>OY282468.1:5948960-15948960 GCA_958295575.1 Leucania comma
GAATGTACGCGGGAATTGCATGACTTGATTTCACATTTCTACCATCGAACACCCCGACGTATGGCGAGTATCCACCATTACGTTGTTGAAACCTCTACGGTCCAGACTAAGCGTTTCGCCTCGTCCTTTATACCACGTACATCGAAGGACTGGAACAATTTTCCTGCTGCGCCCTTCCCATCCGATTATAATTTGGGTATCTTCAAGGCTAGAGTGAGTAGGCTCTTAATAAACTAGTGCGCCTCACCATCAACGATTGCATCACTGTTTGCCATCAGATGGGATAGCAGTTAAACACTAGTTTGTATAAAAAAAAAAATAGCAACCACAATGCAACCACCAGCGACATAACCCGGCTACAGTGTAACCACAACTCCGACATTTGTAGTTACTATAACGCAAATACAAGAAGCTGCAGCGACACTATTCATAAGAGTAACAACTTTTTGTCGCTGCGATGTGGCGTGATTGTGGTGCGTGTGTATAGAGCCTAATACAAAACAGTTTGTATACAAAATATTTTCATAGAATATAACATGTGTCAGTAACTGTAGGACAAAACTGCTTCGGTATTGTTAGTGAAGAAGGGTGTATTGTAGTAGTGTCAGGTTTATATTTGTAACTATTCTTTTTTCTGTAGCGTTTATGGCGCTGTTAGAAAGGGACATAAAAGAAGTAAAGGCAGCTTATATCCTCTTCATTATTAGGATAAGGCTGTTACAGCATTTACAATTACTGCAACTCGTGTAACTAATTGAATTTTCATCACGTTGGCCAATCTCAACAGTGATAAGCCAAGTGCGTAAACGCAGTTGCATTGTCTGTTCCTTTACTCTCTTAGTCCGAGGAAATGGCAGTGTGAGTCAGTCAGTAGTTAGAATAACCACTTTCCTGGACCTTTGAAAGGCTACCGTGGGGCCAAATTAACTTGCGGAGGCTCCTTGGACAGTTTCCATCGAACAATTATGACTATTTTACAATAATCTGAACTTTAATATATTGACCCTCTCCCAGAGAGGAGGCCTGTGTCCCAGCAGTGGGAACATTAAAAGGCTGATGATGATGATGAATATACTAACACACACAACACGAAATATCATTTTAATTGGTCATCTAAATAGGGTACATTTATATATAATTGAGAGTCTCGTCTTTTTTATATAATATCGGTTAATGGTTAAGATGTCCCCGGTTTGTGCCAAAAGAAATGTGCTTATTATAGGAAATTCGTGGAAATGCCAAATGCTATACCCGGCAAAACCAACACATTTACAAAATCATTGCGATAAATTAATCCGGATTTCATTAAAACACAGAATAACATTTTCATTTAATCAAAATAATAACTGCGTCAGTAAATATTATTAGTACACTATTTCAAAAACAAATAGCACAAAACTAATTATGTCATGACCACAGTTCATGAAAGCCTCAATTTGTTTTATTTGAAAATACTCTACCAGCAAATTATTATCTACTAGCATTTCCCAGTGGTTTCTCCCGCGCGAAATTTTAAGAATTATTCCTCAGGGACTTACTTCGCTTAGTATTTTTCCTATAGTGAGGTCGCTTCCGTAGCAGTGGTGGCCGAGAGGTAACGGCCCCGACTTGCAAGTTGTAGGTCACGGGTTCAAACCCAGCCAGGCGCATTACTTTGTGTAATTTATTTCATCACCACTGCTCTCAAAACGGTGAAGAAAAACATCGTGTGGAAACCGGCATGTCCTTGAACTAAAAAATTCGAAGACATACACCAACCCGCACTGGGCCCGCGTGGTGGATTACGGCCCATTCCCTCTCCTAGAGAGGAGGCCTGAGTCCCTACAGTGGGAACATTTAAAGGCTGATGCTGATGACGATAATGAGGTCGGTTCGTTATTATATTATATTATATAAATGAAAACCAGAACTTTAATGTGATATCTGACTTTCATAATTACGTCAGTATCTGGGTAAGAATGAACTAGGATGACAAATGGCACTGACAAATACCTACAGGTCATTGCACTCGATCAGCTGATGTTTACTTAAAGAAATTAATTAATAGCCGTGTATAATTTAGTAATTGATAAATAAATAAAACATATATTTTTATCCACAAATATAAACATCGAGACTTTCAAACTTGTAATATTAGTAGGAAAAGTTGAAAATAGGTAGTATCAGATCATTTAACAGCCTTAATTGGATTTACTTATTACGGCGACTTTATTGCGACCTCATTAAAATGGCCAGAGGATATTAATTTAAATTAGGTGGTAAAGCAATTATTGGATACTAGCTGCTGTCAGTGGCTTTGCTCACGTAAAGGTAGAACTTACTCGTATAATTACAGTCAAAGTTATTCGGTGATTTGTTTTTATGGTGAGAAATCATCCATAACTTCTTGCGCTCTAGGGTGGAGTGGGACGGCGTGTAATACTTTAACTGTCTAAAAACACACCTATGTTAGGATTCTGGGTTTCACTTTTTTACCCATGGCCTTAGCAGGCTTCAGCCCTGCTGGGTCCCTACGGTTTTGCTGACTTCTCTTTGAAGCGTGGGTAGAACATTAAGCGCCGTCGACGATTCGGGTTCGGTCTGGACGGTTACTGGACGGCTGGACGGCGAGCTACCCATTGCCTGTCGTCCGGAAACCTACAGCTACGATGGCTGGAAATCGGATTAAAGGTCCCAGCGACTGGAGCGCGAAGAAGTCTGTTCTCTCACGCGTGTGGCCGCCTGCTTTGCTTAAAGAAATTAATTTCGTAATTTCGTAACGAGTTTAAAAAAAGCACCTTAATTTTTAATTTTATCTTAACAAATTGATAGTGTTTCATGTACCGAATCGACCCTCTACGGGATTAAAACGACTAAAATTTAACGGTATATAGAGAGTATATTATCAATTTATTATAAAGAACTTTACATCAATTTAGATACTCTTCCTTTTTAATTATTAGTAGTTATTATTCGCCTAAATACGAGTATATGTTATTTATCAGTGAATAACTCGTAGCACATGCCTACGCCGTAGCATATGCCTACGCAGCTCGTAGCGGGGAATGGAATTAGCTGCGGCCAATTATGCGCTTCTGCTCGCAAAATTAGGCACTACATTTTAATTATTAGAACCACTGCATTCATTAATTTACCTTTTTTTATTAAGTTGCAGTAGTTTCTTTTGTTGCAGTACTAAATTTGTTTTATAACACTGATGTGGGTGCGCCAGTGGACGCATATATTTGAACAAAACAGATGCTGAATGTCGAGTGGAAAGATTGCATCACAGAAGAGAAAAAAAAGAAACACTGGTAAATTTCCTGGATTGAGAATTCTATTACTAAATCTTTCTCAATCATTTCGAAGTTTTAAATACAAAAAAATCTACAATGAATCAATTAGTGCTAGAGTTTTATAAGTTTGAAAAATCGATGCCACCTTTCAACAATGCCATTTCAAAAGGTGTAAAAAATTAATGACCGGAAAATATAAAGCACTATGGTTTAACTTTGATTAAAAAAAAAAAAAAACTGAAAGTAGAGCGGATCGACTCTTCAATAAATAAATAAGTAATTTATGACTACAAATTGACCTTTTTATCAAAGTCACAGGTCGTTATGGCGAGACTTGGGGAGACCTACGTGTATGTACAACAATGGATATATTTCGGCTGAAATGATGATGATGTTGAGATTGTGTTCCTAAGTCTCTAAGAGGATGTATGAGTGAAAATATAATTGGGAGGATTTGGTTGCAACCGTATGATTGTTTACATCGATCAAGCGATTGAGGAGGAAGTCTAGAAATATACGAGTATGTAATTAGTTCATAGTTTGTCACTAAATGACTCTATTTGGTGACACAAGCAGCAACTTGTAAAAAAGGTTTAAGTACGCTAGTATTTTTTTTTTTGTGCTGAAGTTGACATTTCTGACAAATGGGAAATAGTTAATAATTACTAAGTTAATGTTATTACTTAATGACACAGAATATTTAATTATAATTCTATATAGCTTGTACTGTCTCACTACTGACCAAATTCTTCTCCTACATTCCTTCCATTGTTTCCTTCTCTGAATATTTTTTTACTAATTCCTAAGGAATATAATTAAGTTATCCCACTAAAACCTTTGTAATTTTTTCCATCTTGCGATTTAAGGGCACCCATTTTGTGTGTTTAAGGACCCACTGCTCGCGGGCTTGCGGACGACAAGCAATGCGTAGCTTGTCGTCCGGCTGGTAAAGCTCGTGCCCGAGTTGTCGATGGCGCAAAGAGATATTTATTTATTTATATTAGCAAAACCGTAGGGGTCCAGCAGAGTCGATGCGTACTAGAACCTCAGTGAATTTCTGAAAAGGAAACCTACTAGAACGTAAATGGCAACTGAAGAACATAGGTATGGTCTAGTCAGTAAAAATCTGACACGCGTCTTATCTCCAAGAGCGGAGCAGTTATTGGATTATTTCTCACCCCGAAAATAAAATGGATCCACTTCTCGATCCGCATGCGGCAGACACTAAAATTAATAAATTGATAAATATGGTCTTACTTATCTCTCTCTTAAAAAATAATGATCCATCTTCTATCTCACTCACTCCAGAATATAAATTATCTACTCACTTCACATCATAACATGGAGATAACGGTAGCTACTACCTCATTACGTTTTAAAACATTAATGTTTGCGTGATGTCATCGCGGTGGCATCACCCCCCGGCTTGCTTTATTACTGTCGTAATAATTTATAAGGCTTTTTATAGATGTGGCCGACACACCCGCAGATTGCATGGGAAATGCGTAGTTAGTGAGGTTTTAAGTAGTTGAAGAGTTTTCATAAGATTTGCTGCGCTACGTTACACAATGCTATGCCACGATACATTACACTGTGCTAGGCTACACTATGCTATGTATCTTGTCCCAAATTAAAGCAGAGCTTGTGCTATGATAGGTGAGTAGGTCCCATAAGGTTGACCGATGAGCTGGTGAGTGTTGCTGAAATCCGATGGATGCGATCCAAACTGAAACGGTCGTTGTGTTGACATTTGGTGGTGGCCTATATCTAGCAGCAGATATCTTTCGGCTTAAATGGTGATGACCTCTAGCAGTTTGAACTCAGTGCAAAGAGAGATTAGAGATCAAGATTTGGTCAAGACTAATCTACGGAGCCTGGAGCACAGGCGTAGGGTAGTCAGCCTTTCGGCATTTTACAGAATGAATTTTGAAGAATGTGCGCAGGAATTACATGACTTGATTCCGCCGTCACCTTTCTACCATCGGACAAATTGACATTCGGGCGAGTACTCTTACATTTTTAACACCTTTACGGTCCAGGTTTTCGCCCGTTATTTATACCGCGTTCATCGAAGGGCTGGAACAATTTACCTGCTGCTATCTTCCTATCCGATTATAATTTAGGTGTCTACTAGTGCGTTTCATCAATATCAATTGCATAGGCATCAGGTGGGATTGTAGTACTGGTTTAGACAAGTTCTGTTCTCTTCAATCAAGCTTTCTGTGACCTTTTATTACTCCTGTGGAAATGACTAGAACCCCTTATTTTCCGGAGACATAAATGTCTATTTACATAGACATATAATTTATGTTTAAAGCAAAATGGTAGAGCAGGTGGCCAAGACTATATTACACTCTGCTTTATACACATTTGCTCGTAAAATTTTCAACAAAACCGAGCTAGCCAATGGCGGTTGAAAATTAGTTTCGTCTCAACAGGGATGCGGCAAAGGGCCTGAATACCCAATAAACCATTTTATGAAGGTATTGCCTGAAAGTTATAGTGGAGTTGAGAAAATAGAGGCGCTTTTATTAGTACGCTTCATTTTAGAGGTTTCAGCTAAACGCTTGTATGTCGTATTAAACTAAATACATAATGTGGCATTCCTTCAGTCCATTGGACCAACAATGCGTCGTGATTGACCGAATTTCACTAGAACTAGAAACTACTGGAAAAAGGAATGGCAGAAGAGTCTGAAACTCTGGGGAGGGCCCCAGAGCCCCAGACTAGACCTCGACCCTACTGGGCCCCTATAGTTTGCTGGAGTTGGTTTTTAGTTGGTAAAAGTCTGACACTATCTCCCGCTCCACCTAGGGGCGGGAGATGTCATTTGATGATTTTCCCACCTACAAAAAAAATAATAGTGTACACTAGAAATCAATTTTCGAATAATTAAAACTGCCAGTGAACTTCATGCAAAATATCTCGCCAAAAAAATACTTTTTCTTTTTATTACCAATAATCCAAAACTTTTTAAATTAGAATATGGTAAACAAAATTCAAGACAAATATACTTCAAGAAAGTCGAAACTTGTTTCGGAAAAAAATAACTCGATTTTGATCGAGAAAAACATAATATTCATTAATCGACTTCAAAGCTTTCATACTAGGTTTGTTTACTAAAAAAACTTTTAACTTATCTGGCTTGCAAATTTCTTAGCGTCTTTTACCTGGCAATACATATCATGTGCAAACTCCCAAGCTATTACAAACTTTATGACATTGAAGTTAAAGTTGAAATCGAGTTGTTAGTTTAAGGAATTTTGTTTTTCTTTGCACGATCGATCTTAAGGCGGGCTGTGCCCAAACTTATGAAGTTACTCGTCGTCTAGATGAGTAAATAGGGTATGAATGATATATGGACATTAGATAAGAATGAACGAGGAATATCATGTAAAGTTACGTTTTCTTTGGGAGAAAAGTTTACACGATACGCGAAGGAAAATATGTGTTTAGTATCAAGTTGTTCTGTGTTTTGGGAAGTCAAATTCGAAAGCGTTTAGTAAAAGTTTTCTTGTTTAAATATCTTTGTGATTGTATACGAAGGGAGAAACAACACTGTTCCCTTATCAGTTTTCCTATTTATTTATACTACAGCCCGATAAACATTTGAGTCGAATTTGGTGAAGATTTGTTTTGTGCTATTTACGATTAAGGGAAAAAGCCATTATATACTAATTATTGATTTATTATACACAATGTGCGGTCTTATTGCTAAAAGCGATTTTTTACAGACAACTTCTTTTTAAATAATTTTTATTAATTACAACACAATAATTATAGCCATTATCTGGAAAAAAACAGGTACTGGTACTGAGTACCCCTGACTTTGTTTCGGTGTTTCTTCTCAAGGCAGTCAGCTAGGAAACACTGGCCTCATCTAGTTTAAACTGACGGAAAAAAAAATTGACGTGTAAAAGTCTTTTTAAAACCTACTTGCAAAATAAATATCATTTATCATTATCATTTATTTACTAGTGAGAAAAAATAATCAAGGCAATCAACATGATACGAAGAAGTGTCGTTATAATAGATATACATAAATTCGGTTCTTAAATCTCCGGCACAACAAGTGTCGACCTGTGAATTGATCACCAAACTAGTCAAGGTCAGTGATTATGGCCCTTCTCTTTAATCGATTAAATGATCGGAGCAGTTATCCAAAGTAGTGCGAAGGTTTTATTTTTTTCAAAAATTTGTATGAGCGCCTTTGGTGATACTAAACCGAAAACTTCTTTTTTCTATACAGTTCCACATGCGCGAACGATTACGTTGGCCATTGAAACTCTTGGCAGAGTAGTTTTCAGTCGTGGTTATCATAGATGTAGCTCCAGAAGCCGTCAGGGTAGGCCGCACGACTTCCAACCACTTTTGCCTGCTGGCAGTCATCCGAGCGAACTCGTTCAATGGGCCGCCAACAGCCGATTTGACTTAGTCAGTCCATCGCATCGGTGATCTGCTACGCGGCCTTGTTCTGTCCACTTTCCCTTGTATAATAAAACGTTCGATGGAGTCACCTCCACTCCGACAAATATGGCCAAAATATTTAAAAATAGGACTGCGTACCAGCGTAAACAAGCATTTCTTGACGCTCAGTTCCTCGAGAATGAGAGCTTTTGTTCGAAACTCTGTCCAAGAGACCTCTAGCATTTTTCTCCAACACTACATTTCCAAAGCGCCAATCTTAAGGAGCTTAAGCAGGTATATAACAAAAACTGCCACTAATTACATCCTCTGAGATCCTTGTCATTATCACTGAATAACAAAAAAAAACACATATAATAAAGGACACAGAATACCAAAACAAGAGAGCGAGAGACTCGTTACATCTTATATTACCCACGTCAGGAAATCCTAGCCTTAAATCTCTTAATTGCTTTCTTAATTAGATTTCTGGTAACACAAGTCAAATAAGATTAATTCAAGAACAATGAAAATATAAGATTACTTAAAATTGAAGGATGAAGAAATAGTCTAATGGATCAAAAAGGGGTAAGGTTGATACTTTACAAGATTCAAAGTCTTGAAGCAACCCTTTTAAATTAATAATTAATTAGTACACGGAAGACTTATTGACGGACAAAATTGGATTTTGAAGAAATTATAATTTTAAAAGAATTTTATTCAGAGTCACAGGAATTTATTCTTTGTTGTTGAGATGTTAAATAGCTTTGTATTTAAAAAAAAAAAAAATTTAAAAAAGAGAAACGATTTTTATTTTTTAATTTTGGTCTCAAGAACTACTGCAGCGATATTAAAATTTTTTAAATAAATATAATGAAATTTTATCACTGAATGACATAAACCTAAGCTATAGCTTAATTTGTACTTTCATGTTGTTCAAAACCGTTGATAGAAACATTCACGATATAATCGTTTATCGATATTTAAAATAAATTATGCGTGATTTTTTTTTAGGTATCTCATCCCCTCAAAGTCATGATCCAATTTTTAAAGTTCATTCAAAGGTAGAAAGCTACAATATTACTGAGTGTGACACGTTCTGTAGGGTGCAAATAAGGAAGTACAGAAGTGGGAAAAAGCTAGAGAAGAATGAAATTGGTCTTTTAAGGTAGAACTACACTGCTTACAAGTGGGCCACATACGCCGATCTGGGCGCGTCGGTCTCCATACATTTTATATGGGAACTAGACTTGTAGAGAAACACTGTCCTAGCTCGAGAGGACACCGGTGTCCTCTCACATCCACTCCACTATAGGCCATAATTCCGATATTTAGAGTCTACTTTTGCATGAACAAGTTTGGTAGTAGTGGTACTCAAATATTACTACACGCCACGCGACGTCGTTCTACGTTCAAATCAAGCGTGTTACACGAGTGTGTCGGTCTAATGTAGTCCTAGATTTATACTTTCATTAAGTCACAGTCGAAGTAAGCCATTTCGACGAAATTAATTACTTATTTTTTTTTTATTCCACAACTATCACACAACGCCGTCTAGTACCAAGCTAAGCAGAGCTTGTGTTATGGGTACTACTCGTAGACAACTGATAAACATACTTATATATTTCTAAATACATAATTACATAATATAAATAAATTACACCCAGACACGAAGAATCGAACCCACGACCTCCGGCATAGCAGTCAGGGCCACTACCCACTAGACCAACAGGTCAGTCAAATATCAGTATTGTTACTGGTTATTCGAGAGAGTTGCCGTGGCTCTGAAAAACAAAATGCATTTTGTGGAACGCAGTTGGGATTTTATTCAGTAAAATTCGGTTCAGAGTGGAAAGAGAGAAGTCATTCAATTTTTTCGTTTCCACAGAAAAAAAAACCAATCTGAAACAGTTAAAATGCCATGAAGAAATAAACTTGTTAACTATAATTAGAAATTGTCTCTTTATGGGAGGTTTTTTTTTCCGGTGGAAAAATCATCCATTGACATCTCCGCGCCCTTGGGCAAGACGGGAGATAGTGTCAGACTTTTACTGACTAAAAACCCAATCCTGTTCCTTCCTTGCATTTCATACCGGGACCGAACCTTCTTTTCAGAAAACAATCCTTAGCCTCAGTGGGATTCGACACCAACTTGTTGAGGCGCGCGTGGAACGATACACGCCGTCTACAACTTGGGCTCGATCCGGACGGTTGGACGGCGAGCTACCCATTGCTCGCCTTCCGCAAGCCAGATATAAGGGAAGTGGATTTGTCCCCTAAAAACGGAATTAAACCATTTTTTTTTTTCACTACTATTATTAGTAATTTGTAACATAAACTTTTTATCTCGAACAAAAATTGCTAACAATCCTAATTTCCCGAATGTCATCAACAATGTGAACCACACCGAAACTTTCGCAAAACCCAGAGGATCACAAAAACAATTCCTTTGCCGACAAACAAAAAAATAACCGTAACATTTTTAAATGAATTTCATAATTCAGTTTTGGGGACTTGAAAAAGTTATTCAGCTAACGGGGTTGTTTACAGAAAGTTAAATTAACGCTAAGCCAACAGTTTTACATCAAAGTGCGGTTGTTTCAGATGTGTTTATATATTTTTTGTTTAAAAGTTAAGAGATTATATCTTAATACGTTTTGTTGGAGAACAGAGGTGGCCGAGTGGTAATGCCTCGACTTAAGAGTTTGTAGGTCGCGAGTTCAAACCCAAGTAGGCGCATTTCTTAATTTCTCAAAACGGTGAAGGAAAACATCGTGAGGAAACCAGCGTATCTAAGAACCAAAAATTCGAAGAAATGTGACCTCCACTAACTTGCACTGGTCCTGCGTGGTGGATTATGGCCCATTTCCCTCTCTTGGAGAGGAGGCCTGAGTCCCAGCAGTGGCAACACTACAAGGCTGATGCTATGTTTTGCTACGTTTTGTTGTGTGATGTAATTATCGTGGTTTTTAATATATGCCTTTGCAGTGGAATAGCTAGCTTCTACCAACGGATTTGCTCTTGTAAAAGTAGCTTTCTCTGTATAAACTTTGGACGCCCTTAAGAGGCGGTTGTAGTCACAGAGTATTACGTGTGAACTCCGTTCGGGTCTATGTCGACTTCGTGGCCCCATAACAGCGGTTTTATTTAAAAAAAAAAAAACATAAAAACTATACAAAATTTCTTACTTTATTATTTTTCGTAACATTCAATTACTGGTATGACATAATCTCGTAGATATACACGTTCGAAAACGTAAGTTTTTTTTTATTTTTTTTTTATCGGGCCAACTAGTTTATAAATATCATAATGGTCAATTTTAATAAAATAATTTTTCGTGGTGTTTGTGGATTTTCAAAGGTTTATAAAAGTTCAAAATAAGTGGAAACTGTCCATTACGGGGCGAATTTTGGAAAACTTCTCTTAGTGCTAATCTAGGCTCCTAAAATCGGACATTATTTTTTTATTGTATTCGTCAAATAGTTGCTTCAAAACCCACCTATTTCTGACTATTTAGAACTTAACTGGATCGGGCTACAAACAAACACATAATCACGACAACAATATTACCAGGCAGGAAGCTGCCGGGGTTGTTGGGTAAAAATTAGATTTTTAACTTGAAATATCAACCATCGAAAGTAGCAATACTTACAAGAACTTATGACCTACTTCCGCCAAACTTTCACTATCCTCTCAAACACCACATTCCCTGTCTCTGAACTTTGACGTATCACCGTCAACACTTCGCTGACAACACTTCCTTACCCTTAAAGAATTACATCCATCAAAAGGTTCGTGATTGATGGCCCATGATGGCCCAGTGTCGTTTTACGGTCTGACCATAGACCACGGTAACGCCACGGCCGGCAGCGGATTGTCTACTAATTCAATTAGTGTATAAAAATATGCTTTTGGTACGTACAATCTAACTGATGGGCTGGTGGTGCATACCTACGTTGTAAAGTGGGTGTTTTGTCGGGTACGGGCAACTGCCCGATAGTTAATTTCAGCTTAACTTAATTATGTTCTAATCGCGTGAAGAACTGCAAGATTTGTTAAATTTGTCTTTTTTTTTCGAATAGTTATTAATTTTCCTCCGCAATTGATTCACTACTTCTTATACCAGTAAATAAGTAAATTGCAAATCTGTAATTGTAAACCTTAATTATAATGGTCTTCTGAAAGATCACCTTTTTGGTATCATAATCATAATGAACCAGATCAATCATCATCATTTCAATCGAAAGCCATCCGCTGCTAAGCATAGGTCTCCCCCAAGTACCGTATCTATCAGATTCCAGTGACCCTTGATGATGATGCCATTTAGCCGATTTCGGCCACAGCGACCGCATTCTTTGGCTCCTCATGGTAGCTGTAAGCTCAGATGTGCTGCTCTGTTATGTGCTCTCATGTGACTAGCATATCCAACTTTGGCCGAAAAACTCCGAGCACAGAGTGGACATGTCAGAACACCATTAACGATATTATAAATTATAGCTTTTGGTGGTCTAGCCTTGAGGTCGTCGCGTTTTTGGGCTGAATCCAACCTCATGTTGTTCTCGAAAACCTGTACGGTGACCCTTACCAAGTCGTCGGTTCACCTTGTCCTACAAGGCTTTTCAACGCTGCGTCTTCTGATATGTGGTTGTCAGTCTAGGAATTTACAGTTCCATGGACCATCTGTTCTGCAAGCAGTAATGTGCCCAGCTCACTACCATGTCGGTAACTTTAGTTCTCCTGTAGATATCCTTTCTCAAAGAGAGGTTTCAAGTCACTCTAAAGGCACTTCAATTCCCTTTAAGGTGACTTTAACTTTTTTTTAGTCCTTTGGCTATATTCGGAGTTTCGTTGCGTGAAATCTCTCTTTATTTTTTTACAAAAGATACAAGAAGTATGTCAGACACAGCCTTTCCGAACTCTATGGTAGTGCCGAAAGGCTTTATCGTGTGTTACTGATGTGAGTGTGTGAATGAATGTGATGTGAAGTGTGTTGATGGACGAGCCCGTATTGGGTTTGGAGTATGAATATGTGACTTTATTACACTCATAAATTGATGGCGTCACTGTCTTGCTGCGAAGGTTAAATTCATAAGGAAACCTTGACTTATTGACTGGGTTTGTCTGCTGGAAATTCGTATACTTATTGTAATAAATGTGAAAGTTACTGACTGTTTATTACCTCTTTACGTCTTTGAATCTCACGGATTTGAATTACATTTGGCATAAAGGTAGATCGCATCAGGATATTTTCCCCCTGATTCTTGCCTTTTTAATTTTTTTGAGGTGAAAAACCATCCAATGCTCCCGCTCTAGGGTGGAACGAAAGGGTGTGTCAAACTTTTCCTGACTAAAACCACACCTGTGTCCTTCAGTTGCCCTTTGTGATCTAGATCTCGGGTTTCTTTTTCAGAAATTCTCCGGTAACCTAACGCGCCTGGGTTGTTTGGCTGACATCTTTTTAAGACACGCGTGGAACACTACGCGCCGTTGACGACTCGGGCTCGGTCCTAATCGGACGGCCGGAAGGTGAGCTATATATTGCTCATCGTCCGCATAATCGTGCCTGCAGAGCATGATCCTCTCGGATTGGTGGTCTTCTATCACGCTGTTAAAAACGTTGATAGACACTAGTTAATCTATTTATGTTATGAACTATGTCTCGTATCTTCTAACTAAATTCAATTAAAGTATCTTAATTGAATAGCCCTCTAATAAGCGTTGCCACAACGCAACGGTATCGTGGCCTGTGAACTTAACTTCGTTAACTTATTATACATCGTTAAATTTTGGTCGTTTTGGTACATGAAACACTATCGAATTAAAAAATAAAGAACTTTTTTTTTAAACTCGAATTTATTTATGCATGTACGAAATTAATTATTTTAAGTAAACGTCAGCTGAGCGAGGTCAATGAACTGTAGGTAATTAGTACGCAACGACCGACAACTACCTACAAGGTCATTGACTCGTTTACTTAAAGAAATTAATTTCGTAAATGCGTATATTAATTCGAGTTTTAGAAAAAAAGTACTTAAGTACTTTATTTTTTAATTTTATCTTTACGAAACGATAGTATTTCTTGTACCGAATCGACCCTCCGCGGGATTAAAACGACCACAATTGAACGATATATAGTATGTGAGTATATGTGTGTGATCTTTTACTTCTTCACAATCGAACGGCTAAACATATTTAGATGAAACTTGGTAAACGAGTAGCCCATGTTCTAGAATAACACGTAGTATAATCACTACTTTAGTTTTGGTTTTGGTTCCGGCCAAAATTGGACTAGAAGTCAAATATTCTGTTACAACGGGTTTCAATTGAAATCGTGTTTTTGTCGGTTGCTATAAAAATAATAATATAATACTTACAAAAATATTGTTAAACTTTCAGTCATAAAGATAAATGGTATGGCCGGATACTGTAACAGCCTCTTCAGAATATAGCTTAAAAAGGTTGCCTACCTGCTGATAGGCTACGAAAGAAAAATAAGCGTACCTATCAAAATTCAAGATGGCCGGGTTTTCGACATGAATTAGCCAAAGAGATTTAAAGATATTTAATGTCTTTAGAATTAGCATTTTTTTTTTTAGATTGTGGGCAATGACATAAAATAAAGATTTGAGTCTGTTTTAAAAAGGTCAGTTTGTTTTTGTTTTTTTTTTTTTTTAAATTTCGTTTTGCTAACACATGCCTGTAATAAAGCATCAGGGGTTAAATCTTTAGATTATTCAAAACAGCAAAATATAGAAACCGCTGACTCGACACGGTCATAGGTCACGACGATCATACACACTTGGCGGATAACGCTACTTCGCTCGCACGACAGCACCGGCTCGTATCTCTGTCCTTGTCTACGACGATTGAAATGACACTAATCATAGATGTGTGAGTTTCAAGTCCAGGTTTTCTGATTGCGATGTTAGCGCGTAACGTAAAGCGCGTTTATAATGGTTAAATCTTATAAAAAAACCTCGGGTTTGTTACCGAACTTAATAATAGGGTAAAAATACCTATTATTTATTTATTATATATTATAACTTTCATAAAACTACATAAATAACTAATTAAATTATATCTACACATGTACAAAACCTTAAATAATTATTAACTAATTATACTAAAACCTACCTATGTACATATAATACAAAAAACACAGTACACTCAGGGTTTTATTTGGTAAAAATTAAACATCACGATTGTAGTTTTTTCGTCTATTATGCAAATAAAAATTCAAATCACAAAGTAGGTATTATTTTTGTAAAAGTCGTTAATACTATTATAAAAGTAAATTATATTGTTTCAGGCTCACGGTTTGTAATAAAGCTAGTAAAATAAAAATAAAAGCAGAGATATTTATCAAAAAACAAGCTCAACTCAGTACCTAATCTCTTGGCTGGGCAATTTAACTGCCTAATCTCTCACTTTCAGATAAAATTAACCCCGGGGTTAAACTTTTAAATCTCGTACCAGTGGCTAGAAATAATGATAAATAAAACCCCTTAATACTTTCAAGTTTTTATAAGATCTTTTGAAGACAAGTCGCATTCATAGAAATGGTTCTGTCTTTAGATAAATTGTAGAAGTTTTAAGAGAAGAAAAGGTAATTAAAGCAACAAGATATGAAGTTTATTAAATGCTGGCTTCAGTTAGCAGTTTCGCCCGCGTGAATGTGAGTTTCTCTATTCAAACATCCAAACCCCGTTTTACCCCCTTAGGTGAGAAGCTTTGTAAAATCCGTTCTTAGCGGATGTCTACATCCTATAGGGATCGCTGCCAAAAAGGAACCTACCTGCCAAATTTTAAGTTTTTAGATGTCAAAACGAGTCGATAACCTTGTAGGTAGTTGTCTACTGGTGCCAAGGGTCGGCTTCTGAAAAGAAGGCTCGGCCCCGTTATGAAAAGCAACGAAGGAACGGGGCGGGTTTCTTAGTCAGTAAGAGTCTGATACTATCTCCCGCTCTGCCCAAGGGCGGCGGATGTCGTTGGATGATTTTCACCCACCAAAAAAAATCTACCTAAAAGGCCCAATTTGACATCATTCGTAATTTTTTCTGAGAATTTACTTTAAAAGAAAATAAGCTTGTAAACTCTGAAACCAAGTAAAGCCGAAATGTCGCAATATCATTTCACATTTTGGCAATTGATACATGGTCTTTCCTGGAATACTTATATTCATATGTAAGATATTATATTATTACGTTGAAAGCTATTCAAGGAAACTCGTTATCCATACAGGTTTGTGAAAGCCAAATAGATATAATAATAATAATAATTTATTCAAAATTCTTTACAGTATAAGTTAATACAATCTTAAATATAAATCTAAATTCTGAGTTTTACGTGTCTGAACTAGGAAACCCTGTATTTCAGGCGAGAAAGGCTTAATTTAAAAAAAAATAACAATTAACCAAAAAGATTCTATATTACAATATAAATGAGTAAAAAATCTGTAACGTAGACATTATTTTATACTATTATACTCGTATTACCAAAGCTTAAATCTAGTTTCTTAATTAACAAGATATTTAAACTTGATCATAAATTGTAACAAAACAATCAGTTTAGGACAGTTAGTAAATTTTCTGTGTCATCGCATCTGTATCATATAATCTTACATGTTTTAGAATTTGTAAGGAATAATAATAATGTTACTTTTTTTTGGTCATCATTTCAGCTGAAAGACGTCCATTGTTAGACATAGGCCTTCTAGGAAAGAGACAGTTAGTTTTTTAGTCAGTAAAAGTCTGACACGACTTCTCCGCTCCATTTAAAGCTGGAGGCAATTATTTGATATCTACCTTCTGCCAGCGGCCTCTCCCGCATGAAATTCGGTTTCCCCATACAAACTTCCAATCCTGGTTTTATCCTCCTAGGGCTGGAGTTTTGTAAAATCCTTTCCCAGCAGATTTCTACACCCTATATGAAACCTTTCTGCCAAATTTTAAGTTTATAGGTGTAATAGTTTCTGTGATTTCGTTATTAATCAGTGAGTGGTATTTCGCTTTTATATACCTATATATATGTATATATATACATATATAGATTTCACACCTCAAATAGCATAAAGACTATTTGACTATATAAATCTATACTAAGCCTAACATACTGAAATATATAGGTTATAAATACAGAAGTATAAAAAGTTTATGCTAAAGCATGACAAACTGTTGTAGAACGGTTTTATGTAAACGTAAAGCTTATCTTTCATGTACCGGTTCTTACCCAATATGTCTTATATATTACTAGCTTTCGCCAGCGGCTTTGTACGTGTAATATTAAAAAATAGTCCCAAGGGAACATCTCCTCGAGATTAAAAGTAGCCTATGTTATATTCCAGGACATAATCTACCTGTGTCCCAAATTTCATTTGAATCCTTACAGCCGTTTAAGTGTTAAAGATTAACAAATAAGCATACACACATACATATATACACTTTGACTTTATAATATTAGTGTGATTATTGGTGTGATGGTTACAGCGCAGCGCCGACTTAGCGTAATTTAGACGGTACGATTTTATCGAACGTTTTGTTCGAGAAAATCGTACGCAATAATCGTAAGCTATAATCGCCATGACATTATCGTGTCAAAGTGTTTACACACAGGTAAGGGCTAATTTCGTCGGTACGAGTATCTCGCCTCAAACGTACGATAATCGTAAGAACATAGAATAAATTTATTCGGCTAAATACATACCTAGAGGGTGTTTTTTTTTTATGGTAGGTAAAATCATCCAATGACAAATCCCGCCCTTGGGCGGAGCAGGAAGTAGTGTCAGACTCTTACTGACTAAAAACCTACCCCGTTCCTAGTCAGTAAGAGTCTGACACTACTTCCTGCTGCCTACCTAGAGGGTGTGAGTTTCTCGTCTCGAACATATGATTCTCGCCAGAGTGGACGAGCGAGAGGTATGACTTACCTCTCGCTCATCCACTCTCCGATTTGTACGATACTCTTATGAGCAACAAAACATTTCATACGGAATCGTGTATAGACAAGTTAATATTCTCGTAAGCAAGAATCTTCTTATTATAATTTTGCCGTCTAAACAGACGCAGGACATTATCGCCTAGCGATTTATTGGTAACGAGTTTCGTATGCCATAATCGTAGGCGAGAATTTATTTCTTACCTTTGTGTAAACACTTTGATACGATAATGTATTATGGCGATTATTGCTTGCGATTTCTCGAACCAAAACGTTTGGACCAAAACGTCTTTTATTTCACTATGAAATAATAAACACTGCTCTCAAAACGATGAATGAAAGAAAATATTGTGAGGAAATCATCATGTCTTAGAACCAAAAAAACTTTGAAGGCATGTGACGTCTACCAATCCGCACTGAGTCCTGATTCCCTCTCCTAGAGAAGAGGCCTGATTCCCAGCAGTCGGAACATTATAAAGTTGATTATGCTACTATAATTATTTAGTTATTGCTAATAAGAAACGAATTTTATTTTCTTAGAATTATTTATACTTTGAAACATGCCAATTATAATGTATGAAAAACAAAGACCAATAATAAATAAAAATCCATAACTCAAAGAAATCCAGTTCCCTTGCAAGCTGTTGGAAAAGCAAAATATTGTGTTTACACTGCGTCTTCGAGATAACGACACTCCTCGAAGAAACAAGATAAGTCTGGCGGAATTTAATTTTGTCCCGCCTTATGGCATCCGCCATTATTGTGCCAATTACATGGCGGTGCGGCTTGGGACATGATGCATTGTGCCATGGATATATTTCGTTGGAAAAAGCTGGTAAAATAATTTTTATTAAGGAAGTGAGGATTTTTGTTTTTTCGGTGGGTAAAAATCATCAAATGACAACTCCCGCCCTTGGGCGGAACGGGAGATAGTGTCAGACATTTACTGACTAAAAAACTCACTGCGTTCCTTCATAGCTTTCGTTCCAGGGCCTCGGGATTCACTTTCACACAACCCATGCGACCCGCGTGGGAACAGTGCGCGCCGTTGACGACTTAGGCTCGGTCCGGACAGTTACTAGACGGTCGGACAGCAAGTTACCTAATGTTCGTCGTCCGCAAGCCTGCGCCTACCTACGGTAAGAAAGTGTGGATGGGAAGATGCTAGACGAGATGACCATAATGCCTTGGAATTAGTGTTGATCTTGTGTATATCGACCCCCTTGCACCCAGGGAACAGATGATTGCACCAATCTTAGTAAGTATTACATATCGTTGCTTAGGTAACAATAACGCGCAAGTTAAATTTGACAAGTTTTCAGGAGAGACAAAAAACTGAGGCGCGCCGACAAAATCTATCCAATGAAGTATAAAACGTAACATGACCAATTTTCGACTTACGCGATATTGTTACCTAAGCGATGATATTTAATATTTAATTTTATTGTTGATTTTATTATTATTATTAGTTTTTGTTACATTTTATTTCTAATTTTATTTTTGATTTGATTTTTATTATTATTTAATTATTTAAATTAAAATTTCTACAATTTCAATTTAATCTTTTTTGTATCATCGTTTATTGTACAGTGGATTTATTTTGCTTTTTTTATTTAGTTTGTTGCCACTAAGGATCACTGACGCCTAAGCCACAGGGACAAACACCTAGTTTAGGAGTCAGGGCGTTAAAAAATACCATAATTATTACAGACCTTTGTATACCTAATGTCGTGTACATAAGAATTTTGTAACGGAAGGCTTATTGTGGAAATAAATTATTATTATTATTTAAGTTCAGGCAACATCAGTCAGAGTGAAACCAATCCAAAATCATTTGGTCAAATCACGGGTAGCAATTAGTGTTACATAAGTTCAGCGCTAGCCAAGTTACGATAGTTTCGTTAAGCGCGAACGCTTGGAGTTGGCCACGCCCCAATTTATTTGTTCTGACGTCATCTCAGCGCTCAGTCACGTGGGCAGAACAAATGAATTGGAGACGTGGCAAACTCCAAGTTTTCGCGCTAAACGAAACGATTGTAACTTGGCTAGGGGGGTAGGCTACATCAGTCAGAGTGAAGCCATTCGTAAATCATTTATAGTCATGCAACGGGCAGCAGTTAGTGTTACCTAGTTCAGAGTAGAGTGAAACCATTCAGAAATCGTTTAGCTAAGTCACGGCCAGACGTTAGTATGTGTACGGGCAATCAGAGTGAAGCTATTCGAGAATAATTTAGTTAAGCCTTGGGCAGTAGTTAGTGCTTATTTATTTAATATTTAATTCATTCAAAAAAATATTTGTAATAGGGAGAAAGCAAGAACGAACGAAAAAGTTAGTGCAGCTCATCATCATCATCATCAGCCTTTTTTAATTTTCCCTCTGTTGGGACACAGGCCTCCTCTCTAAGAGAGGGAATGGGCCGTAATCGACCACGCGGGCCCAGTGCAGGTTGGTGGATGTCACATGTCTTCGAATTTTTGGTTCTAGGACATGCTGGTTTCCTCACGATGTTTTCCTTCACCGTTTTGAGAGCAGTGATGATGAAATAAATTACACAAAGTAATGCGCCTGGCTGGGTTTGAAACCGCGACCTACAACTCGTACTTAAGTCGGGGCCGTTACTTCTCGGCCACCACTGCTCTCTCTGGTAAAGCTATTTCTACATATCCGTTCGACTCCACGATATTATAAAATTAAAGTTATCATAACTCAGATCCCCAAGATAAAGGTTCTACCTGGTTTGGGGACCCCCATCCTTAAATACTCGTATATATCCTATTCTAAACTGTGAATCATTTATTTTATATTTAAAAAGACACCACCCTGACTGGCTACCTTATTCCAGTGCTACAAAATAGGATACTCAACCCTTTCTGTTATGATGTTTAGATGGCCGTTGGAGCTGCCCGCACACGATTCATCAGAGAGGCCACTCTCTTGCTCACTATTTCCCAAAAGCAATTGGTGTTGCTCTCCTCAAAAACCTCTGATGCACTACAGTAATAAAAATAATAATCATGTTCCAATAAAAGTATCTAAATGCCTCTGCGAGTTGATTTCGGCTCCTCGGACGCCTTCCAAAGGTCCAGGACCCTCAGGGTTCTGAGATAAGTTAATGTATAAAAAGAATAATGATTTTATTGCCAGGCAACGGAGGCCCATAGATAAAATACATAAAATAACCTAAAACAGTAATAAAATAATACATCATCATCAGCCTTTTAATGTTCCCACTGCTAGGACACAGGCCTCCTCTCTAAGAAAGGGAATGGGGCCGTAATCAACCACGCGGGCCCAGTGCAGGTTGGTGGATGTCACATGTCTTCGAATTTTTGGTTCTAGGACATGCCGGTTTCCTCACGATGTTTCCCTTCACCGTTTTGAGAGCAGTGGTGATGAAATAAATTACACAAAGTAATGCGCCTGGCTGGGTTTGAAACCGCGACCTACAACTCGTGAGTCGGGGCCGTTACCACACGGCCACCACTGCTCTTGTAAATAATACATATTTAACTATAATATACTCGAAATGTAGTTGGCGTCGTGTTGCGTTGCGTGGTGTCTTGTAACCGTCCTCGGAAACGTCGGATACGACACCTTTCGGTCAAGATTTTTCTTTAAAAAGGCCTCTATCCTGGGTTGGAACTCGAACCACGAACGACTTGAAGTTGACTTCGTGGCGCGCGCAGTAACGCGGCAGCCCCATCAACATCCTAAACCCTAAACGGAATTTGTAGAGAACCCGTAGGGCATAGAAAGTCTTTTGCGTGGTACAAGCAACATCAGTTATGGTGAATTCATCCGGAATTTAAGTCACATCTAAAACCCGAATGAAGATATGTACAGAACCATTTTTTTATTTATCACTAAAACAAAATTTTACTTACATTTTGATAACCCTGCTATCACGCTATATCGCGTGTTTAGGGATGAACAAAAGTCTTGCTTGTTCCGTTACTTTAGTCTATAAAATGATAGTAGTCGGTTGGCATAACGTAAAGTGTTGATGCCATATAAAATACTGAAAAAGCTTACTACTTGGTATCACGCTTGGTACCTGAATAGGGTTATAAAAATCATCGGACTAGATTCACCGGGTCTTACCGTAGTATATATATAATAATATGTATGTTATATATGAATAGCTTGTGAATCTATATGCAATTGAATATAGCACTGAGTTAATTTATGTACTATATTTACCAAAAACAAAAATCAAATATATTTTTCTGTAAACCAGATTTCAAATGTTTCTAACATACTTCACATTCTTTCTGATTTCGATTAAGAATTAAGAATTAATGTATCCACTTTTTTTATATGTCAAAGACCTAACAGTAGCATACAGACTATTAGTAAAGTTGTAATGCAAAATAAAATAAAATAGTGTTAGACAATTCTAACACAAAATTTTAGGTACAGGTTGGTATTGTTATATTTTATTACCCTGCAGGTGCATTACCCAGACTATCCTTAGAAAAGGCAGGACTGCAAGTTCTGAGGACAGCTTTCGTGCGATCACAGACCCTCATCATTGATGCAGTTATTTCTTTTTTGAAGGCGAAGAAGCCATTGGACAGTACCGAGGTCTCTCAAACAGGACGGTGAGAGTGACTGGAGAGAGAGAGTCGTTGAGAGTGTCAAAGAGACCTTGAGTGCGTCAGAGAGCTGTTGAAAGCGTCAGAGAGTAAGAGGTAAGAGCGTCAAAAAGACGTTGAGAGCGTCAAAGTGACGTTGAGGGCGTCAGAGAGACGTTGTACTGAACACGTACGGGAGACGTTGTAAACTGGCCGCGTAAAGCTGGTCCACTGTTTGCGCGTGTAAAATATACAAAATAATTTGATAAGTAACAGTTTTACGTTTCAAAACATAAGACTACTGTTTCTTTTTTGTTTTGACTTATAAGTACATAGTTTGATATCTTTGCCCGTAGGCGATTGTAAATAATATCGTAAATAAGACCCATCGTGACCCTGAGAAGTAACAAAATACCCATTTGTCAATTTTATTAATGTCGTGGGAAGATAAACAGCTGGAAGAACAAAAAATGTGTTACCAACGAATTATATTCAGTTTATTTATTTTTATAAGTATTAAATTTTACATGTTTCAAATATTTCTTACAACGATAACATTAAAAAAATTAAAAATTTAAAAATTAAAATTACATTACTACAAGGAATCATTATATATCAATGATACCCTATATATATGCGGCGATACCCTTCTTTGAGGAGCGGCTGGAGAAGCGCCACGGCGTCTTCACCTTTCATATCTATGATCATTACACAGGTCCTCACTGGATGTGGTAAGTTTGGGAGGCTCCCGTTTGCTTTTGTGGCTTAAAATGATACATGTATACGTTTTCATAAATTTTGAAATAGCTTAAAAATATCTTAAGTTTTCAGTGTCCCTTTTTATGAATTTTGTTTGTAAAAATGTAAATGTAAATTTCTGTACAAATAAGAACGCAACATATCTAGGAAAAAAATATAATTCAGTAAATAATAAATTGAAAATATTGACGAAATCCTTTTGAAAGTTCAATCAATCTATCCAGAGGTTATTAATTTGAAAACTTAATAAAAAGCTCGAGATTGTTAGAAATTATTAGTACTTATTCTGTAATCGAATATCTATCATTCTATAATATATCGTTGAAGGTGTTGCTAAGCGCAAATCTCGAGAACAGCTGCACCGATACCGCTAATTCTTTTTTTGTTGCGTTTCAGACTAACCTATTTACGCTCAGCCGACACTACCAGGACTAGGAGCGTAAAATTTTACACAAGGTTTCCTTTTATGATATAGGCGAGTACCTATTCATCATCATCATCATTAGCCTTTTAATGTTCCCACTGCTGGGACTCAGGCCTCCTCTCTAGGAGAGGGAATGGGCCGTAATCCACCACGCGGGCCCAGTGCGGGTTGGTGGATGTCACATGTCTTCGAATTTTTGGTTCTAGGACATGCCGGTTTCCTCACGATGTTTTCCTTCACCGTTTCGAGAGCAGTGGTGATGAAATAAATTACACAAAGTAATGCGCCTGGCCGGGCTTGAACCCGCGACCTACAACTCGTAAGTCGGGGACGTTACCACTCGGCCACCACTGCTCTAACAGGAGGGCCTATCGTGCCGGGGCCGGGTATTCCTTTTGGAAGCTGACCCATGACCCAAGCAGGCTTCGGTCCAGCCTGCCTGCAGCTAGCAGATTGGACAGCGTGCTACCCATTGCACGCCGTCCGCAAGCCCGCGCCTACGGTGCCCGGAAATCGGGTTGGAAATCTCGGCGGCGGCTGGGGCGAGCGCCCCGTTGCCTCTGCCTGATGCGGGTCGGCCTCCTGGGTACCTATTAAGAGAGGATTTTTCAAAATTCTCCCCCTAAAGGGATGAAACGGGGTTTCAAAGTTGGTATGGAGAAATCTACTTTCATGTGGCTGAAGTCGCTGGCAGAAGCTAGTTTTTCTATACAATAAATACCTAAAGAAAATCTAATAGGTACACTTTATATTGATATACTATTATTTTTCAAATTGGTTTTCATTTGTGTTGTTATTATTTATTTACCGCCGAGCAAAGACCTCCCTTTCTTCAATATCCCACTTTTCTAGTTATATTTACTTACGTAACAAAATTCTCTCTCCTAGAGAGGAGGGCTGAGTCCCAGTAGTGGGATTATTATAAGGTTGATGCTATGCTATGCTAACATAATCAGCTCTTAAAATAGAACAGTATAATGAACTCAGGCTTTCTTTTTAGAAGAGGAAATGGATGTGTCATCCACAATATTACTTATTGAGTACACATGCTAAATAATATAAGGGTTATTCGAGTATTAAATGAGCACTACAAGGGGATGGGGGAATTTGCTTTGCTTATTTTTGATGACATGGGGGCTGAGGGGTTTTGATGGTGATTACGTCAGCTGTTTATTTTGTTAGTTTTTTAAGAGTACCATATCGATGTTCCAAAATCACACGAAAGCAAACAAACTTCCAATATCCTTGAAGACTTGGAGTCAGCCTCTATTTCAAGCCTATTCCTTATTTCTAGACCTATAACCACTCCTCATAAATTAATGACGAAACCAAACCACATTGAAAAATGCAGGTATCAATGTTTCCGTCAGCATGAGGGGGAGGGTAGAGAGCTTTACTAACATTTGCTGACGAAGGGGTGGGGGGGGTTATAATTTCAAAAAAATCTGCTTACGTAATACTTGAGCGGCCCCATATCGCCACTGTGATATAACACACAACTGCAGTATGTACACCCGAAGTACCTATCGCCAAACTTAAGTGGCAGTGGGCAGGGCTGCTCGTAAAACAGATGGTTGATGGAGCTAAAGAGGCGATCACATACCGAAAGACGCAGCATTACAAGGTCTCCCACAACGTGTACCGCAGACCTGGTGAGGAAAACGCACAGAACCGGCCGTTGTAGCGACATTTGGGGAGGTTTATTGTCCAACAGTGGATTAATTTCAACTGAAATAATGATAGTGATGATTAGGTGGTTTTTTTTTTTTTTTTTTTTTTTATGGTAGGTAAAATCATCCAATGACAAATCCCGCCCTTGGGCGGAGCGGGAAGTAGTGTCAGACTCTTACTGACTAAAAACCTACCCCGTTCCTACGTAGCCTATCGTGCCGGGGCCGAGCATTCCTTTCGGAACTAACCCATGACCCCAGTAGGCTTCGACCCTGCCTGCCTGCAGTTAGCAGGCTGGGCCTCTTCGGTGTGCTGACAGCTCCTTGAGGCGCGCGGGAACAGAACGCGCCGTCGACGACTTGGGCTCGGTCCGGTCGGTTACCGGACGATCGGACAGCGTGCTACCCATTGCACGCCGTCCGCAAGCCCGCGCCTACGGTGGCCGGAAATCGGGATCGGAATCCCGGCGGCGGCTGGGGCGAGCGCCCCGTTGCCTCTGCCTGATGCGGTCGGCCTCCTCCTTTGCTAGCATTACTGCTTCGCAGAAGGAGGCGACCGCCTGCCATCCCTCCTCACTACGGACCATGGCCTGAACCAAGGCCCGGCGAGAGAGATCGCTGCATGATTAGGTGGTGATGGCCGTTATAGATATTAATTATAGCAGTTAGGGCGTCTTCAAATTAGCCTCAAAATTCCATACAAAGAAACACGCGCGATGTAGCGCGGCAGTCGCGCTGCCGTCGCGTATTTTACTTATATGGAATAACAAAGCAGCACGGCGACAGCGCTACAGCCACGCTGAACAGTGCGCATCCACATTTGGACGGAATGGTGGAAAGATTTAACTGAACCCTGGAGAAACACCTGGCTAAGGTCGTTAGTGACCATCAGAAGGACTGGGACCGGTATATTCCACTATTTCTGAAGTCTTATCGATCAGCGGCACGGTGCGCCACACTTTGGTGCTAATTTGAAGGCGCCCTAAATCATATCGAAGTTGAAGAAGAAGAGTTTAGTTTAAACAATTGATGGTGGGTTTCCATTTTGATAGTTTGGTATTTTCGAAAAAGCTTTCCAAACAATCAGCTCACAAATACCTATATCGTGGGTTTTTTTTTATGATAGTTAAAATCATCCAATGACAAATCCCGCCCTTGGGCGGATCGGGAAGTAGTGTCAGACCGTTCCTTCGTAGCCTATCGTGCCGGGGCCGGGTATTTCTTTCGGAAATCAACCCATGACCCCAGTAGGCTTCGACCCTGCCTGCCTGCAGTTAGCAGGCTGGTTCTCTTCTGTCTGCTGACAGCTTCTTGAGGCGCGCGGTAACAGAACGCGCCGTTGACGACTTGGGCTCGGTCCGGTCAGTTACCGGACGATCGGACAGCGTGCTACCCATTGCACGCCGTCCGCAAGCCCGCGCCTATGGTGGCCGGAAATCGGGATCGGAATCCCGGCGGTGGCTGGGGCGAGCGCCCCGTTGCCTCTGCCTGATGCGGTCGACCTCCTCTTTTGCTAGCATTACTGCTTCGCAGAAGGAGGCGACCGCCTGCCATCCCTCCTCACTACGGACCATGGCCTGAACCAAGGCCCGGCAGAGAGATCGCTGCCGCCGATCGCCCCCACGAGGACACGGCGACTATATCGTGAGTGTGTTTTCAAACATGTAAACTCACATACGTTGCGACCCAGAATAGCTAACCGTGAAGGAATTGAACCCGTGACACCTAGTATAGCAGCCAAGCGATCACCCACTGCGCTAACCGTGTCGTCATATTTTTGCATAGCATAAGATACGTTGGGTGTTTATTAAATCTGCAATTTAATAAAAATGCTGCGTTCACTCAATAAGCTAAGCCAGTACTCTGCGCCAGTACTGGAATGGCTCTAACTCAATATTATTCTGTAAAATTGATGAGATGATTGAGTTTGAAGCTGGAAAAATTCTAGTTTATTGGATTTTCAATTTATTGTTACGTCAATAATTTTTTTGTCGAGCGTTGAAATTGAAT
This sequence comes from Leucania comma, assembly GCA_958295575.1. Classification (NCBI taxonomy): domain Eukaryota; kingdom Metazoa; phylum Arthropoda; class Insecta; order Lepidoptera; family Noctuidae; genus Leucania; species Leucania comma. The sequence continues at coordinate 5,976,011 of OY282468.1, forward strand.
TTTAACTTTTTAACTAAACTAGAATTCGATTTACGTGCGCTATATTTATTTTTATGAATAGTGGGTGCTGTGGATAAACAGTGAAGTATTTATTTAAAGCAGTATGTTTATGATTATGTATGTTCAAAAAACCATCTCAGACTCCAATCTGCATGGTTCTCATATGATTTGACCATTACATGTTTGTGTATGGACTTTAAAAGAGACTTTGACCCCTGAGTTTGTTTCGGTGTTTCTTCTCAGGGTAGTCAGCTAGGAAACACCGGCTTCATCTAGTTTAAACTGACGAAAAAAAAAGTGTTTTTAAAAACCTATTTGCAAAATAAATATCATTTATCATTTATGAAGATATCTGTAGGTAAACCAAGGTAAAGTATAGCCCAAAAAAATATCATAACTTAAGTGACATAGGAAAAGGCTCGTTGTTTGCAGATCAGATGGTCAATGGAGCTGATTGAAAGGTTCTGGAGTAGCCAAAACATGGTGAGGGTGGCGGGAATCCGATGGATACGAGACAGATATGACTGGTCGTTGTGGCTACACTTGAGGGAGGCCTATGTCTAGCAGTGAGCGTCTTTCATCTGAAATTATCATGACAAATATATATTTTTTAAACTTGGATCCTCCGATCTATAATATATATTTTAATACTTGTTTTATTGCAATCAATAAAATTTGCATATTTGGCTGTGTGTGTAAAATCGTTTGACATTTTAAGCAAAGGACTCAAATCGGTGAACGTGTATATAATATTACAGCTGAGTACGAATTTTTGGTTGAGAGTTGTTTCTTTTTTTTCGTAAGGTAAAAATCATCTAATGATCCCGCCCTAGGGCGGAACGCGCAGGGCCGAGCCTTCCTTTCAGAAGTAGAGTCTGCTTGCAAGCTGGGCCCTTACGATTTGCTGACAACTCCTTGAGGCGCACGAAAAAAGTACGCGCCGTCGACGTTTTAGGCTCGGTCCGAACGGTTACCGGACGGTCGGACAGCGAGCTACCCATTGCTTGCCGTCCGCAAGCCCGCGCCTACTACTAAATTTTCTAGTCCTGGGTGGTGTCAGACTTTTACTGATTAAATATCACTCGTACTCCTGCTGTTAACTTCACAACTCAGTAACTGGATAAAATGGTGCTTCTTGGTAAGCCTGCGTCACCATTTAAAAAAAGATTTACTTATGGCTTTAGTAAAGAAAAAAAAAGATGGGAAAAAGTTAAATTTTAATAACTTTGAGAGGGAACAGATCAGCTGACCCACTCATCCTTCAGTTGCCCTCTGCGTTTTAAGGTCGCAGTGACCATTTCAGACAATCCTTAATAAAAATAGCTGAGCTGAAATTTACATAGATAGTGTAAATACAAAGCGATGATAGTGACTCTCAATATTTATTATTCACGAAATTCATCCAAGTATTTTAGGCAGTCGATTGAATAAACATTTATCGACAGATAGATCGTCTGGGTTTTACGTGAACCCTATAAATCTAAATACATACCCTAACCCTTTGCTAAGAAGCCAGTTTTAACAATGTAAGGGTTAAGTTAGAAGATAATAGCAATTTTGATCCATTCTGCCGTCGTAATTTAAAAGAGCAGAATTAACATTTTTTCCAATTTTTAGTATTCTGTACCTCAAACGTAAAAATCGGATCCATTATAAGATCAGTTTTGGCCGTCTGTCTGTCTATTTGTCAACTCAGAAACGCGTGGAATTATCGATTTGCTTATCTCTCGGCTTTCACGAGATTCATCACTGTACCCCTCCTAACTCGGCCCACCTCACAGTATCAGGTTTATTAATTAACATTAACAGTAAAATATAAGCATAATCAGCCCTTTAATTTTCCCATTGCTTGGGCTCAGACCTTCTTTTTAAGAAGGGGAATAGGTCGTAATCCACCACGCAGACCCAGTGCGGGTTAGTGAATGTCAAATGTCTTCGAATTTTTGGTTCTAGGACATAACCTGCATGTCCTAGAACCAAAAATCTGCGACGTTTTCTGTTACCGTTGTGAGAGTAATGGCGATGAAATAAATGACACAGATTAATGCGCCTGGCGCCTGGAGTTATTCGAAGACGTGTGACCTCCACCAACCCGCACTGGGCCCGCGTGGTGGATTACGGTCCATTCCCTCCCTTAGAGAGGAGGCCTGTGTCCCAGCAGTGGGAACATTAAAAAGGATGATGATGAATGCGCCTGGCTAGGTTTGCAACGCGGCCTACGACTCGTAAGACGGGGCCTTTACCATTGGGCCACCGGGCCACCACTGTTCTCAACAGTAGCGTAGTATAGCATCAGCCTTATAATGTTCCCACTGCTGAGACTCAGGCCTCCTCTTTGAGAGGGGAATGGGCCGTAATCCACCACGCGGGCACAGCGCTTTTTGGTGGATGTCATATGTCTTCGAATTTTTGGTTCCAGGACATGCCGGTTTCCTCACGATGGTTTTCCTTCACCGTTTTGAGAGTAGTGGTGATGAAGTAAAATACACAAAGTGATGCGCTTAACTGGGTTTGAAACGCGGCCTACGACTTTTCTCAACAGTAGTGGGTCTTTATTTTTTTATGAGCGTATTCAAGTTTGAAATGGCTATCTTTTAAATTGATGATAGAGCATGGACCAGATGGATGTGATCTAGCGTTCTAACAGGGGTGAGCTTGCTAGTTTCAATCCGTGTAGACAGCAGTTGTAATCCATGTCCTTCAACGTCCTTGGATATGGCGCATTTGTACAAGCTCAGTTTCGACCGTATTGACTGATTTGCGAACGTGTTGGCGAGTAGATTAGATCCGTGTAGCCACAACGCATTCCAAACACATTATGTGTTTGAAGTTGTGGCAATGGGTTGGCGATCCCTTCGTTTGTCGGCTAGCAGCTTTCAGGTGAAGGTCAAAAGGCAGCTCAAAGTAGTAAATCGATCAATCGATTGTCGTAATCGAAATCCTGGGAGCAGAACCAAAAAAAGGACGGGCTCTGCTAACTGGTTTCTTCAACAGCAATAAAAAGAATTCTAGTTTGAATATCAAAAAGATTAGACTCCATCACACACAAATAGATATAGACCAAGCTCCCACTAAGGCCGTGTTTACGGAGACGCAGCGCGTTGCGCGGCGCGGTGGGCGTTTCGTCGTACATTGCAGCAGCGGGCCGCATCATCGCGGGTAATGTACGACGGACCGCCCGACGCGCCGCGCTATGCTCCGCGTCTCCGTAATCAAGCACTAAGGTGGTCTCTGTTTGGACGCTTGATTGCAACCGTTTGATCCTTGCTTTAATATAGGTATACACCAAATACACACACACACATAAATATACAATTAATTTGTTTCACATACAATTAAGTTATAGCGTTCGCTATTGTAATATTATTAACAACTTAATTGATGCCGTGGGGCGTCTGGTTTGGGCGTCTGGTTCAACGATTCAGGGCATTTGTATTTGGCAGCCCTGTGTGGCATTGTTGAACGCGTACAAAGGTTCAATATATCTACGAGAAAATATGTAGTACATACAAGCGGTATATTAAAGTGTAGACTACTATTATGTAGAGATGTTATCGATATATATAATGAATATGTATCGATATCCCCTATCCTTACCGACTGTCGATAGGAAAGCAGACCCCCCTAGCCAAGTTACATTCGTTTTGTTTAGCGTAAACGCTTTAAGTTTGCAACGCCCCCAATTACTTTGTTCTGACCACGTGACTGAACGTTGAGATGACGTCAGAGCAAAGGAATTGGGGGCGTGATCAACTCCAAGCATTCACGATAAACGAAACGATTGTATCTTGGCCAGGGGGGCTGAGCGTTCCATTCATCGATTACAGTCAAAGTAGGTACAAATATTTAGATTTTGAGATAGAAATTTAAGATTACCTGAATTGATGGTCTAAATACTTTTTTGTTTAAGTATATAATTACATATGTATACAGTCGTAAGGTAACTCATGGAAATAATAACATTTTAAATGCAAAATCGGAAATATATAATTCTCATTACGTCGAAATGAGATTAAAATACATGACGTAGACGTAGCATTACAATAAAATAAACTAAGATACCCCGCGTCATCTTCTCGCATTAAATCTGATTTTATTAAGCTTCAGATCTAAATACGAAGTTTTCCACTTCAAAACACACTTAGGCTCCTTAATTGTACCGTGATTGACTGTGTGACTGTAATTTTAATGTTCGTTAGTCAATCTAAACGGAATTGAATGAAACATAGCAGACACGTTAATATATTTCAATATTTCACATCTATCACACAACGTCGTCTAGTTCCAAGCTAAGCAGAGCTTGTGTAATGATAAACATACATAAATATTAAAATTATATATAAATTACACCCAAACACAGAAGACATGATCGTGTTCATCACACAAACATTTGTCCTGGGTGGGAATTGAAACCACGACCTCTGGCTTAGCAGGCAGGGCCACTAACCACTAGACCAACAGGTCAGTCACACGTTGCCCAATGATTTCGACTAAGTGTAAGTACTTGATTTTCTAGTGAAAAATGTCTTAAGGGAACGTCCTACTGGAATTAAGTCTTACTTCCTTCAGAACATGGTCTACACTTGCAGCAAATTTATTTAGCCGTTTCATCGTGATGGAGTAAAGCTAGAACTACATTATACCGACGCACACGTGGACCACGCCTGATTGGTACGTAGAAGAACGACGTCGCGTGGCGTGGGTCAAGTGTAGCTCTACAAGTCTAGTGTCCATATAAAATGTATGGAGACCGATGCGCCCAGTTTGGCGCGGCGGCGGCGTAGGTACACACGGTGACTTTGATAGCGTAGCAGGGCACACTAACATGATAAATGTGTGCGTAAACGCTAGCGCGTGAAACACAACAGGTATTATCGTTGTGTGATACAAAGTAACTCGTTTCTACACTCACACTCTTGAAAAAAAAAATAGTAGCCGTCTAAGTTACACGACTATGAAAATACAGCAAAAATTGGCTACTGTTATTAATGGCGCTGTGGCGCAATGCGTATGATACTTAACTGACGAGTAAGAGGTCCCAAGTTCGATTCCAATTATCTGTTATTTTCTTTTTGTTTTACTCATGTTTTTTTGAATAGTAATGTTATGGTTATTCTTGTAATAATTAAAATATTCGAAATATATTTTTGTAATTTTATACATATAAACTATGTATATTTACGAAATTAATTAACGAAATTTTTGTATGTAACTTGTAATATAAATAATTTTATAATATATATATATATCATTTACGTAATATAACAATACGTTATTATTAATAGTTGACAATCCTTTCATTGTCAACTTTTTTTTTTTTTCGCAAGCATTCACTTATGAAATTATTATAGTTATTTAAATTAGCATCAAACACTTACACTTAATCTTTGGAAAGTAATTTTGATGATATGGGTAGGTAATCAGCAATAATGTTCACAATAATCAAGTAGCTGTGGGTATCAATACAAACAGAAGTAAAACCGAGCGTGCCATCCCACAATAATTCACCTATTCAAATAATATGTCTCCAGCTCAACTCGCAAACAAAATAAAACTCGTTTACTACTCGATATACACACACACATATTTGTATATGTGTTTGCTACGAATTAGATAAAAAAAATCGCTTCGTTCATTAGATGGAAAATTAGCACTGATTATCAAGTGCTTGCTTGCCGTTAAAGGTGTATTGAGTTCGATCCTAGCCATTGACAAAACATTATTTTCTATTTTATTGTAGTATAATGATAACGAAGTTTATTAAAGCTAAAACTTAGAATATTTGCTTTAAAAACTAAGTGTATGAATATTATCATCTACCCACTTTATTAGTTATTTACTAAGAAATGAGTCGGATAATAAGTTAACCTGGCATAACGCTTTTGCCTATCACGATTGTGTGTTCTACAACTTACTCCGAGACAAAAAATAATTAATCGTTGTGGAAAGTGATACTTTTTACAAGTAATAATTAATATGTCTCATTTGTCTACACTTTTGAGGGCTGAGATAGTAGTATTATATAAACAAAATGTATCCATAAGTGAAATTTCGAGGAGACTAATGCTACCGGTAAGTAACAAATCCAAACTTAACATAATGCGAAATAATTTAACATTGTTGATATTTGTTAGGTTTTAACGTAATTTTGTGATTGTTTACAGAGGAAAACTGTGCAGTTTTGGGTGCATAGATATACAGCTGAAGGGACAATCGATGCCAAACGTCCGGGTCCAAAAGCAATTGCATATACGGATGCCAACCCACTGCATCGAAATATTGTTGCTACGTATAGCGCTGACGGCTTTGCTACAACAAGAAACACTGCGATTATGCACGACGTGTCTATGACAATTGTTCGACGCCACTTACGAGCAGCAAAAATTAAATGTCGCAAGCCTGCGAAAAAAAAATTACTGACGGCGTTGCATAAGGAAGAAAGGATGCGGTTTGCAAGAAAATTTATAGATTTTGATTGGTGCAATAACATAGTTATATTTAGTGATGAAAAGTGTTTTAAGTCAGATAAGGATGGGCGTAAAATATTATGGAGAAAAGATGGAGAACGTTACCATCAGAAAAATATTCTCCCATGCAGGTCTAGTGGTCGCATTACGTTAGGTTATTGGGGCTGGATGTCATCGATGGGTCCCGGTGAGTTAGTGGAGGTAGGGGGTCGCAATACCAGTCAAGGTTACTTGGACATCTTGCAAAATGTTATGTTGCCTACCGTGCGCGTGGCATACCCGGACGAGCATATTTACTTCGTGCACGATAACTGCTCGGTGCACCGCGCACGAATGGTGCAAGACTGGTTAAGTGTCCAAGAAAACTTGACTGTTATTTAATGGCCCTCTAAAAGTCCCGATTTGAACCCCATAGAAAATCTACGGGGTCACATGGTGCTCAACTGGGATTCATCTGATGTGAGATCTAAACGTAATTTAGATAATTTAGTGTCATCCATGTGGGAATCGTTTCGCGGCACTGACCTGTGTGAAAATTTGGTGGCTAGCATGAGAACGAGGTTACAAGAAGTAATCGACAATGAAGGTGCACCAATTAGATATTAATTTTGATTTAAATTGAATCCAATTATAAATATTTTTTAAAAGCTGTATTACTGTATGCTGTTTTTGTTGTTGTTGTTTTTATCATGTTATTGTTATTGAAATCAAGAGTTACGATACCTATCATAGTTCATTTTTTAAAACATGTTGATTGATATGTTATAAGTAAAAAAAAAAAGACTAAGAAGTAAGCTGTAGGTAATTATACTGTTGTTGTTATTATGTGACATGATGTTATTGTTATTGAGATCAAGAGTTGCGATATCTATCATAATTCATTCTTGATAACATGTTGATTTATGTCACTAATAAAAAACTTAAAAAAGTGACGTCCATCCTTGTCTGACTTAGAATATTTTCACTTTATATATTGTATTAAAGATAATCATGAACAGATTCGTTAATTGTGACCATTCCGTTTAATGTATGTAATTAATAAGTTGTAATAAACATAGTTGGATCGTTATCGCAGTTTTCTTTGTCACAATATTTTCAAAATATTTTTAATTATTATGAGAGTAACTATAACATTACTATTAAAAAAAAAACAGGGGTAAATCAAAAAGAAAATAAAAACAAGCAAACTTTTTGTTACATCAGACGATTGGAATCGAACTTGGGACCTCTTACTCGTCAGTTAAGTATCATACGCATTGCGCCACAGCGCCATTAATAACAGTAGCCAATTTTTGCTGTATTTTCATAGTCGTGTAACTTAGACGGCTACTATTTTTTTTTTCAAGAGTGTGAGTGTAGAAACGAGTTACTTTGTATCACACAACGATAATACCTGTTGTGTTTCACGCGCTAGCGTTTACGCACACATTTATCATGTTAGTGTGCCCTTCTACGCTATCAAAGTCACCGTGTGTACGTGGCCCACGTGTGCGCAATGTAGTTCTACCTTATAAACAATACACACACCGATACTTTCGTATTTGTAATATTAATTTGATTATTAACTCGTATATTAAATAACTATCTACTGCCAGCGGCCTCACCCGCGTCATAGCAAGTTCTCCATACGGAATTTCCAAAAATCCTATCTTAGTGTAGGCGAGCACTGAGAGGATTTTTGGAAATTCACCGTCATAAAAGGAAACCTTCGCAAAATTCACGCTCCTAGTCCTAGTAGTTTCTGCTGGGTGTTGATATGTCAATCAGTGTCCTGCACACAGGTGACGTCACTGGAAAAATCTACATTTATAAATGCCACGTATGCTATGTTTTTGAAAGGGGCGCTACAAGCTAGTCGAATCATCATGTACATTATAGAAACTACACGGCAATATTGTATGGCTAGTTGCTGCCAGATGTACTGATGGCCCAGTGGTTAAGGCACCAGCCTCTCATGCATGGGCTTGGGGGTTCGAAATCGGGCAAGTACCAATGTGACTTCTCTTCATTCTGACTAATTAATAATGTCCTAATATTGACACCCCATGCCTCACAATCCGCCTGCCTTCTGCGAAGCAGTAATGCTAGTAAAGGAGGAGGCCGACCACATCAGGCAGAGGCAACGGGGCGCTCGGCCCAGCCGCTGCCGGTATTCCAATCCCGATTTCCGGCCACCGTAGGCGCGGGCTTGCGGACGGCGTGCAATGGGTAGCACGCTCTCCGATCGTCCGGTGACCGACTGGACCGAGCCCAAGTATTCGACGGCGCGTACTGTTCCCGCGCGCCTCAAGGAGCTGTCAGCAAACCGTAGAGGCCCAGCCTGGTAGCTGCAGGTAGGCAGGCTCGATGCTTGCTGGAGTCAAAGGCCGTTTTTTGAGAGGAAGGCTCAACCGCGGTATGATAGGTAACGATGGAATGGGGTAGGTTTTTAGTCAGTAAGATACTACTTCCCGCTCCGCCCAAGGGCGGGATTTGTCATTGGATGATTTTACCTACCATAAAAATACCCCGTGCTTCAGGAAGCACGTAAGACTGTTGGTCTCGGTTGTCATTCATAGTAGTGATGAGCCCCTTACTCGTGAGGTACCTCAAATGAGTAACTCGCCTCGACGAATTGAAAGAGTTACTCGATTCTCAAATTTGAACCACCTCATTCAATTCCTCATGAGGTTTACAGAGTTCTAGTGCGACGCGCGCAGTGAGTATTTTGTCTGAGAACTCGCGAGGCGAGTGACGAGTAACATTGATGAGTGAGTGAGTAAATTCCGTTGAATTTTGGTTGAAATAGAGTACTAACATTATTTATAGCGTTTAATGATTATGAACCTTAACTCCGTAAAATAACGTCACTAATAAATATTACCTACGTGGTTGTTTTGTTGCATTTCGCTCTCTCCCTCAACGCGATTCGCGGCGGTTGGCAAGATTTTCTGTCTCTTTCACGCTCGGTGCTTCGTAACTATGACTCGTGAGTATTCGTGGAGTCGTGAGGCGCCATCCAATAGCTAGATCTGTACAAACACCTCGCCTCAAATGAGGGGTACCTCGTGAGTACCTCGCGAGGTAAAATGAGGGCCTCCCTCATTCTCACTTTTATTAAGCGAGTTACCCAACACTAATTCATAGATCTTAGGCAGTGGTTACAGGTAGGCTGACGCCAGAAAGTCTGACCATCAGTCAAGGAGTATCGTGCTAATTCATTCTGGGCCATTACGATAGCCTTTATAAGTGAGACAATTAGCTAAATTACATATTTTTTTAAGCCTTGGTCCGGAGACCGACGGACAGGTTTGTTTGCGAAGTGCAAACACTGGAATTAATTCGCGGGGCTCTCTGTTAATGAGACAATGTTAATTTAAACCTGGGTATAAGTAAAACTGGGTAAAAAATTATAAGAATCCTTGGATCCTTGATATCCCCGTTGTTTAGGTTTCACTGTACACAAATGCTATAAAGCAAACGATGGAGAGAAAAAATATTTAAGAAATAAGGGCATACTTTTTAAATGTATATTTTTTCTTAAAAAACCTCCAAAATTTTAACTACAATTGCATAAAAAGTTAGCCCGTTATATCTCCCTTTTACATCGGCATTTAAATATACTTATATTATAAAGAGTGTAAGTTTTTATGTTGGCGGTAATCTGTAAAAGTAAAAAAAAGAAACAATTTTGTTTTTTTTTTTTCGCTTATACCTAAATATACTAATTTATCTATAATTTGTATACATTTAGAAATATTTGTTTATTAGTTGTCTAGTACCCATTACACAAGCTCTGCTTAGCTTGGGACTAGACGGCGTTGTGTGATAGTTGTGGAATAATAGATTATTATAATATGTGGCTGTACTGTCCCAGCTATATAATAAACTATTAATTATTTTCATATCATTAAATTTGTGGGAGATGCTGCTTGTAGCTAAACGGTGAAGGAAAACATCGTGAGGTAACCGGCATGTCCTAGAACCAAAAATACGAAGACATGTGACATCCACCAACTCGCACTGGACCCGCGTGGTAGATTACGGCCCACTCCCTCTTATAGAGAGGAGGCCTGTGTTTCAGCAGTGGAAACATTAAAAGGCTGATGATGATGATGATGATGATGCTGGTAGCTAGCCTGCCGTACTCTTCAGATATTATAAATTACTTTAAACTTCAAACCTCCGTTTTGTCCCCTTACGGGAAGAGTTTCGTAAAATCTGCTCTTAGCGGATTTCTACACCATGAAGGAATCTACCTGCCAAAATTTAAATTTATAGGTGTTATAGTAACTGAGATTTCGTGATCAAGAAGTGAGTGGTATTTCGCTTTTATACACCGTTAAATTTTGATAGTTTTTATCCCGTGGAGGGTCGACCCGGTACATTAAACACTATCGATTTGTAAAGATAAAATAAAAAAATTAAGTACTTTTTTTTCTAAAACTGGAATTAATATGGAAATAATATATACGAAATTAATTTCTTTGATTAAACGACTCAATGACCTTGTAGGTAGTTGTCGGGCGTTGTGTCCTAACTACCTACCTACAGGTCATTGGACTCGCCCAACTGACATTTACTTAAAGAAAATTAATTTCGTACATGCGTAAATCAATTCGAGTTTAAAAAAAGTACTTTATTTTTATAATTTTATCTTTACAAATCGATAGTGATTCATTTACTGAATCGACCCTCCACGGGATTAAAACTACCAAAATTTAACGGTGTATAAAAGGAGAAAGAGACTGACTGCCATATACCACTGGTTGTCAGTGTTTGATTTACCGAATCGACCCTCGATTCGATTAATGAAACACTATCGATTTTACACTATAGATCCACGGGATTAAAAAGATCAATATTTAACGGTGTATAGATTTATTAAAACTTCATGTAACACATACACACACGTGTGTGTTTGTACAGGTGAGCTATAATAACGGCAATAAGTATTATCTTACCTTTTGGTCATTTTCTATCGTTCGTTTATTTCATCTACTACTCATTTCTTCACGACATGTTCCTCTATTTTCATCATCACCATAATATTGTCTATGACCTTTTTTTGATAACATAATTTATATAAGCCAAAAAGTTCATAGAAATTTTGCGCAACGTCGCTTACTTTTAAAATATTTTTACTCTGTATTTTACGAGTAATTTTGGGTGTACCAGCAGCTACTACAGTTTGTAATTTCATAGTACAACAGGAAAAGTGAGGCTTAAAATATTTAATTAAAAATACCTTGCTTTTTTACTTTTTCTCTGCAGAAAAGAAGCTTTTTAAATTAAATTATCTTTGTGTAAACTTTGCTTTAACTTGAATTAAATTAATTTAGGAGTAGTGAAGGACATGTTTAATTAAATTTAGAGTTTACGTTAAAATGATTGGTAATTATCATAATTGTTATCATGGACCATCTATTTAAATAATTCTATAAAAAAAAAACTATTTAAATTTTGGCAATTCTTTGGGCAAATAAACATGATTTGCTCAAAAAATCCCCAAAATTAAGTGGCAGTGGGCTGGGTCCTGAAGAGGCAACCCGGTACCGAAAGATGCAGCGTTGGAAGATCTCCCACAAGGAGGACCAACAACCTGGTATAGGCCGCGGAAATCCAACGGATGTGAGACGCTCAGGACCGGTCATTGTGGTGACATTTCGAGGAGACCTATGTCCAGCAATGGACATTTTTCCCCCTGAAATGATGATGATGATGAATTAAGAATATTTATGAATTTCCATGCATAATAAATAAGTTTTTAATAACTTTTTTACCGACTTCAAAAAGAAGGAATTTTCGGCTCTACCTATTTTTTTTGCCGGGTTCACCGAATTGGTTCCATAAAAATATTGGCATTAAATTTTGGTCGTTTTCAAACGGAGGGTCCATTTGATCCATGAAATAGTATTCCATTTGTAAAGAAAAATTAAAAAATGAAGAAATTTTTTTTTAAACTCGAATTAATTTGCGCATGGACGTATTTAATTTCTTTAAGATCGTGCTGGGGCCGGGCCTTCCTTTAAGAAACTGACCCATGACCCAAGCAGGCTTCGACCCTGCCTGCCTGCAGCTAGCATGCTGGGCTTCTACGGTTTGCTGACAGACTAAACAGCTACAATAAATTTGGTGGTGTCCGAAACGTCGCTGAAAAAATATTAAAAATAAAATGTGTCGATTGGACAATGTGAGATAAGCTGCTCAACGCTACAGCTCCTAACATAAAAACCAAAAAACCAGGGTCCACATCTAACCACATTAAAAACGAACTCCAACAGGTCGGAACCCTCGTCACGCAGTCAATAGGACACTGCCGGAACTTATTTGATCCCTAAAAATATTGGGGCAACAAAATGTAGGGTACTACCAATGGTTTCCTAACACGTGATGTAGGGCATAAATGGGATATGTGCATGTCATAGTGAGAAGGCTGTAAGCAAGGGTTGGGGTGCTTTCCCACCAGGGATGTGCTATGCTACATTGGTGTAGATATGTTTGATGTCCATATCCACTAATCATGTTCATTGGTAGAGACCAATAAACATGATTAGTGCTGACTGGTTTTTTTAGGAGATGAGAAATAATCTAATGTCTTCTCCAGCTAAGAGTGGGCTCAGACTTGTACTGACTAATAAAACCTACCTACTTTCTTTCAATTAGGGAGAGAACTTACGAAGCGGTTTTCTCCCGCTGCCATCACAGTAGCTTCTGTAGAATGCAAATTTATATGTAAAAAATTAAATCAGTTTTCACGACGCGGTTTACGGCCGCGGTGTGCGCGGTTGCTCACGGCTGAAGCTCACAGGCGCCGCGGTCGCCCGCCGCCGCCTCGGCGGCTTGCGCCCGCACGCTCTGCGATCGGTTGGCGGCGACTGCGCCCTATACGGCCGACGGCTTGTATCGAAAATCGCAGCAGTTGCGGCGGCGGTGGCAGCGGCGAATCAACCGCCTCGTGAGTTTTGAAATAAAATAGCCGTTCCCTCTGCCGTGGCGGCCGCGGCAAAAAACCGCTTCGTGTGTTCTCTCCCTTACACTTACTGTCTGATATCGGGAGTTTCCTTTTAGAAGCTTCTTGTGACCTCATCGAGCATCGCTTCTACTCGGCTCTTACGGTTTGCTGACATCTTTTTGAAGAGCGCGTGGAACACTACGAATCGTCAACGACTGGAGCTCGGTCCGGTCGGTTATCGAACGAACGGACAGCAAGCTACCCAACTTCACTGGTGAAAATAGGTTCAACTAAGCTGTTTCTTATGAGTCCAGATGCATGCCCAGGGTGCGTGCTATAGATAATCAAAAATGATGTAGCTGTATGCACAGCAAAGCAAACGGTTACACAGTTTTGTAGCAGTTTCACATCCTCGATACATAGCACATATCTGGTGGAAAAACACCCTAAAAAGGCCGTAAGCAAGGGTTAGTGTCGTTTGCGGTTGGGTTCGGGAAAATATTATTTATGTTTATTGAATGCCTTAACAGTTCTTTATTAAAAGAAAATTGTTTGTAACAGAATAAAATAGCTTGTGGCTAGAATAATAACAGTGTGTAGCTGTCGCGTGTGGATCGATATCTAAAGTTAAGCAACACTTGCCGAGGTCGATGTATGGATGGGTGACCATTTTAACACACCGAGTCCCGGCTGTTATTTCTTGACAATCGTTACGGATACTCAGAATCCAGAAAATCTGAACCAACACAGTATTTAGGTATTACACACATACATATGAAACATTTTACAAAAAAAAATATATTAACAACAAATTTAAAAAAAGCAAAACAATGGAAAATAACTTTACTATCGGAAGTCGGTGTAAAATAACAAAAACACAAAATTCGAAACACATAGAGAAGACTTGGTATTTCTTTGTAAAAAAAACAATTGAAACTGTACCTTAAAAATATAGTAATTAGCAGATAAATTACAATTTTAAAAGTTTTGAATGCCAGTGTAACCTTACTGAGACTGTTTTTGTTAATTAATATAAAGTAGTACTTGACTGCTAACCCACCTGATGGTAAGCAGTGATGCAATCGTTGATCGTAAGGCGCACTAGTTTATTAAGAGCCTATTCACTCTAGCCTTGAAGACACCAAAATTATAATCGAGCGGAAAGATCGCAGTAGGTAAACTGCTCTAGTCCTTCGATGTACGTGGTATAAACGACGAGGCAAAACGCTTAGTCTGGACCGCAGACGTTTCAGCAACCTAAAGGTGGGTATTCACCGTGGTTGTCCGATGGCAGTGTCCCCGCACACGGCCCTCAAAAAAGCGCCGCCAAAAAAAAAGGCCGCCTTTGTGGCCCGTGTGCGGCGGTGGCGGCTTTTTTTGAGGCGCCCTTTTTTTGTGGCGGCGTTTTTTTGAGGCCTGTATACGGCGACACGTAGAAACGAGATGGTGGAAACAAGTAATGCAATTCCCGCGCAACTCGCCAAAATGTATCCTGTAAAATATCGAAGTAACGTATTAGGACGACAACAAAAAAGTAATTAATTTTCATATGAACTTTGTCACACAGCCTAACGAGGAGGTAAACAATAGACCCAAAAACACATCTAAGAAAACAAAACAGTTCATTAGTTTTCCGTACAGAGTCGTAGTAAAACAACAAACCAAAACCGCAAGGCTTGGGTACCAGTTTACCTTTCATTTCTATTTTCTCCCCGCCATTAGGTTTCTGTACAAAGAAACACGTCCACACTACCTATCCTTCCTCAAAACTTCCCTGCGGCTTGAATCGCGGCATGTCCTTACCACGACATTAGTTACGACCCTAAGGTTATGTCCTCGATGTTAGCGGTGAGCGGAGCGAGGCGGAAAGCAGATGCTAGAAAGATATCATAGATAGTCTACATAGATATATTGAGGAAGGTAAGTGTGAATGTGGTGAGAATGCTCTACAGTTTATAATCATCAAAGTGTAAAAGGCTAAGTTTTGATCGTTTTAATACCGTAAAGGGTCGATCCGACATGAAACACGATTTGTAAAGATAAAATGAAAAAATAAAGTACATTTTTTTCTAAAACTCGAATTAATATATGCATGTAAAAAATTAATTTCTGTAAAAATCAGCTGAGCGAGTCAATGACCTGTAGGTAGTTAGTGCAGGTACAGGTCATTGACTCCCTTGAATTTTTATCTTTACAAATCGATAGTGTTTCATGTACCCTCCGTGGAATTAAAACGATAAGCCCTAATCGGCATCAAAGACGCCTGACGCATTTGATCACGGGAAGATGCCTCTATCAGCCTCTACAAGACTATAATATTTATGTTGAGGAAGTTAAGTGTCAATGTGGTGAGAATATTTTACAATAAGATTATAATACTCTACAATATTATTACCTATTAATAAAATCATAGATGCCTGACGCTTGTTTTATTGCAATCATGAAATGACTTATCCCGCTCTTGGTGAAGCAAGAAGTGTTACCTATGAGTGAGACTATATCTATGTTCCTTCAGTTATCTTTTGCGTTCCAAGGCAACTGTAACTCTTGTATGACTCTGTGCCGAACCGAGCTTCTGTTATTGAAATATAAAGGATTTACATAAGATTGTTTAGAATTTTCGAGAATTATTGGGAACGCTGCTACCTGTTTTGGTATGGTATTTTATAATTAGGTTGAACCTTATTATTCACAAAAGATAAAATACTGTTTCTCTCCTCATCTACTTCAATTAAATTGACCCTGAACGCTTCCCGTTCCTTCTCCTCTGTCCGCTATCAACGTAACCGCAGCCTATTAGTGACGAAACATGGCTTGAATTAATTATAAGCTCACTTTACCTATTTTATGTACTTACTCAAGGTAATTATTTAATGACTGTTTAATGATATTGTAATTTATTTATTAGGGTGCGGTTCCTCCAGATCCGCCTAGTCAGAATTTTTTCAGGATAAGATCATTATGAGTCGGAAACTACGCTATTTGGTCTGTTCTACAAGTATTTTAGTTCAACCCACAAAATTGTAAAAGTATTTTGTTTATTGATGAGAGTTTGTCATGCTCACTCAATTCTCTCGCTAAATGATAAATGATATTTATTTTGCAAATAGGTTCTTAAAAACACTTTTACACGTCAATATTTTATTTTTGTCAGTTTAAGCTAGATGAGGCCGGTGTTTCCTAGCTGCCTACCCTGAAAAGAAACACCGAAACAAACTCAGGGGTCAAAGTCTCTTTTGAAGTGCATACAGCAAACATGTAATGGTCAAAACATATGAGAACCATGCAGATTGGTGTCTTGGATGGTCTTTTGAAGAAAGAACCACATAGTTGAGTGGACCTGTCCAGTCAGTGCAAGCATTTGTCAGTATTCGTATAGCTCAACTAAGGACTACTAAGGAGCTCATGATGGTACATCTTGTTGGGTCATTCAGTTCCCTTCAAAATAGTTGAGCTGAATGGGGCTTATGCTCGTGTCATACTCGTGACCGGGCGCCGTTAGTTGAGACTGATCCATCTCTTAACTGCCAGTGGCTTATTTCAATTTATATTTTTTTAATTGCCCCTTTTATTATTCATTTACATTTATTTATTAAAACTTTATGCAACACAAGGGTACACAAGCGGACTTAATGCCTTAGGCATTCTCTACCAGTCAATCAAGGGTGGTGAAGAGAAATCATGGCAGGTGCATAAAAAAAAAAACAAAAGATTTTTAAGAAAACAAGGGTTCAAATATATACATGAATAAAATACACATACATATATATTTAATTTAATATATACCTACCTGGTGTGGGACGCAACCTGTGTCGACACCCTTGCGCCATCCCATGTTCCTAGATCGGCAGGATGTGGCGGCGCTGCCGCTGCGGCTGCTGAGACCCTCAAACGGCGCAAATACTGTAACCTTATTGGTAATTACAGTTTTGAGCCGTTTGGGGTCGAAACGCTTGGATCATGGGGTCCGAGTGCGCGTATGCTTTTCAAGGAAATTTGACGTCGCTTGATCGACACTGTGCGTGACCAGAGGGCTGGCTCATTCTTTGCCCAAAGAATCAGCATTGCTATTCAACGTGGCAATGCTGCCAGTCTTCTGGGTACGTTTCCGGATGACAGCGATGTGGAGGAGTACTTCGACGCCTGAGTGTATTTGGTGTTATTGTATTATATTTGTACATAGTTATCTCTAGTTTACTTTCTTAGTTTAGTTTTTATGTACATAGGTTTAGGTAGTATAAATACTTAGTAAATATTTAAGTTTATTTTGTTTCTGCAATATATACCTACATATACATACATTTAAATGAAGTGAAAGAAAGGGGTTTAAGAGACGACTTCGCTATCTCTGAAGAAAATAATTCCGCAACTTCCGCTGGAATGCATACTGACTGGTGGCCATCCTGATGTCGAGAGGAAGCACATTCCACAGAAGTATGGACTGTATATGAAAGGATAAGTGAACAAAATCAGAAGTATGAGAAGGACAAAGCTATAAAAGATTGTTAGAAGAACGCAGATTCTTAGCGTGAGAAGAACAAAGATATTGAAAGTGGAAAATAAGATAAGAAGGAGGAGTGGGTGAGTTGAGTAGAGAGTAAAGAGCAGTCAGTGCTCGCAGACTTCTTCTCTGGCGAATCGGCATCCATTCCATCCATCCATCCATCCTTCCATTGTGCTCACATAATAAAAGCGACCATCAATATATAACCAAGATTTTAGTAACTCATGACATGATTAAAAGAGTGCGTATTGACTTTCTTACACGTTCTTCTTCCATAGAGATCTACCATTTGGAATGTGCAACCCCTCACGCGCTGATTGTACATGTATATACGTTTGAAACACTTGAATGACGTTGAAAAAACGCTAGTTGTCATACTGTACATAGGGGGGTCCGAAATTCATTCGACTGAAAATTTTGGTTTCTATAACTATCTTTGTTTTTTCTGAAAAAAAAAAAAAAAAAAGTAAAAGGTTTATTTTATATATTTATTTATTGTGATTTTCTAAAAAGCTTGCAACTACGTAATAATATAATTTACCCCATGGTGATCGACTTCACTTGTTTGACGGACCGAAATTTTGACAATTCAAAAGTGCGTGCAATAATATTGATTATATCTTGTACATCATGGATTGCAATTAAGGTTTCAGATTTGCCTGGGGCTGTATCTCTTATTGAGATAAATGTGATGGCCCAGTTGTAATGGCTCTTGCTTACGAGTTGTGTCAGGCCACGCAGCCAGGCACATTACTTTAAGTAATTTATTTCAGCATCACTTCTCTCAAAACGGTGAAAACATCGTGAGGAAACCTACATGTCCTATCCCAAAAATTCAAAGCCTTGTGACATCCACTAATCTGCACTAGGCCCGCGTGGTTGATTATTGCCCATTCCCTCTCCTAGATCGTCTTCTTAATATAATAATTATAATTATTAGTGTAAGAATAATAACCATTTTATTTTAAGGCAACGGGGGTACATAGATAAACAACATAAAATAATCTTAAACAGTAACTAATACATATTATCAAAAAACTTATTTGTAATGATTTTCATAAGTGTTCCTTCGTAAGGTCTGGAGAAATGGGAGAAACAATAGTAGGTATATTATAGCTTTTAATAGTTCTTATACACGAAACAATGGTCCCGAGAAGAAATCAAAGGGCTGTAGTCCCTGAGAAAATTATACAATATCATCACAGTTTACTACTGTGTTTTTTACTGCTAGTCGGAACTTCATAATAAAGCTCTCCACGCTGCAGAGAAAGGTCAACAGCGCAACCCACAGAGTACAAAATGCCTCGGTGGCCACGGGTAAGATCGGCACTGTCTGAAAATTCCATAAAAAAATCAAGCAAACCAGTGAATGTCACTGTTTACCACCATAGGTTGACAATCCGTAATTATAATAATTATAGAATTTATTATTCTAATGCTGAACAATTTTAATATTGGACTATTGGAAAGTTCTTCTATTTAAAAACGGTCGTTGAAATAACATTCTAAATATTATCTTATATAGCTGTCATAGTCTACTGATTAAATTTTGTAAGGGTCGAAGCCTGCTGGGGTCATGGGTCAGCTTCCGAAAGGAATACCCGGCCCCGACACTATAGGCAACGAAGGAACGCGGTAGGTTTTTAGTCAGTAAGAGTCTGACACTACTTCCCGCTCCGCCCAATGTTATATTATTATTATACAATTATATTACCATAATTATAATTATAAGGTACTCTGGCACTCGTGTGATCTAGACCAATATCTATTTTATTTAAGTTATTTATTTTATTCTGGCTATTATGTTTTTTATAATAATATAAATATAGGCATATAAAAAAATATGTTTTTATATTAAATTACATAAAAATAGCTTATGAATTTTTAAGACAGAAGTAATTATATTAAAAAATAACTGAAACAAAAACTGGTTGTGGTAACCAAAACTTGTGCTCAATGCGCGGCCACGTATTCTAATTATTTTTAACTGTTCTAACATATAAGAGGTGGTAAAAATAAAAAAATAACCTTTCGGATTTGCACTCACGCTGCGATAGCCTATTTAATGTCATGCAAATATGAGGTTTAACTGTTTCTGCATTGTAAATTATGAAAGGTGAAAATCATACACAAAAAATTACACATCTATATTATAGATGTATATTATATATTTATTTTATATAAACGTATTGATATATATAAATTAAGCTTATGTATTATTTTTCTATAGTTTAATTTGATCTATTTATCGTATTTTTATTTCTTTGATTTATATTTGCTAGAAGTACACCGCAGACTACCCCCTTTATAGTTTAAGTTCTTATAATCCATCCTAAGGTTGTCTGGTAGATATCGCTGTCAGCGATAAGACCGCCATTGTACCCAAACATTTAAGTTCCTGTGAATTGTTACTATTTTAGTGTACAATAAAGTTTATTCTATTCTATTCTATTCTATTCTATTGTATTGTATTCTATTCTATTCTATTCTATTCTATTCTATTCTATTCTATTATATTCTATTCTGTTCTATTCTTTTCTATTCTATTCTATCTAGTAGCTGCCAACATGGTGTTCTGAGTTCTGTGACTCACCCTATATATATTGCACTAAAAACGAGTAAATATATGAACAGAGCAAAGTTCGCGGTTTGTGAACAACAGGCGGGCGTTTGTTACGCCTTCATTATGTTTGAGTAACAGCTACTGGTTAAATATTGTAGCGATTAATTTCATTGCCATAGGAAACTTAGTAGCGTTTTTCTGCGGGTTATTTTGATGCGTAGAATAGCTAAGAGCAGCTCGTGACTTGAAGATTCTCTTGATGAGAGGTCTTTTTTGAGGCGAGAATTAATCAAATAACTTTTCACTCTCTGGGTGGTATATCTAATAATTATTTAAATTTTATTTCAAACGTAAGTCCATAGTATTAGTAGTCATAAATGATAATTCTTTTCATATGTTAGTCATAATAATAAATAAAATTATTAAGTTCAAATTGAACATAATAAAGTGGAATATAACATTGAAATATTATATTTAAAAAAAATGAACAGAAAATATAAAATAAAATTCATTCATGGAATATATAAAATTGAATGGAAACCTACCTCTTTTTTTTTAATTACATAAACTAGTGCTTAACTGCAATCGTTGATGGTGAAGCGCACTAGCTTATTAAGAGCCTATATACCCCAGCTTTGAAGACACCTAAATTATAATCACCTCTGCAAGCATTGCTTTACCTTTGGGATCGAATTGTGCGGTTGACGTGAAATGTTCGCCAAAATATATGAAGCAGAGATAATAGACTACCCTTAACCATAGTTAATTGAATCCAATCTAAGCACCACATAAGTCAATTAGAGTCCAATTTCTCAGTCAATTGGTACATTCAATCCGCTATAATTTCGGTGGTAATTGGCCCAGGCCGTTAAATGAATGGTCAGAGCTTGCCTACCGACTGTTTAACAGTATTCGGATAAATACGGGTAAATAAAGAATGCTGATAGAGATAACAGAAGGATTTTGGATGTTTCGGTTTTTGTACAGTTGCGTGATTTATTTGTTTTGTATACGACATTATTTTTAGTATATGCGAAACCTAAATATAGTTTGTTTAGAAGCAGTAACTGAATCGATTACAATGTTAATTTTTTCCCAAAAATATTTTAGAAAGGTTACAAGTTGGACACCAGCGACACTAAGTACAACACAAGTCACAGCAGGTCATAGCGGGCATTATTCGCAAGCGCACAGAAGGGTGCGGGTGCAAAAAAACTTCTTAGTCATCCAGATGGCCCAGTGTCAATATATATACTAGGTACCTAATCTCACATTTAAAATTAAATAGGCACGATAGTCTAGCCCTTAAATAAATACGTCAAAAGCTGACACTCACACCAATGTATTTCGTGTTTTCTCAGAACAGAATTTAAGTGACATTCAAATGAAATACCAGATTAGGGTGACAAAGAAACAATCAAATGTAAGAATTTCATTGTGATTTTATACAGCTATTTGTTAGTAATAAAAAAGGTATTTAGATCCCGCCTTGTCATTAAAATGTTTGGTACAAGTGACGAACTTTTTGTAAATATGGAACAGTAGCTTGCGTCAGCTTGACAATAGACCAGAGGAAGGAGGAGCGGTAGGTGGTCGCCTCCTTCTACGAAACAGTAATACTAGCAAAGGAGAAGGCCGACCGCATCAGGCAACGGCGCTCACAATGCAGCCGCCGCTCTAATTCCGATCCCGATTTTCGGTCACGGCGGGCAATGGGTAGCTCGCTCTCCGTGCCTCCAGTAACAGTCCGGACAGAGCCCAAGTCATCAACGGCGCGCATCACGCGCGCTCTGTTCCCGCGCGCCTCAGGGAATTATCAGCAAACTGTACTGGGGCCCTGGGGAGGTATGAAAATGCGTACCAGGGCCCTGGAACCAAGACAATAAAGGAACGGGGTAGGTTTTTAGTCAGTAAGAGTCTGACACTAGGTATCTCCCGCTCCACCCAAGCGCGAGGGATGTCATTGGATGATTTTTTTTTTCATCTGTATACTACTACTTAATTTTTTATTTACTACTACCTACATAAGATTCAAAACATTAAATTTATGTTAAAATATTCAAAAGGAATCAATTTACGAATATTATTAAAATTGAACAGCCGTTTTGAATTTATACCGGACAAGCTTAAATTATCCCTGCAATCATAGAGTTTCAAAAAAACACTGCATTAATATAAAATAACGAGTCCACATTAATTAATGTCGTGCTCATTTAAAAAGCCAATAACGTCGCTTCACACTTCACTGAACTCAGGTTTTGGTGACAGCCAGACACTGTTATTTGATATTATTGGAAATCAGATAACAGAGTTTTTCACAATAAAAGTGTAGGTACCTATCATTTCTTTTTATTATTGCCTATTGTGTCAAGAAAAATCGCTGAAAATAAAGGGCCATTTTTTAAATAATTTTTAACCTAGCTGTATTCTTTTTTTGTTCGAACTGCGAATAAATTTTTCTTTTTTTTTTCTTTGTTTTTTTTTTATTTAGCCTATATTTTGACACTGCTGAGCCTTCTCCGGCTTGTATTTAACCTAAAAAGTTAGCGTGAAGTTACCGTAGTCTATCGCAAAGAGTAGGTTAGGTAGGTAGGGATATTGTGCAAAAATTAAAAAATTACTTTTATTTATTAACACAGGTACAAAATACAGATCTTATATTTGAGGAACAGAGCGCCATGTTATGCCAAGAGGCGTACAAATATGGTGTGCATTATAGCTCACAATTACAATTTTATTTTTCTATAATTCATTTGATGATATCCCAAATAATTAAAGCAATCTTTTTGAAAAAAAAAAAACAGTTCATCATCATCATCATGAGCCTTTTTTAATGTTCTCACTGTTGGGACACAGGCCTCCTCTCTATGAGAGGGAATGGGCCGTAATCCACCACGCGGGCCCAGTGCGGCTTGGTGAATGTCACATGTCTTCGAATTTTTGGTTCTAGGATATGCCGGTTTTCTCACGATGTTTTCCTTCACCGTTTTGAGAGCAGTGGTTATGAAATAAATTACACAAAGTAATGCGCCTGGCTGGGTTTGAACCCGCGACGTACAGCTCTTAAGTCGGGGCTGTTACAACTCGCAAAAACAGTTATCTGATGTAAAACGATAACATTTAAAAAACCAATTAAAAACTAAGAACTGCAAAGTTGTTTTCTTGAAGAATTCAATTAATGTTAAATACACTCTCGTTATTTTAACTATCTCTTGAAATACAATGTAAAACTGTATTTAAAAAGCTTTAAAGTTCTTTACTAACATTTACTTTGTTTGAGAGATTTATTTGAAGCTGGAATTACTTTAAGAATTTACAATTATTTGTAATAAAAAGTCTTCTGTTGAATTGGTTTATGAGTTCAACTTTTAAGCACGTATTTTTAAAAAGTGACAAGGTATTATTGGATATTTTATTTTTTTATGTCATAAGTTAAACCCAGTACAAAATTCATTATTCCCCGAGAGGACGCCGGCGTCCGCACACCTATTGTCTTTCTATTGTGTCTCTAATTACGGTATTCAATAGGTTAAGATAAAGAAATTCGTAAAACAATAAAAAAATTCAATCTGCCAGAAGAGACAGTGCTTAGTAATAGGTAATAATAATTTTATTCATAAAGCCCAACCGTGTGTGTTAAACACAAAAGTACTAAAAAAAATTATT
Organism: Leucania comma; assembly: GCA_958295575.1. Classification (NCBI taxonomy): domain Eukaryota; kingdom Metazoa; phylum Arthropoda; class Insecta; order Lepidoptera; family Noctuidae; genus Leucania; species Leucania comma. The sequence continues at coordinate 6,000,145 of OY282468.1, forward strand.
AAAAATAAGGATCAAATTTTATGATCAAACGGTAGAACGAATTTGTTTCATCTAAATTCATTCTGCCTGATTAAAATTATCTAACGCAAAAGCTATATTATTTTACAGTAATATAGCTTTACAGTATAATCTTCCAGAATATCATATAGGCTACTAGCATTTTCCACGCGACTTCATTCGCGTGAATAAAACACACAGACAGCCAGAATATAATAACATACGATCAGTTTATAAGAATTTAGTAATAATTTCTAATGGGTTCCCGAAGTACAAATTTTCTGCAGGCGATGCCACTAGCAGATGCTAGTGCATCATAAATCAAAACTTCCATAACTCCTGGAAAGCTTTTTGCCAGTCCTTCTACTAAAGCGGCCTGTGAGTGAGATATACTCAGCCAGCCTTCCGAGCTTTGCGCCCTCATTACAATAATGCGTTCAGAATTTTGTTGGGTACGCCGTCGTGGTACAGTATATGCATCCTATGGGATGTTTGCTGCAGCGTGCACTGATTATTTCCAGGCCATCATGCGTAAAAAACAACTTCTCTGCTGGCCCCTATACGGAGTAGCAACAATACCTAAAGGAAATAGCAGCTGGCAGTCAATAATTTTGACTGTCCCTTTAAAAGTCAGTGGGTCATGTCTTGTGTACGTGTGGTCAATCATGGTAAATAAAACGTAAATAATATATGTACTTAAATTGCTATTGATTTAAGCCACCCAAAATAAAGAAAGAAAAACATTTATTCGAGACACGCAGACGACAAACAACATAAAAATAAAAAGGGCGTAATCTATAAATACTAAACTTAAATATAAAAAAAAAGATTAAAAATAAAAGACCTGAGCGAGATATAAAAGGCCCCTAAGTTATTATTATTGATGTAACAGTAACATATGGAATCCATCGCTACGAAAGCGAGTGGCGGCCCGGCTGACCGCCTGCCAGAGGGTCATGGCCATCCGGATGATCCGCGGATACAGTACGGTGTCCTGTGAAGCGGCGAGCCTCCTCGCTGGCCTACCACCATGGGATTTGGAGGCAACAGTCCTTGCACACATGCATGATTTACGCGTGGAGATGCAACGTCGGGGCGAAACTCCGCTGCCGCGACAAGTCGCGGCATGGCGGACAGAGCTCCGGCGGGATCTCATGGTGAAATGGCGAGAGCGACTGTCGCAACCTCGTGCTGGGCACGCCACGATCGAGGCGGTAAGGCCCCTCTTTGAGGCGTGGCTGGAAAGGCCCCACGGCGTCGTCACCTTCCGTTTGGCGCAGGTGCTGACCGAACACGGCAAGTTCGGTCCGTACCTGTACAAGATTCGTGCGGAGACGACGCCCGGGTGTCGCCACTGTGCGGACCGCCCGGTGGACACGGTGGAGCACACAGTCGAGGTGTGCCCCGCTTGGGAAGAGCGTCGCCGTGTCCTCGTGGGGGCGATCGGCGGCGATCTCTCGCGCCGGGGCTTGGTTCAAGCCATGCCCCGGAGCGAGGAGGAGTGGCAGGCGCACGCCTCCTTTTGCGAAGCAGTGATGCTAGTAAAGGAGGAGGCCGACCGCATTAGGCAAAGGCGCACACGCCGCCGCCGCCGCCGGGTTTCCGATCCCAATTTCCGGCCACCGTAGGCGCGGGCTCGCGGACGGTGGGCAATGGGTAGCTCGCTGTCCGTCCGTCCGGTAACAGACCGGTCCGAGCTCAGGTCGTCTACGGCGCGCACCGTTCCCGCGCGCCTCAAGGAGTTGTCAGCAAACTGTAGGGGTCCAGCAGGGCCGAAGCCTACTGGGGCCCAAAGGTTATGTGAGACTGTCACCTCGGGCCCCAGGATAAAGGCAAGGAATGGAAAGGTAGGTTTTTAGTCAGTAAAAGTCTGACACTATTTCCCGCCCCACCCAAGGGCGGGATTTGTCATTGGATGATTTTACCTACGTTAAAAAAAAAAAAAAAAAAACATATGGAATCCAGACTCATGAAGAAATTCCTAGTCGTGCAAATGACAGAGGAGTGGGGCAATTATAATAAAGCTGTAAAATTTGTCGCAATCGCAGCGCGCCTTTTGGCTCGCTGCCATGAGTTGGCAAGAATTTTTTTATAAGACATTTTAATGTAAGGTTTAGTCATAAAAGTGGAATTTTTAGTTATCACAAGACGTAACCTAATGGAAAATAATTTTGTTTTGAGAAGTTATGTGGTTCTTTTAAAAAGGATAGCCTGAAATTAACTATAGTAGTTTGTGTTGTAAAAAAGCCACTAGGTTTTATGAAAACTTATTAAAACACATATAATGACGAATGACGATTGTCATGATTGATTTTTTAATAATTGTAATTTAAAAGTACCACTGTTTTATTTTCAGTCCTAACAACTGTTGCCTTATCTAAGTTACACAATAACAATAATATTCAGAGCACTTTGGCATAGCAAAACGTCATTGCCATAACAGAATATGACTATGTTTGTTCCTTGGCACCACTCCATTCTTGCAGGAATATGCATAAAGATGCACTAATTTCCGGTACTGGAAAGCAGCATAGACAGTTTTAAACCAATTGCAGATAAGTGGCTCCCCGATGTTAAAATAATAATAAGATACTAATCGTTCAGGACTCGGTGGAAGTGTACTTCGCTGGGGTGGAGCGCCACCATGTCCTCGTGGAGGCGATTGACAGCGGCTATCTCTCGCGCCGGGCTCTGGCCCAGGCCATGGCCTTGAGCGAGAGGGAATGGGAAGCGGCCACCTCTTTTTGCGAAGCAGTAATGCTAGCGAAAATTGTCGCAATCCTGAGGAAACGGATGTTTTTAAGCGCCAGACACCGCCACATAAGACGACACTGATGTTTGATATCGCAGGGCGATCCCCAGCCTCTGTAGGTGTGGTTTTGTGGGCAACGAGTAATGAGTAGCTCACCGTCACCGTCCGGTCGTTGTCGACGACTCGAACTCAGTTCCTACAGGATAGGGACCGAGTTCAAGTCGTCGACAACGCATAGTGTCCCACGTGTGCCTCAAAGAGATTTCAGTAAAATTGTAGGGGTCCAGTAGGGCCGTTGTCTGCTAGAGCCGCGGGAAGTTTTGAAAGAATTGCTGTTCCCAGTGTGTCCTTCAGGTGCTTTTGGCGTTCCAGGACGCCAAAAGCACCTGAAAGACAGTTGGTTTTTTTCAGTAAAAGTCTCATACGCATGACTGTTAAAGACCATAAGGACTGTCAAAGATTTTGACGGCACAGCTAGCACAATGGTTGAGCGATTTGCTGCTGCGCTGCGGGTTGGAGGTTCGATTCCCGCACAGAACAAATACTTGTATAGCCTACAAAAAGGAGTTCTGGGTCTGGGTATCTTGTGTATGTGAGTTTACATGTTTGTGAACGCACCCACTATACACCCCCTATGCATACCCTAGTGTGGGGAAACATGTTTGAAAAAAATAAACAATAATAAAAAAAAACAATTAAATATTATCAAGACCAACCACGGCTTAGCGCACTTTCCGAATAAAGGAGGAATTTCGGTATGTTAAAATAGTCACCCATCCATAGACCGACTTCGACAAGCGTTGCTTAACCTTGGAGATTGTTCTGTTCCAATATTAAAATCGAACATAAAACACCGACAAAATAACATTTCAAGTATCACTTTTAGTTTTTAACAACGAGTATATTTTAATTTTAATGTAGTTGTTGTTATTGTAGGGCCAACAGAAATACACATTCTGTGAAAATTTCAACTTTCTTCCTCTTATTGTTCACAGGTGGACAGACAGACCGGCAGATAGATGGACGGACGGACAAAGGCTTAGCGGGGGTTTAAGGTGGCCCTTAGCCACTATCGCCTATCGTCAACAGCTAGTTTAAAACCTTGTCGCTTCATCTAAAGCAATCCAACGCAATGTTTGACGGCGAGGCAATGCGAAAAAAGAGAGGTAACGTCTGAAAACACTGTTGGAATTCAGTAATTCCAAGATTTACTCGAATATTTCACAAAAATTGTTCCAAGAAATATTTTTTGTAAACATACGTGTTTTTTTTTAAACCCTTAAAAGTTTTTAGAATCTCGATTAAATGTGCAAGGCTTCTATAGAAGTACTTTTTTATATTTTTAATATATGAGTACATTATGGAGGGCCAAAGATCACGTAAAATTGCAAATTTTCAGAGGTTTTTTCTGTGTTAGTTTTTTATTTTGATTTCTATAGAAGCCCAGAAAATATCCACAAGATATCTGTGTATCTAAAATATCTGAAAAAAAGTGAAATAATATCATAATTACGTAAGAGCGTTTAGAGGTATTTGGGACAGAGAGTAAAGTCCCGCACGCCTCCTTTGAAAAGGGAGGATCCTCCGACCAGAAAGGTGTTATATCTGGTGGGCTACTGCCCGATAGATGATTTCGGGTTTTGTTCTATATGTTCCAATCGCGCCGCAAATCTTACTTGCGCGATACAGGATTAGTTCATTTGTGACGACATAGATGTCGCTACATCACTCCCCTCCGGAGATCGGAGATCGATGGTTCTTGATGCTTCTTGATGCGTCGTGTGATGCGTGCCAGGCTAGTGGAGGTTGGTTCCAGTGAGTCGGAACCGGATTCCGCATAGTTCTCGGTGAGTCGGAACTGTCTGCGGTGATGCCCCAGTGAGTCGGGGTGGTGCTATCCCAGTGAGTCGGGATACGATGCTGCAGGCTCCAGTGAGTCGGAGTATTGCGGCTGGCTCCAGTGAGTCGGAGCGGTGCTGTGCGACGTAGGGCTTAACTGCTGTCGTCGACCAGGAGAGGTTCTTCAAGGCTCTTCATGTGACTGGCCGAAGGTGCAGATGTTTAGCCAAGGTCGCTGATGAGGCTGAGGATGATGACCAGGTATGACCAAGTAGGCATGCTGGTGGTCAGGATACCCATATAGCCGTGGGTGCTGGCTGTCTGGCTCGCTGCTCGAAAGCTTGAGGAAGTGATGATGACGTCACGAAGTAGTTGCTGCACGAAGGCTGCGCTGACGTTCTTTGTCGAGGGTCACCAGTTTGGAGGTAGTGGAACAGAGAGTAAAGTTCCACATACCTCCGTTGAAAAGGTAGGATCCTCCGACCAGACGGGTTGTTGTGTCTGGTGGGCTACTGCCCGATAGATGATTTCGTATGTATATGTTCCAATCGCGCCGCGAATCTTATTTGCGCGATGCAGGATTAGTTCATTTGTGACGACATAGATGTCGCTACAAGCGGTTGTATGAAAATGTACCTCGGGTTAGCTGCTCTTAATAACAGGGTTTTTTTATGGTAGGTAAAATCAACCAATGACAAATCCCGCCCTTGGGCGGAGCGGGAAGTAGTGTCAGACTCTTACTGACTAAAAACCTATCCTATTCCTTCCCTGCCTTGGTTCCAGGGCCCTGGTATGCATTTTCATACCTTCCCAGAGCCCCAGATTAGGCCTCGACCCTACTGGGCCCCTACGGTTTGCTGACAACTCCTTGAGGCGCACGGGAACAGTGCGCGCCGTAAACGACTTGGGCTCGGTCCGATTTGTTACCGGACAAATGGACAGCAAGCTAGCCATTGCCCGCCGTCCACAAGCCCGCGCCTACGGTAGCCGGAAATTTGGATTCTTAATAACAGGGTGCCGTTGGTACCTTTCAAGTGCGGAACCCTAAAAATTAAATGGTCCGTTTTACAATACTAATAATAATAATTTATTCATTTTATGAACACAGGGTACAATCATGATCTAATATAAATACATAATTAAACCACGAAAATAACGATCTGTTTTGATATGCATTATTAATTCAATTTACACCCAGTGATTAACTATTCATGATAATGAAGGTATTCATGAAAATCAAAGACAAGTCACAATGAAACAAAACCCTTACTGATTTTAGTCTATTATTTCTTAACAATTTGTTGTGCGTAGTTTGAAAGATCTAAGCATACATAGGGACAGACAGCGGGAAGCGACTTTGTTTTATACTATGTAGTGATGGTAAAAACACTACACCCTCACGTTAATTAGAAAAAGACTTTTCGGCCTTCCCGTCCGATTATAGTTTAGGTGTCTTCAAGGCTAGAGTAAATAAGCTCCTAATAAACTAGTGCGCCTCACCATCAACGATTGCATCACTGCTTACCATCAGGTGGGATCGCAGTCAAGCACTGGTTTATACACGGCTAAATTTTTATCGTTTTAATCCCGTGGAGGGTCGATCCGGTGCATGAAACACTATCGATTTGTAAAGACAAAATAAAAAAAATAAAGTACTCTTCTTCCAAACCTCAAATTAATACAGGTATGTACGAAATTAATTTCTTTAAGTAAAATAAAACAACTGCAGCATCGGTGGCACTTACTAAATCCTCCATAGTGCAGGTATACGGGCACTTAGGGCATTCCAACATTCTGAAATAAAAGTGATTTTGATCCTTTTAGTGCTTTTTTTAAACGACTTTTTTTAGCGAAGTCAGTTATTTTTTTTTTTTTGTAAAAAGTTTTTCTTAGGCTCTATCTCTCTCTCCATGTATGTGGACTCTAGTAACATGCGTTTCATCCCTCCTGTTCACATTGGTTTAGTTATTGTCCTGTAAAATACCAGGCATATTCAGATATGCCATCACTGACATCGCACCACATTCCTCGAGAGGTCTAGGCAGAAGAAAGCATATCTATACAACTTTATGTTTAGTATATGCGAAACCCGAAATACGTGTCTAGTATTTTTAGATAAAGAATCTATGCAAAAAATGTCATAACTGTATCATGAAAATTCATAAAGTTATAAGCTTATTATGTTACCTGGTTGTTCACACAAACACATGTGGTTGCGCGAATTTGCTTGATGTTTTAATGGACTGTAGGTTTGAAAAGCGATCTTAGGTTTGTTAACAATATGCAGATACTGCGCCTGGCATGGAATAAATGTATTGGGAAGGAGCACTGACCTCTAGACTTCGTTGGTTGCACGTGGCACTTCGAAGATTGCACGTGGCACCGGCCGATCCTCGTCTTCGCACATTTAAATCACTGCCAGGTCCTGTATTGCACTAGCACAGCACTATTGTGGAGTCTCTGAATGATTGGATCACGAAAATAGTCAATTTTCTTGTAATTTCGAGCGGGCGTGTTAGCGGTGCGGTCACATTCACAATCGATGCACAAACGTCAATGTCAAATCCTTTCTTGAGGTCGTGCGGGGAAATAAACGGAAGGGATAGGATTGCTAGGCCAAAAAAATAAATTACAAAAAACAAAATCGCGGAACATAGCAAATTGGCGCAACCATTCCCCCCGGGTTTGAAGGGTTACCTTCAAAGAAAAGAAAAAAAAACAAAAGCGAAACTAAACCCTATTACTAATCTAAACTATCAATACTAGGTAGCGAAACAACTTATAACTAACTATGCCACTACTACTGATTAGGCAGAGGGCAGAGGCGAATAACCGGACGCAGGTACGATCCAGTTGCGGTTTTAACTTTTACGACTCGCGTTATTCCGTTCGAACCCGGAAAAACTTCTTCCACTACACCAAGAGGCCAGTGCAGAGGAGGCGCACTCTCAGTCTTCAGTATCACCACAGTACCGACTGTGACTGGATCTGAAGGAGTGTTCCACTTTTGACGCGACTGCAGCGTATGCAGATAATCTGTCCTCCATCGCTTCCAAAAGGACTGAACTAAGCTATCTAGCAGAGCGTGACGCGGGTGGAGCTGCAGTTTGTCAGTCTCGACATCTAAAGCGGGCAAATATTTAAGAGGAGTCGTCGTCAAGAAGTGAGCCGGCGTCAACGCTAGTGGCTCCGATGGATCACTAGACAAAGTCCGACACAACGGACGCGTATTCATCAACGCCTCTACCTGAGCGAGTACAGTGCTCAACTCCTCGTACGAGAGAATCTGTTCGCCTATGACCCGAAACAGGTGCGACTTAAGGCTTTTAATATTCGCCTCCCAATTGCCACCAAAATGACTAGCCGCTGGCGTATTGAAACACCAATCAATGCGATTCTCAGCTAAGACATGGGCGAATTCACTTTGGTAGTACTTGGAGCGTAAGAATGTGTGTAATTCCGAAATATTGCGTCGCGCTCCAACATAATTTGTGCCGTTGTCAGAGTATAAGCGCTTAACGGGACCACGGTGAGATAAAAATCGTTTAAATGCAGACATAAAACCCTGCGTACTCAAATCACTGGTTAACTCTATGTGAACCGCACGAGTTGTCATACAAACGAATAGACAAATGTATGCCTTTGTGGAACGTATACCACGACCACGGGCAATAGTGACTTTAAACGGTCCAGCATAGTCCGTCCCAGTATGTATGAAAGGTTTCACCGTCTGTACAACACGACAAGAACGATGGTCGGCCATTTCCGGCGCGTTGAAACGCGGGCGGAGCTTAAAGCAGGGCACACATCTGTGCACTCTAGCGCGTATCAAATTGCGAGCGGAAAGTATCCAGTACTTCTGTCGAAGAATGGACATTAATAAATCGGGACCAGCGTGACAATTCACCTTATGGTGATAATCCACCAACAAATCCAAAACGTGATCCTTGCGTGGTAGAACTACTGGATGCATTTGTTCAAACTCTAACTTAGCATTTCGCAGACGGCCACCGACACGAATGAGTCCGTCCTGCAAAAATGGTTTCAAATGTTGAAGTGCGGGACTACAAGGTTTATGTGATTCTAAACTACGAAATTCTATTGAAAAATAAAATTTCTGCAACTCTCGAAGTACAACTGATTCAGCTCTATCCAAATCAGCTGCGATTATAGAACCACGCGATGGTAATAATCTCAAAAATCTTAGGACGCAAACTACACAGCGTAATAGTCTCGACCAAGACGAGACTCGATTAGACAACAACAAAACAACTGACTCTTCACGCGGAACTGATACTACAAGCGTATGTTTCTTCTCCTCGGGTGGCTCTGAAACAGTAGCGGGGTTAAACGGAACACTTGGCCACTCGTTAGGAGTGGTATGAAGCCAGGGAGGGCCACAAAACCAAAGCGGATGATTTAAAATTTGCGCAGGAAGCAAACCACGTGAGAGACAATCAGCTGGGTTTTCTGTTCCAGCGACATGGAATATATTTTCCGGTGACAATTCAGCTTGAATCTTAGCCACCCTATTTGCGACAAACGTGCCCCATCGATGGGGTGACGATTGAATTCGACGATTGAATTCGTAAACCTTCAAAGGTTCCTGCGGAGAAAATCTATACAAGAAGCGTTTTTTTGCGGAGGCACGGGAGCCACCGAGCGAAAAAATATCACCCTTGAAAGGGAGCGCGACAACATAACGACCATCCTTATCACGAGTAGTCGTGCGGGTATAAATCTCCTCAGTGACCTGATCCTCAGGGCTGAGAATAGGCGGGACATTGACCTCTTCAATCTCCCAGAACTTGCGGATGGTAGACTCAAGCGGCGGCTCGACGGTGCAACAGTGCGACACAGTCGAGTAACTCTCTAAACAAGCGGGTGCGGAACCAACTATAACAAACCCGAGAACTGTTTCCAGTGCGTGCGGAGCGGGGTACATCGGAAGACCTTGAATTTTACGTGATAACTGGAGATGCGGGAGAATCGAAGCACCGATCAATAGATCGATATCTCCAGGGAAAGCGTAATTTCCGTCGGCTAACTGCAAGTTCTTAAACTTTGTCAGCATGGACGTGTCAACCGGTACCGTGGGCAACCGTTCCGTAATCTTATCTGCGACTAGCGAATCCATTTCAAACGAAATATTACGATTAAAACGTGAACTAAATATTATTTTAATGGAACCGTGAATGGTTGCCTTTAAACCTCCAAAACCTTTCACTTCTGAGCGGGATGACCAATTATTAAAACTAAAACCAAGGCGTTGACAACAATCCCGAGTAATAAAATTACTCTGGGAAGCGCCATCTAGTAGCGCTCGAACGGTGTGCGGTTTGCCAAAGGCATCTACAATGACAACTTGCGCGGTCGCAAGTAAAACGGTAGTGACTTGAGTACCAGCGGCGGAAAGCGAACACAATGTTACGTCGTTTGCACTTGCAGCAGGCCGCGCGTCACAAGCGTCGCGCGTCTGCGCAGGCTGCTGCTGCGATGGCAGCTTACTACTCTCAAAATGTAAGAAGGTATGATGTCTAGCTGGACATTTACGACAGCTAACACCACTTTTACATGACGTAACCAGATGTTTGTCACTTAGACAATTAAAACACAAATTATTAGTGCGGACAAACTTGTAACGATCACTAGGCGATAATCTCTGAAATTCCGAACACTTGTACAGCTGTGTATGGCTACCCTTACACAGAGAACAGTCAGGTGTTGAGGCGGTATTAACTAGCGTATGTGCAGTCTTGACTGACTTCGATGACGCGTCTATACGGCGATCGGAACCTGCCCTATTCGTGACTTCATGACGTGCCGACGTGCGCTGCAACACCCTAATATGGTCGCGAATAAAAGATTCTAAATCTTCGAACTTAGGTATTTCTTTGCCGCGCTGAGTCGTTTCAAACAGACGAACAGTTTCAGGATCCAATTTATTTAAACCGATATACAAAAACAAAAAGTCACAGAGGTCATTGACCTTTAGGTTCTTTACTGCACGAACAGATGATGCGAAAATATTTAAAAACTTCTCTAAATTATGATCGTTACAAACGGAAAAACTTTTCAAATCGAATAATTGATCTAAATATGCGGTGGCTACTAATCGCTTATCTTCGTATTTTGTTTTTAAAGTGTTCAAAACTAAATTGTAATTTTCAGCGCTAAACGTAATTCCAGCACAGACAGCCTTTGCCTTACCGGTCAATTTTTCTACGAGATAATGCAATCTCTCGTGATCTGTCAGCGATGTGTTCCTATGTATTATATTTTCGAAACTATCTATAAATAAATTCCAATTTCGAATGTCACCATCAAATTCAGGTATTTGAATTGGCGGCAATCGTGGGCGTTCGCGAGGAGGGTTAGATAAACCACTCGCGGGGGGGGGAGTCTCTAAACTCCTAGCAATACGTTTGATACGACAATACAAGTCATCAAAGGACGACAATGCCTGATAACTCACACAGTAATCAGGATTTAACTCCAACTCTAAAATGTTTATATTCTTAATTGTAGATTTAAAATCCTCGCGCAAACTATCTAAAGTTTCCAACGAACACAAGAAAGCATCTCTAATCGCCAGATCCGAGGTTTGCAAAGATTTATCACAAATTGATTGAACACGTGAAAACTGTGAGTCCCTTTCGGCGTATAAAAGCTTTAACTGAACCTTTAAATCAGTACTAACCTTGGTTCCCTTAAGAGACATCTTGTTTTGATATATTCACACTATACACTCAAACAAACACTTAACGAATTATTAAGTAAGCGATAATTATCAGATAACAATATGGTAGTATTGTAAACAACAAAGCGAACGGCGAACGAACGGAATAACCTGTCTATATAATCTATGGTTTATCCGTTTCCTACAAATATTCACTCAACAATGAACGGGTATTTTTGAAATGCGTCTACCTACATGCAATTTGTAGGATGGTCGAATGAATTTTGACAAGAAAAAGAATGCGATCGATTTATATCTACGCTGATATTTACGTAGCTAACTATAATTATGCGGTGCGGTTGACGGCGTAGGTACCGTAATTATCAATGACTCTTTAACTATACGAGCGAAATAACGTATAGTTGCCTAAATGCCTAGATGCGGGTTTTCTACTATTATATCTAGGTAAACAGGCGCGTTGCGTTTATTCCCTATGGAACAAATACTATATTGCGAAATTACAAGAAAATGATTCACGATCCTGCTCGTAAGGACCAAAAAGTAATGGTTGCGCGAATTTGCTTGATGTTTTAATGGACTGTAGGTTTGAAAAGCGATCTTAGGTTTGTTAACAATATGCAGATACTGCGCCTGGCATGGAATAAATGTATTGGGAAGGAGCACTGACCTCTAGACTTCGTTGGTTGCACGTGGCACTTCGAAGATTGCACGTGGCACCGGCCGATCCTCGTCTTCGCACATTTAAATCACTGCCAGGTCCTGTATTGCACTAGCACAGCACTATTGTGGAGTCTCTGAATGATTGGATCACGAAAATAGTCAATTTTCTTGTAATTTCGAGCGGGCGTGTTAGCGGTGCGGTCACATTCACAATCGATGCACAAACGTCAATGTCAAATCCTTTCTTGAGGTCGTGCGGGGAAATAAACGGAAGGGATAGGATTGCTAGGCCAAAAAAATAAATTACAAAAAACAAAATCGCGGAACATAGCAAATTGGCGCAACCAACATGGTCACCGGGCCATATGGGTGGCTGAGGGTTTGTTTTGCTCCCACACTCAGCTGTGGGCTGGCGCCTAAAGCCCGCAATGACCTACCGTAACCTGTGTTGTACTTAGTGTCGGTGGTGTCCAACTTGTGACCTTTTTTAAATATTTTTGGGAAAAAAAATAACATGGTGTAAAAAATATCGGAATCGATTCAGCATATACTCAAAATAATATTGTAGGTAAAATTTAGGCGTACGTAGATATGTCAGCAACTCTAGCCAATTTGCCTTAAAACATAAGTGGGGAGATTTGGGCGTACCCTATCTATAGATATGCTCTGCCTAGACTCCTCAAAGAACGTGGCGCTACGTAATGTCACGTCTAGCCATTCCTAAGTGGTCTTCACCAACGACTAGACAGGTAGAAACAAAAAAGAGGTCAGGGTTCTTTATTTTTACCGTTTGTCTCAGAAAATGAAATGTCTCGTAACTCGTATCTCACAGCTGAGTTCACGTGACATTTAAATACAAGCCAGCGAGTACAACACTTGGTAAAACGTATAAGAAATAGAATGTATATCTATTTCTACCTGTACCAAAAAATAACAAGAATTGTTCATCAAACAAAATAAAATACAAAACCTTTATTTGGGAAAATATACGTATTAGTTTTATCTAATCAGTAATTAATCAATTATATTTCTGCACAAACCTCCTACAAAATATTCGAAAACTTAAAAAAAATATATATTAGTCGGTAAAATCGTTCTCAAGTTGTGACGTAAGTGACTGAAGGAAAAAAGTAGTCAATTTTATATAAATAGACCTAGAGAGTAAAATTTATAAATAAAACATAAAACTTCAAATTATAATCTGTGCAACCCCAAAAAGGCGCTTAAGAATATGATGTGATATTTAAAACAGTAAATAACGCAACCCTATTTTGTTATCGATATTCTTGATGAGTTCACACCCCAAAACAAAAAGGGCCAGCAGAAATATTACCAAGGACGTATGGTATGTCCCCGTATATCAAACAACGATCTCATTACCATACGCCAGATATACAAATCGAAGCAACAACACGAGCTTCCCTTTACATTGGTTTAGTTATATGTTGTAGACATATTTATGTAATCAGACAAATGGCAAAGTGACTACTTATACTTCTTCTGTTTAGGTACTTAACTAACGTAAATAATCTTGATACGTCTTTTTATTTTTATAAAATTCGTAAAAAAGATTATTTAAATTTAGTTAATTACCTAACATCGGTTTAAGTAAATAACTAATTATGAACATTTTTAGATCCAATTTTTCGACAATTTTTTAGATAAAAGACATGTGAAGATTGTTTACATTTAGTTAAGTACCTAAACAAATGGAGTATAGGTAATATGTTTCAAGGTTGACAAGTTAGTCGATTTAAAAACTATTTCTTCAGCGTATTATTGATTTCCATAAATAACTTTATTATGATTGTTGTTAGTACAATATTTTTGCGAAGAGGTCAAGTGTATTTTTTAAAATCCGTATAATACAGAAGTTATTACTAGAGTAATGGGGCATTCTCCACGCTAGGAGTAATTACTACTCCTGTATCGTAGGTGCGTTCACAAGCATGTAAACATATATTATATATACAAGACACCCAGACCCGGAAAACATATCTGTAGGTCATTAAAATAAACAATAATAATTTTAAACAATAAAAATTTATTTTCCAAAAAACTTAGTACAGGTACAGTTAGGAAAGATAATTTTAGGACATCTCCCGCCCTCGGGCGGAGCGGCAGATAGTGTCAGACTCTTACTGACTGAAAACCTACCCTGTTCCTTCAATGCCTTTCCCAAAGCCCCAGAAAGGACATTGAAGGTAGCTTTTGCAACCGAGCTAGGCAATGCCCGTACTGTATTACGGTTATCAGTGCCATTTCCTTTTATAAAATAATATACGCCAACAAAATGAATGTTCCATATAATAATGTACAATTTATCAATTTTGCTAGTAATAATTATTACATTATTTTTTCCGTGTAGAAATCGCACCCGGAACATACAGCGCAGTCGCCAATCGGTCTAACACTGTACCAAAAGAGCTATAAAAAAATATGATAAAAAATAAAATAAAAAATGACTTAATTTTGATAAACATGGCCTAAATAGATACATACTTGCAACCAGACAGCAGAGGAATTTCCACGTGTCAGCATAGCGTGACTAATGTGGCAAAACGTACAGGAAAGAATACGCTTTTCGCTTTAGCATTTTGGATAAGATCAGCAGCACATTTTGCAAAACTAGCATAGCTTATATCTGTTTGTTTACTAAAAGAAAACAAAATTCTGTCGGTGCTGGCTGTGACTTAAAGGACATCTGGCTAGCCTTTTTCAAAATTGTGTTGGGGTCAGTTTAAGACACGGTGGCGCGAACTGACTTCGGTAAAAGTCGTCTAGATTGAAATCCGCATGGTACCAGCTGCAAGGGTCAATTTGATCGAAAGTAGCAAGACCAAACCTTGGTCAATGCCGTGTTGTGTTCCACGTGCAACTCAAAAAGCGGTCTGCATGATTGACAGGACTCACCAGGGTTAATGAAAGAGTTACCGCTACAGCTACCCTGGGACGCAAAGGTCGATTGAAGCAACACAAGTGGATTAGTAGAAGTCTGTAACTCCCTTGCGCTCCACACAGAGCGGGAAAAAATAAATTAAATAGCCTAAGGCATTAAGTTCGCCTTTGTACGGTCAGGGGTCAAAAGTGCAGTTGCACTCTAACAATGCTAAACTGTCTAAAATTTCTTTGTAGTAGAAGTCCAGTGTTTTCATCATCATCATCAGCCTTTTAATGTTCCCACTGCTGGGACACAGGCCTCCTCTCTAGGAGAGGGAATGGGCCGTAATCCACCACGCAGGTCCAGTACGAATTTTTTGGTTCTAGGACATGCAGGTTTCCTCACGATGTTATCCTTCACCATTTTAAGAGCAGTGGTGATGATATAAATTACACAAAGTAATGTACCTGATTGGGTTTGAACCCGCGACCTACAATTCGTAAGTCGGGGCCGTTACCACTCGGCCACCACTGCTCTCTGCTTTTCTACAACTAGTTTATTCAATATTTTAGATTCTATGCTAGAAAATAAATGGGTAATGATCCATTGACCCTCTTTTACAAAGAAATTTTACATACGTACTTTAGTGTCGGTAGAGTGAAACTGCACTTTTGAGCCCTGACTGTACGTTCGGTTGCTTGAAAATTAAATAAATAAATAATTCGAGCTGATTGGCGCTTGTAGGTAAGTAGCTACAAGCCCCGAAAAAAACCGGTCAAAGCAACGCGAATTCGCACAGCAAGGGTTCCGTACAAACTTACAAATAAAAATGTTCAATTCCTGAAAAGAGTCTCGTAGATTTTTTCGAACCGTAATTGCAGATTTTTTGTGACGTATTAAAAATCTACAGTTTTCAAACTTTGTGCTATTTGTGCTTTGAGACCTTGTTTCATGAAATATTTTAGGAATCTAGATCAACGGAAGTATCCTACAAGTTTTCATTTCTTAGCGAGTGTAAAAATATGCGCCTGAACGGAACATAAACAGCATTTTTATAGTGTGTTTACTTAGGGCCTGTGCACATAAAGTTTTTTAAACGCGCGTTGACGCGTGTTTTGGAAACGTGTGTCGACGGCGCTCTTTTATCCTATTTAAGGTGTACAGGCTGCGTCTGACTCGCGTACGTATCGCGCCTGTATCGCTACAAACGCGCGTTTAAAAAATGTGGTGTTCACAGGCCCTAAGGAGTCAAATTTTTTCACTACTGCTTGGGGTAGTCAATATGACTACTTGATATTCATTTCAGCTTCATACCTCAACGCATTTTTGAGGAAAAGGGTCTTAACAAACGCACAGTTGGATAACAAAATAATATTATAAGGGTTCTGTTTTTGTGAACTTAGTTTCGGAACCCTAAAAATACCCGGCAACCGTAGGCACGGGTTTGCGGACGGCGAGCAATGGGTAGCTCGATGTCCGACCGTCCGGGAACCGTCCAGATCGAGCCCAAGTCGTCGACGGTGCGTACTGTTCCACGCGCGCCACAAGGAGTAGTCAGCAAATTGTAGAGTCCCGGCAGGGTCGAAGCCTACTGGGGCCAAGGGTAAGAAAGGGGAAAAGAAGCAGTCCCGAAGGGTTGAGTTTTTTTTTTTTGTCAGTAAAAGTCGGACACTATCTCCCGCTCAGACCAACCGCGGGAGATGTCTTGAGAATGATTTTCTCCACAAAAAAAAAAAACCTAAAAATACAGAAAAAAAACTGATAATTCATTATTTCTTAGAAATATCCAAATTTACCCAAACCGACACAACTCCAGCAACATGATAGGTATATATATTCACATTGTTTATTTAAACAATCAGTGCTAATGAACAAGCGCTCACTAAAGCGCTACTTACCCTTGTTTACCCCTCAGTTATGCACTGCCAGGGTAAATTACCCTGTTCGTTGAATTACCCCTCATTAGTCCCGTTGCAATTTGGTGTTAACAAAATGCTTCGGGCTATTAATTTGGCAATAATTGATGTTAAATTAAATATTATTGTGTGTACTGTATGATGTGTAAGTGTGTACATATGGTCATTTAATTATGCAGGAATGTTGATTGTGATCAACAAGAACGATTCTTTTGAAATTCTGATTTTTTTTCCGGGTGGAAAATCATCCATTAACTTCTTCCGGCTCTTGGGCGGAGTGGGAGGGCGAGTCAGACTGACTAAAACCTGTTCCTTCATTGCCTTCGTACCAGGGTCCTGGTGTTCACTTTCACATAACCAATGGCCCCAGCAGGCTTCGACCATGCGGGGCCCCTACGATTTGCTGACATCTCCTTGAGGCGTATGCGGAACACTACGCGTCGTCGACGACTTGGGCTCGGTCCGGACGGCGAGTTACCCATTGCTCGCCATCCGCAAGTCCGATACTATGAAAATGGCACCCGGGGCCCTGGGACCAAGGCGAAGAATGGAACGGGGTAGGTTTTTAGTTAGTAAGAGTCTGACACTACTTCCCGCTCCACCCAAGGGCGGGATTTGTCATTGGATGATTTTACCTACCATAAAAAAAAAAGTCCGGTACTAAGGAAGTGATTTTTTATGATCATAAACTTGTCCACCTCGTTCTAAACGCTGCGTCTGCGATGACTTGGTGAAGGTTGCCAGAATCCGATGGATACGAGACGCACAGGTCCGGTCGCTATGGAGACACTTGGAGAGGATTTTTAAAAAAAAGGGCTATTAGTCTTTTAGACGTTGCGGGGTCTAATAACCTCCTTACTGTTATAATAATAGTTTGCATTCAGGATGCTATTGGGGCTGCCACGCTTCTATAGCGCCACAGGGATGTTTGTGGATGCCCAGACAAATAGCATCGTTGCGGTCAGGTGCAAGCGTGCAGCTTCCTTGTGGCTCAGGGTGCGTGCCAGTACGAACGGCCACCTGAGTGTCATTGCCTATAAGCTGAATTGTCCTACTATCTGAGTCTTAAGGTAGCTACATGCTCCTGTAAATAACTTTTATTAACATAGTTGTAAAGTTTTTGTGTTACTAACGTCTGCGTATTTTTTTTGTTTTTTTTTTAATGTATTTGTGTACTAACATAGTTTTTATGATATAATTATGATACTAACAAAGTATAATTATGAATAATAGAAATCTAAAATATTAAGAATATTATTATTTTATTATTATTAAACGCCCCGTCTCGAGATGTCGTCTCCCTTAACACGTTGACAGCGTGTCAACATCTTAAGACAGGCGACATCTACTGACAGTCGAATTTTATTTTTGTTGTAAAAGTAATTCTTTTTTTGAAATTCATTCCTATTCTTGTGCTAATACCACATGAGTAGACAAACAGTACAGAGACAAAGCTTCATACAACCGCGCGAATCGATTGCACTATTAAAAGCACGTGGGGAATGTGTGCAAGCCCACTGGCCGCTTGTTGCGTACGCGCGAGACTGGAAAAAACCGGTTGACGCGGGCACAGTCAGTGGAAGATCTCAGGGACGCACGTTGTTTGTTTTGTCAGTTACAAGTTTAAATATTTTATTGTAAAAACATGGTATTTTATAATGGTATTTTATTGTAATGTATGTTTATACAATACTAGATAAATAAAAATATATCATTCTTTAACTATCCCAAGAAGTACAATTTGTCTTTTTCTTTAGCCTATACTTCCCCACGGCTGGGCAAAGGCCTCCCCGAACCTCCTTCCAGGTATTATTAAAATCTCCGATTTACGAATAATCGTTTACTACGCTGTCCCTCACATCGCTCTGGGTTTATCCATTTTTCATTTTTTGTACAGGCGATCTCTCTTTGGAATGTGCTCCCGTTGAACATCAGGATGGCAAACAGTCCGTTCTCCTTTAAGGTAATGGCACGTGAACATATTCGCAAGAAGCTGCTAGATTCATCGCAGCGTTGATTTAGTGGATTCGGTTCTCAAAATAATTTTGGCTATTTGTATGTATTTATATAAGTATGTATTTATATTTATTAGGTATTTTATTAGTTTTTTATTTGTTTTGTTTGTTTACCATTAAGCTGCACCATTTACGTTATGTCTCTGCACCACCCTAAGGTCGACTGTTAGAAATTGCCTACGGCATTAAGTCCGCCTTTGTACACTAGTGCATAAAAATTTCATAAATAAATAAATATTTAATTTTTACTGTTCCAAGTAAGTACCTTTTCTTAATAAGAAGAGCGTACTAAACGACGTGTTTTTTACTTTTTATTATTATTACAAGTATTTAATTAAAATTTGCAGTAGGTATGTGAATAGATTGTTATATATAATTAATAAAGATATATATATTTGTGTTTTTATACTGAATACTAAAACTACAATTTAACAAATGTTTTATTTCATTTGTTTTCATCTATTGTAACAACCCTATCAAAATAGGTAACAATATTGCACGTTCTTAGGAAGCTT
Source organism: Leucania comma (assembly GCA_958295575.1). Classification (NCBI taxonomy): domain Eukaryota; kingdom Metazoa; phylum Arthropoda; class Insecta; order Lepidoptera; family Noctuidae; genus Leucania; species Leucania comma. Next base: position 6,019,420 of record OY282468.1, read on the forward strand.
TATCTCTGTACGGTTTATATACTCATGTGCTAATACGATTAATATTTTAAGAGCTCGATTCCGGAGATACGCCCATAGTACCTTCTTTCCGAAGAAATGCGTAAGTGTCAAGCGAATTCAAAATTTTCCTATAATCCGTCAGGCCCGCGTATGTACAAGTTTAAATTATTTATGCAAGAGCAATTCTGCCAGGAATGTCTACTTCGCGTAATAAGATTTCTTACACGTGAGGCTCTAATTAACATTTCTAGCTTATTTATAATTTATCATCGTCTAATTATTCATTATTTGGAGACGTCGCTAGTGAGCTGGAAAGAAATGTACGTGATCATTTTATATTAGGTACAACAGAAATGTCTTTTGCTGTAATACTTTTTGCTCTTTTATCTGAATTTTTCGACGGCGCGTATTGTTCCCCGCGCAATTCAATGAGATATTAGCAAACCGTAAGGGCCCAGCAGAGACGAAGTCTACAGGCTGGGGCAATGGGTAATGTCAAAGTGAATCCTGGGGCCCTAGAACGAAGACAAAGAAGGAACCGGAATGAGTTTTCAGTCAGTAAAAGTCTGATACTATCACTCGCTCCCGAACTGTCCGTGTTCGGTGAGAACCTGCGTCATGCGGAAGTTGAGGACGCCGTGAGGTCTTTCCAGCCACTCCTCAAAGGGGGACTTACCACCATAATTATGGTGTGCCCATTTGTCTCGGTATGCGACCATTACGACCGAAGCGGAATTCGTCCGAGTCGCAGACGCGGGTGCTATGGAGCCGAGTGCTGCAGTGCCTTTTCACGTGTATCAAACGATATTTTTCAAAACGCTTACGAAGACATAAATAAACGGGGATCGACCAGCGACTTGTGGGGTTCTCTTAGCGCCCAGACCGATACGATAAATTGTGGCATGACGGACTTGTGCACTTTTTCGCACTAGTGCAGAAAACAGTAAATTGGGTGCCTAAAACCGATATAAAAACGAGTTTTCGAGTGAGAAAAGCGCCTTTCATTTCACAGTACCTCTAAGTTTTTTTTTTCAAAAAGTAATACTTTATGAAGTGACTCTTGAATTTGAAATAAAGCTCTTTCTAACAGCCGTAAGTCACGGACTTGACGTCCACACAATGGGTATCAGTGTGTGTTTCCTGCACTTTTTGTACCATTCAATAAAACCGGGACTACTCTGTAGCTTTGTACTAGTTTAGATGCCAAATGTTACAATATTTATTACCCTACAACATTGGAAACAAAATATAGCATGATTAATGTACCTTGCAAGAAATGGAGAAAGTATTCGACGTACGGTTTTTTGTTTACTTTTGTTTTTCGTTCAATACATTTGTATGAATATTTAAATTATTTTGTGTCTTAAATAATATTTTCTTTTATTATAAATAATATTTTCATCATCATCATCATCAGCCTTTTTTAATGTTTCCACTGCTGGGACTCAGGCCTCCTCTCTAGGAGAGGGAATGGGCCGTAAACCACCACGCGGGTCCAGTATGGGATGGTGGATGTCACATATCTTCCAATTTTTGGTTCTAGGACAAACCAGTTTCCTCACGATGTTTTCCATCACCGTTTTGAGAGCAGTGGTGATGATATAAATTACACAAAGTAATGCGCTTGGCTGGGTTTGAACCCGCGACCTACAATTCGTAAGTCGTGGCCGTTACCACTCGGCCACCACTGCTCTCGAAAATAATATAAAAAATAATATTTTAGAGAAGTGAAATTAATAATAATAACATACTAACCGAAGGTTTCGTCTGTTCAACTATGGTCGAAGTTGTAATGACGAAAAACTACCGGAGATTTCTTGTGAAGGACGGCACGGTTGACATAATGTCGGGCATGTCACCGACCGGGAATCAATCCGCCATATTTTATTATTTTTGGTTTTTCTCGTCTAGCTAACGGGGAATACTTGCATAGACACAGCCTTGTAGCCAGGATTATCCATCAGCAATTTACTCTGAAGTACTGACTTGTGGTATCGGATGTACCGTACTTACTACAGGTATGTGCCCGACCCAGTTCTCGAAAATGGTTATATCATGTTGTACTGGGATCGGTCCATCATCACTGACAGGACTATTGTAGCCAATAAGCCTGATATAGTGGTGGTGGACCGAAGCGAGAGGTGTGCTATGATATATTAATATATTCCACAACACACAACGAAGTCTAGCCCCAAGCAAAGCAGAGCTTGTGTTATGAGCAATAGACAACTATAAATATACATACTTATATATTTCTAAGTACATACTTGGAAATATATAAGTTAGTTTAGCATAGTATGTCCCACTGCTGGGCGAAGGCCTCCCTCTCCCTTTTCCACATACGTCTGTCCTTGGCCATTATGGGCCAGTCCCTCCGGTAATTGTCCAGCTCATCTTTTCACCTTCGCCTTGGTCTCGCGATGTCGCCTTGCGTTTACCGGGACCCAATAAGTGGCTCTTTTAGCTCATAGCTCATTTGACATGTGGCAGACATGTCCGGCCCAATGCCACTTTAATGTAGCAGCTTTTTGGGTAACGTCTTTTATCTTAGTTTGTAAAACTAAGTACATACATATTATAGATAAATTAAACGCAGACACAGAACAAATGATTGTGCTCATCAGAAAAATATTTGTCTTGGGTGAGAATTGAATTCTCGACCTCCGGCATAGCAGTCTGGGCTACTGACCACTAGACCAACAGGCCAGTTAAATTGTTTATTTGTGTCAAGCATCAACCAGCACTGGGCCCGCCAGACCGGGACCTTAGTCTCAGCCGTGGGAACACTGTATGGTTGATAATGCTTAGTATGTGTCATGGCCAGATCTTAGAAATTGATCACTTCATGAAATGGCACAACTAAAACTGGCCAGATCGTTTTAAACGTTAAAGTTTGATGACATGTCAATACTCGTTTAGCCTACTTTCTTTAGACCTTTTATTATAATTATCATTGAAATCCTACATCAATGATATGGCAAACGAGGATTGACATATCATTAAATTAATGTTACGATTTGGCCAGATTTAATTGGCCATATCATGAAGTGATCAATTTTATTATCTGGCCAAGACATATGCATGGTTGCATAAGGCAATCAGTAATTAAATGGAAGTAATTCGAATTGAATTGAATTTGAATTGTTCGATGCAACCCTCGCAATAAATGGAGACTGAAGAAGAACACTTTGGGTTTTAGTTAGTACAATACGTGGCCTATAAGTAGAACCAAAATGGCGATCGACCTTCAATGCGCTGTAACAAATTTTCGGGTCTCAACCATATCAACAGTGGCCATTTTGGTTCAACTTAATTGCCGAGTACTATAAAAGTCTTATGTATGATGTGATGAAGTATATGATGAACTACATTTTTCTCGCAATATTTTACTGCCAGAAAAAGGTATTCGTAATGTTAAATAAACGTAACATTATTTGTCGATAAAACATCATTATTATCGTGTTTATGTATTCCGGAAGAAACATTTCGGGCCCGATCATTTCTTTGCGGACGAAGATAAAAACTGAATGCCATTATGTTTTCCTTCCCCATAATGTTGCCATTTAACGCCACTTAACTTTTTCTGTTAATTTCGTGTTTTTCCTATAAATTTGTGATTATATTTGTGTGAGTTTCGAGGATTGTAATCGGTTAAATAGGAACTTGATCACTTCATGATGTGGCCAACTAAAATTGGCCACATCGTTTAAACGTTAACATCTGATGATATATGTCAATCCTCGTTTGGCCACATCGTTAATATATAAGATTTCTATGGTAATGAAAGGTTTAAAGAAAGTAGGCCAAACGAGGACTGAAATATCATAAAACTTTAACGTTTAAAACGATCTGGCCAGTTTTACTTAGCCATATAAAGAAGGGATCAATTTCTATGATCTGGCCACGAAATATGTATGAATGAACATCACAATAGTAGACTTTCAATATTTACATAGTATCATTCATCATTTTTCTGCCCTGTTCTTGTTTTATTTGGGATCGGCGCAAAACGTTTTTTTCTTCCATTCTGTCCTGTTAATCGTCACGCTATCACTAACTTACTTTTCTTTCATATCACTTCTCACACCATCCATCCATCTCTTCTTTGGCCTCTTTCTCCCTCTTCATCCATCCACATGTAAACTCTTACCTCTTTTAGTAACATGCGTTTCATTCTGCGTGTGGTCACGGCATTAAGCTGAGTGCTAGTTCGTTGCACAGATGTGGCGCATATTTCTCACAAAGTATAAAGTACTAATTTTTGTTAATCCTTCATTTGCGCCATAATTCGGCAAATAAAAATTCTTCACAAGACCATACCACGACAAACAATTTCCTTTCAACTTTTCAGTCACTGGCAGCCACTTTCAAACTTCTTCTAACTCATTTCTCACTTTATCCATTCTCGTCACACCACACATCCATCTCAACATTCTCATCTCCGCTACGTGCAATCTTTTTTCATCCGTCTTTTTCACAGCCCAACATTCTGATCCATACAGTATCAGAGTAAGACAATATTTACATAGCAATTATACAATAGTAATTTACCTACAAAATTGTTGTTTTACGAAACTGCAGAGTTTGAACTGTGATAGGTTTAGATTGAGTAAAATCAAATAAACTTAATATTTCATCATCATTCTTTCAGGCTTAAATAACCTAAATGCGTCCACTATTGGACCTAGGCGTCCCCATGCGTAGTCAAAAAGACCGGTCCTGTGCGTCCCGTATCCATCTAATTCCCGCGGCCCTCACCAGGTCATCGGTCCAGCATAGTGGGAGGCCTTCCAACACTGCATCTTCCGATATGCGGTCGCCACTCCAGAACCTTTCGGCCCCATCGACCATCTGTTCTACAAGCAATGTGCCGTGCCCACAACGACATAAAGTTGGCGATTGTTCGGGCGATGTCGGTTACCTTGGTTCTCCTACGGATATCTGCATTCTTGACGTAAGAAAACTCCGAGTATAGATTTTTCCATAGCCCTTTGGGTGACTTGAATCCTTCTGATGAGGCCCATAGTGAGTGATCACGTTTGAGAAGCATATGTACTGGCAACACGCACTTGTCATTGACTTTCGTTTCTACTAGACACAAATAAATTTAAGGCCATGTACGTATACCGTACAATAATGTACGGTATACGTACATGATAAAATAATTCGATGATTAAATTAGTAAAATTAGCCGAATGTAGGTTTATGTATGTGCACTTTGAACGCGACCTAAATTCGTTAATACATTGACATAGACAGAGCCACAATTGCATGCATTTATGTAAAGTATTTTTACTTCAGTGTTCAATTAGACGTGGTTTGGGTCGGACTACTTGCTTTTTTATTTAGACTCTTCCTGTTAGACACTCAGTGATATTTTTCTGTCTTGGTTTGTACGAAATTAATTTCTTTAAGTAAACGAGTCAATGACCTTGTAGGTCAGTCCTTGCATACTAACTACTTACAGGTCATTGAACTCGCCCAGCTGACGTTTACTTAAAGAAATTAAGTAATTGCACATACGCAAAATAATTCGAGTTTAAAAAAAATACTTTATTTTTTTATTTTATCTTCACAAATTGATAGTGTTTCATGTACCGAATCTACCCTCCACAGGATTAAAAAGATTAAAATGTAATGGTGTATAAGTGAGTTGGTTTCCAACCTGTTAACATGCTTTTTACTTGCACTTTAAAAAAATAACTTAAAAGAAACATACGTATTTTTTTACGTGTACTTCAAATTTTACCCCGGGGCTTGGCAGATGGGTAAAATAAAAACGAAAAAATAGCAACGATGGAACAAAAATATTCACTTTTAGTTTGAAAAAATAAATGTCTGTTTGTCGATTCCTTTGTGTCATGCTGCCAAACCCAGCAACAGTTTTGTTATTAGTAAATAAATTATTATTATATTTTTTCGCATTCATTAGCTTGACATTTTAACACGTCATGGCTTTTTTAGGTGATAGGTGGAATCCAATGACATCTCCCGCCCTAGGGCGGAGCGAGAGGTTGTATCAGACTTTTACTGACTAAAAACCCACTCCTGTTCCTTCTTTGCCTTTCATACCAGGAGCGAATCTTCCTTTCAGAAGCAGACCCTTGGCCCCTGTGCACCGCTTGAAGAGTACCGCCGTGTCCTCGTGGTTGCAATGGGTGGCAACGATCTCTCGCGCCGGGCCTTAGTACAGACCATAGTCCGAAGCGAGGAAGAGTGGGCTGTCGGCTGTCATATTTGTCATTAAGAGCACCCAACCCAAGATACATTTTCATAGAAGACGTCACGGCATCCTCACCTTCTACACGCTGCAAGCCCTCACCGGCAATGGTAAGTTCGGGAGGTTCCTGCACCAGTTTCATGCGGAAAAAACGCCCGGATGTCATCATTGTGTGGATCGCCCGGAGGACATGGTGGAGCATACGGTAAAGCTGAGTCTCGCTTGGGTGGAGCACCGCCGTGTCCTCGTGGTGGCGAACTGCGGCAACAACCTCTTGCGCCGGGCCCTCGTACAGGTCATGGTCTGGAGCGAGGATAACTGTTTCGCAGAAGCTCCTTTGCTAGCAAAGGAGGAGGCCGCACCAGCTGCCGCACGGATGCTAATCCCGATTTCCGGCCGCCCAACGAAGGCGCGGGCTTACGAACGGCGAGCAATGGCTATGGCCATAAGTAATGTGAAAAAGAAAACCCAGGACCCTGGAACGAAGGCAAAGAAGGAACATTAGTGGGTTTTTAGTCAGTAAAAGTTGACAAACTTAAGTGGCAATGGGCTGGGCACATTGCACGCAGAACAGATGGCCGTTGGGGCCGAAAGGTTCTGGAGTGGCGGCCGCGTACCGGAAGACGTAGCGTTGGAAGGCCTCCCACAAGGTGGACCTGGTCAGGGTCGCTGGAGTCCGATGGATGCGAGACGCACAGGACCGGCCATTGTGGCGACGCTTGGGGGAGGCCTATGTCCAACAGTGGACGTCTTTTGGCTGAAATGATGATGATGATGAAAAGTTGACACTATACCCCACTTCATCGAAGGGCGGGAGGTGTCATTGGATAAATTTTCCACCTAAAAAGAAAGACACTTGGTCCTAGTAGGCTTCAACCATACAGGGTCTCTACGGTTTGCTGAAACTCTTTGAGGCGTGCGTAAAACAGTACGCGCCCTCAATGACTTGGGCTCGGTCCAGCCGGTTACTAGACTGTGGTAAGGCTCCTGGTTTTACTCTTGTTTCGTCAGTACGTTCAGATTCCGTGTACAGTCACAAGTATTAGTAGGCCATACAAACTTTTTATCCACTGTAGGAACCAAACCCGCTTAATAGCGATTTACTCCTGTGTGGGTTAAACCTAAACACATCGAGTGGATAAAAGCCTGAAATATATTCGTACATGAATTTATTTATGTAAGTATTTATGTACGTTAAAATTTACTCCTAACATTTTTAAAGGTTAAACTCTTACATCATTTTTAGCCTAAATAGCAAAGATCCTGCGGTGACGTCTCCGAGAGTACTCAAGGTGTCGCAGAAACATTTTTAACCGGAATACTGAATGATATTTCTCCGTTTTTCGGAAACGATGTTAATACGAAAGGTATCTTACGAAAGAATCTCGTAGAAACCTCTTTTATGTACGTAATATTTGAAAAATATATGTGGTTATAGAAAGGTTTTAAAAAGGAGCTTTTTGATTCGTCAGTTTTTTTAAATATTACTGGCCATAAATTTTGTTACGCTTACAAAAGTAAGTACAAGTTTTTTTTTTTTCGAATTCGAATTCAGAACAAGGTAATTGATATTTAGTTTGGTGTAATTCTGTGTAGTATTTTTTTTTCTAATAAATTAAAATGGACTGTAAACGTTAAAAATTCGTCACGACCTCCAGTGGACAACATTCAAATGTGGACGCTTGATCATTCTTAAAGGCGGCTTATGTTAAGACTAAGGGTGGAAATTTTGAGTAGAAATATGTACCTATTAATTTCTTGTTTAAATTCTCTATCACTTGGTCAAAGATATTCTAAAAATATTACATTCCTTTTTGTGAAGTCATATTTTTTTTATTTGTAACAGAATTTATGGTCATGGAAAGGAATGGCCTGTGCCTGAAGTTTCCCTGCGTGATCGCATCAGGAATGAAGAAATCTGCAGGAGAATCAAGATTTCCGAACCTTAGTTGCAGTGGGCAGGACACATTGCTTGTAGAACAAATGGTAATTGTGGCCGAAAGGTTCTGGCGTCTCGACTGATTACCGGAAGATGCAGCGTTGGAAGGCTTTAAATATGTAAATAATAATTATAAAAAAATATAATTAATTACTTTAAAAAAATAATATTATCATAATATTATGTATTATCTCTTTTTTTAATAATATTGTCTATTAAAAGTTATTATTATCAATTACCCAGACTTATTTCCTCATTTAGACAAAATTATAGGTAGTTACAAAACTATTCGGCCGAGCTAGATTTACACACTAAAGCCGAAACTTCCATAATTGGCCGACGTAATTGCTAATTAGTTCTGTGGATTTCCCTTAGATTCGAACACACAATATTAATAATACCAAATGAACGTTTTACCTATTTTCCTCACATAGAAACTACATACAGTTCGGTTGGATATTTTTCTGTTTTATACCAAAATTATTTCTGATTCAATATTATTTAATTTACTGGTTCATGTTTTTTTTTTCCTTTTTTTAATTGGGCATACGTTAATACTACCTACCTATGCCTATGTATCGCCGAGCAATGGGTAACTCGCTGTCCGACTGTCCGGTAATCTTCCGGACTGAGCCCAAGTCGTCGAAGGCGCGTACTGTTCACGCGCGCCTCAAGAAGTTGTCAGCAAACTGTAGGGGCCGAGTAGGGTCGAAGCCTATTTTGGGGCCTTGGGTAAATGAGAAAGTGAACACCAGGACCCTGGTACGAAGGCAATGAAAGAAAGAAGTGGGTTTTTTAGTCAGTAAAAGTCTGACAACATCTCCCGCTCCGCCTAAGGCGTTGTCATTGGATTTTACCCACCGAATAAAAAAAAATCCTATGTATACCTATAAAGTTCCAGGAAGGAAAGTTCAGGTAATGCAAGACGGGCAGCATAGCAGACAACGCAAGTCCTGTTAAACGGCTCTATATAGGCACTGTCTTTGGTGGATCGAGCTAATGGGGCTTCCATTTGGCCAGATTGTCTATGCAGCAAACTTGGATCTGCAGTTGGTTAAGCGATTTTTAGATTAAACACTGCAGTTCACGTCCAGTACGGAGATGTTCCCTTATGAAGTGTGGTGAAGTTTGAGGGAGAAGCCAAAATGAAACTGGTGGAAAAGATTTTGTCAGGAAATTCAAATAAGATTTATTTGGCGGAGAAGCGAAAAATAGCTGCTTGGTGACTGAAATAGTATGGATGTCACTTGTAATACTTTCTTACAGCTTTTTCGTGAACTATTGTTATTTTTCTACCTCGATGTACAAAATGGATTTATTTGAGGCACGTAAGGTTGAAAGGTATCCATTACGGGTATATGCCTCCATGTGTGTCGTGTTCAATTGTACAAAACATTCAATGTGACGATTTAGTTTTTTTCTTCCCCAAAAAAGGAGTGTTATGTTTTCAGGGTTCATGCATGTATGTATGTAAGTATGTATGTATATGAGTTTCTTTATTTCACCATAACTTCTAAATGAAGTTATGGTGAAATTTTGAAACTGAAATTTTCATCGCAGTCGGGGTACTTTTTATACTATAAGAAAGTATTTTAGAGTGGCCCCCGACTGTGATGAAAATTGCAGTTTTGTGGATCAAGTAGTTTCCGAGATTCCGTGTTTAATCAACTAGTGACTACTTTCTTCACTTTTCTATAAATTAAGAAACATCTTGTTTTTTTATTTTTAGTTTATGTTTTTGACATGGCAGTCGTGTTTTTGAATTTTTTTAATTATTTAATATTTTTTCATCTTCGTCCATGCCAAATTCGTAAAACAGAACTTTGCCATTTGGAAACATTTTCAATTTATTATTTTCGCCCGGATTTTTTTTTCTAAAGTAAAAGAAGCCTAAGTTACTTCTTATAACATCTGCTATTTACTATTGAAAGTCCCTCCAAATATGTACAGCCTTTTTTAAGATTAGCTGAAACAAACATTCAGACAAATAATCCTAAAATTGAATTTTGCAAACACTTCAATTTTATTTGACTGGCCTGTTGGTCTAGTGGTTAGTCGACCTGACTGCTATGCCGGAGGTCGTGGGTTCGATTCCCACCCAGGACAAACGATTGTGTGATGACTACGATCATTTGTTTTGTGTCTGGGTGTAATTTATCTATAATATGTTATGTATTTAGAAATATATAAGTATTTTTATCAGTTGTCTAGTACTCATAAAACAAGCTTTGCTTAGCTTGGGACTAGGCGGCGTCGTGTGATAATTGTGGAATATTATGTATATTATTATTTGTTACTAGGTTCTGCCGGCGGTTTCGCTTGTGTGGAAGTCGGTTGCTCAAAACAAACTTTAGAGCCCCGTTTAACCCCCTTACAGGATAAATTTTGGAAAATCCTCTATTAACGCTCGCCTACGTCATAAAAGGAAGCCTTGTGCAAAATTTCACACTCCTAGTCCCAGTAGTCTCGGCTGTGCGTTGATATGTCAGTCAGTCACTTTCTCCTTTTATGAGATCTACAGCCGGACAACAGAAAATCATAAAAGCGTCCATTACACCACTCGATATTCCGCACCAGTTACACAGACTGTCTTAAAGCGTCTATTACACCACTCGATATTCCACACAAGTTACACAGACTGTCTTAAAGCTTCTATTACACCACTCGATATTCCACACAAGTTACACAGACTGTCTTATAGCATCTATTACACCACTAGATATTCCACACAAGTTACACAGACTGTCTTAAAGCGTCTCTTACATCACTCGATATTCCATTCCACATAAGTTACACAGACTGTCTTAAAGCGTCTATTACACCACTCGATATTCCGCACAAGTTACACAGAAAGACTTAAAGCATCACTTACACCACTCGTTATTCCACACAAGTTACACAGACTGTCTTAAAGCGTCTATTACACCACTCGATATTCCACACAAGTTACACAGACTGTCTTGTCCTGTCAGCGCTGTGAGCTCGTTGCTCTATGCATGAGGCCACAGCTTTATGCTGAGCGTTCGGCCATTGCGGATGCGGATGTGACGCATATTTTCCTTATATAGTTGTGTTTGTTAATTAGTTTTAAGCTTTGCGTCATTTTCGCGTAAATAAACTGTTCTTCTTTCTTTCTTTTTTTCTTTCTGCCTTAAAGTTTACTTCCGAGTAAGACAGTCTGACCCTTATTACACTACGCGACGTCGACAAAACCGGTCTGAATATCGAGTGGTGTAATAGACCTTATAAAAACTACGATTTCAATAATCTCACAGGTTTTAGTACACGATAAAAGTCGACCATTTCCGGGAAAGAATTCTCAAACATCTAAAGGCAAAAATGTTACTAACTTAAGTAGTTCACCCGTTCACATCGAGTGAACGACTGAATGTGAACGACCGAATGAAAGTACATTCAGAATTCAGAGCACCCGCCCGGATATTATTTGTATTGTACTTGTCAATACTTGTGAACGGAAAAATAGAATGTGCAGTTACCCTCTTTTTAAAGTATGGTTGCATCAATGATAGGAAGTGTCGATTTTGTGCTATGATTCCAACATGATATTCTTTGTTTTTTTTTAAAACAGTTCCGGCCTAGATTTTTTTTGTGGCGGGTAATATCGTCCAATGACGACTCCCATCCTTGGGCAAAACGGGAGATAGTATCAGACTGTTACTGACTAAAAACCCAGCCCATTTGAGGTATGAAAATGCATACCAGGGCCCCGGATTCAACGCAGGGAAGGAACAGGGTAGGTTTTTAATCAGTAAGAGTTTGACACTATTTCCCGCTCCGCCCAAGGGCGGGATTTGTCATTGGATTTTACCTATCATAAAAAACCCCATTTCTTCATTACCTTTCATACCAGGGCTGAGCCTTCCTTTCAGAAACAGACCCTTGGCCCCAGTAAGCCTAGACCGCTTGCGTCTGGCCCTGATTCATGCCATGGTACGAAGTGAAAGGATCTCTTTCTGCAAAGCTGTAAAGTCGACCAAAGGCGGCGGCTGAAACTATGAGGTGGAGATAAGCGAAACCCGCGTGGGCTTGTGGACGGTGAGCAATGGGTAGCTCGCCCTCCGGCCGGTAAGGATCAACCCCGGGTTGACGGCGCGTTGAGTTCCATACGCGCCTCAAACAGATGTCAGCAATATTGACAGCCGGGCGGGCTGATGCCTGTCAGAGCGTTGGATTCTTCGAAGGAGTTACCGCAGCCCTCGCAACTGAAGGAACATGGGTTTTAGTCAGTTGGTCTGACGTTCCCTCCCACTCCATACAGAGCGACAGAAGTCAAAACAAAACGTACTGTCTTGGAATAGAGTGTTCTGTTAACTTTGCTTTCTGTATATAGTCATAACTTTAAGTAAACGTCAGCTGATTGAGGCCAATGAACTGTAGGCAGTTAGTACGCAACGACAGACAACTCCCTACAAGGCCATTGACTCCTTTACTTAAAGAAATTAGTGTTTCATGTGCCGAATCGACCCTCCGCGGGATTAAAACGACCAAAATTTAACAGTGTATATTAGGTTCCACGCTGAATAAATCGCGAAAATGGCTGCACAACGGTTTTATTACTAAAAAGGAATCATTTGTTTACCCCTCGATACTCGAATACGACGAAGGTTCAATCCCCACATGGAACAAATATTTGTATGACATACAGATAAGTGTTGTTAGGCGGCTTGTGTATATGAGTTTAAATGTTTATGAATGCACTCACGATCAGGAGTTGTACCTAGTGTGGGGCCACGTTTATTTAAAAATAAATATATAATTATAACTGTATACGACAAAAGAAAGGGCTATGCTCGGAGTTTTCTTGCGTGATCGAATCAGAAATGCAGATATCCGCAAGAGAACCAAGGTTGCCGAAATAGCACGAAGAATCGCCAAACTGAAGTGGCAATGGGCAGGACACATTGCACGCAGAACAGATGGCCGTTGGGGTCGAAAGGTACTGGAGTGGCGACTGCGGAAAAAGCGTTGTATGACCTCCCGAGTCCGATGCTTGTAACTAAAAAAAGTACGACCCGCCCCAGCTTTGCATGGGTGTCAAAAATCTCTGAAATTTTTGATTTTTACATGAATCGCTCCATGCAAACAGCGACAAAAACTGCAAAAACTGCATCGAAATCCGTTCAGTGGTTTTTGAGTTTGTAGCGTCATCATACAGACCGAAAGACAGACATGCGCAGTGGGGATTTGGTTTTATAGTATGTAAGGATACACATTTTATAATCTCTATTTACAGTGTTGTATGTGGTATTTTGGTTTCATAATTATATAGTATATAAGAATTTATTAAGATTTAAATTATAATATGTAGGTATAGATTCTTGTCTTGGTTTCACAAAAGAGTGGAAAAGTTTCCAAAGTGATTAGCAGTTCCTTTTTAATTTACATAGCATAGCATAGCATCAGCCTTATAAAGTGCCCACTGCTGGGATTTAGGTCTCATCTCTAACAAGGGGAATGGGCCGTAATCCACCACGCGGGGCCAGTGCGGGTTGGTGGATATCACATGTCTTCGAATTTCTGGTTCTAGCACATGCCGGTTTCCTCACGAGGTTTTCCTTCGCCTTCCTTATTTATTATTATTAATATTACTAGCAGTCCAGACAGACGTTGTTCTGACCGAAAGCTGTCTTTTCCTCATTAAAAAAGACAACCTGATTGTAGTGGTTTCATGAACCCATTTAAATATACAGACAAAGTTCCATCCTGTTCGCTCCAGCCGTTTAGGAGGAGTAAGGTAACAAACCCACGTACGGAAGAAAATACATAATAAAGATTATTATTATATTTAATAATGTATGTATAAATGTTTTCCTATGATAAGTTAAAATGTGGAATAGTACATTTTATCACAGGATTTTTTTATAATATTTGCTTATTATCGTTTCGATTAGTGTACATGAATAATAAAATAAATACATTTCCCGGTAAACCATCCTGATTTATGAAGTTTCAAACGCAAAACTAACTAAAAATAAACTGCCATCGTTTCCGTGGTGTAGCGGTTATCAATACCTCATTATTTGACTGTCACAACCACAAATAAATATAAAACTGATGTACAATTTGTTCACAAAGTGTCATTAAGAAGGCTTCAAAAGCCGTAAGATCAGTTAGAATCCGAGTAACAGAAACGTTTTCTTTGGGAGACAAATTTCTACGCGTTAGAAGACATGAAGGGACACGTCTATCATTTATAAAAAGATTTGTGATAGCATCAAAGAGAATTCTTTTTCTGAATATAATCGTGTCGCAAAAGCGGTGAGACTATAGTGAGCAGAATTTGTAAACAATATGGGATGTTTTGTTAAAAAAAGAAAAGAAAAAAGGAAATCAAAAAATATTTTATTTGGCATAGAAACACACAATGTAGGAACAACATAATGACACTAAAGATTATATATAAAAAAAGAAAAACTAATTTTGTGTGTCTCACGACTGTGCCAAATAGGTCCAGTTCAGCAAAAATGCCAGACAACTATATGGTAGTTGCCTGACGCTAGTTTTTAACTGAACCTTATTTAAAAAAAAGACTTGTAAAAAATGAATTTATCGGCGTCAAATATATAAAAAAAAAAAATCGGTCAAATATGAGTCATACTCGCGTATAAAGGTTTCCGTATTGCCTAGGAAAATGGCGATCCACACTTAAATGTATATTTTATTTTATTTTTAGTATTTTTTGGTATATCGCCAACAGAAATACATAACCTGTGATAGTCTGTGGGGTCAAGGGCCGTTTTCTGAGAGGAAGGCTCAGCCTCGGCACTATAGGCAACGCCGGAACGGGGTTTTTAGTCAGTAAGAGTCTGACGATTTTATCTACCATAAAAAAAGACCTGTGATAGTTTCAACTATCTAGCTATCACTGTTCATAAGATACAGTTTGGTGACAGACAATAGGACAGTGGAGTCCTAGTAATATTGTCCCGATTTCACACTCTGAGTTTCATACAAAAGTAGACTCTAAACATCGGAATTATGGCCTATAGTGGAGTGGATGTGAGAGGACACCGGTGTCCTCTCGAGCTAGGACAGGTCCTTTTTTTAGGCGAAAAATGTCACTCTCTGTTTTCTACGGTCGCAGTAACTCTTTTGAATATTCCCGCAGCTTTTCGTCTGAAATCTTCTTCTTTTGTTTCTTGGTGTATAATAAAGTTTTATTATATTCTATTCTATTCTTGAACACATTCGCAAGAAGTCGGTAGAATCATCACAGTGTTGATTTATTGGATTCGTTTCTCAAAATAATTTTGGTTATTTGTATGTATTTATATATCTATGTATGTATTTATTACTGTATTAGTTTTCTATTTGTTTGTTTACCATAAGGCCGTGTTGACGGAGACGCGGCGCGTTGGGCGTTTCGTCGTACATTGCAGCACCGGGCCGCGTCATCGCTCGCGCAAACACAAACATAATATGTCAATGTACGACGGACCGCCCAACGCGCCGCGCAACGCACTGCGTCTCCGTAACCGAGCACTTAAGTTGCACCTACTATGTTATGTTTCTGCATCACCCTAAAGTCGACTGGTAGAAAATGCCTATAGCATTAAGTTCACCTTTGTACAGTTTTTACTTGTGCATAAAGCTTCAATAAATAAATAAAAAGAAATCAAGGAATGTCTCGCAATAATCGAAAGTATGGCGACCACCGTGCGAGGGAGAGCAATCATATTTTAGCGCATTCTTTTGATGTCTATCCCTGTTTTTTCAGTGGAAGTAACACGAAATAAAATGTAAGCAAACGATATATGTACGTTTACTTATTTGGCAAATACATGAGTAATCGGATGACATCTTATCATTCGATGAGAGGACAAAAATTCTGATACCTACGTTCTTGTTTAATATACTTACTCAGTTCTGTTGCATATCGGTGAAAGAAAACATCGTGAGGAAACGGGCATGTCCTATACTCCATCTGTTTAGGTACTTAACTAAACGTAAACAATCTTGATAAGTATGTAAGACACAAGAATTGTATATAAGACACAAAGATTCAGTTTAGTTAATTACCTAACATCAGTTTATGTGAATAATTTTTTTTTAAACATTTTTATATAACCTTTTTTGACAGTTTTTGGATAAAAGACATATGAAGATTGTTTACATTTAGTTAAATACCTAAACAAATGGAGTATAGAAACAAAAATTTGAAGACATGTGACATTTATCAATCCACACTGGGTTCGCTTGTTGGATTATGGCCTATTTCTCTCTAAGAGAGGAGGCCTGAATCTCAGGAGAGTGAACATTATAAATCTAAAGCGGAGACTCTTGCCGGACTTACCCGAGTGTGTAACTAAGGAGCCATATTTACTTGTTCTCACTATCCGGTCTGTCTCCAAAGATAGATAGACATATACTCGTAAATTGCTGGAAAAAAACTCCACTTTGAGTTAAGCTCACTTTTGTACATGAACTATTTAATCACTATATTCTGACACGTGTATAATGTTATGTTTGGTTCATAATAAAGAATATAGCGAGGTTTTGTGATTATTACAATGAGACCATGAATAAGGCGGGAGAAGATATTCTATCTCAAAAAAGGCGTTATTGTTTTTAGGATTCGTAGTTATTTATGTCCGTGGATAAAGTGGTAAATGAGTATATTAGAGGAAGTTTGAAAGTGGCGCCACTGACTGGATAGTTGAAAGAAAACCGTTTGTCTTGGTATGGTCATGTGAAGAGGACTTTATACGTCGATGTATGAAGAAGAGAGAGAGAGCAGTGGTGGCCGAGTGGTAACGGCCCCGACTTACGAATTGTAGGTCGCGGGTTCAAACCCAGCCAGGCGCATTTCTTTGTGTAATTTAATTTATCACCACTGCTCTCAAAACGGTGCAAGAAAACATCGTGAGGAAACCGGCATGTCCTAGAACCAAAAATTCGAAGACGTATGACATCCACAAATCCGCACTGGGCCCGCGCGGTGGATTACGGCCCATTCCCTCTCCTAGAGAGGAGGCCTGAGTCCCAGCAGTGGGAACATTAAAAGGCTGATGATGATGATGTTGATGATGATGGAGAAGAGGGAGGGAGGGGGGGAGGGAGGCCAAAGAAAAGATGGATGTGTGAGGATTAATATGAAAGAAAAGGGAGTTTTTTTAATATTCCACAACTATCACAGAACGCCGTCTAGTCCCAAGCTAAGCAGAGCTTGTGTTATGAGCACTAGACAACTGATAAACATACTTGTATACTTCTAAATACATAGATATCATAGATAAATTACACTCAGACACAGAACAAATGATCGTGTTCATCGCACAAACATTTTGTCCCGGGTGGGAATCAAACCCACAACCTCCGGCATAGCAGTCAGGCCCACTGGCCACTAGACCAACAGGCCAGTCGATAGTGGTAGTGTGACGGGTGACAAGACCGAGTGGAAGAAAAAAAACTTGTTGCACCGACCCCAAGTAATATGGGAAAAGGGCACGAAAAAAATAATAATCTTTATTTTCATAATATGAAAAAAAAAAACTTTATCTAATACAATGAAAGGAGTATTCGTTTATATCTGCAGACAAGTCCCACTGCCACTTACCTAAGTTTGGCGATTCTTCGGGCTATGTCGGCCGCATCTTAAGAGGAAACGAATAATGTATTGTTTGTAGGTTACAATAAAAAAAAAAAAAAATTCAAAACTAAAAAAAATTAGGTAGCATCCATTACTATAAAAAGGAAGATTTCGTGACAAAATATTACTTTAAAACTCATCTACAAGTCCTGGGGCTCTGGAGAGGTATGAAAATGCATACCAGGGCCCTGGAACCAAGGCAAAGAAAGAACGGGGTAGGTTTTTGGTCAGTAAGATTCTGACCAAAAACCCAACCCAACCCAACCCAACCCGTTCGACTGATTCTGATTCTTGTTTTTAAACCTGTTACTTGCGCCTTTATCCGGTAAATAAAAAGTTTTTCTTTCTTTTTCTTACACTATCTTCCGCTCTGCCCAAAGGCGGGGGATGTCATTGGATGATTTAACCTACTTATAAAAAAAAATCTATCTTATTTATATTGTCTTTATTTCAAAATCTTTTCAGTTCGTCTCAAAGGGTTCGAAATCTCGTCAATAATGAAATTGTACTATCGAACTTTTTACTTTCGAATATTCAATGAACGAAGAAATAGCAGAATATTTTTTGAAATTCATAATCTTCTTTGGCGGATATTCCTTTGAGGTTTCTTATACCATTACTAGCTTTTTCCCGCGATTCTGCTGCTTTCGTGACCTTTCTACAAAAACCGTGCATTTTTGTTATATGAAAAGCTTATCTCTAAATATTTAAAACTCAAAGGCGACTGACTGACTGACATAGTGATCTATCAACGCACAGCCCAAACCACTGGAGGGATAGAACAGAGTCAGAGCTCCAGAGAAAGGAACCTCCTAACTATGCGAGCCGTGCCCAGGAGTACCACACATCTATAATATAAATATAAACAAACAAACAATTTTATCTTATTGTTCTACAGGAAAGAATAAAAAATACTTACCCTCTGGATTATTACAATTTGAATGTTCAGGAAAACGATCCCTCAAACCGTGTTGATTCAAAATGGAGGAAAAATATTGAATATATTTTAACTCGAGGCCTTGTCCCATGTTTAAATACTCTTTAGATGATGGAGTGACTAAACATTTGTCGATTCAAATGGAGTTCAGGTGCGTGCGTACTTTCCACAGGGTTGCGTTTATTTAGAAGGGCTTTATTGCCGATCACGTCATTTTAAACAATGTTTTTTTTTTAATATCTTCTCAAGTTTTTAGTAAGGACACAGTACCTCGTTCAGCAAAAACGGAACCGTTATTGGATACACTGTGTTGTCTGTCTGTCCGTCTGTCCATCTAACCATCAGTCTTTCTGTCAAGATTCTTTTAATCACAACCACGTGGAAGTATTAAGCTGATATTAATATCAAAATACTTAGGTCTGCTCTCCTATAGGGCAGTAAAAAATCAAACTTCAAAATCAACGCAATCAAAAGTGAATTTGAACCTTGGCAGCAGGTGCGAATGCAGGCAGCAGGAGCAGCAGCAGCCGCGTTTGAATGTTTTTCACTAAAATTCATACTACTGCATAGAAAACCAGTCGTGCTGCCGAGCCTCGACCACGAGTGCTGCCACGACCCACAGCCGCAGCCGTGCTTGTAATGGTTTTCACAAAAATCCATACTACTGCATAGAAAACCAGTCGTGCTGCCAAGCCTCGGCCGCGAGTGCTGCCACGACCCACAGCCGCAGCCGTGCTCATAATGATTTTAACAAAAATCCATACTACTGCATAGAAAACCAGTCGTGCTGCCAAGCCTCGGCCGCGAGTGCTGCCACGACCCACAGCCGCAGCCGTGCTCGTAATGATTTTAACAAAAATCCATACTACTGCATAGAAAACCAGTCGTGCTGCCAAGCCTCGGCCGCGAGTGCTGCCACGACCCACAGCCGCAGCCGTGCTCGTAATGATTTTAACAAAAATCCATACTACTGCATAGAAAACCAGTCGTGCTGCCAAGCCTCGGCCGCGAGTGCTGCCACGACCCACAGCCGCAGCCGTGCTCGTAATGATTTTAACAAAAATCCATACTACTGCATAGAAAACCAGTCGTGCTGCCAAGCCTCGGCCGCGAGTGCTGCCACGACCCACAGCCGCAGCCGTGTTCGTAATGGTTTTAACAAAAATCCATACTACTGCATAGAAAACCAGTCGTGCTGCCAAGCCTCGGCCGCGAGTGCTGCCACGACCCACAGCCGCAGCCGTGCTCGTAATGATTTTAACAAAAATCCATACTACTGCATAGAAAACCAGTCGTGCTGCCAAGCCTCGGCCGCGAGTGCTGCCACGACCCACAGCCGCAGCCGTGTTCGTAATGGTTTTAACAAAAATCCATACTACTACATAAAAAACCAGTCGAGCAGCTGCCTTCGTGGAACCACCGCATATACTGCCTGCATCCACAGCCTGCCGCCAAGGTTCCCCCGCCAGGGTTCGAATGGCACCTTTTAGGATGTGGCCGTTTATACTTCGCTCAAAAGCATATTTTGATACCGGCAAGGAAATCAAAACCTATGGGGTGTATCCCGTTACTTAGATTCTTGAAATTTTGCAAGAATCAAGGTCTTACAACATTAATATAGAAAAATTTCTGTAATCTGTAAATTTGTACTCACATTATAAAATAATAACTTTTTTGCGATTCGGAAAAATCGAGCTGCGATGCTGGAGTTAATTTAATTAGTTAGGATAAGTTTGTTAGGAACTTTGTTGTGCGTGACGGGACTCGCACCGTACCGATTTTTATTTTCTGTAAGTATATTCAAAACGAAGATTTTCATCCAAACCTACAGGTTTATTCGAAAGAGTTTCTGCAGCCCTGGAATTAGGTTGACAATCCAATGTATCCTATTTGCATTTCCGACGATTGGCTCCCAGATTGAATCGGACTGGGGCTGCTCTCAAGCGACTCCTGCCGAACCTCCCTAGCTTGCCATGACCCCCTGGTCCAGACGCCTCCTGCCGGAGGCTCTACGCAGGCATCGTTCGGTCCATGGCCCTTTACGGTGCGCCGGTTTGGGCGCCGTCGCTGCGAAAGCGAGTGGCGGCCCGGCTAACCGCCTGCCAGAGGGTCATGGCCTTCCGGATGATCCGCGGATACCGTACGGTGTCCTGTGAAGCGGTGAGCCTCCTTGCTGGCCTACCACCATGGGATTTGGAGGCAACAGTCCTTGCACACATGCACGACTTACGCGTGGATGCAACGCCGGGGCGAAACTCCGCTGCCGCGACAAATCGCGGCATGGCGGACAGAGCTCCGGCGGGATCTCATGGTGAAATGGCGAGAGCGACTGTCGCAACCCCGTGCTGGGCACGCCACGATCGAGGCGGTAAGGCCCCTCTTTGAGGCGTGGCTGAAAAGGCCCCACGGCGTCGTCACTTTCTGTTTGGCGCAGGTGCTAACCGAACACGGCAAGTTCGGACCGTACCTGCACAAGATTCGTGCGGACACGACGCCCGGGTGTCGCCACTGTGAGGACCGCGCGCCCGGTGGACACGGTGGAGCACACAGTCGAGGTGTGCCCCGCTTGGGAAGAGCATCGCTGTGACCTCGTGGGGGCGATCGGCGGCGATCTCTCGCGCCGGGGCTTGGTTCAAGCCATGCTCCGGAGCGAGGAGGAGTGGCAGGCGGTTGCCTCCTTCTGCGAAGCAGTAATGCTAGCAAAGGAGGAGGCCGACCGCATCAGGCAACGGCGTACACGCTGCCGCCGCCGCCGGGATTCCGATCCCGATTTCCGGCCACCAAAGGCGCGGGCTCGCGGACGGCGGGCAATGGGTAGCTCGCTGTCTGTCTGTCCGGTAACTGACCGGTCCGAGCTCAAGTTGTTTACGGCGCGCACTGTTCCCGCGCGGCTCAAGGAGTTGTCAGCAAACTGTAGGGGCCCAACAGGGCCGAAGCCTACTGGGGTGAAAGGGTATGTGAAAATGGCACCCGGGGCCCTGGGACCAAGGCAAAGAATGGAACGGGGTAGGTTCAGTAAGAGTCTGACACTACTTCCTGCTCCACCCAAGGGCGGGATTTGTCATTGGATGATTTTACCTACCATAAAAAAAAAAAAACATGAGCAATTCATCTAGAACAAATCATATTCCGAATTCCTAGCACATCATAAGCAATTCTTCTAATGTTCGTAAAATGGTTGCACAAATTAGTCGAATCATACTCAATTCACTGCATATCAAAATCATATTCCTTGTAAATATTGCCGTATAAAAAAAATATGATTCATATTATGATTCTACAAAAGTGGCCTTTTAGACCTGCTGATGAGTTGAGTTTAGATAATTAGATCATGAAAAAAAAATATAACAAAACACACGGCTTTTTTTTATGGTAGGTAAAATCATCCAATGACAAATCCCGCCCTTGGGCGGAGCGGGAAGTACTGTCAGACTCTTACTGACTGAAAACCTACCCCGTTCCTTCGTTGCCTATAGTGCCAGGGCCGGGTATTCCTTTCGGAAGCTGAACCATGGTGATTTCAAAACCACTGCCCCCCTAGCCAAGTTACATTCGTTTCGTTTAGCGTGAAAACTTGTAGTTAGCCACGCCCCCAATTCTTTTGTTCTGACCACATGATTGAGCGTTAAGATGACGTCTGGAGGCTTCATCCTTACAAATTCATGGTCACCGGGCCATCCAGACGACTGAGGGGTTTTTATGTTCCCGCACCCAGCTGTTTGCCGGCCTCATGCCCGCTATGACCTTCCATGACCTGTGTTGTACTTAGTGTCAGCGGTGTCCAACTTGTGACCTTTTTATATATTTTTGGAAAAAAAATATAACATGGTGTACAAATTATTTTATGAATCGATTCAGTTATTGATTCTGAACAAACTGTATTTAGGTTTCGCATATACTACAAATAATGTTGTAGATAGTGTTTACTGTTGTATAGGATTCCATACCATTATGCTACGGAATCCTTCGTGCGTAAGTCCGAATCGCATCTGGCTAGTTTTTTGGCAAGGTAGTCGAGTGTCGAGAATTATTATTAATTTTCACACAGCACTGGACTGATCCTAATGAAAAATAATGTTCTAGGATTCACTACCCTCAAACGTTTCCACCCACGGCAAACCATACATTAACACATCAACAGATAAGTATCTACGAGTATCAGTCAATATTTTTATTCCAAAGGCTCATTTGTATGAGAAATCTAACTGGAATGTGTGTTTCAAAGCATATTATAGACGAGACTTGAAAAACAATTGTTGCATAAAGCGGCTTAGAAAATTAATTTCATCTGTTTTTAGGGTTCTGTACTTCAAAAAGAAGAAGCGGAACCATTACGGCATCACTCTTTTGACACTCTGTCTGTCAAGACCCTTTATATCGAGAACGCGTGGAGTTATCGAGCTGAAATTAAAACCATATACTAAGGTCTAAAGTAAATCAAACTTCTAAGATAATGGAAAAAAGATACGGCCGTTTATGTCGCAAAAAATAGTATATTTCGACACTTTCAAGGGAATCAATATTCATCGGGTACTTCTCGTTGACTTATAATCCTTAAAGGCATGAAGCAAGGCCTTATAGCACAAGTATAGGAATGAATCTGAAAATTTGTGGTTAAGTCACAAAAAAAAATCTTTTTTCGATTCGGCAAAACTCTTCAGACTCGATTCGGGAATTTAATTATTTACATAAGTTGGTTAGTACGGAACCTTCAGTGTGCGAGTGTCCGACTCGCACTTGCTCAGTTTTTTTAGTAGGTAGTAATATACTCAAAATCCTTTTTTATCTAATTGTCGCCTTTTTAACGAATAAAAAAAAAAGTTGGTTTTCCATTCGTGTGTGTTTTTTTGTGTGGTTTTTTCCTCGAGTTTCTGTCACATAAGTGACGGATTTTCGATTTTCATAAGGATAAATTTCCAGAGCCGACATAGCACGAAGAATCGCCAAACTTAAGTAGGACACATTGCTCGCAGAACAGATGTCCATTGGAGCCGAAAGGTTCTGGAGTGGCGACCGCGTACCGGAAGGCTCAGTGTTGGAAGGCCTCCTGACAAGGTCGACCGACAAAATTCAACCAAAGAAAAAACAAATAAGTTTAATCAAAGGATACGTGAAATATTTCCTATTTTATTTTAATGAAAAATAGTGAATATAATTTTTATTTTTTGTTAGTATTTTAGTTATAACTACTTAGGTAGTTACGTACGTTACGTTCTCTAATACTCAATCCACAGATAAATAAGTTTAATCTCAATTATTAAGTATCTTCGAATGTGGGCTTCCGGATCGTTTGAAGGATTGCCAAGCCCTTGGAACGAAAAGGGCTACTAAAGGAACACTGGTGGGTTTTAGTCAAAAAATATGACACTCCCTCTTACTCCCCCAGAACGTGTCAAGCTATTTCAGGTTTTACCACCCCAAAAAAAACTTCTCATGACTATAATTCAGGTGTCTTCAAGGCTAGAGTGTATAGGCTCTTAATAAATAAACTTGTGCGATTCACCATCAACGATTGCATCACTACTTACCATCAGGTGGGTTTGCAGTCAAACACTAGTTTATATTTAAAAAAAAAAACAATTGCTCTGATAATATTGAGGGTTTAATATCTTGCGGATTTCATCACGCATGCGGATTTACTCTATATGCAGAAAATTTCAAAAGCAAAAAAAATGGTAATTTAAAAAACTAAAAAACCCGACTGCTTTTCTGAGTATTCATGAAAAAGCTCTAAAACAAGAAAGTCGTTGTACCCGATTGCACTTAGCTATATCATATTTTAAATACAAGATAAATTGTAGCAGTCGGGACCCATTCGACTGCTACATACTCTCGAAAAACATAACCCTCCTTCTGGCGCAGTCGGGTAAAAAAAAAAACGCGTTCCGCGTGCGTTTTGCATGCATTACAATAAATTTTTCTATATAAAAACGAAATACGAATCACTGATTAATCACGAAATCTCAGAAATTATTACACCTACAAACTTGCGGGATGGCGGACGGCGTGCAATGGCGCTGTCCGATCATCCGGTAACCAACCGGACCGAGCCCAAGTTGTCGGCGGCGCGTTCTGTTCCCGCACGCCTCATGGACCTATCAGCGAACCGTAGAGGCCCAGCCTGCTAGCTGCAGGCAGGCAGGGTCGAAGCCTGCTGGGGTCAAGGGCCGTTTTCTGAGAGGAAGGCTCAGCCCCGGTATGATAGGCAACGAAGGATCGGGGTAGGTTTTTAGTCAGTAACACTGACTGACACTATTTCCCGCTCCGCCCAAGGGCGGGATTTGTCATTGGATGATTTTGCCCACCATAAAAAAAAAACACCTCCAAACTCAAAATTTAGCACGTAGGTTCCTTATAAGGTGTAGACGTCTGCTAAGAACGGATTTCACGAAACAAAGATTTTACAAAACTCTACCCCTAAGGAGTTTGGGCACGCCACGATCGAGGCGGTAGGGCCCCTCTTTGAGGCGTGGCTGGAAAGGCCTCAAGGCGTCGTCACCTTCCGTTTGGCGCAGGTACTAACCGAACACGGCAAGTTTGGGGCGTACCTGTACAAAATTCGTGCGGAGACGACGCCCGGGTGTCGCCACTGTACGGACCGTCTGGAGGACACGGTGGAGCACACAGTCGAGGTGTGCCCCGCTTGGGAAGAGCATCGCCGAGTCCTCGTGGGGGTGATCGGCGGCGATCTCTCGCGCCGGGGCTTGGTTCAAGCCATGCTCCAGAGCGAGGAGGAGTGGCAGGCGGTCGCCTCCTTTTGCGAAGCAGTAGCAAAGGAGGAGGCCGAGCGCATCAGGCAACGGCGCACACGCCGCCGCCGCCGCCGGGATTCCGATCCCGATTTCCGGCCACCGTAGACGCGGGCTCGCGGACGGTGGGCAATGGGTAGCTCGCTGTCCGTCCGTCCGGTAACAGACCGCTCCGAGCTCAAGTCGTCTACGGCGCGCACTGTTCCCGCGCGCCTCAAGGAGTTGTCAGCAAACTGTAGGGGCCCAGCAGGGCCGAAGCCTACTGGGGCCAAAGGTTATGTGAGAATGTCACCATGGGCCCCGGGAGAAAGGCAATGAATGGAAGGGTAGGTTTTTAGTCAGTAAGAGTCTGACACTATTTCCCGCCCCACTCAAGGGCGGGATCTGTCATTGGATGATTTTACCTACCATAAAAAAACCCCCTAAGGAGTTAAACTGACTATCATGCGGGCGAAGTTGCTGACAGAAGCTAGTACGTGTGTAAATAGACATTTGTGGAAGTTACGCATGCGGAGCAAATACGCATGCTTGATGAAATCCGAACACAACACAACTAAAAACAAGTATGTTCAAGTGGTACTATTTTCTAATTCTTCATACGATGGCCGGCTTTAGGCAAGTAGCTCTCCTCGTGTAAACGAGCCCTAATACCAACGTACGGGTTAACTAGTATTTCCGAAGGCTTACAGTACAATACGGGCAGTGGGCGTAAGTTTTTGATTAATGGAAGCCATGTCCGGCACAGTCGGCCATTATCAGTTGTTCGTTAATCGACGATGGGCCTTGATGGGCCATCGGACGAGGCCCATAGACGCCCATGACAATACTTTCTTTGTTAAAGGCTTGTGTTGGATAGAGGGGTTTTTAATTTCGTGTGAATTAGAAAAATAATTGTTTTCTTTTTCGACTCGTTATCTATTTTTTTTTTTGGATTTTTTTTTTTGGGTAGGTAAAATCATCCAATGACAAATCCCGCCCTTGGGTGGGGCGGGAAATAGTGTCAGACTTTTACTGACTAAAAACCTACCTTTCCGTTCCTTGCCTTTGTCCCGGGGCCCGTGGTGACACTCTCGCATAACCTTTGGCCCCAGTAGGCTTCGGCCCTGCTGGACCCCTACAGTTTGCTGACAACTCCTTAAAGCGCGCGGGAACAGTGCGCGCCGTAGACGACCTGAGCTCGGACCGGTCTGTTACCGGACGGACGGACAGCGAGCTACCCATTGCCCACCGTCCGCGAGCCCGCGCCTACGGTGGCCGGAAATCGGGATCAGAAACCCGGCGGCGGCGGCGGCGTGTGCGCTTTTGCCTAATGCGGTCGGCCTCCTCCTTTGCTAGCATTACTGCTTCGCAAAAAGAGGCGACCGCCTGCCACTCCTCCTCGCTCCGGAGCATGGCTTGAACCAAGCCCCGGCGCGAGAGATCGCCGCCGATCGCCCCCACGAGGACACGGCGATGCTCTTCCCAAGCGGGGCACACCTCGACTGTGTGCTCCACCGTGTCCACCGGGCGGTCCGCACAGTGGCGACACCCGGGCGTCGTCTCCGCACGAATCTTGTACAGGTACGGACCGAACTTGCCGTGTTCGGTCAGCACCTGCGCCAAACGGAAGGTGACGACGCCGTGGGGTTTTTTTTTTTTTTTTGGATGGCAGTTACTGCTAGGTAATTTACGATTTTTAAATCATCGTGAGGAAATGGCATATCCTAGATCCAAAAATTCGAAGAAATGTGACTTCAACCAAACAGGACCCTCGTAGATTACTTTCCGAGTAAAAAAAGTAATGAAAAATTGTTTTTCCTATACTCGTGTTGTCTAAAATTCTAAAATAAATAAATACGCACCAACACGACGCCGACTACATTACGTGTATAAATTATAGTTAAATAAGTTTTGTTTTTATAATATGTATTAGTTTATTATTATTTTATGTATTTTTTTTTTCTATGGGCCTCCGATGCCTGAAAATAAAATTATTATTATTATTTAAATAAATCTTGCCCAACGCTCAATGAGAAACGTTTACGCGCATATTTCCTTCAAAACAAACACTTAAAAAAAAAATTAACCTACATTTCTTTTCCTCAACCTTTGATCAATATTGACGCAAGTACTTACAAAAATACATGTACCTGTCAAATACTGTAATATTAGCCACTTGACCTTTTTATAAAGTATCAATTTCACGTACGAATCAATCACAATGAGTTCGTTTCACCTCAAATGTATGCGGTATAATACCGCACGTACCGAGAATTCTGCTAATGTAAATATTGAATGCTAAGGGACCAGTCAATGTGTCTGGAGGTAAGAAAATATTTAAGCACTATCATGAGCTTACTTGGATTTTTATACAACGACTTTAGTTTGAAGAAAAACGATCTCCAATAAAATGCTGGCTTTAGTCTTTCATCTGAGTTACGTATTTACTCAATTTGTGTATCTACTTAATAATAGGTCTGTTGGCATCTAGCGTTGTCAGATATCTCGATTTTTGCAGGACGTCCCGATTTTTAAACCAAAATTTAAAGTCTCGGGCGGGATAGCCTCAGTCCAGCAGTGCTATTCTCTAACAAAACAGCCTTGGCCGCAGCGATGAAATGCAAATAGGTACATTGGATTTTTAACCTAATGGATCTAGCCCCAGCCGCCGCCGGGATTCCGATCCCGATTTCCGGCCACCGTAGGCGCGGGCTTGCGGACGGCGTGCAATGGGTAGCACGCTGTCCGATCGTCCGGTAACCGACCGAACCGAGCCCAAGTCGTCGACGGCGCGTTCTGTTCCCGCGCGCCTCAAGGAGCTGTCAGCAAACCGTAGAGGCCCAGCCTGCTAGCTGCAGGCAGGCAGGGTCGAACCCTGCTGGGGTCAAGGGCGGTTTTCTGAGAGGAAGGCTCAGCCCCGGCACTAGATATAGGCAACGAAGGAACGGGGTAGGTTTTTAGTCAGTAAGAGTCTGACACTACTTCCCGCTCCGCCCAAGGGCGGGATTTGTCATTGGATGATTTTACCTACTATAAAAAAAAGAAAACCTAATGGATCTATACTTTGGATTGTTGAATAGCACCTCTGTTTTTTGGGGATAACTCGATCGTGCGTGTAGTATGTTGAGGAAAAACAGCCGGTAGCACAGATAAGTGTGTACTGGCCGCTCGCCGTAAAATATATATTCATAATATATATCTGATTTAAATCAGATTTACCCTATGTAAATCTGATTTAAATATATATTTTTATTAAAACACATTTCCTATGGCTGTTTTCTATTTAATTAATTTTTTCATTTATAAGTTATTTTAAATTCGGATAAAAGTATTTAAGAACTTCAGATTGATGTTTTTTCACTATGTCCAATATTCGAAAAAATTATCCCGCTACTAAAAAAAGGTTCAAAAGGTGCTGCTGTTTCTTCATTGTGTGTTTGTGTGCTAGAATAAATGTGCTTTCTTTCTTTCTCTTCTACTGCTGCTACGGACGTAACGTCATCTGTGTATATAAAAGCGAAATACCACTCACTGATTAATCACGAAATCTTAGAAACTATAACACCTACAAACTTAAAATTTGACAAGTGGGTTCTTTATAGGGTGTAGATATCAGCTAAGAACGGATTTTACGAAACTCCACCCCTAAGGGGGAAAAACGGGGTTTGAAAGTTTGTATGGAGAAAACGACTTTCATGCGGACGATGCCCCTGGCAGAAGGTAGTTTATATTATATTTAGATCATCATCATCAT
This sequence comes from Leucania comma, assembly GCA_958295575.1. NCBI lineage: Eukaryota > Metazoa > Arthropoda > Insecta > Lepidoptera > Noctuidae > Leucania > Leucania comma. The sequence continues at coordinate 6,048,608 of OY282468.1, forward strand.
CAGCCTTTTAATTTTCCCACTGCTGGGACACAGGCCTCCTCTCTACGAGAGGGAATTAGCCGCAATCCACCACGCGGGCCCAGTGCGGGTTGGTGGATGTCACATGTCTTCGAATTTTTGGTTCTAGGACATGCCGGTTTCCTCACGATGTTTTCCTTCACCGTTTTGAGAGCAGTGGTCATGAAAAAAATAAAATTTAGATAGAAAAATGAAAAATATAAATATTATAAAAAGGTATTGCTATTCCATTAAAATTCGTACATCCACAGCTCAACGTTTCGTACATACTAACCCTGTCAGAACAAAATAAACATTCGCCGACCTTCCTCGAATCGTCGGCAAACATCAATTTGACCTGCCTTTAGTCCATGTTTAAGTTACATTATAGTCAGTCCAATGCTGGACGTGGGACTACCAATAAGTTATCTAGATCTCATCTAAATAAACCGTTTTTTTTCGTTCTATAAACATATTTTATTCTTTTTGTAACTTTTTCTATTCGTGACTAACATAAACACAAGTTAGACAGTACAGTTGGCGTAGTAGTTGAGAGATTCGCTACAGCGCTGCGTGTGGCGGGTTTGATTCCCGTATGGGAAAAATGTTTGTAAGGCCGATAGATTGTTGTTCGGGGTCTGGGTGCCTTGTATAAGTGAGTTTACATGTTTGTGAACACCCCCACGATACAGACGTTATTGCAGGTGTGGGATATTTTTTTTATTTCAAAACTAAATATATATATATCTAATAGGTTAGTAATTCTGAATCAGCGCATTTCTTATTCCAAAATTTTGTTGACTAATAAGTAATAACTTTTTTTTTTCGATCTATCGTCACTGACAGGACTATTGTTGCCAATAAGCCAGACACAGTGGTGAAAGATCGACTAGAGCGTCATGCAATGATTGTTGATCCTCGACCAACATCTGAGGAGGTTCTCGTTAGGTAGTTGGATCAAGGGCTTGATCCAGAAGGCATTACTTCCAGACACGGCAAGTATTGTTCGGAGATTCCTCTCTCAGGAGCCCAGACCGCCGATAGCTTGGACCCTGACCCCAAGCCGGTAGGCTATTATCTTAAAATTTTTAAATGTTTTTTTTTAGTAGGTTTTTTAAGCAAATATTTAAAAAATTATAAAATAATTTTAATTTGAATGTAAATAAATGGAATAATAATAATTTTATGCTCCGTGGATGTGGGCTTGCGGAAGAAAAACAATAGCTCGCTGTTCGGCCGTCCGGTAACAGTCCGGACCGAGCCCGAGTCAGCGATGGCGCGTCATGTTCCAGGCGAGCCTCAAAGAGATGTTAGTAAAACAGTAGGGTTCCGCAGCGCCGAAGCCTACTGGGACATGGGCTTACTTCAAAAAGAGAAACCCGGGATCTTGGAACGACGAACGTACTTTGCCTAGGTAAAGAAGGAACATAAATACCATAGAACATAACTTAGAATAACATAGGTTTAGGCAGTAAAAGTCTGGCCCTCCCATTCCGTCCTACAATGGTAGAAGAGATTTGATGATTTACCGCCTCAAAAAAATGTGGACAAGTTTTAAAAAAAGTATATAATAACAAAATAAATATGGATTTAGCAGGTTAATGAGAATATTGAATATTTTTATGCTGCATGTTCCTAATAGCTTTGCCTTGAAGTGCGCCTCATCGTCATCGATTGCATCACTGCTTACCATCAGGTGAGATCGCAGTCAACCACTAGTTTATATAAATTAAAAAAAGCTATACCCGCGTCTTATGTGTCTTGTCCGCGTCACTCTGTGACTGACAAAAGTGAAGGTATCTGTGATCACTGGCCAAGACGTCACAGTCGTACGTCCCCAGTTGGTATCACCAGCCCGCCTATTTCGCCTAAAGAATTTGTGGCGCGTCTGGCGGAGTGGTTGTTACACCGGTACGAAACGAGCAGAACAGCAAGTAGTATCGAGTTCGAATCCGCGGATGGTGGGATATCACTTTTTGCATTTTTGGCTATATTATTAACGCTCGCAAAGGCTCAATCAGTCCACCCAAGTTCAAATCTTGCTGAGAAGAGTGATTATACTTTTTGCCTTTTGGCTATATTTTTGTTAGCTTTGTGCCGCCTTTGCTTATATATTGAAATATTTAATTCTAAGCGACATATCTTTGACCGCTGTGCGTACGCAAGTCCCGCTTTCCGACGCTTGTTGCCCACATTACACTGTCTATTTTAATTAAGGAAACAAGATTACTACGACGCTACGATGTCAGTGCAGCGCTCTCCACCTACCTCCGAGCTACAGTTACCTACTCCTACACCGGCGGTTCATTATAATTCGGATACTGCCCTTAATATAAAAACCAATCAGGATCTTGAGGATCGCTATTTTGTAACAAAGCGTCTAAAGAGAGCTTTTGGTGACCTCCCAGAGCAAGCTTCGTCGCCCATATCCGAAATAAAAACTATGTTTGCTGAGCTTAAAGCTCAGCAAGACCAAAAGTTTGAATTATTGAATACCACATTAAGCACGATAATTACACAAAATCAAGAAATTCAAAAATCGGTTGAAAATATCACAACCCAGCATCACGAACTTCTGCTAAAAGTGGATAACTTGGAAAAATTAAATAGCCAATACGAAGACCGAATAAACCACCTTGAAAATCAAGTGGACACTTATGAGAAAAACATGCGTAGTACAACTATTGAAGTTCGTAACCTGCCCAAGTTAGAAAGTGAGAGTAAGAAAAGCTTGTCTAATGTTATACAGAGGCTTGGCTTGACTTTAGGACTCGAAGCTCCTATTCAAGAGTCCGAAATACGTGACATTTTTCGCACTAAGTCCGAGACTATTATAGTAGACTTTACTACCACCCTACGGAAAGAATCAATTATTTCCAAAGTTATATTATACAATAAATCTAAACGGGAAAAAAATGAGCAGAAACTTAACACAGAACAACTCAAGATCCCGGGTGATTTGCGTTCGGTATTTATATCTGAGTACTTGACGGATAAAGCAAGGAAATTATTTTATTTAACGCGCCAAGGCGTGAAAAATAAAAAACTCGTCGCTTCTTGGGCATCCTACGGGAAGATCTATGTGAAGAAAGAAGAGGGTTCTTCGCGTGTTCGTATTGAATCGGAGTCCGAGTTAAGCAAAATTACTATGTGACTAGATGTCCTAAAACAATTTTGCACTTATGTAACTACTTTTAAGCACTTTTTACCATATTTACGTTATAGCTTTAGCTTAACCGTAACTGGCGTTAATTACACCTATTACGATATTTTTTTTAAGCATTTTTTACCCCATTTATGTAATAGCTTAGATTACCCTCAGCTGGGGTTAACTACACCTATTTGAATTCCAGAATTACATACTACTTAACACAATTACATATTATTATCTTTCACCACATCTACAATACTCTGTACATCTTAACAATGCGAGCTTTATCTATTAACTCTTTTAAAAATAACAGTGCACCCTCTCAAATAGTCATGTATTGTCATAGGTCTATTCACATAGCTGCATATGTATCAAGTCCAAGTCTACTCACTAATTATCATAACCCCAGATGTCACGATCATTTCGTGACTCTGTCTAGCATTTTATTTTGCGATGGTAGCCATGATGCAAGATATTGAGGCATTAAACTTGGATTTGGACTCTCTTCAAGTAGCTAAATCGATCACCTGTGACATAACAGATGTAAGAAAACATGTTCCTACTCAGTGCACACTCAGTATTTTGTCTCAGAATATTCGGAGCATCACTTGTAATATGCCTAATCTAATAACGCTTCTCCAGAGGTCGGGAATCTCTTGGGATATTCTTGTTCTTACAGAATGTTGGCTACCCTCAGCTAGGAATGTACCGACACTTGATAACTATAACCTTTCATGTACTACCATTCACAAAACACAAAACGAAGGAGTAGTCATTTATTATAATAAACACCTTTCAGTAAAAATCGAAGAACCTCTGATAGATGACGCCAACTGTCTTCTCCTTAAAATCGGTTTAGATATTTGTGTCATTGGAATCTATCGCCCTCCTAGTCAATCTAATACCACCAATTTTATAAATTCATTAGACACTTTACTATCCAAATTAACCAGTTTTAAAAACATAATCCTATGTGGTGATATAAATATTGACATAGGGCCAAACACCGTGGATAGACGTGCTAATGAATACCTTAATGTTCTAGCAAGTCATGGCATGCTCCCAAATAATGTATGTGTAACTAAACCCTTACGCTCAGCTCTGTCACATAATTTTTTCTGTTTTCTTGGCCCATACCTCTACAACAAGTTAAATAATAAACTTTTTATTTACCCACAACTGAAATCTAAGTGTAAAGTTACTGTTACTAAATACCTCAAAACCCTTGATTATTGTCAAACAGAAAATCTCTTGGTCCCACCCAGATAGTTAACTTTTTTTTTTTTTTCTCCACTGCTTCATTCCTGGATCAAAGCATTTTCGTTTCGAATAACAATTTATAGACACTTGTGCATCGCAAAGAACTCAGGCATTTGTTTTCTTCTCTTTCCTTTCATAAACTTGCATACAATTTAAACTTATACTCTAACACACACATACGCACTTCAATTTACAGTTAATCACACAACAACTAAGCATTCACACTTAACGTTCTGGAATTTATTTAAATTGTTTATTTATGAATTTCTCCTGTTTAGTTTTTTATTAAAAAAAAAAAAAACTTGTTTTGGATTTGTTATATTCTGACTTTTTATTATTACTATTATTAAAATTAGCTTTTACTTTTGCTCACTGCTGAATACTAAGCTCTTTCTAGCATACTAAATGCGGGAGGGTCCTGGTGACCTGTAATACAGGTTGTTGCACATACCTACATCAGGCACCAGTCCCTCACAAAATTAGTTCTAAATTGTAAGCACATTGTTAAAGCTAGCATAAGAAAAATTTTGTGAAGGGAAAATAAATAAAATTATTATTATTATTATTATTCCATTTATTTAAATTATATAATACATATTTTATACATTTTTAAATATTTCTTAACAAAAAAATTATGAAAATAAAAAACATTTAAAAATATAAAAAATAGTAGCCCACCGGCATCGGGAACAGGGTCCAAGCTGCCGGTGGTCAGGGCTCCTGGGAGAGAAACCTCCGGACAATACGCGCCGTGTCCAAGAGTACTGCCTTCTGAATCAGACCCTTGATCCAACTGCCTAACGAGAGCCTCCGTAGGTGTTGGTCGAGGCTCTTGGCTATTAAGCCATTGGCCGTCACGACTATCGGCACAATGACTGCTGTGTCCACTTCCCACATGTCGACAACCTCGCGAGCCAAGTCAAGATATTTAGTTTTTTTATCCTTCTCAGCTTTCACGAGGTTCTCGTCATGAGGGACCGCTATATCAATAATCATTGTGCGACGCTCTAGTCGATCTATGACCACTATATCAGGCTTATTGGCAACAATAGTCCTGTCAGTGATTATAGATCGATCCCAATACAATGAGACATTGCCATTGTCGAGAACTGGGTCGGGCACATACCTATAGTACGGTACTTCTGATTCCACAAGATTGTATTTAAGAGCAAGTTGCTGGTGGATAATCCTGGCTACGAGGTTGTGCCTATGCAAATAGTCTCCGTTAGCTAGATGAGAACATCCAGAAATAATGTGTCGGATTGATTCCCCGGGCCGGTGGCATGCCCGACAGATGTCAACCGTACCGTCCTTCACAATATATTTCCGGTAGTTGTTCGTCATCATAACTTCGTCCATTATCGCACAGACAAAACCTTCGGTTTCCCCGAAGAGGTCACCAAAACGGAGCCAAGATACGGACGCTAATAGGTCTACAGAGGGCCCATGTAAGGCCCGGTAAAAGCGTCCGTGAAGCTCCTTGCTCTGCCATACTTCCCTGCGGTCATTAGTGTCCAGTATTATAGGTTTGCGCCAGTTCTCGTTAGCCAAGGAGAGCGGAGTGAGGCCCTTGTCCACCGCTACCACATCTCGGTGCATGCCCACGTCGGTTTCCAAGAAGTATTCCCTGAGACTGTACACCTCGCGGTTGTGTAGGGTCTTAGCATTTAAGAAGCCGCGACCCCCGCACTTCCGCGGGATGTACAGTCTCATCACCGAAGACCGTGGGTGATGCATCCGATTTGCGGTAAGCAGTGTGCGGACCCTCCTATCCAAGGCGTCAAGTTCTGTCTGAGTCCATTTGAGTATGCCGAAAGAGTACATCAACACCGGCATGACCCAACCGTTGAAAGCGCGCACCTTATTCCCGCCTGATAAAAGACTATTCAGTACTTTATTCAGGCGGCCGAAGAAGCGCTCCTTCAACGACCGTTTCACGTCATCAGCATTGATGCCTAACGCTTCCGACATACCCAAATACTTGTAAGTTTCAGTTGAGCAGAGGGATCTAAGGTGTATGGAATCCGTAAGTTGAATTCCCACGGATTCCATAATCTCTCCTCGCTTTACATGCATGACTGCACATTTGTCCACACCAAATTCCATCCTGATGGCACTACTAAAGGTTTCAGTTACCTTTAGTAGCTCCATCAGTTGCAAGTCGTTGGGGGCAAAGAGTTTCAGATCATCCATGTAAAGAAGGTGAGATATGACCTGACCACCTCTTTTCAACCGGAAGCCTAAGCCAGTACCCTCTAGCAGTGTGCTGAGAGGGTTCAAGGCTAGGCAAAACCACAGAGGACTCAGACTGTCACCCTGGAATATGCCACGCTCAATCCTTATCGGTTCACTGTTCTCCCGAATCTGTCGACATCCCGGATAGCGAAGGACTGTTCTCCACTGCCCCATACACGACATCAAGAAGGTGCGCAGAGTTGTATCAACTTTGTACAGTTCTAGCACCCTCATGAGCCATGTATGAGGAACAGAGTCATAGGCCTTCTTGTAATCTATCCAACATGCCGACAAATTCTTTCGAGAACGTCGAACCTGTTGGCTTATGGCCATATCAATGAGGAGCAGCTCCTTAGTACCGCGGGACCCGTTCCTACATCCATTCTGAGAGGCTGACATGATAGAATTTGTCTCAATATGACTATTGATTTTAGCTCTCAGAATGGATGTTAGCACTTTATAGACCGTCGGCAAACACGTGATCGGTCTATAATTTTTAGGATCCGCAGTACTACCTGATTTGTGGAGCAGGTGGGTTATTCCTGTTGTTAGGAAGGGGGGTAGCGACCCTGACTCTAAAGCAGACTGGAACTGAGATGCCAAGCGAGCATGCGACCTTTGGAACCATTTATCCAGAAATTGTGCAGCCCATCCGGCCCAGGAGATTTCCAGTTAGGCAACGGACGGACTGCACGGGCTACATCTTGGGGGCTGATGGTAATTGCCCCCATTTCTGGTAAAAGATCACATGTGCGCTCGACCTCTCGGATCCAATCACCCTCGATGTGATTGACAGGCGCCGACCAGATGCTGCGCCAAAATGAACACATGGCGTTATCATCCGGCAGGCGTGTATCAGTCACACCTTGGTCCGGTCGCTCCCAAGCCCTGTAAACCCACCTTTCATTACTTTGGAATGTGCGATTCTGAGTGTACCGCTCCACTCGGCGCTTATACCGACGAATACGGCTTGCCCATGCATAGATCTTCTGCTTCAGGAAGTCGATACGCTCTGTGACGCAGGGCAGATAATCTCGAGGACTAATATCAGTTCCAGAGAATGCCCGCCTCACAAAGCGCATCACTCTAGGGCGAGTATTGCCCTCCCTGAAGCAGATAAGCTTGCCGATGAGTGCTCTAGCCTCACCGATACGGCGCTCAATCCTGCACTGCCAGGCCGGCACGGTTGGTCGTGTAGCTCTGTCAAAATTAGGAAATTTACAGTGAGCTACGCGACATGCCGCTACAGCCCCACAGTACAAGATTGAGTGGGTATCAGTGAGGTCTTCGCTGCTATCAAAACAATTTGATAGCTCCGAATCTAAAGCACACACCAGCGCCCTATTTCTCTTGTGCATGGGCAAACGAGGTAGTCGAGGTCTAAGCCCCGGCGGAGTGGAGCGGTACTCCCGAAAAGCGTCCTCCAAAGCGCTCCTCAATCGTTCATTGCACTGGGTACTCACACATATAGCCGCGTCATCATCGGCGTCACCAACGTGGTCGGGTCGCGGTGAAGCACTGGGTTGAAGTTGCTCCGCGACCGGTGGTGTAGCAGGTGAAACACGGCTACTCTGCGATTCCAGGCGCAGTCTATCAAGTACAGCATCATCCAACATACGGCTACGCTGGATGACCCGTACCTGATCCGACAGTCGTTGGGCTGTGACGTTGACAGCTGGCTCAAGCACCTGAAACAGAGAGAGCATCCGACCACGGTACGCAGTCAGGTTAGTTCCCCCCTCTGTAGCCCCAAAGTATGAGCGCATGACATTTTCATTAATGGATTGTGTCCATCTCATGCGCTGCACACTTCCACCGACAGCGGGGACCCTATCAGAGGCCGGAGGGCCTCGAGGTCCCAAGCTGGCCGGAGGTCGGCCTCTTCCCCGTCGACGCGCTGGTGGTGGTGTCGTCGGCGGCGAGAAATATTCGTCGCTCGAGCTCGACGCAACTGCAGCTACCGGAATCACTGGACTCACGGCTGGCGCTGGTCCCGGCGGGGTTGGCGTCGGTCCTGGCGGCTGCGAGGCGGAGCTGAGCGACGAATCCGATGGTGTTGGGTGTGTGTTTGTGTTTCTAGCCCGGCTTCTTGTCAGCATTTCCTTTCCATAGATAGCATTATGTCACGTTGTTTGGTTAAATCATCCTGATACTATTGTATTTATTGTTACTGAAATTCTGGTTTTTTTTTTCTTGTTGATTTTGGGATAATAGACATTATTTATGGGTATATTGTAAATATATTTGTTGAAAAAATTTTATGTGAAAAAATTCGGAACTGTCAATTCGACAGCCGGGCCACAGATTATTATTATTATTATTATGTTAGCATTAATGTTTCGATACCGTGGGCTGTAGCGTGATATTATAAAAACACATCATACATAGAATTTGTAGTTCCTAGAGTTAACGCGATCAAACAAACACACAAACTCTTTAGCTTTATAATATAACTAGCTTTTGCCAGCGGCTTCGCCCACGTGAAAATGGGTTTCTCCGTACAAACTTTGGACCCTCGTTTCGTCCCTTCAAAGGGTGAGTTTTGGAAAATGCTTTCTTAATGCTCGCCTACGTAATAAAAGGAAAAGGATATTTTACACAAGATACAACACATAGCCACAACTACGTAGTTTCGACTATGCTTTGATATGTCAGTTAGTCAGTTTTTCCATTTAAATACACAACATTATCTTTAGTACATGCGAAACCTGAATAGTTGCGTAGTTTGTTCAACTAAATCGATTCCAATATTTTTTACACCATGTTATATTTTTGCCCAAAAATATTTTAAAAAGTCACAAGTTGGACACTATCGACACTATAAGTACAACACAGGTCACGGGAAATCATAGCGGGCAATAGGTGCCAGCACACAGCTGGGTGCGAGAGCAAAATAGTCCCTCAGTCGCCTGGATGCCATGGCCCGGTGACCATGTGTTTGTGGACAACCAGGTAACATAATAAGATTATAACTTTGTGATTTTTCATGATACAGTTATGAAATTTTGTACATAGATTCTTTACATAAAAATATTAAAACCGTGTTTACGGTTTCGCATATACTTAAAATAAGGTTGTATAGATAATGTGATGTGATGAAGTGTGGCCATTCAAAATATTTTTGTTCAGAGCGAGAGATCTTCCTGAAAACTACTTCTGTAAATGTCTTGAAAATAACTGACATCAGGTAAATTGTGGAAAGATTTTATTACTTCAAATTTGTTATGACAGAGCGGCGAGCGACGAGAGTTCAAGCTACGTTTGCCGCAAATTAATTCACAGTGAAATGCGAAGTTATTCTAACTCGGCTTTTTGAAGACCCTCGGGCCGAGGTCAGGTGGTAATGATATTTCAATTGGTCTGTTTAATTCTCGACCTGGATTCAATAAAACTGTTCCCCTTTTACAAGCTTTTCATTAAATTGCAATGTTTTTATAGAATAGAATAGAATGTATTTATTTGTCAGAATATTGTACAAATTTGTTATGTGCTTTTTATAATAGGGTCATAATATTCTGCCGTTTCCGGCGTACAAATATGGTTTTAAGATTATGGATTAATAATTGTTACATTTAATTTTAAATTATATTATTTATCATTTAAAATTTAAAATTTATCATTAGGATTACAAATAATTTTAATTAATAAAACATTAGTCATATGAAAGATTAATTATCACTATGCAACACCGAAAAAATCACCGATATTCCGGATGGTGATTCGTATTAAGTATACCTTATAAACAATAGACTACACATTTATATTTAGATATCACATCCCAAAACCGAAATCTCACTTTGTTTACTTTGCGCAACATTTGTTCGAGCGTACATGTTCGATTAGATCATTAATGTGTACAAAGCAATAATCTAGCACTAATTGTGGGTTAATAGTATGTTGTTTAAAATGGTATAAATATTTGACGAGTTGTCTTATGGGTGATATTTAAAAAACAGATACTTTTTGGTGGACTAATGCAGTGCTGTAAACCTAAAAACCATGTTGACGTCTATAACTACACAACAACTGTGAAAGGTTTTTAAAAAACTCAAAACTTTCAGTGAAGTATGCTAATATGTCATCAGTGGCAATGAAGATAATTCTCCAGACACATAAGTTGGTTTGATAAAAAAAAAATGTAAAAGCACTCTCCAAAGACAGATCTGAATTTTTGTTTCTCATTTTAAACACTAAGTGGGGAAAAAATCAATGACAATTTCAATGCTCCTGGCATATGAGCACTAATCAAAGATCCCACTTTATTATCTAGCCTCAGTCCCATTGAAAAAATGCATGGTTAGTTTAATTTGTTGACATTACAAAAAAAAAAAAATCCTTGAGAATCACAAGTTACAAGACTTCTATGAAAAACTTAACATATTTTCAAATGCGTATTATAAGCGAAGATGCTAAATGTGTTTGAAAATCCATTTTTTACACTCCCATTTAAGTTTCTTTCCGGATACATGGGTGTAATAAGTGATGAACACGGTGAAAGATTTCATCAAGGTTGCCAGCCATGCTGGTGGACTACCGTAGGATCCTTCAGAGGGACACTGCCACTAATGACTATAATAGGAAAGCCAATCGTTCCAAAAAAAAAAGATTTTTTTCATGTAGAATAACAATTTATGTTCCTACTTCATATAATTTTAAGTAAAATCACTAAATTCCTTTCACTACTAAACTTGACGTGATGTAAAAAAAAATATTTATATATTTCAATTAGGCTTAAGGTGTAGAATCGTAATTACGTACTGTGAACCCAGTGAATTTGTGTTTTTTCTATTTTGTTGCATAGTATTATACATGTCAAAAGTTTAAAAATAAGTCAAGGAGATAAAGTATTTTTTATAGATAAAAATGTCAAATATTCAGGTAAATTTTTCAGTCATAAAATCATCAGTCGATTAATAACATTTGCTTAACAGCAAGTTAAATTATTTATGTTCAAATTTTAAGGGTTATAAACTGTTAAGCCCCAAGAAGACACCGGTGTCCGCACACCTATTGTCTTTCTATTGTGTCTCTAATTACGGTATTCAAAAGGTAGCTATCTTTTTTAATTGGGGTTACCTCAAAAGTAATAAACAGAATCCTTATAGGATCACCTAGTTTTCCGTCTATGTTTGTCTCTCTGTATGTAAGAAAGTAGGAAGAAAAACTTTTTATTTGCCGGATTAAGGCGCAAATTAATGGTTAACAAGAATGATTACTAGGTACTTTGTGAGAAGAATGCGCCACGTCCGTGCAAAACGGCCGAGCACTCAGCTTAATGCCGTGACCACACGCAGAATGCGACCAGTCTACGGCGCTGGTCAAAAGCCTTTGTCTCGGGAATGCGTGGAGATATCGAGTTGAAATTCAAACCATAGACTCAAGTCAATCAAACTTCTAAGTTCGCAAAAGATACGGCCGTTTATGTCGCTAAAAATGTACATTTTAACACTCTCAAAGAAGTCAAAATTCATAGAAAAGTATTCTATGAATTCATAGAATATTTCCCGTTGACATAGAACCCTGGAATTTGGCATAACACAAGGTCACATATTCTTGGGAATTGAACTATTTACATAAGTTAGTATTTACGGAACCCTCAGTATGCGGGTCCGACTCGCATTTGCCCTGTTTTTTTGTAGCTTTGTTCAGTTTAAATCTTGCAAATTTATTTTAAAATGTTTACCCAAACCCTATTTTACCTTTTTCCGTTTACCTGATTCCGTTTTATTCAAAAACTAAGTAATAATAACCGCATGGGGCGATCTCTAAGGGTAAGCAACGCTTACCAAGGTTGGTCTATAGATGGGTAACCATCTTATCATATAGAAATCAAGATCCTCCGTTCCTTGTAAGGGTTTCGTACCTTAATAGAAAAAAAATGGGTAAGTGCTAGCCGGATTCGCACTCTGAGGCTTCCGTACAAACTAACTTAATGATGATTTCAATTCTCAAATCGAGTCTTAAAGATTTTTCCGACTCGAAAAAAGTACTTTTTTTATAATGTTAAAAATTTACAGTTTTCAGATTTATTCCTATACTTGTGCTAAAGACCTTGCTTCATGCCATATTTCAGAGTTCTATGAATTTTGATTACCTTGAGACTGTCAAAATATACGTTTTTTGCAACATAAAAGGCTGTACCTTTTTTTTACGTTGAACTAGAAGTTTGAATTTTTAACAGCTGCAAGGAACCGTAAACCCTGCGTATATAGTATAAATTTGAACTCGATAACTCTATTTTTTGCCGATATAAAGGGTCTTGATAGACAGGCAGCTCAGATAAAAGCCGACAACTCAGGATAGAATGTCCTGAGTGGTCAGCTCTTGCAACTGGTTTAACTTGAGGTATCTCTTAATTCTAGACCACCACGTAAATGGCGGGTGACCTCTGCCATCTGCCTATGCTTCCATGTAAAATGCAGATATCCAGCTGTATCCGAAGCATCTGGAAGTCGACCCGAAAACATTCGGATTTCGGGAAAAGAATGGCTAGATTTATTTGTTTTGATTCCTCGTTGTCTTGTGTGTGTGTGTGTATATTTGTTTGTGCATGTATGTTAAAGGTATAGGAAAAGTATTTGCAATAACTACTGGCAAAATTACGGAAATATTTTTGGGTAACTAATTAGTGCGTGTATAGGAAATAACATTTTGGTGCGGGTTTTTAATATGATTTTCCAGCAAATATTTGTTTATTTCATCACCATTTAATTTTATGGGTGTATAGATTTTATTATATAGGGTGACTGGTAATTAGTGAACGATACTTAAACACGTGATTGTAATCATGATAACAAACAACTTGAAAACAAATCGCGAAAAAAAATCTGCTGTTCAGTACATTTAGTACAGTGTTCGCCTAACTGGTCAAAATGTACTGAACCTGCTGATTTTTTGCGCGATTTCAGGGTTGGTCCCATAGTAAAAGTTGTTTGTTATCATGACTACAATCACGTGTTTAAGTATCGTTCACTAATTACCAGTCACCCTATGTATAGAAGGGAAATTCCAATCACTGATTATTTATTATTATTACAATCTCAGAAATTATAACACTAAAAGATAAGATGTGGACATCCGCTAAGAACGGATTTTACAAAACTCCACCCTTGAGAGGGTAAACCGACTTCAGGGGGGCGAAACCGCAGACAGAAGCTACTTCTATTTATTTGATGCTAGTAGCTGCCAGCGACTCTGCCCGCATAATAGTAAAAAATATTTCAAAGGAACATGCTCACGGGATTAAAGTACTGTATGTACTATTCCAGAACATGGTCTACACGTGTACCAAGTTTCATCGAAATCCGTTCAGCCGTTCAAGCGTGAAGAAGTAACAATTATACACACACAGACTCATTAACCAAGCAACATGCCTATGTTCCCCAAAGAGCGGAGGATTATGTAGGTATACTAGCAGTCCAGCTCCCTTAGCCAAGCTCCAATTGCTTTGTTCTGAGCGCTCAGTCACTTGTTCAGAACAAAGGAATTGGAGGCGTGGCCAATTCCAAGCGTTCACGCTAAACGAAACGATTGTAACTTGTCTAGGGGGGCTGGTCTCAGGGCTGCGGGATTGGTTCAAAGAGTCTCCCTTGCCCTGAATCACAAAGGGCAACTGCAAGAACACAAGTAATTTTTAGTCAGTAAAAGTCTGACTCGTCTTCCAGCTCCACAGCAGAAGAACATATTTGATGAATTCTGAAATAAAAAAACACAAATTTCATTTTCTCACATCGTAAAGCCGAGTTCCTGGGAATTGTTACTATTTTGGTGTACAATAAAGTTTATTTTATTCTATTCTATTCCTCATTAAATATCTTGTTATGTAGAGGTTTGAAGGACTATTATCAGTACAAAGTCTTAACTTGGGTTCGCCTTAGACCGCAGTATGTAAGTATCTAATAGCTCTTCACAGTTAGCTCCAAGGCTTTGCTGAATTATCAATTGATATTAAATCTTGTGAATTGCGGAACAGTAGGTCAAGTGCGTGCAATCCTTAACACGTTCGTTGCATTACGAGATCTATCAGATCTCTTGCAGGACTTTTGTATTGTGCGTTGAATATAATCGTGTTGTTTCACTCCTTGCGGGAGGATCTAACGTGTAAAGTTCTTTAAGTATGAGTAGGACAAATATACATATTTTCTTTTTACTTACAACTTAATTCAAGGACATTAAAAAAGAAATTAGAGATAGATTAGGTCCCTAACGCACAGTACTGTAATTATTTTCAATCCTTGCGTTTGGAGATATTTCGGTACTCGTAGAATCGTACGCCTCGTAGACGCAAGAAAGTGAAGGTGTGCGTCGCGGGCGCTGCGTGACTCGTTTTAGTGTTGTCCTAGCATTGACGTAGGAGGTCGCGCGCGAGAACAAAAATATACATAAGACACTCGAATAACTTTTTACTATTAGAAAAACTAATAATATTTAATAATTATAATATAATATTTTCACAACTATCACACAACGCCGTCTATTCTCAAGCTAAGCAGAGCTTGTGTTATGAGTACTAGACAACTGATAAACATACATATATATTTCTAAATACATACATATTATAGATAAATTACACCCAGACACAGGACAAATGATCGTGCTCATCACACAAATATTTATTCTGAGTGGGAATCGAACCCACGACCTCCGGCATAGCAGTCAGGGTCACTAACTACTAGACCAACAGGTCAGTCAATTAGATTCCATCACATTTACTTCATTGATATAGTTGCATGTGGTTTATTTAAATGCACTTTATAACAGAATTCCCTGAAGAAAAATGTTGTTACAAAAATTACGACACACATTAAACAGCACTGACGCTTCTAAAAAAAAAACGAACGAATTGTTGCTATTTGCGCGCAATACAAGCAATCAATTTACTTACCATGTTTTAATGTAAAACATTTTATTCCCAGCACTACTTATTACACATATTAAACTATCTTCGGTTGCGGTACGATATACAATCGATACCAAATTCTTTTTTGGTATTCGTAGTTTATTCAAATGTCAGAACTGCGTGCGATACCTAGCAAAATATAAAGCAATACGCTATCTTTCACCAAGAAAAACTTCAAAATATATCATTGTTTTTTTGGAAGATACAAACTATTTTCAAAACTGTATCTTTAGGAGACTGATTAGGTCTCTGACGCACCAAAGGATAGGTTAGTTTCGAGATCTTTTAGGTATCCAAAGTACCAGCTGAAATTTCTTTAAAAATGGTGGCGCAGTGAACGTGTTAAGACGTTCCAGTCCTTTGTATTATTATCAGTGGTTATTATTATAATTTTCATAATGGACGTGATGGAATTAATATGATGTCATCAAAGCATATTATATTTTCAATACAATTACACGAAAACCTGCTCTTATCTCTACGGCTTTTAGGCACGTAATTGACGGTTTTTTGCACTAGTGCATTAGCGAGAGGGCGTTGCCGCCACGGCGGTACTCTGCCACACACTTTTACCGTGCGGTCCATACAATGGCGTCACCTGGGCGTTTCTTCCGCACAAATCCATTGCAGGAAATCCATGTACTTACCATGTCCGGTGAGAACCTGCGTCATGCGGAAGGTGAGGACGCCGTGAGGTTGTTCCAGCCACGATTATTGCAGTAGGGATAAGAGCGAGCTTTCGAATGTTTTGAAAAACATAACTCTATGAAGTTGACGACGAAGCATTGTGTGACGTATTCACTTTGATAGAATCTGACATGACGTTCTCTTGATCTTTGGACTTCAAACGGACAATAGTACATTGAACCTGTCCCTCAGCTCATCGCAAATTGAATACCAAAAGCCTGCATCATAATAAACCAGTCACATGGTCTTTTTTTTCAATAATTTTTTTATTGATCGCTACCCACTCTTTACCATTTGCAATCTGTGCATGGTTACGAATATTGGCGTCCGTGGAGATTATTGCACATTTTTCTCTATAGATTTTGGGACGTGGAAAGTATGTAGTTTCATTATTTTGACAGACCAATCTTAACAATTGAAAGTGCAAATGATTTATTTATACTTAAAAAATGTTTTCAATCAAACTCCACAAACGACTTGAATGATTTTCGTGAATTTTTGTTTTTTATATATCTTATGTATATTTCCTATGTAACTGTGTACTTGAATTGACATTCAAGTCAATTCAGGTCTGACGACCTGCACTCGCAGTCTGGCTGTCCAGTATCAGTCTAGACCGAGCCCGAACCATCGACGGCGCTTATGGTTCCACGCGCGCCTCAAAGAGATGTAAGGAAAACCGTAGGGGCCCAGCAGGGCCGAAGCCTATTGGGGCCATGGGTTCGTTTCTGACTGGAAAACCCAGGGTACGCAAGGCCTAATACAACGTCCCGCTCCGCCCTATAGTGAAAGAAATCATTAGATGGTTTGCTACCTTAAAAAAAACCTACAGGCCGTTTTTACTCTCCTTGGAGCGGGAGAGGAACAGCTACGAGTAGTTCTGTAATAGAATCTGTCATATAATAAATGAACCTACTGAACTAAAAATACTACAACCATTTATCTATAAGAACAGAGAATCGTAAACTGTAATATTGTCAACACGTATCGACATAATATCTTGTCGGATCGTTTGTCCTTTCGTGAGCTGAACATTTTGCAAACGTGCCTCGATACATATCGAGAAATGCTTTTGCGAATATAACACTCTTATGTTCTCCACATTCAGTAATATGGAAATGTGAAAACATTGTTCTCGTAAATTGCATTAAAATGTATTAATGGATTTTTTAACAGAATGCGAAAAAGAAGAGGTTATAATATGTTCGCCTGTATGTATTTTTTTATGTATGTTCACCGATTCCTCGGTCGGCGTTGAACGCGGCGGCGCCCGCGGCGGCGCCCGCGGTGGAAACACTCAAAAAGTGACCTTGACAGTTTTATGTTATACACAATGTTTATGATTCGAAATGGTCGTAATTATATACGATTACATCTTCACATTTCACTAAATGTACAATAAAGTAATAAGAATCTTATAAACACATCGAACATAAACATTATTGTCCAAACGTCCACGCCCGGCAAATGACAGCGCGTCGGATCAGGCGCACAATGCCACATTCGCAAAATGACACGTTGGATTTTCGCAAAATGACACGTTGGATTTTCGCAAAATGCCATATTCTCAAAATGCCCTTTTTGCAAAATGCCGCTTTCGGATAATGCCAAAATGCCACTCCGAACACAGTATTTTTTTTTTATTTGGATTTTACTATGTTTTTATGAATAACTCCATCTGTCTAAAACTTTAATTATTTTATATTATTGAATATTTTAATTAGTTAAATAAAAACTTATTAAAAATTAATGCAAATATTTTTTAAAATATCGAGTATGGTATCAGAATCCAATTTACACAAAAAATAAAGTAAACTGATTCGGATAAGTCATTGCCCATTAAATGCTTCAAAGCGGGTCCCGAATTTAACTGCTTTAAATTCAGGAATCTCGATAGGAAGCCTCCTATTGAGATTCCCGAATTTAAAACGGGGTATTAAGCTCCTAGATAGCATCTAGGAGCCTTATGCTGGCTTGATAACTTGTAGTCATTAGTAATAAACAAATTCTATTACAAGCTTTCTATTAGCTTGCACTGTATGTAACTATGTATGTTCGGCTCAAATCTTGCAACTCAATTTTGAAGCAGATATCTTCAACCGATTGAGCTGAAATTTTACATACATGTGTAAATCGGGTGACAATGCAACATTATGATGACATGGAGCTGATCTGATGATGGAGCTGGAAGGTAGCCATAGGAACTCAGCGATAAAACTATACAACCCCATCGAGTTTGGGCTTGCTTGAATAGTATTGACGAGTACTTTGATCCTGTATGGTAGCCAGGTTCTGATGATGGAGCCGGAAGGTGATCATAGGAACTCCGCAGTTAACCGATACAACCCCATCGAATTTGGGCCCGTTTTATTCATATTGACGAGTACTTTCATCTATATGGTAACCAAGATCTGATAATGGAGCTGGAAGGTGGTCACAGGAACTCCGCACTTAAACGACACAACCCCATCGAATTTGGGCTCGTTTAGTTTGTATTGACGAGTACTTTCATTCTATATAGTAGCCAGGGTCTGATGATGGAGCCGAAAGGTGGTCATAGGAACTCCGAAGTTAAACGACACGACCCCATCGAGTTTGAACTCGTTTGATTAGTATTGACGAGTACTTTGATCATGTATGGTAGCTAGGGTCTGATAATGGAGTCGGAAGGTGGTCATAGGAACTCCGCAGTTAAACGACACAACCCCATCGAATTTGGGCTCCTTTACTTTGTATTGACGAGTACTTTCATTCTATATAGTAGCCAGGGTCTGATGATGGAGCCGAAAGGTGGTCATAGGAACTCCGAAGTTAAACGACAGTACCCCATCGAGTTTGAGCTCGTTTGATTAGTATTGACGAGTACTTTGATCATTTAAGGTAGCCAGGGTCTGATGATGGAGCTGGGACGTGTTTATAGGAACTCCGCAGCTAAACGACACAACCCCATTAAATTTGGGCTCGTTTGATTTGTATTGACGACTGCTTGAATCCTATATGGTAATCAGGTTCTGATGATGGAGCTGGAAGGTTACCATAGGAACTCCGCAATGAAACGATATAACCCCATCGACTTTAGGCTCATTTGATTTTTAATGACAAGTACTTGGATTTTATATGGTAAGCAGGGTATGATGATGTAGCTGGATCGTGGTCATTGGAACTCCGCAGTTAAACGACACAACCCCATCGAATTTGGGCTCGTTTAGTTTGTATTAACGAGAACTTTCATTCTATATAGTAGCCACGGTCTGATGATGGAGCTGGAAGGTTGCCATAGGAACTCCGCAATTAAACGATATAACCCCACCGACTTTAGGCTCATTTGATTTGTAATGACGAGTACTTAGATCCTATATGGTAGCCAGGGTCTGATGATGGAGCTGGAAGGTTGCCATAGGAACTCCGCAATTATACGATATAACCCCATCGACTTTAGGCTCATTTGATTTGTAATGACGAGTACTTAGATCCTATATGGTAGCCAGGGTATGATGATGTAGCGGATCGTGGATCGTGGTCATTGGAACTCCGCAGTTAAACGACACAACCCCATCAAATTTGGGCTCATTTGATTTGTGTGAGTGCTTGGATCCTATATGGTAACTAGGTTCTGATGATGGAGCTGGAAGGTAGGAACTTCGTAAGAAATCGACACAATCCTATCGAGTTCGGGCTCATTTGATTTGTATTGATGAGTACTTGAATCCTATATGGTAACCAGGGTCTGATGATGGAGCTGGAAGGTGGCTACAGGAACTCCGCAATTAAACGACACAACCCTCTCGTCTTTGTTCTCGTTAGATTTGTAATGACGAGTACTTTGATTTGTACTTTGATCAATATGGCAGTCGGGATCTGATGATGGAGCTGGAAGGTGGCCATAGGAGTTCCGCAATAAAACGACACAATCCCATCGCGTTTCGGATCGTATAAAATAAGTTCTAACCGGTCATAAGCGACTTGGACTCGCGCACGGAGGGTTGCGTACAAATTTACATAAGTGAATAGCTAGTTAGTTTTAATACACTCCTATTAAATAGGTACCAATTGAAAGGGCTTGCAGAAAGTAACTTGAAAAATAAAGTGACATTACTCTAAATCCAATATTCTCTTTTTTCTCAGTTATACTCTTGGTGGAGTGGTAGTGGTCATGGATCGTCTGGTTGGTTGGTTGCGGCTTTTGGAAGACTTCTCCATCTCTCTCTATTCATGGCACTTCGTGTACATTAAATGAGGAAACACTTCGAAGATGAGATGATGATGATGATTTAGTGAGGTCTGTCCATCTGGTAGGCGATTGGCCGCGAGAACGTAGGCCCTCTACTCTTCCCTACACCACTAAACGTTCCAAAGAGCTTTCATTGCGTATGATATATCCAAACATCTTAAAAATTCGCTGTTGCATAATCGACGTAAGTTTTTGTTTTGATGCAAAGGTCTTTAAGAATGGAAACGTTAGTGCGTGGAGCAGTCTGTATTTATCTTCAGTAGACGCCTCCAGCGTCACATTTCAAGAGCGTCAATTTTTTTACGGTGCTTGAGTCTTCTCCGCATTTCCCAGTATTTGTGATTGTAGATCCCAGTTATATAAAACCTGGACAACTTCGCAATTGGCTATTTCATGTAAGTCAGGTTGATTGTTAGTCTTACGATCAACCTGGTTCACCTTCACAACCATCATTTTGGTTTCATAAATTCAACCTGGTAGACTTCTCAGGTGGTCGCCTCCTTCTGCGAAGCAGTAATGCTAGCAAAGGAGGAGGCCGACCGCATCAGGTAACGCTTGCGCCGCAGCTACCACCGTAATTCCGATCCCGATTTCCTGCCAACGTAGGCGCGGGCTTGTGGATGGCGGGCAATGAGTAGCTCGCTGTCCGTCCGTCCAGTAACAGACCGAACCAAGCCCAAGGGCGGGGGATGCCATTGGATGATTTTACCTATCATAAAAAAATAAAATTAAAAAGAACCTGGCAGACTTCTAAAGATAGCAGACTAAGTTTCTTATACTTTCGTATAATATGAGTAACAAATAAAAGGACTCGCTGAGAACATAAATGCCGTTTAAAACTAAAATTTATTTAGCTCAAACTTTAATTCAACCGATCATAGACTACGCTGATGCCTGCTACCTGGATGCCACTGAGGAGCTATTAAATAAACTTGAGCGCTTGCAAAACTTGTGCATTCGTTTTGTTTTTGGCCTAAGGAAATATGACCACGTCTCTCAATTCCGCAAGGATCTCAAGTGGCTCCCTATCCGTCTTCGTAGGAACACTCGGGTATTATGTCTCTTGTACAACGTTCTATTCAACCCTGCTTATCCTGGCTACTTGCGTGATCGTTTTACGTTCACTCGCCCTGCCGATGCCCCTTGCAGATCCCACCTTAAATACCATCTCAATTTCCCATCCCATAATACCCATTTCTATTCCAACTCCTTCTCTTTTCATGCGGTGCGACTGTGGAACTCACTTCCAGCTAAGATCCGTGACGCTAAAAATATATCTGTCTTCAAAAAGCTAGTCAAAGAACATTACCTCTCTACTATCTCGTAAAGTTATATTTATTATAGATATATGTATTATTTTAATTCAATGTATGTATAGTATCTATTTTTGTGTACACTTATTTACTATAATTAATTTAATTTAGATATCATAGTCTATTTTTGTTTTTCTAAATTATTTATGCACACTGCGTCTACATCTCTCATCCAACTCTCCTGTCGCAGGTCTGCTGGAAGAAATTTCGCTAGAAATAAGCAGTACCTTTGTACTCTTTTATCTGTATTTGTATTTCTTGTTGTTAAGTGTTTGTGTGTACATAAATAAATAAATGTGATTTAAATAAGGTATAACTAAAAAGTAAAAAATAAATTACAAATAAAAAAAACTTTTTAAAAACAAGCTTTCAATTAAATGGGCTAAAAAGAAGAAAATAATTTCCTTTATAACTTTTACTATCAATTTATAACGGCATTACACAATTTATATGATATAAAAGCTTGTCGCGAGATTTAACTGTGTAAATACACAGCTAAATAACTTCATAAATTAAATAAGTTAAATAACTTCATCTATTGATTTTAATATTTTCAAAATCTCGCGACAAGCTTTTGTATCATATAAATTGTGTAATGCCGTTATAAATTGATAGTAAAAGTTATAAAGGAAATTATTTTCTTCTTTTTAGCCCATTTAATTGAAAGCTTGTTTTTAAAAAGTTTTTTTTATTTGTAATTTATTTTAATTTATTGGCGTGTCTTTCTCAAAACCCAAAAGTTCTTCAAAAGACAAGATTACTCGTGATAATTAACTACGTACTCGGAATCTACCCTTAAACCCACCCCGTATAGAATCTACTGTTTTGAATTCACAAAAAAACAATTAAGAGAAAATACCCTATCTTTCTTGTAAATTTATTAAAGAGCCCACTACAAGAAGTAAATAAGTAATTGTAACAATTTTTTATTGTCATTTACGAAAATCGCGCCTAGTGATAATTATGTTATTTTTTTTAATGTGTCATTTTGATAATGTGGCATTTTGCTGATATGGTATTTTGAGAAAATACATCTTGCGAATGTGTCATTTTGCTAATATGGCATTTTGCTACTGGGGCTATTGCGAAATATCATTTTACGAAAATGGCATTTTTTTTATGGTAGGTAAAATCATCCCATGACAAATCCCGCCCTTGGGTGGAGCGGGAAGTAGTGTCGAACTCTTACTGACTAAAAACCTACCCCCTGACTAAAAATGGCATTTGAATATGTCATTTTGCGAATGTGGCATTGCGCGCCTAATCCAGCACGTCAACCATCCGCGCGTTCGTGAACTGTCATTTAGTTTATTTTTTCTGAATATTTTGGCTGCGTTCAAAGATAAAATACACGTTTGACTCATAATAAATTAGTTGCTTCATCTAGTAAACCTTTTTTGAAATACTAACAACTAGATTTAAATTTGTACACGTTTAAACACAAGGATATCCAATTGACGTCGTTTGGACACTAATAACCGGAACCGATAAGTCACAGGTTTTTGGTCCCTCTAGTATCCGTGGACTGTGTGGGCAATTTATAGTATTTGTAGCTGAGCGACCCACTAGGAAAATACGCGTATAGCAACTCGTCTAATTACCATTATCGTCTCATCATACTTATTTTCCACCATATTTATTTTCCTAGTTGATATGGTATAAAAGCACGAACGCGTGTTATTAATATATTGAATTCACGTTCAGTATCCCGTGTTCGTCAGATACACGAAAATTAAAATGAAGTCTTCGATGGCCACTCTGTTTACGGTCACACTGTTCATCTGCTTGTCTGTGAAATATGGTGAGTTTTTGTAACAGTTTTTTTTTTGTCATGGCTCCGAAAACCTTTAATAAAATATCGAATAGCATAAACAATTTGCCCGTATTAAAATTTAAAAAAATGTCTCTACTCACTATTAATTGAAAAATGTTACTATACTGTAGAAGTTTTTATAAACGATACTTTTTAATATTCTATCTGCAATAAACAATAATCACGTATATATAATATTGTATAAAAAACTTTCCATATAGTTTTAAACATTTCAAAGACTGATTTGCCAATTTTAATATGGTTTCGCTTTATTAATTTTGTTTTAATTGTAAATTTTATAAAGATATTTGATTAAGTGTAATATGGTCTCCTTTTTCTCGTATAGAGTTTAATTTCTTTTCTTTGGTGTTAGTTTATTTCTATTTAGTTTTTAATGATTTCGTGTCGTTCAATATTTGTACGCCATCACGGCAAAACATAGCGCCCATTAATTAATTTAAGACTTTTGTTTTTGTTATTCTGATTCTGATTCATGATAACAAACAACTTTTACTATGCGATCAAACCTGATATCGCGAAAAATATCAGCCAAGTTAGAACATTTTGACCAGTTAGGCGAACACAATGTACCAACAGATTTTTTTTTAAATTGAAATTTACAGAAAACATTAAATCAAGTCTGCAGTCCCTTGAAGCTGTGAAACAAATCAAACTTCTAAGTTAACAGACAAAAAATATACGGCCGTTTATGTCCTGAAAAAAGTATATTTCGACCCCTCAAAGGAATCCAAATTCATAGGGTACTTCCCGTTGACCTAGAACCCTGAAATTTGACAAGAAGCAAGGTCTTATAACACAAATGAAAAATATAAATCTAAAAACTGTAAATTCGTTGTTACATCACTAAAATAATAATACTTTTTCCGATTCGGAAAATCTTTGAGACTTGATTCGGGTATTAAACTATTTATATCAATTAGTTTGTACGAAATCCTAAGTGTGCGAATCCAACTTGCACTTGCCTAGTTTTTTATAAGTTTTTGTTTTGCCTTGGTATTGCCTGAGATATCTATACTAATATTATAAAGATTTATCTGTACACAAATATAAGTTCAAATCATTTATGGTTTGCACTTATATTTGTGTTTGTAATGAATAAATTCAAAAACTACTAAAACGATTTTAAAAATTCTTTCACCGCATCGGTAGAATGCTACCTACTTTATTACTAAATGGACTGTATGTTTTGGAGATGGAAATGACTGTATGTTTTCTATTTTCATGCGGCAAAACCATTGGCAATAGCTACTCTTAAATAATATTAAAACTGTCTAATGGACTAGTAACATTTTAGATGGTTGATTTTTTTATTTCGGAGATTACATTCGACATGTTCAACTTCAAATAATTTGCACTCTTGATTATCTTATTATTTTATCTACATGTTAATTAATTTCACGTGGCAAGTTTTTATAAAATTGTTTTGTCCCTTTCAAACGATCTACTCTATTGTAACCGTGATTTGATTTCGTGATGAATTAAATGAATATGACGAAATTATAAAGTCCACAGACGGTAATTTAATGAAAATAAACAAGCATATTATGTGCGCTTGACAATTTATCATATTACTTTTACGGTAACTACGGTAATGTTTTTGTTAGGGTTCACCTTAAAAAGAAAAAAGGGAACACTTACTCGTATAGGATCACTTTGTTGTCCGTCTGTCTACCTGTCAATACCCTTCATCTCGGGAACGCGTGGAAATATTGAATTGAAATTATATAGTAACAATATACACAAGTCTGCGGTCCCTTGAAACTCTGAAATAATCAAACTTTGAAGTCAACGATAATAAAAGATACGGACGTTTATATCGGAAAAACGTACAGTTCGACTTTTTAAATTTATTCAAAATTTATAGGGTGCTTCCTGTTGATATAGAACCCTGAAATTTGGTATGAAGCTAGATCCAAATTTGGGCACAAGTGTAGGAATAAATCTGAAAACTGTAAATTTGTAGTTATTTTAATTGAACTATTTACATAAGTTACTTTGTACGGAACCCTCAGCGTGCGAGTCCGACTTTCACTTGGCCAGTTTTTTTACATAATATATTCGTACATTTCAGCCTCGTCAATTGAATGCTACGTTTG
This sequence comes from Leucania comma, assembly GCA_958295575.1. Classification (NCBI taxonomy): domain Eukaryota; kingdom Metazoa; phylum Arthropoda; class Insecta; order Lepidoptera; family Noctuidae; genus Leucania; species Leucania comma. The sequence goes on from OY282468.1 coordinate 6,074,311, forward strand.
TGATTCCATATCCCAACCAAGATGCTTGGATGATTATTTCAACTATAAAAAGGAATGCTGGGGCTCCGCTAATTTTTCGTGCACAATTCAGACGTGTGAGTATATTTTTAATAACCACATTTATGAATTAGTTGTCACCATCACACAAATATATATATACAACGTGTAACGTTAAATGCGCAAAACCTGAAAACAGTTTGCTCAGAATAACGAGCAGAATCAATTGAACTACTTTTTAATATAGGTCATATTTTTTCCAAATTCTTCATTAAAAATATTGCCGTGTCTATTTATTGATAAGTCAAGCTATAACGTGCACAAATCTGACAAAATAGGTAAACAACTCAAAAGGCTGTCGTCCAATTTAAATTTTCTTATACGCGGGATAATAAATAGCACTTATTTCAATGCGCATACGAATCTTGCATCAAGTACCATGAATAAGACAATTTGAAGTAAACAAATCAATCGGTCATCGCAGACACACGAAATGATCCGAATTGCCAGTAAAACTAAATCAGAACATAAAACCTTTAATTTTTTTAATGACTTTTTTTCTCAGAATTATGTCAATTGTGTGATATTTTATTAATATCATTTGGTGTGTGTGAGGTTTTGCGTATTTAATGTTACACGTTGTGTAAAAGAAGAAACTTCCTGACGTCTGACATATCAACGCACAACCGAAAGTACAGAGACAACGAAATAGTACATTTTGATACAAGTGCAGAAAGTTTTCCATTGCGACCGAGGTGGAATTCGCACGTGCTGTAGGCGAGTGTTTTATGGAGCCGAGGGCTGCAATGACAAATTTTTACGTGTATCAAACGATGTTTTTCAATACACTTACAAAGAAATACTTTCTCTGAAAATAACGACGCATTTTTGTTAATTTTGTACTGAAGAAAATTTTCCAAAGTTGCCACATTTTAGTTTTGATTTAGATAGCAGCAGTCTATCACAGGTATTTTTAACCTTAGTTACAATATCTGGCGGCGGCGATGTATTTTTTATTTAATTCAAAATTTTTTCACAAATAAAACAAGTAATTTATCTATTTAAACTTTTTTCCTGCGCCTGACCTTTACTGGTTGAAAAAGAAGCAAAGGTATCAAACCGTCAGGGCTCGTGTACACGATGCCGCCGCCGCGTCGACACCGAAATAAAAAAATAATTTATTTATGATATTCTGTTCATCAACACAATATAATTTTTGCAAATCTTCACTTAAATTCTTCAAAATCACAATCTGTGTCTCTTTGCTTTAAGAAAAAAATTATCACCGTTGACAGCGACGAAATGTGAAAGACAAAAGCAAGTGATAAATAAAAAAAAACTCGAGGGTGATATATGTGGCATATTGAACCTAATTGTAGTGCGATAATAGTTAGTTATCGAGGAAGTGAATTGAAAATTAAATTTTGCACAAGGTTTCCTTTAGCGATAAGCACTAAAGGCAGAGCGTGCTTTCCACTACGCGCTTGACGAATGGGCTCGGCCCGGTCGATTACCGGACAGCCGGATGGCGAGTTACCCATTGCTCGATGTCCGCAAGGCCACATCTACCGTGACTGGTAGTCAGAGTTGGAATCTCGGCGGCTAGGAAGTGAGGACTTTCTTTCCCTCACGCGTGCGGGAGGGCCTTTACTAGCATTACTTCGCAGAAGGAGGCGATCGTCTGATATTCCTCCTCGATTGGGACTATAGCCCGAACCAGTGCCCGGCGCGAGGGATCGCTGCCTCCGATCGCCTCCACGAGGACTCACCTGCACCGTATGCTCCACCGTGTTTCCAGGCAGTCGACACAATAGTGACACACGGGCGTTTCTTCCTCCATCCAATGCAGGAACCTCTTGAACTAGTCATGTCTGGTGAGGACCTGTATCAAGCGGAAAGTGAAGACGCTGTGTTGCAGCTCCAGCCACTCTTAAAAGAGGGGACTTATCGCCGTGATTATGGTGTGTCCAGCATTGGGTTGTGACAATCCTTGTCGCCATTTCACCATGAGATCTCGCCGAAACTCTGTCCGTCGTACCGCGAATTGTTATGGCAGTAGAGTTTCACCCCAGCGTTGCATCTTCTCGCAACTCGTGCATGCGTGCAAGGAATCGAATGTGGGATACATTCGATTTCTTGCACGCATGCATAAAAGTAGATTTTAGTGCGTTGACATGTCAGTTAGTCAATTTTAAATGACAAACAATCTAATCTTTTTTTTTCTCTTTACGATCTTAGTGAAAGGAAGTGACTTTGTAATCCGAGGTTGTGCTGATGAATCGTTTCTGAAAGCTGGCGAAGAACGCAAGGAAATGAAAATTCATGGGGAAACTGCTGTTTATAGCATTTGTAAATCGAATTTATGTAATTGGGGGTTAATGAACAAGGCGCAAATGACGACTTTGATTATAAGTGTCACGTTGCCTTTATATGTTTATTATAAAATTTAATAAATCATTTCTAATAAACAGCCAAAAAATATAATTATGTTCATTAGAATAATATGACTTTTTTAATGTTAAATTATAATAATGTTTTAAATCTTTTTTCATGTAATTTGTAACCTTTTAATGTACTGGGTGACTCACAAATAAATCACTTTTGTAGATGCATAAAAAAATAAAAATAATAAGGGTTTTTCTCTGAAGCCCAGACCCTGGACCCTGATTTCGATACTGGTGAGATATTTTTTTTTATATATACTTATGTATTTTTTTCATTTTGTATTGAATAATTAAAAATATAATTAGTATGTAAATATTAATTAATAAACGGAATAATATTTTATATTTTTAAATGTTTTTATATATATATATATATTTGTAAGAAGAAATATTTAGAAATATAAAAAATATGTATTAATTACAAATAAAGGAAATAATAAATATACATACTTAGCTTCTGAGGCACGTTTTCATGGATTTTAGAGAACGCATTGAAGAGTGCCACAACCGCGAAAGATGCCTTTTGAATATTTTGTTTTTTTAAGAAGTGGTTTTCCCATGTGTTCAGTTTCTGGTTTTATAAATCAATAATATATAATATGTTTATTTGTTTTGTTTTTGCATCTACAAGAGGATTTATTCCTGAGACAACATATATATTATGTAGAATTATACACCGTTAAATTTTGGTCGTTCTAATCCCGCGGAGGGTCGATTCGGTACATGAAACACTATCGATTTATAAAGATTAAATTAAAAAATAATTATCTTTTTTCTAAAACTTCAATTAATATACGCTTGTACGAAATTTCTTTAAGTAAAGGTGTCAATGACCTTGTAGGTAGTTGTCAGTCGTTACGTACTAACTACCTACAGTTCATTGGCCTCGTTTCACTTTTATTATATTTCTACTTATTTACTTTTTGTTAATTTAGGTGTACAGTTTATATTTTCAGGGATCACGACTGGATTAGATGTTTCAATTTCTATAGAAACCTAGATAATATTTATAAAATATCTGTGATTCCAAAATACCGTGTGAGAAAGATGTGTAAACCTAGAGAAAGATGTGTGTAACAGCGATTGTATGGAAATGTTTCACGGGTTGGGGACTCCTAAGGTGAGAGTTAGGAGCCCGAACGTGAACTCAATAACTTTGTTTTTGTTGTATGGGAGCACTACTAATGGCTGATTTCATCATTCAATATTCAATAAACTAATCGCGATTCGTTCAAACCAAGCGCAGTTTGAGCGCATTTTGCGTTTCACCGCGATGACTTGAACCTAGTTAACGCTAAACTCAGTTTCAATTATTTTATTGTCACCCATGTTTACGACACTGGTCTTTAAACTAGATTACGCTGAGCTCAGTTTAGTTGAACTAAGTTTTTATATTGAATGATGAAATCAGCCCTAAGTCAAATTTTACTTTATTGAACTTAGAGCCAAATTCACCAATAAACTAATCGCGATTCGTTCAAACAAAACGCAGTTTGAGCGACTAAACGAGATTATAACTTCATTTTGCGTTTCACCGCGATGAATTGAACCTAGTTTACGCTAAACTCGGTTTCAATTCTTTTGTTGTCGCCCATGTTTACGACACGGGTCTTTAAACTAGATTACGCTGAGCTCAGTTTAGTTGAACTAAGTTTTTATATTGAATGATGTAATCAGCCCTTAGTTTACATTGTTACGCTCGGGCCGTAGCTTTAACCATTCGGGGACCATCCTACCGACTGAATTTTGGTAACAAGAATCTAAAACATTTTATGAACTAGAACTTTTCTTATTTGCCATGTGATCTGTGCTAATACTTTGAATAATAAAAACAATATGATAACGAAAATTAGTTTTATTTGAGTAATATTATTTCTGTAACTATTATACACAGTTAAAGTTTTGATCGTTTTAATCCCGTGGAGGGTCGATTCGGTACAGACGCCAGCACGTCAATCTATCCCAATCTGTCAAATTTTACCAATCGAACATTAACCTTCCGCTATTGTGATAAGGTTGAAAATCTATTAAAGAAATTTGACAGATTTAGGTAGGTTGATGTGCTGGCGTCTGTACATGAAACTATCGATTTATGAAGATAAAATTAAAAAATAAAGTACTTTTTTTTAAACTCGAATTAATTCACGCATGTATTCTTAATTTCAAATTCTTGTAGCAACATCAAATCACAAAAAGAAGTATGTAACCAAAAATTATGCAAACGTCACATTGTGTCAAAATTAATAACCCATTTTTATCAAATTATTATTACCAAAAAGTATTATTAACTTTTAGCTACAGATTTATGTATCCACCAAGTAAATCTCATAAACTTGTAAACAATAGGGTCGACTGGGTACGGTTGAAACGGTGGACGGTTGAAACAAAGCGAATATCTCGACACCGTGCGTGATGAGTTGAGTGTACAGGGGGGGAACGAAGCGGGCGACAAGTCGAAACACGAATTTCAGTGTTGCGTCGTTCTTCGCGCGCTGTACTTGTGTATCCATTGTGTTTTTTGACGGAAAAGTAAGTATTTTTTGTTCGTACATTTTTGCAATTATTATGGTTTTATTAAAGCTAGGGTATTGAGAGTTTTGTATCGTTTTAACTGAAGTTTGTAGAATATGATTGTATGATTAGTTTTTATTCAAATTTATTATCATTCTTACTGTGAACTGTTTTATACCTAGAAGGGGGGTGGGGTGCCATGACAGAAAACCTCCACGAGTGCCCGCAGGCTATAGTTCCCTTGCGGATACGTTCGGAGCGAAGGCTAGTCTGCGGGACGGTGCACCCTGGGAGGCGGCCAACCACCCCCTTGGGCACTCCTGCCTAAGGGGCCTCGATGGCCGTCTGCGAATGTTCTGTCGGGAGTACGCTTCAACGCGTGTCCCTCTGCTTTAGCAGAGGGCACAGTGGCGAAGCAAGAGCGGGCTCGGCGTGCACTTACCCTGCCTCCGGGCAGGCAGGAGGAAGGCTTTCTCCTCCTTCTGCCACCGTTGTTCTCGTAGCCCCAGAGATTGTCCAAGGTCATGTTTCTGACTTTTGATGGGGGTCGAGGGTCTTGGCTTAACCGCCCGGGCCGCGAGGAAGACAACCTCTATAAAAAATTACCCCAAACCTCCAAGCGGCGGCGCACCGTGAGGGAGGTTGTTAGCTTGACTAATGGGTAGCTAAATTAGTCTCTAGTGCGGACCACAGATTTTGAGCAAGTACCCGAAGTTCATACTCGTGAGAACTAAATGGATAAACCAAGCAAATTTTTTACAAAAATCCCTTTGGAGAGTGATGCGCGGTCGGAGTCCGACGCGGCATCCAGAAGGAGCTCAGGCTCGGAGGTTGAAGAGGAGGTGGAGTCGGGAGGCGACACCGGAAGAAACGCGAGTTTCTTCCGGAAACGCTCCTTGTCGAGGGACAAATCGTCCTCCGACGCTGAAAAGGGCTCGGCCCGAAAAATCCCTACCAGTGAGCGGGGAGCGGGCCGAGCACCGGGAAGAGGACGGGGAGTCACCTCCGAGGAGGCGGCCGAGCGAGCCGAGAGGCTCGCCGCGGAAAGGCGCCACCCCGCTGCGATGGACCCCTCGGGACCATCTGGCAGTGAGCGCGAAGACTCCGCCGAGGAGTCGCGCAGGACCTTCGGCGAGCTCGTGGTCGCCGCGCTGCGGGATATGGGCCGCAAGCGCGAACGAACGTCGAAGGAGAGGACGGTCCTCCGCCATGCCGCCTCTATGCAGGAGGCCTTCGACGTTGCCCTGCGAAAGAGCGTGGCGAAGCTCCGGGCCGAGCTTCGAACCGGGCTCCGAGCCGAGCTTCAGGCCGAGCTCGCAGGGGTCCACGGAGCCAGCAGCCAGAAGCCTGTGGAAGGGGGGTGCAAGCAAGGGCAGGGGCAAAGTCGGCTCCAGCCCCAGCCTCAGCCCCAGCCCCAGCCCCAGGCCGAGTCGGGAAGCCAGCTGCTGACACTGGTGCAGCGGGAGCTGGCTGCTTTCCAGCAGCAGCTGCAGAAGCAGCTGCAGGAACAGCAGCAGCAGTTCCAGCTGCGGATCCAGCAGCAGCTGTCCCTGCTGGAGGGCATCGTCTTGCGCCCCCCACTAGCGGCCTCCGGCCAGCGAAGGGCGGCGTCATACGCTGCCGCCGCGGCCTCGGCGGCTGCGCCCAGGGCGGGCCCGTCAGGGCAGACCAGGCGCGTGGCCACGGTCGCGAACCTCGCCGGAGCGGCCCCACAGGCCAAGAAACAGCAGCAGGTGAGGCCAACCCCTGCTGCTGCCCCTAAGAAGGGCAAGTCGGCACCGGCCACAAAGGCGGCGGGAGCCCCTGCTGTGGCGGCAAGCAGGCGGCCTAGGCCGCCTCCCCAACCTGCAGATCCTCCGGCCGAAGCCGGATGGCAAGTGGCCGGAGCCAAAAAGCAGGCTGGCAAGGCGGCTCGGGCTGCCAGGAGGCGTGAGCGGCAAAAGCTGCGGAAGCGGACGGCCCTCGCGGCCAGGATTCGCACCCCGCGCTCCACGGCTGTAGTTATCACACTGCAGCCGGAGGCAGCGAAAAAGGGTGCGACCTATGGCGAGGTCCTCCGTAAGGCGAAGCAGGCGGTGAACCTCACCGACCTCGGGATCACCGGGGGCTTCCAGATGCGGCATACCGCAACTGGTGCTCTGATGTTGGAGGTCCCCGGAGCCAACAGCGGCCCCACCGCAGACGCCCTGGCTGAAAGGATCAGGGCGATCTTTGACGCGGAGGAGGCCCGGGTGTCCAGGCCCACAAGATGCGTCGACATGCGCATTATGGGCCTGGACGACTCCGTAACGGTCGAGGAGGTCGTGGCCGCTGTCGCCAGGACGGGTGGGTGCCCTGCCGATCAGGTCCGGGCAGGCACCATCCGTGTTGACGGCACTGGCATGGGGGCGGTTACTGTAAACTGCCCCGTGCCAGCGGCCAGGAGTATTACCGGGGAGGGTAAACGGCTTTTGGTGGGCTGAGTCTCTGCAAGAGTAAAGCTGCTGGAGCCCAGACCGCTGCGCTGCTACCGCTGCCACGTGGGCCACCACGTGGGAGTCTGTTGCGCAGCGGAGGAAGATCGCAGCGACCGCTGCTTCCAGTGTGGTCAGTCCGGCCACAAGGCCGATACTTGCAGCGCAGCGCCGCACTGCTACGCATGCGCGGCGGCAGGCAAGTCGGCCGACCACCGGGCTGGGAGCAGGACCTGCGATCCCCCTGCCAAGGCCAAGGGCAAGGTCCCTAGGCCCATCCCCGCGAGGATGCTCACCGCCGCGGCTGCCCCGCTGGCTGCCGCCGCCATCGCCTCCGCAGACGCCGCCGCCGCTACCACCGCGGCAGGACCCTCACGGAGGGCCCGGGAGGAGACTGTAATGGACTGTCAATAACGGCTCCATTACGTCTCCTCCAGGCGAATATCAACCACTGCGCCCCCGCTCAGGATCTGTTGCTCCAGAGCATGGCGCAGTGGTCGATCAACATCGCCGTTGTCTCCGAGCCGCACTTTGTCCTGCCCAGAGCCGACTGGGTTCAGGACCTGAGCGGCTCGGTGACACTCATTTCGTCGGCCGCCGCCGGTACCCCGGCACTCGAGGCCGTCAAGAAAGGCCGGGGTTGCGTGGCAGCACGGTTCGGGGACATAGTGGTGGTAGGCGTCTACCTGTCCCCGAACAGATCTCTCGCCGAACTAGACAGCTCCCTTTTGGAGCTGGATGCCGTCGTTGCTGGGTTTGACTCCAGCCTCCCCGTGGTCGTTTGCGGGGACTTCAACGCCTGGAACGAGGCTTGGGGTTCCCGGTTCACGAACCAACGAGGTCGCAGGGTGGAGGAATGGGCCCTAGGACAGGGCCTAGTCGTACAAAACCGGGGTTCTGTCCCCACGTGTGTGCGGATGCAGGGCGAGTCGGTGGTGGACGTTACGTTCGCCAGCCCTGCACTGGCACCGCGCGTCGTCGACTGGCGCGTTATAGAGGAGGTGGAGACGTTCTCCGACCACCGGTACATCCGGTTTGACGTCTCCGCCCAGACCTCGACCGTGCCGGTCCGACAGACCTCGTGTGGTCCGCGTTGGGCGCTGAGGCAGCTGGACAGGGACCTGCTCCAGGAAGCCGCGATAGTACAGGCCTGGGTGCAAGCACCGGACAGGCCTGTCGACATCGACGTCGAGGCGGACTGGTTCCAGGTGGCCATGTCGCAAATCTGCGACGCGGCCATGCCCCGAGTCCGGCCAGGACGTGCCCGGCGCCAAGTACACTGGTGGTCGCCAGAGATTGCGGCACTGCGCGATGCGTGCAATGCTGTGCGACGCCGGTATACTAGACACCGCAGGCGCCGCACCCGTCCACCGGGTGCGGAAGCCATAGAGGCGGAGCTGTATGAGGGATACAGGGCGGCAAAGCGCACCCTCCGAGCGGAGATAAAGCGGGCCAAACTCGAGGCCCGCAACGTGTGGCTGGAGTCTCTGAACGTCGATCCGTGGGGACGCCCATACAAAATGGTGATGGAGAAACTCCGCCCATGGGCTCCCCCGCTGACTCAGAGTCTCCGGCCCCAGCTCGTGGAGGGTGTGGTGAGCGCTCTGTTCCCTACGCGAGGGGAGCATACTCCCCCGCCTATGGCTCCGCCACCAGCAGCGGTGTCCGATGCGGACCACGACGGCAGCGACGGCAACAATGCTCCAGAGGTGACCGAGGTGGAGATGAGAGTGGCGGTGCGAAGGCTGAGTGCCAAGAACACCGCCCCAGGACCCGATGGCTTGCCTGGAAAAGCCTGGGTCCTGGCCATGGAGGAACTCGGGTCTCGACTGAGAGGGCTCTTCAGCGCATGCATGGAGAGGGGCCAGTTCCCGCTTCGCTGGAAGACGGGGAAACTGGTCCTTATCGCGAAGCCGGGGCGCCCCGCGGACTCTCCGTCCGCGTATCGGCCCATTGTGCTGCTCGACGAGGTGGGCAAGCTCTTTGAAAGAGTAATTGCAGACCGCCTCGTCGTGCATCTGGCACGGAAGGGGCCGGATCTTGCGGACGGCCAGTTCGGATTTCGCAGGAGGCGCTCCACTGTGGACGCCATCATGCGCGTGCGAGCCCTCACGACGGGGGATGCGGTGTCCCGGGGCAGGTGTGTCTTGGCGGTGTCTCTGGACATCGCCAACGCCTTCAACTCCCTGCCCTGGAGTTGCATTGGTAGGGCACTCCGGTACCACCGGGTGCTCGACTACCTCTGTCGGGTGATCGAGGCCTACCTGTCGGACAGGTTCATCATCTACCCCGGTCATCAGGGGGAGTTGAAACGGCGAGAGATGTCGTGCGGTGTTCCGCAGGGATCGGTACTAGGACCGCCCTTGTGGAACATCGGGTACGACTACGTGCTGCGCGCCGACCTCCCCGACGGGGTCAGCGTGGTCTGTTACGCAGACGACACGCTGGTCCTGGCGCGGGGACGGTCGTACCAGGCGGCGGTCGAACTAGCGACGCGCGGGGTTGCGACAGTCGTGGAGAGGATACAGCAGTTGGGACTCGAGGTGGCATTGCACAAGTCCGAGGCCATGTGTTTTCACGGCCCTCGGAGCGTGCCACCTCCGGGCTCCCAATTAACGGTAGGAGGAGTTCACATCGGCGTCGGGTCGACGATGAAGTACCTGGGACTCGTCCTCGACAGCCGGTGGAACTTCAAGGAGCACTTCCGACGTCTGGCTCCCAGGTTGAATGCGACTGGGGCTGCGCTCAAGCGGCTCCTGCCGAACCTAGGGGGTCCAGACGCCTCCTGCCGGAGGCTCTACGCAGGCATCGTTCGGTCCATGGCCCTTTACGGTGCGCCGGTGTGGGCGCCATCGCTACGGAAGCGAGTGGCGGCCCGGCTAACCGCCTGCCAGAGGGTCATGGCCATCCGGATGATCCGCGGATACCGTACGGTGTCCTGTGAAGCGGCGAGCCTCCTTGCTGGCCTACCACCGTGGGATTTGGAGGCAACAGTCCTTGCACACATGCATGATTTACGCGTGGAGATGCAACGTCGGGGCGAAACTCCGCTGCCGCGACAAGTCGCGGCATGGCGGACAGAGCTCCGGCGGGATCTCATGGTGAAATGGCGAGAGCGACCGTCACAACCTCGTGCTGGGCACGCCACGATCGAGGCGGTAAGGCCCCTCTTTGAGGCGTGGCTGGAAAGGCCCCACGGCGTCGTCACCTTCCGGTTGGTGCAGGTGCTGACCGAACACGGCAAGTTCGGTCCGTACCTGTACAAGATTCGTGCGGAGACGACGCCCGGGTGTCGCCACTGTGCGGACCGCCCGGTGGACACGGTGGAGCACACAGTCGAGGTGTGCCCCGCTTGGGAAGAGCACCGCCGTGTCCTCGTGGGGGCGATCGGCGGCGATCTCTCGCGCCGGGGCCTGGTTCAAGCCATGCTCCGGAGCGAGGAGGAGTGGCAGGCGGTCGCCTCCTTCTGCGAAGCAGTAATGCTAGTAAAGGAGGAGGCCGACCGCATTAGGCAAAGGCGCACACGCCGCCGTCGCCGCCGGGTTTCCGATCCCAATTTCCGGCCACCGTAGGCGCGGGCTCGCGGACGGTGGGCAATGGGTAGCTCGCTGTCCGTCCGTCCGGTAACAGACCGGTCCGAGCTCAGGTCGTCTACGGCGCGCACCGTTCCCGCGCGCCTCAAGGAGTTGTCAGCAAACTGTAGGGGTCCAGCAGGGCCGAAGCCTACTGGGGCCAAAGGTTATGTGAGACTGTCACCAAAGGCCCCAGGATAAAGGCAAGGAATGGAAAGGTAGGTTTTTAGTCAGTAAAAGTCTGACACTGTTTCCCGCCCCACCCAAGGGCGGGATTCGTCATTGGATGATTTTACCTACCCAAAAAAAAAAAAAACCTAGAAGGGGGGTTGGGGACAGTTGAAACATTTTATTCATTAAATTTTCTTGTTTCTTAGATGCCAAGGGTACGCCAAAGGAAGACTGCGAGAGGTCAGGCCGACTTATCAACCTACAAACAACACTTAAGTATTTTTCTTTGAAATATTGATTTTTATAATAAGTCTTCAGTTTTTTCTGAACCTATTTTATAGCTTACGTGCTAAAGTTTTTTTTTAAGCTGTTCAATTTTATTCTCTTAAACAACAAGTATTGAAGTTTTGTTTTGTCATTTGTTTATCTATGCATCAAAACGTAGATGTTTATAGAAATAATGTTTTGAAGTTTTACTCAATGTGTTTAGTTAGCTGGAGTGCTAAAATCTAGTTTATAATTAATGCTGTTAAATTTTGAGAAATATAATAGCAAGTAGTACACAAACATTACAAAAAAAAAATCGTTACCAACATCTGATTATTGTATAATTTAAGTTGTACTTAAGGGTATTACATCGCTCAATGACCTTCAAGAATTTACCTCTACATTAGTAGAGAAGAATTGACCTCTAAACAGGCATTGCAGGGGGTGCTGCGCGCGGGGTGTTAGTACTGATTCGAGTTTTTTCTTGTTTACTTATCGATATTCAATGAAATTCGAAAAAAAAATCAATACAAGTTATTCAATTTATCGTAACATATATTTTGGTATAAATTCAATGTATAAATATAGAGCCATTTTCGAGAAAATATGGAATTAATATTCAAATAAATTACAAATAAAAAATCTTTTTTAAAAACAAGCTTTCAATTAAATGGGCTAAAAAGAAGAAAATAAACTTTTCCAAAAGCTTGTCGCGAGATTTTGAAAATATTAAAATCAATAGATGAAGTTATTTAATTAATGAAGTTATTTAGCTGTGTATTTACACAGTGAAATCTCGCGACAAGCTTTTGTATCATATAAATTGTGTAATGCCGTTATAAATTGATAGTAAAAGTTATAAAGGAAAAGTTTATTTTCTTCTTTTTAGCCCATTTAATTGAAAGCTTGTTTTTAAAAAAATATTTTTAATTTGTAATTTATTTTTTACTTTTTAGTTATACCTTAATTAAATCGCATTTGTATTCTCAGCAAATCCTTCCATTTGATACCTTTATTATAGGAAAGCATAATAAACTTAGTCTGCTATCTTTAGAAGTCTGCCAGGTATTTTTTTATTTTATTTTTTTATGGTTGGTAAAATCATCCAATGACATCCCCCGCCCTTGGGCTTGGTTCGGTCTGTTGCCGGACGGACGGACAGCGAGCTACCCATTGCCCTGCGCTTACGGTGGTAGGAAATCGGGATCGGAATTACGGCGGCGGCTGCGACGTGAGCGCCGTTGCCTGATGCGGTCGGCCTCCTCCTTTGCTAGCATTACTGCTTCGCAGAAGGAGGCGACTACCTGAGAAGTCTACCAGGTTGGATTTATGAAACAAAAATGATGGTGGTGGATCGTAAGACTAACAATCAACGTAACATACATGAAATAGCCAATTGCGAAGTTGTCCAGAGTTTATCTACCTGGGATCCACAATCACAAATACTGGGAAATGCGAAGAAGATTCAAGCACCGTAAAAAGATTGACGCTCTTGAAATGTGACGCTGGAGGCGTCTACTGTGGATAAAACAGACTGGTCAACGCACTAACGTTTCCATTTTAATTCATTAATTCCCAAGAGGACGCCGGCGTCCGCACACCTATTGTCTTTCTATTGTGTCTCTAATTACGGTATTCAAAAGGTTGAGCTTTGCATCAAAACAAAAACTTTCGTCGATTGTGCAACAGCGAATTTTTAAGATGTTTGGATATATCATACGCAATGAAAGCTCTTTGGAACGTTTAGTGGTACAGGGAAGAGTAGAGGGCCTACGTTCTCGCGTCCAATCGCCTACCAGATGGACAGATCTCACTAAATCATCTTCGAAGTGTTCCCTTATTGAATGTACACGAAATGCCATGAATAGAGAGAGATGGAGAAGTCTCGCAAAAGCCGCAACCAACCTACCAGACGATCCATGACCACTACACTCCACCAAGAGTATGACTGAGAAAAAGGAGAATATTGGGTTAGAGTAATATCACTTTATTTTTCAAGTTACTCTCTGCAAGCCCTTTCAATTCGTACCTATTTTGTAGGAATGTATTAAAACTAACTAGCTATTTACTTATGTCAATTTGTACGGAACCCTCCGTGACTCGCGCACGGAGGGTTCCGTCCAAGTCACTTATGACCGGTTATCGGTACTAGGACCACCCTTGTGGAACATCGGGTACGACTACGTGCTGCGCGGTGACTTCCCCGACGGGGTCAGCGTGGTCTGCTACGCGGACGACACGTTGGTCCTAGCGCGGGGAGAGTCGTACCGGACGGCGGTCGAATTAGCGACACGCGGGGTTGCGATGGTCGTTGACAGGATCCAGCAGTTGGGACTCGAGGTGGCACTGCACAAGTCCGAGGCCATGTGTTTCCACGGCCCTCGGGGTGCGCCACCACCGGGTTCCCAGCTAACGGTAGGAGGGGTTCACATCAGCGTCGGGTCGACGATGAAGTACCTGGGACTCGTCCTCGACAGCTGGTGGAACTTCAAGGAGCACTTCCGACGTCTGGCTCCCAAACTGAATCGGACCGGGGCTGCTCTCGGGCGGCTCCTGCCCAACCTCAGGGGACCAGACGCCTCCTGCCGGAAGCTCTACGCGGGAATCGTTCGGTCCATGGCCCTCTACGGGGCTCCGGTGTGGGCACCGACGTTGACACAGCAACCGAGGGCCCAGCTGAATGCGTGCCAGAGGGTCATGGCAATACGCATGGTGCGAGGGTACCGAACGATCTCCCGCGAGGCGGCGACCCTCCTTGCTGGCCAACCGCCGTGGGATCTGGAGGCAACAGTCCTTGCACACATGCACGACAAGCGCATGGAGATGCAACGCCGGGGCGAAATTCCGCTGCCACGACAAGTCGAGGCATGGCGGACGGAGCTCCGGCGGGATCTCATGGCGAAATGGCGTCAGCGACTATCGCAACCTCGTTCGGGGCGCGCCACAATTGGGGCGATAAGGCCCATCCTTGGGGCGTGGTTGGAAAGACCTCACGGCGTTCTCAACTTCCGCACGACGCAGGTGCTTACCGAACACGGAAAGTTCGCTAAGTACCTGTTCCGGATTCGTGCGGAGGATTCGCCCGGGTGTCGCCACTGTGCGGAACACCCGGAGGACACGGTGGAGCACACTGTAGAGGTGTGCCCCGCCTGGGCGGAGCATCGCCGTGTCCTCGTGGGGGCGATCGGCGGCAGCGATCTCTCTCGCCGGGCTTTGGTTCAGGCTATGGTCCGTAGTGAGGAGGGATGGCAGGCGGTCGCCTCCTTCTGCGAAGCAGTAATGCTAGCAAAGGAGGAGGCCGACCGCATCAGGCAGAGGCAACGGGGCGCTCGCCCCAGCCGCCGCCGGGATTCCGATCCCGATTTCCGGCCACCGTAGGCGCGGGCTTGCGGACGGCGTGCAATGGGTAGCACGCTGTCCGATCGTCCGGTAACCGACCGGACCGAGCCCAAGTCGTCGACGGCGCGTTCTGTTCCCGCGCGCCTCAAGGAGCTGTCAGCACACCGAAGAGGCCCAGCCTGCTAACTGCAGGCAGGCAGGGTCGAAGCCTACTGGGGTCATGGGTTAGTTCCGAAAGGAATGCTCGACCCCGGCACGATAGGCTACGAAGGAACGGGGTAGGTTTTTAGTCAGTAAGAGTCTGACACTACTTCCCGCTCCGCCCAAGGGCGGGATTTGTCATTGGATGATTTTACCTACCATAAAAAAAAAAAAAAAAAAAAAACTTATGACCGGTTAGAACTTATTTTATTCGATCTGAAACTCGATGGGATTGTGTCGTTTTATTGCGGAACTCCTATGGCCACCTTCCAGCTCCATCATCAGACCCCGACTGCCATATCGGATCAAAGTACTCGTCATTACAAATCTAACGAGACCAAAGACTGGAAGATTGTGTCGTTTCATTGCGGAGTCCTTGTAGCCACCTTCCAGCTCCATCCCTGGTTACCATATAGGATCCAAGTACTCATCAATACAAATCAAATGAGCCCGAACTCGATGGGATTGTGTCGATTTCTTACGAAGTTCCTATGGTAACCATTCAGCTGCATCATCAGAACCTGGTTATCATATAGGATCCAAGCACTTGTCAATACAAATCAAATGAGCCCAAATTCGATGGGGTTGTGCCGTTTAACTGTGGAGTTCCAATGACCACGATCCAGCTCCATCATCATACCCTGGTTACCATATAAGATCCAATTACTCGTCATTAAAAATCAAATGAATAGAATAGCCTAAAGTCGATGGGGTTATATCGTTTAATTGCGGAGTTCTTATGGCAACCTTCCAGCTCCATCATCAGACCCTGGTTACCATATAACATCCAAGTACTCATCAATAAAAGTCAAATGACCCCAAACTCGATGGGATTGTGTCGATTTCTTACGAAGTTCCTATGGTAACCTTACAGCTCTATCATCAGAACTTGGTTACCATATAGGATCCAAGCACTCGTCAATACAAATCAAACGAGCCCAAATTCGATGGGGTTGTGTCATTTAACTGCGGAGTTCCTATGACCAAATTCCAGCTCCATCATCAGACCCTGGTTACCATATAGGATCTAAGTACTCGTCATTACAAATCAAATGAGCCTAAAGTCGATGGGGTCATATCGTTTAATTGCGGAGTTCCTATGGCAACCTTCCAGCTCCATCATCAGACCCTGGTTACCATATAGGATGAAAGTACTCGTCAATATGAATCAAACGAGCCAAAATTCGATGGGGTTGTATCGTTTAACTGCGGAGTTCCTATGATCACCTTCCGACTCCATCATCAGACCCTGGCTATCATAAAGGATCAAAGTACTCGTCAATACTAATCAAGCGAGCCCAAACTCGATGAGGTTGTATTGTTTTATTGCTGAGTTCCTATGGCTACCTTCCAGCTCCATCATCAGATCAGCTTTATGTCATCATAATGTTGCATTGTCACCCGATTTACACATGCATGTAAAATTTCAGCTCAATTGGTTGAAGAAATCTGCTTCAAAATTGAGTTGCAAGATTTGAGCCGAACATACATAGTTACATACAGTGCAAGCTAATAGAAAGCTTGTAAAATAAAAAAGACCGTTTTGAAATTTGAGAAAGACCCTATAATATAACTTGGAACGAAACTGAAAGAAACAATAAAATAATAATAAATTACATTAAGTCTAGAGAGCAGAGGTAGCTGAGTGGTAAATGCTTACGAGTTGTAGGTCGTGGGTTCAAACCCAGACAAGCACATTACTTTGCGTAACTTGTTTCATACCACTGCCCTCAAAACGGTGAAAGAAAACATCGTAAGAAAACCGGAATGTCTTAGAACAAAAAATTCGAAGACATGTGACATCCACCAAACCGCACTGGGCCCGCGAGGTGGATTACGGCCCATTCCCTCTCCTAGAGAGGAGGCCTGAGTCCCAGCAGTGGGAACATTATAAGGCCGATACTATGTTACATAAAGTCTTACCTTATTTAATATATTAGTTATAATAACCTTATTATTTGCATAATTGTTAGTTACATTAATATATTATAATAATAAAATATAATTTTTGATAAAAATAATATTTAGGTACGACTAACCGACAAACGTAGAACATACGAGAATACTCTCATATGTTTTTATCAAATATTAATAATATTATATGTAAATTATCAAAAAACTTTATCCTCCCATTTTCCTCATTGATAAAAAGCACGGTCGCATGTTAAAATGGTTTAAATTCACGTTCAATATACCCAGTGTTCATCAGCTCCACAAAAATTAAAATGAAGTCCTCGATGGCTACTCTGTTCACGATCACATTGTTCATCTGCTTGTCTGTGAAATATGGTGAGTTATTGCAACTTCTGGTTATCTATTTTTTTAATTTATTTATGTAAAACTTCATGCAACGCACTTTATATATATACTTTTGTAACTTACAAAGGCGGAGTTAATGCCTTAAACATTCTCTACAACTCTTTACAACATGTTTTAATTTCTATAAATTTTATATGTTTTTGTAGTTTAAATACCAATGTTATTAATTGTTTACACTTTTAACTGTTTTTAATATTTTTAAATGATATCTGCTTTTTATTTTTATTTGTTTCAAATGGGCACATAAACCTTTCTTTTTGTACTATTTATGAAATAAGAATCGCAACATTTACGAGTCCTCGTAGTTGGTTACTGCACAGAACCTTTTAGACTTTATTTTTCTGGCGGATATTTTTTTTTCTGTTTTTGAGGATATGGCACCCAAGGGCTGCAGCTGAAAATCAGCGTCAGGTGGTAGCCTTGTGTTGCCATTTGGCATTATGCTGAGCTGTGGCCTTTTTGGCATTACTCAGTGTACGTTTTCTGTTTAATTTTAACGTGTCTCCATTTTGTAATGCAAATAAATGAATTTTTCTTTCTTTCTTTCTTTTTAACTCAACCAAGGGTGGTGGAGAGACAACATGGCAGGTACACAAAAAAAAAAAAAAACAGAAAACGACGGTACAAAAGTACATATATATATATATATTTATTTAATGCTTGCTTTTAGCCAACTGCTTCACCCTCGTTCATAAAACCCATCACTCGGGAATAAAGCAGCTCTCAAATTAAATCAAATCAAAATATTTTATTTCATTAATGCCTACATGAGCATTTATAAAACGTCAGAAGCTAGTGCACGGTTCCAAATGGTCGATTCCGATGGAGAAGAACCGGCAAGAAACTCCATGGTTACTCTTTCTATCGGTGAAAAGTTTTAGCAATCGGACCAGTACTTTCAGAGATTACTTCCTATAAACATAAAAAAAAAACTTTGCTTCATTTTTTATAATAATAGTTCGACATTACAATATTCTCGTAGAAAATAATTCCGCAATTTTATGTCCGGTGGTTTTTAAGTTTAATTTTGCCCTGGTATTACCTAGGTAATCTAATATTATATTAATACTAATATTATAAATAGAAATAATTTTCACATATACTTTTGTTTATAATGAATAAAATAACATAAAAACCGGGTAAGTGCGAGTCGAGCCGGGTAACTCGCGCAGTGAGGGCTCCATGCAAACTTATCTATGATAACAGTTCAATTCGCTATTCGACTTTCGAAGATTGATCCGAATCGCAAAAAAATTTTTTTTTTTTGTGACATAACCACAAATTTACATTTTTAAGATTTTTTCCTACACTTGTGCTATAAGACTTTGCTTCATGCTAAATTTCAGGATTCTAGGTCAACGGAAAGTATCCTTTGTTTGATTCCTTTGAGGGGCCGAAATATACGCTTTTTGCGTCGTAAACGGCCGTATCTTTTTTTTTCCATAACTTAGAAGTTTAATTTTTTCACAGCTTCAAGGGACAGCAGACCTGAGTATATAGTTTAAATTTCAACTCGATATTTCCACACTTTTATGAGATAAAGGATCTTGACAGACAGATGGACAACAAAATGATTCTGTAAGGGTTCTGTTTTTTTCTTTTGAGGTACGGAATCCTAAAAATGTCTCATAGCACAACTACAGGAGAAAATCTGAAAACTGTAGATTGCGATTCGAAAAAATCTTCATAACTTAATTCAGGAATTGAGCTGTTTTCATAGGAACGGAATCCATATGCGAGTTCGCACTTGCCCGGTTTTTTTTTAAGATAATATATTCGACTTTTTACGTTTCAGCCTTGTCAATTAAATGCTACGTTTGTAACTCCTTTACGGATTCAAAATGCTGGGACGATTACTACGAACTTAAACAAGACTGTCCAGAAAGCAGTTCGTGCTCAATTGAAATGTGTGAGTAGTTTATTATTCAGTCACTCTCATATTTTTGCCTTCGGTATATCCACAACATTTTTTTTTTTTTTGGATTTTGCAACAAAATAAGCAAAACTACCGTAGGCCCTTTTAAGGTGGGAAATCATCCAATGACTTGTCCCGCTCTGGAAGGAGCGAGAGGATGTGTTAGACTTTTACTGAGTAAAACCACACCTGTGGCCTTCAGTTGCCCTTTGCGTTCTAGTATGACGGGTTTCCCTTATAGAAATTCCCCGCGGTCTTAGCGGGCTTCGACCCTGCTGAGCCCCTACGGTTTGCTGACATCTTTGAGAAGCGCATGGATCTCTACGTACTGTAGACGACTGAGCTCGGTACGAACGGTTACCGGATGGTTGGACAGCGAGTTACCCATTGCTTGCCGTCCGCCAGCTCGCGCCTACGGTGGCCGTAAAACCCCGGCGGTGGCTGGGGCGTGAGTGCCGTCGCCTCATGCGGCCGGCCTCCTCCTTTGCTAGCATTACTGCTTCGCAGAAGGAGGTGTCTCCAGCCACTTCTTAAAGAGGGGACTTACTACCATAATTGTGACGTGCCCCTGGTAGTTGGAGTCGGAATTTCGGCGTTTGGGGCGTGAGAACGATCATACCCTCACACGTGCCGGCTTCTCCTTCGCCATAGAATAAGTAATAGTACAAGTACCTTTGCTAGCATTACTGCCTCGCAAAAGAAGGCGACCGCCTCCCAGTCCTCCGCACTCCGGACCACAGCTCGAAACAGGGTCCGGCGCGAGAGATCGAAAATGACAATGGGATTGTGTTGGAATGTCGAATTTACAAAAAAAACAGACTTGGGCTCCTGGTAGGTTTTTTTTATGCATACATTTTAGCCCTGGAATCAAGGCAATGAAGGAACGGGGTAGGTTTTTAGTTTGTAAGAGTTTGACCCTATCTCCCGCTCCACCCAAGGGTGGGAGATGTCATTGGATGATTTTGCCTACCATAAAAAAGTACAATAGTAAAATATCTTTAAAAAAAAGCACTAAATTGAGATAGGTAACTCATAGATAAGTAGCAAATTTTTCACCTGAAACAAAAGGTGAAAAATTTCCTCTTGTATCCGATTAAAAAATTGTACTTATATAATTAGGTAAAACGCAACCTAAGTGCCTAAAGACAAACAATATAACTCATTTTGTTTTTAGTGGAGGTACTTCATTTAATAATCCGAGGATGTTCAACTAAAACGGAACAAAAAAACGGTAACAATCACGTTGACAAGAAAATGTATGCTTTTAGTTTTTGTGAAACAGATCTATGTAATTGGGGGATAATAAACAAGTCCCAAACGACGATATTGATTGTAAGTGTCATGTCGTCTTTATATTATTATGTTAATTATAAATTTTAGTGTATATTTTGTAATAAAATAGCAAATAAATATATAATTGTCCGCTCAACATTGGCTACGTGACGTGTCACAAAACTCGATATGGTGCCCTCTAGAGGGCAAAACCTAATGTATTAAAAATAAAAATGAGATAAATACGCCGTGTTTAGTATCATTTTTTGAAAGGGCTTCACTTATACATTTCCAAAATATTGTTCAAATTTAAAGTTACGCCCTCTAGCGGACAAAAAGTCATGTTTAAAAAATAAAATCGAGATAAATACGCTGTGCTTAGTATAATTTTAAAGGGATTCACTTGTAGGTAAATTTCCATAATATTGTTCAAATTTAAAGTTAGCGGACAAAAAGTAATGTGTTAAAAAAAATATTGAGATAAATATGTCGTGTTTGGAATCATTTGAAAGGGCTTCACTTGTACATACCAAAAATATCGCCATGAGGTCACTAGGTTATGTTCGGGTTTCGGAATTTGCCTAAATAGTATAGAAGCACAGTGATTTAATACCAACATTGTTAAAATAAAAATAAAAGTAGAAAAAGTTAAACCCGACTACGACAAAAAACAAACGACGCTAAAAAAGTAAAAAACAAGATTTTCAGGATGCTGAAATAAACAAGGTTACTGGAAAAACAAGAACAGAATATAAAGAAAAGCCGTAGTCACACGTTGTAGGTACCAACCAAAACACTTTAATAACGTGTGACTACGGCTTTTCTTTAGCGTCGTTCAGCGTCGTTTGTTTTTTGTCGTAGTCGGGTTTTAGTTTTTCTATTTTTTTTTACCCGACTGCGCCAGAAGGAGGGTTATGTTTTTCGAGAGTATGTATGTATGTATGTATGTATGTGTGTATGATTTTTTTTAAATTTATTAGTTAATTATGAAGGGCCAAAGTTAAGGCAAAGTTGCAAATTCTGTGAGGTCCTGGATTCGTTTTATACGAACCTACATTTTGATTTCAATTTATAGAAACCTAGATATCGAAAAGTTATCTGTATATCCAAAATATCTAAAGAAAGATGTATATTTGTATAAATACAACCGCTCTTACGTGATTATATCAGATACTCGTATTTTGAAAACACAAATATCTTGTGGATATTATATTTATATGTGATTATATATAATATTTGTGTAAAACTGATCCAGTGAAGACCTCTGAAAATCTTTTATTTTACGTGATCGTTGACTCGTTATATACTCATACATTAAAAAAGCCAAAAAAATATACCTAACTATAGAAGCCTTGCAAATTCAATCAATATTCTGAATGGTGATATTTTTTCCAAAACTTTTACAGTTAAAAAAAAAAACTTGTATTTCCTAGAAGAAGTTTTGTGAAATATTCGAGTGAATGACGCCCTCTTAAAGTGAGAGTTAGGAGCCCGAACGTGAACTCAATAATTTTGTTTTTGGTGTATGGGAGCACTACTAAGAGTCAAATTCACCAATAAACTAATCGCGATTATATAAAACAAAACGCAGTTTGAGCACCTAGTCGAGATTATAGCTTCATTTTGCGTTTCACCGAATTGAACGGTTCGATGAATTGAACTTAGTTTACGCTAAACACAGTTTCAATTCTTTTCTTGTCACCCATGTTTACGGCACGGGTCTTTAAACTAGATTACGCTGAGCTCAATTTAGTTGAACTAAGTTTTTGCATTGAATGATAAAATTAGCTCTCAGTCACATTTCACTATATTGAACTTAGTTTACATTGTTATGCTTGGGCCGTAGCTTTTACTATTCGAGGACAATCCTACCGACTACAGTTTGGTAACTAGAATCTAAAAATTTTTGTAAAGTAGTTCTATTCTTATTTGCTATATGATCTGTGCTAAAATTTTGAATAATGAAAACAATTTTCTAACGCAAATTATTTTATTTCAGTAATATTATTTCTGTAATCATTATAATATACTTATAAAATGCGTTGATCGATGTAAGTGGGTTGTAAGTGTGTCGTGGAACGATCCCTATCCGCTAGCACAGCTTAGATCTTAGTATAGAATTTATTGGGATTCGACCTCTCGATTTGAACTGTAACGTCTTTCCAATTCTGTAAGTAGTTGTAAGTCTGTACTTTAAAGTTTAATCAAATAAAGAATATTTATGTTTGTATACTTATAATTTCATTTTAAACTAGTGTAACTAAGAAACAGTGCATACACGGTGTGCACGCACTTCCTAGTTGTATGTGAAACAAATAACAGACTTTTTTATCCTCTGAATTGTTTGAATTAATTAAACTTTTTAACATTACTTAGCGTTTTACTGATTGCCTGACCCCACAAACGAATATCATGAATTTAGTACATGATTCTGGACCCCCTAGTGGTGGAATTTTTTATCTGATTTTTCTTATTTAAAAAAAATATTTACGTTTTTTTTTAATTTAAACGGCATAAAGTCGTTATTCTAACCAACCTTGATGATATTTTCAGTAAAAAAAAAAATGGAAAAAAAATTTTAAAAAAATAATTATTTAAAAAGTTAAAGGGGTTGATAAAATCGTTATTCTAATCAACCCCGACAGCATTTTTAATTTGCGAAGTAATTAATTCCTTTTTTTAACAAAAAAATATATATTTTATACTGTTTGAATTAAAAAACGTAAATATTAAAAAATTATATATATATTATTATAAGTAACTGTTTAAAATTATTTTAAAATATTATGACGGCAGCATAACAATTATAGTAAATATCGTTCGATATTTTACACTAAAATAGACTTAAAATTTAAAAATCACAATTAAAATTTCAAAATTATCAGAGTAAATCTTATTAATCGTTGTAACTATTTCTTTTTCCCAAGGCTTACAAAGGAGATCATTTATTTTGGTCCAAATTCAAAAGTGCCGGCCAAGAAAAAAAAATATAGCAATCTGCTAGAGCTTGACCCCTTGAGCATTTTTTATTACTGCACCAAAACTGTAGGACCGTTGCCCTGGGTTTTATTTAAGTTTAAAAAAAACATTTTCCGTACATTTTTGGTAACATGAATTGTAAAAACAAAGAGTTAGAGCTTGAATAAAAAGTTCCGTGTGGTGACTTCCTCTCCTCTAGCCATTGAACGCTTTCCCCACCTCGAATATTTTATCTGTTACTTTAGTAGGTACCTGAAACAACGCGTATGATATTGTATCACTCCCGTCCCAATTGATCATGGATGGGAAGACCAAAATCTACCATATCGAATCAGTTAGATTATATCCCCGATGTCTTGAGTCTCAGTCGCTGACACGACAGCAGCGTTCGATTCGCGTATGGATCACGAACGATCCGTCCTGAATGATTTTTCAGGGGCGATCACAGTGACTGATGACCATCGCTTGAAACTCCTGGGCGATGTATGTGGTCTGAAAACCGAAAAGAATGCAGCTCCCGGCGAAGTAAACAAAACTGACTGTACTTTGGACAAATCTTGTGGACCCGTTGGGAATTGATACAGGAACATTTCAAAACGAGTTGTTTTTTTCTTTTCTACATCATACAGAGTCGTGCTCAGCTGCATTCAGTTAGATTGAAGCTAGAAAAGATTATTATGTAAAAATATTTCCGTAAAGCAGGTATCTTTTTCATTTTGGTTTTAAAAACACACTTTGCGGATATCAAGGAATGGGTTCGAGACCGAGCAGCCAAAGAGATGTCAGCAAACCCGTAGGGGTACAGCAGGTTCGAAGCCTACTGGAGCCATTCCAAAAGGGTTACCCGTGTTCCTGGGATGCAAAGGGCAAATTAAAGAACATAGTGTGATTTTTTTCGTCAGTAAAAATATGACAAGCCTCGAGCTTCACCCTAAGTCATTAGATGATTTCTAACCTAAAAAGAACCGGGCAAGTGCGAGTCGTACTCGCGCACAGAGGGTTCCGTACAAACATACCTATGAAAACAGCTCAGTTCCCGAATTGCGTTACGAAGATTTTCCCGAATCGTAAAAACCATGTTTTCTGTGACGTAACTACAAAATAGTTTTTAGATTTATTTTCCTATATTTGTGTTATAAGACGTTGCTATATATATAAAATAAGCGCTTATATAATAACAAGCTTTATTTTTTTTCTAACTTTCATATAGTTCCGTAACGTAATCTCGTAGATAAATACGTTTGAAATCGTAAATTAGGGTCCGATTCGCGATTTTTTTTTTATCGAGCCAACTAATTTATATCGTGTTTTCATTTTTGCCAAGCCCTTGGCCATATAGTAAATTTTAATAAAATAAATTTTCATCGTGTTCTCTTTTATATTTGTGAATTTCCATAGGTTTAAAAAAGGTCAAAATGAGTAGAACAGGGCCTTAACTCAAAAGTTTGGCTTTTTCACAGCTTCAAGGAACCGCAGACTTGATTATATGGTTCAAATTCCAACTCAATATCTCAAAATGTTCTCGAGATAGGTAGAGGTAGTGCACTTGTTTTTTTTTTTTTTTTTAATAGTCCTCTTAAGGAAATTTTGTCAGTTACTATTAAATAATTTAATTAGTTCGAGCCAATGACTCGGGTTTGATAAGTGCTTAATTAACGGTAGGTATTACTTTAATGAAGTGTCTGAAACCCTGGACACAGTGGACACTACGGTTTTAATTTATCTTATGCTTAATAGAAAAGAGGCCTAACTCAAAAAAGAAGGTATTTGAATCTTAAAAATTATGTTTCAATAATAAGGTTTAATTTTTAAATACCCTCTTTTATGAGTTAGTTCTGTTTTCTATTAACCTTTTAACCGCCTACGTCGGATATATCCGACCAATACTCTAGCGTTTATTCCGCCAGGGCCGCACATACACGAACAAGTACTCCATCTCGTTAGCTCTTCTGTCGCCTATGTGGTTTGAAGAGCTAAACGAGATGTTAAGATTCAGTGGCGAACACACGACGCTGGCGAATAGGACATGAAAACACTCGTCGAACCAAACCGATGCAAGCGGTTATAGGGTTAAATATGCGTTATGTCTCAGCTACCTACCTGCTTGAAGAACTGAAACAGTCTTCTTTTATTATTATGTATAGGCTCGCGTTTGACCCCTACCTCACCTAATGATAAGCGATGATGTGGACGACGATGGAGCACGCTTGCCTAAAAGTAACCTATTCATTATCGACATAAAGACCCTAGGTTATAGCTATCAGGAAACACAGAATCTGGCAGGGATTTCCACTCCTTATAAAGTACTTAATAGATAAGAACGCAAGTTTCGTCCCGTCCCAAGTTTCCCGCTTTGGGCGGAGCAGGATCATATGTCAGAATTTTACTGACTAAAAAATCCACCCCGTTCTATCTTTGCCTTCATTCCAGGGGCCTGGTGTTCATTTTCACATTAACCATGGCCCCAGAGTAGGCTTTGACCCTGCTGGGCCCCTACAGTTTGCTGACAATTCCTTGAGGCGCGCGGGAACCGGACAGTCCGGACAGTCGGACAGCGAGCTATCCATTGCTCGCCGTCCGCAAGCCCGAAAAAAGTATCTTACAAAAAAAAACACTACCTTTTTCGGTATCAAGTAGTCATACACTAAGACCCGATTCTCGACAGGTGAGAGATCTTCAGAAATCTAAAAGTATAGAAAGAAACTGTTTAATGTATACATAATAAATAATTAATTCAATAAATAATTGATTAAAAACTTAAGTGGCAGTGTACAGGGCAAATTGCTGGCAGTACTGATGGTCAATTGGGCCAAAAGGTTCTGTAATGCATACTGGAAGGCGTAGTTTTGGAAGCTCCCCACAAGATGAACCGCCCAAGCAGCACAACAAGCTGTATAATGGCTGTATATAGGTTCAGGTTTACACTCTAAGCTGTATAGTAAGCTATATATAGGCTGTGTAAGCCTATATACAGCCCTTGTAACTCCAAAAACGGCCCACATATACATAGCGTTAGCCTAGCCTATATATAGCGTTAAGTGTAAGTGGAGAATAAAAGCTGTATATTAACGGCACATTAGCTGTATATCGGCTGCATAAAGGCGTTTTTGTACACTCTAAGCTGTATATCGGTGTACAATGACACTTTAACTCTACAGATACTCACTTATAACTATCATTATAAAGCAAAATGCTGTTAATTGGTGTAAGAATACGAACTTAAAGATTACTTTTTATAATATTTTACTAAAGGGCGACTACGCCATATACATTTAATTGTAAATATAATATGTTAAATTGGACTTGTTGACCTAAGTAATATAGTGAATTTATAATGCCGATTTAATTTCATTGTAAAAGTGTGTATATTCGGTGAAAATATTAACGCGCCAGCGAAACAATCAAATTTAACATCAAGGAAAATAGTAAATATGGTAAGTGATCAACTCAACAGACTCCTATATGAACCATACTAAAGCACGTGATATCAGACTAGAACACAGTCAACCCGTGAACCAATTTTAAAGTACCAATTGTAAAGCAGTGTGATCAGAGATGGAGTACAGTTGGTGGACATGTCCGTTAAATCTTATTTTTTCAAGTAACTAAGCTTTAAAATAGTTTTTGCTTGCCTTTGCGATGTGTACCTACCTACCTTAACATTCATTTTGTATATTAATATTGTAAAAATAATTTACATTCCAATATCACCTTGTAACATTTAAAAAACTTAGTCACGGTTTGAGGTATGTAGCGACCTCTAGTTGCGCATAATGTCACTGAATGCAATGTCATAAACAGTTCTGACTGAGGCCCGTCAGATGGCGCCACGATTTAATCGATATGTTTAGTTTTTCTTTTGTTTCGATTATTAAGTTTTAATATTTAAATACATTAATTATAACGGTATTAATTACTATTTAATAAATTTAATATAACTAAATAGTAATAATCGATACAATATCGATGTAGCCTTCACCTCATAAATTGACAGGTGTGTCAAAAAAATCAAGTTGGCGTCCCACGTTGGACAACCTTACAACCTAAGGGTGGGACGTAGCTGATTCATTTACCAATTTAAAACAAACAAATTGTTAGGTTTCAATAAAAATCTAATATTTGATTTAATTTTCAAGTTTTTTATATGGCAACATTTAAATTGATTTGAATGCTAGACCGGAACAGAGGGGAGACAATAAGCACTAGTTCGAGGTATAGTCAGTCTGACTAGAGCACTGGTAGCGTTCAGACGTAAATTCGAGTTGCGAATACGATAAGTTTACCTACAGAGCAGTCTATGTTTTATATTAATTATTAAGAAATTGTACAATAAAATCCGAAGAAATAGACAGGTTCATTATTTTAAGGTGTTTACAACCAAATTGCTTGCTTGTAATTTATATGTCCTAGCCCCGTTGATACTTTCTCAAGGAGTTGTAAGCAAACTGTAAGGGCCCAGCAGGGCCGAGTCCAACTGGAGCCAAAGGTTATGTGAAAATGTCACCCGGGGCCCTGGGACGAAGGCAGTGAATGGAACAGGGTAGGTTTTTAGTCAATAAGAGTCTGACACTATTTCCCGCCCCACCCAGGGGCGGGACTTGTCATTGGAAGATTTTACCTACCATAAAAAAAGCCCCGTTGATACTATTAATACTAAAAAAATTGAAGTTGAAAAATATCACCTATTACAATAAATATTCAAGATTGCCAATTCGATAAAATCTGTAGCATAATATTTTTAACGTCAGCTATTTGAAGACCCACGAAAGCTCTCGAACACATGCAGAAGGCACGTTTGCACACGTTGAAAGTCTGAGATTATCCCCAACTCGTGGTTTTCGATCAGTATGCTCATTCATGGTAGATTTACTTGTGGTATAAAATGCAGCGACTTCGAATATTTATAAGATTGGCTTTTTCCTGCGGTTTCACTACCATGGCCTATTTTTAGTGATCAAGCATTTTATGCGTTTATGTATGATACGCGCATACTTAAAGAACAGCGCGCGGCGGTCGCGTGAAAGACGCGCGGCCGCCGCGTGGACGGCAATTTAGATCGTCCATCTTAATTACAAACAACAATTACGTAGAAGTTGTGACTTGTCAAATGTCCGGCGGCGACTCGCAAAATTCGGGGCGTACAAGTGCGAACGCGAATACAAAGCATCGTGAATATTCGAGCGATCGGGTAAACAAACGCGTGGTGGCAATAATCGAAAAGAATACAATGTTGTTGCGTTGTTAATAGAGTTGAAATTTAATTTAAGTAAATAAGGTACCGCGGCTGGAAGAAAGTTTTCACCTTGTCTATATGCACATTATGGACCTTAACTTTCTAGTAGTGAAAGAATTTTCGTAATCATTCCTGTCTTTTTGAGATTAATTTATATATCATAACCAGCCTTATATTTTTCCTACTGTTGGGGACTCAAGCGTCTTCACTAGGAGATGGAATGGGCCGTAATCCACACGGGCCCAGTGCTCGTTGGTGGATGTCACATGGCTTCGAATGTTTAAAACATGAACGTCCAAAAACACCTAGATTATTTCGTATTTATAAACAAATCTTTGAGCTCTTTTTAATGTAAGTTTCAATGAGTTTTGCTGCCGGTTTCATCATCATTCTGGTAATTTCTAGAAGAATTAGTGTCGCCATAATGACTGATTTTGTGCGTCTCACATCCTTCGGATTCCCGCGAAAATCACCAGAACATCGGTCCACTTTGTGGGAGGCCTTCCAATGCTGCGTCTTCTTGTACGTAGTAGCCACTCCAGAACCTTGCGTCTCCAAGAAGAAAAGAATTTTTATATTTACTTACAGTACACCGTTAAATTTTGGTCGTTTTTATGCCGCGGAGGGTCGATTCGGTGCATGAAATACTATCAATTTGTAAAGAGAAAATTAAAAAATAAAGTACTTTTTTTAAACTCGAATTAATTTGCGCACGTACGAAATTATTTTTTTGTAATCTGTGTTCCCAGGTGTAGCAGAAGGCGTCCACAGTGCATTCAATATACGGTCGAATTGAGAAACCTCCTTCTTTTTTGAAGTTGGTTAAAAAGGACATCTGTGGGGGCTACGCGTGGGGAGCAATCCCGCATGCGTGATGAAATCTGCATGATATTAAAAACACCCTAAGGTGAAAGTTTGTGAGTGTGTGCGAAAAGGTGTATGTGTTATGTTTGTTCCTTCTTCACGTCCCAATGGCTGAACGGATTTTGATAAAACTTGGAATACGGGTAAACCGTATCCTGGAATAGCACATGGGATATCCTTTTTATCCCTCAAAGACATTTTAAACAGTCACGCAGGTGAAACCATTTATACGCTTAAAAAAAAACACTGTAAAAAAGCAAAGTTTTGACAGGCCTGTTGGTCTAGTGGTTAGTGACCCTTTCTGCTATGCCAGAGTTCGTGGGTTCGATTCCCACCCAGCACAAATGTTTGTGTGATGAGCACGATCATTTGTTCTATGTCTGGGTGTAATTTATCCATAATATGTATGTATTTAGAAATATATAAGTATGTTTATCAGTTGTCTAGTACTCATAACAGAAGCTCTGCTTAGCTTGGGACTAGACGGCGTTGTGTGATAGTTGTAAAAAAAAGCAAAAAAAAAAACAAAACACAAACATTTCCCAAAACAAAACAAAAAAAAAACTTCGTATCCACAACACTTTAAAAACAAACTTGGTAATCCGTTGGCCGACTGGAACTTCAAACTACTAATTGCTGGATAAATCTTGAGAAAGTTACACAGACTACCAAGTACGGTTTAATTGGGATGTCTGTTTGTCTGTCTGTTTCTCGATTTACCTACAGTCTGCAGTGACAATTAGCGAAGCTGTTATTGGTTTAATGAGGGCAGTTTTGCAGTGTCTACGTGTGTTTTGTGCAAGATTCAAGACAGCTATTTGTTTTGTATAAAACTTTATTTATGTAGTTATGTCCCTCACCTAACCTTTTGCGATTACGCGTACGTGACAGGCATTGATATATTATAAAGGAAGTGTCATCACAGTCGCAACCGTAAATTCACTGATAGACAAGGACAGAGATAAGAGCCAGCGCTGTCGTGCTAGTGAAATCGCGTTAGCCGCCGAATGTTTACGATTATGAGCTCCATCTATCTCGCTTCGCAAAATGGCGACCAAAACAATAACCGATATTAGAAATATCATAAGAAATTTTAACATTCAATGTACTTACGGAATGAAATATGATTCCATGTGTTTTTTTTTTGTTTGAATTTTGATAACCTTAATCCCATTTACAAAAAAAAAAAAACACACTTTTGCGTAACACCCTCGTTTATAATAATAATTATTATTTTTATTCAAGTTAAATATACCAATTTTCAGAATTATAAAATATTTCAACACAAACAAACATAAAACAATTAAAGAAAGGCAATAAACTAAAATCAAATAAAATAAATTAAAATCAAATTAAGTAGTTAAATTAAAATTAAAATAAAACAAATTAAATGTCGGTTAAATAAATTAAAACCACAATTTTATACATTAAACAATCAGCTAAATAGAATAAATTAAAGTTAATTAATACTTCCTCTCCGGCATTGTTACCGGAACATTTATCTAGCCGAAAAATGCTGGATATAAGGACAACACAGTCTTGTGGAAATCATCGCCAATACGATGTCAATCGCCAATTGCGACATTAGGACAAACTGTTGCTTGTATCCTTTTTTTAAGTTAACTTAGAAATTTGATTTTTTTCAAAGCTTCTAGAGACTGACACACAGACCTGTAAATATGGTTTTAATTTCAAATCCGTAACTCCACGCGTTCCCAAGATAAATGGTCTTGACAGACGGACGACAAAGTGATCCTGTATGGGTTCCATTATGTCCGTTTGAGGTACGGAACCCTAAAAGGAATACATGTTCAAAAAGACATGCATGTTCGCTTTCTCGGCGCGGGACCGGATCCCAGGGCGTTTCGGGGTGTATTATTATTAAGTAATTGCGCGCTTTTTACAAAATCACATAAAAAAATAAATAAAAATAGTTAGTTTAGCCTATTATGTCCCACTGCTGGGCGAAGGCCTCCCTCTCCCTTTTCTACACACACCTGTCCTCGGCCATTGTGGGCCAGTCCCTCCGGTAATTGTCCAGCTCATCTCTCCACCTTCGCCTTGGTCTGCCGCGATGTCGCCTTGCGTTTATCGGGACCCAATAAGTGGCTCTTTAATTAAAAAAAAAAACACTTTTATAAAAATCGAAGGTATAGAAACCAAAATTTTTGGCCGAATAAATTTATTACACCCGTGTGTACAATACGACAATTAGCGTTTTTTCAAGGTCATTCAAGTTTTACAAGTACAAACGTACTTATTTACAATCGGCGTTCGAGGGGTTAATTTTCTTTCATGCGAGCGAAGCCGCGGGAAGCAGCTAGCCATAGATAAAATATACATTCCTCTTTTGAAAATTAGATATTAGTCACTTCCTAAAATGGTCTCTAATTAAACTAAGCTTAGTAAACTAAACGTAGTGTAATGAACATAAAAGATACAAATGTTACGGAGGAAATCCCTGTCATTACGTTTTATTATGTAGTCGTAACGAGATTTAGTAAAGTGTGTACTGACCGCATACCGCAACTACAATGTGCACTTGGTCTCATAACATTAAATGATAGAATGTAGTCGGTACTTTTGTCAAACTGGAACATTACCTACGATATTGTCAATGGCAATTGACTGCGCCCTGTTCCGCATACGTCTAAATTATTAATTCTTGGAGAGTACAATTTAAAGTTGTCAAAAAATAAAAGGCTCGTTTTGACATTTTACACTATTTAATGCGCCAAAAAAAGGTATGTGTTTTTTTAAACACTTCATGTAACTATATAGGTACTATTTTATTGTATCTTTCAGTTTTGTTCTAAGTTCCATTCTAGGGACTTTTTTTTTAAGAGTTTAGCGGTTATAAATATGCGAAAGTAAACATGAGTAAGTACATAAAAAATCATACGAAAGGACCATGACCAGAATTCGGACGTAGGGAATTTTGTTGTTTTTCTCTTACTATTAACACACATTTCAAACAGGCGTAGCCACGGACAAAAGCTAACATTATTTTAATAAACCTGATCATAATTTAAACAAATTAAACTCGATAACATTTACAAATCTTACCGTTCATTTAACTTAACTTGCCTTACACAGAAGGTAAAAGGTAAAATTTAACAAAACAATTACAAATGCTCAAACGAAGTAATGGCTGCCATAACATTGCGTTAATAACATTCTGTCTTAAGTCTTAAATTAGTTCTAATAAAATAACATATATTGCAGGTTTTATTGCCTTCTACAGTAGGCACTAACATCTTTAATTTAAGAGGAATTTTCTCTACAAATAGTGATGCGACAGATGCACGCAATTTCGCGGGATTCCGGCTGTTTTTATTTATGTTGTGCTGTTAGATCACGCATGCGGAACTACCTCGCGGAACCCCCGCAATTAATGTAATTTTCATATAAATATTTATTTATTTATTAAAGCTTTATGCACTAGTTTACAAAGTGTAATGCATGGAATACTCATCGGCAGCAGGGCGTGATCCCGGAGCAGCGCCGCGCGGGTTTTTCGTCCTTTTTACATAACCACAACACACAGCAGATCAAAGACCAGCGTGTCTCATGCTGCGTAAAATTTTCTAATCATTCCCGCATGTGGAAAATTATCTGTATTTGCAATTAGGTAAGCATGTTCATCAGTTATCTAGTACTATCATAACACAAGCCAGCCATTAAAGTCACATTGAAGTCTAGTAAAACTAAAACTAGTATATAAAAAAAAATATTCTATATTAAATAAACCTCTTGTTTTCCTCTACTCAACATCCCTAGCCAATAAAGGCGCTCATAATACTGCCTACCTTGTGCCGGAATTTGGAACGACACATCACCATTCACCATGCATTATACAGAGAGAGGGTATGAAGGCACGCGTCGTAGTCGTGTCGTCAGGCCCTCGTAACCCCATAGTTTCCTTTCGTCAAGCCTAAATACCTTTGACTTAGATTGTATGTGGTATCTTAGGACTCATACACACGAGCGGCTTATAGCAAAAATCAGGGGTAACAGCCGTCGACAAGTCGGTAGCAGCAGTTGACGCTCGATGGCGGCCGTCGACATTCCAACTTTGAAGATCAGCAGCAGCCGTCGTGTGTGTCAAGTGTCACTATATTTTGACGGCTGCAGTTACCTCTACCCTTGGTAACATGCCACTTGTGTGTATGAGCTCTTACCTTTAGGGTTCCGTATCTCAAAAAGAAAAACAGAACGGCATATTGTGCAAGTAATGATTGCGTATAATTTCGCATACTATGGTCTCCCAAAATTTAAGGAAAACATTTGCATAATACATAAATTAACTACATTTATAAATAAATGTAGTTAAGGCTGGTAATCACCAACACTACAGACTTGTATCACAATGTACTATTTTAACAAAAAAGTGTAAATTTTTATTTAATGGATTACCTCTGAAAATGCTGAACTGATTCAAAAAATTCACTCGTATGTAGCTGCACTATACCAAAATACTGTACTATTTTTATTTGCTACTGTCACGTCAGCTAAGCCGCTAGCAGACGATAGTAGTGTCATATTATATTTAAAATCGGCCCATCATCTTCCCGCCTTTGTCCCATGATATTTGAGGTCGGCACAACACAATACGTTTTTTTTTTGTTCTATTCTGTACTGTGTACCGTCACGCTATCACTCTCCCTTTTATTTTACATCACTCCTCATACAAAACCTTTTATCTTTTATTTAACCTTCCTCTTCCTTTCCATCTATCTACAACTCGGAATTCGTTTAGTAATAACATTAAGGGCCAATTTCACCAGTAAACTAATCGCGATTATATTAAACAAAACGCAGTTTGAGCGCCTAATCGAGATTATAGCTTCATTTTGCGTTTCACCGCTATGAATTGAACCTAGTTTACGCTTGTAATTTATTTCATTAAAACATATTATTAAATCTAATTCAAAATTTATACTAAACCTATGTACACAAAAACTCGCTTACGCTAAACTCAGTTTCAATTCTTTTGTTGTCATTCATGTTTACGACACGGGTCTTAAACTAGATTACGCTGAGCTCAGTTTAGTTGAACTAAGTTTTTATATTGAATGATGAAATCAACCCTTAGAAATCTACCCATAGCTTTGCAAAAACAAAATGGCCAACGACACAAAGTTCCCTTGTATAAAAATAACATAGGATAGTTCAATGAACACAGTTAATTCAGGAATCCTTTGATATTAAAAACCTATTGGATCCTTTGATACTGTTAACGAAAATTCCTGTTAGATATCCAGTTTTGATTACCACTGAAAATACCTGACAACGGTGGGTGATGCGGTTATAAAAACATTTATTTTGTAACGTTGTTGTCAACGAAATTTATCCACTTAAATTTGTTTTTTTTTTTTGGACGGGGCAGGAGATTGCTTCGGACATTTACTGACTAAAAACTTACTCCTGTTCCTTCGTTGCCTTTCATACCGGGACCTAACCTTCAACCCTGCTGGGCCCCTATGGTTTTCTGACAACTCTTTGAAGCCCATGAGGAACGATACGCGCCAGGAATTTGCCTTTTCTATCTATGCACAGAAGATTGATTGAAATATTGAGTTCAGTAAGCTGCGTTCGCTGAGTTTTCAAAAAGGTTGTGTTATAAATTAATCTATATATATCATATATATAGGGTGACTGGTAATTAGTGAACGATACTTAAACACGTGATTGTAATCATGATAACAAACAACTTTTACTATGGGACCAAACCTGAAATCAGCTGGTCAGTACATTTGTGTTCGCCTAACTGGTCAAAATGTACTGAACTTGACTGCTTTTTTTCGCGCTCGCTATTAAGTTTCCAAATACAAGGCTGTTAAAAACCTGTATTATTTGTACGGGGAAGTCATATTATTATTATCATCTTTCTACCCTTACCCCAGAATAATTAGAATTGACCTAATGGTACGTTTTAGGATTACGTGTATGTTATTTCTTTAATGATACACTTGTGCTTTTGACAATTTTCTCACGTATCTTAAGTAGGAAAAGGAACCCGAATAGAATTAATATTAAAAGCCTATCAAGAAACTTTTAGTCATGAATGCTTGAAGATATAAAGTTGAAATTAATATCAAATACTAAATCTACAATCTCTTAGAACTTCTGAGTCAAAGCAATGAAAAGGCCTTTTATGTCGTATATTGACATTCATCAGGGTATCAAAATCTAAATTTAGCAAAAAGCAAGATCTTATATAGGGTGTCTGGTAATTAGTGAACGATACTTCAACACGTGTTTGTAGTCATGATAACAAACAACTTTTACTATGGGACCAAACCTGAAATCATGAAAAAAAATACTGCTGGTCAGTACATTTGTGTTCGCCTAACTGGTCAAAATGTACTGAACTTGGCCGATATCTACTATATCGGCCAAGTTCAGTACATTTTAGTTTTTTTTTTTATGTTAGGTAAAATCATCCAATGACAGATCCCGCCCTTGGGTGAGGCGGGAAATAGTGTCAGACTCTTACTGACTAAAAACCTACCCTGTTCCATTCATTGCCTTCGTCCCAGGGCCCCGGGTGACATTTTCACATAACCTTTGGCCCCAGTAGATCTTAGCAGTAGACTGCGATTGATAAGTTTTAATAATATATTACTACTAAAAATGCTATTACAAACTTATTGCATGTCATTGAAATTAACGTAGTAGTGTATAACAGAATATTTTGTCAACTATAAAATTAAGACAGAAGTTAACGTTATTATAATAATAAAATAATAAATAATTAACATACACTAAAATAACAAAATTTGATCTTTTAAAATTCATCACTTTATTGCAAGTAATTAGAACATCGTAAAATCATAAAATAATAGTAAATTGATCTTTTTTTTTAAAAAAAAATATATTATAATAGAAATGAATTGTTTAGTCATGAACATTACTAAAGAAATTATTATGATTATTACTATTGACTAGCTGACAACGAACTTCGTACTGCCTAATAGTCAATGAATGTAGTATATCTTTCGATATAGGTACTCAACCTTGTAGTCAACCGGCTGCGATGAAACACAGCTTAAGTAATATAAATCAACCGGTTTCGATTTCGATAATTTTACGTAATGCAGAAAAACTAAAAACTTCAACAGATTTATTATAAACAACAATATTTATAGTTTATGCAAAACCTGAATATAGTTTGTTCTGAATTAACTGAATCGATTCCAATATTTTTTACACCATGTTATGTATTTCCCAAAAATATTTAAAGAAGGAAACAAGTTAGACCACTGACACTAAGTACAACACAGGTCACGGAAAGTCATAGTGGGCATAAGGAGTCAGCGCATAGCTGGGTGTGGATGCAAAACCGCCCTTCAGTCGCCCCGGATGGCCCGGTGACCATGTGTATGTGTGAACAACCAGGTAACATAACAAGCTTATAACTTTGTGAATTTTCATGATACAATTATAAAATTGTATACATAGATTCTTTACATAAAAATACTGGACATGCGTTTCGGAATTTGCATATACTAAAAATAAGGTTGTATTTATTTATTTATTAATTTATTAATACTTTATGCAACACAAAGGTACACAGGCGAACTTGGTACAGATCATCTCAGCAATCGAGTAAAACGCTATCTGGTTTCCTCTAAAACAAAAAATAACTATCTCTAAAGCTACTCTCTGCTCTAAAGCTACTAAATACTTCCAATTCTCTCTTACAAAGCTTCAACATTCGCTCGACTGACTCAAGTAATTACTTCGCAGGACTAACAAGAGCAGAATTGAATATGACGATAGCAATCCTTTTGTGTTACGAATGCATACGGAATCTAAGATGGCGGCTCTAATCTCTATCATGTTAATGAAATACGGCTTACAATGGCGTTTGAAAGCTTAAAGAGAATTTCTGCTTGAATTTTGAATGACATTTAAATGGATCAGTGATATCTGTTTGTTTTGTAATTGTGATTGGTTTATTTACTTTACATTTATAGTTGTTCTATCTCATCAATGCAGGTTCTTTAACTCCTTTAGAAAAAGCGTTGCCCTGCACTATTAGCGCTGTGTTATTTATATATATTTAAATATCGTTAAGCTGGGCACAATGGGCCTCATCAGAAGGCTTAAAGTCACCCAAAGGGCAATGGCTATGCTCGGAGTTTGTTTGCGTGATCAAATCAGAAATGAAGATATCCGAGAACCAAGGTTGCCGAAATAGCACGAAGAATCGCCAAACTTAAGTGGCAATGGCTAGGGCGCATAATATTGCTCGCAGAACAGATGACCGTTGGGACCGAAAGGTTCTGGAGTGGCGACCGCGTACCGGAAGACGCAATGTTGGAAGGCCTCCTACAAGGTGGACCGATGACCCGGCAAGAGTTGCGGGAATCCGATGGATGCGAGATGCACAGGACCGTTCATTGTGGCGACAATTAGGGAGGCCTATGTCCAACAGTGGACTTCTTAAGGCTGATATGATGATGATGATGAACGTTAAGCTGAGATCTTCTTTTTACTTATGCTATAAGAACTTGCTTCATGCCAAATAACAGGGTTCTAGGTCAACGGGAAGTACCTATAAATTTTGATTCCCTTGAGAGTGTCGAAACATACCTTTTTACGACAAAAACAGCCGTATTTTTTTCGTTAACTGAGAAGTTCGATTTTTTCGCTTTAAGTGACCACATACCTGAATATATGGATTTAATTCCAGTTCAATATCTCCACGCATTCCCGAGATAAAGTCCTGAGAGACAAACACACAGGCAGACAACACAGTGATCCTATAAGGGTTCGGTTTTTTCTTTTCAGGTACGGAACCCCAAAAATTAAATTAGATGACTAGATAAACATAACATTCATAGCTAAATAATTTTATTAGTGCCAAGAGAACGTACAATGTTCACAAAACGTTTTGAGAACAATGGTTTCCTGATACCTGCAAACTGGGGTGGTCTTTAAGTCAAGAGTGAATAAGTTGCTTTTAGGCAAGCGTATTCCATCGTCAACTATATTATCGCTTACCATCAAATGAGGTAGTGGTCAAACACGAATCTATCACTACATACTGCAAAGTCGCTTCCCGCTGGTTGTATTGTAATGCATTGTATTGTACCGTACTGTATGTCAGGCTGGTGCCCGCAAGTCCACGTCTAAACGCATGTGCGGGTGAAACAATTGTGTCATATGATCCACTTTAGCTCCTATAAACCATTTCGCGGAGGGTGCCTGGATTCTTGAAGTACTTTACCCCGTACCGCGATCACTGGCCGGCTACAGTCTCTTCCTCCTCTATACAGGCTCTGCAGAGTGCACTGACAAGGAGTTAGATGTCATGAGAGAGAAGTGCTTATTAAGGATCCTGTGGCTTATGTCTAACAGAGGCTGTTCTTCGTATTGTCAAGCGACATAAAATCTACATCAGTCTCGACCGTCAGCTTCAGTTTAAGACGATATGGAGGAAAAATTGAGGAAAGCTTTGGTCGAAGTCTGATGCACAATCAGCTAGAACTGTTAAACTCTATTCGACAGTCATACTATGACCCTAGATAGCAAAGGGTAACTAAAGGAATACAGGTAGTTTTTAGCCAGTAAATTCTGACACACCCTCCAGATGATTGAGGATTTACCGCCTTAATAAAAAACGCTGGGCTTCCATTAGCATCATTGGGTTGTTGCATCCGATTCCTGGATGGAGGTGAAGTCGTCGAGGGTCCTCCTCGTCGGAGGCTCACATAATAGAAGCAACAAGAAATATGTAACCAAAATTATAATATGTAACTCATAACATGATTCGAAAAGAGTGTCCAATGGACTCTTTGCACGTTCTTCTTCATAGAGGTCTACGCTTTGGAACGTGCAATTAGCTTCACTTTTTTGACTGACCGACATTTTGACTATAATATAAGTGCCTGTAAATGGTCTATTTCAAATAAATGCTTTTGATTTTTAGTTTAAGGAAACTGTCAATCGCGCCACAACTCGAGCAATGACACTGCATTACTCTTTGATCACTCAGCACATAAATCTGAATATCATCCATGACGAGCCGTACCATATTTGTGAAAATTCATTTTTACGTTTACGTTTTACGTTTTTTTCATTTTTGTACTCTATTCACATATATTGTTTTTAACCGACTTCGAAAAGGAGGAGGTTCTATGTTCGGCTGTATGTATTTGTTTTATTTTTTTATGTATGTTCACCGATATCTCGGTCAATTGTGGACCGATTTTGAAAATTTTTGTTTTGTTTTAAAGATTATACTCCCAAATTTGTCCCATAGAAATATTGTTTTGATCTGATGATAAACTACGAAGATATAGAACGAAATTCTTCAAAAAACGATTGCAGAACTGTCGTAACAAGTAAAATTGCTTTGTTTATACATGTAGTCGGTGGCTGACTAAAGGAAGAAGGGGAGGGGATACAAAGAACTCATCTGATGATGAAGACGGAAGGTAGGTAAGAGCCGGAACTTTGTAATAAATCAGTGTATCCCTGCTGTGTTTGGTATTATTAGAATTGTCATGATGATTTGGTGATGGAACCGAATGGCGGATAAATAAAATTTAAATAAATAAAATCCAAGCAACTACAGTCGAAATAAACCGTACCATTCCTCTTTCAGTACAATATAAATAATTAGTGAATAACTCTCAAGTTGTATCTGTACTATTGTGTTCATTCACTCCGTCTTATTCAACAAAACTTATATTGAAAATGTTGAATACGGTTTCATTTACTTTGGCTACACTGGGGACACGGCAATGGGATAAGTTTTTGCTGGATTTATTATGTCATTGTACTTTATCTTTAGTCTTTGATATTGGTAAAAATATCTGTAGATTTATGAAAACAGCTTGTTTATAAATCTACAAATAATTTAGTGTTTTACTTAGACTTGAAAAAAATATTAACTCAAAAAAGCCAGGTTTATTGAAATTTAGTCAATATAAATAAATTATTAAGTTTTTAAAATTGTATCTGACGGGTTGACAAACATCATAATATTCCTGGTATTGTTCCGTGTTATTTGGGTTCGACGCAACACGTTTTTTTCGTCCATTCTGACATAGCACCCGTCACGTTATCACTCATCCTTTTCTTTCATATCACTCCTCGCTATCCAGCACTTCTGGGAAGCAGTAACGCTTGCAAAGGAGGAGGCCGACCGCAATAGGCAGGCGTAATTCCGATCCCGATTTCCGGCCACCGTAGGTGAGGGCTTGCGGACGGCGGGCAATGGTCCATCCAGTAACAGACCGGACCAAGCCCAAGTTATTTAAGGCGCGCACTGTTCCCGCGCGCCTCAAGGAGTTTTCAGCAAACTATAGGGCCCCAGTAGGGTCGAAGCCTAATCTGGGGCTCTGGTATGAAAATGCATACCAGGGCCCTGGAACCAAGGCAAAGAAGGAACTGGGTAGACTTTTAATCACACTACTGCATCGACTTATGCGTAGTACATATATATCGATGCACTACTGAGACTATCTCCCACTCCTCCCAAGGGCAGGATTTGTCATTGAATGATTTTACCTACCATAAAAAAAAAACATATTTTATTTGGCCTTCTTTTCTCTCTCCATCATCATAACTCTTTTATTAACACGTATGTCATTTCTCCACTTCACATGACCATAGGTACCAATACGAACGATTCCCTTTCAACTTTTCTGTCACTGGTGCTACTTTTAAACTTCCTTTAATATACTGATTTCTCACTTTATCCTTTCTCGTCACACCACGCATCCATCTCAACATTCCCATTTTTACTACATGTAATATTTTTTACAGTTCAACATTCTGATCCATACAGTCCTCTTCCCCTCCCTGCGTTGTATTCCTCAAAACTGAGGGTAATGACCTCCCTGTTTCATTACTTTACCCTGAATAATATTCCTCTATCTGTTCCTATCTTTGGCGGTGTGAAGGGCATTGTATATCGTAGAGTCATGAGCGGTGCAGATCTGGTTGGACCAACGTATTGGGCTGCGTCCACGAGGCCTTTTCCCATCTACTTACGGCCGGTCACAATAAGCCTTTCAAGGATGTTACCGTTTTCCTAGCAATGTGATCAAAGACTTGCAGAGCCTTGCGAAAACACTCAAACGACA
Source organism: Leucania comma (assembly GCA_958295575.1). NCBI lineage: Eukaryota > Metazoa > Arthropoda > Insecta > Lepidoptera > Noctuidae > Leucania > Leucania comma. Next base: position 6,115,952 of record OY282468.1, read on the forward strand.
GCCGTGAGGAGATTTAGTCCTTGCACACATGCACGACAAGCGCATGGAGATGCAACGCCGGGGCGAAATTCCACTGCCACGACAAGTCGAGGCATGGCGGACAGAGCTCCGGCGGGATCTCATGGCAAAATGGCGTCAGCGACTATCGCAACCTCGTTCGGGGCCCATCCTTGAGGCGTGGCTGGAAAGACCTCACGGCACTCTTAACTTCCGCACGACGCAGGTCCTAACGGAACACGGAAAGTTTGCCAAGTTCCTGTTCCGGATTCGTGCGGAGGATTCGCCCGGGTGTCGCCACTGTGCGGAACACCCGGAGGACACGGTGGAGCATACTGTAGAGGTGTGCCCCGCCTGGGCGGAGCATCGCCGTGTCCTCGTGGGGGCAATCGGCGGCAGCGATCTCTCTCGCCGGGCCTTGGTTCAGGCCATGGTCCGGAGTGAGGAGGGATGGCAGGCGGTCGCCTCCTTCTGCGAAGCAGTAATGCTAGCAAAGGAGGAGGCCGACCGCATCAGGCAAAGGCAACGGGGCGCTCGCCCCAGCCGCCGCCGGGATTCCGATCCCGATTTCCGGCCACCGTAGGCGCGGGCTTGCGGACGGCGTGCAATGGGTAGCACGCTGTCCGATCGTCCGGTAACATACCGGATCGAGCCCAAGTCGTCGACGGCGCGTTCTGTTCCCGCGCGCCTCAAGGAGCTGTCAGCAAACCGTAGAGGCCCAGCCTGCTAGCTGCAGGCAGGCAGGGTCGAAGCCTGCTGGGGTTAAGGGCCGTTTTCTGAAAGGAAGGCTCAGCCCCAGCATGATAGGCATGAAGGAACGGGGTAGGTTTTTAGTCAGTAAGAGTCTGACACTACTTCCCGCTCCACCCAAGGGCGGGACTTGTCATTGGATGATTTTACCTACCATTAAAAAAAAAAAAAAAGCCGTGAGGAATTTTGGGTTCTTGCAAAATGAATACGTTGGTCCGAAATGCTGTTCAAGGGATACGGACCAGCCTTCTTTAGCTCCACATCTCAAAGGCGTCAATGCGTTTGAGGTCTGCAGCTTCGATTAAGACAGAGATCCATACATTATTCCAAGTTTTTCAACATGTTTAGAAACAATAATTAGGTAAATCTATAAAGTTAATTTTTCTTCTTGTATTATATTAAAGCTATTTTAGTGGGTTTCCTAACAGTTCTATTATCTTGATAACCCCTATTGTTACTACATAAGCTCAAAATATAAAACCTAAAACTGTAATCTGAAAATGGTGGTATCACCAACAATGCCCCTTCGGGAAAAGATAGCAAAAGACTACATATAAAACTATAGAGTTGTTCTGTGCTGCGGGATTACAACGACACTGTTATCTTATGTAAGGTTAAAGTTAACAATATGAAAAATGTTGCTTATTTTTTTCTGTGTAACCAAACCGTTACTTTTATGGTCCTCTATTCTATGATTGTATCACATTTTGTATAGGTAATCTAAATTAGTAACCAAGCGGTAATCAGGCATCTATGTTGTAAATTTTGTGTTTCCCGTAATTGGCATAAGTATTAGAACAATACTTAAGATTTTATTTAATGTGCTGTGGGTGAACCTAAATAAAAAAATAACATAAAAAATAAGTAAAATTTATATGAATACCAAGTGGTAGCGGCCCCGACTTACGAATTGCAGGTCGCGGGTTCAAACCCGGCCAGGCGCATTACTTTGTGTAATTTATTTCATCACCACTGCTCTCAAAACGGTGAAGGAAAACATCGTGAGGAAACCGGCATGTCCTAGAACCAAAAATTCGAAGACATTCACAAACCCGCACTGGGCCCGCGTGGTGGATTACGGCCCATTCCCTCTCTTAGAAAGGAGGCCTGTGTCCCAGCAGTAGGAAAATTAAAAGGCTGATGATGATGATGAGAACATGTAACTGTAATACTGCACACTTTTATAAAGCCCAAACAAAAATAAAAAATGCATTTAGGTTTTTTTTATGGTAGGTAAAATCATCCAATGACAAATCCTGGTGGAGCGGGAAATAGTGTCAGACTCTTACTGACTAAAAACCTACGCTGTTATCCCTGCCTTGGATCCAGGGCCCTAGTATGGATTTTCATACCTCCCCAGAGCCCCAGACTAGGCCTCGACCCTTCTGGGCCCGTACAGTTTACTGACAACTCCTTGAGGCACATGGGAACAGTGCGCGCCGTAAACGACTTGGGCTCAGTCCGGTCTGTTATCGGAAAAACGGACAGCGAGCTACCCATTGCCCGCCGTCCGCAAGCCCGCTCTTACGGTGACCGAAAATTTGGATTGGAACTACGGCGGCAGCTGCGATGTGAGCGCCAGTGTAATTTTAATAAAAATGGTTATTCTGATTGTGTGTGCACGTGTAGAGTGTATTTGCCAACACGTGCAACAAAACAAACATACAGTAACGCAATTACAATTTATCAAAATTTATTTCCTATATTTTGATTTGAAATTACTATGAAACAGTCAGTATTAAAATTATTTCATTATGCAAACTAAAACCAATTTTATTTACATCTAGGGAACCAATTCATGTATATTCACATATTTACTGTGTTCCGTTTCCTATGTTCTGAAACCACTTGATTAATATGAGAATATCCAACCATTTTATAAATTACTAGCTTATGCCCGCGGCGTCGCTCCCGCTCTACCCTACTCCATCCTACTCTATCTTACTTTACCCTACTCTATCCTACTCTACCCTACTCTACCTTACTCTACTCTACTTTAACCTATACCAATAAATGAGCAGATTTTGGATTTTTTTTATTTAACGTGTTAAAAATGTCCTAATCCCAAATCCTATGGTTCTACGCTACCTTCTCACCAATTTTCAGCCAAATCGGTTCAGCCTTTCTTGAGTTATAAATAGTGTAACTAACACGACTTTCTTTTAAATATAGACTAGCTGACCCAGCAAACTTCCTACAACCTATTAGTCGGATATTTTTTTTCCTGAATGTTTCCATATTTTCTCACCGTTTAAACCTTCCCTTACAAATATTTCAAGATCAAAATGAACAAAATCGGTCCAGCCGTTCTCGAGTTTTGGCGAGACTAACGAACAGCAATTCATTTTTATGTACGAGTATAAGAAGATAGGAACTTTACAGTGACAGAATTTATTCATGCTAGTAATCAATTTCTTTAGAATAATTATAAAACGATTTAATCATACTTGTAGCGACATCTATGACGGCAATAGGAACTAAAAATTCAAAACCCTGTATCGCGGTATCAGAGTTCTCCACGCGATTATAACATAATTAGAACAGCTGGAAGTCAACTAAAGGGCAGTTGCCCAGACTAGATAAAACAGCCTTCTCATCGGAAGATACTACCTTTTCAAACGCTGTTCCGCATACTTGTAAACATACATTCGAAATAAAACAGCTAGCATTATTTTTAGCAGTACAAAACCACCTCACAAAACTATTTCTTTCGAGGTACTGAATCGAAAATATAACACAGAAAGCGACGTCGGTTTGGGATTGTGTCGTTTCACAGAAAATTTCTGTCACGTTACCGTCCTAGTTCACTTTTAGCGACCACTTTGCCGATTTATCTACGAATAGCTTTTTCCCGCGGAGTCTCTCTCGTGCCCACGGGAACCGTGAATTTTTTATAGGATTCAAAGTGTATGGCACTCAGTGTTACTGTCGCTTTAGAGTCAGGAAAAGACATGTGGTAATCGGATCAGCAGTTCCGGACGGAATCCTTCACAAACAAACAATCACTTTGACCTCTTTTTAATATTAGATTAGAAAACTGATGGATTGTCCATTGAGACGTGTGGCTGGTCAAGTTGGGGTATATTTTATAAAAGTGGACGATTGCGTTTGTTTTCAAGGATCATTTAAAGATGGCGAGTGAAATGGAACGTCTCGTTCATCACCATCATTATTATGTCAGCCGAAAGTCATCCACTGTAGGTCATATGCCTCCCCTAATAGAAGGGGGGAGACTTTTAAAGTCGTTAAAAAATTAAAGGCTTGTTTTGACATTTGAGGAAGACCCTAGAATGTAACTTGGAACGAAACTCAAATAAGGGATAATGTGATTTAATATAATTACGTAATTGTTACATAATGCAATATAGACTGTTACATAACGTAAATAATAAAAACATCAAATGTCAAAATAGGCCTTTTATTTTTTGACAACTTTAGTCAGTAATTGTGTTACAAAGGTCGTGTTACACTTTTACTGACTAAAACGAGTCCGCTCCATCTGGAGCAGAAAATTACTTGATAATTTCCAACGCAAAAAAGGGGGCCTCCAATTTTATGCACCAGGGCTGCTGGTCAGCTTGCTACGCCACTGGTTACGTACCTACCTCTAATACTTCTTAGAGGTTAAAGCTCTGCCCATCCAAAGTAAAAGCTTATAGAGAAGTTGTTGGAATTGAACTACAAATCTTTTGTTCAAGAACTTAGAGCTTTAGAACTAGGTGCTTCGAAAGAGATAAGGCTTCCGATAATGCAGAGTTATATGTTCAGAGGTATTGCAGGTAATTTCTAGGTACTATAATGCTCGAGACGTACCGCCTTATTCCAAAACGCGATCTAAAATAGTTCCGGGACTATTACTAGTTTTAATTAGGTTTAATACCTAATAATAGTTCCGGAAATACTTTTAGAACCCTTTTAATTGTTATTAAATTTAGTAATGATCCCGAAAACTACATGTAGTTAGCGTTAAATCGGGATTAAACCTAGTAATAGTACCGGAACTATTTTAAATCGCGTTTGGGGGTAATGGAACAGAGAGTAAAGTCCCACATACCCCTGCTGAAAAGGGAGGATCCTCCGACCAGACAGGTGTTATATCTGGTGGGCTACTACCCGATAGATGATTTCGGGTTGGTTCTATATGTTCCAATCGCGCCGCGAATCTTACTTGCGCGATGCAGGATTAGTTCATTTGTGGCGACATAGATGTCGCTACATCACTCCCCTCCGGAGATCGGAGATCGATGGTTCTTGATGCTTCTTGATGCGTCGTGATACGTGCCAGGCCAGTGAAGGTTGGTTCCAGTGAGTCGAAACCGGATTCCGCATAGTTCTCGGTGAGTCGGAACTGTCTGCGGTGATGCCCCAGTGAGTCGGGGTGGTGCTATCCCAGTGAGTCGGGATACAATGCTGCAGGCTCCAGTGAGTCGGAGTAGTGCGGCTGGCTCCAGTGAGTCGGAGTAGGGCGGCTGGCTCCAGTGAGTCGGAGCGGTGCTGTGCGACGTAGGGCTTGACTGCTGTCGTCGACCAGGAGAAAGCTCTTCATATGACTGGCCGAAGGTGCTAGTGCTTAGCCAAGGTCGCTGATGAGGCTGAGGCTGAGGTGAAGTAGTCATGCTGGTGGTCAGGATACCCATATAGCCGTGGGTGCTGGCTGTATGGCTCGCTGCTCGAAAGCTTGAGGAAGTGATGATGACGTCACGAAGTAGTTGCTGCACGAAGGCTGCGCTGACGTTCTTTGTCGAGGGTCACCAGTTTGGGGGTTATGCGGAACAGAGAGTAAAGTCCCACATACCCCTGCTGAAAAGGGAGGATCCTCCGACCAGACAGGTGTTATATCTGGTGGGCTACTGCCCGATAGATGATTTCGGGTTGGTTCTATATGTTCCAATCGCGCCGCGAATCTTACTTGCGCGATGCAGGATTAGTTCATTTGTGACGACATAGATGTCGCTACACGCGTTTTGGAATAAGGTGGGATCACATGTACCGAGTAAAAGGGCGAGTTACCGAGTAAATGTTGCTCGGCCGAGACAGTGATGTAAGTGAGTTATAAGGGTTCGGCCGAGCACTCGGCGCTATGTCTATACGTACCGAGTATTCGGTCGAGTGCACTATCTTGCCCGTTTGCTCGGTACATGTGATCAAGACATTAGTCCTTGGCCTATAATTTTTTGTTATTGTCTGTCTCGCTCGCACTTATGGAGCAGGCAGTAAACTATGAATGAAATACAAGGTGTTATACTTTATTAATGCTATTGACGTTTACGACACGGCCGACTCAGTTCTTGACGCGAGTACCTTAGAAGTTTTACTTGTTTGAAGATAGAAGATAGAGTATAGAAGATAGAAGACGGAACAGAGAAGACAGAAGGTAGAAGATTACAAAATTAATTACAAAAAAAAAAAATATATGTTTTGGATCCCGATACATCCCGCGACAAGCTTTAATATCATATAAATTGTGTAATGCCGTTATAAATTGATAGTAAAAGTTTTAAAGGAAAAGTTTATTTTCTTCTTTTTAGCCCATTTAATTGAAAGCTTGTTTTTAAAAGATTCTTTATTTGTAATTTATTCAAATTATTTCGTTATCTGACTTCCAGGCGAGTGAAACCGCGAGCAAAAACTAGTGTTAAAGACTTCATCATCATCATTTCAGCCGAAGGATGTCCACTGTTGGACATAGTCCTCCCCAAGTGTCGCCATAACGAACGGTCCTGTGTGTCTCGCATCCACCGCATTCCCACTACTCTCACCAGGTTTTCGATCCACTTTTGGGAGGCCTTCCAACTTAAATACTTATGTGAAAATCTTCTTACATATAAAAAAAAAATGAATAGCTGTTCGTTAGTCTCGCTAAAACTGGAGAGGAAGAGGGAGGCCGAAGAGGAGATGGATGGATTGTGTGAGGAGTGATATGAAAGAAAAGGAAGTTAGTGATAGTGTGACGGCTGACAGGATAGAGTGGAAGAAAAAAACGTGTTGCGCCGACCCCAAGTAATATGGGACAAGGGCAGAAAGAAGAAGAAGTCTCGCTAAAACTCGAGAACGGCTGAACCGATTTCGCCAATTCCAGGGAAAGTTTAAACGGTGAGAAGATGTGGAGAAATTCAAGAAAAAAAATCTTTACTATTAGACGGCACGAAGTTTGGATCAGCTAGTAAATAAATAATCGTCAGATCGTTACTCGTAAAGTCACGTATTACTTGAAAACAAGACATACAGCTGCAGATCCATTAATAAATCCAGTCAAAACATCAAAGGTGAAGGTGTTCTTACATAGTTTAGTTTCTTCATCTGAGTTTCCACACGTAATAACGTATTTTAGTAAATGACCTCATGAAGGGCGGTTAGATGGTCTTACATACACATAAATGTATACTATGTATGTAAGTAGAGCGCATTACTACCAAATGGTAACGCCGACCGAAACATAAGGGCGGTGATTGACTTGCGCGGGTAGATGTTTTTTTTTTTGTTTTTTAGTGGCTGATCTTCAAATGAAAGAAAGAAAAACAGTTTATTTACGCGAATTGACGCAAACTTAAAACTAAATAACAAACATAATCATTAAAATCTAAGGAATATGTGCGTCAATCCGCGCAAAACGGCAGAACGCTCAGCATAAAACTGTGACCTCATGCATAAAACGATAAGCTCACAGCGCTGGTTTTCAGCGAGGGCCGAAATGACTCCTCGCTCTCTGCTTGAAGTGAGAGTGCTTGACTTCTACTAACTAAAATCTATTTTTATTGTACACAAAACCTTCAATATAGCACACAATAGTTTGACAATTCATGTACAAAGTTGAGCTTAACTCAATAATGAGTTTTCTCCCAGCAAACCTTTGAGTGACAGGGAGATAAAACAATCAAAGATAGAATCAAATGTACAATATAAACCTACATAAATAAGTCTTATATATAAAAATATAAGTACATGCAAGTAAATACATTTATTATGTCCGTTGAGAAAAGAAGTGCTCTTTAATTATCCTATTGAAGACCTTCACAGATGGGCTGTCACGAAGGAGATGTGGGAGAGAGTTCCTAACACGGACAGTTACAGAAAAGGAGCCATAGTAGCGGCTGAAGGAGAATAGTTGGTGCGACACAACCCTGTGGCACTTGTGTTCGTTCAGTTGCCTTTTGAGTTCTAGGGCCTAAGTTACTCTTCCAAGTAGCCCGCAGCCCCGACAAGATTTTGATGACATGTCTTTGAGACACGCGTGTAACAAAACGTACCGTGGAACCAGGTCTTTTTCTTACAAGACGGTGAGCTAACTGTTACTCGTCGTCTGCAAGACCACGCTTACGTTGACCGGGAGTCGCCCAGGATGTCTCCGGTGAGGACTGAGGAGTAAGAATTTTCTTGTAACATCATAATATAAACTGAAAGAGTAAATAGTTTTGTAGGGAAAGTATGGATCAATCATTCAGGCGAAAAATGTCCAGTGCTGGTCCTAGGTCTCCCCCCAAGGGTTACCACAACGACCGATCCTGTGCGTCTCGCGTCCATCGGATTACCGCGACCCTCATCAGGTCATCGGTCCACCTTCCAACGCTGCATTTTCAGGTATGGTGCCATTCAAGTATTACGTACCTAAGCACTACAGGCTACAGGCGGGTGCTCTTTGCCTTGCTTATTTTTGATGACGTGATCATCTTAAAAAACTTACAAAATATACTGCTAATGTAATCAATTAGGAGTATATTTTGTAAGTTTTTTAAGAGAGTGATAGTTATGTTCCAAAATCACACGAAAGTAACAAACATCCTTGAAGACTTAGAGTCAGCCTCCATTTCAATCCTATTCCTTATTTCTAGACTTATTTAAACTATTCCTCATAAATTAATAACAAAACCAGAACATATTGAAAAATACATGTACAAAATATTTACGTAAGCATGAGGGGCTCACCCCCTAGAAAACTTTACTTACTTTTGCTGACGAGTGGAAGGAAGGCTTAATATTTGCAAAAAATCTGCTTACGTAATACTTGAACAGCCCCTATAGATTCGATGAGTGATAGAAAGTAATGAATGATTCCAGTATGACAGATAAAACTAGTATTTAATATTTTAACAGTATTTTTCATCAATCTACATACAGTAGCTTTGCAAATTCCTCCTGCTTACTAGGTACTACGAGACATACAATATTCTTCCTGCTCGAACGATTCACACTAAGCGGATTCGACAACTTGGTGCATTAGGTTCCAAAGAATCACTTTGGGACCGCTTTTATAGTGGCTTTGTGGAAACTTTCAATTCGATGTACAAGTTTCAATGCTTGAAAGTGTTAAGCTGATTTATTTGAATATCTTCATCCATAGCCTTTTGCTTTCTAGGGCCAAGGTAAAACTTTCAAAAATTTCCACAGTCTAAATTCTACGATCGTGTATTACAATTTACACCTTGGCCTACCTCGGCGCATGCTGTGCACGGGCACGCGGCGCATTTTAGCTGCGTGTATTCATTTGTTTGACAACGTGGATCTACGTTTCCACTGGAGTAGGTACACGAAGACCCACGAGTATGTATAGCGTGGCACGGCGCAAGCACACGGAGAGGCTACACACGTGCCACTGCAGTCAAACTGCGCTGCGATAAGCGAGCTGTACACTACGGCCGACGGATCTTGACGCGTCTAAAGTTAGGTTCTGCGAACTTTAGCGCTCAAAATAAGCGCGCCAAATAAATGATTTATAAAAATAAATGCCAATAACAGTTGTTAACAGCAATAACAACTGCTATTGACATTTATTTTTCCAAACCATTTACTTTATTACGAGTGCAAAAGCACTAAAGTTCGCAGAGCCTAACTTCAGATGCGCCAAGATCCGGGTCATATTCGTGTACTCTAGTGGAAATGTAGACCAATGTTGACAGCGTTGAGCTATGTAACCGGCTATCCGAGCAAGCCACACGTGTATCAATGACGTCAATTCGTGCGTAGCCTCTCCGTGGGTTACAGTGGACACCACCACATACATTTTCTTACAAAGCGAAGCTTAATACACGTGCGTAGCCTCTCCGTGCGCCGCTGTGGGCCCGCGCCTTTACTCGTAATTTTCCGACGGCACAGCTCATACAACTAGAGGTAACCGAAGTAATAAATACAAAGCTAGAGCACTTATCTTAACGACATCGCGTACCTACGTATTAACTTTGTACTCAGTGTGATTCACAAATGACTGAATTGTAGTCCATAAAACTACCCAACTACCCCGGGAAACCAAACAGTAGTATCTCAATATTTTTAAAAATTCTGTTTATTCTGGGTACAGCCGTCGGCCTAAGTCGGCAAAAATTCAATATGTTAAGACGTTTCTATTGGTCTTAGTATGATGTTACACTTCTAGCCTTCCTCGATAAATGAGCTATCAAAATCTATTTTTTTTTCAATTCGAACAATTGGAACTAGTTGTTCCTGAGACGCGAACAGGTAACCAAACAGACTGACAGTTACATTCGCTTTTATTTTTGAGCCCCCATCCAAAAAGTTTTTTTTTTATTTGAAAGCAAGCTTGTAGCAGGTATTGATCAACTTAGGTAAATGCTTTTTTTGAGTTTTATTTAAAAAAATATTTATTTCTCAAAAATCTCTCTCATTAGGTTATTGCTTTTTGGCTTCCGGGAGTTAACGCATGCAGTGTTAATGGGGCTATTTTTGGTTCCCACTCAAAATAGGGTAAGTAAACCCTCTTTTCTTCCTTCAGAGGATAATACATTCGGTGGCAGTAAATGTGGCCCATGCTAAAAAAACTGTGCAAGTATGGGTCGGATTCGTACACTGACACCCGTATTTATAATGAAGTAATTATTTGCTGCTAAGTGATTTCTTACTAAGTACTACTTACTTGAGGTTAAAAAGCTTCACGAAAAAGTTATTATTTTTTTTTAACTATAGAAAACAAATTGTTTCTTAAGTAGTTACTTTTGCTCAAGTAATTAGTTTTACTTGTTATAAATACGGTTGTAAATAGTTGAATTCCCAAATTCAGTCTCGAAGATTTTTCCGAAAAGAAAAAAAAGTTTTTTTTTTCTGTGACGTACATAACTTTAAAGTTTCGGTTTTCAGATTTACTCTTATACTTATGCTATAAGACCTTAGTCCATGCCAAATCTCAGGATTCTAGGTCAACGGGAAGTAGTGTCTTTTTTTGTTTTATAAAGCGCTCTTGTGGTCAAATTCTGGACTCAGCTAGTTAAACACGTGGGTTTTTCCATTAATTCATAAATTTATGAACTTGTGTCGATAACATTTTATAATTAAACTTATCCACCATGAAAGATTTCAGTCGCAACTGTTTCCAATCTCGATAGAGTCTGTACTTCAATAGATACGTTTAAGCCTAGCAATCAACACCCAACTGATTGAATTCCAACATACCATCCGATATCTATTACTATCTCTGTAGTAACATAATAGGGTGGATGTTTGATAGAAAATAGTAAGGGTAGGCACCCTACAGGAGAATGTTTTAGGAGTTTGCATAAGTGTTACCGGTTTCTTGTACGCCCTAAACATTCTTCACGTAAAAACATATTGCACACAAACGAAAATCAAAAGGAATGAAAAGTTTTGGTTTCATCGGTTTGGGGTTTTTTTATTGTAGGAAAAATCATCCAATGACAAATCCCGCCCTTGGGCGGAGCGGGAAATAGTGTCAGACTCTTAATGACTAAAAACCTACCCTGTTCCTTCCCTGCCTTGGTTCCAGGGCCCTGGTATGCATTTTCATACCTTCCCAGAGCCCCAGACTAGGCCTCGACCTTACTGGGCCCCTACGGTTTGCTGACAACTTCTTGAGGCGCACGGGAACAGTGCGCGCCGTAAACGACTTGGGCTCGGTCCGGTCTGTTACCGGACAAACGGACAGCGAGCTACCCATTGCCCGCCGTCCGCAAGCCCGCGCCTACGGTGGCCGGAAATTTGGATCGGAATTACGGCGGCGGCTGCGGCGTGAGCGCCGTTGCCTGATACGGTCAGCCTCCTCCTTTGCTAGCATTACTGCTTCGCAGAAGGAGGCGACCGCCTGCCACTCCTCCTCGCTCCGGAGCATGGCTTGAACCAAACCCCGGCGCGAGGGATCGCCGCCGATTGCCCCCACGAGGACACGGCGATGCTCTTCCCAAGCGGGGCACACCTCTACCGTGTGCTCCACCGTGTCCACCGGGCGTTCCGCACAGTGACGACACACGGGAAATGAACCGTGGTAGGAAACACGCGAGATAACGATCGAAACTTCTTTTTCGGAGAAAAAGAGTACCGCATTACAAGAAGGCAACGGGACTCACGCCCCAGCCGCCACCGGGATTTCGATCTCGATTTCCGGCCACCGTATGCGTGGGCTTGCAGACGACGAGCAATGGGTAGCTCGCTGTTCGACCGTCCGGTAACCGATCGGACCGAGCCCAAGTCGTCGATGGCGCGTACTGTTCCCGCGCCTCAAGAAGCAGTCAGCAAACCGTAGAGGCCCAGGCTGCTAGCTACAGGCAGTCAGGGTCGAAACCTACTGGGGCCAAGAAACAGCTTCTGAAAAAAAGGCTCGGCCCCGGTATAAAAGGCAACGAAGGAACGGGGTAGGTTTTTAGTCAGTAAGAGTCTGACAGTCTATCTCCCGCTCCGCCCAAGAGCGATGAACGTCATTAGATTTTACCTACCATAAAAACAACCCTATAGTGGGAGAAGTCATAAGATAATTTCCTACTTCAAAGTAAAAGGCCCACCTATTATTGATTTAATTGTCTTGTTTGTTTACTTCTATTTTTATCTATTCAATATTGGAAAACGGTTTATAAATAAACCTTTTTGGTGGAATACTTCGAACTTTGTATATAATTGACCGTATGAAAATATCACTATAGTGTTGACCACTTGCGTATAATTACTTTTATGATGTTAAAAGCATTTTTATATAGTCTAGCGCCTTGAAATTGGTATAGGGATTGCAAGCGACACTGCTTTGTGTAATGTTCTTTTCTTTTTTTGAAGCGGGAGGACTTCAAATAACTTCTTTCGGTGTTTGTCTTCGGGGTTGGAGTGAGAAGACCTAGCAGACTTTTGCTGGCAAGAATCCACCTACATTCCTTCAATTGATCTTAGTTTTCTAGAGCCACGGTACCTTTTTTTTAGTTAGTGCGAACCCAGAACGTGACCTGTCTTATTTTTGGTTCTAGGACATGCTGGCTTTTCTCAAGGTTTTCCTTCACCGCTTCGAGAGCAGTGGTGATGAATTAAATTGTAGAAAGTAAAGCGCTAGTCTTCGTAAATCGGGATCATTACAACTCAGCTACCACTGCCAAACTATATTTTCCTCAAAACCTACGTCTAGAAAACCATGGTTTGAACCTGGGCCAGGGTGCGAGAGGTCGCCGCTCCGCCTTCACACGGGTGCAATGCTGATACTAAAATAATACTACAGAATGCCTTTACATACAACGTTCACAGTTTTTTTTCTTGTTGTTAGAAAATAGGCACGCGCCGCGCTGGTCCCCCGGTTGGTACCACCGCAAACACAACAAAATCTTCGAAAATATGTGTGTGTTTGTGTATGTGTGTTTGTGTATGTGTGTGTTTGTGTAGGTGTGTGTGTGTGTGTGGTGGAAATATGTGTGTTCTGTAATGTCGCCGATCGCCTTCACTAGCAAGTCCGATGAGGACCTGTGTCTGTGTCTGGTCTTAAAAACCTTAGCTAAAAAACCATTCTTCAAAAATGTACTGTTCTATTTTCCAAGAGCAAAAAGGTAGAGAATTATAAATTGAAATCGGGTAGGTACCGACGTTTCCGTCTAGCTTCCGGCCACATTCAAACGGCAAATTGTCACTGCATTTGCATCACAAGGGTCCCCGGTTCACATCCGCGCTACGTTTAACTTAAACTTGCATTTAATAGTAGAGAGGGGAATGATTGCATAATGGAGGTTATAATTGGCCTCTTTTGTGCTGAAATTGGCCTTTGCTTCTGTATCTGTATATTTCTCTTTATGAGGTGGAGTTTTTTTTTATTTTATTTTTTCTGGCTCTAGGGCGGAGCGGGGAGGGCTTGTAAGACTTTTGCTGAATAAAACCCACTCCTATGTTACTGTAGGGGTCCAGCAGGGCCGAAGCCTACTGGGGCCAAAGGTTATGTGAGACTGTCACCAAAGGCCCCAGGATAAAGGCAAGGAATGGAAAGGTAGGTTTTTTAGTCAGTAAAAGTCTGACACTGTTTCCCGCCCCACCCAAGGGCGGGATTCGTCATTGGATGATTTTTACCTACCACAAAAAAAAAAAAAAAAAAAAAACTCCTATGTTCCTTTTTTCTTTGTATTCCAGGGTTTTTCTTTCAGAAGGGAGTCCATGGCCCCAGAGGCTTCGACCCTGTTGGGTCCCTACGGTTTCGCTGACATCTCCTTGAGGCATGCATGGCAATACTACGCGCCGTCGACGGCTTGAGCTCGGTCCGAACGGTTACCGGACGGCCGGAAAGCACTGTATGTTTACATCTGTGTTCCGTGTGAAAAAGGAATTTATTCCTTGTTTTAATATAATCTATAACGTACAATAATAACTTACAGTTAAATTGCATTAAAGTCTAAGATAGATTGTGATTTATTGACTGGCCTGTTGGTCTAGTAGTTAGTGGCCCTGACTGCTAAGCCGGAGAACGTGGGTTCGATTCCCACCGAGGACAAATGTTTGTGTGATGAGCACGATCATTTGTTCTGTGTCTGGGTGTAATTTATCTATAATATGTATCTATTTAGAAATATATAAGTTTATCAGTTGTCTAGTACCCATGACACAAGCTCTGCTTAGCTTGGGACTAGACGACGTTGTGTGATAGTTGTGGAATATGTTAAAAAAAAAAAATAATAATAATAATAATGATAATAAAAAAAAAAAAAAATAGTACAAAAATATATGAATAGAACAATAAACTAAAGTTAAGATAAACTTATAATAATAAACGTGCTAATAATAGGCTATGCCATTAATGCCACATCTAGTAACAATCAAATTCGTACATCCACGTTATGTTTGTTTAACTTACAATTGCTATTTAGATCTACCCACTTTTTGTCTTGTTATTTTCTATACGTGCATCTGTGCGCTCTAACTAATAATCTTAGTTTAAATAATGTTTCTCAGTAAGTGAATTATTATGCAATTCTTTATGAGAAAATAAAGTTGTTCTTAAACCTAATATATTATTATTATTATTTATTTATTTAATTTGTTCTTAATAATGACATAAAAAAAAATCCTGAACATACCTCTATTACATTAAAACAAAATGGCGGTCGCTAAAGAAAATAAAAATGTCGTTTCACTTACAAGACACATGATTCATCACTCCTGAGTTTATGATCATTTTATTTGGCGACATAAAATGAATGTAACTGCTCTGAAGGGTACCTTCTCCTTTATATTCGTTTTATGTGATGATGATGAAAATTGCGAGATGCGGAAGATAAATGTGCCGAGTCTAATTAAAAAAGGTAGGCAGAGGAAATATTGGCTTCAGTTTGTTTGCTCATAATATTACTGAGAGCAGTGGTGGCCGAGTGGTAACGGCCCCGACTTACGACTTGTAGGTCGTGGGTTCAAACCCGGCCAGGCGCATTAATTTGTGTAATTTATTTCATCACCACTGCTCTCAAAACAGTGAAGGAAAACATCGTGAAGAAACCTACATTTCCTAGGACCAAAAAATCGAAAACATGTGACATTCTCTAACCTGCACTGGTCCTGCGTAGTGGATTACGGCCCATTCCCTCTCGTAGAGAGGAGGCCTGTTCCCCAGTAGTGGGAACATTAAAATGCTGATGATGAATATTACTAGCTTTAGCCAGTGACTTCGCCTGCGGTTTAGTAGAAAATTATCTCATGGAAATGTTTCCGTACCCGGGGATATGTATCCCCGGGGTAAAAAGTGCCCTGAAAATTATCTAACAGAAACATATCCCCGAGGTAAAAAGTGCCCTATGTGCTATTACAGGACATGGTCAACCCGTGTGAAAATTTCATCCAAATCCTTTTAGCAGTTTCAAATATACGAGTACAACATTAGTTTTAGTATATGCGAAAACTAAATATAGTTTGTTCAGAATCAGTCAATGAATCGATTCCAATGATTTTTACACCGTGTTAGATTTTTTCCCAAAAATATTTAAATAAAAAAACGGTAATTTAGAAAACTAAAAAACCCGACTGCCGTTCTGAGTATTCATGAAAAAGCCCTAAAACAAGAAAGTCGTTGTACCCGATTGCACTTAACTATATAATATTTTAAATACAAGATAAATTGTAGCAGTCGGGACCCATTGCATGTCACACACATTTTTAACACAATCAGCGTACTATTACAAATTTGTATTAGGAGGAGGCTTTCCTTTTAGGGAAATAATGCCTGTGTTAGAAATCTTCGCTCTTCTATAACAATGATAAATCAATTTACGCGTGACGTGAAACGTGATTATGATGTTATTACACATCTGTCTTCAGATATTTTAGATACACAATATCTTGTGGATATTTTCTAGGCTTCTGTAGATCTCAGAATTTTTTTTTTTTTTTTGTAAAACTAATCCAGTAACGAATTTACGTGAACTTTGGCCCTCCATAATGTACTCATATATTAAAAATATAAAAGGTACGTCTATAGAATCAAGATTCTAAATGATGACAATTTTTCTCAAAAACTTTTACGAGTTTAAAAAAAACTCGTATTTCCTGAAACAATTTTTGTAAAATATTCGAGTAAATCACGGAATTACCAAATGCCAACAGAGTTTTCAGACGTTATCTCTCTTGTTTCGCGTTACCTCTCCATCAAATATCGCGTTGGATTGCTTTAGGTGAAGCAACAAGCTATAAGGACTGGAACACATAACTGCGTTGCGTCGTCTTAACGCCAAAATCGTACGTGACGTCCACCGCTTTTGCACCACCAGTGGCAGGCGGCAGTGCCGATTTTAGCGTTGCGGCCACGCAACGCGGTTATATGTTTCGGCCCTAAAACCATGCTCAACGTAGACGATAGGCGAGTGAGGGAGGGCCACCTTAACCAGACTTTTTTTAATGACTAACTAATGCTTGGCTGTGATCTCATCTCATGGTAAGCAGTGATGCAAAACCTATATTCGCTGTAGTCTTGAAGACAACTAAAGTACACCTTTCATGTTTTTTGTGTCTTGTTCAGCTATATCTTCACCAACTTTAGTCGATGTATAGTCAGGGATCAAAAGTGCAGTTGCACTGTACCGATAATAAATTGTCTAGAATTTTTTTATAGAACAGGATCAATGGATCATCACTCAGTTCGTTTGTACCATAGAACCTAAATAATTAAATAAACCAGTTATGGCCCAGTGGCCTTTTTTTACAAAGAAATTTTATACACTTTAGCATTAGTAGAAACAGTGTACAACTGCTCAAAAGTGCAGTTGTACACTGCACTTTTGAGCCCTGACCGTACATCACGATAACATAAACAAATTCCTGCGAGCTTTTGTAAATAATCCAATGGAGATTTTAGTTTCATTTTATACGTATTTTTTTTTAATGTATTCAGTTTATCCTTTAAATTTAATATTGTAATGTATTTATAATCATTATAATTTATTAATAATTTAATTAATCAATCATAATTCAATCAATTAAACAATTATAATTTTCATGCCTATGATTTTTTAAAGTTTTTTTTTTGTTTAAATTGATAATTTTTGTTCATAAATTTTTTAATTTATTTTTTTGTACGTATAAATTCTAGTTTCAATAAGTTATTATAAATATGTTTTACACATGAAAGCCGTGTTTCGTGTCTGTAGTGTTACCCTTTAATTAATTGTTGCATTTACAAATGTTTTGTCAGCAAACTGTAGGGGCACAGTAGGGTCGAAGCCTAATCTGGGGCTCTGGGGAGTTATGAAAATGCATACCAGGGACCTGGAACCAAGGCAAAAAAGCAACGGGGTAGGTTTTTAGTCAGTAAGAGTCTGACACTATCTCCCGCTCCGCCCAAGGGCCAGGGATTTCATTGGATGATTTTATCTACCATAATAAAACCCTAGTAGGTCAGCATTGTATATTGTGTAAAAAATTATTGGTTAACCTAAATAAATAAATAAACTTGCAACCATTTATTATATTAAAGATCTGATGAAAAAGTTCGTGATGTGTGAAAGTTATGAAAATATATGTTGAGTTAGTTATATTTTTAATAGTTCTTTCCCATAAAGTGTAAAAGACTTAGATAATTATAGTATAATTTTTAATTAAATGGACTGAAATAACCGTTGATGGGTTGCCACTTTATCGCTATGTAAAAATAGTGTCATGAAAAACAAATTGGCAAACAAAAGACGTGTTTTTTTTTTAACTATCACACAACGCCGTCTAGTCTCAAGCTAAGCAGAGCTTTTGTTATGGGTACTAGACAACTGATAAACCTACTTATTTATTTCTAAATACATCCTTATTATAGATAAATTACACCCAGACACAGAACAAATGATTGTGCTCACCACACAAACATTTGTGGGCTGGAATAAAACCCACGACCTCCAGCATAGCAGTCAGGGCCACTAACCACTAGACTAACCAGGCCAGTCACATTAACATAACACTTAAGATTCTAACAGTTTTTAGAGTACCTAACAATTAACCGTAATTACTTAGTATTACACTGCGCAATGCGGGTCAAAGTTCTCATTCAAATCACTTTTAGCTTGCGTAGGTAGTAAATGGTTTAAAATGGTACTGTGTAGATACGGTCACTCAGTACCTATATAGGTACTAACTATTTTAATTAGATGGTCTTTATTGTAGACTAACTTCTGCTAGCGATTTTGCCCGTGTGAAAGTAAAAAAGCATATACCACATAGGTATGTGATCAAATTGTGACATACTGCTTACAATTTAACGCATTAACTTTCGGTAGATTATAATCTATCGAAATGAAACTGTTTAATCACAATTTATCGCACGTTAAATTGTCAATTGTCCGAAGACTGTCCCTGATTAGTCAGTCTTACAGTAAGCCGTTCTGTGCTGGCTATGTTCGATAACTAACATTAACTTATTTATTATTTAAACTGCAACAACAATTTTGTGGTTCAATAAAAATAGGGTGCTCATTTAGATGCCAATGTATACACTTCTATAATAAACGTCCTAGTCATATTCAACAGCTAAGCCTTAATAAATTCAAATCTTTTAAGTGCGAAAACTTTGCCAAAAATCTTTTTAAACTATAAAGGACTATGTTGAGGACGAAAAGGCTTGGGAATGACCTCAGTACGCACAACAACTGTCGTAATTTTTTTCTTTTATTTTCAATTGTGCTTTTTATTATTGTTTTTATTTATTTTACAATTTGACATTGTTGTTTATTTTTTTTACAATTTGACACTGTAGATTATTTTTATTTTACAATTGGATTTTTTTTAAATTAATGATTGGCAGACTGTGGTCTCTAGTGTAACACGGATTTGGTCTGACCAACGTATCGAACTCTTGTCTCTGGGTCTTTTCCCATCTACTTTCCCTCAGCTGTAAAGGTAGCTAAATAGTTCTCATGAACAAGGAGATAGAGAAAAGGAAAACATTGCAGACATAAATTTCGGTTTCCGTCAAATGGAACTATTACGAATTTCTTTACGACTGTACATAGTCCTCATACTGTCCCAAAAGTAGTAAAATTACTTACACCAGGGAATATAATAACGCCTAGTAAAATTGTTATGCAAGCCTCATGACCTATTTATTATTACTGCTACAAATGTTTGCTGTTAGTATCACGTAAGGCACTTTTATTTTTGAACTCCAATTTGATTGTAGAATGGAAACGATAGAGATTTATGGTAATGGTGATGGTTGATGGTAGAAAATGGATGTGGATGGACCACATCCATCCACTACCATTATATTCTCACTGCTGGGACTCAGGCCTCCTCTCTAGAAGAGTGAATGAGCCGTAATCCACCACTCGGGCCTAGTGCGGATTGGTGGATGTCATGTTTCCGAATTTTTGGTTCTAGGTCATGCCTGTTTACTCACGATGTTTTCCTTCACCGTTTTGGGAACAGTGCGCGGGGTGTCGCCTAGTCGCTCGAGCGACCGACGACCAACTGCATAAAAACCATTTGAGCTAATGATAGCCACAGTCGCTGTCGACCAAGTCGCTGGCGACAAGTCGACAGTGCGTAAAGGCTCTAAACTGCAGTTATGCCTTTGGGGTAATAAACCATTTTACTAACCGAACAAAGGTACTAAAACTATTAACACATTATAGTTAATTAACCATTAACCCAGCAAGTTGATGAAGGACTTTCCAAACTGCTAAATAAAACCGTGGCCCAGGAAGTGAAGTTAGTAAAGCAAGTTCGGGTTAGTTTAGACCTGCGCTTAGCTCGCTGATAAATTATTTAACTGAGTTACCCTTAGTTCCATGTTAGAAGTTCTTCGTCATTATGTAGAACGTGTATGTTTCTGTAGCTAATACTCGTAGTAGTTTAAATAATTAATTTTTAATATCTTATTTGGGATACCATTTTTAATCCTGTGGCTTATAAAAAATTACTGATCCACTTCAGCTTCGCATGGGTGTTCAAATTCTTTGAAATTCAATCCTAGTAAGTCAAAATTGAAAACATGTGACATTTACCAATCTGCAATGGGCCTACATGGTTACGGTTTTTTAAACTCTTTTAGAGAGGAAGTCTGGGTACCAGTACTTTTTTTTTTTGTGGGGAAAAAACATCCAACGACATCTCCCGCCCTTGGACGAAGCGGAAGATTGTTTTAGACTTTTACTGACTGAAAACCCACCCCGTTCCTACGTTGCCTTCGTTCCGGGGCCCTGGTGTTCATTTTCACATTACCCATGGCCCCAGTAGGCTTCGACTCTGCTAGGCTCCTACAGTTTGCTGACACCCATTGCTCGCCGTCCGCAAGCTTGCGCCTACGATCGCCGGAAATCGGAATCGGAATCCCGGTTTCGGCTGGGGCTTGAGCGCGCTAATCTCATGCGGTCGGCCTCCTCCTTTGCTAGCATTACTACGTCACAGAAGGAGGCGGCCGGCTGCCATTTCTCCTCGGTCCGGACCATGACTTGTGCCCAGGTCCGGCGCGAGAGATTGCCGCCACCGATTGCCCGCACAAGGACAATGCTCTGCCGAAGCGTGTCCTCCAGGCGGTCCCCACAGTGGCGACACCCAAGTGTTCTTTCCGCACGAATCCGGTTCAGGTACCTCTCGAACTAACCATGTCCGGTGAGAACCTGCATCATGTGGAAGGTGAGGACGTCGTGAGGTCGTTTCAGCCACGCCTCAACGAGGAGACGTACCGCCATAATTATGGCGTGCCCAGCACTGGGTTGCGACAGTGAATCCTTGTTGTGGGAATATTATAAGACTAATGTTTGGCAACTATCTCACCTAATGGTGAAGTCGAAGATACAGCAGGCTTGCCTAAAAGTAATCTATTCACCGTTGACTTACACCCGTATTTACAAACAAGTAAAACTAATTACTTGAGTAAAAGTAACTACTTAAATAACAATTTGTATTCTATAGTTAAGAAAAAAATAAATTTTGAATGAAGATTTCTAACGGCAAGTAATGACTAAATAAGAAATTACTTAGCAACGAGTGATTACTTCTTTATAAATACGGGTATTACACCCGTGTTTATAAACAAGTAAAACAAATTACTAGAGTAAAAGTAACTACTTAAGTAATAATATGTATACCATAGTTAAGAAAAATTTAAATTTTCTATCCTCAAGTAATGACTTATTAAGAAATTACTCAGAAAAAAGTTATTACTTCTTTATAAATACGAATGTTAAAGTCCTTCAGGTTTAAGTTTTCAGAAAACACAGACTCTGATGGAGAATTTCAATCTTTTTGCAAGCCGTAGCATGTTTGTACGTAATGTTGATATATTTCCGACATTATGTGCAGACATCTGCTTGGAGCGGCTTGTTCATAATGTGGCCTTTATCTTCTTTGTCATATATTCAGTTAATCATGTCTTATATAAACTAAGAGACCATTATATTTAGCGACCCAACCCAGTATCGCACGGGAATTAAAAATCTTTGAAAGACACAGCTTTTCTTTACTATGTTGCACGTAAGTATGAGGCATATTCTCGTAGTATATTCCTCAAGAATCAATATGTCTATTGTGGAAATTATGCATAAAAATCCTTTCAGTAGTTTTTTAAAGCTTATCGTATTTATACAGACGCTTTATTACTTTATCTTTATCCTATATGTAAATGGTAATGTCTAACTCGCTCACTCACTCATCAACGCTCATGCTAAACCATTGGATCTAGAACACAGATACGTAGACGGTTCCTTTTATGATTTAAATAAAGAACAAGAAAGGATTTTCCTAAATTCACCCTCTAAGAGGATGAAATAGGGGTGAATCTGCTGGCAGAAACTAGTATTATACACCGTTAAATTTTGGTCGTTTTAATCCCGCGGAGGGCCGATTAAGTACATGAAACGATGTGGATTTGGAAAGAGAAAATTAAAAAAAGATGTACTTTTTTTTTAAACTCGAATTAATTTACACATGTACGAAAGAACAGCTGATCGAAACCAATGAACTGTAGGTAGTTAGTACGCAACTACTGACAACTACCTACAAAGTCATTGACTAGTTTACCTACAGAAATTAATTTCGTATATTCGTATATTAAATCGACTGTTTGAAAAAAAGTACTTTATTTTTTAATTTTATCTTTAAAAATCGATAGTGTTTTATGTACCGAATCGACCCTCCGTGGGATTAAAAAGGAATAAAACGACTTACATTTTACGGTTTTTTTTTTTTTTACGGTATGTATAAGAATTAGTATTTACCACAATCTTACTTTGAAAACTAGTCTTTTTACCCATTGAATTGACTGGTAGAAATGATTTGTTGCAGTGTGCCTTTATAAGTGCTCACTTTAGAAAAAACCTCTGCATTTCATTGAACTAAATAGTCACCCAATTATTCGTCAGTTAAATTCAAAATTTAATGTATGGTATCTCGACGACGGAACCCTGGGAGGCGATGCAGACACAGTTTTAAATGATTTACATATACTGAAAAATCAACTTCACTTAATAGGACTTGACCTCAACCTATCTAAATGCGAGTTATTCATATCTGACAGTACTGACAGACAACTGACTCTTTCCAAATTTAACTCAATAGCCCCTGACATAAAAATTATAGAAAGAAGCTCTCTTCGTCTCCTTGGGTCTCCTATTTTCGAGGATTCCTTTCCCAATTTTGTTGAGGAAAAAATTCAAAATTTTAATGATATTTCGGAGAGATTGCTGGAAATTAATATGCATTCGGCCATCACCTTAATTCGTTTCTGCTGTTTCGGCCCTAAATTAACATATTTCCTGCGCGCTTCTCATGTATGGAAACACCACCATCTTTTGGAAAAAATGGACCAAATTATCCGGCATACCTTTACGTCAATTTTAAACGTGTCCATGGATGACCGAGCTTGGGCTCAAGCTACCCTTCCCATCCGTATGGGAGGCCTCGGCGTCCGCAAAATTTCTAGTATTAGTTTACCTGCTTTTATATCCTCGGTACACGGCACTGAGAAGTTAATCAGGAATATCCTATCTCCCTCACTGATTGATTTCAATGTGCCGTGCTTCACCGAGGCTATAGATGCCTGGAGACTCGCTTGCCCGAATACAAATCCGCCCATCAACCCGGCTTCCCAGAGACGGTGGGATGAGCCGCTCTGCAAAGTAGTTCAGGAAAACCTAATTCTATCTTCTGCTACCACTGCGGAGCGTGCGCGCCTGCTGGCTGTGGGAAATTGGGAGTCAGGCCTTTGGCTTCACGCACTGCCGTCGTCGAATATTGGCACCTTGTTCGACGATACTACTTTCCGCCTAGCTGTTGCCCTACGCCTTGGCGCTCCTTGCTGTTCTCCTCATCGCTGCCACTGTGGCGAAGTTGTCAACAGCCTCGGTCACCACGGTCTGTCATGCTGCCGAAGCGCGGGACGCATAGCGCGGCACGCGAATATTAACGACATTATCCGACGAGCCCTTGTCACCGTCGGCGTCCCGGCTGTTTTGGAACCGCATGGGCTGGCACGCGACGATGGTAAGAGACCGGACGGTATGTCATTATTTCCGTGGAAGATCGGTAGACCTTTAGTGTGGGACGCTACCTGTGTCGACACTCTTGCGCCATCCCATCTTCCTAGCTCTTCGTGCTGTGCTGGTGCTGCCGCTGCGGCTGCGGAGAACCTCAAGCGGCGGAAATATAACAACCTTGTCGGCAGTTATATTTTTGAGCCGTTTGGGGTTGAAACTCTTGGGCCGTGGGGACCGAGTGCTCATGCGCTTTTTAAAGATCTCTCTAAACGTTTAGTTGACACTTCGCGTGACCCAAGGGCTGGCTTTTACCTCGGTCAGAGATTAAGCATTGCCATTCAACGTGGCAATGCCGCCAGCCTTCTGGGCACACTTCCAGTCGACAGCGATGCGGATGAGTTCTATGACGCCATTTTTTAGTTAGGAGTAGGTTTAAGTGTATATATAGTTTTAATTTGTATTTTATAAAGTTGTTGAATTTAATGTTTCTTCATAATATATAGTATAATGTACTAAATAGTTCATTGAAATAACTAGTTTTTTCCGCACAATTCTATATTAAAAAAAAATATAGTAATAGCCGAAAGAAGAAGAAAAAGATGGATTGCTTATAGTTTTGGATTTGGCCTCAACGCCCTCTACTTGAAAATATCACCCTTTTACGTAAACGGCACTCCATTCCCTGGGGATACTAAGAACTCATGGTAGGGAGCAGAGCCGTAGCTACCGCCGTATCTATCAATGATACGGGGCCTCCGCGTTACAGGGGCCCCGACGTTCGCAACATGTTATCCATAACCGTCTGGTCGGGTAAACCAAACATTTGTAAAAAAAGAACTATTTTTTTATACGAGGCCCCGGAGGCCCCTTTGGGACTTTTGATACGGGGCCCCTGTGGGAGCTACGCCACTGATACGGTTACGTTACGAGTTCATTACTAAATGCAAACAACAAAAACAACTCCAGAGCGTGTTATTATGAAAAAGAAATTTCACTGAAGGGCGCAATTAGCCCCTAAAATTGGTATTTCATATACGCGGTAATTATTAAAGGTTTTTTTTATCGATCTTTTGTTTTGTATGTCATATACTTTCATGATTTTTGCTGCTAATGTTATTTTTTTAATATATATTAAAGTGCGACTGGCATGTTCATTGAATTGAGTTTTTTTTTATTGTGTATAGGCTCGCGTTTGACCACTATCTCACCTGATGGTTACTGATTTTTACGTGCTCTTGAGGAAGCTTAAGGCACCCTTCCTGATTCGATTATGTATATGTAGTAAACAGATGGTATCTGTACTATTTCACTGAGTAGAATTTTGTACTCTATATTTTATATTGTATTTTATTAATTTAGGTATCTAATCTAACGGTAGCTATGGGGTCATTCAAGAATTACGTATGCACAAGAGGGGGCTGGAGGGCCTTTACTTTGCTTATTTTTGATGACATGGGGGATGGGAGGGTCTGGATGGTGATTACGTCAGCAGTACCTATTTATTTTTTAAATTTTTAAGAGAATGATGTTGATTTTTCAAAATCACATGAAAGTGAGCATATGCACATCACTCGCGGGCTTGCGTACGGCGTGCAATGGGTAGCACGCTGTCCGATCGTCCAGTAACCGACCGGACCGAGCCCAAGTCGTTGACGGCGCGTTCTGTTCCCGCGCACCTCAAGGAGCTGTCAGCAAACCGTAGAGGCCCAGCCTGCTAACTGCAGGCAGGCAGGGTCGAAGCCTGCTGGGGTCAAGGGCCGTTTTCTGAGAGGAAGGCTCAGCCCCGGCACTATAGGCAACGAAGGAACGGGGTAGGTTTTTAGTCAGTAAGAGTCTGACACTACTTCCCGCTCCGCCCAAGGGCGGGATTTGTCATTGGATGATTTTACCTACCATAAAAAAAAAACATCACTGAGCAGCAAACATCCAATGTCATATAAAGTTTAAAGATATGGACTCATGTGTCATGCACTGATGCTGATAATTTTAATTAATATGCCAAAAGAAAACTTGTTTTTTTAGTTTCTCTAATTCAAGCCTATTTCTTATTTTTAGACCTGTAACTTTTGCTCATTAAATTAACTAATAACGAAACCAGAGTACTCGTACATTGAAAAATGCATGTAGGTACCAATGTTTACGTAAGCATGGGGGGAGGGGGAGAGACCTTTGCTCACTTTTGCTGTCAAGGGGGAATGGGGGTTCAATATTTGATAAAAATCTGCTTACGTAATACTTGAACGACCCCTATGGTATAATAATTTAAATTAACCTACACTAATTAACCTGATAAATAAATAAAAACCTAAACCAATAATAAATAAATAAATGAACAATGTATAAATTACTACCACCATATTTGTATCCACCATACACTTACCCATACATGCCACCATCTGCCGATATTATGTCTGTAACAAATGCGGGACAAAGACCTATGAACGATATATCTTTTGGTAAAACCCGACGACATACCAAAAGATTTACGTTATCTTACGTGTGTAACCGAAAATAGGTCAGTATGTTTCAGGACGCCTATTTGTAGTTGACTGTTACAAACAGAAATTGTGCCTTGAACTATGTAGAACCCACCCTTTTTTACCCGACTGCGCCAGAAGGAGGGTTATGTTTTTCGAGAGTATGTATGTATGTATGTATAATTGTTTGGCACGCTCTGCAGCCTGAACGGCTCGATGGATTTTAGCTTGAGAGGTGTCGTTAGATTCGTATTTACTGTGAGAGTGACACTGGGTATATCAAAATAAAAATAAAAACAAAATGGCGGATTTTTAGCGCCAAATTCAAATGTTTGGCACGCTCTGCGACCCTGAACGGCTCGATGGATTTTAGTTTGAGAGGTGTCCTTAGATTCGTAATTACTTTGAAAGTGATATCGTAATAAAATAAAACTAAAAAAATAAAAAACGGTAATTTAAAAGACTAAAAAAAACGGTAATTTAAAAAACTAAAAAAACCCGACTGCTTTGCTGCTTAAAAAAAGCCCTAAAACAAGTCCCTACTGCTACAATTTATATTATTTATTTATATTTTCTTGTTTTAGGGCTTTTCCATGAATACCCAGAAAAGCAGTCGGGTTTTTTTTAGATTTATAAATTACCGTTTTTTTAGGTGGGAAATCATCGATAGGCTTCTCGCGCTCTAGGATGGAGCGAGAGGGCGTGTCAGCCTTTTACTAACATCACAATCAAATGTTGTTTCTTTGCCTTGCGTTCCACGACCCTAGGTTTTTCTTTCAGAAGCGAACCCATGGCTCCAGTAGGTTTCAAACCTGCGGTTTTTCTGACATCTCCTCAAGGCGCATGTAGAACATTACGAGCTGTCGATGACACAGGCTTGATACCGATGGGTACTGAACAATTGTACGGCGAGCTACCCATTGCTCATGAGAATTTCTTACCTCAGTCTGTAAAAACGTAATCCTTATAAGAACACTTTATTATTCGCCAGCCCGTCTGTCAAGACCCTTTTCTTTAAGAATGTGTGGAGATATTGAGCTGAAATTAATACAAATATTGAAGTCTCTTTATTATCTTTAGGAGCACTGAAAATATCAATCTTCTATGTCAACACCATATAAATATAAGGCCGTTTAGGTTCCGTTTATGGCGAACATTTTGACACTACTAGGCACAAATCGACGGTCCCTACGTATATAAAGACATGTCGAAAATGGCATTTTTTTTTTATTGTATTATTGGCTTTAGATTATCTATGCGCATATACTGACATAAGATTTTTTTTTAAATTTTGTTTGTTTACTTAGTTTTACAAATCGTATAAGAGAACAAGTATTATAAAGACAACGAATAAGTGTCGTAGATGCGGACATCTGTACATATCTTTTTGTACGGTGTTTTAAAATGCGCGCCGCTCGGTGCTAACGCGGTCTTGTCAGACATGTCCGCTTATACTATGACTTAGTAATTGCGACAATTTTTTTTCACAAATAACAATAATAAATTGTAGGCTTCTTTCAAATATGATTTCCTAAATAATTGTTACAAAGAAAACAACTTATTATTGTTATCAAAGTAAATGAAGTTATGTCCTACATGTTTGTTTTTACGCGTAACTCTTAAAATTTTTATGGACTTGTTATTATTTACGGTTACTTACTAGAAAACATTAAACATTTTTTTACTTACAATAAACTTTTTTTTAGAGAAGAGATTTGTGTTCCTCGATAAAAATGATTATAGTTTGATTTTTTTAGATTCACGTCGTGTTTATACCGAAAATAGTAAATTTTAATGGATCTTGAGGAAGTTTCTAACGACGAAAATCAATCAGCTAATATATTATCGCAAATTGATTTAAATTATATAATAGACACCTATGTGTGAAAATGAAACACCACGACAAGTACCTGAAAATGATAATGAAGAATCTTTGATTACAACACCAATGCCAAGTCCATGCAGGACCTTTGGGGACACCGTAAGTAAGTTTAACTATTTGAGTGAGAATAGCGCTATTCTTTAAGATCAAGCCCGTTAGGTTCCAGTGAAATTGCCACGTTGGATGGCAATGCTGATTCGTTGACCGAAGTAAAGCCCAGACCAGTTTTCTGATACCACGCACAACTCGATGAGCGTTCAGACCCCGTGGCCCTAGTGTTTCAACCCCAAACGGCTCAAACATATAACTTCCGATATATGTTATAATTACACCTTTTGAGGTTTTCTGCACTTGCAGCAGCCGCCCCAGCACAGCCCGCCGTACTCAGAAGATGAGATGGCGCAAGGGTGTCGACACATGTTGCATCCCACACCAAAGGCCTACCAAACGCTTCTTCTGCAAGATAGGCCATGGTGTCCGAGGCGGTCGACTGCTTCAGCGCACTGACACCGATGTGGAGCTCTGCTAGGAGCAGCCAGTCGTATTCAGTACCAACCTGCAGAGCGGCTCATTCCACTGTTTCTGGGAAAATGGATTCTTGGGCAACGCCTTATCTGGTCAAGCCATTTTCCAAGCGTTCACGGCATCGGCTAAGCACGGCAACTCACAGCTAACCAGTGATGGAGTCAAAATTCTATTGGTCAACTGTTGAGTACTGTGGACTGAAGATAGGAACGCCAGTAGGCTTACACTAGAAATTTTGCGGATACCGAGCCCACCAAAACGAATGGGTGGCTTGTAGCCATACTCGATTATCCAGGGTCACATTTAATATGGAAGTTAGAGTATACCAAATGGTCTGAACAATTTTGTCCAAGGGATGTGGCTACTTTCATAATGGGGAAGAGCGGAGAAAATACATGAAATTTGTTGTAAAACAACAATACCGTGTGAGGGGGAAAGCCGAATGTAGGTTAATTTTGGAAAGTCTTACCGAAATGTTGTTAAAACGTTCAATTTTGTCGTCAACGAATAAAAAAAAAACTGTCTTCCAAAATTGGAGAACCTAGGAGGTGCAGTGCTGTGATTTTTATGTTTAGTTCCTACTTCAGTGTGACTATACCTAGTTACCTATTATTTAGATGCGAAGAAGATTGTTTTTTAATAATAAATAATGTTGAATTAATAAACCTTGTTTAATTAATAAAACACAAGCCTGATCATTTTATTTAAAGACATGTCTTTGTTTACATTACTAGAACTATAGTCCTACCCCGAAAGACTATAACCACGTATAAAGTGATATGTCTTCATTGAAGTACTTTTTATATATATGGGTGACGATTTCAGGATGTTTAACGTATTGATTTTAAAACAGTAACATAATCCTACATTTTCATAAAACATTTTATTTAAAATCTATATCAGACACTGTTTTTTTGTTTCCTGCGTATAAAAAGGTATCACAGACATGACTGACACACTTCTTTTTTATTATCGGCGTAGAAACGGTCATCTATCAGTTTTTCCAAGAAAACGTAAAAAAATTAAATATGTGTAAATTGCATTATAAAGCTCGTAAAACTGTTAAAATATTGTAGAAAGAAAATATTTATTATTGGTCATAGAATTATTTCTAGGGAGTGTTGAACACAAATTTCGCTCTCCTGTAAACCTCGGTTTTGGACTTGACCTTTTGTACGTAGGGACCGTCGAAATAATGAATAAAGTCTATAAACCTATAGTTAGATACATCATAAAATAATAACTATTTTGCAATACGGAAAAGTCTTTGAGACTCGATTCAGGAATCAAACTATTTGCAGCGATCGAACCCTCCTCGGTAGGCTAGTCCGGTTTTTTTTTAATTCAGAAATCATCAAAGGACTTCCTCTACTCCAGGGGGAGCAAAAGAGAGTCAGACTTTTAGTGAGTAAAAACCGCTGTGTTCCTCCAGTTACACTTTGAAATCCATAGCTACACTAACTCTTTCAATAATCCACCCGGGATTTTAGCCTGTAAAAGTCTGACACTAACACCCGTATTTATAAAGAAGTAATTACTTGTTACTAAGTAAAATCTTATTAAGTCTTTATTTGACGTATAAAATCTTCATTCAAAATTCAAATTTTTCTTAACTATAGAATACATATTGTTACATACGAGTAAGTACTTTTACTCAAGAATTTAGTTTTACTTGTTTATAAATACGGGTGTTAGAGTGCTAGAAGTAATTCAAACCCTCAAAAAGAAGTATCTACATGAGGATAAAAGCTTGATAAAATAAATGTAGACTTTTGCTTAATAACTACACAGACCATTTGTTTTGATTAAAAACATAGTACTCGTACTTACCTCCAGAATGACACGACTCTTCGTCCAAAATATACTTACCTAAGTAGTTACGTAGCTATTATACTGTTACCTTAGCATGGTTAGGAGCCCTAAGTTGACACAGACTGCGGTTAATGTTATCACTATTCAGGTAGTCTATTAAAGTCCCTTCGTCTCGTTAAGAGGGCCCTCTCCGACCCGCCTAACGTCAACGTGAGCACTGTTTAAAAGCTTATTGTTTTAACTAACGTTATGTTTAATAAAAAGGCAAAAAAAAGAGATGGCGCCTGAACGCTCTGTAGGCATTCGATAATTCCGTTACTCAGTCGAATATTTTACAAAACTTGTTCCAGGAAATTTGTGTTTTTTTTTTAACTTTAAAACGTAACTGGGAAAAATAATCGTAATTCAAAATTACTATAAGTATGTGATGTGATGTGTTCTTATTTTTATTCGGTTTCTAGTGTTATATTTTCTTTCCTTTTTAAAAGGCCAAAGTTAACTCAAAATAGATTTTCAGAGGTCTTTACTGGTTTATTTTTACACAAATTGATGTTTTGATTTCAATATAAACCTATATAATAGCCACCCAAATTATCTGAAGAGAGATGTGTAACAAATAACATTATAATCACGTAAGAGCGGTTGAATGAAACTGTATACTGTGTACCCTATTAATTTTATGTTCCTATTGTAATTTTATTTTTGGTGTACAATAAAGAATATATCAATCTATTGCGGGTTAGCCGCTCTGAAAGGTCACATTCCGGCCAAAATGATCCGGACACACTTTAGTTTAAAATGTTTCTAAAAAGCAATAAACATTAAAAGCAAATAAAAAAAAAAGAATTAATTAAAAGAACAAAGCAAAGAAAGCACTAAATTATTCGTTACTCTTTTCTCTTCATTTAAGTAATAATCTGCAAAAGTCTCTTCTCTTTATTCGAGCAATAATCGTAATGGTATAGATTATAGACAATGAAATGTGAGACGATCGTAATCTTTCAGATTGGGTTTCGAAATAATTGATTGCTGAAAAAGGATTAAATTAACTACCCACCTCCGCCTACATTCAATTTTCTGATATAATCCATTTGTTATAGGGTTGTCGAAAATGTTTTTTAATGAATTTTTTTTTATTTTTTTTATTTATAAATTTTTTCCAGAACCAATTTTTCGATCGTTTCATCAATAAAATTGCACAAAAGCATGTAATAGGTACGCTCATACTTAGATAGTGTATATATGGGTAATATTTATTTTGGTTAAGCTACAGCAGTAAAGCTTTGCTAGTTAAGATATTTAGTCTCTTCATTTTTCCGTATTATAAGATTTCACAATGCCTTGAAATTATTGTTAAAATTTATCTTAAACAGACACACGAAACACTGCCTTCAATCTCTGTGTAGCGACATCTGTGGTGCTATATAAGTACTACAAAAAATACGAAATCCTTCATCGCGCAATTAGAATTCTCCGCGCGTTTAGAGCATATACCTACTAGAGCCCGAAATCACCTCTCGGCCCACACAAGACATAGCACCTGTCTGGTCGAAGTTTCTTCTCCCTTTTCAATTGAGGTTTGAAACTCTGTTCCGCATACCTCCAAACCGTTATACTTCCAATGTCCATCGAGATCGCGACTATATTCTGTTGGGGACCAAAACTAAGTGCTGTCTGGTAACAAAACGATTTTTTTTTTTTTATCACACGATTTTACACACACATGCAAACGTTGACTTTAATGCCATCGAGTATATAAAAAACGCAGTAAGACCTTGGGTAAAAACGTTCATTTGGTTAGTTTATACTCAAGCGGATTATTCAACTGTGGACTTTCAAAGCATCCTTTGTATAAAAAGTTACAAGAAAAAGTTATTTCAAGTGTACGATCGGAATATAAAATGATGTAGTTTTTTTGTCATGGTTTTTTGTTCACGGTTTTCTTCACTATAAGTTTTTAGTTCAATATGGAGGAGGCCTTTAGGTACTCAAAATTAAGATAAAGAAATAAAAGAGGTATTTTTATAAAATGTATAATATATAATAATAATAATAAAGTAGGATATTTTAAGCACGTTACGTTTTTTTGAAAAAATTGTGACGAAATGGACCCGCCCTATTTTAAAAAAATACGTCATGCTTCAATTGTACTTTCGAATCAGTTACCAATAAAAAAAAAAAACCAAATCATTTGTAAAGTCATTGTCAACCCTAAATTACTTTAACAGAGAGCCTATTACATTTGATCGCGGATAGCGGCCAAATTAAAAATGTTTGCTTCTGGCATATTTATTCGAAACCCATTTGTAGAAACAGGGATTCGATACTGACAGGTGAATGAGAAAAAAACAGAGGAATGATAAATACTTCTCCTTGAGTGAAGTGAAATGGAGTGTGCTGGATTTTCTCCTGATTTCAATTAAAATGGTGAACCATTGGATTTCAGTTGATTTATAGATTGAGTTTATTAATGAGTTTTATTTTAAAAGGGTTCTCTGAGTATTTTCAGAGGTTTCAAAAGCAATTAGTTATAAATTGGCGATCACTTATAAAGGTCAATAGTTTTTCAATTCCTATCTAATTCAACTTCCTTCCTCCATGAACAGTTTGAGTACCTACCGACTTCGTTCTGAAAGGTCTCTTTCGCACCACAAATTCTCTTTTCCGTCGTACTCCGCGTCACACTTTTACCCACTATAATGGCTCCTTTGTTGTAAATGCAGTACGTCGTTGGAACTCTTTCCCATTCTCCCTTCGTGATAGTCCATCACTGGATGTTTTCAAGAGGAAAAGTAAAGGGCACTTCCTTTCACAACTGACATAAAAGGTATTTATTATGATGTACTTCTATTTTTATATATTAAACTTAATTATTTATAATAGGTCAATAATTACCTCTCGATCCTACCCTCGAATGTGAACTCTCTCTCTCTGTCACTCAAAGATCTGTTGAGCGAAAACTCTCTATTAACGGTGAGTTTTCACGGCTCGCCTTTATACATGAATTGTCAAAGTAATGCTTACTTATATTAGGTTTTTTGTGTAGAATAAAGAATAAATAAAAAACCGGGCAAGTGCGAGTCCGACTCACGACAGAGGGTTCCGTATAAAATCACCTATGAAAACAGTTCAAGTCTCGAAGATTTTTTTGAATCGCAAAAAAGTTTTTTTTGTGACGTAAATACAAAATACAAAAAAATCTGGAAATTGTATTTCCAGATTTTTTTCCTATGAGATTTTGCTTCATGCCAATTTCAGAATTCGAGGTCAACGGGAAGTACCCTGTGAAGTTTGATTCCTTTGTGAATGTCGAAATACAGGTTTTTTGCGTCATAAACGGCCGTATCGTTTTTTTTTCTCGTTAATTTAGAAGTTTGATTTTTTCACAGTTTTAAAGGACCGCAGACTCGAGTGTAAGGTTTTAGTTTCAACTTGATACCTTCACGCGTTCTCAAGACAATGGCTCTTGACAGACAGACTACAAATTCCTATAAGGGTTCCATTTTGTCCTTTTGAGGTACAGAACCCTAAAAACATTTAAACTTTCACATACGATGAAGGCAGAGGTGTAATCGACCATGTTCTGCCGGTATTTTTTCATAGAAGTTGTCTTAATGTACATGTGGATTGAGTGCTCCTTTTTAACAGTTAATTATATTTTTACGTAATCAAGGATGATTTTAGGAAATAATTGTATTAACTTCATGGTGAAGATAAAAATATTGTGAAATCTTAGGGAAGAAAGTCGTAGTCAATTAAGAGGAACTCAAATATGAAAAAATACTCGTGTCTCAAAAGACACAAGCTTTATGTATAACATTTTTATGTGAATTTATATTGAATTCGTGAATACTATTCATAAATTATCAATCGATTTTAAAATTTTATTTGTATTTTATAATAGGTTTCGATTACGTCACGTCGTGTTTATATGTGGGGTGAGCCTTAACACTGACAATAAAATAGTTTAAAAATAAAACAAACAAAAAAGATAATGTGCTTTTTATTCAATACAGAATTTTTATACATACTTCGCCAAATACAAAAACATCAACAGTTACAGAAGAAATTAAAATCACAAGGTACCTATGAGCATAGCTATACTAGCCTACAGCAATCAAGCCATAACAATAGGTACTTAATTGACGTACTTGTGACAACAGAGGCAGTAAAAGTGTGCGATTGAAACAAAAAAAGAAATCTAATAGAGTATTTATAACAATATCAGTCCTTACTTAATACCTAAAAGGGTCCTAAGAAAGATTAAACTTGGACTATTTTGCGATCTATTTGAGTCTAACGAATAAATAAGGTAACTTATGTACGTTTAGCTGGCGATAGACTGACCACAGAATAAGAAATCAGGACGTTGCAGAAGGTTTACTTCAGCAGAACGCACAAGCACTCGTCTGTTTACAGTAAGTGCAAGCGCATTTATGAGTGACATCCATTAGAAATGAAGGTTTATTACTACAAGGTGGAAAATATTTGTGAAATTGACATCAGATCTTGTATTGCAAAAACTAGATGGCGCTGTCAATTCTAATTTTAAATGCTCTGTAGCGTTTTAGTCTTTGTGTTTGTGCTATCTGTCCATTTTCGCTCGATGTACGGAGTTGATCTTCTGTACAGTGTACGTCTATCTATTCTGTGGCTAAGCTGTCATCAGCCTTACATTTTTTAAAGTTCAAATCAATTAAGAACGCTGCACGCCAACGACAATTATCTTCAAGTGACGTTGTTGTTTTTATAATTAGTTTTCCAAAGCATTACACGAAGAGCATTTATTCCCCTAGAGTAATTATCTCGCTTTTTATTTAAGTGTAAGACATAATAAAAGTTGTATCTTTCTTATTACAAAATTATCTTCTGAATGCATTATCATTTATTAATAATAGCTTTGGTATTGATAGATAGACTTACTTGGTTACAAGAAATTCTGAAAGTAATTAATGCTGCTCAATCTTCGCCATTTATTTTTAATATTTGGCTTATTTACACTTTAAAAGTGTTTTAATAAATAATAAAATTAATTAGAACTCATTGTGGTGACTTATATATAAATCATGGAGTTTTAGTTTTCATTTGACATTCCTATCTCTATACCATATAACTACTTAAATGACAAATCTAATGAAATGTAAAACTCCATACCATGAAATTTGGTAACAAAATATATGTCAAAATTAATAGTACCTCTTTTTAAACTTCACTGATAATTGTGACACGTCACAATAAAACTTGCAATACTAGCATGTCACATTTAAACTTACAATGTACTTATTCTTGTTGTACTTATAAAAAAATAATAACTTAAAAGTTGTGTGAAGAAATAAACAATCTTGCCAAGTTAGTCTTAACTAAGCCGTATTTTTTTTCACTCTGCAAAATCAAGATGCAAATTAATTGAAAATTTTCTGCAAGTATTCGTTATTAGTTAACTTATACATTAGAAAAAATCTATCAATTTGTCCTTTAAGTTTACTTGCAGTATAGAAAGTTTACTTGCAGTATGGAAAATTTACTTGCAGTATGGCAAGTTTTCTTGCAGCATGGAAAGTTCTTGCAGAGTGGAAAGTGGCCTTCGTCGTTGGCGTGCAGCCGTCCTAAGTTGAAAGATGACTACACTGCGTTGCCCGCACTATGAACGTTGCCGTTCACATTTAGTGGAATGGTGTTAAACTCGTCCTCGACTTCATCGCCTTCTTTCCTGTGAAACAAAAAAAGAAATTAGTATTGTTGTGTTTTGCAATATGATTTTGTTTTTATTCACGTGAATATTTGATGCTTACATTATTAGGACCCTACTTCATATAAATGTTTAAAAGACTTGTTTATCAAAAGAAAAAATGGCACATTTTTGCGACAGCCATAGGTACATTAAGGGACAATATGTCCCTCCAAAGGACTAGCAACACTCAATCTGCATGATGCTGCAACGTTGCCTAGTGTCCCGCAACTTAACCCTCATCATTTTCCAACGCAATCACGTAACGCAAGACTGGACAATTTGACAACGTTGCGCGTCATGTTAGGGGACTATTGTATCTGATTTTTTTTTTTGTAATACTTGTAAACTTAGTAGATTGTCCGGTTTTTGACTGTTACCTTTCGGTTTTTAATTAATAGGACTTACAAACAGGGCGTAACAAACATCGAAATAAATAACATTGTAAGTACGTGAGGGAAAACAAATTGAGTTTGGGTTTGAATAAGAAATTTCCCTAAGATTTTCTATTAGAGCGTAATAGTGTACAATGGAAATGTACCATAACACTCCCTTTGTACACTTTTATTAATGTTTGTACCATGATATGTGCAATTCAGTTTAAGTAATATATATACTGGTTGCGCCAATTTGCTATGATCCGCGACTTTGTTTTTTGTAATTTATTTTTTTGGCCTAGCAATCCTATCCCTACCGTTTCCGCTTCCCGCACGACCTCTTGAAGAAATGATTTGACATTGACGTTTGTGCATCGATTGTGAATGTGACCGCATCGCTAACCGCGCCCGCTCGAAATTACAAGAAAATTGACTATTTTCGTGATCCAATCATTCAGAGACTCCACAATAGTGCAGTGTTAGTGCAATACAGGACCTGGCAGTGATTTAAATGTGCGAAGACGAGGATCGGCCGGTGCCACGTGCAATCTTCGAAGTGCCACGTGCAACCAACGAAGTCTAAAGGTCAGCGCTCCTTCCCAATACATTTATTCCATGCCAGGCGCAGTATCTGCATATTGTTAACAAACCTAAGATCGCTTTTCAAACCTACAGTCCATTAAAACATCAAGCAAATTCGCGCAACCATTATTTTTGGTCCATACGAGCAGGATCGTGAATCATTTTCTTGTAATTTCGCAATATAGTATTTGTTCCATAGGGAATAAACGCAACGCGCCTATTTACCTAGATATAATAGTAGAAAACCCGCATCTAGGCATTTAGGCAACTATACGTTATTTCGCTCGTATAGTTAAAGTGTCATTGATAATTACGGTACCTACGCCGTCAACCGCACCGCATAATTATAGTTAGCTACGTAAATATCAGCGTAGATATAAATCGATCGCATTCTTTTTCTTGACAAAATTCATTCGGAAGTCCTACAAATTGCATGTAGGTAGACGCATTTCAAAAATACCCGTTCATTGTTGAGTGAATATTTGTAGGAAACGGATAAACCATAGATTATATACGCATATGTTATTCCGTTCGTTCGCCGTTCACTTTGTTGTTTACAATATTACCATATTGTTATCTGATAATTATCGCTTACTTAATAATTCGTTAAGTGTTTGTTTGAGTGTATAGTGTGAATATATCAAAACAAGATGTCTCTTAAGGGAACCAAGGTTAGTACTGATTTAAAGGTTCAGTTAAAGCTTTTATACGCTAAAAGGGACTCACAGTTTTCACGTGTTCAATCAATTTGTGATAAATCTTTGCAAACCTCGGATCTGGCGATTAGAGATGCTTTCTTGTGTTCGTTGGAAACTTTAGATAGTTTGCGCGCGGATTTTGAATCTACAATTAATAATATAAACATTTTAGAGTTGGAGTTAAATCCTGATTACTGTGTGAGTTATCAGGCATTGTCGTCCTTTGATGACTTGTATTGTCGTATCAAACGTATTGCTAGGAGTTTAGAGACTCCCCCCCCCGCGAGTGGTTTATCCAACCCTCCTCGCGAACGCCCACGATTGCCGCCAATTCAAATACCTGAATTTAATGGTGACATTCGAAATTGGAATTTATTTATAGATAGTTTCGAAAATATAATACATAGGAACACATCGCTGACAGATCACGAGAGATTGCATTATCTCGTAGAAAAATTGACCGGTAAGGCAAAGGCTGTCTGTGCTGGAATTACGTTTAGCGCTGAAAATTACACTTTAGTTTTGGACACTTTAAAAACAAAATACGAAGATAAGCGATTAGTAGCCACCGCATATTTAGATCAATTATTCGATTTGAAAAGTTTTTCCGTTTGTAACGATCATAATTTAGAGAAGTTTTTAAATATTTTCGCATCATCTGTTCGTGCAGTAAAGAACCTAAAGGTCAATGACCTCTGTGACTTTTTGTTTTTGTATATCGGTTTAAATAAATTAGATCCTGAAACTGTTCGTCTGTTTGAAACGACTCAGCGCGGCAAAGAAATACCTAAGTTCGAAGATTTAGAATCTTTTATTCGCGACCATATTAAGGTGTTGCAGCGCACGTCGGCGCGTCGTGAAGTCACGAATGGGACGGGTTCCGATCGCCGTATAGACGCGTCATCGAAGTCAG
Organism: Leucania comma; assembly: GCA_958295575.1. Taxonomy (NCBI): domain Eukaryota; kingdom Metazoa; phylum Arthropoda; class Insecta; order Lepidoptera; family Noctuidae; genus Leucania; species Leucania comma. Next base: position 6,154,825 of record OY282468.1, read on the forward strand.
TCAAGACTGCACATACGCTAGTTAATACCGCCTCAACACCTGACTGTTCTCTGTGTAAGGGTAGCCATACACAGCTGTACAAGTGTTCGGGATTTCAGAGATTATCGCCTAGTGATCGTTACAAGTTTGTCCGCACTAATAATTTGTGTTTTAATTGTCTAAGTGACAAACATCTGGTTACGTCATGTAAAAGTGGTGTTAGCTGTCGTAAATGTCTAGCTAGACATCATACCTTCTTACATTTTGAGAGTAGTAAGCTGCCATCGCAGCAGCAGCCTGCGCAGACGCGCGACGCTTGTGACGCGCGGCCTGCTGCAAGTGCAAACGACGTAACATTGTGTTCGCTTTCCGCCGCTGGTACTCAAATCACTACCGTTTTACTTGCGACCGCGCAAGTTGTCATTGTAGATGCCTTTGGCAAACCGCGCACCGTTCGGGCGCTACTAGATGGCGCTTCCCAGAGTAATTTTATTACTCGGGATTGTTGCCAACGCCTTGGTTTTAGTTTTAATAATTGGTCATCCCGCTCGGAAGTGAAAGGTTTTGGAAGTTTAAAGGCAACCATTCACGGTTCCATTAAAATAATATTTAGTTCACGTTTTAATCGTAATATTTCGTTTGAAATGGATTCGCTAGTCGCAGATAAGATTACGGAACGGTTGCCCACGGTACCGGTTGACACGTCCATGCTGACGGAGTTTAAGAACTTGCAGTTAGCCGACGGAAATTACGCTTTCCCTGGAGATATCGATCTATTGATCGGTGCTTCGATTCTCCCGCATCTCCAGTTATCACGTAAAATTCAAGGTCTTCCGATGTACCCCGCTCCGCACGCACTGGAAACAGTTCTCGGGTTTGTTATAGTTGGTTCCGCACCCGCTTGTTCAGTTAGTTACTCGACTGTGTCGCACTGTTGCACCGTCGAGCCGCCGCTTGAGTCTACCATCCGCAAGTTCTGGGAGATTGAAGAGGTCAATGTCCCGCCTATTCTCAGCCCTGAGGATCAGGTCACTGAGGAGATTTATACCCGCACGACTACTCGTGATAAAGATGGTCGTTATGTTGTCGCGCTCCCTTTCAAGGATGATATTTTTTCGCTCGGTGGCTCCCGTGCCTCCGCAGAAAAACGCTTGTTTGCTATTGCGCTCTCTGCCGATATTCGGCAAATGTTTCTTAGTATTGGAATCAGAGAATGTGACCGTAGATTCCAACGCTTCTTGTATAGATTTTCTCCGCAGGAACCTTTGAAGGTTTACGAATTCAATCGTCGAATTCAATCGTCACCCCATCGATGGGGCACGTTTGTCGCAAATAGGGTGGCTAAGATTCAAGCTGAATTGTCACCGGAAAATATATTCCATGTCGCTGGAACAGAAAACCCAGCTGATTGTCTCTCACGTGGTTTGCTTCCTGCGCAAATTTTAAATCATCCGCTTTGGTTTTGTGGCCCTCCCTGGCTGCATACCACTCCTAACGATTGGCCAAATGCTCCGTTTAACCCCGCTACTGTTTCAGAGCCACCCGAGGAGAAGAAACATACGCTTGTAGTATCAGTTCCGCGTGAAGAGTCAGTTGTTTTGTTGTTGTCTAATCGAGTCTCGTCTTGGTCGAGACTATTACGCTGTGTAGTTTACGTCCTAAGATTTTTGAGATTATTACCATCGCGTGGTTCTATAATCGCAGCTGATTTAGATAGAGCTGAATCAGTTGTACTTCGAGAGTTGCAGAAATTTTATTTTTCAATAGAATTTCGTAGTTTAGAATTACATAAACCTTGTAGTCCCGCACTTCAACATTTGAAACCATTTTTGCAAGACGGACTCATTCGTGTCGGTGGCCGTCTGCGAAATGCTAAGTTAGAGTTTGAACAAATGCATCCAGTAGTTCTACCACGCAGGGATCACGTTTTGGATTTGTTGGTGGACTATCACCATAAGGTGAATTGTCACGCTGGTCCCGATTTATTAATGTCCATTCTTCGACAGAAGTACTGGATACTTTCCGCTCGCAATTTGATACGCGCTAGAGTGCACAGATGTGTGCCCTGCTTTAAGCTCCGCCCGCGTTTCAACGCGCCGGAAATGGCCGACCATCATTCTTGTCGTGTTGTACAGACGGTGAAACCTTTCATACATACTGGGACGGACTATGCTGGACCGTTTAAAGTCACTATTGCCCGTGGTCGTGGTATACGTTCCACAAAGGCATACATTTGCCTATTCGTTTGTATGACAACTCGTGCGGTTCACATAGAGTTAACCAGTGATTTGAGTACGCAGGGTTTTATGTCTGCATTTAAACGATTTTTATCTCGCCGTGGTCCCGTTAAGCGCTTATACTCTGACAACGGCACAAATTATGTTGGAGCGCGACGCAATATTTCGGAATTACACACATTCTTACGCTCCAAGTACTACCAAAGTGAATTCGCCCATGTCTTAGCTGAGAATCGCATTGATTGGTGTTTTAATACGCCAGCAGCTAGTCATTTTGGTGGCAATTGGGAGGCGAATATTAAAAGCCTTAAGTCGCACCTGTTTCGGGTCATAGGCGAACAGATTCTCTCGTACGAGGAGTTGAGCACTGTACTCGCTCAGGTAGAGGCGTTGATGAATACGCGTCCGTTGTGTCGGACTTTGTCTAGTGATCCATCGGAGCCACTAGCGTTGACGCCGGCTCACTTCTTGACGACGACTCCTCTTAAATATTTGCCCGCTTTAGATGTCGAGACTGACAAACTGCAGCTCCACCCGCGTCACGCTCTGCTAGATAGCTTAGTTCAGTCCTTTTGGAAGCGATGGAGGACAGATTATCTGCATACGCTGCAGTCGCGTCAAAAGTGGAACACTCCTTCAGATCCAGTCACAGTCGGTACTGTGGTGATACTGAAGACTGAGAGTGCGCCTCCTCTGCACTGGCCTCTTGGTGTAGTGGAAGAAGTTTTTCCGGGTTCGAACGGAATAACGCGAGTCGTAAAAGTTAAAACCGCAACTGGATCGTACCTGCGTCCGGTTATTCGCCTCTGCCCTCTGCCTAATCAGTAGTAGTGGCATAGTTAGTTATAAGTTGTTTCGCTACCTAGTATTGATAGTTTAGATTAGTAATAGGGTTTAGTTTCGCTTTTGTTTTTTTTCTTTTCTTTGAAGGTAACCCTTCAAACCCGGGGGGAATGGTTGCGCCAATTTGCTATGATCCGCGACTTTGTTTTTTGTAATTTATTTTTTTGGCCTAGCAATCCTATCCCTACCGTTTCCGCTTCCCGCACGACCTCTTGAAGAAATGATTTGACATTGACGTTTGTGCATCGATTGTGAATGTGACCGCATCGCTAACCGCGCCCGCTCGAAATTACAAGAAAATTGACTATTTTCGTGATCCAATCATTCAGAGACTCCACAATAGTGCAGTGTTAGTGCAATACAGGACCTGGCAGTGATTTAAATGTGCGAAGACGAGGATCGGCCGGTGCCACGTGCAATCTTCGAAGTGCCACGTGCAACCAACGAAGTCTAAAGGTCAGCGCTCCTTCCCAATACATTTATTCCATGCCAGGCGCAGTATCTGCATATTGTTAACAAACCTAAGATCGCTTTTCAAACCTACAGTCCATTAAAACATCAAGCAAATTCGCGCAACCATATACATATAATTAATAATGTATTAAATTTAAAAAAGTATATACTAGGTTTTTCATTTACTAGATAAGTACCTATTACTTTTATTTACAATACAAATACTTCTAGAACAAACTACTTTTTTGTTTGTATCTACAATGATATACAGTATACACAACAGTTAACCTATTTTTTACTTAATTTGACGCATATCTTTCCCCATAATTATATAGATTTATGGGTGTAAACTAATTTTAAGATTACGTCATATCGCACTAATACATTGGTTTCTTTTTAAATAAACCGTAGTTTCTTTTGTCTTTTTTTTCTTACAGTTTCTTTTGTGTGCACTATAAAATAGATAAAAATGGTTTCACATCATGTGCACGATACATATAAGGCCGTATACACATCTATATACCTTTGACTGGTCCTACTCTTTGTAAAATAAAATTCCGATCGAGAATTTCTGACGTGTTTTTAAGCGCTCTATCCATCAAACGAAACCATTTCATCCATCTGTCTAGTTAAAAAAATCATTTGGCTTCCGAAATTATTGTTCGTATCCTATCCAATTTTTCCTTTTCCTTAGTAAAGTCATAAAAAACCATAAAAACGATAGCGATGGCACGGTTGGCATAGTGGTTGAACGATTGACAGCTGCGCAGCCTGTCGCGGGTTTGATTCCCGCACGGTTCAATATATAGGGTGACTGGTAATTAGTGAACGATACTTAAACACGTGATTGTAGTCATGATAACAAACAACTTTTACTATGGGACCAAACCTGAAATCGTGAAGAAAAATCTGTTGGTCAGTACTTTTATGTTCGCCTAACTGGTAAAAACTTGGCTGATTTTTTCGCGATTTCAGGTTTGGTCCCATAGTAAAAGTTGTTTGTTATTATGACTACAATCACGTGTTTAAGTATCGTTCACTAATTACCAGTCACCCTATATTTGTATTTATGGCCTACATAGAGTAGTTCCGGGTCTGGGTGTCTAGTGTATGAGTTAATGTTTGTGAAGATGCCAAAGATACAGGATGATGCGATTCATTTGTGACGCAGCGTAACAATTAGCATATTTAATCAGCCTTGTAAAGTTCCCACTGCTGGGACTTAAGCCTCCTGTCTAGGAGAGGGAATGGGCCGTAATCCACCACGCGGGCCCAGTGCGGATTAATGGATGTCACATGTCTTCGAATTGGTTCTAGGACATGTCCGTTTGCCCACGATGATTTACTTCAATGTTTTGAGAGCAGTGGTAAAGAAATAAATTACACAAAATAAATCGCTTGGCTAGGGTCGCTGTAGCTCATAAGTCGTCCACTGCTTCAAATCTGTGACACAGACTTAAAACATTAAGTTCTCATTGAAGACAAAGCCCTTTCCTTGAGGACAATATTGACCTATTGACTAAATTACTACAATCTATTGACTATTTACAATATTGACTAAACTAATTAGAAGCCCTCCTAGAGAGGATGTCTGAGTCCCAGCAGTGGGAACATTATAAGGCTGAATAGGCTAATTAGAACAAAGCTGTGACGTACACATACCTACCGTATGTCAAAGTGTAGACAAAATGAAATGACTGTTCCATTCGCAAAAAAAAAAGTCAAAGGTCATGTTATTCCAATAAAAAAAAAATCTAATGCTGAAATTCGAAACCTTTGAAATGAATAAACACTTGTCAATTCAATTAAATAAACTTTAATTAGAATGAGGTAAAATTGGCTAGCCTGTTGGTCTAGTAGTTAGTGGCCCTGACTGCTAAGCCGGAGGTCATGGGTTCGATTCCCACTCAGGACAAATGTTTGTGTGATGAGCACGATCATTTGTTCTGTATCTGGGTGTAATTTATCTATAATATGTATGTATTTAGAAATATATAAGTATGTTTATCAGTTGACTAGTACCCATAACACAAGCTCTGCTTAGCTTGGGACTAGACGGCGTTGTGTGCTAGTTGTGGAATATTATTCTAAATTATTATTCATTAATTACTTTAACCAAATGTAAATTTAAAGTTGAACCCTTGAATTTAAAGTCTTAACTATTAAATAATTAGAAAATAGAATACGTCACTGCGTAGATAAAATAATATTACTGTTCCATTCACAAGTCAAGGGTCTTGTAATTCCACCCCAAAAAAAGAAACCTAAAGCTGAAATTCGAAACCCGAAATCTTTGAGATGAATAAGTACATATCTAGTTAATTAATTAGTTAATTATTTTATCCGAATGTAATTTCTAAGACCACCCTTGAATTTAAAGTCCTGTGAAGAAAGGGACTGGATTTATCTAAAATCAAGATAAAGAAGACAGCTAGGTATTTACAGATTAAATCCTTGAAAGAACTTTGTGAATGCTAAATTCAGTTCTTACAAGTTTATGTTGCTGATTCTCAAGTTTTGCTAGGTTAAGCAAGGATTTATGTCGGCTGGGTCATTGTTAGCTTTGTTTACATTTTTAAGTTAAATAAAAACCTTTTGAGCTTAAATAAAGCAGCCTTTTGTTTCTAGTTTTGATTTAAATGAGTTGTGTTTTAGTGAAGGTTCAAATTAAGTCTTTCTTCATCTTGATTTTTTTTCTGTAAAATTTTGGTCTCAGATAATTCGACACGTGGCTTTAGAAATTATTCAACTGTCAAACTTGTTGATTGGAATTTTATTTTTAAAAATCGAATTGGTTTGAAAAAAAATATAAAGGTCCTTCCTCACCCGGAGCATTCATGTGTACTGTATGTAATATTATAGATTCGACTTTGAGCATTACATTACTACCTCCATGACTGTCGAGCATTCGCGTGTATAACAAGGTGTGCATTGTACTGCTCGATTCTCCTCCTTCACTGATGTAATACATAAATCTGTAACGTTACATTACACGCGAATGCTCCCGGTGATGGAGCACCTTAACACTATTTATGTCCAGTAAATTTTGACAATTTAAAGTGCTATTGGTTTCTAAATGAATGTAAATGGTTTACGACTCGGCTTTAATCCTTAGTTATCAATCAGTATAAATTCGTTTTAAATTAGCGACTTACAATATTTTAAAGGACACAGAACCTGTAACCACATTAGTATCTTTACTTACTTGTATGCAGGTACCTAAAGTAAACCTATGGAAACTCAATTAAATCACTACATAGTATAAAACAAAGTCGTCTGTCCCTATGTATGCTTAGACCTATAAAACTACACAACGAATTTTGATGCGTTTTTTTTAATAGATAGAGTGATTCAAGAGGAAGGTAAAGTAGAATAATTTACGAATTTTAGAACAACCAACTAATTTAAAGTTTCCGAAAAATTGTTATCTACTATTTTGTTGTACAAAAAGTTATTTTTATTCTATTCCAAATGTCAAACATGATAGTGCAAGTCGTTACTTAAAAATCAACCCACAATATAGAGCGCTAAAGTCTATATTTGAGTTTGTGGCGATGGGTTGAAATTATCTCGAATCATTTCATGTGTAGTCCATACTAAGGCCAATTCTACTAATACCTAAATAAAACGATCTACAAGTACATTAATGTTTGCAAAATACCTTCTTTCTACGAGTATCTAATAGAGTTGTTCTATCTCACCAAGTCGGATTGATCTTGAATATCTATAAAGATTTACAAACACATTTTTTTCTGTGTGCGTATACTCAAAGTGCTTGCCATATAAAATTGCTCAAATAGAACTAGAATAATACAGGATGTATTATGTTACACCCCAATCTTAATTCAAGAACTAAAATTTTAATCAAATGCACTTAGGATGTTTTTTAAGAAATTAACTAACCTAATTGTAGGCAAATAATATGGGCATCGACGCACTACATTAGTAGCGGGTTTAGTATCTACGCACGCACATACAAAATAAATAGCAATGTATTTATTTAGATAAATTCTTGATACTTAAATCTTGATTACGTCACTAAGGTTAGTAGTTTAACCTTTTGAATACCATAATTAGAGACAAAATAGAAAGACAATAGGTGTGCGGACACCGGTGTAATTGGGGCTTGACAGTTTAAGTATCAAGAATTTATCACAAAAAAAAAGAAACATTTTAATATAAAAAACCTATTTTAAAAATAACTGAAATCAATAGATAATAATTCAGAAACTGAAACTTACTTCAGGACGTGCGTTTATCATGGCTTGTGTTGTATACACACAAAGAATCAATTTGCACGTAAATCTACAGATACACAGATACAAGATCATCTCTCTTTCGTGAAATAGAATATTTACCAGTGGTTTCCAACCTTTTTTGATCTACGACCACTTTGGTCAATAAGCAGGCTTAGAAGCTTATAAGAAATTCTAACTGAGTAAATCTAAAAGAAACTCATAATACCATAAAATCAAAATTTAAAAACAAAAAACAAAGAAAACTAAAATTGTGTATCTCACGGCTGCGCCAGTAGCTTAGTAAAACAGAACAAAACATCGGATATCAGTTCACACCAATGTAACGTTTTAGAAACATCTGTGGACCATATTTTAGCTCTTACGCACCAAAGGTTGAGAACCACTGATAGATACAATACATCAATGTATATATTATGACATCTTGCCTTCAAGTTATTATATGTACTAAGGTTCGACGAGACTGAGAAAATAGACTTCGGAAGACTCCATTTTTTCCTGTTTTTTTCGATTTTTTTATACTGTTACATCTTCTTCAGGCTAATTTAAGTTGGTGTTTCTTCGTCGATTAGTTAAAATTAAAATATTTCCGAAACCAGGCCCACATTCCTACTTCCAACTGGTCTTGTTCAAACATGCTAAACAGAAACAAATTATAATTAACTCAAAAACTGTGATAAATAATATTTTTTTCTTAAAAATTACTTTCCAACTGGGTAAATGCCTCTGCCGAGTTCTTTCAGGCACTCTTCTCTCGTGCCATCTCAAAGTAGTCCACTTTCTAGGCGGGCACTTTCTATCTGCAGAATCCCACTGCATGTGGCTGACGTGCCCGTCTACCCATTTCAGCCTGACAGCCTTTTCGCCCACGTCTGTTATGCCCGTTTTAAAGCGCTGTATATTTGTCTATTTATAGTACACCGAGAATGCAGCGCCCCATAGCTCTTTGGCAACCGCAAGGTGAAGCTTTTAGTTAGTGATCAGTTCTGAGCATCGTAAGCTAAGATGTGTAGTAATAGTCATGGTGCATACTACCCATCATATAACAATTAGATTTCACCTGAAAAGTGTGACAACCCTTTTGTTCATAGATCTACCTTTTATCAACTGCGTTACTACAAGGTACAGGTCGATGATGATACCCTCACAAAAATAAATAGTCACATGACAAAAAATATCTTATAACATATTTTAAAAAATATATATAAAGATATTTTTTTATGTATAGTATATCTCAGAACCCTGAGGTCCTGAACCTTTAGAAGACGTACCAGGTGTTGAAACCAACTCGCAAAGGCCTTTTAGATACCTTTAATGGAACATGATGCCAACCGACGATTATCCCAGTTATTATCATAGATTATTATTATTATTGTATCTAGCCTACACTGCCCCACTACTGAGCAAAGGCCTTCCTATAATCCTTTCATTGTTCCCGGCTCTGAACCACTTCTTGCTAATTTCCAAGGAAGACATCGAAGCAGTCCAGCCATATCGTTCTTGGTCTGCCTTGCCGGCACGCGAGCGGGCGGACGGGGTCGCCCCCGTCGTGCGATCAACTTTGTGTTTTAACGGCCCACCGCTCGGCACTCATGTAAACATGTTCAGCCCAGTTCCACTTAAGCTGGACAGCCTTCTGAGCTACGTCAACGATCTATGTTTTGGAGCGCAGTAGATATAGTGTTTCGAATACGATCCATTATTTTAACACCATGTATTACTGCGCGATTTGATAGACGAAAATTTTCACAGAAATTATTCTACGGGAATATGGGTACTAGTGTAGTTTTACAACAAAGCTATGAACAAATGGTCGTCGCAATATCGTTCTGCAGGGGCCCATATTCTTGTGTTACCAATCGCCTTAAACGTTTGCACGACAAGCCGTCGGTTGTCAAATTAACGTTAATGGACCAACTTCCCGTCGCCCGCACGCTAACTGTGCGCTAAAGTGGACAATGTATCGCTTCACAATACTCAGTAGCCGTTAAGGAACCAATTGAGTTGAATTCTTGTAACGGAAATAATGCAAGTTAAAATAAATATAATAAGAATATCTGAAAAGAAAACCAGTTTCCTGAATACCTTAAAAACTTCTTCAACGTTTGCGCCAATTTTCTGATGGGGTTCGTCAGAAAATTGGCGCATTTATGTTTTTTTGTTGAAATACTAATTGATGCTGGTAATAGAGATACAAGTAAGATTTCGATCGTTTTGGAATAAGAATTTGTTTCTGGCCACTGGAGAAAAAAATGTTAACTGCCAGTATTTCTTTTCCTTCACTTGGTTTCGGACAGTGTCAAGTCCAATATTCCTACTCAAATTCCGAGGCCAGTTTTCATGAATGTTAGAGATCGCTTTTGAAGAGTGCCAGGTCCAGCGATGGACAACATTTGAATTTTTTTCTAGAAGTAGCTTTCTCATGTCTTTAGTTTCTGAATATATATATTTTTTTAACGATCCTGTATAATACCTATGTAGCTGTTTGCAGAGGACTCAATTTTACTAGGATATCCTACTCTACCGTCCGTAAGGTACTGAATTTTAGGTGCTCATGCCGAACCATGCCAGTGTTAACTGAACTCTCCAAAGTACCAAAAGCCTAAAAAATACGAGGTCAGCTAAAACTGGTAATGTTTGAAACAATATACCCAGAATAATTAAAGATATTTGTACAAAACTCACCGTTTTCTGTATTTGTATATGATGAGTACGATTAATGCGTTGCCGACGAATAGCGCAGCTATGAGGAGCGATGGTATGACTATGTCTGAAAAGAAAAAAAAAAACAGAAATTAAAAAAATATCTTAAATAAGTAATAATAATGATCATCATCATCATCATCATTTCAGCCAAAAGACGTCCACTGTTGGAGATAGGCCTAAGCGTCGCTATAATGACCGGTCCTGTGCGTGTCATATCCATTCGATAGCCGCGACCCTCACCAGCTTCCCTAGCCAAGCCAAGACTTTAAGAATCGTTTCGTTAAGCGTTAACGCTTGGAGTTGGCCACGCCCCAATTCCTTTATTCTAACGTCATCTCAACGCTCAGAAACGTGGTCAGAACGAAGGAATTGGGGGCGTGGCCAACTCCAAGCATTCACGATTAACGAAACGACCGTAACTCGGCTTGGGGGGTAGGTCATGGATTTACCTTGTGGGAGGCCTTCCAACGCTGCGTCTTCCGGACTCGGTTATCACTCTAGAATCTTTCGCACCCATCGACCATCTCTTTTGCGAGAAATGTACCCTGACCTCTGCCACTCACACATTCTCCTGCGGATATCTTCATTTCTGACGCGATCAGGAAACTTCGAGCATAGCCCTTTGCATTTCTCTTTGGCTAATAAAAAATAATGGTTGTCTATGTCGTTGTCAGTAATATCTTAGATAAACTTAAGTCTTAAACTATTAATATATCAACAAACATTGAATCAGATCATCAATCCATCGTCCAGGAAAAAGGTTGTCTATAGTGTTTTTGTATTTTCTTCTATCATTATGACAGGTAAATAAAGCTCAACACAGTTTATAAGGAACCAACTGACGCATCAAATCGTTAAGGGCCAGCGCACACCACAAAGCGACGCTACGCGCACTTTTTAAAATTGTGTTACAACATAAAACTTTCGAAATAAGTAGTTTAGATATTTACCTAAAGTTCGTAAAAGTAAGTAAGAGTTGATGATATAACTATATTTTATGATCCCGTTTAATAGCGGAATCATAAACGTGGTGATTAAAGCCCGGGATCTATAAAATCAAAAATTACATATTATGCTTTCAATACCGACGAATTGAGAACTTCCTCCGGTTCACAGTTCGTTGAAAACTTATTTTTTATGAATGTTTCCCGATTATTTGTACACGCCTGGATCGATTTGAATAATTATTTTTTATTTGTTTGAAAGGGTTTATTTCCTAGGTGACCCTATGATCAGAACTGATGATGGAATCGTGGACAAATCGAGGGAACTCTACAAAATTTTATAGGCACATTTGCAATGCATATCTATTTAGGTACTATAGAACTTGCACAATGTTTAGGCTTTGCTGCACCACCAAAAAAAAAAAAACATTTTTTTTTACAAAAAACAGAAATATACGTTATTTTTCAAATTTCTGCGTTTTTTTTTGTATTGAAGTTAGTTGTCTATTTTGGTAAAAAAAAAATTCGCTGTATCGCGTCGCATCTCTGTGTAAACTGACCCTAAGGTTACCATTGTTACAAATGACAAAACCGTTTTCCTTTTTCACGTTATTACGTGGAAATCTTCAGTGACACGAAAATGTACACGATTTCATTTTATTTTATCAAATTGCCCCTGTCAACTCCTTGACAATTGTGTTCAGTCAGTTTATTTGCCAATATTTTATTTTCAGAATACAAATGGAATATAATAAAAGCGTGAGAATTTTTGTCTTTCGGAAAAATGTTTCCAGTGCGTGGAAAAAAAACAGTAACACTACTACTGAAAAGTAATTTACATCCATATATTTACGCCTTTTTATTTTACTTTAAGTTTCACAGATCATCTGAAGGTTGTTTGGTTTTTTTTTATGGTAGGTAAAATTATCCAATGACAAGTCCCGCCCCTGGGTGGGGCGGGAAATAGTGTCAGACTCTTCCTGACTAAAAACCTACCCTGTTCCATTCATTGCCTTCGTCCCAGGAAGGTTGTCTGGTAGCTAGCGCTTTTAGCAATAAGACCGCCATTGTACCCATAGATGTAAGTGTAAAAGTTTTCATTTTGGTGTACAATAAAGTTTATTTTATTCTATTCTAATCAATCTGAAAATTTCTTAATCGACTGCAGACCCAAGTTGGCCCCTGCACAAACGATTTGGCCAAATGGGGCTTCCTCAAACCGTCTCAAACACAGTGCCAGTGTGGAGACGTTGTACTGGACTTGCATCACCTGCTATGCTGTCCGTCCTGCATAATCACCTGCACCTTCCAGGATTTATACGAGGCCAATGATAGAGTTGTACAGTTGTACGAAAAGAAGCCCACTAAAAAGTGTTGTAACGATATATCTATGTACGAGCACATATATATCTATGTACATAAAGAAAGAAAAGAAAGAAAGAAAGAAAGAAAGAGTCGATCGTGGCCTTAGAACGCAAAGGGTTGGTAACTGAAAGACATAGGTGAATTTTTGTGCACCCAAGGACCTTGGTTGATGAAAAACTAAGCATGCGAACAGCGAGTTGTCACCGAGTGGTCCACAGGCCGTCCGCGCGTGGAGGGCTTACAACCGAGGCGACCCGGTGACGCTACGGAGTTGATGTAGTGAGCGCATACCCATACAAGTCCATATAAAGAATACTAGCTGAAGGAGGCCAGGCGGTGCGGAGTGGGTACCGGGTGGCTCTAATGGGCTGTGATATTAAGGCTCGCGTTTGACTACTATCTTACTTGATTGTAAGCGATGATGTGACCGACGCACGCTTGCGAAGAAATGGCTTACCCATTCACACTTGACTTAAAAATTTCGAAAGATTTACCGTAGCACCTACTGAGTAACTTAAGGAACATCATGGGTTTTGGTCAGTAAAAGTATGAAAAACCGTCCGCTCTACCCTAGAGCGTCATTTGATGATTAGCGAAGAAATTGGAAAAAACTAAATTTTGTATATATGTTTGCATGTATGTTTGTTATTCCTTCCCGCTCAAACAGCTGAACAGATTTGGGTGAAATTTTGCACACGTATAGATCCATGTCCTGGAATAGCATCCTTTTATGACAGAAGTACACCTTAAAGTCACGTTGGGATAATTTTCAATTTTCAAGACGCGACTTTTGTCATAAAATGAAATAGGTGAGCTCAACAAGTGGGTAGTATGCAGTCGTTGAGCTTCATATAATATTCTATCAAACAACATCAACAATTTATCACGAGAACCAATTTTCCTGTATGTATTTATTATTCAGGAAAGCGTTAAAGGCCCATATTTGTGTTGAATGTAAGTAAAATTGAGAACAAATTACATTGTTGCCATCGTGAGAAGAATCTGGACGAGACAAGCACTAGGACGTGGAGATAAACTAGAAAATAGAGAACTCTGCGTCCATCTGTGAGTAAAGAAAAGCTTATAATGTTTAGCTGTGGTTAAAATCGGGCTATGGATGATGACGAAGTTAATTCATCTACTTGAGAAACACTAAAAACTGTTTCTGATTATTTCAAATTCTGTCCGTTATAAGACCTTGAAACAATCCAAACGATGAGGCCTAAACCAGTTTCATTAGGAAGGAAATACTGCAAAGATGGTTAGCTCTTTAAAACAATGCATTAACATCAATCTGGTTGGCAAATGTCCATAAGAACATGAAAGATTTGAGACTAAACGAACAAGACAATCAAAACAGATATATATGGCGTCGCATGATCGGAAAGTCGATCGTGCGTAGCGGGATAAAGGCGAGGCAGAAGACAATACATTAAAAATACTCATTTTCTTTTTTTTTTTTCAATAAATGCACAAAATGTATTTCTTTTTTGCGTAAGTAGCTCACGCTAAATATCTGCTAGTAAGCCTCAGGCCGTGTTTACGGAGACGCGACGCGTTGGGCGTCTCGTCGTACATTGCAGCTGCGGGCCGCGTCATCGCTCACGCAAACACAAACATATGGCAATGTACGACGGACCGTCCGACGCGCCGCACAACGCGCCGCGTCTCCGTAATCGAACACTCAAAGTTTGAAGACCAGATTCTTAGGCATTATGAGGAAATATGCTGGCTTTCTAAGAAGGTTTTTAAACCGGTGTGATCATCATTCGTTTTTTCCATATTTGGAAAAAGGCATTTTACTTCCGATACCAAGACTGCAGCCATTTTTTAATTGGTAAATTTGCATAATTAACAATGATGCGGTTCGCACAACCTCTATCTCACCTGCCCCCCTAACCAAGTTACAATCGTTTCATTTTGCGTTAACGCTTGGAGTTGGCCACGCCCCCATTTCGTTTGTTCGAACAAAGTAGTTGAGGGCGTGGCCAACTCCAAGCGTTAACGCATAACGAAACGATTGTAACTTGGCTAGGAGAGCTAATGATAAGCGACGATTGTGGTTGATGATGGAATACGCTTACTAAAAGTTCACTTTTGGCTTAATACCTCAAGTTTGAGCTACCAGAAAATATAGATTTGAGCAGGGAATTCCACTTTTTAACCGCACGCACAATTAATGTGTTCACACACACACAACCTCCAGATTATATAACTATCAGAAAGTAAAGACTCCGGGCAAGGAAAGATTGGAGCAAATACATTAGCACCTTTTTACCCAACTGTACCCAGAAAGGAGGTTATGTTTTTACGCGTATTTTTCTAACTACGCAGACACATTAATCAAAACACTTCTAATAAATAATGTCCAAAAGAAAAGAAGAACAAAAACAATACATCCACTAAAAACATCATCAATTCAATATTTTTTCTTCTAACATCACAATAGGCAGAAAAATGTGACGTTTCAAGAATAAATGTGAGTCAGAAGAATTTTTATACCCAACATATAAAAGTACTGAGAGTCAAAAGGACCTATTAATCACCCCCTCCCCCGATTTTCCTGCCAAAGGTTTACGGTTAGAAATCTTAATATCCCTTTTATGTCTAGACTGAATTATAGGTACCGTACGTAAGTCTCGCTCACTTGATCTTTGATTTAGTCGAAATGTATATACTTACGTACTTAGCATTTTCTTAAAAGGAAACATTGTTGGGTCGAGATTTCAGTTTTTATTCGCTCGACGGACCGTGTATACACAGCCTTCAGGCATACACGATTTAATTTTTATTTAGTATTTTTTTCTTAAGCAATGGTGGCCGAGTGGTAGTGGCCCTGACTTACAAGTTGTAGGTCGCGGGTTCAACACCGGCCAGGCGCATTACTTTGTGTAATTTATTTCTTCACCACTGCTCTCAAAACGGTAACGGTGCGTGATCGATTACGGCCCATTCCCTCTCTTAGAGAGGAGGCCTGAGTCCCAGAAGTGGGAACATTAAAAGGCTGACGATGATGATCATGATGATTTTTTTCTTTGTTTCCCTTTGACGTTTTTGGTCAGCCACAAATCAAATACTGTTATATTTATCTATGGTTGAAATTTCTCATCACAATGGATGGATGGATGGACACAGATGGCGAAGCGTAATCAAGAGGAGAATGACTTCACATCAGGGAAAGCTGGATCCTTAGTAATGAGGAATAGGAAGCGAAAAGGTGAACCGATAGAATGAATCTTCCGCTTTATTTGACAATCTATTTAACAGGGACACCTACTGGCATTAAGATTGTTTGAATCGCAGGAAAAATCAACAGAATAAATTATTAATAGTAATAGAAAAGAAAGAAAGAAGAATATTTATTTGGAAGTAAAAAAGTAACTATGATTAAAACATGCCAAATGAGTATTGGACTCAACTCAAACAAGTAGGACAATACGCTACAATATTAAAATCGAGTATAAAACGACGACGAAATAACCTTTTAGTTAATATAATATTGTTCTACTCTCTACCTCTATGCTTTATTAAATACATCCAGCCTACTGACAGATGAACGGACGGACGTAGGGACAGGGGAGGTATGTAATACCTGTTGACGCCCTTTGGGTACGAAACCCTAAAACAAAACAATATCAACATTGCTTGTGCCTTACGGCTATGCCAAAAAGATTCAGTCCAGCAATGCTGCCAGACATGTCTGAGGCTGGACTTCCAATGAACCTTGACTGACAATTGATGGAGCAAAAGATTTCAAGTATCAGCTTAGACAACTTTCTAGCTAACAATACTACTTACTAAGCAAGAACTATCGAAACAATAGCACAATCAAATCTCAACACTAATCAGGAAAATTTATCACCAAACAATATTACAGACCAAAACCTAAGTCTAAATCTTACCTGACTCCAAGAAACATCCAATTAATATATCTAGGAAAGCCCAAGCCCGGATTGGTGGCCATATTGCTAAAGTTTGTCTACGGTTATGATGGGTAACCTTGAAACTTATGAAGGGTTGGTCAAGGCTTTAGTGGGGCCTTGACAAGCCCGTAGCGAGTCATAACCTCATAAGTTAGTATAAATTACCCCAAATACATGTATAGCATGACGCTTGTGTGTTAATGTGCGGTTACGTGAACTTTCTCTAGAAATGTAAGTACATACATATTTATGTAAATTGAATGGTTGTGGAAGAAAAAGATTCGTGAATATCTTGTGTGAAAGACGACTCCGATCTATGAACATTTATTTTGCAATAGGTTTTTAAAAAACACTTTTATACCTCAGTTTTTTCGACTATTTAAACTCCTTGACCCTGACTACCCAGAGAAGAAACACTGAAATAAATTTAGAGGTCAATATACTGTATAGACTTTTTTTTATGGTAGGTAAAATCATCCAATGACAAATCCCGCCCTTGGGCGGAGTGGGAAGTCAGACTCTTACTGACTAAAAACCTACCCCGTTCCTTCGTTGCCTATCATACCGGGGCTGAGCCTTCCTCTCAGAAAACAGCCCTTGACCCTAGCAGGCTTCGACCCTGTATACCTGCAGCTAGCAGGCTGGGCCTCTACGGTTCGCTGACAGCTCCTTGAGGCGCGCGGGAACAGTACGCGCCGTCGACGACTTGGGCTCGGTCCGGGCGGTTACCGGACGATCGGACAGCGTGCTACCCATTGCACGCCGTCCGCAAGCCTGCACCTACAGTGGCCGGAAATAGTGATCTGAATCCCGACGGCGGTTGGGGCGAGCGCCTCGTTGCCTTTGCCTGATGCGGTCGACCTCCTCCTTCGCTAGCATTACTGCTTCGCAGAAGGAGGCGACTACCTGCCATCCCTCCTCACTCCGGACCATGGCCTGAACCGAGGCCCGGCGAGAGAGATCGCTACTCTATAGACTTTAAAAAGATTACTCTCTCAGATGATCTTTTGATGAAAGAAGCATACATATTTCAGTGAACCTGAAAGTCAGTGCAAGGTTTGTAAGTATTCGTTTAGCTCAACTCAGGACTACTAAAGAGTTGAGCTCTTTAGTTTAGAAGAAGATAAATGCTGAAACGGCGACGTATAGAAAGTTAATCTCCCTTGGAATATAGTATTACTATTTATAATTTATTCAGAATCTTTCGGCCACATTGAGCCTCTAATCTGCGAGTAACGTGCCGAAAGACACAGCATTGGAAGACCTCTCAAAAGATAGACTGATGAACTGGTGAGGGTTGTGAGAATCCAATGAATGCGAGACGCACAGGACCGGTCCTTATGGCACACTTGGTTAGGCCTACGTCTTGCAGTAGAGGTCTTTCTTTCGGCTGAAGTTGATGACAAAATTTATAATGAGCCTATTGTGTCCCATCATCATCATCATAGGGGACACAGGCCTCCTCTCTAAGAGAGAATGGGCCGTAATCAACCATGTGTCTTCGAATTTTTGGTTCTAGGACATACCGGTTTCCTCACGATGTTTTCCTTCACCGTTTTGAGAGCAGTGGTGATGAAATAAATTACACAAAGTAATGCGCCTGGCTGGGTTTGCACCCTCGACCTACAACTCGTAAGTCGGGCCCGTTACCACTCGGCCACCACTGCTCTATTGTGTCCCACTGCAGGGCAAAGGCCTCAATCATTTTCTTCCCTTTTTTCTGTCTCTAAATATATCTGGCCAATCTTTTAGGCAGGAGTCCTACTCGGCACACCACCTCCTTTTGGGCCTACTGCATCACCGGTCCTCGTTGTGCGGGATTCAGTCAGTGCTCACCTCCGCACAATTTTATTACGACATGTGGGGTACAAATCCAGGTTCGAAAGATAAATAAAGAAGATTATGTTTGAGTACAATTTTTTCAATCTTTTGTACAGAATTCTCATCGAAAACGGCAATCAAATTAATATCGAAACCTCGGAGCCCTGAGAAGTTCGTCAAAGTTTGAATGAAGTACAATTATTAAGTTTCCTCGTATTTTGTGTCAGATATTCAATTTGCATAAATACGAGCTATTGTTACCGTTTCCAGATTAATGTATTTTAAGACTGTGTTCCGCCCTCAAGTGATACTGCGGGGTAACCAAAATAATATACAATAGTATTGTCAAAGCGAAATATATGAGTTTATGTTATTAGTTGCGACAAATTTACGCTAGACAGAACAAACAAAATTCAGGGTTGAAATCAAATAAAGTACAGATTGAGTGGGTTATATATATCTTCACACTAATATGATGAAGACGAAAGTTTGTCCATATAGTATGTGTATGTTTGCATGGATGATAGGCACACGAAAAGACAATGTCATGGAATAGGAGATTAGGAGATAGGACTTCTTATCCCGAAAGTATGTTTTTTTGGGATACTTTTATAACTTTCATATAAGCGATATATAATGAAGGAGGAAAATCATGGTTACCGACAATGGTGAATCGGAGACACACAGAACCGGTTATTGTAGTAATGTAGCGACATCTATGACGCCACATGGAACTAAAATTTAATATCCTGAATCGCAGTATTAAAGTTCTCCACACGATAAGACAACACCCCAAAATCAGGCAGTTGGCCGGACTAGAAAAATAGCCTGTTCCGCGTATCTCAAAACTGGCGACCGTCGACTAGAAATGTCAGCGCAGCTTTCGTGCAGCTATTGCTTCGAGAAGTCATCATCACTTCCTCAAACTTTCAAACCATACAGCCAGCACCCGCTTTGAAGGGAATCCTAACCACCAGCATGCCTCTAAAGGTTATATATGGGAGATGGCCTATTGTTAGCAGACCTATGTGGTTTTGACTTGGAAGAACTCCCACTAGGTGGATCGATGACCTGGTGAGAATCGCGGAAATGCGGTGGATGCGAGACTCACAGGACCGCTCGTTGTGGCGACAC
This sequence comes from Leucania comma, assembly GCA_958295575.1. Lineage (NCBI taxonomy): Eukaryota > Metazoa > Arthropoda > Insecta > Lepidoptera > Noctuidae > Leucania > Leucania comma. Next base: position 6,174,486 of record OY282468.1, read on the forward strand.
TTGGGGGAGGCTATATCCAACAATACACGTTCTTCGGCTGAAATAATGCTGCGCCACCGGTACGTGGTTGAGATCACACCCATACGTACAAACGTTCAGGGAACACATTCATTATAGGAGTGGAATTCTCTGCCAGAGTCTGTTTCCTGATAGCTATAACCTAGGGGCCTTTAAGTCAATAGTGAATAGGTTATTTCTAGGCAAGCGTGTTCCATCGTCGGCCACATCATCGCTTACCATCAGGTGACATAATGGTCGAACGCTAGCCTGTCCCTAATAAAAAAAGAGATGTCGTATAGCAGTTACCGTATTTCGGCTGAATTGATGGTGTTGAATGATATATTGAAAAGGTTGTCCAGATACTTACCAACCATCATGTCGGGTACGTCGTGTGGCGCCAGGTTTTTAACTTTTTCGTCACTTCTCGGGATAAAATCTCTCTCGGCGGTTGCCTCTTCTGAAAGAGAAAGAATAGTATTTGTATCATTCTTACATAATTCGGTAGACAAACTACAAAAATAAGTTTTCCAAAATTCTAGCGTTTTTTTTTCTTTTTTGAGGCAGGAAATCATCAATGACTTCTTCCGCCCTGTGATGCTATTCTCTAAGAAAACGCAGCGCTGCCTCAACGACGAACACCCAAATAAGATACATTGGATTGTCAACCTAATGTACCTATACATTGGATTGTTAATTCAATGTATCCTATTTGGATGTTCGACTTTGCGGCAGCGCTGCATTTTCTTAGAGAATAGCATCACTGGAATGAAGTGTTAAGATGTGTCCGATAATAACGTACCAAAATGACAGACTGTTGTTCAGTTATCATTCGTGTCTTTTTATTAGGTGGGAAAATCATCCAATGACAGCTCGTGCTGTAAGTCAGCACTGCGTCGTCGGAATATAATATATTAAGTGTTTCTACGACAAAAATAGAATCAGTCATTGATTTTAGGATACTTGTACTCAATTCAATTCAGTACCGTTTTTAAAATGCTTTGCGTGAGTATGCACCTTCGCACCTCATTAATGGCCTTTGTGGAAGAGACACCACAATTTTGCCAATAACACGTACGAACTATTAATATACCGTCAAACGCTGGATAGTATTTAGCGAGAATTAACAGTAAAATGAATATAAATATATTTTTAAATTAAAGAACAAAATAAGAGAATTTCTTCGCAGACAGAAACCGTCCGTCAGTCAGTCAATCTTATGACCACAGATTTTCTCACCTTTTTCCTATAACTTGTCAAAGTAATGCCAATGTCAAATTGTTTCTCTATGCTTTTTAAAGGACAACATAAAAAAATCTGACCATAGTCGTTAACCATGAAGGTGGGTTTGGATTCAAAAATGATTTTTTTAAAGGGCATTGTCGGCATTGTCACGCTAAATGCAGCGCACATTTCAGCATGTGTAAATAAACACGTAACACACGTATTAACACAAAGCCTAGCAAACATACGAGGCGGAAATAAAGGCAGACTTAATGACACCTGACAATTTGTATGCAGTTTTACTCGTGCTGAAATGACGAAAAATATATGTAACTATAGCCCATAGTTAACGAACTTTTCTGTACTTAGTCGTTTTTACATTTCACTTTATTGACAAAAACTACCTATGTTAATTAGATTTCTTACTTCTACTTCGTTAATTTACTTAGTCGATTGAAAATACTTAAATGACTTAGGTATTTGTCTAGGGCTGAAAGTCAACTCATGACGTGAAAACAATGAAGTTAGTATTAATCAACTCTAAAATAGTAAGAAGGTAAGTACACTGAAAACTGTTCATTGGGTACATTATTATTATCGTCATAGTAATATAATAATATAATTTAATATTCCACAACTGTCACACAACACCGTCTAATCCCAAGCTAAGAGCTTGTGTTATGGATGCCAGACAGGTGATAAACATACTTATATATTTCTAAATACATACATATTATAGATAAATAACACCCAGACACAGAACAAATGATCGTGCTCATCACACAAACATTTGTCCTGAATGGGAATCGAAACCACGACCTCCGGCATAGCAGTCAGGGCCACTAACTACTAGACCAACAGGCCAGTCTAACAATAGTGTGGGAAATAACAGTATTATTTTTATGATTGGCCTTATAGTAAAAAAAAAACTACGTCAATCAATTAACGTACTTAGACTCTCTCCGAGTCATTGGTCAAGTGGCCACGTTAATAGCAGCATTAATGGCATTCATTAAGTCATCAAAATTAAAGGAGTATGTGCACTCGAGGCCCAATATAATCGCATGGAGCTAAATTATCAATAGAGTTCTACAAAACTTAATGCATGACTAAATTTAAAAAATAACTAACACTAATTTACGTAAAACACTGCAAATCAAACTGTTATACAATGAAAATAAAGGTAATGTGCTCAAAAAAAATCATATTTCTTATCGCTAAAAATATAAGTTTCCTTTGTTCCATGTTGAACTAAATATGTCACAAACGAACTAAGTCATACTCGTGTTATTTATACCTCGATTTATTATAACAGTGCTAAAGTTACTGTGCAATGTAAGTAGGACATGGCATCCGATATTATAGTTGAGAATATGTGACTGACTTGTTTGGCAATAAGTTTCCTCTGTGAGGTTATTCTACACCGTATCATTGACATCAACGCACAAAACAAATACTAGTCATGACTAGTTCAGACAAACGAATACTAGTCCAGTACATGATTCTGGACCCCCAGTGGTGGAATTTTTCGTCGGCCTTCCCTATTTTTTATCTGTACTTTTTTTTAATACAATCTGTATAAAATCATTATTTTAATCAACCCCGATGACATTTTTATTTTTAAAAGTAATGAATTCATTTTCATTATATTTTTATTTTATTAAACAAAGTTAAGATTCAAACAAAAAAACAGCAATTTGTGTAAGATATGGATATGTCATCACAGTTGCTCTCAAAACGGAGAAAGATAACATCATGAGGAAAGGCGTGGCTGGAAAGACCTCACGGCGTTCTCAACTTCCGCACGACGCAGGTGCTTACCGAACACGGAAGGTTCGCTAAGTACCTGTTCCGGATTCGTGCGGAGGATTCGCCCGGGTGTCGCCACTGTGCGGAACATCCGGAGGACACGGTGGAGCACACTGTAGAGGTGTGCCCCGCCTGGGCGGAGCATCGCCGTGTCCTCGTGGGGGCGATCGGCGGCAGCGATCTCTCTCGCCGGGCCTTGGTTCAGGCCATGGTCCGTAGTGAGGAGGGATGGCAGGCGGTCGCCTCCTTCTGCGAAGCAGTAATGCTAGCAAAGGAGGAGGCCGACCGCATCAGGCAGAGGCAACGGGGCGCTCGCCCCAGCCGCCGCCGGGATTGCGATCCCGATTTCCGGCCACCGTAGGCGCGGGCTTGCGGACGGCGTGCAATGGGTAGCACGCTGTCCGATCGTCCGGTAACCGACCGGACCGAGCCCAAGTCGTCGACGGCGCGTTCTGTTCCCGCGCGCCTCAAGGAGCTGTCAGCACACCGAAGAGGCCCAGCCTGCTAACTGCAGGCAGGCAGGGTCGAAGCCTACTGGGGTCATGGGTTAGTTCCGAAAGGAATGCTCGGCCCCGGCACGATAGGCTACGAAGGAACGGGGTAGGTTTTTAGTCAGTAAGAGTCTGACACTACTTCCCGCTCCGCCCAAGGGCGGGATTTGTCATTGGATGATTTTACCTACCATAAAAAAAAAAAACATCATGAGGAAACATGCTTGTACTAAAACCAAAACTTCGAAGACATGTGACATCCACCAGCCCTCACGTCACGTGGCGGATTTATGGTAGGATTTTGAGTTCAAGCTGAGGAACAATATAAGGCCAAATATGCTTATGAAGGTTTTTATTTACTCACGCTAAAAACGGTTTGTCTAAAGTACACATTGAGCGAAATGTTTTAAAGATATTTATGAAAAAGTTATTGAAATTTAGCAGATTTTAAAAATACCTATGTCAACGAAATAAAAAACGTGAAATACAAACTATAATTGATTCGTTTTAGCATGCCAAAAACGTTTATGGCAACTTCCCAAATATCTGAAAATCCGAGTAATATCTAAGTTATATACAGTTTTTCATTATCAAACAGTGTCGAGAACCGCGAAAAATGTTGATTCAAGACTGCTATACGTCTTATTTCCGTTTTTAAATTTACTAATGTCAGATACACGCTCTGTTCCAGTGCGTATCCAGACAACTAATGTAAGTGCGATCAAATTTGACACACGAATCGATGCGGGCGGGTCAACGACCGCTATTGCCACGGCAAAGCGGAACAGCTATACAACCGAAATGTGGGTTCAGTTATAATTAGTAAACGAAACATAATACACAGTCTGGTGATCTAACAAAGTAATAATTAATTCCCGCGAAGAAATTAATTTCATACATGCGTATATTAATTCGAGTTTTAGAAAAAAAGTACTTTATTTTTTTATTTTATCTTTGCAAATCGATAGTGTTGCATGTACCAGATCGACCCTCCACGAGATTAAAACGATCAAAATTTAGCGGTGTATAGATTGCCGGTAATTGGTTTTATGGATAATTTTGTCATTAATAACTATTAGCAGCATCAGCCAAATAATGTTCCCACTGCTGGGACTCAGGCCTCCTCTCTAGGAGAGGGAATGGGCCATAATCCACCACGCAGGCCCAGTGCGGGTTGGTGAATGTCACACATCGTCGATTTTTTGGTTCTAGGACATACCGATTTTACCGTTTTGAGTAGTGGTGATGAAATAAATTACACAAAGTAATGTGCCTAGCTGGGTTTGAACCCGCGACCTACAACTCATAAGTCAGGGCCTTAAACACTCGGGGCTCTTAATAACTATATCTCCATATAAATTTGGTTTCAAAAAAGCAACAAGCACTGAAATTATCATTTTTGTAGTACGCACATTATATTTTTATGCTAAGCTTGAAACAGAAATAAAAACAAAATGTCTACTTTCAGATTCGAGTGTTTACCTAGGGACAGTCGAAATGGTCTTCACTAAGAATGTGTCCAATAGCACTTTTCCTATTGTCTCTATCAAGGCGAATACACTTAGTTCTTGTATTTATTAGGTAGCACTTTTACTAAACACTACTACCCACGGTTACAATTCTTTTCAGATTTCTCACTCTACTCCTGGTGTTCTTCTTCTTATCGTATCGATGGTTTTCTTTTCCCTCAAAGTTTTTGTGCCCAGTAGGTTGCCACGTTTACAGCGGCATCAGTGGCATTTTTGAGGTCCTCCAAAGTGCAGGTGTAGGGACACTTTGGGCACTCTAATAAGTGGGACATCGTCTGGTCAGGTGGGACCACACTCGCATTGGGTGTCGGAGGAGTCTATAATACCCCACTTCGCCAGGTTGTGTTTGCAGCGGCCCACTTGCGTGCGTAGTCTAAAAGCAGTGCGTGTAGTGTCTCCTGGTGTTGAAAAGTTGAATTGCATCAATGATCACATTCTAGTTTTTTTTAGGTACATTGAATTGGGAAATCAGCCAATGACTACTCTCGCTCTAGGGCAGAGCGAACGGAATGTCAGACTTTCACTGACTAAAACCCAGTTCTATGTTCCTTCTTTTCCTTGCGTTCCAGTACCCTGGGTATTCCTTTCAGAAGGGAACCCATGACTTCAGCAGGCTTCCACCCTGCTGGGCCCCTACTGTTCGCATGCGTGCAGACTGTTGCCTCCAGATACCATGATGGTAAGCCAGCAAGAAGGTTGGAGGAAGATTATAACCGATTTTCAGGTCTCAATCGAAGTGGGAAGCTGTGCGTAACCATAGCAAATGGTTCAACTTATTTGCCGCGTACTGTACTTTTTACTATTTATATCCTTCTTTAAAAAATATCTGTTAGCGCATGAAAAATATGACGTAGAGTTTAATAAAAAACCTATCCTATATTTCCTAACAACAAAAATACATGAACGTTTTCATCACGGAACAAATAACTTTAACCGCTGAACTAGAAAAACTATTCGCATATAAATTTGTTTTTATTGCCCAGTAAAACACCGCTACAAAACCCCGAGCAATTTCTAATTACAAAGTTATAAAAAAAAAATATTCATTATACGCGATGATAGAATCTCCTGAGTCCTGGCTACCACGGTTCCGTAGAAAAAAAACTGAGCAAGTCCAAGTTGGACTCGTGCACCGAGGCCGGAGGGTTCCGTACAAATATACCTACGTACAAAATTCAGTTTTCGTATCGAATCTCAAAAATTTTTCCGAGTTCCAAATATGGTTTTTTTTTCTAACTACAAATTCACAGTTTTCTTTATTTTCCTCTACTTGGGTGATATTCTTTATGAAAACAGCTCTGAGCGCAGCGCTGGCCCAGCGACAAAGTCCAAATAGGTACATTGGATTTGTATGTGATTTGAATGTACCTTCTTGCGGCAAAGTACCCTATGAATTTTAATTCTCTCAAGAGTCGAAATGTACTTTTTTTTTGCAACATAAACGGGCGTATCTTTTTTTCGTTGTTATAGAAGTTTGATTTTTTCACAGCTTCAAGTGACCGCAGACTTACGTATATAGTTTTAATTTAATTTCCATAATCCACACGATCCCGGGATAATGGTTCTTGAAGGACAGACAGACAGTCGGACCACAGAGTGATCCTATAAGGGTTCCGTTTTTTTCCTGTGAGATACGGGACCCCAAAAAATCATTAAAAATATGTAGAAGAAAAACAATTTTGTCTCTGTCCTCTGTCTATTTAAATTCTACGTAAATTCAATTCTATGCCGAGAACGGTCGAAGCAAAGCAATCTTGTGGCGACTCAAGAGACCAAGGGACCGAGAAAAATGTCTGATAAATAGCCCCTTTTAATATAAGTCCGATTCTCTTTGAAAATATTATGTAATTTTTCTTGTCGCAAAGAATAAGGAGTAGTGTACAAAGGTGGGATTTAAGGAAATCCGAAATACTGTATAAGTAATGGTATAGTTATTTAAAGGTGGGTTTATACTTGTTTGTATTTTTCAGTGATTTAAGATAAGCTTTCCATTTTTCTGGTGCCATGAGTATTATTTTGTTTATTTAAATAAGAAAGTAAATATTGTGACTGGAGGAGCAGCCGATTATAAAAGCTTTGTGTCTAGATGATAAGATTTTTTTAAAACAAAATCTGCCTAAATGTACTAGTTTTTAGTGTGCACATTTGTCCATAAAAAATCATGCTGACATGCATGTCGACAGTATTGTAGTCAAAGTACATGAAAAAGTCATGTATCTACCTTCAAAAGTTATTAGCCATAAATTGATATTTTTACTTGTACTCTTTAATAGATATCTTAAACTGGATTTGGCCAGCTGTATCACCACATTGACCAGGAGAAAGAAATAACAATACAAGATGAAGTAAACTAGGGTTGCGTGCTAGGGAGTTTCCGTAGTCTTAGAATTCAAAGGACATCTGAAGGACGTTGACATTGGCTTAAATCAATAAAAATCTGACACTCCTTCTCACTCCGTCCAGAGCATAGCATAGTATCAGCCTTATAATGTTTCCACTGTTGGGACTCACGCCTCCTCTCTGGAGAGGGAATGGGTAGTAATCTACCACGCGAGCCCAGTGCAGGATGGTGGATGTAACATGTCTTCGAATTTTTTGTTCTAGAACATGTCGGTTTCCTCACGATGTTTTCCTTCGCAGTTTTGAGAGCAGTGGTGATGAAATAAATTACACAAAGTAGTGCGCCTGGCTGGGTTTGAACCCGCGACCTACAACTCATAAGTCAGGGCCATTACCACTCGGCCTCGACCTCTGCTCTCAATACGTAACATAAAAAAATTAAAATGACAAATACATTTATTTTTTACTCGAAGTAATGTGTAAATTTTTAACTATTTTTTGTTGTACTATCGACAACCATCACAACTGCGAAGCATAACTTAACAAACTAATACGTTACTATTATTGTAGTACTGATACCTACTAGTATTGATATTTTAATATTTAACAATACACTATCCATATTCATAGCAGTTAATTTAGTTACAGAGTAAATTGACATATTAAATGAAGTGAATAACACGGTGACAGCACCATATAACATAGGAATGTAATATTCCACAGAGTGTTATGTATGCATGTAAGGATAATAACATTTAGTTTAGGTACTAGCTACAGTAGCTACATTTTAGTGGTGTCGTGAAACAATATCCTCAGGGCTTTATGTCTGAGAGGTTTTTTGCACTGCACAAGAAGTAGGGTTGGGACGTAAGGAAGTTTGAAACTCGCTTTAACCACAATATAGGGTTGATACTGTACTTGTTCTGCCGTGAAAAGCAAAACATGTTTGGACAGGATTTTCCTGTATTAACACGTTTTAGTTAGTTTTCGTGCTTCTCAAAATCAAATTCTATTTTTAAACCAAAAAAATCTTTCGCATTATTTATAACTTTATTGAATAAATATCAGGAATAAACGTCATTTATACTTTAAAAGCATAGCGTTTTGTTTTTAGCGTTAATCAATACTAAACGAAGTATCCTTCACAATAATCTCGTAACAACTTTCAACATAATTAAATCCCGGCTCTTCATCTCAAAATTAAATCAAAATCCTTTAAGATTCATAGCACAAAGCTGTCTTGGAGCCGATAATAAATTCGTAATTTATTACACCATTGAGTTCAATTGTACTGTAAGCCCCCAAAGGGCAAACCGAAGATAATTCAGTTCTCCGTCCGCATGGGTACATAACTAATGTGATGTATGGCCCTTTAGGGGCGCTAGGGTTGCCCTAACTTTGGCCTCATGATGACTGTTACGTGATTTCGACTTGACTTTGAGAAGGCCATTGATTTTTCCGGACATAAAAATCTTAATGACTCTTCCTGATTTGAATTTCGGATTTCCTTAAGGAAAAATATTAAACTTTATCGCGCTTCGGACCAAAAATATCTATTTACATTTTCGTTACCGTTTCACATTCAAAGACGCTTTCCAATGGTAATAACAATCACCATAAATTCAAGTTTAACTTATACAGGCAGCTCTCATAAATCTAGCTGTAGCAGTCTGCAAACTTTGAAAAAACGAAGGGAAAAATGTGAATCATTGCTACCGGACTATTGTTTGTTTTGTCTCTATTCATAGCTGAGTACACATGCGGATAAACAAAACACGGCACACGCAAAATACGGGTTGAAATGGGGAAACGAACTCCTTCGGCTGAATACCTCGGCAGTGTAGACTCTTTGGTAAATACACCATGATAAATCGCAATGCCGATCCATCATTATCAGTGACGTAATACGGATTGATGGTCTCTAGGAAATATAAATGTTTCTTCTGCCTTTTTTTGAGTGTATTAAAATATATTATGCTATAGTACGTACTGCTTGTATTGTTGAGAGATGGTTCGAAAGAGTCACTGTGGCCCTGGAACGTAAAGGGCATCTGAAGGAACAAGGGTGGGTTTTTATAAGTGAAAGTCTAACACACTCCCTCACGCTTCTCCCATAACGAGAGAAGTTATGACTTCCCCCCACAATAAAAGGGGTAGCCCCTTTTGGGATGACGATATCTACAGAGGAATTAGGTAATGAACGTCAAGTTATATTTATAAAGAAATAATTACTGGTTGCTAAGTAATTTCTCATTAAGTTATTACTTTAGGTTAAAAATCTTCTTTAAAAATTTCAAGTTTTCTTAACTATAGAATACAAAAAGATCAAGAATTGTTGATTACTGGTATTACAATTTCGAAGGCAGTCATGAGAATGTAAGTTGAAAATATATACCTACCTATTAATACAAATGTAACATTTTTCTACCTTCTTCTTGATCCTTATAGTTTTTGTTTTGTTTTAGATTATAAATTTACAATGTCATTTTTTTTCGCCAAGGCGTGCCGTGAGCACAAGGTGAATCAATTGATGTCAATTGGTAGAAACAAAACCTTCCCATCTCTATTAATAGTCTCTAAGCAAGCTCATCGATTTTCAAAGGATTTTCCTCAATTAAATTTACTTAAAAACTCCGACATCGACTTAAGAACAAAAGATAATACAAAGTTTGCTAATTCCACGCAAGGACTAAAAAAATCTCGACTTTACTTATCTCGAAGGGTTCTCAAAATGCTTGCAAATCCACTACAATCCCTTATTATTTCTACAATGCCTCCTAAATGTATTTAAAAATAAGTTTTTTTTTGTTTGAAAGAAATTCAAGGACTTTTAAAGAGATACAGGTTTTTACGGAGATGAGGGTCTTTTAAATATTCAATATGTTCTTTGTTTTTGTTTTTATTATCTGTTCTGTTTTGCTTAGATCAAAGAACCAGATTCAAGGTTGAATTTAGAAAATAAAATTTATACGCATTAAGAATTTATAAGGGTTAGGTAACTACCAACTTGTTTATAATGTATATGGAGTAGGGTAAAGTGTTTTGTTTTATGTTGGTAGGCTCGTATTGAACCACTATCTCACCTGATGCCATACTTGCCTAAAAGTATAACATTTCACTCTTGAATACCCATAGTATTTAACCATCCGGGCATACACTCCAGTGGGAAGTTCCTCTCTTATTTGTAAGAAAGCAGTGTTCCCAAAATGTTTTGTGCATAAAGGTGACTTGTCCAAGATAAGCAAATTCCTTCACAACTATAATGCTGATTGGTGACATACAGGAATAGTTTTAAATGATTCTTTGAAAGATAGGATCCGAAATGTGATTATACAGAAAAGAAATAGCGTCCCCGACACAATTTACAAATTAAAATGGCAGTGAGTCGGCCATAATTACATACTTATGTCAAAGAATCCATTGCATGTTTTTTGTTTTATATCTAAATTAGTACTTGACTGCGATCCTACCTGATGGTAAGCAGTGATGCAATCGTTGATACTGAGATGCACTAGTTTATTAAAAGCCTATTCACTCTAGCCTTGAAGACACCTTAATTATAATCGGACGGGAAGACCGTAGCAGGTAAACTGTTCCAGTACTGTGATGTCCAAGGTTTAAGCGACGCGCGACGAGGCGAAATGCTTAGTCCTGACCGTAGAAGTTTCAACAACGTAAGGGCGGACATTCGCCGTACATTGGGTTGTCGGATGGTAGAAAAGAGCTGGCGGAATCAAGTTATGCAATTCCCGCGCACACTCTCCAAAATGCATCCTGTAAAATACGGAAAGGCTGGCTACTCTATGCCTGTGTTAAAAGGCTTTGTAGCTTAAAATTAAGACCGCATATTGATAAACGTAGTGGGACAAAACCTTAAACTATTGGGCCGAGACGTGCTTAAAAAGCTAGTTAAGCAGACTGGATGCGGAGGACCTAGGGTTGTACGCTTGTCAGATGCCTATGTTTAGCAGTGGACTTCGAAAGGCTAACTTGAAGTACTTCGTGTACCTAATTTTTCTAATTTATACAGTAATCCTTACAAGAAGAATAGTCAAAAGTTTTCAATTTTCAAGTCTATTTTTCTGTCAACCCTACTAAGTCCCCAACACTTTAAAGTAATGACGTCATCCCTTGCCCTACAGCATGTGCACACGATGCAATTACAAGCAATACATTCCAAACTAATCTGACCTCGCATTGTATAGACTTTTCGTACAGTGAGAGGTCAACTCTTACAAGAAATATACCTATAGTTTGATGTGACGCGACGTCGAGTGTACACTCAACTATACGTAAGTACAGTCGCGCATAGCAGTCGGGACGACGACTTAACGAGTTTAATTATATTGTCGGCAACTGTACAGTATCTGGATATTATCTAGACAGTTGCATCTTCATGTTTGCAGTTCTGTCGGTGTCTGGGATTTTCTCTTTAGGGTGGCTTTCATCTCCGAGGCAGCCTTTCTCCAATCACCTATAGTCAACGTCGCGCATAGTTTAAAAGCTGTTGCTTCATCTAAAGTAATCCAACGCAATGTTCGATGGCAACGCGAAAAAAGAGAGATAACGCCTGAAAACTCTGTTGGCATTTGGGGGTCCGTGATTTACTCGAATATTTTACAAAACTTGTTCCAGGAAATATGTAATTTTTTTTTAAATCCTTATAAGTTTTTGATAAAAATCATCATTTAGAATCTCGATTAAATATGCAAGGTTTCTTTAAAAGTATTTTTTTATATTTTTAATTTATGAATACATTATGGAGGACCAAAGCTAACATAAAATAGCAGATTTTTGGAGGTCTTTACTGAATTAGTTTTAAACAAATTTATGTTTTAATTCCTATAGAAGTGTAGATAATAGCCACAAGATATCGTTGTATCCAAAATATCTGAATAAAGATGTGTAATAACAGCATGATCACGTAAGAGCGGTTGTAAGAAAATCTACCTCGGGTTGACCGCTCCCAAGGCGACCAGTCACCCATTTTGACTAGCCTGTTGGTCTAGTGGTTAGTGGCCCTGACTGCTATGCCAGAGGTCGTGGGTTCGATTCCCACTCAGGACAAATGTTTGTGTGATGAGCACGATAATTTGTTCTATGTATGGGTTTTTTTTTTTTATGGTAGGTAAAATCATCCAATGACAAATCCCGCCCTTGGGCGGAGCGGGAAGTAGTGTCAGACTCTTACTGACTAAAAACCTACCCCGTTCCTTCGTAGCCTATCGTGCTGGGGCCGAGCATTCCTTTCGGAACTAACCCATGACCTCAGTAGGCTTCGACCCTGCCTGCCTGCAGTTAGCAGGCTGGGCCTCTTCGGTGTGCTGACAGCTCCTTGAGGCGCGCGGGAACAGAACGCGCCGTCGACGACTTGGGCTCGGTCCGGTCGGTTACCGGACGATCGGACAGCGTGCTACCCATTGCACGCCGTCCGCAAGCCCGCGCCTACGGTGGCCGGAAATCGGGATCGGAATCCCGGCGGCGGCTGGGGCGAGCGCCCCGTTTCTATGTCTGGGTGTAATTTATCTATAATATGTATGTATTTAGAAATATATGAGTATGTTTATCAGTTGTCTAGTACCCATAACACAAGCTCTGCTTAGCTTGGGACTAGATGGCGTTGTGTAATAGTGTGTGTGATATTATTATTATTCCGCTCTTAACGGGATCCATTTTACGACCTAAAATCCCTTTAACAGTTTAAAGGGATTAAATTTTGAAACACTTGTATGTACACATTTGTGAATGATGTGCACGCCGGTAACTGGATTGTTTGTACGCAACCATTTTCAGGAAGTTAAATGTAAAAAATAATTGTAAACAAGTTGTTGGTGTGCCTTTCTAATAAAATAAAAATAGAATAGCTCCATCCATATTTTTGCTCACAAACCGGTAAAACTTCACACCCTCTCTTAGGCTCTGCCGCAGTCGGATACAAAAGGGTGAATAAAGCAGGTTGTCTAGACTCTAGGAGCTCTTTTGAGGGTAGATGTCTACAAAAGATATGACCTACACTTACATTTACTGTAAATTTTCAATATTTCTTTTTCACTGCCATTCGGGACCATAGTTACCCAATTAAAAATAATTATATGACTTAAAAATCATGATTATAGTCTGTTCACGTTAAGAAAATAGTAACTCACCTTTGCTACTACAAAGTAAAGGCAAATTCATACTGGAGTAAAAAATAAACCATTAATATAAACAAACTTTTGAATCCACGTTCAAATTTATGTCGCTAAGTACCAGATCGCAGAGAAAATCCTTTCTAGAGGCTATATTTTGTGGGCAATGAGTGAGTAACGAGCAATAAACAAACTATTCCAAAACAAGCAACTGATTTATTATCATCTAAGCTATTTGCTTATTCTCAAGCTTCCGGACTATTGACTTAACCGACATTTTAATATTAATGTACAAATTGAAAAAAGAAGCGTCCATACTGTCTAAAGGACTTACATTAACTGGTCAATGTGAACACGGCTTTCAAATTTACTATAATTTAATTGGTTAAAGGGGCGTGGCTAAGTCGAGTGATAGCGATGAGTCACTATTGTCTTGACACGAATAGACTACTTTTTTTAATTGATATAAACTAGTACAATATAATAACTTAATGACTAATTGTGATAACCGCTATTGAGTAGTTAGATATTTACGATATTTTATGGATGTATCTTTTTTTGGTGTCCCGCTCTGGGTGCAGCAAGAGGAGGTGTCAAAGTTTAACTGACTTTTTTTAAGGTGGGAAATAATCCAATGACTTCTCACGCAATAGGTCGAAGCGGGAGGGTGTGTCAGACTTTTACTGACTAAAACCCATTCCAATGTTCCTTCGTTGACTACGTTCCAGGAACCCGAGATTCATTTTTACGGGCTACGAGCTGATTTTCACAAAGACTCGAAAAATATTTCGAGACTCTTTGTCACTTCATACTTACGTGACTACAAGAGCAATTTTTGTATTTAATTCAACGTATACTTTTATCAATTATCCTACAACAGAGGTCGAAGATAAAAAGTATAAACATTGATACATTTATACACAATAATGAAAGCGTCTATTCTAAACATTTTTACCACCGGACACTGACATGACGTCACAGTTCAGCTTATCACTTCACTAAATTGATAAAACATACGGGCTATTGCCATTCAAACAGAGCGCTCGTCGCGATGCATAGTTTTTTTGTTTTGTTCGTGAGGTGATAAATAAGAAAGTTACTCTATCTGTCTGTTACCCTTTCACTTCTGAACGGCTGAATAGACTTGTATGCAAAGACTATATAACCACTTACACGTCACACGTGGTTATATTCTCTTTGCTTGTATGGGTGTTGCTGATCAGGAGTGCTACCACAAGCCCATTACGCGATCATTTTATACCCTAAACGATTAAAAGGTTAGAGCTCTATGGGTTTTTTTCTTCTCCGCGCCCTTGGGCGGGGCGGGAGGTAGTTACAGACTTTTATTGACTAAAATCCTACTCCTGTTAATTCGTTGCCTTTCATACCGGGGCCGAATCTTCCTTTTAGAAACCGACCCTGGCTCCAGTAGGCTTCGACCCGGCTGGGTCCCCAGGATTTGCTGACAACTCCTTAAGGCGCGCGTGGAACGAAACGCACCGTCTGTGGCTTGGGCTCAGTCCGGACGGTTACCGGGCAATTGGACGGCGAGCTACTCATTGCTCGCCCTATGGTGGCCGGAAATCGGGTTTCTGATTTTTGATATAAGCATCTCTCAAATTCTGCTTTAGGTTGAAAACCTGTCAAAATTTGGCATTTAAGTAGGGTTCGAAACGTTTTGAACTCAAAATACTTAATCTCTCTCTTTTAAGTCCATACAGTAAATATGGTCGAATCACATGACAACCATGCAGATTTCTCTGAGCTGGTCTTTTGAAGAAAAAACCATACAAATTTGATTGGACCTGTCTCGTCAGTGCAAGCATTTGTCAGTTTTTCGCAAAGCTCAACTCAGGACTACTAAGGAGCTTAACAACTTGACGAACAACACCAAGGAAAGTACACTTGGATAGGCTGCAGAAAGAACTCAAATTGCCACACATATCATACGTTAAAATTACTGACAAGAAAAGAGAAAAGTCCTCACATTTACAATAATAAAAGAAAAATATCAAACATTAATTACAAGAAAAAAAATGTCTAATTATAAAATTAAAATAATCTACAATGTAAAATTGTAAAAAATAAACAACAACGTCAAATTGTAAAAAGTAATAACAAAGAAGCACTATTGAAAATAAAAACAAAAGAAAAAAATGTAAAGTTTGTAGTGCGTACTGGAGCCGGTCAATCCCAAATCTTTGCGTCCTCAACATAGCATTACATTACAAAAAGCCTTATGCCAAAGTTTCCGCTTTACAAAAGATTTGAATTTATTGAATATGACTAGGAACTTTATTATAGAAGTGTATACATCGGGCATCGAAATTAACCCCCCTATATTTTTTACCTTGGTTGCAGAAACCACAAATTTGTTTTTGTTGCTATAATATTAAAATTACCAATATCACTGTATTTTTTAAACATGTTTTTTATAAATATTTTTAATGGCATACAAAATATTCTCGTAAATATACTGCGAAGGTACAGTCATAAAAAAAAAATTCAAAAATCTTGTAAAACGGAAACTTTGCCAGAAGGCTTTTTATACTGTAGTCGTTGAGCTCCTTAGTAGTCCTGAGTTGAGCTTTACGAATACTGACAAATGCTTGCACTGACTGGACAGGTCCACTCAGAAGTGTGTGGTTCTTTCTTCAAAAGACCATCCCAGACACTAATCTGCATGGTTCTCATATGTTTTAACCATTACGTGTTTGCTGTATGGACTTTAAAAGAGACTTTGACCCCTGAGTTTGTTTCGGTGTTTCTTCTTAGGGTAGTCAGCTAGGAAACACCGGCCTCATCTAGTTAAAATTGACGAAAAAAAAAAAATTGACGTGTAAAAGTGTTTTTGAGAACCTATTTGCAAAATAAAATATCATTTAACATCATTTATCATTTATCATTTATAATCTTTAAATTTATCTCTGAGCGAACTGAAAATCAGCCCTAAGACCAATTGAAAGCCAAATTAAACGCACTTATTAATATTAAATATAATAATAAAGGCAAGCAAGTCGATACCGATAACCTCTACACGAGAATTACAATTTATTATTTGATAATCTTATCATCCCATTATTAGTAATAGACCTTGCTGTTATTATATTTTACTCATAATTGTAATTTTGTGTGATGAGAGTTATTCTGAGTAAAAAAAATTGCCATGAGCACGACGGGTGTTCCCAGTTCCCAGTGTCTTCAGTAAAAACTAGCTTAGGTTTAGATATCTCACTCCCCTCGAGCGCTGATTGTACTACATACGTTTGTATATCTTTAATGACCTTGGAAATCGCTCAATTGACGTACTGTACGCACGGGTGCACAGGCAATGACTAGGGGCCCAAGTCTGCTATTTTTATAATTTCGTCATTCCAACACGATTCCATTGTCATTTTGCTAAAAGCTCTTAACACTTCGATCCACAACTACCCAACTTGTTCATACAAAAGTAGACTTTAAACATCGGAATTAAGGCCTATAGTGGCGTGGATGTGAGAGGACACCGGTGTCCTCTGAGCTAGGACAGATTAATCTGCAAAATTCATAATGACCGATCATTGGTCGGTCAGTGGTCTTTTAGATGTCAAAGTCAAAGTGACATTACTGCTTATGTTTATTTTAAGCAGCCGCCGGCCGGCGATTTCGGTGTTTTATTGTTGTTATTTCATGTGTTTGGTTTTTGTTATGTTTTTGTTATGAGGCAGACATTCATTTGTCATTATGTAGGTAAGTACGAGATTACCATTCTATGCCATTTTTTTCAATAGAGTATCGGTGGTTAATCATTGGAAAGTCATAATGATGCCATTATATTAGTAGATTACCAAACTTGTCAAAATCAACAATTATGAAATCAATGATAGATCATTCTGACACTATTGTAATAGCAGACTTAAGGCCCAGGACACATTGCTCGCAGAACGGATGGCCGTTAAGACCAAAAGGTTCTGGGATGGTGGCTTTGTACCGGAAGACGTAGCAAAGGAAGACCTCCTAGGTGGACCGATGACTTGGTAAGGGTTGCGGGAATCCGACGGATGCAAGACGCACAGGACCGTTTATTGTGGCGACACTTAGGAGAGGCCTATGTCCAACAGTGTGATGATGTACTCCTAGATAAAAATTATATATGTGCTTTGGATAATTTTCTATTTTCATGCATGAACCAAGCATTTGCAATGTAGTAATAAAATATTTACAAATTAAATTAACTCTTAATAATGAGTTAGGTATCTAGTTATTTAAATTGCACCACAGGTACGCGTAATAGAGTTCGTTTGTGATCACGATTACTGTATTATTCATTAACAGGATAAAATTAACAATTCAACACATTCAGTCGGTCTATTATATAAGAGCCACAAACGCGACTGTTCAACGCAGAATCTTAGAGTTTAATTAAACGGGTAAAGTGATTTGTCAATAGTAAGCTAATTAACTAACTACCTAGTCTGATTGAGAGAAGTTTAAAGAGTTTTAGGGTTCCGTAACCAAATAGCAAAAAACGGAACCCTTATGGATTCGTCATGTCTGTCTGTCTGTCTGTCCGTATGTCACAGCCACTTGTGAATAGTTTGCGCGAGAGACACTTCCAAAGTGGTAAAATGTGTGTACCTTCTAAAATAAGAGAATGTTAAACTAAAAAAAATATACGATGTACATTACCACGCAAACTTTCACCGAAAATTGGTTTGAACGAGATCTAGTAAGTAGTTTTTTTTTTAATACGTCATAAATCGTAAACCGCAATTTACTTTTCATTCAATTGTGTCAAAAACAAAAATAAAAAACATTTAATTTCATAAACATAAACCTTATGCATAAACCGTGCACCATTATTTTCCAATAAAAAGTCTGTATTAAGTGCCTAAGTCAATAATAATTATAAATCGCGCGAGGCGTGGCTTGATCGGTAGCGGATGCGGAGCGCGCGGGGGCAGGTTCCCTACTGCGCTTATTATACGGAACCCTCGGTGCGCGAGTCCGACTCGCACTTGACCGGTTTTTTACAACAAATTTATTGTACTAGCTAATAATAAAAGCATTTTTTGGGTTAAAAAAATTATCAAATACCTAAATGACGCGGCAAATAAGTTGAACATGTTGCTCTTCCACCTCAATCGAGACTTGAAAATCTGTTACTGGACATTGAAAGTCGATCGCGAGAGAGAGATTTGCTTAGGTACTTTTACTGACAACGGGGAGGAGGGGTTAATATTTGCAAAAAGTCTGCTTACGTAATACTTGAACGGCCCCTAGTCCTTACATGGCACGGATGGCGAGTAAATTATTGCTCGCCATCCACAAGCCCGCTCCTATGGTGTCCGGGAATTGTCCTGGGACTCCTGACACCCTGGTCATAGCCTGGGGTGTGAGGATTACCTATTCCTCACGCTTTCCGCCTTGTGGCGATTACTCTAGGGCCTAGAGTTTAAATTTGTACTCGACAATGACAGAAACCATAAAATTTTAATATAAGCACCTTCAGAAACCACGAGAATGAAGTTATCTATTGTTAGACTAAAAAAAGGTCGATTAGTGGGCGCATCCCTATGTCACCGCGTCCTATCGCCCAGCACTAGCATCTTTGACATGAGAGTAGAGAATTACGCGCCTTTTTCTGTGTGATACTTTTGAAAAGCTCTTGGAGTTTTCATTAAATGATTTGTAATAAAACTACGTTTATCTCTATTACTATTAATCAGATTTAGAATCAATACCAACAAAAGCAAGACTAATAAGAAAATTAATGAGCTTGCCAGACGAAGTAAAACTAACGTCTGATTAATGGTTAGATAAAGTTACGTCAGCGAAAATTCGCTCGGCAAAGCGAGAAAACCTTAGCGACGAAACATGTCCACACGAAACGACCTGAAACTTCCGAGTTTCGTGACGCTAGGAACGACATACATAATTATGTTGTGGTACGAGTGTCTATACACAAAGAGTATATGTTTATGAATGTACTCGTACACACTTACACAGCTAGATAAAGTTATTTAATTATGTCTATAGATACTAGCACTTTTTTCGCGATTTTGTTCGTGAGAAAGTTTTCAAAAAGCTTTTAACATTCCTGTATTTTGAGGGTAGGTTTGAAAAACTAATAATGACAGAATTTTTTGTTCATTTTGATTAAAAGTTTCAAGTTTAATAACCCAAGGAATAAGATTCTTCAATCTTAAAACCTCTATAAATCGTTTATTTCTAAAAAAAAAGTACTATTTTTTTTAATTTATTTAAGTAAACGTCAGCTGGGCGAGTATAATGACCTGTAGGTAGTTAGTGCGCAACGACTGACCACTATACCGGTAGCTTGGTAGGTACACAATTAGGGTAGGGTAGGTAGGCAGGTAGGGTAAATACCCTACCAACCTTCCTACCCTACTCTAATTTAACCTTTTTGCTTTTAAACCTTCTCTGTATGCTGGTGAACAAAACAAAAAAAGAATGATCAAAAAAAAAAATCTTCATGCAACTAAAGGTACAAAGGCGGACTGAATGCCTTAGGCATTCTCTACCAGTCAACCTAGGTTTATTTGTATAGATAGTTAATGATTAAATTGTGAACTGTACCTACATCGACAATGACGGGGTATTTTGAGGTAACAAATTTTGACAGTTTTTCAGGAAAGGTTTTGAGAAAGACTCAACATCAAATGCTTAAATCAGAAATCGATATCACTCTATGTATTTGCATGCAAACCTTTCTCAAATTCTCCTCATTTCTTAATGCCTATTCAAACCAAGCTATTTCAAAACTCGAGACTAAACTTTGTTGAACTTTCCAAAAGTGCTCCTGAATATTTCAAAGTCATTTCTACAATGTTTGGAATGACTAGTTAAGAACGGAAATAGAATGAAGCTTGTTTCTGATCCAACAATATGTCACAAATTTCAACTAATACGTAAAAGAAAGCTGTAAAATTTTTGGCTTGCGCAAGAAGATGAAAGTTTATCTAAGACTTATTTTTAATTGATAAATGATAAAAGGTATTCATTTTGCAAATAGGTTTTTTAAAAACACTTTTACACGTAAATTTTTTCGTCAGTTTAAGCTAGATGAAGCCGGTGTTTCCTAGCTGACTACCCTGAGAAGAAACACCGAAACAAACTCAGGGGTCAAAGTCTCTTTTAAAAATCCATACAGCAAACATGTAATGGTCAAATCATATGAGAAGTATGAGAACCATGCAATTGTTAATGAGAACACGGCTTAAAGGGTTATGAGTATAAATGTGGATGGATGAAGAGGGAGTAAAAAGCAAAAGAAAAAATGGATGGATAGTGTGAAGAGTGATATGAAAAAAAAAGGAAGTTAGTGATAGCATGACGGGTGGCAGGGCAGAATGGAAAAAAATCGTGTTGCGCCGACCCCAAATAACATGGAAGACAGGAAGATTATGATGAATGAAAACATGGCTTTCTCATAAATGTTGCTTTTGCATTTTTTGGACTCCTCAGTATTCTAACAGCAAATCGTTTAGTCGTTCCAGCATGTTTTGTTTTTTCGATTTGGTAAATCAAATCATCCAATGATGTCTCGCGCTTTAGAGCGGAGCGAGAGGGCGTGTCAAACTTACTGGTATGCAGCTGCATCTGGTCAGATTGTAAGCTGAAAAGGCAACGGGAACGGAGTCAGAAGAAAATGCTAGTCTTTTTTTAGGAAGTCATCTACTGCCTTGTCCCACCCTGGGGTCGAGCGAAAGGGCGTGTCAGTCTGTTACTGATTAAAACCCACCTATATTCTTTCAGTTACCACGGCTTTCCTTTTCAAAGAGTCTCCATGGGCCTAGCAGCCATGGCCCTGCTGGGGCTCTACGGTTTACTGATATCTCGTGCGTGGAACGCGCCGTCACCGACTGGAGCTTGGCCCTTATAGGACGGTCGGACGGCGAGCTACCCATTGGTTATCGTCCGCAAGCCTGCGCCTACGGTGACCGAAGATTGTTTAGCGACTCACGACGCCAAGGGCATCTCCAATCTAGTAATATTAGCTTTACAACTCTTTAGGTATACTGGTAACGGTAATAAAACCGTTCGATCAAGAAATGGATCAATAATTCGTTTTATAGCTGTTGTAAACAAACTCGATGCTGATAAAGAGCTGATATAAAGGCTATTATGCAACTGTTTTTAGTGAGGATATAAGTGCTATTTCACGCACGGTAGGTAATGCAAAAAGATGTAGTTTCAATGTTTCCATTTGAACAAAAGTGATTCACAGTTTTGTCTTTATTTAATTAAGCCTTGTCTTGAGATTTACAAAAAAAAACTTACCGCATTAGAATATTATCTTAGTACAAAATTCAGCAGCTAGTGTCAATTTAGCTCAAGCTTTTTTGGGTGAGAGTGTGTCAAGCGCATATTGACTAAAGCCACGGAGTAGAAAATAGGATAATACTATTTCATATTCCGCGACTAAAACTCACCCGTGCTCCTGTTTAATATGGTAAGTACTTAGAAATTAATTTCGTACATGCGTAAACTACTTCGAGTTTAAAAAAAAATACTTTATTTTTTAATTATATATTTACAAATCGATAGTGTTTCATGTACCGAATCTACCCTCCACGGGATTAAAACGATCACAATTTAACGGTGTATTGTGAAGTAAAATTGGTATAGTTTTGTTCCTCAAATGTCTACGCAATTGGACAATATGTGGAATCATTGAATTAGGCACAATCTTGTTAATGTCAATGGACCTGACAATTTTATTGTAATATTCTCTCCCTGACTGAAGTTAGCCGAGAAGGCTGACGAGATACATTAGCTGCCAAATAACTACTGCGAACACATTAGAATGGTTTTACATCCATATTGTAATATTAAACAAAGTAACTGTGTTCTGTATCGGTAACTAAATACTTTCTAAATTTACCAATGGCTGAATGCACAAAGCATGCGAAGCCAAAAGGAAAAAAAAAACAAAATAGTAAACTACCAACCTGAGAAAACAAAACGTCAAACTTCAAATATCGAATCAATAGCCCTGACTCGCTACAATGTTCTTTTTAAGTCGTTTTGGAAAACGTCCAAAGAGTTTAATAGAGTTTTTATTTTCTTTCTTATTAATAGAAAAGTTTGCGTGAAGCGTGAGCGTGACGGGTGCGTGACGTTACGCATCGATTGCGTATAAAGACGTGTAATTGCTTTTAAACACGTAGATAACGTATTGTATGAAATGAGGTTTGTATAGAACTAATTAACCTCATTTTTTTAGTGAAAGTGGACTTGTTGATGTTGACATGTTGATAAATGTTATGTTAACAAAAACAATCAACAAGATAGACAACAAATAAAAAACAATCGAACTTACCTACGATTTAAAAATATTCTTGTGTTTGTTGTTAATATCTGCTTTTTTTTGAGAGAAGGTGCTATCGATTTTGTCTATGAGGTTAAAGCCACACTACCATAGACCAATTAATTTGAAATTTCTATAATTTGTTTTTTGTAAGAAAGTCAAAAGAAAATGTAATTCCCGTTAATGACTACCTATCTATTGGAATTTAGCCAACAACGTCGATCGAATAAAGAAGTAAGAAAGACTTACACGCAAAGGAAACAGCAGTCCCATAGTATAAAGAAAGTCACATTCAATCACCAATAGTGTGTTTACAAATGTATTAGAACGCACCCATGGTACAGGACTGGGGCCATGAGTAATGTGAAAGTGAACATCAGGGCCCTGGAACGAAGGCAATAAAGGAACAGGATTACAGGAGTGAGTTTATAGTCAGTAAAAGTCTGCCACTATCTCCCGCCTCACCCAATAAATGCTCTAAGGGCGCGGAGATGTCATTGGATGACTATCCCACCGGCAAAAAAAAAACTCTCGGTACAGGAGTACCTAAATTCTAGTGCGGAGCAAAGTTTAAAAAAAGAGGAGGGTTTTCGAAGTGTCAAAATGTTCGTACCAAGGGATATTCTGATACCAACAGTATGCCATACATTTTTAATTTTTTGAATAATAATGTCACGTTGTCTCAAGCCCCTAGATGTCACGCTCTTACTCATTCGACATTGTATGGAATCATGAAATCTCATTATTTACCTAAGTACCTAAATGAAAAAAAAGTTTTCTGTCTGATGTCAAAGACTAAATTCCTCTAAATTGGTTTGTATTTAGTTTACTACTGAACAAATCAAGAGTAGGTAAGTAATTATATCTATTTTTATATTACCCTGGTGTGTTCCCAGAACCTTTTACCTAAAAATAACTAAACACCACATTGCGCTAGAAAGCCCATGAGGCGTAAGGTATTGCGAGTTTGAAACCTGTTTTATGTACAAAGCTATTGTAGTCTGTCATCAAAATCCTTAAAGCAGTTGACACGAAAAGGTAGTTTTTTAAATTCATTTGTAGTCCTCCAGAACGAATTTCGGTCAAGTCGAGCAATTTCAGGAGAGACATCGATGCAAACGAATAGTACATAAATGTGTGCGCAATAACAGATGCACTATCATATCTTCTTCTTCCTGCCCTTGTCCCATATTACTTGGGGTCGGCGCAACACGTCCTTTTCTTCCACTCTATCCCAGATGCACTATCATATAATTTACTTAAAAAATGGGGGCTAAGAAACATATATTGTGGGAGTGTAAACTCTACTTAAACGATAATTTATTCTTTAACGTGTATGTTGAAAGATTATTTTATTACAGTTATACATCCCCGTATAACTGTAATAATATGATGATGAATGATTTAACTCAGAACATTCAATTCTTAAATTAAGGCGTATAGTCCTTTGAACATCTGGCCGGAGTTAAATGCACACATACTCGTACTGCCGCCTGCGCCTGAGTGCGTCCGTTTAGAGAACTGTGGACCTTTAAAACCATTTTCTTTGCGAAATATTGATTGATTTACATAACTATGCTATGTACTCGTACATTTTGAAGAACACATAACCAGCAATTATTTTTTTCATAAAAAAAAAAATGAATAATTTCAGACTTGTTCCAGGAAATAGGGTTTTTTTTTAAACCCTTAAAAGTTTTTGACATTTTTTTATTTTAATATTTTTGTAGACTTTTTTATATTTTTAATAAGTATATGAGTACATTCTGGAGGGCCAAAGTACTGGTAATATAGTAAACTTTCAGCGGTCTTTACTGGATTAGTTTCACACAAATTTATGTTTTGATTTCTATAGAAACCTAGATAATATCCATAAGATATCTGTGTATCCAAAATATCCGAAGAAAAATGTGTAATAACATCATAATCACGTAAGAGCGGTTTTATGAAAATGTTCCTTGAGTTGGCCTCCCTTAAATCTCTACTAGGAACCTTATGCGAACTTTAGGCTCGATGATGAATTGTGTTAAGCATAATAGTCTCTATTCCCATATTAGTCACTCTCATTTAGTTTGGCTAGCCATGTAAGCAGTTTTATCATAATTATGATTCATATGAACTTTCCTTTGTGTTTTCAAACAAAGGAATAACTACCAGAGTTACACAGAAGAATAGAATAGATTTTATTCGACGCAGGCAACACAATACAACAACAAAAACAGAAAGTAATAAAAATGAAACAGAGACAATACAGTTGCGTTGTGCGTGTCCAAAGCGATAGGGTTACCATATCAACAATTGCTTGGTATTGGTATCAGAGGCCCAACACTGGTTTTCAGCTGATTATCACTGGGTTTAATAAGTAATAATTATATTCCACAATTTTCACACCTTTCTTTCAGTCCTTAACTAAGTAAAGCATGTGATATCATAAGCTCTACCAAGTCAACTGATATATATACCTATATATTTCTAAATACATACATGTTATAGGAAATTACACCCAGACACAAAACAAATGATCGTGCTCATCGCACAAACATTTGCCCTGAGTGGTAATCGAAGCCACGACCTCCGGTATACAGTCAGGGTAACTAACCACTAGACCAACAGGCCAGTCAAAAAGCAATCTACTATGATCAAAATTGTGACAATGAAGAGACAAAGACATCCATAATAACGACCAATAACATCATACTGAACTACTAACTTTATAATAAAAGCAAAAGTTTGTATGTATGTGTGTGCGTTTGTTACTCCTTCACGCTCAAACGCCTGAATCAATTTAAATGAAATTTGACACATTCAAGCTGATAGAGTCAATGACCTATAGGTAGTTTTCGGTCGATGCGTACTAACTACCTAAAGGTCATCGACTTGCTCAGCTGACGTTTACTCAAAGAAATTAATTCCGTATATGCGTAAATTAATTCGAATTAAAAAAAGTGCCTTACTTTTCAATTTTATCTTTACAAATCGAGAATGTTTCATGTAGCGGATCGACCCTCCACGGGATTAAAACGATCAAAATTTAGCCATCTGTATACGTATATCTTTTGGATATTTTTCTACATCTCCGCGACCGAAGCCGCTAAAGCTATTGTGTTAATCAAAGTCTACGACTATGCCTGAGGGATGACGCATACTGTAGACAGATCAAACAAATTGAGTCCGTCCATTACGTACGGATATCTATATAACACGTGTTGAGCGTTTTACTTAGTTAAACTGTATGTCGTCTATAACGTACACAAGTATATTATTACGTCCACCGTATTCCTAGGACGAGCACCTATGCTGCTGAATAGATTAACGGATTTTCTATTGATTCGAGTGCGATGCTCCTGACCAAACAATGGCCCATATATTGGAGTGCCCAAAATATCAAATGCACCCTAATGGACCTAAAAAACGCCCCTGACGCCGCTATAAACGTGGCAACCTACTGGGCCCAAAAACTTTGAGGGAAATGGAAACCATCGATTCGAGAAGAAGAAAATTATCGATTCGAAAAAAAGAATATTCATAGGATCATTCATTCATTTGGGTTTGGGCCAGAGGCGTAGCGTAGATTAGTTTAGAAAGGGGCGAAGGGCATCAGCGAGATCTTTTTCTTTCGTAATTTCGAGACAGCCATTGTCGCAACCCAACGTTCGACCACATCGTCGGTTACCATCAGGTGAAAAAGTGGTCAAAAGAGACCCTATCTAATAAAAAAAGTGCTAGTTTATAAAATAAAAATAAAAAAAACCGAGAGTGCTTACGCGAGGCCCATTTGTGTGCGAAGCCGAGGCTAAGGGCCCACGCCACCGCGATCACATCGATAGATTACTGATTTCTAATCATTTCTAATAATGCATCGATTTTCATAACAGTTTATGAATAAATAAGAGTCCTTAAACGCAGGAAAAAATTAAAGTAAATATCCCCTTCTAATAGTTATTTCGCCCTCTGCATTCCTATTCACCCTATTTTACTGTACATTTTGATAGATGTAGAAATTCATCGCTACAGTCACGGCGTGACGAACCGAAAAAAAAAACTATTTTACTGCATGGGGTACACCTGTAACCCGGAATGCGGTTCGGGAGTGGTCATGTCAGGTAGGCTTTTCTCAGCTACCAACTTAATAATAATAGATACAATTGACTTGACTCGCTAGGTTGTCGACATATGGGATGTGAATTTGGCGATCATTGTACCGATATAGCGATAGTTGTATCAGCCAATGGCTTAATTGAGAGCAGTGGTGGCCGAGTGGTAACGGCCCCGACTTACGAGTTGTAGGTCGCGGGTTCAAACCCAGCCAGGCGAATTACTTTGTGTAATTTATTTCATCACCACTGCTCTCAAAAACGGTGAAGGAAAACATCGTGAGGAAACCGGCATGTCCTAGAACCAAAAATTCGAAGACATGTGACATTCACCAAGCCGCACTGGGCCCGCGTGGTGGATTACTGCCCGTTCCCTCTCCTAGAGAGGAGGCCTGTGTCCCAGCAGTGGGAACATTAAAAGGCTGATGATGATGATGATGATGATGAATGGCTTAATAGCCAGTGTCCACGACCAGCACCTTATGAGACTCTCGTTAGGCGACTGAATCAAGGGCTTGATTCAGAAGACTGTGCTTCTGGACATGGCTCGTATAGTTAGGAAGTTCCTCTCTCTGGAGCCCTGACCGCCGCGCCGGTACCTTGAACCCAGTTCCCGATACCGGTGAGCAACTATTTTTTATATTTTTTAATGTTTAAAAATATACTTAATGAATAAACGGAATATATACAATATTTACTATGGATACAGAAAGTATTATCAGAGTTAATTAACAACGCAAAAAATCTGTAAGAACGATAAGATATTGCTCGCGTGTTCCTGATAAAGACTTTGTGGTCGCTTGACATTAAATAGTCGGTTTCTGTGTTCTTAAGATAAATACTCAGTAGCTATGTTATTTTGTCTTTATTCCTTATATTATCTTATTTAATATATTTTTAAACATTTCTTAAAAAAAAAAACATTAATAGTACATTGTCACCCTAGGGGTGAACGTAACTTATTTAGTCCCGAGAAGAAGTTTGGCGTCCGAGCAAAGCGAGGTCGCTAATATTCGAGGGGCTAAATAAGCCTTTCACCCGAGGTAAACACTGTGCTTTTCATTACGAATAAAAGGAAAATAAAAATAATCATATACTGATTTTGTATGCCTATCGACGGGACATGGATTGTGCTATAAAATATTGAAAACACCTGTAATCACCTATGTTCACAAATGATATTCATTATTGATACCTTCGCCAGTGGTCATCACTTATGATCCTTCTATACTGGCAGGCGTACAGAAGAATTCTTTCTGAACCCCATTTCTTCTTGGTATATCGTAAGCACGTTTGAGTGTGTTTTTTGCGCTTTACCATAAACACCGATTTTCCTCAATTAAATTAAATAAGTCATTTCTCATATATTATTATTGTACAAATTTATTTAGTTTGATAAACATAATGTAGATAACGAGTCTTTGAGCTACTGAGTTGAGGTCAGAGGCCCTACCATGAGCTCTTAACTCGACCCATTTTACGTCTATACTGAACAGTTAGAGGGTGTTTTACAATTTTGATCGTTTTAACCCCGTGGAGGTTCGATTCGGTACATGAAACCCTATCGATTTGTAAAGATAAAAATAAAAAATAAAGTACTTTTTTTTAAACTCGAATTAATTTACCCGTGTACGAAATTAATTTCTTTAAGTAAAAGTCAGGCCGAGGCCAATGTACTATAGGTCATTGACTCGTTGACTTAAAGAAATCAATTTCGTACATGCGTAAGTTTTAGAAAAAAAACACTTTATTTTTTTAATTTTATCTTTATAAATCGATAGTGTTTCATGTACCGAATCGACCCTCCACGGGATTAAAACGACCAAAATTTAACCATGTATTTATTATTTAAAGTGAGAACAATGTAAATAAACTAAGCTAAGCTTTATAGCATTTTGTATTTAAACAAAAGTTAAGGCAAACCAGGCAATACCGATCTGCATAATTATACCATTAACTGGAGCTCAATAATAGCATCAAAATAATAATAATATACAAAATATCTATGTGTGATTAACTAAAGTATTAATTAAACGCACATTCACTAACATCCTTTTATTAATGAACGTGAAAGAGTGGGCCTGTAACTCATAAAAAATTCATAACGCATTTCCGTACGCATATGTATAGATAATTATTTGGAAGCTGGTGTTATTAATATACATACAACTATGAAAGTAAGTTAGCACGATACGTTATAACTAAATAATAATTACTCAACTTTATCACTTTACTCAACTTTATAATAATATTTATCAACCTTATGTTTTGAAGTTTGAAAAAGCCAGAATTTTGGAGGGAAAATTTTGCGTTCATTCTTATGTGGTATAAATAGATATTTATCTCTATAGAACAAATACATTTTGTTCACATAAGTACACGTACCTTAAAAAAAAACGCAACATTTGTCATCAAGGAAAACAAACGAAAAAAATATTTATAAATTAATTCCACGTTGCACCTAACCAAATATCCCCCATATTAGCTTACCGCGACTTTACTGAAAATTCCACATAATCACTGAAAACTATACAATAAAACTAAAACACACCTAAAAATCACAATATATTAAAACAATAAATATCACAAGAAATATTTCAAACTCACTTTGGCAGAAAACACGTGTTTCCCTCGACACGAACACTGACAATTTTCGTATTTCGAATTCCGAACTTGCCGAACGTACTCGACGGCGACTGAAGACCGAATATCCTATTTACTGGAACGCGAGCGACTGATCACTGAAGTGATGTGGAGAAGCCCTTTGCTTGACGATGAAAATAATAACAACACACATCAATCAAATTTGACCTTTATTACCTAAGCTTTAAAGTCAAAAGTTGACATGACAGATTATAATGTAAATAATCGTGGCCTACCTGAAGTGAGTGTTACTGTCTCTTTCCCTCTTACGAGATATGGGATGTGTAAAAGGAAGGGGAGATTGAGAATTCGCGCATGTGCCACGCTTCCCCATGAAGACTTTGAAATGATTCAAAGAAGTTTTTATGGGGAGCGTTTATTGTTATCGACAAGTTTTGTGCTACGCCATGATATTTTATGAGCTATCTGCTTTATGGCAAGATTGGCAAGGCTATAGGAAGTTCTTCCAAACTGATTTATGGTATATTTCTTGCTATAAATATTTTTTTATGAAAGCTTGCTACAACATGAAAAAATTTATTTGTTCTGAACGTACGGTTTATAGAATATTTACATTTTTAACTGCCTTTGAGTTGTGACACAGATAGCGTCACTATAAATTATAATAACATTTAAATACGTTGAAAAAGTTATAATATCTAACGTTCCTTTTGAGTTTATACATAAAAATGTAGTATTAAAATTATGTATAAGTAAAAAAATGTTAATCATGTGAAACGCAGACAGCAGATCGAATAAAGTAGAGAGTCTGGTAGATTCCTTTTCCTTAGGAGCCACAATCCCTAATCCCATGCTCGAAACTCGAGACACATGTACTCCATTTATCTAGTTAGTCCATACAAACTTCATTGCAAAATGAAAACATTGAACTTCCTGTCCATAAATAATACGATCATTATGAAAAAAAAAACTTACCAACACACAAAGGCACTGTGTCATTCCACCTATTGTCATCATAGCACCATATGAATCGCGCCTTCTGTCGCGTATCCACGAAAACAAAGTTCACGTCGCACATGTAGTGAGCTACGTCGTCGTTGCGGTACACGAGGTAGCTGTTAGGTGGCGCTGGTAGAGTAACACAACCTATACCTGTTGGTGAGAAGAAGTTCCGTTAGATGGCGCTGTTTTATATTTCAATTTTATAAGTTTCTTGTTATTAGCGATAGATGGCGTTGTTGAGAGTTTGCAGACGATTGTAAGGACAGACGGCGAAGGATACGTCAACAATTTTCAACAAAACACAATATTTATTATGTTTTTACATTATTTAACCCCCCGTTTCTATGAAATAAGAAAGCATCGAATCATTAAAAAATAAATGCAAGTTGTAAATTCATTCAGTAAATCACAGCACTTGAATTTAGTTTTACTTCCAATAATATAAATTCGCCAAAGCACCATAATTTATAGGTAAATCAGAATCAAAAATCTTACTTTTATAATGTAGCAGAACCCCTCTCTTCGGGTATGCTCCTTTTGACTTGGCTACCACCGTAACATTAACCACGTTAGTGACGGAGGTGAGCTTCAAGGGTAGTTCCACTTGCTCACAGGAAGACAAGAGTGCGTCTCCATTCTGATCTTGAACTGCTACGTAGTCTATGCAGTGGTCTTTGAAGGGTTCGATGCCTATAAAGAAGGAGAAATAAATAATATGTTTAAGGATTAGTTTATGAAAATGGTGGGGCACATTTGTGCACCATTGGTACGGTTGGTGTACAAACGCACACCGTGATTTTTTTTATTTGTTGCTTAAAATCGATATTATCGATAGTCTTAACTATTGGTAATGTAAAAATATGTGGCGGAACACAACAATAACCCTACTTTCCACAAATGATATTAAAAATACTCGAATAAATAGCATTTCCATTTTAAAGTGTCTTCTAATTTAATAACTCTCGCGTCCATGCACATTGCAAGATCAAATTATAACTGTCAGTTACATAGAATCCTTGCTGTCAGAGTTAACGTCTCCGCAAGTTTAAAACTAAATCGCTAACGAGATCCAGTGACTCGGAAGATGGAATTTTAAATCAAAAGATAAAAAGAGTTCCCGCACGGCCCTGGAACTCAAAAAGCAGAAAAATAAGTGAGTTTTAGTCTGTAAAAGTCTGATACTCTAACTCACTCCACCCAGAGACACCAGAGAGAAAAGGTGGACGAATTGTGTCCTTTGTATGGCTACAATGGAGGTGACTAATGAGATGACAGTAAATCGCCATCTATTGAAGAAGAAGGTATTAGTCATGCTGTAACACTATCACACAACGTCGTCTAGTCCCAAGCTAAGCAGACTTTGTGTTATGGGTTCTAGACAATTGATAAACATACTTATATATTTCTAAATACATACATATTATATATACATAAATTACACCCAGACACAGAACAAATGATCGTGCTCATTACATAAACACTTGTCCTGGGTGGAAATCAAACCCACGACCTCCAGCATAGCAGTCAGGAACACTAACCACTAGACCAACAGGTCAGTCTATTACCGTAAGGGGAAGAGGATAAGGTGGACAGATGACCTGGT
Source organism: Leucania comma (assembly GCA_958295575.1). Classification (NCBI taxonomy): domain Eukaryota; kingdom Metazoa; phylum Arthropoda; class Insecta; order Lepidoptera; family Noctuidae; genus Leucania; species Leucania comma. Next base: position 6,206,620 of record OY282468.1, read on the forward strand.
AAGAGTCGCAGGAATGCGATGGATACGAGACACACAGGACCGGTCGTTGCGGCGATAATTGGGAGAGGTCTATGTCCAATAGTGGATGTTTTTCGGCGGAAATGATGATTATGATGAAGAGGATATCTAACGTCTTCACAGGTTTGTTGTGGTCTTTTGAAATTACACAACTTCTCTTTTCAACCAATAACAACAACCAAAATCAACTTCAAGTTTTAAACTTTTCTTCTTTCTTTTTTTCTTTTCTTTTCTTCTTAAACTTTCTTATTCTGCCTATATTGCTCATACGCATATATTGGAATTTTAAGCATTATAACAGGCTGCAAACCCTGGAGGACCATGACAGTTTAATCGTTCTAGTATGATTTGCACTTAGAAGATACATACCACAACCAGGAACAACTACCTATCTGTAGGTTAGCCATGCAAAATATTTGATCAGCGCGAGTAATGAGCCGACACGCAATGCGGCAACCAATCACCCAACCACTACACCAACCATTCCGTGCCTTTCCGCCTTTTTTTGTGAATTACAGTAGTATAGATATCGGCACGAATCTTGAGCGCTCGGTGAAAGAGCTGGGATCGCTTTGTGCATCATACACATCGGCGAGCCAATCACTAGTACAAGGATTGCACACCACACTCCCGCGTCTCACTTCATACCACTAAAGAGACCCGATATTTAACTTCTGCACAAGTGGAAGTCAGCCATGAAGCAAAAAGTCAGCGCTCAAGACGCGTGCCGGTATTTGTACCCGCTGGGTTATTTCTTTGGTCTCCTACTTAGAATTGAATGAAGGTGTGTTTCAGGGCACATAAATCAATCTGATTTCCAAAAATATCTAGTCTTATATTTACAATTTCACTTACCTCTCAAACTGACATCCATAAGCGTGACCCTTATCCTCTGCTCAGGGTTAACCCTTAATCGCCAGCCACACTCGTCACCGATGTAATAGTGGGGGTACCCCGGGGTACGGATGTACCCCTCACTGTCTTCACCCACCTCTGCCACCTGTATCTGTCTGTCGCAGTAGTGAACTGTTGCCGTATCTGGAAAGAAGAAATTGGGTGACGTTAGTAACAGTTAGAGATGCCCTGGACGTCAACAGTCAGTCGTAGGATGATTCTCGGCCACCGGAGGCATGGGTGTATAGAAGGCAAGCAAAGAGTACCTCACCGTCCGATAAAAACCAGGCCCAGGTTGTTTTAGTTCGTAAAACTGTAACACTTTCTGTCGCTCCACCCAGAAAGGGAAGACTTATAAGATGACTATACATACCAAAAAAATTATCTAGATCATCCACATCTATATTCATAACTCTTTTAGTAACATGCTCATGTAGATCTGATGGAAACAAAGATTTACATTATAGAAATGGCTAATATAAGTATTTTTAATTGTGATTTATGTTTTATTTTATTTTCATTTTTAATTTATTTTCTATTTTATTTCGTTTATATAATTTTAATAATTTTAATATGACAAAATTTGTATTAATTAATTGATTGATTATTTGATTTGTTTGTTTTTTTTTTTATTAATTAGTATTTGTAATAATTTGTAATGTCTTAATTTGGGATTAATTTCCTGATAAATAAATGATTATCATTATTATAAAGGATCTACGCTAGAGAAGCCGAGCAGGAGCGGTGCCCGAACTGAGCCGAGCGGAGCACAAACCACGGCACAAACCGAGCCGAGCGGTGCAGGAACCGAGCCGAGCGGAGCACGAACGAAGCCGAGCGAGAAGTCGAGTGGAGCCGAACTCAGCTCGTGATCAATCATAGACCAACCTTCATGATTTTACCTTCGCGACGTAACTTATCTTTAAATAGCTTGTACAGTCCACTTTTAGCATAAAAATAGCGACTGGAATAGCATGCGGCAGCTGCACATAATTTACTAGTACAGCAACTAGTAATTTGCATATCATTCCGTATTACCAATGCATATAAAAACAGAATCGCTGGAAATAAGTTCACATAATCTATAATAATGGCGAAGCGAATGGTCGTTGACCTGAAAATTGCTGAGGACACAATGAGTTCACAGTGAAACAAAGGTTTTTATGAATATTAAAAGCTGAATTTTAAAACTTATGAAACTCGATTCGTTGAAATCGTTGATGAAAATGTCTATGTCCATGACGTGTGCGTTATAGCACAACTCATAGACATAGACGCTTTCACTCATTCTAATAAAATAAATGAGAATTTGTTACCGGTTCAGTAGATGCTAATATCTAAGGCACTGAACTCACGAAGCGGTTTTCTCCCGCGGCCGCCGCGGCAGAGGAAACGGCTATTTTATTTCAAAACTCACGAGGTGGTAGATTCGCCGCCGCTGCCGCCGCCGCCACGACGGCTGCGATTTTCGACCACGAGCCGACAGGGCGCGGTCGCCGCCAACCGAGCGCAGAGCGTGCGGGCGCAAACCGCCGAGGCGGCGGCGGGGGAACGCGGGAAACAAGCATCGTGACTTCGTGAGAACTGCTTTAACTTTTTACATGTACGACTATATTTGTATTCTTCAGAAGCTGCGGGCCCGCAACCGTGGCGGCCGCAGGAAAAAACCGCTTCGTGAGTTGTTTCCCTTAAAATTCTAAATTAATAATTAATAACTAGACAGGTTGGAAAAATACGTTTTTGATCTTCATTTTATTCAATTAATAATAAAACTAATAATTAATCCGTGCATAGTGTAGGTATGTTTACGCATAAATTTATCAAATAAAATATTATATTGTACCCTAACATGTAGTACTTTGTCTGTGTGTAACCGGTCCGTTTTATTGTCCCTGATACATAAATCGAATAACGTTGAGTTAAAGTCGAAAAAGTGACATCCCTAAATTCTTATTCGTGTTACGTCTTACTTTAATGGCTTATTTTCCATTAAGTAAAGTATAAACACGTAATTTATCAGAGTAAAGTGAATCACCATAATTATACGAGAAACAAATAAAATTGTCGCGATGCCGTGCCATCTAATGGTGAAAATGTTTTAGCCATAAAATAAAATTTACGACTAAATAAATGGTACAAAAGTTGTAAGCCTGTTGCTTCACTGACGATTTTCGTTGAAGAAACTTTGTAATGTTTGATATTTTATTAAGGTTGGTTTCGGTAAAACTTCCAACAGACTAAGGTGAAGAGAAAAATCATTTTCTATCAAAGATAGCGATTTACATTAAAATTAACTAGTGTTTGACTGCCATCTCATCTGATGGTAAGCAGTGATGCAATCGTTGATGGTGAAGCGCATTAGTTAATTAAGAGTCTACACCGTTAAATTTTGGTCGTTTAAATCCCGTGGAGGGTCGATTCAGTACATGAAACCTATCGATTTGTACAGATAAAAATGAAAATAAAGCACTTTTTTTTTAACTCGAATTAATTTACGCATGTACAAAAATGGTTTCTTTAAGTAAACGTCAGCTGATCGAGGCCTTGAACTATACGTACGCAACGACCGACAACTCCCTACAAGGTCATTGACTCGTTTACTTAAAGAAATTAATTTCGTACATGCGTATATTAATTTGAGTTTTAGAAAAAAGGTACCTACTCTATTTTTTAATTTTATCTTTATAAATCGATAGTGTTTCATGTACCGAATCGATCGTCCACGGGATTAAAACGACCAAAATTTAACGGTGTATAGGCTCTAGCTCTTTTAAGTGTTAATTTTTTTTGTGAATATATTCACTTTAACCTTGAAGACAATTAAAATAATGGTACGAGAAGATTGATTTTCACGAACAATCTCGGGTATATGATGTAATTTTCTGAGTAACGTTCAAAGGCTTTTTAATTATTCACAAATTGTGATGTAAAATTTATGCAGTTTAGTCTCTCAAGTGTCTGCACAACTGGAGAATATATATGAAATCATTGAAACAGGAGTGATTTTGATCAAATGGCGAGGGAACCGCTTGCCAAGAAGGCTAACTATAAACTAGACAAGTACAAGCCAAATATTTCAAAAATTTAAAATGTGTTATGCATTAATAATAATAATAATTAAACATTTATTTTCAGACAAAAATCCATAGTTTTATGCATTGTAATGGATTTTTTTTTAGGACATTTTCAAGTTTTCTTAAATATCTTTCGTTCGGTCGTACGGTCGTACCATATAACGAAAAATCATGGTGTTTATAAAACCCTCATTAATATATTTTACAAAAAATAATATAAAAGAAATAAAACATTAAACCGCCACCGCTCATACTGGTAACAAGACTGTAGTTACTCGTACTACATAAATTTCAGAATATTACCTTTTTACGAGTAGCCGTCGCCGACACTACATTATAACTCAAAGAATTACGGCCATAGAAATGGTAAATATTCATAAAACTTATATAATTTGAACGAGTTCAAATGTGAGCTTTATTAAAAGTATTCCAATGACAGACTGAATTATATTTTTTTGTAAATGTTACCCCGACGCCTGGTGATACCCCGTGCCTAAAGAAAGCACGTAAAACTGTTGATTCCGGTTGTCTTTGAAAGTCGCGATAAAACCCAAATGATGGTGGTGGGCCGTAAGACTAACAATCAACCTAATTCACGTGAAATAGCAAATCAAGAAGTTGTCCAGAGCAATATTTATCTGGGATCCACTATCACAATTACTGGAAGTTGCGAAGAAGAAATCAAGAGACCATCGGCCGTGGAGAAGCTCACAAAGGTATGGAAAGATCGCCGTATAGCCAAACCTACGCCTAGCCACGCCTAGCTAAGCTACTGTATGATGTTCAGACTTCTGAAGAACAGCGTTACTACGTACATGAAGATGATGAAGATACGACGACTGGAACAAGCCATGACGACTTACGACGGTAAGTTTCTTCTCTGAAGTGTGACTGAAGAGTCACACTTCGAGAACAATAATTACATATTTTACATATGATTACATACAAATTGACCATTACATGTTTACTGTATGGACTTTAAAAGAGACTTTGGCCCCTGAGTTTGTTTCGGTGTTTCTTCTCAGGGTAGTCAGCTAGGAAACGCCGACCTCACCAATTTTTAACTGCCAAAAAAAAATTGACGTGTAAAAGTGTTTTTGAAAAATCTATTTGGTGGCCTTACCTATCGTGGAAGTTCGGGAAGTCCCTTTTCTGCACAGATTTGGATGATGAATTTGGTACACAGGTAGACGATGTTCAGGTCATAGGATCCTTAATGCTGACTAATACATGATCTTAATGTTCGACTGGCCTGTTGGTCTAGTGGTCAGAGAACCTGACTGCTAAGCCGGAGGTTGTGGGTTCGATTCTCACCCAGGACAAATGTTTGTGTGATGAGCAGGATCATTTGTTCTGTGTCTGGGTGTAATTTATCTATAATATGTATGTATTTGGAAATATATAAGTAAGTTTATTAGTTGTCTAGTACCCATAACACAAGCTCTGTCTAGCTTGGGACTAGACGACGTTGTGTGATAGTTGTGGAATATAATATAACATTATATTATTAATGTCTCGGGGTTTCTCTCAAAACGGCTAGTGGAAACTAATCTTCCAAAAAAAACTTCTAAACCATAAACGTTAATTCTAAGTATAATTGAGGAAAACATATTTTTCCCTTAAGTACTCATATTAATTTTGCGCAGAATCTTCCTCAAGACTACTTTACGTAATACGTTAATTTATATAATTCATATTTTTCGCGCAGGTATATAAGTAGGACGGCCTAATAATTTATCGTTTAATAAAACGTCCGTAAGCGATGGCCTAATAACCTGTCTCATTAAGGTATCATATTTTATATGACCTAAAGCTATCGTAAAATTAGATTGAAACCAAATCATTTTTTTATTGACATACAATTAATATTACACAGCAAAATTTGAAGCTCTGACTTTTGAGCTAGGTAGAAACCTGCATTATAGATGTCAGTATCATATGTGTTGCTTAAAATATAATTAAAAAGTAAAAAAACATGCTTGAAAATTAAAAACAAACTAACAATAGTCGTGGATTCTAATCTAACCCAGCCGCAGTGCATTACTTTGTGTAATTTATTTCATCACCACTGCTCTCAAAACGGTGAACGAAAACATCGTGAGGAAACATCGTGAGGCATGTCCTAGAATCCAAAAGTTCGAAGACATGTGACATTCACCAGTCCCCACTGAGCCCGCGTGGTGGATTACGGCCCATTCTCTCTTTTAGAGAGGAGGCCTGTGTCCCAGCAGTGGGAATATTAAAAAAAGGCTGATTATAATTACAATAGTAAAAAGAAAACCCAAAGATCTAAACCTGATTCAGTTTACTGTCAAGTTTGCAACGCGCTTGAAGCGGCGCGGCGTCCGATAAACTTAATGGTGTGTAGCTGTCAGTATGCATACCAACTCTACTGTCTTTATGAGCGGTTAAGTATGCATGATGCTCTGCGGACACCACACATGATCCGGACACCACACATTGTCTGGACACCACACATGATCCGGACACCACATATGATCCGGACACTACAAATGATTAGGAGACCACACATGATTCGGACATCACACATGAACCGGACACCACACATGATCCGGACACCGCACATGATCCGGACACCGCACATGATCCGGACACCACACATGATTCAGCCAACACGCATCGTTCGGCTGCACAGTAATCGTCTGGACCGAACCCAAGTCGTTGACAGTGCGAATCGCTTGGAACACCAAGCGATCCTCAAAGAGATGTCAGCAAACTGTAGGGGCCCAGCAGGGCCGACGCCTACTAAGACCAAGTGTGGTTTAAGTCAGTAAAAGTCTGTCATGCCCTCCCGCTCAACCCTAGAGCGGTAGATGTCATTGTATGGTTTCCCATCTTCAAAAAAGAATCTAGTGCGCTGCAAACTGGACGGTAAACGGGGGTACCTGGGGGGGGCGGTAGGGGATACTGGGGTACTGGGCTGTGTCGTTTATTATGCTATGAAACCTGTGTAACTAGAATTTCATGGTTCTTACGATTTTTCATCACTAGGCTTCTTGTTAAACCCAAATTTCCCGGTTTACAGCGACATTGTCTCAGTAAATGACTGAAGGCCCCGCAATGAAATTAACAAATTAACTTTATTTTATTATAGACCAGCTTTTGCCCGCAGCTTTGCTCCCGCCCTAGCCTACACTACCCTACACTACCCCAATCTGCCCTACTCTACCCTACCCTACTTTATCTTACACCAATAAATGAGCAGGTTTTAGATTTTTTTTTTACTTAACGGGATAAACATTCCTATGTCCTTCTCCTGGTTCTAAGCTACCTTCCCACCAATTTTCAGCCAAATAGGTTCACCCGTTCTCGAGTTATAAATAGTGTAACTAACACTTTCTTTCTTTTATAGGCTCGCGTTTGACCACTATCTCACCTGATGGTAAGCGATGATGTGGCCGACGATGGAGCACGCTTGCCTAGAAGTAACTTATTCAGTATTCACTCTTGATTTAAATACCCCTAGGTTATAGCTATCAGGAAAAAGACTATCGCAGGGAATACCACTCCTGTACGCATAATAAATGTATTTCCAAAACGCTTTGTACTTATGGGTGGGATCTCCGCTATGTACCGGTGTTGCAACGCCGTACGTCTTATAGTCCGATGATGGAACGGACTTAGTGGAATTAAATTGTACAATTCGCATACTCCCCGAAATGTAACCGATAGAAAACCACAGGTTAGCAACTCGGCGTCGATTTTTCCTGTTGGTCTAGCTAGTGGTTAGTGTCCCTGACTATTGTGCCGGAGGTCGTGAGTTTCATTCTTGCTCAAGACAAATGTTTGTGAGCTATGTATGATCATTTTTTTGTGTCTCTATTATCTATGTGCTTAGAATTACATAATTATATTTATCAATTGTCTAGTAGGTACACATCGCTCAAGCTCTACTTGGTTTGTTTAGATGGTGTTGTGTGATAGTAGTGGAATATTATTATTATTAATTTAAAATGTTTGTGAACAAACATCATAATTATTTTTATTACTTATAGCCTTTGAGTTAAAAAGTCGTGTGACAAACTTAACCTAAATCTGTGAAGCTGTTAGGGCGTAAATATTTAACAAATATGCACACACACACATAAAATTTACGCTTTTGTAATATTTGTGTAATAAACACACAACAAAACCCTTAAAGAAGTAATTACTTGTTGCTAAGTAAATTCTTATTAAGTCATTATTTGAGGTTAGCAATCTTCATTAAAAATTTCAATTTTTTTTTGAGTATAGAATACAAAGCTGTAACTTAAGTAATTACTTTTACTCAGGTAATTAGTTTTACTTATCTATAAATACGGGTGTAAGTGACCTTGACTTTTACATACTTACGTACATGACATAACAAAACAAACGAAAAATCCACAGACATGATGTTAAAAATAATATTTCAGTAAATTTAACAAAAAATACTCAAGCTGCTTAATGTAACGTAATAATGTTTTCTTAATTTAATATTATGACAACACGTCCCGCCCGCCCTACGCCGCCCAAAACCGCCCAAAGCCGTATAAAACAAAGGAGCTGTTTTGACCGCCCCTAATAACATAAACTACACGTAATTACTACCATTTCAGTTGTATTTTGTACATGTATAACACGATGCTAAAATAACCCGTATTAAATGCTTTCTCGGATTTATTTTCTTCTATACATCGTTAAATTTTGATCGTTTTAATCCCGTGGAGGGTCGATCCGGTATATGAAATACTATCGATTGGTAAAGATAAAATTAAAAAATAAAGTACTTTACGAAATTAATTTCATTAAGTAAACGAGTCAATGACCTTTTAGATAGTTGTCGGTCGTTGCGTACTAACTACCTACAGGTCACTGAACTCGCCCATCAAATCAAAATTTAACGGTGTATGTTTCATGTTTGTGGAAATTTATATGACATGAATAATTTTTAGCGAATTAAATATGCACCCTTAAAACAAAAGTGGCGCTATACCAAGTCTAAAAATGTGAATTTAAGAAGACCGACGTAAAGTATTCAATATCCCTGCTTATTAACTCGATAAGAGCGGCGAATCAATTACTGAGGAATATCAAAGATTCGCACAGACACAGACTTTGACAATTGTATTACAAATAGGTTATATTGGCTAGTTAAAAATTTGCTTAAAATTACTGTTCAAAAAGTTTAATAAAGTAGATACCATAGCGAGTATTAAACATCATAGATATGACATAATACGAGTATAATATAATCGTATATATAAAAATGAATAGCTGTTCATTAGTCCCGCTAAAACTCGAGGACGGTAGGACTGATTTGGCCAATTTTGGTCTTGAAATATTCGTGATAATCCAGAGAAGGTTTAAACGGTGAGAAAATATGGAAAAAATCATGAATAAAAATCCGACTATGGATGTTCATGGACGGTACGAAGGTCGCCGGGACAGCTAGTTAGGATATAACTATTTTTCTTAGTTGTTGATAATTTACCTACACATCTATTAGATTCTAAGCACAATAATTAATTGCATGAATTAAGTTACTTAGCCTTCATCCTCTCTCCTAACTTTGCTGTGCCTGACAGGGTCCATATTGATCTTGCAATATTTCATACCATCTATGTACATAATATGGAATGCAATAAAGTATTGAGTATCTTGTTTCGACACTAGCGCACCTGATGGTAAGCGATGGGTCCACAATAGAACCCACTTGCCTAGAAATTACCTATTCTTTCTTGACTTAAAGCCCACCAGGTTGTTCCTATCAGAAAACACAGACTGCCATTAACTCCATTTCCACGTATTTGTGCAGAATAAAAGCATAGCATAGCATCAGCCTTATAATGTTCTTACTGCTACAAAGTAATGCGATGATTTACTTTTTTATTGATCGTCGCTAATTGACTCAACCAAATAAAAATCCAGAGCATAAAAGATTTTCTTTTCTTAAAATTCATTCATTTTTACAAGCTTTCTATTAGCTTGCACTGTATGTAACTATGTATGTTCGGCTCAAATCTTGCAACTCAATTTTGAAGCAGACATCTTCAACCGATTGAGCTGAAATTTTACTTGCATGTGTAAATCGGGTGACAATGCAACATTATGATGACATGGAGCTGATCTGATGATGGAGCTGGAAGGTAGCCATAGGAACTCAGCAATAAAACAAAACAACCCCATCGAGTTTGGGCTCGCTTGATTAGTATTGACGAGTACTTTGATATTGTATGATAGCCAGGGTCTGATGATGGAGCCGGAAGGTGATCATAGGAACTCCGCAGTTAAACGATACAACCCCATCGAATTTGGGCTCGTTTAGTTTGTATTAACGAGTACTTTCATCCTATATGGTAGCCAGGGTCTGATGATGGAGCCGGAAGGTGGTCATAGGTACTCCGCAGTTAATCGATACGACCCCACCGAGTTTGAGCTCGTTTGATTAGTATTGACGAGTACTTTGATCATGTATGGTAGCCAGGGTCTGATGATGGAGTCGGAAGGTGGTCATAGGAATTCCGCATTTCAACGATACAATCCCATCTAATTTGGGCTCGTTTAGTTAGTATTAACGAGTACTTTCATCCTATATGGTAGCCAGGGTCTGATGATGGAGCCGGAAGGTGGTCATAGGAACTCCGCAGTTAATCGACACAACCCCATCGAGTTTGGGCTCGTTTGATTAGTATTGACGAGTACTTTGATCATGTATGGTAACCAGGGTCTGATGATGGAGCCGGAAGGTGGTCATAGGAACTCCGCAGTTAATCGATACGACCCCACCGAGTTTGAGCTCGTTTGATTAGTATTGACGAGTACTTTGATCATGTATGGTAGCCAGGGTCTGATGATGGAGTCGGAAGGTGGTCATAGGAACTCCGCAGTTAAACGATATAACGCCATCGACTTTAGGCTCATTTGATTTGTAATGACGAGTACTTGGATCCTATATGGTAACCAGGGTCTGATGATGGAGCTGGAACGTGGTCATAGGAACTCCGCAGTTAAATGACACAACCTCATCGAATTTGGGCTCGTTTGATTTGTATTGACGAGTGCTTTGATCCTTTATGGTAACCAGGTTCTGATGATGGAGCTGGAAGGTTACCATAGGAACTTCGTAAGAAATCGACACAATCCCATCGAGTTTGGGCTCATTTGATTTTTATTGATGAGTACTTGGATCTTATATGGTAACCAGGTTATGATGATGGAGCTGGATCGTGGTCATTGGAACTCCGCAGTTAAACGACACAACCCCATCGAGTTTGGGCTCGTTTGATTTGTATTAACGAGTGCTTGAATCCCATATGGTAACCAGGTTCTGATGATGGAGCTGGAAGGTTACCATAGGAACTTCGTAAGAAATCGACACAATCCCAGCGAGTTCGGGCTCATTTGATTTGTATTGATGAGTACTTGGATCCTATATGGTAACCAGGGTCTGATGATGGAGCTGGAAGGTGGCTACAAGAACTTCGCAATGAAACGACACAACCCACTCAACTTTGGTCTCGTTAGATTTGTAATGACGAGTACTTTGATTTGTACTTTGATTTAGACTGCCATATTGGCAGACGGGATCTGATGATGGAGCTAGAAGGTGGCCATAGGAGTTCCGCAATAAAACGACACAATCCCATCGAGTTTCGGATCGAATAAAATAATTTCTAACCGGTCATAAGCGACCTGGACTCGCCCAAATTTACATAAGTAAATAGCTGGTTAGTTTTAATACACTCCTTCAAAATAGGTACCAATTGAAAGGGCTTGCAGAGAGTAACTTGAAAAATAAAGTGACATTACTCTAAATCCAATATTCTCCTTTTTCTCAGTCATACTCTTGGTGGAGTGGTAGTGGCCATGGATCGTCTGGCAGGTTGGTTGCGGCTTTTGCAACATTTCTCCATCTCTCTCTATTTATGGCAGTTCGTGTACATTCAGTGAGGGAACACTTCGAAGATGATTTAGTGAGTTCTGTACATCTGGTAGGCGATTGGCCGCGAGACGTAGGCCCTCTACTCTTCCCTGTACCACTAAACGTTCCAAAGCGCTTTCATTGCGTTTGATATTTCCAAACATCTTAAAAATTCGCTGTTGCACAATCGACGAAAGTTTTTGTTTTGATGCAAAGCTCTTTAATAATGGAAACGATAGTGCGTTGAGCAGTCTGTTTTATCCTTAGTAAACACATTTCAAGAGCGTCAATCTTTTTACGCTTAAATCTTCCCCGCAATTCCCAGTATTTGTGATTGTAGATCCCAGGTAGATAAACTCTGGACAACTTCGCAATTGGCTATTTCATGTGAGTTAGGTTGATTGTTAGTCCTACGATCCACCATCATCATTTTTGTTTCATAAATCCAATCTGGTAGACTTCTCAGGTGGCCGCCTCCTTCTGCGAAACAGTAATGCTAGCAAAGGAGGAGGCCGACCGCATCAGGCAACGGCGCTCATGCCGCAGCCGCCGCCATAATTCCGATCCCGATTTCCTGCCACCGTAGGCGCGGGCTTGCGGACTGCGGGCAATGGGTAGCTCGCCGTCCGTCCGTCCGGTAACATACTAAACCAAGCCCAAGGGCAGGGGATGTCATTGGATGATTTTACCTACCATAAAAAAATAAAATAAAAAGAAACCTGGCAGACTTCTAAAGATAGCAGACTAAGTTTCTTATGCTTTCCTATAAGGTAAAAAACGAAAGGATTTGCTGAGAATACAAATGTGATTTCAATAAGGTATAACTAAAAAGTAAAAAATTAATTATAAATAAAAAAACTTTTTTAAAAACAAGCTTTCAATTAAATGGCCTAAAAAGGAGAAAATAAACTTTTCCTTTATAACTTTTACTATCAATTTATAACGGCATTACACAATTTGTATGATATAAAAGCTTGTCGCGAGATTTAACTGTGTAAAATAACTTTATTAATTAAATAAGTTAAATAACTTCATCTATTGGTTTCAATATTTTTAAAATCTCGCGACAAGCTTTTGTATCATACAAATTGTGTAATGCCGTTATAAATTGATAGTAAAAGTTATAAAGGAAAAGTTTATTTTCTCCTTTTTAGGCCATTTAATTGAAAGCTTGTTTTTAAAAAAGTTTTTTTATTTATAATTAATTGCAAAGCCTTTTGTAAGTCTAAAATCTGACATCATTATTTCTGTATTATGTATTTCGGCTCAACAACAGCCTTGAAACGAAAACCTCAGCCTATCTAGGTTAATGGTTTAGTAGAATAAAACAGTAGAGGTAACAAATAAACAAGTTTTATAGGTAGAAGAACATATTGCAATCTGTTTTTTTATTTCAATTTTGACATTTTAATTTTAATTTTGACATTTTAACTTCAATTTTTAATTTTACTGTTTCTTTTTTCATTGTTTGTCTTTTGCAACTAATTTTGTACGCCATAAATGGAAAAACATGTAGCCACCTCGTATTTTATTATGAGACCTATAACTGTGCTCATGTTTTACAAAAAACATCTTCCATCTTCTTAAAATAAACAAACATACCAGATCAGCCTTATAAAATTCTATGGAGCTCTTGCTTCCTCTCTAACACCTGTATTTATAAAAAAGTAAAACTAAATACTTGAGCAAAAGTAACTACTACGAGTATTTGTATTCTATAGTTAAGAAAAATTTGAATTTTGAATGCAGATGTCAAACATCAAGTAATGACTTAATAAGATTTTACTTAGTAACAAGTAAATACTTCTTTATAAATACGGGTGTAAGAGAGGAAATGGGTCCGTAATTCAGCACATGTTTTATTTACTTTTAAACTCGTAATTATTTTAGGTTAGTTGACCGTTTTAACCATATTGTAGAGTTTAGGCAGACAGGCAGACAATCCATGTACCGGCTTTCACCTGCATCCTCTTTGCTTTTAGGTAACCTGACAAACAAGAAGTTGGAGAATCGTATGATGATCGTTTTAAGCCAAGATTTTACTGTTAATAAGTAAAGTAAGACCCCTAGTAGGCAAACAAGCCTAAAATAAGCACAGTTTATTGATTAACACACAAACTTCAGTTCATACTTCGAAAATAAAGTAAACTAGGACACATTCTACCTACATATTAAGATATCGTTTCGCCCCGTTGCCGGCAGACGGTAGAACGACCTTGAACTCACCGTCAGACTTACGTAGACTGTCTAGGGGTGGCAAGAATGATAAATGTAGACTTTTTGAATTAAAAAAAAAAGCCAGTTTATTTTAAATTTGGCAAATGACATAAACTGCGATATCTTTTTTTTTCTGTGAACTTAGAAGTTTTTTTTTTTCAGCTTCTAAGTTCATCTCCGCAGACCTAAATGTATGGTTTTAATTTCAACTCGATACGCGTTCTCGAGATAAAGGGTCTTAACAGACGGATAGACATACAATAAAGTGATCCTATAAGGGTTCCGTTTGTTTCCTTTTGAGGTACGGAATCCTAAAAATAATTGTGTAATTTTTTCCCGTTCGTCGTATAAACCGAGTTTGTATTAAACACAAACTTGGTTACTCGGGACATCGCTGTGTCCTCGTGGGGGTGATTGGCGGCAGCGATCTCTCTCGCCGGGCCTTGGTTCAGGCCATGGTCCGGAGTGAGGAGGGATGGCAGGCACTCGTCTCCTTCTGCGAAGCAGTAATGCTATCAAAGGAGGAGGCCGATCGCATCAGGCAGAGGCAACGGGGCGCTCGCCCCAGCCGCTGTTGGGATTCCGATCCCGATTTCCGGCCGCCGTAGGCACTGGCTTGCGGACGGTGAGCAATGGGTACCTCGCTGTCCGATCGTCTGGTAACCATCCGGACCGAGCCCAAGTCGTGACGGCGCGTACTGTTCCCGCGCGCCTCAAGGAACTGTCAGGCTTTAGGCTTCGACCCTACCAGCCTGCTAGGTGCAGGCAAGCAGGGTCGAAGCCTACTGGGATCATGAGTCGGCTACTGAAAGGAAGGCTCGGGCCCGGTACCATAGGCAACGAAGGAACAGGGTAGGTTTTTAGTTAGTAAGAGTCTGACACTATTTCCAGCTCCGCCCAAGGGCGGGATTTGTCATTGGATGATTTTACCTACCATAAAAAAACCGCCTATTTTTTTTTTCAGTTGCCTTTTACGTTCCAGGAACACGCTAAATTTTAACAATTCCGCAGCTGCTTCATACAACCCTAAACTAGAAAACGTTATACTATGCGCATTGCGGTTTATTCAATGCAAGTTTATTTTCAGACCCTGAAAATTTTACAGCCTAAGTTATTTATAATAAACTCTGAGAAACTTCATCTTGCTTACAGCTGACGATTTACGAGCAATAACTGAAATAACTTTGTTAATTATTCTGTATATTAAACCATCAAAAAAAGGTTAACAAATCTATATAATACAAGATATACAGTTCATAAAGTCTACAGTAAAGTTACAGTGAATAAACCCAGACTAAATTTGAAAATTAAAGTAAAACCTAGTGTGAGTAGGACTAGTGCATACACTAGTGCGGCAAAAACAATTCACATTTATTGTATGGAAGCCCCATTTAAATATTTATTTTATTCTATTTGTTGTTATACCGTCAACAGAAATACATTATCTGACAAAATTTCAACCATCTAACTGTCACGGTTCATGAGATACAGCCTGGTGACAGACAGACGGAAAGTGGAGTTTTAGCAATAGGGTCCTTTACCCCTTGGGTCCGGAACCCTAAATATATTTTTTATTACTTTTGGGAAAATTTCTTTATCGTATACCTAATCCATTGCTTACCATCAGATGAGTTCTACGTCAGGAGTTGGCTCATCATAAAATAAAAATAAAACTACGAGAACGAACGAGAATAAATCTAAGATCATACATAAACCAAATGGCAACATTTTCACGGTAAGTAAACACGGTGGCGTAGCAACTCGTAATATTTGCGAAGAATTTGCGTAGCTTTCGTAGCCTTTCGTAGCGTTTCGTAGCAAATCATTGCTACGAGCAACAGGCCGTAGCCATATTATGTTAAGTTTCCTGTAACTATGCGATTTTCTCAGTATATAGGAATCCATCCTTGTATCTTCTCCCGCCAGAAATTCAGAAATCATCCAATGACTTCTCCCGCCTTTGAGCGGAGCTGGACGTGTCAGACTTTTACTGACTAAAATCTACTTCTTTTTTAATTCGATATAAACTAGTGCTTGATTGCGATCCCACCTGATGGTAAACAGTGATGCAGTCGTTGACGGTGAGACGCACTAGTTTATTAAGAGCCTATTTACTCTAGCCTTGAAGACACCCTAATTATAATCGGTTGGGAAGATCGCAGCTAGCAAAAAATTGATTCACAACCTTTCTCAATATTGTAGGAGTCGTTAGATTTGCCTTAACCCGTGCTATACATTTTTCATGATGGCAAGGACCTGATGCTAGAACTGGGAGGTGGCTGGTGGAATTTTGGAATGCCTATTAGTAAACCCATCGAGTTTGGGCTCATTAGATTCGTCTGTCTATACATTTCATATTGATGTCAAGGACTGTCAGAGGTATTATATTTTTTTTTAATTTTGTACATTGGTAAGAAAATATGGGAAATCATGAAAAAAAAATCATAAGTTTTTTTTTTTTCAATGCTATCGCTTATTAAAATTACATTTTTAGGTAACGAACCAGCATAATTAGCTGGTTCGAAGTTTGCTAGGTGAACTAGTCTTTATATGTAATTCTTCTGTATGTGTGTTTGTCACTTAACACCTCCTAAAAGGCTTGACTGATTTGAATGAAACTTTGTGCGTATATTTGAATAAGTCCCCGGATAGTTTGAAAATACAATTGAATTCGGTAGAAGGTGGTGCAATCGGGTGCTCAATTTTTCTTTTAATGATAACTCAGCTTTGGGGTTGAACATCGTCTGTGGGGACCGCTAGTATATACAACTTTAATTTAAGTAGGTATAATATGCGAAACCCGAAACACCAGTCTAGTATTTTTATGCAATGAATCTATGTACAGAATTTCATAACTGTATCATGAAACATCACAAAGTTATAAGCTTGTTCTGTTACCTGGTTGTCCACACAAACACATGGTCATCAGGCCATCCGGACGACTGAGGATTTTGCTGCCGCCCCAAGCCATACTCTGGCACCTAATGCCCGCTATGATCTGCCGTGACCTGTGTTGTACTTAGTATCAGCGGAGTCTAACTTGCGACCTTTTTTAAATATTTTTGGGAAATAATATGTCATGGTGTAAAAATTATTCGAAACGATTCAGTAACTGATTCTGAACAAACTTGATTCAGGTTTCGCATATACTAAAAATAATGTTGTATACAGGTGTTCAGTAACTCTGCCCCTGATAGTAAAAAAGACGTATCTAACAAAAAGTAAAAATGGATAAAAAAATGTTTTAATGAATGAAACGGGAAATCGTTTGCTGTCTTCGAGTAAATTATAATATTTACATATTGAAAATTGAAAATAAAGCCCAATATAATGAGCTTTAACTTGGTTTAATAATAATATGAATTTATCAAATCATTATAGTAAAAATAATAAAAAAACATTTTCATCTTAGCATAAAAAATTAAGAAAAATATCACTTACTTAATTGAATAGACGTAAATGGGTAGATACGTCCTTTAATTTTCAAATGCTTTTGGCTGTACTTTTCCTCTAAGTATTTAGTTTATTTATCTAGTACATATTTTTAACAGAAATGACCGCATATGGTTATTTCCGCCTTTTTTCTTAAGGATTAATAACTATACAGATAACCCTTGACTAAGATAGAATGTTTATAAAATAATTTGATATTTCTTTTATTTAAGGAAGTGTTTTAATAAGTTCTTAGTAATCATAATAAGCTATAGCCTAATGTATTATTAGTAAATAAAACACAACTGATATAATCAAATATTTATTTTAAAGTCTTTTGACCCACATAATAAAACAAAATGCTATTCTTGGCACAGTAAATTATAATTAAAATAAGAACTTTAAAAGTGTAATACTTGAGCAACGTTTAGCTTAACCAGTCGTATACTTCCCTTCTTGGTCAGTTGAATTATATTTTCAGAAGCCAGAACAGCGTGGTTTTCGGGCTCAAAATCTTTTCGTTTAAGTGACTCTCTGATACGCGAATGTTGTTTTGTGGTAAGTTTTCTATAAAATCAGTATCTGAATCAGAGTTGATAACACTACTTTTTTGCCTTTTCTTTTTGGAAGAACGTAATCTTTATCAAGAACTGAATCATCAAAATCAAAATTACTTAGTGTTGAACTGCTGCTGCTGCTGGTAGTAGCTACAGTGGTGATAATATCGCAGACTTTATCAGAAAAAATACTGTCAGTTGTAGGGACTTGGTAAATTTCTTCAGCAATATAATCCCGAAAAACACACAATTCAATAAAAATAACTGAATAAAAATCAAAGAAATGATATAGGTAAGTAGGTACCTCATAAAAATTTCAATGTATGATATAACTCATATCAATGAATTATTTACTTTAATTTATTATTTTTACTATAAATTTTATTTTATTATACTTTTACTACAATTTGTACATAACTTAGGTAGTTACAGTAAGACTGATATTATTATTTTGCTACCAAGTCATAAACAATTGATGATATTATTTGGCACACTACGGTAAAATAAAATTGCACACAGCTCTGACCATATTATAGTCTACAAATTTTGTAAAATAATAAAAAATATACTACGGTACGGTACGGTACGGTACGGTTGACATCTGTCGGGCATGCCACCGGCCCGGGGGATCAATCCCACACATTATTTCTGGATGTTCTCATCTAGCTAACGGATACTATTTGCATAGGCACAACCTTGTAGCCAGGATTATGCACCAGCAACTTGCTCTTAAATACAATCTTGTGGAATCAAAAGTACCGTACTATAGGTATGTGCCCGACCCAGTTCTCGACAATGGCAATATCTCATTGTATTGGGATCGATCTATCATCACTGACAGGGACTATTGTTGCCAATAAGCCTGATATAGTGGTCATAGATCGACTAGAGCGTCGCACAATGATTATTGATATAGCGGTCCCTCATGACGAGAACCTCGTGAAAGCTGAGAAGGATAAACAAACTAAGTATCTTGACTTGGCTCGCGAGGTTGTCAATATGTGGGAAGTGGATACAGCAGTCATTGTGCAGATAGTCGTGACGGCCAATGGCTTAATAGCCAAGAGCCTCGACCAACATCTGCGGAGGCTCTCGTTAGGCAGTGGGATCAAGGGTCTGATTCAGAAGGCAGTACTCCTGGACACGGAGCGTATTGTCCAGAGGTTTCTCTCGCAGGAGCCCTGACCACCGGTAGCTTGGACCCTGTTCCCGATGCCAGTGGGCTACTATTTTTCATATTTTTTTTTTTGTATAGCCTTCTATAAAAAAATATTTAAAAATGTAATTTATATGTATATACAAAGAATAAAAGGAAATATAATACACGCAGCGAAAACTTGTGCGACCGCGACACATCCGTTCTCCAACAGACTACTCGAGCGCAACTAGCATAGAAACTGGTCAGGCGCCGTACTAAACATTCACAATTTTAAGAAAAACGGACGTTTATACACACTTGTGCCTCTTTTATTAAGTAATAAGTTGTATTATTTTTATTCAACGTAAGGTATTAAGACGCTTATGGCAAATGCGTCTATGCGAAAACTATTTTACGAAGTAAATAGGGCGCAAGTGGTCAGATGTGGTCTTTTTTTCTTAATATGAAATCAGTTTTTATTAAGCGCGTTAGACGTTAACGCGTATTTGCGTCTTATTAACTTCCTCTTAGAAATAGGGACAAATATGCGCCTTTTACATTACCGAACTAAAGAAAAAACTACAGATTATAAGGACATTATCTACACAAATGCGACTTTTCAACTAAGTTTCAGATAAACTCGTCTTTTCATCTTCAATTGGGTTTAAAAAAATGTACAGAAGCGCCTTATTTCGTTGTGTTAAAAACGTACTGGAGAAAGGTAGCAAAATATTAAAAATACAGGCAGATGCGCCTTTTTTTTCTGATTCCGGAAATGTATATAACTCAAATCCGGAAAAAATGTTAGATGCGTCTTTTTTACTATCGGGGGCAGAACTGTAGAGCGTCCGGTTGACATTCAAATTTTTAGGGAGGAGTGTAAGGCAGGGGAACTCTCCCTCCCTCCTAAACTGTACATATTTCACTCACGTTGATACACAACTTACTCAACAATTTAAAACTTAGCCTTGTCTGTCTGAGTTTAAAACTAAGAGATAAATGAGACTGTGGATACTGTGGAACTTATGTTTTGGAGGCTTAGCATAATACTGAATGTTTTGGGCATAACTTAAGTGATAAGTATGGACTGGTCAATCCCAATGCCAAGTGTGTTGATGGTTTGTTGATGGTGAGCAATGGCAACCGTCCGACCGTCCGGTAACTGTCCGGACAGGGCTCAAGTCGTCAACCCGCGCCTTAAGGAAATGTCAGCAAATCATAGGGGCCTAGTAAGAAAAGGAACATAGATAGCCCAAGTAGATAGAACAAGTATGCACCCTTACGATAGTGAAACTCTATGGTACGAACTAGGCGTTTCGCCTCGTTGTTTTGCTGGGCCCCTACCCAGCAGGGTCGAAGACTACTGGGGCCATGGGTTTAATGAAAGTGAACCCCGGGCCCTGTCAGGGCGGGTTTTTAGTCAGTAGAACTCTGACACTATCTCCCGCTCCGCCCAAGAGCAGGAGATGTAATTGGATGATTTTCCCATATAAAAAATCCCAAGTGTTGGAAGTCGTCGAGTGATCTCTGGCCACAGTAGCCGCGGCTTGCGGACGACGAGCAATGAGTAGATTGCCGTCTACACGTCGCAACAAAACCATAGGGACCCAGCAGGGCCGATGACCGCTCGGGTCATAAGGATTTTTGAAACGCAAACACATGGTCCTAGAACGCAAGGGCAAAGAAAAAAACACAGGTGGTTTAGTCAGTAAAAGTCTGACACGGCAATCCGTTCCACCCTAAAGCGAGATAAGTCACCGGATGACTTCCGACAGCAAAATATATTCAATACAGTATTTTTTTGCATCGATCGCTTGGCGGAATTAGGCTAAGCAATTGCAACGCACACACCCCGCGTGATGGATTACGGCCAATCCTAGAAAGGAGGCCTGAGTCCCAGCTGTGGGAACTTTATAAGGCTGGTTTTGATGTTAGGCTATCAGATATTGTAAGTTAATCTTTCAAGCAAACTATCTCGTGTCTAGTGCCTATTGTGTTGAAATAGGTAACGATCCAAGTTGGTGAGTTATTGCCTTTATAGCTAACTGGTATTAGGCTCGTAAAGATGTTCTATTGCTGATTTTATTTATACTTCTATACTAATATTATAAAGAGGAAACATTTTTATTTTTGTTTGTATTAAAGAAACTCATAAACTACTGGGTCTATTTTAAACCCAGGCTAAACTGAAACTCGTCAAAAAGCCAAATATAACTGGCTGAGACGTCAAAAAGTAACTAGTAACTAATTAGTCGAACTATTTTTGAACGGGTTTTCATTGTAATATGGCACTGTTTATTTTTACAATTTCACTTTGACAATTACTTTTATATATTTCTTTCTCTTTACAATTTGCATTATTATCTCTGTAAAATTACAGTTTTTGTATATTTTATTATTGTGAATTTGGGATTTATGTGGATTACCTACTCTATCCTTTTCTTTAATTTTAACTAATGTCTGACAGATAAGTACTTTTTGCAGCCTACCCAAATGTCCATTCTTTGGTATTGTTCGTCAAATCTTTGAGCTCCTTAGTAGTCCTGAGTTGAGCTATACGAATAATGACAAATGCTTGCACTGACTGGACAGGTCCACTCAGAACTGTGTGGTTCTTTCTTCAAAAGACCATCCCAGACACTAATCTGCATGATTATCATATGTTTTGACCATTACATGTTTTTCTGTATTGATTTTAAAAGAGACTTTGACCCCTGAGTTTGTTTCGGTGTTTCTTCTCAGGGTAGTTTGGCCTCATCTGGTTAAAATTAACGACCAAAAATTAAGGTGTCAAAGTGTTTTTAAAAGCCTATTTGCAAAATAAATTCCATTTATTTATCATTTAACTGAAAATAAGAAGGAAACTTATTTTATTTAAGTTTGATAAAGTAGTACTAACGAGAAATACTGCTTCCTACGATATGGCAACAACATGATAATCAAAAACCGTACTAGTTCCTTTCCTCAACAAATGGCGCATTACTTTTTCTTTATTGTGACTGATCCTACGAAACTACTGAATAGGAACAAAGGCTAACAATACCGGATATACACAATGCTCCGATGACAAATCGTAGTAAGCTGTCAGCTTTTATATTATTCTGATATTGGCATCGAATCCAAGGGAATGACTTGAAAATTGTGAATCTAGATCAACATCGATTTTCTAGCATGACTGAGGGCTGATTTCATCATTCAATTTAAAAACTTAGTTCAACTAAACTGAGCTCAGCGTAATCTAGTTTAAAGACCCGTATCGTAAACATGGGCGACAACAAAAGAATTGAAACTGAGTTTAACTGAGTTTTGAGTTTTTCAATTCATCGCGGTGACACGCAAAATGAAGCTATAAACTCAATCAGTCGCTCAAACTGCGTTTTCTTTTATATAATCGCGATTAGTTTATTGGTGAATTTGGCCCTTAGAATTCAAGAGGGGGTTAAACCAAGATAAAGTTTTCAATGTTGTGTTGTGTTTTATTTTGTGATTGTTGATTTTGAAAAAAGATTTCTTGTAGCAGAGATGAGAATGTTTGATGAGAATGGATTCAGTGAAAAATGAGCATATGAAAGGAAATTTGAAAGAGGCAGAAGCGACTGAAAATTTGTAAAGGCAATCCCGGGGTCCTGGAACGAAGGCAAAGAAGGAACAGGAGTGGGTTTTTAGTCAGTAAAAGTCTGACACTATCCCCCGCTCCGCTCAAGGGCGGGAGATGTCGTTGAATGATTTTCCCGCCGAAAAAAAAACCTACCAAATATACACCAAAAAAAAAACATTAAAAATCCATCAAGTCGTTGCTAAGGAGTTCTATTACAAACGCTGTGATACGAGATTTTTATACTACATTAATATTAGTATATGCGAAATTTGAAACACGTATTTAGTATTTTTATGTAAATAAAACACAAAATTATCTACAAACAAAATTTCATAACCTATATCATGAAAAATCACAAAATTATAAGCTTGGTTGTCCGCACAAATACATGGTCTCCGGACCAACCAGGCGACTGAGGGGTTGTTTTGCTCCCACACCCACCTGTACCTATGTTGTATTTAGTGTCGGTGGTGTCCAACTTGTGACCTTTTTTTTAAATATTTTTAGGAAAAAATTTAACATGGTGTAAAAATTATTGGAATCGATTCAGTTACTGATTCTGAACAAAATACATTTAGATTTCGCATATACTAAAAATAATGTTGTATATTAGATAATAATGTATTACTTTTTCATATAAGTAAATACTTTCTGTGCCGCACTGCGTACATTTTTCAGGTGTCCAATATGATTTTACCGAGAACTTTATAAATCAGATCAGTCAAATCTCGTTGTATTGGACCCGTGTTCTGCCAGCAATAAATGTCGAACGTGTTCAAAATAAATTAAAAAAACTAGCCAAGGGCAAATCGAACTAACGTACTAAGGGACTCATATAACATTAGATAGTATAATAATAGGTCCATAGTTTTCACATAGTTCTTGGCAACCAGTCCACTTAAGACTCCAAAAACCATAGCCCTATTATCTTTATTTTCCATATGTCACAATAGTTTTCACCAACCGGGGGTTGTCCTTGGATGCACTAGCATTGCGCGTACAGGGACAATCGTCGGTTGGCATCACGTTCCTTTAAAAGTACCTAAAGGGCCTCTGCGAGTTGGTTTCGGTTCCTCGTACACCTCCCAAAGGTCCAGGACCTCAGGGTCCTGAGATAAAAAAAAAATCATAAAATAATAATAATAACGTATAACTTTTGTTTTAGTTTTTGTTGTTATAGCGGCAACATAAATACATCATTTGTGAAAATTTCAACTGTCTAGTTATCACTATCACACTAAAAAAATAATTAAATAAACTAGTGCTTGCCTGCGATTCCACCTGATGGTAAGCAGTGATGCAATCGTTGATGGTGAGGCACACTAGCTTATTAACTCTTGCCATAAAATGACCGTAGGTAATAAAGTACTCGTAGGTAATAAATAATAATAATTACTGGCTCTTTACTGAAATGTATCTTGGCAATATAATGCAAGTAAAAAATGCTGCAGTTTACAATATACGTGACCAAATTCCTTATACAGTTTACAATGCAATAGAAGTCTTCAAATTGAGTCTTTCTACAACTAATTCAGTCTTATTTGATAATAAAAAGCTCGAAAATGTAATTTTGGTAGTTCTAAAAAAATAACCTCGAAACGCACAGTATAATTTCACATACAAAATGTTAATAAACTGTAACACACTTCAATCAAAATATGCTATTCAGTAGAGGATCAAATGGTATAGGCTGGGACATGTCCTAGAATACAAAATTCGAAGATACATGTCGTCCACCAACCAGCACTGCGTCCAAGTGGTGGATTACGGTCTAGCCCTTCTCCTAGAAAGAAAGTCTGAAGCCCAGCAGTAGGAAGCATTATAAGATTCATTATACTGTATGTGTATTTTATTAATGTTAAGTATTTATTTCTGTACAAGTGATTTTTAATCTTTAGAAATAAATGAATTCAAACCGCATACCTGTGCTTAGAAAGTTGTCCCATCGCCGGTGATGCCGCAAATAACTACCGGCTATTTTCTCGCTCAAGAATCATACAATATTGATTGGCCTGTTGGTTTAGTGGTTAGTGGACCTGACTGCTATGCCGGAGGTCGTGGGTATGATTCCCACACAGGACAAATGTTTGTGTGATGAGCACGATCATTTTTTCTGTGTCGGGTGTAATTATAGTATGTATGTTTATCAGTTGTGTAGTACCCATAACACAAGCTCTGTTTAGCTTGGGACTAGACGGCGTTATGTGAGAGTAGAAATAAAAAAAAAATAGGATACATAATAATTGATGTAAGTAAAAGGGTCCACTAATGTTTCACAAAAACTTCATTGAATTTTTAGTTAACAACGAACGTTTTTTCCACAGATGTTTAATTTTACAAACTCTCGCTTTACAAACCTTTTTTGGCAAATACTTCTCTTGATGAATGGTTCCGATCATATTTATTCATTTATACATTTTTCATTTAATATTTTGTTTTTTTTTTTGGAAATTACGTTTTTATTAAATATCATTTTATAATATTTTTTTGTAACAATTATGATGGTATGGTTTTGAATAATTTTATTAATAGTTGATCTCTGAGTGTTTACATTGCTGCAACGACTCGCTCCACTAGTTTCTTGCTTAACGATACTTGCTTTGCTTAAGTCTCGGTACGTGTGATCAAGGCATAATAGCCTGTCACACTCGCACACTCGCTTATAGCCTAGCAACAAAAAAATCGGAACTACACTCTTGCTTCTCGTTGCTCGCCCACTCGTTTCTACTTTCTAGCTCTGCTCGCTGCTAGCTCATCGTTAGCAGTAGGATAAGTGCTGAGGTGTAGTAAATACTACCTATAGTATGTCTAAGACCCAATATACATTATGTACACACAAAGCGTTTTGGGAACACTTTCATTATGCGTACAGCTAAGGAGTGGAATTCCCTGCCGGGGTCTCTGTTTCCTGATGGCTACAACCCGGGAATCTTTAAGTCAAGAGTGAACAGGTTTCTTCTAGGTAAGCGCGCTCCATCGTCGACCGTATCGTCGCTTTCCATCAGGTGAGATAGCGGTCAAGCGCGAACCTATCAATAACAAAAAAAAATGTGATGTACCGTCTATTAAAATAGAACACTCTTGTACTCTAGTCTGTAATTAAAGGTATCAGCTTGAGAACAGTTCTTTCAATAACGCTAATGTAGCTCTATTATATGAAACCCTCTTAAGAAAAGAATTGTCTTATTTTTTACTTGAAAATGCGGCCCAATTGAAATATTACAACTTGAATTAATGTTGTCTTCGCACATAAAATTAGCATTCGTGCAGCAAATTCATTATATTTCATTTTTATGTTCCACAGTTTAACTAAAGTAATTTGTTAAGTTTTAACATAAAATCCAAATTACAGACAAAATACTGTCCATGTTTTTGGCAAGCTTGAAACTGTTTGGAACAAATAAATTATAAAACATTTTCTTTACTTTGAATACAGCTTAAAGTGGCATTACGGCCTTTTACTTTTGTGGGATACAAAATAAACTTAGGTTCAAAAATAAGATTAGCATTTTATTACTCTAGTAAATCTGGACTTAGTTTGAAGTTGTTGGTGTAACATCTGGATATCTCACTAAGTTTGTGATCGTGTGTTTGTTACTTTTTCACGCTCGAACGGCTAAACAGATTTGGATGAAATATGGCATACGGGCAGATCATGTCCTATAATAGCACAAAAGATACATTTTGTTCCAAAAGTTGGTTTCCTTGATACAATTTCCCGGGAGTATATTCGCTGCTTCTTGCCAATTTCCAACGAAGGCGTCCAAGTCGCCCCGCCATCTCCTTCTCGGTCTTCCGCGACCCCGTCGTGCGATTTCAGGGAACCAACTGAAAAGAAGCGGCTCAAAGCCAACAACACTGGAAGGAATGGAGGAAGGTATTTGTCCAGCAGTGGGACAGTATAGGCTAGATATAATAATATAATCGCTTTGGGACGAAGTTGTTGGCAGAAGCTAGCTAGCAGAATTAATTTCTTTAAGTAAACAAGTCAATGACCTTGTAGGTATCTGTCGGTCGTTGCGTACTAACTACCTACAGTTCATTGGCCTTGCTCAGCCGACGTTTACTTGAAGAAATAAATTTCGTACATGCATAAATTAATTCGAGTTTTAAAAAAAGTACTTTATTTTTTTAATTTTCTCTACAAATCGATAGTGTTTCATGTACCAAATCGACCCTCCGCGGGATTAAAACGAGCAAAATTTATCGGTATATAACCCATTGCGACTGCTGAGACTCTCAACCGTCACAAATATCTACTATAACCTTATCGATAATTACAGTTTTTAACTTTTTGGGGTCGAAACGCTTCGATAAAGGGGTCCAAGGTCACGTCATCTATTCAAAGACGTTTCTCACCGACTCATCGACACTTAAGATCACTTAGCGTGACCAGAGGACTAGCTCAGCTTGTACAACGTGATAATGTTGCCGGTCTTCTGAGCACAATGCTGCCAGTCTTCTAAGCACGCTGCTGCCAGTCCTTTGAGCACTTTTTCCAGCTTCCAGTGGCTTCGCTCATGTTAAATTAGAAGATTATCCTTAGGCCTCCCTGGTATACACTTAGGTAAGCAGTAGTTCAACACAGTTTCTCTGAGCATACTCCCGGGGTATGCTCATATGTCCGGGATAAAAAACCTTATCCAAGGATATGGTCTATTCGTGTATAGTTTCATCCAAATCCGATCAACCTTTCGAGCGTGACGAAGTAATAAATATACACATAAACAACACAAACATGCTTAAGGCACATTGTGTCGATACCAAACACAATTTTAACTCCACCACAAAATCCCTGTATCTAATTATATATAATCTTTCTGTTATCAGAAACCAAATCGGCTCCACAGAATTAATCTCATTGACAGATTCGCTACAGAGATCCCCCTGATAGATTAATGAACCATATTCGGAGATTACGTATCCATCCAATCAATACGGAAAATATCCAGCTTTATAATTTTTTTAACAACTGGAGTTTGTTCGCTTTTGCATTCATCATTCAAAGATTTGTGACCAGTGGTGGCCGAGTGGCAACGGCCCCGACTTACGAGTTGTATGCAGCCAGGTGCATTACTTTGTGTAATTTATTTCATCACCATTCCCCTCAAAACGGTGAAGGAAAACATCGTGTGGAAACTGGCATGTCCTAGAACCAAAATTGGGAGGCATGTCACATCCATCCGCCCGCGTGGGTCCGCGTGGTGGATTACGGCCCATTCCCTCTCCTAGAGAGAAAGCCTTAGTCCCAACAGTGGGAACATTATAAGGTTGATGCTATGCTATTCAAAGATTTAAAGCATTCTTTTGCACTGTCAACAAGTCAGACAGAACAATGATGCTAATTTCATATTCCAAAGTGTAGATCTCTATGGAGAAAAATAAGCAAGGAACTCCATGGACATTTTGCTTCTTCACTCTTTTTTCATTAACACTGAAATTATAAAGGCGAAAATTTGTGATTGTTTGTGTGTATGTTTGTAACTTCTTCACGCTTGAACTGCTGAACGGATTTGAATGAAATTTGACACACGTGTACCTAGATCGTGTCATGGAATAACACATAGGATAGCTCTTGTCTAGGGAGAATATTGCCTGGGCACCTTTGTGTTGCATAAAGTATTAATAAATAAATAAATATTCCCTTGGGACAATAAGCACGCGGGCAAAGGCGCTGGCAGCAGCCATTGTTTAAATGAAAGTAACAGACAAATGTGTGTTGGAAACATTAAAGAATTTCTTCCTGTTTTTTTTTTAAATTTAATTTTAAGTTTCTACACAAGTTATTTTCTGAGTGTTAATTAAATGTCTTTCTGTAAACAGAAGCAAATCTGAATCAGTAAAACTGTGGTACACAACAGGGCCGAAACCTACTGGGGAGGGGCCCAGTAGGCTTTGGCCCTGGGTTGGGTTTACTTCCGAAAGGGAAACAGCCTGTCCTATCAATATAAGTGTGGCTTTGGTCAATATCAGTCTGATTGGATGATTTCCCACCAAAAACACTGTATCGACAGAAATCCAAAAATATTGACAGTATCTCGACGGAGAGCATTACCAAGATATACCATGTTAGATCACGTTTATCGTTTCCCAAATCAGCGTGGGATCTAACAGTCCTGAGTTAATAATACGAAAATAATGGCCATTTGGTAGGAGGGTGGGACAGAAAACCAATTATTGTAACAACCCTCACAAGTGAGTTTCTCCGACAATTACATGTGGTACATAAGTTATCAAGCTGCTAAGTTGCAATCAATGAAGTGTGACATGTTACACTACATTGATTTGGGCGGGTGACGATAACGTTTTAGAGCTCCTAAATCTATATTTACAAATACAGAACTTGACAGCTCAGTAGAGCATAGTGGGTAAGTGATAGGCTGGGTTACGTGACGCGAGTTCGACTTCCGCGCGAAACAGAAGATCTCAGCTCCTAATCTGGGAGTTTTGTGTGTGTGAGTTTACATGTTTATGAACACAACGACCTACGATATAGAATAATAAAAATATAACTGATCGTATCTGTCAGTGTAACAGCGTTGTTCTTTAAAATTAAGGTGGTAATTTTCAAGTCAAGCATTCCAATATATTACGAGTACTCTTCCATGATATGTAAAAAAAGTTTTAATTTAAAAAGATCTGGTGAGAAATGCCCCAATATACAATAACCTTAACTGCATTGTACCAGATAACCTTACGTAGCATTACCATACTTCATATTTAATCTGAATAAAATCGTAATGCGGTCTTTATCACCTTATATACAGGTAGAATCATAATGCCTGTCCAATCTAGTCAGATATTCTGCCTACCGACCTCGCGTGCTTCCACATAATAACCATATATTTCGCCTAAACTTGATCGCACTCCAAAAACTTCATTATAGTAAACCACTTGCATGACTAAACAATTTACTACCCTGTTACAAAAGCAAAAAAACTACACCACACAATTAAAATAACATCCCTTTGTCCCAGATAACATTTACGTTACAATATAAAATCCTATCGCACACGGTTCAGAAAAAAATAGCTTATTGATTTTTCGCTTTAACCTACAAACAGGGGTGCCATCAAAGCTTTGTGATGCCAATCAGGGCTGGCGCTGCAACACACGTGTTCCGAATTCGACACACGCAACATGTCGATATGATTTTGGTAAGGGTGCATCACTAGCGAACTCGGGTGGGCCATTCGCAATTTCGAGAGACAATTTGCAAGTACTAAAAAACTACTGTGTAACAAAGAAGAATAATCTTCTAGATATAAAAGCGAAATAACACTCACTGCGAAATCACAGAAACTATAACACTTAGAAACTTAATATTCGGCAAGTAGGTTCCTTATAGGGTGTAGGCATCCGCTAAGAACGGATTTTACGAAACTCTATCCCAGGGGATAAAACGGGAGTTGGAAGTTTGTATGGGAAACCGACTTTCACGGGCGAAGCCGCTGGCAGAAACTAGTATTATTACCATATATCGGTCATACTTTTTAAATAAAACCACTACTTCCTAATGTATGCTTTAGAAACTTTGTATTAAACGACATCTTTCTTCGATTGTACAAAGGCGCAAGAGCTGCTCTCTCGAGCGCCTTATTATTGCAGGGAAAAGTATCAGAAGTTGAGAAAAGACATATTTGCGGTTAAAAAGTGACTAAAACTCATAAGGCCTTTGCCTTACGAGTTTTAGTCACTTTTTAGCAAATCACATCAGCCCCTGCAGAAGTTACGACGTAAACAAATAAATGAATAAATAATTGAATAAAAAAAAATAATAGCAATAAATACCTAAATAATTTAAAAGCAAAAAGTTTGAAAGGAAATTTGATATTGTCTTACAGGAATAATATTATTCTTATATTTCTTCGGAACAAAGAATGGCCCAGGTAAGACGTGCACATGACATGAATAATGTTATGCAGTTCTTACAATCATAATGCATGGAAGCTTAGGAATTGAGTCACGAAGCCATAGGAAAGTGCAGTAGGTCAAAAACGAGTTGGAAAACATCAACGAATACTGGCATTTATGAAATTTGTTCGGGGAAAAAAAGGATAGCAGGTGATTTCATGTGTGTCCTGTAGTTGTATTTTTTATTGGCAATATTTTTTTGCGATTAATTTATTCTCAGTTTTGTGCATATCAGGGACTTAAAGCTTAAGGTGTTATTCCACCAATGCTTATGATTTTATTTTCCTAAATTTTATAAAAGCAAAGAAAAGACGTTCATGAGTTATGCGAATGAGAACCCTGGTGCTCTGGAACGAAGGCAAAGAAGGAACAGGTGTGGATTTTAGTCAGTAAAAGACAGAGACGCCAGCTCCGCCAAGGAGCGGGAGAAGATGATTTCTTACTTAAGTCTTAAATTACATAAACTACGTTTTGAACGCAAATGGCAACTGAAGGAACACGGGTGGGTTTTAGTGAGTATCAGCCTGACACTCCAAGTCGCTTTAACCCTAGAGCAGGAAAAGTCATTGATGATTTCC
Source organism: Leucania comma (assembly GCA_958295575.1). NCBI lineage: Eukaryota > Metazoa > Arthropoda > Insecta > Lepidoptera > Noctuidae > Leucania > Leucania comma. The sequence goes on from OY282468.1 coordinate 6,237,943, forward strand.
CAACTTCAAAAATAAAGGTAAGTGTGTCTATGTTCAACATTGAACGTTTATCGGCTAAATAGTTCTGCTGAGGCTGATTAGTTTTTCAATTTAATATCCTAACTCCTTAATTACCTACTAGGTACTATTAATTATTACTACTAAGAAACCTTTAACTACCTATTATTGAATTAAAACTAATTCAAAATTTGTGTTTGTGTGATGAGCACGATCATTATTTTGTTCTGTGTCTGGGTGTACTCGTAATATAATTATAATATATTATGTATGTATTTAGAAATATATATATATATATATATACTATATATATATAAGTATGTTTATCAGTTGTTTAGTACTCATACCACAAGCTCTACTTAGTTTGGGAATAGACGGCGTTATGTAAAAGTTGTAAAAAAAAAAAACACTCGGTGATCAAGTAGCATTTTATTGGTGATAAATAGTATATATATATTTATACGTACAGCTAAGGAGTGGAATTCCCTGCCGGAGTCTGTGTTTCCTGATGGCTACAACCCGGGAATCTTTAAGTCAAGAGTGAATAGGTTACTTCTAGGTAAGCGCGCTCCATCGTCGACCGCATCGTCGCTTTCCATCAGGTGAGATAGCGGTCAAGCGCGAACCTATCAATAATAATAATATATATATGTAGCTTCGAAAAACTCCTCTTAATTATTTCCTCAAAAAAATCATTTGCATGAAACTGAACAAAAAAATAACCAGAACATTATTCTTTCCAACTATTTTACTCACCCTTAGAATAAATAATAATTGTCCATCATATCGATATTATTCGCAATTGCCGAACTACATCAATCATTTTATGGTAATATCCATTGTGACCGAAAATGAATGACCTCATTATAACACTGGTAGCCAAACGACCGCGCTCTGGGAATGAACTGAATAACGAATGTACGATTTGACCTATTTATACCTAATAGTTTAAGGCCTACATTATAGAACAATTTATTTTGAGCACCTAGTGATCAGAATAAAATATTGCAAAATAAATGGTAGCTTTTGAGGGCAAGCACAACTTCATTTCATGTCCAGGCAATCTCTGTTCATTCTAGGTTGTCTGGAAGAGCTCACAGAATGCGATAAGGCCGCCAATTATTTCATTTTTTTAATTCAAGGCTTTTTTGGTGGTTAAAATCATCCAATGAGATCTCTCGCCTTTGGGCGGAGTGGTCAATTGGCAAATCCTTTCACCACGATGGCAAACTTAAGCTATGGACAAATGAAGGTTTTTTTTTATGGTAAGTAAAATCATCCAATGACAAATCCCACCCTTGGGCGGAGCGGGAAGTAGTGTCAGACTCTTACTGACTAAAAGACTACCCCGTTCATTCGTTGCCTATAGTGCCGGGGCTCAGCCTTCCTCTCAGAAAACGGCCCTTGACCCCAGCAGTCTTCGACCCTGCCTGCCTGCAGCTAGCAGGCTGGGCCTCTACGGTTTGCTGACAGCTCCTTGAGGCGCGCGGGAACAGAACGCGCCGTCGACGACTTGGGCTCGGTCCGGTCGGTTACCGGACGATCGGACAGCGTGCTACCCATTGCACGCCGTCCACAAGCCCGCGCCTACGGTGACCGGAAATCGGGATCGAAATCCCGGCGGCGGCTGGGGCGAGCGCCCCGTTGCCTCTGCCTGATGCGGTCGGCCTCCTCCTTTGCTAGCATTACTGCTTCGCAGAAGGAGGCGACCGCCTGCCATCCCTCCTCACTACGGACCATGGCCTGAACCAAGGCCCGGATGGACAAATGAAGGTCATAGTTGGAAAAAAAGTCGTCCTACCTCTGTCAAACCTTACAAAGTAAACTGATGCTAAGTATGTCTTGTAATCTTACTACTTAAACATTTAGAACGCTGCATCTATGCAGTATATCTTTCAAACAAGTTGCTTGCTCAAACTGCAATTTAGTTAACATGAGGTAGCAAGATGCAGCTGTGCATTACGGTCAAAACTTTCTACATCATTCTATGCTGAACTCCTTGGTTTTGAGTTAAAGAATGTGTGGGCAATGCATATGTATTACATAGAACTAATATTATTTTAGTGGTACTGACTGTTATGCCGGAGGTCGCGGATTTGATTCCTACTCAAAACAAGTATTTGTGTGATGAGCACGATCGTTTGTTCCGTGTCTGGGTGTAATTTATCTGTAGTATGTATGTAGTTAGAAGTATGTTTATCAGTTATCTAGTACTCATAGCAAAAGTTCTGCTTAATTTGGGACTAGATGGCGTGTGGAAGTTGTGGAATATTTTTATTATTTCTATTTTTTATATTGAATTAGTACAATTAGCGTAAATATTTGCCACTAGCTGCTGCTAGCAGCGGCATGCGCGTGATAGTAGTGAATTATCCCAAAGGATATTCCTGGGTTAAAAAATCCTATCAGCTATTCCAAGACATGGTCTACCCATGCACCAAGTTTCATTGAAATCCGTTCAGACATTCGAGCATAAAGTAACAAACTTACACATTAAGTAAACCTATCTCCAGTGCATGTTGCTAGTGCTATATGGCTCCGATACGTGGTCGCTCACAATGGGCCTCATCAGAAGGCTTAAAATCACCCAAAGGGCAATGGAAAGTGCTATCGGAGTTTCTTTGCGTGATCGAATCAGAAATGAAGATATCCGCAGGAGAACAAATGTTACCGACATTGCACGAAGCACAGCTGTTCTGTGGCACAAAGAATCGCACATCGCACGCTAGAATCAAATTTTAGTGATTGCCACTAAAATTTGGCGATTCTTCGGGCAGGGCACATTGCTCGTCATCTGTTCTACGAGCAATGTGCCCTGCCCGAAGAATCGCCAAACAGCCGTTGGAGTCGAAAGGTTCTGGAGTGGGGGCTGTGTACCGAAAGATACAATGTTGGAAGGCCTCCTACAAAATGGACCGATGACCTGGCAAGTGTTGCAAGAATCCGATGGTTGCGAGATGCACAGGGTCGTTCATTGTGGTGACACTTGGGGGAGGCCTATGTTCAACAGTGCACGTCTTTCGGATGAAATGATGTTTTACATTTTTTTGTGTGCGTTAATTAATACGGATTTTTTATCACAGGTCCTTGTATTTTAGAAAAAGTATACATCAATAGTCTTACCCATCAATAGTCTTTGCGAAATAGTGTAAAATCATGTTAAAATTTCATACAAATTCTCACCCAGAAATACAATGCAGTAGCCGAGCATGCATCCCCTTCGAACATAATTTACAAAGACCACATAAATTGCACAATTTCTTTGAAATCGCGCACACGTGACGACAACTTTGTGTTACCATACTCCATTAACTCCGCCCCAACTCACTGATATTTTACACATTTCGGGGTAAAATGTGTCAATTCTATGGCAAACACATTCACCAGTATATATCAAGACCTCCCACCCCCTGCTTTCGTCCAACAAAGTTTTGCGATGGAGGGGTAAATGCGCAGTTGTTAGAGGTCTATGTGAATTGGTTATTTTATACAATGGGTAGCAAACACATGGGATTCCCAAGGGGGAGTTCTATAGTGTTTATAGCTTCCCAATTGTAGTCAAATTCTGATGATAAGTAAAGTTTTAATGACGGATATCCTTGTTGGCTTGGTGTCATTTTGCTTCGACTTGAAATATTTGATATATTATTCTCTACTACTTACCTATTTATCTCAAATTCGCTTCAAATACTTCTACTTCAATCTGTCAAACTTTTGCATTAAATTAGGTTTTAAGACGTTACCGAAAATAAACGTAAACGAACTTTGAAATAAAATATTTATCAAATTAATTGGTTTTACTTACAATTCTTTATTTAACTCACAATGTTTTTATTATTGTATGTATCGGCGGCGGCGAACTCCCGCGCCGAGGCCTGGTTCAGGCCATGGTCTGGATTGTGAGGGAATTGAATGCAGTCGTATCCTTCTGAGAAGCAGTAATGCTAGCGAAGTAGACGGCTGCTAGGATGAGGAAACAAACATCTTCACGCCCCAGCCGTTGCGACAGGAGACGCCCATTGCGTCAAGAGTCGCATGGCGATTCCCAGCCACGAGCGAGCAATGGGTAGCTCACCGTCCGCTCTTCCGATAAGGACTGAGCCCGAGCCTGTGACGGCGCGTAGTGTTTCACTCGTGCCTCAAAGATACCTTAGCAAAACCGTGGGGACCTAGCAGTGTCGATGTCCGTTGGGTTACGGGGAATTTATGAAAAGGGACCCTATGAGTTATGACCTTACCCTATTAAATGGCTGTTTCATGAAAAAACCATTCAATAGGGTAAACTGGACTGACGTGGGTTGTATTGATGATTTTAATGATTATAGCTCAGTAAAGTCATATTCGTTACGGTCGCAAATCATATTTTAATGAGCTACAAAATGCATTATACTTAAAAAAAAAGAATTTCACAGGCTATCCCTACTACGTCATCTACACTCTATTTAATTCAATAAAGTTCATTGTCAAACACACACGAAGGAAAAGACAAAAAAATTGAATAATCCTTCCGACCGAATTTCGGTCACGGTGACCAATCCAAACAAAGAATAGCTAAATGTACTTACAAGATATACTATAATGCACCAATGTGTGCACAAACGTAGATGCACTCTCGAAGTTTGATGGGACGGACATCCGACACGACTGGGGAGACAGTAGACGAAGGACCAATGATATTACGTGCTTTCCGAAGCAGGGTAGTACCACACCACCAATTTTTAAACTACGAGCTACTGCTAATTTCTCAGCAGTAGCTAATGGGAAAAGACAATAATTTTTACGGTTCCATACCTCAAAAGAGCTGAGAAATTGCTAATGGGAAAACGCCATAATTTTTAAGGTTCAGTACCTCAAAAGGAAAAAAACAGAACCCATATAGGATAACTTTGTTGTCCGTCTGTCTATCTGTCAAGACCCTTTACCTCGGGAACGTGGAGTTATTGAGTTTAAATTAAAACCATGTACTTAAGTCTGCGGTCCCTTGAAGCTGTGAAAAACTTCGGAGGTCACTAAAAAATAAGATACGACCGTTTATGTCGCAAAAATATAAGTAGGTATATTTCGACATTCTCTATGGGACCTCTCAAAATTCATAAGGTACTTCCCGTTGACCTAGAATTCTGAAATTGGGCATGAATGAAGGTCTCATAGAATAAATATAGAAAAAAAATCTGAAATCTCTAAATTTTTGATTAAGTTACAAAGAAAAAAACTTTTTTTGGACAAGACTCGATTCGAAACATTTCCATTCGAATGAATATGTGATTTTGTACGGAACCCTCAGTGCGCGAGTCTGACTCGCATTTGCCCGGTTTTTTTTCCACAATAGGGAATATGCATGCACTTTTTTTATTTTTTTAAACGTTACTACTAGTTATTACATTACCAAAAATAAATATAACACATTCAAAATATAATCCATTGAGCTAGAAAAAAAATATTAAAATCATTATCATTTTCGCGCGATTGAAACGTGGCCATTTTGGCGCGCTTATTCTGTGACGTCAGATTACACGAGTTTGTTATCAACAACAAAGCGTTTCGCTCTTAAAGTTAAAAAAGTGACTGATTAAATCAATCGATTACCATGGAAAAGCACAGAAAAGATTACTATAAATATTGTGTCGTACCCATGTGCGAAAATAACAACAAAACGGCATCTGAAAAAATATATTTCCTTATGCCGAAAGATGAAGATATGAGGAAAAAGTGGTGTAGGGCAATGAGAAGAAACAATATATCATCTTTGAGCCGTTTATACTGTTGTGAAGATCATTTTAACGTAAGTAAAGAGATTAAAAAAGTGATATAGGTACCTCTAAGAATCATTTTTACTTAGTGTACTTGTTTTGTTTACATACTTTGACGAAAACATACGTTTTACTTGCACGTATTCAATGGCTGAATCTCCATATGATTCTCGTTCAGATCTGACAAAAACAATAAAAATAGCTGCATATTTTAGGTTATGTTTGTTATATTTACAAAACTATGAAAATAATCATGTATTAAGTGATATAGTTACTTATTTACCTCGTAGCTTTTACTCCTCTGAGTTCAGCAGATCTAAAATCTAAATTAGTTGCAAAATACGTGGACATCATGAACACGTCTATTCTAGGCAGATTGTCTGATTGCGCTTTGACAAAACCGGCTTCAGTCATTGTGCTAAATCTTTCTTCATAAAGATTTAATACTTTTAACTCAGAATAATATGCAAAAACCATGAAACAATATAATTATTCACCAGAAACCATCTAAACAATTTGTTGACAGACGACGTCAGAGTGTAAGATGTCGTCACAACTTTGTCTGCCAATAGCGTTGCGTTTTGTAAATTTGCGAGGGAATTACAAAAAGGCTACTTTTTGATGATTAAATTTTACTATTAAATTGTGAAAAAAATGAAAAATAGTTGTGTAGGTATGTTTTTTTAGTAGTAAAGAATACGAATAAAAATATTTTATTCAATTTGGGGTCACGTGCATATTCCCTATTTGCCCGACTTGGAAATTGTGCCCAGGATACCACGTGGCGCACGCGATCGTGACCACGAGACTATTTTTTGCAAAGTATAGAGCTGCTGCTTATTTTACCTGTGATGTGGTTTCCACACTTAGTCTTCAGTGGACCATTATCATCAGATTGCTGAACGTCATTGCTACTGAGATAGATGTGTTTAACTGCTGCTTCCTGAAGTTCACTCAAGTAGCACTTAAATGCATTGAAAATATGTAAAGCAAGAGAAGAGGCTTTGTGTAGCTCATCATCATCATTTCATCCGGAAGACGTTTACTGTTGGACATAGCCCTCCCCAAGTGTCGCCACGATGGCCGGTCCTGTGCGTCTCGTATCCGTCAGAATCCCGTGACTCTCATCAGGCCATCGGTCCACCTTTTAGGAGGCCTTCCAACCTACGTCTTCCAATACGTGGTCGTCACTCCAGAATCTTTCATCTCCATCGACCATCCGTACCACGAGCAATGTGCCCTGCCCACTGCCACTTGAGTTTGGCGATTCTTCGGGCTATGTCCAGCTAAGCTCTGATCAACCATATGACCAACTACCCAATCCAATATCACTTACACACACAGTCTATAAAATTCAATAACAGCCAGCCTCATAACACACAAAGCGACAAATTAAATGAGCAATTTACACCCCAATAGGACATTATATCACATATGGCTTACCCTATAACAGTTTCAAAGGCGTGATGTTCCTACATCTGTCACACGGCTATGATAAATCAATTTCACGCATTCAAACGCCATGTGTTCGAGAGTGGCAGTTTTAATATTTTTATGGTAGTGACAATTAATTAATTTGGAAGCACTTTATCTAAATGAAGTCATTATGGGTTGTGAAAGGGTAATGTACACAAGATCGGTCCTTATCAAAATGGCTAAATAGATATTAACAATAACATTAAATTTAAACATGGCTGATGAGTTGAGGGTAAACTGAATGGGCACCGTCAATTGAGACTGGTCATCTCTTTGCTGCCAGTGGCTTAATTCAATTTCTATTTTTATTTATTTTTTCCCTATTACTTTTCACATAATAGAAGCGACAAGAAATATGTCACCAAGATTAATATAACACATAATATGATTTTAAAAGAGTGTCCATAGAAATTCTTGCACGTTCTTCTTCATAGAGATCTACGCTTTGGAACGTGCAATTTAGCTTCACTTTTTTTGACTGACCGAAATTTTGACTATTCAAAAGTGCCTGTAAATGGTCTATTTGAAATAAAAGAATTTGAATATATTTGCGTACACCTTCAGAATTTACCAGCGTGATATGATAAAAATTTTGTAAAAATATCTTAATAATGTTGTTAATGGTGTTCTGACATGTCCGCTTTGTGCTCGGAGTTTTTCGGCCAAAGTTGGATATGCAAGTCACATGAGAGCACACGACAGGGCAGCACATCTGAGCTCACAACAACCATGAGGGGCCAAAGATTGCGGTCGCTGTGGCCGAAATCGGCTAGATGGCATCATCATCATCATCATCATCAAAAATATCTTGAAAATTGAGTAAACAATCTATAATATCTAAAATATCTATAAGCTATACTAAAAGATTGTAGCAATCCTAGGAGATTTAAAGTCAACAAATAAAGAGGCACATTGTCTCTCTTTGAAGTTCTTGCTCAGATTTTTAACACGTTTAAACGAGACCACGTCGGGAAAATACTCATTCAAACAAAAGAAACGAAGAATCATCAAAATCGGATGGTAACAATTGGCAAAGATATTGCTACATTGGCCAAAGAGACACAAAAAAAACACACAATCGGTTGATTTAAGAAGCTCTCCTTTTTAGAAGTCGGTAGAGAAAGCACTTAGCTACATTAGTTTACTTAACTAAATGTAAACAATTTTGACATGTCTCCACCCAAGGGCGGGATTTGTCATTGGATGATTTTACCTACCATAAAAAAAAAAACTAAATATTGTCTAAAATTTTATATAAAATTGTTCACAATTAATTATTTCCCTAAACCGATGTTAGGTATTTAACTATATTTAAATTATCTTTGTACTCGTATGTCTTTTATGAGCGTGTGTTTTTTTTTTTTAATTAAAAAAACTTATCAAGATTGTTTACGTTTAAGTAAGTACCTTAACAGATCGAGTATAAGCAGGAAAAGTGACAAACGAAACTATCTCCTTTACAACCACGTCAGTTGAAAGACTTTAACTACTGGACAATGACCTCCCCCAAGCGTAATCGAATTTCTCTCATCCACTGGATTCCCGCACGCTTCGGGTAAAAAAAATATTGCAGATGATGTTGTTCATACAATAGACATCAAAGTGTATAATAATTTTTGTTTGTTTGACTAATTCCAGCTAATCTCCGAAACAGCTGAACCGATCTTGACGCGACTTTCACAGATAGAGAGCTGAAGGGATTAACTTAGGTTAGTGCTATTTAAGAAAAAAAAAGGGTTCCGTGCAAAGAAAAAACTTCTTGATATTGTCATTAACTTGTCGACCTTGCTTATACACCATAAAATTTTGGTCGTTTTAATCCCTTGGAGGGTCGTTTTGGTACTTGAAACACTATCGATTTGCAATGATAATATAAAAAAGTAAAGTACTTGGTTACAAAAACATGGTTCCTCATTCCAATTCGCGGACATCGAAGGACTGGAACAATTTGCCTGCTGCGGTCTTCCCATCCGATTATGATTTGGGTGTCTTCATGGCTAGAGTGAATAGGCTCTTATTAAACCGATGCGCCTTACCATCAACGATTGCATTACTCCTTACCAGCAGGTGGGATCGCAGTCAAGCACTAAATTATACTATTTAATATCAAATTTAAAAAAAAAAAAAAAACAATATTAGAATCAATAAGATATTAAATTACGGTTGCATGCAGAAGGTAATCGCCATCGACCTGTAATCGCTAAGAAATAAGGCTTTTTATTTTATTTTTATTTATGTGATGAACTGTACATGAAGTTTATATAAATCAAGTAGTATGGATATCAACTTTATCATCGATAAGCAATCTTCTTTATATCTATGTCAATGAACAATATTACATGATAAAAACCTTTCAAATGAAACAGAAAGATTGAAATTCATAGAAATCTATTTGATTCGTTTCATTAAGTAAAAAACTGAAATTATTCACATTTCATGTTTTTTATGCATAAAGTTAATTAAAATACCGCATCAAATACCAGGAAACAGGATGGTTGCCGGTGGTAGTTACGACTCAAATTAATTAATTGTGAAGCGGTAATAGTCAGAATTTTATACTATTTTGTTTCACCACAATTCCATAAACCGTTTGATAAAGGGGCAACGCGAAAAATGGGAGATAACACCTGACCGCTCTGTTGGCATTCGGTAATTCCGTCATTCACTCGAATATATTACTTGGTAACAGTAATTCATGCACCACTTCAACTCTTCACACTCACTCCAACACAGCCTCCCACGCCACACACTAGGTACTACTACGCTAAAATGGTACTGGCGCTTTTTTTTTCTGTTTGTTTCTGATGCATCGATGTTTGGATAATAATTGTAAATCCCTAATTAGCTGTAACATTAGTTTATCATTAAATAAAATTTGTAAAAGAGCTGTGGATTTTTTTAATAAATAAATATTTCACAAAACTTGCTCCAGGTTATCAAAATCATATAAAAAAAAACATATATATGTTCGCCATCCTGAACGCGTGCGCTGCCCGATGGGACTCACTACTGATGGAGCATTGGATAGGCCTACACGCGTAAGCAAGTGTCTGACATATATTCATTGTTATTTACTTATCATGCTTTTACTAACACTAGGCTAAGAAAACTGTTACTAACAAAATATGGAAGCGAATTCTGAATTTAATTATTATTTCCTTTATTCATTCTAAAAGCTTATTAATTATATTTTTAAATATTTTTTAAAAAACTTACAAAAAATAAAAAATAAAAACATTTAAAAATATAAAAAATAGTGTCCCACCGGTATCGGGAACAGAGTCCAAGCTACCGGCGGTCAGGGCTCCAGAGAAAGGAACCTCCTAACAATACGAGCCGTGTCCAGGAGTACCGCTTTCTGAATCAAGCCCTTGATCCAGCCGCCTAACGAGAGCCTAACGAAATTATTATTATTATTATGTGTACAAAAAAAATATGTTATGTGTACGTGTATTTTCGTCATTCAGAAACTTGATTAAAAGTACTAAGTTTCTGTAGATTAAATTTTTAGATATTTTTAGATTATGAGTACACTATAAAGAGCTAAAATTTACGCAATATAGCAAATTTTAGAGGTCTGAACTTACACAACGGCCTCTACGGCATCGAAATAATTATAAGGAATTACCGCTGATCTAGTGTTTCAAAATAGTTTATTGTGAGTAAAGTTATAAAAAATTACACTTACCGTCAAAACAAGCGTATTTAATGAACACAACTCCTGGAGACCACCTTTTTGAGGGGGGGAAGTCTTCATACAGCACAAAGTTGCAGAGATTCACGCCTGTACATCTGTAACCAAAGAAAATTCTTTATTAGATATATCATTTAAAGAAATAACGTCTTTTAGGAGCAACACACAAGTTGAACGGTAGTTTTTTTTTTTAAGATTTTTGTTCAAAAGACTCAGAGCAACATCTTGAACACCACACAAGAACTAAAATTCAGACACATGCGAGCACTAACGACCTGGTCATGACTTCGATTTTAGCGGCGAGCAGCGCGGCGAGCGGCGAGGCGAGCAGGGTGACATATCGCTTCAAACATTTTCATACTTTCGATCTTACCGCTCGCCGCGGCGTGCTTAACTGCCGCTCACAGAGGCAAGTTCGTGAACAGGCCGTAAGGGACGATTTTCTATAATGCTAGGCTACGAAGGAACGGGGTAGGTTTTTAGTCAGTAAGAGTCTGACACTACTTCCCGCTCCGCCCAAGGGCGGGATTTGTCATTGGATGATTTTACCTAATATAAAAAAAAACCCTTATGGGGATGAAACGGGGATCCAAAGTTTGTCTGTAGAAGCCTACTTTTTAGCGGACGAAGCCGCTGGCAGAGGCTAGTTTACATATATTACAACACTCACGCATTCATTCTAAGTTCAATATGTGACGCTCTATTGCTTTGTAAGCACTTTAATATCTTACATTACAGTGCTTCATGAAATTTCATTACAAGCACTTGACTAGAATTTATTGCAACGATGAGAAAAGGGCTTCTATAGCATTGCTAAAACGTTATTGCTTCTATAATTAAACATAATACCAAAACATAACGTCACTATAAGCGATATTATATTTCCAAAAACAAATTAGATACAATTTACCACGTTTTGTAAAATAACAAACCGTAATGCTATGGGATTTTCCGTCGACAAAAGTTACGGACGTTCAAGTTAATAATAAAATGAAAAAATGTGCGGTCTATCTGTCATATATATGTATGCCGGATCCGGCGTTGATTTGTTGACAACAAAACAAGGCACGCCATCTAGTGGCGACTAGAAGAAATAGAGGTGGCGCGCCTAGACAGAGTCAGCCGTTTCCGCTTTGGGTACGAGCTTGGAGAGGGAGAATCCGCCGAGTACAGCGGACACTCTCAGCCAGGCCGTCGCAGAGTCAAGACGTTCTGAAACTGTCCGTTTTGTTGTTTGTACCTACCTAATAACAGTGCACTGTACCGAAATGTATTGAGAAGTAAACGTATTCAGTTCCTAACCGTTTTTATTCATTGCACGATACCCACGTAGGCCCACCTGGTAGATGACCAGAGCTCGAACCATCCTGAACGAGCCGTCATCAGAACTGGGATAAAATCGTGCAATTGAATTGACAAGATGTGTGAGCAACAGTTACGAAACACTGAAGAAAATTGGCGGTTATTATTCGAAATCGAAAATGAAGACCCGGATCGAAGCATGGACTTGAATGGTCTGATTAGGTTTTTTCTGGGGTTTTTCCCTAATCCTGAGCAACAAATGTTGGATCATGGTAACGTTGTACCCCCAGAGAGCAAACTACAACGTTTTACCCAGATTGTGAATCTACCCGAATTCGACCCGGAGAGACAAGTGTAGTAGCAGATCAAAAATCACTATGGAAAATTTGGACGTACGCAGGCTGAAAATAAGAATACTCAAGCTTCAAGACCTCCGGTAACGAGGCAGCAAGATTGGCCTGGATTGGCCCTGGAAAACAAGGTCACATGGAGATGTCTGGGTGGAGATCCGGAGCCCTGATGGAAGAGGCGCGGTAGCAACAGTGGCGCCAAGGCATTACGCAGCGAGCAACGGGTGTATGGGTCGTCGATCCTTCATCAGAAAAAGGTCAGGTATTCACATTCCATTTTGATTCTGGAGCCGAGTGCTCTTTCGTTAAAGATGACACCCTCTGTCATATAAATTTAGGGGTAGACGTAATACAAAGGATGGTAATATTGACAGGTTTAGATAACGTATGACAGTCTAGTGTAGGTACTTGGTACTGTTAATTAATTTTGTAGTTAAAATTGATAATAGCTTAATCGAGATTTTATTGCGTTTTGCCCAACATTCATTTGCGAGATGATATTATCTTAGGCCGTGAAAAATTGTCGCAAGGGTTTAGTTCCAGTAGTGTGTCCGCGATACATTTTAAAATTGCTTAGTTTACGACGTTAACAATTATAATCAAAACAACCCTCAGATGCTCGTAGAAGAAAAAATAAAAAAAAAATAATGAGTGAGCGGGTAGGCCAATTATTTGTGTGTAATTATTATTTGACCAAGTAATGTAGTGTTTGCTAGGCCAGCTCTTTCCGTTAAAAACAAACGTGATAGTCCGTGACGTTATTGACTTCTACGTGTCGTAGGACATAAATCTGCTGTTGTTTCGATGTTGAATCGTCGGTTATTTGGATTGTTTTATAACCGGTAGGCGTTAAACGCGTGTATCAAAAAGTGAACTTATTCGTTTAATTGACTCGTCTTTGACTGTATAAAGACGACAATAGTGGTTTAGCGTAAAAGAATTAAAAGTAATGCGTGAGGGGGTAGACAAATTAAAAATAATGCGTTAATGGTGAATGAATTATTGTATGCAAATTATTCGATCAAGTAATTCGGTGTTTGTTAGTTTAGTTCTTTTGATTTAAAAAAAAAAACGACGGGTCAGATATAATGTGCAAAGATTGCTGTAAACTAAATAAAATCGTGCATAACGGTATTCGTTACCAATGATCTGAGACAAAGTAACTCGTTTACATAGTGCGCCTTATTTTACAAAATTAGATTATGTATCAGGCTTTCAGTAGTGCATATGACGGCGGACGGCCGGTACAAACATTTGAAGTTTAGAAATGCGATCTGAGTTTTCTAACGGTCAATTGTTATTGTCCTAAGCTGATCGGTAAATACCTACTTCATAGTTTGAGTTGTCGATATTTTGATTATTTTGGAAACTGTTGAGTTCGCGATCGCGTCGGGACACTTGAAGTAGTTTTGAGAACGTCGACTAAAGCCGGATTAACGTTACATTTGAAAAAGTGGAACTTTGTTTTTGATAATGAAATTTAAGTTACGAGGCTTAATCCGTGGCGGGTGATGCCATTCGGTATGGTTGGATCCTAGGCGGGTGATGTCAGGTTGCGAGGCTAGATCCAAGGTGAGGTGATGCCACTGCGTGCGGCTAGATCCTAGCAGGTGATGCCACTGGATGTGGCTAGATCCTATACGTGTGATTTCACTGTGTGTGACTAGATTTTTGACTGGTGATGCCAAGTAAGGAGACTAGATCCAAGGCGGGTGAGATCATGGGATATGGCTGAATCCAAAGCGGATGATGCCCTGTAATATGCGACTTCTTGTCACGAAATCATTTCTTATCGATTTTAGTCGCGCGTTCTCTACCGTTGATGACGAAACGTGATGTAGACCCCTAGGTGTATTTAAATATCGTGAGAAATTTTGCGTTACGCAATTTAAAAAGTGTAGTATTTGAATAAAAGGGTAGGTTTGATTTGACGAAGGTAGAAGTGGATATATTTTCGGTATGTTTAGATTAGAGACGAAGAGAGCAATTAAACTAAGTTAGATCCATTTAAAGATTCGTTTGAAATAATAAAGACAGGAGGAAAATCAGCGCATAACTGATAAAATTGGGGTACAGTAAAGTAGTCGACATAATGAGATAATTAAGTTCACACGATGATTAAACTGTAGGAGATTTGATTTATAGCCGTAGCTTAATAGAAATCAATATCCAGTGGTCACATTAGTCTGCGAGTACCTATGCAGTATTGCGATTAAATCAGTGACTTGGCGATCCTGGAGGAATGCGCAGGTATGGTTGAGTAACTAGAGGTTACTGGGCTATGAGTAGCCAGAAATCACACGTAAAGCTAAATGATTAATGTTTTGGATTATTTTGATTGGTTGTGTGTATTGTAAAGGTACCTACTACGATAGGTTAAGAAATATGCCAGAAAGCCATGTACCAGTCGAAGTAGATAGTGATCACAGTGGTTATGAGCGAGCCTAAGTTGTATGGAGCACGCGAGTAAGTTTCTTTGTCGGGAGTAGTAAAGTTGATGGTTCTAGTAGCTATGGTTAGCTCTGATGGAAGTCGGTCTCTGTGACCGTTGTGAGTAGTTGACGTGGTCAACAGGATGGTTCTAGTAGCTAGTATGTGCGCGTTTAGCTCTGATGGAAGTCATAATGAGTGATACACAATGTGATCCACGGCGTTGGCCGGTGGTGGATGCACATGTGAGAGAGCAATTGTGATTGGTGTTCGGCAATGAGTGCCGTGGCGTTAGAGTGGTTTACTTGTGGGTGCTCCTAAGGCTTTATGATGAGAACAATGAACGTTGGTACATGACTGGATGACAATTTCTACTACCCGATCATTGATATATATGTACTACGCACTAGATGAGGCGTGCCGTACAGTCACTTCACTTAATTGACCTGCAGGCCGAACACTTTTACATTGATGGCATTAGTGCAGTTTTGACGTTCATGCAGTGTCAGAGCGACGCTTATAAATACAAATTTAAGTGAACTTGGACATATATAATAATTTTGTAGTCAAGTAAGTAAAACCATTGGTTGTTCAAGCAATGTAATAGCTTCTACTATCGTAATAGTACGTTAGAGAAGATATTATTTTATTTAAACTCTTCCCCATTTTACAATCATAGACTAAAACATGCAGATGTTCCCTCCCAGAAAAAGCTGAATTAGGTTTTTACCTACAGCTAGTTTACCAAATACAGACTTCGCACGGTCTTTTATACTGTTTGAAATTTTTAAATATTTTATTTAACGCTCTTTCTTTTTTTGTATGATTAATAACAAGGTTTTTTTTTTAAATAAATTACGACGAAATGTCAGCAAATCATGAGGTATCAGTTTTCATCGGTAAGTTTTGTTGTTAAGCATGCTGTCGTTCGTTAGCACTTAGGTAATTTACGTACAGGTTAATATTAAATTTGAATTAGGTTCAGTTGAATTTGTAGTCTTATTCGTGATTACTGATTTATTTATTTGTTTTACTGTTATTGAGATCTCGTTTTTACATACACTATAATTACATTTTGAAATAGAATATTATTGTAATGAAGTATTGTAGGCAAGAAACTGTGTCACTTCTGCGGTATAAAAATCTATATAGATGACATGTCATCGAACTAAGTAGAACGAAACGCGTAAGTACTAGGAAATGCATGGCGCTTTAGACCTTTTGGTCGCGAAAAAGTATCCTCTATAAGCTGTCTTAGCGCTGTAAGTTTTAAAAGTTTTGTTAGACGACATAATGGCAATCTAGCGCTGCAGCGATTTATTGTTTGAACTTTTCAGTATTTTGACAAATAGTTTATATGAACATGCTTGTCTATCGCAAGAATATAGGTCGATGTACCCGATTTATTTTTATTTTGGTTTATTGAGTAAAGTGTGAATTGTTCTAACATTGACTGAACCGTGTTACGGGTTCGATTCCCGCACGGAGTGGACGTTTGTGTGACCTGTAGATGGTCACTCATGGTCAAGATGTGAATTGATGGTTTTATGTGTGTGAGTTTGCGTGCTTGGGAGCGCACTCACGATGCGAGAGTGGTTCCATGTATTTGTCAGGAGTGACCGAGCTATATGATACTGCGAGATGTATTTTGTTTCAGAGTAACACACAGAGATGGACGCCTTGTTGGAACTTCTCGTCAGTGGACATCTTCCAGCTGAGGTGGTGATGATGACTAACACACGGGGACGTGTGTCTCGCAGGATGGCCGTGCCGGATCCGGCGTTGATTTGTTGACAACAAAACAAGGCACGCCATCTAGTGGCGACTAGAAGAAATAGAGGTGGCGCGCCTAGACAGAGTCAGCCGTTTCCGCTTTGGGTACGAGCTTGGAGAGGGAGAATCCGCCGAGTACAGCGGACACTCTCAGCCAGGCCGTCGCAGAGTCAAGACGTTCTGAAACTGTCCGTTTTGTTGTTTGTACCTACCTAATAACAGTGCACTGTACCGAAATGTATTGAGAAGTAAACGTATTCAGTTCCTAACCGTTTTTATTCATTGCACGATACCCACGTAGGCCCACCTGGTAGATGACCAGAGCTCGAACCATCCTGAACGAGCCGTCATGTATATATATATGACTTCTCGCGCTCTAGGGTGGAGCGAGAGGGTGGGCATATTAAATTTTTACTGAGCTGTTGTTCCCGGTTATCACCGCTTATAGATTTCGTTAGTATACTACTAGATTGCGTTGGTAGACTTATGAATCACTAGGTACCATCGCTGTCATTTCTGCCTGTTCACTTAAAAAAAAATCGCTTGAATACTGCGGCGCGGCGCCAAACCAAACCCTTTGAATTTTCGTTTCGAGTGCAAGCAAAAATGAACTTAGCGGTGATCAGGCCACGAAAAATGAACTTAGCGGAAGTGTCTTTGATAGCACAATGAATGTGTTCTCATAACGTTTTGTCTCGTATGGGTGGAATGATATTTTATTATTTCTACTAGCTGTGCCCGCAACTTCGTTCACGTGAACGACGAAACTTATCAATGAGTTTTTTTGTGTAAGGGTATTTCTATGATTTAGTGCAATTCTGACAGAAATGTGAGAAAATTTTCAATTCCTTATTTTCAACTTTCAAGAGAATTGGTATCAAGAACATAAACTATTTATGTAATTTAAACAACATTATACGCATTACATAAGTATATATTGACCGATGAAATTCTGTACTGCTGATGGTAATGAAAGCAGTGGAGTTGGTAATGAAATTGGAGACTAAGGTAATGAAAAAAATTTACTGGTAATGAAACTGGAGACTAAGGTAATGAAAAAAAAACGGCTGGTAATGAAATGAGTCTAAGATTTTAAAAAATGCTGGATTATATCATTAGATGAAGTAAATAAAATCTTGTAAGTTTTACACAATCAGAGTTTATTCTTTAAAACATAACAAAAAAAAAAAAATCAGTCTCCTATCACAAACCAAATAAGTTTCGTTATCTAATCAGTCATGTCTTACTTAAGAAGCTACGAGTTGTATTAAATATAAAATTATAATTACTTAATGTAACGTAATTATATAAATTATGAAACATTACTAATGCTAAATAACATACTTATTCAAAATCACTAAAGTTATAGCAAGCTCTTGTTTCTTTTTGAGACATATTAAAAAACATATATATTTTTTTTATTGCAGTTATGTCATATCGCTAAAAATATTATTTTTAAAACAGGGTAGATAATCTGTCTTATGAATACAAAATAAAAAAATATTTAACAAAAAAAAGCCACCTGTATGCTCAAAAAAAAACTTCTTAGTTCTACATTCCTAACAATGTCAATTCTTTGGGTTTGGTAAATTAAAAAACATTTTCATCATCAGAATCATCAAAAAATGAGGTAATGCGTGATTTTTTCTTTACAATTCTGACTTCTTCACCTATGTTTTCTCCACTGCTACTATCATCTGAATGGTCAAAAAAATTTGTCTTCACTTTTCTGTCCTTTTTAAGTATTTTTCTAACATTGTCACTTTCTGAAATATCATCGGGATTATTTTGTTCTTTTCCTTGTTCTTTTACCGTGACTTTTCCAGAAACAAACTTTTGAAAATCAAGTTGAAAATTGGTATTATCCGTTTTCTTTATTTCATTGCCAATAAAAGAAGTGTTAGTCCAATGTACTTTTACGTCAGATAGTATGGTGATTTTGTTATTATTTTGGGCTCCATTTGATGAATTTTTCATATTTTGTGGTGCTTCAGTGTTTAATCTATTCAGGAATTGATTAGTAGGGGTAGGTGTTCGAGAATTTGTCACTTCTCGAAGGACTTCGTTCGTCGTGTTTTCGTTTAAGAAATCTTGTAGATGTTCAGAATCGACATTTTCATAAAGACAAGGTAAGTTCATAAATCCAAGATGGTAGTTATGTGAACATATTTCACCGTTTTCACACAAGAAACAACTTAGTTTTCGGAAGGTTATTCGAAACCTGTTAGATGACCAAAGCACTTGATGCACAGACATCGTTCCACGAAATCCTTGAACCGACGAGGGAAATTTTCTATCTTCAATATCTTGCTCTGAGACAGATAGAAGTTTGACATTCTTTACCTTGACTTTAATGAGCTCCCAAAAGTCTTTCATTGTGCCAATGTCATTACCAAATTGTACGATTTTATCTGCGGTTCTCTTCAGGACAGCACCAACTCCATCTGGCGCTCCTTTGCCGTGTCCAGCCTCTAAATAGTTCCAGGTTATAAAGTTTAACTCTGGAAAATCCTGTTGCAGTTGACTAATAACGAAGAAAATGTAGCGATTCCTATATTGACTTGAAGGGCTATCAGATACGAAATGTACTGTATCTATCAGAGGTGATATTTCTCTTACATAACCTAATAGTGGTATGAGATGTGCCCATATAGCACTTGCGTCATGTCTATTACATTCGCTGATACTGCAAACGCTGTATGACTTCATGATTCCAGTTTCTGGATCAATTAAGTACGCAACCGCAGTATGCAACGTTATTTGCAATCGACTGCCGCCGAAATGATAGCTTTGTATCTCCTCATTAAATTTGACAGAGTAATTTTCGGAAAAATCAATGTGTAGCATAACCTCCTTGGTAGTCATTGTCGCTTTCAGAGATTTAATGCTCTTGTACTGGACAACGATGTTAGTACAATGTTTAAAGTATGATTTTAGAGAATCTTCCAATTTTTTGATAACGTTTCGTGGGTAATCTTGTAATCGAGTTTTTACGGTAACAATTTTTGTTTTATCTTGTCCTTTGACATTATAGGTTTCTTTTTTTGCGCACCACTGATAATAGTTTATTTTCTCTTCATTGCTAAATTCTTCATAGTTAATTACTCTGTTTCGACATACCTCACATGTTCGATTTAAGCATTCTTCATTGTGTATATCACAGCACAAGCTTTCCAATATAGCAGTTCCATTTGCCTCTTTAGTGATTTTTTTCTTGTTAAGACTTTTGACTAACAAATCAAAATTTACGTGTATTTTACAAGCACATGTATTACGATCAGATTCTTTAGGGTAGAGAACCCAAAATGGTCGATATTTACAGAACGTAGAATATCCAATATTACTGTTTTGAACGTGCATAAACTTTTTGTGGAGGTTAGTTAATGTGTCTGATAAATATCGTTTTTGTTTTTTTTGTCCATTACGTGTGATAAATTCTTTTTTATCAGGAGAAATTTTAGTATTGCTGTCATCTTCGAAAAAATCTTCTACGTCTTGTTTCATTTTACTCTCTGTATCCATGTTTGATTCATTGCTGTGACATATTTTATTTTTGTCTCGCACTGTAAATTTTGACGTTTTACCTAAAACCTTGTGCTTCTTGAAACGGTCTTTGTCCCTCATTACTATATCGCTAAACTCTCTTTTTTCTTTCTTTCTTAAAACTTTAAATCCATCTCTTAAATTGTTCGATATGATTTCACCAAATAATATCTTTTTCTTTACTTCTTCTCGTTTGTCTTCGTCTATTGATTTTATCATATTATCCACTTTCTCGCCTGTTGATGGCTGTTGTTGGTTTGCTTGTATTCTTCGTTGTTTATTTATTTGCCTTATCAACATTTTTTTCATTGCATCCTTTTCTTTAATAACTTTTTCCTTTTCCTGTTTCAGTTTACCAATCTCTTTCTTGTAACTATAACGAAGTCTTCTTATTAACTTATCCTTTTTTTGACACCGTTTGCAGTTTATGTTAGACACCTCTACTGATTGGTGTGATGGCCCTTCTAATGGGTCTTGTTCAGCTACATTTTCTTCTCTATCACTTGTTGGAGGCGAATTATCAATCAGCATCTGTTGTATTACCCTTTCCTTTTTCTTTTTCTCTAAATAACGCTTACTATTTTCGTTCCATTTTTTTCTTTGTAGTCTTTTTTCCCTTGGTGTCATTTTAGCAACAGATTTTATTTTATTTTGTTCTTTTCGTTTCAAGTATCTCTGTCTCTCTTTTTCCTTCTGTATTGCATATTTCTCGGGATCGTTTTTAATTTCCTCGTATTTTTTCCTTTTATGCAGCCTAGCTTGAGCAAGCTTTTCATCGCGAGTTTTTTTAGTTTTAGTTTTAGCCATACTTGTTTCCTGAAAAGGATAATATTTGTTAGAAACCCAATAATGAAATCTTATATTAGACTGTAAAATTCTAAAGAATTAGCGATTACTGTCATTAGAGACACAATTGAAAGACAATAGATGTGCGGACACCGGTGTCCGCTTAGGATTTGACAGTATAATAGGGTTGAATAGAATATCACATAGAATAATATGAAAAATTCATTACCTTCATTTTAGTCTCATTACTCTCACCTTCAAAGCTGAAGGTAATCGATGGTAATGAAAGTGAGGGTAATGAATTTTTCAAACTGATTTTTATTTTACTCTGCAATTAATCGATTACGGTACATAATGATAATAATAAACATGAACATACATTATAACAATTGCCTTAAGACTAAAAGTATGAAAAAAATACAACTACTTACGTCAAAAATCCGCTGAATGTAATGAAACCGAAATTGGTTGAAGCGCGTAGTTGTCGAACTTTTTTAACGGTCGCGAAAAAAATTGCGCGCGTCCTGCCCCGTTAGTTGTTGCTGGCTGACTGACCGGCAAGTGCGGAGGCGTGAGGGGGTGCTCGATCCAGGGACGATGTAATATACAGAACGATGTTTGATATTTCAAGATAGGCTGAAGGTAATGTAATATTTTTTACGACAAATTGTTTTTATCACAACGTATTAAAATAATAACAATATTATATCTTGCAAAATCATAATTCATTTCCTTATGATGTACTTGAGGTTCCTCAAGTAACAATTCGCAGCATAAACGTCTACGTATAATTAAATAAAAATGTTTTTCTAACTCGTAGCAACAAAGACACCGAGGGTAATGAAATTTAAGCAACTAAAATATTATTTTGAGTCATTAAGTCGTCATGATTAATTTTAATTCTTCTTGGCATTAAAAGTTAGGCTACCCAATTATAGATAAAAAATATTGGTGGGCTTTTAGGATGTTTAGATTCGCCAAAATATTCACGGACATGTGATTTGCACAAAATCAGAGAAGTACCCGTAAAGTGCTATTTGTTTAGAACGTTATCTATCGAGCATACCGGTATTAATACTTCTGTCCATTGGTGACTAATTACAATAGAAACGGGTGACGTAACCTACGACTAACTTATTATTTGCGGTTGGTACATTAATCGGGTCTAGGGATCGAACCGCAAAATTAAGTTTGTTTTCTGTTGTATATACTTTTCCGGAATAAAAGGTACCCAGTGTAGTGCCCAGGATATTAAAGAATAATTATACCAAGTTTCATCGTAATCGAACCGGTAGTTTTTGCGTGATGCCTGAACAAACAGACAGACAGACAGACAAAAATTTTTTAAATCACATTTTTGGGTTCGGTTTCGGTCTAGTAACACCCCTTGTCATTTATTTTTTTAATATTTTCAATGTACAGAATTTTTACTTCTACAGATTTATATAAGTATAGATGAGCCGGTTGTGTCTTATTGCAAGGCAAAGGCTTCCCTTCCTTCCTTTCACTTTTCGCTGTCCTTAGCTTTATTTGGCTAGTACTTTAGTTTGATTAGGTTATGAGTCTAGAGCAGTGGTGGCCGAGTGGTAACAGCCCCGACTTACGAGTTGTAGGTCACGGGTTCAAACCCAGCCAGACGCATTACTTTGTGTAATTTATTTCATCACCACTGCTCTCAAAAACGGTGAAGGAAAACATCGTGAGGAAACCGGCATGTCCTAGTACCAAAAATTCGAAGACGTGACGTCCACCAACCCGCTCTGGGCCCGCGTGGTGGATTAATGCCCATTCCCTCTTCTAGAGAGGAGGCCTGAGTCCCAGCAGTGGGAACATTAAAAGGCTGATGATGATGATGATGAGGTTATGAGTCTAACTCGTCACGCCATCTCTTTCTGAGCCGAGCGCATTTTCGATAAAAAAAAAAAACTTTGGGTAATTTTTCAGCCAAACGCAAATAATATTTAAGTAGCCGTGCGAAGCTGGGGCGGGTGCCCCAGCTTCAATTGTGCTCAGCAGCAATTGTGATTTTAAATATATTATGCATGTATTATACATATAAACCTTCCTCTTGAATCATTCTATCTATTAAAAAAAAACCGCATCAAAATCCGTTGCTTAGTTTTAAAGATCTAAGCATACATAGGGACAAACAGCGAGAAACGACTATGTTTTATACTATGTAGTGATAATGAACCTCTCCTTTAAGTTCAAAAGCTTAAAATAAAATACATTATGAGAATACTATACTTAAAATACATTATGAGAATTCTCATAATGTATTTTCTTTATCCTTTTGGGTAGAAGTACCTTCTTTGCCCAAATATGAAACAAAAGGACATTAAGCAACATTCTCTTACAAAAGCGACATGACGAGGGTAGTCATAAAAATGTACGGCGTCATAAAGACTCCATTATTATGAATTTCCAACACGTATGTGTTAGTGAAATTCTGTCTAATTTTCGTGTTAATTTCCCTTTGTTAGTAACTAGGGTACAAACAAAGAGGAACCATCGAAGATCAACTTCGTTCAGATACTATTAGATTCAAACGCTTTTTTTTAATTGATAAAAACTAGAGTTTGACTGCGATCCCAACTGATGGTAAGTAGTGATGCAATCGTTGATGACGAGGCGAAAAGGCCAAAGATATTTTTGGTTTTTCGCCCTTACAATATAAATAAGGTGACTAATGTGATACTTTCTGGATTTTTTATTTAAAATGCACCATGTTGTTACCTCCATTAATTTTTTCTGGTTATTTTGATGATGAGGCGAAGATGCCTAAGATATTTTTGGTTTTTCGCCCTTACAATATTAATAATATGATTAGTGTGATACTTTCTGCATTTTTATTTAAAATCCGCCATGTTGTAACCTCCATTATTTTTTTCTGGTTATTTTCATTCCGGAATCCAAGACAGTTGAATCGTTTTCTCCGGGGCTTGTCAGGAAATGAAGCATTTCATTGCCTCGATGAATTTTATAGTGATCGCCACAACCAACTGCTTGCCTACGAATAAGAGAGTTTTTCTCTTAAAAAAAAACTAACTGCGTTCGAAATTTGAAAGCCTGAAATTTGAATTTGAAAAGTAAAGGTATTTCAAATGAATTATTTGAAAGGTATTTTGATATAGTACGCGGCAAATAAGTTGACAAGTTGCTATGGTTACGCGCCGCCCTCCACATCAATTGAGACCCGAAAATCGGTTACTGCCCGCCATGATGGTTCAACTTATATTGACGTGATTGTAAGGACTTGGTAAGTATACTGATAATGAGTAAACCTTCTCTATTTCTACATTAAGTGACATATACTGCTAACTAGAGTCTCGTGTTTGAACATAATTAAATAAGGTTAAATTATTATATTTTAAATTAAAGAACACGTTGAAAGGAAATGAATGCTTTGAGAACAGTGATTTTTCATGTTGAACGTTTAACAAATTATAAAGTTACTTAAAGGTAAGAGAAATTTTGTCTTTTCGAGATAACCTAAGAGCTTCCTGTTTTTCTTTAGGCAAGGCACCTAAATAATAATATTATTATAAAAAGAGAAGTTATATAAAAAAAAAAATTACAACAAAAAGAAATAAATAACCGACTTTACTAGAAAAAAAAAACCATTAAAATGATCAAAATAACTTTAATTTTGGAAGTCGATGTTTCTCGTTAGTGTTTGTTTCTTATTTAACACCGACTTCCGAAATTAAAGTTATTTTGATCATTTTAGTTTTTTTTTTCTAGTGAAGTCGGTTATATTTTTCTTTTTTTTTGTAAAATGTTTTTTATTTCACACTTTTTAGTTGCGATGCACTTATAACTAGAGTGCCTATTTCTCATAATAATTCCAGTAAACCCAAACACAGCTAGGATACATTGTTTTAAGATGAAGTTCTCGTGTCTACCTTCCACCTTTCGGCTCCATCATCAAATCAGTTTGATAGTACCTTATAGCCAAAGTGCATCTCATGACAATTCTAAAAAGCACAAACACGGCTAGGATACATAGATTCATTACGGAGTTCCGATGCCTATCTTCCAGCTCCATCATCATCATCATTTATTTATTTGATTGTCATAGTCGCTAAACTATCTTCATTGTTATATCTATGTGAGTATGAAGTTCCGTTGGTCATTTCTGGTCTTCTTCATCAGTTCCACTTCATCAAATGTTACTATTTGACTGTATATGCTTAAGTCCTCAATAGAAATACCAAAATCACTATAAGGTTGCCTATAATATTTGAGGAGTTGCCTCGATTTCGCCAAGATTCCATCATCAAATCCCGACTTGGTGACTATGGGACCGTTAAGGAAATATACTCTTACCAAAAAAAAAAAAGAATTTTTCAAATCGGATGGCAAACGACGAAGTTATGCGCAACCAAAAATGAAAATACAAACATACGAATTGAGAACCTCCTTCTTTTTAAGAAGTTGGTTAAAAATAAACCTACTAATATTATTTATTTACTGCCTACTATTTATTTATTTGCCTGTCATTTAAATCTGTTCAGACGTTAACTGAGAAGTAGTAACACACATAAACACTACTTTTATACACACATACAAACTTTATTAACTTTTGTGATACACATTTATGAGAAAAAAAATCTTGTCTGAATAAAGGTTTATGCTGTTAATGAGAACAAAAGGTTTAAAGCCTATGAGTTATGAGATCACTAATTAATTATTCTTGTGCTCCGCAACCGTTATTTATTCTAGGATTTTGTGTTAGGGAGTAAATCCTTTTAGAGAAGGATATTTATAGGCCGTGTTTGATCTTTTAGGATTATAATTTAGTGATTAATTTGGTAATATATTGTAAGTTGTGATCATGTTTAACTATACTTTATAAGCAAAAATATTTGCTACGGCCAAAACAATTTTTACTACGGCCAAGATAATTCATGCTACGACCAAGACAATCTTTGCTACGACCAAGACAATTCTTGCTACGTCCAAGAGAATTCTTCATCCATGGCATTCTATTAAGAATAATAATATAATTGAGATGTATCATCTAATAATAAAAATCTCATGTCAGAGTGTTTCTATCGAAATTTTCTGAAATGGTATGACCGATTTTCATTAATGTTTTTTTGTTTAAATTTGTTGGCTGAGAATAAGTTGTAGGTTATTTTTATACCCTTAGATGATAAGGATGGCCGAAATGGCAAAACAAAGTTTGCCGGATCAACTATCAACTAGTTGACCCTGTACAAATGAATGTTTTGACCCATCGTTTTCAATCGACAAAGCTACACTCAAATGGAATGATAAGCACTTCTATCTACACTCGCCCCTTTGAACACACACGTAGGTATTTATGACCCCCTCAGTCCATCATTCTTTCCTTCCTGCCTTTAAATTCACTAGAAAGTATATTTGATCAATACTCGTACTTCAGGTACCCCCATTAAATGTTGCCAACGAAAACTGCATTCAAATTACATCATGCATAGCTGATAACATCAGGTAATATCCACCTTCGCCCCTGCTAAGCATAGTAAGGGGACATGCTCATGTGTAGGTAGTCGATACAATTTATATCGATTATAATAAATTATTACTGTCCGGAAATGTTTACGATTTTGGTCATATGAACTTAACTTCTCGTCTTATTAAGTTCTGCTTTAAAACTTAGCAGTTTTTGAGATATTTCCTAAACATTTAACTTGAAAGTTTGAATAAAAAGTCATCAGGTAATTTTTTTAGGTTGACGATTCTATTTGATTAACTTGTAACAATTTATTAGCCTTTTAACATTGTGGCACTACTAGTAAGGTTTTTTTTATTACACATACTATAGTGTTTTAACAGGTAATAAAATATGTAGTTGCAAAATAGCCGCACTCAAAAATAAGCGCCATTCCTAATCTGATCACATACCTGTTAATGCTGGCTACATCTATACAAATAATCGATGGTCATGCAGTCTCAAGCAACACCTTGAAGAACTGGCACAAGTTACGTTGAGGACAATACATTTAGTGTCACCCTCTAGAATGCCGGCAAGGAGCAAAAAAAAATATCCAATCGCAGAGAGACGCTAATAAGTATTGGGCTTTACGGAAAAGGTTTAGTTATGCCTATTTTATGCTTAAATACCGTAGCTTTAGCATGACATAAATCGAAACTCGGTATTTCCTTAATGCATTGCTTGATGTAATTTATTCCTGATTTTGTTTACCGCAACCTATTCCGAATAAGCTGCACCCGTATAAAACCGGGCCGCTTGCCAGCTCACGAGTACACAATAATTACTAATAAAACATCGATAGTTTAGAGGAAGCGCTCGCACATCACTAGCACTCGATAAGCGTACCTGCCGACATTGCACCATTTTGAAGTAGGAAATGACTGGCGAGTGCTTTCTGTGATTAATGACATTTAGTGCGATTAGATGCTTTAAATATTTGACAGCACACCCGATAGATGGACGATCGAAGATTTATTAGTCCATTAGGTAATTTACTAAGTAAATAAAATGAACTCTCGTTCTTTTTTAATATCTTGTCTGGTTTCAAAGTCGACTACAGAACACTAACGACTTTCAACACACAACTAAACGTACCACGATGCGCCACCGGTACTTGTTATAAGAACTAATAAAATAATATTTTCTTGTATATAAAAATCCGGTCAAGTGCGAGTCGGACTCGCGCATGAAGGGTTCCGTACCCTTTACTAGGTAAACAACAAAACAAATACAAAATAGGCAAAAAAATTGCGTTTTTTGATGGAAGCCCCCTTAAATATGTATTTTATTATTCATTATTAAAGTAAAAATACAACTGAACTAAAAATGGCTAGACCGATTTGGCCAATTTTGGCCTTGAAATATTCGTGATGCTCCAGGGAAGGTTTAAATGGTGCGAAAATATGGAAAGAACGAAAAAAAATCCGCTTATTAGGAGGTACGATGTTTTCCGTGTCAGCTAGTACCTAATAAAAATGTATAAATTACCTGTACTTATCAATATAACTGGACAATTTTGAGAGTACTACTTCTGCCTATTCGTGGTGTAAAACTGATTTGATATCATAATTTTATTGAAAATAGGTATCGATTGTATTTATAATGCGTTCCAAATTAGAATAGGATCAATTGCCATGTTGTGATGTCACGTGTTACTGTCAAATGGAATAAATATTATGGTAAATAAAACAATACATTTTTAAATTTAAATTTTTTTATGAATCGTGAACGAAAAAAGTTTAATCACAATCCAGTTCTACAATTTTGCTCATATCTGAGTTTTGCAATTTTGAACAATTTCTTCGATTTGACAGAATGACGTGACATCACAACATGGCCAATCGAT
This sequence comes from Leucania comma, assembly GCA_958295575.1. Lineage (NCBI taxonomy): Eukaryota > Metazoa > Arthropoda > Insecta > Lepidoptera > Noctuidae > Leucania > Leucania comma. The sequence continues at coordinate 6,266,372 of OY282468.1, forward strand.
CGAATACCTATTTGGAATGCATTGTACACATTAACGTATTTAGCTTCACTAACTGACACATGCAATAAAAATAAAACTGGTTTCACGATTCTTTTACGTGTACACTGTCAATCAATATTCTTGATAACATCAGCTAACAGTCCCTCCACCTGGCATTAATAGATTTTATAACAATAGTTTGAACGAATCAATGATACGGTCTATTGAACTAACAGTATTGTTTGGTGGCATAAACTTCGCTAAATATTTTGTGTGGTTTCCTGTTGTATCTTGTTAAGGATAATTGGAGGGTATTTCAAGATTATTATTACCTATATTTCGTTTGAGTGATACAAATTAGGGGCCTCTGCCGTCATTTGTAACAGAGATACAGGGTTTTGGCTTGCGATTAATCTTTGTGAGATAATTCCAAATTAAGTTTCAAGGCTCATTTATTATTCCTATTTATACGATGGCTTATCTGGGTAAAATATCTATGCATAATGTATAGGTATACAACCTTATTTTTAGTATAACGAAACCTGAAACACGGGTCTAGGATTTTTATGGAAAGAATCTGTGTACAAAATTTCATAACTGTATCATGAAAAATCACAAAGTTATAAGCTTTTTTGTTACCTGGTTGTCCATACAAACACATGGTCACCGGGCGAATGAGGGTTTATTTTGCTGCCGCACTCAGCTGTGTACTGGAGTCTAATGCCCGCTATGACCTGCCGTGACCTCTATTGTACTTAGTCTCGGTGGTGTCCAACTTGTGACCTTTTTTAATTATGTTTGGGAAAAATATTATAAATAAAGAAGCGATACAGTTACTGATTTTGAATAACCTATATTCAAGTTTCGCATAAACTAAAAATAGTGTGTAAAAAAATCAATGGTAAATTATGTTTATTTTGCAAATAACGTTAATATTATAAAAGTTTGTATGTATATGTAAAGCTTATTTTTTTTTTTTGTACATATGCAGTACTTGTTAACAAACAAGAATGAAAGATTTTTCTGCTCCAATCTTTGATCAGCAACAAATTTACTTCCTATCAATATGTCTACTTTAATTTATCAAATAATATACGTTAGAACGTCAACAAGCTCAATTCAAAAACAAATTTTTATCATTTCAATATTTTACCCCAAACATTTTGATCCAGACACAGACATTTCAAACCACGCTTTTAACAAATTACCATAACCAACGCCATTTAATAACATGTCATAATTTAAAATCGCCGACAGCATTCAAATTAGCGGCTGTTAAGCGCGTGCGCAGGTCTCCGGAACGCGGCGTTTATCAAACATGGCGCCGCTTCCGGCTAGTCACGCACGTCACGCGTCCGTCACTTCCTGTCTGTCCTACACCTGTTAAGGGCTGATGTGGCCTATAAACGTGTAATGAGTCGTTAAGTCTTTTCGTTTACGAAAAGAGTGAAGAAGCTAATTTATGTAGTCAAATTCCCAAATCGAGTAAGCAGAAATTTACAGTTTCCTGATTTATTTATATACCTGTACTATAAGACCTTCCTTCATGCCAAATTTCAGGGTTCTAGATCAACGTTAAGTACCCTATGAATTTTGATTCCTTTGAGAGTGTCGAAATATACGTTTTTACAATATAAACGTCCGTAACTTTTTTTTCTTTAACTTAGAAATTAGATTTTTCACCTAGTTTTAATTTCAAATTGCCTCTACGCGTTCCCGAGATGAAGGGTCTCGACAGACAGACAGACAGACGGACAACAAACTGATCTTATCAAGGGTTCTATTTTTTCTGTCTTTATGTAACTGTACATTTTTTATATACGTAATACATATCTTTATTCGGCTATTTTGTTTTTCTGATTGACCTAATCATAGATAGACCATTAAAAATTACCTGTATAAATTATTTGAAAGACATAAATGCTTTGTGTTTGACATTAATAACATATAAGGAAAAACATTAGAACAATGACATCACCGAAACAGCTAGGCAATTAAGGAAGCAGGAAAAGTGGGACGAACAAAAACTACGATACAAAGACAAACACATGAAAAATAATTGAATATAAGCGTAAAATGATTTGTTTATTTATATGTCTGTTAAATCCCATCTCTGGAATCAAACTCATTTATTTCAAATAGACTATTTACAGACACTTTTGAGTAGTCAAAATGTCGGTCAGTCAAAAATATGTGAAGCTGAATTGCACGTTCCAAAGCGTAGATCTCTATGGAGAAGAACGTGCAAGAAACTCCATGGATACTCTTTTAAAATCATATTATTAATCTAATTACGAGTGTTCATTGTTCACAGAATTTCACAAAAACTTGCAAGTACATATTATTGAATACAGCTTCCTTTTAAGTATTATTGCATATGCATTATTTTTAATATATGCAAAAACTGAACACATTTGTTCAGAATCAGCAACTATCAATTCTAATCATTTTTATACCATAATATTATATTTTTTTCGTAAAATATTTAAAAACGGTCACAAGTTTGACACCACCGACACTAAGTACAACACAGGCCACAGCAGGTCATAGGGGGCATTAGAACCAGGAGACGTCTGGGGCTCTGGGAAGGTATGAAAATGCATACCAGGGCCCTGGAACCAAGGCAGGGAAGGAACCGGGTAGGTTTTTAGTCAGTAAGAGTCTGACACTATTTCCCGCTCCGCCCAAGGGCGGGATTTGTCATTGGATGATTTTACCTACCGTAAAAAAAAAGCTGAATACAGGATCAAAATTACCCCTCAGTCGCTCGGATGGCCCGGTGACCACATATTTGTGCGGACAACCAAGTAACATAACAAGCTTATATCTTTCTTATTTTTCATGATGTAGTTATGAAATTGTATACATAAAAACACTAAACACACACATTCACACACACACATTCTTTGCATAAAAATACTAGTCACGTGTTTCGGGTGTCGCATATTGTAAAAATAATATTATATATCCCAAGTGTAGTAGACACTAATCTACAATGAAATAACTATGTATGATGATGTACACAGACGACAGATGTTTGACAGTGTGTGTGTGTGGTTGTATGGTTGTGCGTGTGTCTGTTTGTTATGATCGTGTATGCTACACCAAGTATATAGGTGTATGTCTCATTTTAGATTTAGATTTACATAGTTAATTAAGGATGCTAGGAAACAGAGTGTGGCCTGCAGATAGGTGTTGTAAGACTAGGTGTATTGTATATTTTGGTTTAGTTACTGTAATTGGTTCTTAGACCGTTGTTTTTAATTAAATATTATTATTTTTTAAAAGTGAGTTTACATGTTTGTAAACGCATCCACGACACAGGAGTTATTCCAAGCGTGGGTCGATTTTTTGTTTAGTTAAAAAAGGTTTTCTGACAATAATTACACTTGCTCTTTCTCTCTAGTCTTTTTCGACAATGTATTTAAATAATTATTATTTATAACTAAGTATCCTGCATATGCGTGTCAAATTTCACAAGAACATTATTTAAGGTTAGTTACATCATCATCATCAGCCTTTTAATGTTCCCACTGCTGGGACTCAGGCCTCCTCTCTAAGAGAGGAAATGGGCCGTAATCCACCACGCGGGCCTAGTGCGGGTTGGTGAATGTCACATGTCTTCGAATTTTTGGTTTTAGGACATGCCGGTTTCCTCACGATGTTTTCCTTCACCGTTTTGAGAGCAGTGGTGATGGAATAAATTACACAAAGTAATGCACCTGGCTGAGTTTGAACCCGCGACCTACAAACTCGTAAGTCGGGGCCGTTACCACTCGGTCACCCCTGCTCTATTAATTAGCTAGTTGGTTGGTTGGTTAGTTAGTTACATAATAAATAGTATTTATTAATATTTAAATTGTGTGTTATTTGTTACTTTAATTTAATATTCCACATACTCTTCTTATTACTACATAATATTGTCTACATTTCTTTTAATCTCTCCTTTCGTAGGTCTGCTGGAAGAAATTTCTTTTAAAAACATCATTATTTTTGTACATTTTTTTATAATGATCTGTCTTTTTTATAATATGTGTGTATAATAATTATAAAATATATAAAAAAGAATAAGGACTCGCGATTTTGTATAAAATATCTTGAGTCTGAAGCCACTTCTCAAAGCTGTACCATAACGATTGTCGTAAAATAGGCCAAGGTTGTAGCTGAAAGAAAAACATAGTACATTATTAAGGAAATACCGGTTTAAACTTCAGGTAATAATTAATGAAACAAATACATAAATAACGTTTTTATCCTTATTGCTACTTCACGTATTTTTCCATCCATGTTTTATAATTAGTTCACCTCTACCAGTCAAAGTGTATACGTGGAGTTGGCGTAAATAAATATGGAGTCTTTAATATCTAATTTGATTGTAGTATTGTTGGTTTGTTTTTCTGTTGAACAAGGTGAGTTTTGATAATCTACTCTTATTTTTTTTTTAAGTTTTTGTTTCTTTATACACGCTAATCGAACGACCTGTCGGATTTTTTTTCTGCATGGGATAGCCGGATTTATGACAATAGTATAGGCTATATAACAACCCACAATGCGACCCACGGAATTGGAGCAGTAACCAAAGATAGGGAAGAATCCGTGGGGGATAGCTAGTTATTGATAAGTTCATGTTCGAAAGCAATGAGGTGATGTGGTCGACGATGTAGCACTTAGCAAAAATCTTAAACTAATTGAATACTGATCTGATTATGAAGCTGGAAGGTAAACAGCAGATTTCTGTAATATATCAATGTATTACTATAACCGTGTTTGTGATTATTAGAATTGTCACGAGATGCACTCTGGTTATAAGGTGTTTAAGTTTAGCTGAAGAATACCATAACTAAAAAGTGCAAAATTAAAATTTAATTTCGGAAGTCGATGCTAATGACACTGATTTCCAAAATTAAAATGATTTTGTCCTTTATAGTTTTTTTTTTTTTTTTTTTTTGAAGCTTCTGTCAATCCACCTAGCTTTTTTAGGACTAGGTCACAATTTTTATATCATAATTATAATCTATATATAAATTTTTATTTTTAAAAATATAAATGTATTTTTGAACTTGCGTACCTATTTTGTTTGTACTTATACAAGTCAAACGATTTGGGTAATTATTAGGGTACAATGACATCTGATCTAGTCAACAGTGGCTGAATAATCAAGATTGATTAAAAGTTCTTGATCATTGTTAACTTATAGAACCGTATAAAAAGTATCGAATATAAGGTTTTTTTTTTTAAAGATTTAGTATTAAGAGGGAACTTTATAACAATAAAAAATGCACAAGATTTTCATTTAGAACATATTTCGGTCTCTCTAATCATAAAACTAAATCTTTAATGACCAAACCTGAAATCGCGAAAAAAATCAGCACATTGTGACCAGTTAGGCGAACACAAATGTACTGACCAGCAATTCTTTTTTCGCGATTTCAGGTTTGGTCCCATAGTAAAAGTTGTTTGTTATCATGACTACAATCACGTGTTTAAGTATCGTTCACTAATTACCAGTCACCTTATATACATAATATATGATAATAAAAAATGAAATAAAATAACATAATAGATAATATAAAAATATTTTTCTTTATTTTATTTTAATTTGACATCTCTGTTTCCAGTCTCCGCTCTCCGATGTTATGATTGCCACAATCTTCCCTCGGGCGGCAATGATGTTTCAACGTGCAAAAAGTTGGCGCCAAGCATGATCAAAACATGCCCAGAATCTGACGCGATAAATAAATATGTTTGTCGCACTTTTACGTTTAAGTCAAAAGGTAGGTACAAAATATATTAGGTTATCCATAAATCATTTTGGCGGGCAATGGATTGCTCGCTGTCCGTCCGTCAGGTAACAGACTGGACCGAGCCCAAGTCATTTACGGCGCGCACTGTTCCCGCGCGCCTCAAGGAGTCGTCAGCAAATTGTAGGGGCCCAGTAGGGTCGAAGCCTAATCTGGGGCTCTGGGGAGGTATGAAAATGCATACCAGAGCCCTGAAACCAAGGCAAAGGAGAAACTGGGTAGGTTTTTAGTCAGTCTTTTAAGAGTCTGACACTATCTCCCGCTCCGCCCAAGGGCGGGGGATGTCATTAGATGACTTTACCTACTTTAAAAAAAAAATCTTTTTCGTAATAGTTCTATATGTAAGTTTCACGCATGCGTACACAACTATGCGTCCGTGAACAGTAGGCCTTAGTCGCCTGTTGTAGCAACCACGTGAAGAGAAATACAACAATATCCGAATTGGACAAAAAAAATGGCGCATAATCTTAAAATTGTTTTTTTTTTTATCAAATCTTTTTTTTTTTTTTGTTAATAGGCTCTTGATCACTATCTCACCTGATGGTAAGCTCGATGATATAGTTGACGATGGATCACACTTGGCTATACAATGACGTATTCAGGGTGCTTTTGGGGTTGCCGTGGCGATTCAGTGCGTCCGGAATGTCCGCGGAAGCATGCGTTGATGGGTTCGCCGCGATCATGCGGAAGCGATGCGCTTTCATGTTGGCGCACCTGCGGTCCTCCTCCAATGGCATCCTGAGTGTGTTTTCTGACCGGCGGAAATCTCCCCTTTCTCCAAAGTGTATAAGTGTCCATACACGCTTATACAGATAAACTGATGAACCGTTGAACTTTTCGTACATTTTATATATTACATTTTAATACTAACATTAGGCTAAGTTGTACTATCATCATCATCATCATCATCATCAGCCTTTTAATGTTCCCACTGCTGGGACACAGGCCTCCTCTCTAAGAGAAGGAATGGGCCGTAATCCACCACGCGGGCCCAGTGCGGCTTGGTGAATGTCACATGTCTTCGAATTTTTGGTTCTAGGACATACCGGTTTCCTCACGATGTTTTCCTTCACCGTTTTTGAGAGCAGTGGTGATGGTGCACAAAGTAATGCGCCTGGCTGGGTTTGAACCCGTGACCTACAACTCGTGTCGGGGCCGTTACCACTCGGCCACCACTGCTCTCACTTACTAACATAATAATAAATATGGATGGTTATCTGAAATTTTTTTTTTTAATTGAAATTGAATGTTCTTAGCAATTGTACTTCCAGTTGTACTAATGATGTTGTAAACGCTACAGGTCAGATAGTGGTTTACCGCGAGCCTATCAATAAGAAAAAAAACTATTATATCACACTATTTATTATTGTTTTTCTTTGGACAGATTCGAAGATCACCTTCGAAAAACGTTCCTGTGGAAAATTAGAGTATGAAAATATCTTAGAATATGATGGAGCTGATCACCAGAGATGGGTGCTGTTGGAGGGAACCCCGGTCACCTCCATGATTTGTAACACGGATCTCTGCAACCGCGCTGTGAATAACCCTTCCACGAAACTGATTTTATTCTTAAGCGCCGTATTGTCTGTATTTTTTTATAAGTTTGTTTTGTATTGACATTAATTGAACTGTATTTTTTTTTGAGATATAATAAATGACTATTTGAGATATAATTTCACTAAAACCACTCCCTTCCACTCGTGCTGGTGACTGTTGCCAGCTTGTGTAGTGAAAATGTGGGTAAGCGACCATATACGTTATATATATAGGGTGACTGGTAATTAGTGAACGATTCTTAAACACGTAATTGTAGTCATGATAACAAACAATTTTTACTATGGAACCAAACCTGAAATCGCGAGAAATATCAGCCAAGTTCAGTAAATTTTGACTAGTCAGGCGAACATAAAAATACCAGCAGATTTTTTTTCACGATTTCAGTTTTGGTCTCATAGTAAAAGTTGTTTGTTATCATGACTACAATCACGTGTTTAAGAATGGTTCGCTAATTACCAGTCACCCTATATATTTTTATAAAAAATCGAGATGCATTCGAAAAACAACTTCAGATGTATTTAAGAGAGTCCATAAGAAATTACTTAATCCATAAGAGGTGGTCCTTTTACAGTTTTTAAATTTTCTAAAAATACACCACACTGAATTATCCAAAAAAATATATAAGAAGCTAAATAGATGTACCAACAGTTTCACCGCAAGATATTCGCAAACCTATTCTTAATTTCGAAAAAAAAAAAGATTTGATGAACTACATGCATAATTATAACTAGGATTTAAAACATTTACCTCTGGCATATATCCAGTCATGTAAGTACATAAAATGTCACTTAAAATCAAAAATTTGTAAAATCATTTTATGCAATAATGATATAATTACAAAATCTTTAATATTCACAAGATTGAATGAATGAAGGTTTGAATGTTTCAAGCTGTAACTACTCTTTAGTTGGGAGAGTCACTGAGAGAAAATAGATGTCATAACACTACCACCACCACACCACCACACCATATCCACCACCACCACACCATAGTATAGTAAACCAAGCGCTGTCCTGGTACTTCCAACTTGAGCAAACATCTGCCAGAATAAAAAAGCTCAGCTGGATCTTCGAAACCCTAAGATACTCGTATATTGTCCCAACCAAAATAGTGAACTGCAAGAACCGTTCCAGAAATCTTCTTAACGAAATATACGTTGCTCTGGCCCAGTCTGTACTGCTATATTGTATCCCACTTTAGGGCGGTGCAGTTAAAACAAAATTTATTAATATAACGAACGAGCGCAACGTGCACTAATAAAAATTATGTACTTTAAAAATAGAAAATTCTCTACTGAAAGCTTATACCGAATGTTAAAACTTATTTTTAGTATTTTTTGCAGAGAATACATGTACAAAATTTCATAACAGCATCAATCACAAACTTATAAGTTTGCTATGTTACCTGGTTGGCCACACAAACACATGGTCACCGGCCCATCCCGGCCACTGAGGTGTTATTTCGTTCCCGCACCCAGCTATACCCTGACGCCTCATGCCCGCTATGACTTACTTGTACTTAGTGGCGGCGGCGATGTGTCCAACTTGAAAACTTTTTAAATATTTTTCGAAAAAAAATCTAACATGGTGTAAAAATTACTGAAATCGATTCAGTTACTGATTCTGAACAAACTTTATTCAGGTTTCGCATAAACTAAAAATTATGTTGTATAGATAAATAAATAGTTCATTCCAGCATAACAATGTTCCCACACTAAACCCATAATGTTGGAGGACATCAATCAATGCATTAAATATACGTAATATTATAATCCCTCGACGTCACGGGACTTGGCATAAATCAAGCTGATTTATGTATGCAACATAATCCTTGAGTACCTACTTATCTAATGCTCTTATTATAATAGAATAGCATCAGACTTGTAACGTTCCCACTGCTGGGACTCAAGCTTCCTCTCTAGGAGAGGGAATGGGCCACACACAAAATCCACCACATGGGCCCTGGGCACGCCACGATCGAGGCGGTAAGGCCCCTCTTTGAGGCGTGGCTGGAAAGGCCCCACGGCGTCGTCACCTTCCGTTTGGCGCAGGTGCTGACCGAACACGGCAAGTTCGGTCCGTACCTGTACACGATTCGTGCGGAGACGACGCCCGGGTGTCGCCACTGTGCGGACCGCCCGGTGGACACGGTGGAGCACACAGTCGAGGTGTGCCCCGCTTGGGAAGAGCATCGCCGTGTCCTCGTGGGGGCGATCGGCGGCGATCTCCCGCGCCGGGGCTTGGTTCAAGCCATGCTCCGGAGCGAGGAGGAGTGGCAGGCGGTCGCCTCCTTTTGCGAAGCAGTAATGCTAGTAAAGGAGGAGGCCGACCGCACTAGGCAAAGGCGGACACGCCGCCGCCGCCGCCGGGTTTCCGATCCCAATTTCCGGCCACCGTAGGCGCGGGCTCGCGGACGGTGGGCAATGGGTAGCTGGCTGTCCGTCCGTCCGGTAACAGACCGGTCCGAGCTCAGGTCGTCTACGGCGCGCACCGTTCCCGCGCGCCTCAAGGAGTTGTCAGCAAACTGTAGGGGTCCAGCAGGGCCGAAGCCTACTGGGGCCAAAGGTTATGTGAGACTGTCACCACGGGCCCCAGGATAAAGGCAAGGAATGGAAAGGTAGGTTTTTAGTCAGTAAAAGTCTGACACTGTTTCCCGCCCCACCCAAGGGCGGGATTCGTCATTGGATGATTTTACCTACGTTAAAAAAAAAAAAAAAAAAAAAACCACATGGGCCCAGTGCGGATTGGTGGATGTCACATGTCTTCGAATTTTTGGTTCTAGGACATGCCGGTTACCTCACGATGTTTTCCTTCACCGTTTTAAGAGCAGTGGTGATGAAATAAATTACACAAAGTAATGCGCCTGTAGCGACATCTATGTCGTCACAAATGAACTAATCCTGCATCGCGCAAGTAAGATTCGCGGCGCGATTGGAACATATAGAACAAACCCGAAATCATCTATCGGGCAGTAGCCCACCAGATATAACACCTGTCTGGTCGGAGGATCCTCCCTTTTCAACGGAGGTATGTGGGACTTTACTCTCTGTTCCACTCCCTCCAAACTGGTTCCCTCGACAAAGAACGTCAGCGCAGCCTTCGTGCAGCTACTACTTCGTGACGTCATCATCACTTCCTCAAGCTTTCGAGCAGCGAGCCATACAGCCAGCACCCACGGCTATATGGGTATCCTGACCACCAGCATGCCTACTTGGTCATACCTGGTCATCACCCTCAGCCTCATCAGCGACCTTGGCTAAACACCTGCACCTTCGGCCAGTCACATGAAGAGCCTTGAAGAACCTCTCCTGGTCGACGACAGCAGTCAAGCCCTACGGCGCACAGCACCGCTCTGACTCACTGGAGCCAGCCGCACTACTCCGACTCACTGGAGCCTGCAGCATCGTATCCCGACTCACTGGGATAGCACCACCCCGACTCACTGGGGCATCACCGCAGACAGTTCCGACTCACCGAGAACTACGCGGAATCCGGTTCCGACTCACTGGAACCAACCTCCATTGGCTTGGCACGCATCAAGAAGCATCAAGAACCATCGATCTCCGATCTCCGGAGGGGAGTGATGTAGCGACATCTATGTCGTCACAAATGAACTAATCCTGCATCGCGCAAGTAAGATTCGCGGCGCGATTGGAACATAAAGAACAAACCCGAAATCATCTATCGGGCAGTAGCCCACCAGATATAACACCTGTCTGGTCGGAGGATCCTCCCTTTTCAACGGAGGTATGTGGGACTTTACTCTCTGTTCCACTCCCCCCAAACGCCTGGCTGGGTTGGAACCCACAACCTACAACTCGTAAGTCAGGACCTTTACCACTCGGTCACCATTGCTCTCTTATTATAATGTATTTATAACACTAATTGAATACTCAAATAATACTGTCTGGATATATGGACGTAAGTATTTCCCTATGATATATCATGTATGTAACATTGGAAAATAGGAGCGGTGGTGATGACGGAAGAGCAATGGACAAAAATAGATGCAGAGAGATATGGCGTGATGTCGTAAACTCCTCGAAAGACTGCAAAAAAGCACGGTTGCGACAGTTATTGAACTGCTGCTGTGGTTAGTCAGTAAGAGTCTGATAGACCCCATAAAGGGAGGGCTATCCATGAAAATTTCAACCCCGAAAAAAAAAAGAAGTGATTGAACGTTTAGTTAGCGTGCTGTGTGTTGCGAGAATTATAATGTATGCCACATTTTTTTGTGCGTGGTGGATTACGGCCCATTCCCTCTCTTAGAGAGGAGGCCTGAGTCCCAGCAGTGGGAACATTAAAAGGTTTATGATGATGTTAATTTTTTGTATTGTTTTTTTATGATAGGTAAAATCATCAAATGACAAATCCCGCCCTTGGGTGGGGCGGGAGATAGTTTCAGACTCTTACTGACTAAAAAGCTACCACATTCCTTCGTTGCCTATCGTGCGCGAGGCCTTCCTTTCGGAAGCTGACCCATGCCCCAAGCAGGCTTTGACCCTGCCTGCCTGCAGCTAGCAGGCTGGACCTCTACGGTTTGCTGACAGCTCTTTGAGGCACGCGGGAACAGTACGCGCCGTCGACGACTTGGGCTCAGTCCAGATTTTCTTTCTTTTTTTTTTTTTTTTTTTTTTTTTTTTATTATTGATAGGTTCGCGCTTGACCGCTATCTCACCTGATGGAAAGTGACGATACGGTCGACGATGGATCGCGCTTACCTAGAAGAAACCTATTCACTCTTGACTTAAAGATTCCCGGGTTGTAGCCATCAGGAAACACAGACTCCGGCAGGGAATTCCACTCCTTAGCTGTACGCATAATAAAAGTGTTCCCAAAACGCTTTGTGCGTATAGGTGGGATGTCCACCATGTACCGGTGGCGCAACGCCGTACGTCTGGTAGTCCGATGATGGAACGGGCTAGGCGGAATTAGGCTATGTAATTCCGACGCACACTCCCCGAAATGTAACCGGTAGAAAACCGACAGGCTAGCAACTCGGCGTCGATGCTCAAGACTTTGAAGCCTCGACTCGACGAGTGCATCATTGCCAATGATCCTCTTGGCTCGCCTCTCAATAGTCTCAAGCGCATCAAGCTGGTATCGGGCAGATCCGTCCCAAAGATGAGAGCAGTACTCCATACACGATCGCACTTGCGCTTGATAAAGTTTGAGCAGCTGATCCGGCGTGAAGTACCGTCTGACCTTTGCGAGGATTCCAAGCTTTTTTGCAGCCAGTTGAGCCTTTGCTTCGATGTATGGCCCAAAGTTGAGAGTAGATGTCAACGTTACACCAAGAAGATCAAGATGGTCGGATATCGGCACGGTTACACCCCGGAAAGTTGGAGCAGGGCTGAATTGACTCCTTTTAGCGGAAAATAGACACGCCTGGGTTTTAGCAGCGTTGAACCTGACCAAATTGGCATCGCCCCATTCCGAGACAGCCTCCAAGGACAAGCTCAACCGCTCAACCATAGCCTCTCGAAGAGACCGGATCTGGGACCCACTAGCTCGTGCACTGGATATGTAACTCTCAGCAACAGTGCTATCGTCTGCATACCCAAAAGTACCGGGTTTAAGCAGACCGTTTATATGCAGCAAGAACAAAGTTGCCGAGAGCACTGACCCCTGAGGGACCCCGGCATTAATGGTCATTTGACCAGACGAGCAACCATCGATGACCACTCGGATGGACCGGTCCCTCAGGAAGTCTGCGATCCAAGCACACAATCCAGCAGGTATACCGAAAGAAGGAAGCTTACTAATCAGGCTTTCGTGCCAGACCCTATCGAAAGCCTTCGAGATGTCGAGGGAGACGGCAAGCGCTTCCCCGTGCCTCTCGATGGCCTCACTCCAGGTGTGGATGGCATACGCTAGAAGATCACCAGTTGACCGATTTCGGCGAAATCCGTATTGTCGGTCACTTAGGATATCATTGGCTTCTAGGTATGCCAGGAGCTTACTGTTGAGTACACGTTCCATTGTCTTGCAGAGAATGGACGTTACTGAGATTGGCCTATAGTTAGCTGGGTCAGCACGACTACCCTTTTTGGGCACGGGCTGTACATTAGCTTTCTTCCATGCAGTCGGCACTTTTCCGGTCTCAAATGAGAGCCTAAATAGGCGTGTCAGGATTGGAGACAGTTCAGGCGCACACGTTTTCAACACAACCGCCGGTATCCCGTCAGGACCACTAGCCTTGTTCACGTCGAGATTACGTAGCACCCTACGGACTTCCTTCTGATGGATGCGAATATCGGACATACTCGTCTCGCAACTATCAGGATAAGCAGGGGGCCGCGCGTCACCAGGATCTAGACGCGAAGATTCCGCGAAGAGAGAGGCAAACAAATTCGCTTTCTCCTCAGCAGTGTGGGCCAGCGACCCGTCGGGTTTCAGCAGTGGTGGTAGTGAGGGACGGCAGAAGTTCGATTCAACCGACTTAGCCAGGGACCAAAACGCTTTACTACCAGCAGGGTATGAAGCGAGTTTGTTCCCAATGCGGCTAATGTGGTCGAACCGAGACCTCCGCATCACCTTCTTGCAAGACTTGGCAGCCCTGTTGAAGGCTCTCTTCTTCTGACTCACGTCACTCGCCTTGTGCATACGAGCGTCGGCCCAAGCCTGGTATGCCGCGTGTTTAAGCGCGTTAGCGCGATCACAATCCGCACCAAACCAAGGGCGAGCCAGGCTAGACATTGTGACGTCGGAGAATGGAATGTAGTACTCCATCCCCCGCCGCAGCACATCTGCCACAGCATCTGCGCACGACGATGGATCATCCGAAGAAAAGCAAGTAGGCTGCCAAGGATAACATGCGAAAAAAGATCGCATGCCATCCCAATCTGCTGACCTATATCGCCAAACCCGCCTGGTGCCTCTAGGGCAGGGATCGGGCGGAGAATAGACTGATACAGATTTCACCAGACAGTGGTCGGAACTCCCTAACGGTGATGATATCGACACTGAGTAGCGGTCTGGATCTGTTGTCAGCAGAAGGTCCAAGCAATTGGCCGTGTGCGAATCAACATCTGGTACCCTCGTAGCACCCTGGACCAGCTGAGTGAGATTTAACGTTAGCGCAAGCTTTCGCATCTCACGACCAGCATGGTCTGTGCACTGGTATGGGAAGAGCCACTCCTGGTGGTGGGCATTAAAATCCCCCAGTAACACCAATTGTGCGGATGGGTACCTCTGCTGAGCCGCATCCGCCGCCTCACTGAGGTACTGTGTGAGCCTGGTCGTCTCCTGATCTCCGCTGTGCGAACGGTAGACACAAGCATAGATAATTTTATCCATGCCTGTGTCCACCAGCGCCCAAAGCGTTGAGAACCTGGAATCCTCAAGGTTGCGGAGACGCCGATAGCAGATGTCGTCCCGGGCGAACAAACACACACCAGCGTGTGGTTTAAAATTGTGCTCCAGGATAAACCCTGGGTAAGACAGGTACGAAACATCTGACGGACTTTTAATTTGCGTCTCCGAAAGAAAAAAGAGGGATGGTTTCTCAGTCTCCAGGTGATGATGGACTGCTGCGAGATTGGAGTGCAGACCTCGAATATTGCTGAGGTGCACTTTAAGTGAGAGGGAGTGCAGCCGCTGTTTACCGTTCCTCTTTTTGAACCTTGGCATATTGAGAGTGAAGGTAAGAGGAGAAGGAAGTGAGATGGAATCCCATGCTGCTAACCTTCAGCCACGCACTGGCAGGACAGCATCATTGGGGTACTAGTCTGGAGACTGCGGGGACGCCCGAGCCCCCCCGGAAATGACCATCGGGCCCTCTCATCTGGTCGCCAACCAGCACGATGGTGCATTCCGGGATTTTTCGTCAGTTGGCGGGGCAGCCTTTCATGTGTGGCTAGCACATTACTTGGGCCCCCTACTAACTGCGGTCGGCCAGCGGTGCACCGTGCCTCGGATCCCGCTACCCTCCGCGACTAGTCTCCCGATACGTCAATACCAACGCGAGGCAGGCTGGTCTGCATGCAATGGAACCACCACTTCGACCCAACTCCTCTGAATTGGCTACACTGGGCATCGTACCGGAACACGGTTAGGCCGCTTGGCGGTACGCCTTTGCCCAGTGGGTGGTCACAAGCCAACGGTCGAAACCTACCGCCAGTTAGTGTCACCTGATTAGCACCACCCGGGGACCACGTGTAGGGCCTAGCTGTGGGTATCCTCCTACGGACGAGGGTGACTCAGTCCCCAAGGCCTTTCTTTTGTTTATGTGTAGATAAGTGAAGTTACAATGTTTGTGAACGCTCTCACGATACAGAGGTCTTTTGGAACATTTTTTAAGAAAAGCATCCTACAATGGAACAGTACAGAACAGGATTCATATCCCAGATACGTAAAACAGTTTTTGATATAATAATAATATATTAAACTAACCTTATTAAAAACAAGCTGAAATACCTCTACGAGTATTTATTTATTGAACTTTACGGGATAAACCATACAGCAACTAATAGGAATTATAATTATTTTATCCTGTTGTGTAATGTATGTATGCATAAATAGACCATATTATTATTTTAACTTACTTATGATGTGCGCAATCTTTATGTCGCAGTCAATTAGCGCAATTCACCATTTACTTAATAACCTAGCCTTATTATTAAATTGAGCCATTTAACTAGCTGGCCGAATGATATTCAGCCATTCAATCAAACAGCCACTTGCATGTGATTTGGATCGCTAACATTATTCTCTTGCCAAATTCAAAAGTTTAACAGAGGCTGTGGAAAGTCGAAATCCCTCCTAAGCGTCTAAATACTTACGACATTTTGATCTGGTGGACAATAGGGCTTTTATGACATTTCTCCAACAGCTTTTACGTTAGAGATGGTCTCTGGCACAATGGGTACCTAAACATGTATGAGACTGGAATCCTCAAGGGAAAATTAAGCCTGGCCGTTCATAGCAAACCTGGCGACGGATCGTAAGTCATCAGAAATGAAGATATCCACAGGAAAACCAAGGTTACTGACATAGCTTAAAGAATCGCCAAACTTTAGTGGCAATGAGCAGGGCCCATTGCTCGCGGAACAGATGGTCAAAGGGGAGAAAAAGTTCTGGAGTGGCGACCACGTACCGGAAGACGCAGCGTTGAAAGGCCTCCCACAAGTTGAACCGATGACCTGATGAGAGTCACGGGAATCCGATGGATGCGAGATGCACAGGTCTGGACATTGTGGCGAAACTTGGAGGAAGCCTTTGTCCAAGTGAGAACTTGTTTTGGCTGAAATGATGATGATGATGAAGCATAAAGGCCACAAATCATTAGACCCACCCGGCCGAATGGCCGATTTAGATAATTGGCTGCAACATACGTGTATATGTATAAAACTACATTATAGCAAAACGCATCTTAATTTTGTTGTTATCCTCAGCTCAAATTCACGGAGAGTAGACGTTGAATATTATAATGAGTAACTTATTTTGTAACTTGTCCGTGGTGGCATTGTTCTTCTGCTTATCTGTCCAATATGGTAAGTTTTGACAATGGTTTTTGACTATTACAATTACTTCCACCAATCATATTACTTTATTATACCTGATTTACTTAGTAATAAGTTATTTGAACACGATTTCCGAAGCTCTTTTTATGTTATGACTATATTTGTGATTGTTCTCATCTTGAGAGTCACAATTAGTTTCAATAATAATGTTACTCACCTAATTGCTTAGTGATTTATTTGTACACAATAACCGAGGTTAGTTAATATTGTAAATGGATTCTCAAAGTCCTCTTTTTCTGTCTTTTTAATCTATCCAAAGATGATAGCACGCTGTCCGATCGTCCGGTAACCGACCGGACCGAGCCCAAGTCGTCGACGGCGCGTACTGTTCCCGCGCGCCTCAAGGAGCTGTCAGCAAACCGTAGAGGCCCAGTCTGCTAACTGAAGGCAGGCAGGGTCGAAGCCTGCTGGGGTCAAGGGCCGTTTTCTAAGAGGAAGGCTCAGCCCCGGCACTATAGGCAACGAAGGAACGGGGTAGGTTTTTAGTCAGTAAGAGTCTGACACTACTTCCCGCTCCGCCCAAGGGCGGGATTTGTCATTGGATGATTTTACCTAACATTAAAAAAAATCTATCCAAAGATCGTCTTTTTTTTTTTTTTTTTTTTTTTTTTTCCCTTGTTCTAGAGTTCATCCAAAGGATGAACCCTAATTTTATTACAATCTAGCCTTATATACAGACTAATAAGTAATTTAATTATATCCTAAACTAATAAATTGTCTTTACTAAGAATGTGTCCAATAGCACTTTTCTTATTGTCTCTATTAAGGCGAATACACTTCGTTCTTGTATTTATAAGGTAGCAATAATGCTACATATCACTATTCACTATCACTAAACACTAACTCGAACGGTTTTGTTCTTTTTAGTCTTCTCACTATATTCGTGTGGTCGAGAAGCTGGATTGCCTCGATGTTCACATGCTGATGAAGTCGCCTTTCGTGAGCTTCTGCAGATTTTTTTATCCGTTTTTCGATGAACTCAACTTTTAGGTCCCGATGGAGGTCATCATTTCGTATGTACCAAGGTGCATTTACAATTTCCCTTAGTACCTTGTTCTGAAATCGTTGTATGATATTTATATTTGTCTGTTTGGTGCAGCCCCACAGCTGAATACCATAAGTCCAAACTGGCATCAGGACTTGTTTGTATAATAACAATTTGTTTTGTACAGACAACGTGGAATTTCTCCCAAGCAGCCAATACATTCTTTTGAATCGTAAGTCGAGTTCATCTCTTTTCTTCTTGACGTGGGCTTTCCAGCGTAACTTAGCGTCAAGAGTCATACCCAAATATTTGGCTGTATTTTCGTATGGGACTTGTTTATTATTTATATAAACTGGAAAATACTGGTGTTTCTTGTTACAAAAGTCTATGTGTATAGATTTGGATTCATTCAATTTAATCCTCCATTTTTTGGTCCAGTCATAGACTTGGTTAACAGCCATTTGAACCTTTTCAACTGCTTCTTCGTGGCTGTTTCCAACAGCCATGAGGGCTGTGTCGTCAGCGAAAGTCCCAATGGTATTATGCTCTGGTTCTGGAATATCGCAAGTGTATATTAGGTACAGGACCGGACCTAAAACACTTCCTTGCGGTACGCCGGCTTTTATTTGTTTCAATTCTGAGTAGGCATCTTCTTGCCTTATTCTAAAGACTCTGTTTAGGATGTAGGATTCCAGGATATCTGCAAACTGCTTCGGTAACAGGCTCTTCAGTTTATATATTAGACCTTCATGCCATACTTTGTCGAAAGCTTGTGCCACGTCTAGGAACACAGTAGAACAAACCTTCTTGTTTTCAAGGGCGTGTTCTATTACGTTTGTGATCCTATGTACTTGATCTATAGTTGAGTGCTTTTCTCGAAAACCAAACTGGTGCTCTGGTATTATTTTCTTGCTATGTATTATTGGTTTGAGTCGTTTAAGTAACAGCTTTTCAAATAGTTTTGATATTATAGGCAGCAAGGAGATAGGTCTGTATGATGTTGTTTCATGTGCAGGTTTCCCAGGCTTTGCTATCATGATCACTTCAGCAACTTTCCATAAGTCTGGTACATATTTAAGTCTAAATGCAGCATTTATAAGGGTTGTCAACTTAACCAGACCCTTTCTTGGTAGGTTATGAAGTATTTCCCCAGTTATTAAGTCGTAACCTGGTGATTTTCGACAGCTTATATTTTGTTTTATTTCTCGTGCGACTTCTCTTGGCGTTACTAGTTTAATATCTTCATATTCTGGTGTCATGTTAACCGAAGTGCGGTCTTCAATGGTTTCCCCCTCGTTTGGTTGAAATATGTTTTCTAGGTGCTCTGCAAATCTCTTTGCTTTTTGACTATTTGTGACTGCCCATTGTCCGTTTTCACACTTAATGGGAGGAATTTGTGTGATCGGCCTTTTAAGATGCTTGGTAGCCTTCCAAAGTGAATAATCTGTATTTTGGTCGTTACTTAGTTCCTGAAGATAAGTTTTTGTTGAGTCGTCTTTAAAGTTCTGAATTAGTCTTCTTACTTTTTTCGTCAGCTTGTTTAGTTTTTGTTTGTCAGCAGGGCACCTAGATTGATGCCACGTTTTTCTCTGTCTTCTTTTCTCCATAATGAGCTCCTTGATTCTTAAGGGATAAGTATTTCCCTTTGTTCTCTTGTTGATATCGGGTGTATTTTCCCACACTGCTTGCTGGATGTGCATTATAAAGTTTTCCGATTCGATATTTAAATGTTCGGGTGTTTTTAATGGAACTTTAAGATCCATTAGATCATTCAATTTGATCTTAAAACTCTCCCAATCGGTGTGTTTGTTGACAAGAGTGAGCTTGTTTTGTTTGTACAAAATGTTTTCACTAATTTCCAAATAGATTGCAGAGTGATCTGAGTTCATATCATAGCTTTGTTCTATTTTTATGTAACTAGTTGATAGATTCTTGGTTATGAAAAAATCTATTAGGTCCGGAATTTTATTTTGATCTGTTGGCCAATAGGTGGGCTTTCCAGTTGACAAAGCTTCACATTGCGTCTCTTTTATGGCACTCAGTAGTTCTTTACCTTTGGTAGTTGTTAGTCTGGAGCCCCAGTAGGTATTTTTAGCATTAAAGTCACCGCCTAAAATAAATCTATTGCCAAGACTGGTTAGAAAACGGATATAGTGATCCTTTTTTATCATATACCGAGGTGGACAATAGATGGCAGACACTGTTAGTGGATATTTTTTGGTTTGGAGACATATCGCCACTGCTTGGATATCCTTCTCTTCGTATTTGAGCTCTTCATAGTGCTGTAAGTTTTCTTTTACAATAACTGCACTACCGCCTCTTGCAGAATTGTCTGGGTGAAGTGCATGATAGACTTTGTACCCTTTAAACTTAATATGAGATTGTTTTGTGAAGTGTGTTTCTGATATCAGGCACACATCAATTTTTTCTATATCTAATACTACTTGTAACTCGCTGTGGTGTTTCAATAACCCATTTGAGTTCCACGTCATAAACTTTAAAGTAGTATTCATTTTTTAGTCTTAAGAGTAGCAGCTTTGTTGCTATTTTCAATTTTTTTCAATCTCTCGTCGAACGATGACATTAACTTTAATATTTCATCCAACTTTTTGTCGCTGTTCAAGTCAACTAAAGGCACCTTTGCTATGCCTTTTGCCGCTGCTTGGGCGTATGAGGTGCTTTTAGTGGTGATTTTCTTCGTCATTTCACTTGGTTTGTTCAGGTAAGGGCCATCACCTCTTCCAGTAGGTACATTTTGTTGGGGTATAATATTATGACTTTTAGATTTATTGTTTCGAATCTGCTGAATCTCTTTAGCTACCATACATCCCCTGTAGTTTGCTGGATGTGGAGCTCCACAGTGGACGCATTTTGGCTTCTCTTCTTTCGGTTTTCTGCAATCCTTGGTAAGATGTTTACCTGTGCATTTTACGCACCTCGGTTCTTTAGAACAGTACTTTTGCGTATGACCGTACGCCTGGCATCTTTTGCACTGAGGTACCAGTTTTGTAGATTTTAGGGGTTGAATTTCTACGTTACACCCCAATATACATTTTATGTTATATATTTTGCTGGTTTCCTCATCGTTTGAGAATGTCAGCATGAACATATTGAGTGGTTCTTTAGTTTTCCAGCTCAATTTATTAATTGCTTCTAAAATCTTGTAGCCTTTGCTACGCAAATCTTCAACTATTCTTTCAGGAATGCATGAAAAATGCAATTTTTTTGCCATAACTCTTATTGGCCTTTCTTGCTTATTTTCATAAGAGTGCCAGAGGCAATTGTTGTTTGAAAGAGCTTTAGTGATTGCTCTGTAAGATTCTTCGCTTTTAGCATTTACTTTAACGGATTCGCCATGCATCATTTTAATGCTGAACGCGTCAGCTGATTGGCTCTCGCATAGAAAATCAAAGAATTTCTGGTAGTTCTGAATACCGTCTACAACAATAGGTGGCGGCATAGGAGTTCTGATGTGTTTTTCCTTACCTTTGGTCTCTTTCCTTTCCTGTTCGTTCTGAGTGGGTTGGGCGGGGGAGGTGTTCAATTTCCTTTTCTTCCTGCTTTTTTGCCGTATCCAACCTGTTTCTCGAGCGAGCTCTTCTTCATCTGTGCTGTATTCAACAGGCGGTGGAGAAGTCTCGTTGGCAGTTGATGCTGATATCGGTGGGTTTCCCGCTTGAAGTTTCAGCTGCTGCTGGAGGATTTCTATTTGACTTTTCAGGTCATTTAGGTCTTCTTCTAATTTGTTACGTTGTTTCCGTTCTTCACAAAAATATTTATATAACAGATGTTCAGTTTCTGTATTCAAGGTCACTCTGGCATCACCCAGAGTTTCTTTTTTCGAACTCATTTTTAAATGTAAGTGAGCATTAATTAACTTCGCCTTAACAATAATATTTGCCGTCGGTCGTCATCATTGCGCAATAACTAGGTCATTGCAATGCATCGGACGTGACGGCGTTATTTTGATGCGTTAGCACTTTACACTTTGGTACGCGCGCGATCGCATGCAACACAACTGCTCTCAGCGAAAATCGAACAAGTATGAAATATCTCAGCGAAAGATCGTCTTGAGGAGAAAACTACATGACCTATAATGTAGCCACACTAGCCATTCTTGGACTGCATACAAAAGAAAAAAAATGCATAAAGACACAATGCTAGCATAATAGAAAGCATTTTAGCAATTTACAAAAAATCACACACCGCATTGCCGATATCGTCTATCAACACTGGATCGCAAGATTCGGTTGCCCTGCCACACTAACCAGCGATCAAGGTCGACAGTTCGAGAGTCAGCTGTTTCAGAATTTAATGAAACAAATGGGGATCAACAAGACGCGCACAACACCGTATCATCCGCAGAGTAACGGTATTTTGGAGAGGTGGAATCGCAGTCTCAAGGCCGCCTTACGCGCCAAACTTACCAGCGCAACCTCATGGATCGACGAACTACCAACCGTACTACTGGGACTACGAGCCGCTCTTAACACAGACACCGGTGTGAGCGCTGCTGAACTCACTTACGGTTACAACCTACGTTTACCAGGCGAATTTTTCACTGCAAGCAGTTACAATCCTGCTATGGACTACACCTACGTCAGTAAGCTTCGCGACGTAATCCAGAAAAACAAACCGCAAGTCGCTACCCAGCATCACAGCAACAATAAAAGTGTAAACAGCAGGCTTAGCAAAGTTGATAATCTACAATCATTAACGCTAATAGAAAAGTAATCACCTCATCAAAATTCGTAGCCAAGTTCACATCGGTCAAAATGGTAGAATGAAATGTAATCATTTCAACAATTATCATCGGTATATCCTGCCCACCAACCTGCACTGGGCCCGCGTAGTGGTTTACGGCCCATTCCTTCTCCTAGAGAGGAGGCCTGTGTCCCAGCAGTGAGAACATTAAAAGGCTGATGACGATGATGAGATCCTGCCCACCTAGCCAAGTTACAATCGTTTCATTAAGCGAGAAGCGAGAGGGGGCGAGTTGGCCACGCCCCCAATTCTTTTGTTCTGACGTCATGCGTCATCTCAACGCTCAGTCACGTGGTCAGAACAAAGGAATTGGGGGCGTGGCCAAACTAACTAAGAGTTACATAATTAAGAGTATTCGTTCGATTAACCTAGCCGAATCAAATACTGCTGTGACAAGACCATTTAGTCAAAACCTTAGGACGCCGTGTAGATGTACTTAGATTGATAAATCTCAATACAACCTTATTTTTAATATATCCTTCAACCTTTTTTTGCCTTTTTTTAAGTTATAAGCTTGTTGGTTGATCTGGTTGTCCACACAAACACGTGGTCACTGGGCTATCCAGGCCACTGAGGGGTTGTTTTGCTCCCGGACCCAGCTGTACGCTGGCTCCTAATGCTTGCTATGACCTGCCATGACCTATATAGTACTTAGTGTCGGTGGTGTCCAACTTGTGACATTCTTAAAATATTTTTGGAAAAAATATAACATGGTATAAAAATTATTGGAATCAATTTAGTTAATGTTGTATATTGTATATATATCCTTCTACACAATTTTAATTTGTTTTAATTCCAGCGTCCTGTCTAAGATGTTACGAATGTGAAATGTCTTTGCTACAAGAATCGGCATGCGACCAAAAATTATTACCCAGTATGATAAAAGATTGTCCAAATTCTGAGTACGTGTGTTTAAAAGTGGGTATGTATCTACCAATTGATTTTTCACTTAATTAAAAAAAACCGGCTAAGAGCGTTTCGGGCCACGCTCAGTGTAGGTTTCCGTAGTTTCCCATCCGTCATAATAAGTTTCCCCACTTAAGAGTTAAATACCGGACGATAAGTAAATAAACACAAGTATTCAATGTAACTATATACTGTACAGGAAACTATGTATTCTAACAAACTTGACTACTTCAAATAGGAATTAGATAGTAGTTGTACGTATTAAGTAACTGCGTACATACAAATTAATATGAACAATATCCCCAAGAAGTTAAATTTTACCCACAATGTAATTAAATTAAACCCAATTTCTCACAATGTAACAGAACTCTTAAACTCCGACGACTATCAATCAATTTTTTCCCCGTACAAGTTAAAGTAACTAACGATCATATCACGGAGCGTGATGAAAGCTCGAAGAATCTTAACATCGACTTCTAGAAAGATGACGTAATTGCACAACGCCATCTATCGAACAAATTAAGAACTACTTGAACAAGCCCAAAGTCCAGCGCCGTCTCTCGGGAAATTGGGTTACAAACTAGTCGGGTTATGTATGTTGGGTTTTCGGCGGTAATTTTGGATTAGATGAACCGAATTTTATGAATCTTTTTTTTATTTGAAAGAAGATATGTTCAGAATAATAAAATATGTAAACCAAGTTACAAAATGCATATAAGGTTAAATTACAAACTTAGTTCAGAAATTATTTTGTACAACTTTTCAAAAACTGTTCATTCCCATCAAGTTCAAAATAATTTTCCTAGAAAGTTTTTATAAAGTTCTACTTTTGAGATTTTTCTTTTGGAGCAATTATTATGTGACCCTCCATTGGTACAAAAATAGAAAAAAAAAACTATACATTTTGAGGGTTCCCCATACTTAGAACTGAAACTCAAAAATTTTTATTTTCATCAAACCCATACGTGTGGGGTATCTATGGATTTGTCTTCGAAAATAATATTTGAAAGAAAGAAAGAAAAACATTTATTTGAGACTCGCACAGGACAAAAAAAAATATATACAACAACAATACAAAAACTATAAATAAATTTACAACATAAATAAAAGAACACAAAAAAAAAAGATTAAGATATTTCGGTTTCTAATAGGTATAATTTTTTTCTAAACTGAATAGTTTTCGCGAGAGACACTACCAAAGAGGTAAAATGTGTCCCCCCCCCCTGTAACTGCTAAAAAAAAGAGAATGATAAAACTAAAAAGAATAAATGATGTACATTACCATGCAAACTTCCACCGAAAATTGATTTGAACTAGATCTAGTAAGTAGTTTTTTTTAATTCGTCATAAATCGTAAACCGCAATTAGCACGGAACCCTCAGTGTGCAAGTCCGACTTGCACTTGCCCGGTTTTTTTTAGTGAAGTCGGTATTTTTTTTTTACTTTTACTGTATGCTCCGAAAGTACCTACTCCCTAAGGCGTGTCGTCATTATTTTTGGATCAACCCAATATGAAGAAAAATTACAGAAAAAGAAACTACCTATAATTTTCGTTAATAATATATATTTTTATTTTTCTTTTCACAGAATTTCATATTGGTGATGATTACACACGAACACTACGAAAATGTGAATCTTCAGAAAAGGGAGTCGTCATCGGCGAGGGATTGGAAATTAAACAGAATTTTATGGGCATGTCGGGAACTACGTATGTTTGTAACACAGATCTTTGCAACGGAGTTGGGAGTGTAGTACCTTTCAAAACAATGATTTTATTCATTAGTGTAGTGTTGTCCATATATTTCTCATGTACAAAAATATAAAAAGAGTTTCAAGTTCACATTTTCATATAATATAATTCATTTTAGAATAAATGTTTTCATCTTATTTTTTTGTGTTACTTTTATGCTTACATCAAATGAATATCAAATAGACATCTAAACTACTATAACATAAACAGAGCGCTGGTGGTCCTCGACACCAGGAGGCAGGCAAGCCAAAGAGGCCATGCCACAAGAAAAACTCATGCGACTAGACAGAGGCAGCCTGCGCCTGGTGGCGGGGACCATCACTGGAACAAACTGCTGACATAATCACCATCCCCGTCCCAGGGTCTGGATGGTGATTATGTCAGCAGTTTTTTTTTTTTTTAAGAGAGATATATTTTTATCTCGATGTTCCAAAATCACATAAAAGTGAGTAGGTACACCTCACTGAGCAATGTTTACGTAAGCATGAGGGGGGGGGGGAGCATGAGGAGAAATCTTTGCTTACTTTTGCTGACGAGGGGGAGGTACGTAATACTTGAAAGGCCCCCTAGTGTGGAAAAGTATCCAATCGCCAGGAGTCGATTAAAAAAAAAAAACTTTAGCATACCATAGCAAAAAAAAGTTTATTATGTTCATTTCATTATGTTATCATATTTGTCCGTGTTTGTCAAAGACAGAAAGACAATTCTTTCTGTCTTTTTTTCACTACTTTCACTATCTGTATTTTACTTAGGGGAAAAAATAAATAAAAAACTATGTTATTAATTTTTATTAACCTATCAATACACAAATTGAACTGTATCAGTTTTATTGTTGAAATAATAATATGCCTTATCTCACTTTTATTATAAAACCAGAAACAACTGTTTTGCCTCAAGCCCTCAAGAGGATCTTGCCCAATCTAGGTGTCTTCTACCCGAGGCTCTAGGCTAAGATCTTGCAGTCCAAGGCTCTTTTTGCGCAAAGGCATGGGTGTCGTCGTTGTAGATTTAACCGGCCCGTAAACTGAACGGGTTCTAGAGGTACCACTCGATCTTTCGCGAAGCAGAGAGCCACCGACGGCCTACCACCGAGGAATTTGGAGGCAACAGGTCTTCCACACATACGATACTTCCATGGTGCTGCGAGGTGAAACTCCACTGTCGAGACTAATTGCGGCCGTTCTTCTTGAAGAAATAGCTAGAGAGGCATCACGGCGTCCTTACCTTCCGTCCGACGCATGTCCTCACTGGACGTGGTCAGTTTGAAATATAGAGTATAAGCCCGGGTGTCACCGCACCATCCTCGTGAACAGTTAGTGGTCACAACTCTAGTGTAATATGAAGTAATAATTAAGTACAAGGATAATTAAGCTCGAGAATTGATTGAAAAGAACTTGAAAAAAAAAGTTTCTCGAATTATTCAAAAAAACAAACATCAATCACGTCAATACCATTAGACGTACTTTATAGAACTTTCACAATCTCAATGACATTTTTCATTTAAGGTAAGTAAAATATAAACAATTGAAATATACTTTGTTTTTTACTTGTTTTTTTTTTCCACTAAACTGGGTCGTGTGTGGTCCGTGTCTGTTTTACACTCTTAAAGTCGTTGATGAATTCTCGCCTTGATGTATCTGACCACAAGGAAAAACTGTAATAATCGCAACACAAATACTTTGTTATTCTAACCAACATATTTAACCCGCCATTGGCACTACCGGGTACAAAATACCGTGAAAAAATCCGGCCAAGTGTGAGTTGGACTCGCGCACGAAGGTTCCGCTCCGGTTCTGAAGGGTAAAAACGAGACCCTATTATTAAGACTCCACTGTCCGTATGTCTGTCACCAGGCTGTTCGCCGTGATAGCTAATTAGCTAGACAGTTGAAATTTTCACCAATCAGATGATGTATATCTGAAGCTGCAATATCAATAAATACTAAAAAAATAAAATAATTAGGGGTTCCCATACAGTAAACGTGATTTTTAGGGTTACGTAACTCAAAAGGAAAAAACGGAATCCTTATAGTATCACTTTGTTGTCCGTCAGTCTGTCTGTCAAGACCCTTTGTCTCAAGAACGAATGAAGGTATCGAGTTGAAATTAAAACCATATACTCAAGTCTGTGGTGCCTTAAAGCTGTGAAAAAATCAAACTTCTAAATTAACGAAAAAAAAAGATACGACCATTTATATCGCAAAAAATAAACGTTTATTTCGACACTCTCAAGGGAATCAAAATTCATAAGCTACTTCCAGTTGACCTAGAATCCTGAAATTTCGCATCTTGCATGGTCTCATAGCACAAGTATAGGAAAAAATCAGAAAATTGTAAATTTGTAGTTACGTCACAAAAAATATCTTTTTTTGTGATTCTAAAAAATCTTCGTAACTCATTTAGGGAATTAAACCGTTTTCTTACGTAAGTTCGTATGGAAACCTCAGTGCGCCAGTCTAACTCGCCCTTGCCCGGTTTTTATTTATGCTACGGACGTGTGTCCGACTCGCACTTAGCCATTTTTTATAATTACATGGTCGCAGTTGCAGGGTTAAATAAATTAGTATCATGCAATGGACTTTATAAAATAAATGTACAACGAACAGGACAATATATAGCTAAAAACTTCCTGTCTTGTATAGAATATTTAAATTTGTCCTCATGGCATGTAACAACTAGTATTCCGAAATCTCATGCAGTATACGAAGATTATTATGAAGCATTCAACTTCTTTTTTCGTTTTGACGTGGTTCGTTGGTTTGGCCGTTAAATATGGTGAGTTTTTATTTAAAAAAAAACTTTTGAAATGCTCGTACATAAGGTGTTCCGTACAAAAGTGCGCCATTTTGTCAGTCCAGATTTTTTTAGTCAGTAAGAGTCTGACACTATTTCCCGCCCCACCCAAGGCCGGGCCGATTTGTCATTGGATGATTTTACTTAACATAAAAAAAAATAAAAAAAATTACGTCTCGCCGTAGTCTCGCGAATGACGCGATACTGTACCTCTACCATGAGTTTTAAGCAATAGTATTCGTCGCTACTCGATATCGACGCCGTAAATATTTTGTATGGCAAATTTTGGTTCTGCAAGTGATCGCTAGAGGCGCTGCAAAATTTGCCATACAAAATATTTACGGCGTCGATATCGAGTAGCGACGAATACTATTGCTTAAAACTCATGGTAGAGGTACTGGATGGTAGCGTATAATACGCGGCAAATAAATTTCGCATCCAGCGTGCAAGATGAAATTGAACAAGTTAAGTGAGCGCACTTGTCTTTTATTTGTTTATAATACCATCAGTTTTATCGAAACGCTAAAAATGGAATTTCTCCTAATTTTATTGGCCGCAGCAAAAAAGAGAGCAACAAAAATATACTTTTTGTTATTTAATTGGACATGGTTTGTTGGTAAGATAGCCAGCCTTTCGGTATTTTATAGGATGCATTTTTGGTGAGTGTGCACGGAAATTGCATGAATTGATTCTGCCATCTCAATTCCGCCATCGGACAACCCGACGTACGGCGAGTATCAACCCTTACGTTGTTGAAACATCTACGGTCCAGACTAGGCGTTTCGCCTCATCGTTCATACCGCGTACTTCGAGGGACTGGAACAATTTGCCTGCTGCGGTCTTCCCATCCGAATATAATTTGGGTGTCTTCAAGGCTAGAGTGAATAGGCTTTTAATAAACTAGTGCGACTCACCATCAACGATTGCATCACTGCTTACCATGAGATGGGATTGCAATCAAGCACTAGGTTATAAACAATAAAAGTTCTACTAAAATTAGAGTTCTTTTTTATCTCAATTTTAATTGTGCTATCTGTTTTCAGCTAGTTCCCTAAAATGCTTCGAGTGCGAAGATTATGGTACTGATTCAGCCTGCAGAACTAGTGTACACTCCAGTATGATCAAAACATGTTCAGACAAAGTGACCTTATGTAGCATTTATAAGGCTGATAGTGAGTATATACTTATTTATACTTTGTATTCATTGTTATGCTAGATTGTTGACTTTTTGTGATGTGACAGTATCGTGAAAATATAAATGTTTGTCGATTTTTGTTCATCAATGATTGTTTGGTCATATGAAGCAAAGGGCAAGTAATTCGCTTAGTCTATCGTATCGTCTGGTTGCGTGGAATTTTATGGCAGTAAATAGCAGTGATGGCCTATTGATATCGGCCACAACTTTCACGATTTACTTTGTGCAATTTATTTCATCACCACTGCTCTTGAAATGGTTTGTAGCGATACAAATGCGATACGCACGCGAGTCAAACGCAGCCTGTAGACGCGCGTTTCTAAAACGCGCGTCAGCGGTGCGTTTAAAAAACCCGGTGTTCACAGGCCCTAAAAAAAAAATTGTGAGAAACCCAACATGGCCTAGAACCATAAATTTTAATGGCTTGTTCGAAGGCCTGATTCCTAGCAGTAAGAACATTATAAGGCTGATTATATTATGGAAAATAATTAATTAGTAATTATTTTCCATTATTCCATTATCAAAATAATTAATTAGTACTTATTTTCCATTATTCCATTATCAAAATAATTAATAAGTACTTATTTTCCATTATTCCATTATCAAAATAATTAATTAGTAATTATTTTCCATTATTCCATTATCAAAATAATTAATTAGTAATTATTTTCCATTAGTATCAAAAGATCTGACTAAGATATTACTCGTTCAGTTACATCAACGTTGTACGATTGATGTCAATTCGAATTTTCCATAAAAGAACAGGACAACAACGTCTCCTGGTCGAACATTTTTCCTGGACGTTTTTTACGTTGGAAATCTTCAAATAACTTTCATGCTTTGGGCGGAGCGCAAGGGAGCGTCAGACTTTTATTGAAACCCAGTGTTCCTTCAGTTACCTTTTTTTACCAGGGCTACGTTAACTTCTTCGAACAAACCACAGGTACACGCTAGATGAATAGTTTACATTGATAGAAGATGAAACTATCACGACTAAAGAATTGGATAATACCTATAAAAATGTGATCATCATCATCCATTTCAGCCGAAAGACGTCCGCTGTTGGCCATAGGCCTCCCCCAACTTGAACGCCACAATGAACGGTTCTTGGCTTCTCGTATCCATCGGATTCCCGCAACCTTTACCAGGTCATCGGTCGCTACTCCAGAACCTTTCAGCCCCAACGGCCTGTTCTGCCTGTGCCCCGCCCATTGCCACTCAAGTTTGGCGATTCTTAGTACTATATTCGCAACCGTGGTTCTCCTGCAGATATCTTCATTTCTGATTCGATCACGCAAGGAAACTCCGAGCATAGCCCTTCCCATTGCTATTTGGGTGACTTTAAGCCTTCTGATGATGCCCATTGTGAGCGAACACGTTTCAGAGCCATATGTCATCACTGGCAATATGCACTGATCATATAATTTAGTCTTGAGACACTGTGGTATATTGGACGAGAAGATACCGCGCAGCTTCCCCAACGCCGATGTCGACCTCTTTCTCGAAAATAGATCTACCCAACTGGACTGTCTGTCCGAGATAAACGTAATCTTCCACAACTTCGAGTGTACAGTCTCTGATCTTGACAGGAGTAGGTGCTACACGGCTGATTACCATGACTTTGGTTTTGTCTATGTTCATTTTAAGCCTCACTCTTTCGGAATCGATTCTGTTACTGATTCTGAAATGGAGTTCTGGAATGGATTCAGTTACTGATTCTACACATTCAGGTATCGCAATTATACTAAAAATAATGTTGTATATATTTTTAATTTGCATATATTTATGTCTATTAGGTTGTTTATTAAAAAGTAAGATTTTATTCTTTTTATTTACAGTGAAACAAGACGACAGGCTGGCTTACACAAAACGCTCATGTCTTATTAAAAGTGAAAATGAATACGATAACCGGACGAATGATGACTATAATGGTGATGATGAAGAACCCAACATTTCCTTCACAATCTGTAACTCAGATCTATGCAACGGTTCTGTCAATAGCTCTCCTGCAAACATTATTTTGTTAACAAGTGTAATTTTATTTTTATGTTTTCAAAAGGCCAATTAAATTAACACTAAAAAGTACTGCACTATCAAATCAATTCGATATATCCCCTCTCCCTCTTCCTCAGCCAATCATCGAATACACGTATAAACAAAGCAATTTTATTTGTTATGACAGTTCTTTTGGTGTCGGTAGCATTGTTTTAGTTAAACTAGTAGCAAAGTAATGGAAAAAAGTCATATGGTTTTCATAGACTTAGAAAAGACGTTTGACCATGTTCCACGGGACCTCATCTGGGATGTACTCAAATCACAATTGGTACCAGAATACTACATCAACTTTATTCAAGCCGGCAGGACGGATTTATAATATTAGTGCCGTTACTATCCGAGCCATCCATCAGGCAAGGGCAAAACGTTTGTGATTGAGGTCGGGGTGCACCAAGGATCTACGCTCA
This sequence comes from Leucania comma, assembly GCA_958295575.1. NCBI lineage: Eukaryota > Metazoa > Arthropoda > Insecta > Lepidoptera > Noctuidae > Leucania > Leucania comma. The sequence continues at coordinate 6,298,086 of OY282468.1, forward strand.
GCCCTCTTCTTTTTAACACTACAATAAACTCCTTGCAAAGCTCTGTCAAAAACCGCTACCGTGGAATATCCTGTACGCTGCCGATGTTGTTTTGATTTCGAACGATGTAGAAGAGGTTCAACAGAACTTCAATCACTGGATCGAGACACTCAAAACAAATGGTCTTAAAATCTGTCGAAAGAAAACGGAACTGATGACATGCGTTTTTGATAATACCAATAACCCCAACAATATCAAGATTTCAATAGGACGTACCCTGCTGCCAACGGTGACGCAATTTAAATACCTTGGATCAATAATTAGCAACGATAGCAAAATCAAAAAAGATGTTATAGAATTACAACCGGATGGATGAAGTGGAGACAACTCACAGGTGTCATGTGTGATGGACCACTTGTATAAGACAGCGATTAGACCTGCTGTCCTGTATGGATCCGAATGCTGAGCTACCAACAAACAGCATTTAAATGAACTGCACACAAGAGACAAGCGCATGCCATGCACCACCATCTACTTGGTTGACGACGGTTCAAAGAGACCTCAAAGAAGTTCTTCTCGACACCGACATGACACAAAATTGTGCACAATGGAAAACGAAGACAAAGAGGAAAACCCGAAATAAATGGGATAAGGTCTAGCCAGAGGAAGAAGAGTAACAAAGTATTGCTAACAGTTTTGGTGTATAGAATCTTTAGTGAGTTGGCGGCGAAGTAACAATTTACAAAACTAAATATAAGACTAGAACCATTTTTCTTTCCAAGCCAGATGACTCATTTAAATGTAATTTTATGGTATTGCAAGGAAAATAATCGAAGATATTTCTGTTGTAATAACTATTTATGACAGTATTACATCATCCGTTTATTACATATTCACTACTTCATTACAAATTAAAACTACTATGAGTGCGTCAACTATTTTTGTAATAAAAAAATACTTCCAATTGCGAAGATGCGGAATTCCGCAAGTCTACAAAGAGAAGATCTTTTATTTCAAATATAATCCGAACTTACAAGTCTTTCTTTCCTTGTTACTCCTACCATTAGGCTGTACAGGAGGCCTGCCTGAACAGTTGCCCTCACTCCTACGTCATGCCAAAATCTGTCAATGCGTCAATACGTCACATGACGCTTTGTCTCGTTATCAAACTTATTTTCGTACTATTGACTTCACCGGTACATACACAAGTATGCATGTAGTGGACAGCTATAAGCATGTGTATCGCTGCTTTAATGAAAGTCATAGGTCTTAAACGAACTCTAGTCTGAAAACTTGTCAAATTGTGGCAGGTTTTGCCGTATTCTCTTCTTACTCTTAAAACTGACACAAAGGCAATTTAGCAAACTATTCACGTACTACCTAATTTTTGTGGCCTAGAATCGCATCTGTTCCTAAAACAATCGGTTTTGCTATTCTAGGACATAGCACCAAGCAAAAGCAATTAAGATAGTTATGCGAGATGCTTTATATACTACATCAGTTCGTTGCATTCAGAAATTCGTGTTCAGATAGCAACTATGCAATTCTTTACTACAGAGAAAAAAAATCTGCCTCGAAGCATTTTTGTTCAGAATTCAATTTGTAGTGAAGCTGCTCAAACTACACGTATCGATTTTCGATACGTGTAGTTTGAGCAACAAAAGAACAAATATGAATAGATTACAGTTTTAATTTTGTGGATGATATGTGATTGCAATATAAATGTTAAATTATAACTGGACTTTTCTTTTAACGTGGGAAATCATTCAATGTCACTTCCGCCGGATCGATTGGGTGTGTCAGACTTTTACTGACAAAGACTTCCGCACTTACATATGATAAGCATTTTGAAATGCTACAAGAAGTTCTAGGTCAGCCTACTATTGACAGTTATTACATTGTCGGGGACTACAATCTTCCGGAAGCGGAATGGTCGGTGACCTCTACATTGGATACCTGTCGACTAGACTCATTGTCTACCAGGGCATCTATTTGCTTTAACTTAAGTAACATCATTTCATTGCTTAGCTGCTCTCAGATTAACAATGTAACGAATCACAAAGGCAAAATACTCGATTTGTTCATATCTAACAACCCCGGCATAGTTTCACCTGCCCCCACAGCGCTGCTTCCTGTAGATCCTTACCATCCCGCTCTAACGTGTGAAACCAGTTTAAACATTAAAGTCGTTCCCATGGTGAAGATCCCTTTGCACAAATATAACTTCCATAAAGCTAACTTTGACAGCATTAATAATAATATTCAACAATTGAACTGGTCTGAACTGCTTGACTCATTGAACTCCGAGGATGCCCTGACTAAATTCTATTATGAGTTGGACAACATAATCAAGCAAGACACCCCGCTGGCTCGGCCGAGATCAGTAGGCTATCCCATTTGGTTCTCTCGGCCTCTTATAGCAATGTTTAGAAAGAAAGAAAAGGCATGGATTAAATGGAAAAAATACAAGAACATCTCGGATTATGAGACATTTGCAGTCTTAAGGAAAAAATTCAAGGATTTATGTCTAAAATGTTTTAAATCTTATATTTTGTCTGTGGAGGATAACTTGTGCAAAGATACTAAGCACTTCTGGACTTACATTTCCAACCGAAAGGACAAACCTGGCATACCAGCTAATCTTCAATATGAGAATGCTGAATCCAGTGACCCTGTTACTGTCTGCAATATGTTTTCAGACTTTTTTTACTCGGTGTATGAACCTGCATCTTCTTCTTTGAAACACTGGATACCCCCAAGTGAAAATGCCTTACACGAAGTATCCGTATCCAACCTATCTTTTAGTGAAAACGTTATTTTGAAGGAGCTTAAATCTCTAGACTTGTCTAAAGGCCCTGGTCCTGACGGTCTTTCTCCTTACTTTCTTAGGAATACTGCGGAATCTATATGTAAACCTCTTCTTATTCTTATTCTTATATTCTTTATTGTACACAGACTAAATAGTTTACAAAAAATAGGACAGGTGATGTACACAGGCGAGCTTAACCCATAATCCCCCTCTTTTTATAATTTACAATAAATGTATTTCCGAAGGTGTGGTACCGACGTATTGGAAGCATGCGTATATCGTGCCAGTCCACAAAAGCGGACCTAAACGTTGTGTAGAAAATTATCGTCCAATTTCTATTTTGTCTGCTTTATCCAAACTTTTTGAGCGGTTAGTCCACAATGAAATTTATCCTTTACTCCACAACATCATAATACAACAACAGCATGGCTTTGTCAAACGACGGTCGACAAACACCAACCTGCTATTATTCTCAAGTTTTTTGTTTGATAGCATTGACAACCGCGTGCAGGTGGATGCAGTATACACCGACTTTTGCAAGGCATTCGATAAGGTGGACCACGAATTGCTGCTTGATAAGTTGGCATTTAACGGCATACGTGGCAATCTTCTTAGGTGGTTTGCTTCCTATATAACTAATCGCAGTCAAAGAGTTGTAATTAACGGTCACCAATCTTGTATCGCGCAAGTCACCTCTGGTGTGCCTCAGGGCTCCATCCTTGGCCCTTTTTTATTCATTCTGTACATCAATGACATCGGCAGTTGCTTCCTTCATACCAAATTTCTATTATATGCTGATGATCTCAAGGTGTACAGAACTATTCGACAACCACAGGACAGTCAACTGTTTCAACAAGACCTCGATCGACTGTCCTATTACTGCCAAAAGAACAAGCTGCGACTCAGTTTGCCTAAATGCAACTACATAACATTTACCAAAAATAAAAATATTCTCAACTACACATACACGCTGTGCGATGCCCCTCTGACCAAAGTAACGTCTATCCGTGATCTTGGAGTTATTTTTGACTCCAAGCTTTGCTTAGACTTACATATAACTAAAATAGTAAATAAAGCCTATCAGTTATATGGATTTGTCATGCGTTCTACTGTAGACTTTAAGAAGCCCTCATCTTATATTTGTCTATACAAATCTTTAATACGCTCTCAACTTGAGTATGCTGTTTCTGTCTGGTGTCCATATTATAATAAATACATTGAGATGATTGAGTCTGTTCAGCGCAAATTCTTACGTGCAATGCATTACAGGTGTTTTGGACAATATTTGACATATGACGAATTGCTTGGTAAGTACAAAATCGAGACACTTGAAAACAGACGCAGGTACCTAGAAGCGGTAACCCTATTTAATATTGTAACAAACAAATTTGACTGCATCGACCTATCCAACATGCTGTGTTATACTGTCCCCAGAACAATTCACAAGCGCGGGGTTCGAGCAAGAACTCTATTCGCAGTGGGTGCTAGTCACTCAAATTCTGGCTTACGTTCACCCGTTCGCAGAATGGTTGACTCCTACAATAGGTCCTTTGAACATATAGACATCTTTGCATGCTCACTTCTCAGGTTCAAGGGACTGATACTTAAGGAATTGTCATCTAGTTAATCGTTCGTCACTGAGCTTTGTTTTCATATGATATGTATTTAGTATATAAGGAAATACGATAAAATATTTTAGTTTATATCTACAATGTAACCTAGCGTATATTTTTCTGCTTTTGTATTCCACTGTCTATCTGTGAACAGTGTTGTGGGCTAGAATATTGTTAGCTTATGTATGTCTATTTCTGTGTTGTATACTGTATATTCCAGCTGTTTTCTGTTCCTACCCAATAAAAATAAATAAAAAAATAAAAAAAACCACTCCTGTTCCTTCTTTTCTTAGCGTTTGCTAGTTTCGTTTACTTAACCCTTTAAGAAGAAACCCATGTCCTCCCCACCCCAGATGGTGAGCAATGCCAGCAATTCCAGCGCCTCTCCGTACGCCTGTGCTCAAGGCTCACATGGTTAATAATATCTTGTAAGAGGACATTTTACCCTGAGAGTATGTTTCCTTTGAATATTTTTACTATCACACATGCAAACCCAGATTGGCCGCTGCACAAAAAATCTGACCAAATAGGGTTTCCTAGACTCTCCTCGAACAGACTGCTATTGCTATTGTGAAACCGCTTCGCAGGAGATGCGTCACCTTCTGTGCAACCCGTCTTGTAACTTCCAGGATTTACACGGGACTGATAAGAGACAGTTTGAGAAATCATGGTGAAAGGATTAAGGTAGAACTACACTGCGCATACATGTGCCACACCGATCTGGGCGCGTCGAAACTTACCATGTAGAGCTACACTTGATTCACGCCACGCAATGCCACGCGTCGTCGTTCTACGGACAAATCAGGGGTGTTACACGTGTGCGTCGGTCTAATGTAGTTCTAGCTTTAGTCAGCTAGACTCTGCGTTACCGAGTGCGCCAGACGTTCAGAATCGCTGAACAATATTTTTAACGCCGCTCGGGGAGGCTCCTTTCATGCACCCCAAACGGACCAATAAAAGTACTGTACAATTTGCCAACTGGTTGGTATTATTAATTTTACACGAAAAGAAGAATAAGAACAAGCGAAGCCGCTGCCAGACGCTAGTTTCGCGTAAAATGGCAAACTCCACGATATAATAGCTATAATTTCCCGCGCTTTACCTGTAAAACTGCATTGCAGTCGTCGGTAAAACAATAGTTTGTTTGACAACTGCATGTGAACCGCAAATGATTGCTCCAGTACGGCACTTGCGACAACAATGCATAATACACCGTTAAATTTTGCTCGTTTTTATCCCGTGGAGGGTCGATTCGGTATATGAAATACTATCGATTTGTAAAGATAAAATTAAAAAATAAAACACTTTTTTTTTTAAACTCGAATTAATTTACGCTTGTATGAAATTAATTTCTTTAAGTAAACGAGTTTCTATGAGTTGATGATGACCGCCGAGGTAAATTTAGTGAGGCCAAAATTCCACACTCTGTGCTCTTTTCCTTGAAAGCCTAGACTCCTTTTAAAAGTTTCACCTCGAACACAAAATAAAATAAAATAAATAAAAATGAAATAGAAATCTTTTATTTCAGACAAAACAGTCCAGACAAAAAAAAAGGTTTTGATTTAAAAAAAATCGTAACAAAAGCTGGAATTAATTTTGACAAACCTTTCCAAAAATGTAACACAAGACCACTTTACCATTTCAAAATACTTGGAGTAACCAAGCAGATGCTTGAGTCAAACCTAACATTGAGATCCTTCAACCGATCCAATTCCAACCTTACCTCCCCGTGCTAAGTTACACAATCATTACAATCCGTTGGAGAAGTAAGGTCACCAATTGGTGGAGAGCTGAAAGTCACACAACTCGAGTCGAATTTCTTTTGAGTAATTGCTTTTTTATGAGATTTGTTTTTTAAATGTTTTTAAAGATCAACTATTTGCCGTAAAGACGAGGTTTCTTTCTTTGCTAACGAGACGCAGAGAACAAGCTAAAATGAAATCGTAAAGACAACCTTTCTATATTATAAATGGGAATGTGAGTTTGTTAATTTGTTTGTTATTTACGTCTAAAGCCTCAACTACACTACTGATCATTATTCAATTTCGCGTAAACGTTTTCAGGGTGCATGTGTGTATGTTCGTTGTTCGCTCAGGCTGCAAACGACTAAAGAGCTATGTCCTAGATTGTTAACACATCACATAGTATGAAACAAAGTCGCTTCCCGCTGTCTGTACCTATGTATTTTTTTTAAGTATATATATACGAGTATATATATTCCACAACTATCACACAACACCGTCTAGCCCCAAGCTAAGCAGAGCTTGTGTTATGGGTACCAGACAGCTCATAAACATACTTATATATTTCTAAATACATACATATTATAGATAAATAACACCCAGACACAGAACAAATGATCGTGTTCATCACACAAACATTTGTCCTGGGTGGGAATCGAACCCACGACCTCTGGCATAGCAGTCAGGGCCACTAATCACTAGACCAATAGGCCAGTCCCAGGCCAGTATGTTGTCCCTGTATCTTTAAAAGTACGCCACAGATTTTGATGCGGTTTTTAATAGATAGAGTCATTCAAGAGGAAGGTTTATATGTATAATACATGCTTAATATATTTAATATCACCATTGCACCCGAGCGAAGCTGGGGCGGGTTGCTAGTAGGCTATAATTTATAAAGATGAGATGAACTACTTGTGGGCGAAGCAGCAGGCAGTAGCCAGTAGTTTTATACACCGTTAATTTTTTTAATCCCGTGGAGAGGCGATTCGGTACATAAAACACTCGACTTGTTAAGATAAAATTAAAAAATAGAGTACTTTTTTTTTAAAGTCAAGTTATTTTTTTTTTTTAAATAAACGACGTAAATGACCTTGTAGGTAGTTGTCTATAGTTGCCTACACCTAAAGTTCATTGGCCTCGCTCAGCTGACGTTTATTTAAAGAAATTAAATGCGTAAATTAGTTCGAGTTTAAAAATATGTACTTTATTTTTTAATTTTCTCTTTACAAATCGATAGTGTTTCATGTACCTAATCGACCCTCCGCAGGATTAAAACGAGCAAAATTTATCGGTGTATAGAAGCTTATATGACAGTTTTCTGTTCAAAAGCTTGAGCAAAGTCAAAAGAGGTGAGCCAAGTATTATCTAAGTCGTAATTTCAGTTTAGCTTTCCTCATGCAATTTTCCTTTCAAATCCTATCCAAACTAAAAACTAAAACCCCTTTCCTAATTTAAAGTTTTTAGCAGACTACTGTTACCTCATGTTATGTGACTTTAGACAAGTCGATAAAAGTTTCAACATTTTAAATGAGAAAGAAAGAAATGATGTTTATTCGTGCCTCATAAAATGGTCTAAACTAAAAATGCAAAAAGAAAATTGGTTTGGAAAATAATCTGTCGAAAGTGAGGCACATTGATGCGTCAGTCCCTTTCTTAAGCTCAATGTATCACAACACCGGATTACTGTGACCCAATTAAGGCCAGGTTCTACTCATTTCGAACATTTTTAAACCTCTGAAATTCCACAAATATAGGGTGACTGGTAATTAGTGAACGATACTTAAACACGTGATTGTAGTCATGATAAACAACTTTTACTATGGGACCAAACCTGAAATCGTGAAAAAAATCTGCCAAGTTCAGTACATTTATGTTCGCCTAACTGGTCAAAATGGTCCTTCACTAATTACCAGTCACCCTATATAAAAGAGAACATCATGAAAAAAATATTTTATTAAAATTGACTATATGAGCAAGCGCTGAGCAAAAACCAAAACGACAAAATAAATTAGTTGGCTCGATAAAAAAAAATCGCGAATCTGACCCTAACTTACGATTTCAAACGCGTATGTCTTCAAGATTACGTTACGGAAATAACGAAAGTTACAAAAAAAAAATTAAGCTTGTTTTTTTAAAAACGCCTCGCAAAAACAAAAATTTTGAATAGTTATTTTTTTTTAATAAATATAAACCGCTGTTTTGAGGCCGCGAAGTCGACATAGTCCCGAGCGGAGTTCATACAAAATAATCAGTGACTATAACCGGCCCTTTGAATACCGTAATTAGAGACACAATAGAAAGACAAAAGCTGTGCGGACACCGGTGTCCTCTTGGGGCTTGACAGCTGCACATGCATAAATGTTGGTCACATATTCAAGCCATTAACATGTCGGTGATGTGGGTCAACACTTTGGTATAAAGCCACCGGCCGCACGATCAGTTGGCGACGTTCCAACCGGATTAATACCCGGTGTACTGGGTGAAACGCGTGACCCGGGTGAAATGCAAGCTATGTCTCGGGAACACGGTTGTTAAGAGAAATGACCGATATATAATCTAGATGACGGAAAGTGATCATGCCTGAAAATACAAATAATTTCTCTTATAATACGAGATCCCATATTGGAAGTATCCCTCCCCAGCTGTTATTTGATTATGATAAATATTATGTGCTAGATAATGCTTGTATTTATTCATTGCGAATAAGTTGCCTAGCTAAATCTGGTGCCAATGATGTTAAACAATAAAATTTATTATTATATTTTTTTCATCAACTACCCTGATATGTTAATTAAGAAAGTCGAGCATCAGCTGAAAGAATATGCTCCAAGCTACTAAAAAAATATAGGTTGCCCACTTTTCCTCGGTGCAACTATGGGGGTTGCCTCGTATAAAGAGGTAGGTAGTGGTCGTAATATACTCTCATCTGTTATTTGATCAAATTATATATTAAATGAAAGGTTATTTTATTCTTAATCCAACCGTATTAGGTTGCCTTCCTAAAAATGGTGTAAATTCATAGTAACCTAGATATCAATTATGTAGTAAAAATAGGCAACTTATATTTTTCCAGTTCTATAGGGCACATTCTTTCAGCTGATGCTCCACTTTCTTAAATAACAACTCAGGCAAGTTGATAAAAATATTTAATAACAAAGTAACAAGTATTTTTATTAATAACAAGTACTTCTTCTATCGGATCTTAGATCACAACTCTCGGTGAAAAAAGAAGGAGTGACCACCTACAAGATTATTGACTCGTTTACTTAAAGAAATTAATTTCTTAAATGCGTATATTATTTCAAGTTTTAGAAAAAAAAAGTATATTTTATTTTATCTTTACAAATCGATAGTGTTTCATGTACCGGATCAACCCTCCACGGGATTAAAACGATAAAAATTTAACGATGTATATTGTTCATAGTAACCTTGACAAAGATTAGTCTCTAAACAAATTGTTTGAGGTCATATTCTCCGTTTTCCCTATCACCAAGGCCTGTTACACAACCGAGGAAAAGATTAACTATTCCTATTCCACGGTCTACCTTCAGCTCTAGATATCATTAAAACAATGACTCATTAGACTTTAGGCACGCGAAGACCTCATTTAGTAAGTTCCTTCAGTTATTAAGCTTAGTCTTTGCATATGATTTAAATTCAGGGTTGTCAAGTTTTCGAAGAAAGTTTTAGGAATATAAAATTACTTCCAGTGACTTCGCCCCCGTGATAATAGACAATTATACCAATGATAAACCTAGGGTAAACCTAGGATAACCTAGGATGAACAGTATAAGCTTTACTTTAAATCAGTTTAGCTGTCTAAGTGTGAAGGAGTAAAAAACATTCACAAACATAATAAAAGGCCTTCTTACTAAGCAGGGTTCGTGCAAGCGGCAATGGCATTCTCGCGGTTGTTGCTAATATATTTGACTACCCTGTACTAAACAATCAAGTTACGATGCTGAGGCAATAGTAGGAATATAGAAGAAATCAATATAATTAACTAATTGTGATGTGAAATTTTTACTTTTAATTTACTAACACCCAGATGATAAGTTTTCCCCTAACCATTGGATCAATGATGTCTGAATAAATAAAAAATATTAATATTATTATAAAAACTTTCGCCTTTACAATACCTATTAGTGTTATTCAGTACCTCTACCATGAGTTTTAAGCAATAGTATTCGTCGCTACTCGATATCGACGCCGTAAATATTTTGTATGGCAAATTTTGCAGCGCCTCTAGCGGTTACTTGCAGAACCAAAATTTGCCATACAAAATATTTACGGCGTCGATATCGAGTAGCGACGAATACTATTGCTTAAAACTCATGGTAGAGGTTCAGATCACAGTTCAATTCAGTATAACATTCTGACAATGTGCGCATTCTTACGATCTACGCACTGTATGCATAGATGCTGTGTGTGTATGTGTGGAGCAAAGTTATTCGCAAGGTATGTTGCAGAAGAAATTAAGTAAGAGTAGCCGAGGATCTAGCTGAAGAGTTTTCGAATGTAATAGCTTTTGTCTAACAGTAATATTTCAACTTAGAGAATGATGGTCTGGCCGTATATAATATTTAAAATACTAATCCAGAAGATAAGGATGTTAAGTAGGCAAAACACATTGTTTGAAAAATCTATGCGACCTAAAAGTTCTGCAATTCTAGAAGACCTCGCTTAAGGGTGACTGGAGACCTTATGAGGAGTGGCGCTCACAAGAAGTGAGTGTTGTGTGTGTGTGAGCAACACTTAGATACGAGTATCTACGTGATGACGCGTGGGGTGCTTAAGTCCAAAACTGTACATATGCATAATAAGGCCGCCCTTTGTATGTGCTTTTTTTAACTTTTTCTTTGTTGTATTTCTTAAACTGCCAATGCTAACAATAAAGTGTAAAATAAACAAATAATAATTAAATTATAATCAGTGATTACTTTTTTAAACCACTAGTAGCTACTAAGCCCACTTCAAAAGCAGTACTAGCGAACCCATAATTATCTAATTATAGAACTTAATATATAGAATTAAAACTACATCTTTCACAAAATCTATGTCGAGGATTTTGTGAACCCTAGCAAAAAGTAAATTCGGGGCTGAAGACGTTTTCCTACGTGCCGCAAACATTACTGTCGCGAAGATTAAACGCTGTTCCTAATGTGGATGAGTAATGATCGGGTTTTGTGTTACATATTCATTTTACTTTATATTAAGGAAATATATATAAAAAGTAAATTACTTAAATTTGGTAAGAAGAGGAGGTAGTAGATATAGGTCAGATATGCTACTATGACTAGAATGACTATGAGGACTGATTATGACGATGACGTCGTTTTTTTTTTTTATGGTAGGTAAAATCATCCAATGACAAGTCCCGCACTTGGGTGGAGCGGGAAGTAGTGTCAGACTCTTACTAACTAAAAACCTACTCCGTTCCTTCGTTGCCTATCATGGCCGGGGCTGAGCCTTCCTCTCAGAAAACGGCCCTTAACCCCAGCAGGCTTCGACCCTGCCTGCCTGCCAGCTAGCAGGCTGGGCCTCTACGGTTTGCTGACAGCTCCTTGAGGCGTGCGGGAACAGAACGCGCCGTCGACGACTTGGGCTCGATCCGGTACGTTACCGGACGATCGGACAGCGTGCTACCCATTGCACGCCGTCCGCAAACCCGCGCCTACGGTATGACGATGACGTCGTGATGATCTTGTGTTTACTTGTCAGATGTCGCATCCATCGGATTCAAGTGACCCTCACCAGTTCATCGGTCAACCTTATAAGAGGCAGGCGCCGGCTTACGGACGGCGGGCAATGGGTAGCTCGTTGTCCGTCCGTCCGGTAACAGACCGGACCGAGCCCAAGTCGTTTACGGCGCGCACTGTTCCCGCGCGCCTCAAGGAGTCTGAATAGGTTGTAGTCTACCACGCCCACGCGCCTCAAGGAGTCGTCAGCAAACTGTAGGGGCCCAGTAGGGTCGAAGCCTAATCTGGGGCTCTGGAGAGGTATGAAAATGCATACCAAGGCCTACGAACCAAGGCAAAGGAGGAACGGGGTAGGTTTTTAGTCAGTAAGAGTCTGACACTACCTATCTTATCTATCTTCTGAGTATGGTTTCCGCACTCAGTCCTCTGCGGACCATTGTACGTGGGCCATGGCGGCCATAATCTTAGGTGGGCTTATTTAAACCAGCCCACCTCTCTCCAAAAACTGATTAGGCCTCTCAGATTTTTCAGGGTGTCAATAAGTCTGACACTATCTCCCGCTCCAGCCAAGGGCGGCGGATGTCATTAGATGATTTTACCTACTTTAAACCTTGTAAGAGGCCATGTCTTTCCGTATGAGGTTGCCAATCTAGCACCTTAATTCTATCGGTTCTCCTGCGAATATCTTCTCATATCTTCATTGGAATTTCTCCACACAATATTGCCTACATAATAATATTAATTTGATTTTAGAAGCAATCCCAGCTATTTGTATTCAGGCGAACTGTTTTCTGAGAAAGTTTGTACAGTCGATTACCAGACACACTGTATACATCTTATAATATATGGATACCAAATTAATATATCAAACACATCGAGCTTGACAATATTTGTCAAGACGCGTCTCAAAATGATTGAAAGCGTGCGACTATGATCATACCGCGGCTTTGTTCACGAATACATTATATTATAATTCACGTGCTTAACGGCGGCTCATATCAAATATTATGACGAACTGAATATTAATGAAGACCGCTTGGTTTTGGGAAATGGAATATAAATTATTTATTTATTGACTCGTCGATTTGAAAGCGGGACTTTTGATTAAATACAGTTTTATGGCAATGTTTGGAATTTATGGAAATGATACATTGTACCAACATGATTTTTTTTTTTAATAGGACTAAGGCTTAGCATGCACAACGATTAAACGCCCGCGTTTCCTGCAGGTCTGAAACCGCAAAAAAATGTAACACATGGCTTTCTATACAAGTGCACGCATTAGTGATTTTTCAGTGACTGATTTTACGAAGTGACACGCGGTTTTGCGTTTTCAGCTATTCCTAAACCGCTGGCGTTTAATCGCATTGCGTGCTAAGCCTAATGACTTCTCGTCATGGGCGTAGCTACCGCCGTATCTGCCGTATCAATGACACGGGGCCCCCGTTTCAAAGGGGCCCCGACGTAGGCAAAAATTCGCGACATGTGACACAAACGTCTCGTAGGGTAGACCAAACATTTGTAAAAAAAAAAACACCATTTCTTTATACGTGGGACTTTTGATTTGGAGCCCTTGTGGGACTAGCTACGCCACTGCTTCATGTGCTCTAGGGTGGAGCGTGAGGATGTGTCAGACAACTGGCTACAACTCACCTATGTTTCTTCAGTTACTTTTTGTTTCCTGAAACCACTTTCTTTTCAGAAATTCTCCAGTGACCTTGCTGACATTAGTTGTGTTCGCAAACATGTAGAATTAATACAAGACACCCATATCCGGAACAATTAGACAAAAATATGATCAAAATGTATATATCTGTAGGCTAAACAAATATTTTTGCACTTCACGATACGTAATGCAGCCACTGCAAAATCACAATGCCACATCATTTTAAACAAAAATAAATGGTTCCGCTTGCATAGTGCTAAATTCCCTTGTAAACGTCAAAGGGTCCCATAGCAAAAACTTATAAAAGAAAATATTACGGAAAGAATTTCTCATAACTATCATCTTTATAAGGAGTTTCCTTCAAAAGTTTTGTTATAGAACACGGAATCACTATGCCGGCAGCGACGAGGCAACGGCCAAATACTCGTACAAATAAAATTGAAGTGTCTGTATATCAAAATAACATTCATTTATTAAAATGGTTAAGAAAGTATAGATACTTATATTTGATACCTATAAAAAAATGCACTTTTTAACATCTCAGAAACGGCTGGACCGATTTTGGCAGGGCTTTCGCTGATAGCTGATTTTATAAGAACTTAGAATACTTTTAGAAAGTGAATCCCAGGGCCCTGGAACGAAGGCAAAGAAGAAACAGGAGTAGGTTTTAGTTAGCAAAAGTCTGACACTACCACCCGCTCCTCCCAAGGGCGGATCATTGGATGATTTTCCTCACCTAAAAAAACCAATAACTCAGAAATATTTCATTCATTCTTTATTTCTTTCTTTTTCTTTCCTTCTTTCTTTCTTTAATTTTTCTTTCTTTCTTTATTTTCTTCTCTTTCTTAGACCGCAGAAGCGTCTCAATGTTCTATGGTTTACGTAAACAAATGTGCGATCACATGAAAGAATGTTCGTCACAAAAAGTACCGCGGTACTAAAGTGGCACCCTTGTTTACTGTACGGGATAAAGTTTGCCTATTCACGAGCCCTGCCTAAAAATTATGTGTGTTTTCCACTAAGTTCTCATGAATAGGCGAGAGTTGGACATCAAATCGATGCCATAGAGATAAAATGTAATGGTTATGTTTCTATTGAAAGGGACACCAATAGTCTGTTTACAGGCTATTCTGTCTTTGATAAAAATAGCTTCCGCAATAATTGTGGTGTTCAAATAATTTAGGAACGATGTTTCCTTTGGGATGTTTTTCGACTTTGACGCGAGCGGAGCCAGTGGTAACAGCTAGTTATAGACAACAAGTAATATAATATCACGTCCTAGCACCTCCAGAAAGTAATATGTTCAGAATAGGATACTGAAACCTTTTCAGCTATTTTAAAAATCGTTAATTTTTGGTCGGATAATAATTAATCAAGAATTATTTTAGGTCAATACCGCTAGACGCTGCCGATGTACTGTGTCGATTCCCATATTATTTGACTTTTTTAAGAACCTCTGCCTAAATGCATTTGAGTAAAATTTCAGCGTCTAATCATATAATTATACCTCTCAGGCCCCAGTGTATCGGATTCGGTACACCTTGTTACCAGTTAATTTTAAACCTTATTACGTAAAAATAAGGTTTAAATTAGCTGGTAACGAGGTGTACCGAATCCGGTACACTGGGGCCTGAGAGGTATTATTATGATTGTAATTTAATTTTCTAGGTGGAATGTTTATGCATGTGCATTATGCTAGTTACATGATGTATAAACACATAGAAAGTAACCGAAGTACAACGCGTAGTTCCGAATACAGTTTTTCCTTTATTCCTTATAGAGGCTCTTACTCACTTAACTTGTGAACTCTTCTTTGATGAAAATTCTGTATCACTCTAATAAAACAACACTTCTGAAATATGTCAAGTATTATTTAATCCAATAAATTATACTTGACATATTTCAGAAGCTCATTGGACTAAAATGAAGTAGGATTAGCAGACTGGAGCCGGTCCGAAACGATAAAGCTATTGACGACAACATTCCTTTTTATAAAATACATATATACTAGATTATTTGTAGTTTATATGGGTTTTGGAGCGTCATCATCATCATCATCATCATCAGCCTGCGTCAATCTACTGCTGAACAAGCACTTCTCATCTTTGAAACGCCCGATGAATATCTCATAGCAGCAAGACGTCCAAATACCTATAATTAGTTCGTAATTGGTCCGGTCTTATTATATGGCACTTGTTCTAAAAACCTCAAACTGTTAATACCGAATTAAATTTCTTTTAACTTTGCATTGAGCTTCCAGAGTTTATTTGTTTTCGGAATATCCCTTTATTCCCGCACAATGGGGGTGAGAAAATATCAAATAGCTCCAAACACTCTGGGTGGAGCTCACTCCCCGGGAGTGTCAGACTTTTACTGACTAAAACCCACCTGTTTTCCTTCAGTTGTTTGCATTCTAGAACCACGGGTTTTCTTTTCAGAAATGCCCCAAAGCCCTAGTAGGCATTGGCACTGCTGGGCACCTACGGTTTTGCTGAAACCTTCAGAAGCGCGAGTGGCACAATATGCGCAATCGACGACTGGATTTCAGTCCTAACCGGGACGGCGAGCTACCAGTGATAGTATCGCACTCTTAAAACAAAAGTGGCGCTATACCAAAAAGGTAATTTATCAGCAATCATAAAGTTTTCAATGCACTTATTTACTCGATAAGATTTTGCGAATCAATTACTGAAGAACATCAACTATTGGAACCTAAGACTTTGGCAATCAGATTACAAACGGGTTGTGTTAGTTAGATAAATAAGTTGAGGGTTTACTTAAAAATGGGAATTAAAACACTAGTTTAGTGTAGTTTTTTTTTATGGTAGGTAAAATCATCCATGTAGTGCCACTTATGTTTTAAAGGTGCGATACCATCCACAAGCACGCATCTACGGTAGCCGGTAGTGATCCAGCGACTGCCAATACCTTGTTATTTTTTTTATGGTAGGTAAAATCATCCATGTAGTGCCACTTATGTTTTAAAGGTGCGATACCATCTACAAGCACGCATCTACGGTAGCCGGTAGTGATCCAGCGACTGCCAATACCTTGTTATTTTTTTTATGGTAGGTAAAATCATCCATGTAGTGCCACTTATGTTTTAAAGGTGCGATACCATCTACAAGCACGCATCTACGGTAGCCGGTAGTGATCCAGCGACTGCCAATACCTTGTTATTTTTTTTATGGTAGGTAAAATCATCCAATGACAAATCCCGCCCTTGGGCGGAGCGGGAAGTAGTGTCAGACTCTTACTGACTAAAAACCTACCCCGTTCCATCGTAGCCTATCGTGCTGGGGCCGGGCATTCCTTTCGGAAGTTAACCCATGACCCCAGAAGGCTTCGACCCTGCCTGCCTACAGTTAGCAGGCTGGGCCTCTTCGGTGTGCTGACATGCCAATACCTTGTGCCTTTTCTGTCTCGGCGGCTGAGGCATAAGGACATCCAATTTAAAAGGTAATCAGAAACTTGATACAAGAATACTGGATTCTCAAAAGATCGCTCATGTACCTGATATAGCTTCTTACCTAGCTCTCCCAACCTTCAAAGCAGGTGAGGTGACTTATTCTGAGCTGCTGACTACAACACGTGATTCAGCAATGACATGAAAGTGATTCACTGAATTATTTGCTGGAGGACAATATATACCTTTTCATCGTCAACTCGCTCGAACGTAAAAATCTGACATATTTATGTACAGTCAGCTACAAAAACTTCTCCACATACTACTCACTAATAGATCAAAATGAATATTATTATTTTTTATTAGATCCAGCCTCTGATTCTGTGGTCTTAACTGATAAATATTTTTAATTTAAGAATATATAAGTATGTTTATCTGTTGTCTAATACCTCATAGCACAAGCCTAGATGGCGTTGTGTGAAAGTTGTGGAATATTATGAAAGCGGTTCTATCTCTTGGCTAATAGTTAATTTTACAGATGCCTTACTCAAATTTTGATAATTATATAGTACTAGCTTTTACCCGCGGCTTCGCTCCCGCTCTACCCCGCTCTAGCCTACCACCAATAAATGAGCAGGTTTTGGATTTTTTTTATTTAAGGGGATAAAATTATCCTATATTCATCTCCTGGTTCTAAGCTATCTTCCCACCAATTTTCAGCCAAATCAGTTCAGCTGTTCTTGAGCTGTAAATAGTGTTAATAACACGATTTTCTTTTATTTAAACACCGTTCAATTTTGATCGTTTTAATCCCGTGGAGGATCGATTCGGTACATGAAACACTATCGATTTGTAAAGAGAAAATTAAAAAATAAAGATTTTTTTTTTAAACTCGAATTAATTTAAATAGAAGTTAATTTCTTTAAGTAAACGTCAGCTGAGCAAAGCCAATGTAGGTAGTTATTACGCAACGACATACAACTACCTACAAGGTCATTGACTCATTTACATTAAGAAATTAAATTCCTATATTAGAAAAAATGTACTTTATTTATTAATTTTATCTTAACAAATCGATAGTTTTTCATGTACCAGAGCGACCCTCCATGGGATTAAAACGATCAAAATTTAACGGTGTATAGATAATATGTATAACGAACGATATCTACGTTGGTTGCTGTGTTCGCAAAGCCCATACAATTGGAAAAAATGCGCTTGTTGCCTTACGACCTTATAAGTCAAAGGAATCAAAATGTGACATCCATATTTTCACACATTTTGCTGGCTGCTAAAAGGTAATATGGCTGCATACCTTTCTGGTTGATGAGTTGACAGCCAAAAGATCTTTTGACCTTCAAACTCAAAGGTCGGGTACATACTGTGGGTTTACAAAGCGGTAATACAGCGGGAACACAAAGCGGTAAAGAATGGTCTTAACATTGTTTAAAGTTCATACATTGAGTAATTTACATACGGCACGTAAATTATTCCAGTCTTTGTAGACTTATACAGGATGTAAGAAAAACAGGAGGCCATATTTTAGGTGCAAATGGAAAAAAGCTGCTTTCTTCAAGAAACTTCTAGTCTAGTAAATTAAAAACATTTTAATACAAGTGGAGAAAGTTTGACATTGCGACTGAGGTGGAATCCACCCGAGCCGTAAGCGAGGGTGTCATGCAGCCGAGTGCAACAGTGATAAATTTCCACATGTATCAAACGACGTTTTTCAATACCCTTACGAAGTATTTGACGGCACATTTGGCATAGTGATTAAACGACTGACTGCGGGTTGATTCTCACACGGAACAAATATTTATATAGCCTACAAATAGGCATTCCGGATCCGGGTGTCTAGTTTCTGGCAGGAGTCATTTTTAGTGTTCGACAATGTTTAAAATATTATAGTTTTAAAGATAAATATAACCACCCATTTCTATAAGACCACATAGTTTCTGCTTGACACTACTCGTAGTAATAAATAAATAATAATAATAATAATTTATTGAACTGCATCATAATGTACAAGCAAACACTTACAAACAACACAAAAAAGACATGTTTTAGAGAATAAAAATAATATGTTTGTATTATTTTAATGAATTCTGGTGCCCAAGGAAAGATTTAATTTGTGTTATGAGTACCAGGATTCTCACATTAGCGTTATACCATACATTATATCAGAAGGTAACCAAGTAATCGGTCAAAAACCAAAAAACAAAATAAAAACAAGAACAGCCCTTTCATGTATGTGAGTGTTGGGTGTGTGAGTTGTGAGGAGTATGTGTTTTTTGTGCACAGAGGATATTTATTGAAAAACTACAACTTTAAGGGTATTACATCGCTCAATGACCTTCAAGAATTTACCTCTACACTAGTAGAGAAGAATTGACCTTTAAACAGGCATTGCAGGGGGTGCTGCGCGCGGGGTGTTAGTACTGATTCGATTTTTTTCTTGATTACTTATCGATATTCAATGAAATTCGAAAAAAAATCAATACAAGTTATTCAATTTATCGTAACATATATTTTGGTATAAATTCAATGTATAAATATAGAGCCGTTTTCGAGAAAATATGGAATTAATGTTCAAAAAAGGCCTATTTACCAGATTTTTTTTCAAGAGTTAGGGTATTTTTTAGAGAAACGTAATCAATACAATTTATTAGTAATGTCCTTAAGTATCCCCTTCATTTTTTATATGGTAATCGTACATAAGGAATAATCTATAAACTTCAATCAACCTAGGTGTTTTTTTGGATTTGGGCGATGTGATCCCCTTAAGAGGTTTTCTGTTTCGTCATAGCTCTGCATCTGTAACCAGTCATATACCCTCGCTTTACACTTCTGTAATAAACTAGTGTCATAGACTTTTGACACCAGTGTCATTATTAGGTCAACTATTTAAAGATTGTACATTGTTATGATTATAACTATTTTTAACTCAAATCCTTTACTTTTCTTCATCTTTAGAATCGTAATATAAACTTTTTATTTTTGTTAAAAACCTTTTAAAATTGGTTTTGTTTATACTCCAAACTTCGCGTGAAATTTTATTATTAGCACTGGAGCTATAAAGCATAGTGCTTTCTGCTATTTTATGGCACTTTTTAAAAGGTTACTGACCTCATAAAAATCTTTAAAAGAAAATGCTAGGCATCGGAAAAATGCCCGGAATGTTTTTGATACTTTAAAAGCTTGAAATAAATTAGTCCAATTTTTATTTATAAAAAAGAGTTGCTAGATGAATATTTAACAGCTAGAGAATGTCAAGGGTTTTTCGGTAAGATAGTAACAATAACGATTTTATTTACGGTTTCAAAAATGTCGATTTAGATTATTAAGTGCTGTCCTTGTTGAGACGATCGGTGGCGGCGACATCTCACGCCGGACCCTGGTCCGGGCCATGGTCCGGAACAAGGGGGAGCGCCAGGCAGCCGCCGCATTCTATGAAGCAGATCTGCTAGTGATATAATATGTAGTGATGTAGTGATATAGTGATATACCAATAACAGCATCAAATGAGTACTCCTCTCAAAAAACCTCAGAAAATAGGGCAATCAGTTGATGGCATTCCGTACAAAACAATAATTATTAGGTATAAAAAGATGCGTGATGTACATGAAGACAAACAAATAAATCTAATACATCGATGAAAATGTTTCCTGACAAACAGACGGATAAACCGAACATGCGTTTTAATTAAACGATGAGTTACTGCATCGGTTTGACAACTGTGACGTAATGTCCATAAGTCAGCGTATGGTACAAGATTTAAAATAAAAACTTTTGGACTCCATACTTTCTGTCACTTTTTTTTTGTTACACTATAACTGCCTCACGGGTGTTTTTTTTTTAAAGTAGGTAAAATCATCCAATGACATCCCCCGCCCTTGGGCAGAGCGGGAGATAGTGTCAGACACTTACTGACCAAAAACCTACCCCGTTCCTCCTCTGCCTTGGTACCAGGGACCTAGTATGCACTTTCATACCTCCCCAGAGCCAACTGCCTCACGGGTTGATTTACAAAGATAGGCAACGCTTGCTGAAGTCGACCCTTGATGGGCGGTCATGGAAAGAACTCTTAGGAGCGTCCAACTCAAGATACATTTTCATTTAACCGCCCTTACGTGATTATGATGTTATTACAAATTTTTCTCTAGATATTTTGGTAGCACAGATATTTTGTGAATATTATCTAGGTTTTTATTGAAATCAAAATATAAGTTTGTGTAAAACCTAATTCAGTAAAGACCTCTGAAAATCTGCTATTTTGCATGAACTTCGTCCCTTCATAATCTAAACTAATATTATAGAGGGGAAAGATTTTTTTACTAGTTTGTTTGTATGTTACGATCTAACTCAAAAACTGCTAGATTGATTTTAAAAATTCTAACATCAATAGAAAGTTACTTTATCAGTGAGTAACATAGGCATATATTTTTATGCGGGGAAGCCGCTGGCAAAAGCTAATGTACTCATAAATTGAAAAAGTAAAGAAAGTATAACTATTAATAGCATTGCATTGTATTGCATCAGCCTTTTAATGTTCCCACTGCTGGGACCCAGGCCTCCTCTCTAGGAGAGGGAGACTATTTATTTATAGCAACGAAACATTATTGAGATGTTGGTAGTTGATATCAATAAAAAATTTAAAGATTTTCTCCGTTTTTCATTGAAAAGATCAAATAAACAATAAAATCTAAATCCCATCAGTTAATAAACACAGTTTTAAATACGAATGACACATTTTGAATTCATATGCGTATTATCCATTCCACTTCCCAAAACCATTTGGCTAAAGTAAAGGATGTAAATATGGCAAAGAAGGACTGGCATTCGTCCAAATTGCGGACGACACAGCAACAATGCAATTGGCTCCATTTTTAAGTTAAATACGCAACAAATTGTGAGTTAAATCTGCCAACAATGTCACTGGGTTACGCTAAGATCTATTATAACGTTGTCTTATTACTGTACAATTTATAT
This sequence comes from Leucania comma, assembly GCA_958295575.1. NCBI lineage: Eukaryota > Metazoa > Arthropoda > Insecta > Lepidoptera > Noctuidae > Leucania > Leucania comma. Next base: position 6,319,986 of record OY282468.1, read on the forward strand.
GTGTTGGAGTTAACCCCATAAAATAAACCCATAGTTTACTTTATGAGTTTAACATAACCACTAGTAGTGCCAACGAGCACTTAAAACTTTATTACCCGTTTCTCGATTGTTTAAAGTTTTTTTTTTACAATAATAACAGTGTAACTCTATTTTATTTAGAGATGTTTCGAAGTTTCGATTTCGATTCCGAAAGTTCGGAACTTTCGATTGATTTTAAACCTCTGATTCCAATAAATTTTAATTGGATCAGAAGTAAAACAAAATACTCGTACTCGTCGATTACTCTTCCATTAGTTGTTTTGTTTGGTATTTGGAATGTTGTAGTTCTTCATTTATGCGTATCACAATAATATTGCATAATATATCTGATTGTACAATATTATTCAACGTGTAGGGATAGTACTGAAACATTTGCGCAATGATGTGACAAAAGTTTAAGTGAGCTTCAATTTTACTGTGCAATATTATTGTAGGTATATGGGGCACCTTAGAAGTGTTTGTCTATGCCAGATGTCTACGACACAGCATTAAACGACTTAGCTTAATAGTTTTAGCGCCTATTTCTGTTTGTATCATTTTCAAACCTATCAAAAAACGATACGTCACATGTCACGCCATTATAATCAGCCAATAACAAGAAACAATGATTCTGTTTCAAACTTTGAGCAAAACAAGTTACTTCAAACTTTTTCAAAAAAGGTAATAATTTGTTCGCCTAAATCCTGAACAGTGTTTCTTTGTTAATAATATAAACTAGTGCTTGACTGCGATCCCACATGATGGTAAGCAGAGACACAATAGTTAATGGTGAAGCGCACTAATTTATTACGCCTAAATTATAATTGGACGGGAAGACCGCAGCAGGCCAATTGTTTCATTTGATGCTCAGCCTCCGATTTCGATCCAGATTCCAATAAATTAAATTTATAAATTTCGGTTCCAATATAAACATTTATTTTATATCCCTACTCCTTCTATTGTTTTTCTTTCATGCTCACATTTTGAGACAGACATTAGAAACGCGTGTGTCTTGTATTATTTCTGACCAATCCGCTTTCTCCCATGGTTTAGACCACACACGATCATCGCTCAAGAGTTCACGGTGACCGCTAACAAAATAATTTACGCTCAGCTATAAACAAAGTGCAACACTTCATGTTCCCTTTTATTTATTACTAAGAAGTCATTGTAAATAGGAATAAAAATTTTGGAAATATTTCGTTGAAATCGTAACTTAATAACTCGAAATATTTCAATTATTTATGGGTTTACGTTACCTAAAACTCTATTTATTTTTTTTATAATAGCTATCACACAACGGCGTCTATCCCAAGCTAAGTTGAGCTTGTGTTATAACTACTAGACAACTGATAAACTCTAGGATCTTAGTCAAATAAAATCATCATTCCATACGAAATAACGAATTTATATTACCGAGTGTTTATGTCAAAATATTTGTATGTAACACAGTATCTGCGGCCTAATATTTGCACACTATGTAAATAGCGAATGTAGCAATTTCGCCATTAAATATCAAATAACATGTAATGAAAATGAAATGGTTTTCAATGGGTACTGTTAATTCTGTTTGTTTAAGGATTGGTTCATGTTAACACTAGAAGCGCGGAATATCAATAAAATTTTCAGCCGTTTTATTTTTGCTGCAGTAATATGGAGAGATGGTATACAAATGAAACTAGTAACTGATATTACATTTTTTTAATATACTTGGTTTAGCCAGCGACTTTGCCCGCATGAAAGTAGAAAATAAATAACCTATGTCGGCCTCTTCCTTTTTCTAGCATTACTGCTTCGCAGGAGGCGACCGCCTGCCATTCCTCTTCGCTCCGGGCCTGTACCAAGGACTGGCACGAGATATTGCCGCCGGCATCGCATTTGTCGTTGAAACCTTTTAACAATCATGTTTTACAAGCTCAAAAAGTAATAATAACTAAAAGAATCATTTTTGGGACACGCTGCCGCTTATAAATTGGGACACATAATCGTTTCCACGCGCGATATAATTCACGCGACGGATCTGAATACATTGCTCCACTATAACATAATATTTATCTTTGTGTATCTGTTTGTTTGTGTTTAAATAAAGACAGTTGTTTACTGAACATAGGGGAAACAAAATAGTTTCGTGGATATTGCGAATGTAGTTACCAACACCCTGTGTTTGATGGTTTTATTTCTTTTTTGTTTCATATTTGTGTATTTTAGCGGATAGCCTTTATTTTAAAATGATAACAAAGTTGGATTCTTCTTCTTCTTCTTTTCGAATCGATGGAAAACTCGTTAAATGGTTTGGACCCAGTTAGGTGGCAACGTTGGATCCAACTAGACACATTTATTAATGAACTCATAGATTCCTAACCTTCGATGCTAATCAAATAATATATAGGTAATATATTCAAATAATATACGACCGTTTCTTTTCGTATCTCTTTCGTCGAACGCCTCGAGTCGGCCAGGCCTCCGATTCCTTTGTTCGGACCACGTGACAGAACAAATAATTGTAGGCGTGGCCAACTCGTGGCGTTCGACGCAGAGAAAGGAAACGGTCGTGACTTGGCTAGGGGGGCAGCAGTTATAAGGTTAAAGCTTTTTATATTTCCTGTTTTATAGCCAAAATACACGTGTTTAATGTACTCGTACCATCTCAAAACAAAATTTAAACTCATAAAAACCAACCCATATTATCCAAAAGGAAATAATGTAAGCTCTATCAAAAGTTTAACAAAACAACACAGTTTGAAACATCTGGTACAGACTTGGAACATGTTAAAACAATCGTGAAGTTTTCGAACGTAGCTCGGGGAAGGGTTTCAAGACAGAACTTATCCGCTATACAGCTACAACACACGCAGGGAAACAGTTCGTTAAGATTCACTGAAACTTACTCAGACTTACAATCGTCTAGATTTGCATAGTACTGCGAATAAGGAGAGTTTGTTGGTAATGTTTTCTTTAGAGTAACTTTAGAGGTACTTATTTAATTTATGTAAACTAGTGCTCGACTGCGATCCCACCTGATGGTAAGCAGTGATGCAATCCTTGGTGGTGAGGCGCACTAGTTTATTAAGAGCCTATTTACTCTAGCCTTGAAGACACCAAAATTATAATCGGACGGGAAGACCGCAGCAGGCAAACTGTTCTAGTGACAGTCCTTCGATGTACAGTCAGGGCTCAAAAGTGCAGTTGCACTCTACCGATACTAAAGTATGTAAAATTTCTTTGTAAAAGTGGGTTAATGGATCATGACCGATTAAGTTTGTAGCATATAATCTAAAATATCTAGTTGCAGAACACTGGAATTCTACTACAAAGAAATTTTAGACAGTTTAGCATTGTTAGAGTGCAACTGCACTTTTGACCCCTGACCGTACACAGTATAAACGACGAGGCAAAACGCTTAGTCCGGACCGTGGAAGTTTCAACAACATAAGGGTTCTGATATTCGCCGTACGTCGAGTTGTCCGTAGAACGGAGATGGCGGAATTAGGTATACGGAAAAAGGCCGGTCTATGTCCAGCAATGGACGTTTTTCGGCTGAAATGATGATGATGACGATGATACGGAAAAGGGTGTAAAATCTCGCAAACTTCCATTAGAAAGGGAGGATCAGACGAGAAGGATGTTGTGTCGGGAACAAGCAATTGCTCAACCTAGAGCCAAGAAGTTATTTGTCGGTATGCTACAATAAAAACGGCAATTTTACTTAGCCTAATTCTAAAGTACAATTATACAATTATCAAACGGAATAGTTTGATAATTGTATTGTACGTCACGAGCTAACGCCCCAAACGAGACCATAATCGTTTGGGATCCAATAATTACTAGTTACTAGCGAGAAGTACCTAGTACACTTATATACCGTTAAATTTTGGTCGTTTTAATCCCGTGGTGGGTCGATTCGGTACATGAAACACTATCGATTTGTAAAGATAAAAACTAAAAAACAAAGTAGTTTTTTTATGTACGAAATTAATTTCTGTAAGTAAACGAGTCAATGACCTTGTAGGTTTTTTTTTATTTATTTTTTTAACGTAGGTAAAATCATCCAATGACGAATCCCGCCCTTGGGTGGGGCGGGAAACAGTGTCAGACTTTTACTGACTAAAAACCTACCTTTCCATTCCTTGCCTTTATCCTGGGGCCTTTGGTGACAGTCTCACATAACCTTTGGCCCCAGTAGGCTTCGGCCCTGCTGGACCCCTACAGTTTGCTGACAACTCCTTGAGGCGCGCGGAAACGGTGCGCGCCGTAGACGACCTGAGCTCGGACCGGTCTGTTACCGGACGGACGGACAGCGAGCTACCCATTGCCCACCGTCCGCGAGCCCGCGCCTACGGTGGCCGGAAATTGGGATCGGAAACCCGACGGAGGCGGCGGCGTGTCCGCCTTTGCCTAATGCGGTCGGCCTCCTCCTTTACTAGCATTACTGCTTCGCAAAAGGAGGCGACCGCCTGCCACTCCTCCTCGCTCCGGAGCATGGCTTGAACCAAGCCCCGGCGCGAGAGATCGCCGCCGATCGCCCCCACGAGGACACGGCGATGCTCTTCCCAAGCGGGGCACACCTCGACTGTGTGCTCCACCGTGTCCACCGGGCGGTCCGCACAGTGGCGACACCCGGGCGTCGTCTCCGCACGAATCTTGTACAGGTACGGACCGAACTTGCCGTGTTCGGTCAGCACCTGCGCCAAACGGAAGGTGACGACGCCGTGGGGCCTTTCCAGCCACGCCTCAAAGAGGGGCCTTACCGCCTCGATCGTGGCGTGCCCAGCACGAGGTTGCGACAATCGCTCTCGCCATTTCACCATGAGATCCCGCCGGAGCTCTGTCCGCCATGCCGCGACTTGTCGCGGCAGCGGAGTTTCGCCCCGACGTTGCATCTCCACGCGTAAGTCATGCATGTGTGCAAGGACTGTTGCCTCCAAATCCCACGGTGGTAGTGTAGGTAGTTGTCAGTCGTTGCGTACTAACTACCTACAGTTCATTGCCCTCGCTCAGCTGACGTTTACTTGAAGAAATGAATTTCGTACATGCGTAAATTAATTCCAGTTTAAAATAAAATTACTTTATTTTTTAATTTTATCTTTACTCATCGATAGTGTTTCAAGTTCCGGGTCGACCCTCCAAGGGATTAAAACGACCAAAATTTAACGGTGTATAGACCCTTCCGACACCTCGAAAGTAGACTAACCGTTTACCATTCCAGCTTTTTTATTCATTCTCGTTGAACAAGACGAAAGTAAGATATACTTAGGTATACATTATAGAATAGCTAGCTTTTAATATTAAGATTCCATTACTGAATGATGAATGAGGTCTTAGGGCTGGTCCGCACTAGAGCAAGAGCGATTTCGTAAAATGTGATACGTGATTTGTGTGTGCACATGTTCCAAAATACAACCGACTTCAATGTAAAAAAAACACAAAAAAGTGCAAAATAACTTTAATTTCGGAAGTCGGTGTTTAATAACAAAGAGACTAAACTATTACAGAAACGGTCGGTTGTATTTTTTTGTTTTGTAAAAAGTTTTTTATTTCACATTTTTTAGTTGTCTCAGCTAAATTTAAATAATTACCTTCCGCCATTCAATTCCACCATCACATCATCATGACAATTCTCATAATTCCAAACACGGCTAGGAATGGCTAAGATGCACTAATGTATTACAAAATTCCGGTTCTTACCTACCTTCCGGCTTCATCATCAGATCAGTTCTATGCATTCCCAAGTAAGGAAAAAGGGGACTTCTTCCTTACTTGGAACTTCCTTACTTGACTCTTCCTTCAGTCAGTCACCGACTACATGTATAAACAAAGCAATTTTACTTGTTACGAAAGAGTTTCGTTCTATATCTTTGAAGTTCATCATCAGATCAAAACAATATTTCTATGAGACTAAGTCGAAAGTATAATCTTTCAATTAAAACAAAAATTTTCAAAATCGGTCCACAATTGACCGAGATATCGGTGAACATACATAAAAAAAATACATACAGCCGAAAATAGAACCTCCTCCTTTTCGAAGTCGGTTAAAAACGCAAATATCTTACAACAGCTGGCGATTCTTGCAACGCCAACGCTTTCCTAAACCGCAATTGGTAAATGAAGAAACATGGATGGGTTCTAGTTAGTAAAAGTCTGACACTCTCTTGCTCTACCTAGAGCTGGAGGAAATATTTGATGATTCCCTATTTTGAAAACCTCCTCCCGGTATAAAAGGATGATAAATTATTCTAGTGTTATATAAACAAAAATTGCTATAAAAAGTACATAATATTACAAACTGTAGTTTTTTTTTAATTGCTAGTGTTGTATCTTAACTTCTCTATACAAGTAGGTATTTATGTGGTAATATCAGTGTATGTCAGTTGTTGACACGTGTCAAAAACATTGGTCCTTAGATACGTTAACCGCAGTTCAATGACCTTCAGTTACATTTAATAATGAATTTAACTGACTTGATTGAAGTACAAACAGAGAGCATTCAAAAATGACATGTTTATGATAAAGGGACTTAAAAAGTTATTGACGTTTAACAATGTCAAGCTAATGAGAAGGAAACGCTATTAACATTGGCTAACCAACGCGCTTTATTTATAGTACGCGGCAAATAAGTTGAACCTGTTGCTAGGCTCTTAATAAACTAGTGTGCCTCACCATCAACGATTGCATCACTGCTTACCATCAGGTGGGATCGCAGACAAGAACTAGTTTATATAAATTAAAAAAAAAACCGTTGCTATATTAACGCGTTGCCCCCGCTTCAATTAAAACCCGAAAGTCAGTTACTGCGTATTGAACGTTGATCGCCATTTCGGTTCAACTTATATCCCGCTTATTGCACGAATTTGAAGTGTGGTTGACTGCATAATAAGGTGAGCAGTGGCGGCCGAGTCGTCGACGTCCCTGGCTTACGAGTTGTAGGTCGCGGGTTCGAACCCAGCCAGCCACATAACTTTGTGTCATTTATTTCATCACTACTCCTCTCAAAACGCTGAAGAAAAACATCGTGAGGAAACCGGCATGTCCTAGAACCAAAAATTCGAAGAGATGTGACTTTCACCAACCCGCACTGGGCCCGCGTGGTGTATCACGGCCCATTCCCTCTCCTAGAGAGGAGGCCTGTGTCCCAGCAGTGAGAACACAAAAAAAGGCTGATGATGATAATGATGACTGTATAAGCATCACACGCGCACAATAATCACTCTGCTTAACCTGCCCCAAATATGTTTTTCTTTATTGGAAAATCATCCAATTACTTCTACCGCTCTAGGAAGGAGCGGTAGGGTGTCAAACTTTTACTGACTCACGTTCCTTCTTTGGCTTCGTTCCAGGACTCCGGGAATCTCTGTCCAGTAGGCTTAGACTCCTTTAATGTTGCTGACATCTCCTGGAGGCGCGCGTGTAACACTGCAAACCGCCCGTCAACGACTCGCCATCCACAAACCCACGCCTACGCTGTTCCCCAAAAATCTTAGATCGCATGCTGCTGAGTAACTCATCTTTGTGAAGTGGAATTCCTTACCGGAATCTGTGTTCCCTATTACCTTCACCCCCAGGTTGTAACCATTAATTTTTATTATTGATAGGTTTTGGCTTAACGACTATACCACCTGATGGAAAGCGACGATGTGGTCGACGATGGAGCACGCTTCTTAGAAGTAACCTATTCACTCTTGACTTAAAAACCCCCAGGTTGTAGGTTTAAGGGAACACAGATTTCGGCAGGGAATTCCACTCTTAGCTGTACGCATAATGAATGTGTTCTCAAAACGTTTTGTACGTTTGGGTGGGATGTCCACCGTGCACCTACTGGTAGCGCTAAAACAACCAGAAGTACGCCTTGTACTTCTTGTGGTTTTCTGATGTTTTGTTCTAAAATTTTTAGTACTCACTATTGTAATAATCGGTATCGAATGCTGAATCTTGTCAAATTGGGGCTTACCTGCGAAAAAAGAGAATAATTTATTACTTTGTGAAATACAGTTTTATTAGAACAGACACTAACGGAAAAGATAAAGATATACACCGTTAAATTTTGGTCGTTTTAATTCCGCGGAGAGTCGATTCGGTACATGAAACCCTATCGATTTGTAAAAATAAAAATGAAAAATAAAGTACTTTTTTTTTAAACTCGAATTAATTTACTCATAAACGAAATTAATTTCTTTAAGTAAACGTCAGCTGATCGAGGTCAATGAACTGTAGGTAATTAGTACGCAACGACTGACAACACCCTACAAGGTCATTGACTCGTTTATTAATCGTCGTTTGTTTATTTGTTTAGTGCGGAAATCGCTTCGTCATTTTTTAATGCACTGCAATTATAATGAACACAATTAAAAACTCTTCATTAACTAGACCACATTCCTAACAGAAACAATCTCGGCAAATCAGATAACTTCAAAGAGTCGACGACGGATACTGATCTATAACACCATCTGATTCATTAATGTATGTCATCTAATGAATGTATAATGAACTCGGCTCCTTAATTAGGCGCCATCCATTCATGATCTCAGCGGTAGCAATGTGTGATGTTTTCGGGTTTGCGGTCACTGAGGCGTAACGTTTAATGAACCTGTAACGATGTTTGAGTTGTCAAACGCCTTATTTCACCCACCATCTTATTTTTTAACAACGCGAACGTTTAGAATGTTTAGTCATTTTGAATAATAACAGCAACTACTAAACCCCATGCCAAAGGAGGAGGCCGACCGAATCAGGCAGAGGCAACGGGGCGCTCGCCCCAGCCGCCGCTGGGATTTCGATCCCGATTTTCGGCCACCGTAGGCGCGGGCTTGCGGACGGTGTGCAATGGGTAGCACGCTGTCCGATTGTCTGGTAACCGACCGGACCGAGCCCAAGTCGTCGACGGCGCGTTCTGTTCCCGCGCGCCTCAAGGAGCTGTCAGCATATCGAAGAGGCCCAGCCTGCTAACTGCAGGCAGGCAGGGTCGAAGCCTGCTGGGGTCAAGGGCCGTTTTCTGAGAGGAAGGCTCAGCCCCGGCACTATAGGCAACGAAGGAACGGGGTAGGTTTTTAGTCAGTAAGAGTCTGACACTACTTCCCGCTCCACCCAAGGGCGGGATTTGTCATTGGATGATTTTACCTACCATAAAAAAAAACCCATGCAATTTGTATAAGTACCTCTTAGTAGGTATTGCAATTACTTCTTAATCAGGCGCCATCCATTCATAATCTCAGCGCTAGCAATCTTTAATGTTTTGTGGTTGACGTTCACTGATGTGTAACCGAACGTTTAATGATGACGCCTTATTTTGACGTTTAGCATTCTAAAAAACTTTTAAGTTTAACTTTGCCATAGTTCACGTACCTACGTGCTTATTCACTCTATCCTTGAAGCCAAGTGTCTACAATAGGCTCTTAAAAAAACTAGTACGATTTACCATCAACGATTGCATCACTGCTTACCATCAGATGGGATCGCAGTCAAGCACTAGTTTATAATATTAAATAAAAATACCAATAGTACGTTGCCATGAAAAAACTGTCGATACGAGTGAAGTCGCTGGCAAATGCTAGTGAATAACTTATCCAAACAAAATCTAATCTATTTACCAGTGTTGTAAGACACGAAAACCTCAGCATGTAAGAGCAATTACCGATTAAACCTCAATATCTACGTAACAGCAATTACGAGTCCTTAGATCCAATCGCAGGACTAATCTTACGTAATGCAGAGTAAAGCTTACAAACGCTGAATCTTTAAGCGAAGCTCCCATCGAAGCAGTAAGAGGTGACCCTTATGACTGCTCTAACTCTTGCATTTTTTATTTCTAGGTCAAGCTGAGACACGTGTTTTTTAAGTGCAAGAACTACTCTATTCGAGTTCATAAAACGGTCTTATCGGACTTCCCCTATCTACGTATTTAGAATAGTAAATGCACGTGCATAAAGTGAAAAGTCGTAAAAGGTGTATTTTAACTTCCATGTTTAATCTTTTTATTATTATGCAAGATGGAAGATGAAAGTAGATGATGAGAGGAATGAAAAGATGAAGTATACATTGTTTTTTTTTTTTAATAAATAGAGGATTTTTCCAAAATTACCGATATAGCCTAAAGGATCGCCAAACTTAAATGGCATTGGGCAGGGCACATTTTTCGTAGAACAAAAGTCGATGGGGACGAAAGGTTCTGGAGTCAGCGCCCACGTACCGAAAAACGCAGCGTTGAAAGGTCTACTACCACGAGGGATAACCTGGTGAGGAACGCGGGAATCCGATGGAAGCGGGACGCACAGAGCCATTCTTTAAGCCTCTTGGGGGAGGCCTATGTTCAGTAGTGGATATCTTTCAGCTGAAATGATGAAGAGGATTTTACAGTTTCGTTTGATTTTTTAATTTACTTTCATTCTGGAAAAGGATATTCTTTACAGTGCTGATAAAATACGTGTCAAATCTGTGCTTGGTAAAGTTATAGCTTGTTCATTTTGATCTAAACCTGATGTGAAAAGTTTTACGAGATCTAATTTATAGATATCTTAGACTATCACTGATTGAACGTAACAAAACGAAAAAACTGTAAAATAAAGTTTTGGGAACCCAGTAATTCTGTGCAAAAATGGTAGCTAAAGAATAGAATACTCTGATGGAGACTCTGTTTTCTGATCTACAACTAGGGGAGTTGTCAGCAAACTGTAGGGGCCCAGCAGGGTCGGAGCCTACTCTGGGGCTCTGAGGAGGTATGAAAGTGCATACCAGGGCCCTGGAACCAAGGCAAAGAAGAAACAGGGTAGGTTTTCAATCAGCAAGAATCTGACACTATCTCCCGCCCCACCTAAGGGCAGAATTTTTCATTTGATGATTTTACCTACCATAAAAAAACCTTTTTTTTAATATGTTACAGTGTAGGTACCTATATAATTGTTGGTAGGCCAACATTTTTTTTAATAAATATAGAAATACGTAAAAATAGCACTTACGTATTATAAAAATACATTAACCGAAGTGTTACAAATATCTTAAAAAATTACAAATAAAAAAACTTTTTTAAAAACAAGCTTTCAATTAAATGGGCTAAAAAGAAGAAAATAAACTTTTCCTTTAAAACTTTTACTATCACTTTATAACGGCATTACACAATTTATATGATACAAAAGCTTGTCGCGAGATTTTGAAAATATTAAAATCAATAGATGAATTAGTTATTTAACTTATTTAATTAATGAAGTTATTTAACTGTGTATGTACACAGTTAAATCTCGCGACAAGCTTTTATATCATATAAATTGTGTAATGCCGTTATAAAGTGATAGTAAAAGTTTTAAAGGAAAAGTTTATTTTCTTCTTTTTAGCCCATTTAATTGAAAGCTTGTTTTTAAAAAAGTTTTTTTATTTGTAATTTATTTTTTACTTTTTAGTTATACCTTATTTAAATCACATTTGTATTCTCAGCAAATCCTCACATTTGCTACCCATATCATAGGAAAGCATAAGAAACTTAGTCTGCTGTCTTTAGAAGTCTGCCAGGTTTTTTTTTATGTTGGGTAAAATCATCCAATGACATCCCCCGCCCTTCGGCATGGTTCGGTCTGTTACCAGACGGACAGCGAGCTACCCATTGTCCGCCGTCCGCAAGCCCGCGCCTACGGTGGCAGGAAATCGGGATCGGAATTACGGCGGCGGCGGCGGCGTAAGCGCTGTTGCCTGCTGCGGTCGGCCTCCTCCTTGGCTATCATTACTGCTTCGCAGAAGGAGGCGACCACGTCAGAAGTCTATCAAGTTGGATTTATGAAACCAAAATGATGGTGGTGGCTCGTAAGACTAACAATCAACCTAACTTACATAAAATAGCCAATTGCAAAGTTGTCCAGAGTTTATCTACCTGGGATCCACAATCACAAATCCTAGGAAAGGCTGAGAAGATTCAAGCACCGTAAAACGATTGACGCTCTTGAAATGTGACGCTAAAGGCGTTTACTGAGGATAAAACAAACTGCTCAACGCACTGACGGTTCCATTCCTAAAGAGCTTTGCATCAAAACAAAAATTTTTGTCGATTGTGCGACAGCGAATTTTTAAGCTGTTTGGATATATCATACACAATGATAGCTCTTTGGAACGTTTAGTGGTACAGGAAAGAGTAGATGGCCTACGTTCTCGCGGCCAATCGCCTACCAGATGAACAGACCTCACTAAATCATCTTCAGAGTGTTCCCTCATTGAATGTACACGAAATGCCATGAATAGAGAGGGATAGAGAAGTCTCGCAAAAGCCGCAACCAACCTACTAGAAGACCACTTCCACTCCACTAAGAGTATGACTGAGAAAAACGAGAATATTGGATTTAGAGTTATGTCACTTTATTTTTCAAGTTACTCTCTGCAAACCCTTTCAATTGGTATTTTGCAGGAGTGTATTAAAATTAACTAGCTATTTACTTATGTAAATTTGTACGGAACCCTCCGTGCGCGAGTCCAAGTCGCTTATGACCGGTTAGAACTTATTTTATTCGATCCGAATCTCGATAGGATTGTGCCGTTTTATTGCGGAACTCCTATGGCCACCTTCCAGCTCCATTATCAGATCCCGACTGCCATATTGATCAAAGTACTCGTCATTACAAATCTAACGAGACCAAAGACTAGAGGGCTGTGTCGTTTAATTGCGGAGTTCGTGTAGCCACCTTCCAGCTCCATCATCAGACCCTGGTTACCATATAGGATCCAAGTACTCATCAATACAAATCAAAAGAGCCCGAACTCGACGGGATTGTGTCGATTTCTTACGAAGTTCCTATGGTTTTTTTTTTTTATAGTAGGTAAAATCATCCAATGACAAATCCCGCCCTTGGGTGGGGCGGAAAATAATGTCAGACTCTTACTGACTAAAAATCTACCCTGTTCCATTCATTGTCTTCGTCCCAGGGCCCCGGGTGACATTTTCACATAACTTTTGGCCCCAGTAGCCTTCGGCCCTGCTGGGCCCCTACAGTTTGCTGACAACTCCTTGAGGCGCGTGGGAACAGTGCACGCCGTAAATGACTTGCGCCGTTACCGGACGGACGGACAGCGAGCTACCCATTGCCCGCCGTCCGCGAGCCCGCGCCTACTGTGGCCGGAAATCGGGATCGGTATCCAGGCGGTGGCGGCAGCGTGTGCGCCGTTGCCTAATGTGGTCGGCCTCCTCGTTTGCTAGCATTACTGCTTCGCAGAAGGAGGCGACTACCTGCCACTCCTCCTCGCTCCGGAGCATGGCCTGAACCAAGCCCCGGCGCGAGAGATCGCCGCCACCAATCGCCCCCACAAGTACACGACGATGCTCTTCCCAAGCGGGCCACACCTCGACTATGTGCTCCACCGTGTCTTCCGGGCGCTCCGCATAGTGGCGACACCCAGGCATCGTCTCCGCACGAATCTTGTATAGGTACTTCGCGAACTTGCCATGTTCGGTTAGTAACTTAAGTTCCTATGGTAACCTTCCAGCTCCATCGTCAGAACCTGGTTACCATACCTATAGGATCCAAGCACTCGTCATTACAAATCAAACGAACTCAAATTCGATGGGGTTCTGTCGTTTAACTGCGGAGTTCCAATGACCACGATCCAACTCCATCATCATACCCTGGTTACAATATAAGATTCAAGTACTCGTCATTAAAAATCAAATGAGCCTAAAGTCGATGGGGTTATATCGTTTAATTGCGGAGTTCTTATGGCAACCTTCCAGCTCCATCATCAGACCCTGGTTACCATATAAGATCCAAGTTCTCATCAATAAAAATCAAATGAGCCCAAACTCGATGGGATCGTGTCGATTTCTTACGAAGTTCCTATGGTAACCTTCCAGCTCCATCATCAAAATCTGGTTACCATATAGGATCCAAGCACTCGTCAATACAAATCAAACGAGCCCAAATTCGATGGGGTTGTGTCGTTAACTGCGGAGTTCCTATGACCACCTTCCGATTCCATCATCAGACCCTGGTTACCATACATGATCAAAGTACTCGTTATTACAAATCAAATGAGCCTAAAGTCGATGGGGTTATATCTTTTTTTAATTGCGTAGTTCATATGGCAACCTTCCAGCTCCATCATCAGACCCTGGTTACCATATAGGATCCAAGTACTCGTCAATACGAATCAAACGAGCTCAAATTCGATGGGGTTGTATCGTTTAACTGCGGATTTCCTATGACCACCTTCCGACTCCATCATCAGACCCTGGCTACCATACATGATCAAACTACTCGTCAATACTAATCAAACGAGCTCAAACTCGATGGGGTCGTATCGTTTAACTGCGGAGTTCCTATGAACACCTTCCGGCTCCATCATCAGACCCTGGCTACCATATAGGATGAAAGTACTCGTCAATACAAACTAAAGGAGACCAAATTCGATGGGTTTTGTCGTTTAAGTGCGGAGTTCCTGTGACCACCTTCCACCTCCATCATCAGACCTTGGTTACCATATAGGATGAAAGTACTCGTCAATACGAATCAAACGAGCCCAAATTCGATGGGGTTGTATCGTTTAACTGCGGAGTTCCTATGATCACCTTCCGGCTCCATCATCAGACCCTGGCTATCATACAGAATCAAAGTACTCGTCAATACTAATCAAGCGAGCCGAAACTCGATGAGGTTGTATTGTTTTATTGCTAAGTTCCTATGGCTACCTTCCAGCTCCATCATCAGATCAGCTCCATGTTATCATAATGTTGCATTGTCACCCGATTTACACATGCGTGTAAAATTTCAGCTCAATCGGTTGAAGATATCTGCTTCAAAATTGAGTTGCAAGATTTGAGCCGAACATACATAGTTACATACAGTGCAAGCTAATAGAAAGCTTGTAAAATAGACAGTCGGTACCGATTTCCGAATAAACCTATAAAACCGATCGTCGAATTTCACAAGAAATCTAAAGCAAACACATCATGAAAAGCGGTATAAATCGTGCTTTTATAAACAAACAGTTACATCGGCAGCTTGACATTGAACTAGGGACGTCATTCCAGGGTTACGTCATTGACGTTCCAGTTTGACTGGTTACAATGGTGATTTTCTCTATGAAAACGCAGCGCTGCCGCAACGTCGAACACACAAATAGGATACATTGGATTGTCAACCTAATTTGCCTATACATTGGATTGTTAATTCAATGTATCCTATTTTCCTAATCCTATCCTAAAAGTACCCTAAAAGTAGTAGTAGTAGTAGTAGTAGTAGTGTAGTAGTAGTAGTAGTAGTGGTAGTAGTAGTAGTAGTATCCTTAAAGTACGGACTACCTACTGGAGACCTAATTGTGTGTATGCGTGTGTAGAAAAATTAAGCGTGCAGAGTTTATATGTTTAATTTTTAGTAAGTCAGCCGGACCGGAAATTGTGGCAACGCTTGGGGGAGGCCTATTTCCAACAGTGGACATCTTATAACTAAGATCATGATGATGATGATGATGAGTCAGCCGTAAGTACCTTTTTTCCTGTGAGAAAATTAACCATTTATATCTCTCGCCCTTGGGCGGAGCGGAAGAGTGTTAGATACTGGCAAAAAACTCACTCCTGTTCTTTCTTTGTCTTCGTTCCAGGGCCCTGGGGTTCACTATCACATTACCCATGGCCCCAGTAGGCTTCGAACCTGCTGGGCCCCTATGGTTTGCTAACAACTTCTTGAGGCGCGCGTGGAACACTACGCGCCGTCGAAGACTTGGGCTCGGTCCGGACGGTTACCGGACGGACGAACGACGAACAACCCATTGCTCGTCGTTAGCAACCCCAACCTAACTAAGTTTTCTTACTGCCAGCTTAACTTTTTCTAAACTACTTCGGGATCAACTTAAAGTGCCTCCGAAAGCAGTATTAAAGTAGTCACCACATCGGACAATGGTGCCGCAGGCAGGCAGGCAGGGTCGAAGCCTACTGGGGCCAACGGTTTGCTGTTTGGTACGGGGTGGGTTTTTAGTCAGTAAGAGTCTGACACTATCTCCCGCTCCGCCCAAGGGCGGGAGATGTCATTGGATGATTTTACCCAACAAAAAAAATATTAAAAAACCCAACACGGTTGAGTTTTAACTTCAGTTAAAATGATTGTGTTTCAGAGCCGCGGCAGCTCTACACCAATTTTAAATCACTCAAAAATACCCCATTAAAAACTCTTCAAAACTCGAGTTTGAAATAATCTAAAAACAATAGAACTTTATAAGCTACTTTCAAGCCAAGCGTGACATTGAACTACATCATCAATATGACGTCACCACAGTTCCCATAGACAGTAGCCCCAAATGTTGGTGTGAGATTACCGACAGCTAGGGTTGCCATTACTTAAAACTGAAGCCGGACAGACCAGCCAGTGGAGTTCGACATTTTTGTAAAAAGGCCGGACACTCTTTATTTTTTGTCTTAGTTTAACACGATAATAAAAAAACAGGATGTTTTATCATTTGCCTTGAAAAAAGAGAAAACAATTTCAATAAAAAAAAAATCAAGCAATATTCATCATTGTATTAGTTTAAAAAATTAGAAGTATCTAACACTACTGCAATTTAAAATGGCTAGCCTACCCTAGGTCTAGTGGTCAGTGGGCCTGACTGCTATGCCGGAGATCGTGGGTTCGATTTCCACCCAGGACAAATGTTTGTGTGACGAGCACGATCATTTGTTCTGTGTCTGGGTGTAATTTATCTATACTAATGCATGTATTTTAAAATATTTATATAGTAATGTTTATCAGTTGTCTAGTACTCATAACACAAGCTCTGCTTAGCTCGGGACTAGACGGCGTTGTGTGATAGTTGTGGAATATATTATTATTATTAGAAAGGGAGATTTTATGTTGATTTACATATCTTCTTGCAGGCGGAATGGAATCGAACGCATGCCAAATATAAAAAAAATCAAACTTATAAAGCCGGACTATGTCTAATTTAGCAGCATACACAACCAAAAAACCCGGTTGTGTCCGGCTTTATCCGGACGCCTGGCAACACTACCGACAGCTATTATAAAAGATTTTGATATACGAGCCTGTTATTGTAGTCTTGATATAATAGCGAAGAAGATAATTTACTTTTGTTGTTCGATGAGAAATATTATATAGCTTTGTCTTTGAGTGTACTGAAATAATTTCGTTCCTGAATCTTCAGTAGTATATGAGTGAAAATAGTCTAATATATTTGTGGTTTGTGAAATAAATCACTTTTATTGGTGAAAGTTAAATACATTGAATAGCATTTTTTCTTGTAAATGGATTTAAATTATCTTTATAATCACATTAATATTATACAGGCGAAAGCTTATTACTATGTATCTAAATATGTGTCTTTGTTTGTTCCGTCTTCATGCTCAAACGGCTGAACATATGTTGATGAAATACAATTTATGTTGCTGCAACTAACGGTCCTGTGCGCCTTGCAACTTTGGTTGATTCCCGGAACCTTCACACAACTTAAAAAATTAATTGGTCAAACGCAAGGCTTTCTAAAAAGAAATAATGTGTAAACACATTTCCAGAAGCATAATTTAAAGTTTGTAAAACTTCAATATTTAAGAGACCAGCAACAAACAAAGGAAATAGATTTATAAATCCGTTGTCCAATTCCTTTGTTACAAAGAAACATATACTGAAAAAACAAACCCACCTCCCTCGATCCAACTAAAGAATTTCCCACAGGAATAAACAAGGAAAAAGGAAGTCTCAGGAAACCAACTGTAATGAACAAAAAACTACACTTATTGGTCTAGTATATTCTGCTACTGTCTCATTATAGAGATACCACAATATACTGGAATGCATATAATAGTAACATCACTAGGAAAACAAAAGAAAAACGGTAACTGTACGAGTATGCGAAAATCTTTACATTAAAAAAGACAAAGGGCGAGTTTCTGTTCTGAGTATTTTGAGTTAAGAACGTCTCAAACCATACTTAAATGCCAAATTAAGACAGGTTTACAGGCTAAAGTAGAGTTTGAGTAATCCTCAACTTCAAATGCTTAAATCAGAAATAGGGGGTTAAGTTGGCCCTTCCCGTTTCTTCAACTAGATCAATCCAACGCGATGCTTGATAGAGAGGCAACGCGAAAAAAGAGAGATAACGCCTGAAAACTCTGTTGGCAATCGCAAAAGTGATTCTGTGATTTACTAAATGTTTCACGAGCTTATAAGCCAGGAAAGAAGTGCTTTAATTAAACCTTACGGTCGGTTACCAGACGAATGGCTCACCGTCCGCAAGCCCGCGCCTGCGGTGGCTAGAAGTCGAGATCGAGATCGGCAAGATGGCCGTTCCCTCGCACGGCCGCCTCCTTTGGTAGCATTACTGCTTCACAGAAGGAGGCGACCGCCTGCCATTCCTCCTCCCTCCGGACCATGGCCTTTACCAAGACCGGCAGCCGGTGAGAGATCGCTGCCGCCAATCACAATCACGAGGACACGGCTATGCTCTGCCCAAGCGGGGCAAACCTCTACCATACGGTAGAGCTACACTGTGTCCATCGGGCGGTCCACACAAGGGTGACCACCCGGGTGTTTCTTCCTTACATCCGGTGCAGAAAACCCATATGACCACTGAAAATTTTGAAGCCGTTGTAAATCCAGCGTATTTACAAGTTTTCCACGGTCGTAGTTTTGAAAACAAACGACTCGTTTTAGATGCGACGCGTCAATAAAAATAGAACAAAACACTGCTTGTTTGTTTTGCCGCTACTTCTATTCTTTTGGGTGCTATTCAATATTGTACATTGTTCTTTAATCGAAGTTGTGGAACAATGTAGTTAAAATCGTTGAAAACGATTTTAACCGAGCAAGTATTTTTTTTTATCATCATCATCATTTCAGCCGAAAGACATCCACTGTTGGAAATCAGCCTCCCCCAATTGTCGCCACAATGAACGGTTCTATGCGTCTCGCATCCATAGGATTCACGCAACCTTTACCAGTGGTGCTATTCTCTAAGAAAACGCAGCGCTGCCTCAACGACGAACAACCTAATGTGTCTATATGTTGGATTGTTAATCAATGTATCCTATTTGCACCTTTGCACTGCCCTTTGGGTGACTTATGTCTTCTGATGAGGCTCATTACAAGCGACCACGTTTCGGAGCCATATGTCATCACTGGCAACATGCACAGGGATCTTTGAGGCACTGTGGTATTTTTTTTAAAATATATTTTGCTTGTTTCATTCGTGGTCCCAAAATGCTCCTCGAAAATAATGGTTGCATTTATAGGTGTAATCTGGGACCACGATCCCGGTTCAAAGAGCCCCACGACTCGTCTCTCTTGTTATCAACACTTGTGTGTTATTTAAATATTTTTATCTGAATAAATTAATCAATACTAAAACCTGGTGTCTGATTTGAATTTGAAATTGGGAACTTTTCATTAATATTTTTTTTAGGTGGGAAATCATCCAACCATGTTTTGCCGCTCTTGGGCAGAGTGAGAGGGCGTGTCAGACTTTTACTGACTAAAACCCACTCTTATGGTCCTTCAGTTTCCCTTTGCCTTCCAGGGACGCAGTGACCCCTTTTTTTAATGATATAAATTTGTGTTTGACTGCGATCCCACCTTCGAACAAGCTCGCAGTTCTACTCTCCTTAAAGTAATGAGAGTAGATTAGTAGATTGTTCGAAAATAATATCAACAGTAAACTAAGTTAAATTTGAACCCTTAAGGCTGCCTGCCCACTGGAGCGAAGTGAGACAACGGCGAGGAGCCTGGAGTAATGCAAAGCGGAATTGCGGACTATGTGTGTCCACCAGAGTGAAGCTACGGGGCGGAGTGAGAGAGTAATGCAGAGTGGAGTTGCAGACTGTTTTAGCTGTAGTTTGTTAAAGCGCCCGCATTCGTTTCTCCTCTCCGCTTCCCGGTATGTATTTTTAAACTAAGTCGTGCTCCCTGTCCACTAAAGAGGAGCGGAGATTTTGTGCAATCTTATTGGTTATAATATTTCTCCGTTTCTCCTCTCCGCTTCCTCGCTCCGCTTCCTGGTATGTATTTTTAAACTAAGTCGTACTCCCTGTCCACTGAAGAGGAGCGGAGATTTTGTGCAATCTTATTGGTTATAATATTTCTCCGTTTCTCCTCTCCGCTTCCTCGCTCCGCTTCCTGGTATGTATTTTTAAACTAAGTCGTGCTCCCTGTCCACTGAAGAGGAGCGGAGATTTTTTGCAATCCAATTGGTTATATTATTTCCCCGTTTTCCGCTCCGCAGACTCGCTCCGCTCCGGTGGAAATGCAGCCTAATACGTTATTCTAAAATCAAACGCTTTTGAAACGTCACCTGCAGAAAAAATGTGTTTAAAACTACAACAGTATAGAATTTCTCCAGTCATTTGTTCACAATCGACTGTCTACCATTAAAAGTGTTTTAAAAGCGATATTTTTACTGAGAATAAACATTGTGAAAAGACAAAAGAATATCAATTTTCTTTGTTAAAACTTCGGATCTTGTTCAGACAGTTTTCCTTTGAGTTTTGAGAGCAATTCTAAATTTTAATCGAGAACTTTGAGGTGAAATATCAGGTAACGAAACACTGCCAATTTTTTTTTTTGTTCACTTTTTGTCACTCTTAGAAGATAACGAAAAAAAAATTGGCACTGTTTTGTTGTCTGTTTGCGAAAACTCTTGTAATGTTAAGGATTCCGTGCCTCAAAATGAAAAACTGTCTATCAAGACACTTTATCTCGGGAACGCGTGGAGGTATCGAGTTGAAATTTAAACCATAAGTAATAACTGGTGAAATCAAAACTTCTATGTAAACGACAAGAAAAGATACGGCCGTTTATGTCGCAAAAATAAACGTATATTTCGACCGCTCAAAGGATCCAAATTCATATGGTACTTCTCGTAGGAAAAAATCTGAAAATTATAATTTTCCTTATGTACTTTCGTCACACAAAAAAAAAACTTTTTTGCGAAACGGAGAAATCTTCGAAACTCGATTTGGAAATTGAACTATTTTCATAAATAAGTTTGCACGGAACCCTCAGTGCGCGAGTCCGACTCGCACTTGCCCGGTTTTATTTTAATATTTCTTTTCCTAGACATTACAGTTCTGCTGCTGGACAAAGCAAGTTCTTCCAGACATTCTTCTCCCACGCTGTCTCGAACCAGTCTTCGTGAGAGGTACGCGTCTATCTTGCCACCTCTTTCTGGGCAAGACACGAACATGGTGTCGGAAATAGTTTAGCGATGCAGCCACATATTATGGGCTGGTGCTGCAAAATGGCACCTAGCAGCTTTGGACTCAGTGAAAAGCTGTGCGAAGAGGGTAATGATCCAGATTTGGTTGAGTCCAATATTCAAAGCCTTGAGCACAGGCGTAGAGTAACCAGCCTTTCGGTTTTCTACAGGATGCATTTTAGAGAGTGTGCGCGGGAATTGCATGACTAGTTTCCGCCATGTCCGTTCTACCATCGACAACTCAGCGTACGACGACCGTCCACCCTCACGTTGTTGAAACTTCTACGGTCCGGACTAAGCGTTTTGCATCGTCGTTTATACCCCGTACATTAAAGGACTGGAACAGTTTACCTGCTACGGTCTTCATGTCCTATTAAAATTTAGATATCTTCAAGGC
Source organism: Leucania comma (assembly GCA_958295575.1). Taxonomy (NCBI): domain Eukaryota; kingdom Metazoa; phylum Arthropoda; class Insecta; order Lepidoptera; family Noctuidae; genus Leucania; species Leucania comma. The sequence goes on from OY282468.1 coordinate 6,341,554, forward strand.
TAGAGTGAATAGACTCTTAATAAACTTGATTCCCAATAAGTTTCTTTTCTACCCGTTTGTACATATTATTATTTTTAATTCCATTCCGAACAGCAGTGGTACACACACAGTCTCACTCGCAACAGATACCATAAGCATACGCACACACTTACATATACACGCCCACGCACATATAAATACAGTCGCATGCATAAACACACTAACATACACAAATACACTCACATACAAACACACCCACAGCCACACTATCACACACACTAACACACCATTATACACAAACACACACCCATGGCAGCATGTTTCTCTACAATTAGTTTAAAAAAAAAAATATGTTTGGTTTTGTTTATTTCTATTGTAACACACTGTCTGACGTAAGATTACTGTCACTTTATAGTAGGGAAGACACTAACACCTGCAACACAGTTTTTACTAGCGCAGGCGTTAGAGAATCCTATAATCCAAATTGTAAATTATGTCAATAAAGTATTATTATTATTATGGTTGCGTTTTCTATTTTTTCTCAGGTTAGCACCTGGTATTCTTTTAGAATCTCACGGGTGTGAACCAAGGTGGGATCCTAGTTATTCCTTTAAGCTGGTAAAAGACCTTGTACTGGATTTAAATTGTTATCTAAGTCCAGTTGTAAAAATTTTCTAACGATACGGCAAGTGTTCAAAATGGCCGCTTTTTGTAGTGTTATATAAGTATATCTTGATAAATTAAGAATACGAAAACTATTGAATATTTGTTTTGGGATAACACCTGTTGCTGATATTACTATTGGGACTATTGTGACTCTATTCATTTTCCAAACTCTGGTGATTTCCTCTTGTAATTCTGTGTACTTCCTAATTTTTTCTGTGATAGTTTTTTGTATGTTATTAGTGTTTGGGACTGCTATATCAATTATGTATGCATGTTTGTTTTCTTTATCAACAAGTGTTATATCTGGTCTGTTGTTATATATAGTGTGATCTGTAATTATGGTGCGGTCGAAATATATTTTGTATAATAGATTTTCTAAAACCGCTCTTGGTGTATATTTATAATATGGTGTGTATGGGTCCTGCATGAGTTTAAGTTTTGTTGCGAGTTTTTGGTGTATGATGTTAACGAGTTGGTTATGTCGGTGAGTATAATCATTCTGTGTCAATGTCATACAAGCACCTGTGATATGTTGTATTGTTTCAGGTTTGCTGTGACATTTTCTACATAAATCATTCCTTACTGTACTATCTTTAATTATAAATTTTCTGTAATTTTTGGTATTAATGACCTGGTCCTGAATGGCCAACATAAAACCTTCTGTTTCAGGGAACAGCCCACTTAGTTCTAACCATTTGTTGGAAGCTTCTTTGTCTATATGTGATTGTTGTAAATCATTGGGATGTCTCCCATGTAGCTCTTTTTGCCTCCATTTCCTATGTATCTGTTCTATAATAATATGTTGCTTTTTATCTACTGCCTCACTATTGTCGTAATCACTAAGGTTTAATGGTGTATATTGTTTATCTATTTCCATAATTGTTTTGTGTAAATTACTGGTACTTTTCTTTTGCCCGAAAAATTGTTTTAGATTAACTATTTGTCTTTTTTGGAGATGTGAAATTTCGATCAATCCTCTTCCCCCTTCTTTTCTGGGCAATATAACTCTTTCTATCGCAGATTTCGGGTGGTGATATCTGTGTTGTGTCAGAATAGTTCTTGTTTTTATTTCGAGATTATGTAATTCTGTGTAAGACCATTTTATTACCCCGAAAGAATAAGTAAGTATTGGTACCGCGTAGGTATTTATGGATTTGAATAAGTTTTTACTAGATAGATGCATTTTGCATAACGAATGTATTCTACTATTGTATTCTTTTTTTAGTTTATCTTTAATGGTTCTATGTTCTAAGAGGCGAGCTTGATTATACCCTAAATATTTATAAAGTTCTTCGTCTTTAATTGCTTCAATTGTTTCATTGGTATCTGTCGAGTAGTTTCCTCCCACAATCTTACCTTTCTCTATATTTAGTTTTCGGCATTTGTCTAAACCAAAATCCATTCTTATGTCTTTCGAAAACGTAGTTGTAATATCTAATAAATCATTTAAATTAGAATTTTTATTGGCATAAATTTTTAAATCATCCATGTATAATAAATGTGTTATTTGGTGTAATATTGACCTACCATTTTTAATATCGAAACCTAACTTAGAATCTATTAGTGATCGAGAGAGTGGATTTAGGGCTAAACAGAACCATAGAGGGCTTAATGAGTCCCCTTGAAAAATACCTTTTTTAATCGCTACTTCATCCACGGTTATGTTTGCTGTTTCAGTTTGTAATTTAAGTGTAGTTCTCCAGGATCCCATTGTATTCTTGAGAAAATTTATTATTAAAGGATTAATTTTATAAATACTTAATATTTCGACCAACCATGAGTGCGGAACGCTATCGAATGCTTTTTTATAGTCTATGTATGCTACGTATAAGTTTTTTCTAAATCTCTGAACATATTTTAAAACAGTGGAGTCAATGATTAATTGCTCTTTACATCCCATATGCCCACGCCTACAACCTTTCTGCTCTTCAGTTAGGATGTTATACTTTTCAGTGTGATTAACAATTCTATGTGTAATACAAGATGTAATGATTTTATATAAAGTTGGTAAGCAAGTAATAGGTCTATACTGTGAGGGATCCTGGGTTCTTTTAGACTTTGGGAGCATATAAGTGATTCCTTTAGTCAAAAATTCAGGAATATTTTGATTGCCTTTTAGAATATCACTTATTTGTTCTGCTATTATTTTATGAAGTGAATGAAGTCTTTTTATCCAAAAGTTGTGTATACCATCTATTCCTGCTGCTTTCCAGTTATGCGTTTTATTTATGATTGTATTTATTTCAAGCTCATCTATATCTTCAAACGGCATTTCATCTATATTTTCTGATCTACCTACTTCCTCTTGTATCCATTTCGCGTCTTTATTATGTTCCGTACTATCTGACCAGATTCCTTGCCAGAATTCTTTTAGAGCCTCTTGAGATGGAGGGTTTAGGATTCTTGTATCGTTGCCTTTAAGTTTTCTATAAAACTGTTTTTCACTTACTTTAAACAAGATATTGTTATCTTTTCTTAATTTTGCTTTTTTATATCGTGCTAGCCTATGGCTCTTAACAAGAAGTTTTTGTTTCAATGTGTCTAAATTATCTTCTAATCGTTTGTTAAAGTTTTCATGGGTACTGTGTTGTTTAGTTTTATTGTTAATCTCTTTGACTTTTTTTACTAGTTTACTTGATGTATTACCGTTTTTATACTGTGTTAGTCTATTTATATCTTTTCTTAATTGCTCTATATCTGATTCTAATCTTTTTTGCCAAGGTGGATCATTTTTTACTCTATTACTTTTAGAACTTCTATCAGTATTTATTTTTAATTTAAAGTAATTTGCAATTGAGATAGCTACGCAATAAATTAACGAATGTGTGTCACTTAGATTTTCTAGTGATGCAAGCCTCGAAGGAATAATTTTTTGATTAAAAATATTAATTACATCGGATAATTTTCGAGATGATCTCATTTTTGGCAGTAATGGCCTACAAGTAGGATCCATTCCATTATATTTTAGCATATTTATTTCTAATTCGTTACTTAATGTTTCTACTAATGTGGAATCAAAGTCAGTGTTATTTTGTGTCTCAATTAATGTGAAATTATCTAAAATAGGTTGAGTGGTGTTTTGTGTAGATACACTTGAATCTGAAACAAAATATTCAGTCCCGGGACTCGTGTCGGGTTCGAGGGACGTGTTATTATAGCTGTTTATTTGTTGTGTAAAGTTTATTCTTTCCTCCTCTTCTTTATTCAATTGTTCTGCTATTTCAAATCTAATTCTACTTAAAGTGTCGTCCGATAACAACTTGTTTCTAATAATGACCCTTCTTTGGTCTGCTATTCTTTGCTCAGTCACATTCATATCTGGATATTGCAATTTAAATTTTTCAAATAATTGTGTGCAGTACATAGTTTTGTCCTCTTCAAGTTTTGTAACATGAAAATAAGTACGCATGATGAATATGTTCATATCTTCCGTCCATTTCATGCGCACTCTGGGTTTTCCCGCTTTGGTGGTCGTAGGCTGAGTAGCTGATGCCGCCTGCGAAACATCCAAGGCGGATGTAACTGCTCTACTGTCCTCACTATTGTCTAGTCTGTCTGTCAATTCGGCTGTAGTATTTTTATCGGGGAGAACCCGCCTGCTCAGTCCCCCACCGCCGATGGGTCGTATGCTGTGACACCCAGCATCGGCCCCAGGTGCGCCCCGACGATTGCCCTCGGGTAGCGGTCCTATACGTAATCTCATTGATCTAGTCTCCATTTTGAATGGGTTTCCAGAGCCACGTTAGCCACGCCAGTAATTTCAGCTTCGTGTGTCCGCCCCCCACGTGATTAGATGGTCAATCAGGACGTGTGGTTGTTTAGGGGGCTTATTATTATTATTATTATTAATTTGTAAAGTTGTAAAAGTTACAATAATAAAAGAAGCGTTTATTTAAGATCGCATTCTTTGCCCCAATTCTTCCTAAGAACACGTGCTTTCCCTCCCAGTTATCAAAAACTGCGTCTCACCCGACCTACACAAAAGAACGCAATAAACAAGACGGCGATATCATTTGTGGGTACTGCGATATAGGGCAGGGGGGCCTACGATGGGCCTTTCAATGAGCCACGTGGACCTATTGCGCAGTTTGTTTTTATGAACGCAGTGTTATGGTAGCTGAGTTAGGAGAGATATTGTTTATGGTCGGAGATGTAGCGATGAAACACTTATCTCTACGAGTTATTGCGGTGCCGTGACAAAGGAAATGTCAGAGATGATCTGTCAAATGTACTGGACAATTCATAGATCTTTATATGTGTAATAATAACCAGCAACCCGCACTGGGCCCGCGTGGTGGATTGCGGCATTACCTCCCCTAATGAGGTGGCCTTAGTCCCAGCAGCGGGAACACTATAAGGCTGATGCTATGCTATGCTATAATAATAGTACAATTCTTTAATGACGTAGATTTTTGCATGTCTATATGAAATTCCCTGAATTTGACTGGCAAAGCGTGCCTTGTTGCATTAAGTCCGCTTATGTACCAATATTGTACATGAAGTTTATATAAATAAATTATCTGTCTCCTGAGGCTTTGTTTTGTTTGTCTCTGTCGCCATGTCGGTGCCAGCCGGGTGTAATAATAATATATAATAATATTTTTATAATAATATTTCCACAACTATCACACAACACCGTCTAGTCCCAAGCTAAGCAGAGCTTGTGTTATGGGTACCAGACAGCTGATAAACATACTTATATATTTCTAAATACATACATATTATAGATAAATAACACCCAGACACAGGACAAATGATTGTGTTCATCACACAAACATTTGTCCTGGGTGGGAATCGAACCCTCGACCTCCGGTATAGCAGTCAGGGCCACTAACCACTAGACCAACAGGCCAGTCAAATAATAGACAATTAAAAAACCTTGAAGCTATGTAAACCAAGACAACTATGTTCTGCCTAGTGTCTATGGTGCAACACAGTAATGCAAGGTTGGCATATGGTCCGACAGTTTGTTTTATTTTATTTTGCGTCTAAACATGAAAAAAAAACATGTTTTCTTTTCTTAAGTAATTATAATCTGTATTACAGTCAATGCGTTTCCTAGAGAGATGTATGTTTTTTGGTACACTATGTATGTTTTCTTTTTAATAATTCGGTTATAAATTGACTTGAACAACGTGGAATGTAATGAAACCAAAATGTCTGCTCCTTCGAACCAGATAGACGCAAGAAAATTGAACCCAAACGTTATTATATTAATGTCTTTTTTTCTAAAGCGACTTGCGAAATTGCTTTAACCTATATTACTAAACAGTAAACGGTCTTCTACTAAGAAATATGAAAGGTGAAATGTGACGTTGAAGAAAATGAACTTGCAAAATTTGTCATGTTTTTCACATGTTTGCCCTCTATGTATGTTCAAGAAAATTGTTCTACGCGCGTTATTTGTACGTGCTCATTAAATACACAGTTATTTAGTACCTTTAAATTTTCGTCGTTCTAATCCCGTGGAGGCTCGATTCGGTACATGAAACACTATCAATATGTAAAGGTAAAATTAAAAAATAAAGTACTTTTTTCTAAAACTCAAATTAATATACGCATGTACTTACGAAATTAATTTCTTTAAGTAAACGAGTCAATGAGCTGTCAGTCGTTGGGTACTAACTACCTATAGGCCATTGGCCTCGCTCAACTTATGTTTACTTAAAGAAATTAATTTCGTACGTGCGTAAATTAATTTGAGTATAAAAATGTACTCTATTTTTTTATTTTCTCTTTACAAATCGATAGTGTTTCATGTACCGAATTGACCCTCCACGGGATTAAAACGATGAAAATTTAACGGTGTATAGATTTTGCGATACTATCGACCCGGCCCTGCTTTGCACAGGTGTTACAAAACTTTGAAAATCTTATTCTTTTTTATTCTTTATTGTACATACAATTTTAATAAACAATAAAAATAGGACAGTTGATGTACTACCGCGGTCATGTCTGTCTGATCACTTAAAAAAAAATTTCGCTTGAATCCTGCAGCCTGCGCCAAACCCCACCGCTTTGAAGTTTTCGTTTCGAGTGCAAGCAAAAATTAACTCGTCTTAACGATCCATTTTATGACCTATACCGATCTCTTAAAGGTGATGGAGCTATATAGGGTGTATAGCTCCATCACTTTTTTTCGCTTGTACGACTGACATTTTAACATTATCATGGTAAGAAGGTAAGTCCGCCTATGTACCACTACTGTACATGAAGTTTAAATAAATAAATAAATATTCTTTGGGCTAAAATAGCCAGATGTCCAGATGATCGCAAAACATTGCCGTTACTTTTCATTCTTTTTTTATTTCACTATTATTGGTTGGAGCATAAGGGGGCGGAAATCAGACTTGGTTATCTGTGCCAGGGATTTTGTTTTAAAATCGATTAGTTTTCAACATTGCTGATAGTACGTACTCTTACATCTGTTTCCTGAGTTGAAATCTTCGCGCGAACAGAGCGCGCGAAGTGTGCAAGGCGTCCACACCACACTACGGGAATTCTGCTACACTGCATGTTACATGTAGACGGCAAATTCTTTCATTTCGTGTTACATTGCACGTTAAGTTACAACAGTTTGTACCTGACTCAACATAGCGTAGTATATCGTTCCCAACATGATTGCTAAACGTGCCTCGAGGCGAAACTCGGGAATATAGTGTCGATATCGACTGCCTGTGTTTGAGGACTATTTGTATTTGTTGGGTAAATAAGAGCTTTTATTGCAAGGCAAGGTTGAAAGGCTTGCTACTAAAAGAAAATTCAAACTGAGCCTCTACGTGTACAAAATTACATTCTATCGCGAAAACATGATTGGCGAAGTTTCAAAGGTATGTGTGACATTGACATTCACCTCTCAAGTATCATGTGTCCTATCCCAAATGTTTTAGAAAATTTAATTAATATAAACCAGTGCTTGTCTACGTTCCTACCTGATGGTAAGCAGTGATGCAATTATTGATGGTGAGACGCTCTATATTATTAAGAGCCTATTCAACTAGGTATTCACTTTAGCCTTAAAGACACTTGAATTATAATCGGACGGGAAGACTGCCGCAGCCAAATGATTGATTCACCAATTTTGTCAATATTTTAGACACATGCAATTGCATGCTAACTACTAATTACAATACTAATTAGTAATGAGTGTTAATCTAGAATATAAGCTATCTTCTTACCATTTTTTTTTTTCAAATCTGTTCCTGTGTCTTTATAACGTATTGTAGGAGTAACAAACACTTTTTATATTTACAATTTTAATTGGTATTTCATATTTCTGTTTCTTTTTAATTGATACTTTGAATGATTTTTGGTACCTAATTGATATTTATGGTTTTTTGTTTTCATTTTAATTGAGATATTTATATTTGGAATACTAATTACTGTTTTATATTTTAATTTGTATTTCATTAGAACTAAGAACATAGTCAGAACTTGCTTTAATTTTGAGACCCTTATTTATAATATAACCTATGTTTAACAAATCGTTATGTTGTAGATGATTCTGATTCTGACACTTATATACAAATATTTACAGAAATGTATGAGATGCAGTGGACTGTTCATTGTGGCGACACTAGGGGGAGGTATACGTCCAACAGTAGACGTCTTTCGACTGAAATGATGAAGATGATGATGATACAAATATGTAAATCGCCTTATAACATCGATGGGTGTTTTGCCTAGGTCCGCTTATTTAATTTACATGCCAATAAAATACATCTAAAAAAGAGAGGCTATATAAGTTACGTTTCTGTCGAAACATTAATGTTATATGGAGCCACAACTCTTATAAAATTACGAAAGTAAATGAGTAATTTCTTCAGTGTACTTATAAAACTTGCTAAATATTCATGAAATAAAATGAACATTTATTTTCTAATAATCGCCTCTAAAAAAAACATAAAAAAGAAAGAAGCCGGGTTTTCTTTCCCCCAAATGTTCGCGGAAGTCAAAAGATCGCACTTTTCAACAGTCCTAAGACTTAAGTAGGCTAATGGGCGCGCGAAACTGTACCGGGATTATGTTTGTCCTATTTCGTGGCACCGTCACGTCGTCATGACATGTCACGGCACATTAGTGACGAAAGCTGACGGATGAGTTCACGTGGGACGTGCTTTGATCTGCAAGAAACTAGCTCTCTCGTGTCTAGATGAGGTTGTTGATCTGCAAGAATCTGCCATTTTTTTTTCTTTAACAGTTTTTTTTTTGCCATAATTTATATAGATGATAAACTGTATTAACTTTTTTTTAGGGTTTCGTACCTCAAAAGGAAAAAACAGAAGCGTTATAGGACCAGTTTGTTGTCCGTTTGTCTGTCTATCTGTCAAGACCCTTTATCTCAGGAACACGTGGAGCTATTGAGTTCAAATTAAAACCATATATTCAAGTCTGCGGCCCCTTGAAACTGTGAAAAAAATCAAAATTCTAAGTTAACGGAAAAAATAGATCCAGCTATATGGCAAAAAAAGATATTTCGACATTAAGGAAATCAAAATTCATAGGTTACTTCCCGTTGACCTTGAATTCTGAAATTTAGCATGAAGTAAGGTCTCATAGCAGAAGTATAGGAAAACATAGTAAATTTATAGTTACGTCCCAAAAATTTGGTTGCGATTCGGAAAAATCTTTCATAGGTAGGTTTTTTTTTTATGGTAGGTTAAATCATCCAATGACAAATCCCGACCTTGGGCGGAGCGGGAAGTAGTGTCAGACTCTTACTGACTAAAAACCTACCCCGTTCCTTCGTTGCCTATAGTGCCAGGGTATTCCTTTCGGGAGCTGACCCATGACCCCAGCAGGCTTCGACACTGCCTGCCTGCAGCTAGCAGGCTGGGCCTCTACGGTTTGCTGACAGCTCCTTGAGGCGCGCGGGAACAGAACGCGCCGTCGACGTCTTGAGCTCGGTCCGGCCGATTACCGGATAATCGGACAGCGTGCTACCCATTGCACGCCGTCCGCAAGCCCGCGCCTACGGTTTCATAGGTAGGTACGTTTTGTTTGTACGGAGCCCTCAGTGCGTGAGTCCGACTCGCACTTGCCCGATTTTTTTTAAGTTAGAAATCATCCAATCATACGTCCCTCTCTGAGTGGAGCTTAAAAAGTGTTACACCCGTATTTATAAACAAGAGAATCTAATTACTTGAGTGAAAGTAATTACTTAGGTAACAATTTGTATTCCATAGTTAAGAAAAAAATAAATTTTGAATGACGATTTCTAACCTCAAGTAATGACTTAGTAAGAAATTACTTAGCAACAAGTATTTACTTCTTTATAAATACGGGTGTTAGATTTTCACCGACTAAAACCCACCTGTGGAAGGATCCGCGACAAGTCGCGGCATGGCGGACAGAGCTCCGGCGGGATCTCATGGTGAAATGGCGAGAGCGATTGTCGCAACCTCGTGCTGGGCACGCCACGATCGAGGCGGTAAGGCCCCTCTTTGAGGCGTGGATGGAAAGGCCCCACGGCGTCGTCACCTTCCGTTTGGCGCAGGTGCTGACCGAGCACGGCAAGTTCGGTCCGTACCTGTACAAGATTCGTGCGGAGACGACGCCCGGGTGTCGCCACTGTGCGGACCGCCCGGTGGACACGGTGGAGCACACAGTCGAGGTGTGCCCCGCTTGGGAAGAGCAGCGCCGTGTCCTCGTGGGGGCGATCGGCGGCGATCTCTCGCGCCGGGGCTTGGTTCAAGCCATGCTCCGGAGCGAGGAGGAGTGGCAGGCGGTCGCCTCCTTCTGCGAAGCAGTAATGCTAGTAAAGGAGGAGGCCGACCGCCTTAGGCAAAGGCGGACACGCCGCCGCCGCCGCCGGGTTTCCGATCCCAATTTCCGGCCACCGTAGGCGCGGGCTCGCGGACGGTGGGCAATGGGTAGCTCGCTGTCCGTCCGTCCGGTAACAGACCGGTCCGAGCTCAGGTCGTCTACGGCGCGCACCGTTCCCGCGCGCCTCAAGGAGTTGTCAGCATACTGTAGGGGTCCAGCAGGGCCGAAGCCTACTGGGGCCAAAGGTTATGTGAGACTGTCACCAAAGGCCCCAGGATAAAGGCAAGGAATGGAAAGGTAGGTTTTTTAGTCAGTAAAAGTCTGACACTGTTTCCCGCCCCGCCCAAGGGCGGGATTCGTCATTGGATGATTTTTACCTACCACAAAAAAAAAAAAAAAAAACCTGTGGAAGGATTAGTAGTAGATTAGGGCCACAATGCGCTTTCGAGCATTTCCGCAGCCTTGACCCCCAGCCCCCCAACCCGTCGACCCGAGCTAACTCATTACCAGACGGCCGGACAGCGAGCTACACATGGCTCGTCGTCCACAAAACCGCGCTTACGGTGACTGGAAATTACCCCACGGCTCCCGACTCCTAGGGCGTCTGTGACGGGAGATAGGCTTTATCTAGATTAACCTTTTGTTTAGGTGTGAAATCATTTGTCTTTGCTATCTTTATGTTTAACAGACAGCTGAACAGATTCGTTTGATACTTGGCACACAGATAAACACAAGCTCTGCTTAGCTTGGGACTAGACGGTGTTGTGTGATAGTTGTGGAACTATTATATTATTATTATTATTTCTTTAAGTAAACGAGTCAATGACCTTGTAGGTAGCTGTTAGTCGTTGCGTACTAACTACATACAATTAATTGGCCTCGCTCAGCTAACGTTTACTTAAAGAAATTAATTTCGTACATGCGTGAATTAATTCGAGTTTGCTTTATTTTTCATTTTTATCTTTACATATCGATTGTGTTTTATGTACCGAATCGACCCTCCACAGGATTAAAACGACCAAAATTTAACGGTGTATAATATGTTTTTGGAATAGTCTTCGACTGTCAAGCGGGCGAAGTCGATGGCAGAAAATAGTAAATAATAAATTCTTATTCCCTCGTGAAAAAATCGTTTTTTAACTCATACCTACCTACTTCTTCACACGAAACTGAAAATATTTAGGTTATTTTTTAAGGCGCTTGGTATCCCAAATTACGATTTTCCGATCCGCTTTAGAACGTTTTTTTGTTTTCATTGGATTTCCCACTCTGATATCAATGTCGAGATTTTTTTTTTCTGAAAAATAAAAAAAATCTCTACTTTTGTGGATATAGCTAGTAATTATATACTAACATAGACGGTTAAAATCATAACTTTTCTTTTTGACTATGCTGTAATGTGATAAAAAGATGAAATTAAATCTAAATTACATACACCGCCCTAGTCTGCCTCTGTACTTTTGTGCATAAAGTGTTTAATAAATAATTAAGTGCACATGTTCATTTCATAAAAAATGCTGTGGTTTACGAGTATTTTCTTCAGAAGTTACATGCTGATACGCCTGTTTTATTATAGATAGACTACCACTTTTTTTTTGGTAGGTAAAATCATCCAAAGACAAATCCCGCCCTTGGGTGGGGTGGGAAATAGTGTCAGACTCTTACTGACTAAAAACCTACCCTTCCATTCATTGCCTTTGTCCCGGGGCCCGTGGTGACATTCTCACATAACCTTTGGCTCTCACATAACCTTTGGCGCCACTAAACCACTGCCTCACCAGATGGTAAGCGATGATGTGGCCGACGATAACGCACGCAAACGGAGTAGCATATTCACTCTTGACTTCTAAGCCCCTAGGTTATATCTGTCAGAAAACACGGACTCCGCCTAAATTGTATGGAATTTACTCATCACGTCACCCAGTGCCTTAATAAAATATTATTTTTACACAAATAGAGAAAGTGGGTAATCTTTACTGCTGGCAATTCATTTAAGTATGCCTATTTGCCTAGACTTTAAAAAAGTCTAGACTCGAAACCAAGTCTATTTTAATAATGAGAATGAGTACTATAGAACAGTTTAGTGTTTATCGCTGGCAACAATTCAGACGACTTTTTATGTGTCAACTTTAATATTAAAGTTGTTTTTATTGAACAAGGTTTTGCGGTGTTAAACTTGGAAACTCATCACGCGGTGACTGTTTTTGATTACAGACAATGTAATGTTGAAAATAAATTATTATGGAAAAAATCACGCTGGAAATGAAAACTTTATCATAAGAGTAGTTGCTTAAAAACAGGGTGATATTGCTAGGCCTTCACTGTCCGTCTGTCTGTCACCAGGCTTCGTCCTTGTTAGGTTATGACGATGGCCGATGTTTTGGGGCCGCAAAGTCTCGTTCAAAGCGGAGTTCATAAAAAAAACTTGTAAAACAGATGGCCGATGGGACCCAAACGTTCGGCAGTGGCGAATGCGCATCGGAAGACGCTTTGGAAGGCCTACCTCGAGGTGAACCAACGACTTGGTAAGTGTCTCGGGAATGCGATGGATGCAAAATAGCGGTTTTATTTTTATGAAAAAAAAAAAACAATTACAATTCAAAATCTTTGTTTTTGCGAAGCGCTTTTAAATAAAAAGCTTTATTTTTTTTGTAACTTTCAAATATTTCCGTAACGTAATCTCGTAGATAAACACTTTTGAAATCGTAAATTAGGGTCAGATTAGCTATTTTTTTTTTTATGAAGCCAACTAAATATTCATGTTTTCATTTTTGCCAAGCATTTACTGATATAGTCAATTTAAATAAAAAAATCATGGTTTTCTCTTCTATTTTTGTGGATTTCCAGATGTTTAACCTGGCCAGTTTAGCCATACCAGTCAAACCCTCGACCAAAACCATACCCTTTGAAAACACCGAATTATTCACACAATTTTATCAGCCATAATACCGAAGCCATCACATTACTCACGTACCACACAATAGTATCCACAATCGATAGCAAAAAGGTCACGAAATACCCTCATTTAATTAATCACACAGCGCAATCACTCGAACACTGAAGATCGGAGATAAAATCCAGCTGAAATCGTCCCTAAAAACATAACCCCCTTTTCGACTTCCACAGTCGGGTGACAGGACCTTTTTGTGTAATCATAGACCCAATTTGGTTTAACGCTGATATTAATCTAGTAGGGTAGGTGACAAAAATATACGAGTGTTCTTTTTTGTATTTTTGCATCGATTTTTAGCCGACTTTAATAAAGGAAGAGGTTCTCAATTTAACTCAGTGTTTTTTTTCGTTTGTATCTTTTTTAGCGATATCTTTTTGAAACGTTAGCCGGTTTTCGTTTAGAGGAGATCTGATGAAAAACTTCGAAGATGAAACATGAAACTCATTATCAAATCTTAGAGGATTGCCTGCAATCGCATGTCCATTTATTGTTAACACCATTTCTTAACAGAAAGTCAAGCCAATTTTTTTTATATATAATTTCGGTGTCAAAAATTGAAAAAGCACCGGTTTCCGAAATTAAAGTTATTTACATTTTTAGACTTTTATTCCCTTTGATGTGATGAGTTGGTGATGATGATATGAATGATAATTCGGATACGTGCCAAAAACAAACACAAAACGGCAATGTTCCTGTAATACCTACACTAAGAATTATTATAAAAATAATTTATTATTATCAGGCATACGTAGTTAAGCGCAAACTTATCGATAGTAAAAAAAAAATATAGCATCAAATATATTTGCCTTCTTTTACATTGTTCTGCGAAAAATAAATCGATAGGAAAAACATCTTGACAAAAGTGTTGTCGTATTTTTGTTATTTTATTTTGATGTCCTTATTGTCGCGTCGCGTCTATCTCGCAAAAATTACGATTTTACTCTTGAGAATTTGGCTGATGTGATGTGATGTGTTCACAGCTGTAGACAAACACATGGAAAATCTTTGATATTCATAATTTTGGTTTTAAACATGACTTTTATTTCTAATATATGAATACACTTATATAAAATAATATAAATGAAATAATAATATTATAAAGGCGTCAGTTTTTGAGTGTGTTTATATAAACTATGTTTGTTATTGCTTCAGTCTGAAACTGCTAAAGGTCAATTTATCGAATAGGAAATTAAAGGGTCTATTACACCACTCGATATTAAGCCCGATCTTAGTCGACGTCGCGTATTGTAATAAGGGTCAGACTGTCTTGCTCGAAAGTACACTTTAAGAAAGTCTGTGTAAGGAGTGCGGAATATCGAGTGGTGTAATAGTTGCTTTAGAGCAGAAAGCAGTAGTGGCCCTTTGGTAACGGTCCCGACTTACAAGTTGTAGGTCGGTTGGAGGTTCAAACCCAACCAGACGTATTACTTTGTGTGATTTATGTCATTTTATACGTACTCTCTGCGCGTATTGGTTTCGCCTTTTAGTGCAGTGAGTGATTGTTATAAAATAAATAAATAAATCACCACCGTTACCAAAACAGTGAAAGAAAAACATTGTGAAGAAACCGGCATGTCTTAGAACAAGAACTCGAAGACGTACGTATATGGTACATACGGATTCGTAGAGAGGAGGCCCGTGTCCCAGCGGTGGGAATGGAACATTATAAGGCTGATTATTCTATATTTATTTATAACATTTTATTCTAATTAACATTTTTATTTATATGAACAATACTATTTAACCTCAGAACTCTATTTCTCAGTCAATCTAATCTAAAGTTCTTCTCTATTTGACTCTCATTTAAACTTTTAAATGAACTGTGAAAAGACGTATTTCCTAACTAAGAAACACTTCAAAGGAGATCGTCAGTTTAATTAGTTCTTTCCTTTCTTCAGTGGAGAATGACTCTGTTCATAGCACTTTGATCTTTGTGTAAGTTATTTTAAAGGATTTTATTGCGTAAAATGATAACTAAAAGAGCGAACTTAATTTTTCTAATTTTGACCACGCGTACAGGTCTTCATTACGCTTTAACCGCTTGCGTCGAATTGGTCCGACGAATGTTATCGTGTTCTATTCGCCAGCGTCGTGTGCGACTGGTGACAGAAGAGCTGATGAGATGGAGTATTTGGTCGTGGATGTGCGACCCTGGCAGAATAAACATGAGTGTTTATCCGATATATCCGCGGTAGGCGTTTAAAAGGTTAAAGCTAGAACTACATTAGACCGACGTAACACGCTTGATTTGTACGTAGAACCACGTCGCGTGGCGTCTCGTGGCGTCGCTAACGTGTAGCTCTACAATTCAAGTTTCCATATAAAATGTATGGAGACCGACGCGCTCAGATCGGAGTGTGTGGCACACGTGTGCGCAGTGTAGTTATACCTTAAAAAAGAAAGAAGAGCCTGTGGCTATGATAATAATAGCTGCAGTCTATCTCCATGGTTAAGCAACACTTATTGATGGCGAGCTGGGAATAGTAGGAAAGGTATACCATGAAAAAAATACTTTCGTGTCACTTTTCGGCAATCGAATAAAATCTCTTTTTATTTTATTTTCTTCTCTCTTTTTATTAACATCGTATCATGATTGTTGAAATTTATTTTAAAAACATAAAATGTCAGCAGTTTAGCAAGTCCTATCCCACGCGGTTCCGAGATAAAGGGTCGGTATATATCTGACGGAAAATGCGTTGAGTGTATTGAGTTTATACTATACTTTACGCTCGGCACATAAACGCATCATTCGGTTAAGTGTGAAAGGTTGAATGTTTTATCATATATTTGTCAGTTCTGGCGTTACGCGACCGATAATACGCGACGCATTTTCCGTCAGATATGTACCGACCCTAAGGGTCTTGACCAAAGAGATACAATAGAGCGGTTATCAGAAGAAATGTCTTAGAAAAACTGTCAACCTATACCTCAGTGACGCTATCTAGCTTTGAATAGTTAACACCTAAATTAAATTTGTCAAAATTTATATAAATTTAAGTAAGTACCACTCGGTAGATGGCCAGGGGCCTCCTTACCATGATAATGTTAAAATGTCAGTCGTAAGAGCGAAAGAGTGATGGAGCTATACACCCTATGTAGCTCCACCCCCGTTTAAGGTTCAGTATAGGTCGTAAAATGGATCACGTAAAGACGAGTTAATTTTTGCTTGCACTCGAAACAAAAGTGGTGGGGTTTGGCGCAGGCTGCAGGGTTCAAGCGAATTTTTTTTTAAGTGATCAGACAGACATGACTGCGGTAGTACATATACACCGTTAAATTTTGATCGTTTTAATCCCGTGGAGGGTCGATTCAGTATATGAAACACTATTAATTTGTAAAGAGAAAATTAAAAAATAAAATACCTTTTTTTAGATTCGAATTAATTTACGAATGTACGAAATTAATTTCTTTAAGTAAACAGGAGCTGAGCGAGGCCCATGAACTGTAGGTAGTTAGTACGCAACGACTGACAACTCCCTACAAGGTCATTGACTCGTTTACTTAAAGAAATTAATTTCGTACATGCGTATATAAATTCGCGTTTTAGAAAAAAAGTACTAAATTTTTTAATTTTATTTTATAAATCGATAGTGTTTCATGTCTCGAATCGACCCTCCACGGGATTAAAACGATCAAAATTTAACGGTGTATAGATCTTATTAGAAAAATAAGCACAGTATACATTAAAGGTATTGAGAAACAAACTCTCATTTTTACGTTCGCCCTACGATATGATATAGAATTTAGCTCCCGACTTCGCTATTTTATTACCAAGCTCCTTTACGTCAGAGCGTGATGATTTATATGTTAGCTCTTAAGATATCAAATAACACGTGAGTGATTTTTATATAGAAATGTGTTGCTGTGTAAGTACTAGAGACGCAGTAAGGGAAGATATATGATGTAATATTAGGAACGATTTTCGATACCTATGTTACCTGCAAGCTTAATCGTAAACGCTAGTAGAAAACTAATCAAATGTATAGGAATGACATCATCTCAACATGAAGTCACGTGGTCAAAACAAACGAATAGAATATTCGTAGCCAAGTTCATATCGTTCAAAATGATAGAATGAAACATGTAATCGTTTTTACAATGTTCATTGTTATATACTCTAGTTTTATGGTTACAGTTAGGGAGAAAACTCACGAAGCGCAGGAGTAGCAGGCCCGCAGCTTCTATAGAATGCAAATATTGTATATGTAAAAAATTAAATCAGTTTTCACGACACGGTTTACGGACGCGGTGTGAGCGGTTGTTCGCGGCTGCGGCGAATCAACCGCTCGTGAGTTTTGAAATAAAATAGCCGTTTCCTCTGCCGTGTCAGCCGCGGAAAAAAACCGCTTCGTGAGTTCTCTCCCTTACAGTTTTTGTAGAACGAGCGATCGACTCAGGGCGTCGACATCTCTACCAACTAATTGTTTTCTAAAATCATTTACGCGACGAGCGTTAAGGATTGTAGAAGGATATTCCACACGAAACGGAGGTAACTTGGCTAGACCTTCAGATGTTGAATATACATAATATATGTATCTATGTTAGAATCCCAAATATACGAAGGTCCTACCTAAACTAAACTTAACTAAAAAACAATGTATATTTCCTAGTTCATAATTTACATCAAGATACATTTTTGGGTGCTGAGGGTATCGGGCGATTTAGTTTAATGTATTTCCTTAACGTCTATAATGCAAAATAAGGTTTAAATATAAGAAATCTATTTCCTCAATAAGGTTATTATAATAATGTCACTTAACAGTTGGCGTTTGGAACCGACATACTGTCTAACTAATGAGCAATCGCTGTAATGTTTTTCGCTACAGGATTTTTCGCACAAACGTTACATCCCACCAATCATCGACGTATATTCTAGTGAATACATATCGATGGCACCAATAAAGCTTCGATGGAATAAAACATCGTACAACGGAATTACCGACACACTGTATTCGATATAATAAAAAACGAATCATCAACTTTCGCGCCGAGATTCCGATCCCAATTTCCGGCCACTGTAGGCGCGGGCTCGCGGACGGCGGGCAATGGATAGCTAGCTCACTGTCCGTCCGTCCGGTAACAAACCGGTCCGAGCTCAAGTCGTCTACGGCGCGCACTGTTCCCGCGCGCCTCAAGGAGTTGTCAACTGTAGGGGCCCAAGCAGGGCCGAAGCCTACTGGGGCCAAAGGTTATGTGAAAATATCACCCGGGGCCTTGGGACGACGGCAATGAATGGAACAAGGTAGGTTTTTAGTCAGTAAGAGTCTGACACTATTTCCCGCCCCACCCAAGGGCGGGATTTGTCATTGGATGATTTTACCTACCATAAAATAAAAAAACTGTTCGCAGATAAATTGGGAACCCATGTCTACCGGTACGTGGTCGCCATTCCGGGACCAACAAAACAAGTAACAGCAAACAAACAGGAGACATTATAAATAGTTAAAGAATTAACGTGGGTATCCAAAGTAAAAGGTCAGAATCAGAAGACAGGTCGTTTACCTGTTAATGGCCTTTGTAGATAATTAATTACACTGTCAAGAAATTAGTTACCCCTCATTTGCGCCTACATTAGCAAGGAGAAAACCAGAAAATGTTTAAGGCAATCATCGGCTATTATAGAGTCTGTCTAACGAAAGCGCGACCTGAGAAAATGAGGTCAAATCAAAAAATATTGAATATGGTATTACTGTCATACTAGGAGAAAAAAATTTTGATACTTGAGTATTTTTTTTGTATTTGTGACAATCGTATAATTCTTTTTGACGAACTATATTCCTAATATGAGGAACACAAAATGTTTAGAAATAAATATACTCAACCAATACGCTTTTAACAGCATCACACACTCAGAAATATTCAATTCCCTTACAAAACAAAAAATAGAATCCACACATACTTCTTCCAGCAAGTTAGAGAGATTAGATCCTATGTTTCAAACAGAATGAGTCAAACAGGGCGTCCCGTTGTCCCCAAAGATATTCTCCACTTCTTTCAGACATTCGCAGTCGAATGGGAAGAGAAGGGCATTGTCATCAGCGAAGCTAAGTTAAGTAATTTGCGTTTCTCTGATGATATTGTCCTGTTCTCTCCTACGGCTGTACAGGACTAGAGCAAATGCTGGTTGCTCTACATATAAAAATGTCGAAGACCAAAATCATAACCAGCAACTCCAACGGAACGTACACGTAGGCGGACAGAATATACAATACGTCTTAAAATATATTATTGTCTACTTGGGCCAAGTAGTGTCTTTCTGGGCCAGATAAGACAAAGAAATAACGTGTCGAACAGAAAATACCTGAAAACAGTTACTGGTCCATCAAGGAACTATTTAAGGGCACTTTGCCCTTATGGGCACGCTTTTGTGATATCACTAAAGCGTAAGCTTATGGACATGTGTAATCTCCTCATTTGACCTATGGTGTATACAGACTTGGTCTTTGTCTGTAAGAGATCGCTTTTAGCGATAAGACCGCCCATTGTGACACCCTATTAATTTTAGTTCTTAATGTAATTTTACTTTTTGGTGTACAATAAAGAATATATCTATCTATCTATCTATCTAAAAGTCTAAACTCAAGGTTTGCCAACCGACTTGGATGTCTTGTGAGTAAGGGACTGAGACCATTAGAAAGAGTGGATGGCTTTTGCACAGCAGTAGAACAATACTGGATAGCTATAATAACCAATACAATACAAAAACGAGTAAAGATTTATTTATTGGTATATTACTATTATATCAAGAAAGTCACGGGAAAGGTGAATAACACAAAATGTTGAATTTTATCATCCTCAAAGTATGCTATTTCATCACATCAATTCGACCGCTTTTGAACGTATAAAGTGCGGTAGTGAAGATATTTCTTCTTAAAGCTTAGTTTTAAGTGTAAAGGTTTTTTCTCCCAAATTCCTTAACGATTCAATGTTTTTTTTTATTTACTTCGCGCAGTCCTTGAATATCTTCAAGATTATCTATAAACATAAGAAAAATTATTATCATATCGTAAAATATATCTAATAGTCAGTCAACAATGATCAAGATAATAATGTCATACTAACTTAAAAACCCGAGATCAAAAACAACTACTTTCTCTTCTTGTTTTTCTTTAAACTTACTGATCATAGTATTTCACAGCTTTCCTACATAACTTTTTATTGTTTTATCCATGATAAGTAATTATATTTTTAAAAACAATCTTTGTTACAAAATACTGACAATCTTTGACGTGCTTTTGACGGAAACATTATGTTGCCAATTTAATTTAAAAAAAAAACTCCAAGTCGCGCTTTCGTTAGACAGACTCTAATTAGATCTATCATCTTCCTAGCCTTTAGCCAACCTTGACATATCTGTGGCCAACCTGAACCTGATGCAGCTGAATATCGGTATTATACTTTTTTCTGGTGGAAAATCATCAAAGACTTTTCCCGCTCTAGGGCGGTACGAGAGGGCGTGTCAAACTTTTATGCTACGTTTACATGTTGGCCCAGCGTCGGCCAGTCGCTATTGTGTATGAACGGAGAAACCCAGCTAATACAATGGCGATTGGCCGAGGCTGGGCCCACATGTAAACGTAGCATTACTGAATAAAATTCACCCCAATATTCCTTCCCCGATTTTTTATTTCAGTAGCGAACCCATGGCCCCAGAAGCTTCATCCCCGCTGGGCCCCTACAGTTTTGCTGATGTCTACAATAGTCGACGACTTGGACTCGGTCCGAATGGTTACCGGGGGGCCGGACGGCGAACTACCCATTGCTTATCGTCCGCAAGTCCACGACTTCGGTGGCTGATAGTCGGAGTTGGGGCTGGATTTGATGCTCTTTGCTAGCATTACTACTTCACAGAAGGAGGCAATCGCCCCCTCGCTCTGGACCATGGTTTGTACCAGGGCTCGGCGAGAGAGGTCGCCGCCGCCGATCGCCCCCTCGAGGACACGGAAACTTGACGGTAAACTGGATCGTGTGTAGGTGGCATTATTTGACGACTCTCTAGACTCAAAAAAAATAAAACCTTACCTGTAAGTAAACTCGACCTTATTTCTAATACAGGAAAATTAAATCCCAACAGTGAGTGCCGGTTTCCGGTTTATCGTTTTTATGACGTCATTTCCCGGCAGTAAGTGTAGTGTAGTGTATTGTTTTGGTTGGTCAGGAAACGGCTTCTATTTTTGGTAAATTAGGCGATTACTGGGCCTGATTATATAGTAATCAATTAGTATTTTTGCTTTGGTTATACGATTATTATGTAAGGTCAAGTTCGTTATGAAACTTGAACTTGGGATTTTACGGTATGGCTTAATTATCTTTTTACTTATTGGCTTTTTATTTTGTAGTAACACGAAAACATATAACCTTAGTTGATATATCGTAGCGAACTGGATAAATAGGGATCTTTAAGTAAAGAGTGAATAGGTTACTTCTAGGTACAGTACGGCCTTTTCAAAAATAATACTTGGACGAATAACGAAACACCTAGAAGAAAACCAACCAAGAGAACAAGCCGGATTTCGCGCCGACTATTCTACCATTGATCACATTCACGTCGTGAAGCAGATCATAGAAAAATTAAATGAATATGGGCAAATTTATTATATGGCATTCGTCGACTACAACAAGGCTTTCGATTCTTTGAGTCATAATTATATCTGGAAAACACTAGAAAACCAAGGTGTTGAAAGAAAATATATACAAATCATAAAAGAAATATATAGAAACATCACAGCTACAGTCCAACTTGAACAGCAAGGTGAAGAATTCAGTGTTCAGAGAGGCGTCCGGCAAGGCGACCCACTTTCCCCAAAACTTTTTACAGCAGTGTTAGAAAATATATTTAGACAACTGGACTGGGAAAATTTTGGTATGAATATTAACGGATCAAATTTGAACCACCTTAGGTTTGCTGATGACATTGTGGTATTCGCAAAGAGACCAGATATACTACAAACTATGTTACAACAACTAGATTACGAAAGCAAGAAAGCAGGTCTAACTATGAACCCAATGAAGACTAAAATAATGACGAATGGATCAAGAGAAAGCATCAAAATAGGACAAGAAGTTATTGAGTATGTAGATGAGTATATATATTTGGGACAAGTAATATCAACGATGGATCAACACTCCAAGGAAATAAATAGAAGAATAAGCAACACTTGGAAGCGGTACTGGTCACTAAAAGAAATAGTTAAAAATGAAACGATACCAATGTCAATTAAGAAAAAAATATATAACATATGTATCCTCCCATGTCTTACCTACGGATGTCAAACTTGGCCAGCGTCGAGTAAAAACAACAAAAGCCTCTTAGTTTGTCAACGCAGCATGGAACGAAGCATGCTTAACATAACACTACGGGATCGGTGGACAACACTTAAAATAAGGGAAAGAACAAAAGTGACAGACGTACTACAAACAATAAGGAAACTTAAATGGAACTGGACTGGTCACATAATGAGGACGCATAGTGGAAAAAAATGGACGAAGGACGTAATCGAATGGTACCCTAGAAGTGGAAAAAGACAGAAAGGACGTCAAATAAAAAGATGGGAGGATGATCTGCCGAAAGGATGGAGGAGGATAGCTCGTGACAGAGATAACTGGAAGGAAATGGGGGAGGCCTATGTCAAAAGACAACCTGACTAAGTGGTTGCAAAAATTAAATGTAATTAGTACTTTAATCAAAACTGTAATATGGTCAGTGAATAAAGGCTTTTATTATTATTTTTCAAAAGTGTATTTTCTTCTCAGCTCTTTGGCTGGTTTTTGACTACATTTACGAGCCGAGCCAAGTAAATGTAGCGTGTGGCGTGTTATGATGTTGAGGGTGTATTATGATAGGGAACTAATTCGTTTTCGTCTATTTGCATGAACTTTCTAACAATTCGGCAAGTATTTAATATGACAGCTTTTTGTAAGGTGATGTAGAGAGTTTCTTTTAAGTTAAGTAATTTCAGACTGTGTAGAAGACAATTCGGAATAACGCCTGTTGTGGAAAGGACGATTGGGACTACATAAACTTTTTCTTGTCGCCATATTCTAGTAACTTCATCCTTGAGTTCTGTGTATTTACTTATTTTGTCAGTTATTGTTTTCTTTATATTATGTGTGTTGGGTACAGCAATATCTATTAAGTATGTAATTTTATTTATTTTATCTTGGAGGGTTATATCAGGTCTATTATAATGAATTGTTCTATCGGTGAGTATGGCACGGTCATAGTAGAGTTTATGTGTGTCATTTTCCAGTACAGTTTGAGGTGTATAGTTATAATAAGGAGTATTTGTGTTCTGTATGAGTGCGTATTTAACCGCAATTTTTTGGTGTATTGCATTTGCTACCTGGTTGTGCCTATGTGTGTAATCTGTTTGCGTGAGGGTGGTGCACGCTCCTGTGATATGCTGGATAGTTTCTGGTTGACTGTGGCACTTACGACATTTATCATCTGTAACTGAAGGGTCTTTGATGATGTATTTTCTGTAATTTCTAGTGTTGATTATCTGGTCTTGAATGGCTATCATAAATCCTTCAGTTTCAGGGAACAAACTACCTACTTTAAGCCATTTGTTTGAAGCTATTTTGTTTACGTGGGATTGTTCTAAGTCGTGAGGGTGTCGGCCATGCAATACTTTTTTCTTCCAGTCTTCTATTTTTTGTGTTTGCGGGTTGTTATTAGTAATATCTTGTGTGTCTAACTGTGTATTTAAATTTAGTGGGGTGTAATTAAAATCATTTAAAACTACGGTTTTATGGATATTACTTGTGCGAGATTTTGACTCAAAGAATGTTTTTAGTTTGAAAACTTGTTTTTTCCACATATGCTGGACATCTATTAGGCCTCTTCCTCCGTTTTCCCTTTTGATAGTAAGTCTTTCTATTGCTGATTTTGGGTGTAGGTTGTTATGTTTTGTAAGTGTTGTGCGAGTTATTCTCTCTAATTGTTCTGTGTCTGTTTTTGTCCATTTAATAATCCCAAATGAGTAGGTTAAAATGGGTATGGCAAATGTATTTAGGGCCTTGATGAGATGTTTACCAGAAAGTTGAGTTTTACAAAGGGCGTTAAGTCTTTTTTTATACTCTGTCGTAAGCGCATCTTTTATCCTAACGTGATCTAATCCCTTTAATTGCATATACCCTAAATATTTATATAAATCGTTCGATTCCATGGCAGTTATGGTATCTGTTTCATTCACTACATAGCTGCCCGGCCGAACCTTGCCTCGTATGATGTGAAGCGTTTTACATTTATCAAGACCGAACAGCATATTAATATCTTGACTAAACTTTATTATTATTATTATTATTATTACAGTACGGCCAACGGATCTTGGCGCGCCTGAAGTTAGGCTCTGCCAACTTTAGCGCTCAAAATAAACGCGCCAAATAAATTATTTATAAAAATAAACGCCAAAACCTGTTGTTAACTGCGATAACAACTGCTATTGGCATTTTTTTTTTCACACCATTTATTTTTTACGAGTGCACAAGCTCTTAAGTTCGCAGAGCCTAACTTCAGACGCGCCAAGATCCGTCGGCCGTACTGTAAGCGTGCTCCATCGTTAGCCATATCATCGCTTACCATCAGGTGAGATAGTAGTCAAACGCGAGCATATCCATAATTTAAAAAAAAATAGCCAGCTTATTGAACGCATAGGTTTTTCATTAAACATCGGCATCCAACCAAATGGCTGAAAGACAATTAGCCAAGTAATTTAACGCAACGTTTAGCCGTATGGCTGAACGTCGTGGAGTCATTTAGTTAAATTGGATATTGATAATTTTTGTGATATCGGTTTATGATGGTTATGAGTTTATTTATATACAATTACTTTTTTAATGGTATGGACATCAAGTAGGTATGCCAATAGAGCAAAACAAGCACGGAATTTGGCATGAGCCATTCGGCAAGAGCGAGTCGGACTCTTACGCTGAGAGTTCAGTACAAACTAACTTAAGTATCTAAATTGTTCAATTTCCAAATATTCCGATCATAAGCACAAATTGAAAGTTTTTATAGTATGAGTCCTTGCTTCATGCCAAATTTCGGGATTCTAGATTAACGGGAAGTTACTATAAATTTTGATTCCTTTGAGAGTGTCTAAATATATAATTTTTTTACGACATAAACGGCCATGTTTTTTTTTCTCGATAACATAGGAATTTGTTCTTTTTTTAAAGCTTCAAGGGAACGCAGACCTGAATATAAGGTTTTAATTACAACTCGATACCGTTCGTACGTTCCCGAGGTACAGGGTCTTGACAGACATAACAAAAGTGATCATTATTATATGACCACTTTGTTATCCATCTGTGTCTTTTGAGATACGGAACCCTAAAAAAAACGTTAGTAAGCTACACCTGGATTTACTGGCAAGTTTTTGCCACATCTCCGTTCTATAACATAATAAAGCGAGTGCCTATAAAAATAACCTTCTTTCAATGAAGCTCTTCAATCTACTGCGGTCATAACAATCAATGGTTTGTTCATACTTGATGGGTTTCACATAAAGACGCGGTAAACTTTTTATAACCGCTTTGATGGCTGCCGAAGCACCGATTTGTAGAGAAGTACCTTTTTACAATATTTCGTAGATTTAATAACAGATAGCTTTTTACAAAGATCGGTTTGGTTCCGAAAAAAAATCTTACAATTTCTCTTTGGACTCGGTGAAGTAAAAATATTTTTATGAAGACAGGTCGGGTGTTTTTGTTATCGGTACAAATTATTCAGTAGCAAGAAAATATTTTTAGCTTGAATCGAAAATGAATTTTTACCAAGTTTTTTTTATAACTTACAGATAAAATAACTGGCTACTACAGAGTATCATAATCGATACGGATAAAAAAACATCGAACTTTTCATAATGACATGCAACCTTTTCACAAAAGACTGTTCAATATTTTTAGGGCAGTCTATAGTTCAATCAACTATTTTTCCTACCCCGTATTCTTAGTAGAACTTTATATTTAACTGTGAGATTTTATTATAGTCGTAAAACTATTAAAAAAAAACTATTACTTTGAGCCAGGCGCATTACTTTATGTAATTTATTTCATCACCACTACTCTCAAAACGGTGAAGGAAAACATCGTGAGGACACCAGCATGTCTTAGAACCAAAAATTCGAAGACATGTTACATTCACCAACCCGCACTGGGCGTGGTGGATTACGGCCCATTCCCTCTCCTAGAAAGGAGGCCTGAGTCCCAGCAGTGGCAACATTATAAGGCTGATGCTATGCTATGCTATGCTATTACTTTGAGTGACATTATCAAAATTGCTTTTTAATGTTTATTTGTTTAACCTGTTACTAAATCCCCTTATCTAAGAGCGATATAATCCTGCAATGTCATACTACAAATTATGCTCATCATTTCAGCCGAAAGACGTCCTTCATTCCTGGGGGTCTACTCTCTTTCTCCGAAAAACGAAGTTTCGTAAGAAATTTCGCGTGTTTCCTACCACGGTTCATTTCGTTCCCGAAATTTCATACGAACGAAAATAGTTTGACATTCCGATTCTCTAAACCTACTCTAATTGGCAATGTTTCGAAAAAAAAAATGAGTTTGACACACGAATGTTTTGAAATTTTAACGTCAAATTGACGAAACCAAAAACGTTACCTTTTGATTTTCGTTTTTGTGGATTTCGTGTGATAATACATTACAATGGCCTCTAGAATGCTCTAAATAAAAGCAGCTCCACGTGAAGAACGTTTAAAGTACACAAGCAACCGATGAAGATGGATTATTCGGAATTTTAACCTCAAACCTACGAAACCAAAAGTGTTATATTTTGATCTTCGTTGGTGTGAATTTTGTAGGAAAATTGCTTAAAATGGCCTCAAAAATGCTTTAAATCAAAGCGGCTCTACGATATACAATGCCCTTCACACCGCCAGAGATAGAATCATATCGAGAAATATCATTCAAGGAAAAGTGATGAAGCAGGGTGGTCACGATCCTCAGCATTGAGGAAAACAACGCAAGGAGGAGTAATTACAGCAGCTCTACGTGAAGGACGTTTAGAGCGTACAAGGAACCGGCATCACTTACGCAACCAGCTTAACATTACGCAAATTCTTGTCTTAGTTTGTGGGAAAAGACAGACTCAGTCGGCAATTATTTGAGGAGTTGTGCCAGGAAATAATGCTTTTATTACCTCCAACGGCTTCGTCCCACCAAAGCACTAGAAAGTGGAGTGCTACTGTGATATGTTCAGGGTAGCAAAGCACTAGGCAGTGAAGTGCTACTGTTATATGTTCAGGGTAGCAAAACTCTAGGAAGTTGAGTGCTACTGTGATATATTCAGGGTAGCAAAGCGCTAGAAACTGGACTGTCTTAAGTTGTTGTTGTTCAGTGAGATTTTAATAAAAGACTAAAATACATGTATAATGTTTATAATTTTTATTAACTTGAACCCTGTAAGATTTAGGAATTTTCATGACACTAGTAGTCGACTGGCTGGTTATGCCTATCTTCCTGGCTGGGTTCTAGGTTCACAGCTACCTCAGGCTGTGAAAAGTTTAGAAGTTGGCTTGATTGACAGGAGGTGAGAAGGTGGATGGCATTGGTTCATTGATCTGAAAATAAAACGGATTAAATACCTAATTGTCATTGAAAAATTGTAATTATATAAGAATTGATGGAATTAAAATGGATTTTAAATTCTTATACATAAAAATTTGGTAATAAAATCAATTATTATTTTTGAAAACAAAATTCGGACACAACTAAGATTGTGAATAAAAGAATTCTAAGAATAGACTACCTACGACTAAATACAAATACTAGTAATATTGTAAATTTATGTTAATATTTACTTACAAATACATATTTACTTTCTTATATCCAAAACAAAGCAGCATGTGGAGGCCGAAAATGTTACGCGATATCTCGCGATATCGACAGTTTAACTTAAAACTGTTTTTACAGAATGTGTAAAACGATCACAAAGTATGTATCATGATGTATTAACACAACACTTGATTAATAAACTCGGAATAAAAATCTTTTGAAAAAATCAAACAAAACATCCTAAGTTGACAAGTGCTGCCAACTCTATAAAACATTTTTTGCAAAATCTACATTTAAAAAATTCCAAAAAAAATACTAAAATTTCTAGAAAATGTAAAAATAAAACAACGACGCGCATTTATTAAAAAATCCTAACAATAATGGCAAGGAAGCACTGAAAGAACTAATTTTGTGACACAAATAAAATATGAAGACCTTCGTGTAAGCAATTACAATATAAATCAAATAATCTCAACATAATTTTTAAAGTAAATACAGACGTTTGAAGATTTTATTAGTACGCCATTTGACTAGTAATGATAATTTGGCTCAATAAATTGTTGAGTTTGATTAACTATTGTCATACGTTTTTATAATTAAAATTAGCTCAAACATTTAAAAGATATTTACAGTTTCAATCAGATGCAATTTATAAAATAGTCTATCCATTGACTTATTGTGCGAGTCATTCCCCCACTTATAAGATGTGGACACGGAGCTGTGGGCTAGAGTGTGATCGTGCTGGCAGTCTATCGTGGGCGGTTGAACTGTAAGGTGTAAACTGAGTTTACATGTACAAGTTTAAAATAAAAGGATTTACAAGTAGTTTTAGTGTTTTGCTTTCATTCGTTTGTATCCTCTTCATTAGATACAACCGAAGCAGAAGACCGACCGGCTCTGAAGCCACTCCTTTAAATCGGATATCAATTCCCAGTCCCAAATTGTGATATTTTTATGGCATTGTCAATTAATTAACTCTATTAGTTCTATTTCTATCTCTTATTCAACGCACGTAGCCACATACGAATCAAACAAAACAAATTTGCCTTCGATGACAACGCCGACTTATACAATAAACCATTATGTAGTTCAATTCAAGCGGGATTCCCCTGATCACTAGTTTACTACGGTCGTTTTCAGAAACATCACCGCGTTATTCAGGTTTATTTTTGTTTATGGAAATTCAAGTATCAATCTTCCCGAATAAAATGCTAAAAAATATGCTAAACTGTGCCCATTCCCTCTCCTAAAGAGGAGTCCTGAGTCCAAGCAGTGGACACATTTCAAGGCTGATGCTATGCAATGCAATGCAATACTAAACTGAATTTATGCATGCCAAATCACTTATAAAATTGCTAAATTTAGCCATAATAATGCTAAATTGTTAACACTGAAGTTGACAATCTTGACAAGTTACAAGATTGTTTTTCTTCGTCCCATTTGGGCAGGCTAAGGTCTTAAACCTCACAACCTCGCCGCCAATAATAAGTACTTTTTTGAGTCCAATTTATATTCTATGTATAAATATTACAAGAAAAATTTAATAAATCATATATTAAAATACAAATAAATATACAAAATGTTATTGCAATTGAAAAGTAGGTAAAAAAAGCACTGGCAACATGATATATTTTTCAAAAAGTCAAACTATAAATCAAGTTGAAGTTGACATTTGTTATAATTGACACATTACGTGTGATTATACGGATATTTTTAATTGTCATACGTTAGTACCGATGATTGGCAAGAAATGGTGCTCTTTAAATAAGTCGGTTAGCAAAGGTCGTAAAAAAGGATGTTTTATAATGTCGCGGTGAATTACATCAAAAATCAGTGTTTAGCAATACATTTAAATTTTATTTATAAATATTACTAGTAATATTTAATAAACCACATAGTAAAAGCAAAATTTTAAAATAAAGCCAGATTCAAAATTAGTTTAAAAACCGTAATTTATATTAAATGACATATAAAAAGACCCACACAATATTGTTCATTCCATTCAATCACGAAGATTGTCTGTGGATCCGAACTTCATGTGCGCGTCCGAACATGAAACAGAGTAGGTTCACTGACGAAACTTCGTTTGAATTTCGTTCGTTTACGAAAGTTTCGTTTCGGAGAAAGAGAGTAGACCCCCTGCTTCCATCAGTGAGAACTCCGAGCACAGTCCTTTTCATTGCCCTCAGGGTGGCTTTTAAACCTTCTTTATATAGGGTGACTGGTAATTAGTGAACGATACTTTGATACTTGATTTTTTAAAGCCCAATAAGATTTTTATCTACCGTTTTGTACATACATATTATTATTTTCAGTTTACATTATATTAAACATATTAAGCTATAATATTTTTAGTTTAGATAATAATACTTTATAATTAATAATAATTAATTTTACTTTCTTTCACAAAAAGTCATCATCATCATTTCAGTCGCAGGACGTCCACTGTTGGACATAGGCCCCTCCAAGTGTCGCCACAATGAACGGTCCTATGCATCTCGCATCCATCGGATTCCTGCAACTCTTGCCAGATCATTGGTCCACTTTGCAGGAGGCCAAAAAGTACTTATTATATTTTACAAAAAAATGCTCTGTACACAAAAGCTTTAGCAGCTGGAGCCTAACCATACTTCGGCTTACAGCGCCAATCCCCTCGCGTCTAATACTTGCAATATACAATACTATGGTGAGCTCTGTTATAGCTCTGTTGATCTGTTCCTCTCTTTGTGTTAAACTGGGTGAATGAGTGAGTGTGAGAAGGTGTGTGTATAGGTAGGTTCGAGTATAATTTGTGACAGTTTAAGAGTGGACATGTTATTGACAGATACAGTTTTTTGATATATAATATAATACGTGTAATACGGTTAGAAGCTGCATAGTCTCATCATAAATGAGACTTTATAATTTGAAATTAAAATATCAAAATACCTAAAATAAACAAATATTTCATATTCATATAAGAAAGCTTCCTAATAACGGTTTTCTATTACTGCCAAGTTCATAGTACGGGACCCCAATACCGGCAAGCTCGGATGGGTCCAGCCTTTATTAATATTAATTTTAGATAAAGCCTCCTTTCAGAGTGGGGCTAGACTTATTTACTTGGCTTTTACTAAACAATATATTATTTATGTGTACCTCAATAAGAAAGGGTATTGAAAATAATATAAAACACGATATCTGAGATATCTAAGAAGGCAAACGTTATAACCAAATTCCCTGTCGGAGTCTGTGTTTCCAGGTAACTACAATCTAGAGGTGTTTAAGTCAAGAGTGAATAAGTTACTTCTAGGCAAGCGTGTTCCATCGTAGACCACATCATCGCTTATCATCAGATGACTTCGTGGTGAAACGTGATCCTAGCAAAACTATTTAAAAAAACATTCGAAATAATGAATAACGAGACTTTTTAAAGTTGAATTATCAAATGACTTCTGAGACGACAAGTAATCGACGGCGCATAGTACTTCACGCGCATCTGCCCCCATAACCAAGTTACAATCGTATCGTTTTGCGTTAACGCTTGGAGTTGGCCATGCCCCCAACTCCTTTGTGCGAATAAAAGAATTGGGGGCGTGGCCAACTAACGAGTTAAATAACGCAGAGACCTAACTATTATAGAAACACCGACTTTCGAAATTAAATTTATTTTACACCTTTTTGTGTTTTCTTTATCAATGTATTTAAATTGTAGTACAGCCAAACTTAAATAGATACCTTCCGTCATTTAGTTATATCGTCAAATCATCATGACAATTCTAATAATACCAAAAACAGCTAGGATACACTGATTTATTATAGAATTCCGGTTCTTACCAACCTTCCAGCTTCATCATCAGACCAGTTCTGTGTATCCCCTCCCCTTCTTCCTTCAGCCAGTCACCAACTACATGTACAACAAACAAAGCAATTTTACTTGTTACGACAGTTCTGCTATGACTTTTTGAAGAGTTCCGTTCTATATCTTCGAAGTTCATCATCAGATCAAAACAATATTTCTATAACACCAATTCAGGAGCATTTCAATTAAAATAAAAAAATTCAAAATCAGTTCACAATTAATCAATATATCGGTGAACGTGCAGAAAAATAAAAATAAAAAAATACATTCAGCCGAATATAGAACCTCCTCCTTTACGAAGTCGGTTAAAAACCGTAGAGGCCCAGGAGGGCCAAAGTCTACTAGGGATTTGGGTTGCCTTCTAAAAAGATTATCCGTGGACAAGGGCAACCAAAGGAACGTAGGTGTGATTTCAGTCAGTAAAAGTCTGACTTGCCCTCTTGCTCCACCCAGAATGGAAGGAGTTATTTGATGATTTTCCACAGTTTATATCATATATAGCCGTGACTCTACCCCTCTCAATACACAACATAATATAATCAACCTTAGAATGTTCCCACTGCTGGAAATCAGGCCTCCGATCTAGGTGAGGCAATGGGTCGTAATCAATCACGCGGGCCCAGTCTGGGTACAAAAATTCCCTATCTCAGAATAAAATAGCAAAGTATTTTATTTGTAAAATTGGCTTGTAAAGAAAATTAAAAAAAAAACAGTATCACACTTTTAATATTATAAAGGAATGTTTGTGTAAGGAGCGTAGCTACCGCCGTATCTACCTTATCAACCGCCCAACAGGGGCCCCGAAATAGGCGAAAATTCGCAACATATATACACGTCAACCGCAGTCACGGACGCGTCCAATCACGATTCGCGTCTATGCCAAAGAGAATATATGCGCTACGTTACCACCACAGACTATAAAAACGAGTTGCACAAATTTTGTTTAAGAGTGCGTCGTGGTGTAGCAACTTTTATTATAACTATATTATGATTGTATTATTCACTTTTTTTTATTATTATCTTATTTATAATTCATTTGTACGTTTTATGTCATTTTTTACTTGTTTTGTTCACTCTGCACCGTTCGGCGTCTTATGTCGACACCGCCACCGGCCCTCGCTGAAAACCAGCGCTGTGAGCTTATCGCTTTAAGCATGAGGTCACAGCTTCATGCTGAGCGTTCGGCCGTTTTACGCGGATTTGACGCATATATTCCTTAGTTTTTAATGATTATGTTTGTTATCTAGCTTTAAGTTTGCGTCAATTCGCATAAATAAACTGTTTTTCTTTCTTTCTTTCTTTCTTTCTTTCTAAACCAAGCATTTGTAAAAAAACACCATTTTTTTATACGGGGCCCCTGTGGGTCTATCTACGCCACAGGTTTGTGTGTATATTTGTTACTAATTTATGCTCGAACGGCTGCACGTATCTACAAGTACACAGATAAACTATATCCTAGAATAGCAAGCACATAGAACATTTTTTATCCCAGGAGTAGGTATGTTCTTTAAAGTTGTCATAAAATAAAAAGCCTGTTTTGACATTTGTATTTTGACTACCTAAACGCCTTGCGGCTTGTCCGGTTTAGTGTAGCTACAATAGCTAACTACTACACGGGATCCCTGATTATTATTTTAGTAGTAGCTACATTACAGCGGACAAGCCGCTAGGTAGTCAAAATACAAATGTCAAAATGGGCCTTTTATTTTTTGACAACTATAATTTTCTAATACCACGTGGACGAAGCCTGCTACAAGCGGTTTCTCCATTTTATATTTTTATGGGTTTCTCCTTTCGTTAGTCTACATACTATTATTTATTTTAATATTATAAGTCTGAAGACTTTGTTAGTTTGTTTGAGCTCATTAATCTCAGGAACAGTAGTTCTCAGAAGCAGTAGGTTTAAATTGAAAAAATATTTTTTTTTAGTATAGTAGTAGTAAGTAGTGTTGTATAGACTTTGTACCTATTCCTCGGTAAATAGTCTATGCAACACATTATGGTGTAGTGAACCAAAGACGTGGGTTTTTTTATGGTAAGTAAAATCATCCAAAGACAAACCTAAGGTGGGGCGGGAAATAGTGTCAGACTCTTACTGACTAAAAACCTACCCTTCCATTCATTGCCTTCGTCCCAGGGCCCCGAGTGACATTTTCACATAACCTTTGGCCCCAGTAGGCTTCGGCCCTGCTGGGTCAGTTAGTGGTACAGTTTGCTGACAACTCCGACGTGGGTGGAACCGTGGGGAAAAGCTAGTCTTCGATATATCTAGAGTATATCCGATTTCTGTACCTTTTCAATCATAATAAGGTCTAGAATATATGACACGCTAATAACGAGGACACCTACCTATATACCACCGATAATGTTCCATTTAAATTAAATGTTATTTTAAACTTACATCATATAACTATAAAATAATATTTGTATCGCTTTATCACCTCGATCCATATTTCCCGAGGAAAACACTTTGTCTTCAACTTAGCAAGTTCGCAGATGACACAAGTTTGAAACTTGGACGAGCCGAGAATAGTGTTGTCAGACACGAAATAATAAAACCGGGATTCATGGCGGGATGCAGTGCGATAGATTCGAGGCGGATAGGACAGGTCGTTGTAGTGAACTTTTTTCGGCTAAAATGACGAAAATGATGATGACTGTGCCCAAAAATTTTGAATAAACACGAAGCATCAACAGAAAAACTGCGGGCCAAATAAAGGGAAAAGTCATACAGGTAGTGATAATGTTTTTTAGGATTCCGTACCCCAAAAGGAAAAAACGGAACCCTTATAGGTTTACTTCGATGTCTGTCGAGAAGTTCTTTTATCTCGAGAACGCGTAGAGGTATCGAATTGAAATTTAAATTATTTACTCAGTTCTGCGGTCCCTTGAAGCTGTGAAAAAATCAGACTTCTAAGTTAACGGAAAAAAGATAAGACCGTTTATGTCGCAAAAAAACGTATACTTCGACGCTCTCAAGGAACTTCCCATCGACCCAGAATCTAGAGATTTGGCATAAAGCAAGGTCTCATAACACAGATATAGGAACAAATCTGAAACCTTTACAGTTGCTACATCACGAAAAAAAAACCCTTTTTTTTCGACTCGGAAAAATCTTCGAGACTCAATTCGAGAATTGAACTATTTACGTAAGTAAGTTTGTACGGAACACTCAATGCGCGAGTCCAACTCGCCCTTGCCTAGTTTTTTTTTTTAGATAAGCATTTGATACTTAATTGTAGTAAGTAGTTCAATCAGAAATACTTAGGTACCTACTTTTCCTTCTACTTGAAAAATATGCAGTATGAAAATATCACGATATTGCATAATTTTAAATAGAGAGTACTGAGTTAGTTTTTTTAGGTTTTTCCTTTAACTATAGAAAAATTCAAAATACCACGTTAATTTTGGATAATTTTATCTCCATTCTCATCGCGGCTTCAAAAATTTCTCTAAATTTTTTGTTGTATTGTATAAATAATCCCGTAAAAACGGGACTTTGGTAAATCACTAGCCGAATTCTTAGCGTCATTCGTTATCGCCCTTCGGAATATTAAAATTGAATTAAAAACTTCCCGAAACACGGCACAACTTTAGTTTAATTATTTTGTTTACGTACAAGTGGATTTCTATCAAGATTTGATGTATTTTGGAAGGTTAAAATATTACCAACTAGATATTCAAATTCATATCTTCAATTGCATACCATAATGTCATTACAGATGGTACAATAATTATGGACCCTGTAGGACACAGCAAAAAATAAAAAAATAATAATAATACCCTGAAAAAGAAGGCCTTAAGGTAGGGCGCCCGCCCCAGCCGCCACCGGGATTCCGATCCCGATTTCCGACCAGCGGCGCGGGCTTGCGGACGGCGTGCAATGGGTAGCACGCTGTCCGATCGTCCGGTAACCGACCGAGCCCAAGTCGTCGACGGCGCGTACTGTTCCCGCGCGCCTCAAGGAGCAGTCAGCACACCGAAGAGGCCCAGCCTGCTAACTGCAGGCAGAAACAGTACAAGCACATGAAATTTTTGTACTAAAATGTTTGGGTTTCCTCGCGATATTTTCTTTTAAATTACACGAAGTAATTGCGTATTCGTAAGTCAAAGCAGTTACCTCTGGGCCCCCACTGATCTCAAAAAACATGTTACGGAAAATTTTAAGAGTTTTAAAAATAAACCAGGTATTGGCAAAGTGCCCACAAAAAAGTAGCTCCAAACTAAATGCAATCTATGAATTGTTTTGTTACAATTTGAGATTTCTTAAAATTATTGAAGTAAACAATGTTTCATGAAATCCAAGGTTGTGCTAAAAATTTTCAGATTGAGATTTCTAGATGATTCCCAAGAATCGTTATCAAAATATTACATCTAACTAAAATATAGCGTCAAAAAACTCCTCCGCATCGCTGTCGCCTTTAGTGTATATATATATTTTTTTTGTTTTATTTATATAATCTATTACTATAGAAAACAAATATTACATTGAGATTATTCTAAAGAAAAAACTTAATGTTGCTAATAATTTTATCCCATGGAGGGTCGATCGGGTACACTATCGATTTGTAAAGATAAAATAAAAAAATAAGTTTTTTCTTTCTAAAACTCGAATTAATATACGCATGTACGAAATTAAATTCTTTAAGTAAACGAGTGATTGAGTGAATGACCTTGTAGGTAGTTGTCGGTCTTTGCTTACTACAGATCATTGGCTTCGCTCAGCTGACGTTTACTTAAAGAAATTAATTTCGTACACGCGTAAATTAAATCGAGTTTAAAAAAAAAACATATTCTCTTTACAGGTCGATAGTGTTTTATGTAGCGAATCAATCCTCCACGGGATTAAAACGATCAAAATTTAACAGTGTACAGTTGTTGCGAGTACGTTAAAAACACTTATTATGGCCATGGAATGTACAGAGCAACTGAAGGGCACAAATGGGGTTTAATCAATGAAAGTCTGACACGCCCTCTCGCTCCGCTCAAAAGAGGGAGAAGACAGTGATGATTTATAACCTTAAAAAAAATACAAAATAGGGAAAATACCTTGTGGCATTAAGCCCGCTTATAAGTACCACAACTATTATAACAAGTTAAAAAGTACACTGTCTAGGGAGAATAATTTCCAAACTAAATAAAAGACTTTTGTACAAGTTACGTCCACTTGTCTCTCGTCTTCTGTTAAAAACTAATAGAAACTTCAAACATTATAGAAATAGAAACACATTCAATGTTATGCCTTGCTGTTCATTGCTCAGATCTATAAGAAAGGTGGACGACTTAAGGAGAAAAGGTCATAGACGCAACTAAGATAAAATTTATTGATTTACCATTGCCATTACTGTGATCAACTCTGTGTTTAAAATTAAATAAACTTCGGCTCTATCTATTTGCTATCTAAAAAGCTGAGCTAAATGTACCAATAAAATTTCTTTTAAGCCTTCAGAATTCAGTTGAATGAAACTGTTGTAAGGACGTTCTAGAGGTCATATAAAAACTAAATAGATAGACGCATTGAAAAAAGAACTAAGAATATTAAGCCTAAATTGTAATGGTAGACCTAATCAAGATTATCTGAAAAAGCGAACATATGAAGATACTGAACTAAATTGGATGAAGCAAGAAAATGTAACCAATATTAATGATAACATCTTTTTGTTAATTCCACAAGGGACCTGTTCTATAGAGATTGTTGTTTTTACCACGATTGAAAGGGACAAAGAAAAGAACACAAGGCGGTATAGCAAACATACAAAAAACAATTGAAGAAGGAAATTAAGAAATGAACGAAAACAATTTGGGTGCTGAATCATTATAGAGCATTGTTCTGAACAAACATATTGTCGATTTGTCGGCCGATGACTGTGAGCGCGCTTTCGCTGATTCTCGGTGGCCGATTAATTTGTACTACGCGTCTATGCACGGCCGACACGGATTGGCTACGTTGCCGAATGTAATAGTTTATTAGATTGCAGCGTCCCAATGCGCCGTAGCCACAATTCATTAAGGATATACTATTTTTTTTCCATACGAATTTAGAGCGGGGGAGGTATTATACCACAGTTTGACATTGTACATTCAAAATTAAACATGATATCTTTTTATTTTATTACTAATTTTGTCTGTACGGAAAGAAAAAAAAAAATTGCCATTAAAAAGTTATGAGTCAGTAAAGTTGGTTTTTCTTGATGATTTTAACAAAACTTTGAGTGTAAAAAAATAATAAAAATCATGTAAAATCTCCAAAACAAACTCGGTAAAGCTCAATTACTGAAGAGTTCTATAAAAATTATTTTTAGTTGACTTATGCAGTAAAACACGATCTTCCAAAACACTATTCGTAATTTTTTACACACGTCTAATGTTTTTTCAGTTCAAAAGGGTGTTTTTGTGCATGCGAACAAGAGTTTGTGCATGTAGACTAGCATCTAATTGCTCATCAATTATACTATCTCTGTCGGACACGATGTCAGATGAGACGGCGCGTTTTTTAGCCGCGCTTATCAGTGAGTTCGAGCCGGCGACTCGTAGCCTACAGTGAGCATACTCACAGTCAGCGGCGGACAAAACGTTCGGTGTGAACGATGCCTAACTGAAACCAAAATACCACAAAAACATGGATATAAAAAAGCCATATATTTACCAATACTGTAATGGACGCCGAGCTAAAAGTGCTAAAATAAGCAAAGACTGATAAGACAGTGAGTGTGTGTATATATAGTTTGTGTTTTTTAAGTGAATCTAACCAATTTCAAGTGAGAGACTTGCGTAAAACGCCTTTATTGTTAAGTGATAACGTAGAATAAGATTACGTAGTGATAAGGACTTGTGATTGGTGATAGTGACTTTTTCTATGTTTTATATTTTTACAGGATAGATTAGCATATCCTAAGTAAGATTATATAAGGTTTGCTATGTAAGATATGGATATTTTATGTAAAAAGCATGTTTGAATTGTAAAGGCTCTCGTTAAGGTAAAGTTTCGTTATACTTAAGGTTAATGCATGGAAAATTCTACAAATTTTGTGCTAAATTCTGATTGGCTGGTTCTCTCGCGAGCATTCGAGAATGTTCCGTAGCTCCACCCCAGAGATGTATAAATTAGGCGCGGTTTAGTGCGAGAACGCAGTCGTCCTCCGAGAGCCTAAAGAAAAGGAAGAAATAAACTGAAGAAAGAAAAGAAGCCGTGTTTTATTCAAGACACACAAAATACAGTCCAAAACAGCCTGGTCCTTCGAGCGTCGGATAAGAACAGAAGAATCTGCGACAACATACCTGCGGAGACGACGTGTCAACAACGAGTCTGCGAACGAAGATCGAACCAACGTTTCAAGATTACGCCGAATTAGGGAAGAAAAATCAAGATCTACTAGTCTCGCTTAGAAGAGGGCTCCGTTGAAGTGGAAACGAAGAGTTCACCGGTTCCTACACGTGGAAGGGGCCCCGTTGAGGTGATATTCGTCGACCACTGGTCCTAGAAGAAGAGGGACATTTGAAGAAGGGTGGATCTAGATTTCAAGGGGCGGATCAAGAAAAGGATCGTTGGGTACGGGACTCGTCAGGGGCGGATCAAGAAACCCGCTACGTGTTGGAACAAGTTCACGTATTGGAACGAGTTCACACACGTTCTACGTTCAAGATGGTGGTCACCCGAAGTCAGGGAGATGCAGCGGATATGGAGGAACAAAGACGCGCCCAGCTACAGGAAGCAGCGCGTATAGAGAGGGAGCGACTACGAAGATTGTCAATGGAACCGCCGGCGTCACCTTTTTCAAAGGGAGCGGACGCTAGTACGGCAGGACCTTCTGGGGTCGCTACAAGAATTGAAGACCAACAAAGAGCAAGATCGCCTGCAAGATCAGCAAGGTCTATTCGATCGACCAACAGCGCCACGACACGACTACGAGTGGCGGAACTGGAAGCAGCAGAAAAGTTGGCCGCGATAAGAAGAAAGGAGTTAGAATTGGAAGCAGAATTGATCAAGAAGAGGCTAGCAGTAGAAGTGTCGGTCATCAACGATGAGGAAAGCGTGCATGAAGAGCAGTTTACGGAAGCCCTCCCACGGGAAGAACCCCTACGTAAAGTGGACGACTGGCTGATGAGGAACCCGCTCACTTCACGGGGGGAGGAGAGCTCCAGACGAGAAGAAACGAAGCAGCTCCGGTTCGACACAGCACGAGGAAGATCACCGACCCCTACTAGAACCAGGAACAGCATAGAACACCTGGCAGCTACCCTGGAGAAGATGGCAAGACCAAGACTGCGACACACAGACCTTCCGACTTTCTCCGGCGTGACCAACGAGTGGCTTCCATTCAAAGCATCATATCGGGACTCGACCCAGATGTACCAGATCTCGGCAGCAGAGAACATACAGAGATTAAGGAGCTGCCTGAAGGGAGAAGCTAGAGACGCAGTGGCCGCCCTACTACATACAGCAACTGACCCGAACGTCATAATGAAGACATTGGAGCAATGTTTCGGAAGACCAGAAGTGATCATCGACAAGGCAATGGAAGACCTGAAGAAACTTCCGAGACTGGGGGCCTCAGCGACGGAGATAAACAGCTTCGCAATCAAGCTGCAGAACATAATCTGTGTCCTCAAGACTATTGATAGAAGAGGATACCTGTACAACCCGATGCTAAGCAGAGAGGTACTGGAGAAGATGAGCCCGCACCTGAAAGCAAGATGGTGTGACTACGCGTACGACCATGAAGACACGACAGACCCAGAGATCGTCGTCATGTCCCAGTTTCTGATACGGGAAGCAGATAGGGCGTTGCGATATACATACGCCCCTGCATCGTGCGCCTCCAGTATGAAGAAAGAAGCGAAACCTGCTGTGACATTCAAGAAGAAAGCAACCGTGTACGCCACGTCTGAAGATACAGAAGAAAGAAGAGACTTGTGCCCGAAGTGCGACCAAGAACATTTGCTGACCGCCTGTCCCAAATACAAGGCGCTTTCGGTAGACCAGAGATGGAGTCTGGTCCGAGAAAAGGGTATATGCTTCAGGTGCGCCCAGAGAAGACATCGACGCATAGTGTGCAAGGCGAAGCCGTGCGGTGTTAATGACTGCCGCCGCCCACACCACTCCTCCTTGCACAATGATTCGAAGAAAGAAGCAAACAAACCCGAAGACGCGAAGACCGACGAGCCACCGAAGCAGGAAGCGGTACTGTCGGTGGCTACGAGACCTGCTCCAGGACCTAAGGCAGTGCTGCTGAAAATGTGCCCTGTCATCGTGTCGGGACCACGGGGGGAGGCGAAGACCTACGCACTGCTAGACGAGGGAGCAACGATCACCCTCATCGACGAAGAACTGGCAGCCAGCATCGGGGCAAGAGGACCGTCACAACCGCTTCACTTGAACGGAGTAAACATGTCACAGCAAGAAATGGAAAGTCAGCTCGTGTCCATCGAAATCAAGGGGATTAAGGAGACGGATGGCCATCGGATCAAGGCAAGAACGATGAAAGATCTGAAGCTGCACCAGCAGGCCATTCCGGAAACCTTGCTGGACTTCGAGCACCTGAAGAACCTGGACCGGGATGAGGTGTGCTACGAGACTGCGCGCCCTGGACTCCTGATAGGAACCGACCATTGGGAATGTATCGTCTCCAGAGAGTTGCGAGTCGGCTGCCCGAACCAGCCAGCTGCTTCAAGGACTCAACTCGGATGGGTGGTGCATGGGACCGCACCTCGCGGCGCCATCTATCAAGAAGGAAACGTACTACACCTGTACGAGCCTGCCAGACCTACCAGTGCGGGCGACCAGGAGCTCCATAACCTAGTAGAAGCACACTTCAAGATCGAATCTCTCGGCGTCACAAAGAAGCCAAGAGTCAGCGAAGCGGACAAGCGAGCTACATCTATCGTCGAGCGAACAACGAGGAAGATCGACGGAGGCTACGAGGTAGGATTACCGTGGCGACGAGACGACACCTCCATGCCCCCTAGCTACAACCAAGCGCTTCGCCGA
Source organism: Leucania comma (assembly GCA_958295575.1). Taxonomy (NCBI): domain Eukaryota; kingdom Metazoa; phylum Arthropoda; class Insecta; order Lepidoptera; family Noctuidae; genus Leucania; species Leucania comma. The sequence continues at coordinate 6,383,545 of OY282468.1, forward strand.
CTGAGGAAGATCGAAGAGAAGATGGACTCGGATCCCGCTTTCGAGAGAAACTACTCCAGCCAGATAGAGAACCTGCTAGAGAAGGGGTATGCGACTCCGTGTGATGGCTCCGAAGATGGAAGTGCTGTCAGCTGGTACCTGCCACACTTCGCGGTACAGAACCCCAACAAACCGGGTAAATACCGTCTAGTGTTCGACGCGGCGGCTAGGAGCAACGGAGTATGCCTCAACGACGAGTTGCTGGAGGGTCCAGATCTGCTGTTGTCACTACAAGGGATCGTCTTCAGGTTCCGAGAAAAGACTATCGCGATCACAGCAGACATTCAAGAGATGTTCCTGAGGGTGAAGATAAGACCTCAAGATCAACCGGCTCAGCAATTCTTGTGGAGGGGAAAGGAGCGAGAGAAGCCCCCTCAGAAGTACAAGATGACCAGTATGATCTTCGGCGCCGCCAGCTCCCCGTATATGGCCCACCACGTCCGCAACCATAACGCAGAAGTGTACGGGCAGGAGTTTCCGCGCGCACTGGAGGCAATCAGGAACAGTCATTACATGGACGACTGGGTGGCGAGCTACGAAGACGTAGAAGAGGCACGGAAGGCGGTTCAAGAGACACGGACCGTACACGCTCACGCCGGGTTCACACTACGTGGATGGAGCGCCAGCGACAAGGCAGTGCTGAGCGACGTGCCCTCTGAGCTACATGCCACCACGCCCACGCAATTGGGAGGAGAGCAGCCGGAGAGCAAAATATTGGGGCTGTTCTGGAACGCGGAAAAGGATGAGCTCGGTTTCAACACGTCCATGAACCGGGTCCCGGAAGAAGTAAGATTGAGAATACGCGCGCCGACCAAGCGGGAGGCACTCAGCGCCGTGATGTCGATCTACGACCCGCTGGGACTGCTGAGCCATTACACAATCCGCTCCAAGATCATTCTACAGAGCTTGTGGCGCCTACAGATCGCCTGGGACGAGCAGATACCGGAAGAAGAGAACGAACTCTTCGCGTCCTGGCTTGCACACCTTCAGGAAATAGCTACGCTGAGATTGCCCCGCTGCTACGCCCTAGGAAAATACGAACGAATTGACCTCCACGTGTTGTGTGACGCCAGCGAGCAGGCCTACGCGACCACGGCCTACTGGCGCATTAAGAGGAGCGACGGGAGTATTGCGGTCGTGTTAGTGGCAGCGAAGGCAAAGGTAGCACCGAGGAAGACGCAGACCATACCTCGGCTGGAACTCCAGGCGGCAGTCGTCGGGACAAGACTCGCCGACACGATCAAGAGAGAACATCGAGTGGAAGTTGGCCAAACAACATACTGGACCGACTCTTCGACGGTCGTGCACTGGATACAACACGACATGCGACGCTACACACCGTTCGTCGCCCATCGACTTGGGGAGATCGCCGAACTAACGCAGAGAGAGGAATGGCGATGGCTTCCTACTGACTTGAACGTGGCTGACGATGCCACACGCCTAACTGATGCGCCAATCAGCTCAGCGGATCGGTGGTTCCAGGGGCCAAGTTTTCTGTACTTACCAGAAGACCAGTGGCCCGGGAATTCAACAGGGGAAGAGAACGATGAAGAAGTCCTGCACGTGAGTGAGACATCAGGACGAGAGAGTTGGCTGCCAGACCCGGAACGTTTCTCGAAATATGAAACCCTGGTGAGGAGTGCAGCAAGGGTCTTGGCCTTCATCGACATCTGCCGACGACGAGCGACGCAGCTGGAACATCGACACATCGTACGCGCTGAGACCGAGCTGATCCGACGGGCGCAAGAAGAAAGTTTCCACGAAGAAATCGCACGGATGCAGTCTGCTCGCCCTATTCCAAGATCGAGCCGACTTTACCGGCTGGACCCGGTAATGGACGACGGAATCCTGCGCGTGAGAGGCCGGATCGAGGCTTCCTCCGCGCCCATCGAGACGAAACGGCCAGTCATCCTGGACGGCCGTCACCGCATCACGAAACTCCTGGTTATGCGGGAGCACTGTGCAGCGGGCCACGCTAACCGAGAGCGCGTGACCAACGACCTGCGCCAGCGTTATTGGATCATCCACCTGCGACCTACAGTGCGCGCAGTGGAAAAGCACTGCACCCTCTGCCGAAGGCGGCGAGCAGCGCCGCAAACGCCAGCCACGGGAGACCTGCCACACGCTCGCCTTGACCCGTTCCACCGCCCGTTCTCTAACTGCGGGGTGGACTACTTCGGACCGATGATGGTCAAGGTGGGGCGTCGCCGTGAAAAGAGGTGGGGTGCACTGTTTACGTGCCTCACATCCCGCGCCGTGCACATCGAGCTCGTCGCGTCTCTCTCAACGGACTCAGCGATCATGGCACTAAGAAGAATGGCTGCACGCAGAGGGTGGCCACGACTTATGTATTCAGACAACGGGACGAACTTCCGCGGAGCAGATCAAGAGCTTCGTGCGGCTTACGAGGAGTGGCTCCCCGCCCTGAAGGACGAAGGACTACTACATCGGATGGAGTGGCGGTTCATACCACCCGGCGCGCCAAATCAAGGTGGCGCGTGGGAAAGGTTGGTGCGCTCCGTGAAGGCGGCCCTCGGCGCGACTCTGAAGGAGAAGGCGCCAGCTGAAGAAGTTCTACGAACGCTCCTGACCGAGGCGGAGTTCTCCATCAACGCGCGTCCACTAACCCACGTAAGCGTGGACCCGGCGGATCCTGAGGCCCTCACACCCAACCATTTCCTGTTGGGGTCCTCCCTCGGCCTGCCATCGACGGGACCCTGCGACGACGCCGATCGACGAGTGTGGCGAGCAAGCATGGCGCTCGCAGACCACTTTTGGAGGCGCTGGCTCCGGGAGTACCTCCCTACTTTGGTGCCCCGAGGCGAGCCAAAGAACGACGCGCGTCCTCTACAAGTTGGAGATGTGGTCCTCGTAGTCGACTCCACACTGCCCAGAAATACATGGCCGATGGGACGAGTCGAACGCACGCATCCGGGACCAGACGGCGGCGTCAGGATCGTCGAAGTGCGCACCAGGACCGGCGTGTTCCGGCGGCCAGTCAGCAAGCTCGTCGTCGTGATGAGGAAGGAAGCTACGCAGGCTGCGCTGGGGGGAGAGATGTAATGGACGCCGAGCTAAAAGTGCTAAAATAAGCAAAGACTGATAAGACAGTGAGTGTGTGTATATATAGTTTGTGTTTTTTAAGTGAATCTAACCAATTTCAAGTGAGAGACTTGCGTAAAACGCCTTTATTGTTAAGTGATAACGTAGAATAAGATTACGTAGTGATAAGGACTTGTGATTGGTGATAGTGACTTTTTCTATGTTTTATATTTTTACAGGATAGATTAGCATATCCTAAGTAAGATTATATAAGGTTTGCTATGTAAGATATGGATATTTTATGTAAAAAGCATGTTTGAATTGTAAAGGCTCTCGTTAAGGTAAAGTTTCGTTATACTTAAGGTTAATGCATGGAAAATTCTACAAATTTTGTGCTAAATTCTGATTGGCTGGTTCTCTCGCGAGCATTCGAGAATGTTCCGTAGCTCCACCCCAGAGATGTATAAATTAGGCGCGGTTTAGTGCGAGAACGCGGATCGGCCAGTAGCCCAGTTGCTTAGACGCGTCACTGTGCTCCATATCGCGTAGTGATTATTCTTCCACCCGCAACTCACCGCACGGACCCGAAATTTAAATCGGGCCAACCGTTTGTGTTGTCGACGGTACAAATCCAGGTTTGTATCGGCGACAGCACGAAGGGAAGGCCTGCCCCGCGCTCTCCTCGGTGTGGAAACGCATCGAAGTGGTCGCGGCGGCTACTACCAGAGGATGAAGCCCATGAAGCCAGGCGCCCGCAGCCCTTCGGACCGCGGAGGCGCCGGCCGAAAAGAAGAAGATGTCGCTGAGCGGCCTGTGCTGGGCCGGACTACGTCGCTCCCGAACGTCCGGACGGCGCTGTCGTGCCCAGTACCGGCAATCGTCCCCCCAACGGTCGAGAAAAAATCTTCGAAGAAGATATCAAAAAATGAGGGTAGATCGAAGACCGTTGGGAACAAAGAAGATAAAGTAGAACCCAAAAAGCAGGTGCCCCTGTGTCCCTCACAGCCGTCGGCACCGGTACCCAGCCATCACAGGTCTCAAAAACCTGCAACGTACGCGCGAGTTGTTACGTCGGTCGCGCAAACTAGCGCCGGCATTCCGACGTCGACTCCGTCAGCGTCCGCCGCGCGCACTGTGGCGCCAGCGTCAGTGCGTATGACGGCCGCCGCTACATTCACCGCAAGTCGCCCGTCACCTACACCGACTCCGGCTCGCCCTCACGCTCCCGCTCCCCGACCGTCGACATCGGGTGGAGCGGCCGCTTCTCGCGACCCGAGATTACGCACGGCGAACGTGCGCCCCGCGTCGCCCCCTCCCGTCCCCGCCTCCCCTGCCGCGCCGCGCTCCGCTGCTTACGACTCGCCCGCAGTGCTCTCGAATTGCTCGTCGCGCGCGGGTTCGAGCTTGTCGCTCGCGTCAGTGGGAAGTGAAGTGCGTCGTAGGAGTGAGTGCATGGACACGGACACCCCGATGTCCCCAACCCCGTCGTTGGATGAGTTGGAGGTAGTGACCAGGCCCCAGCGACGGAGGAGGAGCTCGGACGAAGCCTGCGAGGGAGCGAAGCGTTACTGCAGCGCCCGCTCGCCTCAAGACGCACCGGTAATTGAAAGAGGGGTAAGTGGCCTAATTTCTTATCAAAAGTGTGTCGAAAGTGCAGCCCCCGCGCACGCCCCCGCCGATTCGAACTCGGCAACGGCAGCTAAGGGGTCAACAAAAAAGAAACTCCGCTACCCTCCGCTGGTAGTAGAAAAGCTACCCAACTGGGCGCAACATTTTCGTTGCTTAGCAACCAAACTGGGCCGACCACCCAACGCTCGCCCCTACGGTACTGGCGTTCGTTTTACGCCGGAGTCCGAGGACGAGTACAGGTTGGTCCAGCGATACCTCACGGCCCTGGAGAAGGAGAGCGGCGTCAGTTGGTTCGCCTACTCTTTGCCAGCGGAGAGGAACGTTAAGGTAGCCATTAGGGGGCTGCCAGCCGACACAGTCCCTCAGGAAATTGAGGAGGAGCTCCGCGTACTGGGGTACGAGCCGGAATATGTGCGCCACATTAGGGGGCGCCAGGGAAAACCCGGCTGCGTGTTCCACGTCGTGCTGCGGCGTACGGAGGACGTGCGCCGCATATATGACACCTCAGTGTTTATGAACATGAGGGGTGTCAAGATCGAAGCATGGCGTGGCAAACGTGGGCCCGCACAGTGCCACCGGTGCCAGAAGTTCAGGCACTCGTCGCACCAGTGCCACCGCCCGCTCGCCTGCGTTAGATGCGGAGAGGGGCACGTAGCGAGAGACTGCCCACGCCCCAGAGAGGAGCCGGCCACCTGCGCGAACTGCGGGGGCCCGCATCCAGCGTGCCATGTCAGGTGCCCCGTATTCCAGAGGGAGATACGGAACAAGCGGGCGGGTACAGTCGCCATCACGTCGACATCGACGCGCCGACAACAACCCACCGCACAAGAAACTCAGGGGCAAGTGAAGGAACCCGAGCGGGACCAAGGCGCGTCTTTGATGGCGGCTGCAAACGGGCCCACTGTACGCGGGGAGGCCACCTCCTCCCGGCGGAGGAAGAGGAAGAGTGGGGGTAGGAAGGGCAAACCTAAGCCCCCAGCGACCCGGAAGGAGGATCAAGGCCCGAAGTCTGCCCCTCCACAGAGGGGGACGCAGGTCGTGAAGGGGACGAAGAGCGTCAAAGCTGGCGCTAGCGGGGTGCAGGCCAAACGCACCCCCGCTACAACCCCCAACACCACGACCACCACCAACATCGCCCCCAAGGGGGCCCCCAGCTCTGAAATCACGACCTGCGCGATACAACTGCTGATGGACTTAATTAAGGCCATCAGACAGGGGCAGAGCCCGGAGCAGGTCATCCTTGACGGCCTGGCCAAGTTACTTACCTTGTGCCATGGCTAGGCCGTTAAGGGTGCTCCACTGGAACGCCCGGGGCCTTCGGGACAAGGTCGCCCCACTCCGCCTTCTCCTGAGGGAACAGAATATCGACGTGGCGCTGATAAGCGAGACGCACCTGGGGCCTGAAGATAGGGTCAGGTTCCCGGGTTTCCTCGTTTACAGGAGGGATGAAAGGTCGGCGAACAACACCCGGTACCGTGGTCTGGCGGTGCTAGTAAGGAGAAGAGTCGTCCACCAGGAGGCCCCCTCACCGTCACTCAACTCACTCTACGTGCAGGGCGTTCAACTGCACGTTGCCGGCGAGGACATCCGCTTGTATGCTTGCTACAAGCCGCCCTCGGCTCGACTGGACCTCAACGAGCTGAGGGCCACCCTAGCAGCCTCCGAGTCGCCAGCAATCCTCGCCGGCGACATGAACTGCAAGCACCCGGCGTGGAACGCCCTGCAGCAAAACAGCGAGGGGAGACGGCTCTTCGCGGACGCGGAGGCCCATGGATACACAGTGTCCGGCCCTGAGACGCCCACTCACTACCCAGAAAACCCACTGCACATGCCCGACGTGCTGGACATTGTGATCCATGCGGGCCTGCGCTGCCAGATCACGCAACAGGTCTTGGACGACGAGCTACAGTCCGATCACCATCCTGTACTCGTCGTCCTATCGGGTATGCCGACCCGAGTGAAACCCCTAGCGCCACGTCGATGCACGGATTGGACGTCCTTCGCTGAAAAGCTTGCGACCACTACGCCAACTCGGCCCATCTTTGCCGCCGCAGACGTCGACCTACTAGCGGACGACATCACTGCTTGCGTGAAGAGCGCCTTGGCAGAGGCGACGACAACATCCCAGCCGCAGGGGAGAGGGCTACAGCCCCCCCTACCTGCCCGAGTACATGCTTTGATCACTCGTAAGAGGCGCCTACGCAAGCAGTGGCAACAGTTGCGTTGCCCTATTATTAAAACGCAACTTAATCGACTTGCGGCAAAGGTAAAGACCGAGCTAGAGGCCCTAGACACCGAGAGCTGGGAGGAACGTATTGACTCAGCAGCATGTGACTGGACGGCGACACACAGACTGTGCCGCCAGCTCACAAACACCCCAGCTCCGGTACGCCCTCTGCAAGCCGACGACGGGGCCCTTAAGTACGTAGCCGAGGACCGCGCCGAGCTCTTCGCAGAGCACCTGGAGCGTCAGTTCCGCCCGAATCCGACCACTGAGCACGACCATGTCGCAGCAGTCGAGCAGCACCTTGGAGACTACTTCGCGACGCCGATAGCCCCCGACGAAGACCCCGTCTATTTCTCGCCTGGCGCTGTTAGACGCGCCATCCTACGAACCAAGCCACGTAAGGCCCCCGGTGCCGACGGTATAACCAACGCAGCGCTGCGCCACTTGCCGTACCGTACTGTTGCGGCCCTGGCGCGCCTGTACACGGGTATACTGCGCACGGGGGCCTTCCCCGCATCTTGGAAGGAGGGGCGCGTCATTATGCTGCCCAAGGCGGGAAAGAACCCGCTGAAACCGGAGAGCTATCGGCCGATCACCCTCCTCTCAGCGATCTCTAAGGTGTTCGAGCAACTCCTGCTGCGACACCTGTCGCCTCACATCTCTCCGCGCCCTGAACAATTCGGGTTTCGTGCGGAGCACAGCACGACGCTCCAGTTGTCGAGGGTACTGCACCTCCTGTCATCAGCGATGAACAAGAGAGAGTACGGGGTAGCAGTATTCCTCGACATGGAAAAGGCGTTCGACAGAGTTTGGCACGAAGGGCTAGTATACAAACTAGCCACCTCAAGCGCGCCCCGTCGCTTAGTAAAAGTGGTGCAAGCTTTCCTGTCCAACAGGTGTTTCAGAGTGGTGGTCGACGGGGCACTATCCGCCCCTAGACCTATCCTAGCGGGCGTACCGCAAGGTAGCTGTGTCTCGCCGGCGTGTTACTCACGTTACACCGACGACATACCTACAACTGCAGATGCCACGCTCGCGCTGTATGCCGACGACGCCGCGTACATAACAACGTCACTCAACGCAAAGTACGCGGCGACGAAGATGCAGCGCGCGCTAGACACAATTCCCGGCTGGCTCGCCAAGTGGCGACTGTCGGTTAACGTGGGTAAGACGCAAGCATTGATTACCGGCTGTTGCCCTCTACCACCACGTCTGAAACTCAGCGGAGTCGAGATCGATTGGGCCCCCCGGGCTAAGTACCTGGGGGTGACCATCGACAGAAGACTCACTATGGGACCTCACGCCCGCAATGTCGCCTCGCAGGGTAGAGTCGTCCGCCATAGGCTCAAACCAGTGCTCTCGTCCCGACTCCCGGCGCGCGTCAAACTGGGAATATACAAGGCGTACATACGCCCGGTATTGACGTACGCCGCTCCAGCATGGTTCGCCCTCACTAGCGAGACGAGCCGAGAAGGACTCCGCAAGCAACAACGCCTCGCTTTGCGTAGAGTCGTCGACGCCCCTCGCTACGTGAGGAACGACATTATACAGCGAGACCTCGGGATTGAGAGCCTGGACGAGTTTGTGCGGCGCCTCGCGAAGGGTATGTTCGCGCGTGCCGACGCCTCAGCTTGGCCCCACGTCAAGCACCTGGCACCCTGGCACGCGCGCCCACCTGACGCGAGACGACTCCCCCGCGATCTAATTGCGGGCAGTGAGTCCCCAACTTCCCCGGATTGACGCCTGAGTAGGTCGTACCAGTCTACACGCGACCTACTCAAACAATAAGACTCCACATACTACACGCACCCCGATAAGTACCGTGTGCTAAGTTAATATAGGCACGGTACAAATCGCCCATACATTCACCACTACTCATTCGCCAAACTCACGCACCGAGTAGATAGCTTAGGCTTACTATTCGGTGCACGTGCACTGAGTAATGTCACACATACAATGTTGCTCACACACAAACATAAGTCGACACTGCGGTCTAACACGTGACCGGCTCGCTCTGGAAGCGGGTTAGACGAGTGTTTCATGCCTACTGTAGGTTCGTAACAAGCCGGCACACCTGTCGCAGGTCGTCCCCCGCTGGGCTTCCTCTAGGTAACTAGGGGTTTCACCTGGCGGCGACTGACCGCCGGTGTGTCGTGAAGAGTCGGCGCTATATCAACGTAGCGCCGTAACGCGCCTACAGTACACACATACATACAGATACACATAGAGCTCTATCGCTCTAGTTAGCTAGGCCACTAGTAGGCCACCTAACGACGGGTCCGTTTTAACGGGCCGCGGTAGGACTCCGCGGTCAGGGGGCGAAGCCCCGAAACCGCTCGCCACGCCCCCTTGCGGGGGCGTCGCGATTAGCTACAGTGCGAGAACGCAGTCGTCCTCCGAGAGCCTAAAGAAAAGGAAGAAATAAACTGAAGAAAGAAAAGAAGCCGTGTTTTATTCAAGACACACAAAATACAGTCCAAAACAAATACCATTATTGGTAAACAAACAGACAGTGTCAACATAATAAAGTTTATTTAGAAGATTGGCTCCATTCCAACTCTTACAATGCAAAGCAGAAAACACAGACAAAAAAGATTTATTAACTTATTTACCAATAAAAATCATCATAACATATCTTTTGGAAAGCAAAGAGATTGATATTCATGTTAAATCAACGATATTCATGTTAAATCAATCGAAATAGCACAGTGTTACCGGTAAACTAAAGATGAATGGTATACAGTAATCTACAAGCTAAGGATGATCAATTTGGTCTGCGGAAACATTTGGTGGAGTTACCGCGTGGCCCAAAACGCAAAAGGCAACTCACGGCCCTAGCAGGCATCGGCCCAACTGGGCCCCTACAGTTTTACTGTCATCACTTTGAGGCGCGCGTCAAACTTTACGCGCCGTCACCGACTTGAATCTGGTCCTTACCAGACGGCGGGACAGCAAGCTACCCATTTCTCGTCTCCGCCAGAGCGCACCTATGATGACCGAGGATTGCCCTGCAGGTCCCGACGCCCCAGACGCTCAAGTCTATGGCGAAGCTTGGTGCGTGAGGATGACCATTCGTGGTCAAGGCCCTGTCTTGGTCGTGGATTTAAACCCAGCCAGGTGCACTACTTTACTTAATTCATTCATCAACAATGGTTTCAAAACGGTGAAGGAATACATCGTGAGGTAACAAAATATACAATAAAATCGAGAAAATCAGAGACATGTTACATTCACCATGCGCATCAAACCCACTTGGTAGATTAGGCTTAACCCTCTCCTAGAGAGGAAGACCGCATTTCAGCAATGAGAACATCATAAAGCCGATTATGGTTTATCTGACTTCCACAAGCCAGTTGTGAGGCAAAACGATATCCATTGGAAAGATTGTATATATTATCAGACTTTCAAGACTAACAGTAAAGGCTGTCAAAATCCTACAAATGGCATCTGGAATAATTAATAGTCTAAACACGAAAAAAGAAGCCAAGAATATAATGTCGTGCCTCACGGTAGCACTGAGCTCAACCAGACAACTAATGCCTGACGCTGGTTTTCAACTGAACCTGAGGTTGTGATGCAACAGCCTCCTCCAAAAGTCACTACAACGACCGACTCTGTGACCGATTCCCGCGACACCAGCAGGTCTAAAAAGGCCACTTTTGTAGAATCCTTCATTAATCATTTTTTTTTTATACGGCAATATTTACAAGTAATATGATTCTGATATGCAGTGAACTGAGTATGATTCGACTAATTTTTGCAACCATTTTACGAACATTAACATTGCTAGGAATTCGGAATATGATTTGCTCTAGATGAATTGCTCATGTGACGTTTTTAGGCCCGCTGGTCTTTAGTCTACCTTATGGCAGGACACCTTGTAGCTTTTATAGCTGCTCTCTATTTCGATATCTGATTAGTCAGAATTCTATCGGATGAAACATTTTCTAGAATAGTAATCGTAATTTAATGGCAGATTGGAATAAATACTTCTAAGAAAATTGAATCTTCCGGGATTGCATTTTTAGTTCGACCTTCAACGAACATTTCGACGTTTAAACATTATTCTATGTTTAGAAGCCGATCATTGCATATAAATTTGAAGTTTACCGTCAGAACATGTATTAGGATTTGTTCAATAGTTTGTTATGAAAGATGCAAGAGCTATCAAACTAGTTTTAAAAATAAATAAATAAAAATATCTACTTTAATTCAGATCGTAGTCCATGTTATGTTTGTAATCACTCACCTTAAAAACTATGTTAGCAAAAACACAATAGGAGAAATATCCTAATTTAAATATCTTGTGAGAACATCTGACCAGTTTGCCAAATTAGCGAAACGGTTATCAATTGTTTTAATTTCAAAATCTAATTTCCAAGGCGTAATAAGGATTAACGTAAAGATATCTAAAAGTTTTAACCAAACCAGAACTTTCAGATCTCATTGTCATTCAACTTTTTTATACATAGCATAATCACCCTTTTAATGTTCCCACTGCTAGGACTTTGTCATACCCCAACTAAAAAATATAGTGACTGTTTTAATATTCAACTAGAAATTACTCCTATATTATGACTGCGTTCCATTTTGCAACCGTCAATCCCTTAGTAACTACCTACAACCAACAAGTCAATTATATGACACCCAATATGGTAAAATTAACCATACCATGCTCGCTTACCTAGCTAACATTCGGGCTATAATTGGTTTATTTTAACATTACAACAGCAATCATTGATCCAACTATTTTTAATCGGCGGGCTATGGGTAGCTCGCTGTCCGTCCGTCCGGTAACAGACCGGTCCGAGCTCAAGTCGTTTATGGCGCGCACTGTTCCCGCGCGCCTCAAGGAGTTGTCAGCAAACTGTAGGAGCCGAACAGGGCCGAAGCCTACTGGGGCCAAAGGTTATGTGAAATTGTTACCCGGGGCCCTGGGACGAAGGCAATGAATGGAACGGGGTAGGTTTTTAGTCAGTAAGAGTCTGACTATCTCCCGCCCCACCCAAGGGCGAGATTTGTCATTGGATGATTTTACCTACCATAAAAAAAAACTTTTAATAACAACCTCCGATCACAAAAAAAAAAATAGTACTGTATTAATAAGGCGAGCAAAACGCCGCGCTTGGAATCAAAATTTATCGTGATCCTCAACATATTATTCGGGTTATTACTATGTTTGGGATTCTACAATAAGATATTAGGGAAAGGGCAATGACTGCTAAAGACATGCTACAACCTTTCAACTATAGCAATATGTGTCCACTAAGCCGATGCCAACGCGTAATGTTTGGCGCCGATGGTCGACTGGCGCAATTTGGACGCATCGGGTGCAGACTGGGTGCCAACACTGCTAACCATTCACCACAATGACTCATCCTTGAAACTTACAACGTATTGCAATAATTGCAATGGACTAATTACTGAACGCAACGATGTAGTAAAACTGGTAAGAAGTATTTTGTCGTTCATTGAAAAATTGGGATAACCCTTTTAGACACCGTTGTTTTTTTTTTACATATTTGCAACCAATAAAGAAAAAGTGCATTTAGTAGGTACATCACAAATCATGCTTCTACACATATGCTGTATCATCCCACAGCCATACTTATTAACTTATCCTGTTAAATGAGCTGCTGTCATATGGAGCTGTAATAAATTTGATGAGAATTTCTCAATGAAAGTATTTTCTACACCGAACATCACTCAACATTACTTTTTCTCGGCTAAACACGCATTCTATATAATAATTTATATCAGCAGAATTATGATGGACTTAAATTGTGATAAATATGTAAGCTAAGCGAAGAGTGAATAAAACAAGACCAAAGATTTATTACGACTAAAGAAAAAAATCCAATTTTAATGAAGTAACTTTGTAATCAAGACTGAGTTAAATACTTAAATTAATTGGTCATAAAACTTTTCCTCGAGCAGAAGAACAATTTATACACCCGCAACTCTGTCCTTTCATTGAAACACAATATCGCGAAATCGTGATAAGAATTCTATCATGTCACCTCTTTAACATGCTTAGTGACTTGAGGATTTCAACATCCTTCATTTGCCCTTTGAGTTTTAGAGCCACAATAATTCTTTGACATGTTTCCGCTGTCTTTTCTTTTTATTATTATCTATAATTAATAGGCTCGCGTTTGATCACTATCTCACCTGATGGTAAACGATGTTGTGGCCGACGATGGAGCACGCTTGCCCAGAAGTAACCTATTCACTCTTGACTTAAAGATCCCTAGGTTGTAGCTATCAGAAATTCCACTCCTTAGCTAAAAAGACGGTTAACTGTTATTGTTGGCGACGAGTGCAATTAAGTGACAGTGATTAAGAGAGACTAAAGTGATTAGAGTGATTTTAAAAAAGTAAAGTGATAATTAATAGAGCTCGTAGGGACTCGGACACGCAATTAGTGTATGTGATTTACCGTAAGTACTTCGCAGGTAGCCTAAATTTGTGAATATTAGCTAATTACTTGTCTTAATTAAGTAAATACTTATATGTTTAATTAGGCTAGCTTATTAGACGCACTGACCAATAAGAATTGTAATTGAATTCTAATTAGATTCGTTCTTATAGCCTTTTCAAATATTTTGTAACAATGACTTTGTTCATGGACAAATATAAATTCAAACTTATCTTCTTATCTGATAACATAAGCAGTACAAATTATATATTTTAAGATAGCTCGAGACCTCTAGAAGTGATTTAAAGTAAAATCCAGGTGCAATATTGTAATTATTGATAAGAAACATTGTAAAAACTGTGTAACCGAAAGTAAAAACTATTGTTCAAAGTCCTGTAAAAATCATGGTTCTCGTTAAGGTAAAGTTTGGTAGTACAATAGTAAACCGGTTTTTTCGGTCGTCGTCGTCTCCGGTCCTGAAAGTTTCTCCTTTTTGTGAAGCAAGAATAAACAAGACTGATCAAGATTGCTGGTTTTTATTGGAATCCCCTACAAAATATTGGTCCTTCGAGAGCCGGATTCAAGAAACCGAAGCCTGAAATCTGAAGAGGATCACAGTTCATCATAGAAAATCGTGAAGAACGCAAGGTTTATTCTACGAAAGGCGATTCACAAGCTTCGTCCGTCATATCAACGTGAAGGAACTCCGTTCAACGTGAAAGAACTACGTGTCGAAGAACTCGAAGCTCAAGAGCAACGTCAAGAATATTTGGTTTGGTGGGTCGACCCTGCCACTACTTGCACCCACCCAAGAAATACTTAAGCGACGTTGCACCTTGGAAGCCAGGAGCCGTCTACTTGAAGAAAGAATACTGAAGACATCTTGAAGACCCAGTAGCAGCCTAGGTTCAAGATTTGGATTCAAGTAGAAGCTTTTCGAAGACTTCGACTAGGAAGATCACTTGAAGAAGAATTCGATGCTCAAGGCTAACGTCGGGAACGTTTGATTCGGTGGTTCGACCGTGTCACTACGTGCGCCCACCTGAGAAGTACTTAAGCGACGTTACATCTTGGAAGCTGGAAGTTTTCTACTTGAAGAAGGAACATTGAAGACATCTTGAAGATTCCATAGCAGACTAGGACTACGGGAATTGAACTTCAAGACTTTGGACTTCAAGTAGAGGCTTTTCGAAGACTTCAACGAAGTTTATGCTGAGAAGATAGCAAGCACTAGGAAGATTGAGTGTGTTGCCCTTCTTGAAGCCCAGATATGATGACGAGAAGCCGGAAGGGAGATAGTTCAAGATCAGTGACCGAGGAAGAGACCAGTGGTGGCGACACTACGACTACAGGAACGACATCGGGTACCACATCTGAAACAGTTACTGAAGATACCACGACTGCTGAAGAAACGACTGTAGTTGAAGAAGCTGACGTCACACTCATCGAAAGTAAAGGAAACAAGAAGAAGGCAACAAGATCCAACTCCAACAAGAACAGTAAGAAGAAAGAATTGGAAGCTAGGTTGTAACTTGAGAAGCTACAGTTGGAGGAGATCCGATTGAAGACGAAGCTGGCGAATACCAGATTGGAGCTGGCACGCGTTGAAGATGACTCGGACCACAGCGAAGAGGAAGAGGCTGAAGCTGAAGCGGCCGCAGCTAAGGCAACTGCGGCATGGGTGTCGAAGACGAAGAGTGTGGAGCGCAACGAGGGGGAGCCAAGCAACGTCGACCCGCACACCTCGGGAACCGCACCAGCCACATCCAGTCCCACCAACCAGCTGGCTGAAGCTATCATGGAAGCAGTGAAGTCCGCAGCAGAGAACAAAGCGTCATCAATCATGCAGCGCGCACCAAAATACGTCAGCGAGTTACATCAATTCGACGGAGACCCTCGAGATTGGATGGCTTTCAAGGCTACGTATGAAGACACGCAAGCTCTCTTCAGCGATATAGAAAATATGGGAAGGCTAAGAAGAGCCATCAGGGGCAAGGCCAAGGAAGCAGTCAAGTCGCTACTCTTCACTCAAGTAGATCCAAGAGAAGTTATGACAGCTTTGGAACGCCGCTTTGGAAGACCTACCTACCTGATTCGAAGCGAAATAGAAAACATAGAGAAGCTTCCCGCCATGTCTGAAGATGCAAGAGAGTTGGTGCGTTATGCCGGGGCAGTATCCAACACCGTCAGCGTGGTGAAGCAAATGAAGAAACAAAGTTACCTACACTCCAGTGACATCTCGAACAGAATTATAGAGAAGATGTGTACTCTAGTACGTTTCAAGTGGTTCGAGTACCGTGCTACCAAAGAAGACGAAGATGAACCAGTGCTACTCAGCCTCATGCACTTCTTCAACAAGATGGTGGACCAATTCGAGATGCATGAATTTATGGGATCCAAAGTGAAGAGAGAAGGCATGAACACTAGATCAAGACCCACCGGTTCTCGAGGCGTGCACACAGCTCGGGCTACGAGGAACTCTGATGAAGAAGGATACACATCGGACGAAGAGGAAGATCGAGAGGGAGAACAGAACTTGAAATCGAAGACAGCTACGGTGTGCTCCTGCAAAGAAGATAGCAAGTCAGAACATAGTACGAAGATCACCTGCCCACAATGCAAGGGTGAACACACGCTCCTGAAATGCAAGAAGTTCAACGAAGCATCAATTCAGGAAAAATGGGAACAAGCCAAGAAGACTGGGACTTGTTTCAAATGCCTAGAAAGAAGACATCGAGGATTCAACTGCAAAGCGAAGCCATGCGGAAAGTGCAAGAAGGGACATCACCTGCTGTTGCATTATGAAGAAGCAACGAAGCCAAAGGCCCAAGAAGACTCTGCACGAACGATAGCTTCAACGATCAACGCTGCTCGTACAATTTCAAGAGCATACTTGAAGATAATTCCTGTGGAACTGATAGAACCGGAGACGAACGCCTGCGTCTATGCATTACTAGACGAAGGCTCAACAGTAACTCTAATAGAAGACGACATAGTCACGAAGATTGGAGCACAAGGGCCGGAGGAAGACTTACGAATAGAAGGCGTAGGTGGTCACCGGATGAATCAGAAGTCCAAGAAGATAGACGTGAAGATCCGCGGGATGTACGGGCGAAGCACCGAGAAGCTGACCGGCTATTCAGTGAAGAATCTGCATTTGACACCTCAAGAAGTTAACGAAAACGACCTGATGGGATGCGAGCACCTGAAGGAAATAGAAGATCAATTGAAGTATCCCAATGCAAAGCCAACGGTGCTCATAGGACAAGACAACTGGCATCTCATCGTTTCCCAAGAAGTGAAGCATGGCGACCGCAGCAAACCAGTCGCATCAAGAACCCGACTAGGATGGGTACTACATGGAACCCGATCGAGCAGCAACACCCCAGTGAAGATGGTGAACCATATCGTGACACAGCCTAGAGCCAAAGACGACCACCTGGAGAAGTTGATCAAGGATCATTTCGACATTGAGGCACTAGGAATTGCAGCTAAGAAGCCATCGAATGACATCGATCAGCGAGCCCTCGAGGTCCTGGACTCCACTACGAAGAGGCTCTCCAACGGAAGGTTCAGCACGGGGCTCATCTGGAAGACAAAGAACGAGAGCTTACCTGAAAGCAAGACAGCTGCTGTTCGACGCCTGAAGAACCTGGAAAAGAAGTTCCTGAAAGACAAAGACTTAGAAAAGAAATACGAAGAACAAGTAATCAACCTTATCAAAAGTGACTACGCAGAAGAGGTAACAGAAGAAGCCACTTCCAACAGGACTTGGTACCTGCCACACTTTGCTGTCATACACCCGCAGAAAAAGAAGATGAGACTGGTCTTCGACGCTGCAGCGAAGTCAAATGGAAGATCACTCAACGACGCACTACTGGCCGGACCAGACCTGCTACAATCACTGTTTGGCGTCCTGCTCCGTTTCCGGCAAGGTGCAGTAGCAGTAGTTGCAGACATCAAGGAGATGTTCTTGCGCGTGAAGATCAATGAAGAAGACAGAGATAGCCTTCGATTTCTGTGGCGAGACAAGGAATACCGGATGACATCATTGATATTTGGAGCTGCTTGTTCCCCATGTGCAGCAATCTATGTGAAGAATAAGAATGCAGAAGACTTCGAAGAATGTCACCCGGAAGCAGTAGCAGCAATCAAGCGTAACCATTATATGGACGATTACTTGGGAAGCTATGAAGACGTGTCTACGGCTAGAAGAATTGCCAAAGAAGTCGACGAGATCCACAAGAAGGGAGGATTCTACCTAAGAGGCTGGGCAAGCAATCACCCCGAAGCTATTGAAGAATTCCACTCAGAAGACAAAAGCAACTCTGTTCGACTGGGCGAACAAAAGGATCAAGTCGAGAAGACACTGGGGTTGAACTGGAATGTGAAGAAAGACAGTCTACACTTCACGTTAACCCTAAGGAATACTCCAAAAGAAGCCATCGACGGCAGACGCGCTCCCACGAAGCGAGAGGCTACGAGTGCAGTGATGACAGTCTTCGATCCCTTAGGGCTGGCCGCTCCCATCACCATCCAAGGAAAAGTGATGCTTCAGAACCTGTGGAGATCCGGCATAGATTGGGACGAAAACTTACCACCGGCCTGCCAAGAAGAATGGATGAAGTGGCTCGAAGACTTGAAGAAGTTGGAAGGTCTGCACATCCCACGCTGCCTCACGAGAGACACCAACGAGGGGGAGCTGCATACTTTCTGCGATGCCAGCGAAAGGGCCTATGCGTGTGCAGTGTACTGGCGTTCGAAACACCCTCAAGTGGAAGTGAAGCTCCTGGCAGCGAAAGCAAGAGTGTCACCCTTGAAGCCCACCTCGATCCCGAGATTGGAGCTGCAAGCCTGTCTGCTGGGAAGTCGACTCGCAACAAGCACTGAGCAGGAGATGGATCTAAAGGCATCGAAGAGATATTTCTGGAGCGACTCGAGAACTGCGTTAGCATGGATCAGATCGGACCCGAGAAGATACAAACCCTTTGTCGCTCATAGGCTCGCTGAAATAGAAGAGCTGACGAAGCGAACGGAATGGCGATGGGTTCCGACGAAGCACAACGTCTGCGACGATGCCACGAGAGAAGCTCCGAGGGACTTCAACGAGAACCATCGATGGTTCAAAGGGCCGGAATTTCTCTATGAAGAATCCAAGAATTGGCCTGTAGAAGAAAAGAAACCTGCCACGAACACAGGCGAAGAAAAACCTTCGGCCATAACGCTCAGCGTGAGGAAAATACAGCCAATAATCGTACCAGAGCCCTCTCGATTCTCAAGATGGACCAGATTGCTCCACGCAACAGCGAGATTCCTCCAAACCGTGGACGCGTTCAAGAGAAGTTTGATCCACAAGACCAACATCACCAAGAGAATCACGAGAAAGGAGCAAGATCCGGCTCAGAAGAAGATTCAGCACCCGCAAGAGAAGAAACCTCTCAGAACGAAGGAAAAAAGAAAGGACTTGAATCTTCGTGAAAAATCAGCATTATATGTAGAAAAGGCTGAACGACTATTGGTGCAACGAGTCCAAGAGGATAGTTATCCAGAGGAACTGACAACTCTGCGAAATCAGGAAGACTCTCAAGTTTCTAAACTCAAGAACTTCACCATCAAGTTAGAAGATGGACTAATACGACTGTCGACTCGCATTGGAGCGGCAAAATATTTGACGGCTGCATACAAGAACCCCATAATTCTAGATGGACATCACTGGATTACCCAGTTGTTGGTGAAGCACGTCCACGAAAAGTTGAACCATGGGAACCATCAGACCGTGATGAACGAACTTCGGCAGAAGTACTGGATACCTGGACTTCGAAATCTTGTCAAGACCACGGCGAGAACTTGTGGATGGTGCAGAGTACGCAGAAGGACACCACAGCTGGCACCCCAAGGAGACTTGCCAGAAGAGCGGCTGTCCAGAACGAACCCTCCTTTTACGTGCGTGGGTGTCGATTACTTCGGACCACTGCTCGTGACAGTTGGACGTCGCGTGGAAAAGCGATGGGGAGTACTCTTTACTTGTATGACGACAAGAGCGATTCATCTGGAATTGGCGTCGTCACTTAACACCGACTCCATGATTCTGGCCTTAAGAAGAATGATCGCCAGAAGAGGTTCACCGAAGATAATGATGAGTGACAACGGCACCAACTTCATCGGCGCGAATCGCGAACTGCAAGAAGCGATCCAGTCAGCCACCAACCAGATCGGCATAGTGTGGAGGTTCATACCACCAGGAGCTCCCCACATGGGAGGATCTTGGGAGCGACTAGTGCGCACTGTCAAAACTGCGCTCGCAGCTACGCTCCACGAAAGAAGACCCAGAGAAGAAGTTCTGCACACCCTTCTCCTCGAGGCAGAACACATCGTGAACTCACGGCCCCTCTTTTCCGTGAGCACCGACCCACAAGAAGAAGAAGCGCTGACACCCAATCACTTTCTCATTGGGAGGTCCTGCGGAGCCAACCTTTTCGGCTCTTTCGACGACAGGGAGCTGATTGGCACCCCGTCCTGGAAGACGTCCCAGCGCCTGGCCGACCACTTTTGGGCCAGATGGACGCGAGAGTACCTACCTACGCTCTCGCCCCGGTACTACCAGGGTCCCCACTACCGGGATCCCACCGTCGGCGACGTGGTCCTACTGGTGGACCATACCCTGCCACGCTGTTCCTGGCCGCGTGGTGAGATCGTCGCGACATACCCCGGACCTGACGGCAGAACGCGGATAGTCGACGTGCGGACATCAGCGGGCGTTCTACGGCGACCAGCGACGCGACTCGTCGTGATTGTTCCTGTCTCGTCACCCCGAGCGGCTGAGGTGCAACGCACCGAGGGGGAGACTGTTGGCGACGAGTGCAATTAAGTGACAGTGATTAAGAGAGACTAAAGTGATTAGAGTGATTTTAAAAAAGTAAAGTGATAATTAATAGAGCTCGTAGGGACTCGGACACGCAATTAGTGTATGTGATTTACCGTAAGTACTTCGCAGGTAGCCTAAATTTGTGAATATTAGCTAATTACTTGTCTTAATTAAGTAAATACTTATATGTTTAATTAGGCTAGCTTATTAGACGCACTGACCAATAAGAATTGTAATTGAATTCTAATTAGATTCGTTCTTATAGCCTTTTCAAATATTTTGTAACAATGACTTTGTTCATGGACAAATATAAATTCAAACTTATCTTCTTATCTGATAACATAAGCAGTACAAATTATATATTTTAAGATAGCTCGAGACCTCTAGAAGTGATTTAAAGTAAAATCCAGGTGCAATATTGTAATTATTGATAAGAAACATTGTAAAAACTGTGTAACCGAAAGTAAAAACTATTGTTCAAAGTCCTGTAAAAATCATGGTTCTCGTTAAGGTAAAGTTTGGTAGTACAATAGTAAACCGGTTTTTTCGGTCGTCGTCGTCTCCGGTCCTGAAAGTTTCTCCTTTTTGTGAAGCAAGAATAAACAAGACTGATCAAGATTGCTGGTTTTTATTGGAATCCCCTACAGTTATGCTTTCGAATGACACATATATTATATTATATCTAGTCTGTACTGTCTCATGCTGAGCAAAAGCCTCTCCATTCTTCCTATTGTACCCGGTTCTGGGTCACTTGTTGCCAATTCCTAAGGAAGACCTAAGTCGTCCCGTCATCTCCTTCGCGATCTGCTGCAATCCGAACATGCGATTTTAGAGCACCAATTCTGTGTTACCGGCCCAACACTCGATCTGCATAATGGAGATAGGTCCAGCTTATTTCGCCTACAGCAGCCTTTCGATCCACATCAAGGATCTCTGTTTTGGCATAGTTTACCAAAAATCCCTAACACGTTAACAAACCTTTTTAATGGCATCTTAGCCAAACCTAATTGTAGTACAGCAAAAGATTGAAATTCTTTCATAGATTTAAGATTTTTTTTGTGATTGATTTGTGATAGTTAGTTGGAATTGACATCGTCACAGTAATAGTGTACGAAAATCGCTTAAACGAAAAAAAATAAAAAAACATCCTGCTCATTCACGCCTATAACAGATTATCCTTAAACCCTTTACCAAGCAATGCCCCACTTCCCTAGCCAGAGTGTCAACGCACCGATTACAAATGCAATTACTAGAAACCCGGTTACGACTTCAGAAACCTTAGGAGGTAACGAGCAATCAGTACTTGTCATCACAGCATTATTTTTTATTACTTGGTAGCTTCTGTCGATGTTTTTGCCCGTGATAAAGTAGGAAATGATCACAAGCGAATATACTCCTGAATATAATAACAGTACATGGTCTAACTTTTTGTCGAGGTGGAATATCAACCAATGACTTCTTCCTGACTAAAACCCTCCTGTGTTCTTCAGTTGTACCTACTTTGTGTTCTAAGACCACAGTTTCACTTTCAGAAATTACCCGTGGTTCTATGGGGTATTGGGCCGGTTGAATCCTCCTTTCTTATATCTATGGTTGAACCCTACGATTTTGCTGGCATCTCTGTGAGGAGCACGTGGAAGACTCCGCACCATCCACGACTCGAGGCGTGCCGCTTTTCATTCCAATCCGTTCAAAAACAAAAACTTTCTTTATAATATCAGGGAAGTTTGGAAGGAGAAAGGGGAGGCCTTTGCCCAGCAGTGGGACACACAATAGGCTATTTAAAAAAAAAAAATAATAATAATATCAGTGTGATTTCATAGTGAGTTGGCGTCTGTAGCTGTTATTATATGATTCTGCGGTCTTAGGACCATAGTTTCCCTTTAAAGCGGCACTAAAAGCCAGCGACCTTGAGCGAACAACAGATGAGCTAGCGTTACTCCCTGCGCATCAAGATTATTCGAATTATAATAATATGTCCTTCATTTATTCAACACAATATGAATAAAAGCCGTATTTCAAAAGATTGGTAATTAAATTATCTTTTAGTTTGTGAAAGTATCATAAAAATATACCTAATGGTTTTTGCCTGATCTTTACTTTTTTGTCTGTGTTAGAATAACTTCAAAAATAAATTACACCAAGTTTTATGAAAAAAAAAATGAAAATATTCGTATATCCAATTATTAGACCAATAGTCTAGTGTTTAACTAGACTATTGGTCTAATAACTGCATATTTTTTTCAAAACATACGGACTACTATCAAAAATCATACCATACCCTATGATAATGGCCTGCTGGGTCCATACGGGTTTATTGTTTTCTTTGAAGCGCGTGTGGAACACTAGTCACAGTCACGTCGACGACTGTTACCCAATCGATTTTCATGCCAGTCCGTTAAGAAACAAAAAAAAAATATCTTTGTAACAAAACTGTGATGGCATCTATAGCCGCTGTACCATTCTGTGATCTGTATTTATTGGTATTGCTTCTACTGATGTCGGTTAGTTCAGACCCACTGGTAACGGTTATCTGTATTTGCGCAGGAGACAATTCAGTCACGTTTGGGACTGTGACTATGGCACCTTCAGAATGGTGTGTTCATTTTAATATTGTTTACAGTACGTTCGACGGTTCTTGGCGCGCCTGAAGTTAGGCTCTGTGAACTTTAGCGCTCAAAATAAGCGCGTCAAATTAATGATTTATAAAAATAAATGCCAATAACAGTTGTTAACAGCAATAACAACTGCTATTGGCATTTATTTTTTCAAACCATTTATTTTTTTACGAGTACACAAGCGCTAAAGTTCGCAGAGGCTAGCTTCAGGCGCGCCAAGAACCGTCGAACGTACTGTACTTTGTCATTTGAATCAAGAGTGTTATAAAGATACCCACTGCTTTTTGACATTTCTTTGATTTGGACAATCAGTGTTATCGATTTTGTACAATTACATGATTTTAGGCAACACAGTTGTATAACATTTCATTATTTATCAGGATCGTAACCCATCTATAGTTGTTACTAGCTCTTGTTGCCAATCAGCTGCTAAATCGTGACAAACATACAGATATTTCACATTTATGATGTTTCCAGGACTCCCATGAGATAAGTGTTTTATAGTCCCAAGGAAGTTGGCCATCTCTAATAATTTCCACCTAAAAAAAAATTACCAGTTTTTTTGTTTGTTTTCCACCTAAAAAAAATTAACCTGGACTTGGATTATGAAAATTATCCTATAGGATAAATGTTGTCCTCTGCCCTGAAGTGGATGGAAGGGCTTGTCATAGTAGTACTGACTAAAACCACTCCGGTATTCCCTCGCGCAGCTCGGGAACGTGTGTGACTCCCGCTGCCCCAGCCTAATAGGCTAAAGGCGCCATTTCGGTTCTTGTTTGACAGGGCGACGAATGATTCCGACCCTAGAACCAAAGAAAACTGGACGAGGGCGTTTTCTACCCTTTTCCGACCCCCACTTCACATGGTGCGGGATGGGAGAGAGCACTTGTAATGTCCCTTTCTTTTTCTGCTATCTCCTTTTGCGAGATCATTTTCTCGTAGGTCATACTTTATCCATGTGTTAAGATTCGAATAAACAGACACACTTTCGTATTACAGATAGTATAGGGTAAACCTGGCATACGTGCCACCGATGCTCCAAATGGTAATGTGCCCCACTTACAAAACAAAGACAGTCATATTTATAATACTAACCAGATCGGCTCAAATAAGCACCATAAATGCGTGTGTTAGTTTTGCGAATGGGGCACGTTATCGACTGGGGCACGTATGCCTGATTTACACTAAATACAGCAATAATTATAAAATTAAAAAATTTAATAAACCCCGACAGACATTTCATATTCATAACAAGATCAATATGAAATGTATAGAACTGGTCAAGACGAATCTAATGAGCCCAAACTCGATAGGTTTACTAGTAGGCGTTCCAAAGTTCCATCAGCTACCTCCCAGTTCATGCATCAGGTCCTTGTCATCAAGAGAAATGCATAGCATTAGTTAAGGCGAATCTTATGAGCCCAAACTCGATAGATTTACTATATTAATAAGCAATCTAGGGTCAACCTTCGAGCTCCATCAGCAGACCAGCTCAATGGCACCAGATTGAACACGAGTATTTCAAATATTAGGTCACACATATGTTTAATTAATTAATGGGTATTTAATTAATTAAACATATGTGTAAGTGTATAAAAACCCTACCGCAGTTAATAAACGGGCTGATGACTTTGAACACCTGCATAGATCTTCATAAATTGTAGCTAAGAACCATCTCGATTAAGCCAACTTTCAAACAAAAAAAAACCGCATTAAAATCATTCCATTCGTTTGGGCGCTACGATGCCACGGACAGACACAGAGACAGACATACAGACAGGTCAAACTTATAACACCCCTCTTTTCAAAATTAGGACAATCTATCGCTAGCTAACCCACGTTCCTACTTCCTATAAACTAGAAAATTCTCAAAGGCAAATAATGAACGGTCACAAAGGAGGAAACGACCTCTCTTCCAGCGAGAGTCCGTTCCTCTTTCCTTCTTTGAGAAACGCAATCACAAAAATTGCATTACCTACTAAAAGTCCACGGGCTACGTTTGTGATTTCAGTCAGGTTGCGGAAATGACATAGTCTGGTCTTTGTAGGACATTTTCAAGCTAAGTAAGGATTCAAAGGTCGTTTTCAATTAATTGGGAGCTTGATAAAATTCTACTAACTATAACGTTGTCTGGTCTGAGTTTGGTAGGAATAGCTTCAATGATTGGGTAATTTGGGGTTTCAGGTTAGATGAAAATAAATACTATTTTTTTCCTCTCCTGTGACATTGTTTTTGCAATGTTGTTTTTTATATTATTTATAACATAGCCGATGAATTTTACTAGTAATTTATTATTGTATACATCTTTAATTTATTGACTGGTTTATTTTTATTTTTGTATCTAGCTTCTTTTTATGATGTGAATGTGAGAACACCGTAGACTCCACGGATTCAAGGATTACAATTTGTATTGTGCTTTTGGGTACAAAGCTGACCGGTCTACATTGTCCTCTCATATCTAGATATTAATATTGTAGTACGAAAATATTGTAGAAATAATCACTTTTTTAAAAGAGTAACCATGGAGTTTCTTGCCGGTTCTTCTCCACAGGAAACGACCAATTGGAACCGTGCGCTAGCTTCTGACGTTTTATAAGTGCCATGCATGCAGTGCAGGTCTATGTAAAATAAACGATTTTGAGAAAGCTTACTAGTGCCACGGTACGGCAAGAGGTTTCATACATACCTAAGTAAACCTTTATGACTTACCAATTTAGAAGACAGTAGTTCCAAGCGTACAGTCAAATCTAATATCTATCTATATCTACGTCTCTCTTATGAAATTGCCGTTTTTTCCAACGGGTTTTTGACTAAGATAAACTCTAATTTGACTACGTTGTTACCGAAAATACAAAACACAAAGAAACTAATAAATATATAGTTTCGAAAAAAGAATAAAATAATAAATTCCAAGTCAATATAAAGCCGTGGGCCCACAGCGGCGCACGGAGAGGCTACGTACATACGTGTATTAAGCTTCGCTTTGTAAGAAAATGTATGTGGTGGTGTACACTGCAACCCACGGAGAGGCTACGCATGAATTGACGTCATTGATACACGCGCAGCTTGCTCGAATAGGCGGTTACATAGCTCAACGCTGTCGACGTGGGTCTAAGTTTCCACTGGAGTACACGAATATGACCCACGACTACGTACAGCTCGCTTATCGCAGCGCAGTTTGACTGCAGTGGCACGTGTGTAGCCTCTACGTGTGCGTGCGCCGTGCCACGCTATACATACTCGTGGGTCTTCGTGTACCTACTCCAGTGGAAACGTAGACCCACGTCGTCAAACAAATGAATACTCGCCGCTTAAATGCGCCGCGTGCGCATGCACGGCATGCGCCGCGGTGGGTCCGCGCCTTTAAGATATATCACCTCAAAGCAACACGTTTTAAAAAACGGCAATGTTAAAAAAAAACCTTTCACAAAAAAGTCACAATAAAAACTAATAAAACAACACACTACTTTTTTACTTTTTTCCAGTGAATTTTCAAACCTATTCTAGAAATGCAAAATCCTGCAAAGAATATTTATCAAGCCAGTCCGTTAGCTATTATGAAAATAACTTATGCGATCTCTGTCAATATCACAATATTTACTGAGCCAGATAGTAGCTAGCAGCTCAGGCTATTATAAGTTTGAAACAATTATATAGTTTTTTTTTTTTGTAGCTCGAAATTCATGCAATTGACCTACTAATCCAATCACGATAATTCTTCCTATGCAAGTAACATACACTAGCACTGGATGCCATAAACTACTTTATCTATTCTCATATCGTAAAGTTCCATTGTATCCACAGGCAATTCTATTAAAATTAAAAAGTTGTTTTCTAGCATGCCTTCCCGAGCAAAATAAACCTATACCTTTTTTTAGTACAGCTTGACCATAGAGTTTTTAAATCGTAGAATATACTCGATAATTATACATTATAACACTATTTTTTTTTCTTTTTTTTTCTTACGGTGTACATTTAGCCAATCATTCAGTTCTATGTTGCACTCTATATTGCTTGCAAAGGCGCGAAAATGTTCAGATTTTGCAATAAACATAGGAATGTTTCCATCTGTTGTATGTTCTGTTGTATTTTTGCGAAACATAGGGAAACATAGGGATGTTTATTGCAAAATCTGACACATTTTCGCGACAGGTAATATCTAAGGAGATACTGTCTATGAAAAAACTCTTCAAACTAAATTATAATGGATTTTTGAGTTATTTGGTCAAATATTTGAATTTTGCACGTGGAAATTATGTTACCATTTTCAAGTTCTGTGGCCCTACGTATGACTTATCACATAAACGAGTATGAACTCGATCTTAAATGTCAAATTTTGGCGCCATATGAATTATGTCATTTAGATTAGATATAGTACTGAAGGTAACACGCTGAGATCTCTCAAAATCAACGATTGCATCACTGCTTACCATCAGGTGGGATCGCAGTCAAGCACTAGGTTATATAAATAAAAAAAACACGTGTAAACTATTTTTTAATTAATATTAATACATACAAACTTTCGCATTTATAAAATTCAGTAGGATCCTGTCTGTACTATTTTAAACTCACACTTGCATATGCATTTAAGTTTTGTTGCCTATGAGACTATATAAACTACTATTATCTGCTGGAAAATTACAGTTCCTATGAGGCTACGCTAAGGAAAAGAGGGGAAAAGCTAGTTCAGAAAATTTCAGGTAAATGTCACACGAGCCTGCCCAAGCAACCCGCATTAATACACGCAATCGGAACTTCAAGCAGGCGTTGAACCCTAAACCGCGACGTTGCGGTCGAAACGACCTGACATGTCTCGCACTTCATGAAATTGCATAACTCAAGCATTGTTGTTTTGTCTGCGAAATTATTGTTTGGTATCAGGGTAAACGCCTGTTTATTAGCTTGGGGTAAAGGCCTATTTAGTGTAACCATGAAGTTTTTTGGCAATTCTTTTCCATATGAAACAACCAATTGGCAATTAGAATCGTACGCTAGCTTATGACGTTTTATAGGTGCCCATGTAGGCCAATGTGGAATAAATTTTTGAGCTTGAATTTGATGAAACTTAGTGCGACTTAGAGCGCCTTCACATTAGCCGCAACGTGCCGCGCGACGGCAGCGCGTTTGCAGCGCTGAAGCCGCGCTGCTTTGTTATTCCATATAAGTAAAAACGTGCGACTGCCGCGCTGCAGCCGGGCGTCATTTATCTAAGTGCTCGATTACGGAGACGCGGTGCGTTGCGCGGCGCGTCGGGCGGTCCGTCGTACATTGCCTTAAGTTTGTGTTTGCGCGAACGATGACGCGGCAGGCTGCTGCAATACGCCGCGCAACGCGCCGCGTCTCTATAAACACGGCCTTAGCGTCCAAACTCGGTCGTTACGTGATTGTTACATATATCAAAACTGTCGCGCCCAGATCAAAAAGACCTAAACGGTACTATAATATGTGGCCATTAGCAGTAGGGGAGAAAACGCCCGAAGCATTTCCTCAACGTCTTAAATATATATTTTTTTATTTATTTATTAAGGTAAGACCAACAGCTTCTGTGTACAGCATTTTTAAATAAGAATAACAATTGGCCTAAGTCTTACACAGTCGCCAATTACAGGTCAACCAGCATTCTCGAATTAAGGAGTGATACATATAAGAACAGAAATTCTTGTAATTGCAACATAATAACAAATCAAATACTAACCAATACCAATACTAACTAATCACTGACCAAAACTCAATAGAATAGAATAAACTCTTTTTACACCAAAATAGTAACAAAACTTTTATACATACAATCGATCTTATCGCTGACAGCGATGTCTACCAGACAGCCTTAGAATGGACTGTAAGAACTTAAAATATATCTGTCTGCGATGTACCTGATGCTAAAATTAATTCAATATATATTTTTTTATATTAAAACTATATTCTAGCCATAGACTATTGTGTACAATACAATACATAATGTTACAGAATATTTATGATCGATTTTTGTTTTGTCACGTCCTCGTCCACGGGCGATCATGGTATACGCCTACGTGATGCTTCAATTAAATACTTAATTATAATTTGATTATTGTGTTAAAACTTACCTTTGAAGTAAATCTTTATTACTTCAATTAATTAGGTACTTACTAATTTTTTTCCAAGTCTTATGTAAAATTTTCATTTTCTAAGAAATAGCGTGTAGCAATAGTTTTGACTCGTGCTAAAAGTCGACTTGCGACGTATTTTCAAATAAACACAACATGCTTTTAGTACTTTATCAGTAGAGTAGTGAACGTCATATTTTTTGTAATTTCCTACCGTTTTTCCACAATTCTGAATTCCTAATCGTCCAACGGTTCCATTCAACGTAACTTGAACAAACTCCCCGATGGAAATATTAAAGATTAAAAATATCGTTTTCAATACCAAGTTTTCGCTGGAACGGTCTTTTTGAAATTCTGACAATAAGGTGCTCAGATCGACAAACTGTGAATCCATGCAAATATCTTCTGGCCAAACCATTTCCAACTCTGCTTCATCGAAATAAGAGATGTCATTGAGTTTGGAAACAGCAAGCCTAATGTTGCGGCAATGGTATCTCCAAATTGCTTTTACAGTTTCAGCGAAGGAATTTATACTTTATGACTTCTAAAATACAGTTGGTTTCTGAAGTGTTCTTGTGATTCGAAGACACTGAATGAACGGACCACAATTGGACGGACGTATTGAGGAACTCTTAGCACTCAATGTCGATTGATACTTCAAAGGACATGTTATTGATATCAATGTTACCATTGAGGTTTGTGCTACAGTTTCTAAAGGGCTCTATATGAAATGGATGGCTACTAAAATGGTATCTTTCTGTTTAAGACGAGTTCAGAGGCCTTACTATGACGTAGTAAAATGTCAGCTGTGCGATCAAGAAATATTGATGGAGATAAATCCTATATAGCTCTATCGCTTTAACAGTTCAGTTTAGGTCGTCAAATAGATCGCATTAAGAGCTCATAGTAGTGGTGGAAGTCAGTGTTTAGAATCGGACATAGTTTAAATGTAAACTTGGAGGTAAAGCCTGGCTCTAGATGAAACGACATTATACTCGTATAAGCGCGATGCCTAATGATCTTCAAAAACCAAAAATACATGTATAGCGAGTACAATCGATACCTATAAGAATAGAATCCATACATTTTAACTTTTCAGCCATCGTTAGAATGGAACGTCACTTTGTCAATAGAATTTTGTGACATTGTCTTTTTTTCCGGTGGGCAAAAATCATCCAATGACATCCCCCGCCCTTAGGCGGAGCGGGATATAGTATCAGACTCTTACTGACTAAAAAACCCACCCATTCGATATCATTTGATATCAATACTCAGATCTACAACCTTTGGAGTACAGAAAAAACCAAATTCCTAATTCAACTCAGTCTAAAGATCATGCTCCGTTTATGCGCAGTATCCTATACGTTTTAATTTCCTTGCTCGCAAGGAAATTAAAACGTATAGGATACTTTTTGTTGACCAAGAATGCTGGGCAAGAAGCAAGGTCTCATCGCACATAATCAGCCATTTAACGTTCCCACTGCTGGGACTCAGGCCTCCTCTCTAGGAGAGAGAATGGGCCGTAATCCACCATCTGGGCCCAGAGCGGGTTGGTGAATGTCACATGTCTTCGAATTTTTGGTTCCTCACGATATTTTCCTTCACCGTTTTGAGAGCAGTGGTGATGAAATAAATAACACAAAGTAATGCACCTAGCTGGGTTTAAACCCGCGACCCACAACTCGTAAGCCGGGGCCGTTACCACTCAGCCACCACCACATAGCACAAGTAAAGAAAAATGAATACTGAAAATTTTTAGTTATATCAGAAAATAATTACTTTTTGAGATTCGGATTTTTTTCCTAGAATCCATCTAGGAACGAACTATTTACATAGGTAAGTTTGTACGGAACAAGCATTTTGTTTTTTTCTTAATGACAGATTATTATTATTAATAACTTCTTCTAAAAACCTTGTCAAAGAACATTACCTTTCTCTCTAATATGATTTTGCTTCTATCTAATTTAGTTTCTTCCATCACTACCCTTTATTCTTTTCTTGATTTTTCTTTGTTCGCTTCCATTTAATTGTGTAACATATAATTATATATATATATTATATATGTATATTATATACATGTACTGATATATATATATTTTAAGCTTATGTATTATCTTTTGTAAAGGTATATTATATCCATTTTTCGTATTTTTAGTTTTATGTTAGTTATATTTGCTAGTAGTACAGCGATAAGACCGCCTTTGTACCCATAGATTTAAGTTCCTGTAAATTGTTACTACATATTTTGGTGTACAATAAAGTTTATTCTATTCTATTCTATTCTTTTGCCCGTGGCTTTGCCCGCGTAAAACTCATTCATTGCAAACAAAAATACAAATCTTTCTTCTCTATAATATTAGCATAAAAGTATAGAATACCTTTTAAACGACACCTTTCATTACGTAATCTTTGACGCCCATTCACGTTTTCGCCACGGCTTGTGAACTCGAAATAAATCCCCTTTTGTGAGCGCTATTTGTGTCCGAATCAACAGTATCCCAAAATGTTTTGTTTTTCGACTAAAATAGTTCAGTAAATCAGCTGGTTAACAGTGTGTCAAGTATTTTGGTGGCGATCAATCGTCTATTGTATAATACCCCAGTGAGCAGTTTGTACCGTGTTTATTGCAAACAGAAACGATATTTCTACGAACTTAATGTCGTACGTAAGACTATATACACCGCTAAATTTTGATCGTTTTAATCCCGTGGAGGGTCGATTCGGTACATGAAACAGTACCTATCGATTTGTAAAGATTAAATATAATATAAAGACCGTATATATTGTAATAAAACTGCCCACTTCAGTATAAAATAATATATTTCTTACTCAAGAAACTCCATAGACACTCTTTTAAATTATCTTGTAACATCATTTTCTTAACACTATTATAAATGCAAGAGACTAAATATGCGTCCTGCCTCAATGGCTACCGAACTCAGACTGTCGCCGCCATCGCGTTAGATCCCCCACTTTTTCACAGATAATCACAAATACGTTTCGGTGTTGCCAGCAAAATTAGTCGATTGCAATGAATAATCGAATACAGTATAGTCGATTAATATTTTTAATTATAAAACAGACTCAATCATCTGATTACGTATCAATACATAACAATATACTCGTATATACCGACGCGCCCAGATCGGCGTGGGTGGCATACGTGTGCACAGTGCAGTTCTAACATAAATCTCGTTTAAGTAAAGAGTGTATTTTTTATGCACATTGCCCAACAGTATGAATGACTCCTGTATCGCGGGAATGTTCACAAATACGTAAACTCACATCACAAGACACCTAGAACCGGAACCAACTGTCCGTACGCCATACAAATATTTGTTTCATGCGGAAATCGATTCCGCGGCGTAACAGCTAATTTCTCAACCTTTGTACCAAAAGTGCCGTCTATTTATTTTATGAGCAGTTTGGATACAAATCACACTTTTAAGTGGATTTACACTTTACTATCAAAACATATCAATGTTAACCGGTTCTTACTGTTAAACTGGTCGCCGATTAAAAGTACGTCCTCCTCCTCCTTGCGTCGTTTATTCTCAATGCTGAGGGTCGTGACTTCGACGAATAATTTTCTTATGGACTATATTTCGCCATGTTGTCCTATCTTCGGCGATGTGGATGGCGTCGCAGACTGTGGTCTCCAGTGTAGCACGGATTTGGTCTGGCCAACGTATCGGACTCCTGCCCCTGGGTCTTTTCCCGTCTATTTTCCCTGTAAGTAGCAACTTTAGTGAGCCTCATGGGTGACTTGAGTTCAGCCATTATAGAGTCGTTGGTCCGATGCTTTGTGCAGTGGATTGAAGTACGTTCATAAGTAATATTCTTACTGATTGGAAGGCATTTCGAAGGTTCAGGGGCGCCGATTACCCGAGTGCTCGGGGGCTCGAGCACCCTGAGAAATTGGCAGTGGGAACCGAGCACCCCTGAGAATAGACATCAAGAAACAGATCAGTAATGGACGTTTTTTGATTACTCGACCACCCGTTTAGCGCAGTGGTTTAGAGCGAAGGTACGCACCAACACAAATCTAATTATATTTTTATCAAACATAATTAGTAATTAAGTACGCAGTATGTAAGTAGGATATTTATTTCATATATTCATATTCTACAACTGTCACACAACACCGTCTAATCCCGAGCTAAGCAGAGCTTGTGTTATGGGTACCAGACAGCTGATAAGCATACTTATATATTTCTAAATACATACATATTATAGATAAATAGCACCCAGACACAGAACTAATGATCGTGCTCATCACACAAACATTTGTCCTGATTGGGAATCGAAACCACGACCTCCGGCATAGCAGTCAGGGCCATTAACTACTAAACCAACAGGCCAGTCAATTTATTTGTCGGTCGATCAGTGTGTATTTCTCTTCTTACACTTCGCCACTTTTTCGAGCCATCAAATGAGCATAAGCACCCATGAGGTTTTTTAAAAGCTTGCGCCTCTTGGAAGGTGTGAATTGTATGGAGAGTTCAAATAGTGATCACCGAGGGTTTTTCATTGCTCTGTGGCCTATTATACAACTGATCCAAGTTGACGGTTTTGTAATCCATGACAGATGTCAGATTAATCGTGAAATATTCTCAGCCTTATACGGAAGTGATTTAAAGGGACTTTATCACTAATTGTGCCTATATTTGGTGCGCGTCTGGGATATTTGGAATGATATCTATGTTTCTGAATGCAATGATTGGCATGGGAAGTTGTGGTATATTTGGACCACACGGCTTGTTGGTTATGAAATGTTTCATATGGTAACCTCAAAGAGATTTAAAGAGATACTATAGAGCGGGCATCAGCAGAAATGTCTTAGAAAAATTGTCATCCTATCTCAGCTAGCTTTCAATAGTAAACATGCGAATTTTTGTAATTTATATGTTTTTAAGCTATTTTCTAGAACTATTTGCGAAAATTATTGAATTCTAATTAATTACAGAGTAAATATGAATAATATTTACGAAAATAAACTGAAGTTAGGTCCAGTTGTCCACACTAGACTGAGCGACTTACTACTCCTAGGTAACAACTATCGGATCACGATTTTGTATGGCAAATTTTGCAGCGCCTCTAGCGGTCACTTGCAGAACCAAAATTTGCCATACAAAATATTTACGGCGTCGATATCGAGTAGCGACGAATACTATTGCTTAAAACTCATGGTAGAGGTACTGATCCAATTTCGATACTTCTTTTGCAGTACCACTGAACTTTTGAGTGGCGAAAGTTATTTTTGTCCTCGAAAAATACACGATTCCTGCTGGCATAGGTTTTTTTTTTTTTTAACGTAGGTAAAATCATCCAATGACAAATCCCGCCCTTGGGTGGGGCGGGAAATAGTGTCAGACTTTTACTGACTAAAAACCTACCTTTCCATTCCTTGCCTTTATCCTGGGGCTCGTGGTGACAGTCTCACATAACCTTTGGCCCCAGTAGGCTTCGGCCCTGCTGGACCCCTACAGTTTGCTGACAACTCCTTGAGGCGCGCGGGAACGGTGCGCGCCGTAGATGACCTGAGCTCGGACCGGTCTGTTACCGGACGGACGGACAGCGAGCTACCCATTGCCCACCGTCCGCGAGCCCGCGCCTACGGTGGCCGGAAATTGGGATCGGAAACCCGGCGGCGGCGGCGGCGTGTGCGCCTTTGCCTAATGCGGTCGGCCTCCTCCTTTACTAGCATTACTGCTTCGCAAAAGGAGGCGACCGCCTGCCACTCCTCCTCGCTCCGGAGCATGGCTTGAACCAAGCCCCGGCGCGAGAGATCGCCGCCGATCGCCCCCACGAGGACACGGCGATGCTCTTCCCAAGCGGGGCACACCTCGACTGTGTGCTCCACCGTGTCCACTGCTGGCATAGGTAGTTTCGGACAATATCTACTTACTTCATGCGAGGTATGGCGGGGGCGAGCACACGCACTTTTCTGCACTAATGCGGAAAACCAGTCCATTGCCTGCCTAAAAGTAGTGAGATAAGAGAGAATTGTGTATTGAAAATAGTTTATCTATCTATCTACATACTTACAACAGCCTTTATAATGTTGCCGTGATTATAATTATACAAATCTCTTAACAAAATTACAGAGCTACTTCTTACATCTATATTTATCCATTTAAGTTCTATTTCCGATTAGATAATTACGAAAGAGGTACTGTTGATCCCATAACGGGATGCGGAGTCGTGACGACCGAAGTCTTGATGCTGAGCCGCGGTAATCGATATTTTTAAGTAATAAGTATCAATTTCCCTTGATCTCGATATTTTTTGTTTTTTTTTTTTCTTTACGCGTCGTGGGAAGTCGCGGTTCAATTTAGAAAACCTCTCTCTTTGATAGATTAATAAAAATCGGTTGAAGAAGTTTTCTTTTTGCTCGAATTTTGCGTTTTTGTACTGTCGATTTAATTAGGCAGTGCGTAAGCGATAATTGCACTATGTCTTTGATGTTTTATAAGTACCCTAGCAAGCTTATCTACATAGATCTCTGGGGAGGTATGAAAATGAATACCAGGGCCCTGGAACCAAGGCAAAGGAGGAACGGATTTTTTTTTATGGTAGGTAAAATCATCCAATGACAAATCCCGCCCTTGGGCGGAGCGGGAAGAAGTGTCAGACTCTTACTGACTAAAAACCTACCCCGTTCCTTCGTTGCCTATCGTGCCGGGGCCGGGTATTCCTTTCGGAAGCTGACCCATGACCCAAGCAGGCTTCGGCCCTGCCTGCCTGGTTTTAAGTCAGTAAAAGTCTGACACTATCTCCCGTTCCGCCCAAGGGCGGGGGATGTCATTGGATGATTTTACCATCTTAAAAAAAAAAACATTGATAAAAGGAGAAACTGACAAACTGACACTGATATATCCACGCACAGCCGAAATTAATGGGACTAGGAATTTCAAATTGTTCATTAAGCTTACTTTCATGAACCGCCACTTTTTTTCGCGTCACCGCAACGCAACTTTCCGCGATGATTGTCGTATCCTACGAGATTTTTGGGTGTGGATAGACGTTTCTCTGCCATGGATCGTAATAAACCCATGTTTATTTGTTTAAGAAGACATTACTCTATTTTAAATAAACGACAAAGAAGATACTGGTTTGACTGGCCTGTTGATCTAGTGGTTAGTGGCCCTGACTGCTATGCCGGAGGTCGTGGGTTCGATTCCCACCCAGAACAAATGTTTGTGTGATGAGCACGTGTCTGGGTGTAATTTATCGATATGTATGTATTTTTGAAATATATATATAAGTATGTCTAACAGTTGTCTAGTACTCATAACACAAGCTCTGCTTAGCTTGGGACTAGACGGCGTTGTGTGATAGTTGAGGAATATTATATTATATTCATTTAATAAAGCTATGGTGTTCGCGCCTCGGTGCAACTGCAAATTTTTGCGTTGAGGCGGGTGGCACTGCCGATTTTAGCGATGCAGCACCGCAACGCGGTTACGTTTCGACTCTGAGGAGTCTCCAAAATTCACCCCTAAGTGAATGAAACGAGGATTCAAAGTTTGTACAGAAAATGGTGTCTCACCAAAACCATAGATATTTAAATAACACCATCAATCATTCACAAAACTATCTCGTTACCAAATTACATCAAAAGTCAAACGTGCCCATTATAGCAGATATGAATTAAAAGAAATTCCTTTTCTAATTGATGTTCAATGTTCATTCGGTTCTAAAAACACCGCTAAACACACATAGATAATAATAATTTCTCTTTAATCTTACAATGAGCTATAAATCAATGCATACTTGCGTTTATAATTCGTAATAATATCAATCTATCGCCTTTATTCAAGTACCGACTTTAGTAAAGTGTATTTTAAGTTGCTTTTTAAATGACCATTAGAATTAAAATTGCCCCAAAAAAAGTATGTGTTGCAATGGAATTTAAACTTTGTCGTCTGTTACAAAGGTTTGTTTTTAAATTTGATATTTATATCGAATTCTAAATTCAAATATAGAGGAACATTGCACTCCATACAGCACTAAATTCCCATGAGTAATTCATTGATGATTATTTAACGAGCGCTCTTTAGCTTTTTCTAAGTTTAACAGCAATGTACTTAAAACAATTCGATACGGTGTTGCTACGTCGCGGCGTCGACCGTCAGTCCTGTGACGTAAAGGTTAGCTCGAAATTCGAATTGCTTTGTCCGTAGCTATCTCATTTGAAATTGTATCTTATTTGTTTGCTGGTAAAGTATATTTTAAGTCTTTATGATCCGTTTCATTGCGTAATAGGGATGTCAAATGCAAGACTTGGATGATGGGAACAAGAGCTTCATAGTTTAATTAAATGACAGACTTGATTTATGGCAATTTGTTCCGTATACATGATTTGTCAACAGGCCCCTTAATAACTAGATTAAGTAGAACTAATTTAATTTTAATGCTTTCTGACTCTTTTCAATTTGTTTCTCGATTATTATTATTATTTATTTTAATAGGGTAAGTAGTTTTCTTAATTTTGTTATGAAATAGTTATTTTATTCAATAAGCCAAGTTAGAACCTTAGCCTTTCGAATCTAGAGAACGGGGAACAGTTAAGTACCTAACAGAAAAAAAATCTTTTTAGTGACTTTATTTTTTTCAAACCACAGTTCTGTTTGTTACTATCTTTTACTATCGGCTTTGCTCCCGTGCTCTATCTTACAGAAGCTGTACATTTTCTCCAGATAAAACTGACAGACTGCGATAGTGCAGGTTTTTATCATTTTTTCTTTTTATTATGTACTGCCAATAGAAACAGAACAGAGTGGAAGGGAGGCCTTTGCCTTGTCGTGGGACACTATAGGCTCATAATAATAATATTATTATTTATGTAATGTAATACGCATATATGTAAGTTTTAATAAGTTCTTATGTGAGACTCAAATAAACTTTATTTTATCAAGAGAAGAAGTTGTTATTATCAGATTACAAATAGGTACTAGAGAAGAGGTTGCCTGCCACAAATAAACAATTTTAACTTTTCATAATACTAAATAAAAAAGAAAATATAGAAGATATCTTTTAAAGAACACATGTGAATTATGCAACATTTACCTAAGTACAATAATGAGAAGATTAAGTCACAATTGTAATTCAAGCATTGAAAAGTTTTACTTTAACGCACTTAAAAAAATTAATTTCGTATATTAATTCGAGCGATTCGTATATTAATACATGTGTATATTAATTTGAGTTAAAAAAAGTACTTTATTTTTTAATTTAATCTTAACAAATCGATAGTGTTTTATGTACCGAATCGACCCTCCACGGGATTAAAACGACCAAAATTTAACAATGAATAAGTAACGTTTAAGATAGAGGAAACTCCGTGTTTTTCAACTGGAGGTAACGACAGATGTGAGTAGCCGATGACATCGGAACTTTGCACAAAGAAACATTACGTCACGCCAGAAGGATATTTTTACCCGTCGCTTTCCTATTTCAGATACTGTCCAACGACACGTATCCAATATATTTACGTACCCAATTTGGTCGAGTTTGTGTTTCCGAACTTATTACAGAAACCTTTTTTGTATTCATTATTATTTTTATATAAAACTTTTATGTGTTTTGTTTTGCAGGTACATCTTTCTAAATGAAATTAGGGTTTTTATCAGAGTAACAACATACTACTAATCTATACACCATTAAATTTTGATCGTTTTAATCCCGTGGAAGGTCGATTGGGTACATAAAACACTATCAAATCGATAGTAGTAAAGACAAAATTAAAAAATTAAGTACTTTTTTTAAACCCGAATTAATTTATACATGTACGAAATTAATTTCTTGTACCGGATCATCCCCCGACGGGATTAAAACGATCAAAATTTTACGGTGTGTATAAAACCGAAATACCACTCCCTGATTAATCAAGAAATTTAAAAAACTATAATACCTAGAATCTTAGAATTTGGCAGGTAGGTTCCTTATAGAGTGATTATCCTATGAACGGATTTTACGAAACTCAACCCCTAAGGGAATCCGAAGAGGCCCAGCCTGCTAACTGCAGACAGGCAGGGTCGAAACCTGCTGGGGTCAAGGGCCGTTTTCAGAGAAAAAGGCTCAGCCCCGGCACTATAGGCAACGAAGGAACGGGGTAGGTTTTTAGTCAGTAAGAGTCTGACACTACTTCCCGCTCCACCCAAGGGCGGGATTTGTCATTGGATGATTTTACCTACCATAAAAAAATCCCTAAGGGGATAAAATGGGGGTTAGAAGTTTGTATGGAGAAACCAACTTTCACGCGGACGAATCCGCTGGCAGAAGCAAGAATGATACTACTAATTATACTAATAATTACAAAGATGAATAATCAATGATTATTTTTAGTGTAAAGAGGAGGGATGCAACGCATGTTACTAAAAGAGATATGAGTATACATATGGAAGGATGAAGAGATAGAAGGAGGCAAAAGAAAAGATGGATGGATTGTGTGAGAAATGATATGAAAGAAAAAGATGTTAGTGCTAACGTGACCGGTAACAGGACAGAATGGAAGAAAAAAACGTGTTGCGCCGTTCTACAAATAAAACGGGACAAGAGAAAGGAGATGATGTTTTTTCCCGCCTTTGGGCGGAGCGGGAAATAGTGTCAGACTCTTACTGACTAAAAACCTACCCCGTTCGTTCGTTGCCTATCATACCGGGGCTGAGCCTTCTCCTCAGAAAACGGCCCTTCACCCCAGCAGGCTTCGACCCTGCCTGCCTGCAGCTAACAAGCTGGGCCTCTACGGTTTGCTGACAGCTCCTTGAGGCGCGCGGGAACGGTACGCGCCGTCACGACTTGAGCTCGGTCCGGTCGGTTACTGGACGATCGGACAGGGACAAGGGAGATGATGGTGATGTTTTTCTACATCAAAAAAAAAATACTCCTACACCAGTAACAGCATGGATCAAAATCCTAATAACGGTTTTTAAAGAAGCCTTCAACTGACATTTCTATTCTCAAACCATTCCTTTTATCACCAAACCAAAATTTAAAACATCATTAGCTTTCACAGTACTAAAACTAACACAACTAGAATAATTCCCTGAGGTAGCCGTTAAGGCGTATAGTCCCTGGAACATTTAGGCGAAGTTAAATGCACACATACTCGTACTCCCGCCTGGACGCTCATACAGTCCCGCTGACCTTCAAAACCATTTTCTTTGCGAAATATTGATTGATTTATATAATGCTATATACATTCTTAAGTACACTTAACCAGCAATTATTTTGTGAAAATAAACCTACCCGTATTTTTAAAAATCAAAAGCCGTTTGTGAGGAGTAGGGAAAACAAGCGAAAAAATATCACGTTGTTATTTTTTTTATGCCAAAAATATATGTTAAAAATATACGAAAAAATCTATGTCTAAAAAGCTGAATCTGTAAAAAAAAAATCTATTAAGGGGAGTAGCCTTCAGAAAGTCACTATTTTATGGCATTAAATGGGAGTAAGGGCCTTAATGGCGACGGGACACTCGTAAAAGTCTCTCCAAATATAAAACCTCACAGGACGACGGGTTCATTGAGCGATGGTTCATTAAACGTCATATTTTACGAGGTAAAGTTATGCATATAACAGTAGTGCCGATGGATGGATGGTGGGCACGAGGAGTTAAAAAACTGCCCAAGTGTGAGTCGAACTCCCACATGAAGGGATCCGTACTACAATATTAAAATCGAGAAAATAACGCCGACAAAATAATATCTCTTGTACAACCCCTCTTAAGTTTTTTTATTTTTTTTAATATAAAGGCAATAAAAATACATATTCTGTGAAAATTTCATATCTCTACCTCTTATAATTTAAGAGATACAGTACTTAAAGGCTTAGTAATAGGTCCCGTTGGCACCCTTCAGCTAGGGAACCCTAAAAAGGATCTGTGTTTGTAAAAGGGGTTTTTTATGGTGGGTAAAATCATCCAATGACAAATCCCGCCCTTGGGCGGAGCGGGAAGTAGTGTCAGACTCTTACTGACTAAAAACCTACCCCGTTCCTTCGTTGCCTATAGTGC
This sequence comes from Leucania comma, assembly GCA_958295575.1. Taxonomy (NCBI): domain Eukaryota; kingdom Metazoa; phylum Arthropoda; class Insecta; order Lepidoptera; family Noctuidae; genus Leucania; species Leucania comma. The sequence goes on from OY282468.1 coordinate 6,424,488, forward strand.
TGGTCTTCGCAAATTTCAAACTTACTAAATAAAAAGTAACATTGATGCCAACTGATTTTATCAGAGCCCATACATTACCGGCAATTTGTATAATTCAAGTATTCTATGCAATACCAATTGCGCAGCCGGTAATGTGGGTAAAAGACGAGAGCAGGGAAGGAGGTGATGTAATCTTAGGGCACCCCGACACGGACAGGTTAGATTAGGGTATTTTTATAACCACCTTTAAATTAAATCCTTACTTTAAACCGTATTCTATACATTGCCTAGGTATTGTATAGAATACCGGATTATACAGGGTGTCCAGTAAATAGCACGACATACTGCAGGGGGTGATAGCTAGGGTCACTACCTATCAATACAACACAATATATGTTCAGCAAAATCTTACGGATTTACAGTTTTACAAAATTTTGCGAAATATCGAAAAATCTCTACCTTGAAACAGATTTTTAAGCATCTCGTAATGAAAAAATCCTTTTCTTGAACTTTTTTTACATCAAATTATTCGTGAATAGGTTACTCTACTCATTATAAGTTTTTTTTTATCAAAAACAAGAAAGTTTTGAAGAAATAGTTTTTTTTTGTTAAAATTTTCACAGAACGATTTTCTTTTCGCATAACTTTAACCTACAGTGGTGAAAAAAAAATGTATGTGGCAGTTTTGTACAACAAACTTAAAAGATAGCCTGTTTAATGGTGATTTAGGAAAAATACAATACTAGTGCATTTTCATTAAAAAAATACAAAAAAATGCTATTTTAGTTCCAGAGAAGCTGATTTTGTTGAAAATGTAATTAACGTAATTTTGACAAAAACCACTATGAGAATAAGTAATAGCTGCTCATTTACGCGAATTATTATAAAACTAGTTGTGACACGTAAAATGCGACATGCACGCGTAATGACTAAAGGTTTTTACCTGCTCGCCGACCGACCCGACCCGACCGGTTACTGTCTAACAAAAGAAGCCCATGTGCTATCCCGCTCTTTCTTGCATTGTGATTTTGTGTCTCACTCTCAACCTTATTTGCGACACTTGTCAGTACGCTACCTTAAACCGTGCGCAACGCATCTCTGTGTTCACAAATTATTGTTTCGTACTAACGACTGTTTTGTGCCTTGGACCCCGGACTTTGTTTGCCTTACGATTTGGATTTTTTATTGTGATCACTACGACGACTTGGCGACCACCTGGACTTTTGTGTTTTATAACATGGCCAACCGCCGCGTTTTTCCTTGTTATACGCAGCGAGAGTATGCTGAGATGTACCTTATTTACGGATAAACCGATCCAAAATGACAATGAATTGAGAGCACGGGTTAACATTGCAGCAAGAAAAATATCGGAAATAAGCCTGAGAAGACTCAAAAGCTCATTTTTAAAAAGATGCCGAGCGTGTATTAGGGCACAAGGGAAGCAATTTGAGCATTTATTTTAATTTATTTAAATAAATGTGTATTAAAGTTAACTCCTCTGTTTTTTTTTACTATCACCTTATCCTTCAAGATGTCATTTACAGACCGGCGGGCCGGTTGGCTGTAGATTAATTATTATGTAATTCGAACCGTAGTACGACCTTACAACGATTCGAATTCAAAGTCACATTACTTGCATTTAAAATAAAATGCTCTTATTAACTATAAAAATAGCTTATTTTTCGTATTTTTTAAAATGAAAATGTACTAGTATTGTATCTTTCCAAAATCACCATTAAACAAGCTATTTTTTAAGTTTGTTGTACAAAACAGCCACATACATTCTTTTTTCACCACTGTAGGTTAAACTTAAGTGATAAGAAAATAGTTCTGTGCAAATTTAAACAAAAAATAGTATTTCTTGTAAACATTCTTGTCTTTGATAGAAAAAAGACTTATGAACGAGTAAAGTAACTATTCACGAATAATTTGATGTAAAAAAAAGTACTAGAAAAGGATTTTTTCATTACGACATGCTTAAAAATCTGTTTCAAGGTAGAGATTTTTCGGTATTTCGGAAAATTTTGTAAAACTGTAAATCCGTAAGATTTTGCTGAACATATATTGTGTTGTATTGATAGGTAGTGACCCTAGCTATCACCCCCTGCAGTATGTCGTGCTATTTACTGGACACCCTGTATAGATTGCCAGTAACATATACTCCATTCGAAACAAGTTTACTACAGCCGCCATTTATCATGCCACCAACGCAATAAAAGTCAAAATCGGTTAAACAGACAGTAAAAAAAAGTTTGTTTAAAAGTCTAAACTTATTTCGAATGGAGTTATAAAGCGAGCTAATATTACGTTGCCGCGAACGACACGTTTATGACGCTCGGCTCTCCCATTGGTACTCTTCAAGATCTTAACCAATCAGAGAGCCACGCGCGATAAACTTTTGGATTGTGTTAACGTAAAAACAAATCACATTCAGCGCACTGAAATGTTTTATTTTCGATTTTAAAGAATACCTAGATGTGCTAAAAATTTTGAATTATCATTAACTTAGTAAAATTTAGGTCGTAACTTAATAAGGTTTGGTCGTGAGGAAACCGGCATGTCTTAGAACCAAAAATTCGAAGAAATATGACATCCACCAACCCGCAACAGGTCCGTGTGGTTGATTACGGCCCATTCCCTCTCCTGAGAGGAGCCTGAGTCCCAGCAGTGGGAACATTATAAGGCTATGCTATGCTAGTAAAGTTTTCTGCTGGACTTCTGATCCCAGCCAAACAAAAAATTAAAAGTGGTCACCACTCCAGAAAATGTTGAGAACCAGTGGCTTGCATATTAAATGTTGCAATGAAGACCGTCAAAACAATCTGGAAGCCCGCGCTGAACAATTATACTCAATTGAAATAAGACAACGCGCTACTATGAATGTCATTACTACTGGTCATTTACATTAATTAGTGGTCAGGGTTACCAATTACCGTGACGAATTAGGATGTTTGAAGTAGTACAAATTAGTTTATAGCGTGACAACGGTGTGGGGTTTTAAAAAAGATACTATTTTATTTATCACGAACTGTCATGATGCATAGTGGTGCCAAAGTATGGAATTGTTTGAAAAAGTCATCGCAACCCAGGAAACTGATGGAATACGGGTGTATTTTATTCATTAATTCACCGTTAGATTTTGATCGTTTTAATCCCGTGGAGGGTCGATCCGGTACACGAAACAATATCGATTTGTAAAAATAAAATTAAAAAACAAAGTCCTTTTTTTCGAAAACTCGAATTAATATACGCATGTTAAAAATTAGTTTCTTTATGTTTTAAGGATTCTTACTATCCAGTTTCTTCAAATTTGTTGACCACTCTTCGAATGGTTGACACATTAGGTGCACTTTCTCGACTGAAAATTTGGCGAAGTTTGCGAGCGGTTTCAGCGTAACTTTCCCCATTTTCGTAATGAGTTTTCACAATTATAACGCGTTGTTCTTTCGAAAAGCTCTCCATTTTTAATAATCGGAATAAACAAAGGTGACAGCTGTCAAATTTCAGAGCCGCCACTTGCATGAAAAAAAAATCCAGTTTTAAAAAGTGCACTTTTACTGAGACATCCTATACCTACCTACAAGGTCATTGACCCGTTTACTTAAAGAAATTAATTTCCTTGTTATGTTACCCAGTTGTTCACACAAACACATGGTCACCAACACATGGGCTATCCGGGTGACTGAGCGATGGTTTTGCTCCGCTAATGCCCGCTATGGCCTGCCGTGACAAATGCTATACTTAGTGTCGATGGTGTCCAACTAGTGACCTTCTTTAAATATTTTTGGGAAAAAATATAACATGGTGTAAAAATTATTGGAATCGATTCAGAACAAACTACATTCTTTACTCTCCTTCTATATAAAATATCCCAGAAGAAAGTATCTATAAAAAAAATTAGACAACCCTAAACTCGGCAGCAGCGGAATGTAAACCGCTATAGAAATATCTAAAGGGCCTTTGTTCCGTACCTTGAATAAAAACCATCTTTGTTCACTGCAACGATTTCATCTACTTTTATTGATATTCCAGTTGATATTATTACCTAATCTCGGCAATATCAATTTGTTCATAAAATTGGTCATATTAATAACCTTTTAAAGGCGAATCTAAAGCTGAAATTGCGTTTGAATGGATTTCAATATCAATTAATACTGATGAAAAGCTTTGTTCGGTATGTAGATCATTTAATTTAAGAGGAATATGAAAGATACTTTTATAGCTCCTCACGTTTTGTGAAAGAACGATAATATGTTTATTTAGCAGACAGACACACACAATGAAGAAATAAGTATTCAGATACTAAAATTAAAAAAATTAAAACCGGCCAAGTGCGAGTCGGACTCCCGCACGAAGGGTTTCGTACCATTGACTAGGCAAACAATAGAACAACAAAAAAATAGGTAAAACAATGCTTTTTTGTATAGGAGCCCCCTTAAATATTTATTTTATTTTTATTTTATTATTAAAGTAAAAATATAACTGAGATTTTTTTGTGTTTTAATATTTTAAGTGCCTACCTGTTGCCATTATTGATATCGAGCAAAAAAGGGCAAAAAAATCGCATTTGTTGTATGGGAGCCCTTCTTAAATATTTTTTTTTAGTATTTGTTGTTATAGCGGCAACCGAAATACATAATTTGTGAATATTTCAACTATCTAGCTATCGCGGTTCTTGACATATAGCCTGGTGACAGATAGACGGACAGACAGCGAAGTCTTAGTAATAGGGTACCGTTTTACCTTTTGTGTACGAAACTCTAAAAAGAACAACATTGTGGACGTCACGTCTGTGCCAAATAGGTCCAGTTCAGCATAATGGCATTGTGTCCTAATGAGTATGAAGTTCACAAAGTAAGTTCACTTTTGATTCAGTCAGTATACAGTCACTTTGTTTTTAACTAAACTACGGATGTATAACATTCTAGTTTTTGCAGTATTTGACAGAAAATGTTTCGAGCCAGCCTTTTCTGACAGTACTGAAGAAGTCAATAATGAAATCAATACTACAGTACTACGAGTATTTTCCGTAGGTTGCACTTGCTTCAATGATAGATATAGCCTATGGCAAGAATGATTATGTGTGGTGATAGGAATTTATGGCAAAGAAGATAAATGGTTTGTGTGAAACATAATGGTTGTCTATAGCAAAAAAGATGAATGGGTTGTTGGAAATATGCTTGGTATCTATGGCAAGAAAGATGGATAGGTTGTGTGAAATATGGTAAGAATAGATGGCATGAAAAGTGGATGAGTTGTGTGAAACATGGTAAGAAGGTGGATGGGTTGTTGAAAACATGCTAAGAATTATATGGTGAGAAAGAAATTGATCCGTCAGATGACTGTCAAAGAGACGTTTGAACAGAAGCCCTGGACCTCCACCTCCAGTCGGCCTAACGAAAACGTGCTACATCAATTGCAAAAAAAAAAATATTGACTGAATTAGGCACTAGTAATTTTAAGACTATCTGAATTAACCACTATACTGGCGTACGGGATTTTTCACCCTTACGTTATTGAAACTTCTACGGTCCGGACTAAGCGTTTTGCCTCGTTGTTTATACCGCATACATCGAAGGACTGAAACGATTTGCCTGCGCGGTTTTCTCGTCCGATTAAAATTTAGGTGTCTTTAAGGCTAGAGTGAATAGGCTCTTAATAAACTAGTGCGCCTCACCATTAACGATTGCATCACTTCTTACCATCAGGTGGGATTGCAGTCAAGCACTGGTTTATAGAAATTAAAAAAGCTGTCTGTCGCTTCATTTATCAAATCAACAAAGCCCTATTGTAAGTACTGACAACAACAAAAACAAAGGCCTCTTATTAATTAATCGCAGTATTACAACGTCTCAATTAGCCGGGTGACACGGATACAATTCCGTCAGTCGCATGACCCAGTTGTGACCGTCCGATGACCTGCGTGTCACAGGATTACGGAAATTACTCGCTTCTATTGACCACTGCCATCCTGGTACCTCTGAACGTTTGTGTTGTATATTAGTTAACGACGGATGCAGTAATTCTGTTTGGGCAATCCATTTTAAATGCACAATTTAATTACGTCAATTCTGTTCCATCATCGGACCATTAGACGTACGGCGATGCGCTACCGGCATATGATGGAGATCCCACCCATACGAAAAAAGCGTTTTGGGAACACATTCATTATGCGTACAGCTAAAGAGTGGAATTCCTTGCTGGAGTATGTTTCCTGATAGCTATAACCTTGGGGTCTTTATGTCAAAAGTGGATAGGTTAGTTCTTGACAAGCATGCTTCATCGTCAGACACATCATCGCACCTGAGATTGTGGTCAAACGCGAGATACGTAACTAAAAAAAAAAAAAAATATTTTCCTTTTGCATTTGCTACACCATTTCCAACCAACCTCAACAACTCCTTTTTTTTTACCAAATAAGAGAATTATTTGATGACTAAAATCCACTTTAGTTCCTTCAGTGGGCATTTGCTTTCCATGGCCATTGTAACTTCTCCGACAATCACGCAGCTGCAGCCCGAGCAGGTGCCCTAATGGGTCGTGTCCATTTTGCTGATATCTATTGAAGGTGCGCGTGGAACATAACACGCCGTCGGCTTGAATAGCCGGACAGCGAGCAACCCATTACTATAAACATTAAGGACCTGTCTACATCCTAAATATTTTTAGTGTGTTTACGCTAAAACCACCAGGCTGTAGATTTCCACTTTTCAATGAATAACTCATAAAATACATAGATACTGATAAACACAGAGGCGTAGCTACCACCGTATATGGCGAATCAATTATTCGGGGCCCTCGCCCTACAGGGGCCCCGACCTAGGCAAAAATTAGCAATATGTTATCCAGAATCGTCTCGCAGGGTAAACCAATCATTTGTAAAAAAAAGTACCATTTTGTTTTATACGGTGCATCTGTCTGATTTTTTATTAGAGGCCCCTGTGGGACTTGCTACGCCACTGGCTAAACAACAAAGCAAAAAAAATCCCTTGATACAACCTCCCTTCCCTCAACTTCCCTTTTAGCCCACTCTAGATTGAAAATGTACGGAGTCATTCAACAATGCCCGCGTTGAAATGTTACAAACTTTTTTATGTTACCAGTTCATTTGTGGATCCCAATAACGGTAGAAGTTGCTTCACTGAACTAATTAATTTAAGCCGGGGTAGAAAGCTTCAGGAAAAATGTTATAATGCCTTCCAGTTTTTTGTGCCTAGGGTTAGAGAAATGTAATGACGGTTGGGGGAGACCTGTGTCTAGACAATGGACGTTGTCGTTATAGATGATTACCGCATGATATCCCCTCCACTTTATGGTGCCTCCTATTTTTATTTTTTGTAGGTGGGAATATCATCCAATGACATCTCAGATAGTGACTTTTACTGACTAAAAACCCACTCCTGTTCCTTTTTTTGCTTTCGTTCCAGGGCCCCGGGTTTTACTTTGAAATTACCCATGGCCCCAGTAGGCTTTGAGGCTAGAGCGGGAGATAGTGTCAAACTATTACTGACTAGAAAACCCACCCCGTTCCTTCGTTGCCTTTCATACCATGGCCGAGCCTTTCCTTTCAGAAACAAACCCTTGGCCCCAGTAGGCTTCGACCCTGCTGAGCCCCTACGGTTTGCTAACATCTCCTTGAGGCGCACGTGGAACGATACGCGCCGTCAACGGCTTTGGCTCGGTCCAGACGGTTACCGGACGGTCGGACGGCGAGCTACCCATTGCTCGCTGTCCGCAAGCCCGCGCCTATGGTGGCTGGAAATCGGAATCGGTATCACTGCGGCGGCTGGGATGATGTTTCCTATGAGGTGGTCTTGGTGGTTCCTTCCACGTCAGTTTTATGATTCTTTTTTCTTTTCATGTAAATATGTATTGTTTTGTTTCATAACTCTATAAATATCAGCCCGGGTTAGATTTTAAAATATTTGAATAATCTATTTATTCTCTAAATTAAAAAGTTGAAATGAGATTTGGTGAGATTTTGTTTTGATATTAAAAGTTATTTCATAACGAGAGATGCAAACATAGCAAAATAAAATATTATATCATGAAGATGGATTCACATTTATTAACCGTTGCAAAAGTCACCTCTTTTAATAGAAATCAAGGCATCTACTAAGATATTCCCTAATGAGATGCACAATCTTCTCAACTTTACTTTTACCGAGTTTCCTTTGAAAGCGGTGCTCGCAATATTCCTTGTAAATTAATCGTTCAGATGAGAAAGATTGGAAGAAAGTATTTCTTGAAGGTAACTGGATATTTACTGGACAAGCAAAAGCTTTGATAAGGACTAATTTACTTTAGACTAGCTTTTATCCATGGTTTTGACCGCATGCAAACGCGCAAGTAAAATCATCGTAAAACAAAACATTCGTATAATCAGTATGTATTCATGACAGTGGCAGATTAGCTATATAGTAAAAGTAGCAAATACTACGGGCCCCGCACATTCGGGGGCCCCGCGCCTTCGTGGCCCCGCCCCACCTGATCGTAACAAAAATTAGTTAAAGTATCTACATTACATTAAATCTAAATACAGCTGATTACACATAAAATATTTTATTTAATCTATCATAATAAAAAAGGTCTACCTAGGGGGCCCCCTTATCGAATTGCTACATGCCCCGCATTGGCTTAATCCGTCACTGATTCATGATGTTTGTAGACCATGGAGTAAGAGAGAAATCTTACTCCCATTTAGTACCATAAAGCACAGACTCTTTTTTTTTATTTGAAAAAGTCTATTATAAATTCTTACATAACAATATTTGGATGCAGATAAGCAATAGTGTGTTAACTCACAAAAAGTTAAATTTGGTAATATTGATATATTCTTATAATGTGTTACGTATTTAACAGTCATTTATATGAAAAAAGTGCTACAAAAATGTAAGTACTTTTATTTTATTATTATAAAACAAATCAAAATTCACACATACAACATATTTCAATACGCAATCAAGCTCCTAAACACTTTTATAATTCAAATTTGTACAACTTGAATGACCTTGAAAAACGTTAATTGTCGTGCTGTACGAGTACACATGTGTGTACGGAATTCATTTGGCCGAAAGTATTGGTTTCTCTATATTTATTAGGCCTGAAAAAAACCAGAAAAAGTTTTTTTTATTTTATTTTTTTAATGTGATTTTCTAAAAAGGGGTAATTACGTAATATTAATACCCCCTGGCGTACGAGGGGTTACAGGTCAGCGGGGCTCTATGTGGGCGCAGGTACGAGTACCTATGTGTGCACTTAACTCCGGCCAGCTGTTCAAGGGACTATACACCTTAACTTACGATAGCAAGTAAGAAAAATATGAACTCAATAAAGTCTAGCAGATTGCTTGCGCTTGACCATTATCTTACATCCTAGTAAGCGACGATAGTCGACATTGAAGCATAGTTAAGAATGCCGAGAGAGGTGCAAACAACAACAGTACGCAAAAATGCGACAATGCATTTTTTTTTTTTTTACTGGCTGATTGGTCTAGTGGTTAGTGGCCCTGACTGCTATGCCGGAGGTTGTGGGTTTGATACCCACCCAGAACAAATGTTTGTGTGATGAGCACGATCATTTGTTCTGTGTCTCGGTGTAATTTATCTATAATATGTATGTATTTATTAGTTGTCTAGTATCCATAACACAAGCTCTGCTTAGTTTGGGCTAAACGACGTTGTGTGATAGTTAAAAAAATATATAGGTATATATTTATGAAAACGTGCATTTCCGCATTCTGTCAGAATATAAACGAGGCGACTCCATCTAATAATAGCTAAATAAAACAAAAAGTAGTTGCAGGTTTCTAAAAATATATTCAGTTGTAATCCATTCCGAAAATTCTTCTGAAGATGATTATTTTTACCGGACGCGTCACTAAAAATGGCGTCCGAAGCTATTAACGTTCACTCACAGACTTAACTAATAGTTTACAAATGTTACGCGGTTAAGTTTACGTCTGTTTAACTATGGTGACATACAGTCGTAAATTAGGTGCTGTCCTGTCGCGATTAAGTATAAAGTAAATGCTTCTTGTGTTTTAAGTAGTAGTGTAAGATTACTGTTTTTATTTTTTCATGACAAATCCTCAAAAAACTCTTTCGGGAGTTCTTGCGATCTTCCCGTCCGTTTACTCGTATTCACTTGTCTTTAAGGCAAGAGTGAATAGGCTCTTAATAAACTAGTGCGCCTCACCATCAACGATTGCATCACTACTTACCTTCAGGTGAGATCGTAGTCAAACACTAGTTTATATCAATTTTAAAAAAGTTCCCTGATGGTTGATATTTTAAGAGCTCGAGCTAGAACCTGATTTAAAAATGGCAGCTATGAAGTGCGTTTCTCGCTGCGCAGAGCCCCGCTGTCACAGCGACTCGCCTCACGTTCCTTTCCGCCATTAAGTTTGAATTTACCTTTACTGTTGTGTATCTAGTAGGTTAGGTACCTGTTTGGGTTAGGTGGATTGCGTGGACACCAAAGTAAAGACCGTATTAAGGATTTCTATAATAACTGTTTATTATTTTCTTTATATACCACTATTTTTTAATTAGTGCAAATACTTTAAGGGCTTATTAGAAAACGTCTTGTTATTATTTAAGTAAAGTCTGAATAAATAATATTCATAAACAGCAAAGTTATGAGCGTTTGTTTATATCCCAAAATCACACTCAATTTATGAAAACAGTGTACAGGTTATTGTTTATGAATGAAAAAATGTCAATAAAAATGGAAAAACACTACGCTTAGTATTTTCTAGTAGTAGTTGTTATGAATGATGATTCAATTATGAATTTACCAACAATGACAAATTTTCGTGGACAATTTTGGAATTTCTTTTTTTTTTTTTTTACTTTTGAGTACACAAATTTGATCAGTAACAGGTACTGATTGAGCCCCATTTTTTTGTGCACTCATTAAAAAATAGGGGTGTATACTGGAAGATGTGTTTCAGTAATATTACGTGAGACGTGTGCTCCTGTGTGTCCTAAGCAAGGCTAGTGGGATACAGTAACGGTGACTATACTAGAAATTTCTGTCAAGTGGTGACAGGGGACTCTGTCACATATAATATTTAATGGCCATTAAATATAATATTTATTTGTTAGAAAGAGAAAGAGTATAGAGCTGAAGTAGGATAGATTTGTTTTTGTTATACTCCAACAGTACCTACTCTCGATTTCCCTCAAATCAAAACAAAGAAAACCACAAATCCAATTTCCTTCTCATCATTAGAACAATATGAATTATGTACAGACAGCTTACCGACAACAATGAATTAGGGTAACCACGCTGTGGTACAAATGGAACCAAAGTAATTATTAACGTTTAGTCTGTCAATACTTCGGTAATTGTCTTAATTGCCTTCTACGGTTCCTTGGGGAAGGTAACGACTGATTTGTGAACAGGTTCGGTAATTATAGAGTAGTTGGCTTTGGGGTAAATTGGGAGTATTTGGATTCCGTTTAGAAATATTTAGTATACCTCATCATTATTAATATTTTTATGATAGTCTTTCTCACCTGATGGTAAACGATGATGTGATCGACGATGGAGCACGCTTGCCTAGAAATAACCTGCCCAAGCCAAGTTACAATCGTTTCAATTAGCGTGAACGCTTAGAGTTGGCGACGCCCTCAATTCCGTTGTTCTGACGTCATCTCAACGCTCAGTCACGTGGTCAGAACAAAGGAATTGGGGGCGTGGTCAACTCCAAGTGTTCTCTCAACATAAAAACAACTCACACGCAACGCACATGACCCTGGAACGCAACTCGGCGGTCAACTGAAGGAACACAGGTAAGTTATATCAGTAAAAGCTCGACACTATCTCTCGCTCCAACCAAAACGGGAAAGTAAAGGTATTAGATGAGTTCTCAATTTAAAAAAAAAAACGGTGGAGAAAGAATAGGAGAAAATACTCTATTTTTTTTTTAGAGAACACTTAAAAAACGCAGATATGACTACTACTTTTTTATTCAGTAGGTACTAATACTGCCCGTCTATACTTATAACTTATTTTCAACGAGTAAATCATAAAAAAGGTACTCGTTAACAAGATTGAAGCTCCCTAATTCAATCTTCATGCAATCAAACACTCGAATCATTGTCCCTTCCTAATCAAATAGAAATCTATTCAAATATAAATATAACTATCTATGTCACATAGAGGGTGATTTGTTTGCACACTCCTAAGAGAATAGCTCTTTGATAGAAGCAAATATTTGGGACGCGTAATTCACTCAAGCAAATATACGCCAACTCAATATTCTACCAGTCGATTCTTGGTAAAGAATCATAAACAAACATCTGGAAATATGCAAGAAGATAAATGGATTCAAAAGTGTATGTTTGATGAAAATACTATAAAAACGTCCAAGGCTAGACAACAAGAGAAAAGTAATGGGATATATGAAATCAGGGATTTTATTAAGCTGGTTGTAAGCCTGCTTATAAAACTGGCTTTATGTCAGTAAAAAAAAATTGAGCATCCAATTGCAGTATCACTAAAAAAGCCAATAAAAGGTGCAATCCTTTTTACAAACTGCAGCCCACACAAAGAATCATCCAAATCGGTGCAGCCGTTTAAAAGAAGTTAGGCGACAAACACACGTACAGAAGAATTTTATACATTCTAATTATAAAGATAACTACCCTCGCTATTAACTTCACAACCACGTCTATATTTATTTCAATTACTTCACTATAAATAACTTCAAAGTATGGCAACTCTGTATAACCGGAACTATCGAAATATCGTGAGTTCTCGTGACCTATAAATATTTTACCTGTACTCTAATGCTGATGGGTTACACATCCATCTATAGGGAATTTATAACCATATGTGTATGTATACTCCTTGGCTTGTGCATCTGCGCCCTAATTGAACGCGGGTGAAATGTAAATATTGATGTAAATGTCGTGGCCAGATCTTAAAGAAAGATCACTTCATGATTATGGACAAATAAAATTGGCCGGATCGTTTTCGTTTAAACGTTAACATTTGATGATAAATCAATCCTAGTTTGGCCACATCATTGATGTAGGATTTCTATTCTAATAAAAGGTCTAAAAAAAGTAGGCCGAACAGGGATTGCAATATCATCAAACTTTAACGTTGAAAACGATCTGGCCAGTTTTACTTGGCCATTTCATGAAGTGATCAATTTTTATGATCTGGCCACGACATAAATACAAAATATGTTAGTTAATAGTTCTGATAGAATAGATCTTGGATGGAAGTAAAGTCCAAACAATTAAAAAGAACTGATAATACTATATTGATGAGATCGCGGAATGCTATAAGAGTGCCATTTTGTATTTTTTTTATTGTATGATAATTTTAAAATAAAAAAAAATACCTATTTTAAAAATAAGTAGCTGTAATACATTTAGTATCCGATTCCGATCATATTACTTTCCTGATATATACTTTATTGATTCACAGTCATTCAGCAATCTATACCAAAATAGAGTAGTCGCTTTCCTGATGTCACTCAGTAGTATTATCTCAAAAATCCGATGTCAAATAATTCGGATCGTCCTGATGAGATGTGGCAGCGACTTAAAGGCCATCAGATTGTAATAGGTCCTTTGATGTTTGTCTTCGTCTATGTTTACGGTAGATTCACATTTTAGGTCGACAGGATTCCATGTTGTTAAGGATGGCTTAATTATTGACAATGGAAGAATTTTTCTTTGACGACAGTCACCAGGTTCATACTCGTACAATAGAAATACAAAAAGACAATACCTATCTTTAAAAAAAAACATTGCTGCTTTTACCGTGAGGTAGGCGATTCAATACTCAATACATTGCATTCCATATTGTGTACATAGATGGTATAAAATATTGCAAGATCAACATGGACCCTGTCGGGCACAGCAAAGTTAGGAGAGAGGATGAAGGCTAAGTAACAATTCATGCAATTAATTATTGTGCGTAGAATCTAATAGATGTATAATTATGATGTATTGGTAAATTATGTCAGATATTTTAATTTATTTTTGTCATCATTATTATTGAATTATATATATATAGGGTGACTGGTAATTAGTGAACGATACTTAAACACGTGATTGTAGTCATGATAACAAACAACTTTTGCTATGGGACCAAACAGGAAATCGCGAAAAAAATCAGCCAAGTTCAGTACATTATGACCAGTTAGGCGAACACAAATGTACTGACCAGCAGATTGTTTATCGCGATTTCAGTTTTGGTCCCATAGTAAAAGTTTTTTGTTATCATGACTACAATCACGTGTTTAAGTATCGTTCACTAATTACCAGTCACCCTATATATTTAAATTAAATTGTGAATACGTGTCATAATTTTATTATGTCAAATTATTAGTAAATTATGTCCGATATTATTTATTTTTTGTCGTCATTTTTATTTAATTATGTTATTATTGAAATTAATTTATATATGTATATTATTATCATGTCCATGTATAAGTAAATTATGTCAGACATTTTAATTTTAGATATTTAAAGTAAATTGTGAATATATGTCATTATTTTATTATGTCAAAGTATAAGATAAATTATAAATTATGTCAGATTACGTTTTTTTTATCAGTATTATTAAATTATGCACATATTAATTACATATTTAAATTAAATTGTGGATGCATGTTATTATTTTATTATGTCAAAGTATAAGTAGTTTTTTTTTTTTTGTTGTAGGTAAAATCATCCAATGACGAATCCCGCCCTTGGGTGGGGCGGGAAACAGTGTCAGACTTTTACTGACTAAAAACCTACCTTTCCATTCCTTGCCTTTATCCTGGGGCCTTTGGTGACAGTCTAAAGTATAAGTAGTGGTAATTTATGTCAGATTATTATTTATTTTTGTCAAAGAAATTAATTTCGTACATACGGATTCGAGCTTTTGAAAAAAAGTGCTTTATTTTTTAATTTTTTCTTTACAAACCGATAGTATTTCATGTACCGAATCGACCCTCCGCGGGATTAAAACGACTAAAATTTAACGGTGTATAAGCAAGCGAGCTCTATCGTCGACCACATCGTCGATGTCCATCAGCCCCCTAGTCAAGTTACAATCGTTTCATTTTGCGTTAACGCTTAGAGTTGGCCACTCCCCCATTTCGTTTGTTCGAACAAAGGATCTGGGGGCGTGGCCAACTCCAAGCGTTAACGCAAAACGAAATGATTGTAACTTGGCTAGGGGGGCAGGTGAGATAGAGGTCAAACGCGGGCTTATCAACAATAAAAAAAAGTTTTAGGATCAAACACTTTTCTTAAAATTTTCAAAAGAAAATGTGATAACTATTCGGGTAACGTGAAAATGAGGAGATTTTTTACAAAAAATCTTGCCAGTTCAAACGCCTAGTTCTGATTACCACTTTACTACATTCCATAGACATTAGTGAAAGGAACGAAATTTTTAAATCAAATAAACTGTTGTATTTTATCATCAAGCTTATCTTGGCTCTAATAAATTTATTAGTATCTACTACACTTCTACCGTAAAACCACAAGAGATTTGAAAGTGAATTAGTTGTAAGCCGTTGTTTATTTTAAGTGAGATTAAAGAGTTAGATTTTACAAAGTCGATTTGGATTACAGTGAGAGAACAAAGACGTTAGATACATATGTTTTTTTTAGATGCAAAGTCACCTAAGGACTTCTCCCCTCCAGGGTGGAGCGAAATGTATGTCAGACTTACTACTGACTAAAACTGGAGCGAGATGTATGTCAAACTTTTTCTACTGACTAAAACTGGAGCGACATGTATGTCAGACTTTTACTACTGACTAAAAGTGGAGCGAAATGTATGTCAGACTTTTACTACTGACTAAAACTGGAGCGAAATGTATGTAAGACTTTTACTACTGACTAAAACTGTAGCGAGATGTATGTCAAACTTTTACTACTGACTAAAACTGTAGCGAAATGTATGTATGTCAGACTTTTACTACTGACTAAAACTGGAGCGAAATGTATGTCTGTCAGACTTTTACTACTGACTAAAACTGGAGCGAGATGTATGTCAAACTTTTTCTACTGACTAAAACTGGAGCGACATGTATGTCAAACTTTTACTACTGACTAAAAGTGGAGCAAAATGTATGTCAGACTTTTACTACTGACTAAAACCCAGATGTGTCCTTCAGTTGAGCTTGAGTTTCCAGGACCTCGGGGTTTTTTTAAAAAGGAAACCTTTTAAAAATCTCCGTAACCCTAGCAGGCATTGGCCCTACTGGACCTCTACGGTTTTGCTAACATCATTACACGCCGTAGACGACTCGGTCTCGGTCCTTACCGGATAACCGAACGGCGAGCTACCTAGTGTTCGTCGTCTAAGAAAGAAATAATATAACTGTATGTAGGCGCTATGTAAGTAAGCATTTTGATTATACCTAGCATAGCCGTAATGCACTGTTAAAAAGTTTTTTTTTTTTTAATAATCAGTACCTTTGTGCTCTCCTATCTGTATTTATTTTCTATGAACGTAAATATAAACACTGTATCTCAGACATCCGTACCCAATGACAGAAATAGTACAAGCCAATATGGTGATTCCGGAACTTTCTCATTTTTCAGAAATCAAAAATCGGAAGCGTTTATTTCCAATATTTCAAATTACAGGCACTTTTGAATTGTCAAAATGTCGGCCAGTCCATAAAAAAAGTGAAGCTAAATTGCAAATTTTAAAATGATATACACCGTTAAATTTTGGTCGATTTAATCCCGCGGAGAGTCGATTTGGTACATGAAACGCGAAAAAAAAGTAATTTATTTTTTAATTTTCTCTTCACAAATCGATAGTGTTTCACGTACCGAATCGACCCTCCGCGGGATTAAAACGACTAAAATTTAACGGTATATATGTAAAATTATTATTATATTAAACCTGGGTTTTTTTGGTGGGGAAAACGATCCAATGTCAACCCGCCCTTAGGCGGAGCGGGAGATAGTGTCAAACTTTTACTGACTAAAAAACCCACCCCGTTCCTTCGTTGCCTTTCATATCATGGCCGAGCCTTTCCTTTCAGAAACAAACTCTTGGCCCCAGTAGGTTTCAACCCTGCTGGGTCCCTATGGTTTGCTGACAAATGCTTGAGGTGAGCGTGGATCAGTACGCGCCGTCGACGACTTGGGCTTGGTCCGGATGGTTATTGGATAGTCGGACAGCGAGCTACCCATTTCTCGCCGTCCTCAAGCCCATTGACACCTCGGTTAGCTAATATACACAGGTAGGTATGACAAAACTAGTCAGTTTCACCCATTGTCTTATATCAAAAATTTATTTATTTACAGTTAATTAAAACGGTACACACCCACTTACATTACTTAACATAGAATTGTAAAAACATAACTATATAATACATAATATTAGTAATTGCATGCAATTTTAGAATAGATATGAATTGACTTTGATTAATCTATTAAAATTGTTTCAATAATACATCATTTACAATTAAAAAGCGTTATTTAATTGCGAACACCATGAAAAAATATACGGTTGCCTGCAAAACTCTGGTTTGAATGAAGATTATTGAGTTTAGAACAATATCTAATATTTTAATGCAAGTGTATAAAGCCCGACTTTGGGTAGTCAATTTACGAGTTAACTTACAAAAGAAAAGTATTCAAGACACCGCATATTCTCCTTTTTATTGCTGCTTTATATTTTCTTCGTAAAAGTTTCTGTCACCGCTTCAGATGTTAACGACAAAATACTTGTAGATCCTACTAATTTTAGAATGGTCATAAAATTTGGAACGTGTCATTAAGTGGTCATCAAATCAGGAATTCAGGATTAAAAATTCTGTAAATGGCGATGAGAAATAAGGAACCCGTGTTGATGGCAAGAAATATCGGTAATATCGTTAATTCCGTTAATAAAACTTCATGTTTTCAGAAGCAGTAGCCCCGGCCGTGTTTACGGAGACGCGCCTCGTTGGGCGTTCGTCGTAGATTGCAGCAGCGGGCCGTGTCATCGCACGCGCGAACACAAACATCTGGCAATGTCCGACGACTGCCCAACGCGCCGCGTCTCCTTAAGCAAGTCCTCATTGGTGTAGTGGTCGCTAGTATTACTGCTGAGTATTAGGGGAAAGTCACACTTTACTTAGACGTCAATATTTCATTTACACAAAGACACCACACACTACTTATATAACAATAATAGGTCAATGTCTTGGCACATTACATATAAAAAAAAATATGTAATCAAAAATATGTTTTTTCGTACGTCTAACGCTAACGGTACAATTTAGATAACCAGGTACGATTTCATCGACTCTCCCCTAGGTCATTGATTCGATTCCTCTATCTGTCAAAGTCTATGTTTTATTTTTCGTCTATCATTTTTCAGTAGCAGCCCAAATTCAGTTCACAATTCACCTTTATGATGGCAACAGGCATTTTACCAGTCACATGCATATATACGTTTCACATTATAGTTGGACTAGGGGCGTCAACATAACTAGTAAAATATGGGCGCACTTTATTAGGAACATCTCTGAATTACCCATCGAAGTATACGTGATATTATATGTTTCATAGAGCTATTGTTTGATCTACTCGACTTTCCATTCGTACTTCGCAGCTTCAAACTCAGGCAAATGCTTTGCTTTACATAATTTATTTCATCACCTTTAGTCTCAAAAAGGTATAGAGAAAAATCTTAAGGAAACTGATATGCCAAATAATCGAAGACATGTGATATCCACCAACCCTCACTTTGTCCGCGAGATAATTTACGGCCCCATTCTCTCTTCCAGAGAGGAGGCCTGAGTCCCAGCAGTGGGAACACACAATACAGTTAGGTATCCGACAGATTTTTTCAAGATCACAATTTTAACCACATTTCTATTTGATCAGCTCACACAATTTTCCCGTGACTCAAACGATAGCACTTCATATAGGCACACCAGTCACGTCATCAATACGCCGTCGATCAGTCACGTTAACGTTAGATTTGTATGTCAACGAAAAGACGCGCTGAGCGCACGAGCGTGACGTGACTGACGTGTGGGGCCAATGTCCTACGAATTTTACTATATTACTTAGATGTTTATTTGGGTGAATGCTACATGGTAGCCCTCGAAATTTTAATTTTATATGTTTATTGCAATTTGCAGCTCAGTATCGCATAGTAAGGTAAATAAAAATATATTCGCGGTAATGACATGTATAAAATATATTTATTACCCAAATGTTATATATATATATACATATATTCATCTAAAGACAACTTTTGGTTAACATTATACGAGTAATTTCTGCTTAGCTTGGGACTAGACTGCGTTGTGTGATAGTTTTGGAATACATGTTATATGTTACTATCACTTATTTCTATATTAGTTCAGAAGTTCAATAATGCTTTACAATCAAAATTTGATAAACTTAAAATAGCAAATCACATTATTTTTAAATTAAATTCCAATGTCACTACATCAAATGTCATTGAATAAGAACTATTACACTCATCAAAACCATTATCATAACACTCATTCAATAAAAACTTATCGCTAAGTTAGAGAGTTATGACATTGGCTTTAATGGGTGTACTTGTGTATATATAGTATGTTATTATCGCAAATATAATTTATGTAATCATACTATCCGATAATGAACTGCTAATTCCCAAAAACTATCAAAAAATTTAATTTCGAAGCATTCACCTTCACTAATCGAGCACGAAGCAAGTTGACGCCGTTGACGAAAATATACCTGGGGCCCAAGCCTGCTATTTTTGTAAATTCGACATTCCAACACAATCCCATTGTCATTTTGGTAAAAGTTCTTAATCTGGTGGGATCGCAGTCAAGCACTAGTTTATAAATATACAAAAAAAAAACTGCTAAATCATAATGGTCGATCATTGTTCTGTCATTGGTCTCGTAAACGAATGGTGGTAGAATGACTTTGTCGTATACATACAAATCTAATGGTAAGTCACTTATCAAAGGAACTGTCAAAATTTTAGTAGAAATAAGGCCTTTCTCCAACAATGGATGTCTTTCGGCTGAAATGATGATGATGATGATGAAGTCAGAAATTAATTTGTCATTATATACGAGATTACCATTTTTTTTAATGGTGTGTCAGTGATTGACTGTTGGAAAGTCAAAGTGATGCCACTATATTAATAGATTACCAAACTTGACAAAATCAACCATGATGAAATCAATTATAGACGATTCTGACACTAATGTAATAGCAGACTTGAGATCCTGATGATATATTATAGGGTCTCTCACATAAGATACCCACATGTATCCCTAAGTATAATATAGGGTTGGCACGTGAGCAGTTACCAAGATCAATTACCTTGCCTTATCTCTCATCGCGCCCTCAATAACTGATAACCCTTGACTCCAAGTCACCATTTAGAGACGCATCAATTGTCTAACACCCAACCATAATTGTCTACCTACAGACACACCCTAAATCGTACTTTAAACCTTATCACCTAGGGTTAAAGTTTAATCTTGAATGTGTCGATATTGAAATGAATATGCATTCCAAATGTTCGACTATTGTATACGATACGATTGATTTAAATTACAATTTATTTCTTACTCGTAATATTAAGTAATTAGATCAAGAGAATAAATTAATAAATGTATTATTTGTAAATTGGTATGTACCGTTTGGATTGACACTTCAGGTAAGGTGAATAACACCGGGCCCTGGTAAAGGCCATGATCCGGAGTGAGGAGAAATGGCAGGCGGTTGCCTCATTCTGATGCTAGCAAAAGAGGCGACCGCACGCGTGACGGGAACGACCCTCACGCCCCAACCACCGGGATCCTGATCTCGATTTCCAGCCGCCGTAGGCTTGCGGACGGTGGGCAATGGGTAGCGTACCGTACGCAGTACCCATTCGGACCCGACGGCGCGTAGGTACTATTATCTCACACGCGCCTCAAAGAGATGTCAGCAAATCGTAGGTGCCCAGCAGGGTCGAAGCCTACTGGGACCATGGCTTAAATGAAAGTGAACTCCGGGGCCCTGGAACAAAGACAAAGAAGGAACAGGGGTAGGTCCACCATATCCGCCCAAGAGCGGGAGTAGTAAGGTAAATAAAGTCGAAATCAATAATTATATATATCCATTTTTTAAATTCATAAATTTGATCGTAATCCTATTTGTCAATTTTGTTTCAAGGGGAGTATCAGACTTTAACCGACTTAAAACGCTCTCGTTTCTCATCCCTTAAATGTTTCCAGGTTCACGATTATTTGGAATAATCAAAAAGCCCTGGCAAGCATCGGGGACCTGTCATTTATACTGACATTACTGACAGGTCTTTGAAGCGCACTATTATTCCTACCTGAAGAAACAAACTTAAATGCAGAAGCATAATAAACTATGTAATTTTGAAACACCCACCTGAATGTAGGCAAGTTTACCAAGGGAACATATTTCCGGATGAGATGAGCTATTCCAGGACATGTTCTACCCGAGTGCCAAATTTCATCCAAAAGCGTTCTGCCATTTGAACACGAATAAATAACATACACACTAACATACTTTTGCTTTTATAATATAGTAGTCTGATTAGATTGATATTAATGTGACTTTATTGTGATATTAGTGTGATTTTATTGTGATATTAGTATGACATTAGTGTGATTTAATTGCGATATTAGTGTGAGAAAAGTGTGAAATTAGTGTGATTTTATTGTGATATAAGTATGACATTAGTGTGATTTTACTGTGATTTTATTGTGATATTAGTGTGATTTTATTTTGATATTAGTGTGAATTTTATTGTGATACTAGTTTCTGCCAACGGCTACGCCTGCGTGAATTTCAGTTTATCCCCTTAGGGGTGGAGTTTCTTAAAATCCGTTCTTAGCAGATGTCTGCACCCTATAAGGAACCTACCTGCTAAATTTTAAGTTTGTAAGTGTTATAGTTTCTGAGATTTCGTGATTAATCAGTGAGTGGTATTTCGCTTTTATATATATAGATTCTGTGATATTAGTGTGATATTGGTATGATATTAGTGTGATTTTATTGCAATATTAGTGTAATATTAGTGTAAATTAACAATTATTCGTATAACAAGGAAGCAGTCGTTCCACTTTTCTCAACTCTCTGAATACAAACAGATAGTGCACTGTTATTTTTCAAACACGAAATCAATACATAACACACTGTTTATTTTAACTTTGCAACCGATAGACCGCAAAAGATAGGGAACTGCGTTACAGAGCTTTAACAGGTGAAAATAAACATGACAACGTATTGCATACACTGAACTGTGAGATACTTTTAGATTTTATAAACTAACTAGCTCCTTTTTACCGAAATCATGCCTGTTTCAATGATTTGTCGTTTTATCCAGTTGTTTAAAAACTTGAGATAGAAAACTACATCAATTTTACATCACAATAACTACTAGGAATCAAAACGACCACTGAATTTTACTAAATAAAATCTCGCCTAAAACCATCGACATGTTTTTTTATCAATTAACGTTACGTACAATACACGGCATATAAGTTGAACCAAAATGGCGAACGACCTTCAATGTGCAGTGATACAACCATGGTAGCATTACCAACGAAAATATGAAGCCTAAATAGGTAAGTATAAGGCACGTGCATCACTGAGACGCCATAACAGTGCTACCAATTCGCGCAGACAAAAAAAGGCATGCAGTTCTATGGTGTGGTGTGTACCTCACCGAGTCATTGATGGCCATGTAGCCAACTGTAATTTTTTTGGCATATTGACTTTGCTACGCTGCCATGGCGTCCCAGTAAGGCACAGCTCTAAGGGCCGAAATATATATACGCGTTGCTGCGCCACGCCGCTAATATTGGCAGTGCCGCCCACCAGTCATTTTCGCGTCGCCGCAACGCAACATCATCCTTGAGATTTTTGAGTAGAATAGACGTTTCTCTGCTATGGATCGTAATAAACTTATGCTTATTTGTTATTAATAAGTCATTACTCTATTTTAAATAAACAACAAACTGATTATATCCATTTAGAAAAGCTAAATACAGCGTTGCGGCGGACGGCACTGCCGATTTTAACGGCGCAATGCCGCAACGTGGATATATGTTTCGGCCCTAAAACCACATCAATTGTCATTCTAAATGCCGGTTAATTAGTAACACAACAAAACAAATTCAGTCTCCATAGGATTCCCATGGGAAAGATATCATTGACATCGTTACGTGTGTAGTCTTTTGTGCTCTGCATAAATAATAAAATATCCATATGGGAGGCCCCACACGTACAGCCTATCAGGGAATTATAGCCTTTCGAAGAAAGATAATAAAATACGCCGTCTGCCTTTGTAGAGAAATGTAGCCTTAAATTACGGGTGGCTCTATTTACTTGCCTTTGTATTTCGCCACCAGCGCAAAGAAATTAAAAACTGGCAGGAACGTTCGTAAGAGTTATCGAGGTCCTGTAACGCTAAAGGCAACTGAGGAAACACAAGTGAGTTTTAGTCGGTAAAAGTCTGACACTCATTTTAAAAAGAAAAAACGTTTATTCTGCTTAAAATAGACGCACAAATTATTTCCAAAAAACAGTTTCCCCGTCAGGCCATGTGTGGAACGGGCATAACAATATTGCACCTTGTGACCATAGACAACCTAGTCGTCTAGGTTGTCTACTACATCCGCGACGCCGGCCTCAGCAGAGGCAAACATAACCAACAAATAACAAAAATACAAAAAAAGAGACATAATTTACAATCTATAAATACAAGTTGTCTTGTATTTTGACTCTTTCTAGAGAAGGAGAAGTTACTTGAAGATTTTACAACTAAAAAAAGAGTGATAGAGAGTGACTGTCAAATATTTTTTTTAATCTTTTAAAATTGATTTAGTTTTCCTTTTATTTATTTTTTATTTTTATGTAAAGATTACGTAGTATTTGTCCTGTGCGAGTCACAAATAAATGTTTTTTCTTTCTTTTGAATAAAAACACATTTAGTTCTCATTTCAAAGATAAATTGTATATTTTGCATCGGCTTTACCACCGCACAAGTCAATTTGAAGAAACTTAAAAACAAGCAAGATAAAATGCTATTATTTGCAAATGGGAACAACCACAACAATAAAAATGGAACTCATCATATCACCATCTCTCTTTTATTACACCACACCATAAACTATACCCACACAATTTGACATCTTAATTCAATTAATATATGATTTTATTTTGACTGGCATATCTATTTTATACTTAAATAACTTATAACAACTTAATGTAAAAAAATATATATATGTATTTGTACGCCCCTGCGGTAGAACGTGCCGAGACTAAATGTTTTAAACCTAAGGCCCGGTTTCCACAAAAGCGGAGAGGAGAGGAGACGAGTGAAGATGTGTTGTGAAGCTGGCTGGTTATTTCCACCAAAAACGGAGAGGAGAAGTGTAGCGGAGAGGAGACGTGAGCTTTGTGTAGCAGAGATATACGCGGGGAGAAGGTAGCGGGGTGCAGGGTGCGAGAGTGCGTGCACCGCCCGGCCGCCCGACTAGACACTTTTCCGCTCTGCCGCACCGCTTGCTCGCTCACCGCTCAAAATTCTATAGAAAAATTAGACATCTCCTCTCCTCTCCGCTTGATCCATTTCCACCAAAGCTAAGCAGAGAAGAGATGAGGAAATAACGAAATCAGATTGGTTTATTAAAACACATCTCCTCTCATCTCCTCTCCTCTCCGCTTTAGTGGATACCGGGCCTAAGACCATGTAATATACATACTTACCATGTTCTGATAAATAAATGATTATGATTATGGTTACCCTGCGTATCTTTTCAAATCCATCTCTCTGTCAAATCCATGCAAAGGTTGTAATTTAAAAAATTGCAAACAGCGATAAGACCGCCCATTGTTACACCTGATATTAATTTGTTAATTTTAAAGTCCTACTGTAACTTATTACGGTTAATGTTTCATAATACTCTTAACTCATGCATACTAAATAAATCTTATTATTTCGACCCTCTTAAACAAATTATACACATGATAAGCATACATCAAAATATAGTCTACTAATAAAATGGTTTCTAAACATTTACTAAATTAGATAATTTAATAGTGGCAACACGCTAACGTATCAAAGATGGCGACCATCTTAATTGACGTACTGAATTGGATAATTTGTTTACTTTTGATATTATTTTTAGAGTACCACAAAATTATAGACTCGTACGTCGGCTGTTGACAGCCCACTATTATTATCTTTGAGGTTTTTATCTTCTACCATAAGATACATAAACTAATGCCCCTTCTTATAGGTGTGGACAGCAACAACAGAAGGCATCTTGTTTTTTTTACGCGGGAAATCATAGAATAACTTCTCTCGCTCTGAGTCCCGGGAGCGCGAGGGAGTGTCTGACTTTTACTGACTAAAACCCACAGTGTTCCTTCAGTCGTACTTTATTGCGATTGTTACCTGGCAGGAGAAACTCCTGCTACATTCTTCTCTTGCTTCATCCAGTTTCACATACTTATCCTATTCCTGGTAGTTATCTTTTAAAGAACCTCACCAATAAGATAGATATCAGTCCCTCTGTGTCCACGGCGGCCCACCCCAGCGTTTTTAGTCAAATCTACTTTCTTGTCTTCATTATTATTACTACAAACCATTGTAACATTGTAAATACTTATATCCACTCGAAATAAAACAAGGTTACCATAAAGTGTACCAATTATTGAGTACTACTTAACGTTTCAATGATGATAAGATTCTACTTAGCAATATTATGGAGGTTCACTATATATTACGATACGACGCTGAAAAAGTATGACACACTTTAATAACGTACTGACTATGGCTTTTCTTTTTGGTCTGTTTTTGTTTCTCCAGTAACTCTGTATATTTCAGCATCTTGAAAATGTTTAATACTTAAAAAAAAAATCATTATTGGCGTCAAAATAAAACATAACAGAACGATGAACGTCAGTAGATCGAAAACGAAAGATCCCTATTTCAGATCACCCCTAATTGAACCCTGAGCCAGCCATATTAGCCCTGGGGACAGAGTTGGTTGAGTGATTGATTGACATCTGAATTTCTTGTTGCGAAAATTTTATAGAAAATTGATTGTTAGTTCTCATAGGTCGAGGTGCTTTTTGGATCATGACCACGATCCCAGATTGCACCTATAAATACAATAATTATTTTCGAGGAGATTTTTTTTTTTACTATCACTCACATTTACTATCACAATCCCAATGCTCCTCAATACCTTCGTTAACGCTTTGAGTATTTGATTCCGAGGGGTAAACCCTGCCGCACCACCAACTCTCTTCTCCTTCGTACTCCGCACATAGACACATCACACTTCCTGCCGCTATGATGGCTCTTTTCTGTAACTGCAGTGCGTCTTTGGAACTCTTTCCCACATTCCGTTCGCGACAGCCCATCTCTGGAGGTCTTGCAAGAGGAAAATTAAAGAGCACTTCCTTTCACAACTGACATAATATTTGTGTTTATTTGTTTTCACTAGTATGTAAGTATCATATTTTTATATATAAGACTTATTTATGTAGGTTTATATAGTACACTTGATTCTACTCTTCATTGTCATCTCTCTATGTCACTCAAAGGTTTGCTGGGAGAAAACTCATTGCTGAGTTAAGCTCGCCTATGTACATGAATTGTCAAACTACTGCGTATCATATTGAATATTTTATGTACAATAAATAATACAATAAAAAAAAATATCTTTAACACTGTTGATTTTGTGTTAAAGATATTTTTTCGCTTGTTTTCAGAACGAAGTTCCTTTTTCCGCACGTGACTCCAAATACTTGGGGAATAAGAGCTAAGCCTATGAAATGTTAGATGCCAGATGAAGACATATTCCGTCCAAATGTACGTCTTTTTTATTACAAGCTTTTATTTAATTTCACCTGACCGATGTTTGTCTGTGATCAAATCTTGCAAATTAAATTTGATCCACTTCCCGGTTACCGATTGAGCTGAAATTTTGTATGCATGTGTAAATCGTGTGACAATGCAGTATTATGATGACATGGAGCTGATCTGATGATGGAGCTGGAAGGTAGCCATAGGAACTCGGTCCTAAACGGCAAAACGCCTCCCGGTTTGGGCTCGTTTCATTTGACTGACGAGTATTTAGGTGCTAGATAGTAACCAGGGTCTGATGATGAAACTGAAAGATTGCCATAGAAACTCGGTAATAAGATAACCACATCGTATTTGAACTTTTTGGAGTGGTCTTGATGTGTATTAATTTTGTAAGTAAGTATATACTGCGTTATAATAGCTTGCTATAAAAAAAAATATTTTTATTGAAAATTTGTTTCAGAGAGCTGTTAGCTTTTTTTGCATTATTAATTAATTGTAAAATTTATTTTAAATTATTTTTAATTGTATTATTTTCCTTGTATTTTCGGTTTCTCTGTTTATTTTTTCATAATTTCAATTTAATAATAAACATATCAGCATAATTGTTGAATTTTTGCATTTGTTGGTTTTATTTGCAACGAATAACTGTAATCAACAAAAAAAAAAAGACTTGGACTGCCACGAGCAGTACGTGCCAGCCGAACAGGTCTTCGTACAGAGTATTAAATCAAATTGACTTACCGATAACTAACAGGTGACCTAAGATTAACAGAGGTCTCTCTCGACTGCAACCGCCTCCGCTTATCCCCTTCACGCCAGCTGGCATAACTCCTCGAGAAGGTAGGCACACCACAACCAGACACATTCACGAAATCCACTGACACATCCACAGTATCATTAACGTTAAAGAACGAAGTATCATTAACAAAATCATTAAAATCATAAGTTAAATTAACATTTGAACTGTTCTCTAACATGGAATGGTTTGAGGGTGTGTAGACCCCATTGTGTTTTGGACTAGAATACACGTAAACTCTGTTGAGCTCGGAATCGTTCTCGGTCTTAATTCGGAGGCTCTCGTGGGTGGTGTTGAGCTGGTAGTCTTCTGCGGAGGTGTACCACGCCTCTAATACTGCGATGTGCGAGTCCAGCTCTCGGCAGGTGAGGCGGAACTCGCTCGTGTGACATTGCTGCACTTCCACTATTTCTGGAACAATAGAAATGGTATTTATGTAGATTTTCGGCATATTTGAAAACAAAAAACTGTCTAACAGATGAACAACGCAATCATTTCTGACTTCAGGCTTCCAAATATAATCTGTGTGTTTAGAACATAGTTAGAAACAAAATCGCAGGAAGAACTAGTGCGCCTCACCATCAACAATTGTATCACTGCTTTGATATTTATTTTGCAAATAGGTTTTCAAAAACACTTTTACACGTCAATTTTTTTTTTTACATCAGTTTAAACTAGATGAGGCCGGTGTTTCCTAGCTGACTACCCTGAGAAGAAACACCGAAATAAACTCAGGGTCACAGTCTCTTTTATAGTCCATACAGTAAATTTGTAATGGTCAAATCATATGAGAACTATGCAGATTTGCTAATGCTGCTTAACTTCGAAAATCAAGGTGTGCAGCAGATAATATGAAGCCACGACTCTCTAAACATAAATATTCATAAGTAACGGACTGGTAACAGATGCCTTTAGCAAGTTAAATTTATAATGGATCTGTTATAAATTAACTGCCTCCATATCTAATGTTAATGGTTCTGTCATGAGTATTTTAAAGCTTTTATAGAACTTGATAGTTTTGTGATCGATGGTTACACATTTGGAATGATTTGTTTACCTATTACGCGGCAAATATGTTGAACCCGTTGCTATGATACGCGCAGCCCCCTGTGTTGTTTGAGACCCGGAAATCTATTATAGTACGTGTGTACGTATCTTCTACTAAGTCTACTTACATGTCAGCCATATGCTTTTCGAGGCAATTTTGTACTACTGCTACAAAATATTTCCACGCAATCCTTTCCACATTATTCATTAATTGACGTATTTGAGGTCCATCAAAGATCCTCCAAAGACCTGCTTTTAGTTTTATAGTACTTAGGGATTTTTTTATCATTTTTCATTTCATTTATCATGTAACATTTCTTTCCCCGCAACAAGAGCATCTCTCAAAGGCTATTGTTTTTGTTGATGTTCACTATAGTTAGTCATACGAAAGTAACAGTTGTCATAATTTTTTTTAGTTCTCGCCATATTACAGGCACTACAAACTTCAAAAACTTACGTGTGCCTTTCTCCCACTGTCGCAGATGTTCAAAGCATATTTTACATACAATAAGAGGCACTCACACTTCATCTTGCTGTCAAATTTCAATACCGAAGTGAACAAAATACTACAATGATTCTAATCGGTTCACGGTGACCTTTCAGTATGTTTTCACCACAAATATAAAAAAAAAATCAGGATCATTAACACAATATCTGGACGTACTGGCCATAATGAATTTTCAACCGAAACTTTATCGTTGTTATTGTAATAATGACTATTTGCGAACAAGGCCGGACAAAATTTAAAATGAGGGTAGTAGATAAACTTGAGCTATAGAGATGACATACGTCAATATATTGCCTGTGGGCTGTTGGTCTAGTGGTTAGTGGCCCTGACTGCTATGCCGGAGCTCGTGGGTTCGATCCCCACCCAGGACAAATGTTTGTGTGATGAGCATGATCATTTGTTCTGTGTCTGGGTGTTATTTATCTATAATATGTATATATTTCGAAATATATAAGTATGTTTATCAGCTGTCCGGTACCCATATCACAAGCTCTGCTTAGCTTGGGACTAGACGGTGTTGTGTGATAGTTGTGGAATATTATTATTATTATTACATTACCTATTTTATCAAACATAGGCACAAAAAGAGCAGCAACAAAAAAAAATGTAGGTCTGTGAAATTTATTAATGTTTATTGATCACGTGTATGGCGTATCTTTTACGGCATTTTTTTATTATTATATCTCCATCCTAATCTTCTTGTTTACTTTTTTGTTAAATATGCTTTGTGTTTGCATTAAAAGTGACAAATAAAATTAATGGCTAAAAATTCAGTGTTCGGGGAATAGGCCCACCACAAATTGTGGCGTGACATACTAATTGTTAGTACTGCTCTGTGTATAGCAGGTGTAACAACCATAGGCATAGGAGGTGGTTGTGAGATGTTACTGCTGTGTTCAACATCCAATGGCTGTATTTCCATATCCCTGATTTCATCCTGTTGCCTGTTTCTGCGCACAGCTCGGGAAGCTCTCAGCCAACAAGCCATACAGAGCATCTACAACGGGCTATTAATTACGTTTCGTTCCACAGTGATTTTTAAAGTTCCTTACTTGATATAATTATACCTAACCTAACCTAACCTAACCGTCAATAACAGCTTTAAAAACCAGTTCACTGTACCAATAAATTATTATCAGTAGTAACATATTTTAATAATCCTAAAAACGCTACTGGCAAGGCATTTTTTGTCGTAACACTACTATTATTTCATTATTCCGGTTAGATTTCTATATAATTTTTGGTCTGTTAATTATAATAAGATGATCACTTTTTTCATGTGTAATATGATTAATATGCGTTAGCGTTTAATAGTGGGCCCAAAAAAAATGTCTCCTTTTGGTAGCAAATGTATAAAGCAAGCTTTGCCGAGGCGGTGGGTGCCTACATAATTAATAAGCGCAGTGATCATCAATGCTAATAAATCACGTACAATACATACAAGTTAATTGTAACAGAAGAAAATCTAAACTTCTCCATTCCTCGTAACAGAACTAATTACCTCTTTCAAAACGGTCCAAAATTCAGCAGCAACCTACTCCCTATCCAATAAACAGGATCACAATATTGGGTCTCCCCAAAACAGAAACCGTCGTTCATCACACCTCCAATAAGTACCTAATTAACTCAAATTGCACTTTAATTCGTCCAATTAAAGTTTAATTTGCAGTAATCAGAATTGATTGCCGACCACTTTAGGTTGAGCTCTGTTTGTTTGTTAATATCTTCTGTTCTGCAATAATTTTATTGGTTCGACAGATCAATAGTAACTGGTGCAATAGAAACAGCGTTGTTTTGAACCGTTGTCATGGCAACGCTTGATCCGAATTCGTGACACGATGGGGTGTTGTGTGGGACAGAGAGGGAAATATGGCAATAGCTGTGTATGAAAGAGAGGAAGAACAAGGGTTGGATGATCCACTGCGCAGTTAGTCTGTGCATGATTAAATTGCATTAGTTTCGTCCGTTCACAATCTGTTAGATTTGCGAATTTTAGCAATCAAAGGTTTCTTTATTATGCGTTAGTTTTTTTATCGTTATTATGTTCATATAGAGTATCTTTTCATAATGGCAGAATTAAATATATATTTTATAGGCCCTTATTTTTCTACTTTATTCAATTTCTAAAACATAATCTTGATCGTTGAGTAGCATCCACAAGTTCAAACTCAAGGTTTTCCAACGAGTAATGGAGCGCAGTAAACTAAATGTCAAATTATCGGATCGAGTTTGAAACCATATATGTACTGCGCTTTAAAACTAGGATATCTAATGTGATTCAAAAGGCTCCCTAACTTATAAGTGACTAGGCTGGACATGTCTGACGTATGCCTGATAATCATTGATCGGCATTGCGACCGAAGCAGCATTCGCCCGAACCGCAGGCGAGGGTGTTTTCGAGCCGAGCTAGGGCTGCAGTGCTAAATTTCAATAATAATAGTATTAAAAGACGTTTTTAAACATAAATAACCGCACCCAGTCTGATACGATACATGACCACAAAATTGGCGGGGGTGACCAAACGCAATTTTCTGTACTAGTGCGAAAGCGAAAAACAGCAAATTGCTTAGTAATTGTTTCCGTGTAATAAGTGTATTGAAAAAAACATTATCATATCCTAATTCTACTATATTTTAACTAGCTAAGTAAAGTAACAAAACACATACTAAAATAAATCATCACTTAAAATCACACTGACTGACCAATTTGAGGAGTCTTTAATACGTTCATTGCTTACAAAATGAAGTCGAAAAAAGGTGTATGTGTACAAAGCACCGTATTGCATGAATTAAACAATATAAAGGGCTAACCGTGAGGGAATGTTGCCTCGTTGAATTATGCAAGGAAGGGAACAATGAGGATTTACGAACAACCTGGGTTTCTTTTGATACATTATTAAAACCTCAGGATTTTTTTAAATTCCTTTACGTGGAAAAACAGTGTAACGATGATATGTGTAAAAATCTGTTTAAGTGTAGTCTAAATATGTGAAAATCCTCTGCTATTGATTATACTTTGTCAGCCTTTTAATGTTCCCACTGCTGGGACTCCGGGCTCCTCTTTAGGAAAAGCAATGGGCCGTAATCCACCACGCGGGCACAGTGCGGGTTGGTGAATGTCACATGTCTTAGAATTTTTGGTTCTAGGACATGCCGGTTTCCTCACGGTAATAATAATAAATAATAATCGTTTAATTTATAAAACTAAGGCACATTTACAATACAAACAAAATATCTTAAGGGCCAGTTCTAGTCACAGTTTTTTTTGTATGTACTTCGCTCGGGACTATTTCGACTTCGCGGCCCCAAAACAGCGGTTTTATTTTTAAATAAAAAAAAAAAACAATAACTATTCCAGATTTTTGTTTTTGCAAAGCGCTTTTTAATAACTAGCTTTTTTTGTAAATTTCAAATATTTCCGTAACGTAATCTCGTAGCTAAATACGTTTGAAATCGGAAATTAGGGTCAGATTCGCGATTTTTTTTATCGACTAAACTAATTTATAATATCATGTTTTCATTTTTGCCAAACATTTGTTCATATAGTCAATTTTAATAAAATAAATTTTCATGGTGTTCTCTTCTATATTTTTGGATTTGGCCTTAAATAATAAAAAGAACACGAAAAATGATGTTTTCCTTCACCGTTTCGAGAGCAGTGTTGATGAAATAAATTACACAAAGTAATGTGCCTGGCTGGGTTTGAACCCGCGACTCGTAAGTCGGGGCCGTTACCACTCGGCCACCACTGCTCTAAATATAGATTTAGCAAAACAAAATATAAAAATGGTAAGATGAAATGCTATTGTGTCATTTGAACAGGAAACTACATGCAAGATGTCAAAGAGCAAAGTCACGAGAAAAAGTAATAAATAATTTGTGTCTACTACAAGTAAAGCTATCGTAAATAAATTATCAGTCATTAATATCACGACGGGCTTTTACGACTGTCAGCCATTTTTTGGAATGCGGTCCACGTTCACCCGTTTTTATAACCTCAAATTTTGCCTGTGGCTTCGACTGTGTGGATTATGGAATTTCCTACAATTCAAACAGTAAATATACTCCAATGGTTTAGGTACTTAACTAAACGTAGCAATGAAAAAATACATGTAGATCCACTACTACCAAACTTGTTCATACAAAAGTAGACTCTAAACATTGAAATTATGGCCTATAGTGGAGTGGATGTGAGAGGCCACCGGTGTCCTCTCGAGCTAGGACAGGATTCGTACATGCGTAAATTAATTCGTGTTTAAAAAAGTACTTCATTTTTATCTTTACAAATCGATAGGGTTTCATGTGCCGAATCGACCCTCCGCGGGATTAACATGACCAAAATTTAACGATGTATATTTGTCGTCGTCTACAGTAAAACGTTGATCGTCTAGCAAGGATTAGTATGATAAGTACATAAAATTAAAATCACTAAATAATCAAACCAAATAAATAAATAATAATAAACATGATAAATAAACAATTAGCAAATAAACTTAAGACTAAGTAACTTAGACGATTATTATTTCCGGCCATCTTCTAAACGGCTGGACCGATTTTGACGGGACTTTCACAAGTAGGTAGCAGATATAATAAGAAGTAATTTTGGATACTTTTATTTTAGAAAAACGTTTAAGGACCTGCGCAGAAAAATCAGCATAATTGTGCTGTTTTACAAGTTTGACGCAGACAAAATCGCGGGTACCAGCTAGTATTAAGTATAAATTGCCAGCTCACGAAGTCATTCTCACGTACAAGCTTCATCAAAAACAATCAAACTCTCTTCTACTCTGAACCCCTCAACTATTGTTAGTAAGAGATGTTACGACGGTTCCGGTTTCGAAAGGTCGGAACTCCCGATCGGTTTTGTACTTTCGGTTCCGATTTTCTTTTTTGCTAATATTTTTGGTTTGGATACTAAGTCCTTTAAGCCATGTCTTCGTGTAAAAACTTTGGTTTACCATTAGGATATGGATGTACACATTCTAATGTTTTTTTGTTTTGTAGTGTTTGGCAGCAAATGTATCAAGTCAACCTTCTCGGCAAACTTCGCTGAGGTAGGTAATCAACACTACAATAAAATTCTCAGCTCCATTTTACCGAGATCGCGCCTGTTTCAATGATTCCACATATTGTCCAGTTGCGCAGACACTTGAGATACAAAACTACACCAATTTAACATCACAATATCCACTAGGAATCAATTCGCGAATAATTAAAACAGCCACTGAACTTCACTTAAAGAAATCCAGCCAAAAAAAAAAAAAAAAACTTTGGTTCCGATAAATATTAATCGGAACATATTATGTATCGGAGGAACAAATAAGTTTATACTTTTGGCGCGTGGAAGGTTCCACGCTCCCTAGTATAGTACGCCACAAATATACTGAATTCGTTGCTATGATTACGCGCAGCCCCGACTTCAATTGGGACCCGTAAATCGGTTACTGCGCATTCAGATTCAACCGTCATGATGGTTCAACTTCTATGCCGAGGATTATACCTTCTCTCGATTACCGTTTCACTTGTTTGTTTCGTATTTCGAATTGTGAACTCACCCTCCATTTACATACATAACTAAGTTTTTGAATAGCTTTAGTAGCGTTTTTTTTAGTGTTTCTGCCTCCGTGTCGGCCTCTGAATTCGTTTTTCGTTCCGATTACGGTTTTAATTCTGGTCCCGACTCCGATTCTAGTACCGGTTCCGGTTCCATTTCTGGTTCCGATAAACTAAATTTAAAAACTCCTGTTCCGAATTCGGTTCTGATGGTACCATTTGCGTTGCATTGCATCCCTAGTATACTCGTACATACATATATTGCCTAATAAAGGCAACCTGTCGGTCCCTGAGGCACTCTGAGAACAATACACGTCAAACCATCTTCTATACCGATGAAAAATTTGAAGGGATGCTTTGAGAAATCAATTCAGTGTACGCACAAGTGTACACATAAGTACCACATACCCAGTATAACCTGACCTGTTATAGTACGGAAGGTTCATACAATGCGACGGTGACTTATACTGGATACGTATAGCTAGATGTGTCTGTGAATGGTCTGTGAGTACGACAAATACTTTCGTAAGGGTGCAACCCTCTAGACTAGGGTGGAGACAGCGTTTTGGATAGCGTGCGTTTTCATTGTCTATATTGTATAAAAAAAAGCGTTAAAAAAGGTTTTAGGTAAACATAAGTTATTATCAAAAGTATTTTTTTACTTACTAGCTATATTTTGCTACACCTATCACCTCAAATAAAATAGAAAACTAGTTTTTGTCCACGGTTTCGCTCGCGTACGATCAGAAAATTTTACCAAGGGAACCATAGAAATAGAAAAATGGAAAAATGGATAATATTTCTATTTAGTCAATCACTAGCTTAAATGTAAAATAAATTAGTTTTGCACAGCACATCGATGTTTATGTTTGCGTAAGTTATACGGTGCATGAAAAATATACTCTGTGCTTAAAAATATAAGGTTTTTTTTTTATGGTAGGTAAAATCATCCAATGACAAATCCCGCCCTTGGGCGGAGCGGGAAGTAGTGTCAGACTCTTACTGACTAAAAACCTACCCCGTTCCTTCGTAGCCTATCGTGCCGGGGCCGAGCATTCCTTTCGGAAATAAACCCATGACCCCAGTAGGCTTCGACCCTGCCTGCCTGCAGTTAGCAGGCTGGGCCTCTTCGGTGTGCTGACAGCTCCTTGAGGCGCGCGGGAACAGAACGCGCCGTCGACGACTTGGGCTCGGTCCGGTCGGTTACCGGACGATCGGACAGCGTGCTACCCATTGCACGCCGTCCGCAAGCCCGCGCCTACGGTGGCCGGAAATCGGGATCGGAATCCCGGCGGCGGCTGGGGCGAGCGCCCCGTTGCCTCTGCCTGATGCGGTCGGCCTCCTCCTTTGCTAGCATTACTGCTTCGCAGAAGGAGGCGACCGCTTGCCATCCCTCCTCACTACGGACCATGGCCTGAACCAAGGCCCGGCGAGAGAGATCGCTGCCGCCGATCGCCCCCACGAGGACACGGCGATGCTCCGCCCAGGCGGGGCACACCTCTACAGTGTGCTCCACCGTGTCCTCCGGATGTTCCGCACAGTGGTGACACCCGGGCGAATCCTCCGCACGAATCCGGAACAGGTACTTAGCGAACTTTCCGTGTTCGGTAAGCACCTGCGTCGTGCGGAAGTTGAGAACGCCGTGAGGTCTTTCCAACCACGCCCCAAGGATGGGCTTTATCGCCCCAATTGTGGCGCTCCCCGAACGAGGTTGCGATAGTCGCTGACGCCATTTCGCCATGAGATCCCGCCGGAGCTCTGTCTGCCATGCCTCGACTTGTCGTGGCAGCGGAATTTCGCCCCGGCGTTGCATCTCCATGCGCTTGTCGTGCATGTGTGCAAGGACTGTTGCCTCCAGATCCCACGGCGGTTGGCCAGCAAGCAGGGTCGCCGCCTCGCGGGAGATCGTTCGGTACCCTCGCACCATGCGTATTGCCATGACCCTCTGGCACGCATTCAGCTGGTCCCTCGGTTGCTGTGTCAACATCGGTGCCAACACTGGAGCCCCGTAGAGGGCCATGGACCGAACGATTCCCGCGTAGAGCTTCCGGCAGGAGGCGTCTGGTCCCCTGAGGTTGGGCAGGAGTTGCCCGAGAGCAGCCCCAGTCCGTTTCGGTTTGGGAGCCAGACGTCAGAAGTGCTCCTTGAAGTTCCACCAGCTGTCGAGGACGAGTCCCAGGTACTTCATCGTCGACCCGACGCTGATGTGAACCCCTCCTACCGTTAGCTGGGAACCCGGTGGTGGCGCACCCCGAGGGCCGTGGAAACACATGGCCTCGGACTTGTGCAGTGCCACCTCGAGTCCCAACTGCTGGATCCTGTCAACGACCATCGCAACCCCGCGTGTCGCTAATTCGACCGCCGTCCGGTACGACTCTCCCCGCGCTAGGACCAACGTGTCGTCCGCGTAGCAGACCACGCTGACCCCGTCGGGGAAGTCGCCGCGTAGCACGTAGTCGTACCCGATGTTCCACAAGGGTGGTCCTAGTACCGATCCCTGTGGAACACCGCACGACATCTCTCGACGTTTCCACTCTCCCTGGTGACCGGGGTAGATGATATACCTCTCCGATAGGTAGGCCTCGATCACACGACAGAGGTAGTAGAAATATAAGGTTTATAATTCACTGTGTAGTATGGTAAGATTTATAATTTGCGGGTGTGTGCGGGACTGCGTAACAATAGCTGCGTATGTAGTAATGTCAGTGGTGGTGGGGATAACTGGAGGCATGTGTTCCGGTACATCTTTCACTGCGTAACATGTCTCCTCCTTTCTTATATCTGTGAGGGAACCTTCTCCAAGGATAACCTATTATTATTATCCTAAAACAAATCATCAAATTAGAGACATTTTCCCCATTTTAGTTTGAATGCAACATCAATTATAATTTTACGGTCGGATTCGGTTTTAAAACTGAATTAGACGTAAAATGGTTAGTTTAAATTAGTAAGGAATAATTTTCAATGTAAATTGTAGCCATCTTTAAGATTTATTCCCGAATATCAACATTACAAATTAGAATATCCCTATTCTAATTTATCCTAAGCTTGGAAATTAATACAATGACAAATAGATACTTATCCAGCTTTGTCAAATTGTTATGGCTGACAATAATCCAAAGGCTCCAAAACTATAAATAAATTACGTAATCAAATTATATTAACTAACAACGTAAATAATTGTTAACTTCAGCTTTAAAATGGATTGGTCAATTTATGCTCGCCAAAATAATTTTTAGACCCTCATAGTGGTTTCGTACTACGTCCTATCCAAACCCGTGGATGTATGGTCCTTAGTAACCGTAGAACTATTTCATTACAATAAAATTGTGGTGAAGGCGAGCACGCGCACTTTTCTGCACTAATGCGGAAAACTGACAATTGCGTGCCTAAAAGTGGTGAGATAAGAGCGGATTTTTTTCGGATCGGATACGGATCAGACGTAGTGCAAAACCGCTTTAAGTCTAAGTACCAAGTAAAATATATGTTTGTTATTGAGTTGAGTGATTCGCTGTAGCACAATCGACAAAAGTCTTTGTTTAATGCGAAGCTCTTTCAGAATGGAAACGTATTCAATTAACAATTCCTTTGTCTCAAAACAAGAACGTAGGTAAAGTCAATCCAAGCCAATTGTCAAAGTTTACCGCGAGTCCACAATGTCGTGCCGTGTGCTACTGTGTATACCCACAGGCGAGAGTGACCCACTTCTCTTGAAGTTCCCGATAAACACGCACGTTATGATAGAAATTGCTTGTTCTTCGATTTTTAATCAGCCATTCTACCTATTTTAAGGCGTGGCTAAAAAGCTTTTTGCCTTTAGAGATTTTAGTTCCATGTGGACATAAATTAAAGAGAAGTACAAATAGACAACCGCTCTTTACAAAATATTTGTCTTTGGAAAACAAAACAAGACACACACACACACACCACACACACACCACACACACACACGCCACACACACACACATACACACACACACACATCTATCTTAGGTATTATATCACGTGCCCTGTTACCTGTTCATTAGAAAATAAACCAATTTTATCATCGGCGCGCAAAGAATTTTATGTACGAAATTACATACGTAGGTAAGTAATTTCAAGAATAAAAACCAACATCAAACGATTTTCATACTTGTCACAGCAAATCCTACTAGCTACCTGCGTATCTTTTCTCCACTGTCAAATCTAAAGATTGGCCGTACAATATTGCTTATAACGATAAAACCGCATATTGTTACACCCTATTAACTTTAAGCTCTTACTGTAGGTACTTTTTTATAGTCTACATTAAAGAGTATATCTGTCTATTTATCTAATATTTTTACTACTAGCTTAAGATTCGACCAAAGATCTTTCCACGAATTCTTAGGGAACCTACACATTAGCCTCAAACGCGCTGCCGTCGCGTTTACTGAACGCGAGCCATTTGCCGACCTAGAATCTTACCATGACGTGTTCCAAGGGTTAGGTGAAAATGAACCCCGGGCCCTGGATCGAAAGCAATGAATGGAACAGGATGGGTTTTTAGTCAGTAAGAGTCTGACATTATCGTCCGGCCACCAAAGTACGGGATTTTTCATTTGATGAGTTTTAGGTAAAAAAACCATGACGTGTTAAAATATCAAGCGTGGGAGCGAGAAAGAGCACCCTACATAATAATATAGCTACATCCCTCTAACAGTTCAGTTTAGATCGTCAAATGAATCGCGTTAAGAGCTCGTGGTAGGACTTCTCAAACTCAAACTCAAACTCAAAATCGTTTATTTTACATAGGCCTACATGGGCACTTATAAAACGTCAAAGCTAGCGCACGGTTCCAATTGGTCGTTTCCTATGGAGAAGAACCGGCAAGAAACTCCATGGATACTCTTTTAAAAAAGTGATTGTCTACAATATTTTCATACTACAATATTAATAGATATAAGAGCACAATGTAGACCGGTCAGTTTTGTACCCAAAACCACGATAAAAATTGTAAGACTTGAAACTACGGCGTCTACGGTGTTCTCACATTCACATTATAAAAGAAGCTATACAAAAATAAAAATAAACCTGTCAATAAATTAAAGATGTATACAATAATAAATTACTAGTAAAATTGGTAGGCTATGTTTTATATAATTTAAAAAACATTGCAAAAACAATGTCACAGGAGAGAAAGAGGGGAAAAAAAGTATTAATATGCATTATGAAGTTAAAACAAAGATGGAGCAGTTAATAGACAAGTACAATAATGCATTAAAGAGCTGCCAGGCAAGCCACACGTGCAGAAATAGTCATTGCCAAACTAGCGTGTCTTCGACGTAGTCTTTAACCTTGTAATACGCCTTCGTGACAAGGACACGCTTAATATGAGTTCTAAACTAAACTGTATTACTCTATCTCTCTTTCTCGCTCGCAAACTTAATATTTTAATACGGCATAGTAAGACCTCTGTGCAATGTAAAAACAAAACACTTCAACAAGTTCGTAATTAATGACTATAAAATTAAATCGAATTGTTCAAATTTTGAATTTCGAATAAAATTAAGTGGTGACCCGTTACAACGATTCGAATATCGAGTGGGAATCGAACAAGCTATTAATCATCGCACCCTAAAATCGGGAGCTAATGGTAACACATCAAGGTGTGTAACATCACCTTAACAGCGTTATTCTGAAATGAAATGATATATGGTGAGTTAACTGATATGTCATCGATTCGATTTAAAAAGTAACTAATATTGTAAACGGTTTTGGTAGAAATGACCCTTACGTAGTAACTATTTAGTAATCTGTGCCCTTAGCAATATTGGTTATACATACCTAAAATAAAAGGTATATTCCAGAGTAAATTTTTGTACGTTTCAGCTTTTTGTCACCTCTGAATCGAATTTTATAGCGAAAATGGTCGCGGTTAATTATATCTCAAAATTTTTGACAAGCTATACCATCTGTGATTAGTGATTGTTTATAATGATTTTTAAACAACCAAGTGACAACTCGTCAACTTGACGAGTGATTTATTTCCACAAACTGGGTAGTATTCGTAATAAAAAATTGGGCAAGTTCGAGTCGAACTCGCACACTCAGGGTTCTGTATAAACTAACTTATGTAAAGAGTTAAATTCTTTAAATTTTTTCCGAATTTCATTTTTTTGTTTTTACTACAAATTTAGGTACAGTTTTCAGTTCTTTTCCTATTTTTTTTTTTGCTATGAGGCCTTGCTTTGCTTGCGAAGTCAAAAAATACATTTATATTCCTAGTGTGAACCAACGTTTTTTTTTTTTAAATACAAATTAGAAAAAGAAACTTACATATCTTTCTAAAATATTAATATAATATAGGACAAAACGAAAACACGATTACTTTTTTGCAGTTTTTTTCTACATTGGTACGACCCAACACTCCTGATAAACGCCCTTTCGGTAGAACAGTAGATACTAGGAAGAATTTGAAGCTACATGAATTAATAATGGCACTTTCACGCAAGATTCTACGAAGGGACACACCCACTTTGTGTCAACGACAGAATAATATGCATACCAAGTCATAGGGGCTTAAGAAAGGGGGCTTATTTTTAATTTCTATCTGGCGAGGCGGCAAACTATGAAAACGACAAGCGAAACCTTAATTAATCCTAAGTATTGTCTGGAGATCCGGCCACCGTAGGCGCGGGCTTGCGGACGGCGAGCAATGGGTAGCTCGCTGTCCGACCGTCCGGTAACCGACCGGACCGAGCCCAAGTCGTCGACGGCGCGTACTGGTCCCGCGCGCCTCAAGGAGTTGTCAGCAAGCCGTAGAGCCTGCTAGCAAGTAGGGTCGAAGCCTAGTGAGGCCAAGGTCTGCTTCTGAAAAGAAGGCTCGACCCTGGTATGAAAAGCAACGAAGGAACAGGGTGGGTTTTTAGTCAGTAAAAGTCTGACACTATCTCCGGCTTCACAAACAAAAAAAACAAACTTTACCCCTTTGTACTTAATATTAGTGTAGAGAAAACAGGAAATAGGTGAAAACGAGCAACGAAATATTTCCAAAAGAATGTTTCAGCCAAGGTTGGGTTATTCTTAAACTAGTGGCGACGAAAATGAATGTTATGTCATATCGTAAACCTGGAGCAATAGCCGAGGCCGAGGAGAAGCGACCGGAAAACGATGACAATTTTGTGTAAGCCAGAAATTATATTTAATTGATATTTAAACTAGTGCTTGGCTGCGATCCCACGTGATGGTAAGTAGTGATGCAATCGTAGATCGTGAGGCGCACTAGTTTATTTGGAGCTTATTCACTCTAGGCTTGAAGACACCTAAATTATAATCAGAAGGGGTAACCGCGGGAATTCCAGCCACCGTAGGCGCGGGCTTGCAGACGGCGGGCAATGGGTAGCTCGTTGTCCGTTTTCGTTTACGGCGCGG
This sequence comes from Leucania comma, assembly GCA_958295575.1. Classification (NCBI taxonomy): domain Eukaryota; kingdom Metazoa; phylum Arthropoda; class Insecta; order Lepidoptera; family Noctuidae; genus Leucania; species Leucania comma. Next base: position 6,466,600 of record OY282468.1, read on the forward strand.
CGTGTCGCGTTTATGGCGCGCAGTAAGGCCAAAGCCTACTGGGGCCAAAGGTTAGGTGAAAATGAACCCCGGACCTCTGGATCGAAGGCAATGAATGGAACAGGGTAGGTTTTTAGTCAGTAAGAATCTGACGCTATCTCCCACCCCACCCAAGGGTGGGATTTGTCATTTGATGATTTTACCTACCATAAAAAAAAACCTAAATTATAATCGGACGGAAGACCGCAGCAGGCAAGTTGTTCCAGTCCCTTGACTTGATGTAAGCGATATAAACGACGAGGCGAAACGCTTGGTCCAAAAAAAGTATAGGACAAAGAAATTAAAACTAATTCTTCTATTGAAGAAGTAGTTTTTAATTTCTTTATTGTACACTATAAAAAGTTACAATAATCTAATAATGTAATCCGTTCAATTACAGCTGGGATTAGCAGGTTTTTCTTCATTTTTAAGGAACATTCGCATTCTAGTCTTAGTCTCAATTTGTAAAGAACACCTCTAAATTGCCTAAAAATTGTCAATTTATAACATTTTTTTTACTAGGTTGGTACCACACCAAAGCCGGCCTGGGAAGAGGTGGGGAGACGATTAGTCGCCTACCGCAAAGGCTGGTTCAAGGTAATTCGAGGAAGCAATACGTGTACAGATTTGGAGGAAGTATTTGCCCATTAATGGGAGAATATGAACTTAGTAAAAAGTACGTACGACAATTCAGAATAACCCCACAGTTGTATTTATTACTAAAAACTAGACGCCGGTATCAAAGCATTATTTTGAAGAGATTTATAAAAAAAAAACGTGATCAAAGAGAACTAGATGAATAGTCAAATGTTTGTAGGACTTTTTGTCAACGTCCTCATGCAGCCGACATACGACTATTCAACCAACACAATGGATGTTTCTCCCTACCGATATCGATTGCTGAATCGTACGGGATATAAAAAATATAACCCTCGTCGGATTAATGGCAGCCCGTCATAATTGTGTTTGAAATAATCATCTGCGCAAAATTCGTACGAAATTATAACGAACGGGGAGTTTAGCTTGGGGATAAAACTGACAAGCTATTTGTCAGTCACGTCGTCGCCAGCTCGAATTTTAAAGCTACGATGATTCGCAATATTTATAATAAGTTTACATTCCAATAACTTATTTTTAGGGTTCAGCACCAAATCGGAAATAATGAAACCCTTGTCCACCAGTCAGTGTTTCTGTGTATCGAGACTATTGAGGGGCGAGCCAGAAGGATGGCAATGATACACTCGTCGAGTCGAGGCTTCAAAGTCTTCACCAACGCCGCGTTGCTAGCCTATCGGTTTTCTACAGGTTGCATTACAGGGAGTGTGCGTTTGAATTGCAAGACCTAATTCCGCCTAACCCCATCCATCATCGGACTACCAGACGTACGGCGTTGCGCCACCGGTACATGGTAGAAATCCCACCCATACGCATAAAACGTTTTAGGAACACATTCATTGTGTGTACAGCTAAGGAGTGGAATACCCAGGAATCTTTCAAAGGTTATGTGAGAATGTCACCACGGGCCCCGGGGCAAAGGCAATGAATGGAAGGGTAGGTTTTTAGTCAGTAAAAGTCTGACACTATTTCCCGCCCCACCCAAGGGCGGGATTTGTCATTGGATGATTTTACCTACGATAAAAAAAAAGTCAAGAGTGAATAGGTTACTTCTGGGTAAGCGCGACCGCATGGTCGCTTTCCATCAGGTGGGATAGCGGTCAAGCGCGTGAGTTTTTTCAACCATAAAAAAAAAACTCAGGAACGTGTGGAGGTATTAAACTGAAATTAATATCAAATAGTCTGGTCTACTACCTCTTAGAGCAGAGAAAAACTGGGCAAGTGCGAGTCGAACTCGCACACCGAGGGTTCCGTACAAAGTAACTCGAAATATACGTTTTTTTGCAACGGCTGTATCTTTTTTAATTTTCTCACAGCTTCAAAGGACCGCAGACTTGAGTACTAATATGTTTTTAATTTAAACTCGACACCTCCATGCGTTCCCGAGATAAAGGGTCTTGACAGACAGACAATAAAGTGGTCCTATAAGGGTTCCGCTTTATTCCTGTTGAGGTACTGAACCCCAAAAATAAAATTTCTACGTCAACGCAAACTAAAGATTAATTTATACCGTTTGTGCTCCGTTTAAACGCATGTTTCGACACTCGCAAGAAAATTAAAACCTTATAGTATGCGTCCCGCGACTTAGATTCCTGAAATTTAGCAAGAAGCAAAGTCATCATAGCATAAACAGATTTACTTACGGCAAATAAAATTAAACAATACAGCTAGTTGTACTTATTTAGTCAGACTCACAATGCCTACAAGCCATCATAGGAAAGGCCATTCGATATCAAATCGTTGCGTGCGTCTAGGTGCGCCGGTTTGGCCTGGTCACGAAATCAGACCGGAGAGAAATAAGATTTATTATAGGTATTTACTGACTGGAATACATCAAAGGCCTTGTTAATTAATTGATTTATTTTTTATTCCCTTTTTTTAATAGCCTGTGGGACATACCCACTGCTGGGCGAAGACCTCCTTCTCCCTTTTCCAAACACGTTTATCCTCAGCTATTGTGGGCCAGTCCCCTCAGTAGTGTTCAAGCTCATCTCTCCAGCTTCACCTTGGTCCCAATAAGTGTTTTTTTTTTAGCCTACAGCTCATCTGATACGCGGCAGACATGTCCGGCCTAATCCCACTTTTGAGTAACAACTTTTTGGGTATCCATCACCGTATGATAAGGCACCAAACATTTCTATAACTCAGCCCTTGTCACTCGGGATAATGTTGCTATACACTGGTAAAATCATTTTCAAAATCGGTTCAGTAGTTCTAGAAGTTACTTGTTATAACAAACTCACAAAGTTTACCTCTTTACAACATTAAAGGCGGGAGATGTCATTGGATGATTTTACCCACCACCAAAAAAAAAAAACCTCTTTACAACATTAGGGGCCATTCAAGTATTACGTAAGCACTACAGGGGTGGGGGGGTCTTTACTTTGCTTATTTTTGATGACAAGGGGGATGGGGGGTCTGGATGGTGATTACGTCAGCCGTTTTTTTTTTAAGAGAACTTTCTCGATGTTCCAAAATCACATAAAAATGAGTAGACAGACACATATCACTGAGCAATGTTTACTTATGTACGTGAGGGTTTTTTTTTTTTTTTACGGTAGGTAAAATCATCCAATGACAAATCCCGCCCCTGGGCGGAGCGGGAAATAGTGTCAGACTTTTACTGACCAAAATCCCACCCCGTCCCTTCCCTGCCTTGGTTCCAGGGCCCTGGTATGCATTTTCATACCTTCCCAGAGCCCCAGACTAGGCCTCGACCCTACTGGGCCCCTACGGTTTGCTGACAACTCCTTGAGGCGCACGGGAACAGTGCGCGCCGTAAACGACTTGGGCTCGGTCCGGTCTGTTACCGGACAAACGGACAGCGAGCTACCCATTGCCCGCCGTCCGCAAGCCCGCGTCTACGGTGGCCGGAAATTTGGATCGGAGTTACGGCGGCGGCTGCGGCGTGAGCGCCGTTGCCTGATACGGTCAGCCTCCTCCTTTGCTAGCATTACTGCTTCGCAGAAGGAGGCGACCGCCTGCCACTCCTCCTCGCTCCGGAGCATGGCTTGAACCAAGCCCCGGCGCGAGAGATCGCCTCCGATTGCCCCCACGAGGACACGGCGATGCTCTTCCCAAGCGGGGCACACCTCTACCGTGTGCTCCACCGTGTCCACCGGGCGTTCCGCACAGTGACGACACCCGGGCGTCACCTCCGCACGGATCTTGTACAGGTACGGCCCGAACTTGCCATGTTCGGTTAGTACCTGCGCCATGCGGAAGGTTATGACGCCGTGAGGCCTTTCCAGCCACGCCTCAAAGAGGGGCCTTACCGCCTCAATCGTGGCGTGCCCAGCACAGGGTTGCGACAGTCGTTCTCGCCATTTCACCATGAGATCTCGCCGGAACTCTGTCCGCCAAGCCGCGACTTGTCGCGGCAGCGGGGATTCGCCCCGGCGTTGCATCTCCACGCGCAGATCGTGCATGCGTGCAAGGACTGTTGCCTCCAGATCCCATGGTGGCAGGCCAGCAAGGAGGCTCGCCGCTTCGCGGGATACCGTGCGGTATCCCCGGATCATCCGTATGGCCATGACCCTCTGGCAGGCGTTCAGCAGGGCCGCCGGTCGCCTTCGCAGCGTCGGCGCCCACACAGGCGCCCCGTAAAGGGCCATGGACCGAACGATGCCAGCGTAGAGCCTCCGGCAGGAGGCGTCTGGACCCCCCAGGTTCGGCAGGAGCCGCTTGAGTGCAGCCGAAGTACGATTAAGTTGGGGAGCCAAACGTCGGAAGTGCGCCTCGAAGTTCCACCGGCTGTCGACGCCGACGTGAACTCCTCCTACCGTTAATTGGGAACCCGGTGGTGGCGCGTACCGAGGGCCGTGAAAGCACATGGCCTCGGACTTGTGCAATGCCACCTCGAGTCCCAACTGCTGGATCCTCTCCACGACTGTCGCAACCCCGCGCGTCGCTAGTTCGACCGCCGCCTGGTACGACCGTCCCCGCGCCAGGACCAGCGTGTCGTCCGCGTAGCAGACCACGCTATGTACGTGAGGGTAGGGTTAGATTTTAGCTTACTTTTGCTGACGAGGGGAGGGGGGTTAATATTTGTGAAAAATCTGCTTACGTAATACTTGAACGGCCCCTTAGTGCAGATTTTCGATTAAATTAATTTCAAATAATTAATTCTTAATTGAATTAACGTTATAAATGTAAGAGATCACTGTGATGATGGCCACGTTAAGAACTTTCACTCCTTACAGTTTGCGACCATTTTCAAAAAAAATGTTTATTTATTTAAACTTCATGTACAGTAGTGAGTGAGAGCAGTGGTGGCCGAGTGGTAATAGGCCCCGACGTACGAGTAGTAGGTCGCGGGTTCAAACCCAGCCAGGCGCATTACTTTGTGTAATTTATTCATCACCACTGCTCTCAAAACGGTGAAGGAAAATATCGTGAGGAAACCGGCATGACCTAGAACCAAAAATTCGAAGACATGTGACATCCACCAACCCGCACGGGGCCCGCGTGGTGGATTACGGCCCATTCCCTCTCTTAGAGAGGAGGCCTGTGTCCCAGCAGTAGGAACATTAAAAGGCTGATGATGATGTACAGTAGTGGTACAGAGGCGGACTTAATGCAACAAGGCATTCTCTACCAGTCAATCTTTGGGTTGAAAAAGAAAACACTGTGGTAGGTTTGCACAATAAATAAATAACAAATATTTCAAATAGAATGTGAAATAAATTAAGTACCTTATAATAATAAAATACTTATAAGCTAATATTATAAACTAATAAATATAAAATTATTACGATTAAGAAAACTTAAAATATGACAATAATTATGACTATGAGTCAATTATGTCTATTAGGATTATGAGTATATTCTATTATCCCATTATAGGATTCTAAACTCCTTTTGAACGATATTCGTTACTTATTTTGTAGACCTAGGTGCCGAGTTTTAATAAAATCGGTTCATTAATTTCCATAAAGAAGGATTTGCCATTTTGTATGAAACCCAGAGAGGAGTAAACGTCCATAAATAAATAACACTAAAGTGTGCTGACACATAAAACTGTCAAAAAATCTTTGAGATGGGCGTGCGGCTTTTTCATGAGTTACAAAATTACATCATGTAAATTGAAAATTAGGGAAAATGATATAGAGATATGTTTTTTTTTACCTTGTTTCTCAATTAGCAGGACATTTGTAGCGTTTCCAAGAGAAAAACAAATCTGTAAAAATGGTGATAAGACAATAAAGAGGCGACTTTACGCAATGATTTTTAACTCGTATCATAATTTAAAAGTGTCCATAGACATGGCTTCTTACACGTTCTTCTCCATAGATATCAACTCTTTGGAACGTGCAATTTAGCTTCACTTTTTTTACTGACCGACATTTTGACAATTCAAAAGTGGCTGGAAATTGTTTATTTGAAATAAACGTTTTTGATTGAATTGATTTGATCGATTGACTTGCATTTTATACACCGTTAAATTTTAGTCGTTTTAATCCCGCGGAGGGTCGATTCGGTACATGAAATACTATCAATTTGTAAAGATAAAATTAAAAAATAAAGTACTTTTTTTTAAACTCGAATTAATTTACGCATGAACGAAATTAATATCTCAGCTGAGCAAGGCCAATGAACTGTAGGTATTTAGTATGCAACAACCGACAAATACTTACAAGGTCATTGACTCGATTACTTAAAGAAATTAATTTCGTAGGCACATGTGTAGGTATATTCGAGTTTTTGAAAAAAAGTACTTTATTTTTTAATTTTATCTTTATAAATCGATAGTGTTTCATGTACCGAATCAATCCTCTACGGATTAAAATGTCCAAAATTTAACGGTGTATACATGTTTGTTGGTAAATTTAATTCTGGAGTTAAAAATAAAATATCTAAAATGAGAAACAGCGTAAATGCTTTCGCATGCAGGTGCGATGCTATAAACAACGTCCAAGCGACCGATTTAATAAAAAAAATTACAGACATTTACCCAATAGCTTAGCAAAAAAAAAAAAAAAAAAAAAAAAAAGTCATATGAAAAATGATCGTTGCATCATAGTCACATGTCGTCTGTCTATCTAAGACTGTCAGAAATAAACTTAATTCTATCCGAATAGAACTGGGCAATCCATTATCACGGGCGAGCATGTGCATAGATTATTTCTCCTTATATTCCCACTCGTACTACTAAATCCTTATTAGCATAGATAAATATAGAGACGGGGTTATTAGGGGTTGATAACTCACTTGCGTTAAAATTGCACTCTTATTATTATTTTTTTGCGTAGCGAATACATTTTGTTGAATTTTTAATTCTGTCAGGTAAATTCGGGCAGTGTGCTACAATACTTTCTCCTATTTTCCTGAATCATTGGTTTTCGTTGTTGTGGAAAACATTACCGTATGTTTGTTTAGAGGGGGCGGAGGGTAAATTGAACGAACCACTCACGAGTCTACAACTTTGATTTTCAGTTGTAGGCAAATTATTAGCTCTAAAAAACGAAGAAAATATAAAATAAAGGTCAATCCGCATCCCTGGCTGGTATCAGCTCTAACTGGCCCCGTCAATTGCTGATATCTCTTTGAGGCGCGCGTGAAACACTACAGACGGCGAACTACCCATTGCTCATCGTCCGCCAATATATTTTATCTAATAGCTAATTAAGTATTTGGCAAACATACCTATAAGTCCATCCACGTCGCCAAGGCACAAAATGAACCACAGCAATCCTACGTGCACACATCGCGCGCGGGACGCCCTCAACATTTTTCCGAAATCACATCCTTCACAAGCATTTTCCACTTACAAAAAGCTTTGAACTAATTACCTATCACACTATTATCCCATTATAGGCGCTCGGTCACTGACACATTTGTTTTTATAATTGGATTTAGGGTTGAATGGCAGCGTGCGTAAATACGCGCAGGGAACCTACTAGCAAGCGACACGGGTATTTCGTTCGAAAGCTCTCGCGGTACTGAATGGTCGAGCGTGGTTGCAGAATTTCGTAGACAGTTCGTAGCATACACGGTCGAAAGGTCGTAGCGTTTGGGAAAGCCCGCTTCTACAAATTGATCCGTTTTCCATGTTTACCCTTCGTTGGTTTAGTTTTAATTGACGTCTTTATTTGAAGCGCACGTTTGATGAAGCAGCCAGATTATAAAAGGGCAGTTTATCGGGTGATAAATTACTTTTTAGTTTGGACTGCATTAGCATATTTTTGTATTCAATTATGCGTATCTGAACTTAAGCTTTTTGTAGTATCTGCTTAGACTTGGGTCGTTACACCTTTTGCTGGTTTTACAACTAAACTCGCATCAAAAAACGATTTACCTAGATATTTCTTTTCTATCATTTGATATCTCACTCGATACATAGATGAAAAATATTGTGAGACCTCTCACTTTCGATGTAACATCGGTCAAATAGGAAAGAAAAGAAAAATAAAAGACAGAAAATAAAGAAAAATTAAGAAAGAAAAAAAAAATAAAAGACAGAAAAGAGAAAAAACTAAGAAAGGAATGATAGAAAAGAAAGAAAAGAAAAGCAAGATTAAAAAGAAAAGTAAAGACAGAAAAGAAAAAAAAGAAAAACAAACTAGTGTTTAATTTTATTTGTTATCTTTCTTATTTGATAATTTTCCACGTCAAAAAAAAGGTCATTTGATAACATACCAAATCCTAAGCGGTACCGCTTAGGATTTGGTATGTTATCAAATTTCCAGGAGTGTGTCAAGGAGAGTTGAATCGAGAGCTACGAAATGGTAAAATATTTCGTGTCGAGACAAGCGACGCACGGCGCCATATCTAGGGCGGTTCCAACAGTGCCCAGACACAGGGCGCAGTCCCTAGAGGGGCGCAAATTTAGTTCAATACACTCCTTTTTATCCCACCGTTTTTAGGCACGCTATATTGTTTTCTGTTCTTGTGCAGAAAGTGCACGTACTCGCCCCACCACAATTTTATTACATTTGTCGTATCAGGCTAGGCGTGCGTCGAACGAGTCGTAAGTTTGTTAAAAAACGTCATTTGATACACGTGCAAAGTCACTGTAGCACTCCATAACACTCGCCAACAGCTCAAGCGAATTTCGACTCTATCGCAATGACAAACTTTCCGCACTTGTATCAAAATGTTCTATATTATAAATCTAATCCTTTTTTGTTTGTATTGTACATTTTTCTAAGGCAATTATAGAAGCTCGCATCGGCTGTATAAAAGGCTAGGTAAGGCACTGGCGGCGCAATGATATGTAGGTACTTATGTCCTTCGGGAATTTGAATTTAATATTCAAGACGTAACGTGTAATTACCAAATAGAGTACCTTTCCTCCAAATGAAATGAATTTTATATTCTATTTAGACAGTGTATATAGAGGTCGTTGACACGTATCCCTTTTGTAATAAAGGCAGTAAGTAGCCTCGTTGGTCCTTGATCGTGAGAAAGTTGCTTATCCCGCCACTTCTAGGCACGCAATAGACTATTTTCCGAACTAGTGCGGAAAAAAGCGCGTGCTCTCCTCCGCCACAACTTTATTGTAATTATTGTTTAGATAAACAAACATGCAAATTTGTCACTGCAGTCCTCGGCTCCAAAATCAATTATAGGAGAGATTAGAGACTGTACAAGCATTGCCTTTGTTTGAGCTGGAAGAAGATTCTTCAGTCGATAGAACGACCGTAACGTTCCGGAGACTTTCTGACTGACACTTGAGACCTGCTTCCGCCAATTAAGACAAGTGCCGACAGGATCCTCGGAGCCAAACGAAATTACGGTGCTGTTGAAAATAATAGGTGGTACGGTGAGGCCATCTAGCTTCCTCAAACTGTGAGGGCCACTAACAAAATAGTCTGACACTTAGTAGGGTTAACCGCCACCCTGAATCTATCTACCCACTTTTTAATTACTAGTAAATCCCGATTCAGCTCCTCGATTGCATCCGCAATGTTGTTAACATCTGACTGACAGTACAGTTGCAAATTGTCAGCGTAGAGATGGTACGCACACTGAACTTTCTGATGCGATCACGCAAGAAAACTGCCTGCTCCCTAGTTTATATCTAACAGAATATATCTTCACAACTAAAACCAAGTCTTTATTTCGTCCTGCAGTGGAGCAAATGTTTCGGTACATGTATTATTTTAATATATTCCAATCTTAACCAAATTGACAATATTTTTTTCTTCCAACGCTGCACCTTCCAGTACGTGGTTACCAGTTCAAAGCCTTTCGGCCCCGTCACTCATCTTTTCTGCTTAACTTAGCTCTCTCTATAAGCCTTTTGATAAGGTTCATTATGCATTCCCTCTCTTAGAGAGGAGGCCTGTGTCCCAGCAGTGGGAACATTAAAAGGCTGATGATGATGATGATGATGATGCATTGTGAGCGCCCAAGTTTTAGAGTCATACCTATCTCATGAATGGCAACACACACTTTCGTCTAGCTATACCTGTTTAGTACTTGTAACATTTTATAAGATTATTATCATTATACCTTCTCCTCCGTTTAAAAGAGACATGTAAGGTAAAAACTTCGGCCAACACAATAAATCAATCAGCAAGAATGAAAACATTAATAAAAAAAATATATTTATTTGTGAACATTGAGTACGGTCAAAGACGTTGTACCAAAAAATATAATGTCCCAACAATGTCCTGCCAAAAAGCAAACAAATGTTATGAAACGAGTTTGTAAAAAAATGTAATGAAAAGAGTTTGTAAAAAACATAAAAAAGTTGTTATGTTTTTTTTTAAATACATTAATAATCAGTCAAAAGAATAAATAATGCCAATATACATACAAAATGATCAGTTAAATATAAAAATAAATATTATTCAATTTGCCATTTAAAAAACCATTAACGGAATAATATATCTACTGTTAAATTTTAGTAAAAAAAATAATTTTGTACATGCGTATATTAATTCAAGTTTTAGAAAAAAAGTACTTTATCTTTTAATTTTATCTTTATAAATCGATAGTATTTCATGTACCGAATAGACCCTTCGCGGGATTAAAACGACCAAAATTTTACGGTGTAAACCTACCATGTCATTTAAAAATATTTCTCACTTGCTATACTATACTAATTTTGGAGCCACTGAAAACATGCTTTTGTGAAAAAAATATGCTTAGTCAGAAGCAAATGTGATTCATATGAACGTCGTTGACTCCTTGCAGGTTTAATTTTTTTAATATTGAGACAGTCAATATTTTTAAGTTTCAAAAATGTGATTTACACTAATGCGTTCGTTATATTTTACATAATGCATGCATTTATTCTCTTGAACTTTTGCCTTCAAAGCATTTTTGAGTCGCTCTTTTTAAAACAAATAGGACCCACCTACCTAAGTACGAGTAGCTCTCTCCAAGGTGGTCCGACAACATTCTTGATTAACATACATTTTATTGCATGCATCCAATTAACCCAATCACTTTTGAATCAACAACTATCAGGAAATCAGTGTCAAACGGTATTGATATGGATAAAAGGGCCAATCGATTTAGTAAAGGTCGGTAAGTATGGATAGGTACGGAACTGGTATGGCAGTGCCCAACGGTTTTCTGTTCGACCATATTAGTTCTGCTTTAATTTTATGCTTAACCATCGATGTTATCAATGAAGTTAGATAGAAAAAAAACAACACAACCGAATTGAGAAACCGTATTTTTAAGTCGTTTGAAACGCTCAGCTTGCACATAGTATCTACTCGTATCCTATGTGCCTCCGGTTATACAGATTCTAATTAGCTCAGAAGCCAAGGTATTTCATTTAGCTACTTATACAAGGAACTTGTGTCATCATAGTCAGATTTTTACTAATTAACACCCACATGTGTCCCTTCAGTTCCCGTAACCTCTTACGCCAATCTTCTACTTTTTCCGCAGCAACAGTGGAGCTCTTAACTAAAACAAAACACTGCAACAGTTTGCACAGCATATTTTTTTAAGTATGGCAATCATTCAATGATTTCTTCGCTTCGTCTTCTAGGGCGGATTGGGAAGGCATTTCCGCCCTTTTACAGACTAAAACTAAGTCCTTATTTGCCTTACGTTCCAGAGACCCGGGTTTTCCTTTCGGATGCCAACCTATGGCCTCAGTAGGCTTTGGCCCTGTTTGCCTCGTGACGGTAACTGCACAGCATTGGTGTTAATAGAGCTACAGTCGACAACACGTGGCAAAACAGTTGTGTGCGTAGTGTAGGCCCCTACGCTACCACTTCGTTTCTATTTCGTACGTAAATGAGAACCGAAACGGCCTGAGCATTCCCGTCACGTGTCATATGTCCTGTGATATAAATTCACTCTCGCTGGAAGATATAGAAGGCAAGTAGCCCCAAGTAGGTGGGTACAGCATTTATGTATGAGTTGTAGTAAATTAGACATACCTAAATGTTCTCTTAGGGCGTAAAACGGACGTCCCCGCGGTCCCATACAAAAGTGCTCCGTTGCGGTGACCCGCGTGGGCTCCGGACCCTGCACCCATTTTGCTACGTAATGATATAATAAGTTCTCCATCGACACGACTACATGCACACCTTTATAGTTGAACTAGCGACACTGAGCAGGTTATAATCCGGTTACCGCCACGGGGAACGTCGCACACGCACACGACACACACGCTTTGTTCCGCTTTCAGTTTCGGCCCTTAGCCTGCAGCAAAATTTAAATGCCATTTTTTTTCGGTGGAAAAATCATCCAATGACATATCCGCGCCCGGGGCTGGAGATAGTGTCAGACTTTTACTGAATAAAAACCCAATCCTGTTCCTTCGTTGCCTTTCATACAGGGGCCGTACCTTCCTTTTAGAAAACGATCCTTGGCCCTAGTAGGCTTCGACCCTACTGGGCCCCTACGATTTGCTCGACGAGCTACCCGCCATTGCTTGCCCTCCGCAAGCCCGCGCCTACGGTGGCCGGAAATCGGGATCTGAATCTCGGCGGCGGCTGGGGCGTGAGGGCCGTTGCCTCACACATGCGGCTTCCTCCTTTGCTAGCATTACTGCTTCGCAGGAGGCGACCGCCTGCCACTGCTCGCTTCGGACCATGGCCTGTACTCATGCTGTGTCCCTTGTGGCATGGCCCGGTGTGAGAGATCGCTGCCGCCGATCACCCCCACGAGGACACAGCGGTGCACTGTCCAAGCGGGGCACACCTATACCGTGTGCTCCACAGTGTATAACCAAAGACCACAGAGCTAAGACGCCTCGGCGGCCACTGCTGGAGAAAGCACTCAACGGACGCCGACTCGATTGTTCGAAAGAGAAACGCAAAGGGCCACTAAGAAACACAGGTGGGTTTTAGTCAGTAAAAGACCGACACTCCCTCTCGCTCCACCTAGAGCGGAAGAAGTTATTTAATGATTTCTCAACTCAAAAAAAAGCGACGTTGACACCGTGTGCTCAAGAATCGCTACTGTATTCCTCTATTAGTAACGCTTCCGTAACATCTAGTTTGACGTAGGTGAGTACCAACATGAATTAACCGTTTCTTTCAAAATAAAGCTAAAATTACGCAATTAACTTGTACTACTTTATTAGCTGCAATTAATTAATTATTTTATTAGCTTACGTTGTTAAAACCTCTACGGTCCGGACTAGGCCGACTAGGCGTTTCGCCTCGTCATTTATACCGCGTACATCGAAGGACTGGCACAATTTGCCTGCTGCAGTCTTCCCATCCGATTATAATTTCGCCTCACTATCAACGATTGCATCACTATGCTTTCCATCAGGTGGGATCGCAGCCAAGCATTAGTTTATATCAAATTAAATAAATTATAAATAAAAAAACTTTTTTAAAAACAAGCTTTCAATTAAATGGCCTAAAAAGGAGAAAATAAACTTTTCCTTTATAACTTTTACTATCAATTTATAACGGCATTACACAATTTATATGATAAAAAAGCTTGTCGCGAGATTTTTAAAATATTGAAACCAATAGATGAAGTTATTTAACTTATTTAATTAATAAAGTTATTTTACACAGTTAAATCTCGCGACAAGCTTTTATATCATATAAATTGTGTAATGCCGTTATAAATTGATAGTAAAAGTTATAAAGGAAAAGTTTATTTTCTCCTTTTTAGGCCATTTAATTGAAAGCTTGTTTTTAAAAAAGTTTTTTTATTTATAATTTATTTTTTACTTTTTAGTTATACCTTATTGAAATCACATTTGTATTCTCAGCAAATCCTTTCGTTTGTTACCTTATAGGAAAGCATAAGAAACTTAGTCTGCTATCTTTAGAAGTCTGCCAGGTTTCTTTTTATTTTATTTTTTTCTGGTAGGTAAAATCATCCAATGACATCCCCTGCCCTTGGGCTTGGTTTAGTCTGTTACCGGACGGACGGACAGCGAGCTACCCATTGCCCGCAGTCCACAAGCCCGCGCCTACGGTGGCAGGAAATCGGGATCGGAATTATGGCGGCGGCTGCGGCATGAGCGCTGTTGCCTGATGCGGTCGGCCTCCTCCTTTGCTAGCATTACTGTTTCGCAGAAGGAGGCGGCCACCTGAGAAGTCTACCAGATTGGATTTATGAAACAAAAATGATGATGGTGGATCGTAGGACTAACAATCAACCTAACTCACATGAAATAGCCAATTGCGAAGTTGTCCAGAGTTTATCTACCTGGGATCTACAATCACAAATACTGGGAATTGCGGGGAAGATTTAAGCGTAAAAAGATTGACGCTCTTGAAATGTGTTTACTAAGGATAAAACAGACTGCTCAACGCACTATCGTTTCCATTATTAAAGAGCTTTGCATCAAAACAAAAACTTTCGTCGATTGTGTAACAGCGAATTTTTAAGATGTTTGGATATATCAAACGCAATGAAAGCGCTTTGGAACGTTTAGTGGTACAGGGAAGAATAGAGGGCCTACGTCTCGCGGCCAATCGCCTACCAGATGTACAGAACTCACTAAATCATCTTCGATGTGTTCCCTCACTGAATGTACACGAACTACCATGAATAGAGAGAGATAGAGAAATGTCGCAAAAGCTGCAACCAACCTGCCAGACGATCCATGACCACTACCACTCCACCAAGAGTATGACTGAGAAAAAGGAGATTATTGGATTTAGCGTAATGTCACTTTATTTTTCAAGTTACTCTCTGCAAGCCCTTTCAATTGGTACCTATTTTGAAGGAGTGTATTAAAACTAACCAGCTATTTACTGATGTAAATTTGGGCGAGTCCAGGTCGCTTATGACCGGTTAGAAATTATTTTATTCGATCCGAAACTCGATGGGTTTGTGTCGTTTTATTGCGGAACTCCTATGGTCACCTTCTAGCTCCATCATCAGATCCCGACTGCCAATATGGCAGTCTAAATCAAAGTTCAAATCAAAGTACTCGTCATTACAAATCTAACGAGACCAAAGTTGAGTGGGTTGTGTCGTTTCATTGCGAAGTTCTTGTCAAGCCACCTTCGAGCTCTATCATCAGACCCTGGTTACCATATAGGATCCAAGTACTCATCAATACAAATCAAATGAGCCCGAACTCGCTGGGATTGTGTCGATTTCTTACGAAGTTCCTATGGTAACCTTCCGGCTCCATCATCAGACCCTGGCTACCATATAGGATGAAAGTACTCGTTAATACAAACTAAACGAGCCAAAATTCGATGGGGTTGTATCGTTGAAATGCGGAATTCCTATGACCACCTTCCGACTCCATCATCAGACTCTGGCTACCATACATGATCAAAGTACTCGTCAATACTAATCAAACGAGCCCAAACTCGATGGGGTTGTGTCGATTAACTGCGGAGTTCCTATGACCACCTTCCGGCTCCATCATCAGACCCTGGCTACCATATAGGATGAAAGTACTCGTTAATACAAACTAAACGAGCCAAAATTCGATGGGATTGTATCGTTGAAATGCGGAATTCCTATGACCACCTTCCGACTCCATCATCAGACCCTGGCTACCATACATGATCAAAGTACTCGTCAATACTAATCAAACGAGCTCAAACTCGGTGGGGTCGTATCGATTAACTGCGGAGTTCCTATGACCACCTTCCGGCTCCATCATCAGACCCTGGCTACCATATAGGATGAAAGTACTCGTTAATACAAACTAAACGAGCCAAAATTCGATGGGATTGTATCGTTGAAATGCGGAATTCCTATGACCACCTTCCGACTCCATCATCAGACCCTGGCTACCATACATGATCAAAGTACTCGTCAATACTAATCAAACGAGCTCAAACTCGGTGGGGTCGTATCGATTAACTGCGGAGTTCCTATGACCACCTTCCGGCTCCATCATCAGACCCTGGCTACCATATAGGATGAAAGTACTCGTCAATACAAACTAAACGAGCCCAAATTCGATGGGGTTGTATCGTTTAACTGCGGACTTCCTATGATCACCTTCCGGCTCCATCATCAGACCCTGGCTATCATACAGTATCAAAGTACTCGTCAATACTAATCAAGCGAGCCCAAACTCGATGGGGTTGTTTTGTTTTATTGCTGAGTTCCTATGGCTACCTTCCAGCTCCATCATCAGATCAGCTCCATGTCATTATAATGTTGCATTGTCACCCGATTTACACATGCGTGTAAAATTTCAGCTCAATCGGTTGAAGATGTCTGCTTCAAAATTGAGTTGCAAGATTTGAGCCGAACATACATAGTTACATACAGTGCAAGCTAATAGAAAGCTTGTAAAAAAAAAGAATTCACTTCTCTCGTTCTATAAAAGACAAAAAATTCGGCGTGCCAAGAATTTCCAGCTTACTATGCTCGCTCTAGTTTTCTAAGCGGACACCATTTAATGTGTTTGACCATGTAATAAAAACATGAAATTATTAAACACTAGTAGGGTATTCCTTATTTTTATTTATGGGGCCTGGGCTCCAAATATTTTAATACCTTTGCTTTTATTCGTCAATTATGTACTTTATTAGATACCTACTTTATTCTTCGAGCTAGGATCATGCTGATGGTACGGTCCCACACAAAAGTGCTCCTATGCGGCTCGCCGCGCAGGTCGCAGTCGTAGGCAGACGCACCCCGCCTCCGTGCCGCTAACTGACAATACATTAAAGTTCTCCATCGACACGACTACATGCACACCGTTACAGTTGAACTAGCGACACTGCGGAGGAAAAAAACCGGTTACAGCGACAGGGACCTAAGCACACGACACACGCGCATAGTCATGTGACGGGTGCCACCGCGGGCGCTTAACGCAGCGTTGGCCTTTACACTGCTAAATTTGTATGACCGAGTTCATACATTTCGAGGCTTGCATCGTTAGAACTACTCCTATTTACTTTTAAACCTACTGTATAACGTACAGAACAGACGAATAGCTTTTGCCGGTCAAGAAAAGGAATGGAGTTTTCTTCTCTCCCTTCCTCGTAATTATTGTGGGAACAGCGATCTGAATAGGTAGGGCTTGGTTCCTGGTATGCGTTCTCGAAGAAACCAAACTATACGCCAGCTAATAAGAAAAATAACTTATGCGATCTCCTTCGACACCACATTATTCTGGATGAAATAAAAACAACAAAGTTTATCTTAATATACATTTATTTTGTGGCGTTATTCATAATTACTAACTAAGGCTAGTTACATTACACATACATTAAAATCAACAATACATCTTTACAAAAAGTTACAGTCGACATCATGTGGAATAACTGGCAACACTCAAGACCAAAAGATTCGAACCAAGAAGGAAGAGATCATAATAATAAATAGACAGAAGATGTAAGTCACTTTTTAGATTCTAAAATATATTTTTAAGGTATTTTGCATCACATTATGCCTAAATTATTTTTATAGAACTAGAAACGGGTAACGAGTCTTTTAATCCACAAATAACATTCTTATATAGTTGCCAGTTTATCACAATAATTTAAAAAAAAAAATCGTAGTGTAAAATACAATTTTCAGCGATGGTAGAAATGAACATATTCATATAAATATTCATGGATTCAAAACTGATAAATTTTTAATAAAGTACAATAGTAAGGCAATATGAATTTGTATATCAACTTTCTATATAAAATATGGTCGATGTATTAGTAACATTTTACACTTCGTACGGGCATCACATTAAGGCCCCGTTCTGATCAGTACTATATTTTATCATATAATTTTGGAATACCATAGCAGTTCCATACTGCATTATATGTGTGGTACAGTGATCTGCAAACCTAACTTTTTACCGTAAAATATCGTACTAATCATCTCCGTGTGCGCGGGGCCTAACTCCTAACAAAATATTATTTAACTGTTATTTCCAAAATGCATAAAACTGAATAACTATACTAATCGCAGACTCGTGGTGGTCGTGGTCATAAAAGGTGCGAGCAGGATGGAGTGTTTCGTCTCGTGTCATCTCGCTCCCGCGTCTTATGGCCTGTGGCCTGCCACGAGCGTTGGCGCATACCTACCACATGGAACAAAGTTAGTCTTTATGTTTTGTTATTTTCCCATCATCGAGTTCTATTAAAACTACTTTCAATTAAATAATATACCGAGCTGTTCTTGCTCATCGTTACATTAAATCAAGTATTGGAGTCTAAAGAAGTAAATTAGGGCAAACTATTTCCATTGTGAAATCCGATAATATTCAACTGAATTTAAAAATAAAAAAATAGATATTTAGCAATAAAATAAGCCTCGCAAGGCCGAACCATGCAAAAACAATAAGGTATGTATGACATCATATTTTCTACACCACCGTGATTTTTGAAAAATTAAGTAAAATAAATAGAATTTGATAGACTTTGAGAAATGATAACTTTAAAAATAGGTTTGTCAAAAATTATTGAAGTCGTATTCTTCCGGACCATACTTTTTAGATAAGTTTGCCCTTACTTATGAAACTAACACGATACTATATTCAGAAAAGAAAACAAAAATGTGTACAGACCTAATGTGGAGCTATACAAGACATACTAATTAATTATTTATAAATACAACTGACACCTATATCAAAAAGATACTTATAAATCACATAAAGTCCTGTCACATAACATTTTCACAGACCACTTTGACGTACAAAGAGTTAGGGAGGGCGCACACGAGCAGCTTTTTTGTCCAACATCTTTATTAGTCGCTGACACTAAAGTTCCTCGTGTGCACTATCTCTTAATTGCAAATAGGTAACTAGAAATCAATCAAGTACTATAAATGTCTACAGACTGGCAGCATCTCGTAATCTGTATACTGCAGTAATTGCTCTTGCAATGTCAAAAAACATTATAGAAAATGGTATTGAAACATAAATAAAAATAAATTAAATTAGACCACAGGTAGAAATGAATATGAATCTTATTCCCATAACATTAAATTATATATTCCAGAGCCAAGAATAAATAAAGAACATTTTTACTAGTTAGTGACAGGAACCAGCATTCGCCTACACAAAACGAAAGTTAATACTTATGCTATGTTTAATAATATAAAAATACAACGTTGTTCACGCGTACCTACGCCCATTTTTATTTTATAATTGAAATCGAGATAATTTGAATACATCACCGCCATCTCAAGTATACATTTCGGAGTGGCAATCTGCTTTAAAAAAAGTCCCAAAAAGGGATGGGTTTTTCTTGTTTCAAAATTTGATCATTATCTCGAATTCAGAATTCACATGTAGGTCAACCTGATTTCACTGAACATTACCTTTATACGTGCATAATCAATTAATCATCCATATTTTAATAATGTTATCGATTTCTGTCACCTTTGGGGTTAACGATCTTCGTGGTGATTTTATTATTCATTTAGTTTAATTTTACAATGGCTTCTTTATTATCAGACATAGGCCTCCCCCAAGAGTTACCATAACGACCAGTCCTATGCGTTTCGCATCCAACAGATTGGTCATTGGTCCACCTTGTGGGAGGCCATCCAACGCTGCGTCTTCTGATACGCGGTCGATACTCCAAAACTTTTCGGCCCCATTGAGCATCTATTCTGTGAGTAATGTGCCCTGTCTACTACCATAGGCATAATTAAAAGTAAATACAATTTTAGGACAGTCATATTTGATAACAAAACTGCAGACGTACCTAATAAGTATCGACTTGAATATGTAATGAATATAACTCATGATTTAAAATAGCGTCCATGGAGTTTCTTGCACTTTCCATAGAGATCTAAGCTTCACATTTCTGTTTGACCAACTTTTTGACAATTCAAAAGTACCTTTTGTAGTTACACATTTTTTTATACTTATACATTTTTTTGTCGCCCGATTATTGCAAATATTTTAAGGTTATAATAAATTACGTAATATTGTAAACTCTTTATTCTCGATAAGATTCAGATAAATTGTAAGTTATTAAACTTAATTGTTCTTACGGTGTTTGCATGTGTGTACTTTCTCTAATACATTTAATTTGATCCCGAGTATCTGTATGTCATATATATAGAAACTTCTTACAGCAGTAACTGTGAAATCAGGTACCTATTTTAATTCTAAAACATACATTGCATCGTCAACAAGTAGTCCAGTCAAGTTAGTTTTGAACCTCGTAACCCAGCTATAATTAATAAATTGAATGTTCTAATTTTTTTTTTTTTCCTATACTACAGAGTAACTTGCTATCAGGGTTACTTTCACGATAATTTTCAATAGTATAAGATTTAGTTTATGGCATTAGTACTTACATACATACTTATAAACATGTTTAATTAAATCTATTAGTTAAAACCGAGTTCGGTATTTTTTTTTTTATTATTTAAAATTACCAATTTGACGGGACTAAAGTGGCCTTGAATAATGAACGCTCACCAAATCTACAATGCATGAAACTTTATCAAAGTTATACAATAAATCAACAATCTTCTATCATACATTTTCAGTTCTTTCAAAAACAGGTTATTTTAAAATAAAAGATGATGCATGAAAACAAATATGGCGTACATAATTAAACAATTTATGTGTATTAGCGTTATTTAGCTAGGTTTTGTAGAAAAGCATCTTGGACATTCTGTGTATGTAAAATTATGACGTTTAAATGTCAATCAAAGATTTTTTTTCGACTGTTGAACGATAGAAAAGGTATGTAAGTTCTCAGATTAAAACTAAAGCACAAATAATATAGGTAAATGTAGTTCTATGACAGACCCTTGTATATAGTTCGATTCAAATTGAAAGGCGGTAGTAAACTGAGCTTCTCGTTGCGCAGAAGCCCCCTGTAACCATTTCACTAATAAGAATTCGCTACTGCGCGAAGACTCGCCTCGTCATCCAAGCCGCCATTAACTTTGAATCGTGCTTCAGGAGCCCCGTATAAAAAAACTGGTGCTTTTTTACATATTCCTGGTTACTATATTCCTGGTTATATTTTTGCCCACGTCGGGGCCCCTGTAGTGCGGGGGCCTCGTATCAAGGATACGGCAGATGCGGCGGTAGCTACGCCTCTGCTCAACATACACATTATTATAAAATGGTTTTCCATTAACTATCTACCGTGTCCTAAAGTGTAACAAATAAGGTATATGACCACTTATATAAACATTGCAATCACGACATATAACAATAAGACATCGTATGTTATAAAGTCCGTCTTTTGACGCGCACATATTTTTTTTCAACAGCAGTCAGCTGACCTGTCATTTTTAGTGCAGTACCACTTGAATATGACCTATTGAGTGTTAGACTAAGACAATACAGGAAGTATTTTAATTATTTAAGTCTAGAGTGAATATGTTAGTTCTAGGTAAGCGCGCTCCATCGTCGACCCCATCGTCACTTTCCATCATGTAAGACAGCGGTCAAGCGCAAACCTATCAACAATTAAAAAAAAATGGCGATTGGGAAATATCTATATTTTTTTTATTCAAAAATCCCGCCCAAATATAGAAAACGATTAGTTTTTTGCTTTAGAATTGATGCCGTAGCAAAAGTTGTTACTATTAATGATAATTTCACCCCCTAAAAAGTTACCATTAAATTAAATCTCACGCTAGCGCTATATAGAAAGCGTGCTTAGAATTTATTCAAGCTAAGTAACCGTTACATACACTATAAGGTTCATTTTCGTATGAAATTCTTACTATAGACACTTAGGAAGAGTCGAAACAAACGATCAGATTCTGAATTGAATATTTAGACTTTAAAACTTATCAAATCCTGCTTTAATACAAGAACATAATTTCTGACTAAAGTTCAAATTAAGCTAAAGACAAACTGTGCCCACGTATGCCACGTACACTACGCAGTATGACATTTAATTTGCTTGAAAATAGCTAACTTAGCGCCAAATTCACCAATAAAACTAATCGCGATTATTTAAAACAAAACACAGTTTGAGCGTCCAATCGAGATTATATAGCTTCATTTTGCGTTTCACCGCTATAAATTTAATCTAGTTTACGCTAAACTCAGTTTCAATTTTCAACGCTCATGTTTTCAACACGGGTCTTTAAACTAGATTACGCTGAGCTCAGTTTAGTTGAACTAAGCTTTTATACTGAATGATGAAATCAGTCTTTAGAAACACACTTGGCATACGCAACGCTGTCATACGCGACCTACGTAACTCGTCTGTTTTCAAGCAAATTCAATGTCATATTGCGTAGCACACGTGGGCTTAGTTCGTCTTTAGCATAAAGTCGGAACTACATTAGCCCGACGCACACGTGGACGACGCCTGAGTTGTACGTAGCGGCGCGTGTCTAATGTAGCTCTACATGTCTAGTTGCCATATAAAATGGATGGATACCTACGCGCCTAGATTGGCGTACGTGGCCCACGTGGTCACAATGTAGTTCTGCCTTAGGGGCTTCTTTCTAGATCATCGTGAGACCTCTAAAACTCAATGAGCCAAATAAAACGGGTACTGCAATTCATCTTCCCTAAACTGTTACTATCTAAAAGCATATAAACGCAGTACCTACGTCTACATTTGTGGGAGGAACTCGATCGGAGTGGAGAACTTGAAGTCTTCAGGGAACAGCTTGGCGGCGAACGGGTACATGAGCTTGTAAGCCTGGCGGATGGTCACGTCAGCCACGCCAGCGATGTCGCCGATCTCCTTCTGACTGCGTTTATCTTCTGATGCCTGAAATTGAGAATATAATGTATCAGTTTCTAGTTTGTGTTGTTCCATTATTAACGTTTGTTAAAATAAACCGTATGGCGTTGCACCACTGGTACATGGCGGACCTCCCACCCGTACGTACAAAGCGTTTTGGTATTGACACCTGAAAATTGGTAACTGCGCATTCAAGATCGACCGCCATGATGATTCGACTTGTGTGGCGAGGATTATACAGCTAAGGAGTGGAATTCCCGGATCATTAAAGATAGCTACAAACTTTTTACAAAAAGAGGTCTTTAAATTAAGAATGAATACTTTTAGGTAAACTTGCTCCACCGTTGACCACATAATCGCTTACTAGGTATGAAGTAGTCAAGCAGTAGCCTATCTTATAATAATAATAAAAAACTAAATTATCTGACCAAAATTAGATGATTGATGATTGCCATTACGTACACATTTTCTGTATGGACTTTAAATGACAATGACCCCTGAGTTTGTTACGGTGTTTCTTCTCAGGGTAACAGCAGGGAAACACCGGCTTCATCTAGTTTAAACTGACGAGAAAATTCACGTATAAGTGTTTTTTACAAGCTTTCTATTAGCTTGCACTGTATGTAACTATGTATGTTCGGCTCAAATCTTGCAACTCAATTTTGAAGCAGACATCTTCAACCGATTGAGCTGAAATTTTACACGCATGTGTAAATCGGGTGACAATGCAACATTATAATGACATGGAGCTGATCTGATGATGGAGCTGGAAGGTAGCCATAGGAACTCAGCAATAAAACAAAACAACCCCATCGAGTTTGGGCTCGCTTGATTAGTATTGACGAGTACTTTGATACTGTATGATAGCCAGGGTCTGATGATGGAGCCGGAAGGTGATCATAGGAAGTCCGCAGTTAAACGATACAACCCCATCGAATTTGGGCTCGTTTAGTTTGTATTGACGAGTACTTTCATCCTATATGGTAGCCAGGGTCTGATGATGGAGCCGGAAGGTGGTCATAGGAACTCCGCAGTTAATCGATACGACCCCACCGAGTTTGAGCTCGTTTGATTAGTATTGACGAGTACTTTGATCATGTATGGTAGCCAGGGTCTGATGATGGAGTCGGAAGGTGGTCATAGGAATTCCGCATTTCAACGATACAATCCCATCGAATTTTGGCTCGTTTAGTTTGTATTAACGAGTACTTTCATCCTATATGGTAGCCAGGGTCTGATGATGGAGCCGGAAGGTGGTCATAGGAACTCCGCAGTTAATCGATACGACCCCACCGAGTTTGAGCTCGTTTGATTAGTATTGACGAGTACTTTGATCATGTATGGTAGCCAGGGTCTGATGATGGAGTCGGAAGGTGGTCATAGGAATTCCGCATTTCAACGATACAATCCCATCGAATTTTGGCTCGTTTAGTTTGTATTAACGAGTACTTTCATCCTATATGGTAGCCAGGGTCTGATGATGGAGCCGGAAGGTGGTCATAGGAACTCCGCAGTTAATCGACACAACCCCATCGAGTTTGGGCTCGTTTGATTAGTATTGACGAGTACTTTGATCATGTATGGTAGCCAGAGTCTGATGATGGAGTCGGAAGGTGGTCATAGGAATTCCGCATTTCAACGATACAACCCCATCGAATTTTGGCTCGTTTAGTTTGTATTAACGAGTACTTTCATCCTATATGGTAGCCAGGGTCTGATGATGGAGCCGGAAGGTTACCATAGGAACTTCGTAAGAAATCGACACAATCCCAGCGAGTTCGGGCTCATTTGATTTGTATTGATGAGTACTTGGATCCTATATGGTAACCAGGGTCTGATGATAGAGCTCGAAGGTGGCTTGACAAGAACTTCGCAATGAAACGACACAACCCACTCAACTTTGGTCTCGTTAGATTTGTAATGACGAGTACTTTGATTTGAACTTTGATTTAGACTGCCATATTGGCAGTCGGGATCTGATGATGGAGCTAGAAGGTGACCATAGGAGTTCCGCAATAAAACGACACAAACCCATCGAGTTTCGGATCGAATAAAATAATTTCTAACCGGTCATAAGCGACCTGGACTCGCCCAAATTTACATCAGTAAATAGCTGGTTAGTTTTAATACACTCCTTCAAAATAGGTACCAATTGAAAGGGCTTGCAGAGAGTAACTTGAAAAATAAAGTGACATTACGCTAAATCCAATAATCTCCTTTTTCTCAGTCATACTCTTGGTGGAGTGGTAGTGGTCATGGATCGTCTGGCAGGTTGGTTGCAGCTTTTGCGACATTTCTCTATCTCTCTCTATTCATGGTAGTTCGTGTACATTCAGTGAGGGAACACATCGAAGATGATTTAGTGAGTTCTGTACATCTGGTAGGCGATTGGCCGCGAGACGTAGGCCCTCTATTCTTCCCTGTACCACTAAACGTTCCAAAGCGCTTTCATTGCGTTTGATATATCCAAACATCTTAAAAATTCGCTGTTACACAATCGACGAAAGTTTTTGTTTTGATGCAAAGCTCTTTAATAATGGAAACGATAGTGCGTTGAGCAGTCTGTTTTATCCTTAGTAAACACATTTCAAGAGCGTCAATCTTTTTACGCTTAAATCTTCCCCGCAATTCCCAGTATTTGTGATTGTAGATCCCAGGTAGATAAACTCTGGACAACTTCGCAATTGGCTATTTCATGTGAGTTAGGTTGATTGTTAGTCCTACGATCCACCATCATCATTTTTGTTTCATAAATCCAATCTGGTAGACTTCTCAGGTGGCCGCCTCCTTCTGCGAAACAGTAATGCTAGCAAAGGAGGAGGCCGACCGCATCAGGCAACAGCGCTCATGCCGCAGCCGCCGCCATAATTCCGATCCCGATTTCCTGCCACCGTAGGCGCGGGCTTGTGGACTGCGGGCAATGGGTAGCTCGCTGTCCGTCCGTCCGGTAACAGACTAAACCAAGCCCAAGGGCAGGGGATGTCATTGGATGATTTTACCTACCAGAAAAAAATAAAATAAAAAGAAACCTGGCAGACTTCTAAAGATAGCAGACTAAGTTTCTTATGCTTTCCTATAAGGTAACAAACGAAAGGATTTGCTGAGAATACAAATGTGATTTCAATAAGGTATAACTAAAAAGTAAAAAATAAATTATAAATAAAAAAACTTTTTTAAAAACAAGCTTTCAATTAAATGGCCTAAAAAGGAGAAAATAAACTTTTCCTTTATAACTTTTACTATCAATTTATAACGGCATTACACAATTTATATGATATAAAAGCTTGTCGCGAGATTTAACTGTGTAAAATAACTTTATTAATTAAATAAGTTAAATAACTTCATCTATTGGTTTCAATATTTTAAAAATCTCGCGACAAGCTTTTTTATCATATAAATTGTGTAATGCCGTTATAAATTGATAGTAAAAGTTATAAAGGAAAAGTTTATTTTCTCCTTTTTAGGCCATTTAATTGAAAGCTTGTTTTTAAAAAAGTTTTTTTATTTATAATTTATTTTTTAAACCTATTTGCAAAATAAATATCATTTGCATCAACATCTGCGCAACAACCTCGATAGTCTTACTTCAAAGTCAATGAAAAGTTCAAGACAATTACTGGATCCATTGAACAAAATTCATTAGTATCAATTTTTATTATACAACATAGATTACTATCGCCTGTTTATCTTTGATTTATTATCTGTCCTTGTCCTTATAAATCAGCTGCCCAACCACCTCGATAGTCTTACTTCGAAGTCAAAGAAAAGTTCAAGACAATTATTGGATTCATTGAACAAAATTCGTTAGTATCAGTTTTTATTGCTACAACTTACATTACTATCGCCTGTTTATCTTTGATTTATTATCTGTCCTTGTCCTTATAAATGTTACATCAAAGGCAACTTCACGGTCAACTATAATAATACAATGTTTACTTCGAAAAAAATATGTGTTTTCAAATATTTGTTTTATGCAATGTACCTGTACTGACTGTGTGCAATTACCACGGAGCTGTGTGAAGGCCACATTTCTTGTTGCAAAAAGTTTTAAATGCATTATATTGTGTTTGCTTTTGACGAAATTTAACTGAGAGCCAAATCGTTTACAATAAATAGGTCAAGTGCAAGTCGCGCACCACGGGTTCCGCACAAACTTTGGTACGTCTATGTGAATAGTTCAGTTCCCAAATCGAATCTCGAAGATTTTGCGAAAAAAAAGTAAATTTTACTGTGAACTAACTCTAATTTACAGTTTCCAGCCTTTTTCCTTTAGTTACTTTTGCTATGAAATCTTGCTTCATGTAAAATTTCAAGATCGTAGGTCAACGGGAAGTACCGTATAGATTGTGATTTCCTAGAGTGACAAAATAAGCGCCTAAATGTGTACAGAATGCCTTATCCATGGATTGTGTTGATTTAGAATTTGTTTTTTTTTCTCTGCTTTAAGGTGACTTAAGCATTTGATATTAATTTCACCTTAATAGCTCCACGCGTTCCTGAGAAAAAAGACCTTGACAGACGGACAGTCAGACAAACTGACAGACGAACAACAAAGTGATCTTTAAGGGTTCTGACCTAGGCACGGAACCCTAAGCACAACAAAAACATAAGTAAAAAAAATCAATTTGAAGTCACAAAGAAGAAACGAACATTGTCATAAAAAAAAATCTATATTATACAATGTGTAACGTTAAATGCGCAAAACCTGAAAATAGCTCAAAATAACGAGCAGAATCAATTGAACCACTTTTTAATATAATATAATAATATAATATTTCCACAACTATTACACAACACCGTCTAGTCCCATGCTAAGCAGAGCTTAAGTTATGGGTACCAGACAACTGATAAACATACTTATATACATATTTCTAAATACATACATATTATAGATAAATAACATCCAGACACAGAACAAATGATCGTGCTCATCACACAAACATTTGTCCTGGGTGAGAATCGAACCCACGACCTCCGGCATAGCAGTCAGGGCCACTAACCACTAGACAAACAGGCCAGTTAATGTTACACGTTGTATTTATAAAAGGAGAAATTGACTGACTGGCTGGCGAAGCCGCTGACAGAAGCTAGTTAGATTGTAAAGTGTAACAGTTGTAAATAAGCCAATAAATAAATAATTATGAAATAGCATTGATATAATAGAAGAGAAGATACGAAACGCGCAAACAGAAATCCTGGAATCGAAACTCTATGATCAGTGTAATCACAGTCACAAACCCATAGTCACTGATAGACAAGGACAGAGATAAGAGCCGACGCTATCGAGCGAAATCGCGTTTTCCAAATTAGGCGACGGGCCTGATTTTCGCGCTAGAGGCGAGTCTCCTATCTTCCGCTATTTTGATTTAATAACTGGAAAAATTACTATATTTTCTTGAAATACAAATGACTGTTTAATTTGCTGCATCCAACTTGAATGAACTAGTACATTAAATATTTTGAAAAACTTATTTAATGTATTCGGTTACCTTTTTTACATTTTACATTGATTCAATTGTGTAAAAAAATGTAGCAATTCATTATGTTAGTTTCTAATACACATCCTTTCATTGTTGTATTAAAATATTGGTAAAATAATAACTATTGGCGTATACTATTTTATTTAAAAAGAAACTGGGCAAGTACGAGTCGGGCTCGCACACCGAAGGTTCCGTACCAACCAACTTATGTAAATAATAATTCAATTTCCGAATCGTGTTTCGAAGATTTTTGCGATTCAGGAAAAAGATTTTTTTGTGACGTAACCACAAATTTTCAGTTTTCACATTTAATATACTTGTGCTATAGGACCTTGCTTCATGCCATGTATCCGGGTTCTAGGTCAACGGGAATTACCCGATGTATTTTGATTCCCTTAAGAATGTCGAAACATACGTTTTAAACGCCATAAACGGCCGTTTATTATCCTGTTAACTTAGGGCTGATTTCATCATTCAATATAAAAACTTAGTTCAGCTAAACTGAGCTCAGCGTAATCTAGTTTGAAGACCCGTGTCCAGTGGCGTAGCTAGGTAACCAAGGGCCCTAGGGCAAAAACCAACTTGGGGCCCCTAAACTGTTTAGGCTTTATTATATACTATAATTATATTATACATATTTTAAAAATGCAAAGCAACTTTATCATTAAAAATATCTAAGTTATAAGAACATTGATCATTCACATGCCCACACAACGATCAACGACAGACATCGTCGTCGTTAATATTATAGGCGACAGTATCTTTCACTGCTTAATTACCAAATCTTCTTGAGTAGACTTTTCAACCAACTGCAGTGGTCACAATATTATCTGATTCACTAAAACTTTCAATATAATTTTTCACTCGTTCAATATGCGGTTTGTTAATCAGACTTTGAGGGCACCCCGAGCTTGTGGGCCCCGGGGCACTGCCCCGCCTAGCCCCTTAGTAGCTACGCCACTGCCCGTGTCGTAAACATGAGCGACAACAAAAGAATTGAAACTGAGTTTAACATAAACTAGGTTCAATTCACAGCGGTGAAACGCAAAATGAAGGCATAATCTCGATTAGGCGCTCAAATTGCGTTTTGGTTTATATAATCGCGATTAGTTTATTGGTGAATTTGGCCCTAAGAAGTTTGATTTTTTCAGTTTCAAGTGACCGTAGATCTTAGGGCCTGTGCACACCATGTTTTATAAACGCGCCGCGTCGACGGCTTTTTTCCCATTAAAGGTCTATAGACTGCGTCTGATACGCGTGCGTATCGCGTCTGTATCGCTACAAACGGGCGTCGACGGCGCGTTTAAAAAACGTGCTAGGCACGTGATAGGCCCTTAGTTTAAGGTTTTAATTTTAACCCGATATCTCTACGCGTTCCCTAGATAGAGTCTTGACAGACAGACAGACGGACAACAAAGTGATTCTATAATTAAAATATTCAAGGTGAAAATAAATGTTTGCCTTTAATTGAGTTCTTTATCTTTTATGATATAGACTAGCTTCTGCAGTTACAGAGAACTTAAAATGAAGTGTTAAAACGACAGTTGTTTGAGCTAGAAGGAGTGATGGAGCTATATCCCCTAAATGTATAGCTCCACATCTTTAGCAGTTCAATTTAGGTCGTCAAATGGATCGTGATAAGAGCTCGTGGTAGCACCACAGATTATTTTCATCTCATAAGCGAGCAACTTGATATTTTTGTTTTTACAATCTGCAATTTTGGGAAACAATGTTTTGTTTTTATTACCCAACATAATCCTTATTTACTATATTATTATGAGGAGGGATGAAACGCATGTTACTAAAAGAGTTATGAGTTTACATGTGGATGTATGGAGAGGGAGAGGGAGGCCAAAGAAGAGATGGATGGATTGTGTGAGGAGTGATATGAAAGAAAAAGGAGTTAGTGATAGTGTGACGAGTGACAGGACAGAATTGAAAAACAAAAATGTTTGCGCCGGCCCCAAATAAAACGGGACAAGGGTAGGAAGGTGATGGTGATGTGTCACTATCACTCAACGCCGAACCGAACGCCAGTATTCGCGCGTGATTTCGCGCCATTCGGTTAAACACCAAGAGGATTATAAAATATTGAGCGTTTTTTTCTAGGATATTTAACCAAGAACGTAAATAAGTTCTTCCTAAAGTAATCGAAATCGAAAATGATTCGTTATTCCCTTTATATATATACCTACATATAACACGTGGGCTGAAAAGTTAACAAAAATATTTTCCAAATAAAGTGGTTAAAACCAACCTGAGAAGCCATGTAGATAGCAGCAGCGGCCACGGAAATGGGACTGCGACCAGACACGATGTCCAGCTCCCCGGCTTTCCTAGCAATATGCGTTGCTGCCCTCTGTACGGAATTAGGAAGTCCCAAGTTGGAGCAGAATCGAGACATGAAGTCCGCTGTGGTGATAAGCTCTACTGAAGTTTCCAGTGCCTTCAGGATCAGTTTGAAGCATCGACCGATTTCCTTCTTGCTGATTTTGCTGACGGCGCAGATTTCTTTGAATGTACGCGGGACGCCCTCTTGACGGCATGCGATGTAGAGGCAAGCAGAGGCGATGGCGTCGTTTGCTCGCCCCTTCAAGTTCTTACCATCGTGCACCTGAATAAGCAATAATGTACACTTGAGTTTACAATTTTATTAAATAATTTAAACCTAAAACATCTAAAGTAAGAGAAACACAATTAAAGTAGAACTACACTGCAAACACGTGTGCCATAAACGCCGATCTGGGCGAGTCTGTCTCCATACATTTTATATGGAAACTAGACTTGTAGAGCTGCACTTGATACACACCACGCGACGTCGTTCTACGTACTAATCAGGCGTGTTAAACGTGTGCTTCGGACTAATGTAGTTCTAGCTATACAACAACAAAATAAAGGTTAAAGTTTATTATTATTATTGATTATGCTTTATTTTGTGTAGAATAAATTACAATCATAATGTTGACAAGATTAACAGGACAGCCCCTTAGCCTAGTTACAATCGTTTCGTTTAGCGGGAATGCTTTGAGTTGACCACACCTCCAATTCCTTTGTTCTGCCGTCATTTAACGCTCAATCATGTGGTCAGAACAATGGAATTTACTTTATTTTGTTTAAGATATATTTGAAAGGTATATATATATATACACATTGACATAAAACAATTACAACTGTGCCAAGTAGTAGTATTGTTTTGTGTTTTGTCTCGATTTTTTATGGTCAAAGTAACTAAAATTATTTTACATAATATGCTTTAAAAGCAAATGCAGTCAGTATTGTCTCAATTTAAAACACTTAACAACTTCAAGACTTTTGTTTACCTCAAAATTGCATTGTTGGTACCCTTCAACCATATGCTAATTCGTATTCATGTGTCAGGTTAGTAAGGTCAGCAATTACGTGTGGAAAATTAACATTATAATGGAAATTACATTGCATGTATTTCATAACCCAATAAATATTCTTGAAAATTGGCTGTTTCCATGACAAATTGTTTGACTATTGAAACAATGCAATTCAAACATGAATGACATTTTTATTGAACATTTTTTCCTCATTTTGCATTTATTATGATTCATATATTTTCCTTCGGAAATCCAAAGTTATGAAGGTAATTTTTTTCTCGCAACATAAAACTAATATAAATTTAAATTATTAAACTGATTCAGTGGTATGTTACAAATATGATTCAATTTGTTTCAAAAACGTGACCTTGGCACCGCATGTGAAAGACAGCAATGCTTGTAAAAACAGTTTACATTTTCTTAACTCATAAAAATGTGAATAAATAAAAATATTGATAATTTATTTTTTTATAAGGCAAACTATAATAATAATAATAATATTCCACAACTATCACACAACACCGTCTAGTCCCAAGCTAAGCAGAGCTTGTGTTATGGGTACCAGACAGTTGATAAACATACTTATATAATTCTAAATACATACATATTATAGATAAATAACACCCAGACACAGAACAAATGATCATGCTCATCACACAAACTTTTGTTCTGGGTGGGAATCGAACCCACGACCTCCGGCATAGCAGTCAGGGCCACTAACCACTAGACCAACAGGCCTGTCTGAGACTGTTGACATACCTGCTTGAACAAATTGTTGGCACGATCGACAATAGTCTTGGGTAAATTAATTCTGTCGGCCATTGTGCTGATTTCCCTGAAGGCATTAATCAGTGCCCTGTCTGTGCTGCTAATGTTTCTCCTGTTCTGATACTTTGATACTCCAAAACTGTCAAATGAAGCATCGCCTCGGCCAGGTCCGATGATTGTGGACAAGTCTCCGCCAGAGAGAAGTGGGTTTTCAGGCCCACCTACACGAGATGGGTCCACCCCAGACTTCTCATTGCTGAATGTGCGCCATTCTGAACCAACATCAATTACTCTGGAATGAAAATAAAATAAATCCTGTAATATTTTGTATTAAATATAACTGTTTTTCTTAAGTTATATACATACAAAGAAATATTGTTATGGAAACATAGACTCATAATATTAAGATTATATGCAATTATGTTGTGTCCTAACTCCAATGCGCATACTGGCCACACAATAATGCATAGATAAGCTCAGTAAACAGTTACCTAAGGTATGCACAATTTTGCCATATACACATATTAACAATAAGAATGTAGTATATAATTTAGCTTGACAACCAGTTACTTCACTAAGATGTTGTATATGCATAATGTTAAAATAGAACTCGGAAAGCTTAAATATCTAGGATTGATTTAAGACAAATTATGTTCATTTGCTTATTACATATTAATATGTGTGTGTGATAAAAACAGCTTTAATTGTCAGTTCCTATGCGCAATTCTCAAGTTTCCACGTTACACAATTAGTCAATTATTATTGACCTCGAAATAATAGAAATCAAATACATAACTCGCGTTAGTTCAGCAACTTTGTTATTATTACGACACTACATCAGTGGTGGAAAGCTCAGTGCGTTTCGTAAATATTGCCAAACAAACATTTTGTTACGTACCTGTCGCCGACTACGAGCCCACATTCCGAGCATATCATGTCCCCAGCCCTGTAATCCTCGATAAGCGGTGCATCTGGATGCGCATAGCACACCACCTTATTCGTCTCAATCCTAAAACCACAAAAGAAAGTAGGCTCATCATTCATCAACAAGTAGAAATCAAATCTTTGGGAAACAACTTTGCCGTGGTTTCTTGCTACACTTTATTAGCACCATCGTAAACTTACGTAACATCATAGTAAATATTTATTATATTCGGCTGTACAATACATATATATCGTCGTTAATAACGAAACAGGAATAAAATAAATTAGAAAAACAGACCTCGACGTGCTCGCCATGATTGATTGTCAAGTAGATACCATAAACAATTGTGGAACTTTTTTAAGAGTTTGTGAAAACTTGGCATTGGATACTTGCTTTGTCCATAGATAAACTAGATTGGAAGACATTCTCGATACATGAAATTTTACAATTTTGTTATTTTAATTTATTTATTTAACCTTTACTTTAAAAAAAGGGGAATATTATTTAGTTAATGATAATGTTTCAATAAAGTCATCATCATCGTCATCTGAAAGTTTTTTCTATATCGACTGTGTGGAAAGGCAATGGAAGTATTTAATAATTAAATAATTAAATTTCAGTTTTTTTTGGGTCAAAGTTTTAGTTAGTTTATATAAACTAAATAAAACTTTGTTAGAAACTGAAATTATGGATATTTCATAATTTCGATGACCTATTTAAAAATTTGCAAACAACTTACATGATGACAGGGAAATAGTTACTTCTGCCATCGAAAATCAAGGTTTCTTAATCTTAGTCATTCATGGTCATCGTGTTAATTTTGTGGTACGACAAGGATTGCTTACACAATTATTTGTTGTTAAGGAATATACCGCAAAACATTGGTCTTTTTTGTTATGAATATCCTGGAATTTGCATTATTCAAATCATTACACCAACCGAGACCGGTTTGTTCAAGCCTTACTGGAAACTTTTTGTTTGCCAAAATATACAGAGCACGCTGTATCACCTTGTTTTACGCAAATAAATAAATAGAAGTCAGTAAGTACATGAATATGGTTTATGCTCATCTTTTTTTAAGCTGTGATTAATTGATTACATAATATTAAGTATTAAATTAAGTACATATATATAAATGATATAGGTAATATAGATTATTTTGTTAAAACTTGCTGGTTTGTATCTACCTACTTTATTTAGATCCCTCGTTTATTTTTAAGCAATACAAATACTGGAGCATATACTGGAAATAAATAATTTACTACTACACTGGTACATACCTATCCAAGTCACCTTCAATGCCTGAACTGCGCGAATTCTAGTCATAGCAATCGGAAGCAACATTGAGTTTGTATTGATACTGTGTTTGTTAAATACTTTTTCAATACCATTTCCGACCGTGTTTAGAAATGTGATCATTAAAATATATTTTTGCACAAACTAGGTAGTTAAGTAATGTAGATTTTTGTCTCATATTTCACTATCGCTGCGCCATAATAGGTATGCCTTCATGAGAGTAGCTTAACTAACATTTTTTCATAAGTCAATGTCATGATACTTTTGTTCTTTTTTTTTAACTCTATGTTTTTAAATTTTTGGTACTTTTAAAATATAACGGATGTGGCTACATTCTCAGAACCATAAAAAGCTTGAGTTTTAGAGAAAAAAAATCGACAAAGTAAAACGTCAAAAAAATCTACCGTAAAACAAAGCAGAACACAAGTAGCATGTCAATTACTATTTGTTTTTATATTGTATATTCTATTTGTTTTATTAATTTGGAATAAATAACAAACAATTTCTTAATTAATAGCGTTGTTTACATTTAACAAGAAAAAAAATAGATTGGTCGCTCGACCTACAGTAAAACAATTTACAATAAAAAAATATTATAAATTATAGAATAATTGATAACAATAGCATGAATTTATGCCATTGCAATACCTAAATACAACATTTTTTTTATTAAGATAATTTAAAAGTACATACATGACATACCTACCCAATCGTAGGTACCTACTTTAAAACCAAATGAATAATTAAGTATGATTGCTAACCTAAACCTGATGAGGATAAGGCGTGAAATCTTTGATCTTTGATTGCTTTGAGAGCGATATTATTTCGAAATTGTCCGAGAGTTAGATATGAGTTATGCAGAATAAAACAATATACACCGTTAAATTTTGGTCGTTTTAATCCCGCGGAGGGTCGATTCGGTACATGAAACCCTATTGATTTGTAAAGATAAAAATGAAAAATAAACACCTTTTTTTTTAAACTCGAATTAATTTACGCATGTACGAAATTGATTTCTTTAAGTAAACGTCGGCTGATCGAGGCCAATAAACTGTAGGTAGTTAGTACGCAACGAAAAAAAAAGGCATGTCCTCACTAGACATACCTGTTCCAGAGCTCTCGGGAAAAAAGCACCCGGGTGTCACCATTGTGTTCGGAGGACACGGTGGAAGTCTGGCCCGTTTTGGTGGAAAGCCGTTGTGTCCTCTCATATCTTGCGTTGGTTCAAGTCATGGTACGGAACAAGAGGGAATGGGAAAGCAGTTATTACCTCCTGTTGTGAAGCAGTAATGAGGACAGAAGAGATGGTTTAAACTAAGGAGAGGACATTCCCAACCGCTATTACAGGATACGCCCCGGGCGTCGGGAATCACAGGTCGATTGCCGGCCACCAAAGGCGCGTGCTTACGGACGTGTAGCTCGCCGTCCGGCCTTTCGGTAAGGACCAAGCCCGAGTCGACGACGGCGCGCTAAATTCTACGTGAGCTTCAAAAAAATGTCAGTAGAAAAAACCATGTTCTCCAGAAAAGTTCGCCAACTAGAATACATATATAGGATAAATATCGGAATACTTGTGAAAATAACACATAAACACAATGAATTTTATTGGACAAGAGGATCCTTGAAAATCTAGTATGTAGGTAGGCACTAAATACATAGATCTAGCCTATACAGTACCGAATTACCGATCGATACTTATACCTACTTTATACGTCATTGAACAAGCCTGTTACTAACTATAACGCTTAACACATCACATTACCGATCTAACGTAAGACCTTAATACTCAAAGCAATGTCGTAATTACCAGTATATTAGATTGGTTGTAATTAATAAATTAACCAAACTCTTGGTAAACTAGTATCTTTACCAACATGCTAACGACAGCTCGATGTCAACAGCCAACGTAACAATTGAGCATCGTTATTTCAAAATTCGAATGAAAAAAAATGCACAGCGATTTCTGTGTCTCTGACTCTGACACGTTTCTTTCTAAGGCAGTGGGTCAATGAGTAATATAGCATTTTAAGCGTTATTTATTGGTAATGGTAACCTTAGCCGTCGAAATTGAGCGCTCCGGATTTATAATAAGGTCAAGGTTTTTGCATAATAAGGCCAACTGTTATGATCTGCAGCTATCCTCGTTTTTGACGTGCATGTCTAGATGATGTAATGTTTGTAATAAAATGATACAACGTGATGCCTAGTATGCTTAGTTCTCCTACAAACAAATACTATAATTCAACATTTTGCAAAACTGTGCCATGGTAAAACCGAAACTGCGTTTACATGGAAAAAAAAATAGTACACTCACTGGTAACAGAAACATGGTCCAAACTATCTGTGGTCTAGGCTTCTGTGAGAGGAATCTCCCAATAATATGTACTGTATCCAGGACTAATATCTACTGATTTTTGGAGCAAGCGATGCGCCTGCCCAACGAGGCAGGCTCAGGTGTTCGTAGAGGATCTTGGCCAAGATGCCCATCACAACTGTCGGCTTTATGATAGCTGTATTCACGCACCAAAAATCAACAACCTTACAACTCACAAACCACTACGTTGTTTACTTATCATTCTCAGCTTTCACGAAGTTCTTAAGTGGGACCGCAATATTAACAAAATAATTATTAGGCAACGCTCCCCTTAATCGATGTATCAGGCTTATTGGCAACAATAGTTCAGTAAGTGATGATAGAATGTGTCAGACCTTATTCTGACTAAAACCGCACCTATGTTCCTGTTCCTTCGCGTTCCTTTGCCTTTTGCGTTCTAGAGTATCCCTTTCGCAGATGTTTCGAGGATAATCCCACTACAAGGTCGTGTTTACACAAATTTTCTGAATCAGCATACCTAAAGCCTAAAGTCTGTATCCTGATGTCTCAACGCTGCGTTACAGAATACCTTCACGCATTATGATTGGTACCGTAAAACTCACAGTCTGATTCATGGTCACGACCCGACATATCATTTCATCACTTTCATCCTTATAAACGTCGCATCATCGAATTAGTTTCGTCACAATTTCGTACGTATCTTGCACTAGCACCAACTAGCGGCCATTGCATTGCAAAAATGTTAACTTGCATCAACGTCCAACGATTGCACTTAAAGTACGGTGTTGCTAGATTTGGCGATTTTTCGCTGTTAAGGCTACTAGGAAGAGTGTCAAAGTCGGGACGATCAATTTTTAAACCTTAAAAATTAGGTTGGAACCTAGCAATAATTGTAAAAATAACAAATAGCATAATATAAGTAACATTTTTTCATTCGACAACTAATTTATCATTCATTTCACATTTAAATTTCGATTTAAATGCGAATTTATAAAAGCTACGAAAAGTAGTTAATTCACTTTTTTTGCAATATGTAGATGAAAATGCAATAATTTTTCATATAAATAAATAATTAGTTAAATATCATACGCCGTCCAAATTATTAGTTAAACAATGTCTGTTTAAGCAAGTTAGTAATATCTGATTTTTGAAATAACGATTCAAGCTAAAATGTAATAGCTGTACTTAATAATTTTACTTAAAGTTTACATAAAGAAATTGATTTCGTACATGCATAAATTAATTCGAGTTTAAAAAAAGGTACTTTATTTTTTAATGTTTTTCTTTACAAATCGATAGTGTTTCATGTACCGAATCGACCCTGCACGGGATTAAAACGATCAAAATTTAACGGTGTTTAAAAAAGAAAGTCATGTTAGTTACACTATTTATAACTCAAGAACGGCTGAATAGATTTGGCTGAAAATTGGTGTGGAAGTTACTTACAACCAGGAAACGGACATAGGATACTTTTTATTCCGATAAATAAATAAAAAATGATTCAAAACCTGCTCATTTATTGATATATCGTAGAGTAGGGTAGATTATGGTAGAATAGAGTAGACTAGAGTAGGGTAGAGCGGGAGCGAAGCCGCGGGCAAAACCTAGTTTTTAATAAATTTTAAGTTCGAATTACGTTTTTTTTTTTAATTTTCGTAATAAAAATAAATATGTTCATTAAAATCATTTGGCATTATTTCCTTCAACTTGCGAGTGCTAAGTCAAATAACAGAAATACAATCCACCACAGAAATATTATCTGTGCAATCCACCGAAGCTGCAGTTAAAGTAGCCACTTACTGCGCCCAAACAGTTTAACGAATTTATCATCGATTCGAAAAGAAGATTTGTCTGCTGCGGTCTTCCCGTCCGATTATAATAATTTAGGAAGGCTAGATTGAATAGGCTCTCTAGTGCGCTTCACCATTATATAGTATATTGCTTCACTGCTTATAATCAGGTGACACTACTAGTTTATATTAATAAAAAAAAAATGCTTTTCTTTGATATGACTAAAAACCAGCGACACCAGCAACCTTGAGCGAATAAAAGAGGAGCTAATGTCGTTCCCCGCGCATCTTGATTATTGGAATAATAATATGTCCTTCACATAATATGAACAAAAACCGTACATCAAAAGATCGGTAGTTAAATTATCTTTTAGTTTGTGAAAGTTTCATAAAAATACACACAATGGTTTTTGCCTGATCTTCGCTTTTTTGTCTGTGTTAGACACAATTTTGAAAATCAATTATTACACTAAGTTCTATGAAAAAAAAATGGAAATATTTGTATACCAAATTATTAGGCATATGGTCTAGTTCAAAATATGTTTTTTTGTATGATAGGCAACGCAGGAACGGGGTAGGTTTTTAGTCACTAAGAGTCTGACACTATTTCCCGCTCTGCCCAAGGGCGGGATCTGTCATTGGATGATTTTACATAGGTACCATAAATTAAAAAAAAAAACATATATTTGTATCAAAACATCCTGACTAGCCGTTTTGACGTGATGTTGGATTTAAAATCATCAAAAGTCATATAACTCCCCCCTTAAAGCATTCACTATCGTCAGAATTTCATATCTGCACAGTTTTTACGCTTGTAGATAAAATTTTCAGATGATTTCTCGGATTAACGTAGTCGTCATCATCAACCTTTTTTTTATATTTAACATAGCTACGTGCGAATATCTGACAATTTGCACACAAGCTTCAATCAACCATGTACTATCAAAGACCACTTCCGCCTGACCACAGCTAAGTTCATTTTTGCTTGCACTCGAAATGAAAACTCCAAAGAGTTTGGTTTGGCGCCACGCCGCAGGATTCAAGCGAACATTTTTTTAAGTCAGCAGGCAAAATTGACCTCGATAGTACCTAACGAAAACAATCGACTTTTTAACATGACATATATTTACCTTTTAGTTTCCACCGTAGGCGCGGGCTTGTCGACTACGATCAATGAGAAGCGCGCCGCGCCGTCAACGGACTTGACGATGCTTATAAGCACAAAACCGGGATAGGAATAGACACTAAGATATGCAACACAGAACAACTATACACATTCAAAACATGCATTTTAATACGGAAAATAATATCAAAGGAAACACACTCTCAACTTACTTTCAAAATAAGAAATCACGGATACCACACCCGAAACCGTAACAAGCTAGAACTCAGACCACCCAGAACCAACTACGGGAAGAAAAATATTTTATATGAGGGAGCAGTGTTATATAATAAATTACCAGATGATATGATTAATGTAAAAAGTACAAAAATCTTTAAAAAAATGTTAAAAGCTTATATGTCTAAAATTGTATAACTAAACATCTTGCCTATCTAAATTCTTTAAAACACTATATGTACCTACATTTGTTTTTATTTTTCTATATAATCGACTCACGGAGTCACGATGTATTAGTATAACTGCATGATCTATTTGTAATAGTCTCATATTTAAGTGAACTATTTGTGTTCTTTATGAGAATAAATATCTTTAAACCGACCTACAAAGTTGGTACAATACACGGCAAATAAGTTGAACCAATATAGCGATCGACCTTCAATGCGCAGTGCAGTAACAGATTTTCGGGTCTCAATCGAAGCGGGGGGCTGCACGTAACCATAACAAGGACGGCCATTTTGGCTCAACTTATTTGCTGCGTACTAATATTCCTATAATGTAGACCCTAGTTTTGACGTTTAGTAATGACACTGACATTCTACAACTTTATACTGTTACTTTCATCACCTGCATATAAAGCCATATACGCAAATTATCCGCTAAAGTGATGATGTAAAGGTTCATTAACGGGTTTCATAATTTTTCGCACATTAATTCCTCACGTGTTAACCTCGGCTGAACGACTCATTCATTAAGATCACGACATTTTTATGTTGACATCGATGTGGAATACAGATCTGCTATCAACAATTAACTTTATTGTCTCTGGTATTAATTGGGATGAAATTATTTGATTGCTGCACGTTTTGGATTGCAAGGATTTATGTTTATTTTGAAGGTTACGTTCTTCAAATTCCAATTTGTGCGTCCACTTCTGACGCCCTAAGAGCGGTTTCGCACTGCGTCCGATCAGAATCCGATCCGACAAAAACCTGCTCTTACCCCACTGCTTTTAGGCACGTAAATAACAGTTTTCCACACTAGTGCAGAAAAGTGTGCGTGCCCGCCCTCGCCACAATTTTATTGTAATGAAATAGTTCTACGGTTACTACGGACCATACTTTCACGGATTCGGATCGGACGTAGTGCGAACCGCTCTAACTCGAACTCTTAACGCAATCCAGTTTACGACCTAAAGTGGACTATTAAAGGGATAGAGCTATATCCGGATTTTTTAGAACAAAAGTTTTTTTATGGTAGGTAAAATCATCCAATGACAAATCCCGCCCTTGGGCGGAGCGGGAAATAGGTTGTGTCAGACTCTTACTGACTAAAAACCTACCCCGTTCCTTTCGGGCCGGGTATTCCTTTCGGAAGCTGACCCATAACCCCAGTAGGCTTCGACCCTGCCTGCCTCCAGCTAGCAGGCTGGGCCTCTTCGGTGTGCTGACAGCTCCTTGAGGCGCGCGGGAACAGAACGTGCCGTCGACGACTTGGGCGCAGTCCGGTCGGTTACCGGACGATCGGACAGCGTGCTACCCATTGCACGCCGTCCGCAAGCCCACGCCTACAACAGGGGTTCTAAAAACTTCAGTCCAAGGAGTAAATTTGAGACCTTAGGTCATGATGGCATACCTTTATTAGAGATTGTTATAAATACGTATAAT
Organism: Leucania comma; assembly: GCA_958295575.1. Taxonomy (NCBI): domain Eukaryota; kingdom Metazoa; phylum Arthropoda; class Insecta; order Lepidoptera; family Noctuidae; genus Leucania; species Leucania comma. The sequence continues at coordinate 6,508,169 of OY282468.1, forward strand.
ATAAATAAAATGTATGCATGACGATGAGGTACCACCAAAAAATCAATTTAGGTAAGTAAGTTTTCAAAATAAAAGTAGTTAGGTATATTTTATCTCGCATTCATTCACACATTCACACATCTTACAACCCGTAGTTGTATGTTGTTTACTTGCTGCCATTAAAGAAAGCGGTAAATTAAAATATTTTTTTTTTTTTTAATTCATTCACAATACTCGCATTCAATAAGGCACGTCAAAATAGTCGATGTTCCTTTTTATTATTTTTTTTGTAAAAATTCTTAAAATTCATTGTTGTCCAGGGAAAAAAACATATTTCTCCCAAATGTCCGGGATTTTTGCCGTGTTTTTCTGGTGTCGGCAATTTAGGTGATGGCAGCCCTATGTAAAACCAATGCAGTTTCAATGTAGTTTAGAGAAATCAATAATATCCATATTTCTAACATGTGGTTTTAACAGTACAGTGCCACAAATCACACTGCCACCGAAACAATGAATTTATTGTAAACCAAATATTTCTGCTCTCAGTAACCCGTGAGTTTATGATGTTAGTGTTTGAGTTACTGAAAACAGTCATAAATAAAATAAGTAGTACCTATACAACCTATACTCAATCTGTTTAAAAAAAATCGTATAGAAGACATACTAAGATTATTTAAATTTAGTTAATTACACTTCGCGTGAACCAAGAGCTGAATTTTACCTCGGATCGAGGATAAGCATTGCCATACAGCGTGGCAATGCCGCTAGAATTTTGGGCATATTAAAAGTCGACAGCGATGAGGAAGAGTTTTTTGACGCCATATTTTAGTTAGTCATGGTTAGATAGATAGATAGATAGATAGATTTATTTATTTGCATAGAATGTAGGTAATTAATACAATTTGGTGTTACAATATTTTTGAATCCTTGTACATTCTGCCTCATGGCATGCAAAATTTACTAACTTATAACTAGGTACTACAATTTTTCCATTTACTAAAAGCTATTTCATTACTTAGTGCTACATAAACATGGTAAATTAAATAGATTTGTCGTTTAAGAAATCAGATACAGAGTAATAACATTTTTTTACCAGTAATTCCTTAAGATATTTTTTAAATTTTATCAGTGGTTGCTCTTTAATCATTTTTGGTACATGGTTATAAATAATAGGAGCCATACACAAAACACTCTTTCTCAATAAAGCAGTTTTAAATCCGCCTGTACATAACTTGTCTTCGTATTGCGTTCTTAAACAGTTAGTCCTATTTCTAGTACTTTTTAAAGTTGGAAATAAATAATAATTTGTTTTAACAAAAATGGCTATTTCTAATATATACAAGCAAGGAAATGTTAAAAGATTGTGTTTTTTGAAAACAGGTATGCAGCTGTCAGTCACTTTCAGATTAAAAATAGATCTGATGCAACGTTTTTGTGCCTTAAAAATATTTTCTCTTTCGCTACAGTTGCCCCAGAATATGATACCAAACCTCAATACAGAAACAACTAGACTGTGGTATGCCGTCAATACTGCCTGAACGTTAACTTTCTTTGACAGACTGAATAACGCATAAGCAGCTGAACTTAGTTTTTTGCATATGTCATCTGCTTGAGTTTTCCATGTCAGTTGGCTATCAATTGAAATTCCTAGAAATTTAGCGACATTGACCTTATCTATTGTTTGCTCATTATAATTTATTTCCATATTTAAGTCTAATGTTCTTTGACTGAAATGCATTACTTTTGTCTTTTCTAAATTTATAATTAAGTTGTTTTCGATAAGCCAATTTATAAATTTTTTAAGCGTATTGTTGACAGTTTCTTCATAAGAAGCTTTATTATGACATTTAATTATCAAAGTGCTGTCATCAGCAAAAAGGACCATTGGGTTAGGTATTTGTCTTGGTAAATCATTTATGTATAATAAAAACAACAAGGGACCGAGTACACTCCCCTGTGGGACACCAAATTTGATATTTCTTCTAGAAGAAGTATATGTTTTTTCTTTTTTGGTTTTTACACAAACTCTAGAAATTTCTGTAAATTGTTGGCGTCCTTTGAGATAAGTTTTAATAAGATTAAGCACATTTCCTCGTAAACCATATGTTTCAATTTTATTTAAAAGTGTGTCATGATCCACATAATCAAATGCTTTTGATAAATCCGTAAATAAGGCACATATCGGTATTTTTTTATCAACATTTGGCATTATTATATTTAAAAAGTCGAAAATAGCCATATTAATATTAGAATTCTTTCTAAAACCCTTCTGCTCGGTACATAAAATATTAAATTTGGTCAAAAAGGCATATATTAAATTGTAGATTACTTTTTCTAATATTTTGGAAAAAATGGAAATTAAGGAAATTGGTCTATAATTTGAAATTTCATCTTTGTCATTCTTTTTATGAAGTGGCTTTACCTTAACGATTTTAAGTTTTTCTGGAAATTTTCCAGCTGATATACATGCGTTTATTACATGAGCTAGAGGGGTGGCTATATCGCTACCGACATATTTTATGACTTTTGTAGATATACCGTCATAGCCAAAGCTTTTTTTATCTTTCAAAGATTTGATAATGCTTATAATATCTTGAGGAACCACAGGTGGTAAAAATATGGAGTGCGGATTTTCCAATAAAACATTATTAAACTCACATTGTGATACTTTAGCAACTTGATCAACGAAAAAATTATTAAAAGATTCTGCTAAGTCATATGGTTCAGTTAATACTCTATTATTGTGTTTTATTTGAGAGATAGGTTCTTTTACCCTTTTTTTGTTGTTTATTATTTGCCACACTGTTTTAGGTTTATTTTTGGACTGATTAATTAAGTAATTATTTTGTGATTTCTGTGTTAATTTGATAATCTTCTTAAATTTACGCGAATAATTAATGTATAAAGTCTTATTTTCTTTAGATGGTTTTAATCTCTGTTGCCACAGTAAATGTCGTTGTTTTCTGCTACAAATACGTATGCCTCGAGACATCCAAGTAATCTTTTTTTCTGATTTTATTGTGACTTTTTTAAAAGGAAAACATAAATTGTGTAATAGTTGAAAAATATCTATGAAGTTATTATACGATTCATCAGGATCTTCTGTATTGTATACATCACAAAAAGATATACTTTGGACATGATTTCTGAAAGTTTCAAGATTTTCCTTTGAAGTGTCTCTTTGCATAGTGTACCAAGATTTTACCAAACGAGTTCTCTTTGCCTTCACATTTATAATTTGTGCTGTATGATCTGACAATCCAAAATCCTTTACTTTGTAGTGACATTTTTGTTTAAAGTTGTGAGCAAAATTATCAAGACAAGTATTGCTAGCAGGTCGAGTTGCTTCATTAATTTGTAATTTTAAATTGTAGCCTAAGAGAAAATATCTAAAATCCGAAGTTTGTCGATTATTTTTTAAAATATCTATATTGAAATCCCCGCATATAAATAGTTTTTTATTTTTAATACATGGCATTTTCAAAATGGCATCTAAATTTTCATAAAATTTATTTAAATTTGTAGGCTTAGGGGGTCTATACACACATATTACAACCAACTCTTGTTGCGTGAGTTCAATAGCGCAACACTCAATTATTCCCGCTACAGAGAACTTCATGATCTCCGGCAATTCTTTATATTCATAACCGTTTTTCACTAGGATACAGGAACCACCACGTTTTCTATTACTTCTTGCATAGCTTGCTGCAAGTTTATAATTCGGTAAATAAAGTAAGTTTTCCTGACCAGACATTATGAAGTGCTCGGTTATGCATATAACATCTATCGATATTTGCTCGCTAGCCAATTCCTGGATGTACATAGTTAAAAGATCTGACTTGTTTAAGAGTCCAGCAATATTTTGATGAAAAATACTTAAATTATTATTAGAGAAAAAACTGGGTTGAATTAAGATCAATTACATTATCTTGTGGTTGAACTGATTTGTTGTTGTTGACCAGTAGCAGTAAATTATTAAAAATGTTTTTCATTCCTCGGTTATTCAAATTTCTATCATATTTAGAAAACATAGTAAAGTCGTATAATAAATCCAGATTAGAGTCCAACACCATGGCGTAACTGTGAGACTGAAGATCCAAATAAAGTAAACTGTTAAAAGTTTCTATACGCCAGTTAAACATTGTTGAATAATCGCTCAATTTAAAAGTCGGTACGCATATTATTACATTTGTATGTTGTATTTTTTGCAATTCATTTCTAAGTTCTACCACAATTTCAACATAATTTTCTGTTCTTTTGAAATCTTCCTCTCCTATTAAGATTACACAATAGTCGTCCATTGAAAGATCTTTAATTTTTTGATACAAATTATGTATAAGCTGTATGGTTCCACAATTTGGTGTAACATAATGGCATACTTGCGAATATTGAAAAGTTTCTTCTGCAATTGATAAAATGTTATTAATTTTATTGGAGCTAATAATGCAAACTTTATTTTTTCGGGTTGTCGTATCTCTAATTTTAGTTTTTTCTTTTTGGGCCGATGTGTTTTGAGACGTACTTGTACTCTCACTGTTTAAAGTAGTTTTTTGTTGCAACGGTGTCGATGTAGTTTGAGTTTTTTCACTTCGTTGTTTAAGAGGCTTAATGATATGAGAGCAGTTACGTGGGGTTGACGATCGCGAACTCTTTCTGGGAGTGATCTCATTTGCGAGTTTATATGTTGCTTTTTTAAGGACATCGTTTTTTGAAATCACTTCATTCAAGTTTTTTTTTAGTTCACAGTTTTCTAAAGATAAATTATTTATCTCTTCGTTTGCGGAGTTTAGTTTTGAGGTGAGATCTTCTATTTGTAACTTAAGTTGTTGTATGAGTAAAGTATTATCATCAGCTGATATATTCGGTAAACTACTGGTGCTGCCATCTACTTTTGTGCTACTTGCATTCGTTCCATCAAACGATATTTCTGTCATAGAGTGTCTTTCCTTTCTTCTAAACGTTATGTTCTCAAAGAAATTCATTTTATGTGATTGATATCAATATTAGACAGAATTATTCAAAAATGGAAAAAGTACAATTGTCCTGCAGGTCTCGAACTCGCGACTGTTCGCGTTTTACGTACTAAATCCAGTACGGACAGCGCTCGACCAAATGGTCATTAATATTAGTTTTCAAATTACGGTTCTATAGGCGCACAGTAGCAAATTTTTTTCTATTAAACAAAGAATTGACGACTGACAATTGAGAATTTTGAATTCACGGGTAATTGAAGATTTTTATTTTTGTTTATCTATTATTTTTTTAAACGGAGTTTTAAACACTGAATTGGTATAGATTTACTGATAATATAGTTAAAATGGCACTGAATGTTAATATTTGTCAGTAATTCAACCGAACAACACAGTTATCGTCCGATTTTTACCAGCATACAATGCTAGAAGGCCGGCACAGAAACATTTGATTTTTGCAGTATTTAGCTTAATAAACCGTGTATATAGTCACTAGATAAATATGTCACTTGTTTATAATAGTCCACTTTCACTAAATTATCTATAGAAGCTTATTAATTGATGCTACAAATATTTTTAAAGATTTAAATACGACGGAGCAATTGCCACTGGTGACAGCTGTCAAGTTACTCTCATCTATCTATCAGTTAGCATGAGGTTTTTATTCTTTAACTGTCATACATATAGTTAGTTATTTTAGTTAGTGGTAACAGCCCCGACTTACGAGTTTTAGGTCGCGGGTTCAAACCCAGCCAGGCACATTACTTTGTGTAATTTGTTTCATCACCACTGCTCTCAAAACGGTGAAGGAACCAAACCAAAATTCGAAGACATATATTATGAACCCGCACTGGACCCGCGTGGTGGATTACGGCCCAACGGGCCCAATCCCTCTCCTAGAGAGGAGACCTGAGTCCCAGCAGTGGGAACATCAAAAGGCTGATGATGATGAATTGATGATATAGTTAGTTAACTGTTTAGATAAATACAGTAAAAGAAATTAAATAATCTAAATGTTTCATAAAATAAAATAAAAAATAATAATTACCTAACATCGCTTTAGGTAAATAAGCCTTTTTAGATAACGTTTTTAGTCAAGTTTTAGATGAAAGACATACTTAGATTGTTTACATTTAGTTACGTACCTAAACAGATGGAGCTATAGGTATTTCAAATAACTGCAAAGTATTCGAGTAGGCAAAGTAGAACTATGCACGTAAATCAAATTGATAAGATTAGAATCCAAAGGTATAATAGTTTATCTGGTATAATATGTCGCTATTAATAACATAAAGGGCAAAGGTAACATCAATAAGGGTATATGACGTAGGCTCTCTGAAACTTCGGAGGTATTTTAAACAAGGTTTTGTATTTACTTTGGAGTCTATGGCGCAATACTTTGATGATACAAAATAAAGATTGTAGGTACTGGGACCACATTATTTTGCGTGAAATGCCGAAGGCGGTTATCTTTTTATAGCAGATTATTTGACTAGGGGATAAAGGAATATCTTTAAGGCAGCATGTTAAATTCCAAACGAAACGAAGGTTGTTAAGTTTTCATCCCGAACGCTAGTGAGGGATTTGTATAATAACTCCCGAGCACTATGGGGAAATTAATATAGAAACCTGAGCGAGAAGAGGAATCCAAGTCGCCCATAATTAAGACAGCTTTTTTTGTTGAATACTCTCTACTTTTTTACACCTTCTGTGAAATAATTCAAAGACAAGAATTGTGATTTGGTTCCTCCCACTCTGGGCGGAACGGGAGGGCGTGTCAGACTTTTACTGACTAAAACCCACTCCTGTTCCTTCTTTGCCTTCGTTCCAGAGCCCAGTGGTTCACTTTCACATAACCCATGGTGGTTCAAAGGTGTACGGTTATCTTTGGAGTCACTGCACCAATTTCCAAAATTATTCCACTATTTGAAAAGTATCTACATTATTTGTGCCGGGTGCAAGGTACGTTTACCGCGTTTGATTCTCTGATTGGTTATGAGCTTGCAGCGGGCCAATCGGGGCGCCGCACGTCATTACTATGCGTTCCAAATAAGAAGAGGAAAATCAATAACCCCGATCTGTCAAATGTTGAGTGAAAAGTTGGTACGGTTTGTAAAAAAACTTATTTGCTTTTCAATAAATGGTTTTTTTTTGCTTTGTATTGCCAAGTCTTAGTTAAATTTAGGTGAAGTAAAAAAGTAATTGTGTAATATAAATTAGCTAAATATATTGTTTTATTTTTATTAATAGGAACAATTCGCCTTCTTCTTTCATTTGCCACTATTCAGACACTTTACACAGTGATGCAGATATGAGCAAAATTGAAGAAGGATTCTAATAAAACTTGTTTTCATTCACGATTCGTAAATAAATTAAATTTTAAAAAATTCTTGTTTTGCTCACCGTACCCAATTTCTTCAATTTGACAGTTCGACGTGACGTCACAACTTATTCTCAATGAGACCGCATCGCGTCAACGTAAAAGGCCATTCATTTACGCAACAAAACGCATCATTCGCTTATAATTAACGGGTAAATGACGAGTCGCTAGCTGACTAGCGCAAATTGATTTAGCTAAATAACTTAAATTGATAATTCATTGTCGTGTTGAAAATGTACTAAATCAAATTATAATGTTCTTTTCGCGCTTGGCAAACATTCTCATTGTTATAAGTACATTATTTCATTAATAGCTCTTTACCCAGGTAAATATGTAAATAAGGCAAACGTACAAAAATATTATCTTGTAACTATTGTGCAAAATACAGCGTTTAACATTGAAATTATAAACACAATGGGCTTGTGAAATTAATTATAATATATATTAATAATATAATTTTAAAACAGATGAACATCGCGTGAAAAATATCTAGGTTAAATCAAAAATGGTCGCAAACAGTTTTTTTTTTTTAACGAATCTACTTTAGGCGCCCCATACAACTACAGCAATATTGCACAATAAAAAGCTCGCTCAAACCTTTGTTCAAAAAGCGCGGGAAACTTCTAACTTGGCGGACGCGTTCTTTTTTTTGCAAAAAGTTTAAATTGTTTTTAATAATATTTAATTCAGTTTCTACAATTGATAGCGCGCAGGACAAACCGGTGTGCCGGTCGGTCCCTGCGGAGCTGTTGTTTTATTCACATGTGTGAATCAAATATAAGTTATGTAAACATTAATCCACTGTCAAGCACTGATGAGTTAGAAGATAGTACAAACATGGATGTAGAAGATAATACACAACGTAGCCGTGGTGACACTGAGATGATTGGAGGGAAAAGACGACTGGGTGAAAATTCTTCTGAAGAAGGATGGACAGAAGTGAATAGAGGACGAAACAAATTAGTATGCTGTAGAGGAGATTCAGGTGAGAGGGAGAAAGAAGAGAAAATACAGGTATGCGTGACTTGCAAAAATCCTTTGCCTAAACAGTTCGCGTTGGCACGGTTACTTAAGACGCACAACATTACCAGCAGCAACATAAATAAAATTAAATACGTACATCAAAACAAAATGTTAATTACGTTCGATAATGACACTGGCGCAGATGAATTTATAAGCTGCTCGGCTTTTACTGACATGGGTTGGTATTGCCAGAAAACTTCCGAAGTAGGTGTGTCTTACGGCCTTATTAAAGCTATGGAATTAGACATATCTGATGAGGATCTCCGAAATAATCTTAGAAGTAGCGCTGAAATAATGTCAATTAAGCGGTTAAATAAACGGTGTTCGGATAACCCTAATGGCAACGGTTGGACTCCGAGTGAAACAATACGCTTGGGGTTTAAAGGATCTTCTCGTCCACCGTATGTCTATATCTACAATTTGAGAATTCCAGTCGAACAATTTATATTCCCTGTTACTCAGTGTGCTAATTGCTGGAAATTTGGTCATTTGAAGATAAGATGTCCATTGAGGAAACCTGTTTGTCCAAAATGCTCACAACACCACGAAAATTGCACAATCACAGCATTTACTTGTGTGAATTGTTCAGGTCGGCATATGGCATTCGATAAAATATGCCCATATTTTAAGAAGGAAAAGAGGCTTAGAAACTTAATGTCGGAATTTAATTGTACCTACAGAAAAGCTCTTACTATATACGTCCCCCCTTCGCCTGACAACGTTTCACAAGTGAACTTACCTAGTTTCACTCCTGAAGTCGGCCATACTCATACAGTGACTACCGCAAATATTAGTTCGACTGTAACGCAGCCTCCGACTCGTACAAATAACGATACAACCTCTCAGGTACGTGATCCAGGTACAGTTAATTCAAAAACCAAGCCTTTACCCAAGCGTAGCTCCAAGAAGCAAAATCGTCGACCAGCGACTCCAGCACTTGCAGAGGACATAACGTGGCATCAAGTTTCCGACTCTTCTGATTCTCCAGAGTATATTATTGATACACCTAATTTTGTTCAAAGTAATCATTCTGACAAGTCTTCTAACAATTTAAACTTTTGGCATTTGTTAAAAAAAATTAAAAATATTATAACAAGTAAAGAATCCTTCCAGATTAAAGTACAACAATCGATTTCTATATTTTCCGAATGGCTGACTCATAAAATTGTAAGTAGTTTATCTATTGATTCGTTATTTGATTTATTTATTAGAAATGGCTAATAACAATAATTATATGAATTTGAATATTATACAATGGAATTGTCAAAGTATAAGACCCAAATCTCGTCCACTTGAATTGCACTTAAGTCAAGAAAAAATCCACATTGCCGTATTGAGCGAGACTTGGTTGGAACCCGATAGCTATTTTAGAATTAGTGAATATAATACGTACAGACTGGACAGAGAAGATGGCTACGGTGGCATTGCAATTATGACTCACCGCTCTATAAAGTCTGTTGTTTGTACAACGAAAAGCTGCAACCCTGGTATTGAATTATTACATATTAAAATTTTGAATTGTCAGCATATTGAGAATATTATTTCCATATATTGCCCTTCGACTGTATATACCACTCAAAGTGATTGGGACGCAATATTCTCTATAGGAAACAGTAAAACACTTATCTTGGGAGATTTTAACGCGCATCACTCTAATTGGTCTTTAAGAACTGATCGACGTGGCTCGGAAATATTTGACTCCATGTTAGATTATAATTTTATTCATTTAAATGACGGTAGTTTTACTAGAATCAGGATGGTTGACGGAGTACTTCAACAATCTAGTCCTGATATCTCGTTTGTATCTTCTGATATATCCTTGTTATTTAATTGGAAACCTACTAACGAAACACTGGGTAGTGATCATTTGATTATTAAATTAAACTTAGTACTTACTTTTAACCGTGAATATCAAAGTAAAAGAAACTTTAAAAAATCCGATTGGGCTTCATACACTAAGTATATAGACGAATATTTACAAAATTGCGTTATTCCCCAAGATCTTCAGGATTTATATGACCTTCTATATAATATTATGCAAAAAGCTGCAGACAAATATATTCCCTACATTAAAATCCCTCGAAATGTTTGCAATACTTTCAAACCAAAACCATACTGGTCTCCTGAGTTGTCCAAGGCTGTTGCAGAACGGCGCTTGGCCCTTAAAAATCTGAGATCTTGCCCCTCTCCTAGAAACTTAGATATTCTTAAAGAAAAAATTAGTACTGCTCAAAGACTTATTCGTGGAGCTAAGTGTAAATCTTTTCAACAGTTTTGTTCCTCTGTAGACGAAACCTCTTCAGCATCCGAAATGTGGCATAAAATGAGGTGGTTAAAAGGTCAGCAAATTCCTAATGCCAGTGTAGATAAAGAAAAAGCTGAGCGCCTGCTAAGCGACCTTACTCCAGATTTTGTTTGTCCTTCGCAACCTACTTTTAATTCTAATAACACAGCGTTGGAGTCGTCAATATCAATGCCAGAATTAGACAGCTGTATTAAAAACACTGACACAGCTCCTGGGTCAGATCAAATTTCCTTCTCTATGATAAAGCACCTTCCACCTTCCGGTAAACGTATATTACTTTTGATATATAACCGATGTTTTTCTTTCGGTTTTGTTCCTTCACAATGGCGTCAAATCAAAATAGTTCCAATTCCTAAACATAGTAGTAGTTTATCTTCATCTTTTCGCCCTATCTCCCTAATATCTTGCGTTTGTAAAATTTTACATGCTATTTTGGCCAAACGTATTGAATGGTTCTTTGAAAAACAATGTCTATTTCCAGAGGATATGGTGGGTTTTCGTAAAGGACGATCTTGTCTGGATAACCTTACGCGGTTGGTTTCTGAAATTCAACTTGGATTTTCCAAAAATATGGTTACAGCGGCGTGTTTTATAGACATCGAAAGCGCATATAACAATGTTGATATTCCTTGCTTGTTAAAAAATTTAGATCAGTTTGGAATTGGATCAAAAATCTGCACTTATCTATGGTCTTTTTTATCAAATAGATGTCTACAAGTGGCGACATATGATAGCGAGTTGGTTAGATGGACAGGCCGTGGGTTGGCTCAAGGAGACCCATTGGCTCCACTTTTATTCAATATTTCAACTCTAGATATATGTAAGAACGTTGAACAGGTTAATATATCTCAATATGCTGATGATTTTGTTTTGTATTCCACAAACAGTAATTTAGATTTAGCGTTTGAAGACCTTCGGTCTGGTCTACGATGTACCAAAGTATTAATTGAAAAGCTAGGTTTAAAAATGTCTACAAATAAAACTAAGATTTGTGTTTTTAAAAAGGGTTGTTTTAGGAGGTCTATTGACTTTCATTTTGACGATGTCTCAATTGAAGTAGTTAATTGTATTAAATATTTGGGTCTGTGGCTGGATAGTTCATTAAGATGGGGCAAACATATCAATGAAGTTTCACAGAAAGTAATGAAATTCATTAATTTACTTAAAGTCTTATCCGGTCCAGGATGGGGACTGCATCAAAAACACCTTAGACGTTTATATATTTCCTTAATTCGTAGCAGAATTGATTATGCCAGTTTCTTGTATGACAATAGTTGTAATTCTAAACTATTAAAACTCGATAGGGCTCAAAATCAAGCATTGCGTGTCGTAGGCGGATTTATAAGAACTACTCCGATACACGTCATGGAAAGCGAGCTATGTCTTCCCCCACTTCATATTCGTAGGAGATATTTAGCTATTAAGTTTCTGTTAAAATCAAAGTCTTTATATAATAATAAAACTATTAAATCACTAGAAAATCTCTCACTTGTGACCGGTTCCAACTATTGGCTGAACAAGAAGCTGCCATTACTGATTGATATTCTTGCACAGTATGCTTCAGTCCCAATACACTCAAGCGTTCAACTTGAAATGTTCTCACTTGACAGGTGGATTAGTATTATTGATATGTCTACTATAATATTTGATAAAATTCCTGGCATTTCGCAAGCTAAACGCTGCTACAGTACCGTACAATTAAAACACATTTGTATAAAATATATCCGAGAACAATATTTAAATTTTCATACAATTTTTACTGATGGCTCCAAAGACAAACAAACCGGAGGCGCTGCCTATTTGGACCCCATTCTTCTTAACCAAATGAAGATTAAGATTGATTCAGATATTTCTATTATGCACATTGAGTTGATAGCAATATTAGAAGCTTTATCCTATATTTTATCAATAAATGGCGATAAATTTGTGATTCTGACGGACTCCAAAAGTTCGCTGCAGCATTTAGCTCGGCATACTTCTCACATGCGAGGTAATCCGATAGCCTACGTCATATATAAATTGCTCTTAAAACTACATTCCAGCTCCAAAACGGTATGTCTTCAATGGATTCCGTCCCATGTGCAGTTAGAAGAAAATGATATGGTTGACCTACTCGCCAAACAAGCGTGTGTTGAGGGAGTCCCCATGAATATTACCCCTCTATATTCAGATTACTTTGGAAAAGCAAAAATAAAATGTTTAGAACTTTGGCAGGAATATTTTAACAAAAGATCAAAAGAAAAAGGGATATGGTACCGAACTATCCAGCCAGAGATTTCCCGGGTTCCATGGATTGACTGTAATCTCAATAGGAATTTAATAACTATAGCTGTAAGACTTCGCTCCGGACATATTCCATCAAATAAATTTAACTATTTGATGAAGAAAGTTTTGTCTCCGAATTGTGATGACTGTGGTGTGATTGATGATGTATTCCATATCTTGATGGAGTGTGTTCGGAATGAAAATACGAGGATCAATGTTTTTGGACGATGTAAAAAATATGATATTGGCATTTGCAATACTATCCTCGCTTCTCCAATGTCCGATAAAGCTAAACAATTGTTTGAGTTAGTCTTAAGGTAGATGTAAGTTTTGTGTTTTCTTTACTGGGCGATGTGGTCGCTAAGCGACAAAGCCCATTAAATAAATTAAAAAAAAAAAAAAAAAAAAACCTTTGTTAAATCATTGCGCAATATTTTAGTACTCTACACGTTAAATAATATTGAACAGATATATTGTGCAATATTATTGTAGGTGTATGGAGCGCCATAAGAACATGCCTTATATTTATTTATTTTTTTTAAGAAAACTTACAGACTATTAAAAATATAAAATTTATACATAGGTGGGGAAAATCGCTAATTACAAGCTTCCACATATATTCATATATCAACATACATTTTGCGTTGACAAGTAATAACTCTAGAGAAATTTAAATCTAGTTTTACAATGTAAAGAAAAAAGAATAAGAATAAGTGTGCCAAATCATAAAAACAACTATTTAATTAGTCTCTAAGGATTCCACCAAAATATTCCCTAGTTAAGATCTTTCTTATATTTGATTATATTTAGGTATAATCAACGATAAACCTATTTAGGTATAAGTCCTTTTAACAAATACGCGTGTAAAATCAATCACATGGAATAATGACATTGACGTCAATATAGGACAAAAATAACATAAAAGATTTATTATCTAGCTCACTGCCTATGTACCTACAGGCACCCTTCAGGTACCATATTTTCAATATTCCAGAAATACTGTGGCTCTGGAACGTAAAAGGTAACTGAAGGACACCGGGAGTGAGTTTTAGTCACTCAAAATTTCCACCTCAAAAAAAGGAACGGTTTCTAGAATGAAAATTATCGCAAAATTGCGTATGTAGGTCACCAGGCGGCATATAACTTGACTAACGATTTTCGGGGTGGGGGTAGCTCGAGCATGTCAAAATGTATGGAATTCGAAATGTATGTGTTGAAATCTCGACTCAAGTTATTAGCCGCCTTCTGTACATCTCTGTGATTCTGTGAACGTTGTGTCCATATTTTTTCCAGAAAAATGGGAAATGTGTCATTCATGCATTCCATATTTTCAAAAAAAAAGTTGCCGTATTCCCTTTTTTCCACAAAAATCAAGAAAAAATCTTAATGGAAATCAAGAAATTTTACAATTTCTATGTCTATACAGTCTATAACACTTCCAGAAAAATGGAGTAATTAAGTAATTATTCTATAAAAAAAAAAAAAAACAAAAGAAAGAAGCCATAAATCATAGTTAAAAAAAAATCAGAGACAAAATCTTAATTTTTATTACGCTATTGACTTATTTTTTAAGAAATATTTAGTTGCATGACTCAACCTTGACAGCCGGTATGTTGGCATTGCCATCTGGCGTGGCGGGTTATTATGAATTTCACTGTTATGAAACATTGCGTTACTGAAACAACGTTTTGCCAAAGAAATCTTGCGTCGAACTAGAGACATCGAGATTCAGACGCAATCTTTTTATTACTGTTTAAAGAGGTGGAAATTAATCAATCGGGTAACTTTAACATTATTGCTAGAATCTAATTTGATTTCGTTTTTAGTTTTCAACCGTTTTGACTCGCATTTTCGGCAATTACTGTTTTTGCCTTGCAGATCTTTGTCAATGTAGCCTTTTCCTAACTGTGATACCATTATTTTACAAGGACCAAGTGTCTATTGTCTCCTATTTAGTGTCGCCCACACCAAACTAAATGGCAGTGGGCAGGGTACATGGTCGATGGGGACGAAAGGTTCTAGAGTCGCGACTACGTACTGGAAGACGCAGCATTGAAGGCGTCAAAGTGGACCGATGACGTGAGGATCGCAGGAATCCGATGATGATGAGGCGCACAGGACCAGTCGTTATGGTGATACTTAAGGAAGGCCTATGTTCAAAAGTGAACGTCTTTCGGCTGGAATGATGATGATATTGATGATAAGTGTCCATCTGGTGTTCAATTCAGCAGAGAACTTGATATGCCTTAGCAAGACCTCTGTCACATTCTCTGAGATCTATAAAAAAAATATTAACCAGGACTAAGGGTCCTGCGGATTTTATCGCGCAAGACGTAAAAAAACGCATCCCGCGTGCGTCTTGCACGCGTTACAATAAATACTTCTATGTATGGAAAGGACGTTTGCGGTGGTTAAGCAAGCGGAACAATTCTGCATGCTTGATTACATCCTTACGATATTAAAAACACCCTAAGGGCTTTTTCGAGATGGGAAGTCATCAAAAACCTGTTCCTGCTGTGAGTGGAGTGAGAGGGAGTATCAGACTTTTACTGACTAAAACCCACCCGTGTTCCTTCAGTAGCCATTTGTGATCCAGGGCCATAGTAACGCTTTCGAACAATTCCGCAACTCGGGATTAAAGATTAACGTGTCTCGGCATGAACAGACCCGTTACTATATAACTACAAACTCCTTGCAGATCCTTGTCTATGAGTATCACCGTTCTATTGCAATCTGGGTTGAAAATATAAACTTTTATAATGGCACAAAGGCCAAATAGCCATGCCACAAACATTATTTAAAAAAAATAAACTTTTATACTAGCAAGTTGAAACGTGTTTTTTTTTCAAATTTCCATTGGCGTTATTGGAAAAATGGAAAGCTTCGTCTGTTTTGCCGCCAAAGCTTCGAAGATTTTTTTTTCCTGTTTTTGTAATTGATATTTAATTATTTATTTATAAAACATTTTGATTCCATGTACCTAACATTGGACCTCATTTAACTTGCATAAGACCAAATCATTGCATGGGAATCAATAAAAGATAAATAATTACTTCTTTACAAAATAGTAGCTCTATTTTACACCCCACCTAACATTTTCTTACAAGTTTAAAGTTCGAACAATTTAATGAACTGCAAGCAGAAGGCAACTAAAGGACACAACAGGGTTTTAGTCAGTAAAAGTCTGACACGGCCTCTCGCTCCAACCCAGAATGGAAGAAACCATTTGATGAACTCCACCTCAAAAAAAAAACTCAACTTTAACTAATTAAAATTTCTAAGTAGGTACTTTCTTTTAGATGGGTAATCATCTAAAAGAAAGACTTCTCGCGCTCTTGGGCGGAGTGGGGCAGACTTTTACTGACTAAAACCTACTCCTATGTTCCTTCGTTGCCTTCCATACCAGGTTTCCTTTTCAGAAGCAAACACATGGGCCGGTTTTGCTGACATCTCCTTGGGAAGTGCGTGGAACACTACGCGTCATCGAAGACTTGGGCTCCAGGCGGTTACCGGACGGCCAAACGGCGAGCTACTCATTGCTCGCCGTCCGCAAGCCCGCGACAATGATGGCAGGAAGTAAGTAGGTACTAAGTTCTGAGTCATATTTGACTTTGCACGAAATACATGAAAACGTGTTCTTTTATTAGGTTAGTACACATACAAAATTCTGCTACGTAATAATAATAATTCAGAATCATATTTATTACGTGTCACTTGGAAGATAACAATATGATTCATTTAAAAAACAACAAAAACTGGGAACTTTACAACGAAAATAAAACACAAGCGCTTTTCTGAAAGTGTGTTAATGTAGGTTTTTCCCTAAGGAAACTCTTATTAAAATTTCAATCATGACAAATAATTATATCTATGGATAGCCCCGGATGAATAATATACTCGTAAACTAATTGTTGTTTTGATACATCCTATACAGCCTTATTTTTAGTATCCTATACAACTATTTACTTTCATAACTATTTCATGAAAAATCACAAAGTTATAAGCTCGCACAAACACATGGTAACCGGGCCATCCGGGCGACTGAGAGGTTGTTTTGTTCCCGCAACCAGCTGTGCGCTGACGTCTAATGCCTGCAATGGCCTGCCGTGACCTGTGTTGTACTTAGTGTCGGTGGTCCCAACTTGTGACTAGTTGTGAACTTCTTTAAATATTTTTGGGACAAAATATAACATGGTGTCAAAATTATTGGAATCAATTTAGTTACTGTACCTCTACCATGAGTTTTAAGCAATAGCATTCTTCGCTACTCGATATCGACGCCGTAAATATTTTGTATGGCAAATTTTGCAGCGCCTCTAGCGGTCACTTACAGAACCAAAATTTGCCATACAAAATATTTACGGCGTCGATATCGAGTAGTGACGAATACTATTGCTTAAAACTCATGGTAGAGGTACTGATTCTGAACAAACCATATTCAAGTTTCGCATACCTATACTAAAAGTAATGTTGTATTGCTCAAAGAGGCTCAGGGGAGGCCGTTGCGTTGTTTAGTCTCCTCAGTTATGTGCCCTAACAGGCGTTGCACAGAGGAGGTTCCGGCACCCCTTCTATGTGCTGATGGTGATCACCAGGGTGGTTTTACTGAGGTAAAAATCCCACACTCCCCGGACTTATCCCCAAAGTACGTGCGCCTTTTTAAGGTTTCCCCTCTAAAAAAAGAAAAAAAGAAAGGTCCTTTGTTTTTGTGTCGCAAATTATATATTATTATTTTTTGATGTGGGAAATTATCTTATGACTTCTCCCGCTCTAGGGTGGAGTGAGAGGGTTTGTCAGCCTTTAATAACTAAAACCACACCTACATTTCTTCATTTACCTTTTGTGTTCCACAACCGTGAGTATATCCTTTTCAGAACCAATCCCATGAACCTCGCAGGAATCGGCCTTGATGTCCCCTACGGTTTGGTGATAACTCTTTTAGGAGCACGTGGATCACGTCGACGACTCGAGTTCGACGAGCTACCCATTGCAAGCTGTTCACGAACCTGCGCAACCGATCAACGATCTTGAAATAGTCAAATTAATTAATCAAACCCCAAGCGAACGCGCCACACCTATTTTCTTTCTATTGTGTCTCTAATTACGGTATTCAAAAGATTAAATTAGACGAGATACTGGGTGATTCGTCAACTCGTACCACATACCTACGGCCCGTGTGGTACGAGTTGCACACAATAAAAATTTATTATATTTTTATTGGTCAACTAGTCCAATGTTTGTTTTTGCATTTTTTTTTTTTTTTTTTTTTTTACGGTAGGTAAAATCATCCAATGACAAATCCCGCCCTTAGGCGGAGCGGGAAATAGTGTCAGACTTTTACTGACTAAAATCCTACCCTGTTCCTTCCCTGCCTTGGTTCCAGGGCCCTGGTATGCATTTTCATACCTTCCCAGAGCCCCAGACTAGGCCTCGACCCTACTGGGCCCCTACGGTTTGCTGACAACTCCTTGAGGCGCACGGGAACAGTGCGCGCCGTAAACGACTTGGGCTCGGTCCGGTCTGTTACCGGACAAACGGACAGCGAGCTACCCATTGCCCGCCGTCCGCAAGCCCGCGTCTACGGTGGCCGGAAATTTGGATCGGAGTTACGGCGGCGGCTGCGGCGTGAGCGCCGTTGCCTGATACGGTCAGCCTCCTCCTTTGCTAGCATTACTGCTTCGCAGAAGGAGGCGACCGCCTGCCACTCCTCCTCGCTCCGGAGCATGGCTTGAACCAAGCCCCGGCGCGAGAGATCGCCTCCGATTGCCCCCACGAGGACACGGCGATGCTCTTCCCAAGCGGGGCACACCTCTACCGTGTGCTCCACCGTGTCCACCGGGCGTTCCGCACAGTGACGACACCCGGGCGTCACCTCCGCACGGATCTTGTACAGGTACGGCCCGAACTTGCCATGTTCGGTTAGTACCTGCGCCATGCGGAAGGTTATGACGCCGTGAGGCCTTTCCAGCCACGCCTCAAAGAGGGGCCTTACCGCCTCAATCGTGGCGTGCCCAGCACAGGGTTGCGACAGTCGGTCTCGCCATTTCACCATGAGATCTCGCCGGAACTCTGTCCGCCAAGCCGCGACTTGTCGCGGCAGCGGGGATTCGCCCCGGCGTTGCATCTCCACGCGCAGATCGTGCATGCGTGCAAGGACTGTTGCCTCCAGATCCCATGGTGGCAGGCCAGCAAGGAGGCTCGCCGCTTCGCGGGATACCGTGCGGTATCCCCGGATCATCCGTATGGCCTGGCATGCTACATGCTACTGGCAGGCGTTCAGCAGGGCCGCCGGTCGCCTTCGCAGCGTCGGCGCCCACACAGGCGCCCCGTAAAGGGCCATGGACCGAACGATGCCAGCGTAGAGCCTCCGGCAGGAGGCGTCTGGACCCCCCAGGTTCGGCAGGAGCCGCTTGAGTGCAGCCGAAGTCCGATTAAGTTGGGGAGCCAAACGTCGGAAATGTTTGTTTTTGCATGGAAAAACACTTTATCAATGGTTGGTACAGTTAGTAGCACAAGATTAACAATATTTTTATAAGTTTTTTATTTTTTCATAAAAGAATCTGACGAATAAGGAACTCCTTTTTTTATATCGGTTAGGAAAGTTATTATCTGCAATTTATTCAAGTAAACTCATAAGTTCATATGTTATCTTAAATTAATAAAAAATGAACAGACATCCTCACGACCCAACTGTCGGGATTCCAACCCCAATTTCCAACCACCTTTGGCGTGGGCTTGCGGAAAGCGAGCAATGTGTAGCTCGCCGTCCGGCCATCCAGTATTCGTGTGAACCGAGCCTGAGTCGTCAACAGTGCGAGTGGTCCACGCGCGCCTCAAAGAGATGTCAGTAATATCGTAGGGCATTCCGGGTTGACTTCCGAAAGGAAAACCAGGGTTTCTCCGGGGTTAAAGGTTATCAAGGTATCTAGAATTTTTGTTAAATTTCTCTATAAGTAATAATAGTTTTTAAAGTTTTGGAATGTATTAACCCGTTCTGGACATATGGCGCTGAAAGAGTTAATTATTTATGAAAACTAAAATAACCTAAACCAGCCACACCAACTAAAGTAACCTATTTTTTTATTTATTTGGTTGTTAAGTAGCAACTACGTGGATTTGTCACTAAGCGAATTTATCATTCTAAGAAGCTGACAATGTGAGAAGTGGATATTTTGCGAACAGTTGACATTTTGAGAAGTGGACTAAACGAGATGATACGGCTCCGCATTTTTTTTGTAAATTTTTGACATTTTTCAATAATTAAGTCATTATTCCTGAAACAGGCGCTCCATGAACCATATTAAAGGATCTACTTCCTTCTGCGAGATAGTTGGATTCTTTATTGTACACCCAAAATTAAATTACAATAAGAACTTAAAATAAAAAAATTGTAATAAAAATTACTCGCATATTGTAAGCGAGTAATTTTTATTACAAATTTTTCACTCGGGACTTCTCAGGGTAATTTTTGTACAATATAAAATAAGTCCCAATACTGTTTTTTCATGGCGGCGACTTTTTTTTTGCTATTGCACTTAATATGTATGTCCAAATATTGAAATAACTTGGATAAAGAGATACTAAAGAATTAACAGTGTAAATCACATCGATAAGTAAACTGTAGAATCTTGTCACCAATATTTCCGATGGGTCAATGTGAGTAAGCGAACGATGATATGATAGTAGCAAAAACAAACGCCTACTTTCTTTACATGGCATTACCTGACGCAGATATAAATTCGCATCCGTTAACAATCCGCATCAATTTGATACGAATGCGGATAAAGATATAAACGTCAGAATTGATGCGAATTTGCGGATTCCGTATTTGCGGATGCGGCTGTAAATATCTGTAACACCCCTAATTTCTACACTAACACTTTTGCTACTGATTTTAACCTTTCTCATTGTTATAGTAACATGGGACGAGTTGACCCATAAAAATATAATTAATTTTTATTGTGTGAAACTCGTACCACATGGGCCGTAGGTATGTCGTACGAGTTAACGATACTTGTAACAGTTTGCATACATAAGCAGATATAAAAAGGTCATTAAATTATCATTACGTTATGAACGACAAAATGACTAACGCTTTCTTCATTTCTTCTTTCATGGTATTACAAGATCTTAGTTTGTGTAGAAAAAATGTGTTTTACGGATTTTCATCATCATCATCATTCCAGCCGAAAGACGTCCACTGTTGGACATAGGCCTCCCCCAAGCGTCGCCATAACGACCGGTCCTGTGAGTCTCGTATTCATCGGACGACCGTCACCATGTCATCGGTCCAACTTGTGGGAGGTCTTCCAACGCTTTATGGATCATATATGGTGTGAAATAAAGGTTTTTATAAATCCATATTTCTGTATTTATTATTTTACACCTCTATAGATCGATACCCATTACTTATACAATGTAGAGTTTTGATAGAGCTAATATAATTTGACCTTTTGTATCTACTTACTCAATGTATACTATAACAGCTGTTTACCGATCAATGTTCGTGAGATATAAAATGTTGTTCAATATTTATTTATCACACGCAAGACCACAGGATGCTATAATGAAATCATGGCGCCATTCACAGTACAAACAAGGAAATATTGTGTCACCATCACCACACATTATTTAAAATTAACATTGCGCAATCCAATAGTAATTAACTTCCCATTGTTCTACGTAGGTACATTATTTTGAAGAAAAACTGTCATACCGACATATATAATTTGCTCATGGATTCTATAATAAACACTGTTATCGTCATTAACCAGATAAATTGTTATTTTGATCTTAATGCTACGTAATAAAAAAAAAAAGCAAAACAGTATGCCATGCAATGACATTATTCGAGTTATACTAACACGTATCTGCGACATATCATCGCCACTCTAACTACATACCTAATACATTCTGTGATGTAGTTGTTAAAACGACTATGATTAGGTACAGTGTCTACCTACATTATGTATGTACGTTTCCGTGTAAATGGTATGCCTGAATACGTGACTTTTATCGTGTTTTCCAAGTGACAGCTCTCAGCACTAGCGTTGTCTGAATGAGGAATGGTTTGGGTATAAAATATTTAATTATGACTAATAACGTAGGTCAATAACGAAGTAAAGACTAGAGTTATCTACACATCATCAAAAACATTTAAATTTCCATTATCTCTCTGAATCGTCTTTATCTGTTCTGCGCTTGAGGCAAAAAGCAGGTGACGTTTTATGTAGATGCCTACAAAAACTTATATAATTTATAATTATCTTTATCAAATTGGTGACTAGTTTTATCATCGTGCTGATAGACATCGACTTAAAAAGGTTTACTATGTTTCATCATGGCCTGAATAACACAAAAACTTTTTGGGATGACATATGAGTCACAAAAACTAAAACACTTTTTTTCTTTGCAGCCTTATGGCTGTCACAACATTTTTTTCGAGCATCAATGGCCAGTTCTTTTTTTAAAAGTAATGTCAAGTTTTTATTAATATTACATCTGAGACCTTGGCATTAGGAAATGCCTTCGTGCAACCTTTTTGAACATTTTTAATGCTTGCTTCGTTGTTATCGCATTTACTGAATGGCTATTTTGGTACGAGTTTCAGAAATTATTTCAAAAATGGTGTAGATGTAACCTGTGAACGTTTTGTAATTATTTTAATTGCCTTTTATGTTGCTGATTGAACTTTCAATAGCGTGAAGTTTTATTTGTACTGGAATTAAAGTAGATTTTTGACGTATTCCGAGAGTTGGGAATACGTCACCAGTTCCCGTTACTTTCCTGCTCCCGATGTGATGACGTGTGAGTGCGAGTTTAAAAACTTAGTCATGTTTTAAACGCCGGCGTTGTCTGTCACTGAGTCACTTCCTCGTTATCGACAACACTTAGATAAGGTTTGTTTATAATTTCATCCAGTCATCGATGTAGGGGCTTCTGATGAGTCGGGGGTGTGTTATCATTTAAAGTGATGTATAGCTGAGTAATAATACTTTTATGGCGCTTAATATTGTGGCACCCGATAAAATATTGAGTTTTCATGACTTTTAATATTAGATAAAAAAAATACATAGGTACGCCATTTGTATTATTATAATCGTATGCATAATAACATGATTATTTTGGTCGCCTGATCTCAAGTTAGAAATACAAGAGTAAAGTTGCGACATAGTTAATATTTTTTTAAATTACGCAATTTTTAAATACTGTACATCTTACACCAGATTAAAATCAAAAACCTCATTCATTAGTTTTGAGTAACGACTTATTTACACAATGGCCCAGCATGGGCACACTTCAACGTCCATCGCTCTATCCATAAACAAGAAAGCCATTAAAAAAGTCATTGATCTCTCGGTTCCTTCATTTGTTGGATATATCTCAATCATAGTAAGCCAACAGAACGCAACATGCAGGCAATAATACAAATTGTATTTAGGTACTACCTATTTATTATTTATGTATTTCTTTATTGCACACCTTACCTTATTAAAGGACAAACATTTATAAAAAACCTACCTATAATAAATATAGGTAGGTTTTTTATAAATGTACTATTATATCGACTCATTTATAAAAAAATTATAAGTATAATCCCAAGCAATCTAGAATGGGAAATTACCTAGCAGGAAATACCGAATTGATATACAATGACTTAAAAACTGTGACGTTTTAAGACAACAATTTTAATTAACTTTTTAAGAAATCAGGAATTACCGTATAAATCGGGTATTCTTTTTATTCCTTTATTCATAGTTTAAAAATTTCAAGGCAGGAAATAGTTTCGTCATTTCTATTACTGTCTTCTGTAATTTTAATAAAATTACAAGCACGAAAAATTTTTGTATCTAGATTTTATCAATATTAGAGTTATTTTGATATTGAATGGGATTTTTGGGATGGGATTTTATTTTCGTTTCACGAGTCCCATTTACCGGTATTCCAACCCCATTTCATTATATTTGACATTACTTATATAATTATAATGTAGATGTATTTATTATTTATGTATTAAAATTAAGTAATAAATTATGTATTTTATGAAATATAATTTATTATTCGACGAACTGTGACTTGGTTTTTGCTTGTTTGTAATAATTGCAACCAAACAAGTCATTATAGCTAATTTTCGGGTTTTTCAAACCACAGGCACTATGAGTGTGGGTACCTTTACTTTCTAAGTAATTTTCGTTTCGTGGAAATACTTGGAATTTATATATAATTTTATTATATACTTTATTATACACCACATAATGTGGACAGTGTCCGCAGCGTGTGTATTGTGTGTATTGGATATATTTAGAGGATTTAATTTGGAAATGCCTGTTTCATTAAAAATATCACAAATAAAATGGTTGAAAGAGAGTAGGAAAAATTTTGTAGGTACTCGAAGGATCCCAAAAACGTGTCCATAAATAAAACAAACGATATTTTTAACAAAGATATTGATCGCATCGTCCATACGTCAGTTGTGACCTTAATAATTTTACAATTGCCAGGTTTCGTACAGAATTATAAATATTTTTATCTTTTATAATTCAATAACAAGCGTGAAACCCAATTAAGTGTAAATTAATAATATTAAATCGAAGTTTACGTCACTGATACGGAATTTAGTATTGGAATGTTAATGTATACAAATTAATTCAATGTTAATTTGCGAGTACAAGTAAATGTGCGTGATTTTATTGGGATCTCATCAGTCTATTTTGTGGCTGAGAACATTTCATAATTAGTTTAAAAGTCTCTTAAGTGTCTACTTGTCTTAGTAAAAAAATATATTCTCTGGGCCTGTTCAACGCGCCGTCTTTCTGCATATATACCTATTCTCACATAAATGTATAATTTCTACATTCACGATGAAACCATAATTTTGTAACTACTAGTATTTTATTGATTGCGTGTCCTTGGAGTTTCTTGTATGTTCTTCTCCATAGAGATCAACGATTTGGAAGCTGGCATCAAAATCTATCACGCATACCATCTCAAAAATTTATCTGAATCTAGAAAATCAATCTCACAGTTTAGAAGAACTTACTGTCAAGCAATGATACTTTAATAAAATGTCACTAATGTCACTATCTTCCGGGTCCTATTTTCCAGCCGATTTTTTTTTATTTGAGGTGTGAAATCTTTATCCTTTGTATTCCATCCCAGCAGGATCGAAGCCCACTATGTGAAAATGAACCCCAGAGCCCTGTAACGAAGGCAACGCACATTGAAGTGGATCTTAGTCAGTAAAAATCTGACACGCCCTCTCGCTCCACTCTAGAGAGGGATAAGTCATGAGATAATTATTTCCCACATAAAAGAAGGCATGTTAACTCCTTTGAACAATCCCACAATATGCCATTCCTCCTACAGCTGTCTACAAAATCACTTTTTCATCCATGTCGTAAAGTTGCAGCATTCAAAAATATTGCAAAAGTAGCACGAAGGTATTATTAAAGTTTATGAGCGTATCTAAAAGCTGTCCCTTGTGAGCCAAGGGCAACCGGTGGACCTAGTCCTACACTAGTCTAGGTACACGCGCTATGCCCTTAGCAGTAAACGGATTTAAGCAATAGGCCTTACAAGGTATTTAGATTAAAACCTGTAAATGTTTCGCGAAAGATTCATGTTAGTAAGTACATCTCTCGGCATACTTTGTACTTCGTAGTTTAGATACTTGATTTAATTGCCGAAACTATCAACAAATCGAAAGGATGGCAGAATAGGATAGGACAGTTCGGCAATTCATAAATGACTAGAATTATAACGCTTATGGTCTTCAATTGTCCATTAAACTCATTGCTAAACATGTTTACTAATGTATTAGTATCCCATCCTGTGATCCGATCGAACTTTCGGTTTCGGCTTAAAAGCGGGTTACAGGTTGGTTTGGAAAAAAATTAAGTTTTGGCTTTCATAAAGTCTTCAGCCGAAACTACGGCTACCTAAACTGAATTGTTATATTGCACATTATTTATCAGGTAAAACGTAATTTTATTTTCTATCTGAAATATCAGAGACAGAATGATTAATAAGTACAATGAGTGAATAATATTATTAAGGTATAATTTATCATTTGAAAATAAAGAGAGACTGATTAACGCAGATAAAATATTTTTCCTCTTTCGAAAACATTACCTCAGGTAGAAGTTCAGGTTTTGGGTTCGCTGAAAACTAAATTTAGTCGGATACTAAAGTATAGAAATATCTTTAGGTAAGTCATTGGACTATCGACGACATAAAAACTCTGAAAAAAATCCTTCTTAAGATTCTTATTGATTCTTCTTTAGATTTAAGTTTAAGTACTGATTATGTAACTTTCTTAGTGTACAATAGTTTTATTCTATTCTATTCTTCTTACAATAAGGTGAGGTGAGGGTGGGGGGGGCGGTTTCTTGGCTTTGCTTATTTTTGATGACATTCAGGAGTTCTAGATCTAATTTACTATACTCTTAGTTCTAGATGGTAATTACGTCAGCAGTGCATATCTTTTTTAGTTTTTTTAAGAGAACAATGTCTTCTCAATTTCTTGTGATTTTGAAAGTGAGAAGACACACATCATTAGCAGCATAGATCTATACCCTATGGTCATTGACGATCTGAGGGTCATAGATTTGTGTATCATGGACTGAGGACTGTTAATTTGAACTAATAAATTGTCAAAATTTTAACTTTGTTTTTTTCCTTTATTTTAAGTATTCCTTTTTTCTAGACTTACAATTACTGCTCATAAATTAATAACCAAACTAACACTTTGACAATTGCACTTACCAATGTTTACGTAAGCTTGGGGGGTGAGAACTTTGCTTATTTTTGCTGACGAGGGGAAGGGGGGCTTAATATTTACAAAAAATCTGCTTACGTAATACTTGAACGACCCCTTAAAACCGATTTATGTTAGTAAATTATTATACCTACTTACAAAAAAAAATTCTGTCACTTTTTTATTAAGTATTACAGATTTGCAACAGTTATTAAATAAATAACATTCCACAATAAGCCAGCCCTCTGGTCACACAAAGTGTCAACCAACCGGTGTGAAATTTCCTTGAAAAAGAGACGCGCACTCAGACCCGACTTGCACAAATTACAACATACATTGTAAATATAAGAAGCACCTATTTCACCACATCAATACATCCCTTGGCAATACTGGAGAGTGTGATGGACTTGATCCAATGCATAATAAAAGAATACTTCACACCAAGGGCGTCGCAAAGGGGGGAAAAGGCTAAAGACTTGTTTTACAGCTTCTTTGCCTAGTTTAGGCACCAGTCTGCCACAATATAATGCCCATCCTACATGTTACCGTAGATATAAGGCTAATTAGGAGTTATATTGTGGTAAAAAACTTTTATTATTATTAAAAAAAAAATATATTATTCATTTTACCCTTCCCCCTTGATTATCGGCTGGCGACGTCCTTGCTTTGCACTAGTAAATAAATGAACTACGTTATATTCTATCCTCCAATATTACGCAACACGCAGTTCAAAGCTGTAAGCACGGGTTTTCAGTAGTAATATGACGTCACGCCAGGCGCAGTATTAAATTAAAACGTGATTGAAACCCCATACAAACAACGTTGTGTAAAGAACGTACGACGTTTGTTTGTTGTGGGTGATCTTCGACGAAAAATTGTGACGAAATGTCATCACATTGTATCCGTATAGGATTTAAATCTATATCAACCAGAGGTAAGATACTTCTCCACAGCATCGAAAAAACGCTTTACGCGTCTGTCTTTATTGCTAATTTCATTTTTTTTTTTTTTTTGAGGATTTTGATTAACATTTTGATGTTTTTTTTTTTTTTTTAAAGAAAGGGAATGTGATCACTCTTCATTCTACTGGAATAAATTATGTAGGTACACGATACAAAATAAAAATGATGTGATTATCGGTTGATTCATATAACTAATCACACAACTTGAGGTGGGAAGGGGAACCATCAAATGACTGCTCGCGCTCTAAGGTGGAGCGAAAAGGGCGTGTCAGACTTTTAATAAACTAGTGCGCCTCACCATCTACGATTGCATCACTGCTTACCATGGATGTGTATGGGATTGCAGTCAAGCACTAGTTTAGATAAATTAAAAAAAGGAAGACAATATGTCGAAGAACAATTGTTTATAATAGCCATAATAAGAAGAAATGCTTTAGATTGATTTCAATTAATATTTTACTATAATAGCTTAGTATCCTCATTATTGTAAGAGAGGTCTTCCGAACAAGTACTACCAACATAAGTATTTGGGGGTAGTGGAACAGAGAGTAAAGCCCCACATACCTCCGTTGAAAAGGGAGGATCCTCCGACCAGACAGGTGTTATGTCTGGTGGGCTACTGCCCGATAGATGAATTCGGGTTTGTTCTATATGTTCCAATCGCGCCGCGAATCTTACTTGCGCGATGCAGGATTAGTTCATTTGTGACGACATAGATGTCGCTACATCACTCCCCTCCGAAGATCGGAGATCGATGGTTCTTGATGCTTCTTTGATGCGTCGTGTGATGCGTGCCAAGCCAATGGAGGTTGGTTCCAGTGAGTCGGAACCGGATTCCGCATAGTTCTCGGTGAGTCGGAACTGTCTGCGGTGATGCCCCAGTGAGTCGAGGTGGTGCTATCCCAGAGAGTCAGGATACGATGCTGCAGGCTCCAGTGAGTCGGAGTAGTGCGGCTGGCTCCAGTGAGTCGGAGCGGTGCTGTGCGACGTAGGGCTTGACTGCTGTCGTCGACCAGGAGAGGTTCTTCAAGGCTCTTCATGTGACTGGCCGAAGGTGCAGGTGTTTAGCCAAGGTCGCTGATGAGGCTGAGGGTGATGACCAGGTATGACCAAGTAGGCATGCTGGTGGTCAGGATACCCATATAGCCGTGGGTGCTGGCTGTATGGCTCGCTGCTCGAAAGCTTGAGGAAGTGATGATGACGTCACGAAGTAGTTGCTGCACGAAGGCTGCGCTGACGTTCTTTGTCGAGGGTCACCAGTTTGGGGGTAATGGAACAGAGGGTAAAGTCCCACATACCCCCGTTGAAAAGGGACCAGACGGGTGTTGTGTTTGGTGGGCTATTATGAAGGATGTCATTCGGGGAATTACTTCATCCATACTTATTTCTGAACTCGTGAATCTTCGGGTCTATTCACGACTTCGGTCTTAGCGGCGAGCGGCGCGGCGAGCGGGATCGTATCGGTAGGCGATTGGTCGACGCCGCTCACAGCGGCCATAGCGGCGCGCGCTCGACCAATCGCCTACCGATACGGCCCCGCTCGCCGCTAAACCGCTTTGTTCCAAAACGCGATCTAAAATAGTTCCGGGACTATTACTAGTTTTAATTGGCATAAACCTAATAATAGTCCCGGAAATACATTTAGATCGCTTTTAATTGGTATAATCCCGAAAGCTACATTTACATAGCGTTTAATCGGGTTTAAATCTAGTAATAGTCCCGGAACTATTCTAGATCGCGTTTTGGAATAAGGCGGAAAGGGTCTATTACACCACTCGATATTCAGACCGGTTTTATCGACGTCGCGTAGTGTAATAAGGGTCAGACTGTCTTACCCGGAAATAAACTTTAAGACAGTCTGTGTAACGAGTGCGGAATATCGAGTGGTGTAAAGGACACTTAGACCGAAGTCGCATAAACAATTCTTACGAATCTCCTGCATTATGCAACATGTATTTCTAATAAACAAACTAAGTTTTCATTACGTTTACGTAATATGTATGAAGACTGTTCATAACAAACTGAACTTATGTATCAACCTATGTATAAGTTTACGCGACGATGTGTTTTCCCGTCCCCAGTAAAGGTCAGCTCACACCGAAGTGAGACATGTATTATTATAGTTAACAGTGCTTCCAGTGTCATGACACTGAAAGCACTTTTAACTATTATAATAATCTGATTTTGAATTAGCTAGACTAAACTGACACCAAACTGCATTAGGCAAGCATGGTGGATTACAGCCCATTCGCTCTCTTAGAGAGGAAGCGTGAGTCCCAGCAGTGGGTACATTATAAAGCTGATCATGTTTTTTATGACACCAATTGACAATGCTCAGCTGTTAATGAAATGCCTCGCTCTCTTTAAACCATTGTTATGGTCGTTAACTTATATCCATCTAATCAAAAATTATGGTACAACTACCTATAAACCAATCACGTTCACATTTTAATGACCGGGCTCAAATAAATTCAAATATTAAATTCTGCGGGATGTTAGGATGTATTCGAATTCTCACAATGAAATATGTCTATCTTTTCGTTTTTTATTAAAATATGGACGTGAGACTTCAAAATATCCTAAACTAAATTTTGCCAGCGGTTTCGCCTGCGTGAAAGTAGGCTTTGTCACTTAATGATGTAGTAGCATTCTACTGGTTTTTTTTTAGTTTGTTAGATGTAAATTCGAAGACACATGTGACGTTTATCAAGCCCTCTCCCTGTTATCTCGCTATTCCTATTAACACCCTATTATAGAGAGTAAGCCTGTACTCCAGCAGCAGGAACATTATAGACTGGCTGATTTAATAGATTTTAATAGATCAATAAGAGCGAGGGCCCTGGTACCCTTAACACAAGTTGAATCTTAATTTGGATACTAGAGTTCAACAAAATTAGCACTTCAAATATGTGAATTAGTCTTGTATCTGTGTAATGCTGTGTGTATTAATTGAAAATAAATTATTAATATTATTATTTATTATATATGCTGAGGTCTCTGTCCCATCAGTGGGAACGTTATAGTGGGTTGATTATCTTAAACTATTTCAAATATTTGTATTCAGTGTAAGCCGAGCCTTACCCCGTATTACGTAGAAACTGTCACTTTACTATTGTTTCCTATACGTAGTGGGCGATTGACGTCATTGGTTAATTACTACGCTCAATTGTTTTAAGGGGTTTATATACTGATGGCCCGTCCCAGACAGATGTGTCAGAAACTAACGTCACTTCACACTATTATGGCCCGAAAGGGTAGGTAGGTACTGTTACAGCTAGAAAGTAAGTATAATGCTTCGTCACTAATAAAGAAAGTGTTTTCCTGAAAACTCTGATTTTTTTATATTTTTATTTATACTCAAGTATTTTTTAATCTTTTTTATTTGAGTCGTCTGATCAGAATGAACAATTTTTCTTTCTTTGTCATTTGGGGCCGTTCAAGTATTACGTAAGCAGATTTTTGGCAAATATAAACCCCACTCCCCCCTCGTCAGCAAAAGTAAGCAAAGTGCTCACCTCCCTCCCTTACTTACGTAAAAATTGATATCTACATGCATTTTTCAATGTACTCTGGTTTGGTTATTAGTTAATTAGCAAAAGTCTAAAAATAAGGAAGGCTTGAAATAGTGAAACTAAAAAAAAAACAACTTTTATTTTGGCATATTAATTCAAATAATCAGTCATCAGTTCATGACACACGAATCCATGACTTTAAGTTTTCAATGTCATTGGATGTTTGCTGGTCACTTGCTCAGTGATGTGTGTATGCTCACATTCGTGTGATTTTGAAAAATCTACATCGTGCTCTTAAAAAAACTAAAAAATATATAGGTACTGTTGACGTAATCACTATCCAGACCCCCTATCCCCCATGTCATCAAAAGTAAGCAAAGCCTCCCGACCCCCCTGTAATGCTTACGTAATACTTGAATGACCCCTTTTCTAAGTATGTACTTACACAGTTTATCACAAAACCCTACCAGATTTCTAAATTAGAAGGTTCTTATTCAAATCCTAATTGCAATTCAATTAGATCGATAGGTATCGATAATAATTAATTTAATCAATAGTCAAAACTTCCATCTCTCTCTTATACTGAATTACGTCTCTGTCTACAGGCTTACTTGTATAAATGTCTAATTAGAATAATTAGCAAGACTAGACGAATCGATCGGATTCGAAATAGATTTCATAAGGATGTTAATCTATTCAATTCGGGTAATATGGATGTTATGATAGGCGTCATCTGAAAGGATCAAGGGATATCCCTTGAAACAACCTCCCGAACTCCCGAACAAATAAATTCATATCTATATAGGTACCTATCTATCTAGTTACCTATACAACTTTAATTTTAGTAGGTATATGCGAACCCGAAACACGTGTCTAATCTTTTTATATAGGGTGACTGATAATTTGTGAACAATAGTTAAACACGTAATTGTAGTCCTGATAATAAACAACTTTTACTATGGGACCAAACATGAAATCGCAAAAAAAAAATCTGCTGGCCAGTACATTTATGTTCACCTAACTG
Source organism: Leucania comma (assembly GCA_958295575.1). Lineage (NCBI taxonomy): Eukaryota > Metazoa > Arthropoda > Insecta > Lepidoptera > Noctuidae > Leucania > Leucania comma. The sequence continues at coordinate 6,540,345 of OY282468.1, forward strand.
GTCAAAATGTACTGAACTTGGCAGATTCTTTTCGCGATTTCAGGTTTGGTCCCATAGTAAAAGTTGTTTGTTATCATGACTACAATCACGTGTTTATGTATCGTTCACTAATTACTAGTCACCCTATATATAAAAATGAATAGCTGTTCGTTGGTCTCGCTAAAAATCTAGAACGGCCGGACCGATTTGGCTAACTTTGATCTTGCAATATTCGTGATACTCCAGGGAAGGCTTAAACGGTGAGAAAAAAGAAGTATTATCGACTATTAGGCGATACGAAGTTTGCCGGCTAGTATTGTTGTATAAAGAATCTATGTACAAAACATTCATGAAAAATCACAAAGTTATAAGCTTGTTATGTTATCTGGTTTACCGCAGAAATACTTGGTTACCGGGCCATCCGGGCGACTGAGAGGTAGTTGTGCGCTGGCGTCTATTGCCCGCTATAACCTGCCGTGACCGTATAGTACTTAGTGTCGGTGGTACCCAACTTGTGACCTGTTTTTTTATTATAGTTTTTGAGAAAAAATGTGTAAAAATTAGAATAGATTCAGTTACTGATTTTGAATAAAACTATATTCATAGTTGTATTTTTTTTAGGTATCTTCTACTATCTACGAGTATATATTAGTTAAGTGCAACTGTACGAAGGAGCTTATTTATGTAAGTATCTACCAACTAAAGGCCCCCATACTTTGAAGTGTTATAATGGTATTGCATATACACCCCTATTTTGCACAAAAAAATTGGGCCGCAATCAGTACCTATTACTGATCATATTTGTGTAGTCAAAAGTAAAAAAAAACTAAATCCTAAAATTGTCCACGAAAATTTGTCATTATTGGTAAATTCATAATTGAATCATCATACATAACAACTGCTACTAGAAAATACTAAGCGCAGTGTTTTTCCTTTTTATTGACATTTTTTAATTAATAAACAATAACCTGTACAATGTTTTCATAAATTGCGTGTGATTTTGGGATATAAACAAACGCTCATAACTTTGCTGTTTCTGAATATTATTTATTGATTGAGACTTTACTTAAATAATAACAAGACCTTTTCTAACAAGGCCTTTTCTAACAAGCCCGTTAAGTATTTGCACTAATTAAAAAATAGTGGTGTATGTATACCTAATACAACTATCTTCTGCCAGCGGCTTCGCTCGCGTGAAATTCGATTTATTTATGGGTGAAGTTTCATAAAATTATCGGACGTCTATCCTATAAGGAACCTACCTGCCAAATTTTAAGTTTGTATGTGTTATAGTTTCTGAGATTTCGTGATTAATCAGTAAGTGGTATTTCGCTTTTATATATAAGGTGACTGGTAATTAGTGAACGATACTTAAACACGTGATTGTGGTCATGATAACAAACAACCTTTACTATGTGACCAAACCTAAAATCGCGAAGAAAAAATTTCCGGGCGGTACATTTGTGTTCGCCTAACTGGTCAAAATGTACTGAACCTGACTAATTTGTTTCGCGATTTTATGTTTGGTCCCATAGTAAAAGTTGTTTGTTATCATGAATACAATCAGGTGTTTAAGTATCGTTCACTAATTACCAGTCACCCTATATATAGATTTGAAGGCACGGTTGGCGGAGAGGTTGAGCGATTAGTACTGCACTGCGGGTCACGGGTTCGATCACCGCACGGAACAATAGTACATTGTTACCCTAGGGGTGAAAGTAACTTATTTAGTCCCGAGAAGAAATTTGGCGTCCGAGCGAAGCAAGGTCGCTAATATTCGAGGGACTAAATAAGCCTTTCACCCGAGGTAAACATTGTGCTTTTCATTACGAATAAAAGGAAAATAAAAATAAAAATATGAGTCGTCGTCAAAGGTCGTCGTATGATTTTAGGTATGTTTATTTTGATTTAGGCCGTAAAAAGTTTCCGACTACTGCTTTAACCTCTTCTCTTAAGAATCAGGCGAATCCTTAACTGAATCTGATTATTGTGTAATTAAAAAATTTCTTACAGCAGAGATTTAGTAAAGTACCTATAAACAAAATTCTACAACAAGTTTCCCGCCATTTTTTTTTTTTTTCTGTGGTCAATCGGCTATTCAGCCATAATTTTTCATTTATATCAGTGAAAAATGGTAAATATTTCTCATATCTATGTTAGTTTTAAAGAATTAATAAAGAATGAATTGAAAATAAATTATGAATAATTATGTAATTTAAATAGTACATTGTTACCCTAGGGGTGAAAGTAACTTATTTAGTCCCGAGAAGAAGTTTGGCGTCCGAGCGAAGCGAGGTCGCTAATATTCGAGGGACTAAATAAGCCTTTCACCCGAGGTAAACACTGTGCTTTTCATTACGAATAAAAGGAAAATAAAAATAAAAACCTGAGTCGTCGTCAAAGGTCGTATGATTTTAGGTATGTTTCTTTTGATTTAGGCCGTAAAAAGTTTCCGACTACTGCTTTAACCTCTTCTCTTAAGAATCAGGCGAATCCTTAACTGAATCTGATTATTGTGTAATTAAAAAATTTCTTACAGCAAAGATTTAGTAAAGTACCTATAAATAAAATTCTACAACAAGTTTCCCGCCATTTTGTTTTTTTTTCTGTGGTCAATCGACTATTCAGCCATCATTTTTCATTTTTATCAGTGAAAAATGGTAACTATTTCTCATATCTATGTTAGTTTTAAAGAATTAATTGAAAGTAAATTATAAATAATTATGTAATTTAAAAAATATATATATATACTTATCTCTTAATTTCAATTTTACATCGCGCTGTAAATGACTGGCTGTATAGAAAGTTGAGACATAGATCAATAGAAATGGGAAGATAGAACTAGTTTTTTTTTTATAATTTGACAGCTGTCAGTTGAAAGTGATTCTCCCTAGGGACGAAAAGTATTACTTTCAACCCGCTCCTCAGGCAACTTTAGACCTACTTTCAGCGTATGAGTAATGAAAAAAAATATACATACTTATCTCTTAATTTCAATTTTACATCGCGCTGACTGGCTGTATAGAAAGTTGAGACATAGATGAATAGAAATGCGAAGATAGAACTAGTTTTTTTTTTAATAATTTGACAGCTGTCAGTTGAAAGTGATTCTCCCTAGGGATGAAAAGTATTACTTTCAACCCGCTCCTCAGGCAACTTCAGACCTACTTTCAGCGCATGAGTAATGAAAAATACTTGTATAGCCTACAGATAGGCGTTCCGAGTCTGGATTTCTTGTGTGTGTAAGTTTAGTCGTTTGTGAGCGCACCCACGATACAGGAGTAATTCTTAGTGCAACGAAAAGAAGGAAAAAAAGGTTTGATAGGTATAAAAATCTGTACACAAGATACAAAGTTGCACATCACCGAAAATTTTATATAAGGACATAAACAGAGCCCAGGGGCGCTCTATGTTGCCTCAAAGAGATGTCAGCAAAATAAACGAGGCCTGGGCCGATGACTTCTAGGGCTTGTCTGTTCAAAAGAGTATCGTAGCCCTTGAACATAAACGGCAACTGAAGGAACTTAGATGGGTTTTAGTCAGTAAAAGTCTGACACTTCTGCTCGTATCACACAGATCTGGATAACTTATTTGATTACATGTTGTTTCTGCATTGTGTGTGTCTATATGTGTCAAATAAAATATTTTTCTTTCTTCTTTCTTTCTTTCTTTTCTTTATTACTTTTTATTCAGGGTGTTTTTATTATCATGCGGATTTCGTCACGCATGCGGATTTGCTCCGCTTGCTTATGTCATTTTCATACAAGTATTTATTGTAATGTGGGGAATAAGCACGCGGGACAAGCGAGGGGCAGGGCAACCCCGCATGCGTAAATATATCCGCAAGATAATAGAAAAAAATACATAAAGCCGAACATCTCCTCCTTTTCGAAGTCGGTTATAAAACACCCTTAATTTTCTATGGGATCTGCAAACTTTTCATTACAGGAAAAACCGCGAAAATATATGAAAAAGAAACATGACGTAATTCAAATAATTTCAGAACGTTAAGGAAAACCGCACGTGTTTAAAAAAGGGTTGTTTCTATTACGTAAGACATTATATGGTAACGTCAGCCATGATAAGTTGCGACAGACAATATCACGTTTTTCTTTCTTTCCTCACAATCGCAAACTTTTGGGGTTGTTATGAATGCCGAAAAACGTTCAGAGCATGTTACATAATAACCACGTAAATGACGGCTTTATTTATTATTTATTCTTATGGAAAGTTTCCTTTGAAAAAGTTACAAAATAAAGGGGAGTTTCATGAATATAACGAGCTTCTCGAACATTCTACGACTTATGGCTTGTACACACTGAGATTTTTAACTCGGTTTGATTGAATCGTCCAATTTTACGAAATTGGGCCTTATCAATAAATCTCGGATGAAATAATGGGCCATTGTTTTTGCGAAGTTTTTTCCGACTCGTATTATGTCGATAAGTGTGTAACCGGCCCTAATCGCCTTTAGCCTCTACTACCTATAATTTCCAGCCAGCATTCAATTTGAAACAATATAAAAGTGTTCCCATTCGAAAATTCAAACTGTTCTAAATATAAGTAGCTGCGAGACCTAAATATAATCTAGGTTCTATTTTCGTCAAAAGATATTTCATTGTATAATTTGAACATTTTGAACGCGTGGCTCGGTTTCAAAGTAAACCAAGTTATTGTTATATTATAATAGAATAACTTTTAGTGCGTCATGTCGTAAATAAATAACGCAGGTGAAACTCTAAATAAACTCATTATTCATATTCAGCTTAGAACTATTAAATTCGTTGTTTTCATTCTCTCGCCCTTGTCTCAATAAATAAACTCATCCCTTTTTCTAAAACAGGTACCAACACAATAGAGGTTGAATTGTTGACCATAAATTATAAATAAAAACACGGAACACAGAAAGGTAACTCTTCGTAAGTGACCAATAAGTAATTATGTTGGTAATTTATTTATTTATTACTGCTTGGAGTACAAGCTTACAACTTACGTAAAAAAAACTTTCTTAAATAAAATACAATAATAGACGACTGCAACTCATTACAAGTCCTGACTTCTACGTGTCAGGCCTAAAATTGAGATGTGAGCATAAACAGTCCGTAACACTTAACTGATTGAGGCTTTTTTTAGGTCGGCAAATCATCCAATGACATCCCCCGCCCTCGGGCGGAGCGGAAGATTGTGTCAGACTTTTATTGACTATAAACCCACTCTTGTATCTTCTTTGCCTTCATTCCTGGGCCCCGGGGTTCACTTTCACATTACCCGTGGCCCCAATAGTCTTCTTTCCCTGCTGGACCCCTACGGTTTGCTGACAACTCCTTGAGGCGCGCACCGTCGACGACTTGGGCTCGGTCCGGACGTTTACCGGACGGTTGGGCTGCGAGCTACCTTGCTCGCCGTCTGCAAGCCAAAAAAATTAACACTTCTTTTTACAAATTAATCACCTACGTTTTTTTTGGTGGGCAAGGGCAACTCTGAAGTCGGGTCAGGAGTTCAGAAACCCTGCCATAAGCTCTTAACACGATCCATTTGAATAAAATTGACTATATGACCAACCGCCGGGCAAAAATCAAGATATGATATAAATTAGCTAAATCAAAAAAAAAATCGCGTATCTGACCTCTTACGATTTTAAACGTGTATGTCTACGAGATTACGTCACCGCAATATTTGAAAGTTACAAAAAATAATAAAAAATATTTTTTTTAAAGAGCCTCGCAAACACAAAAATTTCGCTTTACTTAATTTTTTTTTTTTTAATTAAACCGCTTTTACGGGGCTGCGAAGTCGACATACACCCTGACGGAGTTCATGCAAAATACTCAGTGACTACAACGGACTCTTAAAATACAACTCAGCAGTTCAGTTGAGTTGTATTTTAAGACTCAACATTTTAAGACTCAGCAGTTCAGTACAGACAACTCTGGACTGAGCGGAAAAACTAACGGCCTACGTTCGTAGCAAGGTAGCAACAGCTAGTACGTCACCGGCTCGATTTTCTCCACAACCACATCTATTAATATGGTACTTTCCGAGAAATTTAATTTTAGTAGCAGAATTACTTCCACGAAATCCCATTACGATTTTCCGCTCAGTTTCCTTCTGACCTTTATTTTATTTCAGCCTCTGTCCTGATAAAACAGTATACTATGCGTTCAAAATGAGAATAGGATCGATTGCCATGTTGTGACGTCACGTCGTACTGTCAAATCGAAGAAATTTTGTCAAAATTGAAGAACTTAGAGATGAGTAAAATTGAAAAACTGGATTCTGATTAAACTTTTCTTGTTCACAGTTCGTAAATAAATTAAATTTTTCGTAAATAAATTAAAATTTAAAAATTTCGTTCCTCGATTTGACAGTAAATCGTGACGTCACAACATGGCAATCGATCCTATTCTCGTTTGGAGTGCATTGTAGGAGGCTTTTTGGCGGGATTTCTTCGAGCGAAGTTTAGTGGCTGCTTTAATTAATTGCAAATTTATTCCTAGTGGAAATTGTGAAGTAAAATTGGTGTAGTTTTGCATCTCATGTTTCTGCGCAACTGGACAATATGTGGAATCATTGAAACAGGCGCGATCTTGGTAAAATTGACCCTAGAATTTTATTGCTGTGTTGACTACCCCAGCGAAACTTACCAAGAAAGCTGACTCGATACATTTGCTGCCACATACTGCTAAAACTTTAGAATATGTACATTCATATTCTAATGGTAAAAGAACAATTATACATAAATTCATATGCGAAGACAAAAAATAAAGGACTTATTATACAAACCAACCACATCTGTCCTAGCTCGAGAGGACATCGGTGTCCTCTCACATCCACGCCACTATAGGCTTTAATTCCGATGTTTAGAGTCTACTTTTGTATGAACAAGTTTGGTAGTTGTGGATCTACATATGTATTAACAAACAAGTGCGAGTTGGACTCGCGCACGAAGGGTTTCGTACCATAATCTATAAAAAGAGTAAACAACACGCAAACAATATGTTGTTGGCGTGTTGTTTACCATTTTTATAACAAAAGTGATTTGTTGTATGGGAACCCCTTAGATATTTATTTTATTCGGGTTGTTAGTATTTTTGTAATAGCGGTAACGGAAATACACCATGTGTGACAATTTCAACAGTCAAACTATCCCGGTTCATGAGATACAGGCTAGAGACAGACGGATGGACAGCGGATTCTTAGTTATAGGGTCCCATTTTACGCTTTGGGTACGGAATCCTAAATCATAACCTCTATTCTAATAAAATAGTATAGCGTAAGCAGGCAAACATGTGCATCTATTGTAAATTGTAAGCCATATTCCCAAGTCATGAGAAAGGAATGGATATTGTTCCACATGACATCACGGCGTCGGGTGACGTACAGATTTTAGTCACCTATGGATGACTTACCTTCAGACAATGGTCAAATGACGTCCATATTAACCTATATACATTTTCGAGAAGACTTCGTCGGCTGCTCTACGGAAAAACAAACTAGCAAAATTTTCATAAATCAGTATTTTTACATTTTTGGTACTTTTAAAGCATAACGGATGTGGCTACATTTTCAGAACAAAAAAATCTACCAAAAACAAAGCAAAACACAAGTAGCACGTCAATTACTTTGTTTTTAAATTGTAAATTTAATTACTGGAATTTTTTATTGGACTACTTGGATGTTATATTATCATAAAGTAAAGTTTTAATTAAAAAATATATATGAGTATATGTCATAAAATTGTTATAAAATAGGTAGAGAAAACTATTTTACGCATTATTACATTTAAAAAATGATAAAACGATCAAAACCACTTTTATTTTAAGTACTTAAAGATTTTTCAGTTTTTCCCTTCTCCTGTAAAATTTACTTAACTGTAATTACGTTTTTTTTTCCATAGAGCAGCCGTCGAGACTAGTGTATAATCTATGGTCGAGACGACGCTTAACATAAACTGCCCTGCGTTCAAAAAAAGAACCAGAGTAGGGTAGAGTTGCGACCCAGGGTCGTTTTTGTATAACTCGAGTAGCCACACTAGAGTTAACCTAACTAACTCTAACTCCGGGCAGGGTAAGGACATTGACAGTTAAACTCTATGTTCGCGTTTAAAATGAGAGTGTAATCTACCTGATGACGTCATTAGAGTTAACTCTAACCTCAAATTTGAACGCAGGTCTGGTGTAATAGGTAAGTAACATAATGCGTGAATGTTCGAAAGTGTTGGCAACTGTAGGAACACGGGTGGGTTTAAGTCAGTATAAGTCTGACACTCCCTCTCGCTCTGCCCAGATCGGGAGACTTATTTCATGATTTTCAACTGAAAAAAGAGTCAGTAACATAAAGGAGCATTTTAGTGAAAATTTATAAGTATTAAATGTAGTTTCAAATCAAATTAATCATAATAAATTTATTTTCTTAAAAAGCTTAATAATATGATTATAGGTACAGTTAGGCAAAAAAAATTAAAATGTTGCAAAGAGTCAACTAAGTTAGGAAACAGGCCACTTTAAAAAAAATGCCGCGAGCTCACAGTGTTGCCACACTTAACACTGAAAACACTGGTTTGCTTAAAAAGTGTGTTTTAATCAGAAATTACATATCTACGAAAACTGTCCCTAATAATTTGGCCAGGGATGGTATTTACTTAAGTAAGTACTTTCTAAGTATGTAGGTAAATAGTACTCGTAGGTATATAGCAGTTGTGAAATTTATAATTAATACTTAATAATAGAAAGGTCTATAAACTTGGTAAAAAAAAAACAGATTTTTCTATCTACTATCCTAGTCTGAAATCCACTATAAAATTCAATTAGGTACCTAGATTTGTATTACCTACTTACATGTTAGTTGGTCTCTCTACAAGACGCCTCGCATATTTCTGAGTAAGAAAGAAGAAATATTAGTCAACACTTTTCGCATGTACAATCGCTGGAAGTTAGCCGACATAGCCACTCTTTTAGTGGCTTCACAAAGAACAATAAACGGTGACGTAAAACGCTGGGTGTCGTGACGTCATCGACGAAATGGGCGTCTTACGACTGTCAAAGTTAAACTTGTAAAAGAACGTTTCGCTCGTGTTTTGTATGGGGTGAAATGTTGCTCAATCCTTTGTCGCATTATGGTTGCGACCAACTTTTCATTCTAAACAACAACACAAGAAAAGAAACAAAACAAAGAAAGAAACTTTATTGCCCAATTTTGTTTGGCGTCATTAGAACAATAATGTTTGTTACATAACACGCGTTGCGTTTGCGTTTAATTATCAGACTTCACTAGATTTATGAAATAATTAATCACTATTTTCTAGTTTTAATAAATAACAAAACAAACACTACCGATACCTGTTTTAATTGTTAAATTAATTAAACAATATAGACTTGGCGGTGGCACTACGTGGGCCGCCTTTGCTTATCTGTAATTGACACATAACCGGTCGAAACTGGTTTGAACAATAGTCGATTGAATACTAATCGCCATATTACATTCCCAATAACTTACAAAATATATTTATTAAGACTGTTGTAGCTGGTTTATTAAAATTGTATATCATTTTAATGGTTGGGCCACACTTATAAACATTTCGGGGAAATTTATTGGCGGTGAGATTTTTCGATAGAGTTACCGTGACTCTAGAACGACTGCGGGAAATACGGGTGGGTTTTAGTCAGTAAAAGTCTGACACTCCCTCTCTCTCTCCACCCAGAACAGGTTGAGTTATTTGATTATTTCTCACCTGAAAAAAGACTAACAATGATCAATATATAAGAAATATTATTGCGTTTTCGACAAAGGTCAGAGGCCTTAACATGACGTGTTAAAATGTTAGGCGTGCAAGCGAGAAAGAGGGATGGGGCTTTAGGTAAATCCTAAAAGATTCGACTTTACTCCGTGACCTAATAATAAAACTGGGCTGTGGGTCCAGTCAACCTATTCAAAATGAGGCTATGTCGAGTGATACTGCGGGCCCATTTCGGTTGGGCCCAGTTGACCAAAGACTTTACAGCTCCATCCTTTAACTGTTCAGTTTAGGTCGGTAAATGGATCGCGTTAAGGCCAGATTCTACTAATTTTGAACTTTTTTAAACCTCTGGAAATCCACAAATATAGAAGAGAACACCATGAAAATGTATTTAATTAAAATTGACTGTATGACCAAGCGATTGGCAAAAATAAAAACAAGATAACTCAATAAAAAAAAAATTTGCGAATCTGACCCTAGTTTACGATTTCAAACATATAAAATTTATCTACGAGACTACGTTACGGAAATATTTGAAAGTTACAAAAAAAAATTGAGCTTGTTACTAAAAAGCGCTTCGCAAAAACAAAAATCTTGAATAGTTATTGTTTTTTTTTTTTATATAAAAATAAAACTGCTGTTTTGGGGCCGCGAAGTCTGCATAGTCTCGAGTGAAGTTCATACAAAAAAAAACAGTGACTAGAACCGGCCCTTAAGACCTCGCCTCGCACAGGTATATTCAGTCCGCACAAACCACTATTGTGGGTTAAAACGTTATTTAAAATGTTCGTAAACAAGGGTAAATTTATCAATTACTTACTCAGAGGAAATCTTATAAGAAATGTCTGGAATATAAATAGATGACACAGACTATTGTTGCATATTCATAGACTATTATGAGTCACGTATGTTAGAATCATGATTCGTAAGTATAACAACTTACTGTACGGTAAGTAATCACTATCTACCTAACACACAGAAATCTCCGAAATCTGTGACCTAACATGTTCATTGTACACGTCACTGTCTGAGTACCGAGTGACGTGATAATCAAATGTAAATAAAAAATAATAGATGTTTATATTCTGGGAAAAACCAGTTTTGAATTTACGTCATCGATACTAGATTTGATTTTATATGTTAGTTCCTAGTTGTAGAAAAGTACCGTAGTTTGGCACTTTACTTGATTTTCATTAATTTATGTTTGTTGTTAGTGTACGTAATCTAAATAACTCAAGATCTAGTTATTACCAGAGGTCGGAGTAGGTAGGTTGATTTTATATACTTGCGTCAAGATATTATAATATTGACATGCCATTTTATCCATAATGTGCGGGAAGTACCGGGAAAAGTTCCGGGATTGGAATTATGGACTAAAATAAAATAAAGCGTCATACTGTCAAGCGTCAATTCTAATTCAACAGTAAGGGACAAACCACGGTGAAACTATTCTAAGGTATTTTTGTATAAAATAAAATACTGATTTCTTTCTCCATTAGCTAATACTGGCAGCGTAGATTGATATTATTAATAGGTTTTTCACCTTAAACACAAATTCGTGCTAATTTCAAAATTCCGGAACAAATATCACAATAAATATGAAGTTCCGGTATTTTGGAGGCATATCCATATTATCCTCTACGTTTGACGTCAACGACCTTAAATCAATCTACCTACTCCGACCTCTGGTTATCACAGTAACTGACTTCTTGACCCAGGGGTGCCGACTTCGTGGGTGCTCGGGGAATCGAGCCATTAGACATTTATTTATTTGTCGGTCGATAAGTGTTCATTTTCTTTCTTTCGGCTTTTAGGAATGCGTAGCATAGCATCAGCCTTATAATGTTCCCACTGCTGGGAATCAGGCCTCCTCTCTAGAAGAGGGAATGGGCCGTAATGTTCAACCGACCAATGCATACGTGTAAAGGTAAGCCGGATCAGTGACCCCCGTCACTGCAATGTGTATCATCAAGAGTGTAAAAAAATATCGGTGCATACATTTTCTATGAACTCAATCACACAGATCCGACGCCGAGCCGTCAGTGAGCGTCAGTGTCAGCGCTGACACCGCAACGTGCCCGAGCCTTCCGATTCCAGGGCACCACATGCGATGCCTTACATATTAATATTTTATGTTCGCGTTCCTAACTCTATCTTCAACAGTATTGTACCACTTGTCTAACCCGAAATAATGGGTTACAAATATAAAAACCAAACATGAACTCAAAACCTCAAACTCAAAAATCGTTTATTTTACATAGGCCTGGCCTGGGCATTTGGACAATTGGTCGTTTCCTATGGAGAAGAACCGGCAAGAAACTTCATGGTTAGGTACTCTTTTAAAAAAATGATTGGTTTTACAATATTTTCATACTACAATATTAAATAGATATGAGAGGACAATGTAGACCGGTCAGCTTTGTACCCAAAACCACGATAAAATTGGTAATCCTTGAATCTACGGAGTCTACGGTGTTCTCACATTCACATTATAAACGAAGCTATACAAAAATAAAAATAAGAATGGAATGAGATCGGACGAAAATTAAACTGCGAAGGTGTGGTAAAACTTTTATTTAAAAATTTTAAATTCGTAATCTATTGCACCACACAACACTTAGGCTACTTATACTCGGACAAGAAAACAAAATGAAGTAAGGGAAGGCCGACGCCTTGGCTGTATTGTACCTAATACTTCTGAAATCAACAAAGCCATTGTTTATCTAAATTAGACACCCGATTTCCCGCTTAAATATCTGATAGGTAATGATTAACACTGACTGATTAGCTAAATCCTACAAAAGTCCAAAATTCTGGTAAAAGATAAGTCAATAATATCTTTGAAATGAATGAAAGAATTTGCATCCATAAAAGAAATAGACAATAAAACAAAAAAAATATATCTATCTATGATAATTTGCTTGGGAAGAGCATCGCCGGGTCCTCGTGGGGGCGATCGGCGGCGATCTCTCGCGCCGGGGCTTGGTTCAAGCCATGCTCCGGAGCGAGGAGGAGTGGCAGGCGGTCGCCTCCTTTTGCGAAGTAGTAATGCTAGCAAAGGAGGAGGTGCGGACCGCCCGGTGGACACGGTGGAGCACACAGTCGAGGTGTGCCCCGCTCGGGAAGAGCAGCGCCGTGTCCTCGTGGGGGCGATCGGCGGCGATCTCTCGCGCCGGGGCTTGGTTCAAGCCATGCTCCGGAGCGAGGAGGAGTGGCAGGCGGTCGCCTCCTTTTGCGAAGCAGTAATGCTAGTAAAGGAGGAGGCCGACCGCATTAGGCAAAGGCGGACACGCCGCCGCCGCCGCCGGGTTTCCGATCCCAATTTCCGGCCACCGTAGGCGCGGGCTCGCGGACGGTGGGCAATGGGTAGCTCGCTGTCCGTCCGTCCGGTAACAGACCGGTCCGAGCTCAGGTCGTCTACGGCGCGCACCGTTCCCGCGCGCCTCAAGGAGTTGTCAGCAAACTGTAGGGGTCCAGCAGGGCCGAAGCCTACTGGGGCCCAAAGGTTATGCGAGACTGTCACCACGGGCCCCAGGATAAAGGCAAGGAATGGAAAGGTAGGTTTTTAGTCAGTAAAAGTCTGTTTCCCGCCCCACCCAAGGGCGGGATTCGTCATTGGATGATTTTACCTACGTTAAAAAAAAAAAAAAAAAAAGCAAAGGAGGAGGCCGACCGCATTAGGCAAAGGCGCACACGCCGCCGCCGCCGCCGGGATTCCAATCCCGATTTCCGGCCACCGTAGGCGCGGGCTCGCGGATGGTGGGCAATGGGTAGCTCGCTGTCCGTCCGTCCGGTAACAGACCGGTCCGAGCTCAAGTCGTCTACGGCGCGCACTGTTCCCGCGCGCCTCAAGGAGTTGTCAGCAAACTGTAGGGGTCCAGCAGGGCCGAAGCCTACTGGGGCCAAAGGTTATGTGAGAATGTCACCACGGGCCCCGGGACAAAGGCAATGAATGGAAGGGTAGGTTTTTAGTCAGTAAGAGTCTGACACTACTTCCCGCCCCACCCAAGGGCGGGATTTGTCATTGGATGATTTTACCTACCAAAAAAAAAAAACCTATGATAATTTGCATTTGATTGGTACAGTCATGCATGAACACTCCCATGTTATCTATGGTAAGTACTTATGATCTGAAATGGTTTGGGACTCCTTGCCAACTTGTTGAGGTCATTGTTAGTTTTAAACTTTTACAAGTTGAAGCAATACCTAATGTGTAAAACTGTGTAAGTTAAATAAATTATATTATTACGTACAAAACCAAACGATGAAGGAAAACATCGTGAGGAAACCGACATGTCTTGGAACCAAAAATTCGAAGACATGTGACGTTCTAGCTTTGTTCTAACCCTCTGTACCTCTACCATGAGTTTTAAGCAATAGTATTCGTCGCTACTCGATATCGACGCCGTAAATATTTTGTATGGCAAATTTTGGTTAGCTGCAAGTGACCGCTAGAGGCGCTGCAAAATTTGCCATACAAAATATTTAAGGCGTCGATATCGAGTAGCGACGAATACTATTGCTTAAAACTCATGGTAGAGGTACTGGTCATGCAGTGTCGATCAATCGATGAATTACATACCTTCCTATTTTTTTATATTTTTGTAGGAGCGCCCATGCTTAAGTTACATTAGTTATAAAGCCATCATAATATACTGAACTAATGTTAGATACTTAATTTTCGGTCTGTCATATTTCTTTTTCTCCTTTCTGTGTTTTGGTCATTAGGTGCGCCCTTGTTTCAATAGCATAATTTACTTAAAATGTTCCCACTGCCAGGACTCAAGTCTTCTATCTAGGGGTAGAGAAAATAGGCCGTAATCTAACACGCGGGTGGGTATTGATCTTCATCAGGCCTTCGTATTTTTGGTTCTAGGACACACCGGTTTTCTCACGATATTATACCCTTCATGGTAGATTAAATAATTTAAAAAATCAATCCACAATGGAAGCGTTCTTCGCGTCGCTAACTTCTCTTTAAATAGTTAAACAATGGCTATAAACTAATAAAATAATTTTAACCAAACTTCTTGTTATTAAAACATGAAATTGTAAGTTGGTAATCCGTTAGATGCAAGAAGCACAGGCCCTGTCGCTATGGCGATACTCGGGGGAGGCCTAAGTCCAATAGTGGTCGTCTTTCGGCTGAAATGATGTAACTTGGTAATTCACAGTAATTTTAACAGGAATTAATTAATTAAGTGTTAGTAGGTACAGGTTTTTCCTGTACCTACTAATGACATGACATGAATTTGACATACGTCACAATTAATGTATGTCGGTTGCTGTGGTCTTAATCAGTCTCCCAGGCCGTGACAATGGCGAGTCTACTAATGTGGACGTGAAAATTTGCGTCGTACGTACTAACTAGTACCGTAACTAGGCAGAGCGGTGCCAGCGGTGCCCGCAGGCACAGGTCGCCGTCTCTGGAGGGGCGCAAATTTTTTATTGTACTTTTCTCTAGGGACGCACTTATAGAAGTTCGCACCGAGCGTATACGGCACTGATACTAGCTACTAATGCGCTGATTGCTGAATTAAGAATGGAGTACAATTCTTGCTATACCAACCCTATCCCTGCAATATTTTGTGAGGGACCAGTATCAGTGAAAAACTTCCTTTTATGCTGTGCTTAATAGTATTCCTTATTAAGCACAGAATAATTTGAAAGCAATTTTGAATTGACTTTTTGATGTCAAATACCATCACGCCCGCACGACTGCCATAGAAAATAGCATCTTGACTTCTTGACAAAAGATATGGTATACTTACACTTGCCTAAAATTATTATATCTCGTTTGCTTTTCTACCAATTTTGATATTGTTGATTTATTTCTTTCAGTTATCTTTGTATGTACTGATAAACTGGTTAGATGATTCAGACAATAAAAAAGAATCGCTAAAATTTGGAAAATACAAGTACTTAAAAAGGTGATAATGAAATCCACTGAATTAAGCAGAGTAATTATACAAAGATAAGTACTGAACCACACTAATATTATAAAAACAAAATTTTGTGAGTTTGTGTGTGTATGCTTGTAATTTCTTCACGCCCGAACGGCTGAACGGATTTCGATGAAACTTGGTATAATGGTAGAATGTACTCTTTGGATAATTGTCTACATTCACGCGGACGAAGCCGCTGGCAACAGCTAGTTATTAAATAAAGGAAAGAAGGAAAAGCCAAAACCTCAAATTAAAATTCGCAATTGTATGTTGCTAACGTTTGTTACTAACAAGGTAATGATGATAAGTGAATCCCATAACAACGTCATAGCATTCTGTAATTGGTTGCTAAAGAGGAAAAACAAATTTAATACATAACATAGCTTTTCTGCTTAAAAGAATTATGAGGATACACGTGGATGGATGGAGAGGGAGAGGGAGACTAAAGAAAAGATGGATGGATAGTGTGAAGAGTGTTACAAAGAAAATTTACACAATTAACTCCCGAGCATTGCGAGGGAATTAATTCAAGGACTTATAATTATAATATTTATAATATAATTATTTACTTACATCGTAATTATAAATGAAATGTAAATGCTTTGTGTAAATTCTACATCATACGATGCATCGACAGTTCGAAGCTCGAACGTAAGTAAAACTAACAGTATGTATGTCATGGTGTATGTCACGGATATCTATGATGTATGTAGTTAGAGTGTCGATGATAATATGTCGCAGATACATGTCAGTATAACTCGGACGAATGTCATTGCATGACATACTGTTTTGCTTCAACAATTTACGTAGCATTAAGATCAAAATAACAATTCATCTTAATAATGAAGATAACAGTGTTTATATAGGTAACCTACGATCAAATCAAAATAACAGCGCATATGTGTCGGTATGACAGTTTTTCTTCAGAATAATGTACCTACGTGCAACAGTAGGAAGATAATTACTATTGGATTACGTAATGTTAATTTTAACTAATGTATGGTGACACAATATTTCCTTGTTAGTATTGTGAATGACGCCATGATTCCACAACTATACCTCCTAGAATATAAAAGAACGCAATATTTATATTTTTTTTAATTCAGTTACAGTACGGCAGACGGATCTTAGCGCGTCTGAAGTTAGCTCTTGTGCACTCATAAAAAAATTTATGGTTTGAAAAAATAAATGCCAGTAGCAGTTGTAATTGCTGTTAACAACTGTTATTGGCGTTTATTTTTATAAATCATTTATTTGCCACGCTTATTATGACAGTTCGCAGAGCCTAACTTCAGACACGCCAAGATCTGTCGGCCGTACTGTACTTAGAGCATATTACACATTACAAACATTAAACACACATCATGAATCGACTTAAATATCTAAGTAGGTAAATTCAATGTTTATTCAAAATCAAATAAGTACCATCGAAGACACTTCCGCCTGACCACTGCTAAGTTCATTTTTGCTTGCACTCAAATTTTTTAAGTGATCAAGCAGAAATGACCGCGATAGTACAATCATTCTAACCCAAAAAAATGTAGATTTTTTCTTTTGCTTTTCTATAAAAATAAAGAAAACTGGATAAAAGTAGATTTTTTGGGCTGGATGCTGTCGGAAAAATCCTATGTAGAATAGAATAACCCAAGTTTTGTTGGTTATTCCTTACACATCTACTTGGTCGAAGTCCATCCGAATTAAAACCTACAAGAACCACCAAATACGATAAAAGGAGGATGCGGGATTTACTACCAATAGCCTCTATATTATACTACACATCAAGCAACAATTAAAACAAGCAACTTAAATTTCCATAGACTACAGACATCGATAAAAGCCAATTTGGGTAATTAACTCTATATTACGATCCATCAATTAAGCATAAGGATAATAGTTTTACGTATACACGCAAAAGGATGTGGATTTGACTGTTTGACCTTATTAACGGCGAATTTAGCATTGCTAGTTCGATCAACTAAATAGAAACGGTAAGCATAAAGATGATTCTTGATTCTGTCTATTCGACAAACTCTTGCAAACCAGCTTACCTAGCTTCATCATCATTATCAATCCAGCCAAAAGACTTCCACAGCTGTGGTGCTATTCTCTAAGAAAACGCAGCGCTGCCTCAACGACGAACACCCAAACAGGACACATTGGATTGTTAATTCAATGTATCCTATTTGGTTTTCTTAGAGAATAGCACCATTGGACATAGGACTGCCACAAGTGTCGCTATAGTAAGCGCTTCTCTGCGTCCGGTATCCATCAGATTCTTATGACCCTCACCAGGTCGATGTTTCATCCTTTGGGAGGCCTTCCAACGCTGCGTGTTACGGTACGTGATCGCCTCTTCAGAACATTTCGACACCATGGACCATCTGTTCAGAAAGCGATATGCCCTGCCTACTGCCACATAAGTTTGGCGATTCTTTGGGCTATGTCGGTAAACTTGATTCTCCTACGCGGATAACTTTATTTCAATCCGATCACGTAAGGAAACTCCGAGTGTCTCCAAGCACAGATCCATAGCCCTTTAGGTGAATTTAAGCCTTCTGATGAGGCCCATTATGAACGACCACGTTTCAGAGCCAACTAGCCTAGTAGTAGACAGGCAAAGTCGTAGACTGGAAGATTAGCGTTAGTTACTTATGGCCTTTTGAAACGCTCTTATATCTATAGGAAATTCTTTACATATAAAATTTCATAGTAACGATTGTCTCTTATTTTGGTTTAGATAAGTTAATTTAAGATAAGATAATTAAATACATTTATATTATTATTTTTAATTTGCATATATATACCTATTAAGTTTTATATAGAAATAGATTTAATTATTATTAATATTGTAATTTAAAGCTAATTTTGTTCAGAATAAAAACTAAGATAATTAAATTATACAATTATTAATTTATTATAGGTACTCTCTGTACGCTTTTTATGCCAATCAAATTGGCATAAAACACTTTTTTATCTAGGCTAGCTATGAGGGAACGCCTGGCTTACACTGGCTTCTCCAAAACGTGAAGTAAATTTTAGATTAATATTAGATGTGAAGTTAATATCAGATTTGAAGACATACTATTATTTAAAAAAGAAATAGTACACAATGAATTAATTAAATTAAAAAGAATTAAAACAACAACCTTTGCTTCTTTTTATTATTTGCGAAGAAATTCTTGTATTGATTTATCCCCGGTAACAAAGAACATTCACCAATACCAATTACAAGTATAACATGAGTTTTACGTATCAATATCAGGAAAAAGGACCTGAGTTTGACCTCAACTGACGTCATACAGCGTTGCTTGGTTTTAATCAGCGACCTTCATCTGAAGTGTCACCTTTAAGGTCGGGGCAGTTACGCATACTTCCTTATGTGATGACAAACTCTCCAGTTAGTTGGAAGGTCGAGGAACAAGACGTTTTTGCAAACGAAGGCGAACGTGACTGTTTGGCCTGACAGTTTTATTGTTTGTTATTGTAACGTGTGATTTTAACGATTTATTTTAGTTCTCTAGGTAAGATTGTGTAATCAATGTAACAAAGAAAAATGGAAAAAATATGAAAAGCATTGCACTTATTTCAGGCACTTAATCAGGAGCAGTGGTGGCTGAGTGGTAACGGCCCCAACTTACGACTTGTAGGTCGCGGATTGAAACCTAGCCAGGCCCATTGTGTAATTTATTTCATCACCACTGCTCTCAAAACGGTGAAGGAAAACATCATGAGGAAACCGGCTTGTCCTAGAACCAAAACCCGCATTGGGCCCGCGTGGTGGTTTACAGCCCATTCCCTCTCCTAGAGAGAAGGCCTGGATCCCAGCAGTGGGAACATTATAAGGCTGATGCTATGCTATTAAAATAACCTCTTTATTACGTGGGAAATTATCATCAAACGACTCCTCCTACTTTGGGTGGAACAGAGTGTTAGAGTTTTTCTGGCTAAAAC
The DNA here is from genome assembly GCA_958295575.1 of Leucania comma. NCBI lineage: Eukaryota > Metazoa > Arthropoda > Insecta > Lepidoptera > Noctuidae > Leucania > Leucania comma. Next base: position 6,559,956 of record OY282468.1, read on the forward strand.
TCACCTGTGTACTTTCAATTGCCTTATGCCAGAGCCACGTTAACACTTTGTTTATCGTTAAATATCCTGCGTTACATAGAGATGTATCAACATAACCTCTATGAGGGGAACTGTTACTTAGCAATCTAGGCAATCATTCTATAGTTACCGCTTTTTCTTCTATCGGCTAATTCTTGTCTTCAAGGTCAGCCCCCCCTAGCCAAGTTACAATCGTTTCGTTAAGCATGAACGCTTGGAGTTGGCCACGCCCCAAATCCTTTATTCTAACGTTATTTCAACGCTCAATCACGTGGTCAGAACAAAGGAAATGGGGGCGAGGCCAACTCCAAGCGTTCACACTAAACGAAACGATCATAACTTGGCCAGGGGGGCAGTTGTTTAGCTAAAATTATCCATAGACAAAGATGATTTTACTCCAAGAACGCACTCACTTTTAATTTGTTTTTTTTTTTTTTTTGACGCAAGAGTAGAAGAAAATGGGCAATTTTAGGAGTGTCTAAAAATATATTGAAAATGGCATTCGTTCAAGTAAATCCTCGTACGATAGATTGATAAGATACTAAAACAATGCGTCGCAAAGCCACGCAAATACGACACGTGCCGGCTTATCTGCGTAATTGCAGCATTATCATCTCGCTAGTCGCTGAATGATGTAAGACAATACATTTTTGTGCTATCCACTTGGAAATTGAAACGCCAAAGACTTGCTATAGTTTTTTTTTATTGTAAGTAAAATCATCCAATGACAAATCCCGCCCTTGGGCGGAGCGGGAAATAGTGTCAGACACTTACTGACTAAAAACCTAACCTGTTCCATTCATTGTTAAGGCAATGAATGGAACAGGGTAGCATACATAGGGACAGACAGCGGGAAGACTTTGTTTTATACTATTTAGTGATTTATATGTATTTAGAAATATATAAGTATGTTTATCAGTTGTAGATTTTTTTTTTTATGGTTGGTATAATCATCAAATGACAATGAGATAGTGTCAGACTCTTACTGACTAAAAACCAACTCCTTGAGGCGCGCGGGAACAATGCGCGCCGTAGACGACTTGAGCTCGGACCGGTCTGTTACAGGACGGACGGACAGCGAGCTACCCATTGCCCGCCGTCCGCGAGCCCGCGCCTACGGTGGCCGGAAATCGGGATCGGAATCCCGGCAGCGGCAAAATAGTGCGGAAATAGTGTCAGACACTTACTGACTGAAAACGTACCCTGTTCCTTCCCCGCCTTGGATCCAGGGCCCTGGTATGCATTTTCATACCTCCACAGAGCCCCAAAAGACTTGCTATTGTAAGATTCTAATTCGCGATCCTTTACATTGTAAGAAATGTTTACATAACAAACACGGGGAAAATTAATTAATAATGATTAATACTTAGATACGGGGAAAATTATTTACTTATCTCTTAATTAAATTATAATTAACTGAGTATCTACTTGTATCATTGTACCTACTGTGTCTTTATAAACATCAAATCCTTCCTGCCCCCCTAGCCAAGTTACAATCGTTTCGTTTTGCGTTAACGCTTGGAGTTAGCCACGCCTCCAATTCGTTTGTACGATTGTAAGTAACTTGGCTAGGGGTGCTGATTTGATTTCGGTGTCTTGTCTGCGTGTGTGTTTTTCTAAATACCTGCATTGGTATGTCAATTCAATCATGTCTATTCGGGTATCATAGTATGGGCATTCATGTCGCTTATTAGAGAGAAAAAGCTATAGATGGACTCATCTTCAGCATATTCACCACTAGTTAAAATTTTGTTTTGTTCCTTCGTAGGTTACCTACCTACGTAGCCATTAAAATACAAATCGCATGCTTAATAGAAAAGAGGCCTAACTCAAAAAAGAAGGTATTTGAATCTTAAAAATTATTTTTAAATAATAAGGTTCAATTTTGAAATACCCTCTTTTATGAGTTAGTTCTGTTTTCTAGCGAAATACATTTATTATTGCGGCCGACGCAGAATTCGAGCAAGCCGTAGGCTAGAGTGTTAAAGAGCCAAGTGCTGCAGTGATCCACGTGCATCAAACCCTTTTTCAATACACTTACGAAGAAATAGATAAATGGGGATTGACCGGCGACTCGAAAGGGTCGGTTAGCGCGCAGCCTGATAAGATAAATACAATAAATTCTGGCGTGGCGAGCTCGCTATTTTCCGCATTAGTGCAGAAAACAGTAAATTGCGTGCCTGAAAGCTGTAAGGATAACTTGAGTTTGTTTTAGATGAAGTGTATTGAAAATATTAACACCAATCTGGTTCGCTAGGTGGAATTTTATATTCACCTTTGGCCATATAATGACCCTACACGTGTTATCATTGTTATCTATCCACGCGACCACACCTACTTGCGGTGTTCATATCAGCGAACATCAGATGGTTGTTGTAACAATAATAAATGATAACGTAACAACATAAACATGGTCGTAATTACTTTAACAGTTTCGTCATATTGCGGTATTCTGATTTCCGTGATGGTTTGCGGAAGTCACGCTTGCGTCACCTAAACATAAAATTATAAAGGGTATTTTTATAAACCCTTCAATCGCTACCGCAGGCGCGGGATTGCGGACGGCGCGGCGTGCAATGGGTAGCACGCTGTCCGATCGTCCGGTAACCGACCGGACCGAGCACAAGTCGTCGACGGCGCGTTCTGTTCCCGCGCGCCTCAAGGAGCTGTCAGCAAACCGTAGAGGCCCAGCCTGCTAGCTGCAGGCAGGCAAGGTCAAAGCCTACTTGGGTCATGGGTCAGCTTCCGAAAGGAAGGCCCGGCCCCGGCACGATAGGCAACGAAGAAACGGAATAGGTTTTTAGTCAGTAAGAGTCTGACGCCCAAGGGCGGGATTTGTCATTGAATGATTTTACCTACTATAAAAAAAAACGCATCAATCGCTTACGTCGGATATATTCGACAAACATTCTCGCATTTATTCCGCCAGGGTCGCACATCCACGACTAAATACTCCACCTCATCAATACTTCTGTCACCTATGGGTATTGAAGAGGTAAACGAGATGGAGTACCCAGTCGCAAACACACGACCTTGGCGAATAGGACACGAAAACACTCATTGGAACAATACCAAGCGGATATATACAATTAATTAATTTAGTCCACAGGCCCGTGATGTAATAATTTAAAAAATAAATTATAAATAAAAAAACTTTTTTAAAAACAAGCTTTCAATTAAATGGCCTAAAAAGGAGAAAATAAACTTTTCCTTTATAACTTTTACTATCAATTTATAACGGCATTACACAATTTATATGATATAAAAGCTTGTCGCGAGATTTAACTGTGTAAAATAACTTTATTAATTAAATAAGTTAAATAACTTCATCTATTGGTTTCAATATTTTAAAAATCTCGCGACAAGCTTTTTTACAAGCTTTCTATTAGCTTGCACTGTATGTAACTATGTATGTTCGGCTCAAATCTTGCAACTCAATTTTGAAGCAGACATCTTCAACCGATTGAGCTGAAATTTTACACGCATGTGTAAATCGGGTGACAATGCAACATTATAATGACATGGAGCTGATCTGATGATGGAGCTGGAAGGTAGCCATAGGAACTCAGCAATAAAACAAAACAACCCCATCGAGTTTGGGCTCGCTTGATTAGTATTGACGAGTACTTTGATACTGTATGATAGCCAGGGTCTGATGATGGAGCCGGAAGGTGATCATAGGAAGTCCGCAGTTAAACGATACAACCCCATCGAATTTGGGCTCGTTTAGTTTGTATTGACGAGTACTTTCATCCTATATGGTAGCCAGGGTCTGATGATGGAGCCGGAAGGTGGTCATAGGAACTCCGCAGTTAATCGATACGACCCCACCGAGTTTGAGCTCGTTTGATTAGTATTGACGAGTACTTTGATCATGTATGGTAGCCAGGGTCTGATGATGGAGTCGGAAGGTGGTCATAGGAATTCCGCATTTCAACGATACAATCCCATCGAATTTTGGCTCGTTTAGTTTGTATTAACGAGTACTTTCATCCTATATGGTAGCCAGGGTCTGATGATGGAGCCGGAAGGTGGTCATAGGAACTCCGCAGTTAATCGATACGACCCCACCGAGTTTGAGCTCGTTTGATTAGTATTGACGAGTACTTTGATCATGTATGGTAGCCAGGGTCTGATGATGGAGTCGGAAGGTGGTCATAGGAATTCCGCATTTCAACGATACAATCCCATCGAATTTTGGCTCGTTTAGTTTGTATTAACGAGTACTTTCATCCTATATGGTAGCCAGGGTCTGATGATGGAGCCGGAAGGTGGTCATAGGAACTCCGCAGTTAATCGACACAACCCCATCGAGTTTGGGCTCGTTTGATTAGTATTGACGAGTACTTTGATCATGTATGGTAGCCAGAGTCTGATGATGGAGTCGGAAGGTGGTCATAGGAATTCCGCATTTCAACGATACAACCCCATCGAATTTTGGCTCGTTTAGTTTGTATTAACGAGTACTTTCATCCTATATGGTAGCCAGGGTCTGATGATGGAGCCGGAAGGTTACCATAGGAACTTCGTAAGAAATCGACACAATCCCAGCGAGTTCGGGCTCATTTGATTTGTATTGATGAGTACTTGGATCCTATATGGTAACCAGGGTCTGATGATAGAGCTCGAAGGTGGCTTGACAAGAACTTCGCAATGAAACGACACAACCCACTCAACTTTGGTCTCGTTAGATTTGTAATGACGAGTACTTTGATTTGAACTTTGATTTAGACTGCCATATTGGCAGTCGGGATCTGATGATGGAGCTAGAAGGTGACCATAGGAGTTCCGCAATAAAACGACACAAACCCATCGAGTTTCGGATCGAATAAAATAATTTCTAACCGGTCATAAGCGACCTGGACTCGCCCAAATTTACATCAGTAAATAGCTGGTTAGTTTTAATACACTCCTTCAAAATAGGTACCAATTGAAAGGGCTTGCAGAGAGTAACTTGAAAAATAAAGTGACATTACGCTAAATCCAATAATCTCCTTTTTCTCAGTCATACTCTTGGTGGAGTGGTAGTGGTCATGGATCGTCTGGCAGGTTGGTTGCAGCTTTTGCGACATTTCTCTATCTCTCTCTATTCATGGTAGTTCGTGTACATTCAGTGAGGGAACACATCGAAGATGATTTAGTGAGTTCTGTACATCTGGTAGGCGATTGGCCGCGAGACGTAGGCCCTCTATTCTTCCCTGTACCACTAAACGTTCCAAAGCGCTTTCATTGCGTTTGATATATCCAAACATCTTAAAAATTCGCTGTTACACAATCGACGAAAGTTTTTGTTTTGATGCAAAGCTCTTTAATAATGGAAACGATAGTGCGTTGAGCAGTCTGTTTTATCCTTAGTAAACACATTTCAAGAGCGTCAATCTTTTTACGCTTAAATCTTCCCCGCAATTCCCAGTATTTGTGATTGTAGATCCCAGGTAGATAAACTCTGGACAACTTCGCAATTGGCTATTTCATGTGAGTTAGGTTGATTGTTAGTCCTACGATCCACCATCATCATTTTTGTTTCATAAATCCAATCTGGTAGACTTCTCAGGTGGCCGCCTCCTTCTGCGAAACAGTAATGCTAGCAAAGGAGGAGGCCGACCGCATCAGGCAACAGCGCTCATGCCGCAGCCGCCGCCATAATTCCGATCCCGATTTCCTGCCACCGTAGGCGCGGGCTTGTGGACTGCGGGCAATGGGTAGCTCGCTGTCCGTCCGTCCGGTAACAGACTAAACCAAGCCCAAGGGCAGGGGATGTCATTGGATGATTTTACCTACCAGAAAAAAATAAAATAAAAAGAAACCTGGCAGACTTCTAAAGATAGCAGACTAAGTTTCTTATGCTTTCCTATAAGGTAACAAACGAAAGGATTTGCTGAGAATACAAATGTGATTTCAATAAGGTATAACTAAAAAGTAAAAAATAAATTATAAATAAAAAAACTTTTTTAAAAACAAGCTTTCAATTAAATGGCCTAAAAAGGAGAAAATAAACTTTTCCTTTATAACTTTTACTATCAATTTATAACGGCATTACACAATTTATATGATATAAAAGCTTGTCGCGAGATTTAACTGTGTAAAATAACTTTATTAATTAAATAAGTTAAATAACTTCATCTATTGGTTTCAATATTTTAAAAATCTCGCGACAAGCTTTTTTATCATATAAATTGTGTAATGCCGTTATAAATTGATAGTAAAAGTTATAAAGGAAAAGTTTATTTTCTCCTTTTTAGGCCATTTAATTGAAAGCTTGTTTTTAAAAAAGTTTTTTTATTTATAATTTATTATCATATAAATTGTGTAATGCCGTTATAAATTGATAGTAAAAGTTATAAAGGAAAAGTTTATTTTCTCCTTTTTAGGCCATTTAATTGAAAGCTTGTTTTTAAAAAAGTTTTTTTATTTATAATTTATTTATTTCAAATTAAGTTCGTTATGGATTAAAGTTTTTGATACTACGTATAATAAAATAAAATAATTAAAAAATAATAAAATATTTTTTGATTAAAAAATAATAAAATAATTATTTGATTAAAAAATGATTAAATAATTAAAAAATAAATATTAAATAAAAAAAAAATATTTATAATAATTTTTAAATAATTATTACATACACCAGTGTATAATGAAATAATTATTTATAATATTGTAACGGCCCGAAGTTCGAAAGTTTGTTATGTGACACCGCGCCTCAGAATCCACATAAAGCAGTTATTCTAAATACTGACTGATTCACACTGCCATTTCCTCGGTCTAAGATTTTAAAGGAACAGACAATGCACCTGCGCTTATACACTTGACTAATCATTGTTGAGATTGGCCAACGTGATCAAAATTCAATCAGTTACAAGAGTTGCAGTGGTATAAAATACTGTAGAGTATCCCAATAACGAAGAGGATATAAGCTGCATTTATTTCTTTTACGCCCCTATCTGACAACCCCATAAATGCTACAGAAAAAAAAAATGTAACAAATATAAACCTGACACTACTACAACACACCCTTCTTAACTAACAATACCGAAGCAGTTTTGTCCTACAGTTACTGACACATGCTTTATTCCGTGAAAATATTTTGTATACAAACTGTTTTGTATTAGGCTCAGGCTCTATACACACGCACCACAATCACGCCACATCGCAGCGACAAAAAGTTGTTACTTATGAATAGTGTCGCTGCAGCTTTTTGTATTCGCCTTGTAGTAACTACAAAATATGTCGGAGTTGTGGTTACACTGTAGCCGGTTTATGTCGCTGGTGGTTGCATTGTGGTTGCTATTTTTTTTTTGATACAAAGTAGTGTTTAACTGCGATCCCACCTGATGGTAAGCAGTGATGCAATCGTTGATGGTGAGGCGCACTGGTTTATTAAGAGTCCTACTCACTCTAGCCTTGAGATACCCAAATTATAATCGGATGGGAAGGGCGCAGCAGGAAAATTGTTCCAGTCGTTCGATGTACGTGGTATAAAGGACGAGGCGAAACGCTTAGTCTGGACCGTAGAGGTTTCAACAACGTAATGGTGGATACTCGCCATACTTCGGGTTGTTCGATGGTAGAAATGTGCAATCAAGTCATGCAATTCCCGCGTACACTCTCCAAAATGCAACATGTAAAATACCGAAAGGCTAGCTATGCTATGCCTATGGTTAAGGCTTTGAAGATTGGACTTAGCCAAATCTGGATCACCAATTAGCCACCAGTTCCAAAACTGCCAGGTGGCATTTTGTAGCACCAGCTCAAATGCAAACTACAAAATATCGAAGTGGTTACGTTATAGTCAGTGTTTGTAGACAGAATAATTCGCGATGCTGGTGGTTGCATTGTTTTTGCTATATGGTATCGGTGTAGTTGATATCACCCACACAGTTGCGTTCAACGACAAAATGTGGTCCGTGTGAATTAAACTATTAATTTTATGAAAAAAAGTACCCAACCACGTGTTTTTGTTGTGTCTGAATACACTCTTTCTGAAGGAAATGGAAGCACGGTTCCATTTGCTATAGTGATAAATTATGCTACCACCATTAGTTGAAAGTATTTATGTCGCAGCTTTAAAAAGAAAGACGACATTTGAATAAAAAGCTGCAGCAACAGATTTTTTTTTATCATGCTGCTCTTTCTTAGATAATGGACCAGTGATTTATGGCAAACTAGCTTCTGCAATGACTTTGTTCGTGTTAAAGAAAAAATCATATCCCAGGAGTAAATACTCCCAGAATGCGTAATATTCTATGTGCTATTTTAGGACATGGTCTACCCTTTTGCCTATAAGCATAGCATCTTCTTCTTCTTGGTCGTTTCTCTCTTGTCAGAGTGGTCGTGATTATCACGAAGATATCTCTTCAGAAGCTGTCAGGATACGCCGCACGACTTCCCACCCACTCGTTCAATGGGCCGCCAATAACCGCTTTAATTTGGTCGGTCTATCGTATCGGTGATCTGCCACTGGTCTTGTTCCGTCCACCTTTCCTTGTATAACAAGGCGTTCAATGGAACTACTCCAACCCATCCATCCATCCGACCATGATCATCGGCTTGGGGTTTCATGGATCCATCGGTCCATGAAACCCCAAGCATAGCATAATCAGCTTTATAATGTTCCCAGTACTAAGACTCATGACTCCTCTTTTGAAAAGGCTAGAATTTTCTGACTAAATCCAAACCTGTGTCCTAAAGTTGCCCTTTGAGTTTTAGGACCGCTCTCAACCTACACATCGTCAACAACGCGGGTTTGGTCTGGACGGTGACTAGACTTTATTAATTATTAAACGTACTTGCATTTGGAATATTCTTTAAATTATATTATTTACAGAATTATAAAAGCCTGGTATTATATCGGGCTGTTTTGACAAATAAGTTTTAAGTCGATATTACCAGTAGGTAAAATCGAAACGAAAAATTTTATTTCACTGTTTTTGTTTTTTCGTTTCTATATTACCAGAAGATAATATCGAAACGAAAAAACAATTATATTACTATAAAGTTCAGTAGTAACTAAACTTTACAGTGATAATAATTTTTTAGTTGAATGCCGTATTCCAAAACTTCACCGCTACATATACATATGTTAAGGTACGTGCTAAGTGAAATGTAAAGTGGGGAAAATGACGTCTTAAGACGTTAATGAGATTAAAACTATGTATGAGGGAGGCCTGGCTGATTAAATATGTACTTATTTATACTATCTTCTACCCGCGTCTTCACTTGCTTGTAAGTTTCTTTAAACAAACTTTGGACCCCTGTTACATCCTTTTGAATTTTTGAAAAATCTTTTGACAATATAATAAATTATAAATAAAAAAACTTTTTTAAAAACAAGCTTTCAATTAAATGGCCTAAAAAGGAGAAAATAAACTTTTCCTTTATAACTTTTACTATCAATTTATAACGGCATTACACAATTTATATGATAAAAAAGCTTGTCGCGAGATTTTTAAAATATTGAAACCAATAGATGAAGTTATTTAACTTATTTAATTAATAAAGTTATTTTACACAGTTAAATCTCGCGACAAGCTTTTATATCATATAAATTGTGTAATGCCGTTATAAATTGATAGTAAAAGTTATAAAGGAAAAGTTTATTTTCTCCTTTTTAGGCCATTTAATTGAAAGCTTGTTTTTAAAAAAGTTTTTTTATTTATAATTTATTTTTTACTTTTTAGTTATACCTTATTGAAATCACATTTGTATTCTCAGCAAATCCTTTCGTTTGTTACCTTATAGGAAAGCATAAGAAACTTAGTCTGCTATCTTTAGAAGTCTGCCAGGTTTCTTTTTATTTTATTTTTTTCTGGTAGGTAAAATCATCCAATGACATCCCCTGCCCTTGGGCTTGGTTTAGTCTGTTACCGGACGGACGGACAGCGAGCTACCCATTGCCCGCAGTCCACAAGCCCGCGCCTACGGTGGCAGGAAATCGGGATCGGAATTATGGCGGCGGCTGCGGCATGAGCGCTGTTGCCTGATGCGGTCGGCCTCCTCCTTTGCTAGCATTACTGTTTCGCAGAAGGAGGCGGCCACCTGAGAAGTCTACCAGATTGGATTTATGAAACAAAAATGATGATGGTGGATCGTAGGACTAACAATCAACCTAACTCACATGAAATAGCCAATTGCGAAGTTGTCCAGAGTTTATCTACCTGGGATCTACAATCACAAATACTGGGAATTGCGGGGAAGATTTAAGCGTAAAAAGATTGACGCTCTTGAAATGTGTTTACTAAGGATAAAACAGACTGCTCAACGCACTATCGTTTCCATTATTAAAGAGCTTTGCATCAAAACAAAAACTTTCGTCGATTGTGTAACAGCGAATTTTTAAGATGTTTGGATATATCAAACGCAATGAAAGCGCTTTGGAACGTTTAGTGGTACAGGGAAGAATAGAGGGCCTACGTCTCGCGGCCAATCGCCTACCAGATGTACAGAACTCACTAAATCATCTTCGATGTGTTCCCTCACTGAATGTACACGAACTACCATGAATAGAGAGAGATAGAGAAATGTCGCAAAAGCTGCAACCAACCTGCCAGACGATCCATGACCACTACCACTCCACCAAGAGTATGACTGAGAAAAAGGAGATTATTGGATTTAGCGTAATGTCACTTTATTTTTCAAGTTACTCTCTGCAAGCCCTTTCAATTGGTACCTATTTTGAAGGAGTGTATTAAAACTAACCAGCTATTTACTGATGTAAATTTGGGCGAGTCCAGGTCGCTTATGACCGGTTAGAAATTATTTTATTCGATCCGAAACTCGATGGGTTTGTGTCGTTTTATTGCGGAACTCCTATGGTCACCTTCTAGCTCCATCATCAGATCCCGACTGCCAATATGGCAGTCTAAATCAAAGTTCAAATCAAAGTACTCGTCATTACAAATCTAACGAGACCAAAGTTGAGTGGGTTGTGTCGTTTCATTGCGAAGTTCTTGTCAAGCCACCTTCGAGCTCTATCATCAGACCCTGGTTACCATATAGGATCCAAGTACTCATCAATACAAATCAAATGAGCCCGAACTCGCTGGGATTGTGTCGATTTCTTACGAAGTTCCTATGGTAACCTTCCGGCTCCATCATCAGACCCTGGCTACCATATAGGATGAAAGTACTCGTTAATACAAACTAAACGAGCCAAAATTCGATGGGGTTGTATCGTTGAAATGCGGAATTCCTATGACCACCTTCCGACTCCATCATCAGACTCTGGCTACCATACATGATCAAAGTACTCGTCAATACTAATCAAACGAGCCCAAACTCGATGGGGTTGTGTCGATTAACTGCGGAGTTCCTATGACCACCTTCCGGCTCCATCATCAGACCCTGGCTACCATATAGGATGAAAGTACTCGTTAATACAAACTAAACGAGCCAAAATTCGATGGGATTGTATCGTTGAAATGCGGAATTCCTATGACCACCTTCCGACTCCATCATCAGACCCTGGCTACCATACATGATCAAAGTACTCGTCAATACTAATCAAACGAGCTCAAACTCGGTGGGGTCGTATCGATTAACTGCGGAGTTCCTATGACCACCTTCCGGCTCCATCATCAGACCCTGGCTACCATATAGGATGAAAGTACTCGTTAATACAAACTAAACGAGCCAAAATTCGATGGGATTGTATCGTTGAAATGCGGAATTCCTATGACCACCTTCCGACTCCATCATCAGACCCTGGCTACCATACATGATCAAAGTACTCGTCAATACTAATCAAACGAGCTCAAACTCGGTGGGGTCGTATCGATTAACTGCGGAGTTCCTATGACCACCTTCCGGCTCCATCATCAGACCCTGGCTACCATATAGGATGAAAGTACTCGTCAATACAAACTAAACGAGCCCAAATTCGATGGGGTTGTATCGTTTAACTGCGGACTTCCTATGATCACCTTCCGGCTCCATCATCAGACCCTGGCTATCATACAGTATCAAAGTACTCGTCAATACTAATCAAGCGAGCCCAAACTCGATGGGGTTGTTTTGTTTTATTGCTGAGTTCCTATGGCTACCTTCCAGCTCCATCATCAGATCAGCTCCATGTCATTATAATGTTGCATTGTCACCCGATTTACACATGCGTGTAAAATTTCAGCTCAATCGGTTGAAGATGTCTGCTTCAAAATTGAGTTGCAAGATTTGAGCCGAACATACATAGTTACATACAGTGCAAGCTAATAGAAAGCTTGTAATAAAGAATCCCAGCTGCAAGAATGCAAACTTCTAATCAATGTACTCAAACGACTGAAACAAGATTGAAAAACAAAATTAACTAAAAACAAAGGAAACTCTACATCGGCTCCTACTAAACTAGTGCCGTTCACCATCAACGATTGCATCAATATTTACCATCCAGGTCATCAGTCAAGCACTAGTTTATGTCATTATCTAAAAAAAAACGGTTTAAGCCTTTATATATGTTATTTAGTTATTAACAGACTGTAAGTATTGTGAACAAAGCCTAAGTTGTGAAAATACCCACGTTATGTTTGGTAGCGGGCGGGATCCATTTACAAATTATGAAGTATAAGATAAAGAAAATTAATGGGTGTGAATATTTCAAACTAGCTGACCTCCACAGTTTCATCCGCATCTTTAGTTACTGCTCCGCTTGCGTAGGGCATAGCGTGATTTTGTATAGCCTATTATATTTCTCATAAATCAAGCTATCATATAAATATTTTTTTTTTAAATCTGATTTGTAGTTCCAGAGATTAGCATGTTTAAACAAACTAATTATATATTTACTGATACTAAATTTTTTTAAGCTATATCTTCTTATGGATGAGTTACTTTGCAATTCTGAGTTCATATGTAACAGATTTTAATGATTTTACATCACAATATCCACTAGGAATCAAATAACCATAATATAAATTATTATCAAAGAAAATTGAGAGGTGGGATAGGAGGGTAAAAATAGCCTAAAATCTATTCTCCTTTCAAATATGCACAAAGCACCGAAACTCCTCCGAAAGAGTTCGATAGTAAAATTAATTCACGATAGAAAATCAAATACACTATTTCTAAACGGAGTTACTTGTTATTCTAAAAAAAAAACATATCTGTGGTACCAAAGGTATTTTTTTTTTACGTAGCCTATTTTTTCCAATGCTGGGCAAAGGCCTCTCCCAACTTCTTTCAGGATTTTTTCTTATGAGACTGCTGCAATGCAATAAATTGCATTGCATCAGCCTTATCATGTTCCCACTGCTGGGTCTCAGGCCTCCTCTCTAGGAGGGGGAATGGGCTGTAACCCACCCTCCAGGCTAGTGAGGATTGGTGGATGTCACATGTCTTCGAATTTTTGGTTCTAGGACATGCCGGTTTCCTCACGATGTTTCCCTTCAGCGTTTTGAGAGCAGTGGTGATGAAATAAATTACACAAAGTAATGCGCCTGGTTGGGTTTGAACCCGCAATCAACAACTCTATTCTGGTGTGTTAAATAAGTGTTAAATATCCACAGGTAAATGCTAGTCTGTCACAACCTTGATGTATGATTTGGAGTTAGATATCGAGCTCAGATTTATCGCGAAAATCGATTGATTACGGGGAATTTTCGCATTTAACCCACCCAAAAAAGCATTATTTAGATATAACATAATAACACTTTTATTATAAAGGCGAAAATTTATATGCACGTGTGTATACATGTTTATGTGTTTGTTACTCCTTTACGCAGAAATGGCTGAACAGATTTGGATGTATTTTGACGCAAACATAGACTATGTCCTGGAATAGAACATTTTTTTTTTGTCCATGAGTAGACTAGTAGAGTACTAGAGATGCACCGAATAGTGGTTTCACCGAAAAATATTCGGTTAAGTTCTTAAGGCGCGTTCCCGTGCGAAACGCAGCGTTAGCCGTTTTTAGGCTGTTTTTGGGAGCCAACTTCTCTTTATCTAAAAGAAATAACAACTAATAAAAAATACATTAAATTTCTACATAATCTTGACTCCAAAATGGTAGTTTTTTTTTTTTTTTTAAGCAGCATAATATTTAATTAAAGGGCCACAAAAAAACCACAGAAATGAGAAATAATTATTTATAACATGCATCTCCTCCTAAATTAACCATTATTTTGATTTGCTTCCTTAACTAATGGATAGGTAATTAAATAGAGAACATTTTGGTAGTTTTATTTTTTTCAAAACACAAAAAATTGATTTTATAAAGATTTTATTCTAAAATCTAAGCGTACTCGCTACGTAACTCTTGCGCAGAGTTAGTGTGCCACAAGGTCTCGAGGGTGAAACACGTGTCGTTCGTCATCGCGCCGCGTCGGCACTCGTGCACTTGTTCGCTCACATCACAATAATATTAGTTTATATTATTGTGTTTTTGTTATTGACATTTGTATTAGTGATAGTTTTTTATGTTTGTTATTTATTTATTCTTATTTTCCGCGAAAGGACGCTTTGTGGGTGTATGAAGAACTATTGAGTTTTGCGAAAAGGACGCTATTGTTGTGTTATAAGTTATAATGCCTAAGTACAAGAAAGTCGTGCGACAAGGACGTGCAAAAGTAGCAATGATGATCGCAGCTCGGTAAGCAATCTAGTACTTATTTATATTCTAGCTTTGGTACAGGCCATGGTCCGGAGGGAGGAGTGGCAGGAGGTCGCCTCCTTCTGCGAAGCAGTAATGCTAGCAAAGTAGTACTCCGACCGCATGAGGCAACGGCGCTCACACCGCAGCCGCCGCCGGGATTCCAATCCCGATTTCCGGCCCCCGTAGGCGCGGGCTTATGGACGGCGGGCAATGGGTAGCTCGCTGTCCAACCGTCCGGTAACTGTCCGAACCGAACCCAAGTCTTCGACGGCGCGTACTGGATGTTGCTGACGACTCTTCAAGGAGTTGTCAGCAAACTGTAGGGACCGAGCAGGGTGGAAGCCCACTCTGGGGCTTTGAGTAAATGTGAAAGTGTACACCAGGGCCGTGGTACGAAGGCTATGAAGGAACGGGGTGGGGTTTTTAGTCAGTAAAAGTCCGAAACTAACTCCCACTCCGCCCAAGGGCGGGAGATGCCATTGGATGATTTTTACCCACCGAAAAAATAATAATAATAAAAAGCCCATGTTCATACGAATTTAAAAATGTTATGACGGGATTTTATAGCCCAATGGATTTTCAACTCTTGGTGTTGAGCCGAGCGTACGGAATCCAACAAATGCAGCCCAATGCGTCGTAAAATTACACACTCTTGTAATTTCGACTGTCTGCACTATACAGTGCGTTGAAAATCCAGTGCGCCATTTATTTCACGTACGATGGTGGGCTAAATGACGGTGACTTCACCTTTGCTGTGCCCGAAAGGGCACTATATTTCATGGGGGGTGCTATATTTCATACCATCTATGTACATAATATGGAATGCAATAAAGTATTGAAAATTTTTAACTTATTTCCTTTCCTTATTTTTTTTGTAAAAGTAACAAAAAAAATACAATGCAATTCATTTATCAATCTATTTTTTTTTTGTAGCCGGGCTAAAAGAACGGGACGAAAGCGAAACAGTCATGAAGAAACACCAACAACATCTAAAGATTCTCAACAAAATTACGTTGACTGCACGTATGTACCTATCTAAAATAGAATAAACTTACTTAGTAGATACTGGTCTAAGATGTGAGTAGTTAGCGAAGTGATAACATCTGATCATAGTCATCAATTTTATATTTTATCAACAAACGAATCTTCGCATAAATGTTCGTTATCATGCAAGTGCCATAGAGTTATGAAACTACAAACATGAACATTCACATTGATTCAGTACCTACACGATTCAATGCTTGTCATGTATTGATTTTTTTGTGTAAATATTTGAGATTTAATGTATTTTAATTTAAAATAAATAATCTTTTGTAGGTCAAAAGACTACCAAACTGATGCACAACTACCTCTAATGGAGATTTCTAATATACGACCGATAGAAAAAAGCAATAATGAGTAAGTATTACTTAGTTAGCCCATTATGTGCCACTGCTGGGCGAAGGCCTCCCTGTATTAGATAATTATTATTATTTTCTGGGTCACGGAAGTTTACGGGGTAAATCTTGGTATTATAGTATCTATACGGGGTGGGTGAGACACCCATGCAAAAACGGTAAAAAAATCGGTTTTTCGTTCATTTTGATCGTGTAGATCTATATTTTACTTTTGGGGAAGACAGCTGAAAAATGTGTATGTGTGGGGAGGGGGGCTCAAAATGATGTAATAAATACGTAGTAACCGTTCTCGCGAAAGTATCCCTTCCACCCCATTTATCAATACCTATAGTAAC
This sequence comes from Leucania comma, assembly GCA_958295575.1. Taxonomy (NCBI): domain Eukaryota; kingdom Metazoa; phylum Arthropoda; class Insecta; order Lepidoptera; family Noctuidae; genus Leucania; species Leucania comma. The sequence continues at coordinate 6,576,284 of OY282468.1, forward strand.
CATAACTTAAAAAAAAACATATCGATCATTTTTATGCAATATATTTTTCTTTTGTAGTATAAGAGACGACTCTATAGCAGACTTGACGGAGTCAGAAAATACTGAAGTTATCAATAAAAATATTGAGGAGGTAAGTTTCTGATACGTTTCGCGTGGGTTTTGAACTTGAATGAAAGATGGAAAAGATTTGAAAATGAATAGTAACTTCAGATGAAAACAATCAGACCGTGAAATATTCTAATTTGTTTTTTTGGATATATAATAAAAGATACTTTTTTTTTAGTTTCCCATTTCGTACGAAAAGGAAGCAGAAAATTACGAAAAAATTATAAACAGAAGAATTATTGATGTCAGCCACTTCCTTTCCGAATTAAAACGCATTTCAAACCATGGACCACTTGGATGCAGCTTCACTGAACTTCACCTCATAGCTGAAACCCGAATTGGTTTACAGTCGAAGTTTACGTTTAGGTGTAAGCTTTGCAATCAAAAGTTTGTCATAAATGGAGACAATTGCAGTGACAACTACTTAAATATTAACACGTGCGCTGTCGCTGGTACTATTGCAATAGGTTGGGGGCATTCACAGTTGGATGAACTTATGTCGGCAATCAACCTGCCATTGTTATCTGAAAAGACGTATTCAGAGAACCATGAACTGATTAGTAGGAAATGGGAAGAGGTTTTAGTAGAATCTATGAATCAGGCTGCCGAAAAAGAAAAACAATTCGCAATTTCTAATGGTAAGGTGAACAAAGACGGAATTGCCGTAATAGATGTCATTGCTGATGGTTGCTGGTCCAAACGCAGCTATAAAAAGAATTATAATGCTCTTTCAGGCGCAGCTGCCATAATTGGCAAACATACAGGAGAGATATTGTTTTTAGGCATTAAAAATAAATACTGTTTTATCTGTGCCCGTGCAGAAAAACAAAATGTTGATCCATTAGAACACAAATGTTTCAAAAATTACAGTGGTCCATCCACAAACATGGAGAGTGAAATAATTGTGGAAGGATTTAAAGAATCTGTAAACATGTATAATTTAATTTACGGAAAACTCATATCCGATGGTGAATCTCAATTTATTAACAACAGCACTAGTGGTCAATATCACGTCTGCAGAGTTTCTCTAGAATATTTTATTTGACACTGCTAGCAATACCTGTTAAAAAACCTACTAAAAAATAATAAATGATGATAAAATTGACTTGGTTATTTAATTTTTCTGCTTTTATCAATCACCCACGGTCTGAATTACAAATAAACCTTCAATCTAAAAAATAAACACCGCACAATCTTTATTATAGAATACCTTTAATACTTTTAAATGAATAAATGTTAGAAGTATTCATGAACGTAAGTATAGTCACTAGATTCATCATGATCAAAATTATTTTGGCGCACCAATAAACATTTCACAAAAAGATATTTTTATTGAATGCCATAATGCCATGTCTGTGAATTCTTAGGTCTGCGATTTTTACTTGTATTCGGAAGGTGATCGCTAGATGGCGCTAGTACTGCTTTACGAAGTATTATAGAGGTGAGGTGCGGCAAAGAGGGAACGAATGCTCAAGGTTATTTGGTCAGGGTAGCGCCTTAACGAACCGAATGTACTGCCGGATAATTCGATACCCCGTTCGGTTCTTTAGCTTTGTCACGCAAGCAAAGTTTGTTTTCCAAGGCAGGAAATGTGTATCTATGAGGAAAAAAGCTTTTGTCAGGTAGAGCTAAAAGCTTGGTCTTCTTATTTCATAATCTACCGCTGCTTCATTATAAATAATTACAAATATTCCTGATTTATCTATGTTTTAAACTTAGTGCCATAGTTGAGAAAACAACATAGTTCATTCATTATGCCTATGTAAGTAAACCTTTCCTATTACAATATGATTGTTCAAATATGAGATTCCTCTAATTTATTTTGTCCCAAATGATGATCTACAACAATCCATTAAACCGAATACGTTCGGCATGTCAACCGAATGATTCGGCCGAATATTCTGCCGAATACACCGAATACCGAATATAAAATGAATATTCGGCGCTTCTCTAAAGAGAACCAATTGATTGATCATAACGATGCAATAGATTTAAAGAATCAAATTAAGATATTGTACAAAGAGATTTTGGCACACTCCTTAAAATAGTCCTACTACCGCCCATGACGACATTATTATTTTCATTAACGCGCTATGTTAAAACAATGTGCAACAATGTTTTAGGTAGGTAACTATTTTAGTTGAGTATGTACATATAGTGGTATCAGTGTACCTAAAACTATGTATTAGTTCCACAAATGCTAACTGAAAGAGTTTCAGTTCTTCCCCAAACCGTAGAACTGGATTAATAGGGTAAAAACCGATTATTGAAAGCTATGACCATCCACCTATATTCTTGCGAGCTATGACGCTTGACTTACAATTAGAATCCGACAATCAAAGACAAAAGTTGGTTAGCAGTTGTGCTACGGCAAAGCCAAAAGGAAGGATAATTCAGCATAATTGGTTAATTGCTGTGTTTATTTTTTTATTAAAACTTCATGCAACACAAAAGTACAAAGGCCTTAGGCATTCTCTATCAGTCAACCAAGGGTGGTGAAGAGAAAGCATGGCAGGTGCATAAATATAAAATAAAACATTATTAAAAAAATAAGGAGGAGACAATATTATAACACATCAACATCATTTCAGCCGAAGGACGTCCACTGTTGGACATAGACCTCTCCCAAGTGTCCGGTCCTGTGCGTCTCGCATTCATCATTTTCCTGCGACCCTGACGAGTCATCGGTCCACCTTGTGGGAGGCCTTCTAACGCTGCGTCCTACGGTACGTGGCACTCTAGAACCTTTCGTCCCTTCGGCCATCTGTTCTGGGAGCAATGTGCCCTGCATACTACCACAATTTAGCGCTTCTTCGGGCTACTAATATTTTATACTAAACAACAAATAACACTGAAAGAAATCTTTTTCTGAAAACGGAAAACGGCAACCAAATTTTTCATTAAATGAAGTAGCAATTACTGCTTTAAATATTGGAATGAGGAAGAGTGGAGGCGGGCGCCGGACGTGGTGGGAATATCTCGATATTTCTTTTGTACGCCACACCATCGTGGCGGTGACATCACATTTCAGTTTGTAGATCCTTTGTCTGTTGACACTTGACAGTTTCCCCTTCTAGCTGATTTTTTATTTTCTAGGTAACCTACTGAATTTTGAAAAACGTACTTACTTTTCGATTCAATTAATCCCACCTCACATACCTACATACAAAGAAATTTATGAATACATTAATAATGCGTACAGCTAAGAAGTGAAATTCCCTGCCGAAGTCTGTGTTTCCTGATAGCTACAACCTTAGGGTCGCTATAAGTCAAGAGTGAATAAGTTACTTCTAGGCAAGCGTGCTCCATCATCGGCCACATCATCGCTTACCAACTGTGAGATAGTGAACAAACGCGAGCCTTAGATTTATTAATTGACTTTTGTTGTTGACAGTAATTATAATAGTAGTAGTAGTATAATCTATTCAGTATAATGAAACGTAGATGAGTAGGTGTTACACATTGACCATTGCAACACAATTACACACCGTTTGTCCGTTTAGTCAATGTTAGAAACCGGGTGGTGCAGATGACACAAAGTTTCAGAAACATGGTCAATATGGTCTCATAGCTGCTGACTAATGTAATGTGAATAATGCTCGACGATGACTGATTTGCGATGCGGAACTCCCTTTCTTGAACCATTTTGAGAAATATTTCACAATTTTCCTTAGTACTTAAATTACGCAGGTAGAAATAACATACAGGAAAAAATTGATAGCGTTCTGGCAGCGTGGCGTAACTTTTCATGTCTCCAAAACAAAATTGGCGCAGGGTATGTCTTTTAAAGTCATAATTAAAGTTTTCTTTCTGTTTCACATTTTATGGAACACAGCAAGTCAATATTAAATATATTCTTCCAAAATCAAAAACACCTGAAACTTCTGGTGATTATTCTCTCCGGATTATTCTCTCCGGCTCTCGGGAGTGAGATGGGTGTAAGAATTTTACTGACAACATTCCCCTATATTTCTTTATCTGCCTTTTGCGTTCTAGGGCCACTTTCAAACGTGAGAATTTTTTTAAAAAATATGCCAACAACTAAATAATTATACTTATTATAAAGTAAGTATTTAGGTATCCTTAATTTCCTTGTTGCAGAAAATTTAACGCTATTAATTACTAAACCTACCTAGTGATTTCATCACAATATTTCCAGAAACATTAAAATTATGCGCAACTTGTCCTGTTTAAATTCTAAGGAAAATTCAGCAGGTGCTTTGTAGAGTTTATTTTAACTTTATCTGTGGCAAATATTATTGGAATAACTCCATAACCTTTCCTTGAATTTTACTTTCACCTCACATTCTCCATTTTCGTAAATAATGCCAACTTTTATCTATTTGATTTAATTCGAAATTCGAATTGATAATAACTTTATCAACAATGAATCATCATTCGGTCGTTAATGTGTCACGACTCACGAATAAGGATGAATGTAAAAATATCTTTAATCTAACCCACAGACAAAGACACAATCTTAATCGGAAAACTGGAAGTCCCAAATCTGTTTTTCCTTTTTCCTCCTTTAAATATCGAAAAGCTACTCAAGCATGTCGTTTATCTATGACACAGTATATTTTTGATAGAATGAAGGTTTTAGTTCCAGTTTCGGCCAAAAAACAGATTCTCCAGCGAGAGTATCAGTTTTAACTGAAATGTAGCCGAACATTCGGCTCGACTGAAATTTTTTTGAGCTGACGGTTGTAATTGAGACATAAAAAATGTCTTGATCTTCTCTAAAAAATATTTATAAAAGTTGGTTGTTTTTCCATTTTTGATAGCTTTTTCGAAATAATTCTTTATTGTTTGACAGTTTTTCGGTTACCATTTTTTTTAAATGCTTTAGGCATTTTTTATCATTCAAGCTTCATGTCAGTTTTAGTTTCGGCCGAAACTGGACGAAGTGCCTTATGTTTGGTAATGGTTTCGTTTGAAAATCATGGTTTGGCTGATCACCAGATTTTTTTAGTAAGAATTAGTAATAATTGCAAACTTGCATAACCGTATTCAGTTTGATTGCGTTTTAGTGTTCACCTTAGAAATACATCCTAGATTTTCAGTAGTATAAAAAGAAGTATTGTCTGTTGTATTTTATTCCATGCTTCCAAGTTCCAAATTTTAAAATAGGAATAACTATCTAAATATTTCGGAATGCATCAGGATACGCTGTGAGGATTTAAACAAATATGCTCTACTGCTGTAAATACCAGTTTAACCCCGGAAATAACAAGCAGCCACTAATGTAATACGTTCACAAGAGCTAGACCCTTCTTAAATCATCATCCCGTGCTTCATTGATCGGGAATGCGTGAACCCTGACTAAGTTGAGCGGACAAAGGATCGCTCGAATCGCTGACTGTTGAATCATCAAGTTAACCAGACGTGTGCAAACATGAGGAACCGACGATGCATTAGCGTTATCCGCTTTCCATTGACTGCATTGTAACAGACGGAACGATGACCCCTGAATCTACAACGCATTGGATGAGACATGATTATTTTTTTGTTGATAAAGTGAGACATCAATTCAAGGAACCATATTGAGGTCACTTAGGGTTCATGAATGTATTTGTTTCATGTTTTTATTAATTTTTTGTCTCTGGAATAGAGTTGCCTTGGTTTTTGGTTAGATATATTTTACGAGTTACCTAAATGCAAATTAAAAACAAACATATTAAGTGGTTTTTAAAACTGAAAACCAAACGTAGTGCTTATATTCTCTTTGCTGAAAACTTAATAGAAATAGAATATCGAGTTCTGTTATTTATTTAAGTCTGAGGCCGAGATAAAGTTAAAAAAGTTTATTGTAGGCGGTTAATAACACTACTGACCTATCTGCTGCGAAGAATCCGCCAGAGGTGCTCCGAAGTAAGACCGAGGTCAGTAAACAAACAGTCACAGCGTAATCGTCGTTGCTAAGCAACCGCGATGATGGCGCGAAACATTGCATTGGCAATTTGCAAGAGTTCTATTATTAGTTTTGTTTTTTTTTTTAATTATTTATAAGGCTTTTGTACACTCTCGTTTTTATTCGGTTAGTATTTGTGGCTATGGATATATATATTTTTTTTATATATAATATTTCGGGGCGAGCTGTACTGTAATAAAAAACAACTGCTCAGTTAAAAAATAAATAATTTGGTTATTATTTCGTTCGAGAAGAAATATATTATAATAATTAATAACCTTTTAATTTTATTACAGTCACATAAGTATTTTATTTTTGGTTTCATAACATTGTGCAGGTTTACCAGGATGACTTTATATTTTTTATGTTATTTGCTTCAAAAAGTAGGTAACTTCATCCAAAATCACAAAAATAATTTGTTTTTAACCGTACAGAATTAAGTAAGTACCTTTCTAATCTAGTACATCAAAATTCTGTCAACTATGAAGAATAGGATGCACAAATTAACATTTATAAATGTAATAATATGACGTCATCGACATGAAGTTCTACACGAACAAAAGAGATAGATAGCGAGATGTTCCCCACCACTCCCCCACTCTTCATAAACCAATATACATTACTTAATAAATAATTTTGCAAATTCAAGGTATTAAGTGTACCTACTGTACAAAAAAAAACAGGAAAATAACCAATTGGTATTACGATATGAGAGTAGATAAAGTTTATTTCGCAATGATTTTTATTCAAATATAACCTGTATAATTTCAATTTAATTTCAAACAACCGGTTTTTGTAATAATTAAAATTATTACTTCATTTATTAAATAAAACATGTTTATTATTATTATTTGACTTCCACGTTGTGAGAAATAATACGAATGAATATAAAATATTAATAAATATGACGTAAATATTAATTTTGTTGTTCCTGGACTTTATTTCATCACTTTAGGGTAATACCTGTGACTAATGAGTAATACAGTGATACTATAGAAATTATAAAGTAAGTAAGGTATAAAGTCCAATGTTATAGTAATGAAGGCTCAGTCGAATGATTGATAACACCAGTATCTGGTCTGGGTAGGTAAGAATTTTCATAATTTCCATCTATCCCAGTATTAGTAAATAAATAAAATATCTGTTTGTAATATAATTATAAATATACATTTTTTTTTACTAAATGCGAAAGTATTTTCGCTATAATAAAAATGTTTTTTTTTTAAATTTTTGCTTATCCGTTTTTTCTGGCTAATATGCGAAACGGCTCGGCCAGGCCGATTTTGACAGGACTTAATTCCGGGGGTGGGGGAAAAAAATCAGAGTAATGTTTGCGAACGAAGTCGAAGGTAACAGCTAGTCGAGAATAAATTAATTTAGCTGCCTATGTACTACCATGTCATCAGTGTCTTTAATCCTATTTATTAGAAACCAATAAGGTATATTTAAAGAATAGTGTAATATCCTTGCATAGTGTTACCTACCTACTCGAATATAACCTTGAGAATTAGTTACGTATACCTAAATGGCGACCCACTTTGCATTAAATCGTGATAAAGAATATAAGGCAAACTTACGTTAGAGTTGAATCACAGACAGATATAAAATCATTAATTAATTTATCTCATTCCGGGTGTACGCGTGTTGGTGCCAACCGCGCAGTTTGAAGCCGGAAGTTGTAGATATCTACAGTGCCGGATCAGCCTCGTAGCAAGAGTGGCAAATGTTACGAGCCCCGCGCTAGAGGTGGGCCCCGCTTGTACGTACAAAAATGAATCAAGATATCGAACCTTTAAAACAAAAGTGGCACTATACTGAACTTGTTTTTAATTGCCATTTTTAGGTAAACCTTTAATTTAGGTAACTAACACAATCCATTTGTAACCTGATTGTCAAAGTCTTTGCTCCAAAAAGTGATGGTCCTCAGTAATCAATGACTACAACCACATTAACCCCTCCAACACCCGTATTTATAAAGAAGTAATTACTTGTTTCTAAGTAATTTCTTAATAAGTCATTACTTGAGGTTAGAAATCTTCATTAAAAATTTCAATTTTTCTTAACTATAGAATACAAATTGTTAGGTACTTAAGTTGTTACTTTTTCTCAATTAATTAGTTTTACTTGTTTATAAATACAACACGGGTGTAATTTTCTTTGTCAGTAACCAATTCGCAACTTCTTATCGAGTAAATAAGTACATTGAAAATCTTAGGGCTACTGAAATATCAACTTTTTGGTATAGTGCCACTTTTGTTTTAAGGGTGCGATATCTGTGCTGTAGGAAAGACAACGGAGGTACCTGCCTAATGGATCGTTACCTACATATGGGTCCCGCCCGTGGCATGTCAGAAAAAGTAGTATTAATTGGTTACCTATTATTTATAAAGTGTTAGGGGCTCCTTGGTAGCTAAAATTTGCTACAGGCCCACGCTGGCCTAATTCGGCCCTGGATATCTAATTAATAAAAGAACTTAATGGACTACCATGACTAGTCAAGCACTACCATTGCTATTGCAAACCGACTTTATAGATGCTATGGTCAATTACTGTTTATCGAATTAGACTTCTAGTTAGATTTTTCATGAGCGCCAGTTAACACGTTCGATAATTTTTATGTGGCGTGGCTACTCCAAACTATTTCTGCCTAATGAAATTAGCAAGTAGGTATCAAATTAATTATCGGTCGCCTTGCCCAAGACAACACGTGTAACATAAGTTAAAGGACAAACTTTGGTTACACTTCAGTGCCTAAGTGTAACTAGCAGACCGCGGGAACTTAAGATATCAAATATCGATCGATACGAGACTTGTGAACTCATGACACCTCATTAATTACTCACGTGTGGGTACGCAGGTACCTACTTACTTTAAATGTAATTCAAAACGTTTACCTAACTAATTTACTGACAGAGAATAATGAAAACTCTACAGACAAACAAAACAACATGATTTTGATCACGTAATTAAAAACACTGAACGCACAAAAAGTCAAATACTCGGTAACACCTTTTTAATTAGCTTGCTCGTCCAGAGTGACCTCATCATCATTACCTATTACTTAACAAAAAAATCCCGGCACCTACCTACTATTGCAATGATAGGCACCTATTAACTAATTATCAGTTTTCCTAAAAATATAAAACATTCATAAATTGTCAGCAACATAAACCTATTATCGAATTAAAACTTAGGTATATTTTATTAATTTAATTAAAACTTGAAGGTAAGTAAATGTGAAATAATTTATTATTACCTACCTGGCTCTTGTGAAAAATATTGAAACAAACGTTTGCGACTTGCATTGCCAAACGTAGTAAATGAATGGTCACAGTCTTTCCTTTTCTTTGATGTATCTGTGCAGTATTATAGAAAGAGACAGACATACAGTTATAGCTCCGTCTCTATAACGCGTGGCGTATTGTAGCGTACTACGCAAGCTGACGGTGTGTCGACATTGGACGTTGGATCGGTTGCCGGTCCGAGGCTTCGCGGCGAGCGTCGTCGTCAGTCTCGCAATGGCGTTAGTGAGAATAGGACGTGTGTTCGTTTAGTTTCACAACAACCCGAGCGGACACCGGCCCAAAATATTGGCCGTCTATCAGTGCATGAATTACTTGAAGATACTTCCTGTAATTCCTCACACAATAAAGCGACTTGTTCGTGACCACGGACAGTCAAATTTTGGTACGATATCCACTCAGGGCGAATCATTTCAAGGTTCGTACTTTATTCGTAATTTCCCCTTACTAAATAACGTTACTAAATCGTGTCGATTGTCTCGTTTTGTTTCAAATTTTGTAACATCGTCGGTGCAGTGAATTTGCAAGTGTCACAAACGGGAAATTGCTAATAGGTGGTTTTCATTTTGTTCCAGATCATGTTCATCTCATCGTAGTTCCTTCATCGTAAATAAGTGTTTGTGTGTGTGTGAACATAAGTGTAACGTGACAGTGATAAGTGTTAGTGATGGAACCAGGATCACCATCATTGCTGTGGCCGCTGCGCCTGAGCAAGCCTGCCGTGACCGTCCCGGTGCCGGCGAGCGGAGAGGACAGCAAAGCGGAGGAGAGGGCACAGTCGCCGGTGCTGACGGACCGGCTGACTGCGGCGCCCTCGCCAGCCAGCCCGCCGGCGCCTTCCAGCCCGGCGCCTCCTCAACACCAGTTCCAAGCGGCGCTCGTCGCTGAAAAATATCTCCTATTGGAACAAGTTGAGGGCTCCTCGCTTTGTAGGTGTGTGGACGTGCGAACGCAAGAGGAGTATGTTTGCAAGGTGAGTACCTACTAATCTAATCTGACTTTAGCTAAGATATAGGTAGATAGACTTCGTTAAAACTGTTCTAAAACATAAGCTAGATACTGACGTAAGTGCAATGACTCCCGGAACCGCGACGAGTTATAGCATACCTACCTACACATGCACAGAAATGCTGTAGAGAAGATCGAGTTTGTTTGCCAGAATAAACTTGCGCTATAAATACCTATAGTACCTAACTATCAACCTGGCTCTCGGGTCCAACAACTTTATCGAACGAACTTGCAAAAGTTTATGCAAATATTGCAGCATGTTGATATTCATACTTGAATCTATTTAAATTCTCATTCGTTTAATATTTTTTGATGCAAACAAAGAAGTCTATTAAAAGAAGTTGATAAACCTAAGTTTGAACTCATTCTTCTCGCTTGTAACTTTTTTATTTTCAAAATTCGAATGAACCAAAGAGAACATCAGAACAATCTTTATTTCACGCGACGCGGCTAGGATGCGTAACGTGTGCCGTGTCGAAATTGTGCTGGGTTTCAACAGCCATTGCGTGGCTTTGTTTGATTGATACAGTGCGTAATCTCTTGTTTTAGTTCGACCTAGTAGGTACCTACACAAATCTAATTAGCTAGTCAATTGGTTAAGTTCCACCTACATCTGCTCCCTTTGTTAGCCAGAAACGCTAGATCAGACATCAGTTAGACTCCTGAATACCTTCCACTTAAACGATACAAATTATAAAAAACTAACTCAATCATATAGGTACTCTTGCACGTTCAAAAATTATTGACGGCTCCTGATATGCTTACCAAAAAGAACAATGTGAGTTTTCTTAGTAATGATACAAATACAGAAATTCTATACATATAATTCTAAACATCATATTGGTATAATTATTCACATGCGATATCTAGCAAAATATTTAGTAAAGGGTTCTCACTATCCCACGGGATTGGACCCCATGTAGAGATAAGCCGAGTACTCAATAATATGCCCACATGTCGTCTCCCTTCAATGCAATCATTAAACTTTACCAAAATTAACCATTACCGAATTCTGACAGCCAGTTCTATTTAGCAATTTATTTCGTCACGTGTATCGAAAAACATTAGCCTTGCTAGCTTGCTATTAATAAATATATTTAAATGTACATAATATCACCCCAAGAAGAGATCATTTGAATCTCAAACATGTTTTTCTTACTATCTCCTTTTAAGTAACTAATGACTCGGCTCTGAGTAAATAATTCGATAATTATGTTTCAATAGTAGTTTTTTCATGAGTCTCGCGTGCATTGTTCATAGCATCTTATTGAACGCCGATGTCAAACTTTATATGTCATGGCCCCTTGCTGCTCGATCGCACTTGTAGGCCACAGCCATCGCTGTTTTTACAATGTCATGTGTCGACTTTCGCAATCGATAACCTAACAATAACGGCAATTATAACGATAATAACTCGCTAATTGTTGCACTACACTAGGCAAGCTATCGCGCGCCTCGTAAACTATTAGTAGGCGAGGCTAACATTCCTAACTTACTCATTTTTACGTTTCAAAACCTTATCCTTATTGGCTTTTGTGAATCATGAGACAGGCCATGGAAACTAGTTTATAAACTCGTTATTTCTAACGTATTTCAAAGTCTAAGCTTCTGACTTTTATATTAAGGCATTACAGGATACATGGGAGTACTAACAAAGGCCTATACGGGTATTGTCAAGGCACAGAATAGGCACTTCCCTCGTGAGAACTTGGCAAGGTTAAAGTGTGGCAACGTTATCGTTGCTAAACGCCGACCGTATTTACAACACCGACTATTGCCGACACGACTGCCACGTTTATGTTTCACATTCATCATGTGTGATACTGTCTCACTGTATTTGTTTTAGAAAAGTAAATTACCATCTCTATAAAACAAACCAGACAATTTGAACTCGTAACGTCACATGTGATCGCATCACGTCGAGTCAAAAATAAGCTTGACCTTCTCATTGACATTGTGAAATAGACGATTTGATAACGCACCGATCGCCGAATGTCATAGCGAGGCTAGGGCCCCCCTCTTTGCCCCCTCCACGAAACAACGACATAGCGGCATTAACAGCGAGTCGCTTATTCATTGCCGCTCTAGCAGGTCCATTAAATGGAGTTTATCAAACATAGCCTGGCATACGCTATGACACTAAGATTGTAGTACCTACTTAAATCGAATCATATCATTGCTTACCGCAATCAATCTGCAAACAATCGAGACAGCGCCGTATACCTATACGGTAATCTACTATTGTAATTTAACCGAGAACGGATGAAGGCTTGCGAATTTGTTATGCTCCTTAAACATAAACAACTTGACTTAGATTGATACAATGGAACAGGAAATTCATCAATGTATTCCTATTTTATGTATGAAGTACGTCGCCATTGTAATTGGATTGATTCAGAGCTAGGTTATCGTAAATGGGACTGTTTTATTGATCTGTGGGTACATTCAAAACCGAATTATGGCTACATCGTCGTCGAGTACGCTCTACAAATATTTTGCAATAGATATACATACCTACCTTGTGATTATACAAATATTGATAACAGCTAAGTAGGTTAGCTCCCGTAAAATACGTTCGATGTCAAATATTATCAAGTGTTCTGTCAACATTGCGAATTCTTATCAATACCTCATGTTTTCGCAAACACGTCCACAAATGGGTCATGTTTTATTTTCGTACAACGTCCAACATTAATAGAAATCGAAAAAGCGCGACATCGTGTCTAGGGTGACTGCGCCGAAATAACCAGCGAACTATTTACAGTGCGAGTCAAAAAAGAAATGGTTTGACGCACGCGACGTGATTCATCATTCGTGAGTCGGGAAATCAGATTTGGAATTTGCGTTCACAATGTCGTTGACATTTGGTGGCCGAACGCACCGAGCAGGCGAGCACACCAGCACACGCGGATCCGAGCAATCGCTCATTTAAAAATAACTGTACAATTCCATGTAGCCAACTTGCTAGCGTTTCTAGAAAGCTTAACGTCGTTGCCGACAACTCTTGCCTATTCACGATTGAAAAATGTATTGCAACAATTATCTTGTCTGTTTCGTTTGATTTCTACTTTGTCGTCACCCAAGAATTCTGTTTGATGTCGACCGGGCTAGATTTGCAAAGGAGGGTTAGCTTGCCTCTATTCACTAAATGTTTCAACCTCGTTATTCACATTAGACTAAGCCCTTTTAAATCATGGCCGCTTTGAAATAGGACCCCTTTGAATGTACAAACACGGACGGGAATTTACGCTACACAACTTAAAAGTATTGGATCTGTTGTGTGTTTGTATCACGGATATCTATGGTTTGTACCGTTGTGCATTTTAAATGAACCAACAACAGGAGATAACGAAACTGATGAAACAATAAGCTAATAGTGACACGCGATGAAAAACTAGGTCAACGATAAAAGGAAAATAGTTACGACCCCAATAACACCACGTCACTAATTGAATAATGCAAGGAGCCGGCCGGATTCAGAGGAAACATGTAAATTTTCCCGGAAAGCACCTTCGAATCAATACCGTCGATAACGGTAGCGGTATCGCTTGCACGGCGAGCCACTCAGACTTATGTACCTACTTCATTATCTTTCACAAAATTAGTTTGTGGAATCGGAGTGTTAATTTTAATGTTTTCCTCTAGGTGGTGTCACGAGACTGCAGCAGCTTACTCCAAGCGCACTATCGGCTTGATGGCCATCCGCACGTCAACCCCATACACGAAGTCCTAGTCGGTGATAAGAGGGTGTACCTTATCTTCCCCCGGTCGCACTCAGACCTCCACTCATACGTGAGGGCGAGGAAACGGCTAAGGGAACACGAAGCTCGGAGACTGTTCAGACAAATGGCAGAAACAGTGGCCGCGTGTCACGAACAAGGCATCGTCTTGCGGGATCTTAAGCTGAGAAAATTTGTCTTCGCCGATCCTCAAAGGTGAGTTTTCTTTTAATTTAAATCTTTTTATGGAATTGTTTTTTTACAATCTGTATTGTTAAACGGTGGGTTACATAGTCGCTAAACTTTATCATTGCCAAAATATCTAAAGCAACATTTCCTTAGCAACTGATGTCGACGACGATCGAGCCGCTTCAAATTGATCGATCGATTACTTCCTCGGTATTTTTTTTACTACTTACGATGACGCCCACTGTAAAGATCGATCGTGAGAAAACAGATGAGTTAATAAAAAGGTCGGAAGGGAAACGGAAATGCTCTTTGTATTTTAAGTAGCGAGTCGTTTCCTCCGTGAGTCAATCGCCTTGTGCTACTGCTATAAGCTGTTATCATGTCATTATGACATTCACATGCCGTATGTGTCGCTCTATAAATGTTACTTGTCGTTCCCTATAAATTAAAGTAGATATTGCAGGCACGTTGCACCACTGGCGCCAAAGACGTATCGCTATCGGACAGCTCCCTTCTATGCTTAATTATTCAACGTATGACTAACAAAACAAGTTAAAGATTTACTCACGACTATTGAAAAATCTAATATTATAAAAGGACAATCGTACAATAGGATTACTCAACGCATTTATTAATTACGCCGGTCTCGCGTCGACCGGTAGGAACCAGCGGATTTTCAAACTTTTGAAATGTTATCTGGCCTCCATTGTTGCGAATATCTCCGGCAATGCTAGCGGCTCAAGGCGAACGGTGTCATTGCTGCGTACAATACTGCGCGCGCCGCAATCGGGTCAAGGGTCTGCAGCAATGCGCTTGCACACCACCCGCACTGCGCGCTCTACGTATGCAACATAACCCTCGGCACCCCTATGTTGTTGTCAATCCTCATACGGGTACCTGCCCTTATGCGATCAGGTGATCCTGAGAAACTCAGTAGAAAAAGAAATAATTTTTATGCACCCCTTAATATGTAATTTTAACGACCACATTCCTTCGAGATTTCGAATGAATTCTATTCACCTGCCCGTATTCCGACCCCTGGTATTTGCCCGTTTAATAAGTTTAATTAATTTGATTCTTTATTTTCATCAGATAACGTCAAAAGGCTTGTAACAAATGTATTTAAAAAAAACGTTATAAAGCCACTGTAAGTCAGAATCTCGCCTATTGTAGTTATAATTCTGTCGGACCCTCCTCCCACGACGGGGGCAACAGCCAACCTTTTGTGTATTGGATTATCTTTGTCGTCCTCTCTGAGACAATATTCAGTACGCCCACCCGAACTTGAAACTTTGCTATGATGGTTTCTTTGACCTTTTGGACTTGTCCCTTGTGACATTCACGTTGCGAATCCGAATATGCCTTTGACATGACCGCCTAGCCGCAGACATGTTCGAAACGCAATATACGGTTTAAAAGCGAATAAAACGAACTCCATCTGTGTATTTGCGCAACAGTATTAATTCAGTCCGCTTTTGAGTGGACAGACAGACAAAATGGAAAAGGTAAAATTTAATACTCTTTTCAGCGTAGCGTCATCAAAGCGAGTGTTGTCAAAAGCGTCGGTTCGCGATGCGGAACGGGAAGCACCGCGACCGTACCTCTAATGTAAAAACTTTTTGCTTTACCCTTTACGTAATAGCAGAGTACGCCGAGACTTGAGGAGCCTTTTCCGAACTTGCCTCTCAAAGCCGGAATGTTTTACTCTTGGTTATTACACAGAACCTCTAAACAGCAAAGATAAACTTTTACCGCACCGACCGACCGTCTGATTCTGAAATGTATTTTAATTCAGCAAAAATGTAAGAGACCTCGTTGAATGGTCAATTTGCAATAGCGTCGATAATGTCCGCTGGACATGGCGTGTAGTCGTATACAAAAGACTTTAGTTATTGGGCAAACGGGACGCGCCTGCTTGCTAGCGTCTGTTTTGTCTGACCGTTAATATAAATTAAGCAGGATATTGCAGATGTGTTTCCAGTTTTGCCATGTGCCGGTGTCGGAGCGGAAATATCGCTTTTTGTTCTACTTATTGATAACGGACCTTAGCGTGTAGGTCAAGCAGGTAGACAGCTGTTTTAGCAATCCGTGGCTCGAGGCTTACGTTTAGTTAATGACCATGTGTGTCACTTTTTCCCAGAGGATACCCTTTGTTGAGAGTTAACGTATCAGATTATTCAGATGGTCAAACAAACCCCTATTAACATAAACGAGCAGCTGACCTTGTCCAGCCCTAATAAATTCTAATGATTGCACATGTCGCGTCGGTCACTATTCCCCAGCTGTTGTTCGCAATCGTGAGAATGGTGTATCGGTGAAGGTGCAACTTGAGCAAGTGTCCCGCCCTTCGCCCTTCGACCTCCGTTCTCACGTTTCGCGCGATATAAAGCCACCCCTGATTATAAATTCGTGTCATCCGGCGGGACGCCACGATCAACATCCCGCGATACCGCCGTCGTCCCGTCTCAAAGGTAAACAAGAACATTAATATTGATTCCGCACTCTCTTTGACGCTTTGAAGTGGATTTTCTTAACACTCGCCCGTAGTTTTTTCTTGTCCTTTGAGATGAAAACAGATTTCTTCCTGCTCTCTTCTTTGAGA
Source organism: Leucania comma (assembly GCA_958295575.1). Taxonomy (NCBI): domain Eukaryota; kingdom Metazoa; phylum Arthropoda; class Insecta; order Lepidoptera; family Noctuidae; genus Leucania; species Leucania comma. Next base: position 6,593,120 of record OY282468.1, read on the forward strand.
TGAAAATTATGAAAAAAAATTGAGAAGTTTTAAAACGAGAAGAAATAAAACAAGAATCTCAAATAAACGTTACAGACGCCAAGACATCAAGAGGTGAAAAAAGCAATCTTAATAAGCCATACATTATAACATTACTGTACCTCAAAGAGATCACAGCTGCAGGGGACGGATTCGACTTTCTCTGATATCGAGTGTTACAATAGATAACAAATGAGAAGTTCGTGTGTAACTAGAAACTATCAAGAGAAATCTCGGGCGGTGTATCCGGGCGCAGGCCTTGGGGGAGGAAAACGAGGTCGAGCGATAACACAGGTAGAGATCCTCCTGCCCTACGACAACACGCACGCTATACGTCACACACGGCCAATTATTATCATGACGACACATAATTAATACTTGATACTTCCTGGAAGGATGTCTTATGCCCATCACAATAACAAAACACTAACGACAAAATGTATAAAAATAAATCACCTTGCCGGTGACATCACGGACCTGACGACAGAAAGCCGGATGTTTGAGTGTAAACTACCTTTATACGAATAATGCATTCTTAATTTTGGCATTGCCGACAGGATGTAACGAAGCGGAAATACATTCGCGTGACAAAAATAGCCTTTGTCCGTTGTCCGCATGGTGTCTCAAAATCTAATTTGCTTCGCAAGTTTGTTGTAGAGCATTAACTAAATCTCGTAACGTGCCAGACAACCCGGAGCCCAATTTCGGTCGGCCAAAGTAGTCGCAGTCCTTTGTAAATAAGCTCAGGTACAAAAATTGTCCCAGTCTTATTGTTCAGGCGCATCCCGCCCCACCCCCGCCAAAATAATAACTTCGTCGAATAATTCCACCAGGTAACAAAACATCCCATGCTTTTTGCGTAACACGGTGCTCAGAAGATGGATCGGATGATGGAATGTATTGCAAACAATGACGACGATCCAACGGCATTCAATTACGCAACTTCATATTTACTGTCTATAATCTGCCGGTATCCACATATAAAAGAGATTTTTAAACTACCCGCATGATATCATCCGAAGATGTTTGTTTTGCCAACGGGATGGAAGTAGCACTGGAAAAATGGAAGTCGACTCTTGTTTCGTCGCGAATATATTTGGATGGTGTATTCGCCATTCGCACGTCTATCGTGTTTAACGGGACGGGATATTTACGGTGCGGCTGAGCCGGCACGCGGCTCGCCAGCGGATGTTCCAAATTGGTCCGCGATAGACGGCCGCCGCGCCACCCGGCAGACGCCGCTGCGTCGCGCTGGCCCGGCCACCGCTTCACAACATTTCCTTCCAAATCTGTATCAAATTTGCGACCGATTCGTGTGTGATTACTGAGCCGACACGCAACCGCTCTATAATTTCAAAAAAAGATGTGCAACACGATAACCTAATAACGGCTCGAGGTAGTTGCCGATATCTCAGCAGCGGTCGATCAGCCGCGTGTACCTGCGCGCCTACGCCGACTGTTTTCAAAACGTTTTGAAACTGAGTTGCTAAAGCCTCGTGGTGCAAGAGACCTCCACATTACAGCGATGTATTTGCATAATACTGGGCGCTCGATAGTATAACTGTACGTCAGTTTCGCTAGTTGTATAACTTTTGGTGCAGTTATACTTTGCCATTATTGTCTAGTTTGCGTAAGGGACCTTTTATTTCGCTAAGTGTCTGAGTGTGCACTGCGTAGTTGGCATCCGCTGCTGGTATTTTTCGCGCGGGTGTGGTCGCTGGCCGGTGGCCGCTCGTGTTAGACAAACGAGCGCGCATCGAGTGCTAATTTGTACGGCGTGATTCAGGCGTGCCGGAATTCAAGCGCACTGTTGGTTCTTGTTTTGGGGCGTTTATTCGCGGCCTCGCTCGCGACTAGCGCGGCGCGGTGAGGTCGTGCGCAACTGTGCCAATGTCGCGCGGCCGCCGCCGACGCCGCGCCGTGCCACCAACACCGGCGCGATCGTGCGGAACCGATGCTACTGCTTGCTGCGTTTCAAAAACTCTGATGCCATATCGAGTCTTATGAAAGTGACTCATCACTCACCTTGAACGAGCAAGATATTCCCGCTCGGATAACTTCGATTGCTCCTACGCCTGCCATCTCAACCGTGAAATAACCTGGAATGCTTTCGAGTTCATGACGCCTACACTTTTCCCTCATACTGAAAATAAATGAATCGGCGAGGACGACGCAAGCATTCGTCACGGCTATAAATAACGCATGTTCGCACCTTTTTTGGTGGTACGAAAACACCGGATGCGACTACCGGACGCAGGCGATAGTGCAATGCTCTCACGCGAAAGTCGCCTTTACTTGCTTGTAGGACAGAACATAATGTGTCAGCGATGTCCTCAATAATGAATTACCGGACATAGGTGTCTTCCATACAAAAGTAAATCCGATTGTCAGTGGAATTCAAAGCGACGATGTATCGGTGTTGACGTACACCTTGCTAAACCAGGGGCACATACACAACAAGTTTATTGTTATCTAAAGGGCGGAAACCCGCTCTTCCTTCCCAGTATTTGTTACAATTTCTTTGTCAATATAGACTACATCCTATTGTCGCTATTAGAATAATTTTGTACAATTTCTCAATTCGGCGTCGTTAATTTTGCTATCGGGTACACAGCTGAGAAAACGCACGACTAGCTATTAAATCGATCCGGTTGCGTAAAACAAAGGTCTGCGAAACCTTGTGCAAGCGGCGCGCCCGCGCAGCGCCGACATATCTGCGGATTTGCGTAACCGCGCACTTATCCGCCGATACGACGCCCGTGTGTTGTGACACGCTCCGTTTGCCTACATCTACATAACCTATATTTAAAAATATAGTGTGCCACTTGTCAGAAAACACAAATCATAAAAATAACTTCAATCTCTACGCCTTTTCTTATACACTTTCTGAACAAGAACAAAAAGCGGCATAGTCATGCAAATAGCTTCGTTCAATGTCAAGGACAATGCAAATTAATTTGACATTGACCAGCTCTACAACATCCCATTTCAAGAGCCGTTTCCGCCCAAGCACCTTGTTCTTAATTATTTTTTTAACTAATATGGCGTTCCATTTCTGCTGGTGATCTAGCTCGCCTTCCACATAGCTCATGGAGAACAACGGTGTTGTCATGTCATGATATCACCGAATGACTCACGGCGGTCGTGACTCCCAGTCGTAGACGTGAACGGCAACTTGAACCGACTTAACCTTCCCGTCGGGAGCATAAGGCACGGCCATTAAAAAGCTCTGCAAAAAGTGCCACGGTGGTCGAGCGCACGCGACCGCTCCCTGCTGGAGATGGGTGCATTCACTTCGCACCACAGGCAAAAAAATATGCACGTGCCTGCAATTAAATAGGGACGAGACAGTATAATTGCGCCCTCTCTTGAATACCGTCTCACATGGCCGGTCAGGGAGAACCGAGTTATGTCGAAGGTGGAATCACTGACCGTCGACACACGCGTCGGGCCTGTATTTCCATTTTCCGTCGTTCCGACCCGTTTCATACGAGTTGAGATTAGTTTTTAACGAAGTAGCAACACTGTAAATCGCTGGTACTGCTCCCAAACGGGGATTTTTTTCAGCGCTGCAGTTTTTGTTGTGTCGGTTTATTTAAAACCTGCTCGGGGCGTGTGTTGCGTCGTTTTGGAGGCGTTGTAGTCACCGTCGCTATCCGCGGACGCATCCGCGTCGCGAAGGTCGCTGACCGCCGAAATCATCCAGCGTAAACAACACACAACCATCACCCGACACGCTATTGTTATGACCGCAGCGCTTTATCGAATCGTCACAATTCAGGATGATGAGCTTTGCCAAATTGATTTTATATTTAACAGAGTAAAATAAATAGATAGATGCTTGTGTTCAACAAAACTGTCACCCATACAGATAACACTATCGGCACGAAACGACAATGAGTTCGATGAACCTGTTCAATTAAAAGACGAGCCCCGATACTGCTCGAAGCGAAGTGTTTTACACTTTTACCTATTTTACAATACACAATGGATCTGGAATTTAAAAATACTTTCTGCCTTCGTCATGTAAAAAAATAAAACTCTCAGTATAGCAATGAATCAGACGTGACAGAGCGATGATGAATTCCACAAAACAGCGGTGCACTCGGTGACGTCATCTAAGAGGGAAGTTAAAAATGTAAGGGTAACAAAGCAACGGAGGGTGCAGGGATGAATCATAGGAAATTTCTATCGGGTCACTAGCCTCGCACCCTACGCAGTTAAATATACGTACCCTAAAATGGCTCCTAAATATAAACTCCATGGATACCTTTTATAAATAGGTGAACATACCTATTAAGGCCTTTGTAAATTGGTGATAATTTTAGACGTGTTTATAGAGATTTATGCACGAACTGAGTTGGAAGTTAAAATAAAGTCTATTTATAAATTCTGAGTAGAGATGGAGACGTGCTATACGCGGTCTATAATATACATAAATTCAAGTTGGCTATTCTTCTGGCAGCCAACTGTATAACATCAAGTTGCGCTACAAAAACATACAAAACCTGAAAGTGCATTAATTGCCGGAGTCCTTTTACACTCGCCAACGCTCGAACAAAAATAAAAACAACGCCAAGACATGGTTCGAGCACCGGGGCCTACTTGTGCATGCAAAGGAAACGAGTCCGCAATAATAAAAATATTAAACGGTGATCGAGAGAAAGCGAACATAAGTTACTTGGAAGTGAAAAAAAAGCATACTAGGCTCATACGAGTTTCTGCTGAAGTGAGGCCCAGTCCAGGCGACTGACCCCGGCTACCGATCCAATATCGTAAATCTTCTGAGATGTTCTTGCCCCTTACTGTCAGCGTTTTCCTGTTTCGCTTCAAAGTTCAACAACTTTCGATATTCTGCAGACGACACTCGATTTAGCGAGCCATCAGACTGGTGTGCTGTGCTGTGCGGTAGCTTCCAGTAATAGTGTTAGTATTTTTTGTCAAACACATTGTTTCCTGAGTGTTGATGTGTTGAACGAACACATTTTCGACTAACTTACTAAAAATACAATATTATTCGTTCTACTAAACGAAAAACGGAGGCGTTAGCAATTTGGATGCTCTTTAATTTCAATCCAGTATCATTCATTTGCCACCCACTTAACAACACATCGTCGAGAAGTTAGTGCGCAAAATATTTAAAAGCGGGGGCGAGGAGCCAAACATTTGGAGGAAATATACAGGAATATTATGTCCTTACAAATATTCGACCTTCGCGTAAACCGACGCCCACGTTTTCCTAAAATAATCCCGAGTTATTTGTAAGTTCACAACCTTTGTGTTGCCATGTTTGCCGGTGAACTAGATGACAAGCTTGTGATTTATTCGTTTGCTTATTTCCCTGTGTTTGGAGCGTTTACCTTGCGAATCTTGCGATGCGAGTGTAGGAATAAAAAGGCAGTCCAAACCGGTCGGGCGCTGGCCAGAAATACGATTAACCCTCAATCTGCAGTTGTGATGCGTCTCCCACTAAAAATACTTGCCGTCCGTCGGGATGCGCGCCTGCTTATACATTTTTCTTATCTTGTCTTTAATTATTTTGTTCACTCGTAAGAAATGCTGCGTAGTTCTGGTGTCTGATGCCAGTTGGTACATTTAAAGTGAGTTGTGTTTAAAAACAATAGTCGTTACAGCTATTAGCTTGCCGGTCACGAGCATTTGTCCTATGGGCTTCCTGTTTAGCTGCACTGGCACGATTTTTTGATACATTAACCTCGACATTATAATGTTAAATTACCGTTTCTAGTCATAACCTAGTTGTTAACAAAAAAAAGATCATCTTATCATTTCATTGATTCGTCTAACTATACAGACAACTTTTTACAAGCTTTCTATTAGCTTGCACTGTATGTAACTATGTATGTTCGGCTCAAATCTTGCAACTCAATTTTGAAGCAGACATCTTCAACCGATTGAGCTGAAATTTTACACGCATGTGTAAATCGGGTGACAATGCAACATTATAATGACATGGAGCTGATCTGATGATGGAGCTGGAAGGTAGCCATAGGAACTCAGCAATAAAACAAAACAACCCCATCGAGTTTGGGCTCGCTTGATTAGTATTGACGAGTACTTTGATACTGTATGATAGCCAGGGTCTGATGATGGAGCCGGAAGGTGATCATAGGAAGTCCGCAGTTAAACGATACAACCCCATCGAATTTGGGCTCGTTTAGTTTGTATTGACGAGTACTTTCATCCTATATGGTAGCCAGGGTCTGATGATGGAGCCGGAAGGTGGTCATAGGAACTCCGCAGTTAATCGATACGACCCCACCGAGTTTGAGCTCGTTTGATTAGTATTGACGAGTACTTTGATCATGTATGGTAGCCAGGGTCTGATGATGGAGTCGGAAGGTGGTCATAGGAATTCCGCATTTCAACGATACAATCCCATCGAATTTTGGCTCGTTTAGTTTGTATTAACGAGTACTTTCATCCTATATGGTAGCCAGGGTCTGATGATGGAGCCGGAAGGTGGTCATAGGAACTCCGCAGTTAATCGATACGACCCCACCGAGTTTGAGCTCGTTTGATTAGTATTGACGAGTACTTTGATCATGTATGGTAGCCAGGGTCTGATGATGGAGTCGGAAGGTGGTCATAGGAATTCCGCATTTCAACGATACAATCCCATCGAATTTTGGCTCGTTTAGTTTGTATTAACGAGTACTTTCATCCTATATGGTAGCCAGGGTCTGATGATGGAGCCGGAAGGTGGTCATAGGAACTCCGCAGTTAATCGACACAACCCCATCGAGTTTGGGCTCGTTTGATTAGTATTGACGAGTACTTTGATCATGTATGGTAGCCAGAGTCTGATGATGGAGTCGGAAGGTGGTCATAGGAATTCCGCATTTCAACGATACAACCCCATCGAATTTTGGCTCGTTTAGTTTGTATTAACGAGTACTTTCATCCTATATGGTAGCCAGGGTCTGATGATGGAGCCGGAAGGTTACCATAGGAACTTCGTAAGAAATCGACACAATCCCAGCGAGTTCGGGCTCATTTGATTTGTATTGATGAGTACTTGGATCCTATATGGTAACCAGGGTCTGATGATAGAGCTCGAAGGTGGCTTGACAAGAACTTCGCAATGAAACGACACAACCCACTCAACTTTGGTCTCGTTAGATTTGTAATGACGAGTACTTTGATTTGAACTTTGATTTAGACTGCCATATTGGCAGTCGGGATCTGATGATGGAGCTAGAAGGTGACCATAGGAGTTCCGCAATAAAACGACACAAACCCATCGAGTTTCGGATCGAATAAAATAATTTCTAACCGGTCATAAGCGACCTGGACTCGCCCAAATTTACATCAGTAAATAGCTGGTTAGTTTTAATACACTCCTTCAAAATAGGTACCAATTGAAAGGGCTTGCAGAGAGTAACTTGAAAAATAAAGTGACATTACGCTAAATCCAATAATCTCCTTTTTCTCAGTCATACTCTTGGTGGAGTGGTAGTGGTCATGGATCGTCTGGCAGGTTGGTTGCAGCTTTTGCGACATTTCTCTATCTCTCTCTATTCATGGTAGTTCGTGTACATTCAGTGAGGGAACACATCGAAGATGATTTAGTGAGTTCTGTACATCTGGTAGGCGATTGGCCGCGAGACGTAGGCCCTCTATTCTTCCCTGTACCACTAAACGTTCCAAAGCGCTTTCATTGCGTTTGATATATCCAAACATCTTAAAAATTCGCTGTTACACAATCGACGAAAGTTTTTGTTTTGATGCAAAGCTCTTTAATAATGGAAACGATAGTGCGTTGAGCAGTCTGTTTTATCCTTAGTAAACACATTTCAAGAGCGTCAATCTTTTTACGCTTAAATCTTCCCCGCAATTCCCAGTATTTGTGATTGTAGATCCCAGGTAGATAAACTCTGGACAACTTCGCAATTGGCTATTTCATGTGAGTTAGGTTGATTGTTAGTCCTACGATCCACCATCATCATTTTTGTTTCATAAATCCAATCTGGTAGACTTCTCAGGTGGCCGCCTCCTTCTGCGAAACAGTAATGCTAGCAAAGGAGGAGGCCGACCGCATCAGGCAACAGCGCTCATGCCGCAGCCGCCGCCATAATTCCGATCCCGATTTCCTGCCACCGTAGGCGCGGGCTTGTGGACTGCGGGCAATGGGTAGCTCGCTGTCCGTCCGTCCGGTAACAGACTAAACCAAGCCCAAGGGCAGGGGATGTCATTGGATGATTTTACCTACCAGAAAAAAATAAAATAAAAAGAAACCTGGCAGACTTCTAAAGATAGCAGACTAAGTTTCTTATGCTTTCCTATAAGGTAACAAACGAAAGGATTTGCTGAGAATACAAATGTGATTTCAATAAGGTATAACTAAAAAGTAAAAAATAAATTATAAATAAAAAAACTTTTTTAAAAACAAGCTTTCAATTAAATGGCCTAAAAAGGAGAAAATAAACTTTTCCTTTATAACTTTTACTATCAATTTATAACGGCATTACACAATTTATATGATATAAAAGCTTGTCGCGAGATTTAACTGTGTAAAATAACTTTATTAATTAAATAAGTTAAATAACTTCATCTATTGGTTTCAATATTTTAAAAATCTCGCGACAAGCTTTTTTATCATATAAATTGTGTAATGCCGTTATAAATTGATAGTAAAAGTTATAAAGGAAAAGTTTATTTTCTCCTTTTTAGGCCATTTAATTGAAAGCTTGTTTTTAAAAAAGTTTTTTTATTTATAATTTATTATTACTTACACCTGGAAATTCTTAAATAACGAGATATCTATTTTTATACGAAAACGCTGGTTAAATCTTGTGTAAACAAATCTATTTTCCTTTTGGCACGAGTTGTTATTACTCGTTTTCCTTATTGATAATATAAATTCGTAACAAAAACTTCCTTTATTTATCGTTTACACAATTCCAGTGGAGTACTAATGGTACTCGCCTAGATGGGCAGCTAATATGGGACCTAATTAGGTTTGCATGATGTCACTCACTAATTCCCCTAAACGCTGTCATTTACTTACGTTTATCTTGTTACTACGAAGACGTGTCACTGTAACCTTAATGACTATGCTTGTTAAATACCAAGCCCCTAGCTTGGTATTTATTCCTCTACTAAAATATAGAATTGAATGATTGCATGTTCTCATAGGTTCTAATTATAAAAGTGTTGTGGGAGCGTCCGGGGCGATCGTTCTCTAGATAGAAGTGTAGGAGCATCCTAATCTCGTTCCGAAACTCTGCCGCTGACGTAACTCGGTTCACGGTCAACAAGAGGAAATGACGCAAGCGCAACCGTAGCGTTGCACACACGGCCAAGCGAAGTTACAACACAGCTTGCCGAACACCAAGTTGCCAAAAACGATTCACGTGACGAAAATACACGAAAGAAAATAAACTTTTCGTGTTTTTAAGGTTTGGTCGGCGTAGTAAGATTTTCCTGATTTTTTTACGTCATCGATTCATAATTAAACTTTTTTTTGGTCAACGTAAGCCGTTTAGGGTTGTTAGCGAACTGCTAACGAGACCTCATAACTTTTGTTAGCAATTGCAACACTCTTGGCATTGACAGTTTATTTATAAATAAAAGAATCATGTTTGTTCACAAACCGATGCAATAACATGATATTACTTACAAATTGAAAAAAAATCTTGTCTTCTTTATATGGAAGTTGTTATCATAAGATTGTGATAAGTTTAATGATATTTGATAACAAAATACTTACAAGGCAAGCTAAAACAGCGTTGGAGGTCTTATTACGGTACGTGTATCCTATTGAACAGCGGTCGGTTATCATCAGGAACGTTTACAATGACATTGAATTGAGCCGCGTTGCGAAACGGTACTCTTTTCGTGGTTCTGGCCTCGGCGCGCGCGTTCGAGATTGAAGAATACGTACTATAATAAATATGAGAACTGAACGGATCCGACCTCCGTTCGCGGTCACTAGTTGTGTAACCGAAAGCGACAAACAATACTGTGATTTTGGAGCTGACGTAACTTTTTAGAATTTGCATTTGATTGTCACTTGACAAAATGTAACTTGATTTTTATTGACACATGCAATATAAATTGTAATTGCACATGCATATTCAATAGACAATGCTAAATCAATTGATTATTGTTTGCAATATTTTCGTGAGCTGACCTCTGTTATCACGAGGTTATACAAATTAATTTTGCTGCCTTACTTGTACCCAAAATCAGTTCATTAAGAGAAAGACACAAAGGCGGTATTTTATTAATTAATAAACAATTGACCGCTGTGTCTGCGTGTGACATGTCATTAAACACGTATCACGTACACGCGCGAGCTATCACATAGCGATTTGGAGTCTTAATATTATTAATATTAAAGTGTAATTTACATTGATCGCCGAGAGCGGGTCGTGACATTGTCAGTGTGATGATCCCGTATCGACGTGAAGTCATCGCCGTGTATAAACGTACGACAATAAGACTGGCGTCATTAGCGACACTATTGTATACCCACTCTTGTTTTTCTTTGTACAATCGATATGTTTGTACAGATTTCACGAGAATTTGCGCAGTTAGTCGTCGCAAATGTGAGTCCCCGCACATTCGCGACGCTCTGATGTAATCAATATACCTAGTGCGAACTACGATACAACGATATGATTAAAACACATTAAGTTCACGTGCACCGATTAACCCCTTGAAGCGTTTACACGATGAACTTGCTTGCCTCGCGAGACGCGCCACATTTTTTCAATCAAACCTTTGACCTTGTCGCAGAATAATAGTCGCATTTACGTAAGCAGATACTTTAGGGGTTAATAAACAATTTATATACAAAACGATAAAAGTATAAAATTCATCTAATCTTTCCGAAGTAAATTGTTCCGAACTTGAGCACCCACCACCCAGTTATTCGGCTCCATTTTTGAAGTAGCGACCTTCCCACGCGAGGGTTGTGCGGGGGTTTTATAGGCCATACCACGTGACCCGTAGCAACCGCTACGAGTCTACGTAGCATTGACGTCAGAGCGGCAAAATTACCCCGCGAGTGGGATACTGTTGTAGTGAAGTGACGCACCTAATAATTCCGGCGCGTGCTATCGATTAGATGCGTATGGATTCCAATAGTGTTTGTTCGCGGTGAGTGTTGTGACGTGAGCGGTACACGGAAGCGGTTGCGCACGGTCGCCCGCGGCCGGCCCGTTGTGTCGGCGTGGTGTAGCCGTGGCCAAGGACACGCGGACCCCGCACACGGCCACGCTTGCGACACACGATGCGGCTCCGATGCACCGGCACGCCGCGCCAGCCCCACACGCCACGCACCACGCGCCATACATTCACTATCTCTTCAACTTAGCTTGCGTGCGTGCGATACGACTGATTGTCAGTTTCTGTCAAGCCAGTTCGCTGATTTAGTTAACGCAAGTTCTCTCATAAAGTTATCTACTATTTGTGAATCTCGCTCATAAATCATACATCGGTGAGTTGATCCATAGATTTGTGATTGACTTTATTCACCTCCTTGCTGGTGAATGACACCTGACGGTGACTTTGCCGCCGCCCGTCTGTTGAAATTAGCACCCACACTTGCGAATTCGTTACTTGAATGACGTAGAATTGTACTTTATTTCAACATTCATTGAAAAGTTGAATTGTTTACAAATGATGCGGACGCAAAGTTTTTTACATCAGACTGTTTAGTATCGATCACGTGGAGGTAAACGGGGCGGTGACGACACGGCCGTAATTAACAACAGGATGGCAGAAAACACTCATGAAAACAAACGAAACGTATCGCTCTCATGATATACTCTCGTGCAAGATTTCCGCGTTGAAACGAAGCGTGTTGTTACACATCACATCCTGTTACCGAGAAATCTTTGATAAAATGGAAATGTTTATAGTACACGACTTGCGGTTTTCCTCTTACGCATCCCTCTATTTCGCGTTAAAATAAGTACTTTATTAATGAATAAGGAAAATTGTCTATCAGTACGAAATGATAAAGCGGTGATTAAATGATCGTTAAACTACATATTATATACAAATCGGGCGGGTGGCCTCGGTCCGAAGACCGCCTCGATACCTCGATTCAATGTCAGTTGCGCAAGCGCCACTCTTCCGCCTTCCATTCGGCCGCGCGCCCAACCAGGAACGAGCGAACACTATTCAAATTTAAATCGTAACGATTCTTGTACGTGTATATCTTATATTATTTTAGCATAATGAGTAATATTCGATATTATACGTATATATGTTAATTTCCAACACACGTGTAAGCGTGTACGCGTGGAAAACGTGACAAGACGTGGAAAATCGTAATAAATTTGAAGATGTAGCTTTTTTGCGAGTGTGAAAATATCACGTTCTTATGCAATATTGCTCCATATTGCCTTCTAGTTTTCACTTGAAATAACTTCTTTGATCATTTTTCTTACAACGGCGTATCATGATGACATAGTATTTGAATATTATATTAGACTTACGTAATTAAATTGATAAAGCCCGAGACAGATATTTAGATGATTGAACAAAACATTATCGCTCAGAAAATGAAACTGCGCATGTTCTTACAATGTAACATCTCGCAAAGTACACGACATACCGAGCTAATGATAAAGATAATTTATTAGGTAATTATTCAACATAAAAGTGGTTTTATAATTTATTAATGTCAAAAAATTGCAACTCCGTAATTGCAGTGCATCCATTTCGAGTCTAACTAGACACCATCCAATTTAAAATCCCCGGAGCTTCGCCGGTAAGATAATTAACTTAATATACCTGAGCCATGTGGCCGGACACAGAATACTTATTTTTAATACTTTTAACTTTTCTTTTGTCTCTCCTGTCAGCCATCTGCCGTGTAAACTGCGCAGTTCTATTAAGTCCGTTTCCGGTCCCGTTACATCCGGTAGTCGAGAGTGCTTGAGAATCAAAATCATGCGCAATACGCTCCCCTATTGATGAAAAAATTTTCAAGTACCTTGGGAAACGGTACTGTACCGTAATAGCTGTTTTAATATTCGGGACTGTGACACGGTCATTGTACCTCGACCTTATCTACGAGACACCTAATCATTTTAGAGGTCACAGCAATCTGTTATCATGAGCAGATAACGTTATAAGGTCGCGGTATGCCGCAATGTGCTCCGTGCCCGTGCAACCTCACTGCGAGATCAGTACCTTGATGTTCATTCAAGATTTTGGAGAAAAAAAGTCAAGGTGTTCCAAATTGTATTGTTGTCGCTCGTATCGGGTTAATCTTCCAACAATTGCCCGAGCGACGTTACAATGCCGGCTTTTTGTGGACTTTGCCAATTCTATACCCTCGTCACGATCCAACACGAACAGATGTTCCAGTAAACAAATACAGCCATTATACTCCTCTCCTACGCATGATTTATTCGTTCCATATCTTCGTTTCGATGATGGGACGACAGAAAACTACCGACCATTGTGCAAGGATTCGTCCTATTCAACACTAAGAAAACACCTTTTGGAGCAAACAATGAATTGCACATGTAAGGAGAAGTTACCTGCACGCACGTGTTCGATATTCGCATTCCACACAGACAATAATGAATTATTTGTCTCCCCAACCTGTCATTTCAAAAGGATCCTCACGAATTTATCACAGGGTCGCGAATTGTCTGCCTCAACTTGGAAAGGACCTCAGTGAATCTGGCATCTCGTAAAGAACTTTAATAGCCAACAATTTCTCGGGTTTATAGCAGTTCGTCTATATTTGGTATATGTTATTTTGCTGTTGCGTCCTCAGAACTTGCTTGGCTTGATGGCACATTGGTGCTCAGTCATTAACAAAACCAATTAGAAGTAAAGCATTCCTTTGTTGCCACGCACTGTGTCACCTTTGCTCTATAACAGAACCGTGTTACAGAAACAATGGTTGGTTACAAACAGTATGTTTGGACACGTGATGACAACTCTATCTGTTGAAATGCATGCACACGGCCCGATATTCGATACAACGGAAGGTCAACAGAGTTTAGTTACTATCGAGAGGCGATGTTTATTCAAATGCACTTACAGCACCAAGTTTGGATTTCGACATCTGCCACGAGGTCAATATTTGCCGTTTTTTCGAACGTTCCTTTCTTCATAGTATTCAGAGTCCCCTCGGTTGGTCTTTTCATAACTAGCTTTTGTTTTTGAGAACTGTACGAGTCGGCGGCAGATGCCAGCAAGACTCTAAATGGCCAACATTTGCGCGGAAAACAATTTCATTGAAAACTCTGCGGAGCTCAATAAATACGCGCCGGACAGGATATTACGCGATCAGAGTAAATTGGTTTTGCCGTTATTAATTTTGATAACTGGGATTCAATTCGTTTCTCTCTTTTGTAACAAAGGGAAACCATCGTAATTAATTTAATATAGTTACGCAGCAAAACAAAGCGTTCGCGATTGGCGTTGAAATTAAATTTTGAGTAGTTTCGCGTAAAAGTGGGCGATATACCTACGAAGGCGAACATTATTCATGATTAAATTCGTGGTTGTAGGTATGGTCTTTTAATCTCGCATTCGGATTTTTTGTATCGACATGTGCTCGGCCATCTGTTCGGTCAGATTAAAGTTTTTTTGGATTTTTACGTAAAACATACATTGATATGAAAAAGTGACACGCAGCACATGGCACGATAACGTCCTCCAGGTTTCTACCTGCCTTTGTTACAGACACAATGCATGCACGCACATCTGCCATAGCCGCCCGCGCACCTATGTCTGCTGCTGCACCTTTGTGCATCGAATGATTATTTCAAATTCCATTATCAATCATTTTCGTGTCATTCACATTAACGTTGCCAAATGTCCGCATTACTGATTAACTTAAATTTAAAATTGCCAAAGGAATATTTGAACTAAATACAAGCGATGTTGTGGAACAAATTAAGCTGTGGACTTACTTTATAAATACCATTTATAGGCCTGCGAATTTCGAGGTCTAACGTTTGCTCAATAATTGCTAACCGCTTTAGAGAGATGTTATAAATCCAAGTTAGTTTACTAAATGCGAGGTCGACTTCTCACATAGCTAAGGGCTCGTTTAATTGCAAACACCAAAGCGGTCCATTCACTAAAATAAAATAAAAACCTTTTCAAATTGTAAGGGCGATGTTATAGGTAATGCGGTTTACAATATGTACAAACAGTTTAAAAGTGTTTTACAATTATTTTGAAGTTTAAGTACTCTCAAGTGAACTACAATGGTTGTTGTATGAAACAAAAGAGTTGGAATGTTCGATGTTGTAGGATAGGAACAATTAATCGAGTGGTCCGGACGCTGCGATGCCAGTTGCGAAAGAATCGACCATGCAGTTGCTAAACAGTTGTGTGCTACCGCTTTTGAAATTTTGTAATACATCTGGATCGTTTTGAAACTTATTAACCTGTTTGTTTTGCGCTTAATTGTGCTACACTTGAAGTTTCAAAACCCTCTCAAAGGACGTTTTCATTATTCTTTACAGTTACGCTCTCTGTGCTGGCACAAAGGGACGCCCTAACGATCAAGTTACTTTTGTTTGTCCGACACTAATTAAACAAAAGATGTCCAGGTTCTCTTTGTGTCTGGCCGTTGCAACTGTCGCTGACAGGTGAATGAAATGGTGTATTCTGAGCGTATTTCAAAAAGTGGTTTTCGGGAAAAAAAATTGCCCTAGTTCATCATGCAGACATTGACAGACCGAGCGTCGACGTTAATTGAGAACGAACATTAAAACGGCGGAATAACAAAAGGTTGTAAGTTGTAATGGACAAATGCAGCGGAACCGGCGGCGGCAGCGTGCAGTTAGCTCATAGTAACCAACGCTCGGCGTTTTGGAGCGGAGACTTGCCGCAATAAATCCTTGATGGAACCTTAACCCACTTGGATGATTACGAGTGCGCTTGCCGCGCGCCCGCGCCGGACGCCCGCGCCGCCGACAGCGCTGCAAACGCTTTTTGGTACACTTTGTCATTTGCTTCTGCACTGATATGACCAATAGTAGTTGCTGTAGCACCATTTACGGCTATGTTCATACCATTAATCTACGCATACAAAAGGTCGATTAGCAGGTGCAGATGACACCAAATTCCTAAAGTTACCCTTTGGGCTTCTGGAGTTAATTAATAATTCATGAAGTACCTACTTACGTCGTGGGAGCTGCAACGGTCGCTGCAGTGACCGGCGCGCACGCAGGTGCGCTGGCGACCTTGCGCAATGGCACATATACTGGGTACATATCTAGCCGCTAACAAATGTATATCGGAAACCGCTTGCGAGATACTTTGTATGCGTTTCGACATCGACTGTTGTTTATGTTCAGCGCCCTAAACGTGTCAAGATAGAATTCTTAATAATATCGTTAGTGGAATGATTCAATTGTTGAACTAATATGCACGTTCCAAAACGGTGACATCATCCATGGCAGGCGATCGAGCGCGGTACCGCTAATGACTGCGGCTAGATGGAAATATTCTTTGATTGACGTAAAGAAATCTGACGGCCGGTGCCAAGTGGGTCAGTGCGCCAATGTCGGGCTTATCATAAAACCATCGCTGTGCTACATACTGGTTAATTATAGTGCTAATGTGAGAAATGGTAGCGTTTGTTAGTGACTGTGGTCGTGTCTCACGCATGTCATCAATCGAACGTCAGCGCTGCACCGGCGGGCGTGACGGCCGGAATACTGGGTCAAGTACAACGGTGCTTTGCCATTCATTGTCACCGGCGTCCCCCCCCCCCCCTGCGCCCCGCCAGCAGCGCTGCGCTCGCGCATCGGCCTCGCGCCCACTGAACTTGACATATCGCTTTTTAACATATTTTTTGCCAATTATTCATGTCAGTGCTAACTTAAGTAGGTTACTTAGATTACTGCAAGCGTTTCTTTTTCGCATGTGCTTTGTTATGAATATTGCAATTGTAAAGACTTAAAGACCTTGTTGCAAATTCAGTGTTAAAACTGGTGTCGTTAGTTGTTACATATATATGTGGGTATGTAAAATGATTCCTCTATGATATAAATAATGTTTCCTCCAGTTGCACAGTGCACGTATTACGTCACGTAGTAATTGCAACAAGCAAGTGTGACAACACTCGTTACTTAACTCATTGCAGTCTCCGATACAGCAAGAGTTTGATGTAACGCTCTGTGTAACTCCTCGCGGTAGGCTCGTGATTTCGCATCGTAATTTTCCATCCCGAAGGTATTATACATTATATCACTTTGCTGGCGAACGTGAATAACACATCGGCTCCTCTGACATCACCGAGGTCGTCGGCCGGCGAGCCTCAGCGCGCAGCCTGCGGACTCGGACGCGAATGATAAAATGCTAATGGATAGAGTACATTCACCGCGTTAGAAAACCTATTTCAGTTCCGCACTTTCTTTATTGCATCACCGGTGTGTGCCGTTTCGCCGCACTCTCTTCCGCTGCGCCCGCAAGCATTGTGCAAGCGACCATCGCACCGCATCTAATGTGAATTTGGAATGCGACCATTTCCAATTACGTATTTCAAAATCTAAATCGTTTGGTCTGTCAGACGCCACCGACGCAACTAATACAATTGTCAGTGTGCACGATTTGTTAATAATTTGATAGATTTCCGCACTTTCTTCGGTTACATCACTTGGCTTTGTTTCGCTCCCCTCGGATATGACAGGTGAAGTTTCGCAAGTTCAGTGACCTCCCCCCGCTCCGCGTTGCATCCGCGAGCGAGATGCCCGGAATAGTGATATAATAAGTCTCCGTGTAATTCTGTTGGTGTTTAGAAATTAACATTTCCGCACTTTCCAAGTTACATCATTGGGTCTAGAAAAAAGTATCGCGGGGTGAACGCCCGAATAGACCGGCCATCTTAATTTAATGTTGTTGATCAGTGCTTCTTCGATTCGAGGGAGCGTTGATCCTTACATGATCTCATAGTTCGTCGGACTTTCGAGGACACAAAAAAATAGAATCTTATGAGCCTTATAAGTTTTTGTGCTTACTAATGAGCGTGAACACCTGCTTTTTGCGGAGTCAGATTGGAGTAGCTCAATAGAAATGATGCCACTGTTTAGAAAACACTACGCCACAAAATATTTAGTCAGTCTGTATTAATAATTTATAGAAGTTGCGGGTGTTATCTATCACGATATCGTGGCGTTGGCATCAATACTTTCATCGGCCTGGTACCATTTCGCCGAGGCGAGGTGCACCAATCAGAAAGTACCGCTGTTTGGCGTGCCACATTCGAACCGTAGCTGTAAACTTGAGATATATTGCTGCCGCTAACTTCGCCAGTGCCGCCACGTCCCCGAACATCTTCCAATAAGTACGAAAACACAAAGGGCATTGTCCGCGAATCCTAGAAGCCTGTTTGTTTATCAACCACGATCACTCGAATCGTATTCGATCCACGTTCTCGATTCACACAATCGTACGGTGTTTGAAATTCTTTGTCGTACAGCCTTATGTACTTTTACGCTTTCGATTAAATGATATGTGAGAATATTCGATAGTAACAAATATTTTTGAGTCGTATGTTAAAATCTCACCATTTCTCGGTAATCAATAAATAAGAAAACCCGTTCTGGACTGGTTCTCATTAGCGATGTTTACGCGTCGTTTTCAGCGATGCTTAACGGTAGAAACGAGTTGTCCACTCGCGATTTTTATCCCGCAGAGATAAGTATTTATTTACAAACTTGACCAAAACATTATTTTCATCAAGTTGTTGTCGGCGTAAAGTTTCCTTGTACGAGAAATGTTAATGTCGAGCACACGTTTTACCTCTCTTTTGTTGTTGTATCAAAGCATTTATAAGCTGAAACGAGCACAACCTTTGTTCTAGTTTCCTGACAAGTAATTTAATCAATAAGCAGTACATTACTGCGTTTGCTTTTTGTAAAACACGTTAACTATAGCACACTTAGAGATGTATGTCGCCTACTGCGATGGATTCTGTTCAAGTTGTGAGGGAATGTAGTAAATGCTTTTGCGTGTCTTATCGCGGTGAGCCGACGTTGCCAGTACCTGCGACGACATTGGGGTCGTAAGGACCCCAGTACCAGCAGCTATTGTTCCTGCTCGATGGAGTTCAGATAATGATCGCGGTATGTTAGCAAGCACTCGGCGCGAGAGGCTTAGCGGTATCGGAGCTGCGAGTAATTCTGTTTGCAAACAAGTTTTTTTTATTTACCCACTTTTTATTGACGATGATGGTGAATAATAGAGTCGTTTAACTCGAATCGAATTCAAATCATGCGGTGGTTCCCAGAAGTCCGCCTACATAACGTCAAAGTTCTGCTCATAATACATCCAGCAGCGCTCGTGTAGCGCCACGCAGCTAATTTCCATACCAATGGCATCACAATAAGTGCATGTTATACGTTACACATTTTCGCAACGAGCGACCAATAAATAAGCTAAACTAGATTGTGTAACACAACAAACAGTTCACTCATTACATTACAAAATATTTGCTTATCACTCACGTTGCCAACTAAACAAATAAACAAGTGGTGAAAATTTTAAGGTTTTTTCTGAAGATAAGATACGAGTGAAATGCTGATAATAATCGCGATAAACGGAGCTAGTCAGTCTCATTTTATACCTTATTTATGGATCTGAAGACTTTCAATAGGAAAACAACTTGAAACCATCATAAATCTGAGCATTCTCGACAGATTTTCCTTATAATTTCACTGGAAATCGCTCAATTGTGTTCCGTCAAGTATAAAAAGCTATTTTTACCTCGTAATAGTTAGGAATCGACGGAGATTAATCCTATTTGTCGTCCCACGCGCTTCTGCAATCACGAAGTAAATGTATTTCACAAGGCGAAATCGCAACATCGCTTATTTCGCGTTTTCGAAATCATCCTGCGTCATTCATTCCTGCTTTGTACTTATGTACGATTACATTGTGTTTATTGTCTCTATATGAAATGTTAAAACGGTTTATTGGTGTCAAAATGTCGCCATACCGCCTCGTGCTCATGTTAATGTCTGACGTTTCATTATCATTTGTTTATTATTCACGCTTGATTATATTTCGTTGTTTCTGTTTCGCTTCGACAGAAACATGTTAATTTCAAATACTGACTAGTTTTTAGCCCGATTTTAATAGTGTTGGTTATAAGTTAGAACAAGTCAGTCAACGTGTTCGAGAGACAAACGCGCGCTTGTTTCGACAGTTGTGCAAAGCACATTATGAAATGGAGCGTAAGGACCAGCCGTTTAATACATTGCGATAACTATGTGAAACATTCTGTGCCTAAGCGAAGCCGTTACAAAACGCCGGATTACCAAAGGTTTTAGGATGCTCTGCTCCTCGCATATAAATCAGCCGTAAAGTCAACGAAGCATTGTCTCGTTTAATTTTTCCATACATTTGCGCCACTCACCAGATCCAATAGTTAACCAACAGTTTCAGTAATGCTCGGCATTGCCTCGCCAGTTCGCAATACTCTACTCCGTTCGCTACATATCGCAAGCTCTTGCGTCGTCCGACCAGCGGGCATAGCTTTCATGATTAATCGTCGTTCTAATTTCCATTGCCTGTATCGCAACCCTTACAATGTGCCAACTGCTCTAACCTATATAGAACAACATGTGTAAGAGCGAGCATTCATCTCGCACCTTTAGCACTTCCGACTCTTTGTAATGAGGAGGAAGCGATGGCGAGTGAAACAATCGGCGATTCCGGCTGCGTGCAACGGAAGCTGCGCGGACGCATACGGATGCGGATTTGCTCTTTTTATTTATCGAGCGATCTAGACCGCATCTGTCGGCGACATACGTCGCACAGCTGCCCTTTATGGTGGTACTGGTACTTGTTATACAGCCTCCGAGCTCGCAGCTCGCCACGCGCACCTGTCGCCAGGTGTCCTCACATGATTGCAGGCCGATGCACGGTGAAACGAGACATTACTTTTTGTGTAGTTACGTGTCATCGTTAGCGTGAAAGCTATCGTCGTAACTAATCACAGTCTGTCGCACGATAATCTTATTTTTTTCTTTCTACACGTAATAGTGGTGTAATGACGATGATTACTCGTCCGCGATGTGGGAGCACCAGCTTTTTACTCGCACGTTTCCCAACACTTGGAAAAGTCGGTTTAAATCGTAACAACGAGTTATGAAAGTGAATACGCAAACGTGTCAGTGAGCCGGTTACCCGTTGATTCTTCGTGTAATATCCTGCACGACAGAATTCCTTACTTTAAATTAGTCACAAGGAGCGTTACGCGAGCTATTGCGACACGTGGGTTGTGCACAGCGGCGAGTCTTCCGGCGCCAGGGTCTCCGACGACTCATCTCAAGCGTGTCCAACAAATGGCCCTTAAAGATGAAGGGTACTGATGCAACTCGCTGTTTTTTCGGTGGCCCAATGTCCTCACACGTGTGCTACGGCGACCGGCGAAAGTATTTCGAAACAGACAACGCAGTTATATCGGGAAGGAGTCAATGAACGGAAGTGTTTCACGAGTGTGACATGCGTCGCTTTATCGCGACTTGCGTAACGCGGGGCTGACTTGCCCAATCCCGCACACGCTGAACACTACTGTTATGTTAAGCGGCTCGTGCTGCTGCGGTCGTTGGAGTCTGCAGGAATCTTGTTAACACCACTGTCGCAAGCCTCCCTGCGGTTAGCGGGTGGTATACCGGCGTCGTGGAGTGGCGGGCGCGGGTCGATGTACGCTTTCTACGGCGCTCAGCGTGTCTTTCCCCAGCGCCAGCGGTGCGGGCGTGCGATTGCAAAACGCCGCTGAGGTCGCGCTTTCTTCGTTCGCGACGGCCGCTCGGAGAAATTGTTGCGACACGCCGCGCGTACACCGACCCCGCGTTAGAAAGTCGACCGCTCACCGGATTTAACACAACGTCGCGTAACGGTGTAATTGCAACAATTCGAGACGGAATTCGACGAGATTTTGGATACTTTTTGCGCACGCATTCCGTCCGCTTTCTTCCATTACACAATCGTCACGTAATAAAAGCGCGCGGGTCATCGAACGGTATCGTATGTTTCGTAAACGTCGCGCGCATCGAGCATTCGGAGATGGTGCGCAATTGGCCAATTGCGTGCGGTAGTGCGTTTGCGCAACAGGCTCTGGCTGGAGTGGCGCCCGTTCCGCAGTCCGCGCGTTGCAACACGGGATTATTTCGGCGGAGGCGCTTGGACCGCCGCCCGGACTTGCAACATGCCATATCGCAAGCGGTTCATAATCTACGCCATTGTGACACGCGGCGGGCGCGGACGACGCCAGCCTGCCAAATACGGCCGCCGCAGTTGCGCTACTCGATCTCCTTACTTCACTGACGGACGCGCGCGATGAAATGTCACGGGTGTGACATCTCGCAGCCCGCCAGCGATCCTCGAGCTTGGCCGAGCCACCATTGTCACTGCATTCGATTTTTAAACTAAAACAATTTTGCAACCGATGTTCACATTAGCGTTTTCGCAAGCGGCCCAACGCTCGGTTTCAAAACTCAGTTCGACTTTCGTTATCGGCGCTCTGATAAAGCGAACTGTGCCGCTGCCAGCGCTGTTTTGAGACCTAAATTCTGGAATGTACACTATGAGTGTACACAGTTGTCAAGCGATAGTAGGCGGTATTATAAGTAGGTATGTATCTACATAAATAAAAATCGGCATATAACGTGTGAATCACGCATCGCCAACCGAGATAAGACGACCGAGAAGTTGAGGTCTGATTTGGTTCCGATGCTGTTATCAATCAGGTTTCATGAAACATCCGAGGTTGCGTCACTACAGTCGACATATAAGTGGGCATGGTCGGGCTCGGGATGGTTTCCCAACGTATCCCGGCGGCATCTCCGCGGTGAGGCAACTGGCATCGCTTACGACATCACATGTCCCTACAATGCGGGTTACGAAAACCTGTGACTAACCGCCGCCGGGCCGCACCGTAGGTACGGCTGTCGGCTCGGAAACGGCTGATATCGAGCGTCAAACTCGAATTATACATTGTTGACTCGGCTATTAAAATAGAGCCTTTCGCAATCTGTGCAACTGACACATCGACTCCGATTTGTGTACACTCGGTTATGAAGCGTTTCCTAGCGTTTGCGCAACTATTCGTCATACCGCGGCGATACAAACGCGAGCAGGAAGTGCATGCATGTGTGGTGCATCTGTGTCTCGATGACTGCCATTGTTTGTTACGAAACTGTCAGGGTTGAGTTGAGCAATGGCGGCGGTTGCGAAACGCTCGCGGCGCATCCCGCTAATTGTGGGCGATCTCCCACCGCACACGCGCCACCGGCCGACACGCTCCACATGCGACGATACCGATACCACGGCCTTCATATCACGATCCATCTTAAAATCGACCTGCGACATTTAACTAACATAGTAGTGTCCGATACATGAATCGACGATCCACCTATAGACAAACTTGACCAAGAAATGTTAAGGAGAACGTTACACACTTACAAACGTATAATTTTAACGAAACATTTCGTTAACACCGTTGCGAGGTTGTAAACGTGAGTCAATTTAGTAATAGAGACTGTTAAGTTTCGGGTGGGTACGTCACGAGTTCACGACTGCGTTAGATATGGGGGCGGTGAGCAGTACTGGTCTCCGGTGGGCCTGCGAGTGCGTGTCGCGTTGCGTAAAGCCGAGGTGTCCTTTCGCCCGCGGGCCGCCCGCAGCCTGCGCCCGAGACACCGCGAGAATCCTTGGAGGCCACCGCTCGGAACACGCTCGGAAATCCGGCCAACCTTCCGACCGCGTTACGACACCGTATAACTTATTTACACGTTGCGAAATTTGAATCGATTGCAACTGCAGACATCGCACTTTAGCCTTGCCGTTGTAGGGATTTAATTAGGATCAGTTGCGCAGTCGCGAGACCTAAACGGATACGAGGACGCCCTCCAGACTCGGCTCCGCTCACTGATGGATTACAAAAAAGGGCCGGAGTGCAGTTGCAGGCTGACGTCACGCGTTTCGTCAACTAGTTCCCACAGCGGATCTGTTGCTACACCGCGTACTGCGGCGCCGCACGTGCCCGGCCACGCACGACCACTGCAGCGCGCATCACTATCATTACAACAATCATCTGGACTTCACACTAATTCGCGAGGTGCCTCGCTGGCCCAAGCCTAATAATATTTCACTTGATAAGCGACCGCTGTTGCGACAGTCTTAACGAGAGTAACCTTTAGCGGGAGCCAACCGCTCCATATTGTCACGACACGATCACTTGGTAAAATGTGCTCATAATAAATAGCAATCGTTTATCTAACATCTAGAAGTATCGCAACGCGTTATTAATACCGCGCTACGGTCTAATATGCCTCGCTGGCAGCTATTGGATGAGATTTCCTCGAGCCGTCAGCTCCAGCGAGTCTTGCGTACGTCCGCAGACTATTTGTCAAACAGCTGAGACCGCAACTCGTAGGTTTTGTAACTGCGCTCTGAGCAAACTTGATATTTATTGCCTTCAGCTTTCGGAATACGCACGGCCAATCGAAACTTACACATTTCCTCACGAATGAATGTTACAATTCGTTTCGACATTCTTACTAGACAATTGTAGGGTTCTCATCGTATAAATAGTACAGGAGCTGCTCTTTCAAATTGGTTTAGCTCTCTATTCCCCCTGTATATTATTACTAAGACGGCTAAAAATACCTGGAGCATGTGTGCGTTCAATGCATATGTTGATTTTGCTGCATCGAAACCGCCCTGCGCGCACCTGTCCTGTATTACCTTTGACGTATTATAAAAATAAAATGTTAGTAACCGACTCAGTTTCCATGCGTTTACACAACCTGGAAATGGTAAAGCGCGCAATTCGTTTGACTCAGCAAAGGCAGTAGGCTCGATGAGTTCCCATGAAACCGAAGATCGAAAAGTCCCGTTTGTCGCGGGATTGGAGTTAGTTTACATTCAATCATACACGACGCAGCCGGTGTAATGTTTCCAACTGTGCATTTAATAATGCATTTCGAAACGATGCGGCCGCTCTGTGAAATACGAGGTCGCGCACGGTGAGCCTAAAGCCCGAAGTGATGAAACAAAACCTATTGCATCACCGAACAGCTTTATGGTTCGCTATGTAATTATTTACATGACATTATTGTTGCATACGCACCGATACGCCGCCGCCGTATCCCCGAAACAATTTTGCAACGTGAACGCGAACGCATTTAATATATGACGCTTTAGTAATAATTAGCAGTACGCGCGAATCGTTAATAGTGGCCCGACAAAGCTTTGAGCACAAAGGGATCCATTCGGACGAGTGCGTATCACGCATGTGTATTATAGGCAAACGATCGCGATTTATATGGGTCACTGGTCATGCACGTCAAACGCATGCGAACTGGCAATGTAGCCGGCTAAATGGGCAAGATTAATTATGTATACGCACACATCTTTCATGTATGTTCCGCTTTTAAGCTGCATGGACCATAAAACTAAACTCAGTTTGTTTTTGTTTCAGAACGACGTTAAAACTAGAGTCGTTAGAAGACGCAGTAGTTCTCGACGATCCTGAGGAGGACTTACTTCAGGACAAGCGAGGATGTCCCGCCTACGTGTCGCCCGAGATCCTCCGAGCTCACCGGACGTACTCCGGCAGAGCGGCAGACATGTGGTCCCTCGGCGTCATACTGTACACCATGCTCGTTGGAAGGTGCGTAACCAATACCGACATAACTTCACCCTTCGTTGACGTCCCTATCTAAAGAGTAAGGATCCGGTCCGAAAACAAAATGTAGGTTAGCAGCAATTAAACGCGCATAATGAATGCAAAGGGTGCGGGGTGGGCGTCTTCACCTGCGAGGCGTGGGACTTACCGTTTGTGGAGATCACAAGCGAGGGTCGCGGCGACCGTTGGCGACGCGATGGGGATGATCACCTGTCGGCCGTTACGCGCCAACGGCTAACAATTATATCACCCACATATAAATGAGGCTCGTGAAATCTTCGCCGCACCTGCCACGGTCATGTGGCGAAGACGTTGCCCTCCGCACCCCGCGCGCTGCCTCCGCAGGCACCTGCCGTTCGCGAGCCTTTGTTTTCTACCTTTTTTTCGACTCGCACCCGTAATTTATACATATACGAAATTCGGGATTTGGCTGCAATCGCCGCATCACCTGTCGCCGGAAGGGTTCCATCGTACCTGAGTTTTTGTTTTGGTTTGCAGCTGCCCTTTCTAAATGACAATCGGATCGCTATTAATTGGGACCGCGTTTTGTAAAAACGTAGCGATTAGGTCCTCTACTCTCGGACGATGTTTTATGGGTCGGACCTATCTCAAAATGCGATAAGCATCTTTTGCACTTTTTTTGTTAGTTAATGGGACAAGGCTCAATAGATTAGTAATGTATCCAGGAAATCCTATCGATCACTTTTGACTCTTGATTACCGATGATTAACCTGTTTTTTTTTTGTTGTTGTAGGTATCCTTTCAACGACTCGGAGCACGCGTCGCTGTTCGCTAAGATATCGCGGGGCTACTTCGTGGTGCCGGAGTGCCTGTCGTCGCGCGGCAAGTGCCTGATCCGCTCGCTGCTGCGGCGCGAGGCGTGCGAGCGGCTGGGCGCGCGCGACGTGCTGCGCCACCCGTGGCTGGCGCGGGACCCGCGCAACGAGCTGCCGCCGCGCGCCGCCGCGTCGCACGACCGCCTGGTGCCCGACGTGGACATGGACGACTGCCTGTAGCCGCGCGGTTCGCTCCGCTCGCTCGGTGCTGGCGCCGGGCTCCACTCGCCGCATCGCATCGCTCCCGGCTCTGTCCGCGACGCGCCCTGGATTTCCTTATTTATGAATTTAACTTAAGTTATTCCGGCCTCCTAAGGCTTGCGGTCGTCCTCACTGAAATAGTCCTACGCTGTTCGGCCGAATATCCAACTTTCAGTAAGAAGTGCCCCAAGCCAAATATTTAGTCTCTGTCGAGATTTTAATTTAGTGATTAGGATCCTCGGGATCAAGCGGCCGGGCGGCTGGCCCGTCCCGGACACGCGCAACTAATTTATAAACGTAGAAGCTGGACTTAACAACAATAAGAATCGCATAACTCCACCGTTGGTAAACAAGCACTGTTACAATGCTACTTCAGGTTTATGCGGCTTTTATTGGCTCTATTTCGTTCTGGCTTTTACGAGCTGTGGTATAGTCGTAACGTTCATAATGACAGAATAAGTGAGACTGATATCGCGTTCTTGTGATGTACAAGCTGTCGGCGCGCCGCCTTGCTGTGCACAGGCGGCGCTGGCGCCGGACCGACCGTCCAGTCGCGAATGAGTTATTTATATGAAACATTCAGTTAACTACTACGTTAATTCCTCATGAGCCTAATGTAATCATATCAATTTCACATCAATATAGATGGGTATATTGCATTGAAGTTGTTGCTGTAGTGTTAGGTAAATGACCTATGTATATTTTGTATTTATATAAAGTTATATCGTGTAATGTGATCTCCACCGATGTTATTTAGCGATTACTTGATTGCCATTATGTTGTTGCAGAAGTGATAGTTCTTTTGTTCTCAACGATCAGTTGCTTCCATCATAGAGTTATTTTGATTATATTATTTTTGGTTATATTAAATCGTGATTATTCGGCTAATCAACATACGAAATTATTATTTTGTTATTATATTCAACCGAAATTATGTTTGATAGAAGAAATATATTCACTTCACCATGTACCGAATATGGTTGTAGAATTTGGTCTGTGCCATTTATTTAATTTAAACGTTATTTATTGTTGTTGTAATTGACGGTGTGATGTCGGCACTCTCTTCCTATTACTAAATTATTTTTTCCATTTGGTACTTGGTGTTGAGTTTTTATTTTGATCTAAATTTTCAGATCAATTTTAAGTTTTTTTTGTAATTAATCTGTTCGAATCAAAGGGTAGTGTTACCATCTCAAAATTGTTGAATTGTATCAATCATTTGTCTTTTTCATTTTCAATCATTTGTTTAATTTATGTACATTCGGAATATGTTGAATGGTACAGTTGAAGTAGTCAAGTCTTTCATGATCAATGAAAGTGTGTTGTACAATAGTAGCTTACTGTGTAAAATAAACTATTACTACTTTAATTTATACAAACTGTAAATAGCGCTAAGATATCATAAGGATTATGAAAAAAGAAAGAGATAGAGGGAATAAAATAATTTAGAAAAAATACACAATCCTTTTATTTGGCTATCCTTTATACACCAACAAAGAAACACTAACACATTATGTCTATCAATTGAGAACATCCACATTTCGTTGAAATCGACCGATAAGTAGAGTAGAGAATTAGGAATACGATAACAGAATTATTTTCTGAAAAACAAGATAATAAACATAATCTTTTTCATTCGCCAAAATTGTTATCGGTTTAGTTTCATTGATGAAGAACAAAGAAAAACATATCAACGAACCAGTAAATATGTAGATAAGACATTGGATAACTTGTCTTGCGCAATTGAAAGCATAGCATAGCATCAGATCAGCCTTATAATGTTCCCACTGCTGGGACTCAGGTCTCCTCTCTAGGAGAGGGAATGGGCCGTAATCTAATCAATCACGCAGGCCCAGTGCGGGTTGGTGGATGTCACATCGTCTTCGAATTTTTAGTTCTAGGATATACCGCTTTCCTCGCGATGTTTTGCTTCACCGTTTTGAGAGCAATGGTGATGAAATAAATTATACAAAGTAATACTCGTAAGTCGGGGCCGTTACCACTCGGCACTGGTCGGACTGGCCCTTATGCGATCCATTTCGCGACCTAAACTGAACTGTTAAAAGGGATGAAGCTATACACCCCTATTTTTTAATTAGTGCTCAAAAAAATGGGGCTCAATCAGTACCCGTTACTGATTATTTTTGTGTAGTCAAAAGTATAAAAAACGAAATCCCGAAATTGACCATGAAAATTTGTCATTATTGGTAAATTCATAATTGAATCATCATTCACAACAACTGCTACTTTAAAATACTACGCGCAATGTTTTTTTCATTTTTATTGACATTCTTTCATTCATAAACAATAACCTGTACAGTTTTTCCATTGAGTTTGATTTTGGGATATATACAAACGCTCATAACTTTGCTGTTTACGAGTATTATTTATTGAGGCTTTACTTAAATAATAACAAGACCTTTTCTAATACGCACTAATTAAAAAATAGTGGTGTATAGGGTGTATAGCTCCATCCCTTTTTCTAATGCTTGCCATTTTAACACGTTAGGCCCCCTGGTCCGCTAGTCATTAAATAAAGGTCGTCGTACACTCCGCACCGGACCATTTCAACTCGAGCAGTTCAGAAAATCGGCTTTAGGTGATGCGGGTTGGCAATATCCAAGTTGACTGCTTTCAGTTACAAGTTATTAAAGCTGAAAAGGGTAAATCCCCACCTTGAAATAGGAAAGGAAAACAGTTTCAGTCATAAACATTATAATATATGCGACAGGAAGTTAAGATTAGATTATCATAATATCGATCTGCGTCACAAAAGTTTTATTCAGATTAGAAGTGGTGCCATACTGTCGCATAATGTTTTATATTTGGGTAAAACTTTACTCTGAAGTATCTAGAAGTTATAAAAATATCGACTAAGTGCGAGCCGGACTCGCGCGCAAAGGTTTCCGACGACTTCCGAACTAATATCTTTATTTCTGTAATTTTAGGCTCAGTAGCTTAGGAGATATGGAAACCATTAACCAATTTTTTGTTTCTTACTGATTTTTACAAACGCATTGTATGAATTCAACAAACATCTACCTGTATACGACTCCATCATATGACAAACAACTACCTACTCGCAACTATTTACTTTAAGATTTACATAAAACAAAAAAAAAAATATTTTGGTACTTAATGCTTTTGAAATATGAAAATTTTAAATTTCGCACGGAACAGTTAAATTTATTGAAAAAAGAAACTAATCGCCATTCAGGTGACAGCTACCTATGTCAACCGCATGTCGCCTGGATTTGAAAAACTTTAAATACCCTGGCCCCAAAGGGTGACCCATATTGAAAATTTTCGTTACACGTGTGTTTGGGTCAAGTGTGTACTAAATTTCTGTATTTTATTGGACTAGATTTGAAGCAAATTGCCCATGAAGGAAACAAATCGCATGTTTAATAGAAAACAGACCTAACACAAGATGGTATTTCAAAATTGGACCTTATTATTGAAACATATTTTTTAAGATTCAATTACCATCTTTTTAGAGTTAGGCCTCTTTCCTATTAAGCATACGAAATTAGCTATGCGTATGACAGAATACAGACAGACAGACGAGTATGCACATTCGAAAAAAATTGAACTAAAACTATGAGGGTTCTGTTTTATTTAGGATATTGGGAACCCTAAAAATAAGTTAATAACAACGAGATAAACATACTCGAAATATTCAATATTCAAATCAAAGACACTAGTATTCATTTTTGGTAGACAGGATGATCGTTGGTGTACCATTTTCATATCATTAAATCATTATGAGACTATGACTCTCCTGCCTCGTTTTTCTTATTTTTATTGTTGATGTTATTGCTCACACTTGACCACTACCTCACCTAATGGAAATGTAACATTCGTACCATTCTGTGTTCACGAAGCAGAAAGCACAGTTTTTGAAGTATTTCGAGGCAATTGAGAATTAGAAAAAGTGGTTTGCGTACTTGCGGATATTTCCATGACAATAAGCCGGGACTCTCGTAATTCAATGTTACTTACTGACGAGTTGTTGATGGTCCTACGGTCGATAAAGGAGAATACACGTCATTTCAGTCTTCATAGTCACGTCACAGCGTAAATTCCGCCAAGACTATTGCTAAGGATAATATTTTCACTACCTAACTATTTAAATTAAGTAGCTAAACTTTTAAACTTTTTAGTTTCCGCTCATTGTTAGAGTACCTGGAATCGATAGGTATTGCGTTAGGCCTTATGGGGTTAGCTTTGTTTTTGTTTTTCTTACTATTATGGGATATCATTTTTTTTTAAGTAGTTAAGGCAGTCTGCTAGACATTCATTTTGGTTTCACAGTGCCACCCATCCATACCCATAACCCAACCGATTTGGGAACACATTAAAATTTATTGTGCGAACAAATGAGGAGTGGAATTCCCTGCCAGTGTGCGTTTTCTGATAAGCTACAACCTAAGAGTGAATAGGTTACTTCTAGGCAAGGGTGTCGACATCATCGGTTACCGTCAGTTGAAATAGTGATCAAGCGTGCTCCTATCCTATTAATATTATAGTGCTGCTGAAGAGTTTGTTTGGTTCAACGCTCTAATCTTAGGAACTACAATGCGTTCCAAATGAGAATAGGATCGATTGCCATGTTATAACGTCACGTCGTATTGTCCAATTGAAGAAATTTTGGCAAAATTGAAGAATTCCGAGATGAGTAAAATTGAAGAACTGGATTCTGATTCGACTTTTTTCGTTCACAGTTCGTAACTAAATTAAATTTTTCGTAAATAAATTAAAATTTAAAAAGTTCTTTCCTCGATTTGACAGTAAATCGTGACGTCACAACATGGCAATCGATCCTATTCTCATTTGGAACGCATTGTACGGGTTCAAATTGTAAAATTTTAAAGTGGAATAGCCTATTTATCGAGGATGGCTATAATAGAGATACATCACGCTAGACGGCCAATAGGAGTGCAGCAGTAACCAAGAGACGCGGATGAAACTGTGGGGACAGCTAGTCAATAATAAAACAGTAAAAACGCGTGACTTTTCTAGCAGATTATTTCATATTTTATACATTCTGTTCCATTTTTAATTTAAGTATCTTTTTTAGGTAAGCAGGCTTAGTGTCTATCGAAATAATGTAATAATTATGACACAGGCCTTTAGTCACGATCACAGAAATATTTTCCTGTTAGGTAAGTTTGACTGGTAATTAAGTATTTAAAATTTTAATACGCACCATTCCAGTAAAGTAACAGTAACAGATTAAAACACAACAACATAACAAAGTAACAGATTAAAACAATAGGTAGGCAGTATATTGTTGTACAATTGACTAATTTAATTTTTTCTGTAGAAATCTTTTGTGCTGCGTAAATATATCACGCCATTTGGCATAATTATCTGTTGATTCGCTGCCTAATTAAAACTAACAATTACATAAGTCATTAAATTACGAGTTTTTGAGGGAAGAACAGTGAATGACGAAGAGTATTTTTCGGTTGCGTCATTGAATTACTCGACGCAATAGAGTAACGTCTGAAATCATCTAGAATTCTAGTTTCTAGTTTGTACACAAGTGTTGTGGTTACGTTTGAATTTGAAATAATACTCATACAATGGAGTGCGTAACAGCTAAACAACAAGTTCCAATTACAATTTTATTGGAGGAATCTATTTGACGTAACTTATAAGTAACTAATAGGTTACATCACGTTATTATGTACATAGTCGATGCAATGTAATTACACTGTTTTATTAGAACGAAATTCAGTTTCTACTTTGTGTCGTCATGTTAGGTTTGCCTAAAAAAGAAAGGATTTTTTATAAACATATCGACATTTTGCACCGATCATGTAAAATGACACCAGACGCCCCTAAAACGGGCATAATTTTATAAAAAAAATAAATAATCGTATTTGCGGAGAAGAGTAGGTACAGGTCAACTTTTGATAAGCGACGAATAAGGTGAAAAGTTTGCGTGGGGTTTTTGTATGGGTAAATTGTACACCAACTCGTAGGTATCGTAGTGAGGTCATTTCCTCATGCGTCCAATTAAATTAATTATTAAAAAAGTACTGTATCAATTTTTACAATAATTATATCAATTTAAAGCTGAAGTTTCAGGCTTTCCAACGATATATCGTTTTTTTTAAACAATTAAGTACATATTCTCTTAAGGAAAAATCTGCAAGTGCGCACTTGTACGTTGAGTCGATTTGGTCGCTCGCGAGTTTAGATGGCGCAAGATCACGACATTATAAATACGAGTACGTGTAGGCGCCTACATAATTCATATGTATAGGTCTTCAAAACAAATTATTATTTGTTTGATCCAAGGCAGGGTCACAGACAAGATCGAATATTGTCATCGCTCGCAATCATATTTATGTACATACGATATTTAAATAGTTACCTAAAGCAAGTCAATTGCTACTAGAGATGGGACGAATACTCGGCGCCATAGTAATATAAAAAAACAGCGGCGCTCAAATAGTTGTCTAAATAAAAAATATGACTGTGATATTACCTAGTCGGCTTTCGACGAGTCGGTTCATGTCTATTAATTATTTTAGTGTTTTTATATACACTTTACTTGCAAGAATTATCAATTTCAGTCTTAAAAACATAAAACCATTTATGTAATAAAAAAAAATTTATGCAGTATAAAACAGTTTTGGTTAGCTCCTAAATCTGTTTTGTCAGCGAACCAAGTTACAAAATTATTATAAACTTGATTGGACGGTTTGTACGGAGAGGCCGATTTTTTTTGTTTTTGCTGTAAAATAATCTTGTGGATGGTTATTCAATTTCGTCTACTGAGCAAGACCTTAAAGTTTGCGGAGACCTGTCTCTTACACTCTGAATACGTAAAATTAGGCAGCCATAAACCTTATTAATTTATGTATAGAGATACATCTAATTTCGTATCATATTATTTATACGAAAACGGTTGGCACAGTGGCCGAACGATTGCCTTGATTTGTATGGCTAATGACGGCTCCACATTAATTAGTGAAGTGAATTCACAAGCGTATTCATACAATGAATTCTCGAATTCTCGCGCGTATTCACGCCTTAAATTCACGGTACAAGTTGTACCCCACAGATAACAGAAAACAGTGTTTTTAGATTTCTGTGTTGTACCCTCTACATTCACAATCGTTCTTGAAACCCGTCGTGAAATGGACGTAGAAGCTGCTGCTGCAATAACTGTTTGCAGTGACAACATATCTATCACTAATCATCCGTCCACAACAAGAAAGTTACAAGACAAGACAAAAAGAAGATAGTGGATGACTGAATTACATCGTAACCGATCAAAGTATTATTATTATTATTAAAAAAGTATGTTTGCCGGTATAGTGATTTTTTGAATTGACTTGGTATATGATTAGAACTGTCTCTAATAGTTATTTCAAATTCATTTCAGACTTTCTATGGAGAAGCAATTATCAGAATTACATTCAGGCGAATTTAAGAAATTTATTCATATGTATGAGCTTTGAATATTTACTTCAGAAAGTTTCTCCAATTATTTATTATACACGTCCATACTCCATACGCTAATGTAGTCCGGAGTAAACAGGCATGGTGCCGTGAATGTGGATGTGTACAAGTGAATACCGTGCGAAGTGGGCGCGAAGCGCGAACGCGTTTTTTTTTTATTTTGGAGAAGGATTGCACGTGCTCGATCCGTAAAAATAGCCTTTTGGGAAAAATTTGTAAGGTATCAGTTCAATCATATGAATGCATTCATAGATTTCATGTAGAGACAGCTGTAATAAAATCATGGGTAGAATGGAATAACTTTCAAGTTTGCTGGTGATTTTACATAGCCAGTTATATTTAGGGGAACTAAAGCTGACATTGTTGAGTCTTGCGTTGAGAGCACATTTGAGTGGAGGTACAAATTTTCCTCCAGTTATTAATCGATGGGGAAGTAGTGAAGTACCTTATTCTAAAAATGAAAACAAAATCGAAATTAATCGTGATTTTGTTTTGATTTGAATCGGTGAGATTATTTTTTTGATTATTGATTTAATCTTCAAAGTCTATCCAGATGTAGTCAAAATAGAAAATAAAGACTATCAGTGTATGTGTCAAAATTCAGTATTCGCGGCTAAAAACACCTAGGAGCGAGGATCTTATCTAAGCATCAACTACATTTACATTGATAATTTAAAGGATCAAGCAGATGCGGTACATTACTCTCAAGAATTCCTGAATTCATTAACTCTGAGTGGCCTTCGCCCACATTCGCTCAAATTAAAATGGTTACACCAATTATTATTTTACCCCAAAAACTAGGGCTACCTAGTTTTTGGGGTAAAATAATATTTGGAGTTAAATTTCTTCGCAATAATGTGATCGGTGTCACAGTTTTGACTGGTAGTGTGATGTATCTTACACAGCCTTCAACTGTATTTGCACTTAACAAATATTTCCAATTTCAACGCGAATGAAGTCCTTAATTATAATAAAAAGAAAACTATCAAAAAACCTAATAGGAAACATTTCGACTTCTACGCGGACGAGTCGCGGGCAAAAGCTAGTACCTATAATATAATCCTGATGAATAATTCTGCCCTTTAAAGGTAAGTACTTTATAAATATTCTTTTTCAATTTTTGCTCATCTTTGACTGGCATCATTACAGATGACATCCTTAGCCGACTAATTGACGGCTTTAAAATGTAGTCAGATAGGATAGTCGGCTTTCCAGACTAGTTGGTTTATCTCCGTGTACCTTCTACTAGCGATTATTTATCCGTATTTTCATATAAGTAGCTATTACATAATATGAATAATGATAGAGTATTATTTAGATAACCAGTGAGGTTTTATAGATAATACAAATCTAGCTTACATAACTGAGCATATACAAGAACGGGTACTTACTTTAGGGAGCCCTATGTCCAACACTGGACGTCTTTCGGCTGAAATGGTGATAATGATGATGAATTCAAGCCTGGTTTTTTCCCAACTAGTGCTTAACATAGAGCGACCGACTGCCTGTATGACCTCCACAATCCAGTTACTTTTCAATATGATTCCTTAGCAAGACTGGTAAGGTGTTTTTGTCCTATTTGGTTCTGTCAGTGGCTTCGCCCGCGTAAAAAATAGATAAACTACCCGTGTGTCAAATCGTATCCCAATTAATTCAGCCGTTTAAGCGTGAAGGAGCAACACACATAAACACATACAATCATACAAATGTGTTTGGATTTACTCTTGACGCTGAGCCGATGGTTGAAACTAGAACTAACTGTTTTATAGGCGTTGCCTTGCGTTAGTAAAAAGAAATATGTAGCCAATTATTTCAGCTTAAATTCCAATTTTATTGTTTAGAAGGAAAACGTGACTTCTGTCAGCTTTGAATTTGGATCTACTGAATGTCTATCATAATCTTTCTGTATTTATGTAAGTACCTACATTATTTGTATCCATCGGCTTCTTATCGATCATGATAATAATTACGATAACTAGACAAATTGATGAATGGATTATAGAAACAATACGATATTACCTAGGTACATTACCCTTGTACCATTGAAATAATTCCCCTTCCTTCATTATCTTGCAAATTAAGTAAATCCGCTTACGTCTCCGATTTTGATAATCATAAACATTTTGAAATTTCCTAACAATCTAGTAGGTACCTACTTACCTATCTGCTTGTCGGCTCTTGGTGATAAGTGCTGGCGAACTAGCATCAGCTACCAGTTTTCTACATCAATGCACCAATAGATTTACACATCGTTCCGGCTTATAAGTACCTACTGCGTATTTTTTAAATTTATGCTTGCCACCTAGGTGAAGATGTCACACCAACCTACACTACCTTGCCGCCTATAGATCTAAATTACGTAGTTATTTTTTATGATATTGATTGGTCACCAGATAATTATCAATAAGTCTAGTGCGAATTTTTAACCGATGCGAACGTTTGAATAAGAATGAAGTTTTCCGCTAAGATATTTTCACCAGACGGACCTTTTACAATAGCTAAGTTTGAAAAAAAATACAATAAGGCCATAGAAATAGAAACTTGAATTTAGGTACCTACTTAAAAGAAAGCAGGTTAGGTTTTTGCAAAGGAAAACTCCTTTGGAAGAAACTCCTGGGTCGAAATTGCGTTACGGGCGCGGCGGTGCCTGTGCGGGCCTACGTGGTTTTAATTGGTAGTTCCAATATTTTGCTATTATAGCTCTTTGTCTATCATTGCGTAGGAAAGCTTTTTATATCATATAAATAATGACATGTTACATGTGCACCTACCTAAGTCTACGTGACGATACTCGCTCTGGCGACATCGGACAGGATAATGTCAGTCAGCAACTCAGAATGACTTTATTATTTGCGAAAAAGATAACAGTTTCATTAGTTTTACACATAAATCGTACAGATAAAACTTATTGTACTCATGTAGGAACATATGACATCAGAAGCCATGACGATGCAAAACGTGTATGTAGAGTGCGTTCAAAGAGAATATAAGCACTACGTTTAATACGAACTGGTACGGTAAGGTGGTAGAAGTTCCTAGTGCAATGTTACGAAATATTGCTAAATTCCCTTGGCCGCTCTACGCTCGTGAAGTGCAGCCAAGGGAATTTAGCATTTTGAATGGGAATCTGGCAACCTGCTAGATGTGAGAAGCACAGGTAGCCAGCAGTGGACGACTTTTTACTCGAATATAATTCATTCTAAATAATTCAACTATATTTGATATGCGTTAAAGCAGAGATTATATCAATGGAGAACAGGGATTGTATGGATTATAGAGCTTATCATTGCAAAGGTTTTTGGCGGCATTTTGTCGAGTAAAGTTCAGTGGCTGTTCTAATTTTATTATTCGCAAATTGATTCCTAGTAGATATTGTGCTGTAGCAGGGGCGTAGCTACCACCGTATCAATAATACGGGGCCCCCGCGCTACAGCGGCCCCGACGTAGGCAAAAATTCGCAACATGTTATCCACAACTGTCTCGTAAGGTAAATCAAACATTTGTAAAAAAACACCATTTTTTTTCATACAGGTCCCTTGTGGTACGGGATATTTTGATACAGGGCCCCTGTGTGACCAGCTACGCTACTGTGTTGTAGTATTGATATTGATTACCACTGCAAAACTTGCTGAGAAGGCTGAATTGATTGGATACATTTGCTGTGCCCAATACATGAATAGATAGGTTAAATCACAGATAGATATGCAAATACTGCAATAGTTATGGAGCTGAGGGCTGCAGTGACCAATTGGCAAGTGTTTCAAACGAAATTTTTCAATACACTTACGACTCTTGGGGTTGATCCGTGCCTGATACGAACGATAAACTATTTTACATAGTATTACAATAAAATTGTGGCGGGGAGAGCACGCGCATTTTTCCACACTAGTGCGGAAAACAGTCTATTGCGAGTCTAAACGCTGTGGGTTGAGAGCGGGTTCTCCAGTATGTGTATTAAACAACATAAGAATGGGTTACATCGGCGTTCAAATGAAACTTAAAGTAACTTAGTGACAGAAAACTTATGAATTCTAAACTTGTCACTGGCTAAACGCACAAAGCTTGCGAAGCAAAAAAAATTCTGAAAGGTTTTTTTTTAAAAAAAAAGTCTAAGTTATGTCACTCATAAATTTACATCTAGTTGAACACAAAGATTAGGATATATAAGATCCTTGAACAATATAGATACAGCAGTGTCTGACATTATTATCATATTTGGTTTCGAGAAACGGCAAAATATAAATCGCTAAACTAATTAGGTATTCGGCTCACGATAAAAACAATAGGTAATACCTAATTGTTTGTTTTCATATCTGGACTTGATTATAAGGTTCAATTTACGTTGCAGCGACACTGTGTGGAAGCGTGTACAAAAATCAATGAATTTATGTCAGTTATTTATCACAGTCTGTTAGCTGTAGAATGATATTCTCCTGAGAATGCTCGAGAATTCCTCGGAAGATTCTCAACCATGTTTTTTTGGATAAAGTCAGGTAAATTGATATCTGTAAATCACTGATCTCGAACTACTTCTTTAGTGGCGTAAATCGATCAACTCAACTCAACTCAAAATCGTTTATTTTACATAGGTACTCTGTGGAAGCTAGCGCACGGTTCCAATTGGTCGTTTCCTATGGAGAAGAACCGGCAAGAAACTCCATAGTTACTCTTTTTAAAAAGTGATTGTTTCTACATGATTGTGGTAACACCGCAGTATTATATGCGGCGAATAAGTTGAACTAAAATGACCTTCGTTGCTATGGTAACGCGCAGCCGTGTGCCGCTCTTCGATTGAGACCCGAAAATCTGTTAACTGTGCATTGAAGGTCGACAGCCAATTTAGTTCAATTTATATGCCGCGTACACTACGTAATAAAAGTATGGTTTTAAAACAAACAAACGGTTTATATCTCAGAACATTTATTTCTAATTACAATAATATACAAAATTAACTAAATTACTTGATCACCCGTATGCGATTAGTAACGGTGTTGAACGAGTCAGGGATTGTTTAGATAAATATATACCAAAAAAATATTTTATCTTACAGGATTTATACTTTTATCTACATTTTACAAGATGTAAAGACGTTAAGTACGCATGGAACTAATATATTAACACAAGGGTATAATGTATTTAGTGAGTGATGTAATGTTTTATGCTCGAGATGACGAGCTAAGACTCAGACAACTGCTTACGCTCAATTCTGTGAAAATCTAAGGTTTGTACTTAACAGTCTTTCCAACTGTTCTTTCTAGAAAATTATGAGGAAATCTTCATCAAATGCATCTCTAAGAAAATTATGAGAAAATAATCACAATAATCGTTTTAGAAACGTGTCCCGGGAATTAGATTAATACAATAAATAACGATAGTGACACATTATCGTGACGTCATAATGACTACGTTTGATTTTCCGTTGCGATGTGTTGTGAAATAGAACCTCTTTTATTTATCTACACTTTTGACATCTCATTGTTTAGATGACAAATTACACAGAATTTTAGAACGGTCATTCCAGTTCGGGTTATCATAAAAATATCATCCGATGCCTAATGAGTTATTAAAAAAATAATCATACAAAGTTAATTTCAGTAATTATGTTTTGATAATTTATTATTCAAATATATGGGATTTGAATAATAAATTATCAAAAACTGGAGTGATTTTAAGGTCGTTTATAACT
The DNA here is from genome assembly GCA_958295575.1 of Leucania comma. Lineage (NCBI taxonomy): Eukaryota > Metazoa > Arthropoda > Insecta > Lepidoptera > Noctuidae > Leucania > Leucania comma. Next base: position 6,632,994 of record OY282468.1, read on the forward strand.
ATATCTCTTACCTCTCTCAACTTCAATCATTTTGTAAAATAAATAAGAAGGAGAGACAAGCCACAAATTTTGTACAAATATCATGAATAGTTGGCAAAAAAGTAGTCGTAACACTTTTTTTTAAGGTGGGAAATTAAAACCACACATATATCTGTCGTTTTAAGGTTGAAAATCGTTTGCATATCATAAAGCAATAGACAAAAACTTCAATCAGATAGAGAAACTCTATGAAAATAGAGACATGATCTTAAAAATTGAATGTTCGATAAATTTTGCCAATGTAATGGTCGGCTTTCAATTACAACTATTGATAAATATTTGTAGCGATGGCATCTGTTCAAGTACTTTAATTAATTTTAACCTCCAATCGTCAAAAAATAAAAAGCCTGTTTACACATTAATTGTATTTTGTAGTGCAGTTACTACTACACCAGATTATTATTTTATACCTAATTATTATTTTATTGTTTCTTTCAGATTCGTTCCAAGTTAAATTCTAGGGTCTTTCTCAAATGTCAAAACAGGCCTTTTATTTTTTAACGAATATAGCGATATTTTTTTGATAAATCACTTTGCTGTCTGACTGTACATCGATTCGGTGAACATAGTCTTAGAAATCCATGACACAATTTTATGATAAACCGTTCCTGACGCGGTTAATTGGTATATCCTTCGCCACGACAGACGTGACTGTAATTTTACTCGTCCCATCTCGCAACGCATAGCAACTGGGCATCGCGATTCAAGTTAGTTGGTAGTCGAGTCTAGTACAGGCGTTCAGCTTTGCTGGGCCCGTGCATGGCTGCGTACTGCTGCATGCGTCTCTCCAGTTCTGGCCTGAAGTGCCTGATCAGGCCTTGCACCGGCCACGCCGCACCGTCACCCAGCGCGCAGATTGTGTGCCCTGCAGATGAAAAATTGTTGTTTTAAATTTACTACATTTTGTCTGTGTTATCTCCGGAAATTCCAGATGTACTAAGTATATATGTATATAGATACCATGTGTTCAAGTTATTTTTTTTCTTTAAATAATTATTCGTCAAGAAAAGGAAAAAGGTTGTCTGGTAGAAATTGCTCTGTGCAATAAGACCGCCTATTGTACACTTATTTTTTTATAAATGTTGTCCTGTAATAAGCTAAAGTGTGCAATAAAGTAATAAATAAATAAGAAAACTCCATCGTTATGAGGTCATCAACTAGAAAGATTTTTTTAAAGACGATCTTCCACACTAGAAATTCCCTTTTTGGTAGTTGCGACCACAAGCACGTAAACAGCCTAGACCCTAAATATTTATGCTGTGAGGGAATCGAACGCATGATACGCAGCGCAACCGCCAATCACTGTGTTAATCATGTCGGTATACGAATAAACTTTGACATTCCTTGATGTGTATGGTTTGTAAAGTATGAAAATTTTTCGCGATACTACCAATGGCCATCAAGGCATTTCAGTGCTTAGTAGGATTTTAATCGCCAATTTAATACAAATAATATGATGTCTACAGCAGCGCCCTCTAAGGAACTTCATGACAAGGCATAGTAGGTAAAGAATATAAGATATTATTGCATAATATGGCGACATTATAGTGCACGTGTCTTGACGTCACACCTGCATGCAGTATGGCCAGCAAAAAAAATATATTGCAAGCATGTTGCATAATTCTCGTTAATTGAAATGAGGAATTAACGAAAAAAAAATGTCTTTATGTACCAAATTGAGAGGTTCCTTTCTGGGAACAAGAGAGTGTCAGACTTTTACTGACTATAACCCACATTGTTCCTTTAGTTGGCGAGGGTCACGGTCATTCTTTCAACAAACCGCAGTCCCGAATTATCGTAAAATTAATGTGACCATTTATTATCAAACGCGCGTTTTTGTTGTGACGGGTTGTATTTATATGAAAAACCCGGTCACACTACTTGACTGGCGTTTAATTTGTGACGCATAGACAATGCCTTTCAAGTGTCCGGGGATATACAATAAATTACATCCTACTTGTATCTTTAATAAAATAAAATTTACCTTCAATTTGTTTGGAGATCTCCCATAGCATGTCAATTTCTTTCGGCGACGCGTTTCCCTCCACCATTCTGTAAATATACGAAATGGGGTTCGTTACAATTAAAAATAATATTACATACAGTATTTGGTAATCAGACATAGCGACACGGGGCCGCGGTAGACCATGAAGGAGATGGCGGTGGCTGGACGATTTAGATCCTTGGAAATTGGACAGAGAAAGCGAAGACGCGTGATCGTTGAAATGCCTTTGCCCAGCAGTGGGATGATACGGGATAGCAATAATAATAATAACACAGCAGTCATTGTGCCGATAGTTGTAACGGCCAATGGCTTAATAGCCTAGAGCCTCGACCAACATCTAAGGAGGCTCTCGTTAGGCAGTTGGATTAAGGGTCTGATTCAGAAGGCAGTACTTCTGGACACGGCGCGTATTGTCCGGAGGTTCCTTTTTCAGGAGCCCTGACCACCGGCAGCTTGGACCCTGTTCCCGATGCTGGTGGGCTACTATTTTTTATATTTTAAATGTTTTTTTTTTATTTGTAAGTTTCAAAAAAATATTTATAATTGTAATTTGTGTGTATATAAATGAAATAAAATAATAGCACTAATAGTTGTAAAGGGAAGAATGATGTGCGAATTCATTGATAAAATTTAATGTAATTAAGTATTAATGCTTAATTTACTGTATTATTTTTGAAGAGAATTCTTTAGATGCTACGCCGCCAGATATTGTTATTGAGGCAGAAAATGCATGCAATAGCCTGTTGCAATCTAGATCAAAACTAAAATTCATGGCAACGTAGGAAATTCTTCTTCAGTGGAAAATGAATAATAGAGGGTTGTTTTTTACAGGGAAAGTATTTTTTCGTAAGTATGTTCAAAAACATCGTTGGATACACGTGGCTTGTCACTATAAGCTCGAACTAGCAGTTCCTGAGAAACTAATTGAACTATTGTTGCCGCAACAGTTGAATGTAGCGGCGCGCCGCACCCCCTGCACGCACTCGGCGCGGTTAGCCGCAAGCGCTTCCCGCGCTCTCCGCTACCGGCTCGCGGCCAATCAATCGCTACACATTGTATGCAGGGCACGCGTGCCATGGATTTTGATACTAAAAAGTTCATTTGAGATCAAAGAACGTTTTCAACCATAATTTAAATAAATACGAGTAACTATAGCAACCAAGCGTTTGAGTGGAATCCTCAAGGAAAAAGAAAGCGTGGCCGTCCCCAACAAACTTGGCGTCGCACCGTATTGGCAGAAGCGGCGAACAACGGAATGCCAAGCTCAAGACCGTTCGCGATGGAGGTTTACTGTGGACGCCCTCTGCCCCAGCTAAGGGACATAGGACTTTAAGTCAAGTAAGTCAACTTATTCTATGTCCATCATTTCTAGAAGCACTAACGACGAAACACAGCGGACCGTATATACTTCGGCCAACCGCAGCGGCCTGAATGATTTTAATGCCTCAGGCACTAGACTAAACATTCGTAGTAGGACCCCAATAGAAGGCCCATGCTGGAGTGCTTCAAGTACTCATACACCTGCACTTTTGAGGATTTGACGAACGTCAAAGCCACTGACGCCGCAATCTAAGCTGAACATCTCAGCACCCACCTATAAATGATCTTGTTCATCCAGCCGACTCCCTCGCGGCAGGGCGTGCACTGTCCGCACGACTCGTGCTTGTAGAACATGATGAGGCGCGCGATGGCCTTCACGATGTCCGTGGACCTGTCCATCACGATGATGGCTGCTGTACCGAAGGCTGATTGAGCGGCTACTAAAGCGTCGAAGTCCATTAGGACGGTGTCGCAGACGCTGTGGAACGTAAGAAAATCGTTGGACTGTTAATAAAGAAAACAACAACGTACAAGCTAGTATAGCTGTATAAATCCATCAGTATCAGTCATTTTTAAGCAGAAGTCAGTTAGTCAGTCAGTTCAAGGAAGTTAGCGAGCAAGTTATTCTATTCTCCAATGACGGATGTATCTTTTCTTGTCGCCTTGAGGGGAATGCTTATCTCCTCAATCTTGTTAAAAGTAATACATGCAGCCGAAAACACGATAAACTGTTAGTTATCTTTATAACTTACTGTTTAGGCAGAAGCGGGGTAGATGATCCACCAGGGATAATAGCCAGTAAGTTATCCCATCCTCCGATGACGCCGCCGGCGTGTCTCTCGATCAGCTCCTTGAGGGGGATGCTCATCTCCTCCTCGACAGTGCAGGGAGTGTTGACGTGGCCCGAGATGTTGTACAGCTTGGTGCCCTGGTTACGCGTGCGGCCGAAAGAAGCGAACCATGCGCCGCCGCGACGGCAGATTGACTATAGAGAAAAGGTGTGTTGAAGCAAGGTTTATTTATAATATCAACGTTTGTTTCTTTGAAGAGCCCTGAGAGAATATTCCATACCATATATATCTGAAATTACTATGTATGTATAAAATCTTAACACACGCATCATCTCTCATACATTTTGTGTAATTGTAATAAATGTATCCAATAATAAAATAGCTGATATTTTTTACTAATTTGTTTTTGTGCACATAGTCTAAGCTCATAATATGTAGTTGTAATGTCCTTTAATAACTTTATAGTACTAATTTAAATTTACACAAAATGATTTCAATATATGCTTATATTTCTGCTTTACTCCTATTCCGATTTTAGCTAAATATTTTTCTCCAATACTCAAGTCCTATTTGATTTTTGTCACTCCTGAACCTTTTTTAATGACACTTACCGGGGCTACTGCAATAGTCTCCACATTATTGACAGTAGTAGGACATCCGAACAGGCCGATGTCAGCGGGGAATGGGGGCTTCAGACGGGGCTTGCCTTGCTTGCCCTCGATGGACTCGATGAGCGCGGTCTCCTCGCCACAGACGTACGCGCCGGCTCCACGATGAACGAAAACATCGAAGGAGTATCCGGAGCCACATGCGTTCTTTCCCAGTAGACCAGCTTGGTAGGCCTGACATTGAGGAAAAATTATTATTAATTATCTTAACTATTCATTATATGGAGCATGTCTATATCCAACGGTCTACTGCTGACACAAGCCAGCTCCAAGTGTCATCTAGATGAAATATTAGCAAATCATCATTTTGTTATTGCCCACCTTGAGTTGTTTGAACAAACCTAGCATAACTATGTTTGTAGTACCTTCTATACAAAGAAGACTACACCATATTGTGATAGTTATGTGTATTATTATTGCATGGTAACTGTTACCAGGCAGAACTGTCAAACCTTGAGAGAGTTCTACTCCTAACTGACAAGTAAGTACCTCACTTATTTTTTTTAAGTGCTATATTGCCATGAAAGATTAAAATATTATTATCTCACCTCAGCAATAGCCACTTGCAGATTACTGGCCTCATTATAAAACTCTCCTCTGATATAGATATAGGCGGCAATGGCATTGATAGCTCGACCAGCGATCAGGCAGCCTTCCACCAACTTGTGCGGGTCATGTCTCATGATCTCCCGGTCCTTGCAAGTGCCAGGCTCTCCTTCATCGGCGTTAACTACAAGGTAATGGGGGCGTCCATCCGAGGGTTTCTTCATGAATGACCATTTCATACCCGTGGGGAAACCGGCACCACCACGACCACGAAGACCGGATTGTTTCATCTCATCTGTAAATTTTTGATTGATTTTGGCATTTTAAATTAAACAATGGATTAATTTTATTGTTTTCACACATATGTCATACACATATTGATGATTCTTATGCATAAAAAGACATGTCAACAAAATACATAATATTTTTTTATTACATTGTTTACTTTAGTTAATTGTTGTATATGCAGTGACAGCGTCACCCGGGAACAAGACCAACATTTGATTATTCTCTTATGATGCTTTCAAAATACACCGTTAAATTTATGATTGTTTTTTTCCCTTGGACGGTTGATTCGGTACATGAAATACTATCGATTTATAAAGATAAAATTAAAATAAAAAGTACTTTTTTTTTAAACTTGAATTAATTTACGCATGTACGCAATTAACTTCTTTATGTAAACATCAGCTGGGCGAGTTCAATGGCCTGTAGGTAGTTAGTACGCAACGACGGACAACTACCTACAAGGTTATTGACTCGTTTACTTAAAGAAATTAATTTTGTAAATGTGTATATTAATTCGAGTTATAAAAAAAAACTATATTTTTTATTTCATCTTTATAAATCTATAGTGTTTCATGTACCAGATCGACCCTCCACTGGATTAAAACAACTAAAATTTAACAGTGTATAGAAATTATTACTTATGTTAAGGTCCAGATCAATTTGAAACTTAAAAACGCTCTCTTGGAAACCATGACTTTTGACATGTCACTTTGTGTTTAGGGGCTGTTGATTTGAGTAATATGTTTATCAGCCTATGTATGTATATTTGTTCCTTTGTGGAAGTTGAAGAAATTATACTCATTTGCTAATTTTGATGATAATTCTTATATCAATTGTCTTAATTTTGCCAGTGTCAATAAAGGTACCAAATCTGTGATTTAATCAAAACAAATGCCAACAACTACATCAGACTACTTATACCATTTAGTTAGTTCTAGCAATCGTGTTTATTGAATATTTTCAATTTTTATTAGGTCAGTTACACAATATTTTATTGATGCATAACTTATACAGTAACATTGCAATATTGCACAATATTATTTTGTTCTCAATAGAAAAAAATCCGCAAAAGGCATATTTATTTTCATTGTATCTCTGAGCTTGAATAAGAAGCTCAAATTTATTTTTGATGTTATACGATTTGGCTGTTGTTTATTTTATATTGATACATAATCATAACGTAAATACATAATTAGTAATTAGATAGCACAGTGGTTGAGCTGTTGGGTAAGGAACAGTATACCAGGGATTCAATTTCTGTATGGATTAAATATTTTTATGGCCTACATACAGATGGTTGGCGGGTTTCGATGTCGTGTATTTGAGTTTAAATGTTTGGTAACATATTCACGATACTGGAGTAATGTGTTCTAGAGTGAGGCGTCGTCTTTTTCTTGTATTAATTTACTTTATAATAGAACGGTACTCACTGACAATCCAGTCGGAACCCTTCAGCAATATTTCCTTGGTCATGTACCAGTCGCCGCGTGACATCGCACCCTTGAGTCTCCAGTCATGTCGACCGTACAAGTTCGTGAAGATTCTGTCTGCGTCCGCCAAAGGGCCGCCCCGTTGTTTGCCCTCAGGCTGCTTCTGCGTACCTTGGTAGCGGACCGGCACATTGCTGCTGATGATAGTCACCAGCGGGCCAACGACACCTAAAACGGGACGTAAAAATTATGTAAGTCACATACTACGCACCCTAACAATAACATTGACTCTTGTACTCGATTAGAATTTTAGTGTATGAGGAACACAATCAAGGGTTAAAGATTGAATATTATGGGGCTTATTATGCTACCGATATGTACCCAATTGTGGTTTTGTTCTTTGAATTACTCTCGCTAGCACACCAGCCATTTTTTCTAGATGTCAATAATTAATGTGTCAAAGTCAAATGCCAGTGACAGTCAATGTGTTTTTTGTTTTATTTACCCCTAAAGGAAGGCTAAAATCTTTTAAATATATTGCCTAGTCGTACGTATGTTTTTTTGTGTGATTTGTTAAATCCTACCTTATCAACAAAAAAATCTCATTGATTGATCCTAAAGACTTTTTGGTTATTTATAAAAAACGTTTAGATTTAGTTTTTTTTTATTCTCCGTAAGATAATATAAAATCCTTGAGTCTACACCGGTTAGGTTACCAGGGATGCCATATTCCCGAAAATATTCTACTCTTGGAGAAAACTCTCGATTTCTAATCACCATAGAAATCGATTCGATTTCATTAAAAAATTAATGTTGAATAGTGGCTGAACGGCCCAGTAGTAGCTTGCTAGCTTGGAGCAAGCTTGGAGTGTGGATGTGTTTGATTTGTGCCCAGTTAACGCAATTTTCTCGGCTATAGTATTATTATACTCTTTGATGCTCAGGCTTCATTGGCCTCATTACATTTTTATTTATTTATATATAATTATATTTTTTAATAGTAAAATATTTGAACCAATAGTTCCAGCGATTAGTACGTTCAAACAAACTCTTCAGCTTTATAATATAATATTAATATTTCAGATTTTATCGAGCTTTTAAATCAAGTGCAACATCAAAAAGAAGAAAAAATATCTATTTATTGTATTTTGATAGGATACCCTGGATACCAGCAAGATCGCTCTGTCATATGTCATCTAGGGATGGACGTTTCAAATATACATCGATGTTTTTTTTCCGATGTACAGACGCCAGCACATCAACCTACCTAAATCTGTCAAATTTCTTTAATAGATTTTCAACCTTATCACAATATTTGAAGGTTAATCTTCGATTGGTAAAATTTTACAGATTGTGGTAGATTGGCGTGTTGGCGTCTGTAAAATGCACCGATGTTAATACGATGTATTGAAAAAAATTATTGAAGTTTCCAAAATATCGATGGTTTTTCGCAATGGATATGGTCAAATCTAAAAGAAACTGCTAAAAAATGTGTAAAAAACATTGATCGGATAAATAATTGTTTCGATTTTTCTTTTTAAGTTTGAATTAGTAGTAAGGGAATTGTGGGGACGGCTCGGATGTAATCTTGCTGGTTTATATTGATTTCTTATAATAAAGGTTCATTAATCAGGGAGATGTAGCTCTGATTACACCCGATAGTCCCCAAGGTTATTATAATTAATAAATCTTGTACCTGGATTCCTCCTTGGGTATATCTTGTCACTGGTTATGAAGAGTTCTGCTTCGATTACGATTCCTGTCGTATTCTCCTTTCTCCACCTGTGTTAATTATAGCAACATGAGTACATCTGGGCAACCAAGCAGCCACCGAGTGACGCCCGCCTTACGTCACCTTCGTATCCTTTTTCCGTCATAACTGAAAATGATAAACACACATATATAGCTTCTTTACTTATATAAATCATCAAGTTCCTACCCTCCCTCCACGAGGATCTACGGAACAGTCATCCAGCATCAATGAGCCCATCAAACCCAACGCCATCGCGTCGGGACCATTACATGACCGGACCCATAGATGATAATCTAACCTCTCCTCTGAGAGTCACAGGAGAATATCTCCATTACAGGTTCCTACCCTCCCTCCGAGAGGATCCACGGAACAGTCATCCAGCATCAATGAGCCCATCAAACCCAACGCCATCGCGTCGGGACCATTACATGACCGGACCCATAGATGATAATCTAACCCAGCCACTCTGGTTAGATCATGACTTGGTGATCACCATAAGAACCCACACCTGGCCTTACCGCGAGGATCATTACGTGGGATTTACTTCTAGAACTTACGGACGATACTAATAGTCAACGAAGACGCCAGCTACACCCGGCGGCCCCGGTAAGCCCAAATATACTCAACTTAGGTGACTGCTGATGATGCTGATGAAGTGGTTGCTCGATCCTTGTTTTAGCCAACAAGTCACGACACGTGAGAACTCAACTTTTTGGCGGTTGCGGAACTATAGAGTAAACTAGAAGGACAATCTATGGCATCTCTCTTGAGTGTTGCCACATAAAAGTGACAGATAACATTACTCACGTAATTAATTCGTGCTTGTCACGACACTCCCGGGCGGCGAAGCTTTGGAGTGAAGTAGTGTACCGTAGTCAAGTTACGTGTCCATTCCTTGATCTTTTCTGTCGCCTTGACAGCTGCAGCGCGCTTAGTTCTCGCGACTGTTTCTACTTCTTTATCGTTTGTCTCGGTTGTGTTAGGTAGCAGTTCTCCCTTTTCTGTCAATGAATATTCTTTGTCTCCTTCCGGTATATCAGTTTCGCGTTCTTCAATATTAACGTCACGATTCTCAGTCCCTTCTTTGAGTGGGGTGTCATTCGGTTTGATCATATGGTTTGACCTCTGCTCTGGTATAACTGGTGTATCCACTTGGTTGATTTTCTCTGTACCTTGAAAGCTTATCTTGTTAATATCTGATGGGTAAGTTTGTTTTACCTGCTCATAGGTAGGTTCTACTGTATCCTCTACTTCTAGCGGGTAGAGGTGAGCGATGGATCGCGTATATTCCGTTTTTCCTACTTGGACTTTCGCGGCTCTGTACTGTCCATCGGCGCTTGGAATTAGAGATATGATTTTTCCCACTTTCCAATCATTCCTATTTTTTGAGTCGCCTTTGATCTGTACAACTTGACCAAGGCTAGGTGAAAGTTTTGATGTTACTCGTGGTTCTCGAGGTAAATGAGCATATCTCTCACGAAGACTAAGCAAATATCTGTTTGAGAATATATCTTTAAACTCTCCTAGTATAGTCAGCGCTCTCTTCCATCCTTTTACGAGTTCTGTTTTTGTAACGGATGTGCTCGGAAATTCACGACCATCTTCGTTTCCTTCTAACGAGATCACTCTTCCTACTGTTAGAAAATCTGACGGTTTTAAGATATAGTCTATTTCCGAATCGACGCTAGTGAGTGGTCGAGAGTTAACTACGGCTTCTATTTCCTTGATAATTGTCGAAAGTTGTTTATCATTTAACATATGTTTTTGTAGAGTCTTCTTCAGACAATTTTTTACTATGCCAACCAGTCGTTCATAAAATCCACCTGCCCATGGTGATAAAGGGTTAATAAATTTCCATTGTATTTTCTTCTGTATGCAATATTGACTTGATATTATCTCTGCTATCAGTTTGAAGTTTTGGGCGTTGTCTGATATTACTACTGATGGCACACCCCTTGTGGAGATCATTCGTCGTAATGCTGATAGACCTTCCTCAGCCGTGAGATCTTGCACAACCTCAAGGTGTACAGCTCTGATCACAAGACAGGTGAATAGACAGATCCATCTCTTCTTGTTACCGTCTTCATTGTTTACCAAAAGTGGTCCCATGTAGTCTACACCTGTATATGTGAATTGTGCTGTATAGTTTATTCTCTCAGCGGGTAATGCTGGTGCTGGAGGTAGCTTGAATGGACCTCCGCTGTGCTTAGTGCATTCTGGACATTTCTTCAGTAATCTTTGAACATAGCCTTTTCCCTTTGGGATCCAAAATGACTCCCTTACTTTACTCAGAGTGTGGTTTGCTCCTACGTGATAGTTTTCTTTATGTGTTCTGAGGATGAGATTGCTGGTGAATTCACACTCTCTAGGTATCAGTATTGGGTGTCGTTTGTCGAACGGCCATTCCGCGTTCTTCATACGACCACCGCATCTCAATATTCCATCTATATCTTTAAATAGGTCCAAGTTGATTGCTAGGCTTGTTTTCTTACCGTCACTTTCTTGCGGGAAATATTCCTTTTGTAAATTCTTAATTTTTTGCATAGTTCTATCTAGAACTGTATTCTCTTCTCTAAATGTCTTGTCTGGTATTCTTTCTTCGGTTTTCATAAAGTTAACTACATCCGAAGGACCCTGCCCCAACGACGGACAGGAAAAGTCTAGCAATGAGCGGACTGGCCAATATCTCTTATCTTGGTGTAAAAATTCAGGGCCATTAAGCCACATACTCTTTTTCTTCTTCCATAGATCCGGTCGAGTCGCTAGATCCGCAGGGTTTATTTCTGTATTCACATAACGTACTTTCAGCTGTTTATTCTCTTTTATAGTGTTCACTCTTCTATTAATAAAAGGAGGTAACAATTTATTAGAATGTATCCAGCTTAAAACTATTTGACTATCTGTCCATAGATATTCTTCCTCTATCGGGACACCAATAGCACTTTTGACATATGCTATTAGTTTACTACACAAGTAACATCCTAGTAGTTCTAGTCTAGGTATACGTAGGTCCTTTCTCTCTCCCTTTGGAGTAACCTTTGACTTTGCCATAATGACAGAAATATTTCTGTTATTTTTGTTTTCGGCTGTTATATAAATTACAGCAGCATATGCATGCTTAGATGCGTCACTAAAGCCGTGTAGTCTATATGTTACTGTGTTTGTTGGCTCTGTGAGCCCCATGTAGCGTGGTATTTCTATACTCTTTATTGCTTCTAAATTCTGAATTATTTCTTCCCACTGTCTTTGGAGTTCGTCTGGTAGGACAGTATCCCATTTCACTTTCAGCTCCCACAACTGTTGAAGTAGTAGTTTTATAGGTAGTATTAATGGAGAACCTAGTCCAAATGGGTCATACATAGAGGCTATAGTGCTCAATATCTTCCTTTTACTCTGCGGTTCTTTTATGTTGTCTGCTTTGAAAAGTTCATTCTTAATATTCAAACGTATTGTGTCATTCTTAATGTTCCATATTAGTCCTAATATTTTTGTCTCGGTTTCTTTAGCTTTGAATTCTGTAGGGATAGTTCGTAGAAAAGCTTCATCGTTGGACATCCAATCTCTAATATTCATAGCGATCTCTCCGAAAGTTCTTCGAGTTGTATCGTATAGCTTTATTGATTCCTCAGTAGAGTCTGTACCTGTCACGAAGTTGTCTACATAACATTTATCCACTATCTTAGGAATTAGTTCTGGTGCTTTCTGTGAAATATGGTACTTTACAACAGCTGTCAATAGAAATGGACTTGAAATTATGCCAAATGGCACTTGGCAAAAACGCATGTGTAAAATATTATCCATATCTAGGGGTTTATTTTCGTCTTTTATCCAAATGAATCTGGTAACATCTCTGTCCTCGGTTTGTAATCCTAGTTGTAGGAAAGCTTTCTCCACATCCGCTGTAATTGCGACTCTATATGTCCTGAACTGGATGAGCAATGCTACTAAATCTCCAATCATTGATGGGCCTCTATACAGGCACTCGTTTAAGCTCTTATTATCTTTTAATTTTCCCGATGCATCGTAAACAATGCGGCCTTTCTTTCCTTCTTGATGCACCATGTGATGTGGAAGATAATGTATTGGAGGGACTCTTTGATTGTATACATTATCCTCGGGGTTAACAACTTCTATGGTACCGTTCTTCAGTTGTTCTTTCAGTATGTCTTGATATTCCTTCATTGAGGCTTTGCTCATTCGTTGTAGTAGGCCTTTTAATCTTCCATACGCTAGTCCGAAATTGGTAGGCATTTCTGGAGGGAAGTGAATCCATGGCCATTTAACCCAATATCTCCCCTCTTTGTATACTATAGTATCATTGAGATGTTTAATGGCTTCTTCTTCTCTGGTTGTTTTCGGGTTGTCTGTTATTCCTATACTTTCTAGAGTCCATAAGAAAGATATATCCATGTTTCTGAGAGGTAAGTCTGGTTCTGTAAAATAAATACAGTTCGGATCATGATTCTGGCAATATGTAATGACTGATAAAGTATATTCCTTTTCTTCAGTATTCAATTTCCCACTAAGTATCCATCCAAATTCTGAGTTTACCAGGTATAGGTCTCTTCCTATATGTATTTTTTCTGTAGACATCAAACTAAAGTAGTAGTCATTTCCAATAAGAATATCTACTCTATCTCCAAGAGAACCATCGTCGGCTAGGATTGTACCCCTTTTCTTTTCGATTCTGATATCAGGTAATGCTACACCTCTTGTAATCATTGGTACTTCGTTAGCATATAGTGTTATTAATTTGTTCGTTCTTGTCGCCATCTTCAGTTTGACTCGTGGGCTACTATATTCTTGCGGTGCCTCGCTGGCAAAAGTAAAGATAGATAACTTATTTTCTTCTCTAGCTGATAGATTAAGTTCTTTGGAAATCCTTTTCGTAACATATGATCCTTGAGATCCTGAGTCTAATAGTACTCTGCATTTGATGGATCGGTTAGGTTTGTTTTCATTCTCTAGTGTTACTATAGCGGTTTGCAATACCGTGAAGCCACTGTTATCTGATGTGGTTAAAGTCGATTCCTTTTTTACCTTGAATTTTTCTGGACATAAAGCTTGATGGTGTTTCCCCACCTCTTTGCAATAGTAACAATTTTTCTTGTTTGGGCATGACTTGATCATGTGTTCTTCTGAAAAGCAGTTGAAGCAGCGGTTTTTCAGGCGTGTCCTTCTATCTTCTATATTCTTGTATTCTTGGCACTGATCAGAATAATGCCCTTGGTTACAAAATATACAGCTCGGTTTCCTTTTCTTGCTAACTACATGGCCTTTTGTTTTCCTCCTTCTCTCTCGGTCGCTGTCTCTTGTTTGGTCATACTGACGCTTTCTTGATTGATTATATTTTTCAGTTTTAGAGCAATGTGGTTCTTGGAACCAATGCTTTTTATTGTATTCCTTTTTCTTGTTTCTCGTTTGTATATTCTTCTTGTTGGAGTTTATTATCCTTTTGGAGTTGCTATTGAATTTTCCTGCAGGTCTATCTGACTGCCACGGTTTTTTCTCATTGTGTGCTGTATGTAACATTTCTACTGTATGGTTTTCTGTTATAGTTGAGTTATTTCCTTGTGGTACTTTATTTGCTTCCTCTCTTGCAGATACTATCTCTTCCAGGTATGTCCTCAATTCTTCCACAGTATTTTCTTTCATCTTCATCTTAACCTCATAGATAATATCTCCTGGAAACTTTTCCATTATAAGATGTCTCAAATGATTATGGTTAGTATCTTCTCCAAGTGACTGTAAAACCCTGAGATGACGTTCCACCTCATTTAAAGTACTACGACATTCTCCAACCGATGTACTTGCAGTCTTTACTTTGTTCAGTGCACTGTAGTGTGCGTCTATAATATGTGATTGCTTGCCGTACCTGCTTGTTAATACTTGAATGGCTATAGTGTAATTCTTGTTTGTGGTTTCCAATCCGTCCACAATCTTACGTGGTTCGCCTTTAAGCGTTGACTTAAGGTAAAGTAGTTTATCTACGTCTGGCAATGGTCTGTCATGTATATTGGACTTATAAATATCCCAATATTCACACCAAGTAAGTATATCTCCACTGAATTCTGGTAGTGTAAGTGTTGGTAATTTGGCAGAGAAATTACGGATCTGATCCCCATCGTTATTGCCATATGGTTGGACTTCGTTTGATCTGTTCATTAGGATACACCTTAGTTCAGTTAGGATCTCTTCACTATCCAATTGGATATTACTCATATTCGAGATCTCGTCTGGTGACGGATTATTTGAAATTCTAAAATATTCATTGAGTTCACTCGTGAATCGTTTAATCATATTTTCTAGCTTCGATGCACATATCTGTGCCTTTTGTATCGATTCTCGGTCACTGCTACCTTCTTTACAATAAATTTCAGCTTGCTGTCTATGTTCGTTTATTCTTTTAATTATTTGATAAAGTCGCAACTTGATTGTAACCTCCAACGAGGAATCCTCCTCTTCATGCTCCATCTTGTCTCGAATTTCCTGGAATTGTTTTATTGGTCCATAAGTTTTCCAACTATTATAACTCATTATCATTTATAATATGAGACGAGAGCGAGGTAGTAATCACTTTGTTCTGTGTTGATATATTATTATTAAATTATTATAATTATATATAGTATATATTTCCTCTATATACCTATTGTTTTTCAAATAAATGAAAGTTTGAAAATCTTAAGTCCAGTTAGGTAAAATAGTGATAATAATCCTTAGTCATAAGGCAACTTAGTCCTGTACACATATAATCATTATAATATCAACATAACATATGTTGAAACTTGCCCTTGGCATTACCATACATCAAGCCTTTAATATCCTATTTGAGTTTCATAAATATCAGAACTTGGCCTTCGGACTGCCACGCACCATGATTCTAGTATTATGATGATATTTGTCTCTATCCATTTGAATATAATTTCTGAACTCTATTGTTGGATGCTATAAAGTAGTTTTCCCATAATATTAATTGAATATTAATAAAACTCAAGTGAGCAATTAGTTACACCGCACAACTATTTCTGTGTATTTATTTATTTATTTAAAACTTTATGCACTATCAGTGTATACTTGAAAGGAAAATTTTCTATTTTGTACTTACTGTAAAATGTGGGTCAAGGTGCCCAAATTATCTTGAATAATTAGGCAAATCCCCTTTTGTTTCACTTACAGGGAAACATAGTATTAATCCATTGATAAAGGTAAGAATATTCATTTTAATTCTACTATTCATTTATTTAAGTTTAATTGTTTTATTAATTTTATATTTTTCTTTCTAGAATAACCATATTAAAATGAATAACTTATGTATTTACAATCTATTCATATACTTCACTTAGCCTTTATGATAATGACTAATGTCTAATACTTATTTTGTTTATAAGAATAAGCAAATTTATTTTATCTTGAAGTCATAACTATTTTGGAGAGACTTTGTGTATTTAATTTCATGTAGGATTAGTTAACCTTTCACATGGTATAGTCATTAATCTATGAATTAATTTATGAAATGATTTTTGGTAAGTCTTGACTTTCAAACATTACTTCAACTGAATCCTAGACTTTACTAGGTCTGAGTAAATTGTATGTAGGTATAATTTATAGTGTGGAGGCTATTCTTTGTTTTATCTATAAATTACTGTAAATGGAACTAAATATTTTATTTTGAGAAACCTTGTTCCTTCATATTTTATTTTTTATTACTGAGTTAACTTTTAGGTTATACCATTATCTTTATCTCGAATGTTATCTTATCTCGGGGGATTTCCCCGCACGATTATGACCGCTCTTTTAGGGCGTGGTCGTGGTCTCGATAATACTTTTGGTCTTACAAGAAAGTGCAAACCTTTCTATAGTGGTGAATAGCTGATATTAGTACTTACTATCGTAGGTATACTCAATACATAAAGTATCTCAAATTATCCGGCGAAGTACCGAGTGCAAGGTACCTACTTGCATTCTTCTATTTAAATCATTTGTATCGGTCTTACGGATTACCCTTTCCGAGCCTCATCGTATTTAATCATAAACCCTGTACTTTTTATGATAAATTAACAAGACGTTCATTTATTTTATCACATTTAGACTTCTTACTGCTAATAACTTTATTTCGTAATTTAGAAAACTTACCACGTTTTTCTCGAAATCACTCTTTGATAAAGTATGGGCCAAAAATATGTATCACACTATTAAACTTCGTTTTAAACTTCAAGTTTTTAATTGCTTTTACGATTTTATCTCTAGTTTTACAATTTATAATTATGATCGTTTCTTACCGTCGATGTCCTTTGAAGAAAATAAACATGGCGTACTAATTCAGGACTTATTGAAATACTCATTATATTTTATCGTTAAGTTTATCCTATATTTCCCGTCCTCCGAATGTGTATAATTACTTTTAAATTATGTACTACTTAATTAATATTTAAGTTTGTAAAATAGCTTACGTTTAGATTATATTTTAAACTTTTCCAAAGAAGAATTTTATTCGGATTGATACTCCCAACGCCATCTGTCATCGAGTAGCGGAAGTTAAAAAACGAGCTTTCTAGAATCACCGCGGGAATTTCAATCTTGACACACTATCGACATGCTCTTGTTCCTAAGTTAAGCTAATGCCACAGAATTACATCTTTTAGTAAATACAAGAGTTAGGAACCCAATTAAGAACAATAGTCTTGTCCACCGTGTCACTTAAGGTCGTTTCCACTAGTTTCATGCACAATTTAGTTCATCTCTTGCGTCATAGATGTCCTTAGTAGTCTAGTTGTACCCAGTTGTACCAAAACTTGTTTTCATCTTAATCTAATTAAACAAACTTTATTAAGGTGTTAACTCAAGAATTACAATCACATTGATTACATATATGTGTAATCAATACACAAGCAATACTATGCCTGCAGACAGCTTTACATCCTTACAGGACCCTCCGGAACAGGCGAAAAATGCGTTTAGCATAAATTGACCACATATTGAGTGCATTATCACTTCACGTTCCAATATATTTAGTTTCCAATCAACAGGTAATCGATACATATCACCGCTTATGTACATTTTCATGTTTAAACCAGTCTTTATACCCGTGACCTTTTCATAGCATCACTGCCATGTTGTCCAGATTTCATGGAATATTTTCTTCCATATCTTAGCGCACTCCAGACTATGGGGTCTGTCTGGCCAGCATTGTCACCATGTTGGTGACGCATGTTCATTTTTGTAAACCAGCATCTTCATCATGCCGGTGATGCTTGTTCATTTGTAAACCAGCATATCCATCATGTGGGTGACACATGTTCGTTTTGTAAACCAGCATCTCCACCATGTGGGGACGGCTCGGATGTAATCTTGCTGGTTTATATTGATTTCTTATAATAAAGGTTCATTAATCAGGGAGATGTAGCTCTGATTACACCCGATAGTCCCCAAGGTTATTATAATTAATAAATCTTGTACCTGGATTCCTCCTTGGGTATATCTTGTCACTGGTTATGAAGAGTTCTGCTTCGATTACGATTCCTGTCGTATTCTCCTTTCTCCACCTGTGTTAATTATAGCAACATGAGTACATCTGGGCAACCAAGCAGCCACCGAGTGACGCCCGCCTTACGTCACCTTCGTATCCTTTTTCCGTCATAACTGAAAATGATAAACACACATATATAGCTTCTTTACTTATATAAATCATCAAGTTCCTACCCTCCCTCCACGAGGATCTACGGAACAGTCATCCAGCATCAATGAGCCCATCAAACCCAACGCCATCGCGTCGGGACCATTACATGACCGGACCCATAGATGATAATCTAACCTCTCCTCTGAGAGTCACAGGAGAACATCTCCATTACAGGTTCCTACCCTCCCTCCGAGAGGATCCACGGAACAGTCATCCAGCATCAATGAGCCCATCAAACCCAACGCCATCGCGTCGGGACCATTACATGACCGGACCCATAGATGATAATCTAACCCAGCCACTCTGGTTAGATCATGACTTGGTGATCACCATAAGAACCCACACCTGGCCTTACCGCGAGGATCATTACGTGGGATTTACTTCTAGAACTTACGGACGATACTAATAGTCAACGAAGACGCCAGCTACACCCAGCGGCCCCGGTAAACCCAAATATACTCAACTTAGGTGACTGCTGATGATGCTGATGAAGTGGTTGCTCGATCCTTGTTTTAGCCAACAAGTCACGACACGTGAGAACTCAACTTTTTGGCGGTTGCGGAACTATAGAGTAAACTAGAAGGACAATCTATGGCATCTCTCTTGAGTGTTGCCACATAAAAGTGACAGATAACATTACTCACGTAATTAATTCGTGCTTGTCACGACAGGAATACAACCCATTCATGCAAACCGATAAATATAATATTCCACAACTTTCACACAATGCCACATAGTCCCAGACTAATCAAAGCTTGTGCTATGAGTACTCGACAACTGATTCGCAATGTCCTTGTGGGGGCGATCGGTCGCGCCGGGCCTTCAGGCCATGCTCCGGAGCGAGGAGGAGTGGCAGGCGGTCGTGTCCTTCTGCGAAGTAGTAATGCTAACAAAGGAGGAGGCCGACCGCCTCAGGCAACGGCGCTCACGCCGCCGCCACCGCCGGGATTCCAATCCTGATTTCTTGCCACCGCGGGATCGCGGACGGCAAGCAATGGGTAGCTCACTGTCCGTCCGTCTGGTATCAGACCGGTCCAAGCCCAAGTCGTTTACGGCGCGCACTGTTCCCGCGCGCCTCAGAGAGTTGTCCGCAAACTGTAGGGGTCCAGCAGGGCCGAAGCTTACTGGGGCCAAAGGTTATGTGAAAATGAAATCCAGGTCCCTGGGACGAAGGCAATGAAAGGAGCAGGGTAGGTTTTTAGTCAGTAAGAGTCTGACACTATCCCCCGCCCCACACAGGGGTGGGAATTGTCTTTTGATGATTATACCAACCATAAAAAAAACTCGACAACTGATAAAGATACTTATATATTTCTAAATACATATATATCAGTCAGTCTGTCCCTATGTATGTTTAGATCTTTAAAACTACGCAACGAGTTTTGATGCGGTTTTTTTTAACACATAGATTGATTCAAGAGGAAGTTTTATATGTATAATTCGTGCATAATGTATTTAATATCACCATTGCACCTCACTTGTGCGAAGATGGAGCGGGTCGCTACTTATAGATAAATTTCACCCAGACACAATGAATGATCGTGCTCATCATACACTACACACCTACACACTGACAACCCTAAATCTATGTCCTTTAACTCAGTCCATCCAAAGGTTGTCTGTAAGAAATTGCCCTGTGCAACCAGACCGCCCATTGTACGCTTATTAATAATAATGTTTTGTCCTTTATTTTTTGTCTTTGCGGTGTACAATAAAGGACATATAAATAAATAAACATTTGTCTTGGATGGAAATCAAATCCACGACCTCTAACCGCTAGACCAACGAGAGAGTCAATAAATGGAGTTATAAAGGCCGAAGCGGGTGAACTAATTACAAGGTTCCAATCCACGAAAAGTCACTGAAGCGTCAGTATACTTATAGAAACCATCCACCATCTTATAGATTGAGTATTCGATGCATCGAATAAAAAAATCGATATTTATTCGATGTTAATGTATTAACAATCAACATAAGTTCATCGATCGATCATCGATGCATCTTATTCTTTACTATACATCGAGTGTTTATAATACATCGATAAATATCGTCCCAATCCCAGTCGTCCCTCCCTAAGTGTCATCTTACTATCTTACTTCTGTTTCTGTTCAATTTATCTGCGTTTCTGATTTAAACTTTCAAAATTGAATACATTTTTTTTTTAATTATTTTGACTTTACTTTTCTAGTTATCCTGAATTTCTTTATCGCTTGTTGTTCTTCTGAGTCTTCTGACAGTTACATTGTGTTCTGTGGAGTTCTGAGATAAATTCCTTGGTGATAGTTTAAGAAATAGATAGAAAAACGTGAGATAAAACACTGTCAAACAGTCAAAGTCCAAAAATTCGATTTCGGAATTCGTCACAATAATTATCAATTTATTCATTAGCATTTGCTCAGCCAATTGCGCAGCTATTAAATATTTATACAAATAAACAGTATTGTGTTTTGGTTAAAAGCATAGACTTTTTTCTCAATTATAGAAACAAAATGGTATTAACTGGTTAGTGTATCTTCTAAGGATACTTGAATATTAGCCTTTTTATTTCTTTGTCTTTATCTAAGTCATAACTATTAATTTAGCTACAGCATAGTTTTTTACAAAGCTATCTGCTTATCCTCCGTGTGACCAAATATTTTTTTAATTTTTTATTATTATTTTATAAACACTGAAAGTATAGTTATACTTCCAGAATTATTAAATGAAAGTATCTGTAAGAACAATAATTAGGTTCCATCTATCTTTATACTATAAACAGTAAACTGCAGAAAAATTATAATTTTTGTCACATAATTTTCTTAATAATATTAGACAATAGTCAACCATGGTAGATGTTATTCCAGCGGTGGCCAGGCTTACAAATAGGGTGTTTAGGATTCTAGGATGTAACCCAGGTGTTATGACTCTGCAAGGCACCAACACATATCTGTTAGGAACTGGAAAGAAGTAAGTATCTACAAGTTATCTGAGTAATTAGTAAGTAACCTTTTTTTGGTTGAGAAATCATCAAATAATTCCTCTTGCTCTGGGTGGAGCTGAGGTGAGTGTCAGACTAATTGACTGAAACCAGTCTATGTACCTTCCATTGCCCATTGCATTCAAGGGTCATGTTAACTCTTTGGAACAATTCTACAGGCTTAGATTATTGACCCCACACTTCAATTTTTCTTTTTTTTCTTTTCTTCTTTGTTCCTTCTAGAGGTTTGATATAACACACTGTTTTGTGGGGGCTGATGATCTGTGTGATAAGAATTATTAGTACATTTTTTTTTATTAAATAATTTTTATATCAGTTTCCCACAAAGAATTAAATTATGTACATATTATATAATATTATGTATTGTTTGAAAGGTGTCTTTATGAAAGATAAATAACTATTTACCTATCTCATGTTGTGTTCCATCAATAATTGCATCACTGCTTACCAGTTGCAGTTGGGATTGCTGTGTCAAGCACCAGTTTAAATCCCTTTTTTTTTTAAATAAAATGGGTATAACTTTCTTTAGGCTATCCTACTCCCTTATCAGATAGACGCTTCCCAAATGCTTTTTACTTTTGCCTTGACCTACAACATTTTTTCTTGTTCAGCCGGATCCTCATAGACACTGGTGATAAAAATGTGCCTGAGTACCAAAGCAACTTGACCCAAGTGTTGAAGTCAGAACAAGCGGACATCGAGCATATTATTGTTACTCATTGGCATCATGACCATATTGGTGGAGTGGAGGATATTTATGGTTCTATAGCTGGTAAAAAATTGGTTCCATTGATTTTACAGTAACGTTTTTAGCAATATTAGATTTACTGTATTTTTATTGTAGCCAGCAGTAGTTTGTGATCATAGATATAATTTTTCTATGTTTGTGATGCATGGTTCTGTATGACACCATAATCACCCTTAATGAAGAACTGAAGTTAGGCATACTCTTGGAAATATTGTGAGTCAAACTCACAATATTTTCAATTGAATTATTATCAAATCCTGCTTTGTCTATCATAGTACAACATATTTCAAAAGATGTTAGTTTAGTATAATTTGAGGATTTAACCTTTTGAATACTGTAATTAGAGCCACAATAGAAAGACAATAGGTGTGCGAACACCGGTGTCCTCTGGGGCTTAACAGTTTAAATTATACTATTATTTTAGGACAGCCAAAAGTATGGAAGTATGTAAGAAGTCAAGATGACGATCCTGAGGAACTACCAACTAATGTTCCAATAAACTGGTTATCAGATGGCCAAGAGTTTAAAGTAGAGGGAGCCACTGTCAAGGTTCATCATACACCAGGGCATACCACTGATCATGTGGTGCTAACTCTTTTGGAAGAAGACACCCTGTTCAGTGGAGACTGTATACTGGGCGAAGGAACAGCTGTGTTTGAAGACCTTCACTCATACATGAACAGTTTGCACAAAATTTCTGATTTGAATCCTAAAGTTATTTATCCAGGACATGGAAACATTGTTGAGGTGAGTATTTTTTTTTAATTATTGTTTTTTAGGCCTATTTTAGGGGGATCCCCCTTTTTTTTTTTGGTAGGTAAAATAGTAATTTATCATGTTTAAGCTATGGGTAACTGGAATGGCACTGGATAACTAGGATAATGGATCCTCTATTTATGTTGTTGTCTAATTTGGTTTTTAAATGTTATTATTTCAATCTAACGATTATATCTACACATGTACAGAACCTTAAATATTAATTAAACTATTTATATAACTAACAATTAAATAAATATTTTCAGAAACCTATTGAAAAAATTAAGTATTACATAGCCCATAGGAACCAAAGAGAGGCACAAATACAAGAAGCATTAAAGTTAAACAAGGATGTACAACTTAATGCCATGGACTTAGTGAAACTAATTTATACTGACACCCCTGAACAGCTGTGGCCTGCAGCAGCATATAATGTCAACCATCATTTGACAAAGCTGACTAAAGAAAAAAAGATTCATTGTACCAGTGTTGATGGAGAATTAAAATGGCAACATATTGATAAACTTGAGAGCAATTTATAGAGCAACATCAATGATTTATTATTATAATACTATTTTGTTATACCATGGAATGGTTCTTCTTTTTTTCAAATTCATTATATTTGTTATAGAATGTAAATTATCTAGTTTGCCTGGAAACTGCTCTCAAATCAATTGGGAAGAAACTAGGCAGATTTATACAGGATTAGAATTCTATAACTTGTTAAGTTTGTTGTTTTTTTAGGTATCAGAATAAAAAAATCTTGTTTGTATGTTGTTATTATTTATTTTAGATCACAACAAAATCTTATATTATTTTCTGGATAAGGTACTCTTTCTTTGCATTCAATCATACATTTGTCTATGGTTGGGTTAGGTGAAGACCCTGACCCACGCTTGGCAAACCTGCACAATATAGCTGCCTACATTATACTTTTCATAGGTATCAGTATGGATGGATTGAAAGAGAGATAAGTTATAACAGCCAGATATGACTATTATAATCAATAGAAGAATATGGAAGAAAAAGACACTAAATAAATAAATAATAACTCTGAGGCAGTAGGTAGGTAGGGTTTCCAACAGCCAACAAAATGTAAATGAGGCATTGTTATCTTGTATACCTTGGATTTACAATTACTAGGTATTACATTAAACAACGAGTCAGGGTGTTAAAAATACATGTTTTGATAAGTCATGCTTTCCATATAATTGTATAATCTACTCTGAGGCCTAATATAAGCGAATCTTTCATTTTGATCAACGAACCCAAAATCGTCGTCGATCGCCAACAGAGGGTTCTTTTCTGGTTTCAAAACAAATGATTGACTGATTTTTTTTTTTGGAGACTATCAGGGTTATAGTCTGTCTTGCTTGTGTCTCGGTTTCATAAATAAATTATCCATAATATTTATTTGATAAGGTTTAATACAACGTAACATTCCTTAATACACAAAAGTAAAATCACATCAAGTGAATTTCAAAATAAACAAAGCTTTGTGGTTGTAAGCTTTTGATAAATGTATAATACATATTACAATTAAGTAACTTATTAAGTCGATGTTAACAACAACAATGAGTGAAGTGACTTGATTGTCATGATTTATTGCTTCTAAATTAAAATTTGTTTTTTTTTTTAAACCTCAGTTTAATTCATGATGGAGCACTTAAATTTCGAAAGTTTTTCTTTAATTATGATATGATATAGCAATACAATAGCTATAATTACATAATGATTTTCAATTGATTTAGCTGATAATAGTAGGTAATGATACTTGATGAAGTTGGACCAGACGATAAACATTTAATCCAATGAATAAAACAATGTTGTACATCACGGGCGTGGCCAGTATTTAGTTAAGTGTGGAGAAAAAGCAAAAAAAGGGGGAATTTAACCTGTCGGAGGCTTAAGGCGGAGCTAATATCGCCCAGATACGCAGATAAGCTAGAGAATGTCAAATGGACAACTTATCATGTAGAGTTAACAGTGCAAATTGTAGTGTTTTTTTTTTATCACACATAATAAATGTGGCAAAAAAACTGCTTTATGTGAGAATGCAGGGTAACAAGTGAAAGTGGGAACTTTTCTTCACTGTAGGTACGCCCATGTGTACAATTCAACTATGTAAAGCAATGAAATGGGGTATAAGACTTAGCTTTGATTCTGTTGAACTAGTTCTGTAAGTTTGCACTTTGAAATTGGTTTAGTTTTTCATTAAGGGTGTATATAACTAATGTGTAATCAATTACCTAACTAATTAATTATACTATTTAATTATTACAGTTTTTCAATATTCAGACGATTGTCATTCAAACAATAAATGGCGTTTCGACGCAAGCTTTCAAACCGCCATAATTATTCCATAGACAATAGCTATCTATTGATTGAAAAATCGGGAATTAATTAAATTACACTTCATGCAACTTCAAAATGATTTTAAAAGATTATGATAATGTTCAACAAATAAATAACACGGACAATCGCGCCACCTTTTATTACGTGTCGTTAAAGTACAAAGGTCGCTATCGGCGCATGCGTTTGGGAGGCGGCATCATGTCGGAGTCGTCGTGGAACCTGTGGTTGTCTATGTAGTCGAGTAAGATCTCCTTGGTTACTGGGTCCTTTATGCTCTCGCAGACCGCTGGAGAAAAAAAAAAGATCGTTTAATGGTGATAGCTGGGATTTGAGAGAGGTAGTAGGAATACCGTTTATTTGCAACTTTCTTTGGTGTACAATAAAGTTATATTCTATTCTATTCTATTCTATTCTATTTCTTTCTCATTACGTTAATGAAAAAAAAAGAGTACAGTTATTCAGCGAAAGCAACTACCAGTAGACATTTTGCAACTAAACAGAATATTTGAAAGTTTTATAAAGTAGGAAGGCGTTTCCCAAACTTGGTGCAAATCACGAGCGCGTCGCCGACGCTCGGTTCTTTTCACAGAGATTGGAATTTATACTTTATGCTTCTCGTCATAACGTTCAATGTATAATTTAAATTACTATGTTATGACAAGAGGTTTAAAGGTGGCTTCATAACGCGTACGAGATTCAATGACAGCTTAATTACGATCAAAGCGGAGCGCGATGAAATGCATTTCATATGAACAGGCCTTTAGGTACCACCAAAGCTGCGTTGTATAACATTCGAAAGAAGTCATCCAATAGGTTACCTAGCAATGGGTAGGAAACGCAAACCAATACGGAATATGATTAAAAACTAAATTGTTATCTAACCAGTTTGTCAATAAATATACAAAAAATAGAATATTAATAGTTAATATAATATCAAACTTAGAAGAAAAGCCTGCGAGATACAACAATCTCTCTATCTATATATAAATATATATATATATATAAATGAATCCCTATTATTATTATTCTAATAATAATAATTCGCTAATTCTTTTTTTGTTGTGTTTCTTATTGTCAGGAGAAGGTTCTTATGAAAGAAAAAAAAATAGAGTAGAGTAGTCAGTTGACGGGAGCGAAGCCGCGGGCAAAAGCTAGTTTCAAATAAATATATCTGTCACTCTCGTCAAAACGCCGTTTTCTATGGTGGTCATATGGTTGTGTGACGTCAAAGACCACGTCGGACTTCTCTTTCTCATGTGCAGCTTTGAAGCTTTATAACTTCGTTGTTGACAACGATATTAAAAAAACATAATATATTTGTTTATTACAGTTAAAAATTATTTAATTTAGCAATTAAAAAATGGTTCTTCAAAATACTCACAAGTGGCAGTGTTATAGCTGTTAGGATAAGATTTGTCTGTCCGCTCCCTCATGAAGACCCATCGTCCGTTCTCAAAGGTACACTCTATGATTTTGTTGTCAAGGTGTTTGATATCCTTTGTCACCTTCATTGACGCGAAAGGCTGGTCCAATTTACCGACGTATAAATACCCAACTTTTGTTGGTAAGATGCTGTAATAAAATTTATTAAATATAGGACGCTGTTATAGAAATAACGGGACGCTGACCTCGAGTTACCAACATGGTACAAAGGCAGGAAGATTATAATTCAGGTAACAAATCAATTGATCAATGGAGTGCTGGTCCTGGTCTTAATTTTTCTTTACTAAGTTTTATTTTTTTCTATAGGAAAATCTCTTTAGAAGTTTTCGCGGCTTGATTAGTGATTTCGACAGTGGCGAAATGTGTTTTTACAATTATACATGATTCTACGAGAAATACAGAAGTAAGCATAACATAAAGAGGTTATATTGTTTTTGTTGATATTATGTTTGTAAAAGCTAATCCTTGCATATACATAGGGTGACTGGTAATTAGTGAACGATAGTTACGTGATTGTAGTCATGATAACAAAGAACTTTTACTATGGGACCAAATCTGAAATCGCGAAAAAAAATCTGCAGTACATTTGTGTTCGCCTAACTGGTCAAAATGTACTGAACTTGACTGAACTTCGCTATTTCAGGTTACCAGTCAAGTGAAATTTTCAATTATGTGGATTTTGTGGAAACTAAAATCTTGGAAAATCCAATTATGCAGTTTTAGTTTTAGCTATCTTGCATAATTTCGGATTTAGATAGCCACAGCTATTTGAAAAATTAATACATGAATGTGTTAACTCACCCTTGTCCACCCTGGGTGACAATTTTTAACTTAAAGTCTACGCTGTTCATATTGCTTGGCTTCCATTTTAGTACGTCTTCACACGGCCCTGGTACATATCTCTAAAAAATAAATAAGCATTCAAATCAAATATTACATATATTTAGTGATACCATCAATATGACGAAAAGTGATTCATATAATAAGAAAAAGACTACAAAAATTATCCACTACATCTTCTTTATTTTTTGTTAAAGGGGGAAACCTTGGATGGTGAGAAAGGGAGAGACCAAAGAAAAGATGGATTGAGTGAGGGGTGATGTGAAAAAAAATAGAGAGTCAGTGGTAGCGTGAGCGTTTACAGCCACGTGACTGAGCGTTGAGATGACCTCAGAGCAAAGGAATTGGAGGCGTGGCTAACTCAAGGCGTTCGACGCAAGAGAATCGAAACGAAACGGTCGTAACTTGGCTAGGCCTGCTGGACAGAATGGAAGAGACAAACGTGTTGTATAAACAAGGGCAAGAAAATTATGGTGGGAAACCTTAAAAATAATCAGGTCTTGAGGAGAAAAGACCAGGGAGTATCGGATGAACGACGAAAAATGCTTGTTAGGACACATCCGTGAGGAGACTGAAAAATGGTCTTCCCGAAGCTTGTCTGTGCACGGCAGCACGTGAACACTGCCACCGTCTGTCCAGGAGTAACTTGGGAGACGGACAGAGTCCCCACTGTGATTGGAAGGGCAGTGGCTGATTGTACAAATTGCTAATTTATCCATTCATTCCCACCTAAAGCCATATACTGTGCCGACAATTTGCGTGATTGTAAGGAAAATTGTGTCCAGCAATGAATATTTTTCAACAGATTTGAAAGCAGCTAAATGCAAATTCAGAGCAGCTCTACCGCCCGTATTATGAAGAGGTATAGTTTGTAAGATTAGATGTAAGAGATAATCTCCTAAAAATTCATCGCCGAATGCCGTCGACAGTATGCCTGCGGCAATCAGCGAGAGCTACAATATCGTCGAGTCGCATTGGCAAGTAGCCAATGAGATTCCTTTATCCCGAATATGCAAGATGGGAATGAAGCTATAGAAAAAACTAGTTAAAAAAAACTAGTTTTTTTTTTTAAATAAAACTAAAAACTACTGTATTTTTTTAAATAAAATAAATACTAGTTTTTTTTTTTATAAAATAGAAACTAGTTTTTTAAATAATAATTAGTTTTTTTTTAGTTACGTAACTAATTTCATACTAACCTCCTTAGAAGGCTGGAATATAAGCCCGTCAGGCTCGTGAGACAACGTCTTCGCGAACTTCTCGCCTAACAACTGTCGCGCCATTGGAAGCTCCCAGAATTGTTTCAGACGTATACTGAACGGCTCTCGTTCTTTCTTTATTATACCTTCTTTCATTGCTTGATGCCTGTAAGGATGGATAGTACATTTTTTTTGTGAATAATAATGTTGAATGTACGCTTATGCATTGATTATTGAACACTGATTATCAGGTTCTCAATGAAAAAAATATTGAGATTTTGAATTTAGAATCTGTTCATGGTTAGTCAAATTTGTACATAAGATTGTTCATAAGCAAACGAAATAGCTCAATTTTTCGTCTGTATCTGACTGCCCAATTTTGTCAACTCTAACTGCAAAACTCCGTTCATTTTCTTAGTTGGTAAGACTTTGATTTCTTCTGTTTTTTTTTTTGTATGTTCATATTATCCAATGACATCTCCGCGCCCTTGGGCGGGGCGGGAGATAGTGTCAGACTTTTACCGACTAAAAACCCACTCCAGTTCCTCCGTTGCCTTTCATATTGGGGCCGAACCTTGGCCCCAGTAGGTTTCGACCCTGCTGGGCCCCTACAGTTGCTGACAACTCCTTCAGGCGCGCGTGAAACGATGCGCGCCGGCGACGACTTGGGCTCGGTCCGGACGGTTACCGGACGGTCGGACAGCGAGCTGTTATGACCCACCTAAAACCCAGATTTTCAAAGCCAAATTCACAGAGACGTAACTGAAAATCCTTTATTTTCTACTAATAAAAAGTTACCTACATAACAACAAAATAAAAATTCATTGCTTACCGAGGATTAACAATTTCAGTGTCGATGTAATTCAGTCTAGTTGGGTAGAACTCCATTTTGCCCGTGTCTGTTCCTTCGAAGGTAATGATGTCGTAACATAAGTAACGAGGTATATCTTGGTTGTTCACTTTATCTATCACCATTTCCTGGAAATATAGATTTAATATAATATCACATCACGCTTGTGTTTTTTCAAGTCAACCTTCTCGGCAAACTTCGCTGAGGTAGTCAAAACTACAATAAAGTTCTCAGCTTCATTTTACCGAGATCACGTCTGTTTCAATGATTTTATATATTGTGCAGACAGTTGAGGTACAGAACTACACCAACTTGACCCCCCCCTCCCCCATGTCATCAAAAATAAGCAAAGCAAAGGCCCCCCGACCCCTGTAGTGCTTATGTACTAGAATGGCTCCTCAGACTTTTAGAGATTAAAATCCAATGTTATTTCCTAACCGGCCTTGTCAATCTTGCTGACATTTTTTTTTTGAGGGGCGCGTGTATCATAACGCAATGTCAACCCCAGTTTGTTCCTTGCCGGGCGGCCGAACGGCGAGCTACCTAATGTTTGCACAAAAAGGCGAAATTAAGTTTTAACTAGCTGTTATTTTCTCTGCACCCTATTGAGTAAGATGGTGGGATGACATACCATCCTTGAGAATTGAAAAAATAATAATCACAACTTACTGTGAGCATGAAATCTTACAGTAGATTGACAATGGCACTCATTATTGTATTATTCCCATTCTTATGGTACGGGGCGTTTAAGACCTCGTATGAAAATATTATTATGACGATAAAGGGCTTATTAGAACCCGTAACGTTTAAGGAAACAGGATTTTTTGGCCCAAGTGCGAGGTCAAAGTGACTTTGTATTTAAGTAGATAGCCCACTGCATTCTGTATTAATTGGGGATCTTAGGTATATATTCATTTCTTTTCTACACTAAACCAAAATGAGGGTACGATCTACACATCAGTAAAGTCTATGTTTTTCCTAGCCGCACCGCAAGCAAGTCATGTACGAGGCGTATTAGACCTCGTACCGCATTGAACGTGTTAAGTGCCATTAATTCATTATTCCCCGAGAGGACGCCGGCGTCCGCACACCTATTGTATTTCTATTGTGTCTCTAATTACGGTATTCAACAGGTTAAATTATAAAAATAGGGGATAAAGTTATATAAAAGTAAGCTTACACCATCCAATAGAGTATTTTTAAGATGCCTTCTGAGATCCTTTCTGTGTAGGAACCGCAGGCCGAACACTTTGAACACGCAATTGTCTCGGTCCAGCATGTACACCTCGCCTTCGCCGTCGATCAGCATCATATATCTGAAGACAAATTGTATAAAGTTAATAATTGTATCTACAACATGTAACACACAATAATGCACACCTTTATACACCCCAATAATAATAAGTTACAATAATCATGACACCCGCAACTATTTATTTCTCGTGGATGCTGGAGCCTTGAGCATATACCTTCAGAATCGGCAATCCTGGTACACAATAAATAATAGGTATTGCTGGTAAGCTACTAAAAAGTATGATCCAACGCTTGGCCCTGGTTTGATAATACCTGAGGGGGGCTCAGGTATTATCAAACCAGGGCCAAGTGTTGAGCCCTAAGGTTTGCGTCCTATGCCTGGGTACTAATGTTACTGCTACTGAACAAGAGTACACTTTTCTGCAAATATCCTTACATAATTATAAAATAAAGTCGTCGTCCCCATTGTGTCTGTATATGGTCGCGATAAACTCAAAAACTACTACTTTTATAAGTAGTAGTAGTTTTCTTTTATAAGTGTAGTTTTAGAGTGATTCATGAAGAACTTTTAGGAGGATTTTCAAAGATTTATAACAGTTGTGCGAAGTTGGAAAACGACTTCAGTAGAAAATAAACTACACAAGTATACATACCTAACACCATCAGCCTTCCACGACACCCTATAAGGTTTTTCGTGCAACTTCCTCAAATTCGTTGTATCCATAGACACGGGCTGCGAACCGGGGAATCCAGTGGTTTGCCAGTCGCAGAAATGCTGGGTCTTCTTTTGGACTTCACTCAGTCGTGGTTGAGTATCAAATGGCTCCACACCTCGAACGCCTGGCATAAATGTAGCTTTCTTATGGGTAGTTTCTCTTCTACCTTTGCCTTTATGTTTGCGGGGCCTACAATGGAAATTATTGGGTGAATTGCATGGAAATAGTCCGATTTTTAGTACGTGTTTCATTTTTAGTAGGTTGTACAATTTTTAGTAGGTGTTTCATTTTTGGTAGGGTGTTTAACTTTTGGTAGGTTGTACTCGTATCATTTTTAGTAGGATTTTTAATTTTTCACGAAATCTTGTTAACTAGGTTCTCACTAGGTGATGGGAGAAAATCATTTCATGGGAATATACTGAAATAAAAAATAATCTATGCCCTATTCCAAGACATGGTCTGCCATGCATGTCAAATTGAAATTGAGAAGGAGTAATAAACATAAACAAATATGTACACAAACATTTTCGCCATTAGTGTGAAATATATTTATTTTACTTTATTCTATTTATTGTGGACCTCCAACAAAAAATCACATCACCATCATCATCCTCCCGTCCTTGTTCCATGTTACTTGGGGTCGGCGAAACACGTTTTTTTTGAGATAACAATACACTAATGCTATGGCTTCATTATAGCGTGAAAATTCGTGTCACGTTGTCGCAATAAAAACATCGTATTTCGGGAATATTGCTGTCTACGTAGCGAACAAACTTATTTCTATGAGATAAAATTCACCCCGTTCCTGCGTTGCCTTGGTTCCAGGGCCCTAGTGTGCACTTTCACATTAGCCATGGCGCCAGTAGGCTTCGGCCCTGCTGGGCCAGTGTAAGTATCGACAAAGCATTCATGTTCGTCCGAATACTTCACGATTCGACGAACTACTCAGCAACATTTTTCGCGATAAAGCGAATATTCGCTGATATCACCGAATCCCGGAAATGTAATGAAGCCATAGCATTCGAACAAGAACAATGAATGTAATGTAGCCATAGCATTCGAACTAGAACAATGTATTTCATTGTATGTGCATTTTGTAATATTTAAAAACGATTTAACATTTCGAATGCATAACTAACAAAATCTTACGTCCCCATTTTGCTTTGAATATACACACTGCACACTGATAGCATTCAATTAATTAAAATTGGAGGGTCTCTTCAACCATTATCTACACCTAAGTTCGAAAATAATATTATTTACGCACTATTTATCAATCTAATCTGTGCAAGTGCGATATTTTCTTGACGAAATGATATACAAAGAAAATCATAGCAGCATTTTTCAGTTTTTGAGTGATAATTTTGTCATAAACAATAATATAGCACCTGATGAAAACAGGAGATAAGTTATCACTATTCTGTGATTGTTAATCAGACACTGAACTACCTACACATTGAATTCATGTTTGTGCTTTGTAGTAAAATTTTTTATACAGTTTGTCTGAGTGTGTCTTATTTTGGAAAAGTAATTATACTTATTTAAAGCAATTAATTTTGTCTATGTAGTGTAAAGGTGTTAATTTCATGGAACGGGATTTATTGACTAAAACTTACGTGGAAGTTGATGAGTTTTGGGAATTACTAGGAACATCATCGTCAACATCCTCTTCTTCCTCTGAAAATAATAGGGAAAAGTCATTTAATTAGTCAAATTAATTATAATATTTTAGTATCGGAATCAGTTCTACAATTGCAGTAGTAGGATAGCAGTTTGATAAATGTTTCCTATTTCTGTAAGTACATCTTTAAAGATACTTTTAAAAGCTTTTTTTGGTGTTTTACAAATTGTATGGTTTATTTTTGTCATCCAATGACATCTCCGAGCCTTTGGGTGGAAGATAGTGTCAGACTTTTACACACTGAAAACTTACTCCTGTTCCTTCGTTGCCATCGTTCCAGGGCCCTGGTGTTCACTTTCTCATTACTCCTTGCCCGGTAGGCTTCTACCCTGCTGGGCCCTACGTTTTGCTGACAACTCCTTGAGGCGCGCGTGGAACACTACACGCCATCGACGACTTGGGCTCAACCCAACTGGACGGCCGGGTAGTCCGGACGGTCGGACAGCGAGCTACCCATTACTTGCCGTCCGCAACCCCGCGCCTACGTTGGCCGGAAATCGGGATAGGAATGGGGCGTTAGCACCGTTGCCTCATGCGGTTGAGTAGTTATGAAAAAAAGTAGGTCGTCAACAGGAAGTAGGTACCCCATAGGTTTTGATTTCCTTGCGAGGGTCAAAATATGTGCCCAAAAGCAGTATAACGGGCCATGTCTTTAGATTGCTTTATCTTGAAAGTTTGACATGACCTGAATATTTGACATTAACGACTCGTTCCTGAGAACAAGGGTCTTAATAGACAACCAAGTAATCTTAAAAGGGTTCTGTTTTTGCTGAAAAAGTCATTAATTACCAAACACATTTCCTAGATAGTACCAAACATACCTATTTCCTAGATACAGCAAAACCTGGTCAAGTGGGCACTGGATATTTGAGAAATGTTGAGTTACCGTCACTTTTGCACTAAAATAGCTCTGTTACTGAGAATATTTATGAATATTAAGCACCAACAGCTGAGATATATTTTTAGATTATTTTTGTTTGCCTCTATACTCGAGGTTTTTTCAGCTCCATAGAGAGACAATTCAAGGCGAGACGTTCTTTGCAAATATTTGAAATTAATGGAGAGGCTAAATGAGATGTCCTGTAATCCTCCTGTTATTTAGGAAACTGTGTAAATGACATGCCTCCAATGAGTCTATATGCAAAAGCTTCACCACAGTTTTGCCTGCGCTTGGTTAGTACACGGAACACTGTAAGTGATCCGTGTACAAACTAAGCACAGGTAGGCAAAATGGTGGTGGAGTTTGTGCATGTGGTAGACTCACAGCTCATGGCTGTCCAGGATGTGAATCCTGTCTATAGTGATGTATAGAGCAGAGGTCCTGGCTGCCATACCACCAGCATCATGTGTCAGTCATAGTCACCATCTTTTTATAAAAACTGGGTCTCCACAACATGAATAATTCTGATCATATCAGTAAAGGCGATACTTATGGCGTCGGCTGGTGGTTTAATGCTCTGGCGGCATATATGAGTCTGTGACAGACACCAAGACAATATTTCTGAGATTCAGAACCCTTAAACATAGTAAACAGGTACACTAACATCTGAGGACTTACCATGACACCAATCAGGCAGTACGGGGGCAGCTGGAGTCAACTCGACCTCATCATAGCGACGGAACAACTCTTGCAAATAATCCTGTTTGTATATGCCAGGAGGCCTGAAATATTTACAAATTGTATTAAGAGGTTTATATTTTTGCCCCATGTATATTTTTTGTATAATTAGTAGATTATTCCTGTATTATTATAGGTGCTTCACAAACATTTTAATTAAATTTAAAAAATATTTGCACCCGCCAAAAATAAAAAATAATTTATGATTTCAAGGAGAATGGGACAGAAAGAGCAAAACTGTGAAAACTTCTTTTATTTTGGAACTTTCTATGTGTAAAAGAACTGATAATTCAATATATTTTCGATCTTGTTTGTTATGACATTTTTAATTGGTTCTTAAGCAACAGTAATAACTGATATAAGCATGGGTTGCAAAGTACAAGTTACCTCATTCTCGCAAATTCGTTGATGGCTGCCTGAACGCTGCAGTCCAAATGCTCCACCATATAGGAGACAAGAAGGAATCCAGTCCTATTGAAGCCATGGGTACAATGTACCCCAATTAGCTCCAAAGGCTTCTGGCTTACAAATCTGGTAACTAATGAGATGAATTCCCTGAAAATTGATTCTTAGTTGAGTCAAACTGATTGCATAGGATCACTGTTCCTAACCTGGAATTTCTACTAATTAATTCATTATTTCCCAAGAGGACACCGGCGTCCGCACACCTATTGTCTTTCTATTGTGTCTCTAATTACGGTATGCAACAGGTTAAATTGTTAATAAAATTTAATGGTTTTGTTGGCAGATTTTACGTCACGATGTTTATTCCTGTAAGTAGAACTTTTCTGTAATAATTTACTATTATAAATAACCAGCTTACTAACACACTAAATCGTAATATTACCTAAGTACTATTATTCCTTACCTAGTCTGTTCAGGTGATGGTGTTTCACCATGGCCCCGGCACTGCATCTTCACATACTTACAGCCTGTTTCCTCCACCTCTGCCTTGTCATAAAACCGACTTGTGTTTGTGAGATCAATCCATAGCCCAAGCTTTATCTAGACAAACATAGTAATTTAAGTTCCCATCATTTAATGACACTATTTTCAAATTTATCTCACTTCTATCTGTATTTACACATCATGCTAAAAGAGGATTAAATGAACAAAAGGGAGGTTCTTCAACTGCTTTGTGTAAACTCATTTGTAAAGCATGTTGACATTCTCTAATCACACTAAAAATAGAATTTAATGTAGGAAAACAATAATCATTTGTGTCATGGTATTTATAGGTCAAGTAGGTAATTCTTCGAATATTGAGTACATGAGCTACTTATTTCATGCAGATAAATTTAAAAGTTGCATTGATTACGGCAGCAAATGTTTTTTTAGAACAAAAATACGATAAAAGCTGACATTCAAAATGTGACTCACTTTCATACTTTTCATGTAAACAAACAACATGGATGGTGTGAAACGGTTTTCTTCAGGTACTTTATCATTGAATTGAGCTCCCAAAGGGGTCTTGAAAGCCATAAACTTATCAGCTACCAGTCCCGTGGCTTTTCGTGGGCATCTCAACCACCTATTGGGTATAGGTCCGGGATCTCTTTGCGACATTCTGACCAGTTTCAGGGGTCAATATGCTTCAAGACTACTGCACTTTCTGCTTACCACACATTGGATATAAATTAAAACGTTTTTAAGGTTTTTCTTATGAAAAACTAAACAAACCTGTCTTCTTTGACAAGTCGACACAGCATCTTCGTCACTAGTGCTGGTAAGTTTAGTATTATTTGATTTAATCGATTCAAAACTGTAGTTGATTATTGTTTTTAGTTAACAAATAGTTAAAAGAATAATCATAATTTGTTTAAAAAAAACATATCAAATCTAAAAATACAATTGAATCTTTATTCGTATTAAACATTAAATCATATTATTAAAACTAATTCAAAATTTATACTAAACCTATGTACACAAAAACTAAACTAAGAATGTAAACTAGACATAACTATGTACAAATATAATACAAAAACACCAAATACACTCAGGCGTCGAAGTATTCCTCCACATCGCTGTCATCCGGAAACGTACCCAGAAGACTGGCAGCATTGCCACGTTGAATGGCAATGCTGATTCTTTCGGCAAAAAATGAGCCAGCCCTCTGGTCACGCAAAGTGTCGATCAAGCGACGTGAAATTTCCTTGAAAAGGATACGCGCACTCGGACCCCATGAACCAAGCGTTTCGACCCCAAACGGCTCAAAACTGTAATTACCAATAAGGTTACAGTATTTGCGCCGTTTGAGGGTCTCAGCAGCCGCAGCGGCAGCGCCGGCACATCCTGCCGAACTAGGAACATGGGATGGCGCAAGGGTGTCGACACAGGTTGCGTCCCACACCAAAGGCCTACCCACCTTCCACGGCACCAACGTCATACCATCTGGTCTCTTCCCATCGTCACGCACCAACCCATTAGGTTCTAATACAGCAGGTACGCCGGCGGTGACAAGAGCTCGACGAATAATGTCATTGATACTAGCGTGCCGTGCTATGCGGCCTGCGCTCCTGCAGCAGGACAGGCCATGGTGTCCGAGGCTACCGACAGCTTCGCCACAGTGACACCGATGTGGAGCAACACAAGGTGCGCCTAAGCGTAAACAAGTTGCGAGCCGAAACGAGGCGTCATCCATCATAGTGCCTAGGGTGGATGACGGAAGTGCCTGAAGCCACAAACCTGACTCCCATTCCCCCACAGCCAGTAGACGCGCACGCTCAGCAGTACTTGAAGACGTGTTTATGAGCTTGTTACGTATAATACTGCAGAGCGGTACATCCCACTGTCTCTGTGAGGACAGGTTGTCGGGCAAATCTGTGTTGAGACAAGCCATTTTCCAAGCGATCAACGCATCGGACAAACACGGTACCTCAACATCAACCAGTGACGAAGATAAAATATTCCTGGTTAATATTTCATTACTGTGCACCGAGGAGAGGAAAGCTGGTAAACTTATACTTGAAATTTTGCGGACGCCGAGACGATTGAATCTAATATACAAACAAAGGAGATTATTAAAATACTTTTTTTGTATAGTTTTTATTTAAAAAATACTTAGTTCACTATATTACAGTAAACAGTAAAAAAAACCCTACGTTAACTATTAAAATAAGGCGTCAAAAAACTTTTCAAATGTTTTTGTAATGTGCCAAAGAGACTGACAGAATTGCCACGCTGTATGGCAATGCTTATCCTCTGTTCGAGGTAAAAGCCAGTCCTTGGATCTCGCGAAGTGCCAAACGTTAAAAACGCAATGTTACTTATATAAAGACTAACCATGGATTCAATATTTATGCTATATTTATTTATAAAACGTATGTTTATAATATTTATTAATCATGTAAAAGAAAACATACAGTAATTATTATTTATTTTGTTTCTGACATTAACCTAGGTCCATGGTATCTAAATCGATTTTTGTATGTTAAACTAACGTCTTAATACATCACTATAGTCCACTCTACCATATCTATGGTTTGCAACCACAGATTACTGAAACTGATATGTTTGAAACGTTTGAAACATTTGAGAGTACAGATAATAAATATGACCTATTTTTAAAAACAAAATCTATATTTTACCATTAAAGTGTGAAATTATGAAAATGTTACATATTATTCATTATTTTGTTTAAATTTTATTCTTCACTAGTCAAATGCTAAATATTTTACTACACGTTATTGTTGATTTGATTGATACAATGTTCTTTTTACAAATAAGAATCTATTTTTAATTAAGAACAATGTTTCTGTTATAATATTTAATGTATCATAATAAAATCTAATTAGAAGTTCTAATTCTAGTTAAAAGATAAATTTTGTGAGTTTATTTTCAGGTTTTTAGGTTTTGAACGACAGCTAAACTATTTTTGGCTGTTGACAGAAGTAGCAACTTTACAAAATATGAAATGTGAAATATTGTCACTTCACTCTTTCTTTCTGAACCTATGCGTGGTAGAAAGAGTAATAAGATTATATATTTTTTATGTGTTGGCTGCATTTGAAGTTGGTATTTGCCAAGAGCCTGCCATTTTGTAAGATAGAAGGGAGATAAAAAATAGTTTTATGGTGTTAAAATTTTACAAAAACTCCGTTGCCATTTGTCTTAGGGCCAAAAACAAATGTTTAAATGGACGCATCGTCCATTATAACTCAGGTGTCACGGGATGACGAGCAATTAAACAATTATGGATCCGACAGAGGTAAATCTCAACCGAATTACACCTGTTACCTACTAGCATCAAATTAGAGCGTATAGTGTTACCTCCTCATAACTCGTAAATATTTGCTGATCGTGATCGATGTTGGATCAGCGGATTAGCGAACGTTTTGAATACCCTGGGTTCCGTTTCGCGGTCGTGTTCTGAGGTAAACAATTGGATCGTGTGGACGCGATAACATTTACAGCAACCTTGAGAACCTCTTTCCTTACGATTCCACTGGTGTTATTATTTATCGAGGCTTCCGCGTGAGTGTTAATGTGTTGGAGTGTTCTGATGTGCAATGGTTGTTTTAGGGCCATCCCCTGGCGGCCAGCACAATGAGGGGGACGTTACGCCGGTGTCGGGCTCTGCCCCGATTGGCAGTAAGAAGTCGAGCGGTGGCGGCGGGTTCTTGCGATCGTTGCTGTGCTGCTGGCGCGGCGGGCGAGGCAAGGGCCCGCCGGGCAGCAATGGCGCGAACAGCATCGACGGCCGGGCCTCGCCGCTCCCGCAGGAGCGGGGGCTGCTGGTCATGGCAGAACATGCCCCCCGGCCGCTATTACCACCAGTGAGACATCAGGACATGCATAAAAAGTGTATGGTCATTGATCTTGACGAGACATTAGTTCACAGCTCATTCAAGGTATGTATGGCTGTTTTTATAAATAAACCTTGACAGTTGTTTTTTTTTTTCAGAGAGTGTTATTGCAAAATAAAACTAAAATTCTGCCTCGGTCATGACCTTAGTTGTTAAATCTTGGCAAAAACGGGTTTTTGGTTATTTTTGAAGCTAATTAATTCATTGTGTCCTGTATGTTGACTGTATTTATATTATACATTAATTTGTCAGTATCACAAGCATAATAAGCTTGTTATATTCTTTAAATTGGTACTTATCTCATTATCTAAATGGTTTTAGGTTGTATGTATAATGTGTTATAGTAATGAGTTTCATAATTTATCAAAAGAACTTATCAAAATATAATTATGTCATTTCTTGTGTTAACAAAACATAATACTTATGATTAAACACTTAATATGTTCCCATTACATTAGTTTATTAAAACTTAACTCATTACTGCACTAAGCTAAACAATTAAAAAAAAAATAACTGTGCTCACTCTTTTATGCCTATTTTATGTGAGGTGTTCTTAGAAAAAGTGAATACAGCCATATATACAAGCTACCATAGAGTAGGTTAATGGGAGCAACCAGTAATTACCCTAAATTAACCAACAGAAGACACTCAGTTTTGGAAGCTGAATCAGGGCTACCAACCAAAGAGTAACTTTTTATAATTTCTAATATTTAGTCCCCTAAAAAGTACAAGAAATTGAGATCAGCAGCACAATATTAATGAGTGAAAATGAGGCCAAAGCATCTTTGCTTTGACACCTGATTACACATGAACATAGTTTTGCACAATATTTTTAAGTTACATAAAACTCTTTAACAGACTTGTAGAATGTCTACTATCATTCCTCTTTGATATAAGGCATTTTTGTATGCTATCAATGTTTAAATCCTAAGTTTTCTCTGCTTCACCTACTAAAGATGGATCTTCATAGTTGAGAAACTAATCTATGACTCACACAAGTATTAAACAGACAGACAATGCAGCAATTATGTGATTAAATTCCAAGCTCTAATGCTTCACTCTTTTTATATCTCCAATTATAGCTAGCAATTCTATGTAAGTAGGTATTTGTTATAAAAAGTTGTATTATGGTGGAAAAAATAATCATGGGTAATGTTTTTCTTTTTAATGTCTAGTAGTTTTCTTGTAAGGATTTTGTTGTCTATGCTTTTAGTATGATAAAAAAAAATGCAACAGTATACATTTTAATAAAGTAGGTAATTGGAAACAAATAGTTGAGCCAGGGTTGTTGTGCAGTGGGTTCAGATGGACGCAGTCACCGAGAGAGGGCCTAAAACACCAATGTGATGATTCAACAATAAAGTTAACCCTTTGAACCATAATTAGAGACACAATAGAAAGACAATAGGTGTGTGGACACCGGTGTCTGCTTGGGGCATGAGTAATTAATTGGAAAATGTGCAGGAAGCCTTTACTTCACTGTTGAGCAAGATAGACTAAGCATATCAAAAAAAAATTGGATTTAAATCTTTGAATCATAAATCTCAGATGCTAGCCTACAGATTTAGTATGCATCTCAGTTCCCTATGACTGTTTGTTTATAAATCTGCTATAGTAGTTCAAACAGAAGGTATACAGCACTTTTATCAAATTCTAACAATATCCTAAAAGTTGTTATCTTGTATACAGGAAGTAGTTATGATTACTTTTGCCTCACTTCATTAAAACTTCTATTTATTACTTTATCTGTGCGATTTTAACCATTTGGCTAGCAAATTGACATCGCGTAAATATTTACTTGGATACACGTAAGTTTTAATGTTTATTTTGTTAAGAAATTACTGCGTCGAATTTCGTACGGCAAACAGGAAAATATCTACTGAGAAATTAGTTTGTTAACTTTTTATAACGCAATGCTATTTTCATCGAGGAGTGAAAGTTTTCTCTAAAATCTGCTATGGTTTTGTTCGCCAGCGACAAAACATTCGTACAATAATCATAAAACCTGTTCCCTGGCCTACTTTTTTACTATTTTAAAATAATTCATTATCATCGGCTCGTTTGCTATTCGTAACTTTTTCAATCGATTTATTTTTATTAATCACTCAATTTGATTCAATAATTCATCCGAATCACGACGGCAATGTCGTCGGTCAATGTTATTTTAAAATGAACAGAAAATACGTAATCATTGCTTTGTTTAATGTACGAAAATATCAGTCTAATAACGTTGAGCGATGATAACCGATCATTTGTGATCTTTCAAACTAACATCTGTCTCGCGTGACATAAACTGCAAATCATTCTAATAATCATAGTTTCAACAAAAAGTGCAGCACACATAAAATGACATTGTTTTGTTTTCTGTCTGGCCAAACTTAGCTATATCGTTAGCCATATCTTATTGATATAAATATTTATCGCTACATTATCACTTTTTCGTTCCGACATTGCAGATAATGTATCTTTTATCATACCTATTTCATTCAATCGTGTTTGATAACCTTGAGGGCTGCTGCATCAGATTATTGTTGTCCTAATATTGTTTTGATTTTTCTATCTTAATTGACTGTATTTTTGTATTTTTTTATCACGGATCATGTAATGTTTGGATCACGTCTACTGCTAATAAAATGTTCATACATACGAAGGACAAACATATAGACATGTATTCCATTGTGTTTTGCTCACAATGTAAATTGTATATTGATAATAGTTCTTTTAACAAGATCAACAATATTAACTTATGCAAGTAGGTAATTTATCAGTTTTGCCATACGAGATAACAAGGCGGAAGTTTCTATAATTGCAAAATAGTGCAAAACAACTGTTTAACATTCTTGAAAAACAATTAAAATATTACTGAAAGTTTAACATTTTTTTTTTTTGCAATAAAAACTGGTAATGTCGGCTATAACACAAATCCGGCGTGCCAAACCGAATACTGTCCAATCACAGATTCGCGGCGGGGGCACACCGTCGCGTGACGAGCCGCCGTTGAAGTATCCAAACTGCAATAAAAACCGTATCTCCATATTGGCGACACCTGACTACTTCGGAGACGAGACGACTTATTTAATGATGTCATAATCTGAAGCCAAGGGCGCCTCGTAGCAGCGCCTACGAAACATTCCAAGTTTGCATAACAACCTCCATGAAATTATCGTGTAAACGCTAGAAGCGGTAATGAACGAATTGAATAATTTGTAATGTAATTACAAAGCCGCGACACTATGTACGTAATATTACGTATTACGTAGTATTTTCGGTTCCCCGTATAATTCTGACGCGAATCCTCCTGTCATAGGTTTTGTACGTTATTAGTGTGGGAAACGAAATCTGCGTGACGCATATTGACTGCTCTAATCTGTAACTTGCCCTTGTTCATAACGCCTTATGGTATCCTTGCTTTCCCATTTTGAGAATGTTACAAGTGCCTAAGCAATCAGCATATGTATTTTAAATGGCAACAGGTTGCGCAAAGAAAATGCAGATATCACAGGTAGCGATCGATTTGGTATCGGAAATTCGGAAACGAATATTTTTTAGTGTCCTCTTTTAAAAATGCTGTCTTTCAAAAGGGTCGTATCGAAGGTTTAATCGTCTTCGAACGACTCAGCGCTGTCTCAATGGATGTGTGTCATCAATTTGCTGTAGTACGTTCGTTAATAGCTTAATGTTATCGCTTTTAACGATGCTTGTTTCCTCATATTCGTCACTAATTACGCAATGTGGTCAACAAATAAGTGGGTAAAGAGACCTGCGACCAACCCAAGTGACGATTACGCAGCAATCACTGCGAACACACACTGTTCTTGTGTCGAGGCAGGCCATTCACTAACTTCGACGGTTAAGAAGTACAAAGAAATGTAAATTGAATGTGGCGCTGACGCGATTCCAACTCTATAATAGCGATGACCCTAAAAACCCAATTACAACCGCCAAGTTAAATCAACAGCTTGTAAAAACAGACGTTTTATGTTTTTAGCGGTCGGTATCCCAAATAATTACATTGGTTAGGAATGTGTACCACGTGAGTTGATTCGCATTTGACCGGTTTGTTCCCGTTCCAAAAGACTTGCTCTTTTTAACATTTCAGTTTGGGAACTAGAGCGTGCGTTCGACCAAGGGCTCGCAGCGAAACGGGAAATTGTCAGATTAATATTGTAAAACAGCTTTGAGATAATGTGAAAGTCTCGCTTCCATTTCACTCTGCGACGTGATTTAATTTGAAGCTTTGCCAATACTGAAGTGCGTGATAAAAAACGGTCATCATCGTTGATTGAATGTTACATTAAGTCGAAATGACTGCAACGTATCGGTTACGACAATGTTATTAGATTATTGAGAACGCGTTCTATCAGCGCTAGTCATTATTTTGTAACCGAAGAATGAAATACACTTTGTTTAAACGTTTT
Organism: Leucania comma; assembly: GCA_958295575.1. Classification (NCBI taxonomy): domain Eukaryota; kingdom Metazoa; phylum Arthropoda; class Insecta; order Lepidoptera; family Noctuidae; genus Leucania; species Leucania comma. The sequence goes on from OY282468.1 coordinate 6,677,170, forward strand.
GTGGATGTAAATATACAAACACTGGTACAGAATTTTATTGAGCAAAATATTGCATATTTCAACTTTCGATCTATGAGTTACATATTTAGATCGAAAGTTGAAATATGCAATATTTTGCTCATGTCAGAAAAATATGAATGTGTAATAAAATTTATTGCCATCCAGCCATCATAATCTCTACATATAGACTGACCTTTTACTATAATCTCAAAACAAAGATGATAGGTACGTTTGAAATAATATGCAAGTATGCCATTGCCGTCTATTATTATGGCTACATTACGTTTTAATTGCCAATAAACTTATGGGGTCTTAAAGGTACTTTAAAACAACTTCGCGTCTATAAATATAGAGTGGGTAGACCACAATAGTTCAATGGGTCGGTTTCTAACTTCCGATCGCCAGTACACCCACACCCATCTATTGTCGGTCTATACATCGTCGCTCGTCAGCTACGTAACATGCATCAATAGAGGAAAATGCTTTGTATCAATCTATACTTTGATAGGTGTAAACAGAAAACAGGAAAATCTATTATAAATGTGTCAAGTCGCATGAGTAAAATTATTATGATTGAGTATGAAAATAGATAGCAATACTCCCATGCTAGTATAAGGGAAAAGTAAACTTTGAATGACGTGTTCGCAACTAGAATACCTAGAACTATTTTCTCTGCAGAATGCTTAAAATTCTTGTGCCCTTTTGCTCAAGTACCTAATAAATAATATCATCAGAAAAACTCCTCTGGGTGCCTAAAACCATTTTGTGTTCCTTCAGGCGTCAGGGCAACGATAACTCTTGAATATCCTGCACAGAAAATATGACAGCAGTAAAAAAATTGACCTTCATCTTCCGATCTTCCGGTCCCTGTCTCAATTTACTTTCTCGATCTTCCTTCATTTCAGAAGTCACCTTTCTAGCCATATCGTTCGTTAAACAATTCATCCATCATTTCAACCAACCGCCATGGTGCGTATGAAACGCTTTTTTTACAAATTCTCGAACGACTCGTGCTCCAGTCTTCTCTGCCTAAAATTATAACATACACCATAATCGTGGCGCCAAATAAATACACCAGTCATACTTTCAATCTAATAATAACTTGGATAGATCGTGATCACAGGCATCATCATAATGTCTGTGATGAAATAAAACAGAAAGTTCGATTCATTCAAAATTGTAGCCATTTCTCGCAGACCGTGGCTGTGGAATGGAAGCCTTTCAAATGTACGCGGCACTAAAAATACTTCCTACTGACTGTGGCTACCTGGCTCAAGTAAATGTGAAAGAGTTTGAAGTGATCAGTTTTGATACTATTTCCATACTAAGCACGAATGCTGAATAGGTCGATGGTGGATTATTAGTTAACTAAACGAAATTAATTCGAAAATGAACGAGCATCTTCGGTTAGGTTTTCGTTATTGCAATGTCGCCCAAAGTAATAATATCGATGCTTGTCAGTGATCATATTCTTAACTCAGAATCTTCGGATATCATTGCCTCCGTCGACTACTCAAATATTTTCCAATTCCAACTGCTTACAAATTTCTCAATACGTGGTTATTTAAGCGAGGTTTGATTGCTCTGGTCGGTCGGTATGCCCGTTCAAAATTGCACAGACAGCAATCGGATTCATGAAAGTCTTAGTAATCTGATCCTCGTTTAAAAGAATCTGTCGACCTGTCGAATATTTTATTTTTATTTGGACACTGAGACTGTTTAATGTTAGGCGAAAAGTATCAGTTCTATAATATTCTACTCCTTTCATTTTACTTACGGTTCTTATTGTCTATGTCAACGATTTGTTCTTTAACTGTCTCTTGTCACGATGAATTCCTGAATTTATTTCTGTCTATTGTTTTCGTGATATAATTTCGGCAATTTATCTACGCTGTTTCTAACAGACTGCAGCAAATTATCTGTCATTATTAGTCGGAAATCTAGAAATCGTACAAATAATTTAACATTGTGACCCAATTCTTTGCTTGATATCTTTAGAATTTTCTCTGTCATAGGCGAATACTTTAGTGCTCATGTCCTAATGAGTTTATTTGTATTCTGTTACTGTCCAGTCTTCATCCTTATGGAGCACTTCCATTTTAGAAATCTATTGAAATTCTGATACCTTAAACAGTGCAATTAAAAAGTTTATTAGTTAACACTTCCACTTTCAGATACCACCTTACGTCCTGGCATCGCATCATCAGTTCAATTTGTCCATGCTACATATAGCATGGTATTAAGAGACTAAACATCAGTCAATCTATATCTAGCGGCCAGCGATGAGATAATGTGGGTTGAGTTTGAATATAAAGATGCTCAAGCTCAATTTTTGCTCTATTGAACTGACTGGACTATTTTTAACGTAACCCAGGTAGGGTGTGCAATGAACTTTGACTGCTACGTAAATAAACTAATTGGTACACTTCACACGGCGTCCAATCGCGACTAAGAGCGCTAATATCTTAAATTGTAGGCAGTAACCAAGCAAAAATGTGACCGTGCATACGTTTACCCGAGCTGGCGACTTTGTCTATAGATCAGTGTGCGAGTACGGCGAACGTGGTATAGAAAATGAGGTGACCGACACCCTTCACTTCCGATCCCTAATGGAGCACTCGCTGACGTGCGGTTGCTTAGAAAACGCAAAAACACTGCCTTCTCTTTAGAAATGCAATGTTGATGGATCAAATAAAACTTAAGTTTTTAATTACTTTATAATCCAAACAACCAGCGCGTAGTGTAGAAAGTTTGTTTTTCTCTTTTTAATTAACAAAACGAAGTACGGTTTCGTCGTAAGATTACAAGCATAGTTCTATGAAAATTTGATGGAGTGCAAACATATGAACCGGAAAAGTTTGTCAATATTGTGTTCTATTTACAAACGTATTAGTTTCCGTCATATTTGACTTAATCTAAGTTAATCTTCATAAGTAAAAAATCACGCACAGATTCTGTCCTAATAATCTCTTGAGCATACATAGTCGGATTTGTCGTGAGGTCTACAAGGCCAAATTGGCCAACTAATACAACAGTTAATAAAACCGCAAATGTTGCATTGTTAACACGATTTCTGTTCTACTATACCATATGTTAACTGCTATTGTAAGTTCAGTTTTGGTTAGCGCGGCCGTGTCAAGGCTCCGGCCTTGGATATGTTTGGCCACACAATCGGGAATCAATTCCCATCCACAATGCCTAACTGATAATTCAATGTGGACCTTGAAAGTTGTTGAAGGGCAATATGTACTTTTTTATCGGTGGGGGCTTTGATTATTTGTGTTATTGTGTAAGCTTCGGCTAGGATATTTACTGTTGGGGTGATTGTGGAGAATGCGACCATGACCCCGCACCCCAATAAGAAGCGACAGGGAGAAACACCGTGTGTTTTTAGTTAGTAGGAGTAGTCATGTCAGTCTTAGTAATAACTGGCGCTGGCCCCTATTTTCGATATAGCATTTAGCATTAGCATTATCAGCCTTTTAATGTTCCCATGGCCATGTTCCATGTTTTAATGGCCTGCTCTCTAGAAGAGGGAATGGGCCGTAATCCACCATGCGGGCCCAGTGCGGATTGGTGAATGTCACATGTCTTCGAATTTTTGGTTCTAGGACATGCCGGTTTCCTCACGATGTATTCCTTTACCGTTTCGAGAGCAGTGGTGATGAAATAAACTACACAAAGTAATATGCGTACTGGGTTTGAACCCGCGACCTACAACTCGTAAGTCGGGCCCGGGCTTTTCGATATAGCTTTAACTTTATTCTCCGGAATATGAACGGAATAGATACTTGGTAATTTTGCACATCGAACTATAACTTGTTGAGAATAATATCACATCAAATTATAGAGCTAAAAGTTTCAGTGTGTATGTTTGTTTGGTACTCTTTCACATGGAAACTGCTGAAGGGATTTTGATGAAATTTGGCACACTGGTAGACCAAGTTCGGGAATATTATCTCAGGATAGTTTTTATCCTGAGAGTGTATTCCCTCGAGATAATTGTCTATTTTTACACGAGTGTAGTAGAAGCTAGATGATGTGTAAAAAGTATACTGTTAATAAATAATGTAGCAACGAAACATCGTCAAGATATCTAGTTTTTGTAAAACGACAGTTGTCAGACAGGCTTCCTAGGTATATTACCTACCGTTAATACGGTATGGATCTAATATGAATATTGACCGGTATCTGATCAGAATATAACGGTTAATTAATATAATCTAAATGGTTTAATTGTGTCAGTAATATATGGATGTAGGACAGACGGACATCCAATCAGATTTACTTGAAGGTGAACTGAACTAAATTAATTGAATTGGATTTGACATGATGATGTAACTAAGATACAAAAGGACTGACAAAGTTTTGACAGGAGCATTATGAATTGGATTAGATTTTAATAATTGGGTAACTTGATAATTAATCTAAGATTTATTCATTGTGAGCACATTCTTTTTTTCTTTTTTTTTTTTTAAATAAGGAATGGAATTCCCAGCCCGAGTTTAGAAGTCTTTAAATCAAGAGGTGGTTACTTCTGAGCAAGCATGCTCCAACGTCGACCACATTATCGCTTGCCATCAGGTTAGATAGTGGTCAAACGTGAGCCATAATTACTATAAAATTAACATTCGTAATAAAAAAAAATGTCAGTCATATTATTTTCAAAAGTGGAAATTTTTTCTTATCCATATAGGACATGGGTGATCTATATGTATACTTTAACAAAATGCCAAATAGCATGGTTTAACTGAGCTATACGGTCGTTCCTACGATTGTTTTATGTTGCGGTAACAATAAAATGTTCGTTCTAAAAGCTGGGAAGATAAATGTCAGCCATTTCATACCAAAAACGTTTAAAGACGCCTTTGAATAGTTTCAGATAAAAATTTTGTTAGCGAAGCAAAGAATGCTTTTGCTAGCTTAAATCGATATGTAACTTACTTTTTCTATAGGAAACAGTATATGGATCAGGAAAAGAATTTGGGATACCAACATTCTCCATAACGAAATCAAGATATTACTATTCAAATTGAAATCAACATTGAATCAAACTTGCCCAAAGGTCAATCCGACAACATTTCTAACTAGTCTTCGTCCTAAACTGATTACAACTAGCAAGATAGTCCAGCAAGTTGGACGAACAATTCGGAAGTTTATAATGTTATGAACTCGTGGCATATTATTAATACTTGCGCAGCTAATTCTTGCTACTCCCATGTTTATCTAACGCTCACACATCAAAATTTTGGCTTCCGCAGCTATAATAGTGAGCGATTCGGCTTCTGGGGTTATGTTACACAAATAAATTATCTTCAAGTTATGCTATCCGTCACGTTGGTAATATTACATGCTCTCAGGGAACATATTTTAGGTTTATGTTATGACTAGCTAGCTCGTGAGATCACCGACGCAGGCGTGGTGGTTACGTACTACCTCTATATTGATAACTTCGTCAATGGCTAATGATCTTGGGTATAATTTGAGTTGGTGTTTGAGCTTGCACGCTAAGAAGTCGTTGGGTTTCATGCGGGTCATAAAGTTTATTTTCGGATTTGGTACCTCGGGACACAATTTTGGTGGACTGACTTGTTTTTGTCCAAATAGCTTCACGCAAGTGCCTACAGTCTCAGATGGCCTAAAGTTTGTATTGGAATGACCACGCCAGTTTTGTAAAGAATTCTTAGCTGTTTGAACTTTTCTTTATACAATTTATCTTGAAACCCTGCCAGAGTGTCTAATCGAGTGCACAAACGTTTCGATAAAGTAATCATTATATCAATGAAGTGTTGTTTAATACATTATTGAGTAATTTACCAAGATCTCTTTTATATTGAATTGATCGATTCAAGACTGGCTTTATTTAGCTTCGGTGCGTTGTTTGTGTGTTTTTACGGCTTGGGTCACTTATCCACTGAATGTTTACCGCAAACAGCTTTATTTGGACGTTCTATGGCTTCGTCGCTTTAACATTTTGCTTTCAGTCTATAATATTTGTATAGGGAAAGAAAATGTCGGTCACGCTATGTAGCTGACTAATAAAACACGTTGTAGTGAAGCTAATAACTAGTATGTGGTATACTTTTCCTTGGAGCTTTCTTAGACGCAATATAAATAAAACGAAGTTTCCTCGCGTCACGCAAATAACATGTCGGAGTGACCTCAACCGCTACTACGTATTAGGTTTATGTAAATTATCAATTAATATCACTGTTTATATCTTCATTGTAAATACTCACGATGGCATTCTTGTTTATATTTTATACCTGCGGAGTATGAGTAATAGCGTATTTTCCATTATTTTGCGACTGGTTTCCCCTCCCTATCTAACCCGTTCCTGCTTTAATTAATCCGTTTTGTTTTGGCGTGATAAGATTTATATTATGTTTGTTAGTTGATTAAATGGGTCGGTTAAAAACAATCGTTATTTAAACAGGTGGATTTTTTATGAACACGTCATTAGTACTTAAGTGGAATTAGTTCTTGTCACGCATTTGATGGTATTAGAACATGAAATAACCCTTCTACTTGTATGTCGAAGTTCAAAACAGCATACATAATTTTAATTATTATTTTTATGAGAAACATTTTGTGTTCTCTTTTTACTTAATAATGGACTTACTTTGCTGCCCTTGTAGTCATTATAGTGAATTGTTTACTACAGTAAAATCTTATACTTTGTTATTTAACCCTTTTAACGCGACGGATTTTCTAGAACGCTCACCAAACGCCACGACACAAAAATTTTCTTTTCCGAAAATCCAACACTTTTTATTTGTCACATTTATGAGACTGTGGCGTTGAAAGGGTTAAATAAGTGCTCATTATACCTCGTGTTAGTTTTTCGATTGTACTCTAGTTTCGTTTTGGTCCTCCGTTTTGCTTAAGAATGTCCTGCACTAATTAACATTTGCACAACCAGTTCCTTTGGACGTTCTTGATACGCCAAGATTTTGCTTTGATGAGAAACTACAGGCCTCTAGACCTGCTCTAGAGTAACCTAATATTTATTACAAGTCTCGTTTTTCATGTAACTGGTAAAAAAGTTTTTACAAACACACATGGAAGAAAAATTCGACTCGTTCTTTAATTTAAACCCTTTTTACGAAACACTAATTCATTAAAAACGATTCTCTTTGGCTGTCTCGTGCGTGTCTAAGAATCCCTGTAGGGCCTAGGTCACTTACAATTTAGGCTTTAGTGCTCGATTACGGAGACTCGGCGCGTTGGGCGGTCCGTCGTACATTGCCATATGTTTGTGTTTGCGCGAGCGATGTCGCGGCCCGCTGCAGCAATGTACGACGAAACGCCCAACGCGCCGCGTCTCCGTAAACACGGCCTTAGGCTTCACTCTTGGCAAGCAATTGATAAATTGCTAAACGAACTGAACAATTTAGTTACATTCCATAACGGTCGACTTTTGTGACAATGGTTTTCTTATGATACTCGTTTCCATCTATGTATGTGAATATTATATCTATCTATCTAAATATATATAAATGAATCCCTATTTCCCTTGGTTATGCCATCACATGTGAACGGCTAGAGCGACTTCGTAATTTGCTTTTTGTTGTGTTTGTTATTGTCAGCAGAAGGTTCCTATGAAAAGAGAGTAGGGTAGGGTAGAGTTGGGTATAGTAGAATAGTCAGTTGAGGGGACGAAGCCGCGGGCAAAAGCTAGTGTACTTATAATATTAGTAAGCTGAAGAATTTGTTTGTTTGAACGTGTTAATCTTAAGAAGTACTGGTTTGAATTGAAAATTTCTGGATTAGTTCTTCTGGATAGCCCGTTTAACGAGGAAGGCTTTAAGTCTAATATAACATCACGCTACGACCAAAAGGAGCGGAGCAGTAATCAAAATCGCCGAAGACAGCTATAGGTAGTTTTATTATAATTACCATTAGCTTTGCTCCGAAATCTCATTAACCTCTCCCCTTCCTTTTCCTTATTAAAAGTACGTTTGAGAGATACTCAGAACATAACCAAAATCGGCTCCCTTTGATATTTGAGATGAAGAAAAGTTTGAATGAAATCGTTCTTTCACCATATAACTTACATGCTTATGTTGCTAAAGTTACCAGATTAAAATTCTAAAGTTACATGATTAGCCTGTCAGTTACTTGTCGTTTTAAAAGTATCCTTTTTTATTATTACTATGCGAAGGTTTGTTTGTTATGTAATAATAGCCTTTGCATATATATCGATGTTTTAGACATCCATTTGTGAAGTGTGTTGATTATGGAAATTTCCTTTGGTTTTTTTAAGAGGTCCTTGTTTGGCAGTGGCTGTTTTCAGCTAATGAAAATTAAGCAATTGTATTTCTTCTTCGAAATCAAAGCATTTGTTTCAAATAAATTATTTACAGGAACTTTTAAATTCAAGGTTAGTCACAAAGGTGAGCTATTTGCACGTTCCAAAAGCGTAGATCTCTATGGAAAAGACATACAAGAAACTCCATGAAATATGAAACTCTATCTCATAAAAAAATCTCTTCCCAGTCGATCGAATTCATTTTGATATTACCTTTTGATTATACCACAATAGTTTAAAGACAATACTGTATGAGTAATCCGTTGCGCTATGAGTCACGCATTCACCATGTATTGAGTTACGTGTGAAGTTCATTGAAAACAAACTTTAACCTTTTTTATATTATCACTTTTAACCTTTTTGGAAAAGTTTGTTTGAAAGAAGATTGATAAAGATCATTCTTTATTCGGTAGTCAGTATAATAAGAATGTCATTATGTTCCACGGCTGCGGTAGCAGACAATGATTTATTTAATTTCTTTATGACTTGTTGACACAAGCGCCTGAAATATAATTGGCCGTGCGTGTGATTTCGGCTTGTAAACATTGTGACAAGTACTCCGGAATTTTTATGAGCATTTAGAAATGTCAAACAAATATTAGCTCAATGATTGTCCAAATCAATGTTTTAAATGGGCAAAAAAAAAATTCCAAGTAACTTTATAGAAAACACGAGATGCTCTTGTGTTACTTCACTTAGCCGGTCCAAACTCCTTGATACTTTCCTAGAAGTGTGTGTTTAATCTCAACGTGGGGAACCGATATGCTATAGTTGCTTTTGGTATAGAAGGCATTGTCAAAACTTTCTACAGAGGCACAGATTATCACCGTTTACTCATTGAAATGGACGATCTTTGACAATCTGACTAGCTATGAAAGCCTTTTTTGGATGCAGCAAATCAGCAAATAACTTCTGCTCTGGGTGAAGCAAGTGAGAGTGTCAGATTTTGATTGACTAAAACCCACCTGTGTTCCTCAGTGGCCCTTTGTTTCCCACGGCGTAACTCTTACAAACAATCGACCAGCCATGCAAATATTGTGAGCTATTACGTGTACCATGGCTGGTTGGCAGCACGTCGATATTACCGTTTCCAACTCAACTGAACATACTTGGACCCTACTTGGACGTTTGGACCAAAAATAGTGTTTGCCAACCGCATCTTTAAACCTGTTTCTCCTATCTTTCCAGCCGATAAACAACGCAGACTTCGTGGTGCCTGTCGAGATCGACGGCGCTGTCCACCAGGTGTACGTCCTCAAGCGACCGCACGTCGATGAGTTCCTCCGACGCTGTGGTGAGCTGTACGAGTGCGTGCTCTTCACCGCCTCGCTCGCTAAATACGCTGACCCCGTAGCTGACCTTTTGGACAGGTGAGTCTATTGTTAGTGACTACATTCAGTACTGTTAATGAATGAGTAATACTCTATCGTGACTATTCCGTTATGTCTCAATTTTTTATCTTTATCTTCTTTTTTATTGATCTCATGGATAGGGAAATTGTGATGTAACAGAAAAAGGATGCTCAATTTGACATGTGAAGAGATGTTCCCACCACGCCCTTACTCTATCTCATGACCATATTTGAAATATTAATTTGGATGCAGGTTTCAGAAAAAGATTTCTTTTTTGTTTTTTATTACAAAATCTGTACTTGTTAACAAATTAAAGTGTCAATATAAAAAAAAATACTGTTTGCATATGACATTAAATCGTTCACTTTTTGTCAGACGGTTTGTTCCGGCTATTCTCTGAATCGGCTGGATAGCTTTTGACGGAATTTTGATCTGATGTTAGAAGGAGTAACTTAGGCTATTTTATTTTATTTTAGAATAGATATAGAATTAGGGTTCCGAGTAAAAAAGAAAAAGTTCTTCCAAATTATAACCAAATAGCATTGTGCTTGTAGCTGTATTACGAGTGTGACGAGAACACAGTCGGGAGCCCAGCAAGTACAAAAATAAAAAGGAAAATACCCAATTCATGGATGAAATTTAAAAGAGAAGTGTAATTTAATAGATGCCAAATCACTTCTGCTATTGTGTAGTCATGCTTTCCCTACCAATTAAATGTTTATGCTTTCGTTACCAAAAACGTCGACGTTCCAAAAATTAACCTACTATGGAAGAACAATGGTGAAACTTGGCCGCGCTGATTCTAATATGTGACTTCACAATGTTGAGGTCGCGGTCACACTCAAATATGTGTCAAAATATGTAGTACGCAAAAAGTTCGAACTTTGACACATGAATGATTAATATAATCTTCTTCATACATATAAAAATGAATAGCTGTTCGTTAGTCTCGCTAAAACTTGAGAACGGCTGTAGCTAGCCCGATTTGGTGAATTTTGGTCTTGAAATATTCGTGATTCTCAAGGGAAGGTTTAGGTGAGAAGATATGGAAAATTCACGAAAAAATGTCGACTATTAGACGGTACGGAGTTTGTCGGGTCAGCGAGTATAGAAATACCTATAAAAGTTTTTAATAATTCATTTTAATTAGCAGTTGGTACATCTAATTACATTTTTTAATGAACATTAAGCAATATGCAATTATGCATGCAATTTTTTATTAGATATTTTTTTTTTATGGTAGGTAAAATCATCCAATGACAAATCCCGCCCTTGGGCGGAGCGGGAAGTAGTGTCACACTCTTACTGACTAAAAACCTACCCCGTTCCTTCGTTGCCTATAGTGCCCGGGCCTGAGCCTTCCTCTCAGAAAACGGCCCTTGACCCCAGCAGGCTTCGACCCTGCCTGCCTGCAGTTAGCAGGCTGGGCCTCTACGGTTTGCTGACAGCTCCTTGAGGCGCGCGGGAACAGAACGCGCCGTTTATTAGCTAAATTGGATATTTTTTAGCTCTGTTAAACAAACTTCAGAAAGAAGTTCTAAAGCTTCGAAGTTATAAAGCTTCAAAGCTGCATTTATGAAAAAGAAGTCCGAAATGGTATTTAACGTCAAAGGCCATGGCAGCCGTACGGCCATAGAAAACAGTTTTTTGGCGAAAGCGACTGATTGTCAAGCCCCAAGAGGACACCGGTATCCGCACACCTATTTTCTTTCTATTGTGTCTCTAATTACGGTATTCAAAAGGTTAAAAATTTTATATCTCGTTTGGTTTCCTATCAATTTTGATATTGTTTTCAAATGTTATATTTTCATAATATTTTTTGATAAACTCTTCAGATAACAAATATTTTTTTCATATATATTTCCTATTGTAAAAAAATAACTAGGTGCATATTAAGTTATTCCTGTTTGCAACTCGGTTATTGTATTACATATAAGTGATTGATATTTTCACTACTTCGTTGTTATCTGGCTTTATTATGCAAAAATGTGACCATGAAACGATCTAAAATGCTCTTAGAACTTATTCTCGTGTCACATTTAGTGTGCTATTGCAATGGGCCGTTAGTTGTTAGATAAATCAAGGCTAAACCGCAACGAACATGTTTAATTCAGATTTTTTTTAAAGCTATTATTTATATATTTATGATAATCGATCTGGCAATGCCTGAGGAAGCTTATGTTACAAGCGATGGACGGACGCCTTTCTGATTTTTTTTTTTGTAAAATATCTCTTGCATGACACCTTGGGCATAAAGCTCTGTTATAATACATTCTGTCATGACGTGGGTGGGGTCTTTTTTTTAAATATTTATTTGTCAGTCTCTGGACAACTGAGGGAGGAAGATGCTGTCGAGGTCGACCGCGATGCAGGTGGTGTGACGATCTGAACATGTTCGCGGGGCAAACTTGAAATTAAAAGGGTCTTTGGGAGCTCTTTGCCCAGGAGTGTGAAACAGAATAGTTTAATAAAAGATTACATTAGCAACCCGCCACAACTTGGCACGGGTATATTTGAATTTTTTTCTACTATCATCATTTCCGCCGAAGACGTTCACTGTTGGACAAAGGCCTCCCCAAGTGTCGCCACAATAACGGTCCTATGCATCTCGTATCCATCGGATTCCCGCAACCCTTGCCAGGTCATCGGTCCACCTTGTAGAAGGCTTTCCAACGCTGCGTCTTCCGGTACGCGGTCGCCACTCCAGAACCTTTCGGCCCCAATGGCCATCTGTTCTTCGAGCAATGTGCCCTGCCCATTGCTTGCCACTTAAGTTTGGCGATTCTCGTGCTATGTCGGCAACCATGGTTCTCCTGCGGATATCTTCATTTCTGATACGGTCACGCAAGGAACCTCCGATACTACTACTATAGTATGCATGTATTTATACACCATTAAATTTTGATCGTTTTAAATTAAATTAATTTCTTTAAGTCAAGTCAGCTGGGCAAGTCAATGGCCTGTAGGTAGTTAGTACGCAACGACCGACAACTACCTTACAAGGTCACACGTTTACTTATTTCGTACATGCGTGTTATATATTTTTATTTTATCTTTACAAGTTGATAGTGTTTCATGTATCCGATCGACCCTCCACGGGAATAAAACGATCAAAATTTAACGGTGTATAATTACTGAGCCTTTCTCATGAATTACTCTGTCTGATGGTGACAGCTGTTTAGTTTTTGACTTTATAGCAAACAGACAGACAAACGCGATAGGGGAAAAAGTTCTGTAATATGTAAACTAAACATACAGTACTTACATATATTTAAATTGTTTGCAAATAATTATAATTTGAATGGTAAATCTCTCATGATGCTATTACTTAAACAATTATCAAAATGCCACACAATCTAAAAAAGAAACGTAGAGGCAGGCAGGCAGGGTAGAAGCCTGCTGGGGTCAAGGGCCGTTTGTTGAGAGGAAGGCTCAGCCCCGGCATGATAGGCAACGAAGGAATAGGATAGGTTTTTAGTCGTTAAGAGTCTGACACTATTGCCCGCCCCGCCCAATGGCGGGATTTGTCATTGGATGATTTTACCTACCATAAAAAAAAACCCCACATCTAAAGTAACTTATCTTGTGTTAACTGACTTCATAATAAAGAATATGTCATAGCATCACGTACGACACACATAGCCATATAAAAGATAATTCAATTATGTTAATCAGTTAGCTTTAAACGGTAACAAGGCATATAATTAAATAGTATAATTAGAAAATGATATGATGCGTGAGTGCCTTGCGTGTGAATCAGAGTAATGCTCGCGATTACAATTACAACGCAATTTCTGTTATCTTTGATCATCTATTATGCTGTACTAGGCCAACTCATTGGCTTGAAGATGAATTAGGAATATCTTTAATAGAAAATGGCAACAGTTGTGTTCAGCTTTTAGGAAGTTAGGTTCTGCGCGAAACGTGACCTTGGAATTGAAAGGGACATAGGTAGGGTTCATTCAGTGAAAGTCTGACGCCCCCCTTTCGCTCACACTCTAGAGAGCGGGAGAATTCATATGATGATTCAACCTCAAAAATTAAGTAAGGTTGTCAGGATGACGAGTTTTAGTCAAATGTCTGATACATCTCGCTGCGTCCAGAGCGGGAACAGTTATTTGAAAAAAAAAAGGTAGTTTGGTTGAGTGGTTCATCATTTTTCTTTGGCCCTTATTCGAAATGAGTGAGGAATATATGTAGAATTAAAATAGTAAAAAATCGGATAGAGAGAGCCAGGTGTCTGTTATGCCTGATTTACACGTTGGCCTATCGTCGGCCAAACGCTATTGTGTAGCCATTGCGTAATCGGGGAAACCCCGTTTATACAATGGCGATTGGCCTAGGTAAATGGGGCATTCGAGGTACCCGTTTCGTAGTTAAAGAGTTTCCCCAACTAATTACCTAGGCTATAATGTTAAATATAACTGATAGTGGGTTACACTGTCCGTAATGTACACATTCCCTAACCATTCGAACCTCTACCCGTTTAGTAAAAAAAACATAAAAAAAAGTACAAGAGATTATTTATTTTGGACTTTATTTTAATCTTAATAGGGTTCGTGTTTGTAGTCTTAACAATCTAATCTACCTTTGTCAATGTTTTTCTTTCCACAATGTATAAGATTTATATTAACTTGACAATTTAAGGCCGGGTTGTACTTATTTTGAACCTATTTAAACATCTGGAAATCCACAAATATTGAAGAGAACACCATGAAAATGTATTTTATTAAAATTAACTATGTGAGAACTATGTGACTAAACCATGCTATAAATTATTGGCTCGTTAAAAAAAAAAACACGAATCTGACCCTAATTTACGATTTCAAACGTGTTTTTCTACGAGATTACATTACGGAAATATTTGAAAGTACAAAAAAAAAATAGAGCTTGTTATTTAAAGGCGCTTTGCAAAAACAAAAATTTTGAAGTTATTGTTTTTTTTTTATATAAATAAAACTGCAGTTGTGGGGCCGGGCCGCGAAGTCGACATAGTTCCGAGCGGAGTAATTAAATTGTTGCACTAACGCATCTTCCAAATTTTTTTCTTTCCTCAATCTAATGTTAATAATGTTTGTTCCAGATGGGGCGTGTTCCGCGCGCGACTGTTCCGCGACAGCTGCGTGTTCCACCGCGGGAACTACGTGAAGGACCTCAACAGCCTCGGCCGCGACCTGCGGCGCGTCGTCATCGTCGACAACTCGCCTGCCTCTTATATATTCCATCCTGACAATGCTGTGAGTAAAACTCTCAAGAACACGTCAAAATCTTCTTTAAGGTACCCTTCCCCACTCGGCCATCGTCAACGTGGAGCATGGTTTAAAAGCTTTTTTTTCATCTAAAGCAATCCATCGCGATGTTTGAAGGATAGGCAATGTGAAAAAAGAAATATAACGCCTGAAAACTCTGTTGGCATTCGGTATATCCGTGATTTACTCGAATATTTTACAAAACTTGTTCCAGGAAATATGTGTTTTTTTTAAAACCCTTAAAAGTTTTGAGAAAAAATTGTCATAATTTTGAGTCTCGATTAAATGTGCAAGGCTTCTTTATAAGTACTTTTTTATATTTTGAATATATGAGTTTTTTTTTTTTATGGTAGGTAAAATCATCCAATGACAAATCCCGCCCTTGGGCGGAGCGGGAAGTAGTGTCAGACTCTTACTGACTAAAAACCTACCCCGTTCCTTCGTAGCCTATCGTGCCGGGGTCGAGCACTCCTTTCGGAACTAACCCATGACCCCAGTAGGCTTCGACCCTGCCTGCCTGCAGTTAGCAGGCTGGGCCTCTTCGGTGTGCTGACAGCTCCTTGAGGCGCGCGGGAACAGAACGCGCCGTCGACGACTTGGGCTCGGTCCGGTCGGTTACCGGACGATCGGACAGCGTGCTACCCATTGCACGCCGTCCGCAAGCCCGCGCCTACGGTGGCCGGAAATCGGGATCGGAATCCCGGCGGCGGCTGGGGCGAGCGCCCCGTTGCCTCTGCCTGATGCGGTCGGCCTCCTCCTTTGCTAGCATTACTGCTTCGCAGAAGGAGGCGACCGCCTGCCATCCCTCCTCACTACGGACCATGGCCTGAACCTTGAATATATGAGTTCATAATGGAGGGCCAAAGTTTGTAAAAATAGCAGATTTTAGGTTTACAAAATTTTATGTTTTGTTTTCTATAGAAGCCCAGACAAGATCCACAAGATATCTGTGTATCAAAAATAACCTAAGAAAGATGTATAATAACATCATAATCACATAAGAGCGGTTGTATGAATATGTATCTCGGGCTGGCCACTCTTAACACTGTAGTTTGCGAATTTTTCAGGCTGAAGTAGAGTCTATTCTACGTCCAAATTCTTAATGTGGAAACTGGCCAATAGTATTTTTATTTTTATTGGTATAACTAGTGCTTGACTGCGATCCCACCTGATGGTAAGCAGTGATGCAATCTTTGATGGTGAGCTGCACTAGTTTATTAGGTATTTGTCTTACTAATATTATAAACGTAAAAGTTTAAATAATTAATCAATCAAATTTCAATAATGAATTTTTCGATTCGAAACAAAGAATGAAAAACGTGGTACACATTTATGATTTTATCTTTATGATACAAGAATGACATGTCATCATCTGTATATGCATGGAAATGCTCATGAACATACTAGTAATTAAATAACTAAGTTATTTCAGATAATGTGTACCCTCTATGAATCTTATACCTAAAGCATATTACGTAATTCTTCTTAGAAATAGAATTGTTTATTTCTGAGTACATATAATAATATGGTGCAGTATGAGGGTTTACTTAATAACAAACAGAATCACATATTACTATGCCATATAGTTCAGGAATTTGTTCTTATTATTAAATAGACCTTTTTTTTTATTTTTTTGTTTTATTATATATAAAATAGATATTTATACAATTCGTTTTCACTGTCTATTCAACCGATTTTCACTTCTATTGCATTGGTAATATGACAAATGGCAGGTGCAGTAGTTTGTTTTGTAACCACTGTGTCTTATTGTGAATGGAGTTTAGACAGATACTGATGTCAAGATTTTTGGCAACTGATTAGTTATTTCTAGTTAGTTAGAGACAGCTTACTGTACTGTTAAGTTGCGAGTTTCACAACGATAGCGATTGAAACGGAATTAAACTGCTTTCAATCTCAACTTTAAATTCTT
This sequence comes from Leucania comma, assembly GCA_958295575.1. Taxonomy (NCBI): domain Eukaryota; kingdom Metazoa; phylum Arthropoda; class Insecta; order Lepidoptera; family Noctuidae; genus Leucania; species Leucania comma. The sequence goes on from OY282468.1 coordinate 6,694,012, forward strand.
CCAGAAACTGTGGCGGGAAATCATCTATTAATGACTTAAAACCTCAAAACACAAATGTTTGCAAACAATAGACAAAAATGTTTGCCAAAAATGAGTAATGACTATGAGTAATTAGAAATACAAAATTCTGCGTTATGACTTATCCTGGTAGATGAAAGCAGATAACTTTATGTGTAGAATCTATAGCTAACTCAATCTTATCGTTTCAGGTACCTGTCGCGTCATGGTTCGACGACATGACAGATTCAGAACTTTTGGACTTGATACCGTTTTTCGAGAAACTAGCAAAGGTGGACAGTGTATACACAGTGTTGCGGAACTCGAACCACCCGTACAACCCCACGGCGAACAGCTCGCCCGGCACATAGCGCGCGCCCGAGCCGCTGCGAGCCGGCCCGAGCGCGCCCGAGCCGCCCCGAGCCGGCCCGAGCGCGCCCGCCGGGCCCCGACCGCAGCCGAGTGCGCCCGAAGCTCCCCGAACAGCCCCGGCCGCTACTCTCCTCCGAACACTCAAGAAAGGAGCGAACTTCGTCTTAAGTGCCAATTTTGCCTTCTGGATAGTGAGGACATTATTTCTACCTATTTTACATTTTAGGTATTTCTTAGTGCGTAAGTGGTCTGTATGATGGATTTGTGATGATAATCTTTATTTAACATTTCCACTCTCTGGTGAGCTTGCAATCGAAGTGTTCGTATATATTTGAACGTAATTCTATCGATATTTTTCGTGCTGACTAACGTATGTTTAACGTGTATTTTTAAAATGCAATCGTCGTTCATTGAATTTCATTTTCATAACTATTCGACAACTTATATCGTGCTTGGGATCAAATACAGATAAGTTAGGATATTTTTACCGACGTGGTTGCAGTCTATTATGTGTCGCACATTTCTGGTGTTTTGTCAGAATTGATATGAATCGATAAATCAACGTGTCGCATCTCTATGATTTGCCTTTGTCTTTGACTACATTTTGATGGTTAACTTTAAATTGATAGACTTGTAACATAATCACGGATTCTAAAATTCGACTGGGATTTAAGCATTAGTATCGAGCACTAGTGAAATGTAAATATTTTTATAAGAGTAATGATGATCGCCGCTTGAATCATGGTTAGAATTAATATTATAATGTACATACATTTATATTATACAGAAACAATTGAATTGTAAGAGAAGCGCTCGTGGCAGAACAATAGCACTTAAGGTGAACTGCGTCGCACTCATCCGTGACTCGTGTTACATTCGAACTCTTAATATATACGAAACGTAATAACTAATTAATTTTACAAGTTTATCCAGAGGTTTGCAAATTATTTATTCTACAAAATATTTCTTTATAAAATATAGATTTACATTTTGTATCTAATGTCTAAGGAAAAATAATTATTTACTTATTGATTTATTAATAAAACAATTAATGATAAAGAATTGTCAATTATTAAGAAGTGATGTAATACGGGTCACTTTAAGGTTTGTGCACATTAGACAGATCAAGTATTGCATTATCCCACTTCATGTAACATATTATTAACTTTAGTGTGTACATACCTTTGTGTTTTTACGGTAAAACTCCCCCCTAAGTAGTTATTGATGACAATAAGGAGTCAATCGCGACAGTGTCATAAATGAGTGTTTTTTTTAATGATTAATTATGAATAAAATACTTTTAATTGTTATGTTACACACGGGTGAACATAGTATCAGATCAACTTGGCATCTAAATGCATATTCATTATGTTGTTTCTGCTCTTGTAAAGAATATAATGACACTGGCAAAAATCTATCAGGCCAGCCAGAATAATGATCGAAAATCGTTTGCACACTGGCCCAAGTTACAGTCACTTTTTCTACATGAGCAGAAATCAATGCATGCTTAAAATATTATAGTAAAATTCGTCATCTCAGTATTAACCTAGCTTTGTAGTATTTGATGCCATTTTTTACAAAAAAAAAAACTAAAATGAATATATCTCTATGAATTTTAACGAAATATTTTTATGATGGCAATATTTTTGTATGTTAAAATTATTGGGTGTCAAGTAATAACAACGTAAAGTTGCGACTGCACACGAGAGGCGAAGCGATAATATGGAATGTGTACAACGGACGAAGGATTTTTAAGGTAATTTTGATCATACCGGTCTCCTTGGATATAGAAACCTTTTATTTTAGTCCAAAATTTGCATTTATTGTGTCGTGAAATTAGCTTAGTAGTGCATTTGTTTGCATACAAGCGGAACGTCCGGAATACGTGTCGGTGAAGCTCAATATATCCGTCTACCTTATCGAATATCGTAAATAATCGTATCGCATATCCTTGCCTCAAGTGTGGTCGAACCCTAAAAACTAAAATTTCAAAATTTTCTAACTGACTTACGTAAGAATTGATTAAATTAGGTAATACTAAATGGTGCTTTCAGTATTAGTTGATTAAGCAGCTCGAAATTATTGACTGTTAAGTAAACTACGCACATTCGGTTTTTACAATTGGTATACAAAAAAAAATTTACATACTGAGAATATCATAATTGGCGGGCAAAATATAAGCCATATAAAAACTCCTTGGTCATTCACGCCATGTATTTATTTGTTTTAATTGCTTAGCAAAACGGTTTTATTGTTTTATTCGTATTATCTTTTGATGTCGGACTATTATTGTTTTGTAAGAGCTTGTAAATAAGATTTTTATTAACTTAACTGATTGAAAATTGATGATTTTTTTTAGGGTATCAATATAGATGATCACTTTCTCTTAAATATACGCGTTAGTTTGTTATTTAGTGACTACACAGTTGTATGTATATACCTTATACATATGTTTAGGTATATGTACGCTTAATGCTAGGTGTATCCTTGATATAGGTAGATTCACACAGTGCGCTTGTAATCCACGTCGTTACAGAGGCCATATAAGTTAGACAATTATAGTCCTCCGAAGTTATTACCGTTTTTTCCTGAACTGTTTACTGCCTCCTTTTGGAATAACGGGCGCACTTACTATTCAATGTCCAAGTAGACAGTTAAAACGAGTAACGTAAACTGTAACAGTTTGCAAAATTAGTAGGAGATTCGTAGGAGGTATGCGCGTACGCATAATGAAATGGAAATTATAGTCTTGTTAGTCAGCTAGCTTCATCGAGTTATTCGTAGTGTTATAAGAACACTATCTAAGAAGGTAAGATGTGGATCTTACAATTTATTAACTTTTACCGCTCAGGCCGGATTGGTACGATGAATGTATTCGCGTTCTATTCGCCAGGGACGTGTGTTTGCGACTGGGTATTCCATCTCGTTTAGCTCTTCAATCTCCGTAGGTGACAGAAGAGCTGGTGAGATGCAAGTATTCGAACGTGGATCTGCGCTGTCTCTGGAATTAACGTCAGAGTGTTTGTCCGATATATCCGATGTTGGCGGCTAAAGAATTTAAAAATAAATGTCAATGTGCGCCCGTTTTCAAGCTTGACATTATTAAAAAATGAGCTTTAAAACTTAAAATCTACATTCGATAAGCATATTAAAACTTTAACATGTAGTGTTAGTGTTCTTATAACTTGAAACAATTGTGCGCAATGTGGATTACATCTCTAATATAATCACTAAATCACTCTCGTCACACGTCACCATAGCCCCACGTAGACAGCATTTATTTGTAAGCATTATTAACATAGACCTAGGATGTTATAGTAATATATACGTTGATTTCTATAGACTTAAGGATTCTGTTGTTTTAAATGACGCGTTTTCTTATAAATAATGTATTTAGCTTGATAGGAAATGACTCCCTGTGACCATCTAATTTAAAAAAAAAACTTTATTATAATTTTTTTTTAAATTACATTTCGTATTTTTTTTTTAATTGTCCAACAATATCATTTAGGAGAATAATTGTTAACGTTTATTTAAAAATGCATGCAATAAAATTCGATTGATATTTTGCTAATAATGTCGTATTTTTTAATATTGAATATAAAATAATACTTTTATGTCTAACGTTTATAGCGAGATTTGGTATCGTTGTTGTATCATTAATTTGGATTTTTTATGTAATTTAACATTGATGTATAAGGACTTAAATGAAAATGTATAAGTATGCAATAACTTGTTTTTTTTTTCTTGTAATATTATATTTCTGAATGAGCTTATTTGTTGAATTGTTTGAGATTGTTTCTATCGGTGCTTTTATAAGTAATTTATCGTAAGCGACACTCGATTTTGTCTCAGTAAACACCTATTATTTATTTTCACTATAAATGAATGAAACCCAAATCTGCTGATAGTAAAATTCAATAGTTGCGTCATCTCAGCGGACGGTAAGAGTGAGATCGAGTATCACTTACGCTTTAGTAAAGTTGTTTGCAGTTGTAATGTAATGGCTGGTCAGTATATTGAAACGAATGCAATTCGAGTCGCGTACTGTTTCATAATTCAATAGATAACGATTACTAATTCAAGGTGTTTTACACCTATTGTCAACACGCGACAAGAATTGCACCGCAAAATCTATTCACTTGCACTCTCACCTTTAATTGCTTGAAAACAAAGTACAAAATACAACAGCATTGCTGGTTTTAACGTTACGAACAAAATGTATGAGTCAGTTACTATGATTCTTTATAATAAGGTTGTGCTTATGCTGTACCACATATCTTTCGTATTCGAGTCGATCGGTCATCAATTCTTGCCTCTAGGAAGTAAATTATGTAAAGAAATACTCTCGAATTTTTATACACATGATAAACAGTAGCTACCCCACCTGTCACTGCCTTATACGATGAGATTGCCCCAAAAATTAAATCTATACCTACTAGAGCGGTATTTATCAAGTTTATATTCTTATGAAATATTTATATTATAGTGCTGAATATTATAAATTATATGTTCTGCAATATTAGACTTCCTCTTACAGTGTAACTGGTAATAGAAAAATTATATCTGTACATTATAAATATTTTTACGCGAGACTGACGTAAGTTGATTTTGGCGTTTATATTATGAGTTGCGACGGAGGGAGAAGAAAAGGTAGCTAATCTGGCTAGATTTCCAGATAAGTATATGTTCCTTGAACGCATCACAACGCCTCTGATGATCTCTTTACCGCGTCGCTACGCAAACAAATTGTCACCCAGACACCTGATACATTTTTAATACTCAAAATCTGTAGTTTTAGTCTTATTTCTTAACGAAACAAAATGTTTGACGCGGTCCATTCTCGTCCGAGGCGGCGAAAAGATTGATGTTGAATAGTATTTTATTTTAGTTTCAGAATTATTTTGTGCCTGTATAGTTTTGTGAAGCTAATTTATGTGATAGTTTGTAATTTAAGACTCGCGTAAGAATGTTACATATTATGTCAATTTACCGCTCTTCCCCTTATAAATTGTATAATATTTATTTGAGATTTTTTAATATATCCCAGAGTTTCAATATGCTTAACGGATGTAATTTCCAGTTAATAAACAGTAACAGTGCAATATTCTTCCTCTAAAAATATTATACATAAAATGTATTCAGGACTTTAAAGCTTTACGATTACGATTCAATTTCACGTGAATGAATTTTAACAGTAAATAGAAGTTGGCATATTGTAGATATATTGTACAGCATTACGGGGGACTAGTTTTATAGAAATACAAGGCAGTTGTAATTCTGTTATTATGTATTTTTATAAAGTTGCGTCCGATTCGGTATTGTGAACATTTTGTACCTATCAGACTAGGCACGTGAGAGGACTATAATTATATTTATGTAATAATAGCCATGAAAATAATAGGGGAGACACGAGAGTAGCTAGGTAACATTTACCTGAGACGAAATTTATATAATGGTGTACATTTTTGATATGACGTTGTACAAAAGAGACATTTGGTATGTTATTTTATAGGAATGAAATAAATAGCCTTAATAAATTATGTGCGTTTTAATTTTCGCTTCCTTTCAGTCTACTATTAGGCAGCTGGCCGAAGGCCAACGCTGCGTCGTGTGTTTGCGACTGGGTACTTCATCTCGTTTAGCTCTCCAATCCCGATAAATGACAGAAGAGTTTACGAGATGGTATTTGGTCCTGGATATGCGATACGTTATCGATATTTCAGTTAGATGCGACCTGCTACGGCCCTACGCAGCTTGATGTGTGTGTGCAGCGCCCCAGGAATTCAAACACCAGGGCTGTGCGCGCAAAAGTGGCTCGAAACAGTTGGCCTTTTCAAGCTTCTTTTCCGCGTCTCGGTGTACGCTGACCCTACAAAGATCGTGTGTGTGTGAACTGAGGGACCATACTTGCATTCCGCAAAATAAAAATCTAAAGATTTAGTAAAAGTCTTAAAACAATTGTAAAACAAGTCTGGGAATTTGTAAAAATATACAAAAAGAAACTTGTTGATACGTTATTTAAAAAAAAAAACATAAAATTGTTTGAAATAAAGTTATGCTTATTAAAAAAAAAAAACATTTCTTTTTCCCATCTGAGTATTTAATACTTACCTTACAATAATCAAATTTATTTATTTATTTATAGAAATTGTTTGAATTCATCTCGAATAAATCATGTCGTGCACATCTGCTTCTATGAACCTCTTTTGTCTAATGCAGAAATCAATTAAGTACGAGTAAGTATAATGAAGAACTTCTGAAATTAGACCAGATCATAGCAAAATCGTCGGAATAGTAACCTTATATTGTGTATACAATTAATATATTATATGTTATTATAATAATGTATATTTGTTAAGCTATGATCAGGTCAAATAAAAGGTTATACAAATATATTTATATATAATATATTTGTATAGATATACTATAAGAGGAGGAAGGGAGTATTTGAGACGATTTTGCTATGTATACATATATAAAATAAACAACATATAAGTAAATTATGTTAAATATGTATGTATGTTTCTTTAGCTATATACTTTTGTAATCCCTGTTTTCTGAATAATATTTTAGAGTATACAGGCATTAATTCGGCCTTTATACTTTTGGTTGCATAAGCATGTCTTTCGGAATTGCTGCAATCACATGTGTGTTTATTATATTAACACCATTTCATAATGTAAGTTGGAGTCGCAGGGCTAATTATGGCCACCGTGAGTGCAAGCTTGTGGATGATGAGAAATGGGTAGATCTCCGTCCGTAATCCAGTATAGACCAATCAAAAGTGCGTAGTATACGCGTCCCTCACAAAGTGTTGGCAAAACTAAAAGGCGATGCAGTAGGAAACTAAAAAACGAAGAAGGCGCAGCGGGAACTTGTCAGAAGCAATCAGGAGTAAAATAAAAAAAAATTAGTCCTGCCTAGTCTGGCCATTCTTGCGCCCCCAGAATCTATCTACACCATGTGCCTAGGTACCGGCCTAGGTACCGCCCTATTTACGGCACTGCACGCTACTCTGTCAACTTTCATACGATTAAAGAAAATGTATTTTCTCAGCTAAGAGGTAAGAAATGCACAATTTTAGACACCTATTATTTAGAAGAAACTTTTTACAAAAAGTTGAGTACATTTGAGTTCCTAATATTCCTCTCGCCTAGTAGCTAGTACATGTTCAATATCTGTGAGTGTGAGAACTGAGGGACCCGTTTTAAGAACCGCTATCTTCAAATTTCGTCGATATTTTTTTTTTATTATATTTTTACAAAATGCTTTACGACTTTTACAAAAACTTGGTGTAGAAAAGGAAAGATTTTATGAATTAGATTCGGTAATATTCGCTAAAATATTTTTCTCTCTTGTGTGGATTGAGGGACCACAGTTTAGTCACTATATTTTTTTTTATCTTTGGTGTTTTGTGGTCTGAAATTTTGTAAATTTCTTTACAAATTCTTTACTAAAAGTCTGTAATCACAATACTTCAATTTTCCAGATACTTTTCGAGATCTGGCTAATGGTCTGTGAGGACTGAGGGACCCCACTTTGAGAGCTGTATTTTTTTTTGTATATTTTTCAAATCCCAGACTTGTTTTACAATTGTTTTAAGACTTTTACTAAATCTTTAGATTTTTATTTTGCGTAATGCAAGTATGGTCCCTCAGTTCACATACACACCAAAGATCTTATGGCAGTGGTTCCCAAAATTGGAACGCGAATTACCGAACCAAAAGTACAAAATTCGAGACGTGCCCACAGATTACTGATATGTAGCAAGCTAGACGACTTGCCTCTTGATTTTCATGAAGGAAAAAGTGGCAGAACTATACGAAGGAGTCTACTCAATTAAGAAAATTATATTCAGTTCAGATCTATAGTTATATGTAGCTTCTGCCAGAGGTGACCCATGGGCATAAAGTTAAAGTTAACCTACTTTGGCATGCCAAAGTAGGTTAACTTTAGACCCCGTTCCATCATGTTTCTATTCAGCGGGGCCCGTCGAGTTAAGAGCGACAAAACTTATTGCTATTAGAGTTTTTAGTACATGTTACGGCAACAGAATTTATACATCATCTGTGAAAAATTCTACTGTCCTAACTATCACAGTTCATGAGATACAATAGGATTCCGTTTTTATCCTTTGGGTACAGAACCATAAAAACAAGATGGCGGCGCTACTAAACATAATTGTAGTGCCGATAAAATAAAAGCCAATATTTTACTGCGATTTTTTATTAAATGTTAAATATATACTTTCAAATATTTAAACACACTTCACATAGGACAAAGATATAAATATAGTAATTAACATATTTATGTAACATTAATGATATGGTACTTATCAATTGCATTCAACAATCGTTTTGATCATAACAATCTAGGTAGATTCATAGTTCATGGTACTAATGAAACTACGAATGACTCTTCAGGTTAATATTATACGGCGGGCGGGGTTACTATTGAGAAGTTATTTGTTGTGTTTTTTCTATTGATGATATTAAATTGTTTTTAGGTTTATCTTATACTGCATTCCAAATAACATTAGGCATTTAAACAAACCTTTTTGACTTTTATTACATTGGTGGTACGATAAATGGCGCATGCAGTAAAAAGTTGGTATTGTAACCACTTTTTTTTGCTTTTAATGTCATCTTTATACCAATGGAATAGAGGTCAAAATCGGTTGAATGGGCAGTAAAAAAGGTCAAAAGCTGGAAAATTGGAGAAGTAAAATATTGTAAGGTAACCTGAAATAATCATTATTTATGTCTTAAAACGCCAACCTGCTTTGAGCAAGCGTGGTGATTAACGTTTGCGCCTTCTATGTATAGAAAAAAAAACTTTTCCCTGTTCTCCCCTGTGCAGTGATTTTCAACCTGTGATCCGCGATCGCTGGTGATCTGCAAGGGCCAAAATATGGTCCGCGAAAGGTTTTAGAAAATTCCAATCATTCTAATAGACGATATACATTTTTTTAAAATATTTTAATTCAGTTTTTATCTGGATTCTTTCTGGGTCTGATCAAAAAGATATGTACCTAAGTGGTCCAGGATCCTTAGTCAAAAAAGGTGAACCGCTGCCCCAGAGATGAATAAAGGCTACTATCAATTAGTATTATTACACATAAGAAAACTAATTACTCCTACTGATAGTTCCTATTGTTTTATCAAATGCCTTTTGGCCGCTGATGATTGGATTAGCTGTGTCGGCGGATGGGCTTATTACATATCTGTATCTAAAAATCTCAGGCTGAATCGAAACTTTCCAATAAGACGTCATAGACAAGTCTGTGGGAATTCTGAAATGTTAACTATTCTGCAATTCACATGATGAATTTCAATTTGTTCGATGTACTTAATTTGTGCTAAAAATACTAGACTTTTACAACTTTTCAACTGGCAAGTTAGGTTACATACTGAAGTACTACAAAGGCCAACCGTTTTTTATGAGACGGTGCCCTCGGTAGCTGCGTAATGAGGGAGGGATGTGATGACGTCAGCTGTGACAGTCATTCTTTTAGTGCCGGCCAACAACTCTCGTGCACCGTGCAGCTATTTCAAGAAATAGCTGTCTTAGTGGTCGTTTAAGGAGACGCGGCGCGTTAGGCGGTCCGTCGTACATTACCATATGTTTGTGTTTGCGCGAGTGGTGACGTGGCCCGCTGCTGCAATGCACGACGAACGCACAGCGCGCCGAGCCAAACAAGCCCTTAGGCTGAAGACGCAGCGCCAGGCGGCTTGTCTAGCGAGTCACCTGACAAGCAGTAAAGTGGAACGAACGTACCTAAGGTAGGCACCAGATAAGTTTGGAATAAGTACATTGACCCTCTTAAATTTATTGACATTTTTAATTTCAAAGACGGAAATAGAGACATAAAGCTGTCTTGTATAGACATGCATCATGATCCTTTTGATCATTTACACTTTCTACTGACGAAAAACAGTTTATTGTTTATTTTTCGGTTACCTACGCAGATATATTAAGAAAAGGTCAGTGTACTTTATACCAAAGATTATCGGGCGACTATTTTTTTTTTTTTTACCCGAAGAATTACGGGCTAGCGACTCGGAAAGTTCAGTGTGTTTACAGCCTTATATAAACACAAGGCCAGTAGCTACAAAACAAAACAATTTCACACTTTGCAACAGAAAAAAAAAGTCAAATAAAAAAATAACAATTTGTTCACTACATAACAATTATTTTTTGTACTACCACACCTTTGGATTATTGCTTAGCATTCTTACTACATTTTAATATTTTTCATATTAATAAATGGAATGGTCAAAAACATAGTGAGTGGACAAGTAAAGATTTCTTATATTTTTTTACTACGAAGAGATCAAATTATTACCATTTACATAGTCTCTGCCTATCGAATTTGTTTAATACTAAAATTTTCTGCTATGCATTCAAAATAAGAGTAGGACTAATTTTTTACTAACTTCATTTAATACCATTATATATTATGTACAGACACATTCGAATTAAATCGTACCATCATTTTTAATAAAACGAGATCCGCCATTTTCTTATTTCGATCGCATAAAGTCTCATCCACACACTACGTTTCATATACTAAAGCTAAATGACAAAACAATTTTGGCACTCAACGTAACTAAACTAGAACATAGGCAATACAATCAATTAGTATAATATCTAAAAACAAAACAATATTAGTTAGGTATCTAATACTCTGAAAATAAATACTTTCGTAATAAAATAAGTCTATAAGAGTATTTAATGCATTCAATGGTGTGTGTTCTTAAAGTCTTCTAAAGGTGGGGATTAATAATATTTTAAATACATTTCATGAAATAAGTCTTTACGAGTACCTATAGCAAGAATAAGTTTTGTATTTTACTTTTAATAATTGCTACAGTACTTATTTTATGAAAAGTACTCATATGCGAATGTTGGTTACATAAACATTCGTAGGCACATGATATTGCATGATTTTTTTAATTATACACAACACTCATTTTATCCACTTGTATCAACAAATATGCGAACATTATCGACCGTCTACGGACCCTTACAAACAACTTTGTCGGTAAAACAGTTCACAGCTAAACACACACTTTTAAAAAAATACATCTTTTTTACACAATACCGATATTATTATGAGGTAAGTTAAAAGAAATGTGACATTTTATAATGACACTACTTAATGAATTCATTATAAGTTTTCTCTCTAGTAAGAAACGTTTTTTAACTAATATAGGTACATTATATTCAAATCAAATACATTTTGATTTATCTAGCTACTAAGTTCAAGACATAAGAGGCTATCATACTATGATTTCTAAGACAGTTTCAATTTTAAGATACAATTCTTTAAGTTGACATAAGACTACATTGTTTAAATAAATTAACATATAGATGCTATCGCTGAAAATTCTTCATAAATATAATTAATATCATGATATCAGATTCAAATATTATGAGTGTGTTTTCGTCTAAAAATAAACGAAAGATCACGTATGTCTGTCTTATAAAAGGTCTTTGTACAGTTTACTTTTTCACATTAAGTAACAGACATTTTACAATTATATAACAAGAAGGATTGCATAACAACTATCATGGTTAAGGACGTATACAATTTGTTGTTGAATTTGAATTAAAAAAAAAATATAGCAATATACTTATGCGTGTGAGTTATGTCTCTACACAGATGTCTGCCATGAGACAACAGTCCTGACTACAGGATCAATTTATAGAAGTATATGCCTCTTTGAGCTAAAGGTCGCAAGCTATACTGTGAGTTCCTTGGGATACATTTTTCTTTTAAAAATTTTATAATTTGAAATATTTTTCAGTTGGGGTTTTTTTTTCAGTTGGAGTTAATTTTTTTTGTGGTTGTTTTTTTTTTGAAATGGGAAATCATCCAACGATTTCTCACTCTCTAAAGTGGAGTAGGCGGACGTGTCAGACTTTTATTAATTAAAACTACACCTGTGTCCTTCAGGTCCCTTTACGTTCTAGGACCACGGGTTTCTTTTCCAGAAATTCCCCGCAGCCCTAGCAGGCATCGGACCCACCTGGTAAGGGTGACTTTCGTCAATGTAACAAAATGCTATCCTCACGTCTAAACTCAGTTCAAGAGCTGTAATTTCCGTGTACTGACCTGTCTTGATCATGGTTTACATGTTATCTTTTGGTATCTACTGGGGCCACAGGTTATGTGAAAGTGAAACCTGGGGCCCTGGGTCGAAGGCAATGAAAGGAGCAGGGTAGGTTTTTAGCCAGTAAGACTCTGACACTATCTCCCGCCTCACCCAAGGGCGGGATTTGTCATTTGATGATTTTACCTACCATAAAAAAAAAATCCTTTGGTATGGTCAACATGTGTTTCCACGGTCGAAGAGTTTTTACCTTGTGTGCCCATGATATGCAATTTTATAATTTATTCTTTAGATGTTTGGGTCTATTTTTCTTTGGATAGATTGTGTGCTGAATAAATCAGTTTCGAGCAGCCATTAGCGAGTGGATATCGACACGAGAATGAAAAGAAAAAACAATCAATCGTTCTGGTGACGCTACTACGGTACTAGATAATAATTATTACGACTGTGACTCAAGCCCATGAAAAGTATTATGCACATCTGCTTAACCACAGGCAGTAAAGGATTTTAAGTTTGATAATTCCAAATTGCATACGTCATACCTACAAGCTAACAAAACACCTAGCGAGGACTTACATAGCAAATTATTGCGCAAGCTACAACTAACCGGTACGCACCATACGTATTGCGAGATCATTCGTTTAATACACAGTCGCTTCAGTTCATCGACATCTTCTCTTGAAGAATTTGGAAGTAGCACGCCTGGAAATAAGAAAATTATACTTTAGTATAATGAGCCTCATCAATAATGTTCAGCAAAAGGCTTAAAGTAACCCAAGGGTAATGAAAAGGGCAATGCTCGGAGTTTTCTTGCGTGATCGAATCAGAAAGGTCGATATCCGCAGGAGAACCAAGCAGGTTATTAACATAGCCCGAAGAAACGTCAAACTTAAGTAGCAATAGGCAGGGTATGTTGCATGCAGAACTGCAGGGCTGAAAGGTTCTAGTGGCGACTGAGCACCAGAAGATACAGCGTTGGAAAGCTTCCCAGAAGGTAGACCGATGACTTGGTGAGGGTCACGGGTATCGGATGGATGCGAGACGCGCAATACCGGTCATTGTGGCAACACTTGAGAGAGGCCTATGTCCAGCAGTGGACGTCTTTCGGCTGAAATGATGATGAAGGCCTTCTCTCACGGGCTATGAGGATTGAACGATGATTCCCCCACGTGCCCTCAGTGCTGATTGGTAGATTAGATCGATGTCACAAGTTTTCTCACAACGTTTTCAATTTTCTACTCTATTCTTAGGACATAAAGTTCACATTACCTTGAGCGTGGTGAACATAAGTCCCAGCTCTCCATGTTGCATGTTTGGCTCCAGAAAGTCCTCAATGAAGTGTATTTCAGAGCCCAGTTGTAAGATTCGAGCGCGGACCACCACGAAATGGAATACTGGGAATAACTCGTCCATACTCCAGAGGTAGTTTGAACCTGGTAGATAATAGTTTGGATAGTAAATAAGAGTGAGTAGTTTACTTCTAGGCAGGGGCGTAGCGGCCGCTTTATCAGCCGTATCAATGTTACGAGCCCCTGGGCCCTGACGTGTGCAAAAATTCGTAATTTGTTATCCACAACATTACAATTAATAATGTCAATAATTGGAGATCGTAATAATTGGAATCGGATAATCCGATTTTATAGCTCGTTCTGTCATTCTCTACATTCGGATACTGCCATGGTCCGAAGCGAGAAGGAATTGACATCTTCACGCCCCAGCCTTTGTGACCCTGACAACGACTAATAGCCACGGTAGGCGCGGGGTTGCAGGCGATGAGCAATGGGTAGCTTGCCGTCCGACCATCCCGACCGAGCCAAAGTCGACAACTTAACGTAGTGCTCCACGCGTGCCTCAAAGAGATATCAGCAACCGTAGGGGGCCAAGCAGGACAGATGCCCACGGTTCTAGGCAACTTTTAGTGACAAAAACTCACCTATGTTCCTTCATTTACGTTTTAGTCTCGATAGATATTTCAATTGTTCCGGCAGCCCTATCAGGAATCTAACTAGTCATAATTTTCTCACATTAAGGCCTTAATAACTTAAGACAGCGTAATAAACTCTCCACAATAAAAAAATACTTACCCAATTCTTGTTGAACAGCGATAGTCATCTTCTGGAAGGTGCTTCTGATAACAAGAAGCTTCTCTATCGGCGAGAAGGTAGTCTTCAGCTGCTGCAGTGTCTCCACCGCTTCTTGGAACAGCTGCTCTTTGAGGGGTGACGTTGGGGACAGCTGATTGTTGGGGCATGTGTAGCCTACCCAGAATTTTCTAGAATAGAAAAAAAAGTTATTGATAAAAATAAATATTTAAGAAGAAAAGACTACTCATTAAGCATCCACCAACCTACAAAACCACCTCTCCGACCAAACGGATGTTTTATCTGATATGGGCAACTGCCCGAGATATTTTTAGAATTTGGGCTGCTGTGTGAGTCTGTAGCGACATCTATGTCGTCACAAAGGAACTATCCTGCATCTCGCAATTAAAGTTCTCCGCGGCCCGAAATCATCTATCGGGCAGTTGCCCATTAGACATAACAACTGTCTGGTCGGAGGATCCTCCCTTTTCAAAGGAAGTTTGAGGGACTTCTCTGTTCTGTTTACCTCTAGAAGTTCAAATCGCCCGGAGAACTCGAATTACGTGATGCAAGATTT
This sequence comes from Leucania comma, assembly GCA_958295575.1. Taxonomy (NCBI): domain Eukaryota; kingdom Metazoa; phylum Arthropoda; class Insecta; order Lepidoptera; family Noctuidae; genus Leucania; species Leucania comma. The sequence goes on from OY282468.1 coordinate 6,709,158, forward strand.
CGTAGTTCAGTTCATATATGGCACTATAGATGTCGCTACAAGAATATATTTTTTAAGGTATACTTACTGATCAATCCCCAAGAACGCCATGAGCGTGAGGTCCGGCTGTCTATTCCACTTGAGAAGCCTCCTCCAGTACAGATCGTCTTCCCTCTTGTTGTGAAGGGCGTATAGCACGAAGAGTGCCGGGTGCACTCGAGGTAGCAGGGCTGGCTGGAGGAGGGATGCGGCTGATACCACTTCACTGTGAAAATGAATAAAAATTAAATATAATCAACAACAATGATAATTATACTTCAATTTCATAAAATCGGTTTATTTTTCTGTCACGATGGCAAATTGATAACCCAGAGTGCATCATGGGTTGACTGAAAGGGAACCCTATGGTTCTAGGACTCAAGGCAAAAAAGGAACATAGTAAGTTTTAGTAAGTCTGACACACCCTCCCGCTCCGCCCTAGAGCGAGAACTCATTGGATGATTTCCCACCTAAAAAAAAGGATGCAGCCATGCATTGACAGCGCTGAAAGAGTTACCGTGACGCTGACTGACTGGGTGGGTTTTAGTGCGACAAAATTTCACCACTATAAAGTTCCATGAGCCTGTTCAAAGAAGAAATCGACGAACTTTTGGCTATGGCGGTTGCGTATTGATACGAGAGCCTACAATGAACTGTGAAAGGCCAAATTGATGTAGATAACTAAAACACAGAACCACTCACCCATCAATAGGATTACTATCCTCATGCTCTACTTCCTGACCATCCTCCCGCTTTTTATAAGGCAAAACGGCATCAGTGCCCTCTGGCGGCAAAGCCGGGAACAGCAGCCTCACAACTTGATACAGCCTAGCGGTTATACTCTTCAGTTCTTTGACCGCGTGGCTAAGTAATAAAGGATGCACCCGTACTCCACCGTAAGTGGTGTTAAAAGCGTTTGTCACGCCCAAGACTAACTGGCCAAGGGGATGATGGCTAGACTCGCAGGCCTGTGGATATGGAGCAAGCTGTAGTAAAACAAGAAAGGAGAAAGTAAGATACATGTAAGGTTAGTAAAAGCTTATTAGGCCGGCCTGTAAATTGAAGATTTCGAGGTAAGGATGTGTTAAAACCCTCTTTGGAGGGTTTTAACACACACACACATACAAACACTTTGCCAAAGTTGGATAGGGTAAATGGGTAAAGTAGAAGAATTTATTAAATATTCAGCTCCAAATTCTTAATTCAGAAGCTGGTCCTTAGTAAATAGTTTTAGGACCCTTGTCAGCTGCCCTTGTTATCTTTTACAAATATCTCCTTATTATATTATAGGTATAAGGACTTCAGATGATTGGTCAGGAAACGAGGGTTTTAAACATTCGTATTTATTATATTTTTCCTGTCTTCGTATATAGTTTCTCAAATAATATAGTATCTTAGTTGACCTGCTAGTTATCCAACTACTAGTTGGATATAGACAGTCACTCAAGAGACAGTTGCCTTCCTGAGGATTTTTTCGTGCCGCTCAGCCAAAATACTAGGAAATGTTTCTGGGTGGGAATTTTAGAAACAATATCAACATTTTTGAGGTATTGAATCTCAGCCTGATTTGACCATGACATTAGATTTAGATTTTAGCACATTCATGCATGGATTCAAGCTGTTTCGTGCATGCAGAAATTGAAATCATAGAAAGACAGAATAAGAGGAATTCAAAAACGTACTCACATTATACAGATACTGTTGCAACTCCGCATAGCTTTCCAAAGTAAGTGTCTTTTGTCCAAATTGTGGTATAACTTCCAAGCAATCAACAGACTTCTCCAAATCACTACCTCTTTTCCTCATAGACATTTTATTCCTGTCCTTGTGTGAACATGATATGGCAACGGCTACATTCTGCCAGATTTTAGCGTTGTCTATGGTGTTTCCGGATGGGCCATTGGCAAAATGGTTGCCAGTTGGGGTTAGGATAGATTCAGAGACGCCTAAGCATTGGAAACATTGACGAAAGAGAGCGTTCCATTTTTGATCTGGTTTTACGCTTCTTTTTCCGAATGAGCTGAAAAGAAATATTAAAACATTAAAATATATATGTTTTCAGGGTTCCGTACCTCAAAAGGAAAAAAACGGAACCCTTCTAGGATCACTTTGTTGTCCGTCTCGTCTCGTCCGTCATACGTCAAGACCCTTTATATCGGGAACATATGGAGGTATCGAGTTGAAATCAAAACCATATACTCAGGTCTGTGGTCCCTTGAAGCTGTGAAAAATTCAAACTTCAAGTTAACGAGAAAAAAGATACAGCCGTTTACGTCATAAAAGACGTATATTTTAACACTCTCAAGGGAATCAAATTTCACAGGGTAGGTACTTCCCGTTGACCTAGAACCTTGAAATTTGGCATGAAGCTAGGTCTTATAACACAGATATAGGAATAAATGTGAAAACTGTAAAAAAAACTGTGAAAAATCTTCGAGACTCGATTCGAGAATTGGACATTTACATAAGTTAGTCTGTACGGAACCCTCGGTGTGCGAGTCCGACTCGCATTTGACCAGTTTTTTTTTACACCTTCTAGTCTTCAAAATAATATTTATAATCAGCGCTAAAATTCGAAATCCTGTATCTTGGTATTACAGTTCTCTACGCGATTAGAACATATAAAACAGCCCGAGATCAACTATCGGACACTTGCCCAGACCGGACACAACGCCCGTCTGGTTGGAGGATCCTCCCTTTTCAACGGAGATATATAGGACTTCACACTCTGTTTCGCATATTTCTTAAATTTGCACATAATAATGAAAATAGGTCACTGAAAAATACTCAAAATAATGTTGCATTGAAATAAGGCTTCAGGAGATTTAAAACATGAAAATATTTATTATTCTTTATGATAACCTGATCCGAAAACTGACTCAAGGACCTCGGAAGCATCAGTTGTGTAAAGTAGACCTTGTTACTATTGAAATAAGGAAGTAAACTTTTTTACAATGCAGCTGTTCAAACAAAGAATTCGTTAAGAATTCATTAAACATATTTATTCAATCACTGTTTGCGAATGATGGCTTGTTTTGCAGTTCAATTGAGTACACAATTTAGGCATCTTCTAATTCATCAATGACGTAAATATAAGAGCGTAAAGTGCCAGTGGGCAGGGTGCATTGCTCGCAGAACAATTGGTGGATGGGGACGAAAGGTTCTGGAGTCGTGGCCACGTACCGGAACGCAGCGTTGGAATACCTAACCATCAGGTGAGATAATAGTGGTCAAACGCGAGCCTGTGTATAATAAAAAACGGTAAGTCCAGGTGGACCGTTGACCTGGTGAGGGTCGCGGGAATCCCATGGATGCCAGACGTATAGGACCGGTCGTTATGGCAACACTTGGGGAGGCCTATGTCCTGTGGACGTCTTTTGGCTGAAATGATTATGACGAAATAAATCAACGCTTAATTCGACTTACTTAGGTTTAGAATTCGTTGGCAGCACCGGATTGGATACGTTCAAATGCATGGTAGCGTTTGATATCTTGACACCCTCAGTCCATGCTCCACTCAGGGAACCCTCGATCTTATCTCCACTGGAGAAGGTTAGAATTCCCTTGCCAGAGAATACGCCAGCTGATCGGAACTCTCCCTCATAGTGGGTACCGTCTTCAAATACCATGACTCCGAGACCCTGAAAGATAAGTACAAAGTGATTTAGAAAAATGCGGGAGAATTATTGCAGTTATAATTCAAATATTTTATAAGTGTTTAAGGGATAAGAATTCCTGGACAATTTTTTTTTGTCTTCGCACGGTTTGTGCATTTGGTCAATGTCAAGTTTAGTTAGTATTTGTTAAACAGTCATTTTATATCATTTACAGTAATTTTATTCTCTAATAGCTTTTGCCCGCGTTTTTGCTCCCGCTCTACCTTAATGTACCCTATTCTACCCTACCTAAGAACCTTCTTCTGAAAATAACAAACCCAACAAAAAAAGAATTAGCGAAATCGGTTCAGCTGCTCTCGAGATTTGCGCTTACCAACACATTCAGCGATTCATTTTTATATTATAGAAGATTAGAATAAGCGAATATGGATGTAAAACATACAATTTTTTGCAGTCTTCGCGGTTAGCTTCACTAATAAGTAGGAAGAAACCCCTGGAACATCTTGGGAACTTTGACCAGCAATGGGACAGTAGGTATGAGCATGTTAAAAAAAAGGGGAGAATATGAGCTCATGGCGTGTTGTGCCTATTGTACACTTGTTTTTATAAACGTTTGTTTAGCGTTTTTATGAGGTGTATATCACGACTAAAATACGCTTCCTGCTATCCTATTTGCCAAACCGCATGAATCGGGTGTTCCAGCCTGAAGGTTTGCTATGCAATAATCGACTTAAAGGTGAGCTTGCGGAATTTTTGTCGATAGTACAATAAAGAATATAATAAATAAAATTCTCACACATGAGCAGCCATTTCCATTTGTGCTCCGGCTAGAAACACTATCATGGTTAACAGGATTACAAAAGTAAGTACTGTATTTAACCTATCTAGACATATTTTCTAAAGCATTAATACATATTTATTACACCTTATTTTCTCTACTAACCGTCAAGACATCCTGCATGAATATTCCTTCATAATAAATCCCGTCTAAGGTCACAATTAAGCCACAGCCGTTCTTCTTATTATCACCCCAGTTCCCCAAATACTTCTCTCCTTTCCCGATGTCATCCATAACTCCGTACCCTTGCTTGACTCCATTAACCCACTCCCCGGTGTAAATGGTAGCTGATGATGAAGTAAAGTCTCCTTGCTTCTTGATCCCATGGCCATGGGGGCTACCATCTTTGAAATAACCTTCGTATATGTCGCCATTTGTATATTTCATAACGCCGTAACCGTTTTGGAGATTGTCCTTCCATTGACCTTCGTAGATTCCTGTAATTTAATTGGGTATGGTGTTTAGTAGTGAAGATTAATTTTGTTCAGAATAGTGAGTTTTTTTTATATTATTTTGGTCGTTTTAATCCCGCGGAGGATGTGGATTATGGTCCATTCCCTTTCATAGAGAGGAGGTCTGAGTCCCATCAATGGAAACATTATAAGGCTGGCTATGCTATGCTAGATGGCAGCATAAGCTCCCTTATCTGGGACCAATAATACTGGCGGGGACTTTACTGAAAACAATGGTATCCAGGGGGAATTATTATAATTATGTATCTGGACTACGATCTTTCCTTATCGCGACCACGTACAATATTCGTGATGAAGGAAAATTAAATAGCGCAATATACACAACTACAGGAATTTATTATTATCCTTTAGTGTAGTAAATTGACGCGGCTGCTAATTCCCCTAATGTGTATGAAATTTCTACGGTTCAATTTTTATAAAACCCTAGGTACGAAAAGTTCAGGCTTGGGTAATGTTTTTAAAACTAACAACTCTTAAAAAAAAGGTTTGCTTCTCACTAGGAATTACTCTTGTATCGTGCCCGTGCGTTCAAAACATATACAGTATAAACTCACATATCCAAGACACACCGACGCGAAATAACTATCTGTAGGTCATAGGTACAAATATTTGTTCCGTACGGGATTTGAACCCGCAACACTCGGTCAATCGTTAAACCACTGCGCCAACTGTGCCATCAGAAAGTAAGGAAACTAAGAAAAGATTAGTTTTTTTGTACCTACTAGAAAACCTTAGAAAAAGACAGACCTAATCATCAATCGTCAGGTACGTAGTTTTGTGTCCTGAATTCAGTAAAAAATAAAATGGGCCATGGGGTTTTTTGGACCGGGACCGCGGTCCTAACTATAATTTGTTATTTTTTGTAGTATTTTGGGACCACATATAAAATAAATTAATAGAGTTTTTTGGTACTTAAATGCCTTTTTCATAGTGGTTCAAAAAAACGACTAAAAAAATATAGGTGGATATTGGGACCGCTGTCCCGGTCTAAAGTGCCCCACGACCCAAACATACAACTACAATGTGTTTAAAACGTTAGCACATACAGTTGTGTAAAAATTTCACAATACTAACCTTGACACTAATATTTATTAAATGTTTTTCTAGTAGGTACGTACTACTTACAATATATTCGGTAGGTACTTGCTAAATGAATATGATGTACATTTTCTATTCTTTACAACAATACTTCGTACGCAAAATACGCGCTTTAGTCGTGGAGTTGCGGCCACCAGCCCGAAATACAGATGGAAGTGGAGGTTACTGCTCCACTTCCATGGGAATTCATGGGATAGCGTGCTGATATACCCACATCATACAGATTTTTTCAAATCCGACTGGTAGTACAGAGATTATCGCGTTTATAAACATACAAAAACACTTTTTCACTTTATAATAAATATTAATTTGAAGTAAACATCTTTGAGACATTCAGATACATCCCTAAGTACCTACTTGAGACGCATATCTTTTAAATGATTCCTCATTGGAGACAATTAACGTGAATTGATATTTCTTCAATGTAGTTAAATGTGTTTATTTTTTTCTGCCTATCTGGTACCTATTTTAGTACTGGATTAAAATATAGTTAGTAGGTAAGTATTACAGACAGCAGACAGATTAAATATTATTCGGTAAACCTTAGTTAGGTACTTTAGTGTTAACAAACCGCGATACCGATTAGGAAACACGATAACACTGGTTTTGTTTAGGCACAAACTAGAAAAGTACCGACAAACTAATTTCTTAAAACTAACCGGGCAGGTTAGTATTATAGAACAGATTCCGAACTGGAAGGAGGATACGCAGGGCCGAGAAAGATGGAAAAAGTGGAGAGAGGCCTTTGCTCAGGAGTGGGACAGAACCAGCTAACAAAAACAAAACGTAAGTTATTATTTCAAATTTAGCAAACCCATTACTTGTTAAAAATCTATATACATTTTTGAACAGGTGTTACATATAATTTAAATTCACGGCTTTTCTCTACTATAATATGGACGTATCACTACATAGTATAAAACAAAATCGCTTCCCGCTGTCTGTCCCTAGATCTTTAAAACTACGCAACGGATTTTGATGCGGTTTTTTTAGTAGATAGAGGGACTCAAGAGGAAGGTTTATATGTATATAATACATGCATAAAATATTTAATATTACCATTGCACCCGTGCGAAGCTGGGGCGGGTCGTACTAATCCATACTAATATTATAAATGGGAAAGTGTGTGTGTCTGTTTGTTTGTCCGTCTTTCACGGCAAAACGGAGCGACTAATTGACGTGATTTTTTAAGTGGAGATAGTTGAAGGGATGGAGAGTGACATAGGCTATTTTTGTCTCTTTTTAATGTCCCACTTCCCTAAAATGGGGGGTGGAAGTTTGTATGGAGCATTCCGCAATTTTCAAGGTAGAAAGCAAAAAATGTGTATGCGGACTATTTTTGACTAACAAAAAATCGGGCATAATTTTTTTGGAAATCTGCTCCCAACCCCTTAAAACAGGGGGTGAAATTTTCTCCCATCCTATGTAATCGGTACACAAACTCTTTGTTCCGTCCGAGTTCTCTTCTGTGTTCTAAATCGTGTTTCCCTGAATTTAACGTGAGCGAAGGCGCGAGCAAAAGCTAGTTATTCATTAACCTTCCTCATGAATCACTGTTTATTTGTGAAAACCGCATGAAAAGCCTTCATTAGTTTTTGAGTTTTTCGCAAACAGACAGAATGACGCGGTGGGAGGACTCTGTTTCAAGGATGATCAGGTTCTACTTTATATTTCGTAGCACACAATAAGTAACTACATATGTGCTATTTTGTGCTATAGTAGAATAACCTGAAAGCTTTAGTTTTCAAATTAAAGGTCCATTTCAAAATCATATGACAATAAAACATAACTAAATAATTTTAATTTTATAAAATTTAGCTATGTTCTTTTGTTGTGATGATGTATGGCTCCGAAACGTGGTCGTTTACAATTGGTCTCATAAGAAGAATTAAAGTCACTCAAAAGTCAAAAAATACCGATCTATATCGGTAACCTCGATTCTTCGGCATTAGACAGGGCACATTGCTCGCAGAATAGATGATCAAAGGGGACGAAAGATTTTAGACTGGCGACCACGCACCGGAAGACGCAGCATTTGGAAGTCTCCCACAAGGTGGATCGCTCATATACCTACACCCTGTATAACTCCATCTTTTTAGCATTTCAGTTTAGGTCGTCAAATGGATCGCCTTAAGTAGGGCCTCCGTACCACTTAACTAAGTTTTTATCATATTCAGTTCTTTTTCTTGTTACATACAACAAGTGTTTCTTTGTTGACTAATGTAAAAGCTACGTAAATGACTATAAACATTGTAGATATCTAGTGCGCTATTTACGTATTATATCATGCGTAAATATTACTTGCTTTGTAAACACTTTATTACCATTTATACAAAACCATGATTCATTCAGTATCATTCATAAGTCTAAGTCATATAAATAACTTGATTTCGCGCCTTCGAAATTATTATGAATTTAATATGACGCAATATTTATTTTCTTCTTTTACAACTTTTAGGGCGATGTCGACTATCCTGCCTGCCAGATAATTCGCGCCAATTACGACGCAGTAATTCGCGTCAAGAATTCCTATTCATAAAGCATATAAATGAATGACGTTGAAATAAATAAAAAATGTTCATATTGAAATGCCAAGCTTAATAAATCAATAGGTACTAGATTGAATAGGCATTATAGATAAGATTCCATATAAGGAAGACTGCCTTTCACTCGTGGCTCTCCTTCGACGACTCGGCGAAATCGCGGGAGCGAAAGTTGATAGACGTACGTTTTGGGAATGCCTAGTTTAGAAAGTCAGAATAGCTAGATCTAGATTAAGGCACTTTATAATATCTCTCACTCTGAGCGGAACGAGGGAGAGAAGAGTGTCAGACTTTAACTGACTGACACCCACCTACTGCGTTCCAGGGCTACGGTAACTACCAATCTGGGATGGAATGTACAAATTGGATTTACTTTTTTTTCACTCTCTTCTGTCAGATTTGGTGCGTTTAATATTATAATTAGATTTTTGTTTCTTTCTCTTTACCTTGTTTACATTGTTCTCACATAATAGCAGCAACAAAAAACATGTAAGCGAGATATTTGTAATACAAAACAAGTTTGAAAAGAGTGTCCATGGAGTTTCTTGCACATTCTTCTCCATAGAGATCTACGCTTTGGAATGTGTAATTAGCATCATTTTTTCTGACAGACCGACTTCTTGACTTTTCAAAAGTGCCTGTAAATGGTTTATTTGAAATAAAATGCTTTGAATCTTGAGAAGATGAAAACAGTGCAAGCTCGATTTGTCAAACTTAGGGCATAGTTCACATTCTCGAGTTTGGTTCGACGGACCAAATCCACCAACCAAATTCGTTATTGCAATAGACGACCGGATCAGACAGTTACTTTGCGTACGACGACGTCAAGTGCATCACGCCCTCCGGACCGACACGACGGACTCAATTGAAGTCACGCATTGGCTAGTTATAGCAATATCGTAAATATAGAATAGGTTTTATTAATTAGTTATTGAAATAAATTTAGAATTCTTACCTACACTTGGCATTTCCATCTTTCCATGTCCACATAACGCATTCAGTTGAAACTGTCCCACATATAACTTTCCGTCAGGCCATTCCACCTTTCCGCTTCCATGGATTTTACCGTCCAACCATCTTCCAGTGTACTTCGCTTCTTTGTAAAAAGCATTCCTATTCGAAAATGTGTGACTGGCCGTCCGTACAGCAGGCGGTTTAAAATTGTCTTTGTTTAACACAAGCCTGATTGAAGTGTTCAGAGCATGCATCCATTCAGTCTTCTCCTGTTCCGTAGTTGTTGCAACTGATATAATTTCTTCGGGCGTCGTGAGCTGAATGACGCTCTGAAGAGAATCTGTGTTCGGTATTGGTTCAACCCATAAGGTTTCTAAAGGATGCAAGTTAGGTGTGCTGCCGTTTACGTGCACAAACAGATCGTTGAACAGAACAAACCAGTGTGACGAAAATCGTCCTGGATTCACTAAATTCAGCTGCCGAGATTTCGATTCTCTTACTAGTCGTCGTTCAGGCGTTCGATACTGCTCAATACTTTTCCCTACTGTCTCCCAAAACAACTTTGTGACGTCTGCTTCCTTGCGTTTCTTTTCTTGTTCGTCAATCAAAGAGTCCAGAGAAGCTATGACTTTATTCAATCTTTCATCGATATTGGACTTCGCGTCTACTTTTTTTCTTTTTGTCTTGTATCGCAATAGTGATTGAGCTATGCATTTATAAGAGCTCAATCTTGTTAAAGGTTGTACAAACGCGAGACCTACTATGGCTTCCAAGGTCTTTTTATTATTCTTCTGTTTGTTGGTAGGGAGCTGATCGCTAAACAAACTATAAACAGTAGACGGGACATCAATGACACTGTTAATCTGCGCGAAACCGCCGATAACTATCAAATTGCTTACAGCTACGTAATACTTTCTGTACAAATAAATAAACTCTTCTAAATTTTTTATCAAAGAAATATCACATTCGTTTATATGCTTCTCGGCGTACTGCCACATTGAGAGAACATTCAGAGCAGTTATGTTTAATATGTCACCAAAAATATCACAAACTGTTTCGTAAATATTGGAATGTGTAGTTACAGCTTTACTTTTCTTTAGAAAAGGTTTAACTAGATTATGATATATCAAAAGCATTTCCTCTAGATATCTTTGAGCAATTGACAGATCTTGGAATTCTGGACATATTGACGACTCTTCTATTGAGCAATAGCTGATGTTGCCAGAAGATAATATTCTCCAATGGTAGCACATATTTTGGGGTTTAGTTGCATAATTAGGTGAATCAGTCATTTTTACAGTCATGTCAGTTTGGTTTTCAGCTTCTTCTTTTTCTTTCTTGACATTCAAATTGACAATAGAGTCTGTGTACCCTTCAGTATGCTTGCCCATGTAGAATATATTTTCATTGTGGGTGTATGCCAGAGTGTGGTGATCAGTTGCTATCATATCTCTTACTCTATCACTGTCAGAATTTTCTGTGAACTGTTTAGGGCCACTTTTGTCATCTCTGGTATCAAAACTGACTTGATGGAATTGGTTGTAGCCCCACATGAAGAGTCTTCCATCTAATGTTAAAGCCGAACAGTGCCATTTACCACAAGATACCTTTTGAAGCCCAAAACCTGATAAGGTCATGACTACCATTGGTTTGATTCTTTTCATTGTGTCTCCAACACCCAATTGCCCATATGTTATGTCGCCCCAAGTCCATAATTCTGTAGCTAAAATATTCTTACCAAGTTTAGACATGTTTTTGAGGTTCTCTGTTTTTCTTGCAGCTTCAAATTCCTTTTCACTGCTTAATGTGCTTGTGGAAAAGTGCAAATCTTCCAGATTGCAATTAGATGTACAGCTATACATTAGAGAATTAATTTCCTCATGATGGCTCCTCATTTGTAATTCCACAGTATCATTATTATCACTGCTGCCACTAACATGTCGTGATAATGTTGCCACTTTGTCTCCTACAGTTTTTACTCCTTCATAAACAAAGTTGGTAAGGTTTGATACATTCTCTTTTATGATTCTAGTTGGTTTTTCTGTGTATTCTACTAAATAGTCTTCACCGGCTGATACCCAAGAGAGCTGTCTACTCAGAAACTGTCTAGCAGCATCAGTGTTTATAAATATATTATTTATTTTGTCTCCACATGCCTCACCCATTTCACTTTCTTTATCAGTCTGGTCATCAGCATCTTCTGTTGATTTAGCATCATGATAATTATGATCTTCTTCTAAGTTTGTGTTTTTTTGTGAGTTTGTTCTTGCAATTTTTGATTCCTCAGATGAGGGACTAGAATCTTCTGTTAAGCTATGAGCATCAACATGAACATCAGTTTGGGGGGCTGTAGTACTACTTGAATCTTCACTAGACTTACTAATTTGAACACCTAAAGGGCAGGTTTCTGATAGGGATGGCACGGATGCAGGGGATGCTAGGCCTATTATTGTCTGGCATTGTGAGCAGTTTGAAGCAAACACCTCTTCATCATCATTATCACTTTCTGTATCACAGTTGCCAGACCGTCTGACATTTTTCCTAGCTATAACTGCAGCAAAGTTCTGACCCACTGAAGCACTATACACAGTCCTTCCTTCAAAAAATGGAATTTTCTTTACATTACTAGTGTCTATTGAAAGTTGGGGCATAGAACCAGAGCCCCACAGCTGCCCATCACTACTTATAAACAGCTGTCCAAAATCACTTGTGACTACATTTCTAAACTTCACTTTATAACTTGAACTTTTAAAACCATGAGGACAGCATTTGGCATCCTCCTTAACAATAATTTCTTCTTTGTTTTTAAAATTAGCGTTTGTTTTATAGAGCCGCCCATGTACATCTATAATATAAAGGATATCATTATGATATGATATGTCTATTGCTGAAATGCCACTGATTTTTTTAAAGTTTAAGGAGTCCTCGATACTTTCACAGTGATAAAGCCCATGGTCATTTCCTAACACTATGAAGTCTGTGCCCAAAGCACATAGTTTTACTATTTTATCAGGTACTTGCTGTGACGATGGCACGTTCAACGGTGTTAGTCCTCTCCAGAAATTATGCTGACTCATTATTCAATGATCACTTCCTTTCTTCATTGGTTTGAAAGTAGGAGTATCATCGATTTAAATCAGGGCGGAAGAACTAATGCACACTGTCTCAAGTCGTAATCGCACATATTACTTTGTTGAACAGAACTGTTCACTACTAGATACATTGACTGCTGAATATTTAGGTAAATTAGGAAAACACTGATTTATTTATCTTTGTTTGATAAGAATTTTTACAACTTTTGATTGCTTGTAAGTGTTCTGTGCTTGATTGACAAATAATAAAATTGACAGATGACAGCTGATTACTCCAAAGACAAGATAGAGGAAAATAACCATATCACGAAACAAGAAATTAACATTATAACTGGTTATAACGCCGATAACGGTTATTTTTTTATTCATAATGGTAACATTCAAATGACAAATGTCGAAATTCCTAAAGTCAAGCTAACCTTTCACATAAAAATGGCGAACCGTGGTGGGCCTTCTAGGCGCGTTCCTGAAACTGAAGCTACAATTACATACGTCCAGTGCGATGGCTTGGTATGTACACATTTAATTATATTCATGCAGCATTTTTTTATTGAAATCTTGAAAGTTCGGTAAAATGTTGGTTAAAGGTGCAAAACTGTTCCCCGTCGACACGTCATGTATTCTTTGTTTTTACAGTTTTTGCTGAAAATGCGTATTATTTGTTGTGGTTAATTGTGTTTGCGAAGTGTTACTTAGTGTTATAAATCAAATTGTGTTATTACAGTCAACTTTATAACAAATTTATGATCGACCGTATAGGTTATGTTGTGAACATAAACTTGATTGATTCGATTCTTAGAAACATTAAAAAAGATACAAAATACCACAGTACCCTCACTGTTTAGTCCACAATTATTATTTACTTGAATTTCCTATCTTTTTACTTTATTTTAGGCATTTTGGTGACTACTGTTTTACTAAAAATACATGTAATTTGTTTACATTGTGAAAGTTTATTAAGCATGAGTCATGCACTCTTTTCGGACATTTACCTCGGTGACCCGACTGCCGGTAGACTGTTACGAAGATGATCTCACTGTGTGACATTGAGTAACTTTGGCAGGATACATTAGCATCTGGAAATTGTGTATTTTGCATGTTTTATGCTGAATTCATTAGGATGTTTGCATAACAAGGTGATTAAAAAAGCTCTGTTTTGTAAACAATAAGATCTTTGCCAGAGAAATGCCATGCATGTAGATTATAAAGATGATCATTAAAATAGGAATGACACACTTGTTGACTGGATTAAATGATGGTAGCAGTATTTGGCTCATTTTAACTGCTGATTAATCTATGACAGTGTACTGGAAACGAAAAATAACATTCTTTGTTTGTTGTTCATCGCTAGTTTTAGCTATGCATCACACACACTGCTGTAAAAAACAAATTGAGAAACTATTTGAAGTACTTATTAAATCAAATAAGGAAGTATTCTGCTATAAAGTGCAGTTTTGAAGTTAAATAGAGATTGTTGACCTCAAAAATTAGTAATACTTAAAGAAATTTTTCATTACCATTAGTTTCCAAAGAAATATAATTTTTTAAATATAAGTTTTTCCGGGTTCGAACGGAATAACGCGAGTCGTAAAAGTTAAAACCGCAACTGGATCGTACCTGCGTCCGGTTATTCGCCTCTGCCCTCTGCCTAATCAGTAGTAGTGGCATAGTTAGTTATAAGTTGTTTCGCTACCTAGTATTGATAGTTTAGATTAGTAATAGGGTTTAGTTTCGCTTTTGTTTTTTTTTTCTTTTCTTTGAAGGTAACCCTTCAAACCCGGGGGGAATGGTTGCGCCAATTTGCTATGATCCGCGACTTTGTTTTTTGTAATTTATTTTTTTGGCCTAGCAATCCTATCCCTACCGTTTCCGCTTCCCGCACGACCTCTAGAGATATGATTTGACATTTGACGTTTGTGCATCGAGTGAATGTGACCGCACCGCTAACCGCGCCCGCTCGAAATTACAAGAAAATTGACTATTTTCGTGATCCAACCATTCAGAGACTCAACAATAGTGCAGTGTTAGTGCAATACAGGACTTGGCAGTGGTTAAATGTACGAAGTCGAGGTCCGCCGGCGGCGCCATGTGGAACTTTCGAGGTTAAAAGGTCAGTGTTCCTTCTAATACATTTATCCCATTAATAAACGCTAGACGCAGTACCTGCATATTGTTAACAAACCTTAGATCGCTTTTCAAACCTACAGTCCACAGCTTATTTGCGCAACCATTACTTTTACCAAAAGTAATGGTTGCGCAAATAAGCTGTGGACTGTAGATTTTAAAAAAGCGATCTAAGGTTTATTAACAATATGCAGATACTATGCCTGGCATGGGATAAAGGTATTGGGAAGGAGCACTGACCTATAGACTTCGAAGGTTCCACGTGGCACCGCCGGCGATTTTCGACTTCGCACATTTAAATCACTGCCAGGTCCTGTTTTGCACTACACTGCACCACTGTTGTTGAGTTTGAATGGTTGGATCACGAAAATAGTCAATTTTCTTGTAATTTCGAGCGGGCGCGGTTAGCGGTGCGGTCACATTCACAATCGATGCACAAACGTCAAATGTCAAATCATTTCTTGCGGATGGTAGTCTCAAGCGGCGGCTCGACGGTGCAACAGTGCGACACAGTCGAGTAACTATTTAAATAAGCGGGTGCGGAACCAACTATAACAAACCCGAGAACTGTTTCCAGTGCGTGCGGAGCGGGGTACATCGGAAGACCTTGAATTTTACGTGATAACTGGAGATGCGGGAGAATCGAAGCACCGATCAATAGATCGATATCTCCAGGGAAAGCGTAATTTCCGTCGGCTAACTGCAAGTTCTTAAACTCCGTCAGCATGGACGTGTCAACCGGTACCGTGGGCAACCGTTCCGTAATCTTATCTGCGACTAGCGAATCCATTTCAAACGAAATATTACGATTAAAACGTGAACTAAATATTATTTTAATGGAACCGTGAAAACCAAAAAGTAATGGTTGCGCGAATTTGCTTGATGTTTTAATGGACTGTATGTTTGAAAAAGCGATCTAAGGTTTGTTAACAATATGCAGGTACTGCGTCTAGCGTTTATTAATGGGATAAATGTATTAGGAAAGGAACACTGACCTTTTAACCTCGAAGGTTCCACATGGCGCCGCCGGCGGACCTCGACTTCGTACATTTAACCACTGCCAGGTCCTGTATTGCACTAACACTGCACTATTGTTGAGTCTCTGAATGATTGGATCACGAAAATAGTCAATTTTCTTGTAATTTCGAGCGGGCGCGGTTAGCGGTGCGGTCACATTCACAATCGATGCACACACACGTCAAATGTCAAATCATTTCTTTAGAGGTCGTGCGGGAAGCGGAAACGGTAGGGATAGGATTGCTAGGCCAAAAAAATAAATTACAAAAAACAAAGTCGCGGATCATAGCAAATTGGCGCAACCATTCCCCCCGGGTTTGAAGGGTTACCTTCAAAGAAAAGAAAAAAAACAAAAGCGAAACTAAACCCTATTACTAATCTAAACTATCAATACTAGGTAGCGAAACAACTTATAACTAACTATGCCACTACTACTGATTAGGCAGAGGGCAGAGGCGAATAACCGGACGCAGGTACGATCCAGTTGCGGTTTTAACTTTTACGACTCGCGTTATTCCGTTCGAACCCGGAAAAACTTCTTCCACTACACCAAGAGGCCAGTGCAGAGGAGGCGCACTCTCAGTCTTCAGTATCACCACAGTACCGACTGTGACTGGATCTGAAGGAGTGTTCCACTTTTGACGCGACTGCAGCGTATGCAGATAATCTGTCCTCCATCGCTTCCAAAAGGACTGAACTAAGCTATCTAGCAGAGCGTGACGCGGGTGAAGCTGCAGTTTGTCAGTCTCGACATCTAAAGCGGGCAAATATTTAAGAGGAGTCGTCGTCAAGAAGTGAGCCGGCGTCAACGCTAGTGGCTCCGATGGATCACTAGACAAAGTCCGACACAACGGACGCGTATTCATCAACGCCTCTACCTGAGCGAGTACGGTGCTCAACTCCTCGTACGAGAGAATCTGTTCGCCTATGACCCGAAACAGGTGCGACTTAAGGCTTTTAATATTCGCCTCCCAATTGCCACCAAAATGACTAGCCGCTGGCGTATTAAAACACCAATCAATGCGATTCTCAGCTAAGACATGGGCGAATTCACTTTGGTAGTACTTGGAGCGTAAGAATGTATGTAATTCCGAAATATTGCGTCGCGCTCCAACATAATTTGTGCCGTTGGCAGAGTATAAGCAGGGCACACATCTGTGCACTCTAGCGCGTATCAAATTGCGAGCGGAAAGTATCCAGTACTTCTGTCGAAGAATGGACATTAATAAATCGGGACCAGCGTGACAATTCACCTTATGGTGATAGTCCACCAACAAATCCAAAACGTGATCCCTGCGTGGTAGAACTACTGGATGCATTTGTTCAAACTCTAACTTAGCATTTCGCAGACGGCCACCGACACGAATGAGTCCGTCTTGCAAAAATGGTTTCAAATGTTGAAGTGCGGGACTACAAGGTTTATGTGATTCTAAACTACGAAATTCTTTTGAAAAATAAAATTTCTGCAACTCTCGAAGTACAACTGATTCAGCTCTATCCAAATCAGCTGCGATTATAGAACCACGCGATGGTAATAATCTCAAAAATCTTAGGACGTAAACTACACAGCGTAATAGTCTCGACCAAGACGAGACTCGATTAGACAACAACAAAACAACTGACTCTTCACGCGGAACTGATACTACAAGCGTATGTTTCTTCTCCTCGGGTGGTTCTGAAACAGTAGCGGGGTTAAACGGAGCATTTGGCCACTCGTTAGGAGTGGTATGCAGCCAGGGAGGGCCACAAAACCAAAGCGGATGATTTAAAATTTGCGCGGGAAGCAAACCACGTGAGAGACAATCAGCTGGGTTTTCTGTTCCAGCGACATGGAATATATTTTCCGGTGACAATTCAGCTTGAATCTTAGCCACCCTATTTGCGACAAACGTGCCCCATCGATGGGGTGAAGAGTGGGCCCAACATAGAGCAACGGTTGAGTCTGAAAACGCTACAATTCTCTCTATATTAATGCGAGGACGACAAGTTTTGACTATAGATGTAATCAATTGAACCAACATAAGAATAGCGCAGAGTTCGAGACGAGCAAGAGAGACAACCTTACGAGGAGATACCTTTGATTTTGCGCTAATGAGGAAAACTGAAATGTTATCGCCATTTTGGACCTGAAAGTAAACCACTCCCCCGTAAGCCCTCTCACTGGCGTCTGCGAAACCTACCACATTAACAACAGTGTCTGGTACTATACCAACATGGCGAGGAATCTGTATCTGATCGAGCATTGGAAGCTCTTTCCTATAGCGAGCCCACAACTTGGCAACACTGTCAGGCATCAACGCATCTGCGCGGCGACTGAGGTGAGGAGACCCTTCCTCTACCTGGGTCGGCGGCGCGCCAGACGGGATCCACACAATAAGCTACCCCAAGGCTAATCGTGCTTCTCAAGGGGGAGTGGTTTACTTTCAGGTCCAAAATGGCGATAACATTTCAGTTTTCCTCATTAGCGCAAAATCTCTGTGACTTCACACGATAACTTTTTTGGGGGTAGGTGCATAAAAAGTTGACAAATACGCTCTCAATATTTTAATCTTTTTATTGATATTAAAAATAATTATAATTAAAATTCCTAGTGATTTTAAACATTTAGCTTACCATTAAGCACATATTGTGTGGGCAGTAGTTTCCTTATGCCCTAAGACAAATTGCATTAACTTGCCGGTGTGAGCTGTCCTTTCAAACTTGCACAGTCATTTCAAGCACAGAATCACAATTATGACAACTTTGGCTGACATTGCGGAGACCCAGCGGGTGGCTTTGTTGTCATTAAGTCAGCGGATGGCTGATTTTGAAGCACACCTGAAAGCATCATCACCTGGAGCAGACTTGAGCGGCCTACATAAAGATTTTTCGGCTTTCAAAGAGCATGTCTGGGGTGTCCTCAGTGCCTTGCAGCGACAGATTGCAGAGCTGAGCAGGAACATTGACGTAATAGAGATGCGTCACAGGAAAAAGTTTCTGTTGCTTGGCGGTGTTCCTGAGACTCCAGGTGAGAAAGTTCCTGAAACTGTGGCATCCATCCTACAGAGTAAGCTTGGCATAACGGACTTAGCGCCTTCTTTTTTGACCGTGTGCCGTAGATTGGGTAGCTCTTCAGTTGGACATGTGAGGCCAGTCTTGCTTCGTTGCGCGGACAGTAAAATCAGAGACCTAATTTGGAAAACAAAGACTAAACTGAAGGGGTCATCGTATGTAGTCTCTGAATTCCTCACGCGTCAGCGGCAGACTACGTTTACAACGGCTCGCAAGCTGTTCGGCGTGACGAATGTATGGACGATGGACGGCACAGTCAACGTTAAACTCCCGGATGGCAAGCGACGCCGTGTCTTCAGTCTGGAGGAGGTCATTGCGCTGGGAGCTGATCATGGTAGATTGCTGGACCAGGAGGTCCCTCCGGGGTCTAAAACCATCACTGAAATCGCGTCATCGCAGGCTTCAACTCGGTCAAGACGGATTGTTAAGAAGAAGTGATAATATTTTCCGGTATTTATGTTATGCATTGTTTTGTGCGTGTTTCCTATGTAAAGTATGATAGCTTCTTCTTACATTTGTTATTTTTCTAGTTATAGTTGGGCACTTCACTGAGTTTTGTTCGACATACCGACTGTTTTGATAATTTATTTTTGTCTAAATTGTTATGATTTGTCAGTGTCACTTGTCAAAAAACAGAGTGTTTACATTATTTTTTATTTATTATCTATGCCGTATAGTGTGATCTACGTTTGCGTTCGGAAACACGCACTAGTTTTATATTTTAGTTTGTAATCAGTCTGCCGGCAGGTTATGCAATTTTGTTGGTGAACTTTATTTCACATTTATTTAATATTAGTTTTGTATTGTATCTATCATATATATATATTTTAATACTATTTATTTTTATTTACAATTCTTATGTCTGACGATGACTCATTCTATTCCTGCTATAGTTCTTCTACGTCATTTTCATCTTTTGACGACTCTATTTCAGTCAATTCCTTCTTGAGTAGTGAGTTCCAGGGATTTAACAACTGTTTTAATGCATGTCATGTGAACGCACAGAGTCTCCCTCAGCATCACTCTGAGATGTTAGATTTATTTTGTGGCGTTGCTGTACACGCTATCCTAGTCTCCGAAAGTTGGCTCAAGCCCGAACTTCCATCTACGTTTTATAGTCTACCTGGCTTTGTCCTAATTCGCAATGATCGCATGGGAAAAAGAGCCGGGGGTGTTGCCATTTACTTACGTAGTGACATCCCTTACAAGATCCTTTTTTCTTCGCCGGCAATTGCAAGCGGCAACCCAGAGTACTTACTCCTTGAAATTGATGTCAAAGGGATTAAAGCTATTCTTGGAGTAGTATACTGCCCACCTGCCATTGATTATTTCTCCAGTCATGATTCTCTTTTAGATTCTGTTTCCTCAGAGTACAAACATCTCATAGTCATGGGTGACTTTAACACCGACCTTGTGAAGGATAACTCCAGATCGCGCAAGCTGAGAGCAATCCTGGAGTCATCGAGTCTATCACTCCTCTCACTTAATCCGACTCATCACAATCTTGACTCAGACGATTCCTGGCTTGATCTCATGCTCGCGTCTTATGCGAATCTGGTTGCTAATCATGGCCAGATTGCGGTACCTGGATTATCGAGGCACGACCTAATTTATTTGTCGTATAAAATTAAACCACCGAAACAGCGGCCTGCCATAGTGTTCCTTCGGAATTTTGCGAGGTTAGACGAGGACAAGCTCAACAATGATGCAGAAGCGGTTGATTGGTTCGATGTTGAACAAGCAGGGACTGTGGATGAGAAAGTGCAGATTTTGAATAGGACTGTATTGAAACTCATTGATGCGCATGCCCCACTAAGGGCCGTCCGAGTTAAGCGCCCTCCGGCTCCATGGATTACCCCTGGAGTTCGAATGGCAATGAGACGGCGTGACAGGGCTTTTCGAAAATATAGAAGAGATCGCAGTGAGGAGAACTGGAACCTGTACAAGTTGGCTAGAAACCGCTGTAATCAGATGGTAAGGGCTTCTAAACGCCGATACATTTGCGAAAATGTCCTCAACTCTTCACCGGCTGATATTTGGAAGTTTCTCAAATCACTTGGTATAACGAAGTCTTCCTCTCATACTTTTCCATCTAGTATATCCTTGAATGATTTGAATCAACATTTTTCAACGTCGGCTATGCTCGCGATTCCTGTTAAAAATACTACTATTCTTGACATAACTTCCAAGCCAATTTTACCTCATGATTCTTTTTCTTTTTCCTTAGTGACCGAGCCGGAGATCCACAAAACTTTCACCGCGATTAAGTCCAAGGCTGTTGGCTGTGATGGAATCAACAGAACGATGTTATCCCTCATGTTTAAAACTTTGCTCCCTATTATCACACATATCATCAATTCCTCCCTCCAGACTGGGGTTTTTCCTACTAGCTGGCGTAAAGCTTTCATTATCCCTCTTCCTAAAATTCCCACCCCCACTTTGTCAAATCACTTCAGACCAATATCCATTCTCCCTTTTTTGTCAAAAATCTTAGAAGCAATTGCCCTCAAACAATTATCATCCTTTGTGTTTGAGAATAAGCTGCTATCCCCTTTCCAATCAGGTTTTCGACCTGGCCATAGTACAGCCACAGCCTTGCTTAAAGTTACAGAAGACGTCAGGAATGGCCTGGAAAACTCGAGGTTAACGGTGTTAGTTTTAATAGATTTCTCCAATGCTTTCAACACCGTTGATCACGACATCCTTCTGGCTATTTTGTCCCAAATTGGGGTTTCTTCGTCGGCACGGGATTGGTTCTCATCATATCTTCGTGGTCGTCAGCAAGCGGTACGTGTTGATCAGAAGTTTTCTGACTGGTGCGACCTGCAAACCGGCGTTCCACAAGGCGGTATACTCTCTCCACTCTTATTTTCTTTGTTTATTAATTCTATCACAGCTATCCTCAAATGCTCTTACCATCTGTATGCTGATGACCTACAGCTCTACGCACAAACTGATCTTGACAGCCTCGATGACTGCATCTCTTTAATAAATGCCGACCTTCTGGCAATTAGTGATTGGTCAAGCAGATTTGGGGTTACTGTTAATGTTAGTAAATGCCAAGCTATTCTTATTGGTAGTTCACACTTTTTACGACGCGTAGACATTGGCCGACTACTGCCGCTTCTTTTCGGCAATACTGTTATCCCTCTCTCGCCTCACGTTAAAGACCTGGGCTTACATATTGATGATAGGTTAAGCTGGAACAAGCATATTGCTCAGGTTAGCCAGAGAGTCACTTTCACGCTGCGATCTCTCTATAGATTCAAGAATTTCCTTCCATCAAGCACTAAAACCACTTTGGTCCAATCGCTTGTTTTACCCATAATTGACTATGCTGATGTTTGTTACTCTGATCTATCCCAAGAACTTCTAAACAAATTGGATCGACTTCTCAACAACTGTATTCGTTTCATATTTGGCCTTCGTAAATATGATCACATTTCTTCCTTCCGTTCTCAGCTAAAATGGCTGCCTATCCGCCACAGAAGATCCCTCAGATCCCTCTGCACGCTCTTCACTATAATGAACGATCCTTGTGCTCCTGATTATTTAAAACAATATTTTAAAGTATTGGGCAGTTCTCATGATCTCAACCTTCGAGCTTCCAAAAATATGCTTCTTCAAATTCCTTCTCACCGTACTGGGTTTATGGCTAATTCTTACACTGTCTCTACCATTAAACTCTGGAATGTGCTTCCCCTTGACATCAAAAAAGCTGTAAGTAAATTTTCCTTTAAACGTAAAATTCGGAACTATTACTTAAAGTCCTCTCAACCTTAGTTTCAGTCTTCGTCATAATTGTCATATTTTAAGTTTTCCTAATTCGTAATAATCTTATATTTATCATAGTATTTATTAGTTTATAATATTAACTTATATAAGTATTTTATTATTTTACTTAATTTATTTCACACAATATTTTGAAATATTTGTAATTTATTTATTGTGCAAACCTACCACAGTGTTTTCTTTTTTAACCCAAAGGTTGACTGGTAGAGAATGCCTTGTTGCATTAAGTCCGCCTATGTACCACTACTGTACATGAAGTTTAAATAAATAAATAAATAAATAAATTTTTGTAACTACCCTTAATAAAGTGTAATATTTTTACCACTTGTGAAGTACAGTATGGTCATTACAGTATGCTCTCTCTCTCTCTCTCTCTCTCTCTCTCTCTCTCTCTCTCTCACTCGCTCGCTCGCTCTCTCTCCCTCTCTCCCCCTCTCGCTCTCTCTCTCTCTCTCATTCACTCTCTTCTCCCCTCACTCTCCCTCTCCATCCACAGGTATTGTGTTTATTTTTCGGAAAGCATCTACCCTTAATAAAGTGTTTTTTTCACCATGTTGTAATAATATACATCATACTGTTGTTATAGTATGAAAATACATATATCATATGTATTGTTATTTTTAACTTGACTGGGTGGGCTGTTATTGTTTTGTTTAAATAATTTATGTTCATGATAAGTCAATGATACATACAGACAGACTCCTCGTATAATCGGAACAGTAAAACAATTTTCATAGCATTTTATCTTTCTTTGTTCTCTACTTTTATATGTATAACTAGCTTTGCCCGTGGCTTCGCTCCCGCTCTACCCTACTCTCTGCTACTCTTCCCTATTCTATCCTACTCTACCCTACTCTATGCTACTCAACCCTACTATACCAGTAATTGAGCAGGTTTTAGTTTTATTTTTTACATAATGGGATAAAAATTATCCTATGACCTTCTCCTGGTGCTAATCTACCTTCCCACAAATTTTCAACCAAATCGATTCAGCCAATCTTGAGTTATAAATAGTGTAATGAACACGACTTTCTTTTATATAGATAGATATTTTTCACATACACATTATAAAACAATATCCTCCACCGCGTCTGTATCTGTAATTCTGTATGTACATGATAAACTTGAAAGCCACTGAAAATATTTTCATGCAGCTTTCATTCACAGACGAGAGTATCCATGAAGAAGGTATAGGTGTATAATACATGCATGTTCTAGCAGAGAAATGCAGAAAATTCCATATAATACATGCATGTTCTAGCAGAGAAATGCAGAAAATTCCATAGATTGACCTATGTGAAGGTAGTGCAAAATGCTAGTTATTTATAAAGACATGAATTTAAAAAAAAAAATGCCCAAATACCATTCTATTCATCAACACATTTCGAGGTTTTAATATGTTCTCAAATTAATTTCCAGGCTGTTATGAAAATTGTGAAACACTGCCATGAAGAATCATGCAGCAACATGGAGGTGGCTCAGGGAGCCTTGCTCGGTCTCGTTGTGGAGAACCGCTTGGAAATTACCAACTGCTTCCCTTTCCCGAAGCACGATGACACTATGGATGAGGAGGAGTACCAGCTGGACATGATGAGGAGGCTCCGTCGTGTCAATGTTGATCATTTTCATGTTGGCTGGTAAGGGTTCATTTTATTTATGTTTTGATATTCCAATCAGTCAACCTGGTTTCACACACAAGTATGGTTATTAATTAGTAATTAATCTTCATAAAAGCTGGCATACTTTATCATTATCTGAATAGTCTGGGTAGTATACCATCACCAACCAAAAAGTCTTTTAATATAATAATGAGCATAAAGTGGATCATCACTTCCTAAATTGCTCATTGCTCTTGTTAACTAATCAAACAAGATTAGTGTGATTCATTTCTGGTGTTGTGCCAGAACAAAGAAGCTTGCTCCCTGTTACAATACGCGGCATATAAGTTGAACCAAAATGGCGGTCGATATAACAGATTTTTGGGTCTCAATCTGAACTAACCATAGCAACGGCAGCCATTCTAGTTCAATTTATTTACCGCGTACTTCTTTACTAATTTAATAATAATTTACAATACCCAATACATGCGCCTTAGTAAAGCGCGGTGACCTTGCATCATATTGACATCCTGAATCATCCTGTGGGCAGGCTAAGGTCTACTCCAATTATTATCCACAAGATTAGTCATGGACTAAAAGTAGGGACTTTTGGGATGTAATTTTTTTTGGCACATATATGTATATTCAATAGAACCTACTTTTTTTGAAGTATGTACTAAATTTCATTTATCGTACTTACCCCCTGTGTAGTGGATTGTGGTGAACTACACCCCAATATGGTTGCAAATTCCAGCAACCTGCCGATACTAATACCAAATTATTGTTTTCTGCAGGTATCAGAGCGCCGATGTCGGCAATTTCTTGAGCCAGTCGCTCCTGGAGTCGCAGTACCACTACCAGACCTCCATCGAGGAGAGTGTGGTAGTTATCTATGACACCAAGAAGTCTGCAAGAGGGTTCTTGACCCTGAAGGCTTATCGCTTAACTCCTCAGGTTTATAAGAAAATCTTTCTAAAAATGACATTTATTTATTTTTACTGTTTGTTGAAGTAAACAAAAGAGGTCCTCATGTGAAAAAGAGGGATAAGATGCATGTTATTCAAAGAGTTATGAGTATACATGTGGATGGTTGGAGAGGAAGATGAAAACCAAAGAAAAGTTTGTGAAGAGAGAGATGGAAGTATGTGATATGAAAGAAAAGAGAGCCAGTGATAGCATTTGATAGGACAGAATAACGACAAAGATCATGATTGTTTCAGTGTGGAAGTAATAGACACCATATTTATTTCTTTATTATTTGCTTTCAGGCCATCGCCATGTACAAGGAAGGAGACTACACCCCGGAAGCTCTCCGCAACTTGAAGATAGGCTATGAAAGCCTGTTTATCGAGGTGCCCATTGTAATCCGTAACTCTCCCCTGACCAATATCATGATGTCAGAACTCTCCGAGATGATCCCTGAGGAAGAGGGATCCAAGTTTCTGGACCTGGGAACTGCTTCAGTATTGGAAGGTAGGTTATATTTGGTTTTTATTATAGTTTAGACCAAGCAGTATACAGCTATGTATTTTGTATAACCTTGAGGTACTTAGAAAACCATAGAGCTCAGAACATCGCGCCGCGTATCTACTAGAAACACCATCGCTAGTAATATTCGTGGGTTGAGCACAATTTTGTCGTGGTATAGCCATAGTCAGAATTGTTCCTACATGTGCTGTGTTCAAGATGCAGATTTTATCAGGGTCGCCATTTGCATGACCTTTAATAGCAAAGCTACGTTGCACCTGCTGCACATTATGGTTTAGTTAATCATCAATAATTTTATAAATATAATTTTCAATACACTTGCTCAGAAAGTGGCTCTTATTGTGTGACATTTTGATTACCATTACGCACTAGTGCTGTAATGTAGCTATAACCTTTTGTTTTCAACCTCTTTGTTCGCAAAACAAATTTTAAATACGAAAAATTAAAAATTGTTTGTGGTCTATGGCCGTCATTTTAAGATGCGCGCGGTTTTTGGCGTGATTTTTTCGAGTGAAGTTTATGGGCTTTAACCCTTTAATTCGTAACGTTAGCTATACTTAACATTCACAATTCAAAAAATCTACTAACAATATTAACGTTTCATCTTACGCTTTTTTCCAATTAGTAAGTACAGGACATCACTATGCGTCCCTAGCAAAATAAAATACGTTATACTAATGTCAATTTTGACAGTATTGTGAAAAATGGCGTTTCGACCGCGAGCTGCTCCCGCGCAAAAGGTAAGAAATAATTTTTTTTTCAATCAAATTTCGTATTTCGTGTAAAAATAACATATTATTTATGTGTTTATGATTGCATTCTTCAACATTACAAAAGCTTTCTCACAAATATTGCATGAGTATATGCACTATAACTTGTTAAAGTTGAATGTTAGTTATGGCTAACATTGCGAAGATACCAGTGATTGCTTAGAGATAAAGAGTGTAAAAAATAGCTAACATTGCGAAACGGTGGAGGATGTACTTAATTGCTTTTATTGGTATTTGGGGGTAATCGCATGCTCAATTTTGCTTTATTTATTTTAGGGTAAACTTCGATTAGAGCGTGTCAAGAAAATTCTAGCACTTGTCCCACCACAAGATGCTTCTTCCAGTGACAGTAGCGAAGATGATATTGAGATCAACATAGTATCTGATAATACAGAATACAGTTCAGAACCCCGCTCATTAGATTCTTCGTTTGAGCGCCTAAATATTTTAGAAAATGATGAGTTGTTGCCGGAAGATATAGTACCATCTACACCCGCTATAAGCGAAGTACTCGCCACACACAACCCACCACAACATTTGCCTGCACTACAATCCATTTCTTCAGTGTTATCCATGTCGCCAAGCCCTGTTGCTCCTACAATAGTGAAAGAAACACGTTCCAAAAAAAAAATTGATACTAATTTACCTCATGTACTTACAAAGAAAAACAAAGTATTTATAAGAAAGCCACTTGAATTTAAATGGGAAGGTGGTAAATTTAAACATAGTGCAACCTTGGAGGAAATAACCTTCACTCAATTTGGTTCAGAATCGAAGTCTCCGTCAGATTATTTTGCTGATTTTTTTAGTGAAGATGTAATCAACATAATTATTGAAAATACAAATTTATACGCAGTGCAACGAAATCTCAAGTCTGTAAATCTTACTCATGACGAGTTGCTGGATTTTATTGCTATCAATCTATTAATGGGTGTTGTTAAGATGCCGTCCTATCGCGACTACTGGAAGAAGGACCTTAGATATAATCTCATTGCCGACATTATGAGCTTAAAACGTTATGAACAAATTCGCCAGTTTTTGCATTTCGTTGATAATTCTCAACAAAATGGAGATCGTTACTTCAAAGTCCGGCCGATTTTAGAAGCAGTACGTAAAAACTGCCTTAAAATCGAAGAAGAACATCGGTATAGTATCGACGAAATGATGGTGCCCTACAAGGGTACAAGAGCTGGTAACAGGCGCCAATATTTGGCAAAGAAACCAAAGAAGTGGGGTTTTAAAATGTTTGTCAGGGCTGGGGTCTCTGGCTGTGTCTACGATTTTGTTCCTTATGCAGGAGAAGATACATTCAGATATCATTCCTTCACGGAATATGAGAACTCTTTAGGTGTTGGTGCAAAAGTTGTAATAGCTCTCTGCCAGAGTATTAAACATAAACCTGCGATAGTGTATTTCGACAACTTCTTTTCATCTCTCGAACTGATTCATCTGTTACGCAGTGAGTATGGTATCTTTTCTTTGGGCACAATCAGAGCAAATCGTTTTAGAGGTTCCAGTAAACAAGTAGTTTGCAATAAAAATAAATTGAGTGTCGTAAAATGGCATGATAACAAATCTGTTATATTAGCAAGCTCTTATGTGGATTCGTTTCCAATGGAGATTATAAGGCGATTTTCAAAAGAAAGTAAATCCAAGATTGATATACCATGCCCTCAAATAGTGAAACATTATAACTCCCATATGGGAGGTGTTGATTTGTGTGACATGCTGATCTCCCTTTACCGCACTAATTATAAAACGAAAAGGTGGTATATGGCTTTGTTCTCTCAAGTCTTAGATATTTGCGTAAATAATGCATGGATCATGTATAGAAAAGACTGTGCTCGGTATAATAAAGTTCCTAACTCACTAAAAATATTTAGAATTATGGTTTACTACGAACTTCTCTCGAAACATCGAACTCCTGCTGGTACAAGTACGTCTTTAGAAAAAACTCAACAGGATAAATTTGAAAAAATTCAAAAACCTTCTGGGCCAAGACCTACTGATGCTGTCCGCTGTGACAATATAGGTCATATGCCTGACTATACAACAGCACCGGGTAGGTGTAAGTTTTGTAAAAAAGGGATGACTAATGTTATCTGTTGCAAATGTAATTTAAGATTATGTTTTGTGAAAAAACGTAATTGTTTTAAACAATTTCACGTTCATTAATTGTTTAAATGTAATTTCGTTAAACATTTGTTTTTATTTTAATAAATAATATTAAAAGTAAACACCATTAAGTCTTATTTCTAATTCCCTGAACATTACGCAATGTTAAAAATACGTAACATATTATTTGTACACTCGAACATTGTCTGCTTCGTAATGTTACGTATTTTTAACATACTATTCCTAAAAATCTGAGTACTGCAGATTTTTTTTACTATTTTTTTTAGGTAAACAACAATATTATTAGGCAGAATTACATAAATAAATGAAAGATTTTTATCACAACTTTTTTTGCGAAGTAGAGGGTTAATAATTAAATAAAATCAAATACTACAAAACGTTATAAAATGTTACATCCATATTCTATTGTCACTACGAATGACATTAACGTAAAAACTTTCACACAAGAAAACAAACGACGACTAGGCAATATGATCAAAAGACCATATTATAGCCATTGCCTAGCGCGTGCCTATGAAAAATGATTTAATTTTTTACCGCCATGTTATGAAAAAAACTACTAGTTTTACTATTGTAACATTGGTTAGCTAAATTATTTTTCTTCACAAGTGTAAAACGAAAAACGTCGTATGATACACGTGAGTAATGAATGGTTACCGTTCTTGGCTCTCTTAAGACCCTCGCCACGGCTCGGGTATTAATACCGCCTCGACGGTAACCTCCTACATTACACACTTATATCATAATGTACTATTCCGGTATTCGTAATATAATTTAATCGAGATCCCCTTTGATCTTCATAGTATAAGTGTCACTGGAGAAAGATCTTAAATTAGCAATATTTTCTCTCTACAGGCCAACTCCGTAGCCTAATGGAGCGCGTCGACGAGCTCAACCAAGAAGCTATCAAGTTTAATAGATACCAACAGCTGGTGGTCCGTCAACAGCAGGACAAGCACCGCTGGTTGACCAAGAGGACCCAAGAGAACCTCGCCAGGGCGGCCAAGGATGAGCCGCCACTACCCGAGGAAGACGTCAACAAACTCTTCAAGCCCCACCCTGTTCCGCCTAGGCTCAACCCTATGATTGTCGCTGGCCAAATCAACACTTACAGCCAGCATATAAGTCAGTTCTGCTCCCAGAGCCTTGCGAAGCTATACTTGACGCAAGCACTTCAAAATGCTAAGGAGTCTAAGCAGAACAACTAGTTTTGTATTTGTATTAATAAATTGATTGTCACATGTGGGCGTTTCTTTTATTTTATATCTCAAAAAATTATATTAATTTCTGGTTATGAAGCGGATTACGGTCAGTAAAGGGCTGTATGTAAACATGCGAATCCTGAATATAGTTTGTTCAGAACCAGTAACTGAATTGATTCCAATCATTTTTACACCAGGTTATATTTTTTCCCAAAAATATTTGAAAAAGGTCACAAATTGGACACCACCGATAATAAGTCAACAGAGATCACAGCAGGTCATAGCGGGCATAAGGCTGCGTCCACATCTGGCGAATGTGCCGTGAATGTGCAGCTCGCGAGCCGTTTGCGAGCTGCGCGCGTGCATTTTTGTTCGGCCGGTGCGCTAGCGACGCGCGTCTTCCTTCCGCCCGCGCAATCTTGAAACTAACCATCTGTAGTAGATTTTGATATAATTCTGGTGACAATTTAAAAAAAATTGCATAGTGTTGATGGCTTTTCAATTCCGCTACTATATTCTGTTTTCTTTTAAAAATAGGATTTTGCCACCAACGCCGTTGTCTCCTTTTTTCCCTTTAAGCAAAAACAACAACAATAAGCAGCAATTATATTAAAAGCACTAGTGTCGTCCGATATCTTCAAAAGTACTGAGCCAGTAAACGGAACTGTAAGTGCGAGAATTGAGTGCGCATAGCCTTGCATGAGTTGCGCTAAAGAGGCTCACCAAACCATTGCCGTGACTGCACGCGCGCAGCTCGCAAACGGCTCGCGAGCTGCACATTCGTGGCACATTTGCCAGATGTGGACGCACCAAAACAACCCCTTGGTTGCCCGGATGGCTCGGTGACTATATGTATTTGTGCAGACAACCAAGTAACTTAACAAGACTTAGTGATTTTTGATGATACAGTTACGAAATTTTGCACATAGATTCATTACATAAATTCTAGAAAGTTACTAGACACGTGTTTCGGGTTTCGCGTATACTAAAACTTATGTTGTATATATGTATTTATTTTATCTTTACAAAATCGATAGTATTTCATGTACCGTATCGACCCTCCACGGGATAAAAACGATCAAAATTTGACGGTGTATATGTCGTGGCTATGACCAACTAAAATTGGCTATATCGTTTAAACCACAGATAAAAGATAAGAGTTTTAATATTTCTGTGGTTTAAACCATCGACCTATATTCTTGCGAGTTTAAACGTTATCATTTGATGATATTTCAATTCTCGTTAGGCCATATCATTGATGTAGGATTTCTATTTTATTATAAGGTATAAAGTACGCTAAACAAGATTCAAATATCATCATCAATCTTACGTTAAAATGATCTAGCCAGTTTTACTTGGCCATATCATGAAGTGATCAATTTCATAATCTGGCCACGACATATACACCGTTAAATTTTAATCGTTTTAATCCCGTGGAGGGTCGATCCGGTACATGATATATTACTATCGATTTGTAAAGATAAAATTTACCAAAAAAATTTTTTGAAAAAATTTATATAGTAAATTACTTTTTTTTCTAAAACTCGAATTAACATACGCAAATACAAAATTATTTTCTTTAAGTGAACGAGTCAATGACCTTGTAGGTAATTATCGGTCGTTGCGTACTAACTATTTACAGGTTATTGAACTCGCCCAGCTGACGTTTACTTCAAGAAATTAATTTCGTACATGCATAAATTAATTCAAGTTAAAAAGTACTTATTTTGTTTTTAAAATTTTATCTTTCCAAATCGATAGTGTTTCACGTACCGAATCGACCCTCCACGGGATCAGGTGCTTACCGAACACGGAAAGTTCGCTAAGTACCTGTTCCGGATTCGTGCGGAGGATTCGCCCGGGTGTCGCCACTGTGCGGAACATCCCGAGGACACGGTGGAGCACACTGTAGAGGTGTGCCCCGCCTGGGCGGAGCATCGCCGTGTCCTCGTGGGGGCGATCGGCGGCAGCGATCTCTCTCGCCGGGCCTTGGTTCAGGCCATGGTCCGTAGTGAGGAGGGATGGCAGGCGGTCGCCTCCTTCTGCGAAGCAGTAATGCTAGCAAAGGAGGAGGCCGACCGCATCAGGCAGAGGCAACGGGGCGCTCGCCCCAGCCGCCGCCGGGATTCCGATCCCGATTTCCGGCCACCGTAGGCGCGGGCTTGCGGACGGCGTGCAATGGGTAGCACGCTGTCCGATCGTCCGGTAACCGACCGGACCGAGCCCAAGTCGTCGACGGCGCGTTCTGTTCCCGCGCGCCTCAAGGAGCTGTCAGCACAACGAAGAGGCCCAGCCTGCTAACTGCAGGCAGGCAGGGTCGAAGCCTACTGGGGTCATGGGTTAGTTCCGAAAGGAATGCTCGACCCCGGCACGATAGGCTACGAAGGAACGGGGTAGGTTTT
This sequence comes from Leucania comma, assembly GCA_958295575.1. Lineage (NCBI taxonomy): Eukaryota > Metazoa > Arthropoda > Insecta > Lepidoptera > Noctuidae > Leucania > Leucania comma. The sequence goes on from OY282468.1 coordinate 6,741,371, forward strand.
TAGTCAGTAAGAGTCTGACACCACTTCCCGCTCCGCCCAAGGGCGGGATTTGTCATTGGATGATTTTACCTACCATAAAAAAAAAAAAAAAAAAACCCTCCACGGGATTAAAACGACCATAATTTAACGGTGTATATAAAGAAAAAAGAAGAATCTTCCGTGTAGGGTGGAGTGGGAGGGCGTGTCAGATTTTACTGATTAAAATCGCACCTGCGTCCTTCAGTTGCTCTTTGCGTTCTAGGAACATGAGTTTCCTTTTTTCCAATACTACGCGCTGTCGATGACTTCAATAAGTTTAATCTGGTATATATTATATTCCGCTTCATTTTTTCCACTGCTGGGACTCAGGGCAAGGGAAAATGGGCCGTAATATACGGCGCGAACCCAGTGCGTGTTGGTGGAAGCAGAAAGAAGCACCCATAAACTTATCATATAATTTTTAACTGACTTTAAAAAAGAGGTTATAATAAAATTATGTTCGGCTGTACGCATTTTTACAAGCTTTCTATTAGCTTGCACTGTATGTAACTATGTATGTTCGGGTCAAATCTTGCAACTCAATTTTGAAGCAGATATCTTCAACCGATGGAGTTGAAATTTTACATGCATGTGTAAATTGGGTGACAATGCAACATTATGCTTGTTTTTAAAAAAGTTTTATTTGTAAGTTATTATTTTATGTAGATCTTCATCGTTTTACCCGAAGTCACGTCCACTGTTGTACATGGCCTCCCCCAAGCGTCGCCACAACGACCGGTCCTGTGCGTCTCGCATCAATCATATTCTCGCGACGCTCACCAGCTCATATCGGTCCACCTTGTGAGGCCTTCCAACGCTGCGTCTTCCGGTACGTGGTCGCCACTCCAGAACCTTTAGTCCACATTGACCATTTGTTCTGAGTGCAATGTGACCTGCGCATTGCCATTTAAGTTTTTTTTTATTTAAACCTCATGTCCAGTAGTGGTACATTACATTAGGCGGACTTAATGCAACAAGGCATTCTTCAGTTAACCTTTGGGTTAAAAAACACAACACTATGGTAGGCACGTAGCAGGTGTGCACAACAAATAATATAACAGATATCTTCTTATATATAAAAATGAATAGCTGTTCGTTAGTCTCGCTAAAACTCGAGAACGGCTGGACCGATTTGGTTCATTTTGGTCTTGAAATATTCGTAATAGTCCAGGAGAGGTTTAAAAGGTGAGAAAAAAACGTATTCATTGACTATTAGGCAGTACGAAGTCTGCTGGGACAGCTTGTTTTAAATAGAATTTAGTTTATGTAGTAGCATTACATTAAGATGAGTTTTTTTCATTTAGTATGGCGATTCTTCAAGCTATGTTGGTCACCTTGGTTTACTATTTTTATATTGTGCATAGGCTCGCGTTTGATCACTTACTCATCTGATGGTAAGCGATGATATTTGTTTCTGATTTTCCTGCGGATATTTTCATTTCTAATGTTATCACGCAAGGGAACTCCGAGCTTAGCCCTTTCTATATTGCCGACCACGTTTCGGAGCCATGTCATGTTAGCATAGCATAGGTTTATTGTAGGTATAGTATAGGTATCCATTTGGTGGCCGACTTGTTATACCTATCCGCCTTATAATCAACTGTTTCGAAGACACATTCCATAGTTTGAAATCCCGTTTCCGAAGGTAAATGAAAAGTAAGCTTAGTTACTCCTTGTAACATCAGCTACTCGTTAGTTAAAGTCCTGTCAAAATTGGTTCAGCCCTTTTGGAGATGCCCTTCCCGAGAACTATTTTTAATTATATTTATGTAGATTTTTTGGAGACCAACCTTCGCAGGCGTCCTCAGAACGTACCCTACGTTCTGTTCTGTTTAAAGTTTCATCACAATGTGATCAATCGTTTAGTAACGCGCAGAGGACAAACATACACACATTGATTTTTATTTATATAGATTACCAACTTTTATTAGTTATTCAAATTGTTTCTTTCTAGTTAATTTATTTTACGACATTAAACGTCTGCATCTCAATTTTGATTAGATAATTAAATAATTCGATTATTCCCTCCCATTAGCCTACCTCAGGCCAAGTTTCTTTAATAAAGGCAGTGCATTGGATTAACCGCCAAAGGATAATAGTGATAAATTGAGATTGTCCCTCAATTGCCACAAATTGCTTCATTTTCGTCCCCGGCGTCGTCCGCCTGTAATTGGGGTATCTGTCTCTGTAGAAATTGAGTTAATCATATAGATGGATGATCTTGTCATTTATTTTAAATGTCGGATTAATAATTTTTACTTTGTAACTGCTATGTTGGTTTGCTCGCTTCTTTGTGTATCAAAATATAGATACGTAAAAAATTCTGTATTTTTTGTAGTTTCCATGGACTCATCGTCACAAGTGCGCCAGGTTTGTGTGAGGTTTTAGGTTCGATGCCCATTGCGGGTATTGTTAAGAATTGGTTTTTACCCATCACGAAATTTTCAGGATCTATCAGCCCGAAGACTTCTGTTTTTTTTTTTCTTGTGAAGATTTTATTAAACGTGTACGTGTACAAATGTACAGACGCCAGCACATCAACCTACCTCAATCTGTCAAATTTCTTTAATAGATTTTCAACCTTATCACAATATCGGAAGGTTAATGTTCAATTGGTAAAATATGACAGATTGGGGTAGATTGAGGTGCTAGCGTCTGTACCTACATGTTTTTATGCCAATACATTTATTATTATGCCTATTTAACAGTGTGAGGCCCTGACTCCTGTGCTCAGCGGGAACACCTGTATTACAAAAATCAATGCCTTCCTCCAAATATTTTACATTAATCCTAAAATTTCATTAAAAAATTGAATTAAATACATTGACCAAATAATTATAAAATAATAATTTCACAATTAACACTTAGATAGGAATATTTTTTTATTTGATTAGATCGAATTTAGAAAACAAGAATTACATTATTATAATTAAAATGGTCGTATAATTAAAATTATGATTAAAAATTATTCTCAGTAAAAAACAGTTGATGTCAATAATTTTGTCCCCTATTCCTATATTGTAATTAGACACCGGTGAAATGTCCAAAAAATAAGTAGTTAGGTACCATCAAAGACACTTCTACCTGACCATCGCAAAGTTAATTTTTGCTTGCACTCAAAACGAAAACTACAAAGGGTTTGGTTTGGCGCCGGGCCACAGTATTCAAGCGAAATTTTTTGTAAGTGATGAGTGAAATGACTGCGATAGTACTTCTGTCAGCGTCATAAATATAATAATATGGTACGTCGTAGGTGGCCTAGAATTTTCTTTGAGGTACTGCAGATGTAGGTTAGCACATCTAATGCAAAGCCATCTGCCAATTCCATAATGATTGCAAATAAATTAATTAAGAGCTATAAATTTATTTTTAATTAATAAATATATCATCCTATTGTGAATACCGCACTTGTATGAGTGCCCCAAATGCCGATCTTTATAAGGCCTTGCCCACCGTCGTGTCTACTGGCTACCTGCTGGGCAAAGGACCGACATGACAAGAAGTTGTAGCATGTAAGTGAATAAAAATAACAGCTGCCCTGTCTTTTTGGGTAGGTAATTAAATTCGTTTATTTATTAGGAACTTAGTACCTGAATAGCAGTAGCGTAGTTAGTCCTGTAGGGGCCCTGTGTCCATTATTAGGACAGCCTATCATATAGTAGTTATTAATTTACGAGTGGCCTCTTATTATTATGAGGATGTAAGATTATGGATAACAAATTAAGGACTTTGACACATTTCGGGGCCCCTGTAGCCTGGGGGTCCGTATCATTAATATGGCTGATACGGCGGCAGCTACGCCCCTGCTAAATTAGTAAAGTGAAGTTAAACTATCATTTTGAAATATCAGAATCACACTTCACACTAATGGTGGGTATAAAGGCGAAAGTTTTTAGGTAGGTGTGTATGTGTACGTTTGTTACTCCTTTATGTTCAAACGGCTGAACGGAATTTGATGAAATTTGGCCCACGAGTAGACGGTGTCCTGGAATGGCTAGAATAATTAGATAAGTACTTTTAATACTGAAAGTTACGTTTCCTTAATTTTATATTTTCACGCTGTTGAAGCCATTGGCGGACGCTAGTAGGTTAATAATTAGGTACGAGTAGAGTTGTGTACCCGGTACTTGGCCACATACACAGCTGAAATGGTAAGTAGTTACGTAGGTACATAGCTTATTCGACAAAAGATATCTATTTTTTTTATTTTTTTTATTGTATGTATAGGAGCGGGAAGTAGTGTCAGACTCTTACTGACTAAAAACCTACCCCGTTCCTTCGTAGCCTATCGTGCCGGGGCCGGGCATTCCTTTCGGAAGTTAACCCATGACCCCAGTAGGCTTCGGTTTCGATTTTTTTTATGTTTATTTAAAATTTGCAATCACTTTTTTTTGCTGAGCGCTGGCCGTTTTGTGCGGATGTGACGCATATCTTTTTATGTACTTTTTATTTTATTTTATTGTATAGAGTCAGTGTGTGTAGCTGTTATTTTAAGATATGCGCCATGTTTTGACACTAATAAACTCTTTTTCTTTCTTTTCTTTTCTTTCACTTTTGTTTATAATCATGGTGTGCCAAATAAACATGTTTTTCTTTCTTTCTTTTTGCCTGCCTGCAGTTAGCAGGCTGGGCCTCTTCGGTGTGCTGACAGCTCCTTGAGGCGCGCGGGGACAGAACGCGCCGTCGACGACTTGGGTTCGGTCCGGTCGGTTAGCGGACGATCGGACAGCGTGTTACCCATTGCACGCCGCCGCAAGCCCGCACCTACGGTGGCCATTTAAATAAAAGCGAAATACTACTCACTGTTTCAGAAACTATAACACCTACAAACTTAAAATTTGGGAACTTATGTTCCTAATAGGGTGTAGACAACCGCTAAGAACGGATTTTAAGAAAGTCCACCCTGGGTTAAAACGGGGTTGAAAGTTTGCACGGAGAAACCGACTATCGCAGGGGCGAAGCCGCTGGAAGAAGCTATTATCTATTTATTTCTTTATTGCACACTTTAACTTATTATTAGGACATAAATTTATAAAGAAAATAAGTGTACAATAGGCGGTCTTATTGCACAGGGCAATTTCTACCAGACAACCTTTGGATGGACTGGAAGAAAGGAAAAGATTTGGGGTTGTCAGTGTGCAACAATATAAATAATAGAAGTATTTATATAAATAATACAATAGAAAAGGAAAAAAAAAAGAAAAAAATATAATACATAAATAAATTATCAAATAATAAACTACGAGTAATAAATATTACCATATACAAAAGCGAAAGGAGAAGAAAAATTAAAGTGATAGGTAGTGCTCCTTCAACGTTTTTTTGAACGTTGGTAGCGTTTGGGCACGCCTCACTTCTATGGGTAATGCATTCCACAAACGAGCTGCTTGTACCGTGAAAGATTTATCGAAGAACAAAGTGGAATGCATATGAATACTAAGTTTTAGATTCTCCGATGACCTCAAAGACCTAGAATGTGTGTCACAGAGAAACTGAAAGCGTTCTTTGAGATAAAAAGGAGTCAAAGGATTAAAGAGTACATTGTAAAGCAACGAAAGTATCTGAGCATTCCGGCGAATGCGAATAGGAAGCTATTACTACATAGGTATTATAGGCCAATTACAATAGGCAAATTAACAAAATTTAATAATAACTTACAAAATAAGTTAAATATTCTGGGCCATAATATTGATGATGCTAATAAATTTTATGATAATTTCTTTTCTGTGGTACTTAATGAGTTTAATATAGCTTTTGAAAAGAAGTCGAAAAGTATTTTCCCTAAGTTTGTATTTAGTGACTGGGCGACTAAAGGTATTAGGATAAGTAGGGAAAGACTATATGAGCTATACGGCCTTAAGCCATTCTTCAACACTGAAAGCTTTAATAAATATGTTAATAGATATTCTAGACTTTTCAGAAAGATTTGCAAGGCAGCGAAGGCCCTGTATATTAGCAAAAAGATCAAATCGGCAGACAATAAAATAAAAACTGTGTGGAAAGTTATTAATAGTGAAACTGGTAGGAATAAAGTACACAACACGGATTTCTTACTGGAGACTTCACATGGTCCCATAAGTTCTAACATAGAAGTAGCCCAAGAGTTTGTTAATTATTTCACTGATATACCTCTTAGAACAACAGAAACTCTAGATTCCTCCCCTGAAGCCTCAATAGCTTTACTGAAGTCAAACTTGCCAGGCTGTCCGGTTGAATTTCAATTCAAACATATAAACCCTATGACGGTCATAAAGGCTTTTCGGCAAATTAAAATCAAATTAACTGAGGACCTGTGGGGAATGTCTGTTAAGGTATGCACATCCATAATTGAGACCATAGCACCATATTTAGCTTTAATATTTAATTTGTGTGTGGACCAAGGAGTCTTTCCGGATATAATGAAGTACAGTAAGGTTATACCACTTTTTAAATCCGGTGACCATAGTGACACTAATAATTACAGACCTGTATCGGTATTGCCAGTTTTCAGTAAGGTGTTTGAAAAAGTTATGCTTAATCAAATGCTTTACCATTTTAACAGCAATAAAATTTTTCACGATCAGCAGTATGGCTTTACCAAAGGACGTTGTACGACTGACGCTGGTGTCACTTTATTAAAACATATATTTGCAGCGTGGGAGGAAGCCCAAGATGCGATAGGGATTTTTTGTGACCTCTCAAAGGCTTTCGATTGTGTTAATCACGAGACCTTGCTTTTAAAACTACAACATTATGGGCTTGGTAAACTTGCACTCAGCTTGGTGAAATCATATTTAAATGACAGGCAACAGCAAGTTCAAATAAATGGTATAAATTCTCAGGGTTTGAAAGTCAAAATAGGTGTTCCACAAGGCTCAATATTGGGTCCTTTCCTCTTCTTAGTATATATTAATGATCTACCGCACCTATTAAAAAAACAGCCGCACATTGTATTGTTTGCTGACGATACGTCGTTAATATTTAAGATCAATAGACGTTCCACGGACCTTGATGACGTAAACAACTCTCTACAGCAAGTCCACAACTGGTTCACTGTTAATAATTTAGTGTTAAATGGAAAAAAAACTAAGTGCATAAGATTTGCGTTACCTAATGTTAAAAGTAATAAATCCGACATAGTATTGAACAAGGAGAAACTTGAATTCGTCGAGAACACGGTTTTCCTGGGGATCACGCTTGACTCGAGGCTACAATGGGGTCCACATTTAGCATCTCTGGCAGGTCGGCTTAGTTCAGCAGCATATGCTGTTAGAAAAATCCGTCAATTTACAGATGTCGATACCGCGAGACTAGTCTATTTTAGTTACTTCCATAGCACAATGTCTTACGGTATTTTACTATGGGGACGGGCTGCAGATATTGAGTCTATTTTTATTCTGCAGAAAAGAGCTATCAGAGCCATATATAATCTTCGCAGGCGCGATTCTCTTAGGGAACTGTTTAAGGAAATAAACATCATGACGGTCCCTTGTCAATACATTTATGAAAACATTATGTATGTTCGGAAAAATATTCATCTTTTTACTAAGATAAGTGACAGGCACAATTTTAATACTAGGAATAGGAACCAATTAGATCAACCTCGATTCAGATTGGCTAAAGTACATAGTTCTTTTATGGGTTACTGTGTAAAGTTTTATAATAAAATCCCACTTGGAATTCAAAATCTAAATGAGTCGAAATTTAAAACATGCATTAAACGCACACTATGTAGACAAGCATATTATAAATTGGAAGATTACATCCTTGATAAAAATGCTTGGCTGAATGCCGGTCCTGCTCCACAGCCACAGCCACATTTGCCTACAAATTAGTTTGGAGGAAATGCGGGGGCCCCTTTTTGTATTGTTGTTTTCGAAATGTTTTTTTTTTTATATATACTATTTTTCATTATTTTATTGGTTTTGTGATCAATTACTTATTACTTTTTGTAATTGGAAACAATAAGATTGTATAATGTAGAAGCACTTTTTTTTTTATTTGTGAATGTGAAGTACCATGGAGCATTTTTATTTTATTAGGTTACAACTTGTTTGACATTAAAAGCATGGCAGTTGAGAGTTTGTCATGCTCACTAAAATGTCTCGCTGATGGTGGCACGTGTTATTGGGTCATTCGGTTCCCTTCAAAATGGTTGAGCTGAGTGGGGCTGAGGCACGCGTCATGCTCGTGAACGGGCGCCGTCAGTAGGGACTGGTCATCTCTTAGCTGCCAGTAGCTCAATTCAATTTCTATTTTTTTAATTAGTTCATTTTATTTTTTTATTACTTATCTGCATTGTGCTCACATAATAGAAGCGACAAGAAAAATGTAACCAAGATTTATGTAACTCATAATATGATTTTAAAAGAGTGTCCATGGAGTTTCTTGCACGTTCTTCTCCATAGAGATCTACGCTTTGGAACGTGCAATTTAGCTTCACTTTTTTTTTTGGACTGACCGACATTTTGACAATTCAAAAGTGCCTGTAATTGGTCTATTTGAAATAAACTATTCTGATTCTGATTCTGATTCTGATTAAGAAAACTCTTTCTGGGAGTTTTCGGTGGGATTATTTAGAGTGAAGTTCAACGGCTATTGTGATTAAGTAATCGTATCGAAAAATTGTAAAAAAATATGTGTTTTATCAGCAGTTGACCTTAACCTACCTATCAAAACATACCTAAAGGACAGGCCCAATATAAATTGGACCTTCGTGAAGACTCAACTCAAGCCAGATGCGTGCTTGAACATGTACAAAAAATGTCACGAATCATAATTTTGCGTGTAGATAGCTGAATTGTTTGTACTTTCATAGCAAAAAAGTCATAATATGAATTGAGTATTCGCGTGCAACCGTTCAATCATTAAGTCGTTTCCTGACAATATTTTCATTTAATAAAGCCATCAAAAAATATAGAGATGTCGTTTTTGAAATGGCGTAATTTGGGCAAAGATTAGCTTCAAGGATCGAGGGGTTATTAGGCTCAACCACAACATCTGTATTTCTATACTAATTTTAGATAATTTCCTTGTAAATATTTCAAAATAATGTGATGAGGATGGTTTGATGGGCATAATGGTTTTATGCAGCCGTATTGTGGTAACGTTAGATTATAATGATGCGTTTAACTTAGTGTGCTTATTACGCTAGTGATATTTCGATCCCCTTGGCAAGATGTTTTTGGAGTTCTAAGTAGCTTGTGTAGCTACCTATACCTTTGACATTTATAATGAATTTATTTTGACATAGTTAATGAATTTATTTTGACATAGCTAATGAATTTATTTTGACATAGTAAATGAATTTATTTTGACATAGTTAATGAATTTAGTTCTGACATTGATAGAATGTATTTATGACATTTACTATTTTTATCTACTATATTACTGACATTTGTATTTCATGTGCACCTGTTTAACTATTTTTAAGATCATACGTAACACATTTGATATATCTAGCAGTAAAGAATTGAATTTTTGGAAAGGATACATTGGTTGGTCCAGTTTTTGGATTGAAAATTGTCGCAGAATCGGAAAGAAAGAAAAACAGTTTATTTACACGGAATGACGCAACGCGAATTAATGTAAGTAAATGGCGTAGTAGTGCTTTTTTGGTTGGAAATTATTAAATATTAAATACTTTCTCCCGCTCTGGGCAAGAGGGCGTGTCAGACTGTTACTGGCTAAAACCCACATGTGATCTTTCAGTTGGTCTTTCTTAATACTCAACATCCAATCCCATCAATTGATTTACTTACATTTAATTTGTAATTCGTTGATGTCTGTCTAAACTGGGAGTTTGAGTTTTGTGTTGTAAGTCTCACGAATCAAGTGCAGGAATCTCCCGAACTGACCGGTGAGGACATGCGTCCAAGACCCGGAACAACTGCCTGTAGCTGTAGGCCATACAAATGTTTGTTCTGTGCAGGAATCTAACCCGCGGCACGCTGCGCAACAGCCAATCGTTCAACCTCTGCACCAACCGCGCTGCAACGGTATTTTCTGCGCAAGATTTGGACATAAATACTACAGCTCAAAGGAAATATGGGATAATTGTCCGGACCAGACACAAAACTTTTTACGAAATGAAGCATGATTAGTTGAAATAGAGCACGTGTTTTTTCCTTGGTTGGAATTCATTCCACCGTAAATTACTTCCACAATGTTAGAACTTCACTAACGTGTTGTTTATGGTAGCAAGCCAGTCATGGCGATTTTCAGTGGACACAAAAATTGTTCTATTTTTGTCTTAAAATGTTAGAGCTGTCATTTTGCATGATAGTTTCACAAATTACAAGAATATTTAGAACTCTGAACTTTGTAGTATAATTATAATTTGTGTCGTGAATCGTGATCAAACAATAAAGAGAGTCTTGTCTTGAATTTATGCGATAATTTTCTGCCGTTAAAATGTACGCACGGCGATTAAATTTCACCTTTCCCTTTACTTTTTTTATTTAAATCATGTGGGGCTATTTTAGTGTTGTTTTAAACTGTTTATTACAACCTTTGTAGTTAATTGCTTAATATAAGATAATTGTGGTTGTTTGTCCATTACCTACAAAATTTTAATTACAATCTAATTTTAACTTTTAGTAGTTGTAGAACAAGGAAAAGGAAAGGACTAGGAAAGGTAACTCAGTTTATATAACTGATATTATAACGAAAAAATCAGAAACAATAATTTTTATTTCAAAACCAATCCTTAACTTGTAGAAAGGCTTTATCACTGAGTACTTACGTATCAAATTTTTATGAGGAGTGCAAAAATCACAGTTCTCGAAGGATAAGTAAGCGAAGAAACCGAAGCCGGGGCAATAGCAAGTCAGTAGAGGTACTTAAGAAATAAATAATTTATTTTTGTTTGACATACAGTATTTACGTACCTAATCACTACATAGTATAAAACAAAGTCACATTCCCGCTGTCTGTCCATATATGTATGCATAGATTTTTAAAACTACGCAACGGATTTTGATGCGATTTTTTTATTAGATGTAGTAACAACTGCTATTGGCATTTATTTTTTCAAACGGTATATTTTTTTACGAGTGCACAAGTGCTAAAGTTCGCAGAGCCTAACTTCAGACGCGCCAAGATCCATAGACCAAACATATAAATTCAACTCTAGCAACATCCCGAAAAAAGCAATACCTTTGTACCCTTCTAACTGTATTTGTTCTTTTCGTTTTTAAGTGTTTTTGTGTACACCAGTACATGAATAAATCAATCCCGAGACGCCATCTTGAATAACTATGGTAAGCATAGATAATATAAACTTTACAATAGTGTGATAATATATTAGTTGGCGCGAATAATGCTAGTAACCGCATACCTACCGCCATTTCTAAAATCGCAAACAAGTTAAAGTGTAGTGTGATCACTTGTGTACCGAGCGTGAATTATGTTAATTAAAGACTTTTCGTGCTGTGGCTGGAAGAGGGACATGTATCCAGACTTCGAAGGTATGAAAGCCAAGTATTACTAATATACTGTGGCCCTAGTGAAAAAGGGTATAAGTCCGATTTTGTCGAAAATGAGTTAAGTATACCAACATGATCAGAAAAAAATGCTTTATAATTTGGTGAAAACGGATTTAAACTATCTCTAAAAATAAGGAAGTTACTTTGTGTAAAAGAATCTAACTAATACCAAAAAAACTACAAAAGTTGGTTTCAAGTGCATTTGTATCCTTTTAAACGGAAAAATATAAATTTTGTTTTGTGTCTTTTAATCTAAATTAACATAAATCTTCCACATTTTAATCTGGTTGATGTATAAATATACAACAACACTTAGTCCTTAAAAATGGTTTAGTTAATAATGATATTATTAGACTTATATCCATTTTCACCAAAATAAAGTGAAAAAATAAATAATAACTCGATTTAGATCAGTATTCACATATGCTATTATCAAATTAATAAGTGTAATTTGATACAATTTTAGTTATATCCTACGATTGTTTTCATTTTACGTGAGAAAGGATATAACTCGTCGATGAGGGGAATGGTGCGGGTTGGTTGAGAGCGCATAGACTGGCGTCCCTTCAGACACTCGCGCATTATGCAAAGAGGAGACTATGTCGACGTGTTGCAAAAATATCGATAATTACGCGAGTAAGTTAGATCCTTTTACACATATTTTTGTATCTTATTTCGAAGTTAATGTATACTTTTATAGGTTTTAGTCTAATTGTACCTTTTTACACCAAATAACTACGAACAATAATGCGTTAAGGAACGTCACACTCACACTACTTGACTTTTGTTTTAGTTATAAAATACTTACCTATCCTATATTATAAAACTAATTAGATGTATTCCAACTAAATTGATTTTAGTTGAGTAATATTTTGTGTTACTTACTATTCCGTGTGATTTATGATAGTCGCTCACAATGGGCCTCATCAGAAGGCTTAAAGTCACCCAAAGGGCAACGGAAAGGGCTATGCTCGTAGTTTATTTGTGTAATCGAATCAGAAATGAAGATATCCGCAGCAGAACCAAGGTTGCCAAAATAGCACGAAGAATCGCCAAACTTAAGTGGCAGTGGGCAGGGCACATTGCTCGCAGAACGGATGGCCGTTGGGGCCGAAAGGTTCTAGAATGGCGACTGCGTACCGGAAGACGCAGTGTTGGAAGGCCTCTTACAAGTTGGACTGATGACCTGGCAAGAGTTGCGGGAATCCGATGGATGCAAGATGCATAGGAGCGTTCATTGTGGCGATACTTGGGGAAGCCTTGGTCCAGCAGTGGACGTCTTTCGGCTGATAATAATGATGATGATTTAATTTATGATTAGGTACACTTATCAGTCTGTTATTGTCGTAATTATTATTTTCTGTTCAAAATTACTTAAAATAATTTATTTATTTTTAGAATGGTTAATCCGACCTCTAAGTCGGATTAACCGTATCATTGATCTTGTGCATAAATAACTGAACATAATAGATGACTCGGATTGCCTAATTGAAGAATCGATACCTACTTCTCCAAAGGCTTTTTATTCCATGAACTATTTTCCAAAGCCAGGATGTTTTAAGGATTATTCTCCAAGGCCAAAATGTTCTACGGAATATTCTCCAAAGCCAGGGTGTACTGTGGAATATTATCCAAAATTTGACAGTTTAAAACATATTTCACCAAATCGTTTGAAAGTATGTTCTCCAGTGCTTGGTGTTTCTAATAACTTTTCCCTAAGACTGGAGCTGGAGCTCGACAAAGATGATTTGTATACTGATTCCGACGAAACATACCTCATGTGATGTTGTTTCCGAATTGATTGACCATACTCTGACATCGATTGTTTCGATTATTCCGCTGAAAGTAGTGACGAGTTTGTACCAAACACATCCGAAACAAGTGACTCGGATTGTTCAGTGGTAAATAGGCGCACAAGATGTAGACCTAATGTAATCATCCTTCAGTTAGATTCGGATGTGAGCAATAATACATAATTTTGGGATAAAAAAAGTGTTATACAGGGTCGGAAACGAAAGCCACGGAAAAGTATTACGGAAAGAAGAGAAGATAGTGAAATCAGAAAAAAGAAAAGAACTTTAGGACAAGGTTAACAGATAAAAAAGGGAAAAACTGTTGTAGAAAGGAAAATGAAAAGTCTGGAACCTTGCAGGATGAAATGTGCTCAAAGAATTCCTAAAGCATAAAGTGGTTTCCGTGAGTTTTTATTTTTATTTCTTATTTTAATCGGAAACTTAATAAAGAAAATAGTTTTTTTATTGTTTTTTTTATTTAACTTGTGATTTTCCTGCAGATTAAGATGCAAGTTTCTCTTAAAATTATTTTTCTATTTTCAAATTGCAGCAAGAAACTGTAAAACATTTTTATTTTACATTACAATTAAAATTTATTTATTTTGAAAATAAATAAATTTAAATAAATATTATTTTGCGAATATTTTTTTATTTTTATTTAAATAATGGATATAAAGTTGCTAAACATAGTTTGTGATAGTCTTAATGAACCATATGCCACGTAAACAATCTTTGTGAAAAAGGGGTCAAGTATATTTTTTTTTTCGAATTTTCAAATTTTTTTAACGTTGAAAAAAAGTACACAGCAAAATACATGTTTTTCATGTAGCAAACTATTAAATATTTCTCTAAATTACTTGGTTATCATGAAAATCATTCCAAATGCGTATCCCTTTTCACTAGTGTGAATTAACATTTAACTTATGTGAAAAGGGGTATAACTTATTATAGACCCTCAAGGAATTCATTTTGTGATTGGTATAAGTCACTATCTTAAAAAGTATTAACTTTACGTAAAAAATAACCCAATAATAATAAAGAGCATAAATTGTTTACCTATAAAAAACATTACAGGTATTTTATTAGGTAGCGGTTTAAATGACACACGAGGTCAAACACGAATTTGAAGCGCACGGAGTGTTTTTTGCGTTTCCTGTAAAGTTGCATTTTTGGACTTAGATCCCTTTTCACTAGGGCCACAGAATCTCAGTCAAGTTCTGTGATGTTATTTGGAGTTTCAGCGCAATTAATTCCTTTATATGGTAATGTTAAAGGTGAAAGCCTAATTGTATGAGGTATGAATGATAAAGTGTTTAGTGGAACCTGGTAGAAGGGGGTGTGCCGAGGCCTAGAGAGTTTATCTCTCTAGGGTTCCGACATGTAGGCTGTCTCTAGTATGGATAGGGGCTTAGGCCGAGTCCTGGAATGGGGGATTCCTCCAGGTTCCGATGTTACATGGGAGTGTTATACACCAACAGTTTGGTGTGTTTGGTGGATCAGGATTTAAAATGGCGTTCGAGCTCCTAAATTTATCTAATCTTAAGTGTAATGGTCTAGAATGAAGCCGTTATTATGTCAAATTCATCCTGGCACGGCTATTGATTATATACTGTTGAAATAATGTTCTTCAGATGATACTGTCAGTATATTACTTACATGATAAGTATAGGGCTAATTGTGTTGATATATTCATGTTCAGGGAGCATTAACTTTTACAGATGGTAGAAGTCCAGATATAAGTGAAGCAGCATAAATAAGAGAAAGAAATCTATTACGAAGATTGGCAGTTCAAATCAACAGGTATGTGATGCATTTCCAACATCTGTTTGTTGTACCAGTGTACACCGAATATATTATTCATCCCGAATTCCCGAGAATTATTTATACAAGGTGACGCCAGTACGTCACACGACCGACGCAGTATATCGACTTCGTTCACCTTCTCAGGCCGTGTTTACGGAGACACGGCGCGTTGCGCGGCGCGTTTGGCGTTCGTCGTAAATTGCAACAGCGGGCCGCGTCATCGCACGCGCAAACACAAACATAATGGCAATGTACGCATGTCTCCGTAAGCAGGCACTTAGTATCTTCTCCTCGTGTTGGATTATGTCTGTGAAAGATTAATATGAGATATTAGATATTAAGTAAAAATTAACTGCGTGTAAATGAATAGAATATTAGACTCTGTCATGTTAATAAGTAGGTATAATGGTACATATTATTATACGAGTACTACAAGATTTTTCATTATTTATTCGTTTATTTCAAGTTACAATACGACTTATTTTAGGCACCTATATCATAAACGTTATATTCCAATTGAAGGAAAAATCATGTTAGATAAAAATCAAGAATAAATTAATTATAGAATGAATAAATTTCACTAAATTGAAATTATTAAAATTACCTACCTACATTAAGTTATACTAAAAAAAAAAATTGCTAATTGCTTTCCGTTATTTTTTAATCATTATTGCTTATAATTTCTTGCAACTACGATCCTTATACTGTGGGGGGCTTCACATATCCCGTCCCATATCATTATGAGGAAGAATATTCAGAAATCCAGAATCTTTAGCCATTAAATTGCCACCACAGCATAAACAAGCGCACTGCCACTTTATTAGACCTGTTTAAATAACTTACCATGGTCAACAATTACAAAGACCTAAAAACTAACAGTTCAACGATACAAAGTAAACCAATCATAATAAAATTTATTAACAACTATCACAAAATATGTAAAATAACCCGGTGAGCACGTTTTACCCACAAACAGAGATGAACTGGGCATCAATTTTATATTGTAAAGCAATTTTGCGGAGAAACGGCCGCTAATTGTGTTGCCAGTAAAGATAAATTACACACAAGTGTCATTTGTAGGAGTTTATTAACCAACACTGGCAACATTGTTCTTTTCGCTGATGATTTAAAGTGCGCTCTCTGACTGCTTTGACCACGTTTATTAGATGTAATTAATACTCTCTGTGTGAATTCTATGACTAATTACTTGTATTCTTACAAAGGCTCCTTGTGCGTTTAGTTCTACATAATTTTAGATTACAATGTATGGAAAATTTGTATGAAGATACTTATCTAAAATAGTCTTTTGCCTACTAAAAAAAAGTCAATCTAGCACAGCCTTTTGCGAACGATGCGGTTGGGTTTGATTATACACGAAGCGACCTAGTATATCTGTCAATCTGACCTTTATAATTAAGAAACTAAGTAATTCAATACCCTATTGAAAGGCTGATTGCCATAGTTTCGATCGTCTGTCTACCCCCTGTCAAAGTCTCCCGGGACTTTGAATCAGCTGAATGTGCTATCCGAGGCACGGAAAAATCTTCGTATGTACGGGATGGTCACTCTTATTACTCAGCAGAAGTTTGCTGCTGAAGACTGAACATCAACCTATGAGGCTGTTATAACTTGGAACCAGTTTACGTCTCATTTAGCATGATGTTTTTTAAAGGTAGGTAATGACCCAATTACTTCTTTCTATTTAGGTTCCTAAAACCCCACCTGTGCCCTATACCTATAGGAAAAAATTTACGGAGTAAACCTACTAACATCTAGATTAATTAACGTTTCGTCAACCAGTTGCGATATATTATGGTAATGGACATGGCAACAGTTTATTACTGTAATGTACATTGACATTATGATTGCCTTCATGGAATTAGTGACTTTTATAAAGGTATCGTTTTCAAAGGAAGAAAGAAAGAAAACACGTTTATTTGGCACACAGGTACACACAATAAAATAACAATTATATATATAGAAACTTAACTACTTAAACCTAAATACATCATCATTGTGTATTCAGTTAAAATTTGACTTCGTTTCTACTCGTGGCATGGTTCTATTCGCATAGAAAAACGATTTTTATTACTCTTCTACACAATTATGTTATGGTTTATCCACGGGTTTCACCTTTATGGGGTGAAAACATCACGCTATTATGAGACGTCTACACATACATAATTTATTTCGTTAGATGCATTAAAATTAGCTATTATAATAGGTTTCAGGAATTGCTTGCGTGTGTGCTAAGTTAATTTTAATGTTATTGTGCTTTATGATTAATTGGTCAGTCAATGTTATAAACAGTTATATTATTCTAAATAAAGCTAGTTGTATCATATGTGTATCTACAATATTCCAAAATCATTTTACAAATATATTAATCGGGAACACGCTTGTGAAATACAAATGAACAAAAAAATTTGATATTACATAAACTAAGAAAATAAAAAAAAAACCATGCGAGGTCAAATACGCAGACTCTTAATTGATAATACCTACCACTTGCTGTCACTCTGGGACAGAGAATAAGAAGTCTAACGTCCATTTGAATTTAGAACATTAGCAAAAGCAATGACACTGACAGCTAGCACGTAGGTACCTACTTAAAAATGTTGTCAGTTAAGGAAATCTGCAGTTTAAAGTGGGAGGAGCGAATAAGTGCTGTACTTTATAGTGTAGTGGCCGTGGGCGATGTGTAGGGCCCTAAGTGCCTTGTTAGAGTGGTCTGTGACACAGGTACTTGGTAAAGCGTTTACTCATTAGCTTGTCTTGTTATTACATACTATACAGGGCTGGTAAATGGATGAAAACTAGAACCTCCTTGTCTGCACTATCTACTAATTTATTGAAATCGTCAGATCATGGGAAAATATTTGCATAATGATTGAACCACTTTAAGACATCTGCTGGCAAGTGCAGTGCGACCTTGTAACTATCTTTTTTATTGTTTTTTCTTTTTTAATTATTGAACAATATCTATCTATGAAAACTGGTAGCATTGCCACCCCTGTCTTTTTTGTGGGTAGTCAATTAATTTCTTTCGGACTCGGATTTTTATATTCGAAATCATCCAATGTCTTCTTCCGCTCTATAAGGTGAAGTGGGCGTGTCTGACTTTTACTAACTAAAACCTGTATCCAAGATGCCATTAGCGTTCTAGGATCACGGGTTTTCTTTTAAAAAAATCTTCACGGTCTAGCGGTCCGCACAATGGCGGCAGGGTCGAAGCCTGCTGGGGTCATGGGTCAGTTTCCGAAAGGAATACCCGGCCCCGGCACGATAGGCAACGAAGGAACGGGGTAGGTTTTTAGTCAGTAAGGGTCTGACACTACTTCCCGCTCCGCCCAAGGGCGGGATTTGTCATTGGATGATTTTACCTACCATAAAAAAAAACACCCGGGTTCTCTTTCGTCTGAATCCAGAGCAGGAACCTTCCGAACTTACATGTGCTCTCACTGTGGGTGAAGCAAGAGACAGTATCAGACTACTGGCTAATATTTGCCAATGTTCCTTCAAATGCCTTTTGTGTTTTAGGGCCACAGTGACTCTTGAGAAATCCCGTACCTATACATCGGACCTTTCAGGCCCTGTCATTCTATTGCGGCAAACAGTATCTCTATTTGGGAATCAAAAATGAAGTTGATGAAAAAAATTAATTTCTCATTCACTGTGTCACTGATGTAATGAATAACTTTATTCATTCATTTCTAAGGGAATTGGCTTTGGAAATAATTGATATGTTATTACAGACGTCTATATATAGCTGCAATATACTTAAGAGCTTTAAGCCATCATCGACCCTCATTTTATATTAACATTACCTACATTGTACTTCCAACCTTGGAAACTGTAAAGCGTTGATAACTTTGACTATCAGAATGCTACCTAATAGTGACTGGCCTAGTGACTGGCCTAATAACTGGCCTGTTAGTCTTGTAGTTAGTGGACCTGACTGCTATGCCGAAGGTCGTTGGTTCGATTCCCACCCAGAACAAATGTTTATGTAATGAGCACGATCATTTGTGTTCTGTGTCTGGGTGTGATTTATCTATAATATATATGTATTTGGATATACGAGTATATAAGTATGTTTATCAGTTGTCTAGTACTCTTATCACAAGCTCAGCTTAGCTTGGGACTAGACGGCATTGTGTGTGATAGTTGTGGAATATTACGTAGGATAGTAAATCTCTTAATTTAACTTTATCTAGTCCAGTTATGTAAAATCCATAGCGCGGAAACATCTCAATGTATTCAGATGTAATTACACATAAAATGCGATGAATCTAATACAGTAAATACATACATTAG
The DNA here is from genome assembly GCA_958295575.1 of Leucania comma. Taxonomy (NCBI): domain Eukaryota; kingdom Metazoa; phylum Arthropoda; class Insecta; order Lepidoptera; family Noctuidae; genus Leucania; species Leucania comma. The sequence goes on from OY282468.1 coordinate 6,760,767, forward strand.
CATAGGTTTAGTTCGTATGGTGTTAAACATGTTTAAAATATGGCCACTCGGTAATAGCGGTCAAGGAAAGCGTTGCCTCAAATTAATAATTATAAAACATTACTAATTATTTATTTCTTAGTGAAATTATTTCGTAATTATGTTTTTAATTTCTTGAAAATAGATATATCGTGATCATCTCAAGTTAATTTATTGTAATAAATGTTAGTTATTATGAAGTAATTAAACCTTTTATTCGATAGCGATCACGAGGTTCTTTTTGTGGCTTTATTTCATGATCTTTTTAGGGTTCCGTACTTCAAAAGGAAGAACTGGTTCCTTATAGGATCACTTTGTTGTTCGTCTCTGTCTGTCTGTCTGTCAAGACCCTTTATCTCAGGTACGCGTGGATGTATAGAGTTAAAATTTAAATTTATACTTAATTCTGCTGTCCCTTTTTTTTTTTTTTTTTTTTTATGGTAGGTAAAATCATCCAATGACAAATCCCGCCCTTGGGCGGAGCGGGAAGTAGTGTCAGACTCTTACTGACTAAAAACCTACCCCGTTCCTTCGTTTTTTTTTTTTTTTTTTTTTTTGTGGTAGGTAAAAATCATCCAATGACGAATCCCGCCCTTGGGCGGGGCGGGAAACAGTGTCAGACTTTTACTGACTAAAAAACCTACCTTTCCATTCCTTGCCTTTATCCTGGGGCCTTTGGTGACAGTCTCACATAACCTTTGGCCCCAGTAACCCCGTTCCTTCGTAGCCTATCGTGCCGGGGTCGAGCATTCCTTTCGGAACTAACCCATGACCCCAGTAGGCTTCGACCCTGCCTGCCTGCAGTTAGCAGGCTGGGCCTCTTCGGTGTGCTGACAGCTCCTTGAGGCGCGCGGGAACAGAACGCGCCGTCGACGACTTGGGCTCGGTTCGGTCGGTTACCGGACGATCGGACAGCGTGCTACCCATTGCACGCCGTCCGCAAGCCCGCGCCTACTGTGGCCGGAAATCGGGATCGGAATCCCGGCGGCGGCTGGGGCGAGCGCCCCGTTGCCTCTGCCTGATGCGGTCGGCCTCCTCCTTTGCTAGCATTACTGCTTCGCAGAAGGAGGCGACCGCCTGCCATCCCTCCTCACTACGGACCATGGCCTGAACCAAGGCCCGGCGAGAGAGATCGCTGCCGCCGATCGCCCCCACGAGGACACGGCGATGCTCCGCCCAGGCGGGGCGCTGTCCCTTGAAGTTGTGAAAAATTTAAACTTCTAAGTTAACGAGAAAAAAAGGTTCGGTCATTTAGGGCTCCTGTTGACCTAGAATCTTGAAAATTGGCATGAAGCAAGGTATTATAGCAAAAATATAGAAAAAAAAACTGAAAATTGTAAATATATAGTTACGTCACAAAAAAAGTACCTACTTTTTGCGATTTTGAAAAATCTTTGAAACTCAGATTCTGGAATTGAACTGTTTTCATAAATATGATCGTTTGTATGGAACCCTTAGTGCCCAAGTCCGACTCGCACTTGCCCGGTTTTTTTAAATGTTTTTAGTTTGTTGTTGTATGATTTCTAGGAAAATTGATATTTATCAAATCTCTTCTGGAAAGCATTAAAAATGCGTTCAAAATTCTTGTGAAATTTCTTTTGTGATTAGTCGCAATTATCTTCTTAATGTTGGAAGTACTGTTGAAAAATAACTAAATAATCAATCGATTACAGTTGGGTACGGATAATTCGATTAATAATCGTTGATCGAATCAATTTTGTATTTATACGGTAAACGATGACTCCGTACCTATTTTTTGTAGGTGCAATATTCAGAGGGCCGTGCCGTAATTTCATTATGCAAATGCAGCATAAAGTGTTGCCATGCATAATCGCTCAAAACTATTAGCCAGAGACAAGAGCGCGGGAAAATTATGAAGCTAAAAATGGAGGGATTTTAAATTGTTTTGTGTAAGTTATAACCATGGTAGTTTCAGGAATAATAAGGTTTCATTGAAAGACGTGTTGGGACCTTGTTAAGTCCTTTGCGTAGATAAGTGCCTACTTACTTAAATTGAATATTTTCTGTGGTTTTCTCCGTGTTTGACATTGAAGAACCTTGAACCATTGGAGACGGTAATTTTTTATAAGCTATTTATGCTTCGATCAAATATGTTTCATCGAAGTATTTATGAATTGAAAATAAAAATATTAACAGATGTTGGTTTTAATTTTAGATCATGTTTTTAAATATAAAAATAATGTAAATTAAAATATAGGTGCAATTGGTTATCTGGAAGCCGAACCCAACATAATTATGCAGTCGGGAAAAGTCAAGGCAGATTGCTATGGTAGATCTATGTATATATACACCGTTAAATTTTGGTCGTTTTAATCCGTGGAGGATCGATTCGGTACATGAAACACTATCAATTTATAAAGATAAAATTAAAAACAAAGTACTTTTTTTCTAAAACTTGCTGTCAGAAGTTAGTGTTATAATACGGGTAGTAAGTAGTTCCTCAACTTATTTCTGTTTGCTACCACAAAATATGCTTTTTTTTTCCCCTAAAAATAATAAATCTGCAAAAAAAAGCTCTTCTGAGTGGTTTAAAAAACCTTCAAATGGGATTGAGCGAACGAATATAGACCCCTCCTGGGTCTATGTTCGTTCGCTTCGCTCAGTCATTAGACCCCACTATCCCCTTCTGACCTAACCTGTCCGAGTCGGGGTGCTCCATTCAAATAAAGAGAAAGGCCATTATTTGGTGCACAGTTAAAATATCCCTAATAATAAAATCAGTCAGTAAATATGCATTGGGTCATCATACCTCGCCTAGCTAATTTGAGCATTAAGTATCATCAAAGGGTCGAAGCCTACTGGGGTAATGGGTTAACTTCCGAAAGGAATGCCCGGCCCCGGCACGATAGGCTACGAAGGAACGGGGTAGGTATTTAGTCAGTAAGAGTCTGACACTACTTCCCGCTCCGCCCAAGGGCGGGATTTGTCATTGGATGATTTTAAATAAAAAAAAACCCACTTTGATAAACTGTCTAAGTAGCTCTCGAGATTAAATATAATTATTTTGTCCCAAATTAAGTGTGATTAGCGTCATAAAAGCTCCACCTGTTTAGCATAAAAGTAGCTCTAGACCAAAACTTCGTTATCGAAACACAGAAGAGGAGGTCCTTACGTCTCCTTACGTCATTTTGCCTCCAACAATCGCTAATGTCCGATGTGGTCACGCGCAAATTGTCCTCGCAAACGATAACACTTTGATAACATTTAAGTATTGGTTTTGGTCGAATTTAATCAAAAACGTCGGCATAACAGTTATTACCGGGGTCGGGTTAATTTCAAAATATACGATAAAGGATGCAAGAATAATATTTAAGGGAATTAGGGCTCCCGATGTGTGGTGGTGCGCAATTTGGTAGATTGCGCCGCCGTCGCCGACAGTGCCTCTTTTCTGTGAATTTTTTAATTAAATTACGAGCCAGATGCTGTAAACTTGATGGGCAAGATCACTCTGATGCCCTGACTTCAGAGATGCGCAGATTAATTTTATTGTTGTAAGGTTTTGTTTGGTTTATAATCCTAAATTGAGATGTTTTGCTGTGTTGTGACTGTGTTAATTCTTATTGGCTTATTGTGAAGTAAGTTCTTAATTCCTGTCATTTATTCCGTTGCTTAATTTATTTAATTTGATTAACTTTGATTAACTTTGTAAAGTTACTTTTTATGTTATAAATTAGAGCTTGACTGCGATCCTATCTGATGGGTAAACATTGACGCAAACGTTGAAGGTGAGGCGCACTAGTTTATTAAAGTTAAACTAGTCGATATTTTTTCCATACAAATTTCGGAGGGTATTACTGTACACTGTTTGACATTCCAACGTAGGCGCGGGCTTGCGGAAAGCGGGTAATGGGTAGCTCGCTGTCCGTTTGTCCGGTAACAGACCGGACCGGACCCAAGTCGTTTACGGCGCGCACTGTTCCCATACGCCTCAAGGAGTTGTCAGCAAACTATAAGGGCCCAGTAGGGTCGAGGCCTAGTCTGGGGCTCTGGGGAGGTATCAAAATGCATACCAGGGCCCTGGAACCAAGGCAGGGAAGAGTCTGACACTTTACGAAGCAGAAAAGAAAAAAGAAATGGCAATAAAAAGTTATGAGCCAACAAAGTTTTGTTTTTCTACTTGATTTTAATGCCACTTTGAGTGTAAAAAAGGAACAAAAATAATGTAAAATCTCCAAAACGAAATCCCTACCGTCAAAGCTCAATTACCGAAGAATTCTGTAACATTTATTTGCAATTGATTTAGGCAGTATTTTTTTCATAAAACACGATCTTCCAAAGCAATATTCCTAATTTTTTACGCATCGTGTAATGCTGTTTCAGTTCGTAACGGTGTTTGTGTGCAAACGAACTACACTTTGTGCATGTAGACTAGCATATATTTGCTCATCAATGATAATATATCTATCGGACACGATGTAAGATGAGCCAGCGCGCTTTTTGATCGCACTCTTCTGTGAGTTCGAGCCCGCGACTAGTTTCACTGGTTTCACTCTAGCCTTGAAGACATTAGACCTCTACATTATTATCGGATGGAAAGACCGCAGAAGGCAAATTGTTTTAGTTCTTCGAAACACGTGCTTAAATACATAATTAATTAAAGTTTGTACAATAAATATCGGCATAAATTATGAAAAATATTCTTTTATTTAATTTTAGTCAAACAAAACTTATCATCAAACTCAAACAAAGCATTACAAATTGTAATGCAGAGAAAGTGCATACACGTTGTAAATCTAGTTAGTGCGACTGGCTGGCTGGCGGGTAGTGAGTAGTGATAAACGCAGCGCAGGCGCATATTTCATGGTAAGTGCACGTAATGTAATAATTCTAGGCTTATCTACTCACTTTGTACTCGTCTGATATCTGCCTCAGATCGAGACAACTTGGAAACTTTTCGGCTTGAATTTTGTAAATAAGATTTAGTCTAGTTTTGGGGTGGGTTTTTTTTTCGGTGGGTAAAAATCATCCAATGAAATCTCCCACCCTTTTGCGGAGCGGGAGATAAGATTAGACTTTTACTGACTAAAAAACCCACCCTGTTCCTCTTTGCCTTTATACCAGGGCCGAGCCTTTCTTTAGAAGTAGACCCTTGACTTCAGAGAAGACCCTTGGCCCCAGAGTAGACCTTTGGCCTCAGAGAAGACTCTTGGCCCCAGATTAGATACCCCGGCCCCAGTCCTGGGATGGGTTAGGTTAATTAGGTACTTTATGTTATTAGGGTTATTGGTAATGGAGTTGAAGATAGCGTGACGGGTGACAGGACGCAATGGAAGAAAACTACTGTAATGATTTTAAAATAAAATTTTCATAAATCATTTGACTTCTGTCTAAAAGCGATAGATGGCGCTAGTTGTTACACGAACTATGGACGTTAAGTAATAATATTTTAGTATTAGAATTTATGTATTTGTTTACTATAAATATATCATACCTAATTATTTAAATTAAATATTTACTTGCAGTTAATTATAGATAAACCTTAATGTATATTAGTTAGTCAAAGTCAATTGATGTTACGTACTATTTACTTGGCCCTGATTGGTCGGTTAGTTGACCGAGTGTTTGTGAAAGTTTGTGGTGGGGAAACATTGTGTTTGTAACTGTCATTTTAGACAGACGCAGTCTGCTTTGAGTGGTTGAACAGTGAACATGTCTAACCAAACGATGTATTTGTAACTGATTGTTAATAGAATGATAAATATGGAACTATGTTGATCAAAAGTGAATAAAATATTTATATAAATGAAGCTGAAGTGTTTTGATTTCATGATACTACGTATTACACCGATCTCAAGTAAAACGAGACAAGTGCAAGAAGATGATGATGCTATAATTTAAAATCATGCGAATGTCCCGCGTGCGTATACCCCGCATTACAATAAATACATGTATAAAAAGGACATCAACATGCGTGATGAAATCCGCACGATATTAAATCGACTTTCACGCAGACGAAGCCGCTGGCAGAAGCTAGTTGGTAGATATAATTTTAAAGGTGTAGACTTAAGCAACAAATAAACCGTAAGTTTAAACTGCACATTCATTTGTTAAGGTGTTATTGATGATGTTCCAAAAACAAAAGCTTGTGGGCGATTATAAAGTCATTAATGGTAATAATAAAGTGATCAAGCTTGCCCAGTTAAGGAAAAAAAATAAAGACGCTCCTTATTTTGTTTTTCGTATATTAAGTAAATTACCTAGTATAGCCACTAGAGTATAAGTAAGCAAGTAGGTAGCCTTAAAATAAATTTACATTAGCAAAATTATTAATTAAGGTGTTTTTATTATCGTGCGGATTTCATCAAGCATGCGGATTGGCCTGCATGCGTAACCTCCACAAATGTCCTTTTCATACAAGTATTTATTGTAATGCGTTCAATACCCACGCGGGACGCGTTTTTCGCTTATTGAAATTTTCTGCATGCGGACCAAATCCGCATGCGTGATGAAATCCGCATGATATTAAAAACACCCTTAAGAAGGTTCTTCCCGAACTGTCTATCTTTAAAGTGAACATGGTTTAAAAGTTTGTTGTTTCATTTCATCTAACGCAATGTTTGATAACGAGATAAAAGCTTAAAATCAGAGGTAACGCTCTGTCGGCGTTCGGTAATTCCGCCATTTCGTCGATCATTTCACAAAACTTGTTTCACGAAATAAGTGTTTTCTTGAAAACTGTTAGATTCCGGAAAGTAAAAATCGTTATTCAGAATCTCGATTAAATGTTCAAGGTTTCTGTTTATATATTTTTGATTTATGTGTAGGTATATTTTAAAGAGCCAAGTTTACACATATTTATGATTTAATTTCAATAAAAATCTAGATAATATTCACAAGATACTCTGGTCCCTAAACTAGGCTCCCGACCTGTATTTCAGGTCACTATGGCAAAAGTATGAATTGTAGTTACAGTCGAGAGCTTTTGAAGGTAAAGCAAGAGAAAACTCCAACATTTTTGTGCTAAAGTTGGTGGAACGCCCACGAAAATGATCAAGGGGACTGCAGTCACCACAAAAATCCTTACCATAATAGTGCTAAATCTAGCACTGAAAGTGCTTAGTTCGAAACACCAAACGAAGCGCGTGCGCTATATTGCCTGCCCGCACCTTCCTTAGTTCCGGCCAGTGGAAGGTCAAAACCACCAAAACTAAAATAAAACGCGCCTTCAATGGGGCAACTCTTGAAGGTGCGTTTTACTTTTCAAATGTTCATTTTAATTAATCGAGTTTTTTTAAATAACAAGTTTACAAGTCGTTAACATTACCAATGTGGCAGATTAGATAAAAAAAAATAAAGACTAATTCTCTATTGTATAGGGGGAGGCCGTAGCCCCCACTGCCCCCTTGGCGATGCCCTTGTTTCTAAAATATCTGATAGAAAAGAAAACACGTCATAAACACGAAAGAGCGGTAGTGTGGAAATGTATCTCGGGTTGGGCGCTCTTAAGGTTAATGTTACTGGCCGAAACATGGCCATGTCCTCGCTAAATGGCGCTGAACTCAAAATGTATAGTGTTTTGGTTTAGAGTACAGGATCACGACCAAATTAAATCAAACAGCTCCCGCCTCGCCTAAGGGCGGGATTTGTCATTGGATGATTTTAATTACCATAAAAAAACCTAGGCTGGTTCAAAACAAAAGACAAACACCTCAAAAAATCCTCGCAAATTCCACGCTGGACGTTGGAGAATGGAAACGGTATACAGTACAAAATCGTGATGAATTACGACGTGCTAACACCGAATTACCCACAGCCGTGATTACACGGTTAACACAAAAATGATACCGCCATTACATCGATAGAACTGTGAGAAATTAGTGAGGCGAATCGCAAATCTGCACTCACCCGTACCGAATAACAATTACCGATATCAATCGATGTAAATCGCTAATTTTTGAGTCTGTTGTTTAACAAGTAGTTTGCACAGAAGACATTTCAATTGATCGATTAAGTGGCTTTGAATATCGATTTTGGTTTAATTCGAAAATCGAATGAGCATAGACTTTAGAATTTAGCGTACTGTCAGCTGATAACATTTTTTTTAATCAGATAAAATGGCGTTATTTCGATTGTAGTTTAGTGACAAAACAGTCACTAAACTACAATTGAAAAAATCAATTTTTAAAAAACAAATTATTTGCAAAATGCATCTTAGTTTTGTGTCTTAAGTGTCTACATAAAAAGTAGATCTCGGTAAAGTGGAGCTTGAGATTTGTATTGTTTACCTCATCATCATATTAATTAACCTCAGTGAAGTTTGCCAAGATGGCTGACTGAAAAACTGTAAAAACATTAAAATGTTTTACATCCGCAATCTATTGGAACTCAAAGAGAATGGAAAAACTAAATACTTTCCAAACTTGATACTGGTTTAATACAAGCGCTATATGAAGCCAATACGATAAAAAAAAAATAACTTAACACTGTTTCAATTTGTGCAATTTTACTTTTGTAAAAACAATGAGTTTACACAAAAATATAATGACTGAAAGTTACGGGCGTCTCAAACATAAAATCTAATTTAACACCACCCAGCTTTAATGACAAGCAAAATTAAATTTGAAACAAACAGATAAAAACCCAACTCATTACTCAGCAGAACAGAAAATACTGGCCACTGGAAAATAACAAAATAACCGATATAATTTCATTACCTAAGCTCATCTTCGTCCATTTTTCTTAACCAACATAGTTACAAAATTGGTGTTGCAATGTTCAACATTACGGAGGCCATAAAAGCTTATAGCATTGTGTACCATTATCCTTCATGAGCCTTCGTCCTTATAAAGAGTAGCGGGAGCCGGTAGGCTGCAGGATAGTTTATTACCACTTAACTTTAAACTGAGGTTGCGTTCAGTAAGTACTCGTAATTGGTCAAATAGTCTTGCTGAAAACGTTTTATGTGAGATTATTGATCCTTGGAAAGGTTTTGTCATAGACTGAAAAGAGATTTCAATAAAAAAAACGGCCTATAATTATTTATAATAAGTGGATTTTTAGTCGTTGATGTCTTTTACTGGTAGAAATAGAAAGTTACTTTTTGTCATTTCGTCTAGATTGTGTCTGATTTTAGTTCGGTCAATTTAGACGTCTGAGGCTACAATAATTCGCGAGCTGAAAATTGGTAGGATTGTTCAAAACACCATTATAAATGAAAACTAAAATGTCTTCTTTGATCCGACCTGGAAAAAAATATATTCGGGATCAAAGTCACAAAAACGGTTTTTTTTTTGCGATTTACAGCATTATGGTATGTTTTATCGTAAAATAGCCCAGATAAAAATTGTAGATCAGATAAGTAAAAAAAGTCTTAAATACTTTTTCCTAAAAGATCAACGATTCAAAAAGTTGAAGGAGTTGTGATCGTCATAATATGTACAAGTACATGTACATCACTGAGGCTGTAATATAAGCAAAAATATAATTGCCAACGGTAAATAAAAAAAATATTATATAAGTTTCACATGATTCACCAGTGATTGGTATACAAATATTAGATAGTATAATGTCAGTTAGAATTTAAAATTATTACACATTACTTAAAATACCTACAGCATTCATAAAAACCATAATTGAATAACATATTGAATAATGTTATTTTACATTTTTAACATGTCACAATCAGATATATTACAGTACAGACATAATCACTTATATTTTCTTTCTAGGTCATTCTTGTCATTAAAAAATCATTTAAGTTATAATTACTCTTGTCCAACAGCCATTCACGTAATCTCATCTTAAATAATCGTATTAATTGTAGTTCCCTGATACATTTAGGTATTTTATTAAAAACGCGTATTGCCATCACGCTACAGTTTTTCTGATATAAAGAACTTTTACAGCAACTGCTTCTAAGTATCGTCGGATGTCTGCTAGGGTACAATTTACTTTTTCTAAAAGGTTTTTTTTTTAGTGTTCTTTTAACAGATACACCAATTTGCATTATATAAAGACTAGTAAAGGTCAGTAAACCAAGCCTTTTAAAAAATGGACGAATCGATTCTAAAGGGCCCACACCACATAATGCCCTATGTCTTATATTAAACTTAATGCTTTTTAAAAAGCTTTTTTGGCATACATATTTCCATAACATATTTTTGAATTAAGTTATGCGACTAATTTATTTATTACCTCACAATTAAATTTAAAATAACTGAACAAGTATTTGGGGTTGCGAGACTATCGCGGCCCCGGCACGCAAAAGGCAACTGAAGGAACGCATGTGGGGTTAGCAGTATACGTCTGACTCTCGCTCTCGCTCCACTGAGAGCTGGAGAAGTTATTTAATAATTTGAAAAAAAAAGTATTATATAGAAAGAAAGAAAGAAGAAAGAAAAACAGTTTATTTACACGGAATGACGCAACTAAAAACTAGACAAACGTAACATATCAGGTCGTTGGTTGAATGACGCCACTTAGTGTTACCGCTAGGCCGAATGGCTAGTTAGATGCAACGCATCATCTTCTTCCTGCCCTTTTCCCATATTATTGGGGGTCGGCGCAACACGTTTTTTTCTTCCATTTTGCTCTGTGACCCGTCATGCTATCACTAACTTCCTTTTCTTTCATATCACTCTTCACGTAATCCATCCATCTTTTCTTTGGCCTCCCTCTCCCTCTCCATCCATCCACATGTATACACATAACATGCGTTTCATCCCTCCTCTTTACATGGCCATACTAAGACAAACGATTCCCCTTCAACTTTTTAGTCACTTTCAAACTTCCTTTAATATACTCATTCCTCACTAAATGTAATAATTATATCATATGTACTGTTCTTTTGTAGTACAGTATATATTTTTAGTTATCCTCTGAGAAAAAATATTTTGGGAATCCTGAATATTGCAACTTCTCTTTATCTTCTTTTCGTGTGATGGTCACAAGCAAATTTTTTTCTGTCCAATATTTGGCAACCTGTACGGCTCTGTAATCGGCCTCGTATAAATCCTGAAAAGTGCAGGACGGGAAGCATAGCAGGTGATGCATGACCTGTGCAGCGTCTCCACACCGCTGTGTTAGAGACGGGTCGAGGAAGCCAATTTGGCCATATTATTTTTGCAGCGGCCAACCAACCTGGGTCCGCACTCGGGTAAGAGATTTCTAAATTGGCCACTGCATTTCGCGTCCAGGAGATGTTCTGCTGATAGGATGATGAAGTGTCGATTACTACTCTGGAGTTTACTGGACATATACTAGTGAGTTACCCTGCAAAAACCATTACACATTACCGTGGGTTAGCATCGCTTTGAATGTTTACGGTCTGTAGATTATTTAGGACTGTATTTAGTATCTTGTGAAAAAATATTTCTTGAATTAATCATAATTTAACTATGCATTGGATATCTAAAGGTGTTGACAGCCATTTTTGTCATAATACCAGACCTTAATTTGCATCTCATACATATTTCTTAGGCTGGCCACGAACTTGCGATTGTCAGTCGTCAATCGCGAGAACAGTGGGCTATCACCGGTCGGACCGTGTAATCAGTGACTTGGGTAATTGCTGAGTTCGCACATCGTATGTCAAGTGACCGCAAATCCCCTAAGGCGATAGTCGCTCGATTAAACCGCTGATTGCGACGGTGGTTATCCGTGTCGCAAGCGTGTGACAGTTGCTATTGCTTTCCATTAATTTCTATTAGTTTGTTGAAAGCTTGTTGTGAGCTTTTTGCGACAAATTGTTGTTAGGTCATAAGTAGTAATAATATAACAACAACGATATATCTTAAGGCAAACGTGTATCTTTTTTTGCTGGAGATGTACCTTTATAACGCATTTAAAGGTAATTTTCCATTCATTAGCTGTTCTCGAAAACTTTGATCTATCTAATTGGATATTATGATCTTACTGCAGAATTCGCCAGTGGATACTAAGAACATTTAAAAAGAGAATGGTTAACTTATGACGTCAGTGATATTAAAAATAACTTTAAATAGTCTTTAAAAGACTCCTCTTGCTCCTAATTTCAGTTTCCGACAAGGTCGTGAGTCGTGACTAGTTTTGCGCCATCGTGATCCGTCAATCCGAAAAACAAACTACGCCGACATTAATCCTCATTCGAAATTTAAATGTTTTGACAGTTATGTTTTTTAATTTAGACTTTTGCTTACGAAAGCAAGTGGTGGCCATTCAGACACGTAGTCGACAATCAACCTATACTAGTATGGCCTCAAATGGGCCGGCCTCAGATAATATCCCGGTGTCGCCAGGTCGTAACAGTTTGCCATGCAAATTGGTTTATATAAATGGCCCATAATTTGATTTTGTTTTTATTTATTCGCCACACCATCGGGTAATAATTCAAATGATGAAAGACAAGTCCTACGGTCGTTATTAATTGGCTGTCAGCTGAGTGATTTGATAGTTAATTATACGTTTAATGTGAATTACTTACGAGTTATAGAGATATAACTGGTTTGGGTATCTTGCGCGACTCCTTGATGTGAAGCATTCATTTAAGAGAAATAACGACACCTTTTTTATTAATATGTGAAGTATGATGTCCATTATAGCTTTTCATGGTCATAAGGCGATCTGGCTGCTGGAGAATTTCCTCTTTGCAAGAGAAGCTCTTCATTCATATTAGGGAAATTCTTTGATGTTCCTTGGGTTTAAATGGAATGGACACCCTTGCAAGGGCAAGGGTGTGATATGGTAATGTAATATTATTATGGTTGTTGGTGGGTTAACATTTTTACATAATGACAAAATAAAGAGCATAACATAAAGGAAAAAGGTAAGCCTTTCTACATAATCTCATTTTTGACGACACGGTTGGCGCAGTGGTTGAGCGATTGGCTGTTGCGCAGCGGGTCGCGGGTTCGATTCCCGCACTGGGTTTCTTGTATATGTGAGTTAACATGTTTGTGAACGCACCCACGATACAAGAGTAATTCTTAGTGTGGTTGCCCCACACTGTTTTTTTTTTTTTAATAAAAAATAAATAAAATCATGGATCTTATTCGCACTTTACATCTATGAAATAAAAGAAATTCAACATCTACCATCCAACTTGTCAATCACTAAGGTTCTCCTACCACTCCATAACTAAAAATCTTTAAATCCTCAAACGTCAGTATTCCACACATCACCAGAGAGTACTTGTAGTTAATAAATTAGGGAATTATCATCAGACTGTCCGTCGTCCTCGCTAGCCGAGCGCGGGGCCCAGAGGCCCAGGGGCCCGCAATTACTCGTCGCAAACTGCCGCACCAACATTATACAATTTAGCCTAATTAACTACCGGATTTTGTTGTGCTACCCACAACGTAATTGCCCCCCATAACATGCCGCTACCACTATCATTAGACCGAAGTTCATTTTGTTGCTAATACAAGGGAGAACTTGTAATTGCCTCTGAATTTGTTTAGTTTTCCGATCTCGTGTTTTGGTGGGAATCGTAAGTGTTTAATTTACATGCTGTGTAATCACTGCGAACGTTTTGATTAACGGCTTCTTTGATTTGCGATTTTTTTTTTTCGTGTTGGAGAGAAACTTTTTGATGAGCGTCAACCAGTGGCGGTTTCCGTAAAACGAAATTCTGTTAATTGTTGCCATGTTAAAATTGGGTAAAGTTTATTTTTATATCTCTGACATTCTTACGTTACGATGATAATTTACCGTTTTTCTTATTTTCTGTTTAATGACATCAATAAACTGGCCATTGAAAGGACTGCCTTCTGGCATCATCTTGAGAAGGAATTTGTAAATCATACTTAGACAGTGCCATAAGGTAAATCATCATTATTCAGATCTAAAGATTTATCTGATTTAAACTAACGATATTGATAAAATCTAGTCGTGAATCAATGTCATGAACATGTGCACTAAATCGCCATTTTGTTAAAAACAAATTCGAAAATAGAATAACTGGACTTTAATGACACTTTCTAAAGAAGACCTTAAAATTAAAAGTCTTGTAACGTCAAAACCTCAAGGCACGCGACAATTTTTAAAGAACGAAGCTCCCATGGTGTTTCCGAAGTAACATTAAGTAAACCGTCATTACTTGGTGCCCTCATTCGGTGCGGAATTATTTAAATGTCAGCTAAATTGCTTTAACAGTCCGAGAGCAGTAATAAGGTGTCCATACAGCCTATAATTTGCTCTCGCATTCAATCACTCAGGCACAGGAGGCGCGTCAAGCCATAGACTAGAAGTTTACGAAGTGTAAAACCTTTCTGGTTGATTTTTAAACGTCAGTGTCAGTTTGAAAAAAGTTCAGGTTTTTTTTTAATTCTGGCAGAGGATTTTGTTCTTGTTTGTAACTTGAGAAATAAAACAAAAAAAAAAAAAACGCTGTGCCGATAGTGGCTGATAGCGATCAGCCACAACATAATTATTTTAACCTTGAATCCATATAAAATTGCAACTGTATAATAAACCGTAATTGATGGCCAGGTAATTGAATTATACACGCCACATACAAAAACAAAAGCCGTTTTCAAACGGTACGAGACCTCTCGCGCCGGTTTAACAACACTATGGTTGGTTTATCGATTCTTTGGTCATAGAGACTTTCATCTCGTTCAACCTGTCCAGTGGTGTTGTGATAACTTTTAATAGAGCCCGCAATCATAAGCCTATTAATAAAGCTTGTGGCAGAGGCGTCTTCTCGCTTTAATCAACATTTTCAATGAGATTATTAAATGCCGCCAGTTTCCAATATGGCCGCGGTTTATGCCCACTGATGAGTTTTATGTGACCGTGTTCGGCTAGTGACGTATTTATGATGATATTGATGTCGTTATTCTTTTATTTTTGATGTTCATCGTAGTGGACAATTTTCTGGAAAATATTGTTATGATGGGAAATTGCTGTCGGCGCGTTGTAAGGTTATTAGCGACGTAATTTTAGATGATTTCTTTAGCATTTCTCGAGGTAACCAGCTAATTAACTGTTTTAATGTGTGGATAGCCTGGCCTTTCGGGGATAGAGTTCGTATTTTGAAATTCCACCATTTATGTTTTTTAATGATCTTTGTCAGAAACTCTTTGGCCGTGGGGTCCAATTGCTTATAATTTTTTATCCAAACGCCTAGCTGAATTTCGCGTGGACAAAGGGCTGACTTTTATGTCAACGTTGCGTTGGCCAGAGATCAAGCATTGCCATACAAAGTGGCAATGCCGCCAATATTTTGGCCACGCGTCCAGTCGACAGCCATGTGAAGCAATTTGGTTAGGAGTTTTTTATTTAAATGTATATTATCAATAGTAAATTAACTAGTTTATTTAGCTAACTTAGTATGTAAAATTAAACTTATTTTAATATTAAAAGTATTGTGTTTCTATTAGATGGCTAACCAATTAGAGCGCGTGAATTGGAACCTTGGCAAAATGGCGGGAAAAATGCGTGTTTTTAGGTGGTAGTACCATTCCTTGCATTCTAACATCGTTGTTTTTGTAATTATTGAAGAAACGGGTTTTTTGCTAAGTACTTTTGTTTTTGTCTATTGGAGAAATATAATAAGTAAATACATGTGCAACTGTATATTATTTCTACTATTTATTTTATTTCTTAAAAGTCATAAGCTCAACTGTCAGAAAGATTTATTATGATATAATATGATTTATTATGATATATATTTGAACTGATTACTATCAGATTACAATGTATGAAAAAATCTACATGTGTATGTAATACAGTTAGCTAAGCATTTTAGTAATGTGTACTTGTAGTTAAGTTACATCTTTGTAAAAAATAAAAAAACGAAATCGCTAAGTTATTTGTCATCTTCTTGTTGTCTTTATGGATTGTCCATAAAATTCTACAAGACCGCTTTCAAAAGTATGTAGATCTTCACATTTACCAATTTATTATAGGAACAGATATATTTTGCATTAACAAAGATATGTCAAATCGAAAACGGATCAAAGTTTTTTAACTTTAAAGAAAGGAAGCTTTTGATTCATTACTAATATAATGCCATCGTATTGAAGGCACTAGCGTCAATCGGGAGCATTCGTGCACCTTCGGCGCTGTGTCATGCGCGCGCAATCTGCCCCCGCTGGGATGTGCCCGCGCCGACACTGACAATGTCTCACTTGATACTGTCATAGATTAACATATTCGGCAAATTGTGATAGATGTGACGTATATGGTTATAAAGTCTGGACTGTCGATTCTCATATTTTGTTACATAGAGGGAAGATTCTTTGAGAGATTGGGTCCTGAGTTTCTCACCTGAGCTACATCGATCATGCTTGATGGAAAGCGTTGGAGGAGGTCTACAAGGGAATGAGCGAGCCCTGAGCTATTCACTCGTGCTTTGCACTCTGGCGGGTTGCCTCTAGGCGGCATCTCACTAACCTTTTCCAATAAGTTGTTTACAGAAACAATAAGTACAAACTCATTATGAAAAGATCCTTGGTAGCATTCTGACACCTCAATACTGTAATGCATTTACCGTTCGTGATCGTTCTATAGCTTCATTTTCTACGTTTCAAGGATGTTCAGAATAGACATATGAAGAGATGCGAAATTGACCTCGCTACTTGGGAGACACAGGCACAAGATCGGCCTGAGTGGAAAGACGTCTGCACGTACAGGCCTTTGAAAATAAAATGAGGTTGGTATGAAAGGAAAAAACGCGACGACCTCAAAGCTAGACCAACAACTATAATTTATAATGTTGTTAATGGTGCTCTGCTATTTCCGCTGTGTTCGGATTTTTTCGGCCAAAGTTGGATATGCAAGTCACATTAGCGCACATGACAGAACAGCAACATCTGAGCTCACAGCCATCATGAGGAGCCAAGGAATGTGGTGGCTGTGGCCAAAATTGGCTAGATGGCATCATCTTCATCATAGCTTATTATCACACTTCACACAACTATTATAAAGGCGACAGTTTTGAATGTTTGTTACTTCACGCTCAACGGTTAATCGCTAAATAACACATAGGATGTTCTTTTATCCCGCGATTATTTCTATGGAATAATTTTCCACTGTCACACGAGCGAAGCTGCTGGCAGAAACTAGTTTTCTGTAAGTTCTGAATTAGTTCAAAAGAAATCTGCTCTATCTTGTATCGCCGTCGTGTTTCCGATCAAAGAATGACACCTCTCTAACATAATCTATGAACCAACAGCAGCCTACCCTTTGCTATTATGATTCCTAATTGAAATATACCTATAAAAAGTAGCAGAAATCAGTCTGAACACGATACAACTTCATTACATCTCATCTGAGGTTTTGATTGGTCGCCACGAGACGCCATTGTGCCTATAAATCAAATAAAAAACGGACGAAAGTCATGATCTAATTTAAAACGTAATGTAGATGTCTTGATATCTTTAGCTGTGTAATTGCGGTATTTTGTGCTGGTATATAGTGTACATAAATTGATATTTGTAGGTGTGAGGTGGTATAGGAAAGCTTCGACATAATAAAACGTACTGTGGTTCTGCTCTTTGAAATAAAAATAACTGTTACTTTTAGAATATGTCAGTTTGTTTTTTCACATTTTTGGACTACAGTGCAAAGGAGCCTCCTATTTTTCTCTTCCCTAGTTTTTTTGTTTGTAGTTTGCGCTTAGAGCATGTGTTAAGTTTAAAAAAATATTTAGTTTTTGATACAGAATATGATAACTTCCTTTTTCATTACAATGTAGAAGCACAATCTTCATTTATAGTATTTGGCAGCAAATGTACAGTCGGCCTTCTCGGTTAGCTTCGCTGGGGTAGCCAATACTATCACAAAATGTTTACCTCCAATTTACCTAGTTCGCGTCTGTTTCAATGTTCCTCATATTATCCAGTTGTGTAGACACCTAAGATACAAAACTATACCAATTTTACATTACGATCTAACGTCTTTATTGATGAAGTAAAGCTTATCCTGCCATCCGTGCTGAAATTACATAATTAAGTATTATTGATATCAATCATAGTCGTATTAATCCGAACCGTCCTGAACCAACATTTGTCACATAAGATTATTAAGTACTTTCCTCTGTCAAACTCTTATCTGGTGAGATTGTAAAGACAATCTGAACATCAATAGAACAGATCAAATATCTTGACTTCCTTTTTTTACGGTAGAAAATCATCCAATGACCCTGCTGGGCCTCTACAGTTTTGCTGACATTTCTTTGAGGCGCGCGTGGTAAACTACGCCTCGTTGACGACTCGAGCTCGATTTTAGTCAGTAAAAGTTGACAGAACCTCCCCCCCCTTCCATCCTAGAGCAGAAGAAGTCGTTGGATGATTTACTACCACAAAAAAAAACAACATCTGCAGAGCCATTTTCCAACTATGTAAGGGTCGGCAGATCAAACGTCGTAAGTGGAGATGGATTGGTCACACGCTCAGGAGGGATTCCGATCTAATACCTAAACAGGCATTGAACTGGAATCTTCAAGGGAAAAGGAAACGCGACCGTCCTCGGCAAATCTGGCGATGCTCTGTGTTGGCAGAAGCGATGGCATCGGACTGACATGGAGCGAGGTGAAGCGTAGAGCTCAAGAAGACCGGTCGCAATGGGTGACTACTGTCGACGCCCTCTGCTCTAGCTCTAGTTGGGGATGCTATGTCCTGCGACATAAGATCTTAAGTCAAGGGTCAGCTTCCAGATGCAGCTGAATACAAGTACTTTATTTGGAACAACTGTCTATCCTCCATAACCTAGGGTAATGATGAAACGGCGACCTCTCGCGTTCGGCTCTGATTCAGGCCATGTACAGAGCGGAGGCATGGGAGGTGGTCACTTTCTACTTGTGAAGCAGTAATGCAAGCAAAGGAAACGGCCGTGAACGAAAGTGACACTTCAGGCGTTGGGAATCGTATAGCCATTCCCGGTCACCGTATATACAAGCTTGCGGACGGTGAGCAATGGGTAGTCCGGTAAAGGTCTTGCCTAGGTCAATGGTGGGTTGCCAGAGCTGTGGATTGATCGAAAAAGTTACAAGTGAAAGGGCAATTGAAGGCACACCATGGGTTTTAGTTAGTCAGTAAAAGTGTGATACCCCCTGTCACTCTACCCAGTGCGGGAGCAGTTATTTATAAATTTCAATGAAGAAAAAATTGTGGAATGGTATTCTCTACTACCCTAAATCCCATACACCAGACTAAGTATGGTCTGAGGTCTAGGATACTAACATCGCATGTAGATAAATTAGAATCTTATTCACTTTGTTACACAGTCACTTTTCTACCTCCATAAATGCCTGAATTTCTCTTTCATCATCTCAGGAAGATATGTAAATCTTTTAACGTTTTTAAATTAATCTAAAAATTAACGCTAAAACAATACGTCACTGTCAAAACGAAATTCCTCGTTGAAACGATGTGTATCGCTGAAAGGCCTATTAAACAGAGACACGCCATTCGTTCACTAATTGCAGAAAACAACAGTGAAACCTCAAGACAATGCGATAACCCTACCCTTTTTAACTGAACAGCCAAACCAGACCTCCCCTTCATCCTTCAATGTGAGAATAAGAAGGATAAAAAGGGGAACGTTCGTACTTTTGCAGGGGTCTAATTAAGCTGGTGAGGTTAATAGCCAAGAACCGAGCTGGGAGGTCTACCGGTCACCCAACTAATTGAATGTGTCAATCATTTTAACAACGCAAATGAATAGGGCATAGAACTTAACGCATCCGTTTTACTAAGACCCTTTTGGTGAGCTACTTTGCATACGTGGGGGAGGTTTTCGTGATTGGTTGACGGATGCCCGGGGCAGGCCATCGCTCACTGCTGTTATGCCTGTTTATATCGGACAGCACTAATCGTGTAATTTTCTGGTAAACTCATTAGTTGGCACGTGTGACCGTTGGTAAAAGTTTTGGTGATGAATCTGTTTGACAAAGGTCTCGTTAAAGTTCTCCTTAACCAGAATTAGAAGTACTAAGTCATTAAGAGAAGGAAAGCTAGTGGAAGTAATGTTGAAAGGTTTCTATTATGATAACGAAAAATACTACATGTTTTATAGTCTTCATTTAAAGATATACCAAGACGAACCCTATTCTCTTCAAAAGACCTAAACGATTTGGAGTGAATTGCAAACCTACAATTACTGACAACGAAGCAAATGGAGTAGATTTTGTCTATATTTTTTAACTTAGGTACTCCTCGGTTACTTACTCTGTTTTTTTTTCTGATTAATTCAAATGCAGGTTCTAAGTTATTGGATCACTTCTCCAAGACTTGTTGCATTTCATAACCGCAGTGCTATTCGGGTTTTAGTCAATATTGATTCTGGCTGTCAGGAGTTGCAGGGGGTACAATCGCGAGCTTGTAACTGAAATCTCTTTTTTTGAGGTGGTACATCACATAATTCCAAGTCACTTTTCGAGGCTAAACCGCACATGTGTCCTTGAGTTGCCTTTAGCGTTCCAGGGCCACGGTAATGTGGTATTTCAAACAATCCCACGTCTAACTAAAACCTTCTTAGTTGAAACACGTTGAAAATACTAACGTGATGTAGGCAGAAGAACGAAAAAAAAAACAAAAGCAAATCAACTATTAAAATAAACAATATATCGACCCCCTTATCAGGTTATTATTAAATCAAACGCCAGACTTTATTTACATATACAAATGAATGAGAATGGAGAAAAAAAAAAGATAATATATTACGATAAATCATAGACAGGTCATATTTCATCATCGACGGATCCGAGTGCCTGACATGTCTCATTACAATGTTAAATTATATGAATATCTGTGCCGCCGCCGTAGTGGATTATCTATGGGTTCAATTTTATCAATAGGATAGAGCTCTTTTTTTAAGTCGGAAACCATCAAATAACCAAACTTGTGAGCCAGACTTTTATTGAATAAAAGCCACCTTCAGTTGCCCTTCGCATTTCAGCCGAGATAACTCTTTCGAAAAGTCGATGGCCGAAAGGCCGATGCTTGACAGGGCTACAAAGCCCTGTCAAGCATCGGCCCTAGTGGACCTCGTCTATTTTCGCTCTTTCTTTGAGACATAGAAGATCTCTGGGTTACATAGGGCTTCCGCCACAAAAGTCGGCAATATCGTAAAAAAACTGCCAGGGCAGTTTTGGTTTTTGGGCAAGTGGGTGGATAGAAACGGTAAAAGTTGCCAGACAAAAGGACCTTTATTTACACATTCTGAAGAAAAATTGTTCTAAATCTAGAACCATTTTTATAATATAAATTTTATGATTTTAATAAAACTTTAAAAGCCTTAAGGGGTGCCATTTAGTCCGCCTCTGTAGGTACTGCTGCGTGCATAAAGAATTAAATAAATAAATAAGACTGTGGACTGTTTACAGATTGTATACTCCTCTTATATAAAACAAGACCTCCACCACGTCTGTTAGTCCGTATATCCACGATAAATTAAAAAAAAAACTGGTCAAGGGTGAGTCGAGCTCGCGCACTGAGGGTTCCGTACAAACCTTTGAAAGCTGTTCAATTTCCGAATTGAGTTACGACAATTTTTCCGGATCGCATTTTTTTTTGTGACGTACGAGTAGTTCCCTATTTACAGCTTTCAGATTTTTCCTATACTTGTGCTATGACACGTTGCCTCATGCCAAATTTCAGGTGTCTAAGTCAACGGGAAGAACCCTATGAATTTTGATTCCCTTCAGAGTGTCGAAATATACGATATAAACGGCAGTACCTTTTTTTCCTTTAACTTAGAAGTTTGATTTTTGAACATATCCGAGGGACCGCAGACTTGAGTATATAGTTTTAATTTCAACTCGATACCTCAACGCCTTCCCGAAATAAAAGGTCGTCACGGACTTACAGACGGACAACAAAGTGTGTGACAAATAAGGGTTCGGTTTTTCCTTTTGAGGAAAGGAACCCTAAAAACTCATGAACGGATTTTCTTTCGGCTTTCTCTAATAGTAGAGAAAAACCGAGAATTTTATAGATTTGTAACTCCCGTGTAAAGCTGGGGTGGGTTGCTAGTAATTATAAATTATATTATCATTATCATCTCCCTAGCTTTTCCCCAACTACCTTAAGGTCGGCTTCCAGTCTTATCAATTGCGGCGGAATATACCCATGTTGGTTATACATGGGGCGACTGCCTATCAGACCTTCTGTCTGCGAATGACAACCGGGATCAACGGCTTTACGTGCTTTACGAGGTACGGGGTGCCATTTATTTATTTATTTAACAGCAGGTACTCTCTGCAATAACAGTCGAGACCAACACGTGTAGTATCATTCATTATTATAATGATTACAATTTTACCAAATAACAATAATAAAAAAAATAAAAAAATTACACAAATTCAAAACATAATAACTAATTTATAAAAAAAAAACATAAAAAAAAATAAAAAAACAAACAAAATTAAATTAGTTTGGTTACAATAAATATAGCACCATTCCCTGCTCCTCTCCAAGAACAATCGCACACTAGAGTGAAACATGTCTACATCCGGATGCTGAGCAGTCAGGGTGTTAAGTAATGAATGATGCTGATGACCAAAAGCTAGCACTACATTGGACCGACACACACGTGGACCACGCCTGAACGTAGAACGACGACGCGTGGCCTTGCATGGCGTGGATCTAATGTAGTTCTACAAGTCTATATAGTCGCCATATGAAATGTATGGAGACCGACGCGCACAAATCGGCTTACGTGGCACACGGGTGCGCAATGTAAATGTGTACTTTTCTGAGTCTATTTAAAGCGTTCTTGGTAGGTACTTTCTTTTCTTCTATTCTACTTGCCCGGTTTTGGACCCACAACCTCATGTATAAGAGCTTGGTGCCTGCTTGGCTGTAAAAGGGAAGGGAGAGTTATGTAAGCATTTTTTTTTTATTTAGGTACTAGATTAAATACTTTTTAGCTCTGAAAAATTAGTGGATAAGCAAACGAGATATAAAAAATTTAAACAAATATATCTGCCACCCTCTCCAAGACACCGTTTTCTATGGCGGTCGTATGGGTGTCATGTACCCTTTAAAAAAGAGTAAGCCATATCTTGTTCATAAGCAGATTATAATTTTCATCATTATTTATTTTCACGTTTATATATATACCTTTACTATTTAACGTTCTTTCAATTATTTTTTTTTAAGTTTCTATGTACTTGTTTCTTTATTGTGTGTTTGTATGCTAAATAAATGTTTTTTCTTTCTTTATTATTAAACTGGTTAGATAACAAATATTTTTTCTTGAATATTACCTATTAGTAGTAATTGTCTAATGAGTATTTTCGGCGCTGTTAGGCAAGTTCTTAGTTCTACCTGCATCTAAAACACTGAGGCGCCACCAAATGAGGTGTTGTGTAACTCATGAGGTATTTAATTAGATAATGTTATAAAGATAATGCAAGGATGATTATTAATTTATTACAAAGACACCGAAAGGTCAGTGGACGCTTTCAAGATTCATTAGGTCCTCCTCCTTGCGTCGTATTCTTCAATACTGAGGGTCGTGACTTCCCTGCTTCATCACTTTCACTCGCACGACATTTCTCCATCTGTTTCTGTCTCTGGCGGTGTGAAGGGCATTGTATACCGTAGAGTCAAGAGCGGTGCGGATCTGGTCGGACCCACATATTGGGCTGCGTCCACGAGGCCTTTTCCTATCCACTTTCGCGGTCACGATAAGCCTTTCGAGGTTGCCACCGTCCTTCCTTGCAATGTAATCGAAGTATTGTAGAATCTTGCGGAGACAACCGCGAGGAGATTTTGAGTTTTCGCATTATGGATACGATCATTAGGTAGGAATATGCTTATTATACAAACTCTCTTTCTTAAAAATTATGATGATGAAAATTATACTCTGCTTATGAACAAGATATGGCTTACTCTTTTTTTATTAAATAAAACTGCAGAAGATTATAATATATGTTATTAGCTCCTTGACATTTCTCTGGTTCGTTGATGTTGCAAATTATAAATAGCCATAATAGCCATTAACATCGATTTAGCCGATATTGATATCATATTTCATGCGAAAGCTATGTTATTAGCTTTTTCTAACATTATTGACCAACATTAATTTAATCCTCAAACATGGCCATCACACAATCATTTTATTAACGAGTTATCAATATTTATGAAATAATCATTTCAATCTATTAATATTTAATAACATCATCAAGTCTAAAAAATGGCCGAAAAAGTATTGGAGTGAGTTTTTTTATGGATAAAAAATATCATTATTTGCACCTGCGAATCATAATCGATTTCGTCTGGCCATCTCTTTGGATGTGTAGCGACTAGCGACGTCACGCTGCGCAAGCGCACCCCTACCGTTACACACGAATATTAGTTCTTTATTAATGCCGTATTGATAGTGTATCGATTTACCTTTTATTATCGAGTAATGGAAATATGAATAGTTCTCTATTGATGTAAAAATTACTATAAAATTATTATTGGTCCGCATACCAGTGGAAGAACCATTTAAAATTGTGTATAGTGTGTTTCGTTATTATCATTTTACTATTTTTTTGTTATTTTTCATATCAAATCTTTAATTGAATGATTTGTTGGTTTTAAATTTATTGAAAGTTGGTGAAGAGTGTTCTCAATTTTCTCCAAAAACTTTCTCTATCTAAGAATAAATTAGAAGAAAAATTAGGGTTAACGTCGTAGCTATAGAGAAATTAATAATTATGGGAAGTCTTTAGGCCCTGTAATATCACACCACACCCATACAAAATACAGATTAGATTCTCTATACAATACAGTAACATTTAACTGGCCTGCTGGTCTAGTAGTTCATGGCCCTGACTGCTATGCCGGAGGTCGTGAGTTCGATTCCCACCCAGGACAAATGTTCGTGTGATGAGCACGATCTTTTGTTCTGTGTCTGGATGTAATTTTTCTATAATATGTTCGTATTCAGAAATATATAAGTAGGTATATTTATCAGTTGTCTAGTACCCTTATCACAAGCTATGCTCAGCTTGGGACTAGACAGCCCTGTGTGAGATAGTTGTGGAATATAATATATTGTGGAATATATTATATATATATATATATATATATATATATATATATAATATATATTTTATAGAGTTTTTGGCGGATTTTTATCGATTGAAGTTCAGAGTTTCTTTTTTAAAAATTATATTCGCAAATGCGGAACGAGCAGTGGGCCAGTAAAACACAAAGTAATTGCCGCCAATTATATGTTCTTAATTTCAAGGCTCAAATTGTATAATTTCTTATCTTGGTGAACAATAAAGCATATATAAATAAATAAAGTTGGTGTCCAGAAATCGCACGATGGGATCGCGGCAGACCAACAGGGAGGATCATCTGTGAAAATTTCAACTGTCTAGCTATCGCGGTTCTTGAGATACAGCCTGGTGACAGACAGACAGACGGACAGACAGCGAAGTCTCAGTAATAGGGTCCCGTTTTTACCCTTTGGGTACGTGTTTTATTTGTATTTTATATATTTTAATTTAGTTGTTATTTTCATTCTAATTTGTTGTTTTGTAATTTTAATAGTAATTGATTCGGAGTATTACTTTAATTTACAAAATACTAGCTTTTTCCCGCGGCTTCGTTCCAGTTCTACCCGACTCGACTCTATAACAATAAATGAGCAGGTTTTGGATATTTCTTTTTATTTAACGGGATAAAAAATATTCTATGTCCATCTCCTGGTTCTAAGCTAATTTTAGAGTTATAAATAGTGTAACTAATACGACTTTCTTTTATATATATAGATGTAAGTAAACTCTATGAATGATGTGCACGCCTGTAATTGGTTTTTTTACACAGCATAATCTTCTAGAAGTTTCATGCATATAATCTGTAAAGAAACTGTTGGTGTGCCTTACCAATAAAAAAAAAAATAAGTCGAAAATTTTTGTGTCAATCCTTTAAAAGAGAACATTTTAAAAATCGAAATCGTAAACTTTGTCTATAGCCAGGCCGCTTACATAACCGACGAATTCTTCAGTCACGGATCAAAAAAGCGTTCAAATTATAATACAAATCTATTTTTTGTATGAACTTCTTAACTTAATAAGTGTAATTCATCACTCGCTTGGGAGCCAATCGGCTACCTACAGTCTATGCGCGCAGGCTGATTGAATTAGCCTGATCAATCATTTGAATGAGGCCCTGACCTTAGCTGGTGTGCTGGGGGCTTAACCAGTCTTTGTTCGTATTGTGAATGTATGAGTTCGTCTATTAATGTTTTTTGGAGAGGAATTGTAAAGATTATATAAGAAGAGAGGTCGAATTTTCCAGGGAGATACGTTAAGAGTAAAAAAGCCATATCTGTTTCTCTCTATAAAAAGCTTTTCGAAATTTCCAATATCTGAATACTTTTGCTGTTTGTTATTATTATCACAAATGATTTTTGTAAGGGAAGCATTCTGATCTATCGTAAATGTTCCTTTCAAAAGTAACAATTCCACAGAGCTTTCAAATGCGAAGTGAAATGTTTTGAATAAGCTTTCTCTTCGTCACAGGGTTTTTATAGTTCATATACTTATATTATACGACAATTTAGCAATAAGGTTATATAACGAAAAAGAGATTGATTAAATCTAGAAAGCCATATACAAAAAAAAAAGAAAAGCAAATGGCGCCTCACCACAAACAATACAAACATTCCAAATTCAAATTCCCCGCGCGAAAACAAACTGCCAATAATATTGATTAAAAAACAACAATAGCGTGTCCACGCATCGTAAGATTATTTCGGGATAGTATTATAATAAATTCTGGTGTTAATTATATCGTGAGTGGGTCGTGCGGCGGCACAAAGGAGGCGCGGCGCGGGTACGCGTGTTGATTTTCAGTTTATTTCATTAGATCCGCGCAGCGGGGTGCGCGGGAGTCGACGCCGGGCTGTAGGGTGAGTATAAGTGAGGCTAGGCTTTGTAATGTAGGTTTTTACAAAGGACACTGTCAAGGAGTTGTCTGAATACTCAGGATTGCATTTTGAAGATTAAGCCTCGGTTAAGCCTATTCACGTTGTAAAGACGAATAAAATATTGTTGAAAAAACCATTCGTATGATTTCTGTTATTAGTAATTTCAGTTAGTTCCAATATAAGACATAAACGAGCGCACTTCCCTAATTATATGACAAAATATTTTTTGTAACTAGCAGCTTATATTCTTAAACTCTTTCACACAGACAAGACACAGAACAAAGTCAACATACAAACAATAATTCTCCACGCTCCACATTATGGTCACCCTTCATACCGCCATAGGGTTCACCTGCCCGTATAAAAATTGTAAAATATAGCGTTTTTAATGAAGTAACCTTTTCAATTTTCGGCTTTACGGCCTTTATCGGCGTGACATCGGCCCTAATCAAGCTCGTTTGCTTGTTTCTAAATGTTTTTGTTGATTTTTTTCCATGCATTATTTAGTGCCAGGGCTGATTACCTTTCTTTTTTAATTTAAAAAAGTGTGCGCGTACCAAAAATATTGGTTAATTGAATTTTTTTGATCGTTTCATGAGGTATAATAGTTTGAGTCGCGTCATATGTAAATGATGTAATAGTAGACTTTTTTATTAGTCGTTAACATGTGGGGTTGCCATAAAATGCCTGCTTGGTATTAGTGTTGACAACATTCTCTTTGATTGCGTGTAATAAGCGCGTAATCATTTTTTACGTGTTTGGTTTTTACCGAACATTTATACTGATGAACAAGACAATGAAATTAATTGCGATTAATGATAGATAAAATATATTTCAAAGAAAAGCTCTAATTTTCAATTCAACAAAACTCTAAAGAAAAAGTTAATTACAGCGGAAATGTAAATCTTTCTTCATTTCTTTTATTATTGTCTATGACGGACCATAAAGGAGACTTTCTTTATGCTTATATACGTTGTAAAACAGTGTATTTTTATGCCAGTAATAAAATTAAAGCGGAGCTTTGGACGGAGCTCTAAAGTTTGATATGAGTTGGGTCATAGGTTGGAATATATTCAATTTTGATGATCGACAGAAGGGTAAATTATTAGAAATTTATTTAAATCCTTTTTGTTGTGGGCGGGCGCCTCATTGTGTGATGTAAGAGCTGAACTGTGGGATGTCTTAAAGAAGTTTGTTTTTATACTCTGTTCTGCTTCTATTGTTTAGGCTCCCTACTTTTTTAGGGACATACTACCAACCTCTACGATTTTTTTTCTTTGTGTTATCGTTAATTCCACCTGATTAGGTACTTTGTCGGAAAAGACTATCTGTTCATTCATATTTCCTTTGAAAGCTTTACTTCTGTTCGTCCAAGATATTCTCGGATTTTAGGATTAAAGATACTTAATATTGTACCATCTTTTCGAGTCACCGATTGCCTTTCAGATAATTTGAGCCGAGTAAGCGGCCACGGTAATAGCAGCATTAGTGGCATCATTAGGTCCTCAAACGTGCAGGTGAATGGGCATTTCAGGCGTATAAGGGGTGGGGGGAAGGGCGTGTGGGCCCTTCGAAATTTTGTGATGAACGCCATAATATCAGTATTGTGCTGCATACAGAAATCGTGCAATACAGTAACTAGTTAACTAAATTCTGTAAGTGCTATGCACACCTTTGAGTGAAGAATTCGCTGTCATTATTGTTATAAATGTTTCTGTGAACTATTCGTTGGAGTGCTATAATGAATATATAATAAATGTCAGCCCCCTACCCCCTCCTAAAATAAGATACAATAAATCATGTGGTTCTCCAAAACAAAGGGATTGGAGGAACCAGTCACATTGGGGCCTTCTAGCAACCTAACCCAACTCCAACCACAAATATTATTAAGGCGAAAGTTTCTATGTATTTGAGTGTATGTATGTTTATTACTCCTGCACACTTAAACGCTTGAACGGATTTAGATGAGACTTGGTACACGGATAGATCATGGAATAACGCATGGGATAATGTTCTTCCTACACGAGGGGGGTATCGCTGGCAGATAAAATTATAATGTTCTGAAATCCTAATCTAGAATGAACATATCAAGCCAGCTGTTTGAAAAAAGCTTATCAAGTAAGAGTCGGACTCGCGCATTAACGGTTCCGTACAAGTAGCAAAAAATGGTACAAAAATTAAATTTGATATATGGGAGCCAACTTAAATAATTATCGTATTCAGTTTTTACTAGTTGTTGTTATAAACGCAACAAATAGATCATCTTTTAAAATTTCAACTGTCTAGCTATCATGGTTCATGAGACAGAGTCTGGTGACAGACAGACGGCCAGCGGGGTCCTAGCAATAGGGCCCCATTTTTGCCCTTTGGGTACGGAACCCCAAAAATAAACCTACATGATTGATTCTATTTTCCATTCCCACTATTTCTACGAAAACCAAGTCACATCGCCTAATCGTTGAGCTGACATCTTCATCAGCACATAATAATATCAAAATAATGACCCGCACATACTTAACGCAGTTTTTGTGACTTGGTAACTAATAGCTTTCCTGTCGTACTGATACTGCAATTTTATTAGCATTTGAACTGAGTGACTTGTGTGGTATGACTTGAAAGGTTTTTTTTTAGATGGGAAAATCCAGAGACATTTCTCGGCCCTGCTGGGCCCCTACAGGTTGCTAAGATGATATGATTATGGTCCAATGAAATAACAATCCCGCATGCGTGATGAGATATGCACGATATTAAAAACACCCTTAATTTTTTAACTTATTTGTGTCACACCAATATTATAATAGCAATAATTTGCGAATGAGTACGTGTATGTTCGTCCCTTCTTTATTCTTCAAAGGTTGAACGGATTTCGATGAAACTTGATAAATTGGTAGATTGGGTCAATTTTCTTCATTTCACGCGGGCGTAACCACTGGGAACAGCTATTTGTATTATAAAATCTTATTGATTACTTATTAATTTTAAATTGGTTTTAACTCTTTTAGTTTGAAACACATAATTTTCTACTTTAGGCGCGTGAGTCTTAGAACTTAATTGACGACAAGATTGAAATTGCCATCACACGCTAAGAAGAAGCAATCGTTGAAACTTAACCACCTGGTCGTTTTATTTTCGTATTTAGTTTAGTCCTGCTGTAAGGAAAACCAATCACGATAGTTATCTCACATTGGTCATTGGTTTTACAGTCCATGTGGAATGCCCAAAAAGCTCGCTGACATTAGAGTCTTAATTCTCAACTCGTTGTTCATTACCATAAATTTCAAACATAACTCTAAATTAATTTGATTCTAAATATTATTTGAAATCTAAAAAAAAATAAAAATTTTGGAGCTTACTTCTGTACTTTGCTTCTGTAGAATTGAATTCTTGTGTGATGAGCACGATCATTTGTTCTGTGTCTGGGTGTAATTTATCTATAATATGTATGTATTAAGAAATATATAAGTATGTTTATCAGTTGTCTAGTACCCATAACACAAGCTCTGCTTAGCTTGGGACTAGTTGGCGTTGTGTGATAGTGGTGAAAAATTACGAGTATATTATATTAATTAAGATTTTGTAACGTAACACATTCATCAACTTATGTCTTCAACTGTAGACACATGACAAAAGGAAGAAGTGTTCCTTCAGTTTCCTTTTGGGTTATGTCGAGAGAGGCGATGGCTTCATGTAGAGCGAAAAATGTTATTTAATTATATCTCTCACTAAAAAAAAGTTTCATAGAGAGTTCTATCAAGATGTCCGATACTTGCCATTTACATTAATTTCCTCATGTTGCTGTTATTCAAGCAATCACATCACATCTCTCCATTCTCAGTAATTTCCGGACCCGTTAACTCAGCTTTGCATTTCTCCAGTCTCACGTTTTTGTGAGCTTCTATAATGTTATTCATATTCTGCTGATGAGATAATTCATTACATATAAATATGTAAACTATAATTACCCTTTCCATGTTTAAATATTGATTTAATGGTCTTAAAAGCATCTTCGAGTTGTATTTGCCGTTTTGACTTATTTAGTTGTCCAAATTAAAAATAAGTTTGTTTGTTATCCGCACCGGACAACCCACCAAATAAAATAAATCAATTATTGACTAATTATTATAAACATAAATTAACTAAAATACAATGATAACAAAAAAAACATCCTGTGGGAGGCCAAAAGACTCCTGACGGGCTGCATAATTATACAACCATATTAAAAAAAAAACTGTCTCATTCGTCTAGAGTTGTCGTGTTTCATCTAGTTTATCTCAGAGGTAACCCTGGAGTCTGCATTTGTGCCTAGATGACACCAGGTAGGGTCATCTCCTGTTAAATGAGTCTTAAATATACATAAATAACCTGACCGTGCGTTTCTTGTACGTTCTTCGCTTTGAACTGTGCAATTATTCAAGCTTCATCTTTTTGATTGACAGTTTTCTCGAAAATTTAAAAGTGCCTGTAAATGATTTTATATTTGAAGCTAGCTTCTACCAGCGCTTACATACTCCCGGATAAAAAGTAAAAGTAACAAAACGTAACGGCCTCCCCGTTTGGCAAGTTTATGGTATGAGTGACAATTGTTTTAAGTTTGTATTTAACTTACAAAATGTGCCGTATTACGGTCTATCCCCACCCATCCGTTCCGGGTCAGTGACAGGAGTCTAAAAAATCTAAAACTTTTTAAGGGAGTGTGACCTCTGCATGTGAATGAATATGAATGAAAAATATATTTCTCTTATTTCTTTTTCAGTTTTTTTTAAGTCGATAATTCATGACTTCCATGCCATGTGCTTTCTTTGCCTTGTGCTTCAGGTCAACGGAGTTATCTTTCGGAAGTCCTCTACAGTTTTGCTGACATCTTTTTGAGGAACGTGTGAAACACTACGCGCCATCGTTGGCTCGGGCTCGGTCCAGAAGGCCAACTACCTATTGTTCGCTGTACGCAAGCCTACACCTACAGGATTCTTTTTCAGTTACGCCTTCTATTGGGACCATGTCCTGTGATACCTACCTATTAATATCGTAAATTAAGTAGAAATATTTATAATAAAAGACATATTTTTATAGAGTAACCTTCGTGTTCATTGGAACGGTGCCCTAACTTCACGTTTTATAAGCGCCTATTGTAGGCCTATGTGAAATGTGTTATGTCTTTTTTTGGAGTTACTCTAAGTATGAGTATAAGATGCATTTTATTACATAATTTTACCTTCACCAAAACTTACTTAATAAACATTAAGGAAGGGAAATAAGTACTTAACAGTAAGTGTTGATGTTTTACGATTAACATAGCACTCGGATGTAAATTATCTTTTATATCTTGACAGACTATAAACATACCTAGGTGTGTTAATAAAATATTGAAGTAACAATGTTATGTTACATTGTAAAACCTTTGTATTCAGGTATCTATTAGTGCGGGGTTTGCGATATTGTTGCAAGTATATGGAGAGAACTGCCTTCCTACTTGAATGTGACATTTGCAACCACCAGCTTATTTGACCTCGCTAAAAATTGATTTGTAACTATATTCCTGGGATAACTCTTTCTTTCTAATTACTTTTTTAATCCTTAATGCTGCTTAATTTTAGTCTACATTTGAATAAAATATAACGAAAAGGCTTCCCGAAGCCCAAAAAAACTCCTAATTCCCTTTCAACATTAATCCTCAACTCTTCAAAACTGAGAACATAACGACATACCGATGCGTTCTCTAATCGCCAAGGATCCCCAGCTGTGAGGAAATCATTAATTAGTCCAAGACTTGCCTTCGAACAGATGAAAAAGTCTCGAATAATTTAAAACTCCATAATTGGATATTAAAACAAAAATATCGCATTTAAAACTGGCCCATTCAATTTCAACCGAACTCATTTGTTACTGTTTGTCTATGGTAGTTTTGTTTTAAAGTCTACGTTGTCTCTGGTATGAGATATTGGCGGCCATTTGTTATTTTAATTTAGTGATGTTCTCGTATTAATATTTGGATAGATGATTTGATTTATTCGAAAGATGCTTTGTACATTGTGTTCGTAAGAGGTGTAGTACGTATTGATGAGACAAAATACAAAATCTTTATCTAAGTAGTTACATACTTATTTATTTGACTGCTGAAATGCTACTTTTTTATTGTTAATAGGTTAGCACTTAATCGCTATCTCACCTGATGGGAAGCAACACGATGCGGTCGACGATGGAGCGCGCTTACCTAGAAGTAGCCTATTCAGATTCCCGGGTTGTAGTCATTTTTTATGTGACTATTTTTAACAAAAATATTAATACTTAAAAAAAAAAACTGAATGCTTTAAAGGCCCTCAAAGATAAGGGTTGCATTGTATTTGAAGTAAATTTTTATGACATATGTAGAGTTTGTTGACACAAAATTTGAAAATTGTGGCGAACTATGTAGATGCTGCCAGAGGCTTCGTCGACGTGAAAATGCATAATTTTCCTAAGGGAATTAGGATAATTTATAGTCTGTGCATTGAGGGATTTTGTGAATGTGCATAGAGGGATAGTGGAGCTATATACAAATAAAATAATTTTCAGAATTGGTTCAGAGTTTGCCCCCCTATAAACTTACAAATTTTGCCTCATTATAATAAATCTATAAAAATTCGTGTCACATTGTTTGTATCGTACTCCTCCGAAACGACCTGATCGATTTTTTTAATTTTTTTTTGTGTAAGTGCGGTCAGGGGTCAAAAGTGCAGTTCACATCCATCATGATCCATTGACCCTCTTTTAAAATGAAAATTTACATACTCGTACTTTAGTATCGGTAGAGTGCAACTGCACTTTTGAGCCCTAACTGTACATTAGGTTCTGAGTTGGCTTGCTGAAGCTATTGCTATCTTCCAAGTACCTAATTAACTCATTTTTTCTCTGATAAATTTACATAGCAGAATAACGTCTGCCAGGTTATCTAGTATTAGTATTTGTAGATTAGTTATTCACTCAACTGTAGTAAGTTAATTACAAATTCATATTAAATAATTAAATAAGTCTTTCACAAAATTCTTTCCCACTATTAGATTCCCAATCAAATTAATTATGTTTTTTAAATAATTACTCTGATCCAACTTCTAAGTCGTGATCTGCGCCATTACGCGCCGTGCGCCGAAGCAGCGCTGCGTTGATAAATCATTGTGGCGCTTCTTGATGCTCATTGGATCCAGCTTTGATTGATGGAGTCAGGAGGGCCAGTTTATCGACTGTTTAGGGACCAGGGGCAGCGTAACACAGTAATGGTGGGCGCTGATGAGTTTAAGTAATGTGAGTTAGTTTCTTTGTTTTAGTTGGCCTCATAATACTTAGTATCTTATGGGTTATATCTATATGGGTTATATTTATGTGTTATATTTTATTTACCATCATCCGTGCATCACTGTGGGGTGCCAGCTGAAAAGTAGTGCTGGGTGTCTGACGCTCAGTAATTGCTGAGTTGGCGACCCTTTCAGTTCAGGCACGCTCAGCGCAAATGTATTGTATTTCTGTACTCTATTTTTATTATTTTATATTGTTCTCTATTGTATTGTCTGCTTCGAATAATTTCTATTTTGTTCTAGAAGATTTCAGGGAGTTGTTGCAGCATAGGCCAATTGCAACACGATTTTGACTTAATTTGGAGCAGTTTGGCTGAAAATTAGTTTGTTTTTAGTGGTTATGCGCGTGTGTGTGGAGTGAACCTTCTATCAGCGGTTTTGCCTGCGTGATAGTAGAAAATACATGTCACTCAGTAAAGATAAAGTAGCATTCTACTGGTGAAAGAATTGTTAAAGACTCACATATATTTACACAGTTTACACATTACACTTAAAAGATTAATATATAGAAATCACCTACATTTATTTATATATATTTACACACACATACATATTTATATATATATATATTTACAAGTTGACAACACTACACATAGGTATACACTAACACTAAACACCACACACAATAACGTGACGTATTGGACACGCGCATTTCGATGACGCGCCGGCGATATATTTCCATCTACCGCCGCGTTGTTATATTCATTTCTCACTAGTCATGATCTACGCTGTCCGCTAGACATACGTGCGCTTGCGCTGAAAAATATAAGTGTTGACAATCTACCTGCGTTAAGCTACCGCTATACTTAAAGACATTATTATCGCTGCTAAAATATTATACCTGCTTGTGCTTGGCTCATTTGCGCCTCCTATAATAACTGTGTTGTAGTGTTGTGTGTGAGGAGAATGGACATACAGCAGACTTTTATTCATTCACCACCTACCCCGTGAGTACCTACACCGCACACAAAACCCAAACAACCAAATTGGTGACCCCGACGTGATCAGATTAATTACAGTCAAAAATTCAAATCTTTTTTCTTTATAATTAGTATAACTGATACAAGATGTTTCTTTGTCAAAATCGTTTAATAGATTTCACGACGAATTAAGTAGGATGCGCTTAGACTAATTTTTTGCTTTGTGGACTTGCAACAAACATGTGCTTGTTGCAAGTCCACCAAGCAAAAAATTAGTCTGCCACTAACACCAAAAGTCACATAAATTCTTGAGTTATTTGAAGTGACCATATGAGACCTTCCTACATTTATATTTATATGTTTGATAATGATGGCTCTGAGGGTTACATTGTCCGAAACTAATACTGTAATGTATATCTTTCGATTTTGTAAAAATGCAAAGAACTCATTGGGAATCAAGAAATTCATCCACAGTGTTGTGCAAAGAAAAGCTCTTTATCCACATGAATAACGAGCTGTTTGCTGATATCTCTAAAAATTCGATGAGCATTCGGATCCAATGAGCCAGTACTTTAAACGGCTTAAACATTATTGCGCTCGCGCTGGGCCTGGCCATGGTTCGAAGCGAGGACGAGTGGAAGGCGGTCCCCTCCTCTGTGAAGCAGCAATGTTAGCAAATGAGGTGGGCGCACGCGTGAAGCAAAGGCCCTTATGCACCAACCGCCGCCGGTACCCTGATCCCGATTTCCGACCACTGTACGCTCGGGCTTGCGGTCGGCGAGCAATGGGTAGCTCGCTGTCCGACCGCGTCGTCAACGGCGCGTACTGTTCTATGCACGCCTCAAGCAGATGTCAGCAAACTGTAGGTTCCCAGCAGGGTTGAAGCCTGTTGAGCAACAGGTTGTGCGAAAGTGAACCTTGGGGCCCTGGAACGAAGGCAAAGAAGGAACAAGAGTGGGTTTTTAGTTAGTAAAATGGTCATCGCGTATCCCGTCTGGTTTATTCTCATCTTGCATGACGAGGTATATCGTATCGTATATAGGTTCTCAAACACAAGTACTAAACTTAAACTTCACAATTTTTGTAACTACAACGTTTACTTTTATCGGCGATTTTTTCAGTAATTCTTATTAATCGTTAATAAATTTTTATTGCATCGATTCGTAACGGTCATAACGAAGCGTACAAAATCTATTATTTCGAATTAATTTTATTGTATAAAATCACCCATCGTTTAGTTAACGATTCGATACGAATTATTTGGATTCGCGACGACGGAAAGTTCGAATGTTTTAATCGAATCGCACGCGCAAATCATACGAACAACAGCCATATCTACAACTTTTCGAGGCGCTATTTGCTAATGTTGGAAGTACTGAAAAACAACTGCGTCAACAAAAAAGAATAATGGTGTTACCATATAGGTATCTACTTCACTACATAGTATAAGACAAAGTCACTTCCCGCTGTCTGTCCATATGTACGACTATGCTTACATCTATAAACATTCGCAACGGATTTCAATACGGTTTTTTTTTTAATAAATGGAGTGATTCAAGAGAAAGGTTAAATAAATTATTTTTTAGTTTATACTACAGGTTTCCCTCTCCTAGAGAGTCCCAGCAGTGGGAACATTATAAGGCTGATGCTATGCTATGCGGTTAATTTAAAAAGTTTAAAAAGAATATATATATTGTGCTTTAAATACGTTGAGTATTTCATAAAAATAAATATGTTAATACGAAAGTCATTACTTGTATGCTGAGACAGGTTTCTGTCCATCGAAATACAGAATGACCCGATTGCTAACAAAGCGTGCATTATGAGGATTTCTATCGACCGTTATTTGTAATCGATATTCGGATGTTCGTATCGTGATCGGGCGTATCGATTAATTATGAGAATTGATTAGGTGTGGGCGTGGCCCCGCTAACGAGACCGGCCGATCTCGTGTTTGTTTAATTACTTGGGATTCCGCCTCCCGCGTCGTCTGGTCCCCTGGTACTTTGTAACTGAACGCTTGCTTCTGGTCTTCAGATAAATTACTGTGGATATCTGCAGTTAGTAGTTACCATATCCATTTAAGAGTCTTATACATGTAAGATCTTATAAAATTAATAAGGGTTTTAAACACAAGTTTTCGTATTTCACTTAATAAAAAGGTAAAGGAAAACATCGTGAGGAAACAGAGTGAATAGGCTCTTAATAAACTAGTGCGTCTTACCATCAAAGATTGCATCACTGCTTACCATCAGGTGGGATTATAGTCAAGCACTAGTTTATATCGATTTTTTTTTTTAAAAAAAACTTTATGTCTTAGAACCAAATATTCGAAGGCATGCCATATCCCTCCTCTCCATCTTCTAGAGACAAGTCCCAAGTTCTAGCAGCGGGAACATTTAACACTATGTGTGAGTGGGAACAAGAACATTATAAGGCCGTTATTACTCTTTCTCTTGTGTTTTGATTGCCAGTTCACGATGAAGTCTACAGTCTTATTTACTTACTGAAATATTCTGACTTCTAAAACCCTTGAAATCATAATACAATGAAATGGCTTCTATATCATTGTGAACTCATAAATTATTGGTATAGATTAGGATACCCAGTTTATAATTAAGACACTACTTATAAGAGACCTTGCCTTTTCAGAGTAAGTACTCCCATAAAATTATAATGGCCTGTCACAACAGGCAGGCCTGTTTCACACGGGTGAATTCTAGGATCCCACAAAACATACAAAAATGTTGTTTCTTCTCTTACTTTTTATATGGTTTCATAATTAGATTTGGCGAGGACCCACCCTGCACGCCAACCGCGAGTTGGTTCAAGTTAAAAGCGTTTGAAATGGGAAATGCTTTCACTTTCGTAGGAATTATTAACTTGTTTTTTATTAGACTTGCGTCATCACAAATTCAGTCGTCTACCTGTATTAACGACACACAACTGATAGAAAAATATGTTTTCTAAGAATGGAGTTTTATCACATTGAGTAAAGTACAGATTTACATATGGTTTCTGAATCGAGTGCCATCTTAGGATCTAATGTTGAACTCACTGAGCTTAAGATGAGAGAATTCAAAACAACATTTTTTAATGAATTTCAATTAAATTTTCATAATGTTTAGTAACACTTGTATATAGTTGAAAACTATGAAAATTTAATACCTATTTTTTATCGTGTCAAAGCCTTCCCTTTATTCCCCGCTACCGCATTTCACTTGTGGCATAAGATAATAAGCGGCTGTCGGGAGGCGTTCCCCGCAGATGAGTTCGGGAGGATAAAAATTCGATTACAATTAAATTAACCGAACTCATATTTATTTATCATTAATATCTGATTTTGGAACTCGTAGAATGTTATTTATATGGCTATAAATATTCTTTGATACGGTGCTTTACCAAAATTCCAAGTGCATTCGTTTCTGAATACTAAATTATCTTTATGAAATTTGTTGATGGTTTGGTTTTCATTAATGTTAGGTACATACAGCCCTAATCTTTATAGTTCGTCACACTCGACATCCTTCTTAGTTGAACTGTTGTCTACCGACTCCTATGGTCTTTTGGGAATGCGTTTTGATTAGGGTGAACTATCTTCTTAATCCACTTCTTATAGACACGTGACATTCACCAACCCGCACTGGGCCCGCGTGGTGGATTACGGCCCATTCCCTCTCTTAGAGAGAAGGCCTGTGTCCCAGCAGTGAAAACATTAAAAGGCTGATGATGATGATGATGATGATGATATTCTTAATCGAGCCTCAATTCTACCCTTAACGGACTTTGGTTATGAAGATTCCAACTGCAAAAGGCACTGGCAATAAGCTAATCAAACACGGCATTATTTTACCAAAATGTCACTGTAATTTGTCAGCATGACAATATTCGCATTTATTTTATTTTCAAAGAATTCCAATGTACCATTGCTTTATAATTAGACACAGCCAATTTCTCCGCTAGCAAACAGAAAGCCGCCATTAAAATTTTAGTAGAAATTAAGAAAAAAACTAATAAACGTGAGTCACGGCTTTCTTTCAATCAAACGATGTTAAATCATAAGATAATTGAATTTTAGATTAATGGTTAATCATAAGCCAATCGGAAACGTCCCACGCACTAAGCTACCCACGACGGCATCCAATGTAATTGCATGTTATTGAATTACAATTTAATTGAATTCGATTATGTAATTAATGTGCGGGCATTGTTGTAACGTTCCGTGATGAATGACTCGACCCTCAAACAGTAAGCTGCCATATTTTTCAAGTTCTGACGTGTAATAAGACCGTGATTGATGATGGAGAATGATGAAAGGTGAACATTATTTCTCTGAACGAAAGTGCTTATTGAACTAATTGAATATTTTGAATGGCTGTCCGTTTGTGTATGTGTTTGATCGATTTTGGCACACTACTACGGTACGCGGTGTAATTGCTGATTTGATGGAAGATTTTGAATAGTTTATCGACTCATTTTTCACGTTTGATTAGTTGAAACGGCATTTTATAAAGTTGTGCAATAGCTACTGTGTTCAATAGCTCGTATGCTTCTGTTTTCGTAACTACAGTTCAATTAGTAGAAAATGATTTAAGTAATCAAGGGTAATTTTGTTACTATCTCCTCGTTGTGAATTTATAGATTAATGTTTATCGATGTTCATTATGTAATATGGGATCTTATGTGAAAAATAAATACGTAAAAGGTTTTAATACTTTTATTTTATACAAGATAATTCATAATGATGTTTTTTAACGTTTTAACAAACAGTAGAAGCGAAGACACTGTGGTTTGTGCAGCTATTAAAATTTTCTCTTCAACCAGTACTTTGTGGTTTACATTCAATCATCTTTGGTGCAACTTAATATAATGTACCTTTTTTCCAAAACAATACAAAAACGTGTGAATTTTGAATGTTAACTATTGATTAAAATGGCAACCGACACCACACCAAAATATAGGTATGCAATCCCCACGCGATATAAATAAATATTGAGAAAAAGTTGTTTAATTTTTTGTGTAGAAAAGTATCAACTTGATGATCCAATTCTCTTTGAAAATGTTTGATTTATTGCTTAAATCAATATTAAAATTTAGACATTTTATTTTTATCAGATTTATTATACCAGAATTTATAATTACATTAAGAATAAATAACTGTTTATAGTAACTTGTTTTATTGTCCTTTCTCTTTACGTATACAAAAATTATTTTTAATACTTTTTTCAGTAAAGGCACAATAAAGGCATGGAGACTTCCTTGAGTTCACAATCATCACTTGAAATAACTTAAAATTAATAAGTACTTATCCTATAATAAATAACAATAAGGCCTATAATGGACGGATTTGAAGTAACTACATCTTATATCTAAATTATTAACATATAAATGTACTAATTTTTACTATAATAGTTATCTTACAGGGCGATTAGCCAAAATATAGTAGATATATGTAAATATTTTATTAGCTCACAGGTTTAGTACTTTCAATTAATTATCAGAAATAAACGAAGTCTAGTTTAATTAAGCAAGTACTGAGCCATTTTATTTTGTCGTCACTTTTTGTCATAATTTTGAAGAAATATTTCAAGAGCTGTGCCAACCGAGTTTTTAATTACAATTAAAAGATATCTAACTGGTTTTTTTGTATTTTATTATTTTTTTTACCAGTCTTGTTAACCATTTTTTAGTATTCACTTCAGAATTTAATCTAGAAATGTGAAGCCAATGAATGCAGTTTCAAAAAATCTACAAAATACAGCCAAATAAAAGGAAAACAAAGCTAAATTAAAAATATAAACAGCAAAGTGACAAAAAGTAAGCAAAATTTCAATTTTCTTTAGTTCTTCGTAATCATAACAACCTGATGCCCGACATTTTACAAATAAGTAACATTCAACATCTCTAGATTCGCAACCAGCCTTGCCGAAGGTTCAAGCTTCAATTAGGAAACCGGATTTGTGTTCTCCGAAACGGAGGGCAACGTTGCTCAACTAATCAAGTCCGTATGATGCCTCTGCCTTAGGATTTCTAATCTCAATTCATGCTCTCTGGCGGCCATTCTCAGAGCAGCAATACTTGAACTTCTTCGTTCTATTTCTGGGGCTGATGGTTGAGTTGGGGGCGACTCGCTTCCTGGTGAGATAGGGGGTGAGACTTGCGGCGGGTCTGGGGACTGCCGCGGATGGGCTGCGAGACCTGCAAGGAGGGAGGGGAAGGGAGGGCTGCTATAGAGGGGGGCGCTGAAGAGTGGTGGGCGGGGGAGGGGTCCCCCAAGGTACTGCGCGCCCAGCACTGGTGAGCCGGCGTATCTGTTGAAAGAACAATGGAGATAGTTAGGACAGTGTATACTTAAAAATTCAATTTACGGTTATATGCGTTTATGTTATATACTTTTGAGTATATCATAATTATTCATGGATCCAAAGGTCTTAGCTAAATTCAACGCCATTAAGCCAGCGTGGTGTCTGATGGCGCATTTTCCCTCCTACAAGGAGGCCTTAGTTCCAACAGTGGGAACATTATAAGGTTAATTAAGTTGTACATTTGTATATGAATTCATGGGCTTCACTGAACTTATTAAGCTTTCTGGGCCTTGTCCACAACTCTGTTAGATACTATTCATCCAGAAAAAACGGGTTGGTCTACCTATTTTGTGTTTTGCAAGCAAATTGGTAACCCTGTAGTTTTTATCTAAAAGCAAAAAAGTGTTGTTAGAGAACAACACTTGCTCTGTTAATGGCGATTGGTTAGCTCCTTTTTATGCGAAAACAGTCGCATAATAGTTCATATTATCATGACATTCATATTTAGATTAAGTAAATCAAAACAGCGGAAGGTGACTCGCCTTCAGTCGAAACCTGTGGGACCGCTGAAATTGTGCCTGAAAGTCGGACCGCTGAAATTGTGCCTATATGGCACGATTTCACTTCAGTTACGACGATCACACACATTTGGCGGCTAACGCTATTTCGCTCGCACGACAGCGCCGGCTCTTATCTTTGTCCTTGTCTATCAGTGACTATAGGTTTGCGGCTGTGATGACACTGATCATAGATGTGTGAGTTTCGAGTCCAGGTTTTCTGATTGTGATGTTAACGCGTAACGTATCCCTTCCCTTATAATATATCAATGCATTAAAAAGGTCTATGCAGTATCTACATCAGTTTCTACTCTACCTTTTGGCCATCACAGTTCAGTAAAGTTGTTTCATACAACTTTACTGGACTGTGATGCTACTCCATCATAGGAATTGTCTTGATCATAGCTGTCTGAAATTAACTATCGGGCAGTTGCTCGGCCCAGACACAATAACACAACAACAAAAGTAAAATTATCAATAAAAATTGAAACTTACCTAAACTGAGCCAGAGCATTTGTATCAAAAGGCTTCCTGAACCCAAAGCCCAGCTGTGAGAAAGGGTTCGGCATGGAAGCCACGACGGACGGCGGGGGCGCCCCAGCAGCCCCTCCAAGGTACGGGTTGTAGGGGTGAGCTTGAGGACCCACCTTCTCTTGCTTACGCCATTTTGCTCGACGGTTTTGGAACCACACCTGGAAAAGACGGTGAAGGTCAGTAATTGATTGAACCCTGGTTTATTTGTGAGTGGGTACGAAAAACATTTGCCTAGTTGTAGGACAGTTTGGCTGATATTCATCATCACCATTTCAGCCAAAAGACGTCCCCCCGAATTGTCACCACAATGAACGGTCCTGTACATCTCGCATCCATCGGAATCCCCCATCCCTCGCCAGGTAATCCGTCCACCTTATACGAGGCCTTCCAACACTGCGTCTTCCGGTACGTGGTCGCCACCCAGAACCTTTCGGCCCCAATGGCCATCTGTTCTGCGAGCAATATGTTGTCCATTGCCACTTAAGCAAACACTTACGACTGATATTATACACGCAAAAGTTTATGTGTATACTTTTATGTTTCTTATTTCTTACTTCTTTACGGTCGAATGGGTTTTTGACCGTGTCTTGGACTAGTTCAGTATAGTAGTTACCTACTCAAGCCCCAAGCGAACGTCGACGTTCGCTCATCTATTGTTTTTTATTATGTCTAATTACGGTTTTCTTTATTATTCAAATAAATAACAAAGATTTATAGTAAATATGCGTATAAAATCTAAAGATGTTCTATTAATTTGGGTCGGAACATTATGAAATTAGTGCGATAATATACGCCTAGTATTGTATATCTATCTGTATATCTATTGTAGTTCTTCTTCTTCCCATACTACTTAGAGTCGGCGCAAAATACGTTTTTTCTTCAAATCTGTCCTGTTACCACACTATCACTAACTCCCTTTTCTTTCATATCACTCCTCATACAATCCATTCATCTATTCTTTGGCCTCCCTCTTCCTCTGCATACATCTACGTGTAAAGTCAGAACTCAACAGAGTAGTTGTTTATTATTCCTAAATAAAAAAATATGCGCACATCGTCTGCAATAACTATTATCTAAAAATGAAACCTGTATTTTGGGAATAGTATTCATTCTAACCACGATTGTGGCGTGCCCAACTCTACATTACCTTGAAATTTCAATAACTACTTTTTTTGTTTACACACTCCTGTGTACCCTTCAATGCCTTATAAATGCTCTTTACCACAAAACCAATGAGATCAGTCAATACATTTATTGAATATCTATATTACAATGTATTAAAACACGTTAAACAGAACCTTAAACTGTCTCTTACATTGTATCCCTGAGTTACGTGTCGTAAAATATTGCAACCCAAACAGATATTTATTATATTACAACAACAATAAATTATTGTTCAACAAACTCATGTTTATTTCATAATTTCGTCAGATGTCTTTTACAAATTATTTATGTGAGCGCCTTGAGGAGAAAAACATCGTTCTTTCGCGCCATAAGTTAGTTTTAACGAGGAAAAAATATTCTTTAGAAACTGTTATTTGGTCGTGTCTACACCTAGCCTTATCCTAATGCGAATTAAGTAAGTTAAATATGTTTTCTATCAAGAAATTGATCCATTTAATAAATATAAAGACATAAGCTGCGTGTCGCGAGCCTCGATAGATTGATTGCCCATTCAATGAGCAAGTCGGAGCGTAATATCATGTCTCTATCGACGCAATCAACTAGAATTTGTAGAATTATATTCTACAGTGTTATTAAATTTTAATTGCAGCATTCAAACTGACAGCCATCATATTTTATATGGCAACAAAAATCCAGCTTTTTACAACAAAAAGGTTACAATTCAATACTTTAGTAAAAGGTTGATTATCATACCATGAAATATTTATGCACGTACAAAAATGTTGAGACACGAAAAAAATCGTCACGAACCGTACAGCCATTATGTAAACTGTTATTTTTATGGCAATTTAAATTAATTCACTTATGATAAATGGTGTATTGTAAAAAATTAAACGCGTTTCTGTAAATGTCGATGCGGTTTTAGCGGATGCTGTGATAAACAAGAAACGTTTTATGTTCAGTATGATGGCTAGTGGTTTGATATTGCACCTTAATAAGTAGTGTTTACGGTTGGAATTTGTGTGTAATGGTATGATCTATTAAGTTTACAATGGCCATTACGGATATGACTTCATACGGCGTTGAGGCCGCGAATTTATAAATGTTGTAATTGGTGTGGGTCTGGCTGGCGGCATGCGGGCCGGTGGGTGCAAAAAGGCACCGACTGCGTCCCAGGTGCCGTGTTTAA
Organism: Leucania comma; assembly: GCA_958295575.1. Lineage (NCBI taxonomy): Eukaryota > Metazoa > Arthropoda > Insecta > Lepidoptera > Noctuidae > Leucania > Leucania comma. The sequence goes on from OY282468.1 coordinate 6,805,560, forward strand.
TAGCTTAACAGAGTCGCGCATTAAGGTAATGACCACGTCGGCCGCTCGGCGCTGCGATCGAGTGCGCTGGAGCGCTAAAACTGCGCTGGATGCTGTTGGGCTATAAACTTTATTCCCAGCATGGGATCGCTGGCTTGAGTTCTTGGGACATTTTTGAAAGCCATTTTAACGTTTAAGTTCCCAGACATTAGGATTTGTATCTATTTGTTTAATCATGTGAACCTATATTCTTTATTTCCATTAGACTATATCGAGAAGAAAAAATCTTTATTTACCAAGAAGTGCTCACAAAGCGATCTTTCAAAATGTACGAATTTATCAAAGCACGTTTGCTATTGTGATTGGATGAATTTTCTACAGTCGACCGCATCCCTTGGTTTATACTTTAAATATGCGTTATTTGTTTTACTTTAGCAAATATTTACGCACTAATTTCACAATATTCCTGACATTATACTGACATAATCGTCTCCCATTCGTCCGCGAACACACCACGGTCAGGGTTCATGTCCAAGAGAGCGTTAAGCGCAGCGAGACGTGTTAATTATGTGACACATTGACTTATTGTTCTTTCCAGAAGGCAGAAACCGTTTAAGGAAAGCCGTTAACCATTCATCACATTAATATTATAAAGGCGAAAGTTCAAGAGTATGTGTGAATGTGTAGGTATGTGTAAGATTCTTACTTCTTCGATTTCGATGAAACTTGGTACATGGGTAGGTCATGTCCTGAAATAGTACGATACTTTTTTATCCCTTGGGATAATTTTCTACTATCATGCAGGAAAAGTCGCTGGCAGCAGCTAGTCTACAAATGAAAGTCGAATGACTTGACAATACAGTACACGAACATGAAGCCCTACCACGAGCTCTTAACGCGATCCATTTGACGACCTAAACTGGTCTGTTAAAGCCATGGAGCTATACAACATTATTTTTAGTATATGTAAGACCTGAATATAGTTTGTTCGGAATCAGTAACTGAATCGATTCCAATAACTTTTACACCATGTTATATTTTTTCCCAAAAATATTTAAAAAAGTTCATAAGTTGGACACCACCGACACTAAGTACAAAACAGGTCAGGACAGGTCATAGTGGGCATCAGCCCCAGCACACAGCTGGATGCAGAAGCAAAACAACCCCTCAGTCGCCCGGGTAGCCTGGTGACCATGTATTTATGTTACCAACCAGGTGCCATAACTGACTTATAACTTTGTGATTTCTCATGATACAGTTTTGAAATTTTGTACATAGATTCTTTACATAAAAATACCAGACAGGAGTTTCAGTTTTCGCATATACTAAAAATAAGTTTGTATAGAGTGTATAACTCCATATTTTTTTCTCAGTTACATTTTAACACGTAACGGCATCGCTCAAGAATCTACACTGATCCATACAGCTTTACCTATCCAGTTATTGCATTCACAGTCAGGAAAGCGCAATCTTAGCCGCCAGCCACACCATGATCGAATCAACTGGTAATAATACAAGAAAATTGCTAATGACCTCATTTAATAAACAAGGGTTTGAAAAATACGCGCCTATTACTTAAATGGATGGTAGCTGTTTGGTCTGAAGACATCGTAATATCTTAAGATGGTCCTCTCATGTAAAGTGTGAAGGTATGCAAAGATGTCGCCTCATTCGGTGGGCATTAAGTTATGGTGGAGAGTAATGGCTTTGGTTTAAGTTTTTAGTATTTTTTTTTCAGTCTGTTTGCAATCAGTCGACTTTAAGAAACGGGGGCCAGCGCCCTACACTCTGCCTAAGGCTTCGTTTACGAAGACGCGGCGCGTTGCGCGGCGCGTTGGGCGGTCCGTCGTACATTGCCATATGTATGTGTTTGCGCAAGCGATGACGCGGCCCGCTGCTGCAATGTACGACGAACGCCCTACGCGCCGCGTCTCTGTAAACACAGCCTAAAGCAGTAGTTACTCTGCGCACACTTGTACCACACACGCCAATCTGGGCGCGTCGGTCTCCATACATTAAAATGGAAACTAAACTTGTAGCTACACTTGATCCACGCCACGCGACACCACGCGACGTAGTTCTACGTACAAATTAGGTACGAGTGCGAAAGTCTAATGTATGTGTGAAGTTCTAGCTTCAATTTTGCAACCGCTGGATTGAGGAGGCAGGCAAGACGCATTGGCTGTTGCCTTTTATAGTGCTCTATTTCTGAGGCTACTTTGCGGTGCTTATTAGGTATTCATGTATATCGTCGTTCCTCGAAAAATATAGAGCGTTTTTAGGTTTCAATTTTTTTTTTGTACTGGGCTTATCTGCAATCAGTTACCACTATAAGCAGATGTCTTGAAAGATTGGCACGGGTAGAGTGTGCCCCCAGCGAGGAAACCTAATCATATTTCGACGTTTGATAAGTACATGCTACGTCAGTCGTGGTGCAATTGACAAAGTTTTCTTTTGAAGCATTATGGTACTCGTAAGACCAAGTTGTCAGCTTGGTAGCCAGTTCGTTAGGGTGGTTCTTAAGTCTTCTCAGGTATGCTGCAGAGGCGTTGAGGAATTCCTCTTTTAATGTACTGTTCAAGCGCGAACCTATCAATAATAATAACTGTATGCTTTAAATAATTGAGCAATATTTATTTATTTTTGTGTTTTAGGAACTTATTATCTCATTGGTGTCATGATATTGAGTTCGCAAAAAGCGTTACTTAGTTTTTGCATAAGGAATACCCCTGTAGCTGTCCCGAGGTTGGTTTGTAGTTGGCGGTGTGATACCCCCGTGTCTTGAAGGGCACGTAAAACTGTTGGTCCTGCGCCTGATCTGTCCCCGATCGTGTCAGATTGCTCATTGGACTATGAAAGAGTAAAGGAATAGTGGGTGCGTATGTGTTTGCGCACACGCTTGAGTACCTACTATAATATTTCCTGCGTACTAGGCTAAATTCATTGAAATTAGCTACCGTGATCGAAATTCAACCGGAAGGATTATAATTATTTTTTTTATTTTAGCAGAGCAGAGCGGAGAGTATTAGACTTTGTTGAATAAATTGAGGAGTTTTGAATGAGACCTAGATATTTTACGTAGACATGGAAAGTTGAGAAAAAATAACTCAAAACACAGCTACAATACTTTAAGTAAATGATAGACATGACAGCATGATTAGCGCAGTGGTGAAGTAATTGGCTCCTGCGCTTTGAACCTCGGTTCGATCCCCGCATGGAACAAATAATATATTTGTATGGCCTACACATGTTCGTTGTCTAGGAGTATTGTTTATGTGACTTGACATATTTGTAAATGCGCCCACGATATAGGAGTAATTCCTAGTGCCTCATGTTTATTAAAAAAAGTAAATGAGTAAACATTACACAATAAACATGAATGGACAAACATCGTAGTCATAATAATTACCACCTTACTAATAAAATACAATTTACGGCAGTAAAATATGTGACCAGTTGTTTTACCATAATAATAAGGTATTTTAAATAATTAAAGACCAATTAATATGTCGCATTGTACTAAAAAGTAAAGATACTACTAAAAAGTACTCGTACCTATGCAACAGTGTATGAATATAAATATGTACTTTTATGGTCATAAAGTTTGCAATTTAAAAGTATAATTTTATTCAAAATTATGTATTGTTCGATTAAAGTCAAATTGAAAGTACTTTTCGGTTACGTGCCGCCTGCCTGCGATCTGACGCAGGTCCTTACAGTCCTGGTCACATAAGTTGAATCATCCTGACGGTCGACCATGAATACGCAGTGACCGATTTTCGATTGCCGGTTGTTGGAGAGCTCATACAAAATGGTTCAACTTATTTGCCGCGTAATTAATAGGTTAGTTCTAGGCAAGCGTGTTCAATCGTTGACCACATCATCGCTTACCATCAGGTGAGATGGTGGTCAAATGCGAGCCTATCCATAATAAAAAAACAGACAGTTATTAATATTTATATTAGACAGTTATTTTAATGGTTTTATTGAGTGTAATTGTATAAATATGTGATTGCCGCAAATAAATTTATATATTTTTTACCTTATTATTCGACACTAAACTTCTTCTTAGCGTGTCGATGGCAAAACTAGTTAAATTCCTTGCCTGGCCCCGAATCCAATTCTGTTAAAATTGTCTTTGCTGCGCCCAACGTGAGTACGGAGTCTGTTTAGAAATTTCCAGGTTGACTTAGGTAACTTGTGTTCATCAGAGAGGCACTCCGACGACTCGATAAAATCATCAGTAAGTTTAAACTTCTCCCGCCAGAGGTCGCACCTCTCCGAGAAATGGGCACACACTTAAAACAAAACTTTGAAACTGAATTGAAAAAAGGATCCTTAACGAAGGAAGTCCAAATATGGCTACCTTGGTATCTATACAAGTCGGTACAATAAGCAGCTGTTACATAGAAACATTATACAACACACACGCCATTGTAATTCGAAAAGGATATAAAACCATAATTAAATTATGTAGTTAAAATGTCAAGCTCCAAAACAAGCCAGCTAGTTTGTACTTTGAGCATTTCATTATGGAACTGCCCCCGGCTTCCTTCTTATGTTTCAAGTTCATTATAAAAAATACAATCTACTTATTAGACACATAATTTCATTGGAATCGGTACACTCGTAGAGGTAACAAAAAAAAAAAAATATACACTTTTCAACCTAATACGTACCAATTAGTAGGAGTATATTATCTTTGTCATACATATTACATAGTTTCATCTGAATTGTTTCAATTGTAACTAGACCAATCAATAATTTGTGCTTACGAATATTTATGCTATATTAACAATTACTGAGAAACAGCTGACATTTTATTCAACATTATCCTTGCCATATCTATTAAATAATTTCATCCGAATTAGTTCAGTTGTTAGGTTAGGTAATAAACAATTTATACATACGAACATTTTCGCCATAATACCAATTAGTAATGGTTGGCGTTCCATCTGATATTTCTTTCACAATACGAATTATATCGATTCATTGTCTCGATTACTTTATCCTTTGTATCATTAATTTTTATTCGAGTAATTGCATCGATTGTGAACAAAATACACCGTTGCGACAAATAAGTGGGGGTTTCGTTCGATTATTAAAAGATCTCGGGCAACAAGGAAGGTTGACAAGTTGCTAAAATGGAGGAGGTATCTATAATTATTACGTTTTGGCTACTTTTGATGTCCACGCATTATCAAATTATTGTTTGCAGTTTCTCAAATCAGCCAAGAAAAAATTTAATAACAACAGAATAGCTAAAAAATAAAATCTAACAGGAAAAAAGTTCTTTAATTTATGACTATAATATGTATTATGACGAATAATTTAAAATTCGAAATAGTTATTGAAAATTAGAACAAATTAGCATTAATTTGTGACACTTGTCTGAGTTTTATAGTTGTCGATCGTCAATTAATTTGACGAGGCTAGTGCAAAGCGGTAATTTTATAGGACATAAAACTATTCAAAAATGTTCATTCAGTTTTATGACGACCTAAATGCATGTTGAAATACCTATTTATTTTAATTAGTAGTAAAACACGTCGATTATGATAGAAACCTGTAAGATTTCTATTAAAATTTCATAAGCACTTTTGAAAGAAGATTAACCATGCAAATGACATTGTAATAGTCATAAAAATAAAAAATCAACCAATGGCACAGCAGGGGTCACACGATAAAGTATTAAATATTGCATAAATAGGCATTTTGTATTAATATTAATTAATACGTAAACATATATTCAAACAATTATATCAAAATCTACATTTATTAATTGAACATAACATAACAGTGAGAATATAAAGTTATTTATTAACATAGAACCTTAGAAGATTAAATTATAATTTTGTTACCAAACTTAGTGCTTGATTACAGAGACGCGGCGCGTCGGGCGGTCCGTCATACATTGCCTTAAGTTTGTGTTTGCGCGAGCGATGACGCGGCCCGCTGCTGCTATGTACAACGAAACGCCCAACGCGCCGTGTTTCCGTAAACACGGCCTAAGTTGCATAGATTTGTGTTAATAACTATTTAAAAAATAATCTATACTATTTTTAAAGAACCTTTTGATATTATTAGTTTAAACATATATGTATATTGAAATCATTCACAAAACAAATAAAGCCTAATCTTAATTAATGCAATTAGTGCTTTGAAAAGCCAATACGGTATTAAATACTCAATTAAATCATTGGTAATGCAAATCCTTTAGTTTACTACATTTATGGCCTGATTGCCGCTGATTTTCTTTAATAAAGCCGCGTATATCTACATAATCAAATATATAATTACTTCTATAATATGGGAAATCATCAAGAGGAAACTGATAAAAACTCTGACACGTGTAAAGATTGAATTAATTAATGATTATTATTCATGGCGTGTAGTTTGAACTACACCATAATTAATAAGCATCGTAAATGACTTGATGCCTTTTGCGATCTACGGCTGATATAAGTAAAGTTTGAATATATGCTAAGATACCACAATTTCAGCATTATGATGGAGATTCTCGTTTTATTAAACAATCGATTTTATTTCTCCATGTCACGTCATCACGAGTGAACGGCCTGACCAATTTTGCTGATTCTTTTTTTGTTATGTTTGTTATTGATGGGAAAATAAAACCGATTAAGAAAGATTAGAAAAAATTAAAAGACTGCAATGACTATTTAATATTCGTGCATAACTAAGGCGACGTGCGACGCGTCGCGACGTAAACGTCTTTCGGGTCAACTTGTAATAAAAAAAGTACAATACAAGCAATAATCGTCATACTTTGATCCAGATAGAAGTGACACTTCAAGTAATATCGATTGTCGAGAAGTTGGATATTAAGAGAGTGACCCTGTGAAATTTTGGCAGCGTATATCGTACATACATGGTTTTTATTTACAATCGCTCCTGCCATGCTAGTTATCTGTTACAAAATTTTGTAAAATTATAAATGTAGAGTGTGAAATGTCAAATTGAAACCCTTGATTTCGAAATTAGGTAAGCTTATACTATTAGGTGTTTTCTCCAGTTGTGGAACACAGCGAATATAATAATTCAATAGTAAAAGACGAAAAAATGATTTTAAGTAAATCTGATAAAATGTCACTTTCTGCCTATCATTGTCTCACTAGGTTTTCCTTCATCACTTTAGAAAGCACACATGAATTGAAGAGAAAAAAGAAATATGTACATATTTTACAAGTTTAACTAAAAGCATGAAAGACTAAGTAACTTTTATCACGACTACATAATGTAGTTATCTGCCTCCTCCATTCATGAGTACAGTTCGTTTCTCGACTCCACGTCCAAAGTAGTTTATTATAGTTATCACTGCAGTCGTTTCTGTGTCTCATTCGATTCGGTCTGGTTTGATTGAAGGTTTCGTGACAGGTCCTTGGAACTACGGGAATTAGTGGTACTGGTATCTGGTATCCGAGACCGTTTCATAAAGGCTCATGCTGATTGACGTACGATTTAAAATCAGTGATACTCATAGAAAATCACATGTTCGCAAAAATTATTTGCTAAGTATAGACAAAGAGAGGTATATAGAACCTCCTTTTGTTTGAAGTTCGGTTAAAAATCTACCCATGTTCGTATAAAATCCACCCGTATTTGTACTGAAAGGAATGCTCGGCCCCGGCACGATAGGCTACGAAGGAACGGGGTAGGTTTTTAGTCAGTAAGAGTCTGACACTACTTCCCGCTCCGCCCAAGGGCGGGATTTGTCATTGGATGATTTTACCTACCATAAAAAAAAAACCCGTATTTGTACCCTTTGCGTGCCAGGGTCGCTGTAACTCTTTGAAACAATTCCGAACTTCTTATAACAAGTCCTACTGAATCTTGAATGAATTTTGCCACAAATTACTACATATTTTCCCTTTGTCTTTACCTTAGTCGGATAGAAAGTAAAAAATATAAGCCATTAAAAAACTAACTATCAGCTGTTTTAATATCCGTTGTTTACAAGAAACAAGTCTATGTTTATGTAACTGATTATCTACTCAACGCTGATTGAGGTAATGTATTCCTGGTTCGCCTTGGGTGCAGGTGGAAGTTAATGAGCGGTAACCAAGCCTTCGAAACGCTTAGATTCAATATAGTCTATAATAATAAGTAGGTACATTTAAACAGGGGCGGATCTAGGATTTATTTCTATGGGGACAAAGGCCGGACAAGAATAAATGTCCAATCCTAATATTGTCTTGCAGATTAATTCTTTATTATCGACATCCAATAACTATAAAAATATGATGTGTCCGTGTCATCATCAGCATATCAGACGAAAACGTCCATTGTTGGATATAGGCCTTCCACAAGTGTTGCGACACTATAACTATAACAACCGGTCTTGTGCGTTTCGCATCCATCGGATTCCCGTGACCATCTTTATGTCGTCTTCCATTAGGTGGTCGCCATTCTAGAACCTTTCATCCCTATCGACCATTAATTCTGCAAGCAATGTGCCCTACCTTTGGCGATTTTTCGGGCTATGGCGGTAACCTTGGCTCTCCTGAAGATATTCCTTTATTTATGATGTGATCATGCAAGGAAACTCCGAGCATAGCCCCTGTGTGTGTACACAAAAACAGACGAACCACTATCAAATCAGTAAATTAGGTTTCAATCTTTCAGAGTCTCAACTCGTTTCATTTCAACCGTCGGTGGCTTGTGCACCTGTCCCCCCCTGGATCCGCCCCTGCATTTGAACCTAGACCAATGATAACACTAAATCTAACTGTGATTCAACTGTGACAGCAACATTAAAATCATGGTTGACTTTGTTGTTAATTTATTTTATTCAATTAGTCTTGTTTGCATATCAAGTGATTTGCGCAATGTAATTGAAAGATATGTTAAGTAGCCTGGGATACATAGAGGACTTGCAAGCAAATTATCTATCCTATCTTACTTCCTATTAACTTAAGTAATAAATGTTAAAGTCTGGATATTTCTTAACCAATCTCGCCTTAAGGCGGCACTAAAAGCCCGCGACCTTGAGCGAACAAAAGAGGAGCTATCATCGTTCCCCGCGCATCAAGATTATTCGAATAATAATACATATGTCCTTCATTTATTAAACATAATATGAATAAAAACCGTATATCAAAAGATTGGTAATTAAATAATCTTTTATTTTGTGAAATTTTCAAAAAAATACGCCCAATGCTTTTTGCCTGATCTTCGCTTTTTTGTCTGAATTAGACATAATTTTGAAAACAAATTACAACAAGTTCCATGAAAAAAATGTAAATATTCGTATATCAAATTGTGAGAAAAAATTTGGTGGACAGATAAAATATGTCCTGGATTTGAGACACATAATATTTTTTTTCTCCAAAAATGCCATAGAATAATTTCCGATTTCCAGTGGTAACGGCCCAGACTTTTGAGTAAGTCGTTGTTTTAAATACAGGCGGGCGCATTGCGTTGTGTAATTTAATTCATCACCACTGCTCTCAAAACGGTGAAGGAAAACGTCGTAAGGAAACCGGCATGTCCTAGAATATAAAATTGAAGTTGTGTGACATCTACCAACCCACACTGAACCTGCGTGGTGAGAGTAGGCCTGAGTCCTAGCAGTAGAAACATTGGGCTGATAGCGTAGCATCAGCCTTATAATGTTCCCACTGATAGGACTCAGACCTTCTCTCTAGGAGAGGGAATGGGCCGTAATCTAACACACGGGCCCAATGCGGGTTGGCGGATGTCACACGTCTTCTTTGGTTCTAGGACATGCCGGTTTCCTTACCATATTTTCCTTCACCGTTTTGAGAGCAGTGGTGATGAAATAAATTACACAAAGTAATGCGCCTGCGGCGGGGTTTGAAAACGCGACCTACAACTCGTAAGTAGGGGCCTTTACCACTCGGCCACCATTTCTGAAGGCTGATTATACTATGCTAACTTCCGATTTTAAAGCAGATAAACCTTACTGGCAGAAGTTAGATATATTTGTTTTGAAATTTAATCTTGTAGATCAGATCAGATAAAATTATAATAAAATAGTGTTATAAAACTGTAACTTCATCTTGAGCCGTTTGAAGTCACGTCAGTCTGTCTCCCCCCTTATATCGGTACAGATAATTAACAGACGAAATAGGTAATTTTCATTAATGCGAACATGTCCTGCGCCATAATTACTGTGTCGTAATGAGATACCAGCTGAATGTTATTGTGTGTTAAATAATTATGTGGCTCACTTAATTTTATGGGACTAACAAGTTTATTTTTAAGTTTATGAGTTACTTGGAATTCGACCTCGCTGTTTTTTGCGAAGACACATTGACAGTTTTGATGTACTTAGTTGCTGACAGGTTCTTTAGTTGGGACTTTCTTTCCGAAGAAATATTGGAAAGATCATATTATCCCGAACATAACATTTAATTTATAATTATTTATAATAAAATAAATCATTATTCTAAAATGTTTCAACTAAGATGAAGAAGCTAGGTAACAACCATAGTTATTTTTTTATTTATAATTACTTATTATTGTTATTGTGACCCAGGGGCACAAAAGACAACTGCAGGCTCAGCCAAGTTGAAAATCGGCAATCGTTAACGTTAGTTGAAAACTAACCAAATGTATGTTAATGAAAAACAACAAAATTGTAGCCAAGTTCACCTTCTTCAAAATGACAGAGTGAAATGTACTAAAATTAAAAAAAAAATCTACAATGTTCATCGCTACATCTTGCAGTTTTACGGTATAAATAGTACTTACGCTGAGGCGTTATCAATTGTAGAAAGAGATTTGATACAAAACGGTCGCTACTTTGCTAGGCCTGCTTAAAAACCACAGGTTGGTTTTAGTCAGCAAAAGTTTTAACACTCTTTCTCGCACCACCCAGAGTGGATGGGGTTATTTGATGATTTTCACATAGAAAAAAGTTGTTTACCTGTATTCGCGCTTCTGTGAGGCCGATTTTCATAGCGAGTTCCTCCCTGAAACAACAGGCCATACAATTATTTTAAATATTCACTAACAGAAATACAACTTAAATTATGCTTGAGAATAGGTCTATAAAAAATTCTGCATAAAATTCTCCATACAAGTATCTACATGATGTATGTGCAGATGTATGTAGATACTTGTATGTGGATTTTTTCTTTTTTAAGCAGAAAAGAAAAAATATCATACGTAGGTATGTACAGTGTACCAAGAATGTATGTATTTAAAGTTACTTAATTAACTAATTATTACCAACATGGCCACATACCGACCCACTAATGAAATTGTTAACTAAATTCTTAACGAAGTTGATGTTGTCAGTTAATTTCGTCGTGCGAGAATGTCATCCTTGCGATTAAGGCGGGACAGTTCCGTTGACAGTTGTTTTTTTTTGAACCACAGACAACTGTAGACTCATTTAATCCGTGTGCAATCTATTTATTATTGCTATTGTTATTGAGTAAATGACAGTTAAGGCGTTATAAACTTAAGCTCATTTTACGATGGATTATGATAATCCTGTTATAATCCAGCAATTAATGAGCTACAGAAATTAATGTCTGTTAAGCGGCCATTTTATTTTCATTATCCTATTATGAAACAAGGAAGAGCGGGATTATTTGTTAATAAATGCTTGATATGTAGAAATGTTTTCACCACACCTATATGATTTCATTCAAGAATGTTTTTACTATTTCTACGGATTAAGATTCGTTATGATTACATTGAATACCCAGTATTTTGAAGTTACTTAGTATTTCAAACATAATTAAGTAGGGAAAAAAGGTGGTAGGTATTTTTGTCACTTATTTTTTTTTAAACTAAATACCGTAGTGATTCCTGGCTTTTTGAGTTACCTACTGATCAAAAGAATTCTTAATTAAAGAAAATTTAATTGGCCAGGTCTTTCTCTTTTTTTGAAAAAAGTGATGTACGAAATAATAAGAGAAGTAACTACTTAATACTACATGTCTCATTTTGACTCACCTCGTAAAAACATCAGGATAATGTGTCCTTGAGAAAGCCTTCTCCAACTCCTCAAGTTGGAAACTGGTGAAGGTGGTCCTGTAGCGCCTCTGCTTCCTCTTCGGTGCGAACTCGTCAGCGTCGTCACTGTCTGCGGAACCAGGAGGGGGTCGCTCGGAGGGTGACTGGTCGGCACGTGACAACTCAGGGGTCGTCCGGGGGGAATCGTCTTTTGGGGGCTCTGAAACCCCCATGGCAGACGCGTACTTCTGGTACTCTTGAGTTTGTGTGAAGTAGTCTGTAAAAGAAGAAAGATTTAATTAGTAAATTTTTTTTCTTCTTAGTCAAGTATGAATGTAGAAAGAAAATCAAGTGTTTTACGAAATATTTCTTTAAAATATTTTAAAAAATTACAGTACAGTAGTTCAGTACGTAATTTATAGACTACTACTCATTATCATTGGAAAATTTATTATGATCACATCTATAGATATAGCTAATCAAACTATACACTACATAGATACTGTTTGTATGTTTTACGTTTGTTTGGTCTATAGGAACCTACATATAATTATACACCGTTAAATTTTGGTCGTGTATAATAAAAATCCCGTGGACGGTCGATTCGGTACATGAAACACTATCGATTTGTAAAGACAAAATTAAAAAAATAAAGTACTTTTTTTCTAAAAGTCGAGGTAATATACGCATGTACGAATTTTTTTTTAAGTTAACGAGTCAATGACCTTGTAGGTAGTTGTCGGTCGTTACGTACTAACTCAGGCCTCCTCTCTAGGGTAGGTAGTGGGTTGCAATCCACCATAATGTCCCAGTGCGGGTAGGTATTTTTTTTTCGGTGGTTATAAATCATCCAATGACAACTCCCGCCCTTGGGCCCGGAGATAGTGTCAGACTTTTCATGTCACATGTTTTATATTTTTGCTTGTTATACGACATATTAGTTTCCTTACGATGTTTTTTGTTCACTGTCTTGAGAGCAGTGGTCATGAAATAAATACGAAGTAAAACGCCAAATTCGGGGTTGCCACTGGGTCAGTGGTGACCCAGTGGCAACCCCGAATTTGGCGCTAACACATTAGGACCCAATAATTACAGAAAAATATTGAAAGAGTCATTTCTGTAAACAGCCATAATAATATTTCTCTTATGTTTTGTCAATTCGTCAAGAAAAGTTCTATATCACTACACTACATAGTATCAGTATAGTAGTGCTTAGATCTATAAAACTACGCAATGGATTTTAATGCCGTTTTTTTTTGGATAGATTGATTCAAGAGGAAGGTTTATATGTATAATACATGCATAATATATTTATTGTTACAATTGCATCCGTGCGAAGCTGGGACCGGTCGCTAGTAAGTAATAATTCAACGACAGTTAAATTGCTTTAACTACTTTTTCAAATATTTCTAATAATTTCCACAGAAATGACGCAAAACAAAATGATTAATGTGGATTAACGTCATATTGACAGTTATAACATTGTTTCTAATAGCCCTGTAATTTATAGGAAGGCAATTATAATCAGATAATAACCCAGGCTAGTGTACTGACAGCTACAGGCTACAGCTTACTTAAACTGTCAAGCGAAAAAAGTATTGACAGCCGGCTATAGAGTATAGAGTTTTAAGCTGTCAGGTTCTTTTTAAATAATAGAGATGTAATGTTAAAGAGTTTTATTATACCTTAGGGACATTTTCACACTCGTGCAGTAGATATAAATTTGTCTGTAATGGCGGAAATGAGTTATGTGTGCAGTTAACTTAATTACGGCAAAGCTGTGGTCGTGATCTGAATCTAAAGTGGACTTTATTCCGACCAGTTTTTTTGTCATTAATAAAAGCTTAGAAATTCCTACCACTGGGATTTACTTTTATTCAAAAAGAAAGAAGGTTGATGTTTCCATAAAAATCCTATTCGGTCAAAATTGTCTACAGTTTGCTTCTGTCATTTTCGTTATCCGATCTACATACTAAACCTTTTCATCGTGTGTACTAGTTAGGGTAGTGTTGGAATCAATTTGTTTGCTAATTACCGGCGGTCGGCTTCATCGCTGCGTGTCACGACCAGTACAAAAGCAGCGATGAATTATAAATAAGGTTTGCAGCGAAATTGACGAGTTAATCTTCAGCTAAATTGCAGTGTTGTACGGAGTATTCATTTTGCAAGTAAATGATATTTAATTTAGTTTTTTGGATTGACATGACAAATTGTAGTTTTCGCGAAACAACAATTGTTGTTTTGGATTGACATGACAAATTGTTGATTTAGCACATATTGGTACGAGTACATGTTATGTTGCTGTAGATATTTTTTTAACCAAATTGGTTTACCAATCAGTTAGGTGACTGAATGTCTGTTTGAATAATTTTTCTTTTTGTTTACTATATTTATATATCTTCTTCCGGTTTGGGTGGAGTGAAGGGGAGTGTCACTCTTATTAAGTGAAACTCATAGTGTTCCTTCAGCTGCCCTTTGTGTTCTTGGGCCGCGGTAACTATTTCGAACAATCCCGCAAACCTATTATTTTTGAGGTTAGAAATCAACAAATGATTTCTCCCGTTCCAGGTGGAGCAAGGGAGTGTCAAACTATCTAAGTAAAACTTATGGTGTTTCTTTAGTTGCCCTTTGCGTTCCAGGGCCACGGAAACTCTCTTCAAAAGTTCCCCTCAGGAACTCATGATGTGGCGTTTTTATTTTTGATAGTATGTACTTACTTGAGTGGGCTTAACGTTTTTGGACAACCCTAGAGCGCAAAAAGTCATTTGATAACATACATAAAAAAAAAATAACATCATAACCTCAACGGTAAATTCAATGAGCAAAAGATTCTATTTATAAAAGTCGGGGAGGAGTAATTTGATTATTTCGCAAACTAGTATGCAAAATAAAATAAAAATAATAATAACATTATAACCTCAACATTACACGAGCAAAACATTCTATTTATAAAAATCCTGCATTAAAAAAAAATACGTATCGTGATTTGAAACGATTACCGATAATTCCGACCTCCGTTTCTAGTAATCAATTGTGTCATTTAATTCAGTTAATGGCATTAAGTTAATTGGTCACTGATTATGGTGTTATGTCTATAATTGATCATTTTTAATGGAGCTAGAAGAGAACAACGCGTTTATAATTGCTCGTAATGATTTAGCTTGATCTTTTGCTAGTGATTTTATTTATATTTGTTCTTTTGCATTAGACTGTAACTATTCAAGACTTTTTTTATGGTAGGTAAAATCATCAAATGACATATCCCGCCTTTGGGTGGGGCGGGAGATAGTGTCAGACTCTTACTGAATAAAAATCTATCCTGCTCCTTTCACTGCCTTTGTCCCAGGGACCCGGGGTTCATTTTCACATAAGCCTTGGCCCCAGTAGGCTTCGGCCTTGCTGAACTATTCAAGACTGCTGTTCTTCGCGGTTTCACTTGCGTTTTTGTTTACCGCTTCGCTCCTATTTTTCGTAGCGTTATGTTCGGGAGGTAAAAGTTCGGGAGATTCTCACACCTGATTTAGGTGGAAGAAACACCCGGGTGTCATCATTATGTGAACTACTCGGAGAACAAGGTGGAATACTCGGTGTAGGTGTACACCGTTTGGGTGGAGCGAAATCCGGTCCAGAGCGAGGGGGAATAGAGGGCAGTTGTCTCCTGCTAGCTAAGGAGACGGCCGCATGCGTTAGGGTACGGACGTCCTCGCACCCCAGGCGCTGAGACCCCGACTCCGACTACCAGCTGGAGTCGCGTAAGCGTGGCCTTGCGGACTAGGGCCCAGTGTTCCACGCGCGTCTCAAAGAGATATCAGTAGTTTTGACCCTACTAAGATTTCTGAAAAGTTTACCCTAGAAAGCAAAGGTAACTGAAGGAGCACAGTTGTGGTTTTAGTCAGTGAAAGTTTCAGCAAGAGAAATCATTATATGATTTCAAACCTTATAAAAAAGCGTGATGTTATAGTGCATTTAAGTCTTCCTTGATGAATGGGCTTTGATAATGGCTATTCAGCACTAAACTTTTTTTTCTAGTATATTTTAATATAAGTACCGCAACACGCAGCAACGATTAACATGTTCAACGAAACAAACTCTTCATAAAATAATTTCCCAAAGTGAGTAAGAAAGAAAATACGTTAGGAAATACACCGAAGTGTCATCATTACTATTGTAAACTGACACTGATGGCCTCTTAATTTATAAAAAAAAAATACGTAAAAAAATTAACTGTGTCAAAAATTTGTCATGTCTACAATATAACACTGCATTATGTTACCAGATTAGGTAATATCCTATTTGTTTTGTATAATATTTCATACTAAACAGTAAATACCTAACACTAAAAAAGAAATAATTTTCTGGAAAAATCATCTTAATGCAATATTAAATGAAGCAGCAATTAGCATTTCAAATATAGGTGTAAAGAAGAGTGGGGAACTGGTGGGAATATCTCGTTAACTTTTTTGTAAACACGAAACCTAAAGGTCATGACGTCACATTTCAGTGTATTTTATGCGTCATTGTGTTATTTGACTGTTTTCTTTTCCACGAAATTTGAAAGATTTCTAATTGACTCAATATTATACATCGGAATTGAAAAAAAAACTTTGTATTTGCAATTTTGGACAAAGTTACTTTTGTAAATCAGTTCACTATCCGAAGAAGTAATATCTGCCGTAGGAAATACGAACAATAGTTCTTTAATAACGTTACTCTACTAGCAAATTGTTCATACAAAACGACGTGAACCGTCGGAAATCAACTAAAAAGTAATACAAAAACAACTAAATCCGAGTAACAGAGATCGCGTGCGATTACGGTAACAAATTGCAGAAATAAATTCGCAGATTACCGCGTATTTGCGGAAGTCTTTATTTTAATTAAAATAAGTGAGATTTTTACGTTTTCATTTTAATTCTTAAATGAATTGCAGCTAAACGGTGTTGCGGAACGTTTTAGACGTCTTTGCCCAAGAGTGTGATGATTTGGTCTAACAATAAAAAAAAATGTGCAACATGAGATTTTTTTTAGGTCAGACCCTCTCTTGGGCGGAGCGAGAGGGTGTGTCAGACTTTTACTGACTAAAAACCCACTCCTGTTCCTTCGTTGCCTTTCATACCACGACTTAGTTTTCTTTTCAGAAGCCTTGATCCCAGGCCAGAACCGTTGGCCACAGTAGGGTTCGATGGGATGAGATGGATTCAAATGGTGGGAAGGGCAGATGTATGGCGATTAGAAAAATAATTACGAGTAAGGTGATGTTGAGGGAGCTGCAAGTACTGGTAATTTTTGATTGATATAAAGAACACCACCGTGGTTAATTCTATAGATGTTTATAGATAATATTGATTCATTTACGCTAGAGGATGGTGGTTAAAATGAGTTTATTTAACTATAGTGGGATACGTACCACTTTTCTATCAAAAGAATAATTGGCTATGGTCGGTTTTTTCCCCATAACTAAAAGGTGAGTCGTTGTAAAAAATAAAGAAAATGATTTAAAATTATAATTGGGAAAATTCATAAAATAAATTATAACAAAATTCAGAAATTAATTACCTTCGTAATACACTAATGAACTCGCACTAAATTAACTTTAGCAACACTTTCAATTATCAAACCTTTTTGCAACAACGTCAGAAACTTCAATCACCATTTGACATCACAAAACAAAGCGTTTCACTTTAATCACCGACTTTCACTCACTCCCATGTCACTTTTCTTTCTTTCCTGCACTTTCCTTCCTGACGTAGCACATCAGATGATAGCCGATGTATGAATGAGCGTGTTCTATTTAACAATGTAGCGATAAGCCTTGATATTGCAAATATATGTATAATATACTAGCCTCTGCCTGTGGCTACGCCTGAGTGGAAATAGTACTTCCCCCCCATTATAAATTATAACCATAGGTATATAAAATATCTCGTATTACGATGTTTGTATCGATTGTCTTGGTATGGTCATGTGAAGAGGAGGGATGAAACACATGTTACTAAAAGAGTTCTGAGTTTACAAGTAGATGTATGGAGAGGAAGAGGGAGGCCGAAGAAGAGATGGATGGATTGTGTGAGGAGTGATATGAAAGAAAAGGAAGTTAGTGATAGTGTGACGGGTGACAGGATAGAGTGGAAGGAAAAAACGTGTTGCGCCGACCCCAAGTAATATGGGATACGGGCAGGAAGAAGAAGAAGACGATGTTTGTAGCTGCACTCCCCCGAAATACTTTTTTAGGGTTCCGGATCACTTTGTGGTCATTCTGTCTACCTATCAAGATAATTTATCTCGAGAACGCGTGAAGGTATCGAGTTGAAATTTAAATCATATACTCAAGTCTACAGTCCTTTGAAGCCGTGAAAAAATCAAATTTCTAAGTTAGCGAAAAAAAAAAGAGACGGTCGTTTATGTCGCAAAAAACGTATATTTCGACAATCTCAAAGGAATAAAAATTCATAGGGTACTTCCTGTTGACCTAGAACTATGAAATTTGGCATGAAGCAATGTCTCATAGCACAAATACAGGGAAAAATCTGAAAACTGTAAAGTAGTTGCGTCTCAAAAAAAAACTTTTTTTGCGTTTCGGAAAGATCTTCGAGACTCTATACGGGAATTGAATTATTTTCATAGGTGGGTTTGAACGGAACCCTCAGTGCGCAAGTTCGCCTCGCACTTGCCCGGTTTTTTTTGTAAGTTTACAACAAATAAAACAAAAAAGTATGTATGGCAAATTAACATTATTTGGCAGTTTTTAATATAATTTTATTTTTGGTGTACAATAAAGAATACATCTATCTATCTATCTATCTTTTTGTCGAGTTAGCTAATAAAATATAGTATTGTTTTGTTCTCAAAATCTGTTTAGCCGTTTGGGCGTGGAGGATTAGAGAAATATCGACACATACGTACATACAAACTTACGTCTTTATACTATTAGTGTTATTTATACGTATGTGGGTATACTGGGTATGTCATATTAGTACATTACGCTTTTGTGATATTATCATTGCGCATTGGTTTACGTATGTGCTGTTCTATGAATTTATAATTGCTTATCTTTAGGAGTTGTGTAGTGTGGAAGGGGCGCGTTTTAGTGATGAGGTTAAGGTGCGTTTGCCGCGGTTGTTTTGCAGATGGGTGACCATTTAGACTTAAAGATTAGATAATGCTCTATATTATTGAAATCTTTTGATATCGTCGGTATGATTTTCAAGTAAAAAGAGATATCACCAAATAATTTCTCATGCTTTGGGTGGGGCTAGAGAAAATTTCAAACTTTTACTGAAAAAACCCATTAGTGTTCCTTCAGTTTCCCTTAGCGTTCCAGGGCCGCAGTTACTTTTTCGATCAATCCTTCAAAGATAGTTTTCTTACGGACGTTTTTATTGCAGTCGCTAACATAATCAATATTATGAGTATGGTTTCATTAGCCTTCATTTTTAAATTTAGCTTCACGTTAGGTTAGGTTAGGTTTTTTTTCCAATTGAGCTTCACTTTAGGTCATACCATGCATTAGTGAATCAGCAATGTTGGGACTTATCTACCCGTACTAGTCATCGCCTATCTATCGAAACTTGTCATATTCTGGCGCTTGTCTTGTGTTACCTACTAAGAGATTTGCACGTTTTTATTTCCTATGTAGCGACATCTATATCACCACATAAGAACTACAAGAAAATACGGTATCTTGTATAGCGCAATCAAAGTTCTTCGCGCAATTTGAACATACCTATAGAACCGGTATGATAGGCAACGTAGGAACGGGTAAGTTTCCTGCTCCGCCCAAGAGCGGGATCTGTTATTGGATGATTTTACCTAACATAAAAAAAACATACCTATAGAACTGCCCGAAATCATCTATCGGGCAATTGCCTACCAGACATAACACCCGTCTGGTCGGAAGATCCTTCTTTTACAACGGAGGTATGTGGGACTTTACTCTTTGTTCCGTTACCTCCAAACCAGATCACTTTCATGGATCATGAATATGTTACTTCTAGACCATATTTATTTATTTATTTATAATAAGCACACCAAAAGCACAGTCACTTACAATTCAGATAAAATTACATCTATAAACGACATTACAGTAACCATGCAAATAACAGGTATGCATGACATTGACATAATGATTGTTAGAGACAAATAGAAACAATAAAAAGTGTGTCCAGTAAAACCAAATTCGGAACACTACAAAAGCAAAATAAACAAAACTATATAGACGTACATTTTTCGCATTGTTTATATGCAGCGTCTGTATGAAATGAAACTCATTGAGAAAACATCAGTAGGTTAATCCTTCAAATTGGACCTTTCATTATATAGCCATGCCATGCGTGTTAGAGGACTATTGGAGGTGATATTTAAGGTGGATGTAGGTAATATATATCAATAGTGATTAGGTTACTATAAGGTGCGATGGTGAGCTAATGCAAGCATAACATTAAAAAAAAGCACGTACGTACCTACATATAAATAGAAGGCCATTGTCATAAATTAGTTGCTTATTAAATATCTAAAAAGAGTCACGATCATGCTTCTAATCAATCTTAAAGTTAATCCCATTACATTCAATGAATAAACAGATCATAGATTTGCTAACATTAGATTACATAGACCATTTAATACATGACATGGTAACAAAGCTTGTCCAATTTAGATTCATTGTCGATAATCCTTAAACAATAGTTTTTGTTTAAATCGACACACGGAACTCTAAGAGATCGAGTTATTATCAAATAAGCGGCACTTTTATTTATCCGGCAAACCGAGTCCGCACTATCTCGATACTGATTAACCAATTAGGTACCGAAAAGATATCAATCTAGATTATCAATTACTAGCTTTTGCCCGCGGCTTCGCTCCCGCTCTACCCTACTCTACCTTACTCTACTCTACCCTACTGTACCCTACTCTAACCTACTCTGCCCTACTCTACTCTACCCTACTCTACCCTATGCCAATAAATGAGCAGGTTTTGTATTGTTTTTTTTTTAAATTATTTAACGTGATAAAAAATGATTCTATGTCCATCTCTTGGTTCTAAGCTACCTTTCCGCCAATTTTCAGCCAAATATTGTAACTCACAAGGCTTTCTTTTATATAAATACTAGTGCCCCGCCTCAGCTTCTCTCTAAAGATCTAAGCAAACATAAATGATATTTATTTTGAAAATAGGTTTTAAAAACACTTTTACACGTCAATTTTTTTTTCGACAATTTTGACTAGATGAGGCCGGTGTTTCCTAGCTGACTACCCTGAGAAAACGAAAAACAACCTGAAAAAACTCAGTGGTACAGCACAGTACAGTATACAGCAAACGTAAAGGTCAAAACATATGAGAATACATAGGGACAAACAGCGGGAAGCGACGTTGTTTTATACTATGTAGTGATATAGAAGATATGATTATTCATATCTGGGTAATGCAGTATTCGATCTAATTAAGTTTACAAATAAAATCTGATCTAACAACAAAAGTTCCGAAAGATAAGATCCATAGATTAGATGACAATACCAACTGTAATCGATGATAACATATTTCGATATATCGGCCGATTTGCCGACGTTTTCGATCTTGAAAATAATAGAATCGACTCCTGATATAGAGATTGGGAGCCGATAACGGAATTGTACATTTATTTTTATTTAATTTACATTTTGTATTTCGGTTTCCATTTGTGATACCATCAGGGAATTGGGTCGATTAGAAAAATTAATTAAAATGGAAAATCTTTTGATAACTAATTACGGTGGCTGTTGTCGGATTTTAATCAGTGCTTGCACTGAATTTCCTGTTATAATGTCTATGAAACTCTTTCGCTTTCCATGAACCATGTCTAAAAAAATCTAAACTTCATACATTCGGCTTACATTTCTACAAACAAATTCTCTATTAACCCTTTGCATGCTACTGTCATATAAATATCGAATTTATGACATTGGATATCTAATACAAAAGAATGTAAACACGATTGAGATTACACCAACGTGGAAAAACCATTCAAGAATAATCGTAATTTCCCGTATGGAACAAAAAGTAAGTAATTGTTTGTAACATATAAATGAGTTTTCATTTAATTTATATAACAGAGAGAAAGTATGATTAGTGAGTGAAGTTCATCTATACATGAGTAATGCAAAAACCGCTAAATCGTTTCTAATGAGGCTATCTAATTATGGGAAGAACATGAATGTGTATTTGCGATATTATCATTAGGGGGTAACATTATAGAAAGTGGTTATAACACGGAAAATGTAGTGAAAACATTCTCTCGTGTGTTTTTCGTTGGACTTCCGTTTGAGTGGTGGTAGCCTAGTTGTAATGTCCATGACTTACGAATTGTAGGTCATGGGTCCAAACCCAGGGAAGCGACTTTGCATAATTTATTTCAGCGTAATTTATTTGATGTGTGAAAGTGATTTTTTTGGCGTGTAAAAGTTTTTTTTGTCGCGTATAAGTGTTTTTTTTTTCATCAGCAGAAAACATCGTGAGAAAATGTAACCAAAAATTCGAAGACATGTGACGTAAAACCGTAGAGGGAAAGGGGCACCACGCGGGCCCCGTGTAGAGCACACGGGGCCCGCGTGGTGCCCCTTTCCCTCTCCTAGAGAGGAGGCCTGAGTTCTGGTAGTAAGGTTATGTTTATACGTTCGACTTTTCGTTTTAAAAGGAAGGATTTCAAATTATTAATATGAATATGTAACATATACGGAAAGAAAGGAAAAGAATTTATTTGGTAAAGCACAAGGCACAAGAACAATAATTAGTAACATGAAACAAAATAACAAAAAAGAACAAAAAAATATAGTTGTATGCCTCACGGCTGCACCAAAATAGGTGCTGTTCAGCATGAATGCCAGACAACTAGTGCTTAACGCTGATTTTCAACAAAACCTGTGGTTGTGACATAACGGACGTAAAACCGTTTTCGAATGTAATATATAATATAATAATTTTATTTAATAAGGCAACAGTATGGTCCACTTTGTTAGTTAGCTTAAAATTACTTAAAACTAGTGTTAGTAAAAACAAAGAAAATATGTGTAGATATCTGAGACAAAATAACCTTCAAAATAGAGTTTTAATAACTAGCGAATATGTATCTATAGGTACATCAAAGGTTATGTGAGACTGTCACCAAAGGCCCCAGGATAAAGGCAAGGAATGGAAAGGTAGGTTTTTAGTCAGTAAAAGTCTGACACTGTTTCCCGCCCCACCCAAGGGCGGGATTCGTCATTGGATGATTTTACCCACGTTAAAAAAAAAAAAAAAAAACCTGTAGGTACATACCAAACCCGAGTTCACTTACTTGTATTTCCTCGAAAAAGACCAGTCATAGTAAACAATCATTGATATGTTACCTAATTTCCGAAAATATATTTAGGTTTGCGTCATTGCCAAATGAATCTGTCCTTCCTGTTCCAATGATTTTTATAACAAAATATTATGTTTATATTTTCAGAATTAAAATCGTATGTACGTGCTTGTTATTAGGAGTACAGTCGGTATAATGGAAGTTATCTATTAAAGTACCTAATTGAAAGGCGCGTATTGTTCCACGCGCGCCTAAGATGTCAGCAAACCCTAGGGCCCCAGCAGGGTCGAAGCCTACTGGGGCCACAGGTTGTGCGAAAGTGAACCCTGGGGCCCTGGTACGAAGGCAAAAAAGGAACAGGAGTAGGTTTTTAGTCAGTGAAATTCTGATACACACTCCCGCTCGGCCCAAGAGCGAGAGATGTCATTGAATGATTTTCCCACCTAAAAAAAAAGTATCTAATCGAGAAAAAGGTTTCAGAGATATTATTATCTTTTTTATTTCAGCCAATAATATAGAATCGCCTTGTTAGCTGGTCTTGCCAAAAGTCAAAATTGTTTGAAAATTACTGCAGAGCCCTGGATTGCAAAAGGCAGCTGAAAAAACACAGATGGGCATTATTCAGTCAAAGTTTGTCATTCTCTCTTTCGCCACCCAGAACGGGAGAAGTTATTGGATAAATTCACACCGAAAAAAGGCCAACTAAGGTATACCTAGACATGTGAATATTAAAAAGTTTTCAAGTCCAGACGTTTGACACAATATCTGACCGTGACAAATGGCCTGGGCGTTATTTTTGTCAGTTACTACCAATTTATAACATCATGATCAACAATAGCTTCGCATTTCAGTGTTAACAATAACCCAACAAAAAACTTAACCAACTATTTAAAGTTAAAAACTTTTGATTAAAAATCTATTTTTATCGATTTTCCTGTTTCTTGTTTTAATTGTGCGATGACGTGTTTCGAAGGAAAATGCTATTGACGTGTAGTTCATGCGAAGCGTACAATATTTCCCCGACTTGATCGATGTCTACGGAAAGATAAGGTTTTATGAGTAAGATGCGATTTTTATTAGGAAACGGTTAGTTATGAGTGATAGATTTCATCATTTCTATAGTAATTCAATATCGATATAGGTTTCCATTTATTTGATATCGATATCGCTAGACAGAGTAGTGGCAGGCCACGAAGGATATATAGGCCCTGACTGCTATACCGGAGGTCCTGGGTTCGATTCCCACCCAGGACAAATGTTGTGTGATAAGCACGATCATTTGTTCTGTGTCTGGGTGTTATTTATCTATAATATGTATGTATTTAAAAATATATAAGTATGTTTATCAGCTGTCTGGTACCCATAACACAAGCTCTGCTTAGCTTGGGACTAGACGGTGTTGTGTGATAGTTGTGGAAATATTATTATTATTATAAAGTTTCCATTTATTTGATATCGATATCGCTAGACAGTGCAGTAGCAGGCTACGAAGAAGATGGCGATTGGGTGTCTTCCTTAGGATTTGACAGGAGGAGGTGCAGACCGAGAACAATGGAAAGACTGGAAGGAAGCCAATATCAAGCAGTGGGCTAGACCAGGCTAGTTAAAATAATGTGATGGATTATGGTTTATGATGGGGTGGTGACATTCTAACTGCTACGTCAAACAGACAACCGCCGACAACCAGCGGATCCATATTCATTAGGAATTATTCTTGCATCGTGGTTGCGTTAACAAATGTGTGAACTAGCATACACAAGATACCCAAACCGAAACACTAGACAAATATTCCGTACTGGCATCAAAACACGCGCAATCGCTCAACCACTGCCCCAATCATGCCATTAAAAAAATATGGCTATAGACTACACCTCAACTCAGAACCTACAATTCAGAAGGCAAAACAGAGAATGCTGAATTTTTCCCTGTGGCTCTAAACACAGTCATATTCTAATATCAGATTAGCATAGAATAGTATCAGCCTTATAATGTTCCCACTGCTGGGACTCAGGCCTCCTCTCTAGGAGAGGGAATATCAAATTAGTTCCCTTCAAAATGGCTGAACTGAACCGTGCTGATAAACACGTCAGCGAAATCGATGGGGCCCAATAAGGACGATGCTTGCTATTGCTGGGAATGTTGAAAGAATTATCTGAAGGAACACAGGTGAGTTTTAGTCAGTAAAAGTCTGACACTACTTCTCACTCTGAGGACTCACTAGGAGGCGTTATTTAATGATTTTCACAATAAAAACGAAGAAACGTAGCTTATAGCATCTGCCTGTCTCAGTTACTAGCTGACTAAAAGGTGAGTCATAAATTGTAACCTAGTTGTCTACCTAGTTTATGCATTAATGTATATGACTAACATAAAGCTGTTGACACTCGACAGTTATCTGTTACTAATTTGTTATCATGATTGTCAAGCGGAAGAAACACCCGGGTATCACCATTGTGCGAGACGCCCGGAGTATACGGTGGAGCATACGGTGCAGGTGCGTCTCGCTTGGACGAAGCATAGCCTCCTCAGTGTCCTCGTGGAGGTAATCGGCCGCGGCGGCGGCAATCTCTCGGGCCGGGCTCTGGTTCAGGCCATGGTCCGTAGTGAGAGTAGCAATCTGCAGTCTCGTCTTTCTGGGAAGCAGTACCTAAAGCAATCGACTACTAACCACAGTAGGCGCGGGCTTGCGGCCGACGAGCAGTAGGAACCCAGCTCACCGGTCGGCCGTCTGGAAACCGTGTAGACTGAGCTAAAGCTATCAACAGAGCGTTGTGTTTCACGCGTGCCTCAAAGAAATGTCAGCAGGCATTGTTAGCGCTATGTAGAATTTCTGAAACGAAGCCCGTGGTTCTAGTAAGCTAAGAGCAACTGAAGGACACAAGTGGTCACTGTAGAGCAAGAAAATTTATTAGATTATTTCCCACCAAAAAAAAAGAGTAATTGGCTTGGAAGTTTATGTTAATATGGTAAGAAAGAGGATTTTGGTGTGGTCGTATGATCAAGTCAATGCAGTAAATTGCACAATAATAAACAAGGAGTCCGAAAATCATTGGCATTAAATCAGTAATCAGCTGTTTGATAATAATCGTTACTTACCTAATGAATCGTACCTACGTCATTCAGATTTTATCTTGCCAGAACTTAATTGTTAGCAGTTTCATTTGCTTCCTGGAAAGGAAATTATTTTGATTCCATTAAAATCCTACTTAAAAGTATTCTTTGCTCTTTAGCAGTTCATGTTTATGTTCTGTGCCAAATCTAGGATATGGCAACTGCTCAATCCTCTAGCGAACCCCGCGGCGGCGTGCGCATGAAATGCATGTCCTTTGTATTTCATTTGCCCCTGAAATGCAAAGGACCACTAAAGGAACACAGGTGGGTTTTAGTCACTAAACGTTTGACCCTCTCACTACACCTGGACTAAACCAAATAAAAAAAAAAAATGGGATAAAGTGGTAAAGTCCTACGTACAGCAGTATGTTCAAACACAGTATCCGGATTGGCACATTTAAAACTTTTTTAATCCAAATTTTGTTGGTTGCTGATTAGGACACA
This sequence comes from Leucania comma, assembly GCA_958295575.1. Taxonomy (NCBI): domain Eukaryota; kingdom Metazoa; phylum Arthropoda; class Insecta; order Lepidoptera; family Noctuidae; genus Leucania; species Leucania comma. The sequence goes on from OY282468.1 coordinate 6,832,355, forward strand.
ATATATTCGGACACCACCAAAAGGTATAACAAGTGGAAGTATTAATAAAAAAATAAAAAATCGTGTCTGAAACGTCCCTCAGCCCGGCAGTGGATGTCTTTTGACCGAAAAAACGAGGTTAGGCTCCTAAATCAGATAGAATAAAGTACCTTTTTAGGTTCACAGTATTGTATAAATATCGGCCCTCACTAGCGTTCGGGATTTAAACTTAGCAACCTTCGTTTCGTTCGGAATTCAACATGCCGCCCGTAACTTAAAGTTACTGCTTTATCTCCTAGTTACATAATCTACTAAATCTTATTTACTATCCATTTTATTTTTGAGGTGGGAAATCTTCAAATAACTTTTACTGACTAAAACTTGTGTTTTTTCAGTTGGTTTTGTACTATCCAGCAACTGTCAATCCTGTTCACGTGTTATATAAAAACTAAGAGTAAAATAAAAGCGATATAAAACTGCAATCACTAACGTCAAAGGCTGTCCTCATTCCTCAAATAGATATTTATCTCTATTAGGATTACAATTTTAGATATATATGCAATTAGCACGATAATGCACCTGACATAATGTGGAGCAGTTTGTGGCAAATAGCGCCACAATTAATGTTTGATTATATTCCTAGTATTCGAGTTATTAGAGTCCTATCGAGAAATCTTGTTTGTTCTCTGTATTTTATTACTGTAATTAATAACCGCCTATCGTTGCTGATTCATGGGGCTTTTTTTGTAATACAATGTCATGATGTTACAAATTGTGGGGAATTATAATGCCCATTGCACGTGTATTATAATGACCTTGCCTTCTTAGGACGGATTAGTCATTTAGTCTAGTCATCCACATGTGTTCCTTCTGTTACCCGTTATCTATTGAATATCCCCTAAAAACTGCATCGAAACTTATTCCGACCTTCAACAAAGTCTCAATTCAACATCAATGTTCAAACTTATAATCGAGATAATGATATCCGAGCGATTTTATACCGAGTTTTTGAGAGCAAGTCGTTGGGGCCATAGTCAGATGCGCGTGGGCAGCCATTATTTATAATTATTTAATTGCCCGCGGGTCGTGACACCGAACTCGAACACCATTTTCCTTTGGGTTTTTACATAATTACAGTTATTCCTAGTGATTGTACGTTTGTTTGCTAATTTTTCCATTATTTGATATAATTTAATTATTTAAATAGTGCGCACAGGGTAAATTGTTATTTATAATATTTATAATAGCCTAGTTCTATGAAGTTGTGAACTTTTTTTTATACTTTAATAGCACGTGTTAAGATAAATTAATAGAAGTTTAATTAGATCTAGGTACAATGTTTTTGCTGCCTTTTTTGGTCTCCATTGAACTAGAAAACTTATAATTTTGGCCGTTATGAAGTTTATCATCTCAAGGTTTAGTGAAGTTAGATAGTCGTGAAATTATTCAAAACCTGTCGATATTGGAAACACTCGCGTCTTTATAATGTCAGTTACATTACATGATCATGTAACGCAACTGGCTTTGTAAACATGTGTTCACACTTTTTTTTTTGGAGGGTAAAATCATCCAATGACATATCCCGCCCTTGGGCGGAGCGGGAGATAGTGTCAGACTCCTACTGACTAAAAACCTACCCTGTTCCTTCATTGCCTTTGTTCAAGGGCCCCGGGGTTCACTTTCGCTTAACTCTAGGGTGTTCACACTGTCATCGATAATGTACTTAGTATAAAAATAATATATGTGTATTTTTTATCTAATTCACTTTTTAATTTATTTATAACATTGTCTTTTTAATTTGTTTTGATTTTTTACCTAATTTATTGATGGTTTCTTTGTTCAATTTTTTAACATAAATTCTTTTAACCTGATCTATTATTATATTTTGGAAAAAAATATTTTTTTGTTCTTATACGATTTGATATAAAGGTTATTATTATTTATAACCAAAATCAGAATAGAATAATTTTAAACTGCGAACTAAAATCTAACACAATCTTAATTACGACCTCTGGACTTAACATCAAATTAGAATCATAACAGTCTATTCGAGTCTATATTATTATGATCCAAAAATTAATCATAACTACTCCACAAATAGTGTTATGAGACACCTAAACGACCCGTCGCCATCCTGTAACACTACAGAATATAAAATTAACAAATCGCCATAATTTAGATCGTAAATTATGCCTTAATAATATGCGGGCTTATCTCGGCCTAAGACATCTACCGTTCACCAACTGATATATTGCTGACCACATACACATCTATTACTCTTAATGCCATAACAATAGGGTTTACATTTCATTGTTTTTTATTAGCAGGGGTTCGCAGCTAATTTGGTATTTGTTTGTAATAAAACAAAGGGAATGATACGTGCAAGTTAATTACAACCAGAAATGTAATTAGATCTAATCAAATAACGTGATCTTTTTATATGTTTTTGCTTTATCGTACCGTTTTTGTTCCTTCTATGTTTTGCATGCAGAGGTAATAATGTTTTTATGCGAATGTCGTAATTGAAATGTGTTATAAAATAATAGTTTATTTATATCAATCAGGATAACGATAGGTCTCGGATGTTTAGCTGTAAAATGATAGAATAAAAACTGAAATAATGATGCCAGTTTTTTTCTGACAGTATAAATAAGAATAGATTTAAACATACGCAACCTTTTTCTATAAATAAAAGGAGAAACTACGAGTAACTGAATGAAATATTCATCAGCCGAAATATTCCTAGAACTAAAAGCGTGAAATTTTGCTCAAGGTTTCCTTTGAGGACGTAGTTGAGCACTAAAAGGAAGTTCCAAAATCCACTTCCTAAATTGGTCTAAAGTTTCTATGAAGAAGCCTAATTTCCGCAAGCGAAGCCGCTGACAGAAACTAGTTCTTTAATAAACTTGCCAGCAACATTATTAGGTTCACAGAACAGAAGAATGTAGTTTAGGTTCAATAATAACTGGCAGATTCTAAATTCAAATTCTGTTTGGAACATTCGAATTGCGGATCTGCTAATCCGTGTTTAATGTAAAGCGGAATAGTCCACTTTTATATTTTTTAAAGCTTTTTGCACTTTTCAAGTCAGCGTCAGATTCTATGTTAATTCAGACATGATTTGCGACCGCAAAACGTATTATTCATGGTATCATAATATAACCCTCTCATTTCGTCTAACCCTATTAATTTTCATGAAAAAGTCAATCAATAGGGTTAGCTATGGATCATTTATAATAGGCCCTTCGCCCACGGCTATTGTACTCGACTATTCGTAGAGATCCTGTCGCGCGTTTAGCAAGCGCGCGACAGCATCGCTACTAACGCGCGTTATCGAATTTAAACACGCTATAGCAAAGATCGACTGTATCGATGCGAACGCGCTACAGCATCGCTACAAAAAGTCGATGTTAATTATAAGTTTAGAATTGAGATTTAAAAAAAAATGGCCTCAAATGTGTCTCTTTTTTACTGTCGTTACGACAAATAGCTACTTAATCTTTCTATTCAAAGTGTAGTGTCTTGTACTTAAATGAAGCTGTTCACGTAAAAGGTATTTTAAGAGGTGTGAAATTTTCAAATAACTTTCCTTCCGCTCTGGGTGGAGTGAGGTGTGTCAGACTTTTGCAGACTAAAACCCACCAGTGTTCCGCGCAGATCCGCGCGTTCCTTGTCCATGGAAATTCTTTTGAACAATCCTGCAGCTCACGTAATACTTAGGTCTTTTTATCAAGTGGGAAAATCATTCAATTACATCTCCCGCCCTTGGGCGAAGCAGGAGGGTGTATCAGACTTTTACTGACTAAAAACCAACTCCGTTCCCTCGTTGCCTTTCCAAGGCCGAGTCTTCCTTTCAGAAGCAGACCTTTGGCCCCAGTAGGCTTCGACCGTGCTGGGCCCCTATAGTACGTAATAGCTCTCACGTCACGATTACATTAACCTATCAACGATCATTTTACAGTATATTAACTTTTTCAAACTTGAAAGTCAATTGTGCAACGATAAAAATCAATAGAAAATATTGCTTTGAACATTTATAACAGTTTTTCACCCCTTAAAAAAACTTTATAGGCACGTAAAGTCGGGGTAAAAACTAAAAGAAGCTCAAATAACACTTGAAGCACTAAACGACTTCATAAAACATAACAAGTCATAACTTTGAAATTCACAGTAAATAGGAACTGCCGAGAAAGAGTTATGTTCTTTTATATAAACTACTACTTAATAATAGTGTTATTATTTTAATAAGCCGGTACTAAAAATAAGTGCATCTTCGTATAATAAAATGTAATAATATCAACATCAGTCATTGATTCGAATTACGGGGTAGAGCAGGGATGAAGAACCTATGCTAGTGGACCATGCAGCAAAATAATAGTACTTTGAAACAGCACTAATCACAATATTTTTTCTTTTGTTCAATTAAATAAACAATTGCTCTGTGCGATAAGATCGCCCATTGTAAGTACCCTTATTTTTAATAATGTTTATCATATATTTTTTTTGTTTATGCGCTGTACAATAACGAATTTATGTAATAAATAAATATACAGATACTTAACTGTAAATAATGTTTACAGTTAGGTATTTGTTTGTTTGTCTTTATACGAATTTCCGGTTGTAAATTAAGAATTACTAGCATGGTTTTTTGTCCATAAAATCAGTAAGTCAAGAATCTTTGGCGGCAAGTTATGATATTTTTTTTAAAATATAGATAGTTTTAGTAGTACGTTCTGCAATAAAGGTTTGCCATCCCTGAGGTAGGGTGTGCAAAAACGCGGGAAGAGTGGGACTTTCTCGATGCAATTATAGATTGAGGAAGAGATAGTGCGCGTACGCATGCTTCAAAATGGCGGCGGCGTTAACCCTTAACTTCCCGTAAGTTGACAGGTAAACTTTAATTTATTACTTCTTTTAAATATTTTAACTAATAGTTTTTGCCGTTGGTAAAATTGTTTAGTGGTGTATTTTAATTTTATAAAATGAAAACTTTTTTATTTATTTAAAATATTTTAATTAATATTTTTTGCTGTTGGTAATATTGTTTATTGCGTGAAATGCGTGCGATAAAAAGAGGTGCAAATAAAATAAAAATACAACAGAGGCAGTTTAATTGGTAGGGCTGATGGTAGACTGACAATATATTGATCTAGTAATCTGCAAGGCAAATTGATAATTCTTTCAAAAACATATTTTTCCACCAGCTGTTCTGTGTTAACTTCTTGTTAAGGCTATTCCCAGTATGTTAATTACAGATAAGTGAGACCAAGAAGACCTTCTGCAAGTGTTAAGACACGGTAGTTATCGTAATGGCCCAGCTCTAGATGTAGGCGTTACCTTCACATTACACACCTTTCGGTGCTGTTTATTGTTTTATCTTGTTAATGTTATAACAAAGAGATACCGCGTACTTGCTGGCGCCATTAAAAATCAAGATAACAAGCATTCTTTTTTTTTGTTGTACTCTAACTGCTTAGTTATGCATGTTTTGTAAAATAATATTTAAAAAAAATATTATTGTGTCGACATATATATTTTTTTTTCAATAAGACTGTAAAAATTTCTGTACTCACGCACTTAATGTATCTCATTAGTCACACATTAGTCATCACAGTATTAATACATGAAAATTAAAACAATACATATAGATAAAAATATTAAAGCGGTTGTACACCATTTAATTTCATGGAACACTAGAACTGATAGTAATATCGTAATAATACTAGCTTCTACTGGCGGCTCCTCCCGTGTGAAAATTATATCAAGAGAACGTAGGTCCAAAAATCAATTAATATTAATTAAGCGGTTTAGACGTTAAAGTGTAAGCAAACAAACAGACAAGCTGACAAGACTCACTTCCACATTTATAATATTAAATATAAATAATAAATACTTGTAAATAAATACACATTTATAATATTATAGTAAAATATTTCTATTCATTGCGAATAGAGTAAACACGTTATCTATCTGTGTTGCCTTATGCAAGTACACAATAAATATTTATCTCTAAATAGATTTATTTTTTATCTCTTTTAAAATCTAAATAGACTTCAATCACGATATTTTGGTGATAAGATCATATCATATAATAATTACTAAGCACAAACGAGCTACCGATTTCATTATATACTTTTATGTACCGACTTTCATAAAAGTAAATGTATTATACATGTCCTGTAATTAATTAATCGATAACAGGATCTTAATTAATTTTATTAAATGTTTTAAATTAGAGATACGTATAAATAAGAACACGTAACAAAGACCTATTTTTAATAATGGGTAGTTTTTTAATTTCAAAAGCGTACGGCAATTGCAATAGGTAACACTCATTTGCCAATTATTTTAACTAGAGTTTTACCAGTTCGTATTTAACATATTAAATTATTTATTAGTTTAGTTGTTTATTAGTTTATTGTAGTTACATAAATAAACATTGCAATTATATCGTTTAAAATACAATAAAACGATTACGATTTATGTATCGGTTGTAATGGAACCGATTTTTACGATATGACATATAAAAGTTTTAGAAATTACAATAGGTATAGATAAATACATGAAGTAATAAATAAAAAAAAAAATGATGCTACTCACTTGGAAGGAAATTAAATTCCGAGTGCGTGTGTTGTCGCACTAAATTAAAAAATAATTCAATGAGTTGTAATTGCGGTGCGGCGCGCGCAGGGTTGATTTTATCTTCACTCCGTTGGTAAAAACATTGATCGATAGTTCTGTTCACTCGTGTTTCAAATAATCATAGACACCGTTGCGTCACGATTTTTATTAAATTAAAATCGAAACAGGAAATAGCTCCATAACAAAACAAAAAATACGGTTCAAAATTACACTTTTGCATGCAAATTTTGACCTACGCCTCTTAGTGTCTCATATTTATGTAAATATGATATCTATTCCTGTTTTAGCACTTCAGTTTAAATAAATTATAACTATAGAAGTGCGGTGTTAATGGACACCATTGACATAATAAATAAAATTGAAAAATGAACGTATTGTCTATGATAATCTCGTATGAATAGTCAATTAACCCTTAAATGCGTGCTATTATTATTCTGTCACTAATAAAGCTGCTCTCATAACCGTTATAAATAACATCATTAAATCGTTTATTATTCGCGGCGAATAGTGTTGTGCCACGTATAAAATAATTTCACAGTAATTCGTTCACAGGTCTAGCGTTCGTGGTAATCGACAATTACGAATATTATTATTTGTTCCACACGCGGCCAGACAAGGGAACGGACGGGTCCCATTTGCAATTTTAGCAGCCATTAGTGTACACTCTCACGGATGTCTACGACTGTTCACTAATTGTTTATGGTGACAAAAAATATTGGTGCTTAAAACACTGCCCGCCTCATCTGTGAGTGAACACGCTAAAGTGTCTAAAGTGTTTGCTCAATGATAAAGTTAATTGTTATTACAGGCTAGATAATTATTTTAGATACTGAACAATGATAAAGTAGCTAGACTAGTACTCTAGTAGATATTCTAAAAAAATACGATAATTGTTCTTTTGGCTTGGGGCAAGTGATTATGAAGTCGTTCGAAAGTACCTATTTAAGGTGTTTGTACTAAGTGCCGACTACTTAGTGGATCGTGTAATAGTCAGTCGTTGCATTTAATCCTATTTCGATTAATGTACTCGGAGGTGTAAAAGTCATTTCATTTTTAAAACTTTGTCATTTTTTTTTTCGTCCCATCAATTTCACACGGGTGCTACATACACAACGAGTGCGGGAGTGTTACAAATTGTTGAATTTAACGGTTTTTTTACGATTATATGCATCTATTATTACTTAAGCCTTTCGCATGAATCTCTGTTTCTAATAGTGAAAACTGCACGAAAATCTGTCACTTAGATTTTGAGTGTATCTCTCAGACAGACAAGCAGATTTGGTGGAGAACTTTATTTTACAATGTGTTAGGATTAAAGTGTTTAAACGTGAAAGCAAATCTTGAAATGGCCAGGTGGACCTTACCGTGAATAAAAAAATCTCTGAGTCATTTATTTTTTTATTAACTCGCCTAACGATAATTGGATGCTTAGCTATCCAGCACGACTTGTCATAATAAGATATACATTACGAACTAAAAACAGAGAAATTGGTCGTTAATGTCTCTCAAATTAGTTACTAGAAAAACATGTTAATTAATCTTTATATTAATCTTTGACATAACTGTAGACAAGTAAGTACATAAGGCTTGCGTGAATCATAATATGTAGATAGATTAAGAGCTAAGTAACTATTGTGTGAAACCGTTTCATGAAAGGGGAATTACCTTAACATAAAATGATTTGTTATCATATAGGCACGTTGCTTTCAGGAAGGAGTTTATTGTTTTGACCAAATACGGAAAAAACCCACTCATTTAATTAGAGCTAAATGCGTCATTGTGCAACAACTGGGAGAATTGGAGGCCTGGTGGTAATGGCCCTGACTGCTGACTTACGAATTGTAAAGTCATGGGTTCAAATCAAGCCAGGCGCATTATTTTGTGTATTTTATTTTATCACCGCTGCTCTCAAAACCGTGAAGGAAAACATCATAAAGAAACTGGCATATCTTAGAACCAAAAGGTCGAAAACATGTGACATCCATACGACGTCCGTGTAGTGGGTTACAGCCCATTCCCTCTCCTAGAGAGGAGGCTCGAGTCTTCGAGGAGGCAGGATTAAACCTGCCCTGTTACCGTTTCAGGGCCGCTGTGAGTCTTTCGAAGAATACCACGCCCTCGCCATTGTATCCATAGGTTTAAGTTTATGTAAAAAAATATGTCACTATTATGGTGCACAATAAAGTATTTTTTAATTCTGAATGTAATTTTTTCTAAGAACTCTTGTCCATTTTAAAGTCGATGCTGCTGTATTAATTTAAGACAATAAAATACGATCGTAGGTAGGCTATACATTCATCATATTATAATAATATCTAAGGCAGGCGATACATTCATCACAATTATATCAATCATCATCAATTCATCAGTTTTGACGAACTGTGTACCTGTCGCGCCAGTGCAATTTAACCCTAGAATGCTCGCGGAAATGTCAGTCGGTGTAGCGGCAGCTGCGGGCGCTCCCGGCCTCACTTTCAACTCGGTGCGTCGGTACTTTCGCGTAACCATAAATTACCGACGACGTCCGGACATCGCCTTCCCGTGCGGGCACTAATTGCAAACAAATATCGCCCTTCGCGCCTGCGTACTCCACACCCGTAATTATGGGATCGTTTGCCCGCTACGTAAGTGCAGCTTTGTGTAAGGACATTAGATGCGCACGCTGACTTCACATTGATACTTACTACTGCCTTCGAGCGTTAACCGTTCGCTAAGAGGGGTCGACCGGTTTAATGCTAATCTACATAGCCTTTGTAGCAAATTGAATTGACGAGGAAAATAAGTTAATCGTCGGTTATTTCTAATAATCACGTTTTCTGCTCAGTAACTATATGGATGTTATAGGATTGTTTCAACATAGTGCGTGAGGCGATGTGTTAGTCACGCTCCCGGGGCGCTTCGAGCGGTGACGGGCGCATTATCGGCCGATATGCGTCAAGTTTATGACGCGCATAAATCTTGCGGGAGAGGCCGATAGGACCGATAAGGTGGACGCGGAGAATTGGCGACTCGGACCTCTCTAGGTGGCCCCGGCATTCACGGGTTGAATAGTGTTGTGGCGTGTTCACTTAAGAAACGTGATTTATAATGCAAGATTAATATTTATTAATTGAATTGATTGATACAAAGCGACCTTGACGAAGGACGCTCAGAGTATGAAATTTGATATTGTTTTCTAAGGAAATATCCAAATATTCCCGTAATTGAGGATGATAACATAGGGTGAAAACATTATCTGCTAAAATAAACAACTAAGAAAATCTCGCACTCACTTTTTCATTCAAATTATAACAATCAATTCTGAAAGGGTAAATTAAACCTTAATTGTCACGCAATAAACACTATGAGTTAACAACTAGTAATAGTAATGCCTCACTATTAATACTCGTATAACCCTTAACACTGGCAATGTGACCGGTCGGTCTAATCGGCCGTCCAGACGTTAATCGCTTTTGCCTCGCCAACCAACTGATTTGCAAACATCCGTATTTCATATTAATAATCCCAACTTGCATAAATTAAATAATGTTTGCTGACACAACTAGTATCTGTGTGTATCTGTCTGGTTCTAATGGCGTGTATGTGTGTGTGTTCAGGGCTTGAAATAGGATCAAGACTTTCACTTATGGGATGGTTTACAGCGTAATGCTGTGATTTTTTTAACGAATACGAGTAACATTTAAAGAATAGGTTGAACCTGAAGCACTGTTTCACCTTAAATGAGGAAAATATACAACTGTGTTCTTTTTAATATATATTTAATATACTTTATTGTAAATGTGCTCTATATTATAAATAAACGATTTGCTATTATTATTAACAATTTGTTATTATTATTAATTGTTTTCTAGGATCGTCATAAATAAAACATTATGCTCTGGAAAGCAAAGGGAAACGGAAGGAACATAGTTATCGTTTTTGTCAGTAAAAGTCTGATACGTCCTCCTCGCTGCACCCTAGAGCGGGAGAAGTTATAAGAACATTTCCCAACACAAAAAAAACCCGAACCTACGGAATAATAAATAATTATGCCTATTTACAGGATAAAGGCTTGTGCTTTGCCTTTGCAAAGCACAAGGAAGAAAAATTGTATTCTTCCTTGCGCATTTGGTTATTTCACAAAGTTTGATAACTTTCGATTCAGAATCTGGGCTTTAATGTTAGTTAATACAACTTAAAAAGACTAAAAACCGTGTTCGTCTTATCGTAATATATTATGTAGGCATATAAAGTTAGTTAAATATAAAGCACCCACTATACAGGAGTTATTCATTGTGTGTGGCATCGTTTATCTCTAAGAGAAGAAAGAAATAGAGGAAAAGAAAGAGTTATGAATATACGTGAGGATGGATGGAGAGGGAGGCCAAAGAAAAGATGGAGCGATTGTGTGAGAAGTGATATGAAAGAAAAAGGAGTTAGTGATTGCGTGACGAGTGACAGGACAGAATGGAAGAAAAAATGTATTGCGACTCCAAATAAAACGGGACAAGGGCAGGAAGACGATGATAATGAGTACGAAAATAATATTTTTTAATTAGTGATAGGTAGGTATATTATTATGATGTGATTTTCCTCAATAATTATAAATAGATAGACAGGGAAATATATTTAATTAATATAATTATATCAGAAAAGAGGGCGATGACATGGGTTTGTTGGCCAATTTATTTCTAGTTAAATAAGTACAATTTTAGGCGACAATAGCCTATTACCCCATGTACGGTAATAGGTTCGTGATTGTAAGGATGTTGTGTAGACAATAAACAGGAAAACTAATTTTCCTGATTATTGAATATGGTAGTGTATTATTTTCGTAATATATATAAAAAAAAAATATGTTTTAACTTCATGATTAAAGGATAATAAATTTTATTATTTTGAGATATTTTCATCGGTTTTGTAGACAGGAAAGGGAGCCGAAAAAACGTAAGAATGGACCATAATAAAGCAGTAAGTAGTTAGATAAATTAAATCAGATTTGGAGAGGCCTAAGTATGTTCCATTCATGATGAAATAGATTTTGAAGACAGGAGCTAGGCAAAGTATAATCAGTTTTCTAGGGTCATATTTTGATTTCTATAAGGGAAACCCGTCATCCTAGAACGCTGATGGTAACTGAAGGAACATAGGTCTGGTTTTAGTCAGTAAAAGTCTGACACACTCTGACGCTTCGTAAGGCGAAGCATCAGGGCCCTCAAAAAAAGCATAATCAGTCGTCAGTTATGGTATTCTTCCAGATAAGGCTTGATATATTCATATACAACCTTATTTTTAGTATATACCCGAATTTCTAGTATTTTTATGTAAAGAATCTACGTACAAAATTTCATAACTGTATCATGAAAAATCACAAAGTTGTAAGCTTGCCATGTTACCTGGTTGTACACAAACACATGGTCACCGGGCCATCCGGGCGACTGAGGTGTTGTTTTGCTCCCGCACCCAGCTGTGCACTAGCGCATAATGCCCACTATGACCTGACGTCACCTGAGCTGTACTTAGTGTCAGTGGTATCCAACTTGTGATCTCCTTTAAAAATTTTGGGGCAAAATATGGCATGGTATAATAATATTGGTACATCTGAACAAACTATATTCAGGTTTCGCATATACTAAAAATAATGTTGTATACGTAAGCTGTGTAATAAAACAGTAGGTGTGGTTTTTTCCTCCTCTTGTAAATTTATCTCTTTCGTATTTATAAAGCTATCTTTCTAAGGCACAAGTATGAGCTATTGACTTCCTACCATCACAATCTAATTTCCTTTAGCATAAGTCATTTCTCCTCAAAAGGAAATCAAAACTTACCTAAGCTTATAATGGTTTCTAGTTACACTATTACATTGCCGACCGTACAATCAGCTGCTATCAATCCTATTAATCATAGATTCATAGAACGTTGATTAAACACGTTTAATTATGCATGTTAATTAAATGATTAGGTTATAAATAAATTGTCTGACGTTTTGCGATGTCATGGAAATAACTAGTAGGGTGTTAGTTGAGCTAATCATGTTCTGAACGACGGACTTTGTAATGACAGATAGGTAGTTGATTTTGAAATGAAATATAGGTAGTTGATTTTGAAATGAAATATAGGTAGTTAATTTTGAAATGAAATATATCTAGTGCGTTTTTACTTATAGCATCAGTCTTATAATGTTCCCTCTACTGGGATTTAGGCCTTCTCTCTAGGAGAAGGAATGGACCGTAATCCAGCACGCAGGCCCAGTGCGGGTTGGTGGATGTCACATGGCTTTGAATTTTTTGGTTCTAAGACATGCCGGTTTCCTCAGGATGTTTTCCTTCACCGTTTTGAGAGCAATGGTGATGAAATAAATTACACAAAGTAATGCACCTGGTTGGGTTTGAACCCGCGACCTACAACTCGTAAGTCGGGGCCGTTACTACTCGGCTACCACTGCTCTCTCTTTTTTATGGAACTTATGAATAATATTCTTTATACCTACTATTATTCTTAATTGATCTAAAGATACTAATATTATTAAGAGGAAATATTTTTGTTTATAATATTTATACTCAAAAATTAGACCGATTTTGAAAATCTTTTCCTGTATAATGTATTTTATCATTGAGGGACACAGGCTCTAAATTTTTTGCTTTTACGCGGGTGACGTTAGTGGCAAAAGCTAGTAATATTATAAAGGTGAAGAGTTTGTTTGTTTTTTGGTTCAACGCATTAATTCCAGGAAGTTCTAGGGAACCAGATATCCAACACTAAAATTTGTTTTCGATTCGAAAATCGAAAACACATTTCCACTAAACCATGTTTTCGATTCAAAAATCGAAAACATATTTTAGTATTGGATAGCCCATTTATCGAGAAAAGCTCTAGATCTACGGGACCTAATGTGACCGGGAGCTGAGCAATAACCAAAGGAGAGGGTTAAATGGTGGGGGACATTTATTCTTTTCATAAAATTTAGTTCTTACAGATTTATTGAATACAAATTACAGAGAATTATTGAGACTCAAAGGACTGAGCGAGGAATTTCATTTGAAAAAAAAAAAGAATTTTCCCTTGGTAGTTATTGGAAATAGTAATATTCATAGGCAAATTTATTAGTAACTGTACAGTCATCGAACATTGTAAATTTTTTATTGAAAAAGGCGACGATTCATTAGTATAGTAATTTAGCTTTAACTTTCCTAGCATAGGTTTTTGAACTTATTTCACTATTATTATCTTTCCTTTCGTGTTTTTCTTTTACATAGGTACCTCAATCAGCTCTCAAAGCAATAATCCATCCTTCTTTGACATCACAAATTCACACCAATATCACTAATAAAGGCGAAAATTGTGATTTTGTGAGGGAATGTTCATTTGGTACTTTTTACGCCCGAACGGCTGAACAGATTTCGTTGAAATTTTGTACACACGTAGACTATGTCTTGGAATAGCACATAAGAGCTAGTACCCTTAGTGCTCGTTCACGGAGAGGCGGCCCGTTGCGCGGCGCGTTGGGCGTTCCGTCGTACATTGCCATATGTTTGTGTTTGCGCGAGCGATGACGCGTCCCGTTGCTGCAATGTACCACGAACGCCCAACGCACCGCGCAACGCGCCGCATCTCCGTAAACAAGGCCTTAGGATAAGCTGCAGGGAACAGGGGAGGATATGTCAGACATTTATTGACTAAAAACCTACTCCTATGCAGGACTCCGGGTTTCCCTTTAGGAACTTAACCCTTGGCCTCAGCTGACGGTGCGCCTGGACCAATAATCCGGTTTTACGTTATAGATTGATTAATTATTCTTATGCTAGGTATACGTCAGTTGTTGTACGTTGGAAACGTGGATCGGTCAATTAAAAGATTATTATAAGCCTATTATTATTTACAAGTGCAAGTACTTAGTATAATTTCGCAGAAGTTGTAAAGCTAATTGATTTAAATGCACTTGAGACTTCTTGTGGATGATGGGCTGATTATAATAATTATTATAATTAGTAATTGTTGCTTATAATTTTATTGACGCGACCATTTAAGGGTTAATTAGGGACCGATTGATTTAATTCGAGGAAAGAGCAATTTATTGTAATTTGATGAAGTTATATTGATATTCTAATATGGTTTTTATCTATACTAATGATTGAAAGGGTTGGCCCAGAAAAAAAATTATTTTAATTGAATTGATTTCTAAAAGGAACAGAAAGGTTTTTATTTTCTTTTTGGGTTGGAAAATTATCCAGTGACATCTCCCGCTTTTGGGCGGAGCGGGAGATAGTGTCAGACTCTTACTGACTAAAAACCCACTCCTAGTCCTTCTTTGCCTTCGTTCCAGGGCCCCGGGGTTTACTTTCACATAAACGACGGCCCAATTTCGGTACCATACCAAACCATACCGGTTCGAAAAACAAACACGCAACATCATACAAACGGTATTATAAATAAAATCGGTACTCATTCCAAAAAAAAAACTCCTTTTGACAGCCCTTAGTTAAACTGGACCGACCTTGTGACAAACTTCAATTGCCTTCAATATAACCTAATTCACACCTTATTACTTTAGAAATACTGACCATGGGAATGTTTTTGGGTGGCATGTTAAGTTGGTTATATTCGCGATGGGATTTGTCAGTCAATATATTATTTATTGAAGCTAAGATTCTGGATGACAGTCAGTGTTTTGACTGTTTGCAATTAATGCACTTTGAGGGGTAAGAGGATTAGTTTTTGATTTATAAAGAAAAAAATAATGTGAAACAATGCTGCTTGGGTGAGCTTTATCAAGTTATTAAGGTCGCGATGATTTTAGCTTATGTTTTTTTTTCTTTTTTCTGGAGCTTATGGAGTAAGTATTCGTGGTATTCGCAATGAATAAATAAGAATACTAATATCCGTTTTTTACGTTCTTGATCTGAGTTCGAAGGTGTAAAAATTAGAGTATCCAACACAGGGATAAAGCTGTCATTGTCTTGGACGGCTTAAATTCCTCACTTCACTCAACTACCTCACAGTACTCGGGAGTTAATTATATAAATCACTCACTACGTTCGGGCTTAAACCTTAGCAGCCTTCGTTTCATCCAGGATTCAACATACCACTGCCCGTTTATCCTTTAGTCGCAAAATCTATAAACCTATAAGATTTTTGTGCCAGAGCGACTTTTATCCTTTAGTCGCAAAATCTATAAACCTTTAAGATTTTTGTGCCAGAGCGACTTTTATCCTTTAGTCGCAAAATCTATAAACCTATAAGATTTTTGTGCCAGAGCGACTAGTTCCTAAACTTCATAATAATGGGTGCCGTATTTGGACACAATCCGTATTTGGTATAAATATTTTACGTATAAAACCTGAGCTTCACAACTCAGTTTTTAGGTTCAATTATACCCTTTGGCAACACTAGTGTCAGACTTCAGGGTTTCTGATTAGTATTTACACAGGACAATCGGGATTAATATTATATAATTATATATGAATAAGATATATATTATTCTGTACTAGCTAGCCCAGCAGATGTTGTCCAGCCGAAATCTGGCTATTTTTCAGAAAAATAGAGGTTCCGATTGCAGCGCCACCTACTTGGTTCAATTATATTTTCGAATCAGCTCGGAACCCACTCAAATATACACACAACATTTCATCTAAATCGTTCAAGCCACTTTGAAGTTAAGTCACAAACACACGTACAGAAAGATTATATTTATATAAAGATGACATTACATGGGTGACCTTCCAATAAAGGTTACCTTTGTACAGGTCAACGTTGGCACGACCTCTGATTTAAAAGCAAAATGTATCTACATTGTGTTAATCTAACCATGCGCAATTAACTACAATATCTAGAAAAACTTTAGTCGAATAAAACAATACAAAGTCTTAAAAAATCCTAAAATAAACATAATTACGTGCGTTTTCCAACAGGTAAGATACCTTCTCGTCAAGAGCTAGCCTTTCAATAAATAAAAAAGTGAGCCTCTCTCATTCTGACCAGACTGGAAGAAGAGTAGAATAAAATAGTATAAACTTGATTGTACACCAAAATAGTAACAAAAACTAAGGAGAAAAACCAAGAGAAGTTATTTGATGATCCCGTAATAAAAGGAGTTAAAATCTCCTCAATTCATCCAAGGCGACATTGGGGCTCTGGGGAGGTATGAAAATGCATACCAGAGCCCTGGAACCAAGGCAATGAAGGAATAGGGTAGGTTTTCAGTCAGTAAGAGTCTGACACTATCTCCCGCTCCGCCCAAGTGTAGGGAATGTCATTGGATGATTAAACCTACTTTAAAAAGGGTGACATAAGCTATATAATATATTTGATCATTACCTCCATAAAGCGTGCTCTGAGAATATTATTTACCCCTTGATTATACAACGCGCCAAACAAACTTGAAATAAAGTAAGTATACTGAACTTTTCCTTTTTATTATTAGAGAAATATCTCTGTGCAGGCATCCAAAAAATAAACAATGACCTGTTTCATTTAATTACTAGAAAATGTAAAAGATCACGATTGATGTCTATTCAAGACAGTTTTATGTCCTTATTTCCGTTTTTGAAATAAAGAATGACAATGATTTAATGATAAATCACTACATAGTATAAATATAAAACAAAGTCGCTTCCTGCTGTCTGTCCCTATGTATGCTTAGATCTTTAAAACTACGCAACGGATTTTGATGCGGTCTGTTTTCAGTAGATAGAGTGATTCAAGAGGAAGGTTTATTTGTATCATACATTTTTATTATATTTAATATCACCATCGCAGCCATGCGAAGCTGTGGCAGGTCGCTAGTTTTCGTCAATTTAAGCTAGATGACGCCGGAACACCGGTCAGACAGCTAGGAAACATCCTAGCTGACTACCCTGAGAAAAAAAAAACACTAAAACAAACTTAGGGGTCAAAGTCTTTATTAAGGTCCATACAGTAAAAATGTAATGCTTAAAGCATATGGGAACCATGCAGATTGGAGTAAAGACCTTTATTCCAAACATTATTTGGCGCCTACTTAGTATTTCAGGATTGTAGGCTAACATGTTTAACATCATTCACCCACCTACCGTGAGCGTAACTTTATAAAATGGCACTCAATACTCATTTGTACGTTATTCGCACAATTCATTGAGTTATTTTTATGTCATTCTATAATTATTGTAAACACGTTGGTAACGTTTTAATGGTAGTTAATTAAACAAGTAACTCGGTTGCCTTAGCATGGACATAACTGCTTGAGAAATGCGCTCATAATATTATTTTATTGAGTTTGATTTTCACTGATAGAATGCGAAGCTTACCGACATAGCCTGAAGAATCGCCAATCTTAAGTGGCAGTAGGCTGGGCACATTGCTCGCAAAACAGATGGTCGAAGGTGCTGAAAAGTTTTGACGACGACCGCGTACCGAAAGACACAGCGTTGGTAGTCCTCCCGCAAGGTCAACTGATGACCTGGTGTGAGTCACAGGAATCCGATGGATGCGGGACGCACGGGACCGGTCCTTATGTAGACACTTGAGGAAAACTTATGTCCAACAGTGGTCGTCTTTCGGAAATTATGATGATTTTACGATAAATCTCCCTCATTTATTCTTTTTTAGGGTTCCATACTTAAGGCGGCAAAAAGGGATTCCTAAGGCCCTTAATTCCCAAGCAGTGCTATAAAACAGTGACTTTCTGAAGTCTACTGCTCGGTAACGGCTTCTTCAACAGGTTTGAAAAAAAATATACGTTTATTACAGATTTATGTCTAACATTATCAACATATAATTTTTTCGTAAGACTACTTAATAATACTTTTGGTAAAAAAAAGGTCAGCGGCGTTCTATCCGGGCGCTGCTGGTCGGAATTAAATGGACAGATACTCATATTTACTGCCGCCTAGGCGGCAGTCCGATGATGTTCAAGAGACTATACGCCTTAAAGAACACTTCGCCGTCCGCAAGCCCGTGCCTGCAGTACCGCCTGCCAGTCCTCCTCGCTTTGGATCATGGCCTGTACCAAGGCCCGACGCGAGAGATCGCTGCGCCGATCGCCCCTACGAGGACACGGCGATGCAAGCAGGGCACACCTTTCCCGTATGCTCCACCGTGTCCTCCGGGCGGTGCAACGCGAAGAGGTATGAAGCTAAAATTAATATCAAATACTCAGGCCTGCTACCCCAAGCAGCAGTGAAAAAATAAAACTTTGGAGTTGTAGATATTCAGCCTCATCGCTGAAACTACGGGCTACGGGCAACACGATACATTAAACATTAAAAAAAAAAACACCCGTTCGACAAAATATGTTTTTGAACATTTACGTACCTTTTTAACAAAATAACTAAGCGTGCTTCAACCTGTACAAGTGACTTACATTCATAGTAAGTATCATAGAATCTATTAATAGAACAATACAATTGAACAAAAACTGAAAAATAATGTCGGATCTTCGGTACATCATTTCCATTACCGATAGAAGTTATTGTTCCATTATTCTTTTAATTAGACTCACAACGGGGGGCATTGTTCCAAAATCCGTATTTAATAAATCCATACTTTGATATCACTATAGTGGGAATTGAGGAAAAACTGTATTAAATGATAATATTCCCACGGCTAACAGAATTCGAGAGAAATGTCATTATGTCGGCGTATGTTTGTAATGGGTTAACTACATCTTATTAGAAGAGTGTAATTACAATGTCTAAGATTAACTGGGTACTAAGTTTTTGTATGTAGGTGCTGTTATCTTCTAATTTTTTACTGAAGGGTGTTTTCGTTTCATCCTCCTTTGAAAAAGTTCCTTGAAGTTCAACTAAGACCCTTATGATATTGAAAGTCAACATCAATATTTATCGCTTGTTTAAGTGCACAGGCGAAAAATATTGATGGGTTCCTAAGTTTGTCATTTTGTTATTTAAGACTTTTAAGCCCAGTTTCATCACTAAAGAAGTCGTTGAAACTTATCAAAGATTACTTCCTTTCATAGTTGACAAAATATTATCTATAATAGTACATTTTGATATTAAGATGACTAGTTAATACAATATATTTTCATATATTATACTCATTATGTAGTTTTGCAGTAAACGCGTCTCGGTTCTATCTCTGAATATGATCTCTTATAAAAAAAAACCATTTATTAAATTAAACTTAAGACAATTTTCATGTTTCTGAATTTCCAAATTCAATAAATTACTGAATTAAGGAAAAATTTAAGAAAACATATCCATATATTTTAGCATGCGATGCTTACGAGTGATTTTCAACAGCGTTTCATTTCTTATCCACAGAACCCTACAACCACTTATCTCCGACGTGGCGTTAATTATAAACCGATATTTCTAGATATAATGCTTAATCGTTAATAACTAGTTAATGAAGAAAATGATCTAATTAGTGGCATTGCTCCCACGAAGGAGCTTCTCTCAGTCCTTTAACAATTGGTGTTGACATTTCCCATCTTTCCTTTGTTATCATTGACGTTGATAATTTTCCTGTTGATTGATACCATAGGCTTATTAAAAAAGTAATTATTAACAATCATACTTTGTTTACTAATTAAGCTTGATAACGTAATGAAACTGCACTTTATTATAGATCAGCGTATAGACTTGCAGTAACTAGTATTTTTCTAAAGAAATAAAGTTCGATCGATGGCCGTAAAGGAAGAAATTAAGGAAGCTGACTTCCTTCTGATCAGTTTTAATTAAGGGCATAAAGGTGTAGTTACCACATTTTATGATAATATTAATAAAGTTACTGATCCTGGTAATATGGTATGACCAGTTTAGTTGAACACAGACGAATCTGTAAATGAACAGACAATACTAGACAAAGAAAAAATATGTTCCAAGGACTACATTCTTAAAGAGGCTTCAAACACAATAAAATACCAGCTGAAAATAACAAAATATTGAATCAATACTTAGGTGCAAAAAAAAAGAGAGCAATAATACTAATGATGCATAAACAGGTACTTAAGCGCAATTTTCCATAAAATAAACCAAGAAAATGACAGGATGCATAGCAATACTAGAAACCGTTACATTGTAAGCAAAACTCCAGCTAATGTTAAGTAAAACCTTAATTTAAATGCACATAAATGTCAACCTAAGGTGTTTAACTGCCTATAGAGGCACCAACATGTAGCGTTGTTAATAAAATACACCCTCATAAGCGTTGTAAGATGCAAAAACGTATGCGGGTGAGATTAATCATGAACAGTTAAACAGCATACCTAATCGCCAAGAATCACACACATCATCGTTAGACACAATTTTCTCATATGTCTAATGGAATTAAGTTTTTCATAACTATCTTATTAGCCAAAAGACGTAATCACGTTGGACTGGGCGATGCAGCGACTTGGAGTGGGCCATTCGCGAAAGAATCCACTCGCAATTACGCCAATCAATTATAATGGAAGAGGAAATTGCTCGTTTCCGCGGCCGCTTACACTGAACACAGAGTTGACATGGTTGCCACAAGTCAGAAGACAAAGCTAGTTTTGTATGTTTTGATACCAATACTTAATATTTACTGGCCTCTTGGTGTAGTAGTTAGTGGCCCTGACTGCTATGCCGGAGGTCGTGGGTTCGATTCCCACCTAGGACAAATGTTTGTGTGATGAGCACGATCATTTGTTCTGTGCCTGGGTGTAATTTATCTATATGTATGTAATTAGAAATAAATAAGTATGTTTATCAGTTGTCTAGTACCCATAACACAAGCTCTGCTTAGCTTGGGACTAGACGGTGTAATGTGTAAAAAAAAACAAAAAATAAAAACAAAGGATGCACAGAACATGAAGATAGGAAAAATTCAAGCAGTTTATTTCTTAAAGGATGAAACCAAAGTAAGTCTCAGACATTAGACCATTGAGATTGATTAACAACGCGATCTGGATTTTGGAAATATTGATTGTATTGCGTATGTTTCGAGTCAGATTAAAAAAAAAGATGGTGCTTTTGATATTGTCATCAATAAAATAATATACGAAATTTTGTATTCGAAATATAGAAAAAATAATCAGTATGGTACAACTCAAATCCATTTCGCTTATCCCTTGCACCAGACTGCCACTGACGTGCCTAGCACGCGACTACGAACGTTTCAACGGATCACGGCACTGGGCTCATCAAGACGGTGTCCTGTTCCAACATGAACAACTTCCAAGAACTGAAGCCACTTACAAGAAGACGGCGAGGGAATGGTATCGAAGGTAGGTCATAAGAAAGAAACTGTTTTTAACCAGATTCTTTTAGTAAAGTTGAAGAATTCTGACGATTTTTCGACAAAATTCTTGGGGCAATTAAGTGTAGCCATAATTTTCTATATGTTTTTTAGTATAGGTGTGTTTGTGTTCAGCTTACAATAGAATTAGAAAAAAGTTTTAGTGTACTACATGATTTAAACATTCAATTAGAATCATCAGTCGTTAAATTTTTTGCAGTAAAAAGTCTTGTATCTGGTGTATTTTATTCTTCACAAAGATAGTTTTAGTTTCGCAAATACAAATCTTTTTCAATATTTCTTCTCCAAGAATTGCATTATTAGTAATATCATCGGTGTACACACAACTGCTGATTGTGGCATTAAGCCTTCAAGTAACGAGTAAACAGAGTTACTAAGAAACGGTTTATTTAATTAAACCAGGGTGCAATCAACATGCCGCTCCGATGTTACGATACCGCACGAAACCTCACTTTTGTATACGTTGTGTTTGTACATCTATTTGGTAGTAAGCCTGTGTATATCTAGCCTGTAGTGTATCTAGCCTAGCTAATTGAATAATTCGTTAATGCTATCGTTTTAAAGACCATTATTGAAGACCTTTGATATTTTGGGTTCTAGAACGATAAAGACAATACAAACGCGTATTTGGTCTACCATCGCGTTTTTAGGCTATCATATCAAACTTATAGTCAAATAAGATAAATAAACTTTAGAAGATCATAATTATTTCAGTAAATACATAGTTTTACAGGCACACAGCGCAGCTTGTTTTAAAGACTACACATTAGTGTTTAAGATGGTCTTTGCGGTATCAGGAATTGATTAGTTACTTCTGTTCTGTGTTAATAATCTAGATGGTAGATATCTTGATATCATTGCTTTTTAGACCAGTGTGTGACTTTAACTCTTTTAGGATCTTATTTGCGGGATAATTACTTCGAGGAAATGGCTCGGATGGTTAATAACATCACAAGCTAGAACACATGAGATTCTTAGAGCTACCGCTTTAGTCTTAGAGGCATATCAATATAAGACGTATGCCCTCTTATTGACATGAAGATCGTCACAAAATAAGATAACAAATAAAAACTGGCTAAATGCTGTGATCGGCTGTCAACAATTAATTCAAACGGCATTGGTAATTTGAAACGTTTATTTTAAAACATAGGGATTAATGTTAGATTCAACTAATAAACTTATAGCTTCTTCAAATATGGAAGAAGAAATTTTCCTACTTTTTATGAGGTGTTGTATTTTATCATACATTAAGTAAATAAACAAAATGACAGCAGTCGTTGTTAGTAATATCGTAAAATACAATTAAGGAAAAGTGTTCATGCAAGAACAAGAAATTAATTAGTCACAAGTACCTTATCTCAATAGGGTATAACAGTTGAGACTCATATTGAGTGCTAATTATTAGAAACACTTAATCTTGATGGACTTAATCACAAATAACTAGAATGTTTTGTAATAATGATTGGAAGTAGAAGAATTTAGAAAATTTGACAAGCATTGGGACAGTAATGGCTATAAAAAAAATGTGCACGGTCAAGCATGACAATGGAATGTTCCAGAGTTTTTAGAACATGTTATAAAAATTTTATGACCTGCAGACATTTTTCTGCCTTATCTTGATATGTTTACTCACCATTAATTTATATTCCTGAAAAAAAGTTTATACGAATATAGAGCAAAAACTATTACCATTATATTACTGTGGGAAATCAAATAACAGTGTGATAAAGACATAACATAATCGAATCAAAATTGTATATCATCGTATCTCCAATTTTATCCTTTGAACAAAAAACAGCAAAATACTGATACTAATGAAGACACAGCAGAATAAACATGAGGTTCGTAATCAACAAGCAAAAACATTTACAATCACGACTCGGCGGCGGTGAGTGACAAAAATGCAATTTATGTTATGCCAAACTAAAAACTCAATTCTGACTCGAAACTCGGGTGTAATGGCGACCGCTGCTGAACAAAAACTGTCCTTCGATCATCCCATAGCATAATTAGTCTCATGCTGAGCCGAGAAAGATAAACCGATCTACAACTCGGTGTATATTGCTTTTTTCACCTATTGCATTGAATACTCCCCGCAATTCCCATTTTATGTCGCCAGTGTCTTCAATGATGTTTCTATCTTGAAATTTCACTTTTTCTCAGAACAATTTGCTGTTTTTGTCGGCAGTAATGATCATTGCGTTTACATCGAGATGTCTTATTTATCTTTGTAATTTATGTTTGTATTCTATACAGATGAGGTTTGAACGTGTGGCACTTACTAATGCTTAGGTGTGAGTATAATAACGTTGCTATTAATTTCCGGGCTTTGTACCAGTTCTGGTATTTAGAGAGGGAATGGCTGGTGATGCAAGAAAAGGAAATAATGTTTCTATTTCATCAATGTTCAGATGAAGATATGTCATAAATATTAACCTGTGATTGAATCCATGATATTTATAAACTGTTTTTTTTAACCATGTGCTAGGGTGTAATTTAATCTTTGTTTCTCAATATCATAATTATCTTAAGACCTTTGTCTTGAGATGTTTTAATAGTTACAGAATTTATTTTAGCTTTTATATCAACATATAAAAGTTTCTTCCCATGATTTCTAACAATTAAACGGTACATATTTATTTATAAACCAATACAAACTAAATATTATGTGTTCAAAATACGCAAACGTTAAATTCTAAATGTTATAAGTCATATCTATCAGTTGGAATGTCTATATCAAATTGAATGTCATTAATCCAACTCCATATCTATGGATATTTGTCCATTTAAATTATTTTATGCAAAGACCATTTAACCTCAAATGACACTCCTATTCACATAGAAATTATAATTTATTGTCTAGTAGCGCTTGTCTGTGAGTTTGATATATGAAGGAATAATGGGTAATATTTCATAAGCACTTAGTGTAGATATAAACTAAACAAATTTAAGGAAATATATAAGATGCTTGGTCATTTTATCAGGTCTCTCAATATTTGCATGATTAAGACCACCCGAGTGACAAACAGGACATGTGCCCGTTTGGAGTACCTAATAAAGAATGCTTGTCAATCTGTTATTTTGTGTGCTATAACCAGAGCTGGGCTCCCTGGATTCTTCGTGGAATCAGTCACCTCAGCTTGACCACTTTTTGTTGCCTCGCAACTGGCCTCATACTGTTCTTATACATTTCAAAGAAGGTCCTAAGTACAATATTATTATTATTGATTTGTGGTTTATATGTACCCGGATTGCAATATGCCCTTTCAATATTGAACAGTCTCATCCAGCAGGGTGGCAAATGACTTCTTTTTCAATAGCCCCAACTGTATCGTCAATGCAGGAATTTATATCATGGCGAAACGCTCGCGTCTATAAAAACCAAATTCCATTTAATTATGGATGATTTTTAAAATCTGTGAACAATGCCAGCCATCCTTTGTGGTCGCACGGCAGCTTTTTTTATTTCCGATGAAACTAATTTGATAATTTCTTATTGAAATGCGGGTGAGTCCTTCTCTGAACGACCGATATAGACAACATATAACTGGGTTTCAAAGAAATGAATTAATTGACGGACGAAACGGTAGCATTGCGTACAGCGATATGAAAACCAATTAATAGAATCAAGGATGCGCGAATCAGAAAGTGTTTTGTTGGCAATCGTCATGTACTGGGAGATATGGAGAGATTTATTAATACCTATGTCTAGACATGAAGCCAAAGGCACTCGAGTATATCCTACACGTTTTGCGATGAATATGTTATGATTGTATGAACTTGACCGTGTAGAATTATGTACTGGTTTTTGAGCATTTTTTTATTTGATCTATTGCCTTACTTTTATGTATTAATTAAACTAGACAATGATGTGGTATTGTGGTCTCAATCTTCAAGCAACTAAAGATTGTAACTAAAGTAAAAATATGTAAGTTTTTTTATGTGGTCAGAATAAAAAGGTCAGAATTTACATAAAAGGCAAACAAAGAGGTGCTAATTTTATCAATAGCAGCAGTATTAACGTCTATAGCCATTCCAGTCATTCCAAAAACCATACCCGGATTAAATTCGCTAAAACCTTTTTCAAACTATCCATCAATATACAGTCTCGAACTATCAGTTTTATTAATATATTCGCAATTAATATTTGTGTGTCGTCGCCGTAGCGGCCGCCGTCAGTAAGATATGTCAAGATTTATTGACTGCGTCACCAGCTAAAAGGTTTGAGACAGAGTCCGTACGATAAGTAGTTACGTATAATTAGTGTGGGGACACGCGACCACCGCCCGAGACGTGGACGAAATACTAACAGATTGTGTGGTAGAAGATTTTTTTGGTGAAATAGGTGAAGGTGAAATATAAGTTATAGGCTTGTACGGTTGTGTCCTTGCTTTTTAAAAGTTCTTTTTTGTTTGCATTGATCAATTGTTTAAAATTTTTGCAAATATGTTTTTGGTGCTATGTAGATATATTGTTTTTTATTGTGACATGTTTTTAGCAAGTAGTTAGCAAGTCACTGTTGCAATCATTTTCTACATCGTAAACTCAGCTATCATCATACAATTTGCTGAATAACCCTTTCCTGTTGTAGCATACGTCAATACAGATACAAATGGGATCAGTCAAGTTGGAATCGCGTGACACGTAATAACTGGCGTACTGCCGAGATGGTTTGTAATGAAATCGCCGATTCACGATATGTGAACATATACATATTGCCGTGAAGCTTATACAGAACTTCGTGACATATAGTTTACACGCGTCTTTATCCGGTCTGTATCGCGTGTGGCGAGTTCCACCGATCAGTCGGTCCGTGGTAAAATATTGCAGAATGCCCAAGGGCCCGCGCGCACATGGCGTTTTCGCGCCTTTCTCTGTCAAAACGACATAATACCGCTATGACATTTTGACGTCACACCTGTGCTGTGTATTTTTTTGGAAAGTCTGCACAATTTAAACTCTCATGTCTTATTTTTTAATAAAATAATGTTAAAATTTATTGCCACCAAATGAATTACAACTTCAGTTTCTAAAACGTGTTCGTACATATCGTGTTGCGTGTTAACCCTACGCCTGCTACCCCGGTTGACATTCCGGCGGCGTGCCTGGGGCCTCCGCGACCAAATTGCCGCCTTTATCTTAGGCGCCTTCGACAAATTACGTCGGCCCCAAAAAGTCAACGAGCTTATCACAAAACGTTAGAGCGTGTGTTAGTTGCTTGTACGTCGCTGCTTTTAATTTCGCTCGTATAGTTTTTGTTATGTCCTCATTTTAGGGTTATCTCGGTAGGTAAGGCTGCATGCCTCTGTCACATATTTTCGTCTGGTGTCCTTTTTGGACTTTTGTTCGAGCTTGTAAGTGCTTGTGTTGATTGGAGAGTGTTTTACATGGTTTTGTCACAATGTTTGTCCAATTTATGTTTATAGTTTAATACTTGCTACTGTAAAGGTTGTCGAATAAAGTATGATTGGACAGTTAGTTCTGTGGACCGTTATTTAGTTGGGTGGGCGACAGGGACCCGTCTAGTGATGTGCACATAAAGTGCGTCGCCGCGTCGGTTCGCTTGAAGGCTAGCAATTAGTGTCGTGTTTAAAGGTCAAAGTGCGTAAAAAGTGACAAGTGTAATAACTAGATAATGCACTTGATAAACCTATAAGAGCGTTTAAATTTGAACTAGACCACATTTAATTTAATGACATGTGTGACACGTTGCATGATATTTTTGCAACATAATTTTCAAATGAATTGGACCAAGGTTAGGCAGATTAGCTGTCACAAATGGACATACATACAGATGAGTAACATAAGTAATGACTTAATAGCTCTTAGATACTTTAATAATATAAACAGACTTATGAGGTGAAACCTCACTAGTTACATTAACATCTCATGCAGGTGTTAATGTAACTGGTGATACCATTAGTTACTAAAATGATAGACATCCGAAACATTCTAGACAATGAAGTAAGGCTGTTGAAAGTTATTTGAAGTATTTGCTTCGTAGAAATACTAAGTTCTCGTTAAAAAATTCTCTTCTTTATTTAAAATAAGGTAATTAATACATTTTAGTAGTAGTATTTTTTTTTAAGTTGTTTTTAATTTATTCATAGATAATAGTGAACTTGGTGAGATGATAAGATACGGGTGAACCCAAATAACTGGTCTAGAAACAAACAACACGTTTAGAAATATGAACTGCAAATAACTAATTCATATTTACATTCAGAAAACAGGTTTTATCTGGTATGTGACGAACTCACAACTACAATTGAACTGAGTTTCAGAAGCTTAATCAGAATCTTCTAAAAAAAGCCATCAATTGGTAGGTTTTAATACGACTAGCATAATATAATGTATGCATGATAGGATCAAGTACTTAGTAGCATATAAAAATGCATTAATTCGAAGGGGAAAAAGTAATACTTTCAAGAGTACAAAAGATTTTATTGGCCTACAATAGCATACTCCACCAGGCTGCCATTATTATAAAATATAAAATGAATGACACTAACTAAAATTAAAAGCATTATCAAAAATTTTCATAACATTTAATTTTTAATTTCTCCTTTCGCAGACCTCCTAAAACAATTTTTTATAAAAATAAGCAGTTCCTTGGACCTTTTATTTCTCATGAATTTTTATATATGTCCTATTTCCGTGTGTATACAAAAATACTAATTTAAATTTTAGAATAAATACAAGTTACTGGATTGAACAATTACTACGTGCTTAGACAAAGACCAGACAATTGAATAATACATGAATTTTATTCCTTAGAAACAAATTAGCAAATACGACTTGCAAAAACAAAACTATGCGTAAGAATACAGGTTTAATTTGACCATTGTATATCCATTATCATTTTTCTAGGCAAGCTAGGCTTTTAATAATAAGCCTAACGAGTAAATAAATTAATATTTGCAACCCAATATGGTCGAAACGCGGCTGTGTAGACTCCACTACCAAACACACCTTGTCGGCATAATTTATCGGTTCGTTTTGCATTTACTATGGAGATAAAACCAATGACTGATTTATTGTGTTTACCAATGTAACATGCAATCTATCTGCCTGGAAAATGGAATATGGATTAATAGAAACTAGAAATGGATTTTTCCTACGAATGTTTTCGTTTTCACGATTTAAGAGGACTACTTAACGCGCGGTCCCTCTCAAACGTCATACAAAATGAAGAGGTACTCAAAGACACAATGCTTGCAAATATGAAACATTTTACCGACTTACAAAAATCTACAGATCCGGTTATAAAATTAAAACATTATAACGGTAAAATCTTGCTTGAAGAATAATCTGATAAACTTTATTGGTTGCATGTATATTAATCCGCTTTTTAATCGATAATAGTAATTTTTTGACGCATCTTCGTGATTTGTTTTCTATAGTACTAAATTAACTGTATTATGTTTTGAATACACTATCTACAGTAAAACCCGTTTACGATTTCAGTTGACCCACTGCCACAATAGAGATAATAATGTTGGCGTATTATGATGAATCGTAGTAAACGTTAAGAAATGTATGAAAACATGTCTCAAGTTGTAAGCGCGAAAATGGTGTATTATGCGAGAAATCGTATTAAGCGTGATCGTATTAAGCGGATTCTACTGTATATAGCATTTATCCTGACAAATAACATATTTTTCTGATTCTTTTTACTGCAGTGATCATATACTTGCGCATTATAAAACTGCGATTAGTTCCTATAGTCTCCTTAAATGCACACAAAAAAAAAAACAAGCCAAGTGCGAGTCGGATTCGCACACGAAGGGTTCCGTACAGTCCGCGGCAATAAACTCAAAAAGTCACGTGTGTTGTATGGTAATTCACTTAAATATTGATTTTATTCTGTTTTTAGTATATGCTGTTATAGCGGCAACAGAAATACATCATCATTCTGTGAAAATTTCTAGTTTCTAGTTGTCACGGCTCATGGCAGACAGACGGAGAGCGAACAGCAAAGTCTTAGTAATAGGGTCCCACTTTACCTTTTGGGCACGGAACCCTAAAAAGGCTAAACTTTAGGCGACACTAAATGCCAGTGACCTTGGGCGAACAAAAGAGGAGCTAGCGTCACTCCCCGCGCATCAACATTATTCAAATAATAATGTGTCCTTCATTTATTAAACACAATTATGAATAAAAACCGTATAATAGTAAATAAATTATCTTTTAGTTAGTGAAAGTCTCATAAAATTATTATTAAGTTTTTCTAAATTATTTATGCACACTGCGTCTACATCTCTCATCCAACTCTCCTGTCGCAGGTCTGCTGGAAGAAATTTCGCTAGAAATAAGCAGTACCTTTGTACTCTTTTATCTGTATTTGTATTTCTTGTTGTTAAGTGTTTGTGTGTACATAAATAAATAAATAAATAAATAAAAATAAAAATATGCCCAGTTTTTGCCTAATCTTCGCTTTTTTGTCTGTGTTAGACATAATTTTGAAAATAAACCACATCAAGTTTTTTGAAAAAAATATTCGTATATTAAATTATTAGGAAAATAGTTTGGTTTAGCATATTATTTTTTTCAAACCATACTGACTAGCCGTTTAGATGTGTGTCATGTTGGATTTAAAATCATCAAAATCATGGGTTGTTGGTGCCGAAAGGTTCTGGAGTAGTGCTGGAAGGCGTAACAGGCTTCCTACAAGGTGGACCGATGACCTAGTAAGGGTCACGGGAATCCGATGGATTTTAGACGCATAGGTCCGACGGTTTATTTATTATTTATGATGATACAATAAGAAACTGGACAATTCCATATTGGTACAGCAGTGAGACACACAACTATATTTTTTGTTTTTTTTTTGTTAAATTATTTTTTTGTTTCGTGTTACCTAAGTAATTATTGTATTGTGTTGCCTTGTGCTGTATAAATAAATTCTTTTTATTTCTTTCTTTTCTAAAAAAGGACACAGTTTTATAAAGTTGAACTTTGCTGTGATCTAGAGGGTTACAGTAAATTGTTATTACATCATCATCATAATCCACAGCGTAAACAAAGTTTGAACTATTGTTTACCCTAATATAATCTCCTGTCATGAACACAACAACTACTAACATTCTACAAATTAACGTGATTTTTTCCTACCCTTCCCTTCTAGCGTGAGTCGGACTCGCATTTGGTAAGTTTTTATGGTTCCGTACGGCACTTTGTTGTCCGTCTGTCTATCAATACGCTTTATCTGGAGAACGTATGGAGGTATTGAGTTAAAATTAAAATATATGATATATATACTCAGGTCTGCGGTCCCTTGAGGCTGTAAAAAATCTAACTAGTAAGTTAACAAAAAAAGATATGGCCGTTTATGTTGCAAAAAACGTACATTTCGACACTCTCAAGGCAATCAAAAATCATAGGGTACTTTCTGTTAACCGAGAATCATGAAATTTGGCATGAATCAAGGTCTCTTAACACAAGTATAGGGAAAAATCTATAAATTTATTGTTAATTCACAAAAAAAAAATGCGATTTGTAAAAATCTTTGAGACTTGATTCGGAAATTAAATTGCTTTCATAATTAAGGTTGTACGGAACCCTCAGTGCGCGGGCCCAACACGCGCTTACCCAGTTTTTTGCTTACCACTGCTTGCTAGTATCTCATCTCTTTGCATAAGAAGCAGCTTTCAGAACACGGAGCAATAATTAATTGAAATGTTTAATTTTTTTAAACTAGTTATTAAAGTTTTCTTAGAAATCGACATCTTGTTAATTTGTTACTATTTTAATGAACTGTTATATGTAAAGGTCATCGCTATATAAGGCTGTGAGCGCCCTAACTATATGTTGATATAGTTTAATGTAATAAAATGGCGGTAGATGGAGCCACCTGCCATAACTTTTAGTAAGTTATGTCTGCACGACCCCCTGGGATTATTCGAAAGAATTACCGTGGCCCAGGAACGCAATTGGCAACTGAAAGAAAACAGGCGAGTTTTAGTCTGTAAAAGTCTGACACTCTCTCGCTTCACTCAGAAAGTTAAAAAAAGAAGTCAAAAAAGCTAAAACACGTTACTACAGGTTCATTATTTTTTCCTTTTTTATTTTGCCCCATACCAGGAATTAATTATTCCTGTATCGTGAGTGCGTTTACAATCATGTATGCTCACATACACACATACCTACACCCGGAACAATTATCTGCAGGCCATATAAATATTTGTTCTGTGCGAGAATCGAACCAGCGGCACGTTGTGCAGCAGCTAATCGTTCAACCACTGCGCCAAACATACCGTCAATTGGATTTACATTGTTTTTTTTATTCGACAGCTTTCACTCCACACCATCTAGTCATAAAGTAACCAGAGCTTGTGCTATGAGTACTAAACAACTGTTAAACATACTTATATTTGTCTAAATACATACGAACATTGATAAATTACACCCAGATAGAACAAATAATCGTGTTTATCACACAAAAATTTGTCTTGGATTGGAATCGAACTCGCGGCCTCCGGCATAGCAGTCAGGGTCACTAACCACTAGACCAACAGGCCAATTGAACTTGCTAGCAATTTTACAAGCAAACAATCTGTACACCGATACATGTGAGTCAAAAGAAATCGGTATAGATTATTATCTCACGGCGAAAAAAACTATCCGCATTATTATTTTTATAGTATTTGTATAGTCAGATACAAACGAGAAAACATACTAATCAAACAAAATACAACCTAAACAGCCCATTCAAGTTTCATATTCAAATATCAAATTAAATACATTTTCATATCAACATATAAGTTATTATGATTAATTTATGCAAAGAAATAGAAATAAGTAATTAAACAATTATCATTAATCCAAGGATTAAATAATAATTAGAATAATGATATTCATAATAAATTGTTTTTATGTTTTACATTCATGATTTGTTAAGCAAATTATTGAAAACGATATGAACAGTTAAATTATAACTGAAAACAAACAGCATAAGAAATCATAAATGATAAATATATGTACATTTTTTTCTCCTAGCGTTCCTGACTAGTGTTGTTCTGTGCAACAGCTAGCTTATAGCACAGACAGACAGACAAAAAAATAGAGAACCCGACAGAAAAAAAAATATAGAGAACCCGACTGCAGCGTCACCAACCGGGTTCAATTGTATTTTAAAACCATCCAGAGACCCATTAAAAATACACACAAAATGTCATCAGAATTGGTCAAGCTGTTTAGATGGAGTTAGATGACAAACAAACATATAGAAAAATTATATAATTAAGATACAATAATTGGTTGTTTGTTAAATAGAGACTGTTTTGAGTAAAACCGTTTCCGTCGGCAAACAAACAACATTAATACCCAAAACATAATAAGGAAGAAATCACCATCTATCATTTGGTGGTATAATTTAGTAATCATTATTTTGTCTGATTAACTATAAACAATTACTATCAATTTAACAACAAATTTAATTAAAATCAAACCTGGCTTGCCAATTTTATAATGCAATGTAATACTATTAATATAAATGAAACAGTTTTTATGCGAGTTGCTTTTTAACTACTTTAATTGCATTATAGCAATAGCTAATGAAAAAGTGGAAATAAATAAAGCAATGTAATGAGAGGGAATACTAGAAATAGAAGTATAAGATATATTTTTCGCACTCACAGTTAAACGACGGGCAAAAGTCTCTCTTGCTGTAACACTAAATCTAATAAAGTTAAACACTCAATTTCAGATATGACCGAGTAATTAAAGAACAAGCAATTAAATGAAAACATCAATTAATTAGAAGGGGAGAGGCGAGCGGGCGCGAGGCTGCGGCACTCACAACTGGTTTGAATAAACGAACGCAGCATGCCTCATCCATAATTCAAATAAAACATGGGGCCCAGACCCCGCCCCTGCGGTACGCCGGCCAATAGCTTACACATCGAGCACACTCCGCAACTCCGCCTGCTATAAACTTATTTCCCCACCTTTCCTATTTTAAATTAGCCCTATTCGATTTCACCAATAAATTAATATGTGCCGATAATATCATCCCGCCGCAGCCGACGGTATCCTACGACGCAGATGTAATTACTTGTGGGTGCCGATTGATTATTTGCAATATTCAATTAATAACAAACGTGATTTCCACGATCACGACCGGAGCCGGTCTTTCGACTCTAACAAGAGTAATTTTTAATGTCTTAATTGACAAATTGAATTTCTGAGAAGATAGAAAGCAATTACAACGTTCGATTGATTTTTTTCAAATGGGTAATCAATTTTGAGTCGTTACCGCTACCGGTAAAAAATGCTTAACGTAGATCGGTAGCAAAACTAATACGGCTTTGAACTTCTTTACTATTATACAAATGAATTCAGAGATTTGTTTTGACGTATCAGACAGGAAATTCTTGGTTACTAAGCGTTATTGCTTTATCAGTATCAATATTTTACAAAGGTGAATTGACACGAAGATAAAAATGGGATTGTGGCCTCGACTCCGGGTTCGCTGGCGAACCAGTCACGAGCTCGACCACTTTATGCACATTAACTAATTTATTTTGGAAGATTTTGCTTGACGACTGACGTTCGACTTAGTCCTTGTTGATAAGAAAATTGAAATGGTTAAAAGGATTTTGATGCTTCGGTTGAATAATTATTCATCCTCGATTGTTTAACTTACACAATGTGTCCGCATTAAGCTTGATGCAAGTACAAAAAGGCTTAACAGGCCGCTTCGTTCCTTTCCTGTATTCAAACTGTCTTACACATGCGATTGTTAAGCGAGGCTTTCAGTATGAATTGCTGTTTCAATTTCGAGTAAAATATTTGAAAGGTGGCATTAAGGACACTGACAAATAATGAATCCTTTATCATTATGCTTCATTGTCATTGCGAACAACAAAAGAGTTGCAGTAGGCAATTACTCGCTTACGTAAAGCTTTTTCTTTGTTGGCACCACTAATTCATTTTCGAGGGAGCTCCTTTTTTTGCTTTTAGCATTGTTTGTTGGTACAATTTGTCAGTTTGTTGTCCTTTTGAGGTTCGGCCGATAGACTATGAAAAAAATGTGCCCCTTTTCGGAAGTTGCTAATGATAAGGCGCCAGTAGCTTTGTTGTTTTTTTTTCGTCTGTGGTGTGAATTAGAGCTATGATTGCATCGAATTTATTATTAGTTAATAAAATTTGGTCTATTCTCATCCTTATATCAATGAGGATGTTAAAATATTTGAGTTCATCGATCGCATAAGTATGTTGGTCTATATTTTGCGGTTTCTAACTTGATGACACGTGGCGGCGAGTCAACACACAGTCGGCATTTAATAACAGAGCGAAGACCTCTGTCGGTGTGGTCCGGAAGTCGAGATTGTCATCATGAGACATTTCGGGAACATTTTTATTATCTTCTTCCGGAGATTCGTTTTCTATTACTGATATTAATGTTACCAGCATGTAATATAATGTAGTTTTGATTATTTAAATTCACTGAGATTTCAAAATCGTGCAAATTGCTTGTACATTAGTGTTGTAAAAGTCTGTGAATAAAATTATGGACTCATTTAGTAAATTCAAAATGTATCCTCGATTATTAACCATAAAAGAGCAAACAATATGCGAGCAAACTGTATATTTTTCCAAATTACACATAGATGAATGTAATATGTGCAATTAGCAAAGGCTCACATTAGTTGAATTATAATAACATTTATTGTAAAACAGGATGTAATGTTTATCTACGACATCTGAAATCAGGGGTTCATTGTAATTATAATAATTTAAACTCAGATTCAGTGTTGGTGTATAATTGAGCTTTTTAATGCAGTCTCGTAATATTACAAGTGTAAACAGAATATTAACGGGAAGCTATCGTCCGGAATTAGTCCGAAACGATTACACAGATAGAGATCACACCCTTATAATTGTTATGTTTACTGTCGTTAACGCGCGCTACGTGAATTTAGACACGAAATGCCACCTCATTTACTTCGAACCCCTCAATGTCATTTACGGACATGATAATTTCATTTTCCAAATTACATTATAGATGTTTATCTTGAACAACGACAGTGGTAATAATGTTACGAGGCTAAATTGTGGGACCGTTAAAACTGTCGGTGCTGAAGCGAATCAGTGTTAAAAAGACGGTGGAAAACAAGCTAAACTATTTACTAAACCGTCACTAAACGTAGTCCAATAAAGTTTGTATAGGCTGTAATGCAGTTGGGGCGGGCGTGCCGCGCGCGGGCGCACGTCTTGTCGCCCGCGCGCCGCTCTCCCCGCCGCCCGCTACCGTTCCGCTAAACAAACTTCACGCAGAGACGCCAAATCGATTCTCCGCGTTCGCATCTCCTCCTCTTCGTCCGCCTAATAATACTAAATCACTTTTTTATCACCGCCTAGATATTGTTAACGGATCGACTATGAAATTATAGCGGCAATCGCCGTCTCATTGTTTCCGCTCCGCTCCCAGAGGACCAGCCGATAGCTGGAAATCTGTTAACTCATAAATTCATTATCTCACAATTGGTTCTGCATTGTTTCTGATGAACATCTTTGTCCGCCAAATTGGCGTAGACGAATCCTTCCCGCATTTAGGCATGTGTTCCGGCAACTTGCTGAAATTAGATTTCTGATATAATAAGCAGGGGTTGGGGTGGAACTAAATAGATCATCAATATGTTAAGTATCCTTCGTCAGGTGATGTGATGTGGGTGTTCCGATAATCCAGAGAAATGTGGAGTCACCTAATAATCGAAAATTGAGAACGTCAGCCAAAGTGATTATAAAGTTTATCGAACTCAAGTTTAATCAACTATTACTGAAAGAACGGAAAAACGAGGGTACATAAAAAACAAAGATGGCGGTTTGTGGGCAATTTGAATGGTCGTCCATTGAGCGGAGTGAAATGGAGCGGCGCGCGCGCAGCCGCGGTGACACGAGCCACGTAGGTACCAGACAGAGATTCGCAACATTTTTTTACTCTATTAATCATTTTATAAAACGTTATTTACTTAAAGACACATTTGATGCGCATTAACTATGGCGAATTGGATGAAATATCGATTTCTCTGAAATACGCATAAATAAACAAATACAGTAAATCATTGAGTTGATTTATTTCGTGACCATTAAGAATTTAACTGGCAATATACGATGTTGCTTTTTAATCGGCGGTCGGTAAAAAGTGTAGCACGCTATTTTAATGGGGTCCAATTTAGTGCGTCACGTCATACATTTAGGATAGTCATTACATTTATCAAAAGGCTGTTTAATTTAAAATTTTCACTGTACAGCTGAATTGAATTTGATACCTTGCTAAATTACATTGCGTACAAAATGTTGAGCTCCACTGCAACAATCACAAACGACTAGCAATACAAACACATTTTACATTGAAGGCAGTAAAAGAAACCATTTGAGGTTTGTTCTGCGCGTACGCACTAGATAGATGCACTTTTTGTTGCTCCCGCGCGCGCCGGATGTGGCTCAAGTGGCCCAAGTAGTACATCTTCCCGTAATGTGTATATAATTTCAAGTTAATTGCTCGCTAAATAACTTTATAATATATGTCATTATAATTGTATCAACATTAGCACGATTTGCTTCAGATTTGATGACATCATTTGGGAAAGAAATAAGAGATCATGTTGTGATCTTAGCGGGAGCACGATACTGAATACGTTCAGGTCGATGCTTTTAAAATTAACTTCTCGCATCCATTATGTAAAGCACCGATCACCATGTATACACCGTTAAATTTTGGTCGTTTTAATCCCGCGGAGGGTCGATTCGATACATGAAATACGATCGATTTGTAAAGAGAAAATTAAAAAATAAACGTCAGCTGAGCGAGGCCAAAGAACTGTAGATAGTTAGTACGCAACGACCGACAACTTAATTTCCTATATGCGTATATTAATTCGAGTTTTTGAAAAAAGAACTTTATTTTTTATTTTTTTCTTAACAAATCGGTAGTATTTCATGTACTGAATCGATTCCCCGCAGGATTAAAACGACTAAAATTTAACGGTGTATAAATATTTAAAATTCTCTTCGTAGAGATTTTGCACTATAGTGTTATAAGAAGCCAAGTACACTATGAGATAGCGAAACATACAAGAACGACAGAGCAAAGAAAGTAAATATAATTTCATCCTGATGGAAAGTTGACAATACGTCTACTTTTGACAATTCAAATTTAGTAAGTCTCAGTTAAGCTAACTCAAACTTATTTTGTAAGTGGCAGTGGACAGGGCACATTGGTCGAGAAAAGATGGCCCGTTGGTGTCGAGAAGTTCTGGAGTGGCAATGAGGTACCAAAAGACGAAGCGTTGGAAGGTTTCCCGCAAGGTAGGCCGGATGGCCTGGTGAGGGACGCGCGAATCTGATAGATGCGACACAACAGTCCTTGGGGAATGTTGTCTCGCATCTATCAGATTCGTGACAACAGTCCCCAAGGACAGTTGCGATCGTTTCGTTAAGCGTGAACGCTTGGAGTTGGCCACGCCCCCTACTCCTTTTTTCTGACCACGTGACTGAGCGTTAAGATGACGTCAGAACAAAGGAATTGGGGCGTGGCCAACTCCAAGCGTTCACACTTTACGAAATGATCTTAACTTCTTAACGGCTAGGGGAGGAGGACCGATTGTTGTAGTAGTACCTACGTAATGATACCTACTTATGACCGTCTTTAGGCTGAAGTGATGATGATTATGATAATACTGAGTTTTTATCACAGATCTGCGTGCGTGATAGAGGGAGCATCAAATAGCAATTAATAAGAATAATAGAAACGTTTATTAAAATTTATAGCAAAGATATAAAAGGCAAATAAAAGCGAAATAATTTCAGCCCACGCGAGCTCTTAATGTCGAAGTAAAATAACTTAATAACGTAAGTTAAACTTTATAGGTATTAGATTCAGTGCTAGAAGCGAAAAGCATAAAATTTCTAGAGTGCCTGTCCTCTCATGAAAGTCGTATTACAAGTTGTTTGATATACGAGATATCTATTGTCAACAAGCGTATTGGCTATAACTTAGAATCCTGTAAAACACGCACCGAACTACTGTTTAGATCTTGAACGAACTTTAAACAAAAGATAAATTATTGACGTCTGTAGATACGAATCCTGAAGTTCTTGGGCATATCACTCGTAACGAGGATTCTATGGGATGTTTGTTGGTGTGGTGCAAGGTAAAGTTGAGGGCAATAGATCCATTGGGCTCTCTTCAACACGATAACCAGACCTAACAAAATCTGTTACATACTCCAGCAACAATGTCAACTACTAAGTCGCCAAACATAGAGCTGCATAGCGTTGCATCACAATAGAAGAGGGGGAGCAAGACTCGGCTGAGACATAACCATGAACACTGTCAAGAGTGAACGATTGAGAAGAGAAGAATATATTGGTTATAATCCTCGACACGCAAGTTGAACCATCATGGCGGTCGATTTTGAATGCGCATTAACCGATTCCGAGTCTAAATCGAGGTGGAGGCTGCGCGTAACCATAGCAATGGGTATAACTTATTTGCGCGTACTATATGTATGTGTGTTGAATCAAATTTGCTTCAACTTAGTGAGTGACTGACTAAGTACGTGACAATTGTAAACGTTGTTTATATATATACTATGATTTTTAATTAGACGAAGTAAAGTGACAGCAGTGGACAATGCCCAACTGTCAAATAACAATGCCACCAATGAACCATTGTTATAGCTGTCACTTTACTTCGTCTAATTAAAAATCATAGTATAGTTTAGTTTAAATATTATAAATGCTTTGAGTTTCAGTTACTGGTTACATCCAGGTACGTATTATTATTTATTTACTTTACTTGTATTTCTTCTAAATATTTGCGAATAACCTTAACTGTTTTTTTAGGTTAATTCATTCCGCATGGTTGAATTTCATCAGATAGTTACCCCGGCTACAACAAATCCGAATCGGTAAACTAAAGTATTTTTGATCTTCAATAGATTTTTGAGCTTTCAGAAATGTCATTATTCGTTTTTAAAACTACCCTCAATATACGTTTTTAGGTGGTTTAGGTATTCACACGAGCCGTAGGCGAGTGTGTTATGGAGCCGAAGGCTGCAGTGACTTTGCATGTGTGTCGAACGACATTTTTCAATACACTTACGACTCGTAGGGGATGACCGCGCCTCGTGGGGGTCGACTCGCGCCCAGCCTGATACGATAAACTATTTTATTACAATCAAATTGCGACGAGGGAGAGCACGTGCACTTTTCCGCATGCGTGATAAAATCCACACAATATTAAAAGGTGTTTTTAATATTGTGCGGATTTTATCACTAAGGGGTGTTCAAGTTTTTGTGAAAATATTGTCGCGAACAAAGTCGCTAGCAAAGTGCTAGTATTAATATCCTACATGAATTAAAACATTACAAGGTTCTAGAACATTACCTCGCTAACTAGGCACATGTCCTACTCAACTTAACAAACAATCGTTCATCATCTTTACTGTTTCCCTTTTCACAAGTTGGAAATGTCTTGTCCACAACCATGTAACATGTCTATAAATATTAAATTGTTATTGCTGCGGCACTCGCTGTATCCGTGCTTGGCGGCCATTAACATAGACTATAGAGTCGTAGACTTAATACCATAGAGTACTAACGCAACTTGTCGGGCAATCCTTGACACGGTATAGTCAAAGCTTATTTTTACGTGGTAAATAAAATGATTTCTCCCAATCTCGGTGGAGCGAGAGAGTGTCAAACTTTTACTGACCAAAACCCACCTGTGCTTTCAGTTGTGATTTGTAAAAATTACGGTAATTGTTTTAAATTATCCTGAAGTATTGTTAAAGCTTACTTACCATACAAACAAATCGTGTTAGTGATTGTCAAAAGAAATTGAAAACCAACGATTATTCTCATTCTGGCACTTTATGCAAAACTCGCTACACATAAATGTAGTCTTTTCCCACCTATGTTAGAGTTAGTTTTGAGCTTAATCGTAAGTAGCAGAGCCCTGGTAATGTTCACGGAAGAAATTTTGTCACACCTCCATAAGTCCAGTAACTAGGTATCATGATATCCTCTGTCCCTGTCCTTGTCAGATTTTTTAGATTCTGACTTCTCGTCTTTCCCGTCAAAGATACGCGAAAGTCGAGATAAACGACTGAACCTGGTTTTCAAAGTTCGAAATAATCTCAGTGTGTAAGTATTGAATGGACCCTTGTGAAAGGTCTTCCATCTACGAACCAACCTCGCCAAACCAATATATTTGTACATAGTTAGGTCTAGCATACATTCTTAGTTTACTTTTTATGTACATAGCTTTAGTATAAATACTTAGTTAACGAAGGTTAATATTTAAGTTTCTTTTGTTTCTGCAATAAAGTTTCTCAAAGAAATAGGTTTACTTTCTTTCAAAAATGTCCGGTGCGACTGTTAGTATTTGACTACAAATATTTTAAGCATTATTTCTAGTCTCCTTTTCGAATCTAGTCGATTCTGTATTCTATGTATAATACAATCCTGTAGCGGTCAGCGAAGTAATGGCTTATTTTAGGGAGTCCTCGATCAAATGAGGTTGTTACGTGTGGACGAATTAGTCGCGATTAGCTTTTGCTTTCTCTATTTTTACTTTTACGCAGCTATTTGTTATTTCCTCGTTACCTTTGACTAATGAGGGTTAGCTGATTTTTCGGCTAGACCAATTTGAAGCACAGAACTTTTGAATTATGTAGTTAAGGTACAATAAAAGTTAGTAACATTAAGCCTTTTTGGGTAGGAACTCATCAAATAACTTCTCAGGCTCTGGGTGGAGCAAGAGGGGTGTCAGACTGACTAAAACCTACGTGTGTTCTTTCTATTGTCCTAAGCGTTTCAGGGCCGCCGTGACTCTTTTGAAGAATTCCTCAGCATTGGCAGAGCCATATATATTTTAAAGTTACATTAAAAAGAAAGAAGGAGAAGAAGGAAATGTTTTGTGTTTGGCACAACACAAGGCAGAAAAATAAAAGTTAGGTATAAAAGAAATAAAAAAAGAAGTAAACATAAAATAGTGTGCCATCATGGCTGCCAAGCTCAGGTCGTCTACGGCGCGCACCGTTCCCGCGCGCCTCAAGGAGTTGTCAGCAAACTGTAGGGGTCCAGCAGGGCCGAAGCCTACTGGGGCCAAAGGTTATGTGAGACTGTCACCAAAGGCCCCAGGATAAAGGCAAGGAATGGAAAGGTAGGTTTTTAGTCAGTAAAAGTCTGACACTATTTCCCGCCCCACCCAAGGGCGGGATTTGTCATTGGATGATTTTACCTACGTTAAAAAAAAAAAAAAAAAAAATCATGGCTGCCAGTTAAATAGGTCCAGTTCAGTATACTCGTAGATGCCAGACAACTAGTGGCGCTGCTGGTTTTTTTTTTAAATTGATATAAAATACGTAGTGCTTTACTGCGATCCCACCTGATGGTAAGTAGTGATGCTATCGTTGATGGTGAAGCGCTCTAGTTTATTAAAAGCCTATTCACACTAGCCTTGAAGAAACCTAAATTATAATCGGCCGGGAAGACTGCGGTAGACAAATTTTTGAACGTGACTACAATTGAAACTGACCTCGACATATGTAGGTAGTTTAGAGAAACCCTAGCACGCCTGGCGACTGATAACAATGTAAAAAATAACCGATGGAATATAATGACATTAAAAAAAGAGTACAGAATATTTTCTTGGAAACATATTAAGAAAAAAATTGAGAAAGCTTGGTGCGGTTCATGAAACACGTAGCTTAAGCAGAGAAGTACAGAAATGCATTGTCCATTTATTATGGCTATTGTGTAAACGGGGTTTCGCCGTTTGTACAATGGCTACACAATAGCGATTGGCCGAAGCTGGGCCCACATGTAAACGCAGAATTTAGGTTTGCTCCTGACCAATAGGTACTGGAAGTCTTGGCTACGCGAAACGCGTGTAAATTATAATTGTAGTGTGTTCTACATTTAATTTTCACACGATTGAACGAATAGAGAGACACTTTCAGGTTTTAATTTTTTACTTAGCAAAAGTCATGCCAAAAACATAATATTATATTATGCTATACCAGTTGCACTTGGTTAGAAAATGTACATCACGTTTAGTTTTTGACACGATCAAATTATTTATTGCCATGTTCAATGATAATATTCACCATTTTATTCTGAACGTAACTGTAATAAAAAAATTGGCATTTCATTTTAATTACTATTAAAACTTATAAAATTCATAAATGCTTTCGAATTAATATCGTAAAGCGCGTGACTATTTTACAGATTAAAAATAATATATTATGTAATGAATTTTTAATATTTTGCATCGTGTTTTGTTTTTGTTTAC
Source organism: Leucania comma (assembly GCA_958295575.1). Lineage (NCBI taxonomy): Eukaryota > Metazoa > Arthropoda > Insecta > Lepidoptera > Noctuidae > Leucania > Leucania comma. Next base: position 6,875,481 of record OY282468.1, read on the forward strand.
CTATACATTTTTCTGTTTTGTTTTTCTTGTATAAATGTTTAATACACATTATGGTACTTTTTACTAGAAGAGGAAAAAAATATGTTCCGATACAGATACGAGTACCTTACACGTAATATTTTAAAGTTATTATAATGTGGAGGCGTTAAATTGTAAAACTTTAGTTAGTTACTCTGAAATAGATTTACGGTTAATAGTTTAGTATTATGGTTCGCTAGGCAAATTCTTGACTATTTTTTCTCTTACTCCGAAGTATGTAAGTTCGCTATGCAAATTCTTCATCTGTTTTTTTTTTCCTTTTTATCTAAGGATGTTCCAAAGACGACAGTGTTCGTCGACACAACTTTACGTGGTTTTTGTGTCGTGTCGTATCAATAGGAATTACAAAACAGTTTTTGTGTCGGTCTGTGGGGTCACGTTGTTGTTCGGGTAAGTAACCGATTTTGGTGCGATTTTCTCGATCATTTAGAGGAATTTTGTCGAAGGATTATTGGTGTAGTATACTTATAAAGAGTAGTGGTGGTCAAATGGTAACGGCCCTGACTTACGAGTTGTGGGTCGCGGGTTCCAGCGTTCCCAGCCAGACGCATTACTGTGTGTAATTTATTTCATCACCACTGCTCTCAAAACGGTGAAGGAAAACATCGTGAAGAAACCGGCATGTCTTAGAACCAAAAATTCGAACACTTGTGACATCTACCAATCCGCACCGGGCCTGCATGGTTGATTACGGCCCATTCCCTTACTAGAGAGGAGGCCAGAGTCCCAGCAGTGGGAACATTATAAGAACATTATATGCTATGATGTTATGATATACTTATATTGGAGAAGCAATTTCGATTTTTACATATCTAATATATGAAAATCTCGTATCACCGTGTTTGTTATCGAACTCATTCAAAACGTTTTGAACGATTTCTATGAAATATTTCGTGTATATTTGGTAGGTCTAAGAACAGGTCGTTAGCTTTATTTTACCCTCCTAACTCCCATTTTTTTATGTTAATTTATTTGGCGGAACAACCTTGAATTGTCTCGATCTCACGCGTCCGTCTCAACAACATCAACTTCTAGACAATATAAATACCTACCACATTGCAATATCACTATAATAAGATTCAAAAATTCATACATCAATATTCGAACGACCAATCAAACAGCCAGTCCCAATGCCTAATCTTCCAAATATTTTTATTGCTCCAATAAAGTGATATTACGAAAGCCAATAGGCTATAACAAACTTTCAAACAATAGTAACTATGGCTGTGCATTATTAAGCAATTTTGGGAACCATTAATCCAATAACAGGGGTAATAATATATTTGATAACGATGTTATTAGTGTTATTTCTTTGATCATCGTTATGATAAGTCCAGATTGGATTGGTTTGTGATCGAATATTATGTGATTATTTGTATTGTTTCGACAGCGTTCCAAAGAGGTCTAATTTCGCAATGATTGTGTGAAGAGAGCGTTATTTTAGATTCGTATCAACGGTCGGAATTTTGTAATGATGACTTTTCGAGTTCACAGTTTGTTGATGAAATAATATTCGGAGAGGAAATGATTTCCCTGTAAAGTTCAGGTTAGATCCGTTTGCTAAAGCTGAGCAGTGGTGGGTAGTCTAGTGGTAACTGCCCCGACTTACAAGTTTCAGGTCGCAGTTTCATACCCAACTAGGCGCATTAATTCGTGTAATTTATATCATCGCTGCTCTCAAAACGGTGAAGCAAAATATCGTGAGGAAACCGGCAGCGGTATATAAGTATTAGGACCAAAAAATTCACATCGAGCCTGCGTGCTCGATTACGGCCCATTCTCTCTCCCAGAGAGGAAGTCCGAGTCCCAACAGTGGGAATATTACAAGGTCGATTATGTTTTATACTTATGCTCAAGATGAGGCTTGCAATATTTAGCCTAAGCTTAATAAGCATGACGGCTTGCTGCAAAAAAATCCTTGTCGTCACTTTGATAAATAATAAATAAAACGGTGTTTCGGGAAAAAAATAAGCGAGAACGAGCGAAATTAGAACGGAAATCATAGCTTCTCTACTACGTTACGATGTCGACTTACGCAGAACAGCCAAAGCAAGTCGGATTTTTTTGGGCCATGGCTCCTTGGCTTTGCTTACGGACAGCGAATAATGGGTAGCCCGGACCGTAGAAGTTTCAACAATGTATGGGTGGATAGTCACCGTACGTCGGGTTGTGCGATAGTAGAAAAGAGGTGGCGGAATCATGTCATGCAATTCCCCGCACACTCTCCAAAATGCATCATATTGTATATCCAAAATATCTGGAGAAAGATGTGTAATAATATCGTAATCACGTAGGAGTGGTTGTATGAAAATGTACCTCGGGCTAGCCGCTTTTTTTTTGCAATTTGCAGGTTAGTATTGGATAATTATGTATTCACAACTGTAATTTATCTCAGAAAGGAATCATAGAATTGAAACAATAGATAAATCAACGCAATAACAATATATTTATTATCAATATCACACACAATTCAGTACATTAACACTGTTTTACTAACCTTAAACTTATCACGCCTGTGCCTCGTTCAAGAATGCCTCATGTCGGCAAATTGTTAAACTGACAGCTCGATGCAAAATCGAATGTCTCGACGACTTGACAGTGACGTCGAATGACTTGAAAATGACATAAATGACACTAACGAAACTCGAGTATAACAAGACCTATCCATGGACTGTTCACTCTATATAAATCTTCCCTCACATATGTAAGTCTTGTTACACAACATGTATTTTTTTACTATACTCATTAAAATCACAATCATACAACATACTCATTAAAATTAGAATCATAACTCTTTAACTTAAAGATATGGAAAACACAAATATATTATTTTACCTTACTACTATCTGACCCTACTAATCTGCAAATTGCAAAAAAAAACTTAAAAAAAAAAGAATTTCATAGCTCACCCTAAAGCATCTTAACCTCTCCATCTAATTATATATCTCTTTTGCGGCGTGTGCGCTTTGTCACACTTCCTGCTGGCCTTATTTTCGATATTTACAGACTACTTCAAAAAGTTTGATTATTTACGTTTTTAGATAAAATTCCCACAAATAGAACGTGTAATAAATTATATCTACGCGAATACCGGCGTTCGCTTGGAATTCGAGCGAAATCACGCGCGAATGCCAACGTTCGCTTGGGTATAGACTGGCACGTTTTATAACAACTTAAGCTCCCTTTTCTTCCCTACTCAGCAAGACACTATAATCATTCCCAAACCTCCATGTTTTCATAATTCGATCATACGGGAGCATAATCGTCAACAGTTACGCTAAGCAGTAACTAATGTTATTTTAATACTCGGATAGTTCAGTGCACGGCAATTTGGTTGGCGAAAAAAAGCCATTTGGTTCCCAAAGCGTGGGGCTTAATGGCTAACTAATTATTTGTCGCCATTTTGGAGGAAGGGTTAAATAAATGTAGTTTTTTGATTCAGTTGAGTGTTTTCAATTCAATTGTGGAGGTTTTTGTTGAAGGACAATTTGTGTGTTTAATAAACTTTTATTATAAGACAGATGTATGGTTTAAGAAGTGCCCATGCCCTGCTTAATAATAAATAATAATAATTGCGTTGAATTGATAAGTTTCAAAGAGTTGCCACACATATACACCGTAAAATTTTGGTCGTTTTAATCCCGTGGAGGATCGATTCGGTACATGAAACCTTATCGTTTTGTAAAGATGAAAATGAAAAATAAAGTACTTATTTTTTTAAACTCGAATTAATTTACGCATGTACGAAATGGATTTCTTTAAGTAAACGTAAGCTGATCGAGGCCGATGAACTGTATGTAGTTAGTACACAACGACTGACAACTCCATACAAGGTCATTGACTCGTTTACTTACTCCGCGGGATAAACGACCAAAATTTAACGGTGTGTAACAGCCTAATGTTCCCACTGCTCGGACATAGGCGTTTACTCTAGAGACCTTGTCCTGTTTTGGCTACGATGAACTGTCAAGTGGACGAAGATTAAATATCGTCGTAGTTTTCTAACATTTTCTAATTTTTTGCCCCATTTGCTTATTTTTTTAGGGTTCCGTTACCTCAAAAGGAAAAAACGGAAACCTTATATAGTATCAATTTGTTATCCATCTGTCTGTCAAGACCCTTTATTTCGGGAATGCGTGGAGGTATTGAGTTAAAATTTAAACCGTACGCTCAGGTCTGCAATCCCTTGAAGCTGCAATCTTCTAAGTTAATTAAAAATAAAGTTTCGGCCGTTTATGTCGCAAAAAATGCATATTTCGACACTCTCAAGGAAATCAAAATTCATAGGGTACTTCCCGTTGACCTAGAACCCTGAAATTTGGCATGAAGCAAAGTCTGTAGCACAAATATAGGAACCATTAGTGAACCCGGGCAAGTCCAAATCGCACTTGCCAGGTTTTCCTTTCATAAGAACCTTCTTTTGACCATAACAAACACAATAAAAAAAAAAATTTGTGAAATTGGTCCAGCGTTCACATTCACGCGTGATGACGTGACCGAGGGAAATAGGGTTTTATTTTTAGCTAAATACTCGAAGATAAATGAAAGTTTATCTACGATTATCATCACTAGAACATACAAAGACCACCTGTACTTATACAATAAAAACTCGTGTATGTAACGTGTATTTACCATCATTCCCTCAGCCATCTGTCTGAACAGTGAACACCATACGGCCAAAAAATATCCAATAACTAAATATAATAAAACAAAATCTAATGTATTCCGAACTAATAGTGATGTAACGACACAAAGGCCTATAATTCGGCGGCCATGCGTTTAGTGAGGTGCCACAAATTGATTCTTATTGTGGGTTCCGTATACGAATTAGGAAGGGTTGAAAGTTTTTAGGGTCGATTTCGTGATTATGCTTATTTTGTGTTTTTTTTTTATTGTGGTCCAACAAATGACGATTCATGGACTCCTTGGGGTAAGAAATGAAAAAGGACTGGAAGAAGTTCTTATACAAATGGATTCTGAACATAGTCCTTTAAAAGTGTACATACAAATCGCGTACTAAAGTATACTGATAGAACCTACGAAATTGTTCAAAAGTGTTACTGTAGCTCAGAAACGCTAAGGAAGAAAGAAGGAACGCAGATAGGTTTTAGTCAGTTTTAGTCAGTTAAAGTTTGACAGTCCGTCTCGATCCATTCTGTGAAGGATTTTTATGATGATTTCTCGCTTAAAAATAAAAAGTCAAATTGATCGCCTCTTTGCTTCGACAACGTAATAAGTCCAATAATACTCGTATCATAGTGGAACTTTTTACGTTATATTTATTAATTTTACTTGGCTTTTCAACAATGAGTACACTATTACAAGTAAAGAAAAGAAATTCGATCGTATAACAGCCCCATCACTTAAAGAAGAGCAATACAATGCACTATTTTATATGCCTTAACAAAGCGTTGCCGAAGGAAAGAGGCGAAATATTGCCTATATAATATGCCAGTTATCTCAACCAGGGGTGGCCAACCGGTCGATCTCGAGGATGTTGGCAAGCAGTAATGTATTTACTTTTAGACTAAGAGGACTATACTGCGGGGCTGCAAATATCTATTACGTTATCATCATATCTTTTTGTTTGTCAAAAGAAAATCGAGGAAGGCAGTTGGAAATTTTTGGGCTCTCTTCGCTCTTTCTTTATTTCTTTGCCCTATTTTTCAGCATAATTTATAAATATTGAACCTCTTCGAAGCTTTGTGCAATAATATTTGAACTCGCTCGCTATTTAATTTGTATTGTTTTTATTTATTGAAACTTTATGTGTGGTAGTGATTTTGTAATTGGTAGATCTTGCAGAGTCTAGTTAGTAAACAGTAGATCGTGTTTTCATTGAATCAAGTTGGCCACCCCTGATATAGACAATATATTGTTATAAAGGTGCATGCACCTTCAGCTGCGACAGTCTATTCAAAATTATGCAAACTAATGGAACTGCAAAAGAGCTTTAGAGTTTCCTAAAAACCTCATTAGCTGCATACATTAGACACGGTAGATATTATTGTCTAGTAGAACCCTGTCTCCAAATTAAATACAATAGGTTATTTATACGACATTGTTGCTTTAAATTACTATTTATTTTAAAAGATATACCCATTTGGCAAACAACAAAACTAAATTAAAATGATACAAAAACACAAAGAATGGAAGTAAAAAGTTTCAGTGTTTAAGTTTGTCACAGAAATAATTGGGACAACCGCAACTAATTTCAAATCAAAATTCTGTAATGAGACGGTCAAATTGTAAGATGAATTATTAAGGATAGGTTTTACAGCGGCAAAACACAGGCATGATCAGATAAATTTGAAAATAGTATTGAATTTGTCTTCAAAAAGCTAATGCCTGCGCAGTGGTGGGTAGCCAAGTGGTAACGGCCCCAACTTACGAGTTGTAGGTCGTATTCAAACCCAGCCAGGCACATTATTTTGTGTAATCTACTTTCATCACCACTGCCCTCAAAATGATGAAAGAAAACATCGTAAGGAAAACGGCATGTCTTAGAGCCAAAATTTCGAAGACATTTGACATCCATCAATCTGCACTGGGCCAGCGTGGTGGATTATGACCCATTCCCCCTCTACCACCGAGACTTATACAGAGAAGTCGTTTCCGCCTCTAGTTAACACCACACAAGACCATAACAATAAAAACCTTATTACAGTAAATAATCAAGACAAATGTACGGCGTTATTAACTCGCAATTGTATTTAATTACAAGCCTAGCTCTTATTATGTGCACTCTTGACACTAATAATAATTCAAAACGCAACGGAAAACTTGGCTTAGCACAGAACAACAATAATAATAATCAAATGATCACTATCAGGAACAGTGTGACAATCACGTAAGTCGGCGTTCATGTAGTCTGTGCCAAATCGCATTTTAATTAGGCAGATAAGGCTCGCCATTAGCTAGCAAATTACCCGAGGAGCTGTTTGTTTTATTTTATTTCTTCTTATCTGTTAATGTTGCATCTTGTATTTTAAATTACCGGAAAACGTGTGAGGTGGCAGTGGTAGCGATTTGGACTAATCGAGCGGTTTTATTTGAACCTGAAGAGTGAATAGGTTTGTTCTAGGCCATCGTCGTCCATATCATCGCTTATACTTATAGGCAAGTCTGGACCATCGTCATCCACATCATCGCTTACCGCTTAAGCTGCAATAGTGAAAAGTCTATCTATCAAGTGATCAAACGCGAGCTTATCAAAATAAAAAAGCTCACATTTTTGATTCTTTGTCACAAGAAAAATTAAGTTAAAAGACTATTTGTTATGGATACTCAAAGTGAGTGAAGTGGCCCTGTTCAAAATATGAGCCACATGATAGAGTGTTCTAAGTGCCCATACACCTGCACTATGGAGGATTTAATGAGTGCCAACATAGCCACCTACTAGGCCCAAACAGTTTAGCAATTTTACCATCGATTCGAAAAGAAGACTATTTAATTTTGTTTTCATCAACATAATTTTTTCAGCCGAAAGACATTTACTCACGTTTGCTACTGGACATAGGCTTCTCCACGTGTCGCCACAATAATCGGTTCTGTCACCCACATCAGGTCATCGGTCCGCCTTGTGGAAGGCTTGTCAAAGCTGCGTCTTTGTGGATGGGGTCACTGCTACAGAAACTTTAAGCCTCATCGACCATCTATTGTGCAGGCTAAGTATCTTGTCCGTTGTCACTTAAGTTTGTCGATTAAAGCACAGATTACTAAATAGTTACTACGTAAATTAAAGGTTTAAAGCAATGTGCATAATATCAAAGCAGTTCCAGAATCCGCTAGTATCAGCCTCAGCCTTATAATGTTCCCACTGCTGGGACTCAGGCCTCCTCTCTAGGATAGGGAATAGACCGTAATCCACAACGCGGGCCCAGTGCGGGTTGGTAGATGTCAGAATCCGCTAGTTTACAATAAATTCCGTAAATTATAAAGGCTTTTTTTTCTGTGTAAGTTAGATATCAAATATTGTTGGCTTTTGTAATATCCGAAATTAAATTTAAAAAACTATTTAAAAACTCCGTATGCTGTAGAGTTATTACAATCTAACAAAGTTTACAGTAATCCAATGACACAAATTGATTACATATTTAGGTAAAAATAGTGATGGAATTGAATATAGCCCACATCAAGTAGATGAGCAACGAAAATAACCAATACATTTATGTCCATAAAAAAAATCCACTAATTTTGTCATTCTTTCTAGTAATTACGATAGGATCAATAGATATCAATAGGGCGTCACATTTCTAAATAAACAATGATAATTTGAAGTCAATTATTAGAAAAACCAGTCCTACTTGAAAGCTCAATTCACTTTAGAAATACGTGGTACTCGTAGTTACTATTGTATTTATTTGTACTCAAGTTAAATGACCCAAAAACAACAGCACTTTTTTGCAATACCACTGTGTCTAGGTCTGTATTAAAATCAATGTTATTCTCTCTGTAGAAAAGGTACCCAAGCATCTTCATTCGACCCAAGAATCTTCTACCAAAATGTAAGCCAGAGTTCACATCAGCATCACAACTAATGAATATATACACAAGAAATAGAAAAACTGACAATCAGAAAGTTATCAAGATACTATTGATTTAAAGCAATGCAAAACTAATTAAAGCTGCAGTAAACGTTAGTTAATTTGAAGCTTATTACAGAATTAACTAAACATATTCCAAAGACAAAATGGCCATGCATTGCACTGACGATTCCCGCCAATTTCCGCCCGCTTGCGATGAGACCTGAATGCAAGATGGCGGCAGCAGTCATCAGGCGCATTCATTTTACAATATTTTATACACATTCTATTACACGTGTGTGTAATTTTTTTTACAATCATTTAATTTCCTGTATACGATGGAGATTATACAGATGTGGTTGTAATGTGATTTTGTTAATATAGTTCTGTTTCTGTTTAGTAGTAGTCATTATATTACGTATGATCTTCAGTTTTTCCTGAAGTAAGAGCAGCTCCTATTTAAAGATCTTGCGATGCGATGCGTTGGATGCCTTTTGTCCGTTTCAGTTTATACAAGTATAAACATCTTAACTAATTAATAAATATTATAGCTTAATAGATATATTATACAAACTAAAAATAATAATACCTATCTGCAAAGGGATAGAAAAAACCCTGTAAGTTCTTTTTACTACACTCTATGAGTTCTTTTGCTACCTGTTTGGCATCGAAAATTCATCCACATCGATGTCAATGGGAAAAGTGCCCAGAACGCTGCGCTGGTGGTTTATACTAAAATATTTCGTGCATGATTGCTTTTAGGCTAACATTTGTACTGACTTACGAAACCCTATTCATAACAGTTCAACACTAGCTTTCTTCCATTGTTGCAGCTAATAACCGTTGTCTCTGAACCGTTTCCGTAATAAGCTCCATTCGTTTTCAACTTTTCCTTTCTTAACTGAACCAGGATTGTCTTCCAGTTCAAATGAAACATTTTTCAATTAGGTATGTTAGAGCAGTTTTGCACTACGTCCGATCCGAATCCGATCCGACAAAAACCCGCTCTTATCCCACCACTTTTGACAGTTTTCCACACTAGTGTAGAAAAGTTCGCATGCTCACCCCCGCCACAATTTTATTGTTATGAAATAGTTCTACGGCAACGAAAGTATGGTTCTTAACCATACTTTCACGGGTTCGGCTCGGATTTGGATCGGACGAGTGTGAAACCGCTCTTAGGCTTTAATTCTCACCAGTACCTCTACCATGAGTTTTAAGCAATAGTATTCGTCGCAAATTTTGCAGCGCCTCTAGCGATCACTTGCAGAACAAAAATTTGCCATACAAAATATTTACGACGTCGATATCGAGTAGCGACGAATACTATTGCTTAAAACTCATGGTAGAGGTACTGATATTCAAAACGGGCTATGCTTCTGTTCGAAAGTTTGATCAGCTGACTGGCTTCAGGCTTCTGATTGCCTGTTACCACCATCGTTGAAATCCGTTTCATACTGAGACCAACGAAAAGTTCGAGTTACTGAGGCTTGAAAGATTGATTTATAGTAAATTTTGATACAAGTGGACACAGTTTGCGATTGCGACTGAGGCGAAATTCGTCTAAGCCGTAAACGAGGCTGTTATGGAACCGAATGCTGCAGTACCAGGTGTATCAAAATAATCGGGGGGTTTTTTTTTTTGGTGGTGGGTAAAATCGTCCAATGACATCTCCCGCCCTTGAGCGGAGCGGGAGATAGTATCAGACTCTTACTGACTAAAAACCCACCCCGTTCCTTCATTGCCTTAGATACCGGGGCCGAGCTTTCCTTTCAGAAGCAAACCCTTGGCCCCAGTAGGCTTCGACCCTGCCTGCCTGCAGCTGGAAGGCTGGGGGGTTGACGTGCGACTCGTGGAGGTCGCTTAGCAACCATCCTGATACGATAAATATAATAAATTGCAGCGGGGGCGAGTGCCAGCCCTTTTCCGCACTAGTACAGAAAACAGTAAATTGTGTACCTAACAGCGGCAAGAATAAGAGCAGGTTTTCGAATAAGTATTAAAAAAGTCTTTTTAGAACGTCGCACGTCGTTCACTGCGTCTAAAACGATAATTTACAACCACTTACAAGGGGTAGGTATATATGTGAGTGAACACAACGCTATGGTAGGTACTTTATTTTACGGACCTAACATTCTTCATCTGCTGACCACTAAGCCTTATCGCGGAGCTAGTACGGGAGTCCCTCCATCAACCATTGTGTAATGGTCAGACGGCATTATTTTTACGAGCTTCATAAGTGATCCTGTTTTATTTATTTTTAGTGCAAGGGACGGGGCCGCGCGTGCGCCTCAAATGGGACCCCGTGATAACTCTCACTTTTAAATCCATGTCACTGTGTAAAATCCTTTTCAAAACAACAAAGGATTTTAACCCCTATCCCTCTCGTTATAGGGTTGATATCATTTTTGCATCGGTGTAGTACTTTAAATTCCACAAACATAAGTCATTTGTTAAGTTATCAGCACTTTATTTAGAGTCAAGATTTTCTGAATATCTGAATGTTTGTTTTTCGATTCCGTGCGCGTGCTTCGGATTTTTTGAATGTTTTCGTTTTGGTTGTAAATTATTGTGGTGATAGTTAAGTAGCCGTGTTTTTGAATCATTTGATTGTAGACATTAAACTATCGACTTGGTGTTTTTAGAGGGTTAGTGCCCCTTGTCTTTGTGACATTTATGCTCCAGACGAGACTCTCCTTTACCTCACTATGTAATATTTTAGTATAAAGACTACCCGCGGGTACCCACGGGTAGTCACTGTACTAAAATTAGATTTAAGGAAATATTTTAGCTTTTTTGGAAGCGTTTTAGTGATAATAGCATAGCATAGCATAGCATTAGCCTTATAATGTTCCCACTACTGGGACTCAGGCCTCCTATCTAGGAGAGGGAATGAGCCGTACTCCAGCACGCGGGCCCAGTGCGGGTTGGTGGATGTCACAACAGTAGTTAGTGATAATATAAAAAGCAATAGAGAGTAACATTCTAAAATAAAATCTTTATAATTAGTTAAATAATATACATGAGTTATTAAATAAGTAAGTATCTAAATACTTTTTGAATATTTAAATAGATGGTTATAATATAATAATTTATTTTGCAATAAATGAGTAATTACAGTTTTGCTAAGAAACACCACCAAGTTATTCTAATAACTCCACATAATTGAGTTACAGTTTTATTATTTTTGTATTTTTAGTTATTTATAAGATTATTTTAGTATCCATTTCCTACCATAATTATAAGTTCCTTGATTATTTTTTCCAAACGTATACTCATTTTAATAATCATTGAACATGTTTAGAATTACTTTACGAGGTAGGAACTGCATAATGCGCATAATTACAAAACGAACGTTTGAAGCAACACCTTTACACGATAACTTCATTCATAATTAGTTTTCTTTACAATTATATCAGAATACGCTTTCAAAATCGTGCAATTTTTTCCAACCACTATTTTATCATGAACCATCAATCAGATACAATTGACTGTTAAGCAGAGGCCACTTTATAATGGTGGTCGGTATTCTGCAATATTTTCTAAATATTAAAGTTTACTGGAGTAAAGGTATTTTTTAAAAGAATGTTTGCTTCTAAGAATTTTTATAATTAAAGGTTGCAACTTTCAAACCGTGTATTAAACTTTGTAACATTTTAATAAAAATATTATAAACATGTTAAACTTTTTAATGGCGTTGAAATAAGAATTTCCTGCATCATTATGAAGTAGTTATTAAAATGTTGATTACATTCGAGTACATACATCATTTTAATTTTTCACATCAAATTAAAATTAACACTATTGTCAGTTTTAATATGTTTTATGTGCGAGTATGTCTATTGTATACATTTATTGAGAAAATAATAAAAAAATATTAGTATATGTTGGTATTTATTAATATATATGTATATATATCTTTATACATATGACTTTTTAAGTAGGATTATGTTGTACACTGGATTCTAACCTCGAATATGATCTCTCTCTGTCACTCAAATGTTTACTGGCAGAAAACTTATTGTTGAGTTAAGCTCGCCTTTGTACATCAATTATCTAATAGAATTAATGTTTTGTGTAAAATAAAGAATTATGAGTAAGAAAATAGTAGTAATATGTATGTACAAATGACGTAAATACTAATATTTTATGTATTTCTTATTATATTTACACATAATTCAACTCGCTTCTACCAGTGGTTTCGTACATTTTTATTTGCGTGTATTGAGAAGTTAATAAAACGAAGCTTTAAATGTTGTGGATAGAATTATACGACAAAGATAATATACCTGAAAAAATTTTTTTTTTATTCATCAAACCAGCTTATCAATAAACATACAATAGTAAAAACAAAATTGGTATTTTAAACAAATATATTTTTCCACTCACAAAATTTTTCACCCCACCCGACCACGTCGAATTTTTTTTCTTACTAGTTTATGCCAGCGGCTTACCCCCATATGAACCCCACCGCCTGTGTGCCCCACCGCCTGTGTTCCCACGTTGTCGTCGTGGTGGGGCTTGCGTGTCTCTGTGATCTTGAGGGCTATGCCGGTAGAGCTACTCATGCCGGAAGGCCTCAAGGGAGAGACCAGACCAAGAGGAACACACATGGCGGAGTCCAGTCGGACCGCCACTGAGGGTGCGCAGTCCAGGAGCATCGGCACAATCAGCTGTTGGTGCTCTTGGGCGGCGATTTTGGAGAAGTGGGTTCGCCTCCGGTACGTGTCTGTTCATCAGACATGACCAGGATGGCGAACGTGATAATGGGGACCCCACCCCATTTCAAAAATCAGGCAAAGCTGAGTTCAGCAAACACTATGAGCGCGACTGGCAAAAAATTATCTACCCCAGGAGGGTACCCCATAGTGGGAGAATCCCTCCCCGAGCAGAGCTCGGGCTGCCCCTCGTATTCTGGGGGGGGCAACCATCGCCTCGGGTCCTCGGACCCTGTACCGTCCCTCGAGGACGCAGCGAGCCAGGGTGGCTCACCTGCCCGCGTTGTGGAGTCCCTGGGACCCGTTCCCAGCACGTCCGCGGTGCCGGCAGGTTTTGAGCAGGCTGAAAGGAGTTTCGGCCTTAGGGAGGTGAGCGGAGACGCGGCGTCGGACTCTGATGCCGCGTCTTCACTTACCTCGGAGAGGATGGAGGTGGAGGAACTCGCTCCCAAAAGGAACGAGTTCCTCCGAAAGCGCCCCAAGTCGGGGGGTGGTCCGGGGTCAACCTCGGACGAAGCTTCGGCCCGAAAAATCTCCTCCTCTGGGCGGGGAGCGGGACGCAAGTCAGGACGGGGGAGGGGGCTCGCTGCCCAGGACGCGTCCCTCCAACGCACCCTGGAAATCGCCAGGGAGGTGCAACACCCCGGGGCAACCAGCGGCGAGCTTGGCCGGCCGGTTCCAGAGCCGTCTGACAGTGAGTCAGACGGCATGAAGGAGGCGCTGGCGAAGTTCGCCGAAATTGTGACGGCCACTCTAACGGCCGTCTCAAAGAAGAGAATCGGGGCCACCAAGGGAAGAGCCATCTCCGAGGGGACAGTCGCCGTCACGGATGCTCTGGCGATTGTCTTCGAGCCGCTCATAAAACCCTTCAACAGAAGGATTGAGCGGCTCGAGGCGGACCTGGCCGAGCGCCAGGGAGGTGGACCCGTCGTGATGGCCCCAGAAAGGGGATGCAAGCGGGGGCAAGGCGAGTCTCAGCCCCTTCCCCGACCGGAGAATGAGGTGCTGACCCTGCTGCGGCAGGAGCTGGGTTCCTTCCAGCGGCAGCACCAGCAGCAGCAGCAGCGATTCGAGGAGGGGGTGCAGAGGCAGCTTTCTGTCCTGGAGGGCATTGTGCTGCGCCCCCCACTCGCGACCTCCGGACCGAAGAGGGCGGCAACGTATGCCGCCGCAACCGCAGCCAAGGCTACTGCGCCCAAGGCGGGCCCGTCGGGGAAAGCCGGGCGCGGGGCCGTGGCGTCGGAGTCTGCGAGGCCAGCCCCGGCGGCCAAGCAGCAGCAGCGGCGGCAGGGAGGGACTGTTCCTCCCCCGAAGTGCAAGGCGGCGCTACCCCCCGCTAAACCGTCAAGACGCCCTGCTGGGGCGGCTACCAGGCCGCCTCACCCGCCTGCAGAGCCCTCAGCTGACACCGAGTGGACGGTGGTCGGTGCCAAGAGGAAGGCGGGCAAAGCGGCCAGGGCTGCCAAAAAGCGCGAGCGGCGGCGGCAACGAAAAAAGCGAGCCATGGCGGCTAGACTTCGTGCCCCTAAATCCGAGGCTGTAGTTATCACGCTACAGCCTGAAGCGGAGAAAAGGGGCGTGACGTACAAGTCCGTCATGGACAAGGCGAGGCGGGCGGTGCTGCCCCACTTAAAGGAGCTCGGAGCCTCTGAGGGCTTCCGCATGCGGCGCACCGTAACCGGTGCCCAAATGTTGGAGGTCCCTGGCGCGTCCAGTGGCCCAGCGGCAGACGCCCTGGCCAAGAGGCTCAGGGAGTCCCTGGACGCGGAGGAGGCCCGAGTGTCCAGGCCCACGAAGTGCATCGACATGCGCATCATGGGCTTGGACGACTCCGTTGGGGTCGACGAGGTGGTGGCCGCCATCGTCGGTGCGGGAGGGTGCACAGCCGAGCAGGTTCGGGCGGGCACCATCCGCACTGATGGCACGGGCATGCGAGCCGTAACGGTCAGCTGCCCCGTGACGGCGGCCAAAACCATCACCGGGGAGGGCCGAAGGCTTCTGGTGGGCTGGGTCTCCGCCCAGGTGAGATTGCTGGAGCCCAGACCTCTGCGGTGCTACCGCTGCCGCGTGGGACATCATGCGGGGGCCTTTTGCGCCGCGGAGGTGGACCGCAGTGACCGCTGCTTCAAATGCGGTCAGCCTGGTCACAAGGTCGCCGAATGCCGTGAGTCGCCGCACTGCTACGCATGTGCGGCGGCAGGCCAAAAGGCGGACCACCAGGCTGGTTGCAGGTCCTGCGACCCCCCCACCAAGGTGAAGAACAGGGTCCGGCCCATCCCTGGTGACGTCCTCACCGCCGCAGCCGCCTCCGTAGCCGCCGCCGCTATCGCCGCCACAACCGCCGCGGCAGTGCCTCCACGAGGGGCTCAGGAGGAGATCGTAATGGAATGTCAATAACAGCTCCATTACGTCTCCTCCAGGCGAACATCAACCACTGCGCCCCCGCTCAGGATCTGTTGCTCCAGAGCATGGCGCAGTGGTCGATCAATGTCGCCATAGTCTCCGAGCCGTACTATGTCTTGCCCAGTGGAGACTGGGTTCAGGACCTGGACGGCTCGGTGACTTTAATTAGGTCGACCGCCGCCGGTACTCCGCCCCTCGAGCGCGTCACGAGGGGACGAGGTTGCGTGGCAGCACGGTTCGGGGACATTGCAGTGGTAGGCGTCTACCTGTCCCCGAACAGATCTCTCGGCGATCTCCACATCTCCCTTATGGAGCTGAAAAACGTCGTCGTTGGGTTTAGGGACCTCCCCGTGGTCGTTTGCGGGGACTTCAATGCCTGGAACGAGGCTTGGGGTTCCCGCTACACGAACGGGCGGGGTCGGTCGGTAGAGGCCTGGGCTGAGGAGTCCGGCCTGGCCCTCTTAAACCTGGGCTCTGTTTCCACGTGTGTGCGGATGCGGGGTGAATCAGTGGTGGACCTGTCTTTCGCCAGCCCCGATCTGACACCGCGTGTCGTCGACTGGCGCGTTATGGAGGGGGTGGAGACGTTCTCAGACCACCGGTACATCCGGTTTGACGTCTCCGCCCAAACCTCGACCGCGCCGGTCCAACGGAGCCCTTGTGGTCCGCGATGGTCGCTGAGGCAGATGGACCGGGAGCTTCTCCTGGAAGCCGCGACGGTACAGGCCTGGGTGCAAGCACCGGACAGGCCTGTCGACATCGACGTCGAGGCAGAGTGGTTCCGGGAGGGCATGTCGCAAATATGCGACGCGTCAATGCCCCGAGTCCGTCCAGGACGTGCCAAGCGCCAGGTGTACTGGTGGTCGCCGGAGATTGCGGCATTGCGCAATGCGTGCAACCACGCGCGACGCCGGTACGCCAGGTACTGCAAGCGCCGCAACCGCCCGCCGGATGCGGAGGCTGTTGAGGCGGAGCTGTACGAGGGTTACAGGGTAGCGAAGCGCACCCTCCGAGCGGAGATTAAGCGGTCCAAAATGGAGGCCCGCAACGTCTGGCTGGGGTCTCTGAATGCAGACCCGTGGGGACGCCCATACAAGATGGTACGGGAGAAACTCCGTCCATGGGCTCCCCCACTGACTCAGAGTCTCCGGCCCGAGCTCGTGGAGGGTGTGGTCAGCACTCTGTTCCCTACGCGGGGGGTACACTCCCCCCCGTCTATGGCTCCGCCAACACCGGCAGTACCTGACGCGGACCACGACGACGACGACGATGTTCCAGAGGTGACCGAGGTAGAGATGAGAGTGGCGGTACGAAGGCTGAGTGCCAAGAATACCGCCCCAGGACCTGACGGCCTGCCAGGGAGGGCCTGGGTCCTGGCTATGGAGGCTCGGGCCTCGATTGAGGGGGCTCTTTAGCGCATGTTTGGAGAGGGGCCAGTTCCCACTTCGCTGGAAGACGGGGAAACTGGTCCTCATAGCGAAGCCTGGGCGCCCTGCGGACTCTCCGTCCGCGTACCGGCCCATTGTGCTGCTCGACGAGGTGGGCAAGCTCTTTGAAAGAGTCATTGCAAACCGCCTCGTCGCGCGCCTTGCAAGGGTGGGGCCGGACCTGTCGGACGGACAGTTCGGTTTTCGCAGGATGCGCTCCACGGTGGACGCCATCATGCGCGTGCGAGCCCTCACGACGGGGGATGCGGTGTCCCAGGGCAGGTGTGTCGTGGCAGTGTCCTTGGACATTGCCAACGCCTTCAACTCCCTGCCCTGGAGTTGCATTGGAACGGCACTCCGGTACCACCGGGTGCCCGACTACCTCTGTCGGGTGATCGAGGCCTACCTATCGGAGAGGTATATCATCTACCCCGGTCACCAGGGAGAGTGGAAACGTCGAGAGATGTCGTGCGGTGTTCCGCAGGGATCGGTACTTGGACCACCCTTGTGGAACATCGGGTACGACTACGTGCTGCGCGGCGACTTCCCCGACGGGGTCAGCGTGGTCTGCTACGCGGACGACACGTTGGTCCTAGCGCGGGGAGAGTCGTACCGGACGGCGGTCGAATTAGCGACACGCGGGGTTGCGATGGTTGTTGACAGGATCCAGCAGTTGGGACTCGAGGTGGCACTGCACAAGTCCGAGGCCATGTGCTTCCACGGCCCTCGGGGTGCGCCACCACCGCGTTCCCAGCTAACGGTAGGAGGAGTTCACATCAGCGTCGGGTCGACGATGAAGTACCTGGGACTCGTCCTCGACAGCTGGTGGAACTTCAAGGAGCACTTCCGACGTCTGGCTCCCAAACTGAATCGGACTGGGGCTGCTCTCGGGCGGCTCCTGCCCAACCTCAGGGGACCAGACGCCTCCTGCCGGAAGCTCTACGCGGGAATCGTTCGGTCCATGGCTCTCTACGGGGCTCCGGTGTGGGCACCGACGTTGACACAGCAACCGAGGGCCCAGCTGAATGCGTGCCAGAGGGTCATAGCAATACGCATGGTGCGAGGGTACCGAACGATCTCCCGCGAGGCGGCGACCCTCCTTGCTGGCCAACCGCCGTGGGATCTGGAGGCAACAGTCCTTGCACACATGCACGACAAGCGCATGGAGATGCAACGCCGGGGCGAAATTCCGCTGCCACGACAAGTCGAGGCATGGCGGACAGAGCTCCGGCGGGATCTCATGGCGAAATGGCGTCAACGACTATCGCAACCTCGTTCGGGGCGCGCCACAATTGGGGCGATAAGGCCCATCCTTGAGGCGTGGCTGGAAAGACCTCACGGCGTTCTCAACTTCCGCACGACGCAGGTGCTTACCGAACACGGAAAGTTCGCTAAGTACCTGTTCCGGATTCGTGCGGAGGATTCGCCCGGGTGTCGCCACTGTGCGGAACATCCGGAGGACACGGTGGAGCACACTGTAGAGGTGTGCCCCGCCTGGGCGGAGCATCGCCGTGTCCTCGTGGGGGCGATCGGCGGCAGCGATCTCTCTCGCCGGGCCTTGGTTCAGGCCATGGTCCGTAGTGAGGAGGGATGGCAGGCGGTCGCCTCCTTCTGCGAAGCAGTAATGCTAGCAAAGGAGGAGGCCGACCGCATCAGGCAGAGGCAACGGGGCGCTCGCCCCAGCCGCCGCCGGGATTCCGATCCCGATTTCCGGCCACCGTAGGCGCGGGCTTGCGGACGGCGTGCAATGGGTAGCACGCTGTCCGATCGTCCGGTAACCGACCGGACCGAGCCCAAGTCGTCGACGGCGCGTTCTGTTCCCGCGCGCCTCAAGGAGCTGTCAGCACACCGAAGAGGCCCAGCCTGCTAACTGCAGGCAGGCAGGGTCGAAGCCTACTGGGGTCATGGGTTAGTTCCGAAAGGAATGCTCGGCCCCGGCACGATAGGCTACGTAGGAACGGGGTAGGTTTTTAGTCAGTAAGAGTCTGACACTACTTCCCGCTCCGCCCAAGGGCGGGATTTGTCATTGGATGATTTTACCTACCATAAAAAAAAAAAAAAAAAAAAAAAACCCCCATATGAAGGATTTTTTTTTTTTTGCTAGGTAAAATCATCCAATGACAAATCCCGCCCTTGTGTGGGGCGGGAAATAGTGTCAGACTCTTACTGACTAAAAACCTACCCTTCCATTCATTGCCTTTGTCCCGGGGCCCGTGGCGACATTCTCACATAACCTTTGGCCCCAGTGGAGTTTAGTAAAATCCATTCTTAGCGGATTTCTACAGCCTATAAGGAACCTACTGCCAAATTTTAAGTATAGTTATAGTTATAGTTTCTGAGATTTCGTGATTATTCAGTGAGTGGTATTTCGCTTTTATTTATATAAATTAGCAGCTTTAAAGCTTTATGACTTTATTGTTGACAGACATCTTAATTCTCTATTGTACACCATAAATTAGTGGATAACAAAGGTACATAGGCGAGCTTAACTCAAAGTTGAGGTTTCTTCCAACAAACCATTAAGTGATAGAGAGAGATCACAATAGAGGGTAGGATCTAATGTACAATTTAATAATTACAAATAACACGAATAAAAATACATAAACATGACTACATACATAAATACAAATACATTTTTTTTTTCATATTTTTTACCAGAACTAAAAAGCGTTTAATTTAGTAATAGTTTTATTTTTATTTTGACTGGTAGAAAATGCCTAAGACATTAAGTCCGCCTCTGTACCTTTATGTGCATAAAGTATTAAAATAAATAAAATAATCTCCTATACATAACTTTTTTTCGGTAGCATAATGCCTTACCTAGCTGTCGCCTTAAAAAATAATACACGAACATGACGGAACTAAACTGCCCATGTTACAAGTACAAGCGAAATACTTTTTAATTGATTGCGCGTACGCACCTGCTGGCCGTATATGTAAGAATTGTTACCTGCTTTTAATAACTGCCGCACGTACTAGTAGGTACCTATATTATTAAAATTACAGTTGAAATTATTTCGCTTCTGTGTTTGTTCGTACTACGTGAGTACAGTACCTCTACCATGAGTTTTAAGCAATAGTATTCGTCGCTACTCGATATCGACGCCGTAAATATTTTGTATGGCAAATTTTGCAGCGCCTCTAGCAGTCACTTGCAGAACGAAAATTTGCCATATAAAATATTTACGGCGTGCGACGAATACTATTGCTTAAAACTCATGGTAGAGGTACTGTTGGGTACATTCTTTTGGGGGGGATTTAAAAGGAGGGGCTGTTTTTTTTAAAAAAAATGATGATGTAATTTACGTGATTGGTGAATCTAGTACCTAATTGGGTAAATATAGGACCGCGGGATTTTTTTCATTGATGTTAACTAGTTGCTTGACTGAAATCCCACCTGATGGTAAGCAGTGATGCAATCGTTGATGATGAGGCGTACTAGTTTATTAAGGGCCTATTCACGAAGACAACCAAATGATAATCGGATGGGAAGACCGCAGCAGGCAAACTGTTTCAGTCCTTCGATGTACGCGGTAACGTCGAGGCAAAACGCTTAATCCGGACCGTAAAAGTTTCAACAACGTAAGAGTTTTTTTTTTTATAGTAGGTAAAATCATCCAATGACAAATCCCGCCCTTGGGTGGGGCGGGAAATAGTGTCAGACTCTTACTGACTAAAAACCTACCCTGTTCCATTCATTGCCCCAGGGCCCCGGGTGACATTTTCACATAACCTTTGGCCCCAGTACCTAGGCTTCGGCCCTGCTGGGCCCCTACAGTTTGCTGACAACTCCTTGAGGCGCGCGGGAACAGTGTGCGCCGTAAATGATTTGAGCTCGGACCGGTTTGTTACCGGACGGACGGACAGCGAGCTACCCATTGCCCGCCGTCCGCGAGCCCGCGCCTACGGTGGCCGGAAATCAGGATCGGAAGCGGTCGGCCTCATCCTTTGCTAGCATTACAGCTTCGCAGAAAGAGGCGACCGCCTGCCACTCCTCCTCGCTCCGGAGCATGGACTGAACCAAGCCCCGGCGCGAGAGATAGCCGCCTCCGATCGCCCCCACAAGGGCACGGCGATGCTCTTTCCCAAGCGGGGCACACCTCAACTGTGTGCTCCACCGTGTCCTCCGGGCGCTCCGCACAGTGGCGACACCTGGGCGTCGTCTCCGCACGAATCTTGTACAGGTAAACAACGTAAGAGTGGATATTCGCCGTACACGATACACGGCGTACACGTAAATCGATTAGTGCACATTGAAGGTCGACCGCTATGATAGTCCAACGGGTGTGACGAGGATTATAACCGACTTTCGGGTCTCAATCAAAGAGCCCCCCTCTTTGATTGAGACGCGACTGCGCGTAACCATAGCTGGTTAAACTTATTTGCCGCGTACTATACCCGATTACAGATATTTGTTCCGGGTGTTTTCTGTTTGTGCTGTGCGTCTTCTGTAAGTGAGTTTACAGGTTTGTGAACGCACCCACCACACAGAAGTAGTTCCTAATGTGGGGATAATGTTTAAACTGTCAAGTCCCAAGAGAATACCGGTGCCCGCACACCTATTGTATTTCTATTGTGTCTCTAATTACGGTGTTCAAAGGGTAAAAGGAACGCTACTTACAGTGTAAGTTCCAAGACATCCACATGAAAATAATTGCTATATCCATGTACCAACTCAAAGCTGCATCATGACCCTCCCTGCCCTCCTGATCAATCGACTTCACTAACCAATTAGCCACGATCCTCGGTGCTTCAAAGTGAGTAATACGTCTTAATTGCATTGCTGCTCCAACTTACAGTGAAATACGACTGCTCACTGAGAAACTTAGTTGATATTCAGAGGGTGAACTGAATTCAGTAATTACTGATATCATGAATATACGAGTAGAATAAATAATACTAAACAAGATTAACTAGTTGGTTTTATTACTGAAACAGCTGCGCATTGTGATCTATTGGGAGAGGATGGAATTGCGAAATATAGCACTTTTTTATTTTTTGGGTAAGTACTTACAAAGAATGTAAAGCTTTCGAATGATGTTATGATTATATCAAATATTATAATATTCCACAACTATCACCACAACACCGTCTAGTCCCAAGCTAAGCAGAAGAGCTTGTGTTATAAATATTAGACAGCTGATACACATACTTGTATATTTCTAAATAATATAAATAAATCATCACTACATAGTATAAAACAAAGTCGCTTCCCGCTGTCTGTCCCTATGTATGTTTAGATCTTTAAAACTACGCAACAGATTTTGATGACTTTTTTTAATAGATTGACTGATTCAAGAGGAAGGTTTATATGCATAATACTTGCATAATATATTTAATATCACCATTGCACCCGTGTGAAACTGGGGCGGGTTTTCAGATAAATACCAGAAAAAATTATCGGGCTCATCACACAAACATTTGTTTTAGGTGGGAATCGAATCCACGACCTCCAGTATAGCAGTCAGGGCTACTAAACACTAGACCAACAGGTCAGTCAACCAGTTTATTTTAACTATATAAATATTTTTTTAGTAAGTACCTTTGTTTTCTTAATATTTTTTTCTTTTTTTATGCTTTACCATGACTTTTCTCTACCACCCTTGGTTGTCTGGTAGAGAATGCCTAAGGCATTACGTCCGCAGTTTTAGTTAATAAATGCACTCTTACTAAAAAATATACTGAACTACCTTCTGCCAGCGATTTTTTCCGCGTGAATGTCGGTTTCTCCATACAAACTTTCAACCCCCGTATTACCCCCTTAGGGGTACAGTTTCGTAAAATCCGTTCTTAGCGGATGTCTACACCCTATAAGAAACCTACCTACAAAATTTTAAGTTTGTAGATGTTATAGTTTCTGAGATTTCGTGATTAATCAGTGCGTGGTATTTCGCTTTTATATATATAGATTTGTCTACCAAATAGACCACACACGTGATAAATATCAATATGATTTTTGTTTAGTCCTGTGATTTACATAAAGTGAAACTTAGAAGGTCATTATGTCACACGATCACCAAGATATCATCTAATTCATTGGAACTGTAGACGATGATCGTGACAGTGTCCTTAAAATTAATACTCATAAGAGTTTTGTCACGTTTGGGAGTTACAAGATATCATTTTGTTCTTTAATGCTTTTATCGTTTATTTATGAAAGATCATCAAATCAAACTTGGATATTATACATTTCATGAGGTTTAAGGGCCGTGCCTCACTGGGATATCATAGCGGCGTAGCCAGTTCAAACCCGATAAATAGTATGGATTGGCTGCATGGCCAACAGTGGCCAAGTCAGGCGTCATCAAAGACACTTCCGCCTAGCCACCACTGAGTTCATTTTTGCTTGCACTCGAAACAAAAACTACAAAGGGTTTTGTTTGGCGCCAGGCCACAGGATTCAAGCGATTTTTTTTAAATGATCAGGCAGAAATTACCGCTATAGTACACATCATAGAGCTGCATGCATTTTCTTAGTTGCGCGAACTGGCTGTGCCGCAATAGAATTAAATTATTTTTCTTCACAACTGTGTTGAAAAACAACGTATTATACCTACTCGTGAATATTGGTGATTACCGTCCGTCTATAAGCGTTACTTCACCTTGAAGCTCCTACCTGGCGGTTATTATTATGTTAGCATCAGACTTGCCATAAAAGTCCTTATAACGTTGATAATCTTAATTACGACTTTATCAACCATTAAAATTACCTTCAACACCAACAAATGATTACAAAGCATGGAACAACACGAATCGATTGTTCCTATAACGTTCACCTGTCGAGAGTTCAATTTAGTTCCGGAAGCGTCTGGTTAGGGGAAGTGACGTCACGTAGCGATGGTACCGGCACTGAGTAAGGGTGCTAATCGGTCTGTGGACTTTTTGTTTGATTCATGTTCAATTTGTAAGGATTAAATTTGAGATGATCTGAAGTGTGCTTAACAATTTCGATATCTGTTGGAAATGCAAAGAATAGAAAAGCATAAAAATAGAAAAGCATCCTATAAGTTGGGAAAAAAAGGTGTTGGCATTAGTTAATTAATGTTTTAAAAAAATATTATTATTATAAAAATAAAAATTATTTATTTAAGTTTTCATTATAAATCAAATAATCATGGTGTTTATAGTTGATAAGGATAAATAATGTTTTTCACCAACAACTGATTTCAACGTAAACATGAATAATAACCATTATTAATATTAAATACACGCTTTGAGAAGGGTAAGTTACCTACATAATTATGTATTTTCAATGATAAATCAAACCTATTGGTACTGGTACTTAACGTTGTAGTTTAATTTGACTTACTGAGTTTTTGGACACGATATGTCCGGATACAGTGTCCCGATTGACATTTTTTAATTTCAATATTATTTTTAGTGACGATTCAAACTCCGATTAAAAAATAAACTGTTTTGCACAGTCGGATAAAAAAGTTTTGTTTGATGAATACTAATTTATACAAATTAATCTAATTTTTGCATTGCATTGCATCAGCCTTATAATGTTCCCATTGCTAGGAATCAGGCCTCCTCTCTAGGAGAAGAAATGGGCCGTAATCCACCACCCGGGCCCAGTCCAGGTTTGTGGATGTCACATGTCATCGAATTTTTGGTTCTAGGACATGCCGGTTACCTCACGATGTTTTCCTTCACCGTTTTGAAAGCAGTACCTGGTGATGAAATAAATTACAAAAAGTATTGCGCCTGATTAGGTTTGAACGCGCGAACTACAATCCGTAAGTCGGAGCTGTTACCACTCGGCCACTACAGCTCTCAATTAATCTAATTAAGTCAATCAAATAAGAAATATCTCGTCAACCATCACATTGATTGATTTAACTTACTAACTAAAGTGAGCATTCGGACTCTGAGTCTCATCATGACGTGTGTGAAACGTCAGTAAGTCTTTATTTGGTCCACAAAGGAAGTTCCTATGTACCAATTTCCAGGATAATTCCACAGGGTTTTTCCGTTAAATTTTGTGGTTAATTATTCAAATTAACAATAATTCGTTAAATATAACACGACAATAACAACTACGTTGATAATCGTACCGACATACCGAAGTAGGAAATTTTGCTTGCCTAATTAGTTATTCAATTGTAAGTAGGTACTCAAAAGCACAATAGTGAACGCAAAACGATGGTAAATCATATAATACTAGCTGCTGCCGGCGGTTTCGGCCGATTGCTAGTAGAAAATTATCCCAAGGCAACATACTCCCGGGAAAAAGTATCCTATGTGCTATTCCAAGACACGATCTACCCGTGTACCAAGTTTCCCCGTAGGTGTGGGCTTGCGGACGGCGAGAAATAGGTAGGTCGCAGTCCGACCGTCCGGTAACCGTCGCACCGAGCCCAAGTCGTCGAAGGCGCGTATTGTTCCACGCGCGCTTCAAGGAAATATCAGCAAACCATAGGGGGTCCCTGCAGGGTCGAAACCTACTGGGGCCAAGGGTCTGCTTCTGAAAGGAAGACTCGGCCCTAGTATGAAAGGCAACGAAAGTCTGACACACCCGCCTGCTCGGGCGGGAAATGTCATTAGATGATTTTCCAAATTTTCGTGTTTATATTGGATACCTAAGTATTGTTTAATCAGCCTTATAATGTTCTCACTGTTGGGATTCTGGCCCTCTTTTGAGAGAGAATCATTTATGATATTTCCAACTAATATTATAAACTAGTTAGCTCTGTTTAAGCTCAAAATAGATTTTTTTTTATCGACCCAGTAGTTTTTGAGTTTATTCCGAGATATTTGAGGCCTTCCAATGCTGCGTCTTCAGATACGTGGGCGCCACTCCAGAACCGACCATGGTCTACTTGAATGCCAAGTATCCTGTGGCCTGCATGACACTATCATCCCGTCACCAGTTACTAGTTAGATACGAATCAATACAGAAAAGGGTTAGTCCTTCTATGCTTGACAAGTACGCAGCGCTACCTCAATGACGAACACCTAAATAGGATACATTGGATTGTCAACCAAATGGACCTAAAAATTGGATTGTTAATTCAATGTATTCTATTTGAATGTTCGTTGTTGCGGCAGCGCTGCGTTTTCTTAGAGAATAGCACTACTGAAAAATGGAAGGTACAGTTGGAAAGACAAGTGTTTTGATTTTACAAAGAGATAAAGAGGTTTTTTTTTTTTAAAATAATCTCTGAAAGTAGGTACTGGTCCGATTGCTAAAATTTTTTTAACCGGTAGAATTTCTGTCAGTCAGTTAATTTTTTTTTTTTATGAGTGCGTACATAAAATGTAGCCTATGTGGCTTTTATGTATGCGGGCGAAGTCGCGGGCAGGCTAGTTGCAAATCTATAAACTCCTAAACGGTTTTGAGCAACGAGGTTGGATCCCTGATTCAATGACGCTAGCAAATTGCTAATAAAGTGGCCCAAGCGCATATCGTAAATATCAAAACTGCATTTTATTAGATACTTTAATAGGCCCTTTTGCACATGCGCGAATAATTCTAACGACCAAAACATGTTGAGCTTACGCTAGGTTATAGCTGTAAATTAAATTCCTTTTATGGTCATAACCTAAATTATTCTTATTGATGTTGACTGATTGATTTCTAAGTGCTTTGGCTTCCTGGCCATTTTATGTTTTTGTCTTTTTATTGGCAGAAGTACTACAGTGCTTAGATTCAGTTTTATATGGCATACAAATTAGGTTCTTTTTTTCTATATATATATATATTTTTGTATGGTAGTTAAAATCATCCAATGACAAATCCCGCCCTTGGGTGGAGCGGGAAGTAGTGTCAGACTCTTACTGACTAAAAACCTACCCTACCCTACTCTATATTTAAAGTAGGTCATACGAATACAACCTACTGAATTCTCAAACGAAACTTTAGCATAAAAATTCGTCAACCTTTTGTTTTCTCAAGTTTTCATCTTCAATCATAAGAAACAGAAAAAAAACTAGGTTTTTTATGGTAGGTAAAATCATCAAATGACAAATCTCACCCGTGGGTGGGGTGGGAGATAATGTCAGACTCTTACTGACTAAAAACCTACCCTGCTCCTTCATTGGCTTCGGCCCAGGGCACCGGGGTTAACTTTCGCCTAACCAGGTATCTTTACCTCCTGCTAGGACTGTGGGATTAATCGGAACAGCAATTGGAGGAATATAAGTGTGTTTAGTCAGTGAAAGTCTGGCCCTCCCCCTCGCTCTACACAGAACGGGAAAAGTTATTTGAAAAAAGTGTCTACCCTACACTGGAACATTGTTAGAAAAAGTAAACAGTGTGGTAAAACTACGTCACCAAAACGAAACGTAATAAAATATAATCTACCCTAAATCTAAACCAATTAAGTCTTTGCACAATTTTAATCTAAAACGTAATGAAAATTGTCACAAACGTTTTATCGACACAAATAGTTGTGCAAACGCGTTATTCATTATCATTACAGATATGTAAATCAAGGTTAATCAAGTACTACTTATTAAAACAACTTAGCGACATAATAAATTAAAATACAACTAAGTAATAAATAAGGCAATTATAATTTGTAATTTATTACAAATGAATCTTTGTAATTGCAAATGACATCACGATAGGTGACGTACGCTGAATATGTCGACAACTAATTTGCTGAATACGTTGCTAACATTGTAAATTTACGGTCAAATCTGTGACCATAAAACCACAATAAAATCATTAGAACAAGGACCTTATGAGATCATCAGTCATCTAACATGATTTTATGACGGCAGTGTCGATATAATACGCTTGTAGTCAGTTTTTCCAAGCATATAATTAGCAAGCATGGAAATATATAATTAAAGTAATTGATTTCTGTGCTGTTCTTGTGTGTTATTTTCTATTCAATTTATTGCAGATATTGTTAGCTAGGTTTTGCAAATGCTTCATAAAAAAGAATGACATGTTATCTTATTAATGTTTTGCAAGTGATGACACAAGGTGTCAAAGTCACATTAAAGAAAACTGAAATTGTGTCAACAACATATTCATTGTATTATTATTATCGAACATTGTAACAATATAACGAGAATAGAATAGAATAAAACTTTTTTGTACACCAAAAAGTTACACAAACTGTACATAAATAACGAGTAACGAGTTTTTTTTTTTCCAAAATCTGCTGGCTCGATTCTTGGCTGGATATTGATTTTTTTTAAATACAGTTCCTCAGTTTTAGTTTTCTTTAAAATCAGGGCGGGAGTATTTTTCATTGTACCTTTTTCATAGTTTGAATTTTAACCACCCATGACGTCCACTAATGTATTACTAG
This sequence comes from Leucania comma, assembly GCA_958295575.1. Lineage (NCBI taxonomy): Eukaryota > Metazoa > Arthropoda > Insecta > Lepidoptera > Noctuidae > Leucania > Leucania comma. Next base: position 6,903,860 of record OY282468.1, read on the forward strand.
TTGTCCCGTGCCCATTTTATTTTTACATAGATTATGTCTTACAAAATAATAAAAAAAAAACGAAAACATGTGACATCCACCAACACGCACTGGGCCTACGTGGTGGATTATAGCTTTTTCCCTCTCATAGAGAGGAGGCCTAGCAGTGGGAATATTATAAGGCTGATGCTATGTATGCTACAGGAATAATTTATTTATTATTTACTTATTAGACATACATACAGCTATCGTTACCGATCAACCCAATGCGATAATAATATACACTACACTAATGAAAGAATTTTCAAAATCGCTTCAGCTGTTCTAGAGATTACTTCTTACAAAGAAACATACAAACTTTGGCATTTAATTATATTAGTGTATATAATCGTAGACATCTTAAAGCTTAAATCTCAAACTTATTTCCATCATACTTGTACGTATTATGTTAAAGAAAACCTAAAAAAAAAAACAAAACTAAAAATAGGTACTGAAAAGAACCACAAGAAATCCAGCTGATTTTTTTAAAACAATTACTTATATATACACGTGGTGCCAATAAAATCGGACAAACAAATAGGCTGCTCTCCAATTCCATTAAAATTTACCTACCGAAACTTACCTATTTTTTCCTACCTATTTATTTAAAATTATATGATGTTTGTTTTTATGGTAGGTTAAATCATCCAATGACAGATCCCTTGGGTGGAGAGGGAAATAGTGTCAGACTCTGACTGACGAAAAACCTACCCCGTTCCGTTGCCTATCATAACGGGGCTGAGCCTTCCTCTCAGAAAACGGCTCTTGACCCCAGCAGGCTTCGACCCTGCCTGCCTGCAGCTAGTAGGCTGGGCCTCTACGAAATCCCCTGATGTTATATGTGTTAGTAGAGTAATATAAGTCGCACAAAACAAATCAATCATACTTTGGCCGACATCTGTAGGTCATGCGGGAGTGGAATCCCCGGTAATACGTCATCTGGTCTGTCATAGGTACCTATGATTTATAAATACATATATGTAATAGTACAAATAAATACGCACACGCATTAACACAACTCATTTATTTTATATTAATTACGTATATCTTTATTGTACCCATTTTTCTTAGTATCGGGTAATACGTCATCTGTCCTGCCCTAGCTACGTATGATTTATAAATAAATATAGTACTACAAATAAATAGCATAGCATAGGATCAGCCTTATAATGTTCCCACTGCTGGGACTCAGGCCTCCTCTCTAGGAGAGGGAATGTCACATATCTCCGAATTTTTGGTTCTAGGACATGCCGGTTTCCTCACGAAGTTTTCCTTCACTGTTTTGAGAGCAGTGGTGATGAAATAAATTACACAAAGTAATGCGCCTAGCTGGGTTTGAACCAGTGACCTACGACTTGTAAGTCGGGGCCGTTACCACTCGGCCACCACTGCTCTCTCTACAAAAAAATACGTACCTACACAATACACATATTAACATAACACCTTTATTTTACATTTATATTTATTTTTACACTAAGACATCACTATCATAAATGTTATATTGCAAGACTAGGGACTGATGAAGTGTTAAAAATGGCAATCGTGATAAGCGAGAAAGAGTATGGAGCTATACACCTTATATAGCTCCATCCATTCTTTTAACAGTTCAGTTTAGGTCGTAAACTAGGTCGCGGTAAGAGGTCGCGGTAGCACAGCTGTTTTACGAGTACGTCCTTCACGTCACAAACTCAGGTTCAGTTAAAAACCAGCGCCAGGCACTGGTTCTATGGCATTTCTAAACTGGACCTACGCTGGCGCAGCCATGAGGCACACTATTTTTTTTTTATTTTTGCTTCTTTTCTTGTCTCTGGTTTATACCTTTAACTAGGTGTATTTGTGTGAAGAATAAATTATTCTTTTAATAAATTTTCTTTCTTTTTTTTACAAATTGCTTGAATCAATCTAGCCAAGTTTTTTCGTAGCATTGTTCGAAAGAGTCACCGGTGCTCTGGTACGTAAAAGGTATTGAAGGAACATGGGTGGCTTCAAGTAGGTAAAAGGTAATAAAGGAAAATTAGGGGTTCTAGTAGGTAAAAGTCGAACTATCCCTCTCTCCCCTCCCATAGCGGGAGTTATTAGATGATTCCCTACCAGAAAAAAACACCCTATCATTTGCTGACGTACCCTTACTATAATTAGATTCAGCTCTTATCAAAAAGTGGTAAATGAGACAAAAACCACAACATAATTTACGTAGACCAATGTGTTTGCGCGTCAGAACGAGACTGTGATTGGCCAAGAAACAGCCAAGTTATTGAGTAACAACATCATAAATAACATTTACACTTATTGCATTACTTAGGGAGTGGTTCTAATTCTAAGTGGGAACTTGTAACAGTTTAGATTCAACAACTACTCTGTGTACAGTTGGCAAAAGAGTTTTGTATGCAGGCTATTACTTATTCTGTGATGCAGGCTAGTTCTACACATAAGACTGCCTTACTTTTTGTCAGCTACATTATTTAGGTACCGACTTCCTATCAATCTAGAGCGACTGCCTATCTGACCTTAACAACAAAGTAACTAAGTGAAATGATACCCCTTGGGAAGACTGGTGTTAGAATTTGTTCCTTAAGGACTGTAAAAGATGAAAATTAAATTAAAAGCAATCAAAAATATTTGTTTACGGGGACTATTGAATTGTTAAGAAATCAGCCCATCTGAAAATTGATGCTAATTGCACATTCTAAACCTCTACGGAAAAGAATATGCAAAAAACTAATAAATAATCTAACACTCTTTGTCATTAGTTTATTAGTCTGAATAAAAATGAATAAATATTTAAAATATAATTTAACTCCATAGAGACTCTTTTAAATGATAGCTAGCCAATGGCTTAGCGTGCTTTCCGTGGCACGGAGTTTTGGCGTGTAATGGATGGCCCACCATCCACTAATTGGCTTCAGAAAGCATTACCTAACTCAAAGATAGTTGGGATGGGTTTTTGCTTCATGAGTAGACATAAGCTAACTATTTTGCCGTGTGTACTTACTTAAAGCGCCACATATCTTGAAAGAAAAGTGTGATCTGGTTCTAAGTGATTACTATCTAACAGCTAGATTGTTGTAAAAGCTAAGTTAGGTCTGGTTAGCCAACCACTTAAGTAAGCAGAGTAAGAACTAAATATTATTTTCATGAAATAAATAAGTTATGTCAAGTAAGTAATTACCAGAGGTCGGAATAGGTAGAGTATATAACTTAAAATTGGGGAAAGTAAGTAATGTAGCATAAATAATACCTCCTGTAAGGTCTCGGAATCATAAACATGACCATTAAATCCCAGGATTCCTTCTTAGAATTCATTTACATAATTGAAAACTAACATGGTTAGCGAAATGTAAGTGTACGATTAGTGCATTTATATTCAGGGGCCTAGTATGCTATGTTCATAAATTCGTCATTTCAACACGATCCCATTGTCCGTAGAGGCCCAGCCTGCTAACTGCAGGCAGGCAGGGTCGAAGCCTGCTGGGGTCAAAGGCCGTTTTCTGAGAGGAAGGCTCAGCCCCGGCACTATAGGCAACGAAGGAACGGGGTAGGTTTTTAGTCAGTAAGAGTCTGACACTACTTCCCGCTCCGCCCAAGGGCGGGATTTGTCATTGGATGATTTTACCTACCATAAAAAAATAAAAAAAGAGCGATCTCACTTTGCTAAAAGTAAATAAATACTTATTATGGCCGCCAATGATATTTTAATCCTCACACAATTTTGCTCTGACCTGTAAAATGCAAAAAACTTGAGAAAATTTGAATTTCTCAGATTTGAAGCACTTATTTTATTCGCGGTACCTAAGTTTAACTATGACCTTCAATTCGCAGTAGCAGATATTCGGGTCTCAAGTGGCACCGAGGGGGCCTACGCCACTACGCCTACCGTAGCAACGATGGCCCTTTTAGTTCAACTTATTTGCCGCGTACCTACAAAACTTACTAGTATTCTTGACAAAGTACCAGCCATATCTACCTCATACATTAGCAAAATCATCGGACGTTTGAGCCATAACCTTAAATATTTGAATAGATTGAATACAGAACTCAGAATACATGCGAATGTTTACCGGCAGAGGTCGCCGTTTGACGTATATAAGGGCTTAACGTCAGTGACTTCCATAATTTGACTGTTGGTAATTAATCGATTCAGATGACTGGCATTTACTCGTCTATCAACTATATACACCGTTAAATTTTGGTAGTTTTAATCCCGCGGAGGGTCGATTCGGTACATGAAACACTATCGATTTGTAAAGATAAAAATGTAAAATAAAGTACTTTTTTTTAACTCGAATTAATTTACGTATGTACGAAATTGATTTCTTTAAGTTAGTTTAGATAAAAAATGCAAGTTGTGCAGACAAATATAGTTTTTATAAAAATAAATAAGTAGATAACAAATGCTATAAAAATACGTTAAATACTATTTTTTTTATAGCATAGTTTGAAAAATACTATATTTTGTCGAAGAAATGTTGGCAACCCTAAATATAGGGCACCTCGGCTCGGATAAATTTAGGTTAGAAGGGGATGGCAGCACCTTCGTGGTTTTTTTTTTTTTACGGTAGGTAAAATCATCCAATGACAAATCCCGCCCTTGGGCGGAGCGGGAAATAGTGTCAGACTCTTACTGACTAAAAACCTACCCTGTTCCTTCCCTGCCTTGGTTCCAGGGCCCTGGTATGCATTTTCATACCTTCCCAGAGCCCCAGACTAGGCCTCGACCCTACTGGGCCCCTACGGTTTGCTGACAACTCCTTGAGGCGCACGGGAACAGTGCGCGCCGTAAACGACCTGGGCTCGGTCCGGTCTGTTACCGGACAAACGGACAGCGAGCTACCCATTGCCCGCCGTCCGCAAGCCCGCGTCTACGGTGGCCGGAAATTTGGATCGGAGTTACGGCGGCGACTGCGGCGTGAGTGCCGTTGCCTGATACGGTCAGCCTCCTCCTTTGCTAGCATTACTGCTTCGCAGAAGGAGGCGACCGCCTGCCACTCCTCCTCGCTCCGGAGCATGGCTTGAACCAAGCCCCGGCGCGAGAGATCGCCTCCGATTGCCCCCACGAGGACACGGCGATGCTCTTCCCAAGCGGGGCACACCTCTACCGTGTGCTCCACCGTGTCCACCGGGCGTTCCGCACAGTGACGACACCCGGGCGTCACCTCCGCACGGATCTTGTACAGGTACGGCCCGAACTTGCCATGTTCGGTTAGTACCTGCGCCATGCGGAAGGTTATGACGCCGTGAGGCCTTTCCAGCCACGCCTCAAAGAGGGGCCTTACCGCCTCAATCGTGGCGTGCCCAGCACAAGGTTGCGACAGTCGAAGGTAGTTTCTTTTTAAACTACCCAGAAAACAATATTTTAGTACTCAAATATTTTTATATAATGGTAGAGCGCTCCCTGACCACAATTTTTTTGATAGTGTGACGGCTGACAGGATAGAGTGGAAGAAAAAAACGTGTTGCGCCGACCCCAAGTAATATTGGACAAGGGCAGGAAGAAGAAGAAGGTAGAGCGCTCCCTGACCACAATTTTTTTTTTTTTGATTTTTGAATAACATACATTTATTAATTTGGCGTGATGGTCCGATTGGTTGAGGGTGCCTCCCTCCCTTAAAACCCCCAAGTTTGACCCAAAAATGCAGAAAAAGTGCGATCTTTTGATTCCTAACCTCAAAATTTTAAATGTCTCCAAAAGTACGAGTTTCCTAGATTCCAGAGAGGATTCGGGGAGAAGACACCTCCCTCCCCCCTCGACCCCAAAACCCCATTATTTCGCTGTCCAGTATAGTACAGTCCTACCGTTTTTAAAACACAATTTTTGATTCCTAACCTCAAAATTTTCAATCTTGAATGTCTCCAAAAGTAAGAGTTTCCTAGATTCGGGAGGGGGTTGGGGGGAAGCGGACACCTCCCTCTCCCCTTCACCCCAAAAACCCATTATTTCGCTGTCCAGTATAGTACAGTTTTAACCTACTGTTTGTTAAAACACAACCAATAAAGTACCCAGTGCTGGGACATAGGTTTGGTCTGATTTCTGAAAGAATGTTTTTAAGGCAATGATATTATCATTGTTTTGAGGCATTTACGAATAGATAAATTACACACCGAATGTGCCATTTAGGTACACAGGAAATCCCAATATAGAGGCCGAATAGGGCCGTGGGAGGACTTCTAAAAAGGTAACCCGTAGTCCTAGAACACAAAAGGAGACTAAAGAAATATAAGTGTGTTATTAGATTGACAAAAAAAAAATCTGCCCTAAACACATCAGGCCGAGATTGCTTTCATTATGTAATTAACTACAAATCACTGTTGTTTACGACTAACCAGAATATTCATTGATGTCAAATGTCAAAATAAGTCTGTGTAATCAAACAATTAAAATTAACCTTAATGTCATGAGGAACAACAATTAAAAAAGTGTAATCTAATTGTTTAAAAACTATTTAAAATAATGCAAATTTAGTCACTATCCTTGGCCATTTATTAATCATGTTGGATTGGTACCAGTTTTTAGTGTTTCTCAGTTCAAATGTTAAATAGTTCACATGTCAAAATTAATTAATGATCCTGAGAAGATTACCTAGTTTAACTAGTTTTTTTTTAACTTTATAATACATAATAATTTTATTAAGAACAGCTGATTTTTTAAAACACAATTTTTTGACGTAACAACTCGAATTTAGAGTTTATACTTAGTTGCTAAAAAATTGAAAAAGTGTGTCACTTACCATCGCTTGGAGTAGGCGTATTGTCAGAAGGCCTATCCGAATCTCCTGTCCCAACGAGGTTCCTGATGCTGAACGAGCTGGTTTTCCTCGCCGGTGTCACTTCCGGCGTCACGGTGTTCACGTCACAACCGCTCTCCGTTCCGTTCACTAGCTCCCGACACACCTGTTCAGTCCCGTTCAAAGATATAACTTCCCCTGTTCCGTCCAACATGTCCCCGCGACGAGTTGTCAAGTCCATTTTTGACAGCTAACTTGGCACAAAACAAATTTAGAACAGTACTTTTGTTTTTATTTGACATCTTTGGTCACGCGCGGGAAAGTTTGTCAGATGATTCGTATTTGGAACTCATTGCAATTTTTTTAAAGCGCAAGATTTTTGCACTGGTTAAGTCACTGGCTACTAAAGTTTTAGTCACAGTTGGCAACTAGCAATTTTTTTTTATTGGGTGTTTGTTTAATATGTCGATTGCCACAGTCTAAGCACTGAAGTCACTCGGATGCGAATGATAAGAGTGTAAAGTTGCACTAGAGGCGCGTATGTTCCCGGCGGTGTTTGCGCGAATTTTTGCGACAGTCGCGCGCAACGCGCGGTGACTCCGCGGTGGTGAGGCCGACTGGTCCTCCGTCCTCCTCGCGCGCCGCACTCGCGCGGCCCTCCCTACGCCTCCGAAGGCGGGGCCTAGCCGCCCCTCAGCGGCCTACAATTGCGACCGAGCGACTTTTTAGTCGCCAATGACGTCAATTACTGCGCGATTTTTTCCGCTTGATCGATTTGTTCTAATGAGTTCTAATTGCCTTTATTGATAAGTGCCAGTGCTTAAGTTCACAAAGGACACCGTTTGACGCTATTTTCTTAATGTGTTACTGTTTTTGTATGGCTTTTATTTATTAGGCGATGTAGTTGTATAGACATAATTACGGCGGCTCGTAAGGACGTGTCATTGCAATTATCATAATTAGACAAGCCGCGACCTCCGGCTTGAGGTGAATAGGTATAAAATATACTTATGTAATAGCGATGGAATGTTTTGTCAATTCATTTTTTAGTCTGCCTAAGTTCATTATGTACTGGTAGGTATGATTAGTTTCTACTGAGTCCTGCTTAATTATTTCTTTCCAATTAATTCGATTCGACTAATTAAAAATAACAGCCACGTGCAGGCTAACCACGTTTATTTTCTAAAACTACCATTCACTGAAAATAAAATTAAAATAAAAGTACTAAAGTAGTTTTCTAGGCATTCAATTAATTGAAAATAACTAAAATACAACAAGACTGACAGATAGGAAAACAATTACAATCATAAATATAACACAATACTCGTACATACCTTCTTAGTACTTACTCGTAGATATGTATACAGTAAATTATGTTACAATTCACAATTAGTGGTAACAAATTCGCTTTCCGTTTATTTTAATTTGGTAACATAAATTGAGATAGCGTGGGACCCCTAACTAAATCAACTTCGACGCCGAAGGAAGTAGAAATATGAACAAAATGTGGATAGGGTTGTCGAATCTCTGAATAGGAATGGCAAATGTTAAATATGTTTGTGAGCAAGGGCGACGCCAGCCGATGATCGATGAAGGGCTATTGGAATTATAGAGAATAATAAAAAAAGTTTTTTTTTTGTAAATAATAATAAGAGTCTTTTTCTCCACAATATAACTCCTAATTGCTAGCCGTATCTACGATAACATATAGGATGGCCATTATATTGTGGGAGACTGGTGCCTAAGCTAGGTTCTGAAGCTGTAAAGCAAGCCTCTAGAGGGCTGTAGCCCCCCCTGCCCCATCTTGGCGACTCCCTTGTTTGTGAGGTCTACGTATCTACCTAAAACAAACTTTGCCTGCTTGGACAAAGTACATAAGTATATATCTCAAAGAAACAAAACCAGGAGCTGTATTTAATACTAACTTCCACCTGCAGCACTGTCCACGTGAAAGTAGAAAATCACTAAAGTACGAATAGACTGTATGAACACAAGTGTCTCAGACTGTATGAACACAAGTGTCTCTAATTGCACACTCGTGTTCATACCGAGACACTCGATGTGTACACTAAATGTACTGTATAAAGTGTCCTAGTCTAAACTCTAGCTTTACACTTAATACACCCTTAAATTTTGGTTACGTTACATGAAACACTATCGATTTGTGAAGATAATTTTAAAATATAAAGTACTTTTTTTCTAAAACTCGAGTTAATATACGCATTTACGAAATTATCTTCAATGACCTTGTAGGTAGTTGTCAGTCTTTGCGTATTAACTACCTACAGTTCATTGGCCTCGCTCAGCTGACGTTTACTTGATGAAATTAATTTCGTACATGCGTACGTTTTTTTTATTTTATCTTTACAAATCGATAGTGTTTCATGTACCGAATCAACCCTCCACGGTATTCAAATGATCAAAATTTAACGGTGTATAGAATATACACAAAATGTGCATAACTACTTGAGTAAAAATAGGTAACCAATAATACAATTTAAGGGAGTTTAAAGATTATTTGCACGATTTTTATTTCTTGGGCTAGTTCTTATAACTTGGCACAAATACTAACAAAAATATAATGAAGTACCACTTCACAAAAATGATTCTGATAACTGTAGCCAAGAAGGCTCCAAAGAAAGTGAGGTTTTATCAATTTCTATAATCTCGAAAAGACAGTGTCAGGAACTGACCACATGACGTTTCAGTATTGCTGGTTAATCCCTATCTTTACATAATATAAGACTTTGTTTTATACAAAGTCTTTCACCACGTCTGTCTTTCTGTCTGTTTATTGCTGTAAACTCAAAATTGACTAAATGGATATAGAAAAAAAACGAGAAATTCACATATTTCTAGCACCAATGCGAAGCTGGGGTGGGTCGATTGATAAATAAATAACATTATAGTTTATCAACCAGAGTGGAAACCTAAGACTCTATGACTCTATGATTTTTTCTAAGACTCTATGATTTTTGAAGTAATCAAAAATCATAGAGTCTTAGAAAAAAACCACTTGAAGATGCTTAGAAAATTACTAAATCTATATACATAAAAGCGAAATACGATTAATCACGAAATTTCAGAAACTATAACACCTACAAAACTTAAAATTTGGCAGGTAGGTTCCTTATAGGGTGTAGACATCCGCTAAGAATTCAGAGAGGATTTTACGAAATTCTACCCCTAAGGGTTTTTTTTTTGAGGTAAAACGGGGATTGGACAATTGTATGGAGAAATTGACTTTCACGCGGGCTAAGCCGCTGCCAGAAGCTAGTATCGTATAGGTACCTATTCTACTTTAGGATATGGTCTGCCTGAGAGCTAAATTTCATTACACAAATTCGTAGTCGTTTGAGAGTAACGGAGTAACAAAAATACACCTTATACACATATAAACTTTCGCCATTATTAGTGGGAAGTGTATTGACATATTATGTGAAGTGAATATTTTATCTTACACTCATATAATGTAGAGCCATTTCATCACAGAAACGATTCTGACAAATGTAGTCAAGAAAGCTCTGAACAAAGTAGGTTTTATCAGTTTCTATAAACGCATCATGATAGATATCTACAGGAAAATCAAGGTTATGGGTATACTTTGCCTAAAAAATAGTCAAACTTAGGCCGTTTTTACGGAGATGCGGCGCGTTGCGCGGCGCGTTGGGCGGTCGTCGTACATTGCCATTATGTTTGTGCTTGCGCGAGCGATGACGCGGCCCGCTGCTGCAATGTACGCCCAACGCGCTGCGCAACGCGCCGCGTCTCCGTAAACACGGCCTGATGTAGCAGAGGGCAGGGACATTGAGCGCGAGAGCACATGCGTGCTCTGAAACGCATGAGCGTTTCAGAGCGAGTGAGCCAATGTCATGCCCTGACTGGATGTTCGGTCACTACAATTTGTCTGACTAATAAAATATAACTTTGTAATAGTTACTTTATTATATTTAAAAACCAGACCTGTAAAAATAAGTTAAAGCGTCTGACAGAAGTTTAGGTCCATGGAAAGTGTCCCACACTTACGGTACTATTTTCTACAAAACATATAAATATCAGCCACAAAAATTTAAGTTAAGTAACTCTTATTCTTAGTTCCGTTTCTCACCATAATCATCATCCATAAACACACAGGTATTCAAAGCACATGAGACGCTACTGAGAACCTAAGGTTTCATCCATGTGAAAATAAGTTATGTCAGACAGCTCTGGGATCTTAGTCTAATGGAACACAAAGTTACCTAATATTTTCTAAATTTGAAGTTGACTAAATGCACAAAACGTGCTATGAGAAAAAATAAACCCTCACAAACTTGAAAACGATTGTCCAAGCCCTAAACATTCTATATTTGTCCTCTAACCATAAATTCTAGTTAGGCTCTCGTCTACGGAACCGCTGCAGGCAAATGCGGATTTTACTCAAATCTATCTTTCGATCGGTCCCCAATATTTATAGCCGAGTTAATGGAAATACAGATAATTGCGGTATTTGATTACCTATTATTTATTGTTGCCTAAAATTCGGTCTGATTTTGCAAGTTGATTGTTATAGATTAAGGCATAATACATTAGCGTTAAAACAGCCCTTTGAACTCTGGCTTTGGTCATTTCCTGTCAATTGTGTGCAAAAAGAATATAATACGAATAATACATTTTGATTGCATTTTCATGAATAAATGTATTAATGATTACACACGTCGTCCTAGACTCGGTAAAGCGGCGTGTCACACCCCTCGTAGTAGTGTCGTATACTAGACTTAGTAGTGTTGTAAGCTCTTGTGGAAGTTTTGTAGTAGGCCCGAGCATGGAGCGAAATTTTGAGGTATTTGAGGTTTCTATAATACTCAAAATCAAAACTGATTACGAAGAACCTAGTGTAAGTCATATGATTTTTAACAGACTTCTTAAAAAAAGAGTTTATACGAGTATATTCAGCTATATGTACTTTTTATGTAAGTTTACTGATTAATCGGTCGATTATGGATCGACATTGAAAATATTTTTAATATTATTTTGATTTGATGATGAACTTCGAGGATATGTAACGAAACTACCAATTTCCGAAGTTGATGTTAAGTAACAAAGAGAAAAAACTATTACAGAAACACCGAAATCCAAAATTAAAGTTATTTTGCACTATCTACTTAATGTTTTTTTTTTTTACATTGATGTGGGTTATATTTTTTTGCAAACGTTTTTTTTTTCGTAATAGAACGGTAAAGTGCTAACTGAAGTAGGCTATGTAACGTAATAAACACACATTCTGAAACTAGTATGAATGTATGTTTGTTTAGAAGCGGCCACTGCGACTATTTCAGCTATTTAAAAAATAGATATTTTATATCCTAAAGTTTATTTTTGAAATAACATTGCCTATTTTGATAAATTAGTCACCAGCGTACCTATTTGTGTGTGCATGCGTAGATCTCAAAACCAATGCGCTAGGTAGTCCGTTAATGTTTTACTAGTTTTACCGATGTAATATTAGTTAGGTAAATTATTTTTCTTCACAGGTGTATTGAAAAACGTCGTATGATACACGTGAGTAATGAATGGTTATCATTCTTGGCTCTCTTAAGACCCTTACCACGGCTCGGGTCTTAATACCGCCTCGACGATAACCTCCTACATTACACACTTGTATCACTATGTACTATTAATGACATAGTGTTTGAATGCGATCCCACCTGATAGTAAGCAGCGATGCATTCTTTGATGGTCGCACTAGTAATCACTATTTCTTAAGAAACACTATCTAAGTGCATTTAAGTAAAATTTTAGTGCTTAAAATATTATCATTGTAAATTAATTTTCTAATTGGGGTATTTAAAGATGTACATTATTCCTGTTACGTATTGTATAGTAATATAGTGACAGGGACAGCATATCTACCATAATGTCACCAAACTCTATAAAATTCAATTCAAAGTTACAAAAAAAAGATCAAATAAAAAAAAAATTATAACCGCGAGCACCGCTGGCAATTTCAATAGATATCACTTTTATTACATAGTCCATGCATTCGTACGAACTAATAACATTTTTTTACAAAGCTTCATTCGCTCCACATATCCTAATAAACAAATAGGGTCACATTTAATCACCATCTACCAATATTTGTGAAGCAATCATTGCATTCAACATTCACATATATATATTTCAGTTGGTTTGTCCGCGCGTTCGGCGTGGTCAAAGCTTTCGAGCCAGCGGGGTGCTGTACCCAATTATACACTGGCCCAGGCTGGGCCAGGCTGGTTCTATTTGTATGGTAATGTACTCATTACTAAAGACAAAAAGGGTGGGTCCCGATTTATGTGGAGAAAGGGTTAGAATTGTAATGTCTTAGTTGGTTGAGGGTTAGTTTTTAATTGTTTCGTGGTGGGTCTTTCTTGCGATATGTGAATGAATTTGAAGATTTCCACAATGCTTAATTAAATATTTTACTCTGTATAAAAAACATATAACTCTAAAAAAAAAATTTTATGTGAAAACAGCGTCGTTATTTAATGAAGCAGCGTAATAGTATTTCAAAATCCATTAATGTACGTATGTACGTATGAGAGAGGGGGGAGGGGCTGTGGTTGGGATTTTTATTTAGCTATCTCTTGTTTATACACGTGACCTAATAGTGGTGACGTTACATTTCAGTATGTGCGCCCTTATTTCGTTAATCGACAGTTTCCCCTTCCATCAGATTTGCTTGCTGCGGTCTTCCCGTCCGATTATAATTTAGGTGTCTTCAAGGCTAGAGCGAATAGGCACTTAATAAACTAGTGCGGCCCACCATCAACGATTGTATCACTGCTTACCATCAGGTAGGATTGCAGTCAAGTATAGTTTACATCAATAAAAAAAATATCAAAATGACTGAATCTGATTACATAGATAAGTAATAATACGATTTCCGTCTATAAGATTTCCGAGTTCATCACAAGATAGAAAGTCATGGAAGTTTAAAGATTTGGACGAATTCAGAACTTGAGTGTTTATCATAGGCCAACATCGAGCAAAAATAAGCGTATAGATAAAACACAACAGATTTATTTTTTAAGAAAAAAAAAGTATGTTTGGTCATACAAACTTGAAAGTCCAAAAACAGTTACAACTCTAGTTCTCCTCTATTGTTCCCTTACAACAATGATTTGTTACTCAATGTAAGCGATCATAAACATAAATTAATTGTCCTATACATACTCTAAACATATATTTACTTACCTAATTTAACGCCATTTTACAACCAATACATTTCTTATACGCTCTCATATCCAGTCTAATTTATGAACGATTTTCTATACTGTAAAAAAATACGACTTCAAATATCATCGGCCAAAAAAATGCTACCGCTAGTTATAATATCAATCTGTATCACAATGCATTAAATATACTAGACAACCAGTATAATTTGACATATCAAGAGGGAGTCACTGTCTAAACGCAAACATCGAGGTCTTAAACATATTAGAGTAGTTCCAAATTCCGCCGCGGGTTCAAGACTTTTTTGTCTTTAGTATATAAGTAGTCTTTTATATAACGCGTTATATCGTGTATATTAAAACGAAATGTATAGTCATCGACGTTTAGTTAGTCACAAAGGAGCCGACGCGGTTACAATGAACTACCGTTGTTTGTTTGTCAGTATTGTGGAGCAGAGAACTACGATTGAATCAATAAATAGATTAAGAAGGCGTACTTTGAAAGCGATATGCCGACTAGATTAGATTTTGGGGGTGTGCATGCAGAGCGGAAATAAGTACACTTATAAAGAAACGGATTTTCGGTTAAATTTTATTTAAAAAATAGGGAAGTGTAGCTAGCAAGGCTCTAAAACTGATTCGGTTTCTAACATTGCTTAAAAATGTTCACGTCCGGTTCTAAACATAGGTAATTTTTTAATTTCAATCTGCGAGATTAATTAATTTCCTATATTCTGCAATAAACTTAAAAGCAATTTTAAACTAACATGTTCCCAAAACTGGTCAAATTAGGCTATCAATCAGATTTGCGTTCTATTCTATCAAAGACCGAAGAAATCAATTTCCCTGAACCCTTATAATTTTACACGTTCGAAAATTGAAACATTCTTGATTCAAATCGACGTTTTATTTCAAATGTTGTAAACGACTTAAATTGCGCCATTGTGATTTTAACGTTCATCATAGTGCCGAGCGTTGAAAATCCAATAATGGATTTTTATGTCGCTTATGACATTTGGCATTTAAAATGTCGTAAGGGACATTAATTGGTCTATTAGATGTTGAACTGTTAGTATTGCAACAAGCGTTCGAAATTCAAAAGTAGATTTTTATGTCGCATGCGATATTCTATATTAGAGCTTTCGTTTTAATTTTTTCGTCGCTATAAGTACGGAACCTTGTACATGTGGTGTGCCCAATTTCACGGTGTGCCGCGGGCGCCCGGATACCTACTCGCAAGTCACTGGCGCGCAATCAACTGCGCCCGCGTCGCTTTGTTTCAAACAATGCCGCCTCGAGTTGGCGCCAAAATATCCAACCGCTCTGTGTTGCCAGTAACGATGTGGCAAATTTTGTAATTGGGAAAAATGGGTTGGTGAATGAGATTTTAAATTTTTAATAGACAAAACTAATTTTGTGTTCATTATCTTTTCGTATAACCAGAAGCTATTATGTTTTTTTATATTGTTATTTTTCGTTATGGATGTTGTTTTGGCATTAATTAATCAATACGCGCAATCACAATATGCATAATAAAACATACGGAGAAAGGTATAGAAAATTAATATGTAAATATAATAATAAATATAAATACACTCAAAACTATTTGTCAATAACTACAAATTTGTCGCGTCAGTGTGCGTTAAAAAAGTCAAAATTAAAAAAAAAAATAAGTCAGGCAACAAAAATTCCTGAATACAATAAAAAGTTAACATTAATTAACTGTCAAACGATATATTAAGAAAATAAAATGGTTTAACGCTTTATTTCAAGATACTTACGTTTTGCATTATCGCGGGACGTGTTCCGAATTCAAATCACATGACATGTCAAAATATATGCGCGGGTAATTGGGCCTGAGACGGAATCTCGATATTAGTGAATGTATTAAGGAAGAAAGATATTTTGTTCCCATGTTTAATTTGCGGCGAAGATCTGAAGCTGTAGAATATCAATGACAGTGTTCTTATTACAAAAATATTAAATGAATATTTAACTAATAATTAATTTACTTTTATTTAGTCATGATAATTAAGTACCCAGAAAGCTGGCAGCATTGCTACATTGGATAGCAATACTGATTCGGTGACCGAAGTAAAGTCCAGCCCTCTGGTCACTCAAAGAGTCGACCAGGGGTTTGCTGATATGACACACAACCGGTACAACTCGATGAGTGCTTGGTCCCCATGGACCTAGTGTTTGAACCCAAAACGGCTCAAACATATAACTTCCGATAAGATTTTTCGACTCTCAATTGTGTGTGAAAAGTGGAGGGCTGCGTGCAACCATTGCAAATTGTTCCAGTTATTTGCCACACTTATTACACACACACTACTTATTACACTTATTACAGTTATTTACTATATTTATACACACTGTCTCTACATTTTTGAACCCACTCTCCTGTCGCAGGTCTACTTGACAAGAAATTGCTTTTAAATTAAAATGACCTTTCTCTTTTAAATATATTTATTCTTTACACTTTTAAGCGTTTATGTCAATAAAAAAAAATTAATAAGAAAACAAAAATATGCAATGTAATCTTACTTTAAAACTAACAAATAAAAAGGTTATAACTACAGTACTAAGTCCGACGTAACGCCAATAACAGTTATGAACAGCAATAACAACCGTTATTGGCTTTATGTTTTTAAACATTTTTTTTTTACGAATCTACATGCGCTAAATTTCTCAGAGCCTATGTCCAGACTCGCCAAATTACGTCGGCCCTCCTGTGCTCATCAAAATGATTCGCAATTAATCTACCGCAAAATAGTAGCTAATCTCAGCGTTCACAAACATCGACACTACATTATAACGATCGCTTCCGTGTACTTATACATATACGTACTATGTATAATTGTATATAATTATAAATATATATATAAGACTACCGCCATCGGGCCGTGTATACGCCCACTAATTTAATTTACATTAATACACGGCACCATAGCATTGTGGGTGAATGTTGCTTCACGATCACGGTTATATTTCGGGCTGTCATCGATAAATAATAATTATTATGACTTCTGAAATTGTAAACCTGTAATTTTCAGATGTGCCGCTTGAAGCAGTTTTTAGCAGTGTTTTTACAAAGACTCGAGATTTTTCTTCTGAAAAGATTTTTGTTTGAATCTACCTATTTAGTTTTAGCACCAAGTTTTTTCTGAACGTAACGTAATCAAATTGGGGTTTCTTCGTTGGCACGGGATTGGTTCTCATCATATCTTCGTGGACGTCAGCAAGCGGTACGTGTCGATCAGAAATTTTCTGACTGGTGCGACCTGCAAACCGGCGTTCCACAAGGCGGTATACTCTCTCCACTCTTATTTTCTTTGTTTATTAATTCTATCACAGCTATCCTCAAATGCTCTTACCATCTGTATGCTGATGACCTACAGCTCTACGCGCAAACCGACCTTGACCACCTCGATGACTACATCTCCTTAATTAATGCTGATCTTCAGGCGATTGGTGATTGGTCAAGCAGATTTGGGGTTACTGTCAATGTCAGTAAATGCCAAGCTATCCTTATTGGTAGTTCATACTTTTTACGAAGCTTGGACACTAGCCGACTACTGCCACTTCTTTTCGGCAATACAGTTATTCCTTTCTCGACGCACGTTAAAGACCTAGGCTTATATATTGACAATAGGTTAAGCTGGAATAAGCATGTTGCTCAGGTTAGCCAGAAAGTCACCTTTACGCTGCGGTCCCTCTATAGATTCAAAAATTTCCTTCCTTCAAGCACTAAAACAACTTTGATCCAATCGCTTGTTTTACCTTTAATTGACTATGGTGATGTTTGTTACTCTGATCTATCCCAAGAACTTCTTAACAAATTGGATCGACTTCTCAATAACTGCATTCGTTTTATTTTTGGCCTCCGTAAATTTGATCACATTTCTTCCTACCGTTCTCAGCTTAAATGGCTGCCTATCCGTCACAGGAGATCCCTCAGATCTCTCTGCACTCTCTTCACTATATTAAACGATCCTTGTGCTCCTGATTATTTAAAAAAATGTTTTAAAGTATTGGGCAGTTCTCATAATCTCAACCTTCGAGCTTCCAAAAACATGCTTCTTCATATTCCTTCTCACCGGACTGGGTTTATGGCTAACTCATTCACTGTTTCTTCTACAAAACTCTGGAATAGGCTTCCCCTTGACATCAAAAAAGCTGAAAGTAAATTTTCCTTTAAGCGTAAAAATCGGAACTACTACTTGAAGTGCTCTCAACTTTAGTTCGGTCTTTGTCAGAATTGAAATATTTTGATTTGATATATACCATAGTATTTAGTAGTTTATAATATTAGCATATATACGTATTTTATTATTATAAGTAACTAATTTTATTGATACTATATTATATTTGAAATTACTGTTATTTATTTATTTATTGTGCACACCTACCACAGTTTTGTCTTTTTAACCCAAAGGTTGACTGGTAGAGAATGCCTTGTTGCATTAAGTCCGCCTATGTACCACTATTGTACATGAAGACTAAATAAATAAATAAATAAATAAATAAATAAATAAATAAATAAATAAATAAATAAATAAATAAATAAATAAATAAATAAATAAATAAATAAATAAATAAATAAATAAATAAATAAATAAATAAATAAATAAATAAATAAATAAATAAATAATCAAAATTATCGTAAGTTTTCACTTCAAGATTAAAATGAGAGACCATAGAGTTCTTCTTCACCATACCTACGCTTTATAAAGTGCAATTAGCATCATTTTTTTGACTAACTACTTGACACTTCAAAAGTGCCTTTAGATAGTTGAATTGAAATAAATACTTTAATTTTGACCTTTTTTTTGTATTCTTATTTCAAGCTGGTGTCCGCAACTCCACGACTAAAGCGCGTATTTGCTTACGGACTTTGACAGTTAATAGCCATAGCTAATGATTGTTCTTAATTAGTTTTTCAGCAATTAATTTCATATAATCGTGTGTTCTTATATCGGCCCCGTATCTAACTACCACCACCGCCGCCACCGCGCTTTCATACGCCCCTTAATTCAATTTACATTCATACATTGTTACCATCATATTTATGGACAAATTAATGAACCATGTATATTTTTGTTATGAGATTTCAAAATCGTTGCTCAGAAACTGGATTCTATTAACGTTTAGGGTTTCTGGGCAAAATTGTATTCTGTCAGTGTTAGCATAGCATCAGCCTTATAATGTTCCCTCTGCTGGGACTCAGGCCTCCTCTCTAGGAGAGGAAATGGGCCGTATACCAACACGCGGGCCCAGTGCGGGTTGGTTGATGTCACGTCTTCGAATTTTCGGTTCTAGGACTTGCCGGTTTCCTCACGATATTTTACTTCACCGTTTTGAGAGCAATCCGGATGGCCATCTTAGTAAAGATAACTTCTGTGTCAGCTTATCATGCTCATTTTTTTAGAATAAAAGCAGTAGCTAGAAATCTTCAGAATTAGTACTCCAAAACTGGACTTGTCCAAGGTTTCCACATGGCGAAGTATCTATCTTTTTCTTTCCGTCGTTTTTTTTTTTTTTGAAAGTTTACCCCACACTAGTAATTACTCCTGTATCGTAGATGCGTTCGCAAACATGTAAACTCACATACACAAGACACTTATGTCAGACAGCTATGTCGGAAGATTGTCAACTGGTGTGCTGCCGCCATTTTTTTCAAGTTTAAATCAGTAGCTATCTGTAATTATCTCTTGTATATTTACAATTAATTACAATGAACGGTTGCTTCCGTGTGTCCTCATATGGGTCCGGCTCTACAGCACCGCACCACCGCGGCGCGCCGTGTACACGCCCCCTAATTCAATTTACATCGCTCTCTGTTACTGTACAGTCACCGACAAGTGTGTTATGGAACTGATTTACTTGGATATTTACTTGTGTTTATTGGTTATTTACTAGTATTTATTTTTGTACAATATTTTATACTAAACAACAAATAACACAAAAAATAAATCTTTTTCTGAAAACGCAGCAACTAGCATTGCAAATATTGGTTTGAGGAAGCATGGCGGCGGCTAATGGTGGTGACGTCAAATTTCAGTATGTTCATCTTTACACTGTTATTTGACAGTTTCCCCTTCCACCAGATTTGAAAGGTTTAACTTCACTTTAGATTTTGGATAAAGTTACCTACTTTTTCATAAATATTTAAAAAAATTGAGTCAAGTACCCAATTAAAGCTTTACTACGTTAAGTCCAAGCAATCAACAGGGGCAGTGGTGGCCCAGTGCCACAGTGGTAACTGCCCCGACTCATAAGTCGTACTTTGGGGGTGCAGGCAGGCGCTTTAATATATAATTATATTTCATCACTACTGCTCGCAAAACAGTTAAGAAAAACATTGTGTGGAAATCGGCATGTGATAGCACCAAAAAAATTTGACAATGACATCCACTTATCCGCACTGGGCCCATATGGTGGATTACGACCTATTCCCTTTCATAGAGAGGAGGCTTGAATTCCAGCAGACAATTATAAGGCTGATATGCTTATGCTTGATTTTAATCAAAATTGTATGGATTAAATTTTAGGTGCTTATGCAAAAAATTGTCAAGAATCTGAAGCTGCAAAGCAAACTATTACTTGTATATGGGTTTTTAGGCTGCTAAGCAACAATTCGCCAGACTAACAAAAACAGGAAAGTTATCTATTTGATCAACTGTAAAATTGACTGCACTGTTAGAAGAATCCAAGCTACGTGTTAGGTTAGAGATCACAAACCTGATTATGCTTTTTCTATTTCCTTACCTACTTTTGCAGCAAATCTAATATATTTTTTGAAACTACTTTTCCTGTTTCTTTCTTCGCGAAGAAAATTGCATATACATAGACAGTAGACTTGAGTAGCAGGAAGCCTGCTACGGTTCTAACATTCTCTTTGCTTCGTTTGCATTCATATTGCTGCTAAAGCTGATTGTGAGTTCTACGCACCAGACCTTTTTGAAGATCGTCACCAATATGGTTTTCGTATATCCTCTAGTATGTCCCATCCCTGTGTTTCCAGCTGTTTTTTTTTTTTGGTTTGGAAATCTATAAACCTATAAATTACCGGGATTAGGAGTGTGAAATTTTGCACAGGGTTTCATTCTATGACTTAGGCGTACAGTTTGTACGGAGAAAATTACATTCGTGTGGGCGAAGCCGTTGGCAAAGCTAGTCTTTATATATAATTCTTTTGTACGTTTGTTTGTTGCCTTATTTCTCTTAAAAGACTTGACCAATTTGAAAATCGTGTGTTTATTTGAGTGTGTCTCTGGATGGTTCGACAATACAATTGGACCCGGTAGGGAGCACTGCAATCGGATTCTCTTTTTTTTTGTTACGTGCCAGCTTTCGGGATTAGTTATCTAATAATTTCTCCCGCTCTGGGTGAAGCGAGAGAAAGAGTCAGACTTTTACTGACTGGCCCATGTCCTTTCCAATGCCCTTCGCGATGCAAGGCGGCGGTGACACCCACGTGTACCTTATAAAAACCTTATCGTCGTACTCGTACTCACATTTAAATCAGGGATGTTATGGATCTGTAACCATCACCGAAACTATCGGATAATAAAAAGATATCCGTAACTGTGACTGATATAACACTATAGTTTTAACCGAAACCGATATAAAAGTCTAGGTTATTTTCGGATAAAGGCGGAGACTAAATAACAGGTTACGACAGCTTTTTTTTTTTTGCCTGACCAAACAAATGATAGTAGACTAGAAATAAAAGTCAAATCTTGCTATTTGTATTTTACTTTTGTAATTTTAAAATGATAATATCCACAGCCGAAACTAACGGATACTCCGGAGTAATTTATATCCGACAACGGTAAGTATAATATTATTCCTCTACTCATATCTGGATACCCAGATCCAGAATTGCATATTACTGATTCAAATGTATAATTTGCTATTCTTTCTCACTTTTCTTCACAATTCAAACGACATAGTACAGAACCTTTTTGAATTATTTATTTATATGATTAGTAAAGTTCTTACACTTGAGTGTTTGCCAGTACCATGTTTGAATAAATGAGCGACGATGATTTGCGAAACAAGGGCCTGCCGACCGGCATAAGCGAGGTAATTATTCGACTACCCGGTAACCCGGCGCCGGCCGTGTTACGACGGTCCTACTGGTCGATATCATCGGAAGTAGCTGAAGTTTCTAATTACCTAATATGAAGTTTAGATAGAGCTTTAAAAAGGTTTGATATTCTAAAATAACTGGCATATTGGCTGAGTGGTTAGTGGCCTTGACTGCTAAGCCCAAGACCAATATTTGAGTGATAAGTACGATCATTTGTTCTGTGTCTGAGTGTTTTTTATCTATATTTACTTATGTATTTAGAAATATTTAAGCATGTTTATTAATTTTGTAGTAGTCATAGCACAAGCACTGCTTAGTTTGGGACTAGATAGCGTTTTATTTATTTATTTAATCTTCATGTACAATAGTGGTACATAGGCAGACTTAATGCAACAAGGCATTCTCTACCAACCAACCTTTGGGTTAAAAAGACAAAACTGTGGTAGGTGTGCACAATAAAAAAAGTTGTGTAATATTATTATGAAATACACACACACATATATTTCATTAAATGGAAATTTTATTAAATATTCAGGAAAATGTCTTAGCAAGAAAAAAACAAGAAACGAAAGATGGAGAAATTAGCACAAGCTTGGTCTCACTGTTGTTATGGTAGGTAAAATCATCCAATGACATCTACCGCCCTCGGACGAAGCGGGAGATAGTGTCAGACTCTTACTGACTAAACACCTACCCCGTTCCTTCATTACCTTGGTTCCAGGGCCCTGGAATGCATTTTCATACTTCCCCAAAGTCCCAGAGTAGGCTTCGACCCTGCTGGGCCCCTACCATTTGCTGACAACTCCTTCGGGCGCGCGGTAACAGTGTGCGCTCTCGACGCCTTGGGCTCGGTCCGGATTGTTACCGGACGGTCGGACAGCGAGCTAGTCATTGGTGGCCTTCCGCAAGCCCGCGCCTACAGAGGCCGGAAATCGGGATCGAAATTACTGCTGCGGCGTAAGCGCCGTTGCCTGATGCGGTCGGCCACCTCCTTACTGCTTTGCAGAAGGAGGTGACCGCCTGCCACTCCTCCTCGCTCCGAACCATGGCCTGTGCCAAGGCCCGGAGCGAGAGATCGCCGCCGACTTTTTTAGGAGTTGGGAAACGGTTAAATAACTTCGCTCTGGAGGAAGCACGAGAGAGTATCAGACTTTTACTGACTAAAATCCACCCGTTTTTCTTCAGTTGCCTTTTCCGTTCCTCGGCCACAGTGGCTCTTTCGAACAATTCCCAAGTTGAGCAAACCAGGGAAGTGTAATAAGGTATTCATTGTAATACGTGCAATTCGCACGTGGGACATTTTTTTTTGCCATTTGAAATTTTCTGCATGCGCAGCAAATCCGCAAGCGGGATAAAATCCGCATGATATTAAAAACACTCTAAGGCCGTGTTTACGGAGACGCGGCACGTTGCGCGGCGCGTTGGGCGTTTCGTCGTACATTGCAGCTCCGCGGGCCGCGTCATCGCTCGCGCAAACACATACATGGCACTTGTCCGATTTTTAGTGTTATTTTTTGTTTAGTATACAATATTGTCAAAAAATAAACGTAAGAAAGTACACAATTGGCAGTACCTACTACGCAACTTACAAGAAAACTTTGTCCCACACTCAAAGTCAAGGTACACGGACCAACATTCGTCCTACACCTAACAATCCACCATATCGTCACGTCGATCCAAAACTAATTAAGAAAAAGCAAGGTAGCTGCACCTATTACCGTCCGGCAATAAATTGGTCCAAATTGAGTTATCGAAGATCTCAAGTTTTTTGCTGAATACGCGTGGAAGCAAGGGTTGTGGATCGAATCGCTCCTCGTACGGCTTTTTGTTGAAGAATCAAGTTTAATGACTCCGAGATTGGCCTTGAGTCGTCGCTGATTGAATTTTTGTTTAGACATTAATGTTTAGAGTCGTGTAATATGGTACTTTTTTATGCATTGCTTTTGAATGTTTCAGTACTTATAGATATTACCTACTTAAGACTTAAAAAAAGACATAAAAAAAAGTGTATCCAAAATATCTGGAGAAAGATGTGTAAGACCAGTGCCGTAGACTCGTCGCATTCTTTGTGTGGTCACAGCATTCAGCTGAGAGCGCATATTTCTCACAAAGTAGTAAGTACCTACTAATTAGTTTTCTTAATCCTTAATTTGCGTCTTTATCCAGCAATAAAAAGTTTTTCTTTCTTTATAATCATGTAAGAACCGTTGTATGAAAATGTACCTCGGGTTGACCGCAACTTTAGGTAGGTTTACAGACAGACGAAACCAAAATGATATTATAATTTATTCAGACTGTTAGTTAACAGTCTGAATAAATAAATTACTAGTAAGTGTCTGTAATATGTGTATTTGACCATGTAACCCGAAATGAATAACCATAAAATTAATTATATTCATTATGTATTACGAGTATTTAAATATAATGCAAATCCATTCTATTGTCCAAGTAGCAATGAAAACTGAATATAATTATGACTAATTCTAATTTTAGGCTAAACTGAATTTTGACTCACAAATAACCGCCGAAATAAAAATCAACAAATATTTATTAAGAGTCTGATACTACCTCCCGTTTCTCCCAAGGGCGGGAGATGTCATTGAATGATGTTACCTACTATATAAAAGAGAAAAAAGCCCCTAAACTGCTTCTCGTCGGATTATTCCGACGAGTATTTGCGCGTTCTATTCGTGTTTGCGACCGGGTAGGTAGGTACTCCATCTCGTTTTATGGTGACACTAAAAGTGGACCATGAGCCATGAAAGGAGGAGCTAGCGCCGACTCCCCGCGCATCAAGATTATTCGAATAATAATATGTCCTTCATAATACGACTGAAAACTGTGTATCAAAAGGTTGGTAATTAAATTATCTTTTAGTTTGTGAAAGTTGCATAAAAATACACACAATGGTTTTAGCCTAATCTTCGCTTTTTTCCATGCAGGACGTGTGTTTTTTGACGTGTGTAGTTTATCCGTGTTAGACATAACGTTGAAAATAAATCACAAAAAGTTTTATGAAAAATAATGTAAATATATAGCCTATTTCCTACAGTGGATGTCTTTCAGCTGAAATGATGATGATGAATATAAATATTCAAATATTTGATTATAAATAATAATAATCCTTTATTATTAGACAAGGCTCATACATACAATTCACAAATAATCTTACAAAATATTACAAAATAATAAACTAATACAAATTAAAAAATTATAACAAATTACTAAACTATTGCACCCGAAGT
The DNA here is from genome assembly GCA_958295575.1 of Leucania comma. Classification (NCBI taxonomy): domain Eukaryota; kingdom Metazoa; phylum Arthropoda; class Insecta; order Lepidoptera; family Noctuidae; genus Leucania; species Leucania comma. The sequence goes on from OY282468.1 coordinate 6,929,136, forward strand.
GACGGCGTCGTGTTAAGCTGCAAGGTGGGAAAGCTTCCACGAAATCGTCGATACACGACACCCTTCGGCCAAAACTCTCGTTTGAGGCAGGTCTCCAGATGGTGAGTCGGTACCCGCACCACAAACGACTTGAAATTTGTATTATGGCGCGGCTCCAACTGCACGAATCTCAAAGTCCAGTTGGTTTTCACACGTACATACTCCACGATATCCTCAACCTTCGTGGCGTGATGTAAGCTCGAAATATACAGCTGCGTCGTGGGTATTGCTGGTTGCAGCAGCGTATTGCCTCCTGCCAGCGCGATACCACACTGGTTCTGACAAGTAGAGTTCTTCTTCCTCTTCTTCTCTACCTTTGTGAAGCCTTATCGTTCTGCTTATCCCCCTTCGTTTTACCTGCTTGTTGTGTTGTTTGCGACATAGCAGGTTTGATTGTGGCAACAACAGCCCAATAGGCACGTTTAGGACTACATGCGTCACCACTTCGACCTGTGACGATACAGGATATATTATCTATAGTCTAGTTTAATATATATTATTTTCAAAACACACGGACTTGCCGTTTAGACGCAATATTGGATTTAAAATCATCAAAAATCATATATCTGCCCCTTAACTCTTCAATCCCCATAGGTGACAGAAGAGCTGACGAGATGGAGTATTTGGTCGTTGAAGTGCGGCCCTGGCGGAATAAATTTTCCAAGCCCACGTATGGCAGATGAAAACGCACCAGCAAATATTTTAATAGAACATGTTCTTAATAACAATTTATTACCCACTCAATAAATTAATTCAAATAGTAAATTAAGAAACTTGATTGAAATTATCATCCAATTGGAAATTATTATCTTGTCAACTCAGTTTAAAATTAATTTATGACATCAGCTATCAGGAAACCTGTGATTATGATGTCACTTCATAACTGTAATGCTTTCAAATCAAATTTCAATTCTCGCAGGTTTAGTATAATAAGTGGTTTCCGGCAAGAAAAATTGCAAATGGCGGTGTCATTTCAACCTCGACATTGTTTCAACCGAGACTCCGGCCTCAACTACCCGAGGAAAATTTTCATACAACCGCTCTTACGTGATTACCTATGATGTTTTAGCACATCTTTTTCCAGGTATTGGCGTGGTGTTAAACTAATCCAGGAAAGATCTCTGAAAATCTACTATTTTACGTGGACTTTGGCTTTCCGTACGTAACTTATATATAAAACATATAAAAAATAAGAAAAGAAAATAAGGCATTAAAAAATAACACGTATTTCCTAGAAAAAGTTTTGTGAAATATTCGAGTAAATCACGGAATTACCAAAAGCCAACAGAGTTTTCAGGTGTTATGTCTCTTTTTTCGCGTTGCCTCTCCATCAAATATGCATTGGATTGGTTTAGATGAAGCATCAAGCTTTTAAATCTTACTTGACGTTGACGATAGGCGACTAGGGAGGGTCACCTTAACGTATTTTCTGAAAGGTTAGGCTGAGATGAGCTTTTTTTTTATACACTAGAATACATTACAAATGAAGTGCTTAAGGACCGGTTCTAGTCACTGTTTTTTTTTTTTGTATGCACTTCGCTCGGGATTATGTCGTATTCGCGCCCCCAAAACAGCGGTTTTATTTCTATATAAAAAAAAAACAGCTATTCTAGATTTTTGTTTTTGCAAAGCGCTTTTAAATAACAAGCTTTATTTTTTTTTGTAACTTTCAAATAGTTCCGTAACTTAATCTCGTAGATAAATACGTTTGAAATCGTAAATTAGGGTCAGATTCGCGATTTTTTTTTATCGAGCCAACTAATTTATATCGTGTTTTCATTTGCCAAGCCCTTGGCCATATAGTCAATTTTATTAAAATAATTTTCATGGTGTTCTCTTTTATATTTGTGGATTTCCATAGGATTAAAAAAGGTCAAAATGAGTAGAACCGGGCCTAGGAACTGCTTATTGTATGTAGAAACCTTTTTTAAAATGTAGACAACAGTATGTGGAAACAGGAGAAGAAAGATATTTGTGAAGTCTTAAACTAAAGTACGAAATAAACTTAGATACAATAAATAGTAATAAATACGAATGTTACTATTAACCTAATCTAGTCACACGTATAATAAAACAAGTTCACGACAAACCGATTCGGTAGTTTTTGAATTTAGAGTAGTAAAGGCTAGAATTTCTTAAGATTTCTTTTCCCCTGTAAGTATGTTCCCCTAGAATAACTTTTTACGTTAACGTGGGTGAGAACTGGACACATTCCATCAAATAAATTCGCCTTTTTAATGGGAAAGACTTCATTCCCTAAATGTGATACCTGTGGGGTAATAGATGAGTTATATCATGATGTATTTCATCTATTGATGGAATGTGTTCAATTTCACGAAGAGACGAGAGAGGAATTATTTGAAACATTAGATATAGACAAATTACAAGTCGGAATTATAAATAACATTCTCTCAAACCCGAACAGTGAAGGAGCTTGTCTTTTGTTCAGACATTTATCATAGAAATGTAACTTAATTAGTGTGTTTGTAATTGGATAAATCGGACTGACATATACTTGCAAGTTTAAAAGTCCAAAAAATATAGACTACAGTGAGTGAAGCCGCTGGCATAAGCTAATCACACTATCTATGTATAAAGACAAAAGTTTGTGTGTATATTGCTATGTTAGGAAGTTATTTCTTTACGCACGAACGGCTCATCGGATTTCGATGAAACTTAGTCCTGGAATATCACATGGGATTCTTTTTAACCCAAGAGTACCTTCTTTAGTCTGTTACATAAAAACAATTTATTGTAAGACTTGTCTTACAGAAATTATGTGAGCACGTCTCTATTTCGAGAAAGCATAAGAATGTATGTTGAATAAATATAAATATACTTAAAACCAAAACTATAATAATTCTCCAAAGTAATTTAGAACGAATTCTAAATAAAAATCGATTAAATCAAACACGATTGTGTTTCGATTCGATTAATCGCCAAGCACTTTAAATTCGCTCACAACACGCAAATAATGTTTTAATTCAAAACACTCTTTGGGAATTCGATAAAAGGTTAAAAGAAACATCGAAACTCGAAGCAAATAATGCTGGCTGATAAGGTAAGCACGAACCCGGGCAGAATGATCCAAACTGTACATCAGACACAATCGAATTCTTACCTTATTTTTTGTGAAATAAACTCCAAAATAGCTTACTAAATGCAGTTCGTGACAGTTCTTAATTTTTTTTCAAAAACGAATCATTGGGTAAAGCTTTCCATTAGCGGGCACGCGCCGAAGTCAACAAACAAATGACATTTATAAAGAAGTCGATTTGAAATTTGTTTGAAATCAGAACGTCTCGCCCGTTACAAATGGCGTCTAGACTTTTGATAAGCTGGCCACAAAATTAAAAACGGATTGCATTTAAACGTTTACCTATTGATATTGTTTATGATGAATAGGTACATATCAAGACTTTTAGCACTGATGGATTTCGTTTAAAACAAAATTGGATTTTTTATACATCAAATAATAACGTGCATTTATTTCCGCAAAATTGAAGCCATGATTAAGAGTGTTTAGGAGTAACACAATAGGTAAAGAGGATTGTATTCATTGTAACTAAGGAAAAACTGGCCGTCCGTAGCAAAAGAACGGTAAATAAATCACTTTTGCTGTACGGAAGCTCTACTTATCCATATATTTATTCTGTTTTTAGTATATGTTCTTATAGTGGGAACAGAAATACATCATTTGTAAAAATTTTAACTGTCTAGCCTTAGCAGTCTGGTGTCAGATGAACGGACAGACAGACAGGCAACGGAGTCTTACTAATATGGTCCCATTTTACCCTGTGGGTACGGAATCCTAAAAATTACCTGATAGGTACCTAGATTGGCAAATAACCCGGAAGATTGTATGCCTAACAGCAAATTATATTCACACACACGTATCAAATCAGAACATGTTTATCTTAGATCAAAAATAGAGAAATCCAAACCCATTGTATTTGATTACCCATAGTCAATAGTCATAGAGTAGAACCACTTTACACCACAGATAATGACAGATAAGAGCAAAAGCAAACATCTCGATGGTTTCGATCGATTTGGCGCCGAGATTGCGGTCGCGCCGAGGAAGTCGCGTGCGATCGCAATTGATCGCGGTCGCGATCGTAATTGTTACCGTGAGCTACGAAATGTTACGATTGAATAGATAAATTATTTGAAATACGACTTGTTTTTAAGTTGTTTTAAAGATGTACAGTTGAAGGCTTTTCTTTTAAAAAGCTAGGAATACAACATTGCTGAGACTATCTCTTTGATTTTCAAAATCATTCATATACAGTGATTTTTATATTTTTTGCAATATTTATAAATGCGACGAATATAAAAAACATTTGAACCAGTAAAAAACCGGGTAAAATTCTCCAAAAGCCATCATTCACTCTTAAGAACAGTATAAGTAGACAGAAAATTTGAACGTCGTGTCCCCCGCAGTAGACGCCCCGGGCGTTGGGAGCTGCCACAGGCACAAACTCACCATCCGCACGGCGAATAATCGGCAGCTCGCTGTTTGATACGTACCTGCAAAGCCGCAAAGAAAGAAAACACGTTTATTATAGCTCATAGACACACACAATGAAGAATCAATTTCATAGAAACTTAAAAAAAACAAGTGCATACTTAAGCAAATAAAAAATAATAAAAGTTAAAGTCCAGTTCAGCATAATGCAAGGGAACTACATAGTACTAGCCTGACGCTGGTTTTCAACTGTACCTTACTTTGAGTGCACAGATGTACCTACCTAAATCAGTTTATGTGTGAGATAAATAAATATATATTATACAACATTATTTTTAGTATAGACCTACGAAATCCGAAACATGTGTCTAGTAAAAGAATCTATTATAAAATCACACAGTTCTAAGCTTGTTGTGTTACCTGGTTGTTCACACAAACACGTGTTCACCGGGCCATTCGGGTGACTGAGGGGTTGTTTTACTCTCGCACCCAGCTGTGTGCTGGTTTCTAATGCCCGTAATGGCCTGCCGTGACCTGTTTAGTACCTTAATATCGGTGATGTCCAAAATGTGATCTGTTTTAAAATATTTTAAAACAGATTTTAAAAATATAACATGGTGTAATAATTGTTGGAATCGATTCAGTAGAATCGATTGTGAACAATGTATATTCAGGTTTCGCTTATACTAAAAATAATTTTGTATAAATAGAAACACTTTTTGGCGGCGTGTTCCAAGTGCGCCTTAACGACACGTGAACGTGACACTTAAAAAGTCACGTTGAACTTGATTAGACTTTACACACCTTCGTGAATTTATATCTACCTACGATGATTTTCATGATTACCAAAATAATAAAAACTGTCTATTTGTTCGAAGTAAATATTTACGAAAAGTAAAACGCATAAATATTTATTAGTATTCGAATTTATAAATAGATGTTGCTTAAAACAATTACTTCGACTGAACAAAATATTCAAAGGTCAGAAGTTATGTTTATTTAAATAAAACTACACAGATTTAAGAGTAAACGATCTATCTAGAAAATAAACAAAAAAATGCCTTTTCCATTATTTCTAACGTAACACGAACCATTTATGAAACCACAATGATATCGGTTTGTTTACCGATGCGAAAACAATTGCCGATCGGCAACCATTAGAAATAAGAATTATTGAAATTATTATAGAAAATTATCGTTATGCAAACGGATTATTTGAAATGGCAATTTGTATTTGTGAAATTTTCTGCTCAGATGGATTATAGTTTCAGCACCGATTTTTTTATTGATTTAGCGAAGAATTGTGTTGCTGATTTCAAAATAATGAACCCACCTTCTCTGGAACGTAAGTAACTCTAAAACATTACAATTAACTTTTAATTATTAACATTAGCAAGCACTGTTTATGCTAGCTGAAATTTGTCTTTTCTTTGAATTTGTGTCCAATGCGCCACCTGAAGATATTAACTTAATTTTTCAGACTCATTCATTGACAGAGTCAATCATTGATAACCCAGGAAAATCTAAATTAAAAAAAAAATTTTCGCTCCACCCTAATAAAAATAAGTAAATTTTTTTTTAAATGACTTAATTATAATTTACTTTCAATAATTCCTTTAAAAGTAACATGCTCGATGATTTGAGAAAAATATTTATCATTCTTTCAGTGATAAAAATGAAAAAAGATGGCGGGAAGATACTTGCGGTGATCCGATCTTCATTGGCTTTTTCAAGTTGTAGATTTTTTTTGTTTATTAAAACTTCATGCAGCACAAAAGTACAAAGGCGGACTTAATGCCTTAGGCATTCTCTACCAGTCAACCAAGGGTAGTGACTGAGGGTAAGGGTGTGACTAGTGGGTGTTTATACTTTACTAAATCTCTGCTGTAAGAGATTTTGAAATTACACAATAAGTTCATTAGCTATAGTTAAGGATTCAACGCCTGATTCTTAAGACAAGAGGCTAAAGAAGTAGTAGGAAACCTTTTACAGCCTAAATCAATATAAACATAAACCTAAAATCATACGACGACCTTTGACGACGACTCAGGTTTTTATTTTCCTTTAATTCGTAATGAAAAGCACAGTGTTTACCTCGGATTAAAGACTTATTTTGGTCCCTCGAATATTGGCGATCTCGTTACGCTCGGACGCCAAACTCCTTCTCGGGACTAAATAAGTTACTTTCACCCATAAGGTAATAATGTACTATTAAAACCTATTTGCAAAATAAGGATCATTAACATTTATTGTTATTAATAATATCAAAATTACAATACATATCATTACTTATTACATTACATACAATACAAATTCATTCAACATTTTGAGTTTTTCACAAAAAAACAACGTTAAATTGTACAGAAAACTTAAATTTTTATTTTTGGAAAAATCGTCAAATTACTTCACCCGAGAGTGTCAGACTTTTACTGACAAAAACCCGTGTTCCACCGTTTGCGTTCCAAAGTCGTTTACGGCGCGCAATGTTCCCGCGCGCCTCAAGGAGTCGTTAGCAAACTGTAGGGGCCCAGTAGGGTCGAAGCCCAATCTGGGGCTTTGGGGAGGTATGAAAATACATATCAGGGCCCTGGAACCAAGGCAAAGGAGGAACGGAGTAAGTTTTTAGTCAGTAAGAGTCTGACACTATCTCCCGCTCCGCCCAAGGGCGGGGGATGTCATTGGATGATTTTACCTACTTAAAAAAAAAACCCTTTGCGTTCCAGGGCCCGGAAAAAGTTACTCTTTCAAACAATTACAGTCGTGGTCCTAGAAAGCAAAGAGCAACGAAAGGACATAGGTGTGTTTTTAAACAGTAAAATTCCGACACGGCCTCTTGCTTTAAGGTTATCATCCACCTCAGCATACGTCTGCCGCGACAAGTCGCGGCTTGGCGGACAGAGTTCCGGCGAGATCTCATGGTGAAATGGCGAGAACGACTGTCGCAACCCTGTGCTGGGCACGCCACGATTGAGGCGGTAAGGCCCCTCTTTGAGGCGTGGCTGGAAAGGCCTCACGGCGTCATAACCTTCCGCATGGCGCAGGTACTAACCGAACATGGCAAGTTCGGGCCGTACCTGTACAAGATCCGTGCGGAGGTGACGCCCGGGTGTCGTCACTGTGCGGAACGCCCGGTGGACACGGTGGAGCACACGGTAGAGGTGTGCCCCGCTTGGGAAGAGCATCGCCGTGTCCTCGTGGGGGCAATCGGAGGCGATCTCTCGCGCCGGGGCTTGGTTCAAGCCATGCTCCGGAGCGAGGAGGAGTGGCAGGTGGTCGCCTCCTTCTGCGAAGCAGTAATGCTAGCAAAGGAGGAGGCTGACCGTATCAGGCAACGGCGCTCACGCCGCAGCCGCCGCCGTAACTCCGATCCAAATTTCCGGCCACCGTAGACGCGGGCTTGCGGACGGCGGGCAATGGGTAGCTCGCTGTCCGTTTGTCCGGTAACAGACCGGACCGAGCCCAAGTCGTTTACGGCGCGCACTGTTCCCGTGCGCCTCAAGGAGTTGTCAGCAAACCGTAGGGGCCCAGTAGGGTCGAGGCCTAGTCTGGGGCTCTGGGAAGGTATGAAAATGCATACCAGGGCCCTGGAACCAAGGCAGGGAAGGAACAGGGTAGGTTTTTAGTCAGTAAAAGTCTGACACTACTTCCCGCTCCGCCCAAGGGCGGGATTTGTCATTGGATGATTTTACCTACCGTAAAAAAAAAAAAAAAAAAACCTCAGCATACGTACCGTTATCCGTACTTACCTAACTCAACAGAGCTTTATCTGACCTCAACTTAAAACCACTTAAAAATCAACAGCAAATACAAATAACAGAACAGAATATCACACTATTTCTGGTCCTACCAAAAAATCGTGACACAGTTACGTCTCATTCAGTATACCAACTCCTAATCAGGTAAACTGGCAGCACAAGTCAACGGCTGTGGTTTTGTCTAAATTGCTGGATCCCAGTCGTTAGGGGACCATTAGTTGTGGTTAGCCTACTCAGGCGACTGAAACTGTGGCATAATGATGGTCATTACGAGAACGGCCTGTGGTGACTGTTAGATGATTTTTGTAACAAAGGTTTTGGATGCAGAAGGTGACATCACCTAACTGTGCACAGTTTTACTAGCTTTTCCCCGCATTACTCTCCTACAGGTCCTAGCCTTCCTTAATAAATGGGCTACATAAAAAAAAAACAATTTAATCCATCTGTTTCTGAGATTACCACGTTTAAACAAACAAACACTTCAGCTTTATAATATTAGTAGGTATAGTTACGAACAAGTAACAACGTGGAATTCCTTGCCAGTTTTTCTTCAATAAGAAACAAACATTATTTGGAACCGTATACTAAGTAATGACGATTTTTGAGTAGCTATGTAGGCCTTAGTAAAATAAAATCATTCAAATTTAATTAAATTGCCTTGAACCGATTAATTTGAATTGAATTGAAATGTCTAGTTCATCAAAAAGTCAAATATATATTTCAAACAAAGGTGCAAATGCATATAAGTATAAGTATAGCATTTCGGTTAGAAACCCACCCTATCAATTCATAAACCCACCCTTAATTTTTATAAACTAAAGGTGAGTTATTAAATTGACTGTTTTGAGTCAAGAACATCTGAAATCATACTTGAACGCCAAATTTTAACAAGTTTACCGATCAAAGTAGAGTTTGAGAAATATTCAACTTGAAATGCTTAAATCAGAAATCGGAGGAGTAACCATGTAAAAATCTAGATTTAAACAATATTCCACTGTAACTGCACTAAAACAAGGATCAAAATATCCTGTACCTATAACATATAACAGCAATATTATAGCAATAGCTCCATCAGTGAAAAAAAATTCATATCAAAAAAGTTTTTTAGGTTTACGGTACCCTAAAAATATTTGTTATTACATCACAAAAAAAAAACATGTTTTGTGATTCCGAAAAATCTGGGGACCCGATTCGGGATTAAACTATTTACATAGGTAAATTTGTTAAGTTTTAACCCTAAGTCCGACTCACACTTGCCCAGTTTTTTTCTTAGCCCTTAATGTCTTAATACTGGGAAAAGACCTCAAAGCAAAAGGTATTCTAATTAGATATGATTAAAAGGTTAGTTGGGGTAATTATTCGTAATCATTTTCAATTACCGACAATGACGTCAATACCAAATAAATTCTTGTAATACTGACATACAGGTCAAATATATCAACAATCTATACATATACCAATGTATGTAAGTGTATATCACTTAGAAAAGTTAAAGAAACATGCCACGAAATTGAAATACATCACTATTAAGTTGTTTGTAACTAATATGTCGAATACTAGGTATTATCATATTTTCAATATGCCTGCTGCGGTCTTCCCGCTCTGTATAACTAGGCGGGACGACGAAAAGGTGTCTTCAAAGCTAGAGTAAATAGGCTCTTAATAAACTAATACGCTTGACCATCAAAAATTGCATCACAGCTTACCTTCAAGTGGGATCGCAGTCAAGGCGCTGGTTTAAGTATATCATTAAAAATATATGTATATTATTTATACTTTATTGTATACCATTACACATACAAAATTAAATTTAAAACTCCCTAGTCTAGTAAGTAGGTATTCTTTTTTTTTTTAATAAATACTTAATTGTTCAAAAAGGGTGGGTTTTTAGTCAGCAAAAGTCTGACACTTCTTCTTACCTCACCCAGAGCGAGAGAAGCTATTCAATGATATCCGAAAGCAAAAAGGCATATCTTATTTCAGCATTCTCCATAGTGAAGTACTTTGAGTACAATTTAAAACGAGCAAATAGTTTCAATGTTACTTTCTGAAGTCTGTAGCCCTGTAAAATTTATTTAATTATTTAAAAAACTAATGCTTTATGCTTACAAAAGTACAGAGGTGGACCTAAAGCCTTAGTATTTACTACCAATTATCAACCTTTTAGTGATGCTGAGAAAAATAGAGGTAGGTCACTAGGTGCATTAAAAGAGAGAAAAAGTAAAAAAAAGGTAAATGGCTAAGTTGAAACAAATGCTTCAATTTCGAGCCTCTCTCTACAAAATTCATAAAACGAACGAACTTTACCTAATACCATAACAGGGATCAACTAGTGAGAATAATAATAAAAAACCGTGGCTTATTTGGGAACAGCACATAAGCGCCGTTCCGACCAGTGTTGATAGTTTTCTATTATGAATTCAATCAACATAAATTAGTTTTAATTTGGCCGATGACGACTCGGCTACGGATTCATCTTGTCCGCTTGTTAAGGTAGGTACACATATGAACTATTTTTTTTTTGTTTGTATATTACGATTTAACTCATAAAATATAGGACCGATTTTCAGAATTCTTTCACCATAAAACTTTAGAATGTATTACTACTCTCTTGAGATCGGTATTACTACTTACTGAAACTTCTCTCAACTTTAGTTGGATTTTCGAAATAATTATACATATTTTGACTTCTCATAATTGTAATGTTTGATAATAATATTTATTTTGCAATCTATATATATATAAAAACGAAATACCACTTGCTGATTAATCACGAAATCTCAGAATCTATAACACCAACAAACTTCAAATTTGGCAGATTAGTTCTTTACCTAGATGTAGACGTCCGATAAGAACGGATTTTTTTTATTCATTGCTTACCATCAGAGCCATTACTGATAGGCCCTGATGGTAAGCAATGTTGTAGTAACTAACTAGTCTATGTCATTAAAAAAAATAGTCGACGCCCAAGCATGCTTGAGAAGTAACCTATTCACTCTTGACTTACAAACCCCAGATTGAAGCTTTTAGGTTCTTCAAAGAACCAATATAATATTTCATTAAGTCATTCAAAAAGATTCCGATAGTTTGCGTCGTTTGTGTGTCCCGCCTTAACACAATCATTTGTTTTTGTGAAACCACGTTGATTATGAGTAATCAATTTTTTTGTTTATTTATAATTTAGTATCGATATAATTGGAATTGAGTGGATAATATATGTGACTATGTGTTACGTAAACATGTCCAACTTCAAAATTCGAAGGTAAGCTGCAGGTTCGATCAAAAGATTCATCATGGCTCATCATCCAAAAAGACGTCCACTGTTGGGCAAGGAACACTCTTGTACCTCTCGCATCCAGCGGATACCCGTGAGCCTTACCAGGTCATCGGTCCACCTTGTTGGAGACGTTCTAATGCTGCATCATCATGGCTCGCTGGAGCGTAAAGGGCAGCTGAAAGAAAGTCTGACACTTTATCACTATCATTCAGAGCAGGAATTATTTGACACCCCAAGCCAAATTCGAGGATACTGTTTTAAACTCCAGTTAGTGGGAAGCAATGCACGTAAATAATACTATGGAATCTTTAATTAGATCGTAGGGTAAACGAACCTTTTAGCTTGTAGAATGATCAATTCTATAATACCTACCAGTCGTATTTGGTACTTTATTTTATGTAAGAAATGTTAATATTATGTATCAAAATTATTTTGGAACAACTCAACGTTAAAAAAACACTACACGCAGAAATTAAATTACAATGACAACTAATATTTATGCAGTGGTTGTTCGTAATTTAAAAAATAAAAACCAAACAACATCTTTTTACAACCACAATAATTAAAAAAATCTTTATAAATAATTAAAAATATAAGTTTTTTTTTTAAAGTTCGTCTTTCATTAAAGTTTTATAAATATTTTCTTATTTTAAAAATAAACATAAGTTGATTTTCTTTTTAGGGTTAGCCTGCCATATTGTAATCAATCACTGCAACGTTTGAGTGCAAGAAAGGTGACTGCTAGAAAAGGGTTGGGTGGAAACATTCAACTGTCGTGGGACCCGGGATTTTTTTTTATTTATACCTTTTTTTTCGTATATTTTTTTAATTTTAATTCAGTGCAGAATTCACATTAATATTCGTGTTAAATTAATTAAAATAAACCCTAAATTTTGAGCTACATTTTAACGAAGTAAACGAAGTAATCATTTGTGAGAATAATATTAATCTTTTCACAAAAACTTTAACACCCCTTGAACTGTATTTTAAGGGCAGTTTTGAAAAATAGTCATGGCAGTTAAAATTATTATTTTTTGTTAAGATTTGTGCCAAGTTATAAAAACCAGCCCAAGAAATAACAATCCTGCAAATAATCTCTAAACCCCCTTAAATTGTATTATTGGTTAACTAATTATGCTAACTTTCAAGTACTTATATTGACACACGTTTTGAGTATAATTTAGATTCACAAACCGCTAGCAAAGTGTAAGTCATAAATAAAAAAAAGACTACCTATAAGCATTATGTTATTTATATAAATTATTCAATTATTAAAATTGGCCCTAGTCACCATTTTCAATTGTTTAAATTATACATAGCTAGTAATTAGAAAACAATTGAATTCGCTATTTAAAATTCTTCTATAAAAAAATTCTTTAAGTTTACTGCGCGTTGAACTTTCTTATAACAATGTAATACTTCAATTTAATTGTCCATTGCATTTATTACACTACATAATATATCTGTCGTAATCAACCAGCTCAATTCGCCATTCCATTAACAGCCTAGTCTTTTTACTAAACGGCTGTATCTAACCGCCCGAATGATATTCAGTCATTCAATTAATAAAAGCTAGGCAATGACTTGAATAACTTTCAATTACTTGCTTAGCCTAAATATTTAAGGAACGCTGTGGCAAGTCGCAAAATTTCTTTTTGATTAACGTTTAGCAGGAAATATGTTAATAACTGTGTTAATCCGATGGAGTTCTGCTGGACGAGCCTCTTATTTTAATTTGCAGGGTTAAAGGAACCTAACATGAAAGAGATGACGGGGACTAGAGTGAGTGAGCAAAGTGAACAAACGAATCTAATCTAACCTGGCCGTGTCGGTATGCCTTAAGTTTTCTTCGTCAAATGGTATACCAATTGTATAAATGGCTTAAGAATAAAGCCGCTAGCTCATTAAATGTTGTATTAAACGCATCGGCGGAATATCATTCAAGGTCGTTATTTGGACGGCGCGGTGTCAGTTTAACTACCGGGCTAGGCTATTTACTGAATGGTGAATAAAGCTAGTTAATAATAATAATATTCCACAACAATCACACAACACCGTCTAGTCCCAAGCTAAGCAGAGGAATCACTCACAGGAATCCCTTTGGCGTTTATACTTAGGTAAAAAACCTATTTTGCAAATAGGTTTTTTAAAAACAATTTTACACGTCAATTCTTTAAATGAGGCCGGTGTTTCCTAGCTGACTACCCTGAGAAGAAACACCGAAACAAACTCAGGAGTCAAAGTTTCTTTTAAAAGTCCATACAGCAAACATGTAATGGTCAAATCATATGAGAACCATGCAGACTTGTGTCTGAAATAGTCTTTTGAGGAAAGAACCACGCACATATGAGTGGACCTGTCCAGTCAGTGCAAGCATTAGTATGTATTCGTAAAGCTCAACTTAGAACTACTAAGGAGCTCAACGAGTTGACGAACAATACCAATGAAAGGACATTTGGGTAGGCCGCAGAAATACTCAAATAGAACAGATATACGTCAAAATAACTGAAAAGAAAAAAAATGATCCACATAGTCTTCTTATTCACAATGTTAAACGAAAATACAAAATAAAGTGTAGAAAAATGTAATATTTAACAAAGTAAATATTTATGTCAAAATTTAATTTAAAAAATAAATTCATATTATAAAAATAAAAATAATTATCAATGTCAAATTGTAAAAAAATATTATCAATGTCAAATTGTAAAAATAATATAAAAACGCACAATTCAAATATAATTATATTAAAAAAAAACTCAGAGAAAAAGAAATTACAACAATTTAAAATTATTAACCACTTGCAAACCCGACATTTATCAAGCCATTGCTAAGTTAGAAAGCTCTAAGTTATTACCATATGCACATGCGTATAATAGCCATTGTACCTACGATTAAGTAAAGGTGGCGGTACCTTTCAAGTATAGGGGTCGAATCCAAGCCGATTAATTACGAAACTTGCACATTGCTAATAATTATTACAAGAATACGCTCTATGAAAATACATTGTTGTGATAGTTAATGATCTAATGTGCTATTACTAGCTAATAGTTGACTTGTAGAAGACGGTTTATGTGAAGAAATTGATGGTATAAACGCCGCTATTTTGTTTAATCTTCCTGATGATATATCCTTGATTATTTTATGGTGGGATTGTAAATTATATAGTGAAGAATTTCATATCTAGTTGCAAAGTGGCTTAGGGGTTATTCAGTCAAATCTAAAGTGTTCGTAGTCGTTCAATTTATTTATATTTAAACTGGTACATCATCAGCCTTTTAATGTTCCCACTGCTGGGACACAGGCCTCCACTCTAGGAAAGGGAATGGGCCGTAATCCACCGCGCGGGCCCAATGCGGGTTGATGGATGTCACATGTCTTAGAATTTTTAGTTCTGGGACATGCCGGTTTCCTCACGATGTTTTCCTTCACCGTTTTGAGAGCAGTGGTGATGATATAAATTACATAAAGTAATGCGCCTGGCTGGGTTTGAAACCGCGACCTACAATTCGTAAGTCGGGGCCGTTACCACTCGGCCACCACTGCTCACTGAAAACTGAAAATTGTTACCTATCATTTTATTTCTGAGTAGGGCTAAAGAGGGAGTTCCCTGCTGAAGTCTGTGTTTTCTGATGGCTACAATCCGGGAATCTTAAAGTCAAGAGTGAATAGGTTACTTCTAGGTAAGCGCGCTCCATCGTCGCTCTCCATCAGGTGCGATAGCGGTTAAGTGCGAACATTATATGATTTTCTAATGTTATTAGATTGTCAAAATATAAATTTCAAACTACTGCCAGCGGTTTTGCCCGCGTGATAGCAAAAAATATCCTAAGTGTTATTCCAAGATATGGTCTACTTGTATACCAAGTTTTTTTTCCTACCGAGTGGTATTTTCTCTGAGGCGGTAGATATGACCAGCTCAGTTCCACATTAACCTTATTAGTTATCAGATATTTCAATTGGGTGAAAGCCTTTTTCATTCCTTTCACGTTTCCCGGCCATCTCATTCTTAGCCTGCTGCGATCCTGTCGTGCGATTTCAGGCAACCAATTTATGTTTTATCGGCCCACCGCACCGCTCGATCGGCGAGGATCCCCAAGAGGACACCGGTGTTTCTCTAATTGTGATCTCTCTAATTCTAAATTGTGTCTCTAATTACGGTATTCAAAAGGTCTTCTAAGCCTCATAAATAAAATAAATGAACTTAGGTCATCAATGATAAGATACGCTTTTTCTTTTAGCTCACAACTGAATTTTATTTTAAAAGTTAAAGTTGACATTTGACTCAAGGCAAGGATCTAAATCAGGGATCAATGACGTGAAATGTTAATAGTGCCATAATTGACGTCAGTCAATTTTTTTATTGGTACTAAGTAACGTAATTGATTGGCCTTTTATGACCTAAATAGAATTGCACTTGCGTACTAGGAACTTCGTTCAATGACATTACATTACATTTATTACACTAATACTCGTATGAACACGGAAGTTTGTGAGTACATTTGCATTTTGTTACTTCGTCATACACGAACGGATTTTGGTGAAAATTGGTACAGGGGTAGACTCAGTGCCGGATTAAGCAAGCGCGGGGCCTGTAGCAAATTCTACCAAAGGGCCCAACTTATTTTTCTCACAAGCCGCAGGACCCTTAGGTAACGGTAGCCCCATTGTATTTTCTTACATTTTTTTTAATTGATAGATAGATCCAACCAGTAACCAGTTCACTCTTGACTTAAAGATTCCCGGGTTGTAGCCATCAGGAAACACAGACTACGGCAAGGAATTCCACTCCTTAGCTGTACGCACAATGAATGTGTTTTATTTTATGAATATTCCGGAATTAATTAAATATCGTATGATGCAAGAGGTATCCTGACCTGTTTTTGTACGTCCGACCGGGGGCCCCTGAAGCGCGGGGCCCGTAGCATTTGCTACTCTTGATACGTGGCTAATCCGGCACTGGGTAGACTATGTCCTGGAATAGCATGTAGAATATATGTAGGGTTGCCATTCGTCCCGTATATACGGGATTGTCACCGTATTTGATAATCCTGTCCCGTATTACTACATGTACCATATTTGTCCCGTATTTCGACAAAATACGAAAATAGAGGTAAGTGGCGCGGCGGAGTGCGGGGACGAACGCGTGCATGAGAGGTGAGGCGGCACTTCAATAATTTAGAATTTTTTGTTTAATTGAGAATCGAACCCAAGACTTCCGGCTTAGCAGTCAGGGCCACTAACTACTAGACCAACAGGCCAGTCAAATGTTCTAGAGATACTAGTTGTTCAGAGTCTGGGTGTAGTGTGTATGCGACTGTACTTGTTTGTGAACGCAACCACGATAGAGTAGTTCAAAGTGTAGGTAGGGCAACGAAAAAGAGTTGAAAGATACTTCAAAAGAATGGAAAACTCACTTGAGTGTGCCAGAGCTGTGAGATTGCTCGAAAGTGTCTCCGTGAAACTGGAACGGAAGGGACAACTGAAGGAACTGAACACTAGTGAGTTTTTGGAGAAAAAGTCTGATAGTCTGTCGCCAGCAGAGCGGTTTAAATTATTTGACGATGTACAATCCTCAAAAAAAATTCTCTAGGTACATCTTAGATGCCACATCGGCACTAATTTTTCCTTCTTTTCATTTGGTTTGTTTTTATCATTTTTATGTTTTTTTTTTAATTTGTTTTTTATAAATTCATCACTATGTTTTTAATTTGTGTAACTTATTTAATGTTTTATTATTATTGTTATTTTGTAATATTGTAATAGTATAATAGATAATGAATGACATTCTGCACGTTTTGGTCCCGATTGTAAGTGCAGAGAGTACCTGTTGTCAAAAAAATAAATAAACTGTCCGAAATCGACTATTGGACCGTTGCCCGGACCAGACAAAACAATCGGCAAAAATTATCAACGGTTGCTTACAGGACTTTAGATACACTCAAAAAGTCTGCGCTATCTTTAATTGATCTCAATCAAATTATTTGAAGTCAGTACGAGTACATAGATATTTTAGAGATTCCATATGGCAAATGAAGAGCCTTGTCGCTCATCATCCTTTCTTCTCCTTCGTTTTCTTGCCCACACTTCAAGTCGCTACAGTGGCTCTTTTACCGTTCGTGCAGCGCGCCTCTGGGATTCTCTTCCACACATTGAGGGAGGAAGGCATCCCTTCGTTGGAGGTTTTCAGGCGAAGAATAAGGGAACATTTCCTATCAACATGACCCGTAAATATGTATGTATAGGTTTTTATTATTATTTATATATTTGTTGTATATATTATGTTTATGTATAGTGTGCTGTACATTTATCTATTTAGTATACTTTTGGTTTTAAGTGAGATGTAATCATTTATGTAATTAAGTTTTGTTGTGCATGATTGTATATACTCAAATGTAAGGCTTCTTTCTCATTTTATATGTATATGCTTTGCTGTAAGAAAACCCAATTATGGGTTAAGCTCGCCTATTTACATCCACTGACGTTTTTATTGTTTTGTTAAAACTGTATGTACAATAAAGAATAAAGAAGAAAATGAAAAGTTCTAGAAGTCTCGTTAAGACATCGAAAACCATTTCTTTCCAAATGTCTCCTTTTCAACTAATAATATAATATAATATAATATTTCCACAACTATCACACAACACCGTCTAGTTCCAAGCTAAGCAGAGCTTGTGTTATGGGTACCAGACAGCTGATAAACATACTTATATATATCTAAATATGTACATACATATTATAGATAAATAACACCCAGACACAGAACAAATGATCGTGCTAATCACAAAAACATTTTTCTTGGGTGGGAATCGAACCGAGGACCTCCAGCATAGCAGTCAGGGTCAGTAACCACTAGACCAACCGGCCAGTCAACCAATGAACCAATTCCTTCAATTCACCAAAAAAAAAAAAACAGATTGAAACACGAACAGGAAACGATAACAGTTGCCACAGCCCCATATGTTACCATTAGCGATAACTAGACGTTTATGACATATCGCTACAATAGCGATATAAATAGAAAATCGATTAATTTCTATAAAATTCTAATTCGATCATCAAACAGTATCTTGCTCGTTATACTAATCAATGTATAGTGCCATAAAAATTTATGTTTAGGGTACACCATAAATAATTTTAAGACTAATTGGGATCGAACCAGTGTTCTTCTGTATGAAAACTATTAGTTTTGAAGTTAATTGCTTATTATTAATGTTTATAAATGTATTATGACTTAATTGGTTACATATTTTGGCGCAATATGTCTGAATGAACGTCCGTTTTATAGGGTTTATAAGGATATCCCTAAAATGAGGAAATAGCTATGTAACCACTTCATTGATAAATATACAAAAATAGAATACTAACCGTGAAAACAACATCAAAATTGATAGACAAGCAAACGAGCATATAGACTTTTAAATTTTGATCGTTTTAATCCCGTGGAGGGTCGATTCGGTACAAATGAAATAATTACATGCGTTGTCCCTATTGGTGATAAAAATAGTACATCTGTGTTGAGTGACAGTAAAACCATTAAAATGACATCTTTAAGTACTTATAAGATACATAAATCAATCAACAAACCTTCGGAAACCCAGAAAAACCTGTTTTTTTTTCAAATCTAAAATTGTGGAGCTTTTTGCGCGTGATGGTGGTGATGCCATCTAGTTGAATTCGCTCTTAGCGACCGCATTCCTCGACTATTCGCGATGGTTGCGAGTTCAAATATGCTGCTCTGGTATGTAATTTTAATGATTCATCTAATAACTCCCGCTCTGGGTGAATCAAGAGAGAGTGACAGACTTTTACTGACTTAAAGCCCACCTGAGTTCCTTAAGGTCCGCTTAAACTACGACACTTTATGCGGTACACTCAGTGTATACATCGAGTGTCTCTCTATGAACACGAGTGCAATCAGAGACACTCGTGTTCATACGGAGACACTCGATGTATACAAAGTGTCGTAGTCTATTCGTACCTACCTTTAGTTGCTCTTTGCGTACTAGGGCCACGGGAACTAGTTCAAACAATCCGAAATAGGTATGTCCCTTGAATATCCAACTATAGCCGAAAGCCACCGAGCAAAGAGTTGACATAACCTTGGTTTATATCGATTACAAAGTACTCTTATTAAAATTTATCAGAACCCATTTCTTTCAAGGCAATGAACTTTAGAAACACAATTGTGCTGACGTGACGTGACATCGAATCCTGGAGCCAATCGAAACGCTATCCAATTAAAAATTGAACTTTGTAGTTCAGAATCAGATAGCCATCAGGACTAGCTATTCACACCTAATTGGTAATACTAAGCCGTCGTCAGGGTCGTTAAATAAATTAAATATTCATTCCATTTCAAATTAAACTCATCTAATTAGCAGTTAAGCAGAAGATAAACTTATAATGACTATAAATTCTTTTTTCAAGCGAAAAGGGTGACGTATCTATGTTTTTAATGATTCAAAAGTACAAATTAGATTTGGTTAATTTATTTAAAATCCTACTTTTGATTGAGCTGATGTCAACTACAATAATAATCATTTTTTAACTAATCGAAAGCAGTGATGTAAATCAGTGAAATGGAAATATATCGAGACAACCATGCTTGACCGAGGAAGAAAACCAACACATAAGTTACAGCGTGACACACAACGATGCCAAATATTAAAGCGAAATTGATTCAACACAGAGCTTATTATAAATACGGCCGCATTAAACCGTGAGTGTATTTAAAATAATTTAAATCGAAACGTCCCAGCATCGTTGCGTTCACAAAACGTCTTTATTCCATCGTATAATTTACGACAAGCTATAAACTCGGGTACCTAAAGATCGGTGAATAAAAGTTAGCCAGGCGCAGGCGCTTGCCAGCCGAGGATCCAACACTAAAAAATCAAACGCAATGGCGCGGTATTATCGATAATTGTATCGATAAACATTTGTATACCACGAACGCTCGTGGAAATCGATTTGACACGCCACTTATTTAATCTATCGATGTTAGAAAATTCTAATATAATAATAGGAATTTTTAAATTTAATTTAGGAAATTGATATAACTATGTGTGACCTTTAGAGCAATTTTCGTTTGTTAGCATACCTATTCAGTTGGTCTTTTAATAGTTTGTGGAGCTGTTTCTTTACTGTCTAACATTCCAACACGATTTCACTTTAGATAACAAATTCTGTTTTTTAAATATTTTTAATCTTTCCACAGTAAAGTTTGCATATTTGATATTTTCTTCTATTTTCGAACTCTATCTATCACCATCTTTCTACTTATCACTCAAAATAAAATTATAAAGTTTCATCAGGTACACATAGTGTTTCTCCAATGGTTACTAATAAATTAGCATCTCAAGTCGATATTGCTATCACTGCCCATCACTACCCGCGGTCCGCTGCCCGGCGGAGCTCATAAAATATTATGATAAGGACCATTATCATCACAAAGGATGCGTGTAATTGTTTGTCAAATAAATACTAATAAAATTTTGATGTTTATTAAATATAATTTTGAAAAGGACCCTTTTATGTATTCTTGATTGTCGTATGGAGAATAGTGCTTCGGGGATTGCGTAGTCGATTGTCGAGGGACTGGTCGAGTCGTTATACTTAAATGACTATTAAAAGTTTAGTTGAAAAAGATAATGAGATTATGATCCGGTATTTGGAAGGGGTGATTATGAAATGTGGTTTCTTTTTTGAGTTTGAGATTCTCATTAACCTGTAATGTTAACTAATAAAAACTCGTAATATAAAGTAATAATGAAAAAGATGAAAATTAAATGGATTGTTTGAGGCTTAGATTAAATCAAAACAGCGGAAGATACGTGACTCGCCTCTAGCCCGTGGACCGCTGACATAGTGCCTCAGAGGCACAATTTCATATAAGTCGCGACGATAACATATATTTCGCGGCTACCGCTATGTCGCTCGCACGACAGACAAGAAAAAAAACGTGATACGCCGACCCAAAGTAACGTAAGAGCTTATATGAGTCACTATTATCATTCTACCGAGTCTTATTGCTTGTATACGGAGACGCGGTGCGTTGCGCAGCGTGTTAGTCGGTCGTCGTAAATTGCCATATGTTGCGAACTTACGATGACGCGGCCCGCTGCTGCAATGTATGACGAACGCCCAAAGCGCCGCGCAACGCGCCGCGTTGCCGTAAACAAGCAATAAGACTGAGTAGGATGATGAAAATTCGATAAATTCATTCCTACTTGTATTATATGAGTCATCATGACTCATATAAGGAACAAATTTATCGAATTGTAGGTACCTAAGTCACGAAACTTTGAACTGAAAGTAGGGTAGTTTTTTGTCAGAAAATTACAGTGTTTTTAAAAAAAATTGTTTAACAAATTAATTTGTCCAATTAGTTACATATTATTTTTGATGAAATTTGCAAAAATAAGTAAGTAAATAAGTAAACAGGTACATAGATTCTCTACCAGGTTATTTTTAAAACTCAAAAAAGCTGTAAAACTTTGATCATGTCTATTTGAATTCAAAAAAAAAAAATTAATAAGTAAAGATGACCCTCTCAGTTCTGAGCTACCCAAACACATACTCGTTTGTAAATTCATCTAATATACACAAATTAGTTTTAGTATATGAAAAACCTGAAACACATGCATAGTATTTTTATGTAAAGAATCTAAGTACAAAATTTCATAACAGTATCATGAAAAATCACAAAGATATATATATAATATAAGTACGTTGCCTGGTTGTCCGCAAAAATACATGGTCACCGGGTCATACAGGAGACTGAGGGTTTGTTTTGTTCTTACACCCAGCTGTGCGCTGGCGTCTAATGTCTACCGTGACCTAATGTGAGTTGTGTTGTACTTAGTGTCAGTGGTGTCCAAATTGTGGCCATTATTAAATATTTTTGGGAAAAAATGTAACATGGTATACAAATTATTGGAATCGATTCGGTTACTGATTCTGAACAAACTAATTTCAGGTTTTACATATACAAAAAATAATGCAAGTGTATGTGTTTGGGTACCTAAGTAAACTAACCTTTGATCATCTTCATCATATCAGCCGAAAGACGTCTATTGGTGGACATAGGCCTCCATCAAGTGTCGCCACAACGAACGGTCCTGTGCGTCTCGCATCCATCCGATTCCTAATCATTAATATTCTAATCGTTAATAAAAAAAAAAATCTTAATAAAAAATTATAAATCTTGCGATAATCCTTTCGCTCAATAACCTTTCACACTAGGTTAACCTTTCGCTCTAGGTTAACCTAGAGCGAAAGGAGTGATTTGATGACTATCCACAAAAAAGCAAGTTGTAAAAAAAAATATTAGTATTTGCGAGTATTTGACCTTTAGACTTTCTTTAAATATTTTGACATTTAATGAATTTATTTCGAGATTTACTATTTTATTGGCGTTTATATTTCATTTTTATTTATTTTTTTGTATCAATTTGATGTTTTTCTTTAATTTTAACTTTATTCATTAACTTGAAATTCTAAATTTTGCCTGTATGAAATTGCTGTGCCCGACAGGGTTCATGTCCATTTTATAACTATTTTTAAGATCCTATAAAACGCGTGATATAGCATTAAAGAATTGAATTGAATTGAATAAAGTTTATTAACATTTTACTTAATTTAAAATTCAGTTAGAAAGGTCAAGCAAGCAAATAACCTACCACTAATATAATCTACCTACTTACTTGAAAATTTCA
The DNA here is from genome assembly GCA_958295575.1 of Leucania comma. Lineage (NCBI taxonomy): Eukaryota > Metazoa > Arthropoda > Insecta > Lepidoptera > Noctuidae > Leucania > Leucania comma. The sequence goes on from OY282468.1 coordinate 6,952,392, forward strand.
ATTGGTGACAGTTTAGACTCAGATGAACGCACGGTAATTGCAATAAGTAACACTATGGTAGTAAATAAAAATATGATTGACGGTTAAAATAAGATTTGTTAAAACGAATTTTCAATTTTTTACGGTTTTGCATAAACATCGACTTCCTTTGCGTCTTGCCGAATGCCGTATAGTCAACATATTATTTTTTTGCTTTGTCAAATAACTTTTCCCGTTCTTTTTTTTTATTGTTGTTAGGTTCACGCTTGACCGCTATCGCACCTGATGGAAAGCGACGATGAGGTCGTCGATGGAGCGCGCTTACCTAGAAGTAACCTATTCACACTTGACTTAAAGATTCCCGGGTTATAGCCATCAGGAAACAGACTCCGGCAGGGAATTCCATTTCTTAAAACGGACTTTTACTGACTAGAACTACACCTGTGTCCTTCAGTTACCCATTGTGTTCTAGGACCATGAATTTCCTTTTCAGAATTTGCCTGTGGCCTTAGCTTACCCCTGCTGGACCCCTACGGTTTAGGTAACATGAAACACTACGCACCGGCGATGACTCGATCTTGGTCTGGATGGTTACCGGACGGCCGGACGGCAAGCTGCCCATAGCTCATCGTCCGCAAGTCCGCACATTTTATTTATTTCTTTAACTATTTATGTAAGTACATTGGAAAATTTATTGCAGAAACAAAATAAGCTTAAATATTTACAAAGTATTTTTGCTAAACCTAAGTACATAAAAACTAAACTAAGAATGTATACTAGACCTAACTATATACAAATATAATACAAAAACACCAAATACACTCAGGCGTCGAAGTACTCCTCCACATCGCTGTCATCCGGAAACGTACCCAGAAGACTGGCAGCATTGCCACGTCGAATGACAATGCTTTCTTTTATTTTTATGTACTCACATAAAAATAAAAGAAAAGTAGAAGGCAACAGAAAAAAAGGTGCAAAGGTGAGGTGATGCTTATTTCTAAAGAAATCTCTTCCAGCACACCTGTTAAAGGAGAGCTAGAAAAATATAGATGTAGACACCGCGTGTAACAGTATAAGGAAAATTAGCACACACACAATAATTGCACCTACGCTAGGATTGCCGGGGATCACTATGCGAATTCCAATGCCCGGATCATCTCAGAGCAAACTCCGTGGCGCTTTTCCAGACACTCCAGCCGGGGAATTACCACCATGATTGTGGCGTAACTAATGCCCATATTTTCAATGTACTTATTTACTCGATAAGAATTCTAATCCCTTACTGAGCCGTAGAGGCCCAGCCTGCTAGCTGCAGGCGGGCAGGGTTGAAGCCTGCTGGGGTCAAGGGCCGTTTTCTGAGGAAGGCTCAGCCCTGGCACTATAGGCAGCGAAGGAACGGGGTAGGTTTTTAGTCAGTAAGAGTCTGACACTACTTCCCGCTCCGCCCAAGGGCGGGATTTGTCATTGGATGATTCTACCTACCATAAAAAAAAAAATCCCTTACTGAGGATATCAACTACTCGAATAAAGATGACAATCGATTACAAATGTGTTCTATTCGTTAGAATTGAAAATATATGTAAAATTCTAATTTTTAAAAAGGTCCAGTGCATTGCCGCTTTTGTTTTTTTGTCTGTGGCCTTTACGGGAGGAATCTGCAACATTATCATCATGCCCAACAGCTCATCATTAACTCTAAAATCATCACAAAACAATTCCAGCTATTAAAAACTAGCCCAATTACCAAAACATACTTCGGCGGTTTATATTTACGTACAATCTAGAATTCTAGACTTAGCTCAAACCGCAGTATCGTCCCTATGAAGCATGAGGTCAGGTCTAATTGCGGCACGTAGTCCGTCCCTTCACCGGCCTTGGGTGACTAATGCCAAATTGGTGATGATTGTGTGTGATTGACGTTGAGACGGTGGGACGGTGAATCATTGCGGCGTCGGATTCTGAGGGGGTTGAGGTGTGCATGCTGGCGGGAAGCGGTTTCGTATGAGACCTCCTTTGTTGCCATAGGTATGACTTTGTGACTCTATAAAGGTATATTTCTCCATTGAGCTTCTGCACGCGGTTGTTCTGGTATGAATGTAGAAAACTACCCCAAAGGAACACATTTTATTTATTTCTTTAACTATTTATGTACATTGGAATTTTTTTTGCAGAAACAAAATAAACTTAAATATTTACTAAGTATTTATACTAAACCTATGCACATAAAAACTAAACTAAGAATGTATACTAGACCTAACTATGTACAAATATAATACAAAAACACCAAATACACTCAGGCGTCGAAGTACTCCTCCACATCGCTGTCATCCGGAAACGTACCCAGAAGACTGGCAACATTGCCACGTTGAATGGCAATGCTTTCTTTTATTTTTATGTACACACATAAAAATAAAAGAAAAGTAGAAGGCAACAGAAAAAAAGGTGCAAAGGTGAGGTGATACTTATTACTAAAGAAATCTCTTCCAGCACACCTGTGAAATAAGAGCTAGAAAAATATAGATATAGACACCGCGTGTAACAGTTTAGCGAAAATTTGCACACACACAATAATTGACTAGTAAATAATATAATATGTAAATAAAAATATATTATTATAATTATACACATACACATAGTAAAATAAATACCACAAGAATACATACTGTTTAATATAATATAATAATACATACTTCTTACTTCTTTGTGTAATTTATTTATCACCACTGCTCTCAAAACGGTGAAGGAAAACATCGTGAGGAAACCGGCATGTTCTAGAACCAAAAATTCGAAGACATGTGACATCCACCCACCCGCACTGAGCCCGCGTGGTGGTTTACGACCCATTCCCTCTCTTAGAGAGGAGGCCTGAGTCCCAGCAGTGGGGACATTAAAAGGCTGATGATGATGATGATGATGAATACATACTAATATGCGACTATGACGGCAGAGAAGGTAGTGTTCTTTCACTCTACTTTTAAAAACTACAAGAGTATATAAGTATTCTATATCCTAGCATTTGATCTACCAGTGTCTTTATCCAAATCCATTCTACTGTTTATAAATAAACATTATGCATACATGCATACAAACTTTTTGTGACATTAGTGTGATGATTCAAAACCATCTGTTTAGGTTAGGTTAGAAAATTAAGCACAGGGCTCAGAATGTAGGCAAGTAGACTTTCTCAAAGGTAGATTGTGATTTTTTCCTACTGATCTAATTCTGTAGGAAGCTATATTTTTTTTTACTTAAAAGTCAAAACTGTGAGAATGAACTTAAGGTTTACCCGACTTGCCTGTCGTCAACGTCGAGCATAGTTTAAAAGCTTGTTATTACCCGACTGCGCCAGAAGGAGGGTTATGTTTTTCGAGACTATGTATGTATGTATGTATGTATAATTGTTTGGCACGCTCCGCAGCCTGAACGGCTCGATGGATTTTAGCTTGAGAGGTGTCGTTACATTTATATTTACTGTGAGAGTGACACTGGGTATATCAAAATAAAAAAAACAAAATGGCGGATTTTTAGCGCCAAATTCAAATGTTTGCCACGCTTTGCGACCTGAACGGCTCGATGTATTTTAGTTTGAGAGGTGTCTTTAGATTCGTCATTACTTTGAAAGTGATATCGTAATAAAATAAAACTAAAAAAATAAAAACGGCAATTTAAAAAACTAAAAAACCCGACTGCTTTTCTGAGCATTCATGAAAAAGCCCTAAAACAAGAAAGTCGTTGTACCCGATTGCACTTAACTATATAATATTTTAAATACTGGCAGTCGGGACCCATTCTAGAAAGTCAGCCGTCTAGTCAATAGATTGGAGTAATCTGCAATGTAATATAGGTATGTGCTCTCACTTAAAAACTTAAGGTTTACCCGACTTGCCTGTCGTCAACGTCGAGCATAGTTTAAAAGCTTGTTGCTTGATTGCTTCATCTAACACTATACAACGCGATGTTTGATGAAAAGGTAACGCGAAAAAAGAGAGACAACGCCTGAAAACTCTGTTAGAATTCAGTAATTCCCTGATTTACACGAATATTTCACAAAACTTGTTCCAGGAAATACGTGTTTTTTTTTAAACCTTTAAAAGTTTTTGAGAAAAATTGTCGTCATTCGGAATCTCGATTAAATGCAAAAGGCTTATATGGAAGTACTTTTTTATATTTTTTATATATGAATATATTATGGAGGGCTAAAGTTCACGTAAAATAGCAAATTTTCAAAGGTTTTATAGGGTTAGTTTTACATAAATTTATGTTTTGCTTTCTATAGAAGCCTAGATAATATCCATAACATATCTGTGTACCCAAAAAATCTGGAGTATGATGTGTAATAACATCATAATCGCGTAAGAGCGGTTGTATAAAAATGTACCGCGGGTTGGCCGGCCTTAACTATTGCCATTCTTAGTGTTATCTTTTTCTTTTTGAGTCCATGATTTGGTTTTCCCGAAGTATTTTGACCTAGTAGGTGGCCACGTTTCTAGTGGCGTTTTTAAGGTCCTCTAAAGTGCAAATGTAGAGAAAATTTGGGCATTTTAGTAAGTGGACCATCGTTTGGTCAAGAGCACCGCACTCGCACTGATTTTTGAAGGAGTTTATTAAAAGAACACAAATTTGCGCGAAATTGATAATTTATCAATATGGCGCAATTTTTTTTGCGTTCCTTCATCGAGTTACTTCTCCCACTCTGAAAGCAGCGACAGGGAATCCCAGACTTTTGAAACTGATACATGTTTCTTTAGTTGCTTTTTGCGATCCAAGGCTTTTTCAAACAAAGCCTCATACCTACAGCACTTGCAATACAATTCTGAACACCAAACCACAAAACAGACAGGTACAGACGTCAATCTCATGTATGTACTTCACTTTTTATACCTACGCTCGGCGGTCGCTAGAAAAAGTACTCTGTGATCTAGCACTGGTTTAGCACGGTTTAGTCACGTACAAGATATCGTGTCCGTGAGCGGTGTCTATGTGTGCGTTGTTCGAGCACTCTTTGTACGTAGATTGTCTTCTGAACTATCTTTCTTTTGTGACCAAACAAAATGATTTTCTTCTCAAGCCCAGTCAGCCGGTGACTCACGCTGACCGCCAAACAGTCCAAAGGTGCACAGAGTTCATTGAACTAGGCATTATTTTCATCTCACGCCTAAAGTGTTAGAACCTTGACCTGAAATTTTCCACCGGTTATTTTCCTGCACCAGTTTTTACGGTGTTTTTTTTTCTTTCAGGAATGTTTATATGTAGTAATAATTACAGTTTTTTAAAAAAAATTCAGGGCCAACGCTCCGTTAGGCCGTGTTTACGGAGACGCGGCGTGTTGGGGGTTCGTCATACATTGCAGCAGCGGGCCGCGTCATCGCTCGTGCAAACACAAACATGATGGCAATGTACGACGGACCCCCCAACGCACCGCGCAACGCGCCGCGTCTCCGTAACCACGGCCTTAAGCGAGCACACGTACACAAAAGTGGTCCAACCGACCTCGCCGCGCGGGAACTCGTCGCGGGCAACCGCGCCCCGTGCCCGTTTAGCAAAGTTCTCCATCGACACGACTACATGCACTCCGTTAAAGTTAAACTAGCGAAACTGCGAAGTTAATAATCCGGTTTCCGCTACGGGGACCGCCGCACCCGACACTCGCGCAACGTCATGCGAGGGGTGCCCGCGCGGGCGACTGCGTGTGCGCATTGGCTCTCACAAGTATTCCTTAACATTTTCAAAGCAAAGGAAACGAACAATTCATTCGTGTGCCGAGTCGTTGTTGTACGTAGTATCCTCTCAGTGGTAATATCGCCTCATTGACTTAACAGACGTAAAGAAAGCGCGCATGAATCGACTTGTGTTCATGCCCAGGACACGATTAGCAAGACCAACTCTAAGTATGTTTTTTTTTTTAGGTGGAAAATCATACAATGACCTCTCGCTCTAGGGCGGTGCGGAAGGTCTTATCAGACTTACTGACTCAACCATACTCCTATGTTCCTTCTTTTCCTTGCGTTCCAGGACCTCGAGGTTCCCTTTCAGATTTAACTTAGAAATTTGATCTGTCACAGCTTAAAGAAAGAAAGAAAGAAAGAAAGAAAGAAAGAAAGATAATTTATTTGTAAAAGAACCACAGACCTGAGTATATGGTTTCAACTCGATACCTTCACGCTTTCCTAAGATAAAAGGTCTTGACAGACAGACAGACGGACAATAAAGTGATCCTATAAGGGTTCTATTTTTTTCTTTTCGAGTTGTGGAACTTTAAAAATGGTTCAAACGTATTCTACCTCGTTACGAAATTAATCAGGGTAAATATAAAACATATTATTATAATTTTCTCTTATACTTATGTTTTTTCAGTTGTCTTTTGCGTCCTAGGGCCACGGTACGGGCTATAACATCGATGGCGACGTATGATAGGCAACGAAGGAACTTGATGGATGTTTAGTCAGTAAAAATCTAACACTATCTCCCGCCCGGCCCAAGGGCGTGGAGATGTCATTGGAAGATTTTGCCACAAAAAAAGGGCCACGTTAATACTTTCGTCCATTCACTCAGTTCATTGCACCCTGCAAACTGATTTTGCGTACAAAACGCTAGACGCTGACAACATGCCCGCATCCCTACGTAATTGTCTGTCGAACAAATTGTTCGTACCCATATTTTGCGGATGAAACTGTTGATATTAATTACATTAGACTGTCATGGTGAGCTTTAGACCATAATATGGTTATCCATGGGTAGAAACGCACGATTGATGACCCCTGACTCATCCTTTTCTATTGAAATTATGACGGATTGTACGACTGCGTATACAGCCTATACAGGCGTGATGTTATTACGTATGCCAAGGGTGGATCCAGTCCTCAAAAACGGTTGTGGTCACGGCCACCTGAAAATAGGTCAAAAGTGATACGGATTTTGGACTCACTCACAATAAGACGTTTATAAAATGTTTGATAACCCAGATATAACCACGTGCAGTTTGAGTCTACGGGCCAAAATTGTAGAGTGTAATTTTAAGCCACGTAGTCGACTTGCAGGAAAGCTTTATTTTGATGAGATTCGCTTCGTCCCTTCGCGTCGAATAGGTGTGATTCTATTATGACAAAAAAAAGTTACGGGGCAATGGCCATGTGACGGGCTAGAACTTCAGTTTGATGTAGCCCGTCACATCGCCGTTACGCCAGTTTTGATAAAAAGAAGCGTTTAGTTGTGGTTTCTAAGATCTCTTGCAGTCAACCGCTCTTGGCTTAAAGGTAAATACGCTACATAAATACGACTTTGATATTTCCTGCGGTTTATAGCTTATGTTTTAAGCCATGATGTGGGCAATGATATAGTGCTATTACTTAAAAATATCCTGTTTTTGGTTTTAAGAGCCAAGGTTATAGGAGCCAAGGCTATTAGAAAACACTAACCCTGGCAAAAAATTTCACTCATTAGTATTTAACAATCTATGTACAATTAAAGTTTTCCCAAAACGTAATTTCGAGAATTGCTATTCAGCCTATCGACCTCAATTTATTACGGTTGATATGCCCACTGTGCCTACTATCGTGTATCAACCTCTAACATGTAAAACGAGGATTTATTAATTTTCTAAACGGGCTGTTTCATAAGGTTGTGGTGTGTAATTTTTCCCTGTATGAATGGTCTATGTGTACATTTAAAACTGAAAGAAAGACACTTAGGTACTCCTTTATATTCGTACATAAGAATGTGTTATGGTAGGTAAAACAAACATGTGTAGTAAAAATAACTGTGTTTATTTATTTCTAAAGTAATACTTAATTATATAAGAAAGGACGGCATTACGATTGGAAAATGAGAACTTAAAACTAAAATAACATGCTTACAATAAACTTATTTACAAACTTTAAAAAATACTTGTCTGGATACCAAATCAATCTTCACTTTAAATTAATCTAATCATCTATAGAATTATTTACATTAATATTTAATGAAAAAATATGTAATCCTTTATTAGCACATCATGTCAGCTCTTTGTCTCAGCAATTCGAGTCTCAGTTCATGTTCCCTAGCGGCAAGTCTCAACGCAGCGATGCTAGAAGTACGCACATCGTCCATTACTGGGTGCATATGCATGCTTTCACTGCCAGGCGATATCGGGGGCGACATGGAAGGCGCCGGGGATCGGGTAACCTCGGGTGACAATCGGGAATGATCAGACGACGGTCGAGATAGATCAGGAGACGGGTGCGACAGTTCGGGTGCCGGTCGGGAGTGTTCGGGGGATAGTCGGGGAGGTTCGGGAATGTTCAAGTTGGCGAAGAGGGAATGAAAATGCGCGGGCGATGTGGCGTAGAGCGGGGCCCCGAAGAGAGGCGGGCGTGAGAGTGGGGGTAAGTATTGGGCTCCGAATAGTGGTGTGCTTGCGTACCTGTGTTCAAAATTACAGAAATAAGTAATCAGAAAAATAATTCAACTATAAAGGCAAAAAAGAATAAATGAAAAAGAAAGAAAAATATAAAAATTAAGAATCCTTTTAAAAAGGTAATTATATTAAAAATAAGTACTATAGCATTCTAATTTTTTAAATGATTGTATTAGTATTATTAGGCTCGCGTTAGATCACTTTCTCTTGATGCTGGATCTCGCTTGCCTAAAAGTACTCGTAACTTATTATTTCTTGACAAAAGACTCTTTTCAAAATAAAATAAAGATTCTCACCTGAAACTGGCCAGTGCAGCATCAAACGGCTTCCTTAGACCAAAGCCAAGCTGTGACAATGGATGCGGTGGCCCCGGCAGAGTGGCAGAAGTCGGCAGTGGTTGGGAACCACCTAGATAGCCACTGTATGGATGCGCGTGGGGTCCCACCTTCTCCTGCTTGCGCCATTTAGCACGACGGTTCTGGAACCAGACCTGGTGACAAGGAAAAGGAGAATTTAGATAGAGATATATAGACTGCTTATTCCAAGTACTCACTTTAGATCTTTAGGCAGAAATCACATGACTTGATTTGGCCATCATCATTCTACCATCAGACTACTCGACGACGACAACTTGATGACGTCTCTACGATCCAGACTAAGCGTTTCACTTTGTTGTTTATAGCGCGTACATCGAAGGATTAGGACAATTGGTCTGCCGCGGTGTTCCTATCCGATTATAATTTACGAATCTTCAAGGCCAGAGTGAATAGGCTTTAAATAAACTAGTGTACTACTTCATCATCAATTTCATCATTGTTTATCATTAGGTGGGATCGCAGTCAAGCGATAATTTAAATCATTAAAAAAGATATTTATGACTTTTTGAAAAAATATTGATAACGTATAGCCCATTCTTGCCTACAATTTATGAATTCTAAGATATGGGGAGGTATATTCAGCAACCTTATCTTACTATCACATTGTAATTGCACTTGAGTTCCGTTTTTTTTTCCTTTTGAGGTACAGAACCTTAAAAAAAGAAAAGAACACAGTGGAGAATCAATTTTCATTCTTCAATTTGCAACACTAATCGGTTGAAACAGTTTGTCAAAACCAAAGACACCTAACTTATCACCTTAATTGCACAAGACAATCAAATAATAAAAATTTAAAGAAAAAAGCAGTAAATAATCAATTCAATTCTTATAACAAAATGGCTTTACACTTATCGTCACAATAAGATTCCCTCTGTCCGTGTTTATTGTAATCATCATTAAGCCAAAGCCACGGTTGAACTTTAAAAACGGGCGAATTAACTCCTTTCAATATCCACCCAGAACAATTCCTTCAGTGTTTTTCCTCAATACCAAATCATTATCGTATTATGCGATGGAAACACTTATTATGTACAGCTAATCAATTTCCACATAGATTTATAAGCTAACTTTCTAGTTCTAGTAGTTTTTTTAATAATTCACTGAACATAATTAAACAATCAAGTAGAAAGTTTACGACCTACAGACAGTATTATTAGTTGATAATATAAGAAACGCAAGAAATCTAACATAAATCAAAGTTAATTAAGAGTCGATGTGCGTGTTGCTTGCAAAGCCACAATCTGGACATAAATGGAATGTCCACTCATTAGCTGGAGGTTGCTTTTGAAGGCAAAAAGGTTTTAATTAATACACGCTTAGCTGTGTTACATGGACATGACTATTATATTATATATTTATTTATTGTATAAGTACGATAATCTATTGATAATTATTTTAGTGTAAACTATTTATATTTTAATTATATCGGCGCCTCAATCAACTTTATGGCGCCTATTAAAGAAATTGTTCAAAGATCTGCTTTCTGCTTCGTGACGAGACCGAACTGTATTTTTTTTCAAGCATGATTAAATTGTTCATTGAAATGATTAATGCTACAAATTGTGTTTCATTTTAATTACTATATCAATTCGATGATTAATGTATAAAAAACGTTATAACATAAAATCGTACATGTTTAGTAACTTCTGTCTATGAAATAGATTTAAATGTGTATGTGATTTATTATTTCTGGCAGTCAATTAAGATTTTGGTAAAATGATAACTATATTTCAATTTGACGATCGTAGGTTTGATATAGCTATTAGTAAAGCTTATGCAATCAATTTTGCGGTTTCGTCCATACTTTTGGAATATTTTTCTGATCAATTTTGTGAGAAAAAATAATTAATTTTATTTTTTCTCACAAAATTGATGTGTCAAAAAATCAACTTATATGTAAAAAGTAGCAGAAATTCCATTCCATAAATAAAGAGTTACTAATTGTACAATTTTAATATTAATGCGTCGCTTGCAAATCGCATTTACATTGCTAAATGTGCAGTAGCTCCATAAGGAGATATCTTTCCAATAGCAAAGATTGCGACCGATACATACAAATTAATTTTTCAACAAATATAATATCATGCTCCTCACATTACAACGCAGTGACAACAAAAAATGAAGCCTTTTCATTAATACCACAAATGTCTATCAGGTAAAAACGATCAACGTTTTCTAAGTAATTGGCAATTTCCAACAAAGTCGTATTTCCAATTTTGCAGTGACTCGGACATTAATGAAAACATCCGACGGTCTCGTATGCCGTGATTAAGTGATCATTAAGGTGTCGTTCCACCGATATGTGGACGGGCGGAGCCGCGTTTCCCTACATGTCATATAAGGAATCTTGATTTCGTACTGTGACCATACTTCGACATCATAATGACAGATATTAATGGTTTTAATCTCTTTTAATAGTGCACTTTAAGAAAAGTATGAAAAAAACTAACTTCTTCATGTGGCCTTTTTGTAAATTGTAATGTCGTTATGTGTTTTATGGCATTCATTTTTGAGTACCATGTTGTGAATTGTGACACAAACAAATCACGCTACAGACAAATTGAGCCCACGTATGCAACTTGTACCATGTATGTTATGCATTACGACGCACGACGACTGACGTGGGACGTGTGACAGCATTGCGTATGCCAAGTATGTTTCTAAGTCATTTGTTTTCAAACAAATTCAAGAGTCTAGATGTCATAATGCGTTGTATACGTGGAACCCACGTATGCCACGTATGCAACGCATTATGACATCTAGTCCGTTTGACTTTAGCTTCGTGCTTTTATTGACTCATAATTTGAAGTTTCAAAATTACACAATGAAGAATGTGGAAACGAGCATTCCAATACAATACTGATAAGGACTAAAATGGACTTTAGCGAGAAAAAATATGTGCTAATGATGCTTTATTTGTCTCGTTTAGATCTATAAAAGAAACTGAGAACGCTTTGATTTATTACAAGTCTATCCCAATCATATTTAATACGATATTAGCACACAATGATGCTTATTAACTTTATAAGTACTTAACTGCATAAAAGAATGGTAAATCGTTGGTTACTTAACAAATTCCTGGGTCTTTGTATTATTGTTTCTAAATTTAGTGATTATCTGATAGGGTATATAATTCTTAATTCTTTATTGAACATAAAACTTGTTATTAAACACAGTGATTTGACATTTCTTATACAAAGACGAGCTTTAACTCAACAATGAGTTTTCTACCATCAAACCTTTATGTGTCAGAGAGAGATCACAAGAATCAAGTCTTTTTTTATGTTTTGTTTAAAGTTGCTGCACATCAGGAATGATCCTGTATCGTGGGTGCGTTCACTCACTTGCATAAGACACCCAGATTCGGAAGAACAATCTGCAGGCCCTAAAAATAGGTATATGTTCCGAACGAGAATCGAACCCACGACTCGCAGCGTAGCATCCAACCAATTGCATATCCATTACGCCAACTGGCGCCAACCGCACCGGAGAACTTACTCAATCAGAACAATAAACTGCTGAGTAGGTTTAGATTTTATTTTGGCATATAGGCCTAATTTATGCACATTACAGATAGTGCTTTTTAATATAATTAGTCCTAAGATGCTAGCAAGCTCGCAGGCAATAATAGTCTACAACTATTCTAAAATACATTTAAAAATAAAATTGAAGTGTCCGTTAGAAATAAAATACATAGTTTTTTTTTACTAAATTCTTATTTGAAACCAATACACACATGCAATTTTTAAAATTTGTCTGTCTGTCCGACTGTTGCTTCCGGCTAATTTTCGAAACGGCTGGATCAATTTTGACTTTTTTCAATCAAAATCGATCCAGCCTATTTACCCTAGGAAAGGGTCTTAATTCCCAGATGGATGGGCCACATATTAATTCTTGGGGAGGAAGGGCAAAAAAAAAAATGCATAACTTTCTTCATACATGACTGCCCTAATAAAGAAGAGTAGGTAATGTTCGTTAGCTCCAAGAAGCGCGAAACAAGTCGCGTGTAACAGCTATACTCCATCTGTTTAGGTATTTAACTAAATGTAAACAATCTTCACGTGTCTTTTATTTAAAAATTGTCTAAAAATGTTATTTAAAAATCTTTACAATTTGCTACCCAAACCGATTTTATGTAAAAACAATATTTGTATGTCTTCAAGACATATCAAGATTGTTTACGTTTAGTTAATTACCTAAACCGATGGAGTATCATAAAGTGCCAGGCATCTGTGTTTATCGATGCTAAAAGCTCACACAATTACAGCAAAGTGATATGTCAGAATATTTTAAAACTATACATTTTTTTCTGTAAAATAAACTCAATTTAATAAAGTTTATTGCTGGCGTGCACCAGTATTTTAATCGAAATTGTCCTTTTAATTTAACGTTAAATATGGGCAACGTTATAAATGGATACCCGCAAGAAAATTTTATACGTGAGAAAAATATTTAATTTTTACAACTTAAACAGTTTCCTTAATTGCGTTTAATTTTATAGTGAGTATAATAAACTGCTTTATAAAGAAGTTTTGTTCATGTAAGTGGGCTATACAGGGTGAATTTAAAGATGAAATTACAAATGGCTGGAAATGGGAACACCGTGTAGAAATAAAAAGAAAAATCATCAAAGGATTTGTACCCAATTCTTGGGAAAAACTTGAATCGCATATTGATTCTATTAGGATATTATATATTTACTAGGTGTTTATACGAAATTGGAAAAGAGATACCACAGTTTTTTTTTGTTAGTAGAATCATCGAATATCATCCCGCCCTTGGGCGGAGCGGAACATGCCAGACTTTTACTGGCTAAAAACCCACTCCTGTCACTTAGTTGCCTTTTTATACCAGGGCCGAGTTTTCCTTTCAAAAGAAAACCCTAGATCGCAGTAGGCTTCGACCCTGCTACGGTTTGCTGACGACTTGGGCTTGGCCCACCATGGCCCTGGAACTCAAAAGCCTACTGAAGGAGGAAGGGTTGATTTTAGTCGGTAAAGTTTGGCGCTCTCTCCGAGAGAGGCTCTCAGAGTAACGAAGGTGATTGGGTGATCTTCCAGCCATCTTTTTTGGGTGAGCTATTTATATCAATGAAAATTGAAAAGTTTTCAATTTTTTCAGCTTTACTAGATGTTCCAGTTAACAAACAAGTAGTTCAAACAAGCTTATTTTAAGTTAATCAATGAAATGAGTATCATAAAGTCATGAGTAAGTAATTATATATGTTATAAATGTTAATTAAACGTACTGATTACTTGATTGGCGCAACATGCGTGGGACTATTTGTCTGTATGTCATAACTTTTATTGTAACGTGTGAATTTTACAAATACATACCTTATCCTTTAATTTATAGTCTTAAGAGTACTCAGTATATGCAAAAAATAACAATAATTCACTACTTATCAGTACATTTTTATTAACAAAATGTGAATGTTTTTTTTTAATGATACTCGTAAAAACTAGTGCTTGACTGCGATCCCACCTGATGATAAACAGTGATGCATTCGTTAATGGTGAAAAGCACTAGTTTTATTAAGAGCCTATTCACACTAACCTTGAAGGCACTAAATTATAATCGGACGGGGAGACCGCAACAGGCAAATTGTTCCAGTCTTTTGTTGTTTATGTTAAAAAACGGCGAAACGCATAGTCCGGAGAGAAGTGTTAAAATAATCGTATTAATTATTTATTTTATGCAAACTTGATTATAGAGTGTAATTAAAGTGTTTTATTTATCAGCGCATTTAATTAAATTCACTTTTAAAACGAAATAAAAGAACAAGAGGTATTAATTAGCGGAGACTAAGTAGTGCCATACAATGTGGCAAGACCGCCAGTTTTTTAAGCACACTTTTGGTCCACAGTGATGCAAGGGAACTTATGACGCCATATTTTGGTTAAACATTTTTTTTTTAAGAGTTATATACTAACAGTATAGTTTGTTAAGGTTTTTAACAACGTTAATCTGTGTGTAACTATATTGTATAATAGTTATATTCTGATGTAAAGATTGTGTTTGTGTACTAAACAAAGATATTTAAATAGAGGAGTTTTTTTTATAAATTCCAAATGTCCATTACTGATACAGACCGCATCTCTTAGTAGGTACCTAAGCGGTAACTGGACATTCTATTGCCTAATATTTATTCAATAAAAACAATTTTATGCATCTCACCCCGTAACCTCATTCCGACAGATCCGTGGGAAGTCCACAAAACTCTTCTAATTCTCAATGAGAAACAACCCATAAATATCATATTTAAAATATCTTATCTTTTAAATATCCATATAATTGAATCCAACTGTGTAAATTAACTAGTGTAAATTATTAAAAGCGTTAACTACTTACAACTAAATTTTATGTGCCATATTGATAGAGCATGGAATGTGTAAACTATCCGACTGAGCGTGACTTGTGAAGCAGACGTCCTGTCGCGCGTCCGCAGGGGGCCTAATGTGCGACTTTTTGTCGCAGTCGCACCGCTCAAGAAAACGCACTGATTTTATTACTTTACCTTAACCGACGTTTTGATTGACTTAATAATATCGCCCCAATGAATAAATGGATGATTCCGAAATACTTTAAAGTCTCAGAGAGCAAAATTACTAATTTATCGGAAAAAAAAAACAATGATTAATAATCTTATTCTTACCTGTATTCTAGCTTCGGTGAGGCCGATTTTCAAAGCGAGTTCTTCTCTGCAACAATAAAAATGTTTTATTAAAACTGCGAATTAATAAAGCTGTTGATATTTTGGCAAGATGGAGACACTTCATTGTTTTTACTCATTAAAATGGAGCTTTTATTAGAGTTGCTATTTCGGGGATCCTGTGATTAATGATTTTTATCCGAAAGAACACCTTAATTTTTGCCCTTAATATTCGGCAAAGTAGAGCGACAAAAACATTCATAGCTGTTGACTTAATTATAATGTATAAATAAATACATTTTCTTATTAGTGACATCGTCCTGATTATATATCTTATCAACTCACCTAGTAAAAACATCAGGGTAATGAGTCCTTCCAAAGGCCTTCTCAAGTTCATCAAGCTGGTAGCTCGTGAAGGTAGTCCTGTATCTCCTCTGCTTCCTCTGAGGAATGTCTTCGTCGTCCAGTCCGCTGCCAGATCCTGGACGTTCATGTTCCATGGGTGGAAGGTCAGGGGTGGTGGAGGAACCAGGCTCAGAGACACCCATGATAAAGTGAGGGAAGTAGAAAATGATGAGGTAGTTGGAATTGAGTTCTGTAACAAAGAAAATGACGTTGATTAAAGAATGTTAGGTAAGTATTATAATGAAGGCTTTTTTATTCAGAGAGTTGAATCTACATTTAAAACCATAACTTCTGAAAACCATTGGGACGTAGGTCTAGTAAAAAGTTTGATAGGAAACATACACCCAAAAACATTCAATGGACAAACAATGATGAGACGGAAGACCAACACAATTAGACTATGAAAAATAACAAGGATGGTGTAGAGATCTCAGTTACGGGAACTAAATAACAGCACGTCTTGTAACCGATGAAAACATAGATAATCGATCAGCAAAAACAAAAAGCCTAGGAAGTGTCTACTAACATGTCCTTTATAATAAAAAAAGATACTAATAAATATCGACATACACATGTACAAGGATAACTATCAGCAATTAAACCAGGAGGCACTATCATGTGAACCTTTCACAGTTTTATTTACGTTGATTATGAACAAGATATAATTATATTAAAAGATAATGTTACCAGTTATTACAATGCAACGGGCTGTGTCGGGCAGACTCAGGCTATTCAAGCCCTTGTGATCAAACGTCAAGCGCAATTAACCGTCTATCATTATTGCCCATCTAAATTGCAATACCAAACATCCGCTTTCTTCATTCGCCATTGTTGATGGAGAATAAAATGTAAGTACCGATGGAGATAGTTGCCACTGAAACGCTTTTGGACGTGTTCATATTGACAACTGAGAAAGTAATGGCCGGTGATAAAAATATGTCGAATTTTAAGATGGTGTAAAAAGTTGACGTTAAGATAAGTTGACTCATTAATTATCTTGGTGCTTTTAAAGATGGCAAGTGTTCTAAGAGAAAATTTAAAAGTGCTTTATACAATTTGCAACGCTCTTGATTTCATTCAATAGAATGAACCCCAGGTTGTATAATATAATAATGATATTCAACAATAATACAAATAGGAGTTCTTTAAGTCAAGAATAAATAGCGCAAGCGTTTTCTATTGTCGACCATATCATCGTTCACGAACAGGTGAAACAATGGTCAAGCTCGAGCCTATACCTAATTAATATTTTTTTTTTATAATACTTATAATTATTTCGTTTTTAACAAAACCGAGCCAAAGACTCCTTTGGATATTGTTTGGTATTCCTCATAGTTTCGGATTTAACAATCCATGTCCACTTGAAAATGAATGAAACTGTATATGGCAGAAATACTTCCACACACAAAACTACTGGAAATGGTACTACTACTAATGATGATCGATCTGCTACATTTATAATATGCATATTACACAATATGATAGGATAATTTAAAAAGTGTTAGCTAGTATTTCTTTTATACAGCTAAGAATAGCATTAATACTAAACAAATTGACAAACAATGTTCCGTAATATTGGTAAGTTTTCTATAGTTTAATATATTCACAAATGTTACGAATAAGGAATACACAATGACTAGGGCCCCTAGATCTGCATTTAAAATTAGTACCAACAGTAAAATAAAATGCTTTTTAGTACCGATTCGCTTCGAAGCATTTAACGAAGTTACCGCAATGTACAGTAGAAATTATCACCATTTAATTAGAAAAAAGTGTTTATAACTTAGAATATTTTTACTTAACATTTTTATTGATAGCAATAAAATACAGCGTAAAGATAATATTTATGAAGAGGAAGATAAAAACTGAAGTACCTACTTGTAGAGTAATTTCCTGTTTTGCCGATTCTGATGTCGAAGACGTGATCTTTGATCAAAATATAACTGTGTTTAGTTTGTCTGACCAACACGAGGCAAAAACTGGTAGCTTTTTGTATCATTGACACAAAATTTCTGATCTCACCGTAATGGTAATTAGCTAGCGAACTGTAGCACACAATGTCAACAACGCCGATCATGAAAAACAAGAACAAAACTAAAAATTACCGTAATGTCGTTAATTACCGCATATTTTTCTAACCGGACTAAGACAGCGATTCGTTATATCTGAGAAACAATTAGTACAGTTAATCAACTAGAGAGATCCAATTAAACAAGTGTTTAATTACATTTCAGTAATAATTAAACGCTATATTTTGTTCCAACATTCAGCTAAAATCAAAAATGTGCTTTAATTCTTTGTAATGGAGTTGATTATTGTGTGGGTGTTAAGTGGTGCAAAAAACTTATTTAAACTGCCTTTTGTGTTCGGTAAGTAGCGTCTTTTGTTTGGCTTACAATTAATAAAGAAATGAGGCTGGATTCCTCATAGTGAATTTTGAATTGTTATTGAAACTTTAAATCGATATTGAGAAATGCATCAAATTTTTGATGCGCAAAACTGATACGAAGATATGTGACATTCACCAATCCGCACTGGGCCCACGTGATGGATTACGGCCCATTCCCTCTCCTATAGAGGAGGCCTGAGTCCCAACAGTGGGAAAATTAAAAGGCTGATAATACTAATAACGCTAATGCCAAGCATATGAAAAGGATTTTTATGATTCAATTATGTGATAATATCATGTGGGTATCAGTTCTAAAGTAATTCAACTCGAAGTATACTTTTGAAAACAAGACATGTGTGGCAAACAAATATATTATCATGGAAGTCCTCTTCTGAATGATATTTACCAATTTCCGCATAAACAAAAGCTCTCTAGTTAGGTATCTAGTATGTACATACATTATGATACTATTTAATAAATATGTACATAATACACATTTATAGGCCCAATGTAACATAAAGACATAAATGTCTTTAGTCCTACAAACCTTTACTATAAACGTATTTAATTAAAACTGCAGTTATTGTTTTACCTATTTCAATAGATACAGACTGTGTTGTATTTAGCATTGGTTGTGTCCATCTTGTAACCTTTTTAAAATATTTTTTGGGAAAAAATATAACATGGTGTAAAAATTATTGAAATCAATTCAGTTACTAATTCTGAACAAACTATATTCAGATTTCGCATATACTAAAAATAATCTTGTATAGTATATTTTATAAAACTATCACAATATTAAAGACAAAGTTATCTCCGAAACGGAATTTGTGAGAGACACTGATTAGATAAATAATTTATGAGTTGTTCGTAATTATAACTTTTAAATTGATTGAAACGCTCCAATAAATTCAAGATACGACGAATAATCGTTAATTAAGCATGTAACGTTTATAAAGAAAAACATTATAAAGTTAAGTGTTTTTGCCAATTAAGAAAAAGTGGTATTACACATAGTTATAGTTAATCAAATAAATGAACCAGATCTTGAAATCGAGAGGGATGAGCCACAGATTTGAGAAAGGGCAGAAATAGATAAGAAGATTTACCCAAAATGTAAAATCCCAGATGCAGTATTGGGTTGTCACAATACCAATAACAAAGAAAATATAAGTAATGACATAACAATACTTGAAAGAGGAAGAAACAAAAAGTTATTAACGTTATCTCTTCTAGGATGGATTAAGCGATTGTAAAATTAGGTGAGGCTTACACAATAAGAAAGTATTTCTCACGGTGAGTGACACGCAATAGACGTAAAATCAATTTATGTAAGTGTATATAGTATCTAGCAGTATTATTCGCAATTAACGGATTGACTATTCTTTTGTGGGAATGGAAAGTCAAATGTGACAGTAATACAACAGTTCTAGACAAAAAAACTAAAAATCATGTACTTCTTTTAATTAGATTTATTTTTTTATAAAGATACAATGCAAATATTTTTTTTTTTTTGTATTAGGACATATGTAGGATACTTTTATTCACGGATTATAATTTAGGATTTCATAAGGGCAAAGTTAGTAAATAATAATAAAAAAATAATATCTATATATATAAAAGAAAGTCGTGTTAGTTACATTATTTATAATTCGATAGCAGCTAAACCGATTTGGCTAAAAATTGGTGGGAAGGTAGCTTATAACCAGGAGAAGGACATAGGATAATTTTTATCACGTCAAGTAAAAAAATCCTGTTGATTTTTTGGTATAGGGTAGAATAGGGTAGAATAGGGTAGAATAGGGTAGAATAGGGTAGAATAGGGTAGAGTAGGGTAGAGTGGGGTAGAGTAGGGTAGAGTAGGGTAGAGTAGGGTAGAGTAGGGTAGAGTAGGGAAGAGTAGGGTAGAGTAGGGTAGAGTAGGGTAGAGTAGGGAAGAGTAGGGTAGAGTAGGGTAGGGTGCAGCGGGAGCAAAGCCGCGGGCAAAAGCTAGTAATAAATAAATAATAGTGAAGGAAATGATAAAGCTAATAAAGAAATATTTAGAAGAAATAAAAGTAGTAGTAGTAGGACCGAAAAACTATATGGAAAGACGGAAATATATTTTTTCTGGTAGGTACTCGTAGCTTATTCAAATTATTACGAATTTTAAGATATTATTGTGGTATTATCATAGATGGTTGGGAGCCATCATATATACTCTGTATACTTAGCCCGAAAAAAGAAAGCTAAAGCAACTAGACTCAATCACAGGACAGTGGCAAACGTGTAGAAAATGATGACAATTACTCCATTTTTATAAATATTTCACGTAAGAAATACATGCTGCAATTTAATGATATATTACAACTAGGTAAAGATTCTGGAATTTTTGTTTTTGTAAGATCTACGTCATACATGATGACCATTTGAGGAAGGAAAACCATATCACAATAGGTATCCTGTAATATTGTAAACCATTGTTAATTCCATTTAAATTCTGTTGTCGTCACAGATTTAATGTTCATTAAATTCTGTTATTACCCGAAGTAGATGTCCAATAGGATTAGTAATAGTTCACGAATGATTAGCTGCTAGCTTGAAGTCGTCGACGGTCTCTGGTCACTGTCTATCTGCTGTGTCTATGGAGCGTGACGACACCTGCGCAGGAGCATCTGTCGCACGCGCCGGTAATCGCGATCCATTGCGCACTACAACGACTTAGGTTTATTTACTTTTGACCTGTGTTATCCCGATTCAGGGCAAAGGCTTCCCTGTATCTTTTTCAATCTTCTCGATCTCAACTTCGTCTATAGGCTTTAAGTTCATTATTTGCATGATACTGCTGCCATGATGTTGATGGACTCTTTGACTATCTCGACGTATTGTGTGCTTTGATGTAATAATAGAATTAAAAAAATATATGAATTTAACTAGTATGCATAAACATTAATTTATGCCTTCTACCTATTTCTAACTAAGCTTATTCTGTCAAGCTGTATGCTCCTAATTTATCTTAATTTAGTTTGCTAAGTTATTTCAGCAAAAAATTCCAGTCACACGTTTTACTTGTCATCTATGAGCAACGTAATATATTAACTTTTTCGTATCTATAGGGAAGGAATGTACTAGACGTATTAGATGTTTTTATACCATCCCCAGATGTTCAAGCTAATAGAATTCATTTCCAACACGGTAATTATTTTGCCGAAGGTATATCAAACAACCGCTTCTCCTAGAAATTGAAATTTTCTTTGTAAAAAAATCTAATTACAACCAAGTAACACAAAAATATTGAAAAGCCTCAGTGAAATTTGCGAACAAACTGTTAGAGAGCAAATGAAAAAAATAAATTAACCACAGACACGGTCCAGCGTTTCCTCTTTGCGGAGTAATAAAAAAATACTTTGGGTAAATTAAATAAAGCAATCAAGATGTAAATTTTAACGCTCCGGCGATCTCGTGATGAATATTGACGAATATTATCCGCTGATTGGCTCTGCCGAGCGGGTAATCGACACATTGTTAGACTATTTTTTATATACAACTAGCGGTACCGACTGCACGGAGTTCGTTTGCCCCTCGACTGCAAATAAACCTTGACTTTTTGCTCCATTACCGCCAATTTTGAAGAAAACTTTCGATCCAATATACGCATTTATAAAAAAAAAACCGTAACTATGACATACGATATTTAATCTATAATTGAAAATGTGTGAATAAGGTATACGCGAGTTTTAGCATATAATTAATTAACGAGTCGACTTGTATCGCTTGTGTACGATATAGTGTTTCAATTAATTCCCTCGTAATAAATATTGGCAAAGATCGTAATAATTTAATACACTATTGGATAACACTGGTCGTTATAAAGAATGTAAAAACTTGTAATGTCAGAGTTTAGTGCCGTAAATGAACATGCTTTTGGAATAGCTAATGTTGTATGTGAAGCTATACGGCCTAAAGTGGTGTACCTTAATCGATTCACGTAGCGATATAATTGTAGACCATGTTTGTAAGAATAAATTAAACTCTGTATCGCCGATGCTTGTGTGATATAGAAAAAGTATAATAATTTGATTTATACGCAGCCTTATAGAGTTAACAATACGGTGTGAAATTAGCGATGAATGATTTATAGAAACCATGCAAGACGTTGTTCTATACTTTACATTCGATGTTCGTTCGTTACAAATCTAAATCATAACTTGAATCACAATTAACTCGAGAAAATGAATAATCAATGAGAGCGATAAGTTAGAGCTAATTGGACACCATAAAAGCGAAGTACAACGTTGATGAATAATAATTTTATTCTTATCCTGAAATATGGTTGTAAGTAGAGAAAAAATTGAAATCTAAACCTTATCTATAAATAAATTTATAATAAAAAGAGAAACTGACTTATATATTAACGCACAATTGAAACTACAGGGTCTAGTAGCGTGAATTTTTACACAGGATTTCCTTTTATTACGTAGGCAAGCATTAAGAGAGGATTTCCTAAAAATTCATCCCGAGGATGAAACAGGCCTCCAAAGTTTGTACAGAGTGACCAACTTTTTCGAGAGCAAAACTGCTGGTAGAAACTAGTTGAAATTAAAGCAAGTAAATAAAGTAAGGTTTACTAAGCAGTAGTTACTTGTAATTGTAACTATAACCATTTCCGAGCTTTTTACTTCATCCAACACGTAGCCTTACACTAGGTAGTTAATGATCAGATTTTTGCATCACTCGATTAAGTATGGAAATGTGAAATAAACTCCATAAAATACATGATTCTATGGCACAAGACCACGATTCTATTAATTCAATTACAAAATTAACTTCTGTTTCCTGTTTAGACACAGAAAAAAAATGTATTCGCAGAAAATAATAGAATGTATAGAAAAAAATACAAAGAAAAACAATTTTATGTCGTTGATCCAACGATAAGCTATTATGGGCCTTTAATATATTCTGATTAGATAACATTTCCTTTATGCAGGGGTACAGTGAAAGAATTATAATATAATAGGATTAGAAGCGATAGAAACTGAGGCGCCTGCTGGATTATTTTTTTTTTGTGTCTATACTAAGCTTTGGGTGATAATCAACTGTTTTAACTATTGTAAGTTAAGTTATCTATTTAAACTCATGAGAACGTTTTTAAAGTTTGAATATTATTAATGACTGAATTTATTTGCATCGATTACTTTAGTTTTGGCCTTCGTATTTGTATTTGTATCTTCATTACTAACTACTACTTTAAATTCATCTCTATAAATCTCACATAAACTTTCATAAGCATTTCATCACATGATAATTATTTATGAACTTGCAGTTTTACAACATTTATTCAAACCATACCTTCAATAGCGTAAACAAAACCAATATTTGACAAACCTTTGGAATCTCCATTCTGCACTTTATCGTTAGCTCTAAGAATTGAGGGATTAAACGTTTTTGTCCATTAGCTCTGGAGTTAAGTGTTAATGGCGTCTCGGATTATACCGCTGAGCTGCAGATAAGAGCTGCAAGCGTCTGACTCATCCGTCCCCTGACTGATGTCTGTCTGCTACCTGATAACCCTGACATTACCATGCTAATGCTATTACTACAAGTTCAAATTCCTGTTACGCATCATTCTCCACTCAACACGGTGTTAGACACTCGGAAAATTCTATTTGAACTTAATACAAAGCAATAAAATTCATAATTGTATGGTTCTCCGTTCTAGATTTATTTGATTAACTTAATTATTCCTTTGTTCCAACTGCATTAGCGCATTGCACAGTTTTTCCATTACATTCTTTGTTATTTCATTGTCGGCAGATAAATTATTATCAATTGGAATAGCATACATTTCTACATAATTCTTTTCTTGGAAGAACTTGGGAAAAAAAGCGTCGAGCGTCTAATAACATTCACAAAGCTAATATTATTTATCGTAATCACAATCTCAATAACATCCGATTCAATTTCATCACCCCATAACGAACAACGGAGAGTCTTAAATTTTAATATTAAAAAAATAATCAAGATACAAGCGGTATGGATGTAAATGGACATTCCTATTACCAACGCGGCTAGTAGCATCGAGTAGCGTGTAATGAGAAACCAGAATGTTAATTAAGATCTAATTAAGTCTAATACAATCAACAATGCTGCTCGCGTTCCGGAGGCATCCGCAAGTCATCACGAAGGTTTCGTATCGCCTAGTCTATGAAGATCTCTGACCTTCGATGCGATGCTCATCTCCGGATCAACTTCTCATAGAGCCGAAAAGTGACGCGGGTCATTGTAACTGGTGATGTTAATCGAATTGAGATCGGCCAACCCTTTAGTAAAAAATCGGTTAAAATCACTCTTTCCAAAGGCTATTGTGATGTGAGAACTCAATTTAGTGAACATTGCAGCAATGTAGACGTGAGATCAGTTGAAAGGGTAATAAAGATATCTAACGTCTGTATGTGAGTTACAAATCATTTCTGAAGCATTAAATGTGACTATGAGGAAAAGGTAATTATATTTTAACACATCAAATAGTATACAACAATTATGACTAACTTCTCTATGAAAGTTTGTGATAATTACATATTGTAAAGTGTTGAATTTTAAGGACACATTAACATATTCGTACTACTTATTTATGTTACTTACTTAGTTAAATACCCAAGTATTTTTTATTTAATATAGGAAGGTAATATAATTGATATTAAAATTACAGAATTAAGGTGTATTTATTTATTTCATAAGTAAGTACAATTTTTACCAGGGGCTTTCCCCGCATGCGAATAATATTCTTTTTTCCAGTATACTTAAATCATCTATATGTTATTCTGATGTAGGTATAAGCAGTACAAAACTAAAGTTACATCAAAATTCGTTAAGTAGTGTTTGCGTAAAGCAAGTTAAGCATTTACAATATCTTCTATTGTATAGGTCACATAAAATATATGCCTAACTATATGTAAGTATATATAAGTAGGAAATAGAATATTACTGCTGTCAAAAGGAAAATTAGTTTTGCATTGTGAATTCGTTAGTACACAAAATTATTCTGTTTAATATCTTTATGAGCCTTGTTTTTGCTGAGCTTTATATTCAAATCTACATCATTTAAAGAAAATCGATACACCACACTGTGCGTCGGCGCCGCCGTCGGCAAAAATATGAATAGAATATTTTTATTACAGATTTAGTGGCAATTAAAAATAGATTTTATAGTTTTATAATTAACATACATGTAAATTGGACAAATTATGATCACGACATATTTGCCCACAAACACGACAGCCATAAAATAAATGACACTACACGGGTTAAGTTTATAAAAAAATATGAAATAACCCACACATTCCGCCGTCGAGGCTAATAAAATCAAGATCAATAACATAAATACGCTATTGTTGTCCATCTTTACAATATCTAACAACTTTTATAGAGCTTGAGATATGGGAATAACATTCAAAACTGACCATAATACATGCTATAAACAAAATTAACAACACAAGGCACCCTGCTGATTTCAATTTTGAGGCTGACATCGGCCCTAATTCAATAAAGCAATAAAATTCACCTAATTATGCAAATGCCTTTAAAATATCAGGTATTATGCCTTTTTCGACTTCCAAAAAATATGATGCGAGCCGTCAAATAACCTAGTGGGTTTTGATTAATGAAGGCGATCCTAGTTATTATAGTAATGTCATTATTTTAATAAATCGTTGTAACGCATAATTAGAAAGATGGGAAGCGTCATGCAATTATTATAATTAATTATTTTTAACCGTATTTTTAGGACTGTAGGAATATTCTTGTATTCATATACATGAAATATTACTTTAATTTCCTTTTTAGCAGCGTGTGTTTCTGAACGAAGTTTTGTCACTAAAGTGAGTATGTACTATACACATTTTTTCCCGAATTTTATAGTACTGTGGAAATACTTTAATTTTACAAAAAATTAAATTTATAAAAAAAAGTTTTACAATTTAGCAAACCTTCGAAATTTAAGAAAATGTGAAGTGTTTTAATTAATTTCATTTTTAGGCTTTCATTAATTCTTAACAAGCCCAGCACAGATACAATCGACAAATTGTATCCAAAATATAATGCATTTTTATGGTAATTACAGTAATATTCATTTCAATATTTGCACCCAGAAACAAAAATATTAAAATTACATAGAAATGCAATTAAAAGTTTTTTTTACAATGACATACTAATAACCAATTTTACTCCTTCACATTAAAAAAGTTAATGAAACGAATGCAATAAAATAATAATTGAAAAACACTTACCACACTCAATTCACACCGATGAACTCCGAAATAAAGTCCTTATTAAGCACGAGACGAAAGATAGTGAACACGAATAAATTGCCGTCAATAAAGGCCACAATTTACATGATACCCCGTGACGTATCAAACGACAACAGAGTAATAAACTATAACACACCAACGCCTTCAATCGACTGGTAGAGAATAAAGCCGGCTACGCTCTCCTACGCACCGTTCGAAAAAGTATAACAAAAAAGTAGCGGGTCGAGACCACTCCCCTTGGGCACGCCCGGCCAATGGCGGCGCGCTGATATCACCGCCGCCGCGACGGTGGGCTGAATCACTTGATACGGGTCCCTACTTCGATACCGCTAATTGACTTTATCAACAAACTGACTTTACTGGCCGAAGTCACGATATATGCGTTTGTCTGCCGTGTCAAAAGCCTAACTGTGGCCCACTAGCGCTGTAATTAAGTATGCTGAGAGTTAATGGGTGATTTGAGCTAGAGAGAGATTACTTTGTATACCCATTACTGACCCTAAGTGAAGACCGTAAAGTTACTTTAAGCTAAGTAGTATATGAAATGTCGGTGAAAGGAAAATAATCAAAATTTCGTCTTGCTGTTAAATTCTAATATATGATACAAATTCTATTCTTATATTAATCAATGTATTACTCTTGTATTTAATTTCTGCCGTAATATGTAGTTTCAAATTCCTAATTCAGCATTATCACATCTGTAATTAAAACATATTTCTATTTTGATTCCGTGTTTAGCTTTATTGGTTACTTTTTATACTAAACGATGCCTTTATCCCCGTAGGACATATTATAACACTCCATATTTGGGATCCAATTAGAAGCTATGAAAACTTTATATAGCTGAGAGTACTATTTATCTGCGAGTGTCGGCTTCTTTGAGCAAATTGCATGTAAGGCTATAAACAGACCACTATTGGTATTGCAGCTAGCTGCAACTTAGTTAACGGATACAACTTTGGCAGTCAATGAATTTTCGCAGTGGTATAAATTTTATGGTTATGATAATAAACTATAATATGTTTAGGGTTCTAAAATGTTGATTAATTTTTAGTTAAAATTATTATGAATGCAAGATTTTTAAGATAAATAAACAACAATTTTGATAGTTAAATCTTGTTGATGAGGCCAAAACCCATCGGACCTTATCTTTGCTAGACCTTGGCTTCACAAGAGTATCTTTACCACACTAAGATTTTCTGTGTAAATTTTTACAAAACTAGATATAGTTAGAGTTAAATACAAATTAGGATTGATTAATAATACTTTCTCTTTAAAATAAGGATGATCTGAACTTTGAACCTATATATCTATACCTACATATAAAAGCAAAACTCACTGATTAATTACGATATCTCAGAGACTATAATACCTACTCGAAACTCTACCCGGCAGGGTCGAAGCCTGCTTGGGTCATGGGTCAGCTTCTGAAAGGATGGCTCGGACCCGGCACGATAGGCAACGAAGGAACGGGATAGGTTTTTACTCAGTAAGAGTCTGACACTATTTCCCGCTCGGATTTGTCATTGGATGATTTTACCTACCATAAAAAAAAAACCCTAAGGGGGTAAAACGGCAGTTGGAAGTTTGTATAGAGAAACCGACTTTCACGTGAGCGAAGCCGTTGGCATAAACTAGTTCATATGTATCTATATAACTCACATTTTGTAATTACTAATGCTGACTTAACTCTAATCTTTCGTGAAACTAAATCTTAGGTTTTTATAGCATTGCAATGGCAGCCCCGTGAAAGTTTTAAAATTAATTTTGAAGTAACATATCTGAATTAAAAAGTCAAATTTTAATCAAAAAAATATTATAAGGCATTAAAGTTTGCAACGTTCTTAACTTCAAATACTTAATTATTACCGTATTGGTAAAGAAAAATAAATTTTTAAATAATTAGGTCCTATTAATGTGCTAACCGAGCACAAGCATCTAAGTAAACCATTTGCCATGTGATCATATTATATTATGATTTTTATTCAATATCTATAACTAAGTATTAATAATCGTGACATTCTGTTTATGGGCGTCGCCAAGGGGGGCAGGGGGGGCTACGGCCCTTGAGGCTTACTTTACAGCCTCAGAGCCTAGTTTAGGCACCAGTCTTCCACAATATAATGCCTATCCTATATGTTACCGCAGATATAAGGCTAGCAATTAGGACTTAGGAGTTATATTGTGGAGAAAAAAAGACTTTTATTATTATTTAAAAAAAAACTTTTTTATTATTCTCTATACTTCCAATAGCCCCCTCCTTGATCATCGGCTGGAGATGCCCTTGATTCTGTTGTATGTACCATGGGTTATACTTGCCTAGCTCGATAAGAAATGTTCGTATTATGTTAGTATCATGTGGGTACTCTATCGTATTTTAAGTAAGTAGCTTCTTAGTCGCAATAGAACAAAACCGCCTCACATTCTATTCTATTCTACATTTTGACAAATATTTCACATCGATGGTCGCCGAGATGAAATCTCGACTTGAAATTGAGTGTTTTATAATTACAAGATTCGTCTTCTGGTGTGCAATAATGTATTTCACATATTATTAACGTACAGTCATTAGAGATCGGTAGAAAATCAATAAGTACATCTACTTGGACCAGGTAGTTTCTTTAGAAAAAAGGCAGGAACGAGAAGTCGAACGCCGTATCGAAAGCGGCTAGAAAAAAAAATTAGTTCATGAAGACGCTAATGAGGGCTAACTGTCGATCTTCCAGAAGCACAAACTGATTAATATGTAGAATTGTGTATACACCGTTAAATTTTGGTCGTTTTAATCCCGATTCTGTACATGAAATACTATCGATTTGTAAAGAGAAAATTAAAAACAAATTACTTTTTTTAAACTCGAATTAATTTACGCATATACAAAATTAATAATAATAATTAGTTTCTTTAAGCAAACGAGTCAATGACCTTGTAGGTAGTTGTCGGTTGTTGCGTACTAACTACCTACAGTTCATTGGCTTTGCTCAGCTGACGTTTACTTAAAGAAATTAATTTAACGGTGAATAGGAATGCTCATTGCTCATCCAAAAATACGGTGCTCAACACAGTCCAGATCAGCGATCATGTCTAAGATCGCTGATCTGGACTGTGTTGAGCCGCAAAAATTTCGCATTGGAGTGTGGCAAAAAGGAATTGTAAAAACAGAGTATAGAATAACACACTACGCTCTAAAATAGGAATTATTGGCAAAAAAGGTTAAAGCCAGGTACAATAACTGTTCACCATAAGTCTCCATGCAATAGGCGTTAGAGGACGGATGGTGTCGCGAAGACTGGCCCGAAATATGGTGGTAAGATGGTCTAAAAGACTTGTCCAAGGAGTGTGCGCCTGGAAAGAAATAGGAGAGTTAGTTGCTCAGCAATGGGACATTCTAAACGAAAAAAAAAAATTAAGATGCGCCACACCTATTCTACGACACTTTTTCGTGGTTTTATTATATATTTCATGTTATATTATATTACTTATAACAATACTGTAGCCGATAAATAACATATTATATTACCTACATACATTGCAGTAATAACAGTCTTGTTCAAAGCATTGCAGGAATCACCGGTATATGCATCCAGCTGATTACCTGTGATTTCAAAATAAAATATTTTACTATTTAGTTAAAATATTTTTATTAAAATATTTCACTTTTTTTTGAATGATATCAAAAATGAAGTAACATCATTTAAAATAATTATGACCTGTGATGTGGTGTGCCTACCTTGTCTTTTCCCTACTATGTATATTTGTTATAATCGGCTTTTGATCAAACCGAATGCAGAGGCCCAACTGATCTTCACAAACCAGCAACTGGTTTACATGATACCTCTTAGTAGCACTAATGTTAGGGAGAGATTCTTTGAAACCGAGAGAGCGACTCATTCACCTGGCCAAGCTTTCGTACCTATTTACTTTGTGTCTTAACCCACGGGGTGCAAATGAGTGCCTTTGATACATTTAGTGATCGGGGAAAACTAATATACAAATGAAACATCAAATTGTAAAAAAAAAAAAATACTAGGCCAAACGAATGAGACACCTTCTCGGCTTCAAAGAATCACTTTAGGTTACTTGGCAAGACTGGTGTTAGAGTTGTTCTGGCTTCTTACTATTCATAACGGCCGGAAAAGATCTGTAAATGACATCTCTGATTAACCTGAATCGTTTTAATCCCGCGATTTGTAAAATAAAAATGAAACATAAAGTCTTTTTTTTAACTAGAAATAATATAAGCATGTACGAAATTAATTTCTTTAAGTAAACGTCAGCTGATCGAGGTCAATGAACTGCAGGTAGTTAGTACGCAACGACCGACACCTCCCTACAAGGTCATTGACTCATTTACTTAAAGAAATTAATTTCGTACATGCGTATATTAATTCGAATTTTAGAAAAAATGTACTTTATTTTTTAATTTTATCTTTATAAATCGATAGTGTTTCATGTACCGAATCGACCCTCCACGGGATTAAAACAACCAAAATTTAACGGTGTGTAGCATAGATATTGATAGGTTCGCGTTTGACACTATTTCACCTGATTGTATGTAAGCCAGGGACGCCGAATCCGAGGGAAGTCAGGGGCTCGAGCACCCATGACAAATAAACAGTGGGTGACGAGCTACCCTGAGAATAGACATCAAGAAACAGGTCAGTAATCGCCTTTTACGGGTGGACGTTTTTTCATTATCTACCTGAAGTTTAGCCGCAGTGGTTTATAGAATGGTTTCATTTTATCTCACGTTCACATTAATATTTTGGTGTTAAAAAAGTACATTACACAAAAACATATCTAAATATATACATACACTAAAGGTATAAATATATACACTAAAGGCCTAACTAAAATATAGCGTCAAAAACTCCTCCGCATCGCTGTCAACTGGAAGTGTGCCCTAAAGGCTGGCGGCATTGCCACGTTGTATGGCAATGCTTAATCTCGAGGTAAAGCCAGCCCTTGAGTCACGTGAAGTGTCAACTAAGCGTTTGGAAAGTTCTTTAAGCATATGAGCACTCGGACCCCACGTCCCAAGAGTTTCAACCCCAAACGGCTCAAAAATATAACTGCCGACGAGGTTGTTATATTTCCACCTCTTGAGGTTCTCCGCTGCCGCAGCGGCAGCACCAGCACAGCACGATGAGCTAGGAAAATGGGTTGGCGCAAGAGTGTCGAAACAGGTAGGTATTTTTATCAAACATAATTAATTAAGCAGTATGTAAGTAGGACATTTATTTATTTGTCGGTCCATCAGTGTGCGTTCCTTTTCTCACACTACGCCCCTTTTCGAGTCATCAAATGAGCATGATCACCCAAGAGGTTTTCTAAAAGCCGACGCCCCTGTTGTAAGCGGAGATATGGTTGACGATGGGCATGTTTGCCTAGAAGTAACTCAATAGGTAGCTATCAGGAAACACAGACTCACGAAATTTCGCGCCTTAATAATTGTACACACAATTAATATAGGTATGGGTGGTGTTTATGATGACTTGGGTTCGATTCCCACCCAGGACAAATATTTGTGTGATGAGCACGATCATTTGTTCTGTGTCTGGGTATTATTTATCTATAATATGTATGTATTTAGAAATATATAAGTATGTTTATCAGCTGTCTGGTACCCATAACACAAGCTCTGCTTAGCTTGGGACTAGACGGTGTTGTGTGATAGTTGTGGAATATTATATTATATTATATATATATACTTATAAAGCCTTCTCTAAAGACATTTCTAAGCTTCATAAAAAAAATCTACAAACTGCATTAAACACTTTTTTTATGTTAGGTAAAATCATCCAATGACAAATCCCACCCTTGGGCGGGGCGGGAGATAGTGTCAGACTCTTACTGACTAAAATCCTACCCTGTTCCTTCATAGCCTTTGTTCCAGGGCCCCGGGGTTCATTTCCGCCTAACCCTAGGCCCCAGTAGGCTTCGGCCCTGCTGGGCCCCCACAGTTGCACTTGCTTTGCGTTTTGCATTTTGGAGAGTGTGCGCGGGAATTGTATGACTTGATTCCACATCTCCTTTCTAGCATAGGATATAACGACGTACAACAAATATCCACCCTTACGTTATTGAAACTTCTACGGTTCGGACTAAGCGATTCACCTCGTCGTTTATACCGCGTACATCGAAGAAATTAAACAATGTGCCTGCTGCGGTCTTTCGTCCCATTATAATTTAGGCGTCTTCAAGACTAAACGAATAGGCTCTTAATGAACTACTGCGGCTCACCATCAACGATCGCATCGCTGCTTACCATCAGGTGGGATCGCAGTCAAGCACTAGTTTATACCAATAAAAAAAAAACTAAGATTACTACAAGATAAAGTTCTCGCGCCGGGCCTTGATACAGGCCATGCTCCGGAGCGAGAAGGAGTGGCAGGCGGTCGCCTCTTTCTGCGAAGCAGTAATGCTAGCAAAGGAGGAGGCCGACCGCATCAGGCAACGACGCCGCCGCCGCCGGGATTCTGATCCAGATTACCGGCCACCGTAGATGCGGGCTCGCGGACGACGGGCAATGGGTAGCTCGCTGTCCGTCCGTCCGGTAACAGACCGGTCCGAGCCCAAATCGTTTACGGTGCGCACTGTTTCTGCGCGCCTCAAGGAGTTGTCAGCAAAATGTAGGGGTCCAGCCGGGCCGAAGCCTACTGGGGCCTAGGGTTATGTGAAAATGAACCCCGGGGCCCTGGAATGAAGGCAATGAAAGGAACAGGGTAGGTTTTTAGTCAGTAAGAGTCAGACCATCTCCCGCCCCACCTAAGGGCGGGATTTTTCATTTGATGATTTTACCTACAATAAAAAAAACCACAAGATAAAGTAGTAGGTATATCTGATGTATAGAATGAGTAGTATAATCAGTACGCAATTAGCCTACCCCAAGAGATGTAATTAAAACTATTAAAATGACATTTGGCACAATCCAAAGCCTTCTGTGCAGTTCCGTATATAATCGCTTGAAATCGCGTTACGGGGACTTATTTTAAACATAATAATGTTTAACATAATTTTAAATTCGAACAAAGGAGAATGCTTCATTCAAAATTGCCGTAGAAAGTAAACTACACCACTTTAGGTGATTTAGATGAGTTTTTGTGCTGTGTGAAACTTAAAGCATGATTTTTACCTCATCAAGGTGATTGCGGGCATTTGCTTTGAGTACGTTTTCATTTCATACAGCACTGCTTCATGTTTTTGTAATTCGTCTTTAATTTACTTTCATGGTATGTAATTTAAATTACTTTTCTAATTTATTAGAGCGTTACAATTGCTCTGACTAGGTTTTTCTGCGTTTTCATGTCACAGCAGCATTTACTTTATATATTTAAGGCCAGTTCCTACTCATTTTGAACTTTTTTAAACCTCTGGAAATCCACAAATATAAAAGAGATCACCATGATTTTTTTTTTTATTAAAATTGACTATATGTCTAAACGCCGGGCAAAAATCGAAAAATGATTTAAAAAGTATAAATGTATAAATTAGTTCTAAAATAGTATAAATTAGTTGAAAAAAGGTATAAATTAGTTGAAAAAAAAGCGAATTTAAACGTCTATATCTACGAGATTACGTCACGGAAATATTTGAAAGATATAAAAAATAGAGCTTATTTTTTAAAAGCGTCTCGCAAAAATAAAAAACTTGAATAGTTATTGTTTCTTTTAAAAATAAAAATAAAACCGCTGTTACATCGACCCGGGCGGAGTTCATACAAAATACTCTGTGACTACAACCGGCCCATAAGTTAAGTTGTCCTGCCCAAAAGCTGGTATTTTGTTAGAATAAAATTAAGAACCCGATCTCAATGCCACCTACCGGGTCCAAATGTATTTTCGAACCATTCAGAGACTAACTTGCAAAATTACATCGGTCAAGGCGTTTAGAAGAAGCTATGTGACAAACACACGAACAGAAAAATTATTATATATATAAAGATTTATCCAACTTCAGATATTAAATCAAACCATGTTATGTTATCGTCACTGAAAAACATGATTTCCGCAAATTACTTTGTAGTTAACATTTTTTATTGCAATACCGCGTTCATATTCAAATCTAAATATATTATAATGAAACACAATCATCATAATAGCGTTAGACAAACAGGCACTGGAAACTGATTGCGCATTACGTACGACTGATTACAAAACAACGAGGATTTCCTCCCACGAGTAATTACAGCTGCGACACAAATTACACAAGTAATAACACATGAACAACAGACAAGCGTTAGCTTATATTCAGGGGCGTACCTAGACGTGGGTGAAGACGGCCCTACACTACGGCCTCGCTCCCGAAAGGATCTCGCGTGTGCGAGGGCGCTTTAGCAATGTGCGTTTTGTTTTATAATTTATAGGTTCGCTTTTGACCACGATTTTAGTACCTGATTGTAAGCGACGATTTTGTCGAACATTGGGCTGCGACAGTCGCTAACTCGTTTTTAAATTCATGACAAACAAAGGCCTCGATGATGCACTTTCGCCCATGTCCAAATTAGTCCAAGCTACGCCTCTGCTTATATTATTGCTCCAGTGCGCGCCCTTGCCGCCACATTTTGTTCTGAATCACACAAAATTATAACTAACAACGTAATTCCCGCTCCAAGAGTAAATTGGCCCATATTTAATTTTGGGAAAATGTAAAAATAAACGTTTTTATTTGTGTAAATAACACAATAAAACTGCGGCCGCCATTACCGCGCGACACGAAATTTGTCCGCGCACCGAATTACAAAGATACGATCTGCGTCGATGTAATTGTTATTTTTACCGTCGTTAGTGCCCCGGATCGCGTAAATTCAGTTAGGGGATATGATTTTTTTTCAAATTCAATATTCAACTTTTTGTTACGACCGGAAACGGACACGTTAGAAAAAATTACGCGCGTCCGGTCCGGGCGCAACTTTTGCGCTATTGCAATAACGGTAATTAGTTTTTGATGCGAACGTGATAAAAAATGATGCGTTTGCGATTAATGTGACAATATTAAAGAGTGTGGGGAATAATAAAAAAGTGTTGTCGACTCAATTTGCTGCGAGTTTTACAGGGAATACGACCCACATTAATAGGGAATACGAACTATTTTTGTTTGAAGGTCTCGTGTCGGAAATCTGACTAATGTGTCGAACGGATGACCAATTGTGTCCATTTGCGGTTAACTAAATCAATCACAAGTCACAATGCATCATATTTTTTCTTCACCGGTCACCGGTGACTCGGTACTCCGGATATGACTGTCCCTGATTTGTCTTAGTTTTCCTTTGTTTTTTGTTTTTTCATTTCACCAACTCATTTAAAAACAAATTAGCTAGGACGTTAACTCCATTTCTTGTCCAGTTTTCTTGTCTGAGCATCGATTGTGATTTTACGTCGGTTTTTCAACAAAACGAACAAATAATTCGATTCGACGCTTTGTTTTATTACAAAAGGTACGGTTAATTGGCTAAAGTCAACGGAGTCACTGACTTTAAACAGAATTGGCGGTCAAAGGAAACGCAATTCGATTCGGATAAGTGTTGTAATGTTACAACTGTTAATTTGACTAGTTTCTTGTTAGTCAGTTTG
This sequence comes from Leucania comma, assembly GCA_958295575.1. Taxonomy (NCBI): domain Eukaryota; kingdom Metazoa; phylum Arthropoda; class Insecta; order Lepidoptera; family Noctuidae; genus Leucania; species Leucania comma. The sequence goes on from OY282468.1 coordinate 6,988,443, forward strand.
TTTTGATAACTCTATTTATCGATTTATTTCAAGAACCGCCAGATTAATTAGTGCTAATCGAAATGAAATTTCTTCATTCACTTACCTCTTAATAGAAGCAATTTTAAATTGAGAAACGCATACCGCAAGTTTTTAAATATGCATTCTTAATATTGGCAATTTAAAAGCCGTAAATCATTGTAATCAAAGTTAAATTGCCAATACCAGCTTGGTCTACATCAGACTGAGTCCGAGACTAAATCCTAACTCAATATTTGTTTTAATGACAAGGTAATTGATTGTGCACGCCCGAATCGTGTATCCTCCCGTCCCGAAAACCGTCACGATGCTCTCAAACTCTCAAACACGACCGAGAAATAACTTACTAACGAAATTTAGTCGCCTTTGTATCTCGAGAACAAAAAGCAAATCGAGTTACAGGCCGAAAACAGAGAAAATCAACAAACAAATACCATTACCATGGCCATTTTCGAACGGGATGCGCTCGTGATGATAGCGTTTTTCAGTGCCTTCCGTCGGTACTCGACAACACGGTTAGTACACTATCAAACAAATCTTTAACGCATCCACTGCTTCCTTTATTCCTCGTTAATCTTTCCAAATACATTACCAACCAGCAATGAACTCCGAGCAGACAGTTTCATCTCATCTTTACGTTTTATCGGAGCAATGCCACAGGGATTCAATTCACGACTCCTCTTTTTGGGCAGATTCGGTCGGGTTGTGGACTAAACAAACTCAGATTCGTCTCTGAATCGATTGGTCTCGGCTTCGTCGTCGCCAGTCAAGAAGTTAAACATGGTAGTTTTTATGTGACTACATAGCTTAACGCGGGTGGTGGGAACAAGTACGTCTGGTGGTACAAAATGTGCCAGAAATATCAAATTAAAAAGGGTTAGGTACGGTTTTTTGTCTCATTGGTTTGGAAGAAGAGTTTAATTTGAGGCTTAGTAGCAAGTGAATTTGTATTAAGAATAATTTAAATAACCGGTTAGAGACAAACATCGCTGAAATTCTTATAAGACGATCCCTTTCACAGGAATGAATCTCCTGTGAAAGGGATGCCCTGGTCCTGGAACGCAAAAGACAACTGAAGGTCATAGTTAAGTTTTAGTCAGAAAAAATGTCCCACTTTCCTGGCTCTACAGCCAGAAAAGTTGAACGATTCCCCCAATAAAAAAAGAGTGAATTTTGTTGATGATTTATTTATTTAATCTGGTCTTCCAGATTACCCGGGAGCCGAAAAGCCGACTATTTCGACTTTCCTGTTATTGAGAAGATTCTGTAATAATCATACATCTAGTTTTACAGATAATGGCTGAGTTCCTGTAGTGAATATAGGCAAAAAAATAGTACATTGCAATTCGTTTTAGATACTATACTACTATAAATTATGTTGTGTCTCACGGCTGGGCAAAGGCTTCCTTCCAAACCTTTCTAACTTGGGCGATCTCTAGCCAACACCGCGAATTCATGGTGATGTCCACCCCAGGTGTCCAGAGACTGAAGATGTTCGCTCATCTGTCCCAGCGTATTCGTGCGACGTGGCCTGTCCACTCCCACTTCAGCCTACCCGTTTTTTCCCCAACATCTATGCAATTTGAACAGAATAATCCAACCAATTCTGACGAACCGAGTGTGGCTTTCTTCATTTGCATTAACGACTTCCACTACATTTGATTAAGTTTTTTGTTCCTAACCAGCAAAAGAATCATGATGATTAATTATTCATATTTTAAATCAAACTCTAGATGACTTTTATCGTTAATGACGATCGATTACCAACGATTAACTACCCAGAAATTTTGTAATTACGAATTCAAACATAGTTTTCTCATAAAAAGGTACCCTCAATTCTAATCGGTGTCATTAATTACCTAACTGTCACTATATACATTAATCATACAGTAAAAAGGATTCGCTCAGTTAGTTTGTTAGTTTTTCGTTTTGTGTATAGGTGTCGCAGTCGGCAACAGAAAGCTTGGTGCGCCAAATCGACTTTTAATTAGTGAGATAAGAGGCTCATTACATCGACATTAGTTGTGCCAACTAACGTTTTTTTTATGGAACATTTTTAGGGTACAGTGAGTTCAACAAATAGGGTAAACCATACGGTGTTAACACCCTAATTTTATGAGGAGTTTATGAGGCTAATATGTAGTTTTATATACTTACCTACCTAATTTGATTGTCAGTAAATGCATCTTTAAATTTTGTTATTATTGATTTGTTGATTTTTATACATTTATTTTCTTGGGATAGAAAAGCAAGATGGTTTACAAATATTTCGATATACGATTGACTGTAAATGCGAAAAAAAATTATTCCTAATCACAGTCACATTAAATTTTATGCGTTGGATAATTTTTGATACTTACTACAAGTAACTTTAATTACAATATTTACCAATGGCTTTTTGATTTGACAGAAGAATTACTATCAAAGACACTTCCTACACCAGTTACTATCAAAGTTACAATCCACAGTTACTATCAAAGACACTTCTGCGTTCCGCGTTCCGCCTGACCACCGCTAAGTTCAGTTTTGCTTGCACTCGAAACGAAAACTACAAAACGCCGCAGGATTCAAGCGAATTTTTTTTTTAAGTAATCAAACAGATAATGACCGCGATGGTTCATGCTTTTCAAAAGCAAAGAAAATGGAATTTGACAGCAAAAAGCTGAAAACCAAAGAAGGGCCTAACTCTACTTCTTACTCGCGATCTATTATAGCATTCGTTAAATTTGATTCATATACCTACGTTAACAATTAATAATTAACATATAATTAAAAGTTTAATAATGGTTTAATCAAAAACTCAGAACTTCATCAACTGTGAGTTTACTCTACCGACTCAATTAATAAAGTATCCACGAAACTTATTCCAAAATCCACACGCAATCAAATACTGAAAGCAAATTAAGTCATATTTTATGTACAGAACCTTTAGTAACAAGCTACGCACCCAGCGACGCTCACAAATTACGTCAACTTCGTAATATTAGCGTTTCCGAGCACCAAGCGAGCGTATCGCGCCCGTAATGTAGTTTTAACAGATGTTAATGGTATTCCTTCATTATTACCAGCCAGGGGAAATTTCTACTGCTTACAAAGGAACGTCTAACATTCATATTCAGTGGGTATAACAATTAGCTGAACAATTGTTGGGTCAGTAGCACTCACTCGTGCAATTTATTGATGAAACATCACATAAAATAAACCAAGCACCTGATGTAATAGTATACAATTTATAATCCGTAAAGCTTGTATTAGCATTGCACTAAGGCTCTTCTATACCTGTTTTGAACTATGTAGGTAAGCGATGCGACCGTGAAATGGAAACGCCTAACAATCAACTGACGCAGTTAACGTTCATACATGTCAAAATAAATTGCCTTGTTGAATTTATATGGACGTCAATTTGACTATATTATTTATGCATTTTTAAAACATTGTACACACAGCTATAATTCATTTGTAAAAACAAAACAAGAATCAATAAATTGTAACGGCTAATTCAAAGATTACGCCCCATTACACGCACTTAGAGATGGAGCGGATCGAGCCAAATGATACGTTCGCGCAGTCCCACGGACGGGTAATCTCGCCAACACATTACGGGACGATTTTCACGGCTAGCTATAATTTAATATAATCCAAAGAAATAGTTGCACTCGTAACGTTTTCGAATTGCATCTTGCGATCGATTCTCGAACGAATTGGACTCGCAACTCGAATACAAATCAGAATCGACCTTTTTTGATCGACTTTATGGACGTGGAATTACGATACAAATTTGAAAATGGAATTTTATTTTCTTTTAAAATAAGCTTTATGGTTGTGTTTATAAGGATTTCTGTGTAAGATTATCGTTGCACACAAATGATCGTGATTTCGATAATCGGATGGTATGTTATCGATCACGACGCTAAAGTTTCGATTCGATTTGATTGTGGATCAATGCTTGTTTTGATTTCCAATTCGCGCTTGCGTCGTTTGACGCTAAATAGCGTCACGTAGACGGCGTTCTCCTCTCTTATTACGTATGCTCGCAATTTTCGTTTTCAATTTGAAATTGCAACGATCGAAGGATTTTGATATGTGTGATTCAGTTCTTTGGAACGATCAGATATATATCGCAGGGAAAAACCAAGATTTAGTTTTGTTTCTTAGGCGCCAGTTTGTGATAAAGAGAATTAAAGTTTCTAGCATTTTTTTAAGGTGTAAAATCATCCAATGACTTCTCCGAAGGCATATCAGACTTTTGGGGTGTTTTTATTAACATTGGCCTGCCCCGCTCGCGTCCCGCCAGCTTATTCCCATTACAATGAATACTTGTATGTAACGGACATACTCATGCGGAGCGAATCCGCATGCGTGATGAAATCCGCATGATAATAAAATACCCTTACTAATGAAACCACTCTTGTTTTCTTCAATTGCTCTTTGCGTTAATGGGCCATAGGTTTCCTTTTCAGGAATTCCCCATGACCATCCTAGCAGCCATCCTAGGTTTTGCTGTCATTCCCTTCGATCATTACGCGCTGTCGACGACTCGGGCTTAGTCCATATCGGACGGCCTCGCCACGTTGCTCGTCGTCCGCAAGCCTGTGCCTACGATGGCCGGAGATCACCCTTCGACTTCCCATTTTCGTCTCTGCCGTGGCGGTAAATTCCTTGTTTCCTTGTTAATTCCTTGGTCGATTCTTATTTTTCATAATTGTGATTGTGTAAGCTCTCCTCCACAATTACTCTTGAAGATTACTGATCTTCTTCACAGCCGCACGAGTTGATTTTCAAGGTTAAGCAGCATTTGCTTAGGTCGGTCTTTTGATGGGTGACCATCGACTATCTTAACGTACCGATATTCGTCCGTGCCTCGGAAAGCACGCTAACCCGTTGATCCTCCTGTCATTTGTAGATCTTTGACAGTCGTTACGGATAGTTGGAAACCAGGAAATTTCGCGGGCTTGCGAACGGCCTACAATGGATAGCTTGTTGTCCGATCGTCCAGTAACCGACCGGACCGAGACCAAGTCGTCGACGGCGCGTACTGTTCCCGCGCGCCTCAAGGAGCTGTCAGCAAACCGTAGAGGCCCAGCCCGCTAGCTGCAGGCAGGCGGGGTCGAAGCCTGCTGGGGTCAAGGGCCGTTTTCTGAGAAAAAGGTTCAGGCCTGGTATGATAGGCAACGAAGGAACGGGGTAGGTTTTTAGTCAGTAAGAGTCTGACACTATTTCCCGCTCCGCCCAAGGGCGGGATCTGTCATTGGATGATTTTACCTAACATGAAAAAATAAAGTTTTGTGTTACCCAATAACTTACTGGGTTGTGGAAGTCGGATAGATAGTCACTCCATGTAAAATACAGGATTAGAGCCAGACTTTTTTGATAAGGTGGAAAATCATTCAATAACTTCTCCGGTCTAGAGCTAAGCGTGAGGACGTATCAGACTTTTACTGACTTAAAACACACCTGTGTTCCTTATTTGCCTTGCATTCCAGGACTTCGAGGTTCTCTTTCGGACTACCTAAAGCCCCAGTAGGCTTCTGCCCTACTGGGTCCTTACGGTTTTGTTGACATCTCTTTGAGGCGCGCGTGGAACTACCCACACTCGTCGATAACTAGGGCTCGGTCCGGATACTTACCGGACGGCTGGACGGCGAACTACCCATTGCTCGTCGTCCGCTAACCCATGCCTACGGTGGCTGTATCAATGTAATCGAGGTTGGGGTCCTGGCGGCTGAGCGGCAGCTATAGCTGAGAATAGGTAGGTCAGATTAATTGATTGAATTGGAATTGTGTAGGTAATAAACTTACAAAGCCACCCAGTTTCGTAAAATCCTCAAAACAATCAACAAACATTTAGAACAAAAGGTGACCTTACGAAGTGACAGCGACTACTAAAGCAATTTAACATGGAACTTAACCTCCAATTATTTCGAGTCAAACACACATTACCAAAATGAGATAAACGAATCGAATAGTCCTGCTTGATTATTAGTTATACAACAGCATTATGTGGATCGAACATAATAACGTGCTTCGAAAAAATCTGTTTTACAATCGATTCTAATCTCTCTGTCCTAGCATTACGGGCATTTTTGATTCGTTTGGTTAGTTTTCCCTTTGTAAATGGTGTCTTTTCGTAATATCGGTCTCAGCGGCCTTACCTCGATAACTGGTTAAGTAAATGACACAAAATGGCGGCTAAAGGTAATAAAAAATAATTCGGGACGGACATCTCATATTACTTTTCGGAAATTCAATTTCATTTCCACGCTTACGTTAGTTTTTTTAATGTCTCCCTGTACTTTTATTGCTACAGGAAACAATTGTTGAAGTCAATTTTGTTTTTTGTTCTGATATCTTCATTTTAAATTCAACATTAAAGTTCCGCCATTAAAGATGCATTTACGTAATTTTAAAATATAATCTGGAGGCTATTAAAAGTTGGTATCAGATTAAATAATCGCAGTAAATAAGTTTATATGAGACAACATTATTATTTACGTATTAAAGTCGATTATTCAGCTTTATGTGGATTCAATCTACTTACTTCAGGATTTCAGGTATTTTTTTGTAAACTGGGCAAAAAGATTATCCTCTAATTTAATTTAGAAGTTGGAAGCAAATACCTACCCGGTGAGAGATTTACGAGAATGGTGGAAGTTTGTAATTAAGAGGACCTATTATAATGTAGTTTTTTATAGTTACTCGACCACGTTAAACGTACGTATTCTTAATTCTTTATTGTATGTACAAAGACGAGCTTAACTCAACAATGAGTTTATTGCCAGCAAACCTTTGAGTGACAAAGACAAATCACATACGACGGTAGGATCTAGTGTACAATTTTACGTGTATGTCAAATCATATGAGAATAACCGGCTAAATGCCAGTCGGACTCACACAGGGAGGGATCCGTACCCTCCCAAAACAAGGCAAAAAATCACTGTTGTTGTATGGGAGCCCACTTAACTATTTTATTTTTAGAATTTGTAGCAACAGAAACACAATATCATATCTGAAGTGAAAAAATGAAAAATTCAACTGTAGATAGTTACCATCACGGTTCATGAAATACAGCCTGATGACAAACAGAAGGACAGCAGACTCTTAGCAACAACGTATTTCTTCGTTTCGTCACCAAGCAGTGCTTATCCAGTTTTGCACAACTGGAAGTCAGTCCGCCGTGTTTTCATGGAGGTGATCGGTTGCAACGACCTCTCCCACCGGCCCTGGTCCAGGCCATGGTACGGAGCGAGGAACTGGGAAGCAGTCACCTCTTTCTGCGAAGGACCAGGCCCGATTCGACGGCGAGTTTTGTTGCACGCGAGCCTCAAAGAGATGTCAGTATGATTGTCGGGGCTCGCTAAGGCCGCTGTCTGCAAGGACTGCGATTCTTTGAAAGTGTTACTGTAGCCCTGGAATGCACAGGGCAACTGAAAAAATATAGGTGGGTTTTAGTCAGCAAAAGTCTGATACTCTTTTTCGTTCCATCTAGAGCGGAGGAAGTTATTAAACGCTGAGGGGTAAGCCCTGTCGCACCACCAACTCTCTTCTCCTTCGTACTCCGCGTCACATTTCCAGCTGCTACGATGGCTACTTTTTTGTAACTGCAGTGCGTCTTTGGCACTCTCTTTCACATTCCCTTCGTGACACCCCATCTCTGGAGGTCTGCAAGTGGAAAATTAATGAGCACTTCCTTTCACAACTGACATAATATTTGTATTTATGTACGTATATATATACTTTTACATATTAGACTTATTATGTAAGTTTATACTGTACACTGGATTCTACCCTTGATTGTTTTCTCTCTTATCTTATCTTATCTGTATCACTCAAAGGTTTACTGGGAGAAAACTCATGGTTGAGTTAAGCTCGCATTTGTACATGAATTTTCAAACTACTACTACTTATTGAATAAGTTCTACTGTGTATGCCTACAGAGTACTTTTGAAAACCAAAGAAAGATAAACCAGTATAATTAATATAAAGACGGACATTGGACTTTCCTGAACTAGGCAGAATACCTATCCTTATTTTAGGAAAGATAACGACTATGACAACACAACTCCAGGAAACGATTCGAAAACCAACCCAGGAAATACCCAGATCCGGTTTTAAAAGTACCTGTTATCGGTAAACCCTGGTAAGCGTCGGAATGACCATCAAAACTTTTTAATACTCAATAACAAGGGATCAAGACGTGACATCCGCTACAGTCGCCCTCCTCCAAATTATTCTTTACCAATGATACAAAAATTACAGAGGAAATACTAAAGAAATTGATAACCAATACCAATACTATATTATATGTGATCCTTATTTATTGTAATTATGTTTATTGTTCAGAGAAAAGCGGTTTTTGAAAAGATTTCTGTTCTTAATCGCATTTGGGGATTTTAGATATTGATTGATTAATTCAAACATTGTACTTATCCAGTCAGTGTATAATGACCTTATCATTATGAGCTTATTATTATGGTAAAAAGGATTGATCTAATTCAACGTTGAGTAAGCACGGCTGTTTTTTTGAGAGGGTTTGTCAGACTTTTACAAACTAAAATGTTCCTGAGTTTCTTCAATTGCCCTTTGCCATTGCTGGTATTTGGTTTCTACAACTTCTATCTTAGGGTTTGACATTCGAATAACGTCCACAAGTGCCTGCATATTTTGTTTTATGACTTGTTACTACGAAGGATCTTAAGCAAGGTCCTAAACCACAGGGACATACCGATGTAGCTAGTTTAGGAGTCCGAGCGTTTGAAAATGAAAAGATCTAAATCTTATTATTAACAATTATTTAATTAATGTGTACAGTTAAGAAATTTGTGACTAAATTACTCGTATTATGTAAGAATATTGAATAAATGTATTCGTTTCTATGCTATTATTATATAAAGAATATTATTTTTTATCCGTGCTACTACGTCACTAGTGAACTATCAAAGTTACATGCTATTTCGAAATGATAAGTCTTTTAGTTAGACGTCGTTTATACAGCGTAACTATATTGAAGAACTGGAACAATCTGCCTGCTGCAGTCTTCCCTTCCGATTATGATTTGGGTGTATTCAAGGCTAGAGTGAATAGCATAGATAATACATATATGGTGAATAGGCTCTTAATAAACTAGTGTGCTTTACCATCACTGCTTGCCGTCAGGAGGAATCCAAGTCAAGCACTAGTTTATGTGATTTAAAAAGGTGCTGACCCTGCTAAACTTAACTTTATCAGCTAGATACTCTTTGAATATATGAAAAAAAAAAAATGTATTCCGTAAGTACAAATTATCCAATTTTGTCGTCATAAGAAACAAGAACCTACCTGAGACTTCAACAAATTGGTAATTTATGAAAATGTTCATTCAACCTGGTGCAGTCTACTTTAGTAGTTTTTCTCAAGCGCTTAGCAACTCAATTAGCTACTCATTTTTATTTATATAGATAATCACATTATTGTATTTATATGGTAAAATTACTGCATGTTGCCTGTATACAGAAATATATTCAAAGGATAGGGTCTCAAAGAGCACTTCATGGAGATTACACCGAAGTCACCATTTTTTTATTGAAATAAACACGTAATTTTTATTGTTCCCTTTATTCGCGAACTAAATACAAATTCACAGCTGTTACAAATATTTGTAGCGCTACTGGATAAACGGCACAGTTATCGAATAACATGGCCGACTGACTTCGGCCGACTTTCATTGTAATGACGACTTCGGTTAAATAAATAAACGCAAACTGCTATTCATTAGGGCTGACCTAATGCGCAAGTGTGAGCCTTAATTAATTAAAACCTTCATTACTAAGCCAAGTCGATATAAAAGAAAGTTAAAAAACGGTGTCAGCTTTATCTGTCCGTGACAGCCTACAGCTAGTGTGAAGTTTGAAAAATACGGCGATTTTTCTTCAAAACACCGCAAATTTATTAGGTCTCGGCTCTAATAGAAACGTTGTATAAAGTACACAGCAGCTATTTATCATTCGGATATAAATGCGAAGGACAAGAACTTTGCAAAAAGGCTTAACCCAAAAGTGCTAAAATTACCCAAGCGTGGCGCTTGACTCTCACGCAAGTGAAATTATTGCATTTTTTTTTACTTTTTTGATAGTTGACAAACCTGTTGCTAACCTTTGGACGCCATAATAAAGCATACCTAATATTAACTGAGTAATGATGATTTTATTATTTTATATTGTTTTAAAATACAAGAACAGCACATTTAATTACAAAAACTACTTAAGCTGTCGATTAAAAACGAGACGCACATAAATTGTATCCTCGAAGCACGCGACGGGTTTTTGCTTGATAACCGCGTTATCAAGCTATGTAAAACTGACAACCCTAAGCTGACACGCAGTTTGAACACACAATGAAGCGGGGAAGCAGTAAAGGGGGGAGGTGTGAATTGCTCACGCGCATACAAAAGTAAAATAAACTAAACAATCCGTCGCAGGAACCACGCTCACTTGGAACTGAATTACCCGGCCTTATACTGTCAAAGCGGGTTCATAACAAATTGATTTTTTTACACAAACGACATTAGGACAGCCATTGATGTTGGGAAGGTTCGCTGCTGACGGTGACAATTGACGAAGATTTTATTTGAATTACCGAGCTTTCAAATATACATTAAAATGCGATTACGACGTTTGCCGGTACGTTAAATGTGGTGGAGATGTATTTCAACTGGCAAATAAATACAATATTCCAGTTAACATTATGTCGTAAAATTGACGGTGATGATGATGTTATATGCAAATTAAATAAAAATCAAGTGAGAATTTCAAGTGTCAAAACTAACAGTAAAACTGACTGCTGGGACTTTCTTTGTCTTGCAGCTTTACACACTACTAAGATCCTTTACACATATTTGAGCAGTTTTATACACTTCTTTCTTTTTTAAGCGGCTGACAAAAATTTACAGTTTTTATTTTTTTTGAGAAATCATCCAGTGACATCTCCCGCCCTTGGATATTACTGTTCTGATTTGAATTTTGTCTGCTTGATTTAGGTCAATTTGATAATTAATGAGGACACAATGACTAACCAATGTATGAATGACTATCCATCATGCATGTCTCAAAGGCAGTTTTTATATCAATTGAAGTATTCATTTACACCTGGCATTTGTCAGCCAGTGCATTTCCTCGTCATTAAATACCTTTACAGTTTATATATTAACCCATAGGTCCCCTAGGCATCATTAATAGAGTTTATGTCTCTCATTACAATATTATCTAACTTGTTTACGTAGATAGACATGCTCGATCAATTACCTTAAACATTCCGTAACTATATATTACAACTTTTTATCACATCGCATTTTTTTTTTCTGTTCACAAACAATTATTATCTACTGTTGATACCAACAAACAAAACTGAAGTGTTAATTAAGTTAATGCAATTATGAGATCATATTGGACTATGTAACGGACACCATCGCAAACTTATGAAAGAACACTAGAAAGTTGTAACAGTAACTCATATATAGTAGTTTATAAAGTTGAAAATGCAGTTATAAAACTGCCGATGTTGCCTTGTTTCTCCTGTCCTGCACAAGTGGCGAAGTCGACCTTTTCAAAAGCGGGAAAAAATGTTGTTGAACAAGTAAGTGAATGGTACATTCGTGAAATGCCAGCTGCCAAGTCGAATGGTGGCCATAATAACCGTATTGTGACACTGTCGGTTGTACAAAGGACGGAGTCAATCAGTCCCGACGTGGGGACCATAATAATTATTGTTTGCAAGCATTGAATTGAAGCATCTTTCTTGATTTTATAATTGATGGTGGCGGTTTTGGGTTCTTTATGCACTTGCGGATCTGTTGTGGTTAGGTGTTGCAGTATTATGTACAGTTTTTTTTTAAATGTGTGATTGAATGTGTTGTGTATGTGTTGCATTAAGTCCGCCTATGTACCACTGCTGTACATGAAGTTTAAATAAATAAATAAATGTGTAAGACGTGGTTAGGGTAGTATAGAACTCTTCTCAGGATTGCGACCGGATTTTGCAAATCTTATGAAATGTCAGGATTTTTAACATTTTCAATAAAATACAGCTTAACTTAATAAAACGTTAAACAATCTTAAAAATAATCTTTCTTTGGTGAAGTCTCCCCCCCCCCCCCCAACTTTGAGTGCGACGTGCAACGCGTCAGCGAAATCCTCAGTGTTTAAAAACGCTAATAACGACTTTTTTTTAGTTGTTGAGTACGTTTGTGGAAAAAATTCTCAAACTGTAAAAAATCTCAGAACTTTTCAATGGCAATCAGGCCTTTTCGCCAGACTTATAATTTTTTTCATCTGGTAAGATATAGTTAACTTACAGACTATTAAATGTTAGCCTTCAACATCCTGCTGCTGGTCAAAATTCTCTGCGCATGATTTCCGTAATAGATTTTCATACAATTTCTTTTTTTTTTTTTACTATCACACAACACCGTCTAGTCCCCAAGCTAAGCAGAGCTTGTGTTATGGGTACCAGACAGCTGATAAACATACTTATATATTTCTAAATACATAAATATTATAGATAAATAACACCCAGACACAGAACAAATGATCGTGCTCATCACACAAACATTTGTCCTGGGTAGGAATCGAACCCACGACCTCCGGCATAGCAGTCAGGGCCACTAACCACTAGACCAACAGGCCAGTCAAATTGCCCTTGAAAACCCTTGAAAAAATAAAAGAAAGAAAATCTTCAACAAAAACTGCTGATATGATATCAGCAGTACCTATATCAAGCACCGACACCGATTGCATAAAACACAAATGCGCAAAAACTAATCACATCACCTATATCTCGGGCCTCGGCACATTAACTAGCTCCTAGTTTAATATTCCCATTCGCATATGATATCAGGCCGTTATCGGCAGGTCGTTGTGAATGAGTCGTCAATAGGCATACGCAATCTGTGGCAGGTCGTAATGGCCGCCCGCACGCGATCCCTAACTATTACGTTACAATTGGTGGCTGTTGGTTGATATGTATTATGCTTAGTGGTCGTTATGTATTCTGCTTTGCGGTGTATGCGCCAGAAGAGTGAAGGGCCCGTGGCTTTTTTTTTATTAAGAATAGGCTCGCGATTGACTACTATCTCACCTGATGGTAAGCGATGATGTGGCCGACGATGGAGCACACTTGCCTAGAAGTAACCTTTTAATTGTTAACTTAAAGACCCTTAAGTAAGACCAGGAAACACAGACTCCTACAGGAAATTCCGCTCCTTAGCTGTACGCATACTGTGTAAATGGCTAGTGCAGTTTCCAAGTCCAGTTTAATAGCTATTCGAGATGTTCCCAGACCCCAGAAAATCTGAATATCTTGGGCAAATCGGGATACATTGCTACACTATCGTTGCTAATAACGGTATCAGTCGATACAAAAGTTAAGCAACATTTTAAAATTGCCTGTAAGTTTGTCAACCCCCTGGTATGAACCTCACCCAGAGGACTTTGATTGATTGATTGATTGATGATGTCTGAATAAATAAATAGTACTTAACCATCGATTAGTTGCCATCGATTTCATACCGAGACTCCCTCTGACCTCGAGAACAACGTTGAGGCATTGATTCCGAATCTCATTTGTAGATGTCTGATAGTTTTGACGATTTGTCAGAAGTCTGCAAACTTGACAGACAACCAATTTTGTCAAGGAATATTGCGTTACCCAGTTATTGGGTTCTGATGGCTAGATAGTCGTAGTTACTTGTGAAATATTGGCATTCATCTGAATTCATGCTGCATCCGATTGGACTGGAATTTAGTTTAGATTTTAACATGATGATGCTCATGAACTACAAATATGTTAACATATATAAGGTGACTGGTAATTAGTGAACGATACTTAAACACGTGATTTTAGTCATGATAACGAACAACTTTTACTATGGGAATAAACCTAAAATCGCGAAAAAATAACCTGATGGTAAGTACATTTCTGTTCGCCTAACTGGTCAAAACGTAATGAACTTGTCTGATTTTTTTCGCAATTTCAGGTTTGGTCCCTTAGTAAAAGTTGTTTGTTATCATGACTACAATCACGTGTTTAAGTATTGTTTACTAATTACCAGTCACCCTATATAAACACTCCATAAAATTACTATTACATTATGTAGAACACGGCCTGGCGGGAAAACTTTAACAATGGAACGGTTGTTTTTTTTTTTATCTGTGGAGTGTTGCACTTTGTAATTTTAAAGCCTTGTGTAAGCGGTTCAAATAATTTTGCAACAACATTATAATGTCGAAAAAATTAATAAAATTACAACTCATGTCTAACTTATGTATTTGTTTTCTTCAGACATATTATAATTTCTATCGAAATTTGCGAATAATTTGCCTGCTGCGGTCTTCCCGTCCGATATAATTTAATTACTGGTTACCACCAGGTGGGATCCCAGTCAAGCACTAGTTTATATCATAAAAAAAAACCATTTAAATTTAAAACTATAACATGTTTGGATCTATATAGTTTAAGATCATTACCTATATCAACTCAACACTAAAGTTCTTTTTATAAAGCATGGTTAGGATGACAGCAGGACAAAAATATGCATGTTTTATGTGAGAGAAAAGGATAGGTAGCTACATTGGATGAATCTGACCGCTGGCACCCGCAATATACTACAGCAATTGTAGTATACACCGTCATTTTATTACATTTGTTTAGTTTACAATATAATTACAACCTTTGCATGTTTCAAAACCCTATACCTAGTCAAAAACAATAAGCCATATATTGTGACAATAGTTTTCAACTAACTTTCAAACGCATCCTATAGAAGAATAATAGTTGTAAACGTCACATACTTAAATGAGTTTTTTCACGTTCAACTTAAGTTTTACGGTTCAGTGGTGAGTTAAACGGAAAACTAGAAAAGCGTTCAAGTTAATTTTATTCGTGTCGGCTCTGTTAGCAAGCTATTAGTTAACTCTGTTTAAGTTAAACTCACGCGAAGGTAAGCTGTAGTTGTTTATGTTGAAAACCAATGATAGGCTGTCACTGGAGTTTTTCTTTTTAAGTGTTAGCCCAGTTTTTTCAGCGCGTTTAAATCACCATAGTTTTATTTTGTTTGGTTTGGTATGGTTATGGCTGAATAGCGATGTTAGTAATCGAGATTTTTTTTTTGTGATACTTTTGAACTATTGAATAGAATTAAAGCAAGGTACTTAGGTATTTAGATTTTACGTAACTTTAATTAAATTTATGGTACTTTTTCAATACACTTACTCTAGAGTCCGCTCTTATTTCTACCGCTTTTAGGCACGCAATTTACTGATTTTCGCACTAGTGTAGAAAAGGGCGCGAGTTTAATCCCGCCACAATTTATTACATTAAGGTTTCAAGCTGGGCGCTAAGCGACCCCAACAAGACGCACCTCAACCTCCCCTTTATTTATTTATCTTCGTAAGTGTATTGAAAAATGTCGTTTGAAAAAATATATCACTGCAACACTCAGCTTGCCGCCTCGGCCGCAATGATAAACATTCTCCACTTGTATAAAAATGTACTATTTCCGTCTTGAGGAGCTCGTGCTAAACCGACGCACGGGTCAAAAAATCAAAATAGTTTAATTTGCTTTCCTGGCAATTGGCTTGCTAATGAGGGTGTGTTGACGTGTTCAATATGTTTCACTACTTTATAGACAGTTGCACATGTCCTCCAGGACTGCACAGGGATCACTAATACACGCACACGGACCTTAGGATCCCCGAACTCCCTTATTTATTTATTTATTTAAACTTCTCGCACATTATGTACAGAGGCGGACTTAATGCCTTAGGCATTTTCTGCCAGTCAACCTTTGAGTGATGCAGAGAAAATAGAGGCAGGTGCAATAAAAAACAGAAAAAAAAAAGAGTGATCAATGAATTATAAATAAAATGCAACAATATAATTAATAGATACCCAAATACAATAATATAATATATACCTGAGAGGTCTAATCAGTTGTTTAGAGAGGTGGGCTGGTTGGAATAAGCCCACTAAAGATTATGGCCGCCATGGCCCACGCACAATGGTCCGCATAGGACTAAATGCGGAAACCATACTCAGAATATAAGATGTGACCAGTGATTACTATACAAATAATTATTTGATAATATAAAATATATGTCATTTAAAATTAATTTTGAATATACAGTACAAGTACATTTTACACTTAATTATTTAAACATGTCACAATTAACGTCAGTTGAACTTCAAAGGTAAGCTACGCTTGTCAAGGTCGAAATATGGATGGGTGATGACTAACTATTGTTATGGATAGTCACCACCCCACCACCGAAGTTCCACCGTGTTTTGCGAAATATTCGGTTTTTCTCTACTATAATACCTTCCTCATAAATCATACTGTCTATTGGTTTAAACCGTACATTAAAAACAAAAACATATAAATAATAAATCAAGGTATTAGAAAATAGTAATCTAAATCGCGCCTAACTCAGCTCAATCTGTGATATTTAAAACAATCAATAATAATTATAATAAGTTGATTTACCAAATTACTCGCCTAAATCGCACCTAACTCAACCTGTGATATTTAAAACAATAAACGATAATTATAATTTATTTAATTATTTATTCTTCATACAACCAAAGGTACAAAGGACTTAATCCCTTAGGCATTCTCTACCAGTCAACCTACCCTAGGTTGGCTAAGTTCCCTAGGTGGAGAGACAATATGGCAGATGCATAAGAAAAAAAAAGAATATTAATTTGAAAACATGTATTACACAAATCATGTATAAAGCTAAAACTAAACATACTTAATAAGTAAATTTACCAAATTGCCTTGAAACCCTGGCCAGCAGCGAATAAGCTAATAAAAGAACTAGATAAACGGTAATCCAAGAAAATACAGCTACAATTTCCTTCCTAATACCGAGCTCTATTACACATTTTCCAATTAAAGTTTCAGCGCGTTTCAGACATGTTGGCAAATTAAATTTGTTCAGCTGATTAGCGGCGGTTCATGAAGTTATTTCAGCTGTTTATCGTTCGTTTGCATGCGCGCGCTTTACTCGAAAACTCTGTTCGTGGTGGCGACGTAAATGTAGGTGGTTGGTACAAGTTATAAGTTTAAGGAGATTCAGACTTCAAATTAATTTCTTTTTTTCTTTTAATATCATATAAACTAGTATTTAACTGCGATCCCACCTGATAGTAAGCAGTGATGCAAGCGTTGATGGTGAAGCGCACTGGTTTATTAAGAGCCTATTCACTCTAGAGTACCAGGCTAGCCTTGAAGACACCAAATTATAATCGGATGGGAAGACCGCAGCAGGCAAATTATCTTGCACTGATCCAAAAATGTTAGGAAGAGTGAAAAGATAATATATTTTATTTCATGAGTAGCATAAAAATATATTAAAATAAGTAAAAAGAACCTTACAAATGAATACTTACGCCAGAAAAGTGGCAAATAAATACTCTAAGAGCGTAACAAATGAGTATATACGCCAGAAAAATTGCAAATAAACACTCTAAGAAAGTTACAAATGAGTCAGTGGCAAATAAATACTCTAAGAGCGTAACAAATGAGTATATACGCCAGAAAAATTGCAAATAAACACTCTAAGAAAGTTACAAATGAGTATATACGCCAGGAAAATTAAAGTTAAAATTAAATCAAATAAATACTCTATTTCATCAAATAACTTCTCCCACTCTTGGTGGGTCTCTTGCTCCGGTGTCACACCTTAACTGACTGAAACCCAACTGTGTTCCTTAAGTTAGTGTTTCGCAAACTTTTTGTTTTCAAGGTACAATCTAGGAGATCGGAATATTTTGGAGGTAATAGAATTAAATGCCCACATACCCTGTCCTTCCCGAATACGCCGAATCTGTAAAAAACGTTTTTATTTTCAAACCTATTGACCTAGCCGTTACCGAAGAATGTTACTGCTTTTATAGCACTGCTCGGGAGTTAGGGCCTTAAGGGCCGGTTGTAGTCACTGAGTATTTTGTATGACTCCGCCCGGGTATATGTCAACTTTGTGACCCCGAAACAGCGGTTTCATTTTTTGTAAAAAAAAAAACAATAACTATCCAAGATTTTTGTTTTTGCGAGGCGCTTTTAAAAACAAACTTTTCTTTTTTTAACTTTCAAATATACGTTTGAAATCGTAAATTAGGGTCAGTTTCGCGATAATTTTTTTTATCGAGCCAACTAATTTTTATCATTTTTCGATTTTTGCCCGGCGCTTGGTCAAATATATTCAATTTTAATAAAACATTTTTTCATGATGTTTACGTTTGTTGATTTCCAGAGATTTAAAAAAAGTTCAAACGAGTAAAACCTGGCCTTAAACCGCTCTCCGCTCTCAACTCACACCATAATGATTTCCTTATAATTGGTGGGCTAAAGTCGGCTTGTTCTTACAAATTGTTTATTTCGGTGTAACGAGCGCCCCGACTAGCAACAGCTACGTCTAATTATGTAAAGTAGGCAAGTTATATGATCACAACTAGTTAGCTTACGGCAACCGTGAGAACGATGTTAAATAAGGTGGTAGAATTATTTTCATGCCGATTTTATGAGCTATGCAAACATGGGTCCTTTAGATTTACGAGTCTACTGTTTTATTTGTAGGGCACAGATGCAGGACCTCTATTTTATGGTCTTTTGATTGTTGACAGTTGACTGCCTGGCCGTTAAGAGCGGCCAACCCGAAGTTCATTTTCATACCACCGCTCTTACGTGGTTATGATGTTATTAAATATATATCTTGTGGATATTATCTAGGCTTCTATAGAAATCAAAACATTCCAGAACTGAAAATCTGCTATTTTACTTGTACTTTGGCCATCCATAATGTAATAATATATTAAAAGTACTCGAGATTCTAATTTATGACAATTTGTCTCAAAAAAAATCCGGTCTGATTTTGTTTTATGACGTAACTATAATGTTTTTTTTACTTTTCAGATTTTTTCTATAATAATGTGCTATGAGACCTTGTTTTATGCAAAATTTCCGGATTCTAGATCAGAAATACCATTTGAATTTTGATTCCCTTGAGAGTGTCGAAATATACTTTTTTTTTAAATTTGACTGTTTCATAGCTTCAAGGGGCTGTAGATTTGAGTATATGGTTTAAATTTCAACTCAATACGCGTTTCCGAAATAAAGGGCCTTGACAGACCGACAGACAGATAGTCGGACAGACTAACAGACGGACAACAAAGTAACCCCATTTTTTCCGTTTGAGGTACGGAACCCTATAAAGTATGCCTAGGATGCAAGAGTCTAAACAGTCCTAATGTTATTGAACATTTTTGGAAGAAGATTTTAATCTTCAAATTATTTTGTGATTAAATCTAAATGTACAAAGCCGCTGCTAAATATCCATTAGCAAATAACGAAATCGTGCACTAATCTAAAACTTCTCAATTAACGCATCTGATAGTAGGTAGATTATTATCTGCCAGTCTGCCACATTTTCTTAAGCTACTACCTAAGCAAAAGCTCAGTTGATGATTTTGTAGAACGGGTTAAAGACATAATTGTGAGCGATTATTTTACTTATCGCGGCCATATTTAGAAGATAAACAGCGGAGTTAATAATCTTTCCTTATCTACAAACTGTAACGTTAATGTTTAGTTTAACAGCTTGTAATTGCAGGTTTGCAGTCGTTTAACTATGCTTAGGAAGAAGTTGGCCGTCTTGTGTGTGGATTTAATTGAATTCTTATCACTGTGTGTCAATCGAGGTGACATAGTTTTTTTTTACACTACCTGCTGCATAATGTCTTTTTACATGGCCACATTTTAATCCCTCGCTGGCGTTCGGGATTAAAACTTAGAAATCTTCGTTTCGTTCATAATTCAATATTGCCGCCCTAGACTTAAAAACTTCTTTATATATATACATATACATCTATCTATCTAATATTACTTGCGATCAGTCCCAACATTCTAATCTTTGAAATTCTTGACTTTTCTGTATTACTACATACATGGATATATTAGATATTCAAACTTTCCTCATGAATAATTCTGTCTATTGATGAAAACCGTATGTTTTTTTGGTTTATCACGGACCGACAGACAGACGCTGTTAGGGACTTTGTTATCAATACTTAATATACTTCATTCCTTTAATGTCTTTTATCATAACTAGCGACCCGCCCCAGCTTCGCAAGGCTGCAATGGTGATATTAAATATATTATGGATGCATGTATTATCATACATACAAACCTTCCTCGTAAGTCACTCTGTCTATTAAAAAAAAACCGCATCAAAATCCGTTGCGTAGTTATAAAGATCTAAGCATACATAGGGACAGACAGCGGGAAGTGACTTTGTTTTATACTTTGTACGAGTAGTGATGATATACACCATTTCTTTTATTTTTATTTTCTTCATATTTCCATTTTTTTTTTAATTATATTTTTTTTTTAGACATGATTGTATCTGTAATTTTGAAAATGAACTGGCTCCAATAACACAGTTCAAAACGAGCTCATGTGCCAGAGAATTTCATTTAAAGTAAGTTACAAAGATACGTCAATAAGTAATTTTATTATTACAATATTACCATGTATATATGGGACAGCAGTGGTGGCCGAGTGGTAACGGCCTCAACTCTAGGAGGGGTTCACATCAGCGTCGGGTCGACGATGAAGTACCTGGGACTCGTCCTCGACAGCTGGTGGAACTTCAAGGAGCACGTCCGACGTCTGGCTCCCAAACTGAATCGGACTGGGGCTGCTCTCGGGTGGCTCCTGCCCAACCTCAGGGGACCAGACGCCTCCTGCCGGAAGCTCTACGCGGGAATCGTTCGGTCCATGGCTCTCTACGGGGCTCCGGTGTGGGCACCGACGTTGCAACAGCAACCGAGGGCCCAGCTGAATGCGTGCCAGAGGGTCATGGCAATACGCATGGTGCGAGGGTACCGAACGATCTCCCGCGAGGCGGCGACCCTCCTTGCTGGCCAACCGCCGTGGGATCTGGAGGCAACAGTCCTTGCACACATGCACGACAAGCGCATGGAGATGCAACGCCGGGGCGAAATTCCGCTGCCACGACAAGTCGAGGCATGGCGGACAGAGCTCCGGCGGGATCTCATGGCGAAATGGCGTCAACGACTATCGCAACCTCGTTCGGGGCGCGCCACAATTGGGGCGATAAGGCCCATCCTTGAGGCGTGGCTGGAAAGACCTCACGGCGTTCTCAACTTCCGCACGACGCAGGTGCTTACCGAACACGGAAAGTTCGCTAAGTACCTGTTCCGGATTCGTGCGGAGGATTCGCCCGGGTGTCGCCACTGTGCGGAACATCCGGAGGACACGGTGGAGCACACTGTAGAGGTGTGCCCCGCCTGGGCGGAGCATCGCCGTGTCCTCGTGGGGGCGATCGGCGGCAGCGATCTCTCTCGCCGGGCCTTGGTTCAGGCCATGGTCCGTAGTGAGGAGGGATGGCAGGCGGTCGCCTCCTTCTGCGAAGCAGTAATGCTAGCAAAGGAGGAGGCCGACCGCATCAGGCAGAGGCAACGGGGCGCTCGCCCCAGCCGCCGCCGGGATTCCGATCCCGATTTCCGGCCACCGTAGGCGCGGGCTTGCGGACGGCGCGCAATGGGTAGCACGCTGTCCGATCGTCCGGTAACCGACCGGACCGAGCCCAAGTCGTCGACGGCGCGTTCTGTTCCCGCGCGCCTCAAGGAGCTGTCAGCACACCGAAGAGGCCCAGCCTGCTAACTGCAGGCAGGCAGGGTCGAAGCCTACTGGGGTCATGGGTTAGTTCCGAAAGGAATGCTCGACCCCGGCACGATAGGCTACGAAGGAACGGGGTAGGTTTTTAGTCAGCAAAAGTCTGACACTACTTCCCGCTCCGCCCAAGGGCGGGATTTGTCATTGGATGACTTTACCTACCATAAAAAAAAAAAAAAAAAAAAAAACGGCCTCGACTTACGATTTGTAAGTCCTGGACTCAAACTCAACCATGACTTTATGTAATTTATTTTATCACTACTGCTTTCAAAACGGTGAAGAAAACATCGTAAGGAAACCAGAAATTCGGAGACATGTGACATCCACCAACTGGGCCTGCGTGGTGGGTTACGGCCATTTCCCTCTCCTAGAAAGTAGGCCTGAGTCCCAGCAGTGGGAACATTATAAGGTTGATGCTATGCTGCTACTATGCTATGCTAATAATACCATATTTTAATAACCTAATAATACAATTTAAATTCAACATTCACCACTTTGCCGTATAAACTGACCATCTGCATATCGACCTCTTGTAAACCTAGGCAATTAGCACAGCAATAACATAGCAAAATTAATATTATACCCATAAAAATAATTACTCATCGACGTGGGTTATACAGCTCGACTTGACCCATTTTATGTGCAGAAAATCATAATTTTAATAACTGCCTAATAAATGTAATTGAGAGTCATCATTATGCCAATACTTTGTATGAACTTAATTAGTTGCTATATAATTAATAATAATAATGTGGACTCGGCGATCTTTGTGCCGATAGTCGTGTCTGCCCCACGAGCCTCGACCAGCATCTTAGGAGGCATTCGTTAGGCGGCTGGATCAAGGGTTTGTTTCAGAAAGCGGTACTTCTGGACACGGGTCGCCTTTCTCTGGAGTCCTGACTACCGGTAGCTTGATTCCGGATACCGGTGGCATACTGTTTTTTTTTTTATAATTTTCAATATTTTATTTTTATTAAAATATTTAAAAATAAATAATAATTGATTAATTTGTAAGTGTATTTGTTTGTATTTTTTTTAATATTTAATAATTTATACATGTATTAAGTGAATAGATATAATAATAAATATATTAATCATAGTTAAAATTTGATATTATTCTCAGCACGTAACTATAACCGCGTAGTATCAGGATTTTGAGGTCTCAATAGAAGTGCGGCATCGCGGGAGGCTATGCGTAACCATAGCAACAATCGCCATTTTAGTTCAACTCATATGCCGCGAGTTACATAAAATCTTAGAAATAATTAAAGTATTGTTTTTGTAGGACAATAAAATTCATACAATATTTAACATTTAAAGTGTCGAAATAGTCCAAACAAAATATTACACAATTACACCCGTATTTATAAAGAAGTAATTACTTGTTGCTAAGTAATTTCTTATAAAGTCATTAGTTCTTTTTTTCTTAACTATACATAGAAAACAAATTGTTACTTAGGTAGTTACTTTTACTCAAGTAATTAGTTTTACTTTTTTTTTTTATATTGTATAAACTAGCACTTGACTGCAATCCTACCTGATGGTAAGCAGTGATGCAATCGTCGATGGTAAAGCGCACTAGTTTATTAAGAGCCTATTCACTCTAGCCTTGAAGACGCCTAAATTATAATTGGCCGGGAAAACCGCAGCAGGCAAATTGTTCCAGTCCCTCGATGTACGCGGTATAAACGACGAGGCAAAACGCTTAGTCCGGACCGTGGAAGTTTCAACAACGTAAGGGTGGATATTCGCCGTACGCCGGGTTGTTCGATGGTAGAAAGGAGATGGCGGTATCAAGTCATGCAATTCCCGCGCACACTCTCCAAAATGCATCCTGTAAAACACCGAAAGGCTGGCTACTCTACGCCTGTGCTCGAGGCTTTGTAGATTGGACTTAACCAAGTCTGGATCACCAATTAGCCTCTTCGCACGCCTTTCCACCGAGTCCAAAGCTGCTAGGTGGCATTTTGCAGCACCAGCCCATATGTGGCTGCAGTACTCCACACACGAACGGACTTGTGCTTTGTATGAGAATAGAAGCTGTTCCGGTGTGAAGTACCGCCGGACTTTTGCTAGAACGCCGAGTTTCCTAGCAGCTACCTCGGCTTTGGACTCAATGAACCGCCCAAAGTTGAGGTCCGAGGAAATTTCTACCCCCAAGAGCTGAAGGCGGTCGGTGCACGCCAGGGATACATTCTGGAAAGCAGGAGCCAAGGTGAACGGGCTCACTTGTTTATAAATACGGGTGTAAAAGTCACATAAGTTACAGCTGTTTCTTGCACATTATTCTCTAGATCGTCATCAAACACACTTGATTTTGTGTCAACAGAATTACTTGGTAGACATTAATTTCGTAAAAATCTTCCTGTTCTGGGTGGAGCGAGTAATTTCCACTGCGTGTCCTGGAGAGGCTACCGCGTACCAGAAGACGCAACGTTAGTAGACCTCCCTCGATCGATCCTCCTATCGATGACCTGGTAAAAGGCAGCTGCATGCTAGAAGCACGGAACAGTGTGGGGCGGTATTAAGAGTAGACCAATATCCAGCAGGGGGACATCTTTAGGTGAAAATTATGGTGATGAATAAATAAACCGATCAAGGCTCAAAAATTCGAAGAAGCAAAATTGTATGTAATCTAGCCGAAGCCTACTGGGGCCAAAAGTTATGTGAAAATGTTACCCGGGGTCCTGGGACAAAGGCAATGAATGGAACAGGGTAGGTTTTTAGTCAGTAAGAGTCTGACACTATTTCCCGCCCTACCCAAGGGCGGGATTTGTCATTGGATGATTTTACCTACCATAAAAAAAAAAAATATTTTCCTACTGCAGGGATTAATTAATATTTATATCATTAATAATAATCGTCAGCTTAGCAGACTACGCTACGCTGACGACATGGTGGTTGTAGCACAGGGACTGTTCCACCAGGCGTTGACCAATTTAGTAAAACACGGTGTTGCGCCAGTCTGAGAAGATCCTGATCCTCTGAACGGCCCGCCACCATTAGCAGGGGCGTAGCTACCGCCGTATCTGTCGCATCAATGATACGGGGACCCCACGCTACTTGGGCCCTGACGTAAGGAAAAAATCGCAACATGTTCCCCTGTGGGGCTTTTTTTTTAAATAGGTAAAATCATCCAATGACATCTCTCGCCCTTGGGCGGAGCGGGAGATAGTGTCAGACTCTTACTGACTAAAAACCTACTCCGTTCCGCCTTTGCCTTGGTTCCAGGGCCCTGGTATGCATTTTTATACCTCCCCAAAGCTCCAGATTAGGTTTCGCCCCTACAGTTTGCTGACGACTCCTTGAGGCGCGCGGGAACAGTGCGCGTCGTAAACGACTTGGGCTCGGTCCAGTCTGTTACTGGACGGACGGACAGCGAGCTACCCATTACCCGCCGTCCGCAAGCCCGCGCCTACGGTGGCCGGAAATCGGGATCGGAATTACGGCGGCGGCTGCGGCGTGAGCGCCGTTGCCTGATGCGGTCGGCCTCCTCTTTTGCTAGCATTATTGCTTCGCAGAAAGAGGCGACCGCCTGCCACTCCTCCTCGCTCCGGACCATGGCCTGAACTAAGGCCTGGCGCGAGAGATCATCGCTACCGATCGCCCCCACGAAGACACAGCGATGCTCTTCCCAAGCGGGGCACACCTCTACCGTGTGCTCCACCGTGTCCTCCGTCCCCTGTGGGGCTAGCTACGTCACTGACCATTACATTCCAAATAATTATTTGGGAATCTAATGGTTAGGGTTTTCGAGAATAAGTTCTCTTTTGAAGCCACTGGTAGAAATTAGTCCATAATTATATTTTTATTATAATCCTTATACCTAAACATCTACTATATATTAATGACGCGTATCCTGATAGTAGTATGTTCAGAATAAGCTACCGAATCGAATTCAGCCAATTTTTAAACAGGTAAATTTTTATACTAAAACAAGCAGGAAATATAATCAAGAATTATTTTAGGTTAAAAGTGTGGCCTATTTTTTGATATATTCTTGATTTGCGATGATTGATTGCGTCACTAGCATGTTTGTGTGCCCCAATAACGTAACACTACTAAAATCGTAGTCCATCGATTTCCTTAATAATGCTTACAATTTGTAGGTATAACTATTTCTTAAACCAACATCTATTAGGTAAGAGTATCTGCTTAAGTGTATTTAAATAAAATTTCAGTGTTTAAATTTTTAATATAACTCAATTACACGACGACCAAAAAAAGGAGTGTTTTCATGTATGTATGTATGCGAGTTTATTAATTCCACCATAACTTCTAAATAACTGAACTGATTTACATGTATGAGGTATCGTTAGAATCTTTGCATCTTCCCGAGTAACATAGGCTATTGAAAAAAATATAAAAATTCAATGTGGTGGGTATGAAAAATAAATGAACACCCACCCAATTTTTTTTTTGTTTTAATGTATGTGATTATCGTCTAAGATTTTACGGGGAGAACCCAAAAATATTAATATTTTACACCATAAATCGAAACTGACTTATAAAAATTTTATTTTGCAATTTTTATTAGTTTATTTGACATAGCAATCGTGTTTTTTTTTTCGAAGTGAGATCTATGAAGATTTACATTATTCCAGATATGGGTATACCTGCCTTTATCCTAATATAATTTTTGACATTTTTACTCGTCCATCCGGTTTAAAAAAACCATCAGGTTTTCCAAAAAAAACTATAATAACTGTTAACTAACGAAGTGACCATAACTTCTAACTCCATCCGCAGTTTATGTTAGGATCGTGCTACATTTGACAGATGTTATAACCCTCACTCCGCGACTGTGCTATTATGAAATTACCACAATAAACATTTGAGCACGCACCGCATATACATGCATACAGGATGAACTTTTCTAGCGTGCGTGATAAAAAATTATAAAATTGTGGAAATTCTCCAAGTGTTTATTTTGTTTAAATCTGTAATTTGAAAAAAAAAAAGCGCATTCGAGTTGAGATGTAACTAGGCCTAAAGGTGTCATTCGAACCTCGGCTGCAGGCTGCGGATGTAGGCAGCACAAAGCCGGCGGCAGCTGCACGACTGGTTTTTTAGTATGGATTTTTGTGAAAAACATTCCGAACATGGCTGCGACCACACGTGCTGCCGAGCTTCGGCTCCGAGTGCAGCCGCGACCTGCAGCCGCAGCCGATCGCAGAACAGAGGTGCTGCAACCGTAAGTAGATGTGCACGTAGTTACGTCACTCCAACTTGTTTAGACAAGTCCCGAAATAATCGCTACTCGGAGTCGATAGTGTTCGTATTGGAATTAGATTGAATCGTAGATTTACAACTGTCAGTATGTGCAGCCAGCCTCCGAATCACTATCGGCTGCGCATGTAGGCAACGGCTGCGTGTTATGCGTGTGCTACCTGCAATCGCAGCCTACAGCCGAGGCCAATGGATTAATAAAAAATGAAATAATAGTAGTTAGTAAAAAAGTATATTAGAAAATAACACTTTCTTTAATTTTTTCTAAAATTTCGTTTTTAATTCCTGAAAAAACAAATCTGTTATAGTACGCGGAAAATAATTTGATCCCGATGCTATGGTTACGCGTCCCCCACTTCGATTTAGATTCGAAAATCGGTTACTGCGCATTCAATGTCGACCGCCATGATTGTTCAACTTGTATCTCGAGGATTCTTTTGAATATTTTTTGCAATTGTTTTTAATGTCATACGATTGCGATTTAGCAGTCAACACACATTAATAAGTTCACCCTGTATCAGTACCTGAATGTGTTTAATAAAGCAATAATCCGCGGGCACGTAATTACAGCCGTAATATTGATTATTATACCACTATTACTGTAATATTCATTACAGGGCCTGTAATAATGCCCAGCAACAAAGTATGCGCGTGATTCGATTTAATTAATACTTCCAGGTCTTCGTACTTAGTTTATAGTTTAGAGCTGCTACGGCTAAATCTTCGCGATAATGAAAATCGTAAACTGAAGTATAACTTAACGTTCATAATTTAGTAAATAAGTAGTTTAAGTAAGCTGTTTTTAACAGAGATAAGTATAATTAGTAGATAATAATATTTATTAATAATAATATTTATTTATTTTCCCAAAAAGATTGTACAAAAGCAACTTATTTAGTAAGCTTATTATAATTATAAATACAATACAGTATAATAGACGCATCTGTAACCGAACTAGGTAAAAACCTGTATCTCATAAAATTATTTTCATAAAAAAATTAACTTGGGTTCAACAAGAAAAACAAAAATAAAGTAACATAATCTAAATTAAACGAGGTTGTATCAGATATAATAATAATCATTTTACTTCAAGTAACAAAACCCATATTACAAATCTATATATATATATAAACGCGAAATACGTGATGTACATATATCAGTTGCCGCTGTAAAAACAAATACTAAAAACAGAATAAAATAAATTGTGTAAGAAAAGTTGTATAAATAATGGTACGGAACCTTCGTGCGCGATTCTGACTCACACTTAGACGGTTTTTATTGATATGTGGGTAATGATCATCATCATCATCATTTCAGCCAATAGACGTCCACTGTTGGACATAGGCCTCCCCCAAGCGTCGCCACAATGGCTGGTCCTGTGCGTCTCGCATCCATCGGACTCCAGCGACCCTGACCAGGTCATCGGTCCACCTGTGTGTGGGTGATATAAATTTCAAATAGGCCTGTTATATAGTTCAATGAAAAAAAAACAGAATGTGGCAATTGATAAATTCTTAAAAGCACAATGTCTCACATTAAGAATTGCCTACTCCTGTTTCGTAGGTGCGTTCACAACATGTAAGCTAAAATACACTTCTTGTCAACAGAACACAGATAAATCAAACCTCAACTTATGAATTCTAAAAAATCCTTGTTTAAAAATAAACTTCTAATATTATCCCGCTTCACTGTAACTTTATCAAAGAAAAATAATCTTAAATTTCGGCACCAGTGACAACGGCGCCGTGGCTTAGTTGGTTAAAGCGCCTGTCTAGTAAACAGGAGATCACGAGTTCGAATCTCGTCGGGGCCTAATTGGTTCTTTTTGCGTTGCCAATATTTCCATTATCACATATTTGATTGCTTTGTAAATTGTAGAGTATAGAAATGCTATTACAATGAATATAAAGAAATAAAGAAGCAAACAATACAATATAAGAACCTTGCGTTCGTTATAATTAATAAAAACATACGTTATAATTAATAAAACATATCCTAGTGCATACATTAAAAAAACGGTTATAACTCAAACATAAAATTAAATTAGGTACTATTATAATTACGGTGTTAAATCCAAAAACAATACAGGGATCTTTTTATGATCTAGAAAATTTTAAAACTGCTCGTCACGCGCCGTCGGCGGGAACAAACAGAGCCGTAAATGGGAACAATAAAGCAGAATTTCGAACTAGGACACACAACAGCACCGTGGCAACACCGGCCTCAAACTTACAACTTGAAAGCGCAAATCAGTCACAGTGTCCCACTGTGTTCAATCGAGCGCCTAGTTGAAAAACATCAATAGCCCATAACAATAACAAGGGTAATCAAAATAATAAATGGCGGCCCAGGGCGGATCGCTTTTTGTGTCCAATTATTTTTATTGGTGTTCAGTTAATTACATTCTTTGGCGAGAGCGGTGCGCGCAACTTACGCGAGCTTAACGTTTTTTTTAAATAAAGTTCTGTAATCAATCGAAATTTGTTGGTTTTGCCTACATCTTCATGAGCATAAAATTTTCATGAGCGTCATAAATGCTCATGCTCGTTTAAGAATTTAACTTCAGGTATTAAAACAATAAGTTTGTAAGTAAAGAATCTTTTATGACTTGCGAAATTATGGTAATGAAAGTTAGTACCTAGCTAAAGAAACTCTAAAATCAAGTTGAAGAAGGTCTGGACCGCTGTTTTATTTATTAATTGGTTATGATATTCTTAACATAACCTTTTCTTCAATCAATTTTGTTTTTCTTTTCAAACCTTTTACACTACCATTATTTAATTATTATCTTTGACATTATTTTATATTTTACGTTTATTGTTTAATTGAATTGTTCAATAATTATTGACAATTAACTCACTGTTATTTAAATTTTATTGTTTTATAATTTTCAAGCGAATGTAATGTTTTAGGCTTACTGGTTTTATTTCATTTCACTATCATTTCTACAAAATATACAGTATGTTGCTGAAATATATTACATAATTATGTATTTTTTTTTTTAATTTACGTGCGTATCTTCTATTTTCAACTAACCCCTAGTAAAGAGAGAAAGAAATTTGACCTCGATAAACAAAAGAGTGACTTAAAAATTATTGTATGCGGTTAACTGACAATTCAGCTAATAATGTAAATATCAGTTTCAATCACCATTTTATCTTTTTATTTAACAATAATCTTCAATTATCAATGACTGATAGAGTTTATCTTATATCAGTGAAAATAAAAATCCAAATCGTGTCATTCAGGGACTCTGATTATTAAGCAAATTGCTTATTATTAACTCAAATTCTTAGCATGTTTAAAACAAAAATGTAATTTTACGACATGCACTTTCTAAAAGTAGTACATTACATCGTATATAGAATCAGCTATTATTAAAATAGATATTTTTAGGGTTCCATACCCTAAAGGTAAAACGGGAGTTTTATAGAATCAATATTGGTCGAATGTTATAACACGGTTAATTTACGATAGAGTTCCAATGTGCTGTATTACGCCCCAAATAAGTTGAAACATCCGCAGCTACGCGCAGTCCCCCCCCCTCACCTCCACTGAGACCCGAATATCTGTTACAATGCTCGTCACACAAGTTGAACCATCATGACAGTTGAATTAGATTGATTTTCAGGTCCCAATCAAACCGAAAAAATGGGGGCCGTGCACAACCACAGCAAACGTTTCAACTTATTTGCTGCGTGCTATACACAATGTAATGTCCCTGACTATACATCCCTGTTGTTTAAGTAACACACTTAATTATTGTATATTAAGCGGCCATATTTGCGCGTCCACCGTCGCTTTTATGTTGCGCCTGAGCCGTTTTTGTCGCTCGATCACCCTTTATTGATTAAGCTATTTGGCCGACCGCGAAATTTTAATAGCCCCACTCCATTTTAAGACGGACGTGTCGACGTTAAAACATGTGAGTTTAATTCAATGATTTTGAGCTACACGTTTTAATTGAAGTGAAAGGACTTTGGGTTTGGACCAAATGCTGCCCAGATATGGGAGTACTTTAAATGATTCCTAACATCAGTTTACGATTAAAAAAACCATAGAAATTTAAATTTTTAACCTTGAAGTTAAACGCTTATTACTTAGCCACAAGGACTTCAGAACAATTACTGTCAAAAATTTAAAAAAAAACTAACAAGACACTCTTTTACTTCAAATCGGCTCGGAAAGTATTTTTGTCCTATACGTACAAAGTAGTAGTAGTCCAGCACTATGTATCCTTTTTGGGCAGCACTTTGGTCCTACACCCAAACACTGATGGTCAATGTCCTTTATTTTATTTCCGAGTAGTATTTTTTTTTTTAATAATAAATTGGCTAAAAGTGCAATAATTAATAATAAATTTAGACTAATATCTTTTATTAAGTTATATTCGTTCTCTCTCCTTTAAAACAGACTTTTCTGTGCCCGACAGGGTCCATAATTGAATCTTATATACAACATACCAACTCTGTAACATTATGGAACGCAATAAATTTGAGGACCATTTAGAACACCGCTGGCACCACCCTAGTTACGGCACTGCCCTTACCTACTTATAACGCATTATGAAAGACCCAGAATTACTAGATTATAATATCAAACTCCCATACCTAAGAAAAACTCCCAAAGAAACACGCCTGACTAGCCAATAACCTAAAAACTGTAACCTAACCCGTAAAATTAACAAAAACCGATAGAAGTAAATTGGAAACCACTCTCTACCAATCGCTTTATGACTCGTTTCCTACTAAATTTTATTTTATTAACCCGTGGCGCCTATAATTGTTGTGATAGTTAATAACGCCGGCGTGGAAATCCGTGGTGAAGATACTTGTTATTAAATGGTTAAGGCCGTGATAAGACCTAAAGCTCAACGATTGTTAGACTGCATAAAAAAAGAATGCGCAGTGAAATTACACTTACCATGTACATTGCATTACAGTAGGTAAGAAAGAAATAACGAAAAGGAAAAAAGAAGAAAAAACATGTTTATTTGACACAAATTACACACAATGAAGTAACAATTATATAGAAACTTTAATAATTAATTAATCAACATTGTATGTCTTACAATAGGTCTACTACTACTATTAGTTGAAGTTTTTTTTTTTGCTGGTGGGAAAATCATCCAATGACATCTCCGTACTAAAACAACCAAACCAATTAGAAATAGCGTTTTCGCCTTTGTAAATTTAAAAAAAAAATATTCCAAGGGAAATATACATTCGAGACGAAAAGTATACTACTTCCTATTCCGGGATATGGTGTACTAATGTGCCAAATTTCTTCCAAATCTATGTAGATGTTTGAGTATGAAGGTATAACCGCTTCTGCCATTGGCTTTATTTATTATTATTTATTTATTTATTATATACTTTATTGTACATACACAATAAAAAAAAAAAGTAAAGAAAACCATTTAAGTAAAGCACATACAATGTGCGGCCTTATCGCATTCCGCGATCTCTTACAGGCAACCAGGAATGCAAAGTAATTTTCAGGACATGATATGGGGCTGTCACAATAAGCATCAACATTTATTATATAATAATAGAAACACAAATATCTGGCTTTACCGTGAAAGTGGAAAATTATGCTAAGGAAAGAAGAAGAAGAAAAAATAATGAAAAATCATTTATTTTAGACTCGCACAGGACAAACAACAATAAAATAAAAAGTAACTACTTAATCTATAAATGCATAATTAAAATAAAAGAAAACAATATTAAAACATTAAAATTAAACGATCTGTGCGAGGCCAAAAAGGCCTATCTCAGCATATGCTGCGATATTGAACAAAAAAGCAAAATAACGCAGCGCTGTGATAGGCCCTGGTGAGGCCACGGACACACTCAAGAACATAGAGACGGAACCAAGAGAACATACGAAATGGTTCCTTGTGCCATCTAGATAGATCCTAGGAGTAAGAAACATACGAATATAATAATAATAATATTTTTTTATTTTAATAATAATAATATTTTATTTACCCAAAACCAAAATTGTACAAAAGCAACTTAAAATTTAGTAAGCTTATTATAAATACAATACAGTATAATAGGTGTATCTGTAACCGAACTATGTAGGTAAAAACCTGTATCTCGATATACAGCGCCAAACCTCCCAGAAAATTATTTGCAAACAAAATTAAGCTACACATTATTTGGGTTGGTTAGGTAATATACTCATCAATTTTCGCCTTTAAGATATTATTAGTGACGCAGACAGACATGATTGTAAACTTTGCCAGCCATTTGTATCGTGATTTAATTTTCAAACTATTTTCATCAACCGCCACATTTTCGGATATATAGTTTAGATTTAAGTGTATTCTTCCCGCAGCTTCGATATTTCAGATTTGACAAAATAAAAACATCAACCAAGCCTATTTTGAGTTCCTGTTTTGTTGTTTACATTGCCTTAATTAGGACTACCTATTCATCCATGACATGCAATGCAGGGTTAACCATTCGACTGTGAATGACTACAAACACGACGATAAAAATGATTTATTTTTAGATTAATTAAAGCGAATGGTTTTTGCTGTTAATTATTTTGCAAAGATCTAGACAGCATGTTCTTAGACGTTTTCTTTGAATGTTTTTTGTTGTTATAATCTAATTAATACTTCGTTTTGTATTTTTACACTGACATTTCTGTTGTCTGGAAATATTGGAATTGCTAATATCTAGTTGCTTCGATGGCAAGAATGTTTTATTTACCTATTAACGAAGTTAAGAAAAAAAAATGTGTCTGTCTATTTAAGACATAATTCTAGATTTTAGTCCACACTGAGTTTTCTTCTCTCTAGGATCTACTAAACTAATGCTGAGCCAGCAGAGTCGAAGCCTACTATGACTTGTGAGAAAAAGAAACCCCGTATCCTGGAACGTAGTCAAAGAGGATACTTAGGAGTGGGTTTTAGTCCACCCTAGAGCAGGAAAATCCATTGGGTCATTTAGCAACTAAAAAAAAAATTATCAAAAAATGAGATTGAGACTAATGCTGCAGAATTGTTTGAAAGTGTTACTGTGGTTAAAAGAACACAGGTGCGATTTAGTCCGCAAACGTCTGACATTCCTGACCCAGAACAGGAGAAGTTAGGTAATTGATGATTTTTACTCCATTTAAATCTAAGGGCGCCTTCAAAGTAGCCGCAAAGTGCCGCGCAAAGGCAGCGCGACTGCAGCGCTGTTTTGTTAGTTTAAAGAAAGCACAAGACTAAAATGAACCAAATTGGTCCAGCCGTTCTCAAGTTTAAGCGAGACTAACGAACAGCCATTTATTTTTATTTATATACGAGTAGATTTCTATAGTAACACCATATTAACAGGCAGGTAGGTACAACCAGGGGTCAAAAATGCAGTTGAACTGTACCAATACTAAACGGTCTAAAATTTCTTCGTAGAAGAGGATCAAGTGGTTCACGACTGATTTAATTTGTAGTATAGTAGGGTTTAAAGTATTGATTAAACTAGTAATGGACCATCCAACTTCTACTACAAAGAAGTATTAGACACTTTAGCATTGGTAGCGTGCAACTGCACTTTTGACCCCTGACTGTACATAAAAATAAATTTTCTTTTCTTTAAGAAAATCAAAAAGGTTCTAATAGGAACCAAACAGACAGATTACCAAAAAAAAAAGATGCAACTATGGGAAGCGACTTCACCAAGCTGTTTTGTAACTACCCCAGATGCGGGACTCAATATAAATCAAATTAACTCATTTAATTGTGTAACAAACAACGTTTATGATGTTATACTAGGAAAGCCATAAATGTGATACCACAAACCTGACAACTGTAAACAGATTTGTAACAATCATAGGGTCGTAAAGGCCAATCAACGGGATTGCGATACAATGAGAACAAAGACGATTTTATTACCTAATTACCATGATTTGTTTTCTCTAATGAGTGCTCTATGTTTCATCGCACTATTAAGTATAAAACCGCACCTTTTTACCATCAAAAACACATGGTGTATACGAATTAAAATCTTATTTCATAAGCTATAGGGTTCAGTGTAAGGTTTTTTAACTGTAACAATTAAGTTGGTAACAGTTTTATGTTATTACGGTCCTCTAATTGGAACGGATGCTTTGTTTCAAATGTCATATTTAATGTTTTACTAATTGTTATTATAGTGACATAAAAAATATTATAGTTTCTGTAACTGCAGGTACGTCGGGTTCGTTTAGATCGCTGCATTTACCTGAAGATTTTATTTGAGGCCTAATTGGTAATAAAAATATGGTTTTTCATTCGTTTTATATCTAGGATGATGAGTCTTTGATAAAAAATATTATGTTTACTGGCTTAATTGAGGATTAGAACGACAAAACGATGAAATTATAGGTGCTTAACTATCGATGCAATTTTTAGTTATCAATATTAAGTAAAAAGCGACGCTTTAGTAGCGTACTTTGTAAGAAGTGTGGTTATATAGGTATTGGATATCTAATATTAAATCATTCAACAGTTTTCGCAGAACTGAAAAAGCTCGCAAAAGACGGAAGGAGAGGACAGAGAAGGTCTTCGTCCATTAAAGGCCCAGGAATGGAATGAAACAGGCTAGCAAAAAAAAACAGTAATCGTGTAAAATATGACATGAACTGGGTAACTGGTATAGCATACACGAAAAAAGTTTTCTATTAAAATATTTTTTCATAGCAAGCTTTTATAGCGCAGTAAATACCTACTCATCACAAAAAGTTCAAACAAGATAGAGTTATCTTATTGCGATTATTACCGAGTTTCTATGGTCAACTTCCAGTTCCGTCCTCAGACCCTGGTTACCATCTAGCACCAAAATACTCGACAAGACGAATCATACGAGCCTAAACTCAATGGGGTTGTGTCGTTTTATTACTACATAAGTTCCTATGGCCACCTTCCGGTTCCATCATCAGATCAGCACCATGTCATAATAATTTTGCATTTTCATCTGCTTTACCTGTACATTTGTGCAAGATTTCAGCTCAATCGGTAACCGAAAAGTGAATCAAATTTAATTTACAAAATTTGATTACTGACAAACATCGGGACAGGTGAAACTAATTATAAACTAATTATTAGGTTGTTAAGTGCTCAAAATAAAATAAATACAAACCGATTGACATTTTGCAAAAAAAGCTTTGCAAAAAAAAACTCTCAGCCTGGTTACAAAAGTTTGATTACGATGCTACTGAACAGTTGCTCATTGTTCCCTCGTAAGACGTAGGCATATATATATACACACTACACGCGCTTACTCACACTCACACCACCTCACACTGCAAGCACTTTACATAATACCTAAATACTACACTTCACTATTGTCAATTTTCAAATCTTCTTTTATTCATTTGTATTTGCATATATTATATTCATTCAACTTGGACACGAATTTGGGGTGAGAGCCTGGTGATCCGTCACACAGGGTATCCTAGTATGGACTCCAGACTCTCACAAAGTGTTGCAATTGTTCACTAATATTATCGAACTAGATTTTGTTATTAGTATTAAATTAATTAAGCTTAATTAGTAATAATTTTTGTCCCTTATGTTAAAACGTACACATTCATTTGTATACTTTGTGAAGAGTGAAATAAATGCTTATTATTATTATTTAAAGCCAAAGTTCGCGAGCTTATTCGTAGGAAGTTGGCAGTGGTTTCATCACAGCGTTAATATTTTCTAGTTGCCGATTTGAACCATTGGTCTGACTTTATTAATATATATATATGTATATATTATGTAGTTTATTAATTTGTGTATATATATTATATAATTGTATTATATTTAAGGTTTATTAGTGGTTGCGCGAATTTGCTTGATGTGGACTGTAGGTTTGAAAAGCGATCTAAGGTTTGTTAACAATATGCAGATACTGTGCCTGGATGGGACGGAAACTAGGAAGGAACACTGACCTTTTGACTTCGAAGGTTCCACGTGGCGCCGGCCGGCGATCCTCGACTTCGCACATTTAACCACTGCCAGGTCCTGTTTGCACTACACTGCACTATTGTTGAGTTTTGAATGGTTGGATCACGAAATAGTCAATTTTCTTGTAATTTCGAGCGGGCGATGTTAGCGGTGCGGTCACATTCACAATCGATGCACACACGTCAATGTCATTCCAATTCTTAAGGTCGTGCGGGTGGAAGGGAAACGGATGGTATAGGATTGCTAGGCCAAAAAAAAACAAATTACAAAAAACAAAGTCGCGGATCATAGCAAATTGGCGCAACCAATTAGTATATATATTCTTGTATTCACCTTTTCTCTCTCTCTTTATTACACCTACAACTATTTGTCTCTCCATCACTCTAAGGTTGTCTGGTAGAAAATGCCTAAGACATTAAGTCCACCTCTGTACTTTTGTGCATATAGTGTTAAATTAATAAATAAATAATAAATGAAGACAACGATGCATTTTATAAGCTGGAATTTCCTACGAGTTTTTTCATAAACAAAATATGTGCCCAGTGCAGTGACTGTACCTTAGCGTAGATTTATAGTAAATTTTGATACAAATGCAGAAAGTTTGTCATTGCGACCGAGGCGAAATTCGCACGAGCCGTAGACAAGTGTGTTATGGAGCCGAGGGCTGCAGTTACTTTGTTCGAGTTTTTAACGACGTTTTTCATTACACTTACGAAGAAATGAATAAAAAGGGGTTGACCTGCGCCTCGTTGGGTCGACTCGATACACCGACGATAAAAGTAAAAATTGTGGCGGGCCAGCACGCACTCTTTTCTGAACTAGTGCGGAAAATAGTCTATTGCGTGCCTATAAGCGGTGGGGTAAGAGCGGGTTTTCGAGTAAGTGTATTGAAAAAAATAATAAACCCTGTCATTACGTTACAGTTATTAATAATCTACCCTCATATTTCGTTCACAAATTATTGCTATAAAATTGTGCGTGTACGATAGGCTCTGATTCAATTGTCAAGCGCGAGGGGCGGGTGGCCGGCTCTCCGCCCATCCCGCCCATAGCCGCTGGCAATGCGCTTGCCGAGTTGGGTACTGCCGGTCACAAAACGTAGATTGTAGAGAAACTATGGTGAGGCATTTTGTGACATTATAGAAAAAAAGAAAAATAATTTATTCGATACAGCATAAGGCACAAATACAATAATTAGGTAACACGATAAAAGATGTTCAGAATGCGTTTGTGGAATGTGTCCGATACAAACACAAAATAAACATTCTTTTAAAGTCGTTGAAGTTGACTGCAATAGATGTAGCAGTTTTTAATGGCATCTTAGCTTATCCTAATTGTAGTACAGCAAAAAGTTTTGTATTCCTTCATATGAAACCTCCTTCACGAAAAAAAAAAAAAAAAAATTTTTGTTTCGTGAAGTGTAATAAAAATCTTCGTAAGTGAATTGAAAAACGCCGTTTGATGCGTGCGGAAATTCGTCACTGCAGCCCTCGGCTCCATAACACCGTCGTCAAGGCTCAGATGAATGTCGCCTCGGTCACAATGACAGACTTTCTACACTTGTATCAAAATGTACTCTTTTATGTCGATATTATCCTTACTGTGATTAAGTTAAGTGATAGTGCATGCAGTAAAGAGTGTGCCTTCTGACACCCAAACTAGGACATAAGTCCTGTATCTCAGGTGTCAGCGTTCCTATCTGACTATTTAAAATGCAGTTTACTTTTAAATTGTATCAAACCCCTAACTGTGTGGTGTGTGGAAAAAAAGAATATGTACAGAATTTGTTGATGGAATGTGTCCGATACAAACACAAAATAAACATTCCCATAACACAAGCTCTGCCTAGCTTGGGACTAGACGGTGTTGTGTGATAGTTGTGGAATATATTATTATTATTATTCTTTTTAAGTCGTTGAAGTCGACTGCAATAGATGTAGCAGTTTTTAATAGCATCTTAGCTTATCCTAATTGTAGTGTAGCAAAAAGTTTTGTATTTCTGCATAGATTTAAGAAAATATTTTTTTTTTTTTTGTATGATGAACTGTAATAGTAGGCACGATGGAATTGACATCGTCACAGTGTACGAAAATCACGTAAAAAAAATATATATATATATAAAAGATCAAAATAAGATAATAAAATTGCAAATTCGATTAAATTATAAAACAAAAATATAAATTTTATATTGTATGCGAATATTAAAGCTTAAAAAATAAGAACATAAGCAGTAAAAACTAATAATATTAAAATATTGAATTGGTTAAAATTAGACTTAACATTAATAAAATTTAATAAAACACCACAACATGAATAGTTGAAAAAAATATATCAGTATTCCTTGATCGTTGCGTGTAATTTTCATTTTCAGAAAGCAAATGACAAATTGACTTTTAGAGCCCAGCAGGTGTGCGAACGTTAAAGTTCATACAAACACTACTGAGCTGAGGGCTTTGGGATCATGGACTATGAATACTAATAGGTATCCAGTTCAACAAGGAATAGCAAAATCAAAAAATCTCAAATCTCGCTTTTTTTTTAATGGTAGGTAAAATCATCCAATGACTAATCCCGTCCTTAAATGACAAATTCTGTCGGAAGTAGTGTCAGACTCTTACTGACTAAAAACCTACCCCGTTCCTTCGTTGCCGATAGTGCCGGGGCCGGGTATTCCTTTTGGAAGCTGACCCATTACCCCAGCAGGTTTCGACCCTGCCTGCCTGCAGCTAGCAGACTGGGCCTCTACGGTTTGCTGACAGCTCCTTGAGGCGCGCGGGAACAGTACGCGCCGTCGACGACTTTGGCTCGGTCCGGTCGATTACCGGACGATCAGACAGCGTGCTACCCATTGCACGCCGTCCGCAAGCCCGCGCCTACGGTGGCCGGAAATCGGGATCACTTTGTGCATACCTATACTACTCTAAAAGAAAAATACAATTAAATTAAAGAAAGAAAGAAAGTAAAAACATTTAATGGAAACTCGCACAAAAATAAAAGAAAACAATATTAAAAGATTGGAAAAACCTGTGCGAGGCCAAAAAGGCTCTTATCTCAGCATATGCTGCGATATTTTAACAAAAAAAGCAAAATAACGCAGCGCTAGTATTCTGATAAGGCCAGGTGTAATTAGTATTTAGTTATTGTTTAGTTCTATTATGTAGTTTCAGTTCTACTATGTTTTGAAATCGGCTAGTGAATCAATTTCAGCTATTTTTAAATAGGTAAGTTTTAAACCCATAAAACCAAAACCTATTTTGACCTAGTGTCTATGTGTGTATTGATGCCAGATCATAGAAGTTGATCACTTCATGACATGGCCAAGTAAAACTGGCCAGGTTTTTAGACGTTAAAATTTGATGATATTTCTCAGTCCCCGTTTTGGCCTACATCCTTTAGACCTTTTATTAGCATAGAAATCCTACATCACTGATACGGCCAGACGAGGATAGATAAATTTTAACGTTTAATTGGCCATATAGTGATCAATTTCAATGATCTGGCCACGACATGTGCATATATAAACCAATCCCGATGCGCTACCAGTGTAGTTCGTCGATTCCTACATTGTTTGCGTACAATTAGAGTAACATATTTCTTAAATAAACACTACATAAGTGCATTTAAGTAAAATTTCAGTACTTAAATTATGATTCTAACTTATTTGTAATTGCAGTGTTTAAAGATGTTCATTATTCTAGTAACTTGTTGTATATAAAGGTACTTACAAAACATGAGAAATAATCCATGGTTTTAATAGGTCCTATTCCTTAACGGTTTCATTCGATATCCACAGAACGACACCAAAAACTCATACCTATAAATCATGTACCTAACTCAAACTAAAATATGAAATTCATACAATTTAAATTCATACGGCGAATATCCACCCTTATGTTGTTGAAACTTCTACGGCCCGGAGAAAGCGTTTCGCCTCGTCGTTTATACGGCGTACATCGAAGGATTGGAACAGTTTGTCTGCTGCGGTCTTCCCGTCCGATTATAATTTAGGTGTCAGGGCTAGAGTGAATAGGATCTTAATAAACTAGTGCTCCTACGATTGCACCACTGCTTACCATCAGGTGGGATGGCAGTCAAACACTAGTTTATATCAATAAAAAAAAGAAAAAAAAATAATCACTTCAACACTTATCTCCCCGAGCGTACCCGTAGGTGCGACGGCCATAACTTCTCCGGTCCTGATTGCGTTGAGCGGATTGTAATGAGCGCCTTATTAAATAATTATTAATTGCCGGTGACCTGCTGCGCGCACCGATTGCAATACAAACTATTGAAATATCATTTAGTTTAGTAACTAGCGAGAGATACAGGCGCGATAGAGTGGAGTGATGAATTCGTCGTGTGGAGGGTTAAGTTTTTTTGTAATTGGTATCTTTTCAGAATACGGAATTGAGCTTTTGGAATAGGGAAGATTTTTATGAGGACTTTTTTAAGATCGTGCCTGGCTGCTGCTCGATATCACGCTCCGCATCCCGCGCGCATATTCCACGTATTACAATAGAATATACTTGTATAAAAAGAACATATGTAGGAGCTACGCTTGGGCCGTGATTACGGAGATGCGGCGTGTTGCGCGGCGCGTTGGGCGTTTCGTCGTACATTGCTGCAGCGGGTCGCGTCATCGCTCGCGCAAACACAAACATATGGCAATGTATGACGGACCGCTCGACGCGCCGCGCAGCGGGCCGCGTCTCCGTTATCGAGCACTTACGGAGCAATCCCGCATGCGTGATGAAATCTGCACGATATTAAAAACTCCCTTATAATTTTAATATGAAGTATGATGTGATGTGTCATGAACATTTTAATGAGCCAAGGAGATCGATAAGTACTTAGTAGATTCACGAAGATTGAAACAGATAGTAGAGTACCTAGAACCAGATAAAATTGAGACCTACCTGACTCTCTACTACATTAACGTAATGGGTAGCACAATTATTAGCAGTAATTTCAGAATGATATTAAAATGCAATTTACATTTAGCATTGAATAAACTTTACTACATTGTAGGTAATCATGTTATAAGGCCATGTCCGATATTTACAAAAATAATTGCACATCCAATCCACCATAATTGTTTGATAAGGCTAATATTTACGCAATTTTAATGCTTAAAAATTATGATTATTAGAAACACTAAAATTATTAGATGATGCAGCCTTCACTCGTGTATTTACTTAAAAGTAATCATGTAATACATCACTCTGAGTTAATTAATATTTTTTTTATTTCTAATTAATGCAATAACAAGCTTATGATATAGCACCACAACTAAAAGTCAATTAAGTCACGAATTGAACGCGTAAAATTAATTCATAATGTTCATACAAATCATTATGAGTACAAACACAATAACTCTTGAAGAATTGTATGTTTATATATGTATATTGTATAATATGTCTTAAGGCGAAGTCTGACTTATCGCCGGCCGTCTGCTCCGCCGCCATTTTCGTATTGAAATTTAACCACAATATATTACGTTTGTTTGTTAAGTTAATTGTTAAATGGAGAGCCTCGTTATATTCTCGCGCATATTTTATTTGATATCGGCGCTTGCGCACACTCGTATATCACCTGATTGTAAAAGATGCATCCGCTTTTGGTTTCTTTGAAACCCACCTCGCCTCAGGCCCGAACGTGTTGCTCAATAATTCTGTTAATTTTCATTAAAATCATCGAGAATATTTTAAAATTTTCAACCTTTCGGATAAACTCCAATTTATGAAACTAATATTTTTAATTTCTCACAAATCAAAACTCAATACCGAAACCCGAAGGCGCTTAGACCGTATGTTACCCTCCAAATTTAATAACGAACGAAATTAGTCGTTATTTACGATATTAAAACTATGGCGCCTTATTTTAAACAAATACCGGTCGGCCATTTTAGTACGGTCCCGTCGGCCATACATCGCGGCCTACAAAACATAAATGCCTGTAACGACCTACTTATGTTAGATATTTACTGCCAACTGAACCGCAAGAGTCCTCGGATGTAATTTTGTCCCATAACGCGTGCGTTCACGTCGAATTCCAAAGGTTTTTATTTTAAGAACGTAACGTTAACGTGTGTGTTAAGTTCCATTTTTACTGGTTTTAAATATCTGGAGAGGTCGGCTTTGGGTCCTAAAGAATCATAATTAAAAGCAATAACGTGAGATGATTGGTTGGCATTAGGTACAGAAACGCGATTAATGTTTACGATAACAATTATTGGGGAATTTCATTAGGAATGCAAATATGGGGAGCTCGTATTCGAGCCTCGATTGGTGTGTTGGGTAATCACAGGTATAATTAGTAGGTACCTATAAAATACTAATAATTTTGGGCACTTAGGTTAGGTACATACAGTTGTGTTTTTATTTATTATTATTTTTATGACATCATTAATTTGGTACGTGCCAAAATATTGACCAGCTGAAGTAGTATTGAAAATTCAACCGGTTTATACTACATTATTTTTAGCATATATGCGATGTTTAGAATCAGTAACTGAATCGATTCCAGTATTTTTTACCCCATGTCATATTTTTTCCCAAAAATATTTAAAGAAGGTCACAAGTTAGACACCACCGACAATAAGTGTGAGTCACGGCAGGTTCTAGCGTGCATAAAATGCCAACTTACAGCTGGGTACGGGAGCAAAACAACCCTACAGTCACCCGGATGGCCCGGTGACCATGTGTTTGTGTGAACAACAAGGCAACATAACAAGCTTATAACTGTGTGATTTTTCATGATACAGTTATGAAATTTTGCACATAGATTCTTTACATAAAAATACTATACACGTGTTTTGGGTTTCGCATATACTAAAAAATAAGGTTGTATATGATCTTTTCTTTTATTATTATTGATAGGCTCGTATTTGACTATTATCTCACCTAATGGTAAGCGAAGATGATGGGGTTGACGGTGAAGCACGCTTTACCTAGAAATGGCCTATTCACCCTTAACTTAAATAATTAAGTATAGTATTTTTTGGAACAAAAACAGATTTAACAAATTGATTGCGCACGAAAAAATAACTACAT
Organism: Leucania comma; assembly: GCA_958295575.1. NCBI lineage: Eukaryota > Metazoa > Arthropoda > Insecta > Lepidoptera > Noctuidae > Leucania > Leucania comma. The sequence continues at coordinate 7,032,394 of OY282468.1, forward strand.
TAGATAGTAACAGTGTTATAACTATTAACGCCCACCTCTAGAAGTGAGACGACTGTGTACTAATTACAGCACAAAAAAAGCAGTAGTTTTGTAATAAAAAAATATTAAATTAAAGTTAAATTGAAATAAAAATTATATGTAACTATCAGGACAAAGGACCAAGGTCACTGACATAGCCCGAAGAATCGCCAAACTTATGTGGCAGTGGGCAAATCACATTGCTTGTAGAACACATGGTCTGTGAGACCGAAAGGCTCTAGACTGGTCACCGCACACCGGAAGACGCTGCGTTGGAAAACTTCACACAATGTGGAACAATGACCAGCAGGTCTAAAAAGGCCACTTTTGTAGAATCATAATACGAATCATATTTTTTATACGGCAATATTTATAAGTAATATGATTCTGATATGCAGTGAAATGAGTATGATTCGACTAATTTGTACAACCATTTTACTCGTACGAACATTAGAAGAATTGCTTTTGATCTGCTAGGAATTCGGAATATGATTTGCTCTAGATGAATTGTTCATGTGACGTTTTTAGGCCCGCTGGTGAAAGTTGAGGGAATGTGACGGATGCGAGACGCAAAGGACCGTCGACCAACAGTGGACGTCCTTCGGCTGAAATGATGATGATGTTCAGAGAACACAAGACTCCGGCAGACAATTTCCTTCTTTAGCTATATAATCGGTCAACAGTGGATAGTAGACTGGTGCTTACCTGTGCCTTGATCGCACGTACCGAGCAAACAGACAAGAGAGTACCATTGACCAATTACTTGGTACGTATAAACATAGCACCGAGCGCTCGGCCGAGCGAAGCGGTGAGACAGTAGCTAGTCTCAATAGAACTGAACTGACTGTGCCAATTTCAAAACATGTGTGAACAGCTACTCGCTTATATTCAGAGGTCGGAGTAGGTAGATTGATTTAAGGTCGTTGACGTCAAACGTAGAGGATAAATGGATATGCCTCCAAAATACCGGAACTTCATATTTATTGTGATATTTGTTCCGGAATTTTGAAATTAGCACTAATTTGTGTTTAAGATGAAAAAATTATTAATAATATCAATCTACGCTGCCAGTGTTAGCTAATGGTGAAAGAAATCAGTATTTTATTTTATACAAAAATACCTTGGAATAGTTACCTACACCGTATTTTGTCGCTTACAGTTGAATTAGAAATGACGCTTGACAGTATGACGCTTTATTTTATTTTAGTCCATAATTCCAATCCCGGAACTTTTTCCGGTACTTCCCGCACATTATGGATAAAATGTCCATATTATAATATCTTGACGCAAGTATATAAAATCAATCTACCTACTTCGACCTCTGCTTATATCAGTGTCTTTGCCGAGAAATATTTTTTCGGTACGTGTGATTAAGGCATGACGTAGATAGAGAATTAATGCATACTACAAAATATACTGTCTTCGTATTTACAGCTCAGAAGAATTCCGAGTATTCAGATCGCGTGCTGCACTACTGCAATTAACAAAAACATTAAGCAACATCGTCTAACCACAATAACTCAAACTCAAAATCACTCTCGTAATCAATTCACTAATAAAGCAAGATAACATAAATCTATTCCACTTGATAGTCTGGTCCAATTCAGTCCTTTACACAATCAGCATTGTTAGCACAGTACCTACGAACCACATCTAATTTATATCCTTAGCCTAAAGCAATAAATTAAAAGAACGAACTTCCTAATCACATAAAGCATTAACAAACAGAATCCAGGCCTCAGGCCAAAGAGGAATTTAATTATTTTCGAGACTGGCCCCAAAACATTTGCATAAGAAAACTATAATTTATCTATACGAGAAATTAACCTCTTGCCTCAACTCAATTACGCTAAACCAAAGCGTATACTAAAAGGGTGTAATAAGCTGGCGAGGGATTTTAGGGTACCGTTACAGAAAATGTGTTGAACTAAATGACCGTGTTATTATAATAATATAACAACCTCTTCGGTAGTTATATTTTCGAGCCGTTGGATTTGAAACACTTGGGCTATCGGATCCGAGTGCACATACGTTTTTAATATTTTTTTCAAACGCCTAGTTGACACTTCGCGTAACCCAAGGGCTGTCTTTTGCCTTAGTCAGAAATTAAGCATTGCCATACAACGTGGTAATGCCGCCTTTTGAGCACACTTCCAGTCGACAGCGATGCGGAAGTATTTTTTGACACCTTCTTTTAGCTGGGAGTCTTTAGTGTATATAAAATCTTAAGAATATTTTAAAACAAAACCCCAATTGCCTCTATTTTTATAATCTCAAAAAACTAGTTTGCTTCGCAATAAGAAAACCTAATTGTGGGTTAACTCTGTGTATATCAGCAGTCCTATTTTTGTTATTAGTAAAAGGCGTAAAAAATAATGAATATTTAAGAAATACGGAACGGATATACATGCAATTTTCATCAGAAGGTTCATAAGGAAGGTTAAAGTGTACATAATAATAACAATTTTATTCCCAAACACAAGATTTTAATAAAGAACATAAAAGGTATACAGGGCCGAAAACTAGGCACAGCCTGTATTTTGGTGGCCCAGGACTAAATAGCAGGTGAGACAGATGGGAAGTTCTGTAAGACACAGCACATTTTACAATACGAAGAATAGGAACACAAAGTAAAAAAATACGAAAATTTTAAAGATTTCTAATATATCCGTGTGAAGCTTCGGATCGCTAATAAATATTATAAAACTGACGAGTATATTTGGCCCTGTTAATCTCAGGAACTACTCGAATTGAAGGGGAGGCGCTATAGACTATATAAAATCACATCACAATCTACAAGAGCAGAGGTAGTAGCCAAAAAGAAGAGTGAAACCGCATCGAACAAACTATGTACGAGTATATAGGTATAAAGTGCGTTATTTTTAAATACAAAGATTTTTTTTTTTTTTTTATATATATATTACACAGGAATATAAATTTATTAAAACTATATATACACTTAAACCTACAAACATTACACAAAAACATAAATAAAATAACTAATAGTACATGTACAGGTACATGTTTTGATCTACCTACTAGGATCTTAGGAATAGAAGAAAGGAAGAATCGTAAAACGACTCGAATTTTTTGGCGAAATGTAATGAATTGCGCTGGTTCGGATATTGAAGCCTGATGGAAATTTTGGAAGTAACCGGTATTATATAGTAAGAAATACGTAGTACAAGAAAATTAAACAGTGCAAATAGTAATCAATATTTAGAACATGCAACAGTCTTGGAACGTTCACCAATTTAAATAAAAGAGATCTGAAGGGGAAATAAATAAATTTAATTGAGTATTGTGAAAACGATTTTACGCGAGCTGTCTGGAGGCGACGCCGAGGACGCGACGCAAGTTACCGGGCAACGGTTACCAGGGCGTCGCCGCCGAAATGCATTCTTCGGTGTTGCGGCGCCCCAGGCCGCCACAGCGACTGCGCCGCGCCGTTGACATTTATTCAATGTCACAGTTGACATTTTTTTCAGTGTTTTTGTCTGTGTTTTATTTCTAAGTCTTTGTTTACAAATTATTATTATTAGTTTAAGTTATTCCCTAAATGTTAAGTGGTAGCAGCGATGTGGTGGAAGACAGTGCGTGTCAACCTTCGACATCGCTTCATGATCTGGAAAGGTGCCCTCTCTGCACACAAGCACGGTTTTTTAAAGGTAAGAGGGGTCTGAATGTGCATATTGGGAAGGCGCACAAACCCCAAAATGTACTCAATTCAGACCCTGTCATTGCTCCTTCTACTCCAGTTACATCTACTTTTGACCAACTTTGGAAAACCCTTACAAAATTCAAAAACTCTGTTCCCGTTTTAAAACGAGTTCCCCGTGGCGCCAGGCCTCTAGTAGCGCAACATCTAGCAACTTGTGTCCGCCTGGCCGTCCGGGAAAACTCGCTTAGTGCTTGGGAAAAACTTCTCACCTTCCCCTACAGAATATTACATGTTCGAAAGGATTTGGCAAACAAAAAAACTTTGACTACACAAATTAAAGAAAATTGTAACATTTCGTCCCACTATTTAGGCTCTAAATTACCGTCACAGAGAAGTACCTTCAAGAAGTATTTCCCATCTGGTCGAAACTAAATTGGGGGAAGGTGACATTAGCGGAGCAGCCAGAATTCTTTTCAGTAGCGATGTGACGGCTCCATGTTCTCAAGAGACTCTAGTAGCTCTGGAGAGCAAACACCCTGCCCCAGCGGATGGCCTTTCTTTCCCTGATCCTCCTGATTCGGATATTTATACCCTCACCGTTACAGGTCGAGAGGTTGTCTCAGCCGTTTGCTCTTTCCGGAGTGGCTCTGCCGGTGGCCTGGACGGCCTAAGTCCTCAGCACCTGAAGGACCTCATCTGCTCAGGCGCCGGGGAAGCTGGTGAGTTGCTCTTGAAGGAGCTTTCGGCTCTGATTAACCTAATGCTCTCAGGCAAGGTTAACGAGGCCGTCATCGACACTCTGTACGGGGCCAATCTATGTGCTCTGCGCAAGAGAGATGGCGGCATCCGACCCATTGCCGTGGGCACTACCTATCGTCGTATGGCAGCCAAAATTTGCTGTAAATTTTATGGTGAGGCCGTCTCGAAAAAATTTCAGCCCCTGCAGTTAGGTTTCGGCTCCAAAGGGGGCTGCGAGGCTGCCGTACACGCCTTGTCGACCTACCTAAATTCTAACTTGGGAGGGGTCATCCTGAAGGTTGACATTAAAAATGCTTTCAATTCGGTCAATAGGGACACCTTGCTGGCAGAATCTAAAAAAGAAGTACCCCAAATTTTTAGTTTTCTTTGGCAGTGTTACAGACAACCTTCCAAATTACTATATCGCGACAACCTATTGGAATCTGCTGTTGGCTGTCAACAAGGCGATCCCCTCGGGCCAGTGATATTCAGCTTAGCCATTCACCCTATTATTCGTCAATTAAATTCCAAATTTAACGTTTGGTATCTCGATGATGGTACCCTGGGAGGCGATGCTGACACAGTTTTGAATGATTTACATCTTTTAAAAAATGAACTTCACTCAATAGGACTTGAACTCAATTTTTCTAAATGTGAGTTATTCTTTTCTGACAGTACTGACAGACAACTGACTCTTTCCAAATTTAACTTAATAGCCCCTGATATTAAAATTATAGAAAGAAGCTCACTTCGTCTCCTTGGGTCTCCTATTTTCGAGGATTCCTTTCCCAATTTTGTTGAGGAGTAAATTCAAAATTTAATGATATTTCGGAAAGATTGTTGGAAATTAACATGCATTCGGCCATCACCATAATTCGGTACTGCTGTTTCGGCCCTAAATTAGCATATTTTCTCCGCGCTTCTCATTTATGGAAACACCCCGATCTTCTGGAAAAAATGGACCAAATTATCAGGCGTACCCTTACATCAATTTTAAACGTAGCCATGGATGACCGAGCTTGGGCTCAAGCTACCCTTCCCATCCGTATGGGAGGCCTCGGCGTCCGCAAAATTTCTAGTATTAGTTTACCAGCTTTTATATCCTCGGTTCACGGCACTGAGAAATTAATCAGGAATATCCTATCATCCTCACTGATTAATTTCAATGTGCCGTGCTTCATCGATGCTTGGAAAATCGCTTGCCCGAATATAAATCCGCCCGACAACCCGGCTTCCCAGAGACGGTGGGATGAGCCACTCTGCAAAGTAGTCCAGGAACACCTAATAGTAACATCTGCTACTACTGCGGAGCGTGCGCGCCTGCTGGCTGTGGGAAATTGGGAGTCAGGTCTTTGGCTTCACGCACTGCCGTCGTCGAATATTGGCACCTTGTTCGACGATACTACTTTCCGCCTAGCTGTTGCCCTACGCCTTGGCGCTCCTTGCTGTTCTCCTCATCGCTGCCACTGTGGCGAAGTTGTCAACAGCCTCGGTCACCACGGCCTGTCATGCTGTCGAAGCGCGGGACGCATACCGCGGCACGCGAATATTAACGACATTATCCGACGAGCCCTTGTCACCGTCGGCGTCCCGGCTGTTTTGGAACCTCATGGCCTGGCACGCGACGATGGTAAGAGACCGGACGGTATGTCTTTATTTCCGTGGAAGATGGGTAGACCTTTAGTGTGGGACGCTACCTGTGTCGACACTCTTGCGCCATCCCATCTTCCTAGCTCATCGTGCTGTGCTGGTGCTGCCGCTGCGGCAGCGGAGAACCTCAAGCGGCGGAAATATAACAACCTCGTCGGCAGTTATATTTTTGAGCCGTTTGGGGTTGAAACTCTTGGGCCGTGGAGTCCGAGTGCACATGCACTTTTTAAAGAACTTTCCAAACGTTTAGTTGACACTTCGCGTGACCCAAGGGCTGGCTTTTACCTCGGTCAGAGATTAAGCATTGCCATACAACGTGGCCGCCAGCCTTTTGGGCACACTTCCAGTCGACAGCGATGCGGAGGAGTTTTTTGACGCTATATGCTAGTTAGGAGTAGCCTTTAGTGTATATATTTATGTTTTTGTGTAATGTCAAAGAAAATTGTGCATAACAAGAGTAAGGGATAAAGTTTCCGGAAACTGGAAATATACGTAGAGATCTTACTCGGGTCAGTGTTTGACAACGAATGTAAAACAAAGCGTCGAAAAACCCTTGCAAAAAGTCTTCTTAATATAAGGTTTAAATCTGAAACTAAATCTGTCTCTGTTTCAAATTTTACTTCTAATCCTAGGACCTGAAGATGGACAAAGAATAAGATACCTGATCAAACCATAAATTGTGTAAAACCAAAAAACAAATTGACAGGATTTCTACGAGTAAAGTTCAGTGACTGTTTTAATTATTCACAAATTGATTCCTAGTGTATATTATGATGTAAAACTGGTGTAGTTTAATCCAAATACTACAAAAACATTAGATATAATTTATTTCTATTGGTAAACCAATTAACTATTAGTACGAAGCTTAAAGGACTTGGTATCCATTCCAAAAATATAAATAAAAACACTTAAAAAAGCATAGATATTTTTTTCTTTCCAAATTTAAATTTGGAACGAGGCTAAATTATTCAAATAGTGCATACTTTTGAAGTTTTGATAAAATAGGTACCTACATATTTCTGAGTATTTTTTTGCCGCTATTCCAAAAAAAAAAGTATAGAGGGGTATTAAAGAAGACAGAATTGCTGTGATTTCCCTATATAAAGTCCGAATGGAACCTCCGGAATTACCACACTGGCGAAGCCACAGACAGGTACTATTTACTTTTCTATAAAATGGCACAAAACCCCTTTCACAAAAGCCCAACTCACGCTAGCACAGTTATTTTTTTTCGTTGTCAATTTAAGTTTTTTTAACGTGAAGCTCATAAGTCAAGCTATCAATTAGCCAGAGTATCAGTCAACATTGCCTTTCGTGACAGACAGCATAAGGCTGGAGGCTCTTTGAACGCGGCTGACGGAATAGTGGAGCGGATATTATCCGTATAAGTATAGTTGCAGATATAAAACGAGCATATGGTTAAATTTTTCAACCTGTAAACATGAAAGTATTGGAAAGCACGAGCCCTATTTGGTATGGAGGTGTCGCTAACGCGAATAACATCACATGTGTTAGCAGGGTCGCCATGTAAAGACGAAGGTATTAGTTATACTACTGGTTGTTCGAATATTACTCTCTATATTTTAGGTTAACCCATGATTGTATAAGTTTGATTTATTTTAGGTTTGATGAGTACATACATATTTTTATATGTAATACGTAGGTATATGACAACAATAACATACACTTTATTTCAATAGGGTTAACTGAAGTGACGCTTTTATCGTAAGGGTGAATTGTACCAGCTAACTTTAACCGTAACCAGTAACTCACCAGCTGTCATATATTAACCTAACCTAACCCAACCGAGACATTTAATAGAAAGAAATTACTTTATAGATTTATGAGAGATTTTGCCTGAGAGTAGGATGGAAATATTTTCTATCCTTCTTTAACGTAACGAAATGTGACGAGTCCTTGAAACATTCACAACTCTCGTACTATTACTCAGGGCTGATTTCATCATTCAATTTAAAAACTTAGTTCAACTAAACTGAGCTCTGCGTAATCTAGTTTACAGCCCCGTATCGTTAACATGGGCGACAACAAAAGAATTGAAACTGAGTTTAGCGTAAACTAGGTTCAATTCATCGCGGTGAAACGCAAAATGAAGCTATAATCTCGATTAGACGTTCAAACTGTGTTTTGTTTTATATAATCGCGATTAGTTTATTGGTGAATTTAACCCTTAGGGCTGATTTCATCATTCAATTTAAAAACTTAGTTCAACTAAACTGAGCTCAGCGTAATCTAGTTTAAAGACTCGTGTCGTAAACATGGGCGACAACAAAAGAATTGAAACTGAGTTTAGCGTAAACTAGGTTCAATTCATCGCGGTGAAACGCAAAATGAAGCTATAATCTGGATTAGTCGCTCAAACTGCGTTTATGTTTGAACGAATCGCGATTATTTTATTGGTGAATTTGGCTCTTATTCTGTACTCTCGTCCAGTTCGGAATTTTATTTAAAAAATAAATATATTTCTTATGAAAATAAGTTTTGGTCTCTTGACTGATTTGGTGATTTTGAAATTCGAAGGATGTAAAAGAATAACTAAAACCCGTTGCTATGTTTACGCGCAACCCGTTTCGATTGAGACCCGAAAATCGGCTACTACGCATTCAAGATCGACCGCCATGATGATCATCATTCATCTTATATGACGAGGATTACACCACGCACGAGGTTTATCTTATATGTCTTCGAATGAAAATTCGAAGTCAAAATGTCCCCTATCTAGAGCCTCTGCCCCGCTAGCCAATTTACGATTGTTTCGTTAACGTCGGATTACTGTAGGCACCAGCCCCTCTAGCCAATTGTGTTCCACAGGGATCGGTACTAGGACCACCCTTGTGGAACATCGGGTACGACTACGTGCTGCGCGGCGACTTCCCCGACGGGGTCAGCGTGGTCTGCTACGCGGACGACACGTTGGTCCTAGCGCGGGGAGAGTTGTACCGGACGGCGGTCGAATTAGCGACACGTGGGGTTGCGATGGTCGTTGACAGGATCCAGCAGTTGGGACTCGAGGTGGCACTGCACAAGTCCGAGGCCATGTGTTTCCACGGCCCTCGGGGTGCGCCACCACCGGGTTCCCAGCTAACGGTAGGAGGGGTTCACATCAGCGTCGGGTCGACGATGAAGTACCTGGGACTCGTCCTCGACAGCTGGTGGAACTTCAAGAAGCACTTCCGACGTCTGGCTCCCAAACTGAATCGGACTGGGGCTGCTCTCGGGCGGCTCCTGCCCAACCTCAGGGGACCAGACGCCTCCTGCCGGAAGCTCTACGCGGGAATCGTTCGGTCCATGGCCCTCTACGGGGCTCCGGTGTGGGCACCGACGTTGACACAGCAACCGAGGGCCCAGCTGAATGCGTGCCAGAGGGTCATGGCAATACGCATGGTGCGAGGGTACCGAACGATCTCCCGCGAGGCGGCGACCCTCCTTGCTGGCCAACCGCCGTGGGATCTGGAGGCAACAGTCCTTGCACACATGCACGACAAGCGCATGGAGATGCAACGCCGGGGCGAAATTCCGCTGCCACGACAAGTCGAGGCATGGCGGACAGAGCTCCGGCGGGATCTCATGGCGAAATGGCGTCAGCGACTATCGCAACCTCGTTCGGGGCGCGCCACAATTGGGGCGATAAGGCCCATCCTTGGGGCGTGGTTGGAAAGACCTCACGGCGTTCTCAACTTCCGCATGACGCAGGTGCTTACCGAACACGGAAAGTTCGCTAAGTACCTGTTCCGGATTCGTGCGGAGGACTCGCCCGGGTGTCGCCACTGTGCGGAACATCCGGAGGACACGGTGGAGCACACTGTAGAGGAGGGAGGAGGGAGAGGGAGGGAGAGAGAAGGAGCTGTCAGCACACCGAAGAGGCCCAGCCTGCTAACTGCAGGCAGGCAGGGTCGAAGCCTACTGGGGTCATGGGTTTATTTCCGAAAGGAATGCTCGGCCCCGGCACGATAGGCTACGAAGGAACGGGGTAGGTTTTTAGTCAGTAAGAGTCTGACTTTACTTCCCGCCCGACTGAGTGTGGAGATGACGTCAGAATATAGGAATTGGAGGCGTGGCCAACTCCAAGCGTTCGACATTAACGAAATAATCGTAAATTGGCTAGAGGGGCTGGTGCCTACAGTAATCGCTAACTGCTGTCTATAAGACCGACTCCCAAGTGAACGTTACCGACCGATGTGTTTAGTTGACCCCGACTTGAAATTAATGGCATGAAGAATGATATTTATTAATTTTTAATTTTCTACTCACGATTCGGCTTATTGGAAAGATTTTAGGTAGATATCAGACAGGAAATCTATCTTTGGCTTGCGAAATGTTATACCTACCTCATTGAAATTAGTTAGCGAGAGGCATATTGATTTCGTATGAGCTTTCATATTTAAGTACGACACCATTTTTTTACGTTCTTCTTCTTAAATTAATTTATCATCAACCAATCTGTATCTTTTTACGTGAATTTTTCACGTAACTTTTCCGGCTCATGGTGGAGCGAGATCCCAGCGCCAAACTTTACTCGCAGTTTTCCTCCATTACGAATGATAAATGATATTTTATTTTGCAAATAGGTTCTCAAAAACACTTTTACACGTCAATTTTTTTTTTCGTCTATTTTAACTAGATGATGCCGGTGTTTCCTAGCTGACTACCCCGAGAAGAAACACCGAAACAAACTCAGGGGTCAAAGTCTCTTTTAAAGTCCATACAGCAAACATGTAATGGTCAAAACATATGAGAACCATGTAGATTAGTGTCTGTGATGTGGGATGGTCTTTTGAAGAAAGAACCACACAGTTCTGAGTGGCCCCAGAAGGCCCCATCAGTTTTGCTGACATACCTACATAGATTTTATCTTGTCATACATAATAATAATAATCAGCCCACCAAATTATTATACATTAGGTAGTTAAATTGCTTGAAATTTTCGTAGTAAGTACCTACTAACCGAATCGATTGTTTCTAACGGTTAAGTACTGAAAGGCCAAAGAACATAATTTGTTCAGATCGACAATCTGATACAAATTGATTCACAACTCGTGAGCCTTGTGCCATGGATTTATTGCAAAAGGCAAAGAAGCAATGTAGGTGTGATTTTAGTCAGTAACAGTCTGACACACCCTTAGAGCAAAAGAAGTCATTAGATAATATCCCCCCCTTAAGAAAAAAAACTCGTGAGCCTCCATATTAGATCTAGATGCCAACTAGTTTGTCTAAGGCTATAATAGGTAGATAATTGTACTTGGCAGTATTGTGAAGGCTGTACTGTGTGCCTATTTGGGTGTTCGTTGTTGAGGCAGCGCTGCGTTTTCTTAGAGAATAGCACCACTGATGTTTATGAAGATAAATTCAGGGTACAATACTTTAATATTTAAATAATATTTTAATATATGTATTAGCAGATGACAGGGCTTCGCCTGCATAAAAGTAGATAATTGTCCTAAGGAAAAAATAGACTATGTTTATTCTAGAACATGATTTATCCGTGTATCACATTTTTATCCAAATCTGTTCAATCTTTATATCGTGAAGAAGTAACAAACATGTAGCGTCATCTATGACGCCACTATGGTACTAAAATTCAAAGTCCTGCATCGCGGTAGTAGAGTTCACCGCGCGATTGGAACATAATAATTTACAACATTCAGAAATTATGTGATTTTCGGCTGATTAAAAAACAATACAATACAATTATTTTATTTATTTATTTAAACTTCATGTACAATAGTGCTAATGCAACAAGGGATTTTCTACCAGTCAACCTTTTCGATTAGGTGCGTTTTATCAGTTATTTTCCTATAGAATTATAATTCTATTCTTAACTTGCACAACCCAACTGCTCGCATGTTAATAAGGACCTTTTTTACATGCGATCTCCTTGGGTATCACAGTATTTTAGGTAGAAGTACAGTAGAAGGCAACAAAACACTTTTCAATTCACACTCCATACCAAAAAATTAACCAATCATACAGAAACACAATCGTCCAAATCAAACACTGTCTGTAAGTCATACCGGTAAACAAATGTAACAAAACGATCGGCCGGGATCGCCTGCGCCCGCGCCAGTAATTGGATCGCCCCAGGCCGCGTTATTTATGCCTCCATACATCAGGAGGCGAAAACAAACAAGCGGACAGACCGAATTTGTTTGTAAGAGATCCTGAAGAACTTATTTGTGTATGATGTCATGCTTACGAGCTTGTACACTCGGAAAATTTACTCTCGCATTGGCAACTACAACTTATGCCATGGTTAGCATATGACAATTAACATTATGACAGTACTAATCCGAATGCCACTCGTGGAAGTTGTGGAATTAGATCACCTAAAAGGAAAAAATAGGCATCATAGATCACCTATAAGAAACATAATACCTGAGGTTGGGGATGACCTATTGTACACCGCATAACATACAAAAAATTAGGACAAACATTATTAAAAATATGGGTAAAATGGATGGTCTTATCGCACAGGGCAATTTCTAGGCGTAAGTACCCATAAACCAGAATTCTACTTTTCAGGAGAACAAAAAAAAACAATATTTTTTTTGTTACAAACAAAAAGTCTCATTTTTTTAATTATAAAATACATCTTTCAATGTATTAGATTCATATAATTGTTAGATGATAACAGCTAAATTATTTATAGATATTGATGAAAAAGGCAAAAACAGAGGCAAAAGTATTAGAAAAGAAAAGAAAAATTCATTTATTTGCATTACAAAACGAAAACACGTTAAAATGAAACAAGAAACGTACACTGAGTAATGCCAAAAAGGCCACAGCTCAGCATAATTTCAAATACTATGTGGATTACTTTTCCTATTTTTTAATTTTAACATAATGGCTGGCAGTTATGAGTACTTTTTGCGGTTTGCCCAAATGTCCTTTCTTTGGTATTGTTCGTCAAGTCTTGAGGTCCTTAGTAATCCTGAGTTGATCTACACAAATACTGACAAACGCAAGGTTCTCATCTGTTTTGACCATGACATGGACTACTTTGAGACCATGACCCCTAAGTTTGTTTCGGTGTTTCTTATCGGGGTAGTTAGGAAACAACGGCCTTATCTAGTTTAAATTGACGAAAAAATTTACGTGTAAAAGTGTTTTTGAAAACTTATTTGCAAAATAAATATCATTTATCATTTAATAATCGTCTGTCAACTATCTTATGCAATCGCTGAAGTAACACCAGTCGGGATAGTAGACGGGGAGTACACTATGTGGCTATAATGTTTTAAAACACACTAAAACAAACATATACGTTTATATTGCATTGTAAAACCAGATCCATAATAAGACCAACACCACAAGAAGCTAACACATCAGTAGCAAAATAAACTTTTACAACTAAAAATATAACCCCACTTACTTTTAAGGAAGTGTAAGATGACGTCATATAGGTGTAGTATGTAAATGTCGTGGTGTCGGTGCGACGCGCGACTAGCTGCGTGTCGCGCAGCGTGACGTCACGCCCACTCCTGCGCAGCTGAGGTGCGGTAGTGACACCTTTAAGAGATTTGATCTTTGGAAATTGGAGTAGGATGTAGAATTGTGAATAGGCTTGTGATATGTTCTGTTAGTGTTGTATTGATTTCAGGTTGCTAAATTATTTTGTTAAGTATTAGGGATGATAGGTTTCTGAAATAATGTAGGTGTACAAATTAGATTTATGTACGGGGTGTGCGCCTACATAGTATCATCATTATGTTGCTATCTAGGGATCTTCCGCCCGGAGGACACGGTGGAGCACACGGTAGAGGTGTGGCCCGCTAGGTCAGAACACCGCCGTGTTCTTGTGGGGGCGATCGGCGACAACAATCTCTCACCCTGGACCTTGGTAGATACTGGCCATGGTCCGAAGCGAGGAGGTGTGGCAGGCAGTCGCCTCTTTCTGCGAAGCAGTAATGTTATCAAAGGTGGAGATCGCCCGTGACGGGCGAGGAAGTTGCCCTCACGCCCCAACTGCCGGGATCTCGATCCTGATTTCCGAGCGAGCTATGGGTAGCTTGCCGTCCGACCGTCCGGTAACAGTCCGGACAGAACCAAATTGTCAACAGCGCATATTGTTCCACGCGCGCCTCAAGATGTCAGCAAACCGTAGGGGCTCAGCATGGTCGAAGCCTACTGGTGCCAAGGGTCTGTTTCTAAAAGGAAGATTCGGCAAGGAGGAAGGTTGCTATGACACCCCAGGGTCTTTACATGGGCCTTCGATGATTTCCCACTTTAAAAAAAGATTACCGAAGTTACGAAACATATGATCATGATAACAATTACTAATTAATTAACTAAACAAGACGACAAGTAAATATGAAGAATTCATTGTTAATTGAGAGCTTACTAATGAGCATTAAGAGACACAATATTAATAAATTAACCCCATCAAAAAACAACATAATATCGATAGTAAATTATGCTAATATAGCGCCATTTAAATGAATTCGTCTATAATAGGAACGGTTCAATTTAAATAATATAGCAGTTAATATAATATTAATTCAATTGTCAGTTTGTGCGTCCCACGTATGGTAATAGTGACGGCGGGATACGGCGCGTGCGCAAGCCGTCATGCTGCGACACCAGCGCAAATGAACTGCCTTCCTTAACTACGCGGGGATTGTGGCCATGATAGGGGCTTAGAAGAAGAATATTCCGATGGATTGACATCAATGCCGACTGGACTGGACTGGTAGAACATTGTTTCACGTACATTTCTGGCATGCGGCTGCGTCAAACTGGGCCGGAATCAACCCTAACATTGGTAGGAAAAAATTAGATCGATGATGATCGATTCAAAGAAAGGGTTTGGAAGACTGGAAGACAATTCATCATCATCATCATTTCAGCCGAAAGACGTCCACTCTTGGACATAGGCTTCCCCCAAGTTTTGTCAATACAGACTACAAAATGCCCTTCCATTTCCATCAGGCAAAAGCCAGCAGACAAGTTGTGCAGGCGGTAAGGAGAGATAGGATCGACCAGGGCAAGGATACAAAATAAAACATTTAAAAATGTAAAAAATAGTAGTCCACCGGCGTCTGCAGCAAGGTCCAAGCTACCGATGGGCAGGGCTCCAGAGACAATAACCTCCTCACAATAGGAGCCGTATCGAGGAATACTGACTTCTGTACCAGGCTCTTAATCCAACTGAAAATCAGGTTTTATGACGGTAAAAAGGCACCTGCCTTTAAAATTAAAATCAATATCTAATTTTTTCCAAACAAAAGGATGGAATTCCCTGCCAGATTCTGTTTTTCCTGATAGGTAGAGATACTTAAGTTAAGAGAGAATAGGCTCCTCTAGGCAAGCGTACTCCATCATTGCTTCGCCTAGCATCAAGTGAGAAAATGGTCAAACGCGAGCCTATCAATAATAAAAAAGTACAAGTAATCATCGTGTTTCCAAGTTTCTAATTTACATTTGTGTTGATCTCATGGAGTCCCTACCAACGCTCTATGGTGGTAATGTGACAATACGCGCCCCGGTATCCTTACATCTGCACATCTATCGAATGAATAAACAATTGTGCGCATTGCTTCCATTTTATTCGCGAGCACAGACATTACTTTATGAATTTACAACTATTGTAAAATATTTTGATGGCAGCAATGTGGGCAGGCACTTTCTGGTTTTATTATCATTGAATTTTAATAAAACATCCTTGGTGCCAGACTGTACATACCTACTGGGATTGTGTACTGTTGAGTGCATAATTCGGACATGGGTTTTATTGATTTCCATGACCTTAGAATGCTTTTAACTTCAAACATGTTAGGTACTGATTTATTTGTGACGCACGGTGGGTAATGGTCACTAGACTACTATACCCGGACCCAAAACCAAGTTACAAACGTTTCGTTTAGCATGAACGCTTGAAGTTGGACACGCCCCCAATTCCTTTGTTGAGATGACGTCAGAATAAAGGAATTGGTGGCGTGGCCAACTCCAAGCGTTCACGCTAAACGAAACGATTGTAACTTGGCTAGGGGGGCTGAGATCTTGCTTAGTTATCTAAAAACCGGCGCCCCTGCTTTACTATATTTACGTCAATACGGTCAAAATATCTTGACCTCTTCGAACTTTAAAAAATTGCTGGACAATAATTCTTTGGAATTGTATAATAGTGAATGCGAATTTTTCTAGTGGGTATGTAAGCAAATAGTTCTCCAACGCCTAAATTCAGAGTGGCCAGATTTTGACTGACTCTACTGTAGGTACTCGTAGATACAGTTACTGCATGCTGGTTGTTCATTGGCTTCAATAATTTACTGAAGGCATGATGATTTAGTTGATTTGTATCGACTGCCGCTTTTATGCAGATACCTATAGGTAGACCATAATCAGAGCTTCGGCATGTTCGGAAAGCATGGTAAGCCGCTTGTCATACATCTTTGTTCTCCCTAGAAATGTCAGATTGCCGTCTCTTATCGGACTAAAACAGAGAGTAGATACCTCTGTGGATGCGCACAATATCTCCCACATTATGACGACGGCTAGACTCGTGGCTAGAGTCCAGTGAGGTTGGTTGATTTAAGGGTATTACATCGCTCAATGACCTTCAAGGATTTACCTCTACATTAGTAGAGAAGAATTGACCTCTAAACAGGCATTGCAGGGGGTGCTGCGCGCGGGGTGTTAGTACTGATTCGAGTTTTTTCTTGATTACTTATCGATATTCAATGAAATTCGGAAATCAATACAAGTTATTCAATTTATCGTAACATATATTTTGGTATAAATTCAATGTATAAATATAGAGCCGTTTTCGAGAAAATATGGAATTAATGTTCAAAAAAGGCCTATTTACCAGATTTTTTTTCTAGAGTTAGGGTATTTTTTTGAGAAACGTAATCAATACAATTTATTAGTAATGTCCTTACGTATCCCCTTCATTTTTTATATGGTAATCGTACATAAGGAATAATCTATAAACTTCAATTACCCTAGGTGTTTTTTTGGATTTGGGCGATGTAATCCCCTTAAGAGGACATTTCAAGTCTGTGCTATGCATCCGTTTTTTAGAAGTCAGAATGCCCATTCCATTATACACTTTAATAAATGCATGTATCAGCCCCTTTTCACCCCATACAAGGGTGATTGTTCCCAATTTTCCGCTCGATTTACCCCAAAACTGTAAACGTCCTATTATACAAAGTAACAACGTCATCGCGGGAACAAAGACAATTAAAAAAAAAGGTGAACAGTGCGTTCTCTTTGTGGGCGTTTAATTAATTAGTTGTAAACAAGAACGATGATTTTTGTAAATGTAAATAGTAGAAAGACAGATGCCGTAAAATTAAGCATGTCTGTTGATTTTGTATTAAAGAACTTTTTGTAAAAGTCAATGAATCGTGTTTATGGTGTCGGTCTCGACAAAGCGGTGCTTCTTATTTATTTCTATTGTTGTTTTAATAGAGTTCACCTGGTTTTCTTGTTAACATTCGATATTAGGATGTAGCTAGTCTTGATAAATATATATTTGTAGGTTAGGTAGCTATGCTTTATACCTACCTAATATTACTAAAAATATCTTCATAACTGGGAACCTATGTAGGTACTCAATAAAATGGAGTTTTGGAACTTGATTGTATTTTAACCTTGAAAAACTTTAGGTTACCTAGGTTTAGGCTACCTACCTAATTTTCGGCTCGAATGATCTATACCTACTGTATATGCCAAAAAATAAGATTATCTAAATAACTTTTCCGGGTTGGGACATTGAATTAAATATGTACCTAACCTATACCTAACAGTTTTCTTTTTATATTTTTAAAATAAAGTGATTTTTAATGACGGTCAGCGGTCAGCACAAAAAAATGCCAGTTCGCGACACCTAGAGTTTTTTTTTTCATATAGTATCATTGCACGCGATTCGATATTGAAAACGTAACCTCGCTCACTAAAATCATTAAATTTTCTAATCAATATTATTTAGGAAAAACGTACCATTAAAGATTATAATCATTAGCTGAAATGAAACCTTAGCGCAATTTATTGAAGCTGATCGAAGGTATGCAACGCCATCTATCGAGCGGACAAGAAAACTTTTGCGATATTTATACCTCCGATCGCTGAGAATCGAATAGATATTAGCGATAATATTATCAATTAGGTATGTAATTTAACACTTTCGCGGCAGACTAAGAAGATAGCGGGACGACTTAAATGTCTTCCTTGGGAATTGGCAAGAAGTGGCCAAGAACACTGGAAGGAATGGAGGGAGGGAGACCTTTGCCCAGCAGTGGGACAGTCAGTGGCGAAACTACAGGGTGGCAAAGCTGACAAAATGCCACGAGCACCGGGTCCGATAGGGAGAGAAGAGCCCCGTCTTAGACGCCGCGAGCTCAGCAGAAATAACAAATAATATTTTTTTTTAATCTCAACGTGACGTGATTTTTCTGGGGAGCCCCATCCAATGAATTCGCCATGGGCCTCAAATGACATAGTTACGCCACCGGGGACAGTATAGGCTAGATATAATAATAATAACACGTTTTAGTACCTTTACCTTCATTTTAAACGTTCGGCACGACACAATTAACGCATTGGTTAAGCGATTGACTGCATACCTATATTTATATGCAACTAGCTTCTGCCAACGGCTTCAGCCGCGTGAAAGTCGGTTTCTCCATAAAAACTCTCAACCCCCGTTTTACCCCTTAGAGGTGGTTTTATAAAAGCCGTTCTTAGCGGATGTCTACCCTATAAGGAACCTAGCTGCCAAATTTTAAGTTTGTAGGTGTTATAGTTTCTGAAATTTGGTGATTAGTCAGTGAGTGGTATTTCACTTTTTTAGAATTATACTCGTAGTTATAGATTTGCACTGTGAGGCAAATTTTAAAATGGTACCACCTAGTCTAGTTCATAGGATACCTATATCAATCACATCATAGTCAAATAAGATATATGGGCGCAAAACCATTTTTTGATAATTTTGATATGGATTTAATTTGGTCACTTCCTGCTTATTTCTTTTAAAATATTGCAATATCCTGTTGAATTTAAACTAGGATTTAATTTGATGACTTTCCTTCGAGTTATTTAAAATATTGCGATATCCTGTTGAATTTATATAAGGATTTAATTTGATAACTAACTAACGGATGATGAGGCAATTGATTCTCTAATCACTGGTATTTATTTTGTTTTTATGAAATGTGTATTGTAGTGAAATACCTGGCTCTTTGCTCAAACTAGTCTCCAATTTTAAAACTTTTCGTAAACATGACGAACCAAAAACTAACGGTACAAACAAGAATTAATCAAATCAAAAACGGTTTTAGTAGCTGTCATTGTCATTTTTAGTCCTGACGCGCAGGGTCACTCTTCCGTTTGTTTTCAATGTTAAAAATTTGGTCATCTTATCCGTTAATGCAGGGAAAAACCGAAAACTTTTGAATGAAATATTTCCGAAAAATATTTTCCAGAGACGGCTACGAAAAAATAAAACCGCAAGTTAGTTGACTGTCAATACGGCTAAAAAAAAAATTCCATAAACAAAATAACGAAAGATGAAAATCAACCGCCTAAAACTTTAAACATTCATTTCAATTCTCTTTAGATTTGTTTTTTTTTTAGTACTGGTTCGACTCCAGGCAAATTGTCGATCAAAGTTAGTGAAATGCCAATTGGCTTTGATAGATTGATTCGAACGTTGTAAGGTTGTTAGTAAAATTTAATCGTAAGCAAAACATAATGCGTTGCATGTTTTGGTTAGCAAAAAGTAAGATTTTAGTGCCACAGTTTCTAAGCATGATCTATGTGTCGCGACGCGCAGACTATCAGTTCAAATATTATATCGTTCGCTGTAGGTACTTTTGTTTTAAAAATACCAACTAGACGAAAGTGAGTTTCATTTCCTTCCTTCATTTGATTAAGTTGTAGTTATGGTTTAGTAACATTACATAACACAAATCAAATCAAAATTAATAGTAGACTATAATTATTCGTTTTTCAAAACTACCCTCAAAACTAGTTTAAGGATTAGTAAAGTTTTCTCGCGAACGAAGTCGCTGGTAAAGTGCAGGTCCCTGTAAAATTTATAATGAGGATATCCAGTTGCAATAAGTTAATATTTTGTTGCGAAAGTAAAGTTTTCTATAGTGAATTTTGATGCTTGTCAATTTCTGTATATAAAAACCGATGTAATGTGATTAGAAAGGCACTCTTTCGCCGCCCATGAAATAAACACCTTGAACTCAAGTAAGGTATTTTGTTATTATCACTATAACATTTCCTATCATTCTATATTACTGTGACTTTGAATTTTGTGTGACGTTGACACCGATGGCCATCATGCGCCGACAGATACGTTTCAATTTCAAGCCTTAAAGACATTATGCCCGTTTTTGCCCATTAGTCGTTTAGCAGTTTACCTACATCATTATTTTGAGGGCTATTTGTATACGTTAGGTAGTAAGTTTCAATTTTAGTAAAGTTTCACTTCGATACCAAACCAAGAGGTTTTTATTTTCAGGTGGAAAATCATCACATACTTCGTCTTTTGGTGGAACGAGAGGGATTGTCAGAATTTTACTGAGAACCTAATGTTACCGCGGCAACTAACCGCAGCTTGAAATCAAGAGCTGGAACTAAGTGTAAGTTGATTTAACTTAATAATAAATAAATATTCTACAACTTTCAAACAACGCTATCTAGATCTAACTAAGCAGAGCTTAAGCTATGAACACTAGACAACTGATAAACATACTTATATATCTCTAAATACATACACATTACCTATATTACACCCAGACACAGAACAAATGATCGTGCTCGTCACACAAACATTTGTCTTGGGCGGGAATCGAACTCACAACCTCCGGCTTAGCATTCAGGGCCACTAACCATTAGACCAGCGGGCTAATCAAAATATATCTCTTCTATCTAAATATAGATCTTACATGAAATAGCTGGTATGCTATGCTAAAGCTCGAGCTCGACAAAGACATATGATCCTAGAAGCGATTCGATTGGTGAACACCTAAAACGCAGATTCTGCGGGGCCTTGCTGGGCAAACGCACGTGAGTAATAAGGTCCCTCCACACACCCAACTCCGTTAACAAGACTAGGAACTATTCCCAACTACCCAATAACATAATTGAAATCTACACCGTGTATAAAGGCCGGCACACAATGGTGGCGCCGTGTAAGGCGGGGTCGCGACTTGCGAGTCAGCGTCTGACGATTACGCGGCCACGCCTGCCTGACGTAATCACTGCGTTACCTTGCACATTTTTAATAAATACAGCCTTTTTGTTAATTGTTTGCAATGCCAGAAGGATGTAGCTAGATAAAATAAGGTAGTTGTGTAAAAAGTTTTTTTTTGTTTGCTTGTTAACAAGACGGTTTTTATGTGCCATGTTTGTCGATGGGACATATGGGACCAATGGGTTTTGGAAGACCGGAAAGCGTTACGCTGGAAGGCCTCCGCAAAAAAGACTGATGAGCTGGTAAAGCTGTGGTGGTAGTCTGCTGGATGTAAAATACAAAGGTTCTGCCAATGTAGTAACGCTTCCAGAACGTATTTTTCAGCAGTGGCTGACGGTCATAATGATGTAGCTTTGACAATCCACTTGAAGCATAGGTTCATTCGATATGGTGACACTTGTGGACGTAGTTTGGAAACTAAATCACCAATACGTTTAAGGTTTACGCTGAGGTAAGGGGGCACCCGCGCGGTCCCATACTAAAGTGCATCGTCGCTGGCAACCGCGCCCGTGTCCGTTTTGCTACGTAATGATACATTAAAGTTCTCCATCGACACGACTACATGCACACCGTTAAAGTTGAACTAGAGACACTGCGCACGTAATGCGACGGGTGCCGGCGCGATCTTCCGCTTAACGCAGCGTTGGCCCTCACTCATTATGACACTCTTGTGAGAGGGATCACAAGACTGTCACACTTAAACTGACAAAAAATCCACCCCGTGTTAATTCTGTTTCCCTTTGCGTTCTAGGGCCACTTTAATTATTTCAAACAATTCCGTAACATTGGTCATTAGACTGAAATGGTGATGTTTTGACTTTTTAAAGAACTCACAATTTTATTTCTTCGATTTTTTACTTTTTGCGACTGAACTCTGGTTCGAATCCTATTCATTACTGGAAGCAACTGAATAAATAAACAGTGTAAGGGTACGCAGGTGGGTTGTATAAAGAAAAATAAAAATTATAATTTCGAAAACGTATATACCTTTATTTTTATCTACATATAAACATGTGTGTATGATACGATATTGCTACATCAAAGGTACTTAAACTAGGAGACCAGTGCATTACACAAAACGTTTAATTTTTACAATCAAAATAATATCCTTCACCTTAGTCTTTGGCACATTATCTTTGAACAGGACAAAGACTCGACTCTAACTTTCAGTTCTTTAATAATTCTTAATGTCTATTACTTTATACACAATCCATTTGATAGTTAGTATGCACAGGCGATTTATTTTGAAATAGCTTTCGCTAAAAGGGTGCGAATGATCTGACTGTTGTCTTTCTGTGGGATAAGGCAGACGACTTCACATTTTGATACTTTAAACATTAATTTCTAATGGAGCTTAATCAAAACAGCCACATTGCCGACTTCATTAAATGCCTCAAAATATAAAATACAAAAATATAATTATACTTTTTCATTCTATCGACTATAAATATAACCTTTATTTTCCGAAATAAATCGCCGACACATAAAACCTGATCTACTAAGAACAACAATGTTGTTTGTGATGAATACAAAATGCTATAATATTAGTTATAAAGTTTATGAATAATTTCAATATTTAATTTCACATCAGTGGTAACACAACTCTAAGAGCGAAATAAAAACTATTACGTATAAAGTGAATTGTTCACGAAAATCATAATATTTATAAGTAATTAAGTTGGCAGTAATAACACAACGTGAAATTGTTGACGTAAACATAAAATAATCTTTCTGTATTAAAGGAAAAATATTTAAAGAGCGTTTAAATCATTTTTTAAATCATTCTACGATATTTTTAAAGTGCATCGACCAATCGAAACAATCTTCAATTTACAATACGTGGTTTGGCTGAACTACTCTCTTGAAATACATTTTGAATGAAATCGAACTAGTGCATTTACTTATTGAAGCCACTAAGTTTGGAAATGACATGCGAAGCAATGTCTACTTATTAATATCATAAAAGTATGTGGCTTCAGGTGAATAATAATTTATTATATCATTCAAGAACTAATTAAATTCCTTTAAATTTGGAACGTCATTACCAGACTTCATATAATTGCGAAAAATTGAAATAATTAAAAGATATAAAGCGTAATCAATAATAAAGCATTAATTTCTGATAAATTATGTAAAAGATACTAAACACAACACTAATAATATAATTCTTATTATACGCATAATATTTTACATCATTATTGTGACTTATATTAATGAGAATTGACTATATTTAAAAGTGACGAGAACCAAATTATAAACTAGAATATAATATAATTATAATACCTATATGAGTATTAGAAGAATTCCATATAGTTTAGAATTCGGTGGTAAAAGGATATGTGAATAATATTTACAAGGTTTTTTTTTGTTTCATCAAAATGAATCAATATTTTGGGAACTTTGTGGTGTTTGCAGAATAACTACGATTAAACTGACGACAAGGATAATGAATGATTCTTATTTTTGATGAAAATTCATCTAGAAGTCCAAAAATATACGAGAAAATTCCTTATTATATCACTGCACACGAGTACACGAGTCTATTTAGAATCCAAAAGTTTTCGAATAATTTAGAACCTACACAATTCCTAAACAACGCGAAACTCGTTCTATCACGATTTTTTTACTTACTTTATTTTATTAATTTATGGTGCAACAACACACGTGCAACATGTAATGTAACAAGATGTGTAACGATACCCAAACGGATTAAAACAAATGTCAGTCAATAGACGAGTCGAGCCGTGCAACAGAATCTATTGAAAATGTGTTGAATTACACGTTCATTTACATTCGATGTTACACAGTATCTTTAGACTCACTACTAGGTAAGGACAGTTCTTACGCTAATTTTGAAGAATACAGAAGTAAACAATTTCCTTCAGTTACTTAAGTAATTCATGACCGTGTTAGTAAATTGGAAACTAATCTACTAGCTTCTAATTCGCAACTACTTAATAGTAGGTAATTTCTAATGACAGACGCACAGCCCCAATTATGGTACAATCACATACGTGTTACTACTGGCCCTCTTAAGATTATGGTGTAAAACCATTACCAGTATAGATAGATATCCACGAAGACGCTCCCCACTGACACTATCTATATTTGTTTACGAAAATTTGATATTAATTAAATAGACTTTGGCCTGCGCTTACGCATAGCCTACAAGATCATAAAGTACTACTGATCTTGATTTACAAACTAATTTGTTATTGGATATCGGTACTTCGTAAACGATTTTAAGATAATAGAGTGACGAGACTCCAAATGGATGGATAGGGGATATTAGGAAAAAATT
Source organism: Leucania comma (assembly GCA_958295575.1). Taxonomy (NCBI): domain Eukaryota; kingdom Metazoa; phylum Arthropoda; class Insecta; order Lepidoptera; family Noctuidae; genus Leucania; species Leucania comma. The sequence goes on from OY282468.1 coordinate 7,056,988, forward strand.
TAGAAATACATGGTTCCACCAATAGTTTTGACCCTTCAAATCCCTTAGGACATTTTTACACCTGCCTTAAATCAAGAGGGAATTCGATAACTTTATAAGGACTATTTATTGACCATCGAAGTAAAGATTAACACTTATAAGGCCCGTGCAATTCAGTACTAACTTGATAACTACAAATTTACTATGCCAATTTGCTAAGACACTTCAAGAATCTATTTCGGAGAAAGATGAAACACTGTCGAACAGAAAAATGACCCATTTCCATTTTTGTATTTTGCTAGATAAGATAAAATGATACTAAAGATTATTTTGATTTCTAATGAACGTGGCATTAAAACAATTTAGAAATGAAAATAATCTAGGAAACAGTACATTGCTTCTTTTGTAAGCGGTCAATATTTCGCTCGGCAGTGTAAAGAGGCACTTCGAATACAGACGTCATAACAATTTGTCTACTTATCCGGCCTATTCAACTTGTGTAAATTGTGTAGAAAACTCACTAATAAATTCGTGTATTGTGCATTTATTAAAGCACCTTATTGTGAAGTTGCTATTATGTACTACATCGCTGAAATGTATTGTTTTTTTGTATTGCCTAAATTTTCCATGGGACGTGGAAGAAGGAAACGTGTTGTGCTGTCCCCAAGATGTACAGGACCTTATAGATTACGGGACAAAAGCCCCCCAAGCATGACGCGCAACGCGAATGCATTGAGGAACAAGTTGCGTGACACTAAGCAACGTTGCAGCGTCTCGTAGAGTGGGCGTTGCGCATCATGTTGCAGGACATTTTATCTCCTAGTGTATCTGAGACTTAAAGATAACTTTTTTGTAAGTATCAGACATTCCATTGGCTTCATTAACATCTATGTGCATAAGTCCTGTAGCACAAGAAAGTCTTTTGTGGTAGACAAGCCATCGCTATACGCTTTCTACTTTTTTTTTAATTCGCCTCACCTCATTCTGACATAGATTAATAAGAATTTTACATAACCGAGAGAGCTATCCATATTTTAATAAAACTGTTTTAAATTTCAATTTTATGTTGAGACAATATGAAATGCTATACTTAACTTTTTACTCAATAGTTTGTGAATTATTCTTACTTTATTGACTGGATTATTTATTTTGTTCGTTTATTTAATATTTGGCCCACCTTTCGATTCCAATATGAAAACTAGTAATTCCAGTTAGTTTTTACGACTAATTAGATAATGATATTGTTATAAAATTGAACGAAATCATCGAAACAATGCTTTGGCTAATCTGTCAACATTTGTGACACATTTTACAAGAGAACGAACATCTACATCAGTGTAAATCATTTCAAACGCCAATCTTGAATCAAATCACGAGACTTATTCGTTTAGTAGACTAGTTCTAAAATGCCTAGTGTATTCGGTAACATTTTGCATGCAACCGCAATACATAATAATTGAACGGAAGAACTCCGCATCTACAGAGCTTCAACTTTCATACAGACATTGTAATTAAAAAAAAACTAGATCAATTTGTACATCCACGACTCACGCTTTCGACAACTCCATTGTGACATAATCCATGTATAACATACCCAACACTCGTAGCGGTCGCGGTCATGAAACGCTAGACTGAGATAGCACTTATTCGCTGTCCTACTCGCACGTTCAATGACCGCGACGGCTACGAGTTTTGACGTTCGGGTAGTTACAGTGACAGTCCGGACATGGGCGCGAGTGCGAGTTTCGGGCGCTAGGTGGTGCTGGCGACGGCGTGTGGAGACGCGCGCAGAGCCGCGTGTCGTCGTAGTAGCTCGGTTACTGTGATGGCCACTTGAACTGTTCCCTTGCCTTCGAGAACGTCGGCTGCGCAGCACATAAGTTTCTGAAAAAAAGGGATATAGATTAGAAGATGGTGATAGAGTTGACTCCCATAGATGAATTTTAAGAAATGTGTTATCACTTTATTTATTTTTTGCTGCTCTTCCAGAGGCCACAGATTAATCTAGAGTGAATACAGGACACCACATTTTTTAGGTAAACCTTTAACTTTTCAATCTAACTAACACAACCCATTTGTAATCTGATCGTCAAAGTCTTTGTTCCAATAGTTGATATTATTCAGTAATTGATTTGCAACTTCTTATCAAGTAAATAAGTACATTGAAAACTTTGTGACTGCTGAAAAATCACCTTTTTTGTATCGTGCCACTATTGTTTTAAGGGTGCGATATATACCTTGCAATCTGAACAAAGTATAGTACCGTCAAACGGGGTGAATAGGAACAAAACTTTTGTTCAGAGCATCAGTACATTTATTACAACTACTGAATAAGCTGGGAAAAAAATGTTTATTAACCGAAGACTTTTTTTCCTAAACACCCCTGCGTTCCTAGTCGCCCCGTTTGACTGTAACCAGGTTAAAAAAAAACACAAGGGCTGCCAATAAGAAATTTATTTCTTTAAGTAGTTGAAACATTGTAAGTACATACAAAAGAAAAGTACACTTTACATGTTTTTCACCATAATAAAACTATGACTAATAGCAAAAACATTTCGAAAAAAACTTCCACATTACGTAGCTTCGAATAAACAAAATTAGATCTCTCACAAAGTGCATTATGTGAAGGACGCGTGTATTTAAATGCAAATTACATCTAAAATTATAATACTGAATTTCAGTAGAAAATATTTAGAAAAGAAAACGATAAACCGAGCAACTTATAAGTTAGTTAAAATAAAACTGGAATTCGATATCAAGACTGGTTTTAATGTTTAGAGATTGGCAAGAATTAGTCGAGTTGAAAAAGCGTTAGTTTGTTAAAGAAATTTATCGAGCTATAAAATAAAACTATTGAGTATATTCGACTTTATAACTTTTGTATAAATTATAGTCTGTATTACTTATAATTGTATTGTTAGATAGTTCGCCATTTAGCTAAAACTTTGTTTATAGCTAGTGCAAGTCTTGTAATGTTATCTTATATATAAAAAATAATAGCTGTTCGTTAGTCTCGCTAAAACTCAAGAACGGCTGAACCGATTTGGTTCATTTTGGTCTTAAAATATTCGTAATAGTCCAGGGAAGGTTTAAAACGTGAGGAAAAAAAAGTATTCATTGACTATTAGGTGTTACGAAGTTCGCCGGGTCAGCTAGTTCTTATATGTATAGCTGTTCGTTAGTCTCGCTAAAACTCGAGAACGACTGGACCAATTTGGCCAATACTGGTCTTGTAATTTTCGTAATAGTCTAGGGAAAGTTTAATCGGTGAGAAAATATATATAAAATTGTTTATTAGGTGGTACGAAATTTGCCATTAATAAAGTAGCGACCCGCCCCAGCTTCACACGGGCGTTACAATTCTCAGTTTTTCTCTACAATATTGTGTATGTATTTTAGATCTAAACCTTCCTTATAAATCACTGCCTATTGGTGAAAACCTCACGAAAATCCATTCAGTAGTTTTTTAGTTTATCGCGGCTTGACAGACGGGGTGGGGGATTTAACTTTACAATATGTAGGTATGTATAAGGAAGTACATTGTTAGATGGCTCGTGATACAATCAAAATTTTAGTTATGGCTAGTGCAAATCTTGTATCATTATGAATAAATAAATTGAAAATACGGTAATACAATCCAAAACAAAAATATGCAGAAAAAGTAGTCATTTTCTGTTCAAACACACAAAACCATTTAAACTTTCTACAAAGATATATTATAGGGGGAGCTAATATTAAGGTCTAATTAAAACCAGTCGTCTATAAACTACGTAAATAAGTACCCAAGCACCACAAGCTAATAAATATATGTACGCTATAAGCTTTTAAATTATATATTAAATATCTATTATATCTCTTAAGTATATAATTATCGATAATTAGCATTGTACTTGCGACTTTAAAGCTCAAAAATAAGATTATGTCAAGAAGCGTAGAGAAAGAAAATAACACACATATACAAATAGCTTATGACCAGAATAATTATAATAGATATTATTTTGCTATTGGCGCTCTCAATATGGATCGTCTTGGTATAGTTATAATTTTTGGATAAGCTGAGGTCTGAAAGACAAAGGGCCAAAACTTTGTAAAGCGGACACGCGCGACCGGCACCCGTCGCGTGACTATGCGCGTGTCGAGTGCTCGGGGTCCCCGTCGAAATCGGATCATTACCTGCGCAGTGTCGCTAGTTCAATTTTGACGGTGTGCATGTAGTTGTGTCGATGGAGAACTTAATATATTATTGCGTAGCACCACGGACATGGCTTCCCGCGTCGTAAGCCGGAGCGGGGAGCCGCGACGCAGCACTTTTGTATAGGTTCGCGCGGTGCTCTGCTTTACGCAGTTTCGGCCATAAAATGTAATTTTTGACATCTCATTTCTATATATCGAGCTTTCTTTTAAAGATAGGAAAGTATCAAATAAATCCTCCTGCTCCGGGTGGAGCGAGAGGAAGTATCAGACCTTTACTGGACAAAACACACCTGTGTTCCTTTTAGTTGCCATATGCGTTCCAAGGCCGCAACTATAGTAATTTAGCTTACTATAATAGCAACTTTGATTTTATTGGCTCATTTTTGGCAGCTTTATTACAGCTATCTTCGAAGAAACTAGTTACGACGATATTAGAATACAACCAAATAGCAAAACTAATCATAAAATATAAGCTATAATTTCGAGTTCAGTAATGTTACAAAATTAGAAAGAATTATGTAAAACAGTGATAGTCAAGTTAGAATGTAATGAAAACGATTAACAAAAGCTGCAGTCTTTATCAACACATCTTTGGAATGGTTACAATATAATAATAATTATACTTTTTTATATATTTTACGAATATTTTAAACTTGTCATATTCAGTTACTTTATAAATGCATAGAACATCGTTCATCATATATAAATATATAAACATTTATATTGATCTTATTGGCATCATTTTTTTTGTTTGGTTGGCGTCGTTAAGGAATATTGGTTAATTTATTTATTATAAGAACATTTTTTTTTATAAAAGTTGTCTTTTATGTAATATTTTATATCTTTCGTAAAATTGTTACGCAAAAAGCCTCGAAATACTAAATACTACTCGCTACCGATGAAAAAGTCGCCTACCTGAGACGTGGTACGCATTGCATATGAATCATGTCTTTTAAAGTCTTATATATTTTTCTGAGAATTTATTAGCTGTCGCGAGAGAAATTTACAATATATGCTATGTTAGGAAGTTTCACTTGTATCATTTACTAATCAAATTTCAACGAAGTCAAACAGTGGCAATAAGCTGTATAAAAGTTACGCATAATTACTCGTACATTAATTCTTATAACTTAAGTTCCAGTAAAATTTGAGTAACTCGTTTCTACTTTATTTTGTTTACGATGTTGCTACCACAGTGGAACCCCGGTAATCCGACAAAAATTCTGCAGGGCAGTGTCGGACTATCAAATTTGTCGGATTATAGTCTCTCTTGTAAAAAAAAATCCGTACTATACGACAAATCCAATCGACAGATCCAATGATAAGATTCTATATTATGTTATATTACTCTGAAGTACGAAGTCGAAGATTACCAAAAAACATATTCAATAATAAATAATAGACCATGTCGAATTACAGGGGGTATCGGATTAGATAGGGGCCGGATTACCGAATGTCCACTGTATTTTCGTTTAGAAGCTTTATTTTATTTCATTAACTGATGATACAATGAAAAGCTGCAAGTCTTTTATTACTATTACTTGCTCACAATATTCATAATCGTCTTTACTAAATATCAATTCCTAATTTACTGTTTCACACGCAATGCGCACCCGTACTACGAGATACCTAAAAAAACAAAATTAGCTTTTGCATTAATAATACAATAACGATATGATGTTTCGAATAAGGCATATAATTCTTATTTGATAAGAAGTATCGAGTAAACAGCTAAGCTACGTCTTCAGTATAATATATTAGTTTAATACATTTCCTTTCATCTCAATAATACTTCATGCACCAATTGTTTTTAGAGTATGTTTATTGTACTTTTAATTTTGGAAATATGGGTTTTTGATGTGTGTATGTGATTCAAATAAAGCTGTGATTGTTCAACGTTTTCAAGTACCCACTGTACGGTTTACGTACATGGTAAAATAATTAAATTAGTTAAATTAGCCGAATGTAAGCTTATGTACGTGCACTTTGAACGCGACCTACATTCGGTGATGCATTGACATAGGCAGAGCCACAATTGCATGCATATATGTAAAGTATTTTTACTTTAGTGTTCAATTAGACGTGGTTTGAGTCGGACTACTTGCATTTTTATTTTGACTCTTCCCGTTAGGCACTCAGTGACATTTTGCATCTATTACACTTACATTTACATTGCATTGACATCATACTTATGTTGGGATTGCACCCTACACCCACCACTGTCTGAATTTTTGACAAAATGTTTTATTTTAGTTACTAGCTAAAGTTCAATATTTTTATAAGCCAATCTTGCATAGCTAAACGTGTTTGTTCTGAATTGGTCGACGTCGACACAGCAATTGAAATGTCAGGCTGCAACGGCTGGGGTCGAACTTATGACATCTTACTTGCAAACTTGTTACTTTAGCGATAGGTATGATTCTTTTACTTTGTTATTATATCCAATTGATTCTACTACCCTGTTGCTTTAAATTGGTAGCAAACACCCCTATTAAGCTCCACCAATCATCAACCTCATCAAAATTATACTTTATTGAATCACATCACACAGTAACTACTTAATAGGCTCTATAGCCATCATAATTAATTCCTTTTTTTTTTGTTGATATCTTTACTTATAAACGGTGTTTACTTTAATTACTACTTTAATCGGAGATTTATTTTACCTTACAATGTTTATAAGTAAAGAGTGCCTTCTATCTATGAATAACGTGTAAAATGTTATCGTATATTGGTGCAAAAATACTACCTAACCTTACGGCTGCTACGTATAATAATTGCATTAATATTTGCATTGCATTGTTACGTAAAATATAGACAAAAAAAAACACTAAATTAGACTTAATAGCGAATCACTCTTCAACACAACAAACGATGAGATCTTGGGAATAATAGTTCTGCAGACTGTATGATCGCTTGTACGGTCAACTGCATGTCTATGGTATCAACTTGTTGCTTGCACTTCTATTTTGTAGAAGTAAGTTTGGTTTTTGCAAATTGTGGTAGTACAACACACGTGTGGTTGACCGTACATAGTACCATCTCTGTCTTTCTTGCTTTAATGTGTATTATACAACTCTTTTCAGTGAATATTTTACATTTAATCCAAGAATTTACAGTCTGCAAAACATAATATAAAAATCAAACACGCAAAAGCAACCAATAAACAAACCAATTGGCAAAATATGTAAAAAATATTAATAAGAAAAAAGTAACTAATTAAAATTTTAAATGCCTCAAATGGGAATGAACTTACACTAATAAAAAATGGAATTATACCAATTAATAATAGAAAACTATACCAATCAATAATACAAACAAATCCACTGCAACCGTAATGTCTTTTTAAAACAAATAAGATAAATTCCATAGTATAAATCCGTCGAAATACCGTCCAATTCCTTTCAGACTTGTAGTAGACAATCATTCTAAAAAGCTAGCCTCAAAATTCGATTTCAGACCATAATCACAGTCAGACTGTGTCAAAGGCATACATGTTTACTTGACCGATGTTGTCAAACCTCAAAACAGTACAGATGTAAATTTACATACAGTTAGAATAAGAAAAAGGACTTGTGGGTTAATTTAAAATGATGGCAGACATATTTTACGGAATAGTGGTAACAGTTTTTTTTTTGGGTAAAAATCATCCAATGACATCTTCCACCCTTGGGCGGAGCAGGAGATAGTGTCAGACTTTTATTGACTAAAAATCCCACCCCGTTAATTCTTTACCTTTATACCAGAGCCGAGAATTCCTTTCAGAAGTAAAACCGTGGCCCCAATAGACTTTGACCCTGTCTGCTGACAGGTTGGGCCCCTACGATTTGCTGACAACTCCTTGTGGTAACGGTACCGACTTACAAGTTAGCCCAGTCAGGCGCCTTACTTTGTGTAATTTATTTTATTACCAATGCTCTCGAAATAGTGAAGGAAAACATTATAAGGAAACCGCATGTCTTAGAATTAAAAATTGAAAGACATGTGACGTCCATCGAATCCGCACTGTGTTCGCGTGGCGATTTACAGCCTGTTCCCTCTCCTAGAGAGGAGCCCTGCGTCTCAGCAATGGGAACATTATAGGGCTGATAAAGTTTATTTTGCTGACTTTTCCGACTCTAAAACGTTTACAGTGCATTGAAACTAATATTAACTTTTGGAGGTATTTGGGACTGAGAGTAAAATCCCACACACCTCCATTGATAAGGGAGGATCCTCCGACCAGACAGGTGTAATGTCTGGTGGGCTATTATTGCCCGATATATGATTTCAGGCTGTTCTATATGTTCAAATCGCGCGGAGCATGTTACTTGCGCGATGCAGGATTAGTTCATTTGTGACGACATAGATGGCGCTACAAACTATTCTAAAGTGATAAGTACAACGGTATAAGTACAATAAATAGATTAATATCCATTCAAGCTTGTTTTCAAATTTTTTAGCCTGGTGTGAGCAAAATAGACAACCTCTGTTACCTATTATTCCAGTTACCAAAGCTTTATAACTAGTAATGATCACTCTGTTACTTGCATAAAGTATGAACCAATTTTTATAAACAAACATAGTTACATGTGCTGCATGTATCAATGCAGTATCTTTTGTGTTAATACAATAAATTCACACATACTTTATTTGCTCATTTGGCTTTTTTTTTGAGAACAAGACCTGCCAACTATTTTAAATTGGCCCTTATATCATTACTATTCATAACTGACTAGGCTAATTAACTTTCTGATCCTATTTAAAGAATAATTTCAACAAAAGCCGTTATGAATCTTTTCCAAGTGCTTAACGAATGTACGATTTTCGGTACGCAGTGGTAACATCGCTCTTTCGAATTCTCGTCAGTTAAAATATGTTTTGAATCTAGAATATTGGCAGGTCCTTTTTCTTATTCTTTCGTATTTTCGGAAAACGAGGTATAAAAATATTCGGTCGGTTACAAATCACAAATATTATCAAGTAAAGTTTACAAAGGGTACATGATTAGCAAAATGGTGGACACGAAGAACGTGCCAAGGCATAGACAAGTAAATAGAACTTTGTTCTCGACCTCCTTAGGAGCTTCAGTCTCAGTAGAAATCACACTGTTCAGATTGTTCTGTATATCGAGATTCATTTTACCCCTGTCATATCTTTCAGTGTCAACTTCCTCTCTCATCAATTCCGTAGGAAAATCAACTTCATCTGTGTCGTATATTTCGAAATTATCGCTTTTAAGTATATGGTCTTCCTTGCAGAAGGGCGTCACGAATTGGACTCTATTAGTCTGGTAATAGGGTCCTCTATTCCTTAGCTCACTGGTCGCATAAACTGGTGAATAGTGTGCGTTTGAGTCCGTGTTATTGTTTTCAGTGTTTTGGTACTCTTCGGACTCGTCGATGGTGTAGTGATTGTTGTCGGAGAAGTTGAAGTTGCTGATGAAACGTTCTTCAGAGTATCTTCTGAGCTGCCTTTGGTAGTAGTTGACTTCTAGTGATGATTCTGGGTCCTCTGCCTCGTCGTAGTTTCCAGCCGCGCATTCTCCGTGCGTCGGTTCGAAGGTGTAGTAGGGGTCTGTGTGGATATCCCTTGGCGGGCAGTGAGGCGGCGTGGCGTGTGTGAGGAGAGCGGTCACTGTGCGAGCGAGAGGCACGATACTGTCGTCTCCGTCGCTCTCCAGGTTTCCCAGTATGTCTTCGGGCGAGCAGATGACCTCCTGCAACACACGCCACCCGTCTCTTAGTTTCATTACAATAATCTCTGTCGCTCGCGAAAGGATATCTTACAAGACCCTGCAACACTCGAAACGAACACGGCGGGAATGCAAAGTTACAGTAGATTTTTATGTATTAGTCACAATAGACTTTTTCTTCCCACTTTAAATCGCGTAAGAGAGGTCACAAAAATTTAAAAAAAAATTACGGGTATAAAAGAATAAATAAATATTTAAAACTTATTTAATTGTTATGTCACTCACCTCTTCAACTCCAATTTTTCGACACGCTTCCAAAAAGTTGTCCACATTCCTCCTACATCTCGCCATTGTTAGCTTGGGCTGAAAATAATTTTAATTTTTTCATTATTTAAAAACAAACCAAAATACAGCCGACCGATTCTACTACATGTCTTTTCTAACGAACAAGCATTATTAAGTTTTACTAGTAATTCCTAAAAGATATAATCGATTACTACAGACTGATCATCACTCATTAGTTTTTGAACTTGAAGACATGTTACATTTGTTTAGCTGAACCATAATCTTATTTGATTTTATTACAATTTCTTCACCTGATCGTATCCTTCAACTAAGACGATGCCTACGTTAGTTGCAAGGTGCGGGATGGGGTGTCCACTCAACCAACAGCAGCCAAAGACTACAACGTTATCACTACTCTCATCTCGTGCATAGTACTACCATAACCTCGGTGCGTAGTCATCTCAGTTAATTTGTAGGCCCCACTTATAATTTATAATTTTTACCTGCGCAGGCGACGGCACGTGCACAGAGGCGACGGAGCGCGGGCGCACGTGGTTGGCGAGGTGACACAGCACCACACCGTCGCACAACACTGGCGCTAACTGCTCTGGGAGAGACATCTTCAGGCGGGACTCGATGATCTGTGACATAATGATACAGGCTGTTAATAAATGGTTATTACAGGACCTTCAAAGAAGCAAAAGAATCAAAGTACAACCAGAACGCTGTCAATCAGCCTAGATCGTCAACAACATTCGTTTTGAAACACCATGCCAAGATGTCGTTGACGGACCGGTGGTCTGGTTTGCAATACATAAAATCTAAGGTAATAGTTGTTTTTCTATCAGCCTAAACACTAAAAGCATGTGACTGATTGATCATGTCTGTTCTTTCTAAGATACGAGTATCATATCTTATCATAGAGTCAGAAATAAATTTAACTGTACAAATCTAAACAACATGATCTATTACACTGTACCCAGAACCTTCCACCGGCGATAGGTGCATACAGGCAACACACGAATGCCGTACTAATTCTGTCAAGCGGTCGCCTGTCCGCCGTATGGTTGATTCTTACAATAAAGACTTATCTAATACTGATATCTTTAATTGTACTAGCCATTTTGTTTTTGTAGCAGTCGTAAAAATACACATTATTTGAAAATTTCAACTTTCTTTCTTAAGATTTATAAGGTACAGCCCACTGATAGGCCAACAGACAGACAGACGAATAGCGGAGGCTTATTATTTAGGTCCTGTTGACACACTTCGGATATGGAACCCTAGAAATAATTTTCAACGACAATAATATTAATTTAGTAAAACTAAACTAATTTAGTAAAACTAAACTAATTTAGTAAAACTAAAGTTATTTAGTAAAACAAAATTAATGAAAACTCACCGATCTCAACTGCGTCAGCAGGTCCAGCTCCTCCTTCTGCTTATCAAACTCTCGCTTCATAGTAAAGCTGAGCTTGTCGGCTGGCGCGTCCTTGTTCCACGCCATCTTGCCGGGGGGCTTCGGCGCCGCACCTTTTAGAAATGACACACTCGTCGTCAGCAACTTGGCACTGTCCCCGTTCACTTGCCGCGGTATACTCGACTTGCCTAAACTGTTGTACCCTATTGTATTCGTCGGAGATTTCGAAGGCGATGTGGGCTTGATATATGTGTCTGTCTGTCCGTTAACGCGACCATTATAGTCTACATTCCCATTGACGGTCGAGTATTTGCTGTTAACATTTCTCGATGGCACAACTTTTTGTACAGGCCTTTTGTTCTCTTCTTGTTTCTCTATGACTCCATTCCCGTTCGTTGCTTGGTTTTGAAATCTTCTGGGAGTGGAGTGTAGGAGGGGGGAGTTTGGCACTTGGGAAAGGTTAGGGGATGAGGTATTGGATAGTGTACTACTATTGGAAGAGGCGGTTTTGTATAGACTAGGTGATACATTACTAGTGTATCCGTTGACGGGGGAGTGGGAGGGCTTGTGGATGGGGCTCTGGGTGTTGGAGTGCGGGGACGAGTCCAGCTCGGGGGAGGGCTGCTCGGTGCGGGGGCGGTAGATATCTTGCTGACGCTGTTGTCTTAAGGCTTCTTTGTATTGTCTGGAATGTTGCGAAAGTTTAGTAAGATTTTATCCCCAAAGACGTGTTTGAAGGCACATAGATTTCGTTTTACAGCTGTTACACAATAAACAACCTAATCAGTGGCTACATTAATCACATATTGATATCTAAGTTACATTTCGAACTTGTTAATCGCTTAACTTTGGACCACACCTCAATAGGAAATAGAAAACGACTGCCAGAAACATTTAGTTCATTAAAACGAGCAGTGTGAACTACGTATTTGTTAGTACTGCCGACTGCACCCACAGTCGGAAGTTCGGGAGACTCCAATTAGTGTGTTTACGGACAAACGATACCGTGCATGCTATTAGTAAAGCGACCCTTGTGGCATATGAAGAATTTATTGTTTGATTTATATTTTAATGCTTATGTTACCGGCAATCCATATATTCCCGTATTCTGTACAACACCTAGGCAATTTATAGAATACGGTTTAAAATAAGGCTTTTATTTTCAGGTGGTGATATGAAAAAAATATATACCTAAGCTAACCTGTCCCGTGTTAGGGTGCTTTAAAATTATACCACCTCCTTCCCTGCTCTCGTCTTTTAGACGCATTACCAGCTCCGCATTCGGTATTTTATAGAATACCTGTACCTCTACCATGAGTTTTAAGCAATAGTATTCGTCGCTACTCGATATCGACGCCGTAAATATTTTGTATGGCAAATTTTGGTTCTGCAAGTGACCGCTAGAGGCGCTGCAAAATTTGCCATACAAAATATTTACGGCGTCGATATCGAGTACCGACGAATACTATTGCTTGAAACTCATGGTAGAGGTACGGAATTATACAGATTGCCGGTAACACATATATTATTAGGATAATAAATATCAACTTGTGAACTTATTTTGTAAAGAAATAAATTCATTGGTTTATTTAATATCTAAAAATCTCGTGTCACAGTGTTTTTTTATCGATCTCCTCGATACAAAATTCATATTATCGACTTTTATAAAAATTTAGTGTATATTTAGTAGGTCTGAAGACAAAATATTTTTGCCCCCAATCTTTTTTTTTTGTAACTTATTTGGCCGAGTAACGTTCGCCGAGTCAGCTAGAAGAAGATAAATATGTAGAGTTAAGAAAAACGGTAATTTAAAAAACTAAAAAACCCGACTGCTTTTCTGAGCATTCATGAAAAAGCCCTAAAACAAGAAAATCTGGCAGTCGGGACCCATTCTAGAAAGTCAGCCGTCTAGTCAATAGATTGGAGTAATCTGCAATGTAATATAGGTATGTGCTCTCAATTCTAGAATGGGTCCCGACTGCCAGATTTTCTTGTTTTAGGGCTTTTTCATGAATGCTCAGAAAAGCAGTCGGGTTTTTTAGTTTTTTAAATTACCGTTTTTTATTTTTTATTTTTTTTTAGTTTTATTTTATTACGATATCACTTTCAAAGTAATTACGAATCTAAAGACACCTCTCAAATTAAAATCCATCGAGCCGTTCAGGTCGCAAAGCATGCCAAACATTTGAATTTGACGCTAAAAATCCGCCATTTTGTTTTTTTATTATTTTAATATACCCAGTGTCACTCTCACAGTAAATACGAATCTAATGACACCTCTCAAGCTAAAATCCATCGAGCCGTTCAGGCTGCAGAGCGTGCCAAACAATTATACATACATACATACATACATATATACATACATACATACATACATACTCTCGAAAAACATAACCCTCCTTCTGGCGCAGTCGGGTAAAAAAGCTGATTACAGACGGATCAAACATTTTCGATACAACAACAGTATTCATATTGGAAACATTATGAGTGAGCTTCGTAATCGTAATAAATTGATGGCACTTACAAAAAATAAATGGAACACTAATTGATTACGCCCATTTTTTAGTTTTTTAGTGTGGTCAATCATAAAATTACTTCTCCCAATCAGGGTGGAGACAGAAAGTGTAAGAATGTTACTTATTGAAACCCATCGCGGTTCTGGCTCGTTGAAGGTTCATAATTTAGTTGTCTTTGCATTTTAGAGCCGCGCTGACATTTTAGAACTTGATTTAAAAAAGTGTCCTTGATTTAATGAAGTTCTTGAACATTCTTCTCTTTATGGATTTAAGCTTTGAAATGTGCAATTAAATTTTTCTGACTGATAGTGTTTTTGAGAATTCAAAAGTTCCTGTAAATGGTTTATTTGAAATAAATGCCTAAATCCTGCAACCTAATTAATTTGGTAATTATTAGGTGGTCCTAGTACCGTATATGGCATACTCTAGCCAAACGTTATTAACGTTTATAAATACAGTTCTTCACTTCGATATTTCCAGTTTCAAAAACAATGACCTACAATTTTATAATTCTACTTACATTTTTAACGGCTCGACAAAAAGTGTTACCAGCCGTGATTAAAATAGAATGTTTGATTGTTCCGCTCATCGCGTAGTAGATATTTTGAGAGGATATCGTGAAAAGTGTGAGTGTTCTGTGTTGTTTCACGAGGCTGAATAGCTGACGTCGGGTCAAGGCGCTACGAAAAATTGATGTAGGGTTCATTTAGTAATAGCGTATAGACTAATTTAATAAAGAGCCGAGAGCCAATTTCGTGTATTGGAAAAGAGAAGGTAATTTCCAAAACTATAAGCACCTATGTGGAAAGTCGTCCGCCATTATTACACATTATTCCAAATAATGGTAGCTTACGTACCTTGATATTATTTGTCAAATCGTTGAGCTCGTTTAAACTATGTTGAGATAAACACCTCGAACATTAACCTAGTCAAATCATATGACATAAACCTGGTCAAATCGAGTTACTGTATTGACTTTAAACTTTAGACTTTGACCTCTGAGTTTGTTTCATTGTTTCTTTTTAGAGTAGTCAGTTAGGAAACACTGGCCGTGTCTAGTTTGATTTGGCGAGTTCAAGTGTTATTTATATCCAATTTACAAAATAAATACCATTTAAATATTTATAGTAGAGATGAATTAATAATAACATGCACGATTAGGTACCCTAAGAAGACAGTGTAATATTATTATAAAAAGAGTGCAACACGTACTTATAATTTTTTTTATGCAATACTTTTCGAGAATTCTCCTTTTCAAAACGGTTCTTAGCACAGCTCTTTTCATAACAATACCACACAAAAACTAAGAAATCTATGTGACATCAAACCTTAGTAAAAACCACATACATAAAAACCAGTGCGAATGTTAGTGAATGTCGTGCGAACATGACAATGTACCTGTAGGTTTGTTGATGGGCTAATTTACTCTTTTCGTCGCCATTCGACATGTTTCCTTCGGGTGAAATACGGACGCTGAAAGGGACAACACCGGGGTTAATAAAAAAGAGAGATGGAGTTGCAACGATACCTCGCGCGCTTAATTTTAAATAGACCTAACTGAAAAACCGTTAAAAAAATTGAATCTTGAAACTTATGTCTTATGATTCAATTTTCAACTGCATCTTTTTTATGTTACGTCTCTTTATGATTAAGCGTGGTTGTGGATTGATTCGCTGGCTGTTCATAATAAATGTGTTACACCTAGGACTATTTACTAGCGTTAATTTTAAAGATTGTTTATATATTAATAAGTATAACACCGTGTCTTCTTTTTTTTTTTAAATATATTTTTGAGACTGGATGTTCATGTTGAAATTTTTAGTTGAATTCGTTATTACTACATGCATACAGACTGATTTTTTTTTTTTCAAGGCTTGGTACCGAAATTGTATTTTTTTTTTTCAGATTTACGGACAGCTCATTGCTCAATCTGTGTGACTAGGCAAAGCGACACCACGCCAGCACAAACCCTGCAGTGGAACACATTTATTTTGAACAGTACAAAGTGATACCGTTGCGGAAACATGAGACAGAGGAAAGGGGGTGATAATGGCTGTGAAGAACGGAAAATAGTTTTAAATTTAGGTTTTACCTCTGTATCGGCCAATGCGAAAAAAATAAAATAAAGATATAAGCAGCTATTTTAGTCTACACATAGTTTTAAATAGAAACACCCAAAATAATTATTATAAATATAACTCTTTATATCAATTAAAGCGAAAACGTACTCAGCAGTATTTGTTGAACCAAAATTGAGTTAACAAAAAAATGTTCAAAATTATATCATGTTTTAGTCTGCTAAGCACGCATCCGTTATTACAAAAGTTTTAAAAATACCATTAATTTAATAAATTAAAATAATTTAGAATGTTACTGAAAAAAAAGCTATTACAAACACAAGACTTCTTCAATCAAATCTATTTGAATACCAGTGTCACGACCAAAAAAAAATACCAAAATTTCCTGACCATTTCAAGTAAAAAAACCCTGGTAACAAAATCGTGCCACTGGCATTCTTAAAAAAAAAAAAAAAAAACTAATATGTTTTGCTATTAGGTAAATCTCCAATTAAAAACACCAATCAGTTTAAAAATAAAATTGTTATTTTTTTAATCTCTACAAGCCACCAGAAAGAAGGCCAAGTATATGGCATCAAACATACCCGGAGAGTAAAGGGGTGAGCGGTGCGAGGGGTGTCTCGCTGGAGAGTGACTGTGCCCGTGATAGTGCTGCTCCGGGGGACAAGGTGGATGGTGTGCTTGGGGTGGATCGACCACTGCCACCGCCACCTGAGTCACCGCCACCTGTGGATACAAAATTTGGTTTGAAGAATTGGCCACTTCACCGCTGGCCTGCACATCGATTGACCCCCGATTTCAGAGTTTAGTATTTCTTAAACTCTAGCCTCCAGACCTATCCAAATTTGGTATTTAAGTAGGATTTGAGACATTTTTAACTCAAAATACTCAATTCAGAAATCCGGGGCGGGTTTCTGAATTCAGCGAAATAATCATTCCAAAAATATAACGTTATTGGGATATAAGATTTTGGGTAAAATATCGATTTGAGAATACTTTCATGATATTGCATGGATATAAAAAATAACTTGCCAAAGTGTAAGCAAGCACGACTACTAGTTTTTTTAAGTTAAAAACGTTCCAGTATTCGTTCGTAACGCTAAGCAAACTGAACAGTAACATGCACTCAATCGATTCTGAACTCTTTTTAGGTCAGTGGCAATTTGGTAAAACAATTAAGTTAGAAGAGATTTATATGAGTAGCAGACAGTAAAAACAGTCCCCAGAACGGGTTGAAGAGACTTAATTTTAGTCCGGTCCTATTTCCGAGCGTAAAAAAAGTTTATATGCCCGTCATTCATTTTTTTATGGTCGTGAGCCATTTGTGAATGCCAGCAGTCATTAAGGACGCTTGACATAGTGAATGGGCCGTTAACGGTGGCTATACCAAACGTGAATGAAAATAAATTTGTAATAAGAACTGTAATTACGATATTACACAATTTCGGGGCAATGTTTGTAAACAGCTCAACTTCTATTTGTAAAATTTAAATACTATAAATTTGAAATTTCGAAATTAGAATTTAAAAGTTTCAGTTCAGATTTTAAATTACACACCACACTGTGCAGTGGCTATTAATAAACTAAACGAAAAGGTTTCTCAGTTAGTCGCAAAAACATATTATTAGTTCATCTCTTTAATAGCTAGATTTGCCGGAAGTCCCTTACAGTGACACATAGTTAATTTACATTTATCCGACATATTAGTTGCGTTTCGGAGAGTGTCCGCCAAGGCCGTTTCATCAACGGACCACCAGACTTATGACGATGCACTTTCGGAACATGGTGGACATCCCAACCATTCGCACAAAACGCTTTGATAACGCATTAAATGTGAGTATCCTGATAGCTACAACACCTGTTGTCTTCAAGTCAAGAGTGAACCGGTTAGGCAAGCGAATCGCTATCAGGTGAGATAGTGGTGAAGTGCGGGTCTATCAATCATAAATAATTTAAAAAAAAACAACCTTGATTTATACCTTAGGCAGTCTACCAAGGTATTCCCCGAAGTGTACGACGGTAGAAGATTGACAAAAGGAAACATGCTCTGTTTTGTTCCAGGACATGGGCTACCCATGTGCTAAATTTTATCCAAATCCGGTCAATCGTTCGAGCTTGAAGAAGCAACATTACAAATGTGATTAGTGTGAATGAACACTTACCATCATTAGACCATCTCTTGTCCACTCCATCAGTGCTGTACCCACTATCGACAACATGCCTCGGCTTGTGTCTCAGGCAGTCTATCGTGGCATTCCCCGAAGTGATCTGATGCGTGGTACTCGGGTTCGGCGAGCTGCTGATGTAGGAGCTGTGCTTAGTCGATCGTCTCGTCTCGTCTACTCGTCTGTGTGCCGGTAACGTGTCTTTGTTCGCCATGTTTTCTAGGTACTTGAATATGTGCACGCGCCCGCGCATGCATATCTAAAAATAATGAAAAGATTTTGGTAATTACACTGGTCAACACGATTTTTTGCCTTTGAACTAAATAGGGTACAAGTTTTGTAATAATATATCTGTAGAATTTAACAATTACAAGTGAGCCTGTAAAATTTGAAACGTTATTCCCAATTTCTCCAGGGTCTCAACATCAGAACCTGAGCTAATGACCATGGAACCGCCTGAGAATTACCTAAACCTTACCCGTTCAAGATAAAAAAAAGGAAATTCCAAATCGTTCCACACGTCTTCGAATAATCGGGAAACACGACATAAAAAAAGAAATGTGAACCTCCTCCTTTTTTGAAGTAGGTTAGAAAAGATGGTGGAGAATTGGAGATGTCAGTAAATTACAAGTTTCTTCAAGTCATTGTTGTTTTTAAATTATCTTTTGCTCTATCTTGGATTTGAAAATCAATTTACTAAAGAAAACAAAAAGGCTTGGGGCTGTTTGTGCTAC
The DNA here is from genome assembly GCA_958295575.1 of Leucania comma. Taxonomy (NCBI): domain Eukaryota; kingdom Metazoa; phylum Arthropoda; class Insecta; order Lepidoptera; family Noctuidae; genus Leucania; species Leucania comma. The sequence continues at coordinate 7,076,033 of OY282468.1, forward strand.
CTACGGTGGAATAGGAAATTTCTGTCCGTAAGTACATGATGTTATTATTAAATCTAGTCTGTTGGGCAAAGGCTTCCTTTCGTTCCTTTCATGAATGAAGAATGCATGGTATGTGTGGTAATGATAAATGAATTTTATTTGCAAATAGTTTTTAAAACACAATTTTATATCATTTGATTTGTAAAGATAAAAGTACTTTTTTGGGCAGTTGTCAGTCGTTGCGTACTAACTACTTACAGGTCATTGGACTGGCTCAGCTAATGTTTAATTTAAAAAAAAATTGTACATGCGTATATTAATTCGAGTTAAAAAAAAACACTTTATTTTTTAATTTTATCTTAACAAATCAATAGTGTTTCATGTACCGGATCGAGCCTCCACGGGATTAAAACGATCAAAATTTTACCGTGTATACATGTGTAGATCCGATCGGATTTAACCATTATGTACTAAAATACTTTAGTAGGGATCAAAACGAATCGAATAGAATATCCACACAACAAGGAAAACCTTCATGTAAGTCATAAATGTGATCATACAAAGTTAATTACGCCATCCATACCATCTAAAAATAACAACATAAACTGAGATTGGCGTCAGTGTTTATTTAGTTCATATTCACTCTCGCCGATCAGAAAGTAAAGAAGAAAACACACAATGTATTGACAGCATCACATACCATGCGTGTCATAAAACTCGAGGGAAAGTGTTGCTGTACCAAATAGAACAACTGAAAATGGTAGCGGCAGTGGCAAGGAATTTTATTGCCATTTAAACTGCACTATGACGAATGTGGTCTTGTATGTAAATAGGTCGCCCCTGCACTAACGTTTTGTATAGAGCATTAATGCAACCACATTTTGCCAGTTTTGTAATGGCATATGCAGTAATTTTGCTATTATGCCACTGTGGGCTCAAAGGACGTATAGAACGATGCCCCAAATGTGCTATACATTTCTTAAGACCAGTGGTGTCGATATTCTCTTTGCTGATGAGATGAATGATGATGACATTAGAAAAGCCAAGACCACTGCTATCGCAATCAAAGGAAATACCAGTAGTTTAATTTTTTTTTTCAATACCTTTAATATCTGTTCTTATCTCTACGGCTTTTCGACACACAATTTACTATTTTTCATACTAGTGGGGAAAAAAGCAAGTGCTTGCCCTCGCCACGATTTTAATGCATTTATCGTATCAGGCTTTTATTTGATGTCTTCGTAAGTCTAATGCAAAATGTAGTTTGATACACGTGAAAATTTGTCACTGCAGCGCTCAGGGTCATAACACCCTCGTCTATGGCTCGGCTGAATACTGCCTCGGCGGCAATTACCAACTTTCTCCTCTTCAAAATGTGCTACTATTTTAATTCAACAACTTGATTGTATAAATTATCCCGCAGATCTTCACGAGCAGCAGGCTCTGACGCTGAGCGAGGACCACCTTCCTCTTGGCGAACCTGATACGGGATCAGCAACGATTTTATGAAAAAGATTATTATTATTACCGTGGTGGGAGGTGAGACGAGAGGATTGTTGTCCAAATTAAGCGTAACTAGTGTGTTCATGTTGCGAAGTTCCAGAGGTAGTGACGATATGCAATTACAGCTCACATCCAGGTGTTCCAGCCTGAGGTAGGTGATTTCTGCAACGTAAAAAAAAAATTTTAGAAATTGTTCAACAGCCGTAAGAGCGTAGACGCGTGTCTACGACACGGCACGCCACCGTGCAACGGCACGACACTGCCAACTCAAGGAGTTGTCAGCAAACCGTAGGGGCCCAGTAGGGTCAAGGCCTAGTCTGGGGCTTTGGTGAGGTATGAAAATGCATACCAGGGCGCCGGATCCAAGGCTGGGAAGGAACAGGGTAGGTTTTTAATCAGTAAGAGTCTGACACTATTTCCCGCCCCACCCAAGGGCGGGATTTGTCATTGGATGATTTTACCTACCATAAAAAAAACGACTCTGCCAAGCGAGACGGCACGGCGTCGCGCCTAGTACGGTGCACCGGCACCGCGGTCGCAAGACAACAAACATCGTTAAATTTTTGTCTGGAGCAGAATAATACGTCTTTCGCGGTCCATGTCAAGACAAAAACTGAACGATGGCTGTTGTCTTGTGCCCACGGTGCTCCGTACTCGGTACCGTGCCGTCCCACGGCACCGTGACGCGGCGGCCGTCTTACGGTTGCGGCGTCGTGCCTTAAACATGTGTCCACGCCCCTAAGCGTGCATTTTAAACCGGTTTTGAAAAATTGTTTCTATTAGCCAATTTTAGACAAAATGACTTTTTGAGTCAACTATCCGCTATAGTGGTTTACCCGAAATTAAAGTAAGAGTAACGACATACTTTTTTTGTAAGAAATGTACGGTTGATGAGACGACAAAGAAAACCCCAGATTTTGTTCATGTTGAAATATTTAATCCAACTTTACAAAGCAGACAGTAGACTTGTAATAACAACAATGTAACTAACAAGATTGCATCCCTCAAATAGCTTACAAACCGCACAGATCAAAGAGAATTCCCAAGAGGCGCCGAGAACACATCAAACCGAATTTGACCACTTAGTCCCGGCTTTATTTGGTTTCTCCACATAAATAAACAAACGGTAATGCAAGGCGGCTGAATAGTCCTACAGCAATTTCTTAGGTTTATGTGCAAAATGTAGTTCCATCTATCTAGCTTTACAAGCCAAAATCCGACGATGGGTTTCAGACCATTTATCTTTGGATATCTTGTTTCCGTAATATTCAAAAGAGATTAAGATAAACGTAGTACGTCAGTGCTGTATACAGCTGTATAACTGTGCCTCTAGAAGAAAGTACCTATTATATAAACAAAAAGGACTAGATAGAAAACTATAAATAATAATAATATAATTTATTTAATCACATAACTGAGGTCCATTATAAAAACGAGTAAAACTAATAAGAAATTGTTAGCAGGGACTTTGTCCGCTGTACTAATTTCCACAAATGTGGACAATCGTGTCTATTAGCTAAGATGCTGTGGCGACTTCCACGCGGCTTACTGATAAAAGATGCGGACTTTTTGCGCCAGACAGCTGCAAAGCACTACAGAAACGTGGAAGCCGCAACAGCGCCCTGAAAGCATTGTTAAATAGGATCCGCAGAGCATTGTAAGCTTTCTGAGTTTAACACCCCTCCTCCATTTTATTGCACCCCTCCAGGGACTGCTGGCCCCGCCTTACTGTTAAGGCACCGAGTACGGTTCTCAGTGCGTAACAAAAGGTCTTGGGTAAAACTTAGAGACACGACTGCACAGACCAGGAATGCGGGGCTCAAGTCAGGGTTTGTTCGAATGAGTTACCGTAGCTCTGAAACGCAATGGGCAACTCAAGGAACACAGGAAGGTTTTATTGAGTAAATACTGGTCATCCTCCGCCTCGCTCTGGACGAACCTTACGCAGCTATACATGGCTCTAAAGGCCGCCTACAAACTCCTAGTCAGCAGTCAATATTGGTAGAAAGTGTCTTGGATAAATTAGACCCGCTGTATGCTATCTTCTTCGCAGAATTATCATGTCTTGCCAATCATCTTCTTTCTTCCGTCTTCCTGCTCCTTAGTCTCGTATTATGGCTATCCTATCACACGTCACGCAATCACCAACTCACTTTTCTTTCATATGAAAGTAAAGTGCCTGATCCTCTCCATCCATCTTTTCTTTGGGCTCACCCTCTCCATCCATTCACTTGTCTTGCCAATCACTACATAGTTAAAAGAAAGTCGCTTCCCGCTGACTCTCTCTATGTATGATTAGATCTTTAAAACTACATAACGGATTTTGATGCGGTTTTTTTTTAAATAGATTGAGTGATTCAAGAGGAAGGTTTATATGTATAATACATGCATAATATATTTAATACCATCATTGCAACCGTGTGTCCAAAAGGAGTAAAGTTGTGAAATGGAACTGAAACTCACTCTCGTTTAATTATAAACTGACTAGTTTATAATTAGACAGGAGTGAGTTTCTTATGCAGTACTGTTTGTGTAACTACACAAACAGTACTGCATAAAGGCAAGGTGTTTTATTTTCCTCGTTACTGTTCTCCGATACAGGCTAGAACCTACCGAGCCGTGTAACTAGGCCACGAATGTTTTCATCAGACTATTCGCTCGCACTTATCGGTATCATGGTGCTGTACCCGATATACATGTAACAATGGTAATGTGTTATCGATACAAAGGTGACAGGTACGTTACAATGTGCAGTGTTTAATATATTAAGGACTTGAGTCGTAAAACAAAACATATAAATGCAAAATACAGACTATATTATCAGTTCATAAAAAATCGATAGTTATTGATTACCTAATAGTAATCAATCATCACATCCTTATTTTATCAGTGATGATCATTTTATGTACCTTCATATGGCGCTTGCGCACACGCTGCTTATACGACGAGCATTTAAAAACGTCAAAACGTTGTCCTCGAGATTTATCGGCCCACATTATCGATCATCGGTCCATAGCAATCTATTGTTTGAAAAAATCTCTTCAATCACACGTCATTCAACTTAACTAATCTTCAGCCACTTTTAACGACGTTCGACCACAAATTAAAAAGGTCCAGTTTTACCTCAAAATCGCCAGATAAAAAACCGATTTTGTGTTTGATGTCTATGAATTCTAAGGGGGTTTACTATCTGGGTGATCTCTCTCCAACGACGACAGAGCGAATTTATCTCGATCTCGAGACACCTGCGACTTTAGTCTAAGCGATATTTTAACGGCAATAGCGATTTTCGAAGTGGTAAACGTTAGGGATTGTTTGCGTAACCTTTTGAGATCTACATATCGCTTGTCTATACCATACATTTTTGACTTTTCATTATTACTGAAAGTCACTTTTGTCTAGATGCTCTGTTCACTCAGGTTAGCTGGTTATAAGTAATTTGCGGTAGAGGTCTGCCACGCTTCGTCGGAGCACCGCCATGTCCTCGAGAAGGCAATCGGTGGGGGCGCGGTACGGAATGACGGGGAATGGAAAGCCGTTACCTTCTTCTGTGAAGCAGTAATGCGAGGGCAGGAGGTGGCGGAAAGCGTGAGGAAATAATCCTCACGCCCCAGCCCCAGCAGAAGATGCGCTGGGCGTCAGGAGTCACAGGGCCGCCGTCAACTTAAGTTCGAGTTAGCGGACAAAAAGTAATGGCCGTCCGATATGGAACTTTTTTTTTGTTTCCCAGGGCTGCGAAATTGTTCGAAAGTTACATTTACATGCATTACATGGCCCTAGAATGCTAATGGAACATACATAGGTGGTTTTTGGTCAGTAAAAGTCTAGACACTCCCTTTCGCTCCACATGAGCGGGAGAGGTTATATAAAGACTGCCCACTAAACAGAAAGGTTATACATATGTAGTTCTAGGTTACATTACTTCATACCGTATACCATATACCATAGCATTAGTACTCACGTAAAGGCAGTAGTCCCAGCTGATTATTGCTAAGGTCGAGCGCCCTCATGCCAGCGCAATCCCCAAGAGTCATGGGTACTTGCGTTAGCCTGTTGTTGGACGCATCCAGCTCTGCTAGCGAGGTCATTTTACCAATCTCCTTGGGTAAAGTACTTAGCATATTGTCGGGTACTAAGAGCACTTGAAGCGGCATCTGACATACTTCCCGTGGTAATTCTGTGAGCTGGTTTGAACTGTGGACAAAAGAAAAGAGCTATTTAATGTTTTTGTAGTGGAAAAACTACAAGTAGATGCTATGATCAACGATTTCTCACCCGTCTTTCTGTTTATTAAGTAGGGGATAACGCAAAAAATAAACACGTTTTATATTTCAACTTGTATATAAGCACTTATTTACTACTTGGCAGTCACATAAGTCAGCCATGGCCAGTTAGTTTCAGTGCATTACAAATTTTTCTTCATTTTAACTGGCTATGTCGAATATATCTGATAAACACTCTCCGCCAGGGTCACACTTCCACGACCAAATAATCTATCGCGTCTATAATAGGACACGAAAACACTCGTCTGACCCAATCCAAAACAAGATCATTAGCCAATTGGTAACTTAGTTATGTGAAAATGTCACCACGGGCCCTGGGACAAAGGCAATGAATGGAAGGGTAGGGTTTTTAGTCAGTAAGAGTCTGACACTATTTCCCGCCCCACCCAAGGGGCGGGATTTGTCATTGGATGATTTTACCTACCATAAAAAAAGTATAAAAGACAGAAAAATAGTTTATTCCGCACCAACATAACGCATGCTTACACACTTCTTTATATCACAAAGTGTTACCAACATAATTCTTAAGAGTCAATGAACGCGAACATAAACAAATGCACCAAATCGATACATAACTAAACGGCTATTTTTACTCCATCAAACCTACTTCAGAATGGTATTGCATGTAATTAGAGCAGTCGAAACATAAATCGGTCGTCAGCTAACCTAATAGTTTGGAAGATCGTGCCAAGAAACCTAGTAAACATTGGTGTAAGAGTGTTCTAAGAGAAACTTCCTGTTTTAAAACGGAACGAAATAAAAAAGCTTTTATATTCAGTTACTTATTGGATAACAACGTGTGCGGTACCAAATTCAGCTGATAATTCTATATGCAGATTAGATTATGTGTGTAAACATGATAATCTTGTTATAGGACCGCCCACGACGGTATCTGTATCATGAAATAAAGCTATAAAGAATCATATAAATTACAAATAAAGAGATATTTACAGTCAGAAGTCAAAACAATGTTAAGTTGTGTGTTATCATGTTTTCTTATAAGATCAATAATATGGTTTCATGACTAAGAACTTAATTTTGTTCTATCAAATTCATTCAGTCTTCGTTTTCTTATCTGAAGAGATACACCAAGTACTGTTGTGGGTTCAGAAAACATCTTTTGTAACAACACCCAATATTACATAAAACCAATAGCACGATTTCATGCCAAAGTCAATAAAGTTTGCCCAAATTCTGAATGGCATAAATAAAGCCAGCCAAAACACAGACGAGGTCGAAAGCCGAGAGAGACAGCATCAAAACAAACCCGACTAATATCGAACAAAGAATACCCAACCCTACCGTATCAATGTTCTTCACAGCACCTTCTAGTTTTTTCCCGTCTAGACGCATAGACACAGCTCGAAACAGGATTCAATTCAAGACTAGGAATCAATAAATAGATGCGAGGTCAACGGACAGCGCAAAGGAAATTGTGGAGGAACATTGCTAGTTGACTGGAAAAAGTTCGGTCACAACGATACGCGACACAGTGAGAATGGCCTATATGTAGAAGCAGGAACGATAATTGTATGGGATGACGTAAACAATCCAACAAACAGGGACATAAAGCACGTAGAATGGGATCAACGAACCGGGATAAAGTATCACTAGTCTTTCAAAGAAATGACTATCCTTCACTGGCTAGCTGTTTCTTTGAAAGACTTGTTTTATTTTTGTGTAGGTATGATTCTACTCTTTTCATTTGCATGGAGGACACTAACGTTTCACATTCTTCCTAGCGTTTCGACGACACTTGACAGATACTAAAGATTTGGAATAAGTTGAACAAAATTCAGCCCCGCGATATCAAGTCTTAGGGTGAATTATCTAGCAGTCTAGAAAGGTGCATTTAAATGTTGAAGAGTCCCATCGGGATTCCACCTAAAGCAGGCCTCACATAGCTATTGCTATGAGGCCTCACCTTCCTGAAACAGGTCCGGTATTAGTGCTGTAGCACTAATACCGGAGTTTGCCTGGATCCTCATTAAGATAAGTGTATAAGGACTGTGACTGATTGCTTTGCCAGCAGCAAAACACTCATACATATACTATACACAGCTACTGCATTAAACAGGTAGAATACTCGCATTCCCGGATCAAATTGAAAGTTATTTCAAGCCTAATCAGAATCTAAATAGACTCGCTCCCCTTGTGTCAACAACACATCCCAGTGCCGTCGACGAAGCAAAACATTCAAGTATCCCAAGTGGCACATTTCTCAATACCGCCCCGTCAGCGAGATATAACCGTTATCGGGCCACCATAAATGGCGTCGCGACAGTTTCACCAGAAACAAGAATACGAAGACTGTCATACGATTGCAATGTAAACAAGCTTTCTCGATGACTTCGTAACTTTGTGCAAGTGTCGCCTAACTGCTAGTTCGATTTTGGAACTTTCCACGCGCTTAGAACTTTCATGTCTGTCGAGCAAGTGGTTTTCGATTTATATTAGCATCTTTTTATAGAATGGGAAATCATCAAATGATTTCTCCAAAACGTTTACTGACTAAAACGCACCTGTTCCGCAGTTCTAGAACGCAAAAGGCCGGTTGCCTTTTGCGTTCAGAACCGCAGTAACTCTTTCGAACAATCCCGCAGCGGCTTATAATACCATCTGGTGTCTGTACCCATGAGACCACATTTTGTTATTGCATCAAGTGCTGTGAATTGTTTATAAGGAAGTCGGTTGAACGAAGGACCAGACAGACTGACTCTGACAATAACAGACTACGTTGACTGATCCATTGCGGAGTGACGTGATCACAAATAATTCAACATTTAAAAAACATCCTCAAAGACCGAAAACAGACTCCACATGAATAATATGCACACACACAACAATAAGCACACATGAACAATATGCGAAAAATATCACATTATCATGAAGAATAAAAACGAAATCAGTGCGCGTAACATTAACGAACCGTTACTAATTAATACATAAAGTCGAACTGTTAATTTAAATTTAGACTCATTATGTGAACGTACATGTAAGAATATTACTGAGAATGATGAAACTCTGTGAAAGGACATGAGAGTAATTCGTCATTATGATCATGCATGACCAGCGCCTTTGATGTAATATAGGTAGACCATATAAATCTGCATTTTAAAACCAATTTACAACGTGCCACACGCGGACTGCAAAAGCATTAGTTTAATTTAATCAAATGGAACTGCACTCAGACAGAATGACGTAACAGAAATAGAATAACTCACTTCTAAAACCAGACAGATTTGTCGAAGGGCTTGAAAGAGCTTCGCGATTTCCACCTCTGTTTCCCAGAACTAGTAAGACATGGGGCGCTAAGATATTACGTTGGCACTCCTGACATAAACATTGCTATCATCTAAGTTACGGTATTTTTGACATCCTCCCACGTTTCTACGACAATCTTATCTCTGGTACAGGAGCTTTCTTGGTCGGGAAACGTGCCATAGTGAATTTGTCAAACATTATAACGTAATGTAAATTCAAAAGCAATTCAAACCGTTAATTGTGTGGTATCCTCATTGTGTACTGCAACACACCTTCGTCAAATTAGTAGACGCTATGATAACATTTGCTGAGGCCGTTTACTGCGAGGGTTAACCCCTATGCTCCCCAAACTTGAGGAGTTGGGGAGGGGTAGGGTGCCCCCTGTTACCAACTTAATTATTTAGACATTGGGGGCGAGATCTTAGTTTGTATAGGAGCTAAAATATTCTGTGCTAATCTGGGTCAGAGTAGGATTATTTTTGTTTGTATATTCTGTTTGAGTTTTTGTTACATGTTTAGCTTTTGGTAAACATGAGAATTTTAAAGTGAGCTTTTTGTCTGGATATAAACATAATCGGGCAAAGAATATCCATTCACATTTCTACTCATTCCCCAGCCGAGCCACAATGGTTAGTTGTAATAATATATTTACATAGTTTGAACGACCAGACTAGGCTGAGCACATTATTCGTGGAACAGATGGTCGATAGGGCCGAAAGGTTACAAGATCGCTTACAACGCAGTTTTGGAAGGCCACCCACAAGGTGGACAGAGGACCTGACGAGGGTCACGGGAAGCCGGGAATCCGAAGGAAGAAGCTGTTGTGTCAACATTTGGCATTGTGGCTTATGTATGTATGTGCTCTTTTTCCGGTCTAAATAATTAGTCTTTTCCCTAGACTGCAAGTTGCTACATCACAAATCCACAATGTCTCTCAAGTTATCCAGCTCACTACTCAATACAATTTCCTCGTTTTCCTCTCCTCCCACACTCAATATGAAAGCGACATTGACGGCCCCACATGGCTTCCCCTAACAATTTAGAGTAAATAATTCGCACGTTCCGCTCCAGCGATTCAAGGTCGATATTATATCGATTTGTTCACAGTGGGGTGACAAAAATAACCTGTCGATTACCAGTGTTATCGACAAAGAAAAAAGGAAGGAAAGTCCTCGACAAAGAGATATAGATATACTTTAATTTGATACAAAGCGGGGACAGATGATAGTGTTGTTAGCAAACTAGCATGGAGAAAAGGCAACAAAATCCACAAGAAAGTCAGGCTTATTCCCATCAATGGGCGAAATCGGATTGTGGATAAAGATGATGATGAAAGCAAACCTTGAGCAGTTAGTAAGTAACAAACGTTAACAAACACATTTCTACAAAATTGGTATACTTTATTAATCCAATCGGATCACTACCACAAACTGGCAAATATTTGCTGAACAAATCGTAACAAATAGTTCCGGCTTGGTAAATAATCGGAACTGTAAACACTTTTTTACTTTATTGAGGAATAGTTTGCTAACAGAATTTATTCACCAATCCGCACTGGGCCCGCGTGGTGGATTACGTCCCTTTCCCTCTCCTAGAGAGGAGGTCTAAGTCCCAGCAGTGGGAACATTATAAGGCTGATGGTATGCTATGCTATGCTAGAATTTACAGAAGGCAATTAGGCTATAAATAGGTGTTGATAGTCAGATGAAAACTTAATTGAAATGGAAATAAATACAGTCTATTGGACTGTGGATACGATTAATTCTAGATATACAACTATTTTTCCCAAGACCAGAAATAATAAAAAATGAAGGGTGGTCTGATGCAGCAAACTAAAAAATTACATCGATGAGGTATCCGGTAACCAAAATCAGAAATATTATCCATAATATACGGATTGCTTAGGTAGGTACGGGCTAATGTCTATAATTCTACAGAAGATTCAAGCGCCTATTTTGAGTACTTAAGTCAGAATGATGCACAAACTAGCAGGTTTATAATATCGTATCTGCCCAATTGAGTTACACAATAGCAGCTCTTTCCAGTTGTACGCTATTGTGCTGCACATTTGGCGCGGAAGTTCCATTTTCGAAAGCCTACCTAGTGTGTCATGCCATGCGCGAGTTGATCGGACGTCATGGAGCGTGCGCGTGCGACGAACCGCGATCACAATACGTGAGTTACGCTTTGCTGATGGTTTCATGACAGTGTTTTGGCAGTTTCGTAAATTTGAGCTTTGTTTCTATCAAAATCATAGGTACTTATAGATAATTGGGAAGTTACATAATTATATTCGAAACTAATACATTTAAGAGGTTAATTTGTTTGTTTGTAATCTTTGTAACTTCTGATCTGTTTACAAAAAATATTCCACCGATAGTAAGCTACACTATCGGCGAATACTGTATGTGATTTAGCCGAACGAACATTGATAGATCCTGCAAGAAAGGCCAAGGCAACGGGAAAAGGTATATGGAATACTGAATTCGATTTAAAGTAAATTAGTCAAACATTTGATGGGATTGATTGCCCAAGAAATGTCCATTGGGAGAGTAGCACAATAGGTATTAAGCGAATAGACACACCAGCCTGTACTCTATTGGGGCCAAGGGTCTGGTATCTGAAAGGAAGGTTCGGCACTGGTATGAAAGGCAACGAAGGAACGGGGTGGGTTTTTTAGTCAGTAAAAGTCTAACACTATCTCCCATCATGTCATTGGATAATTTCCCCACCAAAAAAAAGTCTGTACTCCATAAATCAAAATCAGCCAGGCTGAAGGAACAGTGAGTTGGCCACGTCGCATGTTAGGACCCGAAGGCGGAAGAGCGGAGATTGTCACTCACTGGACGCCTGAAGGACTCAGTCAAGGTCGTCCAAGGCGAAGGTGGTGAGTCGATCTGACCATGTTCGCGGGGCAAACTTGGCCAGAGATCGCCCAAGAGGGAGGGGTTTGGAAGAAAGAGGCCCATATCGAGCAGTGGGACATAATAGAGGTTAACTGAAACAAAATTGTAACCGATTTCTAACTGTTCTGTTTTTTCAGATATTACAAGCGGCTAGTGTCCATCCTCAACATTCAATTATTTACTACAAATAAACAGTGAAAACTGTTGTTTGTGTGACAAATGCAACAATGGACTCGCCCTATAGTGTTGTGACAGTCGTGTATTTCATAGCAGATGAACAATAACAGTTCAACTGTGTTTTGTTCGGTGTCAATGTTGTTCCGAGTATAAATTGTGTATAAACGGAACAAATCGTCGGAATACTCGAATTACAATACTTACGACATACAGTTATTGTTGTTATTGCCTCATTGTGTCAACTTCAAGTTCATATGTGAAAGGAGAGCAGATACGATGTTATTATAGCAAATTGACGGAACCCAGAAAGTAAATTTCTCGGAAAATTCAGTCAATTACCTCCGCCTACGTCTGCGCCGTTGCTTGAAATGAACATTTGTCATAATTAAGAGCTATTATTGTTTAATAAGCAACTAACGAGAACGATAATTAAATTACCAAGTAAATTGCCTGGATTTATTAGGAAAACGAGATATAGGTAATTAAGAAATATAAGTACTTACTAACATTTTCTAGCGATTTATCGCACAGGCACAATCCATACTTCGGAATATAAAGTAGCGTATGTAATGGGTTTGTAAAGTGTAGCAATTTTGTAAAACGTATTCAATATTCAGTCCCTTTCCTTTCCCCAGTTTCCTGATATCCTATAGCGATTGCTCCATTGGTTTTCGCAATCCTCTCTTGCCCTGAATTTATAGAACCGACAACAGTTTCACAAATACACCAATACAAAAACCCAGACCTGGAACCACTATCTGTAGGAAAGATAAATGTTTGTCCAGTGCGGGAATCGAACCTGTGATACGCATGCGCAGCAGCTAATCGCCTAAATACTGAGCCAACCGTGCCGATTTTTTTTCTATAGGTGAAAAAATTTTGCAAATTAGATCAATGTTTCTTGAAAACAAACCTTTTTAAGTATTTTATAAGATATAATATTGGCAGTTGTTGTTTATCAGAACTTTGCAAAAAGCATAATGTAAAAAATGATGTAAGACGACAGCTGAGACCCCACCTGCCCTGAGCCAAAAATAAACAGTGCCTGATCAAAACCAGTCCAGCTGGACAGACGTCCAAAACGAAAAATATCAATTATCGTATGTTATTTCAAGGATACTGGGGTCGTAGCCAGGGTTGCCAACCGTACTCTAATACAGAGTTTTCTACTCTATTTGGCGAATTATAAGGTACGCCTTATAATCTACGAACGCAATAGAGTACGCTAAAATACTAGACTTATTTTGACATTGATTTTGAATCGGGGCGCCCACACAAATACGACGTTTCGCATCGCAGGAAACTGCGATGTGAATTGCAGCGATGCGATTTTAGTTTAGTACATTGTTAGAAGAAAGAAGTATGTAAGTACCTTATATTATCATATTCTATTACTTCTAAAAGCAACCCGTAATCATGGACGGGACCTCAAAGTTAAATGAGGGTTCAGCTCTTAAAATAAATATTAGTTCAGGAGAACTTCAGTAAAATTGAGAGCAATTTTCTACTGAGTAGGAGTCGGTTTTTATATTGTGTGGGAGTGCATAATTACTTATTTGAAACCAAGTAAAAAGAATAATAACATTGTAGGTATTTTATTTATTACTCCGTTCTACTTGTTAGCAACCTTCTTCCGTTAATTTGGGTCGAGTTTTACTGTAAAAAGATGCGACAGGAATATCAATTTTCAGACTTCCTTCCATTACCTTGAAAATTGGGTTATTTCAAACGCCCATCTATGTATTTTATGGCTTTAAAATTATATAAAATATTATCTAAGAAACATAAAATCTGTTATCATACTCGATGCATTTAATAATACGATAACGTCTCTTCTGTCTGTCACATACTGGCCGCCTTATCCATATGTCACTCTACCTCTTGGCCGTGACATCTACGGTCATTCACCCCGCCCAAGGTATTTTACACCGGTGACTCTTACCACGTTGTAATAGGGCTCATTATTGTTATGTAGGAAGTGATGTTAATGTTGTGTATCGCAACACGTGATTACTGTGATATTGATCTTTTATGATGGAACAATGGAAAAGGTTAGGTCTGCTTATTGATGTCAAGCAGCTATTCATACAACTCATTAGTCTAGATAGGTATTGTTCCTGTAACATTTTTATGTAACATTAATATTTCTGCAATATACCTACAATGAAACCTGGTTAATCGGATATGTTGCTCTGCTACTGATATAACAATGAATTCTTGACAATTTTGTATTGAAATAGTTCTCAAAATATAGGTATCTCATATAGGTATTTACAACCTTATTTTTATCTGAGATAAGGTGTATTTGAAAATATGCTAAGACTATTTAGCTTATTAGCCTCGGAAGGGTGACCATTCATATAATTAAGCATTTTGTACATACATTGCTCTGGACATGTTTGCAAACATTCGAATTTCTCCGCAGGACCATTTGGAAAACTGTGTAAAGGAAAAATTCTATAAATTATAAAAACATAACCCTTTTTGCAGTAGAGTAAAAAGTCCTTAGTCCCTTGAGGTGGCCAGGTTTTCATTCACTGTATATAATTTAAAAATAAATATTTATATATATACATATTTTAGAAACATACTGGTGTTTAGAATAAAATCCAAATTTACTCAGTTTATATATGGTTGCGCAAATAAGCTGTGGACTGTAGATTTTAAAAAAGCGATCTAAGGTTTATTAACAATATGCAGATACTATGCCTGGCATGGGATAAAGGTATTGGGAAAGAGCACTGACCTTTAGACTTCGAAAGTTCCACGTGGCACCGCCGGCGATTTTCGACTTCGCACATTTAAATCACTGCCAGGTCCTGTTTTGCACTACACGGCACCACTGTTGTTGAGTTTGAATGGTTGGGTCACGAAAATAGTCAATTTTCTTGTAATTTCGAGCGGGCGCGGTTAGCGGTGCGGTCACATTCACAATGCACAAAACGTCAATGTCAAATCATTTCTTGCGGTCGTGCGGGTGGAGGGAAAACGGATGGTATAGGATTGCTAGGCCAAAAAAACAAATTACAAAAAACAAAGTCGCGGATCATAGCAAATTGGCGCAACCATTCCCCCCGGGTTTGAAGGGTTACCTTCAAAGAAAAGAGAAAAAACAAAAGCGAAACTAAACCCTATTACTAATCTAAACTATCAATACTAGGTAGCGAAACAACTTATAACTAACTATGCCACTACTACTGATTAGGCAGAGGGCAGAGGCGAATAACCGGACGCAGGTACGATCCAGTTGCGGTTTTAACTTTTACGACTCGCGTTATTCCGTTCGAACCCGGAAAAACTTCTTCCACTACACCAAGAGGCCAGTGCAGAGGAGGCGCACTCTCAGTCTTCAGTATCACCACAGTACCGACTGTGACTGGATCTGAAGGAGTGTTCCACTTTTGACGCGACTGCAGCGTATGCAGATAATCTGTCCTCCATCGCTTCCAAAAGGACTGAACTAAGCTATCTAGCAGAGCGTGACGCGGGTGGAGCTGCAGTTTGTCAGTCTCGACATCTAAAGCGGGCAAATATTTAAGAGGAGTCGTCGTCAAGAAGTGAGCCGGCGTCAACGCTAGTGGCTCCGATGGATCACTAGACAAAGTCCGACACAACGGACGCGTATTCATCAACGCCTCTACCTGAGCGAGTACGGTGCTCAACTCCTCGTACGAGAGAATCTGTTCGCCTATGACCCGAAACAGGTGCGACTTAAGGCTTTTAATATTCGCCTCCCAATTGCCACCAAAATGACTAGCCGCTGGCGTATTAAAACACCAATCAATGCGATTCTCAGCTAAGACATGGGCGAATTCACTTTGGTAGTACTTGGAGCGTAAGAATGTATGTAATTCCGAAATATTGCGTCGCGCTCCAACATAATTTGTGCCGTTGTCAGAGTATAAGCGCTTAACGGGACCACGGCGAGATAAAAATCGTTTAAATGCAGACATAAAACCCTGCGTACTCAAATCACTGGTTAACTCTATGTGAACCGCACGAGTTGTCATACAAACGAATAGGCAAATGTATGCCTTTGTGGAACGTATACCACGACCACGGGCAATAGTGACTTTAAACGGTCCAGCATAGTCCGTCCCAGTATGTATGAAAGGTTTCACCGTCTGTACAACACGACAAGAACGATGGTCGGCCATTTCCGGCGCGTTGAAACGCGGGCGGAGCTTAAAGCAGGGCACACATCTGTGCACTCTAGCGCGTATCAAATTGCGAGCGGAAAGTATCCAGTACTTCTGTCGAAGAATGGACATTAATAAATCGGGACCAGCGTGACAATTCACCTTATGGTGATAGTCCACCAACAAATCCAAAACGTGATCCCTGCGTGGTAGAACTACTGGATGCATTTGTTCAAACTCTAACTTAGCATTTCGCAGACGGCCACCGACACGAATGAGTCCGTCTTGCAAAAATGGTTTCAAATGTTGAAGTGCGGGACTACAAGGTTTATGTGATTCTAAACTACGAAATTCTATTGAAAAATAAAATTTCTGCAACTCTCGAAGTACAACTGATTCAGCTCTATCCAAATCAGCTGCGATTATAGAACCACGCGATGGTAATAATCTCAAAAATCTTAGGACATAAACTACACAGCGTAGCAGTCTCGACCAAGACGAGACTCGATTAGACAACAACAAAACAACTGACTCTTCACGCGGAACTGATACTACAAGCGTATGTTTCTTTTCCTCGGGTGGCTCTGAAACAGTAGCGGGGTTAAACGGAACACTTGGCCACTCGTTAGGAGTGGTATGAAGCCAGGGAGGGCCACAAAACCAAAGCGGATGATTTAAAATTTGCGCAGGAAGCAAACCACGTGAGAGACAATCAGCTGGGTTTTCTGTTCCAGCGACATGGAATATATTTTCCGGTGACAATTCAGCTTGAATCTTAGCCACCCTATTTGCGACAAACGTGCCCCATCGATGGGGTAACGATTGAATTCGACGATTGAATTCGTAAACCTTCAAAGGTTCCTGCGGAGAAAATCTATACAAGAAGCGTTGGAATCTACGGTCACATTCTCTGATTCCAATACTAAGAAACATTTGCCGAATATCGGCAGAGAGCGCAATAGCAAACAAGCGTTTTTCTGCGGAGGCACGGGAGCCACCGAGCGAAAAAATATCACCCTTGAAAGGGAGCGCGACAACATAACGACCATCTTTATCACGAGTAGTCGTGCGGGTATAAATCTCCTCAGTGACCTGATCCTCAGGGCTGAGAATAGGCGGGACATTGACCTCTTCAATCTCCCAGAACTTGCGGATGGTAGACTCAAGCGGCGGCTCGACGGTGCAACAGTGCGACACAGTCGAGTAACTAACTGAACAAGCGGGTGCGGAACCAACTATAACAAACCCGAGAACTGTTTCCAGTGCGTGCGGAGCGGGGTACATCGGAAGACCCTGAATTTTACGTGATAACTGGAGATGCGGGAGAATCGAAGCACCGATCAATAGATCGATATCTCCAGGGAAAGCGTAATTTCCGTCGGCTAACTGCAAGTTCTTAAACTCCGTCAGCATGGACGTGTCAACCGGTACCGTGGGCAACCGTTCCGTAATCTTATCTGCGACTAGCGAATCCATTTCAAACGAAATATTACGATTAAAACGTGAACTAAATATTATTTTAATGGAACCGTGAATGGTTGCCTTTAAACCTCCAAAACCTTTCACTTCTGAGCGGGATGACCAATTATTAAAACTAAAACCAAGGCGTTGACAACAATCCCGAGTAATAAAATTACTCTGGGAAGCGCCATCTAGTAGCGCTCGAACGGTGTGCGGTTTGCCAAAGGCATCTACAATGACAACTTGCGCGGTCGCAAGTAAAACGGTAGTGATTTGAGTACCAGCGGCGGAAAGCGAACACAATGTTACGTCGTTTGCACTTGCAGCAGGCCGCGCGTCACAAGCGTCGCGCGTCTGCGCAGGCCGCGGCTGCGATGGCAGCTTACTACTCTCAAAATGTAAGAAGGTATGATGTCTAGCTGGACATTTACGACAGCTAACACCACTTTTACATGACGTAACCAGATGTTTGTCACTTAGACAATTAAAACACAAATTATTAGTGCGGACAAACTTGTAACGATCCCTAGGCGATAATCTCTGAAATCCCGAACACCTGTACAGCTGTGCATGGCTACCCTTACACAGAGAACAGTCAGGTGTTGAGGCGGTATTAACTAGCGTATGTGCAGTCTTGACTGACTTCGATGACGCGTCTATACGGCGATCGGAACCTGTCCTATTCGTGACTTCATGACGTGCCGACGTGCGCTGCAACACCTTAATATGGTCGCGAATAAAAGATTCTAAATCTTCGAACGTAGGTATTTCTTTGCCGCGCTGAGTCGTTTCAAACAGACGAACAGTTTCAGGATCTAATTTATTTAAACCGATATACAAAAACAAAAAGTCACAGAGGTCATTGACCTTTAGGTTCTTTACTGCACGAACAGATGATGCGAAAATATTTAAAAACTTCTCTAAATTATGATCGTTACAAACGGAAAAACTTTTCAAATCGAATAATTGATCTAAATATGCGGTGGCTACTAATCGCTTATCTTCGTATTTTGTTTTTAAAGTGTCCAAAACTAAATTGTAATTTTCAGCGCTAAACGTAATTCCAGCACAGACAGCCTTTGCCTTACCGGTCAATTTTTCTACGAGATAATGCAATCTCTCGTGATCTGTCAGCGATGTGTTCCTATGTATTATATTTTCGAAACTATCTATAAATAAATTCCAATTTCGAATGTCACCATCAAATTCAGGTATTTGAATTGGCGGCAATCGTGGGCGTTCGCGAGGAGGGTTGGATAAACCACTCGCGGGGGGGGGAGTTTCTAAACTCCTAGCAATACGTTTGATACGACAATACAAGTCATCAAAGGACGACAATGCCTGATAACTCACACAGTAATCAGGATTTAACTCCAACTCTTAAATGTTTATATTATTAATTGTAGATTCAAAGTCCGCGCGCAAACTATCTAAAGTTTCCAACGAACACAAGAAAGCATCTCTAATCGCCAGATCCGAGATTTGCAAAGATTTATCACAAATTGATTGAACACGTGAAAACTGTGAGTCCCTTTTAGCGTATAAAAGCTTTAACTGAACCTTTAAATCAGTACTAACCTTGGTTCCCTTAAGAGACATCTTGTTTTGATATATTCACACTATACACTCAAACAAACACTTAACGAATTATTAAGTAAACGATAATTATCAGATAACAATATGGTTATATTGTAAACAACAAAGTGAACGGCGAACGAACGGAATAACATATGCGTATATAATCTATGGTTTATCCGTTTCCTACAAATATTCACTCAACAATGAACGGGTATTTTTGAAATGCGTCTACCTACATGCAATTTGTAGGATGGTCGAATGAATTTTGTCAAGAAAAAGTATGCGATCGATTTATATCTACGCTGATATTTACGTAGCTAACTATAATTATGCGGTGCGGTTGACGGCGTAGGTACCGTAATTATCAATGACTCTTTAACTATACGAGCGAAATAACGTATAGTTGCCTAAATGCCTAGATGCGGGTTTTCTACTATTATATCTAGGTAAATAGGCGCGTTGCGTTTATTCCCTATGGAACAAATACTATATTGCGAAATTACAAGAAAATGATTCACGATCCTGCTCGTATGGACCAAAAAGTAATGGTTGCGCAAATAAGCTGTGGACTGTAGATTTTAAAAAAGCGATCTAAGGTTTATTAACAATATGCAGATACTATGCCTGGCATGGGATAAAGGTATTGGGAAAGAGCACTGACCTTTAGACTTCGAAAGTTCCACGTGGCACCGCCGGCGATTTTCGACTTCGCACATTTAAATCACTGCCAGGTCCTGTTTTGCACTACACGGCACCACTGTTGTTGAGTTTGAATGGTTGGGTCACGAAAATAGTCAATTTTCTTGTAATTTCGAGCGGGCGCGGTTAGCGGTGCGGTCACATTCACAATGCACAAAACGTCAATGTCAAATCATTTCTTGCGGTCGTGCGGGTGGAGGGAAAACGGATGGTATAGGATTGCTAGGCCAAAAAAACAAATTACAAAAAACAAAGTCGCGGATCATAGCAAATTGGCGCAACCAATATAAATTATAAGTCTTTTCTTGGTATCTAATACGCTGTGGAAATGTTTGAAGAGTTACCGTGACCTTAAAATACAAAGGGCAAATGAAAAAACATAGTGGTGAGTTTTAGGCAGTAAAAGGAGGTGAGGAGGAGGGAGAGACGTTTGATAATTATCTACGTAAAAAAGAAATTAATTACATGAAGGGCCAAATTCACCAATAAACTAATCGCGATTATATAAAACAAAACGCAGTTTGAGCGCCTAATCGAGATTATAACTTCATTTTGCGTTTCACTGCGATGAATTGAACTTAGTTTACGCGAAACTCAGTTTCAATTCTTTTGTTGTCGCCCATGTTTGCGGCACGGGTCTTTAAACTAGATTACTCTGAGCTCAGTTTAGTTGAACTAAGTTTTTACATTGAATGATGAAATCAGCTCTAAGCCGTCAACCACCCGTCAATTTATTTAGACATAAAAACGAAGTAAGTACCTACCTAAATCATGCACGTCTATTGTCCAGTATTGGTCACTACCAATACTAGTTATGCATAATTATGTGACTTATATTACCACTAATAACGGCAACGACACTTCATTGCCGTTATTAAGAGTAGTAGATTTTTTTTTTTCGTATTCAAAACCCCTGAAATAACGAACGCATATTAGGTATTACTAAATGCAACGGTTTTGATAACTTATCGCGTGACTACCAACAGTGTAGATAAGGGCACCATGTGAAGGGGGAAAGTGTTCTGTATGATAATTAAAAAATTTTCAAACAAATCTGTATTAAGAATAAAAGGGACTCATTTGGCTCATTTGACTATTTATTTATGTAAGCAAGGAAAAGTTATTGTAGTCCACATGTTAATCAATGGTTATGAGGTAAAATAACAACTTATATTATGTATTATGTACTGAAATAAGTAATAAATATAACTAACAAGTATTTTAACCTAACTGCGTTTATACCAAAACAAAATTCACATAGACGACGAAGAACTCTTTCACATTTCTGACATCTGGGCACATTGGAAACGTGCCCAGAAGACTGGCAGCATTGCCACGTTAAATGGCAATGTCACCATTGCCATTTTTATTTTTTTGAGCAAAGAAGGAGAAAACTCTCCTAAGCCCTACCAGGAGCTCTTAACGCGATCCATTTGACGACCTAAACTGAATTGTTTAAGGGATGGAGCTATACAGGGTGTATATATGTATCTATCGCTCTTTCTCGCTCACACGTTTGACAGTATTTATCAGTCAGTCAGTATTTATAAATGAAGACTATATTCAAAAATTTAAAACTTATTGCTGCTTATGGTGCCAGCCATAAGTGTTATGACGCAAAAAGCGAATATTTCCGGGAATAAAACCGCCAATATAACTAACAAAAAGGATGTCGTAATAAGACCTAATTCAGACAATCTACTACCAAATACAGAAACCACAAAACACTCAAGCAACTAAAAGGAAAGTGACAAAGACAAAATAAAACATACTTATTGCATAAAATAATACCTACTCCTTCACAAAAGGCAAGCAAGAGTTTAAAATATCCCAAAATAACAAATTCAAAGCAAAACCTCAAGCGCGAGAAAGGCATTCTACTTACCCATGTCATAAATAGCTATGATACTAAAAAAAAAAAACTATAAAAAGCGAGCTCACTGTCCGTACATAAAAGCAGTTTATTTCTAAACCAAAGACAATTAATTACATCCATTTTCTAAATTGTTCTTCGTTGTTGGTATTTCTGTGCGGCGTTTCTTGCGTTATTTGAATAAGGGAGTAGTAAATTACATGTCTAAATTAGGAAACTATGGAAAAGTTTCCATCTATCTATGGGAAACTTTTCACATTAGTGCTGAGTTAGTATTGAATTTGGTAAAATAATTCTGCATACTGAATACTTGCTGTCGGTATCCAGTATGCACCAACATTTGCAAGTTCGTATTATCCGAACTTTTCCGAATCTATCGAGTGGTTCATTTGTCATAATTTTTGGTTATTTTTAAAATGAGCTACATACAAAAACCTTAACCGTAGGTAAATTAAAAAAAAAAAAGTTGCATTTACAGAATCTAGAACTCCACATGTCAGAGCAATTTGAAGGAAATCACTATGATAACTAGATATTGTTGAATTGTCAAAAGTAAAGAATTGAAATTGATTGCCTATTATACAACTGGGTATTTGCCTGGTTTATTGTTCGTACAATATTTTGTACTAAACAACAAATAACACGAAAATAAATATTTTTCTGAAAACATCATCGAAATTGGTTACAAAATGAAGCACCAATTAGCATTTCAAATATTGGTATGAGGAAGAATGAGCGCGTAGTGGGAACATTATTCGCTTTCTCTTGTCTATGCGCACCAAATGGCAGTGACGGCATATTTCAGTTTGTGAATCCTATAGTTGTTACTTGACAGTTTCCTGTCACTAGACATGGAAGTTTCTAAGCTCTAAGATATTACTTAAATAAATAGAAACAAAAAAAAAACAATTTAAAAAATTATTTGTACTTTCAACGGTTTGTTTTAACCTTGGATAAAGTAAAACTTTTTGATACAAATGATAAAAAAAAATACACCAAGTACCCAACTACTCCCCAGGTTTCAAAAACAAAAAAAAAAGCCACTAATAAAATTCCCCTTTGACTTCTTTTTTATGTAATCCACAAATTTTTTTACGATACCATTTTTTTTTTGTTCTATTTTAGTCCTGAACTCGCGACATGCCCTTGATTTGTTCGACATGTAACAATAACAAGTTCCTGCTATTATCTTGTTAGTAAACTCTACCAGCTGTCATAGCAAACTGTCTAGCCGCTTGTCTGTATGTTTGTTTGTATGCGGTGAGACGCGAGATGAATCAATTGGTGATATCGGTGTGGCGGCAACTGATTTGTTTGACGTTTGAACTTGAACTCGAGTGCTTCCAAATTGAGATTGTGTTTAGTTTGTATTTGTTTGGTAAATAGTTAAATTAAACGAGAAAATAAGATTCACCAAAAAAACTAAGCAATTGAAGAAGTAAGCAGATATTAATTACACTGCAACTCTTTGTGAGAGAACTTTGACTATATTTTTGGTTATATGTATGTACTATCTGGACGTCTCAAAAGTCCTTCTAGGACATTTATTTCCATCCATATCATAACTTTTTTTGTTATCCTACATTGTGTCCCACAGTTGGGCAAAAGCCTTCCTCTTCCCACCATCACACTTACAAAAACAATCTCACCATTAAAAACCTTGATTTTATTGCAACTAAAGCCCAGTACGTTTGCGCAGTAACCGATTTTAATACGAAACAAACTCACACAGAGACAGAAAAAACGTTTGCGGTTGCGGTCGCGATAAACCCGCGCGTTTCCCCTCCGCCGGGCGAGCCAGCCGCGCCGCTCGATACAAAGCGGGCGTCGCCGCTACGGTAACCATGCTCTATGTTTTTAGGACAAAATGTTTATTATATTTTATACTAGCTTCTGTTAGTGACTTCGTTCCCGTGATTGTAATTATAGCGGACGTTAAGTCGAAGTGTGGTCTATGTTTTTCCATGGATTTAAAGTTATTTCGTACAATACAAATTTCATCAAAATCAGGTCCAGAAGTTTAACTGCGACAGCGTAAAAGACAGAGTTGCTTTTAAATTTATAATTTTATTATTAGTGGATGTCACCCTCTACTATGATATTTTCTCCAAAGATCGAATGCTCCATCTCTTTACGACTTTTGTAACTGTAATTTTTTTTATCTTTGTTTATTATACTTCGCAGTTACTATTACTGTACTGTATCATCTGTTGGGCAAAGACCACGATAAATGCCAGCAGTTAGGGGTTGTGTGGGTAACTTTGTCCACTCACTTTTCTAAGTTTGGATTTTTAAATGTGAAATGCAAAGGCCAAAAAATCTAAGATCTATAGAACTGGGAAAAATACACAATAGCATTAAATACATGTGTAGGATTTCGTGATGTCACTTAAGTACAATAAGGATTTTTCTTACAAAAGAACTTTTATGGGTCAGTCATAATTCTTCCAAGAATTTTGGTCAGTGTCAAGTAGATGAGATGAATGTATGTACTCATGACAATATTGCAGTTCTTCACTGCAGAACTCATTTTATCATTTTGCTGTATTTGCCAGTTTGACAGTTTCCCCGAAGGAGGAGAATACCAAACGAACGTTTGTTAACCATTTCTTTGCTACTACTTATTTACATTGTCAATAAAATACCACATTGTATTTTTCAATGAGCAAATAATAAAGTGATTTCATTAATTGTCCTGTTCCTAATTGTAACTCAACGTTTTCCTAAAAAATACTGAGCCCAAAAGACTTAGCATTCAACTTAAACTTGACTTCCTCAACAATATATTTTCTCAATCCTACCTTAAACAATAGCCGTAAATTATTTTAACAATTTCCTCATTGCATTCACTAGAATGTACTAAATATAGTCCTTTATCGTGTCCTGATAAAGCTGTACACCCTAGTCTGTCGGCGGCCATCTTGGAACGTAACCGCCGCGTTCCCCCGCCGCACGCCAGTCGCTCGTTGCGCGCCCGCCCGTGTGTACGATCTATGTAGGACGAAGCGTCGAATTCCTCACCATGCAGTTTGAATACGACCCAGAACGACTCATTGAAGAAGTTAAAAAGCGTCCTGGCATATGGGACTACCAAGATGCAGAGTACCGCGCGAAAAACATGAGGTGCAAACTATGGAACGAAGTGGTCACTGAACTGATGAATTCGGACGTCAAAGTTTCTAAAAGTGAAATGAGGGAGCTCGGTAAGTACCGTACCGTTTATCTGAAATTTACTAAGTGTCAGGTTATCTTGAACACACGGCGGAGTTAATCATAGACGAACACGACGCGACGTAAACACAAGTTTGTTTTTAAAGTTTAGTTGTTGCGGCGCTCCAAGAGATGGCGTTACGGGTCTAGACCGGCGTAGACTCTAATTTTTAAGTTTTTTATTTATTTGAAATGTGCTTTTAATGGCTCTCTGAAGTGGTACAATTTAATGATATTTATGGGCAGTTTATCATACATTTGCATAAAGAGTATTGTGGCAATTTTAATATTTCGAAATCTTAAGTAACGGGGATGACCAAGCTTGAGTACGGGAGAATAACATTTACATAGGTTAATTAGAAGAAGAAACCTTTGATTAAATCAGAATTTTGCGGGGAAAGTACTCGCAGCGGAATAAAATATAATGCCAAATACCTAGTCCAGTCAAAACTTTCATGAAATTCAAAATTTATTTTTATTGTTTCAGAAATTCAATTGCAAAAGAAATGGAAGAGCCTTCGTGACTGCTTTCAGAAGTACATGTCAAATCCAAACAGAACAAAGAGACCATACATTTACTGGAAACATTTGCAATTTCTGATAAAAGATCAGGAATCAAACCAGAAAGATGACGATGAAGCTACCAGCGAATCAGATGAAGACAAACCAATAAAGAAGAAGAAAGTCTGGAGGTATAAAAAGAAATTGAAATTGGTGAAAGACGAGATAACTTCAGAAGAAGATAACGATACAACGTTCGAAGTAGCTCTTGATGATTCTAGGGACTATAATTCTATTGATACACCGGAACCAGCCCCAGTACGACCAGCTAAAGTGCCGAAAATTAATAAACCTCCAGTAGATGAGTTTGCCTTTGCGAACGTGGATGCACAGCTCAAACCGGAATCTGATGACCCTGACAGAATGTTCTTACTGTCACTCTTGCCTCATTTCAAATCAGTTCCCGAAGAATTACGTCTGAATGTGAAAATGGAGTTGATGCAGGTGCTACAAAATGCAAATTACAGTATGGTGCGCGATCATAAGCTGATATGAATTGCAATTAACTTGAATCTCAATTATTTAGATTAATTATTATTATTATTTCTTTAAGTATCTTATGACGTAGTTTAAAACTAATGTTAAGTTACATTCCACATGTTTCTTATTAAAGTTGACTTACCTTAAATCTAAATATGTGAGTGATTGGAGACCACCGACCGCATTTGGGACTGTCCTGATGATATTTTGTGATAACAGTAGCTTTTCTAAAAAAACATACGATGTAAGTTCGTCTGGTAATTCACTGAACCGATTTTTTGACAAATCTGAAACAAAAGAAAGTTGTTTTAGGTAAAAGAAAATAGTAGCACAAAAGAAAACCGACTTGTTTATTTACTAAGCCGGGACTAAGAGCGATATAATGTAACAAAAGAACAATCTATAATATTCATATGAAACTTTGATCCCCATTTCTGAAAAAGTAGAAGTAAGAATTTAGAAACAGAAATGACTTGCTATTAAACATTCGTAAGCAAATATTAATTAGATTAGCTAGTGGTTACTGTATTCAAATTAAAGCTATACTCCATCTGTTAGGTACTTAACTAACTAACAATCTTGATGACATACAAAGATTATTTAAATTTAGTTAATTACCTGACATCGGCTTAGGTAAACAAGTAATTGTAAACTAATTTATTGATTAAACATTTTAAAATAATTTTTAAATATAAGACGTTAAGATTGTTTACATTTAGTTAACCTGTTGAATACCGTAATTAGAGACACAATAGAAAGACAATAGGTGTGCGGACGCCGGCGTCCTCTCGGGGAATAATGAATGTATAGGATCATTTTGACAAGCAGACTTACAAATCGTAGCTTTTAGCAAAATTTAAAAAATGAGGGTATAGTGCGAATCATAGATATCCGATATCCGTGGTTTTTTGTTTATCCGTAGTGCGAATTGACCATGACATATTAAATTTTATGACATATTAGATTACATGACATATTAAAATGTCAAGCGAGTGAGTCAGGAAGAGGGATGGAGTTTTACACCCTACATCCCTTTAACAGTTAAGTTTAGGTCGTCAAATGAATCGCATTCAGAGCTCGTGGTAAGGCCTGAGGGACCGTTAAGTTCTTTAGCTTGATTGTTCCTTAACAATTCAGAAGACCCTTGTAATAAATAATCCTTGAAAGAAACCATAGGACATCGATTAAACTTCAAAGAATAATGAAACTAAATATGTATTTTCGTCCGCATGAAGCGTCAAAACAAGGGGATACACTATATAATATAATATGCTTTTCCAAGTGAGACGTATTTTTACTGCTTAAGTGATGGCAGCCATGAAAGTTCGTCGTAACAATGATTTAGGACGGTACCTCAAGTATTAATAAATAAAAGGTTATTGCTTGGGGATATGTGCGTAAGCCGCAAAAATAGATTGAAATCGT
Source organism: Leucania comma (assembly GCA_958295575.1). Classification (NCBI taxonomy): domain Eukaryota; kingdom Metazoa; phylum Arthropoda; class Insecta; order Lepidoptera; family Noctuidae; genus Leucania; species Leucania comma. Next base: position 7,103,571 of record OY282468.1, read on the forward strand.
AATTCTTCTAACGACTTGTGACGGCAGAGGCGAAGTTACAGCGGGAGATTTTATCAATATTGGATGGACTCAAATAATCTAGATTTTCTAAAGGATATTAAACTTTAAGCTGAACGACTGAACCGAAAACTGAAGAACGTATTCTGGAAAAAATAAATATAAATGTGTCTTTGAAAATTGGGAAGCCTTCCATACTTTTATTTAATTTCCATAAGGATCTACAAGGAAATTGTACTTCAAACACTTTTAAAGGGTATATCGTCAAGAAAACAGGTAAGGTTTTAATGATTTATTAACTTATAAGAATAAAACCGACTGTAAATTAAATTAAAGTATGCTTGTGGAAAAAATAAGTAAGAACTTTACGAGTAATCAACAGACACATGATACCTCAGTAATGCCAGAAAAATGTCTCCGTGTCTGTAAAGAAAATGGATAGACATAAGTATTTTAAATAATACTTTTGCCCATGGAAACTAACTTTCTTCGACAAAGTGATATTCGTAAATTCTCTTAAAAATGCAGTTTCCGATGAAAGTGATCATCAGCTAATTTTTTTTTCTATCATGGCTGTGGGATTGTTAGAATTAGTCACTGCGACCCAAAAAAGAAAGATAGGTGAGTTTTAGTCAGAAAAAATCTGACACTCCCTTTTACTCCATCCAGAGCGGAATATTTGATGGTTCCCACCCCTCAAAAAAGATTTTTTTTTTTGCAATGAGCTCAAACTTAAATTTATTTGGGTTATAGTAATGATGATACCATACTATCAATATCAAAATCAAATATGAACTCGAAGATGCAGCCGCAGACACCAATTGAACCATTCAACATCATAATTGTGTTCAAATATATCAAACATAACATACATATCAACATATACAATAAGACAGTACAAACAATTTCTAGGCTAAGCAAACTAGTTAGGTTCGTTGACACAAAACTGCGTCAGAGTGCGGTTGATGGTAACCGCAGGCAAGACTGGCAAGGATAAGAACGGATTATTATGTAATCATAGAGCTTGATACTCCTGTATAACTGATCTGTGATCTGCTAGGAATATCTTTAATGCAGGCAGTTACGAAGATGGCAAATAAGAATAAACTCAAGATAGAAAAGCAACGGAACTCACTTTGAAGATAATAAAAAAAAAGTACTTACAATGCGTTTCAAAAAAGAATAGGATCGATTGCCATGTTGTGATGTCACTTCATACTGTCAAATTGACTGGATTTTGACTTAACTTTTTTCGTTCACAGTTCGTAAATAAAATAAATTTAAAAAACTTCTTGTTTTGCTCACCCTATTAAATCTTCGATTTGTCAGTGTGACGTGACGTCACAACATGGCAATCGATCTTATTCTCATTTGGAACGCATTGTAAGTACAGTTTTTGTTTCTCAAACAGTGAAATTAATTCACTTTATAAACTAGATTACGCGATAAGATAAAACATAGGAGGAAACGCAAAAATACAAAGAAATCGTGTGAGCACACTTGCAAAGGAAACGAATAAATTATAATGAGTAGTATAATGAGTCAAGCTGAATCGCGAGCCGATAGAGATCCAATGTCATCTTAGGAATGCTACAACGGATGCAGACATATTTGGAATATAGTAGCCAATCGAGATATCTTTAACTCAAAAGGCAGTGTACACCAAAACAGGCTAGAAATATTATGAAACGTATTAAATAAGCAAGTTTTTATAAACAAGTTCGACCTTAACCCGTCTTGATTTTATTGTTGCCCATTTTGGACCAGTTTAAGCAAAAAAATAACTTAATCTTAATTCGCGTTCATAATAATAATTGAAATCCACAATAACATCGCCGAGCTGATATAATTTCCTTGTAAATCGATTTTGAGGAACGATTAGGAAGCGTTCACAGAACCAATCGATTGTAACCGAAGATTGACACAACAATTGAACACAACTTGATAGGCGCAACTAATGTAATCTAATCTCCAGTCGTTATTGAGAACACTTATATATCTTAGGATAGTCGAACTCAATTCGTATGATTTATTAACGGCAATAACGGTCTAACTACCTATTGTTGCTGACAGATAGTGACAGCTGACTAAATACAAACCATCTGTTATGCAACTCAAGTGGTTCATTCTCTATGAAAGAAAGCATATCTTACATGTGTACTACTTTTCTGCTCTAAATAGGTCTGCTAAATGTTGTGTGGTGACATTTTCCGTGTAACATTTTTTGCTGGCTTTAATCCCAAGTTTTTGCTAAAAGCTGGTACAACAAGGGACTCGTTTGTAACAGCCGGGTTTGCCACTGCGAATGATAAATGCCCGTAATACCACAGGCTTTTAAGCAGACTCGCCTAAAATACAAACGTAAAACAGCCACATTTTTGGGGTGCCAACAATGAAGGATATCAATAAGATTAAGGAACAGTCGTAATTTTCGAATGACAACTTCATGCTTTGCCTTGTGTAACAGGAAAATGTTGGCCCAAAAAATGCTGTCAGCAAGATTGATTTTAAATTTTTCGCTGTTATAATAGTAGCCAATATTGCAGTAACAACGACGATGCAAGACTGACAAAAAATACTAACTGGTTCATTAAATTATGTAATAGACCGTTAGACATACAAATGCTTGCAAAAGGTATCTTTTATACAAAATTATCTATAAATACAATATAAATTTGAAGTTGAATCACACTACCTCAAAAAATGTGTGTCAACAATCAATGGGCGAGACTGCACCGAAACTGGTTTCTTCTTAGAGAGTTTCGTGAGAACTGTCCTGTGCATTTAACTTTTTCTGCACTATAATTTCAATGTTTTCCTGCTGTGGCATTGTGTCATTACAGAGTTAAATACGACTTAAAAATATAATAATTGGATAATGAGCAGGATTTAAACGAAGCCGTAGATAATGTTGCTAACGGAGTAAAGTATATCATTCATAAATATGAAGTAGTTAACCTATCCTTACTGACAAACGTTACACGTAAATGTCCAAAACGATAAAGATAATATTGTTTTTTATCAAGATGAACCAGTTACTAAATGGCAGAAGGTACTTACTAATCTCATTTGGCACGTAAATAAGTTAGTGCTATCAGTAGGACATTAAAAAACTAGCAAAACTATCATAAAATATCGTAAATGATAACGTGAATTCGTGATATAATGCTAGTGACCTCAATCTTTCTTGATGATGCGCCCAAGTAATATCGTTAATGGAAACAATTATAGGGAATATAGTTATACTTTTGGGGAATTGGGCTGATACTCGAAAAGCTCGTCACGACATCGTGTATTTTGTTCCATATTTTAGTTTTGAGCAATCAACAGACTGACTGATGCGAAGGTAAAACAACCAATATATAGCCTTATGTCAAATAAGTATATTTTAAAAATTAAATCTTAGGCATAATTATACAATTCAAATTAAAAACCGTCAAAAAAGTTACATCATACGTCTAACTATTCAAGAAACTTGTTCACAGTATTATTACTAAAACAATGAGAAAGACACTCCAATCTTCAAACACAAGCCTAGAAAGACGAAGTTCATCAAGGCTTGTTCCTGTGCAAAGACTGAGAATAAAGGTTTCTTTTCCTCGCTGACAGACAACGTGGGCGGTGACAAAAGGAGGTCTCCTAAGCATTAATGACTAGAGACACGCCTTTGAACAATGAACATAAGACTCAACTACTCCAGACTTGATGAAAGTTTTAACTCTCGAGGCCTCCTTGCTACTCATAGTTATGAGCGAGGTTCAGCAGCAATTAACATTAAAGACGATGCGTTTTGATGAGGCTGTGAAAATGTTATGAGGTGAGTTAATTCGAGCTCACAGTTGTTGACATACTTAATAGTTTGTTTTAGGATCAGATTGTTGTTACACTGACAGAATCCATTATAGTTGTCATGGAGAATGATTTGAACTACCTAAAACAGTCCAATAACATATGGCAAAAAAGACAAATGGCGTTGCAAGATACAGCCACGAATATTTATTTCTCGCTCACTATAAATCAGAACAAGAGCTAATCTGAAACGCGTTACAATTCATCAACGGTGCGGACACATACATAAATCTAACGCAATTGAGGCCAACGTGAGGCTTAATAACTTCGAGGACAACACTCGAGTCCTGGTATTCGGTGATTATATCCTATAGTTTCCGGCGACTGTCATAAAAACTACGTGACTCACGACGCAGAGTACCTAATCTGAAAACGATATACCTCAGTGCCTTCATAAGAAATACTAGTAAACTCGGAAGATGTTATGTAAACACCTCCGCAAATACTGGTAAAGTGTGAGAATATAACATAATAATACTGTGATAATAATAGTATAGCTCTCAAAATAAACCATGTAGGTACCCTGCAATGACATGTTATATAATTATTCTATAAAGCGTTTGATGAGAATTAATAAGCGTAAAATATCACGTAGGCGAACCAATCGAGCGACATCAAAGGGTACAAGTCCTCGGCGCAGTTTATAGAGAAAACAAAAATAAATTCAAGAGCAACACAGTGCATGCAGTTTCTGATGATGTAATCCAGCTGAGACGATCAGACGAGACAGCGATCGTTAATAATAACTGGAACACTAACATCGACCACAGCAGATTAAAATTACACTTTATTGACAGTTACTAACAAGACATGAGAGAAGACTCGAATTGTTCAGACAATAATGCAGACGGCTGCGCAAGTGGATAAGAAAGTGTAATTAATTTATACGAGACACGTAATATATTTAGAATTACAAAGCTATAGTTATTGCGCGACGGGTTTACTGTATGTTGTCCTTCTTGCTGAGGAAAACAATATGGTTTCCTTCGCTTACAAAATTCAATATGACATAGGTAATATTTGGCCTTGGTTTTCGATGCAACATATTGGAAAACTCGGTGGGTTCTAGCATTTAATAATAGTAAATGTCGTAGTTTTCCCAGTTTGTACTGTATCGCATCAATATAGGATACAGCAAATGTCCTCCAGGGATAGAGTATATTTTTGTACAAAAGGTGAGCTATTTCTACATGACGAAGGGAGGGCTGACGGCAAAAGGCCATTAGATAATGTGCCACAGCCCAACAACCCTGAACTTTTGATTGACAGCTTAAATGACAGAAGAGAGAACAAAATAACATGGACATGTCTAAAGTTAGTATTTGCCAATACTTTATCGAATAAAACTTCCGATTCTATCCAGGTAAACATTATCGCAGGTAAACATTTATCCTTCTTCAATACAACAGATACCCTTGATAAAGTCGAAACCTTTTAGTTCGGTAGATGAAATACTTGTTCATGCAGTAGTCTCATTATAGACAACTTTACGTAAATTGTGCAACAAAAATTCAGGCTGATGTACTGAAGGTCGTATCGTATAGTTATTCTAGTATAATGACTATGAATGGCTGTCACTTGCCATCATATTCAATTCCATATTTCACAACTTGGCTCGGTTTCTCATATCAACAATTCATAGACGCCTGAACAAATACTAAAATATATTATTATGCAGTGTACAGAAATAGACAGTTTTTTCATTACTTTCACTGTCTTGTTTATGTATGTATATCCCCGAATTTGAGTTTGAAACTCAAAACATGAGCGAATTAGCAAGCGATGAATATTCAGCGCTTGAGCGAACTGTGGTAATTGGTTGGCGCCGAATGTTTGGGAACGAGTTTGTAGTCTAGTTTTTACGTTGGTTAGCGTCCTCGAAAAATAACCGTCATTACCACGTGGCATTGCTAACGAGCCTAGTTTTCGACGCCACCTAACTGCTTTTTCCTGCAAGCCTTTAAACATGCCGGATACTTAAAAATGGAAATGTACGTGCATCAAAATGATGTCCTTAAAAAATGTGTCCTCAACGTTTCCGTTGACTTTTAGATTGTATTTTTTTGAACTGTATCTTCCTGTCTCTCCTACACAAATATCACCAACAATCTTGATGAGAAATAACGACTTCTTGTCTCGTATCTATTTTGGTCACAATAATCGTTGTTATTATTATGGCCTAGAAACAATTCAAGTGATTGAAAAGACAATTTTTTTTAATGTAGTGAAATGTATTGCCTAGATTGAATATCTGGTGACGTGCCAACTTGCCGATACATACGCTGCGGACTGCGGGCCTCAACCAACCTTGACCGGCGACGGAGTCATATAAATCTCAAACGCCTCACAAAGGTTTGGCTATCTCTATTGCAACAATACCAGTATGGTCAGCTCTGTCCATTTTATTAGGTTATTCAATCGGAGCACAAACAACAGTAGATTTATGTTTATTTTAAAGCTCAAATATTATGTCATGTAGTAGAAATAGACCAAGTCAGACACTGCCCCTCTATATGCGGATGTCTTGGTCTGACTTTTCAAATTGCATGTCATATTCATGGTGTTGCATAGAGATAGGTAATCATAGACTTGGTGTAGTGACGCTATCGACTCTTAACAATGATATCTCTATCCTTGTCCACCACACAATTTCGAGTCAGTCAAATTAAATATAAAGTTGAACACGTACAGCAATCAGTGCGAACCTCCTTGGCCTTGACAGCAATTCCTCATGATTGTTGCCAGTATACTACGCACCTATCGTTACTGAGGTTGCATTACATCATGCTATAAAGTCATCCGGCGTAACATTATAACATCAAGTTAAGTTATAGATACGTGCGATATTTAAAACATTACAACTTCTTTGGGGGTTTTGGTAATCTATTATCGTCGCTTGTTCCTACACTTCATAAGTTTGCCGCCTTCTTTGATAAACCCAGGTCTTTACATGATGTCAAAATTATAAAAATACATAGACATCATGTAACATATATGATATCTATGTATTTTTAGCACATATGTGCTTTGAAATCTTGAGTCGGATCGCGACAGACCACGAAGGAGATGGCGGGGTCACTGAGTTAGATGTTTTCCTCACGATTGTCAAGAAATAGCCCAGAACAAGGAACCATTGAAGGAATAGAGGGAGGCCGTTACCCAACAGTAGACCACAGTATAGACTAATTATTATAATATAATAATGTAATATAATAATATAGTAATGTAGCTTACATTCTATTTTATCATATCTATCTTAAATCTCAAATTGCAGAAGGATTATTCTGATCATAACTCTTACACCCCTGGTGCGACTGATGCAGAAAAACGTTCGTGATAACTATACAAGAGGTCAGATGGCTGATTTGACGTTTAAAAAAAAACATGGCTGTCTCAAGTATCAAGTTAGGCCATCAATCGAAAGCTTGCTTGCAATGAATCGATGTAGCAATACGATCGCGATACCCGTTAACATGTACACACCGAAGTATAAATTGTACAGTGACACCGGTGTAGATTGAATAACAAATCACTCGAACAATGCAAATGAGATGGCCTGACATGAACAAGAACGCGAGCTAGTTAGTATACTTAATTAATTACTTGTTTGTTAAACTATCGTTGACGATACTCCGTGAAGTGTAGTTAGAGATGACAAAAGGATAGTATTAGTCTATGAATTACGTAATGCAAAAACCTGTACAGTATATTTCAAACAATTACAAGCAAGCCTAACCAAACCAAATGCTCTGGTAGAAGATTCGGGGAAGAGGCATGCAAATGCAATTCGTACACGAGCAGCTACTTCAAAAGCGAATTTCGACTTTTGACACGCTGTGAGCGAAAATTTAAACAAACAGTACCCAGATACGTAGTTCGACCCATCTGCTGAAGGATCATGGCGTTCTCAGAACGTGGATCGGACGCGCGGACGTTCCATCAGCCTACATATGAAATGATCGCGCATGCGTCATACTTATAAAAATGGTGTGTCGTACAATCGTATGACCGCGTAGGTCTCGTCGCGATAACGGTACTATAACGAACACTACAGGCGATCGTTTTTTCGCGACTGTACTTAGATACTGCCGGTTTCCGGCCTTAATAATGCATAATAAGATATAATATAAAAATGACTTTTCTTCAGGAAACAGATGATTAATATAATTATACAAGAGGTAACGGTAAGTCAATTTCAAAACATAGTGCTATTGATGGATTCAAACTAAATTATTGACAAATTCCTAGAACTCACATAAATTTTATTATTGCCTCTCTTGGATATTGAAAACGAAAGTAAATAGCTGAATTTGGTCGCTGTGAGTGTTTTATTCGGCATTTATTTAAATTTTATATTTTTTGGATATGATTCAAGAATGATATCGTTGACACATACAAGCACATTAAGCTAGTGAAATAAGGTGCGGTCTAGACAAAACGCCCTTACTGAACCTAGATTGCTTATCGAAGGCTAATTGGTCAAGCAGGCCTATATTTTACCTTATAATGCGATTAAAAAGGTCGTAAGCATGACGGTGGTTTCAGAAACCTTTTAAGGTATGGACGTCTATTTAAGGCGAATTCTGCATGAATGTACGTAGTGTTTGAAAGTTTTTGCAGCGATGTGCAGAGTACACGTGCCGTCTGATCAATACGCCAGTCGGGACGGCGACCGGCTGTCGGCGGCATGGCGTGTCGCCCCTAAACACAGCTGATTCCACCTATCCCCCTCAGTCGGTTCGTTCACCCTTCGCCCCGTGCTCCCCGGCACCCTCCCAAACTTTCGATCTCGTTAAAACATAAACGTATCCACGATTCCCTTCTGAAATTCAGAAATTACAAAATTTCCTGCCAGTTTATCCAACGAACTGTCGCAATTTGTATGAAAAACATAATCGCGATGGCTGCGATGCTAATTTCAAATCACAATTGTGTTTCAGTATTGAGGTAAAATGTATTCGCGTAAAGGTTTGGGGATATCAAAAGAAGGACCTTACAGATCTGACGCTGACGTTCACGATGGATACACTGAGCAGCAGCAAGAACAGTACACTAAATACTTGAAAAAGTTAAAAAGTGACTTTGATGAGAGTTGGTGCAAGAGACCAAAAACCAACATGAACTTCAACGATTACGAACGAGTGAAAACTCTTGGGACTGGTGCTTTTGGCAGAGTAGTGTTACTAAAGCATATAAAGAGTTCTAAACTATACGCAATGAAAGTGTTGGAAAAAGAAAAAATTGTGAAGATGCGACAGGTTGAGCATACGCTTTACGAAAAACGCATTCTTGAATCAATCCGGTTTCCTTTTACGGTCAGCATGGAATTCAGTTTCAAGGATAACAGCTACGTGTACTTTATTATGCCATTCGTGCCAGGCGGTGAAATGTTCACCCATCTTCGACGAATGGGCAAGTTCGAAGAACCACTAGCGAAATTTTACGCCAGCCAAGTAATTTTGGCCTTGGAATATCTGCATTTCTGTAACCTAGTTTACCGCGACCTGAAGCCTGAAAACATACTGATCGATAAGACTGGTTACTTGAAGATTACAGATTTTGGTTTCTGTAAAATTTTACAAGGCAGAACTTGGACTTTGTGTGGAACGCCTGAATATTTAGCACCGGAACTGATATTGAGTAAGGGGTACGGGTTCTCGGTGGACTGGTGGTCTTTTGGAGTGTTGTTATTCGAAATGTGCGCAGGATATCCACCTTTCTACGCGAACGATCCAATGAAAACCTATGAGAAAATTGTAGGAGGAAAATACAGGTGTCCTTCAAGTTTTAACAGTGATCTAAGAGATCTTATTAGAAACATACTTCAAGTTGACATAACCCACCGTTTTGGCGTGATGAAAGATGGAGTTATGGACTACAAGAACCATAAGTGGTTTAAGGGCCTGGAGTGGGAGTGTATTCTTAACTGCCGGACGCAACCTCCTTTTGTTCCAAAATACAGAGGTCCTGGTGATACAACTAATTTTGATCGTTACGATGATGAACCTATAAAGCCAGCTTCACGCTGCCAATATGAGGCAGATTTCGCAGATTTTTAAATCTGTGCAAGTTATTGTTTTATAATTACTGGTCCTAAAGTCCTAATTTGAATTAAATAAGTATTAATTCCAAACAATACAGGTATTTATTTCAGAAATAATTTTAAATACAATTGAAAGATTTTTTTGTGGCACTCTATAATCTTAAAACTTAAAAAGCACATCCTGACCCATAATCTTGTTTAGTCATGTTTGTTCGTTTTGTTTAGAGACGATTTGAATTCATAATGGGGCACGTGTGGGGCCCCCTCGTGACATGCGCCCGCGCAGCGCCGGAGGACTGTAATAACAGCAGGCAGAGGGCACGCGACGAAACTGTATTATATTAGAAGTTCGTGACCAAGTGTCGCGAAGAATCATTTATTAAGTGCATTGATTGTGTCGAAAATGTCCAGATGTGCACATCAAAGCCAGGAATTTAAATTCAGTTAATTTGACAAAGAACTGGATACCAACCAAATACTATGTAGATTAAAATCCTTGATTTTTAACTTATGGTTTAGTAAACCTAGTTTTCGAAAGGGTCCTAACTTTTCATGACGATTAAAAATCAAGAACAGAATCTACTTATTTCTGTACGTTCACAGTGTAAAAAATCAAACATATGTCCGACATATTTATTCCCGAAACAGTCGACCAAATAGATCTAGTATGCGACCCAAATTTGCCTCAGTTCTCTGCCAAGATTAGCACGCGTATGACTAATGATCTGTGATGGGAATATGTTTTGGCAAAACAATCTTCAAAGAGAGGAATGAACTGAAATACTTTATTGTATTAGGTAATAAAATAACTCGTAGCAACTGGACAAGTTATTCACGATGATAAAAAACATAAGAATTATAAGGAAAACATGTGTCGATTTATTTCTGGACGCTATTTCAACGCGTCGTGATTAAAAAACGTTTGCTGGGTGTTGAAAGAGAGCTATTAAGCAGTTTAATTAAATTCACATACAAAGCTTTACGATTAGCGTTAACTCAATCTATGATGAACGGGACTTTGACAACAAACGGAATGTAAAGGGTCAGCGAGAATATTGATTTACAACTCTCTGAGACGCTTTGGAATTTTATTTTTATGGTTAATTGATTAGATGATGAAACGGTGGGTAATTGATAATTTTGTACAGTTATCGGAGAACTCTAATTTACGGCAAATGTCTTCAGAAAAAATTGAAAAAGGCATTCGATAGGGTAAGACGAACTAAAAGGGTTATATTGATGATTTTAATAATTATAATTTCGTAATTAGATACTTATTACGGCTACCAAAAATAGTTTAATCAATAAAAAACTTGAAACTGTCAGGGTCAGTTTCAAGTTTCACTGTCACTGCAAAAAAGCTTAAGAAATTTTGAATTTTGCGGGTTATAAAACTGAAAGGATGCAAGCCTATGTTCATTTTTGGGAGAGACCATATGCAAATCATGCAGTCTTCATGCATCTTCGCCTAATCAACGTGATCTTTTCGCAGAAAATTTCGAAATCAAATAACATTTAACACAAAAAACCAAGCGTAAACAATACCCATAAAATAGTTAACATCGGTGATTGGATTACACAATTTAGTTAGCAAATCAAAGATCCAGCAAGTTTATTAAGTGCGAGCAATTTTATGGTACGGCACCCATGATAGGTACAATGGCACGAAACAATGGCCTTTCCCGGCCGTGTGATGGTTGCAAGGGACCAGTGCAGCCGACCGGAAAGTGAAGGAAGCGAAGTTCCGTCTCACGATGAGGATGTCATGTGACGTCGGGAAATAAACAAGGTCTACACGTCTTAAAGGGTTGGTAGAAAAAGTCAGAATGATTCACCTAAGTATTAGCATAATTCTTTAATACAAGGGCTAGATAAATATTAAGCGAACTACATTAGACCGACGTGGGTCACGCCTGATTTGTACGTTGAGACGCGTCGCGTGGCGTGGGTCTAACGTAGCTCTACTAATCTAGTTGCCTTATAAAATGTTTGGAGATCGACACGCCAAGATCGGCGTACGTGGCCCATGTGGACCCAATGTCGTTCTACCTATAAAGGCGAAATTTAATGGTTTTCACGTTATATTGGTGTTAAAGTGTTCATCTAAACTAAACTATAATTTATTGTAAAGTTCAATATGAAACATTTCAGGTCAACTCATAAAGTCTGATGAAGTAATGTTACTGCCCGATAATTTTACAATCAACGTAACAGCTTTCATAGTCGTATAAATCGTGAATGGGAATTATTTAAGCCAAGTACGCCCATTTATGTTATACGATGCATTCTCAATCTTGTAGACAAAGCTCCGAAAGTTCAGGCGAGCAAACTATCCTATTCACAATGCTGTTTCTTGCGCAAGTCTTGCCGCATTGAAGCCTAGGTCTCACGATACAATTGAGCATTCATCTCTGACATTCTGCCACAAATTATTCACATTTCAACCGTATATGAACATCTAGTGTCGTATAAATCAGTGCTTTCTATGAGACTAGATAAGGTGTTGACGGAAATAAATTTATCAACAAGAAATCCGTTCTACAAGATTCTATTTTGAATACTGACACAAATGTTAGTCATTAATTAGTGTTGATCTCTGACGTTTGACAAATAGACTCAATACTAGAACACGATTCACTAAAAAAGGAACATATACAAAAAATCACCAACCAGCAAAAAATACTATTTCTGTACCAATATGTCATCTTAAGCATGGTTCTCTATATTGTTTTCAAGATTAGGAGACATGAGACTCATAGAACAGGTTTTAGGCTCCTGTCTCCCATCTTCGAACTTAAAAAGGTTTAGTTTTTTGAAACAATTGGCAATGACTATAATGAAATAGAAAACGATGATAAAGAGAAAAACCGTCACAACTATAAACGCCCATCTTACGAGGGTCATTCAATAAATACTTAGCCTACAAAAAGTAAACGAAAATTTTGGAAAAGTGGCAATTTATTTTTCAACATAGTCTCCTTTTAGTTCGATACACTTAGCCCAGCGATGCTCCAACTTTTTTAACCCGTCCGAAAAATAGTTTTTGTCAAACTCTGCAAAATAGGCCTCCGTGGCGGCGATGACCTCCTCATTTGATCCATATCTATTCCCGGCGAGTGATTTTTTCAGATTAGGAAACAGAAAGAAGTCACAAGGGGCCAAATCTGGAGAATACGGTGGATGGGGCAGCAATTCGTAGCGTAATTCGACCAATTTGGCCATGGCAACGGCAGACGTGTGAACCGGTGCGTTGTCGTGGTGAAACAGCACTTTTTTCTTCGCCAGATGGGGTCGTTTTTTCTTTAATTCGGCGTCGAATCGGCCCAATAAATCGGCATAGTAAAGCCCTGTAATTGTTTTACCCTTCTCGAGGTAATCGATGTAGATCACACCTTGTGAATCCCAGAAAACGGTGGCCATAACTTTTCCGGCAGATTTTACAGTTTTCGCCTTCTTTGGAGCACGTTCCCCGGTCTGGATCCATTGTTTTGATTGCTCCTTGGTCTCTGGTGTGTACCAGTGGATCCAAGTTTCATCGACGGTCACAAAACGACGCAAAAACTCCGCTGGATTCCGCTTAAACAGAGCCAAACACGTCTCCGATGTGGTCTCACGGTTGCGCTTGTTTTCCGGTGTGAGTAAACGCGGCACCCATCGCGCCGACAGCTTTCTCATGCCGAGTTCCTCGTGAAGAATATGATGCACTGTTCCTTCTGAAATGCCTACAGTCTCAGCTAGCTCCCGAACCTTCAATCGGCGATCTGCCAATACGAGATCATGGATTTTTTTAATGTTTTCCTCCGTAGCAGCTGTTTTCGGTGCACCTGGACGTGGTTCATCAAAAACCGACGTACGGCCACGTGCAAACTCGTTGAACCAATTCTTGACGGTGGCCATCGATGGAGAAGAGTCACCGTACACAGCATCCAAGCGCTCTTTGATTTCGATGCGCGTTTTCCCTTCCAAAAATAGAAATCGAATTACCGAACGATATTGCTCTTTTTCCATTTTTGTAAAACCGATCGACACGTTCGCTTCCTTAAGTTGTCAAATTAAAACAAATGAAGGGATTGGAATGAAAATTTGAAAAAAGAATTAAAAAAGAATGTGCTACACTGTGGTAAAACTCTTTTGAAACTACAGCGCCCTCTGGCGATGAGGCTAGGTACTTATTGAATGCCCCTCGTAAAATTAAGAAAAATGTCGAAGTATTTGTATGTAAAAGCTTGTTTCTTCATAAACTGTTAAAAGTTATTACTTGTGAGAGAATAAAATACATGGTATTATTACATTGAGAACGAACGAAATATGCCGATTAGGGTTAATTTATTCAAGTTGAACACAAGCCAAGTCCAAGCGAACATCAATCACAAGTAGATTAAGAGCATGGGCCCAATGGCGCTAAACCAAAGCACATTTTATAGCACGTTAGTACAATTAACAGTCATAAAGCCGAAGGAGAGATTACACAAGTAATAGCTGTGAACATAAAGCACAATTACAAAACTATGCTTTGAAAGCTACGGCTATATCGAGCTACTGATAGATTTTACGAAGAACGTTTGAACATTAGGGCGCGTCTTAACTGAAGCGGAGCTGGGCTAAGTGGACAGTTCTGGACTGTGAATTGACCAACCACAGAGCTCGAAATCTCCACTCCGTATCGGCGGAAACAGTGTAAGTAGGGCGAAGTGGAGCTGAGGGGAGTTTTAAACCAATGATCATCCGAGCTCGAGCTGTGGTGCCGACCGGAGAGTACGAAGTAGAGGCCTCCATCCCGCTCCGCATCAATGGAAATACTTGCCACTTATCGCTGCTCATCTCCGCTCCACTCTGCTCAGCTCCATTTTTGTGGAAATCCACCCTTAGGCTTTCTTTGAAATTGGTAATCATTGTGCTACCAGTATAAGCAATATCATTAGGCTTGACGAACGGAAATAGTCAAATATTAACAGGCTCCCGAAACGTGCTCAGACAGCTCCCACACTGAACTGATTAAAAAAACAGATAGACTGAGCAGAAATAGCTTGACAATCAAGCTATTTGACACTCACGCATCAGCTAATAACTACTAGTATGTCTTACCAGATAATAATTTGTTGAAGAGATTATTATGTAGTTGTTAGAAGCACTTCAAACCTCAAAAACTTGATTTCTACCGTCTTTTCCTTGAAAAAGTCTTGCGGTTTCTAGAGTCAACTTGGCCCTTCGATTTCTTACAATTCACCGTACTTTAGTACATATCAAAACTACTTCAAGTCTGGTTGCTAATTACCAGCACATGTGCTGATAAAACGATAGCTTGTCAAGTGGAAGAAATGCTGTTGATTAATCGTTTAAAGATGAAAAGCTAAGTGCTTATGAATTAGAAACACCGATAAATTTATTTGTGATAGGTCAGTTACTTTCTAGTTGATCACTTAATACTAGACTTAACAACTAGAATTATTAGGTAATGAACTGGTTTAGTTGTACGTTTTATACGACTGTTTGCAATCAACAGAATTTGTAGGCAAACTGTTTTCATTTGTGTCTGACAAATGGCTTTGCAAATCGCGTGACTAACAAATATGTTAATACTACAACTTACAAGTCACACTAATAAAACTAATTGAAAACATGTTGTGTTTTACGTAGAGAAATTTTGCGTAAAATAAAGCTGAATGGAAATAAAAT
Source organism: Leucania comma (assembly GCA_958295575.1). Classification (NCBI taxonomy): domain Eukaryota; kingdom Metazoa; phylum Arthropoda; class Insecta; order Lepidoptera; family Noctuidae; genus Leucania; species Leucania comma. The sequence goes on from OY282468.1 coordinate 7,119,136, forward strand.
TTTATTCCTATGAGAACACTTTATTTATTTTGATAAAATAAGGAAGAAGATTATGGCCAATTAGATTGAAATCTAAATGGAATTGATATACTTGTTAGTAATCAACGACTACCCATATCTTTAATCAAGGAACTGGTACCTATGCTTTCTAACGATCGCACGAGCGAAGCGGTTCCTTTAAACAAATCTGGTACCTACTTACAAAACAGCCGTGTAAAGCTATGTTTATTGTCCAGGAACTTACATTTTAGTTTTAAACCATAGTATTGTGGTCAATTCTCTGTCTCATTTGTCTAGCTAGGTCGTCCCGTCCTTTGTAAGCAGATGCACAATGTTCAAGTCAAAGCATGTAGTAACGGAACGCCTCGTACTTATATGTATGTCTGTAGTAACGGAACGCATACGAGAACAAAGGCAAAGATAGTAAAAAATAGCACAGAAAGCTCCAAGGAAATGATACTGTAAAGTACATCATCAAGATAAAATATGCACATGAAAATAGCAACCAAGTTATGAGTACCCAGTCATTGAGTTAACGCCTACAATGTGGGTCAGTGACGATGCCGCTGCAGCATTCGATGCGGCGAAACGTAAAGGGCGAGATGAGAGGGGCTGGGGTGGTTAGAATTATTATTTACCGTCTATTGGATATATTGAGATTGCTTCCATGCAATAACATGGAAATATTGAGTGTATAAACTCCATAAGCTGTGCGAGGGACTCGATCTTACAGTAGATTGAGAAGTGCTGTCAACATTCTGTAGATATGAGCAATAATGTCAGCTTTTAGAGCATTGACAGTTGAATTTATTTACCAGTTTTAGTCTGTCGTAGTAGTCGAAAAACTAGAATGAGATGTAAAAGCTTGATAGCTGACTCAAGCGATTGCGGCTGACTTTAACGCGATTGCCAAATAGCACGCTCAGACGAGAAATGTCTAACTACAGAGTATTAATCGTCAAATTGCTGTGCAATATCAATAACTTGAAACTGCACGTTTTCGATGAGAATTGTAGCATGTGCGTGTTGGCCTGTATTATGTGTTGAAACTTCGAAAGGAAAGGGCGAGTGAAAAGGGGCAGCGTGTTTAGGGTAGCCCGAAATTCTTATTTCTTGTTTGCTTTGAGTATTGATTGGTTCCTTTGGGAACCCTGCATTTATACTAATCCGCAAGAGACTTGGAGAAATTGTGGAGTATACTGGTGAATCTTTTCTGAATGAAAATAAAGTTTATGCATTATTTAGTAGCTGTTTTATTAAGAAACAGAAAATTGTAAAGCTGTAACTGGTTTTTATGGGGCTAGTGGGCGGATGGTCTAAACTTTCACTGGTTATAAACCACAAGTCTTATATGGCTTTGCATTAAAGCTGATATTTCCGTCTCTTAATAATTTATTGTTTGTAAACAGACGGTTTTCCTTTTGAGCACAGTCCATTTATCAATCATAGTTGTTCTTAAGTAAACTGACATCGCCGCAAAACCCATATGTTGGCATCTATTATTCTAGTGCTTCGCCCTCCAAATTAGTATTACCAACGTTACAAAAGCCAGACATGAATGGAGTTTATTAGTCTAGAAGACTGGCAATTCCCAGAATGGATATCCCATTATCGTTGTTAAATATACCCACTTCGTTAGCAATTACCTAAATTAATTGAACAGCGGCCATAGGCGGGCAATGACACTGTATTACCTGGAGATTTCTAACATAAAATACAAATTAATTGAATGACGAAGTAGAAAAAATGTGGAGGCCGTGAACCGGTGATATATTGTGACACGAGGTGATTATTGAATGTAGTGGTCACGAAATGAAAATTAAAGAATTGGGATAATGGTTCTGTGAATTAATTGTGAACTTGATAAAACATAAACTCTAATTGACCTTAATCAAGTGTCTTTTGCCAAAATTTTAGAACTGTCTCTATACAAAACGTTCAATTTAAAAGACGGTCCTTTTATATGCCTGCTTCAATAAAATGTAATTGCATTATCCACTCACAAATAAACCGATAACACGAACACATGACGCCAAGATGGCTGAACATAATCCTTCTTGTGTGTTTGCCAATCGAGACTTACAACTCACGCGCATTTTGATCTGGATAAAGTGCGCCGGCGCAGATCTGTACGAAGGAGTTAATTTAATATTCTTAATTGAATCAATGCACTTCCCACGATCAGTCGGCACGCAAACTGTTAGAAATCGCAGGTTTTATTGGATCACTAACTTTTACTGCCTTTGCATGCTTCAGTCGATTTCTGTAGACATCGATTTTGGGATGTTGATTATTGATCTTTATTGGATCTATGATCATGTAGCGTATCAATTAACCGAGTAATGACTTAACTACTAGACACCAGTTATTTATTAATGAGTTAACTAATTTAACTTTTTTTTTTTGTTGATTGCCGCATTGAACCTTCCTGAATACCCTTCTTGGGAACGCAAGGACTGATAATTCAATTATGAGATGCCATCAAGATGTTGTTTTCCAACAGAACCAAGTGTTACCCACATACACTTTCACAGTAATATTACTTACTGGTTAGGATAAGTAATCAATGTTCTTGCGGTAGCTCTTACTTCGTTCTTCGATGTATTTATTATCCGTTTTGAGTAACGCCTGCGTGGTTTACAGCATGAAAGTTATAAATTGATTGCTGATTGTTTTGCGTGTGCGCACGCTTCATGCTTTCGAGTTTTGACAATCGAATTTACTGCTTTTGCTCGTTGAGTTCTCATCATGGCTTCTTTTCTAAGAATACGGAAATCGGTCATCCGCTCTAAAGAGTTCTGCGATTTGCAATAGCGAACTAACGAAGCATATTATTAAGTAGTAAACTCAAAATACAGCAAATGAAAAACGTCTCTCTGCGCTTCATGAAATTAATTTCAATGATAACTACATTTCTTCGCAATATTATTTAACGGCACATAGTGCTGATTTAATTAAACAAGCTGCAAAAGCATCCCTCGCTTTCGTTCATTATAAATTACAGAGTAGAAATTGAAGGAATTTAACCCTTTTTCGTCTGAATACTTATGAGGGTAACAAGCCACATGAGAGCGTCGCCAGGTCGCCTAAGTCTATGTAAATATTAAAGGACATGCCCAGACAAGCCGATTGTAGAGGAAGTTGGTATCCACCTGCATACTAATTTATTACCACGCTAAAATTATCCAACTAAACGAAAACACAATACAGGTATTCACGAGCCTACTGTTTCGTATTCAATACGCACAGTCGGGCTACATCCATCAGTATTCTTAGCACCACGATCGGCCAACGAATCGAATAGGAATGATGCATTGTAAAGTTTAAAGTTCGCCAAAAGTATGGCCGTTGCGAATATTTAAATACGCATAAATAATACTAATGTGCCTGTAACATAATTTACCCTTGGGGCTAATTTTACGTCAATTTACCAAAGCCAATGAAGCAACGTATTGGAAAATTAAAAGGGTCACATGAGATAAGGTTCGTATTAAAATACATAGAGGTCATACCGTAGAACAGTTATGGTGTTAAACGATAACGTACCATAGAAACGATATGGTGGTTTGTTTACTTTTTTTATAACTCCCACTCATCCACCCACATGAACTTGTTATGGTACCTGCATTATAAGTGTCAACGTTTGTATGGGACTGTTTTTTTCCATGCCTTTCTAGTTCAAAACGTGGCTTTTTAATTTTGTTTGTCAACTTTATGGCTTCGGTATTAAAGTCGAGAATTTGTTAGTGTAGTTAGCAGGCAACCAACTGGAATTACCTGGTCCTATCGTCCCCCTGTATCCGGAGTGTGGATACGCTCGAGCGCGCTCGGTTGCACCTGTCGCCTGTACATGTATTTTGCCATTAAGTTCATGAACCGTGCTCCATATGTAAAGTTGAAGTACACAAACTTTGCAGACGACACAGTCCGTGATATTCGTAATAAACATAGGGAAATGGTGCTAATATTGAAAACAAGCAACAGGAACTTCGCGTTGTACCGTTAGTGCAACGATTTAAGTTGAAATAGATTGATTTTCCTTATAATCTGCTAGCACAGTGCACAAAACAAAAATAATAACTAATTTAAAATTGTTATCATTATACGTTCCGAGTCGTGTTTAATCATATGGTTTTTTTTTGAGGTGGATCATCTAATGGCTTCTGCTCTGGGAGAGGACCGGGAACTGTCAGACTTTTAGTGACTAAAATCATACCTATGTTCCTTCAGTTGCCTTTTAAGTTCTAGGACCATGAGCATTTTCTTTTCAGAAGTAGTTTCCAAGGCCCTAGCAGGCATCGGCCCTACGGTTTGCTGACATCTCTTTGATGCGCGCTTGGAACACTACGCGCTTGCGAAGACTCGGGCTCAGTCTTTATAAGGCGAGAGGACGACGAGCTATAAATTTCTCGCCATCCGCAATCCCGCACTTGCAGTGGCCGGAGATCTTTCTGTGATTTCCGTCGCATTTCTTGCCGCAGCGGCTTGATCGTCAGGATGTACATTCTGTCACTCTTGCAGCCGTCTCCTTCGACAGAATTATTGCTTCACAAAAAGATGCGACCTCATTTCATTCCCTCTTGCTTCGGACCACCATCTGAACCAGAGACCGGCGCGAGCGGTCACCGCCGCCATTCGCCTAAACGAGGACACGGCGGTCCTCCGTCCTCCAGGGCACCAACGGCGTAAAGCTTTCCGAAGGACAGAGGAATCTCGACGCCTTAAGATAGTAACTCATCCGCAAACCGTCCTCGGCTAAGCTACTCTCTAATCTCATATCTTCCATAATCATTTTAATACAGATGTAGAAATTTAATTTAAATTGCTGGCATTCAAAGTAGCAGCCCGTATAACAAGTATGCTTAACTCCATATCAGCTTTATTAATCTAAGAGTAGATCTAAGATAAGCGTAAATAATCACAATTACAACTTTCATCGCACATACGAGAGCACTTTCGAGATATAAGCGAAGACAGCCACGCGAGGCGTTTCCCTCATTGATTTAATTGAACGTGCAATATTTTTCGCCATAACGTCTCTTTCGCTATTTTTATTTGTGGTAAGAAAATCTTATTATCATTCACAGCGGAAACCGGGATCTCATGCTGAGCAGCCCGAAAGCCAAGTTACGATCGTTTCGTCAAAGTCGAACGCTTTGAGTTGGCCACGCCTCCAATTCCTTTGTTCTGACGTCATCTCAACGCTCAGTCACGTGGTCAGAATAAAGGAATTGGAGGCGTGGCCAACTCCAAGCGATCAACGTTAATGTAAAAATCGTGACTTGGCAGTTGGCTAGGAGGGCAGTACCAGCATGAGATCCCAGTTTCAATTGGTATAGTTTCCATCCATGATTTCTCAGTAACTGGTCTGAATTTATACGCGATTGATGACAATAAGCTTGACCTCTATTATTACAATTCACTTGAACATAAATGGCGAAATATTAATGTGCTATAGTTAGACCTCTGCCTTAACCTTTCGGGAATATAGACTTTGATGTTATCACTTTCTTCTACCGGCTAAGAATAAAAAGTATCATATACCTTGCCACAATCTACCTGTGTATTAAATTTCTCCCAAAAAGGTTCAACCGTTTGAGCGTGAAATCGTACCATACACACTGACTAACTTACGCCTTTATAATATTAGTGTAATAATAACTGCAATCTGAGTACAAAACCATTGACACACCAAAACAATTTCTAAAAATGTCTGATAATCCTTAGATGGCCTATCCTGCACTATAATAATTAACTCTCGGACCCTTCAGGAGCCTGAACTAGATCCCGCGCAACTTCATGCATACAGGCATGTCATTATACCTCATCAACTGCTTTCAGGTTCCACGGTGACCTGAATTTGAGAGAAAAAGCTGTATTTTATCCGCTAAGAGTGGAAGGAAAAGGATAATAATCCGCTTCCCTCATTTGAGACAAGGTTCCTGATTCTTGGCAAGACGCAACCGTTATTTTTGTTCTGTTATGACGAGTATTTTAATAGCTGGAAACTGTTTAAGTACAGTAAATACTTTGGCGTTAGTTCCAATATTTTTTTTTTTGGAGTGGGAAATTATCCAATGACTTTTCTCGGTCTATAGTGGAGCGGGGGGCGTGTTCGACTTTTACTGACTAAAACCAAACCTGTGTCCTTCAGTTGCCCTCTGCATATTAGGACTGCGGGTTTACTTTTCATAAATTCCTCGCGGCGGCCTTAGCAAGTTTTGCTGACATTTCTTTGAGGAGCGCGTAGAAGATTGCGTGAGGAGCGCGTGGAACATTACGCGACGCCGCCGATTAGGGCTTTATCCGAACGGCCGAACATCGAGCTACTCGTTTTGAAGTAGACATATCATTATATCAATATATCCTGTTTTTATTTATTAATATAGAAAGAAAAAACTGTTTAATATTATATTTTACCCTTGTTTTTTCAATAATTTAAATTGCATATATTCACCACCATTGGTTAACTGGTAGAAATGCAGTGAGGGCAGTGGAAACCCTTGCTATCTCTTTTTTACGCACGTAACCTTATGGCGTTGACGTCATATGACAGTTTATGCATCCTCTATCTGTCAATTGACAGTTTCCCCTTCCACCAGAGTTAAAAGGTTTCTATCGTACTCAATTTTAAACTAATTTGAAAAATCCTTTTTATTTTCGATTTTGGGCAAAGTTTACTTTTTGACACAAGAGAAGCCTTAAATTTATTTAATCCAATATCCAAATATCTTCAATTTAATAAATCAGTAGTCTGTATAAAATTAAATCTAATTCTGACTCAACTAATATTATTATTTCAATGTAATAATAAACTTGACCTTTGCATTCAGCTTGAGTCAGTAAAATGGACGCAATACCAGAAATCGTTAAAATTCATAACAAAGCTGCTTGTTGGTTAGCGAAACTTCGGTAATTAGCCGTAGTTAGTACTTAATTAGAGCCTCGAACTGTTAAAATACCATGTCTTACGAAACAACAGTAGGTATTTTAGACAAAGGGCAATTTTCTGTTTCTTTACTTAGGAACTACCATTTTCAGAATAAACCTAGTAACAAGTAACATAATTATTTCTCCGTCCTTGAAACTTAAACCAATTCGGAATACCTCAAAAATACAGGCTACATTTTTTGTTAGTCAGGTTTCTTCCAAAAAGTTGGACGTAAAATATTTTTTATGAACATTTTAATTAAAAACGCAACTTTTGCCGCTATTATTAGTAAGTACTTTGTTGTTTATCCAGTAAGTTTAATTAAAGCGTTCTACCGTTCCATTGTTTGAAGACCTTGGTAATGACAATGACATAAGAAGCGTAGTACCCACTTAATTAATTTATTAGATAACTACTCTAACAGAGATCGGTTATTGTAATCCGGCTCGAAGGACCCAAGTGATGGTACTGCGGATCCATTGTCTACAAAGATAAAGAGATTACCAAGCTCTGTTATTTTTTAAGTAAACCTTCTTTTATGGATAGGCAGTTATTAGTCAAGCTTTTCTGTAGTGTAAAATGTACTGAATAAGTTAGTTTTAACTTAGTGGAGTGCTTCAGAGAAAGGGAAAAGTATAGTTTTAATAATTTCAGATTGCTTTGACCTTTTCGTTGCTAAATAAGGACTAATAAAAGTTTCAGTTCCTTCATTTATTTTGGGGTTTTATTTGGATATCGTTGGTAAGAGAAATTTTGTTTAGCTTCTAAAGACAGTAGATTAAGTGCCTTCTACGCTTGAAAGAATTCAAAACTATCTATATTTAGCGTAATAATATTTCATTGGACTGCTTCGTCTTCACCAAATAATATTGACAAAAGAGTGTCTGTGAAGATTCTTGCACGTTCTTTTCCATAGAGAACTACGCTTTAAAACCTGTTGAATACCGTAATTAGAGACACAATAGAAAAACAATAGGTGTGCGGACGCCGGCGTCCTCTCGCAGAATAATGAATTAAAACGTGCAATTTAGCTTCAATTTTTTTGACTTACCGACATTTTAAAATTTCAAAAGTGCCTGTAAATGGTCTGTTTGAAATAAATGTTTTTTTTAGCTCAAAATAAAAAGAGTGTGGCGTTCATAATAAGTATGAGTGCTTGATCGTAGGCTAAAGTACTTCAAATGAACTCAACCCAGGCTCTGTACATTACCGTATTTAGCATACAAATTAAACACCGCCACTCTCTCTTTACGAATCTGATTATCATCGAGTGAACACACGCTTTGTCTAAGCGTAAACACTACACATACATAGGTTCATTTAATCTTTTATTATGTAATGTCATGGACCTTTTTTATCCATCCACTTACAATGCGTTAATTTTTTCTTCTATCTGAAACGTTGTCTAAGGTTTCGCATTTTTGGTGGACAATAATCTGGGGGGCGGGTTCATCTACAAACGTTATGATAGACTTGTGGGTGTCTTCTATTAATTCCTTTGGATCGAAGTTATTCCCGTGTCTCTGGCATATTCGCACAATGAAAAGAAAAAAGGCATCTATGCTAGAGAGAACACGGTTAAACTCCAGTAGCATTCTGAGGATGTTATCGAACCAATTCAATATTCCTATGATGAATCACTTCAAGCAGGTGTTGTTTACACAGCAATGATGCATCATATCCGCAGACAACATTTTTGTATAATTTATTTCCTTAGTTCTTTTTATTACTATTTATACTATAATTATCATAGTTTTTTCGTAGGTAACTAATCCGTGGGCCTTAATAAATTATGAAGATTAAAAACGGGAGTAGTCATCAATATTTAAAGGTCGCACTAACGTAGGCCATCCGCTAAGTGCTAGCCTTTCGAAATCACCCTGGGGACCTATTACCTACCGTCCTAATATCGATCCCTGATATTTTTAGTACGTGAGAGTCTGTCTGCAACTATGTTCTGTTCTGAAGCTGTTATGTCCTTGCAATTCGCACATTTCTCTTTACCAGATTCGGGACAGGAAAGACAGGGCTATGTTTTATTGTTAGTTTTATTAAACAAACAATTTTCTTTTAATAACACACGGGCAGTCTAGGTAACATTCCCACGATGAAAACCTACCATATTCATATCCCATTCCTGGACAAGGTCTACCTGTGTCAAGTTATATCCAAAGACGTGTCAAAGGGGTTACCCCCTTTTAAACAGACAGCCTGAATTATTTTTATAATACAGGTAGATACCTAATATATCTTGAAAATGAATGGGTAAATGTGTTGATAGGCAGCTAGACGCTGAACTCGAAAATGACTGGACCATTTTGGTTGAACTTTTCTAAATTGTTTTTCGAAGTCCGAGAAAGGTTGAGTTCGGAAAACCGTAATTTGCGGTTTTTCGTGCATTTTTTGTGTTTTTTCACAAAGAAAATTTTTATTTATTACAATGTAACTGTTCCTAGCTGTCAATAAGTCTATTAGGGTTAACTTTTGACAAAAAGACGTCTATCGGGTCAGATATACACACGCATGGAGGCCGAAGCAGCCGAAGGCTAAAACACTAACGATTTAGAAGAAAACATATGTAAGTAGGAAACTAACTACCTACATGAGATAGAATAACACGCCTTGACAACCGGTACCGGAATTATTAGCAAAGAAACCAGCACAGCTGTTGAAGCATAGGTAGGTACCCACCTAAGACAAACTTTACAGTTCGAAGGTGTAAAAGAAAAGCGGCGAATCTCGTGAACCCACGCAAGTTGTAAAATCAAGCGAGGGGAACCGGCTGTGGGAGCGTAGGTGGTTGCAGTGGTTATGCAGTAGGTAGGTATTACGATTTATAACTGATATTGTATTTATTAATCATTGTATTTATTTATTTTATTTTATAATTTATGTACACACATATACAGCAGAAGATACAAAAAAAAAATGTACTATGGTACTATTGGTGTTGTAGGAGTTTCTTTTACAATTAATCTCTCACAAACGACGCGACGTTAGACGTTGTTAGTAGGTATCGAAACTGTTGTTCGTCGTCTTATAGTGCGTATTGTCTAAATAACAATATTTTCTCTTACTTTTTTTAGAAAAGTAATTAGGTATCTTACGCGCGGAGACCATATTTGTATGTGTAAAGTCAACATTTAATTTTGCTCCTACTTTCCAGATGAAAAGTTAAAATATTTGCTACATGCCGGTCATAACAACATTATGAGGCACTGTCCTGTCTGAAATATAAACACACGCGCGCTCTTCGCCCACACTACTAAACCGGCGAAATGCCGAAATAAAAAATAAACTTTTTTTTTTTAGAATAGTCCACACCGTATCTCATGGCGCCTCCGCGCCTGTAGCAATAAAAGAAACCAGTTATGGGCACAAGTCACCGACATAAAGCCATTAGGGGCATTTTCGCCTAATAAACTCTTTACATCCATGTAAGATGTTAGAAGCTGTTATGGTAATAGACAATGGTGTTTTTTTTTTTAATTCCCAAGCTGGTCAAGTAGGTGCCTACTTCATATCAAAGTATATGGAGCTTTCTGAGACAGTACAAAAATTAACACCTCATTAATATTGTGTAGAATTATTAATTAAGAGCATGAGTTGTATTTTTTCCATTTGTTTTCTTATGCAAGCCAGTTAGTGGTATATAAATATATTAAAACTTTCATAGATAAGCAACAACTGATAAAGCATACAACATTCTCAGAAAAAATACCTACTTCTTGTAGAAAAATTGATAAACTGCCAATATAGCAAAATCCCTACTTTTGCTAAGGAAATAAGATGGGCAATAAATTCCCAAGGTCCTGGGTATTTTCCTGTCTAGAACAGACTACATGCCTGTATGCACCTACAGTGTATTGGGAGGAAATTGCAGTATTTAACATCCATCCTATGACTAAGACTTCTTATGAAAAGTCCCTTTATTCTACCTAGGTATTATATTATATAGGCATGCATTATGGATGTACAAGAGATGGCAGTGTGGTATGATTTAAGTGTGTGACTCCAACAAGAATTGTGCAGCTGCAAATTTTATTTATGCATAATTAGATGCAGAAGCATTGAGGATGTAATACGTTTCTTTTATTTAATAATATACCTACTTGGTACCTGATATTTACACTTTTATTTCACACAAGTTTTATTAGTGGTAGGTAGTAATCCTGTTTATTATGTGAAGAACTAGTGTGAAGGACTTCAAATAAGTACCTACTGTATTTCTAATATTCAAGTGAACATAAATGTATTATGTACCCACATTGATAGCAGGAAATGTAGGCTTAAGGCTGAATGCACATAATCCATGTCCTGATTAGACAAGAAACCCTTCTCCTTTCTTTAGTAAATTAGTCACTAGACGAACCATGCGGGCTCAAACAGTGTATTTTTACGTGGTTATTGGTGGTGGCTAAACCTTATAATGATAAAGCAGTATGTGTTACGACTTCCACGAGACTAAATAGTGCAGTGTTATCTCAAAAACATCGAATAACTGTATTTTATTCAATCACATGGTCAGTATGGACGATACATATCTCCTTATAGTTCGATAAAGAAAAAAACACAATCATGTATCGCGTATACCGTATCGTAAAAACGAGTTCCATATTCTATTTTTCCTCTTCGTTTCTTAGAAATGCAGGTGTTTATCGGATCCAAATTCCTGTTTCAAGTGGTTATCATATTCGATCGATTTGATGACAAATAAAGGCACCGCGACGCTACGACAGCCGGTATACAAAAATAACAGTTACATCTCTAAAACACTCCGCTATACTTACACAACATAATACAAGCCCCAAAATAAAATATTATACGTAAAACGCATAGAAATGCAGCACGATTTATTTATAAAACTGGACTTACCAGCAACAACTGTATCGCTCAGGTCATACTTCACTGGTTTAGGAAACTCTCTCAACTTGCGTCCACTTAGTTTTAATTCACCACTCAAGTAGGCATCCTCCAAAATTCGCTCTAACGATTTTGTTAACTGACTATGAATATTATTGTGCCCATTCATATTTACACTTACACACGGCCCCAACACGGCCATATTCTTTTTGAACTGAAAAGAAACTGTTTTTTTTTTGTCTATTGCTGCTCACATGCAGCCAACTTAACAAAGGTGAAGACAAACTGCTAACTTCACGTTGTGTCTAGTTGTCAATGGCATAAGGCTTGCTACTCCCTAGATTGATTGTTTATAATAGACACAAAATTTAAGGAATATCAACATAAAAAATAGCATGTATATTATCAACATCATCTTTCTGCCTTTGTCCCGCGTGATATTTGGGATCGTCACGTCACATTTTTTTCTTACATTCTGTACTTTTATCCATCATGCTATCATTAACTCACTTTTCTTTCATAAACTACTCGTTGATAAAATCCATCCATTTATATCTAACAATTCTAACATTAAGGGCTGATTTCATCATTCAATATAAAAACTTAGTTCAACTAAACTGAGCTCAGCGTAATCTAGTTTAAAGAAGCGTGTCGTAAACATGGGCGACAACAAAAGAATTGAAACTGAGTTTAGCGTAAACTAGGTTCAAGTCATCGCGGTGAAACGCAAAATGAAGCTATAATCTCGATTAGGCGCTCAAACTGCGTTTTGTTTGAACGAATCGCGATTAGTTTATTGGTGAATTTAGCTCTAAAAGTAGAATCACATCAAACAAGATAATGTTAGAGGTTTTATAGCCAAATTCACTAATAAACTAATCGCGATTCGTTCAAATAAAATGCAGTTTGAGCGACTAATCGAGATTATAGCTTCATTTTGCGTTTCACCGCGATGAATTGAACCTAGTTTACGCTAAACTCAGTTTCAATTTTTTTGTTGTCGCCCATGTTTACGACACGTGTCTTTAAACTAGATTACGCTGATCTCAGCTTAGGGCTGATTTCATCATTCAATATAAAAACTTAGTTCAAATAAACTGAGCTCAGCGTAATCTAGTTTAAAGATCCGTGTCGTAAACATGGGCGACAACAAAAGAATTAAACTGAGTTTAGCGTAAGCTAGGTTCAATTCATCGTGGTGAAACGCAAAATGAAGCTATAATCTCGATTAGTCGCTCAAACTGCGTTTTCTTTGAACGAATCGCGATTAGTTTGTTGGTGAATTTGGCTCTAAAGGGCCAATTTCACCAATAAACTAATCGCGATTATATAAAACAAAACGCAGTTTGAGCGCTGTTTATGTTGTTTTAATACATACAGTGCCATCAATCGAAAATTGGAAACATGCATCCCAGTACGATCTTTCTTCAAGTATGTACGACATGCGCCCATTACACGATTGGTTTTGCTGTCTGTTTTGCCACAGCCAAATTTTGATTGATGAATAACCTATCGTGTAATGGGATGATTGACGTAGCATAGTAATTGACGAAAACCATCATTCACCATCATTCATGATTGATGGAAATGATTGACGTTTGCATGACTGTGGCGCCCATTACACGGTCATGCAAGCGTCAATCATTGCCATCAGTCACGATGTATCATGAATGAAATTTGAACAATAGTACTCACCGTCATTCAAAAATCATTCTCTGTCATTCATTGATTGATGGATGGTGCTTGATGGCAATGATTGACCGTGTACCGGGTGTCTTAGTTTTGGGCGCCTTTAATGTATGTTTTAATCTGTGGGCTCCCTCTTGCCCTCTTCTAGTTTCCTTTTGACATTTCTTTCCTTCTTTTCTCTCCGCCCTCCGGTCCCTCCGACCCACATGACATTGACATGAAACCGTAACCTAAAAATTCTGGAAATTCTGTGATAAATTTAATTTTTATGAAAGCAAAATGACGATATCAAACTTCTTACGGTTAGGAAATGTCCTAAGAAGAGTTAATAAATCAAATGTGTCACAAATCGAGGTAAATTTAGGTTCTAGATCATCAATTTAATTAACAATTTATCTAGTTGTTTTTACGTAATTTTATTATTCTTGTAATTTAGAAACAATGCCTAATTAAATGACTATGAAGTGATGTTTTATGCGATGTGTTTCAGAAATTCTCGTCCCACGTCAAAGATGCTGATCACAAAGCTTTGGAAAGGATCCGGAACATTGGAATATCTGCCCATATCGATTCAGGGAAAACTACACTTACTGAGCGAATATTGTATTACACCGGTAGAATAGATCAAATGCACGAGGTAAGTTTTACTTCGTTTTCATTGTGGTTTTCTTGCTTAGTGGTCTGTTGAAGATATTTATTACTCAAAAAGAAGTTTACATTTTACCGCTACATGAGAATTTTATTTAAAAACTAAGGTAAAGTAATGTCTTATCAACAATGATAATGTATAAAATAATAATTTAATTTTGATGTAGTCCCAAAATAAATGTTGGTTTGGGACATGAGAAACTACTGTGCTTGAAGAACAAGAGTATGATGTTTTAGTTACCTTTCAAGATTGGTGACAACAGTAAAAAAATTAACTAATCCATTTATCAGGTTAAAGGCAAAGACAATGTGGGCGCTGTCATGGACTCTATGGAGTTGGAGCGTCAACGAGGCATCACCATTCAATCAGCCGCAACCTACACAATCTGGAAAGACCACAACATCAACATCATAGACACACCAGGTCACGTAGACTTCACCGTAGAAGTGGAACGTGCTCTGAGAGTGTTAGATGGAGCTGTGCTTGTGTTGTGTGCTGTGGGCGGAGTACAGAGTCAGACATTGACGGTAAATCGGCAAATGAAGAGATACAATGTGCCATGTCTGGCATTTATCAATAAGCTTGATAGATTGGGGGCCAATCCTCATAGGTAAGTTCTTAAGACCCTCATAAGAAGTAAAAATTTCATAAAGAAGAAAATATTAACATAAAAATTGCCTTAATGAAATAAATAAATACTATAAGCTGCTCTCCTTCAATATGCATAATTATTATAATAGCTGTTATCACAAAATATCTTAAAATCACAGCAACTGCTTCTATAACTAAAGCCAGAAGATGTATTAGAGCAAAACAGACGTGAAATATTAATCTTCCTTCTCCTTTCTCAATTTTTTTTTTTTTTTTTTGTTGTTATTTATGTTGCATCCAGTACCTTAATCTATGACTCGTTTTATGTTGTCTGTCCAAAAATTATCTGTAAGAGATGTGCAATAAAATTGGCTATTGTACACATGACTGTTTTATAAATATTTGTCCCATTGTTATAAGGTGTTCAATAAATTAGGTGCATATAATAACACCCTAAAGCTATACCATTACTATACACAATAAACAGAGAGAATTTTTTTAAAAGACACAACTAATTTTCAGCCACTTTGTGCTAATAATAAAAACAACTTAATAATAAATTTCAGAGTAATAAAACAAATGCGTTCCAAAATGAATCATAATGCGGCGTTTGTTCAATTGCCAATAGGCCTTGAAAAAGAATGCCAAGGTATCCTAGATCTGATTGAAGAGAGGGCCATCTACTTTGAGGGAGATTACGGAGAGAATGTCCGATATGATGAGGTTCCTCAAGACAGGAGGACCGAAGTGCTGGAGAGGAGGCATGAACTAATTGAGCATTTATCAAATGTTGATGAGAGTTTGGGTGAGTGTCATTTTACTGTAATTTGAACTGTATTTTTATAGCTACTATGTGTTTATGATTTGTACAGTACAGTCATTCTAACTTGGCATGTCTGAATTTAGACTCTGCGAATGCGCAAAAAATAAATGGTAAAAAAAAAATGCTATTAGCAGTTGTTATTGCTGTTAGCATTTATTTTTTTAAACCCTTTATTTTTTTACGAGTGCACATGCGCAAAATTTCGCAGAGCCTGATTTCAGACTCGCCAAGTTAGAATGGCCGTACTGTAGCAACTGTAAGCAATGCTATGCTGCATATTCATTTGTATTGTTTAGATGGCTAAGATTTTATAATATTGAAAATAAGAAGAATGGAAATATCCTGAAATGCATTATTGCTGACTTGAAGGGTCAACATTATTCTTTTTTATGTCTTAATAACATCTGAACCAGTTTGTTAATTTATTTATTTATATATGCTTTATTGTACACCAAGATAGGAAATTATACAATTTGAGCCTTAAATTTTAGAACATATAATTGGTGGCAGTTTGAATGGGATGTTATTACAGCTTAGTCAAGCTGGTTCTTATTCTTTGAGCAGATGTGGCAGTGGCTCCATATCATATAGGATTACCAATGCTGAATATCCTAGACCCGATTACATTAAAAATTATTTGCTAACATTTTGAAACTAATTTTCTAACCTTAAAAATTCCAGGCGAACTTTTCCTCGAAGAAAAAACGCCAACAGTAGCAGATATAAAGCAAGCGGTTCGCCGTTCAACCCTCAAACGTACCTTCACTCCTGTACTGGTAGGCACGGCACTCAAAAACAAAGGAGTCCAGCCTCTCCTAGACGCAGTATTAGACTACCTACCTCATCCTGGTGAAGTGGAAAACACAGCTTTAATAAATGAAGATAAAGATGGAGAGGGACAAACCATACTGTTGGATGCTGCGAGGGATGATAAGAAGCCGTTTGTTGGTCTGGCATTCAAGTTGGAAGTCAGCAAGTTTGGTCAGCTCACATATTTGAGATGTTACCAGGGTATGTTGAGGAGGGGAGAGAATATTTTTAATGCTAGGACTGGGAAAAAGGTTTGTATTTTTGTTATTACAATTTAATAGACAGAATATCACCATCATTTCAGCCGAAAGGCGTCCACTGTTGGACATAGGCCTCCCCCAAGTATCGCCGTAACAACCGGTCCTGTGCGCCTCGCATTTATCAGATTCCCGCGACTCTCACCAGGTCATCAGTTCACTTTTTGGGAGGCCTTTAATCCTGCATCGTCTGGTATGTGGTTTCCACTTCGGAAACCTTTTGGTGACTTTAAGCCTTCCGATGAGGCTCATTGTGAACGACCACGTATCGGAGCCATACTGGCAAGTGACAACACATACTATACAAAAACAAGATTATGTATTATGTATATTCTATAAATAATTATTTTTTTTTTTTGTATTTAGAGCAATTTCATGCATCTTAGCATGCCAGGCCCATTACCTTGGCCGTGGAATACAAATGGCAACAAAAGGATGAGGGGTGCCTTTTAGTCAATAAAGTCTGAGAAGTTATAGTTATTGATCTGATAATTTTTTAAAATCGGCATGAAGCAAGGTTTCATAGCACAAATATGGGAAAAAATCTGCAAACTGTAAATTTCTAATTATGTCACAAAAAATAAACTTTTTTGCGATTCGGGAATTGTACGGATTTCATAAGTTCCGTTTTTGTCTTGCATTCTGTTTTGTCATCCGTTACTCTGTCACTTACTCCATTTTCTTTCATATCAGTCCTCACACAATCCTATGTGAATAAAAATAATCTCAGACTTAACAAAATATTGCTATAATTTATTTTTATTTTTCAGGTAAAGATCTCCCGCCTAGTCCGAATGCACTCGAACAACATGGAAGAAGTAACCGAAGTAATGGCGGGCGACATCTTCGCGCTGTTCGGCGTAGATTGCGCGTCCGGTGACACTTTCGTCAATGACGGCAAGTTACAGCTGGCGATGGAATCTATTCACGTGCCCGACCCTGTGGTCTCCATGTCTATAAAGCCTAAGAATAATAAGGATAGAGATAATTTCTCGAAGGCAGTTGCTAGGTAAGTTGGGTTTAGAAAGAGTTAATATACTATGGAGTTACTTCTTGCTGGTTGTGAAGAGAGTGGTTGATCACAGTGGTGAGAAACTTGTGTTGTGGTTATAGAGTAGATGTGTAGCCGTAGCTAAGTTATGATAGTTTCGTTACGCGTGTACGCTTGAAGTTGACCACGCCCCCAGAAATACCTTTGTTCTGACCACGTGACTGAGCTTTGAGATGACGTCAGAACGAAGGCATTGGGAGCGTGGCCAACTTCAAGCGTTCACGTTTAACGAAACGATCGTAACTTGGCTAGGGGGGCTGATATCATACTGCTTATACAATGAAGCAAATGTTTTTTGTGTCAACAATATTTTTATTGGAAACAGGATGACAGTGTCTCTTGATAAATTGTGTAATTCCCTGCCGGTGTCTGTGTTTTCTTATGGCTAAAACGTGCGGGTCTTTAAGTTAAGAGTGAATAACTACTAGGCAAGCGTGCTCAACGTCGACCACATCGTCGCTTTCCATGAGGTGACATGGTGTGTGATCGGGAGTTATCAATAACAAAAAGAAAAAAACATATTGACAAAACAAACTCCAGCCAGACATTCGTCGACGGTTTTTCTGTTCAAAATATATCTTACTAGCTTTAGTCCGCGACTTCATCCGTGTAGAAGCCGATTTTTTTTCTTAATTCTTAATTCTTTAGTGTACACAAAAAATATAACATAGCAATAGGGATACAAACAGTTCATGTAAAAAGGCGAGCTTTTCTATTAGAGGGTCATTTTTTTATTACAACTAATAGATCTTGTCAGCGCCTTCGTTCGCGTTGAAATTAGAAATATTTGTGAAGTGCAAATATATTAGGAGGCTTTTTAAGATACATCACGCTGTTACCAATTGCCCTGCTCGGCGAGTCAAAACTGTGGAACTCTTAAATACATTTTCAATTTATTTTTTGTATTGTGTGAGTACTAAATCGGTAGTGGAAAGGAACATATAATCAATGTCAGTTAAAGTTCTCTATGTGTCTAAATCAGAAAGATGAAACGTCTAATATTTTATTTTATCGTTCCTTATTGTTTAATACTAGCTTTTGCCCGCGACTTCGTCCGCGTAAAAGTCGAAATTTTTCTTATTAACTTTTTTTATTTTTAAATATAACTAATAGCTCTTGTCAACAACTTCGTTTGCTTTGAAATTGGAAATATTTGTAACTGCTAACAAAAATAGAAAGTAACTCATGACATAAACACAATTTTGTTCCTAATTATTATATAATATAATTCCCATCATCAGCATTTTAATGTTCCCACTGCTGGGACACAGGCCACCTCTTTAAGAGAGGGAAAGGGTCGTAATCCACCACACGGGCCCTGTACGGTTTGGTCATTATTATATTATGACACTCTTAAAAGAAACCCTACTTATGTAATCAACTCAATAATTCCAATTTTTCCAGATTCACCAAAGAAGACCCAACATTCCAATTCCGCTACGACCCAGATAATAAGGAGACGGTTGTCTCTGGTATGGGCGAGCTTCACTTAGAGATATACGCGCAGAGAATGGAGAGAGAGTACAATTGTCCCGTCGAATTGGGCAAGCCTAAAGTGGCGTTTAGGTGAGTGTTTGAGTGAGTTGGGGATGCCGCTTTTTTGAGGCCCGTATGCGGTGACTCTTAGATATTTTGATATAGGTTTAGTGGTGTTAAAAATATACTATTTCAGGTGGCATCTTTCTTTATTGTTCTCAAATATTGCAGAGTAATTGATTATTTATACTGATACACATGTAATTTTTATTGATTTCATTTTTTTTTTATGTACACAATATGAAACAAAACCTAAATCAAATGAATTAGCTGTTCCGGCGAATGTTGCTCTGCCATATAAATTGTCAAAGGATTAAATAGGGGTGGGGGTAGGAGGGTAAACACAAGAAAATTCATTAAAAAACCGTCAAGCCGTTCTAATTACATATAATCTATTCGAAAAATAATTATAGCTTTCTCATAAGACCGAACTACGATTCCACACTATTGGTCTTTTCGTCCAATAGGTTGGTAATATTTTCATTGTAATAATAATATGCAATTATTTAATAACAGAGAAACTATGATGTCTGCGTGTTCCTTCGACTACCTTCACAAGAAGCAGTCTGGCGGCGCCGGCCAGTACGCCAGGGTTACTGGTATCATGGAGCCGTTACCACCACATCAGAATACAAGTAAATACAATTTTATATACAACTAGCTTCTGCCAGCAGTTTCGCTCGCATGAAAGTAGGTCTCTCTGTCTCCTGCCACTCCTCCTCGCTCTGGACCATGGCCTGTACTTACCAGGGCCCGGCGCAAGAGGTCGTTGCTGTCGATCACCTCCACGAGGACACGCTCAAGTGGGGCACTTTTCCGTATGCTTTGTTGTGTCCTCCAGCCATGGTTCCGGACTTACCATGTCCAGTGAGGACTTGCGCCATGCGGAAGGTGAGGACGCCGTGACCCATCTCCAGCCATTTCTCAAAGACGAGATTTACTGCCATGATTATGACGTGAACAGAAATGGGTTGCGACAATTTCTGTCGCCAGTTTCATCTTCATCAGCCTTTTAATGTTCCCACTTCTGGAATACAGGCCTCCTCTCTAAGAGAGGGAATGGGCCGTAATTCCCACACGGGCCCAGTGTGGTTTGGTGAATGTCACATATCTTTGAATTTTGTATCCTAGGACATGCCGGTTTCTTCACGATATTTTCCTTCACCGTTTTGAGAGCAGTGGTGATGTTTCATCTTACGTGGTTCATATTTAAAGATCGTAACTGCCATTAGGTTTAACTCACAATATAAAAGCTTTTGTAGTTTCTAACACCTCAATTGTTTCTAAAATAAAAACGGATTTCATAATAAATAACAAAAATAAAAACGATTTTTCTATTTCCAGTGCTAGAATTCCATGACGAAACTGTCGGTACGAACATCCCAAAACAATTCGTGCCCGGAGTAGAGCGGGGCTTCCTTGACACCTGTCAAAAAGGTTACCTGTCCGGCCACAAGGTGTCCGGAGTCAAGTTCAGGTTGCAGGACGGCGCGCACCACATCGTGGACTCCAGTGAGCTGGCTTTCTTCTTGGCGGCTAAAGGAGCGGTTAAGGAAGGTTGGTATTTGATATTGTAGTTCATTTGAAGGGCTCCGTACCCAATGGGTCAAACGGGTCCCTATTACAGAGACTCCGCTGTGTGTTTGTCTATCTGTGTGTTTGTCTATCTGTCCGTCTATCACCAGATTGTATTTCATGAATAGTTAGATAGTTGAAATTTTCATAGATGATTATTTATGTATTTTTGGGTCTCAATCGAAGTGCGGCACAGCGGGGCGGCTGCGCGTAACCATAGCAAAGACGGCCATTTTAATTCATCTTATTTGCCGCTCACTATATAGGTGTAAAGCCGTTTTTGCTGAAATAAAAATAAATTAACAAATAAATATGACTACAGAAGGCGTCTAATAACTTGACTCGAGATTTTGTGGTGGGGGAAGCTCCCACTACCCATAATTCCATACATTTTGACATGCTCGAGCTACCCTCACCACGAAAACCTCTAGTCATGGTATTTGCCGCCTACTGTATTAAAATGTAGGTGTACTACAATCTGCTAAAGTTTTCCGTCCTTTGAAGAATAAAAACTTGTGGTTTATATTTTGACGTGTATTAAAATAACCTTATTCTATTTCCACAGTATTCGACGATGGCGCATGGCAGATCTTAGAACCCATAATGTTCGTGGAAGTAGTGTTACCGGATGAGTTTCACGGCACAGTGATAGGACAGCTGAACAAAAGGGGAGGCATCATCACCGGCACGGAGGGGTCTGAAGGATGGACCACGATATACGCTGAAGTTCCACTAAATAACATGTTTGGATATGCTGGTGAACTTAGGTGAGATGTTTATTGCTTTTTTTTGGTGGGTTACCATCAAATAGGTACTTCTAAAGACTCATCGGAAGCCTGCAACACATTCGACGCCTTGGGGAAAATTACAGTACTACGTTGCACATCCGACTCAATGTAGCTGCTACACTGAGTCGGATGTGCAACAAAGTCTTGTGTGTCATGTGCAACAGCACTTCGTTATGCTACAGTGTAGCATAACGAAGTATATAGTACAGTGTAGCATAAGGGTTGTACCTCATCCAGCTACTGGAACATATCAGCGTTACGAGATATATGGAGGACCTATTAAAATTCTCTGGTCGGAGGATTCTTCCCTTTCAAAGAAGGTTGCGGGACTTTTCATCCGGATTAGCATAATTCCATAATTTATTCGAAAATTTCAATTGATTTCGTCTAAAGTTCCATTTATCGCGATATCAGAGTTCTCCGCGCAGTTAGAACATAAAATCAACAATCAGTTGCCCAGACTAGACACAAGTTTCGTCTGGTTGGAGGATCATTCCATTTTTGCGGAGGTATGGACTCTAGGACTTTACATTTTGTTCCCGTTATTTAAAATATCGTTATTTCTCATTCATATTGACACATACCTTACTTCTTTTTTTTTCAATATAGTCCATAAAATAAATCTCCTATTTCAGGTCAATGACCCAAGGCAAAGGCGAATTCAGCATGGAATACAGCAGATATTCCCCATGTCTACCCGATGTTCAGGAGAAGCTCATTAGAAAACATCAAGAAGACATGGGACTCGTACCAGATCAGAAGAAGAAGAAGAATTAACCGCCTAGCCTATGTTTATAGTCTAATTTATTTTTTCGTTATTTTTATTGTTGTTTGTAAGCCGTACTTGTGTATAATACTTAAATAATTATGTAATAATAATTTTTATTCTGTGTTTTATTTTCAATTTCGCCAGCAAGTTTGATTTAGTATAGAATCGTCAATTTTTTAAAATTTTGTTAATTGTTATAAAATAATAACTTTGTCATAAATCGAAAATAGAAAGATTTTTTGAAATCTGTTCAAAATTAATTAAGTTAGACACTCGAAATCTGGTGGTTTTTTTTTTTCGGTGGGTAATTCATCCAATGACATCTCCGCGTCCTTGGTCGGGGCGGGAGATAGTGTCAGACTTTTACTACTGACTACAAACTCACTCCTGTTCCTTTTTTGCTTTCGTTCCAGGCGCGTACGCATTTTTATATTATCTGCCCCCCTAGCCAAGTTACAATCGTTTCGTTTTGCGTTAACGCTTGGAGTTGGCCACGCCCCTAATTCGTTTTCTTTGTTCGAACAAAGAAGTTCTTCCATCTTTGGCTAGGGGGGCTGGTAGATAATAGAAAAACGCTGCACACACTGACATGTGACTTTGCTGCACCACCATTAGGTTTCGTGCGTAAAAAAGAGAGCGAGATATTTCACCACGTTTTCACCGCCTCTCTTCCTCATACCAATTTTTGAAATGCTTATTAGTTACCTACTGATTCATCCCCTCGGCCGCCCTCTTTGTAAAATTCTAATGGGATGTTGGATAGTTATCGTCGTCGATGGAGCACGATTGCCTAGAAGTAACTTCTACTTTTTTTTTTTTTTTTTTTTTTTTTTGTGGTAGGTAAAATCATCCAATGACGAATCCCGCCCTTGGGTGGGGCGGGAAACAGTGTCAGACTTTTACTGACTAAAAACCTACCTTTCCATTCCTCGCCTTTGTCCCGGGGCCCGTGGTGACACTCTCGCATAACCTTTGGCCCCAGTAGGCTTCGGCCCTGCTGGACCCCTACAGTTTGCTGACAACTCCTTGAGGCGCGCGGGAACGGTGCGCGCCGTAGACGACCTGAGCTCGGACCGGTCTGTTACCGGACGGACGGACAGCGAGCTACCCATTGCCCACCGTCCGCGAGCCCGCGCCTACGGTGGCCGGAAATTGGGATCGGAAACCCGGCGGCGGCGGCGGCGTGTCCGCCTTTGCCAGAAGTAACTTCTACTAGTATATCGATATACCAACTTCTCTATTATTCATCTGTTTAGGTACTTAACTAAATGTAAACAATCTTCATATGGCTTTCATCTAAAAATTGTCTATAAATGTTATGCAAAAATGTTTACAATTAGCTATTTACCTAAAACGATGTTAGGTAATTAACTAAATTTAAATAATCTTTGTATGTCTTCTCTACGATTTTTAAAAAAATAAAAAGACATAATATCAAGATTGTTTGCGTTTAGTTAACTACCTAAACCGATGGAATATAAATTTAAATAATCTTTGTATGTCTTCTTTACGATTATTTTTTTAAAATAAAAAAGCAGCAAGATTGTTTACGTTTAGTTAAGTACCTAAACAGATGGAGTATAGGTTGTAGCCATCAGAAAACACGAAACTTATTGAACATAAATATGATGAATGCTAAATAACAATAGGATTGATTTTCACTAAATAAAAGAACAATAATACATTTATAAAAACCCATTTATTCATAACATTCCACAAATATATTCCAAAAACGATACAAATCGTAACAAACGCTCCAGGTACAAATAATAATTGTTTTGCTTATATTTATATTCTTAATCCTATTTCTAAGTAAATAGTACTATTAAATAGACAGAATAACATTAGGCTTATATTAGGGAATATTCTGAATAGTAAATTTGGAAAGAGGGATAAAATATGCTGTTTAATTTTAATAAAGTGTGGGCCAAAGTAGCACAAAGTCGGGGCCTTGAGACTGAGGTGTTCGCGGCAGACCACGAAGGAGATGGCGGGACGAACTGGACAGAGTGCGCCAGGACTGGGAGGAGGAAGTACGGGCTCGTGAAAGTAAAAGATAGGAGGAGTGAAGAGATCACTAGGCCCAGGAGTGTGATAGAACAGGCTAACATTTTTTTTTATTAATGTTTTGAAACCTCTTGGTATCTATTTAAGCGTAATAGGTGATAAAACTATTTTTATAAATAAATAATATTCAATATATGCCCCCAGATTCTATTAGAAAATTATCGTCGTATCCCAAATCAAACGCAAGCTAAATGTTGCGATCAGTTGATGTAAATTCGACGGAGATAATTTTCGTTTAAAAAAACTGAGGTTAACAGAACTGCATTGAGAAGGAATAACGTTAAATATGTATTAGTCGATAACAAAATATACAACATCTAAACTTACAAATATAACTAAATACTGACTTAATATTCAATCTAAATCATTATCCATTATAAACCTAATGGGATAAGAACAAATACCTACTACAACCAGTAAACTCACTAAACATCAAATTAACAAAAACAAATACTTAAATAATAATATTATATTATTTATTTATTAAAAAATATTTTTTTGTAAAATGACAATTATTTATTAGGTTATTTTCACTAGCATACCATTGAGTCTATGTTTACATAATTGTATAATAATTATATGCACCTAATTTTACATTAATAAAAACTTTTTAAATCTACACTATGACAGTTATTCTAAACAAAATATGAAAATAATATTTCAACAGCAAATTAATATTATTATTTTTAACAATCATGGACTTATTTTGGCGACATCTAAAAATTCTAGACTGGATTAAATTGTAAAAATCTAAAAACTAATGGTGTTACTGTATTGGCACTTCGTTATACTTTTTTTGTTTTTTTTTTATTGTTATTTTTTTACCAACTGACTTTGAATAGCATGCTTTTATTACCATCTAAGAAGGTATAATGTTATTACAAAATAATTGATCAAGGTAACTATGATAGTAATTGATTAGTTTCAAACATTTGCTGGGCAAGCGTTAACTAATATAAAGAACTATGAATCTATTCAGAAAAATGACGTCAAAAAACTCAAGTTAGACAGAATACATTCGAATACAAATAAAGTTCATACTTGCATACGAATATAACTTTACTTGTATCAGTTTTAGCTTCTTATATATTTCTATGTAACATTTGCTTATTTTTGTTTTTACGAAGAAGAACATTACAGTTAAAAGAATAAGATTCATTTTCGAATGTAAGGTTTACTTGAAAATGCGGTGTGTGATTCTTGTCTTTAGACCATATGGAGCGGATTTTAGGAAAGTTACCGTACGACCGCACGCGGAATGTATGGCTAAAGCTTTTGTAAGCTAAGACCGCGTACGCTGAACGGTTACGACTAAGTCCTCGATTACGGAGACGCGGCGCGTTGCGCGACGCGTCGCGTCGGTCTGTCTATCGTACATTTATGACGAAACGCCCAACGCACCGCGCAACGCGCCGCGTCTCCGTAAACACGGCTCACAGCGCATTCACGACTTCGGTCTCAGCAGAGAGCAGCGCGGCAAGCGGGGCGGTATCGGTAGGGGATTGGTCGAGCGCGTGCCGCTATGGCCGCTGTGAGCGGCGTCGACCAATCGCCTACCGATACGGCCCTGTTCGCCGCGCCGCTCGCCGCTAAGACCGAAGTCGTGAAAAGGCAGTAACTCTTTCAGTAAACTGTGGCCCTGGTCAAATTAAGTCCCAGTTTGAGTTTGCTGGACCTTTATAGGCTTCCTAATTTTCCTAAAAGTGTCTACAAGTTATCCATATTGCTATTGCTTAAAATGTAGATTAAAAATTGATAACATATTCCGACAGTCTAATCTCTAAGTAGGTACTTATGACACAGGTTAGTTAGACAAGGACTTAAAAATAAATTTAAATAGTATATAAATACTTACAAATTTATATCAACACACTTTGTGCCAATTTTCTTACTTATCTACTACTAAATATAACGGTTATTCCATGTTATTTTTTTCCATGGCATTTGGATGAAAACTGCCGATTTTATGACTGCTATATGAAATGTTATATTTTTTCAAGGTTTATAGCAGCGATAAAAATGTTTGAAAAGAAACCCCCTATTTCTGAATTAAGAATTTGGAGTTCACTACAAAATACGTCAAACTTTGGTGTTAAATATAATTAATGTTGATAATAATAATTAATATTAACATTAGCTACTATTGACATTAGATATTCATTTTTTTTTATTACCGTTAACAGCATGCATGTCTCAAAAGACTTGTCTACCAGGGCTGCGGGATCGTAAAAGTTCGGTAACTTTTAAAGTGAACGCATACTTATCCGAACCAAACGCGCCGAACGAAAAGAAACAATTTTTCTTTATGTCCTTCCAGATTCGGTCGATTCGACGCAGTTAGGTGTGCGAGATTTTATATATAGAATGCTAAATTTTTTTTCTTTCGATTCGTTCGGCGCGTTCGGTGCGTTTGGTTTAGAAAGTGAGCGTTCACCTTTACGACCGACCTTGGAACGCAGAGGATAAAGGGGAAGGAACATAATGTAAATAAGTAGGTTTTTGTCAATAAAATTCTGACTCTTTATCTGGCTCCGAGTGGGAGCAATTAATTGAAGTTTTCAGTCCTCAAAAAAAAAAAAAAAACGAGTAAGAATGCTCTTAACTCCTAATTTTCAATTCAGAAATAAATGGTGTTGGAGAATTCGGGGGTAAGTGATATAATTCTCTTTTTAGACCGAAGTTTCAGCAGAGGTGCTACCCTTCCTAGATTCGGATTTCCTGATACCACTGCTCCATGAATCTTTGCGCCTTACGTGGTCATTCTGAAAACCATTTAGAGGTCGATTCTCAAATAAATAAATAAAATTATAAATATATTTTAGAAGAAAATATAACATGCTTTGAAAAATACTTTGTCTATTAGAAGAATATATTTGTATAGATGCAATAAAGTTTAATAAATTACCTAGAGAACTTCTAGAGACTTCTAGAGACAAAATGAGTATCGAAATATGTGTGAAAAAAAAACTGATCGTAAAATAAATGCAAAATCATTTCTTTAGTTACCTACTTACCTACTTGAAATTTAGAATTTAGGTTTATAGTAATTGAAAACTAATAATGATACCCATCTCATCTGCAGAGTTTCGCTATTTGAACCTGTCAATATAGGTGCAATAAAAATATTGATTGATTTATTTAAATTTTACATACAGTAGTGGCACATAAAGCTGCATTCTCTACCAGTGACTGGTATCAGGTCTCCTTTAGGTTAAAATACGACTACACGTGGCTGATCAATGTCTATTTGATGGCATTTTTGTACAGTCATGATTATTAAGTGCTAAGTGTCTACCACTAAAAGCTTTTATATGTATGTACAGCAGTCTTGAAGAAATTGAAGGATTTCATTCCGTAAAAGAATATCCATCAATCAAAAAAGATCTAATAGACAAAGATTTTGACAAAGACAGCATGCAAAAGGAAAAAAGAAGAGAACTTAACTTTTTGCATATCATAGATATTTAAAAATATTGCAGACGAGTGCACAAATACATCGAAAGCAGAATATTATAAAATAATATAACAGGAACAGGAGATGCTACCGTAATATTTAAAAATCTACTTACGTCACAAGTTTTACCGCTCTTTCTAGTGGCTAAAAACTAATTCTAACTTGACTTTTACACTAAAATATATTTAAATAGGGACATTTAGACTACACTTATTACGTTAAAAACACACAATAAGTATTTTAAAATAACATTTTATACTATCAAAAACATACTTTTATGAATACATATGTATGTATGTATAAGCACAATTTATTATTATTGGTATACATAAATTACGATTTGATCATTTTTTCAAAATCCTAAACTTGTCGTAACAGTTAGATCCACTATTTACAATTTTCGTAACACCCAGTGCTTAAATAGAAGCTACAAGATATATACATCTACATAGGGTTATTAAATCGGGATTTACAACCAAAAAATTCAGGGGTGCTATCATTCTATTCGGAACTTCATGCACGTTGTGATAAGGTTGCTTGTTCATGCAGAGTCTTCAAGAATGGTGCAATTTCATGCTCCACTTAGAATTTAGTGTCGTTGATGCACACCTTGGCAGATGAATCGTCCTCTTCTACTTCGTCCATAGTCGATAGTCTCCTTTCGATTTCGGTTTGTGCGTTTTTGGATATTATAATTTTCTTGTGTTTGTTACTGTAAAAGAGATATTTATTCATTACTACAAAATTTATATTCGAAACACCGTGATTTTTGAGACACAGAGGCATCTCAATCCATCTACAGAACGAACTCAGAAAGTGTTATTCACTTTTGGAGATCGATCAGCAATAAACATATAAGGATATGATTTTATTTTGCTGATTAGTCGTAAGAAAAAAATGTTGGTACAAGTTCATTTAAAATAAATTCAATAGTACTGGAAATGCCTTACTTGGGTGCAAGGTTAAAAAAGATTGGGAAATCAAACACGTATATTTTTGCCTTCAAATTCAAATTTTATCATTCAGATCGATGAGCTACAGGAACATGCATAGTCGATCGCTTCTCACTTACTTTTTCTTTCCCGTCTTAGACTTTGAATTTTTCATTTTGTTGCTGTTATTCACCTGCTTCCATATCCCAGTTTTGTTTACTTCCTCCGATATATTAATTGACGTCAGCGGTATATTCATGATATTGCCATTTATCAGAGGTATTTGTAGATTCTCTTGGTAAGACGGCGGGTTGCTCTTTGTTGCATCCTACAAGGGGATAACCTAAGAAACTTCCTCAAAGAAATCGTATGGACTAATAATGAAAAAATCTAAAAATGGTTAAAATTTGTAAATTAGGAACTACTCACCATTATTCAAGTAATAAGGTATGAAGACGAAAAATAAATCATAAGGAAAATGTCAAAATAGCAAAAATAAAATGCGAGTGTGTGAACATAACACTGAGTTTATTTATTCGTACATAAATTTAAATGTGAATAACAAAAAATATTTAGATAAACGATAGGATGACAAAGGAAACTAAAACGATTAAGGAGTGGAACATTTTAGTTTCGACCGCAAAAGTTTAATAGTTTTGCATGCCATCCCACCTCTGCGTCGCCAAGTTCCCGAAGATCATCTTGGTTCCTTTTAGTCATTTCTGGCATTACGTCATCGAGTATTTTCATTTCCCTTCTCGTAAAGAACAAGTCAAGAGCTTTTCTTATACCTATCATTACCACAAGCATCAATGGGAAAAGAATTGACGTCATAGAGAACGACTTTATCACCCAGAGACAAACGAGACATGTCAGTTGGATTGTAGTGAAAATATGAACTCGGCGTATTGGTACCTAAAACAAAATCTTATATAAGAATATCGCTTCAGTAATAGACCCAACGCAAAGAAGTCAAAACGAATATTACCTGTCTCAAGAACATATGATCAGGTTGATATTTTTGGGGCATAAACATGATTAAGATTCTGTCAAAAAACTGTAGACCCTTCAGGGAAGCCACTCCCATGTATAGAAACACGCCAAACAGTACTGGCATTGGTATATGGCTTAAAACAGGTGTTAGTATTACTGAACATCCAATCATTAAAAATATTAATATATGAGTGACTCTTTGTTCTCGGACTCCTAAAAATTGTGGTTTCTCTCCAGGTGCAGCACATTCTGATTCTACCTTCAAGGAATTCACATGGTTGATACTAAGTACAGTCGCTGCTACGAACCATGGAAGACCCATAACAGAGCATATCTGTATTAGAATGGCCAGTACAAATAAATCCAGGTGATAACCGCAACCTTTCTTCAATTTATTCTCTTTTCGATTCACTATGACCGCCGTAATCTGTTGATCCATGAATATAAGTATAGTTCCCAATAACGCTGGTAATATAGCCACTAGAGCAGACCATAAAGGGTTTCCGCTAAAAGGAGTGATAACCCAGTTTCGAGTGGGTAGTGTTGGTTTGAATTCTGATGGTACTTCCAATTTTGGTGTCTTTACACCGACTTTGTAATCCAAGAAGGACATAGATAGTATGGCTATGATTACTGAGAAGTCGCTTATGATTTGCCTCACCTGGAAATCAGAAAGAAAATTTGTCAAGCTTGTGCGGTGGGAAATATGAAATTTCCATAATAAAGCCGCCAACATACCTTGGATGGGAAGAATAAGGAATTTTTGAAGTCTTTTAAAATTATTGATATGGTAAAAGTGCCCAAGAAGAGAATAATAGACATTAAATACACATCTGGGACATACACTTTAGTATCACATCCGCCGCCAGCCAAGGTTCCATTGTAAAGCTGTAATTTGAGAACATTCATTATTAGCTCGTTAGTATAATGATGCGTACAGCCCACACGTGCTAAGTTGTCACGTCTAAGTACCATAACTTAATTAGGTAGATACCTGACAAGACTCTTTGTCAACCGAAGTCCAATTAAACTGCTCCGGCACTTTAGAGTAATTGCTTGGCAAACAGTAGCACTCATAATTGAGAACTTCATCGGGGCGTGTCTTAAGAGGGAACTTTTTGCCGATTGATATTACATTCTCCACCGCCTACAACGTTACAAAATTAGAACATTGTAAAAGCTACTTTATTCTATCATCAAAGTTATCAACTTAAGATATTTACCTTGTAAATGAAAATAAAAGCTATTAGAGTAGCGAAATTTTCTTCAGTGAATCTGGTTATATAGCAGACAAAGGCGCTAGCGTCGATCGCTACCAATATCACCAAAATTATTGTTATCCACGTCCCGATACAAAACCTGAATGACATGTAATTCCAACCAATCTGGCGGCAGAACTCAAATACTATTGTTTCAAATACTAATACTGGGCCGGTTGACCCTAAAATTGTTAACGGTTGACCTGAAAAAAAGCCGTAACCCATTCCACACACGAATCCGGATATTAAAGATTCCATAGCTGCCATATTTTTTCCGGTGGCTTCCCCTAATAATCCCCCAAATGTTATTATAGGCGATAAACAGGCGAAATATAAAAATATCCACGAAGCGACACACTGAATCGCTAACGCGTCTTTGAAATCTGACCAGTACCAAGGTGCCTTCCTTTTAAGATCATTTACTAAGCCCCCAAATAGTTTTCCAGTTCTAGCTAAGCCTGATTCCTCTCTTTGTTTTTGTTCTTCTTCTTCCTCATCTAACTCCTCTTTTGGATGATTGTCATTTGGCCGTTTACGCGGATCTTGGGAAGGTATGGCTGCTGGAGGTTCAATACGGATAGCGGGATCCCATTCACCCGGAGGTAAAACTGTTACGGCATCAAGAAACTCATCAATGCCAGCTAGCAAGTGATCCCTTTTCTTAGCCCGATATGCGACTTCGTGGAATATTTCATCAGACATCAGAGTAGCCATAGCTCGGCCGATTTCATGGAAACTAGAGTTGCTGTTTGGTGGTCCAAGTAAAACAAACATGAATCTGGTTGGCACTGGAACTTCTGTCAAATCACCCATTATCGTGCCTGTTTTCAGTCTAACGAATGCTGATAGAGTTTTTTCGAGGAAGTCGACTTCTCCCACTAAAATATTTGACGCTTCTGCTCCAGGTGGTATTTTTCGCATAAAGTTGGTGTTGCATTTGTGATTTATATCTCCATTCATTGGTAAGTCACTCGAACTATGGTTTCTTTGCATCGATATGCTGCTGGGACTTTTCACCATACCATCATCATGAGCAGCACCTGCAATATTATAATTCTGAAACTTAATTCTGTAGTTATAAATATAGAACAATTAAAAGCTTTTGTAACATCCAAAACCAGTTAGAAAAATTTGCGTAATTTCATATCAAAGCATAACCGCAACTATAAAATATTTAACATATGCCTACATATACAAAAATTGTGTGTTATGAGGCTATTTCACTAGATTCCCAAAACGATTATGAGGTATGGGGGCGCAATAAACTTAAATTTAAAAAAAATCTTCTAACTTATTTAACTCTTAATTATAATATAGTATAGTAATGCCTAGCCTACGTATACATACTTTTACATAACACAAAAAGGTAGCATGAGCTAAAGCTGACATTTAGCACACTGTACTGAAACAAGGACACCAGCGTTGAGCACAGTTACATGGAAATGGCAAGATGTAGGTCGAGAATGAAAAGGAAGTAAGAAACAGAAAACAGTAAGAAAAAGAAGAAACAACATTGATGAGGATAAGCGGTTACCCGCACTAGGGATGCCTAGGAAACGACTGAATTCTCCTTTATAAGAGTGTCCGCTGGTTGAACCGCCTTCTTCAACTGTAATATAATATAAAGCCAATGTTCAAAGGAATCTTAGAATAAGGGTCACAGATACAGATTAGTTAACCTTCCCCAAACATTACACCGATATATATATACAACATTAAAATTAGCCGTGTGCGTGCTGTGTATGTCAGTAAAAGGGCGTGAGTTCAGTGAGCAGTTATGTGTTGGGTACCATCACACGCATGGCTAACCTGGTACTGCCAGATAAGAACCTCTGGCGTCTGAAGCTTGAAGAAGAGCTGTGTGAGGAGACGAGGTGGACCCCCGACAACTCCTCGAACTGGAGCGTCGAGAGCCACCTTCCTGGAAATCTGATAGGATCGGATGACCCATGAATTTTACGCTAGAAAACTTTAATTAATAACACAATATGAGAAATGATTCTAAGAGAAATTGTTTAGTGCAAAGTTTTAACTCACTTTTACAAGATGAATGGTTCTTTCCAATATCAGCTAGAGATCGGATCAATGGAAGCCTCGACATGTTGTTATGATGATGGTTCCGTCTTTCGTGTTGATGCCTGTGCCTCCTCAATAAAGCGTCTTTCACTTTCTCTCTACAATCGTACCCTATGCCACCATCGGCTACCATATTATCTAGTACATTATCTGCAACCTGTTCCAAAGAGCCAGCTTCCATATCCAGGATTACGGACCCATTTAGTATAAGACTCCGTAATTCAAAAAGAGAGTGGAGTGATAACGTCGCAACGTGAGGTTTTGACCATCGGTTTCCACCTTCTTCAACGTCCTCTTCGAATTTTATCCATCTAGCTGTCTCTTTCCACTCAAGTTCATCGCCATCTTTAACAAGCTCTTCCATTTCAGAAAATAATGGATGGGATTCAAGTGTAGAATCGTCGACATCTTCACCAAGTATAAACTGCACTCTTTGGGCCGGTGGAGTTACTGAAAATGAAATTAAAAACATGAATATTGTGTAAGAAGATACGAGTAAAAAAAGTAAAATTAAATGACAAAATCTCGAAGGTTCTTGAATAAAAAAGAGATAACAAAGATGTAAGCGGTAATAACATGCTTTAGTAATTTTGAAACATACTAATAGCAGATGGCGAATTGTCTATATGAAAATGGTGATTTAAAATTGAAAAAGAAATTGAATTTAATATAAATAATAATAGTTTTTTCTTCTACTAGGTTGTCTTACATGTCTCGCCGTCATCTGTAACGCTTAGTCTTCTGACTCTTGTCATTAACCCCGGCCCTAAGGATGGGAACCAATGAGAATATTTTAGGGAATGTTTCTATGATGTTTGAAAGGGCGTTATAATGTTCTACATTAATAATCTCGCGTTGAGTTATATCACCGCAGAGACTAACAAGCCGCATTGTGTCGGTGTCAAAGGAGTTAATTTTATGGGCTTAGTAATGTCGTACAAGGGCATGAAAGTCAACGTAATTGGTTTCATATTGTGCAGTGAAATAGTTTCTTCGGCAAGGTTACGTACACAATGAGGGTGTCATGTGTTTTATATTAGTGCTAATTAATTTTAAAACCTGTGGTTGAACAGTCTTAACTTGGATAATATGTAAAGATAGACAGACAGATCACGTATATCAGGTAGGTTTCACATTGTACTTAATTTATTTATATGGATTTACATTCGACGTGCAAGAATTTAGGGTCTATGTTACCATTATTTCGTGTATAAATCCTCATAATATCACTAAGTATTGACATATTGAGTATGACTTTTTATTTATCCAGTCTTTTTAAATATCATTTTTTTAGCTATATTGGCACTGTCTTCAAAAATACACATATTTTTATTCTCTTCTTTCCTCTCAGGTACTTTTTAACTATTGACTGTCTTACCTGGTCTCTCAGCATCCTTCTCTCCGTTACGATGATGGTGTTTGTGCTTCCTATGGGAATGCCTTCGTGCAGGCACGTGCACACCAACGAACACAGTATGGGCACGGTGACCTGGGAACAAAAGTTTGATCTTGTAGGTATTTATGGAAGAATTATTTGATATTTTGTTGATACAGTCGCCATTTTAATTGATAAAAATATCAGCTTTGATAACATCTAAACCTATTTGGTCTCCAAACAATCTGGAGACGCAGTATATTAGATGAAGCTAATAATATTGAAAGCAAGATTTTAGACGGGACTAAAACTGGGACAGGTTGAAATGGATCTTTAGCATCGCTCTGTGGACTTATAGTATATATATAGAATCATATTTACGAAGGACATTGCTCACAGAGAAAGAGATGGGCCTTTGAATCACTAATTAAATGAAAACCCGGTATCTAATTTTAACGCCTACATTATTTGCTTTGGCAGTTTTCATATCAAACTTAATATTGAATTTTAGAGTTTTCAGTGCCCTAAATACGAGTAAACAAGCCAAAATTTCTTCATTCAAGTTAGTTTTAAGTTTTTCATTGTTTTATTTGGTACACTTTGAAAGTTCAGATTTTATTCCCTGTAGTGAGATGTAAAATGAGTTATCAAACTCGGCAACTATATTTAAATTAATTTTGGGTACCTATGTAATTTATTATTAGCGGCCAGTTTTATTAATTATATTGTTACAGGTGATACAGTAGGTCAACCGAATGATTACTTTGTTCTGAGTTAGAATCACACAAATATTATAAAAAAAAAGACGAAAGTTTGTATGTGTGTAACGTATGTATGTGAGTAAGAGGGTGTGAATGACGAAAATGATTCACTCATATTCGTCATTCACACACTCTTACTTAATTGGTACTTGGCAACATTATTGACATTATTAATACGAGTAGTCATGTACTTTTTTTATGGTAAAATCATCCAATGACAAGTCCCGCCCTTGGGTGGAGTGGGAAGTAGTGTCAGACTCTTACTGACTAAAAACCTACCCCGTTCCTTCGTTGCCTGTCATGTACTTTTACATGTTTATGATGACCCATCGGCTATCATGCTTCTTGCGTTTTCAAAATTGGTATATTTAATATCCTCCTACAAAAATTGTTGAGAAAAGCCTTTGAGACCCTAAACTTGTGGGTTCAGATCGCCTATAGTAGACCAGTATAATAGTTTTAGCTTTTTAGATTTTAGACCGTAAATATATAGTGAGGATGGCCGCAATTTCCGCAACACAGTTTCTAGGTAGTGATCAGCGATGGGTCCAGTTTCAGCAGTGTTTGTGGTCAAAAAATTTCGCATTGATGACATGGATAAAACAATAGCTGAATAAAGCTTTCTTTCCTAACTGCCCCAAGCTAAAATATAAATCATAGATAACAGAGTTATACAAAACATATCTTTAAGAATTTTGTAGACCGCGACTTTGTCCATAGATCAACTGTGGATAAATAAAATCACTAGGATGATGGACCAATAATGAAAAAAAAAATAGTAAAAAAAACTCATCAACAAATTTGAATATCAGAGAACGAACAAAATATTAGAACATCCTTAAAGGCTTCTTTACTTATAAAGTTTTCATGGATGTTTTATTATTTATCTTTATCTACATTTATTGACTTTTAGTTTTAATTAAATTCTCCTTTAAGACTTGTTGTATAGAATATTTCAAATATTGATTTATTTAGGTTATCCATTCATTTTGTCTGTGGGTATGTGTGATGGATATTTAACATCAAGTCAAAGATTACATGGAAGTTATCTTTGGTACCGAAATATCACCAAAAAATATATATTACAAGCGGTAGCATCTCTAAACATTAGCATAATATACCTCATTTACTTCGCTTCTGACACGATTATTTACCTTTGCTTCAATACTTCTGTTACCTAACTCAAATATTTCAAATATTAAAGCATTTTGAATGATCCAATTCGGTACTTTCTACCTTGCTAATTCTGTTATGAGGTTATCATCGACTGTTTGTTGTGTGGGTGTCTACTTGGAGCTACAGGTACAGTCAGCAACAAAATGAGGTTACCACAATCAAAGTTTCAAAATACATTTATGAATGTAAAATACGTTATAATTTCAGCCGGAAGACGACCACAGCTGGACCAAGTGTCGCTACAATGACCGGTCTTGTGCTTTTCGTATCTTATGGATTCCCATCACCCTCATTAAGTGGTCGGTCCACTTTATTGGAGGTCTTCCAGCGCTGTGTCTTCCGGTATGTGAGTAGATACACCTATATTGGGTAAATCTTTAGATACACCAATATACACTGTTTAATTTTGGTCGTTTTAATCCCGCGGAGGGTCGATCCGGTACATGAAACACTAACGATTTGTAAACGGAAAATTAAAAAAATAAAGTAATAATTAGTAGTAGTTAGTAGTAATTAGTTTACGCATGTACGAAATTAATTTCTTTAAGT
Source organism: Leucania comma (assembly GCA_958295575.1). Lineage (NCBI taxonomy): Eukaryota > Metazoa > Arthropoda > Insecta > Lepidoptera > Noctuidae > Leucania > Leucania comma. The sequence goes on from OY282468.1 coordinate 7,156,110, forward strand.
AAACAGCTGAGCGAGGCCAATGAACTGTAGGTAGTTAATAAGCAACGACCGACAATTAACTACAAGGTCATAGACTTGTTTACATAAAGAAATTAATTTCGCGCATGCGTATATCAATTCTTGTTTTAGAAAAAAGTACTTTATTTTTTAATTTTATTTTACAAATCTATAGTGTTTCATGTAACAAATCGACCCTCTACGGAATTAAAACGACCAAAATTTAACGGTGTATATGTAAGTTCAGTTCATAAGCTGAGCTGTTTATTTGAAAGAGATTGTGAAAAAAAGAAAAATATTTTATTTTCGGGAAACCATTATAAACATTCAATAAAGGAAATATGAAATAATAATATACTGTATATTTGCCAAGGCAACTAAAAATATAACAAGCGAAATATTATAAGGGTTTTATAGCTCCAGAGTGAGAGGATCAGACTTTTACTGGCTTAAACTCACATGTCTTCCTTCAGTTGCTCTGTGTGTTCTAGGGCTGCGGTAACGCATTTGAACAATCCCGTAGCCCATAATACAATCAGGATGTTTTTAATAACATGCGGATTTGCTCCGCAAGCAGAAAATTTCTAAAGGCAATAAACATGTCCTGCGTGTGCACGCATTATAAATACTTATATGAAAAGGACAGTTGCGGAGGTGGAATGGGCGGTGATGAAATCTGCACGATATTAAAAATATCCTAAATATATCAGGCGTAATATGTAGGCCTGCCTACACATCCAGTCATGATGTTTTTTTGCTGACTGTACACACGATGTGTCAACATCCGCTATCCGGTGGATAAGTGATTAGCGATGCGTTGTGACAGTTTAATCTGGTGTGTAGGAGTGTAGGTACTTGGTGGGTGGAAATCTGTCCGTAGCAAATATTATCTAGTAATTGTGTTTGTTCGATCGCCAATGTTAAGCGATGTGGTGCGAATGGGACACACAATTGATACTCTATTGCGGTGGCGGTTAAAGTGGCGGCTTCGCTCCCACGTAGAAAATAGCCGCTTCATCGCTTTGAATTCACGAGAATCATATTGGATCGCTTCGCAATCACATTCGCGTAGAATTGCTCATGCAGAACGCCGCGTCACCGATTGCCCTTACTGATAAAACCGTCCATTCTAAATTTTGTTTTAATATTATTTATTTTTGTTTATTGCTTATTATTATAAGGTGTACCTGTACATAGTTTTAAAAATATATCTAATTAATATCTATTTTAAAATAATTTACACAAATACAAATAGGTAGGTACAGTGATGTTTATTTGAAATGAAATAAGATGTATATATGTACCTAATAATAAATTAATTACTTAATTATGTAAGTATCTAATTATGTAAATAATCGCTGAAGACTTTAATGCAGTTTTTTTTTTTACATAAGTCTCTATATTATATTGTAAAGAACTAGCAATGTAGCTGTCACTGCTGGGGAAAGGCCTCCTCGAGGTTCTTCCCGACTTTCTTCTGCGGCGCCACCTCAAACCAATTCGGTACGCGTTCGAATCATCCCGCCACCTCTTTTTGGGTCGTAGGGAAGCTTACTAGAGCCAAGGGTTAGTGAAAGTGAAACCCGGGGTCCTGGAACGAAGGCAGTGAAGCGAAGGAGCAGGGTAGGTTTTTAGTCAGTAAGAGTATGATACTATCTCCCGCCCCACGCAAGGGCGGGATTTGTCGCTGGATGATTTTACCTACCATAAAAAAAACCTCATTTTGGGTCGGCCTCAATGGCACTTTGCTTATTAGTGTCGTCTTGGAGTTTATCAGAGAGCTATAGAGCCCAGTATTCTGGGTGTAAAAAGACAAAATACGCAATATCCAAAACGAGGACCCATATTTAATTAAATGATTCAGATGAAATAGTTTGTATAACTCTATTTCCGACTGAAATTCAATTAATTACTGAAGCAATACTAAACTTTATGATGAAGTTCAATTACTCAAGTTAGGTCGATGACCGAGTAAATGACTACTAATAATTCTCCAAAATGGCGGGCAATAAAGTATCTATATCCAAGCCAAAGGTAGACAAAAGGAAACATGCAAACCCGAATAGTGTTGTTAGATTAAAAATGATGGAAAAAGTTTTTGTTAGCAGTGTACTTTCCCTTTGCGTTCTAAGGTTGCGGTGAATCTTTCAAAACAATCTGTTGAGCAAAATCTTCAAAATGGTGGGCAATAAAGTATCTATAACCAAGCCAAAGGTAGACAAAAAGAAAAATGCAAACCCGAATAGTGTTGTTAGATTAAAAATGATGGAAAAAGTTTTTGTTCAGCAGTGTACTTTCCCTTTCCGTTTTAGGGTTGCAGTGAATCTTTCAAACAATCTGTTGAGCAAAATCCTTCAAAATGGTGGGCAATAAAGTATCTGAATCCAAGCCAAAGGTACACAAAGGGAAATGACAGTAACTTAGTTATGCAAAGCTGAAAAGTGTTGTTAAGATGGGCCTCCCCCACTCGGCTATTGTCAACGTCGAGCATGGTTTAAAAACTTGTTGCTTATCTAACGCAATCCAACACGACGTTTAATAAAAAGGCAACGCGAACAAATAGATATTACGCCTGAAATCTCTGTTGGCATGCGGTAAGTCCGTGATTTATTCGAATACTTCAAAGAACTTGTTCCACGGAAATACGCGTTTTTTTTTTAATCTTTAAAAGGTTTTGAGGAAAATTGTCCTCATTCAGAATCTCGATGAAATGTGCAAGGCTTCTATAGATTTTTTAAAATATTTTTATAGTCATAGTCATAGTAGTCAAGCATTGCAATGTCAATTATTAAAAAATAACAATGACAAACAAAAAAAAAAAAAGAAAACAAATAAATAAAAAGTCAAGTTACAATATAATAAGTCCAAATTAATATTCAAAGTCAAATTAAATTAAATCTTAAATTCGTCAAAAGAATAAAAAGCTTGCTCGATAAGCCATTTTTTCAAAGCTTTGAAGCTGCCTATAGTCGGGGCACCAGAGATTGCCTCAGGTAGTTTATTATACACGGTCGGGCCCATAACATGAGTCGTCTTGGAGGATTTGGCAAGCGTTCTCGTATTCTCTCTCTCTTCTATTATGAGTACGTTATAGAGGGCCAAAGTTCACGTAAAATAGCAGATTTTCAGAGGTCTTTACTGGAGTAGTTTTACACAAATGTATGTTTTGTTTTTTTATAGAAGCCTAGATAATATCCACAAGATATCTTCGTATCTAAAATATATGGAGAAAGATGTGTAATAACATCATAATCACGTAAGAGCGGTTGTATGAAAATGTACCTCGGGTTGGCTGCTCTTAAAGCAGACGGAAGAAATTTTTGTTATGCAGTGTACAGCTTTTTGTTTTGCAGTGTACAGCTTTTTGTTTTGCAGTGACAACTTTTGTTTTGCAGTGTACAGCTTTTCGTTTCGCAGTGTACAGCATTTTGTTTTTTTCAGAGTGAAATAATCACATGACGAAATTTTATGATTGTATGTTTGTTGCTTCTGCATGCTCGAACGGCTGAACAGATTACGATGAAACTTGTTACACGGGTGGACTATGTACTAAAATGACACACAGCATACTTTTCTTGCCGGGAGAATGTTCCCCAGGGATTATTTTCTACTTTCACTCGACACCTACAAAATATAAAGAAATAAGATATCTACAATAATAGGGATCCAAAGGTTATGTGAGACTGTCACCAAAGGCCCCAGGATAAAGGCAAGGAATGGAAAGGTAGGTTTTTAGTCAGTAAAAGTCTGACACTGTTTCCCGCCCCACCCAAGGGCGGGATTCGTCATTGGATGATTTTACCTACCACAAAAAAAAAAAAAACAATAATAGGGATAACAGCCTGAGATAATTTGCAAACTTTCTATTTAGTTACTAACATTTTCCTCTTAACCATAAAACTCTTAAAGCTATTCCGAAACTACGAGTGTACAAACATTTTGTAGAGCGTGTGTATATTTTGAATTGTGAACTTAATATTTGTTTGCCTGAAATTTGTTTTTATGAAAACATTATAAATTTTAGGAGCTAGTACATCAATATGTTGTCTTACAAAGACAGTCCTAGCACACGATATAGGGCAGCGGTTGATCCGTTTAGTTGTAATAGGTAGGTTAGGTACGATATTTTCTTGGTATCTTGTATTGTATTTAGGGCTGGTATCCGCAACTCCACGACTAAAGCGCGTGTTTTGCGTACGCGGTATCTTATTAACATCTCAAGCATAAAGAGTAGACTTAATACGCCCGTCTTAAGTCTATTCCGTCAAATTAAAAAAAAATATATATTTAGCTTTTAAATAATAGCATATACCTATTTGTTTACTAAAAAGTAATCTTTATTTTAACATAAAAAAGAAACGATTTGAGACACTTAAAAATTTTGAAATCGAAAGGGACAAGCAAAGGTTGTACGTAAAAAAAAGAATATCCCATATACACATGAACGAAAACTACGTGTCAGTGGAATGGGATGAAAGGACCACGTTCCACCCGTTGTAAAGAGCCATTCAACAGCCATCACGTGAACTGAATTCTCAATAAACGAAATGACGTGACACTTTTAGACAGGTAAGATACCTGGTATATATATTTTTAATCGTTTTCCAAAAAAGAGGAGGTTCTCAAGTCATCTAAATGTATTTATTTTTTGTATCTTGTTCAGTGATTTTTTTTTGTTTAGGAGATTTTTCTGCCAGTACACTACTGGCAGAAACAATCTTCTAAACAAAAAAAAAATCTGCTGTAAGTGTTACCTACTATATATTAATAGCTAGTTCAAATGTACTTATACATTGAGTAAGTATGGCTCATGGCTCCTATGGCTAATTTTGTAAGCATTCCTCTAGGTACCTAACCAGAGAACTTACTCAATGTTAGTTTTATTAATGTAGTATTACAACCAAAAAGTGAAAAATATATTTTTTTTTTCTTAAAAAAATAACCTAAAATTGCAAAAGAATTTTAATTTCGGAAGTCTGTATCAAAACACAAAGAAACCCAGAAAGACAAACTTTTTTTTAAAATTTTATAACTTGTAACATTTTTCTCTAATTCAGAAAAATAATAATATTTTAAATAAACATGCTGACATAAAACAAAAACGTTGGGCAGCGAATCGCGCTCTGAATTTAAAGCTCCTACTGACAGGCATGACATGGTTTGTCAACGATGCAACGACCCTCTTTACAGAAACTTTTTCGGTAATTTATTAGGTTTAAATATTCGTTGAAAATTACTTTAAAAAAGCGCATCAAATTATTTATATATCCTCTTTACTGAGTGCAAATATCAACTATTATACTTAAACGTAAAAACACATTTATGATAAAATCTAAAAAAAATTTTATTAATTATCGTACATAACTAACAAACTATGAACAAAAATATCTATTTATCAAGTAGAAGAAATATCAGTTCTGGCTTTATACAATTTTTTTTTTTAGTATATGCGAAACCCGAAATACGGGTCTAGTATTTTTATGCAAAGAATCTATGTACATAATTTAATAAATATATCATGAAAAATCACGTAGCTGTAAGCTTGTTATGTTACCTTGTTGTACAAACAAACACATGGTCACCGGGCCATCCGGGCCAGTGAGGGGTTGTTTTGCTCCCTCACCCAGCTGTGCGCTGGTATATAATGCCCGCTATGACCTGCCGTGACCTGTATTGTACTTACTCTCAGTGGTGTCGAACTTATGACCTTTTTAAATATGTTTGGGAAAAAATATAACATGGTGTAAAAATTATTGGAATCGATTCAGTTACTGATTCTGAACAAACTATATTCAGGTTTCGCATATATTAATAATAATGTTGTATACCTAACGCTATACTATGATTTTTTATTAGACGAAGTAAAGTGACAGCTATAACAATGGTTGTTTGACAGTTGGGCATCGTCCACTGCTGTCACTTTACTTCGTCTACTAAAAAATCATAGTATAGATCACGTAGCAAACCCTATTTATCAAAAAATAAATACCTATAATTTGTACCGTAATACCCAAATTATCTGAAAAGTTGTTTCGCAATCTAAATTGCTTTGGAAACTTCTTGTTACTTTAAGGCTATACGTACCTACCTACAGTGCCGTAACTAGCCTTTTATGCGCCCGGTGCGAGTTTATATAATGCGCCCCTAGAAAAAAGTACAATACAAACAAAAAGGGCCGGGTATAAAATTTTTGCGCTCCTCCAGAGACTGCGGCCCTATCCTAGTTACAGTACTGCGTACCTACCCATCATACCTGTTTCTAAAGTTATTATTCTCAGTTAGACCAACAACTGAAGATATAAAACCTGCTCCTTTTTTGAAGTCGGTTATAAGTATAAATAACTTATATATTTTTGTAAGTAGGTAACTCTGTAGATAGGGTGGTCAGGTGTCCCGATTTTGACGGAAACTCCCGCGAAACAGCTGAGTTTTTCATTCCTCCGTCCGCATCCGTTTATATTGTGTAGTAAATAGTAATAAACTCGTAGTTAAAAATGAAACCAAATTATTCTCTATAGAGAATAACGTGCAAGAAACTCCTTAGACACTCTTTTAAATCATATTATACAGGATGGCCCAAAAGTCTTTTTACTTTTCAAACAAGGATTTAAAAAAAACTAAATAAATTAGATAAAAACGCGTTATTTATTATCATGGGATTTACCCATAGTTATTTTGACACTACTGTAACCTGTAGCGAAAATTTTCAATGAAGTGAAAATTGCAGTTACTGGAGTGACATTATTCCTTAATTGAAGTATCGAAACCCTGCATTCACCTATTACAAATATCTCGGTTGTATATTTCCTGTCGCTACAATAATGCAAGTTTAAACTAGATGAGGCCAATGTTTCTTAGCTGACTACCCTGAGAAGTTCGTTCACTACCAGTCACTGTATATAATAATATTCTTGGAAAATACCACAAATATTTTACAAAAAATAGAGTTAGTAATCTGATTAAGAGTACGTATCAAAACCTAACAAAACCTTTTAGCATAGCATAGCATAGCATCAGCCTTATAATGATCCCACTGTTGAGACTCAGGTCTCCTCTTTAGGAGAGGGAATGGGATATAATCCACCATGCGGGCCCATTGCGGGTTGGTGAATGTCACATGTCTTTTATTTCACCTTAAAAGCCGCATTTCCATTTGGCATTTTTCAATGTATCCTTCACCTGCCACCTCACCAGTTCACTCACGTCTATCCGACACGGGCCATTTAATCTTCAACCGATCGGAAAATATTTCATAGATGGGCGTCATAATTATGCCGTTCACTCTTGAATTATTTATATTGTCTGAACTTGACCTTATTTTCTATAAGTAGAGCATTAGACCTTGAGTATGCACTGACGGACGGGACGTTTATTAGTGTGAAAATCAAACGATAAAAAAATAGAATATAAGATATCCCGAGGTCTTCTAGTGGCTGTGGACCACCGCTTATATTATTAGGTTTGCTGCAGAAGTCATCATCATCATTTCAGCCAAAGAATGACCACTGTTGGACATAGGCCTTCCGCAAGTGTCGCCACAACGAACGGTCCTGTGCGTCTCGCATCCACCGCAATCTCGCGACTCTTACCAGGTCATCTGTCCACCTTGTGGGAGGGCTTCCAACACTGCGTTTTCCGGTGCGCGGTCGACACTCTAGAACCTTTCAGCCCCAGCCACCATCCGTTCTAACCATCCGTTCGGCAGAAGTAGCCATCCTAAAATTATTCCAATAGTAGTAGCCCCAAATAAACTAGGTCCGGAACAGCTAAAGTCGTGGTTAGAGGCCTAAACCGGCAGTATATGGTGCGGCAACGCTTACTGGAACCAGGCCCTGGTATAAACCATGGTATGGAGCAAGGAGGAATGCCAGACGGTTACCTCCTTCTCCGAAATAGTAATGCTAGCGAAGGAGGCGGCTGCACGAGTGAGGGAACGGACTTCCTCACGCCCCAGCCTCCGGGATCCCGATTCCTACTAACATAAGTTTTCGTGCGGCGAGAAATGGGTAGCTCTCTGTCTGGCCCTCCGGTAACCGTCCGAACTAAGCCCGAGTTGTCAACGGTGCATAGTGTTGCATCGTTGACGACTCGGGCTTCAAGGAGATATCAGCAAAAGCGTAGGGGCCCAGCATGGTTTCGAGCTAGGGGGCCTAGCTACTGGGGCCATGGGCTGTGCGAAAGAGATCCCCTGAAACGAAGGCAATGATGGAACATAGAAGTGGGTTTTGTTCAGTAAGAGTCTACTACTCCATCCTAGAGCGGGACCTCCACTTAAAAAATGTGGGTAGGGTATATTGCTCGCAGAACAGTTGTTCGATGGGAATGAAAGGGTCTGGAGGCTTTCCGTAAAATGGACCAATGACCTGGTGAGGGTCGTGGCAATCCGATGGATGTAAGATACAACTGGCCTTTATGGCGAGACTCGGAGGAGGCCTATGTCAAACAGTGGACGTCTTTTGGTTGAAATAATGATGATGATGATCATGATAATAGACTGGCCTGTTGTCGTGGGTTCGATTCCCATACAAACAAATGTTTGTGTGATGAGCACGTTCATTTGTTCTGTGTCTGGGTGTAATTTATCGATAACATGTATGTATTTAGGAATATATAAGTATGTTTATCAGTTGTCTAGTACTCATAACACAAGCTCTGCTTAGCTTGAGACTAGACGGCGTTGTGTGATAATTGTGGAACACAAGAAGTGGAATACAAGATAATGACAATTTTCATCGCGTTTAGTTCAAGTTTTCATGAAAAAATTTAGAGAAATTCACACATAAGAACCAAGATCCAAACCCTACAAACATGTCACACATCTAATATAACCTTGTATGTGACGTCACACATTTAACTATGCAAACAAAGCATCCTGATTTGAACGGCGCCTGTTATTTGACGCCCTTGCTGCAATAACAGAGCTGGCATTAGAGATTCATGAATAATACAGTAAAATGTATGCGCCACGGTCATCAAAATGTCATGAAATTGCGAAATTGTCGCCGTAAATAAAAACAATAAAGTAATGCGCCGATTTGGAACGGATATCATGATTGATTCGGGTAAAAGAGGTGTTTTTCCAACAAAGATATGCGAGGTAGCGAGGCTGAGCGAGGATGCGGGGCAGTGCTGTGAAAATGTGTGACTGTTCTTACCAAAGCTGTGCGAGGTTGCGTAGCTATGCTGTGAAACGGTGTGTAACTGAGCGGTAAGAGGACGCGTAGTATACTTTTTCAGCTATGTGCGAGTACAGGTACTCCAGGTTCGCAAAAATTCCTCACCCGAATCTTTTGCGAACATTCCTCACCCACATCCCTTGAGAACATCTCTCATCCACATGCCTCGCACATATCAATAACTTAGAATTCTGCTAGCCCTTTTCCTCCGGTGCTGCGCTAAGCTTGGCAAGGAATATAAAGTGATCTCATTGATTTTTTCGCGCATCTATCCTTACTGCTTAAACGTCCAGTTCTATTATTGCTAAAAAATCACTTAAAAATTCAAGCCGCAACCAGTGAAGTGTAGCTTGCCGTCCGGCCGTTCGGTGAAGAACAAGTCCGAGTCGACGGCGCGTCGTGTCTCATACGCGCCTCGAAGAGATGTCACCGTAATGGACAGGGGCCAGTGGGGCAGTAGTGTGCTGGGGCTCTCTTTCGAAATTGATCGAAAAAGTTACAATGCTCCCAAAACGCAAAATACAACTGAAGCAGAATTTACTTGCTGCAGTCTTCTCGTCCGATTATGATTTAGATGTCTTCAAGGCTAGAGTGAATAGGCTTTTAATGAACTAGTGCGTTTCACCATCAATGATTGCATCACTGCTTACCATCAGGTGGCATCGCAATCAAGCACTTTATATCAACACCCTACCCAATCACTAACCGCCTTAATCCAAAACGCGATTTAAAATAGTTCCGGGACTATTACTAGTTTTAATTGGCATTAAACCTAATAATAGTCCCGGAAATATATTTAGATCGGTTTTAATTGGTATTAAATTTAGTAATAATCTCGAAAACTACATTTAGATAGCGTTAAATCAGGATTAAAGCTAGTAATAGTCCAGGAACTATTTTAGATCGCGTTTTGGAATAAGGCGGTTTGTGCTGCATAATGTTTTAATAAATAAACACAGGTGGGCTTTAGTCAGTAAAAGTCTGTCAATCCCTCTCGTTTTACCCAGGGCGGAAGAATGTGTTTAATGATTTTCCTCCGTAAAAAGAAAAATATGCCTTATACACAATATACGTCCGATATATAACAAAATGAATTTAAAATCCTGTTTCAAAACCAAATCAATTCAAACCATTTTTAAAATTAGAAAATCCGAATTGAAAAATCGACCTAGCTGAACCAAACGGTAACAATCTATTCACTAAACGAATCCGAATCGACAAATAAAATCACTGGATATCACCAAACGAATTGTGTGTATCCAAACGCAAACTGACTGATGCGTAGAAATTCGCTTTTTCTCTTTGTAACCAAACGTAACATCGCGTAATAAAAGGATAGCACAGAATATATAATAGTACCTTACCGGTACAGAAGTTTCACTCCCGAGTTTAGGTATGATAAACGCAAGCGTCCGGTCACCGGACTAGTCTCAATAGGCTGGCACTCGCTCGACTTGTCGCACACGCAGCGCACGCATCCGCGAAACAAATTTTAAAGTAAACTGTTAATACCGTAAGGTACTAGGTATTGTATATTCTGTTGGAAATCTAATCAGTTCTGTGTCGTGAGTGATGGAGGCACATAAAACAAAAAAGACAAAAAGATATTGTATTGCAAATGGATGTTTGAACTCCACAATTAAAATACCCAGTTTGTCACTGTTTGCTCTTCCCAAGGACCCTGAAAGGTACTTCATTTATATAACAGGTCATATACTTACTTAAATAAACGCTATGATATAAACAAAATTATCGTGAATGAAAAAATAAACAATCCATCATAAATTGGTCTCTAACTGCATTGGTTGTAATATGGCGGTGAGTGTCTGTTTATACTGAACGAACCTATCATATGTCAATGGCTAAGCGACTCGCGCGCTCGCCGGCGCCGCCCGGCCCGCGCCGCCGCTCGCTTGAATAATAGTCGAGGAGCCAGAACAACAGATTACTTCTTGAAGCTTTTTGTAAGATTACGCATTTATGCTACATTAAAATTTAACAATCGTTGCTTTAAATCAGGAAGAAAATCAATAAAACAGTATTTAAAAGTAAAACAACTATAAAATTAAAAAAATAAGAAAACGTATTGTCTGTTGTTATATATTTTAGTACCTACCTACTTAATTAAACATAATTACTGCATAATTTGGTCTTTGTTTATCATTATATCCCTATTTTTATTATTATTTTACAGGTAGGCATTTTATATTATTTAAGTACCAATCTCGGTTGTCTAGGTCCTAGACTATTGCCCGTTTGGAAATCGTATCAACATTACCTCTGACAGCCCTGGCAGATTGAAGCGAGACGGCACACAGTTATTGTACTATGAACGCTATATGCAATGCAAAAGGTTGAAATTAGGTTGTTTTCCAGAACAGTAGGTAAATATCTCGACGATTTTGCGCCGCTTGTATGGAAGTGAGACAGGCCTGAGGATAGCCAATTTTGCGATTCAGATTTCGGTCTGTTGGTTACGAATATTTATTGCACATTGAAATATGCGCTTAATATCTTTATTTAATTATTTTTTTTGACGTGGGAAATCACTCAATGACTTCTTCCACTCTGGGGTGTAGCGGGAGAGCGTGTCAGATTTTTGGATACTAACTAAAACCACACCTGTTTTCTCCAGTTGTTCTATACGGTCTAGTATCACGAGCTTCCTTATCAAAAGTTTCCTGTGGCTTGGGCATCGGCCCTGTGGGCCCCTTCGGGTATCGCTGACATCTCTATGAAGTGCGCGTGGAACTTTATGCGCCGTCGACGACTTTGGGCTTGGTCCGGACTTGCTCATAGTCCGCCAGCCCGCGCATTTTTAAATCTTTAAAGGCACATTTTCGAGATTATGCGTTGGTGTATTTTGGTTTAAGGTTTCCGTTAGACTGGTGCAGGTGCTTCTAAAAACGGAAATAAAAAACAATTTCGAAATCGATCTTGAAGGTTGAATTCGGATAAATATCACTTTGTGTTCAAAACTAAAAACACTTAAGTCTAGTATAGTCCTTTTCGACATTTGAAATTTCCACCATCGATAACACGTGAGTGAGGTTCGAATGGACTTTTTAATAGCTTAACAATAGGTATTGATTTGAACAACTATAATATAATAATATAATATTCCACAACTATCACACAACGCCGTCTAGTCCCAAGCTAAGCAGAGCTTGTGTTATGGGTACTAGACAACTGATAAACATACTTATGTATTTCTGAATACATACATATTATAGATAAATTACACCCAGACACAGAACAAAGGATCGTGTTCATCACACAAACAAACATTTGTCCTGGGTAAGAATCGACCCCACGACCTTCGGCATAGCAGTCAGGGCCACTAACTACTAAACCAAGAGGCCATTCAACTATCATACCCCCCTAGCTAAGTTACGATCGTTTCGTTAATGTTGAACGCTTTGGGTTGGTCACGCCTCCAATTCCTTTGTTCTAACGTCAACTTAACGCTCAGTCACGTGGTCAGGACAAAGGAATTGGGGGCGTGTCCAATTCCAAGCGTTCGACATTAACGAAACGTTTGTAGGTTGGCTAGGCGCTGTAATGCTCGGGAAGCTGATAGATGATATCACAAAAAAAGTGCTGCTGTTGGTTCTCTTGATAATTAGATAAGATAATATCTATACCGTAATCTATACCTCCTTTCCCTCTCTTAAAGAGGAGGCCTGAGTCCCAGCAGTGAGAACATTATAAGGCTGATTATACTATCATCATCATTTCAGCCGAAAGACGTCCACTGTTGGACATAGGCCTCCCTCAAATGTCGCCACAATGAACGGTCCTGTGCATCTCGCATTCATCGGACTGCTGCAACCCTTGCCAGGTCATCGGTCCACCTTGTAAGAGGCCTTCCAACGCTACGTCTTCCAGTACGCGACCGCCACTCCAGAACCTTTCAGCCCCAACTTCTATTGAGAGAGGAATATACTATATTATTATGCTAATCTAATATGGCCTTTTATTAAATTCAAGACATGAGATTTCATTATGAATACAAGTAAAGTAGATACAAAGGCTCATAAAGAACGTCAATTATTTACTTATGTCGAGCGTAATGTATGTTGCTTATAAGCTGAAATATCTAAAGGGAACAACAATCCCGACAGAGGAATATCAAAGTAAATCTTGGCACCTAACGAGCCTTAATAAGCTGGTGGTATATTACTACCTATGTTAATCTAAGCTTAAATTTAAGGTAGAACTAAACTGCGCACACCTCGCATGTTTAATAGAAAAGAGACCTAATTCAAAAAGAAGGTATTTGAATTTTGAAAATTATGTTTCAATAATAAGGTTCAATTTTGAAATACCGTCTTATATGATTTAGTTCTGTTTTCTATTAAACATGCGTCGTGTCGACAAGTCTAATTTCCGTATAAAATGTATGAAGTTCGACGCGCCTAGATCGACGTGTGTGGTACACGTGTACGCAGTGTAGTTCTAGCATTATTATTATTATTTCTTTACGCTCAAACGGCTGAACGTGTTTGGATGATATATGGCACACGGTTAGACTAAATCCTGGAATAGCACATATGGTACTTTTATGCCGGGAGTATGTTCTTTCGGAATATTTTTTTACTTTCAAGCAGCCGAAGTTGCTGCAAGTATGTCAGTTTATAAATGCTAGTTTTCGAAAATAACGTACAAATTTGAAACATCGTAAGTGCAATATTCTGCATAAATCGATGCAATCTCATACGTCGGCGTATCTGTAAGTGGTTTCAGGAAATCTTATCTCCCTGGAATCGGGTCAAGTGCGAGCAGGGCCGGGCGAATATTAGCTATTTCACGGACTAGTCGCTTTCAATTCGCAACTAACCTCCGGTTTTAGAGTGCCTTGCTTAATCACTCATCCATTTACAGTTTAGAGATTAAGATCCAGGAGCTGGAGCGAATATTATCGGTAAATTATGAAGAATTATTAAATGCAAAAGCAGTGCTCTTTTCCGCAAAAGTATTTATCAAATGGCTCCAGTATTATACAATAAAATTCCCCGAGAAATAAATACAATCAATCTAGATATATTTAAAAAGCGACGGAAACAATTTTTAATTAATAAATGTTATTACGACTAAATTTATGGAGGATAATTAGGTTTATTGATGATAATTCTATTTTAATTTCTGACATTCTTTACTATTTTTATTTAATAATTGACATTTTGATTATACCTACCTACATTTATAGAATTTATATGTATTATATTTGTATGCTTGCGAGTAGAATTCAGAACACGAATATTATTATTATAACATTTATTGTAAACTTTGTACCTGCATTGTGACAAATAAAACGATTTGATTTGATTTGAGTGGTGGCCGAGTGGTAATAGACCTGACTTACGAGTTGTAGGTCGCGGGTTCAAACCCAGCTAGGCGCATTACTTTGTGTAATTTATTTCATCACCACTGCTCTCAAAACAGTGAAAGAAAACATCGTAAGGAAACCGGCATGTCCTAGAACCAGTTTGAAGACATGTGACATCCACCAACCCGCACTGGGCCCGCGTGGTGTAGTCCCGTCTGGTGGAGAAGAAGAAAGAAAAAGAAAGAAATGTTTAGGTAACACGAAACAAAAAAAAAATGGTTATGTGCCTCACGGCTGAACCAAAATAATGGCAGGAAAGAATTAAACTTGAAAAAAAAAACTTGTTTTGCCATCGACAAGCTAAGAAGAAGAAATTTATTATAGAATTGTCACAAACCAAGGTTTCACGGTAATCAAATTTCGTTGTGATAGAAACCGTCACTAGAGAAGTGATCCCATTGTCTTTGTTGAAGTAAATTGCTCCAAATTTCTAAGGAACTAGATAAAATTGCTCTACAAAGGCTTTGAAAATTAAGCCGCAGGAAATTGATTTCTTTTTTTTAAAGGATGATCGAAGATGAAATGTAGTCTAAGGATTCCATCTTGAGGCATTATTGTAAAAAGGATTTTTTTTAAGTAAAATCTTATTTAGATATGCTGACTATAAGTACGCGGTAAATAAGTTGAACCAAAATGCTGTGTACACTAACATGGCCTAGAACCAAAAATTATAAGAAATGTGACATCCACCAATCCGTACCGGGCCTGCGTGATGGATTATGGCCCATTACCTCTCCTAGAAAGGAGGCCTGAGTCCCAGTAGAAGGATCGTTACAGGCTGACTATGCTGTGCTATGTTATGCTATGCTGTGGAGCTAGAGAAAATATCTTTATACTTTTACCGACTAAAATTCACCCGTGTTCCTTCAGGTGCCCTTTGCTTGACAGAGACGCGATGACACTTTTGAACAATCACGCAATCCTATTTGACTGTGATTGAATGGTTGCTACGGCAATCGTAGCGTTTCATCGCTACGAATGCTACGCCGTAGCGGACTGCTACACGCTACGGGTTTGTATAATTTATGTTGTATACATCATTAAATAATGAATAGAGCCTATTGAACATAGGCGCCATCTACTATTACATTAAAACTAGCTTTTGCCTGTGGTCTCGCTCCTGTGGGCTATCCCGCAGAAACCGTGCATTTTTTGAGATAATTATAATATTCTTGACAAAAAAATATTTTATAACTAAATTTTCGTACTCTTACTTACAGATGCCCTTTACAAAAACAAAAAAACTTTATTACACGAGTTACATAGTTAAGACACAGTAAGTAATTTGCTATATACCTAAGTTCACTAGAACTATTCGGAGTTTGATAAAACAAGCCATTATTATCTATAAGCACACTATCACATCTACACTTACATTTTAAAGGTGAAACTTTGTATGTACGTATTTATCTTTATATGTATGTAACAACGAGCAATGGTGGCCGTGTGGTACCGGCCCCGAATTACGAGTTGTAGGTTGCGGGTTCAAACCCAGCCAGACGCATTACTTTGGGTAATTTATTTCATCACCACTGTTCTCAAAACGGTGAAGGAAAACATCGTTAAGAAACCCGGAATGTCCTAGAACCAAACATTCGAAGACAAGTGACAGCCACCAACCCGCACTGGGCACGAGTGGTTGATTATGGCCCGTTCCCTCTCCTAGAGAAGGGGCGAGAAGAGGCCTTTGGCGCACAGGTAGGCCACGTCCCGGGATTGCATTTATGATACTTTCCCTCCCAGGAGTTATGTTCCATTTGGTTAATTGTACGCTTATACACGGGCAAAGCCTCTGGCAGAAGCTAGCCAGTGATAAATTATACACCGTTAAATTTCGGTAGTTTTAATCCCGCGAAGGGTCGATTCGGTACATGAAATAATATCGATTTGTAAAGAGAAAATTAAAAAATAAAGTACTTTTTTTAAACTCGAAATAATTTACGCATGTACGAAATAAATTTCTTTAAGTAAACGTCAGCTGAGCGAGGCCAATGAACTGTAGTTAGTTAGTAGGCAACGACCGACAACTACCTACAAGGTCATTGACTTGTTTACTTAAAGAAATTAATGTCGTACACGCGTATATTAATTCGAGTTTTTGAAAAAAGGTACTATTTTATTTTTTCTTTAATTTGTAAAGAAAAAAATAAAAATATAAAGTACTTTTATAGTATTTAATGTACCAAATCAACCCTCCACGGGATTAAAACGATTAAAATTCAACGGTGTATTTCAGAGTAACTTTAATCAATCCCATGACACATCTCTCAAAAGTTTATAGTATCGCTCTAACCCTTAGTTACTAAAACGCGTTGGTGATTAAGGCGGCCCATTCATCGCTCTTTCCGGTTGTTTGCCATCCCAGAGCTCTTTTAAAACTAAAGAACGTGTGCTTGACCTTTCCGTGTACGGCTTTATAGGTTTTAGGGTTGAAAGAAAAGAAGAAAGAAAAATATTTTATTGGTTGCTAGAAGTTACGGCAAAGCTTGTTTTAGGGTGCTTTTATTATCATGCGGATTTTATCATACATGCGGGCCCCGCCCCGCACGCGTCCCGCGTGCGTATTCTCCGCATTACAATAAATACTAGTATAAAAAGAACATTTATTTTTTTATTGTTGATAGGTTCGCGCTTGACCGCTATCATACAGCCAGACATACACATGCGGAGCAAATCCGCATGCGTTAAGAAATCCGCATGATAATTAAAGCACCCTTAATGGAATAAATACATTACTGTTTTTATTACTGTTGGCTTAGCTAAATACTGTACCTTTGTTTTCAATTTTATTGGCTTGACCTTGGTTTACTTGGTCGGTCGTTTATCAGGTTTTGGCTTTCAGGACTTTTGATATCGAGCATCGTTTATCAGATATTTAAAACCGCAGTGTCGGTCTTACAAAATCAATCCTGAAAAATCCATCATAAACGATGGATTTTCATAAATGATGGGTTCCCTTTTTTATGTTTTTTTTTTTTTTATGTAGTGATGTAGTAATGAATAGCTGTTCTTTAGTCTCGTTAAAACTCGAGGACGGCTGGACCGATTTGACCAATATTGGTCTTGAAATATTCGTGATACCCCAGACAGTGTGTAATTATGGAAAAATTCATGAAAAAACAATCCGTTATCACAATATTCATACACTATTAGGCGGTAAGAAGTTTGCTGGATCAGCTGGTAACAAAATATAAATAATAAGTCGCAGGAAACGCTCGATTTATACACTTACAGAATAATTATGCAAACACGAAGAAACTCGATTTTATACATTTATGCACAATAAATATGCAAATACACCTATAAGTATACAGATTGTAACTCACGACATAGGCGTATCGTAATCATGGTATTTCCGCCACTTAGGCATTTCACACAGCTGTGATATTGGCTTTGTGTCGGACTAACGAGCGAAGCATTGATAGCGCATGCAATTTCACACGCGTGCGTGGCTGAGTTTCCACATAATAATTAGCTGTTGCCTGCAGCTTCGTTCGCGTGGAATGTAAAAACATTACTCTCCCTTTTTGGGGCAGTCGTGTAAAAAGTCATCAATTTCGTAGGTGCTCCCTTCTCCCGGGAATTAAGTACTATTCCTTAAGGATAATAAAAAGTATATTAAGTTACTCATTATAACATTAGCAATGTCCCAAGTGAATATCTTGAAACAGTTTTGGACATCTGTTTTAAATATTTATTTCGTAATTTAAAAACGCGTTTCCTCAGGAAAATGAAAAGTAACCTAAGTTACTCATCCGTCACAATCGGTCTAACCATTTCGGTGATATCCGTAACAAACAAACACACAGGGTAACCCGCAAAATTAAAATTTTCTCAAGTTGTATATTGATTGAAATATGGTTAAAGAGTAATACACATACATACAAACTTTTTCCCTTTATAATATTATCATTAATATTATCATTGCAGCCGTGCGAAGCTGGGGCGGGTCGCTAGACCCGCCCCAGCTAAGGTGCTATGGTCTACCTTCCTCTTAAATCACTCTATCTTTAAAAAAAAAACCGCATCAAAATCCGTTGCGTAGTTTTAAAGATCTAGGCATACTTAGGGACAGACAGCGGGAAGTGACTTTGTTTTATACTATGTAGTGATTGTGATGTGATTAGTATCGATAAGTAATATTTGAATCACATTATATTCTACGTTACACGCTACAACCCTAAACTTGAAGAAGCCAGCAAGCAGACAGGTGCTTTAAAAATAAATCTTTTAAATCTTGGAGACGCACGTTCGGAAGCTGCCTCATAAATCCTCTTTCCTTTCCTTAGATATTTTACAATATTTTAGATTTAAATTTTTGTATTGAAATTACATAACAGAACTCAACCTTGTATTCTGAATGTTTAGTATTTCCGCCATAATAAAAATAGTTGTATTTGTATAACAAGAAACCCAATCTTCTATACCCTGTTAAATTTTGGTCGTTTTAATCCCGCGGAGGGTCGATTAGGTTCATGAAATCCTATCGATCTGTAAAGATAAAACACTATTTTATATTATTTTTTTGCAGCTCGTACCTTTGAATCCGTCACTACACTCAGAATTCTACATAAGATCACATAGCATCCTTTGCTTACTCGGGACTCAAAATCAGCATTTGCAGCAAAAAATAGCTTTGCTTTTTTGTTGCACAAATAACTATTTATCACTATAATATTCTATTTATGGTTTTCTTTATTCTTTATTGTACATACAATTTAACACATTAAAAAATAGGACAGTTGATGTACATAGGCGAGCTTAACCCATAATTGGGTTTTCTTACAGCAAACCATACATGAAAAAAAAATTAGAGATAAACTTTATATTTGAGGATAACTAAACAAACATGCACAACAAAACTTATTCACATAAATTATTAAGATAGATTTTCTTAAACATTTTCATACTTACAATACTTATTCTTGAAAAAAGCTTTAGAATCTCAACTTTTGTCCCTTGAAGTGCTTCCAACAGCGCTCACGTTAAAGAATAAAATCTTTCTTTGTAAACGTATTACAGAAAAGAGTGACAATTGCTTTTCTAAACGAGTCAACTTTTAACAATAAATATTTCACAAAGCTTTCTACGTATTTCTGACCAGTATTTTCTATTTATATAATTTAACAAAGGTAAAATAAAACTGCATTTACTTTCAATTCACATTTTTTCTTTTACCTTTTTGTAAGCACGTTTTGTAAAGCAACTTAGGGCTGATTTCATCATTCAATAAAAAAACTTAGTTCAACTAAACTGAGCTCAGGGTAATCTAGTTTAAAGATCCGTTTCGTAAACATAGGCGACAACAAGGAAATTGAAACTGAGTTTAGCGTAAACTGGGTTCAATTCATTGCGGTGAAACGCAAATTGAAACTATAATCTCAATTAGTTGCTCAAACTGCGTTTTGTTTGAACGAATCGCGATTAGTTTATTGGTGAATTTGGCTTTAATGTAGTTTAGTTGTTTTGTATTAACAATACGTGGTACGTTATCGCCCTGAGTGGAGTGAGGGGGAGTGTCGGACCACCCATGTTCTTTTAGATGTTCATTGTGTTCCTCGGCGGCGGACTACACCATAATATTAACGAGGTAGATGTGACATAAAATACTGATTCTTATCAAACTTAAAAGACAAAAAAACGGTAATTTAAAAAAAACTAAAGAACCCGACTGCTTTTCTGAGTATACATGAAAAAGCCCTAAAACAAGTAAGTCGTTGTACCCGATTGCACTTAACTATATAATATTTTAAATATAAGATAAATTGTAGCAGTCGGGACCCATTCTAGAAATGGAGGCTTAGTGAATTGAGAGCACATACCTATATTACATTGCAGATTACTCCAATCTACTGACTAGACGACTGACTTTCTAGAATGGGTCCCGACTGCTACAATTTATCTTATATTTAAAATATTATATAGTTAAGTGCAATCGGGTACAACGACTTACTTGTTTTAGGGCTTTTTCATATATACTCAGAAAAGCAGTCGGGTTTTTTAGTTTTTAAATTACCGTTTTTTATTTTTATTTTTCTTAGTTTTATTTTTTACGATATCACTTTCACAGTAATTACGAATCTAACGACACGTCGCAAACTAAAATCTATAGAGCCGTTCAGGCCGCAGAGCGTGCCAAACATTTGAATTTGGCGCCAAAAATCCGCCATTTTGTTTTTTTATTATTTTGATATACCTAGTGTCACTCTCACAGTAAATACGAATCTAACGACACCTCTTAAGCTAAAATCCATCGAGCCGTTCAGGCTGCAGAGCGTACCAAACAATTATACATACATACATACATAAATACTCTCGAAAAACATAACCCTCCTTCTGGCGCAGTGGGGTAAAAACCGTTAAGACCAAAAAGAAAACCCATATTTATTGTATCATAAATTTTGCTCCGATTTTTCTTAGTGTTGTGATATCGCAGGAGATCGCAATAAAATCGTACCTCATTATCATGCAGACTGGTCAATCGGTTATATTTTAAAGCGGTGAATTCAGACCACGATTTGAATTTGACAGGAAAATAATTGAATTGTTCAATACAGTCAGTTCTTTGTAGGCCATGTTTTGAACACTCTATTTCAAAAATATAGGTATCAAAATAGTATTGTCGGAAATTTTTCTCCGTAGGTACACACCAGATCCCAGTCTACTTTTTTTTTTAGGTTGAAATGATAATTCAACCTAAAAAAAAAGTAGAGACTACTACTAATGACATCTCCCTTGGGCTGAGTGAGGTGTGTCAGACTTTTACTGACTAAAAACCCACGCCTGTTCCTGCGTTATCTTTCATACCAAGGCCGAGTCTTCCTTTCAGAAGCAGACCTTACGGTTTGCTGACATCTCCTTGAGACTTGAAACTTATTTTGTTTTAATAATTATGTTTTTAACTTATTTTAACTATATTATTCCCACATTTTTTTGTTATATTGTTTTGTCTTAGAATCTTGGTCCAAGTTCTGGACCTTTGGAAGTCATATGAAGGGTCGAGCGCAATTTACATAAAGTTTTAAAATAAATATTTTTCGTAAATTTTCACGAATATTTCAAGACTAAAATTAGTGAAATCGGTCTAGCAGACCTCGATTTTCAACGAGACTAACGAACAGCTATTCATTTTTTCGGAATAATATTGGTATTTAGCTTGATTCGGACTAGAAACCAACACAAATACAGCTGAGGAAAAAAGGCAATGCAGACTTGATTTCTATTACAAGGATGGAAAGTAATTTCCATTCGATTTCTTGCCGCGACTGGACGTGAATTATTTACGAGGTTGTAATTACGGAAAATGGTGAAATGAGGGGGATAATGTGACTCCATTATTATTCATCGCCGCGATTTTTCTGGGTTACTGTTTTTCATGTTTTAGAAAGTTAGTTTGTTGGCTAGCATTTCATATCATCAGTGTTAAACAAAATGATTTAATTGTACCTTCTCTGAATCTATTCGTTTCTTTGCGTCCTGTAAGATTTGATATTAAGTTTTTCTAATCTAAGTTTCCCTAAATTCCTACCAAAATCATTTGGACATAAAAACTTATCACCGACAGTGCAATCAATCGTAATTCACAGAACTACGAACATTCATCACAGTTGGCGACACCCCATCAATCTCAAATATATAAGGTTTATATGTATATACTGAGAATCTATACAATGTTAAGTACCATGTATTGCGATGTATTTATAATCCTCGGCACAAAATTTGAACCATCATGGCGGTCGACCTCGAATGTGCAGTAATAGATTTCCGGCTCCCAATCGAGGTGGGGCACTGTGCGTAACCATAGCAACGGGTTCAACTTATTTGCTGCGGTCCAGAAACGCAAACTTCGACCCTGCTGGGCCCCTCCTTACGGTTAGCTGCCATCTCCTTGAGGCGCGCGTGGAACAGTGCGCGCTGTCGATGATAGGACGGTGGACAGTCAGACGGCGAGACCTATACACACTAGTCTATTAAAATCGCTAGCTTCTGCGAGAAAGGTTTTTACTATCACCAGGCAACTTATTACGGCAAGTATTTTACGTTCTAACCTAGACTACCAAGTACACCCGTGAACAAAATTTTATCGACATTCGTTCGGCGGTTCAGACGTGAAAACTTTACAGACAGACGGAGTTAATTTTACTATTAATATAAAAAAATATATGGATGGATCGTTCACCACACCACTGTAATATTCATGGTTAATAACCTGTGTAACTACTTACAAGATTGCATCCTACCAAATGTAACATTGAATAAGAAAACACGCTGACATAACAGCTATGGGATTTCGGCTCCCCTGTTCTATCCATTCACCCCAATGACCCAATTTCCACCATGGTTCTCCAAGAAAACAAGAGAAAGGAGATTTTCTCTCTCTTTCACTCGAACTGTCATTCTGAAAAGAGAATGTTCTATACTTGAATTTGAAATAATATTTTCAATCCATCGTCCCCAACTCAAGTATCGACTTTAGTCTTACGTATTTAAAGTTGATTTTAAGCTGACCACATGAATAAAAATGGCCGAAAAGGAGGAATGGGTTTGCAATGGAAAATAAACTTTGCCGTGTATGACATAGAGTTAGTTTTTCCGTTCGATCATGATCATGAAATTCTGTTTTCAAATATGGAATTGAAATATTGCTTTGTAGTTGTTAATTTGTTTTGTGCTCGTACGTTGCCTCGTTTTGCTAATTGAGAGAGAAAGTTTCTCAGAGATTTTAGTTTGTGGAAAATTGTAATCAGCTTGGCGAGTTTTTGTAGTTTCTCACGTTCTGTTTTACTAAAGCTTGTGCGTTGTTTGAATAATTTATGAAATGGAAAATCCTTAAATAACTTCACTCAGTCTGGGTTATGCGAATGAGTGTCACACTTTTACTAACTAAATCCCACCGGTGTTCGTTCAGTTACCCTTTTGCGTTCCAGGACTGTGATAACATTTTCGAAAAATCCTGAAGGCCATGTTTTAAAATTTTGACGTTGATTGTATTTTTGTGAGGGATGTATTACGTAGAATAGAATAGAAATACTTTTATTTAGGACAGACACAATACAACGGTTACAAACACAACATTTGTAAAAGTAGGTATTTATTTTAAGATCTGTATTACAATCTATGCTCCTTTGTAACCATTCGTATACACTGTCGTACGAAATATAATTCAATATTACTTTTGCATTCACTATTTTCATTTACCATCAACACCCCACCTTGTATTTTTCTGGGTCTTTATCAGTAAAGATTTTTTTCTTTTATGGTTTGTGGGAGAGATGTATCCCTCGAATAAATTATATAATAAGGAGAATTCGTTCACTGAAAGAAAGTACACATCACATACCATTATATGTAATAATCTTTTTAAGGACGCAAAAAAAAACTAAACAAAGAAATAAAAACTTATTTGACACACAGTGTAGAAACAACATAATTAACTCAGTAACAGTATCATAAACTTAAGATTAAAATAAAAAGAATACTGACATTGTACATCTTACGGCTGCTCCAAATAGGTCCAGTTCAGCAAAAAATGCCACCGAACTACTTATTAGTAGATGTCTGACGCTGGTTTTTAATTAAACCTTACTGAAAAGGGAAGGGAGCAGATAAGTTTATTTAATAGAGTTATGTAAATAAATATATACACCATTATTTTTAGTATATGCGAAACCTAAATATAGTTTGTTCAACAATCAGTAACTGAATCGATTTCACAAATTTTTATACCATATTTTTTCTCAAAAATATTTAAAGTAGGTCACTAGTTAAATTGGGGCGTACAACACAGGTCACGGCAGGTCACAGCGGGCATTAGGAGCCAACGCACAGCTAGTTGCAGAAGCAAAACCACTCCTCTGTGGCCCGGATGACCCCATGACCATGTGTTTGTGTGAACAACCTGGTAACATAACAAGCTTATAACTTTGTGGTTTTTAATGATACAGTTATGAAAGTTTGTACGTAGATTCTTTGCAAAAAATAATAGACCCATTGTTTCGGGTTTCGCGTATACTAAAAATAAGGTTGTATAATATATGTTAATTTATGGTGCTTAACGATTGACCTACGAAGTAATAAAATCCATACTTTAATATTAGAAATGTGAAAGTAACTCTGTGACTGTCTGTCTGTTACGATTTCACGGATAAACTACTGAACGGATTTTGATGAAATTTGGTACGGAGCTAGTTTGAACCCCAAGGATTGATATAAGCTACTTTTTAGCAGTCTTTGACTTCGCAACCGCTGGAAAAAGCTATTATATTATAACAAACTCAGATATTTCGTTGACTTGTCTTAACTTGCGTTAGACTTGTCAATTTATAAGTAACAGAAAGTTGAGCTGAGTTGGGTTGAAAGTTTTGTAATAACAGTTGCCTAAGTTACAGCAAACATCATCAGTAACAAATGGAATATTACTTTCATAAATACGAATATTTTACCTTCCGTTTGTATGACATTTTGGTTAAGGTTTCTGTGTAAGTTGTTGGTAAGCTGTTTACTCAGCGCAGGTATTTTGGGAAAGACTTTGAAGTTGGATGTCTGTGCTTTTTAGCCATGTTTATTAGTGACGTAGACCGCGATATTACAAAAAAAAAAATCGAATGTAAGGGTTTTTTATGGTAGGTAAAATCATCTAATGATAAATTCCACCCTTAGGCGGAGCGGGAAATAGTGTCAGACGCTTACTGACTAAAAACCTACCCCGTTCCTTCGTTGCCTATCATACCCGGGCCGAGCCTTCTTTTCAGAAAGCGGTCCTTAACCCCAGTAGGCTTCGACCCTTCCTGCCTGGAGCTAGAAGGCATCGAATATAAGGGTATTTTATCGACTTCAAAAATAGAAGGAGGTTCTCAATTCAATTGTAAGTATTTTGTTTTTTTTTTTGTTTTTCTAAATGATTATGGGTTTCAACAGAGTTATTTATTTTATTATTTACCAGCTATACGGTACTGAAACATGGTCGCTCACAATGGGCCTCATCAGAAAGCTTACAGTCACCCAAAGGGCAAAGGAAACGGTAATGCTCGGAGTTTCCTTGCGTGATCGTATCAGGAATGAGGATATCTGCAGGAGAACTAAGGTCGCCGACATAGCCCGAAGAATCGCCAAATTAAAATGGCAGTAGGCAGGGCATATTGCTAGTAGAACGGATGGTCGATGGGGCTGAAAGGTTCTAGAGGGGCGACCGCGCATCGGAAAACGTAGTGTTGGAAGGCCTATCACAAGGTGGACTGATGACCAGAGGGCCTAAAAACGTCACATGAGCAATTCATCTAGAGCAAATCATATTCCGAATTCCTAGCAGATCATAAGCAATTATAATAATGTTCGTAAAATGGTTGCACAAATTAGTCCAATCATACTCAATTCACTGCATATCAGAATCATATTCCTTGTAAATATTGCCGTATAAAAAAATATGATTCATATTATGATTACACAAAATTGGCCTTTTTAGACCTGCTGGTGATAGTCGTGGGAATGCTGTGGATGCGAGACGCACAGGATCGTTCATTGTGGCGACACTTGGGATAGGCCTATGTCCAACAGTGGCCGTCCTTCGGCTGAAATGATGATTATAATTTAACAGCTTTTGACAGCGGTTGTACCCTCGTGAAATTAGTAAATTGTCCCTTGTGAACATACTCCCTGGATAAAAGTATTCCATGTGTCCAGGGTATAGCTACGCGGTGAGCAAATTTGATCCAAATCCTTTCAACCATTCGACAGTGAAGAAGTAACAAACGTGGATGTTTGTTCACAAACTTTAACCTTCATAATTTTTGATAAGGCCCATCCTTGAGGCGTGGCTGGAAAGACCTCACGGCGTTCTAAACTTCCGCACGACGCAGCTCCTTACAGAACACGGCAAGTTCGCTAAGTTCCTGTTCCGGATTCGTGCGGAGGATTCGCTCGGGTGTCACCACTGTGCAGAACACCCGGAGGACAAGGTGGAGCATACTGTAGAGGTTTGCCCCGCCTGGGCGGAGCATCGCCGTGTTCTCGTGAGGGCGATCGGCGGCAGCGATCTCTCTCGCCGGGCCTTGGTTCAGGCCATGATCCGGAGTGAGGAGGGATGGCAGGCGGTCGCCTCCTTCTGCGAAGCAGTAATGCTAGCAAAGAAGGAGGCCGACCGCATCAGGCAGAGGCATCGGGGTGCTCGCGCCAGCCGCCGCCGGGATTTTGATCCTGATTTCCGGCTACCATAGGCGCGGGCTTGCGGACGGCGTGCAATGGGTAGCACGCCGTCCGATCGTCCAGTAACCGACCGGACCGAACCTAAGTCGTCGACGGCGCGCACTGTTCCCGCGCGCCTCAAGGTGCTGTCAGCAAGTGTAGGGGCCCAGCCTGCTAGCTGTAGGCAGGCAGGTTCGATGCCTGCTGGGGCCATGGATCAGCTTCCGAAAGGAATACCCGGCACCGGCACGATAGGCAACGAAGGAACGGGGTAGTTTTTTAGTCAGTAAGAGTCTGACACTACTTCCCGCTCCGTTCAAGGACGGGATTTGTCATTGGATGATTTTACCAACCATAAAACAAAAAAAAACCTTCATAATATTAGTGCGACTAGTTCCTGCTAGCGGCTTCGCCCGCGTCAAAGTTAAACATGACCCTAAGTTTGTAAGTAGTGTATATTTGTTACGTCTTCACGCTTGAACGGCTGAACAGATTTCGATAAAACTTGGTACACGAGTTAACCAGGTTCTGGAATAGTAAATAGGATACTTTTTATCTCGTGGAGTATTTTTCTATGGGATAACTTTCCACTATCACGCGCGCAAAGCCCCTGGCAGCTGCCAGTCAATAGCATAGCATAGCATTAGCCTTATAATGTTCCCACTACTGGGACTCAGACCTCCTCTCTAGGAGAGGGAATGGGCCGTAATCCACCACGTGGGCCCAGAGTGGGTTGGTGGATGACACATGTCTTCGAATTTTTGGTTCAAGGACATGCCGGTTTCCTCACGATGTTTTCCTTCACAGTTTTGAGAGCAGTGGTGATGAAATAAAAAACACAAAGTAATGCGCCTGGCTGGGTTTGAACCCGCAACCTACAATTCGTAAGTCGGGGCCGTTACCACTCGGCCACCACTGCTCTCCAGCCAGCCAATACTAAAAATAAATAGTATAAATTGTTAACATAGTATACACAGTTCTATAAAGTTTATTTAATCAAGAAACTTGACCGACGATTCCTAGAATTTACAGCAGAAAGGGCAAACAACAACAAACATCTCAGTTGTTTTTCTACCCTCGTGCGGGTAACTTGTTATTGTCAAAGTGCGGTAAAATGTTGCGGTCTGTAGAGGGTTAAAATTGCTGTGTCAGTGGATACAATGTACTCGTTAATGGAGTATAAAAACCCTTTCTTCAAGCGTAAAATGCGGAACTTCTACTTAAAGTCTTCTCATACTTAATTTGGACTTTTGAATTCTCTTAATTATCTTCTTATATATAAAAATGAATAGCTGTTCGTTAGTCTCACTAAAACTCGACAACCGTTGGACCGATTTGGCTAATTTTGGTCTTGAAATATTTGTGATACTTCAGGGAAGATTCAAATGGTGAGAAAATATGGAAGATTTCACGAATAAATAAATCTGATAACACAATATTCATATTAGACTATTATATATTTCTAAACACATACATATTGTAGATAAATTACACCAAGACACAGGACAAATGATCGTGCTTATCACACAAACATTTGTCCTGGGACCCACGACGTCCGTCCTAGCAGTCAGGGTCACTAACCACTAGACCAACAGGCCAGTAGACCAATATGCCGTGAGTTCTAAACCGTGTGAGCGCTTAATTATAAAAATAATATTTATTGTCTCAAGTTTTACATACGTAGATGAAGCCCTGAACCCCAAACTAGGATTCCCTGTGATTTGGGGTCCAGTCTCTTCAATCCACTTTAAATCTGTATCTCAGAGGCATACGACATTATGTGCCAAAAACCGAATTTTACAGGAGAGGCAAAAATGCGCGCAGTAAAACTTTGAAAGCAATTTTGATATAGTTGCTTTAAAGATATTGGAACAAACTCAATTGTATTTTTTATTATTATTAGGGGGAAATAATATGTTGTACTACACATAATTACAATAAAATTAATTCTTATCTGATTTTGATTTTTCATTTGAGGTCATATACCCGATAAAAGTTTGTGGATTTAATGTCATATACGATTGGATATTTCTCTTTCTAGGTGACATAGGACTTAATGTCATATACCATTATGTAGAACAGGTTCTTACGATCTTAATGGTGCAAAAAAACCTACTTTGAAAAAAATGGAGTTACTATTGTTTACCTCTGAGGTACAGTTTTGTTTTTAAATTACTTGTGATGATGACTAGATGATGAAATTCCACGATTTACCTGGGTTTATTAACGTTTAATAAATTATAATGAACTCTAGCTAGATTTTATATGACTTAAATTTAATAACTTAAATATAGAAGGAGCTTTATCACAAT
The DNA here is from genome assembly GCA_958295575.1 of Leucania comma. NCBI lineage: Eukaryota > Metazoa > Arthropoda > Insecta > Lepidoptera > Noctuidae > Leucania > Leucania comma. The sequence continues at coordinate 7,185,164 of OY282468.1, forward strand.
ATAGCTATCAAAAACTTAAGCTAACCATCAAAATCTTGTGTCAACCTACCTAGTCTATTTTGCGTAAGTGCTTCATAAAAGTTGTCATTATATATATTTTTACTTTATAAATTCGATTTAACTTTGACTTGCTAAGTCTGGTCAGATATTCAAGTTTTCATTTAAAGTTATTTCTTAGAAAATATATTTATATTGTAGGTACTAGGTAGTTTTAGTCTCCTTATTTAATATTAGATCTGAAGGGACGCTATAACCACGGCTACGATTTACGGACGCCGTGGTGCCTCTTAAACCACTCCTTATATAAAATGGTTTGAGAAGCGCCACGGCGTCCTCACTTAATGCTGGAGCTAGTTGTTTTCAGAGGTTCCTGCCCCTCAAGCCCAGTTACGATCGTTTCGGTAACGTCGAACGCTCTGAGTTGGCCACGCCTCCAATTCCTTTATTCTGACGTCATCTCAACGCTCAGTCACGTGATCAGAACAAAGGAATTGGAGGCATGACCAATTCCAAGCGTTCAACATTAACGAAACGATCTTAACTTGGCTAGCCCCCCTAGCCAAGTTTTGGATTCGGTGGAAAAAAACGCCCACAATGATGAAATTGTGTGGATCACCCGGAGGATACAGTGGAAGCTCCGACACACGAGCTGTTTAAGAAGTCATGTCCTTTCCATGGGGTTCTAACTGCTGAATTGCCGACGAGGATATTAGCTCATCGGATGGTGTCGTTAATATTAGCTAGCTGCACTACGCGACCAACACTTCAGTTGTTTGGTAGGCCGTGACGATATTGATATTTGACTCGCTTTCAATTTCAGAAAATAGCTTCAGTTCAAGGAGCATTAGAAAAGTAGTTTGAAGAAAACTTCTTTGACATAAATAGCGATATCCGATATGCTTTATTGACTTTCCTCAAGAATATCTATAAATAGCAATAGGGAACAATGTCCTTTCCTTAGCAAAAATCTTCGTAGAAACCCAAAAAATTTGCCGTGGAAGTTCACCTCGTTTTTATTATTAAAAAAATATGTGGAAGATTGTGATAGAAGTTGATAGATAAATTAAAATAAAAAATACAGTAGAAGCTTAAAAGTAGTTACTCAAGCCCCAAGTGAACTCCGGCGTTCGCACACCTATTGTCTTTCTAGTGTCTCTAATTACGGTATTCAAAAGGTTAATAGGATGTAACAATAGGCGCTTTTCGCTAAAAGCGATTTTTTACAAACAACCACTTGTTAAGATGTTGACTGAAGGCAGTGTTACGTCTATTCTAGTTTTTATTTCCAATTTAGAAAGTAAGTATGACAATGAAATATGACTGAAGGCAGTGGTATTCATTATAATCCTTTTAATAAATGAATAAACATATTTAATTTCAGAATTTCAATGAGATTATGTCATGCGAAGACGCAAAGGTTTTCAGTTTTTAATATTTTATTACTTATTGTTGTTTGTAGCTGCAGATTTGTTATTGAGCAATTAGTCATTTATTATACGTTTGTTTATCTTTATGGCTCAATTGTATTATTTAATTTACATTCTAAGCTCTCGAATAGTGCACGTAAGTGAAAATTGTACAACGAAAATTATTGAATACTAAAAAAAATTATCACATAATTCACTAGTTTTAACCAATAACGTCATCCATTTCTTTTGACTCTCAGATTCTTGACAATTCTTAAGGAAGACATCCAAGTCTTTGGTCATCTCCTCCTTGGTCTGCCGTCATCCCGCCTCGCTTTGAAATCGAGCAACAATTTGGTGTTTTACGAGCCCATCGCACACTCGGCATACGGCGGACATATCTGACCCATTCCTGTTTATGCTGGACAGCCTTTGAGTCACGCCAAAAATCTCACTACTTTTAATACAAAATCTAGGCTAGGTTAGGTTGCTAAAAAAATGATAAGAAAGCTACCTTCAAAGTCCTGTTCTGTGTAGTCATGGTGCGTGAGCTTCCTCGCCGCTGGGTCCGTCGGCGCCTCGTCGTCATCAGCTCTGGTCTCCATCTTCCACGGCCTGGGGACAAAATAGTGGACATCAGTAATGAAGGTAGACTGATCTTATGTTTATTACCTGTTATCTTCTACTGCTGGGAAAGAAAAAAAAGAGAAAAAAAAAATAGTTTCGTACATGCGTAAATTAATTCAAGTTTAAAAAAAGGGCTTAATTTTTTAATTTTCTTTTACAAATCGATAGTTTTTCATGTAGCGAATTGACCCTCCACGGGATTAAAGCGATCAAAATTCAACGGTGTATAGCAGACCAGCTTTAGCTGGCGGCTTTGTTCACGTGAGCGAAGAAAATGATTTTAAAGGAACATACTCTTGGATTAAAAAGTAAGTTGACTAGAGATTTTCATGGTAGTGGTAGTTCGAGCTTGTCAAAATGTTTGGGATTATGGGTGGTGGGAGCTTCCAGTACTACTAAATCTCCAGTAAAGTTATTTGCCGCCTTCTGTAAAAACTAACCCTAAAACCGTGTGAGACACACAGTTATATGGTAAAAAAAAGAGAAGGAAAAAAGTAGAGGGTGATCCTTCCCTTTCTTTATGACGTAACAACCTATTGCCCGTTATATTTTAAAGGAAATCTTAGAATTTAAAACTCAAAGCTTTATTATCTTGATTTCAAATAACACAAGTAACTTTCTTCAGTTGAGCGCAAAAGTTGTTATTTTGTTAATAGTTTCATTTAAAATCAGAACTTAACTAATATAAATATATGCTTAGGTAGCTAAGCCGTATAAATCTTTATGACTTCACAGCCTTTGTACAAAATTTAATAACGTGAATAATATAACAATGTCAGTTACGAAATGTTAGATCAAGTACAAAAGCCCACTGAGATCTGAATGATAAATAGACCCAAAATGTGCGGTTAAATATTCCCCTATATACCAGTGTATTACAGTCAATTCTCCTAGGAACTAATTGGTAATCAACGAACCGACTACACACACACAATTACACACCCACATCTAGATATGTATGTACATACTTCGTTGACAATCACACCCACTATGTAGTATCTCTTCAGGGGATTTCAAACGTGCCTAATTACTTCATGTATGTATATTAAGGGTTGCCATCGATCTGGCAACTAGGACAAGGAGCATATAAACTCCGGGTTTCGAGGCTCAGAAACCGGACGTATCATTCCTTTTTTAAACTTACCCTACATAGGTACTGATACTGAGTAAGTTAAAAAAAAAGAAAATAAAAAAAAGTTCAAATTATCATATTTTTTTTTTAATTGATTGTCAAACAAAAACCGAAATATATCTAGCATCTCTTACATCTTCAGTTATTAAACAGATCACTGACGAGATTTTGAAACAATAATTTGTTTAACTTAGGAAATAAAACAAAAATTAACTCTGTTTCAAAAACCTCAACTTGTTTCAAATACCTTGTAAAAATATATCTAGCGATACGGTTAATAGCGGCATTTGTATGCTGACACTTGCTGTCGCCCAGCGGCGGCGTGTGAAAATTTTATACCCGGACTACAAATTATTAAAACCTATATAAGAGGTTAAGATCCCTCGCCACGGCGATTTTTTGTAGCAATACTGTAGCGTGTTAACATTGATACGATCGCGATGCTGTAGTGCGTTGGTATCTCTTCTATAACGCGTTTTAAATGCGACTATCACGCGTTAGTCAGCATCGCTACGAAAAATCGCGGTAGGCGAGGGGCCTAAGTGTGTAAAATCCGGTTTCCTTTGATACCACATTTCATATGGTGTTTTGTTTATCAAGCTGGCTGTTGTAGATCTGTTATTTAGGGACACTTCAGTATTTGCCGCTTCTGCCCGAAATTACTTATGTAGTTTTGCATCGAACAGTGAGCATCTAGCCTTTTATATTACAGTTCTATTAGCTTGCTCACAGACACCATTCTGTTCTATTGTGCATGCTGTCGTCTTTTGATGTATTATTCCTTATTTGGTTCATTAAAGTTGTTATAGTTTTCCATCACACCATTACAGAATTACGACACCGCATCCGGACGCCTTTTAAACTAGGACATATCCGGGGAAACACGGACGTATGGCAACCCTATGTACATCCAATATCTAGTTAAATTTTAATTTTATATCCGTTTTCACTAACACTAAGCGACATAATGAATCATACTATACTCCATTCGCAGTAAGTTGGACATTTAAATAAACCTTTTTGCTGTTCGTTCAACAGATTTTAACTCTTATTGCGTTGGTGGCATGATAAATAGCGGCTGCAGTAAATGGTTTGCATTTGCAACCACTTTTTTGCTTTTAATGCCATCCTTATGCCTACGGAATAGATGTCAAAATCGGTTGCGAATAGCGTATAAGTGTGTTACTTCTTCACGTTCGAACCGCTGAACGTATTTAGATGAAATATCGCACTCATGTAGACCATGTCTGTTAATAAAAAAAAACCGGCTAAGTGCGAGTCGGACTCGCGCACGATTACACGCAGGGTTCCGTAGCGTCCTTACTAAAAAATCACATTTGTTGCATGGGAGCCCCATTTTTTTTTTTTTTTGGTGGTGGGAAAATCATCCAATGACATCTCCCGCCCTTGGGCGGAGCGGGAGATAGTGTCAGACTCTTACTGACTAAAAACCCACCCCGTTCCTTCGTGGCCTTAGATACCAGGGCCGGGCTTTCCATTCGGAAGCAAACCCTTGGCCCCAGTAGGCTTCGACCCTGCCTGCCTGCAGCTAGCAGGCTGGGTCTCTACGGTTTGCTGACAACTCCTTGAGGCGCGCGGGAACTGTGCGCGCCGTTGACGACCTGGGCTTGGTCCGGATGTTTACCGGACGGTCAGACAGCGAGCTACCCATAGCTCTCCGTTCGCAAGCCCGCGCCTACGTTGGCTGCAAATCAGGATCGGAATCGGAATCCTCACGGCGGCTGGGCCGTGAGGGCCATTGCCTCTCGCGTGCGGCCTCCTCCTTTGCTAGCATTACTGCTTCGCAGAAGGAGGCGACCGCCTGCCATCCCTCCTCGCTCCGGACCATGGCCCGTACCAGGGCCTGGCGCGAGAGATCGCCGCTGCCGATCGCCCTCACGAGAACACGGCGATGCTCTGCCCAAGCGGGGCACACTTCGACCGTGTGCTCCACCGTGTCCTCCGGGCAGTCCACGCAGTGGTGGCACCCGAGTGTCGGTTCCGCACGAATCCGGAACAGGAACCTCCCGAACTTACCGTGTCCGGTGAGAACCTGCGTCATTCGGAAGGTTAGGACGCCGTGAAGTCTTTCCAGCCACGCCTCAAAGAGGGCTTACCGCCATAAGATGTTATAGCGGTAACAGAAACACATCATATGTGAAAATTTCAATTGTCTACAATAGCTATCATGATCCATGAGATACAGCCTGGTGGTAAGCAGCGGAGTGATAGCAATGGGTTTTTTATGGTAGGTAAAATCATCCAATGACAAATCCCGCCCTTGGGCGGAGCAGGAAGTAGTGTCAGACTCTTACTGACTAAAAACCTACCCCGTTCCTTCGTTGCCTGTGATATCACAATGGGGTCCCATTTTTATCCTTTGGGTGCTGAATCCACAGCCGCGACGCAACTGTCTGCGGCAGCCAAAATCCTAAATTACACACAGAAAACGCAGTAAAACGTTACTGTAATAAAAAACATGGAACGTTGCACAATAATATTTGTCCAAACTCTTTAACACGATTACGCAGAACAAAAGAACATGTTAGAAAAAGAGAAATTTATTAGTTACACGTGCATCCTACTGTTACGTAATGCCAACATAATATTAAAATACACGTTCATTTGTTTCATAAATGGAAAACTCGGTCGCAGTTATAATTGGGTTAGTATTTTCCTAACTTTGACGTTTGACAGCGCGCTGGGCACAGTGGGGGAGCGATTGGTTGCTGCAATTAGGCGTGGGTAAAGTGTGTCATCTTTGTGATTGAAACATTTGCATCTGCATCACTGAAATGTTCCGGAACAGTGCTATGTATCATTTGGAACATTTGGAACATCGGCTCAAAATACACAAATGGAAAATTTCGAATCATCATCTTCCTGCCCTTGTCCCGTTTTATTTGGGGTCCACGCAATACGTTTTTTTCTTCCATTCTGTCCGGTCACTCGTCACGCTGTCACTTACTTCCTTTTATTTCATATCACTCTTCACACAATCCATCCATCTATTCTTTGTCCTCCGTCTCCCTCTTCATCCATCCATATGTAAACTCATTACTCTTTTAGTAACATGCGTTTCATCCCTCCTCTTCACATGACCATACCAAGACAAACGATTCCCTTTCAACTTTTCAGTCACTGGCGCCACTTTCAAACTTCCCCTAATGTACTCAATTCTCACTTTATCCATTCTCGTCACACCACACATCCATCTCAACATTCTCATCTCCGATACGTGCAATCTTTTTTTCACAGCCCAACATTCTGATCCATACAGTATGACAGGTCTTATCACGGACTAGTAGATTTTACCCTTCGGACATTTGGAATATCGGCTCAAATGAATAGTGATCTGTTACGTCGCGTCATAGTCTCATTGAGACAGAAATGTTAGATGATATGTATCTTTTTAAACATTTGGAACAATGGCTCAAAAGATACAAAGACAGATACTGACTGTGTTACGTCGTGTTATCTATACTAACATTTTTTATTTAATTGAATTTTGATTTAAGTATAATTTTAAGCAGACGTTTTTAGTTGAGGTCATTGATTATATTTACACTATTTACGTTTTAATTTGTTTCAGTGTTCCAATTGTTCCAAATGATGCATTTAAAATATTACTGTCGTTCCAATCTTTCGGAACAGTGAGTCGGTTCAGTAAATAGTTACACAGGCCTAACTGCGATACGTGCCGCAGGTTTGATACCCGCACGAAACAAACTTTTTTCTTTTTTTTGTGAGGCCTACAGACTTTTCTTTCTGGTCTGGGTGTCTTGTATGTGAGTTTACGTGTTTGTAAATGCATCCACATTACAGGAATGACGGGCAATGGGTAGGTGGTAGTGACTAGGACCAAGCCTAGTGGTTAACGGTGCTTACTGTTCCAGGTGCGCCTCAAAAAGATGTCAACAGGGGCCCAGTAGGGTCGATGCCTGCTAGGGCATGGAGATTTTTTTTTAAGAATCCCTTCGTCATGCAACTGAATGAAAATGGGTGGGTTTTAGTCGGTAAAAGTCTGTCCCGCGTTTCACCCTAAGGCAGGAAAGGTCATTAGATAGTTTCTCACTTCCCAAAAAACCCACGCTAAAGGATTCCTTTGTGGAGAATGTTAAGGTTGGCTTCTAGTCTATAAATGCAGCTAAGTATGAGTATAACTATTGTACATGAGGCGCCTGCTTATCTGACTACTGCAAAATGATAGGTAGGTTCAATACCAGACAGCAGTCTTTCCAAGTAGTAGGAAAGACTGCTTAACTTACATAGAACTTCAAGGGATAGCTGGAACCTTTACCAAGACAGTGAACAATCTCGATATGTATTGGATGGTTACCAATCTAAACTACGACCTCAGCAAACATTGCTTTACGTCGATCTGTGCGGCTGTCAATATGTTGCCCTCAATGGTACTCGTACATAGTCCTTACACGTAGTATAGCATAATCAGCCTGATAAGTTTCGCACTGCTGGGACTCTGGCCTCTTCTACGGGAGAGTAAAAGGGCTGTAATTCACCTTGCGGGCCCTGTGCCGATTTGTTAATATCATATACCAGTTTCCTCACGATGTTTTCCTTTACTGTTTTGATGCTAACGTAATATAAAATACTCGTTCATTCGTTTCCCGCAGATGAATGACTGGGACTCATTCAAGAGTTTCGTAAAATTGTTCAATTAAAGGGCCACGTGTATAAATAAATTAATTTTATTAATGGATGAGGAAACTTTACTGAATTTAGAGAGGCATGAGCTGTTTGGAGAAATTCCGAGTATTTCGTTCGTTGTGAATGATGTTGCAAAATTCAAAGAACAAGGACCATTCAATTATTTACCCCCGTAAAATATATTCTACTAGGCTGTTGTTAAGAGTATCTAAATGGCGAAGGGAGAATCACACTGATAATATAAATGCGAAAGTTTATTAAGTTTATATATTAGTTTGTGAATGTGTTACTCCCTCAAAAAAGAACGACTGAACGGATTTAGGTGGAACTTAGGGCCACAGCTAGACCATGACCGGTATCGACGAATGCAAAGTAAAAACAGTTATCTGCAATTTTAAAAGTTTTAGTAATTTCAATCATTTGCTCAGAGTACTATATTCCACAACGTGGTAAATCTTTTACCACGCCACGAGTAAAAAATCAGAAAATCGAAAAATTGCATTATAACTTTTTTGATTTAATTACTTTTTGCTCTCGGAGTTGGTTTCCTTGGGATAGTTTCCAGCTTGCACGTGTGCGAAGCCATTAGCAGTTGCTAGTCTCAACATAATCCCTAGCTGAAGTTTTAGTGATTTACAGATTCTGTTTCCTACTTCCTTCTGCCCACAACTTTATCTGCGTGCGTAATTGAAGTTTTTCCCGTTTGCCAAACTTCTTCAAAACTCCGTTCAGCGGTTTATGTGTAAAAACGTATCAAACGATCAGATAGATCGAGTTACTCTCGAACTTATAATATTAAGGATAGATAAGTATATAATAGAAGGCTTTGCCTCTCAATGTAGGTACTGTCAGAAGGAAAATAACAGTTTGATCGACAGAATCTGATATGACACCTAAAGAACAGTTATCTTCTCTTCCACTTCGCTCCTGACAGAGTGGATCTGGTCACTATGAATTCTGTCCAATCGCTAGTGTTGAAGCAACTAGCCTCACGAACTCTTGCTATCTGATTCTATTAGTTAGTTTGACACAGGGTCTATGGACAAGGCACATTGCTCGCAGAACGCGTGTGCGCGTTTTGCAAGCAATGGAAGGCCTCCCACAAGGGGGACCGATAGCTTGCTGAAGGTCGCCGGAATCCGATGGTTGCGAGACGCACATGACCGTTTGCTATAGTGACAGTTGGGGGCGGCTTATGTACGACAGCAGACGTGTTTCGGCTGAAATAGAGACTATATCGACTAGGATTCATTTACAGGACCACCAATCGCCACTAAAGGCCCTTCAGTAAAGGGCTAGGCCCCTTTAGTAAAGGGGACTAGTAAGACCTATGTTGGCTGGGGCTGCGGGAATGTTTGAAAGAGTATTTTTGCAGGTGGGAAATCATGTAATGATTTCTCCCGCCCTTGTGCAAAGCAGGAGGGTGTGTCAGTCTTTTACTGACTAAAAACCTACTCCTGTTCTTTCGTTTCAGAAACAGATCCTTGGCTCCAGTAGGCATGCTACCACGGCGAGCTACCCAATGTTCGCCGTCCGCAAGTCATGTTCAAAGAGTTACCATAACCCTACGCAAAGAGCAAATGAAGAAACATAGGTGGGTTTTAATTAGTAAATATCTGGAACACTCTCTCGCTCCACCCCAGAATTGGAGAAGTTATTTGTTAATTTCCCACCTTAAAAAAAATAAGACTACCAAACGCAGATTCAACCTATTTGAAACTGTTATACTTACAAATATAAATTTGTGTTTGTCAAATAGATATTTTGTAACATATTTGTAGCATCAGGTATTTTAATCTTTTTTGCAATATCCATCTTTCAATATTTCAAATCCGTTTTATTCCTATTACCCTAGTAGCTAAACCAATAATAGAAAACTATTTTAGGAAAACTTATCATTGAGGGCTGTCTCAAGATGATATTTAAGAGCTATGACGACAAACTAGAACTAACGAATATGCTTCGAAGGTTTTCGGTACCAGAATTTTCTTATCTAATTACATTAGTTGGGTAAACAAGTTTAATAGGACTGAGTAGTAATTCTAGTATATTCTTCCATATTTGGGGCCAATATTGTGTAAGCAGATTTATGCGCAAATTTTAACCCCACCCTCCCCCTCGTCAGCGAAAGTCAGCAAACACCTAACCCCCCCCCCCACATGCTTACGTAAATATTGCTCAGTGATATGTGTCTGTCTATTCTTTTTCATGTGATTTGGAACATCAAGATTGTTCTCTTAAAGTTATATTGTATTCTATTCTATTCTCCCAACCCCAAATGTCATCAAAAATAAGCAAAGCAAAGACCCCCCACTCCCCTGTAGTGCTTACGTAATACTTGAATGGCCCCTTTGTACTTTTTAGATAACCATTTATAGTTAAAAACAGACAGAGGAGACGTCATTTTTTTCTGGTAGGAAATCGTCAAATAATTCATTTGATGTTTTCTGCGATTCGATTCTCTACGGTAGAACGAGATGGCATATCAAACTTAAGCCCTGTGTCCTTCAGTTACCTTTTGCGTTCTACGGTCACGGCCATTCGGGCCATTCTTTCAAACGTTTCTGCAGCACTAGCAGGCATCGGTTCTATTATACCCCTTCAGTTTTGCTAGCATCTCTTTGAGGCCCGCGTGAGGGATGACGCCATATTGTAAGAAATTATCCGAGACGACACGTTTTCATAGAAACGTACTTAAAAATGTTCTATGGATTGGAAACATCCATCATCAAACTGCGTCGCATCTTCACAAAATAGATAGGTACAGCAGTCAATCTCATGTATGTACTTCACTTTTTAAACCTACGCTCGGCAGTCGCTAGAAAAAAGTACTCTGTGATCTAGCACTGGTTTAGCACGGTTTAGTCACGTACAAGACATCGTATCCGTGATTGGTGTCTATGTATGCGTTGCTCAAGCGCGCTTTGTATGTAGATTGCCTTCTGTACTGTCTCACTTTTGTAGCATCATTGTCGCTTTGAAACTGTCTATGGGAGTCATTATTGGCTTAGTTACACCTTACATAAGCTAAGCGTCAACTTGACGAAATAGGGGATTATAGACTCCTCCACTATCCAGTGCGAGTGAAGTGCTCTTGACCATACTATGACCCACTTATTTATAGTGCCTAACACAGAAATTTTCAGAAAACGTCCCGCGTTGACGCACTGATACCGCGCCCGCGTGCCCGCAGTAGCCACTCAAAAGAAGTTCTTGTGTTAGTGATTGCCGCGCTGCGCCCGCCCCGCATCCGCGCTGCCAGTGTAGTCGAGCACTGTGAAGCGGCTCGGCCATCACTAACGCAAAAACTTTCTTTGAGTGGCCACAGAATTTTGATGCGGTTTTTTTAAATAGATAGAGTGATTGAAGAGAAAGGTTTGTATGTATAATACATGCATAATATAGTAGAGAAACACTGATAATTTTACAGGTTTCTAATGGTGTGTCGTAAATTAACACATTTTTTTGCGGTCACATTGCAAACTCTACGAGATAGATCAAAATAATGAACTATAGTATTGTACAACTTATAAAAGACAAAAAAGTAGGACAAGACTAGACGGACTACCACCCGCGCCGCTCCCCGCACCGCGCTGCCAGTGTGGCCAAGCAAAACGCGCCCGCTCCCGTGCCCGCTCCCGCGCCCGCGCCGCTGCCCGCACCATGCTGCCAGTGTGGCCGAGCACAAAGAAGTCAAAACTGTTGCTTGTGCTTTTACGAAAATACTTATACATATATTTACTCATAGTAGAACAATGATATTATATAAGCAAAGGAAACGACATACCATTATGTGTGTATTTAAAATATTTGTTGGAAACTCACTGGGGCCCAAACCTTTTAAGTTTAAAAATGGTGCCACAAAAGTAAACATTTTGATAGAAATTTTGCTTTTACAATTAAGTTTAAACTACTTTTCTCTGTATTAAATTATGGTCTAATTACGAAAACTTTTTTATTCAGACGCCGCCAACTCAAACTTGGCGGCCATGTTGTAAGAAAGAACATTCAGTTTATATGCATTAAAAAATACGGTAACACCTTAAAATAAACCAAACGTACACTGAGTAATGCCAAAAGGGCCTCTGTTTAGCATAATGCCAAATGGTAACACAAGGCTACAACATGACGCTGATTTTCAGCTCCAGCTATTGTGTGCTATATGTTCGAAAACAGAAAATATTCATCAAAAAGTATAAAAACGTTCTGTGCAGAAGCCAACTAAAAGGAAATGTGATTATTTATAAAACAGTTAAAAAAAAAAAATTACTTGCCCATTTAAAACAAATAATAAAACTTATAAATTATTTAACAGTATTAGAAACAGAAAGTGTAAACAATTAGTAACACAGCAAATAACAATTAATTTGTAACGATAACATAATTGTTTGATTAATTTACTTTTTATTGTACACCAAAAATTAAATTAAAATGGGAACTTACAACTATATATTTACGGTAAATATTTTTTTAACACGGTTTTACAATTCATAAAAATAAATAATAAAATAGCACCTAATTCACAGAACAGAAAATACGGGATAATTTTCTAAAAATGTGACAGCCTGTATTTTTAGAGATGACGCACGGCCAGAAAGAAACTTATCCGAAATTCTGTAGCTTAACGCGATAAAAATATCGATATAAAAATATATATATATACTTATATTGTTTGGTCAGGTAATATGCGTGACAGGATTTCCTAGTAACACCAGTCTCCCAAAAAAAGAGAGTAATTTTTTTTTTTTGCTTCACGTAATGGAATAATTGTAACTAATACAGATTGTATTTTTGTGAGGCACCTTTGTGGAAAGAGAATTTTTTTTTGTTGTATTAATGCATTCATAGCTTTAATAAACATTAAAAGTTAGAAAAAAAAATACAAATCAGTTGATAAAGAGTGCTGAGTTATCAAACAAAAAAACTTACTATCGAATTAAGACCCTCCTTTTTTTGATGGCGGTTAATAATAAAATTTCTTTAAGACAAAAGAACAACCAACAAGTGACGTTATTTTGATTTAAAACACTTCCATTCAATTTAAGGAAAACGCCCCCACAAATGGCTGGATAAAAACCGGCCTTATTTTTATGTTATTCTGTCTAATAATATTTTTTCTTCATTATTAAGCTTAGTCGCTTATGTTCACGTTTGTTTTACTTAGTTGTGCGAAATTGTGTTTTCTTATGTGAGTGGTAAAGCGGCTTTACGCTAAATCATAGCTGGCTTCAGCGGTAAACCGCTGAATAGTGAAGGGACCGTTTTTCGTAGAACAAATTGGGGTCATTGACCGAATCAAAAAATTGTTTGTTATTTTCTGACTTTTACTTTTTATTGTTGAGCTAACGCCCTTTTTGAATAAGAATTATAGTTTTGATAAGGTTTTTGATGATTCAATTAATTTATAAAGACACCGCCCCCGTTTTTGGGCATTTGGAACAAATTTTGAATGCGGATTGATTTTTCGTTTAAAAGTTAAAAGCCAATGCCTGATAAAAAAAGAAAATACCAAATATTTGGAAGTCATAGCACAATTTTTTCGAAGCTGTAATCTCGATTTCTATAAACTATTGGTATCTATTCGAACAACGTCCTGAAAATATAGCACAAGGCAATTTTTTTTACCTTATTTGAGGTTTTTGTATCTAATATCAAAATATAACGTTCTACAGGTAAAATATTAAAACAGAATTAACCACCGCCTAATTAAAATACGTCCAGTCCTCCAATCAACAGTAAAGCGTGTTATCAGAAGGTATCGATAGCGCGATACGTATCTTATCAAACAGCCCCGCCATCCAATTTGTATGTAATCATGGGTCGCACGCGAACGTTAAGGTACACTGTATATGCAGGGATGGCAAACCTTGGGGCCGGGAGTTGACTTTCGAAAGGGAACCCCGGAGAACGCAAGGCAAAGAAGGAACAAAGGTGCGGTTAAGTCAGTAAAAGTCTGACACGCCTTCCCGCTCTATCCTAAAGCGGGATAAGTCATTGGATGATTTCCCACCTTAAAAAAATGAGATTGCGAACCTTTTTAATGTACTCAGATTTTTAAAGTGAAATCCCTTTAGGCAAACTGGGTTAATATCATAAAGTGTTAAAATGTCAGTCGTACGAGCTAGAAAGAAGGATGGACACCCTATATAGTTAGTTCTTATTTAAATTACAGTTCACGTGTCACAGTTGCCAAAGGTTCACCATCCCTACCGCGTAACTACACAAACGATTCCCAATCTGTAGTTCGCGGACCACTGGTGGTCCATTAAAGCCAGAATATGGTCCGCAGATATACTAATTTCAAACTTTTCAACTCATAAGTTACATTGATGCCAACTGATTTTAGTTTTCTACCGACGTTGTCTTTTTAGTGATAATACTTGTTATTTTTACTTTGAAGTACAGTATACAAATGCCATATGAATTGGGGATTTAACGGAAGTGTTTAAATCGGAACCGATTTTTTTAGGAATCGAAAGTGCAAAATCAATCGGATTTGGGTTCTAATTTTAATTTATCGGAACTGTCATTGGAATCGAAAGTGTAATCAATCGGATTTTCAGGACTTTCGGAATCGGAATCGGACCGTAACACCTCTGTTTTTAATATAATTATGTTACAAGCATATTTTAGATTAACATAGTTCAATATTTTCTTTTAGACGTCTGGTCCCTGCAAGTTGCAAAAACAAAGAAACCAAAGTGGTCCCCAGAAGGTTGAAAGGTTGGGAACCACTGAACGACACCATAGCAAGGTGTTGAACAAACAGCCAATCTACTGAATGCTGATTTTATTTACATAATGAAACGGTTCTTTTGTTTATATTGATTTAAACTTTCAAGGGATTTGAATAGGATTTGAAGTGATTACCTCGAAGTTAGGCCTTTGAGTCTTTTGAATGAAACTTTTCTCACTGCAATCGATGTTGTCGCCATGACAACGAAAAACTCTCGATTAATGTCAATAAATAACAAGCTATGGGTGGATTTCTGAATTGAGTATTTTGTAATAGGCTTCGACCTTGCTGGCCCCTTACGGTTTTGCGAACATCTCTTTGAGGCACGACAGTCGACGACTCGAGCTCTGTCCGGACGGTTGCCAGACGACCAGAGGGCGAGCTACCCATTACTTGCCGTCCGCAAGCATACAGTGGCTGGAAATTAGGATCGGGATCCCGCCGGCTGGGGCGTGAGGGCCGTTCTCTCACGCGTGCGTCCGCCTCCTTTGCTAGCATTACTGCTACGCAGAAGGAGGCGACTGCCTGCCATTCCTTCTCGGTTCAGCTCTTAGTGACCGGACGTTTAGTGTTAGTGAAAACGGGCATAAATTAGATTTTATACTACCGTAACTGGACAGAGCAGTGGTGGCCGAGTGGAGCCCGACTTACGATTAGTATGTCCCGGGTTCAAGCCCGGCCAGGCGCATTACTTTGTGTAATTTATTTCATCACCACTGCTCTCAAAAAGGTGAAGGAAAACATCGTGAGGAAACCGGCATGTCCTAGAACCAAAAATTCGAAGACATGTGACATCCACCAACCCGCACTGGGCCCACGTGGTGGATTACGGCCCATTCCCTTTCTTAGAGAGGAGGCCTG
The DNA here is from genome assembly GCA_958295575.1 of Leucania comma. Lineage (NCBI taxonomy): Eukaryota > Metazoa > Arthropoda > Insecta > Lepidoptera > Noctuidae > Leucania > Leucania comma. The sequence continues at coordinate 7,200,594 of OY282468.1, forward strand.
TGTCCCAGCAGTGGGAACTTTAAAAAGGCTGATGATGATGATGATGAACTGGACATCAGATCAATAAATTCAATACATTTTGACCAGTTAGGTGAACACAAATGTACTGTCCAGTAGTTTTTTTTCGCGATTTCAGGTTTGGTTCCATAGTAAAAGTTGTTTTTTATGTTATCATGACTAAAATTACGTGTTTAAGTATCGTTCACTAATTACCAGTCACCCCATGTAGATAGACATGAAGCAATCAGTCACGTTTGAAATCCGCTGAAAAGATACAACATGAGGGGGTGTGATTGTCAATGAAGTATGTATATATCTAGGTGTGGGTGTGTAATTGCGTACGTGAAGTCAGTTCAGAGAATTCTCAGTGCTATACGTGAGTCTATTTATCACTCTTTAGATCTCAGTGGGCTTTTGTATTTGATCTAACATTTCGAGGCTGTCATGGTTATTACATATTCAACATACGAAATACCTTCATATTTTTGACTTTTATTTTGGGTTCCGTACTCAAAGGGTAAAATGGGACCCTATTACTAAGACTCCACTGTCCGTCCGTCTATCTGTCCTTCTGTCACCAGGCTGTATCTCATGAACTGTGATAGACAGTTGAAATATTCACAGGTGATTTATTTTTGTTGCCACTATAACAACAAATACTAAAAATTGAATAAAATAAACATATAAGTAAGTTCTCCCACACAACAAACGTGAGTTTTTTTGTCGTTTTTTGTTATGGACGGTTTTTTTGTCGGTGGGGAAGTCATCCAATGACATCTCCGCTTTTGGATGGGGCGGGAGATAGTATCAGACTTTTACTGACTAAAAACCCACTCCTGTTCCTTCATAGCCCTTCATACCAGGACCGAATCTTTCTTTCAGAAACCGACCGTGGCCCCAGTAGGGATCGACCCTGCTGGATCCCTACGGCTTGCTGCCAACTCCTTGAGGCACGCGTGGAACGATACGCGCCGTCGACGACTTGGGCTCGGTGCGGACGGCTACCGGACGGTCGGATGGCGAGCCGCAAACCCTGCGGTGCCCGGAAATCGGGATCGGAGTTCCGGCAGCTGGGGCATGAGCGTCGTTGCCTCACGTGTGTTGCTAAGGACGTTACGGAACCCTTTGCCGGTTTTCTTTCGTATACTTAAATACTTGACATACATAAAGAATAAGTAATTATTGTATGCTAATATGGCGTGTCTAGTGATTAATAGTTCATGATTAGTTAAGCATACATTTACATTTTCTTTAGATAAATAGTAATTAGGATGTTTGTATGCCGTGACGGTCAAGAAAATTCTGGCTCTGCGTAAATTGTACTTACTGTAACGAATTTTATGACGCGTTTTAGAACAACGACCTTATAGTTCGGAATAAAAAAATAATTATTATTTTGTATATTTCTAGGGCAATCTCTGGCCAATTTTGCCCCGCAAACATGATCAGATCGACACACCACCTTCGTCGTGGTCGACCTCGACGGCTCGACCTCCCTCAGGCGTCCAGTGAGTGACAATCTTCGCCCATCTGTCCGGGTGCATTCGTGCGACGTGGCCAGCCCACTCCCCTTTTCTCCGACAGGGAAGTTTGGAAGGAGAAAGGGGAGGCCTTTGCCCAGCAATGGGACACACAATAGGCTATAAAAAAAAATATATATTTCTAGGCTAATTTAGTACGTACTTTTAAAGTGATCCTATATGGTTTTTTTGTGGTAGGTAAAATCATCAAAAGACATCTCCCACCCTTGGGCGGAGCGGGTGATAGTGTCAGACTGTTACTGGCTAAAAACCCGCCCCGTTCCTTCGTTGCTTTTCATAGCAGGGCCGAGCCTTCCTTTCAGAAACAGACCCTTGGCCCCAGTAGGCTTCGACCCTGCTGGGTCCCTACGGTTTGCTGACAACTCCTTGAGGCGCGCGGGAACAGTACGTGCTGTCGACGACCATCCCATAAGGATTTTTTTGTGGTAGGTAAAATCATCCAATGACAAATCCTGCCCTTGGGTGAAGCGGGAAATAGTGTCAGACTCTTACTGACTAAAAACTTACCCCGTTCCTTCTTTTCAGAAAGCGGCCCTTGGCCCCAGTAGCCTTCGGCCCTGCCTGCCTGCAGCTAGCAGACTGGGCCTCTACGGTTATCCTATAAAAGTTCAGTTTTTTTCCTTTTCAGAAAACAAAAGAAAAGCGCGGCAATACTGAATTTACAGCGTCTGCATTGTCCATATCCATTGTTTGTCCGTCTCTACTGCGGCATTTCAATATATTGCAAAGCCTTTGTTCGCAACTAGTCGTGGTGTGAACATGCAACTGTAGGTACTTGGTATGTTCACGTTTAATTTCCTGAAGGAGAACGATAGGACATATTAAAGGCGAGAACACATGCCAGTACCACAAAATAGATAGGTACAGAAATCAATTTCATGTGTGTACTTCACTTTTTATACCTACGCTCGGCGGTCGCTAGAAAAAGTACTCTGTGATCTAGCACTAGTTTAGCACGGTTTAGTCACGTACAAGATATCGTGTCTGTGAGCGGTGCCTATGTGTGCGTTGCTAAAGCGCGCTTTGTATGTAGATTATCTTCTATCTCTATTTTGTGCCAGTATCCACTGCGCATTGTAGCGTGCCTTTATCGTTATCATTGATCAGTCATTAAGTAGAGACAGGCTCGTGAAAACGAGTGTCTAAGTTTGAATCGCTCAACAAATAGAAATTGTTGTCTGTTGAAATTACTTCTATTAAAAGGTGCGTGTGTTTTGTCGTATTGTACTTGTCTTTCTGTACCTTAATATCATAGCAGAGTGTAGTGTACCTTTCAAATCGTAATGACGCAATGACATTATTCATCTGGTCCCAATGAAAAATGCCTGAAAAAATTAAAGGCAAAATCTTGCATATTTACGCCTTATAGGAGTAAAGTTGTAAGTAATATAAGCGACGATGCGGTCGACAATGGAGCGCGCTTACCTAGAAGTAACTTATTCACTCTTGACTTAAAGATTCCGGGGTTGTAGGTATCAGGAAACACAGACTCCGGCAGGGAATTCCATTATTTGTTACTGCTTCTTCAGGTTCGAACGGCTCAACAGATTTCGTTGAAACTTAGTAAGTACATGAGCAGACCATGTCCTGAAATGGCCCATGTGATTCTTATTCATCCCGGGAGTATGTTCCCTTGTAAATTATTTACTTTCACACTGGCGAAGCCGCCGGCAGCAGCTAATAATTTCATAAAAGGTGAAATGTTCTGGGCTATTAAAAGATTTCGATTGCCGAACACTCAAAATCCATTCAAATTAAAACCTCTTCAAATATTTAACAAGCAGACCCTGAATCCGAATCTGATGGCCTTTTATGTTTTACCTCACTCACATTTTAGTCCCATATACGAGTATATATATAGGTATGTAGGTCGGTTGTGTCTGTAAATCCACGTACAAAGCGCGTATTTTTACGTATCAAACAAATATATCATTCGCTCCAATTCAGCTGCTCAATGAAGGCCAGTAGCCTGGGGCCAAGGGTTATGTGAAAATGAACCCCGGGGCCATGGGACAAAGGCAATGAAAGGAGCAGGGTAGGTTTTTAGTCATTAAGAGTCTGACAGTATCTCCCGTCCCACCCAAGGGCAGAATTTGTCATTTGATGATTTTACCTACCATAAAAAAAAGTTAACGTCTTGTCTACTTATTTTAATCTCCAATGTTTTATTGGTCGTCACATTGTCAATCATAGTCCAGTCAAATTATAGTCTTCATTACAATGGTTAGTTTCAAAACAAATGCTAATGGAATCAACCATCCATTATAATTGCAGAGAAGGTTTTAATACAAACGGCTTTTCTGACCGGTCGAGCGGTCCCTAGATGTAGCCTTCCAATAAACCAGCCAATATGTATGTAAATAACATTATTACCTAATACAATGGATTCACTATCTTGTTACTCGGAAACAGACTTATGTACAGGGTTGATACATAGTATAATACACGGTAAATAAGTTGAAGCATTTGCTATGGTTACGCGTAGACCCCACTTTTGACTGGACTGTGATTGACAATGTGACAACCAATAAAACATTGGGAATAAAAATAAGTAGACAGGACGTTATCTGACACCTTAGCCTCGTGGCAGTTCTATCCGATACTTCGTTCGCGTGTATCTTTTTGTACTATTATAATATTTTTTATACTACCTACAAGGTCATTGACTCGTTTACTTAAAAAAAATAATTTCGTACATGCGTATATTACCTCGACTTTTAGAAAAAAGTACTTTATTTTTTAATTTTATCTTTACCAATCGATAGTGTTTCATGTACCCAATCCATATGATTAAAACGACCACAATTTAACGGTGTATATTGGTAAATTATGTCAGAAATTTTATTTATTTTTTGTCATCATTATTATTATTAAATTATGTTAATTAGTTGAAAAAAATAGCTGAAAATCAAACCATTTCTGATGTATTGATGTCGACTTTTGTAAAACTGAATATAGAGGTAAATTGTACGTACAGACATAAAGATAAGCTGAAAAGAAAATGTCAGCCACTAGTCATGTCAAACGTCAGATTAACGATAAGGTACGCTGGCTCAGGGGATTTGCTCTATCAGATAAAAACCTGGTACAGAAAATTCACGTAGAATGGTAATTATTGAGTAATGTGAATCCTAATCTTTTTTTTTTTTACATAATTTTTGTAATTCAAAGTCGCTTACTGTGTTTGACTGCCTGTTCGTGATAAACTCAAAAACTATTGAATGCATTTTTATGTGGTTTCACCTATAGACAGAGTGTATGTCGTTCAACATATCACAGCGTCTCAAGACGAAAATTTGTGACTAATGCATGTTGCTAGTAACAACAAACAAACAATATGGCAACGAAACGTGGTCGCTCACAATGGGCTTCATCAGAAGAACTAGACAACTGATAAGCATATATATATACACCACTATTTTTTAATTATGGCAAATACTTAAAGGGGTTATTAGAAAAGGTCTTGTTATTATTTAAGTAAAGTCTCAATGAATAATATTCATAAATAGCAAAGTTATGAGCGTTTGTTTATATCCCAAAATCTCACTCAATTTATGAAAACATTGTACAGGTTATTGTTTATGAATAAAAGAATGTCAACAAAAATGAGAAAACACTGCGCTTGGTATTTTTAAGTAGTAGTTGTTATGAATGATGATTCAAATATGAATCTACCCATAATGACAGATTTTTGTGGATAATTTTGGGATTTTGTTTTTTGTACTTTTGACTATACAAATATGATCAGTAACGGGTACTGATTGAGCCCCATTTTATGTGCACTAATTAAAAAATAGGGGTGTATATATATTTCTAAATATATACACACGAATACGCTCACTGAAATCAATCACGGCTCTCAAAACGGTGAAGGAAAACATCGTGAGGAATGTCCTAGAATAAAAAATTCGAAGACATATGACATCCACCAAACCGTACCGGACCCTCGTAGTGGATCACGGCCCATTCCCTCTCCAAGAGAGGAGGCCTGAGTCCCAGCAGTGGGAACATTATAAGGCTGATGCAATGCAATACAATATACATATTATGTATCAATTACACCCAGACATAAAACATTTGTCTTGAGTGGAAATCAAACTTACGACCTCGGGCTCAGCAGTCAGGGCCACTTACCACTAGACCTACATGCTAGTCAAATTAAATTAAATTCATAAGCAATTCATAATAAAATTGAAATTCATTTATATCCATCTATCGGTTTCTATAAAAACTTCAATTATATCGCACAACCCCAGTCAAGTAACCAGTTACTTATCTCCTGTGTTGACTGTACATAAACTTAAAGCATTAAATAATAATCTGAAAACTATTTCACTTTTTAAAGCCAAAGTAAAAGAGCACTATCTTTCCTCTTTAGTGTGATAAATATATATGTTTATAAAAAATATATATGTATTTCTTTTTAGTATAAGGTATGTATAGTTATATAAGTATTTATTAATCTAATTTTAGATTTCACTATCTCTTCTTTTCTTATTTCTGCGCACTGTCGTCTACATTTCTTCCAATTTCTCCTTTCGGTCTGTTGGAAGAAATTTCTTTTTAATAAGCAGTATCTTTGTACAATTTTTATAATAATGTATTTTCTGTATAAGTATATGTGTGTATATAAACTGTTAAATAAAATGAATAAATAAATAATAATAATAATTGAATGTAATGCTAATGTTTTTTTTTTTGTAAATTTTAATAACAATATTTAAAAATGTAATTTATATGTTTATATTATGAATAAAGAAAAAAATAATATAATCTATATTTATCAAAAATGGTGTACAAAGACTACAACAAATTGGTGGGTAAGGTCTTGTATTCCTAGCTAGGTTAATATAAAACCTGCGTCAAGAAGTACAGTGTCAGTCCTTGAGGAAAAAATACAATAAAATCGTACATATTTTGCCGGCATATTACCTAAATGTAATATAGGTAGCAGAGCTTTCACGAAGCTTAGGTGGGCTCAATGCCGCTACTCGACTAGAGCTCTCTTGTATTGTAGTCGCTCGACCAAGCAAAAGGGCTACGAGGAGACAATTTTGAGATGACAGCCTGGCTCACTTGTGATAACAAAGTAATCATACTATGACGTCATCATTATCTTGGGGGAGCTATACAGGACGAATAGCAGTGACCGACCAAAAAACGATTTGCAGCCGAAAGCGTAACCGAATGTATGAACGAAACCGAAACTAAAACAAGATATAACGGAAAGACTGAAAAAATATATATGCATTAATATATACCAGCGATTCCATGAATGCTTGATTTTCTTGCATGCAAATACCTCTAAATAGTAGAAACGAAATTTAAATTAAAGTTAAGGTATGATTAATTAATTAAACTATAATCATACCTTGAAATTAATATAGATTTTTTTTGGACGTACGTACGTTTTTGTAAGTACGTATTCTTGGAATAATATTTATGGAATTTCATTCTGACGAAATCGTTAAGAAAAGCTTGTAATATCAATGAAATGAAGGGGTTACGCAAGGTCAATTAAGATTTTCATAGACAAACACGATATTGAATTAATTGAATCAATATTGCTGGCCGAAAATACTTGAACATTCAGGAAGGTTATGTTAAGCTTACTGGGTAAATATTTACATAAATATTTGAATATCGAATTCGAAGTAATTATTAGAATTTAGAACAACAAACTTTATGCATAATAAAGTTTTGTAACCCATCATTTATAATATAAATAGTCACTTCAAATCAATTAAAACACTTAACATTAAAGTCAATAATGAAGTTGACATTCGAAATATGAATTCATGAATAAAATATGTACGAATATAGGTTTATGTACGTTCCTAAAAAACGAAATATGCTCCTTTGCTGTGGAAAGAGCAATAAATACAGAAAAAAAATATAGATAAATCAAACAAAGCGACTGAAAAAAAAATTGGTCTCTAGGAAAGACTAAGGAAGGTTGTCTAACCGGAAAAAAAGAAAACACAGTATTCCTTAGCATGACTGGTGTCAGATATTCGGGATTATTTGAAATATTAATCATGATCTTGGAATGCAAAAAAGTAACTGAATGAACTCGAGTGGATTTTAGTCAGTAAAAGTCTAAAATTCCCATTCACTTCACCCTTGGCAAGAGAGGAGTTATTTGAAATAACATCCGGGACCAAAAGCTGAATATTCTTTCCGGGTTTTTGGTATTTCGCATGTTTTTACGCTATTTTCAGAATTGACCAAGAAATTTTTATTTACATACATTTAAAGTAATGTCAATCTATAGACCGTGAAATTTTAATGGTTGTGTTTGCTTGTATGCACTTTCAAAGCATACAATAAACTAAAAAAAAAAAACATAAAAAAACTAAAACTGACTTCACTAAAACAAAAAAAAATTAGTGACGTCGGTTATTTTTTTTTGTAAATAGTTTTTTTTTTTACTTTTACTGTATGCTTCGAAGTACTCCTTATGGCAAGTCGTTCTGCCGCAGGAAAACAACGGTGTAGGTATATATTAAAGCGAACTACCACTCACTGATTAATCACGAAATCTCAAAGACTATTGGCGGGTTTCTGAATTGAGTATTTTGGGTTAAGAACAACTCAAACCATACTTAAATGCCAAATTTTGACAGGTTTGCAGGGTAAAGTAGAGTTTGAGTAATTCTCAACTTCAAATGCTTAAATCAGAAATCGGGGGTTAGCTACCTACAAACTTAAAATTTGGCAGACCAAACCGAAACTAAAACAAGATGTAACGGAAAAACTGAAAAAAATATATTATCCTTATTGGGTGTAGACATCCGCTAAGTAGTTTTACGAAACTTCACCCGAAGTAAGTAAACCGACATTCACGCGAGCGAAGCCGCTAGTGCGAATATATACATCTAAACTACAAACTAAAACAATATTGTGTACAAACGTGTACAAAAAGATTTTCAGAGTTATTAATTTAGGTAAAATACGTGTTTGAATTGTCATTACACTAATATTATGATGGTGAAAGTTAGTGAGTGTGTTTGTTAGTTCTTCACGCTTGAACACCTGAACGGATCTGGATAAAATTTGGCACACAGGTAGACCATGCTCTGGAGTAGCAAATATCTTCATTAAGATTATTTCCTACTATAACCGATGATGATCTGGTAAGGGTTGCGGGAATCCGATGGATGCGAGACGCACTGGACCGTTCATTGTGGCGATACTTGGGGGAGGCCTATGTCCAACAGTTACCTACCTACTACTACATATCACGCAAGCGAAGCCGCTGGCAGGAGCTAGTAGTTTAATTTGGCTGCTTCAAATAACCCACACACAGCTATAGTCTACGTTATTAAGCCTGCCACGTGTAATTAGGTCTCTATGTCTATAGGTTTGTTACCAATTAATTTATTTATATCTAGCTACTACAAAATGGTAATACAAGATGGTAATTAATTTATTGTGGGGACAATCTGAATTTCATTAAACGTAATTGAAAGTAATATTATGATTTTCTGTTCTTATACAAAACAAGGCATTTATAATTTTGCTGAATAAGCTATGAATTCATTGGCAAATACTGCCTTATAACAATACTAGCTTTTGCGTTGGGCTCTAGTTCAGGCCATAGTCCTGGGGCATTAGGGAATGGGATGCGGTCTCCTCTTTCTGCGAAGCAGTAATGCTAGCGAAGAAGATGAGTGTAACTGTAAGGTAACAGACATCCTCATGCCCCAACCGCCGTCACAGGAGGCGCTCCAAGCATCAGGAATCACAGGACGATCACTGACCATCATAGGCGCGGGTTTGCGAACGATGAGCAATGGTTCGGTAGCTCGCCGGTCTACAGTCCGGTAAAGACCAATTTCGACCCCGTTAACAGCGTGTAGAGCCGTAAGGACCCAGTAGGGCCGATACCCGCTAGGACCACGGGAATTTTTGAAAGAAATACCGTGGTCAAACAGGGGAGTTTTTGTTAGTAAAAGTCTCTTGCTCCACTCTTGGGAGAAGTCATTGAATGATTTCCCACCTCAAAAAAAAGTATTGACAATGCCGTTTCTAGAAAAAAAAGTATTGACAATGCCTTTTCTAGAAAAAAAAAGTATTGACAATGCCGTTTCTAGAAAAAAAAGTATTGGCAATGCCGAGAAGGTGTCCGGAAAGCGTCTCCGTACTATGTTGAACTATCTATATCGAATCTCAACTCAACTATGTATAAAGACTTTTTCCACTGCAAATTATCATTTCAAGTAAATTGACTTTTTGATGCATGTTTATTTAGTTTTTATACTCTTTCAATCTGTATACTTGTATGCATAGGTATTTAAAATTGCGCTGCAGACAAAAAACATAAGTTTTACTACCCAAAATTTCCATAAAGCTCCAAAGCAAGCGCAAACCTATCAACAATAAAAAAAAGCATTATGTTCGCATAACTGTTTCGTTTTTTGCTCATTGCCAAAAGTATTCAGAGATTTGGAGTATCTCTTATAGCAACATTTATGTCGCCACAAACGAACTAAAACTGCGAAGTCCTGTATCGCGCAATTTAGTTCTCCATGCGATTTGAACACATACAAGAGCCCGAAATTATCTATTGGGCAGTAACACGGATCCGATAAAACATCCGTCTGGTCGGAGGATCGTCCCTTAAATTTGGTTCCGCATACCTCTGAACTCCCTTCTGTAGAGTAAAGGGTCGATATTATCCCAAGTGCCAATAAATTACATTGCCTTGTCCACACTAATGACGTTATAATTCGATCATCTGCTAGCTAGCGACAATCATATTATCTTGTATCGATCGATCGCAACAAAGTTTTGTACTTAAAAGTTTCATAGTAGAAGGGGATTTTTTTAAAGGTTATCAAATAACATTTACTGATAAAGTGAAACATTTTGGATGGGGAAACTTGCTAAATTTTAACCCAAACACCATTAACGAAGGTAAAGTATAAACTACCTACATTAGACGCACGCGACTCTGATTTGTACGTAGGACGACGTCGCGTGGCGTGGATCTAATGTAGCTCTACAAGTCTAGTTACCATATAAAATGTATGGAGACCGACGCGCACAGATCGACGCATGTGGCTTACGTATGCGGAATGTACCTTTAACCTTTTGATAAATTTTTCTCATTACTATTATAATTGACTGGCCTTGGTCTAGTTAGTGGCCCTGACTGTTAGGCTGGAGGTCGTGGGTTCGATTCCCACCCAAGACAAATGTTGTGATGAACATGATCATTTGTTTTGTGCCTGGGTGTAATTTATCTATACACCGTTAAATTTTAGTTATTTTAATCGAAAACGACGAAATTAATTTCTTTAATTAAACGAGTCAATGACCTTGTAAGTAGTTGTCGGTCGTTGCGTACTAACTACTTACAGTTCATTGGCCTCGCTCAGCTGGCGTTTACTTAAACATATTAATTTCGCACATGCGTAAATTAATTCGAGTGTAAAAAAAGAACTTTGTTTTAATTTTCTCTTTACAAACCGATATTTTTTTCATGCACCAAATCGACCCTCCGCAGGATTAAAACGACCAAAATTCAACGGTGTATAATTTGTGTGTATATATTTAGAAATATAAGTATGTTTAACAGTTATCCAGTACTCATAGCTCTGCTTAGTTTGTGACTAGATGGCGTTGTGCAAAAATTCTGGCATATTATTATTATTAATTTAAGTTCTTTATAGGCAAGAGTGTTTATAGACTCTGAATAAACTAGCGCCCTTTACTATCAAGGATTGCATAACTGTTTACTATCAAGTATTCAAACTTCAACATCAATAAACTACAGATTACTAGACCTGTAGGTATGTGATAAAGGTGTGTGTGGGTTGGGTTTGCTTGTTGCTTTTCACGCTTAAACGGCTGAACATAAAACAAAATGGATAAAATTCGGCACACGGGTAGACGATGTTCTTAAATAAAAGAGGCCGTTGGCGTATATCAGAGGAATTATAATTATCCAGGAAAAAAAAATTTCGTAATCCGATCAGGCTTCTCCAAAATAATTTCCTTTAAAAAGAAAATTGCTTAATACCCGTTAACCTTCCTGCGGTCCGCCTCGGCCTCGGCTTTGCACCGATTCAAATGATATACACAAACATACCTCGATTATCGCTCTTTCTATTTGTGAAAACGACATGAAAACCTGTTGCGCTTTTTAGGAGCAGTTAGCGGATAAACAGACAGTAGTGGATTTATTTTTTTTTGGTGGGAAAATCATCCAATGACATCTCCGCGTCCTTGGGCGGGGTGCGAGATAATGTCAAACTTTTACTGACCAAAAACCCACTCCTGTTCCTTCATTGCCTTTTATACCGGGACCGAAGCTTCCTTTCAGAAACTGACGCTGGCCCCAATAGGCTTCCATCTTGCTGAGCCCCTATGGTTTGCTAACAACGTGACAACTCCTTGAGGCGCGCGTGGAAACACTACGCGCCGTCGACGATTTAGGCTCGGTTCGGATGGTTAACAGACCGTCGGACGGCGAGCTACCCATTGCTCGACGTTCGCAAGCCCGCATCTACGGTAGACAGTAGATAGTGGATAGCGATTTTGTTTTTTTTTTTTTATAGATAGGCTCGCGTTTAATCACTATCTTACCTGATGGTAAGCGAGGATGTGGTCGACGATAGAGCAAGCTTGCCTAGAAAGCCCTAACCTATTCAGAATCAGAATCAGAATAGTTTATTTCAAATAGACCAATTACAGGCACTTTTGAATTGTCAAAATGTCGGTCAGTCCAAAAAAAAGTGAAGCTAAATTGCACGTTCCAAAGCGTAGATCTCTATGGAGAAGAACGTGCAAGAAACTCCATGGACACTCTTTTAAAATCATATTATGAGTTACATAAATCTTGGTTACATTTTTCTTGTCGCTTCTATTATGTGAGCACAATGCAGATAAGTAATAAAAAAATAAAATGAACTAATTAAAAAAATAGAAATTGAATTGAGCTACTGGCAGCTAAGAGATGACCAGTCCCTACTGACGGCGCCCGTTCACGAGCATGACGCGTGCCTCAGCCCCACTCAGCTCAACCATTTTGAAGGGAACCGAATGACCCAATAACACGTGCCACCATCAGCGAGACATTTTAGTGAGCATGACAAACTCTCAACTGCCATGCTTTTAATGTCAAACAAGTTGTAACCTATTAAAATAAAAATGCTCCATGGTACTTCACATTCACAAATAAAAAAAAAAGTGCTTCTACATTATACAATCTTATTGTTTCCAATTACAAAAAGTAATAAGTAATTGATCACAAGCTCCATTACAATAAATCAATAAAATAATGAAAAATAGTAAATATAAAAAAAAAAAACATTTCGAAAACAACAATACAAAAAGGGGCCCCCGCATTTCTTCCAAACTAATTTGTAGGCAAATGTGGCTGTGGCTGTGGAGCAGGACCGGCATTTAGCCAAGCATTTTTATCAACGATGTAATCTTCCAATTTATAATATGCTTATCTACATAGCGTGCGTTTAATGCATGTTTTAAATTTCGACTCATTTAGATTTTGAATTCCAAGTGGGATTTTATTATAAAACTTTACACAGTAACCCATAAAAGAACTATGTACTTTAGCCAATCTGAATCGAGGTTGATCTAATTGGTTCCTATTCCTAGTATTAAAATTGTGCCTGTAGTATTAAACTGTGCCGAACATACATAATGTTTTCATAAATGTATTGACAAGGGACCGTCATGATGTTTATTTCCTTAAACAGTTCCCTAAGAGAATCGCGTATTCACCTAAGTAACCTATTCACTCTTGACTTAAATGCCCCTAAGTTGTAGCTATCAGGAAACGCAGACTTCGGCAGGGAATTCCAGTCTTTAGCTGTACACACAATAAATGTGCTCCCAAAACGCTTTGAACGTGTGAGTGGGATGTCCACCCTTTGAGTATTTCTTACTGTCAAACAAAATGGGTGTAGAAGCATACAATGGAATAGGATGGGAAAGCAATTTGTTCGAAGAATGCTTAACATTCTTGTATCCTCCGTACATTTTGTGCTCGTAAAAGAACAATGTTCACATCCTTAACAACTAAAGTTCATGACCACACTCAATCTACTCACTCCTTAATAGGTTCATAAAACGTTATGAGTCGTTTTCCTCAAGTGTTAGAGATGATATTGACATTCTACACTGATCTTAGGAGCTATTCCTTATTGCTTTCATTAGGGCTAGATACTTAATTAGGCAGCCTTGGGTTTCTGAACTAGTTTGGTCATGTAGGAGATGTTAACCTTTAATTATTATTTTTTACACTACTGCGGACGTGAGGTCTCAGAGACTCCTTTACTTGATGGTTAAAAGTAAAACTTTCTTTTAACGGAACAAGATTATGTTTCAATTTATAAGAATCATAATCCAATACAATTTTTAATGTCATAATATTTTAAGAATATCATACTACAAAGACGAAAGTTTGTGAGTGTATTTATTACCCGACTGCGCCAGAAGGAGGGTTATGTTTTTCGAGAGTATGTATGTATGTATGTAAGTATGTATGTATGTATGTATGTATAATTGTTTGGCACGCTCTGCAGCCTGAACGGCTCGATGGATTTTAGCTTGAGAGGTGTCGTTAGATTCGTATTTACTGTGAGAGTGACACTGGGTATATCAAAATAAAAAAAAACAAAATGGCGGATTTGTAGCGCCAAATTCAAATGTTTTGCACGCTCTGCGACCTGAACGGCTCGATGGATTTTAGTTTGAGAGGTGTCTTTAGATTCGTGATTACTTTGAAAGTGATATCGTAATAAAATAAAACTAAAAAAATAAAAAATAAAAAACGGTAATTTAAAAAACTAAAAAACCCGACTGCTTTTCTGAGCATTCATGAAAAAGCCCTAAAACAAGAAAATCTGGCAGTCGGGACCCATTCTAGAAAGTCAGCCGTCTAGTCAATAGATTGGAGTAATCTGCAATGTAATATAGGTATGTGCTCTCAATTCTAGAATGGGTCCCGACTGCCAGATTTTCTTGTTTTAGGGCTTTTTCATGAATGCTCAGAAAAGCAGTCGGGTTTTTTAGTTTTTTAAATTACCGTTTTTTTGTTTATTACTTTTTCACGCTCGAACAGCTGAACAAAATTTGGCACACGGGTAGACAAAGTCCCGGAATAGCACATAAGGTGTTTTCAACCTGAACGTATGTTCCCTTAGGACAATTTTCTACTTTCGCGAGGGGATTTAATTTAATTTGATTTTTAATATTAATTTGGACTTATTATATTGTAACTTGACTTTTTATTTATTTGTTTTCTTGTATTTTTGTTTTTTGTTTGACATTGTTATTTTTTATTAATTGACATTGCAATGTAACTTATTTGTAATAATTTGTTGACATAAATGTAAAATTATGTATATGACGTGTAAGAATCCCTTATCAATAAAGTAATATGACTATGACTATGAAGAAACTAGTATTATATATATAATAAGATGAAAAAAAAATACAATGGCCATAAACAAGAAACTTAATGGTAAAATTAACGCTATCAATTTGAAAAAAAAAAACAGTTACAAACGAAGTTTATCTTATTCTGTTTATGTAGCGTACAGTAAAGTACATAATATATTTATATATAGATAAATAAGTAGACAAAAAGGTCGCTTGAAAATGAAAATCGGGCAAACTTGGACAAAATGGCCAATTTAAATCTGATTCAAATGCTAAAGTTTCAGAAGCGAAAACTCTAAATTAAATCTAATTGATAAAATGTATGTAAATATTACAGAAAACTTAAAAAGGTTGTCTTTAACTGGTACAGCTTTTTTAGTAATTAGCAAATTATAATATAAAATGTTATGTGTAACAAGAGAGATTTATTATTTGTACAACCGAGTTGGTTTCGACTGAGTGATGTAATCAATTGGTAGTCGAAAACATTTCGATCTTTTCCGGTTTTAAAAGAAAAGTCTGTTTGACTATACTTTTTTTTTTCTCAAACATGAATACTATCTAAAACACTACCTATGTATCGAAAACCATTAACCTGAAAGGTAGGTGCTCTGTGTTGGAAAGTGACACAAAGTAAGACCTTTATGAGACATTCTCAGATGACCTCACCGGTAATATAAAGGTCACCTCTGAGACCCGACGGCCACAGTTAAAGGTTAAGAAAGAAATAATTTCTCTTGTTAAGTATCAGTAGGTATATGTTAAATATAGGTCCGTATTAGCATTAGCCATATACCTGTTGTCATTAGCACTAGATGTTACCCCGATAATGAGTATAGCCGAAACGGCCCCACGGCTTGGCAAAACTGTCCTCCACGTCCTTCTAGGAATTCGTCTCCTATGCCTACTCCTTCAAACCAGCCCTGGCGGTATGGTTCTAGATGAATTTATCTTTTAAGTACTATAAAGTTATTTTTAGTAGCACGTGATGAGGTTTTGTGGGAATAGCGTACATATTTAAAATAGGCGGTTGTGGTCAGCACCGTGGATAAATGAAGTACATTTTATACTTGAATTTGGTTGGTATATTAAATTGTTGAATTATTTATTGGTAGGTTCCGCATTATTGTAGACGTAATGTCAGGTGGTAAACAGGCAGGTTGTGGATCAGTTGCTGGTAAATGAGCACCGCCGCCTATGGAGTCAAAAGTCTGATACTCTTCTCGTTTCACTTAAAGCAGGAGTAGTAATAACTACCCATGTGTGCGCGGAATCCTCAGTGCGCGAGTCCGACTCGCACTTGCCCGGTTTTTTAAAAGGTAAACTCAATGGGGTTAGTCTTGTGAGTCGGACTCGTGCACTGAGGGTTCCGCTCAAACATCATCATCATCATCATCTTCCTGCCCTTGTCTAATTTTATTTGGGGTCAGCGCAACACGTTTTTTTTCTTGGATTCTGTTCTGTCACTCGTCACGCTATCACTCACTTCCTTTTCTTTCTTATAACTCCTCACACAATCCATCCATCTCTTCTTTCCAAAAAACACAAACACAACACAAACACAACCGTATATGTATATGCTTTTTTATAGGTATGTACCTATAAAAAAAGCATATATACCTACGGTCGAATTGAGAAACCTCCTTTTTTTGAATTCGTTTAAAAACAGTTCAATCCCGAATAGAGTCTCGAAGATTTTTCCGTAACGCATAAAAGTTTTTTTTTGTGCTGTAATTACAGAATAATATACAGTTACTAGACAAAGTAATAAGTAAAAAAGCAAAAAAAAACCGTTTAGAATTACTCACCGAAAACTAACATCAAAACGAATTTTTTTGAGGCTCGATTTCATATTCTTACCAAACTGATTTTATATGAAAACTTCATTAAATTATTACTGTTACTTCAAAAACAAAAAAAAAAAATAAACAAAAAAAAAACAGTAGGAACTATAAAACATAAATTTCGTGAAGGGCGCGCCAGAACCGCACTAGCGACGGCAGATTACTCGAATGAAAACCTGCCAGTATCTTAATTACAACCTACCATATGCCTACTACTTACTATAACTACACCGCGTGATTTATTCAACTAACTAGAAAAACGTGTATTCTCTTTAGCTGTAAGGTACATGATAGGCTCATTGGTAAGTACAGTAATTACGTGAAAGTTGAAGGCCGGTCTTTGTTTACCTATAAGTTTTTTTTTTGGTAAAGAAAAACTTCATCAAAAACATTAAACCTGTATTCCTTTGGATAATTCTTTTGAGTTACCGTGACCTTGAAACTCAAAGGGCTTCTGAAGAAAAATAAGCGAGTTTTTCTCCCGATTTCAGATTTTAGCGTTTGAAGTAGAGTATTTTTACTTATTTAATTTCACCTGTCCCGATGTTTGTCTGTGATCAAATCTTGCATATTAAATTTGATCCACTTCCCAGTTACCGATTGAGCTGAAATTTTGCATGCATGTGTAAATCAGATGTCAATACAAAATTATTATGACGTGGAGCGAATCTGATGATGGAATCGGAAGGTGCCCATAGGAAGTCGGTAGTTAAACGACACCACCCCGTCGAGTTTGGGTTCGTTTGATCCATCTTGACAAGTACCTACTTTGGCGCTAGATGATGATGGTAACCAAGGTCTGATGATGTAAATGATAAATGATGACAAACTGGAAGAATATAAAAGCTTGCTATGAAAAAAAAAAACACTTTCATTGAAAAATTGTTCAAACGCTTTTTTAGCTTGAAAACCTGTCAAAAGGATGATGCCAGAATTTCTGTGAAATCTGGTCCCATCTTCCAATAGAGATGTGTGTTATATCGTTAGCATATCATAGCATAGCATCAGCCTTATAATATTCCCACAGCTGGAACTTAGGCCTCCTGTCTTTTCTCTTATATCGATGGATAAGTATTTTTGACCTGAATAAAAGTGACTATGGCACCAAGCTCCAAATCTTAGTCCGTTCAGAGTTATTCTCGGTTTAACATGTTAGTTTTGGTTTTGACAATAACCAAGTATTAATAATAAGCGACATATAAGTTGAACCAAAATTTTCACTGTTCTTTTCACAGTTTTTTTATTTTATTTTATAAGCTAAGTTTATTTTGTTAATTACATGCCTAAACGTCTTAAGGATTCGATTGAAATTTTAATTTTTTAATTCAGGTTTACAATCATTTGAATAACGACTTACGGTATGCTTTTAGTTTTACATTTGGCATTCACTCCAATTTTAATTTAAATGAAAATTTTGCTTTTATTGGTTTTACGAAAGCGGGACGAAAATTTCGGGAGAGTGCAAATGTAATCAGTTTTGTCCCGTTAGTTCGTTCTCTTGAAGTAACACTTAGTAGTAGTCACTGGCAAATTCAAGTATAATATTATATTGTAACATTTATACATCTTTAATTTTATGATATAAAGTTACCGTTTCTAACTCACTCTCTTTTTACTGATTTTCTGGAAGAGATTTTTTCAAAAATTGGCATTACCTTGGTACAATTTTTTCTGTTTCTTTCTTTTTGTATTTTATTATGTGGGTACATTAATTAAATAAATACACCGTAAAATTTTAGTAGTTTAAATCCCGCGGAGGGTCAGGGAGGGTTGTAAAGAAAACAATTAAAAAATAAAGTTCTTTTTTTAAAAAACTGGAATTATTATATTATGTATGAAATTAATTTCTTTAAATTAATTCGAAATTAAAAAAAAAAATTAATTTTTAATTTTATCTTTATAAATCGATAGTGTTTCATGTGCTGAATTGGCTCTCCACGGGATTAAAATGACCAAAATATAACGGTGTATAAGTATATAACCTACCATTTCCAACAAGCTGCTAAACAGAATAAAAACGACCGACGACGATATTAAGGTCTTCGCAATATCTTCGCAATGTAGACGCATTTGGTATAACGGCATACCGTCTGTTTACTACAAATTTTTCCTTATTGCATTTACAAGTCGTATTACCTATTTTATGGATTTTTAAACTGAGCCAAGGAAAGCAAGTACTTCGGTCAATACGTATTGTAAATGTCACCTAAAGATAGATTTAGCTCGCTGTTCGTTTGTCCGGTAACAGACCGGATAGAGCCGAAGTCGTTTACGGCGCGCACTGTTCCCGTGCGCCTCAAGGAGTTGTTAGCAAACCGTAGGGGCCCAGCAGGGTCGGGGCCTAGTCTGGGGCTCTGGGGAGGTATGAAAATGCATACCAGGGCCCTGGATCCAAGGCATGTAAGGAACAGGGTAGGTTTTTAGTCAGTAAGAGTCTGACACTATCTCCCGCCCCACCCAAGGGTCGGATTTATCATTTGATGATTTTACCTTCAAAAAAGTATAGATAGATATACCTTTGGAGGTATTCCAAATAAAGTTCCGCAAACCTCCGCTGCAAAGATAGGATCCTCCGACCAGACAGATGTTTTGTCTGGTCTGGGCAACTGCTCTTCTGATGATTTCGGACTGCTGTATATGTTGAAATTGCGGGGAGAACTCTAATTGTGGGATGCGGGATATCGTAGTTTAGTTCATATGTGACGCCATAAAATATATGTCGCTACTTAAATACTCGTACACTAGTGATAGTTAATATTAGGTAACTTGTAAATAATATCTACTTACCTACTGATGGATGTGAGATGCCCAGGACCGTTCAGTGTGGCGACACTTGGGGCAGGCCTATGTCCAACAGTGGATGTCTTTTGGTTAATATTAACTTGTAAATAATATCTACTTGTATTTCTGTTTTTTTTTTTAGTAAATTTAATTATCTCACAGATGGTGTAAACACGGGGATAAAGCTGTCTTTGTCTTGGGCGGCTTGAAATCCTCACTTCACTCAGGTTTCTATATTAACTCCCTCGTAATGCTCGGGAGTAACTTACATAAATCCCTTACTAGCGTTCGGGATTAAAACTTAGCAACCTTTGTTTCGATCGGAATCCAACATGAGGTAGTACACCCGTGACTTAAAGACACTGCTTTATGTAGTTACCTAATCTACTTTTAGAATATATTGTCAGATATAGGTCGGTTAAATACAATAAATCACGAACTGATATTAATGTTCATAGCCTTAAATATTGACGGTGGTAGATACGGGTCAAACATGAATTATGACGACAAACAAGCTATTAATTATATGCTCACCCTAGATTTCGTCGCTTATATTACAACACCGCGAACATGCATATTTAAGAAGACAACAACGCCAAAGTGTAATTTTTACTTAATTCATGAGGATATAACTATTTTGTGCATTTAATTATTTGTAGAATAGCTAATAAATGATCCATATGAAAAAATCCGATTTTTATAAGTAATTATTGTTAATTATTAATAATTCAGTTTTTTTGTTTCTCCTGTAAAGTTAAGAAAAAGGCATATTCGCGGTGTTGTAATATAAGCGACGATTTGTCATCGTGCCAGAGCAGCGGGATTGCTCAGAATAGTTATAGTGCCCGGCAAATAAGTTGAACCATTTACTGCGGTAGCGCAGGGCCCCTTACTTCGATTGGGACCCGAATAACGGTTACATCGCATTCAAGGTGGACCGCCATGATGGTTCAACTTGTGTGACGAGGATTATTACCGATTTTCGCTGCACGTAGCCGTGGCGGATAGTTCAAATTATTTGCCGCGTACTATACCGTGGCCATGGAACGCAAAAGGCATCTGGAGGAACATTTTAGTCAGTAAAAGTTTGATTTCTCGCTACATCCAGAGCGCCAGCGGGAGTGGAGTAATTTGTAGATATCCCATAAAAATCGATATGTCGTTGTGATGATAAATTATTATATTTAGTAAAACATGCTAGATTTAGGAGGAATTTAGGAGGTTTAACAAACAAACTGCTTTAACTAGAGAAGGGTTTATTTTCTGAGGTGGAAAATCATCCAGTGACTTTTCCCACTCTAAGGTCGAGATTCACTTGCCCTTTGCGTTCTATTTTGCGCAATACTTCATCGTCGTCGTATATTTACATCTTCATTCTGGTTCTTTAGTCGCATCGCATATATATCTACTTAGTTCCAAAGATTGTCTTTTCGTGTAAAACGGTTTGACGATTATCTCATTTGGTAACCTCATTCCTCCTCTTCCATCATCACAAATGAAAAAAAAAAGTTATAAATAGGAATATAATATGTGCTGATGTAGTATTTTTTCTACGGACCAAAGTTCATAAAGTCGTTAATCATATTCAGATTATATAAATTAATTATGAGTAATTATTAATAGAATGTTAAAATTAATCAAGCCTCACTATTCATATTCCCCGGAGGCAATTAAGGTAATAGCCTGTTAGAGTGCCTTTTAGTGGCTAATAGCGTAATAATGTTTGAAATATAAGCATCAAATTACGTACTGTATAAGTAGATAGAGGTAGGAAAAGTGTGGGTAGGTCTGTTGTGGTAAGTATTTTTATTTTAACATTAACCTTTTTTTTTATGGTTGGTAAAATCATCCAATGACAAATCCCGCCCTTGGGCGGAGCGGCAAGTAGTGTCAGACTCTTACTGACTAAAAACCTACCCCGTTCCTTCGTTGCCTATAGTGCCGGGGCTGAGCATTCCTCTCAGAAAACGGCCCTTGACCCCAGCAGTATTCGACCCTGCCTGCCTGCAGTTAGCAGGCTGGGCCTCTTCGGTGTGCTGACAGCTCCTTGAGGCGCGCGGGAACAGAACGCGCCGTCGACGACTTGGGCTTGGTCCGGTCGGTTACCAGACAATCGGACAGCGTGCTAACATTAACTGTTGTAAACAGTGCGTATGTGACAATTTCCTTTCCGCAGCGCATATCAATCTCTTGATTTTTTGACTTTTCGTAAAATAGAGCGTCTTCAAATTAGTCGCAGTGTTTTTAATACCTGATTAATCACACTGATTAATCACGAAATCTCAGAAACTATGACACCCACTGAATTAAAATTTGGCAGGTAGGTTCCTAATAGACTCTAGTAGACGTCCGCTAAGAACTGATTTTATGAAACTCCTCCCCCTAAGGGGTCTCTGGGGCTCTGGGGAGGTATAAAAATGCATACCAGGGCCCTGGAACCAAGACAAAGAAGGAACAGGGTAGGTTTTAAGTCAGTAAGAGTCTGACACTATCTCCCGCCCCACCCAAGGGCGGGACTTGTCATTTGTAAATTTTACCTACCAAAGAAAAAACCCTAAGGGGTAAAACGGGGTTTGGAAGTTTGTATGGGAAAATCTACTTTCACGCTGGCGAAGCCGCTGGCAGAAGCTGTTTGTGTTTCATATAAATAAATGACGCGCGGTCGTAGCGCGGTTTCAGCGCGGTTTCAGCGCAGTTTCAGCGTGGTTTCAGCGCAGTAGTCGCACGTATTTCTTTCTTCCTTATACTGATAGAATTTCATATAGCCTAGAGGCTTTTCTTTTTTTTTGTGTGCTTTATTTATTTTTGCTTTAGTTCTTATTTTCATATCGCTTGTTTTGTTTCCTCAAAGTATTGCGGCCCAGTAGGTGGCCACATTTACAGATATCGAAACCCTGGCTAGTCTAGTAACTAGAGGCCTTCATTTGGTCAGGAGCACCGCACTCGCACTGGGTGTCGAAGGGCCCATTATCCCCTTTTTTGCCAGGTTGTGTTTGCAAAAGCCTACATAAACGCGTAGTCTAGATCGCTTTCCATATATTTCTGCTCTAATGACATGGTTTTTTTAGGGTTCTGTACTTCCGTACCTCAAAAGGAAAAAAGCAGAACCCTTATAGGATCACTTAGTTGTCTTTGTCCGTCTGTCTGGTTTACCCCCGATTTCTGATTTAAGCATTTGAAGTTGAGAATTACTCAAACTCTACTTTAGCCTGTAAACCTGTCAAAATTTGGCATTTAAGTATTGTTTGAGACGTTCTTAACTCAAAATACTCAATTCAGAAACCCGCCCTTAACCAGACGTTTAAGAAGTAGTTATGATTATTATATATTTTTACTAAATCCTTTATGTCGTTAAACTGAATTATGCGAAGTAACCAGTCAGATCAGTTAACACAGATAAAAGTGGTCATAAGATAAACATTGATTGCAAATCCACGCAAAATGGCGAAACTGTGTAATTTCTGCCATGTGATACTAAAAACCGGCCAAGTGCGAGTTGGACTCGCGCACGAAGGGTTCCGTAGCATATCGAGCAAAATGGGTAAAAAATCGCGTTTGTTGTATGGGAGTCCCCTTAAATATTTATTTTATTTTGTTTTTAGTATTTGTTGATATAGCGGCATCAGAAATATATAATTTATGAAAATTTCAACTGTCTAGCTATCGCGGTTCTTGAGATACAGCCTGATGACAGACAGACGGGCAGACAGCGTAGTCTTAGTGAGTCCTGTTTTTACCCTTTAGGTACATAACCCTAAAAACGATAATTCCAATTACTTGAATCCACTTGACTCGATTTGCGATCCCTAGTCGGTTATTTGCATACTGATTAAGGATATCTACATTGCTAATATGCAAAAATACATAAAGCTAAGTTTAGTTTTCGCACGTAGGTACGTACTTGCTGACAAACTGACAAGTCGCTTATTTGGCGGTTCGAACTTGGCGAAGTAAAAGAACGTTCAAAAAAACTATTTACAAAAAAAATATATTTCGCTTATTTTTTTTTAAAAAAAGTTTTTCACAAAAAAAAACTTTAAAACGCTCAAAATAACTTCGATTTCGGAAGTTGGTGCTTCTCGGTATTGTTTGTTTCTTAATCAACACCGGCGTCCGAGATTAAAGTGGTTTTGATCGTTTTTCTGTTTTTTTTTTGTAAATAGTTTTTTATTTCTCGCTTTCTAGTTGCGATACACTTTTAACCAGAGTGCCTATTTCTCATGACAATTCCAATTAACTCAAACACTGCTGGGATACATTGTTTTATTATGAAGTTTCTGTGTGTGCCTTCCACCTTCCGGCTCCATCATCAGATCATTTCATACTAGTACGAGTACCATGAAGCCAAAGTAAATCTTATGACAATTCTAATAATCCCAAACACGGCTATGATACATTGATTTATTACGGAATTTCGGTGCCTATCTTCCGGCTCCATCATCGTCATCAGGTCACTTTGATGAAACCATTTTCAACATAATTATTCTAAACCATTTTTATTCGTTTATATTGTCATAGTCACTTCATTATCTTCATTGTGATATCTATGTGAGTATGAAGTTCCGTTGGCCGTTTCTGGTCTTCTTCATCAGTTCCACTTCATCAAATATTACTTTTTTGACTATATACTTAAGTTCTCGATGAAAATCCCAAAATCACTATATGGTTGCCTATAATATTTGAGGACTTCCCTCGATTCATCTTGGATTCCATTATCAAAACTGGATTTTCAAAAAAAAATAAGTTATCTGGAAACATATCCTTTAAGGGAAAAAAATTGCAAATCGTCCATAAACGACGGAGTTCTGAGGTAAAACATAAAAAAAATACAACCGAATTGAAAACCTCCTCCTTTTTTGAAATCGGTTAAAAATGTGTCATTGCATTTCTGACCTGTTATAGCCTGATCTAGCTATATATTGACTGACCTGTTGGTCTAGTGGTTAGTGGGCCTGACTGCTATGCCTAAGGTCGTGAGTTCAATTCCCATCTAAGACACATATTTGTATGATGAGCATGATTATTTGACCTGTGTCTAGGTGTAATTTATCTAACGTATGTATTTAGAAAAAATATAAGAATGTTTATCAGTTGTCTAGTACTCATAGCACAAACTCTGCTTAGTTTGGGACTAGATGGCGTTGTGTGTGAAATATTATTATTTTACTAGCTGTGCCCGCGACTTCGTTCGCGTGGACGACGAAACTTATCAGTGAGTTTTTTGTGTAAAGTGCTTTTTTTATACTCGTATTTATCAGCACTTAACCTCAATTCTCGATCGGCACTGGTTTCGCGAGCTCTTGCTTCAGTCATGCTATCCCACATGCGGCTTAACCGGGATTCTCGCTCCTCAGCTGATTCTTGCGATCTGGCTAATCTCATTCACCTAGCGTGTCTTGATGTAGCAGAAAGAGATGATCTCTTTCTGGAAGGCATCGTGTTATAAGTAAATCCGTATTAAAAATAAAGAAATCTTAAAGACTATCTTTATAGAAGAGCCCTAACACCTAGCGCCTACCTACACTTATATGTATATACCAATAAATAAGCAAAATCCCTAAAAACTAATATCTATACGAATAACTAATCCTACCTAAGAGTACTACAAATAACCTACGTTACAAACTATCAAATATAAAAACCTATAGTTGAAATTAAAATCTATGCGGTCTACGCCTTATAAAAGTAAGTACCTAGCTAATAAAAAAAAAACGCCGTGTGCAGCGCCCCTTAGTGAACTCTACTGCGGGTGACGTAACCTACGACAAAGTTATTATTTGCGGTTGGTACAGTAATCGGGTCTAGGGATCGAACCACAAAATTAAGTTTGTTTTTTATTGTATATACTTTTCCGGGATAAAAAGTATCCAGTGTGGTGCCCAGGATATTAAAGAATAATTATACCAAGTTTCATCGTAATCGAACCGGAAGTTTTTGCGTGATGCCTGAACAAACAGACAGACAGACAGACAAAAATTTTTTTATTCACATTTTTGGGTTCGGTGTCGGTCTAGTAACTCCCCCTGCTATTAATTTTTTTGATATTTTCAATGTACAGAATTTTTACTTCTACAGATTTATTATAAGTATAGATATAGATATCAAGCAGAGTTAACTTTTTTTAATTATTATTAATAAGTGCAATCTAGTATCTATTTATCAATATATATAAAAGCGAAATACGACTCACTGATTAATCACGAAATCTCAGAAACTTACAAACTTAAAATTTGGCAGGTAGGTTCCTTATAGGGTGTAGACATCCGCTATGAACGGATTTTACGAAACTCCACCCCTAAGGGGATAAAACAGTGAAGTTTGTATGGAGAAACCGACTTCCACGCGGGCGAAGTCGCATGCGGAAGCTAGTTTACAATATAGAAACTTGAGAAAAAGAAGATAATTTGAGACGCGGAATTTCAACTACTAGATATAAATTCAATTATTTTTATATGCATATTGGTCATTTCCTAGTTTTTACCTTACGAAAATTGAATTTATGTGTTCAAAAAGAACTACATAAAATAACTTCCTTCATGTCAAATGAACCCTATGTTCACAGGTGTTTGTTCCATAAAACAAATTATAAGAATTTCATCTTTGTGTAGCTGAATAAGGCATTTACAGAATCACAGGTGTACCTATCCACTAAAAATAGATTGGACGCCGCGAACGAGTTCCCATTACGTCTGTCTCGCTTCCACGTGCATTCTATATTGACTTTCATTGTACAGGTAGAGTAACTCTATGCCTCGAACATTACCTTAACGAGAGCCCATTATGGAACATAGTGACGTCACCAACAGCATTGTATTGTAATTGTAATTACTTCGACTTTTTATCGTCGGCGCGGTTACCAATTGCGAGCCACGGGATTTTTTGCAAGAGTTACCGTAGTCCTGGAAAAGTGCAACTGAAGGACACAGGTTAGTTTTTAGTCAGTTAAAGTCGGATACGCCCTTTCGCTCCACTTCAGAGCTAGAGAAATCATCACATGATTTTTCTCCTAAAAAAAGAACGCTTTCGTACCTCGAAAAGCGCCTATAACCGTTGGTTCTGCACCTCACTCCGGTCGTATCGATTTGCCGGCACATCAGACAATGAGAGTAAAGAAACAGAGCGCATCATTTTGTGTTTGTGCAAACATTTGAGCACTATAACATAACCTCCGATAAGATTGCCCATTGTGATCAAAATTCGTTCGTAAAGATTATTATTTACTTGCTTGCTGCTGTTTCACCCGTGTCTTTTTCGTTCTGCTCCGCTCCTTTCAGTCGTAGCGTGATACTACACTAAAATATTTTTTATTCCAGAGAGTAGCGCATCCAATTAAATGAACGAATAAATTTTACTTTTTTTTTGTGTTTCGGTGGGTGAAAATCACTTTTACTGTCTAAAAACCTATCCCAATCTTTTCTGCCTTTCATACCAGGGCCGAGCCTTCCTCTCAGAAGCAGATACTTGGCCCCAGTAGGATTCGACCCTGCCTGCTGGGCCCTTACGGAAACTCTTTAGTTTATGATATTACTTAAGGATTGTAATTAATACTTGATAATCGTCCTTGCGATGGGTTTAATTCGATTCCAACATGTATTGGATTGAGAACAGTGGTGGCCGAGTGGTAACGGCCCCGACTTTTGAGTTGTAGGTCGCGGGTTCTAACTCAGCTAGGCGCATTACTTTGTGTGATTTATCTCATCACCATTGCTCTCAAAAACAGTGAAGGAAAACATTGTGCGGAAACCGGCATGTCGTAGAACCAAAAATTCGAAGACATTTGACATCCACCAATCCGCACTGGGCCCGCGTGGTGGATTATGGTGCATTACTTATCCTAGAGAGGAGGCCTGAGTTCCAGCAGTGGGAATATTATATAAGGCTGACGCAATGTATTGGATACAACACTAGTTGTCAGAAATGCAATTCGAATTATTACTTTTTAATTACTCGTATGATTGTCAAATGGGAAAATCTGAAACGAACTGTTTAAGTTTCGATATTTCCAATAATTAAAGTTATCTGTTATTGTTTGTATGATATTTTCGTGAAAATTAAACTGTTCCGGTATAATGAGTTTGTTCGTTGTTTGTATTACGAGTACATTTTACTTTAAATGCCTCGGACTCAATGAGAGTTGTACAATTTTCAATAAAATATTGGAGAACATGATTTTTAAAAGTCATTTTGCGGTGAGATGAGCCGGAAGAGTAGAAATATCTACTCTTCCGGCTTATCATCATCATCATTTCAGCCGAAAGATAACCACAGTTGGACATAGGCCTCCTCAAGTGTTGCCACAATGAACGGTCCTTTCCGTCTCGCATTCATCGGATTCCCGCAACCCTTACTAGGTCCTAGGCCCACCTTGTAGGAGGCCTTCCAACGCTACGTCTTCTGGTACGTGGTTACCATTCCAGAACCTTGGGAACTGTTTCGGCTACTAAGGGCGTAACTCCACATATCATACTTTAAGCAATGGAAAAAAATACAAAAATCTTCTGCGAAAACGTGTTTGAGGGTTTAATCGATATTTTAGGTACTTAGTCTTTTTTTTACATTAATTTTTAAATTTTAAATATACAGGTTGAAAGAACAGAAAAATGTGAGTAAGACTTAATCAGACAGTCATTTTCCCCAAAATAGTCATTACGCCCATTCTAGCGAAAGGAGTCGATATTTTAGCTGTTGTCACAAAGTAACGAAGTTTATTATTTATTTACTTTTTCACTACACCTTGAAACTAAAATATTAATTAAAACAATGTATGGGCCAATTTTTTTTGGGATTGTTGAACTAAATTGATAGAAGCCTTTAAGCAGGATTTTTAATTTTACAAGGTAAATATTCTTACAAAAAAAAAAAAAAAAATACAGTCGGCTACATTCTAAAAAAAAATAATATAAAAAAGTGCAAAATAACTTTTATTTCGGTTGTCGGTATTAAATAACGAAGAGACCACACTATTATAGAAACACCGACTCCCGAAATTAAAGTATTTTGCACTTTTTTGTGCATTTCTTTTTTGTAAAACGTTTTTATTTCACACTTTAGTTGTAGTACCCCTCAGTCAAACTTAAGTAGATAACTTCCTCCATTCGGTCCCATCATCAGATCATCATGACAATTCTAATAATACCAAGCGCGGCTAGGATACACCGATTTATTACAAAATTCCGGTTCTTACCTACCTTCCGGCTTCATCATCAGATCAGTTCTATGTATACCCTCCCCATCTTCCTTCAATCAGTCACCGACTACATATTATAAACAAAGCAATTTTACTTGTTACGACAGTTCTGCTATGATTTTTTGAAGAGTTTCGTTCTATATATTCGAAGTTCATCAGCAGATCAAAACAATATTTCTATGGGACCTATTCGGGAGTATAATCTTTCAATCAAAATATTTTTTTTTAAATATACAAAAAGAAAAATACGTACACCTGAATATAGAAACTCGAATTCTTTTTGAAGTCGGTTAAACTAAAAGAACTCAGGTGGGTTTTAGTCAATACAAGTAAAATACTCTTGCTCCACCTAGAGCGGGAAAAGTTATTTGATGATTTCTCACTCCAAATGAGAACCTCCTCCTTTTTTGAAGTCGGTTAAAAAGGACTTTTACCGTATAGTCGCTTTGTCTGTTACAGAGTGTTCAATTTTGAGAGGTTAATTCAGCTCAGTCGATTCTCTAAGACATAATGTTATCAAGCGGTCGTTCGCTAAACGTTAAACATTAGTGATGCTATTTTAGTAAAAGCGGTCGCAGCGTGCACAAAGCGCTGCAGAGTCCTTTCAGCTGCTTTGTTGTTCAAAATCACAATTGAAGCGTAGTGAGCGCTTAGTGCTAAACAAATGAACATCGGCCAGGCTTGAGTTCTGACTTTGAATTTATGTCAAACTAGATTTCTGTGTTTTATTAGCTTTGGGATTTATTTATGCAAATTCGTATTAAATTGGGAAAATCGTGATAAAACATTGAAATTGATAATATAATTTATACGAACAATAACGTCAGTCTGATAATTTTATAAACGTAACTTGAAACCAATTAAATAATAGTTTGTACAAAATTGTGTCAGACTAACTGGTGCCCGTGACTTTGTCTGCGACAAATTGGTAAAACAGCACATAGGAAATAATTTGAAAAAGTTTTTTGCGCGGAACGTTAATTCATTTTAGGATTCCGTACTTCAAAAGGAAAAAACGGAACCCTTATAGGATCACATTGTTGTCTGTCTGTCCGTCTTTCAAGACCCTTTATTTTGGGAACGCGTGTACGTATCGAGTTAAAATTAAAACCACATATTTATTCAAGTCTGCGGTACCTTGAAGTTGTTAAAAAATCAAACTACTAAATTAACGAAACAATAATATATGCTGTTTATGTCGCAAAAGACGTGTATTTCGACACTCTCAAGGAATCTAAATTTATAGGGTACTTCTTCGTTGACTTAGAATCCTGAAATTTGGCATGAAGCAAGGTCTCATGGCACAAGTATAGGGAAAAATCTGAAAACTGATTTGTCGTTACGCCATAAAAAAAAAATTGTGGTTCGGAAAAATCTTTGAGACTCGACGGAATCCTCAGTGCGCGCTTTCTTTTCGCTTTTTTTAATACAAATAGCCTACATTATTCCTTACTACATCAGTTACCTACCAATAGTCCCGTCAAAATTCGGTCCAGCTGTGATGGACATTAGCATCAGCTTATAATGTTCCCACTGCTGGGACTCAAGCCTCCTCTCTAGGTGAGGGAAAGAGCCGTAATGCACCACGCGGGCCCAGTGCGGTTTGGTGGATATCACATGTCTTTGAATTTTTTGTTCTAGAACATGCCGGTTTCCTCATGATGTTTTCCTTCACCGTTTTGAGAGCAGTGGTGATAAAATAAATTACACAAAGTATTACGCCTGGTTGGGTTTGAGCCCGCGACCAACAACTCGTAAGTCGGGACCGTTACCACTCGGCCACCATGCTGCTATGGAGATTAAAAAAAATAATTTGATATTAAAAGCAGACACTTAAATTTCATTTATATGTACAGATGTATAAATTGTACCCACACTGTATAACCCAATTATACATAGATCAAATTCACAATGTAAAGTCACTTTCGCATTCCTCACTTGCTCATAGTCAGTTTTACATAAAAAGACTGACCTTTAAAACGCTCGCCCACTTGTTTAAAAAGTCTAAAGTAAGTAAAATAAAAAATCATTTCTTTGTCATTGTAGTAACCCAGAACAGAGCAAAGATCTCAACGTTTTCTAAAACCAAGCCATATTTTCTTCTACCTTTCAAATAGAAATTTTATTTTATATTCTCACTGAAATAAAAATGTTCAGACTAGGAAACGACGTCTGGCTGTCCTTTCAACTTTAAGCGATAAAGTTAACAAGATTTATAAAGTTATTCTACAATTTTTATTTATGTGCTGAGGTACAGACCAAGCGAACGAATACGCACGAATGGGGATCGCTGACGGACATGGTATACTCGCTCGCCTTCTACTACCAGATTGAAAACTGAAGACGACTAATTTGAACTAACTGATTGGTATATTTGTTCTACCTATTTGAGTTCGGTTTTTGCACTTAGTCCATAATTAACTATTATACCTATGTAGGCCATTGCGGCTATTATTTGGCGAACTTCTGCTCGGATTAAAGGGTAGACAGCAAAGGCAATTTCATTTTACGGATTTGAATTATGAGTCAAAACACATAACAGCGTTGCGGCCCCGCGTCGCTAAAATCGGCAGTGCCGCTAACTGCTACGTAGAGGCAGGCACTGGCGATTATAGTGGCGCGGCGCCGCAAAGCGTTTATGTGTTTCGGCCCTATAACTGTTTATTTTTTTACAAACAGGAACATTTGTTTCACTAATATTACATTAGACATCTAATCCCAAGCAAGGTTAAAGGATTACACTTACAGTAGTACACTATGTGTATCTGTGTGTAACTTGCTCGCCCTCGAACACTTTGTGACCGAGGGCGAGCAAGTGTGCGGACATTCGCTCGTTTGTTTAGTCTGTACCCGACATTAGAAACTTTTTTGATTGGCACGAAAGGTCAAGGATGGGGTTCGTTCTAATTTGATGAGAAAGTTAGCTGGCTCAAGATTGGGTGCTTTTGAATTAATATGATTTTCGTTTTGAAGTGGCGTCCATACCAACGCAAACGAGAGGTTCTATTAAGGTTAACTATGGTGTAAATTTGAGTGGTCGAACCAACAAAACCCACAGAATTAATATTATACCAGCTAGCTTCTGCCGGCAAGAAAACTCGTGTGAAAGTAAAAAAAAATACTACGGGTTTTTGCCTAGGGAAAATTTTACCACTGTCAAGTGTTTTTTTACTGAATAAATACCTCTTCGTTACAAGATCCTGGGGTTCAATTTCGCACCACCTTTGGCCCCAGTAGGCTTTGATCGTGCTGGGCCCCAAGTGGGATTCCGGTGGCTGGGGTGTGGGGCCCGCCCCTTTGTCCCACATGTGTCATACATTTTCATTGTCATGGGAAACCGAAAAATAACTATGAAATCAGATGGATACGATATTTTTACTATTATTGTACAGTAGCGTTAAGTCTTTCAATTCAGCTCATCTATACTTATAAAATGCTTTTGTCCTGAATGACTGACCGATCAACGAACAGCCTAAACCGCTGATCGTAAAGACCTGAAACTTGGAGGGTATGTTCTTAGTGTGAGGTAGGCACCTTATAAGAAAGGAGTTTTCGAAATTCTAACCCTAAGGGGGTCATAAAGGGGGCAAAGATTCTATGGAAAAACTACTTTTACGCGGGCGAAGCCACTAGCAGAAGCATTTGTGAATTTAAAAAAAAAAAACTTACGTGTAAGTACAGTACGTTCGACGGTTCTTGGCGCGCCTGAAGTTAGGCTCTCCGAACTTTAGCGCTCAAAATAAGCGCGTCAAATAAATGATTTATAAAAATAAATGCCAATAACAGTTGTTAACAGCAATAACAACTGCTATTGGCATTTATTTTTTCAAACTATTTATGTTTTTACGAGTGCACAAGCGCTAAAGTTCGCAGAGCCTAACTTCAGGCGCGCCAAGAACCGTAGAACGTACTGTAACATGAACATCTTGATACAGTGACAAGTTCTGAAGATGTGTGTTATGCGAGCGTCTTTTTATTTGCTTAATACTGAGCCGTAGCTAGTGCCACCCGGGGCCCCGTATCGAAACTCCTCATACAAAAATAAATTGTGTTTTTACAAATACTTGGTTTACCCTACGAGGCGGTTGTGGATAATATGTTGCGAATTTTCGCCTATTTCGGGGCCCTTGTAGGGCGTGGGCCCCGTATAATTGATACGGCAGATGCGGCAGTTTTTTTTTATGATAGGTAAAATCATCCAATGACAAATCCCGCCCTTGGGTGGGGCGGGAAATAGTGTCAGACTCTTACTGACTCAAAACCTACCCTGTTCCATTCATTGCCTTTGTCCCAGGGCCCCGGTAACATTTTCACATAACCTTGGCCCCAGTAGGCTTCGGCCCTGCTGGGCCCCTACAGTTTGCTGACAACTCCTTGAGGCACGCGGGAACAGTGCGCGCCGTAGACGACTTGAGCTCGGGCCGGTCTGTTACCGGACGGACGGACAGCGAGCTACCCATTGCCCGCCGTCCGCGAGCCCGCGCCTACGGTGGCCGGAAATCGGGATCGGAATCCCGGCGGCGGTGGCGGCGTGTGCGCCGTTGCCTGATGCGGTCGGCCTCCTCCTTTGCTAGCATTACTGAGATGCGGCGGTAGCTACGCCCTTGCATTAGACAATATTGTATTTATTTTACTGTTAAATATTCATAGACCTAGTAGCTTCGTTAAAACTTAACAAACATACAAACACAATTTTGAATTTAATCCTGTATCGTAAGTGCGTTTACAAACATGTAAATTGCACACACACTCAGACCTGGGGCAACTATATTCTACTTGTAATAACTTCTTCAACTGGTTACTTGTGTGGTGAAATCATAAACTTCAAGCTTCAGTTATATTAATATTTTATTCACTTTGATCACACAATTTTGTATTTATCAGTCAATTCTATTAACAGTCAGTTACAAATAGACGCATTGGTAGGATATATCTACACTGTTCAAAAATTCAAAACAGACTGATTCTGCCCAAAATTACAGTTCCCCATTAACTTTTCCCCACCACAAACTTTAATAAACACTCAGTTGACTAACCGACCAATCAGAGCCAAGTAGACAGTACGTAATATGAATTGATTAACTAATAAACATAAGGCTTATCCATATTTAGCTAAATAAACATTTCAACTTAAAAATTATGATTTATTTATATAGAACATTTGCATAAAGTATAATACTAATAATTATTACTTAATTACTACAACGGATGTCTCAAGTTTATGTTCTAACCTAACCATTAGCTCCATTTGTCGCTAGTCTAACGATTTATTATTATTTTCTTTGAAAATCATTACACTTGCTACCTCAAGCTCCAAAATATTTATTTTACTAACCTAGACAAGTTTGGTAATCTACTAATATAATGGCGTCATTATGACTTTCCAATGATCAACCACTGCCACTCCGTAGAAAAAAATAGCATAAAATGGTAATCTCATCATAATGACAAATGAACTTCTCATGTATGCGATAATCTGCTAAAATTTTGACAGTTTCTTTGATCAGCGCCAACCTACCATTAGAACGTCAGTATGCAGTCATTGTTTTTAATCCGTTATAAAACAGGTCGTACCACAATTCTATTACGAGACCACTGACCGACCATTATGAATTAATAGACACCATGTCTCGTCTGACAGGTTTTTGACCTGCTGTGACCTACGACGTTTTTCAGAATTACAATCTTATATGTATATGCTCAAAGGGGACGAAGAAAGGAGAGAATGTTTTATTAAAACGGCGAGGAATTTTATAGATTGAACTGAACTAGGCATCCATATTGAAAATAACTGCTGAAGTCTGTATGTTTGTTAATCAATCACTCCTACGCGTTTACATGGAGTTGGATGGAGCTGTATTAAGATATATGATAGGCATTTTTTTCCGTAGGAAGTTCCCATGAGATAAGTTTCGAATATTACGCTAGTGAAGCTACTGAAAAGTACTAGCTTTTATGAGTAGTTCATCATCATCATCATCAGCCTTTTAATGTTCCCACTGTTGGGACACAAGCCTCCTCTCTAAGAGAGGAAATGGGCCGTAATCCACCACGCGGGCCCAGTGCGGGTTGGTTTTTTTTTTTTTTTTTTTTTTTTTTTTTTTGTGGTAGGTAAAATCATCCAATGACGAATCCCGCCCTTGGGTGGGGCGGGAAACAGTGTCAGACTTTTACTGACTAAAAACCTACCTTTCCATTCCTCGCCTTTGTCCCGGGGCCCGTGGTGACACTCTCGCATGACCTTTGGCCAGTGCGGGTTGGTGGATGTCAAATGTCTTCAAATTTTTGGTTCTAGGACATGCCGGTTTCCTCACGATGTTTTCCTTCACCGTTTTGAGAGCAGTGGTGATGAAATAAATTACACAAAGTAATGCGCCTGGGCGGGCTTGAACCCGCGACCTTCTAATCGTAAGTCGGGGCCGTTACCACTCGGCCACCACTGTTCTCGAGTAGTTCAGCTTTTAATAAAATAACGGTTAGTAAGAAAAGAGCCTGCTGACACTTCGCTCAATGTCTTAGTAATTGATTCTTGGAATGAGTCCATTTGAGAGTTCCTCCACTTGCAATATCCTATCTCCTTTTATGAGATTTCTTTTGAGAGAACAATGCCTAGTAACGATTTTTGTTTGATCTTACAAGTGGTATCTTTAAAGGGTTGTAAAGGAACGATAGACAGTGACTTTTTTATGTTAGGTAAAATCATCCAATGGCAAATCCCGCCCTTGGGCGGAGCGGGAAATAGTGTCAGACTCTTACTGACTAAAAACCTATCGTGCCGGGGCCGGGCTTTTCTTTCAGAAACTGACCCATGACACAAGCAGGCTTCGACCCTGCCTGCCTGCAGCTACCAGGGCCTCTACGGTTTGCTGACAGCTCCTTGAGGCGCGCGGGAACAGTACGCGCCGTCGACGACTTGGGCTCGGTCCGGTCGATAGACAGTGACATTGACATTGTGATAACGTCGATTTCTTTTGTTTTTTTTTTTAATGTTTTCTGCTTTTGACTTCGGACGATTTCATAATAATTTTGTGAAAGTATCAATCCGGCTCGAAGGACCGATGTGTGTGTATTCGTATTTTCGAAGGCAAAGGAGTTGTTATGGTTGTTGTTATTTAGGGGATTGTATGGCCTAATGTTAAAGCCATGTTAAAAGTTAATGACGTTCATGTTCAAAGTTACTGTGGAATCAACTTGGAATTTACTTAACTTAAGTGCATTTCTAGGCACAAAATTTTATTACAATATTAAAGCAAAGTGTCGCGTTGAAAAACATGTTTGGGTGTGTTGGACTGAACACATTTATATATTTTAATTATAAACTAACTTCCATGTTAGGCTTTTTAATCGATTCCGTATTTGCCTATCTTTGTTTTGTTCTACGATACATGTTTTTTTAATCTTAATATTATCGCTAGTCCTATCTTATCTAAAGCGAACCAAGACCCGGTTAAAATTCGTAATATACCTAAGTATGTATGTACCAATAATTTGTTACATAGAAGTAGTATTAAACCAGTTAAGCGAAACACGGTAATCCCATAAAGTAAGCTGTATCTACGAGAAAGGTTGTTTAACATTGAGGAAGATCGTTTGTTCCAGTAAACACAGCATCCTACATAAATAAAGGTTCTTTACAGACCGGTCGTAACAATTTCTGTAACGAAATTGCGTGATACTGAATTTGGAAGTTTTGAGTTAAGTTCGACATAAGGCATTGAAAATGCTTTAATAAATCATAAAATACCAATGCATCATCATCATCATCTTCCTGCCCTTTTACCATTTCATTTGGGGTCAGCGCAACACGTTTTTTTCTTCCATTCTGTCCTGTCACTCGTCACGCTATCACTAACTCACTTTTTTTCATATCACTTTTCACATATCCATACATCTCCTCTTTGGCCTCCCTCTCCCTCTTCTTCACATGACCATATCAAAACAAATGATTCCCTTTCGACTTTAAATTACTGGCGCCAGTTTTCAACCTTCCCCTAATATACCCAAAGGTTGATTGGTAGAGAATGCCTTGTTGCACTAAGTCAAATAAATAATAATAAATACCTATTTCTCATTTTATCCATTCTCGTCACACAATACATCCATCTTAACATTCTCATCTCCGCTACGTGCAATCTTTTTTCATCAGTCTTTTTGACAGCCCAACATTCTGATCAATACATTATTAAATTAATTGTATATGTATAGATATTTATGTATATGTATAGAGAATTGTATATTTATACTTTTTAGTGTGTTCCATTCTCAAAAGATTTAAACGGGACCGTGTTGTTAAGACTGCGCTGTCTGTCACCAGGCTGTATCTCATTAACCGTGATAGCTAGACAGCTGAAATTTTGACACAGATGACATGACTGTATTTCTGATGCCGCTATAACATGTAATACTTAATGTAAAATAAATATATAAGTAGTGCATTGTATCTACTGGCTTATCTATAGATTGCGTTATTTTAGAAGTTTGAGTGTATGATTGCTACATATCACGAGACGTTTCTGAGAAAAAGGATTTTGACAAGTTTCCGTTCTTTCCGAGTGAGGTACGGAACTTTAAAAGCCAACAATAATGGATGGATGCAAAGCTTCATTATAAGCAGCGGGTATAAACCAAAGTAAAGAAACATAAATTTGTGAAGGAATACGCTAATCCTACGAATATATCTCGGCTAGTCCACGAGGGAGCGAGTTTATCATCGAGACAGTTCATTCCTACTTGTACTCGGGTATACACCCGGGATCTCGTTAATGTCTAGATAGAAGCAAGAAGCATATAACAGTTCTGTAGCAAATAGGACTGTTACTTGAGTCAAAGAATGTTTTTAGAGTTTTCCTAAAATAAAATTATATTTGGTTAGGAGATCGTAACTTAAATATTAACTAAGTATTTATACTAATTAAGTTTTCACCAATCCGCACTGGGATTGCGTGATGGATTACGCGCCATTCCCTCTCTCCTAGAGAAGAGGTATTTTTTTAGGTGAGAGAATCATGTAATGACATCTCCTACCCTTGGGCGGAGTGAGAGATAGTGTCAGTGTTTTTTTGACTAAAAACTCGCTCCTGTTCCTTCTTTGCATTTCATATCAGGGCTGGGTTTTCCTTTCTGAAACGTAGGGGCCCAGTAGACTTCGACCCTGATGGGCCCCTACGGTTTGCTGACCTCTCCTTGAGGCGCACTGGGAACAATACGCACGGTCGACGACCTGGGCTCGGTCCGAACGGTTACTGGACGATCGGACGGCGAGCTTCCCATTGATCACCATCTGCGAGACTCGCCTACGGTGGCCGGATATCGGAGTCGGAAGTTTATTTAAAAACGTCGTTTGATGCACGTGGAAATTTGTCACTGCAGCACTGGTCTCCATAATACCCTCACTTACGGCTCGGGTGAATTCCGTCTCGGTCACAATGACTAACTTTTTCCACTTGCAACAAAATGTGCTATTTCTCCATAGAGTATATTTTAACTTTTCAGCTTATGATATATTATTATTGCTACCATATGTATTTTTTTTTATAACCAGTAGTCTCTCGTTTGACCATTATCACACCTGAAAGTGATGATGATGATGTAGTTGATGATGGAGCACACTTCTTCTAGTAACATAGTGACATTTGACTTAAAGACCTCTAAATTCTAGCTATCAGGAAACAGAATCCGGCAGGGAATTTCACTCCTTAGCAAACTGATTGAGGTCAAACCTTGTGCCGATCAATAATGCAGTAGACTAAAATAAATCGGTTTGGGGTCAGTTGACTGAGTGCGGCCTTGTGTGTGACCTTTGTTATATGAATACGATGCCTACTAATAATACTGCTCTGATACGTACCTTTTTCTAGGTCTGTGTCAAGTCAAATAATGGCTTTGAAGTACAAAATAGATAGGTACAGAAGATAATCTCATGTAGATACTTCACTTTTTTATACTTTCGCTCGGCGGTCGCTAGAAAAAGTACTCTGTGATCTAGTACTAGTATAGCACGGTTTAGTCACGTATAAGATATCGTGTCTGTGAGCGGTGTCTATGTGTGCGTTGCTCGAGCGCGCTTTGTATGTAGATTGTTTTATGTGCTGTCTCTATTTCGTGTTTATTTCGAAGAAGTTTGGCGCGAGCCTATGAATAATTAAAAAAAAAAGTTTATGGCCAGGCCATGCATATTAGAGTGGCGCTTGCGATGCATTTATTTTTTTCAAAAAACTAGATAGTTATTTTATCTGGTTCGTGATATTTTTTTTTTTATTGTTGACAGGTTAGTGCTTGATCGCTATCTCACCTGATGGAAAATGACGATGCGGTCGACGATGGAGCACGCTTACCTAGAAATAACCTATTCACTCTTGATTTAAAACTTCCCGGGTTGTAGCTATCAGGAAACACAGACTCCGGCAGGGAATTCCGATCCTTTGCTGAGACGGTTGGTGTGATGATGATCTTTTCTAAAGTGATGCAATGGTGTTCACTTGACAGTCGATAGGTTTGTAGTTTTAATAGCAATTACTCTCGTCATCATCATCGACATTATTTCAGCCCAAAGACATGTTGGACATATGCCTTTCCAAATGTCACCACAACAAACGTTCCTGTGCCTCTCGCATCCATCGGATTTTCACGACCAACACCAGGTCATCGCTCCACCTTCTTGGAGGGCTTCCAAGCGGGGTAACTCACAATGTTCCTCATCAAAAGTATTTAAGTCACCCGAAGACCTTAAGTTCGTACCTGTGTTTGGAAGCCTGACAGAATATCTAGCCAGCAAACGCTTTTCATATTAAACACCATCATCATTTCAGCCCAAAGACGTCGACTATAGAACGTAGGCTTCCCCAAGCGTCGTCACAACGACAGGTCCTGTGCATCTTGCAGCTTGATGAATCGCCAAACTTAAGTGGCAATGGGCAGGGTAAATTGCTCGCAGGACAAATGGTCGATGTGGAGAAAAGGTTCTGGAGTAGCGACCACGTACTGGATGACGCAGCGTTGGAAGGCTTCCCACAAGGTGGACCGATGACCTTGTGAAGGTCACCGGAATCCGATGAAATATTTATTTTGGTAAAATTTAATTCTTAACTAGTAGTTTCCTATGAGGCTCACTACCATATGCCAGAGAAGAGTTTTTGATTTCTTTGGCCACATTGCCAGAAAGAGAGGTAGAGTAGACGCGAAAAGACCCATGGGCAGGAGTCCAATACGTTGGTCAGACCAAATCCGTGCTACACTGGAGACCACAGCCTGCGACGCCATCCACATCGCCGAGGATAGGACAAAATGGCGAAAAATAGTCCATAGTAAAGTTATTCGTCCAGGTCACGACCCTCAGCATTGAGGATAAACGACGCAAGGAGGAGGAGTTTCTTTAAGTAAGATTGAACAGGTTTTTAGATAGATAAAAAATAAGTATAAAAATTCTATAAGACTATCTTAGATAATTTTGTTTCCTTTATAAAGTCTCGTTAGATAAAATGAAACTCTTCAAGATCAATTAAACTGTAAATTACAGGGTTTTTCGGGCACTTTAGATGAAAGCGTTTACGAACAAGGATTGATTACAAATTAATGAGTATCTTGTACCTGCTGTTGTTATAAAGTATCAGAAACTCATTATGGGTTATTGTCGTTATTGAGCAAATGTATAGGTATACATACGGGCTACGTAGCTTTTTAAATTCTCTATACGGATGGTCCACAGGAACGAAAGGGTCTGGAGTGGCGACCACGAACCGTAATGAAGGCCTCCCACAAGTTTACGTTAAGTTGGTACGGAATCCTCCGTGCGCGGGTCCGACTCGCACTTACCCAGTGTTTTTAATTCTAGGATTCTATGATTTTTTTTTTATTCTAGGACCTAAAATAATTTAATCTCGGTATGAGTCTTCTGGGCGCAACATATATATTTAAAAAAATATTCATAGGCTCGCGTTTGATCACTATCTCACCTGATGATAAGCGATGGTGTGGTCGACGGTGGCGCACGCTTGCCTACAAGAAGCCTATTCACTCTTGACTTAAAGACCCCTAAGTTGTAGCTATCACAGACATATGATCTCTTTAAACCCTTTTATCCTCCGGGCTTCGTTTTAAGTACATCAAATTTACACATAAGTGAGTTGCTGATTATTGTTAAATTACATAATTGCCTATGTTAACCATAGGGTTATGTACTTCTGCCAGGTCTGCGAATTGTCTGAAAGAGTTAACGTGGCGCTTGCAAAATATATTGGTAAAAACCGGATGACAATTTGTTTATCATGAAATGTCCTACATTTTAGGACATGCCGTTTTCCTCACGATGTTTTCCTTAACTGTTTTAAGAGTACTGGTGACAAAATTAATTACACAATTGTGTAAAAAGTAAATTAAATTAATAAAAAGTAAATTTCAATGAGGCTGATACCAAAACCTATAAGTTTTGGTAACAGCCTCATTCAAATTTACTTTTTAATATTTATTTATTAAATTGTTATATATTTTTATTAAATTATATATATTTATTTCAATGCATTGTCCTGGTAGGGCTGATTACAGACAAACAGCACTTTATTTTCCAAGACTAATTAATAGCTTACCACCAGAATTAAAAAAAAATATCACCTAAAAATATCAATTGTAAACTTAAGCAATATTACCTAAGTATTTTATAGGAATTATTGTTTAATTAAGCTTATAAAGACCTAATCATTTTACGAATTGTTATAATAACGTACTATTTCGATGTTGGGATAGATTTATGATAGCACAAGTTTAAACCTTCGTGATTTTTAGTTGCTATTTAATATAGATAATCCTGTATTCTTTGTTTATATGATAAATAAATAAATTAAAAAAAAACTTAACGGTCAACAATCAGCTACAGAGGCTACTACAGATCTCGACGAAGGCAACTGCAGTTGTCATGGTGGATGACGGAGTGACCGCTACTGTACCTGCGGTATGTCGACCGTTTGCTAAAAACTAGTTTGACACCTAGAAATCTCGTTACTTTGACTACCTTTTCAAAGGCAGACCCTTTTTACCTTTCATTAAAATTCAGCGTACAGAATTGGGTTGGCGCTTTTTAGCTTTGAAAGTCTGATGTTATTTCGGTAATTCTGACGGTTTTTGAAATAATTTTAGACCAGCATAAAAACCTTTCAATGAACCCTTCAATAAACCACGGTTATCACAATCCAGTAGGTACTTGGAGATAATGGACCGGACTTACGAGTTCAAATTCGTGGGTTCAAACTCTTGCAAGCACTTATTTTGAGTAATCTAATTCATCAGCTCTGCTTTCAAAATGGTAAAGGAAAACTTCGTGAAATCAAAAGTTCAAAGTATCTTAGGACCAAAAGTTCGAAGTATCTTAGAACCAAAAATTCGAAGACATGTGACATCCATCAATTTATACTAGGCCCATGTGATGGATTGCGGTACATTCCCTCTCTTAGTGAGTAGGCCTGAGTTTCAGCAGTGAGGATATTATATGGCCGATATTACTGTGCACATATTTATGTCATGTCAACATTTTTATGCTACAGTAACATTAAACCTAGATTTAAGACGAAAAGTATTAAAACTTGACATAGCAGTAAAATATTTTATACCTGTAATTAGATTCTGAAAAAATGGTCGGTAAAGTGGTATACATACACAAAAAAAAGCCGCGCCGTTTTCAAAGAAATTAGCAAAGAGTTGCCGAGAGCCACCTTCGTTCGCGGTTAAAATTGCAACGTCGGGGTATAAAGGTTTAAAAAGCAGTGCTTCGGCTTCATTCGGGTCTGCTTCGGTTTTTTTCGTGCTTTAATGTAAAGGTCACCGCTGATGGTTCATGAATAAATGAAAAAAATGCGGACTGTGTTAAGGGTGGTGTCAATTGTATTTAAAGTTCTACTTTTTGTTGCTATTTTTATTTGCTTTGGAAAATGATCCAACGGCTTCTTCCACTCTTGTGTAGAGCGAGAGGTTGCATAAGATTTATACTGATTAATACCACACCACGCTGGTTTCCTTTTCAAGAATTCTCCATGGCTTTGAAGGGCATCGGCCCTATTGGGCCCTTACGATTTGCTGATATCTCTTTGAGGCGCGTGCGCAACACTATGGTCACCGCGTCGGTGACTCAGAGTGGTTAGGTCATAGCCATGAGATTTTAAGGGGACTACGTGGATTAGATATCCAAAAATTGCGTATTCTAATTCAGCAAGTAGCAACAGTCGTCGACGGCGCGTTCTGTTTCCGCGCGTCTCAAGGAGCTGTTAGCACACCGAAGAGGCCCAGCCTGCTAACTGCAGGCAGGCAGGGTCGAAGCCTACTGGGGTCATGGGTTAACTTCCGAAAGGAATACCCGGCCCCGACACGATAGGCTACGAAGGAACGGGGCAGGTTTTTAGTCAGTAAGTCTGAAACTACTTCCCGCTCCGCCCAAGGGCGGGATTTGTCATTGGATGATTTTACCTACCATAAAAAAAATTGTCAGTTGAATAAAATCTTGAAACTTTAAATAAAAGCTTTGATCACCGGCCTCATCTAGTTTAAATTAACGTGTAAAAGCGTTATTTGAAAACCTATTTTCAAAATAAATATGTCGCCGCGAAGATTATCTGGTTGATTATTATAAAACTCATTTTGTTACCTAACTGGTTGAATTGGTTTACTATAAAATAATTACCTAATTACTATCAACAAATATGTTTAAACAGTGCCAATATGTAGAACAGTTTTATGTCTCTAAGTAAATATCCTCAGATTCGGTTAGTAATAGTCTTGACATTGAATAATGTCAAGACTGTGACTAATTAGATCTAATAATTGCTGCTAAAAATTAAATTGTGATTAGCTTTAAATAATTTGAAATTTTGGAACATTGTTTTGTAAATACTTAGCTAAAAAACCTAGTATTTAAATTTAAACGTTATCTGATTTGTGAGTGACGTTCGCTTCGGGTGGGGCGAACGAGTTTATAAAAGGCGTAACTTGAGCGCGGAGCTCACTTTGCTGCCGATTTTTGAAGAAATAACATTGTAAGTAGAATCTATGTTTGTCTGATTAAAAAACTATTAATTTGAAATGTTTTACTTGTTTTCATTTGCTGAATTTCCTTAAGCTTGCCTGTAGTTTAAAATATATTCCACTATAGCTATAGCAGAACCGATGACCAGCATAAGGTCGGCGGTTCTGCACTTTTTAAAAAATAATTGCCCTGTCCTATTTTCGACAAATATAATTTATTTTTTTAAGAGATTTTTTTATTTGATATAAACTAGTGCTTGACTGCGGTCCCACCTAATGGTAAGCAGCGATACAAATGTTGATGGCGAGGCGCACTAATTTATTGGTTCTTAAGTTAGGTTATATCTTGATAACTTACTTATCACGAGTAGCGGGCTCGTAGACGGCGGGCAATGGGTAGCTCGTTGTCCGTCCGTCCGGTAACAGA
Organism: Leucania comma; assembly: GCA_958295575.1. Lineage (NCBI taxonomy): Eukaryota > Metazoa > Arthropoda > Insecta > Lepidoptera > Noctuidae > Leucania > Leucania comma. Next base: position 7,244,790 of record OY282468.1, read on the forward strand.
CCGGTCCGAGCTCAAGTCGTTTACGGCGCGCACTATTCCCGCGCGCCTCAAGGAGTTGTCAGCAAACTGTAGGGGCCCAGCAGAGCCGAAGCCTACTGGGGCCAAAAGTTATGTGAAAATGTCACCCGGGGCCCTGGGACAAAGGCAATGCATGGAGCAGGGTAGGTTTTTAGTCAGTAAGAGTCTGACACTATTTCCCGCCCCACCCAAGGGTGGAATTTGTCATTGGATGATTTTACCAACCATAAAAAAAACCTATCACGAGTAAAATAAATTGAAAACAGTAATTTTATAATGATATTAAACAGAACAATATTAAAATAATATAAAAAGATTTTTTTTATTTATCCTATGTATCCTTACCTTTTGCCCGTGGGCGGTCCGTTTCACCTGAAACAGAAAATGGTCCTTTATTTTCTTCATTATATATTCTAATTGGATTTGTTATAATAATTAGAACAGGAAAGGTTAAAGGAGAACAGAAAATAAATTTTGCCCAAACCCAATGCTATGATAATTCACGGTAAAAGTTATACACCGTTAAATCGTTTTAATCCCGTGGAGGGTCGATTCGGTACCTGAAACACTATCGATTTGTAAAGATAAATTTAAAAACTTAAGAACTTTTTTTTTCTAAAACTCGAGTTAATATACGCATATACACACACACATATATACAGTTCAATGGCCTTGTTCAGCTGACGTTGAGATAGCCAACCGCCGGGCAAAAATCAACCCATTATATAAATTAGTTGGCTCGAAAAAATCGCAAATCTGACTCTAACTTACGATTTCAAACGTATATATCTATGAGATTACGTCAAGGAAATATTTGAAAGTTACATAAAATAATACAGCTTGTTTTTTAAAAGGATCTAGCAAAAACCAAAATCTTAAATAGTTTTTATGTTTTTAAATTCGAATTTCGGTTTCCGATTACACAAACCAAAAAATAAAACTCAAAATATGACTATACATGTTGTGGAAAATACTGCAATTGGAAAACTGCCAATAGCATTGAGTAAACGATTTGGAGATAACAGTACACACGTAAACTGACAGCTCGTTAGTTTGAACTGGAGGGAATGAACTGAACTAGAATCGGATTGAATGAACGAACGAAGCTCTATCATTAAATAGAATGTTCTAGTTCGGAAACAAAATTGCCTGAGCTAATAATTATTAATTAAAAAAAAATATATATAACTGAACGTCATTTTTTTAAATGATTTCAGGCAATTTTGTTGTTTGCTCAAATAACCGATTACATATTGATTTGAAGAACAACACTTGGTGAGGTGGAATGAAGGAAAGTAACAATAAGGACATGGAAAATACCCTTACTAATTAAATAGTGATACAGTAATAGCTACGTAAATAATGATGATCATGAAGTATTTGTCACACTAAGTGCTTGATTACGGAGACGCGGCGCGTTGCGCGGCGCGTCTGGCGGTCCGTCGTACATTGCCTTAGGTTTGTGTTTGCGCGAGCGATAACGCGGCCCGCTGCTGCAATGTTCGACGAAACGCCCATCGCGCCGCACAACGCGCCACGTCTCCGTAAACACGGCCTTTAGTTGGCAAAAAATAATAAGCCATATTTATATTTTGACTACCTAGCGGCTTATTCAGTGTAGTGTAGCTACTACTAAAATAGCTGAGTTGCTATTTTAGTCTACCTAATTATTATTTTAGTAGAGGGCGAATCTCTCCGTGTATTCCGCGTACGTCGAAGGACTGAAACATTTTGCCTGCTGCGGTCTTCTCAACCGATTATAATTTAGATGTCTTCAAGGCTAGAGTGAATAGGCTCTTAATAAATTAGTGCGCCTCACCATTTGCATCACTGCTTACCATCAGGTGGGATCGCAGTGAAGCACAAAAAAAAAACCTTTTCTAGCAATGGGACAGCAACAGCGAGGTAAATAGAAATGAAATATACGTCACACTAATATTATAAAGGCTATATTATTATTATCATCATCATCATCAGCCTTTTAATGTTCCCACTGCTGAGACAGAGGCCTCCTATCTAAGAGAGGAAATGGGCCTTAATCCACCACGCGGGCCCAGTGCGGGCTAGTGGATGTCACATGTCTTCGAATTTTTGATTCTAGGACATGCCGGTTTCCTCACGATGTTTTCTTTCACCGTTTTGAGAGCAGTGGTGATGAAATAAATTAAACAAAGTAATGCGCCTGGCTGGGTTTGAACTCGTGACCTGCAACTCGTAAGTCGGGGCCGTTACCACTCGGCCACCACTGCTCTAATAATTAAATAAGTGAGCAAATAGCTTTCATGTACCTAATACCGTTAACCCAAGTCCACGACTCCCAAAGTAATATACAGGATCTGTGAGAGGCATTGTAATCAAAATCTATTCTTAAAAACAACAATCAAGTTTCATTAAATAGTCTCCGATTTCTCCTTGAACTGTCGACTTTACACTCACCTATTTGATACCATTTAATGACAACTTAAAATTAAACTTTACCGTTATGTTATAAAGATGAAATTGCTTTGAATTCATTAAGCGATTTAATTGATTGTCTGTATACTAGTTTAGAATTTCAATTTTGGGATTTAACGAGACGTAAAACGATTTATTTTTCAATGAATATAAAATTGCGGGTTTTACCAGAATCGTCTATTTTAAAAGTAATGAAATTCCACGTTTAAATTCCCAAATGACAAATAAAGTCGTTATTAAACTAAAATGAAAAAATATAATATTAAGTGGCACTGGACAGGACACAATACTAGCAGAACAAATGGCCGTTACTTATGGCCGAAAAGGTTCTGGAGTAGCGGCCGCGTACCGGTAGATTCGCACAAGATCGTTCATTGTAGTGTCACTTCTCCAATTCTGGGTGCAGTAAGAGGGAGTGTCAGACTTTTACTGACTAAAACCTACACATTTCCTTCAGTTGCGAGGGCAGGTCGCCAATGCCGAACGCCTCTACGAGGACACTGCGGTGCATAAGGGAGAACTAACAAAGCGATTTTTCCCGTTTTTTCGGTTTTTTACGGCCGCGGTGTGCGCGCTTATTGGCAGCTGCCGCTCACCGGCGCCGCGGTCGCCCGCCGCCTCAGTGGTTTGCGCCCGCACGCACTGCGGTCGGTTGACGGCGACCGCGCCCTTTCCGCCGTCGGGCTTACGGTCGAAAATCGCAGCCGCCGCTGCCGCGAATCTACGATCTCGTGAGTTTTGAAATAAAATAGCCGTTTCCTCTGCCGCGGCGGCTGTGGGAGAAAACCGCTTTGTGAGTTTAGTGCCTTAACCAAGCAGGGCAGAACTCTACAGTATGCTACACTGTTTTATCCAGGCAATACGCACATTGATGACACCCGGGCGTTTCTTTCCACCAAAGACAGAGGAAACTTCCGAAGCAACTGTGTCCGGTGAGGATGTGCATCAAGCTGAAAGTGAGGACTCCTCAATTGATTGAAGCTAGTTGCACATTATAAAGCGTAGATCACTATGGAAAGAATGTGCAATAAGGAATAACGGTCACATATTTCATTTATAACATAAAAATAAATATTTTCATTGAAACATCAAATTACTTCAGAGATACTAATTTAGCACCTTTCAATTACAACAAATACGATTCAGGGTTTTTTTATGGTGGGTAAAAATCATACAATGAAAACTCCCACTTTTGCGTGGAGCAGAATATAGTGTCAGACTCTTACTGACTAAAAAACCCACCCCATTCCTTCGTTGTCTTTCATACCATGGCCGAGTCTTCCTTTCAGAAGTAAACCTTTGGCCCCAGTAGGCTTCGACTCTTACGGTTTAGTGGTTATAATTTTGTATCATTACGTTTGTGTCCAATTTCTGACAAAGCCAAAAATTTCTGGGTTTTTCTATAGACATGTTTTACTCAACGAGATACTTCAGAATTCGACCCTTTTAACTTCGTCAACGAATCGAGGATAATGAACAGTTATTATTGGAAGTCGATTGTAAGCCGTAGGTACCTATTAACAGGCCAGGCTTTGTTCTCTGTATTTCGTCCGTAAATGAGGCTTTTAGTCATTATTTCGAATGTATGTTTTACATGCCTGAGTATTATATATATTTGTATGTTTGTATGATTGATTGATTTGGTTTTTAAATAATGGAACAGTAACGTGTGATTGAACCTTGATTGCGTAATATCTTCTCATATGTATGATTTTTACGAGTTAACACTTCTTTCTTGTAAATCCGACGGAGTGCGGTCTAAAATGTGTGAACTACTTGATTTGGCGGTATGTACCCTATCTGTTGATATTATTGTGAAAGTGAAACTAAACTCACTTGTAATATTACCATTAGTACACCAGTGCCTCTACCATGAGTTGAGTGCAGCTCCTCTAGCGGTCACTTGCAGAACCAAAATTTGCCATACAAAATATTTACGGCGTCGATATCGAGTAACGACGAATACTATTGCTTAAAACTCATGGTAGAGGTACAGGTTATATCTGCTATCGTCAAGATAAACACTACATAACGGAAAGAAAACTTAAAGATCACATGACCTTACCACAAGTTCCTCTAATTTTTAAATTGTTTGTTTGGATTGAATCTAGTGATTAAAGTTTTTTAACGAGCGCGATCCTTTTGAAGACCTAAACTGAACAGTTAAAGAAATAGAGCTTAATAGGCTGTATAGCTCCATCTTTCTTTCACGCTTGCATGCTTGACATTTTAACAGGTCATGGTAACGCCCCAGACCAAGTCCAGATCATTAGCACCAGTCTAAAAAAGAGTAGAAATTGAATCCTAAACTGAAATTCAGTCGTAAATAAATAAGAACAGCTGAAAAGTTACAGGTCTACACCTCGCAGCGAAACTAAGGGAGTTAACTCTAAATAACGAGATAATACCAGGCAAAGCCAGAGTTGTCTTCACTTTTCTCAGATACAACTTAACCTCTCCGGCACCCGTGTACTAAATATAGTACACCTCATACCAGCTCATTTAAACCTTATTGGGTAAAAATTAAGTTTAAGTTAGCTTGCACCGAGGTGCTTGAGAGGTTGAAATACTTTGTTATTTCAGATTTAGTTTCAGTTTACAATTTTTTTATTTATTTATATAAACTAGTGCTTGACTGCGATCCCACCTGATGGTAAGCAGTGATGCAATCGTTGATGGTGAGGCTCACTAGTTTATTAAGAGCCTATTCACTCTAGCCTTGAAAACACCCAAAATAAATCAATTACCTAACATCTAACTTCACAATATATGTATTATAACCTAAATTAAACTTTAACAAACAGATACTTGATTTGAGTAGAATCTGTGTACAGGCCACCTACAGGCTTACTGTCTACCAAGATTATCATTTTAATATTACAACATTACATATTTGCTTAACCTTTGAATACGATATTAAACTTATATTATTTTGTACAATATTTAGTTAGCATTTTGTATTTATGATATAATAAACTAACTTCTGCTAGCGGTTTCAAGCTTGTGGAAGTATTAAAGAAGATTATCCCAAAGGAAACTACTGATAAAAGTATCCCATGTGCTATTCCATAAATATATGTACATAAACGTTTTTTTTTGCATTGTTTTCAGTCAATGTAAATAACAATTTGATTTGGTAGAAAACCAAACGTACACTCTCATACTTTCGCTAACGTCGCCACACGTGAATCGTGACATGACGCGACGTAGACTACTCACACATGCACATTTTGTAGACGAGTTTTCAACCGTTTAAAACGATTTATTTGGGGTTTAAAACCGGCTACATTTTATTTAAAACGTTTTAAATCGGTTGTTTTACATCTATAGTCCTGACCCCAAATAGGGACTAAGCCAGGGGGATTATTTGACAGCTAAGGAGTACAATTCTTTGCCAGAGTTGGTGTTTGTTTGTAGCTAAATCCAAGGAGTCTTTAAGTCAAGAGTATAAGTTCCTTCTAGGCAAGCGTGCTCCCTCGTCGACCACATCAGCGCTTACCATCAGGTGCGATGTTGATCAAACGCGAGCTGTGTTATCAATAATAACAACACAGGACATAATCCGTGCGGCCAATTTATCAGCTAAATCCATCATGTATAATCCATTGGTCACGTATAAACATGTACGTAATAATTAAATAACAGAAATTGAAATGCTTACTTTCACGTGATGGCTTCAGAGATCTGAATTTCAATTTCGAATCAAGATTTAGTGGAATTTCAATTGTTTTCTTATTTTTTTATAGTAGGTATGTTAAAGAGAAAATTGGATTGTGCTAGACACGAAGGACAGATATATTGACATTAGAAGGCTGATCCACACATCTAAAAAATGTTCGGTTTCAAGTCGCAATATCGTCTTTGTCGTCGATTGTACGTGTAACTGCGATGAGGTTGCGAATCTCCCTTAAAATTACGAGAATTAGCTTTCACAGTTACGCGTTGTCTCAACGCGAGTGCGATTGCTAAGCGATTCAATGTGGTAAATGCTAATTGAACGCGATGTGGTTGCCTTAGCCTATATGTGCGCTAAGTTACCGCTTCAGCAGTTTTATTTAAACAAGCCACCGCACTGTTTCTGAAAATGTTCACTGTTCATCTGAAAATATCAATCCAACTGAACGCATCCGCTGCGTTTTGCTCATCACCGCGCCGCTTCCAAGTGCGGTAGGTGAAATAGGCCACCTTAATAGAGTATCAATTATTTGTTCAAATATGCCACTTCGCTTCGTAACCACGTCTGTTGTTGTTACCGCAGTTTTATGATAAAACAGGTTTTTGTCTTATTATAAGTATTAAATTACATTTGGTGACTCCAACACTGCGTTCTATTTCTCACATAAATAATATATGTTTATAAAGTTTTACTTATTATTCTCGAGTAAATCTGTTGACGTCGTTTGATATAATTCTGCCCTCTTGCGTCTAAATTTTGTGTGGCAACTTAAAAAAATATATTAAAATTCAAATCACATTCGCCTCATCTCGGTCTGGGTCAATCAGTGACAAAATCTTTTAGGGAAATTGAAAGGGAAAAAGGCGTTTCCGCTGAATCGGAATTGTGTTACATTCAATTCCAATTTAGAAGAAATACCTTTGCCAAATGATTAAAAAATACCGGATTCTTCTGTTTTACGTGGGAAATCATCAAATAACTTTTCCTGTTCTAGGTGGAGTGGGAGAGAGTGTCAGACTTTTACTAACTAACCCTGACTCTACCGCTGCATTATTTTTAAACTCACGAGACCATAGTTTTCGCAGCCGTCGTGGTTGCGATTTTCGTCCGCAAACCTGGTGGGTGATTATCGAAAGACATGCGATTGTAAGACGGCCTGCCGGTGCAAAGGAAGCCGCGAACAACCGCGCACACCGCGAGCGTAAAACGCGTCGTGAATCATGCTTTAATTTTTTATGTGAAAACCGCTTCGTGAGTTCTTAGCTTTGGTTGCCCTTTATTGCTAGGGCTGTGGTGGCTCCTTCAAACAATTCAAAGCCCTGGCAGGCGGCGGCCCTAACTAGTCCCATCAATTTTGCTGACATCTGCGCGCGTAGAACACAATGCGTCGTTAACCCGGGCTTAGTTCTTACCGGACGCTCACAAAAAAGGAATCACCCTAGTCTTACTTACTTACTCGCATATTAGAGTAGTATGTATTAGTAGTATTTTTATAGTCGGTACAATACGCAGCTTCTATGCCGTTTGAACCAAAATTGCGATCGACCTTCAATGCGCAATAATAGATTTTCAGGTCTCAATCGAAGCAAGTGGCTGCGCATAACTATAGCAACAAGCTCAAATTGTTTACCGCGTATACAAATACAGGGGTGTCAGCTGATAACTAGCACTAGGTGTATAACGCCCAGCAAATGCTGAGGTAGTCACCAGTACTTTTGTCTTCTTTTACTTTGTGTATGTTACCGTTGTACTGTCCCTGTCTCGAATAAAAGTTTTTCTATTCTATTCTATTCTTAAATTTTAAGAACACGAAATTGAACAGCAATGTACTAGAGTCATCTAAAATGAAATTGCTAATAGCCTAGTATCTCTAGATAATGAGTTTGCGACAGCTTCTAGTGAGCTATTAGCTAAGTTAATGTCCTATTAACTTCTCACATTAATGTTGTGTTACATTATAATATTTACAAACATATCGTGGTTAAGATTGTTATTCTGTTGCACTGTTATTGTCAGTAGCTAGCGTATATTTTTGTTCAAATACAGACTGTAAAATGGCAATCTAATAAGCACTACTTTTGTGTTTGTAAGCTAAATTTTTCTTCAATAGACATGTAAAACAGCTGTTTATAAAATTGTTTGTCAGTGAAAGTTACAAAGTGAGTTTGTATTTCATATTTTGTGTATCCAATTTCAAGACTACATACTTTGATTTAATATATACAAGTTTTATAAAAATATTAGCTTCGGTTTTCGTATATGTAAAAACATATCCCAAGGGATATACTCTCAGGATAATATACTCCAAGGATAAAAAGTATCCTCGTAGTATTTCATCCAAAGCCGTTTAGGGCAGAATAAAGTCAAGTAAAAAAAAATGTATTCGATACTCTTTTCGAAATATTGTCAAAAGAATCACAGTTTCCTATTAAAGTGGGGTACCAAAAACGCAAATAACTGTGGAAATCTGCCGGCGGCCATTTCGGAGGCTAAGCTCGTCCGTGATTGCCGAAAGCCACTCGGTTGTTTGAGATTTGACGTCATCGGTTTTTCGTTGCTGTTTTGAATCTTTGTTTTGAGAGTTTGTTAAGTTATCTATTCAACACGTAATTGGAATAATGCACACTCTAATACAGCATAAATAGTAAATTAAGTTTTAATCATAATTCAAGTACCGACACATTTTTTAGATGCATTAAAATTAACTATCGTAATTTTATTATAGGTAAATAATATAGGAATCAACGCAATGCGGGGGTAGTGCATCGGTAATTGATATCTATACAAATACGCTAATTTCGAAATCAAGAATTTATAAAAATAAGTATTTTTCAACATAAAATAATTCTTGATAATTTTAGAAAAAAGGTCAAGCGCGGGAGATAGTCCCAGAAGGAGGCGACCGCCTGCCACTCCTCCGCTCGTTCCGGCTCATGGCCTGTACCAAGGCTCGATTCGAGAGATCGCCGCCACCGATCACACCCACGAGGACACGGCGTTGCTCTTCCAAGCGGGTCACACCTCTACCGTGTTCTCCGGGCGGGCGGTCCGCACAGTTGCGACACCCGGGCGTCACCTCCGCACGGATCTTGTACAGGTACGTCCCGAACTTACCATGTTCGATTAGTACCTGCGCCATGCGGAAGGTGATGACGCCGTGAGGTCTTTCCTGCTACGCCTCAAAGAGGGGCCTTATCTCCTCAATCGTGGCGTGCCCAGCACTGGGTTGCGACAGTTGCTCTCGCCAAACAACGTAAGGGTTATCCGCTGGTAAATTTAGTAAAATTGTGTTGTGTTATCTAAGTGAAGTTGTAAAAATTTTCTAACTATACGGCAAGTGTTCAAAATGGTCGCTTTTTGTAGTGTTAGATATGTGTATTTTGATAGATTGAGAACACGAAAACTATTAAATAATTGTTTTTGGATAACAATTGTTGCTGATAATACTATTGGGACTATTGTGACTATATTAATTTTCCAAACTCTGGTTATTTCTTGTTGTAATTTTTGATTATTATTAGTAAATCCTTTGCCATGTCGGTATATTATTACAGTACAGGATGGGCCAATTTGATGGCTGTGACAAAAAGATCTTGCAAAAAGGCTTAGACATATAGTAAAGCAAGTATAGAAAATATACGAATAAAAGATAATATTTGGTTTCATTGAATAGTTCCAATAAACCTTATTACTACGCCAGTGTGTAAGCTGAGTGCTCCTGAGGTTTCGTAAGTAAAACCAATTTTGTCTTCCATAAAATTTTCTTCATTATCCCTTTCCTACCCTGTTTAGGTATAGGATTAGTCTGACTTTACTGGCTAAGCAAATAAACTCACACCAGTACATAATAATAACAACAGGTGCAAAATAAAAATTATTGTCTGCAATTTCGCATGTGCTTGTGAAGTTAGGGAACATACGAGTATATCAAAATAAAAATCATAGGATTTAGTAGTAGGCTTAAAACCACTTTAACACAAACCTAGAAATTTGTAAACATATATAATAAAAACTACAGCTTTTAAAGTGCGATCCCTCTGTTCTCACAGAGGATCAGCCAGATCTAGGAAAGTACAAAGTTGTTAATTTTTCCAATGTCTGAGCTAAACCCTAGCTAAAAGCTTTTTTACATTCAGATGCCTTAAAGCCCCTTGAAGATTTTCACTTAACTTAAAATCACTCTGTACGTTTCAGGAATATTATTTGAACAACCTTTTACGTAACAGTTAGAATAAATACGTCTTGTAGAGTTTGTTAACACTTAACCTTTCCTACAGACTATCTACAATTGTTGAGAAAAGTTTCTTGAAAAGAAGACAAAATATTGTATTGTTCGTTTATCTTATAAATCCAAATCCTGAGTTTCATATAAGGCCATGTTCAGAGTGAAAGGATGGAGGTCAGGGCAAGCGCGTTGGCGGGCGCGATTAAGTGGCTTTAGTTCATCACTAGTTTATCATCATCACATCACCATTTACGCCGAAAGACGTCCACTGGTGTCGCCATAACGACTGGCCCTGTGCGCCTCGCATTGGATTCTCGCGATACTTGGTTATCGGTCCACCTTGTGGGAGGCCTTCCAACGCTGCACCAGTTGTTACAGTCATATTAAAATTTATAAATCGAGATAATTTTATAGGAACTAAAAAAGTAAGTGCCGCAAGAAATTTTAACTTTGGAATGTACTATAGAGAATGTGTACCTCAAGATTATGATCTAGAATTCTAAATTTAAATATTGACATGTTCCCTCAGAGTATAAGATGCGGCAAATAAAATGGCCGTTTTTGCTATGGTTACGCGCAGCCCCAAAAAATTGCGCATTGAAAGTCGATGGTCAGTTTAGCTTAACTTACAAGCGGCGTATTGTAATACCATAGATGAGCGAGGTCATTATTTCCGTTCACGTTTGACTCCCGCTCCTATAGTCACGTCAATATGGACGCAAATGATGGGTTCATATGTTTAATCCTTCATGCTCGCCATCACCACTCACTCTGCTTTCGCCCTTAGACATTGTTTACGGTCAAGTTTGTTGGTGACAGCTTATCCATCAGAGTCACGGACGTCCGGGTCGTACATATACGATAGTAGTGGTTTTCCGTAGTTATATTTGGTTTGTGGGATTCTGGTTCCATTAAGCAATGAAAAGTTTGAATCATTAGAAGAATAAGTATTATCACTTATAAATTGCAAGACCATATCAACTAGCATAGCATAGCATCAGCCTTATAACGTTCCCACTGTTGGCCAGGCCTCCTCTCTAGGAGAGGGAATAGGCCGTAATCCACCACGCTGGCCCAGTGCGGGTTGGTGGATGTCACATGTCTTCGAATTTTTGGTTCTAGGATATGCCGGTTTCCTCACGATATTTTCCTTCACCATTTTAAGAGCAATGGTGATGACATAAATTACAAAAAGATTAGAAGGGTATTATCGACTTCAAAGATGTAAATTATAAATATTGTTCACTGGAAATTGTTCAGAAGCATATTCTAATTGCGAAAGTTTATAAAAGTGTAGGTTTGTTAATTTTTCACGCTTCAACGGCTTTAGATGAAAGTTGGAACACGGTAAACTTTTTCATGCAGGGGCGCCGACTCCGTGGGTGCTCGAGCACCCATGACAAATAAACAGTGGGTGCCGAGCACCCCTGAGAAAAGACATCATCGTCTTTTAGGGATGGGCGTTTTTTCTTAACCCGACGACCCGTGTAGTGCAGTAGTTGAGACGCAAGTTTCGCGGGTTCGATTCCCGCACATATTTTTATCAAACATTTAAGTAATTAAGTACGTAGTTTGTAAGTAGAACATTTATTTATTTGTCGGTCGATCAGTATGTGAATAGCATAAGAATTTAAATCCAAATAAAATTAGAAATCATCCTGTTTCTCAGCCCAGCGGATTCTCATGAAGTCAATAATTCTCTGGTATTTATCTTTCAGGTAGCAAAAAGTAACGTTGATGACGGACGTCACCGTCCTTGGTAGCGCTGTCACTGTCATTGGTTACGATGGATGTACGTCAGGGTTCAATTCTTAGCCCATCCCTTTTTATTGTTTATATTAATAACTTTTCTTACCTGATGTCTAATTTATCTGATATAATTAAGCTCAGGTGCATATACAGTAAGAAAAAGAATGCAAATGACTGATTTATCCATAGCTAGGTTAGTTTACTTTGCTTATATCCACAGTATTATGTCTTATGGGTATTTGCTGTGGGGATCATCAGCTGACGCAGTTTCAATTTTCTTATTGCAAAAGAGAGCAATCCGGGCTATTTATAAAATGGATCCTAGCGAGCCTTTTAGAAATATATTCAAAGAAATCAATAACTGGCTCTACTTTCACTTTATGACTAAGAAAGTGTATGTTTGCAAAAACTTAGGACGCGTAGTAAACATGAAATGGTTATACTCAAATGGAGGTTATCTAAGATAAACAAGTAATTTCTTATATACACTTTTATAACAAGTTGCCAAAGTCAGTTACAGAACTCAGCGAGGGAAAGTTGAAAACCAACATCAAAGGCGTCCTTATCAAAAATCTGAGCAAGCGCGTCGGACTCGCGCACTGAGGGCTCCGTACAATACATGGCTTAATTTATGAATCTAGTCTTCTAATTGAATTGGATATTAAAGATCTAAAAAACAAAAAGTTTCGGAGTTAACAAACTTTCTCCATTTTTAATTTAAAAAATATGCAGATGATCTTACTATTACAAACTATAAAATCAGTCATTCGAGAGCGAAAATTCCCAAGTCAATTCTAAACTGCATTAATAAAGCTCATTCATAAGAAAAATAATAAAACCATAGATCCTAACACCCACCTTCTATTGCTTTATTATCAATAGCATCTAAAATCTTTGGAAAGGTCATGCACGAAAGATTCTTCTACTGAGAGAAATAAAATATGTTTAAACATTATTAAAAAACAGTGTAAAGTGCAAACTGGCAATTTAGTATAGCTATTTAGGCTGAAGGTGAAAAAGAAGTTAGGATTGAGAGAGATAGATTGTTCCAGACTTTCAATGAAATGAAAGGGAAAATAGGAAATATAATAAAATATTTTGTAATGAGTGATAAAACTGCTTCTTAAATAATGTACTAATAGTATATCTACATAGAAGTCTGTTTGATTTACGCTTTCACCCACCTCAGTACTACTTGATATGATAAAGAAATAGAAAACGAGTTTTCAATGAAAATATTTGTTTTCATAGTAAGCTTATATAGCGCGGTAAATACCAATATACACGACCCATCAAGACCATTTCATAAAGTTCAAACATGATAATTATTATTATTTATTTATTTAAAATCATGTAAATAACACCATTACAGCTATTAACGCCAATGCTATTACATAAATTATAAAATTATCTATTATTATCTATTAATATTAATTATCTATTATATTATTATAAATAATTATCTTATTGCGCTTATTACCAAGTTTCTAAGGTCATCTTTCAGTTTCATCATCAGACACAAGTTACCATCTAGCACCAAAACACTCGTCAAGACGAATCACACGAGCCCAAACTTGATGGGGTTGTGTCGTTTAATAACTGAGTTTCTATGGCCACCTTCGGGTTCCATCATCAGATCAGCTCCGTGTCATAATAATTTTGCATTGTCATCTGATTTACACATGCATGCAAAATTTCAGCTCAATGGGTAACTGGAAAGTGGATCAAATTTAATTTACAAGAATTGATCATAGACAAACATCGGGACAGGTGAAACTAAACAAAATCTTGTAAAATGAGATCCCACATTAGAGCAGTCAATACGTCAATCTCTCAATAATGTTTAAAAGGTTTTTTATTCCTTATCTATAGAATCGACCTAAAACGGTGAAGGAAAACATCGTGAGGAAACCGACATGCCGGTTTCTTAGAACAAAAATTCGAAGACATGTGACATTCACCAACCCGACTAGGCCCGCTTCCCTGTCGTAGAGAGGAGGCCTGAGTCCCAGCAGTGCGAACATTAAAAAAGGCTGATGATGATAACCGACCTGACAAACAAATATTTTGTTATAATTTGCTTATTTTGTTCAATTATTTACAGTTTAGATTTTTTATTATTATTATATTACTGTGGAATGTAATAAATGAAAATAAATATGAAAAAGCATACAAAATATGCATACATACGAAACTGTTACCAAACTACATGTCGCCAGCAATGAAGGCAATTTCCCACGCAAAAATTACAAAATATACTCTAATGTGTTGTATCTTCTCGTACCTACAGCTATAACATAGCTATACATAACGCTTGTGCAAGCTTTCAACTTCACCCAATAGTTTCAGAAATCATTTAAGCTTTCACCCAGAGCTTGAGTACGCAGTAAATATATTTAGTGCATTATTCTGAAACCCTGCTCTTACTGTAGTAGACTACCGAACAAACTCTAGTTCTATTGTGTGTATAGTTACACTGTTGGCGTAGAGTTTATTACTTAGTCACTGCTACGCTTTGAAGCCCGCTTCGTAGAGCCCGGCTACGCCGTAGAAGCCGCTAAGAAAAAATCGCTACGCCATTCTATAGATCCGTAGAATCACGTTGTTGTTAAGACGAGAGAGACAAGTATATACAACCTTATTTTTGGTTTATGCGATAGTTCTATTGTGTGTATAGTTACATTGTTGGCGTAGAGCTTATTACTCACTGTCATTGCTACGCTGTAGAACCCACTTCGTAGAGCCCGGCTACGCCGTAGAATTCGCTGCGAAATAATTTGCTACGCCATTCTATAGATCCGTAGAATCCCGTTGTTGTTAAGACGAGAGAGACACATGTGTATACAACCTTATTTTTAGTTTATGCGAAACATGAAACTAGGGTCTAGTATTTTTTTACGAAGAAACTGTATAATGAAAAATCACAAAGTTATAAGCTAGTTATGTTACCCGGTTATCCACCCAAAGACATGGTTTCCGGGTCATTCGGGCCTCTGAGGGGTAGTTTTGCTACCGCACCCAGCTGTATGCTGGTGTTTAATACCCGCTATGACCTGTCGTCTCGGTGTCCAACTTGTGACCTTTTTGAGATATTTTTGGGGTAAAAATTTAACATGGTGTAAAAATTATTGGGATCGATTCAATTACTGATTCTGAAAAAACTATATTTAGGTTTCGCATATACTTAAAATAATGTTGTATAAATATATGTAAATAATAAAACCTCATTTTGTTTGATGTTAGATGTCGGTGGGTGGATTTCATAAAAATGAGTAAGAAGTTATATTAAAATTAAAAGGCTGCTCATATACTTCGAAGTACGTGGTATGAATTTTTTATCTTAAATAAACATATCACGCATATTGAGCCTCTCAATATTCAATAATATTTTACAAACAAGCTTCGGCAAATATTTGTCCTCATTCTCCCGTAACGATATCACGGCCTATTTCCCTTCGCAGAGATTCCGGCGGGAATTGTACAGTCGAGTCGTTTATGCTTTCGTTAGTTTTCCAATTATTTTTATCAAGTCTTAATAAGGCTGACAATGTATAAAAAACTATGAGTATAGAAATACAATATTATTTTTAGTATATGCCAAACCTGAATATAGTTTGTTCAGAATCAGTAACTGATTCGATTACAATAATTTTTACATCATGTTGTATTTTTCCCAAATATATTTAAAGAAGATCACAAGTTGGACACGACCGACACTAAGTACAACATAGGTCACAACAGGCCATTGCGGGTATTAGGATCCAGCGCACAGCTGGGTGTGGGCACAAAACAGCCCCTCAGTCACCCGGATGGCCCGATGACCATGTGTTTGTGTGATCAATATTTATCTCATCATCAGCCTTTTAATGTTCCCACTGCTGGGACACAGGCCTCCTCTCTACGAGAGGGAATGGGCCGTAATTCACCACGCGGGCCCAGTGCGGGTTGGTGAATGTCTCATGTCTTCGAATTTTTGGTTCTAGGACATGCCGGTTTTCTCACGATGTTTTCCTTCACCGTTTTGCTGCTCTCAAAAGGTGATGAAATAAATTATACAAAGTAATGCACCTGGCCGGCTTTGAACCCGCGACCTACAACTCGTAAGCCGTTACCACTCGGCCACCACTGCTCTTAATGTTTATATAGTATAGTCTTTTCACCATTGTCTTGATATTTAATGAACTATAAATCGGTTTCTGGATCGGGTTTTTGAAGTTGGGATCTCCATCTCCAACGTGGGCAAATTTTACTCTAATGTGAATATCTGACACATTTCCCAGCAAACGTAGTGTTTAGCAAATGTTTCATTCAGCAATCACGGCCTTACATACATGGGACATTCAGAGCCGGAACTACTATTTGTGAGCCGAACGTTTGTCTCTTTCTGTTAAGCAGTAAAGCTAGCAAAGGAGATAGCCGCACGTGTGGGCAGGCGCAGGTTTGCGACGAACAATGGGTAGCTCGCCATCCAGTTGTCTGGCAACCGTTCAGACCGAGCTCGAGGCCGAGTCGTCGACAGCGCGAATCGAAGGGGCCCAGCAGGGCCAATGGGCCGCTATGGCCACAGAGATTTTCTTAAAAGGAGACTCATAGTCCTAGAATACAATAGGTGACTCGCCCTCTAGCTCCACTCTAGACAGCAGTAATGCTAGCAAAGGAGGAGGCCGACCACGCGAGGCAACGGCACTCACGCCCCAGCCACCGCCGGGATTACGTTCCCGATTTCCGGCCACCGTAGACGCGGGCTTGCGGACGAAGAGCAATGGGTAGCTCTCTTTCCGAATGTTCGGTAACCGTAGGGGCACAGCAGGGTTTAAGCCTACTGGGGCCATGGGTAATGTGAAAGTGAACATCAGGGTCCTGGAACGAAGGCAATCAAGGAACAGGAGTGGTTTTTTACTCAGTAAAACATGTGGAGCAAATCCGCATGCGTGATGAATTCCGCACGATATTAAAAATACCCTTAGGTGACGATCCTATTTCACTGTGACTGTACTACAGATAAAAACAAAACGCAAACGAAGGACCGTCGCCGTCCCTATCATAAGGAGGAAGTCATGAAGGTTTGTTAAAGGAAGGAATGTTTATGCTTTTAAAGGTTTTTCCGGAAAGTTTAGCCATATCTAACTTAATAATAATAATAGTTTTGTTGCTTAGGTCTGTTTTAATTAACTTGGGTTTTGGAAGCCGGGATTCTAGAAGGTTTTACCAGAATCAGATATATTTTGTTTATTACGCTAGTTTGTATATGTTACTTAGTTAGTCTGTACCGAGTAAAAGGGCGAGATAGTGAAATGCAAAGAGGTTAAAGAGATACAATAAAGCGGATATCAGAAGAAATCTCTTAGGAAAACTGTCATCCTATGTCAGCCAGTTTTCAATAGTAAACATGCGAATTAAATTTGTAATTTATATGTTTTTAAGCTATTTTCTAGAACTATTTACGAAACTTATTGAATTATAATTAATTACAGAGTAAATACGAAAAATATTTACGAAAAGTTTGAAGATAGGTACAGTCGTCCACACTGGATTGAGCGACTTACTACTCCTAGGTAACAACTGTCGGAACACGTTTTTGTTCGCTATGTA
The DNA here is from genome assembly GCA_958295575.1 of Leucania comma. Taxonomy (NCBI): domain Eukaryota; kingdom Metazoa; phylum Arthropoda; class Insecta; order Lepidoptera; family Noctuidae; genus Leucania; species Leucania comma. The sequence continues at coordinate 7,262,504 of OY282468.1, forward strand.
CTGTCTATTGGTAGTCTATATTTAATGTCTTTGGTAAAATGTTACTCGGCCGAGAAGACAGTGATGTAAGCGAGTTGAAGAGATAAGCGCTCGGCTGAGCGCTCGGCGCTATGTTCATACGTACCGAGTATTCGAGAGCACTGTCTCACCCGTTTGCCCAGTACGTGTGATCAAGGCATACGTGCCAGTTTTTCCCATTTTTTTTTTTAATATTGATAAGGTCGCGCGCGCTTGACGTATCTCACCTGATGGTAAGGCGATGATGCGATGGGCTGTGGATTAATATATAACTTAATAAATATCCCTAAGTTGTGGTTATCAGGAAATACAGGCTCTATTTGAAAATGCATCTCCTTGTACAAAATAAATCGCCATTTACGGCCTCCTTGTAACGATAAACTGTCTAAATCCAGTTTCAAGATATTATTCTTCGGCAAAAACATTTTAATTTTATACTTTTCACTTCAGAAAATGTACTTTTTATTATAGAGATATCTGTGGAATAGGCTGCAAAGCCTCTCAAACATAATGGAGGTTTAAGAGGCAAGGAAAAGAAAGGATTTTCCTAACAGATGAGTGTGTCTAGTCCGAATATTTCTACTCTATAGCTGATTTCAATGTTGAATTGTTTCTTTATTAGCGATCGATTTTAGTGGTTGAATATGTTATAATCATGTTATAATCGAGTGGAGAACTTTAAAGCCGTGATGTAGGATTATGTTTAAGTTTTCATTTTGTTTATTTAGGGACAATTAAAAACCACAACATACAATGCATACTTTTTTTTTTTTTTTTTCGGTAGGTAAAATCATCCAATGACAAATCCCGCCCTTGGGTGGAGCGGGAAGTAGTGTCAGACTCTTACTGACTAAAAACCTACCCCGTTCCATTCTTCGCCTTGGTCCCAGGGCCCCGGGTGCCATTTTCACATACCCTTTGACCCCAGTAGGCTTCGGCCCTATCGGGCCCCTTCAGTTTGCTGACAACTCCTTGAGGCGCGCGGGAACAGTGCGCGCCGTAAACGACTTGAGCTCGGACCGGTCGGTTACCGGACGGACGGACAGCGAGCTACCCATTGCCCGCCGTCCGCGAGCCCGCGCCTACGGTGGCCGGAAATCGGGATCGGAAACCCGGCGGCGGCGGCGGCGTGTACGCCGTTGCCTGATGCGGTCGGCCTCCTCCTTTGCTAGCATTACTGCTTCGCAGAAGGAGGCGACCGCCTGCCACTCCTCCTCGCTCCGGAGCATGGCTTGAACCAAACCCCGGCGCGAGAGATCGCTGCCGCCGATCGCCCCCACAAGGACACGGCGATGCTCTTCCCAAGCGGGGCACACCTCGACATACAATGCATACTAATAAATTCACAATTAACGTAAGTGATAACAATATTGTGGCTCACTGCATTATTTGCATTTTAACAAAAATATATGGTAATGAGCGCCACTAAATGAATTTCATTGATTAATTAATATATTCCATAAAAATTAAAAATAAATAATTAAAATATAAAAATACAACACAAAATCAAATCATCATCATCCAAAACACTAAAAACGATAAAATCAAACATATAACAACACAATTCATCAATTAATAAAATAATATAACACAAAATAAAATCGTAAAAAACATCACAAACATACCATTTGTATTTTTTTTGTGGTGGAAAATCATCAAGTAACTTTTCATGTTCTGCGTGGAATGAGAGGTAGAGACAAACTCTTACTGACTTAAACCCACCTATGTTCACCTGTGTGCCTTCAGTGGGTAGCTGAAGTTTGCGTTTGAGGATCACGGCAACTCTTTTGAGCAATCTCGCAGCCTTAAGGGCCGGTTATATTCAATGTTTTTTTTTGTATGAACTTCGCTCGGGACTATGTCGACTTCGCGGCCCCAAAACAGCGGTTTTATTTTTATATAAAAAAAAACAATAACTATTTAAGATTTTTGTTTTTGCGAAGCGCTTTTTAATAACAAGCTTTATTTTTTTTTTGTAACTTTCAAATATTTCCATAACGTAATCTCTTAGATAATAAATACGTTTGAAATCGTAAATTAGGGTCAGATTCGCGAATTTTTTTTATCAAGCCCACTAATTTATAATATGTTTTTATTTTTGCCAAGCGCTTGATCATATAGTCAGTATTAATAGAATAAATTTTCATGATATTCTCTTCTATATTTGTGCACTTCCACATAGGTTTAAAAAAGTTCAAAATAAGTAGAACCTGGCCTTAACAGACATCGGGCCCTTATTTAAATCCCTAACGACACTTAAAAATCAACTCTCAGAAGACAGTGTATCAGTCACCATCCATTTCTAAAAAGATAATTTTAAAATCACCACAAACATTATCTCTTGCCAATTAAAACTGATTAGTTCAGACTAACGTTAGTTAGTTCTCGAGAGTGAACGACTGAACGAACATGCATTCACTCTTCCATTCATTATTTTTATGAGGACTTTTTATGTTTGTTGGTTCTTTCATTAGGAAAAGTAGCTTGCATTTGCATCTGCATACCGTGTTCTAGATTTCTTTTATCGTTAGTTAGGCTTGAACTGAATCAATTATCATCTAATGGGGTGATTAGAATGCAAGGGTGAATTGATACAAAACAGTGATTAGGATATTTACATTAGTTCCATGTTATTGGTTTCTAACGAAGAATTATAATGATAAAATTAAAATTGTTTGCAAATTGGACCCATTAAATTGCAGCATTTAAGGACTTCAATTTTCAAACTATATTAAAATAACATGCAAATCCCTACAGATTATTGTTTCTTTTGACCTCTTTATTTCTATATATAAAAGTAGTCTCTATAGAGATTTCAATTTTGCAATGATTAGAACTTCAATATATATACTGTATTTATTTCACTGTAATAATCAAAACTTAATAGGTATTTATACAAATTAAAAATAATAATATGTATATATATATATAGAAAAAGAACTTATTGGGTATCAAAAAATTCATCCACATCGATATCAATGGGAAAAGTGCCCAGAAAGCTGGCAGCATTGCCACGTTGAATGGCAATGCTGATTCGTTGACTGAAGAAAAGACCAGTCCTCTGGTCAAGCGAAGAGGCGACTAGCTGTTTGCTGATGTATACTTGTTATTGGCTAGCAGTTTATTTTACTGCTCCTTATCTGTGTTTTTAACTGTAAGCTCCGAGCTGGATTAACACCAAACTTTTAGGTATTAAAAAAAAAAAGTTTGGTGTTAATCCAGCTCGGAGCGTTTTTGTTCCTGCTACTGAGAGACCTGTCTAGTCTCTAGTCCCTACAGGTCAGGTCAGGTCAGGTTCCAAGACTGGTAATATAAACAAAACATACGTTAATCATATTATTTTGTACTGATCTTACTGGGCAAAAAGTTCAACAGTTCTAGTCTTACGCCTTTACAGCGTCTCTTATTAGTACCTAAAGGTAGGATGCAACATCGATGCGACACCATTTATACTCGTAACATTTATTTTTACTAAATTGACGCTGAATTCAAGGTTGCAAGGACACTAGTTTCCATAACTACGTAGTTCTTAAGTTGAGGGAATTCCTTTATCTTAAACACTGCATAGTTTTGGATACTATACGCCGTTAAATTTTGGTCGTTTTAATCCCGCAGAGGGTCGATTCGGTTCATGACACACTACCTATTTGTAAAGATAAAAATTAAAAATAAAGTACTTTATTTGTCAAACTCCAATTAATTCACGCACGTACGAAATTAATTTCTTTAAATAAACGTCTGCTGAGTGAGGCCAATGAACTGTAGGTAGTTAGTACGCAACGACCAACAGCTACCTACAAGGCCATTGACTCGTTTACTTAAAGAAATTAATTTCGTACATACGTATTCGAGTTTTAGAAAAAAAAACTTTATTTTTTAATTTTATCTTTACAAATCGATAGAGTTGTATGTACCGAATCGACCCTCCACGGGATTAAAACGACCAAAATTTAACGGTGTATAATGAATACGTTTAGATACCTACGAGAAAGAAATCGAATTTATTCCCTAAACGTATACAGTATCACTGAGTATAATAATGTCTCATCAGAACCAAAGGATTTGCCGAAACAAGTTTTAACCCAGAATAAAACAGGTACCTTACTAAAGATACGCAAGCCTTGTAATCTAGAGCCCCTAAAATAATTCAAACAAAATGTGGGTTCATGTTCATCAGCATTGTTCTAATTATTTTAACCTAAATTAGGGTCCTAGTTGGGTACTAAACCTAGTTAAAGACCTGATAACAAGCGCCAAGGTATATTTTGGTCTGAAATTCAGGTTAATTTACTTAGCCCAAAGGTTAACTGTTAATGGTCGGTCAGCTTGTTTCGTGAATGGGTACTTTGATATGATTACCATTGTGGAAAATATCCCTACCCTTATAAGTAGATTTACACTTGTTCTTGATGTGCCTATTGGGTCAGTTAGAACAAGCCTGTTAAAACTGACCACTATTTTGTTTTTTTTTAGCCGATGTAGTAACAATAATTATAAGAACAAAAAAATAAAAATAATATGATCTACAATTTATTAAAAAAAAAAACAGTTATTTATAGATCATTATTTTAATTTTTCGTTTTTAGTTATTGCAGAAAATTCAACACACAAAGAAACCAATAAATAACTAGTTACGGAAAATTTGTAACGTATTTTTAACATAAAGCTTATTTGAAATTAAATTTCCAAGGTAATCCGAAGATATCACCACTCGAAGTAACCCATTTTAAAAAACGCCAATTTCATTGGTAAGGGTGGACATTATTTTAAAATATTAAAATCCATGATTATACTATCACTACATAGTATAAAATAAAGTCGCTATCCGCTGTCTGTCCCCATCTATGTTTAGATCTTTAAAACTACGCAACGGATTTTGATGCGGTTTTTTTAATAGAGTCAAGAGAAAGGTTTATATATAATAATACATGCATAATATATTTAATATCACCATTGCAACCGTGCGAAGACGGGGCAGGTCGCTAGTTAGAGTATAAAATAATTATGGATTTTAAAACAATGTCCCTATCGATATATAATGTACTACCTAAAAGTCCCCCAGTGCGTCCGTTGGTCCGTTGAGAATAAAGGCAAAATCAGAATCAGAATAGTTTATTTCAAATAGACCAATTACAGGCACTTTTGAATTGTCAAAATGTCGGTCAGTCCATAAAAAAATGAAGCTAAATTGCACTTTCCAAAGCATAGATCTCTATGGAGAAGAACGTGCAAGAAACTCCATGGACACTCTTTTTAAATCATATTATGAGTTACATAAATCTAATCTGAGTTCAAAGCCTACTGAACGGGTTTTCATGCGTTTTCCACCCATAGACAGAGTCATTCATAAGAATGGTTTAGGTATATTGCAGTAGCTATCACACTACAGTCTGTGAGTTAGGGTGTGTGTGTGTGTGTGTTTGTTAGTTCTTCACGCTCGAACGGCTGAACGGATTTAGATGAAATTTGGTAATCTATACCATATTTTGGAATACAGACTTTTTATCCTGGTAGTGTGTTCCGTTGGAAAAAAAAAATTCTTTCACGTGCCCCGAAGCCGCTGGCAGCAGTTAGTATATAGTGGAGAAAAGCCGAGAGTTTCAAAGATTTTTATCACCCGTGTTACTGACTAGCTCTGGGAGACCAAGAATTTGGGGATGAGGGAAATCACAATCACACCATACACTTGACAATCAACGACTCAGACTTTTATTCGTGTGAAGCTGAGGCGGGTCGCTAGTATGTGTTGTGACCAGTGCGGATTAGCTATATAGTAAAAGTAGCAAATGCTACGGGCCCCGCACATATGGGGGCCCCGCGCCTTCGGGGCCCCGCGCCACCTGATCTTTACAAAAATTATTTAATGTATCTACACTACATAAAATCTAAATACTTTAACATTAAAATTTTATTTAATCTATCTTAATAAAATCTATCTACCTAGGAGGCCCCCTATTCAAATTGCTCCAGGCCCCGCATTGGCTTAATCCGCCAGTGGTTGTGACCATGACCACTAAGAATAAAACCACATTGATTCTCTTTCCCAATGTAATACCCGAAAAGCTGTAAATGTAAAGCTTATTATCACTACATTCAACGGACATTATCATAAAACCTAAAGTACCGAAAGTAACGCCCAAGCGATCGACCTATATTAGGTTCTTACTTCTTAATGTTTTTGGATACTTTTTTTAGGTGGAAAATCAGCCAATGACTTCTCCCGCTCTAAGGCGGAGCGCGAAGGCGTGTCAGACTTTTACTGACTAAAGCCCTCTCCTATGTTCCTGCTTTGCCTTGGGTTCCAAGCTCTGGGTTTTCCTTTCAGAAGCGAATTCATGGTGGCAGTAGGCTTCGACCTGCTGTCTTCACCTTGAGTACTGCTTGGAACATTACGCGCCGTCGACGACGTCGAGAACTAAAAGACGATTTTCCAAATGTCACCCTCTAAGGGGATGAAACGGGGGGTCTAAAGTTTGTTAAGAGACTACTTTCATGCGGGTGAAGCCGCTGGCAGAAGTTATATCATAGCATCAGCCTTATAACATTCCCACTGCTGGGACTCAAACCTCTCTAGGACCTCTCCTAGAGAGGTTCCCTCGAACCTCCTCTCTGGCAGAAGGTACTACTTAATTATTATGGAGCTAAAACTTTGTGCGTTTGTTACTCCTACACGCTCAAACAGCTATACGCATTTAGATAAACTTTGGCACACGGGTAGATCATGTCATGAGGTAAATGATACTTTTTATTCTGAGGGTATGTTTTCTTTAGGATAATTTTATGATACAAGTTAGTTGGTGATAAAAATAGACGTCCTCTACTGAATAGTTGGGTAATCAAGTAACAGAAGACTGGCACTGCCCTTTTATTTGGTTTTCTACCTACCCCTCGAGCGCTGATTGTATATACGTTTGTACCACTTGAATGACCTTGAAAAACGCTTATTTGTCATACTGTATAAACGGTTGTACGAAATTCAATCGGTCGAACATTTTGGTTTCTATGCCTTCGTTTTTCTTAGAAAAAAACAGAAAATGTTTTTTTTTCAATAATTAAAAATTACCGGCCCCCGGCGGCCGAGGGGTTAATTCATGTCCTACTGCTGGGTAAAGGCCTCTCTTTTCTCCTTCGAAGAATCTCTGTAGTTTGGCGCAATCTCTAGCCAAGGTTGACCCGCAAACGTGATAAAATCGTCATACCACCTTCGCCGCGGGCGAACTCAACAGCGACGCCTTTTCATTTGTGTTTACGAGTATAAACATAAAAAATGAGCAGTTCTGAAATAAAAAGGAAACCATGTAAATTTGGTATACACAAAGGTATGATTTGTTTATAAAGTATACAAACAAGGTACAAATAAAAGAAAATAAAAAATACATTTTTTTTTGTCTTTATTTTTGAAAACATTTTTTGTTTGTAATATACAAAGAACGTACAAATAAAAGAAAATAAAAAAAATACATTTTTTTGTCTTTATTTTTGAAAACATTTTTTGTTTGTAAATATTTGTTTGTAATAGGCACCTTACCTACCACATAAACATTATAGTCTGATAGTATAATGCCAAGACCTTTCCTTGCATGAAAACATATTTTGCGATACACTTACTCCAAAATCCGCTCTTTTCCCTGCAGCGGCCGAACGCGTGAGGGAACCAGCGCCCTCACGCACCAGCTGTCGAGATTCCGACCCCGACTGCCAGCCATGATAGACGAGGGCTTGTAAACGTCGAGCAATGGGTAGCTCGCCGTCCGGCTGTCTGATAACTAACCGAACCGAGCCCCTAGTCGTCAGCAGCGCGTAGTGATCCACGCGCTCCTCAAAGATATGTAGGGGCCTAGCAGGGCCGATGCCCGCTAGCAAGGACTGCGGGGAATCTCTGAAAAGGAAAGCCGTAGTCCTAGCACGCAAAGGGCAACGGAGGGATACAGATGTGGTTTTAATCACACACGCCCTCTCGCTCCGCCCAGAGCAGGAGAAGTCATTTGATGATTTTTATTATGAAAAAAGCTCTTACGTTGTTGAAACTTTTACTGTCCGGACTAAGCGTTGTGCCTCGTCGTTTATACCAAGTATATCGAAGGACTGGAACAGTTTCCCTGCAGCAGTCTTCAAGTCAGAATATAATTTAGGTTTCTTCAAGGCTAGAGTGAATAGGCTTTTAATAAACTAGTGCACCTCACCATCCTTCTGCGAAGCAGTAATGCTAGCAAAGGAAGAAGCCCACCGCATCAGGCAGAGGCAACGGAGCGCTCGCCCCAGCTGCCGCCGGGATTCCGATCCCGATTTCCGGCCACCGTAGGCGCGGGCTTGCGGACGGCGTGCAATGGGTAGCACGCTGTCCGATCGTCCGGTAACCGACCGGACCGAGCCTGGTAGCTGTAGGCAGGCAGGGTCGAAGCCTGCTTAGGTCATCGGTCAGTTTCTGAAAGGGAGGCCCGGCCCCGGCACGATAGGCAACGAAGCGATGGGGTAGGTTTTTAGTCAGTAAGAGTCTGACACTATTTCCAGTTCCGCCCAAGGGCGGGATGTGTCATTGGATGATTTTACCTATCATAAAAAAAATAAAAAAAAACATAACCCTCCTTCTGGCGCAGTCGGGTAAAAAACCCACGCACTTTTTAGAATAGAGCTACAATATGTACTCGTAATATGTGGACATGTGGAACTTTTTATTTCTTTTGATTTCTAACGGTTTGTGTTTTAGTCATTATTAGAATTGAAAGTATTTTTTTTGTTTTTGATACATCATTCTATCACTTTGTTATTCATTAGAAAGTGAATGATGACATTCTTGTATTTTTATAGTATTTGATAGCAAAATATATGTATATTGAGTCATTCCTCTCGATAAGTTTCGCTGAGGTAGTCAATACTACAATAGATTGAATTTGAGAAGTAAGATAAAATTCTCAGTTCCATTTGACCGAGATCGCGGTTCAATGATTCGATGTTTATATTGTCCAATTGTGTAGTCACGTCTTGGGTAACCTTTATCAATTTTAATAAAATTACTTTCTGAATTTGACACTGGCTGAAAGTATAAACCGTAAATAAAAAAAGAAACAAATTAGGCCAGAGTGACTTTTAGGCTAAGAACACACGAAGCGGTTGTCACCCGCGGGCGCCGCGGTTGTGGGCTTGACCTACTGTAGAATACATATGTAAAAAATTAAAGCACATTCCACGACGCGTTTTACGCCCACGGTGTGTGCGGTTGTTCGTGACTCCCGTTGCACTGGCGGGCCTTGCAACCGCATGTATTGCGATCAATCACTCGCTAGGTTTACGGGTGAAAATCGCAACCGCAACGGTTGCGTAACCGCACAAAACTGCAGTCTCGTTAGTTTAGAACTAAAGCAGCTGCTTTTTGGGTTCTTAGCCTTATACATAAAAAGATTAGAGAAGCAAAAAAACTGAAAGTGCTGAAGCTAATCACGTATATCTACTTGTGACCCCACTAATAATCAGTTGTTTGTAAAAACAAACACGTACGTACGTAACGCAGGTGGGTAAAAACCCACCTACGCATACAACTGTGCATAAGGGACAAGGGTGCTTTTCCACACAGGCGGTCGCCTCCTTCTGCGAAGCAGTAATGCTAGTAAAGGAGGAGGCCGACCGCCTTAGGCAAAGGCGGACACGTCGCCGCCGCCGCCGGGTTTCCGATCCCAATTTCCGGCCACCGTAGGCGCGGGCTCGCAGACGGTGGGCAATGGGTAGCTCGCTGTCCGTCCGTCCGGTAACAGACCGGTCCGAGCTCAGGTCGTCTACGGCGCGCACCGTTCCCGCGCGCCTCAAGGAGTTGTCAGCAAACTGTAGGGGTCCAGCAGGGCCGAAGCCTACTGGGGCCAAAGGTTATGTGAGACTGTCACCAAAGGCCCCAGGATAAAGGCAAGGAATGGAAAGGTAGGTTTTTAGTCAGTAAAAGTCTGACACTGTTTCCCGCCCCACCCAAGGGCGGGATTCGTCATTGGATGATTTTACCTACCACAAAAAAAAAAAAAAAAAAAAAAAAAAAAAAAAAAAAACCACAGATGTGCTATGTTATGTGCTATGGATGGTGATAACGGATTCAAAAGCTATTTATTTATTATTAATTACAACGGTCGTACAACCAATTACAGTAACTAAACAAAAAGAAAAAAAAAAAGTAAAAATATAACAAAATACAAAAATGTAACGAGATTTGTGTTGTTATACTCATACATCAATCCCTCTCACAGTACTTCTGACATGTCAATAAAATCGTCTTCCATTCATCTATGTTTGTTACAGGGCCGTGCCCGGAGTTTTCTTGCGTGATCGCATCAGAAATGAAAATAACCACAGGAAAACCAAGATTACCGATATAACCCAAAGAATCACCAAGATTAAGTGGCAGTGAGCAGGGCACATTGCTTACAGAGCAGATGGTCAGTGGAGCCGAAAAGTTCTGGGTTGGCGTCCGAGTACCCGAAGACGCAGCGTTAGAAGGCTTCCCAGAAGATGGACCGATAATCTGGTGAGAGTCGCGGTATTCTGATGGATACGAATGCCGACCGTTGTGACCAGTCGTTATGGTAACACTTGGGGGAGGCCTATGTCCAAAAATTGTCATCATTCAGCTGAAATGATGATGTTTTTCATTTGCTATAGATGCATGCTGTGGATGGTCACGAGTGGTATAGTAACGAGCAGAGCAGATTACCTATAACAGGCGCGCGCTCCCTTTGTCTTCATTAAATAAATCGTATAGCTCGAGCCCATTTAGGTACCGCTCGACCATTAGCTTAGCATCAGTAAAAAAGGTCACTTATATAGTTTCATAGCTTAGCTTTCACATTCTAATATAACATCTTTTGTGGAGGAACACTCTAAGTATTACATGAGCTATATTTTATTTCTCCACTGCTGGGAGAGCAGTGGTGGCCAAGTGGGTCGTGGGTTCGAACCCAGCCAGGCGCATTACTTTGCGTAGTTTTTTTCATCACCAATGCTCTCAAGAAGGTGAAGAAAAACATTGTGAGGAAAGCGGCATGTCTTAGAACTAAAAATTCGAAGAACAACTCGCACTGGGCTCGCGTGGTGGATTACGGCCCATTCCCTCTCCTATAGAGTAGGAACTTTAAATTATAAGTCTGAATCCCAGAAGTGGGAACATTATAAGGCTGATGCTATGATGTGCTATGCTACTGCTATCAAGTGACAGTGTATTACGATAAGCTTAGTTGAGTGATGGATTGCTAAAGTGGCATTGATGGACATACTGAGGTATCATCTAAGCCACTTTAAGCTCGTCCTTCATGATGTAGCAATACGTATACGGTTGTGAGCGAATTGCCATCACGACTATAGATGTAAGGCCGGTTTAAAGATAACTAAACCAATCCGTTTAAAACGAAAAAAAACCGTTTTAAACCGAAATAAACAGTTTTTTGTTCGTTTTAAAACGGTTGATGTTGATGTCTATGTTTTTCTTAAATAACTACATTTTCTTGATTTTACTGAGGTAGGGATATAACGGAATACCTATAAACTGTGTAAAGATTTTTTAAATATGTGTAAAACTTATATTGGTACAGTTAGCGAGTTTAGTTCTAGTTGGTCCGTCAGACCAAGCGTAGGTATTACCTACTTAAGTTAAGAAAACTCTATTTATTAGTTAAAAACTCTGTGTTGGTAATTTAACATTTTTTTTTCATGTAACATCAAACACTCTCGTTGATGTCGTCACACGTGACTCGACGCAACGTTGCCAGCTCGCCTACCCTACACACAAATGCACATTTCGTAGGCGAGCTTACAACCGTTTAAAATGATTTATTTGGGGTTTAGAACGGCAACATTTTATTTAAAACGATTTTACGCAATATAGTTACGACCAATAGCTGAAATTGAAACTCAATCTCAAACTCATTTTGATTGACTTCACAGAAAACATAATCATTAAAAACTTTTAATTTATATTTATTTAGCTCAGAAGCTAGTGCATAGTTCCAATTGGTAATTTCTTAAGAACTGGCAAGAAACTCTATCATTACTCTTTATAAAACAATCTTTAATTTCTTAATTGTTTAATTTCACCGCGGGATTGTTCGAAAGAGTTTTTTTTCACAACTATCACACAATTCCATCTAATCTCACAATAAGCAGACCTTGATTTATGAGTACTAGACAACTAATAAACATACTTATATATATTTCCAAATTTAACCCAGAAATTTAAAATTATATCCAGACACAGAACAAATGATCGTGCTCATCACAGAAACATTATTTTGTCCTTGGTGGGAATCGAACCCACGACCTCCGGCATAGCAGTCAGGGCCACTAACCACTACACCAACAGGCCAGTCAAGTTCTTGCGGCTTTGGAACGTAAAGGATAATTGAAGGAACACAGGTGGTTTTTAGTTAGTAAAAGTATGACAATACCTCACACTCTACCAACAGTGAAGCTGATTTGATGATTTCCTTTGTAAAAAAAAGGTTATGCTACAAGCCACAACAATCAGTTTTGCCGCCTAATAGCCCAGTCTCCTTTCAGCATTTATTAGTATCAATTGAAGTAGTGGAAGTTTTCTGATCTACTCAGACTTTACAAAAAATACAAGCGACTTCAATGTTCTTACTTCGTTATTTAACACCGACTTCCGAAGTCGCTTGTATTTTTGCTGTAAAAAGTTTTTATTTTACACTTTTTAGCTATGGTACCACATCTAAAAAGTACCTCTCAGCCAAACTTATATAGTGTGCAAGTTATATAGTACCTAAGGTACTTATAGAATTTAAACATTCTCCACATAGTCCACAATTTACCAAGAAATCGGTGAAAATACACAAAAAGAAAACCTACAGCTGTACATATAATATAACCTCCTTCTTTTTGAACTCAGTTAAAAAGCCAGTCGTATTTTTCATAAAAAAACAATAAAAAAGGTAAGTATTGTTAAAATTCTTATTGCCTTCAAAAGTAGCCTATAAAATAAACCGTTTGCTACCATTAGATCGATAAATACATACTTTCAGAAGGATTTCTTTAACGATTTTCTGTAACAAGACCCCGAAAGCCGCAAAATGGTTCTTCAAACGACTTTCAGTGAAGATAAATTCTTTCAAGACTGAAAGACGGCTTGTCGTACTTGTCAAGAAGAATTTACGGGTTCTCCTGTCATGTCAGTTCAAGGGGCGACCTTGAGTTATCTACATGATTAGTTAGAATAATATTGATTTTAATTATACCTATTAGATATATATTATTGTTTTTGAAAAGGTGTTTTTTTGCGGGTTTTCTCCCGGTGGTTTTTCCTTGCTCCCTCTCTGAGACCCTCAGAGAAAAGGAGTTTCGGATCCCCTGTTAATTAGTAACAAATACTGTATCCCCCAGTACTTTGCTTAAAATGGTAACTGTATGAATTGCTGCTTGTTTTGGTATTATATGTATATTTATACTTGAATCTAATTTATCACAACATCTATGTAGGCTTTTAGCTACTATTCCTGTCGCTCTTATTACTATCGGTATGACTTCTGTAGTTGTGTTCCACAACCGTGTTATTTCAGTTTATAATATAATATAAATATATTATACATATATATATATATTATTTATATTTATTTAATATATATATTCTTAAATATATATATTTATATATATACTCTAACCTTTATGGTGGTTAGGCCTCTCTTTGAGGTGTGACTGGAAAGACGTTATGGCGTCCGTACCTTCCGCATGATGCAGGTCTTCACCCAACCAGGCAAGTTCGGAAGGTTCCTACACTGGATACATGTTAGATGCAAGTTTAGATTATTTCATACAAGAATAGTATCATTGAGACTCAAGATGAATATGGTTAATGGAGCGCTTCTGAAACAGCAAAAAATAATAACTAACATTTTAAATAAACGATGAAAATTATACAAAACACTCTTTCTTTAGGTGTAATAATTGTGTACTATATTATTTATCGTAATAAACGTCACTGATAAAAAAAAACATCTTTAACTATACAAATGGATTTATAAATAGTCAGAAACAGAATCTTTTTTAGGTGTATAAAATCCGGTTTCGGTTTTTTTTTTTCATGGTAGGTAAAATCATCTAATGACAAATCCCGCCCTTGGGCGGAGCGGGAAATAGTCAGACTCTTACTGACTAAAAACCTACCCCGTCACTTCGTTGCCTATTATACAGGGGCTGAGCCTTGCTCTCAGAAAGCGGCCCTTGATCTCAGTAGGTTTCGACCCTGCCTGCCTGCAGCTAGCAGGCTGGGCCTCTACGGTTTGCTGACAGTTTCTTGAGGCGCGCGGGAACAGTACGCGCCGTCGACGACTTGGGCTCGGTCCGGTCGGTTACCGGACGATCGGACAGCGAGCTATCCGGTTTCGGTTCCGGTTTTTTTTACGTTAAATCAAACTTTTGGTCTGATTGTTAAAAAAAAACATTGTAGTTAAATATTCGTCGTAACCCTTTGCTCGCCAGTCCGACTCGCATTTGGCCGTTTCTGGACTGCAGAAACATCTTCGCTTTAACGTTACTTTAAATTAATTTTACGTTGCTTGGAAAAGGTAAGTTTTCAGAGGCTCGTGGAACTAACTAAGTTATCTTTAGACTTTGCCTACTTATCTTGTTAAAATGTTAGCGATGATAAAATTAGGTATGAGAGAGCTCCGGCTAATCTTGCTAGGAATAACTGAGAATTAAATTGAAATAAAAATTGAATTAAGGCAATTATATTCTAGTCTACAGAGTTTTAAATTTTCGAGTAGCTCTACATTCCTATACATTTTAATCATGTTGATCGTTTTAATACCGTGGAGGGTCGATCCGGTACATAAAACACTATCGATTTGTAAAGATAAAATTAAAAAATTAAAGTACTTTTTTTAAAACTCGAATTAATTTACAAACGTCAGCTGAGCGAGTCAATGACCTGTAGATAGTACGCAACGACCGTCAACTACCTACAGGTTCTTTATAAATCGATAGTGTTTCATGTACCGGATCAACCCCCTACGGGATTAAAATTATCAAAATTAAGCCGTGTATATTCAATTTTGCTCTTATTTGCAGTTTTAATTTAGCTTTACCTACTTTTATTCTAGATTTGGGATAATTAGTATATATATATATATATATATATAGGAATATAGACTTCAAGTAGTAGTTCCAAATTTTACGATCACGATTTTACGATTTTTTATTATCGCAAAACCGCGAAACCGCAGGCAGCAGCTAGTTCTTTCTAAAAGCATCAGCATAGCCAAAACAAAAACAGAATAGAATAGACAAAACACACACATACACAGACTTTTAAAGCAAAAGAGCGCCAACCCAATTCTGTAGGCTGAATTTTAATGAAAATTAAAAAAAGGTCTGCCTTTGAAAAAGATATGGTTACTGTAACGAGATGTTGTCTATGTTTTAATCGAGTTTTTTTTTAATGATACATTTGTACAAAGTTCTTTTTACGGTTCCGTAACTTAAAAAAGAAAAAAACCAAAATCCTTAAAGGATCACTTTGTTGTCCGTTTGTTGACAAAATTTGAGTCAAATCGACTCGAGAAGAAGAAGAAGTATGCGCATTCTTATCCTGTTATTGTTATGATATGTATGTATTTGGAAATATATAAGTATATTTATCAGTTTTCTAGTACTCATAACACAAGCTCTGCTTAGCTTTAGACTAGACGGCGTTGTGTGATAGTTGTGGAATATAATATATATATTTTATTCGCTCCACTAGAATGGAAAGATTGAACTTGATTTTTGATATTGAACAAATTTAAAGATTTTTTTATATTTACGATTCCGGATAAAGTTACTTTTTGATACAAAAAATAAAAAAAAAGTTGAGTCAAGAGCCCAATTCTGAAGGCATTTCTGTAGAAAAAGCGTGAAATAAATGATCATGCAACAAGTGGATCCATCAACAAGGAAAATGATAAGTAACTGTATTCGGTTTGCGCACCCTTCTCCACTTAATAAACCTGTCTAACCTTTTCTCAAGTATGTATACGTATGCCACCGTAAAATTACAAACGCCGTAAGATAGTAAAATGTCGCGTAAAATTGTGAAATATTTTTTTAAATAGAAAACTAATTCATTCATTAGTTATAGACAAGATCGTTTAATGTACGATAAATCAAATGTTTTTTATATCCCCCCGATATCACACCCCGCATCCCGCTTGCATATTCCATGCAATACAACAAAATAATACTTGTATGAAAAGGATATTTGCGGGGGCTAATGCGTGATGAAATCCGCGCAATATTAAAAGTACCCTAAAGCCCTGCGATAGGTCAAAGGATACTTTTGATCCCAAGAGTATATTCTATTGGGATAATTATCAACTCCCACGCGAGCATCCAGTGGCAGACGCCAGTCGAATACAAATCATAACATTGTACTCGAACGATTGTGTTACTATACATATGAAAGGTTTTCCATGTTGTTCGTCTCATAAATATAACGGCTTTACTAAAATATAGGTAGTCGTTAAATATGCTTGTTCCACGCGGAGCTATGGGTATTTTATTCGACACAGATATAAGTTCAGATGAATTTATAACATGATTGTGTGGTAGAAAAAAGGCTGTTGTAAATAATAATTGAAGGCAGTTTTGTTTTGGCAGCTGTTGCAAATAAAAAGGCCGTTTTGAGGGTACTATTGGGAGGAAATGTTATGGGTTAGATATTGTTATTACTTTTGGTTGCTAGGTGTAATTTTAATGGTTTTTGGTGGTTATTATAGAGGGTCAAATCAAAGTCGAATCTGACCCTCTTCATGATAGATTTTCTTGGGTTTAAGTGAGCTTTCTTTTTTGGTGTGCCCCGCTTGGACAGAGCACCATCGTGTCTTCATAGTAGTTATTGGTGCCGCCGACTTCTCGCGCCGGACCCTAGTTCAGGCCATGGTATTGAAAGAGAGCGAGTCAGACTTTTATTGACTAAAAAAGCCCAGTGTGTTCTTTCACTTTCAAAATCAAAATCAAAATCAACTCTTTTATTTCAAATAGACCATTTACAGGCACTTTTGAATAGTCAAAATGTCGGTCAGTCAAAAAAAAAAGTGAAGCTAAATTGCACGTTCCAAAGCGTAGATCTCTATGGAGAAGAACGTGCAAGAAACTCCATGGACACTCACTTTGGGTACGCCATAATCATAGGGGTAAGTCCACTCTTTGAGGAGAGGCAGGAGAGATGTCACGCCATTTTCACCTTCTTCATGACGCAGGTCCTCACTGGACACGGTAAGTTTGGGAGGTTTCTGCACCTGATTCAGGCGGAAGACACGCCTGGGTATCACTATTGTGTGGACCGCCCGGAGGACACGGTGGAACATACGGTGAAAGTGTGCCCCGTTTAGGCAGAGTACCGTCGTGTTCTCATGGGAGCGACTGGCAGCGGTGACTTTTCGCGCCAATCCCTGGTTCAGGCCATGGTCTTGAACGAGGGGAAATGGGCGGCCGTCGCCTCCTTCTACAAAGTAGTAATGCTATTGAAGGAGACGGCCGTATGCGTGAGGGAACGGACATCTTCACGCCCTAGGCGCCGAGACCCCGACTTTGACTGAGAGCAAGAGGCGAGAAATGGGTAGCTTCGCCGTCCGACCGTCCGGTATCCGTCCGAATCAAGCCCGAGTCGTTGGCATTGCGTAGTGTTCGGTGCGCGCCTCATATCAGCAAATTTTATGAAACCATAAGCAAAGGTTTTAAGATAACTATTCTGTCTTATTGTTCTACACATTTACTGTCAAAAAAATAATTTAATATAACATTTCTCCCTGGAATTTTAGAGCCAAAAATATAGTTCGTGGAAATTAATCGAAAACTAAATTTATTTCAAAGCGAATTGTGCTAAAGTTTGGCAACATTCGTCGACTGTTTTAATGAAAATGCACGCGTGTGAAAAATAACGAGTTTCCTATGTAATTTAGTGCAGCTTTAAATGTTTTATTTCGATGTGATGTGGACGGTGCTACGAGAATATTTCGTGCGATTTTCATGAATAGTGCCTAATTCGATTACTGGGGCGAGTGTCGTTTTATTGGTTTAAATAGCAGTTATTTGTCAATATTGTTCTCGGTTTGATAATAAAAATACGATTTTTTTCTCAATTACATTACATTATATTCAAAATATACTTTTGGCTACTGGATAATTTACGTTTTTTTATGGTTTTTATCAACAATGGTTTCACAGACTTAGCGATCACAGTTTATTTAAGAAATTTTATCCCATAAAAACTTCTATCCCATGGCAGAAGCATCGCCGAACCGTTTTCCGTAAGCCTACTTATCTTAGCTATGGAGCTTAGATAAGTTTTTAGGGAGTTAAGATATATCTAGCCATATTTATTTAGCCATTATTTTTTAGCCAGAAGTTTTATATATATTTTGTACTTTAATTTACAAATATATTTATTTATTTAATGTTAATTCTCGCTAAATACTCTCCAGCGTTTGATGGTATATTAACAGTTCGTATGTGTTACTGGCAAAATTGTGGTGTCTCTTCCACAAAGACCATTAATCAAGAGTTGAAGTTGAAGTTATTTATAATTAGAATGGCGAGTCCCTTTAAATAGAAATTAAAAAAAAAAAAAAGATTTCGAATAGTGCCGCAGCTTTAACAGGCATCATAGAAAATTGAGATAAGTACCTATTCTAAATCACAGCCACAATAGAATCGAGGCTTTCAAATGGTAAACGATTCCACGAATTTCGGAAAAAATTGTTTATGAAAATCGCTAGCAGTGTTAATTGAAAAAAAAAAGCGCTATTTTTTCTCTGTGTAATTGCGTTTCCACTACTCCCAAGCTGTAAAGCGCTAAAAATGCTATAAACTATTAAAAGTCCAGCCATGCTCGTGCATTCAGAGCCATTATCACAAATCAAGGGATTCACGTGTGTCCCGGACTTTATAGTTTATTTTACACTATCGATTTACTCGTGACTCCGTTCGCGTACGCGTACGTTACATTTCATAATGATCAGTCAAGCCGTTTCGGAGGAGGTCGATAACAAACACTGTGACATGAGATTTTTATATATTAAATATTGTATATTTTATGATTTGGGTGTCTTCAAGCGAAGAGTGAATTGTCTCTTAATAAACTAGTGCGCCTCACCATCAACGATTTTATGGCTGCTTACCATCAGGTGAGATCGCAGTCAAGCATTAGTTTATAACAATTAAAAAAAAAGCTTTTGCCAGCGGCTTCGGCTGCATGATAGTAGTATTATCGTCTAGGGGTATAAAAATAGCCTACGACTTACTCTCGGATCTAACAAATATACGCAAAAAGAGTAATAGCAAAGTCCCGAACAAAATTTTGCTGCCATATTTTTTAGCGTCAAGTGGTGAGAAAAGTACAAAAGTATATAGATTAAATTTCTAAACCTAGACAATAGAATCTTCGTATTTTAATATATGTAATCCAGTTTATTGTTGGTGAGATTACTGTACGGTGGTTACCTTACACCTTGTTTGTTACTGTTATGAGTACCGCGCCGCGACCCAGGTTAGGGAATTTGATTAAGTAAAACGATGTTTACTGTTATACGGATTTATTGGTACTAAAGAATTAAATGATAAATGGAACGCGATGCACCGCATCATGGGTGCAAGCGTCAGCGTTATTACTAAACAATACAAAATGTGCGGGTTTGCTCGTACATACTCCCTACAGGAGAAATTAACAAGACAAAATAATGGTTATCAGATAAAAATACATATTTGAAAACAATGTTTTAAGAAAATACAAAAAATAATAAACGTTATATAAAAATAATGTAGATACAATATAATGCGAAAAAGACTTGATGATAAAGTTAAGTATTGTCTCTAGCCGCATCATTAAACTTAACGAACGCAAATAGGTGACGTAGCTTTATTCACTCGCGCGCTATTGGAATTAGAAACACTGCTCTGATTGTTGTCATTTAACTCACAAACACTGTGGTAAAACACTCGGTCACCGAGAATCACGCACGGGTTGTCACTGTTGCTGTGAGTTGGAGGCGCAGGTGCACCCTGTGCTTGCGCTGGCGTTGGCGCGGTTGGCACGCTCCAGGCGCGCACGCGACGCCACACGTACACTAGTCCCGCTGTTGCCACGATGCCGACGATGATATATATCAGCGTGTAGTGGTGTATATCATGAACAGAAATGCCTTCAGCTAAAGCGACATTTTCTTTCATTATCTTAATTTTCTGGCCAAGTTCTGATAAGTCTATTTGATTCTGGTCAGTTTCAGAATCGTTCTTGGATATCATATGCGGGATCGTGATGTTGATAATATGATTTATCGGCGGTATCAGTGGAGTGTAAACATCAGGTTTAATGTTCAGTTGGCTAGACTGTTGTCTGTGTGCAATCAAAGTAAATGCTTGCGTTTTAATAATACACCCATTGTCTATAACAACTAGACCCGCACCAGTCAGCTGATGACTGGCAACTTGATCCTCACACATTACACGTAAAGGGCATTGATCGCAACAAAAATAGATGTAGTTGTTAATTGTGTTACTTTCCAACCAGCTGTTTTTGCAGGGCCAGGTTTTTTCCTTGCCTTACACTCAAACTGTTCATTCTGACAGAAATCTTTATCCCCATTTAGATGATAAATAGGTCTTTGAATATGACACAGATATGCATCTGATATCAGACATGATGTTAATGTTTTCTCTGTCATAGTTAAGTAGGTATCCTTCTTCAAGTTTATGGCCACATAATCTGATATTGGTTGTATGTTAACCATGTCAGTTCCTTTGACTTGAGGTATGGAAAATATTTTGAATATCTCAAAAGCATCTCTACTGATAAGAGGAAGTCTGATTTCAAAGATAAGGTATTCTTTCAGCATCCTGGCCTTTACTTTGAGAAGCTTATATATTTTTCTTAAATCCATTTGCACATTGTCTATAGGCAAAGTCACGTCCTTAGGGATCTGAGTCCCGATGGTACTCAGCTGATCTTGCAATTGAACGGGAGTCAATAGGTGTGGATTGAACTGACCGTGATAGATGTCAGTGATAGTATCCAGCAAGGTGCTTTGTAATGACTTCAAGTTATGTAGCATGTTGCTCCCTATAATCGCTCCGAGAGTCAGCTCGTTTACAATGGACATGTTTTGTGCTTCAGATTGAAGTTGGTTTAGCGCCTTTTCAAGGGAAAAGATATGTTGGGAAACCATTTTATGTTGTCTGTTCATGGTTTGTTCTGTTCGCTTGAGAAGATTATATTCAACCTCTATAATCGATGTTTGGTTTTTCCAGTAAGAGGTAATATGACGTTGGTTGTCGCGTAGTAACGTTATGTCCTTGCGATACTGTTCGGCGAATCTCGCATCTAATACCCCGAAGAGGCTATTCGCAAGATATCCGACACCGTCGATAAGACCGCGCCGGTGTCTAGCGTGCTGCTCGTTCGAGTGCTGACCGAGCAACATCTGGTTATAGTACTGAAGTTCACCGAAGCCTTGAACCAGTTGTAATAATATGATATCACAGTTCATAATAATACGTATTGTTTTGCATGATTGTTCTAGGGACTTCGTGTATTTGTTGAGAGCGGTTATGCCTTCCCAATAAGGTTGCATATCGTAGTAGATAATGAGCTTCCACTCGTCTCGTATAATTTGCATGTTAGATAATTTATCGAAATAAAGACTCTGATTAGGTCTAAATCTGGTTGATTGGAAATCACAGTATCCTCCTGTTACTATTGTCATGAAAAATAATATGGACGTAAATAATGTAGTTATGCTAACTCTCTTCGATTTCCTTTGAGGTTTTGTTTCTTTGCTGTTTGTTTTCAGCTCTTCCCGGCTTTCAGACGAGTTTGATGGATTTTGGTTTATAGGTAATATTGATATTTTGGTAATCGGTCTTTTAAGAATTCCATTCTTCGTTTTTAAGCTGACAACGCGAACGAATCCATCTGCTCCGGGATGTAGATCGACGACCCTACCAATTGACCATTTTCCAGGAGGTAAATTGTCATCGTGCAAAAGGACTACGTCGTTTAGGTTTATGTTTTCACGAGGCTGTCGCCATTTGCTTCTTGTTGTTAGTTGTGTTAGATACTCAGAGCGCCATCTTTTCCAGATGTCAGCGAAAATTCTCTGAGTTAACTGCCACCTAGTCCTCAAGTCCCTTTCTGTTTCAACTAGGGTAAGTGCTGAACCGCCTGTCAAAAAGTGAGATGGAGTTAAGTAGTCTAAATCCTCCGGATCTTCGGTGAGAGGACATAAAGGCCTAGAATTGAGGCATGCTTCGATTTGCGTGAGGACTGTTGACAACTCTTCGAAAGTCATCTTTTGCTCTCCGATAACTCTTCTAAAGTGGTGTTTAAAACTTTTGACTGCGGATTCCCAAAGACCCCCTGCGGAAGGCCAGATAGGTGCATTAAAACGCCACTTGATTTCCATGTCTGTCAGTTCAGCCAAAAGTTCGTTGTTAAATATTTGTAGTATTTTCTGGTATTCTTGTTGGATTTGTTTATTGGCTCCGACAAAGTTTCGTCCATTGTCACTATAAATGTGTCTCGGAGTACCTCTACGTGCTGCCATTCTCCGTAAAGCAGCGATAAACGACGAGGTGCTAAGATCGGAAACTAGCTCTAGATGTACTGCTTTTGTAGACATGCAGACGAAAACAGCCACATATCCTTTAGTGGTTTTTATGCCACGGCCCTTGTTGGTTTTAAGGAGTAGGTGCCCAGTGAAATCTATTCCAGTGTGTTCAAACGGTCGCGATGGATTGCTCCTCGCTGCAGGTAAGTCACCCATGATTTGATTATGCTTGTCAGGACTTAGCTTTTTACATTTAACGCATAAGCGTATTTGTTTTTTCGTTGCTTCATTTCCGCCAACAATCCAATACTTTTGTCTAATGAATCCTGATGTTAAGCGGGCCCCGCCATGGAAAGTAAGCTTGTGTGCATGTTCTATAAGAAGCTCTGTTAAACGTCCTCGTTGTGGAATAATTAAAGGATGTTGCATGTCTGCATGAATATGAGCGTGCCTTAACCTTCCCCCGACACGGAGAAGCCCAAAGTTATCAAGAAATGGATTTAGATTCAGTATTCTGCTTTTGTTGCTAAGCTTTCCTTTTACTCTTAAGCTTTTAATTTCTTCTTCAAACTCTTGCTGCTGTACTTGCTTTATGATCTTCATTTTGACTTTTCTTATTTCTTTTTCAAGAATCTATAAACCCATACTAAAATGTGTACAACTTTGGTAAAAGAACTGTGACTTTTCAACAAGCTCATGATTATACTGTCGTCTTCTGTTTGTTTAATGACAGTGTTAACTTGCTTCTGGGGCTTGATTTCCAATGTCGTTGTGTAATTTATTTCTTCATTTTCTTCACCGGCTTTAAACGTTTGTAGCCAAGACGGCCCTTGCCACCATAAAGGATGTTGTATCAATTGCGGCATCGATAAGCCTCTACTTGCGCAGTCTGCAGGATTTTCGGCAGATTTGACATATCGCCAGCAGTCAGAAGGCATGATTTCCGTTATAAATCGTGTCCTGTTGGCAACAAAAGTTTGCCAACGGCCTGGATCTCCTTGCAGCCACCCCAGTACTGCTGTAGAGTCAATCCAGCCATAAATATCAATTTTGTAGTCAGTTAAAGAAGCCTTGACCTTAGCCATGAGTTTAGCTAATAAATGAGCGCCGCAAAGCTCCAATCGTGGCAACGATAGGTTTTTGTTAGCCGGGTTTATTCTTGATTTTCCAGCCACCAATATGATGTGTGTTTGTTCATTATGAACTCTACAGTAAATAACGCAGGCATATGCCTTTGTTGACGAGTCACAGAAACCATGTAACTCGACTCTTTGCTCGGGTTTTGTGCCCAACCATCTTGGTATTTGAACCTGACTTATTTGATCGATATCCGCCTTAAGTTTATTCCATTCTTCAAAAATATCCTCTGGTATCTGCTCATCCCACTGAATTTGTGAAGTCCAAATTCGTTGAAATAAAATTTTGAGTTTTGTTGTTGTAGGTGTGAGCCACCCCAAGGGGTCAAAGAACTTGGAGATATCGGATAACACGGATCGTTTTGTAGCTTTGTTGCGTTTTGAATCAATTTTTGGCTCAAATGTAAAATTATCCTTGACAGGGTTCCAGCGAAGTCCTAATGTTTTAGTAGACTCCGGCTGTCGAAAGCTTTTGCTTTGTTGTTGGCATGGAACTTCGTCGTGCAGTAAATGCGGATCATTAGAAGCCCATTTTCTCAGATTGAATCCCCCGCGTTTTAGGAGTTCAATTAAATCTTGTTGAAGTTGACGTGCCGCTGATATGCTGTGAGTACCATGGAGTAGGTCATCCATGTAGAATGACTCCTCAAGGACTTTAGACGCTTCTTGATAGTTAGAGCGTTCGTCGTTCGCCAGCTGTTTTAACGTCATCATTGCGAGGAAGGGAGCCGCTTTAGTCCCGTATGTGACCGTGGTCAGCTGATATTCTTGTAGTTTATCTCTGGGACTATCCCTCCACACGATTTTTTGCAGGCTCTGATCTTCACTGTGTTTCAAAATTTGGCGGAACATCTTTTCGATGTCTGCGGAGAAGGCGAATTGATACTGCCTCCACTTAAGTATCAATGACTGAAGGTCCTGTTGCAGATTTGGACCCTTGTGCATCAGATCATTTAAACTTTGGCCACTTGATGTTTTTGATGAGGCGTTAAAAACGACTCGAAGTGAAGTAGTTGTAGACTCGTCACGTAGTACACAATGATGAGGCAAGAAACATTCGAGTTTCGTGTTACAAATAGCTGGTTTCATATGTCCTAACGCTAGGTACTCGTGTATAAATGTTTTATATTCTTTTGCGATGTTTTCGTTTTTAATTAATTTATGTTCTAAATGACCAAATTGTGCTATGGCCTTTGATTTCGAGTAGCCTAATTGTTCATGAAAATTTGTTTTTAGAGGGAGCCTTACTACATATCTTCCATCTAGCAGTCGGTTTGTTGTTGAGTTGTAAAATTGCATACACTCTTGATCATCTGATGAAAGCGAAGTGGACTCTGCAATTTCCTCCGTTTCCCAAAACTTTTGCAACTGGTCAACATCAAACTGTACGACATTGCATTGCAGTGTGTTTACGTTGCCGCACAGGATCCACCCAAGCCGAGTCTGTTGAGCAATGGGTTTTGTTTGTTCAAGTCTGCAGATTCCCTCCATCATAATGTTTGAATATATGTCCGCGCCAAATAAAATGTCTACCGGACGACTGACGTAGAAGTCAGGATCTGCAAGTTCTATGTTTTCTAAGTAAGACCACGTGGGTTTCGCAAAGGTATAAGTTGGCAGATTCTTTGTTAAAGTTTTCATGATGAAAACGTCAGTATTAAAATGATATGACTCTCTTCTTGATGAGCAGTTTATGTTGATAATTCCTTTGCAGGCATTATCCTTGGCTCCTATACCAGTTATTACGCCCTTGCATCGTTGACGTGGAAGTCCCAACTGTTGCGCCGCATTTTCGGTGATGAGTGAAGTTTGGGAGCCCTGATCAATCAAAGCTCGCATGTTAAGATAAGATCCATCATATTTTTGGACCTTAATCACGGCTGTGGACAATAATGTTTCCGGTACATCACGTTGTCGAGCCACGTGAGTGCTAAGTTGCTGATTTTGCTCAGGCAAAGTACGGGAATTTCCAGCTTTAGGTAATGCTTGATTAGGCGATGTGTTAGCGGATTGCGCAAACGCATCGTGAAGTATCGTATTATGGCTTCCGTCGCACTTATGGCACCGTTTTATTGAAATGCATTCCTTGCCTTTGTGGCTGTAAAGACAATTTTCGCATAGCTTGTTGTCAACGACAAATTGTTTTTTGTTAATTAGGGACAATCCAAGATATTGTTTACAATGGAATAATCCATGTTCATTTTTGCATAATGGACAAGTTCGTTTATTGTGAAATTTTCCGTTCGATTTCGAAACGTTTTTATTACTCGAATATGATTGTTTCGAATTTCGATTGATATTTTTGTCATTTGAATTGTTATCCTTAGATGATTTTGGATTGGAATTTGAAGATTTCTGATCTTGTTTACGCCGCGATGACTCCATACTCGTAAACTTGGCTTCCAGGAAATTCAAAAAGTCTGATAAAATGGGCAGTTCACGAGGTTGCTTAAGAGATGCAATGTATTCTGAATGCGTGTTAGTATCTAATTTGTTCGACATCAAATAGCAAATTACTGGGTCCCACGTGCTTACATCGGCTCCCATATTCTTTATAGCATTAACACATTCGATGGTTGTATCGTGGATGCGCTTTAAATAATAGACTGAAGGTTGTTGCATGACCGGAAGGTTGGTAAGGGTATTCATGTGTGAGGTGAATATAAGCAGTTTGTTATTGTACCTATGATTAAGGATTTCCCAACAAGTTGAATAGTTTTCAGAGCTAATCTGAAGATGATGTATTAAACCTTCGGCTTCCCCTTTCAGTTTAGCTTTGAGGACTGCATCTTTTGAGCTTGAGAGAGTGACGGATTGTTGTGGATGGCCTCCGTAAACAAGTCTTTAAAGGATACCCAGTGTTGATAATGGCCATTAAACGTAGGCACTTCCATCTTTGGTGTAGAATGTTCTTGGTGTGATACAGACCACAATTTGCTGTTCAGAGACTTCTTCATATTATTGTACGTCTTTTCATACGAGGTGAACTTGTCCTCATATGAATCATCTTGCCCGTCGAGTTCACCTTCCAACTCCCAGTGAAGCATGTCAATTGCTGACCACCTTGTTTCTAATGTTTTCAACGTATCTTGAAACTCCCATTTCTCAGTTATGGCATCGACGTTGATGTTCGCCACTGTTCGATAGAAAGCTTTAAAGTTGATAGTCTGCTTCTTCAGTAATTCATCCAACTTGCTGTTGGTGCCCTGAGACTTGAATTTAGGCGTTTCAAGAAAGGTTGTAGCCTCGCTCTCCTCGGGATTCCTGTTCTTAAGAGTCTCGTCCACGCCAGCCCTGGATGGGCCGGCTAACGGTGTTGTAGGTCTTAAAATAGACGGAGGTCCTGCACTTTTAATGGTTTCACGCGTCGAAAGATAGAAAGCATGAGTATGTTGGTAGTGGTTCAATGCAAAATACTCAATCGATTTGTTACTAAAAGGGTTCAACTGATCGTGATTAGATTGAAACTCCTGCCAGTAGGAGTCCAAAGTTTCCAATCTACGTTTGATGTAGTCAGGATTTTTGCGTTCCTGACCATCCTTCTTAAAGTTTGATAAAAGTTGGTTCATGGCCACCATGATTTGATTCTGGTTGGCCAGAAGATCCTCCATTGTTTGGCTCATATTGTTAGGTCAAGCAATAAAAAAGGAAAGATCTTACTTTGATGCTGCTGTATGGTGGATATGTTGATTGCGCTCAAGGCTGCTGTCTACTCCCTGAACTGCAACTCCACAGCTGTTGCTGATCCGGAACCACTCACACGAACTGATACAAAGTCCACTGATTGCTCGCGTTAATGATCCGGCTCGAAGGACCATAAAGATGTACGGTGGTTACCTTACACCTTGTTTGTTACTGTTATGAGTACCGCGCCGCGACCCAGGTTAGGGAATTTGATTAAGTAAAACGATGTTTACTGTTATACGGATTTATTGGTACTAAAGAATTAAATGATAAATGGAACGCGATGCACCGCATCATGGGTGCAAGCGTCAGCGTTATTACTAAACAATACAAAATGTGCGGGTTTGCTCGTACAATTACGAATATTGCTTCAATAATACAATACTTACTTTCATCGAAGAGACTTACGTACCTCCTTATGATTTTTAAAAATCAATAAATGCATTTTTCATTTGTCATAATGTCGTGTTTTTTTATAAGTCCTTAAGGTGGATGACAGTTGAAATAACTAAGTACCATGCTTTTTTCTGGTTATGTTGATGTACTTACGTACGCCGCACTATTTCCTGCCAGTTTTGCCTGCTGGCAGTCATCCCGGCGTATTAGTTTAATAGGCCGTTAACTGCTGCTTTTATTTGGTCAGTCCATCGCATCGGTGATTGGTCATGCGGCCTTGTTCGAACGTGAAGAAGATAAAGGTCATTATTTTATGTATACATATTTTGTTACGATTTTAAATCGTTGCTATCAAAATAAAAAATGCACATAATTTTAAATCCTAAATACTACACAAAAGTTACGACGCGTAAAGATGAAAAGTTATTACATTCACGCTCATAAGCTTAGTAATAAATATTCACGGAAAGGTTTTATGTACCTACTGTTGATAACCTGCTGAAAAATTGTTTGTTCGTTATATTAACTCAACGTCTGAGGTACTCAAGGGCATATAATGTCCAATGAAGCGTTCCATTCATATTATGGAAGACCGCTCCAACGCTTTTCGAACCTATCTTTCTTCGTATGAAATTCACGCTTTTGATTTTGGGTAAGCCAATCTTTGTAGACAAGAGTGTAAAGTAGTTTTCTTTCGTATATACTACTATCATTTACTAAGTAGCTGACCTTGATATAAAAAAAAATATATTGTGAGGCTCAATTCAGGTATTAGGTGTATATTAAAGATATTTTAGCGAGCAAATTATTTAATATAAGAAATATTTGATAGATTTATTTCATGTGAATATGGGTATAGAAGGTGGCAAATATCTTGACTCGAGATTTTGCAGTGGGGGAAGCTCCCATGACCCATTATTCCATTATGATATGTTCGAGTTATCCCCGTCACGAAGCGCCTACGCGCGCGTAGGATTTGTCAGCAAACGTAGGGGCTCAGCAGGGCTGAAGCCTACTGGGGCCATGAGTAATGTGAAAGTAAACATCAGGGCCCTGGAACAAAGGCAATGAAGGAAAGGAGTGAGTTACGTTAATTGCAGCATCGGTGGCACTTATTGAAACAGGCCCAATCGCGATAAAATGAAGCTGAGAATTTTATTGTAGTCTAGACTACCTCAGTAAAGCTTAGACTGATTCTGTAAAAACAGTAGAATATGTTAGTTAAAATTTAAAACAAAATGACTGTACTCTGTATTAAAAACTAAATACTTGCTAAAAATGACTCTGGCTGAATGCACAAACCGTGTAAAGCTAAAAATAAAAAAAAAAACATTGACAGTAATTTCTTGAATTCATTTAAAAAAAAAATCATACCCACAAGAGTACATTCTCAGGTACCTACTTGAGTATTCATGTCACAGTTATACGTACTAGAAAACGTCTACCCTTGTCACTCCTTCGAGTATACTCATGTGAGAATGTAGACAAATGGACAGCTGACAGGAGAAGCTCACGCGTCATGCACATGATAACAGTTACACAAAAAGGTATCTTTTGGTGCAATGAAACTGAAAGTAGAGGTTAAAAAAAGATAACATTCTGTATCATCCAAAGGATAACTGGTAGAAAATGCCGTAAGGCATTAAGACCGACTCTGTACTTTTGTGTGCATAAAGAATTAAACAAATAAATAAAATATGACATGCGGCGAATATCAACCCTTACGTTGTTGAAACTTCTACGGTCCGGACTAAACGTTTTGCCTCGTCTTTTATACCGCGTACATCGAGGGACTGGAACAGATTGCCTGCTGCGGTCTTCCCGTCCAATTATAATTAAGGTGTCTTCAAGGCTAGAGTGAATAGGCTCTTAATAAATTAATGCGCCTCACCATCAACGATTTCATGACTGCTTACCATCAGGTGGGATCGTAGTCACTAGTATATATAAATAAATAAAAATTGACGTGTTAATATGTTATTTATAACCTATTTGCAAAATAAACATCACTTATTATTCATTTGACATTAGTAGTCAATGGAACCTTTAGCTCGTATTGTTGATACTATAAAGACAACAAAGTAAATCAGACTAACAAAGAAACCTAAAGACCAAAAAATATAATAGACTTATGCAAAAAGCGATCTCTTCCAGATAACCTTATGTTGTAAGTGAATTACGTGTATAAAATATTATCACGAATAGATTCAAATCTCTATGAACAAACAGTCACACTACAATTGTCAAATTACTGTATGAATGTATTTGTGGGTTATCAGATATTCAAGACATAGAGCGTGGACACATGTATACGGCACGGCACCGCCTCCGTGCAACGGCACGAAGTCGTCACCGTGAGACAGCGTCGTGTCGCGTACTCGCGGGCTCGCGGCACGGGTGCCGAGTATGGTGCACCGCGGGCACAAGACAACAACCATCGTTCAGTTTTTGTCTGGAGCAGAATAATACGTATTTCGCGGTCCATGTCAAGTCCATACCGCCCACCAATGCCTTGACGTCAATATTATACTTAGATAATTTTCATTGACACAGGAATGTCTGTTTTTGACTTTGACGTGACAATATAATAATAATAGGCCACGAAAATCGGTGGCAAGGGTTCGAAATATGATGATGATTCATGACATGAAAAAGATTGGATCCAGTGCAAATGCTGTCGTAGGTGTCCTTTGTTATTGTAATGTCACATGAGTAGAATAGAATTTAAAACTATTGTATACCAAAATAGAATTAATTTATCACTAACATAATTTTTTGAGTACAATAGCGGTCTTATTGCTGACAGCAATATATCAACCAGAAAACTTTAGGATGGACTATATAAATTTAAACGGGGGTGTCGAGAATAATCCCAAGGTAACAAACTATCTTGAATAAAAATAAGTTTAGGCTACAGTGGGATAAATGTAAAAATATATACGTACCTACTTCTATACTTCTAAAATCGCAATCCTTGTTTTAGTCAAAACAAGGATTGCGATTAGGAAAGTTGACCTCAGCACAAATAGTGACAGAGATCAAGACAATTAATGATATCTACATTAATAATTATACTCTCAACCGAATTTCGATCACAGTGGCCAATCCAAACAGGGATTAGAAACAAAATAATTTATTTTTTATTAAGCCAGATGCTCAGGAGAAATTGTAGTGTACAAATGTGTGCGCGAACACAGGTGCACTTTCTTTTCTTTAAGGGCAAACGCTGCGTTAAGCAGGAGTCCGCGCGGTCGTTCACGCGGGCACGCGTCAAGTGACGTCACATGTGTGTCGTTTGCGGCGATCCTCGTAGTGGAAACCGGATTATTACCTGCGCAATTTCACTACTTCAGGAGAAACATGAACGAGTACATTACATGTGATAAATTTTAATAGCAAGTGTCTAGACATCGGTATCTACCGACTATGAAACGGTGATGAATGATGATGGATTATTAATATGATTTGAAAACAGTGACCGTGGAGTTTCTTGCTTATTTTTCTCTTTAGAAATCTACGCTTTGTAATTCACATGTTTAAAATAAATACTTTCTATCTTGAATCTTTGAAATATTATGAAATAAAAGCATGAAGACCAAGCTGCCATTAATAAAAACATTTCAATGAAAAATAAAAACCTTGTCCTAAAAATCAAGGCAAAGAAAGCGTAAAAACCAAAGGTCAATTCCTACCCGACCTTTCTTAGTATATTTATTTAGGTAAAGAAAACCTGGACAGCTTTTCTATGATTGAAGCTTTCAGACATTTACTGAATACCTTTAGATGTCCAATATTAGGTCATAAACTTATTTCTTGGACCCTTTCAAATTACCCGTATCTGACTTCTAGCTCCGAAATTGCGAATCCAATTATTATGAAAATATACGTCTAAGAGAGTAACAAATTCAGTTCTATTCGCGTTTCTAACTTTGCAGCTGTTTTGTTTTCTTTTGGTTATGTACTGGTTTGTAAGTATAATATAATTTTCTTATTCATTCACTTAAGTAATTGTTCTGAGAGGCTCAGGCTCTTGGCTAATAATTGTCCTTTTTTGCACCAATGCGAGCACATTATAATTAGTAATCTATGTATTTATTAGTGTTGTTATAAAGATATTAGTTTGTAAGCTTTCTTAAAATATGAAAAATAATAATAGCCGCATGGGTCGAGATTCTGGAGTGGCGACAACGTACTGGAAGACGTAGCGTTACAAGGCCTCATACAAGGTTAACCGATGACCTGCCCCCCTAGCCAAGTTACAATCGTTTCGTTTTGCGTAAACGCTGGGAGTTGGCCACGCCCCCAACTCCTTTGTTCGAACAAACGAATTGGGGGCGTGGCCATCTGCAAGCGTTAACGCAAAACAAAACGATAGTAACTTGGCTAGGGGGGCTGGTCAGTGTCGCGGGAATCTGATGGATGTGAGACGCACAGGACCGGTCATTATGGCGACACTTGGGGATTTCCATGTTCAACAGTGGACGTCTTTTGGCTGAAATGATGATGATGATGATAATGGGTCGATTACCCTGAAGGGGCCCAATAGAGCTGATGCTTGCCTAGTGGCCCTAGAACGCGTTCTCTCTAAGATTAAAATTGTTTTGTTTGTAGTGCGTTATTTTGTTATTTTATAGCGTCAAAGATATAAGATAACGGATCATATTCGCCGTTTCAATATTAGTAATTTCAAACAGTTTCAGGAGGAAAATAGAAAAATTTAAGAAGATAACAAATTTTCAAGTGAAACACCGACCCACCTTGGTCTTTTTTCACGAAATAAACTTATCCACCTATTTAGACCCGTGAATTTTTCAAACGCCTGCTTTGAAATCGTTTCTGGCGGTTTTGGTCTGGATATTTTCCTTGAAAACATGAAAGCAAAGTTAAGATCTGTATTATGTACCTGTGTTAACAAATAAAAATGGTTTGATTTGATTTGATTTAGGCAGTATTATGAAAATCATGATACTTCTTTCAAAAACATATTGATTTTACAAAATATGACCTTCGAGATTTCAGTGAAGAACAAGAAGAATATTTCCATGAAGCCATAAAACGATGAAAAGCAGATATCAAGGGAGATGAGACGCTCAAAATTTATCAAAGTACCGACTAGGGACTTATACGCGAAAGGCCACGCCAATTTCATCGAAGAAATTTTTTTCAAAATACCAATCATTTCTGAACCAAAATATAGCTACGTTTTTTATTAAAAAACCTTTTTTGTGACCTTTGAAAATCTTGTATTTTGTAAAAAAAATTGCCCTTCATAATGTATTCGTAAATTAAAAAAAAACCTTACGTATTTAATCCAAATTCTGAATGACGAACAATTTTTCCAAAAAATTTAATGGTTTAAAAAAAACACGTATTTCCTGGAACGAGTTTTGTGAAATATTAGAATGAGAGACAGAAATACTGAATGCCAACAGAGCGTTCAGGCGTTATCTCTCGTTTTTCGCGTTGCCTCTTTATCAAATATTGCATTGGATGAAACTAAAGGCTTTTAAACCAGGCTTACCATTGACGATAAATGGTTTGCGAAGGGCTCTCTTAAACAGATTTTTTACAGACGACCTAAGGATGAACAAATAAAAACACAAAACCACATGACATATTAAAAACACAAGACTGAAAAAAGAATTTATATGCAGGATCCTTAAAATAATAAAATCTAGACTGCGGGATCGTTCTACCGCAGCCTTAGAACGCACAGGACTACTAAGGGCCTTCACAAACTAGCGGTTTGCGAGCGGCTGCAGGGCAGGGCGTGCGCGAAGCGATTGCGTCGCGGACACGCCGCGGCTGCAAAGCGAAGACGTCGCAGACGCGTGGCAAATTCGCAACCATCGATATATATGTACTATGCACATAGGTCGATGTTCGCAACGTTTTTGTCGCGTCTTTGTAGCAAGTTAACGACGTACAATACACTTAATAACAAAATAGATTTCGACGAGGAAACACTGCTGTTGGCTTAGTTACTTCGAAGACGCTGGAGAGGAAAACGTAAACATCGACGAATTTGAAACTTGTCGCGCGCTCGTAACGTATTCGTTGCGCACCCGCTCCGCTCTGAGACCGCTCGCTTAGTAGGTATGATATGACCCTATAGGAATACGGGTTGGTTTTCAGTAAAGGTATAAATATGCTCCCATTCAGAGCGGAAGACGTTATTGTATAATTTCCTAAATAAATAATCCTGAATATTGATTCCAATTACTAATATAACCTCCGCAAATGACGAACTCAAATTCACCAGTAATCCCTAAACTTATTAGTCTCGACCCCAACCTTTCAGACTAGCTTACCTTTTGACCATGAAATTACCTAATCTTATGAGATTAGCCTATTAATAGACTGTTCTGACATTAATAAAGATTAACAAGAACAAACCTTTCACGGTGATGCTCCAGGGTTTTTTTATGGTAGGTAAAATCATCAAATGACAAGTCCCGTCCTTGGGTGGGGCGGGAGATAGTGTCAGACTCTTACTGACTAAAAACCTACCCTGTTCCATTCATTGCCTTCGATCCAGGGCAACGGGGTTAATTTTCACCTAACCATTGGCCCCAGTAGGCTTCGAGGTGAGGTGTTCAAGGGTGACCCATGAAATTCAAAGTATAGTACGATTTTTGCTTAAAATTCCGCACTGGACTGCTTTCCGTACAAACATCTCAGTCTTACGAGAATTGAAAACAAGATTAGACTGTCGACTACCTGTATGTGTGAGTACTAAAGTTTTTTGACCACAAAGCCAGAAAAAAGCATTTTTAGTATAGTGTGATAATATGTGATTTAAGTTTGCAATTTGGGTACTTTTTCAGATGCATTTAATTTATTCTTAGTCAATATCATAAAAAACATCAAATGAGTACTGGCGGAGTTTTCATAAAGACACTCCGGGTTTTTTAAGAGGTTCTCATGGGCCGTCATTGATGGCCTTCCGGGAAACTAAACTTTTTTGCGTGAAATGAGGGCGTGAGCCTCGCGGTTTATTCCCTTCCTTAAGATAAAAACTACCAGCATTATTTTCCGAGCTTTTCGTACTAAGGGAACGATACTAAATAAGCTTCAAAGCGAGCACGGAGGTTTTATAATTCGATATGCATTTCTAGAGTCTTAAAGGTAACGCAATTGCTTCCTTGCTTTTAGTCTTGATGAAGTTTTACCACTCGTAAATTCAATGATATGAATAATAATTCTTTAATTTATAAAATAGGGCACGTTTACAGTAAAAAAATATCTTAAATTTTAAAAAGAACACAGTTAATTATTTACCTTAACTTATGCTTCAGGCTAGGAAGTGCTTAAAATTAAAAACAAAAATAATAATCAACATTCAATATGACTACGCATATAAGAACTAAATAACTAAAAAGATTTAGCATATTTTAATTGCTTACAGCAAGGCAGGATAACTATTAAACAAAAATCGTAACACAACAATCTTTTCTTGAGGTGATCAGCGGCGGCAGCCTCTTGCGTCGGGCCTGATTCAGGCCGTAGCTAGAGGGATTGGAATGCGGTCACCTGCTTCTACGGAGCAGTACCTAATACTAGCATAGGAGATACGGACCTCTTTAAGGGTATGGGACACGAGACGTCCCGGGTGTCGGTGCGGGTGTGCTTCAACCAGCGTAAGTGCGGGTTTACGGAAGACGAGCAATGGGTAGCTGTCTTCCAGCCGTCCTGTAAGGACCGATCCCCAGTTGTTGACAGCGCGTAGTGTGCCTTAAATGGATGCCAGCAAAAACATATGGAGATCAGCAGAGCCGATACCCGCGAAGGCCACGGAGAATTTCAAAAAGAGAAACCGTGGTCCTAGCGAGAACGTGTCCGATTTTACTGACTAAAACTCATCTGTGTCCTTCATTTGCCCTTTGTGAGAGTTACGGCAACTTTTTAAAATAATCCTGCCATATTTTTGCGTAATTTTCCTCTCCTAGAAAGGAAGCCTGTGTCCCAGCAGTGGGAACATTAAAAGGCTGATGATGATAATCATTTCCACGAATGGGAAATCATCAAATGACTACTTACGCTCTGTGTGAACCGGGATAGTATCAGAGTTTTATTTATATCATCACTATACGACAAGCCTGTTGGTCTAGTGGTTAGTGGCCCTGACTGCTATGCCGGAGGTCGTGGGTTCGATTCCCACCCAGAACAAATGTTTGTATGATGAGCATGATCATTTGTTCTGTGTCTGGGTGTTATTTATCTATAATATGTATGTATTTAGAATTATATAAGTATGTTTATCAGCTGTCTGGTACCTATAACACAAGCTCTGCTTAGCTTGGGACTAGACGGTGTTGTGTAATAGTTGTGGAATATTATTATTATTTCCTTTTATTATTTGTATATACATATAAATTACATTTTTAAATATTTTTTATAGAAGGTTATACAAAAAAAAAAACATTTAAAAATATAAAAAATAGTAGCCCACCGGCATCGGGAACAGGGTCCAAGCTACCGGTGGTCAGGGCTCCTGAGAGAGAAACCTCCGGACAATACGCGCCGTGTCCAGGAGTACTGCCTTCTGAATCAGACCCTTGATCCAACTGCCTAACGAGAGCCTCCTTATTATTATTATTATTATTTCAGCCCAAAGACGTCCTCTGTTGGACATAGGCCTCTTCAAAATGTCGCCACAGTGAACGGTCCTGTGCGTAATCTTTATCAGGTATTCGGTCCACCTTGTAGGAGGCCTGCCAATACTGTGTCTTCCGGTACGCGGCCACTACTCCAGAACCTTTCAGCCCCAACGGTAATCTGTTCTGCAAGCAATGTGCCCTGCCCATTGCCATTGTCAGAGTGTTTCTTCGATTGCCTTTTGAGTACCAGGTCCACGGTAACTTATCCAAACAATCCTGCTAGCTAAATATTTCTAGAGTAAGTATCTACAAATACATTAAATGCCTACATCCACATTATTGACGGTATTTTCTATACGATTAGCCAACCAATCTGCCTCTTACATCTGTACACATTGAACAGTATTCATCCGAAGCGATTGTGACAGGAAATTGGCAGACGCCTACTTGTATCCGTTCATATAAATTGTATGTTTTGTAACACAGAAATGTGATAAATAATAAAATGCTTGACTCTAACCAACTGTTATATAACATCAATCCGGTTTTCTAGAGGGTTAAGCAGAATTTTACCTAAACTTACACATAAGGGCCGGTTGTAGTACTGAGTATTTTGTATGAAATCCGTTCGGGTCTATGTCGACGAGCGGTATTATTTAAATATAAAAAAAAAAACAATAACTGTTCAAGGGTTTTTGTTTTTGCGAGGCGCTTTCAAAATTAAGCTTTATTTTTTTTATAACTTTCAAATATTTTTGAGACACAATCTCGTAGATATACACGATTGAACTCGCAAACTCGCAGATTCGTGATTTTTTTTTTTATCGAGTTAACTAAATTATATCATGTTTCGATTTTTTTCCCAGCGCTTGGTCATAAATCAATTTTAGAAAAAATATTTTTTCATGGTGTTCTCTTCTATATTTTTGGATTACCAGAGGTTTAAAAAGGTTCAAAATGAGTAGAAACTGGCCTTAAGGTGCCATTGAAACCTCGAGGTAGGCCGCGGATGCAGGCGGCACAAGCGTCGTTAGCACAAAGCAGCTGCACGACTGGTTTTCTATGTTATAGTATGGATTTTTGTGCATTCCGAACGCGGCTGCACCCGCATGTGCCGCCTAGCTTCGGCTGCGAGTGCTGCCGCAACTTGCAGCCGCTGCCAATCCCAGACCAGTAGTACTGTGGCCGCAAGTCGATGCGCACGTAGTTACGTCACTCCAACCTGTTTAGATAAGTCCCGAAGTAATTGCTACTCGGAGCCGAAGCACCCATATTGGATTGAATCGTAGATTTGCGTTGGTAGCACGTGCAGCCAGCCTCGGTATCACACTCAGCTGTGGATGCAGGCAACGGCTGCGTGTCATGCGAGTGCTGCATTCGCAGCCTGCATCCGCAGTCTGCAGCCGAGGTTCGAATGGCACCAGTAGTTTGTAATGTTTTTATTTATTTTTTCTCGTGGTGGACAATCATCATACGAACTTTTATTCACTAGGCCCAATTGTTTTTTTTTTCAGTTGCACTTTGTGTTTTAAGCCCGCGGCAAATCATTCTAACTATCACAACATATAATTTGAGTTGATTTCTGAACTACGAATATATTATTATGGTACTCGTGGGTTGCAGCTGAAAATCAGCGTCAGGGAAAAATTGAAAATCAGGCTACCACCTGGCCTTGTGTTATAATTTGGTATTATGCTGAGCTGAGGGTGTTTTGGCATTATTCAACGCAATACATGTTGAATTTTAAAGTGTTTCCGTTTTTATCATGCCAATAATAACCAAGTCTCTTTCTTTCTTCCTTTCTTTGTATCCTACAGCGACCCTGTCCTGGGAAACCGGTGACAGTTGTGTAAACACCTTTCCGAACCATACGTTACGATTGCGTAATATCCTATTTAATGCGCGGCACATAGCTACCACGTAATTAGTAAGCACAAAGGGTGGTGAGACTTAAACTATGTCCATTGAAACAATTGGTTTTGATACAATTGATATCATTCAGCCATACCTGTGGTATACTCATTAAATGTAGACCAACTGAAGTGTGACGTCGTGAGCACTCGCCATCGATACCCGAGGCCGACCACACGTCATTCTCTAGTTGTGCCTACTTACTGATAATTTTGTTGTTTAATTTATAAATCCAAATCCCTAAATAGTGATTTAGTGAACACCACATTGGCGACGAGTAAAAAGCGCAGTAAGTAAAGTGGCCAAAACTAAAATATGTACTACTTACGGATATGGGTCAGAAAAATTATTATTTTATGTACCTACCTACAACAAAAAGTGCTTTGAAAGAAAAAAAAAAGTGACAGTTATCTAAAAGAAATTCAGTAAATGTCCATATTTCTGTCGTTATTTACCGATCTATGAGCGATCTGCGTCGGTGTTTAGCTGAGAGATGCGCAGTATAGATCAATCAATGAAATCATACACAAACGGGACCGTATATCTAAATGTGATTACGGCACACAATCTACCCTACATTTCGATAATAGATATAATTTCCAAAATTTGATTGCTTTTATTTTTTGCAAATACAGCAACAGAAGAAACTTAAATATTAACTAGGTATTTATACTAAACATAAGTACATAAAAACTAAACTAAGCATGTATAGGTACTAGACCTAACTATGTAAATACATTAATACAAAAACACAAATTACGTCGAAGTACTTATACGATGCTTGTTGACCAAATTCGTTTGTAGTTACATAATATGATCCTAAAAGGATCGAAATAAAAGTACCAACGAGAGATCGTTAATGAACAAAGTTAATGAATCGAATTAAAATGAAAAATATTCGATCAAAAGTCCCAGCGATATTAAATAACACGTTTACAGATGCTAATCTTATCGAATGATATTATTAGATCTAAAAATGAAAAGTACCAACGTGAATATCGTTAAGTACCAGTTTTAACGCAAGTACCACTTCGATACTTTGAAGTTATGTGATGCCTGATTAGGTATTACTATAATTATATTGTTAAAACTAAATAAGTGTCCTAAAATCCTTATGGCTGATTAAATAAAATACATTTTGCACTGGCTTTACGCATCAAACAAAGAATTTGTCACACGCGTTATAACGCCCGTGTGTTTGGTTTTTAACCCATAATTCAAGTGGACGTTTTGCTGAGTGGCATGTCGCTCCGGCGCAGGTACCTATTGATGGGCCTTTGTGCACCTCGCTAGCTAGAGTTTGTTTATTTAAAATTTTATGGGAACAGTACCCATAGAGCTCTTATCATAGCTGGCTATAATGACAAAAGATCGTACTCAAGTAGAGCTGAAGGTAGTTCTGTTAGCTAATTCAGTAATTGATCAAAAAATCTCATGCACAATGACTTCAGAGACATAAACGAGGCAAAGTTTTAGTATATCTAATTGAATTCATGAGTTGAATTGAATTCAATACAAATTTGCACGTTGTACGGGCAAGAAACTACCGATACTCGGATCAATAAGTAGATGTAACTACTATATGATAACGCATACATTTTAAAAGTCTGTATCAAAAAAAAAAAAAAAAAGAAATGTCAAAGAACAAATAATTAAAACAAGCAAGCAAAACATGACATTCCAAACCGCCAGAGCACATTCAGGTCAAAGGCCAACCAGTTAAGGCACCTAGTACTCACAAAGTGGGTTATCCAATAAATAATTGAGCCTGTAATAAAGTATAGGTCATAAAAAGATTCCTTAATCACAGGAACAAAGACATTGATTAAAAAAATTAAGAATGTAGCTTTTATAAGCCTAAGGACTATATAAAACCAAGCACAAACATACGTCCATCAGGATATCATATTTAGGCTAAAATCGAAACCAAACAACATAATTGTGTCATGTTTAAAACAAACCAATTGCTTATTCCCATAACTCACTAAAAGAGCGTAATTGTTTCTAGATAGAACAAAATAATAGTTATTATATATACATACTTCAATGGTGCTAATCTTAAGTTGGCCAACAGATAGTGTTCTGAGTCTGGGTGTTTTGTGTATGTAAATTGCATGTCTAAGTCAAAGAAAAAAAGGGGATATAAGCCTGATATAGGCAGACAAATGTGAAATCAGGGATTTAATACACACAGTATTAAACGTGGAGTAACTTTTTCAATACAAAAAAAATGGACCAAAGATGGCTTTAATTATGACGAAACAGGATATCAGACCTTAAGAAATATTCAAGGCGAGATGTTTAATAGAAACTACAAGAAAATTCATATCCAAGTCATCAATATAGTACTTACCATTTTGTACCTACTTCAAAAATAAGAAGTTGTACACAAAGAAAAACAAAAACACAAATAAATAAACAAGAAAATTCATATCCAGAAATTCATCAATATTGTACCATTTGTGCATACTTCAAAAAAATAAGAAGTTAAACACAAAAAAAAAAAACAAAACAAATCATAAATAAATAAACGAGAAATTCATATCCAGCAATTCATTGCTATATTAGGTACCATTGTGCAAACTTCAAAAATAAGAAGTTAGACACAAAGTAAAACCAAAACATAAATAAATAAACGAGAAAATTCGTATCCAGCAACCCATCGATAATACCATTGTGCGTGCTTAAAAATAAGAAGTTAGACACAAAAAACCCAAACAATAAATAAACAAAGAGGGTATCTTTCGTTATAATAGTCACTCGTAAAGGAAACCAGAAATCAAAATTGAACAAAACAACAAGAGGAACATCAAAGAAGACCACCGAGCCACCAACACCTTCAATTTAAAGCACGAAGAAGGTTGAAAGCAAATAGAAACGCTTCTTATAGTTTAATATCTCAAACACTAATCTGCAGGTTCTCATAATGATTTGACCATTACATGTTTACTGTGGATTTTAAAAGGACTTTGACCTCTGAGTTTGTTTCTGTGTTTCTTCTCAGAGTAGTCAGCTAGGAAACACAGGCCTCATCTAGTTTAAAATGAAAAAAAATAATTACGTGTTAAAGTTTTAAAAAAAAAAAAAAACGTTACTTGCAAAATAAACATAATATCATTTAAATATTGGCATTATTATTTTAATGCTACTTAAATGTATTAATTTTATATTAATAAATCTAAAATAAGATTATTGTATTTTCAAACTTAACGAATGTTTACTGCAAAACATAATTAATTGTACTTTAAAACTAGACGAATGTTTAACTGCAAAATATAGTAAATTGTACTTAAAAACTCGAATGTTTAACTGTATAACATAGTATATTGTAATTTAAAACTTAAAGCATGTTTTAATACTCGTACGAAACATAGTAAAATTTATGTTAAACGCATTTAATTTCTAAAATTTAAATGCTGTAATTGCACTTCAATACCCAATTAGCGTCTAAATGCTAAATATTGTAATTACATTTAAAATCTTGATAAAAAAAAGGAAGACATGTGGCATATAAAAAAATAAAATAAAAATCATGTGGCATATACTTTAAAAATCCTAATACTGTAATTGAACTTGAAAACCGAACTAGTTAATATTGTAAATTATCATCTGAGTGCTAAATATTTTGAAATCTAAATCATTTTATAAAAAGGAAGAGATGTGGTATACTCATTAAATGTAGACCAACTGAAGTGTGACGTCGTGAGCACTCGCCATCGATACCCGAGGCCGACCACACGTCATTCTCTAGTTGTGCCTACTTACTGATAATTTTGTTGTTTAATTTATAAATCCAAATCCCTAAATAGTGATTTAGTGAACACCACAATACCATATTATGTTGCTAGGGCCATGAAGAAATGTAAGAAAGGGATCCTTGTGGTCCCAGAACGCAAAAGGCAAGTGAAGGAACATAGGTTTTGTTTAAGTTAGTAAAAGTCTGTCATACTTTCTCACTCAACTCTAGAGCGGGAGAACTCATTAGATGATTTCTCAACATAAAAAAGCTCTAGCATATGTCGTTTGTATCTAAGCTAAAATCAAGTAAATATATAAAAATAGGCAAACAAACAAATAACTATAAAATTTGAGTTCGATTGGATTTGCGTCACCTTCTTTCTTGCTCAGCATGTGAGCAGTGGTGGCCGAGTGGTAACGGCCCCGACTTTCACCAATGCTCTCAAAAACGGTGAAGGAAACATCGTGAGGAAACCGGCATGTCCTAGAACCAAAAATTCGAAGGCATGCGACATCCACCAATCCGCATTGGGCCCGCGTGGTGGATTACGTCCCATTCCTTCTCCTAGAAAGGAGGCCTGAGTCCCAGCAGTGGGAACATTATAAGGCTGATGCAATGCAATATACAACCACCTGCACCTTTCACCAATTAAACAAAGCCAACTGCTGAGCTGTCCAGATTGCTTCATATTGTTCAGAGAAAATGTGAGTTTAATTGACACGAAAAAAGAAGAAGGCTAAGTATAAAACTTAAGGTTTTTGATATAACCAGAGTTTGGCTTCGAAATCATTTAATTGTAAGCAGTGATGCAACCGTTGATGGTGAAGCGCTCTAGTTTATGTAGAGCCTATTCACTGTTGAAAACACCTAAATTACTCGTATAATCGAACGTGAAAATCGTAGTACATTGTTTCAGTTTAGTTTAAGGATTTTCTTACAAGCGAAGGTGTTGGCAAAAGCATATATGAGAACTACACGGCGTTTCCAAAATGTAATTCTATCTCAAAGTAAATTATTCAAATAGAAATCTTTCGGCTAGTTGGCAGAGCTGGCTGAATAATGTAATGTTCGTGTATCCTCAACAGCTTCTGGTACCTGTAAAAAGATAAAAGGATAGGAACAAACCTTTGACCGGACCCTTGTGGGTTGAAACAGACATCGCGTTAGACTACATGAAATAAAATTGGAAGACATGATGGAAATTGCAAACGTAAACGTAAGGGTTTTCGTAGAATTTCGAACTACTGAAGTATGTTTGAATTTGTTTACATAATTGTAGTGGCCCTTTTATATGTAAGACAAAACTGCTAAATGGATCATATAACTACAGGTAACATTTTTTTTTTGGGAAATCATTAATGACTTCTCTCGCTCTGGGTGTAGCGAGGAGTATCCGACTTATGCTAACTAAAAC
Source organism: Leucania comma (assembly GCA_958295575.1). Classification (NCBI taxonomy): domain Eukaryota; kingdom Metazoa; phylum Arthropoda; class Insecta; order Lepidoptera; family Noctuidae; genus Leucania; species Leucania comma. The sequence continues at coordinate 7,305,967 of OY282468.1, forward strand.
TCACCTGACTTTTGTGTTCCAGGCGATGACTCTTTCGAACAATTACACATATGGCCTCAACGCGGAATTGTTATAACGTAGAAATAGAAACACATTACGCAAAAAAAAAAAAATACCAGCCAACGTAATATGAATAATATAAAACGTTATACACCGTTAAATTTTAGTCGTTTTAATCCCGCGGAGGGGCGTTTTGGTACATGAAACACTATCGATTTGTAAAGAGAAAATTAAAAAATAAAGTACTTTTCTTCAAAAACTGGTATTAATATACGTATGTACGAAATTAATTTCTTTAATTAAACGAGTCAATGACCTTGTAGGTAGTTGTCGGTCGTTGCGTACTAACTACCTACATTGGCCTCGCTCAGCTGACTTTTAATTGAAAAAATTAATTTCGTACATGCGTAAATTAATTCGAGTTTTAAAAAAAGTACTTTATTTTTTAATTTTCTCTTTACAAATCGAAAGTATTTCATGTACTGAATCGACCCTCCGCGGAATTAAAACGACCAAAATTTGATGGTGTATACTAAAACAGTTTTGAGTTTACACGTAGATGAATGGAGAGGAAGAGGGAGGCCGAAGAAGAGATGGATGGATTGTGTGAGGAGTGTTATGAAATAAAAGGGCGTTAGTGATAGTGCAAAAAAAAGCGTGTTGCGCCGACCTCAAGTAATATGGGATACGGGCAGAAGGAAGAAGAAGAAGAAGAAAAAGACGTTATACAGCGTGGCGATTAGGTTATCACATTAATTGAAACCACGTACTCAGAATTAGGTATTTTATCATATACAGTTAAAATAATTTAATAATAAACAATATTATAGCCGTGGGAATTTTTTTTTCATTTTAATATTTCGCAACATCATGTATTGCATAAACTCAATCAGCTGGCCAATAAAAGTAGGTCAAAGACCCGTGGTTGGTGAAGATACCTATTTTACAACTTCAAACGTTGCCATTCGTATTACCTACAAGTACTAGACTATCATTTTACAAACTGTTTACGTTTGAATTGTTTATGTTTCTCGTAATAAGAAACCTAAACAATTCAAGACAAAAATGTCCTTACAGCTAATAGTTGAAGGCGTCTTTGTGCGGTAAATTAAAAGATAAAAGAGACAAAGAAAAATATGCAACAATATTCTTACGGTTGACGACTTAAGGTATAAATTTCTAATAGTCGAAATGCTACGGAGTATAGGAGTGCTTAAAGGCATAATACTAATTTCTTTGGTGCGTACGATGAATGAATCTAGTCTGCCGCCAAAACACTTGAGGGATAGTTGACGAGTTTACTATCTGCGCGCGCGCCCTTCGTACCTACTTATTGTTTTTTTTTTTTGTGGATATTGATTTGTGTTAGCTTTATTTTTGTAATAGGAATTAGATAGTTTAATAATACTGTTTGTATTATTAGTTGTACATTAGTGAAAGTGGTGTGTGACAGTTTGTGCGTAACCAGACGCTTAAACACCACTCGATTTTTTTTATGGGGACTTTTAAAGAATGAGGTTTACGCTACTGAAGTGACGACTGTGGATGATTCAAAAAATTGAATAATTCGTGCCTCAGACAATTTAAAAACATTTTGCCGCGAATGGTGACCTACTTAAAAAAGTTCGAAACAATATCATAAGACGATATCGTTTGTGTGTACAGAAGCATGGTGGACATTTTGAAAATGTGATAATTTAAAATTTAAGTGGAGATTTTTAAAGTTAATTTGTGATGATTTCTTAAAAAAAACAACATAAAGTACCTATGTCATACACTTACGCCACGCGCGCGTGCCTACACCCACAAGTAGGTATTCATATCTCGCGTAGGTACGGCGCGTACGTACTCGCCGGCGCTGCGGCGTACACAGGTCAGTGAACTAATATTATAAAGGATGATTTATTTTTTACCAATTTTATACGCTATTTATTTTGTTTGAAAAATGCATTTTCTTAATTTTAGTAAAATTATTTATTTTACTATTTTAACGGACTGATAACCACTTGTAATACATGCTGCATAATTTAATGTGATAACCTAATCGCCACGCTGTATACTAATACAAGATGTTTCCATTGCTAAACACTAGGTTTTGACTCCTTTTGACAGAAACGAATTTCCACTTTAATGGCCTATATTCAGGAGATTTACGAGCTACAACACGTGCTAGCTCGGTTACGCGGTCAAAGTACTCCGTTTAGTATGTACTACTCTGTTTAGTATGCCTTTGACCGGTGTCAAAGTGTTTGATACCTCCGCACTACGACATCTAACATTCTTGTGAAGCTCGGTACCTATTTGAATTTCAAATTTAGTGCTGAAACCACATCGATGACCCACGGAACCATATCGATGGTCAACGAAAGCGTAGTTTCATAGACGCGTATTTGTCATTATACGCTTGGTGTACGTCTGCGTAAAACTTATATACAAAATTATGACATTCTGTTGACGAAGCGGCAACAAAACGTAGTGTCCGTCCAAAGAGAATTAAACCACGTCGTCCGTAGACAGTAGATCTTAGTTTACTTTTTTGTAGTATTTAACCCCCGACGGAAAAGAGGGGTGTTATAAGTTTGACGTGTCTGTCTCTTTGTGTGTCTTTCCGTGGCATCGTAGCGCCCAAACGAATAGACCGATTTTGATGCGGTTTTTTTTGTTTGAAAGCTGATTTAATCGAGATGGTTCTTAGCTACAATTTATGAAGATCTGTCCAGGTGTTCAAGGTCACCAGCTCGTGTGTTAGCGCGTATTTACAATGGCCTAAATGACATTACCGTTTGCTCTCATCAACATTAGATTTAAAAAAAACTTAGTTCACGATTCAGTTAGTTTAGCTAACTGTGAACAGAAGACAAGCCCGCTACGCTCACTGAAAGTATTGAAATCTGCTCCAAACTTTCAGAATTTGAAAAGTTAAATGAATCGCGAAATCTATTAAAGCAATTTCCTTTAAAAAAAAGTTCGATTGAAGAGTAAAATAAGAGCTTGAAAAATCTGCATGTTCAAATTGAACGATTTAAAACGGCTTATGAACTTCAGCTTTAATCAATAGAGCTGAAAACAACCGTCGCCATTTTTGTTGTTAGTTTATTCCGTTTATTACAACTCTCTCTCTTGGTCATTAGGATGGCAAATTATCAACAAAGTTTATTAGTTTAAAAATAGCTTTATTTAATAAGTCCACGTAAATTACTCATTAATTTTAAACCCCCTTGCCTGCAGGGGGTAATAATAAGGCGTAATTGCGCGCTGTATTAAAAAAAAAAACAATATAAAAAAACATACTTGGATTTTTGTTAAGAAAAACAAAGACATGGAAGCCAACATTTTCGACCGAATGAATTTCGTACACTAGTGTGTAAAATACGACAATTAACGTTTTTTCAATGTCATTCAAGTTGTACAAACTTATGTATAATCGGCGTTCGAGGGGTATTTAAACATCATACGAGTATGATACTCACATCTTATTAGGCTGGGCGCCTATCGAAAAAAAATAGTCAGCTTCAGGCACGCTTCAGAATATTGAATTATAAACTAGAAAATGTTAAACATATTTAGGATGAAAAAGCCAGAAAATAATTAATGTTTATATTCTAGTCCGAGTTGCATGATTACTTATCTTCTTCATCATAATGGTACCTATACATTGTAACTAAACAATGGTATCTTTAACAGTAATTATGAAGGCACTGCACCAAACACGTAAAATACATAAACACACACTAACACCACATATGCATATTTATTCACAATTACACACAGAGCTGTTTATTACGTACTTTATTAACACCTCATTTTTTCTTATTGTTTTAATTCACAAAATTATTCAGAATCTTGATTAATACGTTGGGTTCTTTACTGTTTCAATTTATGAATACATTATGAAGGGTAAAAAGTTCACGCAAAATAGCGGATTGTCAGAGGTCTTTAATGAATTAGTTCTACTCAAACTTTTTAACTAACTATCTAGGTATCATAGAAAGCTAGATAATGTCGACAAGATATCTTCAATTTAAAATATCTGGAGAAAGATGTGTGTAATAACATCATAATCATTTTTTTAAAAGAGTAACCATGGAGTTTCTTGCCGGTTCTTCTCCATAGGAAACGAGCAATTGGAACCGTGCGCTAGCTTCTGACGTTTTATAAGTGCCCATAGGGGCCTATGTGAAATAAACGAGTTTGAGCAGTTGCTTTCAAGAGAGGAGGGAATTACCGAGAATACAGGCATAAGAATAAGAATGGTTATCATCGTATTAGAATGCATAAAAACCATATTATAGTACGCGGCAATTCATTTGAACCCGTTGCTTTAGTTATGCGCATTCAAGGTTGAGCAACATGGCGGTTCAACTTGTGTGTCGCGGATTATATAGTAAACCTGGTTTACATACGGTAAGTTCCTAAAGGTGGGTCTAGAGGAGCTGTGCCCGACTGGAGCACGAGCCGAGCTTTTTTTTTGCTCAAATTCGCGTAGTGTGGACCGACTCTAGAGGAGCCGAACAATAGCGAAACTACACGAACGGCTCGTGCCCCACCTTAACGTGAGCTAAGCGAAGATTAATCAGTTGAATGTACCATCGCCTGATACAACGGCAACTTTGTAATTACATTATTGGGAGCGAAATGGACATAGTGATTGTTCCGGGAGCGAGGCTTTCGGAGGTTCTTTATTCTGTTGTTGTTGTTGTTGAGGAAAATAATTAACTCTAATTACATTACTACCGCTGATATAATTTAATTAAGAAGAAGTTCTTTATCACGCATTACACTTAGAAGCTGTATTTGAATTTGGAATTTGGGATGGTCATATCAGTTTTTTGAACAACTAACTTTATGTGATACTTAAAAATGAAAAAAAAAATGTTTTTTAGAGGTCAACAAAAACCAACGCGATGCTTAGCTTAGCTGGTAATGTATTGAAATTATCTTTTAAGTTATCTGTGCAAATTATAGTAAAGGTGGAAAAAAAGAGCATTTAGACGATGCGAGTTTCTCGAACCAAACCATTCTCACCAGACTGGACGAGCGAGAGGTAAGTCATACCTCTCGCTCGTCCGTTCTAGCAAGAATCGTACATTTGAGACCAGAAACTCGCATCGTCTGGATATGAGTACTTAGACGAAGAAACTTTTTCTGTATTCTTAAGATTATCGAACGTTCGAGATGAGAAATTTGCACCGTTTAAGGGCCAAATTCACCAATAAACTAATCGCGATTATGTAAAACAAAAAGCAGTTTGAGCGCCTAATCGAGATTATAGCTTCATTTTTCGTTTCCCCGCGATGAATTGAACCTAGTTTACGCTAAACTCAGTTTCAATTCTTTTGTTGTCGCTCATGTTTACGACACGGGTCTTTAAACTAGATTACGCTGAGATCAGTTTAGTTGAACTAAGATTTTATATTGAATGATGAAATCAGCCCTAAATTGGCTTTAAAGACGCGTTTCCAATAGGCAACATTTGGCGCGCGACACATGACGCTCAACATTTACGGCAACGCTGAACAACAGCGCGCGTCGTTGCCAGCTGGCGCAAAACATGGCGCGTGGCTTGTTGTTTGTTTATAGAGCATCGTTAGTTGAGCATCAATTGTTGTCGAGTGGAGACGTGACGCGCAACAATGTCCGTAGTGTGGTGTAACAAACGAATGCCGCTGAAACACAAGTTCCTCTGGCGACATGTTGGCGACGACTGACGTAAAGTAGTAGATGCGTAGACAGACAACGAGGTTGTTCAACAAAAGTTCCGCGCTGACTTTCAACATGTTGGGCAACTTGTTGTGCAACATGTTCCGCGTTAATTGTTGCTTAGTGGAAACACGGCTTAAGAGAAAAACACTTTGTTGGCTATGCTCACTACGTGGTCCGTCCGTATATCTGTCAAAGGGCTGTATCTTTGGAACCGTAAAAAAATGAACCTTAAAATGACTGAAATATGAATTCTATACACCGATGTTTGTGTTTTATTTGACTTATGAGTTTCGTCCTGCAACGAGAAAACATAGATCTACATTGTTTATTTTGTTAATTGTGTTCATAATTTCAAGGTTCTCAAGGTTCTCAATGTTAAATAAATACCAGATAAAGTCGGAGTAGAGAAGAATAATATTAAATTCTTCATAATTAAGAAGTATGCTTGTGGCTATTTAGACCCTAGTCTCTTAATTTTGTGTGCGCTCAAGGGTATGTCAGCAAAACCATAGGAGCCCAGTAAGGTCGAAGCCTACAGAGGCCATGGTTTGTGCGAAAGAGAATCCCGGGGCCCTAGAACGAAAGCAAAGAAGTTATATAGAAGTAGGTTGTAGTCATTAACAGTTTGACACGCCCTCCGGCTCTGAGAGATTCATTGGATGATTTCCCACCTTAAAAAAAACCGCTACTTTTTCTATTCAATATTATTCATTCCTGAAACCTTTTAAATGAGCGCTCACTCCTTACCTGTATCAGGAGAGCGCTCGTACTCAAATAAATAAAAAAAAAAAATAAGGAAAAATTTGGTACAAGTGTTGTTTTTTTTTGTTACGTGAGGCGATTTTTTATTAAATGTTTTTAAATGCTTAAAAATATAAGGAATCAAGAATTAGGTTTTTTGTTCTCTCATATCAGATAATAGATAGGAGTTTGAATATTAGGAAATAATTATAACATTTAGTTTAGCGATTACAATCTGTCTGACTCTTAATATCCTTTTTCCCCCAACTGCTGTGAAACCCAAATGGAGGGTGATTAACATTAATGTGTAAATATTCCTCCAGTAAATTATTATGGATTACCCTACTAATTTCGAGAACCCAAATTAACTCTCTTTATTTATTTTTGCTTCACCCTGCTTAACCTCCTAATGATGTCTCTTAATGAAGCCTTAGACCTAAAGAAGGATTAGGACACTGATACTTACAATATAATGTCATTTTATGTTTATCAGCTGTCTGGTACCCATAACACAAGCTCTGCTTAGCTTGGGACTAGACGGTGTTGTGTGATAGTTGTGGAAATATTATATATATATTATATATTTTAAGGTGAAAATAATCAAATGACTCTCCCACACTGGACGGAGCGAAAGGGCATGTTAGACTTTTATTGGCTAAAACCAACTAAAGTTCCTTCAGTTGCCCATTGCTTTTCAGGACCACTGAAACTCTCTCGGACATTTCAACAACCCAAGCAAGCATCGGTTCTATTGGGCCGCTTCAGTTTACGGACATTTCTTTGAGGCCCTTCCGGAAGGCCAGCCGACAAACTACCTATCGCTCGTCGTCCGCAAGCCCGTGTCTACGCTGTCAGGATATCGTTCTGCAACTCCTAAATCCTTGCGATACTATGCAGTCGAAATCGTGGGCAGAAACTGTTATTTTAAATGTGGAATGGAAAGCAAAAAAGGCCGTCAAAATGCATATCGCCGAGCCGAGCGGCTGCCGTGCGAGTGCGGTGCGTTAGTCATACTGCGTACAAACGATCGTATTTTTCATATAAAGCGCGCGGTGCGGCAACCGTACCGCGAACGGTCGACAACACGGCAAGAGCCAAACCAGACGATGCGGTGCGGCACCGCACCGCAAGCCATTTCGCCACACTGACAACCACACGGGAAGTGCGGCACCGCGGCGGCGCCGCAGCGGCGATCAAAAAACTATTGGCTTGCCCTACGTACTACAGTCTGTTATAACAATTGATCGAGAAAGAAGTGTGTTGCTGCTGTTCCCAAGAGGACACCGGTGTCCGCACACCTATTGTCTTTCTATTGTGTCTCTGATTACGGTATTCAAAAGGTTAAACAAACAACTTACGGTGCCACTCCGGCGCCGCTCTGTTTACACCCCTCCCCGCCTCGTCTCGAAACCAGCGCGCACGCGCTTTGGCGCCGGAGTGCAGCGCACGGCGCCATGTGGCTAAAACCCATTTTTCTAATAAAACCAGCCTTGGGTAGCAGTCTTGCTTCACCATTTTCGATGAAAACTGTTAGTAACAGAAAGTTTGATACTTTGTAAAAGCGCTAGGACTTATCGAAACAACTTGTTTAACTTGGTTGGCTTACAAATAGTACGGTTGAACTGAGCAGAAAATTGGAACTTTAATTTTTAATAGATACCTGGTTTTCTCATTGTATTAGTAGTAAAAGGTACGTATGTTACAGTGGTTGAGCGATTTACTGCTACGCTGTGTGCCTCGAATTCGATTCCCGCACGGAAACAAATATTTGTATGCCGAGTCTGAGTGAATTATGTATGTAATTTTACTTAATATTGTGATCACAAATTACTGGGACTATTCGCAGTATGTATGGTGGCAATGGAGCATAAATTTGTAAGATATACATTTTTTAAATATATTTAAAAAAAATATTTTATTTTAATAGAAGTTATGACTACGCTGCTTTCTACCAATAAAAAAAAAACGAATTTGTAATGAAGGTAGGTTAGTAACACAAAATTATTGAGCACAAGGAATGTGCTACTGTTACTAAACCTACAATATTTTTTTAGTCAGTGTAACTATACATATAACTGATGACAGGTTAATCTTCCAAACAACAGCTTTAAGCCATCATACGTCGCACGTAGACACAAAAGAGCATCCATCTTGTTCGAGTTATGTATTTATGTTATACATAAATATATTTTATGTGTAACTTAAATTTATTTTAAGTTACTTCAGATCTGTAGTCACGTTACAAAGTGTCAGATAGTTCTTTTTTATTTATTAAAAAAGTGTCTTTTTTTAATTTATTTCAATTTTTCGTTCCAAAACACAATATATATAATATACTAAAAAGTAAACTAAGAATGTAAACTAGAGATAACTATGTACAAATATAATTCAATTCAGTTTAATTTAGTTTTGTAACAGTTTATAATCTTTGATTTCTATAGGCATTAAATAATTCTACATATTTTAGCATAATATATAATAAGGAAACATAACATAATATATAAAGTTGACCCAGAAAAAAACAGTTTATGACAACAGAAATGTTGCCCTAAACTTTTTATTCTGGGTCTCCATAGTTTAATTATTCTTCTCAGATTGTGATGGGAATTTGAAAATGGAATCCACGATTCCGAGAATTTATGACCATTAAGCAAGGGATCTGCAAAATCCTACTCTATAAAAATTCTAATCTGAACACAGCACAATAAACTTCAGCATTATCCTATCAGAATATTCTAGCATATGTTTTAGTATTAAAAATGTACCGGTCCGGGAGTAAAATCCCTCGTATTTTAAGCAGAGCATTCATGAAAACATAGGTACCTCATATAATTTGCATATCGTTGTAAACCGAGACAGGGAATTCATAAAGCTTTCAGGGATTTCTTACCTCACGGTATTAAGTGAACCACTTTTAATGGTAATGTTTTAAATATTGCTTTTAATTGCGAGGTTCTTAAGTTTACATAGTATAGGTATGGTAACGATACAGACACAGATATTATAAGATCAATATTTTACCTTAAGATCTATTTATCTCAGGACCCTAAAGTATTTGCCAATGGCCGTTCGTGACTTTTTATACTTTATACATTATGGCGCAACTTTTAAAAAATGGTTTGGCGATTATTTTGCCAAAGCTCGCGAAAGGGTAATGAAGTTTTCATAAATTAAACGAAAATTGAAGCAGTTAGACCAGTTGAATGTTTTGGTTCAAAAGTTAAGTTAAAAACAACGATGAACTTGGAATTGTTACTTTTTTTATAGTCATAGAACGTGAATAAGCCATTTTTTTCAACTGCTTTTTTTACGCTGCAGGTCTTTAATAGCCGTTACGGGTAGTAGAAACCTGAAAAAATTGAGACCAGTCTTGCCAAGAGGTATTGGAAACGTCCGGATCGGGCCCAAGTCGTCGATGGCGCGTATAGTTCCACACGCGCCTCAAGGAGTTCTCAGCAAACCGTAGGGGCCCAGCAGGGTTGAAGCCTACTGGGGCCTAGGATCGGTTTCTGAAAGGACGTTTCGGCCCAGGTATGAAAGGCAACGAAGGAACAGAACTGGGTTTTTAGTCAGTAAAAGTCTGACACTATCTCCCGTCCTGCCCAAGAGCGCGGAGATGTCATGGGACATTCAAACGTACGGCGAGTGTCCACACTTACGTTTTTGACACTTCTACAGTTCTTAGCCTCGTCGTTTACGCCGTGTACATCGAAGAATTGGAACAATTTACCTACTATGGTCTTTCCGACCGATTATAATTTAGGTGCCTTCAAGGCTAGAGTGAATAGGCTCTTAATAGACTAGTGCACGTCACTATCAACGATTGCAGCACTGTTTACCATCAGATGGGATAACAGTCAAGCATTATTTTTGTATCATTAAAAAAAAATAAAAAAATTTGAAGTTTATCTCAAAAATATATTATATTAATCACTTTAACGCGAGCAAAGCCACTGCCAGCAGCAGGCGCCTACAAAAAAAGCAATTGACATAACGCTTGGCTGCATCAAAGTCCTTCCCGTGATTTGAATATAAATGACAGTTCAAAAAACTACGATCGGGTGGTTCTCCGGACCAGATACAACACCCATCTGGTCGAAATATACTCCCATTTTAAAAATGAAGAAGGCGCACATGATATACAACTCATCGTAGAATCAGGCTCGGTCTAAACTGGACAAAACATTATAGCTACCGTTAACTTCACGTTAAAACTATTTGTGTTAGATAAAACTCAACCACAGTGAAACGTCCCCTGAAACAAAGTTACACCTGGGAGTTGGGACTCTGGCCGCATTGATACAGTTACGGTCGATAATACCTATGTATTCACATACGTACTAAACTACGAATGATACTGTAGAGTTATGCGGAACAGGATGTGAACTCCCGAAAACCTCCGATACGGTCCGAGCAACTGCCCGATAGTTCTATTTCAAACTCAAATGGTAAACGAATTGCAAGAATTTTGATAGTATGATGGATTTTGAATTTTAGTTCCTATCTGGAGATATAGATGTTGCTACAATTTTTAATTCGTTTTAAAAATATTTATTAGAAGCAACAGTGATGACAATTACAAAACTATCAAAACATTGAAACTGGCAAGAATGCCAGAGAAACGGTTTACTTGAACCTCACATCGATATTAATCAGAAAACAAAAGACTTGATTCTTTTTTGTTTTTCTGTGTTTCAGTGAAAAAAATATCGATGTATCTATTTATCTACTTGTGATTAGGATTCCGTATGCGTAAGACTATCGAATGGCATAGTAAATATACCTATTACACTTTTCGATAATCTCGCATGAGCGAGGTGTAATTTTCTTAAATCAACAGGTTTAATTTCTGACTAAGAATATTGATGTTTCAAAAATCCAACTTCGCAATTTTATTATCATCGAAATCAAAACTAAGATTCCTTTGAGTGTTATCCAATATTTGGCATAGTCTCAGATTGGGCCACCCAAGCCTACTTGGAAAATTCACGCTGTATATAATGTACGTTAAGAGGTGATAATATTATATAAAAGGCTTCCCTTTGTATTTCTTCGGCTTCCTAGCAAGGAAAGCCTGTTGTTCTTGTTATATAGTTAAGCGTATATGTTTTCGCACATCTATCATGGCAGGCTATATGGCTTCGCAAATATTTGATCAAGAGTTGTGGGCGCATAGAATTGTATCGGTATTGTTTGATTCTGGTTTGTGTTTGTGAAAACAATTGTGTTTGTGGTTGTTTTGTGTCGTTAAACTTCTGTCTGTAGTTTGTTAAAATAGTCTTTTAGTGAAAATAAAACTTAACTATGAATGAAATACTTTAGAAAACCACAATCAGCCTTATAATGGTTCCCTTGCTGAGACTTAGGCCTCCTTTCTAGGAAAGAGAATAGGCTGTATTCCACCTTGTGTTATCACGCTGTTCGATTGTCTGGTAACCGACCGGACCGAGCCCAAGTCGTCGACGGCGCGTTCTGTTTCCGCGCGCCTCAAGGAGCTGTCAGCATACCGAAGAGGCCCAGCCTGCTAACTGCAGGCAGGCAGGGTCGAAGCCTGCTGGGGTCAAGGGCCGTTTTCTGAGAGAAAGGCTCAGCCCCGGCACTATAGGCTACGAAGGAACGGGGTAGGTTATTAGTCAGTAAGAGTCTGACACTACTTCCCGCTCCACCCAAGGGCGGGATTTGTCATTGGATGATTTTACCTACCATAAAAAAAAACCTTGTGAAACCAGTGCGAGTTGGTGGATGTCACGTCGACGATTTTGTTTTGTTCTTGGACATGCCGGTTTTCTTACGATGTTTTCCTTCAGCGTTTTAGGCAGGGGTGATGTACACAAAGTAATGCGACAGGGCTCTTACTTCAGAAAGGCTAAATGATAAATGGTATTTATTTTGCAAATAAGTTTTTAAAAAGCATTTTTAAACGTCAATTTAAACTATTTGAATTTTTTCATAGAATTCTACTTGGTTTGTGCAGCCTTTGGGCAGCTGCGCGCTATCTTCTCATCCAACATTCCACAGTGTCTCAAGATTAAAGTCTATGATCAGTGCGTGTTGCCGGTGATGACATTGGGCTCTAAAACGTAGTCGCTTACAATGGGCCTTATCAGAAGGCTTAGAGTCGCCCAAAAGGCAATGGAAAGGGCTATGCCTGGAGTTTCCTTGCGTGATCGAATCAAGAATGAACATATCCGCAGGAGAACCCAGGTTTTGACATAGCACGAAGAATCGCAAAACTTTGGCAATGGGCAGAGCACTTGGCTCGCAGAACAGATGGCCGTTGCGGCTGAAACTAACTCAGGGGTCAAAGTCTATTTTAAAGTCCATTCAGCCAACATGTAATAGTCAAATTATATGAGAATAATCCAGACTGGAGTCTGAGATGGTCTTTTTAGGAAAAGAACTACACAGATCTGTTCAGTCTGTAGCTCTGGACTCCTAAGGGGCTCAACCGATTGTGTTTGATATAAAGGGAGAAATTTTATCACTGCGATCGAGGCGGTATTTGCTCGAGTAGCAGGCGATGGTATTATGGAGCCGAGTGCTAAAATAACAATTTCTCAAGTATAAGATGTAAGATATAAATAAACGGGGATTCACCAGCGACTCGTGAGGGTCGCTTAGCACCCAACCTGATACGATAAAATAAATAATTGAGACAGGGGCGAGCTCACGCACTTTTCCGCTCTAGTGCGGACAACAGTTAATTGCGTGCCTAAAAGCGGTAGAGATAAGAGCGGGTTTTCGAGTAGGTAAGTGTATTGAAAATTAATTTGCACCTGTTCAACGTCGGGATGGGTCACTAGTCTCTTAATAACGTTAAAACCTAAGTTGTGATTTCCCATCGGGGAAAGTTGCGAACTCTCTTAAAAACTTTCATCCCCTATAGGGAAAGTTTCTAGACGTAGAGGTGTGTTTAATAAGGGAGCATCCATTAATTACGTGAGGTAATTTTGACCATTTGTACCCTGTTAGTGAGATGTCGTGAGATTCGTTTCCTCCCCCGCCTTGTGAGATATTGTGAGATTTAGCTTTATTCCCTTTCCTTTAATACTTTTATGAAATTGTTTAAAAATTGCATAATATATTGTTTGTGTAAATACGTTGATCTATACTTAATAGCGTTGAATTCATTAAATAAAAACTAACGTAATTTATTTTGGTGGAGAGCAGTGGTGGCCGAGTGGTAACGGCCCCGACTTACGATTAGTAGGTCGCGGGTTCAAGTCCGACCAGGCGCATTACTTTGTGTAATTTATTTCATCATGCTCTCAAAACGGTGAAGGAAAACATCGTGAGGAAACCGACATGTAATAGAACCAAAAATTCGAAGACATGTGACATCCACCAACCCGCACTGGGCCCGCGTAGTGGATTACGGCCCATTCCCTCTCTTAGAGAGGAGGCCTGAGTCCCAGCAGTGGGAACATTAAAAGGCTGATGATGATGATGAAGATGTAATTTATTTAATTCGTTTTTATTTAGAACAAATTAAGTTCTATCTTCTATCTTTTTATTATTACTTATACTATATTTTTATTTGTTACTATTATTATGAAATTCTGTATCGAGATATTAAAGTTCTTCCCACGATTAGCACATATAAAACAGGCCGAAGTCGGGCAGTTGCCCACACTAAACCCAAAATCTGCCTGGTTGGAAGATCCTCCATATACAAGTACTCAAGTTTACTAACACCGTAGTCTTTATGACAATGAAAAAATCAGACAATAGAACAATTCAACGAACATTACCACGAAAAATGTTATTGTGTAGGATTTGTTATTTATTTACATTTTTACACGATTTTTTTAATTGTCATCATCATCATCATCAGCCTTTTAATGTTCCCACTGCTGGGACACAGGCCTCCTCTCTAAGAGAGGGAATGGGCCGTAATCCACCACGCGGGCCCAGTGTGGGTTGATGGATGTCACATGTCTTCGAATTTTTGGTTCTAGGACATGCCAGTTTCCTCACGATGTTTTCCTTCACCGTTTTAAGAGCAGTGGTGATGAAATAAATTACACAAAGTAATGCGCCTGGCCGGGCTTGAACCCGCGACCTACTAATCGTAAGTTGGGCTCGTTATCACTCGGCCACCACTGCTCTTAAATTGTCAAGAACAATATTTTCTTTCATTTACATCATTTAAGAGCAGTGGTGGCCGAGTGGTAACCGTCCCGACTTACGAGTTGCTGATTTCAATTGCTCTCAAAACGGTGTAGGAAAACATCGGGAAACCGGCACGTCCTATAACCAAAAATTCGAAGACTTGTGACATTCACCAACCCGCACCGGGCCCGCGAGGTGGATTACGCCCTATCCTCTCTTAGAAAGGAGGCCTGAGTCTCAGCAGTGGAAACATTATAAGGCTGATGCTATTTTGGTTGTAATATAAAAAGAAACCGCTAAATCTCCGACTCCTAAGATACAGGTCTGCGAACCTAGTTTAGGAGCTCGGGAACTCGACAACAATTTTTACTGAAACCTACTGTTACTCTATGCTATGTTCTATGTTGTTGTCTTTATGTACAAATAAACCATTATAATTATTATTTACATTATTCTCATTTATATTTAAAGTGGCAAAAATAATATGTTAATAGATTTTTTATTATGCATAACATGCTTAAAACTATGTCTATGAAGTTTCTTACGTTCTTCTCCACAGAGATTTTTGCTTTTGGGGATGCACAATTAGTTTCATCTCACATAACCTTTGGCCCCAGTAGGCTTCGGCCCTGCTGGACCTTGGCGATTCAAAAGTGCCTTTAAATAGTTTATTTGAAATAAATGTGAGGTTTTACTTTGAATAGTATTTTACAATTTCAGAATCAGAATCTTGAAATGATTTCTTTTTTGTGAAACATTATCATCATCATCTTCCTACCCTTGTCCCGTTTTATTTGGGGTCAGCGCAACCCTTTTGTTTCATATTACTCCTCACAAAATCCGTCCATCTCTTCTTTGGCCTCCCTCCCCCTCTCCATCTATCCACATGTATTTACGCCTTATTATTTTTTTTGTTTTTCCGTTTTTTTTTAAATTAAGTTTATCAATAATTAAATGTATGTTATTATGCAAGGGATTTAAATTGGGTGATACATTTTTTTAAAATTTACGTTCGAGACGAAATACGCCCCCGTCACTCTTTTTTTTCTGATGATATTATCGGTAAAAAGAACGACGAGACATTCTTGTGCGTGTATTGTTAGTAAAATTTTATAATAATGTGCACATTCCTCATAATAAGTTAATTATAGTGCTAACGAATCAATATTGCTATTTCACGTAGCAATCCTGCCAGCGTTCTGGACAAATTGTACATCATGTATCACTGAAGCAGTAACTTCAGTAAAAGCTACTCCATAACCTATAATGTGTGCTATGTACTTTCAGTAATATAAGCTGAAGAGTTTGTATGTTTGTTTGAACGCACTAATCTCAGAAACCACTGGTTGAATATGAAAAGTTATATTAGTGTTCGATAGCCTATTTATTGAGAGAGGCTATTTGTAGGGTGACTGGTAATTAACGATACACGTGATTGTAGTCATGATAACAAAAAACTTTTACTTTGGAAACAAACCTGAAATCGCGAAAATAATCAGCCAGGTTCGGTAAATTTTGATCAGATAGGCGAACACAAATGTACTGGCCAGCAGATTTTTTTATTGCGATTTCAGATTTGGTCTCATATTAAAAATTGTTTGTAATCATGAATACAATCACGTGTTTAAGTATCATTCACAAATTACCAGTCACCCTATATAGTAAGGCAGGCTAAGCTAAATCAAAATAGCAAAGCATCAGCCTTATAATGTTCCCATTGCTGGGACTCAGGCCTCCTCCTTAGGAAAGGGAATGGACCGTAATCCGGTAGTGCGGGTTGGTGGAGGTCACATGTCTTCGAATTTTTGACTGTTTGTATTTTCATTTTTTTTTTTTTATGTAATTAATTAATTATTAGATGATATTTAAATAATAATGCTTATTTAGTGGCTCTCTTTATCACATGTTTTTGATAATTTGCGGATAATGCAGTGGGCTGCAATATTGTTACCGCTCCAATTATTGATATTTGTTTATATTATATATTGTGGCTGTTAATTGTCCCTAATAAATAAAATAAAACAAAATAAAATAACATAAGTACGCGAATAAAACTGCGGGGAATGGGGGGGAAAAGCTATACTTTATATGAATAAACGTTGAACGTTAAAATCAAAGATTTTAATACTGTCATTTACAAGAGAAGCAATCCCTAACATCAATAGATTGAATTAATGAAGGAAAAATGCTGAGAATCATTATCCTTACTCCACAATTTCATTTATGAATCCTACAAAAGCACCGCAAACCTCCATTTCAAACTCATCTACAGAAAAACTTACCAAATGTTGTCCGTAGTCCTGTTTAGTAAAAATATGGGGGAGAAAGGCCCTACGTGACACACTTAAGGTTTGCCCAATTAGAGGAAGATGGGGAACAGGAAACCATACGTTATCTGGTTTAAGTATAAGAGATCAAGTCTTGAAATATTCAAGTTTAGAACGTATCAAAATAAGTTTGCTCAATGAAAAAACAAAAAAAATTACAATTATTTTCATATTATATGAATGATTGAATATAAAATTCGTCTTAATAAAACTCCTGTAAAAACACATGTTTCTTTGTGTAACTTCTTAATAAAAAAAGTACAAAAACAAATAAATAAATACCTGATCAGTAAAGCAGTTTTTCCATAACACACCCAAATATTAAAACTTTATATTTATGACACAAAACTGTTGAAATTAATTACTGCACCTGTCACTCACGAAAAATACTAGAACCACTTTCAATTTGACTTAAAACCACCAATTCTTTTACACATAAATGTTTTGTTTAGATAAAGGTAAGGTTTGATTTACGCGCGTTGGAACGACCGCTGCAGGTTGAAGCGTCGCTGGTCTGGCTTCGTTCGGTCGCTTATTTGTTGTTCGGACCGCGCATGCGTTGTCTACACGTCGAAAACCAACTTCATACACACACACCACACTGTGTCTACATCTATTGCGATTTAGACACTTTAAATGACACAGTGACTATTTACCGGCTTAGTTAAAAAGCAACCGTTATGTTTGTCTTACATGTGACAGTAAATTAAACTTTATATCTTTTAAAAGAAGCGTTATTTCTGCTTGTAACTAAGTGTAGTTAATTTTGTGAACAAAATAATATGGATTTCAGTTGATACTTGGATGGAATTGCAAAAATAAACACGACTGAATTTAAACATTTGTCATTGATTAGTATAGCGATAAACTGCATCATTTTATTCGGTAAAATTTATTTAACGGGAGTTTTAGTAATTTAGGGATGTAACGGAAATGGGGAAAATGTGGAAAGGTAAAAGGAAATTTGTGTCATGGAACTCTCTTTTTTTGTACTTAACTTATTTTTTTATTAGATACTCAGAGAAGGATATTAAAATTACAACATAACTATTTGGAGCCATTTTACAAGTTTCACCTGTCCGATGTTTGTCTGTGGTTAAATCTTGTAAATTAAATATGACCCACTTTCCAGTTACCGATTGACTGAATTTTGCACGCATGTGTAAATCAGATGACAATGCAAAATTATTATGATGTGGAGTTGATCTGATGATGGAAATGGTAGATGGCCTTAAAAACTCGGTAAATTACCCTATCGTGTTTGAAATTTTTGTGAATGGTCTTGAAGAGTATTTATTACATAGGTATATACCGCGCTATAAATGAAATAATATTTTCATTAAAACACTTGTTTTATTTGCATTGTGAAACTATCTTAATTTATTGGGTTATCTATGTGAATGTAAAGTTCCGTTGGCCATTCTTGATCTTCTGCATGAGTTCCATGTGAAATGTTACTTTTTGACTAGATGATGGTAGATGTTTGAGTTCTCGAAGACAATACTAAAATCACTATATAATTGCCAACAATATTCGAAAGAATTGCCTCGATCCCTCATGAATTTCAATTGTATTAGAACTTGATTTTAATTAGAATGAGGGTAATTTGGAAGCATATACCAACTTTTAGGTAAAAAAAAATTGCATATCGGTTCATAAACGGCGGAGTTCCGAGTTAAAAAAAAATATGATAAAAGAAATACAACCGAATTAAAAACCTCCTCCTTTTTTGAAGTCGGTTGAAAAGAAGAAAATCTCATTTATTGGAAATTAAAAACGCGTTATATCATAATTATTTTCCTGGTTCAGTTTTCAAATGCCCTGCGGTCTGGCAGAAACCGTAAGATTTTCTGGAAAAAAACTAGCCCTTCCTTTTACCGGCCTCATTATCAGTAAAACAATTTTTGAAAATGGATCAATACTATCTTACATAGTCCTTGTACCATATGAGCCGATAGACGCCTATTGCTAGACTTGTATACCCTCCTCCAATTTTCACCAAAAGGGCTGGTCATGTGCATCTTGCACACATCGGATTCTAACAACTCTTTCATTTTTTTTCAATTTTTATCAATTATTAACACCTATGTATGTAATTTATTTACTTTACACCTAAAACTACCGACTAAATAAATAAAGTAATTTTTTCACCGGACACTCTAAATTCAGTTGAAAACCAGCGTCAGGCAACTACCACGTAGCTGTCTGGCATTTTTGCTGAACTGGACCTATTTGGCGCAACCGTGAGACACACAATGTTAGTTTTATCCTTTTTTTATCTTAAGTGTCTACATGTGGTTTCTGTATTGTGTGTGTCTATATGTGTCAAATAAAATATTTTCTTTCTTTTTCTTTTTGTTACCAGGGCATCAGTTCACCTAGCGGGAGGCTTTCCAACGTGGTGTTTTCCGGTACGGGATTGCCAATCCAGGTCCTTTCGGCAACATCGACTGCTCGTTGTCATCGTTCTGGGACCAATGTGCCTTGCCCACTGCCAATTAAGAGCGGTCAACCCGAGGTACATTTACATACATCCGCTCTTACGTGATTATGATGTTATTGCACATCTTTCTTCAAATGTTTTGGATACACAGATATCTTGTGGCTACCTAGGCTTCTATAGAAATCAAAACATAAAGTTTAAAACTAATGCAGTAAAGACCTCGGAAAATCTACTATTTTACGTGAACTTTGGTCCTCCATAATGTACTCATTATGAAAAAAAAACGTACTTAAAAAAAAAGCCTTGCACACTTAAGCAAGATTCTAAATGATGACAGTTTTTCTCAAGAACTTTTAAGGGTTTTAAGAAAACAAGTATTTCCTGGAACAAAAACCTGGAAAAAATATTTGAGTAAATCATGGAACTATAGAGTTTTCAGGCACCTCTTTTTTCGCGATGTCACATCATCAAATGTCGCGTTGGATGATGCAACAAGCTTTTAAACCATGCTCGATGTTGACGATGGCGCTATGACGGTAACCCTGGTTTTCCTACGCATATGAACATTGGTTTCGATTACGCTTGGAAACTCCGAGAAAAGCTCTCTCCATTGTCCTTACGCAACTCAAAGGGCCATGGAGACGGTTGTTGTAGGGGCCCAGCAGAGCCGAAGCCTACTGGGGCCAAAGGTTATGTGAAAATGTCACCGGGCGCCCTGAGAAAAAGGCAACTAATGGAACAGGGTAGGTTTTTAGTCAGCAAGAGTCTGACACTATTTCCCGCCCCACCCAAGGGCGGGATTTGTCATTGGATGATTTTACCTACCATAAAAAAAAACATAAGTATGCAAACATACACTTACAACACTTTATTGTATTAGGTAAATTACTGTAGCGAACTTTTCTTTGATCCAACACCCTTGACCTCTTCTCACCCGAAACCTTATAAGCCATTAAACACGATCGTGAATGTCGAATTAATAAACTGTATGGTCCAAACTTTACACAAACGATTGTTCACATAATTTGATGTTTGGACCAATTAATTAAGTTCTCGTTTGGTAGGGCATTGCCTGTCTAGTCGGAGCCGTAGCAGTCGGGTCAAAATCCGACCTGATGAAGCGAGACAGCGACGAAAGGCTGAAAAAGATTCATTTATCGATTTTTTCTTTACTAACGCTTGTCTACGCTGATGCGGAGTCGTATTTTTAAATATTTTGGCCATAATTGTCGACGTGGGAGTGGCTCCATTGAACGCCTTGTTATACAAGGAAAGGTGGACGGAACAAGGCCGCATGGCAGATCCCCGATGCGAAGGACTGATCAAATTAAAGCGGCTGTTGGCGGCCCATTGAACGAGTGCGCTCGGATGACTGCCAGCAGGAAAAAGTGGCGGCAAGTCGTGTGGCGTATCCTAACAGCTTCTGAAGAGATATCTTCGTGATAACCACGACCGCTCTGACAAGAGTGAAACGACCAAGAAGAACTGTGTTGTAAATACAGTTAGTTTAAAGTTGGTTGCTGGTGGTGGCATTAGGTATAAAAAATAATCGAGCAAGTGCAAGTCGAACTTGTGCACTATTTAGTTACGAAGATTTTTCCGAATCGCAATTTTTTTTTTCGTAAATTCGTAATTACAAAAGTACATTTTTCAAATTTATTCCTAATACTAGTTCTATGAGACCTTATCCTTATGCCTTTGAAGATTCTAGGTCAACGTAAAAAAGATGTCTAGAAACTTCATTACAAATTAGCTTGTTTAGGAGTCTTCAATTCTTCATATCTAATTAATTAACTAAAAAGTTAAGGCCATCAATAATAATCCAGTCAATAATGAAATTAATCAATTGCTTGTTCACAAAACAATTATTTAAAAATCTGATTTAGTTTACGCTTAGTTAGACTAAAGCAAATAAGAGCTTATTTCTGAATTGAGTATTTGAATTTTTGAAAATGGAGTATTAGCTACTTGTGGCCTTTTCCTCACTTGATAGTATTAAAGTCAACTTTTAGTAGTAGTGAGAATGAGTTTGATTTTAAAGCAGTAATTTGATTAACAGCAAAAAATTGAGTACGGCGAACAGTGGATAGCTCGCTGTCCGGCCATCCGTGCGTAGAGTTTCACGCGCATCTCTGGGGCCCAGTTAGGCCGAAGCCTACTGGAGCCATGGCTTCGTTTACGAAACGGAAACCCAGGTTCCTGGAATATAATACAAAGAAGGAACATAGGAGTGGATTTTAGTCAGTAAAAGTCTTACACTGCCTCTCTGCTCCGTTCAAGAGCGGGAGAAGAAGTCATTGGATAATAAACCATCTAAAAAAATGTACTTGAGCGATTTTTTATATTTTAGTGGTTGGCAAATCATCAAATGACTTTTTCAATACACTTACTCGAAACCCCGCTCTTATCCCACCGCTTTTAGGTTCGCAATGGACTGTTTTCCGCACTAGTGCGGAAAAGTGCGCGTGTTTTCCCCGCCACAATTTTATTGTAATAAAATTGTTTATCGTATCAGGCTGGGCGCGTGTCGATACCTGCGAGGCACGGGTCAACCCAAATTTGTCACTGCAGTCCTCGGCTCCATAACACACTCGCCTATGGCTCGTGCGAATCCCGCCTTGGTCGCAGTGAGAAACTGTCTGCACTTGTATTAAAATGTATTATTACCGCTTTGTGTGATATAGTGTGTGTCAGACTTTTACTGACTTATACATCCCTGTCTCGTTTAGGAACGCGGTAACTCCTTCAATAAACCCGCAGCCCAGAGCGATTGGCTGTTTAGGTGCACGCCGCGGTTTCTAATCTCACGAAACAAATATTTGTATTGCCCACAGATACAACTATCTATCCGGGTCTGGGTATCTTATATATGTGAGTTTACATGTTTGTGAATAGACTTACACAGGAGTACTTCTAAGTATGGGGCAATGTTAATTTAATAAGGGACACAACGAAAAGGCTCTTTACCATACCCTATGTGCGTGGGGGAACGAACGACCTCACACCCCAGCCGCTGAGATTTCGACCCCGACTACCAGCCACGGTAGACGCGGGCTTGCGGACGTCGAGCAATGAGTAGCTCGCCGTCTGGCCGTCCGGGAGCTGACCGTACCGAGCCCAGTCGTCAGCAGCGTGTAGTGACCCATGCGTTCCTAAAGAGATGTCAGCAATTCCTAGGGCCCAGCAGGACCGATGCCCGCTAGCTAGGACCGCGGGGAATTTTTGAAAAGGAAACCCGTAGTCCTAGCACGCAAAGGGCAATTGAAGAACACAGGTGTGATTTTTGTCAGTAAAAATCTGACACGCCCCCCTGCTCCGCTCAGACCGGGAGAATTCATTGGATGATTTCCATCTTTAAAAAAAACCCATACGTTTCAATTACACATGAAAGGGCATAATGTTTTGTTGCTACGAGTATGTTAGTAAAACGTAAATGTCAATGACTCATATGTTATTTTAAAACCGACTTTCAAACACTATTAACTAGAGAGTAATAAAACTTTATGTTCGCTTTAAAAGCACTAGTTCTAGTAAATCTTTGCATAGTGCCCTTACACTGGCGACAGTCACGCTATGTCGTGATGACGTGTCTGGCTAGCTGTGACCCGTGACTTCATCCGTATAGAATTAGACTTTTGGAATGCTTAACACGTTCAGTGCGGAATAAGGTCTAACAGCCCATTCACAACTTCGGTCTTAGCGGCGAGCGGCGCGGCGAGCGGGGTGGTAGCGGTAGGCGATTGGTCGAGCGCCCGCCGCTATGAGCAGCGTCATGTACGTAAGTCGCGAATGGACTGTAAGAAACTTCGAATGTGTGTTCCTTGCAGTGCGGCTAAGAAAAACATACTCATCTCTACCATGCGTAGGCCGTAACTTCAATTTTGCCTAGTAATACAATGGTGTTGTGGTTGCTTAGATAGTGGATGATCGTAAAAAAATTATAATAATGATTACCCCATCGCCGTGTCTCAACATTGACGTCATGATGGGGCTTGTGCGCTCCGATAAACCCTAGGTCTGTATTAGCAGCGTTTACTTTGCCGTAACATGCCTGTGTGCTGTGGGCCAGACTAAGAGAGAGATACAATCCGCAGGGCAGTTTTGTGACGAATTGAGATCGGGTCACTAATGCGACCTCACGGACCCGATCTCCTGGGAGAATTTTGTTTTTCTGTTTTCGGCTTGCTTTAGTGAACACTCATGAGGAAAAACAAATGCGCTCGGAAGAAAGATGTATAATCCAGTAGGGTGCTTTTAGGGATCTCGACCGTACTTACAGGATTGACCTTATAGCCATGTTATACCACCAAATATTAATATTTAGGCACCAAACCTAAATTTTACGGGCCCACAGCTCGTCACTCATGCGGCAGACATGTTTTGCCCAGTTCCATTTAAGTTGGACAGCTTGTTGAGCCATATCAACGATTTGCGTTTTGCTCTTAGTAAGCTTTGAATAACTAAGTAAATATTTAATAAATTTAAGAGTATATAATAACCTACATATTATAGATAAATTACAGCCAGACACAGAACAAATGATCATGCTAATCATATAAACATTTGTCCTGGAACCCACGACCTGCGGCATAGCAATCAGGGCCACTGACCACTAGGCCAACAGGCCAGTGAATTAAATTAATTATGTCTGTACTAAAACTTTATTTGACTCTCCTTTTAATGAGTTTTAGTTTCATTTGCAGATTTGCGGTTCAACGAACTCATCATCTTATTTATACGAAGGATTTTTATCCATCCAGTTTTATTATTCTCCTAAACAAAACTTCAACAGAAAATCTTATAAAAATAGCTCCACAAGGTAACACTGTCAGCACTCGACTTCTTAACGCCAAACTTTATTATTCTTTTGAGGACACAATATGAATAACTTGATGTCCTTTCTGCAATACCTATCCGTCTTTCCATACTTGAAACATTCGAGTAAAGCCGGGAGAAAAGTTAGTGTTGTGGTTTTGATACATTGCAATTTTCTTTACTTTGATTTTTCAGTTAAAGAACAGTATTTTTCTTCGTGGGTTTCGAAAAACTGTTTGTTTTTTAACTATTGAAGTTTTGTTTCTTTCTTTATTCTTTATTGTACATACAATTCCACACATAAAATAATAAAAATAGGACAGTTGATGTACATAGGCGAGCTTAACCCATAATTGGGTTTTCTTACAGCAAACCATACGTGAAAAATATTACAGATAAACTTTATAATTGAGGATAACTAAACACATGCACAACAAAACTTAATCACATAAATTATTATTAAGACTAACTTAAAACTAAAAAATAAACTAAATAGATGTGTACAGCACACTATACATAAATATATACATATAATAAATAAATAAATAAAAACCTATACATAAATACATACTTACGTGTCATATTGAAAGAAAATGTTCCTTAATTCTCCGCCTGAAAACTTCCAACGAAGGGCTAGCTCTCAATGTGTGTGGAAGAGAATTCCAGAGGCGCACAGCATGAATGGTAAAAGATCCACTGTAACGACTTGAAGAGTGGGAAGGAACACGAAGGAGAAGAGAGGATGATGAGCGACAAGGTTTTCCTCTCGGAACAAGATACTCAAAGCGTTCCCGAAGATACAAGGGGGAGTTGGGATTATGAAGAACAGAGAATAGAAAAGAAAGAGTATGACAATCCCGACGTTGCCGAATAGGCAGCCACTTCAACTGCCTTCGAAATTCCGACACATGGTCATACTTTCGAAGGCCAAAAATGAAGCGGATACACAAATTCTGCAGACGTTCCAGTTTGTCAAGAAGTTCCTCAGTTGCATCAAGGAAGCAGACATCAGCGTAGTCAAGAAGAGGTAAAAGAAGAGACTGAGCAAGAGTAACTTTAGTTGAGAAAGGCAGGAACTTCTGAAGACGTTTCAGTGACTGAAACGAGCAAAATACTCTCCTGCTTACTTCTGCAATGTGGATATTCCAAGACAGGTTACAGTCTAAATGAACACCCAAGTTTTTAACTTTTTTTGAATAGGCTATAGCGACAGCATCGTACAGAACCGGTGGGAGGGACTGGTTATTCAGCAAGTTTACAAAATATCTGCCACCAATAATGAGAGCTTGCGATTTTGTTGGATTTACTAAAAGTCCGAAACTTTTAGCCCATTGACAGATATTTTTAAGATCATTATTGATGGCATTAATAGCGTCGTTGAGCTCTTCAAACTTAAAGTGGCGATAAAGCTGCAAGTCGTCTGCATAGAGATGAAAATGTGAAGATAGGACCTTGGTGATTGCGTTAATAAAAACAGAAAAAAGAAGAGGAGAAAGAACGCCACCCTGAGGAACACCCACAGCGAGATCGCACCAGTCAGAGGAAGCCTCTCCTGAGCGAACCGATTGCGAGCGACCCCGAAGATAAGAATCAAACCATGCAATTGCGGGAGGAGATATATTGAGAGAGGAAAGGATACCTAAGAGGATGTCAAAATCAACTGAATTAAAAGCACTGCTGAAATCCAGAAGAATCAACACTGTAAGAAGCCTGTTTTCCATGGCCAGACGGATGTCGTCAGTTATCTTAACGAGTGCCGATACGGTACTGTGACCAGGACGGAATCCAGATTGATAAGGACTCAGCAGGCTATTAGAGGAAAGGAAATGAGACAGTTGATTATTAACAACACTCTCAAGGACTTTGGATAAGATTGGGAGTATGGAAATTGGACGAAACTGGGAAACTGACGAAGGATTAGGAATTTTGGGTAGAGGCAGGACATGTGCTTTTTTCCATGCAGAAGGAAAGCAGCCAGTGAAGAGTGAATAGTTGATGATGTGGAGGATGACAGGAGCGAGTTCATTTAGGATAAGAAGGAGCATCTGGAGTTGAAGACCATCATCACCCACCGCTTTCGTGGATATAGATGTGATGGCCCGTTTAATATCCCCTTCCGCAACCGGGTGAAAAGAGAACGGAGCACAAGTTGGGAGTGGCAGTTTAGAGAGATAGCTAAGAGTGGAAGCCTTGACAACGTCGTTCAGAATAACCGGAGATTTGGAAAAATGAAAATTAATGGTGTTAATGTCAATATTAGGTGAGCTGTCATCAACCGTTTTACCAATACCCAAAGATTTGAGAAACTGCCATACTCGTGCTGTGTTGGAGTTTTGAACCGAGTTGTGGATATGGCGTCTTTTTGCATCCCTACACATACGACCGCAGCGATTTCGGAGTTTCTTATATATAGACCAGTTCTCATCAGTAGGATCCCTTTTGTACCGTCTTTTAGCCTTATCCCGTTTAGACATCGCGCTCTTAACATTATCAGATAACCAAGGAGCCGGAAGATGCTTTACTCTGACCTGTCTGAGTGGGGCATGCACATCAAAGAGATTCAGTATTAATTTATTAAATTCGGCTACCTTAGTATCCACATCATTGCCATCATAAACAGGAGACCAGTTAATATTGCCCGCATCCTCCCCCAAACGATCCAGATCAATGTTCTTGAAACTGCGAAGGAAGAGAAGTTTAGGTTTACGTTTTGGAGGGCGAATTTTATAAGAAAGAAATATAAGGTCATGGTAAGAGAAAGATGCAGAAAGCTGTCCATGCGTGGCTACTTTACTTGGATCGGAAACCAGAATAAGATCAAGAAGTGAGGGGTTACAATGGGGAGCGTGATGGGTAGCGTTAAGCTGAAGAATATGCATGTTGACTGAACTGACAAGTGACTGGAGTTTACGGCTGCGCACATCATCCTTCATTATACAGGTGTTGAAGTCTCCGAGTATTATAGTGTGATCATATAAAGAAGAAAAATATTCAAGTTTAGATTCAAAAGAAGAGAAGTAATCAATATGGCAGGAAGGGCTGTAAAAAACACCTAAAAGTAGTTTAGTATGGTTAAAAGTGATTTCAATAAAGAGGTGTTCAGCTGATTTAGAATAATTACTCGGAGACTGATCAACGACCTTGAATGTTATGTCTCCACGGAGATAGATGGCCACCCCTCCACAGCCCCTGCCAGTTCTGTCATTACGCACAAGCTTGAAACCAGGCAAAGAGTATTGCGTTGAAGGAAGCATAGGCTTGAGAAATGTTTCTGAGACTAGGACAGCGTGAATGAGGTTTGAATCGAAAGAAGATATTAGATCGGAGTGATGAGCAGGAACACTTTGAGCATTTATATGGACTGCATTAAAGAATTTACCATAGCATGAAAATGTAGAAAAGAGTTGGTCGCGTAAGTGGACAGAATCATCATTGAATGCACTAGTAAAGCTACCCTCATCAGACGAATCAGCCGAAGAACACGAAACAAAACTTTCACCAGCATTATCAAACATGACACGATTATAAAATAAATATATATATAAATATAAATATAACAAGGTTAATAAACAACTATAAAAATAACAGTTATTTGACTGTCATTTCAAAAATCCCCGATGCACCCGACATCTAAACAGGATTAAAAGACTAATATCCAGATTATTAACAATTGGAAACTGAACAATATTTCCGAACGAAGAACTTAAAGTCTTAGTAACTGACAGTAGGTGTTTGTCAAACCAGAATTCAACAAAACAATTTTTAGTGACCGACGTGGAAACAAATAGTAAAAAAAATAATAATATATATATATAAATATATACAACTATGCAAAGTTTGAAGGTCAATCATTTGGCTTGCCTACGTGATGTCTTCTCTGATGACGTATTAGAAGACGTAGCCACCGGAAACAGCGCAACAAGCTGCTGTAGTTCAACCGCAGACTCGATCTTTCGACGCGACTTATCCGGGAGAAGAATGATGATCTTGCCTTCAGAAGTCCAGCACTGCTTTATACCAAAGTGTTTACGGGCATTTACAAACACGTCGTGTCTAGGCTTAGTTAGAAACTCTGACACTACCAGACCGGAACCCTTTAATAATGTCTTCTTACGCCATACCTCACTCCGCAAAGTGTAGCCGTTGAATCGAATAAGAAGTGGACGTGGCTTGCTTGAATCTGCTCCCAGGCGATGGCAGGATGAGATGTCCGAAGAAGTGATGTCAGAAATTTTAATTTTATCCTTCAGCACTAACATAGCTTTCGAGGTGTGATCTTCGTCCTTATGCTCAGGGAGGCCATGTAGGATCAAAACTTGCCTGCGAGAAGCCATTTCATGTCGATCCAATCCCACAGTCAGCAACTCCATTTGCGTTTTCAATGCATTCATGGTTTTCCATATAAAGCACTTGAACTCCATGAAGTCCCGAGATAGGCTGGCTATGGTTTTGTGAGTGACATCATTGCTGCTCACATTCTTCAACTCCTTTTCATAAATGTCCATCCGTGAGGTGAATGTTGCAGACAGATCTTCCATACAACTTGACAGCTTTGTGTATAGGTCCATTGTGATGTTGTGATTGTGAAAGTCAGGACAAAGCGAGAGGAGAGTTTATTAGTGCAGTGAGTGCATCGGAAGATAATTAAAGCTTTTAGTGCATATGTAACACTATAAATATGTACAAAATATTTTTAAACTAATTTTAAATAGGAGCTAATCAAAAGTTGTAATTAATTAAGGTACCCTCCAATTTTCTTTTGTAAACGTTTAAATTAAATTTAGCGTAGTTAGCTGTAATGATTTCTTAAGGACTTTATGCATTGTTGATAGTAATAAGTACGTAAATATGCAATTTTAATAAAAACTATTTATACCCAAAATAATTATATTCACTGTATTATACTAATGGCAAGCAAAAAACCCACCTGTATTTCTTTGGTTAGCCTTTGAATTCCAGTGCCAAACGCTTTCAAAAATCTTGCAGTATAAGTTAAAATTAACCTTTACGACTGATTCTTGATGATGGTGGCCAACGGCTTTACGTACTTTCCGAAGTACGACGGTATCGCACCATCAACCTCATAACTATTTTCGTACGGACAGCTACAGAGTAATTTCTAATGGAAGAACTCAAGATCTTTTTGCTCCACCCGGAAATCGAAACTAGGACCCCTCGTTCAACAGTCGCGCTTGCGACAAAATCACTAAGTCAATTGCATCAACCTCCATCAAATGTTATTCGTCCAAAAACGGCGAAGTCTATGACTATGCTTCCAACTGATGAGGCAGAGGTAAAACAAATACTAGAATCACTTCGTAATAACTGTAGTGCAGGGTGGGATGGAATTTCTAGTGACCTACTGAAAAAGCATGGAACGACAATTGTGCCTCCCCTGACGTATATATGTAATCTTGCCATCTCCACGGGTAAATTTCCCAATGTATTTAAAAAAGCAATAGTCCACCCGATCTACAAGAGTGGGGCCAGGGACTGTGTCGATAATTATAGGCCAATAGCTGTGCTCACAACATTTTCCAAAATATTAGAACGGGTAATGAATAAACGATTAATGAGTTACTTAGAAAATAATAACTTGATTGTACCGACTCAATTTGGATTTCGCTCCGCCAAATCGACTTCTGATGCGGTTCATGATCTCACAGACTATATAGTCACCAAACTGGATTGTGGGGAGAAAGTCTTGGGCATATTTTTGGATCTTGCGAAGGCATTCGACACAGTTTGTGTTCCGATTCTTGTGGATAAGATGGAATGCTTGGGAGTCAGGGGTTTGCCGCTGGCTCTTTTTAAAGACTACCTCAGTGACCGTACCCAGAGAGTCAAGATAGATGAATTCATCAGTGAGGAGCAACCGATCACTTACGGAACTCCTCAAGGTTCTGTCCTTGGTCCTACACTCTTCCTCATCTACATCAACGACCTGGGTGCGCTTGATCTCACTAATGGCAAAATCGTCAGTTTCGCTGACGACACTGCACTTTTGTTCAGTGCTAAATCGTAGGATGAAGTTTACCAACGTGCACAATCAGGGTTCAACAAAGTCTATAGGTGGCTACAGGGAAATCGATTGACTCTTAATACTGCCAAAACGAAGTACATGACATTTTGTCTAAAAACCAGTGGACCAGCAAATTGTATAGTAGCACACACTTGTGCAGATGCGCCTACAGGTGATTGTGACTGTGTAGCTCTGTCTAAGACCGATAAAGTAAAGTACCTTGGAATAACAATTGATGATAAACTGAGATTTCAAGAGCACATTAACATCCTTAGTAACAGATTGCGTAAGCTTATATATGTCTTTAAAACACTAAGACACGTAGTCGATAAAGAAGTTATGAAACAAGTGTACTTTGCCCTCGCCCAGTCCATAATAAGTTACTGCATCACCTCCTGGGGCGGAGCACCGAAAACTACTCTACTGGAACTGGAAAGATCTCAAAGGGCCATCCTGAAGGTCGCTTCCTTTCGTCCATACCGATTTCCCACTGAACAGTTATACAAAGAGAGCAAAGTCCTCACAGTCCGACAACTATTCATATTACACACCATAATGAAACAACACTCTCTTTTAACGTATGACCCGTTGCTCTCTAGTGGAAAAAGGCGGTATAACCCAGTGAAGCGTTCTCAACCCAATCTAAAAACTACTTTTGCTAGACGCTTCTTTAGACATTTGAGTAGTTATCTTTATAATAAAATTCACAAGCTCCTAAACATTTTTAATCTTAAAAAATATCAGTGTAAAAAGAAACTAACTGAATGGCTATTAGAGCTAAACTATGACGATACCGAGCGTATTCTTACTAATATAGTGTAATCATTGTTAGGTAACTGGAACCACTCAAACGCACATACGCACACACATACACACCATCACACACACATACTCACATACACTACGCATTATATAATATACTAACACCATATTATTATTTTAATTTAAAGCTGTCTTCATATAAAGTTGTTGGGTACCTTACTACATTGTCAGCGCGCTAGTACACAACCTAGGTAATGTAAAAGTTAAGGGGTGGGAACCTGGTGTCCTGAAACACAGGCCTAGAGTCTAGCTTAGGCACCAGTCTCCTACAATATATTCTTACAGATCTTTTTGTATACCCATTATATTGATGATGTAGACTGTATATTGTAGTGAGAAAATAAATTATTATTATTATTATTATTATTAAAAAAAAAAGGTGCCCATAACACGAAAGAGTAGGGTACGTGGCATATAAGTTAAACCATTTGCTGTGGTTTTTTGCGGCCGCCCACTTCGATTGGGACCTGATCTACTTAACTTACAATGATCAAGTTACTTAATTACCACACTTTACTCTTTTTTGATATTACCTATTATATATATTTTTTACGCTTTATAATATAAATCATGCCTATAAGCAATGTCACCTCTTCGTCATAGCCCTCCGCCCATTACTTTAAACGATTCCGAAAGGAATGCCCGGCCCCGGCACGATAGGCTACGAAGGAACAGGGTAGGTTTTTAGTCAGTAAGAGTCTGACACTACTTCCCGCTCCGCCCAAGGGCGGGAGGCAGAAGCCTCAAATGAAAAACTACTAAAACTAGTCAAAAACCCGGTAAGTCTAAATACAACACGACATAATAAATCATCATATATATCATCAAATAAAAAATAAGAAACCAAATAACAAGTGAACGAGTAAAAAACAGATGGCTCGGGGTGAAAGAGGTTCCACATGCAACTATACTATGATTTTTTATTAGACGAAGTAAAGTGACAGCTATAACAATGGTTGTTTGACAGTTGGGCATTGTTATTTGACAGTTGGGCATTGTCCACTGCTGTCACTTTACTTCATCTAATAAAAAATCATAGTATTGTATAAACTTGTTTGTACCTGCGTTCGATATAACTTTCAAATAAAATTTATCGGAACCAAGAAAGTGCAAAGAAGAAATTCTGAATTTTCGGAACAGAGATCGACCCTCCGTTACATCTCTGTTGTATTATCTACAGTATATAATTATTACGTTACATCCATAAAAAATCTCATAACAATCTATTTTGCAGTTGTCGCGTGACAACACGACATAAAAAGGATAACGACCATTGTTGTGTCGTGCTTCTGTCACAACTTTGTTTAATCATGAACTTTAATACTCGTATGAAGTGTCACATACTTTTGTAGGTTTAATAGCCTTGATAAAATCTCATATAACTCGGTCTGAGTAATGGGTTTAACGACCCGACGAGTTGTAGGTCCTGGATTCAAACCCGAATCTGGAATCAGACCTCAACAATAAACGAAGTACAGTAGGCGCTTGGTAATCCGGTACCCATATTTTTTCGCCGATGCCGGATTATCGGATTTGTATGGGAAGTAAAAGCTTTATATATAAAATGTAAAATAAATTCTACATATTATAGATCCACAGTAAAAGACTATTTTAATATGGTTACGTTTAAAATTCAACCGCTCAGTAGTCCGGCGTTCATGCCGGATTATAGAGCGGGCTACCTGAGTCCCAAAGTGCCGGACTACTGAGCGTGCCGGATTGGCGAGCGCCGGATTATCGAGCGCCTACTGTAATCATTTATTTTCGACCAAAAATTTTGTTGTAATCACTACATAGTATAAAACAAAGTCGCTTCCCGCTGTCTGTCCTATGTATGCTTAGATCTTTAAAATTATGCAACGGATTTTGATGCTGTTTTTTAAAATAGATATAATGATTTAAGTAGAAGGTTTTTAAGTATAATACATGCATAATAATATTTAATATCATCATTTCACCCGTGCGAAGCTGGGGCGGGGCGCTAGTATATACTACGTATATGTAAGAAATAGGGCAAGTTTATACATGTCAGCGGAATATGGAGTATAATTAAATACGGTTTACTACATTCTCTTCAAAGTCACTTATGCTAGAAGAGGTTCATCCGCTCCATTGCAAAGGTTCATCATAGTTATAAATAAAAGGAATCGATAGATGGATGTGAATAACCTGTAAGGAAGCTACCGTTAGCCTGTTGAGAGGGTAAGTATTATTTAAAGTGTTCTGTATCTTGCGCTCCCCCCGGGGCCCCCTTTATAGCCTTAAGGTGGCCCTTCTCTACTCGCTTGTAGTCAACGTCAAGCATAATTTAAAAGCTTGTTGCTTCATCTAACACAATCCAACGCAATGTTTGATGAAGAGGCAATACGAAAAAAGAGAGATAATGCCTGAAAACTCTGTTTAAATTCGGTAATTCTGTAATTTACTCGAACATTTCACAAAACTTGTTCCAGGATATACATGTTTTTTTTTAAATCCCTATAAGTTTTTGTCGTGATTCAGAATCTCGATTAATTATATTTTTAATTTAAGAACACATTACGGAGGGCCAAAATTCACGTAAAATAGCTGATTTTCAGAGGTCTTTACGGGATTAGTTTTACTCAAATTTACATTTTGATTTCTATAGAAGCCTAGATAATACCTACAAGATATCTGTGTATCCCAAATATCTGGAGAATGATGTGTAATAACATCACAATCACGCAAGAGTGGTTGTATGAAAATGTACCTTGGGTTGGCCACTCTTAAGGGTCACATGAGTGCCGAATGGACGATCAATCAGTAAAGTAATAGTGCGTAAATAAATTTTAGGGGTTTGAAGATTGGGTCTATTGTTGGTTTTTACCCGACTGCGCCAGAAGGAGGGTTATGTTTTTCGAGAGTATGTATGTATGTTTGTATGTATGTATGTATGTATGTATAATTGTTTGGAACGCTCTGCAGCCTGAACGGCTCGATGGATTTTAGCTTGAGAGGTGTCGTTAGATTCGTATTTACTGTGAGAGTGACACTGGGTATATCAAAATAAAAAAACACAAAATGGCGAATTTTTGGCGCCAAATTCAAATATTTGGCACGCTCTGTGGCCTGAACGGCTCGATGGATTTTAGTTTGCGAGGTGTCGTTAGATTTGTAATTACTGTGAAAAAGATATCGTAAAAAAATAAAACTAAAAAAGTAAAAAATAAAAAATGGTAATTTAAAAACTAAAAAACCCGACTGCTTTTCTGAGTATTCATGAAAAAGCCCTAAAACAAGAAAGTCGTTGTAGCAGTCGGGACCCATTCTAGAAAGTCAGCCGTCTAGTCAGTAGATCTATGATGTAATGGGTCCCGACTGCTACAACGACTTTCTTGTTTTAGGGCTTTTTCATGAATACTCAGAAAAGCAGTCGGGTTTTTTAGTTTTTTAAATTACCATTTTTTTCGAAATATTCTTCAAATTCGTGTGCTTTGTTTCAACTATTTAGAAAGCAAGAAGCTATGCTAGTTACCATATGGTTCTGCCATCTCTCTTTGACATACTTACGGTCACTGACACTGGACTGGAACAGTTTGCCTGCTGCGGTCTTCCCATCCGATTACAGTTTAAGTGCCTTGCATCACTGCTTACCATCAGGTGGGATCGCCCGGTGGACACGGTGGAGCACACAGTCGAGGTGTGCCCCGCTTGGGAAGAGCATCGCCGTGTCCTCGTGGGGGCGATTGGCGGCGATCTCTCGCGCCGGGGCTTGGTTCAAGCCATGCTCCGGAGCGAGGAGGAGTGGCAGGCGGTCGCCTCCTTTTGCGAAGCAGTGATGCTAGTGAAGGAGGAGGCCGACCGCATTAGGCAAAGGCGCACACGCCGCCGCCGCCGCCGGGTTTCCGATCCCAATTTCCGGCCACCGTAGGCGCGGGCTCGCGGACGGTGGGCAATGGGTAGCTCGCTGTCCGTCCGTCCGGTAACAGACCGGTCCGAGCTCAGGTCGTCTACGGCGCGCACCGTTCCCGCGCGCCTCAAGGAGTTGTCAGCAAACTGTAGGGGTCCAGCAGGGCCGAAGCCTACTGGGGCCCAAAGGTTATGTGAGACTGTCACCACGGGCCCCAGGATAAAGGCAAGGAATGGAAAGGTAGGTTTTTAGTCAGTAAAAGTCTGACACTGTTTCCCGCCCCACCCAAGGGCGGGATTCGTCATTGGATGATTTTACCTACGTTAAAAAAAAAAAAAAAAAAACCATCAGGTGGGATTGCAATCAAGCACTAGTTTAAATCTAATAAAAAAAAACATGGGTAGAATATAGTCTACTCGTGTGTTAAAGGTACCACCGGAGTACATGCCCTGGATAGCTACTAAGAAAGAATAGACCATTATTTTTATCCCCAATATATGATCCATATGGAATAATTTTCTGCATTACGCGGGCGAAACTGCTGGCAAAAGTTAAAATAGCAATAAAGAGGCTAGACAGATGATGGATTATATTATTTCAATTTAACTCAAAAATAAACAAAGTTATGGCCATCCACAACCTCAGACAAATTAGTCTCAGTAGACTGAGCGTGACTTCGCATGTTGTGTTTACGTTTCTATAATGGCGTCTATTTTTAAAAGCGTAGCCGCGTAGCCCTGCGTAGCCCAGTTGGCGCTACGCCAGGGGTCAATGACACCGCGTAGCATCCCGTAGCCGCTCCCCTTCGATTATGACATTATGGTGTAGTATGCGTGTGATAATCTGGAAATAAAGAACAAGAAATAATTATTTTTTGATTATTCTTTTTAGGTCACGGGATTTATTACTTTTTTACACTTTAGTCTATTGCTGTAAAGAAACACAATTAAAATAAAGAAGACAGCTTTTTAAGATAAGAAGTCATCCTATGATTTCTTCTGCACTAGGGCGTGGCAAGGGGTGTCAGACTTTTACTGACTAAAAACAAGCCTTTTTTGTGTTCCAGGACCCCGGGTTATGTTTTTCTAACGAGACAGGTGCATTCCTCATAAAAATTATAACACAGTTTGTTCTATGAAAAATCTTGTCACAATGTCACGCTACGCTGGTCCCCAGGAGACTTTACTTATCATTAGCTCAGGTTTGCCCATTAGGTACGAACTGCTTAATAGGCGTGGGCAATTTTTTTTATTTTTGCGATTGGAACATTTGCATCTGAATCACTGAAATGTTCCGGAACACTGATATGTATCATTTGGAACATTTGTAACATCGGTTCAACGAAAAACTTGGAACAGCGGCTCAACGAAACATTTGGAACAGCGTCTCAACCATCGACCTATATTCTTGCGATAGACAAGCACGTTCATATAAACTATTTGTCAAAATACTGAAAAGTTCAAACAAAAAATCGCTGCAGCGCTATATTGCCATTATGTCGTCTAACAAAACTTTTAAAACTTACAGCGCTAAGACAGCTTACAGAGGATACTTTTTCGCGACTAAAAGGTCTAAAGCGCCATGCATTTCCTAGTACTTACGCGTTTCGTTCAATTTAGTGTAATGACATGTCATCTATATAGATTTTTATACCGCAGAAGTGACACAGTTTCTTGCCTACAATACTTCATTACAATAATATTCTATTTCAAAATGTAATTATAGTGTATGTAAAAACGAGATCTCAATAACAGTAAAACAAATAAATAAATCAGTAATCACTAATAAGACTACAAGTTCAACTGAACCTAATTCAAATTTAATATTAACCTGCACGTAATATGGTACGTAAATTACCTAAGTGCTGACGAATGACAGCATGCTTAACAACAAAACTTACCGATGAAAACTGATACCTCATGATTTACTGACATTTCGTCGTAATTTATTAAAAAAAATCATTGTTATTAATTAAGTATACAAAAAAAGAAAGAGCATTAATTAAAATATTTAAAAATTTCAAACAGTATAAAAGACCGTGCGAAGTCTGTATTTGGTAAACTAGCTGTAGGTAAAAACCTAATTCAGCTTTTTGTGGGAGGGAACATCTGCATGTTTTAGTCTATGATTGTAAAATGGGGAAGAGTTTAAATAAAATAATATCTTCTCTAACGTACTATTACGATAGTAGAAGCAATTACATTGCTTGAACAACCAATGGTTTTACTTACTTGACTACAAAATTATTATATATGTCCAAGTTCACTTAAATTTGTATTTATAAGCATCGCTCTGACACTGCATGAACGTCAAAACTGCACTAATGCCATCAATGTAAAAGTGTTCGGCCTGCAGGTCAATTAAGTGAAGTAAAGTGACTGTACGGCACGCCTCATCTAGTGCGTAGTACATATATATCAATGGTCTCAACGAAACATTTGGAACAGCAGCTGTTTAATATTGGTTCATCAAATATTTAACACCCATATTAATGCGGCCTGGATTATATTTTCTCTTCAATTATCGGGAGGGACGAGAAACGGGTACCAAAAGTGGTGTGTCTCAATATTGTTTTATTTACTTATGTTTAGATCATTGGGGTTCCGTAGATCCGAGTGAAAATACTGAATCGCTGTATAAAGTCGGGTCTGTCTGTTTGTTCGTCTGTCACAACCTATATTGGAAATAAATCTACTAGACTAGTTGAGTTAAAATTCATATAAATATTTGTGACTTCAAACACCTCTTCTTCTTCCTGCCCTTGTCCAATATTACTTGGGGTTGGCGCAACACGTTTTTTTCTTCCACTCTATCCTATCAGCCGTCACACTATCACTAACTTCCTTTTCTTTCATATCACTCCTCACACAATCCATCCATCTCTTCTTCGGCCTCCCTCTTCCTCTCCATCCATCTACTTGTAAACTCAGAACTCTTTTAGTAACAAGTGTTTCATCCCTCCTCTTCACATGACCATATCAAACTGTGACTTCAAACACCTGTGTAACGTAAATAAATGAAATTGGAAAGTTGTGGTCACTTTTGTTTTTTTTTTTTAAGGTGGGATCTCATCCATCGACTTCTCTCGCACTGCGTGGAGCGTGAGGGTGTCAGACTTTTACTTACGAAAGACCTGTGTCGATAACCTTAGCGGGCATTGACCCTGCTGGGTCCCTACGGTTTTGCTGGCATTTCGAGCACATAGATAGCTACACGCTGTCTACGACTTGGGATTTGTCCGTACGATGTGGGATGAATACTTAATACGAAAATTAATAGAAAAAGCATTTCTATCTTTACTGTATGACATATGAAAATAAAGGATTCGTTGTAGAGCTTTATTTTTTTTTTAAAGAAAATTATCGACCCTTTTTTATCCTGCTTTATGCCAAGTTTCAGGATTTTGGATCACCGAGAAGTAGTTAGTAGTAAGTTTTTGCGATTTAAACGGCCGTATCTTTGGGACCGCAGACCTGAGTATATAGTTGTAATTTCAATCCAATACCTCCACGCGTTTCCGAGATAAAGGGTCTTGACAGACATACGGACGGACAACTAAGTGATCCTACAAAGGTTCCGTGAAAACGGAACCCTAGAAACGTTATTAAAAGGTTCACTATCGCTTCATTTCAAAGACTATTTTTTGTCTCAAAATAATATATGTACAATTATTAGGGCGTATGCCATGAAATAAAGAACGAGAGAAAAGTAAGGGTTATATAAAAAAAAATTAGTACAAAAAATATTGGAAGAAATGTATAGCAGTCTCCAAATGAAAAAATCTTTTCAATTTCGAGCCATGTACGATTTTCCAATAGACTGATATTAAATTCCCAATGTTACTCAACTTTATTACGAGCAATATGCTTTTCAAATTCTGAGTATCGCTTTGTATAACAAAACAATATTGTATTTTTTTTTTGGGTTCGTTTCTGAAAGGGGTTCTGGAACGCAAGGTATAAAAGCAGAGAGGGTGGGTTAAAACACCCTAACTGACTAAACTCAAAAGCCAAAAGTCTGACACGCCCTTCCGCTCCGCTCTAGAAAGGGAGAAGTCATTAGATGATTTTCCATCCAAAAAAAGGCAAAGCTGGAAGGCGTGGCAGTCATTTACTGACTAAAACCAGACCAATGTTTCTTCAGTTGCCATTGCGTTCAAGGAACACGGGTAACTTTTTCAGAAGTCGATCCATGGTCCTAGTAAGCTTCGGCTCTGCTCGGCCGTTACGGTTTTGCTGACATGTCTTTGAGGCGTACGCACGTGGAACACTCGTTCGAAGCTCGGTTGATGACTTGGGCTCGGTTCAGACGGAACGACGAGCTACCTATTATAATAATCAGAGGTCGGACTAGATAGATTGATTTAAGGTCGTTGACGTCAAACGTAGAGGATAATATGGATATGCCGCCAAAATACCGGAACTTCATACTTATTGTGATATTTGTTCCGGAATTTTGAAATTAGCACGAATTTGTGTTTAAGGTGAAAAACGTATTAATAATATCAATCTACGCTGCCAGTGTTAGCCAATGGTGAAAGAAATCAGTATTTTATTTTATACAAAAATTCTTTGGAATAGTTACACCGTATTTTGTCCATTACTGTTGAATTAGAAATGACGCTTGACAGTATGACGCTTTATTTTATTTTAGTCCATAATTCCAATCCCGGAACTTTTTCCGGTACTTCCCGCACATTATGGATAAAATGGCATGTCCATATTATAATATCTTGACGCAAGTATATAAAATCAATCTACCTACTCCGACCTCTGATAATAATAATACTTTATTGTTCTAAGTATAGTTTTACATTTTTTATATAGGACACTAAATCCTGTACTAGGATACCCTGGGTCGTACGATCCAGTCTCTTTCAACAAAAATATACTGCTTTTCGTTCCCAAGGAGGTGGCTGGTACTATGCTCCCTTTGCTAGCATTAATGTTTCGCAGAAGGAGGCGACCGCCGCCCATTTGAGGGACAGGCCGGTTGGTCTAGTGGTTGGTGGCCCTGACTGCTATGCCGGAGGTCGTGGGTTCGATCCCCACCCAGGACAAATGTTTGTGTGATGAGCACGATCATTTGTTCTGTGTCTGGGTGTAATTTATCTATAATACGTATGTATTTAGAAATATATAAGTATGTTTATCAGTTGTCTTGTACCCATAACACAAGCTCTGCTTAGCTTGGGACTAGACCACGTTGTGTGATAGTTGTGGAATATTATATTAAATATATTATATTATTATTATATTATTTTATTTCTCTTCGTTTCAGACCACAGAACACAGAAAGACAGTAGAAGTAGCTTGAGAAAATGTTTGTACCAGAACCGGTGTCGCCAAACTCACACATTTACGATTTACTCTTACTGCAAACCGGAAGATACGATTGGCTAAAACAAAAATTGGGCGTAAACAAATTAAAAAAAAAAATGTTATACGAAATGCAACTTTAATGTCAACGATCTATAAATCAAATTGACAAAAACAAGAAAGAAATACATCTTGGACTACCAAGTACCGCCACTCGTCGCTAGATGGCGTTGTTCAGTATGAACTGTAATATTATAAAAATAAGGGTGGTATTTGAATGGCGTATCACTGACACAAATGCAGGTCGCTACTCAAATAGTGACGTACCCTAATTCGATTGCAATAATATCGATAGTATGAAAACAAACATAAAATATAATGCGAAAAATATCGTATGCGATAGTCTAATAATGAAATTAATATGTAGTAGGGTAATTTCTAAACGTAGTAAAAAGGGTATTTATTTGCATCTAAATCAAATACCTTTTTGTTTGTATTTGTTCATTTTATACTGGATAAATGAAAAAAAAAATGCTGAAAACTTGGCAATGTTTTATTATTACATTGCTATTTGAGTTTAAGAGAATATAAAACAGTGAAAAGATTATTATATTTGTATATTAATCTTTTCACTGTTTTATATTGTTTGATTTTGATCAAAGAATTTAATTAAAATATTAACGGGCACTTTTAAACGATTAAGTTAGTTGCCCGTTCTAAGAAGTTGAACACTTTTAAAATTTAGGTTATGTTATTTATGTTGAATACTACGCTGCCCCCGATAGTAAAAAAGACGCATCTAACATTTTTTCCGGATTTGAGTTATATACATTTCCGGAATCAGAAAAAAAAGGCGCATCTGCCTGTATTTTTAACTCAAATCCGGAAAAAATGTTAGATGCGTCTTTTTTACTATCGGGGGCAGTACGGACATGTAGGTGTAACAATGTAACAAGTATTACAATTTCACAAATAATAACTTAGTATAAATACGTAGTGAAAAAGGTAATTTATTTTCATTGTATGTTTAATATTGAAAATACAAAAAAAAACTCTGTTACAAAAAAATACGACTGACTTCAAAAAAACTAAATAATGTAAAATAACTTTGACTGTGGAAGTCGGTGTTTACGGTTTGGTTTCTTCATTTTTTGACATTGGCTTCCGAAATTAAAGTTATTATGCATTCGTTACGAAAAGTGTGATCGGACGAAGCCGGCGACGACTCATGTTGTTCAAAGCTCTTTAGCTAGTTCAAACGCCTTATGTTGTTCAAAGCTCTTTAGCTAGATTTATTTAAAATTGCATCACGAATATTATCCTACAATATTTATTTTATTAACTTTATTAATTATCTGTATTTTAATACTCATACTCTCAAGTATAAATACTTTTATTTTAAAAAGGCAATGCAATACATGTCGATTGATTTTATCGATAAAGTCACGCACTATTTGGATAGCGTCAAAAGTATAGGTAGACATGCGAATATTCCAGAAAAGCTAATAACCGGGAAAAGAAAATCAACTTTGTTTGCATGAAGTTAAGGACAATTTTTGTTTGTATATCTTGTGCAATGTTTGACAAAATTTTATTTTTTCATTTTATTAAAATAAATTCGAAAATAATACTTCCCGGTGGTATGATACACCTCCATGAGTTAGATTTTTAGTCCGACTATGGTTTTTACAATCCAGAATGGCACAATAAGGCATTTTAATATTATTTTATGTAAATTGTATGTTGACGTAGTCTAGTTTGCGAATGAGAGCGCTTGAACAGCAAGTGCGTATTGCAGTACTCACTAGCGGCGACAGTGCCACGCCTACTTACTATTTCCAGGTTCTTTCTGTGTTCCGTGTTTCAGACCATGACATGTACTATGGCCGAGCGTGAGAGGTTGTCGCCACCGATCTCCCCCACGAAGCCACACCGTATGCCCCACCGTGTCCTTCGGGCGGTCTGCACAATGGCGTTTCTTCCGCCAAAACCAGGTGCAGGAACCACCATGAATTTACCGGAGTGTAAGTGTGGAGAGGTTATTAAATGAGTCTAGGCTTTGGGGAGGTATGAAAATGAATACCAGGGCCCTGGAACTAAGGCAAAGGAGGAACGGAGTAGAATTTTAGTCAGTAAGAGTCTGACAATATCTCCCGCTCCGCTCAAGGGCAGGGGATGTCATTGGAAAGTATTTCGATAAATTAACTAACATAATTAAGCTTGAATTAGCTGGCGAGAATGTTTCTAGTCAGAAGAGACATATTATACGAAAATTACAGACATCGACGTCAGTAAAATCGAATAAAATACTTCGTCGTAGTCGCCACGCTACGAGGTCATTGAACGCGTACATTATAAAGGAGACGGCCCACTACACCATACCATATCAAGACCTAGCTTTGAATGTATCACGAAAGGAAATAAATATGATCCTTACTACTATGCCTACTAATCAGGCACAAAAATAAACATGACACGTAGCTCATTAGAATATGTCGATTGTGATATATCTGTTTGAATGAGGTTTGAGGTTTGAGATATCTTTATTTCCCATAATAATTTACAATTCACTTACATAAGAAAACTTAAATTAATTTACAAACATTATTGGAAGCGTACAGTAACAGTTTTGAATCAATTACGAATGACCGTAGTATCCGTGTACCATCAGAATCTTATAGTCATATCTTAAAATCATATAAATAATGTAAATTTATTTTTCTCCAATTATGTATACCTAGACACAAGTAAATTCCACATCCTAACTCACTGCACAACAACACGCTCATAATAATAATATTCTTTTATTGTGCCAAAAAACAAACAAATTCCTTTTTATTTATAAACCCTAGACCCCACACTAGGATTCCCGGTGTCATGGGGTCTAGTCTCCTTCAGTCCGAGAACAAACTTGCACAAACTTAAAAACTAAAAATACAGTAAAAAAAAAGAAAATTAAATCAAACAGAAAATATAAATCAAAAAGAAAAATAAAAGAGTATAATAGACAATCTTCAGCTTGTTTATGGATAAGTGGAGTGTTACTGTATTACAAGTAAGTGAGGTGTTTGTGAGTGAGATGAATAATATGCGTGTGTATGTGTAAATTCTATTTTGGTATGTGCAGAATTGCCTCAGTGCGTGTATAGTCCAGACTAAGTAACCACTTGTGAATCATTGTCTTTCATGATTTCTTCAACAGAGAGGCAATTTTTAGTTTGTATTTTTTTTTTTCATAAACGAAAGGTCCCATAAATTGAGTGGACTTTTGACCAAATTTTTTGTTGCATTTAATAGTATTCTATCTCAGAAACTAACTCAACAATACACTTTCCAATATTTCCACATAATACTAACTATAATAAAATACCGCGTGGCGATTAGGTTATCACATTAAATTATGCAGCAGGTATTACAAGTTGTTATCAGTTCGTTAAAATTAAAAAAAAAATATATATTTACTAAAATTAAGAAAATGCATTTTTCAAACAAAATAAATAGCAATAGAATTGGTAAAAAATAAATCATCGTTTATAATATTAGTTTACTGACCTGTAAAAGCGGCAACGCCGCGTCGCCGGGAGTACCTACGTACGCGAGTTACAAATACCTACTTGTGGATGTAGGCACGCGCGCGTGGTACGACAGTAAATTAACATTAAACATAGGTACTTTATGATGTTGTTTTATGAAATAATCAC
This sequence comes from Leucania comma, assembly GCA_958295575.1. Taxonomy (NCBI): domain Eukaryota; kingdom Metazoa; phylum Arthropoda; class Insecta; order Lepidoptera; family Noctuidae; genus Leucania; species Leucania comma. The sequence continues at coordinate 7,349,842 of OY282468.1, forward strand.
AAATTAACTTTAAAAATCTCCACTTAATGTTCAATAATTAATATGCATTTTAAATTTTGATGAGGAATTTCTGCCTGATGTGGAACCAAACATTGATTGTCACGTAATTTTTTGACTGCCCGTGTGAAAATCCATGAATCTGTACATACACGGGTGGTATGTTACCTCTCTCGGTATGGTCTTAATGCCTGCGCTGCGTTTTATCTCCATAATAGCTGTAAGGACATTTTTCGCCTGATTTGTTTACGTTTCTTGTGTATTGTGGCGAGAAAATAAAGACTTATTATTATATTAGCATAACATAGCATAGCATAATCAGCCTTTTAATGTTCCTACTGTTGGGACTCAGGCCTCCTTTTTAGGAGCCGCAATCCACCACACGGGCCCTGTATGGGTTGGTATTATACATGACATAATTAATATATTATTGTTATTATATCCATACGAATCCATTTCACACGCTTTGGCATTGTAGAATGCCAGCCATTCTTACCGACCACTGTCGATGCTCTGAATTTATATTTTTTATACAAAAATGTTTTTTTTTTATGTCTGGTACTTTCCAAGTACAGTCTTGATTTGACACAGTGTAGTGGGCTGGCTCCTTTACACTTATAGCAAAGCGTGGTCTTGTTTGTAATTGTTACACAAACTTTTCTGCCAATATGTCGAACTTTTGTCAGTAGTTTTATGAGACTATCAAAAGAAACTGTTTCAGTACGACAGTAGCTTATTAGAAAGACGATTATTACTTTATGGTTCTCGTTACTTGTTTATTTGTTCGTATTCTGTATTCTTTTATCTTCTATTTTTTTTTTGGAACTGTTTTAGGGAAAACATTTTTTTTTCGTCACGATATTGTTTCACTCACTATTAATAATAATAATAAAGGGTGATAGTTTGAGTCCGCTTTGGTTTTGCCTAGCCTTGAATCCTCTAAGCACACTGCTGGAGAATTCAGGTCTAGGCTGTCGGTTGAAGAGAGGTGGTCAGGTTATATCTCACCTTCTTTACATGGATGACTTGAAGCTTTTTGCCCCCAACAACCTGCAACTGATGGAGCTACTGAAGGTAACTGAAACCTTCAGTAGTGCCATCAGGATGGAGTTTGGTGTGGACAAATGTGCGGTCATGCATGTAAAGCGAGGGGAGGTTATGGAATCTGTGGGCACTCAACTCACGGATTCCATAAACCTGAGATCTCTCTCTTCAACCGAAACCTATAAGTATTTGGGTATGTCGGAAGCCCTAGGCATCAATATCACTGACATGAAGCAATCGTTGAAGGAGCGTTTCTTTGGACGCCTGAAGAAGGTTTTCAATAGCCTTCTTTCAGGCGGAAACAAGGTGCGCGCCTTCAATGGTTGGGTCATGCCGGTATTGATGTACTCTTTCGGCGTACTCAAATGGACTCAAACGGAACTTGACGCCCTGGATAGGCGGGTCCGAACACTGCTGACTGCATACCGAATGCATCACCCACGATCGTCGGTGATGAGACTGTATATCCCGCGGAAGTGTGGCGGTCGAGGTTTTTTAAATGCTAAGACCCTACACAACCGCGAGGTATGCAGTCTCAGGGAATATTTCCTAGCTGCCGACGTGGGTATGCATCGAGATGTAGTGGCAGTGGACAAGGGACTCACACCGCTCTCCTTGGCTAACGAGAACTGGCGCAAACCGGTAGTGCTTGACACTGACGATCGCAGGGAAGTATGGCAGAGCAAGGAACTTCACGGACGCTTTTTCCGGGCCCTTCACAGGCCCGATGTAGACCAATTGGCGTCCGTAGCTTGGCTGCGTTTCGGTGACCTCTTTGGGGAAACCGAAGGTTTTATCTGTGCAATTATGAACGAAGTTATCATGACGAATAACTACCGGAGATTTATTGTGAAGGACGGCACGGTTGACATCTGTCGGGCATGTCATCGTCCGGGAGAATCAATTCGTCACATTATCTCCGGTTGTTCTCGTCTGGCTAACGGCGAGTATTTGCATAGGCACAACCTTGTAGCCAAGATTATCCATCAGCAACTTGTTTGAAATACTCTCTTGTGGGATCGGAAGTGCCGTACTACAGGTATGAGCCCGACCCAGTTCTTGATAATGGTCATATCACTTTATACTGGGACCGGTCCATTATCACTGACAGGACTATTGTAGCCAATAAGCCTGATATAGTGGTGGTGGACCGAAACGAGAGGCGTGCAATGATTGTTGACATATCCGTTCCGCATGACGAGAACCTCGTGAAAGCCGAGAAAGATAAACAAATCAAGTATATTGACTTGGCTCGCGAGGTTGTCGACATGTGGGAAGTGGATTCGGCGATCATTGTACCGATAGTCGTGTCGGGTAATGGCTTAATAGCCAAGAGCCTCGACAAACACCTTAGGAGGCTCTCGTTAGGCGGCTGGATCAAGGGCTTGATTCAGAAAGCGGTACTCCTGGACACGGCTCGTATTGTTAGGAGGTTCCTTTCTCTGGAGCCCTGACCGCCGGTAGCTTGGACCCTGTTCCCGATACCGGTGGGACAATATTTTTTATATTTTTAAATGTTTTTTTTTATAAATATGTTAAAAATATTTAAAAATGTAAAAAAATATGTAATACAAGAAATAAAGGAAATAATAATAATATAGCCTTTATTCCTTAATTTTTGTTACATTATTTTATAAAAGCTAAATAAAAAAGATAAACTAAATAATAAAATAACAAAAAAAATAACTAGACTGGTGTATCAGTTCCGGTTAGTTAAGGTCCCTTTCGGGTATAGGCCTCCTCCAAGGTTTTCCAGTTTGGTCTGTCCCTAGCCTTGTTCATCCAGTCAGCTCCTGCTGTAGTTTTTATATCATCGGCCCAACGTTCGTACGGGCGACCCCTGCTTCGGTGTCCACCTGGGCCTGGCCATAGTGTGGTTCGTTTTGTCCACCTGTCATCAGGAAGACGAGCGATATCTCCTGCCCATTTCCATTTCAGACGTTGGGCATGGTTTAGAGCATCTATGACATTTGTTTTATTTCTTATATCTGTGTTTCGTTTTTTGTGTTTTAGTTTGATGTTGAGGATACTCCTCTCCATAGCCCTTTGACTTTTTTGGATCTTATTTCTGGTTTGGTAGTTGAATATCCATGTTTGTGAACTGTAGGTTAGACAAGGAAGCAAGCAAGAGTCCATTACCTTTTTCTTTACTTTTGTAGGTAGCTTAGCCTTCATACTCCTATTACTACTCTTTAATTGTATCTTTTCTATTCAAACCAATATTATTTGTCATTTCTAATTCTAGTTCCAAACTTTCTGTACAGTACGTATTTATTTATGTTTATTTTAACAGTATCTTTTTATTTTTATTTTATGCCCTCGTTTTCTTAATAATATTGTCTTTTGTTAAGCATCTGCCATGTAGTATTTCCACCACTCTTGGTTGACTAGTAGAGAATGCCTAAGGCATTAAGTCCGGCTTTATAACTTTGTGTTTCATAAAATTTTATAAATAAATAAATCATATTTATTTTGCAAATGGGTTTTAAAAAAAAAACACTTACTCGACAATTTTTTCGTCAATTTAAACTAGATGGGGCCAGTGTTTTCTTGTAGATTACCCTACCCCACAAAGATTGACTAGACCTGTCCAGTCAGTATTGGTGTAGCTCAACTCAACTACTAAGGAGTTAGTAAACAAAGTAAAAACTTTATCTCCTAAACATTAAATGCACCCTTCAACGCCCCTTTCATCATAAGTGCTTTCAAAGGCCCATTAAAGACAATTTGAAGTACTGGATTGTGCCCGAGGGGGCAGAAAATCGTGGGTCGGCCTCTGGGTGGAATTTTATATAGAACACCTATCGCGTTGCCGTGACCGAGTTCCAATATTTCGGTCCATTGAACCCTACGACAGATTCTAAGGTTTTGTTCAGCGGGTATATATATTACACATATCGACGCTTCATAGGCGAAAATTACTAAGCGACATTGAGTAAACTTAACATATTAAATTGAATAATATTTTTACACGACTGCCCCAAAAAAGGAGTGTTCATGTATGTATGTATGTGAGTTTCTTTATTCCACCGTAACTTCTAAATGACTGAACCGATTTACACGTATGAGGTATCGTTAGAATCCTTGCATCATCCCGAGTAACATAGGCTATTGAAAAAATATGGAAACACAATGTGGTGGGTAAGATAAATAAATGAACACCCACACATTTTTTTTTAATTTTTATTCTCTTAATGCATGTGATTGTCGTCTAGGATTTGACGAGTGGATTTCAAAAATATATATGTGTTACACTATTAATCGAAACTGTAGAGTAAAAAAAAAATTTTTTTCTTTACCAGAAGTGGTAGGACGAATTTTGGCTATGGTGACCTCCGTAGTCAAAACTCATTTATATACTTCACAAGTCTTTGTTTGAGTAACAAAAAGACATTAAAACCAAATTTCAACCACCAAAACGGCATATGGGTTCAAAGGAAATTGGGTGTTACATTTTATATTTATGACTTGTCTTCTTCTTCCTGTCTTTTTTCTTTCCCATGTTATTTGTGGTCGGCGCTACACAATTATGATATTTGAGCTTTACGAATACTGACAAATGCTTGCACTGACTGGACAGGTCCAGTCAGAACTGTGTGGTTCTTTCTTCAAAAGACCATCCCAGACACCAATCTGCATGGTCCTCATATGTTTTGACCATTAGATGTTTGCTGTATGGACTTTAAAAGAGACTTTGACCCCTGAGTTTGTTTCGGTGTTTCTTCTCAGAGTAGTCAGCTAGGAAACACGGGCCTCATCTAGTTAAAAGTGACGAAAAAAAAATTGACGTGTAAAAGTGTTTTTAAGAACCTATTTGCAAAATAAATATCATTTATCAATAAAAGATAAATTAATTTTAAAATAATCTACTCAACTTTACCATTGTATGAAATTGTTAACAATCCTTCAATGCAACTAGTAACAAAAATAAATGAGTTCCTACTGTCCGTCATGATAACATTCCGTCGCGCTCGGTTGCATACAAAACACACACACATATTATTAAAATACTTAAGAAGTCTGGCATCGTCTCAAAACAGGTTTAATCCAATCTCGGTCGAGAGATGCCTATATTTACTTTATATTATGTTTTATTCGACTTATTTTAACAATATTCACGACAAAACTGATTTTGCCTGTCGCCTTACAAACTCAGGTCCAATTGAAAACCAGCGTCAGGCTCTAGTTGATGGCAGAATTTTCCGAAAGAGTTATAGTGATCGTTTTTTTACTTGGGAAATCATCATTTAAATTCTCTTGCTCAAGGTAGACCAGGAGGGGAATCAGGCAACTTCGGGTCAAGTTGAAAACCAGCGTCAGTCACTAGTTGTCTAGCCTGCAGGAATATTCAAAATAATTACCGCGGCTCTAGAAAGTAAAGGGCAATTGACGAAACACAGATGAGTTTTAGTCAGTATAAGTCTGACACGTTCTTCCACCCAAATCAAAATGTGGGTGGTAGTTATTAGGTAATTTCCAAACTCCGAAAAAAGTACTAGTTTTCTGTCATTCAGCATGAATGGAACTGGTCTTACTTTGATGCAGCTATAAGGTACACTGTATTTTGCTGTTTATAATTATTTTACTTTTTATTTGTTTGTTTTTTTTTACCTTCAAACTTTGTGTTTGTCCTAAAATACGAATTTTCTTTCTTTCATGCTAGGGGCACACCTCTAGTAACATCTACGTCATTGATATTGTGGTTAAGGCTGTTCTCATTTAGCACGTTTGTTCATGTCATTATAAATTATATCTAGCGGTTAGTATAGCAACTGGCTGTTTGATGTGGTTCGCTTTATTTATTTACACTTTATTGTACAACAAGATTATAATTATTATAAAGGGAAACCATGCATGGGAATGGGCTTTAGTGCGTGTAATAGAAGGCAGTTATAAATTAGACACCAGTAAGGTAAGGCCAGAGATCTTAGCAAACCGTATTGGCTATATATTATATATAGGGTGACTGGTAATTAGTGAACGATACTTAAACACGTGATTGTAGTCTTGATAAAAAACAACTTTTACTATGGGACCAAACTTGAAATCGCGAAAAAAATATCTGCTGGTAATTTTTGTTCGCCTAACTGGTCAAAAAGTACGCTGATTTTTTTTCTGGTAGGTGAAATCATCAACGTCCCGTTGCCTTTGCCTGATGCGTTCGGCCTCCTCTGAGACCACAGTGGGTGATTTTTCTCACTAACCCAGTGATCACCATCAGCATACTAAAGTGGAGCACTTTAGAGTATAAACCACTTATAAAATCACCCTAGAACTGTGCAATGCCTATTAACTGAACCTTTTTTTATTGCTCTTGACTTCTGTTTTACCTGATGGAAAGTTACGATGCCGTCGACGATGGAGCGTGCCCACCTAGAAGTAACCTATTCACTCTTAACTTAAAGATTCCCAAAAGATGAACTGTACATCCCCGGGAGATTGTAACATACAGCTGACCTGACGTAATACGGCCCCTGTTTATTCTGGTACCTCTACAATAATCCGTTAAATCAATATACATTTTTTTTTATTGCATATACATATTGATATAATCAAAACAGTGGGAGATAGGTGACTCGCCTCTAGCGTGATGCCATCGTAAGCTTTTATGCGTTGTAAAAATTATTCATTTCTTATGATATTTATAATTTTGCTTATTGTTTTGATCACCATTTTGCAAAGCGAGATTGGCGCCCATTACACGGTCATACAAATTGCCATCAATCATGGATGAAGGTTTTTGTCAATCAGTACTATGCTACGTCAATTATCCCATTACACAGTAGGTTATTAGTCAATCAAAATTTTGACTGTGGCAAAACTGACAGCAAAACCTATCGTGTAATGGGCGCCATATATGGAACTCACTTCATTCATAATCGTAAACATTCGGCGGCAAACGCGATTTCACTCGCACGACAGCGCCGGCTCTTATCTCTGTCCTCGTCTATCAGTGAATGTACGTTTGCGACTGGATAGGTGTGTGAGTTTCGAGTCCAGGTTTTCTGATTGTGATGTTAGCGCGTAACGTATCTTTCCTTATAATATATCAATGGAGAAACACTATAAATTAATTTAGTTTTTAATTCAATGTAGAAAGTCGTGGGTACTATAACAGTAGTTGTTTAATAAATATATACCTACATAGTGCGGTGTAGTAGCGTGCCACGGTGAGACGTCTCGAGCATGCACCTGCGAACTCAAAACAAGAAGTTTCATTGCAATTCCGAATCCGATAGCATCTATTATTTCCGAGACAGCCCGAGTTCTCGGCGGCTCCTTCATCGACCGTCAGCCAGTGGCGTAGCTAGATGACCAATAAAACTAGGGCTAAAAAAGAACAACTGGGGCCCCTTTTTAAGGGAAGTTATTAAAAAACTTCTCTTGCTTTGGGTGGTACGGGATCGAGTGTCAGACTTTTACTGACTAAAAAGAGGTTAATTTATGTTGCAACCTATTTTATTTAGATTTCGAAGGTGAGGGGAGAAGTTTTTGTTAGTTCAATGAGAGGTTTATTAATAAGGTTTGGGGCCCCACGAGCCCCCGGGACGGAGCTGATGGAACTTTGGAATGCCTATAAGTAAACCCAACGAGTTTGGGCTCATTAGATTCGTCTTGACCAGTTCTATACATTTCGTATTGACGACAAGAAATATCAGGTTTTTTTTTTAATTTTATAGTACTTTATCTTGGAAAAGGAGTAGAGTGTGGGGTTAGTCACACTAGTCCGTACAATAGGGACTCCCAATCGGCCTAATTTTAAAACTTATTATCAAGAAATTCTGTTTTGGGAACATAAAATTTACAGACCTTGTACCTGTTTTCTGCTTGTCTGTCAATTTCAAACAGAATTACATCATCTTGTCTGTAACATAATTAATGTCGCTTTCATTCGTTGTTTTGACACATTAGAGATAAGCAATGATTCTTCTTCTTTTTATTTTTCCTGCCCTTATCCCATATTACTTGGGGTCATATTAACTTGATGATTCGGATCAACCTTATAATGTTCCCACTGCTGGGACTCAGGCCTCTCTAGAAGAGGGAATGGGCCGTATTCCACCACGCGGGCCCAGTGCGTGTTGTGGATGTCACATGTCTTCGAATTTTGGGTTCTAGGACATGCCGGTTTCCTCACGATGTTTTCCTTCACCGTTTGAAGAGCATTGGTGATGAACCTTGATGATTGCTGTTTGAAATTTCCTATCAAGAGTTACGTACACTTTTCTGATCTTCTATTTTTTTCTTCTTCTTCGTGATGAGGGTTTTATTTGCCTCTTACTTGTGACAGCATTCAACTTTTTCCCTACTATTGGTTAGATTTGTCAACCACTATATCTGCCATCGAATAGACAAACTAATGCATCACTGCTTACCTTCAGGTAGGATTGCAATTAAGCACAAGTTTAATCATTAAAAAAAAAACTGTTAGTGGGCAGGTTTCATGGCACGCAGCACAGATGATAAATAGAGACGGAAGGTTCTAGAGTGGTGACCGCGTACTGGAAGACACAGCGTTTGAAGGCCTCCCACAAGGTGGACCGATGACCTGGTGAGGGTCGCGGGGATCCGATGGATACGAGATGCTCAGGACCAGTCCGGGTCCGGTTATGGCGAGACTTGGGGGAGTTCTGTGTCATTAGTGGATGTTTTTCGGCTGTTATGATGATAATGTCTGCCATCGTTCTCCTCACGATACTCTCGAGAATTTTAACGTTCAAGTTACTAAAGTTAAAAATTCACTGTAGAGGTAACTAATACCTACTATATTGTTTACTTAGCCGACTATGATTGAGACATGACTCGCGGTTGTGATTAACCAAAGTGTTCGAGCCACTGCGTGAGCGAGACAAAACCACACGGGTTTACGTTATCCGGTGCGTTCACATCCACCTTGTTTTGTATAAACACAAATAACTCGTTTACACAATATGCGCATTTGACAATGCATTGTCGGTATACTCGTAGGTATGAGTAATATGAGTATTTATAACTTTAAAACGACCTAACCTAACCTTGAAGTTCGACTTGTAATGCTATCATACTTTGAGCTCCGAGATGGGAATACCAATGTTATTTAAATATAAAGAGACTAATTTTTGCTAACGACTTCGCCCGCGTGTAAGTAGATTTCTCACTTAGGTGAAGCCTATGTCCAACAGTGGGCGTCTTTTGGCTGAAATGATGATGGTGGTGATGATGAGCTAACCTCAAACATCCCCGTTAAGGTGAGATTTTTATAGAATCAATTAATGAATAAAAAAAAAGAACTACACACGAAAACGTTCGATTTTCGAATTGAGTCGCGAAGATATTTCCGAATTGCAAAAAGTGTTTTTTTTTGTAACATTACTGCAAATTCATAGTTTTCATATGTTTTTCTATAAGACCTTGCTTAGTGCCACATTTCAAGATTCTAAGTCAACGGCAAGTACCTACCCTATGATTTATGATTCTTTTTAGAGTGTCGAAATATGCGTTTTTTGCGACATAAAAGGCAGTATCTTTTTTCTCGTTAACCTAAATGGTGTATGTCTTGAGTTGTATGGTTTAAATGTTAACTCGACACCTTCACGCGCTCCCGAGAGAATGGGTCTTGACAGGCAGACAGACAGATAACAAAGTGATAATTTATAAGGGTTTTTTTTTTGTAGTAGGTAAAACCATGCAATGACCTGCCCTTGGGCGGAGTGAGAGATAGTGCCAGACTCTTACTGACTAAAAACCTACCCCGTTCCCTGCGTTGCCTTTTATACTCAGGCCGAGCCTTCTTCGGCCCTGCCTGCCTCCTTGCGGTGCGCGGGTACGTAGCGTCGACGACTCGGGCTCGGTCCGGTCGGTTACCGGACAGTCCGACAGCTACCTAACTGCTTGCACGCCGTCCGCAAGCCCGCGCCTACTATATCATTTATAAGTAAACAGATGAAAAAATCTCTCATGTCAGTTACGACAAATATATCCGACTGATTCACATGACTATTAATAAATACCTAACACAATTGAACTCGTTACATCCTAGGCAGACGAGTGCACACGAGCGACTCGAAATCCTAGCACGGTCGTTGGTCGCAAGCGATCGATATCGCGCGGCGAGACTAGACGCGATACACACAGATATATAAGTTCAACCGTGTATCCGACACTTTGGAAGTAACCTTTTGTTTGCGGCTAGTTAAAAGTAGTAACTTTATGTACCTAAACTGATGTTTAGGACTTATGTACGAGTACCTATGACCCACTTGCGTAACTCATAAAATCACATATTCTTGAAAGGAATTCCCGATTCTATTTTTTTTTTTTTTTATGGGAAAATCATTCAATGAAATCCCCGCGCCTTGGGCGGGGTGGGAGCTGATAGTGTCAGACTTTTACTGACTAAAAATCCCCTCCTGTTCCTTTTTTGTCTTCGTTCCAGAGCCCCGGGATTCAGGCAGATTTTTTTTTCAGAATCTTTATTTAAAAAATTCATCTGCTCGAAAAAGTAGACCACGCAACTGGTAGGTACTTTTGAAATGGCAAGAAGAATGAATATGCGATTGATTGCATTAGTTGGTGTTTTAAGCAGTTAGACCACAGATTTTTACAATAATTAGTAACATTGTGTGACAAATTATGTTCTGGATACTAAAAGAGCCTTTTGTAAGAAGGTAACAGATGAATATTACTATTTAATTTACATCTGTTGGTAGACGATTTTTCGAAGGTTCTGCAAATTAATAACATCTAGACAAACGCTCTCTAGAAATAACCTATGACTCTTACTTTAAAAATCCTTTTCTTAAATATCACGTACGCACAATAAAAGTGTTCTCGAAACGTTTTGAGCGTTAGTGCTGTTTTCTGTTTGAGTAAACTCAAAGAGGAAAATAAATACCGAGCATGATAATACTGAACTGGGACCTAATTGGGAATTACGTCGACCATTTGCGCTTCAACTTAACAATAGTGGTTATTTTCCTAGAGAATTTCCCCTTTTTAGGATACTGAATAATAATTCGATAAATCCGCTTAGCCTTTTCCTAATTAAGCTGGAATCGACTTTTATTCTAACTGGATTCAGTTGGGTATTCTAGTGAAGCGCAAGCCTATTTTGACCTCTACAGCCCAGTAACTAGGTAAACTAAAAGAAAACTGGGCATAAGCGAGTCGGACTCGCAAACTGAGGTTTCTGTACAAACTAAACTTATTATTATGATCTTTATTACATTTATATACATATAAATTATATTTTTAAATATTAAAAAAAAAACATTTAAAAATATAAAAAATAGTGTCCCACCGGTATCTGGAACAGGGTCCAAGCTACCGGCGGTCAGGGCTCCAGAGAAAGGAGCCTCCTGACTATACGAGCCGTGTCCAGAAGTACCGCTTTCTGAATCAAGCCCTTGATCCAGCCGTCTAACGAGAGCCTCCTAAGGTGTTGGTCGAGGCTCTTGGCTATTAAGCCATTGGCCGAAACGACTATCGTTACAATGATCGCCGAATCCACTTCCCACATGTCGACAACCTCGCGAGCCAAGTCAATGTACTTAATTTGTTTATCTTTCTCGGCTTTCACGAGGTTCTCGTCATGTGGAACAGATATGTCCACAATCATTGCACGTTATTATTATTATTATATACTTTAGTGTACATCATTATACATACAGAAGGAAACTTATAACTAAAACACATACATACAATGGGCGGCCTTATCGCATTCAGCGATCTCTTCCAGGCAACCTGGAATGGACAGTAATTGCCTGAACAAAACATGGGGCTGTCAATGGTGTGACAAAACAGTATCATACATATATATTATAATAGATACACAGATATATACATATATTATATAATAGATACATATATACATACATCAATATGTAACTATTAACATAAGTTCTGTCTATAGTCCTCAATAGGATTATAGACAGAACTTATATTAATAGTTAAACTCCCAAATCAAATGTCAGAAGATTTTTGCGAATCGAAAAATGTTTTTTTTTGTGACGTAACTACTTTACAGTTTTCAGATTTATTCCTATACCTGTGCCGAGACCTTCCTTCATGCCGAGTTTTAAGGTTCTAAGTCAACGGCATGTACCCTATGAATTTTGTTTCCGTTGAAAATGTCAAAATATAAGTTTTTACGACATATACTGCGTATCTTTTTTTATCGTTAACTTAGAATTTTGTTTTTTTCACAGCTTTAAGGGACCACAGATTTGAATGTATGGTTCTAATTTCAACTCGATACCTCCACGCGTTCCCAAGATAAAGGGTCTTGACAGACAGACAGACCGACAGACTGACAACAAAGTGATCTTATAGGGATCCGTTTTGCCCTTTTGATGTACGGAACCCTTAAAAGCACTATCTAAATCTAGGTTTAAATTACTATGGCTTCTTAGTACTCCCGATGACCGTACAAGATCTTCAAATGACAGCCAGGACTAACGACTCAACTTGCTTTTCGAGGCACGGATTTATCTTAAAGATGGTCAACCATATAAACAACATTCGTTTTAGAGTTTTAGTATATAAGAAACCCGACACACGTGTCTAGTATTTTTATACAAAGAATCTATTTAATCTATATACTCGTACAAAATTTTATAATTGTATCATGAAAAATTATAAAGTTGTAAGCTTGCTATGTTACCTGGTTGTCCGCACAAATACATGGCCACCGAGCCATCCGGGTCGAAAATTCTTGCTTTTGTGTTGGATCGCGTCTGTTGGGGCCACAAAAGTTGTCAAAAAATAAAAGGCACGTTTTGCATTTGTTTTTATTATTTACATTATGTAACCGTCTATATTATATTATGTAAACATTATGTAATTACATTAAAACACTTTGTGTAATTAATTATTACTTTATTGTTTCTTCGTTCCAAGTAGGGTTGCCAACATTTCTTTGACGAAATATAGTATTTTTAAACTATGCTATAAAAAAATATAGTACACTAAAAAAAAATATAGTATTTTATGGAAAAAGCAAAACATTATTATTTGTTATTTAGGTTTTTTTGTAGAACTTCATAAAGAAAAGAACAATAATTAGTCGAAAATAATCACCAAAATCAAACAACATAAACATAGCAGACCAATGACCAAACAATCGTTTGACATTAAAAAGTTCAAAACACAGTAAGATAGATACGTTCGGGTACACGCTACCGCATCGGTCAAATGTTGAAAATATAGTATTTTGCGTACTGTATATTTTTCCGACACGATACATGGACCATAGTATATAGTGTACGGACCCAAAATATAGTACAAAACTATATATTATAGTACGGTTGGCAGTTCCAAGCTACATTCTAGGGTCTTTCTCAAAAGTCAAAACAGGCCGTTTATTTTTAAACGAGTTTAGTTTAATTTAAATATCGATTGGTCTTATGAATAAAGGTACGTTTAGACTACAACATATATTTTGACACAAATGTCAGACAATAATGTCTGTTCTGTTTACACTTGTGCGAAATTTTTGTGTCTGAGTAGTATCTATTAGTATTATTTTTATGTTCCAGTACTATTTGAATCTGGCGGGATCTCATGGTGAAATGGCGAGAGCGACTGTCGCAACCTCGTGCTGGGCACGCCACGATCGAGGCGGTAAGGCCCCTCTTTGAGGCGTGGCCGGAAAGGCCCCACGGCGTCGTCACCTTGCGTTTGGCGCAGGTGCTGACCGAACACGGCAAGTTCGGTCCGTACCTGTACAAGATTCGTGCGGAGACGACGCCCGGGTGTCGCCACTGTGCGGACCGCCCGGTGGACACGGTGGAGCACACAGTCGAGGTGTGCCCCGCTTGGGAAAAGCATCGCCGTGTCCTCGTGGGGGCGATCGGCGGCGATCTCTCGCGCCGGGGCTTGGTTCAAGCCCACTCCGGAGCGAGGAGGAGTGACAGGCGGTCGCCTCCTTTTGCGAAGCAGTAATGCTAGCAAAGGAGGAGGCCGACCGCATTAGGCAAAGGCGCACACGCCGCCGCCGCCGCCGGGTTTCCGATCCCGATTTCCGGCCACCGTAGGCGCGGGCTCGCGGACGGTGGGCAATGGGTAGCTCGCTGTCCGTCCGTCCGGTAACAGACCGGTCCGAGCTCAGGTCGTCTACGGCGCGCACTGTTCCCGCGCGCCTCAAGGAGTTGTCAGCAAACTGTAGGGGTCCAGCAGGGCCGAAGCCTACTGGGGCCAAAGGTTATGTGAGACTGTCACCAAAGGCCCCAGGATAAAGGCAAGGAATGGAAAGGTAGGTTTTTAGTCAGTAAAAGTCTGACACTGTTTCCCGCCCCACCCAAGGGCGGGATTCGTCATTGGATGATTTTACCTACCACAAAAAAAAAAAAAAAAAAAAAAAAAACCCAAGGGCGGGATTTGTCATTGGATGATTTTACCTACCAAAAAAAAAAAAAAAAAGTACTATTTGAATATTGTTTATTTTGCTTAATTTGTCTCGAATTACAAATTGACACATAAATTTTAAACTTTCTAATATATCGATGGCTGTTTTCGCTTCTTTCCACTGACTGAATTGTCTGGAGTATTCCAATAAGTTTATCCTTACAATCAAAGTTTCAGGGTCGACTTCCTTTGTTTTCGTTTAAAGTTTGAACAAACATACTGTTGAAATATTTTGTAAAGATAACGCGTCTGTGAACATGTAAGTGTTTCATTTCGTCTTAGTTTTTGTTAACAGTTAAGTTACCTACTTCAACTATTTCTCCTTTGATAATGTGACGTAAAATAGCTTCTGTCACAATCGCCATAGATTCATCATCGACTAAGAAATTTAATGGTACTGCTGTGCCTTGAAATATCACTCTGGCAACCTCCAAGACACTCTTTTGTGATTCCTGACTCATGTCAATAAGGCCAGTCTTTTCATCGCGTATAACATTATCTGCTTCGGAAAAATATTTCTTTAACATTTTAATTGATAGCTCGTTTGTTACAACTACTGTTTTATTTTTTTTGATGGCTGTTGCAATTCCCAAGACATTTTTTTCATTTCTAGGGTTTGGTATTTGTTCATACAAAAAAATAAAAACTATATCGTCGTTCGTATTTCTTAATTCGGTGTTCAATGCATTACGATCGTTCTCTTGCAGACTAACTATGTATTCAAAATCAAGTATAATATATTCGTTATTTTTTGAATACTGCATTAATTTAAGAACGGTCACTACGCTGTTTTCTGTAATGATAATTAAAGTATTGGAAAGCTAATCCTGCAGGTTCAAAGACTCCACTGCGTCTTCAGAGAATGTATAATTACAATGTTTAATTTTACCCATATATGTTACGTTAAGCGAGCTCATTAGTGGATCTTGGATAATATTATTTCTTGCATTCTCAAATAAATCAGGTTCCCTTGTAAGATACATTGCTTTATTTGGTTGCTTCCACCAGTTTTGTAAAGCATTGTGATATTTTGCATATATTGCGTCAGTTTTAACTTTGAAATAGTTTGGATGAAATTGTTGATAAATCTTTATTTCGTTTTTTAAAATTAACTCCACTCTATTTTCATCAGCTTGGTTATTGTAGAATAGTAGTTTTTTCAGGAAATCTCTCGCTATGTTTTCTTCAAATTGGCAGCAATCGAAAGAAAATTTTGGGAATTTATAAATGTTAAAACAAAATCTGTACTCTTGCAAGTTGCAGCACTTTTCGTGTATTTTTGTACAGTTTTTTAGCAAAATCTTCTAGTAAATCCCAGTTCTTTGTGAACTTCATTAATTTGGTTTCATTATCAAACACAAATATATTTCCTACGGCACCAGCTGTGCCTCCATTGAGCTACAACAATCCTTTTTCTAGAGAATCATCTATTATGACTATCTTACTAGGCTCACTTTCATGCAATAAGTCGATGATTTTAGATGATAAATACTTAAATCTTCCCTCTCTTTTTGCATCAGTGCCACATAATGTCAAATCTTTGTTACCAAACGCAGCTGGGACATAGAAGTTCCGAGACGATAACATATCTTTTGCAGCTAGTGCAACTGCTTCGTTAACAATCGATTGAGGAATATACACTGGATCCAATGATTGATTTATGGCTTTTGAAATATTCTTTAACCAATTTTAACTGGCCATTTTTGTATTTTATTACAGTTCCTATCAATCTACTCAGTCTTGTAGCATCTGTGGGTACATTCAAGATTTCAGACAGTAGGTGTTTTATATGATTGTATTTTATTTTCCTCTTTTTAAGTACATCTCGGAACAGAATATCTTTAAATATGACAAGGTGTTCTTCGCTAGTGGTATAGAACTCATTACGGAAGAAGGCAATGCGTTGTCCATCTGGTTTAATATCTGAAACTTCGTACACTTTTTGACCTAAAATAACGTGATATCGCATGATAAGATCATCAGTCAGCAGCATTTGCGAATTCCCTTCACCCAGAATGAATTTCGCTATCCGTTCAGCCAGTGAGGTAATTTCTTCTTTGATGATTCATCATCATAATGATTATTTTGACTAAAAACTCTACATTCTTTTCGTTCTTGTATGGGTGGTTGACCGTGCCAGAGGGTATTCCAATTAAATCATTCAGAATAGAGGAAAAGTAACTTCCGACTTCCAAGTCGATACTAAATTCGTCTCTTGCAGTTGTGTAAATAACGAATAAGCATTCTGTTTTATCAAATGAACCTTTTAGTAATAAGTCGTTATTATTAGATTTGAATGCATGTCGGGTTTTTAGGTAGCTTTCAAAGTATGTGACCAAATTGTTTTTAAGCGTCTGATTTGCGTTTTCTTTATGTTTAGCTTGTATAAAGACAATTACAGGTTTGTTAAGGCCTTCAACTGTAGCTTTGAAACATATGTCATCAAAAGTGCCCATGTTGTCGATATTCGAAGCAATTTGAAAATCCAGAATCCTGGTATCATGCAGTGCTCTGAAATATAACAAACTTATAAGTTTTGACTCGTACAGTTGTCCACATATTCCTGATGTTTCTTTACGCTCACTATACATGGTACAGTTCCTCGTTTGTTCCGGGGGTACTTTGTCACTAAGTACACTGAGTAGCGACACAATATCAGGGGACACTCACAAAAGATGGTAGACTAACAGCTACTACACGAAACTGAACCAAATGTCTGGCTGATGACGACTGTTACTGCAAAGAGAGAGAACATGTGATTGAGTTTTTGTAGCATTAATAAACTTGAATACTTGCGAGGATTAAAAAATAGAAAAGAGTAAATAGGGCGAATTAGCATCCCTTTATGATTGATATACCTAATGACAGATAAGGGCATACTTATTGATAATAATCGACAATATTAACAAAAAAACATAACCAAATTGAATACCGTCTTTTTGTGAAGTCACAGAACATTCAAATTTGCATCATTAGTATAATTTTTAGTGCTCCAAATATTATAGTATTGTAGGGTGATAGTTACAAGAAATCATTACAGTGCGATTTCGAATGTATGTATATCGCTGCTGCTGCTCTAGTAGCGTTTTTTCGCAGACTGATAGCCAAAATATGGGCCTCATCAAATTTTAACCTACTGCAAAAAAAAAGAATCTCAACACTGTTATAAGCCTTTTTTTAAACAAAACCAGAAACATCGATTTACGACATAACTTTTGCATTCTGTGTTCTGGCACGGTGAATGCCATTGATATGAGAATGTAATGAACCCGGAAAATTCCCTTGAGGTACTCCATAATTTTATCTTATTGTGACATCTGATAGTATTTCTTATTAACCGACTTCGAAAAAAGGAGGAGGTTCTATGTTCGGCTGTATGTATTTTTTTTTTTTTTTTTTATGTAGGTTCACCGATATCTCGGTCAATTGTGGACCGATTTCGAAAATTTTTGTTTTGATTGAAAGATTATACTTCCGAATTGGTCCCATAAAAATATCTTTTTGATCTGATGATAAACTTCGAAGATATAGGACGAAACTCTTCAAAAAATCATAGCAGAACTGTCGTTTGTATATGTTTGTTCGCCGATATCTCGGTCAATTGTAAACCGATTTTGAAATTTTTTACTTTGATTGAAAGATTATACTTCCGAATTGGTCCCATAAAAATATCTTTTTGATCTGATGATAAACTTTGAAGATATAGGACGAAACTCTTCAAAAAATCATAGCAGAACTGTCGTTTGTATATGTTTGTTCGCCGATATCTCGGTCAATTGTAGACCGATTTTGAAATTTTTTACTTTGATTGAAAGATTATACTCTCGAGTTGGTCTTATAAAAATATTGTTTTGATCTGATGATGAACTACGAAGACATAGAACGGAATTCTTCAAAAAACCTTAGCAGAACTGTCGTAACAAGTAAAATTGCTTTGTTTATACATGTAGTTGGTGGCTGACTAAAGGAAAAAGGGGAGGGGTACATAGAACTGACCTGATGATGAAGACGGAAGGTAGGTATGAGCCGGAACTTTGTAATAAATCAGTGTATCTTAGCCGTGTTTGGTATTATTAGAATTGTCATGATGATTTGATGATGGAACCGAATGGCGGAAGGTACCTATCTATTTAAGTTTGGCTGAGGGGTAGGTACTACTACTAAAAAGTGGGAAATAATTTTTTTTTACAAAAAAAAATACAACCGACTTCAAAAACCACCGAAAAATGCAAAATAACTTTCAATTTCGGAAGTCGGTGTTAAATAGCGAAGATACCAAACTATTATAGAAACACCGACTTCCGAAATTGAAAGTTATTTTGCATTTTTTGGTGGTTTTTGAAGTCGGTTGTATTTTTTTTGTAAAAAGTTTTTTTTTAGACTTAAATTATTTGAGGCAGTCTTTTGCCTCAAATATTTTAGGTAATAGAAGAATAACAATGTTGTCGAACGCTTTCGCCATATTCTTATGCTCGAAATATTCCTATAATCTTTTTATTTGAATCTAAAGAGGAGTATATACGTTTTATTAAAAGGTGCTCTGCATATTTAGTTTTAAATATGTAAATTCTAAATCTAAACTTTATGTAAGAAATCAAGTAGTGTAGTTTACCTTGATAGTTCAAGGTAAACTTAATGCAGCTTATATTTCACGAATTTAGGTAAATATTCCGATTACGCAATTGTTTTAAACTAATCAAGGAAGATAAAATATGTAACTATTGACCAAAAGTTCACGCTAAGTTATCAATAGCACGACAGTGGAGCAAGTTCAAAATTCATAAGATACTGATGTGTGCTGTTATATATGTAATACTAATTAGATACATTTATCGTTGTTAGTTATTATGGAATAAAACCAACTTGCAATAGTTGATGTCAATATCTAACCACAAAACACGATGTACACAATATTGAAGGGTTAGTCACAGTGGATGAACCCTCGTCTATAAACATTAGGTGTAATTGAAATGATCACAAATTGTATAAGCGCAGCGCATGCACAGCCGTATAACGCGTTGGTCAGCAAACACTACCGGTCAAAGTAACCGGCCGTGCTACCGAGTCACACCTAGCTTTCCTGATATATGTTATAATGACTCGCAAGACATCATCAAACGTTGTAAATAAAGGTTCTGTGAATGACAATTATTATGTGTTATTTTTACGTTTAGGTAGAATATTCAATATGTCAGTCGGTTTTTCAGAATCAACTTAGGGTATTTTTTCCGGTGGGTAAAAATCATACAATGACGACTACCGCTCTTTTTTTTTAATAAATATAACTAGTACTTGACTGCAATCCCACCTGATGTTAAGCAGTGATGCAATCGTTGATGGTGAGGCGCACTAGTTTATTAAGAGCCTATTCACTCGAGCTTTGAAGACACCTAAATTATAACCGGATGGGAAGACCACAGCAGGCAAACTGTTGTAGTCTCTGGATGTCTCTTCTCTGGAGCGGGATATAGTGTCAGACTTTTACTGACTACCCACCCCTCTCCTGTATCGCCTTGGTTCCAGGGCCGCGGCGTGTACTTTCACATTAAAAACAACTCCTTAAGGCACCGTCGACGCCGCGCCGTCGACGACTTGGGCTCGGCCCGGACTGTCACCGGATGGACGGACAGCGAGCTACCCATTGCTCACCGTCCTCAAGCCCGCGCCTACGGTGGTAACTTAGGGAGCCTACTAGGGATGATTACTGTTGGGGCTACAGCATTGTTCAAAAGAATTACCGCGTCTGTGGAGTGCATATGAATGATGTGATTTAAGAACAAATCAACACTTATTTCAAATACCTACTAGACCCCGAGTGGTTAAATCCTACAATTTGTTAATTATTTATTATTAATTTTAAGTAATGTCACGTAGTGCGACGGTTTGTTCTTATTTATTTTCTATCGTCGACGGTTAATAAAATATTTCGTTAATTTTAGAATTTCAAAAAAATTGTAGTTTAACTTACATCATAACAGAGGGATTTTTTTTTTTAGGTTGAAAATCAGATAATGACTTGGAGGGGTTGTCAGACTTTTATTGACTCAAACCCACTCCTATGTTCCTTCTTTGCCTTCTTTCCAGGACTTCGAGGTTGTTTTTTATGGTAGGTAAAATCATCCAATCACAAATCCAGCACTTGGGCGGAACGGGAAGTAGTGTCAGACTCTTACTGACTAAAAACCTACCCCGTTCCATCGTTGCATGTCGTGCCGGGGCCGGGTATTCCTTTCGAAAGCTGACCCATGACCCCAGCAGGCTTCGACCCTGCCTGTCTGCGGCTAGCAGGCTGGGCCTCTACGGTTTGCTGACAGCTCCTTGAGGCGCGCGGGAACAGAACGCGCCGTCGACAACTTGGGCTCGGTCCGGTCGGTTACCGGACGATCGAACAGCGTGCTACCCATTGCACGCCGTCCGCAAGCCATCTCTTTCGCACAACCTATGTATGGCCACAATAGGCTTCGATCCTGCTGTGTCCTTACGATACCTAACTACAAGTATTTATAAACAGCAATTTGACGTGGAACGATAGCTCTGTAATGATCAAGAGGAGTTCCGTTCCATAAATTCAAAGGTCAATATCAGATCGTGACAATATTATACATACGTACCTTTTGTATAAAAAAAAAACCATAATCGCTCCATAATTGACTGAGAAATCATACATAAAATGAAAAGAATAAAAATGGAATTACGCAAGTGAGTAATTTGTTTTGTTCTATATTACTATAAATACTCGTAGATGCTTCTTTATGTTGGTGACGCAGACTCAGTACTCTGCGTTACCAACACAGAATTGAATAACAATAAATTAATTAAATTGATACATAGGTTTAAAAAAAGGATGGCTCGTAGTGTAGTGTAGTATAGAAATAAAAAGTGGCTAAAGAAATATGAATTTTGCGAAGAGGCAATTTAATAAATAGAAGTTGATGATTTTATAATAAAACTAGCTTCTGGCCGCGGCGTCGCTCGCTAGATTATAAATTTCTCCATACAACTTTTGAGCTCCGTTTTATCACCTTAGATTGTGAATTTTGGAAAATTCTTTTTTACTACTCACCTACGTCAGAAAAGGTGATGTGATGTTTTTCAGCTGCCGTTACCCTCCACAACTAGTCCTGATATCAGCACAAGCCAGGTTGGTATGCTTGCGTTGGAACAGCTATTTCAGACCAAATTTTCTGTATAAGATATACAGAGCATTGTATCGAAACATGGCTGAGCCGTTTGATCTTTTCGCTTAGTGGGTTGTCACATTACAGTCGGTCGAAACCTACCACCAATTAGCATCAACCGGGAATAACGAGTAGGGGTTTAGTACGAATAATCTCCAAAGGACGCGCATGAAAAACCTTCATATATAAGATTTAGAATTTTATCACTTGGGAAAGGTAGCTAAAATTTTGGAGAAGCACAGGCTTTAATTAAGATTTATCGTACTTTCTAATTAACTCAAATACAAGAGCAGGTAATTTACTATACCCATTTCTAATGGCAACGGGTAACAGTCTAGTTTTGTTAACAATATCGAGAAACTCATTCAAGTTGCTTTCTTTCGTTAAGAGAGGCTGATAGTAGTCTCTTAGAATGTTGCAGACTAGAGTAATCGGCATATGGAAGCGGACAAAAAGAACTAGGTTCCATTAGAAATAACTGTGTAACACAGACGCCTCAAAAATTTTAAATTGGATATTTTTTCCATTAGGGCAAAAATCAAAAAGCAGTGCTTTTTTACCATAGTATGATTCATAAATTTAATTAAGTCAATAAGAGACATTTGCCATTAAAAATTTCTATTATATTATTCAAATATAACTATGAAATTAAAATATAAATAAAGAATACTAAGTATAATATCAAATTGTTAGCTTGGCTTATACATAGGACCCATCAATCAACACACGTAGAGATATTGGATTTTGATATAGTTTCTACGTCGGTATACATATGCTGTAAAGGGTACAAAAAAAATAGGACAACTTAGAAAAATAATTTTATTACTTAGCAGGTCTATAAATCAGGTTACAGGAAAAAAATAATACTAATTGAACATTAGATTATGATAGTCTTAAAATAGTATTCTTTTTTTTTTTGTTTAAATCAATTTTGTTCATACCAGAACTATTACGTTTGCAGCATATTTTTTTTTCCGGCACTTAGAAAAAGTATGGGGCCATCACAAATTCAACTTGGCCATTATACCTATAGAGTCATTCAGATAATTAAACTAACTTTCATCATAATTATTATTCCACAATCTCCAGATAGACTTTAATAGGAATTAAATATTTAGGAGTATAAGTTACAACTTTAGACATAGTGGTTCACAATAACTTATATTAGTTAAGAAATGATTGAATGATGTATTTTGTTTAAAAAAAAAAGAGTAACACAAAAAAAAAGTTACAATATTATGTTATTCTTATATTTTAAAACAATTATACTACCCACTACAATTTCAAATGTTTAAAACTAGAACACAAATAAAACCAGTAATACAGATACAATATCTATACAAGACTGGCTAGTGTCCTGAAACTACATAATATCAGGATTTATCATTTTATAATAATTATATATAAAATAAGTCAATTCGTGTGCGACTACGATTGCTTGGTTTTGATCCCTAAATGAATTATTGCTTACGAAAACTATGCTAGTAAATAGTGTAATTATTTCAATTAAAAGTAATAAAGTCTTATAGTTTACACTAAAATAGTAAATTATGAATAAATTTCAAATAAACTAAGTCATTTTTATTTAAAAATTAAATAAAGTTCAATCTTAATGGACATATCAAATATTTGCCGATTATTTTGCTAAAACATTATTAATTTGAACAAATATAGCTCGCTAATCCTAGAACGCAAAGCGTAACTGAAGAACATAGGAGTGGCTTTATTTAGTAAAAGTCTGACACGTTCTGCCACTCCACCCTAGAGCATTGCAAGATGATTTCCCACCAAATACAAAACCCGAGGCGCACTTTCGACGTCTGGCTCCCCAACTGAATCGGACTGGGGCACGCATTATATAACTCATAATAATTATGATTTAACAGAGTGTCCATAGAGTTTCTTGCACGCACTTCTCCATAGAGATCTACGCTTTGGAACGTACAATTCAGCAATTTATTTTTTTGGCGCGACCGAAATTTTAACAATTCAAAAGTACCTGTAAATGGTTTATTTGAAATAAACGCTTCAGATTTCACGTATTTTTACTTTGTGTACAAATGAACTTAAATTTTTCTGGAGTTTCAGCGTAGTAACGTAATTTTGGTCTCGTGCTTCTAATTATACTTTTACTTGTATATTCCAAAGTCATTTAAAACTTAGTTCAAACGGAACATTTATTTTTGAGGCAGAGGTTATTTTAGGTTTTTTTTTTTATGGTAGGTAAAATCATCCAATTACAAATCCCGTCCTTGGGCGGAGCGGGAAATAGTGTTAGACTCTTACTGACTGAAAACCTACCCTGTTCCTTCCCCGCCTTTCAGGGCCCTGGTATGCATTTTCATACCTTCACAGAGCCCCAGATTAGGCTTAGGCCCTACAGTTTCATGACAACACCTTGAGGAGAACAGTGCGCGCCGTAAACGACTTGGACTCGGACCGGTCTGTCCATATTAGGGCTGGCTAGGTTGAGTTGCCTGCGTTGGCACAGCTTTTTTGACCCAACTGCTCTAAACTGGCTACACATTCCTATGAAAGGTACTGCCAAGAGGCCCAGATGTCCCAATACGGCTGGGCCACTTGGTAGTTCCTGTAATAACAAGGTTCTAGCGTGATGAGAAGTCCATATCACTGTGGCCGTAATGACAAGCGGAATCCATCTACGGTTTTGGTTTGTAACTCTACGACATCGGATGAACTGTATCTTGCTTCTGCATTTTTTGGCATGAATATCGTGGATTCAGAAAATGTATCGAAAAGGAAGTGATCTATTTTTTTTTAATCAAGAAATTAGTAAGCATAATTTCACGAGATTCCTCTGACCATTAAATCTACACTCGTATTGAAAAAACGCTTGGAACAAATTTCCCTCTTGGCGTCCACAAGTGCATTGCGAGCGTCCTTTGATTTGCGGCGCGCAAACATAAACCGACAATTGTCGACTCGCAATGAGTTGCTAGTGTAGTACCCGTGGCAGGTTTGCAAACCACGTACACACTATGTTTTTGTAACGTTGTAATGATTACGGTTACGTACAACATTGTGGTTACAGAAATCAGTAAGTTGTAACCGACGTTCGCTGCCAGCCGAGGGTAGTACCCCCCCAGCACCCAGCAGATATGTGGACCACGTACACACTAAGTATTTTTTGGTAACAGTACAAGCAAAGGTTACGATTACAGCTCGCTAGTGAGTACCCAACTTCGGTCTCAGTAAAATCATGCAACTTTCAAGTCGCAGAATACTAGTATACATAGACTTCTAGAAAGCGGTCAAGTATAAGCCTGTATATTTCATCATTTCTCATTTCGACAAAATTCATTGAACGGGAGAGGTACCTAAAATTCTGAAGAAGCACAGGTTTTAATTGAGTTTTGTCATATTTTCTAATGAGGTCGCATATAAAAAAAACCAATGGTTCATAAGAATGTTCAATGGCAATGGGCAACAATTTAGTTTTTTTAACTACTTTGAGAAATTTTTTAAAGTTGTTTTCGTTAAGAGTGGATGATAACAGTGTCATAAAATGTTGCACATTTAAGTAATCCCCCATTGCAAGCCAATCAGAGGAATTATTTTCCTTGCCTAAAGAATCGTAATAACGCAGGGGCATCAGAAACTCTGATTTAGGTATGTTTTTCATCAAATATTTGAACATAACATCGTTATGTTTCTTCAAAACACTAATTAGGTTTTCGTCAATTTTCATTTTTGAATCTAAAATATTTTTAATATTTAAAGAGTAGGATATAGAAAGAAATACATGAATTATTAAATCCATCCATGGTTTGACAGTTTCTCGGTCTTTTTCGTTTTTTAAACAATCACAAATATATTCTACAGCAAAATTTTCAGTAAATGTCATATGTATGAATATAGGAATTTCATTTGCTACACTATATATGATACCTGTCTTCTCTCCCCCCTTTTTAATAAATTTTATCCATTCTTTGATTTCTTCTAGGTCTTTTTTACAAAAAATGCGATCTTTTTCAAGACAAAAAATAGCATAAGCTGCTAATTTTTTGTACTTTGAAACTGATTCAGCAAGTTCTTTATCAAAAGCACTGATTATGTCAGGATTGTAAATATCCATTTTATTTTTCTCTTGATACCGTTTCTTAATAGTCGTTTTTAAAAACCATTCATAAAAGGTAGAAAGGTTCGATTCTAGATCCCATTCTTTTGCCTCCGCATTATAATTTTTTATATTTTCCACAAAATAATAAGCTGCTAAGAACAGATATAATGGATTTCCACAACGGTTATCCTCGTCGTAATCATTTTTTAATTGATTAAATACATCAGTAAAAAGATCACTCACGCCCTTAATACAACTGATATCAATATTCGTTAGACTATGTGACCATGATGGAGTATCAATGTGCAAAAATTTACTTAATAAATATTTAGTTGCGCTGTTATATATTCTATGAAGTGGTCGTTGCGGCAGTACTTTTGAAAGTATACTAATGTCTTTTCCTTGAACCATATATTTAAGGAACTTTTCCACATTTTCGAGTTGTGCAGTATTTAGTTCTTCCAATCTTAAATTAAATTTAAAATAGTTTTGCAAGTATTCTTCAGTTTCTTTATACAACAAGTAATCGATATTATATGCTGACCCAAACTCTTGCAGCAAAATGGTATTCACCTCATTGTACGATCTGCTTGCAATCCACATTCTTTGCTTGCGAGGATCATTTCTTATGGATTTTAGACATTTTATGACCTCATTTGTATAATGTGGACAGATTTCATCAAAACCATCAAATAAGAATATAATTTTTCTTTTGTTGTAAAAATGAAGAAATAATTTTAATTCGAAGATGATCCACTGATCTCCTGTGCAATGTTTCAGATACACAACATCATTTTTATCTTCCAGTACTATTTGAATATTGTATACTTTGTTGAATTTGTCTCGAATTACAACTTGACACATAAACTTTAAACTTTCTAATATATCGATGGCTATTTTCGTTTCTTTCCACTGACTGAATTGTTTGGAGTGTTCCACTAAGTTTATCCTTACAATCCAAGTTTTAGGTTCGACTTCTTTTGTTTTAAGAGATAAATGAGAGAGTAGTGTTGACTTTCCCATTCCGGGTTCTGCTGTTAAAAGCACCACCTCGTCTGCTATATCGTTTAAAGTTTTAACAAACATTTTGTTGCCATATTTTGTAAAGATAACGCGTCTGTGAACATATAAGTGTTTTATTTCCTCATAGTTTCTGTTGACGGTTAGGTTACCTACTTCAACTATTTCTCCATTGATAATGTGACGTAAAATAGCTCCTGTCACAATCGCCAAAGATTCGTCATCGACTAAGAAATTTAATGGTACTGCCGTGCCTTGAAATATCACTTTGGCATTCTCCAAGATACTCGTTTGTGATTTTTGACTCATGTCAATAAGGCCAGTCTTTTCATCAAGTATAACTTTATCTGCTTCGGAAAAATATTTTTTTAACATTTTAACTGACAGTTCGTTGGTTACAACTACTGTTTTATTTTTTTTGATGGCTGTTGCTATTTCTAAGATATTATTTTCATATCTATAGTTTGGTATTCGTTCACACAAAAAAATGAAAACTATATCGTCGTTCGTATTTCTTAATTCGGTGTTCAATGCATTACGATCGCTTTCTGGCAGATTAACTATGTATTCAAAATCAAGTATTATGTGTTCGTAATTCTTAAAATATTGTACTACCTTAAGAATAGTCATTACGCTGTTTTCCGTAATGATAATTAAGGTATTGGAAAGCTTATCTTGCAGGCTCAACGACTCCACTGCGTCTTCAGAGAACGAATAATTACAATGTTTAATTTTTCCCATATATGTTACGTTAAGCGAGCTCATTAGTGGATTTCTGATAATATTATTTATTGCATGCTTAAATAAATCAGGTTCTCGTGTGAGATACAGAGCTTGATTTGGTTGCTTCCACCAGTTCTGTATAACATCGTGATATTTTGCAAATATAGCGTCGGTTTTAGCTTTGAAATGGTTTGGGTGATCACGCTGATAACATTTTATTTCTTTTTTCAAAATTTTCTCCACGCTATTTTCATCAGCTTGGTTACTGTAGAATAGTAGTTTTTTTAGGAAATCTTTCGCAATGTTTTCTTCAAATTGGTTGCAGTCGAAAGAAAGTTTTGGGAATTTATAAATCTTAAAACAAAACCTGTACTCGTGCAAATTGCAGCACTTTTCGTGTATTTTCGTACAGAGTTTTTTAGCTAGATCCCCTAATAAATCCCAGTTATCTGTGATCTTCATTAATTTGGTTTCATCGTCAAACACAAAAATATTTCCCACGGCACCAGCTAAGCCTCCATTGAGCTGCAACAATCCTTTTTCTAGAGAATCATCTATTGTGACTATCTTACTAGGCTCACTTTCATGCAATAAGTTGATGATTTTAGATGATAAATATTTTAATCTTCCCTCTTTTTTTGCATCAATGCCACTTAATGTCAAATCTTTGTTACCAAACGCAGCTGGGACGTTGAAGTTCCGAGACGATAACATATCTTTTGCCGCTAAAGCAACTGCTTCATTTACAATCGATTGAGGAATATACACTCGATCCAATGACTGATTTATGCCCTTTGAATATTCTTTAACCAATTCTAATTGGCCATTATTGTATTTTATTACGGTTCCTATCAATCTACTCAGTCTTGTTGCATCGGTGGGTACACTTAAGAATTCAGATAGTAGTTCTTTTATAGCATCGTGTTTTATTTTCCTCTTTTTAAGAATATCTCTGAACAGAATTTCTTTAAATATTACGAGGTATTCTTCACTGGTGTTAAAAAACTCATTACGGAAAAAGGCAATGCGTTGTCCATTTGGTTTAATATCTGAAACTTCAAAAACTTTTTGACCTAAAATGACATGATACCGCATGATTAGATCATCACTCAGCATCATTTGCGAATTCCCTTCACCTACAATCAATTTCGCTATCCGTTCAGCAAGTGAGGTCACTTGTTCTTTAATAATTATTTTAGTTAAAAACTCTATATTTTTTTCGTTCTTATATGGTTGTTTGACCGTGCCACGGGGTGTACCAATTAAATCATTCAGAATAGAGGAAAAGTGACTTACGACTTCCGAGCCGATACTAAATTCGTCTCTTGCAGTTGTGTATATAACGAATAAGCATTCTGTTTTATCAAATGAACCTTTTAGTAAAAAGTCATTGTTATTAGATTTGAATGCATGTCGGATTTTTAGGTAGCTTTCAAAGTATGTGACTAAATCGTTTTTAAGCGTCTGATTCTCGTTTTCTTTATGTTTAGCTTGTATAAAGACCAATACAGGCGTTTCGAAATCTTTAACCGTAGCTTTGAAACATATGTCATCAAAAGCGCCCATATTGTCGACATTTGAAGCAATTTGAAAATCCACAATCCTTGTATCACGAAGTGCTCTAAAATATAACAAACTTATAAGTTTTGACTCGTACAGTTGTCCGCATATTCCTGATGTTCCTTTACGCTTGCTGTACATGGTACAGTTCCTCTGTTGTCTCGGGGATATTTTGTCACTAAACACACAGAATAGCAACACAGGATCAGGGGCATACGGGGGGTTGACTAACAGCTACAACACGAAACTGAACCAAATGCCTCGCTGATGACGACTGTTACTGCAAAGAGAGAGAAATATGATTGAGTTTTCGTAGCGATAATAAACTAGTCTACTTGCTGAATCTAAACAGTTAACGTACGAGTATCACAAAACTGAATAGATAATTAAAAAAATAATAGATTAGCATCCCTTCAAGATTGATATACCTGATGGCACACTTTTTAATAGTCAACAATATTACCAAAAAAAAAAAACATAACCAAATTGAATACTGTTTTTTTAGAAGTCAGTTAAAAAGCATTTAAATTTCTATCATAAGTATAATTTTTACAGTTCCAAATCAAAATAGTATTGAAAGATGATGGTTATAAGAAACCATTATGGTATGATTTCGAATGTATGTCGCAGCTGAAGCTTTAGTAACGTTTTTTCGTAGAAAAGTAGGCAAAAAACACCAACCTCATCAAAATTTAATCTTCAGCAAAAAAATGCATGCTATTCGTTTTAAACAAATCCAGAAACATCGATTTCCCAAACATAACTTATGGCATGAATTTTGCATTCTATATTATGGCATAGGAAAATTCCCTTGAGGCACTCCAAAATTTTGTCTTGTTTTGACAACTGATAGTATCTCTTATTTTTACAGATTATCTCATGTGCATAAAGTTAGACTAAAATTTATTTGAGGCAGTCTTTTGACTTTGAATGCCTCAAATATTTTAGGTAATAGAAGAATAATAACGGTGTCGAACGCTTTTCCCATATTGTTATGCTTGAAATATTCCTACACTCTTTTTATTTGTATCTAAAGAGGAGAGTATAAGTTTCTTTTTTTAAAAGCCCACTGCATGTTTTGTTTTAGATATGAAAATTCAAAATTAAAACGGTATGTTAGAAATCAAGTATCAAGTGATTATCAAGGTAAACTTAATGCAGCTATCAGTTCAAGAACTTTGGTAAATATTCCTTCCTAGCACGCAATTATTTTACAGTTGATTATATTACTAAGCCGTAAAGGTGAAATATAAACAAACTATTAGCCTATTAAAGCTCTTGAAGAAAGTTATAATCCCGTGTACAACTAAATTATGTTCTCAAAAACGTGACAATATAGAAGACAAAAATTCTTAAGACATCATTTTTGTTTTGGCGTGTGCAATATGTATGTAATTCTCATTAGATAAAATAGTTGGCTAAAATGGAGTAAAATCAATTTGCAGGGGTACTCACGGTTTCAATATCAAACAACAAAACACGATGTACACAAATATTGAAGGATCACAACAGTTACAGTAGACAGACATGTACGTAAACATTAGGCGTAATTAGATTGATGACCAATTGTATCAGCGCAGCGCATGCACAGCCGTATATCGTGTTGGTCAGCAAACGACTACCAGTCAAAATAACCGTCCGTGCTAGTGAGTCACACCTAGCTGTCCTGATATATTTTATAATGATGCACAAGACATCATACAACGTTGCACATAAACGTGCTGTGAATGAAAATAATTATGTGTTATTGTTGCTTTTAGATATGATATTCAAAATTGTTGCTGACCATGCTAACCGTTGGTTTTCGAGAGAATTAGCAACCAAAATTACCAGTTTCACAACAAAACCTACTTCTTAGAAATCGATCTAAAACCAAATACAAAATGAAATAATTTATGCACAAAGAAAGCTATAATGAAAATATACTTAAAAACGTACCTAACAATCACTTAGTTTATCGTCACTTGATAAGATTATTGTTCGTAAAATATAAACATACCGAGCTCTGCTTACAGCGCCGAAATGGCGCGCAAAATGTAAACAACGTCTGTTGAGATAACGATTTTTGACCAAAATCTTTATTGTAAACACATTCTATTTATCAAAAACGGTTTATTACTTACCTATTCGTGATTTATTTCAATATTTTCCTTATATTTACTCGTTTCTTTGCACAACACTATAAATAAATCAAAGAGGTACACAACTGTTTACACGCGCGCAAGCAAGAGTGACAGATGATATTTCAAACTTAAATAACTTTTAAAGTTAAATTATTAGTTCTGAAAGAAGTTTTTTTTTTAAATAATGCGCATGTGTTTTTAAGAAGAGCATACTAGCGATTACTTCCAATGCGGTGGGAAGTGACTGTATCAGCCGTATAATGTTTCTGCAGGTGCTGGACAAAATTCTCCGTTATCTGTCACATCCTCAACTTTTTTGCTTCTAGTGGTGTCTTTCCATGTTCATGGAAATATGCTCAAATTATTCCTTTCCCTAAAAAGTCTAATCCCATGTCCTTTTCTAAATACCTTCCAATATCCATTTAACCATTCCAGTCCAAAGTCCTAGAACGTTTGTAGTCCAAGTCCAAGTTGTTAGTTGTATTCCACAACCAATTAATTAATTTCCTCTCCAAAAATAATCTCCTCAACCCCTCAACGGAAGCCGGACTAAGGCTTCCGTCTAGGTCATAGCAAGACTACAGCACTTCTCAATATTACGGACGATATAAGGTCAGTCATGGAAAGTAGTATTAATCTGACGGTCATGGCATTGCTAGATTTCAGTAATACTGTTGATTTTGATGTTTTGCTCCTCCATCGGTGATTGACTGGTTTCGTAGTTACCTGTTCGGTCGACGGCAACGTATTTGCATCGGAGAGATCATGTCTTCCTGGTACTTCTGCTTTTTTTTTTTTTTTTTTTTTTTTTTTTGGGGTCACAATAGGGTGGCATTCATCTCTTTTACTTTTCGCAGTTTTTATTAACTCAATCTCCAACGAATTAATTTCTTCCTACCACCTTTATGCAGATGACTTTTAAATATATTCACGAGCCCCTCTTGGAAAGCTGTCTGAGGCTATATTGACCATTAACCTTGATCTGGCCCGTATATGCGACTGGAGCAAAGTTACGGACTTATGGTAAACCCTGTAAAGATGCAGGTTATGGTGGTGGGTAGTTCTAGATTGGTCTCGAGGATCGACTGTACGACTCTTCCCCAAGTGTCTTTTAACAACTCAGTTATTCCATTTAGTGAGAAAGTCAAGAACTTGGGGATATTCATCGACACGATTTTCTCTTGGACTGCCCAGCTACAGGAAACCAGCCGCAAGCTACTCGCATCTGCTGTATCTTTGAGAAGACTAATTAATTTTCTGCCGACTGCCACCAAGATAACGCTTGCACAATCTCTCCTTCTACCCATCCTTGATTATGCTGATGCCAGCTATCTTGACCTCACCGAAGTACAAGTGGATAAACTTCATTATCATCATCATCATATCAGTCGAAAGACGTTCACTGTTGGACATAGGCCTCCCTCAAGTGTCGCCACAATGAACGGTCCTGTGCATCTCGTATCCATCGGATTCCCGCAACTCTTGCGAGGTCATCGGTCCACCTTGTAGGAGGCCTTCTAACACTGCGTCTTCCGGTACGCGGTCGCCATTCCAAAACCTTTCGGCCCCAACGGCCGTCCGTTCTGCGAGAAATGTGCCCTGCCCACTGCTACTTAAGTTTGGCGATTCTTCGTGCTATGTCGGCAACCTTGGTTCTCCTGTGGATATCTTCATTTCTGATTCTATCACGCCAGGAAACTCCGAGCGTAGCCCTTTCTATTGCTCTTTGGATGACTTTAAGCTTTCTGATAAGGCCCATTGTGAGCGACCACGTTTCAGAGCCATATGTCATCACTGGCAATACGCACTGGTCATAGGATTTCGTCTTGATCCACTGTGGTATATTGGACGAGAAGATACAGCTCAGCTTCCCGAACGCCGTCCAGAGTCGGATTCGACGGTCGACCTCTTTCTCGAAATTAGATCTACCCAATTGCACTGTCTGTCCGAGGTAAACGTAATCTTCGACAACTTCGAATGTAGAGTTTCCGATTTTGATAGGAGTGGGTGCTACATGGCTGTTTACCATGACTTTGGTTTTGTCCATGTTCATTTTAAGCCCCACTCTTTCGGAAGCTCCACCGAGGTCATTGAGCACGGTGCTGAGCTCCTCCATAGTCTCAGCCATGACTACTATGTCGTCGACAAACCGAAGGTGAGTGATGTACTCGCCATTGACATGAATGTCCAGTCCATTCCAGTCCGTGAGGAGGGATGGCAGGCGGTCGCCTTCTTCTGCGAAGCAGTAATGCTAGCAAAGGAGGAGGCCGACCGCATCAGGCAGAGGCAACGGGGCGCTCGCCCCAGCCGCCGCCGGGATTCCGATCCCGATTTCCGGCCACCGTAGGCGCGGGCTTGCGGACGGCGTGCAATGGGTAGCACGCTGTCCGATCGTCCGGTAACCGACCGGACCGAGCCCAAGTCGTCGACGGCGCGTTCTGTTCCCGCGCGCCTCAAGGAGCTGTCAGCACACCGAAGAGGCCCAGCCTGCTAACTGCAGGCAGGCAGGGTCGAAGCCTACTGGGGTCATGGGTTAGTTCCGAAAGGAATGCTCGACCCCGGCACGATAGGCTACGAAGGAACGGGGTAGGTTTTTAGTCAGTAAGAGTCTGACACTACTTCCCGCTCCGCCCAAGGGCGGGATTTGTCATTGGATGATTTTACCTACCATAAAAAAAAAAAAAAAAAAAAAGTCCATTCCAGTCCAGAACCTTGAAGACATCCTCCATTGCGGCCGTGAACAGTTTCGGAGAAATGAGGTCTCCCTACCTCACACCCCGCTGCAGGAGGATAGGTTTCGAGGTCTGATCCTGAAGTTGGACTGACATAGTGGCGTTTTTGTACAAACACTTCCGCACTTTGATGTAACGATAGCCAATCTGGCAACGTTGGAGAGACTGCAGCACAGCCTAAGTCTTAATCGAATCAAAGGCTTTCTCGAAGTCCACAAACGCGCTGTCGCTTCTGTATAACCTGCCGTAGCGTATATACATATGTGGTTTACGGTACTGAATCCTTTTCGGAATCCGGCTGGTTCGGGAGGCTGGAAGTCGTCGAACCTGCGCGCGAGATGGTTCGTGATGACTCTGGAAAACAGCTTGTAGACATGGATCAGAAGTGAGATGGGCCTGCAATTCTTGAGCAGTGCTTTGTCGTCCTTCTTAAAAAATAGTACCACCACACCCCTGCCTCATGCCTGTGGTGTTTTTCCTTCGAGTATGACGGAATCAAACAGCTTCTGGAGGGCTTTAAAGATCGGTTTCCCACCTGCCCTCAGAAGCTCGGCCGTAATTATGTCATCACCCGGCGCTTTTTGCTCTGAAGCAGCTCAATAAGAGCTGCTTCAGAGCCATCCTAATCTCGTACAGGATATCTTTGGTATATAGAGTCGGGTCTATCTAGCTCTTGAATTGTTTGCTAGATTCATAGTGGGTTTGGTGATTGACGTGTACAACTGTCCATAAAAAGCCTCGATCTCTGCCAGGAGCTCCAATCTGGCGGATATGACTCTGCCATCTTCGGTCTTCAGTTTTGTGAGCTAGCTCTGCCCAATAGACAGATCTCTCGTAAACACCTTGGAGCCCTTATTTCGCTCAATCACGTCTTAAATTTTTCCGGTGTTATAGTGACGGAGATCGCGTTTCAAAGACTTAGAGATCAGTTTATTAAGCCGCCGATACATATACGCATCCTCTGAAGACTGCAAAATTATCTTACGTCTCTCCTTCATAAGCTTGAGAGTTTGATCGGAGAGCCTCTTGTTCTTATTTGTACGAGTTTTAAAGAACGTCGACCCGTCCATATCGACAGCTTCCACAAACCCATCGTTGTATTCGTCCACTGAGCTTCCTAGGCACTCGAAATAATTTTGAAGTTCGAGCTGAAAGCTCTCGGAGTTTTAGATTTGGATCTGTGCTGGACGGAGAGTAGATTTCATCAGTTGAGATCTTTCAAGCTTTACATTGAAATCCAATGTGCCCCTCACCATGCGGTGATCACTTCCGGTTTTTACCGCATTGATCACAGACATCATTAAATATTTGCTTTTTCGTCGACATGATGAAGTCAATCTCATTTTTAGTTGCACCATCAGGGCTTTGCCAGGTCCACCTCCTATGCTCACGCTTTCTGAAGAAGGAGTTCATCATGTAGAGGCCCTCCTTCTCCATAAAACTAGCCATTAGGTGTCCCCAGTGGTACGTCCAAACCCAAATTGCCCCACTCGCAGCTCGTCACCGTCTCGTTTGCCCAGTTTCGCGTTAAAGTCCCCCATGAGCACAGTGAAGTGAGTCTTACAACCATGCATGGCTCTGGACACATCCTCATATATGGTCTCAACTTCGTCGTCAGGGTGAGTCGAGGTTGGGGCGTAAACCTGTATGACCTTTAGCGAATACCTTGATGATATTCTAAGTATAACGTACGCCATCCTGGTCGACACACTCTCAGTCTTCACCACATTTTTAACAAGGGACTTGTGGACGATAAACCTGACACCCCCCTGGGACTGCTGGTGGCCCTCTCGGAAATAGGACAGGGTACCGGATTTGAGAATTATCGTGTCTTCCCCCTATCTTCGGACTTCAGATAAACCCACAATACTCCATCGCAACCTGCTCAATTCTTACTCAAGCTCGGTGATCTTCTCATCAGACCGGATTGTACGCGTGTTGTAGGTTGCCAGATGCAGTCGTCGTTCATGAGCTGGTGCGTCAGAATTCTTTATGTAATCTGCCGGGGCCGTTTGACGGTTAATCAACCTCACCCGGAGCTCCTCAGACCCCAGGGCTGCGCCAACGCCCGTCCACGACAACCGCTGGAGTCGCCGTGCACTTGGGGCCTGTTTCTTCTCATTGTGCTCATTGGGGGGTTTGGACTATTACCCGCCACGCTGGTCCAGTTTGTGTTGGCAGGTCGCCAGAGCCTCGTTTGTTTGTCAGCAGGGTGCATCACGTGCAGGTGAGGTTGGCTTGAGTCTCGATAGGTGTTGCTTGGGACCCCGTATACACCCCAAAATATAAACTTAGGCGACTTCAAAACTTTTGTATAAGGTTCATATTCGGTTTGCGCAAATATGACCATATTTCTGAATTTCGTGTTAAACTCAAGTGGTTGCCAATTAGCTTTTGCCGTAATGCTCATATTCTTTTCCTTTTGTATAAGGTGCTCATTTTCCCTTCTTCCCCTCATTACCTCAAAGAACGGTTCCAATTTCTTTACGAATCCCACTTGAAGGTTCTTTGATCATCAGATAATTTGAAACTTAAAATACCAATGCATTCAACTACCTTCCTGGATAAAGCACTGTCCAGGCCGCTCGTCTATGGAATGCATTGCCTGTGACAATAAAACGTGCGCAAACACTGTCTGTGTTCAAAAGGCTTGTGAAAGAGCATTACTTGTCGCTGTGATCTTGTTTTCGACGTAGCACTTATTCTCTTGCCTGTATATATTTTGTATGTATGTATATATGTATTTATTTTTGTATAAAGTATCTGTACAATTTTTATTTGCTTTTATATTTGCACCATATGCAATCCCATTTTGTGTCCTGGCATTTCTATCCATACCAGGTTGTCTGAAAGAAATTGCCGAGTGCGATAAGGCCGCCGATTTTGTGTTTTCTTTATTATAAGGTTTCCTTTTATATATATTGTAATCTTAGTGTACAATAAAGTGTATATGAATAAAAAAATGCGTTTTGTTAGTTTACCAATTTTTATATGTATGAAGAATCAAATGCTTAAAGGGTTCTTGGTCCGAAAAAAACATTTTGATTTTCGATACTTCGAATAAACTAAAACTCAATATGTTGTGCTACTTTTAGTAACAGAAACGAATCGCTGCAAAACCGACTTCACGCAGTCTTGTCTGCCCTACCCTAGAGTGTAATTTAAGCCCGCGTAGGTGCGGAAGGGTGGGGCGGCCCGCTAGCTGAGGGGCAGATGGTTTGAAAGCCCACGTTAAAACCATCTGTGACGATAAACACGCGTAAGGCCGCACTAACCCCGCAGCGCCGGAGCTGTGACAGAAAAAATTCTTGCTGCATGTTGCATGACTGTTTACATGTTCCATACCTACTTGCATGTTCCATGCCTGTTTCCATGTTGCATGCTTGCTTTCATGTTGCATGTCTGCTTGCACGCTGCATGCCTGCTTGTATACTGCAAATAATGTAGGGGGCATTATACTTATTATACTTCTCTTTGACGAGCAATTATGTGTTTAATTTTCTTGCTATTTAGTTTTAAAAGGCGTTTTTATTAATTAATTAAATACATAAGTTTAGAAAAAAAGGTGGCTCGTAGTAAATCTTGTAAATAATAATTTTGCGAACAGGTAATTAGGTTTAAGAACAACTTTATTTTCTCATAAAGAATTGCATAATAATTCACTTACTGAGAAACATTATTTAAACTAAGATTATTAGTTAGAGCGCACAGATGCACGTATAGAAAATAACAAGACAAAATGTGGGTAAATCTAAACAGCAATCGTAAGTTAAACAAACATAACGTGGATGTACGAATTTGATTGTTATAATTTAGTTGTAGTTTAGTTAAATTTATATTGAAGCTTCGCAAAATTGATTTTGTAGTGAAGCTTCTGCCCGCGGCGTCGCCCGCGACACTATATTTTGATAGGGTGTGAATTTTGAAAAATATTCTCTTAATGCTCGCCTACATCAGGAAGAAAACCTTGCACTGCAAAATTTCGCGCTCCTATTCCCAGTATTTTAGGCTGTGCGTTGATATGTCAGTCAGTCAGTTGATCCTTTTATATACAATACTAGCTTTTGCCCACTTCCTCGCTCCTGTCAACTGACTACTCTATCCAACTCTACCATTCTCTACCCTACTCTACTCTACATTATTCTAGCTCATACCAATAAATGAGCAGGTTTTTTTTATTAATTAATGGGATAAAAATCCTATATCCTTCTCCTGGTTCAAAGCTACCTTCCCAACAATTTTCAGCCAAATCGGTTCGGCCGTTCTTGAGTTATAAATAGTGTAACTAACATGACTTTCTTTTATATATAATATATTATTTTTAGTATCATTAGTTTATTCAGAATCAGTAACTGAACCGATTTCTATAATTTTTACACTAATTTATATTTTTTTCCAAAAATATATAAAAAAAAGGATGGCCACCGCTTTCTACTTATAACTTTGTAATTTTTCATGATACAGTTATAAAATTTTGTACATGGGTTTTTATTTAAAAATACTAGATACGTGTTTCGGGTTTCGCATATACTAAAACTAATGTTGTTTATTGATCTAAGTAGGTTCTTATTCTGACAGAAGATTAAATGAAATATGGAATTAGTTCCAATCATGATTTAAAAAACAATAATTTATTGACAGACTTTGTCCACAAACTGAAATAAAATTAAAAAGTTACTTTTCATTACTTATGGTCAGAAAGTAGGTCTGAAGTTGCCTGAAGGGGTACACTATATAAATACGAAACACTTTATTCCGACAGTCACAAATTAATACGAATTTTAAAATACCGAATGGTTCAAAATCCCGAATATAACAACTCCGACTTATCATCTCCTATTTTTTATAATCCCTAAATTTTAATATACCTAAACGATATACCTAACGTTTATAATTACTATTCTCAAAATACCGAGTTTCAATAGATCGAATAACAAAAAGTCCAATTTAATGATAATTCGAAACATCAAAAATACGAATTCCGATTAGTAAAATACCGATTAATACAATTCCGAAATAAAAACTCCTTGTAAAACTTAATAGCAAGACAAACACAGGAGTGTGCAAGCATACATGCAAGCAGGCATGCAGCAAGCAAACAGGCAAGCAGCAAGCAAGCAGGCAAGCAGCAAGCAAGCAGGCATGCAACATGCAAGCAGGCATGCAACATGCAAGCACGCATGCAGCATGCAAGCTAGAGTTAAGGTTGTCAATATGATCTTAAAACCTCATATAACTGTCAACAATCACACCAAGGTATGTTACTTTGTCAGTTCTGTTTAAGTTAGTACAGTTACACAGGTTATCGTTAGGGTTAGGGCAGTAGTGAGCAACAATTTTAAATCGACTAACTTGTGACTCAGCGTTTGCTTTGAGTGAGAAGGTGATATATTTAGATTTGTCTGCGTTTAGTGTTAGGACACTACTTCGAAGCCACTTAGTAACAGTGTTAAAACCCGATTGCGCACACATGTATACTTTATCCCATGTATCGTCCCTAAAGAGCAAAACGGTATTATCTGCGAAAGTTATAATTTTGCCATTTTGTAAATTGAGGCCACCCAGGTCGTTAATGTAGATGAAGAAGAGCGAAGGGCCAAGGACACTGCCCTGGGGCGTGCCGTACGTTACTGTTCCATTTTCGCTGATAAACTCATCCACCTTAACGCTCTGGGTACGCTCGCTGAGGTAATCCTCAAATAGCGCAAGCTTTTGCCCCCTGACGCCTACGTTTTCCATCTTTTGCATTAGGATGGGAACAGAGACCGTGTCAAAAGCTTTTGCTAGATCTACATCCAATCCGATCTAGGTTCTCCACTACGTAAGTTGTTAGTTCATGGACGGCATCAGAGGTCGATCTACCCGCTCTGAACCCATATTATGTCGGAGACAGTATATTTTGTTTTTCTAAAAAGTTAATCAATCTTGAATTCATGTTACGTTCCAGTATTTTTGTAGTCAGAGCCAGGTTGCAGACATATGTGAGTGGAGGTACGAATATGGCTCGATATTTTTTTAATAGAGAAAAAGCATTCTGTTTTATCTAATGAACCTTTCAATAACGAGTCGTTATTATGAGATTTGAAGATATGACGGATTTTTAGATAGCTTTCAAAGTAGGTGACCAAATCAAGTTTTTTAGCGTCTTATTTGCGTTTTCTTTATGTTTAGCTTGTATAAAGACCAATAAAGGTTTTTCAAGGCCTTCAACTGTAGCTTTTAAACATATGTCATCAAAAGCGCCCATGTGGTCGATATTCGAAGCAATTTGAAAATCCAGAATCCTAGTGTCACGCAGTGCTCTAAAATAAATTACAAACTTATAAGTTTTGGCTCATACAATTGTCCGCATATCCCTGATTGCTATACATGGTATAACTCCTCGTTTGTCCCGTGGATAGTTTGTGACTAAGCTTGTCCAATAAAGGGCCAGGGTTACTTATAGCAGTGCACTATTACACTGACCCAAATTTCTGTCCGACTTTGACCGTTCCTGCAAAAAGAGAAAATGATTTTATTACGTGATTGACTTTTTTAATCAGAAATAAACTTGGGCACCTGCTGAACCTTTACTGTATAGCAATATGATATAGAGTCTATGTTACCTCCGAAACAAAATGAAGAACATAAATGATAAAATAAAAATCTTACCAGAGTTTCAATCACAGTAATTTCTCCGGATATTAGCAAAGTGCGTAAGTTATGAAGTTATTTATTGTACTAGAGCTTCGATAACAATGATGCACTATCTGTTCTTTTGTTTACTATCATAGACAGCTGGGACGGCAATTCGACACGACCGGGGAGAGATACATGTAGGACTAACAGCTTAATTGCTTTCCAGGGAACAAGAGTGGCGCCATACCACCAACTTCCAATTCCTGTGATGCTATAGGATATTTTCTAATAGAATAAGACGGTAGTACCTTTTGCCCGACCCGGGAATTAAATCAGGGCTTCAACTCTGCTTTAACAACTGTGGCAATCTTCTAATATAATGGCGTCGTTATGACTTTCCAATGGCCAACTACTGATACTCCATTGAAAGAAATGGCGTATAATGGTAATTTCGTACATAATTACAAATGAATGTCTAACGTATGCGGTAACCTGCTAAAATTTTGACAGTTCCTTTAATCAGTGATTGCTTTTAATTCGTTACAAGGCAGCTCGGTTGTCAAAAATTGTTTCCTATCTATTGTGTTAGTGGAATATTGAATCGAGTCAATGTATTGAAAATTTGAAAATGTTTTCCAAACAATCAAAGTCGCAAAAAGCAACAATCAAGCAACAATCAAGCTATTTCTTTGTGGAATGCGCTTCCTCAGGAGATTAGGATAGCAGCAAACCGATTGACATTTAAAGCCAGAGTTCGCGAGCTTATTCGTAGGAAGTTGGCAGTGGTTTCATCACAACGTTAATATTTTCTAGTTGCCGATTTGAACCATTGGTTGGACTTTATTAATATATGTATATATTATGTTGTTTATTAATTTGTGTATATATATTATATAATTGTATTATATTTATGGTTTATTAGTATATCTATTTTTGTATTCACCTTTTCTCTCTCTTTATTGCACCTACCACTTTTTGTCTCTGCATCACCCTAAGGTTGACTGGTGAAGGCATTAAGTCCGCCTCTGTACTTTTGTGCATAAAGTGTAAAATAAATAAATAAATAATAAATTTCTCATATAAAATCAATAAACATAGACTTCATTAGCCCCTTGAGCGCCGATTATGCATTCGTCTGTACAACTTGAATGACCTTTAAACATCCTTAATTGTCGTTTTTTTACACACGTTTCTAAGAAATTTATTTGGCCGAAAATTTTGGTTTCTATATTTATCTTATTCCCAGAAAAATTCAGAAAAAGTTTTTTTTTAATCTATTTTAATTTTTGTTTGGTAATTTATTTCTTTATTTTAATAAAGGGGGTCAATGCTCCCTCAATGACCCCTGGCGTCCCAGGGGCTAGTTTTCTTTTAGGCGGGAAATCATCCCATGTCTTCTCCCGCGAGTTTTTGTGGCCTCCGGAGATAGTCACATAGCAAGTGGCGTGACAAATAATGTCATTGCTATACACAAAAAAAATCACATCTACATCACACGTACATTATGATACAAATGTATAAAGTTGGTGATTACCGCTAAGGTGGTATTTAGATCTGAGCCGAAAACGAGGATGCCGAAAGTGATGTGCTACCTATCGTAGCATTTTTTATTGAAGATTTGCTTTTGGTTACTCTATACTCCATTAAAACTTGATCATTTTAATCCCCTGGAGGGTCGATTCGGTACATGTAACACTATCGATTTGTAAAGATAAAACTAAAAATAAAGTACTTTTTTTAATTGGACTTAATTTATGCATGTACGAAATTAATTTCTAAACGTCAGCTGGGTGAGTCCAATGAACTGTAGATAGTACCTACGCAACGGCCGACAACATAGACTCGTCTACTTAAAGAAATTAATTTCTTACATGCTTATCAATTTTATTCTAGTTTTAGAAAAAGAGTACTTTATTTTTTAATTTTATTTTTACAAATCGATAGTGTTTCATTTACCGGATCGACCCTCCACGGGATTCATCATCATCATCATCATCATCAGCCTTTTAATGTTCCCACTGCTGGGACACAGGCCTCCTCTATAAGAGGGAATACGGCGTAATCCACCACGCGGGCCCAGTGCGGGTTGGTGAATGTCACATGTCTTCACGGAATTAAAACGATCAAAATTTAATGGTGTATATTATATATATATTTTTTGTAGGTTTTATTCTTACAATCTGCCTGTTTCAGGTCATTTAGCTAGAGGTCACGAATTTTCAATTTGTCTTGAATGAACTATGAACTTAGCCCAGTGGCTAGTCCAACAGCTTATGCCAAAAAGTCTTATGAGGTCTTGAGGTACTTTTTTTTTAATTCGATGAAATGTGTTGGTGATCTTATGCATCAGATTACAGGCATGTGTGCTTGGGTGCTTTTCAAGACGTTTGGCGTAAGATTTGAGCTTTTCTGTTATCTCCTGCTTCACCATTGGTATCTTCAGGTCGCGGTGTAGTTGATCATTGGTAATATACCATGGTGCATTCGTTATCATGCGCAGTGTCTTTGACTGGAAACGTTGTAGAATTTCCAGATTTGAGTCGGCGGCAGTTCCCCATAGCTCCACTCCGTATGACCAAATGGGCTTCAAAACACATTTGTATAGAAGGAGTTTGTTTTCTAGTGATATTTTAGATTTGCGAGTCATCAGCCGAAACAACTTCCTGAGTTGCAGCCCTAGTGCTTTCCTTTTGGTAAAGATGTGCTTTTCCCAAGTGAGTCTTTTGTCCAAATAGATACTCAGGTATCGTATTTCGTCGTGTCGCGGTATTTGGATCCCGTTTAATTCAACCGAAGGGCAAGCCCCTCGCCTTAGGGTAAAAGTTACGCGAACAGATTTGGACTCATTCACCTTGATACGCCAGTCGCGGAGCCATTGAGGTATATCACTAAGGCTTTTTTGTAATATAGCTGATGCTGACTCTGGATATTCGTGCTTAGCTAGGAGTGCCGTGTCGTCGGCAAACGCACCCACGACATGAGTGAATATAAGGTATAAAATTGGTCCCAGAACGCTGCCTTGGGGGACTCCTACTTTGATTTCATGTAACTCAGCTCTTTAATCACCATTCTTAACATAAAAATGACGCTGGGTTAATAAGGATCAGATTAATAGGTGATAGCTTGGAGGAGAGTTTTTAATATTTTATAATTATATTTAGAAGACCTTCATGCCACACTCGGTCAAAAGCTTGTGAAATATCGAGAAAGGCAGCCGTACAGTACTTCTTTTGTTTGAATGCGGAGTTTATCCCATTTACAAGTCGGTGAACCTGTTTTATAGTCCCATGAGCTTCTCTAAAACTGAACTGATGTAGCGGTATAATTTGATTCTTTGACATTTCTGGCAAAAGCTTTCAGTAGAAGGATTTCTAGTACTTTAGAGGGTAGCAGACTTATTGGGCAGTATGAGGTCAATTTATCTGGTTCCTTCCCAGATTTCAGTATAAAGATTATTTCAGCTGTTTTCCATTGTTCAGGGATGAATTCATGACGTAGGATTGCATTATATAATTGAGTTAGGAAAAATAATTAAAACATGGTAGCTAAATAAATAAAAATTATCGAAGAGGTGCCTACTTAATTCAGTAAAGGTTTTCCGTATCTAAAAATGGCGGCTAAAGACTAGCTGAATTACTTTAACAAAAATAAAAATGAGGTCGCTTATCTATATAGAAAAAAGAAACAAATTTTATTTGAAAGATCAATTTATTTATTAAACATGTGCAAGTTAAAATTATTAATTATTTAAACACTAAATTATAAGACACTAATTTTAAATAATATTGAACGCAAAACCTAATGTGATTTTTTATTGTATTAAAACCATTTTTTGAGAACATAAAGGTCAAAATGTCAGAGTTTGGTTACATGCCCAAGCGGTACAATTAGTGTCACTTTTTTAGTAAATGTGTTCAAAAAACAAATTATAAATGTCGGGGATTATGACAATTTAGCATCGATATATATATACTAGGTCGATGCAATTTAGCGATAAATAAGACACTCAATTGATTCCTCAGTACCGGAGTAAGGTGAAACGTTGTGACTTTGTAGACGTCACATGAGTGTATTCGTTTGGAGAGGAGACATTATTAAAGTTAGTCTTGGGCATGGA
Organism: Leucania comma; assembly: GCA_958295575.1. NCBI lineage: Eukaryota > Metazoa > Arthropoda > Insecta > Lepidoptera > Noctuidae > Leucania > Leucania comma. The sequence continues at coordinate 7,394,418 of OY282468.1, forward strand.
TCCTAGAGACAAACTGGATTGCTTATGGAGCAATACTACACACTCTAAAGTGTACTTTATTTTGATAAACATTAGGTTTAATGTTTCATTGATAAGCAAAAGGGGAAAAACATTCCGATGCAAGACAACGAGAAAGAGGTGGTGTGTCCCTTTCTTACCCCTATTTTAACTAGGGCAACCATAAATTTACTATTTAAGGAAACTATTGTTATTTTTGTCATTGCAGCATTTTAATATTAATTGATGTTAAAGAATTCTATTTCCACTTTAGTTTGGCAATTCTTTGTGCAATGTCGGCAACCTTGGTTCTCCTGCGGATATCTTCGTTCAATTAATATGCAGTAAAACAAAATACACATTTAGGTACCTATTTAGTAATTATGTTGAATTGAGTAATTCAACTTATTTGCCGCGTACTATAATAACGTCTTGAACTTCTTTAGAATAAGAATTGTCCCGTAGTACGAACTAGTATGTGGATACACTAGTAGAAAGGGATAACATACCCTTTTGTATCGTACTCTTCGAAACGTTTTTAGGTTGTCGTGAGCAATCTAGATAGTTTATAAAATCTTTGGTCTTGAGTGATCCGCCGAGCAGTGCGAACGCTCCTAACGAATTTACTGGTTCTCTTACATTACGATATACCTTACTCTCTAATGACCTAATAATCATTATGTACTGTGAAATAAAAGTGATTGTGAAGTGAATTGTTTTATTAATTCTACGCCATGAATCCTCTACCAGAAAACATTACTGATGACGTCTGTGCGGCTAATTTGTTGCGTTTCGTCTTTATATAGATACATCCGAGTTGATTACTTTCCGTTATTATTTTTATTTTGGCAATAATAAAAAATTAAAATGTTTGACATATCAAGAGACAACTACTTTGCTTTCTTTGTTTAAATTACATAATATATGCTTAATATTTTTTTTTACAAAATGATTCGTATGCTATCTTTGTATAATCCGATATTTTTTACATTGCCTAAGTATTGTAAAAGGTGTAGGTAGTGAATAAAATATTATTTATTTATACACAACCAAATGAGCAACCAGTAAAAGACGAAAGCAGGGAAGGAGGTGACGTAATTTTAGGGCACTCCGATACGGACAGGTTAGGTTAGAAGACTTCTTAGCCTTCTAACCTAACCTGTTCTTTTAAAGCGGAGCGAAATTCCCGCCTTAGCCTTAGTAGTTTTTTTTTTTTATTACCACTTGGAAATATCTATTTTATCACATCTGAAAAGCCTTCATGTATCAACTTGAGTATTTCATCACTACTCATTTCTTCATAATTCATTGAACGTGAAAGATAGCGAAAATTTTTAAGAAGCACTGGTTTTAATTTGGATCTATCGTATTTTCTAATCAGGTTGAATACAAGAAAAGGCAGTTTGCTATATCCATTTTTAATGGCAACTGGTAACAGTTTAGTTTTCTTGACCACTTTGAGAAACTTGTTCAAATTGCTTTTATTAATAGTGGATGATAACAGTCTCATTAAATATTGTATGCTGGAGTAATAATCATAAGGTAGAGGATTTAAAAAACTATATTTCATTAGAAATGGCTTGTTGCAACGCATATTCAGAATCTTTGAATTAGATATCTCTTTCATTAAGCAATTAAATTTTAAATCGTTGTGTTTTTCCAAAACAATAGTCAACGTTTTGTCATAATCCATTTTTAAATCTAACGTGTTTCTAAGATTTAAAGAGTAAGACTCAGAAAATATCACATGAATTATGAAATCAATCCATTTTATGACCTTTTCTCGGTCTGTTTCGTGTTTCAGACAATCACAAATATATTCTACAGCAAAATTTTCAGTGAATGTCATGTGGATAAATATTGGAATTTTGTTTGCTACACTATATATAATGCCCGTCTTCTCTCCTCCCATTTCAATGAATTTTATCCAGTCGTTAATTTCTTCTAAATCTTTCGCGCTAAACAACTCATGATCTTTTTCAAGATTAAAAATGGCATAAGCGGCCAATTGTTTATACCTTAAAACTGAATCGGCAACATCTTTATTGTAAGCACTAATAATATCAGGATTATAAATATCCATTTCATTTTTTTCTCGATACCGTTTCTTAATTGTCGTTTTCAAAAACCATTCATAAAAGGTAAAAAGGTTAATTTCTAGATCCCAGCCCTTATTTTCGACGTTAGCATTTTTTATATTATCTACGAAATAATTTGCTGCTAAAAACAGATATAATGGATTTCCACAACGGTTTCTATCTTTATAATATATGCGATTATAAACGTCACACATACACTTAATACAACTTAAATCTAAACTCGTTAAACTATGTGACCATGAAGGAATGTTTGAGTGCAAAATTTTACGTAGTAAATATTTACTTGCGCTATTATATACTTTGTGTAGCGGTCGTTGAGGTAGTGCTTCTGAAAGTACAGTAATGTCTTTCCCTTGAACCATATATTTAAGGAACTTTTCCACATTTTTGAGTTGTGCACTATTTAATTCTTCCAATTTCAAATTTAAATCAAAATAATTTTCCAAATAATCTTCCGTTTCTTTATACAACAAGTAATCGATATTGTATGATAACCCAAACTCTTCAAGTAAAATGATTTTTACCTCGTTATACGACCTGCTTGTGATCCATATTTTTTGTTTACGAGGATCATTTCTTATAGACTTTAGGCATTTTAATACCTCATTCGTATAATGTGGACAGATTTCGTCAAAACCATCAAATAAGAATATCATCTTTCTATTGTTGTAGAAATGAAGAAATAATTTTAACTCAAACACAATCCACTGATTTCCTGTGCAATGTTTCAGATATACAACATCGGTTTTTTCTTCCAGCACTATTTGTATATCGTTTTGTTTGCTAAGTTTGTCCCGGATTACAATTTGACATATAAACTTTAAAGATTCTAATATATCGATGGTCGTATTATTTTCTTTCCACTGACTGAATTGTCTGGAGTATTCCAATAAGTTTATCCTTACAATCCAAGTTCCAGGGTCGACTTCCTTTGTTTTAAGAGATAAATGTGAGAGTAGCGTGGACTTGCCCATACCGGGTTCTGCTGTTAAAAGTACCACATCGTCTCTGATATCGTTTAGAGTGTGAACAAACATACTGATAAAATATTTCGGCAAGATTACGCGTCTGTCAATATATAAGTATTTTATTTCATCATAGTTTCTGTTGACGATTAGTTTACTGACTTCAATTGTTTCTCCATTGATAATATGACTTAAAATAACTCCTGTCACAATCGCCGTAGATTCTTCATCGACTAAGAAATTTAATGGTACTACTATGCCTTGAAATATCACTGTAGTATTCTCCACGATACTATTTTGTGATTCTTGGCTCATGTCAATAAGGCTAGTCTTTTCATCGCGTATAATATTATCTGCTTCGGGAAAATATTTCTTTAACATTTTAACTGACAGCTCATTTGTTACAACTACTGTTTTATTTTTTTTGATGGCTTTTGCAATTTCCAAGATATCACGTTCATTTCTAGAATTTTGTATTTGTTCATACAAAAAAACCAAAACTTTATCGTCGTTCGTATTTTGTAATTCAATATGTAATGTATTACGATCGCTTTCCGGCAGATTAATTATGTATTCAAAATCAAGTATTATATGTTCGTAATTCTTAAAATATTGCACTACTTTAAGAACTGTCATTACGCTGTTTTCCGTAATGATAATTAAGGTATTGGAATTCTTATCCTGCAGGCTCAATGACTCCACTGCGTCTTCAGAGAATGTATAATTATAATGTTTCATTTTGCTCATGTATGTTGCGTTAAGTGAACTCATTATTGGATCTCTGATAATGTTGTTTATTGCTTGCTTAAATAAATCGGGTTCTCGTGTGAGATACAGAGCTTGATTTGGTTGCTTCCACCAGTTTTGTATAACATCGTGATATTTTGCAAATATCGCGTCGGTTTTAGCTTTAAAATGGTTTGGGTGACCACGCTCATAAAGTTCTATTTCGTTTTTCAAAATTAACTCTACGCTATTTTCATCAGCTTGGTTACTGTAGAATAGCAGTTTTTTAAGGAAATCTCTAGCAACATTTTCTTCAAATTGATTGCAGTCGAAAGATAATTTTGGGAATTTATAAATCTTAAAACAAAATCTGTACTCATGCAAGTTGCAGCATTTTTCGTGTATTTTTAAACATAATTTTTTAGCAAGATCCCCCAACAAATCCCACTTATCTGTGATCTTCATGAATTTGGTTTCATCATCAAACACAAATATATTTCCAACGGCACCAGCTATGCCTCCATTGAACTGCAACAATCCTTTTTCTAGAGAATCATCTATTGTTATTATGTTACTTGATTTACTCTTATGCAATAAGTCAAATATTTTAGATGATAAATACTTTAATCTTCCTTCTTTTTTAGCATCAGTGCCACATAATGTCAAATCTTTGTTACCAAACGCAGCTGGGACGTTGAAGTTCCGAGACGATAACATATCTTTTGCAGCTAGTGCAACTGCTTCGTTAACAATCGATTGAGGGATATATATTGGATCCAATGATTGATTTATGTCTTTTGAATATTCTTTAACCAATTCCAATTGGCCATTATTGTATTTTATTACGGTTCCTATCAATCTACTCAGTCTTATTGCGTCTGTTGGTACATTCAAGAATTCAGATAGGAGGTGTTTTATATCATCATGTTTTATTTTCCTCTTTTTTAATACATTCCTGAACAGAATATTTTTGAATATGACAAGGTATTCTTCACAAGTGTTAAAGAACTCATTACGAAACGATGCAATGCGTTGTCCATTTGGTGTAATATCTGATACTTCGAAAACTTTTTGACCTAAAATGACATGATATCGCATGATAAGATCATCAGTCAGCATCATTTGCGAATTCCCTTCACCCAGAATCAATTTCGCTATCCGTTCTGCCAGTGACATAACTTCTTCTTTGATGATTATTTTGGTTAAAAACTCAACATTCGTTTCGTTCTTATATGGTTGTTTGGCCGTGCCACGGGGTGTACCAATTAAATCATTCAGAACAGAGAAGAAATAACTTTCGACGTCAGTGTCTATTCTGAATTCATCTCTTGCAGTTGTGTACATAACGAATAAGCATTCTGTTTTATCAAATGAACCTTTTAGTAATAAGTCGTTATTATTAGATTTGAAGGCATGTCGGATTTTTAGGTAGCTCTCGAAGTATGTGACCAAGTCATTTTTAAGCGTCTGATTCTCATTTTCTTTATGTTTAGCTTGTATAAAGACCAATACAGGTTTGTCAAGGCCTTCAACTGTAGCTTTTAAACATATGTCATCGAAAGCGCCTATGTTGTTGACATTCGAAGCTAGTTGAAAATTCAGAATCCTTGTATCACGCAGTGCTCTAAAATATAACAAACTTATAAGTTTTGACTCATACAATTGTCCGCATATCCCTGACGTTCCTTTACGCTTGCTATACATGGTACAGGTCCTCATTTATTCCGGGGATTCTTTGTCACTGCTCACGGAATTTTAACACCGGGTCAAGGTTACTCACAATTACGGTTTTCTTTCAGCTGCAGCACCAAACTGAACCAAATGCCTGGTTGAAGGTAACTGTATCTGCAACAAAAAAAAAAATTACTTTATTGACTTTGTGAATCAGTAATAAACTTGGGCACCTGTAAATTGATCCTTTGTAGTATAACGTATATTCGATGCACACCAAAACTAAATAGAATATATATAAAAGATGAAATAAAAAAAAATTTCGATTGAATTTCGAGCCATGTACGTAGGCCAAGAGATAATCTAATGCACTAGCGCGTTGCTAACACTCGTGCGCTATCTGTTTTTTTTTTTTATCTGTTTTTATACAATTTGACACGACTGAGGAGAGATAGGATGCAGGACAAACAGCTTTAAAGGAATTTACTTTCCAGGGAATAAGGAAAGCGCAATACCACCAACTCCTTAACGTCTTATAGAACAACCCAATAGCACTTTTGGTCCGACCCGGGAATCGAACCAAGACACAACATTCAGCGGTTATGTTTGCTATCATGACCCCGAAGAGGTAGAATATAACGAGAATATACCTAATATAGAGGAGATAGTGACACACCGACTTCCAAAATTAAACTTTTGGTAACTAACACACTTCGTAATAAAAAAATCCGTATCTTAAGTTACGATGCAGAATCATCTGTGTTACGGTGCGGTGAATATGAAGATATAGAAAGTTATATTTATTTATTTACCTTTAAGTCAGGCAGATTACCCATAAAATCGTTAGTATTACTTAACCTATGTTAGTATAATCGACAACGAACTTAATTAATTTACGCCACCGCCACGCTACCTTTCGGACACACCTAGCAACAGTACATGCACTGCACGCAGGTGCCCCATCAGGTGACCTTCAGCCTTACTAGCAACAATGCTCAGGAGAATGTTATCACCGCCGCGCAGCCGACGCAGCAGTGAAGCTGATCTTTTTCTTATGATCGCAAAGAAGTCATCTGTACGCGCTGCTGCGAACATACCTGACGCGCTACAGAAACGCGGCAGCGACATCATCATCCTAAAGGCATTGTTGTATTGCACACGCAGAGCATTGAACGTCTTCTGCGAGTATCTGGTCCACAGACTGCAGGTATAAAAAGTCAGGCAATATGCCCTAAATAGTTTCAACTTGACGTTATTATCGCATTTGCAAATCTGCGGGCCAGCATGTTGCATCGTACGGCCAATGCCCTGTGCTCCCCCTCAATATTACAGTTATCAGTGACATCCTCTGTAACCCAATGACCTAGGTATTTAAATTGCTTGACTCTGTTAAGAGTTACACCACATAGCGAGACTGGTGGCACCACATCATAGGTCTTGTTTTGTGTTCTTCTTTTCTTGGGATTATATCTTAGCCCATGGGCTCCGGCATACCACTCACAAATACTCACCAGTTTCCTGAGAGCACTGACTGACGGTCTTAGCAGCACCATATCGTCACCATAACTGATGTTTTTAAAAAACACACCGTCTATAGTGCATCCGATGCCAGTGCTGCTAAGTTCCTCAATCAGCTTATTTACATAAAAATTAAATAACTTGGGCGATGTCAGACCCCCCTGTCTCACCCCGCAGTCTAACTATCTGAGTATGCGCGTGCCCACCTCATTACCTGTTGTTATTTTGGTTATCGTACCAGTACTTAAAGATATTAATTAATTCTGGCGGTAGGTTAGCTTCATTCAACTATTTGCTCCACAGGATGTCATATGAGACAAGGTCGAAAGCACAGGATAAATCTAGAAAGCATGCATACACAGGTGTCCTTCTCCCAGTGTAGTATTGCATTGTACTCTTGAGAGTCTTATTAGCAGTCTCGGTTGATAAACCATTTCTAAAACCAAAGTGCCTGTCATTGATTTGTAGATGTTTACCTAAACATCGGTCAAGCAAACTATTCAAAATTTTTAGCTGTAATTGTTGCTAAGGAAATAGGTTTGTAATTACTTACCTGCGACACATCACCAGTCTTATTCTACGGCACAGCCACCACAACCGTTTTCATTAGAACAGCCGGCAAGTAAGAATGACTCACACATAGGTTGAACAGTTAGCCAAGAACTCTTGGGAGATGAACACCTGCGTTCTGCAAATGCTTAATACTCAGGCTATCGTGACCAGGCGACTTACCCCTAGACATGTTTTTAATGACAGAAGATACGTCATGGGCTGTAAAACGTACACTAAGATCACTACATCTTACATTCAGCATTTGCTCCGCTGGACCTAGGGGTGAATCAACTTTGAAACATTGTCGAAATAAGTTTGCAATATTGACTGACTCACTCTTGCCCTCTACACTCGAGGGAAGACTCGACTCAGCATTCCACCTTTTCGTTTCTCTCCAAAAACTTTCAAAGTTCCTCGCTGAGTGGTGAGAACAAATAATATTCATTTTAATTTGAAGTTGATTATTTTGACACCACTTCACCTTTGCTTTTAAAGCAAAGGTAAAGTGGTGTCAAAATAATTTTTGTGGGAGTCACGCATTTGGCTATAAATAATAATGTATATAAAAAAAATGCTATAAATAAATGGGTCCCACACCGGGTTTACCATACTGCACCCAAAGCTGAAACCTCAGTCGAAGGCCAATTAAGGAGGCCCGCCTATGCCTCTTTCATATGTTTGTTCCAACCCATGACATACCTTCGCTTTAGTCTGACACAAACAATTCGCCGCTGCCGACTCACTTAAATGTTAATTACAGTGCTATACAAACTATCTATATGTAGTCTATGCTCCAGATTGTGGCACGTTATCACAGCACTCATGAAATATAATAGGAAAGTCAACTTCTCTCATCTTTTTATGACACAATTCATGGTACCTCTTTATCTCACTAGTTTCTCTAATCCCCCACTTAATCCTGTTACATACGGAATTAGTACTAACTATTTTTGGCTGTAATAGTTTTAAGTTGAATGAAAGCTGTACAGGTAAGTGATCAGACCAGAAAACATCATACACAATTTTAACATCAAGAACAGTTTGATAAGCGGCCTTAGTGACAACACAATGGTCAAGCCTCCTACGACAATTATCATGAGCGTCACAAACATATGTATATGAGTCAACATTCAGTTTGAATCTCTCTATATCAGCACACAACCATTTTTGTTCATTACAGAAACTAAGTAAATCAATACAAAAACGCTCACCTGGGTGCGAATTAAAATCCACCAACACAAATACACTTTCAACGTTCTCAACGTTCAACGATAATGAACCCAGGATTTTCCCTTGAGGCACTCCAAAATGCTATTTTGATTTGACAACTGGTGGTCGCCTCAGTAAGTACCGTAAGTATTAAATCATTTGAGCAGCTGTCCTTTGCCACTGACCACTTCAAGTTTTTTAGGTAGATAATGAGGAATAACAATGGTGTCGTACGCATTCGCCAAGTCAAAAATATTCCTATACCGTTTACATTTGATTAGTAATACTGAATCACATCACGATGAATACTGTGAAAATATTAAGACATAATAGTTTTGACGTTAGCTAAGACTATTCTGTACAGCAGGCTTAGAAAAATAACTTTTCATTACCTTGCGGAAAAGTCAAGTGACTTTGGCGTGACAGGTAATTTCATTGCGATCTATTTTATTATATTTTTATTTATTCATTCACAAAATCCACAGTTCTTTTACAAACATTTAATGATAAAGTAATGTTATAGCTAATTAAGGATTTACAATTTATTATCCAAACATCTATGCTTCAGAAACGAACAGAAAAAGAAAAAAACGCTAATACCATCTTAGCATAATAATAGTGTGTGGCGTGAGTGGGTGTGTTAGAGTGAGTGTGAAGACTTGAAGTGGTGGTGGTTTTGTACCAATCGTCTCGGGAACGATATTTTTGTACTTTTATTATTTTGTTTGTTTCTTCTTGGTCATTTCACTCTTGGCAGAGTGGTTCTCCGGAAGCCGCCAGAGTACGCCGCCCGCCACTTTTGCCTGCTGGCAGTCATCCAGGCGCATTCGGTCAATAGGGCACCAATAGCTTATTTGACTTGGTTAGTCCATCGCATCGGTGATCTGCCAGACGGCCTTGTTCCGTCCACCTTCCCTTGTGTAACAAGGCGTTCGATGGAGTCACCTCCATGTCGACAAAGTTGGCCAAAGTATGTGAAAATACGACTACGCACCAGCGAAGACACGCGTTCCTTGACGCCCTGTTCCATGAGAATGGAAGAATTTGTTTGAAACTCGGTCCTAGAGATCACGAGCATTTTGTTTGTTTCAGTCCAGTACTAACCCATCAAGTCCAATGGTATCAATCGAAGATTTATACGCCTAATGTTAATGATATACACACTTGCTTATCAAATTTACTTTTGACATTGGCAGAATAAGTAGTCGACTTTTTGCCATCATTAAAAAATAGAATACAATAAAAAAAATTGACATAATTTATAATGGCGTGTGCTGTGTGCAGGATAAAACAAAATCAATTTGTGGGGATACTCACGGTTCTAATATCCAACGACACAACACGATACACTAAATATTGAAGGAGTACATACATTCACGGTAGATAGACACACGTGTATACATTAGCTGTGACTCGAATGATCATAAATTGTATCAGCGCAGCTCATGCACAGGCGCATATCGCGTTGGTTTGCGGACGACTGCGGGTCAAGGTAAAGGCTATGCTCGCGGCTCGCTCGCAAGTCACACACTCGCACCTAGCGGACCTGATGAACATACTTCATAATAACACACAAGACAACATTATAAATAGAATAGAAAAAACTAAAAATTTATGTTAATAATATTGTGTATGTTGTCAACGATCCTCTGCGTACGAGATAAATATCAACTTAGGGTTAAACCTTGCTATGTCGACGAGTTTCTATGTTGTATTTGTGTCTATATTTGAATGTGTTGTGCGATTTTACACTTTTTTTTTCTGTCTGCGCAAGCTCAGAACACAGAGTAACGCGAAAACAAATTTTGTAAAGGTCATACAAAATTTGTACTTGTATAATTATATGAAAGGGTTGGCATATATAAATAAATAAAAAAAATGTTTATTGTAGTAGTTTAAAAGCTAGATTACATTTTTGCCAACTACGGCGAAGCCAAAAGGAAATGTTATGAATTTAGAAGTCTATTTATGCATGTACATAGGTTTCACTGTAGCGATCAAACTACTAAACGGATTTTAATTACTGGATTAGTAGTAGTAGTCGATTCTACTAATTGCGGCCCACGTATCATAATTTTTGTCAAATATAATAGTAATTGTGGACCAAGGAGTCTTTTCTGATCTAATGAAATATAGAAAAAATAAAATTACAAAAAAATATAAAAGACTCAAAAAAAAAACCCAGAAAAGTACAAAATAACCTTAATTTTGGAAATCGGTGTTTCTATAATAGTTTTTCTCTTCTTTATTTAACACCGACTTCAGAAATTAGAGTTATTTTGCATTTTTTTTGTATTTTTTTGAAGTCGGTTACATTTTATTTGTAAAAAGTTTTTTATTTAAAACTTTTTAGTTGAAGTGCCTCTCAGCCAAACTTAAATAGATACCTTCCGCCATACGGTTTCATCATCAAATCATCAATTTTAATAATACCAAACACCAAACACTAATTTATTTATTACAGAATTTTCCGGTACCTTCCGGCTTCATCATCAGATCAGTTCTATGTATCTCCTGATGACTGAAGAAATTAGGGGTACTTTCTTCAGTCAGTCACCGAATACATAAAGCTATTTTACTTATTACGACAGTTTTGCTATGATTTTTTCAAGAGTTTCGATCTATATCTTCGAAGTTCATCATCAGACCAAAACAATACTTCTATGAGACCAATTCGGGAGTATAACACATCAATTAAAAAAAAAAAATATGGTCCTCAATTGACCGACATATCGGTGAACAGACAAAAAAAAATATACATACAACCGAACATAGAACCTCCTCCTTTTCGAAGATGGTTAAAAATGATACCTCTTTTTTAAATCCAAAGTCAGCAAAGACACAATTATAAGCAGTTCCATGTTGTAATTTTTTAGCAAGATATTTGAAAAGGTTATGTTGGGTCAAATGCTCAATCATTCTAACACGTATAATAACATCTTAGACGATACACAGTATGGTTTCACCAAAGGACGTTGGTTAACTAACGCTGGTGTCTCCTTACTAAAACATATTTTTAACGAGTGGGAAAGGAGCACAAGATTCTATGAGTATGTTCTGTGACCTGTCCAAGACGTCTGATTGTTTAGTTCATAAAACATTTCTCCTGAAACTTGAGCATTATAAACTAGGCAAAATAACATTAATATTAATCAAAATTGTATATGAATGACAGACAGCAATTGGTTCAGAAAAATGGTGTTAATTTGTCGATATTAAATGTGAAATGGGGTACCCCAAGGTTCAATTTTAAGTCCTTCTTTATTTTTAGTTTACATTAATGGTTTACCTACCCCGTTCTTAGCAAAACAAACTTAAATGACACCATTTGTGTTGTCGATAGTATTTTTTTTTTAAGATAAACTTACTGTACTTATAATCTTAACAATGAAAATAACGTCCTACTGCAGGTTTAAAACTGATTCACTGTTAAATAATAATAATAATAAAAAATCTATTAATGCACTAGGTTATACTTACTAATTGTCAAAGGCATTGAGACTTAATATTAAACAATAAAAAAAACTGGAATTCGTCGATAAAACCATTTACCAGGAGAAAACGGTAAACCCAAGGCTACAATGTGGTCCTCATTTAACCTGCATTGCAGGATGGCTTAGTTCAGCTGCGTATGCTGTAGCATAATCCGCCAATTAACACATGTTGCCAGCACTAGACTAGTTTATTTCAGTTATTTGCATAGTACTCGTATCATGTCATACGGGTTTTTAATATAGGGACGGGCTGCAGACACGACTCAATTTTTATACTATAGAAAAGAACCAGTGAAAATCTCCGTCCACGTCGGTGCAATACTTTAAAAGAAGTGTTTAAAAATATTAACATTGTAAAGGTATATATATAGATCTATGATAATACTATCTGCGTTAGAAAGAATCTTAATCTTTTTAGTACAAAAGGCGATAGAAATAATTATGTTATCAGAATTAGGGATAAATTAGTTCAACCAGGTTTCAGACTAACTAAAGTGACCATTTCTTTCATGGAGTATAATCCCCATATACGAAACGAAATTCAAATCTGGTAATAAGCGCACACTATGCAGGCAAACATATTTTATGTTAGAGGATTATATTAAAGACTAGCTGTGCCCGCAACTTCGTTTGCGTGGACGACGAAAATTATCAATGAGTTTTTTGTCAATGACTTCTGTCCCGGTGCGGGCGTTTTTGTGGCTAATTACAATAGAAACGGGTGACGTAACCTGCGACAAACTTATTATTTGCGGTTAGTACAGTAATCGGGCTTAGGGATCGAACCGCAAAATTAAGTACGTTTTTTATTGTATACCTATACTTTTCCGGGATAAAAAGTACCTAGTGTGGTCCCAGAATATTAAAGAATAATTATACCAAGTTTCATCGTAATCGAACCGGTAGTTTTTGCGTGATGCCTGAACAAACAGACAGACAGACAAAAAATATTTTAATCACATTTTTGGGTTCGGTGTCGGTCTAGTAACACCCCCTGTCATTTATTTTTTTTTTGATATTTTTAATGTACAGAGTTTTTACTTCTACAGATTTATTATAAGTATAGATAAAATGCTTGGCTCAACGTTGGCCCAGCTCCATTACCACTAGGGCGCAAAAATTGATTAGCTTGAAAATTACTTTCTTTTTAATTTTAAAACATTATAACATATTATAATAGTATTGTATAATGTAGAAGCATTTTTTTCAATGTTGGTGAATGGACCCATCTGTTGGGGAGTGCGTGGCTGGTTCACGAAGAGGTATTAAAACTAGCGGACTGTATAAATGAAAATCTGTATTGTACGAAGTACTAGATTGTACAATGGGAAAATATGTCGCGTCTACGGAACAAACAAGTAAATAGTTTAGGATGCGCGAGCGCGGTCGTTCGTCTGGGCTAGTGACAGCTGACTGGTGGATGCGCGGTGTGGATTGCGCGACGAGCCGGGCGGCCGTCGTCGCCAGCTGATCCCCCGCTGTCCCCGCTCCTCTCGTTCACTTCCGCCGGCGCGCGGCGCGCGGCGCGTTGCGATGTTGAAGGCGGAGGTCTCAACACATCATATTTTGAATTATACCAACCATAGTAATTCATAGTTTTAGGTTACTTTTGGACTTGTTTGAAAGAAACGAGCATGGCAGTTGAGAGTTTATCATGAACACTCAAATGCTTCACTGATGGTGGCGCGTGTGTTAGATCATTCGGTACCCTTCAAAATGGTTGAACTGGGTGCACTGATAAACGCTTCATGAAATCTTTATTTTGAAGCGACGTAACACCACGCCCTGCGGTCCACGGTACTACCTTGTCTGTAATGGTATGGTCGCACGCCTACACCACTAGCTGAAGACGGCCAACATTAACGCCAGCTAGTCCAACTTCCTTTCCCTAATTCACTCGATATACGCAGCGCCTGAAAAGATGCCAAAAAGGCAATAGATGCAGAGTTTCTCTTTTGTGAAATACTTAGTTTGCTAGGACTACTCTGTCCTCACAACGTGATTCCGACGTCAAATGCTTTCCTTATCGCGAACACCGGCGAGTCGACATAGTCAAAAGTATTTCTACGTGCTGCGTATATATTTTTGCGGCTTGACGCCGTGCGCCTTGTTTCATGCCTAATTTCTGGATTCTAAATCAACAGCAATAAATTTATATATAGGTGCGACTTGTTTCATGCCTAATTTCTGGATTCTAAATCAACAGAAATAAATTTATATATAGGCTATAAATTTTTAATCACTTGCGAGTGTTGAAATATACGTTTTTTGAGACATAAACGGCCGTATCTATCTTTTTCTTTCTTTAACTTAGAAGTTTGTTTTTACACTTCAAGAAACCGCAGACTTGATTGAAGAATTTTAATTTCAACTCGACAAATTCACGAGTTTCCGACATAAATAAAAAATTACAGACAGACAACAAAGTGACCATAGGAGGGTTTTTTTACCTTTTTGACCTTAGGCGGAGCGGGAAGTAGTGTCAGACTCTTCATCATCAGCCTTTTAATGTTCCCACTGCTGGGATACAGGCCTCCTCTCTAGGAGAGGGAATGGGCCGTAATCCACCACGCGGGCCCAGTGCGGCTTGGTGAATGTCACATGTCTTCGAATTTTTGGTTCTAGGACATGCCGGTTTCCTCATGATGTTTTTTTTGTTTCGTTGTTTTCTCTTACTGACTAAAAACCTACCCCGTTCCTTCGTTGCCTTCGTTGCCGGGGCCGGGTATTCCTTTAGGAAGCTGACCCATGACCCCAGCAGGCTTCGATCCTGCCTGCCTGCAGCTAGCAGGCTGGGCCTCTACGGTTTGCTGACAGCTCCTTGAGGCGCGCGGGAACAGAACGCGCCATCGACTTAGGCTCGGTCCGGTCGCTTACCGGACGATCGGACAGCGTGCTACCCATTGCACGCCGTCCGCAAGCCCGCGACCCTATGAGAAATCCATATTTTCCTTTTTAGGTACGGAACCTTAAAAATAGATTATGAAACAACTGTCACTATATACCGGTCAAACCGGCTCACCCTTATAATGACGATGAAATGACATTGTACGGGGGCCGTACATTGTACAATCCTAAGTTGTAACCACGGTCTCATAGGATGGGGTGAGGGGGATACTATGAACACAAACAAGTAAACAACACAAAATTCACTAATAAGTTAAGTTTTCATCACATATATAATTAGCAAAACTTATAATTATTTAAACTAAACAAGTAAATTCTTAAATCTAAAGTTTAATACATCGTTCTATTTTGGAAAATTACCGTGGAAAATTAAAAAAATAAAGTTATTTTTTAAACTCGAATTAATTTACGCATGTACGAAATTAATTTCTTTAAGTAAACATCTGCTGAGCGAGGCCAATGAACTATAGGTAGTTAGTACGCAACGACCGACAACTATCTACAAGGTCATTGACTCAATTACTTAAAGAAAGTTACAACTTATTATTTGTATTATAATTTAAATCGCTCTATTGTTTGTTACATTATATCTTTACTAACACATCTTCAGACCCTGAGGTATTGGACCTTTGGAAGGCGTACGACCGGCCGATGTCAACTTAAAGAGACACAACATAAAATGTGGCACCACCTGATGATTAATCCTGAACACGCTAAGCAAGTACACCCATGGAAGACCTCCGATTGTTGGGATACTATTGCAGATACGAGTACGTATATTAAAAAACAAAGAAAGGGAGATTCAAATTGTCTGGTAACCAAGAGCAATCATAATCTTCTTCAAGCAATACGTTTTTTCTTCCATTCTGTCCTGTCACCCGTCACGTTATCACTAACTCCTAACTCCACTTCTCATCAAGAGCTATACAACATTATTTTTAGTATATGCAAAACCTGAATATAGTTTTTTCAGAATCAGTAACTGAATCGATTCCAATAATTTGTACACCATGTTATATCTTTTCTTAAAAATATTTAAAAAAGGTCACAATTTGGACACCACTGATACCAAGTATAAAACAGGTCATGGCAGGCCATTGCGGACATTGGATCGGCCAGTAGCCCAGTAGTTAGGACGTGTCACTGTGCTCCGCATCAAGTGTTCTCCGTCTACCTTCATTTCGCCGCACGGACCCTTATTCAAATCGGGCCGACCGTTTGTGTTGTCGACGGTGCAAATTCAAATTTGTACCAGCGACAGCACGAAGGGAAGGCCTCCCGCGAGTTTTCCTCTGGTGTCCTGACACCGAAGTGGTCGCGGAGGCTACTCCAAGTAGTTCAAATCGCCAACTATCCATGAAGCCGCACGAGAAAATGAAGCCAGGCGCCCGCAGTCCTTCGGATCGTGGAGGCGCCGGCCGAAGCGAAGAGAAAGTTGAAGATCGTCCTGTACTGGGCCGGATAACGTCCGGATCGCGCTGTCCGGTCCAGTACCATTAAATGTTCCCCCAACGGCCGCGGGAACAAAGAAACCGAAGCAGCAAATTGTGAAGCCAGCTGAGGGTAGACTAAAAAAGTCCAGCGGCATTGGAAAAACCCCAGCATCGAAGTCATCGCAGGTGCAGGTGCCCGTGAGTGTCCACCAACCTAGGCCATCAGCTCACAGCAGTCAACAACCCCACAGCGCGTGTCGTTCGGCAACTTACACGCAAGTTACGGCTCCTGATAACGGTGTCTACATTCCGGGGTCAACCCCATCGATGGACGACCTGGATATGGTGACCAGGCCCCAACGTAGGAAAAGGAGCTCGGACGAGGCAAGTGGAGGAGCGAAAAGGTACTGTGGAACGCGCCTGCCCCCATTAAACACGGAATTAGAAAGTGAGGTAAGTGGCCTACCCACTAATAATATAAATATCGCTAGTGGTACCCCTGCACCCACCCCCGTCGATTCGAACTCGGCACCGGCAAAGGGACAAAGGAAGAAGCCGCGCTACCCACCGCTGGTAGTGGGAATATTACCGAATTGGGCGTCCCACTTCAGGGCAATAGCTGCCAAACTGGGCTGGCCGCCCAACGCTCTTCCCTACGGCTCCGGGGTTCGAGTCCGAGGAAGAGTATCGGCTGGTCCAGCGATACTTGACAGCGCTGGAAAAGGAAGAGGGCGTTAGTTGGTTCGCCTACTCTCTACCAACGGAAAAGAATGTAAAGGTAGCCATCAGGGGGCTGCCAGCGGACATTAACCCCCAGGAGATAGATGAGGACCTCCGCGTACTCGAATACGAGCCGGAGTACGTGCGTCATATTAGGAGACGCCAGAGAAAACCCAGCTGTGTCTTCCACGTAGTGCTGCGGCGCACGGAGGACGTGCGCCGTATATATGACACCTCGGTTTTTATGAACATGAGAGGTGTCAAAGTAGAAGCATGGCGTGGCAAACGTGGGCCTGCTCAGTGCCATCGGTGCCAAAAATTTAGGCACTCGTCGCACCAGTGCCACCGCCCGCTCGCCTGCGTTCGATGCGGAGAGGGGCACACTGCGAGAGACTGCCCACAACCGCTACTCGTCGTCCTATTGGGTATGTCGACCCGACTTAAGCCCCTAGCGCCACGTCGATTAACTGACTGGACTACATTCGTTGAAAAGCTTGAGACGACAACGCCACTCGGCCCGTCTCTACCGCCGCAGACGTAGACCTTCTCGCGGACGACATCATTGCTTGCGTGAAGAGCGCGTTTTTGTGGCTAATTACAATAGAAACGGGTGACGTAACCTGCGACAAACTTATTATTTGCGGTTAGTACAGTAATCGGGCTTAGGGATCGAACCGCAAAATTAAGTACGTTTTTTATTGTATACCTATACTTTTCCGGGATAAAAAGTACCTAGTGTGGTCCCAGAATATTAAAGAATAATTATACCAAGTTTCATCGTAATCGAACCGGTAGTTTTTGCGTGATGCCTGAACAAACAGACAGACAGACAAAAAATATTTTAATCACATTTTTGGGTTCGGTGTCGGTCTAGTAACACCCCCTGTCATTTATTTTTTTTTGATATTTTTAATGTACAGAGTTTTTACTTCTACAGATTTATTATAAGTATAGATAAAATGCTTGGCTCAACGTTGGCCCAGCTCCATTACCACTAGGGCGCAAAAATTGATTAGCTTGAAAATTACTTTCTTTTTAATTTTAAAACATTATAACATATTATAATAGTATTGTATAATGTAGAAGCATTTTTTTCAATGTTGGTGAATGGACCCATCTGTTGGGGAGTGCGTGGCTGGTTCACGAAGAGGTATTAAAACTAGCGGACTGTATAAATGAAAATCTGTATTGTACGAAGTACTAGATTGTACAATGGGAAAATATGTCGCGTCTACGGAACAAACAAGTAAATAGTTTAGGATGCGCGAGCGCGGTCGTTCGTCTGGGCTAGTGACAGCTGACTGGTGGATGCGCGGTGTGGATTGCGCGACGAGCCGGGCGGCCGTCGTCGCCAGCTGATCCCCCGCTGTCCCCGCTCCTCTCGTTCACTTCCGCCGGCGCGCGGCGCGCGGCGCGTTGCGATGTTGAAGGCGGAGGTCTCAACACATCATATTTTGAATTATACCAACCATAGTAATTCATAGTTTTAGGTTACTTTTGGACTTGTTTGAAAGAAACGAGCATGGCAGTTGAGAGTTTATCATGAACACTCAAATGCTTCACTGATGGTGGCGCGTGTGTTAGATCATTCGGTACCCTTCAAAATGGTTGAACTGGGTGCACTGATAAACGCTTCATGAAATCTTTATTTTGAAGCAACGTAACACCACGCCCTGCGGTCCACGGTACTACCTTGTCTGTAATGGTATGGTCGCACGCCTACACCACTAGCTGAAGACGGCCAACATTAACGCCAGCTAGTCCAACTTCCTTTCCCTAATTCACTCGATATACGCAGCGCCTGAAAAGATGCCAAAAAGGCAATAGATGCAGAGTTTCTCTTTTGTGAAATACTTAGTTTGCTAGGACTACTCTGTCCTCACAACGTGATTCCGACGTCAAATGCTTTCCTTATCGCGAACACCGGCGAGTCGACATAGTCAAAAGTATTTCTACGTGCTGCGTATATATTTTTGCGGCTTGACGCCGTGCGCCTTGTTTCATGCCTAATTTCTGGATTCTAAATCAACAGCAATAAATTTATATATAGGTGCGACTTGTTTCATGCCTAATTTCTGGATTCTAAATCAACAGAAATAAATTTATATATAGGCTATAAATTTTTAATCACTTGCGAGTGTTGAAATATACGTTTTTTGAGACATAAACGGCCGTATCTATCTTTTTCTTTCTTTAACTTAGAAGTTTGTTTTTACACTTCAAGAAACCGCAGACTTGATTGAAGAATTTTAATTTCAACTCGACAAATTCACGAGTTTCCGACATAAATAAAAAATTACAGACAGACAACAAAGTGACCATAGGAGGGTTTTTTTACCTTTTTGACCTTAGGCGGAGCGGGAAGTAGTGTCAGACTCTTCATCATCAGCCTTTTAATGTTCCCACTGCTGGGATACAGGCCTCCTCTCTAGGAGAGGGAATGGGCCGTAATCCACCACGCGGGCCCAGTGCGGCTTGGTGAATGTCACATGTCTTCGAATTTTTGGTTCTAGGACATGCCGGTTTCCTCATGATGTTTTTTTTGTTTCGTTGTTTTCTCTTACTGACTAAAAACCTACCCCGTTCCTTCGTTGCCTTCGTTGCCGGGGCCGGGTATTCCTTTAGGAAGCTGACCCATGACCCCAGCAGGCTTCGATCCTGCCTGCCTGCAGCTAGCAGGCTGGGCCTCTACGGTTTGCTGACAGCTCCTTGAGGCGCGCGGGAACAGAACGCGCCATCGACTTAGGCTCGGTCCGGTCGCTTACCGGACGATCGGACAGCGTGCTACCCATTGCACGCCGTCCGCAAGCCCGCGACCCTATGAGAAATCCATATTTTCCTTTTTAGGTACGGAACCTTAAAAATAGATTATGAAACAACTGTCACTATATACCGGTCAAACCGGCTCACCCTTATAATGACGATGAAATGACATTGTACGGGGGCCGTACATTGTACAATCCTAAGTTGTAACCACGGTCTCATAGGATGGGGTGAGGGGGATACTATGAACACAAACAAGTAAACAACACAAAATTCACTAATAAGTTAAGTTTTCATCACATATATAATTAGCAAAACTTATAATTATTTAAACTAAACAAGTAAATTCTTAAATCTAAAGTTTAATACATCGTTCTATTTTGGAAAATTACCGTGGAAAATTAAAAAAATAAAGTTATTTTTTAAACTCGAATTAATTTACGCATGTACGAAATTAATTTCTTTAAGTAAACATCTGCTGAGCGAGGCCAATGAACTATAGGTAGTTAGTACGCAACGACCGACAACTATCTACAAGGTCATTGACTCAATTACTTAAAGAAAGTTACAACTTATTATTTGTATTATAATTTAAATCGCTCTATTGTTTGTTACATTATATCTTTACTAACACATCTTCAGACCCTGAGGTATTGGACCTTTGGAAGGCGTACGACCGGCCGATGTCAACTTAAAGAGACACAACATAAAATGTGGCACCACCTGATGATTAATCCTGAACACGCTAAGCAAGTACACCCATGGAAGACCTCCGATTGTTGGGATACTATTGCAAATACGAGTACGTGTATTAAAAAACAAAGAAAGGGAGGTTCAAATTGTCTGGTCACCAAGAGCAATCATCATCTTCTTCAAGCAATACGTTTTTTTCTTCCATTCTGTCCTGTCACCCGTCACGTTATCACTAACTCCTAACTCCACTTCTCATCAAGAGCTATACAACATTATTTTTAGTATATGCAAAACCTGAATGTAGTTTGTTCAGAATCAGTAACTGAATCGATTCCAATAATTTGTACACCATGTTATATCTTTTCCTAAAAATATTTAAAAAAGGTCACAATTTGGACACCACTGATACTAAGTATAAAACAGGTCATGGCAGGCCATTGCGGACATTGGATCGGCCAGTAGCCCAGTAGTTAGGACGTGTCACTGTGCTCCGCATCAAGTGTTCTCCGTCTACCTACATTTCGCCGCACGTACCCGTATTCAAATCGGGCCGACCGTTTGTGTTGTCGACGGTGCAAATTCAAATTTGTACCGGCGACAGCACGAAGGGAAGGACAAGGCAAGTGGAGGAGCGAAAAGGTACTGTGGAACGCGCTCGCCCCCACTAAACACGGAATTAGAAAGTGAGGTAAGTGGCCTACCCACTAATAATATAAGTATCGCTAGTGCTACCCCCGCACCCGCCCTCGTCGATTCGAACTCGGCACCGGCAAAGGGGCAAAGGAAGAAGCCGCGCTACCCACCGCTGGTAGTGGGAAAATTACCGAATTGGGCGTCCCACTTCAGGGCAATAGCTGCCAAACTGGGCTGGCCGCCCAACGCTCGCCCCTATGGCTCGGGGGTTCGATTCTCGCCCGAGTCCGAGGAAGAGTCTCGGCTGGTCCAGCGATACTTGACGGCGCTGGAAAAGGAAGAGGGCGTTAGTTGGTTCGCCTACTCCCTACCAGCGGAAAAGAATGTAAAGGTAGACATCATTGCTTGCGTGAAGAGCGCCTTGGAGGAGGCAACGACCACCTTTCAGTCGCAGGGGAGAGGGCTACAGCCCTCCCTACCACCCCGAATCCATGCCATGGTCACTCAAAAAAGATGCCTACGCAAGCAGTGGCAACAGTTGCGTTGCCCTGTACTGAAGGCGCAACTCAACCGTCTTGCAGCTAGAGTAAAGACCGAGTTAAAGGCCCTAGCCACCGAGAGTTGGGAGGAACGTATTGACGCAGCAACATGTGACTGGCAGGCGACTCACAGACTATGCCGCCAGCTTACAAATACCCCAACTCCGGTGCGCCCTCTGCAAACCGACGACGGGGCCCTCAGATATATAGCTGAGGACCGTGCCGAGCTCTTTGCAGAGCACCTGGAGCGTCAGTTCCACCCGAACCCGACCACCGAGCACGACCATGTCGCAGCAGTCGAGCAACACCTTAGAAACTACTTCGCGACAACAATAGCCCCCGACGAAGAACCCGTCTATTTCTCGCCTGGCGCAGGTAGACGCGCCATACTTCGTACCAAGCCACGCAAGGCCCCCGGTGTCGATGGTATAACCAACACAGCGCTGCGCCACCTGCCGTACCGTACTGTTGCGGCCTTGGCGCGCCTGCTCAAGTGTATACTGCGCACGGGGGCCTTCCCCGCATCCTGGAAGGAGGGGCGCGTCATTATGCTGCCCAAGGCGGGAAAGAACCGGTTGAAGCCGGAGAGCTATCGGCCCATCACTCTCCTCTCTGCAATCTCTAAAGTGTTAGAGCAACTCCTGCTGCGACATCTCACCCCTCACATCTCTCCGCGTCCAGAGCAGTTCGGATTCCATGCGGAGCATAGCACGACGCTCCAATTGTCGAGGGTACTGCACCTCTTGTCATCAGCATTGAAGAAGCGGGAGTACGGGGTAGCAGTATTTCTCGACATTTAAAAGGCCTTTGATAAAGTTTGGCACGAAGGGCTTATTTATAAGCTAGCCACCTCTAGCGCGCCCCATCGCGTCGTCAAAGTGGTCCAAGCTTTCCTGGCTAACAGGTGTTTCAGAGTGGTGGTCGACGGGACGCTATCCGCCCCTAGACCTATCCTAGCGGGCGTACCACAAGGTAGCTGTGTCTCGCCAGCGTGTTACTCACGTTACACCGACGACATCCCTACAACTCCAGAAGCCACGCTCGCGCTGTTTGCCGACGACGCCGCGTACATTACAACATCACTCAACGCTAGGTAGGCGGCGACGAAGATGCAGCGCGCGCTAGACCTCATCCCCGACTGGCTCACCAAGTGGAGACTGTCGGTTAAATCAGAGGGTCAGACGCAGGCACTGATTACCGGCTCCTGCCCCCTCCCACCACGTCTAAAACTCAGCGGAGTCGAAGTCGATTGGACGCTCCGGGCTAAGTACCTGGGTGTGACCATCGACCGTCGACTCACCATGGTACCGCATGCTCGCAAGGTCGCCTCGCAGGGTAGAGTCGTCCGCCACCGGCTCAAACCAGTTCTCTCGTTCCGACTCCCGGTGCGCGTCAAACTGGGCATTTATAAGGCGTACATTCGCCCAGTGTTGACGTACGCCGCACCTGCATGGTTTGCCCTCACTAGTGAGGCGAGCCGAGAAGAACTCTGCAAGCAACAGCGCCTTGCTTTGCGTAGAGACGTCAACGCCCCTCGCTACGTGAAGAACGACATAGTGCAACGAGACCTCGGGATTGAGAGCCTGGACGAGTTTGTGTGGTGCCTCGCGAAGGAGATGTTCGCGCGTGCCGATGCCTCAGCTTGGCCCCACGTCAAGCACCTGACACCCTGGCTTGCGCGCCCACCTGACGCGAGACGGCTCCCCCGTGATCTGTTTGCTGGCAGCGTGTCCCCAACAGACTGACGCCTGAGTAGGTCGTACCAGTCTACGCGCGACCTACTCAAACAATAAGACTCTACATACTACACGCACCCCGACAAGTACCGTGTTCTAAGTTAATATAGGCACGGTGCGAATCGACCATACATTCGCCACTACTCACTCGCTAAACTCACGCACCGAGAAGATTGCGCAAGCTTACTATTCGGTGCACGTGCACTGAGTAATGTCACACATACAACTCGTGACCGGCTCGCTCTGTAAGCGGGTTAGACGAGAGCCTCACTGCCTACTGTAGGTACGTACCAAGCCGCGCCCTTGTGGGGGCGTCGCGATTAGCTACGAGAGAGATTGCGGACATTTAGCGCCAAACTATTTAATACGACAAACTTATAACTTTGTGATTTTTCATGATACAGTCATATATCATATCATAGATTCTTTACATAAAAATACTTGACACTTGTTTCGGGTTTCGCATAATTATACTAAAAAGAAGGTTATATATAAAATCAGCTCTCGTTAATATTGTAATGGAACACAACTGGACCATTACTGACATAACACGAAGAATTGCCAAACTTAGTGGCAATGGGCAGGAAATATTGCTCGCAGAATAGATGGCCGTTGGGCCAAAAGGTTCTGGAGTGGCGACCGCGTACCGGAAGACGTAGCGTTCGAAGGCCTCCTACAAAGTGATCCGATGACATGGTAAAAGTTGCGAGAATCAAATGAATTCGAGATGCACAGGACAGTTCATTGTGGCGACAATTAGAGGAAGCCTATGTCCGATAGTGGACGTCTTTCGGCTGAAACGATGATGACAATTGGGCCAAAGGGCGGTATATAGTCATAGTAGTATGGTAAGGGATTCGTACACGCCATATACTCGTACAGAATTTTACATTAGTATCAACAAATGATTACAAATAAGTTACATTGCAATATCAATTAATAAAAAATAACAATGTCAAAAAAAAAAAATACAAGAAAACACAAATTAAAATTAATCACAAGAAAAGTCACAATCTAATAAAGCTTAAATCGTCAAAAGAATAAAAAGCTTGCTCGATAAGCCATTCTTTCAAACGAGTTTTCAAGCTGCCAATATTCGGGGCACTAGAGATAGCCTTTTTGTCTAATACGTGGTTAGCACCACCCGGAGACGGCATTATGGGGATTTGCCACGGGTGTTCTTCTACAGACGCGGGTAGCTCAGACAACGAAACTGAATCATAAAACCCTGCATGTCGCCGCCGTGTCCTGTCTTGTAGGTCGAGTTCTAGAACACTCTTCTGAAAAGCCTTCATGTATCAACTTGAGTATATCATCACTCCTCATTTCATCATAATTCATTGAACGTGAAAGGTGGCTAAAATTCTGAAGAAGCACCGGTTTTAATTTCGATTTATCGTATTTTCTAATTAGGTCGAATACAAGAGCAGGTAGTTTGCTATATCCATTTTTTATGGCAACTGGCAATAGTTTAGTTTTCTTGACTATTTTGAGAAACTTATTCAAATTGCTTTTATTAATAGTGGATGATAACAGTCCCATTAAATATTGTATGCTGGAGTAATCATCATACGGAAGAGGATTAAAAAAACTACATTCCATTAGAAATGGGTTGTCATAACGCAGACTCAGAAATTTTGAATTAGATATCTCTTTCATTAAAGAATTAAATCTTACATCGTTGTATTTTTTCAAAACACTGCTCAATGTTCCGTCAAGATTCATTTTTAAATCTAACATGTTTCGAAGACTTAAAGAGTAAGACTGAGAAAAAATTACATAAATCATGAAATCAATCCAAAATACAATCATTTCTCTTTCTTTTTCGTTTTTCAAACAATCACAAATGTATTCTACAGCAAAATTTTCAGTAAATGTCATGTGGATAAATATTGGAATTTTGTTTGCTACACTATATATAATGCCCGTCTTCTCTCCTCCCATTTTAATAAATTTTATCCAGTCGTTGATTTCTTCTAAATCTTTCACGCTAAACAACTCACGATCTTTTTCAAGATTAAAAATGGCATAAGCGGCCAATTTTTTATACCTTATAACTGAATCGGCAACATCTTTATTGTAAGCACTAATAATATCAGGGTTATAGATATCCATTTCATTTTTTTCTCGGTACCGTTTCTTAATGGTCGTTTTCAAAAACCATTCATAAAAGGTGAAAAGGTTAATTTCGAGATCCCATCCCTTATTCTCGGTGTTAACGTTTTTTATATTTTCAACGAAATAATAAGCTGCTAAAAACAGATATAATGGATTCCCACAACGGTTATCATCGTCGTTTTCGAATTTTGTTTCATAATATATGCGATTATAAACGTCACACATACACTTAACACAACTTAAATCCGAACTCGTTAAACTATGTGCCCATGAAGGAATGTGCGTGTGTATAATTTTATGCAATAAATATTTACTTGCGCTATTATATACTCTGTGTAGCGGTCGTTGAGGTAGCGCTTCTGTAAGTACAGTAATGTCTTTCCCTTGAACCATATATTTAAGGAACTTCTCCACATTTTCGAGCTGTGCACTATTTAGTTCTTCCAATCTCAAATAAAAATCAAAATAGTTTTGCAAATATTCTTCCGTTTCTGGATAATAGAAGTAATCTATATCGTATGATGATCCAAATTCTTGCAATAAAATAATTTTGACTTCGTTATACGACCTGCTTGTGATCCACATTCTATGCTTTCGAGGATCACTTTTAATAGATTTTAAACATTTTAATACCTCATTTGTATAATGTGGACAGATTTCGTCAAAACCATCAAATAAGAATATTATCTTTCTTTGATTATAAAAATGAAGAAACAATTTTAACTCAAACACTATCCACTGATCACCTGTGCAATGTTTCAAATACACAACATCGTTTTTTTCTTCCAGTACTATTTCTACATTTTCTTTGCTAATTTTTTCCTGAATTACAACTTGACACATAAACTTTAAAGTTTCTAATATATCAATGGCTATGTTTGCTTCCTTCCACTGATTGAATTGTCTGGAGTATTCCAATAAGTTAATTCTTATAATCCAAGTTGCAGGGTGGCTTTCCTTTGTTTTAAGAGATAAATGAGAGAGCAGGGTGGACTTGCCCATTCCGGGTTCGGCTGTTAAAAGTACCAAGTCATTTTTTATGTCGTTTAGAGTTTGAACAAATACACTGTGGTGATATTTCTTAAAAATAACGCGTCTATCAACATACAAGTGTTTTATTTCATCATAGTTTCTGTTGACGGTTAATTTACCAACTGATATTTTTCCTTCATTGATTATTTTATTGAGAATTACGTCTGTTACAATTGCCATAGATTCGTCATTGACTATTAATTTCAATGATACTACTGTACCTTGAAATATCACTTTAGCATTTTCCAAGATACTCTTTTGTGATTCGTGACTCATGTCAATAAGACTAACCTTATCATCGTGTGTAATATCTGCTTCAGGGAAATATTTCTTTAATATCAAAACTGATACTTCGTTCGTGATAATCGTTGTTTTATTTTTTGTTTTCATTTTTTGAATTGCTTTTGCAATTTTTAAAATATCATTTTCATTTCTAGAATTTTGTGATAGTTCAAATACAAATATAAAAACTTGATCGTCATTTGTATTTGATAACTCTACGTGTAATGCGTTACAGTCGTCCTCTGGTAGATTAACAATGTATTCAAGATCAAGTATAATATATTCATTATTCTTTAAATACTGCATTACTTTAAGAATAGTCAGTACGGTGTTTTTTGTAATGATAATCAAGTTATTAGAAAGCTGACCCCACAAACATAAGGTTTCCACTGCGTCTTTGGAGAATGTGTAATTATAATGCTTAATTTTGCTCATATATGTTACGTTTAGTGAGCTCATCAGTGGATCTCTGACAATATTATTTATTGCATTTTCAAATAAATTAGGTTCTCGTGTGAGATACATTGCTTGATTTGGTTGTTTCCACCAGTTTTGTATATCATCGTGATATTTTGCAAAAATCGCGTCAGTTTTTACTTTCAGATGGTTTGGAAAATCACGTTGGTACCGTTCTATTTCATGTTTTAAAATTTTTTCTACGGTTTTTTCATCAGCTTGGTTACTGTAGAATAGTAATTTCTTCAAAAAATCTTTGGCTATATTTTCTTCAAATTCGCTAAAGTTGAATGAAAGTTTCGGAAATTTATAAATCTTAAAACAAAATCTGTACTCGTGCAAGTTGTGGCACTTTTCATGTAGTTTTGTATACAGACTTTTAGCATGATCTTCTAGTAAATCCCAGTTATCTGTGAACTTAATCAATTTAGTTTCACTATCAAGTACAAATATATTTCCCACAGTACCAGCTATACCACCATTGAACTGCAGCAGTCCTTTATCTAGAGAGTCATCTATTGTGACTATTTTATTAGAATCACACTTGTGTAATAATTCGATGATTTTTGATGATAAATACTTTAATCTTCCCTCTTTTTTTGCATCATTGCCACTTAATGTTAAATCTTTGTTACCAAATGCAGCTGGGACTACGAAGCTTCGAGACGATAAGATATCTGTTGCGGCTATTGTAACTGCTTCCTTAACAATTGATTGAGGAATATACACTTGATCCACTGATCGATTAATACAATTTGTATATTTTTCTACAAATTTTAAGCGACCGTTATTATATGTAATTACGGTTCCTATCAGCTTACTTAGTCTTGTTGCTTCTGTGGGCCAGTTTAAGAATTTAGACAGTAGATATTCTATGTCATCGTGTTTTATTTTCCTTTTTCTAAGAATATCTCTGAACAGAATGTCTTTGAATAAAACTAGGTATTCTTCAGTAGTGTTAAAAAAATCACGACGAAAGAAGGCAATGCGTTGTCCATTAGGTTGAATATCTGAAACTTCAAAAACTTTTTGACCTAAAATGACATGATATCGCATGATTTGATCATCAGTCAGCATCATTTGGGAATTCCCTTCACCCAGAAACAACTTTGCCACTCGTTCAGCCAGTGAAGCAACTTGATCTTTCACTGTTATTTTGGAAAGAGTTTTTATATTTTTTTCATTCTTGAATGGTTGCGTGACCGTACCACGATCGGTACCAATTAAATCATTCAGATTGGAGGAAAAGCAACTTTCGACTTCCGAGCTATTACTGAATTCATCTCTCGCAGTTGTGTAAATAACGAACAAACATTCTGTTTCATCAAATGAACCTGCTAGTAATAAGTCGTTATTATTAGATTTTAAAATATGTCGAATTTTTAAATAGCTTTCAAAGTATGCGACCAAATCGTTTTTAAGCGTTTGATTCTCGTTTTCCTTATGTTTAGCTTGTATGAACACCAATACAGGTTTGTCAAGGCCTTCAACTCTAGCTCTAAAACATATATCATCAAAAGCGCCTATGTTGTTGACATTTGATGCTAGTTGAAAATCGAGAATCCTTTTGTCACGGAGTGCTCTAAAATATAACAAACTTATGAGTTTCGACTCATACAGTTGTCCGCATATTCCTGAAGTTCCTTTACGCTTGCTGTACATGTTACAGTTCCTCGTTTGTCCCGGGGATATTTTGTCACTAGCCATCATCACGGTTGACATTCAGTTGCAACTCCAAATTTGACCAAATGCATGGTTGACGATGTCTGTTTCTGTAAAAAGAGAGAACATGTTACTTGATTGAGTTTTTTTCTCACTATAGGGCCGATTGAGAGAGTGTGTCAGACTACTGACTAAACCTACACCTATGTTCTTCTAGTTGCCCCTTGCGTTTCGGGACGGGAAACCCAATTCCCTTTCAGAAGTCTACCTTTGGCCCCAGTATGCCTTACTGGCCCCTACGGTTATGATGACATACTTTTGAAGAGAATGTTGAACACTACGAGCCGTCGACGACTCAGACTCGCTCCAAATGGTTACCGGCCGACCAACGGCGACCTATCAAAATCGTTGCGTAAGCGTCAAAGTCCAGTTCTGTTGATAGATAGGTTAGCTCTTCTCTCTTCAGATTAAGCATATGCATAGGTAAAGTAGGTAAGTGATACCGGTATATTCAACCAGACTCAAACGTCTGCATGCAGATTCAGATGTTTGAGTCTGGATGCATTGTGTGTCCATTCAGAAAGTTCACCAAATAATTAAAGAAAAAAATGAGATAAAAGAAATAATATTGAGAGAAAAGTAACCAGCAGCAGTCACCTTATTCTCCGAAGCAATAACGCAAATAAAGGAGGTGGCCAAAAACGTGAGGTGGAGGCAAACCTCAAGCCTTGGCCCCACTTCAGATGTCTCGGGCATCGAGAGACCGGGCCAATCCCAACCAACGTAGGGACGGGCTTGCAAACGGTGAGTAATGGGTAGCTCGCCGTCCCGTTCGCACCAATTTTTTTTTAATGTTTAAAACTAGTGCTTGACGATAATGCCACCTGATGGTAAACAGTGATGCAATCGTTGATGGTCTGGCGCTCTAGTTTATTAAGGCCTATTTACTCTAGCTTTGTAGACACCCAAATTATAAACGGACGGGAAGACCGCAGCAGGTAAACTGTCCCAGTCCATCGATTTATAATCGCAGCATAAATGACGAGGAAAAATACCTAATCCGGACTGTAGAAGTTTCAACAACGTAAGGCTGGATATTCGCCGTACGCCAGGTTGTCCGATGGTAGAAATTAGATGGCGGAATCAATTCATGCAGTTCCCGCACCACTCTCCTAAATGCATCCTGTAAACTCGAGTCAATGGCCCGTAGCGTTGCACGCGTGCCGTGAAGGCTCTACCTCCTAGGTTCGAAAGGAGCCGCTTGAGAGCAGCCTCAGTCCAGTTAAGTTTGCCCTTGAGGTACCTATTTCAAATTTCGATTTTGTTTTGACGATTGGTGATAGCTATTTTTGTTCCTTATTTTTATGCATTGCCTTCAAGCAGCAAAATAAGTCCCAAATTATTGCAGTGATCTCACGCCCCGGCCACCAGCACGCTTAGCGAAGTTAACAATTTGCAATCGTTGACGCTAGTCGAAAGTAGTTAAATGTATGGGAATGACGTCATCTCAACGTTAAGCGAACAAACAGATAGAAAATTTGTAGCCAAGTTCACATCGTTCAAGAAGATAGAATGAATTGTTATCGTTTCTACAATGGTTTCTACAAGCTAACATTTCTACAAGCCCCGCGTTCCGAATTACGTGAAAAGCGATTATAACGCGTATCCGACCAAATTTTACCTTTTGAATACCATAATTAGAGACACATTAGAAAGACAATAGGTGTGCGGACACCGGTGTCCTCTTGGGGCTCGAGAGTTAATCAGAAAATAAAAGGGCTGTTAAGTAATAATGGTTGGATTCGCGCTATAATCACTTTTGACGCAATTCGGAACAAGGAGAAGATAACGTTAGTATTTTGACAGCTCCGTATTGCGCGAAGCACGAATAACGACTTGGGATTGTTTGCCAATAACAAAAGTGTAACTTTTTAGAAATTGTTTTGTGTTTGAAATGGTTTTCTTTACGTAATTAGTGTATATGGAACGATTAGCTATAATATACAGTGCTGTAATATACAGTGTGTTATAATATACAGTGTGAACATAATTCCTATAAAAAAAACTTTGAAACAAAGAAGAGATCAACGTCCGAAGATGCGTTTTATGGACAAAACCCCTATGCAAACACGTTGCAATGGATTTGGCAACTGTTTTATAGTCGGCCGCCTGCCGGACACCAACCCTCCTTGGAAATGCTATTGTCGGTGGTATACACACGGTCTAAAAAATAAGTTTAAGCATACCTATCGATTAGTGCTATGTTATCGTCACTGATGTAGCAGCATTTTATTTTTTCATAATTTTATAAGTGAATGATTTCATATTATCGGTGACATTGTAAAGGGTCTTTCTACAACGACGGGTCGATGTTGAAATTTAACTAAAACAAGCTGTATGTGAGATATTAAAGATTTTTTTTTATTTGAAAGGCCCATTTCATTATCATCACATCGACAAACAAAGTGCAGCACCTGTTGCACTTTGTTTGTTGCTGTTTCTTCTTCACAGCCATAACCAAAGGGTATATGAAGTTCCAAAATACTAGGAACTCTAGGAAACTGTGAAATATGGGTGTTTTATAGGTGCTGCACTTTACCTAACATGACCATTCCCTACGCGAGGGGAGCATACTCCCCCGCCTATGGCTCCGCCACCAGCGGCGGTGTCCGATGCGGACCACGACGGCAACGACGGCAACAATGCTCCAGAGGTGACCGAGGTGGAGATGAGAGTGGCGGTGCGAAGGCTGAGTGCCAAGAACACCGCCCCAGGACCCGATGGCTTGCCTGGAAAAGCCTGGGTCCTGGCCATGGAGGAACTCGGGTCTCGACTGAGAGGGCTCTTCAGCGCATGCATGGAGAGGGGCCAGTTCCCGCTTCGCTGGAAGACGGGGAAACTGGTCCTTATCGCGAAGCCGGGGCGCCCCGCGGACTCTCCGTCCGCGTATCGGCCCATTGTGCTGCTCGACGAGGTGGGCAAGCTCTTTGAAAGAGTAATTGCAGACCGCCTCGTCGTGCATGTCGGCGCATGATGGCCATCGATATCGACGTCACACAAAATTCACAGTAATATAGAATGATAGGAAATGTTATAGTGATAATAACAAAATACCTTACTTCAGTTCAAGGTGTTTATTCCAATGGCGGCGAAGAGAGTGCCTTTCGAAACACATTACATCGGTTTTTATACACAGAAATTGACAAGCATCAAAATTCACTATGAAGGTAGAAAACTATTTTAAATAAATAGAACGGAAATCGTCACAGTAAATTCTTATTTAAATATGGCCGGATGCTCTGATATTTTAAAGAAATAAAAAGGAACTGGTCAAGTTAAATCCTCACAAGTTTAACCGGGTACTGTAATATGTTTAAAATAAGAAAGGAAGTCGTCATTTGATTCGTTATAAATTGAACAGGATGTTGTAATATTTAAAATAAATCGAAAGGAAGTTATCAAATTAAATCCTTATATAAATTCAACAGGATATCGCAATATTTTAAATAATTCGAAGGAATGTTATCAAATTAAATCCTAGTATAAATTCAACAGGATATTGCAATATTTTAAAAGAAATAAACAGGAAGTGACCAAATTAAATCCATATCAAAATTATCAAATATTGGTTTTGCGCCCATATGCATCTGGCACGGAAGGGGCCGGCTCTTGCGGACGGCCAGTTCGGATTTCGCAGGAGGCGCTCCACTGTGGACGCCATCATGCGCGTGCGAGCCCTCACGACGGGGGATGCGGTGTCCCGGGGCAGGTGTGTCTTGGCGGTGTCTCTGGACATCGCCAACGCCTTCAACTCCCTGCCCTGGAGTTGCATTGGTAGGGCACTCCGGTACCACCGGGTGCCCGACTACCTCTGTCGGGTGATCGAGGCCTACCTGTCGGACAGGTTCATCATCTACCCCGGTCATCAGGGGGAGTTGAAACGGCGAGAGATGTCGTGCGGTGTTCCGCAGGGATCGGTACTAGGACCGCCCTTGTGGAACATCGGGTACGACTACGTGCTGCGCGCCGACCTCCCCGACGGGGTCAGCGTGGTCTGTTACGCAGACGACACGCTGGTCCTGGCGCGGGGACGGTCGTACCAGGCGTCGGTCGAACTAGCGACGCGCGGGGTTGCGACAGTCGTGGAGAGGATACAGCAGTTGGGACTCGAGGTGGCATTGCACAAGTCCGAGGCCATGTGTTTTCACGGCCCTCGGAGCGCGCCACCTCCGGGCTCCCAATTAACGGTAGGAGGAGTTCACATCGGCGTCGGGTCGACGATGAAGTACCTGGGACTCGTCCTCGACAGCCGGTGGAACTTCAAGGAGCACTTCCGACGTCTGGCTCCCAGGTTGAATGCGACTGGGGCTGCGCTCAAGCGGCTCCTGCCGAACCTAGGGGGTCCAGACGCCTCCTGCCGGAGGCTCTACGCAGGCATCGTTCGGTCCATGGCCCTTTACGGTGCGCCGGTGTGGGCGCCATCGCTACGGAAGCGAGTGGCGGCCCGGCTAACCGCCTGCCAGAGGGTCATGGCCATCCGGATGATCCGCGGATACCGTACGGTGTCCTGCGAAGCGGCGAGCCTCCTTGCTGGCCTACCACCGTGGGATTTGGAGGCAACAGTCCTTGCACACATGCATGACTTACGCGTGGAGATGCAACGTCGGGGCGAAACTCCGCTGCCGCGACAAATCGCGGCATGGCGGACAGAGCTCCGGCGGGATCTCATGGTGAAATGGCGAGAGCGATTGTCGCAACCTCGTGCTGGGCACGCCACGATCGAGGCGGTAAGGCCCCTCTTTGAGGCGTGGCTGGAAAGGCCCCACGGCGTCGTCACCTTCCGTTTGGCGCAGGTGCTGACCGAACACGGCAAGTTCGGTCCGTACCTGTACAAGATTCGTGCGGAGACGACGCCCGGGTGTCGCCACTGTGCGGACCGCCCGGTGGACACGGTGGAGCACACAGTCGAGGTGTGCCCCGCTTGGGAAGAGCAGCGCCGTG
This sequence comes from Leucania comma, assembly GCA_958295575.1. Taxonomy (NCBI): domain Eukaryota; kingdom Metazoa; phylum Arthropoda; class Insecta; order Lepidoptera; family Noctuidae; genus Leucania; species Leucania comma. Next base: position 7,428,624 of record OY282468.1, read on the forward strand.
TCCTCGTGGGGGCGATCGGCGGCGATCTCTCGCGCCGGGGCTTGGTTCAAGCCATGCTCCGGAGCGAGGAGGAGTGGCAGGCGGTCGCCTCCTTCTGCGAAGCAGTAATGCTAGTAAAGGAGGAGGCCGACCGTCTTAGGCAAAGGCGGACACGCCGCCGCCGCCGCCGGGTTTCCGATCCCAATTTCCGGCCACCGTAGGCGCGGGCTCGCGGACGGTGGGCAATGGGTAGCTCGCTGTCCGTCCGTCCGGTAACAGACCGGTCCGAGCTCAGGTCGTCTACGGCGCGCACCGTTCCCGCGCGCCTCAAGGAGTTGTCAGCAAACTGTAGGGGTCCAGCAGGGCCGAAGCCTACTGGGGCTAAAGGTTATGCGAGAGTGTCACCACGGGCCCCGGGACAAAGGCGAGGAATGGAAAGGTAGGTTTTTAGTCAGTAAAAGTCTGACACTGTTTCCCGCCCCACCCAAGGGCGGGATTCGTCATTGGATGATTTTACCTACCACAAAAAAAAAAAAAAAAAACCTAACATGACCAAAGTAAAACTATAAATTCATATAGTTAATAAGTCTTTTGAATCTTGAATTAAAAGTACTAATATTTACATATAATTAAACAATTTATGTAAATTGAATCACAATTTACATAATTATTGATAATTAGAAAGAAAAACAAAACACTACAATCATTTAATCAGAGTCCAAAAATATTTGCTATATTTTGTAGCAGTAAGAAACAAATATGTTAATGTAATCCACCACATGACTTTGATCTTTATGAGTTGAAGAGCGGTGCTAGTGTAGAACTCCAATGGATGCAGGTGCTGAAACATAAAAAATATATATATATAAAAATTTGAATCTGCATTTTACCAAACTAGTGCCAAACTGCTGCGTTGTAACTTATACAAGTCAATAAAATAATACTGATGTATTATGGTGTAGACAAAAATGTGATAAGTGTCAGTCAAAAACATTTCAATGTTACACACTTATGTTGAGAGGTGTGACTGATGGTAGACTTATTCATTTATTTGGATCTCCAACAAGGTCTTTAGTGTTATTACATAATTTACAATAAAAAAATTGATTCTTTGTCTGCTCCTTCAGTTTATAAAAAATAAAAATATTTTAACATTCATAATCAAATTGAATTTAACTTACTTTAGGATAATACTTTAAATAATGCTGGTATTGTGTCATTGTATTATGTGCCTGAAATAGGGGAAACATGTATGGTATGGTCAAAATGCATTTGTTACTGTGCTTGACTCGTCTAATACAATTTGTAAGTTGACGATCTAGTCTAAAACAATAAAATAATAATATAATTAATACTTCGATAAATTAAGATTGTCAGTCGCAGTCTTGTCCACCCATCACCTCCACCAATCTATTCTCCAAGACAGCCATCTTTGCAAGAGGTTTATGATCCCACCGCTAGTGACCGAGTGCCTCATTAAAGCTGAGGATGGTGCACCCTACTCCCTAAGATAAAATTTCTTCTAAACCTAATACTAAAAATGTATAATGTATTTTGAATTACCTTCGCTCAATCTTATCCATTGTTATTTACTTCTCTGAGAGAATTAATGAGGTTGCCAAGCTTGTCCATTTCCTCTTTGTATCTTATTTAGCTGGAGTTGTCCGAAGGATAAATTTAGATCTTGGCTTTTGCTTCAGGAATTCCACAAAACCTAATTGTACGTAATTAGTGCATTTTGTCACGATAACTGAAATTAATAAACTTTTGTGAAGCAAAACAATATTTTACATAAAACTGACCAAAAAATTACTATAAAGGTGAGCAATAAAAACCAAACTTTACAGATTAATATTGAAAAAACAATAAAAACATTGTTTTAAACTAGCGTTTTAGTATGATTGTTTATTTACTTACCACTTGTACTGTATAAAACTTTAATGTATTATTATTAATTTAAGTAACTTGTCGAGTAGCAATTATTTCTGACTAATAACGAACTTAATAGCATTAATATTTTAATTTATTCATACATATTTTTGCCACTTGGTTCAGTTGGTTGACTTAACACCGTCTATTTTTTTAATAAGTACCTAGTTTAGGCGATATGCGGCAAGATCATTATCTTGCCGCATATCGCCAAGTCAAGGTTAATTTTAGGATTTCAATCATTTTGTACGTCTAAATTAATTTAAAACGTTCTATTAATTTTAAACAATAAATATCATATTTATTTATTAGTCTTGGTATTTAAAGGATAAAGCATTTCAAAGATCCTTTACCGAAACCTCCTTTTTGACGTTTGTAGAAACGCTTGCCAAAACGTAGTAGAACGAGTGGCCGACTCAGGCGCGTCAACATGGCTACCAACTTATCGTTTTTTACAATCGCTGATACCGAGGCGTTACCGATTGTAGAACGGAATTCTACACGAAACGGTTGTAACTTGACTAGGGGGGTAGGACCCTGACCCCTATTGCCAGATGTCGTAAGCGTGAGCATGCGGTCGACGAGCAATAGGTAGCGTATTGTCCAGCCGTCCGGTAACCGTCCGGATTGAGTCCGACTCGTCGATGGCGCGTAGTGTTCACGTGCTCTTCAAAGAGATAGGAAGCCTACAGCTGAGAACTTGGATTTACTTCCGAAAGGGAAAACCGGTGTTCCCCAAACGAAAAGTAAAAAAGTAACAAAGGTGTGGTTGTAATCAGTACAAATACACGTTCTCCCGCTCTGTTTTAGAGCGAAAGAAGACGTTGGTTGATTTTAACAACTTAAAAAAATGATTTGTTGTAGATATGAAAAATACATACCTATCTAAAACAAGTAGGTATATTGATTATTTAACTAACTCTTCTCACTTCTACATACTATTGCCTTCATTTCTTCTCATCCCTCCTTTCGCAGCTCTGCTGGAAGAAATTTCTTTTAGAAATAAGCAGTACCTTTGTACATTTTTTTTCATAATACTTTTGTCCTTTGCATTTATACAATGTGTGTACGTACATAAATTATAAAATAAATTAAATAAATAAATAGATTATTTAGGTATAAGGTAATTTTAATGCAGCCTATTTTTATTTCACTCCGCCCCTAAGACAACCCACTGAGCCAAAAACTTTAAAAAATATTCTTAACAGCGTCATAGTTAATTTTATTTTTCTATCAATTCTTTATAGTTTACCAAACCATAAAGAAAAACATAAACAACTTATTGGTCAAAAACACCGAAGGAACACGCCGTGACCTCGAAATACGATAATAATAACAATAACCTCTTCGGGGAAACCGAAGGTTTTGTCTGTGCAATTATGGACGAAGTTATCATAACGAATAATTGGACATTTATTGTGATTGTGAAGGATAGCACGAATGATATCTGTCGGGCTTGTCACCGTCCGAGAGAATCAATCCGCCATATTATCTCTGGTTGTTCCCGTCTAGCTAACGGGAAATACTTACCTAGGCAGTATCTTGTAGCCAGGATTGTCCATCAGCAACTTGCTTAGTAGTATTTATTTATTTAGCCTGATATAGTGGTTTTTTTTTATCGTAGGTAAAATCATCCAATGACAAATCCCGCCCTTGGGTGGGGCGGGAAATAGTGTCAGACTTTTACTGACTAAAAACCTACCTTTCCATTCATTGCCTTTGTCCCGGGGCCCGTGGTGACATTCTCACATAACCTTTGGCCCCAGTAGGCTTCGGCCCTGCTGGACCCCTACAGTTTGCTGACAACTCCTTGAGGCGCGCCGTAGACGACCTGAGCTCGGACCGGTCTGTTACCGGACGGACGGACAGCGAGCTACCCATTGCCCACCGTCCGCGAGCCCGCGCCTACGGTGGCCGGAAATCGGGATCGGAATCCCGGCGGCGGCGGCGGCGTGTGCGCCTTTGTCTAATGCGGTCGGCCTCCTCCTTTGCTAGCATTACTGCTTCGCAAAAGGAGGCGACCGCCTGCCACTCCTCCTCGCTCCGGAGCATGGCTTGAACCAAGCCCCGGCGCGAGAGATCGCCGCCGATCGCCCCCACGAGGACACGGCGATGCTCTTCCCAAGCGGGGCACACCTCGACTGTGTGCTCCACCGTGTCCACCGGGCGGAAGCACAGTGGCGACACCCGAGCGTCGTCTCCGCACCAATCTTGTACAGGTACGATCCGAACTTGCCGTGTTCGGTTAGCACCTGCGCCAAACGGAAGGTGACGACGCCGTGGGACCTTTCCAGCCACGCCTCAAAGAGGTAGCCTGATATAGTGGTGGTGGACCGAAATTAGAGGCGTGCATTGATTGTTGACATAACTGTTTCGCATGACGAAAATCTCGTAAAAGCCGAGAAAGATAAACAAATCAATAATATTGACTTGATTCGCGAAGTTGTCGACATGTGAGATGAGGAGTCGACGATCATTGTACCGATAGTCGTGTCAGGACCATCGACTAGCACCTTAGGAGGTTCTCGTTAGGCGACTGAATCAAGGGCCTGATTCAGAGGGTGGTACTTCTGAACACGGCCCGTATAGTTAGGAGATTCCTTTTTCTGGAGCCCTGACCTTGTGTATGACCTGACGTAGCTCGGAGCCTGTTCCTGATACCGGTAGGACACTATTTTTATATTTTTGAATGTATTTTTTAATATATTTTTTTTTTAAATATTTATAAACGTACAAAAAAGTAAGAATAATGAATAAAGACATAGTAATAAATTTATTATTTCCTAAAAATACAAAACAATAAATTATTGTAGACCTTGTCGAGTTTAAACTTATGATATGTATCTTTGAGGAATATCTGTGTCTGAACTAGATAATAAAATCCGAATTTCAGACATCAGTGCTCTTCCTTCTAGATCTGTGCACCACTTGAATATAGGTAGTAATGCAGACTATGAACACGGTTATGAATGTTATGACAATGCAATAAATTGGACTGTTGTTAATATTTTTTTTTTAATTGCTAATAAAAATAAATTTGTTAGGGTACTTACGGTTATATCATATAATAGACATAGATCCAGATAACACGACACACACAATACTGAAGGTGTACATACAGTCACAGTAAAAAGGTACACGAATGTAAATAATGGACTTCGAAAGATCACAAATTACAATATCAGCGAAGGGTATACACACCCACCGTGGCGCGCGTAAGTTAGCAAACGACCGAAGGTGAACATATTTCCCGGCCAGACTTGCGACTCATTCGCTAATGATACGGTCATTTGAATGATATGCAATGTACGTTATAGTGAAGCACGTGGCACGCACACAATAATACATCCAGTATTGTAATGTAATATGTGTAATCAAAGGTGCCGTGAATTACGTTTGCACTAATCTAATATCTTTCCTATTTCTTTGTAACTAAATAAATAGTGAGATATACAAATGCTATTGATGATGTATTGTTGTTTTGTTTAGATTCAACATATCCCACCCGTATCGGGAACAGGGTCCAAGCTACCGGCGGTGAGGGCTCCAGAGAAAGGAACCTCCTGAGTTCCTGACTATACGAGCCATGTTCAGAACTTTCTGAATCTGGCTCTTGATCCAGCCGCCTAACGCGAGCCTCCTAAGATGTTGGTCGAGGCTCTTGGCTATTATAGTATAGTCGAATTAGGTAGTTTTTTAATAAAGATTGGAATAAATTCTCTGGAGAGGCAAAAACTTTTCATATAGTTTTGTATAAGTGCAAAATTGAGTATAAAAAACAAATTTAGAGCTCTATTCCCCGTGCGAGAGGAACACTCTCCCTCGCCCATGGCTCCGCCACCTGCGGTGTACAACGGGGTCCACGGTGAAGACGACAACATTTTTTTTTTTTTTTTTTATTAATATAAACTAGTGCTTAACTGCAATCCCACCTGATGTTAAGCAGTGATGCAATCGTTGATGGTAAGGCGCACTAGTTTATTAAGAGCCTATTCACTCTAGCCTTGAAGACACCTAAATTATAATCGGACGGGAAGACCGCAGCAGGTAAACTGTTCCAGTCTCTCGATGTACCCGGTATAAACGACGAGGCAAAACGCTTAGTCTGTACCGTAGAAGTTTCAACAACATAAGGGTTTTTTTTATGGTAGGTAAAATCATCGAATGACAAATCCAGCCCTTGGGTGGAGCGGGAAGTAGTGTCAGACTCTTACTGACTAAAAACCTACCCCGTTCCATTCTTTGCCGTGGTCCCAAGGCAGGGTGGATATTCGCCGTACGTTCACACCTTTTTTATGTATTTTTGGCAACCTTGTATAAAAATAAATAAAAGAATAAGTCAGTTTAACTTATCAAACGGAGGGATTTTTAAACTATAGTTTTTGATGTAGTTGGTATTTTTGATGCTTTGTGAATTGGGTTTGCTAAATAAAACACTACTCACATTGTCACTGAAGCAGAGATAAAATTATGAAAAACAATACCTAACAAATAATTATTTTGTACCATATTATTACGACTGCACCATATTATAGCTACTTATCCAGAGTTGTGACGCAGAGTATTAATAAGTATTAATCTGTCAACAAATATAGATATATGTATAGGAAAAAGGAATCGCTCGTTATAAATGGTATAAATTACAAAAGCAAAGCTAAATATAAAACAAATAGGTATTAATTTGACGATGGCCTGTTCCATTTAAAAAATACTGTATCAGACACACAAATGTGGGGGACGGTCCTTACGTTTCAGCTATCGGGATCCCGTTTCCGATTTCCACGCACCGTAAACGCGGGTTTGCGGACGGTAAACAATGGGTAGCTCGCCGTCTGACCGTCCGGTAGCCGTCTGGACTGAGCCCGAGTCGTCGACGGCGCGTAGTGGTCCCGCATGCCTCAAGGAGATATCAGCAAAACCGTAGAGGTACAGCAGGATTGAAGCCTACTACTGGGGACATGGGTTCTGCGAAAGAGAACCTCAGTGCCCTGGAATGGAGGCAAGAAGGAACATTAATGGGTTTTAGTCAGTAAAAGCGAGCTAGAAGGATTATTATTGGTAAAGATGCACTCGTCGAGTCGAGGCTTCAAAGGGTTGAGCTTCAATGCCGAGAAATTCCCTGTCGAAATCTGTGTTTCCTGATGGCTACAACCCGGGAATAAGTCAAGAGTGAACAGGTTACTTCTAGGTAAGCGCGCTCCCTCGTCGATCGCATTTTCGCTTTCCATCAGGTGAGATAGCGGTCAAGTGCGAACCTAACCACAAAAAAAAAGTCTGACAAGCCCTCACGTTAAGTAGTGTGATTTAGGTGTCTTCAAGGCTAGAGTGAATAGGCTCTTTATAAACTAGTGCTTTTCCATCAACGATTGTATCACTGCTTACCATCAGGTAGGATTGCAGTCAAGTGCTAGTTTATAAAAATTAAAAAAAAAAAAAACTACAATAGATACGACTCCAGCCCCAACTCCAAGTGGCCAACTCCAAGTGTTCACGCTAAATGAAACGATTATAACTAGGCTGGGGGGGCAGGTTGTGATGGTGTATCATTTTTGATGTTTAAAAAACTTACCGAGTAATGCTCAACTTATATTAATTAATTTGTACAATTTGTTTTTACAAAATAGTTTTGTCCCGAAACAGTGGCGTGATATCCGTATATTCCCAATTTCAAATCAGGACGAAACCCTGACTCATTACATTCACTTAGGCCAATATCCTTGATGTCTTGCTTACGCAAGACATTTCATGCAGTTCGACCAATCTGTGGCCGTACATTGAAAAATGTTCCTGCAATGTATATGGTCATGCTTTGCAAATTGAACTCTATTTATCTATGAAACTATTTCGAATTCTTATTTTCAGTGCAGTAATGGCCGTTTAAACGCCAGCACCTCTACCATGAGTTTTAAGCAATAGTATTCGTCGCTACTCGATATCGACGCCGTACATATTTTGTATGGCAAATTTTGGTTCTGCAAGTGACCGCTAGAGGCGATAACTACCGCGACTACAGCGTTACGCACTTCAGTTATTAATAGGGATAATCGAGGTCATTAATAAACAACGGTGGAACGAGACTACGCGTCAGACTTTTATTGACTAAAACCCACCTGCGTCATTTAGTTGCCTTTTTCCATTTAGGACTAACGTTTCGCTTTCAGAAATTCCCCGTGGCCTAAGCGGGCATCAGCCCTGCTGTACCCATGTGGTTTTGCTGGCATATTTTGAGGGGCGCTAGGAACACTACGCGCCGGACGGCCCGACGTCTAGCTATCCGTTACTCGTCGTCTGCCAGCCCATACCTACGGTGGCCGGGCATCGCCGACACCCGAAGCATCTCCAGCCGTGGCAGCTGAACGAACCACACGGTTGCGCCTATATCCTTCGGTAATATTGTAATAATTCAGATTATTGCTGAGATAGTCTCGAATCCAATTGTAGTCAACCCTTTACCAACGCAATACAGTAAGCATGATAGGCTGGTAAGTCATACTTAGCACAGGTGCTTGTGGCACCACAAGCAGAGCTAATATAGTCTGTTCTTATTGCACATTCCAGACACAACACACGGAAAATAGATTACTATGCCTTATATTTAGACAAGACAAGTTCATGTCAAGGTATGACTAGGTTCAATGTTTGTTCAACCAGCAAACACAGACTGATTTCTTAGTTTGTCTTTACCATTTTCGGAAGACCCACCCTATACTGATAGTGTATCGCGACACCTCCATTTGTGTGCCGAGTCATTTTCACCATCATATCGTAGTGGATAGCAAGAGGTGATCATGTGACTGTTTAGATCTTAAACATGTTTAGTTATTGTATTTTTAATGTTTTATTGTTATGTGCTGTTTCTATTTTTGCTACTAAAATTGTTGAAGGGTGAGTTTCCGCAGGTGTATTTTTTATAGAGTAGACAGTCAGAGGATTACTTGCAAATTAGCAAATATATAGCCTACGTCACTCAATGATAAAGTAGCATGACACTGGTTAAAGTTTTTTTTTAATTGGTTTAGTAATTTTTGAGTTTATGCATTTGGTAGTGAATAAATTATAAAAGTATAAATAATAAAAATCTTGTCTCTTTCCAATATTAGTAGAAGTATAAATAATTATTGAAGTATCAACAAGTGTTACAATAAGTGCTTTGCCTTAAAGGTTTGAAAGAACTGAGATTTTTGCCAAATTGATCTAAAGAAAGTTTACGAAATTATTTAGATTTTTTATGGAATGATTTTAATCGCTATACTGAGTAAGGTCATAATGTATATAAAAATAACACTAGTAAATTAAAAAGCTATAAATTCTGTAACTATACCTTTTATATAATATGATACATAATAGATAGATAAATAGGTTGACTAACCTGTTTATCTATCTATATTTTCATGTATTTTTGTTTATTTTAGAGAACAGTAATTGTAATCTAGTAAATGATTATGAGGAACTAAGGCGAAGAAAATTATTTTAATAAATTCTTTAAAGTTACTTCGAATAATGTAATGTTCTTTGAAAATTAGTCTCACGAGTTTGTTTTAACGAAACCCACTTAAATTAGAGAGAGACGTTAAATTACGTTATTAATAATACACGTAGTTCCTTACTTGAAAATAAAATTAAGTTCAGCTTCTTTGAAGAACTCGAAACCAAATTAGATTAAACTCCATAATAAGCAAATAACCAATTAACGTTTAAAATTCACAGATCTCAACCCATCTTACAAAAAACTATAGAAGCTCTATTCAGCGACCGAACTCAGGAAATTTATCCCGGTGCGTGCAAATTGATCAAAGCTTCTAAACGACAAACAAAGATGTGCGATCGAGACACAGGCTTATCAAACGTACTCACCATTGCAAAAGAACAAGCGATTGCAGCTTGCGAGGAAACCTTCAATTACGACAGGTGGAACTGTTCTCTCGTATTCAACAGAAAACCTAAAAGAAGCATATTCAATAAACTGTACCGAGAAACTGCTTTCATTCACGCGTTAATGGCAGCATCTATTACACATTCAGTAGCAAAGGCATGCGCTTCCGGAGACCTATCCTCTTGTTCATGTCCCGGTAACTTTGGCAAAAACAATTCTTGGAAAATGGCAGGATGTGGGGACGACTTTAGACACGGAAAGCGAATGACTAAAAACTTCTTGGACTTCAAACACGCTGGCAACGATCAGATCGCCGAAATATTGAAACAAGATGTCATAGTGGGCGTAGATTCTATTGCAGAACAGCTGAAAGAAGTATGCAAATGCCATGGATTCTCCGGATCCTGTACTACTAAAACTTGCTGGAAACGTTTAGGGCCTTTTAACTCTGCAATGGGTTTATTAAAGAAGCACTATCATCACGCAACAAAAAAGAAGTTTATGAACTACACGATAAAAAGGGCTATTTCGCCAAAAGTGAGGAATAGGATGAAGACTGAAAGGAAGAATTTAGTTTACTTGCAGAGGACACCGAACTTGTGTGTTAGCACAAAGGGAAGGGTGTGTAAAGACAGACATAACTGTGCGACCTTGTGTTGTGGAAGGGGTTTTATAACAAGTAAAAAAACGGTTAGTTCCAGGTGCAGGTGTAAGATGGTAAACTGTTGTTTTGTGCAGTGTGATACTTGTGTTGAAGAGGTCGATCAGTTTACTTGCAAGTGACTGCTAAGGCCATATCTCAGTGTTTATTAGGGACAGTTGTAGTTGATCTGTTGAATCTTTTGCTTTTATGTTTGTAAGTGTCTTTTTAATAGTTAGAATGTTTGTTTCTTTTCTCTGATCTAAAATATTTTAACTTTTTGCACATTGTTTAACAACACTGAAACATTATCGTCTTTTCGTTTACTTATCTCATTGATATTGGAATTTCCTTATTTTGCTTGATTGATTGGAAACACTTTAATGGATTTTCTTGAACCTCAGAATATTCGAATGAACCTGCAAACTATACTTTTTTAAATATGTAATTACTCATAATATATTTGTTTTAAGATAAGATTGAATGTGATAGCGGCCAGGGATGTGGGAGTGTCTAAAGATATGGCCGACAAAGCTGTGATATAAGCTTCGCGCTTTAAGTTAGATAATGAGGAGAAAGAACGTTTTGTGGAAAGATTAAATTAAATGAATTTTAACTAATTATGGTTTTATTTGTTTTTAATAAGGACTCATTTTTCATTTTCTTTTTATTCGATGTAAACTAGTGCTTGATTGCGAATTCTAAGAAAACTTTTGATTGAAGAACAAAAATTGTGGTTGACAGCTCTTGTATAACAGCCTTATTTATTCTCCAAATAAAAGTTATTAGACGACTGAAAATCACATTACTCTTCGCACTCTGGATTTAAAGACCAAGTGACATTCTATTCGCATGACATTTTATTCATTATATTCTATTAATTATTTGAGACTGAAAGACGTGAAAGTCGGTTTACCCCTTTAGGGGTGGAGCTCCGTAAAATCTGTTCTTAACAGACGTCTCCGGCCTATAAAGAACCTACCCGCCTTAAGTTTGTAGGTGTTATAGTTTCTGAGATTTCGTGATTAATCAGTGAGTGGTATTTCGCTTTTATATAGATAGATTTAAGTACCAAGTGACATTTCATTAGCACATGCCAATCCACTACATTTTACCAACATTCTTGTCAGGGGTGAGCAAGGGTAAAGGGTGGCCAACTCGATTCGACCCATGATCCACCGTTAACTAACTACAGTCTGTAATCAGTCAAAAGAACCTTATTTTATACATGAAAGGTCATAATTGTAAACTATTTAAACACGTGGATACCACGCTCTTAATTTTTTATGCAGAATTTGAATTTATAATCATTTAATTTTCTCTCCTTTCTTTCTTTTTTGAATCACTTTGTTGTCCGCCTGTCTGTATGTCTGTCTGTTAAGGCCCTTTAGCTCAAGAACGCGTGCAGGTATTGAGTTAAGTGTTTGTTTTACGCTAACGCGGTCGACACGTTTATGACGTTCGAGCCTCCGATTGGCCCGCTCCAAGCTCTTAACCAATCAGAGAGCCAAAAGCGGCAAACTTTTCGATCGCGTTAACGTAAAAACCACTCACACTCAACGCACTGGTTTGCAGTCCCTAGAAGCTGTGAAAAAATCAATCTCTCAAGGGAATCAAAACCTATAGGGTACTTCCCGTTGACCCATAACCCTGAAATTTGACATGAAGCAAGGTCTTATAGCACAAGTATAGGAATTTTGTGGTTACGTCCCAAAAAAATTTATCTATTCGATTCGGGAAAATCGTCCAGACCCAATTCGGGAACAAATTATCTACATACCTAAGTTAGTCCGACTCGTACTTGCCTAGTTTTTTCTCTTTAAAAAACATTGGATCACACTGGGAATCACTCTTTTAACGTGGCTTTTAAAGCGTCCACAAACCATTTAAACTCACATGCTCAAGACACCCAGACCAGAACAACTGTCTGTAGGCCATACAAATACTTGTTTAATGCAGGAATCGAACTCGCGACACGTAGCGTAGCATCGCAGCGCAGCAGTAAATCACTCAACCACCGTGCCTAGTGAATAAACAAAACAATTCCTGCACGAGTAGCATACCTATATTTTAATTTGAATAAGAAGGAAAACCAGTATTTATTAGTAACTAATAGTGTGAGGATTGCGTATGCGCGTCATGTTTAGCTAGGATTGCAAAGTCCGCTTTGTGGTTGGAAAATTCCAATCTTTAAGTGAAATCCAATACCAAGAATTTCATGAACTTTTTCAAGAATGATCATCATTATCATCATCAGTCAAAAGTTGTCCACAGCTGCACATATGCCTCCCCCAAGTGACAAACAAACGGTCAAAGATTTTGAATTCTGTTTTTTTTTTTTTTTTTTGAATATCAAATTCAGAACTGCGAGGAACTTGTATGATACTTCCATATAGTGTGACGTGTGACACACACACGAGGCCATTCCATCAATAAGTACTAAACGTTTTGAAAACACATTAATATTACATTGCGTACAGCTAATAGCGGTTTCGCACTACGTCCGATCCCATAAGAACCCGCTCTTGTCCCATCGCTTTTAGGCACGCAATTGACAGTTTTTCGCACTAGTGCCGAAAAATGCGCGTGCTCGCCCCCGATTTCTCGGGTTTGGATCGGACGTAGCTCGTAGTGCGAAAACGCCTAAAGAGTGGAATTCTCTGCCTGAGTAAAAGTCCAACCTTCCAGGTTACTTCAAGGCAAGCGTGCTCCAGCGTCGATCACATCGTCGTTTTCCATCAGGTAAGGTAGGTGCTAGTCAAGCGCGAGCCTATCAACAATAGAAAAAAGATGAACTTAAAATAATAAAATTATTTTTTTGTAATACAATATACAAATTTCGTGTTTACCATTACCGCTACCGTAATTAAAAATCGCTGGGGAGTATTATTTTAATAGATTTCACTTTACTTTTTTTATAATATAATTATAATAATAATAAAAACCCTGACAATAATCATATAAATCTACCATCTATTGGTTTGTCGCTAAACTAAGACGAAAGCTCAATCTTCATTACATACAAAAGATTTGACATTACCCGGGAGATGGAGCTGTTTCAAACAGTACGTCACTTATTACACAGGTGGCGCTGTTTCAAACAGTACGTTACTTATTACACAGGTGGCGCTAACGGAATCTCTGCATATTTTTTTTTAAAAGGTTGCCTACCTCCTTACTTCATATTATTTTATCTTAGAAATTGTAAAACATATATTTATTTACATAATATGAGAATGAATTATAAGATTACAACCATAAATATTATTCGTTGACATAGGCAGTCAACTAAATACAGCTAGCAAAAACATTAGTCTTATTTTAAAATTCTTATGTTTGAGTTGATGCCTTATTCATAATTTCAGCGCGATGGAATCCAGATGCATCGATAACATCAGTTTAATGCATGTTGATAGCGAAATATTATATGCGTGGAAATTTTGGTACGGTAAGCAAAATGAATCGATTTGAGGACTAAAAGTATGGAAGGGAAACAATGATTATCAGCTATGAGTAAAGACCATTTCGTTGAAATAGTAAATTTTTTACAAGTGCAGAAAGTATGTCATTGCGACCAAGGTGGAATTCGCACGAGCCGTAGGCGAGTTTGGTATGGAGCCGAGCTCTGGGCGTCTGTTTGGGCGACTCCACGCGAGCTTATCGTCGCAAATAGTTTTAACGCTCATCAAAGCAGGTAGGATAGACAAGACTACGTGAAATCGGTTTTACAGCGATTCGTTTCTGTCACTAAACTTTGTAACACAACATGTTGACTTTTAGTTTATTCGAAGTATTAAAAATCGGAATGTCGTTTTTCAGACCAAGAACCCTTCGAGCATTTGATTCTTCGAACGTATGAAAATCGAAAAACTAACAAATCACATTTACGACTTTCGGTAAAATAAATTTCGTGATTTTTAATAATAGACATTATAATTCTTAGGTATTAAGAAATTCGGACTTTTGAAAATCGGAACATGCGCAATTCGGAATAAAATATTTTGGTTTATTTGGGTGTTCCCATTCAAATCACTTGGAACGTGAATGATCAGTGTGACGTCATATCTTTAGTTCGTAGGTCACGGCATAGATGGCGCAACAGTAAATACACCCCATTTTTAATAGCCTCCTTTTTGTAGTTTTGCTTTTGATTTTAATTTAAAATTTTATTTTGGATTAACTTTTTATTGATGTTTTTTCTGTACTTTTAATTCAAATGATTGTTTTCGAACTAATAGGCAGGTAGGTAAAGGGAAAGTTTTTAACTGTTCATTTGTATTTGTTTCTTCTTCACGCACTGGTTGAACGGATTTCGAGGAAACTTGGTAAATGGGTAGAGCATGTCTTGGGATAGCACATAGGCACCTTTTATCCTGATATTATGTTCCTTAGGGATTATTTTGTAAGTACCTACATACTATAAGGCGAATGGCCATTGGCAGCAGCTAATTATTTCAATTCTAGACACAGATTTTAGTCTTGTTTAGTAGTTAACTCGTTACTGTCTTCTTTAATTAATTATTTATTTAAATGAAAGGGGTTATAGTAGCATAAGGTTCTCTGTTAATAACTTAATTCATTTTTAATCGGTCAGATTCATTTTGATACAAGTGGAAAATGTTCGTTTTTGTGACCGGCATTGTTATGGAGCCGAGAGCTGCAGTGACAAAGTACACGCGCACTTTTCCGCACTAGTGCGAGAAATATTAAATTGTGGGCCTTAAAGCGGTAGGAATAGAGTAGGTAGGTTTTCAAGTAAGCAGGTATATTGAAAAAAAAAAAATCTCAGGCTAAAAATAATTTCGAAAATAATTCATAAAACCAGTGTCGAAATCTTGATCAAACTTTAAAAAAAGGAACTCACACAAACAATCCATTAGGGATGTGTATAACCAATATAATAAATAAATTATCGATATCGAAGGCACTCACTATCGAATCACTGAAACGTGACTGATGATACAAGACACATTCGGCTCGCAACTGAGGGAGCGCGAACAAAATAAATTTCACCTTTATACCGACCACAACACAATATTTGAAATGTCGCGTCTTAATATGGATAGAGGGTGTGGTTATTTAATAAAAATCTCCCACTTATAAGTAAGCCGTGATCACTATTCCATTTCATCAAAAGGCAACTGAAGGACATAGTCAGTATAAATATACCTACTCCAACCGGAGTGGGAGAAATCTTTGGATGATTTCACACATTAAAAAATATTACATTTTGATACAAGTGGAGAAAGCTTGTCATTGTGACCGAGGCGGCAATCGCCCGAGCGTTGGTGAGGTCTTTATGGAGCCAATTTTTCAATACACTTATGAAGACAGATAAACGGTGGTTGTTTCGCGTCTCGTGGGGGTCGACGTCCGTTCAGCCTAATACGATAAATGTAATAAAATTGTTGCGGGATCGAGCACGCGCTCTTTTCCACACTAGTGCGAAAAACAGTTAAGCGTACCTACCTAAAAGTGGTGGGATAAGAAGTGGTATATCTCGTAATCCTGTGACGTCATCATTACCTTAAACGTCCTCAAAGAATGCGAGCAACTCAAAAACCAAAGGAGAATTTAAATAAAATCGCCTACAATCAAATGAATGACTAACACGGATACGTATATTAAGTCTAAAGATCGCACACAACATTATTATTATAACGCCTATAATTGACCCCTAAACCATTAAGGCAGGCCACAAGATTGCGGTTTGTTTTCGATGCCAACTCACATAATTACGATATAAATGAAAAATAAGCTAAAAAACGGCAGCTTTGAGATTTATTTATTTATTGACCCGAAGCAAGGTTCGCCCTTACTCTTGGTGGAAGTCGGACGTGAGTCACCCGGTTTTATTAAATATTCAGGCATTTGTAGAACAAAGTCAAATGTTTAGAATTATCTAATTGATTTTTTTTTTTTTGGTGAGGCACGACTTCTTTGACCGCTTAGTGTTTTAATCCGAGTGCTGTGAAATTTCTCGCAATTTAATTAAAAACGTTCTAACAACGCTACAGTAATATTTTGACTACGTCCCTACGTAAACTCCCGAATCTGCAAAATTAACATTATTTTTTGTTTCCATTTCAAGTTTGATAAAAACTAGCTAGCTTAATAAAAACCTTATATGTAACCAAATTTATATAAGTACAGATAATACACAAATTTATATAAGTCAATAATGACAAAGTTATCTATAAAATATACTTCAAATTGCTCTCCTGTAAAGTAAGTTTTTTCACTTTCGATAGTTTACCTAGGGACAGTCGATTTTTTTAACACAAAGTCAATCTGTTCAGCACGCCACGGTCACGACTACATGATAGATTTAAACTCATAAATCCTACATAAGTTATATTAGGTATGTAGTATTGTTTTTCTTATCTGTATTGTTAAAGGACTTAATCGCTGAATTCCCGTTGGCGCTGAGAGGACGCTATTGCGCAATTAGTAAGCTTATAGTATTGGTAGCCTCACTGTTGATCACTAGTTTATGTGATCTGATGGATCGTATAAATTTACTTTCAGGGTGTTGATAGAAGAGCTTCATAACAAGAAGCGGCCCACCAATTGATCGATCTTCGGGTCGAATGATCGACGTCGTCGATCGATAGGTTTTTTTCTGGTGGGAAAATCATCCAATGTCATCTGGGCAGAGCGGAGGATAGTGTCAGACTTTTACTGACTAAAAACCCACTCCTGTTCTTTCGGTACCTTTCATACCAGGGCCGAATCTTCCTTACAGAAGCAGACCCTTAGCCTCAGTAGGCTTCGACCCTGCCCTACGGTTTGCTGACATCTCCTTGAGGCGCGCGTGGAACAACAAGCGCCGTTGACAACTTGGTCTCGGTCTGGACGGTTACCGGACGATCGGACGGCGAGCTACCCATTGCTTGCCGTCCGCAGACCCTCGCCAACGAAAGCCGGTAATCGGGATCAGAATCCCATGGCATGCGGCCTCCTTTTTTGCTAGCATTACTGCTCCGCAGAAGGAGGTGACCGCATACCACTCCTCCTCGATCGGTCGATAGGTGTGGTAGCTTTTGGTGCAGTAGGCAATGTCGATTGTTTTATTCTTCTATCGACTGTGGATCAACTTGATGTGCTTACAAGTACGCTTACACCCTTTTTGAATATGGGAAATCATCAAATACTCTTCAACATCTGCATGTAGCGAGATGGAGTGTCAGAATTTTACTGACTAAAACCCACCAGAGTCCGTTCCTTGAGTCGTGACAGTTTTTAACGTACGGTCTGATAACGAATGTATTATTTTGAACGCGATCAATTTGATTAGAAACCCGATAAGATTTAATTCAGGCATTTGTGGAACGAATTCAAGTGTTTAGAATTATCAATATGTTTTTTTTTTTTTGGTTAAGTACGACTTCTTTGACCGCTTAGTCTTTTAATCCAAGTGCTTTGAAAGTTCTCGCAATTTAATTAAAAATTTTCTAACAACGCTACAGTAATATTTTGCCTACGTCCCTACGTAAACTCCCGAATCTGAAAAATTAGCAAAATTTATTTTACCTTCGACTTCAAATAGTAAGAGCGATAGTTACCTAGCCGAGACAATACCAATAAAAATTATGTTATTCCGACCAATTACTGGTCATTAAACCGAACTTTTTACAGCTTAATGTAATACCCAACCGACGTTTTAATATGCGCCCCGTTTTTATTTATTATTAACTGAATGAATTATTATTGTTACTATTAAAAGTTTATTATTGAATATGGGAACGTTGTCGTATTTTATAAAAAAATATTATGGGTATTTAATTGATTGTGTTATGCGTTTTGTTGATGATAATTAGTTAGATGCTGAGATTGGGAATTTCAGGATGATTTTAAAATTTATGGAATAATGTTTTCAAAGTAAAAGCTTCGGGTAAGAGCGTCGTCATTGTCTCGCTAGATGGCGTTACTGTCACCAGTTTTGATTTATTTTATTTTTATTTATTTAACAATTCATGTTTTTCAAGCAAAAATAAAATAAAAGCAGAGAGAATCAGAAAAATAAGTTCATAGGTGATGCTTATTGCAATAAAAATCTCTTCCAACATACCTTGTACAAAAGGAAATTGAAAAAACAAAAGAGATGTAGAAACCGTGTATAAACAACGTGACAGAAAAAAAAGAAGAGTAAAAATAAAACAGTTATCAATGAAATACATATGTACATACACATTAATAGTAGAATAAATATCCCAATAATACATGCTGAATAAATAAACAATCGAAAAATAAAAATCGTTATAAAACATAATAATACATACTTATAAGCAACTACAATGAAAACTGCAAGATTTTGGCAGCCCCCAACGTCAGGCGGCAGTGAGTTCCATAGCCATACTGCGTGCGCAGTGAAGAAGTACGAATAGAAATCAGTGTAGTGGGGAGGGTATTTAAGGAGATTCTTAAGATGCGACCTAAGTAGCTTTATTAATTTCACCATCATCATCAATTCAGCCGAAAGATTACCACTGTTGGACATAATCCTCCTCCTCCCTAATGTCGCCATAACGACTAGTCCTATACATCTCGTATTCATCAGATTCCTGTGACTCTAACCAGGTTATCGGTCCACCTTGTGGAAGGCCTTTCAAAGCTGCATCGCATCTCTAACCCTTCGTTTCCGTCGACCATCATTTCTCCGAGAAAACCTTGCTTCTCCTTGGATATCTTCATTTTTGATGTGATCACGCAAGAATTAGTGTCGCCCTTTCCGTTGCCTTTTGTGTAACTTTAAACCTTCTGATGAGGCCCATTTGTTAAAGAGCGTTAATTAATTTAAGGATATGGCGTTTCATTGAACATAGTAAAATCATTATCATCATCATATCAGCCGAAAGACGTCCACTGTTGGACATAGGCCGCCCCCAAGTGTCGCCAAAATGAACGATCCTGAGAATCTCGCATCCATCAGATTCCCGCAACTCTTGCCAGGTCATCGGTCCACCTTGTAGGAGGCCTTCCAACACTGAGTCTTCCGGTACGCGGTCGCCATTCCAGAATCTTTCGGCCCCAACGGCCATCCATTCTGCGAGCAATGTGCCCTGCCCACTGCCACTTAAGTTTGGCAATTCTTCGCGCTATGTCGGCAACCTTAGTTCTCCTGAGGATATCTTCATTTCTGCTTCGATCACGCAAGGAAACTCCGAGCATAGCCCTTTCCATTGCCCTTTGGGTGACTTTAAGCCTTCTGATAAGGCCCATTGTGAGCGACCACGTTTCAGAGCCATATGACATCACTGGCAACACGCACATTTTTTTTCTCTTACTATTTTTTATTTTTATTTTACTGTATGTGAGAGGTCGAATAAACGATTTTCTTTCTTTCTTTTTTTCACTGGTCATAGTAAAATCACTGCCTCAAAATCCACCTAATTTGCTAAACATCCCTAAACTTTTACGTACATACGAGTAATTTTCATTTCGTTTCAGCCGAAAGATGTCCACTGAAGGACATAGGCCTTCCCAAAGTGTCACCATAATGACCGGTCCTGTGCGTCTCGCATCCATCGGAATCCTATAACCTTCACCAGGTCATTGGTCCACCTTGTGGAAGACCTACCTTACGTGCGATGCGTTGCGTCTTATGGTACGCGGTAACCACTCCAGAAACTTTTGTCCTCATCGAACTTCTTTTCTGCGAGCAATATGAGGGCATATTGCTCTCTGCTCTGCCACTTAAGTTTGGTGGTTCTTCAGGCTATGTCGGTAATCTTGGTTCTCCTGTGGATATTTTCATACACTACCCTCAGCAATGAGGTTTTTTTATGGTAGGTAAAATCTACCAATGAAAAATCCCGCCCTTGGGCAGGGCGGGAGAAAGTGTCAGACTCTTACTGACTAAAAACCTACCCAGTTCCTTCATTGCCTTCGTTCCAGGACCCCGGGGTTCACTTTCGCACAACTCTTGGCCCCAGTAGGCTTCGACACTGCTGGGCCCCTACAGTTTGCTGACAACTCCTTGAGGCGCGCGGGAACAAAACGCGTCGTCGACGACTTGTTACCGGACGGATGGACAGCGAGCTACCCATTGCCCGCCGTTCGCAAGCCCGCGCACCCTCAGCAATGAGGAATAGGATTGGAAGAGGAGGAGGTAGTCAACAGCTAGTTTATCAAAAACAACACCCTATACCTAGAAACTGAAGGGAAATCAAACGTCAAATTAAATTATTAATGTTTGCTTAAACAGATGAGACTGTCGATATGATATAAAGACGTAAATTACTATACTTGTTGTTTTGTCAATCTGTCTGTTGTGAGGATTTTGTTAATTAATTATGTTAAATAATGCTATATTATGCTTATCGTGTTTTATGCGTCAGTTCACACGCGAGCTGGGTCTTTGTTTTAAGAAGTCATTGTCTATGGAGATAAAAATACCAGTTCATTTATAAAATTTACAGTACGGCCGACGGATTTTGGCGAGTCTGAAGTTATCCTCTGAGAACTTTAGCGTTTGTTTATTCGGAAAAAATTAAATGGTTTAAAAAAATAAATGCCAATAACAGTTGTTGTTGCTGTTAACAGCTGTCATTGGTATTTATTTTTAAATAAGTCGGTTCTTGGACGGTGTAAACCTAAAGATGTATGAGAAAATTATTATAAGCGGTAGACCATAGAATCACTTCACTAGTAGCGAACCAGTGGTCAAAAAGACTAGACCATATAGGATTTAAATAAGTCAGTTATTGGACGGTGTAAAACGTTAAGATAGATGAGAAAATTATTATAAGCGGTAGACCATAGAATCACTTCACTAGTAGCGAATCAGTGGTCAAAAAGACCAGGTCTTATGGGATTTAAATAAGTCAGTTATTGGAAGGTGTAAAACCTAAAGATGTATGAGAAAATTATTATAAGCGGTAGACCATAGAATCACCTCACTAGTGGCGAATCAGTGGTCAAAAAGACTAGACCATATAGGATTTAAATAAGTCAGTTATTGGACGGTGTAAAACCTAAAGATGTATGAGAAAATTATTGTATGCGGTAGACCATAGAATCACCTCACTAGTAGCGAATCAGTGGTCAAAAAGACTAGGCCATATTGGATTTAAACATGATTTAAATAAGTCAGTTATTCGAAGGTGTAAAACGTTAAGATGGATGAGAAAATTGCTATTTGCGGCAGGCCATAGAAATGACGCGCCAGCAGCGACCGTCCAAGTAACTATATTTGTAAAACACCTTAGCGTGGCCATTTTAAATAAACGAATAACGGATCTTAGACAAAAAGACATATATTTGTATAATTTGTACGTAGTTAATCCAGGTCTAGGTGTCCGTAAGAACTTTTTAAACGTAACCCGATACTAAGAATTATACTAGAGGCAACGTTGAAAATAAGAGTTATTTATAGGGTGACTGGTAATTAGTGAACGATACTCAAACACGTGATTGTAGTCATGATAACAAACAACTTTTACTATGGGACCAAACCTGAAATCGCAAAAAAAACTGCCAATCTGAATACACCAGTTAGGCGAACATAAATGTACTTACTCGTAGCAGATTTTTTTTGCGATTTCAGGTTTGGTCCCATAGTAAAAGTTGTTTGTTATCATGACTACAATCACGTGCTAAAGTATCGTTCACTAATTACCAGTCACCCTATATAACAAAAAAAAAAAAAATTGCATAAATAAACCTAACTTCCACGATTTAAATGTCTTGTAAGAGCACAGAGGTATGTTGAACTTACAAAGTAGCAGCAGCACATACATCAAATGTCACAAGTTCCTATTAGAATTAAGCTTATAAATTATAGTCAACGACAAAGTAACGAGACTAAATATTATACTATCACGATTGAAATATCAGTGGGCGATGGAAATCTTCGTATAAATGAATAGCATTAAATGTTACCACGGAAATGGTTTGAAAATAATCTAGGTAGTAGAAATACACTAGAAGTTATTTTTGTCCAGCTTCTGTCTGCGGCGTCGCCTTCGTATCATGAAAAATCACAAAGTTATGAGCTGGTCATGTTACCTGGATGGCCGCACAAATACATGGTCACTGAGCCATCCGATCGATTTCATAATTTTCACCCGCAACCAGGTGTGCGCTCATTCCTAATGCCCGCTATGACCTGCCGTGACCTGTGTTGTACTTAGTATCGGTATTGTGACCTTTTTAATATATTTTTGGGAATAAATGTAACGTGGTGTAAAAAGTATTGGAATCGATTCAGTTACTGATCAGAATCTGAACAAACTATATGCAGGTTTCGCATATACCAAAAATAATGTTGTATAGATGATAGTCTATGTCACTCAGTAAATTAATTTTTATTACAATTGTTAAATTAATTTTTATTACAGTAAATTAATTTTTATTACAATTGTTAAATTAATTTTTATTACAGTAAATTAATTTTTATTACAATTACATACAACACCCGTCTGGTCAGAGGACACTCCCTTTCCAAAGGAAGTTGGCGAAAGTTTACACTCTGTTTCGCATACGACTTGGTTTGCTTTTAAATGCACCCAAAGGTGGTGTTTTCTATAAGACACTTTTAACGGGCAGTAATGAAATTTTAATCCTCTTTAAAAGTGCGCCGTAATTATCTTTTCAATACACTTGCTCAGAAAGTGACTTTTATTGCACTACACTTAGGTATATAATGGCACCTGTTACCAAACCGTGACATTTTGATTACCATTACGCACTAGTGCTGTAATGTAGCTATAACCTTTTTGTTCAACCTCTTTGTTCGCAAAACAAATTTTGAATACGAAAAAATAAAAATTGTTTGTGGTCTATGGTCGTCATTTAAAGACGCGCGCGGTTTTTGGCGTAATTTTTTCGAGTGAAATTCATGGTCTGTATTAATAAAATAAAATCAAATACTACATTTTAAAATGTTACATCCATATTCTATTGTCACTACGAATGACATTAACGTAAAAACTTTTCACACAAGAAAACAAACGACGACTAGGCAATATGATCAAAAGACTTTATAGCCATAGCCTAGCGCGTGCTCATAGGCAACAGATTTAATTTTTTTACCGACATGTTTTGAAAAATTTTACTAGTTTTACAGTTGTAATATTAGTTAACTTAATTATTTTTCTTCACAAGTGTATTGAAAAACGTCGTATGATACACGTGAGTAATGAATGTTACCGTTCTTGGCTCTCTTAAGACCCTCGCCAAGGCTCGGGTCTTAATACCGCCTCGACGGTAACCTCCTACATTACACACTTGTATCATAATGTACTATTGCCGCGCACTTTTTGAATTTGGAACATTTTAGTTTTAAGCGCCAAAGAAATCGAATGCAAATATTGTTTGAACAAAGACTGGCTGGCAGCCCATAGTCGCGCCGCCGGCTAAATACAAAAAAAAATCAAATTAAAAACGCGCGAACTGCAGCCCGCGTTTTCGTCAATTTTCTCGGATTGTTAGAAATTCATGTTTTTATTTCGAAATGACGCGTCTTTTATTTTTTCATAATGGGGGATGAAAAGTTGAGTGTATCACTCGGGCTCAAATATATTTTTGGGTCGGGCGACGTACTTTGAATCTCACCTTTATATTATGCGATTAAAAACGAATAAGATTTGTCCTCACTTTACCGGTGGCGCTGTCAATAAAATCAAAGAGTAGCGAGCATTGAGGCACTTAAGCGTAGTTAGCATATTTATTTAATTCTTTTTTTATGCACACAAAAGTACAGAGGTGGACTTAATGCCTTAAGGTGGCCCTCCCCACTCGCCTATTGTCAACGTCGAGCATGATTTAAAAGCTTGTTGCTTCATCTAACGCTATCCAACGCGATGTTTGATGGAAAGGCAACGCGAAAAAAGAGAAATAACGCCTCAAAACTCGGTTTGCATTCGGTAATTCCGTGATTTACTCGAATATTTTACAAAACTTGTTCCAGGAAATACGGGTTTTTTAAAACCCTTAAGAGATTTTGAGAGAAATTTTCGTCATTCGGAATCTCGATTAAATAGAAGTACTTTTTTATATATTTAATATATGAGTACACTATGGAGGGCCAAAGTCCCCGTAAAATACCAAATATTCAGAGGTCTTTACTTGATTTCCGGCGGGATCTCATGGCGAAATGGCGTCAACGACTATCGCAACCTCGTTCGGGGCGCGCCACAATTGGGGCGATAAGGCCCATCCTTGAGGCGTGGCTGGAAAGACCTCACGGCGTTCTCAACTTCCGCACGACGCAGGTGCTTACCGAACACGGAAAGTTCGCTAAGTACCTGTTCCGGATTCGTGCGGAGGATTCGCCCGGGTGTCGCCACTGTGCGGAACATCCGGAGGACACGGTGGAGCACACTGTAGAGGTGTGCCCCGCCTGGGCGGAGCATCGCCGTGTCCTCGTGGGGGCGATCGGCGGCAGCAATCTCTCTCACCGGGCCTTGGTTCAGGCCATGGTCCGTAGTGAGGAGGGATGGCAGGCGGTCGCCTCCTTCTGCGAAGCAGTAATGCTAGCAAAGGAGGAGGCCGACGATAGGCTACGAAGGAACGGGGTAGGTTTTTAGTCAGTAAGAGTCTGACACTACTTCCCGCTCCGCCCAAGGGCGGGATTTGTCATTGGATGATTTTACCTACCATAAAAAAAAAAAAAGGTCTTTACTTGATTAGTTTTAAACATATTTATTTTAATTTCTATAGAAGCCTAGATAATGTCCATAAGACATGTGTAATAACATCATAATCAAGTAAGAGAGGTATATGAAAATTTACCTCGGGATAGACACTCTTATGGCATTTTCTACCAGTCAACCTTTGAGTGATGCAGAGACAAATTGCATAATGATAAAGACTAAAACATCTTCAAACCTAACCGTTTAGCCACCCACTGCCAAAAATCACAATGCTGACGTTTTAAGGGCTTAATGATGGCAAATAAAGTACGCATAATTGAGCACATTTAACCAAGATCACTTCAAAGAAAACTTACTACTTAAGGACCCTTTGAAGGATTACATGAAGACACTATTATTTGAAGGGTATTTAGCCGAAGTATTACAATAACTACGCAAGGTGAACGTAATTAGGATGCTGTTGCCTCACAAACTCCTGGAGTTCCTTTTGCCAGTTCATAGGAAGGCAGTGGATCGAAAAATGGTTGATCTTTTGGATTTTTGTGTAAAAGGGTGATTTTGTATGTAATTTTAAGGACGACAATTTTTTCACACTCATGTTAGAGTCTGTCTTTGTATCCCTTTGAAACATACCAACCCTTCTGCAGTTATTATTGGTCTCTGTCATCTCACAGAACCGAAAATTTTCTAACAATATCGTCTTTAATAGTGTACCAACCCTGCTAACGTACTCCACAAGCGCGTTGAGCTTCGTTATCATACATAGTATAAGAGAGGTGGATCGAGCGTCAATGTGAAAAGATGGTAATGAACATTCTAGATGATAGCAGGTAAAATAAACCTTTCTAGCTCTTCCTTTTCAACCCAAGAAGCATAACAGTGTATATATTTCCAAATCTATCTGATCAGGACCATCTGATAGTTCATGTCATTCCGATTCTCTATAGTATTCTCCCACGCTTCATTTGTTCTTAAAATTCTGTATAACCGTCGTTTATCTTCAAAAAACATCAACAAACAGTCAAGAATCTCTTGACTATGTGCAAAGATCACAAAAGATTAACATCATCCCTCACCAAAGCAAATGCTACCAATTATACGTATAAGGGCTTAACTAAAAAATATGTACTTACATACCTCAAGTATCGTTTACCTGCTTTTTGAATGGACAGATTTAAATCCCCGTACAATGGTATTAGGATCAATAAATGTGAAGTATTTTGTTTGTGACAAAATTTACAGTTACGCCATCATTCGTGGGCATTCGCGCGTGCTCTCCATGACGGACAAAGGGGATTGCGTCTAAATGTATATTGTGAAAGGCTAATAGATATGTTTCCAATTTTTTTTATCGGTTATTATTGTAAAGGCTTGCAAGAATGAAATTAAAAGTATTGTGTGTTATTTGGGTGTTCCTGCTTAGTGGATATCCAAAATAAATACACACAATGCAAGATCACATGACTACTAAATTAGCTTTTATGAGGCATCTTCGTATCAGCGATCTGATACCCACCAATAATAAATATATTAAATACAGTCACATCAATTGAGAAAGGGGGAAGTACTGCTTTTAGGAACGCATATTTACTATTTTCGCAGTAAGTAGTGCGGAAAAGTGCACGGGCTCGTCCCCCACGATTCGAGCATAAAACCCCGTTTATTTATATATCTTCGTTTTAATTAAAAACATCCTTTGATACATGTGACATAACTAGAGGTCGGAGTAGGTAGATTGATTTTATATACTTGCGTCAAGATATTATAATATGGACATGCCATTTTATCCATAATGTGCGGGAAGTACCGGAAAAAGTTCCGGGATTGGAATTATGGACTAAAATAAAATAAAGCGTCATACTGGCAAACGTCATTTCTAATTCAACAGTAAGGGACAAAATACGGTGTAACTAGTCCAAGGTATTTTTATATAAAATAAAATACTGATTTCTTTCACCATTAGCTAACATTGGCAGCGTAGATTGATATCATTAATACGTTTTTCACCTTAAACACAAAATCGTGCTAATTTCAAAATTCCAGAACAAATATCACAATAAATATGAAGTTCCGGTATTTTGGAGGCATATCCATATTATCCTCTACGTTTGACGCCAACGATCTTAAATCAATCTACTTACTCCGACCTCTGGACATAACACCCTCATCTGTAGCATAGGATAGCATCAGCTTTATAATGATCCAAACAAAGTAATGCGCTTCCTTACAAAGCAATGCGCCTGGCTGGGTTTGAACCCGCGACCTATAACTCGTAAATCGGGGCCGTTACCACTCGGCCACCACTGCTATCACTCGACTACCACTTCTCACAATCGTTTGTATGTCGGGCAAATTCCGCCTGGATCATAATCACCAATTTTCTGCACTTGTGTATGTACTAATTTTTTCATACATATTATTTTATTTATTTAGACGGCTAATTTTTGTGGTAATAAAAACTAGTCGTCTAACATAAAAATGAGCTCATTAGCATCTCTTTAAAAGATCGAAGTATTAGGGGCACACGATTTTGATTATTTAATTAAGAACGACTACGGTTGAAGCCCGTTGATAATCGGGAATGGCGTCCGACTGGTCCCACTCTGTTTTGTTAATAATTTTTAATCTCTTCGTTCTGACGCGTGGGTAGGGAAGTATTTAATTGTTGGTATTTATTTGCTGGAACGATTTTAGACAAGCTTGTAGCATCTAATCTGTGCTTGTAGTGTGAGTTGGGCGATGTATTATAATGACAATTAGGAAATCCAATCCCACATCAAAATTGAGATCCTGCAGAATTGATGTCAGCTAAATTTTAAGCAGGATTGGGAATTAAAAAATGAATCCCGCAAACGTTCAGGATCCCGCATGAGTCATCCCGGATTTCTGATCCCGTAAAAAAGCTGCATTATCCCGCGCTAGTGGGACTGGATACCGTAATGGAATGCCAAAGGAAGGACATTTGGGTAGGCCGCATGAAGTACTCCAACTGCCGGAAAAACTTTAGAATTACTAAAAGAAGAATAAATTACGTGTGAATGATATTGTGAATGAGGGAATCCTTATGAATCCTAAGAGCAGTGGTGGCCGAGTGGTAACGGCTCTGACTTACGAGTTGTAGGTCGCGGGTTCAAACCCGGCCAAGTGCATTACTTTATGTAATTAATTTTATCATCACTGCTCTCAAAACGGTGAAGGAAAACATCGTGAGGAAACCGGTATGTCCTAGAACCAAAAAGACGAAGACATGTGACATTCACCAACCCGCACTGGGCCTGCGTGCTGGATTACGGCCCATTCCCTCTCCTAGAGAGGAAGCCTGAGTCCCAGCACTAGGAACATTAAAAGGTTGTTGATGATGATGATGATTCAATACTGGCCTACCCAACCATATTTAGAGAAATTAACCTATCTTTGAAACACCAAAATCAGTTTTCGAATTGCCAGTTTGCAGACATCATACGAGTATGATCTTCCATTTCTACGGCGTCCGTTGACACATTTGTATTACTTTCTTAATCTCAACAATCTTGATACTTTTGATAGTATTCCCGTAAAGAAAAATGATTTTTTCAATTCTCATTCATTTAAAAAGTATTTAATTTGATATAAAATGAATCAATTAACATCTAAATATACCTGAGTAATGATACAATCAATAAATGAGACTATGCATTTAATACAAAAAAAGTTAGACTGGTCGTAAATATCAATTTACCAGTTTCAAAGATTAAAATGATATTGGAAAAGTAAGATCTTAACAAGCCTGAGATCGCTAGTAATTATAAAATTCCTTACTGTATTAAGAAATTATGTTGGAAGTTAAATTTTTAATAAATCCGCGCCTTTTAGTGAATGGGACTTACAGAACTCAAGGCTCAGCCCCGGCACTATAGGCTACGAAGGAACGGGGTAGGTTTTTAGTCAGTAAGAGTCTGGCACTACTTCCCGCTCCGCCCAAGGGCGGGATTTGTCATTGGATGATTTTACCTACCATAAAAAAATTAACTATTTTCGCAAGATAATCACACTAATATCACACTATCACTACTATCGCGTAAACAGGCAATTGCAATTGGTTGAAATATCATGACAATTGTTGAAAATGTCGGAAACGCTTTCGAGATATAAAAAAAAACATGTCTGTGGGAAAATATTATGCTCCATAGTATAAAGCAACAGCTAGACACACTACAGGCAAAGGTTTGTGTGTATCTTTGTGAATATTACCGTTGACTTACCTCTCTAAAAATTACATAAATCTATTTCAGGACTTGACAGTGTGTTAAAAACTTCTTTCTTTTCTAGTTTCTGAACTTACATTGTACAAGTCGTAATCTTTATTGGATTGAAACTGTGGCCAGCGAATTTTTACTAGCATAAAACACCTGAGTTTACCCTGATACCACAAGAAAAT
This sequence comes from Leucania comma, assembly GCA_958295575.1. Classification (NCBI taxonomy): domain Eukaryota; kingdom Metazoa; phylum Arthropoda; class Insecta; order Lepidoptera; family Noctuidae; genus Leucania; species Leucania comma. Next base: position 7,458,059 of record OY282468.1, read on the forward strand.
TCAAGCTACTTAACCAAAGTTACTTGACTCAAAGTTATATAAGAAGTCACTTTAGATAGCAAAAGAGTGTACCAGGCCGAAAATTGTCGGGTTCCGTAGTTGCACATCTTGAAAACATCGAAATTAAATGACACCCATGACGAAAATTGAGATTCGCTAAATTGACCAAATGTTCGTAATATACCCTAATATTTTATTTAGACGAATTAGTAAAAAAGTTTTTCAAGATTTACTCTCACAATTATGCTGTTGGGTAATATGTATCACCATACCCTAGCATAGCATAGCATCAGGCTTATAATGTTCCCACTGTTGGGACTCAGGCCTTCCCACTTGGAGAAAGAAAGGCCCTAATCCACCACGCGGGCCCAGTGCGGGTTGGTTGATGTGGTATGTTTTCAAATTTTTGTTTCTAAGACATGCCATTTTCCTCACGATGTTTTCCTTCACCGTTTTGAGAGCAGTAGTTATGAAATAAATTACACAAAGTAATGCGCCTGCCTGGGTTTAAACCCACGACCGACAACTCGTAAATCGAGGCCGTTACCACTCGGCCACCACTGGTCATCATACCCTATTTCAGAATTGCGACACTATACATTAACACAAAACAAAGAAATTAATTTCGTACATGCGTATATTAACTCGAGTTTTAGAAAAAAAAAAAAAATATTTTATTTTTACATATCGATAGTGTTTCATGTACCGAATCGACCCTCCATGGGATTAAGACGACCAAAATTTAACGGTGTATACCTGTGTTTATAGTATCAAAATTGTGAGTTAAACAGCGGAAAGAAGGACGGGAGGACTTGGCGATGGCCTGGGGAACCCTAAGAACGCATACCATATCAGTGCAGGTTAAATTCGTTGCTTCCACACCATGGTGGCACCTATTCAATTATGTATCACCACGTTAATGTATTATTTAACACTTAGTCGACTTTCGACATATTTCTTGTTGGCTCCCCGTAGAGTGACTACATTTAGGGTTGTGGTACAAGTCACAAAAGATAGTCGATTCGGTTTAGATCATGGTTGGCATTAAATACTTATTTATTTATTTAATTTAGTACAGCCACATCGCATAGATTATTTTTTTTTATTTTTTATTATATCTCACCTGATGGAAAGCGACAATACGGTCGACGATGGATCGCGCTTACCTAGAAGAAACCTATTCACTCTTGACTTAAAGATGGCTACAACCCGGGAAGGGTTGTAGCCATCAGGAAACACAGACTCCGGCAGGGAATTCAACACAAAAAACACAAAAAGGAAAAATCTTTCAACACATTACAAGCGCTCACCATAATAACACTGATACCTTGGAAAATATAATCTGTCTACATACTTAAACACATAACAAGTTTTCAATGAAAATATTTTTTTTCATAGCAAGCTCTAATAGCGCGTTATATACTTATTACCGAGTTTCTATGGCCATCTTCCAGTTCCATCATCAAATCCTGATTACAATCTCTAGCACCTAAATACTCGTCAACACAAATCAAAAGACCCCAAACTCAAAGGAGTTGTGTCGTTTACCACCGACTTCCTATGGCCACCTTCCAGCTCCATCAACAGATCAGCTCCATAACATTATAATATTGCATTGTCACACGATTTACACATGCTTACAAATTTCAGCTCAGTTGGTAACCGGGAGTAGATCAAATTTAATTTGCAAGATTTGATCACAGACAAACGTCAGGTGAAACTAAATAAAAGCTTGTAATAAAATAGATTCAAATAAATCAAACTCATTAAGATTATTATCACTACAAATTCATATGAATTGCAAATATAAAAAAAAAAAACGAATTAAATAGATTGAAATATTGCAAATAATTTAAAGTCAAGAATAAATAAAAATAAATTAAACTACTAATTAAAGTCAAATATACTGCAAGAACAGTTCCTCTAAGCTCTTTAAATTTTGCCAGGAAGCTTATTTTCGCTCTTAAGAACACCTTATGAATAAAAGGGGTATTTAAGAGCGAAATTACAAAAATATATCTATGACGATGAATTGGGGGTAACTGTCTTAGTATTCTGACAACAATATTTTACGGCAATCATGAATAACACGGAAACATTTAATTTTTTTTTTTATAATAATAATAATATTCCACAACTATCACACAACGTCGTCTAGTCGCAAGCTAAGCAGAGCTTGTGTTATGTGTACTAGACAACTGATAAACATGCTTATATATTTCTAAATACATACATGTTGTAGATAAATTACACCCAGACACAGAACAAATGAACGTGATCATCACACAAACATTTGTCCTGGGTGGGAATCGAACCCATGACCTCCGGCATAGCAGTCAGGGCCACTAACCACTAGACCAACTTACAGGCCAGTTAATTTTACTATTTAAATACTAAATAAATACAGCGTACTATTCCGGGAGCGAGAGGTAGTAAATAATAAATAATAATGATGAATGATAAATAATGTAGTGTCAGGTTTTTACTCACAAAAAAATTTTTACAAAAAAAAAAATATATCCGACTTCATTAAAAAAACAACACTAAACGGATTAAAATAACTTTAATTTCGGAAGTCGGTGTTTCTCGGTATTGTTTGTTTCTTATTTAACACCGACTTCCGAAATTAAAGTTATTTTAATCCGTTTAGTGTTTTTTTTTTAATGAAGTCGGTTATTTTTTTTTTTTGTATTTTTTTTTTATTTCACACTTTTTAGTTGCGATGCACTTATAACCAGAGTGCCTATTTCTCATGATAATTCCAATAAACCCAAACACTGCTAGGATAAATTGTTTTATTATGACGTTCTCGTGTCTACCTTCCACCTTCCGGCTCCATCATCAGATCAGTTTGATAGTACTTTAGAGCCAAAGTGCATCCCATGACAATTCTAACAAGCCGAAACACGGCTAAGATACATTGATTTATTAGGGAGTTCCGGTGCCTATCTTCCGGCTCCATCATCATCATCAGATCACTTTGATGATACCATTCCCAACATATCTATTCAGAACCATTTATTTTTGGTATTTTCATAGTCGCTTAACTATCTTCTTGTGATATCTATGCGAGTATGAAGTTCTGGCCATTTCTGGTCTTCTTCATTAGTTCCACTCCATAAAATGTTACTTTTTGACTGTAAATGCTTAAGTCCTCGATAAAAATACCAAAACCAGTATATGGTTGCCTATAATATTTGAGGAGTTCCCTCGATTTCTCATGGATTCAATCATCAAAACTGGATTTTGTAAAAAATGAGACCAATCTGGAAGTATACCCTTAAAGGGGAAAAAAAAAAATTCAAATCGGTCTATAAACGATGGAGTTATCCGCGAACAAACATAAAAAAAGCATATATACGGTCGAATTGAGAAACCTCCTTTTTTTTAAGTCGGTTAAAAACTCACCTTTCTTAAGGTGGGAAATCGTCTAATGACTTCTCCTGCTCTAGGGTGGAGTGAGAGGGCGTGTCTACTTTTACTGACTTACACCAGACCAAAGTTGCCTCAGTTGCCTTTTGAGTTCTAGAATCACGAGTACCCCTTTCATTCTTTTCCCCATGGCCCTAGCAGGCGACCGCCCGGTTGGGCCCATACAATTTACTGACATAATATTTCTTTAAGGTGCACTTGGAACACTACGTTTACGACTCGGGCTCGGTCCGTAAAGGACGAGCAGACGGTGAGCTACCCATTGCTCGTCGTCTGCAAGCCCGTGCCTACGTTAGTCAGAGAAAGCTCTGCGATTCCCGATACCCAATGGTTCTTCTTTAGCTGTGCACTTACTTCTCATTCTTGCAGACGACCCTTTCGCTAGCATTACTGCTTCATTCCCTCTTGCCCCAGAACATTATAGAACACACCATTTGCGGTCCTTCAGTTGCCCATTACATTCCAGACCTATTGTAACTCTTTCGGAAACTCCTGCATCTTTGACTCTGATTGACTATTTATTTACAATATTGATTGTGAAATTTATCTGCTCGAAGCATCAACTTCTATGCTTAAGAGACAAAGATTGAAAAATTGACGCTGTTACGATGATTGCTAACGTACATATATGTCCTACCATTAAGCGTATAAAATAACATGTTTATTAAATAACACGAATTTTAATCGTAATTATAAATTGAGGTTTAATTAAATTTTAACTTAATTGTAGATTGCAACGTATTCCTTACCGTTTTACTGTATTTTTTTCTGTTCTTTGACCGAGTTGAAAAGCTTTTTCCAAAGAATGCTTTCCGTTCACCCCTTGTACCACAAACCCCGTGGTGTTGGTTATTTTTTCACAGTGACAACGAGATCGGATTGACAGCAGCGACGGGTTGGGAACACTGATACTGCAACAGTGTTTGTCAATCAAACGGAAAGGGTTAACATACAGGTTTTTGTGACGCTTAGTTAAGAAATTACGACTGCTGAGCCTGTTGATGCCTATTTTGGCTGTAATTAGTTATTTTGTAACGGTTTTGACGTACACTTATCATAATTTGACTGGCCTGTTGGTCTCGTGGTTAGTGGCTCTGACAGCAGTCAAGGTCTCTAAACATAATCTCTGGTTTGGCAATGCCAGATATCATTTATGTTCGATTACTTCGATTCCCATTAAGACAAATGTTGGTGTAATGAGCACGATCATTTGTTCTGTATGATTTGTTATGTATAGACCATGTTGTTTTTTATCTTCCTAGGTTGACTGGTAGAGAATGCCTAAGGCATTAAGTCTGCATTTGAACTTTGTGTTGCATGAAGATTAAATAAATAAATGTGTAAAGTTTCCATAGTTATATGTATAGTTGTTTTCTCTCTTATTGATGGGTACGCTATGAAGGGCAAAAGTTCACGCAAATTCGCAGATTTTCAGAAGTTTTTACTAGATTAGTTTAACATCTCTAATCGATGATTTGATTTAATCTCTCGGCCGCTGGGGGTATTATAATTACGTAATTACGCGCTTTTTAGAAAATCACATAAAAAAGAAATACTTTGTCTGTTTTTTTTTTCAGAAATACGAAGATATAGAAACCAAAATTTTTGGCAGAGTGTATTTGGTATTTTTTCGAGGGGTTAAATATAAACCTAGATAATATGAGTAGTATATTATTGGGCATTCTATACCACTATCGGCAAGTGCTCGGGCGAGTGCGCCTCGCTGCCGATAGTGGTATAGAATGCCCAATAATCGACAATCGACTCGACTCTCCACTCGAACGAGACAGTTTGATGGACCGTGTATTAGGAACGATTAACTCGACCAATAACTAGTTACCTGCTTCTTAACACTATCTTCCGTACGGCTGGCTAGTATGCCGCGTTTAGGAGCACGATGAAAAATCAACCATCAACTCGATTCTCCGTTTACTTACTCTCTAGTGCATTACTGTACACGACCAATGATCTTGCGAGCTCGCTATCGCTCTGAAGGGTGGTACAGAATGCTCAATAATGAACAATCGACTCGATCAATGACCAGGAACCCAAAAGAGGTAAGTTTATAAATGTTAACGTTCTATATACATTCACTCATTTTCAATCGGTTCATTTCCGACAGTAATCATGAAATTTGTAAAACAACCGCAATCGCTGCATGTTAATACAGTCTGCGATTTTCCGGCGATGATTTCAACACCGCTAAAACGTCATACTCACATCGACACATTCCGGCCGCATTCGCGTATAATGTAGTGTCATCATTTAACGATAGGGTTGGCGGCTATAGAAGTTATCGTGGAAAAGATTGTGTTTCAAAATTTATACATTTACTGACTGAAGATGCTAAAGCAATACACAGAATTCTAACTAAAAGCGAGCCTATGATATTCACAGAAATAGATGCTCTAGATTTCAAACGCGCTGTTAAGTGCTACCTTTGTGATAATTTACTGTTGACAGATAGAGTAAGGGATCACTGTCATATTACAGGCCGGTACCGAGGTGCAGCACACCGACACTGCAACCTACAAAATAAAGTACCAAAATTCATCCCAATATTTTTTCATAACCTGTCCGGGTACGATTGTCATTTATTTATTAAAAAGTTAGGTGAAATTCCAGGACAAATTAAAATAATACCCAAGACTAAGGAAAAATATATATCGTTTACAAAGTTTATTCCTATTGCTAATAATGAGTTTATACAAATAAGGTTTTTAGATTCCTTCAACTTTCTAGGAACTAGTTTAGACAAACTTGCTAAAACTTTGCAAGTTGACGATTTTGTTAACCTTAAATCAATTTTTCCCGATGAAGCGCAATTTAGTTTGCTGATTCGTAAAGGTGTGTACCCGTATGACTATATGAAAGACTGGAAATGTTACGAACAAAAGTCATTACCATCTAAATATTATTTCCATAATTATTTGACTAACGAAGGTATTAGCGATGAAGATTATAATCATGCTCAGAATGTTTGGGCTGTTTTCAATATTTCTGACCTAGGCGAGTATACAGATCTATACTTAAAAACAGATGTGCTTTTGTTGACAGACATATTTCAAAATTTTCGGAAAACATGTAAACAATATTACAAACTCGATCCTGCCTTTTACATAACTGCACCCAGTTTATCTTTCGATGCAATGTTACTAAAAACAGGTGTTCAGTTAGAACTGATTTCGGATTTAGCTATCGTCAGAATGATTCAAAGCGGTATACGAGGGGGCTTGTGCATGTGTTCCCATCGGTATGCAAAAGCAAATCACAAATACATGCCAGAACATGATGCATCACAGCCTCAGAGTTTTATAGTATATCTAGACTGTAATAACCTATACGGCTTTAGCATGTGTCAGTATTTACCGTATTCTAGTTTTAGATTTCTTGATGAAAACGAATTAACTAATTTTCGGGTAGAAAATATCGAGAATAACTCTGAGTGGGGCTTTATATTAGAAGTCGATCTTTTTTATCCTGAACATTTACACAAACACCACAATGATTTACCATTTTGCCCTGAGAAATGTATACCTCCAGGAGGTAAAACGAAGAAATTAGTTGCAAATTTGCATAATAAATACAACTACGTAATACATTATGTTCATTTAAAAAAGTGTTTAGAACATGGTTTAATATTACGTAAAGTTCATAAAGCTATTACTTTTAGACAAAGTTCTTATTTAAAACAGTACATAGAATTAAACACTCGATTAAGACAAAAGGCAAAAAGTTCTTTTGAACAAGACTTTTTTAAGTTGTTAAACAATAGTGTTTTTGGCAAATAATTAGAAAATACTGAAAATAGAGTAACCGTTCATTTAGTTAATCAATGGTGCGATCAATCTAATCGAACTAAGAAATTTATATCCTCCGAGAGACTTGTAGCCAATCCCTACTTCCATAGCTTCCATATTCTATTCTAACTGAAAACTTAGTTGCAATACAAATGAAACCTGACCAAATTATTTTAGATAAACCTATTTATATTGGGTTCACTGTATTAGAACTTTCTAAGACACATATGTATGACTTTCATTATAATATTGTAAAACCTTTTTATGAAGATCGAGTGCAGTTGTGTTACACAGATACCGATTCGTTTGTTTATAAAATATTCACGTTTGACTTTTATCAGGACTTGAAGTATAATTTTTTGCAATATTTCGACACCAGTAACTATAATGATAAAAATGATTTTGACATACCAATTATAAACAAAAAAGTTCCAGGTTTGTTCAAAGACGAAATGGGAGGAAAATATATCTCAGATTTTGTTGGTTTGAGATCGAAGCTTTACTCAATAAAAACAGTCGATAAAGTCATTAAAAAAGCAAAAGGAGTAAAATCAAGTGTAATAAGAGACTTAACTATAACAGATTATGAAAATATTTTATTAAATGGTGGAATTATTCGTAGAAAAAATATTATGTTTAAATCTATAAAGCACGAAATATTTACTAAGAGTGTCAACAAAATTGCCTTATCTCGAAATGATGATAAACGCTCAATATCTGTAGATGGAATATCAACGCGAGCCTGGGGTCACTCACTTATTTTAAAGAGCGAAAATGTATTTCAAGATTAAGCTAATTAGTAATAGAGTTCGAATTTGATTTATGTAACCAGTGTAATATAATCTTAATATTAGTTCTTAAAAATATACCTAGGTAACTGTTTAATGTATGATAAATAATAATTCTTAGTTGTAAAAACCTAAGTTAATATGAATATATAAATAAAATGTGATTTATTATGACTACTTGTTTAATTTATGTTTTGAAACATCATCTTCCTTTTTTGTAGTTGGTTAAATAAAATGAAACCTGACTAAGATTCAATTTGCAAACATGAAGTGCATGTCGAAACTTGAATCGTTCATTTTTCAGATGTAAAATGAATTTTGTACGTATTACAATAAGACTGATTATACAAATTTCGAAGAGCCATGTTTGCGTCAATTCAATCATAACGCTGATCATACAATACGTAACAGTGCATTACCCTCATAAATGCATAGTTAACACTTTAATCTCAATTAGGAATTGTTTCGATAGTATTTTTTTCTTTTTTTGACCATTTGCGAAATAAAACTCGTCTTTAGTACTTGTACTAAGCAGCGCTGTGCTTACCTCGAACATGTCATCGGTAAGTTTCTCAATTTATTTTTATATTGTTTAGTAACTAGTGGATCTGCTATGAATGTTGTAACCCGCTGACAGTTCGTTTATGCATCGCTATATCAACGTCTACGTTTTAGTTTAAACTTAATGAATGTCTATTTTTATTCCAGAATACAGAATCAGAAATTATGTTTAGCCAGTATGCTCAAAATCCTTATGAAGTATTCTCCGAAACGCTTCACAACGAACCCGAGTACAGCAAAAAAGTGATGAAAGAAAAGAAATCAAAACAACGTTGCAGGGACAAGTCGAAGAAGCACAATTCAACTAAATCTTTTGTAATGAGTCGACTACAGCGACGAGGCATCAAACTAATTAAAATATCAGTCATAGATTTAAGCAATAACAATCCGCAAACCAGTGACAGTGACAGTGACAGTGAGAACGTCATTATAAGTGCGCAATACATTGTTAAAGACGCTATCGACAATGTTATGGACGAAACTGAATCTCTAGTTAAAAAAATTTCTAAATCTTTAATAGATAGTGATTTTTAGTACTTATCTGTTTGCGTATTAAGTTGATTAGGCAAATATTTAGTCCTTATAAATTTGTTTTATTTAATTTTAAAGTACTCGTAGATTATTTTATATAAAGAAGTGTTGGGTGTTTATCAAAATAAAAGAAGTTTTACAATACAAATGGTTTTTTATTTAAGAAAACAATAACCTAAGTAGGTACACATTTATAACTCTAACCACTTTCTTATACATAACACATTTTTAAGAGCACAATGCTTTAAATGTTTTACACAATTTAAATTAGTTCTTCCTTCACAGTATTTTTTATGTAAAATAAAGAAATTAGGACATCCTTCAGTACCAAGGTCTGATACTTTACAGTTCTCACAAAGTTCCTTAACCCACTTAACTTTCTCCAAACCATTAACAACGATTTCCTTATTTTCTAGATAGGGAACGATTATACGACGAAATTCTTTATAGTCGATATACCCTTCGTTCCAATAAATACCTCTGTTTCTTTCTAGCCACTTAACTTGCCGTTTTTCGTCACTTGTTAAGTATTTAAACAAATATGGTGGTTTTATTAAAAATGTTTGGGTATAATCACGGGTAGCAAAAGCTAACTCTTTTATTATAAAATTATTGTACAGGTCTTTAAACCCTTGAACATCTAATATGACAGTATTCGGATTCATGATATTTTCCTGACTGTATTACTTAAAGGTTTATATTCAATAATACAGTCGTTCAATATAAGACAATACGCTGAAGTCTGATCTGGTATTTCCGAATCACTCTCAATTTCCACTCTTACGTCTACAACAGGGCCTGACTTTATATTATCAGCTTGTCTAGAGCAATCGATGACAAATAGTGGCGCCAAATCTTTAAATTGTTTTTCACTTAGTAAAGGCTCCGGTCGACGCCCATAATAAGACTGCTGAAATCTGACGTATTGCTCGTATAATAAAGCGATTCTGTTATTTGCGAAACTCACATTTAGGTTTTCATATGGAAAGTAAGTAGAATTAAGGTACACTTTTACATCACGAACGTGACAATGATCGAACTGAGACATATCAGAACTGCTATTGTTTTTTCTATTTGTCTGTAGTCCCATAATAATGTATCTTGGTTTCTCTATTTGCGAGGATGTTTTGATTGACCAGGTATGTTTAGTAGTTTTAGGTAAAGCCGGATATTCGTACAGATCCCAATTTCTGAATATCATCTGGAGTGGTCGATCTTTTTCTAATAGTTTCAGCAAACTTATTTTTTCTTTGTCAGACACTTTAACGTGCGGTACGCGCCAAATGATTTTATTTATCTGAACGTCTTCTACAATTTCACCGGTGTTAAGTTTTACAGCATTCAGGTTAGTGTTGCTTCGTAGCAATATCAGTTCGTGCCTACAATTGATCACGACTTTCTTGAAATCCTCTGCGAAACCGATGATGTTACAGAGTGGTATAGAAGCAGAAAAATTACCACCATTAATGTTTTTTGTACCATCAATATTCCAGCCCCATGAATTAGATGTCTTTGATTCGTTCTCATTCATTGATATCAACGATTTCATGGTGGTAGTTACGCCAGCATTTTTTATTCTATCAATTTCTACTCCATTCAGCTCGTACCTTATATCTTGAAACAAGTAGAGTAGAGCATTATTCGTGAAATGAACACTAGTGACTTTATCTTTCATATCCTTTTTGCTTACGATAATGGTTCCTTCTAAATACAAGGTACTCGCTGATGGAAGAATGTACAAGTCCTGTTGGTTAATAGGTATACGAATTTCGTCATTTCTATTAAAACTAGTTACATAGGGCTTGTAAGAATGAAATTCAATTCCTTCAACCGTATTATCAGAAGTCGGAGCGGATAAAACGTCTAAGATATTCATTTTAGCAAACCAATCACTTTGAGAAATGCTTTGTTGTCTTTAGTTAATTTTATTTTCTTACAGCGAGCTCTTATTTGGGTGGATGCTTGAGGGGGACTGATATTTTGAATTTGTTGATGCGCATATTTATTGTAGTCAATCATTTTTTGCTTCTCAGGTGCAAATACAGTTGCACTTCTTCACCCCGTAAATTTATTAAGCGGTTATTTATATCAATCAATCGGATATGTATGCAGCTTATGTTGTTTTGGTTGACTGGAAAGTATATTGCGTTTTTTGGAATTTCTATAATTCTATAACCAGGAGGTACGTTAAGTGCAAATTCGTGAATTATGTGACTCGGTTTTCCGTTTGTGTACGAGCCGCTTACAATATCACATTCGATCCTGATCACTGTCGTAGGTAAAATGTTGACTGGAAACTGTGACACGTGCCATTTATTTGGTTCCAAGATCTGCTTATCAAAACCTAATAAATTTCTGATAGTATTCTCTTTATTAAAATTTATGTTTTTTGTACAGAATACAGTAGTTTTTAACGTATTGTTATTGCACTGCAGTTTGATTGATGCATCTTTAATTTTAGATTTTAAGTAATCATTAATATCTTGCAATTCGTAGGTGCCTTCTGGTATTTCAATAACTTTGTTAGAGTCATAATAAAACTTATTATTCGTTTTGTCGATGTTTGGAATAGAATTAAATGTTGAGAAATGCAATAAGGCACACTCATACTGTTCATTTAGTTGCAATGTGTTAGGATAGTACGTAGATAAAGTTGACGAGTTTCCAGTTATTGACAATGTGAATGACATCTTGCAAATGATTGAAATAAAAGAAAATTATAATTTTTATACGTTTTTATTCCAAAAAGTCCTTAGATATTCTAAACATAAGTGCCCACAGTTTTCTGTGTTAAATTTCTGATATCTAGTATAGTTATAAAAAACATTACATTTCTTAAAATATCGCATTAGTTCCAATGGAGGTTTCAAATCCCCAAAGCTATCAAAATATTCACAATAGTGGTTAATTTTAACATAAGCTACCCAATGTGTCCCAACATTCTTATAATTATCCAAGTTAACGACACCGCATTCAATCCGTTTTGGCACCCTTGGTAATTGATCCTTCATGTAAACTCCTCGAAAGTAGGGGATGTCACGTGCATACTTTTGTATATCTACATTAGTTAGAGGACGATTAGGTAGCTTATTTCTTAGTTTTTTGAACATTTTATAAATAAACCTTTACCATTTTTATGTGACTTAATGTATAAACCCTTGCCTAACTTTAAAGACTCCATAGCCTTATTGTGTCTTACTGTTTCTTGCAAATTTTGCTGACTAGCTTTGTAATCGTTAACAGTTTTTGCAATACCCGCCGCACCACCAGCTAAAGTACCTAAAGCCGATAAACCAGCAAAAATTGGAATCAAAGGTAGAATTCCTCCAGTTTTTGGTAACGGTATCACTCGCGGTATTCGAATCTTTGAGATTTTTGGAAATATTTTTTTTGCCGCTGCGTAAGCAACGTTGATTAATGTTTTGCTATCCTTTGGATTCAGTTTCTTGATCGTTGATTTTATTTTTGACACGAAGTTCTTAAACGTTTTAACGCCGGCACCAGATTTCAATTTGGCTTTCATAACTTTGCTTACTATCCATGAACTCAGTTTTTCTCCTTTTCCAGCATCTTTGGACTTAAGTCTTTGTTTAGCCATATTTAATAGTTGTAAATCGGCTTTGTGGCGATTGGTTAAGTCTGTATGGTTTGCATAAGCAATGTCGTGATGCATACAAGCTTCGTCTAGCTTATTTACACCTCGATCACCTCGTTGTAATCGTTTCTGGAGTTTGGTTCCTGGTCCGCAATAATTGTAACCAGGCAAATGAAGTTCAAACGGTAAATTATTAATTAATGTATTAACTAGTTCACCTCCTTGCATTGTCCGAATTGTAATGATGAAAATAGTGCAAAAATAATGTTTATATTAATATTATTTTATCCTACGATTGCAGTTTTGTCAATCCAACTGTTTTCTTCATTGTTTAGACCCAACCATTTTACGAAAATTTTTGATCCTTTTCTTTTTAAAACTCTTTCTATCAAATAAACACCAGGAAAGTTGGATTTTTGAAGTTCTTGCTCGTAAAAAGTTCCCAATATAGCTTGCTTTCGCTGATCTTCTAAATGATATGTAGCAGGTATAGTAAAATTGATCTTTTTTATGGTAAATATTTCAGTTGACCAATTAGGTGTATAACCTTTCTCAAACTGGTGTTTGTATTTACTGATCCGAACAAAATCACCCACTTTGAACTTAGGTTTTCTACAAATAGAGGAATGTTTAAATGATTTTCTTATATTTTCTGCTATAATGGACATATTAGCTTTATTCACTTCGATTGGCTTAACTCTAATTGTTCGATGTTTTGTATTGTTATATGTCTTTAATATATCTTGTAACGGTAAATCTAACCATTTATAGTTTCCGTTCAGACTAAAATATTTATATAATTTATTTTTAATAGTTTTAATTAGTCGCTCAACAATAGAAGCTTTTTTGGTAGAAAATGATGAGTAATGGTTAATATTGTATGACTTCATAAGCATCTGAAATGAGTTGTTATAAAACTCTGTTCCCATATCTGTTTGTAAATTATCAGGTTTGCGTTTGCTATTAATTAATATTTTTTTGAATGCATGAGTAACATCAAGTTTATTTTTTGTTTTTAATGGCTCCGTCCAAGCATACTTTGAGAAGCAGTCAATCACTACTAAAATGTAATTGTAACCTTTATTATATTTCTTTAGGTTTTGCATGTCCATCAGATCAGCTTGCCATAAGTCATCGACTCCCTTTAGAATGACAGGACGCCTAAGAAAATTTCTTCGTGCTGCTTTGTGTATTTCATTTACAATTTGCTGCTTTGCCATTACGAAGGTTTTTGAAGTAATTTATCTACCTCTGCCTTAGTATAAAACTTATCTTGCAAATGAGTTAAAATCTCAGGTATCTTTGCTTTTAAAGTAGCCTGAACTGTACCCTTAGCGTCTTTCATGATTTGAGAACGCAATAAACCAATCATATTATTAAATTCTTTTAACATGTTAGCATTTAAATGATCCACATAATCCTTGTTCACAGCATCGTCTGATTCTACCGGATACCGAATTCCTCTCAGTCTTGATGTTTTTAAATCAAAATCTCCGTTTTCTAATTTTAACAATGCATTCTCATTAAACTCAAATAACTCCGAAAAACGCATTCTTTTGTGAATGTAGTGTCCGAATTTGTCTACGTTCATGTCTAGGTGTATTGTATCGAGAAGCTGGTAATAAAATAAACACATTTTAAAATATTTATTTATTTATAACTTTACTTTCACGCAATTCTTCAATGATAGATATAATTTCATTATCTAATCCTGTGTTACCAGCATCTCGAGATGCAATCAATAATTTTAATCTATCCACCAGTTCATTGGGATCGTCCCAATATACAAAATCTACGTTTTTCTTCCACATTTTTGTTAAGGGTAGTCCTTTTCCCTGCGATTGGTGCTCTTGAATTGTACTTCGTAGTTGGAATAGAGGCTTAATAATTTGCAAATATTTTTGTCCTTTATTACTTTTTATTGGTTTACCAGGCTCATAGTCTCGTCGATGTGCATTTGTGTCTAGTAGCATCGACTTATAATTTTTCATATCACTCTCTGTAACCAAGCTTAAATCTACGTTCTTTTTCAACAGCAACTGTTTTAAACCAGGCGTATTTCGGTATTTGCGTCCAGCCACGATGATATACTCATCGCTGATCGTTATACGAGCAGAACCTAACATCAATTTGCCGCCTTCTACTCTAACACCAAACGGAATATCTGACAGTGCTTCTGAGGACACTGACCAGGACGACGTATCACATCCCTGCTTGTTTTCAACTAATGATTTATACGAAGAGTCACTTTCGATATCAGATTCAAAATCGTCTTCATTGTTTCCTTTACTAATTGGAACTTCTTTATGTAAAGTTTTATCGATAAATGGAACTTCGGTTTCTTCATTTTCTATATTATGCAGGAGAGGAGCCTGCTTACTGACATTAGCAATTAGGTTGAGTGGTTCTGTTACCGGCTTGAAAACTGATTCCAGCACTTGCTGATTGTTAATCTCAACATCTCTCATCTTTCGTACTTTCTTCTTAACAGCTTCTGCAGCCTCAACTATTTGTCTTTTCAGTGATTTTTCCATAATAACAAAAAAAGTTCGTGATTGATTATGCGTTGTCTGAAGAAGAATAATAATATAGCGAGGGTACAGGTCTTAAATATTAATATTTTTAATCAAAGACAACAAAAGTGTCAAATTTATTTCTGTAACATCCTTTATTTTTGGAGCAATCCTTATTAATTACTACATAATTGAAGGGTTCACTCCATATTTTTGAACACATTTCACGAAATTCAATCCATGACATATCAGTGTTGACATGTTCTTCATAAATATGTCGTAAATTAATTTCATCTTGTTTAAAAAGTATGATTAAGTTCGCATTGTCTCTTACTAACTGCTTAGGGATTTTACTGTATGTTTGGTTTAGATAAAAACAATCAATGCATTTGTGTCTTCCCATCGCAAAATAATCACGCATGTTACTTTGATTTTCACAAGCAACATCATCAAAAATAATCACGGAGTTGGGTTTTGCGTCCTGAACGCTTAGTACCTCCTCATTTCCCTGATATTTCTGGAGGGAAATACCAGGCACCCGTTGCAAAACTCTTTCTAAAAAAATGTACTTGGGTTGGTGCAGAGTTTTTGAATAAACATAAACATTTTCAAATCTTAATCCGTTTTCGTGTATAAGAAGACCAATTAATAAATTGGTTTTTCCGCAGTTGGACGGACCGCAAATGATACATCGTACTGTGTTAGGC
This sequence comes from Leucania comma, assembly GCA_958295575.1. NCBI lineage: Eukaryota > Metazoa > Arthropoda > Insecta > Lepidoptera > Noctuidae > Leucania > Leucania comma. The sequence continues at coordinate 7,473,986 of OY282468.1, forward strand.
AATAATTCTCCATGACGAAAACTAGTCTTACAAATATCATCGCAGACTGTATTAACATGCAGCGATTGCGGTTGTTTTACAAATTTCATGATTACTGTCGGAAATGAACCGATTGAAAATGAGTGAATGTATATAGAACGTTAACATTTATAAACTTACCTCTTTTGGGTTCCTGGTCATTGATCGAGTCGATTGTTCATTATTGAGCATTCTGTACCACCCTTCAGAGCGATAGCGAGCTCGCAAGATCATTGGTCGTGTACAGTAATGCACTAGAGAGTAAGTAAACGGAGAATCGAGTTGATGGTTGATTTTTCATCGTGCTCCTAAACGCGGCATACTAGCCAGCCGTACGGAAGATAGTGTTAAGAAGCAGGTAACTAGTTATTGGTCGAGTTAATCGTTCCTAATACACGGTCCATCAAACTGTCTCGTTCGAGTGGAGAGTCGAGTCGATTGTCGATTATTGGGCATTCTATACCACTATCGGCAGCGAGGCGCACTCGCCCGAGCACTTGCCGATAGTGGTATAGAATGCCCAATAATATACTACTAATATGTATCTACAAGATATCTGTGTTTCCCAAATATCTAGAGAAAAATGTGTAATAACGTCGGTCTTTTAAAAATACAGTTTCCCTCACACTTATTAATAAGGTTTATAAACATCTCATATTACAACCAGCTTTTAACTGGTAGGTATCTAAAAAGAGCACACAGTTACTGATCGTCTGCCTTAATCAGTATTCAAGATACGACATTTCTTAGGAGTTATTAACCGTACGTATAATGTAGTCACATCCTTTAAGTAATGAGGTATTTCGCACCGTGGAGTGCAAAACCCATACATTATAATTGAAGGCTCTAGTTAAGGGCTTAATGAAGAATTCTCCCATACATGATACATCTTTTCAATTAACCAAGTTATAGGCTGTTACACTTGTTTATTTTTTAGCAATGATTTTTATCTGATTGTTCTTTTTTTGTTTTTGATGGGAAAGAGGGGATTTATAAGTTTGAAGTTTCTGCCTGTTTGTCTGTCTGTGTATCTGTCCATGGTATCTTAACTCTTACACGAATGGACTGATTTTGATGCGGCTATTTTGTTGACTTATTTCGATGGGGCAGAGGGCGTCCACAATGCGCCGCCATCCCGTTCGTTCTTGAACTTCGCGTTTTATTCCTATCCAGGTCTTCCCTATGTTCTTCGCCTCTACGATGACCGTTTGTCACCAGGTCTGCTTAGGGCGACCACGTTTTTGCTTTCCTTGGGGATTCCAGTCTGGGGCTTGCCTTGGTATATGCTCAGGATCCCTTCGGAGCGTGTAGCCGATCCAGTTCCATTTGCGGCGTTTGATCTGTTGGTCGATCGAAGTTTCACTGCAGCGTCTCCACAGATCTATATTGGAGATTTTCTCGGGCCAATAAATACCGAGAATACGACGAAGACAGCGGTTGATGACCTGGAGTTTTTTTGTTGAAACTTCTAAATTATGTGTGATACTGTTGCCAGCGACTTCGTCCGTGTGATAGTAGTAAATTATTCTAAGGTAATTTACTCGTACAAGTATCCTTTTTGACTACCCGTGTCGCAAGTTTCATCGAAATTCATTCAGCGATTAGAGTGTGAAAGAGTAACAAACATACACACCTTTCGCCTTTATAATATTAGTGTGAAGTGTGACTGGCTTCACTTAGCTGCGTTGTCCGTGCAAATGCAGAAAACTATCCCAAAAAAAATCTATTTTTTATGTATTTTATTTAAACCAGTGCTTGACTGCCATCCCATCTGATGGTAAGCAGTGATGCAATCATTGATGGTGAGGCGCACTGGTTTATTAAGAGATTCACTCTTGCATTGAAGACACCTAAATTATAATCGGACGAAAAGACCGCAGCAGGCAAACTGTTCTAGTCCTTCGATGTACGTGGTATAAATGACGAGGTGAAACGCTTAGTCCGTGCCGTAGAAGTTTGATCGTAGGATGTATATTCGTTGGTTGTTTGATGGAAGAAAGGAAATGGCGGAACCCATTTATGCTATTCCAGGACGTGGTTTACATATGGACTAAATTTCATCTTAATCTGTCCAGCAGTTTGAGCGTAAAGATGTAATAAAAATACACACATATATACAAAGTCTCGATGTTGTGGATGTGAATATTTGAAGCATTATTGGTTTTAACATTATGTTTTATATTATGATTATTATAAAAGAACAGAAAAGTGTTTTCTAATAAGGAGATTTTTCCAGTATAATATATGAATGCAATATTCATTTATATACATAATTACGTTTTCCAATTAAGTATCTATACTTGTATATAACATACATAAAAAAGTCACTACAGTTAATCCACAAAAATATTCAAGCAAATATTTCTCTTTTTACATAGCAAACCATCGAGGTCGCACGAAAGTCAATTAAAATTATATCATTAATCCATGTCATTGGTTCCGGGAGCAGAATGTTTGCAGCGCCTTTACCGAATTAAAATATAGCGTAACACATAACTTAATCTGATGACAGTTCAAGATATACATCGAGGTAGTGATGTTGTTCGGCCGTCCGGTAACCGTCCGGACCAAGCCCGTGTCGTGGACGTCCGGTAACCGTCCGGACCGAGCCCGTGTCGTCGACGTCCGGTAACCGACCGGACCGAGCCCAAGTCGTCGACGGCGCGTTCTGTTCCCGCGCGCCTCAAGGAGCTGTCAGCACACCGAAGAGACCCAGCCTGCTAACTGCAGGCAGGCAGGGTCGAAGCCTGCTGGGGTCAAGGGCCGTTTTCTGAGAGGAAGGCTCAGCCCCGGCACTATAGGCAACGAAGGAACGGGGTAGGTTTTTAGTCAGTAAGAGTCTGACACTACTTCCCGCTCCACCCAAGGGCGGGATTTGTCATTGGATGATTTTAGATACCATAAAAAAAAGCCCGTTTCGTCGAAGGCGCGTAGTATTCCAAGCGCGTCTTAAAGAGATGTCAGCTAAACTATCTGCCTATCAGGACCGAAGCCTACCAGGGCAATAGGTCGCCTTCTGAAAGGGGGACTCGTGGTCTTAGGATGCAAAGGGTAACTGAACGAACGTAGGTGTAGTTTTAGTCAGTAAAAGTCTGTCTCGCTTCGTCCAAGAGCGGGAGAAGAAATTAGATGATTACACACCTTAAAAAACCGTAATTTCGGGGATGCAGGATTTTGACGTTGTTGGAAGACGCAGCGTTGGATGACCTCTTACAAGGTGGACCATCAAGACTGCGGGAATCGGATAGATGCAAGACACACAGGACCGTTCATTGTGGCGACATTTGGGGGAGGCTTATGTCCAACTGCAGATGTGTTTGGGCTGAAATGATGATGATGATAAGGATTGTTTGAAGCAGGTACTATTATAATTTTTTTTACAATTTTTAAAATTATTTTTTTCAGACTTAATACTCAACTCACCCCAACACTACACCACCTCACTCGCTGACATTTCGAAACAGAAATATTTAGCTTGCAAATCTCGTAATTTCACTTCTCAATCAGAGGAGCTATCGTCAGATCTGTGTGTGTACAGAATTTTTCATCGTTTCACTCCAGTCCAACGTGGCGAGTCTAAAGCCTCAGCCAGGGTGATGAGCTTGCGCGGGTGATACGCGATAACGCTTGCGTCCAAGCGTTTTCATCAAACTTCTCCTGTTCTGAGTGAAAGGAAATGTCAGACTTTTAATGACTAAACCCACAGTGTTCTTTCGGTCAATTAGTCCGCAGCCCTGGCTCGTCCGCAGTCGGCTCTAACTGATTTTGCTGATGTTCCTTTTAGGCTACCTGTCCACCGGAGCGAAGCGGTGTTGCGAAACAGAGTAACGGATAAATATTAACCAATAGAATTGCACAAAATCTCCGCTCCTCTCCAATGGACAGGGAGTACGAACTAGTTTAAAAATCATACAAAAATTGGAAGAGGAGCGGGACAACGGAGCGGGTAAGCGGAATGGGGAAGCGGCGAGAGGAAGAGAAGAGGAGAAATTAGTGCGGCCGCTACAAAAAGAACCTATAGCTAAAAGAGTCCGCAACTCCGCTCCGCATTACTTGTTTGCTCCGCTCCGCTGCCCCGCTCCACTCCTGTGGACAGGCAGCCTAAAGCTTGCGTCCTTTACAAGAGTAACTCTAAAACACCTAGCTCAACAAACGTGATGGTGCAACATCTAGTTAGCAAGCGATCGTTTATTGTTTTAGTTTTGATGAAATTTGTCAAATGAAACCGAGTTGTTGAAATAACTGCTCGGCCGAGCATTCAGCGCTATGTTTATACGTACCGAGTATTCGGTCGAGAACACTGTCTGTCCCGTTTGCTCGGTACGTGTGATCAAGGCATTATGCTCTGCCCACCCGACTTTATATCAACCAGTTACAACTCGCGATGTAGGTACATCGCGAGTTGCGGCGGCGGACGCGATTAAGTGGCCTTAGTAGGTACTAAGGCCACTTAATCGCGCCCGCCGCCGCGCACGCACCCGCCCCAGCTACCGCGTATGCACTCAGAACAAGGCCTTACGAGTATATTGCCGCCTTATTTTTGACACGCCGATTAAAATGATAAACTTGGCAAGATATTAAAACGCAGACTGATTTCCTTATCAGATATTTTATTTTGGAGTTATTTTTTAACAGTTTTCGTTGTATAATTGAAGTCTCTTTCGTAATTGGTTTAATCTATTTATTATTGCAGGTAATTAATTAATTCTGTTAGTTGGTTTTGTGGTTAAGCCAAGTCTGTTTGTTATAAGAGTCTATTCCAGGACAAGTTATACTTAGGCTTGCAGACGGCGAGCAATGGGTAGCTCATCGTCCGACCGTTCGGTAATAGCCGAACCGGGCCCAAGTCGACTCGAAATCGAAGGGACCCAACAAGGTCGAAGCCTACTGGGGCCATGGGTAATGTAAAAGTGTACCCCGGGGCCCTAGAACGAAAGCAAAGAAGGAGCAGCAGTAGGTTTTTAGGCAGTAAAAGTCTGACACGAGTCTGGCGAGGCGGGAGATAGCCTCGCCCAAGGGCACGGAGATGTCATAGGATGATTTTCCCACCAAAAAAAAGGACTTATACCTACTTGTGTACCAATGTTCATCTGAATTTGTTGAGCTATTTCAGCGTGAAGAAGTAACAAACATACCCATATAGTACGCGGCAAATAAGTCGATCCAATTGCTACATTTAGCCCCCACTTTGATTGAGGTCCGAAAATCGGTTATAATCCTCGTCACACAACTTGAACAATCGTGGCTGTCGACCTTGAATGCGCAGTAACCGAATTGCGGGACTCAATTGAAGTGGGGGGCTGCACGTAACTATATCAAATGCATTGCATCGCATCGCATTAGCCTTTTAATGCTCCCACTGCTGGGACACAGGCCTCCTCTCTAGGAGAGGGAATGGACCGTAATCCACCACGCGGGCCCGGTGCGGATTGGTGGATGTCACATGTCTTCGAATTTTTGGTTCTAGGACATGATATTTTCCTTCACCGTTTTTGAGAGCAGTGGTGATGAAATAAATTACACAAAATAATGCGCCTGGCAGGGTTTGAACCCTACAACTCGTAAGTCGGGATCGTTACCACTCGGCCACCACTGCTCTCAAATAACAAATGGTTCAACTTATTTGCCGCGTACCTACTATAGCGAAAGTTTGTACGTACAAACTTTCGCTTTCATTATATTAGTGTGACTACCTTTCAGTCTAGATATCATTGGACTATATGGCGGTCCAATTCCTTTGATTACCTACCGAAATCAATTTCGTTGCTATTTGCTTATTTACAAAGTTCTATAATATTCCCTTTCAAACGTGTTACTGCCAGTAATATTTTTAGTTATTTGTCTCAATGTTCCTTCTTACAGTTCGAAACACCACAGTAAAACCCTACTAACTAAATAATTAACAAACACTATGGCCAATAGTCAAAAACCTCAGCTTTATAATTTGTCTATTCTCTTTGAAATTAGGTAATTCGCTGGCGCCATGCCTCTTACGGTACTAGGGAAGCATAAAATCGTATTGTTCTTGTATTCATTGAGTAACACTATTTCACCCATTACGTAAATTAGTAGCAATAAATAGTTTCATTCATGAGAGCGGCCTTGGGTGTTTTGAGTTCTGGGTGGCAAGGAGTTGTAGTTTTTACTTAGATATTTCCTGCAGAATTGCTTTGGCTAAAACAGACGTTTTTTTTTTTTCAATAAAAATAGTTTATTTTTGCCCTTATTAAGAAAGAAACTCGTTGAAAGGAGGAGTGTTGTGTTTTATTTCAGTAAGCTCTTGCCTTTTTTTTTTAAATTAAGAAACTTAAAATAAATTCTCTCGCTCTGGATGGATCGAGAAGGAATGTCAGACTTTTACTGACTAAAACACACCTGTTTTCCTTTAGTTGCCTTTTGCGTTCCAGTACCAAGATAACTTTTTTAAATAATCCTATAGCCAAGCATGAACTTTTAAGTGGTCTGTTGGTCTAGTAGTTAGTGGCCCGGATTGCTATGCCAGAGATCGTTAATTCGATTCCCACCCAGGACAAATGTTTGTGTGATGAGCACGATCATTTGTTCTGAGTCTGGGTGTAATTTATCTACAATATTTACGTGTTTAGATATGTTTATGTATGTAACAGGCTTTGTTTAGTTTGGGACTAGACGACGTTGTGTGATAGTTGTGAAAGATTATTAAAAAAAACTACCAGGATTGTAAAAAAAAAAACATAGCTTTACATTGCATTCACAATTTTCGATTCAGTGTCTGTCGTTCACGATCTCATTCTCAAATAAGATTAAACAAAAAAAAAAGAAATAGTACGTATACCTACATGAAATATAGACCACATAATTGGCCACCATGGCCAAAACTAGTCCACCATGACTTCCAGCGCGCCACCATGAAAGCGCGAAATCGCTGAACAACTGTTTTAAGAAAAAAATCTATCATTTATTTACATGTCAGGACAAGAATGCACAACACAAAAATAAATATGTAACGGTCGGCGTTTGCTGGATACGCCTTAGAACACTTTATAGGATCCTTTCGTGCCGGCGCTAGCTCGCACAAAGGTAACAAAAGGGAAAAAATAAGAAAAAAATTGTCGAAACTTGTATGGTTCAAAGTGTAAGCTGAAAGCGAGTTAGGCTGTTGTCACACTACCCCGCATCACGCTGCATGTTACGTTTCAACGCATCTACGCACGCACTTGCGAGAGTGGCGTTTTGTGTATTCACGGCGGCTCTGACTCATTTCATTCAAAGCTACACGAAATCACGCACCGCACTGTGAGAATTGGTGTGCCATACCTTGCCTCTCGCCTAGCACCCATACACGTGTGCGCATGTTTCTTCGCTTATAGGCGCGTGATCTGCATGAACGCACGTGGATGCATTTTCCGTATGTTGGACTGTGCGTGTTTTCTATACAAACGGATATATGTACTTACAAGCAACGTTAAAATATGCATTCACGCGCTACGCTTCGTGGCGCGTGGCAGCGTGTTAAACGCCTAAGACACATTCATTAATCTCTCGGCAGTCTTGTTAATCTTCCAACTGAGTAAATGGCTGAAGACATACTGAAAGGTGACTCGCTGAGCTCAAAGCACTTATCAAGCGTTTTGGTAGGAAATCATATAATAACTGTTCCCGGAGGGAATGTAAGACTTTTACTGATCCAACCATGTTCCTCGCAAATCTAAGCAAGAAGCAGTCCAGTGCATTTTTGCCCTAAGGCTAAATAATAACGATAAATTCCATTTCTTTAGCAAATAGGTTTAAAAAAACTCAACGTCAAACGTAATTTTTTTCGTCAGTTTAAACTAGATGAGACTAGATCCACAAACTTTACTATCCATAGTATTCTACTAGAGAATGTAGTTTCCACTGGTTGCTTGTACAAGTTTTAATAAAATCACCGTAAAGATCTAAAAAATAAATGATTAAATTGGATAATAAGCGCAGTAATTTTAAAATATTATAAAACCAAATCCTTTGCCATGTCTGTTTATTGTATAAACTAAATAACAGATTCTCAGGTGGTGTTTATTAGTAGACAAAGCGATTCACGAGGAGAAAAGTCGAGACTTCCAAAGATTTACAATACATGTGCTTTGCGCAGCTGGAGCAGGGGTCACTAGTCAAATAAACTCCACCAAACGCTCATGTGAAATCGCTACCGCTTGCTACTTGTCCTCCAGAAAAAGATGTCGGATCTTTTAAGAAAATTTAGATGCACCGGGTGCGATGTTTTTTTTTTTTTCAAAATCACGTGGGAGGTGAGACGTAATTGCCGAAATTCCTAATTTTTGACAATCAATGGACAGGATATTGCTATTATGATGTACCGAAATGGCGGCCATCTTTCTTTAGTGATGTTTTTGAAATATGTTTCGGGATAATGTCCATGTTCTTGATTTGATTACGGCTCGATCGATAATATAATATTTTTTTAACATTTTACGAGTATTTTATTGCTGAAATTGTGTGAGCCAATCAATGGATAGATTTAAGTTTTATACGGGAATGGCTGTACAGTCATTCACGTGGACGAAATTATATTTTATGTAGTTTGGAACTTATGTTATAAAGAGGCCTCACGTTCTTCGGTAATTAAGTACCCATTAAATAGGTAGGTAATTCAAATTCAGTCAAAATAAAACTAAATCTGACGTAAAAAAACACAAATAAATGAAAGGATAAGGATTAAAAAAAAACGTTTTCAAAACTGGATAAAACCAAGAGAGTAGGTACCTATTTACAAATAAATTAACCACTAATATTTTATTTTCGATATTTACAATTTCTAAACTCAAGCCTATTCGTACAAAACCTAATTTAGAATCATCATAACTTTCAAACAATAAACCCATGTTTATATTGTATAATTCAGTTTAATTGTCCATTCAGTCTTGGCGTGAATGCATCTCCGAACCCACACGATGATAACCACTCCGAACAGTGATGTTTTAATAAATTTATTTCTCATCTGACCTCTTTATCTAACGCCTAAGGAGTGAGCGAGTAAACGATTGTTTCCTTGGGAATAGTTTCCTTGTGCTCTCACACCCTACACTGGTCCATTCGTGACGGTCGTCTGAATTTCATCTTAGAAATTGCTGGTTGGTAGAGTTGGGAAAAGAATTCGAAGGAACGTCGATATCGAGTCTAGATTAACGTTCTGTTTTATGTTATATGATCCGCCGATGAACGGCCGATTTTTGATTTGTACCGGCACGTGACTTTGTGATTCAATTTTTTTTTTTATATTCATCACCACTTCTCTCAATACGGTGAACGAAACCATCGTGAAAACATTCGAAGACTTATGACGTCAAATAACTTACGTTGGGCCCGCGTTTTAAATTACAGCCCATTTCCTCTCCTAAAGAGGAGGCCTTCAGGAGTCTCAGCAGTTGGAATATTATAAAGCTAATTATGTTAAATTAGACGTATTTAATACTGAATTTTTAGTCACATAAAAATGTTAAACAAAAAAATATATATATTTTGTTAAGACTTTCAGAGGGTGAAATTTTAGCTCTTGAATGTTAACAACATCCCTCTAACTTTTATTTTCAAAACATAAAAACGTGAAACATCCCTAAAATCGCCCTACTGTTCTACGTGGGAGGCTATAGAATACAACGGTTCTATGGTCATTGAGTAACCTTTCAAGTAACCATACAAACTTAAGTGTACAAAGAACATAAAATATCGACAGAAACTCACATCCCATCCCTTCGACACGCCCACAAGGCATCAATAATCTCGTCCCACAAATGTTCACAAAACAATCTAAAATACAATAATTTACTTTCAAAAAGTGGCGAGTTTGTCGCCTAATTTGTTAAAATTGTTCCATCGTCCACCATTTTTTTTTCTCGTCTTTATTTTTAGCAAAATGAGTAAGCGGTTATAGTTCTTTGTGTGTGTTCTGAGATTAATTGTTGCCATGATTATTATAAAAGCATTTTTCTGTCGACGGGACGTCTCTATCTCTATTAATATTGGTATTCCTGCCTACCTGGTGGGTGGGAAGCGAGCGCAATGATTCTTCTGTGTGCTGTTAACTAATTTTTCTTATTTAAAATGTGGTTTGAGGCACGATGACGTATTGTTGGATTAATTACTTTTGAATTTGTTAGCTGGAAATTGAATTTATAGTGATTGAACTAGTTTTTTTATAGTAGTTAAAGATTTATTTGTTTTGGAAGGTTAACTTTGTAGATTATTGAAAAAATCCGATACTTAAATTACCTAGAGGTTGTTACTGAGGTGAGTAGGTAATAGAAAACGTTTGGAAGACGGATTTGTACGTTGTGCGGACTTCAAATAAATTATGATGATCAATTTATTTATTGTACACTTTATATATACGCAAGACAAACATTTCATGATATCATGAAAATGATGATTACTTACACTTTTACTTTTACTTCACGGTAAAATTTATTGGTACTGGCTGTAAAAGAAAAAGCATTAAGCACAGATGTAGGGTAGCCAGCCTTTCGGTATTTCACAAGATGCATATTGGAGAGTATGTGCGGGAATTGCATGACTTGATTCCGCTATCTACTTTCGCTAACCCTTACGTTGTTGAAACCTATACGGTCCGGATTAAGCGTTTGGCCTCGTCGTTTATACCCGTTTATCGAAGGACTGAAACATTTTGCATGCTGCGGTCTTCCCGTCCGATTATAATTTAGGTGTCTTTAAGCTAGAGAGCTAGAGTGTATAGACTCGTTGTTATCACTGCTTAAAATTCGTTTAGTCCTTCAAACAAAAGTAGATAATCTTTTGTTTATGATATTAAACGAAATCCTAATATCAAAACATGGCATATTTCGTTTGATAACAATAGGAAATCCTTCCGAGAAAGTTTGACTAACCATCTATAAAAAATATTTTTATTACCATATTGTGCCAAACCAAACCAGACGAGTTTGGTTTAGCACAAAATGGTAACCTAATATACATGAATAGAGGTAACAATTGGATCACTATTGTCCTTAACCAGGGTAAAATGGACCCTGGAACCCGAAAATTAAAACTTTATGATCGATAACGGACAGTTGAAGCAATAAAATCTAACAGTGCGGGTGTAATACAACTTGAACCTGCCATATTCGAGATAACACAGAAGAAAGTAGTTTTAAAACCCTTTTTTTAATATATTGGTTAAATGTTCTTTGTGAAGTTCATGAAGCAATAGTTAAAAAAAAATAAAATAAAAATACTTCATTTCAGGCCTTAGTTCATATTATAATACTAATCGCACTCGGGCAAAACACAATCGCGGCAATAAGTCTCCACTTTGAGGACTGGCTGGAGAGGCACTACAGCAACATCATTTTCCGCAAGACGCTGTTCCTCACCAAACATGGAAAGTTCGGGAGCTTTCTCTTTCAGATTCAAGTGGAAGAAACGCCTGAGTTCCACCATTGTCTGGACAGTGCTACCGTAGTTTGTGGAGACAATCGGTAGTGATGACCTCTCGCACTGGGCCCTGGCTTGGATGCGGCCGCCTCCTTCTACGAAGTAGCTGGCGAAGGTGGTGACCATAGCCATGAGGGTACGGACATCGTCACGTCCCAGCCGCCGTAACAGGAGACACTCCGGGCATCGAGACGAAGACGAAGGGTAGTTCTGGCAACACTTGGGGGAAGTCTATTTTCAACAGTACATGTGCTTCAGCTGAAATCATGATCATGATTGAGCATGTTTATTCGATATTGTGTTACTTGTAGTTAAGAGGGCTCTTCTATATCAATGTTTATTAAAGAGGCAACACGAAAAAAGAGAGATAACGCCTGAACGCTCTATTGGCGTTCGGTCACGGTTTTTCACGAAATTTGGTCCAGGAAACACTTGTTTTTTCTAAATTTCTTACAAGTTATTGAAAAACATTTTCGTCATTCAAAATCTGAAGTTTGAATGGCGAAAATGTGAGGTCAAATCAAGTTTCTATAATATGTTTTTTAATTTTTAAAACATATTTTAATGAAGGACCAAAGTTTACGCAAAGTAGAACATTCTCAAAGGTCTTAACTGCATTAATCTTTCACGAATTTATGATTTGATTTAAATAAAAACGTAGATAATATCCACAAAATATTTTTTATATATCTTATATATCGTATTTCCCAAATATTACCTATGTTACCAAAATATTGAGAGAAAGATGTGTAATAACGTCATAATCACGTAAAAGCGATTGTATGAAAATGTAACTCGGGAATCGGGTCTTAACTTGTTACAACCATTTCAGGGAATATTATATTTCCGACCGTTGCCAATATTTACACTGCCAAAATGTCTACGTGGGCAGTCTAACATTGTCTAAATAAAACCAACTTCTTTGTCTCAATGGCTGCCGGTATTGTCTTCAAAACCATAATATGGCATACCGCCATATTATGGTTTTGTTCAGACCATTTTAACAAGATTAGCTTAATGTTTCATTGTTAAAATTGCAGAACAAAGGTACCGATATTAGGAAACAATTCATCCTTATCTGATAACATCTCTGCCGTTACATTTTCCCTGGAAGGTTTCAATTTTTGTGTTATTTTATTGGTTTTGTACAATGGGAAGTCTCTTTACTTGGTTAAGGGTATTATGAGCATCTATTTTTTAGAGAAACCCCTTTCAAAAATGAAAAGTGATATTCATCTATATGTTTTAAAAATCACTTTTACACGTCAATTTTTTTTCGTCAGTTTAAACTAAATGAGGCCGGTGTTGCCTAGCTGAATACCCTGAAAAAAAAACACCGAAACAAACTCAGGAGTCTAAGTCTCTTTTAAAGTCCATACAGTAAATACGTATTGGACAAATCACATGAGGACCATGCAGATTTGTCTGAGATGGTCTTTTGAAGAAAGACCCGTACAGATTTTAGTGGACATGGCTAGTCAGTGCAAGTATTTGTATTCACTAAACTTCAACTCAGGAGTACTAAGGAGCTTAACAACTTGACAAACAATACCTAGGAAAGAACATTTGGGTAGGCCGCAAAAAATACTCAAATTCCAGACATACGCTAAAATTAGGGAAAAGAAAAGAGAGAAAAAAAAATCGATTCCACATTGTCCTCACATTTACAATGTATCTTTAAGTTTACCTAACCTGCCTAAAATATCTATTTTTTCTGTGCAAAATCTTTCACATTGCTCCTAAAGCAGATGGTCGATGTGGCCGAAAGTTTCTGGAGTGTCGGCCGTGCGCCAAAAGACGAAGTTTTGAAAGGCCTCCCAAAAGGTGGGCCGTCTCGTTAACACCGAACCGACTATACGCTATCACGTAGTGCGTTAAGCCTACTCTTTTGTTTACTAAGCAACACACATACACACACTTACATAAGCAACGAATTCTATTATCGGCTGGGTGAGAATGCTCACTCCAGACTGAATCCACGTTCACACTGGGGCTGACAGTGAGCATACTTACAATCGGTGGCGGACAATACGTTGGTCGTGATCGATGCCTAAACTAGTAAGTTCGTTATCATCTTTTCTGCCAAACGTCCACTGTTTGGCCTCACATAAGTGACGTCGCAAAGAACTTACCTATGCGTTTCGCATCCAGAACATTCCCGCGACGCTCACCAGGAAATCGGCCCACCTTTTGGGAGGCCTTTCAAAACTTCGTCTTTTGGCGCACGGATATAGTTTTGACATTTTGTACATAGATTCTTTACATAAAAATAATAGACACGTGTTTCAGGTTTAGCATATACTAAAAATAAGGTTGTATATGAGAAAGTGATAAACTGTGTAATGCCCGCTCACAGTCAGCGGCCGATAATACGTTTGGTCTGTCTGAACAACGCGTAAGCGTCACTGCCAGTAAGACTTATTACCTACAAGAGACCGACCGGTGGTTCGGTTTCGCTTTCAGCTGCAGTTTCGATTTCAGTCAATATGGGTCCAAATATTCGGCTCGCCGAAACTACGAGTATATAGCGCCTTTAAGATTACGGTTATGGTAGGTACCTAGCAGTCAGACCTTCTTTTTTTTATTATTTAGTATTTTTATGAAAGCTGTATCTATATAATTAAGCATAAGTATTTCTATAGTTTCGGTTTTGATTACGGTCGAAATAGGAAATGTTTCTTTTTGTGTGAAGTCACGTAATTACTTCTCCCGCTATATGGCTGAGCGGGAAGGCGCCTTATTTTCCAGGACCCCAGGATTCCGTATCGGAAGTTATCCATGGGCTCAGTCCGAAACTGGAAGATTAGCCGAACAATCGGTTACGACTGTTACGGCTGCAAATTGAGTTTTACTACATTCTAAACAGGTGTTTACTTCTGTTTGTGTCGCTTTTTTACCATTTCTTGTAACACCCACGTGTCTTTTAGGATGTTTCGACTTTCACAGGCCGAGCATAAACACCGTTACACTAAAAAAGCCAAATAAAGTTTATTTTTAATATTTAAGGACCCATAAAAACCACATATCACCCATGATAAAGCAATTCCAAGCGCCGTACATCCACAAACTATAAATTAATACACCTAACGGGTTCTTAATAAAAGATTAAATCGTCATTTGGTTCCATTAAAAACATATTCCAAATAATCTTAAGGATCGTAAAAGTGTTGTCTTCTTCAACTATTTATTGGTTGAAAACATTTACAAATAAGTTTGGACAACTATAAAAACGGTTGGACCCGTTTACAACTTGACGAATATCTACAAAATATTTTGGTTGGTATAAGTTTACGACGAGATACCGTCACGCCTCGGGTAGGCAGTTCGTGTAATAAAATTAAATTGAAAGCTGAGAGACGGCTTGCTTCCAGATACCTTTGTCGGGCCATCCACCAGCTTTATAGCGTGTTTCCTCTGATACTAGAAGTTTTAAGGCTTTTTGGTAGCAGTATTGCACTCGACTGTTGATCAAAAAGTTAAAGCTGGCCCAATTATAAGTAACAAAGATGAAAACTGCAGCGTACTGGAAGACGCAGCGTTGGAAGGCCTTCTACAAGGTGGACCGATGACCTGGTAAAGGTTCCGGGAATCCAATGGATGCGAGACGCACAGGACCGGTCATAATGATGACACTTGGGGAGGCCAATATCCAACAGAGGACGTCTTTAGGCTGAAATGATGATGATGATGACGACGAAGATGAAAACTTATATTCTTCGGTTGAAAACGTCAATTTTGGTCATAGTGAATATCCCACCAATGTGTGGATATCTACAAAACGTTTTGGGAACACATTCATTGTGCACAGCTAAGGAGTGGAATTTTCTGTCAGGACGGAGTAGTACGGAGTCTGTTTTTCCTACAGTTTCCACTCAGGGGTCTATATGTCAAGAGCGAATAGATTTCTTCTATGTAAGTGTGCTCCATCGTCGACTATGTCGTCACTTTCCATCAGGACATGGTGTGAATAGTTAAGACTTAAATTCAAAAAAAATGTAACCAAGATTTATGTAACTCATAATATGATTTAAAAAGAGTGTCCATGGAGTTTCTTGCACGCTTTGGAACGTGCAATTTAGCTTCACTTTTTTTATGGACTGACTGACATTTCAAAAATTCAAAAGTGCCTATAAATTGGTCTATTTGAAATAAACTATTCTGATTCTGATTCTATATAAAGAGTTAAACTTACCATCAACTATATATAAATACAAAGAAAAGACTGCTATGAAATTATAATCTCCCGAAAAACGTCCGGACCGACCCCGAGAAGTCGACGGCATGTAGGGGCTCAACAGGACTGAAGCCTACTACGGTCTGACGGCGAGCTAACCATTGCCAGCCGTCCCCAAGCACGCTTCTACGGTGCGCGGTGGCCGAAAATCGAGATCGGAATCCCTGCGGCGGCTGGGGCGTGAGGGCCGTTGCATGCTGCCTTTAGCAGTAATGCTAGCAAAGGACAGCATTTGCTAGGATTACTGCATCGATTCGAACCATGGCCTGTACCAAAGCCCAGCGCGATAAATCGTTGCCGCCGATCGCCCCACGAGGACACGGCGGTACTCTGCCCAGGCAGAAGCACAGTTCTTTGTGTGCTCTACCGTGTCCTCCGGGCGGTCCACACAGTGGCGACACCCGGGCGTCTCTTCTGCACGAATCCGGTGCAGGTACTTATCGAACTTGCCAAGTTCGGTGAGAACATATTTATGTATAAGAAGATAGATGTAATAAATATGAATGGAAGAATAAATAAATTAGCTATATCCAAATAAACGCTATCCCAAAATCATACACATTAAATTCCCAACACTCATACAAGTTACGTGTCCATTACCTTTCATTATTCCCGCTCCCACACCGTTGTACTTTTTGGATACATTTCTTCAATGGAACCAGTCCTTTTTTTCACTTTAGGCACGTTTCACACGCTCCAAAGTGAGACGTTGTCGTCGGCGTGTTAGTTAAACATGTAATCAGGCTATTAGTTCATATTGGCGGTCCGATTGATGATTGATCTCTGTATTAGAGACCCTTTTTTGTGGCGCCAATTAGGTGGATAGGAGTTGGCGAAGTTTGACCGTAAAGTTGGATTTTGGTCAGCCGTGTGTGGGTGTATCTTTGTTACAATGTTTTTCAATAATACAGGTAACAATGATGCTCCTTTAATTTATTTACTACCTATTAACAAAACTGTTTAGATTTTTGAACCTTGGAAATGTGCATTTTATACTCCGAACTCCATTTGCGTTGGGAAATACATTACGATAATAATTATGTATTGAAACTTTTATGTAGTATATCCATGTCTTTTAATCGAACTGAAACGAATTCACCTGTCTCTTAAATTTCAGAATGCACACATTATTCCAAATCGAAGGTCTTGATTAAATATTTTCTTTCTTTTTAACTTGAGCTGTGACCACACGCACAATTAATGCCTACCTACCTAATTTCGGTTTCGGTGGCCGATAAAACCGTAATTTATGCAAATATCTGAATTGAAGTTTACGGTCGCGTGCTTAATGAATATCGGTAATCGGAAATTCCGCAAATGACGGTTTTTGCTTTTGGGTGGTAAAATTAAAATGTATACTAATAGAGTGTTGTCAGTTCCGATGTCTATTAGGATAGTTTATGTCCTTGTTAAAATATTTATGCGCATAATAATTTTACGAGTAGCTCTGATTTCCCTTTCGCTGATTTTTTGTACTTTTTGGGTGGCATCGTCTTCAAAAGTCTTACAGTTTCTTTTAAATAAGTTAGTCTGTAGAGTAACTGAAGTTGTTATGGCCTACAAATCTGATTTCAGCCGAATCGAGTCTACTGAAATAGTTAAGCCCTAGGTCAATCAACCATGGTCGCAGGGAATTGCTTAATAATTACAATTGTTTACACAATAATAATAAAATCGATTTTCTTTATTAATAAACTAAATTAAAGACGCAAAATCAGTAAATAAACTAATAAACTACTTAGCACTCGTGGTTGTCGAGATGTGAAATGTGGACTCGTTACTGTCAACAACGCCCTGATAGCCAAGAGCCTCGATGACAACCTTTCGCAAATGACGTTTCGCGGATGAATCAAGGGCCTGATTCAAGGCTCGCATTGTAAGGTGGTTTTACTCTCTAGAACACTAATCACCGGGTAGTTTGGACCCTGCTCCCAACACTGGTTGACTATAGTTCTTATAAGTAAGTCTTTTTCTCTTGTGTTCCCATTGTTTGGAGTCGAGTCTCCTCACAAATCAGCGCCAGAATATTTTATGGCAAATTGAGGTTTCCCTCGATTCTAGACCATCAGGTCAATGGAGGGCGACCTATGCCTCTGAGAGGTATAGTTTAACTTTTAAAACATAGTCCTTACTCCTATAGTTTTTATATTTATGTGTTTTTATAAAAAAAAAAAAAATATATTAAAGTGAATAATTAAAGGAAATATTATGTTTATGAATCACACATAAAAAAATCCCACCCAAACCGATCACCTAATTAATGCGTAATACTAAATGTCATTCGAAAAATTTGCCAAACAAGCTTCTAAAATTCAAATGGCATCGAACATACTCATAAATATTTAGCTATTTTACAAGATTTTATTGCTATTGTCACACGAAACTAATTTAGCAACAGTTTAACCCCGTCAAAGGAAACATTAACGTCAGTATGGGCATAAATAAAGAATTCCCGAGCGCGAACTTGACGTATCTTAATTAGTAAAACTAGTGGTCCGCCTCGGCTATGCTCGACTATGCTCGGTTATGCTCGACTATGCTCCGCAAAGCTTGTTTTTACCTATGAAGTGGCTGACTCATAAACGGGTAACTTTGAGCTATGACAAACGTATGTTTGAATTAATTTAGAATTTTAAGTTCAAAACAAAGTTTAACAACGCATTTACAAAGAAGTAATTAATTTCTCATTAAGTCATTACTTGAGGTTTTTTATTAATTAAAAATCCCGCCCTTGGGCGGAGCGGGAAATAGTGTCAGACTCTTACTGACTAAAAACCTACCCCGTTCCTTCGTTGCCTATCATACCGGGGATGAGCCTTCCTCTCAGAAAACGGCCCTTGACCCCAGCAAGCTTCGACCCTGCCTGCCTGCAGCTAGCAGTTTGCTGACAGCTCCTTGAGGCGCGCGGGAACAGTACGCGCCGTCGACGACTTGGGCTCGGTCCGGTCGGTTACCTAGAAATCTTCATTGATAATTTTTCTTAACTATAGAATACAAAATGGTTACTTGAGTTTTACTCAAGTAATTAGTTTTAATTGTTTATAAATACGGGTAGTAGACATGTTGTTCTTGTTTTGAAAGTTTTGGGAAATGAACCATAAAAAGTGTTTGAATGTAGATAAAGATAAAACGAAATTATTTTAGTAATTAGCACTGATTATTTTGTATAATTAGAAAAATTGTAGTAGAGCGATTAAAAAAAAAATCTTGAAAAATATTTTTAAACCAGAGTTGGTTAGAATTCACTCCACATTCTTCATGAACATTTTCATGAAGAATGTGGAGTGAATTCCAACCACTATATAGAAATATATATTATTTAAAATCTCTGTACAAATTATCTACCAATTCACACAGCTGTGCGCAAAACACCGCGTTGTGGCACAAAGCTGTGTGGTCTGCCGCAGGCTCAGTGCTTGACGGATCAATTGCTTTATTGTTGCCACCCCGTGGCCCTCTGCTCATGAAATAGTGATACCAGTTCCCGGACTTTCTTCCTTGAAAAATTGAGAGCAGGTTTATTTAGTACCATACGGTGTTGTGCCATCGGTACTTACATATTAGGGTACGGTAATTACATAACCAATCCTAAGGACATTTTTAATATCTTGAGGATTTCAACACGCATGCGGAATTGCTCCGCATACGTAGCTCCCGCAAAGTCCTTTTCATACAATTATTTATTACAATGCGTAGATTACGCACACGGGATGCAGAGCGCGATATTGTACAGCAGCCGAGCGGAGCAATTCCGCATACGTGTTGAAATGTACATGATATTAAAAACACCCTAATGCGCTGGGTTGCAATAGGCGCTCTTTTCCATGCTGCCATGAGATCTGTCCACCGTATCGGGATCAGAAACGGCAGCGGAATTAGGGCCACACTACCACGATGCAGTGTCATTAACGTGGAAATGGTGCGGCGCCAGACTCCGTCATGTTACCGCATCATGTAGTCATTACACCTGTGTACTGCAAACTGGACCCTTGACCGTTACCTCTGGGCCACCACTGCTCTTTAAATGTTTGTTTGGAAATTGGGCAAACAATACGCAACAAAATTCATCAAATGCAAATTTAATGAAATCCCCAATATTGTTTTGGAGTGGAGTAAGTCGTACAGTCATGTAATAAATTAATTTCCACGAATAATTCTCGGGTTCCATACAGAAATTTCCAGTATCGATCCCGGGATACCCCGCACATCACTAGCAGAGACCGCGTCGTGCCCTCCCGTGAAGCTGGGAGAATCCGGACATCGCCTCCGGTGGCGAAGTGGCGAGGCGCGGAAATTTTTACACGACGCGTGGATGAAATAGGTGTTATGACTTATTGTTAGCCTACGGAATGGTCTAGAAGCATTTCTGTTTGCTGGGAATATTGGTCAGCTTCCATTTGTTGGATAATATTTTATTTTTATATTTTTGCAACTGACAGCATCCGTGAAAAAAAAAAAAACTAGTGGATGATATTTCGAATTTAAACAATTTTGAGACCTTTCGACTATTTTTGACAGGAGCTTTATATGATTTGCAACGATTGTATTACTTACCTGATGGTGAGTGATGCAATCGTTGATGATGAGGCGCACTAGTTTATTAAGACCCTCTTCACTCTAGCCTTGCAGACACCTAAATAATTATAATCGGACGAGAAGACTGTAGCAGGCACATTGTTCCAGTCCTTCAATGTACGTGGAATAACTTGCGGTATCCGCGCTGGTATCCGCAGTGGTATCCGCGGTATATTTTAATGTAATTTAAGTAATTTTATTTTATTTAAATTTGTACTAGTAATTTAATCTTATTTCACTGTTGCTATTCCAAGCCTGAAATAAACTAATTTGGTTATTATTTATTATTATAAACTACGAGACAAAACGTTTTATTATTAACTTATACCATTACATTTTTTGTAGATCTTAGTTCGCTCTGCTTATAAAATATTTTTTTTGTAAAAAAACGACATTTTAAATATTCCCAAATATAATTTGAGAATATGATTAATTAGACGTTTGAGGATCATTAAATAAACCTAATTTTTATTTCAGTACCTACCTGTTGAAATATCCAAAAAATGTATTTAATAGCCCCCGACCTGGTTTCGCCTGAGGGATACAAGATCTTATACGGACAGAGTATTGGGCCTAAAATGCTGCATCTCGGTAAAACTAAGTCGAAGACGAAAAGAATACACGAGAAGACACAAAATTTTGACAATGTTGACAAACACCATTCATAATCAAATTTCCATTTCTAAAAGCTCGTTTCAAATGTTTGCAGAAAAAAAAAATATGCAAAAAAACAATAAGTTTTGAAATTAGAGATTTTTTTATTCATGCACCAAGGAAATTATTATATTGGAATTATAACAAAAATGTGACATTAATAGAATCTGGCATTATAAGAATCTGACATTCATAGAATCTGGTATTTTAAACTCATCTAACATTTTAGAATCTGACATTTATCGACTAAACCAAAGAAACTTACATAACTGTCAGATAGTCACAACACGTACTCTTATTAATTATTTGAATACCGTAATTAGAGACACAAGAGAAAGACAATAGGTATAAGTTTGGTTAGGGCTTGAGTAATTAAAAGCTATAATACGAACGTCCAAAGTCTTGAAATGTATATCTATAATATTTTTTTTATTTTTTCTCCACTGCGTACATTTGTCTGGACTGCTTAAATCAAGAAATATAACAAAAAAATCTGACGACGGCTGATAGCGGAAGTTTGTTTTTCAGTATTTTGTGATAAATAATTTAATCTATAAACTAACAATTAGATTTAGACAGTCTTTTACAGAAGAGAATTTTAAGTCACAAAATGCTTAGAGAAATGTATGGTACAATTTTTTTTTATTGTGGCTGACTGGTCAGCCGATGAGGTTGTCGTATTCTTAACCGGACTTGCCTGCTGATGTTTTAATAAATTAATGCATCTAGCTAAGACTTCCACCGTACCAACTAACCAATCAACACCAAAACGTGAAACTACACCCAAAATCTTTACGCAGCGCGATTTTAACGCTGCTGGATCGTCTTGTTTGAACTTGTTCAAGGTCGCGACCTTGACAATTCCTAGATGATGCCAGGCCAATTATACTAAAACTAGTTCGCACAGTTTTTGCATTGCGTGATGAACGAACGAAAGAGAAACTCATTTGATGCCTTCGGGCGCTATGTAATAACACTTTTAATGTCAAACGGAATATTTTTAGTGTTTCAGACAGTTTATTATTAAATGCTATTTAGTTTGTGGTGTTATTATTTTAGTGGTTTTTTCCGGTTGTAGTACAAGAGCAAATCTTTAGTTTGTTCTAAAAATTATCTCAGCTATATGATCTAATCATAAACAAATACAGTTTAGCTATTGATCTGCAACTGGCAATGTGTTTCACAGACGAAAATTTAAATATTGTAAATAATGTTGTCTGTTTAAACAAAAGTGCTTTAACTCAAATCAAATGATGGCGTAGCAATTCCTTTAAGAATTTGCTGCAACGCTTGTACCTTTATGTCTAGTATGTTATATCTCAAATGGTTCTATAGAGTTTTTTGATCCCTACATGAAAATTTTTGTTACTGTACTAAATCTGTTTTAGCAGTTCAAAATTTCTTAAAAACTCATGGATGTCTCCTAGTAACGTTTTTTTGAAATTTTAATGGCCTTGCTGTCCCGTCTCTAAAAACCAGCCTATACCTATTTCAATCTAGACAAACCCACTAATATCAAGCTCGTAGGATCTGAGTAGAGGGCTGCGGGATTGCTGTAAAGAATGACTTGGAATGCAAAAGGGAACCGAAGAAACATGAATAGGTTTTGGTTAGTAAAAGTCTGACACTCTTTCGTACTCTACCCAGAGCAAGAAAAATTAAATTATTTGACGACTTCCTATCAAAAAAAAAAAAAAACTGGAAACTGAACAAAAGTGAATGTGGTGACAGTTAACATATTTTAAGTTGCAATATTACCGACAACGTTTTAGAAAATTACAACCAGTAAGTACTCTGGGTAGGTACAGATTTTTTACAAAAGAAACATCTTAATTTGCCAAAATATCCCAAAAACTGCGTGTGGCATGGAAGCTGTTCCAAAGGTGCCGCTCGCACGCATGCATATGTCATAATTTAGACAGTTCGACGCAGGAAAATAAAGAGCTCGCCCTCTCCCAACGAAATTACTGACACCTCTAGTTTTTTAAATCCCTTTTTGTTTCATCATTTTGCATGTGTTGCCAGCGCGTGAATTGTGAATCATTTGGCAGTTTTATTCATAGTTTAGCAACTAAATATTACAATGTCGTATTTATAGTTTTATTTCGAACAAAGAGGTAGATTAAGTTTCTAATGATGATCGTTTATTACGGAAAAAGACAACCAGGTGTTTTTGCGGCTTGTTTCGGAAATTAGACCGATTAGTTTAAAGACTAAAATAGCAATTAACATAGTAGATGGATTCAAAAATAGCGATTATGTTATAACAGATGATTGGTCCAACTGGTTTTCATTGATACCTTAATTATTAGTCAATATCGTTTAGCAAAAATATTAATTCTGTGTAAAATTCTCTCTCATTTTAAATAAAATATCATTCAAGATTTTTTTTAAGATTCTAAGTAATCGAAAATAATAAAAGTACCGTTAGTTGGTTGACTAGAAATCCTACTTATTTCTACCAATATCATAAATTACTTTTTTCCACGTCTTATTTAGCGGATGGTCCAAAATTGACACGAATGGTACCTTGTACATAAAAAGGCGAAAGGGTAGGCTGGTCAAACGTTGGAGTGATTATATAATAGCTACGGCTGGAATAACCTAGAACAGACTGGCAAAGGATAGAGACAAATGTAGAGAAATGGAGGAGGCTTTCACTGCCAGAGCGGTCCTTACAACAGAAGATAAAACTAACTACTAGGATAAGCAAATAGGTATAACGAAAAATTATTAGACTATTATTATTTAGCGGATGCTTAACAATAGTTCAGCATCCTATTTTGTTTCTTAGGCTAATTTCCATTCCCATTGCCTACTACTTTGCATAGGCCTCCCCTATTCTTTTTCAAACCTTTCAATCATGTGCTTTTCTGGCCAAGTTTCACCTGCAAACATGATCTGATCACCGGTGACTCAGACGTTCAATGAGTAACGATTTTTACCCATCTCTCCAGATGCTTGCCCATTTCCACTTCAGCTTATTTTAGCTTAGATTTTTAGGCATCTGTAGCACTGTTTAGACATTCATCATCATCATCAGCCTTTTAATGTTCCCACTGCTGGGACACAGGCCTCCTCTCAAAGAGAGGGAATGGGCCGTAATCCACCACTCGGACCCAGTGCGGGTTGGTGGATGTCACATGTCTTCGAATTTATGGTTCTAGGACATGACGTTTTGAAAGCAGTGGTGATAAAATAAATTACACAAAGTGATGAGCCTGGTCGGGTTTAAGCCCGCGATCACTACTCGTAATTCGGAGCCATTACCACTCGGCCACCACTGCTCTCGTTTAGACATAACCTTTTACAAACATTATCAAACAAAAACTTACACCTTAAATAAAATAATACGTTGAAATTAATGTAGTCATTTGTGATGGGTTGGGCTGAATCAAGTCGCTACACGTTTCATCTCGTATGAACGCTACCGACTTGGTAACATACCAATTCAAAGTGTATACCAATGTATATTTTTTGTGACAATAAACTTATTATTATCATTAAAAAAAAAGACTCTTCTATCACGAACTCTTAATGAGATTTATTTGACGGCTTAAACGTAACTATTAAAGGGATCGCGGACTTGCGGACGGCGTGCAATGGGCAACACGCTGTCCGACCGTCCGGTAACCGACCGGACCGAGCCCAAGTCGTTGATGGCGCGTACTGTTCTCGCGCGCTTCATGGAGCTGTCAGCGAACCGTAGAGGCCCAGCCTGCTAGCTGCAGGCAGGGTCGAAGCCTTCTGGGTTCATGGGTCAGTTTCTGGAAGGAAGGCCCGGCCCCAGCACGATAGGCAACGAAGGAACGTGGTAGGTTTTTAGTCAGTAAGAGTCTGACTCAACTCTTCTGTCTTGTCTGTCTGTCACTATTGGCCGCTCTGCCCAAGGGTGGGATCTGTCATTGAATGATTTTACCTACCATAAAAAAAAAACTATTAAAGGTATGGAGCTTATAGGGTGCATAGCTCGACGTACGACGAATATCCACCCATACGTTCTTGAAACTTCTACTTTTACTACTTTACTTCTCCTTCTTGCACGTTCTTCTCCATAGAGATCTACGCTTTGGAACGTGCAATTTAGCTTCATTTTTTTTGGACTGACCGACATTTTGACAATTCAAAAGTGTCTGTAATTGGTCTATTTAAAATAAACGATTCTGATTTCTGATTACGGTCCGGACTAACCGTTTTGCCTTGTCGTTTATATCGCGTACATCGAAGGACCGGAACAGTTTGCCTGTTGTAGTCTATTCGGCCAAATATAATTTGGGTGTCTTCAAGGCTAGAATGAACAGGCTTAAATAAACTAGTGCGCCTCACCGTCAGCGATTGCATCATTGCTTACCGTCAGATGCAATCGCAGTCAAGCACTAGTTTACATGAATTAAAAAAAAAACCTCCACCCTCTTTCTTGCTCTCACGCTTGAAATTCTCAGACGTAATGGCAAGGCCCCTGTTCTCTTGAAAATTAAAACTGCTGCCCAATCAAACGAAAAGTCAAATTACATCAATATTTACATCAATTAAAATGAAACCTCTAATTAAATCATATCACATAAAAACCACAGTTCTTATAATAGCAAAAGGAATTTCATTGAATATTATCATTCCCATCTTTTATGGTGGATCACTCACACCTTTTTTTGTGTGTTCTGTTCTCAATGACTAAGCCGTGATATTAAAATGCTATTAGTCTATATGAGCGGTCAATATATCATTGGGGGGCGGCCGCATCGTCGACTAAATGCGCCCGAGAATTTTTAGTCTTGAGTTTTTTTTCTTAGAGTTTTTGCGAAATAATGTCCGTCTGTGCCATTAGTAAGGATGTGGTGTTAATGCCAAATACTGCCAAATGAGTTTGTTTCTTTATGATTGTTCCTGCTTCTTTGCCGATTTAGACCTCCGTGGTTCGACTGTGGTAGGTTTTTGTCTACTTTGTTTTGTTTTATAGACTTTGATTGGATTTATTTTGTCTTGTTTTTGTGCTGATTTTAATTGTGGATTGGGTTCAGATTAGAGCTAATGATAACTCCTAAATGTTTTTCTAATAAGGCATTAGAAAATCAACACAAGATTTTTATTGTTTGTTTTAATCTTAGAAAAACTGTGATCCTTAATCAGTTCTATAAAATACCAAGAAAATCTTACTAATTGCAGAGACCGGATTGAATTTCAATGCCATGTTTTTATTCTTAAGAAATAATTTTTCCCATCACCATTAAAATTAAAACATCCGAGGCAAACCAACCCAAACAGAGATGTCCAAATTAAGCGCGGGACCGCACTCTCAACCATGAAATAACGAACGGATTGAAACGATGACATCGTATATTTTTCATAACAGCCACTGAGACTTAATAGATACTGGTTTCAAAGAATACGCTCAGTCATACACAAGTCATCAGCTACTTTACATCTAGTGTTAAATTTGGCGGTGCCTTAACAATTCCAGAGATGGAAACGGGCGGCTACTTGATACAGTTGTCATCGCCATAAAACTATTGTGAGAACCAATGGGCTTTTTTTCCTATCACTCTCCGGGAGGCGACCACACTGACTCGTTTCAATGGACCGTCTATCCGTAAATACAATAAAACCGTATTTACGTTTAAGCAATAAAGATGCAATAACCGATGTACCTCGCTGGTAAAATTTTATCTGACCGCTTTTTCAAAAAGGAACAATCTGAAATGAACTTTGAGTTGAGCTATGATAGAGTCGGTTTTTGAATAGGTTGTTTCTTTATTTAAGGTGAAGCTCATTGTCGGTTTATAGAACTTATTTGTAATGTTGTGCATTGTCTTAGAGCGATGATATTTGTGTTTCGTCAGAGATAAGCGAGGGATGGGAAAGCGCCATGAATCATAGACAAGTTTTTTATTTCGTGTTTATTTTTGGCAGTAAGTTGTCGATTGTTTGAAATAAACAGAGTTTGCTATGTTCGAAAAAATGTTTGTGAATAATATTAGGTGTGTATTATTTTATTTGTTCGTGTCTCGGTGCTAGAGTTAAAGTTATGAAGGGTGTTGAAATTGTTTACCTAGGCATTGTGTTTGCGTATTGATTTAAATTTTTAACGATTTTAGGTTCTATATGCAAATAAGTCTTGCTTTTGAGTTCAGTTTTGTAAACGTTCGTACTAAGTTCGATGTGTTTCTGGAAGCCTTAACAAATTAAACCAGTTTTTTTTTCAAAGTACAAGCTAGTTGTGAATGCAAATGACATCGAGATGAGATATTAGATATCCAATATGAATTTGATTCCTCAATTCCTTTTGTAGTCCAAAGATGAAGTTGATTCATTCGTATGGTCATTTAAAGAGGAGGGATGAAACGCATGTTACTAAAAGAGTTAAGAATTCATACATGTGTATAGATGGATTGTATGAAGAGTGATATGAGAGAAAAATGGAGTTAGTGACAGCATGACAGGTGCCAGGATAGAATGAAAAAAAAATACGTGTTGGGACGACCTCGAATGACACGGGACAAGAATAGAAAATAATATGATGAGGAACTCCTATTGTAGCTGTATGTCTACCTTTAAGTCAACGATTGCAAACTTAGTCAAGCTCAGTCGAACTTAGTCAAACTTAGTCAAACTTAGTCACACTTAGTTAAACTTAGTATTAGTCTACTTAGGTTTTTTTCTGATTTTTCTGGAGACGGGTCTTGGTCTCACTGAATGCTTGCTTGAACTTTATAACCCAGTCATCAGACTACCATGAAATTAGGGACGGTGGTGTACCTCCAAACACAGCTGACTACCGATGACGCATACACTTCCATAGCAGCTGATGCCCCACCTATCTCCAAGCCATTCATTCATTCATTCACGACCTCCAAAAAAACTAATCAATTCAGTTCACTTATCACAATGTGCACCATAAAACACATGAACAACGCCATCTAGAAAAAAATACACCAAATTTATATTCGACACCCCCATTGTTAATTATTTACACGATTCGGTCACCCGTGAAGTGCTACCTTTTATTTTTGACGGAGGAATTTTAACTTTAACTCCCTCAAAATTAAGTAGAATTTCGCATAGTTGATTTTTTTTACGAAATTACTCAACAATGCTCAACAGCTCGTAATGAGCGTTTATTCATTTCCACTAGTCTTAATTTCACGGTAACCATTGTCCAACACACTTTTGCTTCACTGAATGAAGTTTTCAATGCTTTGCAGAAAAATGACAAGCGATTTTCACCCTTGAGTCTTGACATTAAGATATGTGTTTTAAAATTGCCCAATTAACAAAATTTAGCGTGACTACCAAAAATTATGGCGTTATTTTGTCAGCGTGAAGGAATTCCATTGAGTTGTAACAATGTGTACATTTGATTTTGTATGTTTTAATTATTAGCGTACCGTGGAAATTAGGTGCGACCGTATCTATAGGTTTTTTGTCGTCTTACAAATAATACAGGAGTGGCAGCTTTTCACTAATTTTACAAACAATTGTATTGTTAATGATTTTATGTACTAAAATTGTCCAAACTTTTTTTACGTGGTAAGATCACAATCTTCCAAAATATTTAGAATGAAAAAGAGCTATAAATAAGAATTAAGTTTTAATAAAAGATTTTTTTTTAAACTGGTGAATAAAACAATAATTTTGAAGGAATTAAAAACGCATCAACCAATTTAGTTTGACTGTGAGAGACCTTACGTAAAAACTCGCGTAGTAAAAAATACTCAAAATATTTATTAACCTCTTCATAAAAACAGAACACCCAAAACCAATTAAGGGTGACCTTCACCATCTGGGTGTCAACCCTCAAAAGAAATATGTACCTACATATTCCAACCTTTTGAACCATACACACAAAATCAATTAACCCCTCAATATCTTGGCGACACATGTAACTTACGACTGTCAAAGTTACGACACGTGCCAAGTTTTTTTCGCTTTCAAAAATACTTGAGAACAGTTTACATAAGAGAAAAGTTTTGTTTTTGTGCCATTCAAGTGGGTTTAAATGGTTACTTCCGTTCAAAATTAGCGTTATTTCAGGATAGCTGTAATGAATTAGCGCCATGCAATTGAGTAGAAAGTATAAATGTATGAGTAGAGGTTATGTTACATATATTTTGTATTACTGTGTCACTACTAATAAAAATAAAATATTAATCAATTATATTCTTCGAACCTTTTTATTTAAAATTCAGCTATGTAGCTCATACCACACATGCTTTCCCTACTCAATTGACTTAAAAATATTAAAATATTGAATTAAAATTTATTGACAAACGAATTCAATCTTGGACTATAGATACGGTTGCAAATTGTTTGCATTCCGTAGCCCGCCCGCGTTGATGTCTTTATAAGGAAGCGCTTGATGCGTAGATCCGTAGCAAGAAGAATGGATTGAAGGCTTTTATTTTAATATTTTTAAAGAACCGTGCTTAATGTTGTATGTTGAAGTATAAGTATTGCAGGTATCATACAGTGTCCCAATATAGGTAGGTAACCTTGCTTGCCACGCAGACAGTGGATTGAATCCAACAATCCGACAAACCGGCAATCAGCATAATAGTTGACTTGATTTACAATCCGCAAGTTGCCGCGAAGGTAACGTTTGGACGCTGGATTACATCCGTGAGGCCCAAGCTTTACCTTTGCTACGAAAATGGTCGAACTATTACAGGCCCAACGAAACTTTTAAAATTATAATATACAAGTTGCTGCCAAGTGACTTCGCCCGCCTGACAGCAGAAAATTACACCAAGGGAACATACTCCTGGTTTAAAAAATATCCTGTGTGCTCTTCCTGGACATAGTCTACCCGTGTATCAAGTTTAATTGAGTTCCTTCAGCCGTTTAAGCGTCAAGAAGTAACAAACATACTATCACACAAACTTAGCTGTATATTACTGTGATTTTCGATTGCAGAATTTATTTTTAAAAATGGTTTGCTTTAAGAGTTATGAGTATTAGTGGATGGATGAATGTGTGAGAAGATATATGAAAGAAAAAGGAGGATACGAAGGAAGGAAGATGATGATGAATAAAAAAATTATGCTTTATACTTTTATCATGTCAGTGCGTAGCAGTGAAAATTATGAAAATTTTCAAATAGGTTTTTTAGGTTACTTTTAGGAAGCTATTATATCACTAATAACTATATTACTCTATCCAAACACCTGGTGTTGAACAGTGATCGCAGAGGCGAAGAACATAGGGAAGACCTGCCCCCTAGTTACAATCTTTCCGTTCAGCGTGAACGCTTGGAGTTGGCCACGCTCCCAATTCCTTTATTGAGATGACGTCAGGACAAAGGAATTGGGGGCGTTGTAAGTTGGCTAGGGGGGCTGATCCGAAATGAAGCGTGAAGCTCAAGACCGAACGGGATGGTGGCGCACTGTGGACACCCTCTGTCCTATCTAAGGGACACAGAAACTAAGTCAGTAAGTCATATTACACAATAGGTTACATGTGTCTAATTTTAAGCAACAAAAAGGATTATTTTTAAAGACTTAAGGGTTAATTTCCGTATTTGCTTTTAAGAAACAGTCGTTTGTCAGCTGTACTGTCAAAAAAATCTTTTATTTTATAATTGTTGATAGGTTCATGCTTAACCGCTATC
This sequence comes from Leucania comma, assembly GCA_958295575.1. Classification (NCBI taxonomy): domain Eukaryota; kingdom Metazoa; phylum Arthropoda; class Insecta; order Lepidoptera; family Noctuidae; genus Leucania; species Leucania comma. The sequence continues at coordinate 7,504,495 of OY282468.1, forward strand.
TCACCTGATGGAAAGTGACGATGCGGTCGACGATGGAGACGCGCTTACCTAGAAGTAACCTATTCACTCTTGACTTAAAGATTTGTTGTAGCCATCAGGAAACACACTCCAGCAGGGAATTCCACTCCTTAGCTGTACGCATAATGAATGGTTTACGAAAACGTTTTATGCGTATAGGTGAGATGTCCACCATGTACCGATGGCGCAACGCCGTACGTCTGGTAGTTCGTTTGATGATCGAACGGGCGAGGCGGAATTAGGCTATGCAATTCAAAATTTATACAATACGCGGCAAATAAGTTGAACCAACATGGCCGTCGATGCTATGGTTACGAACAGTCACTTCACTTGAGACACAAAAATCTGGTGATTGATTTTGGTTCAACTTATATGCCGCATATTGTATCACAATTTGGACTTTTGATAGACTTTTAGTCCTCATTCCTGAAAAATCATGTTCCGAATCAGAAGCAGCATGTTTGTGGCGTGGGCGCACAGCCTGAGTCGCACGTGGTCGCGGGCTGTGTGCGCTAGCGCACCGGCGCTGCGCTCTGATTGGTCGCCGCCTCGCCTCGCCCCTCCCACCGCTGCGCGCGAAACGCTGACTCACGCGCCGGCAAGTGTGAACTGAAATGAGGTTTTTATTAATTTTTCTGTATGATGGTAGTTGGTTGGTATTTTAACTCAATATTTTTATTATTTTTAAGGTTGAATTAATTTCTCTGAAAAAACTTTCCGTATACTACGTATGTTTTTTTTTTGTAATGTTATTATCTAAGTATAACATAATTAATATTACTAAAATTATTTTTTAGGTGAAATTACTGTCCAGAAACCTCAAGTTAATGATGTTTTTTGTTATCTTTCACATCAGATTTTGTAAGAATATTTGTGAATAAAAATGAATTTAACAATAAAATACACATCTTTTGGGCATAAATGCGTCATTATTTATTAAACTTTGCCTTCAAGACTATAGCTCAATTAGTAACTTAGTTAATTACTGTCAGATAGGTGTTAGTTTGTTTAATATTTATTCTGTAATCTACTGGTACTTCACAGAACACACACGGTTCATACTTGCATCATGTAACAAAGTTGCAATTCAATCAACGCTTCTAAGAAATTCATATGTGCTTGTGATAATACACAAGGACTTATCAATTATTTTATAGCCTTTAAGATCTAGTAATAAGGACCATAATCACGTGCGAGTCAATGAAAAATTTTGAAGTAAAAAAGAAATCGAAACTAGTGAAATAGTCCTCAGATTTTTTTTGTTGTAGATTATTTTGGGTTGAGAGTTGAATTCCAAAACACTTTAAAAAAGGGGTGTATTTGGTGTTTTTGTATTATATTTGTACATAGTTAGGTCTAGTATACATTCTTAGTTTAGTTTTTATATACATAGGTTTAGTATAAATACTTACTAACGTCTTTAAAAAGAAAAATCAATGTTACAATCGAATCTATTAAATCAAACGTTTCTCAAATACATTCCTTTAGATTTCCCAAAAAAAAATTCTGTACATATTTATAGTAAACATTTTTTTGTTTAAAGTGTATGACCTAAATTGAAAAAAAAGCGACACAAGAAATTGTATGAAAAGTAAACTATAAAAAAATCTTTGAAAATTCTCAATTTTCAATCAAACTGCCTTAGTTCCAATACTCGTGCTTACCACAAACCGATTACCAAAATTATCTCACATAACCTAATGACCTAAACACGACAAAGATTACGAGTAACACCAAAAAAAAATAACAGAAGTGTGAGACCAATCGGGCGGTGTGACAGGTAGATGCCTCCCACCAATTCTTAGCGCGACCCCGCCTCGATGGCCGTGGGTACAGCTTGCCAGTCTGGTCAGACGTAAACGTGACTCGAAGCGCCGCGCTCATGTACGCGGGGTCCGCCCATCGCAATGAAGTGCCTGTGGTTATTTGTGATCATTCTGTGTTTTACGTGCGACGCCGCCAACAAACCTCGGAGAGGACGCGGCAGTATGTGGTGGTGAGTGACGTGTCTGTTTTGTTTTGACATGATCTTTGATGTTTTGATGTTTAAGTAGTGCTTGTAGGTGTCTCGTTGACGTTTCTTATGTCACAGAATCCACGTTAATAAAGGTATATTTATCGTAGTTACTGTCTTTGTATGTTGCACCAAAACTAACCAAATGTCAGATCTCTAATTACTCGCTGTGATGAGTCCAAAACATTGCAGTCAATTTGTATACTAAAACGAAAAACTTAACACATAAAACATGAGTAAAATCTCTCACTATTTGATAATTGCTTTTGCTGTCGTAAACTATACGACAGTGCGAGCAATTAACCGTTGTTGTCGTACACCTTCCGCATAACACAGTCAGTCCAACACTTAAAAACATTGTACTACGCCCTCACCAGATGTTCAATACAAATTGGGTTCGAAATAATTAGCGGAGTATTGAACAAGGCATAAAACTGGCGTAGTAGTGTGAAATCGATAATAGCATACTAAAATTTAATACTGTTGTACGTCAAGTAACCAATTGCTCGTTCTGTTTGTAACGGATCGATCATAAAACGGAATCAATGTAATGGATTTCTGACACAACTAAAATAAATGTTTAACTCGTAAACTGCCAGGAATAAAATTTAAAATCTAGCCAAACGATAAATGGTAACAATGTACCATAAATAAAATTAAGTAGACGCAAGATTAAATATGACATTTCACGTACGCATCTGTATTTAATATGTAGTGACTAATGTTTCCTACTTGACTTACTCATTGACATCCAAGACACGTATTACAGCCTACTCATATACCTTGAATATATGGGCATGCGTTAAAGCAAATATCTTAAGTTTCAACAGTTTTTTTTTTGGCATAAAAGTTGGTTATTATATTATCGTGATGACATATCTGTCGCTCGTGATCCCGTCACCTCCCGTTGCGTCGTCAGTGACTGACAGGGACATCAAGTGCTATTTGCATACACTATCACACAGCTTCTGGTATGCGACCCACCTAATCCCTAAGTGTAGACATTGAAATCTATTAGAATTATCATTTGAAAACCTTTATTAAAATAGTTGTGAAAAAAATTAACTTAGTTGAAAATGTTATATGTTGATTATGAAATCAATAAGATTAATAATTATAATATATTAATATTAAATCAAAATACAATATTAAAAAAGCCTAATTAACATAAATTGACATTGAAGTGTTGTGATCATTCGCTTAACTATTTAAACAGCGTCAGTAACAATTCAAATGATAATCTAACTGCAAAAAAAAAACATGATTAAAATTATGATAATGATGATTAAAATATAAATTCGCGTCAAAATCTTTATAAAAATGAATAAATTAATGGATATTAGTCAAGTTTCCAATACATTATGGTTTAAATGGCGATGACATTATTTTTCTTCATATTTTTATTTAATTTGTCAAATTAACAACTTAAGCTCAAAGGTCGTATTATTTTACACCTACTTCTTAAGTAATTCGTCAAGTTTATACTTAATAGTGAATATATTATGACACCTTATTGATATTTAAAAAGAAGTTATAGGTAATGTAATTTTAAACACGGCACACACAGCGATATGAAAGATCACAAAGCTAATAAAAGAAAGAATGAAATAAAACAAACATATAAAATTAAGTACATTAAAACGCAATAATTTTCCCAAATTATATATCCCATTGCGATCCATTAATTTAGTGTAAACATTATAAAAGCAACATCACATAAATACTGTGCCAATTAGCAATGTATCAAGTTCAACATAAATTATGTTGATATTGAAAACGCGCAAACGCATCCGCGCGACTTTCGGTCGCGTTAACGTTTATTTACGATAGTAATAAACTTGTTCGATGCTTAACCATTTTGTACATTTTAGCGATTTTTTTATACATGGCTGATGATTTAAATATGTCTATTGTGTTATTTATAATAATTCTAATGGAACATTTAAACTCATTAAATTATTTTTCTAAAGGCATTTGAATTGAGAATCCGCTAATCAATTGCTAAACAGTACAGATTTTTGTTCTGTTTTAACCGCGACCATATTGCTAATTAATATTGGATGTATAGATTATGGTGCCCTTTCTATAGTGTATACAACTAAAGTTAGATTTATTGTGGACTGCAATAATCATCATCATCGTCGTCATTTCAACGGATACACGTCCACTATTGGACATAGGCCAAGAGCAATATTGGACATAAAATAAATTAGTTAAATGATTTTCCAATACCATGCTGTATTACATCAAATATGGCACTTTGTTTTTAAGTCGACACAAAGGGTACATTAACAAATGTAATAGCATAAAAAAATAAACAAAACAAACTTTAATTGAAACTTTAGATGGAAGAAAGTTAGTCGTAAGTAGGAAGGTTCTGGAGTGGCGACCGCGTACCATAAAACACAGCGTTAGTAGGCCACCGTCCACAAGGTGGACCGTTATACCTAGTGAGGTTTGCGAAAATCCGATGAATGCGAGAGACGCAGGACCTGTCGTTTTGGCGACACTTGCGGGAGGCCTGTGTCCAACAGCACGGTTTCGCACTACGTCCGATCCGAACCCGAGAAAGTTTGGTCCGTAATAACCGTAGAACTATTTCATTACATTAAAATTGTGGCGGGGATGAGCACACGCATTTTTCTGCACGAGTGCGGAAAACTGTCAATTGCGTGCCTAAAAGCCGTGGGATAAGAGCGAGCATTTGTCGGATCGGACATAGTGTGAAACCGCTCTAATGATGAAACTAAAATCAATCATATAGGTATTATAGACACTAAAATGTTGTGGGGACTTACCCCTAAATTATACAAACTGTCACTTAACAAGCCGCATGTTTATTCAAACTTGTATAAAGATAGATTAGTTTAGTCTATCACAGATATCTATTGAAGGAAGTTATTTTAAATAAGCAATGATATATTCATTACTAAGTAACAGTTCTGTCATGTTGCTAAACCGTAATTGTAGCTTTAAGTTGTGAATTAAATTGTATCTATTAATTCGTTTTATGAATATTAATGAAAGTAGTTTAATATGCAGAAATATTAAACGCTAAGATAATTGAACGTTTTAGAAAATAATTATGCTTATTTCATTTACAAAGTTTTATATGCTAATAATTTATATACATTACATGCAGTGAGTGAATATTAATTAATAAGTGAAGTATTTAATATTTATGACTATCGACATATGCTAAAAGATTAATACTATATAGAACCGACGTTTTCTTTGGAATTTCTTACTTGTAACTAATATTTATGCATATTTAATATTATAAGGTTGAAGTATTTATTTACTAGTTCGATTTAAAAAAATATTGTACTGTCGGATAACCTTTTTATCGAGGAACTAACTAAAGGTTATATAAAATCACGCTACAACCCATGGGAGCAAAGCAGTAAACAAAGATGTGGGTAAAACTGCGGGGGACGGCTAATTATAAATACTTTGTTTCTCACTAAACGGTTATATGTTAATCTTAAAGAAAAAAGTATAAATATATTTTTAAATATATAAAACTGGCAGGTTCTTCTTTCTACAAGCAATAAAGTATAAAAATATATTGTACACCAAGATTACAATATACATATGAAAGAAAATCATATAATAAACCTATGTGATAAAATAGCATTCAACTATCAAAAGAATTTTTTTTAAATAGTTACAGTATTTTTTGAGTTTCTTCATTAGATACAAACCAAAATAAAAAATAATACAAATCCTTCTTCTTTATAATATGAGTATATACTGTATGGTTCTCATATAATTTGACCGATACATATTTGCTATTTGCAAAAGAGACTTTGACCCCTGAGTTTGCTTCGGTGTTTCTTCTCAGGGTAGTCAGCTAGGAAGCACCGGCTTCATTTAGTTTAAACTGACGTAATAATCGACGTGTAAAAGTATTTTTTTTTAACTAGTTTGTAAAATAAATATCATTTATTATTCAAGTGAATGAAAATAAATGATTTATAATTAATGTAAGACCGCCTCTATACAATTTATAAGCATTGTTGTACATTATCTAGTTAATAACAAAGTCAACACACAGTGGCGCGTGCTATTGCATTATACAAATATACTTAATGCTTAAGTAATTAATCAATTCAAGATAAAAGAATGCTAGACGTCTGTCTTCTACTATTTCATGAAATTTTGACAGTAAAAGAAACTTGGCATATGAAATAAAACTTGCAAAAATTCTTAACTTTTTTTTCGATATTTATTATTAATATTATTGGATACATTAGATATTGCCGGCGGCTCCGCCCAGAAGAAAGTAAATTTTCTATACAAATTTGGAGCCCCATTTCATCTCTTTCGGTGGTGAATTTTTGAAAATCCTTTCTTAATGCTCGCCTGCGGCATAAAAGGAAACTTTGTACAAAAATTCACGCTTCTTGTCTCGCTAGTTTCGATTGTTTGTTGATATGTCAGTCAGTCAGTTTCTTATTTTATAAATATAAATCTGTCTTCAGCGTAGGTAAATAATGAAGTAAATTTTTATAATTATCTTATACGAAATATGACTACTTTACCACTTATACACTTCGCCGACGGACGGCAGCGCCGGCGCTGGCGCGGAGACAACTCAACCTTTACCATTCTAGTTTTTACTTATTGATAAATAGCAATCAAATCCAAAGACAATTAGAATTTTAATTTAGAGTTATTTGTACTATAATTATGCTGTTTTTTCATTCATATAATAATAATATACTAACAATGAAAAGATAATTGTCTACTAATTATAATCAAAAATTATTTTCAGAGATGATCGTAACGAATCCTAATCAAACTTTATAAATCTCTTCAACACATTTTATAAAATGTAAATTTAGTTTTGTCTGTAAATAAATCTAAGTAAAACAATGTAATAACCTCTTTTAAAAGAAAAAATGCCTTCTATTTTAACATATAAACACGTATAAGAGCCATCAAAGAGCTCGATACAATCGCTCTCGCGGCCGACGGAGGCGTGAATTCTTTCAACGAATTTTTTTTACCCACTTTCTACAGAACTGTCGTAAATGTTACGTGAAATGTGTTAATAGTTGTACTTCAATAATAAAAAAGTTCAATTTTAATCCATCATCTTCACAACATTTTTTTTTTGCCTTTAATTTGACTCCAAAAATTTTTAACAAATATTCAATGATGAAATTTTAACAAATAATAAATGTAGCCCCATCTTTATGTTATTTCCATCTCATTCATCAGATTTATTATTAATCAATATAACGTCAAACATAATAGCTTTATAAAGATTAATATAAACCAATAACTCTTATTATAAATTCGGTAACCGGACAAAATATTACAAAAAACAACAATTCTTATTTTTGCTGTTTTAAACATTAATCATCGAAAAGATATACTATAATGACATCGGACACATTAATACGTATACCACAATTAACATATTTCAATTTTTTTCTTTAAATGTAGTTTTAAGGGCCGGTTCTAGTCACTGTTTTTTTTTAAATGAACTTCGCTTGGGATTATGTCGTCTTCGCGGCCCCAAAACAGCGGTTTTATTTTTAAATAAAAAAAAAACAACAACTATTCAAGATTTTTGTTCTTACGAGTTCTTGCTTTTAAATAACAAGCTTTATTTTTTTGTAAATTTCAAATAGTTCCGTAACGTAATCTCGTAGATAACGTGAAATCGTAAATTAGGGTCAGATTCGCGATTTTTTTATCGAGCCAACTAATTTATATCGTGTTTTCATTTTTGCCAAGCCCTTGGCCAGTCAATTTTAATCAAATAAATTTTCATGGTGTTCTCTTTTTTATTTGTGGATTTCCATAGGTTTAAAAAAGGTCAAAATGAGTAGAACCGGGCCTTAAGTAAGCAAGTTTAACTATAAATCTTATCAAGGCAATATTAAATATAAAGCGAACCACTTAGTTCTTACCCAGCTGCCGGAAGACAGCATATCGGTCCCATTCCTCTTATGCCCACACTATCAACGTGGACAGATTTTAAAATAAACCTACAGACTACTTGAAGCATACAAAAGTGAGTTAAATGTCCTTTTATTAAAATGAGAGCAGAATGACAGTCGCAATTCTTGATTTAAACGTTTAATTATGTAGTTGTATATATTAATTTTTAATCTCAAATGGTAATGAGAACGAATCGAATGATTATTTAAAAAATAAAAATGACAAAATGAAAAATCGCTTTAATTTTTCAATTTGGAACAACGAAATCTCTACAAAATAAATCAGAAGAAGGTAATTAAATAAACAACGGTATATAGGAGAAAATAATCAATATAATTGATTCCCTCTTGCTTTTAATTGCTAGGCCTTTTAAAATATGCCCAGTGGGTCGACGGATTGAACCCCCGGGCACTAATGTCCAACTGGAGCACATAAAATCCTCGTGCATTGCCTCGAGCAAAAAAGAAATCGCCACACCTTACTTCATTCGTATTCATCAGTTGTAGTCCATATTACATTACGCTCGAAATCGCGTGCCGGCGTCACGATACCTCTGATAACAAAAACCAGCATATCAAGACACATGCTCCACATACTAAACTTGACACTTAAAAGGTCGTGGGAAGTTGGTTTATAACTTTGATATTTTGACGCTTCGCAAGTCGCCAACAAATTAAATAATAAAGGGCTGATTCGTATGCAGGCGGCGTGCCGCGAATGAAGTCTACCATTTTAAAAGACATGTGTTGCTAAATTCAAATAGCGAGGAAGTTGTATCAAGGAAATGTCGCTGCCATTGATCTGGTATATTTTTTCATAATTTATTTAAATATCTTTTGGGAATATACTCCTTTGATGAAAGTATTATGTGCAATTCCAAAACATTTACCCGTGTCCCAAAATTCATCCAAATGTGTTCCGCCTTTTACCTTACTGTGGCTTATTCTATGCCTTTGCACATAAAAGAGTAACAAATATACCTATGTATATACGCATTTACAAACTTTAGACTTTATAATATTAGTGTAATTATTTTTAAACACTAATTTGGTGCTAAATACTAGTTAATATATCTAGATAGATCAGTAAGACCTCAAATTAAGTCAAGAGAATTTCGAAACTGTAACTAAGCTACAACTAAAACATGCCGTCCAAAAAACGGGTATAAACCATTTCTCTTCGAAACTACACCAAAACGGCACAGGAACACTCTTAATTACTCAAACAAGGAGACACAAGCATCCAAAAGACAATATTTTGACACATTCACACAGGCTTTATCGCTGTGCACACATTACGTTTGTTCGTGAAAGTCATTCAGAATTTTTTCCCCGAGGACTTTGTTTTGTACCACTATTTGATGTTCTACCAACGTGACAAGTGCAAAGGACCTGATATTATGGACAGGCAAATATGGTATCCTTCGTTTTTGTTTTGAGCGCTCGTGGGTGTCAACATAACTGAGGCCCAAATTACTGCACCTACGTACAGAGATATATTTTCCACATGATTGCTCACTAGTGCATAGATACCCATTTAGACTCGATTGATTTATGTCTTGAATAATTTAAAAAACCACTTGTCCAACCATTTTTTAAACTTATTACGCTCCAATAAATGTTTGCGCCAAAAATAATGACCTCGTCCATTAAGTTTTTTTCGCCAAAAACTAAGACCAAATTACTCAGTTTATACCATAATAAAATATTAAGTGTCGCTTTGACAAATGTGTAAATGAAGTAGTTTATCTCATATGGCTTATTGGCTGTTAATAGTTTCGTCAATATCCATTTATTTCAATAAATTTGAGGAGAAAAAACTGGATTAACGGTAATAAAACTTGACCAATGGTCACCTCATAATCAAATTAAATTAGCTTGCTAATAAGAAGTTTAATAATGTGACGTGTTGATGCCTAATCTTTTGTAGAAGATGGATATCGAAGTGCTAATGTGTTTATATAATACACATAAGCCACAAGACCTATTTCCTCCGCGTCTCCCACGCACATATGAAAATTGAGCCATCATCATAACTAGCCATAGACCGACTCAGTGTAAACTATCATTCCTATATCCGTTTCATCTCTTTGTCTATTATTTTTAAAAGTAGAACAAAAATTTTAAAACCATCACAACGTCTCCATGAATTCTCGAAGGAAACGAGAATTTCCGACGAACACGTTCATATTTACGTAACACTTGACTACAAAGAAAAGCAAATAGAAAAGTAATACGATTTCCAGCGGTCCAAACGCGAGGCACCGCGAGAGTGCACCGAGGCCTTTTTTTACTGTAGGCCGAATATGTTGGGGAAGCGAGGCCGAGTCAACAGGCCGTGATCTCGATCGCTCTCAGGCCGTGTTTGCCCGCTCGGCCCTCAAGGATTAATGCGCGACGCAAATATTTATCTAAACGTCTGCAGATTGACAGTTCGGTCGTCAATTGTTTGTTGTCTTTACCTTTTCAAATGAGCATTTCATTTCGAGTTGCACCCATTGCCTTAAGTGGCGTTCGGGTTGTGTTTATTTTCGTTTTTTTCTTTATTAACTTTTTCGAACGCCAGGCATTGTCTTTTACAGTGACAAAAGTCAATCTTATTGCTTATGGACAAAGAGATTTGTTTTTTGTAAGCCCTTCATTAGCAATTCTTGAGTATATCTTGTAACAAATACTATTTTGTTGTAGGGGTATAGCCAAAGCTGGGGAGCCAAATAATCTATCACCGATGTCACCAGGGGTTCTGATCATGGACCCAGCTATTCACTCCACCCTCAGGCGGAAACAGAGAAGACTAGCCAGAGAAAACCCTGGAGTCTTATCAGCAGTTGCCAAAGGCGCCAGCATGGCTGTCGCAGAATGCCAACACCAGTTCAAATATAGAAGATGGAACTGCTCAACAAGAAACTTCCTAAGAGGGAAAAACTTGTTTGGCAAAATCGTGGACAGAGGTAAGCTGTTATTAGATTAATTAAATCCAAACAAATGACAAAAGTTGACGAGTTAATACTCTGATCACGATTTTATTGTCACCTTCACGAACAAAAACAGAACAATAAGCGCAAAAACGTTTTTGGGTACACGAGTCATTCATTTGTCTCAATTTTGATATCGCGAAACAAAACGAACAAAAAATTTAAAAGAACTTAAGAAGATAAGTCCTAAATACCCTTCTAAAATACTAAGGAAACAGATTACAAAGCATTGAGACGTTCAAAACGCCAATCTTTAAAAAACTCAATCGAAAATCTCGCTCCGTATACAGTTTTACATTTTTTAACCCTGCAAAGAGCAACGGTGGACAAAAATACATGTTCTGTATAAATCCCCAATGCCTGTTACAAAGAGAGACTACAAATTAAGTGATATCTTTAGTTGGCAACCCTTTTAAAAGATTTTATCTGTATTCATCGGGAGGGTAGCGAGTTGGGGGCACATATAAAGGACTCATCGAGATAAAACATCCTGGATCAATTACACAAGGACCACTGACGTTTAAGTTCCCGTTTGTCGATAACTCTTTTTTACGTTTTTCAATTCCGTTTTGTGAACGTCTTTTAATAATTTACGATAGATTGAAATATAATTTTTACTTTTTTTTTTTAAGAATGTGATTATAATCCGATTCTAATTCCGCATCGATTCTTCTATAGTGTATTGAAAAAAAAAACATGTTTTTTATACCCCATAAACACCGGTCTACAATTGCGCGAGCGTCGAATCCATTTAGTTGATTTGAATGGATGTAGATTATTATCAATAGATATAAATCAGCAAATAGATACCCATTAAGCCTCACAATACTGGTTACACAACTGAATTCAATAGTTTAGGGATATTACTCGCAGTAATCCCTTTTAGAAACCTCACTTACTTTATTCAACGCATTAAGTATTTTATTTAACAGTATAAAGACTTAGTTTTCAATTTAAAATAATAACCTACATTTATAAAGGTACACTTCGAAATTAAAATGTTTTAAAACACATTGCTTTGTTTGATTTTGTCGTCTTTTTAGAGTTTCTGGAGCTTTGACGTTTAAGATATAAGGTTTAAAATTGCATGGCAATCAAGTTTTTGGACGGTAAGACATTATTTTGTTGTCAGATCGGGGCTGCCCTATCTCCGGTGTCCGATTTCGATGCTTTGTACGCGATACGCCTTATTATGAGCTTGCGAACATCTGTTCGGCACAGCAAGAATTATTCGCCATTATAGCAAAAAAAGGCAGTTTTGTGATTCAATTTTGTCGCTTGCATTTTTTTTTCGTTTATTAATAAGTTTTTGCAACAAAACTTCTTAGCAACACAAATAAATACGATACCAACATACAAATGAATAAAAAATGAGTTTCGAAATTAATTCTGTCAATGAGATGAGTTATTTGAAAAAGCTTTTGTTGGAACAGGGTTCAGGATGAGCATTAGGGGGTTATCGTCAAAATTAAGAGCTTCGGCTGCCGTATCTCGAGCTAATTCGATCTCATTTGGGATCGGCGCAGGCGCAATATATCGACTATATTTCTTGCCTGCTCCGGTTATTAACCCGGACTTCAAATGCGTTAATGAATAGTACAAGCGGTTTCTGTAACTGTCTCTATTAGTGGAAAATGGGTCCCTAGCTCTCGTTACTATAGTTTTTAAAGTACAGAATCAATCGATTTTTATAAACCACCAGCTGATGTCCGCGGCTTCACTTACGTAAATCTAGTACTCCCTTTCTTTAAATGGCGATTTCCATACAAAATAACGAATTTTGAATTTTCTAACTGTTTGTTTTTTCTTTTACTTACCCGTGAATTAGAGCGTAAAAACTAAAAAATAATTTTAAAATTGGCCAAGGCGTTTTTGTGTTTTAGTGACACTAAACAATAGCTGATTTTTACGATTGCATATTATTTTTATGTATATACTTTGATATAGATAGATACACTTGTAATTCTTTCTTATCCCTTCTCTTTTCTTTTAAAGAAAAAGATTGTCCCCCACTAGGGATTACTCCTGTATCATGGGTTCGTTCACAAACAAGTAAAATCTCGAAACATGTCTGTCAGTCATACAAATATTTGTTCCGTGCGGGAATCAAAGTCCCGACACCACTTAACCACTGCGCTAACTCAACTATTTATTAGATACTAGTATTAATCGTATAATAAGTTTTCATATCTTAAAGAACATCAAATACCAAGGTCACAATAACAATTAGGAGGTAGTAAATATGTGACTTTATCACAATAGCAGCGCAGTACAAAAGAACAAATAGCATAATTTATTAATTGAATTGAATAACCTTCGTGTTAATTAATTCAATTCATTGATGAAACTAATGATTCAAAGTCTTTTGACTTTGTAGAACGATAGCGATACAACGATAGAACTATATCGTCCCTGAATTATAACTTATTTGTTTCTTTGCTCCTTTATATCTTTTAAAAAGATGTTCTAATTTTGATGCAATCAACGATTTTATTCACAGATTTTATTATAAAAAGTGTACAACTTTATTGTACCAATCAATTGATGTTAAGAGCGGCCAACCCGAGGTACATTTTCATACAAGCGTTCTTACATAATTATGATGTTATTACACATCTTTCTTCAGATATTTTAGATACATAAATATTTTGTGATCTAGGCTTCTATAGAAATCAAAACATAAATTTGTGTAAAATTAATCCAGTAAAGACCTATGAAAATCTGCTATTTTACTTGAACTTTGGCCCTCCATAATGTACTCATATATTAAAAATATAAAAAAGTACATCTATAGAAGCCTTGAACATTTAATTGAAATTCTGAATGACTACAATTTTTCTCAAAAACTTTTAAGAATAAAAAAAAAACACGTATTTTCTGGAACAAGTTTTGTGAAATATAAATCACGGGATTATTGAATACCAACAGAGTTTTCAGGCGTTATCTCCCTTTTTTCGCGTTGCCTTTCTGTCAAACATCTCGTTGGATTGCGTTAGATGAAGCAACAAGCTTTTAAACCATGCTCGACATTGACGATACGCGAGTGGGGAAAGACCCTCTTAATATAACAAATCTATTGTTGATACAAATGGCATTTTCTCATTATAAAACGAGATGTCATAAACTATTAAGCTCATAAAATATTCATGAAAAACAAAATTGGTAACAAATCGCAATTAGGTACATGTTTACACAACACTAATGTAAGCCATAAAGAAAAAAGTGAGGTTGGGTCGCCTGTAGCCTCGGGCGACTTACAAAATACGGGACCAACTGACACATACGAAGAAATATGTTAAACTATTTATGTTGTAAAACCAATTACAATTCATGATTTCTTCAATTTTTTGAAATTAGCAGTTTTGACCTAGTGGTAACGGCGCGGCGAGCCGTTACTGCTAGGTCACCTACGAGTTCTAGGTCACAGGTTTAGACTCGACTAGGCGCATTATTTTATATAATTTATGTAATCACCACTGCCCCCTTTCTTTCTTTTTTTAGCCGGGAAAATCATCTAAAGACATCTCCCACCGTTGGACAGAGCGGGAGGGCGTGTCAGATTTTTACTGATTAAAAACCCACTCCTGTTCCTTCTCTGCCTTTGTTCCAGGGCCCGGGATTCACTTTTGCAAAACCTGTGAACCACTACCGCTAAAATGATGTTAAAAAACATTGTGAGGAAATCGGCATGTCCTAGAACCAAAAATTCAAAACGTGACATACACCAACCTGCACTGGGCCTGAGTGGTGGATTATCTACAGCCCAATCCCTCGTAGAGAGAAAATTTCTATCCCAGCAGTGGGACATTATAAGGCCTATTATGCTTGTGCAGTATGATTTCTTCGCTCATTCAAGAATGTATTTTAAATGTCAACCGTAGAAACTGCTGACATTTAAATTCTTGATTCTCTCTAGAAAGTCGTTGAAGCTTCATCTAATAAAAGTCAAGTCCAGACATCACTTACCAGTCAGCTTAAACGACAATGAATAACCGTTAATAATTCAGATAGACACAAAGCCAGTCATATTAATTTAAAACATTAAATCATTTAGTTCTAGTGCTCGCATCCCAATGATATATAGTTTTATGCACACAGTCACGTATTTACCATCGACGACCATAAAACTAAACGCCTAGAGCAAAAAATAAATATTTGATATTGTATGCGCGCATACAAACTATAAAACCAAATTATCATTTTTCTAAATTAAAAGCCAGATATAGCACGGACTTCGGACCACCATCGTAATAATTTCATATCTTAAAAAGAACAAGTCGATTACAAAATTTATGTTATATGCGTGTGTATTTAGAGCATATTACTTTATTAAGGGCGAGCCGGGCGGGCGAGCCGCACGGCGGTACTGCCAGCCGCAAATGCGCACGATGAAAAAAAAAATTAATACATTGCAATTACGTTCATTTAAGAAGCATAAAAATGGTCTCGACCCCGCGGGAGCCCGTCACAACGCTACTCAATAAACAAAAAACGTAAACTCGCAGATGTAATCCTTGAAACTCATCAATCCCAAGCGGAGCTGTGTAGTCCGCTCATCATCGCGAGCTGGCACACAAAGCCCCCCCGGACGCGACACCTATAATTACTAATTTACACGTTGTCACACCATTGACACTCGGACGCGACATCTCCATCTCTTTGTGGTGTAAACCTCAAGGATCGTATTAACACAAATGATGACAACGACACAATAGTGAGGCCTTTATTCATCACGTCATTGTCGAACCGAGAATAGAAAATATATGGTCCGAGTTCCCGCGGCGAGCCCCCTGCGGTGTAGTTTAGCGATTCCACTGCACTCGTACAAGCCCCACGGAAGCCACGTTTACACCTAACGCAGCTCCTAATGACAGGTAACTCGGCCAATAAAACCCGACCTTTTTTCAAATATTTCCTGTTTTGGTGTGTATCGTACGCGCACCCGAGATGCCGACGTCGTGGGTGGATAAAACGTATAAAACGATCGACACCGAAAATAAAGCCGATATAAAATGCCCTCGACGAAATATTTAATGCTCAATTAGATAAGCGTTTTAGGTTTTGTGGCGTTTGAATTGTTTTCGAGATAACGCGCGTTTAGTGAAACTGAAATGAGACGATTAAGAGCGGCAACGGGCCGGTGCGAGCGAGATCATATTTATCGTCGGATTCCCAGTTTCCAACGCTCCGATCGCCCTTTTATTGTTTATGGACAGCTCACTTAAAACCAAATTATTTTCGGTGTTTTTTTCTGAAGTTTGAAAACAAATGTCTTTGTCCATTGTGTGAATGGGTGTCGCTGCTGGCTGCTGATGGTAGCAGTGGTAGCTGCAGCTCTTTGTGCCACTCACAATGAGTGATATACGACCGACGGCGTTTTGAATTGTCGCACTGGAGCCTCGGGACGCGGACTCAATGTGAAATTATCACCCATACATGGCATAACGAAAATGAATTATTGCTTTTTATTGCCCCATCTTCCAAGTGCCTTTACGGCGAAATTGCCTTCTTCGATTCTATTCCTCTCGCGGTATGCGTCGAATTCCATTCTTATTGCATTAATGTAAGAATCTCACCTTTTATCATCTCTACGACCCGGCTTTCAGTAGATAGTGTCATTATATTCTCGTAAAATACATGTTTAGACACAAATAATACGACGTCAATGACTTCATCGTAGCGATGCGAGACGGAACGATTTCTAAACCGGCCAAACCCAGTGATTTATGGATGTTTTGAGTAATTACGTCTCATCAAATTTGAATAATGCAAGTCGTCATAAATAAGGCAAGAGAGGCGCGACGCGCGAAACCTCCATAAGTCAATCTTTCAAATTAATCTTATGGAAACACCCCAGCGTGATGACTCAATGCGGACAGGAACATATTTAATTAGTACATTAATTTTGAATTATTTAATGGCAGTTGCCGCGGGGCCAGGTGTTCGTCAAATGTCAACAGTGATTAAGTTTTATTTTAACAGTGCGATGCGGCGGACGCGCTCTCGGATTTACGAGTTTTTGACTTTTATAAATTCTCAACGCCTCGCCTTAACTGCCAATCCGTCGGGACGGAATTATCGCTCGCTGCCCGCTCTGCCCGCGCTGTAAACCCACCACGGGACCATTTATTATCTGCACAGATAATCCACGGACAGCACTTTATTATCAGTTATAATAATAATTTACTTTTATAGATCCACATCACTCATGTTTGTTCTTATTTGACTGCGATTTGATGGGGCGAAATTGCCTCAATAAAATAATAGCACACCTTAATTATGAATATTTTATAGCGTGGGCTACGAACAGCTAACAAATGGCTATTTGTATAATATTAGAACTTATACATGTGGCATCGCCGGTGTCGGATTATCGTTGTTTGGCCGTTTAATTAGGCTCGTGTCGGGATTTTACATTACATTTAATGCCGTGACTAATGCGCCCAGCAGACGGAGCCTCTTTACATCTGTCATAATTTTTCTACGTCGCGATTTATTCGCAAAACGCGACAATCCGCTTTGTTGCTCGTCGCATCCAACACGATGAAATATTGAAACAATTTATTTATAGCCATAATAGGTACTTATGTTTAATGCAGAACAAAGAATCACTACCGTACGATGTCAAACGAGTCGAGGCACGGCCGTGAATCATCAATAGACGAGCCTTAAAATTCTCACAGACCAATTAAAAATTATTTCCAGTTGTCGTTTATGTATCTAATTGGTCGGGTAGCCGCGTACCGTTAGATCATGTTGAGATAAAGTAAAAGTAGTGATGTAAAAATCTCAGCGGGCTGTGATTCACATCTGTGGTGGCCAGATGTAGTGACATTTATCTGCGGTCTATGAAGACGTGTTCGCAGCACGTGGTGCGAGCACCTGGCCGTGGGGCTCGGCCCGGCACCCTGCCGGCGACCTCCGGCTCGCTCACTCGAAACGCACTAAAACAGATATCCGTGAAGCCTCCGATTTATAACCCGACGATAAAATACGAACATTACCTTGCAAGCTGTACTGTAACTCCTAGCGCTCGTCGGCCATCGCACATTACCCCTCAATGTTAAACCCGGTTAGCCGAAAGCTATAATTTCCCAAGGGTTATTTACGTGTGCCATATTTAATTGGCCTCACCTATACGTTATAGTTAATGCGACTGAACGTTTCCAAGTCATTACAGAAGATAAATGCTCGAGTCCTCGAACGCTCGTATGTACGTATCCCTTGAATTAATTTCGTCCGAGCATTGAATGATGGCGAAATTGACATTAAAATTCCCGGTCGAACGTCTCAAGTAATTGCTGAATAAAATACTTTTGTATAACATCCCAAAGGGAAGCACAAAAAGCGAATCCGAGAGCGCTCCGCGGCAGTGTGCGTGCCGTAATTTATATCGGTGCACGATGACAACTCAATAAAAAAATGATTTCATTTGCTTATTGAGTCCTTAATAAACCTGGCGCTGGCTGCTCCGGGCCCGTTCCACATATTATTATTATAAATAACAACAAATACGCGTTCCTTATTATTTTTACATCCATACGGGGTCGGTGAGTTTTTTCTGAAGGGATTTTATCATGGTGCGTCGGTGGCCGGAAGCCCACCTAAGGAGCCGCGCGCGAGCCTCACTATATATTACTAAATGAATGGTATTAGCTGGCGAGGTGACGCGCGATTACACTTGTGTTAGAACGGCGTTAATTGTCAGTTTTATTTTTATTTAGGTATTGAGCGATCGCGATGGGCCCTTAATAGCTTTTGAGGAATTCCATCATAACCTTGGATGCGTTTGAGGCGAGAGTTTAATGAGAACCTCCACAATAGCCGTATTAAGCGCATTATGCCATAAAATTACAATGTCTACGAGATAACGTCTGCGCAGAGAGCACGACCACCTCGATGTGCGCGTCGTCCAAAATCATGTTCTGGGTGTTATGATTCATTAAAAGTTATAATCGAATATTTTAATGATGTCGTATGGTGGACGGGTGACGTCACAGGGTCCCGTTCGGTTAATAATATCGTCTTGTGAACCGATCTCGCGTAGACAAAGGCTCGGTATGGTATTAATCGTTAAAGTACAAGGGCTATTAAATCGATATTAAGACAGAGAATTCGATGCGCGCGCCGTACCACTTGTAATGATCAAATTTATAATCTCTCGGGTAGGTAAGAGGCAGTTCTTTTATTTTCAATCTCAGAGATATACCCTCTCTCTCTTTTAATTGTATTTTATGAGTATTTGATTCTAATGCCGGGCCATTAATTATTTATAGTATTCGATACGGGATGCGAGCATCGATTTATGTATTCGTCCGAACGGGATGAATGAACGCGATGCAATCATTGCTCAAGTCTTTATTGTGTGAATATAAACTTAATGATCTTGTTGCTTTTAAACGATTATAACCTTACTTGATAACTCTAAATACAGTGATTATCTAGAATATTCAGTTTACTTGATTGCACCTTCGACATTCGTCCCGTTCAGCTTTGTATCATTTAGAATTAAAAAAATTTGAACCACACTCTTAAATTATGAAGAATAAAATGAGGCAGACAAGTCGAAACTTGAGATAGAATTTTACGAAGGAAATTAAAAACACAAATGTGCCCATTGCTCTCGAAAAGGATTTTTATACTGTCAACAAATTAAAAATGTCAATAAAATAATACGATTAAAAAGACCAAAACCAATTCAATCCCTCGGATTGCAGTTGCTTGATGAGCCCAAATGTTTTGCGTGTTTAAATTATAATACCTAAAATATTTTAAAACGTCGAGAATTTTTTATCCCTATACCCGGAGCAATAATAAAATTTGATTAAAATATGGACCCCTCTGCAGTTGGAATGAATTAATTATACGAATTCCAAACATGCCAAAGTGAAATATGTGTAACTGCCCAACTTAATAACGTAGGTATAATATGTATGCTATTATTGATCAACAGGTTTAATCTAAACGATTATCTTAGTAGATAGTCTTTGTGCCACCTCGTTTCTGATGTCCCAATTCTATTAGAGGAATTCAGTCTATTAGGTAATATTTTAAGTAGGTTGTAGAACAACTTTTCCTTTCTAGACGAATTAACATAAATTGATTGAAGATTATTTCTATTGTCCGCAGGTTGCCGCGAAACGGCGTTCATCTATGCGATCACAAGCGCGGGCGTGACGCACGCGGTGGCGCGCGCGTGCGCCGAGGGCTCCATCGAGTCGTGCACGTGCGACTACTCGCACATCGACCGCGTGCCGCACCGCTCCCGCGCCGCTGCCGCCGCCAACGTGCGCGTGTGGAAGTGGGGCGGCTGCAGCGACAATATCGGCTTCGGCTTTCGATTTAGCCGAGAATTCGTCGACACCGGCGAAAGAGGCAAAACTCTCAGAGAAAAAATGAACCTACATAACAACGAAGCCGGACGATCGGTAAGTGTCGAAAACTCCTCTCACTACGCCTCTCCAATCGCCACTCGACAGTAGCACCTTATAAACATCCATAACACAATCAGTTATCGCCAATGACGGCCATTGTCATCGCGTCGTGTTTACATTACCATTATGGATGACGATCGATCGTCCGCCACTTGACATGTCGCGTTGTGTAATATTAATTATGCGTCGGGTGGTGCGGGAGGGGGGGGGGGGCGACCACTGCGCAACAGGCACTCATTCGTTGCGCTCGCGCATCTCCCTCCCACCGCACACCCACATTTGCATATCCACTGTCCGTTCCTTCCCAAAATTCATCAAAAAGGGACGTCGGGCGCCCCGAGCCACCCAGACGCGTCATTAACCAAAGCGCTCAATTCCTGTCACGACAGACGCACTGGGTGTCCACCTGATGAATATTCACAGCATTCCATCGATTGTTTAACACATATTTGGACACTAGGCTGTATAACATACCCGGCCATCTACATGTCAATGAATAAATACCGTCAACGACGTTCTCCGAAGCGCCTGCGCTCCGAGATAGGAAAATATTGACTGTCTCCCATCCGCGCGTCATTTATCTACCTTCTAAGAATGATGAATGTCCCTAGAGTATGATTTATGGTCGGTCCACGCGCGGTGACGACCGGCCCACCTCTTCACGATTTGTAACAATTTGCTCGATCGTGAGATGCGATCGATGGAGTACGCTTAAAAGATCATCGATCACACTGTATCGAAGCTTATCGGTGGAATTTAAAGATATTTGGACATCATTATAGACCTCCCCATGATAGAATAAATTAAAGCACGAGATGTTTATTGTGTTGTTTTGTTCGCAGCACGTGCAGACTGAGATGCGGCAGGAATGCAAGTGTCACGGCATGTCGGGCTCGTGCACCGTCAAGACTTGCTGGATGAGGCTGCCGAGCTTCCGCTCAGTGGGCGACTCGCTGAAAGACCGCTTCGACGGCGCGTCGCGGGTCATGATGCCAAACACCGAGCTGGAGCCACCAGCACAACGTAACGAGGCGGCGCCACACAGGGTGCCACGGAGAGACCGGTATAGGTTTCAACTGCGGCCTCACAATCCAGACCATAAATCGCCGGGGGCGAAAGACTTGGTCTACTTAGAATCATCACCGGGCTTCTGTGAAAAGAACCCGAGACTAGGTATACCTGGCACGCACGGGCGCGCCTGTAACGACACCAGTATCGGAGTGGACGGCTGCGACCTCATGTGTTGCGGCCGAGGGTACCGCACAGAGACAATGTTCGTTGTGGAACGGTGTAACTGCACGTTCCATTGGTGTTGCGAGGTGAAGTGCAAGCTCTGTCGCACGGAAAAAGTGGTGCACACGTGTTTATAGACTCGGACGCTGATGACGAAGTGATCAATGAGAGAAACTTTAGTGTCGGTTGAAGTGATTGTGACTCAGACTCGAGAGTGGACCTGTTTTTTTCTTATTCGGAGGCAGATAACGGACCTTGTATATAATCACTTCACTTTTTCATCTATTCAAGTCGTCGAAATCGTATATCATGTTGACTTATGTAAATAGTTTCTCTATCACTGTTTATTTCTTCTTTTATACATGATAATTGATCCGGCGTAAAATTAAAGTGAGCTACCCGTTCGGTTAATTTATTTGACTATTAAGTGCGAACATGTGATCTAGTAACTTTATTTTTTTGGACACTGTCGTTCGGAAATTAATGAGACCAGTTAACAGACGATTTATTTCTATCATCGACTCATTTTGTATTTATTTTAAATTGGACTTATTGGTTTCCTTACGCAGTCAGCTGTATAATTTATTTATTCCTAAGTATCGTACTAGTACATATTCGACTCGACTGAACAGCCCAAGGAGACACGTACGCAAAATAAAATGTACGAAACTTTAAATGCTATTTCTTAATATCATTCCAAAGTTAATACTCAGGTTTTTGAAAGAAGTTATTTGCAATTATTATAACAGCGGCAATAATCATTTGAGTTTTATAAATACTTTCTATTTTATGGACGTCCGCGTTGGGTGCTTGCTCGCATAACTGTTTTGAGATTCAACAGCGAAATTATCTTGTAATAATTATAATTTCATATTATAATTAAACCGGCTAATGGAATTTGTGGCTTAATGACATGCGCATAAAGTGTCTTCTTGGGTGTTCAGGGGCGGAGGTAGCGTTGGGCCTTATCAGTCAGTAAGTAGCGCCATCGTAAAAGTGTCCCACATTACGAGATAAACGCTCTGGAGAATTTTAATTAAATATTAAACGAATTAAATAATCAGTATTATACGTATAATATTGTATGCGTGTTGCGTTCGATACATGGAGATAGTGTTGCACGCAAACCCGCGTGGCGGACATCTTGTACAGGTGCAGAGATGCTCGTCCCTTCAGCCGTTCTTCTGCTTAAATGCATGTGTTACTACACTAGTAAAGGTTTTATAATGTTGTCATTAGACAGATTATTCACTTGGCGAGTTTACATTCGAACCTTCATAACCCTTTGGACTAACACAAATCACTAACTTCAAATTAACATTGACAAAATCTTTTGACAAATGTTTTGGAATTATTTCGATGACAAAAAATTTGACATTCCAAATTCGATAGTTTGCCAGTCTAAGTATGTGGAAGCTTTATTGATCATACAAGTAAGCACAACTTGAATGATATTCATATGTGAATGTGATATAAACGTAGTATAGCCCTTAAGTGTGTATAGGTAGTCTTATTCTACTGAGCTTAATTTGTGTATAAAAAAAGCACTGAGCATACTAACTCGTCAAGTATGTTTTATAAAAAAAAAATATTTATTAAAAACTTGTTTTAATTTATTCTATTTTACTTTAATATTACTTACTAAATATATTAAAGTGAAAATAACGTGTTAGTTTTAATAATAAAAAAATCCGATGTTAAAACAATCGGTATTATTTAAAACAGGTATTCGCGTACTTATCAAAGTATTGTTAATAAAAAAAAACGCTTAAAAATCGGATCTCTGTACATAGGTAACTATTAAAAATGTTTCGGAATTCAATGACAGAGTCTGAGGAACTGATATGCATCGGATTTAAAAGACTGAAGTTTTTTTTTTTTTAATTTCGTAGTTATAATATCCATGACTGGATCTATTGAAGCCATTGTTTTGAATTTTAGCATGGTAGCTATTGTGATAAAAAAAGTATTTTAACGTAATTTAAAAACCGAAACCGTTATGAAATTCGAAAATCGAATTGGTGCCATTTTTTTAACCTTTTACACCTGACAGCTTTTACCGGTTTTAATCAAAATTATTATTTTTGTTCAATCAAATTATTGTCAATTTTGTCATTGTGAAATCATTTTTAATGCATGTAAATATTATCTATATTAATTATTTTAAGTTATTTATGTGAATGTAGCATTTTAAATTTGTTAATATTAGATAAAAATACAATTGAAATCAGCTGAACTTATCTGAATCTCAAATATTATTTGTATAATAAATGTACCTTTTTGAAATATATTTCGTCCAGTGACCGCTTTTTGGGGGTTGAAACCATTTATTATAATATTGGTTGTACATTAGCAGTATCTATTTATAATTAAAATATTGATTAGTTGTTACTAAAAATATTAAATTGATCAGAAAACTTAGACTGCCATTTTTATTGGAATTTTTAATTACCTGGTGTATATTTATATTCCAATTCCTCTGTTTAGCCTGTTTTGTCCCATTTCTAAGCAACATCCTCTCTATCCCTGCTGATAAATGCAATAAAAATAACACAAGAAAATAAAAAGAATGAATGCTTTACAAAATTAATTATGATTCTGATTTATGCATCATAAAATATAAACTTATAATAGTACCCATTATGTACTTACGTCTCCTTTTATTGCATACTTTAATATATTACTCAAGTACGTCCACAATGCGAACAGCATTATGCAATACAGTTACAAAATGTACAAGACAAGAACATCTACATTAGGCCTGTATTATCAATGTTTATGTCGCTCCAATCTATCTTCTGTCTCCCTCGCACTTATAAACTTAAACGATGTTAAAAGCATTAATTTCGATATAGTATACCATAATACATCCCCAAAGATGTCTCCTCGATAAACGATGTTCTTATTTTGAAATTTATGCGCGCGCATTTATTTATGCAACTGTCATAGGGTTGTCTATGTTCCTCATTCCTTCGGTACTAATGGAGAGGATTTGTATCAGTAATTCCTTTGCCAGACGATTTGATTTATTTGAAAACAGTCTTGTATGTAATTCGTAGTCTTAGCATTTGAAAGACGCATATATTAAGACTGTTGCAGCATATTTTTCAGTAATGTAAAGACAGAACAGAGCCAAGTGATACTAAATCGTAGTTGTATAGCAGTTGTATAACAGTTACTTTTACATGTCCTTAGCAAGTTTCATCAAAGAAAGAAATGCCAACCCTACAAAGGTTTCGCCATTTTGTTTTATTGCGAACGCAACCGTTGTAGTTTTGATAGCGTGCAATTTTCTGAAACAGCTTTATTTTCTAGCAGGCATTCTTGCTGTACGGAAAGTGTACTTTATGTATATAATTTTAAAGTTTAATTTCGGTTGTTTTTGGGTTAAGAAAGTGAAAAGTCGTTGAGTGTTGGTGGTCGAGTGCGCCCCGAGGTAGGTTCCCACGAGTATCGGGCCCGCTGGAAAATTTATGTTTATGAGCAGAGAAATCTGTCATAAGAGATACGGACGGCGCGGCTGAATCTGAAATAGCGTGAATAATTTTTCATGCAAACGGATTTTGACCGTGTGAATGGTATTTCTCTGTTGAAAATCATATGGTATATACCTATACGTCGCACCTCCATTCAAAGAGTGTCAGAATTCAAAAATCGAACTATCGAGAAAAAGACGCTTAAAACGGATTACCTCGGCAAACAAACAAAAACAAAGAACAAACAAAAACAAACAAACTAAATTGTACACATAAAAAAGTCCGGTAAAAAAAGGGCCATCAATGTGAAAATAATTAAACTACCAATAAGCCACTATCTGAACTTACAGTACCTGTGATTAATTCTGAAACTAATAGCATAATTATTATCTATTGAATTAGATTTTTTTTTTATAAATTATGATACTATTTGAGTGGAAATAGACTTTCAGTAGGTACCTAAGATGACCTTATCTCATTTCCATCATATTTTTTCATGAAAAAAATGAGACGTGGAGGATAAAAAATAGCCTACGACCTATTCCCACACTTACCAAATATTTACAAAAAAATATATAAAAAACTTTTTACAAAATAGTTTAGTCTCTTCGTTATTAAACACCGACTTCCGAAATTTAAAAAAAAATACATACAGTCGAACATAGAACCTCCTCCTTTTGGAGGTCGGTTAAAAATCGATCAAGCCATTTCAGAGGAGTTCACCATTATTTTGTATTACTATGACAACATATTACTATGAAGTTTGTCCATTTCACCATGCTGGCTGAATATTAACAATAACAAACAGTGAAACAAGATTTTTATAGAAATACTAGTTGACCCGGCAAACTTCGTACCGCCTAATAAGGATAACGCTATCTACGGGTATTACCAGAACCAGCAGAATTCATTTCAAAAACTGACATTTTAATAAGAGATGGTGTTGTATCCGATGTTTTTTTCGTGAATTTTCCATATTTTCTCACCGTTTAAACCTTCCCTGGACTATCACGAAAAGTTAAGACCAAAATTAACTATATTCGTCCAGCCATTCTCGAGTTTTAGCGAGACTAACGAACAGCTATTCATTTTTACATACAACACTATTTTTAGAATATGTGAAATCTGAATATAGTTTGTTCAGAATCTTAAATTTTTACACCATGTTATATTTTTCCCCAATTTTTTTTTAAAGTTCTCAATTTGGATACAACCCATACTAAGTACAAAACTAGTCACGGCAGACCATTGTAGGCATTAGGAGCCAGCACAAAACTAGGTGCGAGAGTAAAACAACTCCTTAGTTGCCCGAATGGCCCGGTGACCATTTCATTGTGTGAACAACCAGGTAACACAACAAGCTTATAACTTTGCGATTTTTCATGATATAGTCATGAAATTTTGTAGGTACATAGATTGTTTATAATGTTGGCAACCTCAGTGAAGCTTACCGAGAAGGTTGATTCCATACATTTGCTGCCAAATACCGCAATAACATTAGAATGTGTTACATCCGCATTCTATTGGAACTCAAAGAGATTGTAAGAACTTAATGCTTTCTAAACTTGATGCTGAATAAATGACTAAGGCAATATAGGTACTCTATCTGTATAGGTACTTAAGGGCCGGTTGTACTCACTGTTTCTTTTTTGTATGAACTCCGCTCAAGACTGTCGACTTATCGTCCCCAAAACAGCGGTTTTATTATTATAAAAAAAAACAACAACTATTCAAGATTTTTGTTTTTGCGAAACGCTTTTAAATAACAAGCTTTATTTTTTTTTTGTAACTTTCAAATATTTCCGTAACGTAATGTCGTGGATAAACACGTTTGAAATTGTAAATTAGGGTCAGATCAGCGATTTTTTTTATCAATTCAACTTATTTATATCATGTTTTTATTTATGGCAAGCGCTTGGTCATGTAGTCAATTTGAATAAAATAAATTTTCATGGTGTTTTTTTCTATATTTGTGGATTTCCAGAGATTTAAAAAAGTTTAAAATGAGTAGAACCTGGCCTTAACTAAATATAAAATTAATCTTCACATTTCTTTTATCTAAAAATTTGTACAATGTTATCTAAAAATATTTACAATTAGGTATTTACCTACATCAATGTTAGGTAGGTAATTAACTAAATTTAATCAATCTTTTATACTGTCTTTTAAATAAAAAGACAAATCAAGATTGTTTACGTTTAGTTAAGTACCTAAACAGATTGAGTATAACTTTGCAATAAAGAATTAAATAAATAAATAAAGAGGAAACGCCAAATTGTTTAGGTTAATAAAATCAAGTAATCCTTATCGAAATGCTATATTGAATTTATACAATAAAATGTACGGTTGTAAATTTTACTTATTTCACTCGTAATCAACAGCATGCCTCGACGAGGTTTAGTGAGATGGTCCAGTTTATTTTTTATTGTATTTCTTATGTGCCCAAAACGTGAGTACTTACTTACTATTGAGAGCCTATTCTCCCTAGCCTGAAACCCCTATAAAGGTAAATTGTTCCAATCCTGTGAAGTAACATCGAAGGCACTTCCGCCTGACCACAGCTAAGTTCATTTTTGCTTGCACTCGAAACGAAAATTTCGAATGGTTTGATTTGGCGTCGTGCCTCGGATTCAAGCGAATATTTTTTAAGTGATCAGGCAGAAATTACCCCGATAATACGCTCCCCCTCCGTCCTTTTAAAAATGTTTATTTTTGTTTATTTTGGTCGTCTTCTAAATCAAAAAAAATAGATAAATCCTAGATACATTAGGATACCGAAATGTCCCACAACTTTGACGCTGCAACGTTGCCCGCTTTGTCGCCACATTCATGTGACGTGGGACATGTTGTTGGACAATTTGATAATGTTGCACGTCATGTTAGGGGATTTTTGGTTCCCTAATGTGTCCGAAGCCTAGAAAATGTCCGGCATAAATGGTTGAACGAGCTTGACACTTATCGACGACATTAGTCTTTACTTGCTTAAACCGAGAGAAGGGAGGCGTTTGTACCAGAGAGGCACAGACCTTTCAGCCCTGCCGACCATCCGTTCTACGTGAAATCTGCCCTGCTCACTGCCCCTTAAGTCAAATCTGTCCGATATACCCATCACAAACTTTTAGCATGCTGATTGTCTTTATACAAAGACATTAAATATAGACTACCAATAGACGAATAGCGAACAAAATCGTGATCCGATAGTTGTTACTTGAGAGTAGTAAGTTGCTCAGTTTTAGTGTGGATGACTGGATCTAACTTCAGTTTATTTTTGTAAATATTTTTCGTATTTACTCTGTAATTAATTTCAATAATTTTCGCAAACAGTTCTAGAAAATAGCGTAAAAACATATAAATTACAAATTTAACTCGCATGTTTACTATTAAAAGCTAGCTGACATATGATGACAGTTATTCTAAGACATTTCTTTTGATATTAGCTCTATTGTATCTCTTTATTCTCTTTGTCTTTATAGGAATCCGGCCCATGGCTCCTAAACAGCAATACATCTCCCCTGTAAAAATTTCTTTAAATGACGTCATTAATGATAACACCCTTGCTGGACGTACTAATCGGATCATCAGTTTGAAAGATAGTAAAGATGTACTAAGTAATGTTGAAAGTGAACCGGGTTTTGCTATAGAAGATGATGAGATTGAAAAGCTCAAACTGTGGAAGAAAGGAATCATACCTTACTATATTGATAATATTTCTTATAGTGGTAAGTATGAAATAACATTGATATCAGATTAATACGTATCAATTGATTTTACCTTCATGTTATAATAGTGCTTCAAATCCGAAACTATGAGGATTAGGAAAAAGCAATCAAAAGAGTGTCGCGTCAAGTTATTGATAAAACAGCTAAAACTAAATTGTTGAATATATTACGTTATAAATTCAGACAATTCAGACTCCTTTGAATGTTTATAAATAACGAATTATTGCTCACGTTCTCGATTTCCTCCGAATTCACGCCCAATTGAAAAATTCACTCTATAAAATAATATTAGTAACTAGTCGTATTAACAGCAGGATGTGATAGTGTTACCTATTTAAAACAATTGAGATAATGATTGAGAGCAGTGGTGGCCGAGTGGTATCGGACCCGACTTACGAGTTGTAGGTCGCGGGTTCAAACCGCGCCAGGCGCATTACTTTGTGTGGTTTATTTCATCACAACTGCTCTCAAAAACAGAGAATGAAAACATCGTGAAGATAAGCATGTCCTAGAACCAAAAATTCGAAGATATGTGGCATCCACCAATCTGCACTGGGCCCGCGTGGTGGATTACGGCCCATTCCCTCTCCTAGGGAGAAGGCCCAAGTCCCAGCAGTAGGAACATTTTTTTTTATATATTCCACAATTCGTGTGCTTAATTGTTGCGAATAAGTTACACTATCATAATGCTGCTGGGAATACGATGACTTACATTTCTAGTTTAAGTATATGCAGCGAATATTTGAGTATTTTACGTGGAGTAACTGCGTATCTGACCCCCACAACCCCCGCCCGGGTGTCGCCACTGTGCGGAACACCCGGAGGACACGGTGGAGCATACTGTAGAGGTGTGCCCCGCCTGGACGGAGCATCGCCGTGTCCTCGTGGGGGCAATCGGCGGCAGCAATCTCTCTCGCCGGGCCTTGGTTCAGGCCATGGTCCGGAGTGAGGAGGGATGGCAGGCGGTCGCCTCCTTCTGCGAAGCAGTAATGCTAGCAAAGGAGGAGGCCGACCGCATCAAGCAGAGGCAACGGGGCGCTCGCCCCAGCCGCTGCCGGGATTCCGATCCCGATTTCCGGCCACCGTAGGCGGGGGCTTGCGGACGGCGTGCAATGGGTAGCACGCTGTCCGATCGTCCGGTAACCGACCGGACCGAGCCCAAGTCGTCGACGGCGCGTTCTGTTCCCGCGTGCCTCAAGGAGCTTTCAGCACACCGAAGAGGCCCAGCCTACTAACTGCAGGCAGGCAGGGTCGAAGCCTACTGGAGTCATGGGTTAACTTTCGAAAGGAATACCCGGCCCCGGCACGATAGGCTACGAAGGAACGGGGTAGGTTTTTAGTCAGTCTGACACTACTTCCCGCTCCGCCCAAGGGCGGGATTTGTCATTGGATGATTTTACCTACCATAAAACCCCACAACCCCAGTATTTCAGTTCGTGATCGTGGATAACACGATACCCCTTGGCAAGACTGACAAACTTGGCTTCTAAATGGCATGTATTTAACGTGGAGACAAACTAATCTGATTTAGGTTTTTAAAATAATTAAAATGAGTAGTAAACAATTATAAAATTAAAAATCGAATCTAATGAGCCCAAACACGATGGGTTTACTAGTAGGCATTCCAAAGTTCCATCAGCCACCTCCCAGTTCTAGCATCAGGTCCTTTTCATCATGAGAAATGTATAGAACTGGTCAAGATGAATCTAATGAACCTAAACATGATGAGTTTACTAGTAGGTATTCCAAAGTTCCATCAACCACCTCCCAGTTCTAGCATCAGGTCCTTGTCATCATGAGAAATGTATAGAACTGGTCAAGACGAATCTATTGAGCCCAAACTTGGTGGGTTTACTAATAGGCATTCCAAAGTTCCATCAGCCACCTCCCAGTTCTAGCATCAGGTCCATGTCATGTGGTCAAATGCAAGCCTATCAATAATATTAATAAAAAAAAAAATGGTAGTTTTGGTGTGGCGCAGTTGACCACAATTCTAACCTAACCTATTTCACCCAGTCCAAAATGATATTTTTGATACCTCATCTATTATTTTATTGGCCCTGTTTAATATATATTGCTATCATATAATATCAATCATTATTTACTTTTTATAGACCCTTGCCTTTTGTAGCTCACCCCTAATAATTGTGCTAAAAATATTTAATCGATACTAAGTTTTTTTTATTTGTAACCGAGTTATTAGTCGCCTAATAAGTGGTAATTTGCCTCAAAAATAATTAGGCCTTCTAAATATTCGTAGGGACTATTAAAAATCAACAAATGATTGCTAGAACCAATGGCTTAATGTGAATTTTGAGACATGAAGTAATCTCACTTTGGTAGGATGGGTACACGACTAAACTCGTCAAGCGTTGTTAGCTTTCCTAAATTTCTACTAAAAGAACGTTTTTTTTTTTCGACTGAACCTAGTACAGTATCAGTACTTATACAACCTTATTTTTAGTTTATGCGAAACCCGAAACACGGGTCTAGTATTTTGAAAAAATTCATAACTATATCATGAAATGTCATAAAGTTACAAGTTTGTTATATTACCGAAAACCAGGTACAACAACACACAAACACATGGTCACCGTGCCATGCGGGCCACTGAGGAGTTGTTTTGCCCCCGCACCCAATTGTGCGATGGTCTCTAAAGCCCGCTATGACCTGTGGTGACCTGTTTTGTACTAAATCTCGGTAGTGTCCTACTTGTGACCTTTTTTAAATATTTTTCAGAAAAAATATAATAATTATGGTGTAAAAATTATTGGAATCGATTCAGCTACTAATACTGAAGAAACTATATTCAGGTTTCACATAAACTTAATGTTTTATAGAATGGATCCACGACTGACCTCGACTTGCTAACCGCAAGCTCTCCTAAATTAGTACGAAAAAATTTTTTTTTCGACGAAACCTAATACAGTATCAGTACTTTTATAGTTTAGTAGTTTCATTATTGTTTCTCCATTCCAGACAAAATACTTCGCGACCGAATCCGCCTGTTCCTCAACACCGTCAATAGTCTGACCATGCTTAGATTCATGGAGTTGCCAAGTCCTCCAGAAGATGAACAGACCCGATATGTATTTTTTGTCAACCGTCGAGCTCAACTGGGCTGCTTTGATCCATCTGATCTTGAGTTTAGCAACCAAGGAGTTCAGGTAACCATATACATACATGTGATATTTATTTAGCATAGCATAGCATCAGCCTTATAATGTTTCCTTTCCTGTGATCAATAGAGCACTTTAACTTAGGGAGATTGTTAAAGGAGGATGGTTAAACGGGAGGGCTGGGGCGAGCGCCCCGTTGCCTCTGCCTGATGCGGTCGACCTCCTCCTTTGCTAGCATTACTGCTTCGCAGAAGGAGGCGACCACCTGCCATCCCTCCTCACTACGGACCATGGCCTGAAACAAGGCCCGACGAGAGAGATCGCTGCCGTCCCCACGAGGACACGGCGATGCTCCACCCAGGCTGAGCACGTCATCAGCATCAGCCTTATAATGTTTCCTTTCCTGTGATCAATGGAGCACTTTAACTTAGGGAGATTCCCAAAGGGGAGTTTTTGCATTGCTTCAGTAGTGCGTTTAATAAACGCGCCACAAAATCGATCCTTTTGGCCGAAACTTCGTCGATGTAAACACGCGACTTTATTGATACTGCATCGCTGCTAACACGTGATTGGATTGATTTAAAAACGGTATTGATTGTATCGTATCTGCATCGATGCAGTGCATTTTAAGAATGTGCCACAACATCGCTACTGAAAGCCGTTTTTATTTAATGTAAAAAACTAGTCAATAATTTGATGTTGAAGCGCAATAGCTTATTAAGAGCCTATTCACTTTAGCTTTGAAGACACCTGTATTATAAGTGGCCGGGAACACCGGGAAGATAGACGTTATTACATTTGCAACATACAACTGCATCGATACAAATGAGTGACTGTACTCATACTGTAGTATTACTAACACTACATTGTTTGATGCAAAAACAACGTCAACAGTCGTCGACCGAACGTACGAAAGACCGAACGAACGACGTTTCTATCGAAGCAGTGTGGCGCCTTAGAAGCGATGCAGAATTGTTACCTACAGCGTCGCGACTGTATCATTAATGAAACGCTGCTAAAAGTCACTGTGGGCGAACTCCTTTAGAAGTAATGTTTCTATGCAGCCCTTTATTAAGTTAAATATATTTTAGCAAGTCCATTTGGGATACGATTGTTTATCAAATGACGGAGAACTGGCCAAGGCAGTGCTGGCAATAGCAGGCGTACCACCTCAGCACAAGGCGCCGAATCGAGACGATTATATCAAGATTATAGACGAAAATATCACGCCAGGTAACGAATTAAAAAGCTGTATGAACAAATCCATACCTACTAATTGAATAAATGCAAAACTAACATATGCGTCAAGCATTTTTTAAATCCATTCAGTGATTTTTTAGGATTCCGTATCCAAAAGGTAGAAAAGAGACCATATTGGTAAGACTCCTCTGTCTATCTGTCGCCAAGATGTATCTCATGAACCACAATAGCTAGACTGTTGAAATTTTCACAGATGATGTCATCTATTGCTGTCGCTACAATAACAAATACTAAAACAGAAGATTTTTTTTGCTACGGAACTTTTCGTACACAAGTCCGACTCACACTTGACCGATTTTTTGTATAAACACAGATCGGACACTGAAGAATAGGGTAGGATTTATGATCGGCTGCTACCTCCTCTCACTGTTTCTGGGTACCAACTCAGTGCTACTTAACTATAGGTCAATAGTTTGTCTGGTATGCGGTAGACATTCGAAGTACCATTTAAATTGGAACGCCTTTTGAGCTACATCAACTATCTTCTTTTGTTTATTTTTTTTTAATTCCAGACAAAAAAAAATTATTTGAGAAATTGGATAAGGATAAATGGCTATTTGACTGTGACTCATACGACTACCAAAGTGCTAGTCATTACAATAATCACCAATATTCAGCCAACGGAAAAGCAACTATTGAAATTCTGGTAAGTTCACGACCGCTTTCAGATTTTAATAAATTGTAAAGGGTAGAACTTCGTAACGCCTTCTTTTCCCTTAAGATAATTTACTAGTACCACGTGGGCGAAGCCGCAGTCAGGAGCTATACTATGACTTTTTATTAGACGAACTAAAGTGACAGCTATAACAATGGTTGTTTGACAGTTGGGCATTGTTACTTGACAGTTGGGCATTGTCCACTGCTGTCACTTTACTTCATCTAATAAAATCATAGTATAGTCATATTATAAACTAGCTTCTACCAGCAGCTTCACTCGCGTGATAGTCGGTTTACCCCATTAGGGTTGGAGTTTCATAAAATCCGTTCTTAGTGGACGTCTACACTTATAAGGAACCTACTGCCAAATTTAAGTTTGTAGGTGTTCTGAGATTCAGTTTCTGATATTTCGTGATTAATCAGTGAGTGGTATTACGTTTTTATTTATATAGATTTATTTTCTTTTTAATGTTCATCAAATTTTTTCTCTATAGAGTGAAAGAGGATTAACAGATGGTGATTTGGGAGAGAACAACAAATTCACTAAAACAGACATTATGAAGTTAAGAATGCTGTATAACCACATTGCTACAAAAGACGATGAACAAGTTCCAGCATGTAGAAAACTTTTCCGGAAAGGAGTCAATTTTGGGAATAATGATGTATCAGTGGAAGAAAGCAAAGTGCCTCCACGGCAGCCACCCCGATGCCAGACCCAGGAATAAATAAATTTATAAAAATAAAATTAAACATTTATTATATCGTCTATCACATTATAAGCATGTTTGTATGTTTCGTTTCACGTAGCATGTTTCACATATGACTTCGCAACACCATTTAAATTGGCAGTTGCAATTTTCAGTTTCTTTGACGGAGGTTTCCTTGTAACCTCGTCTGCAGCACAATTGGTCACAGCTGTCGGTTCCGGCTGAACTGACGTTGCAGGTCCGGCCCAGGGTCCCTAGAGAGCCAGTCTTCATGTTGGCTGAGCAGAAATCTGCTGACTCCTCAGAATAGATGATGTCTTTCTTGCCAGGTTTCTTTATACTCGGACTTTCTGGCATAAAACTATCACCGTCATTACTGGCGATTACCTGTGAACAAATTTGTAAGATTTACCCACTTCTGCATCACGCCACACTAATCACACTACTGTTATAAAAATGAATATTTGTGAATACATTCATTCACAAACATTCATTAGTAGGGGTGTTTTTGCGGAATTGCTCCTTTTCATACAAGTATTTATTGTAATGCGTGGAATATATACGCGGGATGCGTGGCGTGACATCAGGCAGCAGCCGCGGGGATGCGGATGCGGAACAATTCCGCTTCCGTGATGAAATCCGCACGATATTAAACACACCCTAACTCTTTCACGCTGAAACTGCTGAAGGGGTTTGAATGAAGTTCGACACACGGTTAGACTAAGTCTCGGGATAAATATCACAGAGGATACTTTTTATTCTGGAAGAACGTTCCATTGGGATAATTTTGCTGCTTTCAGACAGGCGAAGCAGCTGGAAAAAGCTAGTCTATATTTAAAATTTACACTATCCACAATGGATGTATGGTTAGTGTACAATTTATATTGGGTAACTGGTAATTAGTGAACGATATTTAAACACGTGATTATAGTCATGATAACAAACAAATTTTACTATGGAACCAAACCTAAAATCACCAAAAAAATCTGCTGGTCAGTACATTTTTGTTCGCCTAACTGGTCAAAATGTACTGAACTTGGCTGATTTTTTTCGCGATTTCAGGTTTGGTCCCGTAGTAAAATTTGTTTGTTATCATGACTACAATCACGTTTTCAAATATCGTTCACCTACCGCTTTTAGGCACGAAGTTCATTGTTTTCCACACAAGTGCCGAAAAGTACGCGAGCTCACGCTCGCCATAATTTATTGTATTTGCCATATCAAGCTGGGTGCTAAAACACCCCCACAAGTCGCGTGGTAACCTCTTTTTTTTTTTTTTTAAGTGTATCAAAAAACGTGGTTTGATACATGTATGGAAATTTGTCGCTGTAACATTTGGTTCCATAACACCCTCGCCTTCGGCTCGGGAGAGTTCATCATCATCATCATCATCAGCCTTTTAATGTTCCCACTGCTGGGACACAGGCCTCCTCTCTAAGAGAGGGAGAGTTCCACCTCTGTCAAAATGACAAACTGTCTCCATTTCGAGCTCACCTTAGCAGCGCCTTCGAATCTGTCCCGCAGTCTATCGCCAACCTCTCGGAAGGTCGGCATTCTCCACCAGCAAGTCCTGAGCGTGCAGGAGCCAGACAACCCATGGCACTTACATTCCATCTTCA
This sequence comes from Leucania comma, assembly GCA_958295575.1. Lineage (NCBI taxonomy): Eukaryota > Metazoa > Arthropoda > Insecta > Lepidoptera > Noctuidae > Leucania > Leucania comma. The sequence goes on from OY282468.1 coordinate 7,540,680, forward strand.
TATTGTTCTTGATTGCCTATCGACAAAAAATACTCGTTATGACCACAGTATAGACCAAAAAAACTTATTTTTTTATTTGCATACTAAGTCCTTTAGTCATGTATTCGTATCCCTTTACTTTGTTTAGAATACGGATGTAAGACACTTACTACTTAAACATATTTTTTGTTTTTTTTTTTTTGATGCCGCTGTTCCCGCTCTTTTTATAACAATAGAGCAGACTTTTACCGACTAACAACCATCTGCATTCTTTCAGTTATCCTTTGCGTTCCTGTTCCAAGAAAACTGTTTTAAATATTCCCACAGCCACAGCAGGAAGATTTTAGACCTGGCGCGATAATTCACTTCAGTTCATTAATATAGTGTTAAAATATGTTTCGAGAAGCATGAAAAACAAAGCTGTACTTTCTAAAATTAAGATTTTGGCATTACATATTTATTTAATGTCCCTAACATTGAATTCTTATATACGCCATAATTTACTAAATTACCCATAACAACTACCAACGGAAATGGCGTCTTTGCTGAATTTTATATAAATTCTTTGACTGAAAAAAAAAACACTAAAAGTAGTCGCATACAATTTTAACCCTAAAAGTAGTGCCATTTTCATAAATTTATGAATTCAGTTTTGGTAACAGAAATGATTATAAAACATTATCATAAAATTAAAATCAATCAGTGATATGAACTCATTACGTGACTTCCAAAAATTCTTACTAACCAACCTCCCAGCATTATGGTTATGCAGTTTGATCAGAGTCTTGATGTCGCTCCGTTTCCTGTAGCGACTATCCATAAACTCCCTGGATTTCTTGAGACCAAAGCGAACGTTGTCACTGCAACCCCCCCACTGCCACCTCTCTGTTGGCACTTGCGAGGGGGGGAGCGTGACAGATTCACGACCACGACGCGGTTTTGGTGCTCCCTGAGGAAAAATTCTTCATTAGATATAAAACAGGTTTATCTAAAAAAAAATATCAAGCTCAAACCTTCTAAATTTTTTTTTTTTACAGATCACAATTTGAATTTAGAATCAATTCAAATCTAAATTTTCTTTAAATAATTTAAATTTAGAAGCAGTATTTAAAGTGACATGACTATTTAAAAAAAAAATGTGTATCCTTAGTAAGTATGTAGATAGTAATTCCAGCTAATGAGAATAATTGTCGGATAATTTTTTTATTTTGGTGTAATAAGAATACCAAGGACACATAAAGCCCCAAATAATTGAGATAGAAAATTTGCGCAACAATATACCCAGAAACGGTTTGATATCTGTGGAAAACACAGTTCATCAACAGTTGCTCAACTATGTTTCCCAATGAAACGGTGCTTAAGTAAAGGAAGACAAATGTCAAACCTTTTCGCAAGAGCATTCGAGCAGGGACCCCGCGGTGCATGCTCGCGTGATGGAGTAAGTCACGCCGGCCGCCGTGATCGCATTCACGAACCCTGTCTCCCTAGTATCTGTTGACAAAACACACTATGTCATAAAAAGAACAAATAAAATACCTGTCAGTTACAAATAACTAAGTAACTCATTATGACCACTGTAGAGACTAAAACCTGACTTATATGTTTTTAGTTTGGATACTAAGTCCTTTAGTCATATCTTCGTATGAATAAATTTACGGGGCACAGTAACATCAATAAACAAATTGAGTTGCTGACGATTCGGACTCCATCAGATTTATTAAATAAAATAAAAACCATTTATTTCTGGCAACCAATACTACCCATACAGTAATCACAAAACAGAATACACATTATAAAGAAATAAATACTTAATATCATTAAAGTTATGTGCCACAATGAAGCTGTTTGGTACAGTTAGACAAAAAAAGATTTAAAATATAATATAGACTTTAGTGCCTGAAGTTACTGCCTTAAATCCGACCTGAAACAGTTTTGATAATGCTTACGTTTATCTGACTGTACCAAATAAAGTGTGTTCGAATCGTCAATTGGGACACTGTGTTTGAATACTCCAAATATATTATGTCCAAATCATCAGCAACACATAAACTTGTACAGACATCATAGATTGATAAGTACAAACTCAATCATTATCATGTAGATTGCAAATGTTCATTGATCGTAACAGCTATTGAACACAAGCCTTGCAACTCAAACTCAATAATGAAAACAAACACTCTACTGTAATAGCTGTCTTTATAAACATAAACAATGCATATTTAATATGACACACACATTGCGAAACAATACAAGTCGTATTCATATTTGCCGGCCATTTTATCACCGTGCACATTAGTCCTGGTCATCGTAGGGCATAGAAATAAAATGCTAAACGACTAAAGGCGAACAAATGATACAAAGTGAAGCTGTTGACCCAAAAATCAATATTCACAAGAGTCTTGTAATAAAAGACGATGAGCTTCACAAATCGAAGGTCCCATCCATAAAACATTTGGGTGGGATACAAAGAGAGATTGTTCTACGCGTTTCCGAGCCAATTTGCTCGATGGTTATGGATTATTTTGAATATCTTTATGAAATTATTAAAGTTAAAGTATCATAAATTATTTAAACAAAAGATATTAGAAAAGGATCATCATCATCATCACTTCTCAAGGAGTTTTCAGCAAACTGTAGGGGCCCAGTAGGGTCGAAGCCTAATCTAGGGCTCTGAGGAGGTATAAAAATGCATACTAGGGCCCTGGAACCAATTCAAAGAAGGAACGGGGAAGGTTTTTAGTCAGTAAAAGTCTGACACTATCTCCCGCTCCGCCCAAAGGCGGGGGATGTCATTGGATGATTGTACCTAATTTAAAAAAAAAAAACATCATCACACAGCCAAAAGACGTCTACTATTGGACATAGGCCTCCCCAAGCGTCACCACAATGACCGGTCCTGTGCGTCTCGCATCCATCGAATTCCCGCAACCTACATCTGGCCATCGGTCCACCTTGTATAAAGCCTTCGAACGCTGCGTCTTCCGGAACGCGTTTGCCGCTCCAGAACCCTTTGGTCCCAACGGCTATCTGTTTTGCGAGTAATGTCGGTAATCTTATGTTCATTCCTGATTTGATCACACAAGGAAACTCCAACCATAGCCCTTTCCATTAGGTTTTTATTGTTTATGTTTTTATTTACTTTTTATGATAGTTAAAATCGTCCAATGACAAATCCCACCCTTGGGTGGAGCGGGAAATAGTGTCAGACTCTTACTGACACTATTTTACTCTGACTAAAAACCTACCCTGTTCTTTCCCTGCCTTGGTTCCAGGGCCCTGGTATGCATTTTCATACCTCCCCAGAGCCTCAATTACCCTTTGGGTGACTTTAAGCCTTCTCATCAGAAGGCTTGAGGCATGAGGCCCATTGTGAGCGACCACTTTTCGGAGCCATTTATGTCAACACTGGCAAAACGCACTGGCTATAGACTTTCGACTTAAGACACGAGAAAATTATACCATAAAATAAACAACGAAGTTTAAGTACGTGAAAACTAAAGATCTGCAAATGTTTGTCCTGTCAGCAAACGGACGAAGCCCAATATAGCCGATGCCTACCAGGGCTACTGAATTGTTTAAAACATTTACCGTGGCCCTGAATTGCAAGGGGCAATAGAAGAACACTCCCTCTGTTTCCACCTTTTTATCACCTAATGGTAAACACTGATGCAATCGTGGATGGTGAAGCGTACTAGTTTATTAAGAGCCTTTTAACGCTAGCCTTGAAGTTACTTATATAATCAGATGGGAAGACTGCAGCAGATAAATTGTTCCAGTCCTTTGATGTATGCGACCTAGTATTCGTAATGATCCCTCTTTTTTGATGGTTTACAACCGAAAAAATGTCTTTCTTTCTAAGCCTCGAATCCACCACTAGTTTGTCAATTTCGTCACCAGTGTGTCCCATGCAAACAGGCTTGGCTATAACAATTAATGGCAGGTCAAGCTATGTTGAATGAATATTCAGTCGGCATGAATAATGTGAAAATTGCTGCGGCAGACAACCATTGCATATTCTTCGGCCATCAGCACAACGCCAATGTTTTTGTTCAGGTGTTGAAGTTACAATAACTTAGGGCTCGTCATGATAGACTTTGTAATGGAAGTAATTTTATTGTAAGATTTGATACGCAATTCTATGAATATAATATTGATGGTATACTGTTTCAATATTATGTTGGTTTATTAGAGTCTTTGTTGAAGTTTAATGTCGTATTGTGCTCAAAATGTAATGTAATCAATTAAACGATTTTATCTTCGCAGTAATAGGCTTTCTTATAAGGAAAGTTGTGCTTCGTGTAGACTTGAGACGTTCAAGGTGTCTTTTGAATGATTTGGTTTAGTTAGTAAGTGGTGGCCGAGTGGTAGCGGCCCCGACTTACGAGTTATACGTCGCGGGTTCAAACCCGACTAGATGCATTACTGTGTGTAATTTGTTTCATCACCACTGCTCTCAAAACGGTGAAGGAAAACATCATGAGGAAATCGGCATGTCCTAGAACCAAAAATTTGAAGACATGTGACATTCACCGACTCGCACTGGGCCCGCGTGGTGGATTACGGCCCATTCCCTCTCTTAGAGACTCCTCTCTAAGAGAGGGAATGGGCCTCCGCCTGTGTCCCAGCAGTGGGAACATTGATGAGTAAAGAAGAATAGAGCAGAACATCTGAGCTCACAGCTGCCATGAGGAGCCAAGAAATGCGGTCGCTGTGGCCGAAATCGGTTAAATGGCATCATCATTTATTTATTTACGAGCGACCCGCCCCAGCTTCGAACGGGTGCAATGGTGATATTAAATATATTATGCATGTATTATACATATATACCTTCGTCTTGAATCATTCTATCTATTACAAAAAACCGCATCAAACTCCATTGTGTAGTTTCCTAAGCATATATAGGGACAGACAGCGGAAAGCGACTTTGTTTTTAACCGACTTCAAAAAAAGGAGGTTTTTTTTTAAAAAAACGGAGGTTTCTGAATTCGACCTTATGTATCCTTTTTTCCCCTTAAGGGTTATACTTAACCTACCCTTATACTTCCAGATTGGTCTCATTTTTTTCAAAATCCAGTTCTGATGATGGGATCCATGAGGAATCGAGGGAACTCCTCAAATATTATAGGCAACCATATAGTGATTTTGGTATTTTTATCGAGGACGTAAGCTGTCAAAAAGTAACATTTGATGGAGTGGAACTGATGAAGAAGACCAGAAATGGCCAACGGAACTTCATACTCGCATAGATATCACAATGAATAGTTAAGCGACTATGACAATACAAATAAATAAATGGTTCTGAATAGTTATGTTGAAAATGGTATCACCAAAGTGAACTAATGATGATGATGGAGCCGGAAGATAGGGACCGGAACTCCGTAATGAATCAATGTATCCTAGCCGTGTTTGGGCTTGTTAGAATTGTCATGAGATGCACTTTGGCTATAATGTACTATCAAACTGATTTGATGATGAAGCCGGAAGGTGGAAGGTATACACGAGAACTTTATAATAAAACAATGTATCCTAGCAGTGTTTGGGTTTATTGGAATTATCATGAGAAATAGGCACTCTGGTTATAAGTGCATCGCAACTAAAAAGTTTTTATACTATGTAGTGATTATTTATTATTATTCATCATCATCAAATAATAGAATATTGAGCATTTGAACTAAGCAAATGATGAAAAGCATACACACATACTGGTACGAATATCATAAAGCTGAGAAGTTTTTTTTTTACTGGTCCGAAATGAAATAGTATATTTTGATACAAATAAAGAAAGTTTATCATTGCGACCGAGGCGCAGGCGAGAGTGTCATGTAGCTGAGTGCTGCAGTGTGCAAATGTCCAGGTCTATCAAACTACGTTTTTCAATACACTTACGAAAAAATTACCTAATGTGTGTGTAAACCTGAAATCGCGAAAAAAATAAAAAAGTAACATATAAAACATTTATATTCGCCTAACTCGTCAAAATTTTCAGGATTGGTCCCATAGTAAAAGTAGTTTGTTATCATGACTACTATCACGCGTCGAACTATCGGTCACTAATTACCAGTCACCCTATAATTTAGTGCTACGGGACCAGCAGTAACCAAAGATGGAAGAGTTTCATACACCTCTTCTCCATAGAGATCTAAGTACGCTTTGGAACGTGCAAATAGCTTCACCGTTTTTTGTGACTGGCTGGCCTTGAAAATTCAAAAGAGCTTAAAAATGAAAACATTTATAAAATTAGAGTTACCTGAATAGTAGACCTAATTTTTGTCAGAACAGTTACATTTCTGTAGGAGGACATCATCACTCAACGTACACAAAATAAATTCAAATACAGTTTCCAGTAGACTCCAATACAGACTAATCTAAACTCTAACTTATAATTGCGTCAGTCATACAACTCATACAGCATGTCAATAATCTAGTTCCAATTGTTGCCGCTTCATGGTCCGTAGGCCATGATAATTGCAAACCGCATCGGCCATACAGCGACTAAAAGCTATTAGTCATTAACGAACAAAACCTCCGTTTCTATAGCCTATTATGCTATACATTATTGTCATTTCGCAATCAGTTTGATGAGATGATTTCGTATGAGTTGAATTCTTAATTATGAATGAGTATCGGAGAATTATGTTAGAAATATGTTGCAGTTTGTACTTCGATTGGCAGTAATGTGATTTGGAAAGTGGGATAAAGGAAGACATGGGTTTCTGGTTGATTCATTTATGCTATAACTAAAGACAAAATGAGCTCATGTATGTTGCACAACCGACGGCAGTAGTAGTGCGTAAGGCACTGAACTCACGAAGTGATTTTACGCCGCGTCGGCCGCGGCAGAGGAAACGGCTATTTTATTCCAAAACTCACGAGACGGTAGATTCTCCGCCGCCGCCGCCGACGCGATGGCTGCGATTTTCGACCGCAAGCTCGGCGGCCGATTATCGCCAGCCACTGCGCGGTCGCCGCGGACCGACCGCAGTGCGTTTGGGCGCAAACCGCAGAGGCGGAGGCGCCGGTGAGTGGCAGCCGCAAACAACCGCGCACACCGCGGCCCTAAACCGCGTCGTAAAAATTACTTTAATTTTTTACTTAAATATTTGCATTCTACAGAAACTGCGGGCCCGCAACCGTGGCGGCCGCGGGAGAAAACAGCTCCGTGAGTTCTCTCCCTTACGCGGAACGCGAGGAAACAATGTTTCAAAGTCATCTGTTTTCAAACAAATTTTCACTGTGCGTAGAATACGTGAGTTCAGTTTGAGTTTAGTTTTAAATTTAGCCTTATAATGTCGAGTATGCCGAATGCCGAAGCATTGTTCGGAAGAGAAAAATCTCCTTCCTGCTCCACCCAATGTTAGAGTTGAATGAATGAATATTTTCTACTATGATTAAGTACAATTACTTTTCCTTTATTGAAAAAATCAAAAATAGAAATAAATTCAACAAAATGAGCTTATCCTATCTACATGTATTTTAGTCGTTTATATACAAGCTTATATTTTAGTCTATGCTGTCAACTTTTGGGTGATGCAGAGAAAAATAGTGATAGTTGCAATAAAAGTGAGAAAAAAGGTGAATATAAAAAAGATATAGGAAATGATTTGTAGATACAATACAGTACAGAAGACCTTTGAAATAAAACTAATCTAGAATACCCATTCTATTCCAGACTTAGTTCTGCCAATACTTTGCGCACACCAGCGTATAAGCATAGCACATTCACCTGATTTAACCGCTAACTGCAGTTCGGCGATAGTATTGTGGCATTCATTAAGTTCAGATTAGATAACCGCGGTGCTTGCGCAATGCGGTGCAGTTGACAGCAGATCGGCATCAGCAACGCCTATCGATCCCATGCTAATTGGGCCCGGAGCGGACGGAACGATGGCTGGACGAGCCGTATCGTCGCCGCATTCCCATCCCGCCACCCGCCCCAGAGATACAACAAAATTTATTGCACCAACAATTTATATAATTGACGTGCGACAAAAAAGCGAGAGTGCACACCCATCCGATGCAGAATTCGAACGTAATTACGCCCGTCACTCCTTGTCGACGCTCTATTTTCATAGGCATTCTTGATCCCATTAACAATCATAGTAAAACCAGTAAAACTAAGGTATTTTATTTATAAAAAAATATATTATAATTTTAATTAAGTGACGGCACGGTTAGTGCAGTAGTTAAGCGATTGCTTGCTGAGCTGCTGGTCGCGGGTTTGATTTCCGCACGGAACAAATATTTGTATGGCCTACAGATAGTTGTTTCGGGTCTAGGTGCCTTATGTATGCATGGGTTTCACCATTTTATGCGCGGCAGCAGCGCTGTCGTCGCGCGACTTTGTTAATCCATACGAATCGAATACGCACGACAGCCACGCTGCGCCGCGCACCAGTTCATCAGTCGACTAGTGATAATACGCACTTAGTTTTTGTTTAAGTTTAAACATAACGAAAATCTGGTTGAAGAATTTATCGATGAGATTGATAGTCATCCAGCGAATACATATAGGGTGACTGGTAATTAGTGAACGATACTTAAACACGTGATTGTAGTCATAATAACAAACAATTTTTACTATGAAAAAATCTTTCAAGTTCAGTACATTTTGACCAGTTAGGCGAACGTAAATGTACTAAACTTGGCATATTTTTTTCGCGATTTCAGGTTTGGTCCCATAGTAAAAGTTGTTTATTATCATGACTACAATCACGTGTTTAAGTATCGTTCACTAATTACCAGTCACCCTATATAACTCTGAAATTTTGGATACAGTAACTTTTTACCTTATGATAGGTTTCTTTTTTCTTATTTTCGGTTTAATAGTATCATTTTGATCAAAAAACTAAATGTACATACAACACTATGATGCTCGAACATAGTGATTCTAGGGCGGTGACCGAGCGCAGCACTTTGCGGCTAAATTGAAGGCGCCCTAACATACAGATTGAAAGTATTTATAGGTGCAAAGTTATATTGGTCAGTTTTATTAGATATTGCCATTTTTGTGATGAGGTCGGACTGTAATGTAGTATCTAATATCTGCTTCAATATTTTAACCGAAAATCGTCTTAAGAGTTCCCACAACATCTGGTCCCGTGCGCCTCTCTTCCATTAGATGGCAACCACGTACTGTAAAACGCATTGTTGGTAGGTCTCCTTTAAGATGGACTGAAATGACTAGATGAGGGTCGCGAGGATAAAATGCTTCAAAACAAACAAATAGCTATCATGAGTTGCATTAAAAATTACACCATAATAATGATGGTACTATCGAGCTGGTTAAATGCGGTATATTTAACAAGACTTTTGGAGGACTGCTACAAAATCATTTGCTTTAAAGTTTGAAAATGTCAAGGTCTTTCCGAATTCTTTTTTCTAGAATACACATCAGGTATTAATTTTAGGAATCTGAAAATTACCAAACTGAGGTACCACATTAAATCAAATGGACTCGTCGAAAAACCTTCAATCGCCCAAGATTTTTGATCCACCTAAGCCACCTTTAGCTTCGCTGTCAGACCAGCTCAATGGTTCATGGCTGCAGGATTGTGCGAAAGAGTTACGCGGCCCTGGAATACAAAAGGCAAAGGAAGGAACATAAATGGCTTCCACTCGAAAAAAGACCAGTTCGGTGGTATCCACACCGACACATTATATTAGGTGTAACCTTTTTGCTTTTTTGGTAACTAGGTACCAATCGATTACATAAATATCCTCTTTCTGATTTTATCGTAAAATTTCATGTCACAGTATCCTGAGGTTTGCTTACTTTAACATTATTTTTGCACCATTATAAGCTTTCATTCAATTTGCTGTTGACTAAATTATGATTCCAGAATTTGAGTAAAATGGACCGAACAGATTTTTTCTAACATTTGGCGCAGACTCCTTTCGACGGACCAAGGATACGTCCTCTGGAATTATGAGAGGAATGTCAATTTCGAGATATTTCGCTAGTCGTTTAGCAGCAGATAAAAAATGTGCGTGTTGGCGGTGCGGTGTCCGGGTCGGGGGGGTGCGCGCGCGCATGGGAACTGCTCCGCCCCGCGCGGATGCCGCGGACGCTTCGGTTTTTCTGCCTCGCGCTGCGCTGTCGATAGGGCAGCGCGGTCGCGACACTCGCTCGTCATTATAAATCCGTGGCGGTGAGCTCAGAGCCGCGCATTCCATGAGCGCCGCCCGCGTTATGCGCTGTAATTATTACAAAACGCGAGCCCGACTCGCAAATATGTCGTTGGGAACGGGGGACATGACATTCTCATCACCAAACGCTGTCTTTTTTCAAGCGTCTCCGGCTTCGAAATATGTCCAGCGCCGAACCACTCCCACGACGTCCGCCGCCGATTATATTCGGGTGCCTCGCGAGGCGCGTTTTTGCCTGGTCTGCCACGAGCGGCCGAGGAATGTCGGTATTTGTGTCCATTGAATAATTCAGTGAAATTGTCGATCGATCAATAAAACCGATGGAATCAAATTGATTCACACTTGAAGGTTGTATGGCTTCAATATCGCGAGTGTTTTTGCAACTTCAAAATACTTGGAAGTCGTTCCACCATTCACATCGAGTCAATCATTCGCACGTGCGCTGGTAGTGGACTGGCTCATCATAATGCTGCAATAAGTTTGTGTTCCTGGATAATTGGGAGTCAACTTTGTAGGAGTACATTTCTACTATAAATACAAGAATACAACCTGTTCTAGTAGGAAATGTGTAATTAATATGACTTGGAACTTGTTTTACAAGCAACATGAAACCTTTTTGCTAGTTAGTGACCATAGATCACTAATGGCTGTCAGGGCTGTCAACGCGATATGACGTTTGATATCTTCACTGACTCAGTTTCAATAACATTGTGTGAATTAATTAACCGCAAATGCAATGCATCTATTAGGCTGTTATGAACATTCCTTCACTGGTACATTACACAGCGTTTGCGCTTGTACTGTGGACGCTATGTGAGCAGAGTAACATCACTCTAAAAGAGTTATTTTGTTTGGAAACTACAGATGAAAAAGTGACAGATGATTCATGACCCACTTTATTAGTGAAAACCAAGAAATAATTGTTAAAACATAACTATTTACATACAATACAAATAAAATTGTATAGTACCTAGTTTTTTTTTTCGTTCTATAGTATCTAGTTTTAGATCTCACCTGATGGTACGCTATGAGGTGACCGACGATGAAACACGCTTGTCTAGAAGTAATCTATTCACTCTTATCTTAAAGCTCCCTAGGTTGTAGCTATCAGCAAACACAGACTCCTAGTAGTTTGATTGTTTCAAAACTACCTGCTGATACAGAACCTAGAAACGAATGCACTATATTTAGAAATCTGAACTTCAACATTTGATTGAGCACAAGTTCACAAAAACCAATTTTTTGCCACGTTTGGCTTAAACGGATAATTACAAGCCTAACATATAATCATCTGTGCATAATAAATCGCAAATTACAACATTAATCACTTGTAATAACAACATAAATAATGTTGATATAGTACATTGAATGCCTTGGGGTAACGTCAAATTGAGCAGATAACGCGAGGAAAGACGTCTCAAGATGATCTCGAACTCAGCCCATATGTGAAATTGCTGAGAATTTTGCAATTTTAATTTTATTTATAACGAGAGTGTTGAAGTTATAAGATTATAGCGAGAATCAGATGGTTAGTCTAACTTTTTAATAAGATCAGTATGGTACGAGTTTATTTTTTATTAATCCTTTAAGAGATAATACGATTCCATATCTTCTAATTTAAATTGTTGTTTTAATATCGTGCGGATTTCAACACGCATGCGTAGCCCCCGCAAATGTCCTTTTCGTAGTTGTAATGCGTGGAATACGCACACAGGACGCGGGGCGTCATATCGGACAGCAGTCCCGCATGCGGTGTCATTCCGCATGCGTAATAAAAACCGCACTATATTAAAAACACCCTAAGTTTTACGTGTCACAGGTAATGTTTGCTATCGAACTTTTTTAAAACTGCTGGACCGATTTTTTTTATGTAGTTTTATTTGGTAGGTCTTAAAATAGGTCGCTGGCTGTTCTTTAACTTCTACATCTATCCTTTTCACTCTCCCTTCAATGTTTCTTTGACAATAATTTATATGACAGAAAAACGTTTACATGGTCAGCTTAATATGAGTTAGATAATTCGTCGATGCAGAAAACTGCAATTTCAGTTTCCTGCACTTTTTACTTGCAGCAGCCCAAGGATTCTGTCATCACCACTCTAAAGAGGTCTGTACCCCTTTAGAGTGGTGATGACAGAACCCCTTACTTGAGTAACTCACTGTTAGTTACCGATCAATCTTCACCAATCATCACTGGTGGTGACCTAATGACCAAATACCATACATGATCAGAAACTTGTCATGTGGACTGATGTACCACGATACCTCTCGCTGATTTTTCAACATTCACATGATTCTCGCTGTAAACTCACCCTTCACTCGCTTCAGCCTATCCAAGACACCGTCGCACAAATCGGCCGGACGTTCCCGCTAGAAACCGATAAACTGAAACTCGCTCCCCGATACAGATCGCAGTCGCATTCGCTCACAAGCCACTTTAAATTAACCGTTCACGCACTCCCGTTCAGGAATTTTAGATTTGAGATGGATGCAAGCGGAGATCGGGACACTTGTAGCTCGCATCCGAGGGTTAATAAACAGCTGATTATATTACGCCAGACGCTATGTGAATAATTTTATATGCTCTTTTATGTATTTGTATTTTATGGTTTATTTTATGTGGAAAAGATTTTTCTATCAGAGGCCGTTTCGTCTGTCATACTTGTGCTTAATTTTTTTTATATTTATTATTTGGTTACGTCTATGATATTCCTCACTTTTTCGGGGTTGCAGACTTTTAGAAGACTTATGAGAGGTTCTTATAAGTGATCTCCCAGAGGCCCCATTAAAGACTTCAAATGTAAAGGGGTACTAATCAATGATTACCCCTCTATGCGCTATACAAGCGCACCTGAGGACAACAAAGGCTGTTGGTGCAAGACAGGACGAATGGATAAATTGAGGAATTAGTATATTAGTGGAAGTTTGAAAGTGACTGAAAAGGTGAAGGGGTATTGTTTGTCTTGGTATGGTTATGTAAAGATGAGGGATGAAACGCATGTTACTAAAAGAGTTATGAGTATACACGTAGATGGAAGGAGAAGGAGAGAGAGGCCAAAAAAAATATGGATGGATTGTATGAGAAGTGATATTTAATAAAAGAAAGTTAGCATGACGGGTGATACGACGGAATGGAAGAATAAAAAATATTGTTATGCCAACCCTAAATAACACTAGACAAGGGCAGGCAGGAAGATAATGATGTTATCAATGACTAGCTTCTGCCAGCGGCTTCGCCCGTGTCAATGTGGATTTCTCCATACAAACTTTCGCATCCCGTTTCATCCTTTAAAAGAGCGGGTTTTTGAAAATCTTCTCTTAGTGCTCGCCTAAGGCCGTGTTTACGGAGACACGGTGCGTTGCGCAGCGCGTTGGGCGTTTCGTCGTACATTGCAACAGTGGGCCACGACATCGCTCGCACAAACACAAACCTAATGCAATGTATGACAAACCGCCCGACGTGCCGCGCAACGCGCCGCGTCTCCGTAATCGAGCACTTAGTAATAAAAAGAAAGCCTATGCAAAATTTCACGCTCTTAATCTTAGCAGTTTGTTTTGGGGAGTGTGCGTCGGAATTGCATGGCCTAATGCCGCCTAGCCCATTCCATCATCGGACTACCAGACGTACGGCGTTGCACCACCGGTACATGGCGGACATCCCACCTAAGGAAAAAAACAGTTTTGGGAACACATTCATTGTGCGTACAGCTAAGGAGTGGAATTCCTTGCCGGAGTCTGATGTTTCCTGATGGCTACAACCTTCAAGTCAAGAGTGAATAGGTTACTTCTAGGTAAGCGCGCCCCATCGTCGACCGCATCGTCGCTTTACATCAGGTGAGATAGCGATCAAGCGCGAACCTACTAACAATAAGAAAAAAAAGTTTTAGCTATGCGTTGATGTCAGTCAGTCAGTTTCCCCTTTTATATATATAGATAAAGAGATATGAAACTACCAGTCCGGAGTTTGCAAGCTGGTTGTGTGATATCCCCGTGCCTCAGAATAGAATAAAGCCGTTAGTCCTACATTTGATCTGCCTCCAGACAAGTCTGATTGCTGTCCCATCGGACTATGAGAGTAAAGGAATAGAGAATCTGTGACTGCCCATACTCTTGTGCTTTATATGTAATATCTCCCGCGTACTTGATTGAAATTTGGTCATGAGGATTATTATTGTTACTTTTTTACATCGACCTATTGATCGACGGCGTCGTCATCAGCACAGGTAGGGTTACCAGTGGTAACTGGTACTGGTACTGGTACACCTTTGTCTTAGGGCTTCATCGAATTATTTTAAGTCTTTAGGACAGTGCTAAGTGTTCTTACGAATTTTATTGAATTTGCCTGCCAATGGCTGTTTTCTATTGGTTACCTTAACGCTGGTGACGTACTCAAACTGTTCTTCAGCTAGTGTTGAAGCGTTCATCAGTTATTACTTCAGAAAAATCGCTTCACTAGGTCTGTTTAATAATAATTTACTATGATTTATTGCAGGTCCATTCCTTGCAAAATTCCTACACGTAATATCTTCATCCCCATTTCTTACAGGTCCGAGTGAAACATGCGTCGTGCGGCGCGATGTTTCCTTGCCGAGATGTCAAGTATCGTGTGTCGGGCAAACCTTGGTGTCGTAAACATGTATGTCATACTCACTACCTACGTGCGCCAACCGCGGCCCGCTCGTAAAACGATCATAACAACCTTTATTACCATTTAGTAAGTACCTTACTAAGATGAAAAGCACAGATTAATACTGCAAATTGATTAGCCGAGAATCTCGGTGATTTCACTTTCTATAAATTCACAAGGACATGAGCAGACAAAGTAAATCGTCCACATAAAAAAGTCCGATAGCTTGCTTAACCGTGGATCAGCTTAATGCGAAGACAATACATCGAGTTGTCACCGCGACCGCATCGGAATGTTTAAACGAACGCAACCATTTTATCTCATCTGATTAATTCAAATATTTAGCGCAATAAATACGGGTTGGCGGGGGTGTGGCGAGGGGTGGCGGGGTCCGGTGACGTCGCGGCTGTCGGCGTGACGGCGGACGGCGCATGCGAGCAATTGCGTCAGTGTCAGCGTGTCACCGGCGGCCCATTGTGGACGCTGCGGCCGATATACGAGCGTAGCGAGCCCGCTGCGCCCGCGCACCTGATTTATCGACGTCCCGCGCTGGCCGGCCAGGGACGCGCTGTCGCCGCCGAATAAAGCGCATTCTCACGCTACTGAACGCACGCGAACTCACCCGTCTCGTACCCCGTATTTAAATGGAACGATCGTTTCTCATTCCTTTCCCCCAGATATTTTACGTCGGGTAATACGATACGACACTGTCCGGCTCTTTCTGCAGTTTTCGCGTTCGTTTTTTCCCTCGGCCCGCTATTGTTCACTTGTCAATTTCTTTAGCTAATGCGAGTAAGCGTCTCATTATGCGGTGCGGTGCGTCCGCGACGCGCATTGCGTGTTGTGACAGCAACCACCCACCGGAAGGGGCCGAGCGTCATTCAGCCGCGCACAAAACGCGAATACTTTATTCAACGACGTCCGATGGCTAATTTGAATGGATTGTGCCCGTTTAATGGGAATAATTAGCTCTGTTAATGCGCGCGCCGGTCGCTCCGGTGGAATATCTCTGTTAGATCGTGTGTGTACTTCGTGCTGTTAGCTTTTGTTTTACCAGTTAACGCTTAATTAACGCAGTGGTTACTCTAGGCGGCGTTGCGTCACATTGAAGCAGCATTACTATTGTGGCTGATATGCGAGGGCACGCTCACCCGCTCATGCTCGGGTCGTATCGTGTAATAAGCGCAGGCGGCGACACTTCGCAATCAGTCAACTTGTTACGCGTCATAGCGGGCCGTAAACGCATTTCTCACGTTGACGGGTGGACATCGGCGAACCTGAATATCGCCGCAACAAACGACTTCCCTCATTTTCCCCTCATTAAAACCGAGCGAAAGAACACTTTAACACAAAGTTATCTTGGAAACGGTATTATAATTCCTTAAAGGTACCTTTTTAAAAAAAACTACGTTCCAGCAGTGGTTTCCAGCGCCTATATCGTAGTTGGAAATTTCGTTTAATTTGGCAAGGGGCGACGATGGTGACAAGTGCCTGTCACAATGACGGACAGGTCGACGTAGTGGAAGAAAAAAATAAAGTGCTGCTCAGCGTTAAGTTATGAGAGAGATAGCAATATTCTTGCTCGTTGAAGTCGGAAGGAGAGGTCGGAATGTCAAAAGGCTCGATTCTTGTGAGTTTCTTGGTCAGTAGTGATGGGGTTTAGTCTACCGACAATTTCGTGCTTGAGACGTCGATTACTGGACGTGAGTCGATGTTTGACTTTCAAATAGCTCGCTGAGGCTATTGTTTATACCACCACGAGGCAACAGGCTGACATCCGCTGTATCGACTACTTATAAATATTTAGTCAACCTTTATTTGGAGATCTGCTATCGTTTGTCAGACACGTTGAGGCTTCTAATAAAATGGAGAGTTTTAGTTTATAAGCTTTTGAAAGTAAAATTCTTGTAACCTTAACCATGTTGGTTCTTTGTGATGAATAGGTCTCATCTTTACTAAAGATCTGTGTTATATTTAACAACATTTATGTTCTTTATGTTTTTGTTTCAATTGCTCCCTTCACACAAAATAAAACAAAACATTTTAATAAATAAGACTTTTTATAATCGCGTAAGTGCTGCGCTTAAGCCAATAATAATCGATATCGATAAAACTAACGACAGCCGCCCGGATCGTATGCGCATAAGAGTTGAGATTAGATACGAAATTCAGCCCGGATATTACACTATAATTAAGAACATTTACGTGTTAGGGGGCGCCAAATTTATCGCTGCCTTGTTTTTGTCGATATGAAGTCATTCTTGGGTATTTATGTTGGGTTCTCGGGGTATGTGTGAGGTCTTAAGGGTCCAGTAGTCAGATTATCGTGTGGTAATCTTTACGAGTTTCTTGGGGACTCCGTGCTGGGAGCTGTCGACAGGTAATGGCCGCCTGAGATTAGGCCGTATGGTCCCTTCGCTGAGTATATACGGGGTCCGTGTTTGTGGGTTTGTTTATAACTTAATTAGGCTATTTTGTTTGAGTGGGAATCGGGATTGGGTTCGGCGTCAGCTCTAGCGAGAGTAGCGAGATAAGGTGTCGCGGTATTTACGATTTGATATCGTGCTGCTGTTTTATAGAGTACGTTGTTTTGATTGGCTTTCTTGTTGTTGAGTATAAAAGTTGTTTATCTCAAAATGCCGTGGCTTTGTGGTTACTTGGTGGGGCTTTCAAAGGCATTGTATTGGTTGTTTTTGGTTTTAATTTTACTAACTTGAGAACAGTTGTGACCTAGTGGGAATGACTCCGATTTATGAGTTGTAGGTCGGTAGACTCGGGCAAGCACTTAGTCTAATTTATGACATCGCCACTGCTCTCAAAATGGTGAAGGGAAGCATCGTGAGCAAACCAACAAGTCTTAGAACTCAAAAAAAAAATGGGTACAGAGGCGCCCGCCCTTTGGTACAGAGGCAGCCTGAGTCCCAGTATCGGGAACATTATAAGACTGACTATGTAATAAGTAAACGTAATAAGAGTGTTTTGAAGAAAATTAGTAGAAGTAAACTCTTGGATCATCATCATTGCTATTATCTCTGCGGAAAGACGTCCATTCTAGCATAGATCTCCTCCAAAAGTCGCTACATCGATCAACCTTGTCAATTCTTTAAATTTTTGTTTAAATCCATATTTTCACATTACGGGCGCTCAATATTTATCATTTATTAACTCTGAAATTTTTCAATAATCAACCGTCATGATTACCAAGCAGTCGTTAGAGAAAGCTTTATGGTATAAAACCATACAGTGTGAACCTATTCACGTCATCGCCCTGGTTCATGTTATTAGAAAACTAATTGTTACTATTCTAAAGATGGGTCTACGCTAGAGAAACACGGAGTACGAGCCGAGCCCAATTCGTGTAGTTCCGCTCGTGTTCGGCTCCTCTAGAGCCGGTTCACACTACACGAATTTAAACTCGCCTCGCTTGGCTTTTCTAGCAAAGACCCACGTTTAGACTTAGATTTGGCTGTATTGGACACATCCCATGCACGAAAGCCTTCATGATGAAGAAAATCACTTCACCTAACTGTGCAATATGGATTGCCAAGGACTTACAACATTTATTGCTGGAATGTATCCAGTTCATAAGTTTAGTAGAAATATTTAAAAAGGTCCAGTAAGATCTCTCAATTTGAACAGGACTTGTATAAGCATGTGTCCAACAATTCGTTCCAAAACAAATGGAAACGAATCGAAAGATCTGTTAAAATTCATGGCACACGTTTTGGGGAAATATAATTGTATAGGATATGATGCGGTTTCTATAGAAAGGGCTATACTTGGAGTTTCCTTTGTGGTCGCATCAGGAATGAAGATATCCGCAGGAGAACCCAGGTCGCTGACATAGCCCGAAGAATCGCCAAACTAAAGTGGCATATTGCTAGTAGAACGGATGGTCGATGGAGCCGAAAGGTTCTAGAGTGACGACCACGCACCGAAAAACGCAGTGTTGGAAGGCTTCCCACAAGTTAGACTGCTGAGCTGATGATAGTCGCGGGAATGCGTTGAATGACGGAACTTGGGGGAGGCCTATGTCCAATAGTGGACGTCCTTCGACTGAAATGATGATGATGATAAGGAGGAGGATACAATAGGGTTGACAAACGCTATGCATAAAAACCTTTCTCACACTAATATTATAAAAGAGAAAAATTTGCTTGAAGTATTTGCGGAATGTATGTGTATATATTTATTGATTCTTAACGCTCGAATAGCTGAACGGATCTCAATGAAACTTCGACACATAGGATACTTTTTATCTCAGGAAAATGGGTGCCACTGGCAACAGCTAGTAAACAAATAAAGAAAAAAACAACTGTCATGGCAGCATTAAAAAAAATCATAATAAATTAACGGTACCAATATTAAGTGGGTAAGTGAAACATTATTTAAACGTTCCGCGGTCATCAGGCAGCTGATAAAGAAATTTAAATAAGAATGAAATCCTTTTTCATTGATAAAGTTTTGACACAGAAAAAAGAAGTGTAGCTGGAATGCAACGACCACGGACTTACTAATGAAAGGAACCAATTAACGATGATTATTTTTTTCTCATGAGTACTGCTGCGTTATACGGGGTGATTCGGGATTTAATTTACATTGAACTGTTAATGGATTTGATTTTGATGGAGTTTGTCATTTCTGCTTAAGTGCGTCTAAAGTCGTAGCTACAATTTTTTTAAATTATTATATTCGTGTTTGAGCACGATTAAACTTGCCGTATTCACTCTTGAATTAAAGATCCCTAGGTTGAAGCTATCAACTATATTTTTTTTGTTCATTATTAATATTATAGATTTCATCCGTACGGATACGTGTATCCAATTGTACTTTATACTCTATTTTCTTGTATATATATAAGTAAACGTCAGCTGAGCGAGGCCATTTAACTGTAGATAGTTAGTACGCAACGACCGACAACTACCTACAGAGTCATTGACTCGTTTACCTGAAGAAATTAATTTCGTACATGCGTAAATTAACTCGAGTTTTAGAAAAAATTAGGCATAGGTATCTTTACAAATCGATAGTGTTTCATGTACCGAATCGACCCTCCACGGCATTAAAACGATCAAAATTTAACGGTGTATGTATATACTTACAATAAAATAGGAAAGGGAATTATTATCTAAGCTTCTGAATTAATTAATTCAACTGGGTAGCGAAACTCCTTAGTGTCTGATGGCATCCAAAAAATAAAAAAACGAAACTCAATTTCAAGTAACTATGAAGATGGGCCTTATCAGAAGGCTTAAAGTCACCCAAAGAGCAATGGAAAGGGCTATGCTCGGAGTTTCCTTGCTTGATCGAATCAGGAATGAAGATATTCGCAGGAGAACCAAGGTTGCCGACATAGCACGAAGTTTCGCCAAATTAAAGTGGCAGGGTGGGGCACACTGATCGCAGAACAGGTTGCCGTTGGGGCTGAAAGGCCGCGTACTGGAAGACGCAGCGTTGGGAGGCCTCCTACAAGATAGACCGATTACCTGGTAATCCGATGGATGCGAGACGCACAGGACCGTTCATTGTGGCGACTTTTGGGGGAGGCCTATGTCCAACAGTGGACATCTTTGGACTGAAGTAGTGTGCTTCACCATCAAAGATTGCATCAGATGGAATCACAGTTAAGCAGTAGATAAATATCATCACTCTTTTTTTGGATTTGATATAAACTGGTGCTTAACTACCTGATGGTAAGCAGTTAATGGTGAGGCGGACTAGTCTATTAAAAGCCTAAATTACCGATAATTAACTAGAATCTCTTATAAGTTTATTTTTAAATTATTAACGCCAACGTACAGCAATTATAACATTCGAACACATCACCCTGTACGCGTTATTTTTTCTTGTCACCATGTGATAAAAAATCCGGGACTAATTCAGCTCTGTAGGCCGCTGCGCCCGCGCCACCCATCGCTGTTCGCATCAATTTATAGGCTTTTAACCTAATTTGTTGACCGTACACCCCTCCTCCCCTCCCCCTCTCCCGTCACCTCAACACCCGTCCCAGACCCACCGCCCACGCGACTGCCATCTTTGTTTTACTTTTTTTTAATAATTAATTTAGTATTGATGACGATCCCCCTTATCTCTCCAAAATGGATTTTAATCCAGGATTTAGAAGCTCGAGAATTCAATTAATAAGATAACGTTGATCCCGTTTCGCTAAAAAAAGATGATCTTTTATGAGAAACAAAAGCACCAAATTAAGCTATCATGCCCAGCAATAAAGTATCTAATTAATGTATTTTACATTAGCAAAATGGCTGTCGATACTCAACAAAGTCGTAAAAACAAGCGTTGACTTTTAATATCCACGCGTATTTTATATTTTATAGGTACCTATGTATATGCAATAAACAATTTAGGAGCATACATTTTTAAGGTTCCGTACGTAAAGGGTGAAAAACGGAACTCTATTACTAAGATTTCGCTGTCTGTTCGTCTGTCCGTCTGTCACCAAGCTGTATCTCACAAACCTTGATAGTTAGACAGTTTAAATTTTCACAGACGATGTATTTCTGTTGCCGCTTTATGAACACGTACACGTATACGTATTTTATTATTATAAGTAACTAATTTTAATGATACTATATATTATATTTGAAATATCTGTTATTTATTTATTGTGCACACCTACCACAGTTTTGTTTCTTTAACCCAATGGTTGACTGTTAGAGAATGCTTTGTTGCATTAAGTCCGCCTATGTACCACTATTGTACATGAAGATTAAATAAATAAATAAATACTAAAAACCTAATAAAATTATAATATAATATGTATTTAAGGATACAAAAAACCTGATTTTTTTACCATTTTTTTTGCTATGGACGGTACGGAACCCATCGTACGCGAGTTCAACTTGTACTTGGCCAGTTGTTTTTTTAGTTGATCTGACCAAAAATGGTGTGGGCACAATCGCAAATAATTTATTGAAGAATGTTATAAAAGCCTCAGGGTAGTATATTTTATAAATATTTTGTGTGCGCCCAAAATTTTGACAAATACCACTTAATTTACGTTAATGATTCCGAAATGAATGCATGTTGACGACGAATCGTTGGGCCGTAGTGTTGTCAATCTATCGATATTGTGTAGGCGTGGAATTAATGTTCCCGATAACCTTTGGAGCTGTTTTTTCTACATAAATGCCTGCTAACTAGTATTCAATAGTAAATTATGAGTGATGTTAAAACAAATTAGGAGAACGGTCCGATACGAGTTAACAACTTCCAAGAATTTGATAAGGAGAAGGCGCTTAACTTACATCTTTCTGAAATGCTACCTATTTATTAAACAGCTTCTCAATATGAAAAATTTTATTACATTATACATCTAAATTATTTCTACTCAAGATAAAGCTGTCGCGTCGTGTCACGATTACATTAAGTCCGCCTCTGTACCTTTATGTGCATAAAGTATTTACCTAATCTTTTTCTTATATATAAAAATGAAAAGCTGTTCGTTAGTCTCGCTAAAAGTCGAGATCGGCTGGACCGATTTGGACAATTTTGATTTTGAAATATTCGCGATACTCCAGGGAAGGTTTAAACGATGAGAAAATATGTAAAAATTCACGAAAAAAAAAAATCGGCGGTATGAAGTTTGCCGGGTCAGCTAGTAAATAATAAATAAATACCTCCTAAGTTTGAATGTCTAAATTGTGTTCGATAAAACACACGACTATAACAATGACCGTTATATCGTAAGTCGATTCAAAAACAAAACCATCGACACAAGGCACATCTCTAAACCATTCGTATAGATAAACGAGCGGTCGCATAAAAATCAACTCCTTTGGCCTAATCGAATTAGGTCCCGATAGCCATCGGTACGATTTAACACGTTTTGCATTATTTTGTCCATCGGCTAATAAAGGTTGCAGGTAGCAATCCTCATCCTACAATATCTTAAATGTTGGTGAACTCATCGCTGGCGATATCGATAATTTATATATCTATTGGCTGACGATACTTTTGTATCGATTTGGATCGAGATTTTTTATTTGGGTTTGTTTTATGGAAGTTGGATTTGTAATTAGGAGTGATTTGACGGAACAGACTGATACGGGTTTTCTTGAAGCTTTTGAGCAATAACTTTTATTTTACAAAAGTATTATAAATTATAATGTGACTAGCTTCTGTCAGCGGGTTCACCCGTGTGAAAGTAGTGTTTTTACAAACTTAAGATCACCGTTTCATCCCCTTAAGGAGAGAAGTTTGCTCGCCTACGTCATAAAGGAAACCTTGTGCAAAATTTCACGTTCCTAGTCCCAGTAGTTTCGACTGTGCGTTGATATATCAATCAATAATTTTCACCTTTTATAGATATTATTTCATTATACACCGTTAATTTTTGGTCGTTTTAAGGCTTACACGAGGAATAATATTGGTTAGGGATGAAAAGGGGTTTCATGCAAACGAAGTCGCGGGTTTAGTTGGTAACAAAACATTTATTAGCAAAACGTGAGGATCAATGTGACATTTTGTAGACTCAATAAGCCGTAACCTTTGTGCTGAAAGTATATGTTTATACCTTTCGTAACTATTATAATATTTAACAACTTTACCATTCACGATTTATCATTTATATAATGATTTAAAATTGCATAGCAAGTACGATTAAATCAAATACTATTCAAATCTATAACTTGGAGTAACTGGGGATCCATGTGTAGGTACAACACACATCCATGTGGATACTCACCCACACTGGATTATTCAATCATGTTTGACTTGGAAAATCAAGGAATCGTCCTTCCAAGTCAAATATAATGGTATGAATCAGTTTATGGACCAGTTTCTGTCTTTAATTTGAAGACAATCTTCAATGGCTATTTTATGAAAAAGTCATTCAATATATATATCATTAGACGGATTGAGAAGGTTGTATTGAAGGTTTTTATGATTATAATTCCGTAAATAAATAGGTATATATTGGAATTTTGCAGGCAACACTAATGCTTTCATCTATACTCTAGAAATAAATGTATTACGCACCGTCGACGTGATACAAAAATGTCCATAATTTTATTTTTAATTTGAAATAATTAATTTAAACTGTGATTCAATTGAGAAGACCACTCCACTATCAATTGTTGCCAGGAATTCGTCGTTAGTTAGCCTCATCACCCCTAGATCTGGTACAAACTCTTTTAAGTCATAAATAAGGGTATACTCTAGAAATGGTGGAGATCAAATGATTCTGTAGGTCAGAAGTCAAAAGTACAGTTGCACTCTACTAATAAAATTGACAAAAATTTCTTCAGGCTTAATATCTTTATTATTCCTATCACCTTACCTCTCATGAGTATCTTCCTCATACTTCTCCTTTGCGTGGTACAATTCCACCTCCTATTCCTAAATTGGTGAGCGCACTCCGTGGCACCAAGGGTCACTCCTCTAGTGATCTCCTTCAGCAGCCCAGTCTCGTTCCTGCAGATTTGGGCCAGTCGGCCTCTCGTCCGTCGATTCTTCTTGCAGATCATACGGGGGTCTAATATCACGGCGCTGCCAGACGCCCTGGAACAATAGAATAGTGATATTAATTTTTGTATCGTTATTTATGAGGAAACCGGGGGTGCTAGAACCAACAACCACTAACTGGTTGTTGCGCTCCATAACTAAAACTAAAAATTCAAAGACATTGACCAGTAACCCATCCTAGTCCCGTTCCACTCCTTCTCTGGGATACAGGACGCCTGTGTCAGTAAGAATAGTACACGCTAATAATAAATTCCGGAAAAATAGCAGTGGATGTAACTTAAAATGAATCAATCGTACTTGTACTGTTGTTTTCATTCAGTTCGACAGCGACCAACTTTTGGTCACACACGGTATTAAAACTGCACCGATATAATTCTTTATATTTCGAAACTTTTCGTCATAAATAAATCCATCGAATACCAAAGGTTTATTAATAAACCAAACTTAAAATCTATTTATATTGAAACCATCCAATATTTATTTTTACTCGAGTCTAATTACTGGATCTGCCAGTAGTAGTGAACTAAACACATAAATTGTCTAGTATCGATTCACCTGCTTAAAATACCATATTCCTATCAACAGATACGCAAGACAAAAAGTTTAATAATCACAAAATCAGTCATAAAGGTCGACTCACTCAATACTACTAGTGTTGTTCTTTCAAGTCGGTATCGATTTACGATCCGCCACGCGCGTGTCGACAGCCGAGCGCCAGTGCGCGCTGACAGATCTATTGTTTACTCGATTAGAGTTCATTGTCAGAGTATCGAGTGCGAAGCTAGCTCGAATAAATTTAGACCCGTCTGCTTCCCGGAATCAACTCTCGAAGAAAGTCGATCCCGTTAAAGAATTAGTTACAATATCATCCGTCTATCTGACACTGCTCAATCAACCGAGATTTGATAGCAATCCGTCTTCATTATTTCAAACTAGAAATGTTTATACAGTACATTTTTCAAATGTTTCCTTCTTCGAATGTTTTACGTTAAATAGTCTAATGTAATACAAATTCTTAGCTTCTTTCTATTTTCTAATTTCATTCATGTTTTTGTAAAGAAATTTTTGGTTTGTGATTTTTGTTTTAGCTATAATTAAAAGTGTTAAATGTAAACTGAAGTTTGCTTCAACTGATACAGTTAATTCTGGAGTGTCCTATTTTTTGTTTAGCTATGTTATTTTTTTTATCGTTAGGTACTACACCCAATAACTTTTTCAGTATTGTTGTGTTAGTCTATAGCTGCCGCACGTGCATCCGTTTATACAAACCCATGAATGTTATTTTAATTTACTGTCAAATAAAAATATTCCTTTAGATCACCTAATAATGTTTTCATATTGGATCATTCAATAACATCAGACATCGTCAATCACTTTTACGTCGATGATCCATGTGTTTTTCGAAAAATTCTTTCCAATACAGCAAACCAACTCAACTATGAACTAGGAAAAACAGGAAACTTTCCTACTATTACCCATCCTAACTTCTACACTAGAGAATTTTTTTTTTGGGTCATCCAGTAATATCAGATATAGTCAACCATTTTAGCGTCCGTGACTTGAAGTCACACATGTGTGTTTTGGATGAATTCCTTGTACTACAAACAATCACCCCACCTTTCAACTAGGAAAAACAGGAAATACCCATCCCAACTTCTATACTAGAGAATATTCCAGAGATTAACAGAAATAATTCTGTATTCATGGTATACTAGACGGCCTTGTTACTACTACAGTAAAAATGAACGGCGAGTACAACAGTAAAAGTCGAGGAGTATGTAAGTTACGACCGCAACACATCTGTGAATTACAGGTTGGTTTACAAAATGATTTTATTAACCCCCACAGTATTAGTTGTGTTTACATTTGTTGAACTGGTGTTTCGTAATACTTCATACACCGATCCGATGATAGCGGTAAACGTAATGTTTGGCGGTATTCAGAATATGTTTCGGGTGTTTCTTCGAACCGGATTGTTGCTGCTGCTTTTTTTTCGACTGTAAGTTTTAGTGTGATTGGCCTATCAGTTGCTTAGAAAAAAAATAAGACTTTTGTTTGTAGGTTGTAATAAAATACTTTTTAATAAAAAGTGAGGAAACAAGCCTAAATATCCTACATCGGTCGCCATAGTGCGATGGCAGTCGGTATTCTTAAAAACTTACCATTTATCTAACTGTAGCGTATATGCATCACGTATTTTTTTTTTTGTATGTATCTTTTGAAACTGCTTTTGACTTTAACAAACTTGAGTGAAGGCTAGACTAAATAATTACATAGTCTACTGATGAATCTGCATGCTGATGAGCACACGGGGACAAAAGCAGGGAAGACCATCAGATGGGATTTTACTGATGGAAAGTGCCATAGAGATTTCCTTAGATGAAGAATTTTTTCATGCATATACTTAATTTAAAAGGACAGCAATTACGTCAAGAAGATCTGACCTTTCGTTAAAGATAAGTATAAGCTTCTGAATGACAGTAGATCGAGAATTCATACCAATGAAAAACTTTCAGGGACCTAATGACAGCATCAATGGATGGCATCGTTGTGGCTGATTACGGGGCCAGGCAATAAATTTGACTAGTTTTGTCATCAACACGCTAAGAAGAAGAAGAAGGACTTGAAAATGATAAAACGTCCCAATCCAAAATTTTTTTCTATGACCCATAGAAAAAATAGACATATTTACATATTTATAGACATATTGTAAAACGTTAGGAAGTCGATTGGTCAGCTACTACAAAATCTGTTGAAATATGGTTATATATAAACCTATTAAAATCATGATTTGCGTCATTTGTTTGATAAATAATATAATAATCGATAACAATGCTTATGTTAGATCAATTGTTTTACAAAATCTTCCTACGCATTAGAAGTTTGAGGATAATAGCATACAATGAGGAAATCGCCGTTGTAACGGAAGTTTCGTCAAGCCCGTTCCATCATCGGACCCCCAGTCTGACGAAGATACATGGTAGATATCCCACAAAATGTTTTGGAAACACATTGCTTATTACGTACTACTAAGGAGTGGAATTCCCTGCCGGAGTCTGTGTTTCTTGATAGCTACAACTTGGAAGTTTTAAGACCAAAGTGGCTTGGCTACATTTTGGCTTCTTCGAGGCCTTGCTTCTATTTCTTCTTCTACTTCTTCTTGGACTTGACTACACTTTGGCTTCTTCTAGGCAAGCGTACTCCATCATCGATTACATCGACGCTTTCCTTCGGGTGAGTTACAGCTCAAACGCGAGCATTACAAAATTAAAAAAACAGGTCATGAACCAAAATAAGCTATATACCTGATTATAGCAGCATAGTAAATAAATACTGCTTTAAAGATATTGTTTAATGCCTGGATGCATAGTGTGCTTGAATTCGGTACTGTCATCTGAATGGTTCCAGAACTTCCAAATGACACTCCATAGTGATTCTAGTGGGCATAGGCCCAGAAGATTCTGGGCTTATGCCTGGGATACGGGAATATTCGTAAGAGATAACGTGGTCCTGGTCTGCAAAGGGTCCTTGAAAGACACAAATGGGTCAGTCAGTCAGTAAAAGCCGAACTAAAACGGAAGAACTAAATAGGTGATGGGATTTGTTCTCACCCAAGTCTGAGCATACAGAATTTTTTTCGGCAGAAATAATTATGATGAAGAGACTACCTTATCTATAGGCTGAAATTGGCAATTAGCAGAATTAGCAGTGCAGCAAATATTGACCAAGAAGTTGAACAGCAGACGGCCGCTTCATATACGATGATAATACAAAACTTAGTAGGTATCGTTCATTCGAAAACTAGTTCAGGTAAACTGTCAGTAGTTGGCAAAATAGCAAGATAAATTGGGTTAGTTGTGTGTAGATATTTTCTGGGACCAATATTGTTTTTGGATTAGAGCTAGTGAAGTAATAAAAATACTTAATACTCAATGCTTTATTGCATTCCATATTCTGTTATAAAATATTGCAAGATCAATATGTACCCTGTCGGGCACAGCAAAGTTAGGAGAGAGGATGAAGGCTGAATACATTTCATGGAATTATTTATTATAGATAGATGTAATAGATCTATTTGTATTTTATTATGTTATTATTTATTTTTTTGTTAAATTAGATGTATATATAGTTATTAATACGAAATATTATTAGAAACCAGAAAAGTAATTAAATTATATTATTATGTCAGTATATAAAAAAATATATATGAAAATTATGTCACATATTATAACTTATTTTTGTTATCATTATTATTAAATCATTACGCAACTACATTGTAAATAACAGCTTGGTTTGTAAAATCCAAGGTACATCAAATATCAATCACTCACTTTAACTCTTTCAATACAATTCATATGAAAACTCAACAGTTTCTCATCTCTAAACTACTTAACACATTTCAAGTTAGAAAATCATCATTACTATGGTTTATATTAGCTAAATCAATCGCTGCGCAGGAGTGGCATCTCAATGCTCACGCGCTGACAGTTGGCGATGTATGTCCAATGGGGAAACGCGCTTTATGTCTTATGGGATAAGCAGAGGAAAGCTCAAGTACTGAGTGAAGAAGTATCTGTTTTGTTCCAGACAAAAGGACGAGGGTAGTTTGTGTTATATGTCATCGATTGTTTTTGCTTGATGAAGTTGTTTTTTTTTTTAATTATTTATATCATCTATGTTTATTTTTGTACAATACAAGCGTTTGCAAACGGCTTCGCTCGCATTAAAATAGAAAATATATACTTATGTTACTCAGTAATAAAGTAGCTTTCTACTGATGAAAGAATTTTGAAAATCAGTCTAGTAATGTGTACCTGTATTTATTTTAGTTCTTACGATCCATCCTAAGGTTGTCTGGTAGAAATCGCTGTCAGCGATAAGACCGCCATTGTACCCATAGATTTAAGTTTAGTACTGATTAAGTAACTTTCTTGGTGTACAATAAAGTTTTATTCTATTCTATTTTATTCTATTCATAGCACAAGCTCTGCTTAATTTGGAATTAGATGGCGTTGTGTGATAGCCGTGGAATATTATTATTAATTACCCCACGTAGCATGTAATAATAACAATATATTAATTTCAACTGTTTTTTAAATAAGCAGTTTTTTTAAATAATCAAGAACGGAGATCCGACTGGATGACGTCCTGATATTCAGCGGGAGCACATTCCAAAGAGATATGTCTGGACACCGAAGGAGGAGTGGATCAACCCAGAGAGAGAATTATGTACTCGTAATTTATGTAACTTTGTGGAAAAGAGTGGACGAGGTCTTTGCCCAACAGTAAAGAAAAATAAGTTAGTTTTGGTTAAGCCCACTCTTCAAAGCCACAGCACAGGCATAGATTAGCCAGCCTTTCGGTTTTTTACACGGTGCATTTTGGAGATTGCGTGAGAACTGCATGATTTGATTCCGCCATCTCTGTTCTACCATCGGACATCCCGACGTACGGCGCATATCCGCCCTTATGTTGTTGAAACTTCTACAGTCCGGACTAAGCGTTTTGCTTCGTCGTTTATACTGCGTATATCGAAGGACTGGAACAGTTTGCCTTCTGCGATCTTCCCGCTCAAAGCTAGAGCAAATAGGCTCTTAATAAACTAGTGCGCCCCACCATCAACAATTGCATCACTGCTTACCATCAGATGGGATCGCAGTCAAGCATTAGTTTATATAAATTAAAAAAAAAATAGTGCAGTATAAGTAATTTAGATATCTGCGAGTGAATACGAAGAATAACGAATTTAATTTACGATAGAGGAGCCCAAAGAATTTATGCGATACTAAACACAAAAAAACAAATTATCCTAATCCACTTTTAGGTCCCACAACCACAAAACAGTGGGCGAATAATCTGTCATTTTCAATATCAATAAAATATCAAATTGATTTACAACTTCCATAAAACTAATAAAATTAGCAGCTCTATGCGAAGTTTCCAATTCAATATTTTATTAATATATTATGTATCTAATATTTATTTGCTAGTTGACCTAAAATGTAAAGTATCATTTGCTTATCACTTTTATATGGTGTTAATTGATTTCGTGTTCTTGCTTCAAAACGAGTAATATTTTTTAGGGTTCCGTACCCTATTACTAAAATTCCACTGTCGGTATGTCTGTCACCTTCTGTAAACCCTAATAGTAAGACATTTGTCACCAGGTTGTATTGTATCTCATGAACCGTGATATCTAGATAGTTAAAATGATCACAGATGATGTATTTTTGTTGCCGCTATAAAAAATAAAAAAACAGAATAAAATAAATATTTAAGTCACAACAAACGTGATTTTTCAACAAAAAAGCACCGGGACGGGTGAAACTAAAAAAATAATAATAGTGTTTAATGTTGTCGACTGAGTGGTGAGTCCGACTCACACTTGGCGAGTTTTTCTTTCATTTGGCTTCGTATGGTTGGTGAATTAAGGCCAGTGTCAAATTTAAAATGTAATTCATTTTTATTACGGCATTCAGTCAATTAGATTTCCATTTATTTTTAAATCTTTACCTCAATACTAGGAATTACTCCTGTATCGTAAGCTGTTTTCACCAATATAGGGTGACTAATAATTAGTGAACGGATACTTAAACACGTGATTGTAGTCATGATAACAAACAACTTTTACTATGAACTAAAATCTACTGGTAAGTACATTTAAGTTCGCATAACTGGTCAAAATGTACTGAACTTGGCCTTTTTTTCGCGATTTCAGGTTTGGTCTCATAGTAAAAGTTGTTTGTTATCATGACTACAATCACGTGTTTAAGTATCGTTCACTAAATACCAGTCACCCTATATAACTATAAATTTGAAGTTTTATTCTTATACTAGTGCTATAAGATCTTGCTTTATGCCAAATTTCAGGGTTCCAGGTCAATGGGATGTACTCTATGAATTTTGATTCCCTTAAGACTGTCGTTTTTTGCAACATAAACAGCCGTATATTTTATTCCGTTAACCTAAAAGTTTGATTTCTTCACAGCTTCGAGGAACTTCAGACTTGAGTTTATGGTTTTATTTTCAACTCGATATCTCCCCGCATTCCCGAGATAAAAGATCTTGACAAACAGACAAACAAACCGACAGGCGGACAACAAAGCGATTCTATAAGGGTACCGTTTTTCCTTTTGTGGTATGGAACCTTAAAAAAATTGATTCATTGGCAAAATTAAATTAAATATTATTCAATACATTGTAGCACATAGTTACAGAATCGTCTCCAATTTTAGTTACTTCAATATTTACTATAAAACTTATGCATCAATCTAGTACAGTTACCATTACGTCACTGAACGGATCCGAATATATTTTGGCAAAAATTTAGGTGTTTCTAACACCAGGATCCAACCATCCAAACCCAGAAACTAAAAAAGTAAAAATCAACTTTACCAATATCAAATTAGAGTTTGGTTTCCGATGGGGTGATGTAAAATGGAGTCCTGCCAAAATGGCGACACACCACTGTATACTCAGACGAATAAATTAGCTGTGATAAGTTGTATGTCAATTAATTATTCTTCAAAGCCCCATCTGGTCTGAAGGCGAGGAAGTGGTTAGATATAATGACACCAATACTAACTAACTAGAAGTACTTGTATCATAGAAGTGCGCTGAGAAATTATTTAACAATCAAATGTGTGATCAGCTAAATGGTAATGCGCAATGAATTCTGATGACATCAAAGAAATGCTCTCTTTGATTTAATTGTAAGGATGTCGGCAAAATTTATAAAAATAAAAAAGCATTTATTTCTGGCAGCCATAAGCACCCACACAGTAACCACATACAGAACACACAAATAAAACAAATTCTATCGGATATAGCCAGCAACATATCTGCTACACCAATGTCCGATCTACGGGCAATTAAATCTCCCGGTAATAATCGCCAGGACTGTATTGGAGCTGTTCCGTACCCTGCGCACTAGAGACGAGCACTGCCTACGCACGGTGATGTGGAAACAGTCGGTTCGCGCTTCTACAAACATGCTGTAGGTACTGCAGAAGCGGAGCAGCCACAACAGCGCCCTGAACGCATTGTACTGGATACGGAGGTCAAGTATCCGCTCGTGTATAGGACACCCATAGGTGGTACTAGCTTCAGAACATGTTTCAGCATCTTATAGTATTTTCCAAACTATGGTAGCACCGGTTTCAAATATAATGGATGTAGCTGAAAACCAGGATTTTACCTGGAGCAACCGACCTTCTATGACCTTGTAACTAGGCAAAACAAAACCTTTGACAAGATTGGTGACAGTTTGTCTACTGTCTGATCTCCTGTATCGTTCATTTATTGTGTAAACGGCGTGGATTTCCTTGCAGTAATCTGTGTTTCCAAATAACTACAACCAAGGGGTCTTTAAGTCTAGAGTGAATAGGTTACTTCTAAGCAAGTGTACTCTATCGTCGAACAAATCATCGCTTGCTATCAGTAGAGATAGTGGTCAAACGCAAGACTATCAATAATAATAAAATCAACTGTTAAAGTTTTACAAGTGACCGCCAGATCAAACAACTAAATAGGCATACTGAGAAGTTTTGGTTAGTAATTTATAACAACCCCATTTACTGACTGTCATAAGCAAACATTGTCTTGAAGACCAACCCGTGGAGGAAGTGTTATTTAGCCAATTATAGTTTTATAATAACTGCAGTTATTGCGAATTACCCTCGGCTAGATTTAAGTCTAACCATTCATCATTAAATTGATTTCATACGTGTAAACCAACGCAGAATACACGCCTCTTCCCTGTAATGTCGAGTCCGGAACTTTGTGCCATGACGTAATATCTCCACCTCTAGCTATGATCTCTAATACTAGATTTACTCTTTGTGGAGTAGCTGAAAAAGCGCTGTGGCGTCGTCACTTTCCTACTGACGCAGGTCCTCACTGGACATGACCAGTTTGGGAGATTCCTGTTTCAGATTCAGGCAGAAGAAACACTCGAGTATCAACATTGTGGGGAACCGAAGACACGGTGGAAGGAATTCAGGCGAAAGAAACACTAAATAACAACATTGTACCGAACCGAGGACACGGAAGAGTAAACGGTGGAAGGCGGAAAAAACTCCCGAGCGACGCCATTATGCGGTTCGGAGGAAACAGACGGTGGAAGTCTACCCTGCTTGAGCAGAGCACTGCTGTGATCGTGGAGGCGAACGGAGTCGCCAACCTCTCGATTCCGGCTCTAGTTCCTGCTATAGCCCTTAGCGAGAAGAAATAGGAAGCGATCCCCTCATCCTGTGAACCAGTAATGCGAGTAAAAGAGATAGCAGCAACCGTAAAGGTACGAATATCCTCAGGATTGGGAGTCACAGAGCCATTCTCGGCCACCATAGGAGTAGGATTGTGGACGACGAGCAATGGATAGTTCACCCTCCGGCTGTCCGGTATTACCAGAAACGTGTCGACAGCAAGTCCAGCAGCGGCCATCTTTTGGCTAAAATAATAAACTGGTGAACAACCAATGAAGCTATGATTAACACAAGCGAAGACGGCCGTTCACGCCTTGACGCTCAATCTGTCAGTTGTCGCAAGAGTTGGGTGGTGACGGTCTGACGGATCGTCAGATTAACCCTGACCTATGACAACAATGGAGTTGGCACGCAGTCCTGTCGTTTAGTGCGACGAGAGATATTTGTGGCTAACGGGCCTGAGATTTATATGTAATTGTTTACTAGACTGACTAAATGGATGACATACCACAGGGCTTAAGAAAGTGAATTTGATATTTATTATATTGGTTAGACTCCTAAGTTCCGAGATTGTTCAAAAGAGTTACCACGGCTCTGAAATGCAAAAGGAATGGAATTGGTATTTTATAGTTACTAACATAGTTTAAAGTAAATATTGTTACTAACCCTTCTATGAGTGAACAACTTGAAATAAAAATAAATAATAATAATAAGCAACTGAAGATACATAGAGTGAAAGAAAGAAAAGAAAGAAAGCAAAATATTTTATTTGCTCATATAGACACACACAATGCAGAAACAACATGTAGACACTTAAGATAAAAAATAAGGAAGGAAGGAGTGGGTTTTAGTCCGCAAAATTCTGAAGTATTCCTCTTTCGGCACCAATTTTTTCGGCATCAATAATATCGGCACCAAAGCTATGCCTCTTTCGGCACCAATAGCATGCAGCAAGGCATGTCGTTGTGAGTTCGAAACCGGGCAAGAACCAAACTGATTTTTTCAATTCATAGAATATCAATTCATTTTACAACTTACTTTTCTAAGTATATCTTGGACATCACTGACCCTCCCTGCTTCATAAAGCATGTAAAACCGTTGGTCTCGGTTATTCGTAGATCTTTGACAGTTGTTACAGCAAGTCACATGCTAGTAGAGAAAAGGTTAGAGAGATGATGAACAGGTATTTATATGAACTGATTTAAACAGTGTATAAAATAATAACAAATAAACCTTAGGGTCATTGTACTAAGCAAAGATATTGACATATCTGTGGTACTCAGTATTACGAACAACTTTTACGTAGAGACAGACCTTGTGATTGCAAAACTTCATAATTTTTTTACGATTAATATTATTCGAAAGAATGTTGGATTTTGTTTCACGGCCGTTTTTAAATAATCATAATTTAAAATAATTGAGTTTCAATTATTTTACTCATGCTTTGTATAAGTGAATCAAGTTACACTTAATTAATTAAATGGAGAATTTTTAATATATATGTATTAGAAATCTAAACACAGCTTTTCTTTTGTTGTTTTATTATTGCTATTTACGAGTATTAGAGACTCGTGATGGTTATATATTATTAGACAAACGTCAAAAGAGAAGTAAAGATGAATAAGGACAAAACTTTGTATTGAAGGATAGTATTTTTTTGTTGATTTGAAATTATTTTCGGCTACGTATTCCAATTCAATGACTTTTAATGAAACGATCCGCTTTGCTGAAAACGTTCGTGATGAAACCGAGGTATGTCTTAAAACCAAAATTCTAACACATAATGATAACTTTCACAAACACGCACTAGGCCCACGTAGTGGATTTTTGCCCATTCTCTCTCCTAGAAAAAAGGCTGATTTTACTTATGATACTTTGTTAGAAACTAACAGCCTGGTATCAAAACAAAACTTTTATTTCAATTCACCCCTGCATCCCTATTAAAGTATTAACCGTTTGCCGGTACATCCTTAACCATAAACATTTATTCAAAACATTAATGAAATAACTGAAAGCATTTTAAACATCCATCAGGAAGGGCCTCTATTCAACTAGGGTGACAATGAATGACACTGTTTGCGGACACCGGGCGAGGCGCTAACTTGCGACTTCGGCGCGATTAGCGGCTGCATGACGACTTAACTGTAAACATTATTACCATTACCATACATATTAGAAAAACTTTACACAAAATGGACTCTATTTCAAAGGCTTTAGAGGTGCTTGTGACAGTTGTAGAGGCATCTGTCAACAATCCGCAATCGTCA
Organism: Leucania comma; assembly: GCA_958295575.1. Lineage (NCBI taxonomy): Eukaryota > Metazoa > Arthropoda > Insecta > Lepidoptera > Noctuidae > Leucania > Leucania comma. The sequence continues at coordinate 7,576,387 of OY282468.1, forward strand.
TACTAGATTGCTCTGTCACTGTATGCAAGTAAACACTTTTAAAAGTTTATGTGCCTATGAGCAATGTTGTCGGAAGGTTTTAGCGGCCGCATCATGGACTCTCATGGCGGCTGTGGCATGTAGCGCTATGCCTGTGTTTGACATGTCGTTAAAATTGGGTCTGAGACCGTCCCGTACGTATTGTAAGGTCGTTTTACGCTTTCGAAAGTGTGGACGTAATATTAGCTTTCGATATTTTGTCATTTGAACTTCTTTATTAGTTTCATTCTTCAATTTGTTGGATTGGCGGACGATGAAAATAGTTTTCCTAAATAATACAGTATCTACAGAGCAAGAAAGTCATATTATAGTATTTCGGTAGTTGAGGCGAGGAAAGCCTTTGTCCAGGAGTGAACGTCTTTTAGCTGAAAAGTCGATGATGAAAATGTGGTCTGGAAGGGTCCGGTTTAAAAAAAAATACAGTCATTTTCTTCTTTTAACACAACTTATTCTGCTGGATCAGACCCGAGTACAATATACCATTAGGCGCTACCAACTTTAAAAAATAAATAGCTACTTTTGTAAATATTTTACAAAGACCAAGCATTGCCATCTTCGTCCTCATTTTCCAAACATAAGCCAATTCGTCATCCATGTGGATTTAGCGCCACAGTAGTTTGTGTCAATCCATAATGGTCGGGATGCGATAATTGTTGAAATACTACGTACAATGACGCACACTCATCCTCTGAAAGTTCTGTGTTATAGACTATGAAATTTACGCAGATGTGGCTGCAGTATGGATCAGTGATAACTTGCACTTTGGGAGAGATAATTAGGTTGATAGCGAATCTAATATTTTAGAAGCTTCTGTACTAACCATCTGGTTTTCTATGTTAAAAAGTCCTCCACTCAACTCAGTTGCCATGACAACAGAAAGAACCTTCGAACATAAGTTGTAATAAAGGGGCTAGTTTCACATATCTCAAGAAATTTACTGTCCTAAGTTAAATTAAACCTAACTCTTTGCTAAATTCATTTCCTCTGACTCAGAGGTCTCGATACTGGGGAAAGAACAATTTGTATAATTTGATGTTACTAGATTGTGAGCCATTGCCAATAATTTAATTCATGAGAACAGTGGCGGCCTAAAACCGTCCATATTACGAGTTGTAGGTCGCAGGATTAAACTCATTTCATCAAAATTGTTCTCAAAACCGGTATGTCCTAAGAACCAAAAATTCGAAGACAAGTGACATCCAACAAACCACACTGGGATGAGGGTTCGCGTGGTAAATTACGAATTATGACCCATTCCTTTTCCTAGAGACGAAATCTGACTTCCAGCAGGGAGAGCATATCGTATTCCTTTTTTAAATGTAATCGAAGCTCAACCACAGAAACTGTAATTGGAAGTTAAAGAATTTTTTACGTAATATTTCTGCCTACCTCCACATCTGCGTGTACCTCAGCTACAAGCAGCAGATAGTTAGCGACGCACCGCTAAGCGGACGGTACACTGGTGCGGGTGGCGGTGTGACAGGGGCCAGGGCATCGCACCGCGTGCTAAATGAACTAGTTTCATACGCTGTACGTACCGGTATGCCGTGACGGTTTTTTTTACTGTGTAGGTAAAATTTAGGTGCTTTGTCATTTGAATGAGCTGTCGTGTCTTTTTTTGTTGGAGTTTTTGCTCTAGGCTGCCTATTGGATTCGAAACGAAAATTTGGTTCTTCTTTTTGAGTCGATCTGCAAGTGCGAGAATTTCTTAAAGCGTTTATCGTGACCCTAGAACGCAAAGTGCAATTGAAAGACGACACAGATGACGGATTTTATTCAGTAAACGTCTGACAAAGGGCATATCAGACTTACTGATTAAAATCAATCTCACTTCACTCTAGAGCTTTTCCAACTCAATGGAAAAGCGTAGGGCCTAGCAGGGCCGAACCCTACTCAGGCCATGGGTCGTCTGAATCCCTTTCAACCAACAAGCAACCTATCCCGAGGGCCCGGAGAAGTAAGACAAAGAAAAAACATTGGAGTAGGTACGAGTATTAGTCAGTAAAAATCTGACATTGCTCATTTCACTTTGGATTGAGAGAAACCATTTGAACATTTTCCGTCTTAAAAAGAAAAAACCTATCATAGCTGGAAAATTAAGACAGATACTCAATACTTAAAACTTTCTTTTGCATTGCATTGCATCAGCCTTATAATGTCCCCACTGCTGGGACTCAGGCCTCCTCTCTAGGAGAGGAATTGGGCCGTAATCCACCACGCGCACCCAGTGAGAGTTAGGGCTAAGCAGAAATTCAAGGTATTCAATATGATTTTAGAATATTAGATGTATTTAATCATGATTTAATCTATATAAATAAAAGAGAAATACCACTCACAGATTAATCACGAAATCTCAGAAACTGTAAAACCTAGAAACTTATAATTTGGCACGTAGTTTCCTTACAGGGTGTAGACATCTGCTAAAAACGGATTTAACGAAACTCCACCCCTGAGCGGGTAATACGGGGGTTGAAAGTTTGTATGAAGAAACCGATCCGACTTATGCGGGCGAAACCGCCTTCAGAATCTAGTTAGGTATATAATTATGTATACATCTGTAATAAGTATAAGTATACTATGATTTTTTATTAGATGAAGTAAAGTGACAGCTATAACAATGGTTGTTTGACAGTTGGGCATTGTTATTTGACAGTTGGGCATGGTCCACTGCTATCACTTTACTTCATCTAATAAAAAATCATAGTATAAATTATGTTAGGATGCTTTTTTGATTGATTGATAACAAAGAAAACGTACGAATCAAGAACAAAAGAATAAGAGAAGAAATCACTAGACATTAATAACATTCACAATCTGTTATTATTCCCAGTCAAAAAAAAACTCGGCCTAAAATAATGCAGACAAGTCTAGCTATCCTAAGACTAAGTCCCGCAATATTTGATGGAAAGTAAAATAATAAACACTGTGTCAATTAAAACTGACTTCAGCCAAAACTACTACGGAGTATGATGAATAAATCTGCTTTGTATCACAAATTCTTCGTAACACTCACTGTGCAGTTACGTCAGATGTATTCTTATGAACTCGTGGAGATAGATATAGGAAATGAATTAAAAAGTTCGTTATTATTCGGATTCAATGAGAGAAAAAAAAAGATAGAAATATTTCGATACCTCGAACGCTTTAAATCGTAACATATTTTTTGAGTAATTTTTTTTTTATTCAATTTTATTTCTTATTATATCCAGCGTCTGGTACTGTGATCTTAAACTGATCATTATTCACATAATCAAAAAACTTTTCTTTCAATACAGCTACCTACTGGAAAACCCAGTCTTATCTCACTGCTTCTAGGTTAAGTTCGCTAAGTACCAGGGGGTCTACTCTCTTTCTCCGAAAAACGAAGTTTCGTAAGAAATTTCGCGTGTTTCCTACCACGGTTCATTTCGTTCCCGAAATTTCATACGAACGAAAATAGTTTGACATTCCGATTCTCTAAACCTACTCTAATTGGTAATGTTACGAAAAAAAAAATGAGTTTGACACACGAATATTGCGCAATTTTAACGTCAAATTGACGAAACCAAAAACGTTACCTTTTGATTTTCGTTTTTGTGGATTTTGTGTGAAAATTCCTTAAAATGGCCTCTAGAATGCTCTTAATAAAAGCAGCTCCACGTGAGGAACGTTTAAAGTACACAAGCAACCGATGAAGATGGATTATTCGGAATTTTAACTTCAAACCTACGAAACCAAAAGTGTTCTATTTTGATCTTCGTTTGTGTGAATTTTGCAGGAAAATTGCTTAAAATGGCCTCAAAAATGCTTTAAATCAAAGCGGCTCTACAATATACAATGCCCTTCATACCGCCAGAGATAGAATCATATGGAGAAATATCATTCAAGGAAAAGTGATGAAACAGGGTGGTCACGATCCTCAGCATTGAGGAAAACAACGCAAGGAGGAATAATTACAGCAGCTCTACGTGAAGGACGTTTAGAGCGTACAAGGAACCGGAGTCACTTGCGCAACCAGCTTAACATTACGCAAATTCCTGTCTTAGTTTGTGGGAAAAGACAGACTCAGTCGGCAATTATTTGAGGAGTTGTGCTAGGAAATAGTGCTTTTATTATCTCCAAAGGCTTCTTCCCACCAAAGCACTAGAAAGTGGAGTGCTACTGTGATATTTTCAGGGTAGCAAAACACTAGGCAGTGAAGTGCTACTGTTATATTTCAGGGTAGCAAAACTCTAGGAAGTTGAGTGCTACTGTGATATATTCAGAGTAGCAAAGCGCTAGAAAGTGGACTGTGTTAAGTTGTTGTTGTTCAGTGACATTTTAATAAAAGACTAAAATACATGTATAATGTTTACAATTTTTATTAACTTGAACCCTGTAAGATTTAGGAATTTTCATGACACTAGTAGTCGACTGGCTGGTTATGCCTATCTTCCTGGCTGGGTTCTAGGTTCACAGCTACCTCAGGCTGTGAAAAGTTTAGAAGTTGGCTTGATTGACAGGAGGTGAGAAGGTGGATGGCATTGGTTCATTGATCTGAAAATAAAACGGATTAAATACCTAATTGTCATTAAAAAATTGTAATTTTATAAGAATTGATGGAATTAAAATGGATTTTAAATTCTTATACGTAAAAATTTGGTAATAAAATCAATTATTATTTTTGAAAACAAAATTCGGACACAACTAAGATTGTGAATAAAAGAATTCTAAGAATAGATTACCTACGACTAAATACAAATACTAGTTATATTGTAAATTTATGTTAATATTTACTTACAAATTTTATACATATTTACTTTCTTATATCCAAAACAAAGCAGCATGTGGAGGCCGAAAATGTTACGCGATATCGACAGTTTAACTTGAAACTGTTTTTACAGAATGTGTAAAACGATCACAAAGTATGTATCATGATGTAATAACACAACACTTGAGTAATAAACAGAATAAAAATCTTTTGAAAAAATCAAACAAAACATCCTAAGTTGACGAGTGCTGCCAACTCTACAAAATATTGTTTTGCAAAATCTACATTTAAAAAATGCCAAAAATATGCTAAAATTTCTAGAAAATGTAAAAATAAAACAACGACGCGCATTTATTAAAAAAATCTTAACAATAATGGCAAGGAAGCACTGAAAGAACTAATTTTGTGACACAAATAAAATATGAAGACCTTCGTTTGTATCCTCTTCATTAGATACAACCGAAGCAGAAGACCGACCGGCCGGCTCTGAAGCCACTCCTTCAAATCGGATATCAATTCCCAGTCCCAAATTGTGATATTTTTATGGCATTGTCAATTAATTAACTCTATTAGTTCTATTACTATCTCTTATTCAACGCACGTAGCCACATACGAATCAAACAAAACAAAATTGCCTTCGATGACAACGTCGACTTATACAATAAACCATTATGTAGTTCAATTCAAGCGGGATTCCCCTGATCACTAGTTCACTACGGTCGTGTTCAGAAACATCACCGCGTTATTCAGGTTTATTTTTGTTTTTGGAAATTCAAGTATCAATATCTTCCCGAATAAAATGCTAAAAAATATGCTAAACTGTGCCCATTCCCTCTCCTAAAGAGGAGTCCTGAATCCAAGCAGTGGACACATTTCAAGGCTGATACTATGCAATGCAATGCAATGCTAAACTGAATTTATGCATGCCAAATCACTTATATAATTGCTAAATTTAGCCATAATAATGCTAAATTGTTAACACTGAAGTTGACAATCTTGACAAGTTACAAGATTGTTTTTCTTCGTCCCATTTGGGCAGGCTAAGGTCTTAAACCTCACAACCTCGCCGCCAATAATAAGTACTTTTTTGAGTCCAATTTGTATTCTATGTATAAATATTACAAGAAAAATTTAATAAATCATAATATTAAAATACAAATAAATATACAAAATGTGTATTGCAATTGAAAAGTAGGTAAAAAAAGCACTGGCAACATGATATATTTTTCAAAAAGTCAAACTAAAAATCAAGTTGAAGTTGACATTTGTTATAATTGACACATTACGTGTGATTATACGGATATTTTTAATTGTCATACGTTAGTACCGATGATTGGCAAGAAATGGTGCTCTTTAAATAAGTCGGTTAGCAAAGGTCGTAAAAAAGGATGTTTTATAATGTCGTGGTGAATTTCATCAAAAATCAGTATTTAGCAATACATTTAAATTTTATTTATAAATATTACTAGTAATATTTCATAAACCACATAGTAAATGCAAAATTTTAAAATAAAGCCAGATTCAAAATTAGTTTAAAAACCGTAATTTATATTAAATGACATATAAAAAGACTCACACAATATTGTTCATTCCATTCAATCGCGAAGATTGTCTGTGGATCCGAACTTCATGTGCGTGTCCGAACATGAAACAGAGTAGGTTCACTGACGAAACTTCGTTTGAATTTCGTTCGTTTACGAAAGTTTCGTTTCGGAGAAAGAGAGTAGACCCCCTGTTCCGGATTCGTGCGGAGGATTCGCCCGGGTGTCGCCACTGTGCGGAACATCCGGAGGACACGGTGGAGCACACTGTAGAGGTGTGCCCCGCCTGGGCGGAGCATCGCCGTGTCCTCGTGGGGGCGATCGGCGGCAGCGATCTCTCTCGCCGGGCCTTGGTTCAGGCCATGGTCCGTAGTGAGGAGGGATGCAGGCGGTCGCCTCCTTCTGCGAAGCAGTAATGCTAGCAAAGGAGGAGGCCGACCGCATCAGGCAGAGGCAACGGGGCGCTCGCCCCAGCCGCCGCCGGGATTCCGATCCCGATTTCCGGCCACCGTAGGCGCGGGCTTGCGGACGGCGTGCAATGGGTAGCACGCTGTCCGATCGTCCGGTAACCGACCGGACCGAGCCCAAGTCGTCGACGGCGCGTTCTGTTCCCGCGCGCCTCAAGGAGCTGTCAGCACACCGAAGAGGCCCAGCCTGCTAACTGCAGGCAGGCAGGGTCGAAGCCTACTGGGGTCATGGGTTAGTTCCGAAAGGAATGCTCGACCCCGGCACGATAGGCTACGAAGGAACGGGGTAGGTTTTTAGTCAGTAAGAGTCTGACACTACTTCCCGCTCCGCCCAAGGGCGGGATTTGTCATTGGATGATTTTACCTACCATAAAAAAAAAAAAAAAAACTGCTTCTAGGTTTGCAATGGACTATTTTCCGCACTAGTGCGGAAAAAAGCGCGTGCCCACGCCACAATTTTTTAATTTTTACAAATCACAACTGAAAGTATAAACACAATTTTATTGTAATAAAATTGTTTATCGTATCAGGCAGGGCGTGCGTCGTCCCCCGTGACGAGTTGTAAGTATATTGAAAAACGTCGTTTGATACACGTGCAAAATTGTCACTGCAGCCCTCGGCTCCATAACACACTCACCTACCGCTCGTGCAAATTCCGCCTCGGTCGCACCGACAAATTTTCTGCACTTGTATTAAAATCTTTTTTAAAAGTGTTTCACGAATTACTTATATCATTAACATTATGAAAATGAAATCTCCTAAAAAATACTTTTTACCTTACGCTCTTATTCGTAAGAGGTATCCTTGTAATATTTATTTCTAAGTATATGATACATTAAACTTTTATATTATACATATTAATTCATATATACTACCATTGCTCGTGTACAAATTTTAAATGAAATAACTGCATGGAAATCATATAGAAATTACAATAATTATAATAGGTTAATTAAAACGTCTAATTAGTAAATAAAAAACAATCATGTTAAAATAAAAAAATTTATGTCAGAAATAAAAGTTCTTATGTAAAAATAGTAATTAATAATAAAGTATAATGTCCAAATATAAAGTAATAATATAAAATATTTATTGCTGTATCAAAAAGTATGATTTAAAAAATCACTAACGGAATAAAGGCACAACGGTCTGTGAGCCAAGTAAACATTTTGCATTTGAATTTATTAATTGGTTTTTTTTTTTTTTTTTTTTTTATTATTGATAGGTTCGCGCTTGACCGCTATCTCACCTGATGGAAAGTGACGATACGGTCGACGATGGATCGCGCTTACCTAGAAGAAACCTATTCACTCTTGACTTAAAGATTCCCGGGTTGTAGCCATCAGGAAACACAGACTCCGGCAGGGAATTCCACTCCTTAGCTGTACGCATAATAAAAGTGTTCCCAAAACGCTTTGTGCGTATAGGTGGGATGTCCACCATGTACCGGTGGCGCAACGCCGTACGTCTGGTAGTCCGATGATGGAACGGGCTAGGCGGAATTAGGCTATGCAATTCCGACGCACACTCCCCGAAATGTAACCGGTAGAAAACCGACAGGCTAGCAACTCGGCGTCGATGCTCAAGACTTTGAAGCCTCGACTCGACGAGTGCATCATTGCCAATGATCCTCTTGGCTCGCCTCTCAATAGTCTCAAGCGCATCAAGCTGGTATCGGGCAGATCCGTCCCAAAGATGAGAGCAGTACTCCATACACGATCGCACTTGCGCTTGATAAAGTTTAAGCAGCTGATCCGGCGTGAAGTACCGTCTGACCTTTGCGAGGATTCCAAGCTTTTTTGCAGCCAGTTGAGCCTTTGCTTCGATGTATGGCCCAAAGTTGAGAGTAGATGTCAACGTTACACCAAGAAGATCAAGATGGTCGGATATCGGCACGGTTACACCCCGGAAAGTTGGAGCAGGGCTGAATTGACTCCTTTTAGCGGAAAATAGACACGCCTGGGTTTTAGCAGCGTTGAACCTGACCAAATTGGCATCGCCCCATTCCGAGACAGCCTCCAAGGACAAGCTCAACCGCTCAACCATAGCCTCTCGAAGAGACCGGATCTGGGACCCACTAGCTCGTGCACTGGATATGTAACTCTCAGCAACAGTGCTATCGTCTGCATACCCAAAAGTACCGGGTTTAAGCAGATCGTTTATATGCAGCAAGAACAAAGTTGCCGAGAGCACTGACCCCTGAGGGACCCCGGCATTAATGGTCATTTGACCAGACGAGCAACCATCGATGACCACTCGGATGGACCGGTCCCTCAGGAAGTCTGCGATCCAAGCACACAATCCAGCAGGTATACCGAAAGAAGGAAGCTTACTAATCAGGCTTTCGTGCCAGACCCTATCGAAAGCCTTCGAGATGTCGAGGGAGACGGCAAGCGCTTCCCCGTGCCTCTCGATGGCCTCACTCCAGGTGTGGATGGCATACGCTAGAAGATCACCAGTTGACCGATTTCGGCGAAATCCGTATTGTCGGTCACTTAGGATATCATTGGCTTCTAGGTATGCCAGGAGCTTACTGTTGAGTACACGTTCCATTGTCTTGCAGAGAATGGACGTTACTGAGATTGGCCTATAGTTAGCTGGGTCAGCACGACTACCCTTTTTGGGCACGGGCTGTACATTAGCTTTCTTCCATGCAGTCGGCACTTTTCCGGTCTCAAATGAGAGCCTAAATAGGCGTGTCAGGATTGGAGTCAGTTCATTGGTAACATTATCAGCACAACTGGAAATGTATTATAATTTTCTATTGTAAACAGACTGTATAATGTAGATAGACGAAGAAGAAAGGGATCTTGTAGCAATACGTGAGGTGCTTATTATGCCTTTCATTCATTCGTCATTTATGTTACTACTTGTCTCGTTTGAAATAAATGACCTCAAAAAGAGTATATCATACTCTTTTTTTGAATGGTCACCCATCCATAGACCGACCTCACCAAGTGTTGTTTAACCCTGAAGATCGAGTCGTGCAGCTCGTGCACTAACCACGAGCCCATTCGCCTCATTGACATTAGTGTTCATTTACCGTGCTCGGTTTACTCCACTAGCGAGTATAACAGCCGTAAATCTTCTATACACATATACCTACGTATACATTAAATAAAATTGAAGTGTCTGTTTGTAACATCAATTTTTTTTTCACTTAATGCATATAAAAGTATATCCGACATCTATAACAAAAATGCATTTTTGTCTGTTTGTTTTTTTTATTTTTTTATTCTTCATACAACCAAAGGTACAAAGGCGGACTTAATGCCTTAGGCATTCTCTACCAGTCAACCTAGGGTGGTTGTTTGTACCAGCTAATCTCTGAAACGGTTCGACCGACTTTAACATGACTTTCACTGGTAGATAACTGATGTTATAAGCAGTAACTTGGGTTAATTTTATTTTCGAAAAAGAATTAGGATAACGAGCAAAAAAATCTTGTAACTAAAGGTAATTACTCAAGTAATTTATATTTGAGTACTTACCTTTAGTTCAATTGTCACTGCGAGGTGCCAACTAAAAACCAGCGCTGGGTGTCAGATGCCCAGCAAATGTTGACGTAGTCACCTGGTATGTCCACGCTCGGCGCAGAATTACATTTGTTCTATTTGCTTTTGTACCCGTTGTGCTGTGTGCAAACATAACGCAAAGGTCACCGGGTAAAAAAAATCTATTCTTTTCTAAATTTTGACCAAATGCCACTGTGCTGTTTTACGAGTCACGTGGACAAAGTCACGGGCACCAACTAGTAAACTATAAAATCGAATTAATACATTAAACTAATACAATTTTGTTATGATTATAGTAACAGAGAACGGGTAATAGACAGGTGATTTTATCCTACATCGCGACTAGATTTACAACGTAATTAATTTATTTACTTCACATTAAACTGGCTACTATCAAACTGTTAAGGGGCAGAATGTTCCACATTAAAGGTGTTTTCGAAGATTGACAAACAAACTGTTTGTAAAGGACAACGAAAAAGACCGTTATGCACATGTGTTTGGGTATTGACAACCGGCAAAAATTGGACGGATTTTTGACGTTAACTATGTCATCCCTACATTAATGTTTAACGTTTAGGTTAAACTTAAAAGGACTCTAGGGCAAGTCATACTATAACGGCAATGACGTGTATCAAAAGCCCAATGACCGCGTGACATTTTGGCAGTGCTTGTCAATCAAACCACTTGGACAAGACAGTGTTATTATTTATGTCATTTTCTATAGGTTCTAACACCTGTATTTATAAACAAGTAAAACTAATTACTTAATTAAAAGTAACTGCTTAATTAACATTTTTTTTTTTTTTATTTGAAATTATTAATTAAGATTTCTAAGCTCAAGTAATAATTTATTAAGAAATAACTTAGCAACAACTTCTTTTATAAATACTTGAGTAAAAACTATTTATTATATATAAACAGACTAACTTGGAATTCAAAATTAAGATTTTTAACCTATCAAATTTTGAGGTTGAAATAGTATATACGGCCGTGAGCACTTAATCTAAAAATACACAACTGTTTCAGATGGAAATAAGAAAGAAAAGCTCGCACAATACAAACAACAATAAAATAAAAAGGAACTAATCTATAAATACTTAAAATTAAAATTAAATTAAAAAAAAACAGCATTAAAATAAGATTTAAAAAAAAAACGATGGTATTTGGCAAATCTTTTCAAGAAAAACATCGTAAGCGACAATTTGTGTGTTTTGCAAGGTTTTGCCTTAAAATGTTATTGTTAATTAGTGAACGATACTTAAAGACGTGTTTGTATTTATGATAACAAACAACTTTTACTATGGAACCAAACCTGAAATCGCGAAAAAAATCTGCCAACTTCAGTACATGTTCGTTTAACTGGTCAAAATGTACTGAACTTCGCAGATTTGTTTCGCGATTTGGTCCCATAGTAAAATTTGTTTATTAGCATGACTATAATCACGTATTTAAGTATCGTTCACTAATTATTAGTCCTCTTTATATGAACATATCTTAATAGCAACTGTTTTAATAGATCAGCAGTTATATGAATAACAAGTTATATTTTTGTTTTTAGAATTATATTATCAGAAATAGCTTTAGATTGCGAAAAAAAAACAAATTCTTGTAAAAAAACGCAAACTATCGCTTACCATGTTCTTACTAAAAAATGCCGACATAATATTCCTCCTTCTGTAGCACAGGTTTCTCTGTTAGAGGGTGATATTATAATCCTCCCCGCGAGTCCAATCTAGGATAGTGATGTTTCAATTTTTTTATTCTAGGACAATTGCCTATTTCCACACGATATTTTCTTTCACCGTTTTTATGAGCTCTAGTGATGAAATACACAAATGAATGTTCCTGGGATATGTGGCTAATTTAAAAATAATCAAATAAATAAAGCCTATATTTTGAAATTCTTGATTTCAAGATCAAAACACAAAACTAACGCTAAACCACTATCCCTTAAGCAGTACAATAAACACGGTAATATCCGCTTTTGTAACCACGACGGTCAAAACATTCGGATACCGGTTACGTAACGACAATAAAACTTGATAGATAACCCACTGTTAAGATATGAACGGTCTGTGCGTTTCTAATTGGTTTGAAGGAGAGCAAGAAGTTGTTTGTTGCCATTACAGCGATGGGCAAGACAACTGGAGGAACGATCGATGGCACGTCGATAAGGCTGAAAGGTTCGGGACTAGCGACTGTGTGCTTGAAGGCGCAGTGGAAGGCCTCTCACAAGGTAGACCCGTCGGTCAGGTCGTCAACCTGACCGACGGGTGAAGGGACCTGGTGAAGGTATTTGAAATCTGAGGGTTGTGAGATGCTTAGGCCCCTTCGTCGACCCTTTGAAGGTAGACATCTTTTCGATTGATATGGTGTAGAAGATTGCAGAATTTTCGTTGAAAAAATTAATTTCTAAGCAATGTTGTGGTCGACGATAGAGCACGCTTGCCTAGAAGTAACCTTTTTCTCTTAACTTGAAGACCCCCATGTTGTAGCTATCAGGAAATACAGACTGCGGCAGGGAATTCCACTCATTAACCTTACACAAAATGAACGAGTTCCAAAATGTTTTGTCTGACTAATCTAACAATGCTTTATGACTGCTTCTGCAGAGCTTTAAAACTTCTTTGATAGAGAGAAAGCACAAGCGAAGCACTCTTGTGAAAGATACGATGATGATTTAAAACATATGTATATGTTAATTTATAAGTATAGATTTTTGATACTTCTACGGATCTGACCAAAACTTCGCTTCTTCGTTTATACCGCGTACATCGAAAGACTGGAACAATTTGGCTGCTGCAGTCTTCCCATACGATTATAATTCAGGTGTTTTCAAAGCTAGAGCGAATAAACTCTTAATTCTAGTGCGCCACACCATCAACGATTGCCTCGTTGCTAACTATCAGGTGGGATCGCAGTCAAGCCCTAGTTTATGTCATGAAAAAAGAGATTCCCTCGTGATGACTATCATCTAATTGGCATGCAACGCCATAACCATGGAATTAACTCATTATAAAACTAAGTATCCTATAATTACTCGTAGAATGTAAGAACACCTGTTTTAATCTTGCAACACATTGATCAACATTAACACGATCAAAAAAATACAATTAACGATAACATCCCGTTTAGTATGGAGCCCGTGGGCGCAAGAAATCCGAACACCTACATGAGAAACTAATAGATATCGACATTTATAGCTAAGTAGTGTATCTAATTTAACGCATCATTAAGTAAATTGTAGCGTGTTGTGAAACTAAGTTTAGCCCACGACTTTTCTTGGCTTCCGGAGTTTTGTTGGCACATGTCATTCTAACGAGCAATTGAAATTCGACAACTTTATCCTGATTTTGGTTTGGTTCAAAACAAAATAAGTTAGAGAGACGTAACTTATTTTGGTGAATGTCATGACAAAATTGAATTTCAATCAAAAACTACTGACTTCATAAAAGTAGAAAATTACCCCAAGGCATATGAGCTATTCTAGAAATTGATAATTCCTGACTTTAATATATTTCGACGAAATTTGGCTTCGGCGGTTCAGCTGTTTGAACTTGCAGGCGTAACAAACATACACACGCATATATTAATGTGATATGAGGTTTTTGTATAGTTTCTAACAAGTGCATAAAGATTTAAGAAACACATAAGTCTAACCAATTGATAACGCTTATCATGGTCTGATAGGAAAAGGAACACAATGAAAGAAAGGCACCGTAGATACCCAGCAGGGCCGATGCCCTCTAAGGCCGTGGGATTTTATGAAAAGAAAGCCTGTGCTCTTAGACTGCAAAAAGCTTCTATTTCAGAAACCCTTTGCGGTCTAAGACCTTCATAGGTGAAACATCAACCATCCAGAGCAGAAACGACTCCCGTATTAAAACCTCACCGCCGCCACGAGGACACGGCGGTACTCTTTCCAAGCGGGGACCTCTACCGTGTGCTCCATTATGTCCTCCGAACGAGAGTATATTCCTTTGGGATAATGTTCTATTAACACGTGAGCGAAACCACTGGCAGTATCTAGTCATTCATAAAAGCAAGCAGGGAGTTCAAAATCAGTACCAACAAGCAACGTAAGCAAGTAATATTCAATTTAATTAATATATAATCTACGATTTAATTCAATTTTCGATTTCCAGACATAGCTTAGACACGGATTTATTACCAGCAAATAGAAACACGTTACTCTTGCAACCGTAAAGTTAACTTAAAAGTTATTTGAGAGATAAATAGTTAGACTTAACAAGCTTTATTAAGCGTTAAGTAGATGGATATCTTAAGGATACGTTTATCTAAGGCTAGGTCCACATGGAAGGTAACTATATCGATATACGATATACGAGATAAAAACTGGACCATTCCGAGTCGCACAAACTAACTTATGTAAGTAGTTAATTTGCCGAATCGAGTATCAAAGATTTTTTTTCGAATCGTAAAAGGTTTTTTTTTGAGACGTAACTTCAAATTTGCAGTTTTCAGATTTATTCCTATACTTACTTGTGCTAAAAGACTTTGTTTAATACCAAATTTCTGGATTTTAGGTCAACGGGAAGTACTCTATGAATTTTCATACCCTTGAAAGTGTCAAAATGTACTTGAATTTTTGCGTAATAACCAGCTTTATCTTTTTTCTGTTAGAAGTGAGTTTTTCACAGCTTCAAAAGACTGCAGATTTCAGTATATGGTTTTAATTTCAACTCGATACCTCCACGCGTTTCCTTGATAAAGAGTCAACAAGGGGTAAGGGTTAAGGGACAGACAGACAGACAGACGGACAAGAAAGTAATCCTATAAGAGTTCCGTTTCTTCCTTTTGAGGTACGAAACCTAAAAAACACAGTTTTGAATCTACGCGGGTTTTTTTTTTTATTGTAGGTAAAATCATCCAATGACAAATCCCGCCCTTGAGCGGAGCGGGAAGTAGTGTCAGACTCTTACTGACTAAAAACCTACCCCGTTCCTTCGTAGCCTATCGTGCCGGGGCCGAGCATTCCTTTCGGAAATAAACCCATGACCCCAGTAGGCTTCGACCCTGCCTGCCTGCAGTTAGCAGGCTGGGCCTCTTCGGTGTGCTGACAGCTCCTTGAGGCGCGCGGGAACAGAACGCGCCGTCGACGACTTGGGCTCGGTCCGGTCGGTTACCGGACGATCGGACAGCGTGCTACCCATTGCACGACGTCCGCAAGCCCGCACCTACGGTGACCGGAAATCGGGATCGGAATCCCGGCGGCGGCTGGGGCGAGCGCCCCGTTGCCTCTGCCTGATGCGGTCGGCCTCCTCCTTTGCTAGCATTACTGCTTCGCAGAAGGAGGCGACCGCCTGCCATCCCTCCATCTACGCGGGTTTCAGAGCAGGTTTCAAAAGTCTTTTTCTCGTGATGTGTACAACAGGCCTAATTGGTATAAACATCGTAATAAACTTATTTAACTTTCAGAAAAGTCACTTAAACGTCCAGTAGCGTAGCTAGGTCACCTACGGCACTGGGGAAAAAAACTGGGGCCTGTTTTTTACAGTGTCAGACTTTTACTGAATAAAACGAGATACCATGATTAAAATAATGTATTATTTAGAAAAATTCTCATACTCTTTCACTTTCGAAGCGAGAATTTTTCGTTCAATAAGAGGTTTGCTAATCAGGTTTGGGGGCCTCTCGAAGGTGGGGCGACGGGGAGCCCAACCCTGGGACATTGCCCCGTCCGGACCTTCATTAGCTACGCCAGTGTAAACGTCCACCCAACCAGGGAAAATCATTTTTTGACTTCTCTCGCTCTAGGGTGTAGTGGAAGGACGTGTCAGAAATGTCAACCAGGTGACTTTTGGGTGGCGCATAGTGTTCTACGTGCGAATTAAAGAGATATCAGCAAAACCGAGGGGTCCAACAGGATCGAAACCTACTGGGGCCATGAGTTGGCTTCTGGAAGAAAAACCCGGGGTCCTGGAACGCAAGTCATAGATGGAATTTATTTATGTAATCTTCATGCAACCGAACGTACTACACTCGCTCCCACTCCGCCCGAGAAGTTTTTAGACAATTTTCCAGTAGTTTTTAACGTGTAAATGAAAAATAAAGTACTTTTTTTTTTAATTCGTATTAATTTACGCATGTACGAAATTGATTTCTTTAAGTAAACGTCAGCTGATCGAGACCAATTAACTGTAGGTAGTCAGTACGCAACGACCGACAACTCCCTACAAGGTTATTGACTCGTTTACTTAAGGGTATTACATCGCTCTTGACCTTCAAGAATTTACCTCTACATTAGTAGAGAAGAATTGACCTCTAAACAGGCATTGCAGGGGGTGCTGCGCGCGGGGTGTTAGTACTGATTCGAGTTTTTTCTTGATTACTTATCGATATTCAATGAAATTCGAAAAAAATCAATACAAATTATTCAATTTATCGTAACATATATTTTGGTATAAATTCAATGTATAAATATAGAGCCGTTTTCGAGAAAATATGGAATTAATGTTCAAAAAAGGCCTATTTACCAGATTTTTTTTCTAGAGTTAGGGTATTTTTTTGAGAAACGTAATCAATACAATTTATTAGTAATGTCCTTAAGTATCCCCTTCATTTTTTATATGGTAATCGTACATAAGGAAACTTCAAACAACCTAGGTGTTTTTTTTGGATTTGGGCGATGTAATCCCCTTAACGAACTTAATTTCGTAAATGCGTATATTAATTCGAGTTTTAGAAAAAAAAGTACTTTATTTTTTAATTTTATCTTTATAAATCCATAGTGTTTCATGAAATTGAACAAAAAAGTACAGTACAAAACCCAGTAAATTTCAATTTACACGAACACAGCAAACTGCAAAAGCTACAGTATATAAAACACTCCAACCGCACTCAATTACGATTATTAAGTTAATCCCGTGCAAAATCCATTTATAACCTTTGATACTTGAATTAACGCTACCTACCAATTTATTTGAAAATAATCGATGTTCGCGGCAGCAAAAAATCATTTATGAAGTCAATATTTTCTCCGTTGGAACATTAACATCAATCCATCAATCTCGAGAGGACTTTCAAATTGCTAAAATTGAGTCATTCCTCTCAATTACGGCGCGTTCAGTGACCATCGCCGTTTGGACGTCCCATCAAACCCCATTGACTTACTGCCCACCATAAAGTGTCATAAAGACGCGTGTAGGCTGCGCAGGAGTTGACATTTGAAACGGCTTAAGTTAATTCTAATTTTTGTTTTAGATTTTTATCATTGAATCTTATGACTGATGCGGTTTTGTTAGAGTCAGAGGTAGCACGATTCGTAGATTTACTAAGCTAATATATAATCTAAAACCTTTTAAATTTCATAAAACTAATATAACTTAGCAAAAAAGCAACTCAAAAACATAAATCTTAATCTTCACACTAGCTATGACTTTATTAGTCCTCCACTATATTATTACATCCAATAAATAAATTATTATTCGAATATTTATTACCCGAATAATGCCAAGAAATAATAATATGCATCCTGCATTATGGACGCGACGTAGCGTATGCGCATCCATTTTTGTTGATCGTGCACGAAACTCCTAATTTAAGTCTTGGCTTGATTAATTGCAAATTAAAGTCCCAAGCCTGGTGGTGCCTGTCGAATATGACTTTATTGAATTTCATGGCTTGTGATTAATGTACCAATAACTAAATTATTATTATAACGATAAGGTTTGTTATTTAATATTATTGTTATATCTGTTTCGCCGTGTGGTCTGTCGTTTCGGACAGGACGAGTTTTTCAGTTACAGGCCGATGACTGGTGGTCGATCGGTTACTTTCTAGACCGGTGAAAGGAAATGTCAATTGGATATCAAAAGGAGCTTTTAGCAGAGATTTATTGGTGACACCGAAGTTTAAAAATATCTTCTCTATAGGCATTACAAGTAGTTAGGCGCGGGCTTGTGAACGACGAGCAATGAGTGGTTCGCCGTCCGATTTTCCGGTAAGGATTGAGCTTGAGAATCGACGGCGTGTAGTGTTTCAAAACCGTAAGGCTGATGCCCACAAGGGCAACGGGGAATTTCTGTAAAGGACGAAAGAACACAGAGGCCGCCTTCAAATTAGCCATATCAATAAAAACATGTGACTGCCGCACTACAACCGCGCTGCGGCCGCGCCTCATTTATTTATATAAACTAGCGACCCACCCCAGCTTCGCACGGGTGCAATGGTGATATTAAATATATTATGCAAGTATTATACATATAAACCTTCCCCTTGAATCACTATATCTATTAAATAAAACCACATCAAAATCCGTTGCGTAGTTTTAAAGATCTAAGCATACATGGGGACAGACAGCGGGAAGCGACTTTGTTTTTATATTATGTAATGTTAACAAAGCAGCGCGGAGGCAGCGCTGCAGCCACGCTGCTGTCGCGCGGCATTTTGCAAGTAATTTAAAGGCATCCGAGCAACTGAAGACACAGATGTGGTTTTAATAAGTAACATTCTGACATTTCCTTCTGCTCCACTCAAAGCAAGTAAACTTATTTGATGATATCAAAAAAAAAGTCTAATAAAAGGTTAAACACCAAACTTGGTTTTAATATTAAAGATTTAAAATTATAAAAACGGATATGTCATTCACGCGGCCAGGTTCTACGCATTTTAAACTTTTTAAAACTCTGGAAATTCAAAAATATAAAAGAGAACACCATGAAAAATATTTTTATTAAAATTTACTATATGACCAACCGCCATGCAAAAATCAAAACATGATATAAATAAGTTTACTTAATTGATAAAAGAAAATCGCGAAGCTGTTACGGGGCCGTGAAGTCCACGTAGACCCGGGCGGTGTTCATACAAAATACTCAGTGACTACAAGCGGCTTTTAACGCAAAATACATTACATTAAGTCGCTTAGCTCTAAAAATAATATAATAAGAAACAAATGAAAGGGAAACTGCCATGTCTCCTGCTGCTAAGAGCTTTTTCATGAAAGTAAAAGCATTATAAGAAAAAAATGTGCCTCAACGAAGTTTTGATTTTATCGCTTCATCAACAAATTCGTACAAATCTATTCTACCGTCGCCGGAAGCCAAAAAGCGGTAACTCAATGAAAGTGAGTTTCGAGAAAAATGTTTTTCTTTTATTTGACCACTATCTCACCTGATGGTAAGCGATGATGTAGCCGACGATGAAGCCCGCTTGCCTAGAAGTATCCTATTTTTTTCTTACTATGGACAGGCTTACGTTTGACCACTATCTTACCTGATGGTAAGTGATGATGTAGCCGACGATGGAGCAAAGCTAAAAGTAACCTATCCACTCTTGACTTAAGTTGTAAATATCAGAAAACACAGACTCCGACAGGCAATTCTACTCCTTAGCTGTACGCAAAATAAATGTGTTTCCAAAACGTTTTGTACTTATGGGTGGAATGTTTACCATGTATCGATAGTGTAAGTGTTCGACTATGGAGATGCGGCGCGTTGTGCGGCGCGTCTGGCGGTCCGTTGTAAATTGCCATATGTTTAAGTTTGCGCGAGCGATGACGCGGCCCGCTGCTGCAATGCACGACGAAACGCCCAACGCGCCGCGCAACGTGCCGCGTCTCCGTAAACGCGGCCTAACGCCGTACGTTTAGTGATTCGATGATGGAACGGACTTAGTGGAATTAAATAGTGCAATTCCAAATAATTTTGTAAAGAACGATTGCTGTTACCTTTATTCACACTATTGATATGTTTTTAAAAGTTTCTTCATCATATCCATCATAATTATCTTCGTTGTATCCAGGTCCTAGAATATGTCCATGTCAAATACAATCAAAGTCGGTTTAGCGGTTTAGGTATAAAGACGTAACAAACTGAATTACTTTCACATTTTTAACATGAGTAACTAAGTAATTATATTGACTTTTTTTTTTTTGATGTTCGTTTACTGGTTGCCAAAAAAAAACGAATTATCTCAAAATTTTGAGATATCGCTTTTTGGCTCAGGGCAGTATTAGAATTCATAAATTGTGGTATCTACTAAAAACATGAATGTCTTTTTTAAAATATAGCTTGATTAACACTTAACTTTATAGAAACTAAACGACACCTACATTTTATTTCTTTATATCTTTCAACATTTTATATATTGACAGCATAGTTTCCATTTTTTTGGGCATCTAATCGCCTCAGACTCCATTAGACAACTTTGAACTTCATTTTATAGTCGTTAAAGTAGAATTTACTTTGGCGTACTTAAGGCATTATAATTAATAATGTCTGCCGATCAAAACATAAATAATAGTAAGTCATATTAACATCGTACAATATTTATTTGACAATGTATTTAAAGGCAGACGTGTATTAGACCGTTGAAAATCATCTTTATTGCGCTTCCTTGTTATAAATCTGATAGTGTAATTATTCAACATCGTTGACAAAAAAGCGATTGGTCATAATGACCTGAATTTAACACACCTGGTGTTTCTTGACTAAGTTTAGATCAGTAATATTGTATGGAACGAAATAGAGGAGGTTATACATAAGTAAATAATTAGCTTAAGATTTTTTTTATTTTTTATTATGACTGTTTGTTACCAAAAAAAAAATACTTTTGTAGGATAAGAATAAAGCAATAATCACACTAATGCTATAAAGGCGAAAGTTTGTTTATATATATTTGTGTGTGTATGATTCTTACTCTTTTACGCTAAAACGACAAAACAGATTTGAAAGAAATTTGGCACACGGATAGACCACATTCTAAAATAGCACGTACCGAGCCTTTTTAGGAAGAACAAGTGAGATTTTGGTTTTTTTTTATGCCATAATTAATTTATAGAAATATGTTAATCGTACCGAACTATTGCCTAAGATTAGTAGTTATATGAATGATATAACATTCTAATTTTATGATAAAAATAAAGTTATATTTTTTTATCATAAATATTTTTCAATTATGGAAGAGAAAGCCCATTTAAAAAAACGTCTGACCATCACTCTATCCAAGGAGTGTCTTATTGCCTGGGAACTGGATAGTGGAGAACTGATAGGAAGTCACTCTATGTAAAACACATATTCAGCTGCTTCGGGTTAGATTAGGAGCCGACCTTAAGCTATTTGGGAAAAGGTCAAGGAGATGATGACATACATAGGTAACTTATGAATGAAGTTACTGGTCATATCGATACAAAATCAACTTCGTGTAAGACCCACTGTCCACGGACGCATAGCTTCATAAATGCGTATTCGTCATTATACGCAACGCAATGCAGTGTTTATTATAACTGCAACGATACGACGTCACCATGCCACCGCTTCATCTACAGAGTTTCATAGTTTTGTATGCAAACTTCACGCCGAGCCGGCGTACACCAAGCGTATAATTAAAAATACGCGTCTATGAAGCTACGCGTCGGTGAACAGTAGGCCTTAGTCAAACGCTCTAACACCCGTATTTATAAACTAGTAAAACTAATTACTTGAGTAAAAGAAACAACTTAAGTAACAATATTTTGTATTCTATAGTTAGAAAATTTTCAGTAATCAATTACACTAAATACAATTATTATCCTATTTTACGAAAATAAATAATTTATAACAAAACTGTATTTGTCTCTTGACTCCTGGAACAGATTTTGGAGCGCTTCAGTTTACTGATTGGTGTTGGCCTGAAGAACAAAATACACTATGTATGTGTGCATACGAGCAGCACTTAGTCCAACTCCCATACAAAGATTGGCAATGTCCTTTAAAAGATATCTAATCTCAAGTAATGACTTAATAAGAAATTACTTAGCAACTAGTAATTACTTCTCTATAAATACGGATGTTACTGTTCGTCGACAAAAATACTTATTGTTTTGTTTCTAAAAAATTCACAGCTAGCAGGTTTTGTTTGACGCTTGAAGCAGTTACTAGTAATGTCAATCAGCAATAATTAATTTAAAGTTTATTATAACTACATATCACTAAGTTCCGGGTAGTGAAAAAGGCCTCAGAAAAACCCGGATTTGTTGATTCGATGACGCGTATAATGGCAATACATTGCCCTCTCACGCGCTACTTCCGTTTACCTGTCCTATGTTGTAACAATAAGTTTAAAAAATATTTACACGTTTACCAATAACTTAAGAGGGGCCTTCCAACCCGTCTATCGTTAACTTCGAGCATGGTTTAAAAGCTTGTTGCCTCATCTAACACAATCCAACGCAATTTTTGATGAAGAGGCAACGCGAAAAAAGAGATAACATCTGAAAACTCTATGGACGTTCGGTAATTCCGTGATCTACTCGAATATTTCACAAAACTAGATCCTGGAAATACGTGTTTTTTTTAAAACCCTTAAAAGTTTTTGAGAGAAATTGTCGTCATTCAATGAATCTCGATAAAATGTGCAAGGCTTCATAGATGTACTTTTTTATATATGAGTGTAGCAGATTTTCAGAGGTCCTTGGAGGATTAGTTTTATAGTTTCTCACGGCTGGGTTAAGTTGTTCCCCGACTTCTTCCAGTTACTCTTACGCCTTTGCACAGCTATAATCTAAATCCTCCAGTGTTAAGAAGGATAGGGAGCCTTCTATTCCATATCCGTCACACTGGTTTGTTTGCAGACAGGTTGCACCATGTGCAGCACTGGTTGGCTTGAGTCCCATAGATGCTGATTGGAACCCGGTATCATCATCATTACTTCAGCCGTAAGACGTCCACTGTTCGACACAGGCCTCCCCAAATGTCGCCACAATGAACAGGACTGTGCGTCTCATATCGATCGGGTTCCCGCAACCGCGATTCCCGCAACCCTTGCCAGTGGTGCTATTCTCTAATAAATCCAGCGCTGCCGCAACGACGAACATCCAAATAGGATACATTGAATTAACAATCCAATGTATAGGTTCGTTAGGTAAATAAATGGTAAAGACCTTAATTCGGTTTCAACAGTTACGATAAACATAAGAAATCATTTTCCCGTAGAAAAAAAGCCTGCAAACCCAGAATCCTACATAATGCCTGTATATTCCTCAAAGGCTTAACCAGATGTACCGTCAACTAAGAACATAAGTAGGTAACCAAAGTCTTCAGATAAATAATATACTTTAGTACTTAAACCCAACTGTGTACGGTAATTCTTTGAAGCAATGCCATAGCCTTAGGAGGCAATCAAACCTAAGAGTATCTTCTAGAATGTAATAAACGAAACAAGGAAAATGTACAAAGAGCAGTGGTGGCCGAGTGGTAACGGCCCCGACTTACGAGTTGTAGGTCGCGGGTTCCATCACAGCCAGATGCATTACTTTTTGTAATTTATTTCATCAGTACTGCTCTCAAAACGGTGAAGGAAACATCATGAGGAAACCATGTCCTAGTACCAAAAATTCGAAGAGATGTGACATCCACCAACTCGCACCGGGCCCGCGTATTGGATTACGGCCCATTACCTCTACTATAAAGGAGGCTTGAGTCCCAGCAGTGGGAACATTGTAAGGCTGATGCTATGCTATGGTATGCTATACAGAAAATGTACAAAATTATCTTCTCTAAAGCTGTATACCGTCTATTCCATTACCAAACAACGTACATTTGCTATCGATCTTGTAAAATAAGTAGGTAATGCTCCAAACGTGAGCTTCAAAGCCGTTAAAAGTCGTTATTATTTATTATTATGACAAACGTTGCTGGTAAGAAAGTTGTCTAACTATAGAAATTTATCATCTCCAAGCTATTGAACATAAATTCTTTAGAGTAGAACAAAACTGGAGGGAGTAAAGGTATTTATATATATATATTTATATATATAATTTAATTTCGTATCTTCATTAAGACCTTTTAACTATTGACACCGATGGGGTGCCTGGTCCCCAAGCCAAGTTACAATCATTTCGTTTAGTGTGAACGCTTAGAGTTGGCCACAGCCCCCAATCCTTTGTTGAGATGACGTCAGAACAAAGGAATTGGGGGCGTGGAAAAGTCCAAGCGTTCACGCTGAACGAAACGATTGTCACTTGGCTAGGGGGGGCTGGTGTCTAAAATATAAGATTATTTAGTTTGTGCCAAATAATATAAGGGATGTTTGAAATGCAACTTGTAGAGTGAAATTAACTTCTTTTTGCTTTTTATTATTATTATTATTTATCTCTGAAACCTGATACAGATTTATTAATTGCATTTTGAAGGTTTTCATAGATATTCCAAAACTACAACGTTGAGTGTTAGCAGAAAAAAAACTGTTTCCAATTTTAATAATCAGTACCTACTTTTGCTTTCGGTGGGAAAATCATCCAATGACATTTCCCACCCTTGGGTGGAGTGGGAGATAGTTTCAGACTTTTACTGACTAAAAACCCACTCCTGTTTCTTCTTTGCCTTCATTCCAGGGCCCCGGGGCTCAAACAATTAGTACTAGACCTAAAAATTAGACTTTATATCCACACTAATAATATAAAGGCGTAACTTTGTATTTATGTACTTTTACAAGTACATACTTATGGTTCGTATGTGTGTATGTTTGCTACTCCGTCACAATCAAACAGCTAAACGGATTTATATAAAACTTCGAGTATAGTTAGCCTATGCTCTGAAATGAAATATAGGTTACTTTATATTTCGGGGCATTGTACTCTTTGGATATTTTTCTACTTTCACTTAGGCAAATCTAATGGCAGCAGCTAGAGAATAATAAAGTATTTGGGTATGAAAAAATCATTCAAGTGACTATAATTGCAACCACCGTTACCTACCTATATAACATATAGCAGGCCACCTCAGCATTGCCTGGGTGTAACATATAATATGTAGGCATATAACGCCATTAAATTTTAGTCGTTTTAATCCCGTGGAGGGTCGATTCGGTACATGAAACGCTATCGATTTATAAACATAAAATTAAAAGAGAAAGTATTTTTTTCTATAACTCGAATTAATTTACACATGTACGAAATTAATTTCTTTAAGTAAACGAGTCAATGACCTTGTAGGGAGTTCTCGGTTTTTGCGTACTTACTACCTACTGTTCATTGGGCTCGATCAGCTGACGTTTGCTTAAAGAAATTAATTTTATACATGCGTAAATTAATTCGAATTAAAAAAAAAATGTACTTTATTTTTCATTTTTAGCTTTACAAATCGATAGGGTTTCATGTACCGAATAGACCCTCCACGGGATTAAAACGACCAAAATTTAACGGTGTATAACCTACGTCCACTTAGAATAATGAGCTTTATAAATGGTGAAATATGTTTTGTTAATGCAATGGCTCAAAATCGTAGTTGTTCAATATAACACTAGACTTTGACAAAGGCTTCATCCGCGTGAATATATATTATGCCTATGTCATCATCATCATCATCAGCCTTTTAATGTTCCCACTGCTGGAACTCAGGCCTCCTCTTTAGGAGAGGGAATGGGTCGTAATCCACCACGCGGGCCCAGTGCGGATTGGTGGATGTCACATGTCTTCGAATTTTTGGTTCTAGGACATGCCGGTTTCCTCACGATGTTTTCCTTCACCGTTTTGAGAGCAGTGGTGATAAATTAAATTACACAAAGTAATGCGCCTGGCTGGGTTTGAACCCACGACCAACAATTCGTAAGTCGAGGCCATTACTACTCGGCCAACACTGCTAGGCATATGCCTATAATCAATTTAATCTTCAATTGACATTGGTAGTAAATTTTATTTTTAATTATTGACTTAATGGTAACCAAATTTAATCTGTTTGTTTGTTTTATTTATTATTGTTTATTTTTTAATGTAACTTTTTTTTTCGTCATTAGTTTCTGCTACTTGTGTTCCTAGTTTGTAAGCTTTTATATTCACACACAATGTAAATTGTTTTTGAAATAAATAAATCAAATCAAATATATGCCTAGTGATAAAGTAGCATTTTACTGGCAAAAGATTTGTTTTTAAATTAGTCCAGTAGTTTTTGATATTATTTAATAAAATACAATTATGTCCTCTATAAAGCTATCTTAGTAGTAGGCTTTCGTGACCCGGCAAAAGTTGTTCTGCCATATATTTTTTTAAGAAAAAAATGGGGATCGGAGTGGGGGGGTAACAGTAGCATGCGACTATTCTCAGACCTACCAAATATAGACGAAAAATTGCCTTACAATCGATCAAGCTATTTCGGTAGATTTGAATATCAAACACGGTGACACACAATATTTATATATTTGACTAGCTTCTGCTAGGTTCGTTTCTCCACACAAACTTCCAACGCCCGTTTTACCCCGTTTTTTTTATGGTAGGTAAAATCATCCAATTACAAATCCTGCCCTTGGGCGGAGCGGGAAATAGTGTCAGACTCTTACTGACTAAAAACCTACCCTGTTCCTTCCCTACCTTAGTTCCAGGGCCCTGGTATGCATTTTCATACCTCCCCCACAGCGCCAGAGTAAGCTTCGACCCTACTGGGCCCCTACAGTTTGCTGACAACTCCTTGAGGCGCGCGGTAATAGTGCGCGCCGTAAACGACTTGGGCTCGGTCTGGTTTGTTACCGGACAGACGGACAGCGAGCTACCCATTGCCCGCCGTCCGCAAGCCCGCGCCTACGGTGGCCGGAAATTGAGATCAGAATTACGGCGGCGACTGCGGCGTGAGCGCCTTTGATAATTCGTTCTTAGCGGATGTCTACAGCTTATATGGAACCTACCTGCCAAATATTAAGTTTGTAGGTGTTATAATTTTTGAGATATCGGAATTAATCAGTGAGTGGCATTTCGTTTTTATATTCGTAGATTACTATAGATGACTGATGAGTAGGTATGGCAAAGGTTATGTGAGAATGTCACCACGGGCCCCGGGACAAAGGCAATGAATGGAAGGGTAGGTTTTTAGTCAGTAAAAGTCTGACACTGTTTCCCGCCCCACCCAAGGGCGGGATTCGTCATTGGATGATTTTACCTAACACAAAAAAAAAAAAAAAAAAAAAAAAAATATAAGTTGATGTGTCCATCATGTGGTCTGGTTATTTAATTGCATACTGATGCATAACAGCCGCGCCACACCCCACGTCAATCTACAATATACCTTTGATTTCCCTACATAAAAATGAGTTTCACGCTCTTAGAAAAACTACTATTACAATATTGCAATAAACTTGTTACAGGCAAAATAACCTAAAAGCCGACATAGACAAGCAAATCAAAGTAGCTTCTAAAAGAACAATAGCACACATTCATTATTCATGACAACATTTTTTCGAGCAGTGATGGCCGAGGGGTAACGGCCCCGTCTTACGAGTTGTAATTCACGGGTTCAAACCCAGTCAGACACAATACTTTGAGTAATTTACTTCATTACCACTGCTCTCAAAACGGTTTAGGAAAACATCGTGAGGAAACTGGCATGTCCTAGAACCAAAAATTCGAAGGCATGTGACATTCACCAACCCGCACTGGGCCCGCGTGGCCCTTTGCCTGTGTATGGCCTATGTCCAAGCAGTGGGAACATTGAAGGCTGATTATGCTTATGCTTTATATGAAAGTTTTTTTGTTATTTAGATTTGTTACACCCAATTATTCATTGGGTAACTGGTTTTGAATAAAATTGGCATACGAGTATAATATGTCCCGTAATAAGACAAAGAATCTTCACTGTTTTACCCAGAGACTATGTTCCATGTATGAACCATTGTGATATGCCAATTGGCAGATACTGTCATGAGGCAGGTAAATAACTAAACAATGGTAGCAAACAGAATTTAATGCTAGGAGCTTCAATTTTAGTTAAAAAAAACCACCTTAACCGATCACTAGTTTCTGCCAGATATTTAAAAATTACTTTGCCATACTTAGTGATAAATCCCGCTTACTAGAGTATCCAAAGTGTCTCTTCATCTGTCTGTACTTTGGAGGACCTTAAAAACGCTTCTGACGCCTCTACAAGCGTGGTCACATACTGAGCCTAAATGCTTGGCAGGAAAAAAATAACATCGATTCGAAAAGAAAAAGAAGCAATAAATCTTTCCAAAAAGATTCTAAAAATTTAGATATTATAAAATGGTTAATAAACTTTAATTAAAAAACGTCTGTCCAATATTCTAGAGCAGGCTGATGTCAGAAAAAATACATCACAAGGTTTGTATCCATATGTACACTTACCGGCAAAATTAATAAACCGGACAATTAACTATTATTATGTTAGTTGTAATAATGTTTGATAGCCATTATTAAATCACATTGTTATTGCTGCACACACATTCACATTAGTCTACAGGATATGATTAATTGATATGTAATTTAAAAAATATACGTGTGTAAACTAGCTCACTCGGCAAACTTTGAATTATCAAAGTAAAAGGAGGGCTGGGGGTGGGAGGATAAAAAATAACCTGCAACCTATTCTCAAACCGGCCAAATATACACAAAAAAAAAAACACGAAAATCGGTTAAACTATTTCGAAGGAGTTCGACAACACTGTGACAAAAGAAGTTTTAAATATTAAACATAATACTTATTTTCTTAATATTTATCTTCCTAAACTGATAAATTTCTTCTTACATTTAAAATGATAATTTACCAAGTAGAATAAGAAACATACCTCTACATAAAATGAGTGTCTCGAGCAGGTGTGAATACGTTTTCACTTTCTATGGAGCTTTTAAAATTTGTGAAGAACATGTAAAAAGTTTTTATCAAGGTAAGATTTAAATGAAATCTACTTCTGATTTATTTAAAATAATAATTGGCAGAGAAAATAACACTTTTATTTAATTAATGAATAAGAAGTTCCTGATATCTTTGTGTGTTCCTTAGTAAAACCAAAAATCACACATGAGTTCTTTGTTCAACAAAATATGTTGCGGCCTAACTATTTATTAATTAAATACATATTTAAAACACTGATATATTTTAGACCAGCAAAATTAATCCACATATTTATGAAGCTAAATTAGAACACAAAAATTAAAGCTTAAATCAAAAGTTTTCTCAAACGAAACGGTGCGACGGAAACGTTCAACAGAATCGAGAATCAACAAAAACTTCTAATAAACACAAATCAGCTGTTTAGGCTCACGATTCTTATTAGATCTTTGTTGATCTGTCAGTTTGGTACTGTTTACTTTATAGAAATGATTTTTATATGGATTGATAAAGCTTTAAAACAGCTCTTAGAGTACTCACCACCAAGAGTCGGTGATGG
This sequence comes from Leucania comma, assembly GCA_958295575.1. Taxonomy (NCBI): domain Eukaryota; kingdom Metazoa; phylum Arthropoda; class Insecta; order Lepidoptera; family Noctuidae; genus Leucania; species Leucania comma. Next base: position 7,605,788 of record OY282468.1, read on the forward strand.
GCGCGAGCAGCAGCAAGCAAGCGGCGATGACAACCGGCCGCATTGCGTGACGGACATCACTGCCCCAACACCTCGGCTACAACCATGTCTCTTCACCCGAAAAACACCCAAAAAAACCCTTTACTCCGAAACTCGCCCCATTTCCGTTCTCTAAACGTCTCGATTTGTTTTATGCAATTTTTTTGTGTAGAGAACGAAATGCGTTCGATTTTTCTAAACAGTTCCGAAATTTCGCGGCGTGTCGTGCGTGGATCCTTGTCGGCGGGAGATCGCGGCGCGGACTGACGCTCACCTGAGCCCACCCCGCCGCACGCGCACACCCAAACGATTTTCGCGCTATTTTGGCTAAGATTTTAGCAGATTAGGCTTCGCGTGATTAGAGATATGAAGGTGGGGATATGAATTTGTTATATTAACGATGCGTGTGGGCGAGCCACTAAATTATATCTTTTGCTGCATTAATTAAATTATAAACCACTTAATAATCCAGTTTCAGAGCTATAATGCAGTCAATGTTGGTTTAATAGCTTCATAAATAGATTTTACAGTTGCATTAATAGATAGGTAAATAAATTTAAAAAACGAAGTGCATATTTTTTAGAGCAGTGCACAGCTGTTTAACTTTCCATAGGGCAGAACTAATAAGAACCAGACATTGCCTGATTCCGAGTGATGGACAGTGAGAAGCGTACGGAACACATTCTAAAATTAGAATACACGTGCGAAACTATAATTGTGTTAAACAAACAATCTCGTGTACCTACACCTGGTAGTTCTGTGCGTCTTCATGATATGACATTAATAAAATGTAACTAATTTTACCTACGTGACATACATTTTGTAGGACACGGAAAATTGAATGTATACTGGTGTAATAAAGCGTATTATTATGAGATAATAACACCTTATATTATTAGATGTGCTGTCCTTATGTGGTATAATAGTGTATGTTTGTATTCAAAAGAAGCTTCAAAGTTTCCGTGATGGATGACGTCATGAGTAGTAGATCATCGAAAAGTTTACTCTAGAAAAACAATCGAAGCGTAATTTGCGCGTTTATTACGCCATTAAAGTAAGAAGCGCACCTAATTATAAACAATTGTGTATTTATTACGCTACTCACATTTCACACCGTGGCGTTTTATTGGTTTTGCGATTTTAAAAGTGTTTTTTACAGTGATTTATATTATTGTGAAACGTTGTTTTTTTATTATTTTAATAAGTAATAAATGAGCATTAAGTTGGTTAATTTTTTTATGTTGATAATATAAAAACAGTTAAAATGAAATTGTATAAACATATAGGTATTATAGATCGTCACTAGTGAACGTGGTCTCGAAAAATTTTAATTTATTTTTTCTCGAGTTCTTATTTCATGAAAAAGCGCAATAGAGATATTTAATCTGAGAAGGTTTTTATTGATGATTTTAATTATTATAATTTCGTAAATAAATACGTTACGGTTATAACTTAGGTGTATTTTAATCAAATTATACAATTAAACACTGGCAGGAAAATGCAAAAAAAAAAAACTTAAAAAGAAAATATTTCATGGCCTATTAATAAAAAATTACACATTGTTTGCGACTGTATAATTATGCTTAGCAAACCTGAAATCGCAAAAAAAAAATCTGCTAGTCAGTACATTTGTGTTCGCCTAACTGGTCAAAATGGTTGATTTTTTTTTGCGTTTTCAGGTTTGGTCCCATAGTAAAAGTTGTTTGTTGTCATGACTACAATCACGTGTTTAAGTATCGTTCACTAATTAATAGTCAACCTATATATAAATTTTTTGATAAACATAATATTTGTAAGTTGCTATTATAATTTACTACTAAAATAAAATTGCATATCCGACTTGGGTAGACTGTTGAAATGAAAAATGAAAAATAATATAATAATATGAAAATAATAAATGAAAAATAAGTAATGTTTATTAATAAGAACTTAATGTACACAATTACGCAATAAATTTATCTTTATCTCTTTATTTTATCTTTAACGTAATAAGACAGATAATAATAGATAGCAGCCTTTTTAGTTTCATCATCATCATTTCAGCCGAAAGACATCCACTATTGGAGATAGGCCTCCCCCAAGTGTCGCCACAATGAACGGTCCTGTGCGTCTTGCATCCACCGGATTCCCGTAACCTAATTTAGTTTTTAGTTTAAAAAGCCTACAAACTACTAGATTAATAGCCCATTTCAACGGGTTGGACACCCCTGCTCTAGAATATTATAAACTTAATTATTTTCTAGGAACCAGCTGCAGATCTTCACCAAAGAAAATTAAACAAAGTGAATATCAAAGCTATGTATGCTATGCATATGTATGATTTGTACAAGAAATCATAATAATATCTATGGCAAAACGAAAATATCCTTTAGTAAAATGGTGTCAAACAAAAATACAATGCTTTCGGTTACTTTGATGTTTAGATACACCGGCGTTTTGTGGAATTATTCTTTTGAAGCTTTGTTTTAAAGTAAACACTTCACATCACTAATAGACTTTGTTTTGGTAGCTAATTGCTTATGATATTCGCTTCCGTTTTTCGACATTATCAGAAACCATTGCTCAACTTTTTAGGAACTGGTTGCTAAGGAAAACATACTAATACATGGCGAGTTGTGTATAATTTTCTTTTTTTAATATTTGTTTCTTAAAATAAGAACACATTGCAATGTATACATTAAAAAAAAAATATTGATAAGATTTGTCAATATCAAACCACTCAACTTATTTTAAAACTATTTTAATGTGTGTTGCGCACTTACAAGCAATCACAACATTAAAATATAACTTTGGAAATCAATATTAATTATAATTAAATAATAATTATTACATCTATACATGTGGATCATTACAAAATTGTTAAATCTAGACATCAATTAAGTAAAAAAATTATAAAGAACTTACACTAATTTAATAGACTAGCCCGTTGGTCTAGTGGTTAGTGGACCTGACTGCTATGCCGAAGGTCGTGTGTTCGATTCCCAACCAGGACAAATGTTTGTGTGATGAGCACGATCATTTTTCCTGTGTCTGGGTATAACTTATCTATAATATGTATGTATTTAGAAATAATTCAGCATGTTTATCAATTGTGTTGTACCCATTATACAAGCTTTGCTTAGCGGACTTAGGACTACACGGCGTTGTGTAATAAAAAAAAACTAACTAAAATATGGCGTCCAAAAATTCTTCCACATCGCTGTCGACAGGTCACCCATCCACGAACCGACCTCAGTAAGCGTTGCTTAACCTTGGAATTAACTTGACTTGTGACAGATGCACGGGCGTCTGTTATTTTTTTTTTAAGTTAAACTATGGGCACATGTATCATGCATAGCATAAAGTAATTTTTATTAAAAACGGTTAGAAACCCATTCATGTAGAAAATAGAGGGAATCTAACTGAAAGAACACGTATGTGTTTTAGATGTAAAAGTTTGACATTCTTTTCTCACTTAAACTAAAGCGAGTGTGGTTATTTTGATGATTTCCCACGTAAAAATGGTCTAACATTACAATCAGTTTGTTGATTAGCAAGTTTTCTTACTTAAGATACTGATGGAATATGGCAGTCATTATACTCAGCCATTGCAGCTTATAGTCACTTATTGGACGCCTGAAGGACGACGCCGTCAAAGTTGCCCGCTGCGAAAGTGATGTGACGATCTAACCATAACTGTGGGGTAAACTTGGCCAGAAATCCTTGGCCATAAAAAAGAGATTGATAAAATATACCAGACCGCGTAAACATCTTCAATAAACTATGATCTACTTCATAAAAGTATGTGGTAGCTTACCAACGTTCCACAAACCACATAACTAAAATATTACAAGACCACGGACTGTCATATTCGTCTAGCAACTTAATACCTGTACCCACGACTACGAATATGCCAATTATGTAAATAGTGGTCAATTATCACGACCATACTTGTGGCCAACGGTAGGCGTATGCCCCCCTACATGTGGCTCTCAAACTTTTTCCATTTGACACCTTTTTTGCTTTACAAATATTTGTCATGTCTGTCTGTTTGGGCCAAAGTGATCAATATGTTTGTTATGTCAAATTGTATCTTTGATTAGCGCTATTTGGAGTTGTGTGAGACTAGCTGTATTTACCCTTAGCTGTATTTGGATTGTAACTGGTTTATGTTATTCTGTATTGTTAGTAACTGGTTGCGCGAATTTGCTGTGTGGACTGTAGATTTAAAAAAGCGATCTAAGGTTTATTAACAATATGCAGATACTATGCCTGGCATGGGATAAAGGTATTGGGAAGGAACACTGACCTTTAGACTTCGAAAGTTCCACGTGGCACCGCCGGTGATTTTCGACTTCGCACATTTAAATCACTGCCAGGTCCTGTTTTGCACTACACGGCACCACTGTTGTTGAGTTTGAATGGTTGGATCACGAAAATAGTCAATTTTCTTGTAATTTCGAGCGGGCGCGGTTAGCGGTGCGGTCACATTCACTCGATGCACAAAACGTCAATGTCAAATCATTTCTAGAGGTCGTGCGGGTGGAAGGAAAACGGATGGTATAGGATTGCTAGGCCAAAAAAACAAATTACAAAAAACAAAGTCGCGGATCATAGCAAATTGGCGCAACCATTCCCCCCGGGTTTGAAGGGTTACCTTCAAAGAAAAGAGAAAAAACAAAAGCGAAACTAAACCCTATTACTAATCTAAACTATCAATACTAGGTAACGAAACAACTTATAACTAACTATGCCACTACTACTGATTAGGCAGAGGGCAGAGGCGAATAACCGGACGCAGGTACGATCCAGTTGCGGTTTTAACTTTTACGACTCGCGTTATTCCGTTCGAACCCGGAAAAACTTCTTCCACTACACCAAGAGGCCAGTGCAGAGGAGGCGCACTCTCAGTCTTCAGTATCACCACAGTACCGACTGTGACTGGATCTGAAGGAGTGTTCCACTTTTGACGCGACTGCAGCGTATGCAGATAATCTGTCCTCCATCGCTTCCAAAAGGACTGAACTAAGCTATCTAGCAGAGCGTGACGCGGGTGAAGCTGCAGTTTGTCAGTCTCGACATCTAAAGCGGGCAAATATTTAAGAGGAGTCGTCGTCAAGAAGTGAGCCGGCGTCAACGCTAGTGGCTCCGATGGATCACTAGACAAAGTCCGACACAACGGACGCGTATTCATCAACGCCTCTACCTGAGCGAGTACGGTGCTCAACTCCTCGTACGAGAGAATCTGTTCGCCTATGACCCGAAACAGGTGCGACTTAAGGCTTTTAATATTCGCCTCCCAATTGCCACCAAAATGACTAGCTGCTGGCGTATTAAAACACCAATCAATGCGATTCTCAGCTAAGACATGGGCGAATTCACTTTGGTAGTACTTGGAGCGTAAGAATGTGTGTAATTCCGAAATATTGCGTCGCGCTCCAACATAATTTCTGCAACTCTCGAAGTACAACTGATTCAGCTCTATCCAAATCAGCTGCGATTATAGAACCACGCGATGGTAATAATCTCAAAAATCTTAGGACGTAAACTACACAGCGTAATAGTCTCGACCAAGACGAGACTCGATTAGACAACAACAAAACAACTGACTCTTCACGCGGAACTGATACTACAAGCGTATGTTTCTTCTCCTCGGGTGGTTCTGAAACAGTAGCGGGGTTAAACGGAGCATTTGGCCACTCGTTAGGAGTGGTATGCAGCCAGGGAGGGCCACAAAACCAAAGCGGATGATTTAAAATTTGCGCGGGAAGCAAACCACGTGAGAGACAGTCAGCTGGGTTTTCTGTTCCAGCGACATGGAACATATTTTCCGGTGACAATTCAGCTTGAATCTTAGCCACCCTATTTGCGACAAACGTGCCCCATCGATGGGGTGAAGAGTGGGCCCAACATAGGGCAACGGTTGAGTCTGAAAACGCTACAATTCTCTCTATATTAATGCGAGGACGACAAGTTTTGACTATAGATGTAATCAATTGAACCAACATAAGAATAGCGCAGAGTTCGAGACGAGCAAGAGAGACAACCTTACTAGGAGATACCTTTGATTTTGCGCTAATGAGGAAAACTGAAATGTTATCGCCATTTTGGACCTGAAAGTAAACCACTCCCCCGTAAGCCCTCTCACTGGCGTCTGCGAAACCTACCACATTAACAACAGTGTCTGGTACTATACCAACATGGCGAGGAATCTGTATCTGATCGAGCATTGGAAGCTCTTTCCTATAGCGAGCCCACAACTTGGCAACACTTTCAGGAGCGGTGTCGTCCCAATCACAGTTGGAAAGCCAAAGCTCTTTTATAAGCAGCTTTGCATATAAAACGACAGGAGCTACAAAACCCATTATATCCCATATCCGAGCTACACATGCTAGGATAACGCGTTTGGTACAAGTTGGCGGAGTCGAGCTAATTTTAAGACTGAACATATCAGTTGCGGGTGACCAACTTAAACCAAGGATCTTATGCGAATCACTATCATCGAATTCCTTTACCGAAGTCAACCGGTGTGACGGTGGAATCGACTCTAATGTAGCTTGCGAGTTGCTTGTCCATTTCACCAGATCAAATTGACCGGACTTCATGAGGCTGATTACTTGAGCAGCGGTCTCTATAGCCTCTGCTTCACTAGGTACACTGTACACAAAATCGTCCATGTACAATCCGGTTTCAATAGTGGCCCTTGCTTTCGGGTATGTATCACCCTCGTCAGCGGCCAACTGCTTGATAGTGCGAAGAGCGTGAAAGGGACTAGACTTAAGCCCAAAACAAACACGATTGAATTCGTAAACCTTCAAAGGTTCCTGCGGAGAAAATCTATACAAGAAGCGTTGGAATCTACGGTCACATTCTCTGATTCCAATACTAAGAAACATTTGCCGAACATCGGCAGAGAGCGCAATAGCAAACAAGCGAAAATTTACTATTATTTCAAATAAGTTACCCTGGAGGTTCTGACCACAATACAAGATATCGTTAAGCGATATGCCAGTACTAGTCTTAGCGCTACCATCCATAACCACACGCAGTTTAGTTGTAAGTTTGTCTTCTCTAACAACTCCATGGTGCGGGATGATGTAAAACGGGTAATCACGTGTCTCCTCAGTCCCGGCAGGCGCTGATGAGATACAACCTTTATCTAAATATTCGATCAGCACATCATCATAGGCTTGCTTCAACTTAGGAGACGCCTGCATCTTACGTTCCAAGCATAGAAAGCGTTTTTCTGCGGAGGCACGGGAGCCACCGAGCGAAAAAATATCACCCTTGAAAGGGAGCGCGACAACATAACGACCATCATTATCACGAGTAGTCGTGCGGGTATAAATCTCCTCAGTGACCTGATCCTCAGGGCTGAGAATAGGCGGGACATTGACCTCTTCAATCTCCCAGAACTTGCGGATGGTAGACTCAAGCGGCGGCTCGACGGTGCAACAGTGCGACACAGTCGAGTAACTGTTTAAATAAGCGGGTGCGGAACCAACTATAACAAACCCGAGAACTGTTTCCAGTGCGTGCGGAGCGGGGTACATCGGAAGACCTTGAATTTTACGTGATAACTGGAGATGCGGGAGAATCGAAGCACCGATCAATAGATCGATATCTCCAGGGAAAGCGTAATTTCCGTCGGCTAACTGCAAGTTCTTAAACTCCGTCAGCATGGACGTGTCAACCGGTACCGTGGGCAACCGTTCCGTAATCTTATCTGCGACTAGCGAATCCATTTCAAACGAAATATTACGATTAAAACGTGAACTAAATATTATTTTAATGGAACCGTGAATGGTTGCCTTTAAACCTCCAAAACCTTTCACTTCTGAGCGGGATGACCAATTATTAAAACTAAAACCAAGGCGTTGACAACAATCCCGAGTAATAAAATTACTCTGGGAAGCGCCATCTAGTAGCGCTCGAACGGTGTGCGGTTTGCCAAAGGCATCTACAATGACAACTTGCGCGGTCGCAAGTAAAACGGTAGTGACTTGAGTACCAGCGGCGGAAAGCGAACACAATGTTACGTCGTTTGCACTTGCAGCAGGCCGCGCGTCACAAGCGTCGCGCGTCTGCGCAGGCTGCTGCTGCGATGGCAGCTTACTACTCTCAAAATGTAAGAAGGTATGATGTCTAGCTAGACATTTACGACAGCTACCACCACTGTTACATGACGTAACCAGATGTTTGTCACTTAGACAATTAAAACACAAATTATTAGTGCGGACAAACTTGTAACGATCACTAGGCGATAATCTCTGAAATTCCGAACACTTGTACAGCTGTGTATGGCTACCCTTACACAGAGAACAGTCAGGTGTTGAGGCGGTATTAACTAGCGTATGTGCAGTCTTGACTGACTTCGATGACGCGTCTATACGGCGATCGGAACCTGTCCTATTCGTGGCTTCATGACGTGCCGACGTGCGCTGCAACACCTTAATATGGTCGCGAATAAAAGATTCTAAATCTTCGAACTTAGGTATTTCTTTACCGCGCTGAGTCGTTTCAAACAGACGAACAGTTTCAGGATCTAATTTCTTTAAACCGATATACAAAAACAAAAAGTCACAGAGGTCATTGACCTTTAGGTTCTTTACTGCACGAACAGATGATGCGAAAATATTTAAAAACTTCTCTAAATTATGATCGTTACAAACGGAAAAACTTTTCAAATCGAATAATTGATCTAAATATGCGGTGGCTACTAATCGCTTATCTTCGTATTTTGTTTTTAAAGTGTTCAAAACTAAATTGTAATTTTCAGCGCTAAACGTAATTCCAGCACAGACAGCCTTTGCCTTACCGGTCAATTTTTCTACGAGATAATGCAATCTCTCGTGATCTGTCAGCGATGTGTTCCTATGTATTATATTTTCGAAACTATCTATAAATAAATTCCAATTTCGAATGTCACCATCAAATTCAGGTATTTGAATTGGCGGCAATCGTGGGCGTTCGCGAGGAGGGTTGGATAAACCACTCGCGGGGGGGGGAGTCTCTAAACTCCTAGCAATACGTTTGATACGACAATACAAGTCATCAAAGGACGACAATGCCTGATAACTCACACAGTAATCAGGATTTAACTCCAACTCTAAAATGTTTATATTATTAATTGTAGATTCAAAATCCGCGCGCAAACTATCTAAAGTTTCCAACGAACACAAGAAAGCATCTCTAATCGCCAGATCCGAGGTTTGCAAAGATTTATCACAAATTGATTGAACACGTGAAAACTGTGAGTCCCTTTTAGCGTATAAAAGCTTTAACTGAACCTTTAAATCAGTACTAACCTTGGTTCCCTTAAGAGACATCTTGTTTTGATATATTCACACTATACACTCAAACAAACACTTAACGAATTATTAAGTAAGCGATAATTATCAGATAACAATAAGGTAATATTGTAAACAACAAAGTGAACGGCGAACGAACGTTCATATGCGTATATAATCTATGGTTTATCCGTTTCCTACAAATATTCACTCAACAATGAACGGGTATTTTTGAAATGCGTCTACCTACATGCAATTTGTAGGACTTCCGAATGAATTTTGTCAAGAAAAAGAATGCGATCGATTTATATCTACGCTGATATTTACGTAGCTAACTATAATTATGCGGTGCGGTTGACGGCGTAGGTACCGTAATTATCAATGACTCTTTAACTATACGAGCGAAATAACGTATAGTTGCCTAAATGCCTAGATGCGGGTTTTCTACTATTATATCTAGGTAAATAGGCGCGTTGCGTTTATTCCCTATGGAACAAATACTATATTGCGAAATTACAAGAAAATGATTCACGATCCTGCTCGTAAGGACCAAAAAGTAATGGTTGCGCGAATTTGCTGTGTGGACTGTAGATTTAAAAAAGCGATCTAAGGTTTATTAACAATATGCAGATACTATGCCTGGCATGGGATAAAGGTATTGGGAAGGAACACTGACCTTTAGACTTCGAAAGTTCCACGTGGCACCGCCGGTGATTTTCGACTTCGCACATTTAAATCACTGCCAGGTCCTGTTTTGCACTACACGGCACCACTGTTGTTGAGTTTGAATGGTTGGATCACGAAAATAGTCAATTTTCTTGTAATTTCGAGCGGGCGCGGTTAGCGGTGCGGTCACATTCACTCGATGCACAAAACGTCAATGTCAAATCATTTCTAGAGGTCGTGCGGGTGGAAGGAAAACGGATGGTATAGGATTGCTAGGCCAAAAAAACAAATTACAAAAAACAAAGTCGCGGATCATAGCAAATTGGCGCAACCAGTAACTTTTAATTGACATATCCAAAAATGCTTTTGCTTTTCAACTTAGTCCGATTTTAAATATCGATGGCTATAATATAGTAAATACCTCGTCAATGTTATTTATTGTATGTAACTTTTCCGAAGGTTCAAAGAAAACCCAATTATGGGTTAAGCTCGCCTATGTACATCAACTGTCCTATTTTTTAATGTGTAAAATTGTATGTACAATAAAGAATAAGAATAAGAAAGAATCAAAACAGGCTTATTTTTTATTATTAGTATTTTATTCAAATATTTAGAAATATTGATTTATTTCAAACACTTATTTATTTAACCGACTTCGAAAAGGAGGAGGTTCTATTTTGTTTTACAATGTTCTAAAAAGTTTTGACGCACCCTCTCGAGGTTATCGCTACAAGTGTCGAATCTAAATTCATATACGTGATACAAGATATGAGCTTTTGTTTCCAGAAATACGAGTACAATAAAAATTGGATAGGTTTTTACTCTATGCCATTTTTTTTTATGGTATGTAAAATCATCAAATGATAAATCCGGCCCTTGGGTGGGGCGGGAGATAGTGTCAGACTCTTACTGACTAAAAACCTACCCTGCTCCTTTCATTGCCTTCATTCCAGGGCCCCGGGGTTCATTTTCACATAACCCTAGGCCCCAGTAAGCTTCGGCCCTGCGGGGCCCCTAAATTTTGCTGACAACTGCGGTTTTGAAGTTAGAATTACCCCGGGCTTTGGGTTAGTAGTCATTAGCTCTGACTGCTATGCCGATCGTGGGTTCGATTCCCACCCGAGACAAATGTTTGTTCTAAGAGCACGATCGTTTGTTCTGTGTGTGGATGTAATTTATCTATAATAAGCATGTATTTAGAAATATTTAAGTATGTTTATCAGTTATCTAGTACTCACAGCACAAGCTTTGCTTAGTTTGGGACTAGATGGCGTTGTGTGAAAGTGGAGGAGTTAAAAAAAAAACTGGGCAAGAGCGAGTCAGACTCACACACTTAGGGTTCCACACAAACTAACTTATAAAAATAGTTCAATGCCCTCTCGGAAGATTTTGCGAACCGAAACAAGTATTTTTTGTGACGCAAGCACAAATTTACAGTTTTCAGATTTATTTCTATACTTGTGCTATAAGACCTTGCGTCATGCCAAATTTCAAGGTTCTAGGTCAAAGGGAAGTACCCTATGAATTTTGATTCCCTTGAGAGTGTTGAAATATACCATTTTTATGACATAGACTATTTTATAGCCAAAGGACTTCAAACTTGAATACATGGTTTTAATTTCAACTAAATATCTCGGACACAGACAGTCAGGCGGATAACAAAGTGATCCTATAAGAGCTCCCTTTTTTCCTTTTTTTCCCTTTTTTAATACACGGTACCCTAAAATTGGTTACAATTAGTCTTGGCTTACTGACAGACGATTGGTAATCACAGTTTTATTTACGTACTTAAATCAATATACTCTCTCAATTAAAACCTTTTAGTTTTATCAGTTCAAAACATAAACCAAATTGCAGTTTCACAAGCACAGAATTGCTCTACAGTGCATTAAAGTGATACATTGCACTGTCGACGAAATAAACGGACCTTTCTCAAACTTTCTCTTTTAACATGTTTCTCCCTGTTAATATGTTGAGTACCCCTGTCCTATAGCGTTAATAGCCATAGTAATTACTGTTGTTAGAAGCGTTTCGCTAATTCGCGTAATATTTTAACAGCAACAAGCTCAGCTGGAGTAAAAAAGTCAGATTGTGGCAAACTTGATTGAATTTTGCTTGGGTTCCGTATTTTTTTTTTTATGTAATAACCAAACTCTGATAGATCAGAAAACTCTAACACAAGCCCTTAAGGGCCGGTTCTAGTCACTGTTTTTTTTTGTATGAACTTGCTCTGGACTACGTCGACTTTGCGGCCCCAAAACAGCGGTTTTATTTTTATACAAAGAAAAACAATTACTATTCAAGATTTTTGTTTTTGCAAAGCACTTCAAATATTTCCGTAACGTATTCTCGTAGATAAATACGTTTGAAATCGTAAATTAGGGTCGATTAGCAATTTTTTTTTTAACGAGCCAACTAATTTATATCATGTTTCGATTTTTGCCTGGCGCTTGGTCATATAGTAAATTTTGATAAAATAATTTATCTCTTTTATATTATCATCCAATGACAGATCCCGCCCTTGGGCGGGGCGGGCAATAGTGTCAGACTCTTACTGATTAAAAACCTACCCCGTTCCTTCGTTGCCTATCGTGACGGGACCCGGGCCTTCCTTTCAGAAACTGACTGAGCCCAAGTCGTCGACGGCGCGTACTGTTCCCGCGAGCCTCAAGGAGCTGTCCGCAAACCGTAGAGGCCCAGCCTGCTAGCTGCAGGCAGGCAGGGTCGAAGCTTACTGGGGTCAAGGGCCGTTTTCTAAGCTTTGAGCTCCTTAGTGTCCTGAGTTGAGCTTTGCGAATACTGACAAATGCTTGCACTGACTGGACAGGTCCACTCAAATCTGTATGGTTCTTTCTTCAAAAGGCCATTTCAGACAAATCTGCATGGTCCTCATGTGATTTGACCAATACATATTTATTGTATGGACTTTAAAAGAGACTTTGACTCCTGAGTTTGTTTCGGTGTTTCTAGCTAGGAAACACCGGCCTTATCTAGTTTAAAATGACAAAAAAAAAATTGACGTGTAAAAGTGTTCTTAAAACCTACTTACAAAATAAATATCATTTATCATTTATCTGAGAGAAAGGCTCAACCCCGGCATGATAGGCAACGAAGGAACGAGGTAGGTTTTTAGTCAGTAAGAGTCTGACACTATTTCCCGCTCCACCCAGGGGCAGGATTTGTCACTGGATGATTTTACCTACGATAAAAAAAACTGTCGATAAAAAAAAACAAACATAATATAATAAAATTTCTGTCAAATTAGAACTCTATAGCTTGTATTCTGTTGCGAGATTGTTCAAAAGTGTTTTATGTTGGAGACTATGGCTCTGGAACGCTAAAAGTAACTGAGGGAACGCAGGTGAGTTTAGTCAGCTAAGTCCAACACATGACCTTAAAAAAAAACCTACAAAAACATATTTTTTACAATACGCGGCATACGAGTTGAACTAAAATGGCGTTCTAAATTCAATGCACAGTAACAATCATCGGGATACTTTCGTTGTCAGGATGGGCGACTGAGTTGGGCGAATTTAGTCAAAGAACTTTACTTCAAAGTTCCTGGGGCCTTCTCATGACGTTTTGAAAAGTCAAGCGTCTGTGAGTGAGAAAGAGAAAGAGTGATGGAGGTTTACACGCTTTTATAGCTCCATCCCTTTAACAGTTCAGTTAAGGTCGTCAAATGGATCGCGTTGAAAGCACGAGCTCTTAATGTGGCCCTTCCCCACTATCGTCAACGTCGAGCGTAGTTTAAAATCTTAGTGCTTCGTCTAACGTAATCTAACGTGATGTTTGATGAAAAGGCAACGCGATAAAAGAGATACAAGGCCTGAAAACTGTGCAATTCCGTAGTTCCGAGTTGTTCCGAGCATTCGAATATTTCACAAAACTTGTTCCAGGAAATGCGTGTTTTTTTAACCTTGAAAGTTTTTGAGAAAAATGGTCATCACTTAGAATTTATTAAACGCGCAAGGTTTCTTTAAAAGTTTTATTTTTATTTTTTTAACATATGAACACATTATGGAAGGCAAAAATTCATGTAAAATAGCAGATTTTCAGAAGTCTTTACCGGATTATTTTTACACATATTTTATGTTTTGATTTCTATAGAAGCCTAGACAATATTCACAAGATATCAGTGTATCCAAAATATCTGAAGAAAGATGTGTACATCATAATCACGTAAGAGCGGTTGTATGAAAATGTACCTCGGGTTGGCCGCTCTTAAAACTAAAGCGAGTTAGGACCTCTGTTTTAGCTTCAAAAGCACCACTACAAAGTGTGCAGAATAGTCCATACATTGCCATGATTCATGAATGTAATATCTTCTGCATATAACCGCTTTGGATTAAATTACTTAGTATTGATTCAGTTTCATTGAAATTAATTAGCGTAAACCAAATGGCAACATTTACCAACCCGCACTGGGCCCTCCTTCTGCGAAGCAGTAATGCTCTAGCAAAGGAGGAGGCCGACCGCATCAGGCAACGGCGTACACGCCGCCGCCGCCGCCGGGATTCCGATCCCGATTTCCGGCTACTGTAGGCGCGGGCTCGCGGACGGCGGGCAATGGGTAGCTCGCTGTCCGTCCGTCCGGTAACATACCGGTCCGAGCTCAAGTCGTTTACGGCGCGCACTGTTCCCGCGCGCCTCAAGGAGTTGTCAGCAAACTGTAGGGGCCCGACAGGGCCGAAGCCTACTGGGGTCAAAGGGTATGTGAAAATGGCACCCGGGGCCCTGGGACCAAGGCAAAGAATGGAACGGGGTAGGTTTTTAGTCAGTAAGAGTCTGACACTACTTCCCGCTCCACCCAAGGGCGGGATTTGTCATTGGATGATTTCACCTACCATAAAATAAAAATTAAAAAAAAACCCACACTGGGCCGCCCATTAGAGACAAAGCCTGTGTCCCAGCAGTGGGAACATTAAAAGACTGATGATGATGATGATGAAATGGCAACAGTGTTCTATATTTGACCTTAGGTTCATGCAATAAAATCATGCAATACTAAGTAGCTAAGCGGAATAGAGAGCAGTGGTGGCCGAGTGGTAACGGCCCCAACTTACGAGTTGTAGGTCGCGGGTTCAAACCCAGCCAGGTGCATTACTTTGTTTAATTTATTTCATCACCACTGCTCTCAAAAACGGTGAAGGAAAACATCGTGAGGAAACTGGCATGTCCTAGAACCAAAAATTCGAAGTCATGTGACATCCACCAATCCGCACTGGGCCCGCGTGGTAGATTAAGGCCCATTCCCTCTCCTAGAGAGGAGGCCTGAGTCCCAGCAGTGGGAACATTATAAGGCTGATGCAATGCAATGCAAGCGGAATCCCCTGCCGAAGTTTGTGTTTCCTAATAGCTATAACCTAGATTCTTTAAGTTAGGAGCGTATAGACTATTTCTGGACAAGCGTGCTCCATCGTCGTTCATATTGTCGCTTACCATCAGGTGAGATAGTGGTCAAACGAGATCAAATAAACAATTCAGTTCCCGAATCGATTCTCGGAAGATTTTTCCGAACCGCAATTTTTTTGGGACGTAAGACGTAACTACAGTTTTCATATTTTTTTCTACACTTGTGGTTTCCCATATTTCAGAATTCTTGGTCAACTTGAAGTATCCTATGAATTTTGATTCCCTTAAGAGTGTCAAAATACACCGTTAAATTTTGGTCACAAGAAACATTATCGATTTGTAAAGATAAAAATTAAAAATAAAGTAATTTTTTTTCCAAACTCCAATTAATTCACGCATGTACAAAATTACTTTCTATAAGTAAACTTCAGCCGAACGAAGCCAATGAACTGTAGGTAGTTAGTACGCAACGACCGACAGCTACCTACAAGGTCGTTGACTAGTTTACTTAAAGAAATTAATTTCGTACATGCGTATATTAATTCGAGATAAAAAAAAGTACTTTATTTTTTTAATTTTATCCCTCCACGGGATTAAAACGACTAAAATTTAACGGTGTGTACGTTTTTTGTGACATAAACGGCAGTATTTTTTTTTTGTTAACTTTGAAGTTTGATTTTTGCACAGCTTCAAAGGACCGCAGACCTGATTATATGGTTTTAATTTCAACTCGATACCTCCACGCATTCCCAAGATAAAAGGTTAACAGACAGACGGACAACAATGTAATCCTATAAGGATTCCGTTTTTTCCTTTTGAGGTACGGTCGGGAAACAGTTAAATTGAGAGGGATCGGAGTGTTATTGCGTTATCAGATCCAGAAATAAAGATCCGCTGGACAAAAACTTTTTTTCCTGCGGATTTCTTTATTTCTGGATCTCAAACTCAATACTGTAACCATTATAGTAGTTTCTGTCATGAAAAGGGTATGGATGAGAAAACAAAGTATCGTATATGCTGTTGTTTATTACTGCCTCGGTCGCAAGTACTACTGATAGACTAACGTCCTTGATTCAATTACTGATTCGGAAAAATTGTAATTCAGTTTTCCATAGAAAATTTAAGTGTACCACACAACGCGGCGACCTCTGGGTATGTACCCGGTTAGATATGTAACTGGTAATATTTTAGTTTATTGTTACCGAATGACTGGACGGCAAGCTACCCATTGCTCGTCGTGACCGGTATTTGGGGTCGGGGTCTCGACGCCAGGGACGTGAGGATGTCCATTACTTCACCTGTGTAGCTGCCTCCTTTGCTGGCATTACTGCTTCGCAGAAGGAGGAGTCCTACCCTTTCGCCCCAGGCCGTTGCATCTCTATGGCTTACCGCTTCTCAAGAGACCGTACGTTATCCTCGCACCATCTGGATAACCATTATTCTCTGGGTTGCGTGCTCGTTTCCATAGCGATGGCGGTAAAGGGCCATGGACCGAATGATATCCGCGTAGAGCCTCCGACATCTGCTTAATTGAGTGAGGTATACAAGCACGATACTATTATTCTTATCTTATTTGTAAAACTGGATTCATATACGGAACCCTAAAAACCGGAGGATAAAAGTAGGTCTACAATTAAGCCGCTAAACGCTGCAATTTTATGTACCTACAGCTGTAGTTTTCAATTGCTTGCAAAGTATATAATTTTATACATTGACAAGACACTTGTGACATTTATTTGTTACCTGTAGATTATATCTTCTCATAATAAATACACAGATACTGGATATAATTGAAATACGTTTAAAATATAATAAACGTAATATTTTGTACTAAATCTCATCAACATCATCATCATTTCAGCCAAAAGACGCCTACTGCTGGACATAGGCCTCGTCCAAGTGTGGCCACAACTACTGCTACGTTGCGTCGTGCATCTATCAGATTCCCGCAACACTGAGCAGGTCATTGATCCGCTATGCGGAATGTTTTTCAACCTGACCTTCTATAGAAATCCAACCATAAGTTTATATAAAACTAAGCCAGTAAAGTCCTCTGAAGATTTGCTATTTTACGTGAAATTTGGCCCTCCATATTGTACTTATATACGAAACATATAAAAAAATACATCCATAGAGCCTTGCACGTTTAATCGCGATTCTGAATGACGACGAATTTTTCTCAAAAACTTTTAAGGTTTAAAAAAAAATCCGTATTACATGGAACAAGTTTTATGAAATATTCGAGTAAATCACGGAATTACTGAATACCAACAGAGTTTTCAGGCGTTATCTCTCTTTTTTCGCGTTGCCTTTTCATTAAACATTGCGTTGGAATGCTTTAGATGAAGTAATAAGCTTTTAAACCATGCTCAACATTGACGATAAGCGAGTGAGGAAGCCCTCTTAACACGCTTAATGAATGTTAATATTATTACTTAATTGAAACTAAAAATTCTAAAAATCTAAGAAAGTAAATTCATCGCCGCTGCTTTATTAACATAATAAACAAAAAATACACCACCCAAATCCAAAAATTCATAAACAGTCTTCCAAAACCCGGGACTACAGTAAGCTACCAAATAAACGTTATCTATTTTCTTTACTTCATCCAATAGCCAAAAGGCTATAGTTCCGATAACCCCAAACAAGCATCTCATCTTATAATCCAGTGAAAACATAAAGCACAGTTCTTAAGGCCGAGAACACAAAAGCACCTGTGTTCAGTGAAAACACAAGGCATGTTTCCTAAAGCTACAAACACACGAGCGGATCGCTACGGTCTTCACACAACAAGGCCCACTCGTCACGGTATAGACTAGCCCTCTCAAAACACAAACATATCAAGTGTGTGCTCGACTTAAAACGATTCCGATGTCCCTTCAGTGGACCAACTAGACGTATAATTGCCTGGAGTTAGAATACGCCCTTGTTTGATTTTGGAATTGTTTGATTGTGCTCCCACGGTTATTGGTTCCTATGATAGCTAGGTTTGAAGAAAGAAATAGCATATTTTAATGGGCAAATATAAGCAAGCATGGCAGAATTAGTAATATAATATAAATAATATATAACAAGTATTACGCAACGCCGTTTAATCCCAAGCTAAGCAAAGCTTGTGTTATGAGTACTAGACAACTGATAAACTTGCTTATAAATTTCTAAATACATACATATTATAGATAAATTAAATCCAGACACAGAACAGATTAATAATCATTGTTCATCATACAAACATTTGTCCTGGGTGAGAATCGAACCCACAACCTCCGGCATAGCAATCAGGACCAGTAACCACTAGACTAACAGGCCAGTCAGAAATGAATTCAAAAGTACACTTGCATTCTACCCCTAAAACTGCATGAATTACTTTATCTATTGGTGACCGTAATTTTTAAGTTTATCACGAACATACAGATAGACGTGGTCGACTTTGTTTTTTTTATATAATATATAAAGATATAATTAATTGATAATACGAGTAGATAACTTTTCGTTTCTGATAACTTGTAACGAAGTATGGTGATTTTTAACCGAATTCCTATGAAAGAGGAGGTTCTCAATTCATCTGTATGTTATTTTTTTATTTTTCAACTAAATTGCATCGTTTTTCAAAACGTCATACTATATATGTAAAAGCGAAATATCACTCACTGATTAATCACGAAATCTCAGAAACTATAACACCTACAATGTATTCGGATTTTACGAAACTCCACACTTAATGAGGTAAAACGGAGGTTGGAAGTTTGTATGGAGAAACCGACTATCACGCGGGCGAAACCACTAGCAAAAGCTAGTAATATTACCACATACTGCTAAAAAATACTTATGCGATGATAGAACTTATTGAATGACGCAACGTTCTTTAATGCTTTAGTGCAATTCTCAGTTCTCCAGTTGGTTTTATAGAACCTATAATTTCCCCAGTACAGCTGTGTGGGCTTCAATAAACTTGATCTTCTTACTTTATTAGACATAATATTAAAAGATATTGTACCGTTACCGCAGAACGCAGTCATTATTGCAAACTTTAACTGCCTACTTAGTTCAAGAATTAATAGACATGACAACTCAATAAAATGCGAGTAAAATATCAATAAAACTTCTATTTGTGGAACTCGGTGAAAATTAATAGAAATTACGACTTTATAATAACTGTTTTAAAAGTTTAATCAAATGTTTGAAGATACTATAAAATCAGGATTTATGTTACGAGTGTAGTTTTTAATTGGATCGCAAAATAAATTAATTATCTTTTTACTAAAATCAGAATTGCAAGTAGATCGATACTTCACTGTAAGCGTAGCTTCTCGTCCGGCCGTTCAGTAACCAACCGAGCTGGAGTCGAGATGTCAGCAAACCGTAAGGGCCCAGCAGGTCTGAAGCCTACTGGGGCCAAGGGTTGACTTACAAAAGGGAAACACCATTTTGTATGCCTTTTAGCGAAATATAGGATGGACCAAACATTTATATAAAATCATTGTTCCCTTTGTTCACAAAATTAATAAACGAATTTGAATTTGTAAAAAGCGTAAACAAGTAAATTTCAATTCCACGGGCTACCCGGGGGCTTCTCTCTTAACGTAAAACCAAATCGCACATGTCATTACCACTGGGCCCACGTGGAGGATTACGGCCCATTCCCTCTCCTAGAGAGAAGGCAGCACTCCAGCAGTGAGAACATTATAAGGCTGATGCTATGCTATGCTATATGTTATCACTAACAACAAACACTGGATAGACTTTTGTCTTGATATTGGACGAGAAGATTCCGAAGCTTTCCGAACGCTGCCCAGCCGAGACGGATTCGACGATTGACCTCTTTCTTAAAGTAAAACCTAGCCAACTAGACTGTCCATCCCAGGTAAACGTAATCGTCTACAACTGCGTGTAGTGTTTCCGATCTTGATCGGGGTGGGTGCTACAGGTTATTTACCTTGACTTTGGTTTTGTCATGATCATTTTAAGACCCAAAAACAAAAATACAATCTAACCAACTAGTAAAGCTGGAAAACACACTTAACATCATTGGGTAAGGCTTGATAAAGGGAGGAGGATGGAGGTTCATCACTATCACTCTGGCACACAAGTAGACCATTGCCAGGATACAAAATTTAGTCCAGACTGTATATTTTCCCTAGAGATAAATAGCTAGTGTAAGCAAGAGAAGTTTGAGGTTAATAAAAATTAGATATTTTATTAATAGTGGTCAACCCTATCACACCTGATGAAAAGCAATGATGTGGTCGACGATGAAACACACTTAATTAGAAGTAACTTATTCACTCTTGACTTATGACCCCCAGGTTGTAGCTAAAAGCAAACCACAGAAGCCCGTACGGTTTGATGACATCTCCTTGGTTTGAACATAAGATTCCTCTTTAGCCGTTTAAAATATTCTCTCACGGCAACTTTAACATGAAAAGTTTCTAATAAATATTTCTCTAAATGAATGGCGGATATAGCACAATTTTTTTACCATCCAACTACTTATTTTTACAGACGATTAATAATCAAAATTAATTCGGCCGACGGGTCAGGTCATGTTTTTTTTTTTAACAAATTGAAATCAATTTAGGTGGTCTCGCCACAACCAGAAGAACGATATAATGTTTTAGAATCTCAATTAAATACGGCTCACTCAACGAGAGATATCTAACAAATCAATTAAGTAATGCAAAGAATTCATTCACCTTTAGTGCTGTGATTGGGCTGGTCGTATTTCGAGGATTATCGATATCGATGTCCTGCTATCAAAAGATCTGTTTGAACTTCAACTTTAATCGTATTCAGTAACTTAGCAGCTTTTTGAAAGTAATGTGACCGTGCTACAATTGGGATAATGAACTATGTTATGAAACAATAGCAAAAATAGTTAAAACATAACAAATATAAAAAAAAACTTTAGCTCTATTTAAAAAAATTGCAAAAAAACAAAACATTCTGCCAGCACAAAAGCACTGGCTAGCAGAATGTTTTATTTGTTTTTTAATGAAAAAATATTTTTACAGCATTTATACATTTTATGAAAAACCTTTTTTTCATGTTATAAAAAAAACGATCAATACTCATTATTTAAGTTATATTTGGATTAAATAAATGATGTGTAGAAATTTTAAAATTCAATTTAAACTTCGCAGATGTACATTGCATATGGTTATTGGCGGTACTAACATTGGTAGCTCTATAAATGCGTAGTTGCTGAGTACAATCACAAATCGAAGTATACTTTGACTTGATAAATCTGGTATGTTAGCCAGAATACCTATTCATAGTGTCTATTGTGTGAAAAAGTAACTGAATTTATCCGTTCTAACTCTGCAATTTATAATTGGTTTAATAATTAAGTTACTTTTTTTAAGCATACTGTCAGTTTTTTGACAATTCATAAGAGTCAATAGCAACTGACAATAAGGATATAGTAGTACTAATTCGGCTTAATTCAAAATATTTCATTTCACATGCAAGACAAAAACTGGCAAGAAAATCCACGGTTATCTACTCTTATAGACTACCTACATCTGACTTAAAAAAGAAAATGGTTTTAAATCAAACACGACCATTATTATTATCTTTCAAAACAACACACTTTAAATAATACATCTCAAGATCCTCATGCAATATTAACAACCAATACATCATTCACTACAGAAAATTAAATAAATCATCGATAGCAAAAACTACGACAAAAAACAAGACAAGCGCATCACTAATGTTATCGCGTCATCGATTAAAACATTTTGATTAGCTTTCAACTTACGACCAATGTCATAAGATACGATCTAAACGAAACGTCTTAAACGCCATTACGAGCATTCTACAAACCGTCTTTACAGTATTGGATGAGTTTTAGAAATTAAATTCCATACATTAGACGCTTAATATGGTACTAGTAACACAAAGCGACGCAGCCACCCCAGTCAAGTGACTGTGCAGGAATGTCGATAGTGATCGGAGATTATAATGTCGATATGTCTTGCAATAGCAGTCACTCGACATCCCTATTGAAGTCAGTTTGACGATAATTTTAATGAATTGTGACTTATAATGACGCATGGAAAGGATGTTGATCGTAAACGATAGGGTGTTGATAAAATAGGTTACCGGCTATTACATATTAGAAATGTGCAAGAGTTGTAACTTGCTTTGAAGATTCTGTAACATATGAATGGTTCTGCTTGACTGTTTCTATAAAAAGGGTAAGATTATGACATAGACAGACTAGAGATAACTGGCGATCTAGTAGGTTCTTTTGATTCGATGACAATAAGAGAATAAGAAAACTCGCCTTATATTTATTCTATTTGCAACTTAGATTAAATCAAAACAGCGGAAGATAGGTGACTAGCCTGTAGCCACCTCTAGATTTCACATCGACGGTGTCAGCAGCAACAATCGCACACATTCGGTGGCTAACGCTATTTCGCTCGCACGTCAGCGCCGGCTTTTATCTCTGTCTTTGTCTATCAGTGACTACAGGTAGTGTAGACGTATGAGTTTTGACTTCAAGTTTTCTGATTGCAATGTTAGCGCTTAACGTATCTTCCTTTATAATATATCAATGGTTTGCAGCAAGCTGATGCGCTTATTATATCAGAAATTAAATGTGTTGCAAAGATAATAATAATAATAATCCTTCCGTTCGAATTTAGTCACAATGGCCAGTGTTAATGGAGACTAGCCAAATACGTAGATAAATTATAGTGCACAAGCCTGTACGGAACACAGGCGCACTCTCTGTTCCTATACTCTCGTAGTCTGATGGGACGGAAATCCGACAAGACTGGAAAATAATTAGGCGCAAGACAATTAAGGCTTTATGTGTTTTTCAAGGCATTGGGATGTCACACCACCAATTTTCAAATTCCGGGCTACTACAGTGTAGGTAATTGGTAATAATTTTTCCAACCTAGAAATCGAACCGATCAACAAGGTAGATGAAACTGTAAGAAAAACAAAGGTGTTCCGAAATAAATCTTCAAAGATAAAGTCAACAGAATATTTTTAACAACCTGCCAATAAACTTAAAGGAGCATTCGTCAAAATCGTGTAAAAGCATCGACAAAAAGGGGACTGCCCACAAGCACATACACAAAATCGTAAAAGGCTTTAATAATAAAATAAGAAGTAGCATTTTTCAACCTAATGACCATTAACGTCCGATGGTAAAGGTTTCAAAAGTGTAAAACCTGAGTCAAATCAATTGTTTGCTGTGTTCCTACAGCAGATTGTGGAAATAATTAGTGCCTCTTGAAAAATATTCATTTACAACGCGTGATAAATATTTACGAGTTATTGTTCTTTGATGGAGGGAAAGAATATTGGTGACCTGCTTTCACAAAAATATTAAAGAAATCTTGAAGTTTTGTTTTAAGAAACGATCGGACACCACGGGCTTGCCAACGGTGAGCAATGGGTAGCTCGCCGTCCGCAAGCCCACGCCTGTGGTGGCTGAAAATCGGGATCAGGATTCCAGCGATTCAGGCGTGCGGCCACTTCCTTCGCTAGCATTACTGCTTCGCTATGGCTCCGCAGAAGGAGGCGACCGTCTGCCATTCCTTCTCGCTCCGGACCATGGCCTGCGGCTGGGCCCGGCGCGGGAGGTCGTTGCCGCCGATCAACCCAACGGAGACACGGCGGTGCTCCGCCCAAACGGGGTAAATCTCCACCGAATGCTTCATCGTGTCCTCAGGGCGGTTCACACAGTGGTGACACCCGGATGCTTCTACCGCACGAATCCAATCCAGAAACCTCTGGAACTTACCATGTCCGGTGAGAACCTTCGCCATGCATCAGGTGAGGACGCCATGATGCTGGCCAGCCACTACTCAAAGAGGACACTTACCGCCATAATCATGGCGTGCCCAGCACTGGGTTGCGACAATCACTGTTGCTATTTCACCATGAGATCCCGTCAGGATTCTGTCCACCACACCGCGACTTGTCGCTGCAGCGGAGTTTTGCCCCAGCGTTGCATCTCCATGCGCAAATCCTGCATGCGTGCAAGAAATGTTGCCTCCAGATCCCAAGGTGGCAGGCTAGCAAGGAGGCACAAGCTGGATGGCCATAACACTGATATTTGTATAGATAAAGTACAGTGAATAGGCATATTTAAATTCTAAATTCAAATAATTATACTCGCTTATCAAATTATTCACAATCATGTAGCCATGTCCACACAAATCGAACAAAGCCCACAACACACTTTTAATAGTGGAGTAACAAACGTTAACAGTAATTTCTTAATAACATAACATAATATTTTATTAGCCCCAGTTCTCGGTGTAATGAGTTAGTTAATTAGTCGTATTTACAAGCTTTTATTTAAACAATAGTTCTGATACGTTGCCGCCTGTATGGGTGTTTGAATGATAAATGTTTCCAGTAGGTTGGTATACTTGAGAATCAAGGTTATAGACATAAATATTATAACATATACCCAAATTGTAACAACATGAACGCACCTCATTAAAATTACTATATTCAAAATCAGCTACTGTTTTTCTGTTTTTTAAACAGATATTTTTAACCTAAAATAAAATAAATATGTACATAAAATAAGGTTAAAAAAAATGATAAATTATTTCAAAACAAATTGATTGCTTCACTAACGTGTTTGTCTTTGAAGCAGTATGCTGACGAAAGAGGCTACTGTAAGCTTGGAGGAAGTCACACCACAGTGCGTAGTATTCCAAGCGCGCCTCAAGGAGATGTCAGTATAACAGTAGGGGTCCAGCAGGGTCGAAGACTACTGGGGCCACGAGTTTGGTTCAGAAAGGAAAACCCAGGGTCCTGGATCGCAAGGCAAACAAGGAACATAGGAGTGGGTTTTAGTCAGTAAAAGTCAGACACGCCTTCCTACTCCACTCTAGAACGGGACAAGGCTTTGGATGATTTCCAACCTAAATAAAATTTTGTTTGTCTTTGCATGCAATATCGATGCGCTACGAATGTAGTGCGTCGTTGCCAATATTATTTGCCTAATTTCTAAACATAATACCTACTACATCTAAGTAAAATTTCAGTACTTCAATATTAACGCAGAATTAGATTCTGCGTTAATAAATTACTTCTTTGCGCTCGAACGGCTGAACGGATTTTTATGAAACTAAGTACATGGGTAGACCATGTTCTGAAATATATTAATAGTTAGATAAATTGTTTTTTTTTCACAAATGTATTGAAAAACGTCGTATGTTACAAGTGAAAAATTGATTATTACCGTTCTTGACTCTCTTAAGACCCTCGCCACAGCTCGGGTTTAAATACCGCCTCGACGGTAATCATTCACATTACACACTTGTATCATAATGTACTATTGCTTACAAAGCTAGTCTCTTATAAGTTAACATTTTGACAGTTGTTAAACTGTTGTCTTCTTTGTAACAGAGTCTTTAAACTACGATGCACTTTGATCCTTTGGACCTTTGATATCAAAGCATTTACCTGTTCCCGGGTTTTCCCTTGTAACCTATTCATTACTTTGAATACATGATTCACTTCAATAATAAGCATTCAATTATTGCCTGAATCATTTCCTTCCCCTAATAGTTTATTAGGAACCAATGACGTATATTCAGAGAAACACGGATCTTGCGAGTTTATGTACTTATGTAGGTATTTTCCGAGTGGCTATAATTCGTTCTGGTCTTAAATTGTGCGTGAATCAGAGATGATGATTCTGTACTTAATAAGGTGACTAAAGTCATAAATAATGGCAGAAAGGAAAAGAATTCTTCTAAGAAAATACCTAGAGTGAAATAAAATAATAAAATTAAAATAAGGATTATTAAATAATTAACTAAAGTTTGACAATAAATGATTCTCACTGTATTGTATGGCATAGTAAATGGCATAACGGAAAGACCTCAAATATTGTTTTCTTTTTTCAATATTCCAACAAGTATAATCCTCGACACACAAGTTGAACCATCATGTTGGTCGACCATGAATACGCAGTAACCGATTTTTGGGTCTCAATTGAAGTGGGGAGCTGCGCGTAACTACAGCAAAAGGTTCAACTTATTTACCACGTACTATAAAAATCATATTCCTGTAAAATAGAATAGAATAAACTCCTGTAAGTATGTCTTTTTATTATAATGGCTGCCATAGTATGTTTCTGCACCACCATAAGGTCGACTGGTAGAAGACGCCTATGCCATTACCTAAGCCCGCCTTTGTCAAGTCTTATTTACTATACTATGATTTTTTATTAGATGAAGTAAAGTGACAGCTTTAACAATGCTTGTTTGACAGTTGGGCATTGTCCACTGCTGTCACTTTACTTCATCTAATAAAAAATCATAGTATTGTGCGTTAAGTTTAAAAAAAGTTTTAATAAATAAATAAATAATCAATACAGTTGATAATATTTTTTGAAAGGACAGATAAGCATAAAATATCATTGCAATGAGTTTGATTTTGAGCTTTGATTTTTTAGATTACCCTCATTATAATACTCTCGATAAAATGTGATGTGTAGGTATGAATTCAATATATTTCTGAATCAATGGCCATTTGGCCATTACTGTTCACATCAGTATGTTAAAAGTTCAAATTGTCCCTTATTGTTCGCATTTTGAAGGTGAGTAGAAGTGTAACTATGCTGTACCTAGTTGTGTTGAAACAAACTTGTAACAACTAAACTTACTTTGTAACAATGTTGTTTTAACTAATGATCTAACCGAATGGTGTGAAGAGAGTTTTACTGACTAAAACCATTCAAATATTATAAGGGAGATGCGTTACGCGCCAAAATTGAAATTAGATAACCTGGACAAGAAACACATATATACACTACCTGTAGTCACTAATAGACAAAGACAGAGATATCTAAGAGACAGCGCTGTCATGCGAGCGAAATTGCGTTAGCCGGCGAATGTGTGTGATCGTCGCAACCGATGTGAAATCGTGCCGTATGGGGATAATTTCAGCGATTCACGCTCTAGAGGCAAGTCACCTGTATCCTATCCTCACATATCTTCTGCAGTTTTGGTTTACTCTAAGACTAAAGCTCACCTGTTTTCCATCGCGAATAAAAACTAGCATTCAATATTATTCATTGCACACAGCTACCTACATTTGTGGTGAATACAACATTACGCTATACCTAACGACCATCCATTCTACAGATTAAGAGGTCCATATGAATCGTCAAATCATTTCATGATGACAGAAATAAACAGTTCACTAGAAACAATGAATTCTATTCAACATATCGTATGCTTAATAGAAAAGAGGCCTAACTCAAAAAAGAAGGTATTTGAATCTTAAAAAATATATTTCAATAATAAGGTCCAATTTTGAAATACCCGCTTTTTTTATTAGGTCTGTTTTCTATTAAACATGCGATGTTACAGATCGATTCACACCTACATAGACGGACAAAAAATGAAATTCCGAGAAATCAAAATTGGAGCACAAATTGAGACGCTGTCAATCATTTTGACTCATTTCCGTCTAGCGATGACCCGATGAGTCAGAAATACCTTGATGAAATATCACGAGGAATACACTTAATTTGGTTCATTCCCATGGAATGCTTACAGACATATTTTTGCATGAGAATTTTAGCGCTCGGACGCAGCCGATTCCCATGTCAACCTACCGCATCTGAGTGGAAAGGAATGAGCGGTATTTTAGGGTTTTTAGTAAATTAAAAGTTGAATGCGATGGCTTGAGATACGAATGTGAAAATTAATTTTAGAGTTTTTATATACAAAAATATACTTAAAAACAAGAATAAATATACTTAGGAAATAGTGCATTGATAACAGCCACAATAGTAAAATAACAATTATGAAACTGCAAAAAAGATATAATAACTCTTAAGTACTTTAGTTAAGAAAAGCGTAAAAAAAAATTAAGTGCAAAATGTGCCTGCACTGCCCGGGAATCGAACCCGGGTCGCAAGAATGGGAATCTTGCATGATACCACTACACCAGCAGTGCTCGGCCTTGAGACGTGAAATAGTGGTTTGTATTACAACAAGAAATGCGCGCGCATTCTTTTTTAAAGGAAAATCGAACTTTTATGGATATGTATACATTTATAATTATAATTTTGCATCTTATTATTTCAATGTTCAAAATGAAAATTCAATGAGAAATCTGACTGTATCTTTTGACAACTTTATCTTCAAAGATACTTTACTTCGAATAAAGAAAAAAAGAAAAAAAAAGTGACACTTGGGTTCGTACCACTGTTTCTCACACTGTCGTCGACTGCATGCCGAATTCGTCTCGGCTTAAGACTGGACCGTGTTTGCTCAATATTTTACTGGCATTAACATTTTAATTTATCTGCCCCTAACGTGACTTTATAGGATTAAAGGACAGCTCAGTGATAAATTCATAACTTTATTTGGATTTTAATTTTGTCTGCCCTTTTGTTGTTTCTTTTAATGATTTTATTTAGCTCGGCTTGACGACTATGCGGCCCACCCTGTGTGTAGTACAAAAAATATTAAAATATTCGCAACTTTTTTTTTCAACAGGCTTTCGAAATTCGAATTCGAAAACTGGGTCCTACTTCTTAGCTTTTAGGAACGCAATGAAGTGTATTTTGCACTAGTGCGGAAAAATCTAGCTATAGCGGGACTAGCCCCCAAGCCTACCTATTATTTTATTTTATTTTATTTAATGGAGAAAACAAAAAATAACACATAGAGTATTACATAAAGAAAGAATTTAAAATAGTCTAACAAATGTGATATCAATAACGTTTTCCACAGATAAAAACGTGAGACATTAATTTGGTATGACAAGTGTTGTTATTTTTTTTATTTAAAAAAATAAATTTACGCATTTTATAACATTAGGTTGGCTACTGGGGAGTCTCCACATTGGTCAGTCCCTGGGCAGCATAACGAAAATCGATCATGTGGCTCCGAGAAGAATTCGCGAACTATTTCTCACAATAATTTATTTATAAAAAAAGTACTTATCTATGTTTACATTTTTGGTTTTTAAGTATTTCTTGTTGAAAAACGTCGTTTGATGCAGATGGTCATTTGTCATTGTAGTGTCTCGGCTCTGTAGCGTCCTCACCTTCAGTTCGGGAATATTACACCTCAGCTGCAATGACAATGTTTAGAAAGAAAAGATGAGAAAGAAAAAATCATTTATTTGAGACTCGCACTAAGAATAAAAGAAAACAATATTAGAAGATTAAAAAGGCCTGCCTGCTGCCAAAAAACTCCTATTGCAGCATATCTATTATGCTGTGATATACTTTTACCCACTTGTATTAGAATGTACTTTAAAAAATCAAATGAAAATAATTTCGACCGCAATTTATCTCACGCATGAATCTTAAGTAATTATTCAAAAAATGTGTAGACAGGTTATTTAAAAAAAAAAATTGGTTTTAACTCAATATTCGAAGCATGCCACTTACTGCCTAACGCCGAAACCGAACCGGACGCTTACATGTAAACACTTGGATCAGCGCGAGCGCAATAAAAACGCTGTAAAATTTTGATGTTTCTATTCAAGACCACCCATCTCTCTCGCACGCACTAAAATTCCTATATCTGTCTCCCTCAGCACCTGAGAATGGCTCAGATTATTATCAATGCACTTTACACAAAGCAGAAGACTCCGACTGAGGCTGACATTTATGTGATTTTGAAAGTAAATCGTGTAGGTTTAGTGCTTGATAAGTAGCACGGGAACGAGGTGTCAAGTGATAAAATTAATAAATGGAGCTAGATCCCATCGTTACTAGAACATGTCTGTAGAATAATAACATTGCTCTACAATCTACGACAGGGATAGCGAACCTGTGTCACGCGTGGGCCAAAAACTGGGCCATAATCCACCACGCAGGCCCAGTGCGTGTTGGGTTAAGTTAGGCATGAACCTGCCGAGATGATTGCTTCGAAAAGAATCTTGATTAATTATAGTATTATTAGCATCAGCCTTATAATGTTCCCACTGCTGGGACTCAGGCCTCCTCTCTAGGAGTGGGAATGGGCCGTAATCCACCACGCGGGCCCAGTGTTGTGGATGTCACAGGTCTTCGAATTTTTGGTTCTAGGACATGACGTTTCCTCACGATGTTTTCCTTTATCGTTTTGAGATTGATGTTTCAGTGGTGATGAAATAAATTACACATAGTAATGAGCACGGCTGGGTTGGAACCCGCGACCTACAACTGTTAAGTCGGGGCCGATACCACTCGGCCACCACTGCTTTCCAGTGCTTCTGTGCCAATGTAGGGACGTGACAAAATAATTCGGCCATGGTATAGGTGATTTGATACAGCTGTAATCACACTAATTTTCACTTTTATTTAATTAAATAAATAAACCCTATACTTTATCAATTTCGAGTTGTAAATTAAGTATTTGGTTTGAAAGTTTAGCCGCACGTCACGCCAAAATTTTTTTTTTCATGCTCTAGTGGCACCTTCTTCAACACAGGTTCACAATCTCTGGTCTACAATGATATACCGAAGCATCACAGAGAATTCAGATCAGTTTGAAGACTCTGAACAGCTTTGATGTCTAATTCAACGAATTAAATTAGTCTAAATTGTGCACGAATAAACTTACATTTTTTTTTTCCCCATACTTTATGTGTAGTATATCGGTAATGAACATATTCAATTGAAAACCACTTTTGAGAGAAGAAATTTTTGACTGATATTACTTCAAATTCAAACAATTGACTGGAATACTATTGGGACTTCAAAATCAATATTGCTGGTTAAATTATTCTATCTGCTAACTTTTGACTTTGCTTATCTTTCAGGGAGACAAATGATTACCAGCGGTCCTTCGAGTGCCAGCAGTTTACAGACAACATGGTAAACTTATCAACTAACGGGTTAGTAACACTTAAAAAACCTTAAAAACTTAACCTATTGGCGCACCAGAAATCGCAACCAGTGATTGATCACTGGCCCATCGTGCTTATCTGCTAAGGTTCAAAGATTGCCATTGGAACTGGTCCTAGATCTGCTTAGCAACGAGGCATCATTCTTTACACGAGCTAAGGCGAGCATGCCTTAATGCTGTTGTCCAGGCTTATGTTTTATTTTGTTGCTTCTTATGACATACACACAACATGCTGTATGTATGTAGGTAGGCCATAGTACTGGGGAAGTAAAAGAGAGAGGGGTGGCGATCCTCAAGCTCCAGCCACCGGCCACAGCCACAGGTCGACGCCATATCGTCTTCCGTGCGCGCAAAACTAGGGTCGATGCCTTCCAGGGCTGCGCTGCAGGATTATTTGAAAACGTTGCCATGGGTCTTGACTGCAAGGGGCAACTGATGGAACTCAGATGGATTTTAGTCAGTAATAATCTGATACTAAAAATATTTCACACAAAAAATCACAAAAATAAAAATTGTATGTATATGTGCACTTGTTCTTTATCATCATAGTCCAATGGGACTACAATCATGTCACATTGACAGAAAAGCCAATGGCTTAGGACTAATGGCTTGACATGCTTTACGAGGTACTTGGGTCTCACACCACCAACTCTCAAGGAGTTGTCAGCAAACTGCTGCGGCCCAGCGGGGCCGAAGCCTACTGGGGCCTAGGGTTACGCGAAAGTGAACCTCGGGGACCTGGACCAAAGGCAATGAAGGAACAGAGTAGGTTTTTAGTCATTAAGAGTCTGACTCTATCTCCCGCCCCGCTCAAGGGTGGGATTGGTCATTGGGCGATTTTACCTACCATAAAAAAAAACACCACCAACTTCCAAACTCTGAGCTAGTCACTTTAAAATACCTAGTGGAACCGAATAACGCTATGCTCAGCAGACATAGACTAGGCAGAATAACCGATGAATGGATTGATAGGCTTATATTAGAAGCATAGAGCTAGGTTAATTAGAGAAAACTGCAATATTCATGGCCTGATTTCTCATGAAAATCTTAGTCAATTGCCTCTCTTGCTACCTAGTCAGTGAACAGTGTGCATCACAACCGCATCGAAAGGCACCCGACATAGAATGATGTTAAATAAATTAATTTTGGGTGCAAATTACTCGACGCGGCCTTTAATCAAGAGGGCCGCATCATTTTCTGACTGAGCTTGTACAAGAAGTTTGGAGGAATTGGATATGGCAGTTTGGATTGATGAAGAAAAACGCTATGTTGCGTTGCGAGTCAGTATTTTTTTATTTAAATAGAACGGGTGAAGCCAATACAAAATATAAAATACACATAGTAACTTTTCTTCAGCTCAAAAATATTATTCCACGATATAACATACATATCTAGGTACTGAAAAGTGGACCTCCTTTATAATTAGATTACAATAGAAACCTAGATAACATACATATGATGCGTGCTATGCGTTTCCAAAATATCTAGAAAAAACTAATAACGTCATATTACGTAAGAGCGGCTGTATGAAAAATAATGAAAATATAAGTACCTCGGATTGGACGCGACTTAAACGAACATAAAAAAAAAATCTAAATGTGACACGCAGTCATACATTCTGACAGTATGACATTATAATGTGCAAAGTCCGTAGGATTAACAGAATGGGTGTATCTGTCTGTAGTTATGCTCAATATAACTTGACGGTTAGAGAAAGACTCAATAGGAACGCAATATGAGAATGCATAATCATAATGATTGTATGCCTGTATAAACCGCATTGAAACCTTTTCATCAATTCTTCTCTTCACATCTCAATATAGTCTGTAACACGTTAACCGAACTGCATAACCAGGATGCACTTGAAGGTTGAAGTCCATCTAAGTGGACATATTAATGGATGCAAAAAAATACATCAATGACAGTGTCATTAGGCTTCTTTATTGTGGTTGTAATAAAAATATAATACCTAAAGCTCTTGCAGTCTCATGAAAAATCACCAGGTATCATCCCAATATCGTACCTCATTTTATTGGTGCTCTAAACCATCCACGAATCTATTGTTCGATGAAAACAAACCCTAATAAAGTAAACAAAAGACGACCTCAATTTAACCGCCATTTTGGCACTTTACCACATTTCGCACATCATTCGTAAGTCCCAAGGAGTTCTTGGCGATTAGGACACAATATATTCGGACACTGTATCCGAATTGACACATTTTTATTTCAATATTTTTTTCACTGACGATACGGACTCACACTGTTTACGAGTAGTACCTACAGGCAGACAAAAAGTTGTAATATATCTAAATAAAAGCGAAATATCACTCAATGATTAATCTCGAGAAACTATAAAACCTACAAACTTAAAATTTGGCAGGTAGGTTCCTTATAGGGTGTAGACGTCCGCTAAGAACTGGATTTGTCATTGGATGATTTTACCTACCCCAAAAAAAAAACCCCTAAGGGGGTAAACCGACTCACGCGGGCGAAGCCGCTGCGCTGTTAGTAGCTATACTCGATCAATTAGGTACTTAACTAAACGTAAATAATCTTGATATGTTATTTAAAAAAAATCGAAACACATACAAAGATTATTTAAATAATTAATTACCTACCTAACATGGTTTTTAGTAAAAAGCTAATTGTAAACATTTTTAGATAACATTTTTAGACAATTTTTAGATAAAAGACGTGTGAAGATTGTTTACCTTTAGTTAATCATCTAAACAGATGGAGTACATTATAATATTTAAAGGAAAAAAAGCGTTACTAAAACTAGGTTTGATTTAAGTCGGCAACTGTAATAAATTTCTTCATATTAAATTTTAAGACTTTTTTATTTAACTGTACTAAACAGTATTTAACTGTACAATAAATTTGGTGGAGTCTAAATCACTAGTGAAAAATAATGAAAATAAAATGTGTCGAATATATCTTTTTCCCAACCATCAGCAACCGTCCCAAGTGCCTCATCCAAATAACAAAGGGATCATTGTCATTCAATGTACCCAGATCTTTATCTGATTACCAATTTCATCGGAATGCGATCGCAGCATCATCAATACAGTTCCCACCCTAATGGAGGTATATTAGCAAACCTATACTTACTGGCTAAAATAATGCAGAGTTTTTTGCAAAGATTAAGATATTTTTCGAGTGGTGAATAAATACTTCGGGAGTGAGGTAAATGAATCTGAAGGTTGCAGAGTTATGAGTTTATACTAGTCGGCAACTGGATGCTGGTTGCATTTTACTACCAGGTAGTGAATCAATTATGTCTTCTTGATTTACAATCTGGCTAATATTGGAAGCGCTTTATTATAATGGGTAGTAGTAAAATCTCTTATCATAATAAACCCAGTTTAACGTGGTGTACTAGAATCGAGGTCGTAGCTTGATTGCAACTCATGTTTTAGACAGGACGGGTGAATTGTTAGTCACCGTGGCCTTGAAACAAAAAAACCGGGCAAGTGCGATTCGTACTCGCGCACTGAGGGTCCCGTACAAAATTAACTATAAAACAGTTCAATTTCCAAATTGAGTTACGAATATTTTTCCGAACGGAAAAAAGTTTTGAGTGACGTAACTACGTATCTAGATTTGTGCTATGACTTGCTTCATGCTGAATTTCAGGATTCTAGGTCAACGGGAAGTACCCTATGAACTTTGATTCCCTTGAGAGTGTCGAAATATACGTTTTTTTGCGATATAAAAAGTCGTATCTTTTTTTATTCGTTACCTTAGAAATTTGTTTTTTTCACAGCTTTATGGGGCCGCAGACTTGATTTTATGGTTTTAATACCAACTCGATACCTTCACAAGTTTCCGAGATAAAGGGTCTTGACAGACAGACAGAAAGACAAACATACAGACGGACACTTGTGATCCTAAAAGGATTCCGTTTTTTCCTTTTGAGGTACTTCAGGTACACATCATTCTGGATTTTTCGGGCTATGTCGTTAACTTTGGTTCTTCTGTAGAAATCTTTATTTCTAATGCGATCAGGCAAGGAAACTCTGAGCATAACATTTTCCATTGTCCTTTGAGTAACTTTAAGCCTTATGATATGTCATCAAGGCAAGACGCACGCAAAAAAAGCTTATGCACAGAGAAACATGCAAGAATCTGAATAAACAACTACACACACGCTTTCGTGTAATAGAACGACTAAATAGGTACCAACATTCATATCTATTATAGAATTTTCATCTCTGCCCGCAGATGACTCAGAATCATTTTAGAAATCAAAAGCATTTACCGTTGTAGTATGTTTATTACATCTGCTTCTTCAAGCAAGTGTGGTTACTAAGAATAAGTTTTGTAGAATGATTACTCTTAAAAACCAATGATTCAGAATCAATCAAAAACAAAAAGAGTTATTTAAAAAAGGAAGACGTAGGCAACCGCTAAGTTTATCATAAAATAACGATATTTTACTTTTGATATGTCATCGTATACTGTAAAGTTCGTAAAATTTTAATAAATTTTGCAAGATATTGGAATCTCAATATTATTGGAATAGATAATTCCTAAAACCTAACCAAAATTCGTTACTGTCTGATTTATTATTTATTTATTTAAACTTCATGTAGAATAAATAAATAACACATAATTTTAAATAGAATGTATAAGTTATAATAATAAAATACGTATATATTATAAACTAATAAATAATATGAAAAATATCAAATCATTTTAATTAAGAGAACCTAAAATATGACAATTAGGGCGAAGACTGAATTAAAGTTGAGAGGACTTCAAGTAGTAGTTCCGAAATTTGCGCTTGAAGGAAAATTTACTTTGCTTTAATTGTAAACTTTCAGTGAATAGTTGAAAAAAAATTGTTAAAATTCACGTAATTTTTGATAAACTAACAAATCCCACAGTTATTAGCAACTACTATATATTTATTTATGTTGAACTTGTATTCAATCTCAACAGTGGAAGATAGAGACTCATCTCTAGTGCGTGGACCGCTGAAATCAGGCCTGTCGCTTGATTGTGGCCAACGCGATTTCGCTCGCACGACCGCGCCGGCTCTTATCTCTGTTCTTGTCTATCAGTAACTGTATGTTTGGGACTGTGATGACACTGATTATAGGTGTGTGAGTTTCGAGTCCAGGTTTTCTGATTGCGATGTTAGCGCGTAACGTAACGTATCCCTTCATGATGAATCATAAATTGACTTCTGACGCTTTAGATTGAGACGAGAGGGCAAGTCTGACGTTTACTAACTAAAATCCACCATGTTTCTTCATTTGGCTGCGTTGTAACTCTTTCAAACGTTTCCGCATTACCCAGTGACGGATAAATCAATATTTTTTCATGATATAACTTATATATTTATCTTATTATACGGATGTAAATAACGTAATGTATACCTATCACACAACTACTGTGTTGTCCTGGCTATCATTTGTGAATATTTGACAGTCAAAAGTATGTAAAATATTGATATCAAGCTCCTTATGGTTAGACAGCCAAAAAAAGCTGGGCAAAATTAGGATATAGGTTTTATAAATATCATCATCATTGGGTATTTTTTTTCTTACATTTAATGTTTGACATTTTTCTTTCATTATTGTGAATGTGAGGACTATGTCAATTGCTTCTTTTCTCTTTTCTTTTCAATAATTTTAATGTACGTATGTCTAGCAATTTGAGTATTTTCTACGGCCTATCCAAATATCATTTCTTTGGTATTGTTCATCAA
This sequence comes from Leucania comma, assembly GCA_958295575.1. NCBI lineage: Eukaryota > Metazoa > Arthropoda > Insecta > Lepidoptera > Noctuidae > Leucania > Leucania comma. The sequence goes on from OY282468.1 coordinate 7,642,659, forward strand.
ATCGTTGAGCTCCTTAGTAGTCCTGAGTTGAACTACACGAATACTGACAAATGCTTGCACTGACTGGACAGCTACACTAAAATCTGTATGGTTCTTTCTTCAAAAAACCATCTCAGACCAATCCGCATGGTTCTCATGTGATTTGATCATTACATATTTACTGTATGGACTTTAAAAGAGACTGTGACCTATGACTTTAGTTTCAGTGTTTCTTCTCAGGATAGTCAGCTAGGAAACACTGGCCCCATCTAATTTAAACTGACGAAAAAAAAATACATTGACGTGTAAAAGTGTTTTTTTAAACCTATTTGTAAAATGAATATCATTTATCATTATCATTTGTCATCATACGGCGGAGTACATACCTGCGTTTGTTATTTTATGTCGGTATTCTAAAAATCGATACTTTTTACACCTCTGACATCCCTATCGAACACTTTCAATGTGAAATCAGATTATTAGTCACCCTCGTCCCTTCCAACTGCGTAAACGATTAGTCGGTTCGATGATTTTCATTAAAATGATGCAACAATTTTATCGTTGATAGAATTTTATTCGACTTCTATAACTTTCTCTATCTGAGCATGTAAGGATACATATAACCAAACAAAACTTTTATTCGATAGTTGAAGATTTTATCACAGTATGGAAGTTCAATCGCCCTACCAGTTTGGCTAATATGTACAGCATATCATGATGAACAGATGGTCAATCAGTCGATGGAGCCAAAAGATTCTGGAGTGGCGACCGCGTACCGGAAGACGCATCATTGGAAGGCATCCCACAAGGCAGACCGATGACCTGGTGAGCTGCGGGAATGCGATAAATGAGAGACGCACTGTACAGTTCGTAGTGGCGACAATTGGCGGAGGCCTATGTCCAGCAGGGGACGTTTTTTTCGATGCTTGTACTTTAAAAGCTTTAAAGCCAAGTTGCAGTAGACAATCAATGTTATCGATAGATTAGGATCGAGTTGTGAATGTGAAAATTATTTAAAAACCCACCAAACACCCTCTGGTTTTATCACATGTTGTCACATCTACTTAATGAAATTCTTTAATACCTAAACTCATTTAAATATACACGAATAAAATTCTAGCATTCTAGGGAAGTCTTCCAATGCTTTTTCTGGTACGTAGTTGCTACTCTAGAACCATTCGATCCATCCACCATTTTGAACAATGCAACGTGCCCACTAGCATTTAAGTTTGGTGATTATTCAAGTAATAGGTAAATTAAATTAAATTCTAAATAAAACAACGAAAAAATCTTTGGAAATATAATCAGTTATGTAGTCTTACTGGCATAATTCAGTATTAGACAGCCACGATCTTTATTTCCATGAAAATACATAGTGTCTTTTCTTAACCTGCAACCAAACGGGAATAGCATAGCACAGCATCAGCCATAAAATGTTCCCACTGCTGGGACTCAAACTCTAGGAGAGGGGACGAGCCGTAATCCACCACGCGCGCCCAGTGCGGGGTGGCAGATGTCACATGTCTTCGAATTTTTGTGCTAAGACATGCCAGTTTCCTTACGATGTATTCCTTCACCGTTTTGAGAGAAAAACAAAGTAATGCGCCTGGTTGGGATTGAACCCGCGACCTACAACTTGTAAGTCAGGGCCGTTGCCACTTGGCCACTACTGAATACTAGGTAAACGGTAATACTAGGTAATTGTTAAGTAGGCCAAGTGACTACATCTTAAATATACAGCAGCAACTTGTTATATTGAAATATGCCATAAATAACTCATTCTGTTACTTGGAAAAACGTTTAATTGAAGAATAAAACATAGATCAAATTAACACACAATTGATATAATTAACACATTATACAAAATCATTGCACATACATCGCCACTGCTTTCAAAATAGAGAAGGAAAAACATTAAGGGGAAACCGGCATGTCCCAGAACAAATAAATTCAAAAACATCTGACATCCTTACCTAGCTTTCTTCCGTCGCCGGGATTCTGATCCCGATTTCAGGCCACCGCAGGCGCGGGCTCGCGGACGTCGGGCAATGGGTAGCCCGCTGTCCGTCTGTCCGGTAACAGACCGGTCCGAGTCCAAATCGTTTACGGCGCGCATTGTTCCCGTGCGCCTCAAGAAGTTTTCAGCAAACTGTAGGGGCCCAGCAGGGCCGAAGTCTACTGGGGCCAAGGGTTATGTGAAAATGAACCCCGGGGCCCTGGAATGAAGGCGAAATGAAAGGAGCAGGGTAGGTTTTTAGTCAGTAAGAGTCTGACACTATCTCCTGCCCCACCCAAGGGCGGGACTTGTCATTTGATGATTTTACCTACCATAAAAAAAAACCTACCTTTCTTAGAATTCTTTTAGGCCTTCTATCCTGAGTCCCAGCAATGGGAATATTATAGACCTTTTATGAATAGGAAAATCATTTAATAAATTCTCCCGCTCTACAGTTTGAGATGAGCTAAATCATCTAATAACTTCTAAAACCATTCCTATTTTCCTTCAGTTGCCCATTGCGGTCTACTACGGGTAACCTTTTCAGAAGTCAACCCATGGCCATAGTACCCAGGTATCAGCCCTGGTGGGCCCCAGCGGTTTTACTGACATCCCTCCCGAACTTACCATGTCCGGTGAGGACCTGCGTCTTGCAGAAAGTGTGGACGCCGATGCGCGTGAAACGCGCCCCGTTATTTGGCGCGTTCTGAAGGCCATGAAAGCACACGGCCTCGGACTTATGCAGTGTCACTTCGAGTCCCAACTGGCCGATCCTCTCCTCCACTGACGACCGATCTAGAATGTGTCATACTTTTGCTGCCTTAAACCCACCTCTGTCCTTTAGTTGTCCTTTATTATGTTCCAGGACCATGGTATTCCTTTCAAAAATGCCTGTGGCCCTACTGGGTCCCTATGGTTTTCTTGAAATTTCTTTGAGGCATATGTGGAACAACGTCAACATTATAAAACTGAGTATGTTAAGTTTATGTACGGTCAGGGCTCAAAAGTGCAGTTGCACTCTACCGATACTAAAGTATGGAAATTTTCTTTTTAGAAGAGGGTCAATGGATCATAATCGATTTAGTTTGTAGCATAGAATCTAAAATATTGAATAAACTAGTTGAATAAATTATAATTATTTATTATTGTTAGAGTGCAACTGCACTTTTGACCCCTGACCGTACCTACACAATAATAACAAGACTGAAAACTGATATATAGTGCTAACAAACTTGGAAATCAAAACAAAAATAAGAATCCATTAAGAGGGGAATGACTCAGCTTACTCCCACAATAATATAAAAATTACACAAGAAATTAATTATACAACAAACCGATATTACCCAATAATCGTAATGTCTATCGTCAAAATTATTGGTTACCCCTCTAGGTTTAAAATATTTCTCACGGCAAGCGGATTGACATGATTATTAATAACGACTCAGAAGGAGGAGCGATTGACACGTTAATATAACCGCATACAAATGTTCGAAGAAAGTTGTGTAGGGTAAAAATGGTTTCTATTGCTAGAAGGGTAAGAGTCAGATTAGTGGATAAGGGTAAGCTTGCGCATCGGCTAAGCGATGGTTATCAGTAGACCACTTCATAAGATATCTTCGTCGTGTGTGCATTGACGTTTGAGACAAAGTGATTTTGACGCGCCGTATCGTAAAGTAATTATTTGCGTATCATTCTCTATAATTTTCAATTTTAGGGTTCAGCTTAATAAAAAATTAAATGGCTCCGATGTGTTGATTAATTTTGACGTAATGCGTCAAGAATAATTATGTAGTGGGTAATTTTGAAGCAATCTTATTCTCTAATAGTCTTGAATTATGAAAGAATTTATTGCTTTAAGTGGTAGTCAATCATAGTAACTCAATATTTATATAGGTACTTCATAGAAATTAACATACAAATGTCAGTATGTAGGTAGATGTTTCTATGAAACTTTGACCATAACTGGTAGGTATGTTTTATATTATTATCAGTAATCTGTTTAATTATTTAAAAAAAAATAATAGTAGGTATAATTATAGAAAAATTAAAAATATTTTATTTCACATGGGCACTTATAAAAAGTCAGAAGTTTGTGCGTCCATGGACCACATAACCCAAGCGTGTGCTTTAGTGGCTCCATCTAGTAGCGAACGAAAGTTAAAAGAAAAAAATATTCTTTGAAGTACACTGAAAATCAGTTGTATCCGACCTCTTATAAAATTGTGATACTCAAATTATTGTGTTAGAACAAAAGCCTACCTAGATTATCAGCTAGCTAAATGTTGCGTGTAGACCATACAAATATTTATTCTGCGCAAAAATCGGACCCGCTGCACGCAGCACAAGAGCCAATCGCTCAACCTCTGCACCTATCGTGCCGTTGTTAACGAGCCATGTGACGCCTGTTACGTCTTTCATTTGTTACGCCAGAAAATGACAGAGGCTAGGACACTGAACAGATAAAAGAGGGCTCAGAGATTTCGTCAAATTTTTGACATTATTTGTCCCTAAAATTATACTGCGACTTGAATTGAAGTGTTATTTATTCAAACTTTATGTGCAGTAGTAGTACTTAATGTCACAAGGCAATCTCTACCAGTCAACCTCTGGCTTAAGAAAGACTGCGCTTTTTTGTAAGTACAAAAATTGGCCTTCTGATAGGTATTATCAACGACGTCGCAGTATAGCACCTATGCGTCAGCCGGCTAGGAGGCCCCGCCCTGACCACGCCCACCGCCCCCCGCACCCCGCACCCACGCATTTCCAGCTTTTTCAATTTCGAATTCCATAGTTTCGAAATTTGAAATTTCTCGCCGCTAAACAATTCGCCGAGCGAAACCAGACGGCGAAACAATGCGACTCGATAACTTTGTTGTTTTTATTATAAAAGATTTTGTTTTTTTAATTAAATGTTTCGTTTTTTTTTTATGGCTATTGGAAAATTATTACTAGCCTGGTATGAAACTCCTTGCCTGAGTCTATGATTTCTAATCATTGCGATGTTCTTTGTAGAATATTTTTCAAATTTGAATACTTACGCTCAGTTTTTCAAATCACATAAATTGTTGAGTCACTCATAGGCAAGCTTACACAGCTGAAAAGAGGATCAATTACTGAAGGAGCAAATAAACTCATATTAAAAAAAGATTTATCCAAACATTATTTATGAATTCACAGAAAATTTATTTAGTGGGTAGCCATAGCAATACGTACTAAGAACTGCACAATTACTCACAAACTGATTAGTCATTGAACCATTAAGTCTGTGTACCTATTCTATTGAAAGGCTCTTCAATCTTCACTCCGTTATCTACTCAGGCATCGAACTGTGATCGTCGAGGACTTTACTAAGAAATTATGGATGTAGATTAAAATTTCTTAGTTGTTGAGTTTGGACTAATATTATCTTATGAATATACATCTATATATGTTAAAGGAGAAACTGTCTGACTGACATATCAATGCACAGCCAGAAAGTACAGTCATAAGAGGAGCTATATATATGTCATCACAGTATGTAAACAAATTGCTGTATTTATAAGGTTACTGTCTTCTGAGATCCAGGTTTACCATCTAGTTCAGGAGGCAGAGCATTTATGTAGCAGTGGCATTTATTTCCAAATAAAAGATTATTAATATTATTTGTCATTTTATCACAGAACCCAGGGGTCCTAGACCTTTGGGAGACGTACGAGGAGCCGAAACCAACTCGCAGAGGCCCTTTAGACTTTTAATGGAAATCGGTAACAGCCGACGATTATCCCTATACGCACTATACTAGTGCACTTAAGGACAAACCTCGGTTGGTAGGAAACTATTACAACGTATGGAAAATAAAGATAATAGGGCTTTGGTTTTTGGAGTCTTAAGTGGACTGGTAACCAGTAACTATGTAAGACTATGGCCCCTGCCTGAACAACGTTATTAATATCAATCAATAAAAGGCAGTTATTATTATTATTTCATATATTCATTTTAAATACATTTTTTTTAACAAAGTTATATAAAAAATAGTAGCCCACTGGCATCGGAAACAGGAACCAAGCCCCAGCTTGGTTCCTGTTTCCAGTGTCCAGTGGGCTCGGGCTCCTGAGAGAGGAAGCTCCGGACAATACACGCCGTGTCCAGGAGTACTGCCTTCTGAATCAGACCCTTGATCCAACTGGATAACAAGAGCCTCCTCAGATGTTGGTTGAGGCTCTTATTATTATTAGGAGTGTGAAACTTAACACAGGAATTTCTTTTATAATGTAGGCGAGCATTAAGAAAGGATTTTTCAAAATTAAAAGAGAACAACAAGATCAAAACGGTCAAGGAAAACATCGTGAGGAAACCGGCATGTCCTAGAACCCAAAATTCGAAGACATGTGACATCCACCAACCCGCACTGGGCCCGCGTGATGGATTACGGCCCATTCCCTTTCTTAGAGAGAAGGCCTGTGTCCCAGCAGTGGGAACATTAAAAGGCTGATGATCGAGCTCTATCTTCTATGATGTAGCGAAGTTTGTCTTCATCGCAGAGGTGTACACGTTAGTCATTGCATTGACGTTCTCGTTGATCATGTAAACGTTCTTGTCAACTTTCTTAATTCCGTAGAAGTTTAGGGTTAGTGTAAAAACAAAAATCTTAAAAAAAAACGCTTCTCATTTCAAATCTCTACGCCATCTTTTTTATTGCTACGCCTCGTAGCTCGTAGCCTCGTAGGCCCCCGCAAATACAATCAAATCGAAGACCTTCAACACCGAAGTCCATTGACCCGAAGTAATGATCTATCCATTAGTCGAGGTCTGTTCAAACAATAATGGACTGCAATAGGTGCACACACAATGGGCCAATGAATTGGGTCCTGACCACAATGGGTGGTAATTAAACCACAGTCCAAATATTCTCATGTCTACGCGGATTGAACGCTGGTGGTCGCAATAGTAATATTAAACAAAGATGGTTTATTTATGTAAAATTGGACACGGTTTTTGCCTACAGTAGAAATGCTTCCTAGAGGCGATCTTGACGACTAAGAAAAATCAGGTCTGATTTCTGACAACAAAAAATACTTATTACTATTAACAAAAAATAGAATTACATGCAACAACGAATTCTCTACCAGTAAGGCTAAGAACTCATGAAGCGGTTTTTAACCGCACCCGCTGCAGTAGAGGTAACTGCTGCTTTATTACTTGTGCGGTTACGCAGTCGTCGCGATTGCGATTTTTGCCCGCAAACCTGGCGGGTGTTTATCGCAAGGTGCGGTTGCAAGACGGGGCGCCTTTACAACGGGAGCCACAAACAACAGGGAGCGTAAAGCTCATCGTGAAATGTGCTTTAAGTTTTTTATATATTGTGCATTCTAAAAAAGCTCGTGAGTTGTTGGCCTTACCCTTTACTAAATCGGCCCAATAGGGCTTGCTAAGGTTGCGGCATTGTTCCAAAGAGTAACTGTGAAACCCTAGAACACAAAAGGGCAAAGGAAGAACCACAGGTGGATTTTAGTCAGTGAAAGTCTGACACGCCCTCTCGCTCCACCTTAGATCGAGTGAAGATGGATGATTTCCGACATAAAAAAAAATACTATGTAGACGTATCTACAGTATCTAAACTAGATAGATAAATAAATCTTCGCTTGTTTAGTTTCGTAGGTAAATACCGCATCTACCAATTAACTCTATTCAAGTGAATTTAATTACACGTACACAATAGTCATTAATAAATCATCCCATCAAAACAACTTGTATTGCTTGACAAGCTTACTTGTGGTCTACGCCATAGAAATCATTATATCACACTAATATTATAAAGTTGAAAATTTTTGTTTGTATGTATAATAGTTCTTTATGCTCGACTGGCTGAACAAATTATGAAACTTGGTACACGAGTAGACTATGTCCGAGTATATACGATTTGCAGGTCCTGGATTCAACCCAGCCAAGTGCAAGATTTTATCACCGCTGCTCTCAAAACGATGAAGAAACATATCGAGAGGAAAACGGTGTGTCCAAGTACAAAGAAATTTGATGACATGTGACATCCACCAACCCGCACTGAGCCTGCGCGTTTGATTTCGGCTCATTCTCTTTTAAGTGAGGGCCCAAGTCCCAACAGTGTAAGATGATGGTGAAAACTTAACGATAGTGTTGTTTTCTTTTATCGTTTTTTTTTATCGGATTAATACTTTCAGATTTTTCCCTCACACAATACATTTTTCCACTTATTTATTTATTAGTGACCCGCCCCAGCTTCGCGCGAGTCGTACAGATCTGTGAAATTCTCAGCTTTCCTTTCTTCAGTTACTCTATCTATTGGTGAAAACCGCTTGTAAATCCGTTCGGTAGTTTTTGAGTTTAACGCATACAAACATACAGGCAGACAGACGTGTTAGGGAGCTTTGTTTTATAATAATGTCAAAAATGCATCGTTAAACAAAACAAGTTTAATGTTCATTTAGAAAAATTATTTTTATTTTACATCATTAATTTGACTCATCTACAAATTGATTGTTTAACTATTCTATGGCATGACTGGCACTGCGCAGGCGTTCCCACAGCGAACGCCATCGCTCACCGGGCGAACTGATGAAATTAGATCGATTAACATGATAAATCTATCGATCGTAGAGTCGATATAATCGATATGCGACTGACAAATTACGCTGTGTCCTGACTGCTCCTATAGGATGCTGTTATAAGTCTGTCAGTGTGATTTCTATTGTAAGCGAGCAAGATAGACAGATATAGGATTGTTAAGAGAAAAAAGCAACTGAAGGAACACAGGTGGGTTTTTACAGTAAGTACTTCTAAAAAAAAAAAAAAAGAGAGAGGACAGTTTTGCATAGCATCAGTCTTATAATATTCCCACTGCTGGGACTCAGTCCTCAGTCCTTACGATATTTTTCTTCACCGTTTTGAGAGCAGTGGTGATGAAATAAATTATACAAAGTAATGCGCGTACAACTCGTAAGTCGGGGCCGGTGCCACTCGGCCACCACTGCTCTGGCAATGCAATGACAGTTTTGATGCACTGATTTTAACTGTAACAAATCTGAATATATACAAACTTTAACTATGTAGCATAGGTCGTCTACGGCGCGCACCGTTCCCGCGCGCCTCAAGGAGTTGTCAGCAAACTGTAGGGGTCCAGCAGGGCCCAAGCCTACTGGGGCCAAAGGTTATGTGAGACTGTCACCAAAGGCCCCAGGATAAAGGCAAGGAATGGAAAGGTAGGTTTTTAGTCAGTAAAAGTCTGACACTGTTTCCCGCCCCACCCAAGGGCGGGATTCGTCATTGGATGATTTTACCTACGTTAAAAAAAAAAAAAAAAAACTATGTAGCATCCAAGGGTTCGTTGAAAATGAACCCCGGGGCCCTGGATCGAATGAATGGATGGCAATGAATGGAACAGGGTAAGTTTTTAGTCAGTAAGAGTCAGACAATATGTCATTTGATAATCTTACCTACCATAAAAAAAACTATGTAGCATAATAAAAAAATATCCCAATCGGTAGATCCGTTTTCAAGTTTAGAATTTGACAATAGTTGATACACCGTCTCCTGTCTGCCCTTTACTCTCACAGTTTGATGGGAGAACAAGCAAACACAAGCAACGCAAGCAAAACGTGGCAACTAACAAACGAACTGATGAACTTAAACACCTGAATAGATCTTCATAAATTGTAGCTAATAACCATCTCGATCACATCAGATCACCATAAACAAAAAAAATCGCAACATTCGTTTAGGAGCTATACGACACCATGGATAGACACTCAGTACAATTTCTCTCTTTTCCGTCGGAAAATTAAATTTGGTTTCTTTTTGTTAAAAACATTAAATAAATGAATGTAATCAGCATTCATACTTACATGAAATAACAAACATTTCTCTATCTTTTGTAAAACTTCAAAAAAATCCCCATTAAACAGTGAACAAAACGTTTTATAGCACAGCATCCAATACACACATCTCTACGTATAATCACGCCGGCACGCTAGCTATGTGAGCAGGGGTAATGAATCAGAGGCTGGCATTCGCTGCGCACTGACGAATAACTATCTAATTGAGTCCGAGAAGGCCGTACATTTGATTATTTTTTACTTCGTTAGTGACCGGTTCCTATTTTCAATAACGACTCGTAATTCTTACCAATGGTCTCTGTTAGTTGGTAAATCTTTTAAAGCAGGTGGAAAAAACGCTGCTGGAAAAACTGACCTGCAGGCCTTGCCAAGTTACGACCATTTCATGTTGAATCTCTTTCTACAGTCGCTAACGCCTCAGCGTAAGTGCCATAAAACTACAGCCCCCCTAGCTAAGTTACAATGATTTCGTTTAGCGTGAACGCTTCGATTTGGCCACGTCCCCTATCCCCTTATTCTGACCACGTGATTGAGCGTTGAGATGACGTCAGAACAAAGGAATTGAGGCTGTAGCCAACTCCAAACGTTCACGCTAAACGAAACGATTGTAACTTGGCTAGGGGGGCAGGATGTAGCGATGGACATTGTAGAAACGATTATATTTCATTCCGTCATTTAGATCGATGTGACTTTAGCTACGAACTTTGTTGTTATGATGTACCCATACTTTTGATTAGATTTTCTAATAGCGACAGCCTGTTGGTGTAGTGGTCTGATGCCCTGACCGCTATACCAGAGGTTGTGGGTTCGATTCTCACTTAGGACAAATGATTGCATGATAAACACGGTCATTTGTTTTGTGTCTGAGTGTAATTTATCTTAATATATATATGGAGCAACGCCGGGGCTAATCGCTAGTTAAAAAAATAACTCATATTTAATGTCACCAACAATTAAAGAGCTGTGTATGAATGGAAAATTGCTCGCTATTTGTGGGAACGGAATTATGAATGCTGTATAAAGCTGAAGAATTTTCTGAGACTCGTACGAAAATACCCAGTGAGTAGCTTAGCTATGGTAAAATAAATAAATTACTTGTAATAAAATTTGTTTTTATTTCGCCATATGCAGTGATTAAATTATAGAATATTTTTATTATTTAACCTATTCAAATAACATTTTTACCAATTCAAATAACCATATTGCCTATTTATTGACATGAATAATGACTTCTCCATAGAAAAGTCACTAATTTGTCTAAACCTGCTGTACCTACTGAATGATATGCAACCAAATCAAAGTCAAAAAAATATTTTCTTAATCATCCATAAATGTATTGTAGTCATTTCTAAAGGTACAAAAATACAGACCTGTCCTCTGCAAACACATTTACCTTCCAAATTAATTATATTCTCTTTTAAATAAACAATAATTTAATAAACTAAACATACAAACTTCTCAATGTTTATCGCAACAATTAACCAAGATACTTGAATGCAAATACAATTCAAACTAAAGATATTTTACAATCATTAATTTATTCTGAAACGCGTATAAATTAACGTATAATCAGCAAGAAGACAGAGTAATAAAAATATTTGTATACTTGGTTAATACTTGTGAACATGGAGTAGAAGGAAAATGGAATACTAGAATAACACAAAACGACGCTGTCCTAGCCTATCTATCGCTTTAGATAAAAATAAAATCATAACGTGCACACTCTTATCAAAACTGGCTTTCGCACCTAAGTTATCTAAAAGATGAAAATGTTTCACATTTATGATGTTTTGAAAAAAAAAAATATTTAAAAACTGGATCTTCGTTCTCTTGTGAGAATTTGTAACATTATTTTTAGTACATATATATGCAAAAACTGAATATAGTTTGTTCAGAATCAGTAACTGAATCGATTTCAATACTTGTTACACCATATTATATTTTTTCCCATTTTATTTTTAAAAAAGGTCACAAATTGAACGCCACCTACATTAAGTACAACACAGGTCACTACAGGCCACGGCAATCAATATGCGCCAGCGCCTAGCTAGGTACGGGAGCGAAACAACCCCTAAGTCACCTACCTGGATTGCCCGGTGATCACGTATTTGTGCGGACACCAGGTATCATAACAAGCTTATTTATCTTAGTTATTTTTCACGATACAGTAATGAAATTTTGTATACTACAGATTCTTTACATAAAAATACTAGACTCGTGTTCCGTGTTTCGCATATACCTACCTACTAAAATTAAAGTTGTTGAATAGAGTCGAATAGAATAAACTTTATTGTACACCAAAATACTCATAGTAACAATTTCACAGAACCTTAAATTAGTCGCAAAAGTTGCAAATACGCAATATTTCGCCTCTGTCCATGATGGCTCCATTCTACATACTACTCCTGGTATTGTTTGAGAATGTTTAGTGCCGTGTTTCAATTATCATTCAAGTTGGCTAGGGAGAGTGTTTAGAATGCTAATGGAAGGAAATCGATGGGAGAGATACTAGGTGCCAGAGATTATGCGCAAACAGACCACGAGATAGGCATGAACCTGCCGAGATAATTGCTTCGAAGAGAATCTTGATTAATTATATTATACTCGTAGTTTAAAAAGAAGTGCATTGAAATGCCATTTCCCTTTCCAAGCACTTCTTCTTCTTCAAAAGGGTTTCTTATCCATTATGAAGACTTGCCATATTTTTAAAATAGTTTTATTGAATTATTCAAAATCATAAATCTGTGTAAATTAAAGTCAATTGCATACGATGGTACAATTAATCTGACCCTTATAGAATAACTTTGTTGTCGCTCTGTCTGTCTGTCAAGACCCTTTATATCGGGAACGCGGAGAAGCATCGAGTTGAAATTAAAACCACATATTCAGATCAGCGGTCTCTTGAAGCCGTGAAAAAATCAAACGTCTAAATTAACGAAAAAAAGATATGGCCGTTTATGTCGCAGAAAACGTATATTTCGACACTCTCAAGGAATCAAAATCCATATAATCAATTTTTGAGGATTCCTTATCCACGAGAAGTACCGTTGATAAGGAATCCTGAAAGATTGATTGATTAAATCTGAAAACAGTAAATATGTTTTTTCGTCACGAAGAAAAAAAAAACTTTTTGCCACTTGAAAAAATCTTTGGGTCTCAATTCGGGAATTGAACTATTTGAAGGTAAAAGGAGGAATTGGAGGTAAGTTTGAACGGAACCCTTAGTGCGCGAGTCCGACTCGCACTTGCCCAGTTGTTTAAATACCTACTAAGACAAGTCTTTTACGAAAGATTTTTTTTTTTTGTAAATTCCACTGAAACCGAATTTCAACCGTGAAAAGCCCGGGTGAATCAATACTTAAATATTGCAAACGATTGAAGTTATTAAAAAGCACATATATCAGGAACTGACATCGCCTTTGAAAAAGTCATACAAATATTTTAATCACGAGTTTCCGTGCAATTAATACACTTACAATCAAGATACATATTATCCGACTCCTTTAACCTTTTCCACTTGTATTTATTTGTGTTTAAAAACAACGGGTCTGCACAAATTACAAACAGTATAATCTACACGATCACGATGCGTGTAGGGCAGCCCGGGCTGTTTATCAAGATGGCTAAATGCTCGCAATTAGTTCATGTGAAATGTCGTATAAGCATGCTAACGAGATCCCGCCTTAAGTCGTACGCACAGGCCGGACGCGCGCCGGCCCGATCGCCGTTCTATCGGAGATAGGCTGGCTGTGATTCTGCGTTTAATTAGTCGCAGGTTTAATGTCGTGCTTAATAGGCAATTTAAAATTGCAAGATGATTTGTACAATTTTGTCTTTACTTTCAAATAGACATATAGTACGCGGAAAATAAGTTGAACCATTTGCTATGGTTATGCGCAGCCTGCCCCTTCGATTGAGACCCGAAAATCGGTTGTAATCCGCGTTACACAAGCTGAACCATCGCGACGGTCGACTTTGAATGCGCAGCAACTGATGCCCTTTTTGTTTTTGGATTGGTTGCCTTTAGTTTTTTAACATAATGGTCCGGTATTCTGATACGACTATACTCAACTTGTATACTTACTAGTTGAAAATCATTAAATATCTTTTCCCGCGTTAAGTTGAGTAAAAAGGAGTGTCAGACTTGTATTGACTAAAATCCACCTGTGTTCCACTATTTGCCCTTTGCGTTCCAGGGCTGTGCGAGTAATCCCGAAGCCTTAGTAGACGATTTGCTTACTTAAACGCCTATGATTTACTTAGTAACTAACCAACGACAAAAAAACACTCGCCACTTAACATTCAAAACGCACTATTAAAATTAAAATGCGTTTTTCTTGTCGCAACATCTGTCGGACCAACCCTAACGTATGCAAACAGCCTAAAATATCGCGTTCGACCCTTCGCTGATTTATAGCCCTTTTATATAGCCCCCTAAAGTTATCTAATTGAGTCTGTGAAGCGTCGCTACAATCTTTAGTTAAAATAATTAGCGTAGTTTATAAGAATATTCTTTGATGAATACATGTGTAAAGTTAAAAGTTAGTGTTTATTTTTATTATGGTTCACAAAAGGCGTAGAGGTCTTCCTGTCATAAAATTCGAAAGCGTTATGTTATGAGTATTGGTATGCTATTAATATTTTCTTATACATATGTATCGACAATATTGCAAAGTGCGTTGGTGCGTTGTGTACTCGAAGGTAGGTTTTTTTTTATGGTAGGTAAAATCATCCAATGACAAATCCCGCCCTTGGCTGGAGCGGGAAGTACTGTCAGACTCTTACTGACTAAAAACCTACCCCGTTCCTTCGTTGCCTATAGTGCCGGGGCTGAGCCTTCCTCTCAGAAAACGGCCCTTGACCCCAGCAGGCTTCGACCCTGCCTGCCTGCAGTTAGCAGGCTGGGCGTCTTCGGTATGCTGACAGCTCCTTGAGGCGCGCGGGAACAGAACGCGCCGTCGACGACTTGGGACTCGAAGGTAGGTAATAATTTAGTGGTGTGGGCTGAAGGATTCTTTGAAAAAGTCATCGTGGGACTGAAAAACTGAAGGAACACAGGTGAGTTTTAGTCATATTCAGTAAAATTCTGACATTCCCTCTCGCTCCACCCAGAGCGGGAGAAGTCATGTGGTAGTTTCCTACTCTGAAAAAAAGGATATTGCATCGGAAAAAATATTTTATCAAAATTATAATAGTAAGGAATCCGTATTAAATAAGAGCACAACTTAAATTGCTTATCCTTGCATATAGAAAGATTTTCTTTTCTTCACGTTTCTTAAATACCCATAAAACAATACACTCACGAAACCACAAATATAAATGATTTTTTGCTCGCATAATGGGTAATTTCAAAATGTGGCTGGTAACACCACACGCCGCGAACATTTCCCAGCCCATATTGCGGTGACGCGATCTCTTCGCGGAGTAATTGATAATAACAGAAAATGATGCATGACAGTAGCTGCAAGCGATGTGTTGTATGTAACACTTAATCGCTTGTAAGTGCAGATTTGTGTTGCTAGATTTAAAAAAGGTTCGTAATATTTTATTAAAAATTTGAAACCGATTTTGTTGACCTTGATTTTCAATAATGTGACCTTTATTTTAAGTGGGAAAATCATCCAATGACATCTCCTACCAATGAGTGCAGCAGGAGGGTGTGTCTTTTTTGTGTCTTTCAAACCAGGTTCGAGTCTTCCTTTAAGAAGCAGACCCTTGGCCCTTCGCCCCAGTAGGCTTCAACGCTGCGGAGCCTTGCGGTTCAATAATGCGACTTGGAGTGAAGGAGAAACATTCATTATCATCAGCCGAAAGACGTCTGCTGTTCGTCATAGGTTTTCTCCAAGCGTCTTCGCCACATCAATCGGTCCTGTGCGTCTCACATCCAACAGATTTCCGGTGCTCTCACCAGGTCATCGGTCCGCCATGTGGAAGGCCTTGACTGCACCTTCGCGTTTTACCATGCTTCGGGCTGCAGACCTTGTTTCCCGTACGGAGTTATCTTCATTACTAATTCGATTACGCAAGGAAACGCCTCTCTATCGTCCTTAGGTAAACTCACGAATAGATTTAAGAGTGGAATAAGTACCCTGCCGGAGTCTGTATTTGCTGACAGCTACAACCTAAGAATCTTTAAGTTAAGTTATTCTCTCTTAAATCCGAACCTATTTCTAAATAGAAAAATTAAGACTCCTAAAAATGCCCTTTCAAAATAAATATCCCGATGTCAACAGAAAATGTTAATATTGAATGTTAAAGACAGTACCACCTTCGTAGCGAAAGGATGTAAACCATTTTAATTTTTTTATTTATTTAAGATTTTAATGTATACACACAAATAAATCATAAGAAAAGACAAGAAGAAGGACACAGAAAAATAAGTCCTCATTTACCTCATAACTTTTTCAATACTGACAACCCCACAGTATCTACGGTAACCCACCCGCCACATAATCGTCTCTGGATATTTATTTAAATACGAGTGTTTACGTTGTAATGACGGCCCAGAGCCTGCAATTGCCGACGATGAGGCGTGCCACCTCATACATTATTAGATACCTACGCATGTGGAAATCACAGCTTTGTAGGACAGGAGTAGATACGTGACAGAGTCTAAACCTGGTCCAACTGATTTAAAACAATCTGCCTAAACTTTTCCCGTCGGATTCGAGTCTGTCTAGTTGCAGCGAAGTACCAGTATGTTATATAATGGGACTACCTGTTTAACCTTGCCAATTCAGTAACTGGGCAATCCGATACTCCATTGGTAAGACGGGAGTCAATTTTTTTGGCTTTTTGACTCTTCATAACGATCCTAATGATCTGCGACAAGAATTTTGGCTGGTACATTGTAGGTTCACATAGCAAAATTTATGGTAAAGCAAATTCTCTAAGTCACCGGTACATGTTTTTTTTTTTTACGGTAGGTAAAATCATCCAATGACAAATCCCGCCCTTGGGTGGAGCGGGAAGTAGTGTCAGACTCTTACTGACTAAAAACCTACCCCGTTCCATTCTTTGCCTTGGTCTCAGGGCCCCGGGTGCCATTTTCACATACCCTTTGACCCCAGTAGGCTTCGGCCCTGTTGGGCCCCTACAGTTTGCTGACAACTCCTTGAGGCGCGCGGGAACAGTGCGCGCCGTAGACGACCTGAGCTCGGACCGGTCTGTTACCGGACGGACGGACAGCGAGCTACCCATTGCCCACCGTCCGCGAGCTCGCGCCTACAGTGGCCGGAAATCGGGATCGGAATCCCGGCGGCGGCGGCGGCGTGTGCGCCTTTGCCTAATGCGGTTCCTTTGCTAGCATTAATGCTTCGCAAAAGGAGGCGACCGCCTGCCACTCCTCCTGGCTCCGGAGCATGGCTTTAACCAAGCCCCGGTGCGAGAGATCACCGCCGACCGGTACATGGTGGACATCACAGCCATATGCACAAATCGTTTTGGTGACACATTCATTGTGCGTACAGCTATGGAAAAAGTCTATCCGGAGTCTGTGTTTCCTGATAGGTTTGACCTAGGGGTCTTTACATGAAAAGCGAATAGGTTACTTTGAGGCAAGCGTGCTCTATTGTAGACCACATCATCGCATACCATCAGGTGAGATAGTGGGCTAGCATCTTGGTGTCAATGCTAGCTATGCTATGCTACTTTGAAGCTGTCAATTGAATAATTTCTTTTGTCTCTCCGTTTTTTTAAGCTGTCGCCACTGTTGATTACCTTTAGGAGTTGCAGTGAACTGAACTGGATACAGTGTGACAGACCTGACTGTACCACCTACCTACCTTTTTTTCTAAGCAATGATCTCCACTAGACTCGAAACATTTTAACAGTCATAGCTTGTTATTCCTCGATATTTACCCGATGTAGGACACCGCACCATAGGGAATTTAAAGCGAACGCGATCACAAAGCGTAGCGGTGCGAATAGAATTAACACTCATACTCTATTGTATGTGATCTACGTGACCAACCCCACGTGGATGCGGTAGAGACAAGCGAAGGAAAGCGGATGCATTCGTTACGTTTGACATTTTACGTTTCACTTGTTTAAAATAAATTGTGGCTGAAACGGTGACACAGACACATGACAAAGCCGATGTCTGGCGTTGAATTCACGACTATCGCATCGGATCGCCTCGGAATCGCATTCACGTTGCGTCACCTACGTGGGACGTTGCTTCGAGAGTGTTTTTCCGTTGTAATAGTGTCTGTATGTAGTGGAAGTTCTTCATACTGACTTGAAATATGGAAAAGCGTATAAGGACAAATACGCGTCTATAAAGCTAAGCGTCTATGGTCAGTGGGCCTTTGTCTCTGTATTATACGCGCTCTTGTCGTTTTCTACTGCGTAGGGTACCTGCTAGTTATGTGCTTGACGGTTTGATTTTAAAATTAGGTGCTGTACTAGGTGTAAACACTACCTTAGGTGGAACGTTTAAAATAAATTTGCAACGGTGCCTTGTAGAGATATTTTATGATTTACTGCGAAAATTATGTAGACTTTGGCGGAATTATGCTTACCAACTTGTAAGTTTTCATATTATTTCTAGCTATACTTAGCAATTTCACCAATCTCTTTAGTTCCTGCTCCGCTTTCGAGGGACGTAATGTGATTACGTGATGTTATAAAACCTACAGCTTTCTTCGATAAATAGGCTATCCAACATTAAAAGTATTTTTCAATACACTTACTTCAAAACTGGCTCACGTGCTCGCCCCCGTCATAATATCATTATAACAAAATAGTTTTTCGTATCTGGCTGGGCGCGCGTCAACCCTCATGAGTCGTAAGTGCATTGAAAAACGTAGTTTGATACGCGTGCCAATTGATCACTGCAGCCCTCGGCTCCATAACACACTCGCCTGCGGCTTGTGCGAATTCCACCTCGGTCGCAATGACAAACTTTGTGCACTTGTATCAAAATGTATAAACAAACTAACTCTTAAAATTTATAATATAAGTAAGAATATGGATTATTATGGATAGGCTCGCGTTCGTACACTATATCTCATCTAATGCTAAGCTATATTGTAGACAAGCTTACTTCTTATCAAGAAATTATAAAACTCTTGCTGAGAATTCCACTCTTTTGCTGTAACTACAAGTATTTCCAAAATGTGTCGCGCGAAGTCATTGATTGTCTGGTAATTATTCTCTTAACTAATTACCTTTAACTAATTGTGTTTGTGTGTCTTGTGTTGTGCCGAATAAATCTATTTTCTTCCTTTCTTTTGCGACACCTGATGAAGACTGATTTAACCTGTTGAATACCGTAATTAGAGACACAATAGAAAGACAATAGGTGTGCGGAATAATGAATTAAATGTTATATCTGGTGCATAAATATGTTTTTCTGAGTTCCCTATTTGACTGCGGTTTTTATAATAAATCTATTACCTTAATAAGGTTAATAATATTAATTGTTACGGAACAGTAGGCGTTTTGAATCGACGTAATGAATCGTATCGAACTAATGAGCAATCGCTGTAGGGCTTTTCGGAACAGGATTTTACGCATGAACGTTACATCGCACCAATAAAGCATCGATGGAATAAAACATCGTACAACTGAATTATCGACAAACCGTGTTTGATATAATAAAAATCGAATCATTAAGTTTCGCAGTCAAATAGGGAACCCGTTTCTCTTGGTATGAAATGTTTTCATAAGTTTTTAACCAAAATTTAATCAACTGCTATAAGTCACAGCTAGACACCGTTAAATTTTGGCCGTTTTAATCCCGCGGAGGGTCGATTAGGTACATAAAATTCGTAAGAAGTTGGCAGCAGTATCGTCACAGCGCTAATTTGATTCGTCAATATTTCTCTGCACTAATGTAAAAATAGATTCGTGTACTCTCTTTTTTTTTTTGTCTATTCTTTTTTATTTATTTTTTTTCTCTCTTCATTATTGTTTGAGTACATATAGATATATTATGTAGGTATATTGTATTTATAGGATATAGGTATATATTTATATAAGATAATATGTAATGCTTAATTTTGCACCTACCACAATTTGTCTCTGCATCACCCAAAGGTTGACTGGCAGAAAATGCCTTAAGGCATTAAGTCCGCCTTTGTACTGTTTGTGTGCATAAAGAATAAATAAATAAATAAAAAATAAATAAATAAATAAAACACTATCGATTTGTAAAGAGAAAATTAAAAAATAAATTACTTTTTTTTAACGCATGTACGAAAATAATTTCTTTAAGTAAACGACAGCTGAGCGAGACCAATGAACTGTAGGTAGTTAGTACGCAACAACCGACAACTGCCTACAAGGACATTGACTCGTTTACCTAAAAAAAAAATCGTACATGCGTATATTACCTCGACTTTTAGAAAAAAAAAACTTTATTTTTTAATTTGATCTTTACAAATCGATAGTGTTTCATGTACCGAATGGATCCTCCACGGGATTAAAACGACCAAAATTTAACGGTGTATAACTAAGCGAAATAAAAATAAATAATGTAGGAAAACAGTCTATTCTATTCTATTCTATTTTTTGTTAATGGCAAATGAGCCGATGTCGACTATTCTGCCAATGTCGGGATAGGAAAACAGTCACACAGTAAAACTGTTAATATAATTAAATCTCAGTTATTTCAGCAATTGTTATTCACAATTGATTTAATACTAACAATGTTCTAGATATAGACTTGTGTCATCTAGGTATTTTTTTATTTGCTATAAACTAGTGCTTGACTGCGATCCCACCTGATGGTTAGCAGTGATGCAATCGGTGAGGCGCACTAATATATTAAGAGCTTATTCAATCTGGAGTATTACATATTTTTTTGCACTGCTCCTCACGTTAGAAGATTTGATTATATTCTTTCCATAGAGTTGATGATATAGTTTGATTATGGATTATGTTCTTTTTTATTGACTGTCGAAGCCGTATCGTATAACACGCCGTTTTACAGATTTTCGCGCCGGATTGAAAAACGTCACCGTAATATAATGCGCCTTCCTCACATTAAGTTTTTTTTTTGGTGGGTAAAAATCATCCAATGACATCTCCCACTCTTGGGCGGAGCGAGAGATAGTCTCAGACTTTTACTGACTAAAAAACTCACCTGGTTCCTTCTTTGCCTTCGTTCCAGGGCCCTGGTGTTCACTTTCAAATTAGCCATGGCCCCAGTTGGCTTTGACCCATACATTCAGGTAGATTATAATAGCAATACGTTATACAAAGCAGCGCCCAACTTTTAGCCGCATTGACAGTGTAAGCAGAAGGGAACATTATAAATCGCCTCTTTGCAAAATCGGACTTATCATTGTCGAAACAAAGAGGCGAAATTATGACAAACCGAGTCAAAGAAAACTTGGGTGAGGAACCAAATCCTCATTGCTTTAGTTAGATAAAGTCTGACGCGGGATCTCGCTTTACTCAGAACAGGAGAAGTAATTTCGCTTGGGAAGAGCATCGCCGTGTCCTCGTGGGGGCGATCGGCGGCGATCTATCGCGCCGGGGCTTGGTTCAAGCCATGCTCCGGAGCGAGGAGGAGTGGCAGGCAGTCGCCTCCTTTTGCGAAGCAGTAATGCTAGCAAAGGAGGAGGCCGACCGCATTAGACAAAGGCGCACACGCCGCCGCCGCCGCCGGGATTCCGATCCCGATTTCCGGCCACCGTAGGCGCGGGCTCGCGGACGGTGGGCAATGGGTAGCTCGCTGTCCGTCCGTCCGGTAACAGTTTGGTCCGAGCTCAGGTCGTCTACGGCGCGCACTGTTCCCGCGCGCCTCAAGGAGTTGTCAGCAAACTGTAGGGGTCCAGCAGGGCCGAAGCCTACTGGGGCCAAAGGTTATGTGAGAATGTCACCACGGGCCCCGGGACAAAGGCAAGGAATGGAAAGGTAGGTTTTTAGTCAGTAAAAGTCTGACACTATTTCCCGCCCCACCCAAGGGCGGGATTTGTCATTGGATGATTTTACCTACCGAAAAAAAAAAAAAACCTCAAATGAAAGGGGACTTGTCTCATATAGACACTTTAATCTCATCAATATACAGACTTATAATAACAACGTCAGATCTAAAAGAAACTGGGAATACTACAAATGTTTGGGCCAAGTCCCACCAGAAGTGGCGACGCGTGGCTCTGAGATCAAAGCTAGCATTAACATATACCCTGACTCCGCATAAAGTAAGATTAAAATAGCTAGTCTGACGGCAGATGTTTTTGTTACAGGAAAAACTAGGGATTTTAAAGATTATGTAGTTTTTTGGTAAGAAATTGATCTAGAAAGTATTTCAAATTAAATGGGTAACAGTATGACTGATAATTTAGGTAGGAATATAATATAAATGACACAGTCAACATTTTCTTTTAGTCAAAAAAACACCTTTAATTGCAAGATGTGGTTACAAGTAATTTTGATAGTTAAAACTAATTTTAAAATTACTAACTCAAAAACCTGTGTTTATTTTTTGTCACCATTTTAAATTTGTAGTTTTAGTTACCACCAACCAAGACATTTCTTTTTTTCTTAATAATAAAAGAAACCCGTTTAACTTCTTTATTATAATATAATAAAGAGGACCGAATTGTATTCTTGTATGTCATGTTTACCAATACTTATGTTAGTAAAGAATCCCTCAGAAGAAGAAGACCTCACGAAAAAGGTTAATTGCCCTAAATGTGACTTTTGTGACAAGGTAGAAGATGTATAGCATATTTTAACTGAATGTGTTAGGAATAAAGCCGAAAGAAGTAAAATTATATATATACTTAAACTAAACAAATTAGATGTAGGTATCTTCCAAAGTCTGCTAGCAAAGCCTTTGTCATCTGACAAATCATCTTGGCTTCATCTGAAGCCAAGATGATTTATAACCTAGTTTTAATTAAGTAATCTTAATATTGTTTACCTGTGTACCGATGTATGTACTTAAAATTTAAGATTAAGATGTGAAATGTAACTTACCATAAGTAATAATGGGACTGGCATGAACAAATGTTCAATAAAGATAAAAAAGAATCAAAAAAATTTAAAAATAATTATATTTTAACCAATAGAATGTTACTCTATCACTACTGACATAAGCATATATATTTTCTATTTTCACGTAAGTCATCTGATATAATTTAATATTTATTGAATCTGATCACGGGCCATTCCCTCTCCTCAGAGGAGGCCTGAGTCACAGCAGTGGGAACATTTTAACATTATAAATCTATTTATGCTTGTGCTCATGCTATAGAAACTTGAATAGGCATCAGCCAGTTTTAAATCGGTTTTAATGTTACCAGAGGCAGTTGAATAAAATAGTTAAACGTTTAAATTTTACTACCCAAAAAACAATCCGAATAAAAAATATTGCATGCAATTAGTGCCACCCAAACCAAACTCAACAATAAAACCAAAAATACTATTATCAAATATTTTGTACTCATAATACCCTAAAAAAGTAATAATGACATGACCCTCTATCAACGTTGACATAGAGAAGTCTATTAAATGCCATCAAGAGCATTGTTTCCTAAACAAAAACGAAATCATACTTCACAACATTCAAAACGTCAGTATGACAAGGAGATTGTGTGTGATTTTTTTATACTGTGGCTGTTTGAATAAAACATTACAATTTTTTTTTCACGGTGTAGAATTCAGATTTTCAGCTTTGTGCAATTGAAGTAGGGGTTATGGCGAATGAAATAGTAAACTTGTTGGTAATTGATTGTTTTGCGCACGCGACACGACCGCCCTAACTAAGGGGTTGTCGTCGCCCTCAAGTTAAGGGTTATTGTGACCTACGATTATCGCAACCCTCTCGATTATTGAACAATTTGTCATTCGTGCTAGTTCGGACGATGGGCTCGTTGAGATGACGTCATATTTAAAATGTGGATTCGAGTTGTTACCCAGATACTGGGTTTAGGTTGTGGAGGTCAGAGAGGCAGGACCTTCATGTCAAATACTGATACTCATTTACATATGATGAGACTGGAAGACACACCGCAACGTGATGAAGAAAGTGTTATGCAGATTTTTATCTAAAATATGAACTTAGTGCAGCCAAATCCAGAATATTGATACGAGTATATTACCGTAACAATTAAAGAGCAAAATTAAATGTGATATCTCATGTGAAGTAAAAGTTCTTGTATATTGTTGTGACGGTGCGATGCTAATAAGCTGTCTATGCTAAGTTAGACTTCCAGTAAGTACCTATTTAATATTTTAAAATTAAAATATAAAAAGCTTTAAACATATTTGATTATTCATAGTAAAATACTTATTGCTCTTTTTAAACAGCAATCTAATAATTCTACTTTACTTGTTCACTAAATCAGTAGTTATTAACTTAACGCAGTGAAAAATCAATCTGAAAAAACCAATAGCAGCGGCATATTGTTTCCCACAGTCGGGATGACGCGTGGGGCGGCATTTTATACGCAGGGATTGCGTCCAGTGGGCCACTGTCAAACGAGAGCTCACTGAGTTCACACGGCCGTCCATAACACATAAAAATCATCTGTTTCGTGCCGAAATATAGGAAATAATCGCGTAAACGAGGATAATGACGCGAGTAGGTGGGGCCGTTCCGAAGACGCCCCTCTAGCTTTTTTTTTCTCGACGTCTGGGCGGCGCGAAGAGAACGCCTCGCGTCCCACGCGCCGAACGCACCGACATGCGCGACCGAACACGCTCGCTATACAAACCGACGGCAACGCGCCGACGGCGCACCGACTAACAACGTAAACAAACAATAAAATGCGAATAAAAAACACGCGACAAACATACACGAAATACAAGAAACGGCGCGGAAACCGTTAGCCAAATCTACCTTTAAATATCAACCAATCAGATTTAAATCATTCTAAAAGTCACGTTCTTAATTCAAGTTTGGAGCTAACAATAACATTTGAACCTGTTTTCGAGGATGTTTTGACGTTCAGTGACAGAAACCAGTGCGTTGTGTCAATTTTCGCGGTAAAAGTGACAAGTTGAAATGATGCGCCCGCGAAAAGAGGACCTAGTGTTGCCAACATGAAAAAACTGCGTGTTTTTATTGGAAATAACAGAATGCAAAGGACAGTTCATGCAGCAATACTTTTCTTATTGGTATTTTTGTTGAATATTGCGAGGTAAGTTATGGTAGAAATTAGATTTTTTTATTTTTTCCAGAACGTTAAACAATATAATATAGAATAACATAAAAATATCCGAGCAAAATCCAATGACAATGATATTAATGAAGCACAACAACATTCGCAGAGGAGTACGATAGCTCATTAAAACCCGTGGGGTAATAAAACAGTACAATAGCCACACACATGCACAAAGAAAATAAGCCAACAAACTTCAAACAAATAGGGGCGCAATGAATACCAAACTAAAACATCACGACACCTAATCATGCAAAACGGTCCTAAGTAGACAACACGGGGACTAATGAATAATGATCTGCGTCGCGTAATGTATGGTAATAAATGTAAATTTAAAAGGTGACAATCATTTTGTCGGCCCACCCAATAGTGCCGAGATTTACGTAGTATGTAAATGCTTCGATATGCCACTGCACGCGGTCGCATAATCGTAGGGCTGTTTGCTCCGTGATTGATATTCAGAGCCAAGGAATTAGTTGGGACTGGATGAGGTCCTTTTATTGGTTAAAACTGGTTTTTTGTATCGTTTTCAGATAAAAATGTAAGATGGTTTTTAAATGTGCTCATTGAACATTCCTTTTCATTTAGCTAAAATAAAATGGGCTATGTCACGGTATGTTGTATTCAAATTGTATATAAGCAACTACTTAGCTAGTGTTAGCTTAGATCTTTGCTTGTTATAATAATTAATCTCTCTAAAATAAGTACAACCATTTACTGTTATATAAATGCGTGGAATCGGTATGAGAGATGATGTACCTACACAAAAGTTTTAACCTCTGTATCCGAATTTCGAAGAACCCATATTTCAGATTTCAACCAATCTCCTTAAAAACCAATCTCCTTCATATACAAAATAAATAAAACTCTTAGGTGCTAGCATTTTAGACTATATTTCTAAACTCGATTAAGTTATACAACATATTAATTTATTGACTTCATTAAGGTTAGAAAAGGCAAATCACGTTGATGTCGATTCGGCCTATAGTCTTTATTTTGATACCTGTCTCAACATTATCAGTAGTTACTGCTGCACTCTCATATGACCCTCTTTAAATACGTTTCCAAGACAGATCACTTAAAACCCGGACACCACTCGAATTTCGAATTGGATTGAAAGGTCAACAACCAATTACGTTCAATTAGTGCCGGGCTATGAAACGGCAAACAGGTGATTCACAGATATACACAGTTCTCGTTTTTTTATCATTGCCAGCATTGAAAATTTAATGGCTCCACGGCCGTTTATATCCCAGCCATACATTCTAGTTCAATCCGATTTTATTCACAGAAAATCGTTTCACACACTCCAACTTGCTAATTTAGACGAAACTTCGTCAAAATGTGTTTTATTGACCGTTATAAAAGGTGCGAAAATCTTACTAGCATACAATTAGTACACTTTTATCTGTTCAAATATCATAAATAGAGAAATATGTTTGAGTTCCGAATGGTTGAACCGATTTCGGATATTCTTCCATTTGCATGGTTGGTTTTGAATTTCATGGTATTTGGGGAACTTGTGAATTTTTAGCTTTAAAAGTAAAGTTTTACCATATTGTAGCATTTTATGTTGGCATGGTTTTTAGATTTACACGGATCATAAAAGAACCCAATACACGAGCAGATCTTTTTCAATTTGTTTTCAAATATCATAGTTCGTATACCCAATAAATGAATCAAACATTATTTTAACTGACGTCAGTGCAGTTTATTAATATGATTATAAAAGATTGAATTGAATATTACTGTAAAGAAATAGACAACAGGTTCTCTTTATAATTCGATTTTTCGTAATAACTTGCCATATCAATAAATAAAAATAACAGTTAAATGTTTTAGATGTTAATAGTTTTCTTAAATATATTTTTTTAGTTATTGGCTGTTATAAATCAGTCACATTTTTGGAACTTGGCGTAAGATATTTGCTATTTAAAGCCACTTCTATCGCGAAAAGCATTAATTCAAAGTTTAAATTATTAAATTACCACACTAGAAAAACCAGAGTGGTCAAATGACCCTAATGAAGTTTGCATTATAGTCATTGTCGTTTTATGATTTTTATTATTCACGTTATTTTAATATGTGTATACTGATACCAAGATAAATATTTGTTTAAAATGGTACCTACCTAGAAAGACTGCAGTAGTCATATGACCACTTGTCTTTATGTATGTAGTTCAAAATTTCGGTCTTCCTAATGTTAATCAGGCAATAATCTTATGGTTCATAATTTAGACACTATCAATATGTACGAGATTATTTGAAAGATTACCTAACCGTGGAACACGGGTGAATTTTAGTCAGAAGTTTGACACTCACTATCACTCTTCCCTGAGCAGCGAAGTCATCACGCTCAGCTAAAAAAAGTGGATAATGGAATTATCTAAAGCAAAAATAAAGAGATAAACTTATTTCTTTCATTATAGGAGTAATCTTGGAACTGATTACTTATACATTAATGAAAGTTCTTCCCTTGATAGTAAACCGCATCGAGTGCTATATGCTACCTTTCACCGCATCCCTCATGCGTGATGAAATCCGCACGACATTAAAAACACCCTTTTTCAACTTTTTTATTAATTGGCATTTAATATGTATAACCGAAAACTTTAGTGTTGTTTACTAAAAGGCGATTACAAAAATACAAAAAAAAAAATATCTGAATTTTCTTCGTCATATTGACGATTACAAAAAAAGTTTTTTTAATGGTCAACCCGATGAAAGTCAAAGAGTCTTTTGACCAAAATTTGACACGACGACACGTTAACCTCCCAAAGGGGAAATTACTCTTAATAGGTTTTTATTTATTATTTGTACAAAGAATACAGGATTCTATGATAATAACATCTATGTTAAATAGCAACCAAAAACCACTAAGATTTAGACTTGTGCTATCATGAATCTACCTGAATATCGAAACTACAAAATGAGTTTATTATGTGTATGTTATTTTGATAACAATTTAAAAAATCTATAAATGTTAAAGGTTGTTATGTTTAGGTCTAAAAAATTCTTATGTAACACTTAGTAATATTTCTTAAGTTTTCACTTGATATGTTTATATGTGTAATATTTTTTAAATAAATATCAATAATGTTATATCTATAATTTGAAAAATCACCAAATATCCTCCAACCCTGGGTGGAGCAAGACGTAGTATCAAACTTCTACTGAATTTTGAACTTTTACTATCTACATGTGTTCTTTCAGTTGCCATATGCGTTTTTGGTCCATGCTGATCCTTTTAATCAATTCTGCACACTAGTAATGTAGATATCTACTAAGAGATCATCGTTTATATTGAAATCCTTTACGACAAAACATAACCATGGCATGACGTAACCAAAGCGAGATATAACAGATTCACCATTCCTACCTACGCGTATTGCTGTCTGCATGACCATGGCACATGAACGCGTATTCCGATATTAGTGGATTACTAATTTACCTTAATAATAGGTTCTTTATACATTAATGATTTTATATTTGTAAAACCAAGGCCGTTCATCCCCACGCGCTCGGTCAATAGGGTGACTAGTGACTAGCGTACACATTTGAGTTTGCTCGCGACCGGCAGCTGCCGACTCTTTTTGTGGGAAAAGATATGAAAATCACACTAATATTCTTCTTCTTCTTTGTCCAACCCTCTTCTCAGTTTAGCTACTATATAGTCTCTTACGTACCTGTACGTTTACCCCAGAGAGCTCTGTTCAGGCTTGTCTTTGCACTCACACTCGCTTGCTGGATTTCTTTTTGTATATTAGACCACCGTGTGGCGGTGGTCGTCCTCTTCCCCGTGGTCTGTCGGATACTTAGGGCCTTTCTCACAGAGTGGCCATCATTTCGTCTAAGAATATGACCGTACCAACACATGCCACTTTCTTTCAACTTTCGGGCAGAGGATCATATAAAGGTATCCTCTGACGTATTCATTTCGCACTTTGTTTAGCCGGGTAACAAAATTACAATAAACATAAAAGTTGGTGAATGCGTGTGTAGGTGTGTGTGTTTGTTACTTCTTTTGTTAGTCATTTCGATGAAGCTTGGTACACAGGTACACTATATCCTGAAATAGCACAGAGGATACTTTTTATGCTGGAATTATGTTTCATGCGGGCAAAGCCCAGCAGCCTGTTTAAAATATTCTGTTCATGTAAAAAACCCATTCTTCAATAGTTTATTGATAAACCCTTAACGCGGCTCTTGTGACTTAAAATTTTGGTAAATAATTAGTAGGTATTATTACTGAATACAAATTAGTTTTATTCGTCAGGTGGGCCACTAGCTAATTCTTAATCAACATCGTGGCCCACCTATACAATAAACAAGACGACCTAACTGTAAGCCATTGCGTTGGAAACCTTATTGGTTGTTTGTTAATAGATAGTCGTCCGTGTCGAGAAAATATCCCTAGAGTAACGTTACGACAGTAGTTTAATAATAGCTTCTGAATATTGGTTATTTACTTTTATCTGAATAATAAACCATATCAAGTGTAAGCTAGTTTATGATTAAGTAAAATATTGCAAAACATATAAATAAATCTTAACACAAGAATGACAATAACAAGTACAGTACCAATTAATAAAATAAAAGAAGACTTTAAAACATAGTTTACAAATGCAAAAACACGGTGAAAAATTTCTAAACATGAAAGTAATGTAGACAATAGTCTTTTTAGCCAAAAAGTATATTGATATCCATAGCATTGTTTTCTTACATCCCAGTGCTGCCATCTATTATCTCGATATAACATCAAAACATTATCGCATCCAGCAAAATTTATTCTTTGTAAAATTAATATTCATAATCGAAGTTATCACTGGTACCAATATCTATTGGCGGCTTAGCTTGTATGAATATTTTAAGTAGGTATTATGTAAAACAAAAGAATTTGTATATAAGCTTATTAAGTTTCATGAAATGCCGTATTAGTATTCGTAAAGTTATAACCATTTACTAAGTTTTCAGAAAATAAAGGTTTTACCAATTAATCATTTATTTTATTCGTTTTTTTACAACTTCCTTTTTCAGAGAATGGGAGGAAACGTTTAATGTTTATTTCGCACTTACATGCATAATTTCGTTTCAATGAATAATATACTTGGAATACAGTATTAGGATATGGCATGTGGGGCATTTCCTGTGAGGCTAAATAGTCGACAATGCCCATACTGCTTTGTAGCAGGAATTTTCTGGACTTTTACGGACAACTCTTTGTTTATACTTTGTTCCCAAGTAATTTACACAGAGATCCATAAAAGCGAATGTGCATGTAAACAGAGGCTTATCACGAGTTCTTAAGGCGATCCATTTGATGACCAAAACGGAAAGAGATGGAGCTATATAGGGTGTATAACTCCATCTTGCTTTCTCGCTCACACGACTGACATTTTAACACGCCATGGTAAGGCGTCAGGCAACTGAAGGAACATTTTTGGTTTTTAGTTAGTAAAAGTCTGACACTCTCACGCCCTATCCAGAGCGAGAGAAGTAATTTGATAATATCCCTCATAAAAAACAAAATTGGTAACTAGGTATGTAAATAAATTATCTGTACCGTAATGTTTTAGCAAATATACGAGTAATATAATGTGAATAGAAACTTAGTACTAGAGATACCGACGCGTGTGACACTATGCTGGTTTTTTTTTAATACACTTATTCGAAAACGCGCTCTTATTCTACCATTTTTTTTCACACTAGTGCGGAAAAAGCGTGTGCTAGCCCCGCCACAATTTTATTATAAAAAAAATTGTTTATCGTATCAGGCGCGGTCAAACCCCACGAGTCATAAGTGTATTGAAAACGTTTGTACGTTTAATACGCGTGCAAATTCGTCACTGCAGCCCTCGGCTCCATAACACACTCGCCTACGGCTCGTGCGAATTCCACGGTCACAAAGACAAATTTTCTGCACTTGTAATAAAATGTACCTACTGTTTCTAAGGAATTTGGGATTCACGAATGTTTGGAACACTCAGTAGGTATAGGTTCCTTATGTAGGTATATCTCTCACGAAAAACCTAATAAAAAACTCCACATCACCCAATTGTAACAAGGAAAAGTCAAAAGTATCAACCGCCGGTGGTCCGAATACTTGACATTTTAATCGAAAAGGGAAATTAAACCACTTTCTAAAGGCACAACGAAATAAAAAACATAAAATACATTTTATCATTACCACGCAAAGAGCAGGACAAATTAATGCATCTTAAATAACAATAAATAGCCCTGATTTGTCGATACAAGTTGGTACGGTGAAGCCTTGGAGACTTGCGATACGGCGATATTATCCGATTTATGCACATATTAACACTTATCGGACTAATTGCTACTGTACCAACATTTTTCAACGTACCACAAATTAAGTATATCTCATAGAAGAGTATAAATCCTCCTGTAGGTATAGAGTCACTATATACATTGTTAGTACATGGAATTTCAATCAGACTCGCGCGTTGCGTGCTTAAAATGTCGTAACTACAACCTCGACACAAGCAAATTTCCCCCATCGAGGTTTTAATTTAGAGTAGAATATTCCGTGGGTGTTCTCAAGCTAAGGCATTTTAAATCTCAGTGTTAGAGAGGATAAAAGTATTTGCAGAATTGTCGGCACGCAGAGTGAAGCAATGCAAGTAGCTGTAATTTGTATTGAAATAACCTTTTTGAATGGGTATCGTAGCATTTCATCAGGCCGACAACGCGAACGGATTTATTATTTTTTACCGTGGACGGTTTTAAAGTACGAAATTATTGTTTTTATCTCGTCATGAGGAATTTTTAAAGCAATTATTAAGTATCGCGCCGTGTTTTAATTGGATCAGTCGGGTTTAACGACTTTGGGAGAGCTGTTAGGCGTTTTGCTAAATCCTTTGCCAACGTGTGGCTGGTTTTTTGGCGAAGCAAACTTATTTTGCAAACATTTACGTTTATTGGGATGTAAACATTACGATTTAAATGCTTTTATTATGCGCGCTTAGCATTGCACGTAATTGTATTTAATTTTGCATTCTGCTGGAACAAAAATGGCTTCTCTGCGTGCCTGAAATGTTTGTGATTGATTGGTGAATCCATAAAGATTTAAGTTGATTTTTATGTCAAAGGCTATAAATAAATATGAACAAGTGAAAAATGGTGATGCAGAAGACTCTCTTATATTTATTTTGCTAATATCCTGAATTTGGATCCATCTGAACAAGCTATTTTTTTCTTAAGTCTATGAATGAAGTGAATTTAATCTACTCTTTGCTTTTGGCTAAATAATCTTGTCTATGTTCGCAACAAAATAATCCCTTAATCAAGAAACTGCAAAATATTTTTGACAAACCTGTATTGACGCAATACAAACCTGTATTGACCTAAGACAAACCTGTATTGACGTATAAGACATACAGAAAAACCTGTATTGGCGTAAGGCAAACTTTTATAGAGCAGCACAAAATTTTGTTAGCTGAAAATAAAACTGTATTGGTACAAAAAAAAAGACAGATACACTTTTATTTTTGAGACGTTTAAAAAGTATTTTGACACAGTATTATTTATACACCTGTTTTCTTGTACCTAGTGTGAGCACTGTATTAGTCCCACCCTGTGTATGTAATGATACCGCACAGCGTGGGAAGGGACGAGATAACTCAACAGTTAAGCAAAGACGGAAAACTGTATTTAACTTGAGGTAAGTTACGATTATTTTTAGTGTTCCTTATTAAAATGAGAAATTAACAGACAGAACGAAATTACTGCTGTAAGCTTTTTGTTGTGGAAATGAGTTTTTGTGTTATTGTCGTAAATTATAGATCAGTGTGTCTATTACAAGTTATTATTGTATTTATTTTGTTAACGGTACATTATTTCTACTACCCAGCCATATGCCTAAAAAGTAATCAAAGAAAGAAAGCCAAAAAAAAAACAATTTAAAAAAAAGAACCTTTCGTATTTGAAATACTCATTATTTTATTCACTTGGCTGATGAGGCTATGACTAGTATTAATCTTTTAAATATTTATGGATTTAAACCATTTTTATTCTCACAATAATTTACGAAATCATTTACAGACAAGATATTCAGGTAAGAAAAAAAATTAAGGCGATTGGCGTAGTTAGATGTCACAAAGAATGTAACAAATAATAACTTAAATAGTAGTCCAGCAATGTTGTAACTTACCCAATTCCTTTGTTCGACGTCTCCTCAATTATCAGTCACGTGGTCAGAACAAAGGAATTGGTAGCGTGGCCAACTCCAAGCGTTCACGCTTAACGAAACGATCGTTTGATTGAAAATTGCTAAGAGGGCTGGTTGTGCAAGTATTTGATCATTTGAATATTTCCATCAAAAAACTAAGAAAATTATTTTTCTATGGTACAGAACTTTTAATCTACAGTCTCTTCACACTTGACCATTCCAAATTAAGAGCATACGCCTTTGTGATAAGAAATGTTGGTACACAGTTAAATAGTCGTGTATGCCTCGCCCTAAGAAAATGTAATGACCAAACAAACTAAGGAATTCATTCTATAACACAAGTATTCTTACTTGAGTACCAATGTTGACACCTCTACAGTCCGGACAAAGCGTTTCGCTTCGTCGTTTATACCGCGTACTTCGAAGAACTGGAATAATTTGCCTCCTGAGGTCTTCCCGTCCGATTACAATTTAAGTGTTTCCAACTAGAGTGAATAGGCTCTTAATAAACTAGTGCGCTTCACCAGCAACGATTGCATCACTGCTTACCATCAGGTGGGATTACAGTTATGCACTAGTTGTAACAATTAAAATAAAATGAATGGAAATATAGAACCGACGTGTAGTCAGCTCTGTTTTACTGCGGGATTATTCGAACCTGTGTTTCCTGATGGCTACAATCCGGGAATCTTTAAGTCAAGAGTGAATAGGTTACTTCTAGGTAAACACGCTCCATCGTCGACCGCATCGTCAGTTTCCATGGTGAGATAGCAGTCAAGCGCAAACCTATCAACAATAAAAAAAGGTTTACGAGACTCCTTGAAAATCTCAAAAGCCTGACACTCCCTCTGCCTCCACCCAGAGCGGGAGAATTTATTTGACAGTATCACCATGCCACTAGGAATCAATTTGTAATTAAAAAAGTCACTGAATTTCTCTTGACATTTTTTCTGCCAAAAACAACCAGAAACATTTTGATATCTACAATTCTACATGTTCTCTTTTTAAAATATGAAAATCTATCCACATATTAAAAAAAAAAAGTGAACAGACGGGTAAATCCGAAACGTTAACACATATAAAACACGTGCGTTATTTATCAGTGTTGATCGGAGCGCAGTCGCGTACATCAGATGTACCCCAAGTACGTGCGGCCATAGTTTTTATTTAATATGTGACACTTCCTGTCATGTCCCATCTAGTTCTATGATGTATTACATTTGTTTTAGAAACTAGGTTTTTGTCTTGTCACGACTTTTATGGAGATATAATGAAATATTACAAGTGTTAGTCGTATCTAAAAAGTAACAGGTAAAAAGAGAAAATACACACACATGAATGAAGAAATTGTTTGAATTGACACAGAATACTGAAAGAAAGTGAATCCTTTGGAAAGTTAGTCTTTGAAGCTGAGTTGCGCCATTGGGTATCCGAATCGAAGGACCAGAGGGTCCTTTGACCCGGATACCCAACAGCTCAAACGTAACTTTATCTAAACTTACAAATCATATACAAAAATAGTTCCATATTGTATACGACTTGACATTCGCGAACGTTTATATTTACCGCCATCATCTTTCTATTATAGAACAAGCCGACGTAAAACGAGTGTCCACCTTTATGTCTGAGTATAGTTTTCGCACTTAGTCCAACACGAACCATTGTACGTGGCCCATGGCGGCCATAACCTTTGGTGGGCTTATTCCAACCTGGTCACCTCTCTCCAAAAGCTGATTATGCCTCCCAGGTTTTTCACAGCGTCAATGAAGGAGTACGGTGATCCTAAGGTTCGTGTGCATATATCAGTGCCACCTGTGCAGTCCAGAAGCACATGCGCAATTATTTATCTCCTCCCCCTCCAAGCATGCTCTGCATAGGGTACTATCCGTGATGCCTATTGTGTGGAGGCGCTTATTCCGTGTGCAGTATCTAGTGATCTCCGGCACCCGGCGCAGGCTGCCTCTGTCCAATTAGATGATATTTTTGGTGAGGGATTTGTTAAGAGGTGGTATGGCCTCTATGGCCTGCCTGCATCCTAGTGACAAAGACCACCAACGCTCTGCTTATATATGTATGTATGTGTTCACGTGGCCAACTACTCAGCTGACCAAAGGGGATCGGCACAATGGGTTCGGGCCCGAACACCACTGCACTAGAACCTCTCCTGGCTAGTTCGTCTCTGCATCGTTGCCCACCGAGCTGCTATGTCATTTAATCCACTGTAACGTTACAGTATTTCGTTTCTGTGATTCTTTCCTGTGCAGAGTCATTATATAATTCTGGAGGTAGTAGAATTTTGTTTAGGGATTTCAGGACTGAGGTACTGTCGGAGAGTATCTGGATGTACGTGTCTGTTACATTCCTAGTTTCTATGGCATAGGCCGCTAGGATTATGCCAACACATTCTGACTGATAGAAGGTGTTGAATTTTTCTAGCGGTCTGGATATTATGATATTGAAGTCATTCGAGAAGACTCCGACCCCCGTGCCAGTATCTATCTTGTAGACCCTTACTTCTGCTGGGCCTGAGTAGTTATACACTTCCTCGTTAATTGAATGTTGAATTGCTTTTGGAAATGGTACGCCTTCGGGTCTTTAACGCTAGGTGATGCCTTCATCGGCTATCGTTTGATAGCGTCTTCCATTATGCGTATGTGTTTGATTCTGGAATCTTTACTCAAGGTGCCCGATATGCTGAGCCTGAAAGCTGCTAAGACCGCCTCCTAATGATTAACGCGTACGAGTAGGTATGTTCGAAAAATCGCCCTAAGACCACAGATTATAGCATAAAAAATAAACAACCTTATTCAATTTCAGAGTTAAAGCAACGCCACAAAACTTCACTGCGCAACTTTCGAAAGTATTCATTATTGAATTTAATATTAAATTTCAAAAGTCTGTAAAATTCCTTCGCCCACGGTCGTCGAACAAAAACATTTCACAGGCATCCGCAGCGGAGCTCATAACTTTTCAATCGAGACTTAATTATAAAATCGCTGGAACATTTTCACATGCCATCGAAATATTAGCTACTGGTACGGACTAAACGAACAAATTGTTTCATTCCGAAACTATTCTAACAACGCGATATCATCCGAAACTCGTATACATTCACAAATAAATTAATAACGTTGACTTTAATTATGAGAATAGCCCAATTAGTAGGACACGGTGGTCACACGTAATATTAAGTAGGTAGGGTGCCATTCATTTATTACGTAAAAATTTAAAGGAAAACAACACGAAAATACCAACAATTTCACAAAAACTGAAATATATGGGAATATACGATTGGTTGGTTTTGATGTTTATTTTTAAGGGTGTTCTAAAATATCATGCGGGCTTCAAAAAAATTCAAAAGGCAAAAAACGTGTTTCGCGTGTATATTGCACCCATTACAATAAATATTAATATTAATAATATTAATTCAATTAATATTATTTGCAGAGGTTACGCATACGTGATAAAATCCGCACAATATTAAAAACATCCTAAAAGTAACAATTTTTAGAAACTTTTGCAAGTGTGTAGTTTACGCAAAGAAATAATGTCTAGTTCACAAGCAGGGAGGCACAGTGACGTTGAGATGGAAATATTTTACTTATAAGCATCCGACAGCACATAGGCACACGCGCGGTTGCCTGCGTTTTTTCAAATCCTAACTTCACGTATTTTTATAATCTTACATTAGAACTATCAAGACTTCCTCCCACCCCTTTGTAAGAAAAAACAAGACTTGGTCGAACCCCTCCCCCCTAAATCGTCTTACGTAATAAATGGATGGCCCCTAATATCTGTTTAAATGGCCAAGATTAGTCACTAATTATTAAATATTGTTATTGTCACCATTCGGAAGAGGTAGCAATATTATGAATACATTAAACGCTAATTATTTGGTATTGATGCGTGCTGTGCGGTAAAATTATGTTATTCATTTTGGTTAAATGCGATTGAGATGTCAGTTGGGTGGTCTTTTCATTTCGTTTATGTAAGTAACATTATTATTATATTGGTGAGTCATGATTCTATTAAGTAATGTGCGATCCGGGTTTACTTTTTGGAGAAAGCGTACTTGCTGTAACTTCTATTACACGAGCCCCAAGCAGATAACGCTGTCCGAACACCTATTGTCTTTCTATTGTGACTCTAACTATGGTATTCAAAGGGAGATACCTTGGGCTGCAGCCTGCAGGATTGTTTGAAAGAGTAGCAATTAATTACTTCAATTGCCGAGTAGCAATTGATTATTTCAAAAACCGGGTCGAATCCTATTGGGGCTATGGGTTTTGCGAAAAGGAACCCCGGGGCACTGGAACGAAGGCAAAGAAGGAACGTACGAGTGATATTTAGTCAATGAAAGTATAACACGATAAAACGGAAGTAGTAGAGAGTAGATTTCCCACCTAAAAACAAAATGGCACACCGCTGAGCAGAAATGTAGGTATAGCTACAACCTGAAGGTCTATAAGTCAAGAGTGAATAGGTTACTTTTTGGAAACATCCTCCTTGGTCGATCGCATCATCACTTACCATTAAGTGAGATAGTGGTCAAGCATGAGCCTATAATTAACAAAAAAGCTATAATTAAAAATAAAATTAATAAAAGGATAAGCAAACAGTGAGACGGTGGATACTTTTACGGCTTCCTTTTACAAATAAAAACTGCCATGAGTAATGTGAAGGTCTACCTCGAGGCCTTGGAACGAAGGCAAAGGAGTAGCAGGGGTGGAGCTTTAGTCAGTAAAAATCTGACACTATCTCCCCCCCCCCCCGCCCCCAGTCCGCGGAGATGTCATTGGATGATTTTTTCATCAACAAAAAAAAAATGCACAGCCCAATTCACACAAATTTGATTTTACCTATAACAGACAGAAGGCTGCTGATGTAAACCAAAGACCAGACATATTCAGACTCACTCGATCCCCTTCAAGTTACTACTTATTTTGTAAAAACTAACCTAACCGAACAAATTTTCCTCTTTCCAGCTCTCGGGACAACATGCTTCCAAGCCACGTGAAGCTCAGTTCCTCCCTCACCTGTCGCCTCGTCGGTGGTTTGACCAGGGAGCAAAGATCCGTCTGCCACGAAGCCCCTGATACGGTGGCCATAGCCTTCGAAGGTCTTCAGCTAGCGGTCAAAGAATGCCAGCATCAGTTCCGATGGCACCGGTGGAATTGTTCCAGTCTTTTGATCAAGAGCAGTAATCCTCATGGCAGTTCTATTATGAAAAGAGGTTTGTTTTGTGATTCTATTTTCAAAAATATTGTGTATAATGAGTGCATTCAAACGGGGCAAATAGGAACGCAAGGTTCCATAGAAACAAAGAAAGGGGTTTAAAGAAATTGTTTGCAGCATTTAAGTACTGCAATTACTTATTTCTTGCACATTGAGGGTTTCGTACACACTAACGTATGTAAATAATTCAATTCGCGAATAGAGTTTCGAAGATTTTTCCGAATCATAAGAAAGTATTTCTGTTTTTTGTGACGTAACTACTTTCACATATTGCCCAGCTGTATAGCTCCTTAAGATACAGAATTAACTACACTACACCAATTTTAATTGCACTATCCACTAGAAATTAAATCGCGAATTATTCAGACAGCCACTGAACTTAACTCGCCAAAAGCCTGAGAAAAACTCCTAATGAGAGTTTTAAAGTACCTACATACTACTGTCATTTAAAAAGACAGTACAATGCTTCACATGCTTTATTGCAAAGGTTACTGTTAACCAAGATTCAAGAGACGCTGCCCACAGCGAGTAAAACTGACAAAGGTACCTCATAAACTAGTCAAAGAGACCTCACTCGATTACCTTGGCACAGCAACGGAAGACAAACGCCACCGTCCTTAAAACTACACAAGCTCATATAAAACCTTCAAAACCATAATAAACATATGTATTTATTAAGCCTTTGTCGTAACGAAGGACCAATAATATCATAAGATTATTTCCAAAATCGTAGGTGGTAGCGATTATTGTCGAATAATGCCAAAACCAGTCCCACATGATCGTAATTCCATCATACATTTTTTTTTTATACATATTAAAATAAACGCAACTAAAATTTCAAACCAATCGCGATCCACCATTACAATCCGAATTTATTACGACGAAAAATTATTCACGCACATTAAGAGGCCACCGGTGAACTGACATATCCACGTATTATGTTCTTAATATACGTATTTACTGAGCCGTTCGTCTTTATGTCCTATCTTCGGGTGTGAAAAGGCTTTGTCGACCTCGTTTTTTCCACAATCATCGCACACGTTGACGTGGAAATTTACGAGCATGAAGATGGGAGACAACAAATAATAAGCTGGTGGTGGCCAGGTGGGGCTCGCACCCGCGCCCCGCGATTTCACGCTACGTGTGGGTCCCGGCCCCCTCCCACCTCCCCGCCCTGACCCTCTAGCCGCTCAACCAATTAATATCTTAACTGGAATTGCCTGGACTCGAGTACCAACAGAGTTACTCAATTTTCTCCACGCCCTTTTATTGCTGCGCGCATTTTAATAACAGCTTCAGATTCTTCATTAAACCTCATAAACGCAGATTGGATAATACGCGTTTCTAAAATAGACAGACTCACATATAAAACGTAATTGAACATTGAAATAGTGAGATCAAGTCAAGAATGTTATTCAGTCTATTGTGTCGTCGATATTATTAGTATTGGTAATGCCCGTAACGATACCTTCCGGCCCTTCAGCAACACGACTGTTTAAATTGAAAAATTGTGAAAAAAGCAGCGTAACTAAACACTTAAACATCTTTCTTAACGTGCCTATTGTTGGGGTCCCGAATTGAACGCTGACGGGTGAGTGAAACAAAAAAAAATGAAGAACAAATCGAGATGCTTTTAAATAGGATAATAGCGATCGATGATCGAAGAAGAAAGATGATAATGATTCCGGACCGTTGGTTTTTTTGTCCGAACGTGTAGGATCGATGAAAGAGCGTTGTGGACGGATGGCATTCTGGATAGATCACGGAATTTGTTCCGCTTCCCCGAGATCCTTCACACGTTGTTAGCGCTCTTGTACGTGACGCTGTTACATTATACTGTCAACGATTTAATGACTTTTGTGAGGCTAATGAGACTATTGTCGGAAAAGTTTTTCGCCTCGGGCGTTAATAGCTGGATGGTAGGAGAGATTAGCGTGAGATGTGTGGATCGACGCGTCGGCTGTCGGCGCAGTCGCGTGAGAGAATGGCGCACGTCGCGTCGGGGCAGCCGGGGCAGCGGGGCACACAGGGTGGCGCGCATGCGTCGATACAAATCTGACGGCGCGAGCGCACGTGACGTGAATTCACGACGCGAATGTGTCATAAAAAAGTGACATTTATTGGCGTTTTATATCAACAACATGTCGTCAGGTGACGGAGTGCCGTCGACAATGTGGTTATGATGTTGCAAAAACATGATGCGCTGTTCTGTCTTATCTGACGATGTGTCGTGGGAACTTCGTCGGCGAGACGAGACAGCTTTATTAAAAGGGAATCGGGCAATTTTTTATGAGTTTTGAGTCATGTTAATAATTTGCGGACGAAATATCGCGCTTTGAGTGAGACGTCAAAATTGTGCGACTGTAATTTGCGGTTACGACGACTCAAGCACGGTGAAATGTCAAGACGGTTACCGATAAAGCGCCATCATTGACCTAAAATAACAACTCTTAAAAGGTTTTAAACAAAAACTTGAACGTGTCGAAATGTCTCAATGCGATGGAGGCTCAACCCTCTAATGGTCGCGATAACATCTTGCTCGGTGCGTTACCGAATCGTGCTCCTTCAGATGCTTCACAACTGTGAGAAAAAACGCACAAAAGCGTCATAAAAACATGAATTTGTCCAAAGTTCCCAGTTTTAGACGTGACATCGAGTAGGGCTTTTTTTTGTTTGGCCCTTTTTGTTCCCTGTCGGATTATGAATCTGCTTTTAAGGGTTAATTAAGTCAAGAAGAGGATTAGTGATCTTGCGGAAATTTAAAGGATGATATAGTGGAATTATAATGATTCATTCAAAAGAATAAATGTTTATACATTTTAGGTTGAAAGAATTAAATCATAACGTTTTTGTTTGATAGTCGAACAAAAAATTAGGTAAGTATCTTTATCTTGGAAATAATCAGTTATAATAAATGACATATTTAGCTATCAGCCGTATGACATATTTAAAGTTATTCCGTAAATACATCACCGTGAGAACACAGATGAAGAGAGTTTGAATTGAGCT
This sequence comes from Leucania comma, assembly GCA_958295575.1. Taxonomy (NCBI): domain Eukaryota; kingdom Metazoa; phylum Arthropoda; class Insecta; order Lepidoptera; family Noctuidae; genus Leucania; species Leucania comma. The sequence continues at coordinate 7,684,032 of OY282468.1, forward strand.
ATCATCGCACCTAAAATTCTAGGATCGACTAGGTTCTAAGGGTCAGTAAGTCACATAGAACCCGCATTTCCTAAGTTTTCTTAACAGAAAACTACCTTTACAGAACTGCAACAAAATAACATAAAACATCATCTAGAAATCGTCCTTTTTCTTAAGGTCAAATGACTTTTCCCACTCTAGGGTGGAGAGAGAGGATGTAGACTTTTACTGACTAAATTCACACCTGTGCCCTCCAATTGCTCTTTGTGTTCCAGGAAATAGAAGAACAAATTGTCCAAGCGTCATAATATGATATGCGTATGACGTAACTATTAGTTTTGAAAAATATCACAAAAACCAAAAACAAACAAGCTAAATACCTGGGAAATCATCAAATACCATCTCCTGCTCTGGGAAAAGTGAGAAGGAATGTCAGACTTTTACCGTCTAAAACCTACCTCTTTACTTTCGCCTCACCATCAGTGATTTCGTCACTCCTTATCATCAGGTGGGATCGCCGTCAAGCGATATTTAGTTTATATAAATAAAAAAAAAAACTCAAAAGCACAAGATACAGAAGGGACATTTCAACAGCGACAGAAATCCTGACAGAAATATTCTACTCATAAAAGTATGCAATGGCTGCCAAGTATCGGAAAGCGTAGCATTGGAAGGCCTTCTTCGAGATGGACATGGACAGCGGGAATCTGATGGATGCACAGGAACAGTCGTTGTCAGAACTTTGAAATTATGATGAGGAAGATGATGATTTTATAATATTAGTTATGGTTGTTTTTATTTCTCGAAGTTCTGGACCTCTATCCATCTGGTGGGAAGCAATGGAGAATTTCCGAAACATGCCTAACAATGATATCTTATTATTTCCCAACTCCTGCCACACAGCCATCTCTCTGCTTCATTTCCAAATCTCCTAAGATGTAAGTCACAATTTCTCAATTTCGATATTAAACCAAATCTAATTGCAGCGCGTGCGAGCCCTACCGATCGTAAATTAGTCTTGCTGACGTCACAACCGCGTTATCGTCTGGTTTTGGTAATTAGCGATTCGCAACACAAGCCGAAGGTACCAAACGGGGCTTAATTGCTACGGAACCCTTGCAGCGTCGGATATCTGCTGCTTGTATTATTTTTTTTGGTAATTTCAAATTTGCGAACCTGCATTTTTGCTAAAGATATTGTACTGTTTTATATGTTCCAGCTTCGGTATTGTAGACGTAGGACACTAGTTGGCTCATTTTGCTTATACTTTAAAAAAAAAGTATATAGTGTTAGAAACTTTTCAAATCTGGTGGAAAGTACTTTTTCAACATACCGAAATGTGACGTCACCACCGTTAGGTTAGGTTAGAAAGAGATATCGTTTTGACTAGTAGAGAATAAAATCATTTATTTGCTATAAATATGGTATGGTATGGCATGAGTTGTTATTGACAGATATAGCCCGAGATATATTTCACCTGTTACAGATACGCAAATATAAAAAATATACATACACAAAATAATGAAAATTTATTAAACATATAATTGAAGTTTATATTATATTGCAATAACTAAATAAATAAAAATTAAACATGAAATAAATTTATGGATCCTTGAAAAAATTGTAGAACATGAAGTTTTCTTCAAAAAACCTTTTACTGGATAAAAACTTTCTTTTATCAATCGGTCCCATAAAAAACGATATAATTATGGTAATTCGGAAATATTTATAAATGTACTATGTCTGGTATGTACCACTATTGTACATAAAATTTAAATAAATATATAAATAGCGAGATGTTCCCACCGACCCTCACATTTCCTCATACCAATATTTGAAACGCTAATTGCTGTTTCTGAATAAATTACTTAGCTAAGTATATTTTTTTAGTTCTTATGAAATTAAAATATCATTGGCACTAAACCGTCGTTATACTTGTATTTATTGTTAAGTTTAAAACTATTCTAGTTTTTTTTTTTATGGTAGGTAAAATCATCCAATGACAAATCCCGCCCTTGGGTGGAGCGGGAAGTAGTGTCAGACTCTTACTGACTAAAAACCTACCCCATTCCTTCGTTGCCTATAGTGCCGGGGCTGAGCCTTCCTCTCCGAAAACGGCCCTTGACCCCAGCAGGCTTCGACCCTGCCTGCCTGCAATTAGCAGGCTGGGCCTCTTCGGTGTGCTGACAGCTCCTTGAGGCGCGCGGGAACAGAGCGCGCCGTCGACGACTTGGGCTCGGTCCGGTCGGTTAGCAGACAATCGGACAGCGTGCTACCCATTGCACGCCGTCCGCAAGCCCGCGCCTACGGTGGCCGGAAATCGGGATCGGAATCCCGGCGGCGGCTGGGGCGAGCGCCCCGTTGCCTCTGCCTGATGTGGTCGGCCTCCTCCTTTGCTAGCATTACTGCTTCGCAGAAGAAGGCGACAAACTATTCTAGTTAAAGAAACACAGAAGAATACTCATTTGATTACGTAGGTAACGGATAATACACCTATTGCCGGCAGTCACTGTTTTATAAATTCAAGTCAAGAGCGAGAACCTCCTCTCACTTGCCACCAGATACAATATATGTCAAACGTAGACACAAAAAATATTCTCGATTTAGCGTGAAATTTTGATATCTGTACGTTGTATATAAGCTCAAAAATCCTAAAGCATGTAAAAAAACTGCTGCCGTATTGACTTTTTTAGAATAAAATAGAATAATTTATTTTAAGATCAAATACTTTCAGATGAGTTGGTTTTATAGAACGATGCCTTAAGAAAAAGCGATTCAGATGCTATACAGAATCCCATGCAGTTTGATCCAGGCATTTAGACGGTAATGCTGTTTGCACATTCCTTTTACACTAACAGTTGCTTAACTAAGCTAAGTGGTATTATAAATCTTCATAAATAGAACACATTTACATAATGGTGTCCTTTAAAATCTTTGAATAATGCTGGCTGACAATAAAACTTTAATTATTTCCATAAACGTATTCTGCAGTAAAAAAGAAATCTTGAGGATATAGCTCAGGCTATTTATGTTGCAGAATATAGCACAATTTTCTGCATTTTATATAAATTTTAGGGAGTTGCGTATACTCCCACAATGCGACCACCCCGTTAAAACGGACAAAAACATAAGTAATCGTTTTCAGTAATTGTATGAATATATACGGAGTATTTCCAATAATTGACAAACCAAAAACTCAATGGAGTTCATTCATTTTGGCGCCAGATTTATAAGCTATCCAGTTGGAAGCGAGAAACTCCACTAAAAACTGTTTTAAAAATCACAAAGTGCACAATCGTAAATCACGCATGATGCGCGAGCATGCGCGTCGGGCGCGGCGCACGCGCATCAGAAACAATGTTACACAACACGGAAAAAGACGACCACCGCCGACGATGCTCGGAAAAACCGATCATTATGCGCATTCGATTAAATAAAATGTCCGCGTTCGTATACGCTTAAGAATCGGAAATGAAATAAAACGTTCAATGATAAAATTGAAATTTGTATTTACTTAGGCAGCTGATTTTTTGCAAGTCGGCGCCGAGTCGCCGTATATGGGACGAATGTAGATTTACCAATTTAATCCGTGGTTCGAGGAATCGAGGTGGCGCTGCGGTCGCGAGCGACGACGTGCGCTGTCCGGCTGTCCCACTGATGGACAGGTATAAGTAATTAGGTCCTGAAGCGTTACTTGTTTTTGCTACGTTGACCAACCGACCAACTTTAAATCGCAAATGTGAATAAAACTGCCTCGATTTCAACATTGTATACCTACTTATGGATAACGCGAACGCTATTGGACGGATAAATTAATATTTAAATTGCAAATATCAGTCCCCTGTTAATTATGTGGAGACAGAACTCGTTGTAGGCCGAGTGTCGTAAATCGCCGAATGTTTTGTATTCCTCGACTCGTAACGAAACTAATTACATATCATGCATTATTAAAACAATCACGTACAAAAAGCTATGGTACAAGTGTAAGGGAAGAATTTAAAATCTGTCACCCGTTCGAAATTCAGAGCATTTCGTTGGAAAAAGTCGAAAACGAATAATCGGAATTCATTAAAGTCGATTAAAGAATTCGGCACGGACATCGGTCCGGACGATATATGACTTTAAGGCCGACTAATTGGCGCAAATTGACACTAAAACGTGGGATGGTGGTAATTATAATACTGCCGTGGTATAATACGGCTCAGTTAACTCCCTATATAGATATGTTCCTGTTTGATTTTTAAACAACTCGGCTCAAATAATTGTTTGTGTCTACTTAGAATTCAATAAAACTAATTTTCAAGTCATGCTTAATTATTTGTCAGTGTGAGAACGCCTGTACGGACAATATGAGTCCCATTTACTAACTTGCTTTACCCAAAGCTGTTTCAGTTTTATTGTACTTCACACAAGGCATTAAAGAATAAAAGTAAAACATGAAATGTATAATAATATCTAAATTTAACTCATCATACGAATGCCGCCATTCAGTAATGCCTAGGCGTCCCCTTGGCAAACAACACAAAAACTTGAATTAATTGTATCATTACGGAATACAACTTTACAAAAGTAGAGCATACAGTAGGTTAATTGGTAGGCAATTAAAGTAAACAGAATGTAGTGTTTAAAGTATTCCAATTAAATTTCGTACTGTCAAAGTTAAACTTTAAAAATCATTATCAAAAATGGAGTCAAGCGCATCTTTTTGGTATGTAACACTGCTGTCTTCATCCCGTTACGAAATCTTTCCACAAGAGCCGCGTCCCCATTTCAAGACAAACAAACTTTGGCAAGCATACAATAATTCGTCGATAACAGTACACCCAATCCGATACATAACTCGGGATCATCGAAATCGATCAATCGAGCGTGGTATAAATCGCGACGCATCGATTCTATCGCGTCTCGGTCGATCGACAAATATAAATTTGTCACTGGCCAGTTGGAAAAAGCACGTCCTGGATGGGTAGAGTTTATAAATAAACAATAACATCACCCTATTTGGATGGCACACCGTAACATACATCAGCAGTTTATATTCGATCTCGAGTGATAACCATAGTAAGAGAATCCTTTTATAGTATACGATTTGGCGTTTCCGATCGGTCGTCGGATAGACTGAATAAAGAATTCTACTTTGATAGTATAAAACATACGCCGCCTTTTATTTATCTTTGCAGGTTGGGTGACACCTTTTTAGCATACAAAATATTTTAAAGCATAGAAACAAATTCGGCCTCTCGACGCCGTCGACTACTTTTAGTATCGAGTTATTTTAGTAGTCAATAGTTGGCATCGTCAGCATCTTTACGTACAAAAGCATACGAGTACCTTATTTACATGGAGATCTGTCCTACAAAAAGGCAAAACAAAAGCAAAAATGTTCAGAAACCTATCATTGATAAACAGTACACAATTTTCATATCCTTCATAAGTTTTCACCTTTGTGGGTGGTTAAAGGCTCCCACAGATAGGTACGACACGACAATGCCTCTGATGATTAGAATGATCATCGTCTAAGAAGACGAAGACTTTTCCCAAATAGCCTTTTTTTTAGGTCGGATTATCATCTAATGACATCTCCCGCCTTTAAGAGGAGTGGAAGGGTGTGTCAGACTTTTACTGATTAAAAACCCACTCCAGCTCCTTCGTTGCCTTTCATACCAGGGCCGAGGCTTCTATCCTGCTGGGCCCCTATGGTTTGCTGACATCTGCCGTACGGAACCATACGTGCGTCGCGCAGTCGACGACTTGGGCTCGATTCGGACGGTTACCGGACGGCCGAACGGCGAGCTACCCAATGCTCGCCGTCCGCAAGCCCGCGCCTACGGTAATGGCGGAATGGAAATCGGGATCGGAATGCTGGCGGCTGTGGGGTGAGCTCGCTTTGGACCATGGCCTATACCAAGGCCTGGCGCGAGAGGAAACGGCGGTGCTCCGCTCAAGCGGGGCACACCTCTGACGTATGCTCCACCGTGTCTTCCCAATTAGCTTGGGATCTGTTTCTCGTCTAACCGGATGTGGCTGTATACCGGTGGTTTACATGGAGCAACTGCCTATCAGACCTCCACAACCCTGACACTGGTCAAAACGATACTTCTTGGATAGACTGATGATAAGACTTTCTGGCGAAAATTCACACGAATGACCACAAGGACCAACAGCTTTACCTGCTTTCTGAGGTACGGGGTGTCAGTAATGTCCTAGATAACTTTGAAAACTTCCTATGAATCGAATAAATTACATTTGCACTTGTGATGATTAAAACAATCTTTCTGCCCTTGTCCCGTTTTATGAGTCCACGCAACACGTTTTTTTCTTCCATGTTATAGCTCCTGTCAGCAATCACGCTATCACTATCACTAACTCCCTTTTCTTTCATACCACGTCTCATACAATCCATCCATCTTTTCTTTGGCCTCCCTCTTTCTCTCCATCTATCTGCATGTATAGTCATAACTCTTTTAGTAACATGCGTTTCATCCCTCCTCTTCACATGGCCATACCAAGACAAACGATTCCCTTTCAACTTTTTCTGATTGTTGGCTTGGCTATTGGCCAAGTCGTATTGTCTAAAGTACCGTAATACAGTATTAATTCATCGACCGGACGATCACTTGACGAAGATAATGGCTGATTTATAATGATTATCATGATATTAAACGTGATTCATCCTAAATCATGTCTGGCAGTTTTTGCGTCCATCTAGAACTTTAAACTTCCATTGTGGGGAAGAGCGCTTCATTTTTCTGTTTTTTTTTTCACATACAATTTGGAATTGTCATGCTTTATTCTTTGAAAGGAAGTAAGTATACATCGAGATTTTGATAGTTAATAAATTATAATAATAACTCATTGCCCAACCTCACATAACCCAGGAATGGCTATTGTACAATCAATTAATTCCCAACTAGTTTTTATTTGGTAGACTTCAGATTCATATAACAGATCTAGCAATTAACTTAACTTCAAACCAAACTCATAATAGCAGAACATTAAAGAATATTACATCTAATAACATCGAATATGATGCCATCGATACAAGAAAACGATAGCTTTAAATACCCAAAAATAAAACGCCCATTATTTTAATAAACCATATCTCTGGGTGTCAATTAGGCTCAGCCTATAGAGGGAGCCACTAATCCGTAGAGATAACTCGGATCCTCGAATTAATCACTCGATACAATCGTTTTAATTTATTCGACTCATTCGGATCAAATATATCGAGATAAAGATTCGGGGGCAGTCGTGGGAGCGACGAAAAACAACGATTGAATAAAAAAAAACATACTAATTATGGGGACACTTAATTAGTAATTATGAATCGATTATTTTATACTGATCTGAGATAACGATACCTGAGAGATTGGTACTTTATTCGGGAATCGAAATCTTATTTGTTTTTTTTTTTTGCTTAAATGCAAGTCTGATCGATCGATCTTTTTGTTTCATGCATAATATATTGAGATACTGAAATAATGAAAGTGGCCTATGTTTACACCGCTGGGTGGACATCTCACCCATACGTAAATAACTTTATATAATTTTGGGAAGATATTTATCACGGAACGGTCTTCATTACCGAAATCTGTGTTGACTGATGACTATAACCTAGTGATCTTTAAGTCAAGAGTAAATAGTTTACTTCAAGGCAAGCATGCTCCATCGTCAACTACATCCCCAGGATAAAGGCGAGGAATGGAAAGGTAGGTTTTTAGTCAGTAAAAGTCTGACACTGTTTCCCGCCCCACCCAAGGGCGGGATTCGTCATTGGATGATTTTACCTACCCAAAAAAAAAAAAAAAAAAAAAATCGTCAACTACATGATCGCCGACCGTCAGGTGAGATAGTGGTCAAACGCGAACAAGTCAATCATAAATAAATAAATAAACTAGTAGGGATAGACCAAACAAACAAATAAGGAGTAATAAATACCTATTACCTACAACCAAAAAGTTGAAAAGTACGCGGCAAATAAGTTTAACCATTTACTATGGTCACGCGCAGGCCTTCATTTCGATTAAGACCCGAAAATCTGTTTCTGCACATTTAAAGTCGATCGCCATCATGTTTCAACTTATGTGCAGCGTATAGTACATAAACTATTAAAATACTCAAACGGCGCAATGCAACTTCAACGAGCCCGAGAAAATTATAAACATAGGAAGATACTGAAGCTTAATCATCTTCAACATGAGATACGCAATAAAATGCACGCACCTACGAATTAATGGTTCATATAGCTCAAGAAACAAGTAACAAAAGCAGGTGGAACTCCCATAATTGCCCGTTAAAGATGGCACTTAAAATCCAAGGGCCTATTCAAGTTAACACAATGAAATCGCAAGAATAGCACAATTAATTTGAAGACAGACCTAACTCAAATGCAAATCGGTCGTCATACTATTTATGGTAAAAAGATTACATTGTGCGGGTTGGACAGCTTATCTTAACATCACGCGAGTGGATTCACTATTAAATTTATTGGAATAAAACAGATAAATAGTGGTTGTAGCGTTCCGCGTTCCTATAAATTTGTGCGACCAGGCGTTTAGGATTAGACGGGACAGTCCTTTTGTCTAAGTCCGAGAATGGAGGGATTATCCAGGTTTAATGATCGGCGAAGATGCTCAAGTCTTTGATGATTTTAGCTCGAAATACCATGGCTTATGTTAGCGACAATACCACAAAATGTATGATTTACAATCTTTATTATTTTCTCACCAAGTGTGTGGTCATAGGGAATTGAATTCAAGATTGTACCCTGACTAATTGCAGGGCCTAGACAGCATACCAACGCCTGGGCATGCTTCACGCTGCCAACGATGTGCAGTTCAAAAGCATTTTTGTATTTTATTAATTGCCATTCCTACATATTGACTTTAAATTTATATGTTACTAATAAATTGGCTTTATTTAGTATGCGGGCCACCCAACGCTTTCAGAAGTGGAGACGGGTGGTAATGTTAGTAGCCAGTTAGAAAATCTGCAATCATCGCTCATTGGTTTCTTTTTAATTGTCAATTGTTTGACTGAAAAATTATGTAGTAGTTTCCCGAAACCTGGTTCACGCTTAATAAGAGACAGATGTTTGTATTGTTAGACTTAGGCCGTGTTTACGGAGACGCGGTGCGTTGCGCGACGCGTTGGGTTGTAGTCGTACATTGCAGCAGCGGGCCGCGTCATCGCTCGCGCAAACACACATAATGGCAATGTACGACCGCTCAACGCGCCGCGTTTCCATAAACAAGCACTAAAAAGCCGATCATCGCGACACTAAAAACGTGCAACTGCCGCGCTACAACCGCGCTGCGGCCGCGCGTCATTTATTTATATGAAATAACAAAGCAGCGCCGCAGCAGCGTCACGCGGCACTTTGCGACTAATTTGAAGGCGCCCATACTTTTAAAGTTGTAATTAAATGTCTTGTGTGTTAAAACTGCGTTTATATTAATAGTAAATTAAATTGAAAGTTAGATGTAAAATCGAAGGATTCCAATTTTCTTCCCCCAATCCCACTTTAATTCGCAAATATTCTGGTCACGGTACATAAATCGAATGTGGACTGGAAGCCTCCTAGTTTATGTATGATAAATACCGTATCGCGATATCATCGGAATGCGCTGTATACTCTTGTTGCTTTGAATTTATTGGAAATGGTGCAGCTATTTGCTAAAGCAGTAATGGACAGCGTGGGGTGCCATGACAGAAAACCTCCACGAGTGCCCGCAGACTATAGTTCCCTTGCGGATACGTCCGTCGCGAAGGCTAGTCTGCGGGACGGTGCACCCTGGGAGGCGGCCAACAACCCCTATGGGCACTTCTGCCTAAGGGGCCTTGATGGCCGTCTGCGAATGTTCTGTCGGGAGTACGCTTCAACGCGTGTCCCTCTGCTTTAGCAGAGGGCACAGTGGCGAAGCAAGAGCGGGCTCGGCGTGCACTCACCCTGCCACCGGGCAGGCAGGAGGAAGGCTTACTCCTCCTTCTGCCACCGTTGTTCTCGTAGCCCCAGAGATTGTCCAAGGTCATGTTTCTGACTTTTGATGGGGGTCGAGGGTCCTGGCTTAACCGCCCGGGCCGCGAGGAAGACAACCTCTATAAAAAATCACCCCAAACCTCCAAGCGGCGGCGCACCGTGAGGGAGGTTGTTAGCTTGACTAATGGGTAGCTAAATTAGTCGTTAGTGCGGACCACAGTTTTTGAGCAAGTACCCAAAGTTTATTACTCGTGGGAACTATTATGGATCGGAAAAATAACAAATTCTACAAACACCCAATGGAGAGTGATGCGCGGTCGGAGTCCGACGCGGCATCCAGAAGGAGCTCAGGCTCGGAGGTTGAAGAGGAGGTGGAGTCGGGAGGCGACACCGGAAGAAACGCGAGTTTCTTCCGGAAACGCTCCCTGTCGAGGGACAAATCGTCCTCCGACGCAGAAAAGGGCTCGGCCCGAAAAATCCCTACCAGTGGGCGGGGAGCGGGCCGAGCACCGGGAAGAGGACGGGGAGTCACCTCCCAGGAGGCGGCCGAGCGAGCCGAGAGGCTTGCCGCGGAAGGGCGCCACCCCGCTGCGATGGACCCCTCGGGGCCATCTGGCAGCGAGCGGGAAGACTCCGCCGAGGAGTCACGCCGTTCCTTCGGCGAGCTCATCGTCGCCGCGTTGCGGGATATGGGCCGCAAGCGAGAGAGGACGTCGAAGGAGAGGACGGTCCTCCGCCATGCCGCCTCTATGCAGGAGGCCTTCGACGTTGCTCTGAGAAAGAGCGTGGCGAAGCTCCGGGCCGAGCTTCGAGCCGGGCTCCGGGCCGAGCTTCAGGCCGAGCTCGCTGGGGTCCATGGGGCCGGCAGCCAGGAGCCTGTGGAGGAGGGGCGCAAGCAGGGGCAGGGGCAAAGTCGGCCCCAGCCCCAGCCTCAGCCCCAGCCTCGGCCCCAGCCCCAGCCCCAGGCCGAGTCGGGAAGTCAGCTGCTGACGTTGGTGCAGCGGGAACTGGCTGCTTTCCAGCAGCAGCTGCAAAAGCAGCTGCAGGAGCAGCAGCAGCAGTTCCAGCTGCGGATCCAGCAGCAGCTGTCCCTGCTGGAGGGCATAGTGTTGCGCCCTCCACTAGCGGCCTCCGGCCAGCGAAAGGCGGCGTCTTATGCCGCTGCCGCGGCCTCGGCGGCTGGACCCACGGTGGGCCCGTCAGGGCAGACTAGGCGTGGGGCCGCGGTGTCGAACCCCGCTGTGTCGGCCCCGCAGGGCAAAAAACAGCAGCAGGGGAAGCCAACCCCTGCGGCTCCCCCCAAGAAGGGCAAGGCGGCACCGGCCCCTAAGGCGGCGGGAGCCCCTGCTGTGGCGGCAAGCAGGCGGCCGAGGCCGCCTCCCCAACCTGCAGATCCTCCGGCCGAAGCCGGATGGCAAGTGGCCGGAGCCAAAAAACAGGCTGGCAAGGCGGCTCGGGCTGCCAGGAGGCGTGAGCGGCAAAAGCTGCGAAAGCGGACGGCCCTCGCGGCCAGGATTCGCACCCCGCGCTCTACGGCTGTAGTTATCACGCTGCAGCCGGAAGCGTTGAAAAAGGGTGCGACCTATGGCGAGGTCCTCCGGAAGGCGAAGCAGGCGGTGAACCTCACCGACCTCGGGATCACCGGGGGCTTCCAGATGCGGCATACCGCAACTGGTGCCCTGATGTTGGAGGTCCCCGGAGCCAACAGCGACCCCACCGCAGACGCCCTGGCTGAGAAGATCAGGGCGATCTTTGACGCGGAGGAGGCCCGGGTGTCCAGGCCCACAAGATGCGTCGACATGCGCATTATGGGCCTGGACGATTCCGTAACGGTCGAGGAGGTCGTGGCCGCTGTCGCCAGGGCGGGTGGTTGCCCTGCCGATCAGGTCCGGGCGGGCACCATCCGTGCTGACGGCACTGGCATGGGGGCGGTTACTGTAAACTGCCCTGTGCCAGCGGCCAGGAGCATTACCGGGGAGGGTAAACGGCTTTTGGTGGGCTGGGTCTCTGCAAGAGTAAAGCTGCTGGAGCCCAGACCGCTGCGCTGCTACCGCTGCCACGTGGGCCACCACGTGGGGGTCTGTTGCGCAGCGGAGGAAGATCGCAGCGACAGCTGCTTCCAGTGTGGTCAGTCCGGCCACAAGGCCGATACTTGCAGCGCAGCGCCGCACTGCTACGCATGTGCGGCGGCAGGCAAGTCGGCCGACCACCGGGCTGGGAGCAGGACCTGCGATCCCCCTGCCAAGGCCAAGGGCAAGGTCCCTAGGCCCATCCCCGCGAGGATGCTCACCGCCGCGGCTGCCCCGCTGGCTGCCGCCGCCATCGCCTCCGCAGACGCCGCCGCCGCTACCACCGCGGCAGGACCCTCACGGAGGGCCCGGGAGGAGACTGTAATGGACTGTCAATAACGGCTCCATTACGTCTCCTCCAGGCGAATATCAACCACTGCGCCCCCGCTCAGGATCTGTTGCTCCAGAGCATGGCGCAGTGGTCGATCAACATCGCCGTTGTCTCCGAGCCGCACTTTGTCCTGCCCAGAGCCGACTGGGTTCAGGACCTGACCGGCTCGGTGACACTCATTTCGTCGGCCGCCGCCGGTACCCCGGCACTCGAGGCCGTCAAGAAAGGCCGGGGTTGCGTGGCAGCACGGTTCGGGGACATAGTGGTGGTAGGCGTCTACCTGTCCCCGAACAGATCTCTCGCCGAACTGGACAACTCCCTTTTGGAGCTGGATGCCGTCGTTGCTGGGTTTGACTCCAGCCTCCCCGTGGTCGTTTGCGGGGACTTCAACGCCTGGAACGAGGCTTGGGGTTCCCGGTTCACGAACCAGCGAGGTCGAAGGGTGGAGGAATGGGCCCTAGGACAGGGCCTAGTCGTACAAAACCGGGGTTCTGTCCCCACGTGCGTGCGGATGCAGGGCGAGTCGGTGGTGGACATTACGTTCGCCAGCCCTGCACTGGCACCGCGCGTCGTCGACTGGCGCGTCATAGAGGAGGTGGAGACGTTCTCCGACCACCGGTACATCCGGTTTGACGTCTCCGCCCAGACCTCGACCGTGCCGGTCCGACAGACCCCGTGTGGTCCGCGTTGGGCGCTGAGGCAGCTGGACAGGGACCTGCTCCAGGAAGCCGCGATAGTACAGGCCTGGGTGCAAGCACCGGACAGGCCTGTCGACATCGACGTCGAGGCGGACTGGTTCCAGGCGGCCATGTCGCAAATCTGCGATGTGGCCATGCCCCGAGTCCGGCCAGGACGTGCCCGGCGCCAAGTACACTGGTGGTCGCCAGAGATTGCGGCACTGCGCGATGCGTGCAATGCTGCGCGACGCCGGTATACTAGACACCGCAGGCGCCGCACCCGTCCACCGGGTGCGGAGGCCATAGAGGCGGAGCTGTATGAGGGATACAGAGCGGCAAAGCGCACCCTCCGAGCGGAGATAAAGCGGGCCAAACTCGAGGCCCGCAACGTGTGGCTGGAGTCTCTGAACGTCGATCCGTGGGGACGCCCATACAAAATGGTGATGGAGAAACTCCGCCCATGGGCTCCCCCGCTGACTCAGAGTCTCCGGCCCCAGCTCGTGGAGGGTGTGGTGAGCGCTCTGTTCCCTACGCGAGGGGAGCATACTCCCCCGCCTATGGCTCCGCCACCAGCAGCGGTGTCCGATGCGGACCACGACGGCAACGACGGCAACAATGCTCCAGAGGTGACCGAGGTGGAGATGAGAGTGGCGGTGCGAAGGCTGAGTGCCAAGAACACCGCCCCAGGACCCGATGGCTTGCCTGGAAAAGCCTGGGTCCTGGCCATGGAGGAACTCGGGTCTCGACTGAGAGGGCTCTTCAGCGCATGCATGGAGAGGGGCCAGTTCCCGCTTCGCTGGAAGACGGGGAAACTGGTCCTTATCGCGAAGCCGGGGCGCCCCGCGGACTCTCCGTCCGCGTATCGGCCCATTGTGCTGCTCGACGAGGTGGGCAAGCTCTTTGAAAGAGTAATTGCAGACCGCCTCGTCGTGCATCTGGCACGGAAGGGGCCGGATCTTGCGGACGGCCAGTTCGGATTTCGCAGGAGGCGCTCCACTGTGGACGCCATCATGCGCGTGCGAGCCCTCACGACGGGGGATGCGGTGTCCCGGGGCAGGTGTGTCTTGGCGGTGTCTCTGGACATCGCCAACGCCTTCAACTCCCTGCCCTGGAGTTGCATTGGTAGGGCACTCCGGTACCACCGGGTGCCCGACTACCTCTGTCGGGTGATCGAGGCCTACCCGTCGGACAGGTTCATCATCTACCCCGGTCATCAGGGGGAGTTGAAACGGCGAGAGATGTCGTGCGGTGTTCCGCAGGGATCGGTACTAGGGCCGCCCTTGTGGAACATCGGGTACGACTACGTGCTGCGCGCCGACCTCCCCGACGGGGTCAGCGTGGTCTGTTACGCAGACGACACGCTGGTCCTGGCGCGGGGACGGTCGTACCAGGCGGCGGTCGAACTAGCGACGCGCGGGGTTGCGACAGTCGTGGAGAGGATACAGCAGTTGGGACTCGAGGTGGCATTGCACAAGTCCGAGGCCATGTGTTTTCACGGCCCTCGGAGCGCGCCGCCTCCGGGCTCCCAATTAACGGTAGGAGGAGTTCACATCGGCGTCGGGTCGACGATGAAGTACCTGGGACTCGTCCTCGACAGCCGGTGGAACTTCAAGGAGCATTTCCGACGTCTGGCTCCCAGGTTGAATGCGACTGGGGCTGCGCTCAAGCGGCTCCTGCCGAACCTAGGGGGTCCAGACGCCTCCTGCCGGAGGCTCTACGCAGGCATCGTTCGGTCCATGGCCCTTTACGGTGCGCCGGTGTGGGCGCCATCGCTACGGAAGCGAGTGGCGGCCCGGCTAACCGCCTGTCAGAGGGTCATGGCCATCCGGATGATCCGCGGATACCGTACGGTGTCCTGCGAAGCGGCGAGCCTCCTTGCTGGCCTACCACCGTGGGATTTGGAGGCAACAGTCCTTGCACACATGCACGACTTACGCGTGGAGATGCAACGTCGGGGCGAAACTCCGCTGCCGCGACAAGTCGCGGCATGGCGGACAGAGCTCCGGCGGGATCTCATGGTGAAATGGCGAGAGCGATTGTCGCAACCTCGTGCTGGGCACGCCACGATCGAGGCGGTAAGGCCCCTCTTTGAGGCGTGGCTGGAAAGGCCCCACGGCGTCGTCACCTTCCGTTTGGCGCAGGTGCTGACCGAGCACGGCAAGTTCGGTCCGTACCTGTACAAGATTCGTGCGGAGACGACGCCCGGGTGTCGCCACTGTGCGGACCGCCCGGTGGACACGGTGGAGCACACAGTCGAGGTGTGCCCCGCTTGGGAAGAGCAGCGCCGTGTCCTCGTGGGGGCGATCGGCGGCGATCTCTCGCGCCGGGGCTTGGTTCAAGCCATGCTCCGGAGCGAGGAAGAGTGGCAGGCGGTCGCCTCCTTTTGCGAAGCAGTGATGCTAGTAAAGGAGGAGGCCGACCGTATTAGGCAAAGGCGCACACGCCGCCGCCGCCGCCGGGTTTCCGATCCCAATTTCCGGCCACCGTAGGCGCGGGCTCGAGGACGGTGGGCAATGGGTAGCTCGCCGTCCGTCCGTCCGGTAACAGACCGGTCCGAGCTCAGGTCGTCTACGGCGCGCACCGTTCCCGCGCGCCTCAAGGAGTTGTCAGCATACTGTAGGGGTCCAGCAGGGCCGAAGCCTACTGGGGCCAAAGGTTATGTGAGACTGTCACCAAAGGCCCCAGGATAAAGGCAAGGAATGGAAAGGTAGGTTTTTTAGTCAGTAAAAGTCTGACACTGTTTCCCGCCCCACCCAAGGGCGGGATTCGTCATTGGATGATTTTTACCTACCACAAAAAAAAAAAAAAAAAAAAAGTAATGGACAGCGTTTGAAATAATTTTATGCGAAAAATGACTGAGTCGGATGAAAGTCTCAATACTTTGTTACGGTAATAATATACAACAACAAACAACAAAAACAACTGACAGTCAAAAATATATTGTGTGCTAGTTGTTTCAATTTCAATCTACCTAGACTTAAGCCAGATTTACATTAGATCGACGCACATGTGGACCACGCCTGATTTGTACGTATACTATGATTTTTTATTAGATGAAGTAAAGTGACAGCAGTGGACAATGCCCAACTGTCAAACAACCATTGTTATAGCTGTCACTTTACTTCATCTAATAAAAAATCATAGTATAGAACGATGTTGCGTGGCGTGCATGTAATGTAGCTCTACAAGTCTAGTTGCCATATAAAGTGTATGGAGACCGACGCGCCCAGATCGGCGTACGTGGCCCACGTGTGCAACATGTAGTTCTACCTATACTCTCACATTAATTTTTTTTGGAAATGGGAAATCATTCAATGACTCCTCCCGTTCAAGGTTGGAGCAAGAGAGCGTGTCAAACTTTTACTGACTAAAACCACACCAGTGCCCTTCACTTGCCCTTTGCGTTCTAGGACTAGGGTTTCCTTTCAGAAATTCTCCATGGCTCTAGGCACGTCCGGTTTTGCCGGACGGCCGGACTGCGAGCGGCAAATAAGTTGAACCATTTTCTATGGTTACGCGTAACCCCTCACTTCGATGTCGGTGAAAAGAACTCGAAAGTCGGTGTTTCTCGGTATTGTTTTTATGTAACACCGACTTCCGAAATTAAAGTTATTTTGATCCCTTTAGTGCTTTTTTTTAGTGAAGTCGATTGTTTTTTTTTGAAATATGTTTTTTTTTTTCTTTTACTGTATGCTTCGAAAGTAATCCTTATGTCAAGTCGTTCTGCCGCGGGAAAACAACCACAAAAAATTTCACGGTGTAAATAGGCTGAAGCTATAAACATAATCTTGAATATCGTTGCTGTGTGTGGTGAGGTCTGTATCTTTTACAAGATTACGGGTTTCTAACTTTTCATCACCATCATCATCAGCCTTTTTAAGGTTCCCACTGCTGGAACTCAGGCCTCCTCTCTGAGAGAGGGAGTGGGCCGTAATCCACCACGCGAGCCCAATACGGGTTGGTGAATGTCACAGGTCTTCGAATTTTTGGTTCTAGGGCATGCCGATTTCCTCACGATGTTTTCCTTCACCGTTTTGAGAGCAGTGGTGATAAATAAATTACACAAAGTAATGTGCCTGGCCGGGTTTGAACCTGCGACCTACAACTCGTAAGTCGGGGCCGTTTACCACTCGGCCACCACTGCTCTTTGTTCTCTGCTCTCTGTGTGTTCTAGCTTTTATATTTTACTATTTGCCTCCAAGTACACCCTATTGAAATTATATTTTTTTTTTACGGCTCCGTAAATCAAAAGGAAAAACGGAATCCTTACAAGATCACTCTTTTCTCCTCTCTCTGTCTGTCAACATCCTTTATATCGGGAGCTCGTGGAATACCTTGAAGCTATGAATAAATCAAAATTCTAAGTTAACAACAAAATAGGCAAGTTTGTACGGAATCCTCAGTGCGCGAGTCCGACTCGCACTTGCCCAGGTTTCTTCGATGTGGGAAATATCATGAAATGTCTTCTCCCGCTTTAGGGTGAAGCGGCGTGTCAGACTTCTACTGGCTAAAACCCATTTGTGTCCTTCAGTTTCTTATTTCTGTCAAAAAAAAAACACGAAGAAACTGCCGCTGTGTGTAATGTCCACCATATAATTACTGATGGGTACTTACATGGTAGACATTCCACCCATACGTTCTAAACGTTTTCGGAACACATTAATTGTGCGTACAGCTAAGCTGTGTAATTCCCTGCCAAGTCGTTTCCAGTGTCCACCTTGATGATGGGACAGCGTCTCTTATTAAAATTTATTCCAGTAATCCTCACCGAAAAATCCCCACCAGTCAAAATTACCAATTTCTTTTTTTCAAAAATCCCCACTAGTTCCTACTATGATAAACTAGGTGAAATAGTACTCAAGCGTAAGCCGACAAATAACAAAAAAAAAATCTTTGACTGAAACCCTTTACATTATACTCGTAGATAAAATGCAAGTTGATTTTAAAGTAAATTCTGCAAGCGCATAGATAAGTACGCGAAGGGTGGAATGCTGCGTGCGCCTTCCGCGTGAAACGAGGCGACCACACACCGAATAAGGGAAATAAAGAACCAGATATGCCTTCAGTCAAGGATATAGAGCCACAAGATGCGGCTAAAAGTGTTAATACGATTTTTGAAAGACTAACATCATCGGCCACATTATGGCTTACCATCAGGTGAGATTGTGGTCAAACGTGAGCCTACCAATAAAAAAGAAATCCGAGAACGCACTATGGGTGTTTTTAATATCGTGCGGATTTCATCACACCTGCAGATTTGTTCCGCATGCGTAACCTCCGCAAATGTCCTTTTCATACAAGTATTTATTGTGATGCGTGCAATGCGCATGCGGAGCGCGTTTTTTTACCTTTTGAAATTTTCAGCTTGCGAAGCCATGCAAAACATCCTAAGAGTAGTGGTAATGGCAAGCCAGGCGACTTTGTGTACTTTATTTCACCACCCCTGCTATTAAATCGGTCAAGCAAAACATCGTGAGGAAATCGACATGTCCTGGAACCAAAAACTTCGAAGTCATGTTACGTTCACCAATCTACACTAGGCCCGTCTTGTGGATTACGGCTCTTTAAAGCTTCAAGAGAAAAGGCCTGAGTAGAAGCAGTAAGAATATTATAAGAATACATATTTGAAGTAATGAAGTAAATGAAAGTATAATAGTAGATACATTGTTACCCTAGGGGTGAAAGTAACTTATTTAGTCCCGAGAAGAAGTTTGGCGTCCGAGCGAAGCGAGGTCGCTAATATTCGAGGGACTAAATAAGCCTTTCACCCGAGGTAAACACTGTGCTTTTCATTACGAATAAAAAGAAAATAAAAATAAAAACCTGAGTCGTCATCAAAGGTCGTCGTATGATTTTAGGTATGTTTCTTTTGATTTAGGCCGTTAAAAGTTTCCGCCTACTGCTTTAATCTCTTCTCTTAAGAATCCTTGACTGAATCTGATTATTTTGTAATTAAAAAATTTCTTACAGCAAAGATTTAGTAAAGTACCTATAAACAAAATTCTACAACAAGTTTCCCGCCATTTCGTTTTTTTTTTCTGTGGTCCATCGGCTATTCAGTCATCATTTTTCATTTTTATCAGTGAAAAATGGTAACTATTTCTCATATCTATGTTAGTTTTAAAGAATTAATTGAAAGTAAATTATAAATAATTATGTAATTTTAAAAAAATATATAGATACTCTTAATTTCAATTTTACATCGAGCTGTAAATGACTGGCTGTATAGAAAATTGAGACATAGATCAATAGAAATGGGAAGATAGAACTAGTTTTTTTTTTTATAATTTGACAGCTGTCAGTTGAAAGTGATTCTCCCTAGGGACGAAAAGTATTACTTTCAACCCGCTCCTCAGGCAACTTTAGACCTACTTTCAGCGTATGAGTAATGAAAAAGTATTTAAAGTTTAGTTAATATTTAAGTTTTCTACGTATTTTATATGTATTACTGTATTTTCATAAAACTTATATACCTACCTAAAATAAAGTAAAGGAAAGTGGTTTTTGAGACTATTCTGCTATTAGTTTAGAAAATAATTCAGCAACTTCCACGACTCTGAACTGAACTGTATGTAAAAAGAAAACTGAAGAAATTCATAAGTATTAGAAGGACAACGCAGTAGCAGATTTTAAGTAGAACGCAGATTTCTAGCGTGTCCTGATTCAAATACATATTCCTTATAATTCAATTATAGGCTAAACGCCATAGGCCATTACACTCTTTTTATTTACCAAACACATTTTTTTGGTATTTCATTTAGCTTTATGACGGATTAAAAAGCAAACAGCCATTTAAATTTAAAAAAAAAAATTGCTGGAAAGCAGGGGAACAATATATCCTGTTATCATAATTAATTACGATGACGACGACAACGACTTACGAGTTGTAGGTCGCAGGTTCAAACCCAGCCAGGCCCATTACTTTGTGTAATTTATATCATCACCACTGCTTTTAAAACGGTGTAGGAAAACATCATGAGGAAACCGGCATGTCCTAGAACCAAAAATTCGAAAACATATGATATCCACCAACCGCACTGGGCCCGCGTGGTGGATTACGGCCCATTCCCTCGCCTAGAGAGGAGGCCTGAGTCCCAACAGTGTTAACACTATAAGGCTGATGCTATGCTATGCTATATAATTTATTTAAACATATATGTTTATACGATACTTAAACAAAACAGGGGCCCATCTAGACCATATACATCTATGCTTGCTGTTTTTAACCCAACAGACGCGA
This sequence comes from Leucania comma, assembly GCA_958295575.1. NCBI lineage: Eukaryota > Metazoa > Arthropoda > Insecta > Lepidoptera > Noctuidae > Leucania > Leucania comma. The sequence continues at coordinate 7,704,307 of OY282468.1, forward strand.
CCACAACTGTTACACAAGAAAATAAAGTAGTCCTTTTCAATATTCAAATATTTATTCATTTTCCTCGCTTTACATGATCAGTAAGTACTAGTGATTTGCCTAACAGGATTAGTTAACTTTACCCAGCTTAATAATAAATGAGAGCAATCGTGTTTAGTCCGGGTGGGCCGTTTAGGTTCTCTACTTTATTGACTAGTTCTATGTTACGCTCTAGTTTCTAGCAGGGATGCTATAGATATATGAAATAAATACGGTTAAAGGAATAATATACGGGTTTCGGATACAGCTACGGTTATTTTATTTTAGATTATCCGCAAGTTTCGGATAGTTTCGGTTATGAATGTCAGTACTTGTAAACCATAAAAGTAAAATACAAACAGCAAGTTTAAAAAAAAGAAAAAGCTGGGCAAGTCCGAGTCGGACTCACGCGCTTTGAGTTCTGGACGAACTTACCTAAACAGTTCAATTTTCTAATGGAGTCTCAATAATTTTTCCGAATCGAAAAATATTTTCTTTTTTCTTATGACGTAACAACTAATTTTCTATTTTCAAATTTATTTCAATACTTGTGCTATAAGACCTTGCTTTAATTCCAAGATTCTGGATCAACGGGTAGTACCCTATGAATTTTAATTCACTTGGGAATGTTTAAGTATATGTTTTTTTTTTTGCTATAAAACGATATCTTTTTTCCCTAAACTTAGTAGTTTGATTTTTTCACAATTTCAAAGGACCGCCTCTACGCATTCGCGAGATAAAAAGAGTCTTGACATGGTCTTGACAGACAGACGGACAACAAAATGATCTTATACGGGTTCCATTTTTTCCTTTTGAGGTACGGAACCCTAAAAAGAAAAGAAAAACAAGACAGAAAAGAAAGAAAAGTAGGAAGAATCGGTTTCGGTTTGGTTTTATTTCGGATAACCGATAGTTTCGTTTACAGTTTCAGAGCTCTATGACATCCTTGGTTTTTAGGTACACTTAGGTGTCTAAATAAATTATTTGGATTAATAAACTAAGAATTCAGTTTGTGGATTCTCAGCTACCAGTTTCCATGTCGCTTTTATCATCAAGTTAAATTCTAACTTTAAATACTAAGACGAAAGTCTATTACTATTGAAAAACCTTGCTTATTTTTGTGTTCGACGGTATTAACTCTATTGGTTTGGGCAAATGTCAAAGTAAATAATTATAGGTCTTAATATAACACTTCATTTATTATTTAGCTTACATACTCATATAGCTAGTGAGCTCAGAATTTTAAATTAATTTCTGAAAGGCTTTTTTTGGAGAGAAATTTTTAAACAACTCCTTCAGCTCTATGCAAAAGAGAGTGTCAGATTTTTACTGACTAAAACTCACTGTGCAACTCTTTTGTACAATCCAGGCAGGTATGAACCCTGGCGGGTTCCATAAAATAATTTCTGAAAGCCTAGCATTTTTTTAACAGTCATTTCTCTTACACAGGTTTCCGCGAATCCTCATTCCTGTACGCACTAACAGCAGCAGGGGTGGCGCACTCCGTGGCCCGCGCCTGCGCACAAGGCCGCCTGATCTCCTGCGGCTGCGACCCCCTCGGCTACCGGGCCTCACACGACCCCCGCGGCAGGGCGAAGGTCAACAAATGGGAGTGGAGCGGCTGCTCTCACAACTTAGCCTATGGCATAGAATTCTCCAAGAAGTTTCTCGACGTAAGAGAGCAGGTGGATGATCTGCAGTCGAAGATTAATGTCCATAATAATAATGCTGGGAGATCGGTGAGTTTCTTACACTTTTTTTCTTACTTTACGTACGTGGCAGTTCAAGATGCCGATCAGAGTGCTAATCTCTTACAGAATATTATGTGGGTGATGAGTGGATAAAACTAAAGAAACTTTCAAACCTCGCAACTGATTTATTATTATGATATAGGCCTAAGATATTCAATTTACATCAAGCCGTGAGACAGCCCCTATACCAGTCGTAGTCCACGCAACTTTTCCGGTAGATAAAAGAGGATCACGTCCATTGTCATTGTCAGAAATTTTATCTGCTGAGGTCGCGCGAACGCCAACCCTGATTTTGACAAAGTGCTAGGAGATCAGCACCACTTTCGATTCATTTTTATCATTCATAGCGTTATATTCATAGCGTCGCCACAATGGCCGATCCTGTGCGTCTCGATACCGCCACGTATCGGAAGACACAGCGTTGGAAGGCCTCCCACAAGGTGGACCGATGACCTGGTCAGAGTTGCTGGAGTTCGATGGATGCGAGACCCACAAGATCGGCCATTTTTTACAGTACCGGCTTAAATTTGCTTATTAGTGTCCGTCAGTGGCTTCGCCCATGTAATGGTTGGAAGTTATTCCAGAATGTGCTCTTGAGTTAAAGTCTAATATTTCTAGGACATTGTTCTATCAACAACCAAATGATAACTTACCTTTGTCCGGTAACAGACCGGACCGAGCCCAAGTTTTTTACGGCGCGCACTGTTCCCGTGCGCCTCATGGAGTTGTCAGCAAACCGTAGGGGCCCAGTAGGGTTGAGGCCTAGTCTGGGGCTCTGGGAAGGTATGAAAATGCATACCAGGGCCCTGGAACCAAGGCAGGGAAGGAACAGGGTAGGTTTTTAGTAAGAGTCTGAAACTATTTCCCGCTCCGCCCAAGGGCGGGATTTGTCATTGGATGATTTTACCTACCATATAAAAAAACCATCAGGTGAGGTAGTAATTCGATCCAAGTCTTTAAATCTATATATATAAAAGAAAGTCGTGTTAGTTACACTTTTTATAACTGAAGAAACCGATTTGGCTGAAAATTAGTGGGAAGGTAGCTTAGAACTAGGAGAAGGACATAGGATAATTTTTATCCCATTAAATAAAAAAACATCCGAAACCGGCTCTAGAGTAGGGTAAAGTAGAGTAGAGTAGGGTAGAAGTAGTGGGGTAGTAGCTAGTATATAATAAGTCGAAACGGCTTTTCTTTAATATATCTGTCGAACTATTTTTTATTTAAAACCCGAACGCTTCACAATCAACCATCAAACAAAACACACGCGTGCACAAAAATTTGTCCCTTCAATTATGTTTGATGTCATATTCCAGATTCAAGTGTAGTACACGAGGACACAAAAGACACCGCGGTACACGATGACACTTCAATTTACTTCATTAGCGACCCTATGTGCCTTGATGTAAGGGTGAATTACAAATTAGATATTAAAGACGACAAAGAAATTAAAATGATTTTAGTGTCGTTCTAAATTTAATTGATCAAAAAACTGTAAAGCAATATCAGCCCGATAGATTGCAGCCCGAATAGAATAAACAATTGATACTCTAATGCGGTGGCTTGTATAACCAACCGCACGTGGGTGCGGATAAGCGACGAATAATGCAAAGCGAACGCAAGCAGTCGATTTGACTTGAGTCGATTTGAATCCCTGCAGTGGGAACATTACAAGGCCCTTAATGCTAATGTTAACTTAAAAATTAAAATAATAAATACAGATGGGCACAAAGGGGTTTCTTATTTCAAAAGAATTTCTACTCAAATAAAATAAGTAATTTTCGCACCAGTTTTAGATAAAATAAAATAATACATTTTTGTTTTCTTGTCCTCGCAGGTCTAATGCATAGATTTTCAATTATTTACAGCATTTTTTCCAAGACGTTAGTTACATAAGTACAGAAACTCAAATATCGACCACCCAAATAAATTTCCTCTTCAGAAACTTACAAAAAATGCCATGCTTTCGAGAGTACCGATTACATTTCAATTTTGCATTTACTGCAAAAACTTGCGTAAGCAACAGACGCATTGACTTATCAAAATCCCTGGGCATATTACTCGTAAAATATGTAATTCCGAGCCTCTTACAAAATGTTTTCATCATAAAAAGACACATAAGCTCTTGAAATGACTCAATTATTGAAATAAAGCTGCCATAATGATACCACTAAGAATGTGACGTGTAATTTACTGACGTGACAACCTAAAATTAGCCTCCGAAGCAACCTTCAATTTTCGATTCGATTTGAATAGGAATACCGATGAAGTCATTACTCGAATAATCGATTATTCAACTTACCGATTCCTTTGTGGCGGTCTATTACTACAAGTTAGTTAATCAAATGTTGGTCATGCCCTAGATGTGCTAACGTTGAATGAGACAAGCCTTTTTTTTGTGGTCGGAAATTCATCAAATATTTTCTCCTGCTCTGGATGGAGTGTGAGGCTGTATCAGACTTTTACTGACTAAAGCCCTCGTGTTTTCTTTCAGGCGCCCTTTTTATTCCAGGACCAAGATAACCCTTTAAAACATTCCCGTAGCCCTAGCAGGCATCGGCCCTACTGGGCCTCTTCAGTTATGCTAACATTTCTTTGAAGCGCGCGTATTACCTATACAACGTGACTCGGGCCGGTTCTCATAATTATAGGCCTTATTTATATTAAAAAAAAAAAACTATGCGATTCGATTAAACACTTATTAGCAAATTCTTAATTCAAAATTTTCAATGGACAACTTGAATTTAGAATCCGCTGCCCAGTATTAAAGCATTTGGGAGCGTTTATAAATAAGGCTGTAGACATAAAATCGATTGACGTCTACAGAAACAATCTATTTTTAAAATGGAAAAGAAATCGACTAAAAGTCATGTAATTTAACTGTCTAGTCGATACGTCAAAGACACCCCTGCAGCAAAATTACGTAGGTGTACAAATTATGAAGAAAACACGTCAAAATAACACCCAATTTATTCTTGTCAAATTGGAGTCTGAATGGGTGAGGCTTTAATAATTTAATGAGTCCTGTGTGTGGTCCCTTCGTTTATGAAAACACTTCAAGTGTCTACGTTTTTATTGGTCGAATAGAACCATTGTGTGTTGCGGTTCTTTTAGTCGATTGCAATTCAGCGGTGGAAGAGATGAAAGACCAATAATAATAAATATTGGTTGCCGTAAATACTAGTCAAGCTGGATATTCGTGAAAAGATAAACAAAACTATTCTTTTTGTCTATAGCAAGTTAAACACAAAAATAAAATTAAAAATTCTGTAAATTCTCAAATAATAAATTACATTGACAGTTTACCTAAAAATTTACCTTTAAATTATCGAATCATTAGTTTACCTTTAAATTAGCGAATTATTATTTACACACAGAACAAAAGAAAAATATCAAAAGAAGACGACAGGCAGTGTTATAGGTAATAATCTCTTACCGAAAACCTTTGGATAAACTGAACGATTAATTATGCTCAATTAAGGATCCCTTTTTGGGCATAAGCATTAACAACATTACTGAACGGAAAATTTAATCAAATACAAAAAAAAACTAAAAACAAAATTAGTAATCGACTAAGCAGGTATCCACGCCACTCCAAATAGAACCCGATCAGAATTCAAATCAAAAATATATCGTAGGTGTCCATATTAGTAAGCAAAGGCGTCAAACCGAGACCAGCATATTTCTTCAAAATTGAAGAGCGGTTAAAGGGCGTGGCTTCAGTAAATCGACTATGTGGGTGGTCTCCTGTTATGGCGATACATGCCTATAAAATATCGTATTATATAGCATTGGCCGATCGTTTGTATGATCACACCCCATTTTATGTGCTATAAACTTTGTCGTATACGGTATTATGTTCCCGATTGATTATGTTTATGCGCACATGTTCTCGCGTGATGTAATTTTCTGTTTTTAATTTTATAGTTCAACATTTGTTCGATCGGTAAAGGGACATAATGGAGTAAGTGTGTTGATTGTGTCACAATCCTTCAATGATTATGGCGCTGCACAAACGTAGACACATTTGTGTCTTGTGTTAGACACAACATATGAGTGCATATTTTATTTTCATATACTTATTCCATGACTGAAAAGTTAATGGAGAATTGTTTGTCTTGGTATGGTCATGTAAAGAGGAGGGATGAAAAACATGTCACTAAAAGAATTATGTGTGAATTAAGTGAATGGGTGGAGAGGGGAGGGGGCTTAAGAAAAATATGTTTGGAATATGAAAGAAAAGGAAGATAGTGATAGCATGACGGGTCGACCCCAAATAAGACGGCACAAGAGCAATAAGATGATTATGATACTTATTCAATACAGAATCAATTACTCGCTAAACAGATGTAGACACTATTTGTGTGCAGTTTCTTCCACTTGCCACATACGGATTCCCAATCGAAAAGTATTTGGTGTAGGTAACTGGAAAACAAAAGTTGTCAGTTGAAGACACAAGTTTAAGCAATACTGACAAGAATATCCAAATAATTGTACTACGGTGCGCAAACGGACTCGATCGAAGTCCGTAAAATCTCCTGTAGTGTGGTGTGTCGGTACCACGCAACCGGTGATTTTGTATGATTGCCATTACCGGACACTACAGCTGTAGTTTGGTGTGAGTCTGCTGTGTCGGTAATAAAAAGTGTCTACGTCTGCGCAGAGCAGACTGTCTCTGACAGGAAAAATAAGTATATTTTATTCAAATTATTTGTAAGATCTAAACAAGCCTTAAAGTTTTTGAAAAGACCATGATCCAAAGACCAACACTACCTTATCTATACTATGATTTTTTATTAGATGAAGTAAAGTGACAGCTATAACAATGGTTGTTTGGCATTGTCCACTGCTGTCACTTTACTTCATCTAATCAAAAAAATTTTATCTAAAAGACGAAACTTACTACTGTATATATATATTTTTTTTTTTTTAACTACTGATATTTTAACGCAAAGCCGCCGAAACTATTGGGGACTAAGAACGTGAAATTTTGCAAAAGATAGTCTTTTATGACGTACCTACCTAGTGCTCGCCACTAAGAGAAGGGGTCCAAAGTCTGAATGGAAACACCTACATTCTCGCGAGCGAGGTCGCTGGTAGAAGCTAGATTTTTTAAATACTAATATGGAAATAGTTAAGGAACTCTTCTAACACTTCTAATTGCACGTACGCATTTTTAATATTTGTTTTTTTTTTAAGTTCAAAAATCGAACACTGGCCTCAAACGCACATACTCCTTCATTTTAGCCAGAGGCTTCAGAAATGTATTTTAATTTATTTACGATCCGCAAATACGAAGACAGTAGTTTCAAGCATTCCAATTCATCGTATCTCCTTATAGAGTATCATTATAATTTCCTCACTGACACCTAAACATGCAGTAAGCCCTGATTTGTGGCCACCAACTAATGCTACAAGCATTCTGACACGAGTGGCCGACAGTTGAACCAAAATACCGGGACCTACCGTGCAGGATTACTACAAATAATTTAATAGGCCCCTTCCGTCTAATAATAAACATGTCAAACTAAAGTTAAATACTGCCCAACAAATTCAAATTTGCAGATACAACATTCATCAATTTCACGAATTTATGCCTTATGTTTTAGACGATAAGATTGGTGTTAGATGTATTTGCTTACCCAAATTAAATTTGTTCATAATATTATATTAACGTCCGTAACCAAATCTGACATGAGACCGGCATGCCACGTCCCGTGCTTACTTATTAAGGGGATTTACGATTTAATACAATTTACGTTCATACATTCGTTTTTTTTAAATACAAACACGACGCTTAGGTACAAATTATTTAATTTGTAATACGTTTATAGTTGTTAATTATACGGGGGACGGCCATTTAATTTATTTCGGACCCACCGGGGTCTAGTGACATTTATAGTGAGATAATAAGGTTGTATCTACACTGTTCTTAATTTATGCCCGCGGACAAAAAGCCATAGTGTTGTTAATCAGATGTGATCTTTATTGACAATGAAACATAAATAGCCTGTAAACTATTATAGAAGTTGTCACTGGTTTATAAATATTGAACATTCACAGCAAAAACTGTGTGAATTAATTTATTAATAGCAAAAAAAATGAAATGTCTTTCAGTACCCTACATCGCTAGTCTAGTGCTACTTGAAATGCGTCTTTATCGCTTGCCTCAACTTCAGAAAATAAATTTTAAAGCCAGTTAGTTAATTAGTTAAAGTTCAAAGTCACAAAATCTTTACAAAAAAAACATACAATCGATTTCAAAACAAAAAAAAAAATTACATTTTGGAAGTTGGTGTAAAATAACAAAGAAACAAAACCAAAAACACAGATTTAAAACATTTTTATTTTCCACTTTTTATTTTTCTGTCCTGCTCGTTACTGTACTCAACACCACAAGTGTGCTTATAAAATTTGAAGATTCTCCTCGATTCCTTCAGAATCATCACCAGATCCTTGGGATTACCTGGGAACTATAGTTCCCATGTACCCATTTCAATAAAAAATAATTTATCAAATCGGTCCAGGCCTATACAAGTAATCGGTGAACGAACCTCCTCTTTTTTGAAGTTAAAAATAGCCAGAAATAGAGAAAAATAAACACTTGACATGAATTTTACCTGATTCCTGTTTTCATCCTGTTTCTCATGAAGCGATCTCTTATACCACAAGTATAGAAATAAATTTGAATAACTGTAAATTTATAGTTACGTCAAAAAAAAAATACATTTTTCAATTCGGAAAAATCTTAGACTCAATTCGGGAATTGAACTATTTACATAAGTTAGTTTTTACGGATGTACACCCTCAGTGTGAGAGTCCGACTCGCACTTGCCCAGTTTTTAATACTCCTTCTGCTCTGAGTGGACCCAGGAGTGTCAGAATTTTACTGACTAAAACCCAACCGTGATCCTTCAGTTTCTCTGTACCTTTGCAACCTAAGGTCGCAATCGCCCGGAGGACACGGTGGAACACACGGTAAAGGTGTGCCCCGCTTGGACAGACCATCACCGTGTCCTTGTGGAGGCGATCGATGGCAGCGATCTCTAAAAAACTGTGAAAGTGAACACCAGGGCCCTGGTACGAAGGCAACGAAGGAACGAGGTGGGTTTTTTAGTCAGTAAAAGTCTGACACTATCCCCCGCTCCGCCCAAAGGCGGGAGATGTCATTGGATGATTTTTACCCACTGAAAAAAAAAAGTTCGCAAACTATTTAGTGTTGCAAAAATTCACACTCATTTAACCTACTAAGTTTACCGAGACCATGACCCAACATAACCCTACATAGTTTCAAAACAGCAATAATTATAAAGCTAGACAAGTAGCAAGAATCATTATGTAGCAATTAAAAATAATTTACAACTATACACATAGTTTTACGACATTAATGTCCAAGCTATCGGCTGATCTTTAAATATAACGACTATTACAATGTTGCCATTAGTAAAATCTACCATAACATGTCATAAAAATATTAAATGCTGTAGAATTAATTTTTATAGCCACAATATCTTTTCGTCTCATTAATTTCTCATTGTTTACTACTAGTTTTAATGCAATTTCATGGTCATAGGAAGTATTTATGAAGAAAATAATTTATTAAACTATAAATAATGTAATGAGCCTTTATGCACATTAAAATGCAGTGAATTTTTAGTTTAACTTGTTATGTAAATGCTTTTTATCAGCAGTATAATAATCATTCTATTGGGTTTTGTCCACTCTCGGCCCCTCGACCCCCTATAGATGATGTGTCCACTGGACCCCTAACTATAGTTTACTTTCGACCCTTTGGGGTCGAGAATGGATTTTCAGCCAACTTTTAGTTTTTTCTCGACCCCCAAAGTACAGTTAGTGCAGGTTAGTGTTCTTAATGCGTGACAATTAGAAAGGTTCTATATAAATCATAGCTTAGACTTAAAAAAAAAACCATCCGTAAACGACAACAACTGAGCGTTAGGTTACAGGGAAGTTCTGTTAAGGGAACCCGACGCAACTGAAGAACACAGGTTTAATTTTATTCAGTAAAAGTCTGACACACAATCCCACTCCACCCTGGAGCAGGAGAAGTAATTAACTAAATGATTTCCCAAATCAAAAAATGGCTGCTGTTTTATTGAGTGGGAATAAGAAAGTTTAGTAACATATCCATTTAGTTTTTATTTTATTAATAGGCTCGCGTTGACCACTATCTCACTAATGCTTTTTTCAAATAAAGCATATCGTATAAACGCCAGATTATTTTTATTGATGCACTATTTATAGCATATAGCATAAAAAACCATAGCCTTATAATTTTCACTACTGCTTCGTAACACCCCTGGAGCCCTGCAGCCCTGAATTAGCAGTCCCTGGAGACGAGGCTGGAACGAGACGAGATAAAACCTGGGTTGAAATGTTACAAGTTCGACAGTTATCTATCATACAAAACACGCTCTAGCAGCAAGCGTAACGCGACAATGCGATAACCACGTAAATAAACGAAGTTCTACAAACAGAAAAATGTTTATGGAAATGCGTTGTCTATAGTACTTAAGCTTAAGTTTAAGCAATAATTTTCCGCAACAATCACCAACTAGTTTCTTACTACCCACAGACACCCGGAGCAAGCAATCCAAAGAAAACCCATCAATTGCAACCATCAGGACTCACCCACTTTTTGTCCATATACATCAAATATTTAATATTACATATTACGCATCAAGCCGTGAAGGTAAATTGACCCATTAAGGTGAGAGCGAAGCCGGTGGTCCGGACCACACTTGACCATTGTTCCGGAGGGATCCGACATTTTGTTTTGTGGCCACATAATTAACAGCCGCCCAGAGAGATCTGTTAGACACGCTCGCTTATAATAACCCCCGCGATGATATTTTTATTAATGTCAAAATAAAATCGGAGGTGCTCACACCGTTTTGAAACAGATGGTCTGATCAGCTGCAGTGGTTTATGGCCACAGCTGTAAGTCTTAAAGATAAAGTTCTTTTTCAAAATTATTTTGTGTAAGGTTGTCTTTCTCGGTACTTACCTACAGTGAATATAAACCAAGCAAAATTAAAATAAAGCAAAATAACTTCTAACAAGTTACAATCCTGTAGATATTGTCTATTGAAAATTATCATAATTTATACATAACAATTAATCTTTGCAAGCTTTGTATCGTTTACAGATAATCCATAGAAGGCGATCGGTTCTGGTAATTTAGATTAAATTCTATTTCGATTCTTGTGCTACTTGGCAGTAACTAGTTCTTAGCAGGTTGATTAATGTCCTGAGAAGCAGGTATCGTAAAACGGGATGAAAAGAAATTAAAATTACTAATATTTCTATGGTCCAATTCGAAAAATTCTATAAATCAAATTTTATTTATACCTAATACAATACGTAACTATTTTTTTTTCTCCTAGAGAGGAGGCCTGTGTCCCAGCAGTGGGACAATTAAAAGGCTGATAATGATGATGATGACTATTTGAAAGATTCGAAACTTTAATATTTCATTTCGCCCCGTTTTACGATTACAAAAAATAAACTTTGGTACCATAATTATAATTATAATTAGTATCTAACAAAGCATCCATTTAAAAATAAATATTAAAAAATTGGGGTCTTTTTAATAAGCTACAGACAATTTTTAAAATATCGTGAAAATTCTTTAATTTTTTTTTTTCTATTCTTCAGAGTTTTGGACTCTGAAAACTTTAATGAAAATAAGCACCTCGTTATACTGTTCGTAATAACTATCATATGATTTGTACTGGAACAAAAGAATGTCTAATAACACCGTCAACAAGTTAGCCTATGTGACTGCATAATGGCATTCTACGACATTTTATCATCTCTCAACAGTTTCACCGAAAACCTTCGCCATATTAACGAACGTAACATTCACCCCTTAATAGTTACACTACGGTGTAACAGGCAGTCCTCAAGGCCCCTCAGCGGGATCTATAAAAGATCTCGCGTCGACCCACGCAAGAAATTAGGTTCCACATTAGAGAGCCAAGGTGATAATTATATTATAAAAAATCTATACGATGAGTTAATATTTTGTTGTTTCGATGAGTCGAATCTCGATTTAGTTGTGGTTTTGTTTCAATTCTTTAGATTATTATTATGTAAGATGAATTGGAATTGACATGAGTTGGTTAATCATTGTTTGAAGTAGTTTTTTGATGCTTAATGAGTATCTACTGCCTTATTGTTAATGCAAGAAGATATTAGATAGGTACCAGATCGTGGATCCCTAGCTCGTGGTAGGCACCCAAGAACTCTATACGCGATCCATTTGACAATCTAAAATTAAATTTTAAGTGGATGGAAGTATATAAGCTGTGTAGCTTTGTTTAGGTTCTTAACTAAATGAAAACAATCTTCACATGTCTTTAATTTAAAAATTGTTTACAATTAGTTATTTACCTAAACCGATGTTAGGTAATTAATTTATGGTTTTTTTTTTTATTAAAAATATATCAAGATTTTGTTTCACGTTTAGTTAAGTACCTAACAAATGGAGTAATAGAAGAGTTAGTTTTTTTACAACCAAGCTACAACCTAAAGGTCTTTAAGTTAAGAATTAATAGGTTACTTCTAGGCAAGCGTACTCCATCGTCGACCATATCATCGTTACAAACAGATGACATAATCGTCAAACACAAGTCTATCAATAATAAAAAACAACTTTGCTCACGACTATTTATTTTGAATAAAATTTAAGTGACACTAACTAAACAATGAGATTTGAGGCACCGGCTCTGTTTCAAATGGATTAACAGAAAAACATGAGTCAAAATCACTTATCAACGAATTGGGAGCAAAATTAATGCGTTTCCACCAGACTAGTGAATAAACCAAATAAATACAGTCTTGGTTTGAAACAAGTTTACGTCTTTCCGTAACGAAATTCCTACTGACTTTTGTTAGGGTTGTCAAACACGAGTATATTGGCTTTTAATTTCGTTACTTACACATTTCCGCGACTCTTTGGTCAATCTTAGAACCATGTATCTCAATCTTGTTGCTGCAACGTAGTTCAGGGCTTATCTTTGCTGTATCGATACTGCTTCTGACTACTACAGATATGCTGTACAAGATATACCACCATTAGTAACATAATCTTCTTGGTTCCTCTATAAAAAGATCTCTTATACAAAAACTGGCACCGTGTACTAGCTTTTGATGTTTTATAAGTGCCCATGTAGGCCTATGTGAATTTAAAAAAATATTTGATTTTTTTTATTGATTCTTAGCAAATCAAACAGTCTCGCTGTTTGGAAAAGCAATGAAAAGCCTTCTTATAATGGTGTATGTAAGGAAGCCGTAATTAATTAATTATTTACAAATCCGCATATCAAACACACATTTTGACACAAACATTTTCTTCTTCTGCGACAACCCTACCAAAGTTAGAAGCTGCGCCTTCACCGTGTGCGGTTTAACTAATGGTTAATTTGCCCGTCAGATTAACCACGGTCATCTTAAACCTATTAGCGTTAGTTTGTTAATCGGCAGCAAGATTATGTAGTGATTCACATTTCACAACGTTAACGAAATGTTCAGCTATTTGTTTATCTGTATGCTCCTTCACTTGTAGGGTAGGTGGTCCACCAGAGACTAGCTAGGCAATGTGACATTCGATCAGGAATAATAAATATTACAAAGTCAAAAATGGGATTGATATGCGCTACCGAAACATAACATGATCAATCTTTTTGGACATTATTTATTATATTTAGCCTGTATTGCCCTACTGCTGGGTAAATGCTTCCACCGTGTCCGACTCTGGTCTCATCATCATCATTTTAACCAAAAGACGTCCACAGTTGGACATTGGCCTCCCAAAAGCGTCGCCACAATGGCCCCCGAATGGACTCTGGTCTACTTCTTGCCAATTCCTGAGGGAAACATCCAATTTAGCCCGCCATCTCCTTCGTGGTCTACCGCGACCCTGTCTCGCGATTTCAAGGTACCAATTTTGTGTTTTATTAGCACATGGATAGGTCAGCATGTGGCAGACATGTCCAGCTCAGCCTCGCTACAGTTGGGTAACTCTTTGAGCCACGTCAAAGATCTATGTTTTGAAGTGCAGTATATGTTTTTTACGTGGCTTGTTATTTTAACACCGATTATAGGTACTGGGCTCCATAGCACTTTAAAAATTAAAAATGTTAACGAATCTACATAACTTAAAAATAAAAACATTAAAAAGTAAAAAGACCTGCACGACGCCAAAAAGGTTTCTATCTCAGAGTAATCGTATGGTGTTCTATTTAAAAAAAAAAAAATAACGCAGCGCTGATATTCTGATAGGACCTGGTGATGCCTCGGACACACTCACGGAACACAGACTAAATAGTACTGAAAAAGTAGGTAATAAAAAAAAACTAAAATACAATATGACATTGATAGTGTATCTTCCTATTAATACCTATATTCCCAGATATCAAAACAAACGTTAATGAGCCATTTCTCAGCAGGGCATAAGCGGCACATAAATAAACTATAATATTTTAACAGCACTTTAATGATAACATGTTTAGACTGCACTTAAGGATCTGCAGACGTCATTAAGTAACTAAATCAACTGAAGTGCTTAAAGGTAATTTAGATTGATGATAGGTACGCGATGATTGAGTCCTTCGGGGCTCCTGGTGTTTAATTAAGCACGGTGAAGTTCTCAGATGTGCTGTTTATTTTTAGCACTTAAATTAAATGATTTATAGTTATTAACGCACAAGTGGGTAAATACTCGTACGTGATTAAACGTATTCTCATGATTGTTATGGAAATAAACGAGATTATAATATCAACACTAGTGTAGCCAGTAGTTAAGGCACCTGCCTTCCATGCATGTGAATTTTTCAAGTTTATCTAGGACATTACTGACACCCTATGCCTCGAAAAGCACGTAAAACTGCTGGTCTTGGTTGTCACACATTGACAGTCGTAAGGACCAAAAGTCCAAAACACATAACCGCGTTGCGGCGCCACAACGCTAAAATCGGCCGTGCCGCCCGCCACTGGTGGTGCAAAAGCGACAGACGTCACTGCCAATTTTAGCGGTTAATGTTTCGGCCCTTACAGGTAGTCGCCAGAAAGTCTGGCCATCAGTCTATTCAAGGAGTATCGTGTTGCCCAGTTGTGGAGGTCTTAATAGACCTCCACTTTTCCTACAAGTAAAATACAAGTAACAAGATTTAATTTTAACTTCTAGATTATTTTTTTTAGCTATGCAAAGCATAAAAATGCTTGACGTATAACCCGTCATTTAAACTTCGCCTTTATCCGAAACTTTTATATTGGTTTCGGATTTTGTTTTTATTTCTAATATGCGATAGTTTCGGTTACGGTTACGGAACTCTATAACATCCTCATTACTGATTTCCAGAAGGCAAATTTAAAGTCAAAGATTTTTGCATGATAATAAGTTAAGAAAAACAGGTCTGAAAGAGATCAACCCCATCACGTATCAAGCCGTGATCAAGTGCCATAAAAGTGAATTGAGCCGTGCTGCATATAGCGCCACAATTAGGAACTATTGGTAGTTGCGGAGCCCGCGAGCCCTGGGGCTCCGTATTAGCCGGTCGTATTTCACGAGCCCGCCGTCCCGCCGAGGTGAGAACATAATAAGCGGTTCGGAACCATTTTTAATATTCCAGCTTCATTACAACGTATTACAAACGTCTTGGGTGGCGAATTCTATCGCGAACGCTCGTAATGCTACGCTATTAAGGTGGCCGGGCTCGAAGGGGCGTGTACGATGCCGATTTATTTGAATTTTTGCTCCGACTCAATTTGGGAAATTGTTCGGCCGGCGGCTCTGGCGAAATTAAGACGTCAGTTTGATTGCAGTAAGGCGTTTAATTATGTAAATGTTAAGCTAGCGGTGGGTGGCTCGATCAGCGCGGAGTGTCGATGCGGTCACGTATAGAGACAACAGATTTACGATTCCACGCGATGTGAGAGCGAGTTTGTATCATAATGTTATTGTTTTAGTTTTTTTGCATTCAGTTGCGTATGCTCTGTTGTTCTGTTGATTGTGTGAGGGTCGTTTTGTTCGTGATATGTGGAGATTGGGATTGATTTCTGCGTGGATATTGCTTTCTCTTTTTGTAAACATAAGTTCTTGTAATGTTTCAAATGGTATGATTACTCAGTCTTGAAGTATAGATATTTAGGGTTTTGGTACTTACTAGTGTTGACGTTTATTTGGCGTCAGCTTGTTTCTAGCTGCTTCGCCCGCGTGACTGTAGAAAATCGTCCCAAGGGTTCCTATATAGCTACTCCCTGGACAAAAGGTGCCGTATGCCAAATTTTATCCTAATCCATTCGGCCGTTTTAGCGTGAAGGTGCAACAAACATACACACAAACATATGCTTACAAACTTTTGCTTTCATAATATTAGTGTAATAAAGTGATAAACGCCGGCACAAAAGCAATTGCATCTCTAACTAATGCGTTTATAGAATAAAGGCACCAGATAAAGTGAATGACACTTTACTACAATAAAAGTATCTAAAAGATGGCAAAATGTAAGGGATGTATCCCGTGATATTTCTGTAGTGCTTCTCAATCCTATACATTGTTGACAATCGCAGTCGCCACGATTTTCATGTTAGAGCAAAGTAAATAACGATTATTATCGAAACATTATTGCAAATGAACCAATTTTAGAATTAACTAGCTTCTGCCAGGACATCGCCATTGTGAAAGTAGGTTTTTCCATACAAACTTTGAACCCCTTTCATACCCAAAAGGGATGAATCAACCATAGTACCTAATAGTCCCAGTAGTTTTAACTTTACGTTGATATGACAGTCAGTGATTCTCTCCTTTTATAGGTATTATGTCATTCTTTCAGTTTCTCCTTTTATTGGTGTCCTTTTATTGGTGGTGGTCTATGAAGGTCTCATACAGTTTTTGTTGTATTTATACTTTTAGCGATGGTAAAGACTTGCACATTTCTGTCTTTTTCTTCTCTGACTCGACAAGCGTCCGATGAGGTTAAAGTCATAACCGTAAGAGTTATAGTTTATTTATGTTAGACCTCTTCTGGGTAGATGTCAATCATGACCATTAGGATGCAGCACCGTGGGTTTTATCCGGGTTATCTAAGCATGACAACGCTGAATAGTAAGCGCAAAGTTATCGTATAATAATTTTGTAAACAGATTTCGAATTTTTGCTTATCTTTCGTCATCACTTAGGCTCGCTCCTAAAGGAGACAACCACCACCATGTAAATTTATTACCTCCGTAGAAAAACCTTAAAAAGAATTTTGGAATAGAAGTGCTTGGCTAGAAATGAAAAGGCTTTTCATTTCTATTCGTAAGGGCGTAGCTCATGTGGCGTCTATATAGAAGATAGATAACCGGAGTAGTGACCCAATTATCCATAATCTCTAATGTATTTCTTTGCCTCTTATTTCCAGATTCTGTCATCCCACATGGAAGTGCGGTGCAAATGCCATGGATTATCAGGCAGCTGTCAACTCAGGACATGCTGGAGGGCCACACCCGATTTCAGGGCAGTCGCTTCTACCATCAAACGACAGTATAGAAAGGTATGTTTTGGTTTAGGAAATGTAATAGTATCTTTATTTTTTTTTATTTTTTAGGTTCCGACCAAGGTATAGAATGCAACAGCTGTTTGCGACGTGACGAAGCTGTGTTTTACGCTGAGGAAGCATGTGCTAATACCGGCAGGCACTTTTCTTTGTGTAAATTATTTCAGCACTACTGCTCTCAAAACGGTGAAGGCAAACAACACGAGGAAAACAGCATGTCCTAGAACAAAAAATTCGAAAATATTAAGTTACGAGCACCAACGTTTCGTGTCGAATTTTTCGAATCTTCAGGAACTACTGGTTCGATACAAAAAAAAAATTGTATCGTATAGCCCATTTTTTGAGAAAGTTTGTAGGCTATAAAACATCATGCTCCGACTTATAGGAGCGCAGATGCGGAAACAATTAGTTAGTCAATAAGTTCACTGAAATAAAGAATGAGGTTTCATTTACTGTAAAGAAACTTAGACAAAGAACCATATTCTTTTTTTGTATTTATGTTTACGAACATAACTTTGATGGGCGTAAATAAAACCTATTAATCTATAATAACACAAACTAAGTATAATAATATGTTTTTGCTACTTTAAAAAAAAATATTCCATTTCCACAGGCACTATTGGTGGCACAAGAGGAGCTGAACAACAGTCCATCAGTTTTGAGAGGTCGACCTAGAGGCAGGAGGCGAGGGAAACCACGACCAGCTCCCAAGACCAGTCTGCTGTTCTTTGAGAAGTACGTTGTACAACAATTTTTATTTGAGTAACGGTATTTATTTATTTAGGTTAACCAACAATTGTTTACACTATATACAATTCCGATTTAACGACTAGTGTAGCATTTACAATTGCAACATTACAGTTTAAGACGAAATGTACAAAAACGGCTTTACATAACATAGTTAATAATATAACATACAAAAAAATATATTTAAAACAATAACATTCTTAGGTAAGCTACCTTTAGGGTGCCTAAACAAACCCTGCAAAAGCGGAGCCTGAATAGCTAGCTAAAGTATTATAATGACTTCCTAGTCCATCCCAGTAGTCCCGAAAGCATACACCCAACAAAAAAATACACACATACCTTGTAGATTATAAAAAACTCCTCCACAAAATAGTAGTACTGTACGGACTCTATTTTAGAGTACGGTACGGTACAATCAGGAACCAAAACCAAGTTTACTGACGGCTATGTGAGTAAACTTGGTAGAAGAACCGCCAAACTTAATTGGTTGCTGAGCACATTGCTCGCAAAGCAAAAGGTTCTGTAGTGGTGACCACGCACCGGCAGCATTGGAAGGTCTCTCACAAGGTGGATCATTATCTGGTGAGGGGCGCGGGGATCCGATGAGTGCGAGGTGCGTTGGACCGGTCGTTATGGCGATACTTAAGAGGGGGGCTATGTCCAACAGGGGAATTCTTTCGTTTGAAATGATGATGGTAATCAAATCAATAAAATAGTAATTACGTTTAGTAAAGGGTTTTTTTCGGTGGCAAAATCATCCAATGACATCTCCGCGTCCTTGTGCGGGGCGGGACATAGTGTCAGACTTTTACTGACTAAAAACAAACTCCTCTTCCTTCGTTGCCGTGTTCGGGCCGACCCTTCCTTTCAGAAATCGATCCTTGGCTCCAGTAGGCTTTGACCCAGCAGGGCCTCTACGATTTGCTGAGCTGACAACTCCTTGAGACGCACGTGGAACACTGAGATGTTGGATAATAGAGAAATATGGAAGAAAAACACATGTTGCACTGACCCCAAAATAAACGGGGAAGTTCAGGAGAGATCATAACCTACCCTTAACATCTATTTCCTAGATCCCCTAGCTTCTGCGAAGTGGATCCTCGGACTGACTCCGCAGGCACATCAGGCCGTGTCTGCCGCATCGGTCGCACGTCCAGAACTGGCTCCTGTGACCTGCTCTGCTGTGGACGAGGTCACGCTCTCATCAGGAAGTCCAGCATCAAGCCATGCAACTGCACCTTTCACTGGTGCTGCCGAGTCGACTGCGAAAGGTGTCGTGATGATAAGTGGGTCGCCATTTGTAAGTAGTTTTTGAAACATGATAAGGAGGTCCTTGGGTTGAAGACAACGTGACAACGACTGGTGGCAAATTAAGTTTGCGATTGACCACGGTACGGTGTCAATATCATACTTTCATCATCCGATGTTTAGTTATTATTATGACTAATAAAATGTCACTTCGTTTTAAAGTTCTTGAGTGAAAAAACAGGCGTGAGACAAGCAGAGCGATTTAAAAAGCAATAGGTTTCTTGAAAAGTTAAGGAAATCAATTTTTTATCACACCAACACTGCCAACAGTTGGCAAAAGGCTAGGTAGACCTATTTTCTTGTCTTTTTAAGCCAACCTGTCTGAGGCCTATTTGAGTTTAAGTTTGCTGGAAATTACTGTTCAGAAGTGGGCAAATTAAATAGACCTTACAAAGTTGCAGCAAGAGAACTTTTTGTAATTGGAAACAATAAGATTGTATAATGTAGAAGCACTTTTTTTTTATTTGTGAATGTGAAGTACCATGGAGCATTTTTATTTTAATAGGTTACAACTTGTTTGACATTAAAAGCATGGCAGTTGAGAGTTTGTCATGCTCACTAAAATGTCTCGCTGATGGTGGCACGTGTTATTGGGTCATTCGGTTCCCTTCAAAATGGTTGAGCTGAGTGGGGCTGAGGCACGCGTCATGCTCGTGAACGGGCGCCGTCAGTAGGGACTGGTCATCTCTTAGCTGCCAGTAGCTCGATTCAATTTCTATTTTTTTAATTAGTTCATTTTATTTTTTTATTACTTATCTGCATTGTGCTCACATAATAGAAGCGACAAGAAAAATGTAACCAAGATTTATGTAACTCATAATATGATTTTAAAAGAGTGTCCATGGAGTTTCTTGCACGTTCTTCTCCATAGAGATCTACGCTTTGGAACGTGCAATTTAGCTTCACTTTTTTTTGGACTGACCGACATTTTGACAATTCAAAAGTGCCTGTAATTGGTCTATTTGAAATAAACTATTCTGATTCTGATTCTGATTCAGAATCAAGCAATAAAATTTCGGTGCTGTAACTTTGCCTCTTTAGCCTGCTACTGCTTATCGCTCCGCTCCCGCTTATGACTCAGGCCACAGCCTTATCAAGAGTTACATTGTCAATACAAGTATACGTAATATGTAACTTCAGTACCTTATCCCCGGTTTCTGAATTAGTTTGCAGTAGACTATTTGTTGAACATCACTTTCGCCAGAAAACCAGTCAAACTATGAATGAATGAAACAGTTGACACGTTCTTAACTCGAAATTCTCAATTCGGAAACCAGCCATAAGTCGACTTCTTTAATAATAGTATTATTCCTCGATATATGTATCAATATAACATTCCTGTGTACATTCCATTATTAGATATTTTGTTTAGTTTACATAGTTATCACTGCAAATACGAATTACCAAATAATATTTTTTTGTTAAGTTTATTTTTATTATTTTACTAAGTAGACCATACTAAGGTTAAAGACAGTATATTTTATTAAAAGAGTGGAAATTGTGGAAATTATTAACGTTTGCGCTATTGACACACGCCGATGGGATTACCAATATAAAATTTGACCGTGAAATAACAATAGATTTCTTTGTAATAAGTCTCATAAATGCGTTCCTTGAGCATAAAACGTCCTTCAAAAAAGTAAGTAGATAGCTATGCATCCTGAAAACTCACAATTTCAGTAAAATTATACTTGAAAAATTCAACTTAATAGTATACTATTAACCAGTCTTATAATTTTCCCTATGTCGGGATTCAGGCCCCCCGGTAGGAGAGGCAATGGACTACGGCCCACCTCGCTAACGCTATAAAAGTGAAAACAGAAAAAAACGGTTGGAAACTGAAGTCGGTAGCAAGCCAAACTGCTTAAATAAAAAATGGTAATTTAAAAAACTAAAAAACCCGACTGCTTTTCTGAGTATTCATGAAAAAGCCCTAAAACAAGAAAGTCGTTGTAGCAGTCGGGACCCATTACATCATAGATCTACTGACTAGACGGCTGACATTCTAGAATGGGTCCCGACTGCTACAACGACTTTCTTGTTTTAGGGCTTTTTCATGAATACTCAGAAAAGCAGTCGGGTTTTTTAGTTTTTTAAATTACCATTTTTTATTTTTTACTTTTTTAGTTTTATTTTTTTACGATATCACTTTCACAGTAATTACAAATCTAACGACACCTCGCAAACTAAAATCCATCGAGCCGTTCAGGCCACAGAGCGTGCCAAATATTTGAATTTGGCGCCAAAAATTCGCCATTTTGTTTTTTTTTTATTATTTTGATATACCCAGTGTCACTCTCACAGTAAATACAAATCTAACGACACCTCTCAAGCTAAAATCCATCGAGGCGTTCAGGCTGCAGAGCGTGCCAAACAATTATACATACATACATACATACATACAAACATACATACATACATACTCTCGAAAAACATAACCCTCCTTCTGGCGCAGTCGGGTAAAAATTATTTTACTAAAAGTTATTTGCTATTGAAAGCAAATAGCACAACAATTCTTGCCACTCCATTCGACAAATCAAAAAAGAAATTCGACCGTTGTCTCTCTCTGTATTGTGTTATTAACCAAACTAGCAATAGCACAATCGAATATTTTTTATCCCAAGAGCAAGTTCCTTTGGGATACTTTTTTACTATCACGCGGGCGAACCGCCGGCAGAAGCTAGTTTTTTTTTTACTACTTACTGTATATTTGTAACCGCGTATTGTAATCTTTCTTAAATTTAATACTTAAATAAAGTTGTTAATAAAATCAGTATTAACCTTAATTAATGTACTTAATGTATTTAATAGAAGTACAGTCAATAAAGGAGATAAGTAACCAGGGTCGTCAGATATAGTTGAAGTTTTCATGGAAACTTATAGGTGAATACGAATTAATTTAATTTTTCTCAATGATTGGTTAAAGTACCCGCCTTTCACGCCTAAGGTTTGAAACCAGGCAAGTACCAATGTGAATTTTTCATTTCAAACGTACTTTTCTAAGTTTATATAGAATTTTACAGACACGCCCGTCGCGGAAAGCACGTAAAGCCGTTGGTTCCTGTTGTCATTCATAGATCTTTGACAGTCTTCAGGTAGTCAAACGCCAGAAAGTCTATCCAAGGAGTGTCGCTCTGCCCAGTAACTGGGTTGTGGAGGTTTGGTAGGCTCGTAAAAAGCGGATAATCAGCCGCATCAGATTAGCTTGGGGTGAGATGATTATATATCATTCTAATAATCACATGCTTTGTCATGTCGCAACTGTATATCTGTGAGAGTCTTTAACCAATCAAAAGGCGAACTTATAGCAACCGCATCCGGTTAGGACGCCTACAGTTAGGAGTGCCGCGCTGTACGTACGGTAGCGCGGCTGCAGCGCTGCAACTGCGCTGCCCGTCGCGCGGCATGTTGCGACTAATTTGAAGGCGCCCTTAGACTGGAAGGTCATCCCAATCTAGTTACAGGGAAAGGTTTAGGCAGATGATGAGCTGTTTATTTTGTATTATGAAACTAATTATGCTTCATTCATATCCATCAGTTTCCATCAAAACTTCAACTATATCTGACGATCCTGGTTACGTATCTCCTTTTTTGACTGTACCTATCGTAGACCTACATGTATTCCATACTGTAAATACTCAAATTATTACGTAATATTGTATTTAAGCATTCCTGTTCAGTGATATTTATTGAATTAACTATTTATTTGTAGACCTTAAGACTTTGTACCGACGGTTTTTATTTATTAAGGAAATAAAAATTATGAAGGGATATCTGTTGTATTTTATTCGTAATCAGGAGTTCTTTACATTTAAATCATATAACGTACTTTTATAAATCTTAAAGTATCCTGTAAATTACTTGTTTTTTGAGGCGGAAAAGCATTCCATGCCTTCTACCACTCTAGAGTGGAGCGGGAGGGCGTGTCAGACTTTTACTAACTAAAACTAATCCTGTGTCCTTCAGTTGCCCTTTACGTTGTAGGACCACGAGTTTACTTTTCAGAAAATCTTGGGTCGGTCCGGACGATTGCCGTACGGCTGGACGGCGAGCTACCCAATGCTCGTCATCCGCAAACAGACACTGAGCCGATTTGTATTTACGGGCCTACCGCTCGATCAGCATGCGGCACACTTGTCCAGCCTAGTCCCAACTAAGTGGGCCATACTTCTCAACCCCGTCAACGATCTGTGTTTTAGATTGCAGTAAGTATACACCGTTAAATTTTGGTCGTTTTAATCCCGCGGAGGGTCGATTTAATTTATGAAACCCTATCGATTTGTAAAGATAAAAAAAGTACTTTTTTTTTAAACTCGAATTAATTTACGCATGTCCGAAATTGATTTCTTTAAGTAAACGTCAGCTGATCGAGGTCAATGAACTGTAGGTAGTTAGTACGTAACGACCAAAAACTCCCTACAAGGTCATTGACTCGTTTACTTAAAGAAATTAATTTCGTTTATGCGTATATTAATTCGAGTTTTAGAAAAAAAGTACTTTATTTTTTTATTTTATGTTTGTAAATCGATAGTGTTTCATGTACCGAATCGATCCTCCACGGGATTAAAACGACCAAAATTTAACGGTGTATACATAAAGATTAAATTATTTACAAGACAAAACCTTCGCGTGACCCAAGGGCTGGCTTTTACCTCGGTCAGAGATTAAGCATTGCCATACAACGTGGCAATGCCGCCAGCCTTTTGGGCACACTTCCAGTCGACAGCGATGCGGAGGAGTTTTTTGACGCTATATTCTAGTTAGGAGTAGCCTTTAGTGTATATATTTATGTGTGTTGTTTATAGTGATATTATTTAGCTTATTGATAGTATAATTTAAACGTTGAATTTATAAATAAAAATAAACAATTCTTTGCTTTCGCTTCGCAATAAAATTAAGACAAAACTATATCAAATAAACATTTCTTTCAAATCATTACAAAAAAAAAACAACAATATTAATTTATCAACATAACGGTAGCCACACACGTTCCAGTATACTTGCGTAAGTTAAGACTTGCACAAGTAAACTGAAACGTGAGTTGTACAGAAACTTGCGCAAGTATCTTCCAACACACGTTTCAGTATACTTGTACAAGTCTTAATTTGCGCAAGTATACTGGAACGTGTGTGGCTAACATAAGTTAATAATAAAATCGTATTCCTAACAAATCTTGTAGGTACCTTCAACTCAAAGTGCTAACAAATATTTCATCGATCTCAAGTAGACAAGCCTACTTGAGTTACAAACAGCAGCGATATTTCAAGTGAGCCCACAATTATCGTGTTACTTTCAACTAATTTGGCTTCTCATCTCAAGGACCCTCGTGCTTCAACGCTTTGTTGATGGATATCAATTCAAGCATTATAAAATAAGACTTGAAAAGATACATTTTGAAGTGGAGGTAAGAAACATGATGAAAGAAAAAATGTTTATGTTTACCTAAGAAATAATAGTGAGAATACTCTTAAGTCCATGAAGAACTAATAAAATGAGGTTTAGATTATGATTTTGACAACACTATAACAGGGTTATAAATTTTTTAAATAAACTACATTAATCTATGCCGCATATACAACATTATTTTTAATGTAGTTTGTTCAGAATTATTAATTGATTCCAATAATTTTTACACCATATTATATTTTTTCCCAAAAATATTTTTAAAAGGTCACATGTTAGACACCACCGACACTGAGTACAAAACAGGTCATGCCAGGTTATAGCGGACATTAGGCGCCAGCGCACAGTTGGTTGCAAGAGCAAAACAACCCGGATGACCCGCTAACTATGTATTTGTGCGGACAACCAGGTAACATAACAAGTTTATAACTTTGTGATTTTTCATGATACGGTTTTGAAATTTTGTAAATAGATTCTTTACATAAAAATACTAAACACATGTTTCTATTTTCTCTGAATAGATGAAAGTAATTTAGTCTTTGAACAGGTAGATCCGTAATATAAAATCTTACAATATAAAACCTGGTACAAACTCTATAAATAAAGAGTTCTGTAAGAGCATTATTTTTTTTTATCGTTAAACTACGATACGACACAAACATCAAACTCCCAAAAACCACTATAAGAAATTACTTCCACCCTTCCGTTTTTATCCCCCGATAAACACAAATACTGATCCTCATTCATACAACGTCCCTAACTGTACATTGACAGCTCTATTTGAAGTTTTCGAACACTTTTGACAGGTTAACGGTGTACGGCCATTTTGATTTCATTGATGTTCTGCTTTTAAAATTAAATGCGCTTGATCGAATACTTGTTGGCATGACGGATCGATTTTTTTTTATAAAAAAAGATACATCAAGTAATGGATTGGGTGTTGCGAATTAATTTCGATGATTGTTACCTAAACAAGGATTTTATAGTATTCTTTTGGAACTGCGGTTTTTATATGGCAGAGCTTATACAAAATGAAATTGCTTTTGACATCATACTTCTACAGTTGTAGGTACTGCTCGAATTGTTATTAGAAAATAATTTTATTTCTAATGAGACATCATAACGAGACCATTATTTTTGAGGTGGGTTATTATTGACTAACCGTTTCCGCTTTGGGCAGAGTAAAGAGAAAGTGTCAAACTTAGGGGTAGACCAGACGACTGCAAACCAGTGTTCCTTCTTGTGTGTTCAGTGTTCTTGGTTTGTGTTGTGGCTACATGGAGGTAAACCACGCGCCAACACGTTCACAAAGCAGTCACTGCTGATAGGAAAACGCGCTTTCCAACCAAAGGCGTTGAAGGTCATGGTTTATAACTGCTGTCTACACTGATTGAAACTAGCAAGGTCACCTTGGTTGGGACATAATGTTTGCAACCGTCTGGTCAACCCTTTACACTAACTAAAACCCGTCTGTGTTTCATCAGTTGCGCTTTCCATTCCTGCCGCAAGTTTCGATCAATCCCGTAGCCTATTTTTGTTTGGCCTCTAAAGGTTACGCTATGAAGCTGTCGACTGTTTAACCGGACTAGCTTGTGGGGCTTAATCAGGCGCCCCATATACCCACAATAGTATTGCACAATAAAATTTAAGCTCGGTCAATCTTTTGATAAATCATTGCGTAATGTTTCAATACTTATCCCTACACGTTGAATAATATTATACAATCAATATTTTTGTAGGTATATGGGGCGGCTTAGACCATCACTATGAACTCAAAAACGAATATAGGTACTCGTAACTATACCCACCTATATAATGAAGTTAAACAAACACAAGATACAATTAAATGCGTCCCCAATTAAATTGTATCCAAGGCATGCAGGAAGGTCGTCGGGCATTATGACCTAATACTATTAAGGGGATTAGCAGTGTTCTTAATACCGAAGCCCCGGCACTTGTGAGCGCTCGGTGTTGGAAGGAGCACTCGGTCTGCGCCGCTGTCGATGCTGAGTCGTTGGAACTGGCTAGTGGGAACCTAGGTAAGTCCCTATTTATTTTTAACTAAATGTAAGGGTTTTTATTTTAAGTGTTTTACCTAAGTGTTTTAAAGGATTGCACAGCAAATAATCCTTTAATTGATCGTAGACGGTAGATAGGAGGATATTGTCTGGCATTCAACATCTAACAGTTAATTTTATGAAATGTAGTTGTGATTGTTTGATTAAAATAAAAACAATTAATCACTATGCAAGTCAAAATAAGATTTGACTTCAAATACCATTTGAAAGAAAAGACAACGTAATATATACCAGAGGGACCTATGGATGTGAAGTTTACTTGTGACCTAAAGAAGACCTCAGTGAGATTTCCAAAGTTATTGATGCTAATCAAATTAGTGGTGACAACGAAAAACGATTAATTCTATAGTTATAAATTACTCACGAGCACGACACAGGAGTAACTAATAATGAGGAGTAAAGTTTTAAAAAATAGACGATAATAGCAAAATCTGACAGAGTAGATCAGATGAATACAGATTCAGTAGGAACTATACTTTTAAGCTTAGCCAATATTATCAAGGACTGTCCATCCGTCACCTTTGCAAAAAACTCTACCCATAGTTTTAAACCTTCTACAGGATTTCTGCTAGTTTCATGATCCGTCCATCATGAAGGACGGACTGAACGTGTCAACCCTGCCGAGCCCCTCTGACCGTTACAAGCTTGAAGGTAAGCTCGGATCGGGCATCTTCGGCGAAGTATACCGAGCCTCAGACTCACAGGCAGCCGGAAAAAATGTCGCAGTGAAAATACAAACTTATACAGACGAAAATGAAGACCACATACAGGAAGAATACAAAATACTCAGAGATTTCTCGAAGCATCCCAACCTGATAGATTTCTATGGTGTATTCTGTGAAAAATCGGAAGGTGTGAAGAAAATTTGGTTCGTGCTTGAGGTACGTACTTCTAAAGAGTATGTAATTCTATTTGAATACCAACTCAATAAGAATAAAGCATGAAGAAAGACTAAGGCAACGGAAGTTTTTAGACAGTATAATAATTATTTTAATGTCCAATAGAACGCAGTATCTTTCGAAGAAAGTCATCATGATCCAGATTATACAATGAATCATCTATTTTCCAGTTGTGCGAATGTGGATCTGTCATCGATATTGTCAGAAAACTGAAAGCAGCAGACAGAAAAATGTCCGAGGAACACATCGCTTACATCCTCAAATATACGATCAAGGTAAGACCATATTCGACTGACTATAAACATGTCGCTCGTCACATACGAGTCGAGATGGCTGTTTATAAAACAAAGGGCCTGCCAGTCCACCTTTCAACGGCTGAATCAATTGGTAGGTACTTTGAATGCAAACTCAATTGTTCTCGGATCTGTGTCCCGGCTATTTCTGTTGCTCGCGTGACGTCGAATAAAATATTGCCAGGCGAATGTCCACGTACGTTGAAATACAATCTAGAGCCATTACTTAAAATGCACGCCGCTTTATTTGATGTGATTCGCGACGGAACAGTCGAACTTGTCGATGCGAATGTCGGTGCGCGCCCGACAACACCATGATGGCCCCCCATCGCGGCGCATCGCTCAATTATCGTAAATAATGCTCGCGCACATAAGATATACGGATCTCAGGCGCAGTAGCCGATGATCTCTCTAACTTGGATCATTCAAACAAAAACCTTTCTTATACCCTTTTCTTAGGGCTCAATAAAAACGATGCCCGATCCTTCTTCGAGCTCTCAAGTTATCGGAGAGGGTTAAATGCGTATTATCTTTATGCAAGCCACTTGGTTCACAATACCGGTGCTCTGTCCTCTTCGTAAGGCAGATCTTCCACGCATATCTATCGATGTTGCATCTCGTAAAGTACGATCAAAGTCGAACTTGTGATGTCATCTTTATCGATATTATGATGAAATGTCACATCGATAATTTTATTACTACACAATAAGAATTTTGGGATTAATCGGAAAATGGAACGCGTCAACATATCTCGAAACAAGTTTATGGTCATAACATAAATTAAATTGTAATAAAAAGTAAATTGTATTGTAAGTTGAAAACGTCTTATTAATCAAAATAGTAGAAAAATGTACATAATTAAATTAAGATCTAATTTATAGAAAATAATATTCAAGTCGTAATTACCGACTTTCGATTTATTTATTTTTTAAACTGATAGTCAAAAACATTCAAATAAGTACTCGAAAACGATGGACGCCATTAAATACTATCGATAGACTTCCACTACATCACTAACAACTAAACGATCGTAATGAACGCATTAAACAAGCTGATATATCAGACAGCAGAGAGCGCGGACAGCCCGCCTGCGACAGCACTGAAGCTCCGATACGTATGCAAATAGGCCCCAATGAATCTTCGGGGCGTGGGGACTTGATTGACGCTGACGTTGCTATCGCCCAACCGTCTTAACAATCCGCAAGTCCTCCGCGTTAGGGGCGGTCACTCCATCACTCCATGTCAAACTACCGTGTTGGCTGCCTCGATTGGTGCAATCAATTCTACCTCACTCATTTGTATTCTAGGCGCTCGTTTACTTGCACGAGAACAAAGTGATACACCGCAATATAAGATGCAGTAACATACTGATTACGAAGGACGGCGAAGTGAAGTTAACCGATTTTGGATTGTCTTGCAAATTGAATGGAACTCTGGATACTAGTAGGACAAATATTGGGTCGCCAAGCTGGATGGCTCCCGAAGTGGTGACTTGCGGTGAAGAAGGTTACGGGAATAGAATAGATGTATGGGCTTTAGGAATCACGGCAATAGAAATAGCTGATGGAAAAGCGCCGTTTCAAGACATGCATCCAACAAGAGCACTTTTTCAAATTGTTAGAAATCCACCACCAGGACTCATGAAACCAGCCATGTGGTCCAATGACATTAATGATTTTATCACCGAGTAAGTTTTGCAAATAATAATTGCATAATGTTCTAATATTCGACTCGATCCTACATCTTTTATTGAGCTGTTGCATGTTTTCAGATGTCTTGAAAAGAATCCTGAACATCGGCCTTACATGATAGAATTAGAAGAGCATCCTTTCATACAATCTGTTCCAGAAAATGATTTTCATGTAAGTTTATTTAAACTAATCTAATAAGAATCTAAGTTCTAACTCGTTAAAACATCTGTTTTTTTTCAGCTTACTACAGAACTTAAAGTACTAGCAGCAGACATGAAAGATATACCTCTAGCGGATAAAATACCTGAGAGGATGATAAAAGATGGTCTACTTACTATTCAAGGCGTTTCCGAACCAGAGACTATGCAAGTGGAAGATCTAGCTGCATTAGAAAAATTAACAGAAGACAATATACTGACCGAATTGCAAACTAAATTATCCAAAGGAGCATTTACGTCCTTTATTGGAGATGTTCTCCTAATACTGAACCCAAATTCAAATGAAGACATTTATAACGAAAGTGTAAGTAACTCAATAATTTATTAATTCAATCACGATTATAAAATACACAATAAACGTTTTTATGGTTTCAGTACCACCAAAAATATGAATGCAAATCAAGATCTGACAACGAGCCCCACATTTTTGCAGTAGCAGACAGTGCATATCAAGATGCTCTTCATCACAATGAGCCTCAGCATGTCGTATTTTCTGGTGAATGCAAATCAGGAAAGACTACTAATATGCTACATGCACTATCCCACCTTACTTTCTTAGGTTCGATGAAGAATAATACTGCTGAGAGGATCCAAAGGGCAACCAAGGTCATCCAAGCCGCTATAACTGGAGCAACACCATTAAACGCTCATTCTACAAGAGGCATCTTCCAAATACAAGTTACTTACGGCAGTTCTGGAAAATTAAGCGGTGCAATATTTTGGCTTTATCAACTAGAAAAATGGCGTGTTTCGTCAACTGATATGTAAGTGACATAAAGTGAAACCTTTTGTTTATTTTACCGATAGAAATAAAAATCAAATAAGTGTTTCAGGTCTCAAGCCAACTTTGATCTTCTTTACTATTTCTATGACGCTATGGAAGCTGCAAACCGAACGGAAGAACTTTGTTTAGAAAAAAACAGAAAACACCGATATTTGAGGATACAAGATGAAGCGGCTAAATGTATTAAAGGAGTAAGAGAGAATACAGAAAACAACGTGGCACTCTACACAGAATTTATAGAAAATCTCAAAATTCTTGACTGGGAAGAAGAAGACATCACATTTTTCGAAACAGTGTTGGCATCTATTTTAGTCCTAGGTAACGTGAGGTTCAAAGACGGAAAAAGTGGCACTGCAGAAATAGAGAACCCTGACGAAGCGAAAAAAGTTGCTAAACTACTATCTCTAGAGGAAGTCAAGTTTCTTTGGGCGTTGCTAAATTATTGTTTGATAGAAAGTGGAACAGCTGTAAAAAGGAGACACTCCACAGACGAGGCGAGGGATGCAAGAGACACTTTAGCGAGTGCATTATACAAGAGGCTTATTGACTGGATGGTCAATTTAATAAACTCGAAGCTATCATTCATGAGATCTGTATTGTACGTATTATTATTTGAACATGCATATCTTTTATCAAGCTTATTAGCTATTTTAATTAATGAAATATCTTTGCAGCGGCGATAAATATTCAGTGAGCTTGCTCGACATGTTTGGTTTCGAATGTTACCACAGAAATCGACTGGAACAGCTTATTGTGAATACAACGAATGAACAAATACAGTTTCTCTACAACCAAAGGATGTTTGCTTGGGAGATGCAGGAAACAGCAGAAGAAGAAGTTCCAGTGGTTTCCTTGCATTTCTATGATAATAAGAATTCAGTTGATCAGCTAATGGGAAGGCCTCTTGGACTATTTTATATTTTAGATGAGGCTAGCCGGACTGGTAGTGGACAAGAATTTATTATGAGTAAGTAAAGTTGTATAAGTTTATTTGAAAATATCGGAGATGGCAATAAATATCTTTTTTATTGTTTCAGGTACAATAAGAACGACCTGTAAAGGACCTTACATCAAACTATCAGGGAGCCATGAATTTAGCGTAGCACATTACACAGGCAAAGTGAATTACGACTGCAGAGAAATGGCAGACAAGAACAAGGATTTTCTTCCTCCAGAAATGATAGAAACTATGCGGGCTTCGATCAATGTAACAGTTCAACAACTTTTTAGGAATAAATTGACCAAAACTGGAAACTTGACTGTTTCATCCAGCCAACCTAAAGTCACTGTTGTGAGGTCTAAATCTGAAAAAGAAATGGAAAACCTGAAAGCCAGAGTAAGTCGCACAAACATGATACACGTAAATAGTTACATATATTTCCTTAGTAGGTTTTTTTTTTTTATGGAAGGTAAAAACATCCAATGACAAATCCTGCTCTTGGGCGGAGCGGGAAATAGTGTCAGACTCTTACTGACTAAAAACCTACCCCGTTCTTTCGTTGCCCATCGTGCCGGGGCCGGGTATTCCTTTCGGAAGCTGACCCATGACCCCAGCAGGCTTCGACCCTGCCTGCCTGCAGCTAGCAGGCTAGGCCTCTACGGTTTGCTGACAGCTCCTTGAGGCGCGCGGGAACAGTACGCGCCGTCGACGACTTTCCTTAGTAGGTTAATTATATTATTTGCACTCTCTTATTTGGTTTTTCGATCTAAAATACTCGCGATTGAAAGCTCGTATAGTATAACAGTACCAACTTTACTAAACGTAATATTTTCAGAAATACAACACGGTATCAAAAGGCCAATATTCTCAAGTACATCGAATGAGGACCGCTGCCGCAACCTACAGAGCTACTAGCTTGGAGATTCTAAAGCAATTGTCCGTAGGTCCTGGTAGTGGAGGTACCCACTATGTCCGCTGCATCAGAGCAGATCTAAATGACAACCCTAAGGGATTCCAAACGGAAGTGGTAAGGCAGCAAATAAGAGCCTTAGCAATTTTGGACACGGCAAAAGCACGGCAAAGTGGATTCTCCAGTCGTATTCCATTTGCGGAATTTATTCGAAGGTGAGTTGAACCCAGATAGGAAATTCACATACTTTTTCCTAATCTTAATTTAAGCAATCAATCCAAAAGCAAATTTTTTTATCGCCCCCATTTCCATAGCCTGTCCTTTGCAGACAGTCCCCGATATCATTTCTAATATGCCTAAACTCTTTTAAATAGATACCGATTCTTGGCGTTTGATTTCGACGAAAATGTGGAAGTGACGAAAGAAAACTGCAGGTTATTGATGATTCGCTTAAAAATGGAAGGTTGGATCCTTGGGAAAACAAAAGTATTTCTCAAGTATTATAACGAGGAATTCTTATCAAGGTAAAATTTAAATCAAATACAAGAGAAGATTCGGGGGAAGAAAAACAAAAATCTAATCTCATAATAATTTCAGACTCTACGAAACGCAGGTGAAAAAAATCATTAAAGTCCAATGTATGATGAGGGCTTTCCTAGCAAGACGAAAAGCTAAAAAGGACAAATCAAAAGCGCTACATAGTGAGTATAAATGAGTAAAAATAACTTTATAACGTCTAATAATAATCTAATATTAATTAAACTGACGGGATCTAACTTGTGTAAATTAACAGTAATTGCAGTTTTGAGATGTTCGAGGTCGAAACCCAGCGTTTCGACGTCAAACGTCAAGTCATGGAATCCGAGGGCGCGTCTCCTTTTCAAGGAAATTTCACAGCGAGTGGTCGAGTATGACCAGAGGACAGGCTCAATCTTTGCCCATAGAATCAGCATTACCAATCGACGTAGGAATGCCGCCAGTCTTATGGGCACATTTCCGGATCATCATCATTTCAGCCAAAAGACGTCCACTGTTGGACATAGGCCTCCCCCAAGCGTCGCCACAATGGCCGGTCCTGTGCGTCTCGCATCCATCGGACTTCAGCGACCCTGACCAGGTCATCGGTCCACCTTGTGGGAGGCCTTCCAACGTTGCGTCATTTCCGGATGTCAGCAGCGATGAGTAGTACTTCGGTGTACCTATATATATTAATCATCGTCGTCATCACCATCATTTCAAGCGAAAGACGTCCACTGATGGACATAGGCATAATGCATAACTATATCGAAATATAGTTAGGAATAGGTAATGTACCATTTCATCATACCAACTGTGTGCTATTTTTTTCAGTAAAGGAACTCAAGAAACAACAATCAATGAACGTAACTGAGGATGAAGCTGCATTACTAATACAAAAAGGTAAAACAAGTTACTCACATTTTCTTACCTTGCTTTTCTTTGGAGTCATCTACCAAAATTAACCCAGCTTGTAGCCGATGCAGTAGCCGAGCTGCATCCTTGCATCCTCAAGATTTAAGAAAACAGGAAATCC
Source organism: Leucania comma (assembly GCA_958295575.1). Lineage (NCBI taxonomy): Eukaryota > Metazoa > Arthropoda > Insecta > Lepidoptera > Noctuidae > Leucania > Leucania comma. The sequence goes on from OY282468.1 coordinate 7,738,462, forward strand.
TTATTATGTTCCATTGCATTAGGTACTTATGTGGTTAAGTGGAAAATCTTGTTAATGATGACAGCTTCAAGATGGCTCCAAACATAGCTATAGTATCTATAACGAAAGCGACAATGTGATTTCTGAAATCAAACTTTAGTTAATGGCTTAAATTTAATGTTTGTCGCAAACAAAAACATAATTCTAAACTCTTCCTCATCGAACACATCGCTTCGTTACAGCTTACCGTGGATACATAGTTCGGAAAGCGTATGGGCCTCTCATAAACAAAAGTACGGGGCAGATAGACGAAGAGACGGCCTCATTCCTTAAGAGATTCGCCATGAGATGGAAAAGCCGTTCCATATTTCAAGTCCTGTTGCAATATCGGGCCGTTCGTTACCAGGATCTAGTGCATTTCTCCCAGCAGGTAAGAGACGGTACCTTCTACCTTAATGGGCCTATAATGCGCACAAGCTTTACCACAGTTTTGCCTGCGCAGGCATGTTTGTATTTGCCTTAGATTAAATCAAAACATCGGAAGATAGGTGACTCGCCTCTAGCGCGTGGACCGCTGAAATTGTGCCTTAGCGCCGGCTCTTATCTCTGTCATTCTTTATTATTGCTCGTCTTTGTGGTTCTTTCTCAGTCCTTGTCAATCATGATGAAACTGATCATAGATGTGTGAGTTTCTAGTCCAGGGTTTCTGATTGCGATATTAGCGCGTAACGTATCTTTCTTAACGTGTTTTATACATTGATATAAATGTATAAAACACCGTGAAATACTGTATGAGTTTTGTCCACGGTGCTCCGTGTACAAACCAGCTTGCGCAGACAAAACTGTAGTAAAGCTTGAGCTTATGGTAAACCCATTAGGGACTGGTACATCCCCCCTAACTTTTAGTTTTTTTTTTAGTTAGCTTATATCACTAGTGTGTTTGGAGAATAGGGGAGGATGTAACTTTGTGGGTACAATTGTAACAAGTCTACCATCTTTATCTGACTTTGTAGATGCCTAGACAATACCTGTCAAAAATAAAGAGAAGTATGACTGAGATGTCACAACAAACAGTCAAGTACGAAGAATTAAACAGTGGTAGTTCTGTAATACAAGCTGTTGATAAGTGCGGACTCAACTACGTTTTATCTAGGCTGTCGGCTTTTGGTTCACGTAAAGTGCACGGGTGGTATCAGAAACTATCTTCACCATGATTCTTTAGACGACTACATCGCCTACTTAGCAGATTTTTCGTAACGGTGCTAGATAAATACTTTTTTTCATGTTTTTATCCAAATAAAGTTAGTGCTACGATTCATGTATCATGTAACTTTCTGAATACTGTAGACCTTACTGTAATAGAAATAAAGCTGCTTTTTTAATATTTATATAATTTATTTGTTACAACTGATAACCACTCTTGCAATAGGGTAAGTTCAAGAGGTTATAGCCTCTTTTTATGTGGATCTAACTCATTTAATTCCATCTACCCTTCAAATCTTAAATCACGTTTTTTGAGTCATCTTTGATCAATTACAAATTCAATGCATTTATTTATTTATTTCAAAAATTTACAAATATTAGTAATAAAGTTAGACCCAATGCGATATTGTATTTACCTAATTTTAAATAGTGACATGTTGCAACTGGACAGTTTTCCCCGTTCTCCTATTGCCTACTATTGAGTTCTTTTTTCGAAAATTGTTCAGCTGTGTTCACAATTATTTACATACAGGCAAAGCCAAAGCCTTTTTTTCGAGGTTGATAATTATCAAATTGCTTCTCTCACTCCGGGTGTTTTTTTTTTTCGGTGAAATATCATCCAATGACATCACCACGCCCTTAGACGGGGCGGGAGATAGTGTCAGACTTTTACTGACTAAAAATACACTCCTGTTCCGCCAAATCTTCATTCAACTATTTTAATCAAATTACCTGTTATCGAACGTCGTAACAACAATACATCTATTTTTCAGGTGCATATCTACAACCAAGCAGTTTTAGAAGCACTGTTAAACACTAGTACTTCGGTCTTGCTAGACCGTGTGGATCCTCATTCCAAGGAAGGTGACTTCCTCGGGTCTGGTCCACCCACCGTGTGGAAACTCCCCTTCCGGATCGACCAGCTGCAGTATTACGATACTTCGTACATGTGCGACCCTTCTGCTAAGAGCAAGTGAGTATAGCATCTTTTGATCTTGTATCGAACCTTATCAGAAAGAATATCATAACCGACAGTTCGAACTTTTTGCAGATGATAATATTGTTCTAAAAAATTTTAAATTGTCTATTAGAACAGGCAGTTTGTTAAACCGGACGTGCCATTTTTTTTTTTGTTGGTATTACATTCCGAATTCCGAAATGGATAATGATCAACCATTTTCAATTCGGGTAACACCGTGTAGTCTAGTGTAAATTTTGTAGAAAGAAAAATCCCTTTCCTGCAATAATTGCGAACTGTCGCTTGGCATGTTCTTCCTCAAAAGTTTTATTTGCTCACGTTCAACACAATAAGTACAGTAACAGCTAGTTTTGAGTAATGTGTTCTCTATTGTGTATTGCGTCATCATATTTATTCAAACATAACTTATCAAAATCCCATTTCACGAGAAGTTATTCGATTCAAAATAAGCTAAACCATTTATTAATGACCCCATTATCAGTTAATAACGTGTCTAATTTCTTCTTGTAGCGACACATTTGCCAGTCAGTACGATTCCGACCACGAACAGTGGGACGAACCGTTGAAACGTCGATTTAGTTCAGCACAAACCGACACCACATCGGCGAGCACACAGACGCTCATCACAGTGCCATTCTGCAGAGACCCCACGCAGCCGGTCCCCGTCCTCCCACCAGATGAACCGGACAAGCCACCTGCACCAAAACAAACACGCAAAGACGGACCGGCCAACAGACCCGCAGTATACAAGAAGAAACCGGGGCAAACACCACAAAGCTACTATCAACCACCAGAACCCTGGGCAGGAGTAAGAGACGACTCAGATATTCTCGAAGACGCAGCACCGAAATTACGAAAGGCCAACTATACCCGAAGCATGTATGCTATTGACGCGGAAGCGCAAGATCCAATCATGGAACTGCAGTTGATGGCCAAATCAACTAACGATATGAACGAGGACGATCCTCCGTTCAATTTCCAGGCAATGCTGAAGAAAACTCCACGAAACAGGGCATCCATGAAAAGGTCTAATGAGTTGGGAAATGATTTGGAGGAGAAACAGACAGTTGCCAAACATATTATCTCGCCAAGCAAGGCAAAGCCACCGGCAGTTCCTAAGCAACAATCACAGACACCTACGGCAGGTAAACCACCTCCAACGCCTCCAGCGACTAAGCGCACTGCGCCTACTCCTCCACCATGCAAAATGGCACCCGAGGCTCCTTCACTATGCAAAACGGTTCCCGAAGCTCCTCCACCCAGCAGGGTGACTCCACCTCCACCACGGTCTTCAAGTAGAGAGATCATTAGGCAAAACTCAAAAGACCTAATCATTACTGCATTGAAAAAGAGGGACTCATTAACTGACCTTATCGGCTCAGATGACAACAAAAACGAAAATGAGAAAGTGGAGTTAGCGCCTGGAATCACAGTCGAGGGTACTGTTACAGATTTATAAAAAGACAAATTAAGTTTCGTAAAAAATATATTTAATCTCCATTGCATTGGAAGTCCGCATACATTATATTCTTTATATTATGGCGTTACAATATTAATATTGTTTTTGACAATTAAGTTTTTAAAGCCATGAAGTTTTATGTAAGTCATAAGATTTTTGTTAATTCTTAAATTATATAATTTATATCTCAATAGAGTTAAGTATATTAAATACAAAAGGTGTTCTTAAAGCGAATTTATGGCGAAACGTTGTGTTATTTAACACGTTTTTAAGGTTTCATCACATCGTAAAAAAATATATCAAGTTTTATATTAAATCTTAGAGTACCTTAACCGACATTGCTTTGGTAACTTAAGTTATTATATTTGCTTATAAACTAGTGTGGTGGCGGGTTGCTAGTACAAAAAAAAAACAGTTTTGAATGGTCCATGTAAGTGTAGCATTTACTAATGAGCGATACATTATTTATTAAATAAGATATCATATATATAATTCATGTAAAAGCATGTGTTTCGAAGCAGTTGAGATTTAGAACGAATTGAAGTTTTTTTTTTTTAATATGAGTAAGAATGAAAATTTCATTTCTAGATTTTATTTCACTAAATATATCGCTCATATCACATGAAATACTAACAAATAATTAGACACAGTAGGTTCGTTTTACTATGCTTATAAGCTCACTGGTATTATTTCAAAGAAGCTCGATCGAATAATTTGTACAGTTTGATATGTTTGATAAAACTTTGATTTATGTTTATTGAAATTTTCTTAGGCTCATTTTTTTTTTCTTATGTCAACATCAAACATTTGTAGCTTCACGTTGTTTCTAGTGCAAATTGAACTCGGAATTTGCGCTTGCGTCTTAAGTTTTAATATTCGACAAATCGTTTATTATTTTAGGTTTATTAATAGAAAAATGTTGTTGTAATTTGAACATAAAACAACGTGCTACTACACACTATTACACGATGTAACCAAAATGATTATATAAAACGACCACAAACTTTCAACTGCCTTACATATTAAATCACTTGGAAAAAATAGTTAAATAGTTAATGCAATAAAGTACCAAAATATACGTCTACTTTATTTTTAATCTCATTCCCATAAATATTTTCTTTCTTTTTTAATTTAGGCCTCGCATAATTTCTAATCGAATATTTAATTTCCGAAATGTTAATTTTTATATATCTCTCGAAATCACATCCTAATGTTATTGCCGAATAATTGACTTAAAAACTAGTTGTTTAATAAGAAAAATACATTAAAAAGGTTATAAAAATATCAAGTTTTATTATGTTCTATTAACCTTAAGCTCTATGAATTCAGTCAATGTGTTAAATTGTTATATAGATTGTAGGTAAAATATGTCTGCTTCAAAATTAAAACTTTTGTTCGATACCGCTCAGACTGACTACTATTCCATTTTGGAAAGGAAAACCGCGTTTATAAAAGATCCCTAAAATTTCTGGAACACAAATCCAAAGAAAGGATTGTTTTTGAATGACGTCAAATCTAAAAAAAAAAATTAAGCCTAGAGTGAATAGATTACTTCTAGGCGCTGGTGCTCTCTAGACCGCATCATCGCTTACCATCAGGTGGCATAGTGCTCAAACAAGAATATTTTTTTAGAAAAAATGTTTGAATCTTTCAAAGCCAGCACAGTAACTCCTAAAATTTATGTCTTAAATCATGGAGTGTGAGTCCTCACCCAGCTGTGCAAGCGCGGTGTGATGCAGTCCCTTCAAACAGCTTCCGTTTGTTAATTCGGAAAGGTTAACTGTCAAAGAGTTTTTCGAAAACAGAATTCTAAGATATAGAGCGGTATCGAGTAATCGGAATTTAAAAAATGGGATCCATTTGATGGAAGTTTCTAGATAATTTATCCAAATACTTTTATTGGTATAATCCGACTTGGTACAATGATTGCCAAATACAATTTTATATTAAATTCATTAAAGCTAAACGATTTAATAGGGTTGCCCCAGAAATGAATACTCTAATCCTATAAATCCCGTGCAAATAGTGACTTAGAATACAAAATGTAAAGTTCATTTGTTAATTATTTATTTAGAAGCAATTATTATGGCGCTTACGTTACTAGAAACAGTGACTTCATAACTTTGAGATCATCACATACCTATAGTTATATTTTAAAGTGAAAGCTAAGGGCCCAAGAGTGATATTGATGTTTTCGCTAGCTAAGTATTTAAACATTTCACTAACGCCTACTTTCCACAGACGCATAGCTTCAAATACGCAGGCTTATAACAAGCGTGTAATGATGAATACGCGTCATTACACGCTTGTTATAAGCCTGCGTGAAGTTTGCATACAAAACTATAGAACTCTGACGACGAAGCTACAATGACACGACAGCATGACATTGCCGCTTCGTTGACAAAGTTTCATAGTCAACCGACTTCGAAAAGAAGGAGGTTCTACGTTTGGCTGTATGTATTTTTTTTTTTGTATGTAAGCTTCCCACAGACGTACACCAAGCGTACAATGACGAATATGCGTCTATAAAGCTTGGACATCCGTGGTCTTTGGCTTGGTCTCTATAGTAATGAAATGCTTAAACTATCAAGCTCCTTGATAAACTCCTTGTGAGAACATTAAAATGTGTTCTGCGACTCTGTTCCTGAACACGTCCAGCGCGACGTCACCCCAATAGCTTGTGACATTTACAGGTCGCGGGACCTACTGCAAGTCTACGCTCATGAGCGTTGACAATCACGACGTCCGTGTCCATCAACAGTCGCCTAACATGTTTTGTATAGTCAGGACGTGTGATGTGTTCCGAAATGGCAAGTAGTGTACCTACCTCCTCGGGCAACCTAGGGTCACTTTACACCAAAACACGAGACGACGTTGCGCGCACATGTCAAATGAGCCAATCAAAATATAACTTTATTTACTACACGAAAAGATGCACATTCGCATCTCAAGGCGCAGCGTCGCGTAGTGCAACGTACCTATTCTAAATTCTTACAATGAAATGTGTGTTTTCGTGTAATAAATAAAATTATACTTTGAGGCACTATTTTAAAATAGACGCGCAGCACCCATACTGGGTAGTGTGGACAAGGCGCGGTGGGACATTTGTCTCACAAATTCGCAGTCTTACCACGTGAATATCGGGCAATATGTCCCCATAAAATGTCCCCTAATGAGAACGCGGCATGAAAGCGCTTGGGTAACCCGCGAAATTGAGTTTATTTTTTTATTTTGCAAGTCAGTGTTATGTTCTATGTTCATTAAAATACGATTGGCGACCGTAATACGTATTTATTTACAGAATTACAAATCATTAAAATCATCAAAACAAGCCTCTCAGTTCCTCTAACCCAATTGAATGCGGAAAAAAGTATAGTCCCGCAAAACTCTGTTGAAAGGGGAGGATCCTCCGACCAGACGGGTTTGATCCGGGCAACTGCCCGAAATGAATGATAAATGATTTTGTATGTTCAAATCTCGCGGATAAGTTTAATTGCGCGATGCAAGATTTCGTAATTTTGAGTTCCTATTTCATAAAAAACGAGTTACGGTAGAAAATCATATTTCGATCAACATAATTATTGAGACAAGACCTGCAAAATGCAAAAAAAAAAACGTAAATAAATTTAAATTTCGCGCGCATTACGGGAGCTTCCTCTTTAATCTGTCCTAGCTCAGAGGACACCGGTGTCCTCTCACATCCACGCCACTATAGGCCTTAATTCCGATGTTTAGAGTCTACTTTTGTATGAACAAGTTGGGTAGTTGTGGATCGAAGTGTTAACACAAGAGCTATACTACAATAACAGTCAGAATTATATGTATTTTGAAGCAATCTTTTAGTTATTTCAATAAAATGGTGTATCCGATTGTAGCAAATACAATTTCCTTGACTTAATAATGCTCCCATAATATTAAAAAACAAAGTCAATTTGAAATGTTGAGTTCAACTCCAGCTAGCGAGAACATTTGGCCACGCTCAGGTCCATAGCTTTCACCATAAACAATAAATACGAACAAACAAAATATATATTAGTAAAAGTTATCCTAAATAATATCCAAAAATATTTGAAAGGGTTCATTTTAAACGTCTTCTAGCATTTTTATTTCAGTGTACAGACTGCGTTAGTAACAGTCGCATTCAGAAATATGATTTTACCTTATTGCTTGATTAGCGTTTGTGAAGGGAGCCGTGGGTACTTGCCTGTGTTTAATTTTGTACTACACAACAAATAACACTAAAAATAAATCTTTTTCTAAAATCGCGCCAAAATTGGTTATAAAATGAAGCAGCAATTAGTATGTCAAATATATCAACTGTCCCTAGGTAAACTCTCGAATCCGAAAATTTGTATTTTTTTTTTTTGGTTCTGTTTTAAACTTATTAAAAAACTTGGTAAAAAATATTTTTGTCTAATGATTCTTAAACCCAACCCTAAATAAAACCAAATTTATACACAAATAATAGTTATAACGACCAAGTTATCTATAAAATGAACTTTAAAATACTCTCCTGTATAGTAAGCTTTTTCACTTGCGATAGTTTACCTATACTCCATCTGTTTAGGTACTTAACTAAACGTAAACAATCTTGATATATCTTTTTATTTACAAAAAAAAGACTATTTAAATAAAGCTAATTACCCAACATCGGTTTAGGTAAATAACTAATTGTAACCATTTTTTTTTGAAATTTTTAGGTAAAAGACATGTGAAGATAGTTTACATTTAGTTAAGTACCTAAACAATTCGAGTATAGGCACAGTTGATTTTTCGAGGTGGAGTGGGCGCGTGGTGGGAACATATCGCTATCTCTTTTCTACGCGCGTAACCTAATGATGGTGACGTCACATTGTAGTTTGTGTATCCTTTTTTCTATAAAATGACAGTTTCCCCTTCCACTAAATTTGAAAACTTACTAAATTTTAAACGATTTTTTTTTTACTATTTGTATAAAGTTTATGATAAAAATTGAAATAGAGGCAAATACCCAATTTATCTGTACCTACCTTCACACACGTCATAGCTCACCAAAAAATATCTTACTGACAAAAGGCAAACATTATGTAGGTATAATAATATAATTCACGAATCTTGGCATATCTCAACATTACCTTTGCATAACCAATAATAACGTAAAAAAAAAAACATAATACATTGCGCAGTTGAATAAAAAAACTTCCCATACCTTAAAATAAGTGCAAAAATAAAAACAAGTGTATATTACTGACCACGTTACTGTCAAATAATGCTTGGACTGACCGAACGATACTTATATTACTGTAATATAATATAATTTTAAATTGAAAGGGAAAAGACCAGAAGTTTTCTCACTGTGCAATAAAAAAAAAGCTTATAGTACTAAGTTTAGGTACTAGGTGTATTTAGATTTTGCATCGATATTTTAGAATAGGATTTTCAAAAAAAGCAAATTAACCTGTTGAATACCGTAATTAGAGACACAGACAGGAAAATGATTTGAAAAAAAAATATGCAATACACTTACTTGAAAACCCGCTTCTATCCCTACCGCTTTCAGCACTAGTGCGGAAAAATGTAGCAGCTCGCCCCACGCCACAATTTATTATATTTATCATATTAGGCTGGGCGCTAAGCCACCACGAGTCGCTGGGCAGCCCTCGTTTATTTATTTCTTCATGGGAGTATTGAAAAATGTTGTTTGATACACGTGGAAATTTGTAACTGCAGCACTCAGGTTAATAATACCCTTGCCTGCGACTCGGGCGAATTTTGCCTCTGACACAATGACAAACTTTCTCCACTTATATGAAAATGTACTATATAATCTATGGTTAACTGGCTGCGATAAAAGTGTGAAAAACAATGCCTTTTCATAGCTACAAAAAAGAGGGAGAAATAGATCCGCACTACTAGAAAAGCTTAGGGCAAAGAATGTCAGATATGTCTATCTCAGCACTCATAACATAAATTGATGATCACTATCGCATGCCTCAAACGACATACAAACGTATGTTAGGCACGCATTCTACAATTATACACGCGAGCATCTTGAGAAAATGCTGAACTGCCGGCCACATTATCGCTTACCGTCAGGTGAGATGGTTGTCAAACGCGAGCCTATCAATAATAAAACAAAAACTGATATCATTAGAATTAGAAACATAATAATCAGATCTTCTTTCAAGCATAACAACTAAATACAGAAAAATATCGATGCAAATCTAAGCTGTATATTTGAACCATAGAGAATTGCAGTTAAATATGACAATACGAGTAATAGGATAACACAGCAACTTCCACAACCACTCCCTTAAAAAAAAAAAAAAAAAGAAAATAAACAATACATGATCATAATGAGAGAACGACATACTGGAAAACACAGAAAATACGTTTAAGAGAGCGTACAGATTCGATGCAAAGTGGGTTGTTATGTTCGCCATCGGAATGAAAAGGTTAAGAAATTCTCTAATAAATGCCCTTCTAAAGTACATTTCAACTGTAATTTTCACGAAAAACTACTTAAAGAAAAAACTTTTTTTTTTTCAATTTTCAGGAGACAATTTTATACAAAGTGCCTTTTCATTCGGCGACTACAATGCTGTCAAAGTGACATTTCTCTTTGACTTGTCTCTTTGAATTGTCTATGATCACAAACAGTGACATTTCACTTCTTTGACAAGTTCCATGTCTATGATTACAAACAAAAAAGAAATAGGTACAGCCTGTTATCATACCTCCACGAAAATTTCTTCTCTACCTTCAGACCAGTAACTGAGTGACGTTAGGTTCATTGAGGGTCAGAACGGCATGAGCTTCGACCATCACGACGAGGGAGTTGCGCGCTTCCTCGTGCGGCACGCCGTGGGACCGCGTCGCGTGCGTGTACCAGGCGCCAGTAGATGGCAGCACTGACACGCACCATTTGCAAGACAGTCTGGAATTCGCACAAACGAGATTATGACAACAGATTCATGTACAGGGAAAAACTTATTTGTATACATTATTGTTTTTTGCATTGTCTATGTCTTAAATCAGGATGTTGAACACACATGTACATACAAACTTTCACCTTTATAATATATAGCATAGCTATGCTATATAGTATCAGCCTTATAATGTTCCTACTGCTGGGACTCAGGCTTCCTCTCTAGGAGAGGGATGGGACCTGTATAATATTACTATGATAAAATGGCCAATACATTAAAAACAATGGTGAAATTTTTATGTTGTATAACGAGTTTAAATTGACCCTGAAATTGATAACTGAAAATTTGCCCATAACCTAATAAACCACGTTGTTTTTTCGTAATCGACTGACGTTTATTTCAACGTATAGTTTACACATACTTATAGATAGGAGGCGCCGCTTCTCCCTACCTTTTGTTACCACAGATTAACAATTTTGCCCTTACCTGTTGGTCACATGTCTAGATTTCACATGTCTTCGCCTATATCCCCAGCTATTGTACACGCGAGGACAAAACGGGCAAGGGAATGATGGATCTGAAAATTAAAACCAAGAAATATTAAATGTATGCTTTATTAGGAGTATAGTTTGCCTGTTTGTCTAGTGGTTAGTGGCCCACAATTATAATTATCTTTTTATTTTACATTACATGTAACATCGAAAAGTGAAAATAGAAAAATAAAAAGTAAATACGGTACTGCAGACTTGCAGAGGGATCTTATTAAACGTATGTACCATCTTAAACGAGGGCTACACGGATGTCATACAGCGTCCCAACAAAGGTCACCTAGGTGGTTGGTTTGCCTCCACGAGTTTGTTGCGGCTACACGCGCCTAATCCACGCGCTAACACGTTCGCAAATCAATCATTGTGGTCAAAACTGCGGTTGGACGCAAACGCGCCCGCCATCCAAGGGCGTTGAAGGTCATATCAAAATTTGGAATACATCTACTACATGGACTGAAACAAGCAAGGTCACCTCTAATGGGACGCTAGAGTCTATGCTTAGGAGCCCTCTGTAGGTTTCCATTTTTATTTGCTTTTGGAGAGAAATGGCACTAAAGTCCAAACTTACTGAGTTGTAGGTAAAAGTGGCGATTCAAAGTGTTTCTAGCCAGGCGCATTACTTTGTATAATTTATTTTAAAATCACTGCCCTCAAAACGGTGAAACATCGTGAGGAAACCGGCAAGTAGGACATGCTGGTTTAAACTAAACTTCGAAGATATTTCACACCCACCCATTGCGGGTTGCGGGAACATTAAAAAGGCTGATTATATTATGCTATGTTATGATATTTCCCATCCTAGAGAGGAGTCTGGGTCCCAGCAATGGGATCATTATACAGCTCATTACATTTAATGTTTATGCTTATACCTCTTTTTGTAGGGGGCTAAAATTTCGCCGGAGCATCAATTTTGTATAACAACCAATAACAAAGGGAGAAGAGAATTATTATACCTTTACAATTCTGTGCATCAGCAGACACCAAATTAAGATTTTCCGTTTTTATACTCAGCGACTCGATTCTTGTTCCACTTTGCAAGACTGTTTCGACTTCCTTGTCTATTTCAATAATTTCATCTGAGGCAACACCAGTGTTAATCTTTTCATTTAGACAAGGCTGTGTACTGCTCACTTCGCTCTTATCAATTCTGTCACTTAGCATGAACATCTTTTTGTTAAGACAGTTTTCAGTGTTGATTTGTTTCTTGTCCGATGAATCTTCTAGTAATGCTATGTCGGTGTCATTTGTGTTGTCTCCAGAATAGTCAGTAAGAGGTGATTCTATGGGTTCGATTTTGAGTACTACATTCTGAAAAATATGCAGATATTATAGTTAACAGCCAGTTTTATCGCTAGCTCTTCGCTCTCGTCGAAGTCTGGCGAGGCAGGGTTGGACGGGCCAAACAACACGAGATGACACAAAAAAATATAAATCTTCACTCTAGCCTTTGTTCAGTTCTCTCCGAGTCGCCAGCATAATGGACGTACTCATAGTGACAACTGCCGCGACTTTATACGTCTTTGCGTATGTGAATATTGTTAATTTAGACCACACTTAGAAAATTAAAAAGCGTTGAAGAAAAAGGCGATTGTGAATAACGTGTATACACGGTGACACTACTACTAAGTAGTCTGGTGGCATACTGATTAAATGAGCGCGAGAATGTGGACGCGACACCTTGCGCCCTTTAACTCATACCCAAAAAACCAGACTCCAGCCGAAGAATGCCGACAAGAAGAGACGAGGCGCGAAGAGGCGAAGCGAAATTCAATTAATGTCTTATAATTAGCTAAGAGGTTCCACTTACAGATTGTTTTCCAGTATCAGAGCTAATCTTGTGTATGGATTCCGAATCTACAGCTGGTACACACTTTTTGCACTTATTATTATTATCTTGTTCTGCCCTTTTCCGCTTCTTTGATTGAGCACCTGATAGTTTCTGTAAAACAATTTAATTATTATCTTAGTGCTTTGTCTATATCATACAAGGCAGCCTTTGGCATTAATTACTGGCTCTGTGTTGAAATATCAGTAAGTTAGTGACTGTTTTAAATATAAAAAATTGTGTTTGTAACAGTTTAAATGCTTACATTTTGTTTCTTGTCCACAACATCCTCTAGTACTGCTATTTCATTGTCATTTGTGTTTTCACAGGAATAATCTGTCAATGGTGATTCTGCTGGTTCTAATTTCGGTACTAGGTTCTGTAAACATAATAAATTAATAATAAACCATTGATTTTGTCAAGTTTTTCCATTCATAGCCTTTTTTGAGGCAGGATATCATGAAATCTTCTCCTGCTGTAGGATAGAGCTACAGGTTGCATCAGACTTTACTGACCAAAACCCCCTGTATCCTTTAGTTGCCCTTTGTATTTCAGGGCCACAGAAACATTGAAAAAATTTTGTGGCCCTAGAAGGCACTGGCCCTACTAGGCCCCTACTCAATTCATAGTCTGAGAACCAACATTGCACCAGTCCACATTCAACATTTATAATGAGTTAAGGAGACATGAAAGTTCAACTAATTAATATTCAGATTTCATTAAGTAAGTCTGCCTTGGTTACCAGTTACCATAACATTTATGTGAAAATGATCTACCTCCTTACTATGGTATGTCATTGCCATCATATCTATCTTTAAGAAAGGGAGAGTGCTAATCATCCTGTATAGCTCATCTCTCTATTCAACAAAATCATAATGGTATTGGCATGTCTTTAAAAGAATTTGTTCACATACTTCATTTTATTTGATTTTTCCACTGGAAAAAAAACCCTTTGACTGCCACATCAAAAATGCAAAAGCAAGCTGTCAGTGCCAAGCTATAATTTCATAGTATTTATTTTTGAAATTTTATGTTATTATGCATTGAAATAAAGAAATGAAGAAAACATGAATAAAGAAAATAAGAAATAAAAACCATTTTTTTTTTATAAAATTTATCAATGTTAAAAATGTGTAGCACCTGTCAAGTAGTCATAACGTGGGTGTGCTGGACACATTTTCTTTTGTCATGTATAAGACTGTGGCAGTCATATAGTTAAAAGGCAAATTGCGTAATATGATCTCAGCATACAATTCATAAAAATATATCTTTTTATTTAATAAAAAAATATATAAATAACCAATTTAACAAATTGAGAACATCAAAACTCCTTTGGAGTAGAAATGTAATGAATGTCAGAGATTGCGAATAAGAAGGCGAATATCCAAAATCAAAAGACTTTCAAGTGTTTCATGAAAAATGTCATACAGGCTTGGCATTCCATGTCAGCCAAGTTTGAAATGAACATAGCATAACAGTAAAGCGCAATTTAGACGGTACGAGTTTCTCGCCTCGAACATACGAGAATCGTAAGAGCATAGAAAAAATGTCATCGTCTAAACACATACCCAGGTGGTGCGAGTTTCTCGTCTCGAACGTACGATAATCGTAAGAACAAAAAAGCATCTCCGTCTAAACATTCATACCTAGACGGTTCGAGTTTCTCGACTCGAATTTATTTCTTACCTGTGTCTAAACACTTTGATACGATAATGTCATGGCGATTATTGCGTACGATTTTCTCGAACAAAACGTTCGAGAAACTCGTACCGTCTAAATTACGCTTTACAGACAGATTGAACAAAGCTAATCATATTAAGTTCATTTCAAAAGATTTGTTACAATTTGTCATTAGTTAGTATTTATTGTCTTTGTAAAAACATGACTTTTACTCCAAAACTTTGCTAACATGTTGTTCCACAATTTGTAACACTAAAAATATGAAATGCAAGTTGAAACATAAAATTCTAAAATCATATCAGTTGTAGCATCATTTTGTATGCATTCAATTGATATCATTATTTCCTTTTTGATTGTTAAAAACATTTGCATGTGTGTTTCTTGCAAATATGAATCTGAATGTCAAAAAACGTGTAAATATTCACTAATGTGAATATTCATTACATCACTACTTTGAGCTTTGGAGCCAAGACACGCTACAGGTCACTGAGCTAAAAAAAAATAGCAAAATTATTACTTACATTCTGAGCCGAGTCTTGCCTACTCTGTACAGACACACATTTCTTGCATTTGCCGCTACCATCATCTTGTTCACTTTTCTTACGTTTTTTTGGCACAGTATTTGATGCTGTTTTCTAAAATTAAAGTGTGTTTAGTTAAACTATTGCAAGTCTGCCTCTGAGCATTAGGTTCTCATAATGAGTATGATAAGTTAACTACACTTATATTATAAAGGTTCATTTTTCTGAAAACTAATATTATTTATAATAATCAAATAGCTATTAAAACACAAACTTACATCCTCTTCTCGTGGAACCTCGCTACCCGTTGACAAACCACAAATTCTCAATGTTTCTGCAGTTTTCAAGAGTATAGGCAGAAATTCTTCAGTCACATTTACCTCACCGTTGTACATGAACGTCAGCAGTGTTCGCAGAGAGGCCGTACTGATGTCATGAAGCACTATAATTGGATCCTTGTGGGGGTTTTGCTACGAAAAAAACGTGTGGGCGTTAGACCAAAACCTAATGTAAGGAAGACATAAAACTAAGATGTAACACTTTTAATAAATTACCTGAAAGATTGTCCTGAAAACCGAACTATTAGCAGATAATATCACTTTATGAGCCTTAAAACTGTGGCCCTCGGAAACCAAAGTCACATCGGACAAGCCTTCGTCTTTGAATAATTCTTTTACGTTGAACAGTATGTTATTCTGATATCCGTTCCATTTTAAACTTATTTCTTGATTCGCCATCATAAACCACTAAGTTAACATAAGGATATTATGTCAATTTAATATTCAAACAAAGCAAAATAAATAATATTAAAATTAATTTACGAAACGACGCAAAATTGCTTTGATTGAAAGAAAACAATGCCAGTTGCCACAGATTACCAAATAATATTTTTTAATGTTACCAGCGTATAAAAAAAAATGTTATCCTTCTTAGGTTTCGTAAACTGTGATTTTGTTTCTT
This sequence comes from Leucania comma, assembly GCA_958295575.1. Taxonomy (NCBI): domain Eukaryota; kingdom Metazoa; phylum Arthropoda; class Insecta; order Lepidoptera; family Noctuidae; genus Leucania; species Leucania comma. The sequence goes on from OY282468.1 coordinate 7,754,524, forward strand.
ATTCAATTAAAACAGGCGTGATCTTGGAAAAGAGTAAACATTATTTTGGCATTGACTAACATGGCAAAGCTAATCAGCTTGGATAAGGATTCAATTTTCAAGCTTCTCAGTTGAAAAGCCACACTAGGCGTATTGGCTGGCTGTCAAATACTCCACAAAATATTAAGATAAATGAACACACAATTTCTGTGACAACAGAACATGCAGAATGTATTCTCAATTGACTGACTATAATAAAAATAGGTATGCAGAACAGGGATTAAAAGGAAAGGATTCTCCAACCAGATAGGTCTTGTTTCTAGTCCAGCAACTGGTCGATAATTGATTTTGAAATTTATGTTCTAATACATTTTGCAGGATTTCGAATTTTAGTTTCTAACAGTAGTCTTAGTAACATCATTCATTTCGCTACCCACTAAAGCCTGAACTTAAAGGCCTCAGTAGCCAGGTCATCACATTCTCGAAAAAAAAATTGATTTCCGCTCGCAAGTCGCCGTGCGATCATGGCGGTAAAAGGTGAAAAATAGAATAAACTTTATTGTGACAATTTTGGAAGAAACAGATATCTATGTCTATGTAATGGCAGTCTTATTGCTGGCTGACAGAGATATACCAGGCAACCTTAGACGCTCCATACACCTACTTTAAAATGCACAATAAAACTGAAACTTACACTTTTGTTAAATCATTATTGCGCAAATGTTGAAATACTATCCCTACACGTTAAATATGCCTACACGTTGTATAATCAGATTGGTATATTACACAATATTATTGTAGGTTGTATGGGACGCCTTATGCCTTGATCAGTTTGATCACACGTAGAGTATCGAACGTATTGAGCAAACGGGCGAGCAGTGCTGTCGGCCGAATACTCGGTAAGTAGGTACGTATGAACATAGCGCGGAATGCTCGGCCGAACGCTTATCTCTACAACTCGCTTACATCACTGTCAATACGAGCAACATTTTACTGTAGTGTCTCGCCCTTTTACTCGGTACGTGTGATAAAATATATGATGGACTTTATGAACTTAAAACTAGAAAACGGGGTCGTTTGAGGTGTACTGTTACATAATTATAACTAAATTCTTATGTCTCTCTTTTCACTTTTCGTTTCACGTATTATCAGACTTTATTTAAAATTAAAATAGTGAGAAATTTAATAAAAAAAAATGCTAAGGTATATCAACATAACAAGACGCTGTCATAATTGTTTCCAATGGACTGTTTCTATTTTATGACTCTAGGATATGTCTATGATCTTTGATTGCTTCTCATTTCTCTATTAACAATATGCATTGATCAAAGTGCATTGTTATACAATGGTATTTTTTGGCTATAAGATATACTACAAGGGCGTCGCCAGCAGATTATCAAGGGGGAGGGGGCTATTGGAAATATAGAGAATAAAAAGAAGTTTTTTTTTTAATAATAAAAGTTTTTTTCTCCACAATATAACTCCTAATTGCTAGCTTTATATTTACGGTAACATGTAGGATGGGACTTTATAATATGGGAAACTGGTGCCTAAACTAGGCTCTAAAGCTGTAAAGCTAGCCTCTAGGGGGGGCAGTAGCCCCCCCTGCCCCCTTGGCGACGCCCATGGTATACTATTAAACTGACCTGATGGTGGAGATTGAAAGTAGAAGCTAGGCGTTCGAACTTCGTAATAAAACAATATATCCTAGCAGTAGGTATAGTACGCGGTAAATAAGTTGAACTATTTCCTATGGTTACGCGCAGCCCCCTACTTCAATTGAAAAAATAAATGCCACTATCACTTGTTAACAGCAATAACAACTGCTAATGGCATTAATTTTTTTAAACTATTCGTTTTTTTACGAGTGCACAAGCGCGCCTAACTAGAGTCACCAAGTTAGAACGGCCGTACTGTATGTTTGATTATAAGGATCTCAAATGTATTATAAGCGTGTTTAAAATAGAAATATTGTTTTAACTTAATTACAGAGGTAGGTAGTTTAGTATGAACCAGTGGCGTAGCTAGTCCCACAGGGGCCACTTACTGAAAATACCACAAAGGCTCCGTATAAAAAAAAAATGGTGCTTTTTGCGAATGCTCGGTTTACCCTACGAGACGGTTGTGGATAACATGTTTAGAATTTTTGCCCTGTAGCGCGGGGGCCCCGTATGATTGATACGGCAGTTGCTACACACCTGGTACGAACCAATAGACTACGTTATACTGTTTTCTAATTGCGTTATTATATGAATAGCTGGGTAATCACTAAGTTCGCGAACCTCTTGCGCTCCGCGCTCCTGTTACTGATTCACATAGTACCACTATAGATAGCTTTAGATTCTTCGTCAACATTTGTAGGTAAGCCCTATGTAATTTAAAACTTTTTATTGCGAAATTACTGCGTTGGAACAGGGGTACGGAGTTTAATATCTGTGAGGATCCCTGTTTCCATCCTAAACCCTATGCGGACCCTAGTGTGTCATCAACATGTCGTAGAACACCTCATCGTTGTACCACCACAAGAATAAACAATTTGTGATATCCATATACTCGTGAAACCCCCATGCATGTAAAAAACTATTTTTCTGCGTAATGTATAGCGTTATAACAGGGTTGTATTTTATATTTTAATAAACAACTACATTTATGTACAGACGCCAGTACGTCAATCTACCCCAATCTGTCAAATTTTACCAATCGAACATTAACCTTCCAATATTGTGATAAGGTTGAAAATCTATTGAAGAAATTTGATAGATTTAGGTAGGTTGATGTGCTGGCGTCTGTACATTAAATAAACGGTATAAATGAGTGTTTACAATATTGCAGCCCACTGCATTACCTATGTTACGAGCAGTAAGTGCAGCTTACTAAACCTACATCAAATCATTGTTATAACAACGTTTGTTAAAAATTACACTTTAAAATTATTAAAACATGCATTCAATTAAATTAAAATTATACATTAAATTAAATTAAAATTGTACATTAAATTTAATTAAAATTATACATTTAATTAAATTGTAAAATAGAAAAATAAAGAAAAAATAAGTAAATAAAGAGACTCATAAAATATTACTATATACATTTAAATCGAATTCATAAATTAATTAATGAAATTATTAAACCACATAATTATAAGACTGCGCGAATAAAATTGTATTTACACTAAGTACTTTTAAATTGCTGTATTTTATTTCTATGCGATTCCTAGTTCCATCCGAAGCCATGTTGACCCTGGTTGGTCATGATCAGATTGTACAACATTTATTCGTTGTACATGTATATACCACCACAAATATCTACTTAAGGCCCGGTTCCACTCATTTTGACCTTTTTTAAACCTATGGAAATCCACAAATATAAAAGAGAACACCGTGAAAATTTTATTAAAATTGACTATATGGTCAAGGGCTTGGCAAAAATGAAAACACGATATAAATTAGTTGGCTCGATAAAAAAAATCGCGAATCTGACCCTAATTTACGATTTCAAACGTATTTATCTACGAGATTACGTTACTATTTGAAAATTACAAAAAAAAAAATAAAGCTTGTTTACAAAAAAAAAAAATAAAGCGCTTCGCAAGAACAAAAATCTTGAATATTTGTTTTTTTTTTTTATATAGAAATAAAACCGCTGTTTTGGGGCCGCGAAGACGACATAATCCCGAGCGAAGTTCATACAAAAAAACAGTGACTAGAACCGGCCCTTAACCAATTTGCGACATACGTACCTACTCACGAGCTGATTATACAGGGACCTAATGCCTAAAATCCAATGTCGCAACGACATTTTGATCGATTTGGAGTGAAGGTCATCTTTAATCTTCTAACCTTGATCCTCAGCTAGGCCAGTAGACTGCCTACTTATTGGCTATAATTCATACTGCATTTCGAAATATTTTATCGTAAATATATCTTTGTATACTTTATCAGATTCAGTACCTATCCATTATTAATTAAGATAATTTATTTATTTTCAAACATCTTATAGATATTTATCACTACATAGTATAAAACAAAGTCGCTTCCCGCTGTCTGTCCCTATGTATGCTTAGATCTTTAAAATTACGCAACAGATTTTGATGCGGTTTTTATTATACATAGAGTGATTCAAGAGGAAGTTTTATATGTATCGTACATGCATAATATATTTTTCAATACACTTGCTATGTATATGTGTTACCTATGATAAGGTATAGTAAGGTAGTTACCTATACCTACCCACTTCTGTATCTTGAAAACTACAATAAAAAAGCTGTCATAGATTTTTTATTTGTTTCTTTACTTGTAAACATTGTTGTAGAAATCACAATGTTTCAAATATGAATTCGTTTTGAATTATTGTTCCATTAAATTTCAATTTATTTCTACATTTTATAATTTCAAATCCGCTGTTGTTTTTTTTAAAATACATATGTTCGAGTTACTTTTCTCTTGTTATAATTTTACATGAATTATTTCATTTTAGGAACAACCGCCTCATTCTGTAGTCTAGACCACAAAGTGATCCATAGAAGTAAGAGTGAAAATCAGTAACAACACTAGTCCAATATTTATACAACCGATAATAACAACACTATTGCCTACTTCAAGCTCCTAAGGAAATAAATAATATTAAGTAGGTCACCAAACATATCCGTGCATTGCCCTGAAAATGGGCTTATCGTAGCTAATCAAATAATCTAGCCCTTATGAAACCGTTGTCTTAACTTTAGTCAACAGTCTATCATTAACAATTGATGGCTCTCCATCCACTATAAATTAAATTTGATAGGACTGTTCACTCGCTATGTTTTCCGAAATGTTTTGTTTTTCAAAACTAATGTGTTATTTGGCCTTAGTATTTTTTTCTCAATCTGTTCATGCATTAGATTATAAATTATATTCTTCTTCTGAAGATTCTTCGTATGAATATACTACCTCTGACGTATTAGAAGATGCACGCTTAGACACGGTAAGTACTTTATCATCAACATCATCATCTTCTTAAAAAATCTTATTTGTGGCTTCCAAGTTTGTATCGCTTCATCTTGTCTGACAATGAACAACGACGTGATATCTCTATTCGCAACAATTATCTATAATAAACATTTTTCAATACACTTACCTACTCGAAAACTCATTCTTATTTCTACCGTTTTAGGTACGCAATTTACTGTTTTTCGCACGAGTGCGGAAAAGTGTGCGTGCTCGTATCCGCCATAATTTTATCACATTTATCGTATTAGGCTGGAAGCTAAGCGACCCTCACGAGTCGCGCGTCAATCCCCGTTTATTTATACATATATTTGTAAGTGTATTGAAAAACGTCGTTTAATACACGTGGAAATTTGTCACTGCAGCCCTCGGCTCCATAACTCTCTCGGCTACGGTTCCTGCGAATTTAGACTCGGTCGCAATGACAAACTTTGTCAACTTGTATCAAAATATACCTACTATATCATACATCCACATTTTTACCCGTAACAGTACTTATATACCTACTATATCGTACATCCACATTTTTACCCGTAACAGTACTTATCTACGAGTATCTAAGTTAGTATGACTCACCGTAAAAGTAACCTACCCAGCTATTTGGCATCTCGCGGCAGACGACTGTCTAGTCAAAGTTTGCGCTGACTCACAATTTTCTCCTTAGTTTTCCTTAATAAGAAAATATGGGTACCCGTGCGAGATTCATCGTGTTTACACAGAAGACCAGTATATTCTGGAGATGCACCGGATACCGAGCAAGTCACCTTTGGCACCCGTAGTCTTCTTGCAGCATGGCTTGCTATCCTCGTCTGCAGAATGGGTGCTCATGACTCCTGGACGAGGTCTTGGTATGTAGGTAGATTTTAGATTTAGAAACACAAAGTGAAATTGTTTTTTTTTAATTGATATAAACTAGTGTTTGACTGCGATCCCACCTGATAAATAAGCAGTGATGCAATCGTAGATGGTGAGGCGCACTAGTTTATTAAGAGCCTATTCGCTCTAGCCTTGAAGACACCTGAATTATAATCGGACGGGAAGATCGGACAAACAAAATGTTACTGCTGGTACGTTGGAGAGTATACAGAAATAAAGTCCCGGTAACCTCCATTGAAAAGGGAGGATCCTTCGACCAGACGGGTGTCATGTCTGGTGGGCTACTGCCCGATAGATTATTTTCGGGGCTATTTTATATGCTCAAATCACGCGGAGAACTTTAATTGCACGATGTAGGATAGTTCCTTTGTAACGACATAGATGTCGCTCCAGTACTTATACATAATAATTTCCACAGCATTCTCTAAGCTTTAATAATGTTTTATTCAGAATTTATCTGCAATCGATTTTATTGTACAAACATAATTAGATCATTTCAATAGACTTTTTTTTCAGCGTACATCTTAGCAGATGCTGGTTATGATGTATGGATGGGCAATGCGCGAGGAAACACCTACTCGCATAGACACGTTTCTTTGAAGCCGACCTCGTCCGCTTTCTGGAAGTTCAGTTGGCATGAAATCGGCTACTATGACCTTCCTGCTATGATCGATTACATTCTCAATGACACTGGAGCATCTAAGATCCAGTACATCGGTTTCTCTCAAGGGACCACAGTTTTTTGGGTTCTTATGTCCACAAGACCAGAATACAATGAGAAAATAGTTGCTATGCAGGCTTTAGCGCCAGTGGCTTATGTGGGAAATATCAGGAGTCCACTTATTAAAGCTATTGCGCCTTTTACTAACTCCCTTGAGGTAAGTTAGAACAAAATATGATACGTTATTTTTTCAGTACACTTGATCGAAAACTCGCTCTTATCCCTACCGCTTTTAGGCATTCAAGTCACTGTTTTTCTCACTAGTGCAGAAAAGTGCGTGTGCTCGCCGCCGCCACAATTTTATTACATTTATCGTATAGGTCGCGCGGTAGTTTAAGATCGCTCGATGAAAAAAGTGGGGCAATCCATGCATATGTCCAATCGCTGAATTCTTTGCATGCCTCTTCTACTTTTGCCGAGCGACCTTTAATTATCGCGCGACCTATATCGATCAGGCTGGGCGCGTGTCGACCTCCACTAGGTGCACGTCAATCCTCACGAGTCATAAGTGTATTGAAAAACGTCTTTTGATACACGTGCAAAGTCACTGAACTACGCCTCGGTCGCCATGACAAAATTTCTGCACTTGTATCGAAATGTACTATTTTATCATTTGGGTACACTACTTTAAATTATTTATTTTCAGGTCATCTTCAAAATATTAGGGACAAATGAAGTGCTACCGAATGGCAAAATAAATGAACTTGCTGGACAGAGCTTGTGTGTAGAGGAAGCTATAACCCAATCTCTTTGTACAAACCTTTTATTCCTTATTTGTGGATTTAATTCAGAACAACTGAATACAGTAAGTTTTTTTTTTTTGTTGGTGGGAAAATCATCCAATGACATTTCCGCGTCCTTAGGCGGGGCGGGAAATACTGTCAGGCTTTTACTGACTAAAAACCCACTCATGTTCCTTCGTTGCCTTTCATACTGGAGCCTATTATAGTCTCGCTTTCTGAAACCGTCCCGTGACCCCCAGCAGGCTTCGACCCTGCTGGGCCCTGGGCCCTGGGTCCTGCCGGTTTGCTGACAACTCCTTGAGGCGCGTGTGGAACACCAGGCGCTGTCGACAACTTGGGCTCGGTCCGGACGTTTACCGGACGGGCGGACGGCCAGCTACCCTTCCGCAAGCCCGCGTCTACGTAATATTTTATTTACGACATACGACTCGTGTGAGACATTTAGAATAGATGTTTTTGTGATGTATTATTTACTGGTTTTCGTTCAGTTATCGAGACTTTTCAAAATTATCTCGAAAAATATGTAAGTAGGTAAAATGAACATCAATCTAATTAAATCATTTTATTTTCAGACGATGTTACCAGTAGTGTTAGGTCATACACCAGCAGGAGCTTCCACAAGACAACTTATACATTTTGGTCAATTATACAAATCTGGAAAATTCGTACAATTTGACCACGGATGGTTTACGAACAAACGCATATATGGAACCTACAAACCACCGGCATATAATTTACAAAATATCAGGACACCAGTTTTTCTACATTATGCTGACAACGATTGGCTATCGACACCTAAGGATGTTAGAAAACTAGCTACAGAAATTCCAACTGCAATTGGAATTTATAGAGTACCTTTGGCCAAATTCAACCATTTAGACTTCGTTTTCGCAATAAATGCGACAGAATTAATTTACAACCGGCTACTGAATATAATGTCACAATTTAAATACGAACCATGAACTCTATACATTTTATTTGACGAAACTTATGACAGGACATTACAATACAAATACAATATTTTTTCCTCACGCGGTTTATCTTTCATTTTCACCCTTTGTCCTATCTGTAAGAGACAAAAAACACATAAAGTTGCTTGAAATCTCTATAGTGTTGTCTATATAAAAGGAGAAACAAAATAAAAAATATATTTAACTTAAAACTACATGGCCATTTTTAAAACGTCAGAAGCAAGTGCACGGTTCCAATTTGTCGTTTCCAATCCATGGTTATTCTTTTACCTAAATGCATGGTTATTCTTTACATCCATAAGTGCATCAGATACACTTACAAACTTTCGCATTTATATTATTAGTAGGATTGGTCAAAATAGACCAAAATTTTCTTACAATTTTTGTTTATTATCTTCAAAACACTTCTTTCAGGACGTGCTTTTATTAAGTGCCTTAAAGTGGGGTTACTTTGACCCTGAGGTATAATTTTGACCCGAACTCATTAACCAATAGAAACACAGTAAACACAGTTTCTCATGTTGTATAATTTGCATCCATGCAAAGTCAAGGCAGGTCGCTAGTAAAATATACCTAATATAACTTTTATTAAAAAAGTCGCTACTTACAATCCAGTAGGTGTTTATGTTACTTGGAATCAGTATCTTCCGAAATGTGAATCAGAACTGGCAAGCGTAGTCGTCGAACATGAAGGCGCAGACTTACAAGCATTCACTTTATTGAATGAAGCATCAATATCGCATTTATTTTCATGCTCATTCTTGTTTGCTATTCCCATTTCCCGTTCCACGATAGCACCGAAAGTGTTTTGTACTGAAAATTTATATTTATTTAGTTTTAGGTCTGTTTTTACTTTTTTTTTTTTTAATTGACTTAAACTAGTGCTTGACTGCGATCCCACCTGATGGTAAGCACTAAGCAGTGATGCAATCGTTTAGATCAACGATTGCATCTTAGATATTATATTAGATATTTTATAAACATTATTATTCATACATTTTTTTTGTATATATTACATTTTTTTAAAATTAAATAATATGTACAAACGGGTAGAAAAATAACTTATTGGGCATTAAAAAAATTATCCACGTCGATATCGATGCAATAGGTGCCTAGAACGCTGGCAGCATTGCCACGTTGGATGGCAATGCTGATTCGTTGACCTAAGAAAAGCCCAACCGTCTGGTCACGCGAAGAGTCGACTAGCTGTTTGCTGATATCGCGAACAACTCTATGAACGCTCGGACCTCATGGCCCTAGTATTTCAACCCTAAACGGCTCAAACATATAACTTCTGATAAGGTTATATTTACGCCGTTTGAGGTTTTCTGCACTTGCAGCAGCCTGGGCACAGCCTGCTGTACTCAGAAGATGGGATGGCGAAAGGGTTTTATTGTTTTCTGGTGTCATAAAGTATAGATATTATTATAAACACAGTGCCCACGACTTGTGCAACCAAAATTGTTGACAGATAAGATTCATCATCATCATTTTAGCAGAAAGATCTACTAAGTCTACTGTTAGACATAGGCCTGCTTCAAGTGTCGCCATAACGACTAGTCCTGTGTGTCTCGCTTATATCGGATTCCCGTGACCCTCACCAGGACATTGGTCAACCTTGGCGCCCACGTACCGGAACACGCAGCGTTGGAGGTCTTCCAACGCTGCGTCTTTCGGTACGTGGGCGCCACTCCAGAATCTAATAATAAGATGCCTAAAAATTAGATTACCTTTGGTCAATAACTGAATAGGATCTTCTTTCTTGTTAGAACAAGTACGTCCCAAGTTTAATTCTCTCATATTTGGACTATTGGTTTTATGAAGAACTTGCAACAATGAAATGTGTCCGTAATTCTGAAAAAAAATACTTCTTAGTGTTATCTACGAGTATATTACTTTTAGCAAGAGATCTTTTTGCTGCGATATTTTACAATGGATTTATTAAATAAACAACGACGTCTCCGTGCAAAAGTTTTTTTTTAAATCCGACACGCTCTTCCTGAGAAGTCGATTAAATGATTACCCACTTCAAAAAAAAACCCTAAAAATCCACTTCAAAAAAACCCTAACCAGTGATAAATAATATTTCAAATATTATTTTTTGAAATATTATTTTCAATACATTTACTCGAAAACTGCCTCTTATCGCACTACGATTAGGTACAACATAGCATATATTTATATCACCCGCGTGCTTTTTTTTAAATTTATCAAAACAAGCGCTTTTTTCATTCCTATTTCGTCAAGATCAAAGGTGTTTTTTTTTCCAAGCATAGAAGCGGATATTTTTGGCTTTAATATTTAATGAAAATTTAAATTGTGTTTTTGAACAGAATGTAAATAAACATGATTACTTACGCAATAATTTGATAATACCAACAAATTAACAATTATTATCTGTGTTTTAAATTAAAAATTATTTGAATTATTGTATTTTTAATATTAGGATGTACCTATACGGTTTGATACCTTTGCTTCTCCTTCAACCTGCAAAGGTTATGCGCGGGAAAAAAAGTACATATACCTATGTTAACTGACTTATTCATTTGTGATAGTTGTGAAAAATAAGATTTGAAGAGAATCCTTTAAATGCTACGCCGCCAGATTATGTGATTGAGGTAAAAAATACTTGCGATAGCCTGTTGCCATCAAATGAAAACTAAATTACAGGGCAACTTTGGAAAATTTTCTTCAGTAAAAAATGAACGCGATGCTTCGTAATTTTCCGATCGAAGATAGATTATAATTGGTGGATTTTTCATCGTATTTCTTCGTAAGTGTATTGAAAAACGTTGTTTGATACACGTGGAGATTTGTTACTGCAGTGCTCGTCTCCATAACACCCTCACTTGTACGGCTCGGGTGAATTTCGCCTCGGTTGCAATGACAAACTTTCTCCACTTGTACCAAAATGTACTATTTTTATTCTATGACATTGCCTAGGTATTTTATAGAATACCGGATTTTACAGATTGCCGGCAACATATACCTACATACATGTTTAGATATAGAAGACACTTTACCTTATTTTTACCATTCTTCATTGTAATAATCATTTCCGATTCTACACCTTTGACTTGATTCGTATCTCCACTATTTTCTGCACAACATTCAAATGGTGTTGGCAATTTAGCAATGCTATCACGACTGTCATGACTACTGGTGCCCCTTGAAGGTGTAAAAAATGTCGTTTTCCAAGAAGTATTTTTGTAAACATTTTGAAGCTCAATTCTTAAGGAACTATTTTCTCTTCTCAGTTTATCTATTTCTTGCTTTTGACAGTTACATTTTTCTTGTAAATTTAGCAAAATTGTTTTCTGTGCATTCATTTCTTCATTAATTTCGTTACAGTCGCATCCCATGTCTACCATTTTGGCTTTTGTATTGCATCTACTGTGTCTTCGACTATTCAACGACGAGCCTGTTCGGTTTGATCTGTGCACTAAAGGGTTTGATAAACAATCAGTGTCTGTTGATTTTACTTTGAAAGATTTCATTGTGACACCATTCCTGCAATCTGTTTTTCCCTCGCTTTTAGTGATATCATTGCTCTTATGATCTTGATCACTACTGGAGTTATTACAAGAGATGGTTTCTTTTGTCACTGCATTCCCTTCCCAAACACAAGGATTTGGGAAATTAGGAGGACGATTCAAATACGAGATATTTTTTACATACATTGCTTGCTGCGTCATTTCTGACTGCCAAAGCTTAGCTACAGACCGCACAGTTTCAGTGCCGCAACATCGTTTTTGATCTAGAACGTCATCTTTCGGCATAGTTACAAAAAATAATTTTTCCATAATTATTTTCCAAAACATCTTGAAACTTTTGAGAGCCTCCAAGCATCGTTCACATGGCCAGTGACTGGTTTCAAATTCCTCCTAACAATGAAAGTGTGGTGTTAGTTTAGACTACTATTTGAGATCAATGATGAAATATTTTTGCGAAAAAAACTTACATCAGCAAAATACTTTTCAAAACGCGGTTCATTTTTTAAACAACTCTTCATTATATGGCATGAATTGCAAATGCTATCTAGCACGACTTTTGATTTGCAATTTGGATGGCAGCGGGGTGTAGTCTGGGAAAAAATATTATAAGAATTGTATTAATATTATTTAGCTGGGTGGAACTGTAGGAGATACCTACGGTTTCACCCGCGTCTTTTCTCAACCACAATTTTTCGATTCCAACCAGTAGTTTTTGAGATTATCGTGTTCAACCAAAGAAACTCTTCAGCTTTATAATATTCATATAAATATAGAAGGTATAGATTAAATGAAACATAATTTATATCTCACCCTGCCTCGGCTTCTGCTCGTCATTGTCCTCATAAATCTGGATAATGTGCCCGTGGGTAATATGCAAATAGGCATATCGCACTTCATCCATTCCCTGAGGTAACGATCGCGCGCCTGTATGTCATGACTCCATGCTCTGACGTCTCTGCAAGACTCATATGATTTGATCTTACCCTCGTTGCGTGAGCTAAGTCGTAAGTTGCTATGACCATTGAATAAGTGAATCATTGAATAAGTGAATCATTGAATAAAAACGCTTCTTAAACAATTTTATAATCGTAATTCCATATTGACGCAAAATTTTGAGATCAAAAATGATGTGTGTCACGGTGTCACCTACATATCTCAACAATTCATGAAGTTTCCTGAAAAAGTTTTACTTTATCATCCTAAATAGATTACGTGTAAACTCTTCAAGCCTCCTAATTATTATATACTGGTATTTCAAACACAAAGAAAACAATTTTAAATTTGACATTCTATTTAAAGTCACCGTTCCGTCCTGATTTTTGACAGTTCAAAATATTTGATAATTTTCATTATACATTTTGCCGTTATTTAATTGCAAAACAAAACAGTATTAAATCGTATCGTTATGCGTAAAATGGATGGCGGGGAAAAGTAGCATATATTTGTATAGATGCATATGTTTAGAAAAATCATATATTATATTATCCTATAAGTAGACCTAATAGAAAGCATCACGATGTCTTTCGTAACGAAAAGGGAACGTGTGTTCAGCGAATACGACGTATACGATTTACCGGCGAGAAACGAAGGCAAGCTGAAGGCTTATGCGTCGTGTACGGACGCAAGAGCCTGGTCCCACTTCTGTTCGGATAAAAGCGAGCACTTGGTGGATGTAATAAAAAGGAACAACGAGACAGTCCGCCCGAAGTATTTGCCGACGGAGGTGATCGTTGATACACTTATGGTAGCTAAGAATGCAGAAATCACACGCTTGAAGCGAAAGATTGAAGAGTTCGAGCAAATGATGTCCGCATACGATCAACTGGAGCTTTCTTGCGATCAGAAATGCGAAATTGCTAGTGCTGTAAGTAAACGTCTATATATGAATTTGACAAAACCCGTAGGTACCTATGTGGCTTTTATCAAAAATCCCAAAAGCACAAGATTAATAAAACCCAGAAATGTATAAGTAATAATGTCAACTTAGATATATATTATATATATAAACTTAGGTAATCGTGGTAAAACATAGATATATATATAAAATATAGTATTGCTTCGTCGAATGTCCTTTTGTGTTGATTTAGGCAGGCTGTGTATTTATCCTCTAGTTAATAAAAGTAATAATATTATTATTATATCAAATATATTCGAGGTCGTGTAAAAATATGGATTAAGTGTTGTTTTTACAGCTTTTCTAGAAAATTACTAGGCACTTGCTGAATGCTTAGATAACATTCGAAATTTGTAGCTGAAGATATAAGAAGTAAGTAAACTAAAACATATCTTCAGTGAAAATAAGCTTATTTAAAAAATACTCGACTATTTATTAATAGCTGAAAAATTATCAATCAGTATTGTTTTGAAAAATCAAAGAGGAATACGATTTAGAAATTTGAGTAATGGAGGATTTAGCGTCCAAAATTTTGTAAAATTTATCGAAGATATTACTACTTACCTAACTTTGACACGGTTTTATTTCATCACATTTTCTTTGGCTTATCTAGCTTCATTGCTTTCTAACTTATTCAAATAGTTAGTTGCAACATCAACTTCAACATATATAGTATAGTATTAGTGGAACATTACATAGCGCGGCTAGGGCAGCAGGTTATTATTGAGAGTATAGGTTAGCAAAGTAATAAGAGGTCGAAACCCGACGAAACCACATACCTATGCACCAGTGGCGTAACTATAGGGTGGCAAGGCTGGCATAATGCCACGGGCCCCCAGTCCGATGGGGCCCCCAGTTCAAGAGGTTGCGAGTTCATAAGAATTAACTCAACCTGTTTTACAATATGACAATTTTTCTGAGGCCCCATCCAATGAATATGCCACGGGCCACAGATGATACAGTTACGCCACTGCTACGAACCAACGAGTTCTGGCAAGCACACAGATCTATTTAATCACAGCTGGTGTCTTCATCATCAGAAAAATAACGACTATTGATGGATGGAGGCATTTTTTAGAGGTGGGAATGCATAAAATGCCTTCGCCCGCTCAAAATGCCATCTATGTTCAGCTACCTTTTACATTGCGGTGATTCTTTCAAACTATCCAGCAGTCTTGACAGGCATCGGCCCAAGCCGGTCCCGTCAATTGTTTTATTACTGTCTTTTTTTGTTATGGATAGGATTGCGTTTAACCACTATCTCGTCTGATGGTAAGCGATGATGTGGTCGACGATGGTACATGCATGCCTAGAAGTGCCTCTTTGATCCACTTGTGGAAAACAATGCACCATCGAATTGGGTCGGAATCTTACCTAACGGGTAGCTACCCATTGTTCGCCGTCCGCAAACCCACGCCTGCTTATGTAAGTGCAGGCTCACATCACATTGTATCGTAAGCACAGCAGGTTTTGGATTACTTGCAAACAACGACGCATAGGAGTCCCCGAGAGCCCGTAGGAGGGCTGATGACAGCTGCGGGCATTTTCTGAAAAGGAAACTTGTGGTCTTAGAACCCAAAGAGTAACTGAAGGCACAAACACAGGGGTGGTTTTAGTCAATAAGGCTAAACATTTACGAAGCGGTTTTCAACTACGCCCGCCGCGGTAGAGGAAACTGCTGCTTAATTTCTAAACTCACGAGACCGCAGTTTTGTGTGGTTACGCAGCCGTCGCGGTTCCGATTTTTGCCCGCAAACCTAGCGGGTGATTATCGCAAGACATGCGGGTTACAAGACGGCCCGCCGGTGCAACAGGAGCCGCGAACAGTCGTTCGTGGCTCCCATTGCACCGGCGCTCACCGCGGGCGTAAAACGCGTCATTAATTGTGCTTTAATTTTTTACATACATATCTGCATTCTACAGAAGCTGCAGGCCCGAGTGAAAACCGCTTTGTGAGTTCTTAGCCTAACAGTCTGACATGCCCTCCCACTCCATGCGGGAAGTCATTAGATGATTTGCCTACTGAAAAAAGTAGCTTTTATTCGAAGAATAAAAATAAAAATAATAATACCAAATACGTATGTACTAATTTTCAGCATGCAGCGATAAAAGAGGCCAATAAAGAGCTCGATGAAATGGTGAGTGTAAATATAAATTTGTTAAACTTTTTAATTTTTTTAAATGAATATTATTTAGTTTTTTTTTTGTAATTATTTAAAATTACTAAATAATCACATAAAATCCTGATCGCTTGGACGTTTACAGAGTATAATATAATTTGGGATGGAGTATTTAAGGGTTTACCTGACCTACGTTTTAACAACTTTAGTATTATTTGAGTACATCTTAACTTTATGCGTTAAAATTAATATTACACATTTTTTTAAATATTAATATAATAAAATTACAAAAATAAATATTACACATTTTTTTAAATATTAATATATGAAAACTGGGAATTTCTAGGTAATTGTTATTAAAATATATGATTGATGGAATATATGATTATTTATAACATTAGATATGATTATAGCAATTCTAAAAATATCTTAAATATATATAATACTAGTTGGTGCCAGCAGGTTCGCCAGCGTGATGGCAGAAAATTATATATTATAAACTCGTTAAAAAATAAAAGGCCCGTTTTGACATTGGAGAAAGAGCCTAGAATGTAACTTAGAATGAAACAATAAAATAATAATTAATTACATAAAGTGTTTTGGTGTAATTCCATAGTGTAATATAGGCAGTCACTTATCTTAAATAATAAAAACATCAAATTTCAAAATAGCCTTTTATTTTTTGACAACTTTTGTAAACATACTCCCGGTATAAAAAGTATCAAATGTGCTATTCCACCCGTGGTCTACCCGTGTAGATACCAAGTTTCATCGAAATCCATGTAGTAGTTTTTGCGTAAAAGAGTAATAAATATCCATACATCCATACATAAAAACTATCGCGTCTATAATGTTAGTAGGATAGGTGTCAAACTAAAATGTTATATTCTACTAATATTCTTGTTTCATTTCAGTTTTTAGATTTGGATTTATCCGGTTTTACGGAGGTCAGTATTAAACTCTGAAAATCTTAACGGTAGTATAATCTAAGGCCAACTTAATAATTTGAACAAAGCTTTATTATTAATATATTTTCAGGGCATCGATTCTGAAGGGTTTGAGGTAATTAATCGATTTGATTTTTGGGAGGCGGATTTCTAACTAAAGATTTACTCACATACCATTTTTTTTTTTTCAGACCGGCAAGTCGAGAGGAGATGAGGTACCTATTTTGCTTATTATATTTATTTGTACTGTTAATTTTAGAAATTGCAACCTGTATTATTAAGCCGATTAAAAAAATACCTATACTATGATTTTTTATTAGATGAAGTAAAGTGACAGCTATAACAATGGTTGTTTGACAGTTAGGAATTGTTATTTGACAGTTGGGCACTGTCCACTGCTGTCACTTTACTTCATCTAATAAAAAAACATAGTGTATATTACCTTCTTATTAAAGTATAAATGATCCATCTACTTGAGTACTTTTTATTTTATGAGCTTCATATTTTGGATTGACGGCACGGTTGGCGCAGTGGTTGAGTGATTGGCTGCTGCGTTACGGGTCGCGGGTTCGATCCCCGCATGGAACAAATATTTCTAACGCCTACAGATAGGTGTTCTGGGTCTGGGTGTCTTGTGTATGTGAGTTTACATGATTATGAACGCACCCACGATACAGGAGTAATTCCTAGTGTGGGACACCGTTTAAAAAAAAAAAAGATTATTGCATTGTATAGCAAAAAATCACCACTTTGATCAAGACGAAATCACGTAAAAAGTTTCAAGTACAAGCATCGTGACTAGAGAATTATTATCATTCTAGGACGGCGACTTAAATTAGTGTATTTTCGGTGTAAACAAACATTTTTTTTTTAACAGGATCACTCTAAAGGCGTACAAAAGGACCCTTGTACTTGTGATGTTGCTACACGTAAGAGTGAACTGAATAATACATAAAATTAACTTTTTAATAGACTAGATATAACTTTTTAAATTAGTGCCATTTGAAAAGACGAATATCGAATACACGCGTCCTCTGTATCATCATATTATATGTGTACGTTGTAGAGGTAGAATAGAAAGAAATAGAGTAGAATGAACTTTATTGCGCACCGTACAAAAGAGTAATATAACTCTTACGCAACCCTTAATCTTATCGCTGGCAGCTATATCTACCAGACAACCTTCGGATGGACTGTAAGAACTTTAAATAAAAAAGGAGTTATGTAGATAAATCAGCGTAAGTAACGACTCCTTGAATCATGTGCCTTAACTCTCAAGAATTCTTCCTAATACCGTTTCACACTGTGACCATTCTAGGAATGAATCAAGCACGGAAAAGAACTCGACTCGATCTACTGATGCCTATTAGAACGTATTAATAGCGTATCATGCTCGTGAATAACGGTTTTAGTCACCGTAGCGTCCGCGTCTCATTTCTAATTCACAGTGTTACGAGTCGGGAATCTGACTGAGCTGATGCATACAGTTACAAAGCGTACAAAATATTAATCAAAATATTCTCGTCGATAATTGTTCACTTTGTGCATAGTACGCCCCGGTGTCATACTTTTCAATACATTGAATATTTTTAACTGACACATTCCTGGCACGGTCATAGTATGGCACGGTATAGTGAGCAAACTCCGTAATACTTACTATTTCTTTAACAGTTGCCAAAGACCCAAGAATCGCCGAAATGCAAGACGAAATTATCACAAAGGACGCAAAATTAAACGCTATGAAAAATACGATAGCTGTATGTACCGATAACTTTTTCTTGTTTAAATTATAAACCATTTGTTACAAAACGGGATCAAAAGAACAAACCGCAGAAGGAACAGTATACTTCGTTCCAAAACAGCATCTACTGGCTGGATCCCGAACAGCAGGAGCCGGTGACTCGCGACCACCATACGAGGACCAAGAGATGGCTTGACGAGCTCCAAATTAAAGGATTGGCCAGAAGTAGCTAAGATTGACTTATAGTTGGACACAACAGGTTCATAATAATAATGTTACAAAACGTATTTTTGTCTGTTACAGGTTATGGAAAACGAAGTTTGTGAACCTTACTGCATATATGCCCACATTTATACAGCATTAGAAAAAATATTTGGTATTCTTTGCCAAAATGATAAGTATAGACAGTACTTGAAGTTAATGGTCTGTAATATACCCTGTTTTGGCGAGGTCCGCGCACTGAGTGACCATACCGAATAACGAAGTATTCCTGTTTTGGCACCGATTTATTCGGCACCAAATGTTTCGGCATCCAAGCTATTCCTCTTTCGGCACCAATAGGTAGTTTTGGTATGTTGTTTGCAGATTCGGCACTAAGCTAACATACCTATTGGTGCGGCAAGAGTAGCTTGAGTGCCGAAACTTTTGGTGCGGAAAAAATTGGGCCAAAACAGGAATACTTCGGAATAACAAATTATTCGTCGAAGCGAATAATTATTTTCTAGTGATAAAGCGTAATTTATGTAAAAAATTAGTAAAAGTGTATCAACATGAAAAGAAGATGAAGAAGCGTAAATGGAAAATATTATGTTTATGGTTTGATCATGTTGTAAGGAAGAGTGAAAGGATACTGACAAAAAGAATTTACAATGCAGACGACACGCAGGCAGGGACAACCTTGAAGGACACAAACAGAAATTGTTTATTCATTTAACGATTAATGTACACACGCATCATATAGAATTTAAAATTGTACTTAGCAAATATGAGTAATACAATACAATAATTCTTAAGAGACATTATAGCTCAGTCATATTTTACCATTCGGCATGCAAATATTTACAATAGTTATAGGTAATATTAATATTTTTATTACATTTAAAAAATTAACGAATCAATTACTTTTTTTTTACAATTTTATTAAATTAATTTATAAAATGAAGTTCAATGATGGAAACGGATGAATTAATGATGATGATTAATGTGTTGGAAATGTTCATCAGAAAGTCAGTGTGAAGTATTCACAACGGGCGTACGTATAAGGTCTAAGCATTATAGCAAAATGTGACCTTTTGTAGTTTTATGAACATAAATGAAGCAAAAGAAATGTCTAAGCATCATAGCAAAATGTGGCCTTTTGTAGCATTTACCTACCTACGTGGGAAAAAACATGAACTTATCTCTGTATTTATTTATGCCCAGTGCGCGCGGCCTCTATTTTTTAAAACACATGACTTTTTCTTATAATATTTTTTATTTTAGACTGCCGGCAAAGATGTTCGTTGTATTGATATCAAAGGTAAAATACTCTTCAAACTCAAAGTTTTAGAAAAATTTAGCTGTGCATTGATAGCTCCTTGTACTCAAGAATTTGTTGGTCACACAAATAAAAGTTCTGAAGATTGTGCTTGCTATCGTGTGGACGTGACAGAATCTCGTGTTCAACCGATGGCAACCTTCGCACTCGCATCATCTGAATCAAAAAAGCCAAATTTAGATAGCAAAAGAGCACAACTAGTCGCTGATATAATACAAAATGACGAAATGAAATTAATTCTCAGCAAAGACTCTGATAAACTTGATGAAGATGAGAGAGATGAGAAAGACGAAGTCTTAATTGTCGATAATCATTACCACATAGACAAAGAAAATCTAAACCGCTTAAAAAGTTTACAAGAGAATTATAATGAGTTAATGACATGTTATGAAACCTTAAAACATGAAAAGGACGTACTAGAAAAACGCTGTAGGAATTATGATGAAATGGAACACGAATATGAAGGCTTAAAAGAACGAATGCACGAATATAATTCATTATGGAATGAGAAAGAACATTTTAAAAAGCGCTCTGCTGATCTTGACTCATTGAAAGAACAATATCTTGTACTAACTGATGAGACTTCCAATTTAGAGACACAATTAAAAGCTGAAACAGAAATTAATCACATCAAATGTAAGGCGCTGGATAGTTTACGGTCTGAAAATATTTCGTTAACTAAACAGTTAAATGATGCTTCAATCTCTTATGCAAAAGAGAAAAATGCTTTGATGTGTAAGCTTAAGGAAGCAGATTGTAGAATAATGTGCCAAGAACAACAAATCAAAACATTACTACAACAAATTGATGAACTACTTGAACAAGACCAAGGAAGGGTACGCTTTTGTTAATAGTATTATAAGAAACTACCAGCAGTTACCTGAAACTACTAAAGAAAGTACTTAGCACAATTTTATGTAATCTCTTCTTCGATAAATGTCATTTTCAGAAATTTTGTTCTTCAGATATATAACGTATTCTCATGTGATATTAATAATGGCGTTACTTTCAAGACTGCGTTTCAGGATTGAGTAATATGTAGATTTTTTTTTAAAATCAAAAATGATATTTTTTAGGTTTACACACGGGCACCAGAAACTCATGAATTAGCATTGCTGGATGAAATTGAATCTTCAAAAGAACTTATAAAAAATTTAAAAGATGCCCTACTTTGCAATGAGGAAGAAAAACAAGACTTACAGAAACACTACCAACAAGACCTAGATCTTATTAATGAGCTCAAACTTGAAATAGAGGATTGGAAAAGTAAAGCAGTTTCTTCTACTCCTATTTTTTTTCCGGTAGTTTTGTGTTAGGTTGCAGGGTTATTCCAAAAAAGCCCTGGAATGCAAAGGGAAATTGGAGGAACACGGTGGGTTTTAGTCAGTAAAAGTCTGAGTTAGTAAAAGTCTGATACTCCTTCTCGGTCTACTCAGTGCGACAGAAGTTATTTTATGACTACCCACTTTAAAGGCTGAATTATTAGATGGCACGTAGACCAAAAAATTTAGCTTAACCGAAATTTAGCTTAAAGAGTCTGCCTACTTCATCGTATCATACCATGACCGTGCTAGGAACGTATCAAGCACTGAAAGAAACACAACACGGTCTACTATGCACACTAGAACCTATCATCATCGCATAAAGGTTTTAGTGACCATAGGATCCGCGTATCATCAGCGCGTTATATCCATACAGTTCCCGTTCTAATGGTATAAGTAGTTCACATATGAAATAGATACGTCGTCAGGAAGAACGAATTAATATTTTATTGAGAAAATTGTGTACTATAAGTAAACGTTAACACGTTAGTGGCAACACGTCTGTAACGGGTTTAGAACGGTCATCATAACCAGTTATAATTCGTAGGTACACTCAGTTGTTTCAGAGCGTATCGGTACCGGCAAAATATTTTCATCGACAATTGCTGAGGCATGTTTAATACATCGTTAAATTTTGGTCGTTTTAATCCCGCGGAGGGTCGATTCGGTACATGAAACATTATCTATTTATAAAGATAAAATTAAAAAATAAAGCTGGAATTAATATACGCATGTACGAATTTTTTTTTTTTAAGTAAACGAGTCAATACCTTGTAGGTAGTTGCCGGTCGTTACGTACTAACTACCTACGGTTCATTGGCCTAGCTTAGCTGACGTTTACTTAAAGAAATTGATTTCGTACATGCGTAAATTAATTAGAGTTTAAAAAAGTACTATTTTTTTTCATTTTCTCTTTACAAATCGATAGTGTTTCACGTACTGAATCGACCCTTCTCGGGATTAAAACGACCAAAATTTAACGGTGCATATTTCAATACAAAGATTAATTGTTTGCCTGACAGGTTCTTAGCACAGTCATGATATGATAATGGTGGCAGACTCTTTAAAACCCACTTACGTAGTAGGTCATCAAGATTTATTTCATTATCACTACCAATTCGGCAATAATTTTTAATCGACAATTGGCCAAAGTCCAACCAGTGGTCGTCTTTTGGCTGAAATGATGATGATTTAATCGACAATTTTCAATTACTATCTTTATTTATCAATACTGGTGTAACACACATGAGGTTAACAATAAAATCATACTGCAATCATTGAATTAAACTCGTGTATGAGAAATCGTAATAACACATACGAGTATTTGATACGTTTTCTTTGTACTTGTTGTTTGTAAGTTAAATCGGGTATTGCCGTATCATATCAAACTGTATTAATTTTTTAAATGTTTATGGTGCTGATATTTTTTTTTTTTAATTTAGGCTCGTACGAAAAAACGTTACAACGTAATGACTATTTGGAAAAATATAATGAGAGTTTATTAGATGAAACTAGAAGTTCACAGCAAGATTTTGAAGAAAAAACAAAAGCCGTAGATAATTTGATGAACGTCATTAAAAATAAATCGCAAGAAATAAATAAATTAATACAAGACGTCGAAAATGAAAAGGAGCTGAATAAAAATTTATATAAACAATTGAACGAACTGCACGACAGATTTGACAGCAGTCACGTCAGCTTAGAAAATGAAAAGTTAGAAGCTCTCCAATCACTGGAGATAGCTAGACAAGAAAGTCAAGAATTATTAAATAAAATTAAGGATTATGATGAGGTTATTCATAGAAAAGAGGATGTAACAAAATCTTTGGAACAACAGTTAAAAGATAACAAAGAACTACAAGATTTATTAATGGCTACGATTGAGGAAAACAGAGAATTGAAAAAGGATTTAGATACCCGAGAAAACCATAACTCTATTCTAGTAGCAGAGATTCAAAGATTACGCGATATTAATGAATATGCTGTTGAGAGCATCAATAGTTTAGAAGATCAAAATAAGCATTATAAAATGTCTTTAGATTTAACTCTAAAAGAAAGTGGCGAATTAAAGGATAAAATGTTGGATTATGAAAATTTATCATTTCAACTGCAAAATTTGCAAAATTCACACGAAAAACTGGTAAATGAGAAGACGCTCTTACAAAATGAGTTGCTTGAAAATTCTTATGAACTGGAAAACGCAAAACATTCCATTGAATTGAGCAAAAAAGAAAGCGAGGAAATTATAGACAGACTACAACAATCTGAGGGCTCCAAAGATAACGAAATATCTAGAATTAAGGAAGCTTATCAGAAGCTGTCTAATGAAAAATATGTAGTCCAAAAAGCTCTAATGGAGAAAACAAGAGATATGGACGACTTGCTACAGGCCTTGAATAATTTGAAACTAGAAAATGATAAATTATTACAAGCATGCGGTCAAGCCGATAGTTTAGAACAAGAGTTAGAAACTTTGAGAAATGCTTTTGCCGAGTTATCTAACGAAAGAAATATCCTAGAGCTAAACAAAACGGAAGAATTTAACCATTTGTACAATACGTTAGAGAAGAAGATTGAAGAAAACAGAGAACTAATGGAACATATTAAATCTTTGGAATCAAATCAGGCCGCAGCTGCAAATGCTATAGAAAACTTACAAAGTGAGAAAATGATGACAGAAAATAGACTAAAAGTAATGAAAAAAGAAAGTTTGGAATTAGTAGATAAAATTAAATACTATGAAACTTTAGAAACCGAATACGAAAAATTAAAAAATGCTTTCGATCAAATGACGTCTGAGAAAGAGAATTTACAAACAGAACTAAATAGGCAATTAGCTGAACTAGGGAAGATCGAGCGTGAGAACTCGGAATTGCAAAGTACTAGTCAAATTTTATTAACTCATAGCGAAGACTTGGAAAACGCTTTAGTAGATGCAAGGACACAGGTGATTCATATAACGTGTTACTTTTGTATATTTTCGCACCAATTAAATTTTTTTTTAATAAACATTTTTAACGGTTTTTTTTTCAGCTTACTCAGAAATCCAGTGATACGACTGAACCATTCAAAGACATTATGGATGAAATTGCAGTGATGCGGGAAGAAAAAGTACAGAACCAGATTAAAATTAGAGACTTACTTGACCAACAAGAATACGCAGTATGTACTTTATTGTCTATATTCTAAGTGAAAAAACTAACAAACCACTCATAATGTTCCTTCTTTAGCTAGAGTTCCAGGTCTCCAGGTTTACCTTCTGAAGTCAACAATGGTATTGGCAGGCTTCGGACTTGCTGGGCCCCTACGGTTTTGCTGAAATCTCTTTAAGGCACGCGTGGAACACTACACGCCGTCGACGACTCGGGCTCGGTCCAGACAGTTACTGGACGGCCGATCAGCAAGCTACCCATTGCTCGTCGCCCGCAAGGCTACGCCTACAATGGTTTAAAAATGGGGTTGAGATCACGGTGGCTACGGCGTGAGGCCACCTTCTTTCACCGCCAGTATTAGTGATTCACAAAAGGAAGCGATCCCTGCCATTCCACTTTGCTCCGGACCCCCGAGGACACGGTGGTACTCCGCTCAAGAGGGCTCGCCTCCTCCGTATTCTCCATCTTGTCATCCGGGCAGTCAGATACAATGGTGACAACGCTATCTATCTAGTTCAATTATATTTTCAAAGTTTCAACTCAAAATTTCAACCAAATCGGTTGAGCCGTGTAGGAGAAGTTAGATAAAGTTACGTTTTCACAGAAGAATTATATATTTATATGTATAAAAAATAAGCCTCTACTTTAAATGATTTGAACACCCGTGCAAAATTGGGGCAGGTTGTTAGTGATAATATATTTTTGAGTATTTTTAATTGGTCTATTAAAAAAGATATATATATGGAAAATATAGTGTGTGGTGCAAACAATAAAGAATATAATTTATTTTTCTAGGAGAATGTTATGTGTAGTCTACGTGATGACGTCGCGGTTCGTGATAGCAAAATAGCAACTTTACAAAATCATATAAATAAATTGGAAGAAGAAGTATTCAGACTTCACAACAGTTTGGATGAGGTTATCAGCTGTGGTGAAGAAATGAAAGATTTTAGTTTAGATAAGATCAATGCCTTACAAAAAATAGAAGCTCATCGTAAGTTTTATTACAAAATAATTTTCAATTTCCGCACTAAAACAGAGTTGGCTATATGTCAAGAGTGGATATTAAAAACTTCATCATCTTCTTCTTAAACTAGTTCCTATCACCCCGCTCTTTAGGCTCGCAATGCAATGCATAGGACGCCTCTATTTTACAAAGTATTCATCATCAACTTATGGTATTTTTAATGTATTGTGGATTTCATTTTTTTCACACAAGTATTTATGGTAATAACAACAACAATAATTATGTGAAACGCGTTTTTGTTTTGCCTTTTGACACTTTCAGCATGCGGACCAAATTCTCATGCATGATGAAAAACGGGTTGTTCCCAAAGGTGGTCTATATTTCTCACCGAATCCGTAAAAAAAGATTTAATGGCCCTACATCAATCCCCAACGGATCCACGAGAATTGTCCAAAGTACAGCCAATAAAGACAATTTATTATTTGTCTTAATCAGCTTGTAAACCTTGGGAAAAAGAAATAGTTACTAACTACGAATATTTTGATTTACTTTGATAATTCTGAAACTGTGTTTTATAATTTTTTAAATCTATTTTTGTGTAAGATTAGAAAAATGTTTTTAGCTTTTTGGAGACATGCATGTCTAGTAGAGTAATGTTTACCGTTTCAAAAGAACTGCGTAAATGAAATAAAAACATTTTTCGTCTTTTATTTCATAGAAATAGAAATAATAAACATTTATTCCTTATCAAAGCTTTTACTGTTGACTGTACCAAACATTGACATGGACGCGTAGGGAATGAAAATATTTAATATTTTAAGATGATATGGGACTCATAGGGAACTAATGTTTGAACTTTCATTTTTTGAAACAATGGACTCGTGAACCTTTTGGAACAACCCTTATAAACACCCTTAGAATACACGAAAATCAAACATGACGCAGGAAATAATAAATCCGCGAGCCACAGCAGTGCTCAGTTTACTCACAAACATTTATTACAGATTATCATATTTATGAATTGTATTATTTTATTAGTTCATTAATGTGAAAGACACCCTTTGATAGACCCTTAAATTTACCATTGCATTTACGGCTCTATAATGCTCTCATCTTCCGCTCCGATCTTAATTCCGGCTGCGATGACAAAATCCTGTTTATTTAAAAAATATATTTTTTGCCTCCGTTGTACCCATAGATTTAAATTTGTTGTTTGATTGTGTAACTTTATTGGTGTACAATAAAGTTTTATTCTATTCTATGCTAAAATCAATTATTTTGTTTAGATTCAAGAGCAACACATAACATGAAGATGGAATTAGCAAAACTTGAAAATGAAAACTTAATGCTTTCTGAACAGATATCAGCCACAAAAATAAAATCGGATGAGTCTTTAAGACATAAGCATCAATACTCATCCCAATTAAAACACTTACTAAATGAAAGAGAACAAATTGTGACTGATATAAAACAACTCGAATTGGAAAGTGTCGGTGATTCTGCCTTAGTACCAAATGATTGTAATGGTGAAGATATCTTAGCATCACTAGATAGGATAAGAGAATCCTTCAAGACGAGAACTACTAAGAGTTCCTCACTGGAACGAACATTATTGAAAGTACAAACATCTTCACAATTACTTTTAAGCAAAGCCGATGAAGCAAAGAAAATTGTCGAAAGGGAAAAACAAAAAATTATTAACGAAAAAGAAGAAGCTATTATAGAGAAACAGAATATGGAGACAAAACTGCTAGATCTCAAAACTAAACTTGAAAAGCAAATCGCCAATGATAAAGAAGTAATTGAAAATTTAGAGGCAACAATCAAAAATCAAAAATTAATTATTGATAGAATTAATAAATCAACCCAAGATTACATTACTAAATTAAAAGAAGAATTGCAAACCCTTAAAGATCTTTATAAAAAGTCTGTAGAAAGAATAGGCGAATTGCAGGAAAAGCTGCAAAGTATGAGTGAAAATAATAGTCATTTATTGGTAACTGTGGGAGAAATAACTGAGAATTTACGAAAGAAATCAAATGAAGTGGCGGAATTACAAAATGAATTAGAAGCTTTGAAATTAAAGAAAAAAATGCATCACAACGTGGAAGCTCAAGTCGAAATAAACAATATTTATCAAAATACAGAAAGTCAAGTAGAGATGGATAATTTACCTACTGAATCAAAGAAGATACAAACTGCAGAATCAATTGCAACAATGAACTATGCAAAGGAGAAAAATGTTGATGAACTTCCACTTGATAAAAAGCAATACCAACCCAAAAATAAACTAGAAAAAACACCCTTTGATTCTGAAGTAGCAGCAGCAGCTGTAGAACTACCATTTGACCTCGTCAGAAATAGCTATGTCGATTACAAAATGAAGCTATTAAGCACAGGAAGATTAGAACAACACTCTATTACTTGTTTGACAGAAGATGAAAGTAATGAAAATATAGAGAGTCTGAAAAGACCATCAGAAAAGCCATTTAAGACTGGAGGAAAACTGGCTAGTGCAAAGGCCAGTAATTTAATAGATATTTATAATAGACAATCAATAGACACTACTTCTTCAAAAGGAAATGACGAGTCAGAAAATGTAGCCAACAATAAGGTTACATCCCAAAGTCAAGAAAAAACAACTGAATACCCAGAAGTACACCAAAGTTATGGAACAGATAGCAGTATGATCAAAGATAGTAAAACATTCGAAGAATCTTCTTCAGGTAAATCGACAGACAAAGATTTGTTCGTTATTTACAAAGACAGTGACAGCAGTTATAACAATAATAAAGAAAAGTTAAAAGGAGCATGGTCAAGTAAAGGGCATCCAGACATAGTAGTTGAGGCTGTAACGGTTCACCCCACAAAAAAAGAAGTAGTCTCCGGTATGAGCCGTCGTAAAAGAATGACTGATGATGATACATATGTTTTACAACAAAATGAAGAAAACAACGAAGAAAGCAACGTAAAGCATAAACTCAAAATTAAAATACCAAGAGTTATAACAGACAGCCCCTCTGTTCTTACAACTTCGGATGTTGACAAGAAGTCGTTAGATTCATATACTCTCGCACTTTACTCATCCCCAAAACAATATTCCGATACAGACACTAAATTTAACGAAGGTTTAGATGGAAAAACTATAATGGTCTCGTTACCAAGGATATCCGACGAAAACAATCAGTATTTGGGATCATACAACTCTTTAAGCAATGGTTCATATGACGATACTGGAATAGATGTAATCCAGTTACGGAGTGCTTTTGGAACGGATAGTGGTAAAAGAGCTACAGCTTCTACTCCTTTTAAAATCGAATCTCATCATAAGCTTTCTAGAGTAGGAGCCGATGTTCTTCTTCTCAAGGCAGAGCAAGATAAAAAAAATCCCCAATTGAGCACGAGGCAAAATTTTGGATTAGAATACCTTTTGGATTCTGTACAAGGTGAAGTCAGTCCCGAAGTAAAAAATTATTTTACTACTCAAGAGATGCGTAAAACCAAGAGTGCTGAGAGACTGAATTCATCAAAAAGGTTAAGTGACTATATGATGTCTTCTACTGAAAACAAAACTTATTCGAGTAAATCTAGTAACAAAAGTCCTACAAAATCTTATACTGAGCGTAGTATTATGGCCAAATTAGATGTCAATAAAGACTATGAAATACAGATACACACCCTAACAAGGGCACTAGAAAACATTGAAAAAGATTATAAGAAAAAAATTGAAGCCATTAAAATGCAGTATGACAGCAACATAAAAAGCATAATAAACGAACACAACCAGGGCGTCAAAAGTATACAAAGCCTACATGAAGAAACATTGCAAGATATTATAAAGCTTCATGAAAGCGAAGTAGAAAACTTAAGAGCGATGAGCTTGGAAGCAATGAGAAAGGCAGACAAATTAGAAAAAGAAAATCGAGCTTTGAAATCAAAAGTTAAACTTTCGGAGACTATATGTTTGGATGAGGTATGATAAGACTTCACTAGCAAATAACGAAATATAAGTCATTTTATTAGAATTTTTAGTCATAGTGATTTGAGAGGCCTATAAACAAACTAATAAGGCATTATTACTGTTACACAATTGAAATCAGCACACATATGTGTTTGTATTGGTCTGAATCTAATAGAACTAACATTTTAACAGCGACATTGTTCACGTTAATTTTGATTGTTTATATATTTAGGTAAAAATGAACACTTTAAAAAAATGACACTTTTTAAGTTTTTATAAAATAGTGTCAAAAACCCTACCTAAATAAACGATTCAAAATCCAGGAGAACCAAGTCGCAAGAAATGTGCTCGTATTATGTATTAATGTTACCGGTAATCTGTATAATTCAGGTATTCTATACAATAACAAAAGCCGGTAATAGGTGTAAAAGACGAGAGCAGGGAAGGAGGTGATGTAATTTTAGGGCACCCCGACACGGACAGGTTAGGTTAGGGTTGCCTATTTTTTTTTTATAACCACCTGAAAATAAAAGCCTTACTTTAAACCTCATTCTATACATTGTTTAGGTGTTATAGAGTACCGTATTATAAAGATTGCTGGTAACATTAATACGTTATAATATCAATCAATAATAATAATAATAATAATATAATAATATTCCACAACTATCACACAACACCGTCTAGTCCCAAGCTAAGCAGAGCTTGTGTTATGGGTACCAGACAGCTGATAAACATACTTATATATTTTTAAATACATACATATTATAGATAAATAACACCCAGACACAGAACAAATGATCGTGCTCATCACACAAACATTTGTCTTGAGTGGGAATCGAACCCACGACCTCCGGCTTAGCAGTCAGGGCCACTAACCACTAGACCAACAGGCCTGTCATCAATAAGATGCTAGATTTCTTTTCTTTCAAGAAAATGCATGTAAATAAATAAGTTTACCTTTAACCTGTATAGGAACCAGTAAAAATTATATCCCCTGAAATTAAGAGGCGGAGCAAATGTCGAGAGGAGAGGATGTTGACAAAGACTACGGTTGAGGCGTTTAATGTAAAACCAAAGAAAACGGTGAGCGGTCCCTGTACCTGCTCTCTCGACGTCAACATTTCGGACACTATACGCAACATATTCGAACAAGTTGACGTTGAACAGCGAAAAGTCGCTGAACACACATATTTGAAATACATCGCTACTAAGATATTAAATGGAAAACTGGAAGTAAGATTTTGACTTTTTATAAATTCTAATTTAGATTCTTTGTTGACATCATTAAAATTTAGCAACGATCGCTAGTGGGTCAAGATAGTAGAGATAGATAGCATAATATGTAGTAACATGGGTAATAATTAAACGAAAGACTACATCTACCTATTCTACTCGTATCTATTACTCATTTATTAAGCACACCTACAACAGTTTAATCTTGTATAACACAAAGGTTAACTGGAAGTGAATGCCTTGTTGCATTAGGTCCGCCTATGTATCACTACTGTACATAAAGTAAATAACTACATTAAAAAATATTTTTACTATTTTTTTTATCTTGACCCCTATACATATTTTAAGGTAAAATCGTTGATATATTATAAGGGAAGATAAATTACGCGCTAAGATCGCAATCAGAAAATCTGGACTCGAAACTCGCACATCTATGATCACTGTCATCACAGTCGCAAACCTATAGTTATGCCTATAGTTATGACTGATGGTCATGGACAGGGATTTTATCTCTGTCCTTGTCTATCAGTGGCGCTGTCGTGGGAGCGAAATAGCGCGACCAAATGTGTGTGATCATGCCGACCGATGTGAAATCGTGCCATATAGGCACAATTTCAGCGGTCCACGCGCTAGGGGAGAGTCACCTATCTTCCGCTGTTTTGTTTGAATCTAACCCCCGTATTTATAAAGAAGTATTTACTTGTTACTAAGTAAAATCTTATTAAGTCTTTATTTGACGTTTGAAATCTGCATTCTAAATTTAAATTTTTCTAAACTATAGAATACAAATAGTCGTTACTTTTACACTAGTATTTAGTTTTACTTGTTTATAAAAACGGGTGTTAGTCTTGACCTATCGATTTAATATGTATGTGTGTAACTATGTAATATCCTATTTAGGGGTCCGGAAAGCTTGATATTCTTCAATCTTTGGACGCTCAAGAGCTATCATTCCTCCATTTTAAAGTATGTCGCACTTGGAAAATGAAATTAAGTAAAGAGGAAGCATTTAATAAAAGGATAGACTCTTTGGAAAATGAACTCATGAATAAACATCGGAGTGCACAACAGCACAGTAAGTTTATTTATAGTTATGTTTTTGCTGATTTATTTTCCTTCCTTTGTTCTGTATAAAACTGTGATCTAATTTTCATTCCTTTATACCGAATTAACATTTGTGACACAATTATTCTATATACAATGGTATTTTACCTCATCAGCTTGGGTTTTCCTGTAATATGGTTTTGGTGGCCATTATCTACAATTTATTTAAACCTTGAATGTCTGTATGTATAGACAGATAGGTTTTTAAATAAGCATCTACTTATTTGAGTTTACAATCACAAGCAACGAAATATTAAATGGTCACATTTTATTATCTAACTTATCTTCAGCTATTCAAGAATAATGTTTATGACAATTGGTTCTAAATTATCTATTTGATGGTAATAAAGAACCATTCGTCTTAGGTACACTGATTTTTAAAATAGCAGAATTTCGGTAGATAGAAAATATGACAATGTACATATTCTATTTTATTGCTCGTGTATTCGTCTGTGTCAAATAACTTTAAAATAATCATTTTAAAACACAATAAAAATGGAGTAGGATACGAAATTTCGTCTCACACACAAATGCTGTTACGATGCTACAACATTGCCTAGGGCATTAAGTCCCCCTCTGTTCATAATGTGCAAGAAATATTAAATAAATAAACATTGCGATACACGTTACTGCAAAGGACCATCTCAGCGAAGTCACTACACTTCGATAAATCAATAAAGAAAGAAAAATATTGCGAAATATCATTACGAAACTATTAGACTTTTTTTTTTTTATGGTAGGTAAAATCATCCAATGACAAATCCCGCCCTTGGGCGGAGCGGGAAGTAGTGTCAGACTCTTATTGACTAAAAACCTACCCCGTTCCTTCGTAGCCTATCGTGCCGGGGTCGAGCATTCCTTTCGGAACTAACCCATGACCCCAGTAGGCTTCGACCCTGCCTGCCTGCAGTTAGCAGGCTGGGCCTCTTCGGTGTGCTGACAGCTCCTTGAGGCGCGCGGGAACAGAACGCGCCGTCGACGACTTGGGCTCGGTCCGGTCGGTTACCGGACGATCGGACAGCGTGCTACCCATTGCACGCCGTCCGCAAGCCCGCGCCTACGGTGGCCGGAAATCGGGATCGGAATCCCGGCGGCGGCTGGGGCGAGCACCCCGTTGCCTCTGCCTGATGCGGTCGGCCTCCTCCTTTGCTAGCATTACTGCTTCGCAGAAGGAGGCGACCGCCTGCCATCCCTCCTCACTACGGACCATGGCCTGAACCAAGGCCCGGCGAGAGAGATCGCTGCCGCCGATCGCCCCCACGAGGACACGGCGATGCTCCGCCCAGGCGGGGCACACCTCTACAGTGTGCTCCACCGTGTCCTCCGGATGTTCCGCACAGTGGCGACACCCGGGCGAATCCTCCGCACGAATCCGGAACAGGTACTTAGCGAATTTTCCGTGTTCGGTAAGCACCTGCGTCGTGCGGAAGTTGAGAACGCCGTGAGGTCTTTCCAGCCACGCCCCAAGGATGGGCCTTATCGCCCCAATTGTGGCGCGCCCCGAACGAGGTTGCGATAGTCTTTGACGCCATTTCGCCATGAGATCCCGCCGGAGCTCTGTCCGCCATGCCTCGACTTGTCGTGGCAGCGGAATTTCGCCCCGGCGTTGCATCTCCATGCGCTTGTCGTGCATGTGTGCAAGGACTGTTGCCTCCAGATCCCACGGTTGGCCAGCAAGGAGGGTCGCCGCCTCGCGGGAGATCGTTCGGTACCCTCGCACCATGCGTATTGCCATGACCCTCTGGCACGCATTCAGCTGGGTCCTCGGTTGCTGTTGCAACGTCGGTGCCCACACCGGAGCCCCGTAGAGAGCCATGGACCGAATGATTCCCGCGTAGAGCTTTCGGCAGGAGGCGTCTGGTCCCCTGAGGTTGGGCAGGAGCCGCCCGAGAGCAGCCCCAGTCCGATTCAGTTTGGGAGCCAGACGTCGGAAGTGCTCCTTGAAGTTCCACCAGCTGTCGAGGACGAGTCCCAGGTACTTCATCGTCGACCCGACGCTGATGTGAACCCCTCCTACCGTTAGCTGGGAACGCGGTGGTGGCGCACCCCGAGGGCCGTGGAAGCACATGGCCTCGGACTTGTGCAGTGCCACCTCGAGTCCCAACTGCTGGATCCTGTCAACGACCATCGCAACCCCGCGTGTCGCTAATTCGACCGCCGTCCGGTACGACTCTCCCCGCGCTAGGACCAACATGTCGTCCGCGTAGCAGACCACGCTGACCCCGTCGGGGAAGTCGCCGCGCAGCACGTAGTCGTACCCGATGTTCCACAAGGGTGGTCCTAGTACCGATCCCTGCGGAACACCGCACGACATCTCTCGACGTTTCCACTCTCCCTGGTGACCGGGGTAGATGATATACCTCTCCGATAGGTAGGCCTCGATCACACGACAGAGGTAGTCGGGCACCCGGTGGTACCGGAGTGCCGTTCCAATGCAACTCCAGGGCAGGGAGTTGAAGGCGTTGGCAATGTCCAAGGACACTGCCACGACACACCTGCCCTGGGACACCGCATCCCCCGTCGTGAGGGCTCGCACGCGCATGATGGCGTCCACCGTGGAGCGCATCCTGCGAAAACCGAACTGTCCGTCCGACAGGTCCGGCCCCACCCTTGCAAGGCGCGCGACGAGGCGGTTTGCAATGACTCTTTCAAAGAGCTTGCCCACCTCGTCGAGCAGCACAATGGGCCGGTACGCGGACGGAGAGTCCGCAGGGCGCCCAGGCTTCGCTATGAGGACCAGTTTCCCCGTCTTCCAGCGAAGTGGGAACTGGCCCCTCTCCAGACATGCGCTAAAGAGCCCCCTCAATCGAGGCCCGAGAGCCTCCATAGCCAGGACCCAGGCCCTCCCAGGCAGGCCGTCAGGTCCTGGGGCGGTATTCTTGGCACTCAGCCTTCGTACCGCCACTCTCATCTCTACCTCGGTCACCTCTGGAACATCGTCGTCGTCGTCGTGGTCCGCGTCAGGTACTGCCGGTGTTGGCGGAGCCATAGACGGGGGGGAGTGTACCCCCCGCGTAGGGAACAGAGTGCTGACCACACCCTCCACGAGCTCGGGCCGGAGACTCTGAGTCAGTGGGGGAGCCCATGGACGGAGTTTCTCCCGTACCATCTTGTATGGGCGTCCCCACGGGTCTGCATTCAGAGACCCCAGCCAGACGTTGCGGGCCTCCATTTTGGACCGCTTAATCTCCGCTCGGAGGGTGCGCTTCGCTACCCTGTAACCCTCGTACAGCTCCGCCTCAACAGCCTCCGCATCCGGCGGGCGGTTGCGGCGCTTGCAGTACCTGGCGTACCGGCGTCGCGCGTGGTTGCACGCATTGCGCAATGCCGCAATCTCCGGCGACCACCAGTACACCTGGCGCTTGGCACGTCCTGGACGGACTCGGGGCATTGACGCGTCGCAGATTTGCGACATGCCCTCCCGGAACCACTCTGCCTCGACGTCAATGTCGACAGGCCTGTCCGGTGCTTGCACCCAGGCCTGTACCGTCGCGGCTTCCAGGAGGAGCTCCCGGTCCATCTGCCTCAGCGCCCATCGCGGACCACAAGGGCTCCGCTGGACCGGCGCGGTCGAGGTTTGGGCGGAGACGTCAAACCGGATGTACCGGTGGTCTGAGAACGTCTCCACCCCCTCCATAACACGCCAGTCGACGACACGTGGTGCCAGATCGGGGCTGGCGAACGACAGGTCCACCACTGATTCGCCCCGCATCCGCACACACGTGGAAACAGAGCCCCGGTTTAGGAGGGCCAGGCCGGACTCCTCAGCCCAGGCCTCTACCGACCGACCCCGCCCGTTCGTGTAGCGGGAACCCCAAGCCTCGTTCCAGGCATTGAAGTCCCCGCAAACGACCACGGGGAGGTCCCTAAACCAAACGACGACGTTTTTCAGCTCCATAAGGGAGATGTGGAAATCGCCGAGAGATCTGCTCGGGGACAGGTAGACGCCTACCACTGCAATGTCCCCGAACCGTGCTGCCACGCAACCTCGTCCCCTCGTGACGCGCTCGAGGGGCGGGGTACCGGCGGCGGTCGACCTAATAAGAGACACCGAGCCGTCTAGGTCCGAAACCCAGTCTGCACTGGGCAGGACAAAATACGGCTCGGAGACTACGGCGACATTAATCGACCACTGCGCCATGCTCTGGAGCAACAGATCCTGAGCGGGGGCGCAGTGGTTGATGTTCGCCTGGAGGAGACGTAATGGAGCTGTTATTGACATTCCATTACGATCTCCTCCTGAGCCCTCTGTGAGGGTCCTGCCGCGGTGGCTGTGGCGGCGATAGCGGCGGCGGCTACGGACGCGGCTGCGGCGGTGAGGACGTCACCGGGGATGGGCCGGACCCTGTGCTTCACCTTGGTTGGAGGGTCGCAGGACCTGCAACCAGCTTTTTCCGCTTTTTTGCCTGCCGCCGCACATGCGTAGCAGTGCGGCGACTCACGGCATTCGGCGACTTTGTGACCAGGCTGGCCACATCGGAAGCAGCGGTCGCTGCGATCCACCTCCGCGGCGCAAAAGGCCCCCGCGTGGTGTCCCACGCGGCAGCGGTAGCACCGCAGAGGTCTGGGCTCCAACAGTCTCACCTGGGCGGAGACCCAGCCCACCAGAAGCCTTCGGCCCTCCCCAGTGATGGTTTTGGCCGCCGACACGGGGCAGCTGACCGTCACGGCTCGCATGCCTGTGCCATCAGTGCGGATGGTGCCCGCCCGAACCTGGTCGGCTGTGCACCCTCCCGCACCAACAATGGCGGCCACCACCTCGTCGACCCCAACGGAGTCGTCCAAGCCCATGATGCGCATGTCGATGCACTTCGTGGGCCTGGACACTCGGGCCTCCTCCGCGTCCAGGGACTCCCTGAGCCTCTTGGCCAGGGCGTCTGCCGCTGGGCCACTGGACGCGCCAGGGACCTCCAGCATTTGGGCACCGGTCACGGTGCGCCGCATGCGGAAGCCCTCAGAGGCTCCGAGCTCCTTGAGATGGGGCAGCACCGCCCGCCTCGCCTTGTCCATGACGGACTTGTACGTCACGCCCCTTTTCTCCGCTTCAGGCTGTAGCGTAATCACTACAGCCTCGGATTTAGGGGCGCGAAGTCTAGCCGCCATGGCGCGCTTCTTGCGCTCCAGCCGCCTCACGCGCTTTCTGGCCGCCCTGGCCGCCTTGCCCGCCTTCTTCTTGGCGCCGACCACCGTCCACTCGGCGCCAGCCGAAGGTTCTTCGGGCGGTTGAGGCGGCCTGGTAACCGCCCCGGCAGGACGTCTTGCCGGTTTAGCGGTGGGAACAGCCGCCGCCTTGCCCTTCGGGGGAGGGACAGCCCCTCCCTGCCGCCGTTGCTGCTGCTTAGCCGCCATGGCCCCGTGCCCGGCTTGCCCAGATGGGCCCGCCTTGGGCGCAGCAGCCGTGGCCGCAGCTGCGGCGGCGTACGTCACCGCCCTCTTCGGTCCAGAGGCCGCGAGCGGGGGACGCAAAACTACGCCTTCCAGGACGGAGAGCTGTCGCTGGATCCGCTCCTGGAACCGCTGCAGTTGCTGCTGGTTCTGCTGCTGGGAAGCAGCCAGCTCCTGCCGCAGCAGGGTCAGCAGCTCGCTCTCCGGCCCGGGCAGGGACTGGGACTCGCCTTGGCGCTGCTTGCGTCCCCTTTCTGGGGCGACGGGTCCACCTCCCCGGCGATCGGCCAGGTCCGCCTCGAGCCGCTCAATCCTTCTGTTGAAGTCTTTCTCGAGCGGCTCGAAGACTACGGCAAGTGCCTCCGAAATGGAGACGGCCCCCTGGGAGATGGCCGTCTCCTTCAAACTATTAGACTTCGAACTGCCTACTCGTCATTTTTGTAAAGTTGATTATTCGAGTGATTCGCGTCGAAATTCCATATCCTACTCACAGAAATGATAGTCATGCCAGGAAAACCCTGACAGGATAAAGTAATATTTCGAACAACAAATTAAATGTTACAATATGGAAGAGCGGTTTTTCCAAATATAAATTTAACGAGAAGGAAACACAATACCTACTCTTCCAGTGCAAAATTGGTAGTTACTAATATGTAATTTGCCCAGGAATTTTCCTTTTTTTCCTAGGCATAAGCCAATGCTAACTTTTGGCATGATTTACTTTTTTCCTTTCGCCAGAAATGAAACCTAGGTTATACACCCCTATTTTTAAATTAGTGCACAAAAAAATAGGGCTCAATCAGTACCCATTACTGATCATATTTGTGTAGTCAAAAGTACAAAAAACTTATTCCCAAAATTGCCCACGAAAATTTGTCATTATTGGTAAATTCATAATTTAATCATCATTCATAAAAACTACTACTAGAAAATACTAAGCGCAGTGTTGTTACATTTTTATTGACCTTCTTTCATTCATAAACAATAACCTGTAGTTTTTCCATAAATTGAGTGAGATTTTGGGATATAAACAAACGCTCATAAGTCATAACTTTGCTGTTTCTAAATATTATTTATTGAGACTTTACTTAAATAATAACAAGAGAAGAGGTATTTGCACGAATTAAAAAATAGTGGTGTATGTTAGAGGACATTACGAGAAATCAATCGCAAAAAAAACCAGGTCCATAAACCGTAACCGAACGAAGATACGTTTAAAAGCGTTGGTAGTGTAATATTTTGAAGTTTCTATTGATAAAATAGTTTAAGGTAGTGTTGTTATAGTTTTTCAGCCTCGCAGTTTTTCATCACTATAACTAGTAAAAAAAATAAATGTTACACGAACTGAAAAGATACACGTTAGTATCGCGATAATGATTGACACTATTTCATGCGTACACATCATAAATACCGAAACTAAAAAAAAAACATAGAGCAATCTACTAAATAGTCTCTAACTTCGTTTGGTTACGGTTGGTAGACATAATTCTTTTTGCTATTGATTTCTCATACAGTCCTTTAAGAAATGGCCTAGGTTACACTTTTGGCGAAAAGAAAAAAAATGTGTGCCAGCAATTTATGACAAAAGTTTCATTCACTTTTGACTGGCTTAAAGAAATACGAGTAAGAGTAGCAATCTTTTATTAAATAGTAGCGGATCTGGATCGCAAAGTGGCGGAGGAGCGGCGACACCTGCAAGAGGTGCGCGAGGCTGTCTGTCGCAACTCATCGATTCGCTCTAGAGACCCCAGTCCTAAATCTGAAGGACAATTACCACCGCCGACGGCACCAAGTGTCAGCGCTGAAAAAGACGCGTATGTATAATAATTTATTCATGATTATTATTTCAGCCGTAATGCGCTCACTATTGAACAAAGGCCTCCCCCAAGTGTCGGCACAACGACCGGTCCTGTGCGCCTCGCTTCCATCGAATTCCTGACAAAATTGCTTCGAGAAAATGATTGTTAAAAAAACTTGTACCTAGTATCTAAATTCAAAATTCGGATTTTTTTTTAATTTTGGAACAGCATTTTATACAAGGGCGGGATTTATCATTGAATGATTTTACCTACCATTAAAAAAAAAAGTCAAAGTTCAAATTCCTTTGTGACCAATAAATATTATTTATGGCCTTTTTTAATACATTCGGTGGCGTAAATATCCCTACGCTGAAGTCAATACTTGAGTGATACAATGAAATAAATTTAATTCGAAATATAAGTTCAAATATAGTTCGTAATTAACTAACATAGAGGAATAGACCTGAGGCACCTGAGGCCCTACTACGAGCTGTTAAAACGCGATCCATTTGATGTCCCAAAACCTGAACTGTAATTTAATAAAGAGATGAAGCTAATATACGCCAATATAGCCTATTCAGGAACTTAGCCTTAATAAATTTAAAAAACTTGTAAAGCGGAAACTTTGCCGACGATAAAACGGCTTGGGATTGACCTGCTCCAGTACTCACTATACTTGTTATTTCAATTTTTTATTTTCTAAATTTATTATTTTCTTCTTTATTATTTTGTTTTTTTTTTACATTGACGATTGTGTTATTTTGTAATTATGACATTGTTTATTTTTACAATTTGACATTAACTTTTACTTTTATAAATTTCTTTTATTTTACAATTTGCAACTCTCTGCAATTCTCAACTCAATTACATTTTTGTATGTTTTAGTATTGTGAATTTGGGGACTATGTGGGTTACTTTTTCCTTTTCTCTAATTTTAATTAATGTCTGACAGTTATGAGTACTTTTTGCGGCCTACCCAAATGTCCTTTCTTTGGTATTGTTCGTCAAGTCGTTGAACTCTTTAGTAGTCCTGAGTTGAGCTATACGAATACTGACAAATGCTTACACTGACTGGACAGGTCCACTCAGAACTGTGTGGTTCTTTCTTCAAAAGACCATCTCAGACTCCAATCTGCATGGTTCTCATATGTTTTGACCATTATATGTTTGCTGTATGGACTTTAAAAGAGACTTTGACCCCTGAATTTGTTTCGGTGTTTCTTCTCAGGGTAGTCGGCTAGGAAACACCAGCCTCATCTAGTTAAAATTGACGGAAAAAAAATTGATGTATAAAAGTGTTTTTAGGAACCTATTTGCAAAATAAATATCATTTATTATTTAATAGTACTCGTATATATAGCTTCATCCCTGTCTTTCACTCGCACGCCTGTTGGTTGCGCCAATTTGCTATGTTCCGCGATTTTGTTTTTGTAATTTATTTTTTTGGCCTAGCAATCCTATCCCTTCCGTTTCCCTCCCCCGCACGACCTCAAGAAATGGAATGACATTGACGTTTGTGCATCGATTGTGAATGTGACCGCTCCGCTAACATCGCCCGCTCGAAATTACAAGAAAATTGACTATTTCGTGATCCAACCATTCAAAGACTCAACAATAGTGCAGTGTAGTGCAATACGGGACCTGGCCGTGGTTAAATGTGCGAAGTCGAGGTCCGCCGGCCGGCGCCACGTGGAACCTTCGAGGTCAAAAGGTCAGTGTTCCTCCTAATACATTCATCCCATTAATAAACGCTAGGCGCAGTACCTGCATATTGTTAACAAACCTTAGATCGCTTTTTAAACCTACAGTCCACAGCAAATTTGCGCAACCATTACTTTTTGGTCCTACGAGCAGGATCGTGAATCATTTTCTTGTAATTTCGCAATATAGTATTTGTTCCA
Source organism: Leucania comma (assembly GCA_958295575.1). Taxonomy (NCBI): domain Eukaryota; kingdom Metazoa; phylum Arthropoda; class Insecta; order Lepidoptera; family Noctuidae; genus Leucania; species Leucania comma. The sequence continues at coordinate 7,795,359 of OY282468.1, forward strand.
TAGGGAATAAACGCAACGCGCCTGTTTACCTAGATATAATAGTAGAAAACCCGCATCTAGGCATTTAGGCAACTAATCGTTATTTCGCTCGTATAGTTAAAGAGCCATTGATAATTACGGTACCTACGCCGTCAACCGCACCGCATAATTATAGTTAGCTACGTAAATATCAGCGTAGATATAAATCGATCGCATTCTTTTTCTTGACAAAATTCATTCGGAAGTCCTACAAATTGCATGTAGGTAGACGCATTTCAAAAATACCCGTTCATTGTTGAGTGAATATTTGTAGGAAACGGATAAACCATAGATTATATACGCATATGAACGACGTGAATGATTTAATCGAGAAATTGGGTAATATTCACTCATTGATTCAGGTTATTCCGTTCGTTCGCCGTTCACTCTGTTGTTTACAATATTACCATATTGTTATCTGTTAATTATCGCTTACTTAATAATTCGTTAAGTGTTTGTTTGAGTGTATAGTGTGAATATATCAAAACAAGATGTCTCTTAAGGGAACCAAGGTTAGTACTGATTTAAAGGTTCAGTTAAAGCTTTTATACGCTGAAAGGGACTCACAGTTTTCACGTGCTCAATCAATTTGTGATAAATCTTTGCAAATCTCGGATCTGACGATTAGAGATGCTTTCTTGTGTTCGTTGGAAACTTTAGATAGTTTGCGCGCGGATTTTAAATCTACAATTAAGAATATAAACATTTTAGAGTTGGAGTTAAATCCTGATTACTGTGTGAGTTATCAGGCATTGTCGTCCTTTGATGACTTGTATTGTCGTATCAAACGTATTGCTAGGAGTTTAGAGACTCCCCCCCCCGCGAGTGGTTTATCCAACCCTCCTCGCGAACGCCCACGATTGCCGCCAATTCAAATACCTGAATTTAATGGTGACATTCGAAATTGTAATTTATTTATAGATAGTTTCGAAAATATAATACATAGGAACACATCGCTGACAGATCACGAGAGATTGCATTATCTCGTAGAAAAATTGACCGGTAAGGCAAAGGCTGTCTGTGCTGGAATTACGTTTAGCGCTGAAAATTACACTTTAGTTTTGAACACTTTAAAAACAAAATACGAAGATAAGCGATTAGTAGCCACCGCATATTTAGATCAATTATTCGATTTGAAAAGTTTTTCCGTTTGTAACGATCATAATTTAGAGAAGTTTTTAAATATTTTCGCATCATCTGTTCGTGCAGTAAAGAACCTAAAGGTCAATGACCTCTGTGACTTTTTGTTTTTGTATATCGGTTTAAATAAATTAGATCCTGAAACTGTTCGTCTGTTTGAAACGACTCAGCGCGGCAAAGAAATACCTAAGTTCGAAGATTTAGAATCTTTTATTCGCGACCATATTAAGGTATTGCAGCGCACGTCGGCACGTCATGAAGTCACGAATAGGACAGGTTCCGATCGCCGTATAGACGCGTCATCGAAGTCAGTCAAGACTGCACATACGCTAGTTAATACCGCCTCAACACCTGACTGTTCTCTGTGTAAGGGTAGCCATACACAGCTGTACAAGTGTTCGGAATTTCAGAGATTATCGCCTAGTGATCGTTACAAGTTTGTCCGCACTAATAATTTGTGTTTTAATTGTCTAAGTGACAAACATCTGGTTACGTCATGTAACAGTGGTGTTAGCTGTCGTAAATGTCTAGCTAGACATCATACCTTCTTACATTTTGAGAGTAGTAAGCTGCCATCGCAGTCGCAGCCTGCGCAGACGCGCGACGCTTGTGACGCGCGGCCTGCTGCAAGTGCAAACGACGTAACATTGTGTTCGCTTTCCGCCGCTGGTACTCAAATCACTACCGTTTTACTTGCGACCGCGCAAGTTGTCATTGTAGATGCCTTTGGCAAACCGCACACCGTTCGAGCGCTACTAGATGGCGCTTCCCAGAGTAATTTTATTACTCGGGATTGTTGTCAACGCCTTGGTTTTAGTTTTAATAATTGGTCATCCCGCTCAGAAGTGAAAGGTTTTGGAGGTTTAAAGGCAACCATTCACGGTTCCATTAAAATAATATTTAGTTCACGTTTTAATCGTAATATTTCGTTTGAAATGGATTCGCTAGTCGCAGATAAGATTACGGAACGGTTGCCCACGGTACCGGTTGACACGTCCATGCTGACGGAGTTTAAGAACTTGCAGTTAGCCGACGGAAATTACGCTTTCCCTGGAGATATCGATCTATTGATCGGTGCTTCGATTCTCCCGCATCTCCAGTTATCACGTAAAATTCAAGGTCTTCCGATGTACCCCGCTCCGCACGCACTGGAAACAGTTCTCGGGTTTGTTATAGTTGGTTCCGCACCCGCTTGTTTAGATAGTTACTCGACTGTGTCGCACTGTTGCACCGTCGAGCCGCCGCTTGAGTCTACCATCCGCAAGTTCTGGGAGATTGAAGAGGTCAATGTCCCGCCTATTCTCAGCCCTGAGGATCAGGTCACTGAGGAGATTTATACCCGCACGACTACTCGTGATAAAGATGGTCGTTATGTTGTCGCGCTCCCTTTCAAGGGTGATATTTTTTCGCTCGGTGGCTCCCGTGCCTCCGCAGAAAAACGCTTTCTATGCTTGGAACGTAAGATGCAGGCGTCTCCTAAGTTGAAGCAAGCCTATGATGATGTGCTGATCGAATATTTAGATAAAGGTTATATCTCATCAGCGCCTGCCGAGACTGAGGAGACACGTGATTACCCGTTTTACATCATCCCGCACCATGGAGTTGTTAGAGAAGACAAGCTTACAACTAAACTGCGTGTGGTTATGGATGGTAGCGCTAAAACTAGTACTGGCATATCGCTTAACGATATCTTGTATTGTGGTCAGAACCTCCAGGGTAACTTATTTGAAATAATAGTAAATTTTCGCTTGTTTGCTATTGCGCTCTCTGCCGATATTCGGCAAATGTTTCTTAGTATTGGAATCAGAGAATGTGACCGTAGATTCCAACGCTTCTTGTATAGATTTTCTCCGCAGGAACCTTTGAAGGTTTACGAATTCAATCGTGTTTGTTTTGGGCTTAAGTCTAGTCCCTTTCACGCTCTTCGCACTATCAAGCAGTTGGCCGCTGACGAGGGTGATACATACCCGAAAGCAAGGGCCACTATTGAAACCGGATTGTACATGGACGATTTTGTGTACAGTGTACCTAGTGAAGCAGAGGCTATAGAGACCGCTGCTCAAGTAATCAGCCTCATGAAGTCCGGTCAATTTGATCTGGTGAAATGGACAAGCAACTCGCAAGCTACATTAGAGTCGATTCCACCGTCACACCGGTTGACTTCGGTAAAGGAATTCGATGATAGTGATTCGCATAAGATCCTTGGTTTAAGTTGGTCACCCGCAACTGATATGTTCAGTCTTAAAATTAGCTCGACTCCGCCAACTTGTACCAAACGCGTTATCCTAGCATGTGTAGCTCGGATATGGGATATAATGGGTTTTGTAGCTCCTGTCGTTTTGTATGCAAAGCTGCTTATAAAAGAGCTTTAGCTTTCCAACTGTGATTGGGACGACACCGCTCCTGACAGTGTTGCTAAGTTGTGGGCTCGCTATAGGAAAGAGCTTCCAATGCTCGATCAGATACAGATTCTTCGCCATGTTGGTATAGTACCAGACACTGTTGTTAATGTGGTAGGTTTCGCAGACGCCAGTGAGAGGGCTTACGGGGGAGTGGTTTACTTTCAGGTCCAAAATGGCGATAACATTTCAGTTTTCCTCATTAGCGCAAAATCAAAGGTATCTCCTCGTAAGGTTGTCTCTCTTGCTCGTCTCGAACTCTGCGCTATTCTTATGTTGGTTCAATTGATTACATCTATAGTCAAAACTTGTCGTCCTCGCATTAATATAAAGAGAATTGTAGCGTTTTCAGACTCAACCGTTGCTCTATGTTGGGCCCACTCTTCACCCCATCGATGGGGCACGTTTGTCGCAAATAGGGTGGCTAAGATTCAAGCTGAATTGTCACCGGAAAATATATTCCATGTCGCTGGAACAGAAAACCCAGCTGATTGTCTCTCACGTGGTTTGCTTCCTCCGCAGATTTTAAATCATCCGCTTTGGTTTTGTGGCCCTCCCTGGCTTCATACCACTCCTAACGAGTGGCCAAGTGCTCCGTTTAACCCCGCTACTGTTTCAGAGCCACCCGAGGAGAAGAAACATACGCTTGTAGTATCAGTTCTGCGTGAAGAGTCAGTTGTTTTGTTGTTGTCTAATCGAGTCTCGTCTTGGTCGAGACTATTACGCTGTGTAGTTTACGTCCTAAGATTTTTGAGATTATTACCATCGCGTGGTTCTATAATCGCAGCTGATTTGGATAGAGCTGAATCAGTTGTACTTCGAGAGTTGCAGAAATTTTATTTTTCAATAGAATTTCGTAGTTTAGAATCACATAAACCTTGTAGTCGCGCACTTCAACATTTGAAACCATTTTTGCAAGACGGACTCATTCGTGTCGGTGGCCGTCTTCGAAATGCTAAGTTAGAGTTTGAACAAATGCATCCAGTAGTTCTACCACGCAGGGATCACGTTTTGGATTTGTTGGTGGATTATCACCATAAGGTGAATTGTCACGCTGGTCCCGATTTATTAATGTCCATTCTTCGACAGAAGTACTGGATACTTTCCGCTCTCAATTTGATACGCGCTAGAGTGCACAGATGTGTGCCCTGCTTTAAGCTTCACCCGCGTCACGCTCTGCTAGATAGCTTAGTTCAGTCCTTTTGGAAGCGATGGAGGACAGATTATCTGCATACGCTGCAGTCGCGTCAAAAGTGGAACACTCCTTCAGATCCAGTCACAGTCGGTACTGTGGTGATACTGAAGACTGAGAGTGCGCCTCCTCTGCACTGGCCTCTTGGTGTAGTGGAAGAAGTTTTTCCGGGTTCGAACGGAATAACGCGAGTCGTAAAGGTTAAAACCGCAACTGGATCGTACCTGCGTCCGGTTATTCGCCTCTGCCCTCTGCCTAATCAGCAGTAGTGGCATAGTTAGTTATAAGTTGTTTCGCTACCTAGTATTGATAGTTTAGATATAGTAATAGGGTTTAGTTTCGCTTTTGTTTTTTCCTTTTCTTTGAAGGTAACCCTTCAAACCCGGGGGGAATGGTTGCGCCAATTTGCTATGTTCCGCGATTTTGTTTTTGTAATTTATTTTTTTGGCCTAGCAATCCTATCCCTTCCGTTTCCCTCCCCCGCACGACCTCAAGAAATGGAATGACATTGACGTTTGTGCATCGATTGTGAATGTGACCGCTCCGCTAACATCGCCCGCTCGAAATTACAAGAAAATTGACTATTTCGTGATCCAACCATTCAAAGACTCAACAATAGTGCAGTGTAGTGCAATACGGGACCTGGCAGTGGTTAAATGTGCGAAGTCGAGGTCCGCCGGCCGGCGCCACGTGGAACCTTCGAGGTCAAAAGGTCAGTGTTCCTCCTAATACATTCATCCCATTAATAAACGCTAGGCGCAGTACCTGCATATTGTTAACAAACCTTAGATCGCTTTTTAAACCTACAGTCCACAGCAAATTTGCGCAACCACCTGTAATTTTAACACGTCATGATAAAGCCCCTGACCGTTTTATCAGGTCAAAAATAAGATAAATTTCCTCAATATACATATATTGTGAATCTATTGTTATTCTATTTATGTCTAGGATGTTTCCAATAATGTAATTTATACCGATATAGTTTATTTATTAATAAAATGATAGGAGCGATAACACTATGCTCCTACATGAGAATTGACTGAAGACATTTTTGCGTGCATGACTATAAAAACGCCCAAGAACCACCACTTTGGTCGAAAATGAGTTTGATATAGTGTTTAATAGCGTTTGCCCGCGGCTTCTCTTGCGCTCTACCCTGCTGTAACCTACTCTACCCTACTCTACCTATAAGTGAGCAGGTTTTGGGTTTCTTTTTTTAGTTAACGGTATAAAAATTATCCTGTGTCTGTCTCTTGGTTCTAAGCTACATTTCGATTAATTTTCAGCCAAATCAGTTTAGCCGTTCTTTACTTATAAATAGTATATAGATAGCTAGAGAAGATATAGATCGCACTTTTCAGTTCCCTAAAATTCATTTTCGACCAAAGTGGCCGTTAACGATTTTAACTTTCCACTGTCGATATAAGTTTAAGGTTGTATATCTTATTTTTTTAATGTATGCGAAAACTGAAACACCTTTTTAGTATTTATATGTAAAGAATCTATGTACAAAACAAAACTGTATTATGAAAACTCACAATGTTATAAGCTGGTTGGCGACATAAATACTCGGTCACGGGGCCACTCGGGCGACTGAGGGGTTTTTTTTATGGTAGGTAAAATCATCCAATGATCCATCCGTCCTTGGGTGGAGCGGGAAGTAGTGTCAGACTCTTACTGACTAAAAACCTACCCCGTTCCTTCGTAGCCTATCGTGTCGGGGCCGGGTATTCCTTTCGGAAGTTAACCCATGACCCCAGTAGGCTTCGACCCTGCCTGGCTGCAGTTAGCAGGCTGGGCCTCTTCGGTGTGCTGACAGCTCATTGAGGCGCGCGGGAACAGAACGCGCCGTCGACGACTTGGGCTCGGTCCGGTCGGTTACCGGACGATCGGACAGCGTGCTACCCATTGCACGTCGTACTTAGTGTCGGTGGTGTCGAACTTGTGACCCTTTTTAAATATGTTTTGGAAAAAAATATAACATATTGTACACAGGTTTCGCATTTACTAAAAATAACGACTTGTCTGACCTGACTGGCCTGTTGGTCTAGTGGTAAGTGGCCCTGACTGCTATGCCGGAGGTCGTGGGTTCGATTCCCACCCAGGACAAATGTTTGTGTGATAAGCACGATCATTTGTTCTGTGTCTGGGTGTTATTTATCTATAATATGTATGTATTAAGAACTATATATCTGGTACCCATAACACAAGCTCTGCTTAGCTTGGGTCTAGACGGTGTTGTGTGATAGTTGTGGAATATATATATATATAATGTTGTATAAAAAGAGAAACTGACTGACTGACATATCAACGTACAGCCGAAACTACTGGAAGTAGAAGCGTGAAATCTCAGGTGAAATTTCACACAAGAACTATTGTTTTTTGACGTAGGCGTGCGCTCAGAAATGATTTGTCAAAATTCAGCCCTAAAAGGGAGGAACTATTGTCACCTGTGCGAAGCTGCTTGTAGAAACTAATACCTGCATATCTGAAGAAATTTTATTTTATATCATTAAATCATTGGGTCGTTTACAGTTGCGGTTGCAATGCTCAAAACCTAAAAACGGAGGCAACCAGCAAGCCGGCGGCCGGGGACGTCGTTGCCCCACCGTGCAATATACCCCGACCCACGTCGCGTCGTGCACGAGTCGAGTGCCACAGAGTTAGTAATACGATAATAGTTACCAACTTATTTACTTCATTGTAACTTGACAACTCTTCGTACTGTCTGGGTCTGATAAGTTGTTGAACACAACTTTCTTTTTGCGTTAAAGATTATGGAGTAGCCTTTCTGGGTTACAGACAGGCCCAGTGGTGATGAGTGTGTGAGCACACGAGTTGTACATCGTGGGTTCGGCAAAGTGTTAATATATTTTATTACTTCTCTCAATACGATAAAGAAAAACTTGAAGATACGTTACATCCACCAACCCACACTGGGTTCGCGTGGTGAATTACGGCCCGTTCTCTCTCCTGGGGAGAAGGCCCTAGTCCCAGCAGTAAGCATATTATTAGGTTGTTTATACAGTAGAAAAATTATTAGGGTGATTGATTAGGAATGCATAAATGATTCAAGCATAAATGCACAATACATAAGCATGTTTTTCATCCACAAGTTTTAAAAGTAGGAGGAGCTCGTGGCAGCAGCAACACAGGTGATCTTCCAGGGTTGCCGAGGTCGATCAATGGATGACCATTTATTAATGTACCCCTGAAGGCACATTAAGCCGTTGTTCCCGGCTATCATTTGTAGATCTGTGAATTAGTCTTAGTATGGTTACTCAGTAGCCTTTTTTGGAAATCGAAAAGCTCATGCTAATATTGTATCCTAGGCGTCACTCGCAAAACCGGATGCTGAAGAGCGTCGTGAGAAGAAACCGACGTACAATGAACCCCCGACCCGGCTGCGTCGCTCGCACGATCGACAGCCCCTACGCTTCGCACACAAAAAGTAACACGCTAACATTATGGAATTTGGCATTCTGCATCCACCCTTCGACAGTACAGAATGTCGAATTCTAGACAAACTCAAGGACTTGACACAGGACCAGAGTTACTTCTCCTCTTTTAAGGCCTGTATACACCACGTTTTTTAAATAGGCTGTTGACGCGCGTTTTAAAAACGTGCGTCGACCTCGCGCTTTTATACTATTAAACGTGGCGTCTGACTCGCGTGCGAATCGCATCTTTATTGTTACAAATGCTCGTCAATGGCGCGTTTAAAATCGTGGTGTGTACAGGCCCTTAGAAGGATCCGTCGCGATTTGTTGAAACCGACACTCGAAGCATTTTATAAGGAGATGATTACGATATCGATCATTAAGGTTCTATTGAACAAAAATTTGTAATTTACGTACACGGCGTCGGTGTGCTGCTGTGAACATTTTGTAACAAAATTTGTAAACGATTTCTAAGTTATTTTTATTTATATTTTATTTATACTTATAATTTATTACATATTTATTTCGAATAACGCGGGGGATACTGTACAAATTTTAGTACCTACCTAATAAAATGTAAAAAATAAAAATAGTTTTTAATTTAAATAATTGACTGAATTAATTGACAATCTTTCAGGTTTAAGTATAAAAACAAATGGACAAACTACAAAAAAACAAACATTCTGCTGTTTCAATCTATAAAAAAAATCAAGAACTACACTAACACCCGGTTTTTGAATTGAGACTTGTGAAAAGTTACGCTTTTTGAGTGTTCATACTAAAGTAGCGTTTGAACTTCAAATTCTCAATTCAGAAACCGAGTGTTTATTTTTATCTAATACACGAGACCTAGACTCAACATGATCATTAAAAGGCTAGTTCTAGGTCGGGCTGCGCTAAAACATAATCTTACATCTCTTTTGTCCAATAAAGCCCGTGCCACGTGTAAGGCGGTAAAAATGCAGGCAGTGGTGTCTTCCGGACATTGTTGATCACGCAGTCAACCATACATTTTTTTTGGTGTACGTCTGCATTGAGGATTAAATCCTTACAAAACATAGTACTTTCCAAGATTTAGACTATACCTCTTTATGCAAGCGTCTGTATTGAAGGCCCACGTTATTTAATCATAACAGTTAAATGTATAAATCATTGCTTTAAGTTTTTATTTATTTTTTTACTAATTTCCCTTAAAATTTTCGTTTCATAAGGATTTAAAAAAATAGGCCTTAAATCCAGATGCACACATTTTTTTGGCGTCATGTCCTGGCTACGCCACCATCGCGTCCCAATGAAGTACGGCCTCTTATAACCCAATAGCCGGGTATACTAAAATGCGTTAATTACCTACGAAATGTAATAATAATAGATTATACAATCCTTTTCATAAAATTAATATACGCAAAGAATTTTTGGATAACGGTATAACCCTGTTTATTTTCCTTATATATTATATTTATAGCACTGATACATAATTAAATTTTCCTTGTTTGCATCATTAATTACACTGATTATTATAAACTGGATTCGAAAAGTTAATTGAAGGGTCTTGGTACAATGGATTCTGTGATACATCATAACCTTGGGCCAAAGCTTCGGCCGAGAATTTCTGATATTCTTTTTTGTCATGTAGGTCCACAAGTATTTTCCAAATGATGACAGTTAAAATTCCAATCAGCAAAACCAATCCTATCGCCGAGCCAGCAGCAACTATAAACAAGAATATCAGCAGATTTTAATGTTCTGAAATATGAGATTCTCTAAAGCACTAAATTCCTTTTGGACTACAAAAATCCCTCAATTACAAGATCACTCCTGCCAACCGACTCAACAGATCGAATGGTCACCTAATGCATTTAAAATCAAGGTAATGTTACATGAACGTAATTTGGATCGGGAAAAAAGAAAAATGTCCCGAAAATGACAGGTTGATTTGCATCACTGTGGGATACAAACTGGATTGTCGTTTCGACTGTTTTCAAATTTTCAAATAAAGATATTGAAATTGTGAGAAAATGAACTATTTACTATAATTAAATTCAGAGGCCTTTTCTAAAGTCAACCACCGGTGTTCATTTGACGGTTGAAAGGACTCTAAATACAATGTAAATTAGACACCAGTGGTGCTCTATTCTCTAAAATATCCAAATAGGATACATTGAATTAACAATCCAATGTATAGGTACATTAGGCTGACAATCCAATGTATCCTATTTAGGTGTTCGTCGTTGAGGCAGCGCTGCATTTTCTTAGAGAATAGCACCACAGTTAACTCTTACAAAATAATCTCTGAGACAAGTATAATGAAAACGATACTTACTATAGATGTTAGCTTTGGGTGGCGTTTCTAATTCCTTTTGAATCGTTATTTTTAATCGATTATTTTCATATTGGTATTTGAAAACCATGTAAGTGCCATTGTCCATATCTTTCTTGCACCATTTAGCCATAAATAGTTTTGGACCATTAATTTCAGTTTTGTGTACAAAGAAGACTTCTATATCGGAAGTATTTTCTTTGTTCTCTTTATCGCAGAATGTCTTGTCATTTATGTGCAAGTAATTACAGTAAGCATAATTTTCTAATTTTTTGCACAGCTGTCCGAGACAATCATCGCAATTCTCGCAAAATGCTCCAGAATATGTTTCATTTTTCCCTTCTAATTTCTCGCATTGGCACACGCCACAAACACATTGCCCTCTTCCAGAACATTCCTAAAAATATTAAAATTAAATTAGTTTTTGGTACGCTTTTGTTAAGTTTCTGTTTCTCATACCTTGGCCCTCAATCGTATAGCCCTTATAGTTTGAAAATAATTCACTTTCAAAGATAAACACATTTTTTTAGCGCTGAAACGGGTTATTTTCATCAATTCTTTCGTTATAATAGTAGATTATCGCCCGATTGATTTCTGATTCAAGCATTTGACGTTGAGCGATACCCAAACTCGACTTTAGCCAGATAAGCTGTTAAATTTTGATGTTTAAGTTGGGTTTGATACGCCACTCAAAATACTAAATTCAGAAACCCGCCCTAAGCACCGAACGAAGCTGAATCCTATATCACGGACAACACATTGAATCCAGAACGTATACCTCACTCGTAGCTTAATATTAAAATTCTGAATGCAGTGAGCCAGTCCAAGATAAAGACTTTTAAGCCATAAGGAGAACTCTAATTTTTATATCTTCTGTGAAATAACTGAAAAGCAAACCACGAAAGTAGTGGCCAACACACTGCTAGGTGCAGTTCGCTGGGTTAAAATTTCCACACAAATTCTGTGCAGTAGAGGATCCATATTGTAATTAATTTCGTACATGCGTTAAAATTAATTAGAGTTTAAAAAAAATACTTCATTTTTTAATTTTTTCTTTACAAATCGATAGTGTTTCATGTACCGAATCGACTCTCCGCGGGATTAAAACGATCAAAATTTAACGATGTATTGATCAGTGAATTATTATGGACAGAATTCAGTACAACATTATCGCTACTGCCGGCAGCAGCTTGGCAAACCTTGGGGGTTTTCTTGGGCTTGGGCCCGGTAGGTGATAATAATGATTTACTTTTTAGGTCAGTTTTGCATAAGTTTGGGAGCAGATGATGTGAAAAAATATTTAGATACCTTTTTAGAATACGGCGCGATACAGGTCTCATTACTTTTGGGGCAACCGCAGTCCACCCCGTCCCAATTTGAGTCACAGTGGCATTGTCCTAAACTACATTTACCATGCTCAGAGCATAGGTGACCGTTTGGCCTAGGACATGATTTATCATTAAACTCACAAAATTTACCCGAAAAATCTTCATTGCAACTGCATACTCCGCATCTGTATAACAAGAAAAAATATAAAAGAATGTGGATGGGCCAGCAGTCATTTGGAGATTTTCGACCTTAAGACCGGTCAACCCGACGTACATTTCCATACAACCAATTACGTGATTGACATTATTATACATCTTTCTTTAGATATTTTGAAAGAAACACATATAGGTTTAAGAACAACTTTATTTTCTCATAAAGAATTGCATAATAATTCACTTACTGAGAAACATTATTTAAACTAAGATTATTAGTTAGAGCGCACAGATGCACGTATAGAAAATAACAAGACAAAAAGTGGGTAGATCTAAATAGCAATTGTAAGTTAAACAAACATAACGTGGATGTACGAATTTGATTGTTACTAGATGTGGCATTGATGGCATAGCCTATTATTAGCACGTTTATTATTATAAGTTTATCTTAACTTTAGTTTATTGTTCTATTCATATATTTTTGTACTATTTTTTTTTTTTTTTTTTTTATTATCATTATTATATCTAGTGGATATTATTAATATTAAAACAAAGTGAAAAACTTATCCAATAAATAAACTGTGAACTTTAACCCTTCATAGTATACTAATTAGGGCTTTCAAAACCGGTATTCCGGGATCCCGTAATACCGTGATCCCGGATATATATTGGTCTTTTTTTAATCACGGTATTGACGAGCCAATACCGTGATTATACCGGTATTATAAACATTAATATATTTTACTGCATTTTGTTGCAATAAGTAGTAGGAAATTGTATTATGTGTATTTACGACGTGATGTTACTCTCACACTTATTTTTGCAAGTGCAAGTACCTATTTTCACGTTCGGCTCTCCTTTTCGCGCCGAACACACCACAATCGCGGCTATACGCATCCATAGCATCCTTCCTATTAACATAACACAAGTCCTCACCGGGTATGGCGAGTTTGGGAGGTTAATGTTTCGGATTCAGGCAAAAGAAATGCCCAGGTGTTATTGTTGGATCACCCGGAGAAAACGGTGGATTATACGGTGTAGGTGCGACCCGTTTGGGTGTAGCACAACCGTAACTTCGTGAAAGCGATCGGCTGCGGCGATTTCTCGCGCCGGGCCCTGGTTCAGACGATGATCCGGAGCGTGAGGGAATGGGGTGCGGTCGCCTCCTTCTGTGAAGCATTGCTAGCGAAAGAGATGGCTGCAAGCGTAAGAGAACCGACATCTTCATATCCCAGCTGCCACGACAAGTGATGTTCTTGGCGTCGGGAGTAGTAGAGCAATTCCCGGCTACCGAAGATATGTGCTTGCGACGAACGCACCGTTCTCTCATGCGGTAAGGACTAAGCCCAAGTCTTCGAAGGTGTGTAGGGTTCTACGCATGCCTCAAAGAGATATCAGCAAAAGCGTAGAGGCCTATTAGGGCTGATGCCTTAGGGCAACAGGGAATTTCTAAATAGGAAACCTATAGCTCTAGATGCAATGAAAGAAAAATAGGTCGGTTTCAGTTAGTAAAAAGTCCAATTTTGTATTTTTTGTAAAAAGCTTTTAGTACTCCACAGCTAAAATTAAATGGTGAACATAACCGGTAAGTTACTTATGAGATTAACAAAACATCCATAGTTAGGTACCTCTTCAGAGCGTACTGGCGTGGCGCAATTTGGTCAATTTCAATGTTGCTAAAAACCCAGGCGTGTCTATTTTCTGCTAAAAGGACTCAATTCAGCCCTGCTCCAACTTTACGGGGTGTAACCGTGCCGACAACCGACCATCTTGGTGGACATCCCACCTATACGCACAAAGCGTTTTGGGAACATTTTCATTATGCGTACAGCTACGGAGTGGAATTCCCTGCCGGAATCTGTGTTTTCTGATGGCTACAACCCGAGAATTTTTAAGTCAAGAGTGAATAGGTTTCTTCTAGGTAAGCGCGCTCCATCGTCGACCGTATCGTCGCTTTCCATCAGGTGAGATAGCGGTCAATCGCGAACCTATCAATAATAATAATAAAAAAAACACGGTATTGATACCGGTATTCGTACTAATACCGGTATTAATACCGGTATTGAAAAAAATCCGGTTTTGAAAGCCCTAATACCAATAAATTAAAAAAGTAAAGAAAATCCATCTGTAGAAACCCGGCGGCGTATTTAATGGAGCGTCTATAAGACGATTTTTTTTAAAGGTTTTTAATAAAACACGTATTTTTTGGAACAAGTTTAGTGAAATATTCGAATTAATTCGAGTGAGTAACGTAATTACCGAATACCAACACAAACAAAGCGTTATGGCAATCTCTTTTTTTGCGTTGCCTCTTCACTACTTTGATTTTAGACGTTGGGAAAGGACCTCTTTCTTAACCGGTCAGTCTCTCAGACTCAGTTACTGATACAAACCAGGGACTGCATATCGAAAAAATATCGGTTTGTAAACAGCATCAAGTCATACCTTTTTATTTCAATACCTCAAAATAACGGTACCGTTATTTTTCACTACCGAAAAATAACGGCAACGTTATTTTTCACTACCGAAAAATAACGGTACCGTTATTTTTTACTCTATCTAAACCTCTAACATTGAGGTATCCTTTGAAACCCGCTACTCCCGCGCTTTTTCGTCGTGCCAATCGCAATACACTTGTCGCGATAGCTGGCAACGTCGCATTTATCGTAGGTACTCGCACGAAAAATAATTTTGGTACCGGAATTATTTCGATTGAGTAAAGGTTAAATGAAGGTGTAGCGGTACCTAAAAAAATAGCGCTATCGTTATTTTATACCGGTAGCGTAACCGCAAATTTTAACCGGTTTCGGTCTACCTTTAAAATAAAGCGGTACCGTATTTTAATACCGGTAGCGTAACCGTATACCTTAACCGAAAACGGTCCCTGCTGCTATTTAAGTCTCAAAAATGAATAATCTTTTTATCTTGGTGTACAATAAAGTATATATAAATAAATAAATTAATTAATAAACACGTTAAGATTAAAAGTGTTTTTAATATCGTGCGGATTTCATCACGCATGCGTATATGCGGAGTAATCCTGCGTGCGTGATGAAATCCGTACGATATAAAAAACACCCAAACACAATATCACTACCGGTAAGTCAGTTTGTTAACCAATAACTGCTTCGTGCCAAACAATCTTTTTATTTATTTTATTAATTTAACAATTTGTACACACATAAAAAATGAAGAAAACAAATAAATAGGTACAAAGGTGATGCTTATATAAAAAATGGATAGCTGTTTGTTAGGCTTCACTAAAACTCGAGAACTGATGGACCGATTTGGCTAACTTTGGTCTTGAAATATTCGTGATACTCCAGGGAAGGTTTAAGTATGGAAAATTAGTCCGTTAATAAACGGAACGAAGTTTGCCGGATCAACTTGTCAGTAATAATCTATTCATGTGGACTAGGAGCTAACCCTAACGTATTTAGACAGAGGCTGAAGAGATGACAGTACCTTTAAGGCAGCGATGCACACGCCTATTATAGCAAGCAAGCCGCACTGCGTGTCGTGGGTCTAATTTCCGTACGGATTAAGTATGGTCTACTGATAGTGGTTTCGGATCTGGATGTCTAATTTTGTATATGAATTTACATATTGGTGAACATAAACACGAGACAAGAGTAATTCTTAGTGTGGGACAACGTTTTATACAAAAACCGGGTAAGTGTGAGTCGGGCTCGCGCACTGAGGGTTCCAAAGTACAAACTTATCTACATGGCCTATGAAAATAGTTCCCGAATTGAGTTACGAAGATTTTTTTCAAGTCAAATTTTTTTGGTCACGTAACTTCAAATTTAAATTTTCAGACTTCTTCCTATACTTGTTTACTACATTTTTTGCGATATAAACGGCCGTATCTCTTTGACTGTCAACTTAAAAGTTTGATTTTTGCGCAGCTTCAAGTGACCGCAGACCTGAATAAATGTCTTTTTAATTTCAACACGAGATAAAAAGTCTTGACAAACAGATGAGACGGAAAAAAAAGTGATCTTATATGAGTTCCATTTTTTGTTTTTGAGGTACGGAACCATAAAAGACTATGCAAGTAGATTGCATATCATAATGACATCCATCCAATAACATTTTTTTATGGCACACTGCCGTGCAAGCTTGTATAAGTTTGTGCCGGCTATAGGTAGGCATATCAGTACTTTCAGATGGACAGAGGAACAAACAACCATTTAAGTCCAACCAAGACAAGATACAGGTCCCTCTGTATAACGTTATCTCAATCTGATATTTTACCTGCATTGTCCATTTTTACCGCTGCACAATTCTGATTCATTGACATTCTTTTTACATTTTTCCATATCAGTCTGGTCTGTCGACGTGCCGTTGCATCGACAGTCGACGCCATAACTGAAAGAAAAACATGGCTGGAATTAAAGGTGAACCAGGCGGTTGAAATCTAGTGATCTATCCAAGGTCATCTGGGTTGAGACTTAGTTTGTGTTGCGACTACATACACGGGCGTTGCCAAGGGGGGGCAGGAGGGGGCTTCCCCTAGAGGCTTGCTTTACAGCTTCAGAGCCTAGTTTAGGCACCAGTCTCCCACATTATAATGTCCCATCCTACATGTTACCGTAAATATAAGGCTAGCAATTAGGAGTTATATTGTGGAGAAAGTAAACATTTATTATTATTTAAAAAAAACTTTTTTATTAGTCTCTATACTTCCAATAGCCCCCCTTGATCATCGGCTGGCGACGCCCTTGACTACATAGATGTAAACCACTTACCAACACTGACTGCGGTTGAAAAAACGCGCCTCCCAATCAAGGGCGTTGAAGGTCATGGATTACAATCACTGTCTACACGGATTAATATTAGCAAGACCTTGGTTTGCAACCAAAGAGATTTAAAGAGATACTATAGAGCGGACATCAGAAGAAATGTCTTAGAAAAACTATCATCCTATGTCAGCTAGCTTTCAATGTAAACATGCGAATTATATTTGTAATTTATATGTTTTTACGCAATTTTTTCTAGAACCATTTGCGAAAATGATTGAATTCTAATTAATTACAGAGTAAATACGAAAAATATTTACGAATATAAACTGAAGTTAGATCCAGTCGTCCACACTAGACTGAGCGACTTACTACCTAGGTAACAAGTCTCGGATCACGATTTTGTTCGCTATGTCCTGTCTATTGGTAGTATATAATTTAATGTCTTTGTTTGCAACCATCTGGTCCACCATTTACATTTACACAATTCAATAGCCATTCCTTTTGTTATAAATAGGTAAATTCAACGTATAAAAATAGTTTACCTTCCTGGTAGACATTTACAAATGCCGCATTGCATAAAACCTGCGCCGTGGCATATATCGGGTATTACCGGATTGTCTTTCATCTCACAGTCACATTTACAATCTACTTGCAATTTTATTGTAAGTTTATCAGGCAGACCCTCAGGATTGATTATGACATCATATATCTGGTCCTTAGCACCATCAGGCGGGCATGATTTAACCTTCAGGGTCACTGGTATATTAACTGCCTGTTTGTGTGGACTTTCACAATTTATCTTAGGATTCGACTTGCATGTTTGGTGAATGTTTACCTCTACAAAAGGCGGGGCTTGATATTTCATCGCTGCACTGTTTGCTTTTTCCTAAAAAAAAGATTTAATGATTAAATAAACAAGATAGGTACATGTGTTCTGAATCGTATTTCTTTAATAGAAATGACTGAAAAATCCATTGGGCACTTTATAATCATGGCGATAAGTTCCCTCTTTAAAGAGTAGCTGGAGAGGCGTCACGGCGTCCTCAACTTCCGCATGACGTGGCAAGTTCGGGAGGTTCCAGCATCGGATTCAGATTCCAACGCCCCAGCCGCTGAAATCCCAAACCTCAACTACCAACCACTGTAGCCGTGGACTTACGGACAGCGAGCAATGGGTAGCTCACACTTAGGCCTTCCGGTAACCGTCCGGACTGAGCCGCGAAGTCGACGGTATATAAGATTCCACGCGCGCCTCAGAGAGATGTCAGCAAAAGCAAAAGGAAGAAAAGGAAACCTGAGTTCCTAGAACGCAAAGGGCAACAAAAAACATAATGAACAAAAAGGATAAAACCGTCGCTTTTCTCTTTTCAATACTCCCAAGCTTTTATTAAACTTGCAATGTTTCTATGTATGTATCAAGAAAATGAATTGAAATCGTCCCCCTAATTGAGCTGAAAATTTGCAATCATGTTTGGCTTAGATAACAATGCACGATTGAATGAATGACTGAGAATGACGACTCATTCTTTTTACATGAAAGGAGTAAATGACTGACAGACCATAACAACGCACATCCGAAACTATTGAAAGCCGTAGAAGGCGAGCACTAACCGCCTTATTCCATAACGCGACCTAAAATAGCTCCGAGACCTTCGATCAAACATGCCCGAGACTATTACTAGGGTTAACAGCAATTAAACGTGATCTAAATGTAGTTCTGGAACTATTACTAGGGTTATAAAATCAATTAAACGCGATATAAATGTATTTCTATATTTGAACTATTGTAGACCGCATGTTAAAAAAGGTGGTTAGGGTTTTTAGGAAATTCTAATCAACCTTTAAGGGGGTGAAAAGGAGGAATTTCGTTTTCATGCAAAATCTTATTCCATGAGTTAATATTCTTGAAACTTAGCACGAATAGTAACCGAAATAAATTATAAGGGTGACAACCCTTGTAATTATTTCTTTTTCAAAACTACCCTCAAAAGACGGTTAAAGTTTTACGAAAATATTCTCTAGAACAAAGTCTCGGGTAAAATGCTGGTCTGATACAGTGGACTGGTTATTACTTAATGTATTTCATGATACGGGTATCAATGAAAAGTGTAAAACATATCTAGCGAAAACTTAAACAAATATTTTGGTAAATTAATAAAACATTTTAAAATAAAATGCACTAAACATGTCAATAAAAGATTTTTTTCATGTTTAGGGCATCTAAATAAAAGCTTGTTTTTAAAAATGGTTTTTCACGATTAACTTTAACAAAATGTTAAAAAAAAAATCAGATTATATTCATCTTAAGTCGACTATTGTTTGGACTTCCCATTTTATTTACTGTGTCTATAATTAAATATGCTAGTATTTCTTACAATTCTTACCTCATAAACTTTTTTGATAATGTTAATTACACTTTCTCCACCTTGTAGTTCATCTTGCGCCAAATGTGCATATGAGGCTCCATCTATCTGATCAGCTAATTCCTTGTATTCCTATATTAATAAGTTTAATATTAAATATCAATATAATTCAGATAGATATTATATAATACGATTATACCTGATGTAACAATATTTTCAATAGGAAATATGAATGCAATTTTATTATTTGCTAAAATAATTATATTTTTAGCTTAAATAAACGAAAAAATATTTTTTAATATATCTTCATCAACAATGAAGTTATAAAACTTCAAAACTGCTAATAAGAAAGAGAAGCCCGACGTGGTCTTTGACGTCAAAGTTCATCACGCCCGAACGTCCGCCGTTTTGACGAGAGAGACAGATATATTTATTTAAAATTGTTATATCTCGTTTGCTTTTCTAGCAATTTATATAGATAGTGTTGTAAGAAACTCGAATCTTTTAGTCATCATTTCGAGACTTGAGTAGATTTTCAATCCTAGGACGAGTCTGAGTCCTTTCGAATCTGAACTAGACTGAGTCATGAACTTGAGTTGGTGTATTACTCGTATAATAGGTAATACTGGGTGAAAATAAATCGCTCAATAAAAACTTGTAACAATTAAATTGCATTAAACAAATAACCTAACCAAAAGTATCCACCTGAATACGGACGTTTTGCAGAAACCAAATGCGAGTTAAAACGTCTAAATAAAGTAATAAACACACATAATACCGTCCACTTATAAAAAATAAAATATTTCTATTTTATTTAGAGATTTAGAGGACTCCGTCAGCGGTTCTTTTAAAAAGACTCAGTCTTTGAGTCCTTTTTGGCAGGACTCAAGTCTTTTGAAGAAACAAAAGACTCCAAATTCTGAGGTACTTGAACTCTAAGTTTTATTTATAAGACTCGAGTCTTCCAAAATAGCTCAACTTTGAATAAATAATACTACGAGACTCGAGTTTCTAACATCATTGTTGTATTGTTGATATTCTTTCCACCGTCACGACACAAACTGGTTAGACAATAATGCATCATCCGTATTTCCTATTATAGGACTGCTCGAAGTTCAAATAAAAAGAGAGTCTTTAATTGTGTACTTATTCGTGATGTGCTGAAATTGCATATTGCCAACCCAAATCAATGAGCATTTTTCTACCTCGTAAAGCACATTATATATCTAACATACCCTAAACTAACTAAAAACTGCTATTACTCATTCAACACCCGGTTTTTCTAGTACAGATCGGCATTTAATATGCAAAGTGCATCTGAGAGCACATCACTGGCTGCAACCCACCACTTTACTCGCATAGTAACATACAATACTATCAATGAAAAAATAGATACTAAAGTATAGAATAAAAGTATTTTAACATTGTACTTACTTCAATCGCGTTTTTAGTTACTGCAAATATTATTCCAAAGTTTCCGTCTGATGCCGCTCGATTGATCTGGCTAACAGACGGATAGTCATATGTCAAGGCTTCAGAGTATGTATTATTTTCCAAGTGGCATTTCATATCGTTCGGTTTGATGGCGCCTATGATTTTCCCGTCTCCTGCACTATGATACGTTGAATCCGTACATAGCACTATGATGCGTCTCGCTTCAGGCCTCCATTCTACTTGATTTACGCACTTCATTGCTTGCATTAGAGCATCTAATCCGGCTTCCGGGTCATCGAAGTTAGATCCGAACTCAATTTTTTCAATCTTCGACTTGAATTTTTCCATGTCCTTTGTTAACGGGACTTCATTTTTGAAAGAATGACTACGGTGCCTATAATAGGAATAGTTTTGTTTCAGAATCACAATAAAAATCAAAGCTAACCACAAATATATTAGGACTGAAGTTGGTACTAGGGGTTTCAGCGGTCCAAGATAGTTCAGAAACTAGTGATTAACTTCATTTTATAATAATGTTTTCATTAACCATGGTATTAAACCCAGTAATAGTCCCGGAACTACGCTTAGATCGCGTTTTGGAATAAGAGGGCTTGAGTTTTGAGTTATTTCTATTTGTAACTTACTTATTAGGATCAAAGTAGGGGAAGCCAGGTTTTTCGACAAAACTACCGATGCCCAGTTTTACATTATTTGTGTAATCTCTCAATTCGTTGTATATTTTATTTGCTTGTGTCTTCAATTCAGCCATTTTTGTTTTCATTGTATCAGAAATATCCATAAGGTAATAAACATCTAAAGGGTAATCTTTGGCGGGCTTAAACGTCATAGTGAAATCCACTTCAGTTCCTGGACGTGCTTTAATTTTGATTTGTTGTGGTTTTAACTGGACTTTGGCGCTAAATTCTTCATTTTTTGTCACATTTGATTTTGTCTTTGGATTAACCACACCACCCTTGCACCATGCGTCCGTGTTGTTCGTGAAACTTAGAGGACGGCATCGGCGATCATCGAATACGTCCTAAAACGGAATGACATTGAATGAGCTATCATCACATTACCGTTGAAAACTCCAATTCTTTCACTAAGAGCTCATACACATAAGCGGCTGTTGCCAACGGTACAGGTAACTGCAGTAACTCCATTCCAATGAATGATGATCAGGGGCAGCCGTCGTGTGTGTCAAGTGCCAGTGGGTCGACGGCTGTCGCTGACGCGTCGACGATTGTCATTGAAGTGTCAACGGCTGCAGCTATCTGTGCCATGGGCAACATGCCGCTTGTGTTTCAATTCTTACCCAATGACGGCATTTCTTACTTTTGTTTAGCTCATTAATGGTTAGCTCGTAAACTTAGAACACCAAGACATGGAAAAGTTAGATTCGAAGAGGTTACGGGGGTTAGATTGACTGACCGAGCACGAGCAATTGTAGCCCCCATCATGCCCTTTCTATTAGGTTAGGTTATAAACCCTCTGTCTCCAGGGTTTAATAATAATTAATAATCCGTTATTATCAGGCACCTAAGGGCCATAGATAAAATGATCTTACAAAATAATAAACTAATACGTATAACACACTAATAATAAAAGAAACTAGTGACTGCCAACGGCCTTATAGCCAAAAGCTTCGACGATCATCTGTCGAAGCTGTCGTTGCGCGGTTGGATCAAGGGCCTGATACAGAAGGCAGTACTCCTCGATACGGCTCGCATTGTGAGGAAGTTTCTTTCTCTGGAGCCCTAACCACCGGTAGCTTGGACCCTGCTCCCGACACCGGCGGACTACTGTTTTTTATATTTTTAAATGTTTTTTAAACGTTTTTTGGAAATATTTAAAAATTATAAAGAACTAATAAAGAAACTGTACATAAATTAACCATTAAAGACACATAACACGCTCCGTCGATTACATTTAAACCGACTATTTTAATTATTGTGAACATGAGCTTACAGTTGTTACCACCAACAGAAAAACGTGGTTGTTACCCATTCAAGAAGAAAATTGTTCGCTCAAGGATGATGGAATTATTTGTTTATTAAGTCGCCGTTTTTCAATAATTGTAGTTGCTCACAGTTATTCGTCCACTCTCACAAGCTATAAGTATTTATGTGTGTAAGCCGAATTCAGTATTTTTTATACCGTCCTATCCATATTAGAATTAATCGTACTACCCCCAGTATTTGATTTTCCACGTTGAGCCAAATTGGAGCTATCGCCAATTTGGCTAAAGGTGCACAGCAATGCAATGGAAACGTGCAAAATTAGTTAGTCCCACAAAAATAAATAATCCTTTTGAAGCTATCTGGCTGTTTGGTATTATCAGAATTCTGTCATTCTTATGGGAAGAGAGGCCTATAGTGTGGAGATGTCCTTTAAGCCTACTATAAGTACTCCATTTGTTTAGGTACTCAACTAAAGAAAAAAATCTTGATAATTATGTCTTTTTAAAAACAACTCGTATAAAAGACATTCAAAACAGATTATTTAAATTTAATCAATTAAGTACCTTACATCAGTTTAGGTAATTAACTAATTGTAATATAATTTTTAGACAATTTTTAGATAAAAGACATGTGAAATTTTTTTAATGTTTGAGCGTTTTTTTTTTATGTCAATAAAAATATTTACGTTAAAAAACTACGACAATGGATTAATCATTGCATAAAATATTAAAACATTATCCGTTGCTGGCAGCCCCAAGATCAACTACCATACCACTAACACCTAGATGATAAGTTTTCTACTAACTATTGGATCAATGATGTCTGAATAAATATTTTTTTTCTATACATATTTTTCTATTTTTAAATATTTATTAATACAAATATATATAAAAAAAAACATTTAAAAATATAAAAACAGTAGTCCGCCGGTGTCGGGAGCAGGGTCCAAGCTACCGGTGGTTAGGACTCCAGAGAAAGAAACTTCCTCACAATGCGAGCCGTATCGAGGAGTACTGCCTTCTGTATCAGGCCCTTGATCCAACCGCGCAACGACAGCTTCGACAGATGATCGTCGAAGCTTTATTATTATAAATAAACATACAAAATTATTAAAAGCCTTTATGAAAATTAAGTAATAGTACCTACATACCGTTTCAGTCAAACTTTAGTATATTTAAAACAAAAAAAATTGCCCCACTCTAGGAATCTCCTGTGTGCGTTTCCAAGACCCAACATAACTAATAATAATAGATAATATTCCACAACTATCACGCAGCGCCATCTAGGCCCAAACTAAACAGAGCTTGTACTATGAGTACTAGACAACTGATAAATATACGTATATTTCTAAATACATACATATTATGGATAAAATACACCCAGACACAGAACAAAGATCATGCTCATCACACAAACATTTGTCTTGGGTGGGAATCGAACCCACGACTTCCGATATAGCAGTCAGGGCCATTAACAAACCAATAGGCCAAACATAAACCAAAACAAATATAATACCAACAAAACAAACCACAAAAATGTTATAATTATTCCACAACAACTTTCACACCACATCATCTAGTACCAAAGTAGGCGGAGCTTGTGCTATGAGTACTAGACAACGGATAAACACACTTATATATTTCTTAATACATACATATTATAGATCAATTACACTCAGACACAGAACAAATGATCGTGCTCATCACACAAACATTTGTCTTGGGTGGGAATCGAACCCACGACCTCCGGCATAGCAGTCAGAGCCAATAACCACTAGACCAACAGGCCAGTCCGAAATATTTGTTCCGTGCGGGAATCGAACCCACGTCAGGTAGGGCCGGAGCTTATTACTTAACCACTTCGGCAATCGTGCCGTTAGTATTAAAAACTTAAAATAAATTAATTACACCGACTACTTGGATATATAAAGCAAAAGTTTGTTTGTTTTAAACCGAAAATTACATTTTATTTTTATGTTAAACATGTTACTATACTGGTGAAAACAGATTTCTACTATTATATACCCTCATGGAATCACTGGTCTCAAGTCACGGTCTATAACCCTATTTTGGGGACCAGGGCTTACTCTCAAATTTAATTCCGATCGGTCGACATTGGATTTGTGACGTTAGGTACTCTTGAATTCGATGCTAGCGCCACATTGGTTTAATATTGCGTGACCACACGCCAAGCCCAATCCCCTTTTTACTTAGTTTTTAGTAAAAAGGTCACGCAATTTGGCCCTAGCATCGAATTCAAGAGTACCATCACGATTCCAATGTTAACCGATCGGAATTAAATTCGATTTTAAATTAAATACTTCATGCAAAGTTTCCTATTGTGAATAATTATAAATTGAATAATTTATTAAAATAAACTTACTAATATTCTTTGCTAATATTCCTCAATATATCTCAGATCTCTCAGGTCCTGGGCCTTTGGAAGGCGTACGAGGAGTCGAAACCAACTCGCAGAGGCCCTTTAGAAACTTATACTTAATGGAACGTGATGCCAACCGACAATTATCCCTGTACGCGCTATGCTCAAGTTGTTTAAAAATAAAAGGCGCGTTTTGACATTTGATGTTTTTATTATTTACATTATGTAGGTAACCGTCTATATTACATTATGTAACCATTATTTAATTACATTAAAACACTTAGTGTAACTTCAACTCTTCATTAATGGCCTTTGTGGAAGAGACACCACAATTTTGCCAATAACACGTACGAACTATTAATATACCGTCAAACGCTGGATAGTATTTAGCGAGAATTAAAACACTTAGTGTAATTAATTTTTATTTTATTGTTCCTTTCAGTTTTGACAATGTCTTTCGCAAATGTCAAAACAGGCCCTTTATTTTTTTAAGACTTTAGTGCATCCAAGGACAACCCCCGGTTGATAAAAAAAACTATTGCGACATATGGAAAACAAAGACAATGGGACTGTGGTTTATATTATTATAGTTTAATTACTTACCTTGGAACACCAAACACATCTTTCAAGCTCGTAACTAATGCATTCGCCGCAAGTTGCGAAATTACATGAATCACTTTGACATCTCACATGATTAATACAAAAAATAAACAATATGGGAACTAAATAGTTCACCATTGTTGCAACGTTCTTCATAGTGAACTTGGTCCAACTGAGGACCTATTTCAGAATACGGCTATCACGAGAGAGACCAATTTAAACCGACTTCAAAATATTATTACTTAATAATATTGTAACGTATTAATACATGTACATATGTACAGTTAATGACACCTACTTTTCATATCAGTTAGGCACTGTCTGTTGACGGATCGAAAGGAAAAACGTTACGCCGCAAATGAGGAAACTTGTGAATAAGGCTTGGTATACAATGGAGCATTGTTGTTGTACGCGACAAATAAGTTGAACCATTTGCCATAGTTGCACGCAGCCCCACACTTCGATTGAGACCTGAAAATCGGTTGCTGCGCATTCAATGTCGACCGCGATGATGGTTTAACTTTTGTGACGAGGATTAAATCCGATTTTCATGTCTCGCTCGAAGTGGGGGGGCTGCGCCTAAGTTATAACCATAGCAAATGGGTCAATTTATTTGCTGCGAAGTATAACATAGATCGTTTTAATCTCGCTCCACCTTAGAGCGGAAGAAATCATTTGAGAATTTTCCATCCCAAAAAAATAAACTGAGTGCTAATAATACTATACTTCTACTGAAACGAGACTGAAACTGTTATTTTAATTTTCATCCTATTGTACATAATTGAATGAGCAATGAGTATTTTTTGTTTATTTTTGCGGCTCATATTGTAAAAGTACCACACCAAACTCACGCAACTACATTTATTAAAAATTAGACACGTACTTGATTTTCATTTTTTTTTTCTATACCGACTAGTACTTGCAGTCATTTTAGAATAATAATAATTAATAATTGTGGGCCTTCTTCATAAATTATTTGAACTGTTTGTAATATTTTAAGCAGATTCTCCATACAAATCTATGGAAAAATAAAAAATCTTTTTAGAGTACATTCATCTTTATAGGAAAATAATATTACATATAATTATAAAGTAGTATGTTTTCCCTTTAGAAGATGTTAGGCCGTATACAAAAAGAAAGCTGGCAGCCTGCGCCCGCGCCGGTATCACAGCCCGGCCGGCGAATAATCCGAGAGATCTCCTCAATAAACTTGACCGCCTTCTGAATAACTGCATTCGATTTGTCTTCAACCTTCGTAAGTATGATCATGTATCTGAGCATCGTACGCTTTTAAAATGGTTACCTATTCGTCAGTGTAGATCACTAAGGGCCTTGACTACTCTGTTTTCGTTTCTGGACAGAACTTCTCCTTCTTATCTGACTTCTCAAATTCAATTCCTTTGCTCTGACCTTAATAAAAACCTTCGATCTACGAATAATCGTTTACTATGGTGTCCCTCACATCGCTTTGGGTTAATCCATTCCTCCTTCTTTGTCCAGGCAGAGAGATCTCTCTTTGGAATGCGCTCCCGTTGAACATCATGTCGGTTCTCCTTTAAGGTAATGGCACGTGAACACATTCGCAAGAAGTTGGTAGAATCATTACAGCGTTGATTAATTGGATTTGTATTTATGTATGTATGTATGTATTTATTACAGTATTAATTTTCTATTTATTTGTTTAACATTAAGTTGTACATACTATATTTTGTTTCTGCACCACCCAAAGGTCGACTGGTAGAAAATGCCTATGGCATTACGTCCGCCTTTGTACAGTTTTTTACTTGTGCAAGAAGTTTAAATAAAATAAATAAATAAAATAAGTAATCTGCGTAGGTAATAGCTTCTTTTCTGTACACGGCCTTAGTCATAACGATGTGGTGCTGCATTTAGTATGTCATTGATTAATATATTCTTAGTGTAGCGCGTTCGTTCCAGCACCATGCTCGTTAAATATATTACATTTTTCGTGGGTCTAAGTTTACAATATCAATTGATATCCACATCAGATTCTTGCCAGAAAAAAACTACGTGTTCGGAATGCATCAGCGATCCCAGTATATGTGTATGGTGTGCCGAGGTAAATACCTACATTTTCTTTTATTAGATTTTATTGTTTAATAAATTCTGAATTAAGGAAAAAATTGTTGAAAAGACATTTTACCTGTTGATTCAATGCAACGATTTGTAATTTTGTATTCGACGATAAATTTAAGTAATTTAAAACGTTTCTTTTAACGTTTGTTTTTATTTCTTTTTTGGGTTCCGTATCTCAAGACGAAAAAACGGAACCGTTAAAGGATCACATTGTTGTACGTTTATCTGTCTATCTGTCAAGACCCTTTATCTCGAGAACGCGTGGAGGTATCGAGTTGAAATTAAAACCATTTACTCACGCCTGCGGTCCCTTGAAACTGTACAAAAATTAAATTTCTAAGTTTGTGTTTGTGTCTCAAAAAAATGAATATTTCGACACTATCAAAGGTATCAAAATTCATACATTTGGCCTGAAGCAAGGTCTCCTAGCACAAGTATAGGAATAAATCTGAAAACTGAAAATTTGTAGTGACGTCTTCTATAAAATAAAGGAATAAATCTTCGAGACTCGATTCGGGGATCGAACTATTTACATAAGTTAGTTTGTACGGAACCTTCAGTGTGTGAGTCTGAGTCACACTTGCCCAGTTTTTTTTATTATTTATAAGCTCACGCTTGATCATTATTTCACCCGATGCTAAGCGATGATATAGTCGACAATGGAACATGTTTGCCTAGGAGTAGCCTATTCACCCTGAACTTAAAGACTTAAGGTCTCAGGTCCTGGAGGTCTGTACTCTGGCAGGGAATTTTCAACAGCTTTCTCTCAGCAGAATGGAAATTCAATTGAATTATCCACTAACCAAATTACTACTGAATTTAAATTCTTACTTCTTTTAATTTAAAACTTTGAATTATATTTGTCTAATAACAATCATGTTAAAACACATAAATAATTGAAATAATATCAAATAATTGATTCAAATACAAACGTGTGTGGATATTCTTTTTTTAATATAAAAAACTCCTAGATTTAAAGTTTAGATCGACAGGATTCTAGACAAGTCAAGAATAGTCATTATGACAATGTCTGTTAGTCAACGCTAAGAAGAAAAAGTTCCTCAAATTTTCATCACAGGTATTCACACATTTATTGGAAAGATTAAGAATCTAATTAATTTAAATAATTTTCAACAATTTCATTAAACGTAATGGAAAAGTTACAATACTAACCGAACTATAGAATTAATAATGCGAACACTGCTACTACCTATATTATACTTTAAATTACTAAAGAATTCTATTTATAATTTCAGAACGATTTCAATCCTAAAGAGAAGAGATGTATGCCCCAAAGCTCTGTTGAAGACAGCTGGTGTCCAAAATCGTTACAAAACCCGCAAAATGCGAAAGAATTGGAGTTGGAAACGAAAAATTTTAGCTCAGTTTCAGAGCACGTTATCCAGATAAAGCCACAGCGATACAAGCTGAATCTTCGGCAAGGAATGCCGAAAAGTTTCAACTTTTCTTTTCAGGGAGCCAAAGATTACCCAGTAGACCTATATTTGCTTCTAGACGCATCTAGAACCATGGAAAGAATAAAAAATATGACTGCCGCAAAAGCTGAAAACATTTATGAGGCCATCAAAAACTTGACTAATAATGTTCATTTAGGATTCGGTACATTTATAGACAAAGGAATGTTGCCGTTCATGAGCAAGTGAGCAGAAACATTTTCGAAATTATCCTGTAATTTGTCATGTATATATTTTCGTTGATGACATAATTAAACCTGTTTTTTATTTTAGTACAGAAGATGCGTTAACTTACTCATTTAGACACAGTTTGAAATTAGTTGATGACTTCAAGCAATTCAAGGAAAAAGTATCAAAATCGCAAAGTGGGCTAAGTCAAGATGTACAGGAAGGAGGCCTTGACGCTCTTGCCCAAGTGTTGGTTTGCAACGATATTATAGGATGGAGAAATGGGTCCAGAAAAATAGTAGTTTTCTTAACTGATGGGCCGTACCATGCCGCCGGTGATGGAAAATCTGCAGGTTTATTTCAACCATACGATGGTCAGTGCTATACTGAAAATAACACGTATACCAAAGAACTAGAAATGGATTATCCTTCAGTCGGTATGATAAACAAGTTAGCTTCTGAACGCGACGCTATAGTTATCTTCCTCATCGAATCTGAAATAAAAAATTTATACGATGGTCTCAAGCGTGCAGTAAGTGGTTCTCAAATCGCGAAATTTGATCAAAAAAAGGAAACGAAGGACGATGCGATAGTGTCTATCTTAAAACACATTTACGAGGTGAGTGAAACTCCATGCCATATCATTTATCACATAAAAGTAGGTTGACCCACTCTTTGAAATTATTTTCTAGCACTCTTGAGATATTTTGAACTCTGACAACCTCCTAGACGACTCACAAAAGTGGTCAAGTTCACAGTAAGCCTTCGTGATTGGTTCTAAACAAAAGCTATGTATGACCAACAACGATAAGCGTAGGGTCGATATGAGTGGGCAGGAAATACATAGTGTCGATAATTACTTCCACTTGGTCCAATAAGTTTCTTTCGAAAACAGACAAGAGAAGGAGATGGAACCCTATATCAAAAACATCAAACAGCGATCGATCTACCGATCTCTCTCCCACCAAACACATCGATACATATATGCTGCCTGTCCCAACTTCTGTGCTTAAATTTGGTCGCTCACTGAGTCACAAATATTGTGCCTTGGAGTTTGTCAAGAGTCAGCCCTTTAAAAGAGTTCACAGAATTAGAAACGCCATGCTGCAAGGTAAGGGAAAATGTTGCCAAGTTAAAATGGGAATCGAAGGGTCACGCCAGCCACTTGCCCAGTGATCGCTGTGTATAGTACGCGGCAAATAAGTTGAACCATTTGCTATGGTTACACGCAGCCCCCCATTTCGATTCAGACCTGAAAATCGGTTATAATCCTCGTCACACAAGTTGAACCATCCTGTCAATCGACCTTGAATGCGCACTAATCGATTTTCGGGTCTGCGCGTAACCATAACAAATTGCCGTTTACAATAATAATCTCTACAAAGTGGGTGCCTGTGAGTGGACTGCGCCGTTGAGATAGGGGTAGGGGGAGACATAGCTCGTAAAACCTAAACCTTTCTGTCTAGTAATGGGAACAGTATGGTATATTTTCTTCTTCCTGTCCTTATCCCACATTACTTAAGGTCGGCGCAACACGATTTTTTCTTCCACTCTGTCCTGTCACACTATGGTATGTCAATGATATTTAATTCTATATCAATTTTTTTTTTTTTATTGTACACATCTACACACAGTAAAGTCTTTTTCAATACCCTTACTCGAAAACTGCCTCTTATCACACTATAATTAGGTTCGACATGGAATGTATATCACCCGCGTGCTTTTTTAAAATTTATCACACCAAAAAAAAAAAAAACACCAATGGCTTTTTTCTTTCCTATTTCGTCACGGGTGATTATTTATTTTTTTTAAAGCAAAGAGGCGGATATTTTTAAGGTTTTAATTTTTAATGAAAATTTAAATTGTGTTTTTAAACAGAATATAATAAATAAACATGATTACTTACATATTAATTTGTTATTACCAACAAATTAACATTTAAATTCAAATATATTTGTATTTCTATTTTTCGTTCGACGTTCTAAATTCAAATATATTTAAATTTCTATTTTTATTAATATTAGGAAGTATAATGGTTTGATCCTTTGCCTCTTCTTCAACGTGCTAAGATTAAACGCGGGAAAAAAGTCTATTAAATACTAGGTATTATCTAATCTATTTATTTGTGTTATTTGTGAAAAAAAAAATTAATTTAAGATTTAGAGAGAATTCTTTAAATGCTACGCTGCCGCCGCAAGGTAAACAAATACTTACGATAGCCTGCTGCCATCTAAATCAAAACTTAAATTAATGTATGACAACTTTGAAAATTTTTCTTCAGTACAAGTACAAAATGAACAAAAATGCGTTGTAATTTTCAGAGAAAGTATTTCTTCGTAAGTACCTATATTGAAAAACGTCGTTTGATACACGTGCAAATTTGACACTGTAGCCCTCGGCTCCATAGCACACTCGCCTTCGGCTCGTGAGATTCCGCCTCGGTCGCGATGACAAACTTTCTGCACTTGTATCAAAATGTACTATTTTAGTCCAAAGGTTGACTAGTAGACAATCCTTGTTGCATTAAGTCTGCACCCTGCAAAATTCGTTAAATTCTGAAGGAATTATAATTCAGTCAATACTTTGTTTTTATTTCAGGATGCTTCCAAAAAAATAAAACTGGTACCAAAGGTAAGGTTAGGAAGTAAAAAACATTTAAAAATATCTTTCGACCCTGACTGCACCACTGACAACAATAATAATCCTGGTTGCGACGCAGTAATTGGTAAAGAACAACATATAGTTGGGACGGTACAATATAACGCCACGGAAAGGGCTATTGTAGATATAGTAGTAGAAGGTATCGGGGAGAAACTCACGCTCGAGATTGATCCTATTAAAACATGTGATTGCGAACGTAATCCTGAGATCAATTCTGCATTTTGCTACGGAGACAACCGGGTGTGTGGACAATGTATCTGTAGTAAGAATCGGTGCGTATTTAATTCTGCTTTCATGTATCTTTCTTTTTTTTTTGAAAATATTACTCATATCAACGGCCAAAACATCCCATTTGGACATAATATGACTTAACTCTTCTCCGTAGATACGGTGAAAAATGCAGCTGTGTCAAAAGTGAGAAGACTGGTCATTCAGACAACTCAACTTGCATAGCTGTCGACGGCAGTGTTTGCAGTGGAAATGGACCCTGTGTTTGTGGTATCTGTCAATGCAAAAAGGGGTAAGAACATTATTAATGTGTATACAAACTGATAAATAGAAATCAAACGCAGCTTACGCCTGTAATGATGCAAAACCGTAAAAATGTTTTTCCTTCGTTCGTCCCGAAGTATTGTTCCGCATTCCAATAAATTCTTTGCTAGTCCCATATTACTATTGAGGTGGTGTTTTGTCCCAAAATCGAAAGTCAATGTGATTTACGGATTTCAAACACTTAAAATCCGTAAATTAAATTTGATAGTAAAAAACCGTAAACTAATTAAACTAACTAAAAACAAAGATCATATTTTAGTTAGTTTTAATTAATTTAGAGTTTTTATTACTGTTTTGTGGTTTTACTGTAATTATAATTAGCTAAGTATTTTTTTAAATGCAAAGTAAATTTCTAATATTTTGCTGATTATGGAAAATAATACTATTGACCCAATTAGTTAATACAAGCAAACAAACAAAAGACTCAATAAAAAAGGGATTGATTTTTTTAACCTACTCTTCTAAACAGATTCCAATGACGTCAGCTGTATAGTCATACTACTTGCGCACTCACAGCGGCTAAAGAGTTATTATAAAATAATACGAGTGAACTTTTTCTCGCGGAGAAGGTAGAGAAGAGTTTTGTTTTAAATAGTCTATTGATGTTAAATCTTTTCTTTAATACTAATATTATAAAGAGGACAAATTTGTAGTTTGTTTGTAATGAATAAAGTAAAAAACTATAAAATCAATTTTAAAATTCTTTCACCAGAATGCACTTGAACTTTATTACCGAGTGACATAGGTAAATATTTTCTACTGTCATACGGGTGAAGCCGCTGGCAATAGCTAGTATATAATTCAAAATCATAAAATAGTTATACTTCTTTTTTACTGATTGTACAAAAAGGAAATTTGACCTATACAGAAAAAAAAATATAGGGAGTACAAAGAAAATAAAATAGGACGAATCGAGAATAAAATAATATTTTGCGACGAAGGAAGCATTTGGTTTGGGACGAACCAAGAATTTTTATTGTGGGACAAAACTTAGTGGGCTGAACAAAGAATAAATCGTAAAAACATCAACAGAATATTATTATTTTGTTACATTTTCTGTGAGAAATTATCAATGAAATGCTAAATTATTAATTCCTTAGTTACACAGGTAAGTTTTGCGAGTGCAACGTGAACAGCTGTCCACGTTCACGTAATTTCAATGATACCGTTTGCGGCGGGAATGGTGAATGTGACTGCGG
Organism: Leucania comma; assembly: GCA_958295575.1. Taxonomy (NCBI): domain Eukaryota; kingdom Metazoa; phylum Arthropoda; class Insecta; order Lepidoptera; family Noctuidae; genus Leucania; species Leucania comma. The sequence goes on from OY282468.1 coordinate 7,828,980, forward strand.
AAAATGCAAATGTAACGAAGGTTGGCACGGCGACACATGTGACTGCCCCAAACAGACCTTGAATTGTATAGAAGACAAGAGTGGCAGTGTGAGTACCTAGAATATTCTGATCAATGTATTTCGTTCTTGCCATCATTCCATCCAGTTCTTGCGTTGTGTGTCAATGATTGAGTTAAACCATCAAAAACATCTTACAACGCGTTCCAAATAAGAATAGGATCGATTGCCATGTTGTGACGTCACGTCGTACTGTCAAATCGAAGAAATTTTGGCAAAATTGAAAAACTCAGAGATAAGTAAAATTGATGAGCTGGATTCTGATTAAACTTTTTTCGTTCACAGTTCGTAAATAAATTTAAAAATTCTTGTTTTACTCACCCTATTAATTAATTCTTCGATTTGACAGTCTTGAATTCTGATTAAACATTTTTCGTTCACAGTTCGTAAATAAATTAAATTGGAAAAATTACTTGTTTTGCTCAACCTATTAATTCTTCGATTTGACAGTATGACGTGACGTCACAACATGGCAATCATTCCTATTCTCATTTGGAACCATTTTGGAACGCGTTGTAGGATCTTTTTTGACACACAATGCAAGCACTCGATAGAACGAAATTCATTGTAGCAAATTATTGTACAGGCTCTATGTACAAAAATATATAGAAATTCTGTATAGACATTGCTACCTGTATAATGTCTGAGGTATAATTATGACATCTTACTTAATTCGATGATAAACTTACAGGTTTGCAATGGCCGTGGAAAATGCGAATGTGGTAAATGCGAATGCGATCACTTCGCTGAATGGGATGCCAGAACCGAACAGAGCGATAAATGTGTTATAGAAGCATGCAATGATTGTAACGATAGACAATGCGCGAAGTTGGAGAAATGCGCTACATGTCGACGGAAACTTGAGGACTGCAGTTCTTGTGATGGTCGTATCACGGTGGAAGTAGTGGAATCCTTAACAGAGGAGCACGAAAATCGTAGCTTATGGAACATGTGCAGTAACGTGAATGTGGAAATTGGCTGCCAGACAAGCTTCGTTTACAGATACAACGATACTAACTATAGCGTCGAACTGGTAGTGGCGAAAGACAAGGATTGTGCTCCAACTTATTATTGTGAGTATATTCAGTAGATTCAGATGATAACGTTCTTCTTTACGTTGGCCATAAACTTAAAACATATCTAAACAATTTTTAAGCGGAAATTTTTGTGGGGGTTTTTTCGGATGCAGTTCAGTAGCATTTTTAATTATTCACAAATTGATTCCTAGTGGACATTGTGATTTAAAATCGGTGTCGTTTTTGATCTCAAGTATCGTCAATGATTTCGCAACCGTTCTCCTAAGACCAATTCGTCATTGGTCTGTTCGTCGTCAGGACTATTCATTTATTTCCATCTCCCCAGCAGAATCTTTCACCTAGCCGTCTATATTTTGCCGAAAGAAACTTTCGTCTACGTCACTTCCGACGACAGGAAATATAAAAAAAAATATCAATATAAACTAGAGAAAGTTATTGAGACGAATTTACATAGCAGTAATGATGAAATAAATTACACAAAGTACAACGCCTGCCTGGGTTTATATCCACCACATACAACACGTATGTCAGGGCACAGCTGCTCTAGCTCTTACCACTTGACCATCACAGCTCCCTATATTAGCGTTGTAACTTATACAAGTCCTATATTTTTTCAGTATTCGGCGGTATATTTCTCATCACACTCCTCCTAGTTGGGGCGGGCACCCTGATAGCCTGGAAGCTGCTGACAGACGCGCGGGACCGCCATGAGTACCTCAAGTTCATGCAGCAGAACAAACTGGACGCCTCGGGACCCAGTGACAACCCGCTATATGAACAGCCAACCACCACCTTCAATAATCCCGCGTTTAGAAAGAAATCTGTTGACATACGATAACTTTATTGTAGTTGCATTAACACACGCTCAAAATTGGTACGAAGGAGCAAATCCACTGACTAAGTCCGTTCTCGTTTCTGTTGTAACCTGTAGAAAGACACGTGACAAGTGACGTGACAGTTCATGTCATTGCCATACATTTTGTAGGTACCTACTTAGCGTTTGGCGGAACTGCTAACAAATCAGTCATTTGAATAAACGTCTTTTTCAATACACTTGCTCAGAAAGTGACTTTTATTGCACTACAGTTAGGTATATAATGGCACTTGTTACCAAACTGTGACATTTTAATTACCATTACGCACTAGTGCTGTAATGTAGCTATAACCTTTTTGTTCAACCTCTTTATCGCAAAACAAATTTTGAATACGAAAAAATAAAAATTGTTTGTGGTCTATGGTCGTCATTTAAAGACGCGCGCGGTTTTTGGCGTAATTTTTTCGAGTGAAATTCATGGTCTGTATTAATAAAATAAAATCAAATACTACATTTTAAAATGTTACATCCAAATTCTATTGTTACTACGAATGACATAACGTAAAAACTTTTCACACAAGAAAACAAACGACGACTAGGCAATATGATCAAAAGACCATATAGCCATAGCCTAGCGCGTGCTCATAGGCAACAGATTTTTTTTTTTACCGCCATGTTATGAAAAATTTTACTAGTTTTACCGTTGTAATATTAGTTTACTTAATTATTTTTCTTCACAAGTGTATTGAAAAAAGTCGTATGATACACGTGAGTAATGAATGTAACCGTTCTCGATGGTAACCTCCTACATTACACACTTGTATCATAATGTACTATTATTTCTTTATACGCCTTTTTCCAAATGTGATCTAAAATAGTTCCGGGACTTTTACTAAGTTTTATCCCGATTAAACGCTATCTAAATGTAGTTTTTGGGATTATTACTAAATTTAATACCAGTTAAAAGCGATCTAAATGTATATCCGAGACTATTATTAGGTTTAATGCCAATTAAAACTAGTAATAGTCCCGGAACTATTTTAGGTCGCGTTTTGGAATAAGGTGGTATTGGTTTAACACCCCGGATCAGGCAGTTGCTTTGCTTACGACATCAAGTGTCGTCCGCTAGTAGGCCTACACGGACTAAAGAATTATTATTATGGTCGGCGGACTGCTCTTTACATGGAATGATTTCGTTCGGAGGCGAACCAAATCCGTGGTCTGATCGTACCGAGTTCGAGCGTGTCTTAATACTAGCTTAAGGCCTCTGCCTCGAATCTTGCGGGCAGCGGGGCGACGGCGGTGGCGGCGCGGGCTGTCACCGCTTGATTGGAGTGCACCGCTCGTTAACTGCCCCCGCGCCGCTGTATTCGAGGACCGGTCCATTTGATTTTACGCATAAGATCCTGCTGCTCCCGCGCCGCTCGCCGCAGCCCCGCTGCCCGCAAGATTCGAGGCAGAAGCCTTACGGCTCGGAAGCGACGCGATAATGCGATAAAGCAATGCATTTTGACATGAATTTGTCTGCATTTAAGACTGATTTAGAATAAATTCTTGGCGTTGTCTTACTGTGACGTCGCCTAGCCTTTATTCAAACCAGGTTGTATTAAAATTAAGTTTGTAAATCTACTAGGTTAATTTATGATGTTTTCTTATTAAATAATGTTCTCTCTTACTAATTCTCTAGTTCATGATTATGTTCAACGATTTAAAAATCCCACAGTTAAGTCCTCGAGTTTTGATTCGACGTCTCAGGAAGAGAAGAGAGGAGGTGGTATATTTCTCGTAGTGAAACAAAGGGATCAAATTCCTGATTCCTTTCATAAGAAGACCACCCTCCGGCTTCTTGGCGATAACCTGAACGCAGTACATATGATTCTGGGTTCGATTCTCAAGTTAAGTGACATATTATAAGAACGAGCTCATAGCTACTTATCCAAAGTCCCCTGCTACGTCTATCTGTCTGTATGTTCACTATAAACTCAAAAACTAATGAACGGATTTTCATGCAGTTTTCAGTAACAGACAATCATTCAAAGGAAAAGTTTAGGTATATAATGCATGCATATTATTTTAGATTCAAGCCGAGAATTATGTAACACTTGGGGTCTTATTCCAAAACGTGATCTAAAATAGTTCCGGGACTCTCACTAGGCTTAATACCGATTAAACGCTATCTAAATGTAGTTTTCGGGATTATAACTAAATTTAGTACCAATTAAAAGCGATCTAAATGTATTTCTGTGACTAATATTAGGTTTAATGCCTATTAAAACTAGTAATAGTCCTGGAACTATTTTAGATCGCGTTTTGGAATAAGGCGGTTGGGGTCCTACCATGACGTGTGAAAATGCAGCTGTGCAAGCGAAAAAGAGGGATGGAGCTATACACCCTATATGTCCATCTCTTTAACAGTTCAGGTTAGGTCGTCAAATGGATCGCGTTAAGAGCTTGTGGTTGGGCTTCAGTGCGGAGCTGAGGCGGGGCGCTATTTTAAATAAAACATGTTTTTTTAATAATAATAATAAATGTAATGTGATGTGAGTAATGTGCAGAGGTCGGAGTAGGTAGATTGATTTTATATACTTGCGTCAAGATATTATAATATGGACATGCCATTTTATCCATGATGTGCGGGAAGTACCGGAAAAAGTTCCGGGATTGGAATTATGGACTAAAATAAAATAAAGCGTCATACTGTCAAGCGTCATTCCTAATTCAACAGTAAGGGACAAATTCGGTGTAACTATTCCAAGGTATTTTTGTATAAAATAAAATACTGATTTCTTTCACCATTAGCTAACACTGGCAGCATAGATTGATAATTGATATTATTAATTCATTATTTTCCAAGAGGACGCCGGCGTCCGCACACCTATTGTCTTTCTATTGTGTCTCTAATTACGGTATTCAACAGGCTAATACGTTTTTCACCTAAAACACAAATTCGTGCTAATTTCAAAATTCCGGAACAAATATCAAAATAAATATGGAGTTCCAGTATTTTGGAGGCATATCCATATTATCCTCTACGTTTGACGTCAACGACCTTAAATCAATCTACCTACTCCGACCTCTGGTAATATGTGTGTAAATGTTTTTTTAATGTGTTTTTTTTTTAAAGAAATATTTTAAAATATGTTTAAGGAGTAAATAAATGGAATAATAATAATGTTCCCGATGTCGGCGGGCTACCATTTTTTATATTTTTGTTAAAAGTATTTAAAAATATAAAAAAAATAGTAGCCCACCGACATCGGGAAAATTATTAATATTAAAATGTGAAAGTGAATAAAGGAAATAATAATAATAATATTTATTTGCAAAAAAACTCGGTATTAAAAGGTGTTACAATTCAAAATGAATGCAAACATGTTTTGCTTAATGTTAAATGAAACCGTACCGTACCTCAAAAGGAAAAACGGAACCCTTATATAGGATATTTCTCAGGCTCAGCCCCGGCATGATAGGCAACGAAGGAACGGGATAGGTTTTTAGTCAGTAAGAGTCTGACACTACTTCCCGCTCCACCTCGGGAACGCCTGGAGGTATCAAGTTATAATTAAAACCTATACCTACTTAGGTCTGCAGTCCCTTGAAACTGTAAAAAAATCAAACTACTAAGTTAACGGATTTTATCTACCATAAAAAAAAAAAACTGAAAACTGTAAATTTGTAGAAAAAAAAAATATTTTTTGTGATTTGGAAAAATCTTCAAAACTCAATTCGGGAATTAAATTATTGCCCGGAATTTGTTTTTACAAGCAGTGATGCAATCATTGATGGTAAGGCGCACTAGTTTATTAAGAGCATATTTATTTATTTACATTGATATATATGTACTACGCACTAGATGAGGCGTGCCGTACAGTCACTTTACTTCACTTAATTGACCTGCAGGCCGAACACTTTTACATTGATGGCATTAGTGCAGTTTTGACGTTCATGCAGTGTCAGAGCGACGCTTATAAATACAAATTTAAGTGAACTTGGACATATATAATAATTTTGTAGTCAAGTAAGTAAAACCATTGGTTGTTCAAGCAATGTAATAGCTTCTACTATCGTAATAGTACGTTAGAGAAGATATTATTTTATTTAAACTCTTCCCCATTTTACAATCATAGACTAAAACATGCAGATGTTCCCTCCCACAAAAAGCTGAATTAGGTTTTTACCTACAGCTAGTTTACCAAATACAGACTTCGCACGGTCTTTTATACTGTTTGAAATTTTTAAATATTTAATTTAACGCTCTTTCTTTTGTATAATTAATAACAATGATTTTTTTTTTAATAAATTACGACGAAATGTCAGCAAATCATGAGGTATCAGTTTTCATCGGTAAGTTTTGTTGTTAGGCATGCTGTCATTCGTTAGCACTTAGGTAATTTACGTACCATATTACGTGCAGGTTAATGTTAAATTTGAATTAGGTTCAGTTGAATTTGCAGTCTTATTAGTGATTACTGATTTATTTATTTGTTTTACTGTTATTGAGATCTCGTTTTTACATACACTACAATTACATTTTGAAATAGAATATTATTGTAATGAAGTATTGTAGGCAAGAAACTGTGTCACTTCTGCGGTATAAAAATCTATATAGATGACATGTCATCACACTAAGTTGAACGAAACGCGTAAGTACTAGGAAATGCATGGCGCTTTAGACCTTTTGGTCGCGAAAAAGTATCCTCTATAAGGTGTCTTAGCGCTGTAAGTTTTAAAAGTTTTGTTAGACGACATAATGGCAATCTAGCGCTGCAGCGATTTATTGTTTGAACTTTTCAGTATTTTGACAAATAGTTTATATGAACGTGCTTGTCTATCGCAAGAATATAGGTCGATGTTTATTTATAATAATTTTACTTAATGATAAGCTAATGTTACAGCGAATTAGCATAAATTCACTCTAACCTTAAAGACTAAATTATGATCGGACGGGAAGACCGCAGCAGGCAAATTGTTCCAGTTCTTCTATATACGCGGTATAAACGATGAGGCGAAACGCTTAGTCAGGCTTAGACAATGAAGAAATGAGGAAGCTGGCTCCATCGTGGAACATGCATCACTTTCAGTTAGGCGAGATTGTGGTCAAGAGTAGACCAAGTTCTACATCAAGTTCAATTCAATAGATCCCGTCGTTTATAAATTTAGTTTTTGATACTTTGCAGGCTACGCCTGTTCAAAATCATTTAGCAATAAGTTGTCAAAGTTCAGCATCGAACTGCATTTATATTGTACTAGCTGATACGGCGTACGTTGTTTGTCCATAATAAATTATACTAACAAAGAAAAAAATGGGTGGTAGGGTATGAGGGTAAAAAAGACTACGATCTATTCTCAGACCTACCAAATATACACAAAAAATATCATAAAAATCGGCCTAGCCGTTTCGGAGGAGTTTGATAACAAACACTCTGGACACGAGATTTGTCTATGTTAGATTGTAGGGATCAACTGATCCACCGACTATAGTACGCGGCAAATAACTTAAACCATTTACTATGGTTACGCGCAGCCCCCCACTTCGATATAGACCCGAAAATCGGTTATTGCGCATTCAAGGTCGACCGTCACGATGGTTTAACTTGTGTGACGAGAATTATAACCGATTTTCGGGTCAAAATTGAACTGCGCGTAACCAAATCGTTCAACTTATTTGCCGCGTACAATACCTGGAGGCGAGCATTCAGAAGGACCGACTGACAAAGGGCCTAACGCCAGAAATGACTCAAAATATCCTGGTATATATATAACATTAATAGGAGGGCTAACCCCAAATAGGGAAGATCCCAGGGACTTAATTCAGATTGTAGGGATCAAGAATGTAAATGGAAAAAAAAATCTTTTAAGTAAAAACTATGGGACCGACCATCAAAATCTTAACTATATGTAGAATAGAATAGATTTTATTACACCAAAAAAGTAACACAACTTATAAAAAAAATGCTGTTTTATCACTGACAACGATGTCTACCAGACTACCTTAGGATGGATCGAAAGAACTAAAATAATCTGCGGTGTAGTATAGTGCTATATACACTATACAGCTATACTATGTGAATAGTCAGAATTAGGTGGATTTTGAGGCAATTATTTACCCTCATTCAATAAAGTGTTATGTCTGATTTCAGCAAATATCATTTCCAGATCCCCAAGAGTCCCCTGATCCGCAGACAGCGGACGGTTCCAATTGGTCGTTTCCTATAGAGAAGAACCAGCAAGAAACTCCATGGTTGCTCTTTTAAAAAAAATATTGGTTTTACAATATATATTGAAAGATATGAAAGGACAATGTAGACCGGTCAGCTTTGTACCCAAAAGCATAATAAAAATGGTAATCCATGTATCCGCGGAATCTACGGTTTTCTCACATTCACTTTATAAAAAGAAGCTACACAAAAACGGGTGACGATTGATGGGTCGGAAAGGACCCCTTAAGGAACATTTGTAATCACAGCGTAGTCACATTCCAGAACTCTAGACAATTAATTATGTATCAAAGTATAGAGCAAGAAAATAGTAACTTTTAGGGCCTTTATATACAAATGGTCACTAAAATATCAAATGACCCTTTCTCCTGTGGTGTTAATATATATGTACATAATAATAATATATTTTTAGTAATTAAAACATTTACACTATTCGGAAATCTGTACGCAGAACTTCTAACAGATATCTAACGAATTCAGATAATTACTGAAAGGTAGACCAGACAGTTGTAATCCAGCGACCCAACAGCGTTCCTACCAAGGTGTAGTTCCACTGTGCTTCCGCCCGGTGGACACGGTGGAGCACACAGTCGAGGTGTGCCCCGCTTGGGAAGAGCATCGCCGTGTCCTCGTGGGGGCGATCGGCGGCGATCTCTCGCGCCGGGGCTTGGTTCAAGCCATGCTCCGGAGCGAGGAGGAGTGGCAGGCGGTCGCCTCCTTTTGCGAAGCAGTAATGCTAGCAAAGGAGGAGGCCGACCGCATTAGGCAAAGGCGCACACGCCGCCGCCGCCGGGTTTCTGATCCCGATTTCCGGCCACCGTAGGCGCGGGCTCGCGGACGGTGGGCAATGGGTAGCTCGCTGTCCGTCCGTCCGGTAACAGACCGGCCCGAGCTCAGGTCGTCTACGGCGCACACTGTTCCCGCGCGCCTCAAGGAGTTGTCAGCAAACTGTAGGGGTCCAGCAGGGCCGAAGCCTACTGGGGCCAAAGGTTATGCGAGAGTGTCACCACGGGCCCCGGGACAAAGGCAAGGAACGGAAAGGTAGGTTTTTAGTCAGTAAAAATCTGACACTATTTCCCGCCCCACCCAAGGGCGGGATTTGTCATTGGATGATTTTACCTACCAAAAAAAAAAAAAACCAAGGTGTAGTTGGAGCTTGGTTTGTGTTGCAACTTCATAATATGAATGTAAACCACGCGCTAACACGTTCGCATATCAGTCACAGCGGTTGGGAAAACGCGCGTCCCAACCAAGGGCGTTGAAGGTCATGGTTTACAACTGCAGTCTACACGAATTGAAACGTTGGTTGGGACGTTAGTTTACAACTTCTCTGTCGTCTGGTCAACTCTTAATTGTACAAACGTAACGTGAGTAATCATTATATACAACATTATGTTTAAATATATGCGAAACCTGAATATACTTTTATCAGAATCAGTAAAACAAGAAAGTCGTTGTACCCGATTGCACTTTTTTTTTTTTTCGGTAGGTAAAATCATCCAATGACAAATCCCGCCCTTGGGTGGAGCGGGAAGTAGTGTCAGACTCTTACTGACTAAAAACCTACCCCGTTCCATTCTTCGCATTGGTCCCAGGGCCCCGGGTGCCATTTTCACATACCCTTTGACCCCAGTAGGCTTCGGCCCTGTTGGGCCCCTACAGTTTGCTGACAACTCCTTGAGGCGCGCGGGAACAGTGCGCGCCGTAAACGACTTGAGTTCGGACCGGTCTGTTACCGGACGGACGGACAGCGAGCTACCTATTGCCCGCCGTCCGCGAGCCCGCGCCTACGGTGGCCGGAAATCGGCATCGGAAACCCGGCGGCGGCGGCGGCGTGTACGCCGTTGCCTGATGCGGTCGGCCTCCTCCTTTGCTAGCATTACTGCTTCGCAGAAGGAGGCGACCGCCTGCCACTCCTCCTCGCTCCGGAGCATGGCTTGAACCAAACCTCGGCGCGAGAGATCGCTGTCTCCGATCGCCCCTACAAGGACACGGCGATGCTCTTCCCAAGCGGGGCACACCTCGACTGTGTGCTCCACCGTGTCCTCCGGACGCTCCGCACAGTGGCGACATCCGGGCGTCGTCTCCGCACGAATCTTGTACAGGGACGGACCTGCACTTAACTATATATTATTTTAAATACAAGATAAATTGTAGCAGTCGGGACCCATTCTAGAAATGGAGGCTTAGTGAATTGAGAGCACACACATATATTACATTGCAGATTACTCCAATCTACTGACTAGACGGCTGACTTTCTAGAATGGGTCCCGACTGCTACAATTTATCTTGTATTTACAATTTACAATTTATCTTGTACAACAAAAACAACCCTCCTTCTGGCGCAGTCGGGTAAAAAGGTTACAAGTTGGACTATATTTAAACTAGTACGGTGTAACACAGGTCACAGCAGGTCACAGAAGGGTGCGAGAGCAAAACAACCCCCGGATGACCCTGTGACCATATATAAAGGGTCTTTCAACAAGGACGGGTCGATGTTGAAATTAAATAAAACATGTAAACAAGTATGTGAGATATTAAAGAAATTATTTTTTATTTGGAAGGCCCATTTATGGCGCGGATCCGAGAGGTCCAATTTTCAATTACTCTACTGCATAGATCCGGCTGAATCTGAGCGATGACCTGCGTTATGTTGACTTTTAGGGTATCGGATGATTGCGGATTGTAAAAAACCCTTTATTTATGCGGACAACCAGGCAACATAACAAGCTTATAACTTTGTGATTTTCATGATACAGTTATGAAATTATGTACATAATTTCATAACATAAAAACTTCTAGTCACATGTTTCGGGTTTCGCAATACTAAAAATTAATGTTGTATATAAAAGGAAAAACTGACTGACTGACATCAACGTACAGCCAAAACTACTAGAACTAAAACTACTGGGATTATGAAATTTTACACAATGCCCATATGATATGACGTAGGCGAGGAGGTAAAGTACTTAGTAAGAAGGGGTTTCTGGGTATTCAATTTTGAAGGGTGAAAAGGGAGAATTGGGTTTATTTGCATAATCTTATTCCGTATACCATACCCATCGACTCTGTAAGTTAGTACAAGTACAGTACGGCCGACGGATCTTGGCGCGTCTGAAGTTAGGCTCTGCGAACTCTAGCGCTTCTGCACTCGTAAAAAAATAAATGGTTTGAAAAAATAAATGCCAATAGCAGTTGTTATTGCTGTTAACATCTGTTATTGGCATTTATTTTTATAAATCATTTATTTGGAGCGCTTATTTTGAGCGCTAAATTTCGCAGAGCCTAACTTCAGACGCGCCAAGATCCGTCAGCCGTACTGTATCTAGTAACATAGGTACATAATAGAGATGATCATTATTAGTTTTCAGAAATACCCCTAATAGAACACTTTCGCTGGCAAAATGCTAGCCAAAAATACGTATGTTTTAGAAACCATTGTATATTATTCAGTAACATACAATACGTGGCATGTAAGTTGAACCAAAATGGTGATTAACCTTGAATGCACAGTAACAGATTTTAGAGTCTCAATCGAAGTGGGGGAGTTGCGCGTGGCCGTAGCAACGACGGCCATTTTGGTTCAAGTTATTTACCGTATACGAGTACTAAACCTACTGCGGTGATTCCTTCCTTCTTCCTGCCCTTGTCCCATATTACTTAATCAGTTCAGTGATCAATTCGGTGATTAATCATTTGAATACCGTAATTAGAGACACAATAAAAAGACAATAGGTGTGCATAGAACTTATCTAAACTAAAATGCACCTCACCATCATCTGTACCTCTACCATGAGTTTTAAGCAATAGTATTCGTCGCTACTCGATATCGACGCCGTAAATATTTTGTACGGCAAATTTTTGTTCTGCAAGTGACCGCTAGAGGCGCTGCAAAATTTGCCATACAAAATATTTAAGGCGTCGATATCGAGTAGCGACGAATACTATTGCTTAAAACTCATGGTAGAGGTACTGACAACAATTTCAAAATAAAAGTAATAATCAGTAAAGTGTGATTTTTGTAATTAATCTTCAATACTCAATACTTTATTGCATTCCATATTATGTACATAGATGGTATGAAATATCTTTCAACCACACACCTCTAACACGCACATTCTTTTATTTTGCAATGATTATTTTGTCTTCTTTTTTAAGGTAACTCTTAATCACAAACGTGTATTTTAATTTAATGGTAACGCAACTCTGATCCCCAAGATACAGGCACCGCCTAGTTTGGGGGCCATTGTAAAATACAACTTCTGTTAGCGATATGCAAATATGTTATTAATAAAATAAAAAAGTTAATTACATATTAATTAACTAATATATAATATTATTATTTATTTTGTATCTTTCAGAAAAATTAAACCAAATACATTAAGTTTATTAATAATAATCAAATACATTACACATGAATGTTAACGGTGATCCCCAATCTAGACGTTAGTCTCATCATGGGGATCAGAGTTGTACATATTCTATATATACAAAAGGTGATTATTCTATATATACATGGTGATTATAAAACAAAATCAAACTAATAGTGAAGTTAATGAATAAAAAAAAAAGGAAGAGAACGACACAAGTATTTTAAAAATAAACACGATTAAGTCGGCACTTATCTTATCAAAATACGAAGCAGTTTGTGTCAATTGATACTTACCCAAATATAACATTATATTATTTTAAAGTAGACAACACTATTAAAAAAATATAACTTGTAGTCTCTCATTCCGATACAAGATGGCGCTACTGTCGCTGATGGAAGATTTACACTCGTAGTTTGCCTGTAACTCGTATAAAACAGCTTATTAAATTAAAATTAACCACTTTTATGACTAAATAACACAATAAATTTTAAATTCTTGATGAACTTTATTAGATTTTGGCCTTTATTATCATTTTTTATGCGAAAATTCTACATCGCGCTATGAATGTTTTCTTGATCCATTGTATATGTACAGGCGCGATGAATCTAAAACGGGGAGTCCTTTTCTACGCAGTAAAGAAGTGGTCGGGGTGGAGCTTCCCTAAATCCACCCCCCTTGAGAAGCACGATTAGCCTTGGGGTAGCTTATTGTGTGGATCCCGTCTGGCGCGCCGCCGACCCAGGTAGAGGAAGGGTCCTCACCCTCACCTCAGTCGCCGCGCAGATGCGTTGATGCCCGACAGGTGTTGCCTGTCGCCCAAGAAACCTGGCCTGCTCGAGGAAAGGTCCCACGGACTGGACTTCTCCTGACGTTGTCGAGTGTCGCCTCTCTCACTCCTCGTCCCTCGCGAGCATCCCAGGCGTCGCCCGCGCTTAACTGTCGCACCACAAGGGTCTTCGGACCGATCGAGGGCTTGCCCTCAAACCCACTGATGTAGAAAATTTGACTTCCTTTTTGTGCAAGTTTCCTCAATATATTTACTTAATTTTAAATAAATTGATTAATTAACGTAAAAACTTACAAACTCTTCACAACAAGGAAAAAATATAGGCAGGTAGGCTACCTGTGTATTTTTTTTATCAATAACGTCACGCCATACTTGATATTAATCCTGTATTTTGGGTACATTCACAAACATTTAAACAACACACTCAGACCCGGAACAATTATTATCTGCAGGCCATACAAACATTTGTTTTGTACGAGAATCGAACCCGCGACACGCAGTCCAGCATCAATCGCTAAACCATTTCACCAGCCGTACCGACTCATAACTTACCTCTTAACTCTTAACTAACCTTAACTCTTTTAAACGTTAGACTATATGTACTGCAATACTATAACCATGGCTATATTGTTAGAGGTACTCCTATTTTATTTTACGAACTTTATTTAGTTATCAAAGCCAGAATGATGAATGAAAGTTCAATTTTTGATTTCCGTGGGTAGTTCTGTCTTCAAGCTCGGGGACCATCGACGACTTATTTTGACTCCATTAACGAGGTACATCAAAAGATCAACACTATAATAAAATGAATATTTTTGCACAATAAAATTATAAAGCCACCATAAATAAGTTCCCAGATACCAAACATGATGTTTTACATGAACGACAGGAATTTGAACGTATTCAATTTATTACGACATCTTGACAAGACGCTCACGTAAAGAGTAATTTCCGCGAATTTCCCCCGTACGCCCGCGGCGACGATGTGATGATTCATCTCGATCGCGGGTTGAACATACTGGCTGCCAGTCTGACAATAGTTCAACTTCAACACCACAGTCTGTGCCGAATCGTGCGACCGAGCGCGCGCATTTTGGATTTCGAACGCAACATCGCGTCTTTGAATTCGAATAAATTTTAAAAAAAGAAAAGAAAATTTGATACGCCATTTTTATTCATAGCATCTAAATAGACTTCGGTAGTGTTGTTATTTTATAATATTTACTAAATTAAACATGAGGATTATGGCTGGTGTTTGGTTTTCGGTGATAGTGCTCGTATCGATGCAGAAAGTTTTCGGAAATGTATGCCTGAATGACAAGAATATTGACAGTTTTACCTGCGATGAATGCATCAGATGCGGTCAACACTGGTGTAACAAACCGGCACCTATGGTAAGTCTCATAGATATGTTTAATTGTTATGAGTATAAATTAGGATGAAACTGGTTATTCTTGTACCTACTTAAAATTTTACCTTACACACTTATTCTCATTTCCAGTCAATCGACCCTCAGTTATCACACCTTTGCAAAATATTTTTGTGAATTTTATTGTTTATTCATAGAATAGTTATAACTATAACCATACGTATTAATTTTAATACTTACTCTATTCATCTTATAATTTTCCTATTGTATTTATTGTCTTTCGTCTAAGCTAATAATGTTATATAGGATGCTGAAACGCCACTTAGATAGCTCAAGTTACGAAAATACTAATTAAATCCACTCACTTAATGCGACAGAAATCCAATTAGAGAGCATCTAAACAAATACTTGATCTGTTAAGATATAGTAAGTGGTAGGAATACCTACTACACACTTAATTCTGATATGATTCTTGATTGGCAATCAAGGCTCTAATCAGAAATTCTACACTGGTCAGTTCCTTCACCTTTTTCTATCAATCAATATGCATTTGCATAATTTAATCTAAGCGATTCGTTAACAGAAACAATTGTGTAATCACTAATTACAAATACATATAATAAGTCGCAGGTATTCGTTATCAAAAACAATAAATAAAACAGTTCATTTCAAGTTAGACACTTATAAAATTTTCAAATTAGCCTGTTTATATTTATAGGTTGGAATTCTTAAACAGCTTTGCATCCACATTTTACTTTGTATTAACATAAAAGCGACATTTATTCCGTACTTAAAACATAAAAACGCTATTTTTATGGTACAACTAAATAATTTTATACTCCGATTCCGATTACGTTGACACATTTGAAGAAATCAATTAACTTTAATGAAATATCATTAAATAATTGATTACGAGAAGAACTTAATGAATACAACCGTTAATAAGTTATTAATAAAGAAAATAAGTTTTCAATCAAAAAATAAAATAGACTAATCCTACCACAAAGAGTGTGAAAATATTGATATGTTTAAATCTAAATTAAAAAAAAAAACATGTCTATAACCTATGACGTCACCAGCACTCCAAATGCGAATACATATTACAATACTTTATATTTTATTACAAGTGAACTGTAACTATTCTTGTGAGAGTAAAATTCTTTCTCTAACCTAACTTTTAAATGGCCACCACGACATTGAAGACAGCAATAAAGTGATTAAAGAAAAAAAAAACGAAGATGTCAGAAGTCAGGCCGAGCGGAAGGAAACAATTGATTCAATGAACGTACTTACCGAACGGCCGAGAATATCTATTTTTGATCATCAACAGAATGCATCATACCTGCGTATACAACGCTGTATTCATACACAAGGACCGTGGTCAAAGGATAATTTACAATCAACTTTATTTGAACCCCCACTAAGTTTACGCCTTTATATTTTTCAAACCACTCAATTTAAAAATATAAAGGGTCCCCGAAACGGTAACTTGTGACTGACATTAATTAAGTAATTGTCGCTAATTGATCCAAAAATAGATAGCTAATTATACTCTTTATTGCAAGTACACCATACATAAAATGATATTAAATGACTTAATATTAATAGGGAGTTACAATAGGACAACTTTTGGATGGATTTGACAGATAAAGAGAAAAAGATGCACAGGCAAACCATAACCCCCTAATACATAGTATCCCCTAGTGATGATATTCCACACAAAAAAACCTTGCATAGGTATCATTTTTCTAATATATCTCGGGTACCTTCAAATATATCTATATCATCACCCCATGAAGGTCTCTATTAAGAATATGATAAAAAGTAGACCAAAATTGTACCACAACTTCTAGCAAATATCTCATATTCTTTCCTTATTTAAAATCATGAATGTACCTAATTGTGTTAGTAAACCATAGGACCAATCATAGCTGAGAACAGAAGTATCTAGCAGATACAAGGGAAGCGTTACATTATGGCTGGAGTAAATCAGATATTATACGACTTTGTATTTACTGGCTGCCAATGACCTTAACAATCAATTCACACTAGTACCGATAACACTCGTGTAGAAACGTTCCCAGTTTTAGTAACTGGACTTCTTAATAGTTTAGATATTAGTGCTGTAGTTGACGCCATTTGGTAGTGGTTCCTACTTAATGATATTTGTTTGTTACTTGTATTGGGTGCGGTCACAATATTAGTTATGTAGTTAATTCATTGAACGTTAGAAAAACCCAATTTCAGATACAGTCATATATGACTCATATAAAAATGATTTATGGAAAAGCTATTGTCCTATAAAATATAATACATCCTTTCTGACTCAAACTAATCAGTCATTTCCACTGAAAGACATAGCTTCCCCCAAGTGTCACCATAACGTCTTATCCTCTGCGTCTCGAATCTATCAAATTCCCGCGACCCTCATCAGGTCATCGGTCCACATTATAAGAGACCTTCCAACGCTGCGTCTTCCGGAATCGCGGAAGAATCAAATTCCTTTTCAAACAATTAAAATCAATAAACTCACAGACTCTCAGAACCAGTTAAGACGCATTTTGAATGCAATGTGTGCAGTAATTCTTGAACTTATACATATGGATAGTAGGTAGGATAGGTGTTATGTAAATATTCTACGGAGCAATGCGTCAATAAGCCTTTGGCGAAGTTGGGTTTATTTTCAAAATAACCACCATACCACGAAATGTGGCTATCAGGGTTTCAGAAAACACTACAATTTATCTACACACCCTTAAATTTTGTTCGTTTTAATCCCGCGGAGGGTCGATTCGGTACATGAAACCCTATCGATTTGTGAAGATAAAAATGAAAAACAAAAGCATTTTTTTTCAACTCGAATTAATTTATGCTTGTAATTGATTTCTTTAAATAAACGTCAGTTGATCGAGGTCAATTAACTGTAGGTAGTTAGTACGCAACGACCGACAACTCTCTACAAGGTCATTGACTCGTTTACTTAAAGATATTAAAATTCGTGCGTTCATGCGTAAATTAATTCGAGCTTAAACACAGTGTTTGTTATCGAACTCCTCCGAAACGGATGAATGTTTTTTTTTTTGTATATTTGGTAGGTCTATTTTTTATACCCCTAGGTAAGGAAGGCTAGCCCTATTTTTTTTAAATAATCAATACTAGTGCTTGACTGCGATTCTACCTGATCATTAGCAGTGATGCAATCGTTGATGGTGATACGCACTACTTTAATATTCCTTCTCCAACAACAGTTTTTTTTTTATGACAAAACGACGTTTGCTGGATCAGCTATTTTAGTTATTTTATCCTTTTATAGAAATATTTAGCAAACAAAACTATATCATTATCTCCTTAGCCTTTTCACAACTAGCTTGGGGACGGCTTCCAAGCAAAACTATATAATAAACCGATACTATAATAATGTAAGAACTAGGAGCGGTCCATCGATTATACATCAAACGACATGCTTTCATAGCGGGCTCAAATTCAACCGCGCAACCTGTTTGCAGTTTAAACACATGGCAAGCCGCTATTCATCATAACACTAGTAAAACTAGAGCCTGCTTCTGCCAAAACATGACTGTCTGATTTCTAAATATTTCATTGCATAGAATATAGAATGGAGATAAAATGGAGTTGCACAATTTCAAGTATATCCTTATTCATACTGTCCACAAAACCTCAAAGAAATAATTAAATTAGTAATCATGTAACACAAACGAGCTTAACCTACATTTGAGTTTTCTTACAACAAATCTTGAGTTTTTTTTTTATGGTAGGTAAAATCATCCAATGACAAATCCCGCCCTTGGGCGGAGCGGGAGATAATGTCAGACTTGTACTGACTAAAAACCTACCCCGTTCCTTCTTTGCTTATCATACCGGGGCCGAGCCTTCCTCTCAGAAGCTACAACCACAAATTTTGAGATAAGAATTTTGCACATGAAGACAACTAAAACTAAACCTTACATTAGATAAAACTAAAGAAATATGCGCAAAAGTAACAATAAATAAACATACTATAATATATAATAATACAATAAATATAAACTCTTAATATTATTCATGGATATATTTTCAGAAGATAGGTAGGTAGACGAGGCACTTCGATTGACCTATGAATCTTATTTAAGAGGAAGTTCTAAAGCCGGTCACGACCACGAATAGATCACTTCCTTCAGTCCCCGTGTTACAGTAATCACTAGATTGAATTAGGAGGGGCAGAAATTTTACATACAACTGTAGGAAGGAAAACCTGGCGTTTATATACAAATTGTCACTAGGTATCTGTGTCGCCGGAAAGTCAATGTTGGGAGCCTAATAGGAATTTATTTTGTGATTTACCTTGAATGACACACCGGAAACATAGGTAGGTAAGGTAGAGTACTAATATTTTGTATGATGATATAATTATTCTAAAATTAAATTATTACAATGATATCACAGATTTCAATTCTTGCTAAGCGGTATTTCCTGATTCCACTTGCATTTCTCGTTTTTGTATTAACTTTGCTGATTCATCATAGCATCGCTGTAAAACATGACGACATCTTATTCTTCTGTGGAATTTATCTTATGTAGGTTTTTTTAACAGCTTTTGAATGAACAAGAACCTTCATGTTACTAACGTAAATGAACCTTAACCATAACTAATTTGTCCCTTCACCAATGAAACTAATTGTTCGTCCAATATTTGTACAGAATTTATAAGACAAATTTATGAAAATAATTCAGTGTAAATTAATTTAGAGGCACATGTTTAAATAAGTTTGTTTAGTAAGCCCCGTCTAATGGGCCTCCCACACGCACAAGTTTCACCACAGTTTTGCCTGCGCAAGCCGGTTTGTACACGAAACACCATGCAAAACTGTAGGTATCCGCCTTATTCCAAAACGCGATCTAAATGTAGTTCCGGAACTATAACTGGGTTCAATTGGTTTTAAACTTAGTAATAGTCTCGGAACTAAAGCGGTATAAGTTTAACTAACCACACGTACGGTATTCCGTGTACAAATCGGCCTGCGCAGGCAAAACTATAGTGAAGCTCAGTGAAGCTTGTGCATGTGGCCCATTAGTAGTTATTTAGACTCGAGTAGAGTTGAAACATTTACTATCTACGAGTACATTTCAAACAAGATTACTACAAATTCCAACATCAACATTAAAATTTAAAAATGAGAACGACAATAGAAAAAATCTAACAAAAAGTTATGATAACAACACCCTAACAAGAATTTTATCTGGGCTGTCATACAAAATGTGCACTTTGAACCCATTGAATGTAATTAACCGAGCCAAGTTAACACTTCAAAATGTCTGATTTCACAGTCTTGGTTTATTTTGTGAAGTTCAAACCAGGATCATGACGTTTGCAATGCTTAGTCACCGCTGAAGTATCCATTTATCGCCCGAACTTTTTACCACCAATATTGTCTCGACTCGTAAAATTAGAAATTATATATATATGAAGTTTTCAAGACTTGAGTGATCCAATAGTGTCTGAAACTGAATTTGCAACGGCCAGTCTACGTTTTTGGAAGCTGCCTTTCTAAATTAAATATTTTTTTAGAAATTCTAGCATTTCTACACAAAAAGTAATTTAAACATAATGAAGAAAACTTTGCCAATAACCTTCCTGGACACAAAATTTCAGACATTGATTTCATGTTTTAGAGCTTCCAAGAGTCAATAATTCTATAAACAATATGCATATAAGTACAAAATCTTCATTAAGCTGACAATACACAATCAAGTGAAGTGCCTTTGAATGGCGATCGATAGACGAATTTCCTGCGCAACCCCATTTTCCAATATCCGCTGCTCAGAACAAACTACTTTTTATATAAAAACTAACAGCTAATAACATTAAGGTAAAATCGACTAATCGATATCGTTAACCGTATACCTTTTTGGTTCCGTATGCAAAAACATTGCAGAAACCTCTTATGAAATAGTCACAACATAAAAAACTTAAAAAAAAAAAGTGAAATCTAAAAATAGTTTTAATTTACAGTAAATAACAAGAGAGGCAACTTTCAACATCCATTGCAGTAAGACCAATAAATTAGTTACTGCGAAGACGTCGCCACCCGGGCTGAGACACGAAAGAGTGACGTCACAAGCATTCCAAGACCACGTCTAGCCTTAAGCCATTAAGAGTTACTTGCACTCTGTTTTGTATCTACTAATAATAATATGTTCCCAATCAGATAGTAAGCCACAAAACAGTCATATGAATGTGATATCGTAGTGAATCATCCCATATTCAATCATTGTTATTTTTGCTATAAATGCCTAAGTTTAAACCGTTTGGCTCCGTGCCATTCATATCCTTTTGTGAGAAGAATAACGGCATTCGTATTTAAATGAAAGATAATATGAGTAACAGAGAATAATGATATGGATGCAGTTTCGCTGCAGACGCAATGGCTTTTCAGTGCAATCAAGATAACTGAAATGGATTGCTTTTGAAGGTATGATAGCAAAATATGAAGGAAATCTGGTTTTGTAATTAATAACTCTTTCATAATGAGCGGAAGGCAACATTTAAAAACTGTTTTAGTCATTTTCAGTAGGTGTTCAATTGTTTTCCTGTCCTTGTTTTAGGAATTAAAAGGTGATAACAAGAAAAAATCTTAAGCGGAATGCGGCAAGTTTCCTGCACTCGCTCACGTAGGCCCAAGGCGCGAATAAACTGGACTTCCCGCTCCTCGCCAATTTACTATGACGAATAGGGACCTTGTTATTGTCATGCAAATCCTGGGTAGAAATACCAGCCGTACAAAACGTCAAAAACATTGTTTTTACATACGTTTCCTATGGAAATAATGCAACAAACAGAAAAGTTCCGAGATTTCTAAATTGGTTGCACAAACAAATTAAATGCTATCGATACAATACAATGTAATTAACCTCGAGTAAACTTCCAGTTATGTGGTATACATAAGCCGCAATGAAGTGTGCACAGCCAGCAAACATCCGCGCAATCACACCATTCTGAGAAATTATAAATACAACCCGTTGACCTATATCTGGGCATGTTTTATACATTAAAATGTTACACAATTTTCATGCACGTCAACGTAATCGAGGGAACCGTTAAAACGCACTTGATGAAACATACGCCAATGTCATCAATCATTGCTATAAGTAATAAGTTGTGAACATACGCAATCCCAATTACTTTTTGTCGCTTTAAAAATATGTTTTACGATTATTTGCATGAACTTTACGTGCTTTCGAAATATCATTGGATCCAAGTTACCCTTTTGTTACTTATACTTTAAATTGAGGATAATCATAACCTCTGAATGATTGATTGATAGGGTTACTGATCGTTGAGCAATGTTGGTATTCTGAATGGGCTTGAACCACGACACCTGACATTTGGATCCAGTCACATATGGCCCCCAAGAATGACACAGATCATGTAAAAAGGTCAAGCCCAACTCAAATTTCCAGTCAGGGGTCCCATATCTTAAATACCTATAAGAATTATCGTAACGATTTATTTGGAAATTACGCTCGTTTATCAGTTTATGTTTAAGTAAGCTGACATTTCGTTATCTATTTCTCAATTCATTTAAGTAAATCATATTTTAATGGTGGTCCATTAAAATCGGTCCAGTTTTTTGTGATGATTTCTTAAAAGAAATTAACGCGATGGAAAAGCAAACATCACATTAATAGGTTCCATATGGCTTTATTCTTATACACTTAATTGAAAGGGCTATTTTGTAACATAGCTAAATAGATTTTTTTTCAAACATACTATTGGTTATTAAGCCACTGAATATAATTAAGCAATAACTTCACTCATTTATACTACTTAAACATAAAAAAAAACAAAATCTTTCAATTTCCCTTTATGTTAATATCAGTGAAAGTAAACTCGTCTAATAAATTAAGCTCATCACGTAACAATTTTTGTTACTACAAAATCAAAGCAATAAATTACGGACTTGACTTCTTTCCAAACTGATGTCTACTTAGCCTTACATTGAAGTCATATCTGATCAATCACTTAGTTTTACTTAGAAAACAAAGCTGTGTTTGTCGTAATATAATACTTTTATTTTGTTGGCTTCGGGCTTTCACTCCACTAATACTCATAATGTATTTAACGCCATACAAATAAGCCCTCGATATTGATAGCAATAACGCCCTTACTCCATTTTATACCCTATACAAATACCATTAAGTTCTGTATTCATTTGTTAGCCAAAAAAGTCTACCTCCCAGTTTATGGAATACAACTGTCTCATCATTATCATCATCATTTCAGGCGAAAAACGTCCACAGTTGGACCTAGGCCTCCCCCAAGCACCGCCACAGCGAACGGTCCTGTGTGTTTCACATCCATCTGATTCCTGCGATCCTCACCAGGTCACCGATCTACCTTGTGGGACGTTTTCCGATGCTGCATCTTCCGGTACGCGGTCCCCACTCCAGAACCTTTCTGTCGCAATGACCATCTATTCTGCGAGCAATGTCACTGCCACATAAGTAAATTGCATGCAAGTGTCTGTTGAAAACAAATTCAACTTACTAAATTATTATTTTTTACAATAATATTTCTTCATGAAACTGGGCCTCAAATACACAAAACTCTATTAGTGTCGCTAACGCAAAAAGTGCATCGATCTAAACTTTTTTAGCGATTCAGTTGTGCAGTAAGTACTAACCAACTGACCGTGACATGAAATGCAACGACTAATTACGAAATAACCCAGCTAAGATTCTTGCGAACAGCCGTTAAATTAACACGACAGTTAGGTTTCAAAAGTCTGTACATTTAATGTTGTAAAAATAAATTAGGAGAATTATATCTCTGTACATTAGGACGAAAATGGGGAGATCATTTTATTATTAGTTCTGCAGAATTTCAAAATTTGCATGTGAATCCCCTGAAAATAATTTGAAATACCTAAAATATATCTGCAAACTACATGTATATGTAATATGTATATTCCTAATGGTCATTTGGTCTTCTTCAATTTTTGCTATAAGATAACTATTCTCCAATACTAGCAAAAACATAAAAATATGAATAGTTTTACTACTATCGATGAATAAGTCTCAAGGATGCAATACCACAACGATTACGAAAGGTCCTTACTAAAGACTTTTCACGTAAATACGAACAATGAGATGAAGGATTCAAAGTAGATCAGAATTCGCAATTTCGTCGCTTACAAACCAACATTAATTGGTTTACCTCGGTTTTGTCTTACTGCTTTCGATACACAATGTCATGCATTTAGTACGATAATATACGTACTAAGGTTCATGAACACGAAGGTAAGAAGTAGGTACATTACCCATACAAATAAGACCACCGCCATACAGCTGTCGAACAACAAATCAAACCCAACACAGACCGATGACTCCCCACAGCTAATTATTACTGATTAAAGCAAAAATAAACGGCACACCCAAAAATGGGTGCGCGTGAAAAATTAAAAGATCCCATTGCATATCAATCAATGCAATTAACAGGCGCTCCACTTACCTATTAACATGTTTTAAAGATTTTAACACTGAGCGCGTAAAACATCTCATTTTTTATGTTAACATGCGTTGCATAAGCTTTACCTTTAAAAATTGGTATTACAAAGGGCATGTTATTTCACGTTGGGTTGCTGGGTGAGTTAATAAGATATCGCAATCTTACCTACAGCTGTCTAGGCATAATTGAGTATCTGGCAACACTTGAACAGTAGTTTATTACCGTGGATCTCTCATCAGAACTGCGCTGTTAATGAAGTTGATTTTTTACAGTTCAGCTTGGGTCAGCCAATTTATCGCGCCCTTAAATCTGAAATTTACTCGTAGACGACTGGTAGAGTAATTGCGACTTATTAATGCGAAGAGCAACGTTGTCTATCTACATCTGTTTATTTACTTTATTTAATGCTATAATGGGGGCTTGAAGCAATTCACTTTCGTATGTTGATTACATATGCGTAGGCACTTAGGAAGGCGGTACAAAGGTTTTATTATCAATAATCAATTTACAACAGAGGCACCGATTGGATCGGGAAATCCCAGAACTACAATTATTCCGCTGCCTAGTACGTATTAATTCCATTTTAAAATCAAAGAAAAGCATTTATATAACTGTACCTATTTAAAATTATGGTATCTTTGTGATTACAAAATGTGCTCATTAATGTACTCGTATCACGGATGCGATGATGATCACAATGGTGGCGTAACAAAATCTTTATTGATCTTATAGGCGTTGAAATTTAGATTCTGTCACTAAAAGTCTGGTACTCCCTCTCTCTTCCTCCACTAGATCGAGAAAAGTTTGAAGATCTCCCATTTAAAAAAAGGGCTATGGGATACCTGTATTTTTATTAAAATTATATTATGATTCGAAACTCTTCTAAGATAGTCGCATATCATTTCTGTGACCTACAACTCCACTAGTAATCTTTGCTCTTAAACTACTTGTACTTTCTATATAACATGTCTGCTGCATAATATTTGTTCATCACTCAAAAAATCGTCTCCCATCGTTTATTGCTTATGTCCGGAAACTAAATACTTCACGCTGTGAACCAAAAAGGCGTCAGCACACTATAAACTTGGCACCAACTCCATTCTGCAAACATTCTAGTTTAATAAAAGTCTTGAAGATATCTTGATGATACTCAATCCCTGCATTCGTATCCTCTTTTTGGAATCGCATTGCGAGTATGCGACAGTGGTTTACTCTTAAAGTTTCTGTTTTATTTTAGTTCTTGAAAATAACTTCTTGCTTGCGAGTTTCTTCCCTTTGTTTGAATAATTTGCAATGGTATAAGGTTTGAAATTGTCTGTTTTATTAGCGACTTACTTTAGTTGAGCACTTATCCAAAAAAATATAATAGGTACTACGCGATAAAAAGAACCATCATCGTAAGGGTTTTCTTGCTATTTCCTATATTGACACGGAAAGCACAAAGAGTTAATTTAACCGGAAAGACAAGAAAAATAGTAGGTATGATGCACAAGTATTTGGATTTCAGCCAGCAACTCATCGATTTTTCTACAAACTTGTTTATAAGTCTGGGTCTTCCAACTTTTTACAATTCTCTGAAAGTGCGTCGACCTGGGTGTCACAGAATGTAGGATATAGCAGCACCAAGAACACACGTCACATGTCTTTTATTTTTAATAACGAATGTATGTCACCGCTTCTGATCTTTATTTTTCTTTTTTTGTCTGCCGTACGTGACATTGTGCCGCGCTGCCAAATTGTTAAAATCAGCAAAATGTAAGTAGCATCTGTAATTAGGACGGCAAAGAAGTTTTAAAACACAATAATCATTAGTATTGGTATGCGGACTGCTGTGAATAAATGCATGGTCGTGTTTAACTTGACTTTTAAACAAACAAACGGTAATGGCAGCATTTTAACTTCAAACATTAGCTTTTGGTGTTGATAAAACAAAAAACACATCGTGATTTTTACCTGAAGAAGCTAAAATAATGGTGTCACATTTCTAAAATAAACACGTTAAACTTAAATCACTCAAGAAATAATATTTAATTAGACTAAAAAACAGCTTGCGGTTCTTGATTGACAAACAACGTGGAAAAAACTTGCTTAGGATGAACTAAAATAAATTCTTCTAAGAATATAATTTTATAGAAATATATCACCACAGGAATGACTCAAATGGTGTGGAATTACCAAGAAAACATGATGCGGGTGATCTCATTATTTAGGATATACAATAACTTTTTGTCTTAGGGTTAGGGCAGCCATTGTTCTAGTTCAATCAATAAGGTGACTTATATGTACTCATTCAATATTCTATAAGCATAACAGCCATATCAGTCCATTGATTAATCAATCCTTTTTTTTTTTAATACAATACATCTCATTTTATCAAAATGAGAGGAAGCATGTGCGACTGCCAGGCGTGAGGTTCTGGGTCCGATTCCTATATCAGGTATAGGGGATAGGGGTTTGCAAATAGGGATTTTCCCAGTAACAGGCCAGAGTCTGGAAATATGCTTAGTTATTGGCAATCATCTGGCACCAATTACAACCACCTCTGCTCAACTTGTAGGAGACTGCATGAGTAGAAATAATTTATCCAAAATGAATTTGATTTCTTTAAGCATCATCTCATCAAGTTTCTATTGAAGTCAAGCCAAAACTCCACAACAGAACAACATAATCAGATTCTACACTTATGCTTATTATTTTTATTTACGTTATAACTGGTTAGAGTGGCCAGTTGTGTCGCAACAGGGAGACAACCTTTCTATAGGTAGTCATATCGCCTAACGCCCACATGTTTTAGATAGATAGATAGATAGATAGATAAACCTTTTATTTGTTACAACACAGAACATACACGAAAGCACAATTAAATTAAATTATAAAAACTAAGCACATATATAAATATAAACAGTATCAACAAAGAAAAATATAATAAACACATGTAGGTAATTAGAAAAAGAAAAAAAGAAAAATACAAAGATGGGAGCCATAGTGCGGTGTGCATCTCAGTGTTGCACCAAATGGGAGTCCAGCTCAGCATATGTCAGGCAAATGTACCTGACGCTGATTTTCTGCTGGATCCTTGTGATGACATACGGACGACCAGATGGTTTTGTGAGAGAAGTTTTATGTGCGTAGTGAATTTAGTAGGTGGTGATATATATATTATAATAATGTTGACAAAGTGAATAATGTGTATTAAAATAATGTGTTCATAATTTGGAAAAAAAAAAGTAATAATAAAACAATAGTGGTCTTAAACAGTAATTTCATAAGCACTCAATTATAAAGTTCAAGCCGCCAAACAGTGAATGTAGGTACGCCCAGCTGACCGTTCCAGATATAAAGAACACGCAGGCAAGCTATATGATGGACGTGTTCAAAATAAACATACCACGTTTTTTCTGTGAGGTTATAAGAAATTGTCGTAGCCGTGTCCTGAATGTGTTAAGACATTTTACATTTCTTATGGGCGGAGGAATGTTATTCCAGCATTTGGATGCTGCGTACCGAAAACTGCCTCTGAAAGCAGCTGTCTTGTGCGATGGAGTGGACAGTTGTTGCGAGCACTGTCTGCTGGCACATTCCCTTTTGCTAGCGATCCAGCTCAATTTATTGTAGAGGTAAGTTGGCTGCTTGTACCGTATCACCCCAAACAGTAGGCAAGCTAAGTGCAGCTTGCGACGCGACTTCATCCTGAGAATTGAGCGCTTGTTTAGAAATGGCGTTATGTGAGTTCTTGCAGGGACGTTGCAACAAAATCGAGCACAGGCGTTTTGCACCCTCTGGATCAGTCGATCAGTTCTTGCCAGTAGTCGAGGGCCGATAACGGTATCTGCATAATTTAGATTTGAAAGCACAAGCGACTCCACAAGCTGGATTCGCAACTCCTCCGACAAATATGGCCTTATTTTATAAAGGACCTTTAGCCGGTAGAAGCACGTACGAACTGCGGCTGCCACATGTGCTTCGTATCTTAAGCCAACGTCCATATTCAGACCCAAATTACGTGCCTCACTGACTCGACTGACCGACTCACCCAATAGGGTAACATTGAGTGTTGCAGGCACTGCACTGATCTGACAATTGGTTCCAAACACCATGTATTTAGTTTTAGTAGGGTTTAAAACTAAACCGTTGTTCTCAGCCCAACATGCTATTCTACTGAGATCATCGTTTAGGTCCTTTAACGCGTTAACATATTCACTTGGCTTAAAAGAGATATATACCTGCACATCATCGGCATAAATATGATATCTACATCGCTTCAAAGAATTTACAATGTCCGCACAATACAAAATAAAGATTAATAAAGATTTTAGCTAGAGATGTGCCAGGTATTTTCGAATAACTCACTTATTAAGTTGAATTATTCGATCGTTTTTCAAATACAACGTTAATCACAATAGAATTGTAATAAAAATGACAGTGAAGATATTTTTCATATTAGATTTATTACAAAACTAAGCCTAAATGTAGATTCTTACGTAAGACCACAAATCAAGTGCTCAATAGATGCAATAAACAAACCATATCAAGTGATAGTCTATTTCCGTAATGTTCGTCAACAATGGTCCAACACAAGCTACTTCGATAAGGCAAAGACAAGAATTTTATCATGGCCTTTAAAGCTATTAACGTTAATTTAGTAATTAATTATTAAAACAATATATTACTGGCTATTCATCAATCATTTTGTCACCTCTATTTTATTAGTCGTAGGGTTCTTTGGACCAACTTCTTTTTTTTAGAGTAGTGTTTTAGGATCACAAGGAAAAAGGATTGAAATACAGTTACCAAAAACCTTTTTTTTTTTAATTTTATTGGTGGTCCCATCACCACTGCTCTCAAAACGGTGAATGAAAACATCGTGAGGAAACCGGCATGTCCTAGAACCAAAAATTCGAAGACATGTGACATTCACCAACCCGCACTGGGCCCGCGTGGTGGATTACGGCCCATTCCCTCTCCTTGAGAGGAGGCCTGAGTCCCAGCAGTGAGAACATAAAAAGGCTGATGATGATGATGATGACGGTGGTCCCAAAATACTACTCTAAAAAAAAATTGTAGGTGGAAGTTGGACAACAGTCCCTGTTCAAAGAGCCACACGACCCCATTTTATTGAACTCATTCGAATGTTTTATATTATATCTATTAGTCTATTCGGCGCAGCACTATTCAAAACCTACTTCCGTAATTTTATAGTAAGTATTGCTATCTCAGTCACACATTCAGAAGAAATATGGGGTATCGGTTAGATCTCAGGTCGAGTACAATCGTCAAGATCTGTGCTACTATTGTGCCACCCACAGGCCCTGTTTCGTATGCACTAACGACTATTAAAGGGTTATAACCCTAAAATAATGAACTACGATACATCGTGACCGCCACAAAGAAAGATTATCATTTTTGTCCTAAATTCTAAAACAAAACGCATTGGCTTAGTTAAGATATGGCTCTATCGTGAGACAGACCAATTATGCCCATATTTGTATTTTCAAGCACTCGGTAATTTAACTAGATTCTTAGGTATCGAACGGGTTTCTGAGATCCCTTTAAGCGTATCTTAAATGACCCCCGCTCTGGGTGTAGTGAGACGGTGTCATACTTGCTCTAAAAATAACTGATTCACATTTTTTGTGTGAATAAGCTAAGTATTTATCAAGCTGATATTTAAAACAACCATACATCATTTTACATATTTTGTAAGTAAAAGAGGCTAATGTACCTAATAGCTCTATGGTTCTATGTTACTTTGGGTCACTA
This sequence comes from Leucania comma, assembly GCA_958295575.1. Classification (NCBI taxonomy): domain Eukaryota; kingdom Metazoa; phylum Arthropoda; class Insecta; order Lepidoptera; family Noctuidae; genus Leucania; species Leucania comma. Next base: position 7,858,900 of record OY282468.1, read on the forward strand.
TGGCAATATATTTTTTATTTTTCACAACATGATGTTTACCTAAATGACATTGTTTACATAATATGATATAAAAACACTAAATACATTCAGGCGTCAAGTGTGTATTTGCATTTATTTTAACTTTATATACTTTTGTACCCAAGTTTATTTTTTAATAATACTTTTTTATCGTACACCTGGCATGTTATCTCTCCACCACCCTTGGTTGACTGGCAGATAGGACATTAAATCCACCTTTTTACGTGTATCTTACATGAAGTTTAAATATTCCGTGTCAGTCTGTGTCTGAGGTTCCAGCTGCCATATAATGTGTTTACGGACAAGACTAAATAAAATTCTTTCTTCTCTAAGATCACAGATTTTTGTACCAGTAAATATAAAATCTCCCTACATAAGAATCTTATTATAATAATGTTCTTTATACCTATCCTGTTGAAACCACATTCCTTGAGTAGTATTTTTTGCGTAGGCGTCGAACCCCACACCCATCGTTTCTTGCATTATAATTATCTGGAACGGATAAACTTGGTCTTATAGTTTATGCCAGTTTATAACTTACTCTCATAAATTAGTTCTACGTTAATTTGTAATAAGCCTTCGGGTAACAAAGGGCGATTAACGAAAATTACCCAATCATCTATGTATTTCGTTATAACAACTTATAATAACTTACAAAATGAATGAAAGTTTAATTACTTACTTTGTATTAAATTTACGGGATTTTTGAACTTATCGAAAACTGTGACACAAATTACATCGACTTGATAAAACGCTTTTGATTCCATAGTGATCATTTTCATTCCATTCACAGGTATTTCAAACGGTACCATATTTTGAAATACCATAAAATGCCCTGAAGCAAAAAGCTCTTGCAACAGCTACCAAATCAAAGTTGATACATCAAGAATCGAGAACCTTTACAACCCTGCGGCTAAATCGCAAATCGCTTACATAATCGGAAAATGCAGTATGCAAATCGCCTTACAAAATGGCCTATAACAACCGTCCATAATTTATTATCACGCAAAACCAGGTAGCACTGGCTGTATCGAGTCTGTGTTTACAACTCTACAATGAATAACTGATTATATTTACTTGTGCTTTTCCATCGAATTATTCATACGTCCTTCGAGTACCATAGTCAACAATGCGCTTAATGAAGGCAGGTAGCGTATGGATGTACTTGGTGTTAAGCAAGCAACTCAAGCAAGCTGCCAACTTGGTCATTACATGAACGAGTCGGCACTGGCGCCAGGCGACGCATTATACATGGAAATACATTGGCCGGATATGCCTTTTGTGAATGGTATTAATAAGAGCAGAAAATTGCTCAGATAATATTATCTGTATTATTCTCAATATGATAGACATGTAAAGAAAAAATATAACAAAGAAAATTAGATTCCAGTATCGTCCGTATAGAATTATTTCTAATGCCACATTCTGCGGTTGCTAATCAGTCTGCCTTTTATAGATGTGATGAATACCATGTTTAGTCACTGAATGGATAGTACAAGCATCCGTAGATAATTTATAAACGAAAAGTACAGCCTTATTTTTCTTGTTAGCAACTCGAAAATTAATATGGCATTTTGTATTCGTATTATTCATCGGTTATCAAACTTAAATTCAAGTCTCGTTTATATTCCGGTGGCCAGTTACCAGCATTAACGAGGAATATCTTTGGCCTTGTGCCACCTATCGCTTCGAACCTGTCTTACAAGACCCTGTTGATAAGAATCGAAGTATTAATAACCATATATGACAATATTATACTGTCAACAATGTACGAGTAACTATGTTTAAGAATTTGCATAGCTAGCAATGAAGATGTTACCACATCTTCATTTAAACAAAAGAAATTGTAATAGTGACTAAGGTTATCGGGTTTAAAAATTTTAAATTAGTTACGACTAAACTACTAAATATAACAAAAATCATAACCTTCTTGCATATATTACAAGGATAAAAATATCAGTCTTACAGGGCACGCTCTACTTAGAACGAATTTCACGCCCTTGTCACATCCAGTTAGCGCATTAACATTGTTAGTGATTTCAACCAGTTTGAATCTGAACGGCATCATTTAACATTGCAATTTGTTTAATTGCATGTCTAGGAACAACTACACACCATATATAGCAGAAATATACACTAAGCAGACCAGGACATTCCTTTGTTCATAATATATGGTTATAACTGGCTCACAATATTAGATTTATGTTGTGTAAATAGATATATTAGTAGGCAAGCAGGACTTATATGGTGGCAAAGTAACATCAAGTTTAATGTAGACAAAGGATAATTAATATTATTTGAAAGCTTTATAATTTGTTGTTGCATTTATTCAAATGATCTAACATGATAAATATCTTACTTACCTAATTATTTTTCCCCTTTACTAAATTACGTACTCTTAGTACTCGGCAAATAAGTCGAACCCGTTGCTATTGTTACACGCAGCCCCGCTTCAATTGAGACCCGAAAATCTGTTACAGTGCATTGAAGGTCGATCGCCATTTTGGTTTAACTTATATGCCTCTTATTTTAGACTTGAATTGACGGAGAAACAACTGAAAGTATACATAACAGTACTTACAACCCGAATACGTGATGAATTTTTCAATTGAGCGTGGACATTGATCTTGCGCGTGGATGAAAGTGAGCCAAATCCAAAAGAGCTAAAAAATTCAAAGGAGTTTCTAGTCCGATTTAATCATATTTGAAAGAAAAAAAATATCATAGGCGAAACCGACCTTCTTAATATTAGAAAAAAACATTCACTGTATTTTTATCTAAATATATTGCAAAATTAAATGTAATGTAGTATCTACTAAGTTTTTTGGGTTATTATTATTCCATTTACATATTTTTCGTTGGATTCGACCCTTTGAAAATTTCACACTATATGTGTACTCTTTGCTGCCAGCAAAGAGTGTACTCTTTGCTGGCATCAACCGCTTTGCAGCTGACTCCAACACGATTACAAATTAATGAATTAAAAAAAAAAAAAAAAACTTAGAATTCAAAAAGGCACAGTGCCAAATCTTATTCAAGTGTCCCATAAACCGATTCCGCACTTTCAAACGCACCTGCCTCTTACATTATACATTGTGGAAAACGGGACAGCGAATGACACGGCTGCAGAACTTGTACTTTCGGTTAGTATATCGACCGGACGATTTTAATCTGATGTTGCACCTACAATATTATATTTAGATTTCTTATGGCCTGTACCTATACTGTATAACACACCTTCGAGGAACGCTGTTCGCTATAGAGTCGTCTAAATTTCTATTATCGCGTTAAAATATCGCAATATTAGGAGTGCTACATGCTTAAATTGTTGTAAGATAACTTGGTTTAGTGCTCTTTAACAAATATTTGTTATCATCTACGACTATTACATAATCCTATGTACATTTTCCTTCTGCGGCAATCAATTTTGTTATTTATTACTGACTTTTATATAAGCAAATAGTAGACCACATTTCAAGGTACGTGCTATTATAGGTCACCTAAGGATACTCGTTTACTCAATATTTCTTTTTTCTTTACAGAAATCTCACTGCTCGTTCGCGATAACAGATGACTGGTGTAATAATGACATAGAGTCTCCCGTACAAATGGACGACAAGGACATACTCGACAGCAACCCGTTTTACGCTGAGAGGATGCTGATAATCGAACAGCCTTCCAAAATCGACATACAGTATACGGCAAACGGTAAAAATAAGGTAAAGTCTATAATTGTTTAATAGCTTGCACAAGCAGAACTATATATTGTACCGAAACCCACCATCAACAAATTCCCAAAGGTGATCGTAATATTCTAACACTACTTGTGTTGATTGGCAATAACTGGATCACCCAAGAAGATCTGAACTGCCAGAGTTAAGGTCAATGAGACTCGTAAGAATAGAATGTAATAATAGAAAGGTCTAATAATAGCAGTTACTTGACCAGTTGACATTTATCACGTAACAGCATCATAAAAAGTGATGATGTCGGCAAACATCCTTTAAAAACATAACATGACGAGTACGAAATAAGTTTTACTCATGATTCATTTAATGTATTTAGACTAACAAATTATGAACAATTAACCTAAATTGTTTCTTGCTTACAAATATGATATGGTTGTTAAAGCTAACGTTGATTTCACACCACATTATCGTAAGGGCACAGATGTCCGAGTGACTAAAACTGTATATGTACGTGAGGACATGCTAGTTTCAACTAAAGACCTGACAAATTTTCGCAGGTGTTTGAGCACAATAAAATATTGGATAAAAGTATAATAATAATAATCAGACAAATTTTCAGTGACCAAACTTTGTTTAATCAATTAAGAAACATGAGCTATTCTTTGTAATGTTTTTTCTATTTCTATGGTTATAATATAGTCTTTTGACTGCCCAATAAATTGTAGAGAGCCTGAACAATTAAACTTTGACGATTTTTTTATATAATTTCCAAGTATTGAGAAAGAGTTCTATCGACGCAAGCTAAAGTCTAGCTTAATTTAGCCTTCCTTCTCTATATCAGTAGCAAAATGCACGAGGAAGCAAATAGCTGACGACGCTGCGACCTATCATTCTGACAGCTCAATAATTTAAGAATTAGCTCTAACATCTCCGTTCCCTTTGAAATAATTACAACAATTATAATAATCGTAATAATTACAGCAGACTATGCTTTAATAATGATACTATAATTATAATTACTCTTTAACAAGCGTGTATTTCATACTGTTATGATAGCTGGTATTGCAGAAAAGCGAAAGTCGGGAAACCCAGCCCAGTAGTTAAAGAAGATAAAGAAGAACTCACAGAAATTTGGCTAAATTACATATTCAGCCAGTAAAATACATAAATATGGAAGTTACTTTTAGGTAGTATCCTTGTAGAGTTCACTAAGAAATAATAAACCAATACGAATACTATCTTAGAAAAGGCTATATAAACAATTTTGGTAACAAAGTGCTGTGTTTTCAACACAAACATGTTGCTTTTAAAACTACAGTTGTACTTTGTTGATAAGCATTAGATTCACTGCTTGTATTGTTTATGTAAACTATAATTTAGCGTGTCGATGTTTTTATATTGGACCTACTGTATTTACAAACCTTTTAAATGAAGTAAGATCAAACAAAAACTCATTCTCAAAAATATGAGCGTTCGATATATTGAACTGTAGGATAACTTAACGATGAGTCACTACAAATTCTTGTAAATCAAAAATCTGCATCCTTTAAATAATGCGCAACTGATTCTCGCTTATAACACTAGAAACACCAAAGTGGTCAAATGACCCAATGTTGTTTTTGATCAATCATATTATTAAGAATATCGTATTGTAGTCATTGTCGTTTGATTTTTAATATTTCGTTATTATTTATTTTATTTTAATGTGTATACCCATAGCAAGATAAATATTTATTAAAAATTGTTGCCGACCTAGAAAGACCGCAGTAGTCATTTGACCACTTGTAACTTCATTTGACTCCACTTGGGTTTTTATAAGTAGTTCAAAATTTCAGTCTTCCTAGTGTTAAACCCAAGTTATTGTTAAACTTATTTACTTTTGCAGCCAGACATAATGATCGTGAATTCGACGCAAAGCTTCAACATCGATCTCAAGCAATATGGTCACAAATGTTCTGGGGACAAATGTTTTGTCACCATCGAAGCTAAAGCTACAAATCAGTTCTGTAACGTGTCAGGAGGAGTAACTGAATCAGTAGAAGTGAAGGTCAGCATGGGGTTGAAAGAAGAAGCTCGCATTAAATACTATGTGGCGTGTGCGTGCGAATGCAGTCTGAAAGTACAGACACGCTCACCGGTTTGTAATAAAAATGGAAACTTAACTTGTGGGGCCTGTTCGTGTGAGCCTGGATGGTACGTATCACAAACTACATTATATATATTGATTTCATTTGAATAGGAATAGATAGAAAGAAAGAATAGAGAATAGAAAGAAAGAAATCTAAAGAATACCAAACAATTGTTGGAAGTTGTTGTGGTAGTTGACTAGTAGAGAATGCCTTAGGTATTAAGTCCGACTTTGTACTTTGTGTTGCATGAAGATTAAATAAATAATTAATAAATAAAGTCCTTGTAGCGACTGCAATAACAATGTCGTCAAGAGTATTAATCACACCAAGCTGTGCAAAAACTACCTTATTCAGTAATATTCCAATTTAACCTTTTAGTTAACAGTCATAATATTTACAAAGAAGAAAAAATGACATTGAAATAACATTTCATTTGCAAATCAAGGAAAACATGTCATGTTTGCGCAATTAATTGACTGAACTGATAATTATGATTTGTAGGACTAGAAATAGTAAAATATACCGAATTGTCTTTTTCAACACAAAATTTAACTGGTCGAGAATGTCCTGTTACTTTATATACACCATTATGTGTTACTACTGCACATAAAATTGAAATGGATAAATATATGCCATGAATGAAGAGACACAGAGCTACAGAATGACGAGATACAATGCAAATAAGAAGAACAGAATCGTTTAACAAAATCCTATAAAACATAGACTTGGCGTAATCACTTCATATACAAACTCAAAACAAAAGATTTGTGTAATAGATGCTACCATACAAGTTGTAGAAAGTAAATGAGTGAAACCTAGCACTTCAGACGAAGCCAAACAAACTACTAAAACGCTCGTAAAGCCGCAGCTCATAAACATAATAAACTTATTTAACTTCACAAATTGTCTTGAAGTAACAAGCACCAAACAATAATACTGATTTATTATCTGGGTAGAAAACTCAAAGCAGATACGATAGTTGAAGACACGTTATCATCAAACTTAGTTTATAATTCCAAATTCACCAAGCATAGGTAAACGTAGGTCATCAAAATGTCGTCATAACGAAGCACACACTAAGGTTGATTTTCACAAAGAAATACCAGTAAATATTTAAGTTCAACCCAACAAAAACTCTTTGTTTGAGCATTGACGTGGAGTTAATTGTGGCATAAGAGCCAGCTTTCATCTGAATAGCAGGGTTATTAAAAATGCTCAATGTTTTGATGCAATATAATTTGTAAGAACAGCTGCATGTCAAAATCTAATTATTCTAATGCAATTTTTTGATGATTATGCTGTTGCGGTAATTTCTTTGTTAAATTATACATAGGACTCACATCTTTGAGTTTGGTAGTAATATTAAATAAAAATCAAATCGGATCATTTGAAGGAGATTGTATATATTATGCTCTATCAGTGTAAAAATTTGCGATTAAGCAAACGATCAACTTAATCCATTTTCAAATATAAATACGGGATTAGTATGCATACCTTGCTATACTAAGCTGTGTCACCCATATTACAATTAACGGGCATCATGCCTACAGCCACAGTCGGATACAGTTATAAAATGCCCATCAGCAATGGACGGATAACCGATTAGCTTCTGATTATTATCAATAGACTTCATCGTTAAAGAATGCCGTATATACATAATGTAGGTCTAGGAGATTCTTATTACAGTCAACGTTGTAGTGTAGAAACTTTTTGTGTTCTTTACCTTTCGTTATTCGTTTGTACTTATCATCTGAATAACATATTGATTGGTGAACTTGGCATTAATTTTCTGTCCCCATTTCACGTCTTGCATGTTATCTAAAAATACATACTGTAATAGGATTGACAAAAAAATTTCAAGGATACTCTTGTACAATCTAAAACAAAACCTAACTGAAGACAAAGTAGCCTTTCTAAAAAAGTCTAAAAAAAGAAACACTAAGCTAGCAATCGAAACTTTAATAACATTGTAATGTACCAGCTTCCAAAGTCAGCAAATATTTTTCTTCTACAGGACAGGCAAATATTGCGAGAAGCCAATTTGCGACGGAACAAGAGGAGATATAAGTCAGTGCTCACTGAGTTCATTAACCGACGTAAGTTACACATTGAAACCTACAAACCTATCAAAAAATATGTAAAGGAAGCCTTGAACCTCATTGAGTTAGTTTATTCTCTTCCAATTGGATTTATGTGACGTCACATGTTCTTCAAGGCAATTTCAGTTCCTTAATTTCCAGTCTTCTTTTCTGTCTTGCTCTTTGTGTCTCACAACCAATAATTTCCAGGAGGACTGTTCATTCAACGGCTACTGTGGTCCTTGCGAGACATGTATCTGCTATACTGACAGAGAAGGCTCTCAGTACTTTGACCAAAACAACTACTGCCAAGGACTGTGCAGCGTTGCTGTTGAACTTGAAGACTTCCTAGTCAACAATACCATCGGAGAATTCTCCAAGGATAACCGTCACATGACCATCCAACGATATAACGAGACTTTGACGACAGAAAAGGATAATAAAAACAGAAAAGTTTGGGTGAAGTGCAATGAAACTATCGACAATTGTGGTTTATTAGAATTCTACGCTAAACGTGATGAACATGACATGATATTCGTAATGATGCTGAACCACTGCAATGAAATCAGTGCTGCAGCTGTTGTAGCTGATACAAAAGGTAAGCAACAGGATCACTACTCCAACGTCTTCAAAAAAATAGACTGGTCTCTAATTCATAAACTAAAAGAACTTTTAATATTCATAAAACTCATAAGAGTTCAGAGGCTCTACCACGAGTTCTTAATGCGATCCATTTTGCAACCTAAACTGAACTGTTAAAGGGATCAGTCTAAATAGGATGTATATCTCCATTCTTTCTCGCTCGCACGACTGACATTTTAGCACGTCATGGTGAGGCAAGTATGCACTCATTCAAAATTTATTAACACGTTGGAACTGCAACAAAAAAACTTGAATATTCATTACCTAATCTTAATTTATTTAATAAATGGACTGTCAGAACATTTTAATTTAAACCAACGTTGGTAAACAAAAATGAATGTTAATTAAGAACGATTCTGTTTTGAAATTGCCACACAGCGAATTCCATGTCACTCAGTATCTTATTTGCGTCACTTTTGAACAATGAGCTTCTTATGAATGAAAAAGTCATTTTTAATTTCATATGCATACTTTTGCTGTATTCAAAAATATACTTTATTTTTAAAAACATAGAGTCATTTTTCTTAATGTTTACAAGATTAAATTTACACAGATGTGTTCAATAATTCCAGCCTTTTGACATGACAAAACAAATATAAGCGCTCTGACACCAGCTGCGTATCGGGCTTTCTTGGAATATACTTGTACATAATTATATTTATCATTTGGTCTCGTTCTATCGTTGTTATTAAAACAATCATATCCAGTTGTAAAGTATTATTTATTTATGAATATAGTTTTGTGTAGTCTAACTGTCAATATAGAAAGAAACCTCGTCAACTTTCAAAGGTCGTGATTTTCTACCTTCTTGTAATAATTATGTAGTTTTATTTTAGTTTACCTCTACTGTGGTTTTTCCATCACTTTTGTGTAAGATAAATGATTTATAATTCGACTTAGGGTCTTTATTAAAACAATTTTCCTGCTACGGTCTTCCCGTAAAATTATTATTTAGGTGTCTTCAAGGCTAAAGTGAATAGGCTCTTAATAAACTAGTGCGCTTCACTGCATACCGTCAGGTGGAATCGCATTCAAGCACTAATTTATATCAATTATTTTTAAAACGTTCACCAGAGCGAGTTCCGAATCAAAATTGATAGACACAACTGTATCTTTATTTGTTTAATCATTTGTCTAACGATTGTCACCGGCCTAGAAAAATAATATCACATTTTGACAATATTTACCTACCACTGCTGTATGTTGTCATTCGGAGATAAGGGGGCGACAGACGGTCATTATAAACAGCTTACTGTATCACCAGTATCACTTCTTATTTCTATCGCCCCCTTTTACGCCACTTTGTGAAATAGACAACAAAAAATTTCTTCCACAAATATTTGACCTTTATAAACAAAATTTCGTCTGGATCATCTATGTGAATCCCCCTCACTGTTATTACGTCATTATAGGAAAGTCATGTTCATAAATCATGCAAATACAATAGAACGCACTCATGTTAATAGTAAATTGATATACCCTGTGGTTTTGGGTATCACTTAAAGTGTTACCCATTTTTTTCGAGTAGATTCATCAGTGTCTAGGTGCATTCTATCTATGCAGCAGTTGCCACTAAGCTGGCTATATCTAATAAGAGGAGAAATGTGTAAACAAGTATAAACACGCAAACACCGTCTCCTTATAAAGGCAAAGCATTTCTTACTATCTATAATGTCTTGGTATAACAGAATCCCTTTTACTCGGCGTTTACGACTAGAGTGGGATGATATGAAGCATCTGATACCATTTATCGCTATTACTCCCACAATAGAAAATACACTATCATTTCCTATATCTTGCATAAAATTAAAGTCACACCAAGTTGAAATAGTTTTAATCCCAGCCAATGGGCTCTCAAATACTTTACGTAAATAAGGGATATATACCACTTTAATTTAACTAATACACCTGGTACCTACTATTTTGCAGTTTCTTCGTCCATATTATAATCAAGTCCCACCCACAACTGCATTGTTTTGGCAAACTAAAATGAAAAATGTGTGGGCAGTAGGTAGAACACGAATACTACAATGAAACAGCTTTACAATTCATTATACGATGTCTGTTTGTTTGTGTTTAATGTGAGGAAAGTCGTTTTACTTATGAGCGACAGCTCATAAGTAAAACGACTTTCCTTTTCCTTTTTTCCTTTTTTATGACGAATACAGCCTACACCTTTATGACAATAAAGGTGTAGGCTGTATTCGTCATACGTTTTCCCCTTATCACTAGCTATAGTTTACATTATTAGAATTAGTTTGAATATTGACGTCATGAGAAGCGACTTTGTTCAACTTGTGTTGGTACTATATAGTATAAATACCTATTATTTCATTAAACTAGAAAAGACTGATGTTATTATTCAGGATAGGTACTTCATTTCTTTAGTAAGAGTATCACAATTTACTGATAGATGTGGGTTCTGCACTTACCTAAATAGTATCTTCTAATCTTCTTCGCGACACACAGTCATTACCAATATTTTGAAGCCGATCAAATGTTGTCATTAAATTGTCCACCCCTATGTATTGTTATCCCTCACTAGCTTTACTTTTTTTTATTTACTCTTTATTATTTATTCTCTTCATCAAGTCTGACTTCTTTAATTTTTCATTCATAAAACTAGCACCTATTGATTCGAGAACTTAACCCAACAATCGTATCTACGTCTCTAATTTGCCTTTTCTCCCTCAGTACCAATAATCCTGGGAGTCCTGGGTATTGTGGCAGCGGTGGCAGCAGTGAGCGGCGTGATGCTCTGGAAGCACATGAACACGGTTCCTCCCGTGCCCCTCAACGATCCTCAGTACCAAAACATTGATGCAGAGGACTGCACGGGGGAGAACCCCCTTTACAAACCACCTACGTCATCGTTCAAGAATCCTACCTATGGCAAGTGGTAGTTATGGTGAGTTTCCTTACATTTTCTTTATTTTTTATGGTTTTTTGACCTCGTGTTCTCAAACACTTGGGGTTCTACAGGGTCCGATCTTAGGTCCTCTATTGTTTTGGGTTTTTCCATATAGATATTTGTGCCCGATTGATGACAGGATACCTCCTATTATATGAAACCTAATTACTATAACGTAATTTTTGTAAATACAATCTAAACGAAGTGAAAATCTTTAATCACATCTGTGTTCTTTACTAAGGCTAAGTTCAGTCTACGAATAGTCGACGCGTGTTTTTATCACCACTATAAACACAAGAACGCAATCAAACTGCGTTGACGGAGCAGTCTGAAATTAGCCTGAGATTAAAATAGATTAGGTATGTGCCTTTATGAAATAATAGGATGCCTAATATGCCTATCGTGGCTGACAAATAGCTTAATTATTGTACTGAAGTATTCAAACCATAAAATACCAGTTAGGAACCTACTTTAAATACCAACTTAGATGTTATTTTTGTAAAGGCTGACAAATAGCTTAGTCAACGTGGATTGACTTATTTAAAGCATACAATACCAACCTGTTAAATACCAACTCAAATTTTGTTTTTGTAAAGATTTAATTTAACGGAATTTCCTTATAACCTGTGTTGAAGAATTATTGATTCCATTGTTTACCTGTTTACTTAATCAGGTTGGTCAATTGCAATGAGTATTTTATTCTCTTTATATTCCTACTATACTTCATCATACCGTATTGCTTTGCATTGAAAACAGTTGGATTGACTTACCCACCCATAATAGCTACAAATTAATATTTGTAGCTATTATGACCTATGTTTGTTTTCTATAAGTTTCCCTTTCCGATTCATACTTTGTTTATGACATCATTGCTGCTCTTGTACCTATTATTAAGAATACCAGTTACAATTTTAATTAACCATGTTCCCACAACTAACCAAAGATTCTTTATTATATAGTCATCGCGGCAAGTCAAGGATAGGGACCTTGAAAATAAAATAAATAATATATTAAATAATGTACGTTCTAGACACGAAGTATCAACTATCGAGGTCTGTTAATAACAATTCATCGAAACTTTGGAACCTGCAAATTGCAATCACGTCCAACCTTAAGCTATTATATACTCTCTTTCCAACAACCTTGATGTTTTATAACTGCAAACTGCAACGAAATCCATTCACTTCGCTGTATACAAGCTCCTTACAAACACAGGTAATGTAGGGCCCATAAATACGTACGAGTACGTACAAGCATATCCAGCTATTATAATTCAATTAATAGACACACCAAAATGCTCATCCATAGTTTTTAGGAGTCTGCGGGAAAAAAACTGTTCGAAAAGTCACAGCGGTTCCTAGAACGTAAAGACTCACAGCCATGCAAAGGGAAATTAAAAGAACACGAGTAGGTTGTAGTTTTTAAAAGCTCTCCCGACACTCCCTCTCACTCCAATCAGAGGCGGAAAAAGTTATTTGATAACTTTCCATACTAGAAAAGAAATAGTTTTTAACACTTCGATCCACAACTACCCAACTTGTTCATACAAAAGTAGACTCTAAACATCGGAATTAAGGCCTATAGTGGCGTGGATGTGAGAGGACACCGGTGTCCTCTGAGCTAGGACAGATTAAGTGTAGGTAGATACAATAAAAATCAATTTTAACTATAGTACTTGGAAGCTCTGCTTGATCTGTATTGTGAACTGCTGAAAATAAATACCTATTGTTAAGAACATTAACTGTCACCTTGTCTGCTACAGTCGAACGGAAACTGGTCATTAACATTATTTCATGCCAAAATTAATGCCAACAGTTTTCAACTCTATGCTAAAGAATAACTCTAAACATCACTCGAATCTTCCAAACTCCCGAGCATACAACGGTATGTAGTAGTGTTAGTGTTGTTTGTAGTGATGTTATTCTGTGTAATTTTAGCAGTCTATGAGCTTCTCTCTTTAGAGAAACATTCAAAAAGTGAAGAATGTGACCATAAGACCAAAAACAAAGGTTACATGCTCTTATCCATGTATTCACTTAAATGGAAATGGGCTGGACACATCTCACGATGTGCAGACAATAGATGGATCATTGAAACCACACGACGGAAAGGCTCAATAGGGAAAATAAATGTTGGAAGACGAGGACGAGGTGAGCTGATGATATCATTCAGGTAGTACAAAAAATGGCTAAATACTGGCAAAGACAGAGAGTTGTGGGAGAAGATGGAGGAACTAACAACATTTGAAATATAAGCATAACAAATATGGAATAAATGGCTATCTATTTATATATATTTATTAATAAGCTTCTCTGGCCTATTTCGACTTTTTCCAAGTATGTTGGGATGGGCTATCTAAACTCCACAATTGGTAACTGGCATCTTTCGGCAAAACTGACGCCACATTTATATTTGAATACCCGACTATCCAATAAATTTTACGAATTTTATTCCTTATTTCTCATATGTTACACTCCTCATCGTAAATCGATAAGAATGTAGTTATATGGAACGCTCCTCAGTCGTAAGATGCAGTTATGGTTTGTATTTCCTCTATCGCAATTTTATGGCATGCTTAAGCAATGTAGTTCGGTGTAATGTACGATTTATGTTATAATAACTATTCGTTTACAACATAAACCTAATTTGCCTTCCAACTATCCTTACGAATGGTATATTTCTGAAGCTTGACCGAATAATTTGCAAGAGATTCAAAATGGCTTTATTATTAATAAGTTAAACGATCTCTGTTTTGTTTTAAAATATTGTAATAAATTCACCATTTCAGTGGTATCGCTATAATCGTTAGATTAAGAAGTAATTTTTTTTTTCCTTTTGGTCGCAGCGTGATATTATCCTATAACCAAAGCTGAAAAAACTTTTCAATTCGAATCAGTAGTTCAGAGATTAGCGCCTTCAGCCAAAAAAACACTTCAACCTTATAATATTACTAACGACCCTCCACAGCTTCGCATGGGTGTTACAAATCTTTGAAATCCTTGGTTTTTTTCTGTATTATACACCTAAACCTTCCTAATGAATAACTCTGTCTATCGGTAAACATCGCATGAAAATCCGGTCTAGGTTTTACAAATAAAACAAGTCATTAAAGTCATGTACTCTTATAGATAGTCCACTTGCACAATATCTACAGTGGTATTTTAGATACTACACGTATCTCGTATCGTGACTAAAGAGGACTGCATGTATTAATCTCCGCACATCTTGTATCGATGAGCTAATCACTACTTGTGAAACGCTATCAGAGCGATCTACTGTACGTCTTCACTGTCGCAATGTACTATTGCGATTTTATGACACAACAAAGCTGCATGACTTGGCTTAAACTAGAATAGTTTATTTCTATCTTAGTTTTTATTAGCATAGTCTACTACAAGTTCAAAATTATAGATCAATTCTTACTGTAATATTCTTTATAATGTTCGAGATATCAACAAACAGCTGGTCGACTGTTCGCGTGACCACATGACTGGGCTTTTCTTCGGTCAACAAATCAGCATTGCCATCCAACTGGGCACATTTTTCCCATTGATATCGATGTGGATGATTTTTTTTATGCCCAATAAGTTCTTTTTCTACCCGTTTGTACATATTATTATTTTTAATTTGTATATATTCCTATTAAGTTTTAATATTTATTCATACTTCTATATTTTTAGTCATTTCCTTCACTTGACCTCAGTCTTTGACGATTATTTAGAAAACCCGCGATCCCAGAACGCAAAGGAAACTAAAAAACACAGGTGTGGTTTTAGTTAGTAAAACTCTGACACGCTCTTCTGCTCCACCCTAGAGCACAAGAAGTCATTGGATAGTTTCCCAGTTTAAAATAAAAAGCCTCTGATGATCAAATTCACAGTAGTACGTGTCTAAATAGTCATTAATCGATTTTTTTTTTCGCTGGCAATTTTTAATAATCTCATTTAGATTATTAAAAATTTCCTTTCAGAAGAACTTAGATCCCATTTTAAAGAAGAAAAATATTCTTTTTTCCACACAAAGAAAAATTCAACAAACATTCTATCGTTCGATTGACGAGGGACAAATCATTTTTTATGACCATTAATTAACGAATCTAGTAGGAAAATCAAATTAAAGATACAAAGAGTTGGAGAGCTATAAAAAATCTACAGTTATCTATAGCCTCCAGTCTTTAGAACAAGTTTTGAACTTGGATATTACTTTATCTCCGACAAACATCTCTTATCTGTGGAATCGCGATCCGATCTCTGTAATTACGAAGTTAATCTTCATTGTAGAATAACCGTCTTGCTGTACTGTGGTATATGCCTGCATTCTTTTGAATTCCGACACAAGATTTAGAATAAAAAGGAACTGTTTATTTTTCCAAGTAGCAATTTTAAACTCAACCTCGTCAACTCGGCTTCTTTCAATTTAAATATTTCTTTTCGAACGCCAATAAGGGTTCCTTTTTGACTGTAAAAAAACATGTTCTGATCATCTTAAATTTTTCGAGCATTTTTTAAATAACGAGAAACATATGCTAAACGTAGATATTGTATTAACAAGTCTAGCTAGTAGACTTTTTAATTTATGCAAAAAAAAAAAACATAAGTATCTCTTACTTATTTTTATGACAAACAAAGGTCATGTTTTTACTTTTAATAAACATTTTAGTCAGGTTTTTGTTCGAGCTGAAAATCTATAACAATCATTATCAATTACACTCATGTAAAATTGTAAACAACCATTAGTTCATGTTGATCGATGACACAGAATGAGCGATTGGATTCCAGCAAGGAACTAATTTTTGTATATTCTACAGACAGTTCAGTGCCTCAAATGCGAATAGTTTTTTCATTAACGCGATCGAAACGTTTACTGCATTTGGCCCAAAATCGGAGCAAAGAACGTCATAAACGTGTCGGTTGCACTTTCGTCTGTTCTCTAGGTGTCATAAGTATGCCAATTAAATTTTTGTGATCTCACCCGTGATACAGGAGTCAATTTAATCTGTAGCAACGTTTTTCAAAAAATAAGAAATATGGACAGACAATTGCCTTTACTCCTTTACCAAATAAGCGGTAAAAGTCGATGCCACACATTATTCGTTATGCGTTCAGTATAAGACAGTGACATTAAAAGCTTATCAGTGAAGCGAGGCCACGCTATGCCTTAATAGATTTATAATGTGCAGTAAATTATAGCGATAGCTAGTAGCAATTATAATATGTGCTTATATCCAATACATCGTTGTGTTACTACCCAATCATACTGTGTGTTACTAGTATAAAAAATGGGTACTTTTTTTGAGATAGGAAATCATCAAAAAAACAGGGCGGGTTTTGTTAGTGTTCCAACCGAAATTCCTGAGATATTGCGGATTAAGCGGGTATCGATTGGTGTATAAAGTGACGATAAAACAGAAGCTAATCTAATAATATCCAGTGTCCAAACTAATCAGCCATAGTTAATTGAAGTTACATTTTTTTTTCTTTTTGTACACCACTTTTACAGATATTAAAAACAAGACAGCTGATGTACATTACACAGGTAACATTAACCCACGATTTTGTTGTTTTATGTTATTTAGATATCTCGTCATGTCTACGGAGTTGCATTATTTTAATTTGTCTTGTTACTTAATATTTAAACGAAAACAGCAGATAGAATCATGATATCGTTATTATAATATAATTAAAAGTAATTAAAAAAAATAGACAACATTGAGAAACTTTAGGACCTAATTAGATAAAATCACCTTACTTATATTTGTTAATGCGAAACAAAGTTCAACGTAAATCGTAGAACAAAAGCTCTTGCATCTGCAAAATGATCCGAGTCATGTAAATCCAGCAGCAGACTAAACAACCCAGACAGGATTCCCTCAATAAAGTATAATGATTATTGCAAGCTTATGACTTTATGAGTAAGAGAAACACTGCCAATGGAAGCTCGGCAATATTTATTATCCTTTGGAGAGATGTTAGCAGTGGCTTTATAATGTTAGGTCAATTGTGTTATAGGCAGATATCTACTTAGCTTCATATGTTCCTACACGTACGAGTATATGCTAAGTATTAACCTTTTTGTGTGCTCATCTAAAGAAAAACTAAAATGTATCTATGTTTTCTTAGGTAATTTAATTGTACTATAAGAAATAAATTTTTAAGATATAATAACAGAAAAACTCGTAAGAATTCTTAATAAAAAGTGCAGTTTAAAATAGACAACAAAAAGCATATTATAATCTATGCTTAATTTTGACTTTAGTATGTCTCTTCAATTCATACCTGTTCACACAAAAAAATACTGAACATAAATTCCAAATGGTCGTAAGTCAAGATCTTATTTGGATTATTAATGTGAAAGGTATAAAGTCGGTTGTTGAGATATGACCTTCCGTAGAGTTCAGTGAACGCAGGCAGCTTAAAACTTTGACCCTCGCACTATGGCGGCGACGCGACGTGTTGGCACCCCTGGCGAGAATGCACTCGCCTAAGGACAATATGCCAACTTAATGGATAGTAAATGCAACGAAATGTGTAAGCTCATATTTCTTTGTTCTTTGCCAAATTCAGGTTGAATTGTATAAAATGTATGCCAAACATGAAAATGATGTTTTTATCTGCGATGTTTCAGCATGCACGTATAACATGAACAAGTATTATTAGTATTATTTGTCACTATTCTTCTATTTTTTGGTTTTTAAACTATATTGAAATATAAATTATGGACTTAGATAAAACATATATAGATAAATATTAGGTACTTGTCAAAGGACTCGTACAATAGGTATATAGCACCATAATAAACCACATTACGTCTGTAGTCAAAACAGTGTTGATATACCTGATTTTCCATTAAATATGTACTTATTAAATACAGGTAAAACAACACGCATAAATATGGATAAATCCCAAACATATAATTTATATAATGACGCAGGTTATATTTACGATCCTGTGACACATAAACTTGCAATAATGCCCATAATTTTTCACATATGTAGGTAAATGATAAATTTTGGTTAAACAATGTGTTATTTTTTTTAAATATAATAAAGTAAATGATTTATTTAGCAACTATAAGGAAAAAACAAACCGTAACATCACGTTGTACCTAATTGTTAAGTTTAAGGTAAAATAATTTATTTCAGTTATTGGAACTTGTTAATATATTATTTAATTCTTATTTAACAATAATATAGACACAGTTTTAGGAAAAATAAGTACAAAAGAACTTTGAAATAATAGAAATATAAATACATCTTACATAATAGTATGACATATAATGTAAAGATATACTATCATATTATAAATATATACATACACTAGCTGACTAAGTAAACGTAGTTCTGCCATATATATTACTTATCGAAGAAAAAAGGAGAGTAAAAAAAGCCTACTGTACCTCATCATCATCATCATCAGCCTTTTAATGTTCCCACTGCTGGGACTCAGGCCTTCTCTGAAAGAGAGGAAATGGGCCGTAATCCACCACGCGAGCCCAGTGCGGGTTTGCCTACTATACCTACCAAATGATATTTACACAAAAAATTTAATAAAAACCGGTCAAGCCGTTTTGGAGAAGTTCGATAAGAAACACTGTGAATTTATATTTTATATTATTTGTATGTTGCATCTAAATTATGCATTAGCTTTGATTATCCTTTGAAATTCTTACTTTAAATTTATTAAAATGAGGTGGAGCACTCCAGACCGTTACTTGTCAAATCCTTAGAAAGCATTAACCCCGAAAACATAACAAAACTTTATATGCACTACACAGCAAAGGGTTTTAAAAGCCGAAGTTCAACGACTTCCCAGTCTAGCGTGTTGTGATACTAACAAAAAACAAATCATTTGGCCGACCTGTGGTCAAGATATCCATGCGTATGTATGTTTATGTACAATTTAATCTATTAAGTGCCGCTAGACAAATGAACTGAGCAAAAAATGATGTGTGCCGAATTTTAGTCGAGCGTAGAATGTTCTTAAGTGCTGGTCACTTGGTGGTCTAACATACAGGCTGTGATTTTTCAATACCGTTATATTTAATAATTAATTGATACTTAAAAGCTGATAGTTTCTTAATTCAGTATTTGCAGTTAACTATCTTACTTTGATGTTTGACAGATTTCTAGTCTAAAGTCTGTCGTCTACTCAACTTGAAATTACTTCAGAAACTGAAGAATAGAATACTGTATACAGTAATGCAAGCACAACATGGGCTTTTTACCGTAAATTTTGAGTACAACAAGCATTTTACAAAAAGTGTAAAACTTTTGTGATTTGTCCTAACGAATTGATTTTTACTTGAAATAAACTCAGGCTGAGGTTTTAAGTAGTTTCTCTAATTTAATTTATAGTAGCGACACGCCTCGGTTTTGTACGGGTGCAGCACCACCACAAACCCTTCCTCTTTCCATTAGTTTAGAAGGAATATACGTACATAACATTGGTTTTGGCATACATTGCGAAATTCTGACCAACAAAAGACTTCGCATCTTCTAGTAAACATACCTAATAAAGTAAATGATAAAACATGATCTGAGCAATTAGTTCGAACAGTTATAGATTCTCATTGAAAGTATTAAGAGTAACTACAATGGCAACGTATTCATGTATGAAGATATCAGATTGCAGAATAAATCCTCATCTCCATACTGGATTGCAAATAAGCACTGTTAACAACGACCATACAGCGCATCAAGCATTGGTATTGGATTTGCATATTATTTAACCAATACCCTAAGGCCGATTTTTAAATCGGTTGAGTTTAAAAATTTCTTAATTGTTAGTTCAGAAATCGGGGGTTAGTCTCCAATAACTAATTCTATTACTCACAAATTAGAGTGCAAAATCCTAGTTTTACAAAGCACAGCCCACAGGAAACCCTTAAAAACACAACACCTTATCAATTTCCTTACATTTTATCCTCTTCTATTGACGCCATGTAGAGGTTTACCATATTACGTATATACTTATTATCAATAATTTAAAAGACAAACATTAGAAGAGCTACGTCATTATCCTACCTACGTTGTTTTACGTTAGAGGCCTAAGTAATGAAAATATAATAGAATAATATTTGTTAGTTAGCTGGCCTGTTGGTCTAGTGGTTAGTGGCCCTGACTGCTATGCCGGAGGTCGTGGTTTGATCCCCACCCAGGACAAATGTTTGTGTGATGAGCAAGATCATTTGTTCTGTGTCTGGGTGTAATATATCTATAATATGTATTTATTTAGAAATATATAAGTATGTTTATCAGTTTTCTAGTACTCATAACATAAGCTCTGCTTAGCTTGAGACTAGACAGCGTTGTGTGGTAGTTGTAAAAGAAAAAGAAAGAAAAAAGTTAGTTTCTCAATAAACAATATATGGCCACAAGACAAGCCAAGCGGAAAACGACATAGTAAATAATTATTATAACATTTTCGAGTAATTTGTATAGGTTACAGAAGGAAGGAAATCTAACCGTCAGTATTTAACTATCGAAATATTACTAGTTGGTGGTGGGTGCAAGGGGTTCGAGTTATCAAACTCATTGTAACATACTAAGTATATAGAAAAAATAATAGATTTATTTATAATAGATAATATGTCAAATTACCGTGAAAATAATATCTGCCGTCCCCTTTTTAATTAACACCCTGTACTTACACGATTACATATATTGGCAACAAAAAAATTGTTTTGTTTTTTTTTTTGGTTAACCTGTTCAGTCCCACTTCTGGGCAAAGGCGTTCCTCCACTCCTTCCATCTTTCACGGGCCCGCCCTCTTGCCAACTCTGGCCATCTCATTCGTGGTCTGCCGCGACCCCATCACACTGTTTCAGGGCACTAGCACAACAAAAACATACAAAATATTAACTCTACATTTCCGTAAACTGCATATACATACATAATATATCATATAAAAATCACACGAAAATCTAGCAGCAATAAACCATACAGGCTACTCGATATATCAAAATCTCTATCCCCGACAATAGTCGAGTAGTACTCTACCATACGTGCTAATACCACAAATGAGCTGTCGAGGTCGTCAGTGATAGAACGTGGGCCATTGTCGCGATACACGCATCTAATTCACTCACTATTTCACTAATAGAAACTTCCGTACATTATGCATAAATAAAACCAGACGTAAATAGAGATGTTGTCAGTTCAAAGACCTATAGTTAACAGTTGTACTGAGAATTTTAATCGTATAAAGGTTATAAAATATTATCAGCTTGTAAATCACATTATATATCACACTAGTTTCTGTCAGCGGCTTCGCCCGCGTGATATTAGAAAAATTGTATGCCTTTGTCTCTCAGTGATAAAGTAACGTACTACCAGTGAAAGAATTCTTAAAATGGCTCCAGTAGATTTCAAAACTACAAATCTTTAAAATTAGAAGATATGTGGCACGCTGGCCCATCGTTTTGTGACATCCAAAACGATGGGCCAGCGTTGTGGATTACGGCCCATTCCCACTCCTAAAGAGGAGGCCTTGCAGTGGGAACATCATAAGGCTGATGCTAAACTACAATTATAAAGGCGTAAGTGTGTTTGTATGTATCCTTCTTCACCCTCCAACGTCTGAAGAGAGTTGGATGAAAATTGCCACACTTTTTATTCCAAAAGTAGGTATGTTCCCTTGGGTCAAATTTTGGCAGAAGCTTGTGTCTTTATAATTGGGAGAATATAAGATAAATAGTCCAATGTATAGGTTGAATAACGTTCTAGGATCAGTCCTTAATCACTATAACCTTAGTAATTATTAGCTATCGAACCAGAACAAACCTCTTATATTGTCATAAGTTGAGCTCAATGAAAACTTTTTTCATTTAAACTATACTTTCCCATTGCTGGGCAAAGGCCTTTCCCAAATACTTCCAAGTATTCTTTTCTCGAGCCATGCTACCTTGAACCAGACTTTGCGGTAGGTGTCTAGCTCATCTTACCACCTCTTCCTAGATCGGCCTTGGCGGATTTGGAATATGCATACGGCCCGCTGAATCTTAGTTTAGCCTGGCATCCGTTTCCTTTCGTCTTTGATAATGGACATTAACGACTCTTTTAATAGACTCTTTTTTCACGAATCCTGTGTTTCTGAAATATGTAATTGAAAGTATAGGCTATCTCTATTTAAGAACTCAACATTTTTCAGGTCTTCATATAATTGGTGTTTCACAAGTTACAATTATATAACAATCATTACATAAGCAATATGTTCAAAACTAAGTTAACCCCGTTTGATAGATAAACAAAACAAAATCTTTGATCTATTGACCGTATCGATCTGCAATAACAATTTGGCGTAACACCTTGACACGCTTCAACAACGTACCAGTTTACACAAGTGCTTTAGATTAAATAAGCATAATACATATTATTTACAAATTACATAACATTATCCAAAAAATTTCAAGCTATTATTTAGCTTCATTCAAAGACACGATTTCTATTTTATTTTATGTTATCAAAAAAAAACTAGTATTATCCAAATCTATCAATTAAAAAAAAATACAATTTAATTTGAATATTTTTTTGGATTGTTTACTAAACATAGCAAAGATCTCTCAGTAGTCTTATTAAGTAATTCTTAATTAGGTTCCCAATCGAAAAAAAAAAAACAACTAGAAGTGAAATGTGTGTTCTACACACATTTCACTTCTAGTGATGTTAAAGCATATATATATTTAGTTTTAGACTATCAAGTCATTCGAAATCTTGTAGAAATCTTGAATGATTTAATAGTTTGAAAGTAAATACATTTTCTTCTAAAGCACCACCTACTTTGAATAGCTATTAAGTACATCAACATAAGCACATAAATATACTTTAGAGTGACAACCTCCCAACAATAAACTTTTACTCCATTCCACAGTGACGCGTAAATAGCGTGAAGTTTAACAACAGCTTTAAAGCTGTAAGAATAGGCTTTCGAGCTGTTAAACTGACATTAAAAATGTTTAAAGGTTTTTAGAGCTATCGTCGAGACTGACATTTGAAATGGACAAGAAATCCAAGCTATAGCAAATGCCTGCCAAGGCTTTAGCATTGTTCGTCACCACCAGAGTCACCGCCGCTCTGAAAGGGAAAGACCATCTGAGAGATATTTTAATTTAGTTCATACTTTCCCATTGCTGGGAAATGTCTTTTCCCTACTTCTTTCAGGTATTTTTTAAGCCACTTAGTACTAATCCTTGCGGTAGGCAACTAGGTCATCACGTCGCCTCTTCCTTTAGGCACTCACTCGGGAAGTCTTACCCAGCGGTCAACGTGTATGCGGCTGACGTGACGCGCGCAATCCCATATTATACTTGGCAGCATTTTGTCCCACGTCTATAATCCCCGTTTTTAAGTGCAGCGTGATACTTTATTGTGTCGGGTCTTTTTACACCTAGAATGCTGCGCTCTATTGCTTATTGACAAACCCCAAGGTGAAAGTTTTGCGACTCAGTGAGTGACCAAACGACTGAAGGAATATAGTGGATTTTACTCTATAAAACTCTGGCACTGTCTCTTGCTTCAACCAGAACGGGAGAAGTTAATTGATAATTTCCCACCAAACTATAACAAATGAAGAACCATTGCGAATATCAAACCTAACTGTTCCGTAAGAATCGTGATTCATTTTAGCAGTAACCTTCACTTTGACTTCTCATGAAATTAGTCACCTTTTTCACGGAACAAATCCATGTCGAAAACTTGATTTTTATCGTTCATTGACTAACCTCAAGACCACGACATCTTGATTAATTTATTCCATTTAGATTCTCGAATATCATTTACATTTAGATCATTAATCTTAACTGGCCATTAGATGTTAGGCTTTCCAACTGTATCTATTTGTTATGTTGAGACAAATAATGCTCAGATAAAAATCTCCTTTTATCGTCATTTTACTGTACCTACCTGCTGGTTTAGACAAATGACTTTTCTGTTTAATGTATGGCAATAACATTATGTTACGCGCCATCTAAGTTGAACCATTTACTATGGTTACGCGCAGCCCCCTCACTTTTATTGGACCCGAAAATTGGTTACTACGCATTCAAGGTCGACCGTCATAATGGTTCAACTTTTGTGACGAGGATTATAACCGGTTTTCGGGTCTCAATCGAAGCAGCTGCGCGTAACCACTGCAATTAGTTCAACTTATTTGCCGTGTAGTCTATACCTGCGGAGAAGTCGCGTGAGAAGTGGCCGGACAGGTAATCTCATTGTCATGCATTCTGTACTTGTCTAACCTCCCAGCTGCTCAGTAAAGAGCAGGTACGATACCTACTTCTACTATACAGTTTTCAGTTTATTTCGGTAGCAGGAGTTAAGACCAGTCTGTACTTGTTATATTTTATTTTGAAATCCATTGTCAGCTTCATCTGAAAGGATGTTATGAATTCATAGTACTGATTCAATAATAGTTTAATGAACCCATAACTAGGCATTGAAAATACAAAACACTTTTGACAATCAATACCATTGAAATACTAAGCAGGACCTATCGGTATCTGACACAATAATATTATAACTTGAAGAAATAATTGTATGCCTACGATTGCAATAAAATACTTTTATTTTATTGAACATTAATTACTTACCTACTTATTTACTTTTATTACTCCAACTTATCAATATGGAACACGATGAGGACACTGTCACAATTAAATACTTCATGCGTCGTCAGTAAAAATATTGATTTAATATTGAATGTATTTACTTATTTATCTCTAACATGAGTAGTATTCACCTACCATAACATCCTTCATAAAATATTGCGTCAGTCATGATGACAGCCATTTTCACAGCCCTGGTAGGGATCATTGCCAGTGTCCTGATGAGACATACTATTACATTGCCTTTATATTAAGAGTAGATCAAAAACTGACATTTGTAGAATCGTTGCGGTTAGCCAAAAACCTGAAAATTAGGCACCAGACCAAAAGGCAGAACATTGCTAATTAACTACATCCAGTCAGACAAGGGCCGAATGGATATCTAAGAAAGATTATTAGCTTTCCTGGCCTCTAGCCAAGTTACAATCGTTTCGTTTAGCGTGAACGCTTGGAGTTGGCCATGCCCCAAATTCCTTTGTTCGGACGTCATCTAAACGCTCAGTCACGTGGTCAGTACCTCTACCATGAGTTTTAAGCAATAGTATTCGTCGCTACTCGATATCGACGCCGTAAATATTTTGTATGGCAAATTTTGCAGCGCCTCTAGCGGTCACTTGCAGAACCAAAATTTGCCATACAAAATATTTACGGCGTCGATATCGAGTAGCGACGAATACTATTGCTTAAAACTCATGGTAGAGGTACTGAACAAAGGAATAGGGGGCGTGACCAACTCCAAGCGTTCACGCTAAATGAAACGATTGTAACTTGGCTATGGGGGCAGAAAAGCTAATAAACTAATAATCTTTCCTATTTTTTCATATTGAAGAACCAGGAAAGATAATATGCTAATATAATCCCGGGTGTAAATAAATTATTTATACTATAAGTTGTAGATAGGCTCCTGCCTGCAGCTTCGCCCGCATGAAAGTAGTTTTCTCCATACAATCTTTTTGATCCTCTTAGGTAGGGGGTACATTTTGGAAAACCCTCTCATAATGCTCTCTTACTTCATAAAAGGAAATCATGTGTAATATTTCACGCCTCTGTTCCCAGTAGTCTGATTTAGCTGTACGTTGATATGTCAGTCAGGCATTGATCCTCTTAGGTGGGTACATTTTGGAAAACCCTCTCATAATGCTCGCTTACTTCATAAAAGGAAATCATGTGCAATATTTCATGCCTCTGTTCCCAGTAGTCTGATTTAGCTGTACATTGATATGTCAGTCAGGCAATTTCTCCTTTTATAAACTCCATTTGTGTATATGTAAAGATAAACGAACGGATCTTACGTTCATACATGATATTGAACTTGAAGCAACTTCCTCAGTAATTCATAAATCATACAATCATGTTGAAGAAGCTTTATAATTCGTATTTGATATATCTGAATATATTTTATTCATAGACAGTATTCTGTGTAATTGATAGTACAAGCTAAACCTGTTTATTTTTTCGTTGTATATAGTCATAACTATAAAACTACAATAACAAGCTGTTTTACAAATACTAAAACACTATCAACCACAAAACCAGTTAGTCCAGGAAATTTAATTCAGTGTAAAAACACTATAAGTTTCTTAGAAATTGGTGTCGTTTCTTGTTCACGATATTAAGGCCAGGTTCTACTCATTTTGAACTTTTTTAAACATCTGGAAATCCACAATTATAGAAGAAAACACCATGACAATTTATTTTATTAAAATTGACTATATGGCCAAGCGCTTGGCATAAATGAAAACATGATATAAATTAGTTGGCTCGATAAAAAAAATCGCGAATCTGACCCTAATTTACGAATTCAAACGTGTTTACAAACGAGATTACTTAACGGAAATATTTGAAAGTTACAAAAAAAAAATAAAGCTTGTTATTTAAAAGCACCTCGCATAGACAAAAATCTTGAATAGTTATTGTTTTGTTTTTTATAAAAATTAAACCGCTGATTTTGGGGCCGTGAAGTCCACATAGTCCCGAGCGGAGTTCATACAAACTACTCAGTGACTACAACCGGCCCTTAATTTAGCAATAACAGTTAGTAAAGTGGTTGCACAAGAATGGTAAGTCGCCACCCACGTACCTAGGTTAAGATAAGTTGTTGGTTACTACTCATTTAATGGCCTAACTATTTGAATAGGTAGTAGAATATTCAAAGAGAGGGAAAGGAAAGGGTTTAAGTAGGACTGATATGAATGAACCAACGAGAGTTGCAAATGCGTATTCGAAGACATAGTAAACAGTATTTAGTCGTACGATTCTCTGTTAAAAATCTCTCTCGTTCTACCATGTCATATTATTTTTATTGCGAATTAAAAACTTCAAGTTTAACTTAGTAAAAACCAACTAGACGACTTATTATTAAATACATTGTTATATTGGTTTTACGATCTTCTTTCGCTGTTCCGTACCTTATACAGATCTAAATTAAATTAATTACAAAATCTCCTTAAACGTAATGACTATCGAAATCTAATGACGGTTGTGCAAAAATTACAGTTGTAATTTAGTTAACCTTTTGAATACCGTAATTAGAGACACAATAGAAAGACAATAGGTGTGCGGACACCGGTGTCCTCTTGGGGATTCACAGTTTGTACATTTTATTTCGTCATCTCGTCAATATACTCGTATTTGCTCTAAATTAATATGGTTTTGGACCCTTCAATTTTTGAAGGGTCCAAAAAATCACTTAGTTATACTCTGCAGTCAATTAGATAGTATTCAAATTCAATTACAGGTAAGGTAGCATGGTGTGATATTTATCTCAACTATTTGCACGAAGCGACTACCCGTAGTGAATCATAATCACAGGTTCTCGATAATTTATTAATGTAAATCAAAAGATAGGTACCTAAGCTAAGCAAAACGTGATTCATACCGATTTTTTATATCTATAAGTCACCTTTAAAAGGCAAGGAACAAGTCATGCACAAATACTACTCAACTATATAAAGAAAACTAAATAACTGAGATTCTTGGAAAAAGAACTGCAAATATTAAAATAATATTTGCAGTTCTTTTTCCACGAAAGACGTTTTCCACTGGACAAACATAATCCTATTTTTAAGTTGAAAATCATGAATTTAATCACTTATCCCGCTCTCAGGTGGAGTGGGAGGGCGTTTCCGACTTCTACTGTCTAAAACCCACTCGTGTTCCTTTATTTGCTCTTCAATCATTCCTGCAGCGTCTAACTCTTTCAAACATTGCCCCAAACTGGGACGACCCTATTCCTAAAATAATGTTTGTGACGACTAGGCTGACAGTGTTCAAGCTTTCTTGGTGAAGTAGGTACCTAGTGCGATTCTATGTTTAGTTCTCTCGTAAAAAGCATCAACCACATCAGTTCTTTTTTCCTCTCTGACAAGTACAGATTCCCCATCAGTAAGAATTCACTTCCACATTTTATTAGGTAAACTAACTTCCACATTCCACCTACTATTTGTTCTTCACTTACACAAGGTAAAATATTTAGTTGTGAGCTTTATGACGCATCTAACGATCAGGTCAACATACATACTTACGTCTTGAATATCGTTTTTTATATTTGTTTTCCTGTTTTGCACCCGTTACTCTACGTCAATTCATTCATGGAAAACTGGATTTCCCATAATGATAATAATAGTAGGTATTTTATGATCAAATAAACTGCATCGACACTTGTTTATTTATTTTCATAAAGTGTTACATTAATTAGATCTATGGATTTGAACTTTAACTCTCTGTCGAGAGAGTTAAACCCTGTGTCAAAATATTCAAAAAAAAAAAAAATGCTTCCCTAATATTCTTTCAAATTTATTTATTTATTTATTTATTTATTCACAAACAATTTGCATTGTGTTGAATTTGAACAATTATGCATGCACACAACATAAGATATAAAGAAGAAAGAAGAGGAAAAGAAAAAAAAAATATTTAAAGTTTAGGCAATAAATACAACAATTTCAGTATAATTCACTAAACTGAAGACTCTTACTTAACTACATAAATAGTACCTACGTAAATTTATATTTATAAATGATCGTTGATATTAAGATAGAAGTTGCGTCTGTACTTGAATTATCCCCACAAGCTGTTTGCTAATCTCTCAGCTCATCAGTCCTCGTTACTGTCAATTGATCGGCAATAAGTTCATTACCATTTGACCGACAAAAAAATTGACCAACAAATTCATTGAAATTAACTGAACCTACTTACTGATATTTACAGTTACAGCTTCACGTTTAGTACTTATTTAAATAGTTACAAGAGCAACAGCATAACAGTTTTCTTCAATTACTAGTATCAACAGACTAGATTTGGGAAATGTGTGATGATCTTTACAAATAAATGACACAGTTATGGCAAAGTAAAATATAGGTCTACTTTACTTTGCCATAACTTTCAGGAATTCAAAGAAACAAAAGATCTGTAACGTAAGTTTTTTCTAATACTAAAGTTACTTAACAAACTTTCTACATGAAATAAAGTTTCTTAGAATACTAATTAAATACACCATAATCAAATGAAAGCTAATGAATGTGTGCGTATAACAAACAAGTTGTTAATAAATTGCTACCGCTGTGCCGTCGTGTACTAAAATGATCATCATACCGATTTAGAACTTCTGACGAAACCAAGACGTTCCCCGTTTTAGGACGGCTTAAGGAAAGGTTCCTTTAATACAACTAAGCGATCACATTGTATTTCTAAGTGATCATTCGGGATTTTATTAAGGAAAATAAATCACCATGACATTGGTAGTCAGTTTTAGTAGGTACTCTATGACTAACATCAATATTAGTATACCTTTCACAAAGCATGCTTCGCTTGGCTCAAACAAACAACTCCATACCTCGAAAGCATTGCAAAAAATTGTAAGTCGTAGACACACTTTCAAAATGACTATGTGGACCATACGACCGGTATCTCCAGTCGCAGGACAGGCAGACTCATCGATCGCAGTCGTACCTTGAGAATGAATGCCGGTCATTTTATGCGTCCAGTGCTCACTGCCCACTTGATACACGAGACCGATAAAAGGTCAGGACCTGTAAGCAGGATGCCTCGTCTAATGAGAGACAAGAGACATGTTTGTACAAACTATATTACTGACAAAGTAGTCGACGAAACAGAGCTCCTTTTATGCGCCACATCATTTTTATATAACTGACTTATTGACTTGTAGCAGACTACCGGTTTATTATTGTGTATAGCGTTTCTGGTTTGAATTAACTGGTAGTTGATTATGAACTGGATTTGTTATGGTCAATTCAATAAGACAACAACAGTGAATGGAACTTACATATATGGGGCGTTTTTCTTTTCTATCGACAATAGATCAATGCGAAAAAAATGAAACGGAGGGGTATTTCGTTCACTGTCATCACCATCTCCCCAGCCTTTTCCTAATTAACTTGGGATCGGCTTCCATTCTAACCGGATGTGGCTAAGTTCCCGCGTTTTACATGGAGCAATTGCCTATCAGTATTTCGTCCAATGTGTCACGCAAAAAACAAAGTGTAATTCAATAAGGGTCAACCCCAACAAAACTCCGACTGGTAAAATTCCGTCTCCAAGGCCCCTGACTGCTGACTGTTTCATGAAATAGGCTAAGACAAACTGAGAGGGTTGTTTTGATGATTTTAATGATTTATAACTCCGTTAATACAAATTTTGATCAATCAACAACTTGCTACTGACCTGCTAAATGAAAAAAACTTAAGAAAATCTGAATTTCGGGTTACCCTGATGGTATCTTATAGCCCTTGAATAATAGTTTTTATTTAACTGAAAAAAATCCGTGTAAATATGATTTTTTATAATATTTTTAAAGGGGACAAGGGACAAGCTATAGTCGCTAGACTCGCTAGAAAATATATAGGTACTGTGAATTTCATTTCCAATAACGTCTATGAATGAACGTGTATATAATTGTACAAGTTACGATAAGTCCTTCCTTGTGTAATATAAATTATTATATTATTATAATCCCATATGTAAATAACATGGGTTACATTACCATGCAGCTATGCAAGTATTATTCATAGCGTGGTACATAAGTAACATTATTTGTCACAGTTATTGATTTTAACAAAGCTTGCATAATAATCCTTGAAGAGGTACTTATGTTCTTGCGTTGAACAGGTATTATTATAGTTTTTGTAGAGTATTAGGTTCGTACAAATTCAATGCGGTATTATTGTCTAATAGTCAGTAACTATATAACTGTTGGCTTGGGAAACTTCGCAGTATGTTTTTCTTTTGCTTCTATACCACAAAGGAAACAGTGGTAAATGTAGCCGTTAACATATTAAACAAAAAGATATTCTCACGACATTCACAAAGATAGAAAACAAAAAACAAAATCATAGGTTTCTATAAACATTCAGTTCAAATACTTAATAGTTACTCTAAACAACTGGAGCCGTTTCAAGAAACTACAATCGATAGTTTTGCTTCTTTCAATGATACGACTCCTGACTGAATCCTCTTTTTATTTTCAAATAAACTTTTGAACAGCCAAAATATCGGTTAGTCAAAGAATTAAAGCTCAATTATTGCACGTTCCAAACCGTAGATATATCTATGGAGAAGAAACTCCATGGCGTTTCTATAATATGAGCACAATTTAACCTTAGTGGGTGTGAAAGCCGTTAATCGCTCACATCCTTAACCACATGTTATCAAATCCCCATACCCCATAAAGCTATAGATTCGTCATCAAAAGGCACATACCTTATAGTAGTCCATTATTCGTGGCTAACAAGATTGAGTCACTCGCGAGTCGAATCGCGTCACATAACCTCTGAGTCATCGTGACATGCCGCGAACCACGCTCCTCTCTCAAATAATTAACATGTATTTTTTCCCCATAGGTGTTACCTGCTGGCTGAATCATCGAGGACCGAAGATCAGGGTCAAGCGGAGCTGGGGGCCCAAGGAAATGACTACCCATCGTTAAAATATCAACACTTCTGAAAAGAAGAGCGCCTGAATCATCAGACGCACTAATTACAAGTCGTTGCATTTAAAACAGTCGAGTAGTAGTCACCGAGGCCCCTCTCCAGTCGAATATTCCATTCCAACACTGCCTGTGATCAACACCACGATGAAGAAATTACATTCGTCCGGTGTTCGCGTCGCAAATTGTAACTAGAATACATTTTATACCGTAGCTGTAAGTATTAAGGTCGGTTCACACATCAGCGCCCGCCGCCGACGCACCCTGACAGGAACGGGATTAAAATATCGTCGCATACGTTTTGCATACGATCTGCGCCTCGCCCATTAGTGGGTATCGCACTGGATATTTTCTCTTCACTGTCAGACGCTGAACGCTTATATCTGACGTCACATTTAGAAAACAACTGCGAATAATACGTTAACGCATATTATTTTGATGTGGCTGTTTTCTACATGTGTCGTTCCCATGTCGACCCGTGAAAGGGCAAGTATTAGCCATAGTACGGTGATCTGTGGACCGACATTTTGAATTATGTAATTAATACCTCTGTGATATTTAAGATGGTTAAATAAGAGATGTAGGATGAGTCACAGCGGAGCTGTTTGATTTGTAATCTAACAGTAAACACAGACCGTATTTAACTGTGTTGACGCATTATAAAACGTCGTATTCATGATACGAGTACGATCTCCTAGTATTGTGTACTACGCTACACACGCAAGGTTGATTCGAATAAACAACTTAGAGAGTGACTCACAAACGATTAAACAAGAAAAAGTTTAGCGTTACGTCGAAAAATATCGACATATATATTTCTTTCGTTGCATAATTAACATTTCTTTATGACATGGTTAATTTAGAATATTTCTGCATAATAGAATTTCTTTAAATATTCTATTGTGGAGTCTTGTTGACTGAGTAACGTATTACTTACCGAACGAGGGATACAAGAATAAGTAGACTGACAGACATTAATAGACAGTTTTGTACTTCTAAAACATTAGTGGCGACGATGATTTGTTAAGGAGAAAGTAACACGAAAGTAGGATGCTTTAGTGAATTTTTTACGTAGGTGTGCTACAATACCTGGTGGGTTGTATGATCGGATGGAACACTTTTGATCATAGATATCCGGAGATATGCCTTCATTGCAAAGTAATAAGAAATCCTTGCGCAACCGCTTATCTCCCACCAAAATAATTACAACATTCACAAATAGTGTATTTACGACACACACTCAAAATTTGTACACGCACACTAAGAAGAAAGCAGCTACACTAAATCAATTTCTAATAGCACACATAAATAGAATGGGCGGGGCATTCGCTTGTAAGCACAGAAACATTCAATGCACACGCATGCAATTAGAGCATCGAACCGATTGTCGATAATTGTTATCGATATTTAATTTCAGCATATTCTTGTAATACTTCGTCTAATTTTCTTTAAATAATTTCTTTTTTATATACTTATCCGAAAAGCGAGTAATGATTATAAAATAAAATAGGAATTAGTTTTTTTATATCGTATTACCGGTTCAAGGGAACGTTCTCTGTTAAATATCATGCTGTTATTATTAAACAATATATTACTTAATCTAACTATATGATTTTAATCTTATGTGACTACCTACATTCAGAGTTGGTTTAAACATTTAGGTAAATTTTATACACGTATTCAAACTCGCTAGCGTTAACATAAATTTCTATGGAATCAAAATAGCGTCATCTAGCAAACTCGTTTTCATTTTAAACAAATTGTAGGTAGTTGATGCTGACAGGATCGAATTCGTTATGATGAAATAACTCACACTAACTACTCAAAATAAATACATCTAACAAAAAAATACTGGTCAAGTGTGAATCCGACTCGCGCACCAAGGATTCCGTATAAATTTACCTATGTAAATGCTTCAATTCCAAAATTTCTCAAAGACTTTTCCGAATCGCAAAAAAAGATATTTTTTTCATCACAAATCTTTGCTGGAAGTGTGTTACACAGTCGTACTGCATGAAAACAGAAGGAGTTGGAATAGAAATTATATTATTATAAGTTGGAGAATTATATTCAAGATAAAAATGCTTGGATCAATGCTGGTCCAGCTCCACTACAACTAGGGCGTACGAAAACACCAAATACCCAGATTTAAAAAAATAATGATTTAATAGTTTTGCATAGCGAACATAAAATATTGTAACTTTTGACCAAAAATAAATAACTGTATAAAATTATACTTGTTTATCGTGCTACTTATCATATTGTACTATAATTTTTGATCATCTCAATCTTTAGATATAATGTCAATTTAAGTTCACGGGTATTGAAATAACAATACCTTAATTTCGTTCAAACAACATTCATTCAATAACTAATTTAACTCTTACTATACATGTAATACGACAATATTCATAGAAATGTAAAAAAATATATTGAACTGCGAATAATACGCATATCGATAAAATCAGCCTCACGCACTCGATTGCACCTCTCTAAATCTTGAACGGTCATTGCGGTCATTGCGTTCGGGAAGATTCGGGCTAGTTCGGTCTAGTTCGTGTCGTTCCGAACTTGAGTTCGGGAAATATTTAAAAATTGATTTAAAATATAAAACAG
This sequence comes from Leucania comma, assembly GCA_958295575.1. Taxonomy (NCBI): domain Eukaryota; kingdom Metazoa; phylum Arthropoda; class Insecta; order Lepidoptera; family Noctuidae; genus Leucania; species Leucania comma. The sequence goes on from OY282468.1 coordinate 7,893,525, forward strand.
TGACTTAATTGTTTAATTACCGGTGGCAGGATACGCCATTTGTCTTCAGGTTGATGATATGTGACCTATTTTTGCATATAATTACTGCACAACTCGGCATTTTGGTTTTTTACGCATCAGTAGTACCCTGTACGCAATTGCAAAGCGAATGAATGAAGCGTACAGCCGTTGTTCGATTATAAGGGTCGTTTGCCCAGATCGAGGCGCCACGTGCCACGCCCCCAAGGCATATCCCTCGATATCCGTGCTTTTGATTCATTCTGTGATCGCATGAACCACTATTCGTGTGACTAACGGGTTTAAACCCGAATCCATCTAAAAGTCGCCATTGTCTACTCCTGTGGATCATACTATTGTTTTTCATTAGAATTATGACTACACGTCTATTTAAATTAACCACAATTCAGCGAGTACTGATGTTCTAAATTACTTAGTTAGTAGGTACGTAATTTTTATAAATAAGTTCCTACAAAAGAATGATTTATTTAAAAGTGATTAGGTTTACCTACGGTTTAAATTATGAAAGGGCAATTATTTTATTTGGCACTATTCAACCAAAGTTATTAGAAAAAACAGTATTGTATTTTTAAATTAAAAAAAACGCCTATACTACGCTTGGAATTAATCATTTTAAAGTTTTTAATACTAAATTAATATATCCGATTAGGAACTGATTTTCAATACTCAGATAATTTTTAAATAAGAATAAGTTTGGCAGTTTAAAAAAAAATAAGAAAGCTGTCAAATAGACATGTTTATTCCAAAGGATAAAAAGTTATCTAACTATTGAAAAGTCGGTCGTAAGAGGTAGGTACGTATCTTACAGAATCTCAAAAAACCATCAGTGACAAGTAATGTACTACAGTTTGTTGTTTATTGTATGTAATATTTGTATGTTTTGTACCTACTACAGTTTATTCTGTAGATATAATGTAGATTACATCGCTATCAAAGTGCATTGTACTTCCGTTAGTTATAGTTATGTACATACTATAGTCCAATGTAAACACTAGCCAAGTGTGAAAACAAAGTCTCAGATACATTAGAGGACAGAATGTCCCCCAACTTGTCGCGCTAAGCTCAAGGTAGAACTACATTAGGCCCACGTGGGCCACGAACGCTAATCTGGGCGTGTCGGTCTCCATACATTTTATATGGGAACTGGACTTGTAGAGCTACATTAGATCCACGCCACTCGACGTGCCGCTACTTACGAATCAGGCGTCGCCCACGGTGTGTCGGTCTAATGTCAAACTACCAACGTGATGCTGCAATTTTGCCAAGATACGATGCATTCTCGTGATGCAGGACAAGTTGTTGTTTGGACAGTGCGCGTCATGTTGAGGGACATTTTGTCCCCTACTGTATTTCTGGCCTTATGATAAACATCTGTAAATAAAGACTAACTGTAATCTTCCATACTTATATAGCTTGTAGAATTAAATTATTAACATCACATAGATAGTAGATATTATTATTTTTTAGTTAGGTAGATACTTCTCATTATTTTAAGTGTTATTGAATGATCTGCGCTAAATCTTGCTGAATGTCTACATTTATTACCATGATTATTATTATATATTCTAGCGCATTTTGTATTTTTGTACATTTGTATCACTTGTTAAGCTAGTCAGTAAAATATCAAAACTATTTTTGACTTTTATTTTTATTATCACTACCTACTACGCACCAAAACGCAAATAGGTCAAGCTGAACTGGCTGTACATCCATTGGGTCTCGGAAGAGCTGTCTACTGGCATTTTTTTGACGGTACGGTTGGCGCAGTGGTAGAGCGATTGACTGCTGCGCTGCAAGTCGTGGGTTCGATTCCCGCATTGAACACATAATTGTGGTACCAGTGGTACAGATAGATGTCCCGGGTCTGGGTGTCTTGTGTGTTTTACAAGTTTATGAGCACACCAACGACACAGGAGTAATTTCTACTCGTAGCGTTGGGCCACGTTTTTAGACACCTAAGTAGTTATATAAAAAAAACCCTGATAACATAAATACATAAGATGTAATCTCTCGCTTGAAGGTCGACATCTGCCCCTAAGGAACATGTCTCTCCCAATTAATCAATCTGCCCAACCTTTAACCAAGATGCAGCTGAGTAGGCACGTGTACTGATACCTCCGTACTCAGCTGCATTGCATTAGAAAAAACTGAAAAAACTGATCCTACCTCGGCCTACCTATATACTATAGGGTTTTATAGCTGTAGGGTTTTTCGCAACTGGATTATTTTCACAAACGTCACATCGCATCAATAAAGCATCGATAGAATAAAACATCGTACAACTGAGTTATCGACACACCTTGTTCGATATAATAAAAATCGAATCATCAAGTTTCGCAATCAAATAGTCCCACCCTAACCAAGACTTGTCACAATGGATGGAAAAAATACCCGTTTTGTATACTTTCATAAATAATAAATGATATTTTCATTACTCATACGCTGAAAGTAGGTCTGAAGTTGCCTGAGGAGCGGGTTTAAAGTAATACTTTTCATCCCTAGGGAGAATCATTTTCAACTGACATCTGTCAAATTATAAAAAAAAAAAACTAGTTCTATCTTCGCATTTCTATTGATCTATGTCACAACTTTCTATACAGCCAGTCAATTACAGCGCGATGTAAAACTGAAATTAAAAGATCTACATTTTTTTTTTAATTACATAATTATTTATAATTTACTTTCAATTAATTCTTTAAAAATAACATAGGTATGAGAAATATTTACCATTTTTCACTGAAAAAAATAGAAAATGATGTCTGAATAACCGATTTACCACAGAAAAAAAATACAAAATGGCGGGATTTTTTTTGTAGAATTTTGTTTATAGTTTTCTAAATCTCTGCTGTAAGAGATTTTGTAATAACACAATAAACAGATTCAGTTAAGAATTCAACACCTGATTCCTAAGAGAAGAGGTTAAAGCAGTAGTCGGAAACTTTTTACAGCCTAAATCTAAAGAAACATACTTAAAATCATACGACGGACGACCTTTGACGACGACTCAGGTTTTTATTTTTATTTTCCTTTTATTCGTAATGAAAAAAACTTTTTCTCGGGACTAAATAAGTTACTTTCAACCCTAGGGTAACAATGTACTATTATTTTGCAAATAGGTTTTTTAAAAACACTTTTACAAGTCATTTTTTTCGTCTGTTTAAACTAGATGACGCCAGTGTTTCCTAGCTGACTACCCTGAGAAAAAACACCGGAACTAAGTCAGGGGTCAAAGTCTCTTTTAAAAGTCCACACAGCAAACATGTACCTAATGGTCAAATCATATGAGAACCATGCAGATTTTTGTCTGAGATGGTCTTTTGAGGAAAGAACCATGCAGATTTTAGTGGACCTGTCCAACTGATTGGAAGCAGCAAGCATTTGTCAGTATTCCTATAGCTTAACTTAGGACTACTAACTCTTAAGGAGAATAGGGGTAACTCGACTTTGCACGAGTTCAGTTAACCCTTCTAGTTCAATTAGTGAGCCCTTGCTAATTTTTGCTTTCGATTTGAGGAATCACTAAAACATTAGGTACAATAGTAATGTCAGTACTATATCCAATGCAAATATATAAGTAGGTCTCACCTTTTTTGAGGGTGGGAAATCATATAATAACTTTTACTCTGAGTGGAATCTTTATAATGTACCCACTGCCGGGATTCAGGCTTCCTCTCTGGGAAAGCAAATGGGCCGTAATTCCCCACGCAGGTCCAGTGCCTTTGAATTTTTGATTCTAGGACATGCCGATTTCCTTACGATGTTTTTCTTCACCGTTTTGACAGCAGTGATTATGAAATAAATTACACAAAATAATGCGCCGGCCTGGGTTTGAACTCGGGACCTACAACTCAAGGGGTAGTTCACTGCTCTCGGGCAATCAATTTCCTAAATTCTAATATTATATTCGACTCAGTCTTAAATACACAATTTAGCTAATAAATTCAAGCATTTAAGAAAAATCTCTGTTTTGAATATCCCAGATTTAATACCTTTTTAACCAATAAATACTTTTCAGAAACGGTAGGTTACTTGTAGGTAACCTACATAATGAAGCTGGGGACGGAATATATATATGGACGCAAATCCAATATTTGATAATTTTGATATGGATTTAATGTGGTCACTTCCTGTTTATTTCTTTTGAAATATTGCAATATCCTGTTGATTTTAAACTAGAATTTAATTTGATAACATTCCTTCGAATAATTTAAAATATTGCGATATCCTGTTGAATTTATATAAGGATTTAATTTGATAACTTCCTTTCGATTTGTTTTAAATATTACAACATCCTGTTCAATTTATAACGAATTAAATGATGACTTCCTTTCTTATTTTAAAAACATATTACAGTACCCGGTTAAACTTGTGAGGATTTAACTTGACCAGTTCCTTTTTATTTCTCTAAAATATCAGAGCATCCAGCCATATTTAAATAAGAATTTACTGTGACGATTTCCGTTCTATTTATTTTTAAATAGTTTTTTACCTTCATAGTGAATTTTGATGCTTGTCAATTTCTGTGTACCTATAAAAACCGATGTAATGTGTTTTGAGAGACACTCTCGCCGCCCATGGAATAAACACCTTGAACTTGAAGTAAGGTATTTCTTTATTATCACTATAACATTTCCTATCATTCTATATTACTGTGACTGTGAATTTTGTGTGACGTCGACACCGATGGCCATCATGCGCCGACCGCAGCGGATCCAGCTCGCTCCTACTGAAGTCCTCTGGATTCCGAATCAAGTGCCGTGACTGCAGCACTGTCCGCTACTCTTCTACCTTCCCGAGATCATGGCAATTCCTACCTACTGCCATTTGATCCCGAGGTACGCTCCCGTATTGAAAGGAAGACCGAAGACCTGGGCTACAACAACACATGGGAGCAAGTCAAGCAGGACCTGATCCAGACGTTTGGCGAAGAATCCCGGTCTGCTGACGACGTCCAGCGGCGCCGCAACTGAACAGCGCCGCAACTGAACAGCCACGCGGTTTACGCAACCAAAAGATGGTCGCTTTGCAGCCAAAAGCAACGGATGGTGAGGTAATTGATTCTCTAATCACTGGTATTTATCTTGATTTTATGAAATGTGTATTGTAGTGAAATACTTGTGTCCTGCCTACTCTTTGCCCAAACTAGTCTCCATTTTCAAAACTTTTCGTAAACATGTCGAATCAAAAACTAACTACAAACAAGAATTTCCGCATGGCGCAGGTACTAACCGAACATGGCAAGTTCGGGCCGTACCTGTACAAGATCCGTGCGGAGGTGACGCCCGGGTGTCGTCACTGTGCGGAACGCCCGGTGGACACGGTGGAGCACACGGTAGAGGTGTGCCCCGCTTGGGAAGAGCATCGCCGTGTCCTCGTGGGGGCAATCGGAGGCGATCTCTCGCGCCGGGGCTTGGTTCAAGCCATGCTCCGGAGCGAGGAGGAGTGGCAGGCGGTCGCCTCCTTCTGCGAAGCAGTAATGCTAGCAAAGGAGGAGGCTGACCGTATCAGGCAACGGCGCTCACGCCGCAGCCGCCGCCGTAATTCCGATCCAAATTTCCGGCCACCGTAGGCGCGGGCTTGCGGACGGCGGGCAATGGGTAGCTCGCTGTCCGTTTGTCCGGTAACAGACCGGACCGAGCCCAAGTCGAGGGCCGTTTTCTGAGAGGAAGGCTCAGCCCCGGCACTATAGGCAACGAAGGAACGGGGTAGGTTTTTAGTCAGTACGAGTCTGACACTATTTCCCGCTCCGCCCAAGGGCGGGATCTGTCATTGGATGATTTTACCTACCATAAAAAAAAAAAAAAAAAAAAAAAAAAAAAAAAAAAAAAAAAAAAAAAAAAAAAAAAAAAAAGTCGTTTACGGCGCGCACTGTTCCCGTGCGCCTCAAGGAGTTGTCAGCAAACCGTAGGGGCCCAGTAGGGTCGAGGCCTAGTCTGGGGCTCTGGGAAGGTATGAAAATGCATACCAGGGCCCTGGAACCAAGGCAGGGAAGGAACAGGGTAGGTTTTTAGTCAGTAAGAGTCTGACACTATTTCCCGCTCCGCCCAAGGGCGGGATTTGTCATTGGATGATTTTACCTACCGTAAAAAAAAAAAAAAAAACTACAAACAAGAATGATTGAAATCAATAACGTTTTTAGTACCTGTCATTGTCATTTTAGTCCTGACTCGTAGGGTCAGTCTTCCATTTGTTTATAATGTTAAAAATTTGGTCATCTTATCCGTTAATGCAGGGAGAAACGGACAACTTTTGAATGAAATATTTCGACTACGAAAAAATAAAACCGCAACTTAGTTGACTGTCAATACTTGTTTCCATAAACAATTCATTTCAATTCTGTTTAGATTAATTTTTGTTAGTACTGGTTCGACTCCAGGCAAATTGTCGATCACAATTAGTGAAATGCCAATTAGTTTTGATAGGTTGATTCGAACGTTGTAGGGTTGCTAGTTAAATTCAATCGTTTAAAAAAATAATAATAATAATAATGCAAGCAAAACATAATGCGTTGCATGTTTTGGTTAGCAAAAAGTAAGATTTTAGTGCCACAGTTTTTAAGCATGATCTATGTGTCGCGACGCGCAGACTATCAGTTCAAATAATATATCGTTCGCTGTACGTACTTTTGTTTTAAAAATACCAACTAGACAAAGTGAGTTTCATTTTCTGCCATTAATATTTTAGGAAATTCTATAAAATATTTCGAATGAACCCCCTCTAGTCTGGTAACCACGAGACGGTCTGAAAAATACAATAATGTTCGAATTATGAATGAATAGCTATTTGAATAGCCGATAATTAATGAATCAATTATACAGGTGAAGGAAATCGAAGCAATTTTTAGCTCGATTATTGAATAGATTTTAGTTCAATTATTGAACAGATTTTTGGTTCTTTTAATCTATGTGTGGAGGCTTGTAATTAGCAATTTGATAACATTACATTTTTATATTATTTTTGCAATTTGTTTGTAAGCCTTCTTTAAAATAAATAAATAATAATAATATTAGATTATTGAATCGATTTTAGTTCGATTAAATTATTGAATAGTTCGGTTGCTGGATCGATTGTTGAAACAATTTTATTTGTAAACGTTCGAAACCTTTATTTTTATCAAGCTAATTTTTATATATTCAATAGCGACATGAACATTGTAGGTTCATCTATACTGTGCTTTTTAGGGTTCAGAACCTATATGCAGGGAACCAACGGACAGCTCTTTTAGAATTTGATTTATTACTTAATCAATCTTTAGGATGAACCGCCATCCTTAGATCGAATAAAGTAATTAGTAGATTTTTCCTCCCTTATTTTGATTATTTTAGGCCTGATCAGGGTTTATGGTTACGTTTCATTTGGTTAAGTTGTAGTTATGATTTAGTTGCATTACTTAGCACAAATCTAATCAAAATTAATAGTAAAGACTAAAAAAAACTAAAAAATTTGGTTAAAGACCATTTCCTGTCTCTTTAATGCTATCCTGGTTCTACTTAATTTATTTCTTCCACCAACTCTACCTTATTTCTTTTCTTTTTATGAAATTATGTAACATTTTATAATATGTATGTATATATATATATATATATATATATATATTCGTTTTATAATTATTTATTTATTTTCTTATTAGTACACCGCAGACTACCCCCTGTATTTATTTTAGATAGATAGATAGATAGATGTATTCTTTATTGTACACCAAAAATAAAATTACATAAAGAACTTAAAATTAATAGGGTGTCCATCCTAAGGTTGTCTGGTAGAAATCGCTTTCAGCGATAAGACCGCCATTGTACCCATAGATTTAAGTTTAGTATTGATTAAGTAACTTTCTTGGTGTACAATAAAGTTATATTCTATTCTATTCTATTCTAAGACTTTAATTATTCGTTTTTCAAAACTATCCTCAAAACTGCAGTTTAAGGAGTGATAAGATTTTCTCGCGAACGAAGTCGCTGGTAAAGCGCAAGTCCCTGTATAAAATTCATAATGAGGATATCCAGTTGCAATAAGTTAATATTTTGTTGCCAAAGTAAAGTTTTCTACGGTTAATCATAACGGCTAGCATCTCGTACAACAAAACTGGAAATAATTCTTAAATATAGTTCGACAACTTAGTTTTTTTGACATGACTGATATTTGCGTCATATAAACCGCTTTGATAAAATTCAAATCAAAAATAAAAATTCATAAACATGGTTGCATAGCTAACGATACTGGTCGGGCAAACTTTCACGTCGACATTTGTAGAGCTTATAAATAGTGGCAACATTAGAGATTTGTAGTTGACTATACTTATGTTACCTCAAGTGTTGCCACAGCCAACAGTCCCCTGCGTCTCGCGTAGGCTGAGACTAAGGAGGAGCTCAGTATAATGCTCGATAGCTCAGCGGAGCTTACGAATGTTGGGTCTTGAAATGATATATCGACGCTGTGTGCGATTACGTTTACCTGGGACAGATGTGGGTCAGGGTCCTGTTGGGTAGGTCTAATCTCGAGACAGTGCACGGTCAATGTTATTTTGACTGGCCTGTTAGTCTAGTGGTTAGTAGCCCTGACTGCTATGCCGGAGGTCGTGGGTTCGATTTCCACCCAGGACAAATGTTAGTGTGATGAGCACGATCATTTGTTCTGTGTCTGGATGTTATTTATCTATAATATGTGTATGTATTTAAAAATCTGGTACCCATAACACAAGCTCTGCTTAGCTTGGGACTAGACGGTGTTGTGTGATAGTTGTGGAATATTATATTATTATTTATATTAATTTTCGAATCTAAACCGGCTGGGTAGAGTTTAGAAACTTTTGCGGTAACTTCTCATCCAACATACCGCTGTGTCTCAAGACGAGAGTACGACCAGTGCGTGTTGCCAGTGATGACATATGACTCTGAAACGTGGTGGCTTACAATACAATGGGCATCTTCAGAAGGCTTTAAAGTCACCCAAAGTAGGACTATGCTCGGTCGGAATTTCATGGCGTGATCGCATCAGATGAAGATATTCCTAGGAGAACCAAGGTTGCTGACATAGACCGAAGAATCGCTAAACTTATGGTAGGTAAAATCATCCCATGACAAATCCCGCCCTTGGGCGGAGCGGGAAGTAGTATCAGACTCTTACTGACTAAAAACCTACCCCATTCCTTCGTTGCCTATTGTGCCCAGGCCGGGTATTCCTTTCGGAAGCTGACCCATGACCCCAGCAGGCTTCGACCCTGCCTGCCTGCAGCTAGCAGGCTGGGCCTCTACGGTTTGCTGACAGCTCCTTGAGGCTCGCGGGAACAGTACGCGCCGTCGACGACTTGGGCTCGGTCCAGTCGATTACCGGACGATCGGACAGCGTGCTACCCATTGCACGCCATCCGCAAGCCCGCGCCTTTGGTGGCCGGAAATCGGGATCGGAATCTCGGCGGCGGCTGGGGCGAGCGCCCCGTTGCCTCTGCCTGATGCGGTCGGCCTCCTCCTTTGCTAGCATTACTGTTTCGCAGAAGGAGGTGACCGCCTGCCATCCGTCCTCACTTGACCATGGCCTGAACCAAGGCCCGGCGAGAGAGATCGCTGCCGCCGTAAGTGACAGTGGTGGGTTCAGGAGTGACGATTAAGCACTGTAAGACGCTGCGTTTCTCTTTTCGGTTCTTCACAATTACACCGAGAAACCTTGCCGCTCGTCATCCTCTCCTCCCTCATTTCTTGTCTCACTCCTTAAATTGTTATGATTGATTCTTTTTTCATCGTGCCGTACGACTGAAATTTTTGACACACATTAAGGCATAGCATTTCATTAGAGGCTTTCAGTTGAAGAATTTGAAATTTTAGTTTGTCAACATGACCCATGAATATGTAGGATTTTATTTTGCTTGTAATGGCCGTATTGTTAAATTAGTAGATAGGTATGTTTTCTGTTTAATTTTTTACTACAGGCAGGCAGGGTCGAAGCCTGCTGGGGTCATGGGTCAGCTTCTGAAAGGAATACACGGCCTGGGCACGATAGGCAACGAAGGAATGGGGTAGGTTTTTAGTCAGTAAGAGTCTGATACTACTTCCCGCTCCGCCCAAGGGCGGGATTTGTCATGGGATGATTTTACCTACCATAAGTTTAGCGATTCTTCGGTCTATGTCAGCAACCTTGGCTCTCCTAGGTATCTTCATCTGATGCGATCACGCCATGAAATTCCGACCGAGCATAGTCCTACTTTGGGTGACTTTAAAGCCTTCTGAAGATGCCCATTGTATTGTAAGCCACCACGTTTCAGAGTCATATGTCATCACTGGCAACACGCACTGGTCGTACTCTCGTCTTGAGACACAGCGGTATGTTGGATGAGAAGTTACCGCAAAAGTTTCTAAACTCTACCCAGCCGGTTTAGATTCGAAAATTAATATAAATAATAATATAATATTCCACAACTATCACACAACACCGTCTAGTCCCAAGCTAAGCAGAGCTTGTGTTATGGGTACCAGATTTTTAAATACATACACATATTATAGATAAATAACATCCAGACACAGAACAAATGATCGTGCTCATCACACTAACATTTGTCCTGGGTGGAAACCGAACCCACGACCTCCGGCATAGCAGTCAGGGCTACTAACCACTAGACTAACAGGCCAGTCAAAATAACATTGACCGTGCACTGTCTCGAGATTAGACCTACCCAACAGGACCCTGACCCACATCTGTCCCAGGTAAACGTAATCGCCCACAGCGTCGATATATCATTTCAAGACCCAACATTCGTAAGCTCCGCTGAGCTATCGAGCATTATACTGAGCTCCTCCTTAGTCTCAGCCTACGCGAGACGCAGGGGACTGTTGGCTGTGGCAACACTTGAGGGAGATTACTGTCAAACAGTGGACGTCTTTCGGCTGACATGGTGGTGATGATGATGATTGTAGTTTGTGTATTTGTCTCGGAATCACGGGCGATGGGCGACCGGCGACAGGCAACAGTTGACAGTTGCTTTCGGGCGGTTGACTAAGGGCCAAATTCACCAAGAAACTAATCGCGATTATATAAACAAAACGCAGTTTGAGCTCCTAATCGAGATTATAGCTTCATTTTGCGTTTCACCGCTATGAATTAAACCTAGTTTACCCTAAACTCAGTTTCAATTCTTTTGTTGTCGCCCATGTTTACGACACGGATCTTTAAACTAGATTACGCTGAGCCCAGTTTAGTTGAACTGAGTTTTTATATTGAATGGTGAAATCAGCCCTAAGACGGACGTCTTAAACTTAACTGCTGGTGATGTAACGAGCCAATGTGTTTACCCCCTATGTCAGTGCTTTCACTACAATGATGAAAAGAAAAAATGTCTGGGCATCCCGACACCGCCCAAAAAGTGAATGCACAAAATAATGTTCAAAATTTTTAAAAAAGTTATAAGGTAACTAAAGCTGGAGTGTAGCATAGCATAGCATGAGCCTTATAATGTTCCCACTGCTGGGAATCAGGCTTCCTCAGGAGAGGGAATGGGCCGTAATCCACCACGCGGTTGGTGGATGTCACACGTCTTCGAATTTTAGGTTCTAGGACATGCCAGTTTCCTCACGATGTTTTCCTTCACCGTTTTGAGAGCAGTGGTGATGAAATAAATTACACAAAGTAATGGGCCTGGACGGGTTTGAACCCGAGACCTAAGTCGAGGCCGTTAGTACTCAACCACCACCACTGCTCTCGCTGGAGATAGCTACTCTCTAGCTAACATAATATCTCCCGAGCTCATCCCATGCATGATGGTCGGTGGAATTTAAGTTTGGGCTGCGAGCTGGCCACTCCTTGCAAGTAATAGCGATGAATTTAATGTGTAAAATAACTTATTACAAAATGAAACGTAAATCAATAAAAAATAACCAAAACTACAAATATCAACTTCCGAACTTTTTGGGTGTTTACTTCTTCACGGTCGGACGGCTGAACGATTTTGAATGAAATTTAGTACATAGGTCTGGTAGACAAAATGTCTTAGAATAGCATAACAAATACTTCGACATATGGGTTAGCGATGAGAGGGTGGCATTGAACCACTCTGTTCAGCATTAGAGCGGTTCTTGCTAGATGCTGAATGTAACTAGTGCTAATGTCTTGTGAATCTTCTAGAACCTCTACAAATATGAATTCAGGTTGTTTGTCGAATTTCAGATTCAGTTTAGCCATGATTAAAACTGGATTCTTCAAGCTCGTACAATTTTAGTGCTTAGTTAATGTGGGTCAAGAAGACAAATAATAAAACAAACACTTCCAAAATTAAATAACTTCTTTTATTTCAGAGTCAAATTTGTTTCCTACATAAACGTGTTAGAATGATGACGCCGTAACATTAATTGACCATTACACTAATGGTACGCGCCGTTAGCTGTTAACTTGGTGCACGAGTGGAGGGCCGTGAGTTTATTCCATTATTACGTGTTAGTGCGCGCGTCACGTTCACGAGCACAACATGTGCACAATGTGCAGCCTCCCATCTGCGGACTTCGCAACTCTTATTCCTTTAATTAGCCGCAAATATGACTGGACGAGTATTTATAACCCGCCTGAACGGCACCAATACGTCTTACATGTTACATCTGAACGATTAAATCAAGCGATCCCAGCGTGGCGCGCGCACTAACACTACTACACAGATAACTAATGTCGGTTTCAATACAGACTTTTATTATAATAATATAGATTTTTTTAATTTATTTTTAATAACTATGCAAATATGATCACAAATACCCATGAACCAAACGACGCGATCCCGAAACATTTCTGCAACATCCGAAGATAACAATAACTACACTCCACTACGAACGCGCCTGACGTGACGTCACGCGCGCCTTTCGACGATGTCAACGCGTCTCAACTACTATCCAATGCCACAAACACCTAATTTTAATCAATAATCAACAATTATCGCCCACCTCTAACACTACACGCTTTATTTATACGATCAAGTGGAAAAATAATTTTTGATCCTCCATCGAAATCAAACTAACATTTTCCATGATATTTTCACATGGCAAAACAAAAATTCAAGGCAAAATACGCAAACTGAGAGCGCGGCCCGCCGGGACTTGCCCCACGCGCCGGCCAGCGAGGACCTGGCCACTACACACTACACGTTATAAACAACGCGAGCCGCGCTCTCGCCTGCGCCACATAGGTCAATTGGAAAGACAATAACTACTCTCCATATGCTTATAAGAACACTTCATAAAACAGCTTTATATTATACTACATAATTTACATTTATATTAGGTTTACATTTTTACACAGCAATAATAATGTTTGTAGTTTCATTATAATATATTCTATATACTCCCAATTGCTAAATATTGTCGCATATTAAGCATGTTTTTTTTAATTATATCGACACCGCATGGTCATTGGTGTCAGCATCAATTTATATTAACAAAATACTTTAATCCTTCTTCAAATCACTCTACCATTATTCTCTCCTAAATACGAACAAAATTATGAAACAGTGATCGAACTATTATTCTTTTAGAACTTGTATTAGTCACTTATTTATTCCAAATCGGTAAGTAGCCGAATACACAACTAAAACTAAGCTTCAAATAACTAATCTACGGGAATTTTTAACAATTTTCATTAACGGACACAGTTCACAGATGTTGCGACTTCACAAAAATCAACTCAAATTATTTCAAACAAATAATCTATAAATGCTGACAATATTGTCTTTTGTTTGGAATGACACTTAACACTTTCTAGTTTCAAACATCGATTTCTAAAGCATATAAATATGTTAGAATTTAGACGACTGATCACAATCAGACTTCTCTATAAAAACGATTGTGTTAGTAAAAAATAATTTTAGAAAAAAAAATTATGGCAAAATATTGGCGAAGTGTAGCGAATGAGCTCTCCACGAATATTTAAGTTAAAAAAGATCCAATACCGTTGTAAAACAAACCCAAGCACTCAACAATCGGCCGCGGGAAAAATTATACTAAAACAACTCACAGTGAAAACTTTAAACATGCGGCCACACGACCAAACAGTAATGTACACACACGTGTGCTCACACTATAAATACGAGCTGCTGCCAGCTCCAACTAAATGTTACATCGATATCATTATGTTACTACAGCGCCAAGCCACTGTAATGTTACATGTTAGCACAACTAAGTTACCGCGGGGCGTAATGACATCACAACTAAATGATATTTACACAAATAATGCACATAATATAAAATATTATAAGACATAACCATCTTAAGCATTTATTACGTTATAGTTTTATTTATTACACTATGGCATTGCAACTTTGTGACTCGGTTGCGGCTACACGTCAACCTTCGTTACCGTAACATTATCTGTTAGCGGAACAGAAAGACTACTAGTTTAATGCCTCGTCAAAACCGTGGTACCGGTAAGAATATTTTCGACAAGTTTTAGTTAAAATATAAATTTGATAATCACAGTAAGATAATGTAGTCGTTTAGCTGTTACAAACTTCGCGTATGGAAGCATTAGTCACTCGGAAAAAATTTAGAATTGATATAGTGTTTAGTGACTTGATAAGAACGCAGCGGCTCAATGTCAAGTGAGATAACAAAACTCATATAAAATAAACAGGAAAACCGTTTACTGTGAACCGTCGAAACAATTCTTAACATATTGGAACAGATAATGCGCAGATAATTAGAAATCAACATACACAATATAGGAATAGATCTCGTACAAATGTGGTTCAGTGAATCGCTTTACAAAATGGCAATTGATGTGAGTAGGTGTTGATTCTGAGTTCTGATGACGAGCGTTTGACGAGCTCGCCGCCGCCTGCACACAGCTGCACTATGCGGCCGCCTGAACACAGCTGCACCGTGCGGCCGCCTGCACACAGCTGCACCGCGCGGCCGCCTGCACACAGCTGCACTGTGCGGCCGCCTGCACACAGCTGCACCGCACGTCCGCGAGCCCCGCGCAGTCCCGAGCACGGCAACCGCCGCACTCGCACAAGGTTATTATAGGTCCCTGAGAACAAACATTTCAATCGTTACTATAAGTAGCTTATTGCAAAATAAACTTAATATGGTGTTATTAGCTGACGACACTTCTTTGATTTTTAAGATAAAGGTAAGATCTTTTAAGATAAATAGAAGGACCAATAATCTTGACGACGAAAATAACGCCCTACTGCAGGTCCAAAACTGGTTCACTGCTAATAATTTGGTTCTAAATGGGAAAAAAACTAAATGCATAAGATTTTCCTTACCGAATGTCAAAAGTAGTGATTGTGACATAGTATTGAACAATGAGAAACTAGAATTTGTCGATAGAACAGTTCTCCTGGGGATTACGCTTGACTCAAGGCAACAGTGGGGTCCTCATTTAACATCCCTTGCAGGACGGCTTAGTTCAGCTGCATATGCTGTTGGAAAAATCCGGCAATTTACGGTGTTGATACCGCTAGACTAGTCTATTTTAGTTATTTTCATAGTATTATGTCGTACGGAATCTTATTATGAGGACGGGCTGCAGACATCGACTCAATTTTTATACTACAGAAAAGAGGAATTAGAGCCATCTACAATCTCCGCCGGTGCGATTCTCTAAGGGAACTGTTTAAAGATATTAACATCATGAAGGTGCCTTGTCAATATATCTATGAAAACATCATGTCCGTTAGAAAAAATCTTCATCTTTTTAGCAAACGAGGTGATAGACATAATTATGTTACAAGACATAGAGACCAATTAGTCCAACCAGGTTTCAGACTGGCTAAAGTGGCCTCTTCTTTCATGGGGTACTGTTTAAAATGTTATAATAAAATACCTCCCCACATATTAGAACTCAATGAAACCAAATTTAAATCTTGTGTTAAACGCACACTCTGTAGGAAAGCATATTATAGGTTGGAGGATTAAGTCAAGAGTGAATAGGTTTCTTCTAGGTAAGCGCGATCCATCGTCGACCGTATCGTCGCTTTCCATCAGGTGAGATAGCGGTCAAGCGCGAACCTATCAATAATAAAAAAAAAAAAACAAAAAAATATTCAAGATAAGAATGCTTGGCTCAATGCTGTTCCAGCTCCACTACCACTAGGGCGTACAAATTGATTAGTTTGAAAAATATTACTTTTTTTTTATTATTTGACATTTTTATAGTATTGTATAATGTAGAAGCATTTATTTTTCAAATTTTGTAAATGTGAGTACCATGGGGCAATGGGCATGGGGTTTAACGTTATTATTGGACTTGTTTGACGCAAATGAGCAGTTGAGAGTTTGTCATGCTCACTCAAATGTCTCGCTGATGGTGGCGCGTATGTTGGATCATTCGGTTCCCTTCAAAATGGTTCGAGCTGAGTGGTGCTGATATATGCGTCATGTTCGTGAACGGGCGCTGTCAGTTGAGACTGGGCATCTCTTAGCTGCCAGTGGTTTATTTTTATATTATAATAAGAACACTTTTTTTTTTACTCTTTTTCTTATTTACATTGTTCTCACATAATAGTAGCGACAAGAAACATGTAACCGAGGTATTTGTAATACATAACAAGTTTGAAAAGAGTGTCCATGGAGTTTCTTGCACCTTCTTCTCCATAGAGATCTACGTTTTGGAATATGCAATTAGCATCATTTTTTTCCTTTCAGACCGACTTCTTGACTTTTCAAGAGTGCCTGTAAATGGTTTATTTGAAATAAAATGCTTAGAATCTTAAAAATCTAACAAATTCGAACTTTACAATTCAATGACACAGAATTTTTGGAGAGCTTTATTAGACTACAGTCGACATTTTTATGCAATAAGCAGAACTGCTTCCAACCAACAAGGATCTGACGTCAACGCCGATGAGGTAATAACGCACACAATACCACAAAAATGTGAAGCCGGTTTATTGCCTGATGCCTCGGATGAGTGGCGATATCCGCCACTCTCAGATCTCGATCCTTTTTTACAGTTGTTTTTGTGAAAGGACTACGATCATTAAACCTGAACACCATGCAATGCATTTTGATAAACGCAATGGTCTAATACTAGTACTTTTGCTAGTTTAACCGACTATGGCGGCTTTAAACAACTACTAAATTCTTGAAACTGAAGAGCAGCAAGCCTCAAATTGCACCAAACCTTGTTATTTTGCATAATTTAACTAAACCAAATTATAATTAAAACGTACCAACACCAAAACATGTTATCATTATTAATTTGACATGCGCATTTTTTTTTTAATCCGAAAGAATAAGAATTAAATACTACATTTGTAGGCCTATATATTTTCATAAAGCTGCTACTAAAATTGAGCTCAATTTTAACAGCAGCAAGAGCATCAATGCTGCTGTGATCATCATTTCAACCGAAACACGTCCACCGCTGTGACAGAATATGGACCTCTATAACCCGTCTGGACCACTTCCTTTATGCAGTATTAATTATTATTTTTCAATCCTAATACCCAACACCTGTGCAAGTAAACTCCAGTGTACCATTGTGCAGTATATTGTTGGATATAAAAGTTGATATTACCGTACCTACCTCATCCACTGCTGCGACGGCGGGTTGTGGGAGGGGGTCGACGGCTGGTGCGACTGTGTTGCCACCCTTTGCACCACCTGCAAAACACAAAATAAAAATGACGACGTGAAATTGCAAATTGTAAGTTTTGATGTTATTAGAAAATGATGGTTAACCAGATATTGATGTAGATAGCTTGGCATGGGTTTGAATAAATGTGTAAACAACAAATAGCATTTTTAAATCTTTAAATACATGTGTAATTCTTTTGTACGTGTGTTTGTAGCCTAACTCCACCTAAACAGTTTGACAATTTGGCTGAAATTTACCTTGTGTGTACATTTGAGAGGGTCCCTGGATGATTTGATGCTACTAACCGATACAAGATTTTTTTTGACGAAAAATCAGCCTTTGGGTAGGATAGCGTCCATTGTTAATCCATTGGTACCGGACACATGGTGTAAGCTATCAGCTGTTACAACTCAAAAAGGGAGGGCCAGGTATAAGAACAAGGGTGGGTTCTAGCAAGTAAAAGTTTGACACTCCTTTTCGCTTCACCCTGAACGGAAGAAGTTATTTGATGGCTTCTCTCCCTCAAAAAAAAGGCTCCAAAAATAGGAATAATACGAGGCATTTCTAGAAGAACTTTTTTCCGTAGTGATGATTTGGTTCCCTGCAGGACAGCGTCGTGTGCAGCGGGCTAGTGAGCGACAGATAACGTACCTGCTGCACGAAGGCGCGGGTGAGGTGCGGCGCGGCGCGTTCGGCGTGCTCGAAGGCGCGGCGCAGCTCCTCGCAGCGGGCTAGTGAGCGACAGATAACGTACCTGCTGCACGAAGGCGCGGGTGAGGTGCGGCGCGGCGCGTTCGGCGTGCTCGAAGGCGCGGCGCAGCTCCTCGCAGCGGGCTAGTGAGCGACAGATAACGTACCTGCTGCACGAAGGCGCGGGTGAGGTGCGGCGCGGCGCGTTCGGCGTGCTCGAAGGCGCGGCGCAGCTCCTCGCAGCGGGCTAGTGAGCGACAGATAACGTACCTGCTGCACGAAGGCGCGGGTGAGGTGCGGCGCGGCGCGTTCGGCGTGCTCGAAGGCGCGGCGCAGCTCCTCGCAGCGGGCTAGTGAGCGACAGATAACGTACCTGCTGCACGAAGGCGCGGGTGAGGTGCGGCGCGGCGCATTCGGCGTGCTCGAAGGCGCGGCGCAGCTCCTCGCAGCGGGCTAGTGAGCGACAGATAACGTACCTGCTGCACGAAGGCGCGGGTGAGGTGCGGCGCGGCGCGTTCGGCGTGCTCGAAGGCGCGGCGCAGCTCCTCGCAGCGGGCTAGTGAGCGACAGATAACGTACCTGCTGCACGAAGGCGCGGGTGAGGTGCGGCGCGGCGCGTTCGGCGTGCTCGAAGGCGCGGCGCAGCTCCTCGCAGCGGGCTAGTGAGCGACAGATAACGTACCTGCTGCACGAAGGCGCGGGTGAGGTGCGGCGCGGCGCGTTCGGCGTGCTCGAAGGCGCGGCGCAGCTCCTCGCAGCGGGCTAGTGAGCGACAGATAACGTACCTGCTGCACGAAGGCGCGGGTGAGGTGCGGCGCGGCGCGTTCGGCGTGCTCGAAGGCGCGGCGCAGCTCCTCGCAGCGGGCTAGTGAGCGACAGATAACGTACCTGCTGCACGAAGGCGCGGGTGAGGTGCGGCGCGGCGCGTTCGGCGTGCTCGAAGGCGCGGCGCAGCTCCTCGCAGCGGGCTAGTGAGCGACAGATAACGTACCTGCTGCACGAAGGCGCGGGTGAGGTGCGGCGCGGCGCGTTCGGCGTGCTCGAAGGCGCGGCGCAGCTCCTCGCAGCGGGCTAGTGAGCGACAGATAACGTACCTGCTGCACGAAGGCGCGGGTGAGGTGCGGCGCGGCGCGTTCGGCGTGCTCGAAGGCGCGGCGCAGCTCCTCGCAGCGGGCTAGTGAGCGACAGATAACGTACCTGCTGCACGAAGGCGCGGGTGAGGTGCGGCGCGGCGCGTTCGGCGTGCTCGAAGGCGCGGCGCAGCTCCTCGCAGCGGGCTAGTGAGCGACAGATAACGTACCTGCTGCACGAAGGCGCGGGTGAGGTGCGGCGCGGCGCGTTCGGCGTGCTCGAAGGCGCGGCGCAGCTCCTCGCAGCGGGCTAGTGAGCGACAGATAACGTACCTGCTGCACGAAGGCGCGGGTGAGGTGCGGCGCGGCGCGTTCGGCGTGCTCGAAGGCGCGGCGCAGCTCCTCGCAGCGGGCTAGTGAGCGACAGATAACGTACCTGCTGCACGAAGGCGCGGGTGAGGTGCGGCGCGGCGCGTTCGGCGTGCTCGAAGGCGCGGCGCAGCTCCTCGCAGCGGGCTAGTGAGCGACAGATAACGTACCTGCTGCACGAAGGCGCGGGTGAGGTGCGGCGCGGCGCGTTCGGCGTGCTCGAAGGCGCGGCGCAGCTCCTCGCAGCGGGCTAGTGAGCGACAGATAACGTACCTGCTGCACGAAGGCGCGGGTGAGGTGCGGCGCGGCGCGTTCGGCGTGCTCGAAGGCGCGGCGCAGCTCCTCGCAGCGGGCTAGTGAGCGACAGATAACGTACCTGCTGCACGAAGGCGCGGGTGAGGTGCGGCGCGGCGCGTTCGGCGTGCTCGAAGGCGCGGCGCAGCTCCTCGCAGCGGGCTAGTGAGCGACAGATAACGTACCTGCTGCACGAAGGCGCGGGTGAGGTGCGGCGCGGCGCGTTCGGCGTGCTCGAAGGCGCGGCGCAGCTCCTCGCAGCGGGCTAGTGAGCGACAGATAACGTACCTGCTGCACGAAGGCGCGGGTGAGGTGCGGCGCGGCGCGTTCGGCGTGCTCGAAGGCGCGGCGCAGCTCCTCGCAGCGGGCTAGTGAGCGACAGATAACGTACCTGCTGCACGAAGGCGCGGGTGAGGTGCGGCGCGGCGCGTTCGGCGTGCTCGAAGGCGCGGCGCAGCTCCTCGCAGCGGGCTAGTGAGCGACAGATAACGTACCTGCTGCACGAAGGCGCGGGTGAGGTGCGGCGCGGCGCGTTCGGCGTGCTCGAAGGCGCGGCGCAGCTCCTCGCAGCGGGCTAGTGAGCGACAGATAACGTACCTGCTGCACGAAGGCGCGGGTGAGGTGCGGCGCGGCGCGTTCGGCGTGCTCGAAGGCGCGGCGCAGCTCCTCGCAGCGGGCTAGTGAGCGACAGATAACGTACCTGCTGCACGAAGGCGCGGGTGAGGTGCGGCGCGGCGCGTTCGGCGTGCTCGAAGGCGCGGCGCAGCTCCTCGCAGCGGGCTAGTGAGCGACAGATAACGTACCTGCTGCACGAAGGCGCGGGTGAGGTGCGGCGCGGCGCGTTCGGCGTGCTCGAAGGCGCGGCGCAGCTCCTCGCAGCGGGCTAGTGAGCGACAGATAACGTACCTGCTGCACGAAGGCGCGGGTGAGGTGCGGCGCGGCGCGTTCGGCGTGCTCGAAGGCGCGGCGCAGCTCCTCGCAGCGGGCTAGTGAGCGACAGATAACGTACCTGCTGCACGAAGGCGCGGGTGAGGTGCGGCGCGGCGCGTTCGGCGTGCTCGAAGGCGCGGCGCAGCTCCTCGCAGCGGGCTAGTGAGCGACAGATAACGTACCTGCTGCACGAAGGCGCGGGTGAGGTGCGGCGCGGCGCGTTCGGCGTGCTCGAAGGCGCGGCGCAGCTCCTCGCAGCGGGCTAGTGAGCGACAGATAACGTACCTGCTGCACGAAGGCGCGGGTGAGGTGCGGCGCGGCGCGTTCGGCGTGCTCGAAGGCGCGGCGCAGCTCCTCGCAGCGGGCTAGTGAGCGACAGATAACGTACCTGCTGCACGAAGGCGCGGGTGAGGTGCGGCGCGGCGCGTTCGGCGTGCTCGAAGGCGCGGCGCAGCTCCTCGATGGCGGCGGCACTGCCCGACCCGTGCGCGCGCGACAGCTGCGATACGACACACGCTTTAACTACATCATCATAATGCTATAAATCTCCCAACAACAACATTGAACGCTGACAAATCGTCGACTTCATCGCTACTGCTTAGATTAGCGATACAACGTTTACGGCTCAGATAGTCAGCTTTAGATAGTGTTAACTGCCAACAACCATACTGCTTGTTACTTCTGGATCACTGGCTGATGTTGGCCTTGATTATACGCTTCTTTTAGAGCCAATAGTCAGCGATTTTTGGACTAACTCCAACTTTGATACTTTTGTTGGCATAGAATGCCTCGAAGCGAAAGATTTCACATAGAAAAATGTTATTTACCTCATTCAGTAGTGGGTATATAAGTTGTTGTAGATAAGGATGCCTCTTAACTTTGTTCTCCTCACTGTTTGTTCCTCTATGGTCCAGAGGGGTGGCCTAAAATTATAAAACAGACATTTTTTAATATCAAATAATATGTATAGTGCACTGAATGGATATTTTTCGAGGTTCATTTATATTTGCAATACAGTACAGTATCCTATTCATAGTGTGTCAGTACAGTGTCATAGTATATTTATTTAGATATTGCGTGGGTGAGATTATATTAGATTGTTAGGTATTGATATGTAATCAAATGATTGAATCTGTTTTTTATAATTAAAAATATTAATCGGTACAGTATAATTGTATTCGATTATTCATTGCAATCGACTAATTGTGATTTGATGATAGAATTGAGAACGAATCCCAGATATAGGGATTTGCTTTGTCTCACTAACATAGGTAATTCAGTGCTAAAGTATAGATAATTGACTTTATTTGTAATGAATGTAATATAAAATTAACTTCATTTGTAATCGACTACATCTGTAAATGAAATTATTTGTAATTGACTTGATTTATAGTTTACACTATTTGTCTACACTTGAGTTGTAATATGTTTAATGTGCAATACGCTAGATTAATTATAATTCATTTTCTTTATAGTTCACTTGAGTATTTATTGCATGAGTTGAGTTATACGTATTATGATGTGTGTTGGTTTTAGTATCTACTTGATGGCGTATGTCCTCACATAGGACATACAAGTTGTCAGGATGGACGAGTGTTAGGTATTGATACTATTTGTCGATTGTTGTGCTGGCAACACCGAGACGTATTTGTGATTATCTGTGAAAAAGTGGGGGATGGAGCGCGATGGCGGGAACAGTCTGAGTTCGGCAGCCGTTGAGGCAGGACGCACATTTAGTCTCTTGCATTTATTATAGTGTTAAGAAAATGATGTAACAAGATAATTTAAAAAGAGTGTCCATGACGTTTCTTGAGTATTAAATATAATATTTTATACTAAAGTGAGCAGTTTTATTACAAGATGTCTTGTTAGTCTTGCCCCACTGCATGATCAAAGGCTCATCATGAAAGTCCTAACAAGTCCTAAAGTAGTCAAGCTTGTAAGCCTTTCGTCTACAGAAATATCACCTAGCATTCAATCCAATTGTCGATTAAGTGGCCATTCTGTTCTTATCGCCTTTCAATCATTGAATCGACTAAGTGTCATTTGGTAGAGTTATGCAATACTCACGTTTTTGTTATAGACTACGCTATCCCGGTTGGAAGGCTGGTGCTCGGAGCGCTCCTTGCGTTCGTCGCGATCGTTTCGCTCCCGCTCGCGTTCCTTCACGCTTCTCTGCTCTGCGTTCACTTGCACGTTCGACGATTGCCGAGACTGAAATGTTTTAGATCAACATAATATATTACTTATTTATCTTATGATTTTTATTAAATATTATTTAAACATATTCAAGATGAAAGACTTAACTTTCCTTGCGAAAATTAATAAAACATCACATCTGTATTATGCGAATGGTTACCAAAAGAAGTATCTAAAACGGCGACTTATGTGAGTGCTTCAACGCGACTGTGGTTGCGAAGCGATCCGAAGCAGTTCATGTTAATTCAACGCGACGCGGTGGCTTAAGCCCTGAACGCACTCGCGGCTAGCCGCAATGCTGCGGCCGCAGTATATACAGTCCGCCGCAGTATATACAGTCCACCGCAGTATATACAGTCCACCGCAGTATATACAGTCCACCGCAGTATATACAGTCCACCGCAGTATATACAGTCTGCCGCAGTATATACAGTCCACCGCAGTATATACAGTCCACCGCAGTATATAAAGTCCGCCGCAGCGGCGCGCCGCATTCCGGCTAGCTGTATCGTCACGGTTCTATTGGGGTCAGCCGCATTACGGTTATTACTATGAAGAAATAACCAGTGAAGTGTGAATCGGTACGTTTTTTGTTCTAAATTAGAGTCAACACGGTGGGGGACACGTCAGCTTCGCCCGCTGTAATGAATTGACAACTGATTTAGCCGCATAAACTAGATATGCGTACGCTTGGCGATCGCAGTAGCAGCGCACGCGTACTCCACTGATTGTATACTTCATCGCTACTTGCTGGTATCGGGGAGCGCGGCATCGTTTCGCGTTCGTCGTCGCGTTGAATCGCCTCCGTAAGACTCCGAACTCCGAGAAGATTTTTTGCATCAATTCAATAGTAATGCAAACGCATGCCTGTCTAGGAGGTCTGATATTTTCGTCCTACGTTGATACAGAAATTGTAAGGTTGCAATTACGAGAAACAGCCAAAACAAGCGGTGCAGCAACGTGTTCACGACAAGCTCTACTGAATCTATGCGAAACATCGTCGTAATCGACTTTCTTCCTCAAGTACATCGACATTTCATTTCATCTGATATGCAGACTGCATTTTTGTCATCAAGGGGGAACTAATTGAGACAATGAATTGTCATTAAAAAAATTTACAAAGTTGTCATTTATGGATTTCTATTGAATAATGTGGGAAAGATATGGGATAACTTACCGGGTGCTTATCATTAGTATTATTGTTGAGCGCGTGCGTATGCGCGGGCACGTGCGGCGGGTGTGGCGGGTGTTGCGGGTGCGGCGGGTGCGGCGGGTGCGGCTGGTGCGGCGCGACGGGCGCGGCGGGCGCGGCGGCGGGCGGCGCGGGCGGGTCGGGCAGCGCGGCGGGCGGCTCGGCGCGGGCGCTGAGCGCGCCGTTGTGCTTGGCGGCCGCGCCCACGCTCACCGCCTCGCGAGCCTCGCGCTCACGGGGTTCTCGCTCGCCCCGGCCTACTGGAAACAGAATGAGTCAATGTAGTTGGCAAAATGAGCAACGGCCGTCAAGTGGTTGACACCCGACAGATATCGAGATTAACTATTTGAACCTCATTACCGAGTAATAACATTTAAACTAAAAACAATACCATTATCGTCGTCATTGTTGTGTTTGTTGCGCCGCTTGTTTTCGCGCTCAGCGGAAGCCTGCAGCGCTCCGCCGCGGACCGTCATGATCCAGGGCTCGTCTGCTTCGCTGTCGCCACTACGACATTCTTCCCTGAAAGATTAGTAAGATAGTGATAAATTACAGTCATCGATAAAAACATAGAGTTGAGCTACACAACTGCTGGCAAATGCTTACACTGGCTGGACAAGTTCAGTGAAATCTGTGTGATTCTTTCAACAAGAAGCCATTCCAAAAACGAATCTGCAGAACTAATACAACATCTCCATAATAATGTTTGGACTTTAAAGGAGACTGACCTCTGAGTTTGTTTAGGTGTTTCTTCTCAGAGTAATCAGATAGGTTTCCTATCTAGTTTTACATTAACTTGCAAAAAGTTCAACCTACCTTACTGACAGAAAAAATATGACTAATTAGTAATATTCTTATCTTGTACCATGTTATTTTGGGGTCGGCGCAACACGTTTATTTCTTCCATTCTGTCCTGTCACCCGTCACACTATCAAGACTTTCTTTCATATCACTCCTCACACAAACCATCCATTTTTGTTTTGGCCACCCTCTCCAGTCATCTACATGTAAGTATAACTCTTTTAGTACGTCCTCTTCACATGACTATACCAAGACAAAGGCGATCGTGACAGAAACAGTTACTGGCGCAACTTTCAAACTTTTTCTAATATATACTCACTCACTTTATTCATTCTCGTCACTCCACACATCCATCTCAACATTCTCATTTCCGCTTCATTACAATTGATTATGCTATAATAGTTATTTTACTAGGAAACTATAAAATTATGTGGGGATTATGATGTTTACAGTTGTCTATTTACGCTGTAGTAGACAGTTAAAAAGTTGTAATTTGTTTTTAATAACACAACCAGCGACTATAAATTGCTTCAATCAATTGTTTGCCTATAATTCATATTTGATACCTGCTACTAAATAAGCCAACTACTATTATGTACTTGAGTATTAAGGGCGCATTTTGTATGAGGCTTAAGAATAATTATTCGGTATGTGTTACATAAGCGGCACGTGTCGTGTATATTGGTTGCTATGCCACCCACAAGTTCCCGTATTGGAAACACATTTGCGTAACAGAGGTAGCTTCCAAAGCATGGCATTCCTAGAACTCATTATTATACTGCACTTATGATATACGTTCATCGGTTGAATTGTACGAAATTGTTTTAGGAATAACTAGCGACCCGATCGAGCTTTGCGCGGATCTTAGATATCTTTGAGATTTTCTGATTTGTAACACATGCATATTATCGTAGAGAATACTATAATATGCATGTGTTATAAAACTAAGGCGGTATTTTTATAATATGTAAGGAAGTTAGCTCGTTTTAGGAATAAAACTTAGTTTGGCACTTATGATATTTTAGCTTTGTGTACGTCTAAAACGACTTCTGCCACGGGAAGGTACTATCTGGATAATATGGAAAGGTAGGTGGTAATGGAATCATGGTATACTCTTCTACAAAGTTTCAAGAGAATCTGTATAGCCATCAAAGCCTGATTGATTTCTTATCTATCTTACTTCACATTTATACTATTACTAGGATTAGACTTAATAATTTTTTGAATAAATACGTCAGATGATCATTTAAGGTGGTACCGATTGTCGAAAAGTTGAAACAAAGCCGCATACGGTGGTATGGCCATATCCTTAGACGAAATGACGATCACCCAATTAACTGTAGGGGCCCAGCAGGGCCGAAGCCTACTGCGGCCAAAGGTTATGTGAAAATGTCACCCTGAGCCCTGGGACAAAGGCAAAGAATGGAACAGGGTAGGTTTTTAGTCAGTAAGAGTCAGACACTATTTCCCGCCCCACCCAAGGGCGGTATTTGTCATTGGATGATTTTACCTACCATAAGAAAGCCCAGTTAAAAAGACCCTAAGTATCCCCCGACCAACCACAAGGAAGAGGATGACCACCCACCACTTGAAGGTCAAATATGCAAAAAGAAATCCAGCAAGCGAGTCTGAATGCACAGAACACCCAGAACAGAGCTCTCTGGCGCAAACGCACACGCAGACCCGACCTCAGCTAAATTGGGAAGAGGTTTGGACAAAGAAACGGAACTTTAATTATTTTTTTAATATTAACTGTCCAAGTTATTTTTGATTCTTTAGCAAAAGAATGTGTAAAATATGAAATATACTCACGAATCTGAATTCTCCGACTCGGTTTCACTCTCCTCGCTCCGCTGCGCCTTCCACTTCTTATACCTATCTATAAGATCCATTAGATACGAATTCTTCTTAGCCTTCCGGATAAACTGGAACTTTAGTAATTCCTTAGCTGTTGGTCTCTGAAACACAAAACAAACAATGTATTAATCGATTAAATAGAAAATTTACACAATTTTACTATTTTGATTAAAGAAGTAGAATTAACATTAACAAAACCATAAGGTAGACTGATAGAAAATGCCTAAAACATTAGTCCGCATTTGTACAGTGCATAGTTTTAAATATATAAATAAAATAATTATTGAAAGATTCAAATGAATTTGAATCATCTTAAGATTAGTAAACTTGCGTAGGGAGTGGTGAATCCCTAAAACAATCTATTTAGTGCAATAAACTACGCGTTTATATCTCTCAGATTAAGGGATCACGCGTAATCCGAAACACTCGGGAGGGTTTCTAACAAAAACACTGCACGAAAGCCGCCGGTTGGGGAAATTAATCCGAATCCGCTGTCTCCGTATGCGACTGTTTGTAATCTTCCTAACTTACATTTTCAGGATCCTTATTCAGGCACGCCTCGACAAACTCTTTGAAGGGTTTCGAGTAGCTGCCGGTGAGTTGCGGGGGGTTGTTCTTGGGGATGAGGAAGAGCACCCTCATGGGGTGGAGCTCGGAGTTGGGCGGCTCGCCCTTGGCCAGCTCGATGGCGGTGATACCGAGGGACCAAATGTCAGCCTTGCTATCGTAACACGACTGTTTGATCACCTCGGGCGCCATCCAGAACGGTGTGCCCACGAATGTGTTACGTTTGCTTGTTGTGTTCGTTAGTTGGCCCGCGACACCTGAAATTGTAAATAATTGCTGTAAGTTAAATGGCATTTCATTTCATTTTGACTCGTTGAAAAGCAATTATTTTATGTAAATTAAATATCTAATCTAATATCATAAAGCTAAAGCGTTTGTTTGTTTGAATGCTCTAATCTCAGGAACATTTTTTTAGGGTTGGATAGCCTATTTATCAAGGAAGCATCACGCTACGACCCACGAGAGCGGAGCAGTATCCAAAGATGCGGGTGAAACCCCGGGGAACAGCTACCTTATTTATATACATACATCTTTCTGTTTTTAACAATATTCTTTGTCTACGCGATGAGACGTTGGTGTTGTGACGTTTCTTTACCAATACCAACAAAATGAATCACGGTAAAATACGAGTAAACAAGATACACAAATAAATCACAGAATGATTAATTTGTTTTGGCATATTATTGGAACATTCCTAATTTGCTACCAGTCACGGTTATTTATGGGTACATGCGAACAATATACAAACTACAATCGATTAGAATCGTGTAGGAAAACGAAGATACGCCTATTGATGTGAAAAGAGCCTACTACAAGTAGGCTCTTTTCTTTTCTTTTTTTCCGATCCAACCTAATAAGATATTTTGTCAGTAGATTTGCTTACAGAAATAAAATTTTGACAGGTTCATATAAGTACCTAAAGGCCCAAACGTTAAACTGCGATGCGACGCGTCGCAGTTTAACCTCGCAAATTTTTCCGAAAAATCAAAAAATTGAGCTCGCACGACACATCGTAAGAACTTGCGAATTAATTCGCATCGCACATTGTAGGATAGTCACTTGAACCAATGGTTTGCTACACGAAATCACATCGCAGTTTTGAGTGGCAGCCCTTACATAGACTTTCCATATATTATCCAGTAGTCTTTACTCCTACTAGCCTACTCATTTCAGTAAAACAATGCCAAAAACCAAACTTAGCTAGTAATTTCTTGAATACAATAGCAAAGAATAGGATTTGTTTGACAGATGTAATACAATAAACAACAGTAGGTACAAAATAATGAAAAAAAGAGTACATTTAATACCTAAGAAGTATTTCATTAATTTTCAGTACACCGCAGACTATTCCTTTTTATTTTTAGTTCTTTCAGCACGTCCTAAGGTAGTCGGGTAGATAACGCTACCAGCAAGATTTTATTTTTTTATAAAAGTTTTGTTACTATTTTGGTGTACAATAAAGTTTTATTCCATTTTGTTAGCAACCATTACAGGCCTCAGTAATGTGACAAAATAATTAATTAGTCGCAGGTAACTCCATTTCAAAGGAAGCATACATCTCCATCATAATTACAATTGCATGAGATGGGATTATGTTTTGTACAGACGATGCATTAAAGTTTCACGTTATGACATGTCTCTTAGTTTAACCTTATGTAGGCCAAGTTTACCCAAGGGACGCAAACAGGGTAATTTAACTTGGCCAAAATGTCAGTAACTTATGTAGGTGCATTAAAAGTGATTAAAGTGAAACCTTCGTATTAAAACCGCATTATCACTCGTTGGACATCACGTGTCAAGGAAAACAACTTATTGAGGTATCTTAGGTAATTTATAAAACTTTATAATTTCAGTGGTTCCCGAAAGATTTTTGTGTTGTGTGCTTAAACGATAAAGTATCAGCTTATGCTCATCAGCGATGAGCTTTATTTCCTTTTTTTATTCATGGACTAGCTTCAGTCAGTGGCTTCGTCCACGTGTAAGTAGGTTTCTATATACAAATTTTGGGGGCCCCATTTCATCCTCTTAGGGGAAGAATTTTGAAAATCCTTTCTTATTCTTTATAAACGTCATAAAAAGAAGCTTCAGCGTTCTAGGTTTAAGGGTTTGGGCTGGGCGTCGATGAATGTGTGATGGTGACTCACTCATTCATCAACGCCCAGCCCAAACCCCAGCTCAAACTTAACTTTTTTTTTTAAATATATATGTAAAGAAGTTTTTGTTTATTATATTTTATATCTATTTTACTCACAGTATAACGTCATTTTTTTAATCAGTTTTTATATTTATAGGAAACTAAAAAATATGAAACGACCTAACGACAAGCATTAAACAGGTACTTTAAATTTATACGGTTAATAAAGTAATCATCGGGCTTTTTTGTGACTCATTGAGTTTATACACCTTTTTCCTAACGGTAAAACCAATAAAGGCAATTTTTGTTTTAAATTACCTTCTCAATAGTTTCGCTAAACTACGAGTGTACCTACTTGAAAACATTCCGTTCTTGAGCCCTGCTGCGGTATCGACGTAGCAAGGTTAAGCAAGCCATCAATCAAAGAAGTGCATTGGTACCGATTGGTACTATAGCTCCACAAGCATATCGATAAAGTGTTCTTAGCTCATAAAACTCCTCAATATGACGTGTCGAACGAATTCGAAACGACATAAAGCTAAAGGTTAAGGCGTCGAGTGCCCATAAACGCATGGAGTTAAAATTCAGCGCCACTTGACTATTAACCTATTTCGAAAACACTCAAATGGAGTTGACGTGTAGAAGATCATAGGTAAAGTTTAGAAGAAACAGATTACGTTTTTCTGTAACCCTTACAAGTGTTGTACAAACAAACAAAGCAGAATCCAGTAAACATGAATGTTTGAAGAGTCTAAAAGTCTTCACACCGCTCTTCCCGAAGCAAAAGGGCGTTCACTTTACTTTGGCACGGCTCACAGTTGCCTCGCAAACGGTTCAAACATTGGCCTCAAGCCAAAATTCATGGCCATAATGCACGCTTAACTTATAATGCAAGCTTCCACATTGTTGGTTTGACATTTTCTTCGAGAACAACAATATTAGACAACATAATTTATTGTTAAAAACAGGTCATAGTTCAAATCTCCATAGACGTCAACGAAATCATATTTGAACATTATTCTAGTATACGGTATTACTTGAGATTCAGTGTACCAGCTACAGGGCTTAGTCAGGCCTCTTCAGTGAGATATCATCTTGATTTAATTCCCAAAAGATAAGATCAGGAGAGCTTCTTCAAAATTATAAAACTTTATTTTTGCTCGCCCTTACAATATTTGCCGAGATGACACTTTAGGAACTTATTAAGAGATTAAAGCGTTGATAAATAGCTTCTTGCTGCTGTCCCAAAAGTTCTTATTATCTGCTTTAATAGGCGCGGTTAATTAAATGAACTTGACACAGCTAGATTAATAAATAACTCGACACGCTAAATTATACTTATTAAAGGCAGATGGTGTCAATTAACCACTGAGAAATGGTATTTATTGATAAAATTATTCATTTATCCTTGAAATGTCAGAGCTAAGTAGGTTAGCAGAGTTTACGACACATTCATCAACGCAGCATATACAATCTTCGTTGTTGATTAAATTATCGTCAATTATGTATATAGTCAGTCAGTGTTAGCAGTTGTAAACACGTCCCTGGGGTGTCGTAAAAGTTGACACCATTACGTTCAAAGGATGGGCATATAGCACCTTTATACAGAACAGTACTGTTTTATTCAGAGAGCTAATATTTGATGATACGGTCGCCAGTCGCCACAATCACCAGGATATCAATGTCATACAAATAACATTTATAACAATTGATGTTCGAACGTGAACAAAAACACGCCTGTACATACAATTGCTCTAAATTCATCATTACCGATATATTTCTAAGATAAGCGTTGACTGTGAATGGTTTTCGTGTTCAAACTGCATGCATCGTTCGTTTTATGTGCGCAGGAGCAGCCGTCCATCCGTTACGAGTACATTCGAAACGTATCACTGTTGCATAGCGTTCTCAATCACATTAATGCGAGAAAAACCATGACAGAGATGTATAAGAACAGTGCTAAAGAAAGTTTTTATTTATGCACAAGTATTTACATACATAACGGCCGGCAGTGATGAATAAGAATGTGCTCTTGAGAATGGTACAAACTGATGCATAATCTTGAGTGTATAGTGCTATAAATGATGACACTTGAGCGACTTGACACTTAACTAAGGCCTGTCACTGCTACAATTATGTTAATAATCAAATTAGCACAGCCACGATATGAATGTCGCCGCTCTATTAGTATCAGTAGGTCATCTCGTACGACACACGCCAAGATTAGCAATGTCTCATCGGGAAACCCTATATTCATTCAACAAAAATATTTTTTCTGAGATTACATGTTTGTGATACAATATATATTTACTATATGTACCTAGTTGATACAAATTATTTTTATAAGCTATCTAGAAATCGAAGGAATTCTATCGTCAAGAACCAGTCTACGTTCAATATGAATGTTATGTAAAATCGGTTCGCATTTCTTTTCTTTCTTTGTGAATATTTCCACCGTCAGGGACGACTTATCGTAAAGCGAAAGTCGGTCAAAAAAAGTGCAACCGGCGCCATTCCTTATCTACCAAATTTTTACCCTTTTAAAATGTAGGTGAAACGGCAGAAGTCGGCAGAACCCAAAACCATTTGAGACCCTTATTACAATCCGGTTGAATTTTCTGTACGGGTTTTTATGTTAACATAAAACTTTGTTGTAATGAAAAAGAGGAAAGCTGATGAATTATTGTTAATATTTTTCTGGGTCAGAGTGAATCCAGCGGGCTGGAACACTAGGTAAAGAATAAACGTACGACGGCAACAGTAAAAACTTTTGAACATCAAGTTATTGTAATTAGTTTATTGGTGTTGTTTTGAAATCAACTACAAGCCAACTTACCGAAATCAGCCAGCTTGACGTCTCCCATCTCGCTGAGCAGTACGTTTGCAGCCTTGATGTCTCGATGCAGCTTTCTCTCGGAATGCAGGTAGTCTAGCCCCCGCAGCACCTCGCGGAGTATCACAGCTATGTGCATCTCCTCGAAGCTGCCCGCCTTCATCAGGTCCAGGGCCGAACCCCCACCAAGATATTCCATTATAATCCATAATTTTGTTCCCTGGAAAAGAGAAAAGGAAAATAAGTACATTTATTCGCAGCTTTGTCGATAATTAATTCCCCCGGCAGTATTAAGAATATCCCCGAGATTTATCAACAACACTTTGCTCTAATGGATTCTAGGAAGTGTTTTTAATTAGACGTAGAGTACAGTGTAGAAAATTTAAAGTAATTAATTTTAAGATATAATCAACAATTGGTATAGTTTGTATCGGTACTGTATTTATATATGCAGTGAAAACGGATACAAATTATACTTTAATACAATTACATTTATAAAGTACAGTAACAAACCACGTTCAATTTACTAAGTAAAATAAAGAAAGATATTCTTTACATAAAAATGCAAAGAATAACTTTTAAAAAGATTTACAAAAATGATACCTAGAACATTATCAAAGAACCTTAGATTAATATTTTCTCTGCCGTAAAAATATAAAATTCTTTTACACAAAAATTCTCGAATATTTTTTTTATGTAAAAGACGTTTTGTTGTAAATTGAGATATTCTTGCGGCACGTTTCCGTAACATTTTAAGTCTGTCCGTCCATCAGCCGACAGATTTATTCTAGGCCTTTAGGCAAACGGTTAAATCCTCATTAATATACATTATTCAGCTCGGAAAATGTATTAGCATATTTAAGCTATACGCTATATGCGTAGGCTGTTGTTGACCGAGTAAACTATATGTTCATATGTGTCATTATTATTGTATGTAGTTCTTAGTACGTATTGTTAAACTGATTGAGTGTTCAAGTTTATTCGTTTATCCGTAAAGTACCTTATCTCTTTTGCATGGCCATGTGCAATATCGTGCAATTGTGTTAAGTATGCGGTCTGAAGGATCCACCTGAAAAGTTTTCTGTGAAAACCTTTTTAGAGGCTTGTCACAACAAATTATTGGAAAATAAATCAGGCCAGGGTAGTGGTACCTACTTAACCGTGAAAACACAGTTACGTATAAAACAAAAAGCTCTGAAATGAGAGCATTTAATCTCGAAAATGGAAAAGTACGAATATAAATCCAAATAAATATTTTATGTGCATTTTGATAGCTCACGCTGTTTTTCCTTTTTCCTTGACTTGACGGCGGCATATTAACAAAATACAGCTGTCGAGAATTTACATAATGCTCCATTTCTCTCAGTTACCTACGTCTTGCGCTCAGAGATAAACACCGTTTATTTGTTTGTTTTCATCGCCATATTGTTATGAAAATGTTTTCATGATGAGGAATCGAATAAGTTGGGTTTTGTAATACTGCGAGGTCTCCATTTCAACAACATTCTATTCTCATTTGCTTTTTTGAATGACTAGACTAGTCTGAACTTAAACAGGCTCATACACTACAAAGTTGAACAAAGAAAAAAGCAGACTTTCAGACAGGGCAAGTTACGTTCCCCAAAGTCTTTCAATAGCAAACTCTGCGAAGAAGAATCCACAACATCTGAGCAATAACTTTACAAATTCCTCCATAACATTTTTGAAAAGGAACAAAATATAATTTATTGACAAAGTAACAAAGGATAACTTTTGTATAAGACATTGTTAAAATTGATGTTAGTACTTATTCGAGTTTTGACATTTATTGATTGCACGAATTTTGAAAGCTCTCGACTCTGTACATATTGCGAATTCAATCTTGTATTTTTGGCTTGGTTTGTTTTATCATGTCTGGGCACAATCAAGTAAAACAAAAAGAAGGATAAGCTTCAAGAGCCTCGAGCGGTAGGTTAACCGTTTGTACATTGGTTAATACATAGATACGGCAAAATTCGTGTTACTATGTCACAACCTGATACTCGTACCATAATACCGATAAGTAGAATATATTAATTTATTTTAATTATACTCCATTATAATAATAATAGATAAACTTTATTAAAACCAAAAGCGGAATTAACTTTATCAGCACATTTGTTTGTAAAATTTTCCTTACTAAACTTAAGTAACGAGTTTCCTTATTAATTAAATTTGCCAAGTTACGTACGTGTAAGTGATAACGGTTGAGGAACAAATTACGTAGTCGGTAGGTAGAGTGAAAACCCGCTTAGTCATTCATCACATTATGTACGTACGCAAAATTCATACTATCCCAAAGCTGGAAGGGAAAAATTTGCATAAATTCTGTGGATAGCCCCAGCGATAACTTAACAAGATCTGACTCAGCTAAAGTGTAAGTTCCAAATATCCCCGATATCAAACTGGTTGGCTGTTAAAGGATTTTTACGAGGACATAAAATTGCTACACTTAAGTTTCACAGCCAAAACTTAGGTATAGATTTCTTTCGAAGGTCGGTACTTAGTGGCGTATTTACCAATCTAAAATAAGATCAGATTTTAACTATAATACTTATATTTTACATGCTCATAAATATACCATAGACCAGATAATTATTATGATTCGACATCACCGTCATTAAATTTAGTTCCTGTTCCGAGTCTGACATGCCGTTAGCGATCTCTGTTCTTAATAAATTAATGTACGCATAGTGCACAATATATTATGTGCCCGTACAAACAAACAGTGGCACAGCATAGCTGCAAGCAGTAATGCAACGCGGAAGACGACAATGGGCGCACCGGAGCACAGATCCGGCGCGACCCATTCACGCTCCATCAGCGAACATACCCACATACACGTGTCAGGGTTACACGTCATATGCACTTGCATGTAAATGTATCCGCACACGAAAACAACGGCTCAAGCCCAGAATGAATAACATAGATTGTTTTGACGGGACTAAGCCGCGAAATAAATGGAAAAGGCTAGCCTGCTATGATGTGGGATTTGAGAAATTGAATCAAACATTGTGATTTAATTTAGCTTTTCATTTTTGTGATGTTATTCGAAAAATGTTTAGAAAGAAAACATTCCTTGTAGCCCACTATTTCATTGAAAATTCTTCATTTTAACGGGATAAAAACATTGTTGTACGTCAAAAGAATGCCGATCTATGGGACGCTGTTTATTCTTCAGCTTAAGTGAAGCTTGAAAATACCAGTCTGAACGTTCATAACGATAGAATTTAGACAACACATCAAACAAAAGGGGTAAAAAGAAAAACAACAGCCTCAAATTCCCGGACCATGTACTCGCCTTGCCGTTTTATTAGGATTTTTTACAAAAAAAATTTACTTTGTTGGTTCTGGTCCGAAACTTATTTTTTTGCAGTACTTACTATCAAAAATCGAAACTCTCGGAATACCCATAATAATCGATATAAGTGATAATACAGACACTACACACCCAATGTATTGTAAGATGAGCGAGTCTTACAATCGAAATGGACATACCATTCCGAGTTATTTCTTCCGTAGATCCGGCCTGGATGCCGATGGATCTATTAGGCTAAGAGAATAATATTATGTAAAATGAAGGAATATTCACTGTGCCAACAATAACAAGTAGATACTTATGAAAACTATGATTTATTTGATCTATTATCCCTTCGTTTATTAGGCTATATACATATAAAAGGAATATTTATCTGACTAGCTATATTATCTAACCAGCGGCTTCAACCGCGTGAAGGTAGGTTGCCCCATACAAACTTTGAACCCCATTTCTCCCATTAGGTCAATTTTGAAAAATCCTCTCTTAGTACTCATTCACGTCATAAAAATAAACCATGTGGAAAATTTCTAGCTCTTAGGCCCTGTAGTTGCGTTTGTGTTGATATGTCAGTCAGACATCCAGTCAGTTTATCCTTTTATAAAATTATATTATAATAATAAAATTGAAATGAATCAACACATCCTTCACTTCACATGTTTAGTTCAATTCCAATAATATGTAGTACCTATCAAAAGCAGCTAATTAATATGCACGACTTCCTGAAATGATAAATCATGTTATCAATAAAGTTATTATGTAGATAATTATGTCAGCATTTTACATACAATATAGGCATATTATGATTTACACCAACAAGACGTTTTTCAAGAATACAGGCGCAGGGGAAGCCACTTACATAAAAGAAAATTTTAACGAGAAATAAAAACTCAAAAGGCTGTGTTCATAATAAGCTTTTTCATAGCAGTAACCAAAGGCTCGTTGCATGTAGCCATCATGTAGGTATTCGTTGGCATGGCAACCCGATGGCGTCGGTCATAGACCTCGGCGTCGCGACATCCACTAAAGTAAAACAAGAAAGTTCACTATTAATCCCTACTTTACACAGAGGTAGTATAACCATTTAAATAGGAGTTTCGAAATATACTTTTAAAATAACATTTTGCATTTTTTTTGTTTTTCGTGGGAAGCCATCAGACCACTTCTCCAGGCGTGGGTGGAGCAGGAGGGATTGTCAGACTTTTACTGACTAAAACCCACAGTGTTCCTTCAGTTACCCTTCATTGCTAGGGCTATGATAACTCCTTCGAGCAATCCGCAGCCCTTGCAGGTATCGGCTCTAACTGGCATCTACAATTTTCAAATTTACTGTCATTTCTTTGAGATGCATGTAGCATACAACGCACCGTCGACCCTGGCTTAGCTTTAACCGGACAACGAATTATTCATGGCTCGCCGTCCGTATCCACGCCGACGGTAGCACAGTCACAACTGCATGCGTCACGAACTTTCAATTCTGATGATGAACTGTGAAACATACCAAATAGCTGAAATAACACATTCGAATTCAATTTCTCAACACAACTCTACCCCATGTAGAGTTCTTCGGGGGTCGTTAAATTAAATCGCGCTGATGACTTCCAAAAAGGGGACTCCACGATGAAATTGCGGGTGTTTTCATATGAAAAATGACTGAATAAAAAACCTGTTAATGCGGAGTAATTAATTATTATCAGCCAATAAGCTACAACGTGAAAGCCTTCGCGATGGAAATATTAACTTTCTCAACAAAATTTTAACAAAGAGGGATTAAAAAGATTGTTAGTCTTTTAATTATGAAAGTTAACCCGACTTCGAAATTGTTAATTCATAAACAACTTCATTCGTTATACTGTAGCTTTATTTTAGTTTAGAGTTGAATGAACTTGCAATATTTTAATTAGATTCAAACACGTTCGCCATAAAATAAAAAGGATTTATTTATTTTGTTTTATGGGCAGAAAGTTACAGAGCTTTTTGACGATTAAAAAATGGGAGAAAAATTTGCACGCAATTTCATGTGAAATAAAACTAAATGAAAATGTTCTGTGTACATGCCTTCAATTTGAACTACGAGGTAACTTTTTGTTCCATACAATGGCTGTCACAGGAAATATCGATTCAGAAGGAAACTTCAGGCTACCAATAGCTTACGCCCCGGGCATTGGGAGCCGCAGAGCGATTCCCGGCAACCATAGGCGCTGGCTTGCGGCCGGCGAGCAATGGGTAGGTCGCCGTCCGGTATGGACCACGCCCGGATCGACACGCTGTTCCACAAGCACCTCAAAAAAGACGTCGTTAAGATTGACAGGGTCAGTAAGGGTCAATGGCTGCCAAAGCTGCGGATTGTTTGAGATAGTTACCGAGGCCCTCGCATAGGGGAAGGAATTGTGTGGATTTTCAGCAAACCGTAGAGACCCAGCCTGCTAGCTGCAGGCAGGCAGGGTCGAAGCCTACTGGGGCCAAGGGTTTGCTTCCGAAAGGAAAGCCCGGCCCTGGTATCTAAGGCCACGAAGGAACGGGGTGGGTTTTTAGTCAGTAAGAGTCTGACACTATCTCCCGCTCCGGTGATGTCATTGGATGATTTTACCCAACACCAAAAAAAAAAAAACAAGACCCTGTGGAATTAGTCAGTAAAGTCTGAAGCTCCCTTTCGCTCTACCCGAAGCGGAAGAAGTCATTTGATAATTTTCCACATAAAAAAGGCTACCGTTAGCTTATAGGCCAACATATTGCCAAACAAACAAACTATACCTAAGCTAGTTTATTTATCGAAAATTTTGCAATATATATGGTGGTGTTCCGTGATCATCGGTGCATGTTTACAGACTCATAATACTTTGAAGATAACAACTTCGCCTGTTGGAGTACTCAACATAGTCAGTTTACGAGCGAAATGGTTTTATATGACGTGTCTATTTGCTCCATAGATCACGGTGCTATAACGATAATAAGGAAATAGTACATCCTTGTAACGGTCAATGTGAATTATGTCAATAAATTGCAAATTTCAGGCACTTATCTAGTTTATATAGTTTATAGTGACTATAATCTCGTAAACTCTTAACCTACTATTTTTTGTTGTATGAGAATATTCGTAATTTGATGGGGGGGGGGGGGACTCAAGACAAATAATTTTAATGTGTAGACACAGAATATTAGAAATGTTTAAGGAAAACTGACTGACAGTCATACCAACACACAGCCGAAACTACTGGGACTATGAGTGTGAAATTTTGCACCAGGCTTCCTTTTACGACGTAGCCCAGTGGTGCTATTCTCTAAGAAAACGTAGCGCTGCCTCAACGACGAACACCCAAATAGGATACATTGCATTGTCAACCTAATACACTTGTACATTGGATTGTTAATTCAATGTATCCTATTTGAATGTTCGTCGTTGCGGCAGCGCTGCGTTTTCTTAGAGAATAGCACCCCAGCACTAAGAGGGAAATCTCCACACCCTGAGGGGATGAGGGGTTCCAGTTTGTATAGAAAAACCTGCTACTAGAAAGCTGGCGACATCGTTGGCAGAGGCGAGTAAGAGATGAAATTTTACGATTTATACACGTGTGATTTAATCGTAAATAGTGCTAATTGATCTCATTGCCACATTTTGCATTAATGGAATTTTAATTATAGACGCGTACTACACATTATTTCCCAGAATAAACCGACTTCTCAGACAGTTCTAAAATGAATAACAGTTAGCATCACAGTATTCAATGGTGTAACACCATTCAGCCTATAAACGGTATTTATGGTACACGAACATTCGGTGTACTTTGACAATAAAACTGGCAACTAGAAATAAACGCTAGTGCAGCCTGACACGCCAACAATGAACGAGCAAGGGTGGAGTTCATCATTCGTTTAACTAATTCAAGGCTCCAGCGTCACCATGGCAACGCGTCGAGGGCGGGCGCCGCCCAACTTCCGCCCGCCTTAATAATTTCCCGGACGATTGGATGCCGCTAGTTGCCTGTAAACAACGGCTATGCGGCCAATTTAAGTTTCTAAGGAGAAACTCTTAAATGTTTTTGTTGCACAGTGGAGATAGCTGGACACCTGCTGAGTCAGTGTCGTTTACTGAGCGCAGAGTTGGAAAACAAAAACTATTAGCATTGTTTACCATGTTTTTAATTTAGAACGGTACCAAGTTTGCGAGTATTGCATTCATTTAGTTAATTAAAAGTGCACAAAAACAAAAAAAAATGCATTATACGAGTATCTATTCATAGCATAAATACAATTAATTACTAGATTATTTATATCTTTCAATAATTTTAGAATGTAACTACTACCAGGACTACAACATAGTTTCAAATACGTCCTCCAAACTCGTGAGAACTTTTCAATCAGTGATGGAATTAATTCAGTGCACTTCTATTTTCACGGCGGAACTCGCAGCGGAATCAATTTCATTTCAAATCGAGAGCGCAGCGGCAGCTCTATAGCCAGGGGATCAGCAAGAATAGGAGAGATAAAGCCCGTAGGACAGATCCCCCAACGCAGTCCACAGGGAAAGCTCCTAAAAGCCGGTATTAGTACAAATCACATTCCCACTCCTCCCTTTATCAGAAAAGTGATAAAGAATTCCCGTATTGCTTGGGACAGTAACATGCTGTGGGATTTTATTACCTTAGGGATATAACATTTTGTGGATATTCGGACGATTCGTATAATTTCGAAGATTGTTTACGGTTACGAATATTTTAGCTTAGGTATAATATGAACGTTTTTTTGCTGTGAATTTTTTTTTATCAAACAAGCATTTCTACAAGTAACATTAGCAGAGAACCAAATTTTACTTTTTTATTATTTGTGTTTGGAACACTATCTCAGCTGGTGGAAAGCGACAACATGCTCAACGATGGGGCACACACTGACTCGAAGACACAAGACCAAGAAGATTACACTAAAGAAAGTATCTATCTACTAGTACCTACCTATGATTACTCACACACACGCTACCTAAAACATAGGTACCCCGTAATCTGTACTTTGAAAAGTTTTGACGGGTCCCCTAAAGTTTAGTCGTAATACGGCAAAAGTTAAGCACCGGCGACATTTTCCCATTTGTCATAAGCTGCAGCGCGACCGAGACGCCAAGTAATCCCCATATTACGGGGAATTATCCCAAAGGACCGGAAACCTTCAAGGCACTCCGCGAAATATGACGTTAGAAAGTTTAAGGAGAGGTTCAAAAATATTGTAAAATTGAATAATAGTGCTGTTTCAGAATTATTAGAAGCTTTAGACGGGTATTGTAGTATGGTCTTCGCTTGCCAAGAGATAAGGGCCATTGCAGCGATAGGCGGCTGTTTGCTAGCAAACATTTTGCGCAGCGACAGCCGTATAGCCGCCAGCAACACAGAGGGGCTCGAGATACAGCCTCTTTCTTCTCCATATAACAAGGGAATAAAAGAACAAAGAGGCGCGATAAGAACTAAATAAATTATTCATATAACGTCTGCGCGCATCCAAGTCGTGGCGAAAGATTTGATAACCGAAAATGGGTTTCGTGAGGTGTGAAACATTTCCTTGTACAGTATCGATTTATAACAAAGCTCCATTTCATTAGTAATAAGAAAAGCTGGCCACCCCGTATAAAGTGACGGCTGGAGGAAATGTTGGCAGTAACATTTGAAGAACCCTTATTCGACATCGTCCCACCGGTCATAAACCCGTCAGAGCCACCACCCCATAAAATCTCCCCTTGAGGATTCTTCAAGGTGACCGGGACGAAGGTAAAGAGTATAAACGACACAACACCCGGGAATTGTTATAAAATTTGTAAGATCACGGCCGTGAAACTATTTTTTAAATTAAACGTAAAACGATCAGAGTACTATTGCCTGAAGTTCGAGTTTTACGAGAAAGCTACCCAAATAAAATTACCGCCATAAAAATTGTGGATTCACAAAACTGGTTGTGATAAAAACTTTCGACTGAAACCAGGCGTTTAGATAAGGAATAGTCTTGCAACTTTATGTGTTTGTGGCACTGGGTAATCAAAAAGTAAAGATATGGCTTTAGTTTAATTTTCTCCTAATAAGCCTCACTTGATGTGTCTGGTATTATAACAGTAGGCGCTAGATAAATTTAGAGTAAAGTTCATTGACCTTTCCTTAATAGTAGGAGAGTCAGTGACCGATATTTCTTTATTTGGTGCCTACCATAGACAAAATTGAAGTCAAACTAAATATGAGGAACATAAAATAGATAAATTGAAAATACGACTAAGGTAACGCTAATTGTAATTAGAATTTCAAAACAGTTATTCAGCTATTGACCCTCTCTGATGACTATTGTTTATTGTATAGCGTATGACCTAACGGCGTGACGCAACAAAAACTAGCCTACTTGTAGAACTAGTTTAGGCCAAGTGTATAAGTAGATTATTGCCCTAGTAAATTGTTAGAACTTAGGTGGTAACTTGAACTATTTATTTTGGGATCTAAGTCTCTCATGTACCTAATGATAAATACGCAAATGTTTAGCAGTGATCTTCACTCACAGACATTGGAAATTTTCTTCGGGCTAGAAATTTTACTATGGCAAGTATATAATTAACAATTCGATAGCAAACTCCTCTAATTGTGAGCAAAAGCGAAAGTATGCTATTATTATAATAACACATGACACAACATCGACTAACAGTGAGATGAGTGAGCGCAGGCCATTATGTGAGCTGTGTCATCGACTGCTGTATTGTGTTGCAACCCACTCGTTCAAGATGCACAATCGATATGACTCTATCGATGATACCAATTGAGCCTGGCGCCAAATCTTTGCTCATTTGTAACCAAACACTAAATTGTAGACTGCTTGTTGTGAGACCACGATACATTTAAAGTTACGTATTAATGTCGTATCTAATGTAAATTCAAGTTTCAAACCCTACACAAAGAAGTAAAAAGCAATTCAAAAGCTAATTTATATTGGACTCATAACGCATAAAGCAACGCATCAAATTGAAGCAAAAATTACACGGAGAATCAAATTTTTTTTATCGTCAAGACGAGCCACCCCCGACTATAACTCCTGTTTTATAGCTCCGGTAATAACAACACCGAATTTATCGAGTCATCAT
The DNA here is from genome assembly GCA_958295575.1 of Leucania comma. NCBI lineage: Eukaryota > Metazoa > Arthropoda > Insecta > Lepidoptera > Noctuidae > Leucania > Leucania comma. The sequence goes on from OY282468.1 coordinate 7,936,456, forward strand.
TGTGGTAAAACCCTTGGAGACGCTTGCGCATCGGCAGTTCCTATAGTACTCTGCGCACATTATATTTTATTTATTCCTCTATCAAGGGAAACGTACTCTGATCAAATAAATGTAATGTTGGCATTACAAGCGAAATCGAATCGAACACAAGGGTTTTCCATTTAAATGTTTAGGTAAAAGGTTTTGGATAAGACAAGCTTACGTTCTATAGTTGATATAGGATATTTGATAAGTCCCTGAAGACATTTCCCCCTGGTAATAGCGTAATGGTAATCGCGTTGTAACGGGACAGTAACCACGCGTACGGTTTCGGATATTGACGGCATGCAAATGTTAGTAATCTTATTCGACGTAGGTACTGTTCGAAAGGGAAGCGGGAATGCTATGTACGTATATTGTACAAAAAATATAAAAGCGGACGTGTTTAAACGAGCTAGTTAAATTTTTCTCTATGGTGTGTAGAAAATTCTTCTTCTACGCTATATTCTTAGAATCGTCGAGGTCACTATGAGATCTGTCCAATCGTTAGTGTTGATGTCACTAGCGTCACGCTCTGATTCTATTAGGTGATATTCTAGTCCATTAATTTACAGGACTTCCAACCGCGGATTTGACCTACTTTCTGGCTTACCATGTTCATAGCCTTCAATCTCCTCGCAAATATGGCACAGATAGCCATTGTGGTCTTGTCTTCTACATGATTGCAAGCTTATGACGTAAACATTGTGGTCCGGTTTGACTAACAGAAACCTAAATTGTAATATTTCTAGGAGGTTGGTAATTCCTTCATAGAAAAATATTGCCGTGTTGATTACAAAGTCAATTTTAACTTACAATTTTTTTTCACGGAGTGAGTTAAATAGTTTTGAGCCAACGGCTTTGTTGTAATTTAAGAGGCAGTTGACGTAACTGTGACGACCGCAAAAACGCATTTTCACACGCCACAACGCACGATCTTAATAAACTAAAGAGAATTAAACGCTTCCTTTCTATTTTACTTAATCTTGCTATCGACTTTTCAAGCCATTAGCAGACACGTTCTGTGCTTGTTGACGTTACGAGTACGTTCCTTCAGTGAAGTTGATCCTCTACTTATTTCTCCCCTGTATCAAGCTATAATGCATATCTTGTGCTGTCTTTTCAATCGATTATGTTCTAATATTAGTATAGAAGCCAGGCTAGTGACGTGTTCAATGCGCACCTTGTTCTGTGTTCAATCTCTTCTTTAATGTTATAATACATTGTAGGTATCTATTAATTTTGAGGCCGTTTTGCGGCTTAGATACTCGTAGTTTGATAAACCATGGAGTTGTTATCAAGCGATACTTGTGAATATCTTTACATAGTAACCCTAACAGTGTTTGTAGATGATTTCCGAGACTTTTTATATAAGTAATTTCAGCGAAATCAGTGTCATGTCAGTAGATGATATCCAAGACTTTCTTTAATCTTGTGTAAGGAAAACTACTGCCTTTCTAGGAAATTGTTGAAAAAAATCTGTTGAAGTGCTAAACTTCAATCGTGATCAAACAAAAGCCTGGGGCCATTTTTCGCTTCCTTAAAAACAAAAGTTTGTTTAGAGTAGCGGGAAATGTTCTGCTAATTAATCTCGGAAGCTTGGTAATCTGGGTATTTTGTGAAGTTAGGCACGGTTTGCGGCAAGAGGTAAGACAATAGGCGGCACCCCAAAACAACGGTGTAGGTAATCTAGTTTTGAGGTCGAGTATTCGCTTTGGTAGGACGGGCTGACTCACACAGGGCACACAGTACAATGGACTCTCATATCTAAGAGCTACGAGTCACGTGTAACCAAGTACACACGTTTCCAATGCTGGAAGGAAACGTTGTAAGGGTTATTTAGTTTCGATAGAATTGCTTTACACGGAATTTATTGACCAAATTACATCTATACGTGGCCTCGCATTCCAATGAATCGATTTGTTAGGAGCTAAGGTCCGTACGATCTACGATGATACGTGGATGATTTACGGAACAAGTCGAAGACAATTTAAAACATCTAAGAATGGGTTTTACAAATTCCAATAGATAAAAAAATGTAATTCAACCTCCTCAATCTCGTCCTGCAACATTTGTGTGAAAGCTTTTAGCAGCTTGTAAAGTTTTATTGGTGAGTTAACAAACTCCCTCACACCCTCAAGTCTACGACTATCTCATGGCTCGTTCGCGAACACCGTCATTAAACTTTAACCGTAGTAACTGAGCGAGAGAGCTAAGTTAGTTAAACAATTATCTTCTCCAGTATGGAGATAAAAACTTGTTTGTTTCAATCTCGACGAGAATAACAACATTTGGGACTTTTCATTCTTGCTCATAACAAACACACGTGTATGTTATCACAGTTTTATTTCCTCAAGATTAGAACTTATGTAACGAAAATTCTTTTAGTATCAGGACAGCAATTTATAATTTTATCTTTAATTATCTCGAGAATAATAAATGACAAAGCCCCTCAGTTCCGAGTGTGATCATAAACAAGTTTAGTCACCTACTTGAATTAAATAGAAGATAATGTTTATCGGCGGTAGATAAATAATAGTTAAATCGACAATGGGACTGTATCTCAGAGAACAAAGCGGTATAGTCCTTGGCCAATAAGTGTGGCTGGCCCGCCAACATACTTTTACTATTACGCAGTCTGTTGTCAGTCCCATTCAATCCAACAGCTGATTTAACAGCGGTTGGGGACTTTATTTCATTATTGGTGTCCGTGCCATAAGCACCCGCATTTTATGTTAACTTATTTTTTTGATGTTAGTTACATCTTAGAAAGAAAGAGTTATTAGAAAACGAACCTTTCCTAATAAATAATATTCTTTGAATTCACTCAAATCACACAAAACTGCAATAAAGTGAAAATCTAACAAATTCAATCTTCTTTACTGTAGCTAACAATAATAAACTTTACTGTTACTTTAGTAAAACAGCACCAAAGTGTTAATACAAGCCGAGATACGCAGTTTATAACGTATTTAATTAAAACGACTAATCTTATCAGGCATTATCTTTTTCATTATTTTCCGCGGCCAAGTTCCCAGGCGGTCGAGTGCCGCTTTCCCGGTCCTATGTATCTGCTGGCTCATCATCGCACCTCACAATAGACACAATGGTATGACTCCCACACGTCAACAAGCATTATGCGTACCCGCATTACCAGTTCATTATAGCTCTCAAGAGCAGCGGTGGATGGCGTTTTACTACCCATTATTCCGATGAATAGCTACTTGTATGACGAAACTTACTTTCTAATGTTACTGCAATGGCCCGTAATTTTATTTGCCTTGTTTTGTAATGACACAGCTGGTTTTATTGCTGTGTTAGTAGTTTTTACGCTATGAATGTGGTACCCTTACTTCGTGATTAATCGGGCCCTGGATAGTGGACACATTGTTAGACAATTAGATAAAAGCGTAGCTCTCATGGCTCATTCAGTACTACATGATATAAACAAGTTTCAATAGCAGGTCAATATTCTAATTCAAATTTTCATCAAACTAAAATCAATTGCACTCGAGTTGAGTGCGCTTAGAAAGTTTCTCCCGAATTCCCAGTACAATTCGGATATTGAACATTACTGGTGCCGCTGTGCAGTCGTTGTACAGCCAATATGCTAGGGTAAGCTATGAGCACTGCGGATGCTATCGTAATGGGCCTTGACATAACATTTTTCCAATTGGTACAACAGGCGGGTTTGATCGATAGCTAGACAAAATGCCATTGTTGATTGGCAAGACGCATCAGTTACGTATATACGTGGGTAGCTTAGTTGCTAAGCATTCTTAGCGATACAAGTTTACTTACTGTGTATCTGATAGGTTTAACACGATAATAAATCGCACGTAGATCAGTATCCAAGTCCTGTCTCATAAACTCGATAGTGAACTAACGAGTGTAACTGCTATTTACTATATTACTATATCTTGTTCCAATCAACAGAAATAGCTGGAAATAAAAACATGTAGGTGTGTTGTTGATAGCATCCGCTACTGAAATTATAAGCTGTAAGACAAAAATGAGGAATATTACTAACAAGGCACAGAAGATCGATATTCAAATCGAAGGTAAACGAAGCCTTGTCGCAGAGCTTGCGTGTTTCTTGTAGTGTCAGTGAATCACTTCTAATGAGGGAAAGTGACCCAAAACGGTAAACAACATACATTGTAAACAACTACGGACAACGATCGCAGTTAAACAATAACTTTAAGTGAAAAGTCACCATAAAGGAGTCTGCCCACTACATCGTATCATAACTACACAGTTAAATTTTGATCATTTTAATCCCGTGGAGGGTCGATTCTGTACATGAAACACTATCGATTTTTAAAGATAAAAAAAAATATTTTTTTTTTTAAACCCGAATTAATTTACGCATGTACGAAATTAATTTCTCTAAGTAAACGTACGTTAGTACGCAACGGACAGCTACCTACTAGGTCATTGACTTCTTTAATTAAAGAAATTTATTTCGTACTCGCGTATACTTTTTTTTTATTTTATCTTTACGAATCGATAGTGTTTCATGTACCGGATCGACACTCCACGGGATTAAATCGATCAAAATTTAACGCTGTATACGATGATACAAGGCATTTTTTGTCATTTCAGCCGAAAGACGTCCACTGTTGGACATGGACATCTCCCAAGTGTCCTATGCGTCTCGCACGCATCGTATTCCCGTGACACTCACCAGGTCATCGGTCCGCCTTGTAGGAGGCCTTCCAACGCCTTTTTTGTTGTGCAACTTATTAGAAGGTCTACTAGCCCATAGCGTCACCGACCATCACTGTACATAGTGTTACTAACGGTGAAGATACGCTTTGTGCAAGGCAGGCGTTGCTGTCAAATCATTTAGCATGCTAGAATATATACGCGCGTATTAATGATCGTTCTAAACTCGTTAAATGACCGTACGAAAACTTATTTTTGCATGGTATACATTTAGAAGAAAATTGTTTTCTTTATAAAAACATCATGAAAAACATCCACTCGCTCTTCCTGACGCGTCTGCTTCATGCGAAAACAGAGGTGAACTACTAGGTATAATAACGGAAAGAACGGTACGGAAACCACAGCAGATGGTACGGGGATGATATGCGGCTGATACCCTGATGCTACTTTCTGGTAGGTATAGTAGTTCATGCCGTGTTACTTTCTATGCTTGTTACGTTCAAAGCACGGTCGAGGTATGATACAGTGAAGTGAGCGGAATCCTAAAATGGTGCGTGTGTAAACAACGCTGCGAACGTCCCCTTTCTCAGAGTGTCAAAGGTTAATAAGATGCATGTAAACAACTAAGTCAAATGTACTGAAACAAAACGTTCCTTTGCATCTCTCACGTTTTAATTTTATATTTGAATACAGAATATGAGATAATTATATCAAATTTTAGAACAAAAAAAGGAAGGAGGAGGAGGAGATTCATGAAGTTCAAATTGCGTGGAAACCTAAACTTTTTATGATCCCGTTTAATACAAATGGTCACTTAAACTCAACGTTAAATAAACAAACTTAAGGTGGATTGCTCCAAGGTACGAAATTAAAATTTTCTTAAGATTTTTTGCCTTTTGTAGAACAGTGTCAAGTTGTACGTTGAATCGGACGCAATATTCCGAGTTGAGTTAGTACATAAATTGAAATAATATTAAATAATTCAAGTATATTTTAATTATTTTTAACGAACGTTTAACCAATTTCCTCTGCGTACAAAAAGTGTGATGTTCACATAAATCCCGTTGGCTGTTGGCGCGAATATCGCGTGTACTTGCGATGTAACGGGCTCAGCATCGGTCTATGCATGTAACTTGTGAGTTGTGACAATGGACTGCCGCATTGCTTTCGCAGAACAATGGTATCACCTTTTTTGCGTATTCGTCACGTTTATTTTATCGTTTATTACTTCCTAATTATAATACTCGAAGCTAAACAATGAAAATGTAATTCATGGTACAAGAATAAATACAACAACTGTTGCCACATTGTGTTAGCTCGGTTTGATCACGTTCGGTGGTTGGTTACAACATTAAAATAACATCACGCCGTTTACATTGCTATAACATGTGTAATAAAAGTATCAAAAATTTAATGTTTACAGGAAGTTTGCGGGTAAACGACCCGACATTTATATATATCGAGACGATATTAAAATCGCAAACGGCTTAACATTTGAGCAGTTTAACAGCACTGTCTAATTCTCAGTTATACTGACGCTTTTACGATCAAATGATCGCAAAGTATTACAGTCAATATTTCGAATGTCAATGTGTACAACAAGTACATCATAATTTTCACGGTCACAATACTCGTACGACAAGTCTTATAAGCAAAGTGTAAACTGGATTTATAGTACAAGTCTAACAAGATTGGCGCACTCCATCATCCGCAGACACTTGGACAGTGCATTGATCATTCAGCTGACGACAATAAACTTAATATCTTAACACCTCGATATGCCACTACGCATGTCACACTATAAGTATCTACATTAATTGTATGTGATACACATTTAAGTAATAACTATACTTCCCAATAGGAATATGACAACATTCCAATACTGTAATATGGTATGTTAGTATAAAAACCCATCCAACCGTAATATGAAAATTAAATCTAGGTATGTGCTCGGGGAAAATGAGCAAATTTTATTTAAACCTCGCGGGATATTTGCAACCCGAGCCCGGCGGTGATGTCGCCACGGGCGTATTTACGGGAAAAATATTACAACAAAATATCAAAACCGGATGGAAGAGAAAAAAGGATAATAGAAAATCTGGAGATTACCACCCGTTATTCTGTAGAGAAAGGTAATTGCATCATAAGGCGAGCTTACTTTACTTTGTTACGTTGTACCTTGCCTTGTTTGCCTTTGTCGGAATTGTCGCAAACGTTTTTTCGTCGACAATTCACTTCCTAACCGTTTAGAAGCCCGTCCCCTAGTCATCTTTTCAAGCATACTATTTACTTTTGCATGCCTTAGACACACACTTTTATTTCTTTTGCAATGTCTCTCTCGTCTGTTTAGACCGCCCTTTATATAAACAAATCTCTTTCCATATTTTCAAGAGTGTTTGCGAAAAGCAACATACGTTGCACTGTGATTTAGTCATAAATTATTTTCCACGAGGAAATATTGCCAAGACTATTGAGACACAGCAGCATGGCGAAACGCTCTCTAAATTATAAGTCCGTAAGCTTCTTCTCGTATTTCAGCCGTATTCCTACTTATTGATACAATTTCTAAACTGGGCACGTCTAACACAGGATTACAATTGTCTGCGTGCACTTTGTCCAGTTTTACAATATCACACTGATGTAACAAAATTGTGAACATTATCGTGGCCAGTTATAGCATGACAGCTAAACAAGTTTGATAGCTCGTATAAAACAGCCTTCGCCATAACTTCGCCTTGTCGCGTCACGATTTGCGTAATGGACACAAAACCGCTCGCGGCCGACCAAGGGCCGGTTTCAAAGATATTCAATCATATTTTACAAAGTTGATAATGCCTATAGCGATGCGAAGGATCGTTAATAATATCAATTTGCGGAAATTCCTGATCCATAATCTCAGTAATGCCCATAAAACCAAGTATGGCAAAACATTGTCATCAGCAAAATGTATCTAAGTAATTTAACTCGATGAGTCCGAAAGAGAAAAAAAAATACTGCAAAGTACACATCTCTAGTAGACATCTCTCGGCGGAACAGCCACCGCCCAGGGAGTAACGAAGCAGGGAGACGTAAACAATTTAAGAGTGGCCGCTGCACTTCAGCTGAAGCAACCAGGCGAATAAACGCGACGGCTACTAACCGGGTAAACACGGGAGACTGGAGACGTCCCGTGGCCATCTGTAAAAACCAGACTATTTAAATTGAACGCTCAGCAAATTTCCCGTGGTGCCTCCATTTACTGAACATTTATCTTAACGATGTTTTTTTCAAACGGCGCTCAAAGGACCTCTAGAATTAATGAGGTTAGCGAGATAATAGAAATAAGTTTAATTGTTGTTTGCTCTTAAATTCGCTGGCCGAGCGAGTTCGTTCGTTCGCTTTTGTCTTTGTTGCTTTTTAGTTCGACATTTAATACAATTTAATTGGGTTCACGTTTTATCTCTGTAAGCAGTGCACATTCGGCTTGTTTGCCGAACGAAATGAGAAACGGTAAACATTTCATATGAAAAGAACACATTTCTCGTGTGAGTATTTTGACGTCTGTTTAATTCATAGCTATAGTAAAAATGCATAGCTATTTCTGAGTTTTCATTCAAATTATTTTATAGCAAAATTCTGCAGAGTTCGGTGCAGAACCATAAGCTTAATACTTTTTAATAGGATCCATCGCTAAATGCCTGAAGGAATTGCCTCAAGTTGTTTTATATAGCTTTTCTTCTTCATTAAGCTATAAAATATTATTTGGTGAACTCAAGAAGAAAACTTTACTCTTTTGAAAATTAGTTTTAGGAGAAACATAAAACTGTTAAGTAACAAATATATCACACATTTACCATGCCAGGTGATATCGTCAAACATAACTAAGTAAATATTTAAAATTTATTCAAGTGATCACGAAAAATAACAATTTCAACAAACCTTGAACACGGTTATGAGGTGCGTTAATTTTGTTCGTAAAATAATTTCCATGTAATTACCTGAAACAGAAATTACATTTGAATTAGTGATTTCATTTAGATATTAGAAATGTAAGTAGATGAATTATTTTCATAAATCTTAAGGATGACAAGTAAACAGCGATTTTGACACGACATTACATAATAAAATTTAAAAGACTAACTGGTAATATTAATTTTGTAAAAATAATTGAGAGAAATACGATAACTTTGTAACACCGTAGCATTATGATTAGAAAAACAATATCTTGGCAGTGAGCCGTGTAGCCTGCGCCAAGCGCCCTCAAGATCCCGAAACTTTTCCCATTAAGTAGCTTTACAGGGCAGGCGAAACAGAGGGTGTAAAATGACGCTTACACACGAAACTGTTAACTTACGGCTCTATGGCCTTGCTAAGTTCGAAGAAATTGTTACCCAAAGGAATTTACTATAAACTTGTCAAAGTTACATTTTAGGCATTCCGCCATAGCTAATCATGAAACTTATATTGCTTATGATCCTTTTGCTTATGCATTTTCTTGTAGAACGTCAGACACAGAGGTACTTATTTAGGTACAATATTAAACTAACTAAGCATCAAATAGGTGTATAGACACACCAAGTGGAGCGCTTTATTAAACTAACTTAAGGACCCCGCTGTCTAGACAGCATTTGTAGATTGTCTGTAGTTTGAAAGCGTCGAACGCGCTAAACAGTAATCGAGCCAATCACTGCAGTGTGTGGGTAACGAGAGGGACAATTACTGCGCCTTAATGTTAACGACACAAGACGCCGACTGAAATTACCGTCCGCTCAATAAAACTTATTCCCGAATACATCCGAGACGAAATAATGAGCCATTTTATATTCTAGGAACCGGAATTGCTAGCTAGATTGGCTTCTTTCGATTTAAAAAAAAAATGTCTTGCTCGCTTGGTTCAAAGATATTTAATTTTGTTTTATGAGCCGTATTTATTATTATCTTTCTTAGGTATGTGAATAATAATGACAGATAGATGATTAATTAATTCTTTGAAGATTATTTAATGAGTGCTTTAAATGTCCAAGTGTTGCCAAGCCAAATAATATTCATTGGAATATGAGTGTGCAGGGTATAAGGACGTGCAAGAGCGTAATCAGAATGCATGAATAAACTATACCGACTGCAGCAGTACTCCTAAGAATGCTAATAGAACAATCAACAAGCCATGTAATTCTTGTGATGATATCCGTTTACCGTACATAATAGATGACTAATTGATATCGTAATGGGCGCTATTATAGCTTCAAAATACGGTCACGTAACTCTGACATTATAGGTTATGTATGATGTGACCTGCGAGTTTACCCAAGTCCGCAAATGCCACCGCTGCAAATAGCGCCCCATTACAATATAATGCGGGCGAGACGAGCCCTACCTCAACACGGAAATTATTATCACAGTCATAAATCAAGTCAGGTTTACAAAGACGTGGCGAAATTTGTAACTTGTCACATGGAAGAAGACATAATAAAGTTTTGTAAGGAGACCGAAAAAAAAAATATGAAAGTTTGTAGTAAGTGGATTGTGTTGGGACATGAAATGTTTCCTGTTTGAATACCTCATTATGGCGACGCAGTAAAAGTGTTAAAGTGAGGCTTCTGCAGTGAACGATTAAACTTGCACGGGGCCATTACACCGCTCACGGCTTTGTGGATCTTCACTAACTCACATTGTACTAACATTATGGGCACAATCGATTGGGTACGAAATGGCTTTGAATTTGAATAAGGTTGAACAGGGGTATGTTGGAATTACAATACCATTGCCATTTTGACCACATCTTTAATTCTGTAACTGTCCTAAAATATTTAAAGTTTCGTCCAAAGGCGAGCACGAATTCCAGTACCAAACAGTATATCTGCTATTTTTTATGTTCATACTATCCTCTAAAATTGTTTAATGGAATATCCCCGATGTATTTAACCAATGGACAAAGCACGACGGAAATAGAACCAATAAATTATTCAATAAAATCTAGTGATGTCTTTCAATATGACTTCCATTTACAACAGAGATATGTTTGTATCAAATATTTATTATACCGTGACAAAACAAATCGATAAATGTTTGTGGGTATAGAATGGTAGATAGGGCAGGAGTGGCGCAGCGGCGCGCATCGTCATCCGCGGGACAATGGCGGGCCGTCCTTGAATTAGCACCGGAACTATTGTCACCGCGCACAATGGATAGGATTTGCCTAGATTGCCGCCGGGCCTGGCACGCGCCGCCGAGCAAAAACCGCACACAAAACGTAACGACCGAAACCGGAGAAACGCTATTGCGTCGTATCGCTGTCATTGGGAGCCTGGAAAATTTATCATCCACAACAAAACATGTATAGCACAAATATTTTCGCGATAATCTCGCAGAAACATCGATTGAGTTACGAATCTAGGAAACGCAAACCACTTGAAGCCACAAAATCAGCCTGCAATACCAGCCACAAGCAAAACGTTAACATAATTAAATTCAGACAACTTTGGCACAGAACCAAGGGAACTGATTTGTATATATTGACCCGATAACTTATTAACCCTAAGGGGGGCACTGTTCGATAGTTTTTCAAGTAATACGTCAAAGTCGGAAGGGAATGTATTGGGGTTAGATGAGCAATGAAGATGTTTTCAATGTAGGTTATTATCGGGGCCGTATCATGCTGTGGTGGACGTGACGTCATGATTAATCGATGTGCTAATATCAAGTCACCACCCGTGGCGAATACAATCACAACAAAAAAAGGGTTTTAAGTCACGTCGCAAAATCCTCATCATGTAATATAAGTACAGGCAAAAACAATACAAGTGGTTGACCGCAAATTGCTTTTTAATAACAGGAGGCTTAACCAGTTAATATAGTAGGTCCTGCGGTGATTAACCCTTTATTTTATATTTACTGTGATGATCAGCGTAAACATTGGCAAATACGTACCGGAGTACCTTCAACTTCAAATGTTCACAGTGATGAACATTGCTAAATTAGGGTAATATGTGTTGTGTGTTTTTTATAACGAGACTCTTTATTAAACAGTGATATTTTGGATTGACTTAGAATTATAAGTTCTAATAAACTTAATATTAATGGTACGTTATTCTTTGTATTCAGTTATTTGTTGGTTTCTTTGCGTTTTGTATTTTCTGTAATATTCATTAAACTTGAAAGCTAAGGTCTTCAGCCAGAACATCATAAATGTTTCAAGTTACTGAGGATAAAGCGTAAATCATTGAGTTGTGGAAAAGCTCATGCTGAATCAATTATAGCGATCCTGTAGGGTAACTAAGCTTCCAGAATAAGATCAGAGAACCAGGTGTGTGTCCATTGGCTGCCTTAGCCCGAAGAAAAAACAAATGTAAGTGGTAATGAACTGGGCTTTTAGTCATCGAACTGACGACCAATTGGCTAAACATTTTTTTTTAGTGAAATCCGCCTATCGGTAAATAATAATAATAAATCATTTATTGTAAGACATCTTGGCCCATAGATACATACCTTACAGACTAACATATATAAAGTAAATACAATTAATCGTTAGTAAATGAAGGTACGACGGCCACAAATCATGTAGGTTAGTAGATAGCTGGATGAGAGTATTGTCCTGCCGTTAGAAGGAGTAGACTGATTTTCCAAATACAGTATTTAATACTTTCACAATAAATAGTTATAATCGGTTGATATAGTCTTTTAGCAGCCCTAATTTGGCACTGTTCACTGTAATAAACAATGTCTTTCCGAGAAACGGTAAGAGATTTTTCTCTATTTTTCTTAAATTATTATTTTTCTAAGACACGAACTATAATTATTTATTTTTCAAAAACCTAATTAAGTGTTAATGATAGCCGGCATCTGTTACTAAACTTGTTCAACAAATTCATACAGAAATGTAGAGAGAGACGAACTGAATTAATTGTACTGTAGCGTGCGTGACAGTGATATTCAAGGATGTACAGAAGTTTTGATGTTTGCTAATTAATCATCACTTGTGTGCCGGAGTTTGTGTTGAGTTGTTACGACAAAGGGTACAGGTTTCTTGTTGTTACAATAACTACACATATGGTTCACAGTAATTTTGTAGGACCATAAATCTCTATGTAAAATAGTGGTGGCTTTAGTACAGAAGCAGTCCATTGACGACCCTTTTTGTAACATCCCTTAAGAGAAAAGCTTATAAAACACCTCCGTGGATTTCGATTAATTTGATAATTTCTACAAATATTTACTTTTAGTCCACGCTAAAGTATGGATGGACACACAGTTTATTTGCTGTAGAGTGGTCAGTTAAAACGATAATTTATTAACACTTTAAATCACTGTTTCATAACATGAAACCGCGTAGTGACCGACATATAAATAAATGCAGGAAATAAACAAACGCATCCACGTTACTTATTAAAGAGGTCGCTGAATGAGGTTGCACCATTAAAAGTCGTGCATTAAATGTCATTCATTACGCACCAGAGAAATGTTAGAGCATTTTAGAAAAATAGAACAACTTGGAGACGAGAGAGAAAAATACAGCTAGGTATAATACTTTAAAAAGAATTTATTTTCTGAAAGAATGTTTAGTCGTGTTAAGAAATTATTGATGTTTGAAAAAAGTATACTAGATTTAAACTAGGCATTATGAAGCTTGAACCAGGAAAAACGTGGCCAGTAAACTGACCAATTAAATCCACTTAGTAAAATTCCAGCAGAAAAAAGTTAAAATAGAAACCATGTTACGACCTGCAAAGACCCACCTTACTTTTTCTTAAGATGCGATAAGTTATAACATAATGGAAAACCGCTGCAACCACTTAATCGTGGTGTTTGTTGAAATTAAATGTGAAATGGCAAGTTTTCCAAACAACTTGATCACTCAGCAATATCTAGGTCGCGAGGCCCTCGAGCCAGGAGCTGCAACGTTCGTATCCCTTCATAAATAAATACGTAACTCTAATTATAGATGTGAACGTTGCCTATGACTTACGTAAAAGGTTATACGCTATATTTAGCGATGTACCTGCTGCTGTTGACACGATTCAACGTGGCGATGATTTAATATCGTACACAGCTTGGCAACCGTTCCGGATATTTATTGATTTCATTGAACACGTTTTTTTTTTTGTTTCAAAAGATACGAACATAGTATAATAAATTTGGTCTTTCAAATAACAAGTCTGGCAAGGACATTTAGAGCTTTTTGTTGACAGTTTTCGAGTGGAAATCACATTTTATTTTCAACAATACCAGCTTTCGACGAGTATTCGGATTGGAACTGGCGCTGACGTTGCCAAATGAACTGATTGAAGCAAACAATTCGTGCAGCATTATTGTACTTACAATGAACTTACGGTACTAACGGTAAATTCATTCAGCATCAAAATGTCTGGTCAATCAATATAGTATCGGGTGTCCCATTTCGTTTTAACATTGAAATAAAACTTGCAATTGTAAAAATGAAACCAGACATAATTATCAACAATTAAGAACCACATCGCTGTCAATCATACGAGTTTTAACTCAGAACTTGAGTGCTAAGATAAAGGCAAATTAAACAAGCTATGCTGACAGTTAAGTTATGCAGATATCGATTATGAAGTAGGTATGCGTCATTCGTATGGATCGGTGGAATAAGTCAATCAGTTATGCGAAGCGTTCTATCGGGGAATAGAAAGGTTTCATTGTTTCAAACCTACACAATACACTCTGAGGACATCGTATCTCAAGGGAGGTACCACCACCTACCGTGAGGTTATCTATCAACAGTTGCGTGATAAAGACGCGATTATTATGCAACATTAATTATGTATACTATCTAACAAAGGAACTGTTTCATTTGAATGCGATTGAAGGAAATATTGTTGCAAAATTACAATGAGAAAGCGCTTGTTTTATTGATTTTGAGTCTAGTTGGCACTATCACAAAAAAGAGAACTGATTAAATCGAGTTTTAGGAGCCAACTGCACACAAGGCATTTCGGTGCTTATAATAAGGCAAGTTACATTTGCATAGTATGTAATCAGTCTATAAATACAAGCAATACTCAACGCATAAATTAATTTACATGTGCAATGAAAAACTAAGATATTCCCGACGATTCCTCAATTTCGAGGAAAATCAAAGATGACGTGTTAGTTTTTGGCACAAACTATAATCCTACGAAGTCGTATTTCAAATAAGCTATACTATTGTACTAGTGCTTGCGTAAAGCTAACCTTGATATCGATACTAAATACTGCGACACACCCACCGCGCCTTTTAGGAAGATGACGTGTACATGTTTATTGATGTTATCTCAGTCATCCGATATTAGCGCGGTCATACCGGTCACCGCATATCGTTATCAGGCGTTCAATACTCTGTAGTTTTAAGTCAGTAGGCATCTTCCTTATGCTGGACTTGTAAGCTTTATAACTCCATAATATTTTGTAATGACTACTTAATTTAATCACGATTTTTAGTACTTACTGTTACCGTCTATTAATTACATTGCATGTTTGGAAAGCAACTTTTTATATCCGATACCAGCTATATTCACGCGCGATTAATCATAGTGCGTGCTTAGCCTTATCCATGATCCAAGGCCTCCACTACAATTGACAGTTAACACGACGTTACAAATGAAGTTTCGCAATACATTGCGCAACCGACCAATATTTTGTGATACACGTATCTGAGAAAGTCGACAATGTAATTATAAATGGAAAAACAATCTCATGTGAGTGCGATCCTTCTTTTGGTAGGAGTTACCCCAGAGTCTGGTGGTACAGTGAGTCATACGGCCGCCCGCGACGTATTTAGACTATTCGATAATCATGTCGCAACACTAACACTCGATGCACATTGATGTCAATCGATTCGGGCGTAACAGATACCGCACTACTTAATTATCGAGGATCGATTACTGTCACGCATCGATTCAAATGGCTTTTGTTATCCTTGCATCAATTGCTCTGTTGACATGTGCGCTGAAATAGGCATGTTTATTTTTTGAATTATGATATAATCACATTCATCACACATAACATGGCTGACGGTTGGAATATTTTCTGTCATTGTCATGCATACCTTTCTGTGTAGACAAATGCAATTAATACGATGACATCATGAATGAGACTAAAAATAAATCACATAAAATAATGGCATTAGTTTCTCACATACAAACTTTGCCAGCCGCAGCGCCAAAGAATTCGTATTTGCACGAATTCTCTGGCGCTGCGGCTGGCAAAGTTAGTATAAGTCAGGGATATCAATCGAATTAAGAACTATAAAACCATAGTAGTCAGGAAAGAAAGGACTAGGAACCATAACTGATTGTATTTTTAGAAAACAATAAATCTGACGGGAAACAAAAAAATTAAAGACCCAAACACAAGTCCGTAGTCATAAAAGAAAACACTGTCCTTTTTTCCGTACGATTGTTTTTAAAAACAATTTCTAAATATCCAGACGTATCCCTTTTTAACCGACTTCGAAAAGGAGGAGGTTCTATGTTCGGCTGTTTTTTTTTTTTGTGTATGGTCACCGATATCTCGGTCAATTGTGGACCGAATTCGATTTTTTTTGTTTTATTTGAAAGATTATACTTCCGAATTGGTCCCATAAGAATATCTTTTTGATCTGATGATGAATTTCTAAGATATAGGACGAAACTCTTCAAAAAATCATAGCATCGTCGTAACAAGTAGAATTGCTTTGTTTATAGTATACATGTAGTCGGTGAGTGTTTTTTTCGAATTCCAAATAATACCGTGTAGATATTTGAATAAATTAAAGATTTTGTTGCGATATGAAATTAATGGATTTTTCATTTTCCTCATAACTCTTAATTAGTCTTAATCAAACTTAATTTACCTAGTAGGTAAATTAAGTTTGTATAAACAGACTCTTCAGAAATCGATTTTGAAAGCAATAAGTTCAGCAATTAGTTTAACGTAGCGACCACTTTTCTTAATTTACCTATGGCTAAAACTATGTGTTTTGGGTACGCGCGGTTGCTTTGTATTCGATTTTGAAATAAATCGATCCACGCAACTGAAATTTAATTTAAATGGTGACTATGTGGTGAAGCCGCGGGTAAGAACTAGGTGCTCACTATTAGCCACTCTAAGTATTCAACTTAATTAATTCTCTATGCAAACTTTAAGCTTTGACGTTTTCGGGTAACAAATTTTAATTGAACCCTAGCACTCGTAAAAATGTAGTTTATTTTTAAATTTATAAAAAAGTGCCTAGTTGAAGTACTACATTACACTGTGTCATGACGCATAATTGATAATCATCAGATTTCCATTCGGAACACATGCGCACATCCAAATATGTCATCGAGAGTCGTTGGCGGTAAACAATAGTCAGTGATTCATGCGGGGGATGATGCATCTGTTTGTACACAAACTTAAAATAATGTATGCACGAAATGCAGGTATACATACGGATATTGTGAAACTGGTAGACACCGCTCGATGGAGACAAGTATTGTGACAGTAAGCCCTAGGCTTTACCATGACATGTTTGCAGGCGGTCGCCTCCTTCTGCGAAACAGTAATGCTAGCAAAGGAGGAGGTCGACCGCATCAGGCAACGGCGCTCACGCCGCAGCCGCCGTCGTAATTCCGATCCAAATTTCCGGCCACCGTAGGCGCGGTCTTGCCGTCGGCGGGCAGTGGGTAGCTCGCTGTCCGTTTGTCCAGTAACAGACCGGACCGAGCCCAAGTAGTTTACGGCGCGCACTGCTCCCGTGAGCCTCAAGGAGTTGTCAGCAAACCGTAGGGGCCCAGTAGGGTCGAGGCCTAGTCTGGGGCTCTGGGGAGGTATGAAAATGCATACCAGGGCCCTGGAACCAAGGCAGGGAAGAAACAGGGTAGGTTTTTAGTCAGTAAGAGTCTGACACTATTTCCCGCTCCGCCCAAGGGCGGGATTTGTCATTGGATGATTTTACCTACCATAAAAAAAAACCGTTAAATGTTAAAATGTCAGGCATGCGAGCGAAAAAAAGGGATGGCTATACACCATATATAGCTCTATCCCTTTAACTTGACTTAAAGTTCAGTTTGGTTAGTCAAATAGATTGTGAAGCACGTGGTAGGGCCGATTTTTTTGAACATTTTCGCTCGCTATGTGTGTAATTAGCCGAAAAACCAAAGGTCCAACATTTAACGCACTTGCCACAAAAACAGTCGGCTGCAAGGGGGATTAAATTAAACAGCGTTTGCGCACGTAATCGGAAACCTGACCACTGGAAGCGCGACTGCAATCCGATTTTTTTTTGTTAAATTGGCTGTCTGGTTCAGCTGTATGTGGGCAACATAACGGAATATCGAAATCGATCGAAAACGATTTACATAATGCGTGCCTTCTCTGATCACAACACATAAATGATCGAGTTTGTAGCACCTTTCCAAATGTCTACAGTTTTTTTAGCATAACGTATCTATACGTATGTCACCACAGTAGTTATGGCTTAGTGGTAACGGTCCCGACTTACCAGTCCTAGATCGCAGGTTCGGACCTAACCTGGCGCTTTAGGTGATTACTGCCCATTTCCTCTGCTAGAGAGAAGGCCTGACTCCCAGCAGTGAGTAAATTATAAGGCTGGTTATGCTATACAATCTATTATTATATGCACTGGAAATCACATATAATTATATGATTAGACATAGAGGATTGGAATGATATGGTGGTAATATGGATGTCTAAATTCAATTTTCATTTCGCATTGAATTAAATTGGCAAAACAGCAAAAACAAACTGTGTAACTCACTGTAATTAAAACAAGCACAGTCCAGTTGATTTAATTAAGTAACTACCGCTAACCTATTTTAAAGCTCAAAAGCTGACGCATAAAGGCAATTATTTGAACGACAGAAAATATCAACAGTATTCAGCTAATTGAATGCCAAAACATATAGAATGAAACCAAACAAATTGAATGCAGTATTAAGGACAAGTTGCAACCTATCCAATTAGAAGAGTAGGAATTCGTTCTTAATTTCACAGCAAAATCTAAGAAGCACTATAAAAATCGGTGTCCATTCTCAAGGAAGAAACCAATATTGTGCTGTTTTGAGGTACCGTAGAGATCGAACGGAAAAGTTTGGAAAAACAAACGTCTCAATATCATTCAACTGTTCGGTGATATTCGATGTTATTTCAAATGTGAAATGTAGGACTAAAATTGGAAATAAATCTTTGATATTGAAAGGAATAAAGTGCGAAAATCGTTGTCATGCTTGCCAAACTGTAGATAAAAACATCAAGAAGTGCATTTGCCAAGTCTTCGAGAATTGCGATCTATCACCGATATCCATTACGCACAAAAGCTTTTAGTGCGCACCGAATGAAACCATCGGCTTCAGTAAATCAACACCGGCACTAAAACTGGCACTACGTTAACAAAAGCTGACGCCATATAACTATGGTTCGGAACGTTTGCACTATAGCATAGTTGTTCATAACATTGTTTGCCGAATAGTTTGATACGGAAGGATTCAGGAAGAGGAAATTGAATCCCATTTGCTGCAATCCATTACGTGAATCTAAAGTATGTTTAGAATTTATACATTTCGACTGATTTATGAGTGTGTATGTTTTTATCTATAAATAATTATTGGACCCTGACAACAATGCCACACTCCAAATAATATGCCTATGCGCAAGAATTCTAACCAAATACAGAACACGAACCGCACCACGATACAATAAGATCGCCATAACAGCGCTTGACCAACCTGATAACAGCTATTAGGTGAAGCATGGGTGCGCAAACGCAACACTGTCACAACACACCACATGCAAATCGTTTATTGGCGCAACAATCAGATCGCGACGGGACCGGTCAACCGTACAGTCATTCGGTCATTGACTCCAACGATGGTGACACCACTAGACTGTCGCTGACCGTTTACTGTAGAATCTACTTAATGCTTAAATTTGGAATACGTATAATGAAGGAAAAATAGGAGAGTAGATATATGACTGATATATGCAATACTAGAAGCGATGAGAATTTTATTGGAACTACAATCATATAAATTTAAATAAGAGCAATGAGACTTGTGAATTCCATCGATAAAATATACTAGTTCTATGAAAAACCGATCTATCGCAACAAATGAAAACGAGGGAAAAGTATTTTTTTACAACAGTTTAATCATGACAATGGGTTTCCGATTGAACTAGGCTAGGGTGCGAAACCAAAATAAAACTATTGGAATACCCAAATACACCGTTATTGTAAGCACTCATTCGCATAAAATGATATGGTGCCAGGCTTGTTCAATTTTAATAAACGTTTGTTTGTTTATATAAACAGGTATGCATGTAGAATTAGATAGTGAGCAATTACCTTTTCTTTAACTTCAACAAAGTTTGCAACAGACCAACAAAATTATGAGCGCAACAACCGCCGAAATCTTTTACATAATTACACGCAATTCAGGACAATTGCGATCATAATACCAGTAACGATCTCACAAGTTAACAACTTATGTTTTTATATCGTCTCTTCAAAGCAAACTTGGGTGATAAGAATGAATTCCAGATTGTTCTTAAGGGAGAATTACTTCTGAAACTTTTAAATCTAATAACATAAGATGAATTGCGCCGCAAAACTTTGTACTTTCCTATCATTCGCTGGCTATAACAATGTTTGTTGAAGAGTTACGACTTGAAAATAATCTTTGAACATTCCATTCCGTGTTCCATCACATAATAAATTGGTGCAATTTATTGAGACAAGTGCGGAAATCAAGAGACTGCGGCGATAACAAAATATCGATTAGATAAACGCGCACGGCCAGTTGCGGGGAGCACTTCAACCGATAGTTAGGAAATGTTTGCAATATCAAGCACTTGACGTAAAAATTATGTGTAATACTTCCACGCTACCAAACCTAAAATATAACAATCATCTAAATGTAATCATGACCATCATATCAGCTATAAGAAATTAAGAACTCAATTTATAAATAAAAACGTAATTAACGAGAATAAACACCTGCTCATTTACAAAAGGTAATGAGGTTCAATGGTGGGTAATGCACCTGTTCTATTTTTTTGACATTTAAAGGCCGCTCGTGTCTAGCCGTTCATAAGACCGCTATTGCGATCTAAGTGACAGCAACCCTCATTTATTTGAAGGAAGGTAATAAATGAAATAACAAATAGTTTTGACCGATATAGGCGCAATATTAAAACGACCTAGAGTCTTGTTTGTGAAGTAGGGTAATTTGAGAACCCCTCATAACGAGAGCACTTCATCAACACATCATCATATAACGCAAATAGCTGCGGACCCCATACGCAGAGGGACAGCACCACAATGGATCATTTCCGCAAGTTGACGCCTCATAATGTATCTGAGAGGATGGGCCTTTTAGTGTAATTTGAGGTAACGGAATATTTCATAACGTATTTCCATAACTAGATACGCTATTCCACGAAACCACTAACATTGGTTCGAAAGGAGCCCATATTTTGTTGGAACCTCTTTCGTTCATATAAGAACCCATTAATCATGCAAAACGTATTCGTATTCAAACTGGAGAGGGGAAGGCCCAATAAAGATGTACATTTAAGATCGGAGAGGCCGGCCGTGTCGTCGTGGGCCGTGTTGAAGTTTTTTACTTTGCCTTCGTAAAGTCAAACAAAGAGGCGGAACAAAGCGGAGAGAGCGGCCTTTGTGCGGATACGTCGAGTGCGACGGCACTTAACTCTGACATCGGTGACGGCAACATAGACCCGTCGCATGGCCGGGACTCCGCTCCATGCTCGTCTTCCGCTGGACCTTGAGACCGCCGCAGAAACTGAGTCGTAACTTCCACGTTTCCAGTAACAAGGATTTATCGGTGTCTAGAAGGATATGGAAGGTTAGCCATTGCTAGGCAGCAACCTTCCCAGCTTGCATTTCTTGGGTAGTGCCATTTTGTTCAATCGCATTCGATGTTTTTTAACATAATTTAATATATCAAAAATAAGTGAATTACGAGGCTAGTGCAGCGGGTGGGTAGAAACGACCGGTGTTCGTTGATGGCGATGTTTTATTGGCTTGCCCTAATTGCCACCCGTCCCGCATTAACGACGTTTACTACGACCTAGATAGGTTAGGAACACGCTCAGCGATCAATTTTCATATTGAAAACGTTGACGGCACATTAGCGATCGTGTACCACCGATTATATCTTGATATGAAAGTGTGTTTACTTTTTATAACTATTTGATCTTTTCTACAAGCACCATAATTCCAGAACAACCTAAGTAAAAACAATGAGACCGTGGTGATAAAACTTGAAATAATGTAATCAAACAAACTACAACAGGATCGATTTTCGACTAGCACACGTTCATCATGACAGACGCAAATTGCGATACCAATCAAGTATGGCGAATAAACGTGCAGGTCGAAGGCGCAAATTTCAATTTTCCGAGCGGACAGTCAGCTGCGTCTGGGTAATCCGGAATTTATCTTCTGCTTTCGGTACGGACACCCGTCGCCTTTCAATCACTCCTGACACACCGAGAAACGAGAAAAGGAATTGTTGGAAAAATCCATTGTATTCCAGACATCTGACGCAGAATATGTTTCACGCAGATGGACGGTCAAAGCGACCGCCACAGTTTCGAGGGATGTAGCACGTACTGTATTTGAATATGTTATTCGAAAGGTATGCGCCATTACGAATAGGCCCGCATACTTAACAAAACCAGTAAAAACTGGTACTATCAGAGCCCATGCCATGGTAGTTCGCAGTAACGACTAATCTTGCTTGCGGCTCTGCAAATTGCAACTGAACCCGGGAAGTGTTAAATAAAAACCATTCAAAACTTTCTCTACTTTAGTCCCAATTTTCTTCTATTTTTATTGGTAGAAAGGGTAGTCAAACATGATCATTGAAATAAACCCTGAGAAATTTGTTAAAACATGGTGTGATATTGTGAAATTGCTATTAATCGATACAAAAAGGGCCGGTAAACAGATAATATATGGTCATCGTGTTCACAGGTTTTTCGTTAAGCGGTGTCTCCATTTATTTGGCCACACATGGGAACTATCCATAACAGGTTACATAGCACCGACAGAATTCTACCTTTGCTTGCGTGTGCGCACAGAGATACGGTTCAGTCCTTTGATGGCTAGAATTCATTGGTTAGACAGATAGTTCGATATATTACGTCATGCTTTCGTTGCTAATCTGAGCGCATCGGCCTCGGTGACGCATGCCCGCCTCCTGCGGTCAATTTAACTGAATTTATAGCAGCTGCAAGGTCGGCAAAGGATAACGAACCCGACCCGCAGCGGTGAGTTATGAAACAGGTCTTCATTGAACCAATAATAAACGTTAACATTACGGTCTAATTAGGTGAAGGTACCTGGAAGTGACCGTATTCGATAATTGACCGTAGATTTCTAAAGATGTATTATGTTATTTTCACTTTTGGTGCTTTTGGTACACTCAATTAATCGCAATGACCACGTTATGCTTTGTGCCCCGGATAGTAAATTGAACCCACAGATTGAACTCGAGTGAGCAATAAAAAAGTTTTGTTCGAATAGGATGGATACGATCGTATGTAATCTAACGTTGGATTAATTGAATCGCCCGGAGCGATCGCGACTCCATTTCTGCAGGAATGAAAGCTGGGCAAAAAGAAAGAGGTGATTAACGCAGTCATCGTAACACGTGTCCACTTCTAGATTATAAGGACGGAAGCACTTTATCGCTTTGTAAAACTGTACATTTATTAATATCTTGTCTTCATTACTGTAATTTGAATTTTTAAGATATCGTTTACTAAGAGGGATACATTGTATCATTGATAACGAATTCTATACGAAAAACTAAATAAATTTCAATCATGTCCTTGTCCAACTTGATACGCAAATTAGCAATTACCGATCGAAGGTTCTGTTTAAGCCCGTTTCAGCCAGACTTTTCGTTTCGGCCAAAAGTGTCCGAATATTCGACTCGAACTAGCATCTCAAAGCTAACCGTTGTTATTTTGACCTAAAAACTGACACATCATTAATCTCCGTATTTGTTATCATTTGTTTGTAATCATCGATTTAAAGATTTATTTACAATTTTATAACAATGCCTGATTTTTCAATAGTTTGATAATATTTCTTTTTTGAAACAACATTTTTAATTTATGTCTGATTTTGTTACCAAACGTAACCTTATCAAATAATCATATTATAAGATTAAAGACTACGTTGAAGACAAGTTTGTTTTAGGCTTGGTTGACTCCTTCTGCACATGTGGCTTCCATGGTATCTCACCGCATTGTTTATTAACTGCTCCATCTTTGCTTCCAGTTTGTGCAATGATTTCAGTTGTTTAACTTAAATTGTGATTTTTGTGGACAAAATACCGAAATTCATATTTTTATTAGTTGTTATATAGTATTATATAAGTCATATGTAGTTTATGACTCTATAGACTCATAAATACTTTTCTATTCTTCTACGCTTTTTGTTATGCGCTTACTAGGTAATATTTGATTAGTTTACAATGCCCTTTCATATCTATTGACAATATAACATAGAACCAACGTAAAAAAAAACAATCTTTTTATGAAAAGGATGTCATTTATAAAATGCCCAACTAAGCCTATTTCAAAAACAATAAAATTTTGAAATTAAGTGATTTGAATTAACAAGCCATTTTCGGCTTGGGTTTAGGCCGAAACTGGAAGAGAAGTCGGACATTTAATTACGGTACCGGTTTCGGTTAAAAATCGTGTTTCTATCAGTAATTTTGTCTTCTAATGAAGACAAAATTTCAAATATAATTTTAATTAATCATTACTTAAAGGGCCTCAAAATCTTTTAAAGACCTTCCTGTACGAGACCTCGAGTACTTCGCAAGTTCGCGAAGTGGAAACTTGAGAACTTTTTAAAACAATTAAATTGGAAAACAAATTAAGGATGAATTCCTCTTCCTCCCAAGTCCCAGAATTGTTAGAGCAGCCTTAACTTTTTAAAGAACTATATGCTGCCAACAGCTTCGCCCGCGTAATAGTAGAAAATCATCCCAAGTGTTCTCAATCTCCTGGGATAAAAATACACACACACTAACAAAGATTCGCCTTTATAATATTAGTGTTAGAAACTACTGTTTTATGGTGTCTAATTGAGAATTCACGTGTTTACATGGAGTTTATTGTTGAACAATAAAAATAAGTACACGTGGGGCTCGTATAATGTAATTTTATTATTGAATTTATGGCGTTGAGTCATCTGAGGGATAACAGAGCAGTGGTGTGATGTTAAAGTTATTAAGGAAACCTCGACGTTGCGCCACGTAATAAGATTAACCTGCGAGGTAGGACGAAACAACGTTAAAGCGGTTGGTAACTTGGTACTATCGGTTTTCGATCGTTTCTTGTCAACCTTCCTGGGTGATTGACAAGAAACGATCAGGGACACGTAGGTAAACTTACAGATCAGACCACTTTAGCTATTATAGAATCTTTAACACGTTAGTTAATGATGACCGCCAGTAAATGTTCTTTTCAGGGCACGTCGGACAATCATGACCGATACGACATCCCTTGCTTCGACTTATGTTTACAGGTGATTGGTCTCGTGCGCATCACATGACAAAAAGGTCGGAGCGTCAAAAACACGAGCGCGTAAGACAGAGTGACTCGCGTGGCGCTATTACAATATTTTTTCGGTTTGGCTACGATCGACTCATGTGACCAATGCAGTTGTAAATAAGCACATAATTTATATACAACTGGGAACTCTAAGACGGTTGCTAATGCAATTAAAAGCTGGGTGAAGATATCTAGTGCGAAGTCAATTACAAATTAGGCTGAAAAACAGCCTTATATAATTTTTTGAACGCGAACAATTCTAAAGACCGCCTGTAACCATTTCCAAGTATTTTATTTTGGATAACTTATATTTTGTCTTTTAGTTTTTGGACACAAAACTGTGTCTTAACCCTGCCGGTATACATGTATAGGTATACTATGCATGAGGTATTAAGAGTATTAATTAAGGTATGCAATCAACGGTTTGAATAGTGCTTCAAGCCGTTGATTGCATTCAATTTTACGACTGCCCTTGCATAATACTCGTATGACATTATGCATTGTCATTTCTTGCGTACCTGCTCGTATACCTTAGCATTATTATCAAGAGAGTTATATACCAGCTATATTATTATAGTTATGTAATGATTTTCTTTTGTTTATTTTATCAATAGCTCTTTGTTTTCGCTAGCTTCATGTAGTTCACTTCTCTACCTTCGCCTTGGCCTGCAGCGATGAGGCCTCACGTTTAACGGGACCCAATAAGTGGCCCTTTTAGCCCACAACTCATCTGACATACGTTAGACATATCCGGCCCAATGCCGCATAATAGTAGTAGCTTTTCGGGTGACATTTTTTATTCTAGTTTTAGCGCCCAGTATTGTGTTCCTTACGAGGTCGAAAATACGAACCCCCATGACCCTGCTTTCCATGGCTCGCTGACAAAGGGTCTGGAGGCCTACCCCAGTGGTGGGTCATAATCATAATAGGCTAACTACTTCTACTACTTTATGCAATTTACTCAACCCTGATTTTTTAAGTTGGTAAACCATCAAATAAATCCTATAGAAAAACAATAAAATTTCTAGGTGAGGGAATTTTCTGAAATCCCCTCACCTAGAAATTTTATTGTTTTTTATTACCGCGACCCAGGAAAAGTCTGCTTTTCCTGATTAAAACCCTGTGTTGCGTTCCAGGGTCGCAGTAAATGTTTCAATCCTGTAGCCCTAAGTTTACCCGACCGTGTCACTAAGACCAAGTTACGTCCACGTTCCATTACCTACATGGTACCTACGCAGTAATCTTGTTTATCGGTTCAGATGTCGTCACATGCTCCCCTCTCCTACCAATTCTGTTAGTGTATAGCACTGTGAATTTACGAGTGTTTTGCTGCAACTTACGTCACTTTTCGGGGGATATTGAGGCAATTATTTATGTCAGTTATCTAGCAATAAATAGTGCTACTACAACAAACTACTTATGTTTCCAAGAACGCAATTTAATGTACTGCACTTCAGAGATACTGCTTAACAATTTATTTTTATATCGATTTCAAAATTGTGCGTCATTCTATCTAGTAGCATTACGATAAACACATTCCTTAGCAGATAATATGTTGAGACTCAGTTCATTCATACCAAACCGTAATCCGGTAATCCCTCGACGATTCAATTATAATCAGTTTTCATTTGTTCACAGAAATTAATTTAACTTTTTAATTGTAAGATGGATATCATTTTCGTTTATGAAAGAGAAATCCCGACCTATTTTCTGTAATTGAGTGGATTCAGTGCGCTGTGGACAGTGTTTTATGTTCAGAGGTAACGAAGCAGACAAGAGCTTCAGGTCGTTAGCATTCATTGCAGAGTCCTGGATTTAGGTGGAGGACAGCATGCGATATCTCGCTAGGGTTATAACAAGGCAGATTATGACCGAAACGTGAGCTTTATAGCCCATAGACACGTACGAGTATAGAAGCAGTCATCACGTTCTTACTGCTGTCATAACAATTTATTGAGCTCAATATGGTCTAATAAGGATACCAAACATCGTAATAAAGCCTTATATTGAATACCGCATGAAAAACGGTTTTTATTAAGACGTTTTTGTTATGGATACGGAAGGAGCTAACAAGCAAACATTTTTAAAACAAACATCCGGGTGATAATTGACAAACACTTGTACATCATGTCATCTTGTGGCATACGATAATATGGCTAACTAATTTTAAAAACATTGAGCCTAAAAACAACTGATATATTCAAAATTATTAACTGAAAACCATACCGGGAAAAAATATGTTCTTAAATAATAACAAAACTCCAATAACAAGATTCAACAGTAAAGAAAAAAGGAAAATTGGACAAAAGCCCATAAGGTCGAAGAAAAATGGACAATACTTTTAAGTGATAAATAAATAAATAAATCCTAAGTGTTTAATAAGTAAACACATTTAGCTAGCTTTTAATGAAATTAGATGAACGAAGGTGGCTAATTAGTCACTTGAGAATTTCGAGATGGTTAATTAATTAATAACTTCGAGATGGTTAATTAATTAATAACGGAGCAAATCTTTTAAATACGGTAGAAGATTTTCGTATAGCTAGTAGATGTTTTAGGAGAGATTTTAATAGCTTCACATGTAAAAATATATATCTCTTTACTACAACCAACATGAGCAATAAATTAAATATAAATTCAACTTAACTACCATCACAATAATAATAAAAAAAACCGGTATAATCAGACGAGTAAACGACCTTAAAATGTACCGTTTATTCAAGGAATCCCATTTTGATTCGTGCTGCGATTCGATTCAAGAATAACAACGACATTTAAAAACTGATTTATCCCCAAGGAAATGTACGAAAAATATTAAATATGATTACAAATCTCAAGAGACGGTCCTCCAAATCGTTTACATAAATGTTCATGAATCATGATATCAGCCATTATAACAGACATAACAACAGCGGTTTCTGTGGCATGCTACAATACATAATCTCATTTATTATTATAACAACTTCGTACAAAATTAAATAAGCCATTAGTCATTAGAAACGACGAGAGCCGTCAGGGGAAATGTGACGGAATCAAGATCTAATTTTGTAAAAAGCTGCAATGAGAAGAATGTCATCGACAATTTGTATTCAAAAATAGAGTTACTGGAAGGACGTAATAGTGCGACCTTTTGCAACAATTAAGCACTCAAAGAAGCCTAGGCGAAAACCTAACCAGAAAGAAAGTTTAATTTAGCAGTTTCATAGAATTTTAGTAACGATTTCTGGGAACTTAAAAAGAACTTTTACTCGGGTTCTCGTCCTGCGGGGAATGCGTCGAGTTACTAATTACCCTGTATAACTAGAAGTAGAAAGTGAATTTGAAAGGAAGATTCTGCCGGAGGCGTGAAAATGAAACCAGCCAGGAAAGTACCCAGGTATGCTTTAAGGTGAGTTTACGCTAAAGGAGCCGAGTACGAGTGGACAGGAGCCGAGCTCAAATTTGTGTAGTGTGGACCGACTCTAGAGGAACAGCACGAGCGAAACTACACGAATTTGAGCTCGGCTCGTGCTCCGTTCGTACTCGGCTCCTCTAGCGTAGACCCACCTTTAGAATAAAAATGAATCGCGGGCTCTTGATGAAGATAAAATACTAAGTTTTAACACCAAAATAATTTTGTCAACTTGAATTTTGTGGTTAAGAAACTTTATTCACTTAAACAAAACTTACTTCTATGAGGAGAATTCTTATTAATCTATCTGACATAAAAATGACACTAAAAGTACACACCCGAATTTACAAAAAGAGATAACCGAAAGAGATTAACATCGTCGACATTTTCAATCAACGGAGTTTTTAAAATTATCCAAGTTTGGGTCTTATTTGTAAGTAGGCACTAACTTTTGCCAGCGGCTTCGCCCGCGTGAAAATACGTATTTCCATATAAACTTTGGCTCCTTTTAGGGGGAGAATTTTGGAAACTCCTTTCTCAGCGCATACTACGCATCCTACGTCATAATAGCTATATGCGTGCCAAATTTCACACATAGGTATATATATTTATTCATTACCTACATACCTAGTATATATATTCATTACCTACATAGGTATATATATCTTTCCTTACATAAAAGTCCCCCACCGCATCTGTCTGCCTGCATGAACAAGCTAAACTCAAAAACTTCTGAACGGATTTTCGTGCAGTTTTCCCCAATAGACTGAATGATTCATGAGGTGGTAGATTTCGGTGTATAATATATCTATATATATTTCAATTGTGCTTTTTTATATTCTTTTTACAATTTGACATTGTTAATTATTGTTTTTTACAATTTGAATTTTACAATATGAATTTATTTCTTAAAGTTTTTCGACATAAATATTTACTTTGTTAAATATTTTATTTTTCTACACTTTATTTTGTACTTTCGTTCACAATTGTGAATATGAGGACTATGTGGATCATTCTTTTTTTCTTTCTGTTATTTTGTCGTATGTCTGGCAATTTGACGATTTCTGAAGTCCTTTCATTGGCAATACCAATATTCGTCAACTCGTTGAGCTTCTTAGTAGTCCTAAGTTGAACTATACGAATGCTTGCAGTGACTGGACAGGTCCACTCAAATCTGCGTGGTTCTTTCCTCAAAAGACCATCTCAGACACAAGTCTGCATGGTTCTCATATGATTTGACCATGACATATTTGCTGTATGGACTTTTAAAAGAGACTTTGACCCCTGAGTTTGTTTCGGTGTTTCTTCTCAGTGTAGTCAGCTAGGAAACACCGACCTCATCTAGTTTAAACTGACTAAAAATTTGACGTGTAAGTGTTTTTAAAAAACCTATTTGCAAAATAAATATCATTTATCATTTAACATGCATAATAAAATAGAGAAAAGCCGAGAATTTCTTATTCTTACACCCGTGCGAAACTGCGGCGGGTAGCTAGTAAAGATTTATGAGTCAACCAAAATTCGATGAAATTGAAAAGAACATGTAACCTAATGTAATCGACCTCATAGTAATTCGTTCCAACTTCTTTCTCAGATTCTATTATACCAATTGATACTCTAATGAAATTACTCAATAAAGGGGAGTGGATGGCGAAATAAGTGAAACGTTGACTTGATGAAATTACGAGTGCTTGAACTTTACAGATAAACTAGCTTCTCGCAGCGGTATTGCCCACTGAAAGACGAGAATAAGAGGAAGAAGAGGAATAAAAAGTATCCTATCTTATTGCAGTCAGTCCCAGTCTGCCCGTTAAATCCATTCAGATGTTTGAACGTGAAGGAGAAACAAACATACACACACAAACGCATTTCGCACTTCTGCACTTAAAATATTAGTGTGATTTTGAAGGATTTCGATAATCGTATTTCGATAAATCGAGGCATAAACTTCTCAGAAAGTTCAGTCTGTTTACTAAACTTATCAATTTACAAAAACGAATCAATGACAACTACAACTTCATAATCACGTTCAAATCGAGCCGTCAAAACCAGTCGCTCAATAAGACAAATTGTAAACTTTCAGAACTTGACCTTCCAAGTTCAGATGCGAACTGAACCCCTCCTCCAGTCCCCTCACTCCCCCTAGCCCGCCCCCGCCGCGACCGGGCCGCATTGCAGTGAAACAGAAGGAACGATGCGAAATAAGAGCCAGACCTGTATCAAGTCTTTTAAATCCTTTGATTCTACTCAACGATATGACTCCTCGAGTCGTTCAAAAGTCGTCGACCTCCTTATGTACTGTATTGAACAGCACAATTCTTCATTTGCAGAATTGCCGTCAAGTTACTGAATGCCAGTTTAGGAGCCAACAGCTACTTTGAAAAACAATGAAAAGACAATTGGCTATTTGATGTCGGACTCAGGGGACCGCTAAGAAATAAAATGCTATGAAAAGCTTCAATAGAGCTAGTTGGACCTTGACACCACCCGGTAGGTATACGAGTAGAGGTCAAGGTGGTCCTAATGCGTTTACGGCTTTCAACCTTGCGCACTTTATGGTCATCGCACGGCCCTGAACGGCGATTTCTTAAATCCTAAAAATAAAAGAAGAATAAAATACTCGTATAGACCAGATTTTGCTTTGATGTGGAATTTATGGACGGACGTAACATTCAGAGTTCATTTTCCTCGAAAGTTGTTTGAGATTTACTGTCAAGATAACATTTCCTTTTATATTGAAGAATATTTTAAAAAGTATCAATTGATTGAATAGTTCAATCTTAAAAGTGATGCAAAGCTGCAACCTGCCAGTCAATCAACATGTACTTATAATTAAACGGTCTATTTACGTAAAATTCTGCATTACAAGAAGACGTGACCGTGGAAATAATTGATAATGTCGCTAGTGAGACATGTTGGAGAAATATCACGCTGGCAGGATGGATAGTAAACTTGAATCAGATGCTAGAAGCAGTATGATAGTTATAATTCCATTATGTAGCAATGGGTCGGAATATTTGATATTTACACAACTATTAACTATGTTCAGCACCGTAAATGTGAGAAATTCTTGACATTTTTCCTCGAGGCTAACACGATGAGTCACCAGCGTCCTTCACCTCGGGCCGGCCGCTCCGCCCGACATCCGCATTCA
The DNA here is from genome assembly GCA_958295575.1 of Leucania comma. NCBI lineage: Eukaryota > Metazoa > Arthropoda > Insecta > Lepidoptera > Noctuidae > Leucania > Leucania comma. The sequence goes on from OY282468.1 coordinate 7,968,240, forward strand.
CCATTTTACCCACTAAAACCCTCTCTCGACAAGCACAGCTTATTCACGTCACATTTTAATTCATTCACTGTGACGTAAATACGACGATTCTTCTACAAAAGCCTTTTAAGCACGCTGTAAGCATACTAAAATGAAATGACTCAAATGTTTGACCTTTCAGTGGTGGAAAGAGAATTGACACCACTGAGAAACAAAATCAGTAATCAATGTCAAGAGAAATGATTTTGTTTTTACTATATGCAAATTAAAAATTATATTAAATCTATTTACAAATAAATAAATTACAAATGACTGTAATGTCAAAAGCTATTTTTATTAAATGCATTTGAAAGTTTATTGGGTAAAAAATAATCTTGTCACCGTCTGTTTGTTTTGGCTCATCACTGATAGAAGATGGCTAATGCTATATGGGGAAAGGCTTCTTTTATTTTTGAACTTTAATTAGGGTTCCGTGTAAATAACAAGGAACTGTAATTTCTACTGTTATATGAGTTGAGTTTGTTGCGGACAAAGTCGCAGACAACAGCTGTTAGTTGATTGGTCAACAAAAATAGTATAAGTTTACGAGAAAGATGAAAGAAAACAACAATCGTTACCCAAGCAAATAGTGACGCGAATCATTGCTATTACGGAACAGCCGCAATATTACCACACTTTCTCCGCAGAACAAATCGTAAAATAGTAAATGTCGCAAAGTTAATTAACCGCGAGCCAAGAAAATTGTTTGTAAAGCCTAGTAATCATTCTATGAAATAATAGTAGAAGTAACTACCTTTAAAAAATCATATACAAATTGTTGTGTTGACAAAATCATATTAAAATTGGCCTTGATATGCAATAACATTTAGTGATAGTAAAATTCACGGTCATTAACACGACACGCGACAACGTAAATATAGTGGTTAGGCCCCACCCATGCGTTTAGGGTAGGTAGGCACTGCAATACTATGAGCATACCATTTGCTCATCAAAGCATATTACAGTCGAACAATAGAAATATTTGTTTAATTACGTACCTAAACACCGTAAGTAGGTACTTGTTGACGGTTGAAAAATATCTAGTGCTAGCAGATACACGTAATTTGATAGATATATGTAGGTAATCAGCACGGGATTATTAGATATTCCATGGGAATTTAACAGTCTTGCTCCTATCATATTTATTATAAAACAAAGTCTCCAACGCGTCCGCCTGTTCGCGATAAACTCAAAAATGTGCTGAACGGCTTTTCTTGTGGTGTCCACCAATAAACAGAGTGAATCAAGAGGAAGGTTTAGATGTTTCATGCATATTAAAGTAGAGATTAGCCAAGAATTCTAAAAATCTGTAACGCCCATGCGAAGTTGGGGCGAGTCGCTAGTTTAATAATAAATGTAAGAGATGAAAGTGGAACGTACCCCACAAACAGTTGCTGTCACGTAACGTCAAGTTCATTTGCTAATTGAGCGAACCGGCCTTTCATAACTCGGACGAGTACTATCACCTTTCATATACCAGACTTTTATACGAATCCATAACGCAAACAGATTTTGTAACTTTTCAGCCTAAATAAATTCACGATGAAAGCGAAATGAAAAATATTTTTTTTACATGTCTCAATATTATTATTAATTGTGCACATAGTTGAGATCAAAGATAAGTTTCGTACATATGTTGCAGACTTATGTACATACCGAACCGTATACATTGCATCGTATTTTGCAAGGCACGCATAACAACAACATTCGAAAGTGTGTCAAGATTGCAATAGCAACGTGGAGCCGACGCGATGCGCTAAGCGGGAAACGCAACACATTGTAAACATTTACCAATGATGTATAGGCCTTCCGCATTAGCAATTATTAAAGTTCCCTACATTATAGATGCAGAAATGAACAGTACCATTAGAGAGTCAGCACATAAGTTGTGAATTATAAAGAGCAAAAATAAATCCCTATATCCAAGTCAATTGCGACATTCTTTCAAATTAAGTGAGCATTAGAGTGAAAGGATTGGAAACGAACAAAAAATATAATAAACATTTGTGAATAGTTACGTTAAACCTACCGTTCATTAGAACCCATTTCACTAATCTACGCAGACACATAAATAAAATTGAATTGAGTGGGGAACAATAAAAATGCAAATATCGATCATAACGGGCCAGACATTATTGTCCGTGATGGCGGGATGCGTCCCATTCTATTCGAGCTTTATACGAATTCATCATAAGCGATGTGAAATATCCATATCGATTCGTCTGTTGTTGACGACGTTAAAGTCGGAAGCATAACGAAAGCAAATTGGCCCGAAAATGTCACATGCTATTTTAAGCCGAGTGAAATGTAGAAACAGAGAGAGAGCCAAATTTTCATGCTACGTTCAATAGAGGCTACGTTTTCAAAGTATGTCGTGTTTCTTATTCGTCAGCTTATGAATAGAAGTATTTTCGAAATCTACTATTAGGCATAATCAGTCAGCTATTGTTTCCAAAGCTGTTTACGACGCCGCCCACGAACTTACTCATCTAAGTCATCGTGTATCATATATGGGCAAAGGCAATAATACCATGATTAATGATTGCCATATTGCTGATCTAATTTGGACTTACTATATTTTATAGAACTTGTCTGTTGATACACAAAAACGCTAGTGTTAATTATGACTTTAAACAAAATGGGTTATGAAAATAAACATTGTACTTAAAATATTGCCTTCGATTGCAGAACAATAGTATGTTATTGCAAAAAGTCAGGTTTTAAACATTTTGCGTAGTATGTGTATAGCCCCAAAGGCATTTGTGGGTCTAAATATAACAGACCGGTTGTGTTTAATGCCATGTTCTGACCCCAAACTCTTCGTGACGGACATCGTACAGTCACTGCGAATTCGGTACAGCACGCGAGTGATTACGCGATCGGGTGAACGTTCCACAGTAACTTTGTTACAATTCGTGACATTCAACATAGAACATTGCGCAATGACTACAATCTAATAAACAAAATCGCACTGGACTCGATTTCAATAACGCATTTGAAGCTAAATTGTTTACGTATTATTAGGCGAAATCTTATTTCGCATAGTCACGACACTTATCAATGTCCTATTACCTAGACCAGAATTTAATTCCACGGGTGTACAATTGCAAAGAAACAACGGCTAGTCCGCAAAACGGTGGGTAATAACTATCCTAGTATTTCATGACAGTGCGACTGCGCCTCGCACTGTAGCGCTTTCTGATATTCCACCGGGGTAAGCGGTAACAATACTGCGAAACTGCAAAGCATTCCGGTGCGTCACGCTGTAGTACACAACAGATAATGTCACGCAATTCTACGTTCAAATAGCAAGCGTTGTTGTGTTGAATAGCCCAGGAAGCGGGGAGTACGAAATTCGCAAGGGGGTATCGCTCAACAAGAGAATACACTACGTAATGGAGTCCATTACGCTTGATCCTTGTCTTTTATAAAGGCTTGGCAGCAGATAAGCAGACGAAGGCATAGCTTCATAGACAATGATTGATGCGTCGTGCTCCCAGCCTGACAAGATAAAACGCAATGTATTCCACAAGGTTTATCTTATTCTGCGGCTCAATATGAATACGCACAGAAAATTATAGGCCTTTATAAACTATAATGTATGTCAAATCTGTTGAATAACAACACCATGCTTTGATCAACCTCACTGGTTGTTATTTATCACGTCGTCTATCAAACTAAACTCATTTAGATCAGGCACGCTATAGTAAAAGTTAGAAATGAATCATGCACTTACCTTCAAGTATGATCCGTAATATTTAGTGACGTAGGGGCTGTCACATTGTGACAGCACCATGATTTCCTGCTGGATGTCCTCGATTTCATCTTCAGCCTCTTCCAAGTCGATTATTTTAATAGCGACCACTTGCTGGGTCCTGTTATCGACACCTTTAAACACTTCACCAAAGGAGCCTTTGCCGATCTTCTCTTGTTTCGTGAAGATCAGCTCGGGGTCGACCTTCTGTGGAACAAAAAGAAAAAATAATTAATAAATATTGCAAATTTTCAGCTTCATACAAACGCAATATGTCTTGCAAGTTATTCATCAAGATGAAAAATCGATGCCTCCGACGAAAGATATAATTTACCTATAAAAAAATTTTTAATGGTAATAATTCTATATTTAAAACATTCAAGGAACGTAACCCCCATGTGCGTGAATATGGCGAAGGATCATGTCATGAAGACACGAACCCTAATTTAAAAATAAACGAGCTAAACAGTCGAGGCGGCACATAATTTCACCTTAAACCTTATTTTAAGTGCCTTATTTATAAGCAAATATGATTATCAAAGAAATGATTGATTTATTCATGGCGTGATATAAAATATTCATACGCACGATCTGAGAATATAATAATTGTGTGTTTTTGGCATTATTTCTAGCTCTATACCGTTGCTTTTTCCTTCGGTATGGAGAACCACAATCTCCCACAATACACATCATATGGAAATGCTAACATGAAATAGTCAAATGAATAATATTGAAATGAAGTGTTTTCAGCTATCGATCTTTATCATATCTTCAAGAAGGTATTTTAAACCCTGACGCAATGACTGGTAAGTAATAAGAACGGAATTTGATAACAATCGATTAATTAATGATAGTTAAAAAACATGTTATTGTTATAGTATGATTTGATTACCTAGCACATTATGCTATGTCAAAGGGCTTCGTCTCTTACCGAAGACAATCCTGAGGTTCAACATCTTACAATTCTTAAACAGGAAAATTTCATTTCTAAAATGATAAGTTAAGCTACGTATAGAAATGATGTATTGTGTCAATTGTTTCAAACAATGGTTTCAACAACAAAAATTTTACCAGCTAACTTTTGTACTTGTACCATGGTCAGTGTGGCTAAAGCGAGGTTATATCCACGATTACATTTTGCGGGTCACTCAGTGAGATGCGTGGTGAAGCGAATAGACCTCTAATCAGCGTGTGCTCCGCTGAGTTTCAGCTAAAACGTCGTGTTCCCTTTTAGTCTAGACAGAGGATTATTATTTTATATAATTTATTTTCAGTATGTTATATCTGCGGTAAATATCGAATAATAAAGCTTAGGAGGTGAACCTTTTCGGCGGCTCTACGGAACAAAGTTATTACAGTTAAGTAAATTTTACAGGAGAAGGAAAAACGGAAAATCTTTACTTAAAACGTTGGTTTGATCATTTTATCATTTTTTGAAATGTAATAATGTGTGAAAAGGTTTGCTCTACCTATTGTGTATCAATTTTCAAATATCTGTTAAATAAAATAATAATACTTTTCGGTAGACAATTTTTTTTTTACTTTTTTTACATTTACTTTTTTAAAATATAATTTACTTTTTACAATAAAACCACAAAGTAGAGCCGTTTCCATTTTTTACTGAATTATAATCTCAGTAAAAAACATTTTTACTAAACATTAAATCCCTTTAATTCAATTTACAATTTAAAAACCAAGTAATTGACAGGCTACTTGTTTTTCTTTTGTTTTTCGGAAGGTATTTATGACGTTTATTTTTGACGTTTTGCGTGAGAAAGCTTTGTTTGTCGATATTTTCTCTCTAAAACTGAAGCTTTTTTATGGTTTTGAGAATGTAGCCACGTCCGTTATGCTTTGAAAGTACCAAAAATGTAAAAACAGAGATTTATGAAAAAATGTTAGTTACTTTGTTTTTCCGTAAAGCAGCCGTTTTGGCATTTAGTTGACATTGCATGCGGAGTCAAGGCCTCTTGCAGAGATGCAATCTAAGTTACTTTGCCTCAACAAACGTTAAAAAAAAATTGATCGAAGACACAAAGTTATATTTGTGCTTAAGTTTATGTTGCATAACTAAAGGAACAAAACCGTAATTTTGTTTAAAATTAAATACAACCGCGTAGTTTCCATATGAGTGCTATCTGTGACTGTCACTGACTGAGTCATGCAAAAAAAATATAGTTAAAATGTTTGTTATCTTAAAGGGAATAACAACACGGAACATACTGCAGTACTGCTATGACTTATATAAAACCTGCTACAATATGTGCCGCCAAGAAACAGTGGCGCTTGTTGGACCCCTTGAACTAAAGTTCCAAAAGTATTAAAGATATCACGTCTTCAATTTTTTCAGTCGCTAAATCATAAGATGATAAAATGAAGTAGTTAAATAAAGAATCTGATGAATTGATGACGCTACCGATACAATAGCTAATACATGGAGTGAAACTCGCATTCCTTTGAATATACACGCGAGGAAAAGACGGCGCTGCAAGTGCTGTTAACATGAAACAAATTGAGCTATCTTATCAGCAAATTATGTCCCAGGTATTTGATTTATTACTCATGTTAAATGATTTACGATGCTCATTTCAATGTCGTTGCGAAAATTATGAAGTGCTCCGTATATAAAATGCAAATCGCGTTTTTAAAACATCGGAGAAAAGCAGAAAATTTTAAATAAGATCTCGACGAAAGCTTCATAGTTTCCACGTTGCGATAAGTACAGCACGTGGATCGTTTTATCCGAGTTGAGACGGCACGAGACATAGTCTGAGGGACGTGACCAGACTACCAATGAGCTCCGAGCATATTGAGACGTAAATCTTATTTTTAATCTAGTAGCACAAGCAGTAAATAAAATTGTTTTAGGTTTAAGTAAACGTATTCGACTCGGTAACAGTGAAATGTGGAAGCGATAGACTACCACGAAAATAAATCGAACGTTGCTATTGAATTAGATTTCTAACGAAGAATTGTAAATATTTGACTCGTTTGCGCAAATTATAAATGCATATTTGGCGATAACTATTTAGGTTTCCAGTTTTAGAAACTACCCAATACAAAGACTGAAAATCTAAAAATAAAAAACACGACTTGCTAGTAGACTCAGCTACTCAGGTTTATATTAGTTAAGAGTAGAATAAGCTTTCGTGGAAGTCAGGATATGTACATAAAAGTCATACCTACCCTAAAAGCAGGTAGCCAAACAAACGACGTGGGGAACGTAACATCATTATTTTCTGTTAAAATGCCACCCGAAAGGGACTCAGGAAAAGGGGATGATAAAGTAAAAGGCTCATCTTTGTTAAAAACGCGTATTGTGCTCGGTAAGCCAATTTTACACGAGGTTAAAGTATGAAACCAATTTGAGTGACGAGATGTTAAAAAGTAAGACGATAAACAACAAAAAGATATCTCTTTTGTTTTCGAAATATTAGGACTAGGTATATACCTACCAGTATCATTCAACGCATGCATCAGGAGTGGCTGGAAAGTCGTCACGGTGTTCTCACCTTCCGCATGATACATACGATGTAGTGCGGTAGGTACACATTTAATAAAATAACAATAAGAAAATTACCTACATTGTTACATAATTTGAATTAATAAAATTAATTTTTGAAACTTGCATATTATCACTCCAATGAAAGTTTTACATTACGAGAAAAGTTTCTGGATAAAATAAGTAGAATAGGATAAGCAAGAATAAAGTTATTTAGGAGGCGGCGAGTGACAAAACCCTTTTGAGCTTAAGTAATGGAGACGATCACCTTTGACACAGACCGAAACTAGAGAAAAGAATGGTACAGATATATTATATATATCTTTTAATTCATAAAACATTTTCTCCGTTAAGTTTAAGATTTTATGGTATGGACAATTTTATCAAAAATCCTGTGTCTTAAATCTTAGATCATTAGCACATTTCAAATATGTGCTAATATTTATATTAGCATATCGACATAATTATTTAACTATTGTGAAGGTAAGTAACTAAGTGCCCTAAACTATATAGATCCTAATAGCGATAAATGATTAGAATTGATTTACTGATTATCTAACTAACCAAATAAATATTATTAAGGTGTAAATACATAATAATTCTTTTCTATTGCCCGACTACAGGCAGCGTCAAGGACTGTTTGAGCATTTTTTCAAATGCTCAAACTATGTTAGTAAAATTGCTCATTTAAATAAATAAATACAACAAAATAAAATCAGTCCATTCATGTTCATTTATATTACTCGAACTTTGACATAACATGAAGAATTTGGAAATTTAATTTGATAATTAATTATTATGTGTTTCTAATAAATAGAAATCAAATCAATATAGATTTAACTGCTAAGTATTTATTTGTAATACTTTTATTGGTTTGACATCTTTAATTTGTATTCATTTGACATTGTATAATGATGAAACGTTCAATATATTGAATTATTGTTTGACTTTAATGTAATTTACACGTTAGGACTTGTAAGAATCTTCTACCAATAAAATAGTAATGACTATTTTACAAGCTTTTGTTTAGTTTCACTGTCCCGATGTTTGTCTATGATCAAATCTTGCAAATTAAATTTAATCCAGTTCTCGGTTACCGATTGACTGAAATTTTGCATGCATGCGTGTGTAAATCAGATGAAAATGCAAAATTGTTAAGTCAAGGAGCTGTTCTGATTTTAGTTACCAGAAGGTGGCCATAGGAACTCGGTAGTTAAACGACACAACCCTATCGAATTAAGGCTCGTGTGATTCGCTTTGACGAGTACTTTGGTGCTATATGGTAACCAGGGTCTGATGGTGGAGCTGAAAGATGGCCCTATCGTGTTTGAGCTTTTTGGAATAGTCTTGATGAATATTAATTATATAAGTATATACCGCTTTATAAAATCCTGATAGGAAAAAAATATTTTCAATGAGAACTTGTTTAGTTTACAGACTGCTCCATGACATGACTTTTTGCTGCTAAAGGTTACGTTTATTATAGAATGACGTAAGTCAGGGCGACGTCGACGTCGTACTAGCCAGCTACGGACGGGCCCTAATGGAATGTTATTTTTATAATAAGCTTTATCCATGACCGTCCATTGTTAGATAAGGTAGTTACACGCGATAAAGTCGATGTTAATTTTTTGCCGCGATAATCTCACTAAATAAGAGTCACGTCCACAGTTTGTTACGGCCGTGATTGAGCTGTGTCGTAAACCACGTCAAACTATTTTGGTATTTAATTCCTAAATCGTTTGTAAATTGGCCTTGCGAAACTTTACATATTATTTTGATTACACAATGTAGGTAAAGTGAAATTCGAATGTATTTTCACCAAGCCTTGTTTTAACTGTCTGCCTATCCTTTTCCCAGCTTTGACTGCCATTACGACTATCAAAATTTACAAATGACACCTGGAACCACAGATATAGATAGACATAGATAACGCAAGCATCACGATCTGTATGAAAACCAAGCGTGCCATTTTTTGTCTACCTATTATATGACGTCACAAGCACTATTTTGTGAAGACGCCGGCGTCCCCCTCGCTCCACCCCCACACCAACAGCACAATTAACCATTTTTATATTTTTAACTGCACCCGACTAGCGCTGTACTCCGATGCAGACTGAGCGCGAAAGTGACCACTTACGATTTTTGTACGTAAGCTAGGCACGCGAAGTAGTTGCTCTTGCGTTATCTAGGTATATCTATATCTGTGCCTGGAACCAATGGCTTAACTTATTTAACGTAAATGAACTCGCCAGAGACAGAAACAGATGGAGGAACATCATTCAGGGAAAACTGATGAAGCAAGGTCACGACCCTTAGCATTGAGGAATACGACACAAGGAGGGGGGAGGGGATGTTAAGATGGTTACCCATCTACAGACCACCCGCGACAGGTCTTGCTTAACTTAAAAGGAAATTGTTATTCACCTTTTTGGTCAATCTCCATGGATTAACCGAAAAGGTGAATAACAATTTCCTTTTATATCTTTTGAAGTGTATTTATAAAAAGTTAGAAACGCTTTCTAAGTTCTATCACGAAAAGGTGAAGGCCGTACCAGCTTAGGTTAGCTTCCTATAGATTGCTAAAACGTCTAGGCTTCTACTATTTGTGGGTGGGAAAATACCAAGGCTGTATATTATTAGTAAGAGAGATGAATAAAGCTTTTATAGTACGCTGCAAATAACAACTTATTGATAGTTCACCGAACCATCTGCCATGGCTTCGCGCAGCCCCCCATTTTGACTGAGATCAGAAAATAGATTATAATCCTCGTCACAAAAGTTGAACCATCATGGCGGTCGATCTTAAATGCGCAGTAACCGATTTTCGGGTCCCAATTGGAATGGGGAGCCGCACGTAACGCAATTGGTCCAACTTATTTGCCGCGTAATGACATCGCAAGAACCCTAGATAACAGCGGCCCTGGGGACTGTGACCAGACCACTCACGTTTTAATTTATTTTGATGTCATAAAGTTACAGCTGAGATGTAATTACTTGTTTATGTTAATGGCTTATTTAAGTAACATTAGAACTAGATACACGAGGTTTATCTGCATTAATTAGCACATACCAGTTTTTTCAATTAAGATAGTACTGAAGTACAATTGATTATGCCCAATCGTACAAAGTTGTCTATATTCCTATAGACAACCCTGTGACTAACAAAACGTTAATTTCAATAAATATATAAATAAATAATAATAAACAATTTAAAATTAATAATTGACAGTAATAATTGATTTTAAAAAAATACGTCCCACACTAGGAATTACCCCCCATAACATAAGTGCACTCACACAAGATCCAACCTAGAACAACAAGATATACGCCATACAAATATTTGATCCACGCGGGATTCGAACCCGCGAGCCGTAGCGCAAAAGTCAATCGCTCAACTATTATGACAACCGTGTTGTCGAAAGTTAATAACCAAATCGTGGCCGTTCGAGGCATATGCGTTTGCGTTATCATGGTTAAGTAATGAAACTTTCATGATAATGATAACTGTCGCAATCCAGTCACGATACTCGCAGTTATTATAACGCAACATTGACCTTGTTGCTAAAGAAAAGCAAGTACTGCTTACGCAGCTTGAAGATAGCTAGATTTGATTTTAAATACAGTTTGCTATTGACAATATATTCATAGGCTCCGTAACATCCGAATCCCCTTGAATTTAAGGGGGTAAAAACCCAATGTTAGCGGAACCTAACCTGCCAAATTTAAGTTTTTAGGTGTTATAGTTTCTGGGATTTCATGACCAATCAGTGAGTGATATTTCGCTTTTAATATACACCGTTAAGTTTTGGTCGTTTTAATCGCGTGGAGGGTTGATTCGGTACATGAAACCCTATCGATTTGTAAAGATAAAAATGAAAAATTAAAGTACTTTTTTTTTAAACTCGAATTAATTTACGCATTTATGAAATTGATTAGTAGGTAGAACTGTAGGTAGTTTGTACGCAACGACCGACAACTCCCTACAAGGTCATTGACTCGTTTACTTAAAGAAATTAATTTCGTATAAGTGTATATTAATTCGAGTGTTAGAAAAAAATACATTATATTTTAATTTTATCGTTAAAATCGATAGTGTTTCATGTACTAAATCGATCCTCCACGGGATTAAAACGACTAAAATTTAACGGAGTATTTGGGCGGGGTTCTAAACATACATCTTGTCGTACCTATATACAATGTACCACCAGGGTCCGTGGATCAGAGGAACCTACTTATCTAAAAACTAGTCATCATATATTTTAATTGTTACAATCAAAATGTTCACTTTCTATCACTTGTTTTTACTTCGAATTTTCTTGGTTCATCACCTTATTCTGCATAAGAGATAAAAATTATTTCTATTTCAATAAGTATCAATTGTTAAAGAAAGGCCAAGGCGCAGTATTTACGAATAATTTGGAGCTCACTACGCTCGCTATGAATCCTAAATTCTCTTTAATACAAAATCTTCTGAGCACGCTCGGCTTCGAAGATACTGCTTTTCATCAAGCAATACAAGGTTGATGGCAGGGTCATTAAATAAAAAAAAGTTAAAAGCCCACAGAGGAAATTATGAGGGTCCCAAATACTCTTTGCGCCCGGACACCGTAAACCTACGCCACTGAAAGTTCTTTTGTATAAATATTGTATTGTATATTGTTGTAAATTGAAATAAGAATTCAACAAAAAGCTTAAATATTTATGAAACGTTTTGTGTACATAGTACATTTAAACCGTGCAGTAGAATAGCGGTACAAAGTTTAAAGTGCTTCCAACGTTAAAGACAGGCCTCCGTTACATTTCGCTGGAGGTAGTCACCTTAACGCCGGTGTCCTCGTACCGTAAACAGAACAGCCTCACTTACGACTACATTTGCTATTCATTAGATACTACCCTATATAGGAAACGGCTTACACCGGTACACTATAAAAGGACTAACGGCATGCGTTCGGTGAACACGCGTTTTTTGCTGGACCTTCGTAAGAGTTACGTAAATAAGTAAACATGGACGTTTCTGGGGACGGAGTCGTGAGAAAGTGAGCAAGTATACGAGGAAATTCTTGTTAGGAGCCCAGTTTATCAACATCCATTAGCATAACTTAAACCACATCATTGTTATCTTCAAATCTATAAATATCATCACTCGGTATCAAATATTTTTAGTAAGATTTCATGATAATCATGTAACAAGGGTTTATACTACGTGGAGTTCCTAATAGAGAGAAATGGCAGTTCGTGTTGAATGACGCGTGCGCAAGCCGACATCCGACACGCATTGCGAGAGACGAGGAAATAAATTACAGCTATATAAAACAGCCGATCAACTCACGCACATTATACCAGGACATGAAAGAACCTATACTAAACGCATTGAATTACAAGGCGGTCAGTTGCTTTCCATGTTTCACTTACATTATTTCCAGTATATCGGGTCTGTGAAGGCCGTACAGGGGCCGGGCGCGCAGGCTGTGGAGGCAACTTCAGCTGTCGTCGGTCAAATGACGAGACATGACTGCCTGACCAACCCCAGCGCCCAGGCCCATTACTTCCGTGTGGTAAGGAATACGATGACTGTGGTCTTAAATGTCTCGTTGTAGGACCAGACAATATGGGACCGTTTGGCCCAACTTGTGGCATGGGACCCGCAGGTCCCTGAACATAATGATAATGCGGTGGATTCGACACCGCCGCCCCCCACATATTATATACACGTCTTGAGTCACTCACAGACACTGCACAGACCAAATATCACCTCATCACAGCGATATTGGTAAAGCACTGACATCCAATGACATTTCGTAAGGTTCACCTGTCGTCTTATCTTCTAAAACGACGATAAATACAAATTAGCCAATCGTTTCACTGTATATTCTTTTAAACGTTTGATAACGCGCACATTTTCAATTGGCTACCAGTCGGTAGCGAGTGATCCAGGCCACTGTTCGCGATGGAAAGACAGCTTGAAAACATGAACGCCTCGAAAGCAACCGTCACCGGACGCAACCGAGACGCGTAGAGAATTAATTTATGTTTGATGGACAATTGTTTGTCCACAAAGGTCTCTAATGATCTAAAACTGTTTTGGACGACGAGTTTGCAAAAACACAAGTTAATGAAGCCTCACTAACTTAATTTGACAAGGAATACATACAATCTCCCAAGGTGTTCCCCTGGGAAAATGTTAGCCCACACCGGTCGATTAAATCAGCGGTTTTAGGGCACGACAAAGGTTATGCCGTTAATGTACTGAAGACGTTAATCGAATTTTAATCAGCATCAATAACTACATGTAGTAGAACAGTCAATAAAACGAAAATACAGACAGACGAAATGTAAAAGTTCACATCACTGAATAGCAACATTCAGTGGCAACTTTGATTCTAACGTCACTATGGTCACCGCTACACAGATAGTTTCCACATGGCTGTTAGAGAAATCAGTTTCCCGACACTACAAATCCATCATGATGGATGGCGTGTGAGTTTCAACGCATTTGAATGTAGACTGGTTGCGTGTTGCGAGTGGTTGCCAAGCGTTCCACACCGGCCGTCCTGGCGATTGCATTATGATTTTTTCGCAAGGGACCGCGGGGGTGAGGCGAACGCGCGGGCGGCGAGCGGCGCCAGCGGAGCGTGCAGCAGTGGCTGCTCTGGCGGCTCAACGCAGCGAAACTCGCGCGCAGACTTCATGTACCCAGCAGTGCATAAGTATTCACAGCTATTCAATGCTATTGCCATATCATTTGCTCGTCGCCAGCGATCTACAAATTATGCAGATGCGGGCAAAGTCCGCGATACTATCGCCCCACATACTTACTAGCAAAGTAGAATTTAGCATGAATGAAATTACTAGCCTTGCTCCTTTAGTTGAATAGCGAAAGTTATGCTGACATATTCTATAGGCTAGTGCTAAGAAAAAAGAAAAAAAAATAAGACATGACCTGGATGCTAAATGAGAGGCTTGGAACTCACATTAAGAGAAACATTCCTCTTTAACTGCTCGTTCACAAAAACTGCCATCTTCATAAGAAGCAACCAAAACATGCCAAGCAGCAAATGACTCGCATAGCCATAGGCGATCCGTCAAACGAGCGTTCCAGTTAGCGAGCGCGAAAGTCAGCAAGACAAAGGCATTACAAAACTTTCGTTGAGCCGCAACAACGATTGTCTGAATTTGGAAGCACAATAGGAGATGTATTAGTATTCAGTGTGAGGACGGCCGAGCATGGCACCAGTGGACTGTCGCGAGGAGTCACCGCCCGCGCAGCCGTGCATTGAATACGGTCCTTTTTGAACTGGAAGGAATTCCATGCGTTTACGGCAGTGCTACGCATCGCCATAAGCGTTCGACATTAGGCAATGCGGCCCACATACATTTACATTATTTGGTTTACGGTCCGTTAGAACCTTTTGTGAGTCCTGTCATGGTTTTCATAACAATGTCGTTTTTATTATTGTAACAGGAACTTCATAAATATACGTTTGTGATTTTATGAGCCAGATACATTTGACTAGTCATTAATTAATTGCAGTTTTTGACAGACGTCAACAGGTGTGCGAACAGGCGTGGGGTTCACACAGAAATTCAACGAGGTCGCGTCATACTCGTATGAGAGTTCAAATATTATCAAATTAATATGAACGGTGTTATGAGTAACCTAGAACACGTGTACCTATTTAATGATCAGGATTTTATAAGTTACAAAGTCTCGTGGGGACAATAAGCCAAGCTTTTAATAAATGTGACTATCTGGCTACATGGCTCAGGGACGTTTTGATTATCACTTCGCTGTTTTGTTTGGAATGACTTTAATCACAACCACTGTCACTTTTATGTTAAATACAAATAGGGATCAAACGGTATTAGTAAAAAAAAACAAAGGCATCCAACCGACAGGCGGCGATGCCTACGCGTGACTAAAATCAACGACGAACCAACACCGACATGTATTATAAAGAGTGGAGACAACCTATCTAGGAACAATGATTACTTTCTGAACAAAAACTTAGACACGAACGTGGGCCAATGTGAAAAGAAGCTTTTTAAAATGACGCTTTAGTCTCAAGTTCGACTACTAACAAACGATCCGAATAATGTAAAAGATGAACGTGATATGCTTGTCTTAAACATTTAGTACTACGAGTGTTTGAATGAAATCATCTTAATTCCCTATATCAGTTGTTCTCTCAGACGAAGCAAGGTAAACGATAAGAACTGTTATCGTGATACATTACATTCCATACTCTTATGTACTTTAAAAATATTTGATAAGAGATCTAGGAAATATAACTCTTGGACAAACAACAAAGTCAAAATCTCTTGTGAAAACATATTCAAATTTACCCGATTTCGTTGACAACAGACTTCACCCAATACGAAATTTAATAGAAATAGAAACATCATTGATAGAAACCATGATAATCTAAACATAGGTGGAATCGTTAGTCTAGTTTATGGGGTTTCAAAGCAAACTCGAGTTTGGAAACATTCTGAGCATAAATCTTCTAAACGCATTGGATGTAGAATTTATAGCCACGATTTAGTCTTCACGACGATAAACCACTATTCAATGCCTAAGCTGTAGTTTTGGGATCCCATTTTGAGAGAATTCTAATGAATATCTGATGATCAGACAAAAATAATAGAAGAATAACACTCGTATAAAGCGTTAAACAGCGACTAGAAGTCAAGAGGTAAAAAAGCATTGCTTGATACAATGGTTGCTATGCAGGAACAGTAAACTGTCCCAGTTGGATGGTTCACACCTGCACGCCAGTAGCGGTAGAGTGACGTGAACGCTGTTGCGGAGGCACAAAACATCCCATTTGCGTCACATCGGAAACGCATTAAGCGAACCGACGACGCCATAAGAGCGCAATATCCGACCGGTACCACTATACCGGTATTACTGCAAGCAACTACAAGATCGACTCTACTAAATGTCGTTAAAGAACCTGCATTTTAAATATATTCAAAGCTCAACGTAAAAAGAGCGAAGTAGGAACAGATAAATTTTCCAACGTTGATTTTAAGTATGCATAAATGAAAATAGAAACATCAAGCTCATATAATCTTAAATTCTTAAGAGATCGTCGACTTTCGAAACAAAGTAGTTTAATTGATTTAATAATGTAAATTAATTTACGAAGTCTTTCCAGGTATTTGTATTCCCGATGACGCTAATGCTGAGATAGAGCATTACAATCTAGTAGGCCGAAGACACCGAATAGAAGAGCTGAACGAGGAAAAAAAATTAAATGAACAGTAGCAACTGAACGTTTGTGACGGCAAGGACCGGATTTACTTTCTTCTTACATCAATGTTTTCGCTGATATTTTCATCCCATTTTACTATAGCGCACGCCAATCTCAGGAAATAAAGAGTTTTATGTAATATAGTTCTCCTGAAGAAGATAACAATGTTATATTCGCTCTTATTGTATTCATACACCTCGTATTGGGAATTCGCGACCTTTGCGTCCCAAACAAACAGTGTAAAGTTTTTGTATTAGTGCTCAATATCGTGTCAGGTGTGAACGATGTGCCAAGTCCCGTTTTATGTTTCCCGCCGGTACATTAACGGTGAAATAGTGACGCAGTGTTTATTAGTGTTTTATAGTCCACTGAACACTAGTTATAATTGCTGGTGGCTCTAGTTGAATAACTGTGGAAAAATAAAAACGTATTGTATTATCCTGATTCTCTCCAGTTGCAGGTATCGCTTAAATAATACCGATTCACAAACAAATCACTAGATATTGTAAACACTCATTTTTATGAAAGTTTTACTACGTATTCTATGACAAGTTTTTATGCCTTCTCGAGAATCGTAATAAAATCCAGAGAATATCCGTCGAGGAAATGTGGAATAAAGTCGATCAATATTTCATCCGGACAGATAAAATACATGAAACCTGTAAAAATCCTTGTAGTTGAAAAATTCATTCCAATAAAGTTCTTTCCATTCAGCGTCGTCTAGCTCAAGAGCTCTCGATTATTCAGTGTACAACCGTGTGTGGAGCGAATTCAACGACGGCAATCGTCCGAAAAGAGCTATTTCCACATGGTACTCTGTGGAAAAAGAAAATCGACGGTAGGAAACGACGTGCCGCGCTATATGTTAGAATAGTTTTCAACAAACTAAAAGAACTTACGCGAAAAACAATTTTAAAGCACGAGCCACGGATTACTTTGGCGAAGCTAACATACGTTCTTAGTCGAACAGCATGTTTATGAACTAAAAGTTCATGCTAGTTGGTATGCTCGCCTTAAGGACTAAGTTCTGTAGACTACTAAAGCATGTGTAATACTACTTATAGCTTATTTTACAATTTAGAGAAAATCTGAGCATATTTTGATTGCGACAAAACCAGAAATATAAAGCGGTGCATTTATTAACAATCATGAGGCATTTGGCGCCGATGTTATTCAGATGAATCTTAACAAATTAGCTACCGGATAAATTGTGTACTTGTATAATTTAAAAGGGGTCATTTCCTCTCGAGTGGTAATGCGAAAACATCACGTTTTCATAGTAAAATATTATGCGTTTGCACTGAAACCTGACGCCATGTTCGATGCGTTTGTTTGTGTGGCGTGCATTGTGTGAATGTGAGCGCATACAAGTATAATAATATAGTGTTTATTGTGTTGTCTAGCAGAGCCGTAATTCCACTTCCAGTACCGTTAGAAAAGTTTATGGTTGAAAATATGTCACTTTGTTTTTGAGACTGAGGACAGTGCGACGTTGAATTGTAATTAGTATTTTGAACTAAAAACATGGTTTATCTTGCATTAAATTTCGAAAGCAATGTGATAATTTAAAGCCAAGTATTGAATACAGAACAAAACGTTAAAGAATACTCGAATATACTTGAGTAATTGTTGGACAATATAACTTCTATAATATCGGAAGCTTTGTATCAAATGCATATGACGAGTCGCCCTGAAAGGTATAGAAACTAAGTAAGGCTGTATAGATTTTCAAGTTCAATTAATTGATTCTAGAGAGATAGAATAGTTAGTGACGTTAGAACTCTATTAAATTAATTAACGAATAAACGATTTACATTCTGAAGGCTCTAACTAGACCATAAATACTGCTCAATAATTAAATATAAATCAAAATATTGTTTCAGCCATTCAAGTTGACAACGTTGCGTGACTAAAATCTTTATAATGATTAGTGAGTTATTTACTGATAATTAATTTCTAAATAATGTACTCTCTATTTTATAGAAATATTCTATATCACTTTCGCAGTTGATAATGTTTATGTAAATGAATTAATTACGCTAAAACGCCAAACACTGTGATTACGCAAAAGAGGTCTCCTTTTACGATTATAGTATCGCTTCAATTATAGATAGGTTTAATAAACGTCAGTCGTTCTAAGCTCTCACCAATTAAGCGTGCCTCTATCGAGATTAAAACAACCTTACTAATGGAGAAGCAATCAATATTGAATAATTACACCGTAATAAGAATTCTTGCTTCGATAAAGAGGTGTTTAAGTGAAATACATAAGCAATTAGTAATACTTAATTGTTTATTCGAAGGTGAATTACCTATTACTTGACATTACCGCTTTCAGTATTCATTTAACAACAACTAGTGAACCATAAAACAACGCTGAATTCAAATTTCGTTGTTACTTTACGGCAATGTGCAGTGTGAAGATAAGATGAAACGTTATTTTTTATGTTTCAATTAACTTTTTACTATGGTTTATTAGCGTAGTGAATGACGTTTATTATTTCAGTAAAAAGAAGTAGCTCACTAAAAAAGGATGTAAAACAATGTAATCTCATTATTAATAATTTAGTACATTGGTTGCGCATGAGTTTATTGGATCAGTGACCTTCGCAGAACAACCTTGTGTGCTCTACAATAAAGGTACTTTACGGATTTGGTGATTATAATAATATGATTATTCGTGCACCTACCAAGTAGTCCCACTAAAACCAATCTAAATGAACGTAATTTTGGAAAGTGCTTCCTATAGCAACTAGAAACAACGGTCACGCAACATTAAAACGTCGATTAGAATAAATTCAATCGGAGTTAATGATTACTAAATATGGTAACACGCCGCGATTCAAAAGTTTCACTTTCGAATAATTATTTTTCGACGGAAAGTTTAGTGTTACAAACAGAAATTAATTCACTTGAAAGCTTAATTCAAATATTTTGCGTGACTAGTTTACACACTCTTCATAATTTATCAAATACTTACAAGACATAAAAGCCAGTTATTTCTTCAAGGCCGTGCTGACACTATATGCCGTTCTTACGTCTTAGTAGGATCGTAATTAGCATGAATTTACAGTCGTATTGTGAATATGTAATGCGTAATATGTATAGTGTACTGTCAGATACACACCTACACGGAACGCGCTGTGATGAAATACTCAGCACTGCAGAGAGAGAATTACCATAGCATGAGTGGTTACTAGGGATTTACCTATTTCATTCAATGTCCATATGATAGTTTTCATATAAATCAAATTTGGTAAGAGATGCCCAAATCAAACCAGCTGAATTTCTCTTCCTTAATGACTAAATTTAGGACTTATTCGCAGTTATTTTCGAAGCAGATTTCACTAAAGAGTTGCTAGGTACATGTGCACCTAAAAGACTTGACGAAAATGGAACTCAACATAAGATTGAGTGAAAAGATAAAGCGTGGCGAGTGACACGAATCCTGTTCTCAGTCTCATAAAATTAATGGTCATCTCTATTCAAAATTTTTACGGAATGTAGATTATTTTGTCTCGGTCGAGCTTTTAGCACTGATATAACGGCATAAGCATCAACGCGTTCTTAATTTGACGTAAATGCAAATTGGTTTAGCTTTTGATTACTATCAACAATATTTGGTATCTGTTTCAGGCTCTATCATATTTATAAACAAGTAAAACTAATTCTTTGAGTAAAAGTAACTACTTAAGTAACAATTTACCTTCTATAGTTAAGAAAAATTATCATTTTTAATGAAGATTTAATAAGAAATTACTTATCAAAAAGTAATTCTTCTTCTTTATAAATACGGGTGTTAGATAGATAGATATGTATTCTTTATTGTACACCAAAAATAAAATAACATAAAGAACTTAAAATTAATAGGGTGTCACAATGGGCGGTCTTATCGCTAAAAGCGATCTCTTACAGACAACCTTTGGATGGATTACACAGAGAAGGAGAAAAAGATACGTAGGTAGTTTATGGTGTACTATTTACCTATATACAATAAATAACTAATAAAATACATATAATACAAGCAATATAATATATATATAATAATATATGAAAGCAGAGAAATACTCGTAGCATAATTACCCCCGATTTCTGATTTAAGCATTTGAAGTTGAGAATTACTCAAACTCTACTTTAGCCTGTAAACCTGTCAAAATTTGGCATTTGAGTATGGTTTGAGACGTTCTTAACTCAAAATACTCAATTTAGAAACCCGCCCTTAATGACGTTCAAGAGGAGAGGTAGTAATCCTTAAACATATTTTTTAAAATCGATTGTGTTTGAGCTAGCCTTACTGACACGGGCAAATCATTCCACAGCCGCACTGCTTGAACTGCAAACGACTTGCCATAAAAATTAGTGGAGTGGCTTGGCATCTGCAGTCCCAAATTTTTCGATGACCTAAGATATCCAGTATGTGTGTTATGAAGGAACTTGAATCGTTCTTTAAGATAAGCGGGGGTTTTAGGATTGAACAGAATACTGCAGAGCAGAGACAAGATGCATTCCGGCGAAGACGTATTGGTGTTAGTTGGTATTAAAATAATGGAAATAGTCTGTAACTTTAAAATAAAATGAGGTATTATTCTTTCTATTTTGAGTGCAACAAATCGATTGTCTCGTGGCTTCGCGCTGAAAATAGTCCGACATACCTTGATCTAGAAAATCGCTAGGTTATGGAGAAAAGTTTACCTGTCGATTATACAATTAGACTATTTAGATTTTCAACTAGTTTTATCGATACTATAAATCACTCTGCAACGCAAATAGCTCGTTAATAAATGACGCAAACAATCATCAAATTAATAAAACAATCAAAACGCTAACGAACAGAACAAACAATTCAGGTCAATTTATCTTAACTAAAATTACCAAGTAATTTATCGGATTTTAAAAACGTTCTCCGATTTTTCAACACAACGCGTCAGTGTATCATCTGAAAACTTGTTTGATGATAATCTGTACCGCGATAACGTTGATAAGAGAATGGTGAACAACAGTGTTAAGATAAAACTGCGGCTTTCTTGGACTTACCGACTAGACCCGTAAGTACTGCGTAAATTTTAATTTGGATGGGACAGTTAAAATAAAGAAATCTTAGGCAACCGTCAGTCGTCTGTAGGATTGTTCTAAAGTGTTACCGTGGCTCTAGAAGATAAAAAGGCAACTAAAGAAACACGAGTGTATTTTAGTTGAGTAAGTCTGCTAATCTTCTACCCACTTAGACACACTAGAGCGGCTATTTGATGACTTCACATTATAAAAAACAAAAAAAATTAGGAAACCGTAAATTGTGCATAGAGTAACATAAATTAAAAGACAATAATTACGACTTGGTAGATACTTATTGTACTATGACAATCGAGTTTCATAAAATTACAGATGTGTGCTACTATTTGCATACATAATTGGTATTTCTTACAACAATAATTGTCTGGCATCGCGTGTGGACACCAAACTAATGATATCTAAGGCCAAGGACGGATGTACACGCATCACCAATTAATGCAGGCTCTCTTACCACGTCTGGAAATCAATTACTACTTAAGACACAACCGGACGTTTTCATTGTCCGTAATTTTGCAATTATTGTCCTGTCATAAGAAAACAATGTTCTGCTGGACATTGTATGTAATCAACCGCTAATGTGACTTTAGTTTTCCTTAACCCTTGGGCCACAACTTGTGGATCTTCACAAATATCATTTATGTTTGTTACGCCGCCCAACGTCAGCTTTGCTGTCGCCAAAAGTAAAACAGTTTTGTTACTTGGTTGTTATAATAATAATTTGGGTAACATATTAAGTATTTCATACGTGAATTGAATTGCAGATCAACACATTGTTTTGAATATTTGTAATAAAGCTTGCATTATACAGGATTTTAAGTTATAAAAGATGTAAGCCAGTATTTGGTTCGTCTATTTCAAATACCAAACGTTATTGGTTAATCTGTGGCATATGAAATCGTTGAATATTTACATAATGTGCACCGTAAACCGGCATCGGTCAGTCAAAACCTGACTTATAACGGGCTCGACCTCGGAACATCGTCGTGCTACTTGCTTACATTTTAATTTATTATTGATCTTATAACGAAATGATAGAGGCATTAGCTTATAAAATGTTTACAGGCCCATTAGTTAGAAAAAACAACGCACAACTTTATTAGAAATAGCCATTATAGGTACATCATCACAGGCAAGGTTTAGATAGGCTGTTTGAAACTGTTGAGACCGTTAGCACTAAAAGTGATTAATATTGACGATCAATCAACTAGGCGATCCGTCATCGAATAACCTTGTTAGTGTAGCCACCGGCGAACTGGTGAGAATACGGTACTCTGTGGTTAGAATGTGCTGCATCATTCAGCAAACGAAAATATTCCTTCCACTGCTTCAAGGAAGAGATAAATTGCAATATTTCACCCTTTACCTCCAAGAGATGTTTATTTATACAATGACTAAGTAAGTAAATACGGGTAGGTACTTTAAATACAATTTCAATAATAATGGATCCTTTGTTTTAAATGTTTAATTTAACTTCGGAAACATTAATCAAATCAAATTCAAAGCGATAAGGACAATATTTGTCAGAATACAAGAACTCCCACTCCAAATTAATAAATATTCCTTCATTAATTTTATTGTTGTCGAGCCGAAATACTGAAACAACTTAGGCATTGTCGACTGAAAAATAATATTTAAAACATCACCGCATGTACAGGTTAGTAAAAAAAAACAAACCTAATATTTAATATTTGAAATACCAAAACGACTCTATGGCGATTGGTATTCAGTAGAGGTGAAGCAAGCATGCTTCAAGAATAGGTACACGATTATTTAATAGCAAAACCTAGTCACGGTATTAAAGTTGATGACCTGAAGTAAATTCTAATCGAAACAGTAAACCAGTTCCTGAAGTCTATCTGGGTAAAACATGCTATGTAAAAACTGCAATCATGCAAAGATAAATGAGTTGGGATGTGCTGATAATTGTTAGTAAGTTCATTAACTGCGGTAAGTCACATTAAATGTTATCTGCTGCTTCACAAACCTGTTCACTTAATTCCACTATCGATTTGCGGTTCCTTGAATTCACTCATTTATGGCACGAACGGTGTTTTAAAGGAGAGAAAACAACATAGGGAAGTAGAAATTAGTTCAACGTATTTGTTTTATTAAAATAGTTTGAAATTAATTGGAGCTGTCGACTTTCTTTTGATCATATCAGTGCTATTAAAAACGTAATTACTATAGACGCGTTCAGCTGTACCAACGTCTATAATTACATGTATCCAAAGTCGGTTCTATTACCATCTATATTGAACTACATGCAGGAGAACTAAAGACAAGCTATAGTTCAGCGGTTTGCTAGGGCAGCAGGATTGAACAAAACAGTTATGGTAAAACTACATTAGACCGACGTACACGTGGACCACGCCTGATTTGTACGTAGAACGACGTCGCGTGGCGTGGATCTAATGTAGCTCTACAAGTCCAGTTGCCAAATAAAATGTATGGAGATCATTGTATGGATATCGATATCTATAATGACGACCGATGCGCCTAGATCGCGGCGTAAGTGGCTCACGTGTGCGCAGTGTAGTTCTACCTTTACTATGGCCCTGGAACGAAGAGGGTAACTGAAGGAACACAGGTGAGTTTTAGTCAGTAAATCTGACATTTCGTCTCGCTCCACCCAGAGCTGAAGGAGTCCTTTGATGACTTCCCGCCTCAAAAAAATAGTTCAGCAGTTAAATAAAATTAAGAAACAGTTTCCCAAACAATTTATTGGTGAAGCGCTCTTCTATCACCAGGTCGGTAAGTTATTAATATTGATGGGCTGGCGTTGGCTGCCTCGTATGAATATTTAAGGTCCAAGTCGATATTATGCCTCGGCGACGTTCCTTAGACACGTCTCTCGGCTACGGCACACAATAATTAACATTTCATAAAAACTTGAGTGTCAATTTTGTTAAGTTATGCAAGACTTGCAAGATGTCTTACGTCTTGTGATGAGAGAAAAGCACGTAATCTTGTCATTTTATCATGTTGAGCGAGACTACGAAATGAACTCAATTTCAATTTAAGTGCAAAATAACTTTTAAAACTATAAATATTACCATCGAAAACTGATGAAAACTTTTGAATCTATATTTTGGTTGTTTTGCATGCACAATTTAATTGAAGAATATTTAAATAGGCTAACGTTCTAATTAGAAAACGTTCTGAACCCGTACTTACAAAGAGAATGCTGAATACATAAGTGCGATCATTATTGTATTAATGTAATATTGAATTTCCATACTGTAATTGTTAAAATAAATATAACGTAAAGTAGATAATAATTAAATAGCTTGCGCACAAAATTCCTAATATTTTCTCGGACGAAATAAATATTTTTTACGTATTATATTGCTTCGTTAAATATTACAAATGACTTTTACGTAGTAGTTAAGAACTCGATGCTTTCCAATTTCGCCCCACATTCCTTCACGCGTGTTTATTTTATTATTAAAGCATTTCAACTGGCTCCGAGAGCGCGTATCAAAATAAAGTGCAACATTTAAAAATACAATGTTTTAACATATTTAGGTCAACATTTCGAGCTCCGTCACAATCTTTGTAAATACAACGTCACGACAGAAGTGAACGTATCAGATCAAAAATTTAGTTAGTTCCGCATAGTCGCATTTTATTCTTTGTTATTCTGTTTATTTGCATTTTATTGGTCGTCGATGTTTATATACATTATTGATGAATTTATATTTACGCACCAGATACATTTCCGTCAGCGACAAAAAAAGATTTAATTATAGATAATCGAGAAACGTTGCGGATTTAGAACACTTCCTTGCAAATCAATCATATCACACAAGGCAGGCAAGTTGTGTCTAGGTCATAGTAACTCGTCATATAGGTACAGTGAGGAGTGGTCATATAACCGTATGTAGTACGTAGTACTTGGTGGTACGATCACGCTCCTTTCACCTATTGAGCCCCATAGTTCACGTGGAGCACGAACGAGGTCAGAGGTGAATTACGTTAATATATCGTTCGATTTATAAACTATTAAGTAGGTAAGATACCTATTTTCTGCTGTGCATTTGATGCCGATATCAATAGCATAGCAGTTATTAACACTTATTTACAGGCAAGTGTTGTTAAACCCACAAAAACTCATACAATACTTATGTAACGCTTTGATTTTATAACAAACGCGAATTTAAATATTGGCACGATTTCTAGACTTAACGTTTTCTTCCTAATTTACTTATTCCTATCATTCCTTTGTAGGTTCCCCACACAAACGACTGTGACATTCAGACAAGATAAAAAGAAGGGAATGACTAAAGCAGGTGTTTACAATGCTCGACAGTAAATTGTTCGTCGCTTTGGAAATTATCCAAGTTGCCACCCAGTTATGTACACAGGCAGCGGGGTGGCATCGTCCTTCGAGAGAATTTAAGTTCAAAACTAAACAATGTACCTACCTACTAACGCTGAATGGAATATTCTGGTTAACTTCTTGTTTTTTTTTTTTTTTTTTAATGGTCGCCACGAGTAGACTCCAATGCAAATACTGTTGATTTCAAAGTTATTGTGCCGTTCGGAGGGCTCTACCAAATTCATTGTTGATTAAGTTGGGGTTGACGACCTGCGCGCACGACTGTCTAAAATTTGACCGATTCGTTTTGACGTCATGATCACAGCTACGTCGGCTGGATTGGATATCGCGACTATTTCAAAATGGTAGGTTTAGAATCTCGTTGAGTAAAGGAATGTTTCGCGCAACTGTACTTAATTCCACGACGAGTCATCAAATTATTTACCTTGTTTTCTAGGTAAAAGTAAATATAATACCAGTCTCCTTAAGTACTTAGATATTGTGATAAGTAGGTATGTACATGTCGTACAAACATGTCTGTAATGTATTTTCGTAGTTTCAATTGATATAAAATAGGTAGGTATGGATTTCGGCATAAAAGATAAATTACAATTTCTAAGTCAACAACCAAACAAAACAGACAATTTCGAAAAGTAAATATATTTTAAATATTGACTTGAGAATTAGACAAAGTTAACATTACCAAATTTACGAGACAATGCCACCCTAGCGAATTCCAAAATACGTAGACAGAGTTAAATACTTGGAATTTCATTAAACTCTGTGACGCCGCAGCACAAACATCCGCGGTGGTGGGGCCACATTCACAAAACGTATTTAAGTTTGGCAACACCAAGACTGCTAAGTGCTAACCAAGCACGTCTCAGGAAACATTGTTACATACTACCAACTTCATCAACAATTAAATTTGGTAACTAATGAACTTAAAAATAAAAGGATAGATTTCGTTCACATACGGGTGCAATCGGGGGCCTGACGAGGAAACTACGGCCCATATAGATAAGACTGCCACGCTGGGCAAACACGACAATATTTGCCTACCGACCAGTTCTACTACCTAACTAGACCATATTGTTTCTTTGTAGCACACAATAGGGTACTTACCAACACGGGTAAAGTTCATAGGAAACTATAATATGATATTTCTGTCCGTATCATGTTATTACCTAAGCTAATAACAAAAGATATGTAAGTAACCTATGCCACTTCCCTTCTTTTGTTGTTTTTATTATTTTACATGGGTATTTTCTGTTGTGCTGTCGTTTACTAATTAGTCGGCCCATCTTTATTTATAATATAATTTGATTTACTGGTAAATTAAAGGAAAGTCAGTAAAAATAAAATGAAGGTGGAATAAAGTAAAATCTCCTATAAATCGAATTTCGAATTCTATCAATTTTATTCGACAAAAATTGCGAAGCCTCGGCTTGCGTATTATTTAAGTTGACATGATTATTTTAACCTGAGAGAAACTCCGTTAACTCGGTCCAATTTTAGTGTATTACTCGTTCCTCAGACTCTCTTTTCTTGAATTTTATTTGGATATTTACTCGATAGTGATTTTCTTAGTGAATGCTGACGATTCTTTACATTTCTTTAATAGGTATGTGTCTCATAGAATTTATCGTGTACTCTACACTCACGGAAGAAGCGTAGGTATGTAAACTTAATACATAACACTCCGCAGCTTCCGTAAATACACACTCATGCCTACGTAATTAATGCTACACTTTCCTGTTGCAAACATAAATGTTACTCTTTCCTGTAACATTATCGTTCGATTAGTGCTTGTCGATATAAAAGTACCTACCTACCAGCTCAAAAACGAACGCTCAATGTGCCAAATTTTAAACTCAACCTCAACAATGGCATGAGGAAGACGGAGGCCTACTTCTTGTGGTTCCATTTCCGAAAAAGTAACAGTGCAGTCTCACGCAGCGATATCAGTCACCTCGACGGCTACGCACGACGCGTCTCACATCGGGCACAGAATAACAATCGAACCGTGGGAAACTGCCGCTAAACACCACAATTATGAAACACCTACAACCAATCTAAGGATGTTCCACCCAAAGTCGAATGTCTTTACTAACTTTACTCGTAGGCTGTGGCTGTAGCCTCGCTAGCCCCCGAGGAGTCACAAACCCGTCGTGTGAATTGGTAACGGTTGTTGCGTCATGAGCGCTGGCCAATCCGACCGACGCTGACATTTTGGAGCTCTCAAATTAGAGATGTAACTATTGTGTAAGTTGTGAATGTATAATTTTTAGCACAATGGAAGTATTCAGACTAATGCACCAGGAACGAATAAGCAATGAGCTTCTCATAAAACATAATGCGTCAAAACTGGGTCTTATAAATTATCTGTGCTATTGTAATCAAGTTTAGTGCTTAGGTGAACCAGTACAAGTAGCCTTGATTTTATATTAGGTAATATACTTTTTGTAGATATTTTAGTCACATATTTTATGCTTGTTTTACAGACCTTCCAACCACTCCGATCATGCTTAGATTTTTGAAAAGGTCATCGAACATGAAGAGGTAAAAAAAAATAAAATGCTATTACTACATGCATGCAGTTAGTGGAACATATTGGTATGGTACCTGAAAAAATAATTAGTTTGAAATTGCAAAATCTAATGAGATAGACCATTATTTTTAATCACCTTACTCATTTACTATTCTGCTGGTTTATTTTAAACTTGTTTCAGTTACTTATGATATTCAAAGAATAATTATGTTACTATATGAACCAATTTAAAAGTAAATTATAATTGTTTTTTCCCAGTAAGGTGAATTGG
The DNA here is from genome assembly GCA_958295575.1 of Leucania comma. Classification (NCBI taxonomy): domain Eukaryota; kingdom Metazoa; phylum Arthropoda; class Insecta; order Lepidoptera; family Noctuidae; genus Leucania; species Leucania comma. The sequence continues at coordinate 7,996,981 of OY282468.1, forward strand.
TCTTGGACGGTTCATACACTTTTGTTCCTATTCACATTAGCATGAAGCGTTCCATCATAGAATAGTTTTGCCCTACACTATTTATCTACTTGCTTTAGATGTGGAAAAACACCTAAATGTATATACAAAAAAAAATAATGCATCTTAATTACTCATCTCTCATCTACCCAAATGTAGTCAGTGACACCAAGGCACCATTGGGTATTCTTGACGAGCTAGGGTGGACCAAATGATAAATTTGTCCCACCAAAATACACGCTTTAGTCATGGAGTTGTATAAACCAGCACGAAACACAAATATAAAATCTAATTGTATTCAATAATAACACCTGAAATTATTTTAAAAGTACATGAATTCCTGAAAATTTAATTCCATGGAAACTGAATATTAAACGAAAAATTAAAGTTTGTCGCATTATTATCAAGTATTTAACAGCCCTCCATAAATTCATCAGACAAGTGAATGGAGAAGTTATTTATAAAGTAATTTTGGAAGATTTTCTAATTTACATAATGTATTAAGGTAAACATTTAACTTATTCTGAAATGTAATTCATTGTGAACACTATGATACTAGTAAAAAAGTGCAAAACACTTAGAATTATGCATTAGAACTCTGAATCACTCATGTTTTCATACAACATTGCAATAGAGATGCGTTGAGCACTATGACAATCTAATTGAGGAATCTCAAAGCCCATAGGTGAGCAGATATTTCTGCAGCAACCTAGGTTAATTATTTTTATTTAATAGTCACTAAGAAAATGAAAAGTGCCAAATTTATAAACCATAATACTTAAAACTAATACGGAAATACATTTGCTTGAATAAGTGCTTCTTAAACTAGCATGCAACTTAAATTCTGAATTATGGTGTTTTTTTTTAAGAAGAAAGTAATAACTATTCTTAGAAATAAACATCTTCATTTACTTGTAATTACACTGCTGCTGAACACTCATAATAGTCATCATAATAAATACAAGTGTTATTATGTAAATTTCCTATTGGAATTCTCAAAATAATTGTGTACCAAATGCGATCATAAGCAGATCGATTCAACAATAGTGCCATTATAATTTTGCAATTGCTATTTGATTGATTTCTTTGATAACAAGAAATCAATTTCCATAGTAAAATTACCTAATAAGAAATAATTATCAAATTGTGTTTATGTACAGCAGTTTTAGTAAAGTACCATACCTAATTCATTAAAAAGGCATCACTAGTTTTATCCAAAATAATATTGAATATTTCCAAATATATAAATACCCAGAGATATTTAAGAATTAAAGGTCATCAAGTTCACAGATCTGTCACAAGCATTGCAACAATAATACGTCATTGTTGCAACATGTAAAAAGCAGCTTTGAGTAGACATAGAATAAAATATCTTCCATGTTTTGTTCAAACTTATTGATAGTCTAGAATACTTGTTTTTCAATAAGGTTTTGTACTTATGATGTCATCTAAAATATGGTGTGTTAGAACTAGTTTGATAAATGCAATGTTCAATATGACTCAGAATCTTAAAGCAACAATTATTAATAGACAAGTAGCAGCTACATGTAGGCATATCAAGACACACATTATGCATGCAACACAGAGGATTATTACAAGGTATTATCAATTCCTTTCTAATCTAAATATATTATTAATACCCAGATATAGATAAGGGACTTACAGAATTATCAATAGCAAATATTTTTACAACTAGCAAGTGCCAAAGTTGCTGATTTTAATACTTAATGTTAATCCAATGGTAATAGCTCTGCCACATATTATTTAACAAAACACTTTTCTGTACAAAAGTAGGTATTTCAGATTTCTTGTAATTTCTTCAGTTAAGCAGGTAACAAACAACAAAGAAGACTATGAAGCCATAAAAATACAATTAAAAAGACACTCACCTCACTGAAGGCCATAACTCCGGCCGGAGCTCTTTCTCCGTCCGACCTTCTCAATTTATTTTATCACGGTCTATCAAAACAAATAGTTCACGCTTTTGTTTCCCAACATTGGAAACAGTCCCGACATCTAGCATCCTCACGGCACAAATACATCTGAACTATGTAACTTCACTCACTGCGCAAGAACAAAATTTTAATTTTGACTAAAACGAAAACACCTGACCGAATCACAAATCACTGAAAAAACCAACATTCCTCAGGTGGGTTAGATACACATCTAACTAAAATAAGAACACTTTACAGTACTTAAAACACTTTAACACTAATTAGAGAATTTTTCACTAATGTTTGATTTGCCAGACCATTACGAAATAAGTTCGAAAAATGACATCTAACGTGCGAATTACAACCGAGAACCATCAAACGGAGATGAACACGCCATCTTGCTTTCATGTCATAATCAGTGGTGCCAAACTTCAGAATCAATACCGTTGTGTACCGTCATTGCATGTTAGGCAACCTCAGAGCTTCAAAGTGAAGTTAGCTACGAAAAAGATAAAAAAATCATACGAATTATTGAATAACACATTTGAACTTTAAAAAACCCGACCGTTTAAATATTATAAAATAAAATGTACATTTACATTTGTTAGAAATGCTTTTATAACAACAATAACGTAGAGAAATACATCAAAGGGCTTTTCAGTGCTGCCATCTGTTACACAATTAAAAAACTTCTAAAAAGATTTAGAATAGTATACTTTTCGCCTTTTCGGAACTTGAAACTATTTCTTTGGAGCAAAATTCGACCTTAATTCGAAGTAGTACCCAAGGATCTTAATGGCGAGAGTCCCTCTTTGAGGGGTGACTGGAAAGATCTCACGGTGTCCTCACTTTCCGCATGACGCAGGTTGTACTAACCAAACATGGCACCTGTACAAGATTCGTGCGGAGGTGACGCCAGGGTGTCGCCATTGCGCGGACTTGCGGACGGTGAGCAATGGGAAGCTCGCTGTCCGTCCGTTAACAGTCCAGACCGAATCCAAGTCGTCGACGGCGCGCCTCAAGGAGTTGTCAGCAAACTGTAGGGGCCCAGCAGGGTCGAAGACTAATCTAGGGCTTTAGGGAAGTATGAAAATGCTTACCAGGGCCCTGGAACTAAGGCAATGAAGGAACGGGGTAGGTTTTTAGGTTTTTAGTCAGTAAGAGTCTGACACTATGTCCCACTCCGCCCAAGGGCGTTGTGTCATGTCATTGGATGATTTTATCTGCCATAAAAAAAAAACCAAGGATCTTGTATACCCTTCGGGTAGTGCCTTCATGATAATATCTCTTTATAAATTATATTTCGCATTTTTCATTATCGACAATCAACAGCCCATCATGGTAAAAGAATCAAAGCGGTTTTCCCTTTATGAGCCTATTGTATCTTCCTAAATTCAGGTTCCGGTATTCAGGAGCCGATGTAGAAAGAATACAATATTCTATTCAGGTTAATGAATCAGTCGCCACAGAGTACTTTGTTTGTAATATGTCACATAGATTAGAGAAAGATAATACAACAATAAATGTTAGTCGCCAATGCACAATGGTCGCCAAGGGCGAGCGACTAATAGTGACGGACGTATCGAATAAAAAGAAGTATGACAAAATGCCCCCAATATTAACTATCGAAAAACAAAAAAAAAATTGTCGTAACCTTTGCGGTTGCCCAAGAAAAATTATAAAAAAAATATTTATATTGAATAAAAAAAAGAGAAAGATAAAGAGATAATTATTCGTTTTGAGATGGAATTGTTGATCTAGTGGTTAGTGGCCTCCTGACTGCTATGCCGGAGGTCGTGGGTTCAATTCCCACCCAGGACAAATGTTTTTGTGATGAGCACGATCATTTGTTCAGTGTCTAGGTGTAATTTGTCTTTAATATAATTATGTATGTATTTTGAAATATATAAGTATGTTTAGACTGGTCTAGACGGGGCGTTGTATGATTGTTGTGGAATATTATTTGGTATTTGGTTTTATTTATTATTTGGTAGTTTTGGTTTTTTGGTATTATTTGGTTTCCGTTTTGGTGTACAATAAAGTTTATTCTATTCTATTCCGTTTATTTATTATCATTATCCATATAATATATAAAACAAAGAATTATTAAATAGGTAAACATATTATGTTTACCTATTTATAACGACGCACTGCCCAGCGCGCCGCGCAACGCGCCGTGTCTCCGTAAACAAGCCCAAAGAGTAAAATAGTATAAAGGCTCACCAAAGACCATGTAAAGAGGCTCACAGCTACTGGATGGTGCTAGCAAAATTGTTGACACTGTTGGCAGCCGTTTCGAGCAAAGAGTATATTCTAGTAAGTTTTGGGGTATGCCAGGCCTTTATGAGTAGGCCTGTATCAGGTATTAAGGATTTGTGAGATACGCTTTCTCTGTCTAAATAGGAGTTTCAGATATTTCAACAGCTAACTAAGCTGAAATAACAATATCTAGTACCTATACCTTGTATTCAGCTGCATCCGATTGGAATACAAGCCGATCCCACCGTAGATTATGCAGATTAATGGAAGAAAATTATTCGGTACATAGGGTACGCTGGTCTAACGTCCTGTTCCACTATTCGTCGATTTGACTAAACTGCTACAAACACGCGTGCGTAGAACTTGTGTACATATTATATTCCTTTCCGCATTGGACTTGTTGCAATCCGTGATGTCTAAGCTGCAGTTCTACTAGATACTATTTTTTTTTATTTTATTTTTTTATGGTAGGTAAACTCATCCAATGACAAATCCCGCCCTTGGGCGGAGCGGGAAGTAGTGTCAGACTCTTACTGACTAAAAACCTTCCCCGTTCCTTCGTAGGCTATCGTGCCGGGGCCGGGTATTCCTTTCGGAAATTAACCCATGACCCCAGTAGGCTTCGACCCTGCCTGCCTGCAGTTAGCAAGCTGGGCCTCTTCGGTGTGCTGACAGCTCCTTGAGGCGCGCGGGAACAGAACGCGCCGTCGACGACTTGGGCTCGGTCCGGTCGGTTACCGGACGATCGGACAGCGTGCTACCCATTGCACGCCGTCCGCAAGCCCGTACTAGATACTATCATAAAAATGTGTTAAAATAGAACAACTAGCGAATTAAAAAAATATATAATTTCAACGGCGAATAACGGATACAAAGTGTCGTATACGAGTCGTAAAGAAGCTGTCGGCTATCTCGCCACAAAAAAGTTCCGACGAGAAAAGATCATGGAAAGTATAATATAAGTGATAAAGCTAGTTTACGTAATGTTTTTGGAACGTTTCAATACCGCGGAGGGTCGATTCGGTACATGAAATACTATCGATGTGTAAAGATAAAATAAAAAAATAAAGTAGGTACTTTTTTTAACTCGAATTACACATGTACGAAGTTAATTTCTTTGAGTAAACTTCAGCGGGGCGACTTCAATGACCTGTAGGTATATATATATAGTACGCAATGACCGACAACTACCTACAATACACGGTCAATGTTTCGTTTTCAAGAAATTAATTTCGTACATGCGGGTATTAATTCGAGTTTTAGAAAAAAAGTACTTTGTTTTTTTATTTTATCTTTACAAATCGATAGTGTTTCATGTACTGGATCGACCCTCCACGGGATTAAAACGATCAAAATTTAACGGTGTATAATCATACTAAATACCATTTAAAGTGATATTATAGTTTTTTTTATATATTATTATAAGATATAGAGATTTCCGTGTCTAACCCCATACATTAGGAGACGGGTCAGGAACGAGTTTCGCCAGGAGTTTAAAAAAAAATCGATGCATATATTTTCTATGAACACGATCACAAACGTCCGTGCCCGAGCCAGCAACGGAGCGTCAGTGTCAGGGCCACGGCCCGGGGCCGAAACTGTGAAGCGTGCAAGCGTTTCGATTCTACGCCGTGCTGTGCCCGTTTTGATAATTTTTCCTTGTAGCTTGTCGACTTTATTGACAGTAAAAATGAATGATGAGTTATTAATCATAAATAAATAAATAAAAATTAAACTGCGAAGGTATGTTAAAATTTTAGGCACACTACGCTTAAGCTACTTTTACTTGGACAAGGAAACAGAATAAAGTTCCGGGAAGGTGTCCCTGACAGGACTCGGATACTCGGTGTCGGCACGGGCACGATATTTGCTACGTTTTGCTGGCGTTGGCGTTTATCCATTATTTTAGTTCTTTAATTTAAGCAAATTCGTCACATGCAACAAGAAACATTATTTATAATGCACCGCTATACGAGCAACACAATAAATTAGCATTTCAATTATTACGCCTATTTTTTAGGTAGGAAATCATCGAGCGAGAGGGCGTGGCAGACTTTTACGAGTATTGACAAAAACCATACCTGTCTCCTTCAGTTGCCCTTTGCTTTCTAGGATTACGGGTTTCCTCTTCAGAAGTACTCCGCGGTCCTAGCTAGTGGGCATCGGCCCTGCTGGGCCCCTCCGGTTTGCTGATATCTCTTTGAGGAGTGCGTGAATCACTACGAGCCGAGTGAGGACGTTCGTTCCACAGAATAAAGAAAGTAGGTTCTTTCCCTCACGCGTGCGGCCTCCTAGTATTACTGCTTCGCATAAGGTGGCGACCGCCGTCTATTTCTTCTCGCTCCGGACCATAACATGAACCAGAGCCCGGCGCGAAAGGTCTCTTCCGCCGATTGCCTCCACGAGGACACGGCGGTGCTCTGCCCAAGCGGCGCACACTTCCACCGTATGCTCCACCGTGTCCTCCGGGCGGTCCACACAATGGTGACACCCGGGTGTTTCTTCCGCCTGAATTCGATGCAGGAAACTCCCGAACTCAATTACTGCGGTATGAAGAAGAATGTGGCAGGCGTTGTAGGAAAAGCTCGCTTTCTATCTTTTGTATGTAACCTAATAGCAGTGTCGTCAGATTTCAATTTTTGCTTACATAACTAAGGAATAGATTTGAAAAATTCTTTCCATTTGCGAATTTTGATAAAAAATTTAGTCAACTTTTAAGCGATGCTAATCCGATCATTAGCACTGCAATAAAATGTAGGCATTCATTTACAGCAGTTGATCACGCAACGAAATAATTACAACTCAATCCGCATTGTCTGTATAACTGATGTTTTAATTTTAATTAAGAATAGACGCAATAATCATGAACGTTGATAATTAACAGAAAAATTACAACTGATTTCTTAAAAAGTTTCTTCTATACACCGTTAAATTTTGGTCGTTTTAATCCCGCGGAGGGTCGATTAGGTACATGAAAAACTATCGACTTGTAAAGAGAAAATTTTAAAAAAAAGTACATTTTTTGAAACTAGATTTAATTTACGCATGTACGAAATTAATTTCTTTAAGTAAACGTCAGCTGAGCGAAGCCAATGAACTGTGAATAGTTAATACGCAACGACGGACAACTACCGACAAGGTCATTGACTCGTTTACTTAAAGAAATTAATTTCGTATAAACGTATATTAATTCGAGTTTTTGAAAAAAAGTACTTTATTTTTTAATTTTTTCTTTACAAAGATAGTATTTCATGTACCGAATCGACCCTCTGCGGGATTAAAGCGACTAAAATTTAACGATGTAGATCGATGATGGATATTTCTGACCTGAGAACCTGCACGTGGTGAGCAACGGGTCGCTCGCTGTCCGGCCTCCAATAAGCACCAAACCCGGGGTAACGGCGCGTTGTGTTCCACGCGCGCCTCACAAGGATGTCAGCGAAATTGACAGGGCTAAGTTAGGGCCAATTAATGCCGCGACGCCTGTCAGGGCTGCGGATTATTCGAAGGAGTTACCGTAGCCCTCGCAAAAAGGGCAATAGAAGGAAAAAAAAACACTGAGTTTTAGCCAGTAAAAGTCTGACACCCCCTCCAGCTCCACCAGCAGCGTCATTGATTTCCTACGTAAAAAAAGTAAAGCTTGACGAAGTCCGTCGTAGATGGATGACCCAAGGATCTTGTATACCCTACGAACAAACGGATAGTATAAAAAATTCTTGAGATAACCACATGTTTAAACCCCTACTGGGAGTAGGTAGCCAGAAGGGCAGAAGCAAGAGACTGAAAAATATTGCACAATAAAATTTAAGCTCCCTCAAACTTTTGTTAAATCATTGCGTAATATTTCAATGCTATCCCTAAACTTTGAATAATATTTTACAATCTGATATATATTACGCATTATTATTGTAGGTGTATGGGGCGCGTAACCCCCATTACTATGTTGTGTTATGTACAGACCAGCTGCATCTAGATGCAGCCTAGGGTTGCCAGGTCATTTCAATAAAGGCCAGACACCTTAAAGTTTTCAATGTTCTATCTACTTACCATTCTCTCTCGCTCCATGGCCTAACCCAGCGCTAGAGATATTATTTTAATCAATTGATTAGAACCTTTTTCAATTTGATCCTAGATTGTCCATCAGTCTGTAGCCAAATCTCACCTAAAAAACGTTATTGTATTCTCTTTGATATAAAATGTCACTCCTTCTCTAAACGTCATCAGAAAAGAGAGGATATTTTACACATATTTTATTATTAGATCATGACCAATATCTGAAGTTATTGAAAATGTTAAAATTATAAATTTCCAGTTTATTTTGGTTACTTAAACAACAACATTTTATTTTATGAATGCTATTGCGTTTGTTTTTAACCTAGTTTTCTGAGCACTGGCCTGATAGTAGAAGGTAGAGTAATTTGGGTTTATTAATTTCCGTGTAACTACATTATGCACGATTTCCCGAGGAAGTAGGTACTATGACGTCATTCGCACAGGTGCCAGGCGGGGATGTGCACGGATGCTACTGATAGCCAAGGACCCCCGATGTAGGTTAAAATAATGTAGGTTATTGCACTACCGGGTTATTTTTAGTCGGTCAGTCCAAGTTAGACTGTCGAACCGTTTACACGTCTGCATGAAGTTAGGGATTGAAGACTAAAATGTTGATCAGATGTAACAGACTAATCTGTTGCAGAATTCAAGTGAGTGGCAAGCAAGGCTCATGGCTGTAACGATGGAGCTTGAAGAGAGCGCGTCAGACTCGAAGTTACATCGAGATAGCACATCCAAGAAGGAGCTACGGCCATCAAGTGCTGTCTCGTTGTCCAAATCCGAACATGGACCAGGTTTGTGATGCTGATCAGAGCTACTATTTCATTATACAAGAGCATATTTATACCTAATAATAATATCACGTTTTATTATTTGTAAGAAACTTCAACATCGACCGAGCAATTAAAACAATACAAAAGTTGGGTAAGCAGCGAACGGTGGAATGAGCTGAAAAAGATCGCTGACACCGCTATGAAAGATCGTAAAGTGTTTATGATAAAAGGTGGAGGATTCCCCGCGGTGCGCCGCTCGCTCCTCGAACGAGGGTGGATTGAGAAATATGAGTCCCATAAGGTATTCCAAAGCTTACCGCCTGGGGTGAGTCAGTGGTCAACTTGTTTCTAGATGTAATCTAATTGGCCGTAAATTATGGGCGACTGCTAACCCCAAACCAAACTTTTACTTAGTTTGAAACCTAAATTAAATTGCGCTTAAATATTTCGTAGCTTAAATTTCGGATATGGTAGAATCATTTTCTTTTATTGATTTTTAAAATTCGGCAATTTCAAGGTCCGTCATCCTCCAACAAATGTCGATCCCAAAAAATTGCACGGTAAAGAACTGTCCAAAGTAGAAAGAATGATTTTGTACAAGTTCATGGAACACCACTCGGTTGACTTCCTCTGGACAACGAAGAGGGATAAATACGATTGGTTACTTAGCAACAAGGATGTTATGATCAGCAGGTAACCATACAAATAACAGTAACTCTTGAAAAATATTCGTAAATGTACTTTTGTAATTCATACTTCGTGTTTACAGATTTTGCAGATCTGTTTTCACGACAAAAGAAGGTCTAACTAGTTCCCTGACTCAAATGCACTGGCACACAGAACCAGGAGTGGCATTAACTAAATTCCCACGCTGTTACAACATTCACAACTCAGACAGCCTCGAGGAATTTATCGACGATTTTAGAATAACAGCCTGCATCAGTGTACTTAAATGGCTATCGAAGGCATTACAAAACAACAATGAACAAAGTCTTGTTGAGAGTCATGGAAAAGTTCCATTCAGCGCTATAGAATTCGCTATTACCAGGTTGAACGAATACATAGTGTTCCTCACACATAAGGACATCGATGACACTGAAGAACAACAGCATGTCTGGGAGCACGAGTGGGATCAGTTCCTGACACATCATTATCTTCTGGTGCACGAAAAGGCTAAGTTTTTGGAAGACAAGAACTCCAATATTCGGTACGTTGCACGTTGATATTTCGTAGTCATTACGTGTTGCAATTTGTGTGTAAACATTTTTGTGTCAATATTGCAGTTATTAGATCACTGTTTATCGATTGTATCGCTGAAAACAATTCATAAATATTTATTATCTTCGAGTGTGCGTATTGAATGTCAACAATGACTCTTTTTGAGATTCAATTATGTAACTTTCCTTGCTAATACTTAATGCATGTATCGGTCTAGTACCTAGTACTAGGCCTGAAACTGTCTGACCACAAGTTATGACAAGTGAGGGAGAGATGCTCTACAAAGACGTATTATTTTAAAAACTCCTTTTGCGATATTGACGGTCGGAAACTGTGAATAATATTGAAAATAACTTTAGAAAGTAGAAATAAATAATTCCAATTCCAGTCAGACTGAGTGATAAAGTTGTATTAAAATCGTAAAAGCCATAAAAAGAAAATATAAATCTTTCTTTTTTATTATATTCGTAGCGTTTCTAAAATTTAGCTTCTGAATTTATGTTACAGATTATTGGAAAGAAAAGCAATGAAAATTTTATCAACAATGTCGAAGTACTGGCCGCAAATAGATATCGATGGTGTCCTAAATATATGGATCGTGAAGCCTGGAAACAAGTGCCGCGGCCGGGGCATTCAGCTCATGAATAACATAAAAGACATAATAGGCCTGATCAACATACCCGCTCAGAAAACTAGATATGTCGTGCAAAAATATATCGGTAGGTACTGTAGAAATGGGGTCTTTGCTGAATCAATGATTATGGTTCATTATGCTAACTACATGCGACATCTTTGCTTACAGAAAATCCGCTAGTTATTTACAATACTAAGTTCGATATACGGCAGTGGTTTTTAATAACGAATTGTCAACCATTAACTATTTGGGTCTACAAGTAAGAGCATCAACACTCATAAATTTTGTTGTCGTTTGGGTATATGTACTACAGTTTGATTTTTGTTTTTGCCTTACAGGGATAGCTATCTCAGATTTAGCTCACAAATATTTAGTTTGTCGAACTATCACGAATCTGTACACCTCACGAATAATGCAGTCCAGACAAAATATAAAAACACTGGTGAGCGAGACAAAGCATTACCAGACGAAAATATGTGGGACTGCCATACTTTCAAGGCCTATCTCAGGTAAGAATTCAAAAATCACGTAGAATACTTTCAACACAAATTTAATTAACTCACAACTTTATTGGGTATTTGAAGACAGATAGGAAAATATGAATTGTGGGAAGAGAAAATATATCCTGGAATTAAACAATGCTTGATAGGCGCAATGTTAGCGTGCCAGGAAACCATGGATAAAAGACAAAACAGCTTCGAACTATATGGAGCTGACTTCATGCTAACTGAAGACTTCACGCCGTGGCTCATTGAAATCAACTCAAGTCCTGACCTAGCTCCTACCACATCCGTCACAGCCCGACTATGTCCTCAATGTCTAGAGGATGTTATAAAAGGTAAATAAAGAAATTATTTAGATAATGTAAATGTAATTTTAAAAAAAATATATATTATTATAATGCTGCTTTGTCCATTTTTGGGGAGGAATTTTAGCAAATAACTCCTGCTCTGGGTGAAGCGAGACGGAGCGTCAGACATTTAATGACTAAAACCCACCTATTTTCCTTAAGTTGCCCTTTACTTTCCAGGGCTGCGTTAACTGTTTCGAACAAACGCCCGCTTTAAAATACTTAAGAAATTATTTTTTCACAGTTGTTCTGGATCGACGCTACAATCTTGAAGCTGATACAGGAACTTTTGAATTAGCCTATAAACAAACGATACCAAAAGCTCCAGCGTATCTTGGTTTATCATTATGTATTAATGGCAAACGGGTGGTCAAGAAGTACAAAGAACGTAGACAAGAACAGAAGACTGTTATGGCCCCTGTAGCACCGCGCTTGCTCTGCGGCGACGCTATCGACCAAGATCAACCAATCCCGCCGGAGTACAGTGGACCTATCATCACAGATTTCCTCACCTGGTTAAACCCTTATGATGCTTTGCCCACTAATAAGGACGGTATTTTACTAGGTCCTAAAGATTCACTTACGGTACGCCAAGCTATCACTGTGGTCAAATCCAGCATATCGTTAAAGAGCGCACCAAAAAAGCGTAAAACGTCACTTTCTTTTAGGATTCATCGAGGAAGACGAGAAAGAAATACGGATTCTAAGCGACGAGTAGTGCCGCATTCGTGCTGTCGACCTGACGAAGGTCAGTCCACTAGTCAGACCAGTAAATACCGGACTGAATCAGCGAGCAAAGCCGAGAAGACCAAGGTTGACAGGTCGGTCGGTAACAAACGTTGTTATATAGACCCTATTGAGTGGGAGCGGGAAACCGCTAGTATTCTCCGGTCTACAATATCAGTTCAGAATAAAGTAGTTAGCAGACCAGAGCCTGCCGGTCCCGTAAGACACGCTAAATCAAGTGTAGTTAGTTCTAATCGAAAATCAGTTGACACGATCAACCGGCGAAATAGTCTGGATGATTCAGATTCAATCAAAAAACTAAGTGCAATAGGCACAAGTATCTGCAAATTACAGGGTAATAACAGAAACAAAAATAAAACTATATCGTTTTCAAAGAGTTGCTCCTCGATATATACGCCGTACAGGGTCGTCCTTTCGCCATTAAACGACGAATCTTCGAATTCATTCTTGAAAAGAAAGAAATAATTTAAAAAAAAATCTGTGTTCAAGTACATATTATAAATTTTTAAAATTGTTCAACGTTGGATATTTGCTATTAAAAATAATAAATATGTAGTTTATAAATATGTAGTTTATAAAATAAAATTATGTAAAACTTATAAGACTTCGAAATGATAAAATATGTCGAATTTTCACGTTTGGAATTGTTAAAGTAATATTATTTTTCGCTATCGACTGTTGGCATCTTCAAATTCTAAGATTCTATAAAATAAAATAAAGTATTCCGAAAATGATGCATTATTTTTATTTGCAGATTCCGACTTTCATGGATCCTTTTTCCTCAAATTCCTGCTACAACCTCTCCAAGTAATTAATAGATACTGTTCGGTAATAAAATGTGTATTGTTTTGGTATTGTTACGACAAATGACAGAAATTTGATGCCAAGACGTCAACGTACGTACGTCATCTACGTATGTTCAGTAAAAATTTTCAGTAAATGTAATAAAAATAATAAAAACCAAAAAAATACGTTAAATTCTGTATGATACAATTATAGAATGAAAAAAAATGCCAATAAGTAAAGAGGTAAATGTTTTATTTAATACAGTGACTTGATCGTAGTTAAATCTACAGATACCGATGTTTAGAGTAGATTGCAGAGCTGCGTCGGAAGGTCGGCAATTCGATGGATGATGGTATTATCTTCACGATGGCCATGCCACCGTATAATTGCAAACACTGTAAGAATTTTTATAAATTTTACAGGAATGTAAACTTTCGAAATATTATGAATACATACTTAGATTATTTCAAATACCCGGCATCATTGAGGTGTATGAGTTATTTATACCTACCTAATCAATTTGAAATATCATCAATGATTCCTATCCAAATCCGATAATTTACGATGTATCAGATTCTTATTATTTACGTGATTTTTTCCTAAACTTTCCTAGTATTTGCAAAAGTATGCATAAGATGGTGCAAAAGGTACTTATTTTAACTGAATGAACAAACCTTTATAGGTTTAACTAGACATGGAAAATTAAGTCAGCGGGGCTCTATTTGAGCGCAGGTGGCCAGAATTAAATGCACAGATAGACTCGTACGTCGCCTAGGTGGCAGATGTTCAAGGGGCTATACGCCTTAAAAAATAAGTACAGGAAGCTCCTGCTCGCCACCCCTTAAAGCCGCCTCCGCTTGATTGCTCTGGAAAGTACCTAGGTATATTGAAAGAAATCTTTAACTTCGCCCTTTTGTTATCTAACACGTAACATTTTTCACTTTTTAGCGTTTACTTATTTTCCTAGTAGATAATACGTATACGTAATACGTCTTGCACTTTATTATGTTAATTTTTTTATCCTTTATTTTTTTATATTTTATAGAGATACATATTAACCCTTCACTTTGAATAAAAATGAAACTTACTACTTAAAAATGCCGAGGCGCAAGAAGATTATTATCAAGCGTAGAAAGGTACCTATGTACGGAAACTCACCTTGTTGTCTACATGCATTTGAGGTCGGCGCAACACGTTTTCTTCTTCAATTCTCCTGTCATCCGTCACGCTATCATTCACTATTAACCAATATGTTTTTTTCATTGATTTTCATTCGTCATACAATCCATCCACCATTTTTTTTTTTCCTTTTCATATTCATATTCGTCACTGTTTTGGTCAGAACCGTCCTTTCTTGCCCGTGTAGATACATTTCGGCAATTTAGTTTTATTTGTTTAAATTTAAGATATTTTCTGTTTCTTTTATCAGAGGTAGTGAGTAACAAGGAGACTGTTTGACAAAGACATCATTTAGAAGAGCAAATTGTAATTTTAAATAAGCTTAAATTTTATTGCGCTTTAGTATTGTGCAATATTATTGGGCGCCTGGTCCGACGAGTTGGGGGTTACTGAGGGCGAGTTGGACCGAGCTGTAAGACGCATGGCGGTACGTAATATCGTACCAGGCCCTGATGGCATTTCCGGCCGCGTGTAGGTACTTGCTATGGATGCTCTAAGAGACCGCCTAAGACAGTTATTTAATAGCTGCTTTTGTACGGACGTGTTCCCTTCCGATTGGAAGGAGGCTGGTTTGGTCTTGTTGAGGAAAGAAGATAGGGACTCCATGCCATCCCATTTGCTTGCTTGATGAGGTCTCCAAATTATTCGAAAGATTAATGATCATAAAAGTGAAGCGACTGGTTTCACAAACTGCCGAGGACCAAAGAGCCACCCAGCTGTTCAGTGACAGTTTGAGATGCGCAAGTTCAGGTAGGTCGATACATAAAGTATCTTGGCCTAACCCTAGACGGTTGGCGGGGCTTCGAAGAGCCCTTCCAGCGTCTAGTCCCCCGCGTTGGGAAAGCAGTGTGTGCTTTGCAAAGACTGCTGCCTAACCACTGGGGTCCTCGGGAAGAATTATGCCGCCTCTACGCGGGTGTCGTGCGTTCGATGGCCTTTTATAGGGCACCTGTGTGATTAAACAGACTTTCAGGTCCGTCGCTGAAAGACTAAAATAATAGTTTGCAGCGGAAAATTGCTATTCGCAACGCACGATACGTGGATACCCAACGGTATCCTTCGTGGTGGTAATTCTCCTGGCACGCTTTCCACCACTGGACATCCTGGCGGATATGGACGCGAGAGTCTACAACTGGATTCGTGATATTACGCCAAAGTAGCAATAGCGTGCCGGGAATCGCTGTAGTAAGGCTGAGGCGGCAGGAACGGCGACACGCGCTCGAGAGGTGGCGCGAACGGTAGCAGTACAGTAGCCGCAATTCTCATGCAAGCGCATTGTCGAAGCCATCCTGCCGCACTTCAAAGCCTGGCTGGCAAGAAAGGAGCGCATCTCCTACAGACTCACTCAGGTACTGATCGAAACGGTTGCTTCGGTGAGTATCTGAACAGAATAGGGCGAGAGGTCACGGCAAATTGCCACCATTGCGGCAGTGACCTGGATTCTGCACAGCACACGCTGGAAGAATGTCCAGCATGGGCCAATGAGCGACGAGACTTGGTCGCCAAAATTAGGCAAGATCTGTTCTGTACCTCTACCATGAGTTTTAAGCAATAGTTATTCGTCGCTACTCGATATCGACACCGTAAATATTTTGTATGGCAAATTTTGGTTCTGCAAGTGACCGCTAGAGGCGCTGCAAAATTTGCCATACAAAATATTTACGGCGTCGATATCGAGTAGCGACGAATACTATTGCTTAAAACTCATGGTAGAGGTACTGGTGGAGCCAGAAAACTGGAAGAAAGAAACAGAAAGAAGCAACTTCCCAGTTGCTTTCTTCTGTGAGACCGTGATGGTCCAGAGGGAGGCCGCCGAGCGAGAACGTAAAAAGGCCGATCCCAGTCAAAGAAGATGGCGTCGTAGAGGCAACCACCTCGATGCCTAAAGCACTGAACTCACGAAGCGGTTTTCTGCCGTGGCGGCCGCGGCAGAGAAAGCGGCTATTTTATTTCAAAACTTACGAGACGGTAAATACCGCGGCCGTAAACCGCGTCGTGAAATTTGCTTTAATTTTTACATATATATTTGCATTCCACAGAAACTGCCGGCTGGCAACCGTGGCGGCCGCGGTAACAAACCGCTTCGTGACTTCTCTCCTTTAGGGAGAAAACCGTTTCGTGTGTTCAGTGCCTAACACGCCAAAACGGCTTGCATCATCCAATACAGGTGGGACTTTGGAACCTCGGGCGCTCAGAGTGAGGACTCTGCCCGCCCATCGAGTGATTCCAGGGAAGACAGTGGCACAGTGATCACGTACCTACTTTTTTTTTTTTTTTTCGGTAGGTAAAATCATCCAATGACAAATCCCGCCCTTGGGTGGAGCGGGAAGTAGTGTCAGGCTCTTACTGACTAAAACCCTACCTTTCCGTTCTTTGCCTTTGTCCCGGGGCCCGTGGTGACACTCTCGCATAACCTTTGGCCCCAGTAGGCTTCGGCCCTGCTGGACCCCTACAGTTTGCTGACAACTCCTTGAGGCGCGCGGGAACAGTGCGCGCCGTAGACGACCTGAGCTCGGACCGGTCTGTTACCGGACGGACGGACAGCGAGCTACCCATTGCCCACCGTCCGCGAGCCCGCGCCTGCGGTGGCCGGAAATCGGGATCAGAATCCCGGCGGCGGCGGCGGCGTGTGCGCCTTTGCCTAATGCGGTCGGCCTCCTCCTTTGCTAGCATTACTGCTTCGCAAAAGGAGGCGACCGCCTGCCACTCCTCCTCGCTCCGGAGCATGGCTTGAACCAAGCCCCGGCGCGAGAGATCGCCGCCGATCGCCCCCACGAGGACACGGCGATGCTCTTCCCAAGCGGGGCACACCTCGACTGTGTGCTCCACATCACGTACCTACTGGCGTGCACAGTGAGACTTAGAAACCAATATTTAGTCTTTTCAGGGATGTGCCGTAACAGGCGTTGCACAGAGGGGGTTCCGGAATGGTCTTTTAAGAGAAAACGGGGCCCCTTCTACGCGCTGATGGTGATCACCAGGGTGGTTTTAGTGAGATAGAAATCCCACACTCTCCGGACTTATCCCCAAGTCCGGGCGCCTTTTGTAGGTTCCCCTCGACAAAAAAAAGTGTATGGGGCGCCTAAGAAAGGAGATAGTATACTAATAATACTCGTAGTATCATCGGTAGTAACACGAGCAAGAAAGGTTATTTATTGCCTCCTTCTCATCGCTTTAGCACACTACTAAAATAAACTGATGCAAATGATTTATTTTCAATTTCATTCATATCCTGTATCTAACCGTAATCATTTAGAATTTTTAATCCATAACTTATTTATATCCACAGAATGCATCCGGAACCAAAAGACATTGTCATGGATATAGACACTGTTGTATTTTTATCAAAAATGAGGCCAAGAATCAACCTAAGACATCGAAAATTAAACCAGATACAGTATGATGTTTGCTATCAATAATATGCATATAGCATTATTTCGAATAATAAACACGACCTGAGTATTCCATATTATTTGCAGAAAACAATATGTAGTGACAAGGGCGACGGAAAAATAAAATTACCACCTGGGAAAATGTCCAATAGAAAAAACATGGACCATGGCATACATCGCTGTGATGGTCTTTCACCTAAAGAAAAAAGTTACATAATATGCAAATGTCAGGCCAAATTAAATCGTTACAAATCATTAAAAGAACAAGCTTCACGAGCTATACAAGAAAATAAAATATTTTCTGTGTACGGTTCTTTTAATGCTGTACGGCTTGCTTTGCTGGAAAGGGGCTGGGTAGAAAAATTACCTCCAGAGAAAATGAATCTATCCAAATTAAGAAACGGCACCTGTACCACAAAAGTCGAAGTACTCGCTGAAGTAGAAAAATTGTTCTTAGCGAACTTAGTTGAGAAATGCCCACCCAATTTCATTTGGCGTACAAGAGATGAACCTCGCGATAGTACTGTAATAAACATGGACGGCAAAGAATGTCCACTTATCGTTAACAGACTTCAGACGGATGCCTTGTGGACATCGAAGCAGGGTTTATGCTCTTCGATGAAAAGGAATTATTGGTTCTACATTGAA
This sequence comes from Leucania comma, assembly GCA_958295575.1. Classification (NCBI taxonomy): domain Eukaryota; kingdom Metazoa; phylum Arthropoda; class Insecta; order Lepidoptera; family Noctuidae; genus Leucania; species Leucania comma. Next base: position 8,015,472 of record OY282468.1, read on the forward strand.
GATGTGGCCGAAGTTATGGGCCCGCGCAGCTACAGCACTAGTGATTCCGGAGAAATGGAGGGATTCGCAAATGACTACAAAATTACCGCTTGTACTAGCTTGCTGAAATGGGTTCTTTCAATGGTCGCTAATGAGAGGCCAGTGTTTGTAGAAAAGGGAAAGACATCTTTGAATGTTATACTATTTGCTTTATGTAGATGTAAAGAATATTTGTATAGAAAAGAACACAGGGACATAGATCGAGTCATAAGTAGCGCGACTAACGGACAATGGACTAGCTTTTTAAAAAAATATTTCCGCATAATAGGAAAGGACGATGTCTTTCAAACGGATACAGAAAACAAGTTACCACTTTATATGGCATATGCAAAATTTTTACTACAACAAATGCATAAATACCGTCCCCAGTTAAGTTGCGAAGGTTGCCATAACATCTGGATCATTAAACCAGCACATAATTCTAGGGGTAGAGGCATAAGATTGGCTTCTAAATTGACAGTTATCAATGAATTGCTAAATAAAACCAACGATAAATATGTTATTCAGAAATACATCGGTGCGTTCCAACTGATTTTTTTTAGTAAACCATTATACTTAGTTCAATAGGTTCCTAGATAATTTCCTTTCGTAGTCCAAATATTTTTCCGTGTTTAATAATTTTGTGTTTAAACCGTGGGAAGTCTTATTGCTTCCTTAGATAAGTGCTTAGGATCCTAATAAAATATAGGCAGAATCTATACGTATATTATATATAGAAGGTGACTGGTAATAAGTGAACCCTAAACACGTGATTGTGAGTAGTCATGATAAAAAACAACTTTTACTATGGGACCAAACCTGAAATCGCGATAAAAATCTGCCAAGTTCAGTACATTTTGACCAGTTAGAAGAACATAAATGTACTGAACTTGGCAGATTTTTATGGCGATTGCACATAGTAAAAGTGGTTTGTTATCATGACTACAAACACGTGTTTAAGTATCATTTACTAATTACCAGTCACCCTATATATTGAGATACATACTTAACTAGTGTATTTTGTTTGTAGAAGAGCCGTTATTGATTCACGAAACGAAATTCGACATAAGACAATACTGCTTGGTGACAAGCACATTCCCTTTAGTGATATGGATGTACCGAGACTGTTATTTGAAATTTAGCTCTCAGAAGTACAATCTTAAGAACTATCATGAATCTATACATTTAACTAACAACGCAGTTCAGAGGAAATATAATAATTGTGCTGGAAGACACCAAGAACTTCCAGCCGCAAACATGTGGGATTCTGCTAAGTATAAAGAATATTTGCTCAGACTTGACAGGAGTAAGGTGTGGGATAAAATTATCTACCCTGGAATGAAGAAGTCTATTATTGGCATAATGTTAACATGCCAAGACGCTTTACCAGTTAGTAAGAATCGCTTTGAGCTGTACGGTTGCGATTTTATCCTCGATAAAGAATATAAACCATGGCTGATTGAGATTAATTCAAGCCCGGATCTTAACCACACTACTCCCGTAACCGCAAAAATTTGTCCGGCCGTTCTAGCAGATATTATCAAAGGTAAGTTTAACAACCAGGTGTCTTTTAAACATCACTACTCCTATAGCAAAGATTTGTTCTATTATTTTGTTAGATATTTTCAAAGGTAACGTAAGCTTGACGGCCAGATAAATTAGGCATATGCCCCAGTTTGGTTTATGCTCGCTAGGACTTTAGGAAACATTTGAAATAGTTACCGTGGTTTCAGCGTCGGCCCGAAGTAAATTTTAAAATTAAGCGAGATCCAATTATGGCGCCTCTCCTGTTTGCTCCTAATAATATATACCTATACCGCAATAACGTCTACGGTCGACTAGGATTTTAGAAGTAATAGAAAGCGCGCGGCGCGCGTCTCGTTCATCTCTTCGCCAATTGAGAAATTTCTTTTATTTTTCTTTGCCATTTAGGCGCCCTCCAGGATTTGGCGCCTGGAGCGACCGCTCCGTTCGCCGTATAGACGGGCCGGCCCTGCGTGACGTTAGAACGCAAAGGGCAACTAAAAGACACAGGTGGATTTTAGTCAGTAAAAGTCTGATACACCCTCTCTAATTTATCAAATGACAATTTTTGCTCAGCGTGAAGTGAGAAGGAGTGTCAGACTTTTGCTGCTTAAAACACAGAGTGTTCCTTCAGTTGACCTTTGCGGGGGCTGCGGTTACTTCTTCAAACAATCCGCAACCCTGCCAAATATCGGTACGTCTCTTAGAGATGCGCGTGCGCCAGTGACCCGGACAAGGTCGTTATCGGAGGGCTGGATGACAAGCTATCTATTGTTTTCGTTTCGCAAGCCCACACCTACGGTAGCCTGGTTACCAAGAGATCTGAGGCCCATCATGAGCTCTTAATGCCATCCATTTGGCGACCTAAACTGAACTGTTAAAGGATTGAAAATATATAGGGTGTATAGCTCCTTCTTTTTTTCTCGCTTGCACGTCTGATTTTTTAACACGTCATGGAAGTGTTAGTCCACCGCTACAAACTCCCCTAGATTGTAGCGGTGCACCGCTACAAACTAGGGGAGTTTGTAGCGGTGGACTACCATCACTGCTTGTTGTTTGCTTTCAACTGTCTTCCAGTAGATATGTCTTTGATTTATAGACGTCTTTGCCTCTTGATAGATTGAATTCCTCGCTGCATTCAGAATTCTAGTATTGATGTTTCCCTCATGTGTTAAAGTCTCCGTAGTTTCGCTCACGCTTGGGAGTTACTATGAGATCCTTTGTTACGTTAATTCGATTTGGCTCCCGTAACATAAGACACATGGTTTATCCTCTTAGTCAGTAATTTACTATTGTCTTGCTACTAACCTTCTTTAAACGCACGATTGAATTCGTATTTTTGCAAAAATACTAAATTAGTTTTATAGGATCAAGTAAAGCGACTGGCTTTACGCGATAATGTATAACATAGTTTAAGGTGTAATTCGTCAACATAATTGTATATGCCAACACCATTTTGTCACGTATATCGATTATATTGTTTAAAATTTCTTACAGTTGTTGTTGATTATGTTGAAAATCCATCATCATCAACAGGGAGATTTGAATGTATTTATCGACAGCCAATGACGATACCAAGATATGGTCCTGCGTTAGATTTGTTTGTACGAGGCGTGGCTTTACCCAATGAATACTTTTACAAAGGCGATATTGATCTGAGGGAATCCTACGACATTGACGAAGATAATTTAAAAGAAAATAATATTAAAGCTATATTGGATAAAATAAAACATTCTTATGATACAGATATAATAATGATGGAACCCGAAAATGATGATGATGTGTTATTAAAAAGAGAACGTGCAATAACCACTCGCTATTCCCGATCTGATAATGAATTAAGCATGGCGGCGTCGGTGGTCACTGCGCAATTGGACGATCTCTTGCACAGAGTTGGTTCAGGAAATAAAAGAAAGAAAGGAAACAATTTAAAATCAAGACGTAATAACGAATCTTTTGATCCAGTTGAAACTCGCTCGGCACAGACACACAGTGAAACAGAGTTTACAATCATGTTGGACAAGTCTTTGAAAAAGTTTATTTCTGCTGGGACTGTGAACAAGAAGGACTCATTTGATTTTAGTGAACTCGATGACGGTCCGGTAGGCAAAGGAAGTATTGTTGGCGTCAATAATCCTAAAAAGATATTCAATGATATTAAAAATCTGATAGAGTTAAGATTAATGAAGAGATCGGGTAGTAAAGAAAGCACCTCTTTCACAACAGATTTTATGCTTGAAGCCACAACAGATCTCATTAAGTTTATTAGTAAGAAAGAACAGGAATATTCTACTGAAGACTGGCCACAGTAGCCTTGTTCGCTGAAGTGAATATAGCATCTTCAAGTTGGTCTGTAAATAGTCAAAACTAAAACATAGATCACAGTTCAATACAATTGCATTACAACATTTATGTCTATTATTAGTGTATTATTCTTATGGACGGACTCTTTTTGATTATTGTTATTTAAAAACCATAGACTTGTCATAGATTTTTTAAGAATTTGTGAGAAAAATACCAATGGCTCCTGATAAAGAGGTTAACAGGAAGTTTAAGAACAACTGCAGCGCGTGTCCATACAACTGTCTAGCGCACGCAGCTAGAACTTCCAGCACAGAATAAGTAATAGTATGTACAGACGCCAGCACATCAACCTACCTAAATCTGTCAAATTTCTTTAATAGATATCACAATAGCAGAAGGTTAATGTTCGATTGGTAAAATTTGACAGTTTGGGGAAGATAGACGTGCTGGCGTCAGTACAATCAGTACCTCGGTGGTGCAATAACCCTAGCAGAACCCCCAAAAATACGTCAATGTAAAAAACACTAAACAGTCAAAATAAATTTAATTTCAGAAGTCGGTGTTTAATAACGAAGAGACTAAACTATTATAGAAACACCGACTTCCGAAATTAATTAAATTAAAGTTATTTTGCGCTTTTTTGTGTTTATTTCATTGAAGTCGGTTGTATTTTTTTTTGTAAAAGGTTTTTTATTTCACACTTTTTAGTTGTATTATTCCTTTAGTCAAACTTAAACCGATACCTTTCACCATTTGGTTCCATCATCAAATCATCATGACAATTCTAATACCAAACACGGCTAGGATACCCGGATTAATTACAGAATTCCGGTTCTTATCTACCTTCCGGTTTCATCATCAGCTCAGTTCTATGTATCCCCTCCCCTTCTTCCTTCAATCACTCACTGACTACATGTATAAACAAAGTAATTCTACTTGTTACGACAGTTCTGCTATGATTTTTTGAAGAGTTCCGTTCTATATCTTCGGAGTTCATCATCAGATCAAAACAAAATTTCTATGAAACCAACTCGCGCGCAGGTTCGATGCATCATAATATTCAAGGTTGATCGCCATTGTGGTTTAACTTATATGCCGCGTGTTGTAAGAAACAAATTGATGAAGCTAAGGGTTACAGAAATCGGATATTGAAATCAATTTCAAAATCCGAAATCGGATATATATCCGTTTGCGTTTAAAACCAAAACCGCTCATGTCTAGTCGTCGTTACGATTGGGTACGATTTAGGATTCAATATAGGATAGTGTGATCACTCGCTATCAATTTTGCTTCCTTAATGTTCCTAAATTGGTTTCCTACAAATCGGAAAGTGTAATAAGCCTTTTAAGATTATTATTTTATTCGACTATCCTATTCTAATCTCGGATATTATTTTGTTTCTGTGCACATCACTCTTACTTGCTGGTTGACATTAAACGTAGTGCTTATATTCTCTTTGGTTGATATACTCTATGGCTGATTGTGGCTTTGCAAAAAAATAGTGCTTATATTCTCTTTGAAAAAATGGCGTCGCTTGTCAAACATAGCAATGCGTGACTTGATGTGAATGCTTTAAACTAGAAAAGTGGAGTTACTTTGCATTTGTAATAATTATTGTTTACTAATAAACTATGGGGCGTTCGCGATCACGGAGTAAGTCGCCGCGGCGTCACCACAAAACTAGCAAACATTCAAGGAAAAAGAGTCGCTCCAAGGATCGTTCTACATCAAGGAGCAGAAGTTCGAAGCTCGTAGAAAAGTCGAGGGAACGCAGCTCAAAATCGAGGTAAATTATTGTTTAGGTATTATTTAGACTCTTTTTATCTATCATAACTGCTGTTTGACGTTGCCTTGGTATATTTTCAGAAAACGATCTCATTCCGTGTCTTCTTCGACTAGCAGTGACGCTTCATATGATGGGAGTAGAAGTCACAGGAAGAAGTCCAAGGGGCGCAGTAAAATGGATGAAGTTGACAGACTGGCTGAAATGGAAAGACAGAGACGCGTAAGAGAAGCCGAACAGAAAGTAAATATTGTCATAAACATGAAAACATCAGACATCGCTCCTGGGCGTGGTAATCTGGCCTGCGCTAGGGTAACCAGAATAAGTTATCTAGAATAATCATAGCATACTTAGTAATATCATTGTAAATTAGATGTTGAGTCTCTAATAACAAGGCCTGCATAGATATCTTAGTCTTAGATTAAGTTATCCTTATTTTAGCATAACAACAAAATGCGAATTGTTTAGGTGGTGGAAGAAGAAGCAGCAAAAAGAATAGAACTACTAGTGAAGAAAAGAGTTGAAGAAGAATTAGAAAAAAGAAAAGATGAAATTGAGCAAGAAGTGGCTAAAAGGGTTGAAGAAGCCAAAAGGAAGATGGAGAAAGAAATGATGGAAGAACTTGAGAGACAGAGAGAACAACAGCGACGTGAGGAGTTGGCTAGACAGGTAACTGACTCCAGTACATACCAGTCATGTGTACTAGCAACACAACACAATGTTGCATATACACATGACAACACATACCCTGTGACAGCAACATTATGTTGCTCTCGCAGTAACACAAGTGTAAATGCAATATTTAATACCAGCATCATAACAAATAGAGGAACTAATAAAAGTATTATTTCGATCATATCTGTTAAAGGTCCAGTCAGGTGTAGTTCGAGTGCATACAAGAATTAGTTTCTTGAATTCTTATTAATTGTCACTCACCGAGGCTGGCTGTCTCTGTAATTAATAATTATAAACATGTCCATTTTTATAACCACATATATTTCATACGCACCAAAGAGGCAGAGTTTTATACTATTTCCTGCCATATTGTAAGTTTGCCATGAAGGCGTCCGGCTAGCATTTTAAAATTGTTCGCTTGACTGTCCCTGGCAGTCACGTAGTCTATAAGTCAGGTCGGAAGACTGATCAAGAGCAAGAAGCCCTAAGAATTTATTGGAGATGCAGCTTGAGGATCCAGACGTGAGCGCTGAAGGTATTTTTTGAATCTATTTTTTGTATAACCACATTACTGTTTCAAATGAAGGATATACACATTTATCTGATGTTTCATCATTATACAGTTTATGGCATTGCATAATTATGTTTTCACTTAAAATTATTTATCTTAGGAGACGAAAACACATTTCAATATCAACCTAAACATGTGTGATCAACAAAGGCTTGTCATTCAAGAGCTGAAGAATTGAACTTTACGCAAACAGCCATTTTTTAGAAAAGGCATGTTTACGTAAACTCTGTTTTAATGCATAGTGCTGCTCTTGTCAGTAAAGAACAATATTAACATGTTATTTCTATTATACAGGAGGAAGAAGCTCGTAAAAGGAAAGAGCTGGAAGAAATCATGGCAGAAAATAATAAAAAGATTGAAGAAGCTCAGCGGAAGCTGGTAAGTTATAGTAACATTTTGATAAATATTAGGTGCTTTATAGTGGTTTTGTTAGTTGAAAATATGCTAAGCTCTTAATGGTACATTTTGATACAAGTGGAGATCTCAAACATACACGTGCTTCATCGTCGGCCACATCATCGCTCACCATCAGGTGAGATAGTGGTCAAACGCGAGCCTATCAACTATAAAAAAAACATATATACTTACAAAGACATAAATAAACAGAGATTGACGTGCGACTCATGGGGGTCGTAGCGCCCAGCCTGATTCCACAAATTTAATATTTTGTGGCTGGGGGCTAGCACACTACCGCACAAGTGCGAAAAATAATAAGATATTTGCGTGCCTAACAGCGCATCCCTATTGAGTGGGTTTTTGAGTAAGTGTCATTGCGATCGAGACGTAATTCGCACGAGCCGTAGGCGAAAGTGTTATGGAGCCTTGTGCTTCAGTGACAAATTTCCACAAACTACTCTTTTCAATACACTTACGAAGACATAAATAAACCGAGATTGACGCGCGACTCATGGGGTCTTAGCGCCCAGTCTGATACAACAAATTTAATAGTTTAGTGACTGGGAGCTAGCGCACTTTACCGCACAAGTGCAAAAAATACGTGCCTAAAAGCGCATCTCTATTGAGTAAGTGTGAAAATGATTTTGCAAAGATTAAAAAAAAGTCTGTTTGAAATGTCAAGTGAACAACATCAGTTTATATGCAATAGGTTTAAAATTCCTTCGATAAATAGTCTCTAGAAGTTAATGTCTAGATATTTAATGATTTCTTAGCTATTTAAAATTACATAATTGTCCCACACATACATACAAGTCACGACCTATAGAATCTGTTCAATAAATTACAACAGTAAAATTAAACAATTTTATCCCATTTCCAGGCTGAGGAGCGGCTAGCCATGATTGAAGAACAAAGGAAAATGGATGAAGAAAGGCAGAAACTGAAAAAAGAACAAGAAAAAAGAGTAAAAGAGGAACAGAGAAAAATATTAGGCAAAAATAATTCAAGACCTAAATTATCATTCTCTTTGAACCCATTATCATGAGTTGTGTTCATCACTAAGTGTGATGCCCACTTCATAAGTGATAAGGATCATTATTATTCAAAGCATCATATTTACTTTACAGGTGTTGCCTAAGAGACATTTTCATTAGCTTAGATTATATGTGTACAATTTCTTATTTTCTTAAGGCAAGAGGTAGTTTATAGATCTTAGTAAAAAAAAAGGACTTGAGGTGGAAATTCGGCGAACAAATTCACCAAGGTGCTATAATGGCACTTCAAGACATTCTGCCAAACAATTTATGTACAGGAGTTAGAAGGGTTCCTCCTGGGATCTTGTTTGTGTCTAAGAATATAAACTAACTGATCTGCACCAGGCAAAACCAATTAGTATGATAATGTTTACTAGGTAAAGAAACATAATGACCTATCAATGGACAGCTTGTGCATATGTGGAATTCGTCAAAAATATGTGTACCTTCAAGTTGGTAAATCTCGCATTAATCGTCCAATATCGTGTACATAATTATTATTTATTTATTTGTACTGATGATTTATTGAGATTGTGTGTCCAACAATAGTGACCTATTTTTTGTGAATTTAAATATAAACTACACTGAAAAATAAACAAATTGTTGAATAGTCGTAAGAATTAATCCTATCTTAATGCTGCAAAATTGCAAATATAACATTTAGATAAAATTTCACAAAGGAGCCTTATAAATAATGTCTGAAATGCATTATCGTAATAATAACAATTTTAAACAAAAGCTTATTCTTTTGTATAAAATAACGATTGCATTATTTCTGTTAAATCTATTAAGCGTAATTTAGACGGTACGAGTTTCTCGAACGTTTTGTTCGAGAAAATCGTACGCAATAATCGCCATAACATTATCGTATAACAGTATCGGTTTTACACACAGGTAAGAAATAAATTCTCTCCTACCATTATGTCATACGAGACTCGTAAGCAATAATTGCTAGACGATAATGTCTGCGTCTGTTTAGACGGCAAAATTGTAATAAGAAGATTCTTGCTTACGAGAATCTCGACTTGTCTCTACACGATCTCGTATGACATTTTTGTTGCTCGTACGAGTATCGTACAAATCGGAGCGAGAGGTAAGTCATACCTCTCGCTCGTACACTCTGGCGAGAATCGTATGTTCCAGACGAGAAACTCGCACCGTATAGGCTATTTCTTATTCTGTGGTATAGGTATATATTTAGACGAAGAAACTTTTTTTTATGTTCTTACGATTATCGTACGTTCGAGGCGAGAAACTCGTACCATCTAAATAAACCTTTACAGTCTTATTCAATTCACCATGTAGTGCAGAGATAAAAAAATCTAGTGTAATTACAGTAATACGTATACAGTTCAAAGATGCTTCTGCAGATGAACGGCTTTAGTTTTAGGTCCGAAATTATTATTTTCGATAAAGAAAAATAAATTTGATAGACTTTGATAAATGTACATACGTTTGTAAATTTAAGGTAACTTTAGTTTGTTTCATTTAGTAGGTATTCTTTAAAATAAAATATTTCAGTTATTTACAGTTTCATGAGTTGAACAAATGAACATTTTACATTTTAATGCGAGTACATTTCAGCACAGATTGATATCACGTGTAGTAATATGTTGGTTCTTAGGACTAAAAGAAAACACTATATTACTTGTGTCATTACGTTGCGAACGTAGATTTTCAAAAACCAATTTCGGCACGACGTGTTGTTTTTTAGTTCTTTGTGGGGCAGGATGTCTCAGCTACTTGGCATTCCAATGAACCCGGATGATATGCATTAAGATGCGTTTACAACTCATTCGCTCCTGTGGATTTATCAACCTGTCTCTTATTGAGGAACTGGTGCGAACGAAAGTCATTCACATTATGCCTGTTCATATATTTTGTAGTTAACTCGGGAATTTATCAAGTTCTTCTATAAGGATCATTTCACACTGAGAAGCGACGCTGCGCGAAAAGCTACTCAAAGTATAACTTTATTTTACTACACGAAAAAAATTCACATTTCAGACCGAAATACCTCGAAGTGTAGCGTTGCGTGGTTGGTGCAACGTATTCTAAATTCTTACACTGAAATGTGTATCTATCATATTATATTTTGAGTCGCTCTTCGCGCTGCGTCTCGCTGTGTACTGACCCTAAAACGTGTGAAAGTGAAAACAATATAATTGTTTTGCTTCTTTTCAATCGGTTATCCATAGTATAATTAATTTTATGTTCCCTTATATATGCTCATTCTGGTCTAATAAATCATCTTTGCCACAATAATCCCTATTTTCATTAATATTAAGATGTTTATGTGTAATAAATTAATGGCAAAGTATGTCATTGTTTTAGAATAATGTAGGAGCTATGTATTTTGCACAGAAAGATAATTACACTGATCGGCATCAGTAGCCGTTCCTCTTTAACCGCCCGCGTTGGATTCAGAATTAGAATAGTTTATTTCAAATAGACCAATTACAGGCACTTTTGAATCGTCAAAATGTCGGTCAGTCCAAAAAAAGTGAAGCTAAATTTTCACATCCTATTCACCAGGGTCATGTATTTGCGACTGAGTACTCCATTTCGTTTAGCTCTTCAATCCCCATAGGTAGCAGAAGAGTTGACAAGATAAAGTATTTGGTCGTGGATGTGCGACCCTGGCTGAATAAACGCGAGAGTGTTTGTCGGATATTCGGATATGTCCGACAAATACTCTCCGTTGGCGGTTAAACGTTTACAAAAAGGCCTCGCTTATATCAACGAGAAAGATCTTTATTTCTATTGATAAATCACATGTATGAGAGGAAGCATCTCATCAATTATATTATTGAATTACGCCATTGGAGATTCAATCGTCCTAACCTTGAATAAACAAAACAATTATGGCAAGTGTGATGTGAAATATTTTGATCTATTTTCATACAGTGCATCCTGAAAATTCTAGTGTTAGTAACTCATATTATTCATTTAATTAAATAAATCCATTCACAATACGCGTTCTGTTTCATTTCATATCCAATTTTATACATTTTTTGTTTATTATTATTATTGATAGGTTCGCGCTTGACCGCTATCTCACCTGATGGAAAATGACGATACGGTCGACGAGAAACTTATTAACACTTGACTTAAAGATTCCCGGGTTGTAGCCATCAGGAAACGACTCCGGCAGGGGATTCCACTCCTTAGCTGTACGCATAATGAAAGTGTTCCCAAAACGCTTTGTGCGTATATGTGGGTGGTCCACCATGTACCGGTGGCGCAACACCGTACGTTGAAGAATGATAATTATCATTCCTCTTGTAGTTAGTATCTATCTAATACATAAATAGCCTGCCTGGTTTTGTGGTCGCTGGAGCGGCTGCTGAGCGTTTTGTCTTCCGGAAGTTGGTTGGAGCAGTATAATTGAGTAATCGACTGATTTTTATTTACTATTTGTGGCAAAAAGTAACTTCAAATCGCTAATATTTGAAACTGAATACTAGTTTCAGTTTTTAAAATACGAAGCAATGTTTCATCAAAGACAATAGTACATGTTGATACAAGTGGAGAAAGTTTGTCATCGCGACTGAGGAGGCGGCGTTATGAAACCACGTTTTTCAATACACTGGCGATGAAATAAATTATATTCCACCATATTCATAAAACGCCATCTAGTCTCAAACTAAGCAGAACTTGTTACAGAGTAGTAGAAAACTGATAAACATATTTCTGAACACAGACAAATTACACCCAGACAATAAAAAAATATCGAACTCATTACACAACATTTGTCTTGGGTGGAAATCGAACGCACGACCTCGCATAGCTGTCGGGCTACTAACCATTAGACCAACAGGCTAGTCAACAATCAACAGAAATAAATAAAAGGGGGTTGGCGCGCAGCCCAACTTAAAAACTAAACGACTAGGTATTGATTACAAAGTACTCTGTGGACTATTGTCTGACGCTTTTTATAATATCGGCCTGGGGCCTTACCGGCCCCGCGTTCCGAATTGCGATATCAGCTCGGTTAAAACGCGATCAACAAATCGCCTCATGCCTGTTGCCTTTACGGTAATTCGGAACGACTGTCAGCGCGCTGGTATCGGTAAAATCGCAATTCGGAAAGCGAGGATGCTTCCAGCCAGCCCTGACATTTGAGTGAGCACAAAGCTGTGAGTGAGTATGCGACAGTGGCAAGGCGTAACATTAATTTTGATTTGCGTTCAGCCTGCAGTGTGTTGAGAAATTAAATAAAATAAGCCGATGGAGCTTCGCTGAGTGAGAAATATATTTCTGACTGCAAGGTTTAAAAGAACTTATCATGAAGGAGATTATAGACCCATTTAGACGGTACGAGTTTCTCGAACGGAATCAACGAGCGAGAGGTAAGTCATACCTCTTGCTCGTCCACTCTGGCGAGAATCGTATGTTCGAGACGAGAAACTCTCACCGTTTAGGTATAAATGTTTAGACAAAGAAACTTTTACTATATTCTTACGATTATAGTACGTTCAAGACGAGAAACTCACACCGTCTCAATTGCCCTTAACAGTTTTGTTCGGTCGCTTTGCTCACTCTAGCTCCCGTCTGCGTCATCTCCTTTAAACTTGCCTGATGGTGTCGGGCGGGGTGCTCAAGCTTAGTTACTCACTTTTCTGAAAGACATATGCCAGCTAAATCACTAAATGTTGGATTATAATAATATGAATCAGCTGAATTTCATTTAGGCTGCTAGCTGAACGAAGCCATTTAGTTATCAACAGAGGTCGGAGTAGGTAGATTGATTTTATATACTTGCGTCAAGATATTATAATATGGACATGCCATTTTATCCATAATGTGCGGGAAGTACAGGAAAAACTTCCGGGATTGGAATTATGGACTAAAATAAAATAAAGTGTCATACTGTCAAGCGTCATTTCTAATTCAACAGTAAGAGACAAACTACGGTGTAACTATTCCAAAGTATTTTTGTATAAAATAAAATACTGATTTCTTTCACCATTAGCTAACACTGGCATCGTAGATTGACATTATTAATACGTTTTTCACCTTAAACACAAATTCGAGCTAATTTCAAAATTCCGGAACAAATAACACAATAAATATGAAGTTCCGGTATTTTGGAGGCATATCCATATTATCCTCCACGTTTGACGTCACCGACCTTAAATCAATCTACCTACTCCGACCTCTGGTTATCAAGCTATGTTTTATCCAAATGGTGTATTACTACTTACTTGGACTAAAGTTAACAGAAAGATTTTCACATCACCATTTTTGTCAGTCTGTTGTGGCTAAAACGTCTGGATCGTTATAAATAGTTATAATTTTTAATGGTCTCCTATAATTTTTGAAAAAAAAGTCGCTATAAAAGTTGAATCATCTTTTTGCGGACGAAGTCGTCGCAACAGGGTATAAAAACCGATACTTCATTTTTGAATCTATATTTTATTTTTAAATTGGCATCACTAGCGCCCATAGACTTATCTAGCCCCACGCACTGTGACACTGTCACTTGTCGTGTCACCATACCAATGTCAAATTAATTCAATTTCCGGTTTATTTATTACGTGAACTTTGCGTGTCGCCGGTTGTTGTGAAGTCGATAGTACATTAGATCAATAATTATTATAAATGAATTGAACAAGACATAAATTTGTTTTTATTTTACTGTTACAATTGTATAATATATAAGCATAATGGCAGAGTTTTTGAAAGGTTTATTATTATCGGTTTTAACGCAGAATTGTTACGAAGAATATTTCGAGAAATTCAACTTTCTTGATGGTAATTTTGTTCTAGATAATTGTTGATGTGCTATATTTGCAGTTAAAGTTGCAGATGTAAATATTTCGTGAATGTTTCAGGTCCTTGTTTTACCGCGACGCTAAGCAAGGGTCTCGGGATTGGTATAATCGCCGGTTCCATTCTCGTGAAAGTACCTCAAATATTGAAGATTTTGAGCAGCAAGAGTGCTGAGGGCATCAATGTTTATGGAGTATATTTGGAGTTGTTTGCGATCACAGCTAACTTTGCGTACAGTTATGTTAAGGGCTTTCCATTTAGGTATGTAGTATTTGAAAATGGTATTATAGTACGCGACAAATAAGTTGAACCATTTGCTATTTTCTGGTCTCAATCTTAGTGGGGATCTGCGCGTAACCATAGAAAATGGTTCAACTTATTTGTCGCGTACTCAGATATGTCGATTATTTTTTTGTTTGTATGTAGGCATGAATGACTTGCAGAGAATAAATAATAAAAATGCAATAACCTTAACAATTAATTTTTCAGTGTCGATTATTTTTTTGTTTGTATGTAGGCATGAATGACTTGCAGAGAATAAATAATAAAAATGCAATAACCTTAACAATTAATTTTTCAGTGCATGGGGAGAAGGGACATTCCTAGCAATTCAAACTGCGATAATAGCAGCTCTTGTGTTGCACTACAGTGGAACAACAAGTAGAGCTGTTGTGTTCTTGAGCACCTATACAGCTATAGTATCGGCATTAGTCAGTGGGTTCACACCAACAGATGTGCTGTGGAGTATGCAAGCTGTTAATGTTCCTATTATTGTTATAGCTAAGGTAAGAAGTTTTTTTCTATTCATATTGTCCAGAATTCAGACTCATAATTTTGTCATAAAGTACAGTTTTCCTGTTTTGTAAACATTGTGGATAAATTCATTCTAAATCCAAAAGCTTGTGACCACACTGGTTTTTTGTTTCTATCAAATAAATAGAAAACTATGGCTAAATTGTGCAGTACAGGACAGTGAGTTGGAAATTCATAACTTTTTGTTGAAAGGATTTATATCTAAGAAGTAATTACGCAAGAAGTAATAACTCATGTTGGGAAATTTACTATACATTTCCTATCATTAAGACTGCATAATTTAGATTTTAAACTTTA
Organism: Leucania comma; assembly: GCA_958295575.1. Lineage (NCBI taxonomy): Eukaryota > Metazoa > Arthropoda > Insecta > Lepidoptera > Noctuidae > Leucania > Leucania comma. The sequence goes on from OY282468.1 coordinate 8,030,662, forward strand.
ACATCCTTAATTTTTAATAGATTTGAAAAATTCATTCCACTTGTAGTTTTGATACAAATAACAAAAAAAAAGTCAATTATCACTGTCTTCCATACTTCTTTATTAATTATTGTAGTAGATGTCACCTTTCTTTGGTCTTACTCTACTCTTATGGCCATCCACATTCATATTCACTCACAATTTTCCTTGCAGCATTTCCCTCATTTCTCTGTATCACATGGCCTTACTGACTACTAAAACCAATTTCCAGACAACTTTTCAGACTCCGGTGCAGAAACTCACTTTCAGACTTTCTCTTATAAATTTAAGAAATTATTATCTTCTGTCCATTTTTAGAGCACTGGTGGCCCAGTGGTAATGATCTCGACTTACGAGTTGTGGTATCACTTTTTGTAATTTAAAACAGTGAAACCGGCATGTCCTAGAACCAAAAATTTCGAAGATCATCCACCAATCCGCATTGGGCCCTTGTGTGGATTATGGCCCTTGCCCTCACCCAGAGAGGACCCTAGAGAGGTTCCATTGCCTGAGCAGTTGGGGCCCAGTGGTAATGAGTTGTTTGTGGGTTCAAATCTGGCTAGGCACAATACTTTGTGTAATTTATTTAATTACCACTGCTCTGAAAACAGTGAAGGAAAACTTAGTGCAGAATCTGGCCATGTCCTAGAACCAAGAACTCAAATACCATTATGACATCCACCAAACATTCTACTGGGGTAGCATGGAGGATAACAGCCCATTCTCACTTCTAGAGAGGAATCTCTTTTTATTAAGAATTTTAGGCATTCATAACTAATAGCAGGAAATTTTGCAAAATAAAGATTATTAAACATGAGCAGCAAGACCTTTACATAATCATTAACATAAATATAATACACATTTATATGACTATTATGTTTGTGTTAAGATTGATGGGAATTTGTAAATAAGAGATTATTTATGTAAATTTAACTATGTTTTTATGCAGTATTTTTCCTTTTCAGTCTATTCAAGTAATCACAAACTACAAAAATGGCAGCACTGGGCAGTTATCAGCGATTACGTGTCTTCTGCTGTTTGGAGGCAGCATAGCTAGAATATTCACGTCACTCGTCGAAACGGGAGACTTCATCATTATCGTGACGTACTGCGTTTCTACTGTAGCCAATGGGGCCATCGTAGCGCAACTACTTTGGTACTGGAATGTCGTAAAAGGAACCCAAAACAAAAATAAGAAAAAGAAGAAACATGCATAATAATTTATTATAAAAATTAAATATGTTACCTCATAACTTGATTTTTATCTGATAAGTGATTGATATAATCCCATATAGCCAACGTTCGCACCTAATAGGTACATATAAATTTGATAAGTACTATGGAATTAAAATAGCTATAATATAATACTGGGTGTGGATAACAGATTATTTAATAAATACTGTTATCCACACGCCCAGTTTGGCACAGAGTACTTTATTGATAGGTATTGATATTCAAATCAGATCTTACATCTACTCCCAGCAGTGGACAGGTAGTGTTGTAAGAAACTCTTCTTTTAGGCTTCATTTCGAATAGTTCATTTTGAATAGTTTTTTCAAGGCTAAGACGTTAGTCACATGAATTCACAGTTCTTTCCGAGTCTTCCTTGAGTTAGGACTGAGTAATGAACTTGAGTGTATGGGTAATACTGGGTTTTTTTTTTTTTTTGGGTAGGTAAAATCATCCAATGACGAATCCCGCCCTTGGGTGGGGCGGGAAACAGTGTCAGACTTTTACTGACTAAAAACCTACCTTTCCATTCCTTGCCTTTATCCTGGGGCCTTTGGTGACAGTCTCACATAACCTTTGGCCCCAGTAGGCTTCGGCCCTGCTGGACCCCTACAGTTTGCTGACAACTCCTTGAGGCGCGCGGGAACGGTGCGCGCCGTAGACGACCTGAGCTCGGACCGGTCTGTTACCGGACGGACGGACAGCGAGCTACCCATTGCCCACCGTCCGCGAGCCCGCGCCTATGGTGGCCGGAAATTGGGATCGGAAACCCGGCGGCGGCGGCGGCGTGTCCGCCTTTGCCTAAGGCGGTCGGCCTCCTCCTTTACTAGCATTACTGCTTCGCAGAAGGAGGCGACCGCCTGCCACTCCTCCTCGCTCCGGAGCATGGCTTGAACCAAGCCCCGGCGCGAGAGATCGCCGCCGATCGCCCCCACGAGGACACGGCGATGCTCTTCCCAAGCGGGGCACACCTCGACTGTGTGCTCCACCGTGTCCACCGGGCGGTCCGCACAGTGGCGACACCCGGGCGTCGTCTCCGCACGAATCTTGTACAGGTACGGACCGAACTTGCCGTGTTCGGTCAGCACCTGCGCCAAACGGAAGGTGACGACGCCGTGGGGCGGGGTAATACTGGGTGGTTATATAGTCATCTTTATTTATTTACTTAATGAAAGTAAGTCGCACAATAAAAATTTGTAACAAATAAATTGACGCAATGATGGCCAACTGGTAACGGCCCTGATTTACGAGTTGTAGGTCGCGGGTTCAAACCCGGCAGGCGCATTAAAGGAAGAATTTTGAAAAAGGTAGAACTATAGATTAAAACAACCGATTTAAAACATTTTAAACATAATGTTGCCGGTTTTAAACCCCAAATAAATCGTTTTAAACTGTTGAAAACACGTCTGCAAAATGTCCATGTGTGTGTGAGCAGCAGGGCTGCCAGATGTACGATTTAAAAAGTACTTCTACGATTTTTTGGCATTTTTACTCATGTACGATTGCTAGACCAAGATCGTACGGAAAATGTACGATTTTTTTATACCTAACAAGTCTGCATTTCAAAACAAACCAATGTGCTCTACTGGCAAGTATGAGTTTCGGGGAATTTTCCAACAATCTAACGCATGCCTAGATCTTTTACTTGAATGAACTCTTTAAATAGTCATTTAAAGGCTGTATTTGCTTGCATTTTTACGAAACTTATTTTTTTTTTCTTTCGGTAATATTTGTGACTGGTCAAAAACCTGTTTTTCTAGCCAGTCTCATCTCTTATCTTCAAATAATTTTGTCAAAACAAAACTTAGAAACAGTTCATCAAGTGAAACACTGAAGTTAACTTACTAGCTAAACAATCGAAAAAACAAAAATTGCACTTACTTTAAGCCAATAAAAAAAAAGTTAATCTGACTACAGAAAATTTAAAAATAGTTTTCTTGCATTTTTTTTTTTTAATGGAATATTTGCACTTCTTAGTTGTACGATCTTTTCATTTCAAAATTTCCTTGGCATATGATTTTTTTGATGTTGGCGTACGATTATATCTTTTTTGGACTTGGCAGCCCTAGTGTGTAGTGTACGTTGCGTCGTATCCAAAGACCTTTCAACGAGAGTATGAGGGCGTGGCATGGCCACAGTGAATTAATGAAGCGTTGAAGTTGACATCTCTTCGGCACGGCACCGCCACCGTGCAACGAAAGGACGCGACGCAGTCGCAAAAAAACGTCATGGCGTCGTGCCGACAACGGTGCAAAAGCTATCTATTTTGTATATGGGTTATTTTCCTTCGTTTGATAGATTTTAATAGATATTTGTTTACTAAACATTGTAAATCTTGTGATATTAAAATAAAAATAGCTTCATAATTCAATATTTTTAAAGAAAAGGTGATAGAAATAATGTAAGTTACGCCTATACAAAGTTATTTCGGCTTGAAAACTGAAACGTCACGGTATTTCTTAGTGGTTTGCTATATCACCACGGTGCATCGTACTCGTCACGCGACATGACGCCATACCGTGGCACGACGCCGTTTTAGGGTGGCGGCGTCGTGTCGTTGCACGGTGGCGGTGCCTTGTCGTAGACATGTGGCCACGCCCTGAGTGTGCATTTGTTTTTAAATCAAATTAAATTGTTTATTTACATTGAAACAATGAAAAAAAATATTCTGTACCAACACAGTTTTTGACTTATCAATTGTTTTTATAACTTATGTAGGTACCTAATAGGTATGTACGCATTATGGTCGACGGATCAACTAGAACTAAACCCGCTAAGTATATCAATACCAAACCTATATCACACACATTAACAAATCTTTACACAGTTCATAGATAATCCGAAAAATCCCTAATTCGTTAAAATCAGTTAAGATTTTCTATCTAGTTATAATTAAGAAAAATATAGTCATCAACATTTACCGTTTAAAATCGATATAAAAAAATGGTTAAATTGGGTTTTAAACCGGCCTTACATCAATAGGTAGAATAAAAAAAAACAACACATTTTACATTAGTCACTTTATTGAATTAGTTTCACCAATCACAAATTAAAGGAACAAACTTATAGTGATTGACTAACGCTATTCCATTCTTCACTTTTGTTTGGAATGATCTGTTTATAGATTTGAATTTGTAACTTAGAACAATTTGCAAAAATCATAATTCGTGTGGCGTTTGAACAGCAAAGAATAAGCAACATCCCAAAGTGAAACCTAAATGCGAAATTGGTATTCTAATCTACATAGACCATTATACATTCACAATATTATGAAAACAGAAAATCCATTCATATTGTATTCTATACCTATATTTACAGCTAATATTAACTTGAATACATTTTGTAATACCAAAATTCGACTGTAGATGATAAAATTACATGCAGAAGACATTTATTAAAGTGTTATCAGTTGATTCACAGTCAAAATGTACGTAAAAATGGTGTTTAGCACCTAAACAGAACTTAAAACGCTAAAAGTAAACCTAGCACTCAGTGGCAAATCCAAACGTTTGTGATTTATTCTTTGGGGGGTTGTTCGGCGGGTGGCTTCTCTTCGGGATGGGCGTTTCTTTCCGGTTCGTTCCCATCCGCCCACTTTCCGTCGTATTCTTTTCTGTCCACGTATCTTTCTTCTTCGTATTCTCCCTCGCTACGATGACTATCGCGCTCAGAGTAACGGGAGTAACTGTAAAAAGAGATTTTATTTGAGTTGGTTTCTCGTGTTGTATTTCTATTGGTACCTAAAACTACAGTTTTCGGTGCTTAAAAAAAGAAAAATGAGAACTATGGTATTTAGGTACTGACCTATCTCTATCTTTGTCGCGTCTTTCTGGACTATACGACCTAGACCTGCGTGGTCTTTCTGGGCTTCGCGATCTCGAGTAACGCCCGCCACCTCTACGATCTCTGAAGTCACGGAAACCACCTCTGTGGAACAAAATAAAACATAATGAATAGATGTTTATTAGTGAAATATAAACACACTCGTGTGTTTTTTCATACAGTAAAATACTTTGTCAAAAGTTTTATTTCTTTTTAACAAGTTTTTAAGTAATATTTTTGCTTTGAAAATACTTTAAAGCAATATGAAGAATTAAAATTGATGATGGTCTACCTGAAGGGCCGGCCTCGGCCGCCGCCGCCGCGGCGCGGGCGGAAGGGGCGGCCGCCGCGCGCGCGGTTGTCGCGCCACTCCTGCTGGAAGCGGCGGCCGTCGTCGCGCCGGAAGTCGCCGCCGCCGCGGCCGCGGCCGCGCTGGCCGCCGCCGTTGTACGTGTGGAAGCGCGGCCGGTAGTACGTGCCGCGCTCGTAGCCGCCGCGCCCGCGCCAGTTGCCGCGCCGCACGAAGCGACGGAACCTGAACATCACGCTTTTATTAATACGACAGCGACATTTGTAAGACTAGCTAGTGTTCAACGTTAAAAGCGTTTATTTAGTATCCATGCTAGATAGAGGGTACACTACAAAAAAAAAAAAAATACTTAGAAGGGCTTTTTTACAGCTAGTTTTTTATTTACAGAACAAGACTTTTTCAACGTTATACATGACAATAGCATATTTTTTGTAAAGCGTTTTACATGTGCCACTGCTACAAAGTAAAATAAAATAGTATGGGGGATTGAAATAAACACATAGCAGCCAAAAATACCTCGAGCCCGACCGTGATCGTGATCTGCTGCGCGAGTAGTAGGAGCGGCTGGCGTCGGAGCGCGAGCGCGAGCGCGGCGAGCCCGAGCGGCGGCGACGCGACGCGCGCGAGCCCGAGCCGCTCGAGCCCGAGCGCGAGCGAGAGCGCGAGCGCGACCGGTACTTGCGCGGCCGGGACCTGGCGGGAATTACAAATTTAACATAAACACATCACAAATATTTGTAAAAATAGCTCTGTCTGAATACTGGTATGTAATTGAATCCATATCCACCGTAAGCAAACTACAGTAACAGTTGGGAAGAAGTTAATCAGAAGATGTTGGAATCTGAAGGATGACCGTGTTTAAGACTTAAACCATTCATATCATTCCATCTTTGAGTGTACTCTTCTTAGAGGGAGTTTCAAATAGTTACTGTCAATAACTGCTCCCATTATAGATTACAAGCGTGTTTCTACGCAGAGTTAAGTCAAAATGTACCAACCTGCTCCTAGATCTCTTGGATCTCCTGTCATCATCCGAAGAATTGGACGAGTGCCTCCTTGGTGAGGGAGGGGATCGAGGTCTGCGCCCAGACGGCGAGGGTGGCTTGATGCGCGTGACGAACTGCTCTGGACGACCGTCGCCCACTGACACCGGGGTCTCGCCCTCCTGTGCCAAGCGGAACGAACCAAACTTGTCGAGGACTATATTGCCTTTGCGAACCTGAAAATAGAAATCAGATGGAATAAGTTTTTAAGCTTTTCTTGCCAGCATTACCAGCAACGCCATGAATGTCTTGCGCTGCTTGCAGCTTGCACCTAAAGAATTTCTGTGACCATAAGGTCAGCCTACCTTTTTGGGTGAACCAACAATGGTGTTTATGTATCTCAAGAGTGAAAAAAAAAAAAAAGGTTTTTATACATCTTGTAAGACATGTAAAGGTCTTTTTTTACATAGCCTGGGTGGGATGACAGCACGATAACAATTTACATCTTTAAGATGAGAGAAAAGAGCTATAATCCTCGGCACACAAGTTGAACCATCATGGCAATCGACCTTCAATGCGCAGTAACCGATTTTCGCGTCTCAATCGAGGTAGGGGGGGCTGCGCGTAAAACCATAGCAAGGGTTCAACTGATTTACCGCGTACTATACACTGTATGAATCCGACAGCTGTCACCCGCACCATCCTATAGCAACAGTAGTGTAAGTTACCGGATGGGAGGGCTCGGTGCCGGGCGGGTCGGGCTCGCGCTTGGCGGGCGGCGGCGCGGCCGGCAGCGGCGGCGGCTCCTTCATGGCCATCGCTCGCCGCACCGACACGTTCTTATCTCCACTCGATGGTGATGGCTGCACAAAACAATGCTCGTTAATCACCATAATTATGAAGAAGGCCGCCTGTTTTTTTTAACTACTTAGCTTATACACCGATAAATTTTGATGGTTTTAATCCCGTGGAGAGTCGATACGGTACATGAAACTATCGATTTGTAAAGATAATAATAATAAAAAAAAGTATTTTTTCTAAAACTCGGGTTAATATACGCATATACGAAATTCATTTCTTTAAGTAAAATCCAGCTGGGCATTAGTACGCAACGACCGACAACTACCTACAAGGTCATTGGCTCGTTTACTTAAAGAAATTAATTTATACATACATTAGTTCGAATTTAAAAAAGAAGTACTTCATTTTTTAATTTTTCTTTACAAATCGATAGTGTTTCATGAACCGAATCGACCCTCCACGGGATTAAAACCATCAAAATTTAACGGCGTATAATAATATAGTATAATAAAATAGTATCGCCCTAAGACAATAAAGTTTAAAAGACATCTCTTATGTCTTGATAGTCCAGCCATGCTTAGTTGCCAAAGTACAAATAGGTTTTACCAACAATACTTTAGTTGTTTTTTCGGATGACGAATTCTGTTATTCATTCATTCGAATATTTCACAAAACTTCTTCCAGGAAATACGCGTTTTTTTAACTTTCAAAGTTTTTGGATAAATTTTTCATTATTCAGAATCTTAATTAAACTTGCAAGGGTTCTATAAATATGTTTTCTTTTAGTTTTTTTTTTACTATAGCTGCTATTATGTATGATTATAGACTTTCGAGGTCTTTACAAAATGACTGCGAGCAATAGGTAGTGCCCTATGGGTGATTGGAATGGGTCGCTGTCCGACCGTCCGAACCAAACCCAAGTCGTCGACGCCGCGTACTGTTCCACGCGCGCTTCAAGGAGTTGTTAGCAAACCGTAGAGGGGGCCAGCATGGTCGAAGCCCACTGGGGTTAAGGGTCTGTTTTTAAAAGGAAGGCTTGGCCCTGGTATGAAAGGTAAGGAAGGAACGGGGTGGGTATTTTAGTCAGTAAAAGTCTGACACTATCCCCCGCTCCGCCCGAGGGTGGGAGATGTCATTGGATGATTTCCACACAAAAAATCTTTTCTGAATTGTTACACAAAGGGTAATGGCAAGTTCCAGACCAAAATTTTGTTGGAATATTTTGGTAGCGATCAAAATATGCAAAAGTATATCGATTAAATTTCTAAACAATTTTGTCTTAGACACTACATTAATAGAAGCCTCGTATTAAAGAGTAAGTATCTTTAAGGTGGTCCTTCCTCCATCGCTTATCGTAAACGTCGAGCATGGTTTAAAAGCATGTTGCTTGTTCTAACGCAATTCAACGAGATGTTTAATAAAATGGCAACGCGAAAAAAGAGAGATAACGCCTGAAATCTCGGTTGGCATTCGGTAATGCCGTGATTTACTCCAATATTTCACAAAACTTGTTCCAGGAAATACGTGTTTTTTTTTTAAACACTTAAAAGTTTTTGTGAAAAATTGACGTCATTCAGAATCTCGATTAAATGTGCAAGGCTTCTATAGAAGAACTCTTTTTTATATTTTTAATAAACGAGTACATTATAGAGGGCCAAAGTTCACGTAAAATAGCACACTTTTAGAGGTCTTTACTGGATTAGTTTTACACCATTTTATGTTTTTATTTCTAAAGAAGTCTAGATAAATGATATCCACAAGATATCTAGAGAAAGATGTGTAATATCATCATAATCACATAAGAGCGGTTGTATAAAAATGTACGTCGGGTTGGCCGCTCTTAATAGAAAAACCTCGGTCTGGTGTTTTTAAGAGGCTTCTATTTTAAGAATATTATTCCTGTTCAAAGTTAGTTTGTCAATAATAACGAATAAGGTTTTATGTAAATAAAACCTCCTTATGAATTTAAAAACTCTATGTAAAGAATGACAAGACCTCATGTCATTTGTCTCATTTTTGACAGACAAAATGCAATCGTTTTTAACCAAGGAAATCTATACCTTACGGACAAACTGGATTGATTAGGAAACAATATTACAAACTCTAAAGTGTGCTTTATTTTCATTGTTTATAAGTTCAAATTTATATTAACCCGCAAAAGGCGAAATATCACTAATCTCTAGAGCAAGGTAACGAGAAAGAGGTGGTGGGGCTTTCTTACCAAAATTTTTAACTAGGTTAACTATAAATTTACTATTTAAGCAAATAATTAAACCTATAAGAAAATGAATTGTTATTATTTTTGTCATTGCAGCATCTTCTATTAATTGATGCTGAAAAAATCTATATATCGCTGAAAGGATAGCTTTTGTGAAACCTGAAAAATTGTTCAATTTATTGAGAAGTTAAATATTTGTAATTAATTTATTTATTGGGAATAATAATAACTTCTGCTTTAAATAAATTTCATAGGATTTTAAAACACTACTACTATTATATAATAATAGTGTTTTAAAATCCTATAAAATTTAGGAAGTAACCATGTTAAACATGTTTAGTTAGCATCTATTTCCACATATTGTTGCAGTGGCAACAAAAAAATCACTTCGAAGATTTTGCTATATCATGCGGAAAAAATCTTTTAAATTGACAGCGGTAAATTATATTTTTTTCGAAAAATTACATTTAGGGAGCCTATGCCCAATTATAGTGGACGTCTTTCGGCTGAAATGCTATATTTAAGAGGTGTTGGTACTTCACCGTTGATAGATACCTATTTACAGAAATCTGCTATTTTCTAACCTAAGAAAACTTTGATTGTTCTCTTTAGTATGCATATTGGGAACAGTGGATACATAATTACTAATTAATTTAATAGTTTTTGATTGTGGAAGTCTATGTAATTAATGAATAATAATAATATCTTGAACTTCTTTAGAACAGAATTGTCTCGAAGTAAAAACAAGTCTATGGACACACTATTAGAAAGAGATGACGTACCCTTTTGTATCTCTTTGGTACATTTTTGAGGCTGACGTAGTCAATCCAGTTATATACTATTTGAATTTCCACATAATCGACGGCGAAGTACCAGTAGTCACTATCTCGTCACTATCTAGTCGTTGATCCAAACTATCTCCTATGTGGTTCAGATATACATACGTATATCTTCAAGTATTTCTTCAATTAAAATAAAGTTTTTTTTTTTTTGTTTTGAAAATTCTATTTACATTATATATAAAATTATATCCAAAACTCTCTCATCCATATCATGAATATTTTCGAAGTCAAGCTTGGAACTTAAAGGCCCTAACGTGATTTAAAACTGAGCAACTATTAGTGCTTGTTTATGGAGACGCGGGGCGTTGCGCGTCTTTACTGTTTATGGAGAAGGGGCACACGTGCAGCGGCCCGCGCAACAAAAACAAACATAATATGGCAATGTACGATGATGTTTACGGAGCTGCGGGCCGTGCAGGCTAGCGGTGACCGCGGTGGCGAACGCGGCGGGCGCAGTATGCTTTACTTTGAACAGAGAACGACGCATGCCCCACCGCGAGCACCGCCTAACTATATTTCAAGCAAACGTGTAAAAACGCATCTCCGTAAACAAGCACTCGAGAAAACTTATATTTTGTAACTGTTTACATTAAAGTGTTCAGTTCTACGTTTCTTTCTTCATTTTTCGTTGATCTATAAAACTAGTTGCAAAAAAAAACAACGGATAAAACGGTTTCGTCTTTTCATCTCCCAAAAATTCAACAGGGACCCATAAAAGTTTTAAGTATAGTAAGGAGAATCTTAATTTTTCATATGATGTCAGACTAATTGACTGCCTACTAAATAATAAATAAATATATCACAATTCTTGAAGTGCATTTATTTTATTTGACTGGCATCTGTATTTTTTTTATTATTTTTCATTAGTTGGGAAATCATCCAATGACATCTCCCGCCCTTGGTCGCAGCGGGAGAGCGTGTCAGACTTTTACTGACTAAAACCCACACGTTTATTCCTTCTTTGCCTTACGTTCCAGGGCCCCAGGGGTTTATTTTCATTCATCCATGGCTCCAGTAGGCTTCGACCGTGCTGGGCTCCTACAATTTGTTGAGATCTCCTTAAGGCGCGCGTGGAACACTACACGCCGTCGACTACTTAGGCTTGGTCCGGACGGTTACTGGACGACTGAACGGCGTGCTATCTATTGCTCGCCGTTCGCAAGCGCCATCGGTAGCTGGAAATCGGGATCGGGACCCCTGCGGCTGGGGCGTGAGGGGCGTTCCCCGTGACACCCGGGCGTTTCTTCCGCACGAATCTGTTGACCTTGCGAACTTGCTTGGAACCTTCCGAACTGACCATGTCCGATTAGAACCTGCGTCACACGGAAGGTGAGGACGTCGTTCTGCTACCGCACGCCGCAGGTCCTTACCGAACATGGCAAGTTCGGTAAGTTTCTGTTCCGGATTCGTGCGGAGGACACGGTGGAGCACACTGTAGAGGTGTGCCCCGCCTGGGCAGAGCATCGCCGTGTCCTCGTGGGGGCGATCGGCAGCAGCGATCTCTCTCGCCGGGATTTGGTTCAGGCCATGGTCCGGAGTGAGGAGGGATGGCAGGCGGTCGCCTCCTTCTGCGAAGCAGTAATGCTAGCAAAGGAGGATGCTAACTGCATCAGGCAAAGGCAACGGGGCGCACGCCGCAGCCGCCGCCGGGATTCCGATCCCGATTTCCGGCCACCGTAGGCGCGGGCTTGCGGATGACGAGCAATGGGTAGCTTGCTGTCCGATCGTCCGGTAACCGACCGGACTGAGCCCATGTCGTCGACGCCGCGTATTGTTCCCGTGCGCCTCAAGGAGCTGTCAGCAAACGTAGCGTAGCGTAGAGGCCCAGCCTACTAGCTGCAGGCAGGCAGGATCGAAGCCTACTGGGGTCAAGGGCCGCTTTCTGAAAGGAAGGCTCAGCCCCGGTATGATAGGCAACGAAGGAACGGGGTAGGTTTTTATTCAATAAGAGTCTGACACTATTTCCCGCTCCGCCCAAGGGCGGGATCTGTCATTGGATGATTTTACCTACCATAAAAAAACCTGTATTTAACCGTTCACCATCTTTCGACAGTTTACAATGTCGCGAGATAGATTATATCTAGCGATATTTACAATTTTACGGTGACCTAAACAAATAAGGTTGGCTGTAACAAACCAAGTCTTATTATTATTGTTTGTAAAGTACGAGCAGTACAAGGAATGGAGCAGTGGTGGTCGAGTGGTAACGGCCCCGACTTACGAATTGTGTAGCAGGGTTCAAACGTAGCCAAGCGCATTACTTTGTGTAATTTATTTCATCACCACTGCTCTCAATACTGTGAAGGAAAACATCGTGAGGAAACCGGCATGTCCTAGAACCAAAAATTTGAACACATGTGACCTCCACCAACCCGCGTGGTGGATTACGGCCCATTCCCTCTACTAGAGAGGAGGCCTGTGTCCCAGCAGTGGGGACATTAAAAAGGCTGATGTTGATGATGAAAAGTACGAAAATGTCTAAAAAAGGTCAGATAATGTAGTTTCTTATTTTGTTGTTATGCAGTAGAAAGGGACTTGTGCAAGTAGGGACTTGCGGTGATTATTGGAACTAAATCTTTCAAAGCGGCGTATCGACGATGCACCCGGCTTAAATGGGTTTCATGTTTCTAGTTTGCATTGATAGTGCTTCCGCTGTTTGCTGAGGCGCTAACTGATGATTTTTTCGCAATAATCAGAAAAAGATGCGCCTCGCTGTTAAGGCTCGGCTTGGCAGCCCGAATGGTTTTCTGAGCACATTTTCCCAGCGATGGGACTCAACAATGCTAATGAGGTGGACGCGATTGCACGAAAATTGATTATGAACGTTTTTTGTTTATTTATTATTTTGATTATTGATGAATTAATTATTTTTTAAATTTATAATATCTATTTGACAATTTCTTATTATTTAATTATAAATTATTTTTAACTTGGATTTTACTATCTGAAAGAAATTGACGAACGCAAGTGCGTATTCAATGCGGCATACTTTATTTTAGCCGAATTAAAATCTGGCTGAGCGTGTGGTAGACGAAATACTTTACAGCGACGTTTTTCAATCCGGCGCCACCTTGTAATACAGCGATACGACTGCGACAAAATTACGTATAAGTAAAATGTATGATGAGGAAAGAGTGGTTTGAGATAAACTACACTTCTATTTAAGAACTTAGTCGGCGCGTATACTTCCAATGAAGAGAATGGGAGAAGAATGATAATATTTCTATATTCATACCTTTGTATTATCCTGTGAATCATCTGAGCTGTCTTCAAATGCATAATGTTCTTTATATCCCTTGGGAACAGGAGTTTCCTTCTTTTTTACCCTGTTAAAAAGAAACACATTTTATATTAAAGCAGTAGTATTGCCATTAGTTTAATTTCACGTTAGCACTACCTTAACAATTGTCAAGGCATTATGACTTCAACCTTAGTTTACAAAGCTGATATTTTCATTATTTGACCCCATTATTTTACTGCAGCCTCTATTGCTACCCCCACAGAAATTTAAAAAACCTAAAAAACTATCTAATGCTGATGTGTAAGTAAAATAAAGAAAAATGTATTTACTGCTAATATCTCGCGCTAATTGTATGAGTCAAATGAAAAATAGGATGAATTAGCAGCCTGTCATTATAAAACATATTGAAATTGCATTCAGAAGAAGTCGTGTAACGAGGACACTGTGTAGTGGCCGTGCGGGGGTGGCACGTACGTGTCTCGGACCGCGCTCATGGACATCTTCCACTTGGGCTTCTCGAGCGGCGGCGGCGGCGCCTGGTCTACGGGGCTGACGGAGCCGCGCCCGTCGCGCTTGTGCAGCACCTCCTTCTCGACCATTACGTGGTACGCGCTCAGCTTTGACTCCAACTCCTCGAGCCCGTGCATATCGTCTAGCATCCTGATAAATACGTACACACTTTAATAAATAAATGCTCATAAGGACACATATTTATTGGCACAACACAACAAATCAATTTGCCTTTTTTACACGACGAGTGTGAAAGGGATAGTTTATAGTTAGTAAACAGTTTTTCAATAAGTGTGTCTAACATATGGTTATTGCGTACAATACATACATATACAAGCAAATAATAATGTGATATTTTTAAAGTAACGCATTCACGGTTAGCGCACACGAAGCGTGTTTTTTTGTATCGCAAAGACACCTTGGACGCACTCAGAAGGGCCCAGATGAAAGATAGTAGATGTAGATGTATAATATTAATCTACATAGATTGATAGTTCCTATTGGAGTCTATCTTTTTAGCTTAGATTACGAGGTTTTTTATTAACACGCATCCTTTATTTGACTTATACAATTAGCAGCGAAATTAACATTAATGTGTTGCAGTCATATCTTATTTACAAGTGTGTAGTTTATTTGTGACTTGTTACCTCTTATCGTGTTTTCTATCATAGTCGCCGTCCGAACTGAGGTCTCGTTTCTTCCCTTTCAACTCTTTCCTGCAATGCCAATGAATATTTTAGTCGAACATTCGACTACCCGCAAGTAATGGATCGTCTTATAGATAGACAAATTGTAATTGGATTACACATGCGTTAATATTAAGCAAATGCATTGCATCCTGTTTAGAGTTCATTCAAAACATCAGTAGAATATGACTACTAAACAAAAGTAGTCTTGTTGAGGTACAAGTTGTGCAATGATGCAATATTTTGTATTTCTAGGGATCGTTTACTAATATATTTGATTGACTTGCGCCTCATTCAGCAGTTTTTGTTCTGATTTAAATGAATTGGCACTTATGGATAAAAAAATTAAAAGCTAAGGGATCTTTTGTATAGTAAGAAAGTTTCATAAAGAGTTTGACATACCTGATAGCATCTCTGAGTTTCTTATCCCCAATGTTGTCCAAATCGCGCATATTGTAATCGTTGTTGGCTGCAGCGCGCGCCATTTTAGCTTTTCTTTTCTCTTCGCGTTCCTGTTCTTTGCGCTTCCTCTTTGATTCCTTCTTCTTTTTCCTATTGAAACATTATGACTAGTTAAACTACCATATTTGTGGGTTAAAATATACTAGATTTAAATGTATTTTGATTAATGTTTTAATAAGATTGAATTTGCATCTAGAATCATTAAAAGATTTATATAGAAATATAATGCTTGCAAAGTTATTGCAGCAGTGAATGAAAAACGTAACAGAAAAACATAATTAAACAACTCATTTCAATATGTTTCGAGATTGAGCAAAGTATTCTTGGCAAACCAAATTAAAATAACAATAATTTGCTACACATTCGCTTCTAACTTTGCTCACCCCAAACAGAACAGATCAGTGAAAGGTACTGACTTGTCTTTCTTCTTCTTTTTCTTCTTGTCGCGGTCGGCTCCGGGCTGCGGCTGCTGGCCCAGTTCCTGCATCTTGCGGTTGCGTTTGTACTGAGCTGTCTCTTCTAAGAAGTTTCGCACTTTGTCCTCGTAGTCAGAATCCTCTTTGGTCATCTCAAGGAACTTGCGTACCTGGGCAAAATTTATCGATGGTTAATTTTTTTTTTATAAAAGGTGACACATATTGGACCTGGACCAGAGAACTTGAACAACAAAAATATATTTTATATGGCTCCATTTATTAAAACGACGCTTAAAAAGCTCATATTAGCGGAACACATTAGATAGCTGATTGGAAAAGAAAAATATTGTAAATGTTATTTTATAAAAGGGCAACTATTTTTATTTCATATAAACTAGTGCTTCACTGCGAACTTTATAGATGTTGCAGCTTAGTAGGCAAAATAGGAAGAACTACTTTTTTATTTTTTTTTATTATAACTATATTGTGTTGCACTCCTAGACTTAAGACCTCTCTGCTTGGGACGCCTAGCAACTTTATAACAGTAAGGCAATTAGATGGCGAGTTTAGATTCCAATCTATACTAATATTATAAAGCTGAAAAGTTTGTTTCAATACACTTATCTTAGTAACTACCAGTTCGAATTGAAAAATTTCTTTGGTGTTGGATAGCCCATTTTAACCTCCTGGATGCCAATGTCATACCTATATTACATAAGGAATTGAAAATTCGTTCGAAATTTGTCTGTGAAATACTCGTGTATAGAACTATTGTTGTATATATAAGACATAAGTAAAATCTATAGATAAAATACAATATTTTTTATAATTTTTTGACCCCTGAAATATCAGAAAACCTAAGTTTTAAATAATATCGATTTTTTTTTTCTGTAATTCAGGAGGTTAAAGGTCGGCAATAACATCACGCTATCACCAATAGTTAGAGGAACAGTAACCAATTAGAGGTCATCGTTCAGGTGAGGAGACTACTTTCGAAAACCTCATTCATATGACAAGGTGCAGACAAGTAATGCAGGTATTCATATACAAGCTTAAAAAACACATACCTTCAATTCATAATCAATATCTGCTTGCGACCTTTGCGGCTCAGGATTGACTTCCTCCACGGGCGGCGGAGGCGGTTGGTAGCCGTACGGATGGTTGAACTGAGAGTTGTGGGTCCGAGAGCCTGCCTCCGGAGCTCCCATCATCTCCATGCGTTTGCTGAGCGGCGACAAAGATCGCTGTCTCTTGTTGTTAGGTTGCGAGCGACGCTTCTTCTTGCGATTAGGACCCTCGGAATCTAATGAAAGTAACACATACAATGTTTCTTATTTGGCCCCATATTTTCTAAATCTAGAGTATGCACATTGTCATCTTGAAGCTCTAGTACAAACTAGAGATTTTTGAGAAGATAAAAGCATCTTAGATTGTAATTAAGTTAGTTTATTCTAAGAATTAGTAGTATGTAAAGGTCTTAAATATTCAGGAAGGGCCAAAATATTATTTACAAATAGATTACACTTTTTATGCTAGATATGGAATAATTTTCTCGTCGTATTATATGAATTGAAGCATTACGTGTTTTTCTCACAGACTGAATGTCTTACTGGTCGACTGACGATTTTTTGCAAGTTGTTAAATAATATTAATAAAAATTGTTTGCCAGAGGAGTGTTAAGGTAGAACTACACTGCGCACAAACCGATCTGGGCGCGTCGGTCTCCATAAATTTTATTATGGAAACTAGACTTGTAGAGCTACACTTGATACACGCCACGCGACGTCATTCTATGTACAAATCAGGCGTGTTAAACGTGTGCGTCGGTCTAATGTTCGGGCGTCAAGGGCGTCGCCTAGGGGGGACACGGGGGATTAGCCCCCCCCCCCCCCCCCAGAGAATAGAGATTGAATTATTTTATCTAATCTGCCACATTTGTTAATCACAACTAAGGAAGGTGAAGACTGGCAATACGCCACGCCGCACGCGCTTCGTTTGGTGTTACGAACTGAGCACTTTTAGTGCTAGATTTAGTACTATTATGGCAAGAATTTTAGTGGGTATTCTACCAACTTTAGCACTATAATGGTTGAAGTTTTCTCTGGACTGTAACTGCAATTCATACTTTTGCCATTCTCTATACTTCCAATACCCCCACTCCCCCCTTGATTATCGGCTGGCGACGCCCTTGATGTAGTTCTAGCTTTAAATGGATGGGTTAATAAAGTGAGCGTAAAATCATTACCACTAGTATCTGTCGATGACGACGAAGACTCTGATGATGAACTGGAGCTCGACGAGTCACTGGACGACGATGAAGAGCTGCTCGACCGCTTCTTCTTACCCTTGCCGCGTTTCTTTTTCTTCTTTTTATCTTTCTTTTCAGTCAAATTCAACAACTGCTTCAGTGTTTCTTTCATCTCATACGACTTAGCTCCCGTCAATCCAGGCAGTAACAACTCTGCTGGCTCAATCAGAGGTTTCGTCGTTGACGTCTTACTCTTCAAAAAGTCCAAAGAATTCTGCGCCTCCTCGTGGAAAGGAATAATCGCCAAACAATCCTCATAGGCTTTCTGTGCTTCAGTGATCTTGTTCTCATCCTCGTAACTGCGACCCAACGCAACTAATGTCTCCCCAAGGTACTTCCTAGCATTGGCGTGGTTAGGGTTCAATTTCAACGAAGTCTCAAAATCTTCAATAGCTTTTTTAAATGTTCCACTATTGGCGTATAAAGCTCCTCTAGCTACTAATCCTTCAACATTTCTCGGGTCGATGCTTAGTGCCTTGTTCAGGCATTGGAATGCCTCTGAGTGGCGTCCAGCTTTGAAATGTTCAATCCCTTCAGCGACAGAGCGGAACGCCCACTTGCTGGCTTGTGCTTGACGAAGCTCATCTGCATATTCTGTTGATGTAAATCCCCCCCTGATATAAAAAAAAAAAAAACAAAAATTTAGGTTTACATTACCAAATTTAAAATCATTTTATTTTTTTCATAATATAAATAATAAGTCGACTTTGTTTACCTCAATGATGAAAAATTAGTGCAGTGCATGTTGGAGATTCCAAGAAGTTCAGAAAGAAATTGGACGCAGTTGGGGTTATTGAAGCCTGGACTCTTCTCCAATATTGCTTCATAACTCTCACCCTTCATATCCACTGTTTTCCTGGATGGAAATAATACACAAATAAGTAATGTGAAAAGTTGTAAAAATAATTAATTTTCCTCTGATAATGGAGTATTTTCACTGAGATGAGAATAACATCTTCAAAGAAGGTATATTTATTTATTTTCAAGCATTAAATTCCTAAGGTGTTTGCTTAGTGTCACACATACGTTTATCCTCACCTGTTCCAATGGAGCTGTTCAAAAAATGTTATGTTACTTGTATTTTATTTCTTTCACACATAAATATAACATCATAGATTAGGTGATGCCGCCTCGATAATGTGACATTAATATTA
Organism: Leucania comma; assembly: GCA_958295575.1. Classification (NCBI taxonomy): domain Eukaryota; kingdom Metazoa; phylum Arthropoda; class Insecta; order Lepidoptera; family Noctuidae; genus Leucania; species Leucania comma. The sequence continues at coordinate 8,049,663 of OY282468.1, forward strand.
CCGGGACATTCGCTAAGGTCACAGTATAACTCAGTAGGTGTGACACGCGTCTTGAGATCCTCGCTATACCTAGAAAAGAACACCCTAAAATAATAGAGGGATAGTATGTCCACTGTCGTGGACGATACGTCAGGTACAACGATGTGAACAGCCACGCTATCTTGTTAACTATTGAGTCATCTCGGAGCCTCACATCAGCTAAATGATAATCGCCGGGAGCAAGTCCTTTTTAAATATAAATAACGCCAACATCCAATAAATGCTCATTATAAAAGTCCAATCAATACGTCTCAGATAATGCTGGAATATTAAATATTAGCTTTAATACAGAATATGTTTCTTTTTATAGATATCAAGATTGAAGAGACCCTAGAAAAGTATTTGTACTGACCTTTTCCATTTTATGTCAAAAAATAAAAGATGTGTAAATAATTTGAACATTTTGATAACATCCTCAACATTTATGTGCAGGAATCTTGTTGAAATAAATAGTATAAAAACATCCTTCAATAATCCCAAGATTTGTTCATATCGGATCAAACTTTGAACATTATCATGCAATCATTTTCACAAGATGGTGAACAGTGTGATTTTGTACTGAAAAGTGATCATAAACCAGTGAAAACATACATCCAACACTCCTTTTGCTGTTATATTTACACATATACCTACCAGAGTGTGTTACACATTTTGAATAGCTGTGTAAAAACAACCACATGTTGTTAATCTTATAAGCATCAAAAAAACCAGAGGTATTCTTGTATTTTCTTCCATACATTGACAAATCAATTTTTGTGATATTGTTCCAATTGTCTTGAACTCTCTCATGTATGCACATGTATTTACTCCTTTAATATCTACTTCTTCTCAGTTTCCTAGTTATAAGTCTCTTCAGTCCATAATAATCTTCCACAAATGAAAATATATCTTCATGATTCTTCTTCTCAAATAATAAAAAAATACCACTGTTTTCGTAGTCTCAAGAAACGACTTTACTACAAATAAATACATGAAAACAACACTATTTTTGTGTAAAGCAAAACAGTAAAACCTGTAAAAGTGTAGGGACAATGTGATTACTCGGAAATGTGTTATTGAGTTAGTACATACTTGTAGACGAGTGGGAAGTCGTCAGTGCTGAGAAGGCCTAGCGGCGGCTTAGGCGGAGGGTCATCGGAGCCCCGCGTCACACCCTTCATGCCGCACACCATTTTGTCGGTGTCGGGGATAACTTCTATCACTTCACAGCATACAGTATCATTCATCAGGTAGTTTCTTGACACGTTTTTCTTGTCCACAGCAGGTATGATATTTGTAACTGGTAAAAATGCCTGGAGGACAAAATTGATTGTCAAAAAGTTGTCAGCAAAATAATTCACAATAAACATGCTAATACAGGAGGACAACGTGGTATTGGTGCATATTTTACATAATTTTTTCAGGAAAGGAAAATTTTGATGGATATTTGGTGGATCACACTAATATTATAAAGGCAAAGTTTGTAATTATATATGTTGGTTACTCCTTCACACTCAAACTAGGCATACAAGTAGACTATGTTTTGGATAAGGCACAGGATACATTTGATCTTGAGAGCATATTCTATCGGGATATTTTTTTTACTTTCACCCAGGTCAAGCCACTGGCAAAAGCAAGTATCAGCATATTGTTTTTGGATAATAAGGCACATTGCAGTAAAAATAAGCTCTTGTTGAGTGGTTTTTGTGAACTTTTAACAATAGTAACATCTGGCCCTGAATATTAATTGTCCTTTGTGTATTATAAATGAGAACTAAGTAACCACATAATTAAAGATTTGAAAAGGCCAGCAAGTTTATTGAGAATGAATATTAATGATACCACATATAGCCAATGCCAACCTGAGTCACACTTAAACTTGGATTTCTATTTTGCAAATAGACATGAGTAGGTGGTACCTTTCGTCATAGTTAAAGGCTTATATGGACTGTCCACTGTATGCTTGCATGAACTGCTTAAATGTTTCACAATATTGTGCAATACCTTCACATTGATGTCAGCAACATATCTCGAGGTTGGTCCGGCAGTGCATAGCACCTTGAGCATCATTCCTGATGCTGTCCTGTTGATGACTGCTCCTATAATAAGTTCACCTGTCCTCACATTCTGAAATAGAAGAGATGAAAGTATATAACACAATAGAAAGGGCTGATTACTTGTAGGGTTGTCAGGCATCAGACTAAAGCTGGACACAGTCAGACTTATTGGTTCCATGTCCAAATTAGACGGTATCTGGCTTGTCCAGCTCCGGAGCGAGGAGGGATGGCAGGCGGTCGCCTCCTTCTGCGAAGCAGTAATGCTAGCAAAGGAGGAGGCCGCACGCGAGAGGCAACGGCCCTCACGGCCCAGCCGCCGCGAGGATTCCGATCCTGATTTCCAGCCAACGTAGGCGCGGGCTTGCGGACGGCGAGCTATGGGTAGCTCGCTGTCTAACCGTCCGGTAATCATCCGGACCAAGCCCAGGCCGTCAACGGCGCGCACTGTTCCCGCGCGCCTCAAGGAGTTGTCAGCAAACCGTAGAGACCCAGCCTGCTAGCTGCAGGCAGGCAGGGTCGAAGCCTACTGGGGCCAAGGGTTTGCTTCCGAAAGGAAAGCCCGGCCCTGGTAACTAAGGCCACGAAGGAACGGGGTGGGTTTTTAGTCAGTAAGAGTCTGACACTATCTCCCACTCCGCCTAAGGGCGGGAGATGTCATTGGATGATTTTACCCACCACCAAAAAAAAAAAAAAAAAAAAAAAAAAAAAAAAAAAAAAAAAAAAAAAAAAAAAAAAAATCTGGCTTGTCCAGCTGTTTTTAATAGACACCTTTTTTTTGTCATTTCTTCGCTATGTAGGTACCTATCGCTCGTAGCAATTATGATATTGTATAATATACAATGTTATCTTATAATAACACTGAAGTGTTAAGGGTGTCCAGTCTATCTATATGCAAATGTCCGGTTAAAATGGCAACTCTTTCAGACTTTTCAGTTTTAAGATCTGGCAACCCTATTTGCATAAATTATAATAATAATATTTCACAACTATCACACAATGCCGTCTAGTCCCAAGCTAAGCAGAGCTTGTGTTATGTGAGTACTAGACAACATACTTATATATTTCTAAATACATGCATATTCTAGATAAATTACACCCAGACTCAGAACAAATGATCATGCTCATCACATAAACATTTGTCCTGGATGGGAATCGAACCCATAACTTCTGGCATAGCAGTCAGGGCCACAAACCACTAGACCAACAGGCCAGTCAGTCATCAGTTCTTTATAAAATTGTTTGTTACATTTAGGGCTGATTTCATCATTCAATATAAAAACTTAGTTCAACTAAACTGAGCTCAGCGTAATCTAGTTTAAAGACCCGTGTCGTAAAATGGGCGACAACAAAAGAATTGAATCTGAGTTTAGAGTAAACTAAGTTTAATTCATCGCGGTGAAACGCAGAATGAAGCTATAATCTCGATTAGTCACTCAAACTGAGTTTTGTTCAAACAAACCGCGATTAGTTTATTGGTGAATCTGGCTCTTAGTGTTAATTTTCATTCCAAGACTTGTGGTTTTTTTTTTCTGTTACAAATTGAAGACATGACTAGTTAACATTGTACTCTTAATTATGAGCATTTCTTTTATGTTAAAGTAAATTACTGTTCCAATAAAATAATTTATTAAGTTGTTGGTTCAGATGGAGTTTTCGTTCATTCATTTACCTCATTTTTGTATTTCTTTTGCTAAATAAAATCAGTATCGGTACTCAATTCAATGTCTACCTCTTCCTCTATTCAATGAACTGAGGCATTCATTTTAAATTTAAAAAATAGGTTTATTTATCAATTGATATGTTTATACTTACATCAAAGAAATGTCTCAATCTCGCTGACTTGTCCACATTCAAGAATGTTTCAAATGGTGGCATCAAAGCATACAAATCTGTAACAATGGTTAAGAATTTTTTAAAATTTTGTTAGTATTTTATCTAGCCAATTGTTAAATGGGTTATCTCACTGCATAGCAAGGGTAGCCCTTTTTTTCATTCCTCCCAGATTTGTGCAAGTTAGTAAACCAGGACATTATAAAAAAAAATAGATGCTCAGAGCTGAGGATCCTAAAGCCAGGTCAAATTATTCAAATCTATGAAATAATGTTTTAGAAAGATTTCTACTATTTCGAAAGCATCTGTACAATCAGGAACCTCATTAATTTATGTTTTATTACCTGGCCTTGAATAACAAACCCATAAATGAACACTAGGTAAATAGTATGTGGTGTACAGCTGGTTGCTGTGGTAACATAGGTAGGTATCAAGCAAAGCAACAATTTAATCAATTGATAAATAAAACTCACTGTCTTCCGGGGTAGGTGCGTCAGCTGCAAGGCTAGACGAAGACGGCGTTTCCTCCATGATCGAGGTGTCAAACAAAGCATTGGCCTCTTTAGCAATAAACTGGTGTAGTTTCAACCGTTTCCCTCGATCTTGAAATGTCAGATGCTTGTGCCTCGACTGGTATACGGCGAAATCCAAACCACCCACACCAATTTTAGACAAATCATCCTCTCCTCTCTCTGCTTCCCACGTTTTTTGTAACTGTTGGCCATGGTAGTTGATGGATTGCGTCACTAAGGACGCATCCAGAGACGTGTCCATATTGCAGTTCTATAACAAAAATATAATGTAAGACGAGGAAATCAAATTAAAATCAGCAAATAAATATTTTTAATGAAAGTGAGAGTGTACTATGCCGATCGGCGACGCCATTTTGGTAGAATATATTCCGCACCGGAAAGACTACACACAATTTACGGGAGTAATATTGGTAAAATCACTGTAAAATGACTACTAACCTTTTCTAACTTAGAGCTTAGTTATATTTTATATACGGTTCCACGAAAAAATATATTTATAATTTTACTGAAAACACCCCACAAACCACCACATTCTACAGCAAAATTAAAATGGCGACGAATGAAATGAGTGAATGGAGTGAAAGATTGGAATGAAAAAAGAATGATATTGAAAATGGATGTTGGTAACCAGGGCTATTAGCACAAAAGTTTTACTTCATCTCGCATAAATATTATAGGTTGAGTTTTCTAGAGCTAACAAATGTATAGTACTCGATACAGAAAGAGAGATACTTCTTTGTTTAATAATAGTTTTCTAAAATCGTATAATAGTGTCCATTTATGGCACATGTTTGGAAAAAAAAACTCAGTTCGTCTGGTTCTCACTAGCGTTTAAAAAACTTCGGTCTACTCTATGAGAAACTAGCTGACTACCGCGTTATAGTAAAAAAATATCCCAAGGAAATTGATTCCTGGGATAAATATATAGTATCCTATATGTTACGCCACAGGACATGGCATATACCCGTGTTCATGTTCTGTGGCGACACAACGAAATCCGTTCAGTCGTTCAAGTGTGAAGAAGTAACAAACATAGAACACATAGACTCACAAACTTTCATCTATAAAATGTAAAGTCTTTACCTATGGAATTGCCATTTTCATGAAATAAGTTAACGCCCTTTTTTCTTTATATTTTTTTATTTTTATTGATCAAAATATACCAACAAATTAATTATATATACATTAATTCCCCACGCAATCAATTCTTTTTTTCCAAGTTAGTGGTAGCTTATTGATGCCCTTTTTGAAAAAGTCTGCTGAACGGGAGGCAACAAATTCTTCAAAGGCATTTTGAACTGCCTCTCAGTTATTGAAATTTTTCCCCACCAAGAAGTTATCAAAATTCTGGAAAACGTAGAAGTCTGTAGAGGTGAGTACAGTGGATGACGGAGAACTTCCAACCCCAGCTCTTGTAACTTGGAGACCGTCTGCTGTGCAGTGTGAGGTCGCGTACCTATAGTCGTGCAGGATCAGCGGAGCCGAACTATTCACAAAGCTTGTTGGAGATGTACGAGCTTCTCCATCATTGTGTTCAGTTCTTCACAATACACATCTGTAATTATGCTCATCCCATTTGGTACGAAGCTTGTGATGAATGACACCGGCGCTAGACTACCATAAACTTTTTAGGGGTCAGTTTTCAGTTAAAACACACTTATTTACGTCTGTAAGTGTGGAATTAGGCGCACCTTGTAAGATTATTTGCCCTTATAGTAGTTATATCATAGTCTCATCAAGTGTATTTTTTATCTTACATTAATCTTGATAATGCTGTTGTAAGAACAAACACACTTACAAGTACTTTTCAGTGCCTTTTCTGTAAGAATAAAAACGGTTTGAGTAGTCTCACTAATGTCGATATAGTAGTAATTTCTCTTGTATTGCTCTCTGTGATCCCATCGTAAGTGTTTTATCATACCAGTCAAAAAAGCAAAAACACTGTGCCCAGTGTGCAAAAAGTTTAAGTAATCGTATAAATTTACTTTTATGTTTATACTATTACTCTCTTATATGATAATTTTATGTGTTTGACGTTCTGTTATGCTATTATATGCATGAACAACATGCGGAGTACATTTCGTCGATATTTTTGTAATATAAATAACAATAGTTTCACGGGCCCCTTCAAAAATGTGTCTAGAATATTGATAATTTATTAAATTATTTATAAAATATAAATGTGACTCTTAAGACATATTTCTGAACAATTTAAAGTCGAATTTCTCCTCTTTGAGATAAAGGTAAGGCTGATATTTCTTATTTCACACTCGTTAAATCAACTATAAGCCTTTCACTCTTGTTAAACATGGCCTAAGGCAATCGGTCTGCGGCCATATTCATACTTTTAAAAATAACTAACAAACAAATCACATGTTGCAGGTAGGTGTAGGTAATTAAGTTTGCTAAGATATGCAACTATATCTACAAAGAGTTTTGAATGTAAATGTTACTAATTATTTTATAATAATGATGATGTTGACTGCTTTTTAGTTAGAAAAAAATCAAATGCTCAAGATAAATGTGGTCTTGGGACATAACACATTTTATAAGGTCTGAAAATTGTATCGCTTGTGGATACGTACACAACGCTGATGTCCCTTTAAAACTTATTGCATTCTTCAGGTGTCAAAACTGGTAATTAGTAAAGGAGCAGCGTCGTGTTCAAAAAAAATTTCCGGTTTGTTTTATAAGCCATTATGCCTATACTGCCCAGTTTCCAATGCAGGAATCTGCACTTCTTATCTATCTATTTGTTTGAAGAAGCTTGTGGCTTTAGGAAAAATATATTTGATTCTTTTATTTAAAACTAGCGACCCGCCGCAGCTTCGCACGGGTGCAATATTAAATATATTATGCATGTATTATATATATAAACCCTTCCTCTTGAATTACTCCTATCTATTAAAAAAACACATCAAAATTCGTGGCGTAGTTTTATAGATCTAAGCATATATAGGGACAGACAGCAGGAAGCGACTTTGTTTTATACTATATAGTGATCATAGAAAGTGCACATTATACGCTATATGCGATGCATTATATCTGATTGTCCTGTTATAATTTCTTGTTTGATGTTATAATTTCTTCCCGCACCTGTAAAATTTTTTCATAACCCATATTGTTGATGCCCGATTCATTTTTACTTTCATCATTAGTTTCATTATTGTTTGAATAAACAAAGTCGTCAGAACTACTGTCACTTTTTGGCAATACGGAACCATGTAAAAATTTGCTACTTCTAACAATTTTGTCAACTCCAGCATACTTTTGTAATCTCCAACTTAGGTTATATATCAGTTATGTGATACCCTTAATAAAGAATGTCACGAGACTCTTGCAAAATCAAATGGTCTTATGAAAGTCTTGCTAAAGTATTTTACTCTTTAATATGACTTAAATAAGGCAAATTACACTTAAGATTGGTTTGCTCTAAAGCAGTTGTGTACAAAGCTTTAGTAAGAGCAGAAGTTTAATAAAACACTTACTGCGGATTATACTAAGAACGAATACACTTCTAACATGCCTTAAGAAGTGTAAATAATTATCAAGAGCAATTACTCTTATAAAATGTCTATATAATACCTTTATTCTGTGAAATGTTTTATAAGGATTTCTTATATTCATCTAAAAGAGTTCTTAATAAGTTTGAATGTTCTTTTAGTACAAAACGTCTTATAACCTGCCTTTATAAGATACACAATCGTAACCAAGACAGATATAAACCTTTTACAAGATCTAAGCACTTATAAAGAATTTGTTTATCAATCAAGAATTTGTCACTTAGAAAGAGTTGGGACCATACGGTAAAGGTATGTTGACTATAATTTCTCAGGTGAACTCGTTAATTGCGTCAAAAAAGACGTATTAACGGTTGTATACACCGTTAAATTTCGTGGAGGGTCGATTTGGTACATGAAACACTATCGATTTGTAAAAATAAAATTAAAAATTAAAGTACTTTTTTTTTTAAACTCAAATTAATTTACGCATGTACGAAATTAATATCTTTAAGTAAACGTCAGCCCAGCTGTGATCTACCCAAGCAGGGCACACCTCTACCGTGTGCTCTACCGTGTCGTCAGGGCGTTCCACACAGTGGCGAGATACGGGCGTCGTTTCCGTACGAATCCAGTACAAGAACTTCCGGAAGTTACCGTGTCCGGTGAGGACCTCCGTTATGCGGAAGGTAAGGACGCCGTGAGGTCTTTCCAGCCTCTCCTCAAAGACTTATCGCCATAATTATGGCGTGCCCAACTTCTCGCTGACCTAGAATCCTGAAATTTGGCATGAAGCGAGGTCTCATAACACATGTACTTATAGAAAAAAATTCTGAAAACTGTAAATTTCTAGTTACGTCACAAAAAAAAAACGGCGTTTCGGAAAATCTTCGTAACTCAATTCGGGAATTGAATTGTTGTACGACTCGCACTTGCCTTGAAACTAAAAGATGAAAGACGTTTGGTTGATCTTGGTATTTATTTTAATTAAAGGTACCAATTTTTAGACACGTTTACAAGCATGTCGGCTACGCAAATAATTAACGTCTAGTTCATAAGCGGGGAAGCACAGTGACGTTGCCATTGAAATAGTTTAACTATAGCACATCGGCACTAGTGCGGTTGCCTGCGCTTATTCAAATCTTAACTTTGCGTATTTTTGTGATGTTTCGTAAGAACTATCAGGAGTCCCTCTCACCCCCTTGTAAGAAAAAATAAGGCATGTTCGACCCCTTGCCCCTCTAAATCGCGTTACGTAATATATGAATAGCCCCTTGCCGAGAAGTCTGACTCGTTACAGTTACTGCCAAATACTATAAAAACATCACAATGTGTTGCACGTTGCACCTGTATTCTAATGTAACTCAAAAAAGATAGTTATTCATTACTGATGATGCGGCGGCCTGACCAAATAAATAAATGGATAAACGATTTTGCAAATAGGTTTTAAAAGAACACTTTACTCGTCAATTCTTTTTCGTCATTTTAAACTAGATGGGGCCGGCGAAATTGGCGAAGAAAAAAGAAATTTTGACATTTTTATAGTTCTTTTTTATGGTAGGTAAAATCAAGGATCTTATATATCCTAGAAATCATCCAATGACAAGTCCCGGGGCGAGAGAATGCAAGGGGCAGGAGATACTGTCAGACTTACTGACTAAAAACCTACCCCGTTGGCCGTTCCTTCGTTGCCTATCATACCGGGGCCGAGCCAGCTTTTCAGAAAGCGGCCCTTAGCCTCAGTAGGCTTCGACCCTGCCTGCCTGTCTGCCTGCTGACAGATCCTTGAGGCGCGTAGGAACAGTACGAACCGTCGACGACTTGGGCTTTTTTTTATGGTATGTAAAATCATCCAATGACAAATTCCGCCCTTTGGCGGAGCGGGAAGTAGTGTCAGACTCTTACTGACTAAAAACCTACCCCGTTCCTACGTTGCCTATCGTGCCGGGGCCGGGTATTCCTTTCGGAAGCTGACCCATGACCCCAGCAGGCTTCGACCCTGCTGCCTGCAGCTAGCAGGCTGGGCCTCTACGGTCTGCTGACAGCTCCTTAAGGCGCGCGGGAACAGTACGCGCCGTCGACGACTTGGGCTCGGTCTGGTCGGTTACCGGACGATCGGACACCTACTACCCATTGCACGCCGTCCGCAAGCCCGCGCCTACGGTGGCCGGAAATCGGGATCGAAATCCCGGTGGCAGCTGGGGCGAACGCCCCGTTGTCGTTCGTAGAAGGAGGCGACCACCAGCCATCCCTCCTCGCTTCGGACCATGGCCTATACCGAGGCCCGACGCGAGAGATCGCCGCTAAAGATCCACCCCACGAGGACATGGCGATGCTCTGCCCAGGCGGGGCACACCTCTACAGTGTGCTCCACCTTATCCTCCGGGTGGTCCACACAGCACAGTACCGACACCCGGGCGACTCCTCCGCACGAATCCGGTACAGGTACTCACCGAACTTGCCATGTTCGGTGGACTTGCATGTTCGGTGAACTTGCCATGTTCGGTGGACATTTCGATAGTTTGGTTTTTAGGGAAAAATTAGGCAGTATTGGCCATTCAGAGAAAGAACTAGTCTTTTTGCAACTCTGTTGCCATTTCGAAAAATAAGGCTTTTTGCGCCTAAACCACCAAAAAATGTCTTCAGACCCCGAAATGTTTTTGAAAGACTTGTCCAACGATACTCCACAATGTATACGAAAAAATCATCCCTATAGGGGGTTGGTAGGCACATTTAATTATTTTTCAATACACTTACTCGAAAACTGCCTTTTATTGCACTACGATAGGTTCGATATAGCACATTTATCACCCGCGTGCTTTTTTCAATTTATCAAAACAAGGGCTTTTTTCATTCCTACTTCATCATGGTCAAGAGGGATTATTATTTTTTTTTAAAGCAAAGGGGCAGATATTTTTAAGGTTTTAATATTTAATGAAAATTGAAATTGTGTTTTTTGAACAGAATAAAATAAATAGACAAGCAATAATTTGTTAATACCAACAAATTAACAATTATCTGTGTTCTAAATTCAAAAATATTTGAATTTTTATATTTTTAATATTAGGATGTATACGGTTTGATACCTTTGCTTCTTCTTCAACCTGCAAAGGTTATGCGCAGGAAAAAAGTACACCTAATATTAACTAACTTATTCATTTGTGATAGTTGTGAAAAAGAAGATTTGAAGAGAATCCTTTAGATGCTACGCTACCAGATTATGTGATTGAGGTAAAAAAGCCTGCTGCCATCGAATCAAAACTAAATTGTGAGGAAACTTTTGAAAATTTTCTTCAGTACAAAATGAACAAAAATGCGTCGTAATTTTCCGATAGAAGATAGATTATTGGTGGATTTTTCATCGTATTTCTTCGTAAATGTATTGAAAAACGTCGTTTGATACACGTGGAGATTTGTCACTGCAGCACTCGGCTTCATAACACCCTCGCCTATACGGCTCGGGTGAATTTCGCCTCGGCTGCAATGACAAACTTTCCCCACTTGTATCAAAATATACTATAGGTATCGTAAAAATGGTACCAACTAACGGTCTATTAAGCAAAGCCACGGATGGACGGAAAGACGGACGGACATTGCGAAACAATAAGGGTTTACTTAAAAAAAAAAATATAATGTATATTCATTTATTTATTTATTAAGGAAAAACATAAATCATATTATTTGTTATCTCCAACAAAGGATTTACACACACCCATAAAGATTTGAGGTTTGATAAATTTAAGTTTTGAATTAGTGCACGCTCAAGTACAGGGGGCTACAGCATATTTAATCAATTTAAAACTAAAATTAGAAAAGGATTAATTTGTACTAACTAAAGTTCACTACTAAACTTACATAAATTAAAATTACATAAAAACTACTTACAAAAAAAAAACATAATTATCATCTAATTTATGACTTAAAAAAATATCTAACTTAAACCTGTCCGATTATAATTTAGGTGTATGCCTCACCATCAACGATTGCATAACTGCTTACCATCAGGTGAGATCGTAGTCAAGCACTAGTTTATATTAATTAAAAAACAAACATTAAAAATTAACTACATACAAAATTTTGGTTATTTTTTTTTTCATGAAAATCTATTTCGTGAGTTTTAGCCAAAGTATGAGGCTCGCTTGCCCGAATACAACTCCACCCAACAAACCAACTTCCCAGAGACGGTGGGATGAGCCGCTCTACAAAGTAGTCCTAATCCTAGAAAACCTAATCGTAACATCTGCTACTACTACGGAGCGTGCCCACCTGCTGGCTGTGGGTAATTGGGAGTCAGGTATTTGGCTTCACGCACTGCCGTCGTCGAATATTGGCATCTTGTTCGACGATATCACGATACTACTTTCCGCTTAGCTGTTTCCCTACGCCTAGGTGTTTCTTGCTGTTCTCTTCACCGCTGCCACTGTGGTGAAGTTTTCAACAGCCTCGGTCACCACGACCTGTCATGCGGTCAAAGTGTGGGACGCATAGCGCGGCACGCGAACATTAACAACATCATCCGACGAGCCCTTGTCGCCGTCGGCGTTCCGGCTGTTTTGGATCCTCATGGCCTGGCACGCGACTATAGTAAAAGTCCGGACGGTATGTCTTTATTTCCTTGGAAGAGGAGTAGGCCTTTAGTGTGGGATGCTACCTGTGTTGTCACTCTTGCGTCATCCCATCTTCCTAACTGATCGTGCTTTTGGTACTGCCGTTGCGGCTGCGGAGAACCTCAAGCGGCGGAAATATAACAACCTCGTCGGCAGTTATATTTTTGAGCCGTTCGAGGTTGAAAGTGTAGGGCCGTGGGGTCCAGTGCTCATACGCTTTTTGAAAAATTACCCATATGCTTAGTTGACTCTTCGCGTGACCCTCTACCTCGGTCGGAGATTAAGCATTGCCATACAATGTGGCAATGCCGCCAGCCTTTTGGGCACACTTCCAGTCGACAGCGATGCGGAGGAGTTTTATGACGCCATATTAAGTTAGCCTTTAGTGTTAGCACTAGTTCATATCAAATAAAAAAAAATATAGATAAAGTATTATATTATATTGACCCAGCAAAATAACCCAGATTAGACATGAATCAATTAAGGGATTTTGAATCTTTGCACAGATTACCAAATAAAATGAAAGTGGATCCAGGAAAAATATCTACGATGTTACGATTACTACAAACTAAAAAAAAAACACGCGGACACCTAAAAATGAAACGGAAACTCTAAAATACAGTAGCAATTTAGCCAGTAAAGCACGAAAAACACGACTCAATCTTTAATAACCATAATAACGTAAATTTTTCTTCAGTATCCAAAAGGATAATATAACACAATGTAACCTCCTAATATTTTAGAATAGTGTAGATATACCGGCCATATCTTGCATACTTCAAAGCGACCATAAAGCGTCATTGGGAAGGTCTCACTTCTATAGAGAGCCGAATACAAAAGACGAAAAGAGGGCTAGGTAATGGCAGACACAATGGAAAATACTGTTTGGACTAGGAGGAGGGCCGCCCTCCGTAACTCCGTACAATGGTCCACCGCGAAACTTATTTTATTCCTCCACACTTATTTATTTTTTGTACCTATCTACTTTCAAGTTTTACACGTGAATGCTCACGATTGTGTGTCGGCCATAGTTGTTGTAAAAATAGATTTGAAACGGATTTTAGAGTTATATGAAATCTGTTGCTTTGTATGTGAAAATAACACTATTCTAATATTCACGTTACTGTTATTAAAAATATATTTCGCTTCTTATAAGCTACCAAATTGCTTCCAAAAATAAACAATTATAATTAAAATAGTATTTATTCCAGTGTCTAGTGACAATAAACAACGCTTTACGGCTCTGAAAGGCTTTTGTTCGCTGATGAAAAAACCCTCTTCACTACAATAGGTATCCATATTTTTGATCGAGCTCTGCGGTTTTTTTAACAGATTTCTATAGCTAAAAGTGTATCGCTTTAATTCAATAGAGGAGGGTCAACAAACTAGCTATAAGGGTTGCTACGAGTGGCTACGGAAGTGCCTTTATCGAATGAATGACTGTAAAACTTAAGAAAGTTTCTATTGTATACTATGTTTTAAAATACCTATTTACAATTTCTATCATCTTAGAGAATTGATTTCTTCTGTGCCTGTTCGTAGAATGTGGCTACGAGTGCTACGAAATGCTACGCAGCGTAGCGTCTACGCTACGGGAATCATTAAAATATCTTGATCTAATTGGAGTTTTCTTTAGTCAGCATATTATTAGGTTTATTGGTAAAATTGTGAGCATATCTTTTTTTGTTAAAAATATAAATCTCTTGTTTTTCATAATCTGCAAAGTTTTTGTTTTGTGTTCGGTATGCCGTCATGATGCCGATCATAGCCCTGCCTCTATACAAATCCAACAAAAACACGCTCGAACGACCTTTTAACAATCAACAAGGCCGTGAGTATAAAATGAAAGATCAATTCATACAGAAAACTACTGTTTCCATTAATATCAGTTATTTTGACACGCAATACGCGGTACCAGTTTGTAGTTGCACGCTGAATTTGCGTTATTGAATCTTTTTGGGAGGCAATAAGGTGGTTTACTGTTTAGCAATTAGTATGTTGAGTGTACGATTAGTGGTTGTGTGTGTATGCAAGGTGTATTGTGCAGGTTCACACAATGCGCGGCGCGGCTTTGTGTCTCGCATTCGCGCCATTGTCGTCGGACATATTACCCAACGTTTCCACATTGTATCTGCTCCTGCTGTCTCTGGCTTCTTCCTTTGATGGGACATATCTTATTTGTCGTACGCACTATTGTGTTACAGACTTACTATTCGTGCATTATGTGTAGCAAGCGATTCTTACAAGAATGGTGTTGTTTTTGGGGACTCATTTCCAGTTGATGTTGAGTACAGTAAGCGGTTGACATGGTCAATTAAAGTGTTATAACAGGTTTTTAGTTTGTAAGGGTAACTTGGAAATAATGAAAAGAGTTTAGACATCAACAATACAGACCTGCTTTTTTCGAACCTTTTAACTTCTCTAAATAAACTAGAGTAGCCACTCTTACTATCTTGTTACTTCATGAAGCTAGAACGCCGCTGTGTGGGCATGCTAGTGCGCGACGTAAAAGCGATGAACGCGTGCGATCTCTTCGAGTTAGCGGCCAAGAACAACGGAAAGTGGCTTCTGATGGCGGTGCTCGAGTGCGTGCAGAACGGAGCCAGTAGCGTTATGGACATGCGCGACCACTTCGACGACAGCTAGTGACTGATGTTTTTGCCTCCGCGCCGGTCATTGGTGGAGACGACATTGACAAAATATTGGAGTACATTTTACATGGAGTGATTAACTACAACCATGTCCAATGTCCATGTCCTAGAACCAAAAATTCGAAGACATGTGTCATCCACTAACTCGCACTGGTCCCGCGTGGTGGATTACGGCCCATTCATTCTCTTAGAGAGGAGGCCTGTGTCCCAGCAGTGGGAACATTAAAAGACTGATGATGATTAACTACATGGTCACTATAATCTAGTTATAGGATTATGCGATACCTAGCCCTTAAGGGGATTACATCGCCCAAATCCAAAAAAACACCTAGGTTGATTGAAGTTTATAGATTATTCCTTATGTACGATTACCATATAAAAAATGAAGGGGATACTTAAAGACATTACTAATAAATTGTATTGATTACGTTTCTCAAAAAAATACCCTAACTCTAGAAAAAAAATCTGGTAAATAGGCCTTTTTTGAACATTAATTCCATATTTTCTCGAAAACGGCTCTATAGTTATACATTGAATTTATACCAAAATATATGTTACGATAAATTGAATAACTTGTATTGATTTTTTTTCGAATTTCATTGAATATCGATAAGTAATCAAGAAAAAACTCGAATCAGTACTAACACCCCGCGCGCAGCACCCCCTGCAATGCCTGTTGGTCAATTCTTCTGTACTAGTGTAGAGGTAAATTCTTGAAGGTCATTGAGCGATGTAATACCCTTAATATGCCTTTAGCAAAATGGATATTTGCGTAGAGTCTGTGTTAGATCTGGTTCTGGTTTTTGTGCTAGTTGAGTTCTTCCAAGCAGTTTTGTTAGTTATGATTTAGCCCTATGAAATATATAACAGAACCAAGCGAGTTTCCCCGTCAGCAAACAATGGATAAACTAAAGTTAATGTATTGTAAACATTAAATTACAATGTAAAAGGGAAGTGCATTATGCAAGGGTATGCAAAAGGGTGAATGTTGACCACGAATCCACGATGGAGTTGAGATGCGCGAAGACTATGCGCGGATTTGTCACGGTAAGCACGCGCCGGCCGGCTTCCCAAGCCAGTCTATGCCTGAGTCCCATACCACTCGCCCGTGCTACCGCTACTAGCGCCATTGTCCGGACGAACTTTTTCGTAAACTTATTTTCCCGCCACGTTCCTTTATTCGGATTTTCTTTTCCTTCTCGGTGTGACCGTGATTGTTGAGTGCCAGAATTATTTATTGTGTGAATTTTATGTGGTTGCGTGATGTGTTGTGCTCTTATTGGGAATTTATTGGAATTATCGAGCCTGTTTTGGATTTATGCGGTAAGTTTTAATTATAAGAGCTATGAGAATCCAATTAGATTTTACACAGAAATTAAAATACCAAAATATATTTCCTGACTTTAGGTTGCGACCTATTTATTAAGTTAAGAATATACTAGGTTGCTTTAGTTTTTATTTATATGATGGATTTGATACTTGTTCATTATTAGAGCATCCGATTATTTTAATTAAAACAATAAACAATATCATATCTAAACCGTAGAGTATATTTTATTAAAATTAAATATACTTCGTTATTGTCAGGTACTCCGCTGAAAAGGGTTTTAATATTTATGATTTATTTATTTTATTATTTAAGTACACACATAAAATAGAAAAGCATAACACATACCTATTAGCGCATGTATAAAAACTCGGTCATTTTTAAATCTTTTTAATTTAGCTATGTATTCCAGTTCCGCTAACGAAGTATATATTATATTATCGTACGAACACAATCCGGAACATAAGCAATTTTAATACAACAACAACCGACCCATCAAAAACCAATCGTGCGTCACATCGATAAACGCGATAAAGTTGCAAACAACAAAATAATGGTACGAGTCGCGGAATTAACGCTCCTATTGTGTTAGTACAATAATCCGCTATCTAGGCCAGCCTCAGTGCTGCAGACGAACCTTTTGTCTTTCATGTTCGCCGTTAATAATGGCGGGCACCGAAACAGCCGCGCACAATACCGCGAAATGCGCGTTTTCATTTGCAAGACAAAACGCGCATTGTTGGTGTGTCCGCTCAATACTAAATTTATAGCCGGTGGACTGAGAGCCGTATTGACGGCCGCTAACGAACGACCAACACCATAAATGCATTTTGATCGGAACACAGATTATGTGGCTTTGATCTAGATGAGGCTGTGCGTGGTTATGTAAGTTTGCATTGACTCGTTCTGTTTGTTAGCATTACATATACATACCATAAGCCTTATAGTGTCCCACTGTTGGGACTCAGGCCTCCTCTCTAGGAGAGGGACCGGGCCGTAATCTACTACGCCGCGACCCAGCCCTGTACATATTGATACATATATTGTCACAAGTCTTTGAATTATTGGTTCTAGGACATAACGGCTTCCTCACGATGTTTTCGTTCACCATTTTGAGACCAATGGTGATGAAATAAATTACTGCAAAGCTATTGGCTGAGTTTGAACCTGCTGCCTAGAACTGGTAAATCGGGACCGTTACCCCTGCGCCACTACTAGTCTCTGTTTGTTATTACAATTTTATTGTTTGATTCACGATGATGTGGTTTTTAAATACATCTAGAGATTTGCCGATAACACCTCCTATAAAGATACCTGTGTTCTAATCAACATTTTTTACTTGGTAATATATCTTTGTTCAGTATGTTCTTTTTTGGTTGAAACTTGAAATTTTATATTACAATTTATGAATTTAATCTGATTGGATTCTCATTATGCATTTCCGAATTTATTTTCAGCTTGGCCAAGTACGGTTTCCCGCCAACTGAGTTGCATCTACATGTTTTTTTTTCTACAAAAAGTAAGGTCGAGGAAGGCAAAGGAACTAGGTGGTCAACGGACGCTTTGCGGTGTGTCCGTTACGCCTCAGGCAAGCTGTGGCTGCGGGCCATTAGCGGATTCGTATCTGGCTTCTTGATAGTTTTTTCAAAGGCCACACAAGACTTTAAACATCGCTTTATGTTGCGAAAAAATTTTGGACGAATATTTTGTGAGAGTTATTTTATTAGAGAAGCAGCAACTAACCGCCGAAGGAAACAAGAAGAGGAGATCCATTAGTCGTAGCTAATAGTAAACTGGCAGCAAGAGTGTTCAATAAATATCTGGCAATTTTCAGCAGATAGGTGAATAAACAATACCGTGTAAAAAAAATGGTCTGCTTAAATTGTTACCACGTTGTAGCTACGTTACTAAATCATTACATATAGATTTCCTACTAATTGTATCACTCATGAAAGATTCTATTAAGTTTCATGAAAGTGGTATCATTATTTGTGCATAGCACAGATAGTGTGCAGCGAACTATGAAATAAAAACCTCTATGAATACTATAAATCAAGTGCGACACGCACTTGGCCAAGTTTTGCTTATAAAAGATTCCGTTATGGGTGAAATGCGGAGACAGACGAAAACCGAATAAAAAACTCACAGATCCCCACACATAAAGTTACTCGAGACCCAAAGAGTATGCGTCACAAAAGCGTCGTAATTGGCCCGTTCTTTTTCTACTTCCCTGAAGCATTCAGAACCAATGAAACGTGTGCATTTAAATGACGTTCCACAGCTTTGTGGGGTCACACTAAAGTTGTTCGAGAAACCGCCAGTGAGTCTACGACTTTTGTTTAGCGTACACTGAGGGGCTACTAAAAGAACCTGCTTGTTAAGAAATCATTAGTCATGCTTATTTGAAAATGGAATCGTCACTCGGAAACACCGAGGATTAGGTACAAAATGTTGTTGAATAGTCTATGGTGAACACTGCATTGATTAACTCAATTGAGTTACTACTTTCATATTATTTCAGAACGGTACAGCAGCTTTATGAAAGAAACAATTTCGGTAAAAGTACCCAGTTAATTGGTTTGCACAAAAAACGCGGTTATATTCTATTAAATTCATCAAAAATTTCTTTTGTGTTATATTTTCTTTCATATTACTAAAGTATGAACAAACTTGATTGAACGAATCTTTTGTCAAACAATTAATTGAAGAAGCGTGTGCGCATATAAAACCTACTACTTACGTTTATTTGTACGAGATTAATTCTTTAGAAACTCAATTAAGAAAACACTGTTAAGTTCGTTAGTTTTGTATTTTTTTTTTATCTGATGAAATTTATCATACCCAGATTTACTTCGAATCCGTTTTAACATATTCTAATTGTTTTCTAATATTTGGCAGCACATGTATCGAATCAGTCTTCTTAGCAAACTTTACTGAGGAAGTGCCTTCAGCCCTATTTTACAGAGATCATGCCATTCAATGATTCCACATATCCAGTCGTGGTAGACATTTGTGATACAAAACTACACAATATCTTCTAGGGATCAATTTGACCATAATGAAAACGGTTACTACTACTATTCACTAGATAAAATCCCGCCAAAAACTCCTCAAGACCTAATGAGCTAACAAATGACAACTGACATCAAAACCACAACCAATACAATGTCATCGTTTATTTTTTTTTAAATCAGACTCCTCAGCTGGGAGCCCAGCACGCACCACAAAACATACTTACATAACTACACATCTCTACTCCTATTGAATTGACTCCCCCCACCTCCTCACACCCACTCCCATTCATTCTTTACAGCTTTTGTAGGAACGCTCAGGCTTTTTGTAACAATGCTGCCGACGTGAATAGTAACTGTCGAAATATTGTTAAGCATGATGTCATCTTGCAGACGGCGACTTATTTTGTTGATAGTACAGAGAAAGTTAGTGGTGATAATAATTACTTTGACAGGTGGTCTAGTGATGCCCATAATATAAGGCCAGTGATTTAGTTTCTTCATAGATATCCGTGGGTTTCTTACTTTTTTAAAGTGTAACGTTGATTTTCCCGTTACGTTGTTTATTAATTATTCATACCTAATTATTGTAAAATGTTTGAAAACTTAAAACCAGATAATCGTAACAAGAATTGTGAGTTTCTAATCAATTGGACTACAAGCCGGTCATGCCTAAATATCTGCAACGAAAATTGTCTTCAACATTTTAATTTGACAATATTCGCGATTGTACTGTCTATCGATAATATACATAAAAGTAGAGTATTAAAGTAAACAATGGTACTAGGGAACCAGAGGGTGTAGGGGGGCTGGGCGATCGGTATTTGGTGCTCGCATTGTCGTTGAATAACTTTTGTCCCTATTGTGTAGCTGAAAGTAGAGCCACAAAGACTCTACGGCGTGGAACATAAACCGAAATTCATCAGAGCGCCGATTGTTCGTTTCTTAATGGTGTTTGCAGCTAGATTTGTATGTATTTTCGCTGTTTTTGGATTAGGGACGAATTTCGTTTAGGCGACGCGATGTAGGGACAAACTCATTTGCATGAACTGCATACACATTTTCGGCCTCGTCTAATTTAAATTGTGAAAGACGTGACGCTTGAAAATGTTATTATATTAATTTATAAACAGCTAGTTAGTGACAGAAATTTCACCCACGTGAAAGTAGAAAGTTATTCCAACTGAACCAACCTGGAATAAAAAGTATACTCTGTTCTTTTTCTAGGACATGGTCTCCCTTCTCTTGCACCAAATTTCATCCAAATCTGTTCAGCCGTTAAAGCGTGAAAGAGTAACAAACATACACAAACAAATAAACAAAACTTTACCTCCATAATATTAGTCTGATTTGTAAAATAAATTTCATATACAAGATTAGTTTGTGACAGGCTGCCTTTGTGACAAGCATGGAACACTCGACCAGTCCATATACATATATTAAATCTTTTCATTCCATTTCAAAGGAGATAATCGTAGCCCGCTGTTGTGGAAGGGATATTGTTCAAAGGATTTTTTTTTAAATTGATATAAACTAGTGCTTGACTGCAATCCCACCTGATGGCAAGCAGTGATGCAATCGTTGATGGCGAGGTGCACCAGTTTATTAAGGGCCTCTTCACTCTAGCCTTGAAGACACCTAAATTATTATTATAATCGGATGGGGAAAAAATGACAGGATTTCCAAAAAAGCAGACTATCTTTATAAAACTAAAATTCTAATGTAGTTTTTGGTTGCTTTCTATTTCTATGTAGGTACTCTTTTTGAGGTGGAAAGTCATCAAAAGACTTCTCTTGCTCTAGAGTGGAGCAAAAGGGAATGTCAGACTTTTACTGGCTAAAACCTGCTAAAACCCATCCGTGTTCCATCAGTGGCCCATTACGATCCAGGGCCACGGTAACTCCTTCTCACAATCTTATAGCCCGGGAATGGAAAGCTTTAGAAATTCTCGTGGAGTTTTTAATCAACTAGCTTCTAGTTCTTAGAAAAAAACCAAAACGAATAGTACCACTATAATACTGCGGGCTTGTGAACGGCGAGCAATGGGTAGCTCGCCAACCGACCGTCTGGTAACCATCCGCACCAAGCCCAAGTCGCCGACGGCGCGTAGTGTTCCACGCGTCTCAAGGAGGCCTATGCCTACTGGGGCCACAGGTTTTGCGAAAGTAAACCCCGGGGCCCTGGAACGAAGGCAAAGAAGGATCAGGAGTGGGTATTTAGTCAGTAAAAGTCTGATACAACCTCCCACTCCGCCCAAGAGCGCGAGATGTGATTGGATGATTTTCTCACCTAAAAAAAACCGGGCAAGTGCAAGTCGGACTCGCGCACTGTGGGTTCCGTAAAAACTTATCTACCTATTTTTTTTTGTTTCCTTTTGTCATGTTTTTTTTTTTTGTGTAACCGAATTATGGTGCTTATGCTGTACCGAATAAATTCATTTTCTTTCTTTCTATGGAAAAAGTTAAATTATCGAATTGAGTTACGAAGAGTTTTCTGAATTTCGTTTTTTTTTTGTGAGGTAAGTACAAATTTATAGTTTTCAGATTTTTCCCATGTTCATGCTATGGGACCTTGCTTCATGCCAGATTTCAGGACTATAGGGGAACGGGAAATACCCTGTGAATTTTGAATCCCTTGAGAGTGTCGCAATACGCTTTATTGCAACATAAATGGCCGCATCTTTTTTTTGTTTAATTTCTTCACAGCTTCAAGGGACCGCAGACTTGAGCATGTGGTTTAAATTTCAACTCGATACCTCTACGCGTTCCCGAGATATAGGGTCTTGACAGATAGACAACTTCTCTTCAAAGTTTTTTTTTGTGACGTAAGAACAAATTACCTATTTTCAGATTTACTCCCTTATCAGCACAGATATAGAAATAAACCTGAAAAAAAAAAATGGCACAATGCAAGGTCTTATATGTAGCATATTATTATAAGACCTTGCTTTGTGCCAAATTTTAGAATTCTGGGTCAACAGAAAGTACCCTATGAATTTTGATTTCTTGAGTGTCAAAAACGTATTTTTTTACGACATAAACGGCCGTATCTTTTTTTCCGTTAACGTTTAAAAGTTTTCACAGCTTCAAGGGATTGCAGACTTGAGTATATGGTTAAAATTTCAACCCGATACCTCAACGCGTTCCCGAGATAAAGGGCCTTGACAGACAGACAGACGAACAGACAGTCCAACAGGCGGACAACAAAGTGATCCTATAAGGGTTCCGTTTTTTCCTTTTGAGCTACGGAACTTTTTTTACGTTTACTTAGAAGTTTGAATTTTTCAAAGCTTGCAAGGGACCAAAGACCTGAACTGAGATAATGAATGATGCTGAGCTGAATGAGCTTTATATAAAGCTGATTGGCAATCTTACGTTATTTTTTAGGGTTTCGTTACTCAAGAGGAAAAAAGAAACCCCTATAGGGTAACTTGTTGTTCGTCTGTCTCGCCTATCTCCGTCTCTCTGTCTGTCAGTACCCTTTATCTCAAGAACGCGTTGAGGTATCGATTTGAAATTAAAACCATGTACAGGTCTGCGATTCCTTGAAACTGTGAAAAAATCAAACATCAAAGTTAACAAAAAAAAAAGTAGACTTTGTATCGCCTTAGTCTATACTTATCCTTCGCAACTCCAACATCAGTCACAATATATGTATTTTGAAAGCTGTCGTCCTATCAATAGCCGTTATCTTGATCATGTAAGGAACATTGAGTTCTTTGTGTTGGTATTACCGTCACGTCATTACGTTACAATCAGGTGCAATGTAATTTATTGATTGAGATCAAACTGGCAATCATTGTGTGAGCTACTGTTTGTAGTGATGTCATTTTAGGGTATGCCTAAAGCGAAAGAATTCAGTAGATTATTTTACACATATTAAAAAATGAGATGTTTTTGTTGGTTGTTGTGATCTAGAAACCGTGTGTTGTTGGGTCGATTTTACGGTTTAATGTTACAAGGAAAAACAGTTTTCCTTGTGACGAAATGTGTAGACACCCTCCTCAAGGCTAGCCGCATGGGTTTATTTAATTATTTTCAAATAACCTCGCTTGCTCTCGGCTGAGTGAGACGTACAGTCAGACTTGTATTGTATCAAGCTTCAGATCTGAACTCAAATGGTTGCCTATTGGCCTGAGAAGAAGTTTGCGAGCAAAGATAAGAGGGTTGTCAAACAACCCTCTTCTCTTTGCTTAACTCTCCTACCCCTCCTTCTTATCTTATATCTCACTTTCAATATCTCTGCTCTTCCCACGCTAGGAATCTGCGTTCTTCTAACAATCTCCTACTGCTTTGCCCTTCTCATACTTCTGATTTAGTTTATTCTTCCTTCTATATACAGTCCATCCTTCTGTGGAATTAGCTACCTCTCGATATCAGGACGGCCACGAGTCAGTACGCATTTAAGCGGAAGTTGCGAAATTACTTTCTACACCAATAGCAGAATCATCTCAAATACTCCTTCACTGTATATATTTTTTTTTATAATGTGTATGTATAGGTATACAGTATATATGTAAGTATGTTCAGTTTTAGCTTTATATATAATTTTGTAATATTTGTTTTCTAAATAGTATTTTCCTTTTTCTTTTTTTTTATGCACCTGCCATATTGTCTCTCCACCTTACTCCACCACTTAGGGTAAGTTGACTGGTAGAGAAAGCCTAGGGCATTAAGTCCGCCTTTTTACCTTTGGTTGCATGAAGATTAAATAAATAAATAAATATAGACTACCAATAGACAGGACATAGCGAACAAAAACGTGATCCGATACTTGTTACCGAGAAGTAGTAACTCGCTCAGTCTAATAAACGACTGGACCTAACTTCAGTTTCGTAAATATTTTTCGTATTTACTCTGTAATTAATTAGAATTCAATAATTTTCGCAAATAGTTCTTGAAAATAGCGTAATAACATATAAATTACAAATGTTTTCGCATGTTTACTATTGAAAGCTAGCTCACATAGGATGACAGTTTTTCTAAGACAATTCTTCTGATGTCTCTAATCTCTTTGTATTGAATAAAACCCACATGTGTTCTGTCAATTGCTTTTTGCGTTCCATGGCTAAAGTTTTTAAAACAATCGCGCAGCTCTGGCCGTTAGCTTAACCCATGCATATTCTTTACAATCCAACAATAGCCACAATATCCATTTTGAAAGCTGTCGTCCTATCAATAGTCGTTATCTTGATCATGTAAGGAGCATTGAGTTTTTTGTGTTGATATTACCATCATGTCATTACGTTGGTACAATCAGGTGCATTGTCCAAAGAGAATATAAGCACTACGTTTAAGAGACGGGACTCCCATAGAAAAAAATGGCTCAACACGAAACGTCAAAACGTGTACTAAGATTCAATACCAACTTTGACATAGATGACCATATACATGACGTAAGGGGCTGCCAACATAACGGCCGATATAGTGGTGTATCTAGGTGCTCATGGTAATTTTTTATCGATAGTATTTAAAAAAAAAATATAGGTCCATATTTTGGATCTGAATTAAGGTCTATTTACGCCAACTTTATCCATCAGTTTAACTAAGAATAAGTGGAATATTCCATATCAAAAAATAAAACCCAAGGTTTCATTAATTGATATGGAATATTCCACTTACCAGCGAATTTACGTTGACGCAAATGAGGTTGGGTTTCAAAGGTGGGGTGGGGGTGTGGTTAACGCTAAAGGAAACTCCATTTTACGGATTTTAATAATAACAGTTTATTTTATTTTTCTTTATGGTTAAACAAATACAGAAACTATAACCTATTTGCCTATTCTCTATAATGCATAAACCTTAAAAGTATCATTATCTTACTTTATTATTTCTGATTCTGATCTTTACTAGATCTGTAATTGTAAATATAACAAAGTTTACCTGAATGATGCTCTAATTAAGAATCTTACCTTTGCGTTTAAGAGTCGAATCAGTATCAGTTTTGCTAATGTGTAGAAGAAATCCAATCATCTCCCTAAGGTTCTGCAGTAAGTCCCACAGAAGGAATTGCAGATTTTTTTAGTTGTGTCTTCGTAAAATCCTTGGCAGAAAATGTTTGCTACAAACGTGTTTAATTGGTGGAGATAAAAAGCTCCACCAATACGTACGAACGTCCAATCCAATGTTTACATCTAGAAGAAAAATATTAGTATAAGTATAAGTATTGCATTACTTATTAGCATTTCATATTGAGATACCTGAAATATTTATTGTTCGAATAGCATGATCGTTCTATTTTAATTATACTAAATAAAGTTTAAATTATAAGAGTATCGATAGTCGATTAAACATACCCAGCAGTAGTGATAGATCATTTTTAAAATTGAAGAATTTCATTTTTTTATCACGAACTTGTAAATTTTAATAATGAATATTTAAAACTATCGATATAGTCGATAAAAATTCCACTACACAGCACTGTTAATAGGTTATTTTATAGATTTTCGACTGATTTTTATTAAAATTGATTTGTAAATCATCAAATCCTTTTCCGTAACTGAAAATGAACGTTTATTTACGCTTACCTCTCTTAATGTAATGGATATTTAGCCATGAACATTGGCTTTTGACCGTCCGACCGGCTGGCTCGTAAACCACATACTTATTTCACAGATTTTATAGTGCATATCAACAGATTGCTTCACATGGGTACACGTAAAGTCCTATTAATAGGAATTTTCGCTTAAAATTCACGAAACACATATTAAAAACAAAAATAAAACTTTGTTTACAATTCACCTCTTGAGAAGTAAAAGATAAATATGGCGGATGGATAGCTGCGACAGAGTCGAATAGATGTTAAAGCGAGACAGCGATAGCCGCCATTTTGGCCGCCATTAAAATTAGTACGCGTTTCATACATTTGGCGAAGATCATTTTTTTCTTAGGGAGTTTCGCCAGACTGGCATTGTCATTGAATGAGTTCGACGGGCAATCATTGTGTGATCTACTGTTTGTAGAGATGTCATTGTAGGGGATTGTGGTCCAGGAGACTTCAGTAATGACGTTATATTATTGAGTTGACTTGGCTTTACTGCTTAAGCAAGAAGGTAGGTATAGATTCCCTTGTAAAGAAATCTGTAGACGCTATATTCAAGGCTGGTCGCATTTCTTATTTTAACTTAGAAGAACTTATTAAGCCATTCCAATGAAGCCTTCTAAAACAGTTTCCATACTATGCACTAACTCTAAAGCGTAAAGGATAATCACATAGGCATTACAGAAGTTTCGTAAAAGCGGCGACACTTTGCGTCAGAATCTCACCACATCTCGGCAAAGCGCCGGGGAACGAGGGCGGCACACAAAGGGGGTAGAAAAATGGGTAACCTACTCCTACAGGCCTTACAAATCTTACTATTCATATAACATCTATAGAAATCATGGGGGCCATGGTAGGCTTTGCGGCCATCCATGTGATTGTAGTAGGTAGGTAAATGTGCGCGGCTAGTTTGTTACTGTTTTATATTTTGAATTTGAAAATGATGCAAGTTTTCGTATCTTATTTTACAATTTAATTAATCAAAATCTATTTACATAAAAGCGAAATATCACTCACTGATTAATCACGAAATCTCAGAAACTATAACACCTACAAACCTCACCGAAGAGGCCCAGCCTGCTAGCTGCAGGCAGGCAGGGTCGAAGCCTACTGGGGTCATGGGTTAACTTCCGAAAGGAATACTCGGCACCGGCACGATAGGCTACGAAAGAACGGGGTAGGTTTTTAGTCAGTAGAGTCTGACACTACTTCCCGCTCCGCCCAAGGGTGGAATTTGTCATTGGATGATTTTACCTACCATAAAAAAAAACATCTACAAACATAAAAATTGGCAGGTAGGTTCCTTATAGAGTGTAGATGTCCGCTAAGAACGGATTTTACGAAACTCTACCTCTAAAGAGATAAAACGGGGGTCGGAAGTTTAGTGAAGGAGAAACTGACTTTCACGCGGGCGAAGCGGCTGGCAGAAGCTAGTTAAGAATAAAATGATTCCATGTACATTGTACAATAAATAACAAAGAAAAAAGAAATTGTCGCAGAACTTATGTGCATATATCTACATTTCTATACTAATATTTATTATTTTCTTTATATTGAAAAATACTCAAAAAACACTTGATTTTAAAAATTCATTCACCAGATCACCAGTACAATGCTGTGCTTTACTGAGTGAAACAATCATTTTTTACTATAGGGTGACTGGTAATTAGTGAATGATACTTAAGGCCCGGTTCTACTCATTTTGACCTTTTTAAATCTATGGAAATCCACAAATATAAAAGAGTACACCACGAAAATTTATTTTATTAAAATTGACTATATGGCCAAGGGCTTGGCAAAAATGAAAACACGATATAAATTAGTTGGCTCGATAAAAAAAATCGCGAATCTGACGCTAATTTACGATTTCAAACGTATTTATCTACGAGATTACGTTACGGAACTATTTGAAAGTTACAAAAAAAAAAAAATAAAGCTTGTCATTTAAAAGCGCTTCGCAAGAACAAAAATCTTGAATAGTTGTTGTTTTTTTTTTTATATATAAATAAAACCGCTGTTTTGGGGCCGCGAAGACGACATAATCCCGAGTGAAGTTCATACAAAAAAAAACAGTGACTAGAACCGGCCCATAAACACGGGATTAGAGTCATATCGTAACATAAATGTACTGAACTTGGTAGATTTTTTCGCGATTTCAGGTTTGGTCCCATAGTAAAAGTTGTTTGTTATCATGACTATAATCTTTTTTTTTGTAAATAGGTCTCGAACCAACAGTAATGTGTCAAGTTTTAGGAAAGGTCTAAAGTAGTGTAAGCATTCGTTGAGGTCTTCTGAAAGCGGGGTCGGCCTTGTATTGGTCACAATCAGGCATCCTCATGAAAACGTAGGTGATGGTTCAATTTATGAGAGCATAGCGTTGAACCGAGTTTTTTTTTAAATATTCCGGTTTAGCTGAGAAACTTGTATGTTTAGGGATTTTTAGCATTCGTAGCATAGCGTAGCACGGCGCTGCGTCGTAGCGCGGCGTAGCCCAGTCTTATAGTAACCAAAAAGTAAATGTGTAATATTTCATAGACCAACCTTTTACTATAGGAAAAATTTTGATTCAACGATTTGTTACAGAAAATAACAAAAAAACTTAGAAAGAAAAAAGAAAAGAAAACGATGAAGTTCCCCGTAACTCTGAGAAAACCAAGACTAAATCAAGTGGTTCCGTTTTTTCTAATAGTAGGTATAAATAGTCTACCATTTAGACTAGTTATTTTTAGCGCTACCTGGGAATGTGTTACTCGTATAAATGGCTGAAGTAGTTAGGTAGCACATGGTAACACCAAAATAACAAGATGGATGTTACCCGCATCCGTTTATCGCTTGCTCCAAGTCCAAATTTTCCCTGAAAGAAACAAAATTACTCGCTATTCAGCTTCTTTGAACATAATTTATAATTGAAGGTCTGAAGCCACTCGATGTCTTTGATATTACTTATAAATCAGGCCGCCATGAGATAATCTCGATGGTGTCTCTTATTGGCTGATGACGTCAATACGTGTTTATTTATTTAATAAATCAATGTATTGAATGGAATAAAAATAAGATTGGTTTTATTTTTTGATGAAAATGTAACTTTGTTTTAAAGATAGATAAATACACAGTAATTGTAACATACATATATTATAACTGTTTTAAAGTATTCTTATATGTAGCTAGTATTGTTGATCTATCTATTATACCTGCAGGCCTAGCCAAGTTACGACCATTTCATGTCGAATCTCTTTCTACAGTAGATAACGTCTTAGCATAAGTAGCATTTATACTATAAAATTATAGGATGTAGCGATGAACATAGCACAAACAATTACATTTAATTCTGTCATTTTGAATGATGTGAACTTGGCAACAAATTTTATTGAGATATTGTCAATTCCGTACATTTGATTAGTTTTCTATTAGCGTTAACGATTGTAGATTATTTATCGACTTGGCTGCTGACAAAATTAGGTAGCACAGAAAAAAAAAATGTTGGCAATAAACGTCGTTAATTAAAGAAACGTTGATTTTGCAATGATTAGAATTCAACATCACATAGATTTAATTTTTTTTTGTTTATTTGATTGTAGGTACGATGGGAATAAAAAAGACTAAAAAAATATAACGATGCAGATGGTGAAGAACTGCCGAAGTCAAGAATGGAAAAAAATTAAAACAGCTTTTATGTTCTTCTGAAAAGGAAATTAGTAATTAATTAATTTAATTTAATTAATTAATTTAATGTTGTTAGTTGAAAACTAACAACTGCCAGTGACTTTGTCCGTGTGAAATAGGAAATATATAGCTTATGTCATTAAGTAATAAAGTAGCATTCTATTGGTGAAAGTGTGTTTCTTTTTAATCGGCACAGTAATTTTTGAGTTTATTCGTTACAAAATAAAGTAAAAAAATATAAATAATTTCTCTTTTTAATATTAGTACAAATAACAATACCTACTTTAACTATTAGAAATTGCGCACACAAGCAACTTTTGTCTTCATCTTTTTCTTTTTGTCTTCCAAATTAAGTTACGTGTTTGTATGATAGTGCAACAGAGATAAGAACAAGTCACTGTTTTTTTATGTGTATAAACTATTTTTAGTTTTTGTATTGTTTTGTATATATTTTTTGTCCTGTGCGAGTCTCAAATAAAAGTATATCTTTCTTTCACTGAGCAACTAGGTTGCTCGTTGGTGCCTTCCCTACAGCCGCATCGATATATTTCATTACAAGAGAAAAATAACACCTACGCGGGTCTGTTGATGGATCACCCACCATATCACCATTCTTCATGTCCCTAAAGAGATTTAGAAGATTTTTGAAGCCAATAGGACCGAAACATATAACCGTGTTGCAGCGCGGCGCCGCGCCGCTAAAATCGGCTGTGCCACCCGCCCCTCTTTTTCACGTGGCACCAACGCAACCTTTAGCGTTTATTGTCGTATTCTACAGTTTCTCGAGATTTTTGAGTGTGTTTTTTTTTCTCGGATTGTAATAATGCTTATTTTTTAAAAAGAAGACATTACTCTATTTTAAATAAACGACAATGAAGATACTGGTTATATCCATTTAATAAAGCTATGGTAAGTATTTGCGCCGCGGTGCACACCACAAAATACTGCGTTGCGGCGAGTGCCGCAACGCAGTTATGTGTTTCGGCCCTTAATCTCAGTTGTCATTTGAAGATCTTTGACAACCGTATCGGAAGCCAGGGAATCTAACACCGCGCCAGTCTTGAAAAATGGTCCCTACCGTGTGGCTAGATACACGGTTGTAAAACTAGCGGAAGTCAGATCAGCAGTGGATCCATATATCCAGCTCCATCCAGTTTGATTAAAACTGACCTAACACCCAACATAGTTGGGAAAAAGGGGTACACTACATAAATACGAAAAACTTTATTCCAACAGTCACAAATACGATTTTCATAATTCCGAATAGTTCAAAATTCCGAATATAACAATTCCGATTTATCATTACTCCTATTATTATAATTCCTAAATTTCAATATTCCTAACGTTTATAATTACTATTCTTAAAATACCGAGTTTCAATAGGTCGAATAACAAAAAGTCCGTAAAAAAAAAAATGAATTACACTCTAGGGGTAGGGCAGACAAGACTGCATGAAGTCGGTTTTGCAGCGATTCATTTCTGTCACTAAATTTTGTAGCACAACATGTTGATTTTTAATTTATTCGAAGTATTGAAAATCGGAATGTCGTTTTTCGGGCCGAAAACCCTTCGAGCATTTGATTCTTCGAACGTATGAAAATCGGAAAACTAACAATTCGCATTTACGACTTTCGGTAAAGTAAATTTCGTGATTTTTAATAAAAGACATTATAATTCTTAGGTATTATGAAATTCGGACTTTTGAAAATCGGAACATTGAAATTCAGAATAGAATATTTCGAAGTAATTGGGTGTTCCCGGGAAAAAGCTAGGCAGAAAAATAGACATATTTTATTTATGTCATTTCCACATTTTAATTTATTGCAGTTGCTATTTAGCCCCTTGGAGATTTTGCTAAATGATGATTTCCGAAAAATTTCCTTAAGCAGGTATTGGCTCATACTCGTATCTTCATTATAGATTAGTACTCTAAAATAACATGTCAGCTAACTGTAGCTTATTTGGGAAAAGGCTGGGAATTAGGCTAAATTATAATGAAATCTTTTGCGATACGTCTCTTCAGCCTAATCATAGCATAAACATAGCATAATCAGCCATATAATGAACTCAGTGTTATGACTCACTTCTTCTCTTTATGAGACCCAATAGGCATGGTAAATTCAAGATCATCGAACAATTGGTAGATCCAAGCGAGACCAGTGCGGGTCAGCGGATCTTTGAATTTTTGGTTCTGGGTTAGGTTAGTTAATGTTTGCATTCACTGTTTTGGAAGCAGTGGTGATGAAAGACAGGATGTATCTGACATCGTACCACAAACGAATATCTATCTTGGAACCAGTACATGATTCTGAATCCCCCAGTGGTGGGTTTTTTCATCAATTTTTTTCTTAATTAAAAAAAAGTCTGTACTTTGTTTTTAATTTTTTTTTCTTTTTTTTTATTGAATATATATCATCGAGGTTGGTTAGAATAACAGTTTTATACAATTTAAATTAAAAAAACACAGTTTTTTTTTATTCATGGTATTCGTTTGTGGAACGATGTCAGATACACCCTGTATATAACAAACAGTAAAGCGCTTGTCTGGCTTTTGAACCTACGACGTATTACATGTAATGGCCCCGCCATTATCACTGCATTCTAATCATAAGACAAACCAATTTACTATAAATTCTATTGAACACGTAAACAAAAATAATTCCACACATTTTATGAATCACACCACCTTATTCGCCCAAATTGATCGATGCCGTGTTTCATTAGTAAATAAAACTGTCTACAGCACTTTTTACCCCTAATTCAACCCTCTGAATCAAAATCACGGTTAAACCAGAGACAACAATTGTAATAAAGCGTTCCTATTATTCATGGCTGTATTAACTTAATGCGATTCAATAATAGCCATTCACGCGGTAATGAGGGGGTGGCGACAGCTATGTATGGGCTTTTTTACTTTTGTTACGGTATAGAAAGCTATCGAAGGGAATGTAGCAATGGCTATGTCGGACGTTGACATTGTGTGATGTCCTGATGTGTAAAAAACGCAAAGATCTTTCTGATATTCGTATGGCGGAAAATTACTTATGTTAACTCACATATTAATTTTGGTTGATCATGACTCTTGTTGCTTTTGGCGGGATTTGTGGATCTGTCAAAATTCTTTCTTTTAAAAAAAATGCTACCATAAACAATACGGCAACTCTATTTTTATGGGACTCGGAAAAGCGTATGGATAACAAAGTTATCGTCAAAGTGAGCCACATTGTATGTTCCCATTCATACATGAAAAACCGAAACAATTTTTTAACAGCCAATATTTTTAGAAAAGCTAAACTGCATTTACCAACAGTGTCCACAGTTGGAGAAGGGCCAAAGTGCCATTTTTATCGATTGCACTAAACAATGGACGGCCGTCACACAATAGTTGTGAATGGCAAGCGATGTAGATTAGGCAGGGGTTCGCTCTTGACGGATTATGCCGAGCCTTGGATGTTATCTGCCAGCCTAAATACACTTTTTAAAGCGATAATACGCAATTTTAGAGATGTAAGACAATCTATATATTATGTGGGTTATTAGAGTCCATATTTTTTTTTACCTCTGACGGTTTTGTTAGCTTTTTCTAGGTACTTACTTACATTAGTTTAAGCTTTCTTTGGGGTTGATATGGAAAATCATCTAATACGTGGAGTCGAGAGGAAGTATCAGACTTTTACTGCCTAAAATCCACCCGTATACCCTCAGTTGCGATTAATCCTGCAGCCCACTAACATGTATTCGGTTTTGATACCTATAGTGTCTTGACCAACACAGGTTTTCCGATGTTAGTGTTGTTTTATGTGATATGCACAAGCATGTTGACGAGCGTTTTGATTTACTTAAATAAAGTAAATCAAATCGCTCGTCAACATGTAAGTCCCATAGATTTTTCCTGTATAGTGAAGTTTATATTACTATTCTTGTTCTTTTCATATCCGTTCAGTCCACAACCCAGTGCTGGGCACGCCACGATTTAGGCGGTAAGGCCCATCTTTGAGGCGTGGCTTGAAAGGCCTCACGGCGTCGTGACCTTCCGCACGGCGCAGGTAATAACCGAACATGGCAAGTTCGGAACGTACCTGTACAAGATCTGTGCGGAGACGACTTCCGGGTGTCGCCACTGTGCGGACCACCCGGAGGATATGGTGGAGCACACGGTAGAGGTGTGCCCCGCTTGGTAAGAGCATCGCCGTGTCCTCGTGGCGAACGGTAGCGATGATCTCTCGCGAAAGGCCTTGGTTCAGGCCATGGTCCGGAGCGAGGAGAAGTGGCAGGCGGTCGCCTCCTTAAAGGAGGAGGCCGACCGTATCAGGCAACGGCGCTCACGCCGCAGCCGCCGCCGTAATTTATGATCCCAATTTCCGGCCACCGTAGGCGCGGGCTTGCGGACGGCGGGCAATGGTTAGCTCACTGTCCGTCCGGTAACAGACCGGACTGAGCCCAAGTCGTTTACAGCGCGCACTGTTCCCGCGCGCACTGTTGTTCTTACGCGGAGTCGCCAGCAAACTGTAGGGGCCCAGTAGGGTCGAAGCCTAATCTAGGGCTCTGGGAGGTATGAAAATGCATACCAGGGCCCTGGAAAGGAGGATTGGGGTAGGTTTTTAGTCAGTAAGAGTCTGACACTATCTCCCGCTCTGTCCAAGGGTGGGGGATGCCATTGGATGATTTTACGTACTTTAAAAAAAACCTATTGCGTATTTTTTGTAAACAACATTAGGTAATTTATTATATATTTATTCTAAGATTACCCTCTTTACACACAACGAAACCAAAATCCTGACATCCTCAACAGAAACCGCACACGGTAACATGATACAAACCACTTAGCATGTACAAAAAACGCAAGGAAATCCGCCAACAAACAGACAAACAAACAGACAAAAGTAGCAAACCACAAATCGCGAGGTTTAAGTGAGTTCAAATATGAAAAAAGGGAAAGTGGTGGCCTTCTATTGTCGTTGGAATCGCTTTAGCACACGCCGGGGGAGGTATGGCACTGGTAGAGTTGGCGGGTAAATGTAATTACTCTATGAAGTTTATTTAGCTTTTTACTCTGTGGTTTGGGATTGGATCGGCTACGAATATTCGTAGTTCATTTTGGTTTATTATTTTTCTTTCTTCAAGGACTTTGGATGTAGTCAGATTTGATAAGTAAAAAACCGGGAATGTGCGAGCCGGACTCGCACACTGAGGATTCCGTACAAACTGCGGTTTGCGATTTATGATGTATTAAAAAAAAACTAATTACTACTCGTAGATCTAGTTCAAACCAATTTTGAAGTTTGCATGGTAATGTACATCATATATTTTTTTTAGTTTTATCATTCTCTTATTTTCGAAGTTACACATTTTACCAGTTTGGTAGTGTCTCTAGCGCAAACTATTCAGTTTAGAAAAATATATAGGAGAAACCACAATTACATTTTTGAAGACCTATCCATAGATACCCCACACTTATGGGTTTAATGAAAAACATATTTTTTGAGTTTCAGTTCTAAGTATGGGGAACCCCCAAAATTTATTGTCTTTTTTCTATTTTTGTATGAAAATCTTAATGCGGTTCACAGAATACATCGCTTCAACAGTACAGTTCTTATAGTATCGGGATAAAGTGGCTGTGACATACGGACGGACTGACAGACATGACGATTCGTCATTGACGAATCCATAAGGGATCCGTTTTTTGCCATTTGGCTACGGAACCCTAAAAACCATTTAAAATATGAATCATAACGACTTAAACAGGTGTACCTATTACTTATTCAACAAGATTTTTTCTATCTATGAAAATTATCAATACACATTATAGCAAAGTTTATTTGTTTCTTATAATTATTGTAATTTTCCATTTTAGCTCTTGGTCTTTTTCTTGGATTTTTTGTTTAGGTATACAATCTTTTTTAAAATTAAAATAATCAATTATCTCCGTACTGGCCAAAACGCTTTAAAAATATATAATGACGCCATTTACTTCGCAAAAAAAGTAAAAGATTTTTTCCTCGAATCAAATTTTATGGCGATCTAGTTTTATTTTCAACCAAAGTGGCCAGTGCTGGAGCTTAATTGAGCACAAACCAAAAAGTTTGAATTTTAATGATTTATTACCTAGATAGAAAATAATTATTTAGGTACAGGTTAAATAGCAGTCTTATCTGCTGCAATCATCGATATATATGTAGAAAGAATATAGGTCGATGGCTGCAATAAATAATTAATACAATAATTAATTTATTTTACAATTTACATAAAAACAATTAGATACCCATTTTACAAATATCTTAAAATTTTAGGGTACTACTCAAATCCAAACGTTTTTTTCTTTGTCCAATTACAGTACCTACCAAAAAAGGAATTCCGAAAGGGTTGGTTTTTGTCACTTACTTTTTTATAAGGGCGGAAAAGAGATAGGGTGCAGTGCTGTTCGAATATTTTCAATTGTATGGTTACTCAGGGCTGAGATTAAGACAATTCGCGGCCCTTTTCCCAATCGTATTTTATTTAATTGTTTTCACACAACAAAAACAACATCTTTCTTCTTTTCTTTTTTCTTACTTTTTTCTTTGTTAGCACTATAACTTTTTAATTGCAAAATAAGTGACATATTTTTTTCCTAATCATGCTATGGCTTTCCTAGTTTACTATTTTACCTAAGTTTCCAATAAGTAACTAATATATACAAAAGACAGAAGAACAAGTTCAGTCGTCATTATTAAAATTTTGATTGCCTATACTTACCTAAGATTAAATCAAAAATATCAATGGCCTATATCTATATTTCTTATGATATCCTCCTAATGAAAGTTCTTAATGAAATTGACGGTGCTTTTACGGGAACACCAAACCACTGAGATAGTCGTTTGGTAACAAAGTTTAGAGTATAGCCAAAATAAAATAACGCTATACAAATAAAAACATATTCAAGCACTTATCTTAAATCTATCCAGTTTTGCGAATAGCTAAAAGCGTCGTCTTAGTGCTCTAATTATTACATCCACATTGTGTTACGATATCATATTTGTCGACAATGGCGTCCTTTATGTAGCAAACAATCGTGTTGCTGATGAATTTCGGTCTATGTCTGCGCGGTGTCTTTGTTCAGCCCACCGGCCCCCTACCTCCTCTAGTGGACAACACAATGGGACAAAAGTTGTTCAATAGCGCAAGCACCTAATACCCAGCCCACCCCCCATTGTTTCGGGTAATGTTCGACTTTTATGGATATTTTCAATGGATCGGCTATAATCTGGTGAATGAAGTTGCGAACTCTTGCCCATTAACGCTTATGGCTATTTGGAAAGTAGATTTTCTTTACATGCTGTGTAACAATGTGGTAGACTGAAAAGGTGCGTTTTAAAATGTAGCTAAAAGTTCACATTCAATGACTTTGTACTGCATTTCATTCATTTTTTTGTTAGAAAAATCTTTTCAGTCATGAAAAATCTTACAGCGTCAAAGAAAACATCCGTCACTCAATGAAATAACTTGAAAATGGAAGCTTCCTAAATCTCGAAACTTAAGCATGATAATCGTAGAATCGATTCACAATCGAGCGGGCTCGGACGCAACGACGCAAAGTTACGCCGTCCCGCCAGAACACTAGATTATAGAGTTGCGGCGCTCAACAATGGCTCAGATAGCTCATAATGCAGTTTGCCGATGTTGAAAGCAACCGCCACACTTCCCCCGATCGGATTTTCCACGATAATCGTGACAAAAGAACTTTGTGCGGATTCTACCTATATTCTATTGCGATTGTTGCCAGTCGACGCATGGTTTCACGTTCTATTCATATCGACGCTGAACGGATAACTTATCTGCGGCGTGTATTTATTTGTTATATTGCGTTAAACGAGACGGCGCGACTCCACGGCGGTATGGGGGATTCGATTGTTGATCGGTATTTATTAGCTAATCTGCATATTGATGCTTGGGATTTAGGGTTTGGGTAGGTTTGCAGAGCGGTCGGACTAAACGTCCAAAATGCTTAGGGTGCTTTGTGATTTTGGTTGTCATAAATTGATGATAATGATGTAACCTCAATTGCAGCAATACCTACTACAAAGTTACTAGGTTAGAAACTTTATTTTATAATGTTCAAAAACTATTTACTTAAACCTACTCCTAACTAAAAAGAGATTTGATTTGATTTTGTGATGTTTAATAGTGTACAACGAAGTATATAGGTAGTATATAAATAAATAAATAATAAAATATATTTAGGTAATGTCTTTGACCTTTCGAGTTTTTGACAATCAAATTTCATTGATGTGTTTCATTTTTAGGGTCCCGTTTTTGTTTTCCCCTTTGGGGTAAAACGAGAACACCGTATTACTAAGACTTCGCTGACCCTATTACTAAGAGTTTGCTGTCTGTCCGTCTGTCCATCTGTCTCTCACCAGGTTGTATCTCAAGAACCTCTATAGCTAGACAGTTGAAATGTTCACAGATGATGTATTTCTGTTGCCGCTATAACGAAAAGTACTAAAAACAGAAAAAAAAAATTAGGTTGGGCTCCCCTACACCAAACCTGATTATTTGCCGTTTTTTGCTTCGGACGGTATGGAACTCTTCGTGCGCGAGTCCGACTCGCACTTGGCCGGTTTTTACAGTGTTCCGTTTTGTCCGTTGAATCAGAATTTTCGTGCCATATGACTTATTTGATTTAAGATCCTATATGTCCCTAGCTGGGGCAGAGGGCGACCCCCGCGACCACAGTAGTCACCCATCGCGACCGGTCTTGAGCTTTACGCTTCACCTCGCTCTAGATGTCAATCCGATGGCCGTCGCTTCTGGCCTGGCTACGCACCGTGCTGACTGCTAGCACATGGTTTGCCGAGGACGGTCACGCTTCCTTTTCATCAAATAGTTCATGAAAATTTCAAGAAATCCATTAACAATAGAATTTAGTTTCTTTTTTATAATTTCCACGTAAAAATCTCGTCATCAACGAATTACTTACTAAAAAAAAAACATTTCCCGAAAGAGAATTCAGAATCTTTCTACGTGCTTTCTACGCACTGGCATGTGTAGGAACAATGTCTTTTAACACAGAACGCGGATAATAACAGACAAATTGTCAGTGAACTCGTATCAGTATAGTACAATACAAAGACTACAAAGAGCTAGCACAAAGTTAACCCTCAAACATAGAGGGCCCGCACATTAACGTATAATAGTTGAAGTGACCGCGCTGGCAGGGTTGCATTGTCAGCTGACGATCAAAAGTAATATAATATGTGGCTTCTGATTTGATGAACTTGAAGTAAAAGACAAATTACCCAAGTAACAAAAGCTTCTATAACCCAGGCGTTTTATCACCAGACAGTGATACAGTAGGCCTATAATGGTAACCATTGTGACTGCTTGTACTATAAAGGTTTTCAAGAGAGTGTTTTGGTTCTTTAAGATTAAAGAGCATTTAAGTTCTAAAATGTAGCTCTTAAAATGCTTATAGGACCATACAAAAGAATCTTTAAAGTATTGCACTGTAACAGATATGAAAAAAGCGATTATGGTATTATTTAGTACTATAGACGACCTTACTGACACTTTTGTGTATTTATTTTGCACTAATAATGTGTCAAAATAACTTTTACAGTACTAGTATTGTAGGAGTATTGTAAACACTATTACAGCATCAATTTGTGCTATAAAAGTACCTTGCACCACCATTACGTAACCTTTTAGCTTCTTATACACTCCCTCAATATCGCTATGGGGCTAGTTCTGTAAAAGTCATGAAAACTCTTCTATAGTACTAAATAGTACCATAGCGACACCTGG
Organism: Leucania comma; assembly: GCA_958295575.1. Taxonomy (NCBI): domain Eukaryota; kingdom Metazoa; phylum Arthropoda; class Insecta; order Lepidoptera; family Noctuidae; genus Leucania; species Leucania comma. The sequence continues at coordinate 8,089,183 of OY282468.1, forward strand.
CGCAGTTTTTAAGTAACTTAAATTTTAAATAGCTCTATAAATGAGTTTGTGCTTCTGCTACGAGACTTAAAGTGTGACATATTCGTTTTCTATGCAAATATGGCGGCTGTTTTCTGTCATGATAGTACGTTAGCAGCACGGCTGGAATCAATGTGTACTATAGAAGCTATTGTCGGAACAAGACCTTATTTTATTAATTAAAATTTAATTAAAACACGAAAATTATGAGGGCGCATTGTCAAATTTGAAATCAGCATAATGATTTTATCGATAAAATTATTTTCGCAAGTGCAAGCTATGATAAAGTTTATGAATGTTTTTTAGTATGTCCTTTTGCAACAATGGCAAATGACATAAAGCATAACTTCCAATCAATATATTTTGTATTCTTGAGGAACACTCAAGATGATACGATTACAACACGAACAAGTGTGATATGAAAGATCACTGGAATCGTTTATGGTGCAAAATAACACTATAAACAGGTTTTGGTTACTTTTATAGTGCAAATTTGTAACATAAATGTTGCAGACAGCAGTATTTTAGTACTAAAAAGCGGTTCTCGACACTTTTACATTTCAACTACAGAGCTGATGAATCACCATGAGAGCTTTTATATAAAGTTTATAGAATAAATCAGTGATAAAACTAGGGCCTTTTTGGGGTTTTGTAAAAGTTTACAACATCGTTATAGTACTAATCATGAATACTAATTAGCACGTCCTAAATCGTTCTCTGAGCTTTTATAGTACCAAATTTTGCTACTTGGGTATAACTATGTGTCATAAATGTAGGTAAAATGGTGGAAGTAATTTTGTCCTGCAGTAGCCACTTATAGCTGCCTTTGAAGTCAAAACATTAAGTTCACATTTTACCTCTTCTCTATATCTCTATATGTATTCTGTAAATATATACGATTTTTTTTTTACCACGAATATAACTTTTATTACCCCACTATCCGATATTGAAATGCAAATTGCAAAAATCCGTACGAAATTTTGTAGTACATTATTACCTTAAGTTATTTTTAGGGTTCCATACCTCAAAAGGAAAAAACGAAACCCTTAGGTATAGGATCATTTTGTTGTCCGTCTGTTTGTCGGTCAAAACCCTTTATTTCGGAAACGCATGGAGGTATCGAGTTGAAATTTAAACCATATACTCAAGTCTGCGGTCCCTAGAAGCTGTGAAAAAATAAAACTTGTAAGTTAACGGAAAAAAAGATACGGCCGTTTATGTCGCAAAAATCGTATATTTCGATCCCTCAAAGGAATCAAAATTCATAGGGTACTTCCCGTTGACCTAAAATCCTGAAATTTGGCATGAAGCAAGGTAGCACAAGTATAAGAAAAAATCTGAAAATTGTAAATTTGTAGGTAAGTCAGAAAAAAAAAATTGTGATTCGGAAAAGTCTTCGAAACTCTATTCGGGAATTGAAATATTTTCAAAGGTAAGTTATGTACGGAACCCTCGGTTCGCGAGTACGACTCGTTTTTATTTTTTAAATTATATAAATGAGTGAATCACACTAGTTTATAGCTGTTTTCTGACATTTAGCGATATTCCATTTTTTTTTAATGACACGGTTATCAGCCAAATATTCACTGTCAAACAGTGTACTGCTTAGTCCCGAGATAACTAAATAAAATCACTAATGTTTATGTGATTCAATCTTCGATTCAATGCTGTTTATTGTGTATGATAACCAAATGTTGTCGGACAAAATCGATAAAATTAGATTTAGTCAGACGATAGCGTTATGGCTTAAGGAAGGTGGAAGGAAGGGTTAATAGTCTGTTCCTTTAATTGCAAAAAGTATTCTTTATTAATGTTTTTTTTTTGTATATTTGTTCAGCAATATCTTTGCCGATTGCTAATCGAGTCTTTATTTCGATTATTTTTCTTTACGGCTGAAAGCTAACGTTAAAAAATATTCGCGACCGGTCGCACCACGCACTTTAGCCTAGCGCCCTTTCATAAAGGCTATCAGTAGGTAAATACCTGCTACGTCACAGGTCCGGTCATCCACCTAATAGAAGTCAGGAGATTATAGATAGTGCTGCCCGTGCGAAGCCTGGGCAGCTTGTTAGTTAATTCCAATAGTAGTTATATGACCACGTTGTCACAGGGTTGCACTGTCTGTCAAAGTGAGGTTTCCGATTTTAGACACTTAGAGATTCTAGGAGAGGGTCAGTTTATTTTATAGTAATTTTGGTTTACATGGCAACGTTAAGTAAGGAGCGACACTGAAAACAGGTTGCGGAAAAACAATAAAAGTAGATTTTGACGCAAGTGAGAAATCTTTATCATTCAGCCGAGGCAGTTGTTTTGGAACCGAGATACTGCAATGACAATTGAAATTCCCTTTGACTCCAGCGGGCATGGGCCCTATTGAGTCCCTTCAGTTTTGCTGACATCTGTTTGAGCGCGCGTAGAATAGTATGCGTCGTCAACTCGGGCTCGGATATATAGGATAGGTGGACAACGAGCTACCCATCGGTCGTTTTCTGCAAGCCCGCACCCACGGTGGCTGGGGATCGCTCAGCGACTCCCGACGCCTGGCTGGGGTGTGAAGATGTGTGATGGACGTCCGGGCTTTTTTCCGCCTGTATCCGAAATCTTTAAGACCTGCGTAATGCGGAAGGTGAACACGTACTCCTCCAAGAGGGGATTTGTGGCGTGACCAATGGTGAACACTATGGAATAATGTTTTTTTGAGTTGTTTGACTCCTTCGAGCAATCCGACAGCGCGTCTACATGCCACTGCTGGGTATACACTGTAGATTCATTCATCGAAAACCAGATACAGCTTCAATATTCACACCATAAATAATCGTACATAGTAATGACATCACGTTCTTGATCACTTCTCCATTAACTGAATAGACTTAGCATACGTCTCGTCACGTGACGTCGCAGGCTGCGACAAAAGCACGGTCGGTAAGCCGCCGATTATACAATTTATATTCACGTCAACTCAGCCAGTTACGGCATTTTTAGGATCTCAATAGAGTTGTGTTGTAATTTCGTCATGTTAATACATACAGCGTGACGTACTGTGATGTTGTATGAAAGTACATAATGGGGAACCTGCCAGGTGATTATTGGTTATTGTGGCTGTTTCTGTGGAGCTACTTACTACGATTATAGCGCAACTTGACGCAGGGAATAAATATAAATTTTTAGGAAGTAAGGAAATTATGACTAAACAAAAAAAAATGAGTAGTCTTGCCTATGCCTGTGCCATTCCTTTTCGCTTCGGACTGTGGCCTGTACCAAGGCCCGGTGCGAGAGATCGTCGCCGCCGATCCACGAGGACACGGGCGATGCTCTGCCCAAGCGGGGCACACCCCTACTGTGTGTTTCACTGTGTCCTCCGGGCGGTCCACACAGTGGTGACACCCGGGCGTCGGTTCCGCACGAAAGGATTAGGTATTATAATTTACTATTAGAAGAAGTCTGAATAACGACGTCCGTTCCCGTTACTGGAAATAAATTATGAACTCTTATCAAATTATAAGTTAGACAAGTGCTACAATTTGGCTGTGAAATATACATTCCAGTAATCATAGCAGTGCATATTGTTTAACAATTTGTCACTTTTATTTTTCCGGAATCTTATGCCTACAACCGATAAAATGTGAAGGCCAAAATATTACCTATAGTGTACTGACTGAAGTGTTGGTAGACTATTATATTTGACACCTGTCACTTGCCATCCGGCGGCAGCGGTTGGTCTAAGCGGTTGTGTGGTGCGACTACATGCATCATGCATGTCTTCGCATCGGTGAGCCGTGAAATATTCCAATAAGAAGAACAATACATTACCTCAAATGTTTAACCTCCTGAAAACCCGAAACATATATTTCTCCGCCACCACAGCTAGGGCAACACTCAGTACATGTATTAAGTTGTCAAAAACATTTGACACTTGTGTAATATATCGAGGAGATCGTCATTTGTCACCCTCACACATTATTATCAAGTTACACATTTGGTGTGTGACGTATTTCTTCAACTAAGGGTCAGCTCACACAGGGACGCGAATCGACACGACCCGAGTTGGAACAGGCCAGATGTTTTGCTATGCATATTGCGGTGCCGTGGAATTAAACGCGTAGCGACGCCGAGAGGTGCATAGTTCAGGCGCTGTAGTCTCAAAATCGAAAATGTCATGACGCTGCGCTGCGGTATGCGGTACTACACACATAATCCTTTGGAATACGTCTAGAATGGTCTTTTGTTCGGTTGCAGTGTGCGTTTACGGTAAGATTCAAGTCTTGTGTCTTTTACATTGTGTGCCTAATTGAATAGTAAATAAAGAAGACTGGTTTGGTAATAGTGCAAAAAAACAACATTTCATTGCAGGACTCCTATCAAATTAATTTATGTTTTAGTTATTTCAAGAGTCATAACAGAGTTTTTTTTAGTAAAAATGCTAATATAATGTTAGGACTTTAAAAAGTTTCAGGTTTAATGTTTTTTTTTTTTATGGTAGGTAATAGTTTTTTGTGTCCTTATAAGATAAAACATATGTGTTGCTATTGAAACTGAACGTGTATAAAAAGTCGAGACAGCGCTATGATGAATCTTTGAAGAGTGGCTCGTACCTAAATAGACGAGTCTATTTGCATTCATTGTGTTACTGCTTTATGTCCACAGGAGCTAATAAAAAATGAATACAGTTAAGTAAGAACGGGAATTTGAAGTAATTATAAATTTAGTGTTTTAAAACTGCTTGATCTTTTTTATTTAATTCGTTAGCACCTTCTAATAAAATGTTGTAGGGAGTTTAATAAGGTCTTCAATACAAAATTGCATCTTATTCTTTCTATATTGTCTGACTGTTAAATAGAATAAACTTTATTGTATACCAAAAAACCGCTAACGCACGCATCGCGTCTCGGTGTGAGCTGACCCTTAAAGAGGAAATGCAGCTCTGTGGTGACAGGAAGCTTTCAAAATGAAGTGCACTGCAAACACTCAATTTGCGTTCTTATAGTTTTGGAGGGGATTGAAATACATATCGTGATATCGCACTTTTATTTAACGTTTATTTGAGTTGTCGTTTTCGCTATATTTTTAAAGAATTCGAGTTGTGTATGAACTTGAAATTGACGTCGGGGGTGGAGATTTATATTTTTTTTTGTTCTGATTTCGCACTGTTAGTGCTTTTAGCCATTAACATTTTTAAAAATTATTTAATTTTAACAGCCATTTTGAGTTTCATTAGAATTTGGATGTAACACATTCTAAAGTTTTTGCAGAATTTGGTAGTAAATGCATCGAGTCAGCCTTCTTGGTAAGCTTCGCTGAAGTAATGCAATAAAATTCTAAACTTAATTTTACCTAGATCAACTCTGTTTCAATAATTGCTAAATCATGTTGTTCAGTTGTATAGATACTTGAAAATGAGATACTAAAACGACATATTTTTTTTATACCACAATAGCCACTAGGAATTAATTTGCGTATAATTAAAACAGCAAAAAAAAAAAGGCTAAAGCTTATTACAATTTCGTAATTTTATATTATTAACAGAAAAAATCTTTCTTACAGACATCAGAAAGTATTTGTATGCATACATTTTTAACATGAGGTAACATTCATGCAGTCTTTGAAATAATTGGAGTTTTTGGCGGGATTTCTTTAAGTGAAGTTCAGTGGCTGTTTTAATTATTCGCGAATTGATTCCTAGTGGATATTGTGATGTAAAATTGGTGTAATTTTGTATGTTAAGTGTCTGCGCAACTGGACAATATGTGGAATCATTGAAACAGGCGCGATCTCGGTAAAATGGAACTGAGAATTTTATTGTAATATTGATTACCTACCTCATCGAAGTTTGCCGAGAAGGTTGACTTGATACATTTGCTGCCAAACACTACAAAACAAAAAAAACATTAGAATGTGTACGTCCCTATTCTAAGGTATACCAAAGTTTTTCCACGAAGTCATGGCTTAAAGGACTTAGTATCCAAGACAAAAATAATAGCAAAAAAAAAAATGAAAAAATTGCGTTCTGATTTCAAAACTTTCGGGCTCTTAGTTTGAGGCAAATTAATTTTTGGCGGGAGTTTTCCGAATGAAGTTCAGTGGCTGTTTTGATAATTCCCAAATTGATTCCTGTCGTAAAATTGATTGTCTGCGTAGTTGAATATATGTGGAATCGTTGTCCACGTTATTGTATTGACTACCTCAGCGAGAGGGCTAACTCGACATTTGATGCCAAATACCGCAAAAACATTAAAATGTGTCACACCCACATTCTAAAAGTGCAACTCAAAGTGAACTTAAATGCTTTCTAATCTTGACACTGGGTGGGTAAATGCACGAACCGTGCGAAGCCAGAACAAAAAAAAAATGAGCGCAATTTTTTTTTTAATGTCTGCAACGAAAACTGAAAAATCTTGGCGAACTTAGAAAATACCTCCTCTTTCCAGACTAAAAACCTATTTTAATGCAGTAAACCCATAGTCGAATACTGGTACGAAATATGTAGTAAGTAATGTTACTTATGTGATTATATTGCGACGTCTCCGCCGGCCGCGATCCATTGTGCCGGGACAATGTCTGCTAATTCCTGATCCATGTAACTTCCTGTATTGTTCCTATGTTGACAGATTTTCCTATTATCAGCATGAACAATATACCCACTTGTTAGTATGTGTCTACACGAATAATTGAAATACAGCAGGAATCGAGGATTATTCTGTAGGGTGTTACATTATTGGAGTATATTTTAATACAATGCGTTCCAAATAAGAATAGGATCAATTGCCATGTTGTGACGACACGTCATACTGTCAAACCGAAGAAATTGGGTAGGGTGAGCAAAACGGGTTATTCCTTGAGGGCTCAGATTCTGAAAGGCCACGTACCTGAGGACCCCGAGTGCAATAAATATGATTACATTTTTTTTTTCTGTTGTTTTTCTTTTTGTATGATTTGCATAAAAAGTGCACACAAGTACATTTAAATGTAGGTATGTTTTTTAAATACGTAGGATGAAAGTAGTTGCTTTTAGTATGCTACTAACTGTTAATACGTTAAGGAAATATTCTAAGTATGTTGATTTTCTGTTTTGAAAAAGCAACTATTGTGATAATAATTAAAATTTGTGATTTCTCTAGGAGAGTTTATATTATATTCTCTAATTAAAATGTTTACCTTAACCCAGCAAGACTATCATTTTTTTCCTAATTCTTAAAGTTAATTTAATTTTAGTAAACTAGTAATAAAATTTTGTTTGATTTCTTCGGCTGACGGTAGTTTTAAGCTAAACTGATTTTTATTTGAGTTTACCAAGATAGAAACAAATCGGGTGCCTCCGGTGGCCCTCAGGGATCGGCGCCCTCAACAAATAACCCAGCAAAACAAGAACTTTTAAAAATTCAATTTATTTACGAATTGTGAACGAAAAAAATTTAATCGGACTATACGAGTACGTACAGTTCTTCAATTTTGCTCATCTCTGCGTCATTGTGTGAAGTATCTGAGTACATAGTTGCAAATGGAAGAAGAATCCGAATTGTTTCTCTCAATAAAAATAAGCAAAACCGTTTTTTTTTAAACTATGACTTGAAACAATATATTTAGCTAATTTATATTAAACAATAACGTTTTTACTTCACCTAGATTTAACTAAGACTTAGTAATACAAAGCAAAAAGCACCCTTTATTGATACGCAAATAACTTTTCTTTGCAAACCGTACTTTTCACTTTCAGGAATCGAGGTTATTGACTTTCCTATTCTTATTTGGAACGCATAGAACTCGTAATTTGCTGTCGTATGTCTTCATGAGCAGGTTAATATAGGTACGATTTTTTCATTTTTTGAGTTGGGAAATCATCAAATGAACTTAAACTTCTCTCGCTCTAAGATGGAGCGAGAGGGCGTGTCAGACATTTAAACCGACCTACTTTGAAACGTTCCAAGGAAGTTTGTTCGAGGAATGTTGGAAGGTCCGTATCTACTACGCAAGCCCGTGCTGACAAGGAACCGATCTAACTCCTTGTCATCAGATATATTGAAAGCGTATAAATAATCATGTAACGGAATGTGGTACGCGGCAAATAAGTTCGCCAAAACCATCAGCAATGGCTACACGCTCACGGACCCCGGAAATCGCTTATAATCCTCGTCACACAAATTGAACCAACATGGCGGTCGATCTTAAATGCGCAGTAACAAGATCTTAAAAGCAGATTTTCGGGTCCCAATCTCCCACAGCACATCATCATCATCAGCCTTTTAATTTTCCCACTGCTGGGACTCAGGCCTCCTCTCTAGAAGAGGGAATCGGCCGTAATCCACCACGCAAATGGTTCAACTTATTTGCCACGTACTTTACCTAAATTAGGTACCAAAAAATTTATGTTTTGTTGGCTAATTGTAGATGAACACTTCTCATTTTTACCTACCTCTACGGGGAATACGGACGTGTTGAAGTGTTTACAAGCTTTATGATGAAATAATAACTTTAAAACGTTTGTAAAAACGTACTAACTAGGTAACTAAAATATACAATCATTAAAATCATCTACGAGTATATAACCTCTCAACTCGTCTTACCCTATCGAATCGCTATTTCTTGATAAAGTCACACACTACAGTACACTGTGTCCTTCTAATCGATTAATAAAATGTTTCCAATTCATATCGATGCAATATAGGTACTCGTATGAAAAAAAAAACCTGCCAAGTTCGAGTTAGACTCGCGCACTGAGGGTTCCGTACAAACATAACTATGAAAATATTTCAATTCCCTAATCGAGTCTCGACGATTTTTCCGAATCGCAGAAAAGATTTTTTTTTGTGTGACGTAAGTACTTAGAAGTTTGATTTTTTCACAACTTCAGACCGCTGACTTGATTGAACGGTTTTAATTTCAACTCAATACCTCCACGCGTTCCCGAGACACAACAACAAAGACAGACAACAAACAACAAAGTGATCCTATAAGGGTTACATTTTTTCCTTTTAGGTACGGAACCCTAAACCGAATAAAAATAGAATATAATAAACTAAACTTCATTGTACACTACAATAGTAACAGACTTTTTACACAAACTTTAAAATCTAGGGTACAATGGTTTTTTTTTTTTTTTTTTTTTTTTTATGGTAGGTAAAATCATCCAATGACAAATCCCGCCCTTGGGCGGAGCGGGAAGTAGTGTCAGACTCTTACTGACTAAAAACCTACCCCGTTCCTTCGTAGCCTATAGTGCCGGGGTCGAGCACTCCTTTCGGAACTAACCCATGACCCCAGTAGGCTTCGACCCTGCCTGCCTGCAGTTAGCAGGCTGGGCCTCTTCGGTGTGCTGACAGCTCCTTGAGGCGCGCGGGAACAGAACGCGCCGTCGACGACTTGGGCTCGGTCCGGTCGGTTACCGGACGATCGGACAGCGTGCTACCCATTGCACGCCGTCCGCAAGCCCGCGCCTACGGTGGCCGGAAATCGGGATCGGAATCCCGGCGGCGGCTGGGGCGAGCGCCCCGTTGCCTCTGCCTGATGCGGTCGGCCTCCTCCTTCGCTAGCATTACTGCTTCGCAGAAGGAGGCGACCGCCTGCCATCCCTCCTCACTACGGACCATGGCCTGAACCAAGGCCCGGCGAGAGAGATCGCTGCCGCCGATCGCCCCCACGAGGACACGGCGATGCTCCGCCCAGGCGGGGCACACCTCTACAGTGTGCTCCACCGTGTCCTCCGGATGTTCCGCACAATGGCGACACCCGGGCGAATCCTCCGCACGAATCCGGAACAGGTACTTAGCGAACTTTCCGTGTTCGGTAAGCACCTGCGTCGTGCGGAAGTTGAGAACGCCGTGAGGTCTTTCCAGCCACGCCCCAAGGATGGGCCTTATCGCCCCAATTGTGGCGCGCCCCGAACGAGGTTGCGATAGTCGTTGACGCCATTTCGCCATGAGATCCCGCCGGAGCTCTGTCCGCCATGCCTCGACTTGTCGTGGCAGCGGAATTTCGCCCCGGCGTTGCATCTCCATGCGCTTGTCGTGCATGTGTGCAAGGACTGTTGCCTCCAGATCCCACGGCGGTTGGCCAGCAAGGAGGGTCGCCGCCTCGCGGGAGATCGTTCGGTACCCTCGCACCATGCGTATTGCCATGACCCTCTGGCACGCATTCAGCTGGGTCCTCGGTTGCTGTTGCAACGTCGGTGCCCACACCGGAGCCCCGTAGAGAGCCATGGACCGAACGATTCCCGCGTAGAGCTTCCGGCAGGAGGCGTCTGGTCCCCTGAGGTTGGGCAGGAGCCGCCCGAGAGCAGCCCCAGTCCGATTCAGTTTGGGAGCCAGACGTCGGAAGTGCTCCCTGAAGTTCCACCAGCTGTCGAGGACGAGTCCCAGGTACTTCATCGTCGACCCGACGCTGATGTGAACCCCTCCTACCGTTAGCTGGGAACGAGGTGGTGGCGCACCCCGAGGGCCGTGGAAGCACATGGCCTCGGACTTGTGCAGTGCCACCTCGAGTCCCAACTGCTGGATCCTGTCAACGACCATCGCAACCCCGCGTGTCGCTAATTCGACCGCCGTCCGGTACGACTCTCCCCGCGCTAGGACCAACGTGTCGTCCGCGTAGCAGACCACGCTGACTCCGTCGGGGAAGTCGCCGCGCAGCACGTAGTCGTACCCGATGTTCCACAAGGGTGGTCCTAGTACCGATCCCTGCGGAACACCGCACGACATCTCTCGACGTTTCCACTCTCCCTGGTGACCGGGGTAGATGATATACCTCTCCGATAGGTAGGCCTCGATCACACGACAGAGGTAGTCGGGCACCCGGTGGTACCGGAGTGCCGTTCCAATGCAACTCCAGGGCAGGGAGTTGAAGGCGTTGGCAATGTCCAAGGACACTGCCACGACACACCTGCCCTGGGACACCGCATCCCCCGTCGTGAGGGCTCGCACGCGCATGATGGCGTCCACCGTGGAGCGCATCCTGCGAAAACCGAACTGTCCGTCCGACAGGTCCGGCCCCACCCTTGCAAGGCGCGCGACGAGGCGGTTTGCAATGACTCTTTCAAAGAGCTTGCCCACCTCGTCGAGCAGCACAATGGGCCGGTACGCGGACGGAGAGTCCGCAGGGCGCCCAGGCTTCGCTATGAGGACCAGTTTCCCCGTCTTCCAGCGAAGTGGGAACTGGCCCCTCTCCAGACATGCGCTAAAGAGCCCCCTCAATCGAGGCCCGAGAGCCTCCATAGCCAGGACCCAGGCCCTCCCAGGCAGGCCGTCAGGTCCTGGGGCGGTATTCTTGGCACTCAGCCTTCGTACCGCCACTCTCATCTCTACCTCGGTCACCTCTGGAACATCGTCGTCGTCGTCGTGGTCCGCGTCAGGTACTGCCGGTGTTGGCGGAGCCATAGACGGGGGGGAGTGTACCCCCCGCGTAGGGAACAGAGTGCTGACCACACCCTCCACGAGCTCGGGCCGGAGACTCTGAGTCAGTGGGGGAGCCCATGGACGGAGTTTCTCCCGTACCATCTTGTATGGGCGTCCCCACGGGTCTGCATTCAGAGACCCCAGCCAGACGTTGCGGGCCTCCATCTTGGACCGCTTAATCTCCGCTCGGAGGGTGCGCTTCGCTACCCTGTAACCCTCGTACAGCTCCGCCTCAACAGCCTCCGCATCCGGCGGGCGGTTGCGGCGCTTGCAGTACCTGGCGTACCGGCGTCGCGCGTGGTTGCACGCATTGCGCAATGCCGCAATCTCCGGCGACCACCAGTACACCTGGCGCTTGGCACGTCCTGGACGGACTCGGGGCATTGACGCGTCGCAGATTTGCGACATGCCCTCCCGGAACCACTCTGCCTCGACGTCAATGTCGACAGGCCTGTCCGGTGCTTGCACCCAGGCCTGTACCGTCGCGGCTTCCAGGAGGAGCTCCCGGTCCATCTGCCTCAGCGCCCATCGCGGACCACAAGGGCTCCGCTGGACCGGCGCGGTCGAGGTTTGGGCGGAGACGTCAAACCGGATGTACCGGTGGTCTGAGAACGTCTCCACCCCCTCCATAACACGCCAGTCGACGACACGTGGTGCCAGATCGGGGCTGGCGAACGACAGGTCCACCACTGATTCGCCCCGCATCCGCACACACGTGGAAACAGAGCCCCGGTTTAGGAGGGCCAGGCCGGACTCCTCAGCCCAGGCCTCTACCGACCGACCCCGCCCGTTCGTGTAGCGGGAACCCCAAGCCTCGTTCCAGGCATTGAAGTCCCCGCAAACGACCACGGGGAGGTCCCTAAACCCAACGACGACGTTTTTCAGCTCCATAAGGGAGATGTGGAAATCGCCGAGAGATCTGCTCGGGGACAGGTAGACGCCTACCACTGCAATGTCCCCGAACCGTGCTGCCACGCAACCTCGTCCCCTCGTGACGCGCTCGAGGGGCGGGGTACCGGCGGCGGTCGACCTAATAAGAGACACCGAGCCGTCTAGGTCCGAAACCCAGTCTGCACTGGGCAGGACAAAATACGGCTCGGAGACTACGGCGACATTAATCGACCACTGCGCCATGCTCTGGAGCAACAGATCCTGAGCGGGGGCGCAGTGGTTGATGTTCGCCTGGAGGAGACGTAATGGAGCTGTTATTGACATTCCATTACGATCTCCTCCTGAGCCCTCTGTGAGGGTCCTGCCGCGGCGGCTGTGGCGGCGATAGCGGCGGCGGCTACGGACGCGGCTGCGGCGGTGAGGACGTCACCGGGGATGGGCCGGACCCTGTGCTTCACCTTGGTTGGAGGGTCGCAAGACCTGCAACCAGCCTGGTGGTCCGCTTTTTTGCCTGCCGCCGCACATGCGTAGCAGTGCGGCGACTCACGGCATTCGGCGACTTTGTGACCAGGCTGGCCACATCGGAAGCAGCGGTCGCTGCGATCCACCTCCGCGGCGCAAAAGGCCCCCGCGTGGTGTCCCACGCGGCAGCGGTAGCACCGCAGAGGTCTGGGCTCCAACAGTCTCACCTGGGCGGAGACCCAGCCCACCAGAAGCCTTCGGCCCTCCCCAGTGATGGTTTTGGCCGCCGACACGGGGCAGCTGACCGTCACGGCTCGCATGCCTGTGCCATCAGTGCGGATGGTGCCCGCCCGAACCTGGTCGGCTGTGCACCCTCCCGCACCAACAATGGCGGCCACCACCTCGTCGACCCCAACGGAATCGTCCAAGCCCATGATGCGCATGTCGATGCACTTCGTGGGCCTGGACACTCGGGCCTCCTCCGCGTCCAGGGACTCCCTGAGCCTCTTGGCCAGGGCGTCTGCCGCTGGGCCACTGGACGCGCCAGGGACCTCCAGCATTTGGGCACCGGTCACGGTGCGCCGCATGCGGAAGCCCTCAGAGGCTCCGAGCTCCTTGAGATGGGGCAGCACCGCCCGCCTCGCCTTGTCCATGACGGACTTGTACGTCACGCCCCTTTTCTCCGCTTCAGGCTGTAGCGTAATCACTACAGCCTCGGATTTAGGGGCGCGAAGTCTAGCCGCCATGGCGCGCTTCTTGCGCTCCAGCCGCCTCACGCGCTTTCTGGCCGCCCTGGCCGCCTTGCCCGCCTTCTTCTTGGCGCCGACCACCGTCCACTCGGCGCCAGCCGAAGGTTCTTCGGGCGGTTGAGGCGGCCTGGTAACCGCCCCGGCAGGACGTCTTGCCGGTTTAGCGGTGGGAACAGCCGCCGCCTTGCCCTTCGGGGGAGGGACAGCCCCTCCCTGCCGCCGTTGCTGCTGCTTAGCCGCCATGGCCCCGCGCCCGGCTTGCCCAGATGGGCCCGCCTTGGGCGCAGCAGCCGTGGCCGCAGCTGCGGCGGCGTACGTCACCGCCCTCTTCGGTCCAGAGGCCGCGAGCGGGGGACGCAAAACTACGCCTTCCAGGACGGAGAGCTGCCGCTGGATCCGCTCCTGGAACCGCTGCAGTTGCTGCTGGTTCTGCTGCTGGGAAGCAGCCAGCTCCTGCCGCAGCAGGGTCAGCAGCTCGCTCTCCGGCCCGGGCAGGGACTGGGACTCGCCTTGGCGCTGCTTGCGTCCCCTTTCTGGGGCGACGGGTCCACCTCCCTGGCGATCGGCCAGGTCCGCCTCGAGCCGCTCAATCCTTCTGTTGAAGTCTTTCTCGAGCGGCTCGAAGACTACGGCAAGTGCCTCCGAAATGGAGACGGCCCCCTGGGAGATGGCCGTCTCCTTCGAGGCAAACTTCCGTTTTTTAGACACGGCCGTTAGAGTGGCCGTGACTATTTCGCCAAATTTGGCGAGCGCCTCCTTCATGCCGTCTGGCAAGTTGTCAGACGGCACAGGCGCCGAGCGACCGACTTGGCCGGTGGTCGCCCCGAGGGGTAGCGCCTCCCTGGCAATTTCCAGGGATCGCTGGGTGGCTAACTCCTGAACGGAGAGCCCCCTTCCCCTTCCCGACTTGCGGCCCGCCCCCCGCCCGGAGGAGGAGATTTTGCGGGCCGACGCTTCGTCCGAGGACGACCCCGGACAACACCCTGACTTCGGGCGCTTTAGGAAGAATTCGTTCCTCTTGGGAGCGAATTCTTCCTCAACCTCCATCCTCTCCGAGGTGAGCGAAGACGCGGCATCCGAGTCCGACGCCGAGTCTCCGCTCACCTCCCTAAGGCCGAAAGTCCTGCCGGCCTGTCCTGTACCTGCCGGCGCCGCGGACGTGCTGGGAACGGGTCCCAGGGACTCCGCAACGCGGGCAGGTGAGCCACCCTGGCTCAATGCGTCCTCTATGGACGGAACGGGGTCCGGAGACCCGAGGCGGTAGTTGCCCCCCCCAGAATACGAGGGGCAGCCCGAGCTCTGCTCGGGGAGGGATTCTCCCACTATGGGGTACCCTCCTGGGGTAGTTTCTGTTTCACTACTCGCGCTCATGTTGGTGCTGAACACAGCTTCGCCTTTTTGTTTTGAATGGGGTGGGGTCCCCATTATCACGTTCGCCATCCTGGTCATGTCTGATGAACAGACACGTACCGGAGGCGAACCCACTTCTCCAAAATCGCTGCCCAAGAGCACCAACAGCTGGTTGTGCCGATGCTCCTGGACTGCGCACCCTCTGTGGCGGTCCGACTGGACTCCGCCTGGGTGTGTTCCTCTTGGTCTGGTCTCTCCCTTGAGGCCTTCCGGCATGAGTAGCTCTACCGGCTTAGCCCTCAAGATCACGGAGACACGCAAGCCCCACCACGACGACAACGTGGGAACACCGGCGGTGGGGTAGGGTACAATGGTGGCGTTATCGCTGACAGACTATCTTAAAAATATATTATGTATAGTAAAAATTTTAAATAAAATATATCTGCCACTCAATATTTTTGAGTGAGAATACTGGAAAAAATATTGTATGCTTTGCTAAGCGGATTAACAACCGCGTCCTCCATTAATTACGGGCTCGATAACAATTCAATAGGTCAGGACACACCGACACACGATAGCCCATATCTCCGGTATCGCATCCCTCACAACCAATCGACAGATATCCCTGTACACACCCTATATTTGTTTCCGGAGTACATTAATCTACACATCCTGTATATCGTTTTATATGGCTATATAGGTGGGTATAAAAATTTGAATAACGGGTGTCGATTTTTATTTTGACATTTTAGGAAAACAGGCGCAAGTATCAGCCTTTAGAGAAGTAATTGAAAAAAAGATTAAGCGAATAAAAAAATAATTAAAATTCTCAAAAATGATGAAAATAACCTTCAAATCATTACAAACCTCGTCAGTTTATTATTTTAAACAATTGAAATTATAAAATTGTGAGATTTCCTGTGTAAATAACGAACAATTTAAAAAGATCTATTTAATGATTTTTTAGTTTTCTAATTGATCCCTATTTTAAGGGGTTGCATAAAAAATTAATTAGTTGGCCATCTTTAAGAGTCCACCATAATGGATGAAGTACGATGTCACTGCTAATAATGCATTGTCATCCAAACCAAACCATTGTTTATGCGGTGTACAATAAAGAATATATAAATAAATAAATAATGTCTGCAAAATTGCAGCTTAATCGGTTGAGGGTGATTAGAGTTTCCTAAAATGACGTTCACCAGGTGGCAGCACTGAGTCATCAGGTCCAGGCAGCTGTCAAAATGCTTATGTTAATGACATTAAAGATAAGGCCAGTTTCTACTCATATTGAACTTTTTTAAACCTCTAAAAATCCACAAAAAAAACATGAAAATTTATTTTATTAAAATTGACTATATGACCAAGCGCTTAGCAAAGATGAAAACATGATACAAATTAGTTGCCTCAAAATAAAAAAAAAACACGATTCTGACTCTAATTTACGATTTTGAACGTGTTTATCTACTATTACGAAAATATTTGAAAGTTACAAAAAAAAATAACACTTGTTATCTAAAAGCGCTTCGCAAAAACAAAAATCTTGAATAGTTATTGTTTTTTTTTTTTTTTTTTTAATAAAATAAATCCGCTTTTTTCGGGCCGCGAAGTCGACATAATCGCGAGCGGAGTTCATACAAAATACTCAGTGACTACAACCGGCCCTTAAATTGCCGACATCGTCATGTATACGTTTTCAAAAGTAGAAGACCTCTCGGCTAAGTGGTGCCAACTGGTGATGTGAAATTTCCTTAAAATCCTCCTTGTTTCAAAATTAACTAACAAGAGTTATAGGTTTTGGGTCTATACAAACATAATAGCTTACATAAATTACATATTAAATAAAAGCTTATAAAAAGCACAAGGCCAATATTACCACTGACAAATTACGCCAAAATTCCTCAATAGCTGCTATCGTTAAGAGACTGTCAACTCAAAACCAAACTAAATAGTCGTCGAGTTGCGAGTTAACTTTACGTTTCAATTTGGAAAACTGGAAAACATTCATCTTGACGCAAAATGGGAAAGCACTATGGAAAAGACTGGACAGAAACTCAAACAGAAATACGCAGCCCTTATAGGATCACTTTGTGGTCCATCTGTCTGTCTTTCTGTCATGACCATTTATCTTGGGCACCCGTGGAAGTATCGATTTGAAATTAGCCATACACTCAGGTCTGCGGTCCCTTGAAGCTGTGAAAAAATCAAACTTCTAAGTTAACGATAAAAAAAGCTACGGCCGTTTATGTCTCAAAAAACATTTATTTCACCACTCTCAAACGAAATAAAATTCATAGGGTACTTTCAATTGACTTATAATCCTGAAATCTGGCATGAAGCAATTTCTTATAGTATAAATCTGAAAACTGTAAATTTTTAGTTACGTCACAAAAAACTTTTTTGCAATTCGGAAAAAGCTTCGTAACTCAATTCGGGACTTGAACTGTTTTTATAGGCAAGTTTGTATGGAACCCTCAGTGCGCAAGTCCTACTCGCACTTGCCCGGTTTTTTTAATTGTATTTTAGTGACAGGAACTCTAATTTTGCTGCTTTAACTACTTTTAACGTTTATTACTTTTATTTGTCAATTGCTTAATAAATGCGGATGTCATATTTCTACATTGCATTTTCTAAAACTACTATTATGATTTCGAGATGGGTGCGACTTAGTTTATCGACCCTAAAACAAAGTCGCCCTAAAACAATTAAAAAGACAACAAAACTTGAACAAATCACATCCATTCCATTGTATTACTTCATTTGTTTCCATACAATGTTGTCTGAAATTGTGATCCATCATGAGTTGAATAACATCACACTGAATAGTTGGTGGGTGGCTTATGAATCGCGACCAGCTTTCGGAGACCTCTCGAAGCACCCTTTAGCACCCTTCTAATATCTAGTATTGTTTTGTGTGAAAGGGGGAGGGGTGCCAGGGTAATCTGGTGGTGGCGAACCATTGTTGTTGCGTCGGATTCGAGTGCGAATTGTCACAGGCAGTCGGACGATTTTATCAATCGCTTATTATTCAACTCCTAACAAATGGATGATGACTCATTTGTGAATGTAGTGGCGCCAGAATGTTTGCACAGTTTTGTGCAATATGTCGTTGATCTTAATTTCAAAGTCTGTGCAGAATATTGGTTTTGTAAAGCAGCTTTTTATCCGCAAATCTCTAATGAGTCGGTTGTATGCATCAATGTTTACTTTAGGGTACTCAACGCTCTCATGCGATTTTCCGACTGTGAGGGATTGATGAGCTTTTTTTATATTACGTGAAGCACGGATGATGGTGCTTCGTTATTTTGTCTGTCATATCAGTGGTTTTTGCTAACGATTTTAATCTTTAGTGATCCGATATCTGCCTGCTACTGCAAATATATTCAATAACCACTGGGTACTTTGTTATAAGGTAGCTTCTTCGTTTTAAGTATGTGTTATGAACGTAATCATATAATTTCTTTTATTTCAATATCGGTACGAAAATTATTTATTGAAAAGTAGTAGGTGATCATCACAACGAAATGAGTCAGCGACCAGTAAGTACCTGTAGCGTAAGATCTAACTTTAAAATCAAAGGCGAACTCCAACGGACAGGTCCACTCAAATCTGCGTGGTTCTTTCCTCAGACACAAGTCTGCATGGTTCTCACATGATTTGACCAATACATGTTTGTTCTATGGAAAAGTTTTTTTTTTTAAAGAGACTTTGACCCCTGAGTTTGTTTCGGTGTTTCTTCTCAGAGTAGTCAGCTAGGAAACACCGGCCTCATCTAGTTTAAACTGACGAAAAAATTTACGTGTAAAAGTGTTTTTAAAAAACCTATTTGCAAAATAAATATCATTTATCAATAAAAAGTTACCTTTCGATATTGTAACCGATAGATTAGTAGTCAATAGAGGACAATTTTATTAATTTAAAACGCCAGCCAACACAAAAGTACAAAGGCATTATGCCTTAAGGCGTATAGTCCCTTGAACATTTGGCCGGAATTAAATGCATACACACTTGTACCGGCGCCTAGGCGGCGTACGAGAATCTGTGCATTTAATTCAGTGTTGCTATTCTCTAAGAAAACGCAGCGCTGCCGCAATTACGAACATCCAAATAGGATACATTGAATCCAATCCAATGTATAGGCACATTAGGTTGACAATCCAATATTTGGTTGTTCGTCGTTGAGGCAGCGCTGCGTTTTCTTAGAGAATAGCACCATTGGCCGGTTGCGCTCGGATAGAACCCCGCTGAACTTTAAATACATTTTCTTTGCTAAATATTGATTGATTTACATAATTATGCTATGTATATTCTGAAGAACACTTAACCTGCATTTTTTTGTGTAAACATATTTCTAAAGATCAAAGCCAAAAAGGCAAAAGTATTGATCTTACGAAAAAAATATATGTTGATTATGTTGTACATAAATCTATTATAAACATATATTTTTTCCAGTCTATTGACCTAGCCGTTTCGGAGGAGTAGGCTTCAGAAAGTAACTGTTTTATGGCACTGTTCGGGGAGAGGCCAAGCCAGTGACATAGAAGAGATTGTTGGAAAATGTAACTAAAAGTAAACTTTAGAAGTACAGTTATAAAGAGCAACAAATAACTTCACACGCTTTGGGTGGAGCGAGAGGGAGTCTCAGACTTGTATTGACTGAAACCCACCTGTATATCTTCAGTTTCCGTTTGCGTGCCAGGTCCAACTTACTTTTTCGAACAATCTCGCAACTCAACGTCTTTCGTTGCGTATGCAACGGCATTCTAGTCGTATCTTGCATCTCGCGTCTCGCGTCTCGCGTTTCGGATCTCATCACGACAACAACGTTAGTTACTAAAACGATTTTCATTCGATTTGGCCGTTTGACTGAGCGGGCACAACAGTAGCAGATATCGAACGAGTCCATTGTTGGAGGTGACATCTAAAAGCATTGTGCCAAGCAGTACAATCGCACCATTACCGCCGCCATTGTGACAATGTTAACATATCGTTATCTAGATCAAGCGCCATCTATTGTCCGCCGCGGAGACTTTTGTGCAAGAATTTTCTTTCCTTTTCAGCGTTTTGTCGGATAGTTTTGTTACGGTTTATCGACCTTGAGTTGTCGGCTCACAATGAGGGGATTGTGTTCTGTATACTGTTAATTGAAGTCCTGCGTAAACTGGAAAAGATTTAAAACAATATAATATAATAATAATATAATATAATATAATATATTCCACAACTATCACACAACACCGTCTAGCCCCAAGCTAAGCAGAGCTTGTGTTATGGGTACCAGACAGCTGATAAACATACTTATATATTTCTAAATACATACATATTATAGATAAATAACACCCAAACACAGAACAAATGATCGTGTTCATCACACAAACATTTGTCCTGGGTGGGAATCGAATCCACGACCTCTGGCATAGCAGTCAGGGCCACTAACCACTAGACCAACAGAATTAGAATTTAGTTGGTAGATACTATCAACTGATCATATTCATCAATCATGTCAGTTTAGTTCTGTAACTGAACTGCTTCCAGGGCAGTTGGATTGTTTTTTTAAGTTATTTAAAGGTTTCTCACACAAAAAAAGGTGTCAGCTTGAGGTAGGATTGCAGTCAAGTGCTAGTTTATAAAAAAATTAAAATTAAAATTAAACTTAACCTTTCTTCCCCTAAGTGCTTTGCCAAACGTATTTGACACTATAAAAAGTTCATTAGATTAACTTTGGTTTTAAAATGGCCCGTAAGTTAAGCTTGAAAGAAAATCCGTGCGCTCGTAGCGCCGAGTACTGCGTAGTACGGTGTAGCAAGCGGCTACGCAATGCTACGATATTTATAGAAGTTATAATAGTATGTGACCTTCCTGTACTATAACTTTGAAGAAATATATTTCATAATCGCCATGCTTGGTTGAAGAAGTTTTAATTAATTTTAATTGTTTTCCCTCTAAGACTTTCCGGGAAAATAAACAGGAAAGTTTTGTTTCGTAACTGTACGGCTTTCAATAGTTACGTACCTATATTTTACGAATTTGGAAATCACTGTGAAATCTCCTGTTGACTGTCACTTGTCAGCGGACCCGTAGTAAAAATTATGCTACCATCACTGAACACTTAAATATTCAAATTTTGATCGAGTTTTTTTAAATACATAATAGGTACATAATAGTATAAGTAGTGAAAGCGCCACCCTGTAACCAACACCTATATGATAAATATGCCTCTATGGCACAATTAATTTAAACAGCTGTGCTGTGCTGTGAGCTGATACAATCAACTAACCTATCCAGGTTTCGTTGTACATATTTAATTTCACCCTCATTACGAAGCATGGAGGGATGACGCGACATCCACCAGAGTGGCGGACTGACCACGCGACCACGGCCGCACCATTGTTCACCACCACAATGACTGGTTAATGAGATCAGATCCATCCCCGCCGGACAATGGCCACCCCCGCCCGTCCCACTGATTTTATTAATTAATTCATTACAATAGAACCTGAGTTTCGGTCCACTATCTATTGTTGGCGATAGTGATTCAGCAGGTTGACCTTATGGCGGACTGATAAAGGGTAAATTGATAATTGTAGTTGATTTTCATGATTATCTTTTGTGTTCTGGCGTGTTTGGTCATACCTGCTAAGAAGGGTGGGTAAGATTGAATGAATTTTAAACTGTTGGCTTAAGGTGGAACTACATTGGGCACACGTGGGTCAAGTACGCTGATCTGAGCGCGTCGATCTCCATACATTTTATATGGCAACTAGACTTGTAGAGCTACATTAGATCCACGCCACGCGAAGCGACTCTACGCTCAAATCAGACGTGGCCTTGTGTGCCTCGGCCTAATGTAGTTCCCGCTTTGCAAATTTTATCTAGGTATGTACTTCTTTAGGTATTTTGCTATTAGATACGGTTTTCCCATCCGGTTATAATTTAGGTTGTGTCTTCAAGGCTAGAGTGGCTCTTGATAAACTAGTGCTCTTCACCATCAACGATTGCTTACCATCAAATAGGATCACAGTCAAGCTCTAGTTTATATCATTACAAAAGATATACTTAGAGGTTTATTCATTAATGATTACACTATTAAAGTTGTTCTGGAATAAGGACTTTCTATCGTGGTAGTATATTTCCTCGGGATAGTGATAATATTCTACTGAAGAAGCTAGTTTACTGTATATTTTATTGTACACCTCATTATAACACAGTGCAAACATTTATCAAAACAAATGTAAAATAGGCGGTCTTATCGCACAGGGCGCATTTTCTTACAAACAACCAATCTCTGACTTTCGGTTGGACTGAACGAAAGAGGGCGCCTTCGAATTATGACGCGTAGCCGCAGCGCGGTTGTAGCGCGGCAGTCGCACGTCTTTATTTCTATGGAATAACAAAGCAGTGCGGCGGTAGCGCTGCAATCGTGCTGCCGTCGCGCGGCATTTTGCGGCTAATTTGAAGGTGCCCTTCGACAAGGTGGTCAGTTTACTATAACATAAATAATGTACATACAATTCCAAATAATCACACTAATAGTATATTATTTTTGTTATCTTCACGCTCAATCGGCTGAATGGCTTTGGATGAAATCTGACACCCTACCCTAGGATAATATTTATCCAGGGATAAATATTATTTTGAGTGGGATAAGGGCAGGAAGAAGAAGAAGAGTGCCATGTACTAGAATAGCACGTACTTACGATACTTTTTAGAACCAAAAAGTTAGTTTTGGTAGGGAGACAGAAGCCCATACTAAGAAAACTTGTGTTATGGTTCTCCTGGCAACCTTTACCCAGACACATTCAGCGATCTCTCGCGCCGGGGCTTGGTTCAAGCCATGCTCCAGAGCGAAGAGGAGTGGCAGGCGGTCGCCTCCTTTTGCAAAGCAGTAATGCTAGCAAAGGAGGAGGCCGACCGCATTAGACAAAGGCGCACACGCCGATCCCGATTTCCGGCCACCGTAGGCGCGGGCTCGCGGACGGTGGGCAATGGGTAGCTCGCTGTCCGTCCGTCCGGTAACAGACCGGTCCGAGCTCAGGTCGTCTACGGCGCGCACTGTTCCCGCGCGCCTCAAGGAGTTGTCAGCAAACTGTAGGGGTCCAGCAGGGCCGAAGCCTACTGGGGCCAAAGGTTATGTGAGAGTGTCACCACGGGCCCCGGGACAAAGGCATGGAACGGAAAGGTAGGTTTTTAGTCAGTAAAAGTCTGACACTATTTCCCGCCCCACCCAAGGGCGGGATTTGTCATTGGATGATTTTACCTACGTTAAAAAAAAAACCCAGACACATTAAAGAATAGATAAAAAGAAAATATACAGATTAGAAACTTTATGGGAGTGTGGCAGTTCAGAAAATATTGTCATGCATGTGTGTATGTTTGCGTGTTTATGTGAATGTGATGGTGTTTGCGCATGTGTTTGAGTGTAACATGTGTTAGTATGCCTTAAAAATCTTTGTTTGTTGGTTTGTTAGGAAGTTTTTCTGTTTCCTCATATCTAAACTTAAGGAGCCATTTAGTAATTTTTCCCGTATATTCCCTTTTTGTATTGGGATACATACTCGTACATATTATGCAACTCATTAACCAGGTTATACATCCGTGGTCCTGAAAAGAAGGAGAAATAACCGCTGAAGGCTGTTTTGGATACAAATAAGTACACAATCATACTCACAAACTTTCGCCGTTAAACATAATATTAGTGTAATTACTTATTCAGGAAAATATTTCAGGTTCGATATCGGCAAGTCTATTCACAGGAACTTTTAGTAGAGGAAAATGTATGAAAAGAAAAACGTATCAAAAGGGTAGATTTGTAATTGTGTTGTTCGTTATATTTTCAGTTCGTCCGTCTTATCTTTATTCCCACAAAACATTTTTGAACCATTCTTCAGGAAAATCTCAAACAATACGAAGACAGAAAGGTTTCTTTTTTCAACACTAAGTGGGCTCATGTTTTTGAATTTCTAAGTTCTTTTTAATTAGTCTTTGATTGTTTCCGATTCATGTGAAGGTAAACGGAATATCGGCCTGAGAATGTAGCGAATAATTCTTGCTTCCTATCGAACTTTCTTATGTCTTCATCTTTTTTATATATTTCATATGGTACGCAACTTTTTCAAATAATGAAAATAGAACAGCTGATGTACTCAATCAAAGATACTTCCGCCTGACCACCGCTAAGTTCATTTTTGCTTGCACTCGAAACAAAATCCTCCAAGAGTTTGGTTTGGCGCCGAGCCGCAGGATTCAAACAATTTATTTTTAAGTGATCAGGCAGAAATGACCGCGATGGTACATAGGCGAACTTAACCCACGATTGGGTTTTCTTACAGCAAATCATAGGTATTACATTCACTCGTGAGCAACCAAATCGAATCAACGTACAAGTGCTCACTTCTAGATGTTTTATTCAAAGAATATTGAACTGTTAACAAAAAAAAAATGATATACCGTTGGAAAGCTTGAAACTTTAGCTTTAAATTGGTACTATTATTATAAAAAATAATTTTGTACTTTTTCAAATAATCATTTCAATTGGACGCATAAGAAAATGTGCTCACAGTATTTCCAATTTTGGCCCAAAATACCCCTATAAAACTCTACGCAATTGTTTCATCTTATTCATCGCTAATCAGAGGTTGACAGTACTTACTCAGCTCCGTAAATACAATCCATTTTGGTCAAATTATGAATACAACACCAAAAAAGCCAGTTAAATGGTTTCTCAATTGCAACAGGGACTTACTCAGCGAAAATTAACAGTTCATCTCAATTTTAGCCAGTTTGCTCTATCAATACTTACAGGGGATTTCAAATGACCAGTGGTTTCAATCGGAGACGAAGACCAACTTGTCACCGTTCCACATCGGTGAAATACGCTTTTTACCTTTTTATTGTTTCTACTTTGCTGATAAATCTTACTGGTTTTGTTAAACAACAGAATCTAAGAAGAGTTCGAGGATTGGCTGTCAGCAAGTATAAGATAGCATGAAGATGGTTAAGGGAAGGTACCCTTATCCTAGAAAGGGCTACCATAGGCCTGAAATTGATGATACGCCATCAGTGATCGCGCCTCCAGATTGCTCGAAAACATCTTGATTGGAATCTAGAGCTGGAGAAGTAAATTGATGATTTTCAACATCGAAAAAAGAAATGCCCTTTTGCCCTGGAAGTACAGTACCTCTACCACGAGTTTTAAGCAATAGTATTCGTCGATACTCGATATCGACGCCGTAAATATTTTGTATGGCAAATTTTGGTTCTGCAAGTGACCGCTAGAGGCGCTGCAAAATTTGCCATACAAAATATTTACGGCGTCGATATCGAGTAGCGACGAATACTATTGCTTAAAACTCATGGTAGAGGTACAGATCCTTCAACGAAAATTCTTTCTCTGAAAAAAAGACATTTTCTGCGAGGTAAGCCACAAGAGAAAGGTGCTGGAAAATCTAATGTAAAACATAGAACTAATCATGGTTTCCAACCAAAATACAAAAGTTTTTAACATGTTCATAATCTACAGACATGTCACTGCGATCGCCGCGCGGCGTCGCAATATCTCTATTGTTTTTGAAGTACAATGAAGTACTCAGATAAAATAGGAGTCGGCTGGAGTTAGCATATGAATAAAGTGGACAAAAGACCCCTTCTGTCCATAGCGAAATTTTATTAATTGTGCTTTGTGATAGGGCTGCGCTGTCCGCGTTGAATTTTCATCAGAAATCGTTAATGTAGTAGTCATATAGATTTTATTTTTATATTTGTAGGTACTTTGTTCTGGAAAAAGGTTAAGGTTTCAATGGACAAAACCCAAAAGGTAAACATGGAATTGCAATAAATGTAAATTGTGATCGATGTAAACTCAATGGGATTCGAATTATGGACACACGAAAATATTTGTTATGGGGTAATGCGTTAGGTGGGCTAATATCCTACTAATATTATAAACGCGAAAGTTCGTATGTATGGAAGTTTGTTACTCTTTCACGCAAAAACTGCTTAATAAATTTCGATGAAACTTGGTACACGGGTAGACCATGTCTTGGAACAGCACATAGGGTACTTTTTATCTCGTGAGTATGTTCCCTTGAGTAACTTTTCTACTATCAAGTGGACGAAGCCGCTGGCAGAAGCTAGTAATTATTTTATGTACTTACAATTTACATAAATCAGAATTAACGTTACTATAAGTAAATATATAAAAATTTTCTTATTCGTGATATTGGAGGTCCTTTCAAAACATGTTTCCACGGACAAACTTTACAATTTTCATCAGAGTAGCTTTGTACAGAACTCTGTAGCGATTCGAGCAGCGCATATTATTCAAAACGAAGTTGAAAACATGACCAGTAAAATTCAATTTTAATATTGCATCGTATCTAGTGGGAGATTGAATTTTGATACGTCTCGTATGCGTCCCGGAGATTCGCCCCTGCGGCCGCCATTCAGCGTCGCCCGGGCGTATTGCACACTGCAGTGATACAGCTTTCAACTGAACAAAGTGTTGTATAGTATTGAAAACACACCTGCTCGTAAACTGTCTGTTATTAACTCTACTATTAGGTTCAGAATCCTGTCTATTTCTCACAAGTGGCTTTTTTTTCTTATATTCTTCTAAGAGCATTTTTATTCCCAATTTTTTTACTTAGTCTAAGATAAACATTATTTTTTAATCGATGCAAAGACGAACAACCCTCTTATAGTTTTGTAAATATTTAAACTAGGCTAAAAATAGTACAAGTTAGTGTTGGGTAACTCGCATAATAAAAGTGAGAATGAGGGAGGCCCTCATTTTACCTCGCGAGGTACTCACGAGGTACCCCTCATTTGAGGCGAGGTGTTTGTACAGATCTAGCTATTGCATGGCGCCTCACGACTCCACGAGTACTCACGAGTTATAGTTACGAAGCACCGAGCGTGAAAGAGACAGAAAATCTTGCCAACCGCCGCGAATCGCGTTGAGGGAGAGAGCGAAATGCAACAAAACAACCACGTAGGTAATATTTATTAGTGACGTTTATTTTACGGAGTTAAGGTTCATAATCATTAAACGCTATAAATAATGTTAGTACTCTATTTCAACCAAAATTCAACGGAATTTACTCACTCACTCATCAATGTTGCTCGTCACTCGCCTCGAGAGTTCTCAGACAAAATACTCACTGTGCGCGTCGCACTAGAACTCTGTAAACCTCATGAGGAATTGAATGAGGTGGTTCAAATTTGAGAATCGAGTAACTCTTTCAATTCGTCGAGGCGAGTTACTCATTTGAGGTACCTCACGAGTGAGGGGCTCATCACTAGTACAAGTATATCTATTAATTAGTCAATAAAAGTAAATAATTTCACGAAATAGGTTATGATGTTTAGGCTAAAAAATTAAACATCATATTCTAAATTAATATTATATTTCATGAAATAATTTACTTTTATCGACTAATTAATAGATATATACTTGTGCTCTAATACAAAGAACATTCAATTTGTGAACAGAACACATGATTATTTTGATAAGAATGTTATATATAAAATTCTATTTAATTTTTTGAGTGTGTTGAAAACCGTCGTTTGTAGCATTTGTAATTGTAATCTCCCAGCTCCATCAGCGCAACAGCATTACCTTCAGCTTGTTTAATTATTTTTTATTTATTTATTTATTCCCAGCAATATCCTTACAGACTAATCCAAATCGATATTGAGGTTTCTTATTACTAAATTATAAATTAGATTTATTAAATTATCTTAACCGTAACAAATTTTAAAAAGTCCTATCTTAGTAAATTCACTCAGAGTACAATAAAATATATCCACGTCTTCAGTTATGAGGTTGAGCGTGCGCAGCACGCGCGTCAGAGGCGCCTCGCTCAGCAACTTAGTGCGCGCGCGCGGCACCGCCAGCAGGCGCTTATATTTTTGTGTATACAATGTTTTATTTTGAGACCTAATTCTCTACATTTACAAAAAGTCTACGGATATGATAGGATGTCAGTATTTATATCTACACAAGAAACAGAAAACCATGCCGGCAACGACTACAGAAGTCGATGCTAATAACATTTATTTATGTCCAGGCCATC
This sequence comes from Leucania comma, assembly GCA_958295575.1. Classification (NCBI taxonomy): domain Eukaryota; kingdom Metazoa; phylum Arthropoda; class Insecta; order Lepidoptera; family Noctuidae; genus Leucania; species Leucania comma. The sequence continues at coordinate 8,117,107 of OY282468.1, forward strand.
TCTGCCCATCCCAGGTTGCCTGGAAGTATATATTTAGGTCTCAAAATTGTATAATCTTTTTACCTTGGTGTACAATAAAGTATATATAAATAAATAAATTCGTGGATGAGCGATTGCATAGTAATGTTTTTACCTGACTATATTTCACGCAATAAATAAATTGTATTATGACTACATCGTTTCTGCGGCGACACACTGTGTGATTCGCTACCGGCTTTGCAGAAATCATAAAGGCGAGAGATCAAACGGCGGCCGGTCTTTTTGACCCCGATAACGAAATGATACTCTCCACCGGGCACTGGACTCACGAGGACCCCGTCTGCCGAATTAGCAAGTATTGTCTGGAATTATGTAGAGTGTTACATGTCTAGGAGGTGGCAGATCTAAGGATATCAAAGAATTCGAGGAAAAGGACGACTACATAATTATGCATATACTCTTGTTTGGAATTTAGGTTGGTATAACTCTACACTGAATGCCTACTTATTGAAATAACATTATTTTTCAGCTGACTGGCCTGTTGGTCTGGTTAGTGGCCATGACTGCTAAGCTGAAGGTCGTGGGCTCGATTCCCACCTAGGACAAATGTTTGTGTGAAGAGCATGATCATTTGTTCTGTGTCTGGGTGTAGTTTATCTCTAAAATGTATTTGAAAGTATGTTTATCAGTTGTCTAGTACTTTTAACATAAGCTCTGCTTTATTTGGGACTAGATAGCGTTTTGTGAAAGTTGTGGAATTTATAATTATATAGCTCAGAACGCTGAGGTCCTGGACCTTTGGAAGGCGCACGAGGAGCCGAAACCAACTCGCAGAGGCACTGTAGATACTTTTAATGGAACGTAATACCACCGATTATCCCTGTTCGCGCAATGCTAGTGCATCCAATGACAACCTTTGGTTGGTTAAAACTATTGCGACACATGGAAAACAAAGACAAATAGAGCTATGGTTTTTGGAGTCTTAAGTGGACTGGTTACTAGGAACTATGTTAATACTACGGCCCCTGCTTAAACAATGTTATTAATATTCATCGGTAAAAAGGCAGGAGGTGACTTGCACACTCAATAAATGAGCTCCCAAAATTATATTATTTATTATTGATGAAGTTATTACCTATATTAACTTACCCGAAATAATTTCCCGTTTGGTGCTATCTCAAAACAACAGAATTTTGCAACGTTTTATTTTTTGAAATTTGTTTTGCCTCTGCTGTGCTGTATATCCTAACAAACGCAGAGTTCAGTTCTACAGTTCTCCACTTCCCTTGAGACATGTTAAGCTTATAATAATTAATATCGCGAATGAGATTAATCCAGAGGCATGCGGAGGCCGACAGCCGACAAGGCCAGCTTCATGTCAAGTTCGGCGCACCTCGTAAGCGCAAAGCGCCGCTACAGTAACAATAATGGCTCGGCCCCATTGTTTGGGCCCGTGGCACATTACGCTTTTGTCTCTGCCCTCTCCCGTTCCTCACAATGCGGCCAGGAAACAAGTGAGCCTTTATTTCGCCTCTTTTTGTCTCGGAGTATCGCTGCTTATTGTCTTCATTCGATTGTTCGGGCCTCTTCACAGGGCACATTGTTGTGGACTCCGTCGTTAGTGCTGAGCTGCCGGATGTGCAATGTTCTAAGTGTCGTTTGAATTTTAATACGACGGAAAGTGTGGTAGGTGGTGGGTAGGCTTTGTGATAGTGTCTTGTTTCGTCCATTGACACGGAGTTCACGCCAGTGCTCCTGTTCATGCTGATACTAAAGGTGCAGGTCGCTGTATTCTTTTCGGAAGTAAGTTCCGGGTATTCTGTCCTTGTGTGTCAGTGACGTGCCAGCCGGGTAAACGATTATGAACTAAAGCTTGATTATAAACGTGTTGATAATGTAGAATTGAGGGTTGACGATTAATACTTTATTATAGTATAATCATTTAAAGTAAACGTAAAAATGCTATCATCATTTGGTTAACCCTCCTTGCATTTTGATGCATGATCACAAGGGGGAAGCAATCGGTCACATCGTTTTCTTTTATCACAATCTGGAATGTATATTCTTATTGATATTATGCAGTGTGTACCCATTCCAGAATTGTAAAATACTTTATTAATGATGCGAGAGACACCGTTTTTCAATTTCCGATACATGTGCCGTCGAACTGAAATTAATTTCACAACCTCTGTGAACAATACAAAAATAACTGCAACTTTACGAACGACTCGAATAGGTATTGTTCAGTTAAAAAAAAAACATTATGCCTAAATAAAATAATTTTCAGTTTTTTTTTTTCAAAATCAATAATGCCTACCGCCTACCTACGAGTACCTAACTTGTTTAGAGGACGACTCCAAAGCATTTCGTAGGGTAGGGTCTGCTGACCATATCTGTACCTAGGACTCTTTTTTGATTCTAAACCGAAATATGAAGAGCCAAGGCCTCATAAAGTCAGAAAGAGAGAGAAAGAAAAGTCTCAAGTAAGAGACAGAAAAGTATAAACACCGTTAAATTTTAGTCGTTTTAATCCCGCGGAGGGTCGATCCGGTACATGAAACACTATCGATTTGTAAAGAGAAAATTAAAAAATAAAGTACTATTTTTTAAAACTTGAATTAATTTTCGCATGTACGAAGTTAATTTCTTTAAGTAGATCCCCGACCATTGGGTCTGTAAATACAGTTTTCTATCTCGTAACGCAGTTGTAACACCGTAAAACCGCACCCGCTTTTCCCGACATAATCTCATCCAATCCTTTTCCTACATTACAAGCTGTCATGTATATTGATCATATCGATATCTGGCCGTGTTTATCTGCAAATGATACAAGCTGATGCTCCTCTAGTTAGCATTGTTCGCGGGTCCATTGTGTGACTCGCTTTGTTAGGACACGCTCCGTTTTTTCTTTTTCGCCTTCGAAACGGCGCTGAAAAACTAAGGGCCGCGCTACAAGGGTTGAGGTGTATCTTTGTGTTTACATTATAAAGGTTTTGTTTTGAATTAAGAACGTTACATTAAAAAGTGTTAAGACAATGTGAGTGAGATGGTGTTTTTTTGGTCAATGAAATTGAATATGATTTGGTGGTTTTACACTTGGATGAGTTGATTTTTATAATGACGCGGAATGGAAAATAGAAAGGATAGAAGAAAATTCAGATATGCTTGGTTTTTTATCTCGTGTTACGGCTGAAAAGTTTCAGAATGCAGAACGCTGTGTAGTATCTAACTTTACTAATATTTAATGATAAAATTACGTAAAACGAATTATGAAAAAAGTATTATGAAAAATCAAAAGTTATGAGCCAGTAATGGTGCCTGGTTGGCGACATATACATGGTCACCGGGCCACCCGGGTATGTTGTTTTGCTTCCGCACCCAGCTGTGCGCTGGCACCTAATGACCGCTATGATCTACCGTGTACTCAGTGCTGGTGGCGTCCAACTTGTGACCTTTTTTAAATATTTTTGGGAAAAAATTTAACATTTTATAAAGATTGTTGGAATCGATTCCGTTACTGATTCTGAACAAACTATATTCAGGTTTCACATATACTAAAAATAATGTTGTCATCATCATCATCATTTCAGCCAAAAGACTGTTGGACATAGGTCTCCTCCAAGCGTCGCCACAATGGCCGGTCTTGTGCGTCTCGCATCCATCGGACTCCAGCGATCCTGACCAGGTCATCGGTCTGCCTTGTGGGAGGCCTTCCAACGCTGCGTCTTCCGGTACGTGGCCGGCACTCCAGAACCTTTCGGCCCCAACGGCCTGTTAACGCGCAGGAGTGCGGGGTGCGGGACGCACTGCCACCATCTCCCTACTCCCTACAAAATCGTGCCTATATATAGTGCGTGTGCCGCGGTCTTCGGCGTCTACGTCTGATAGGTACCATTACCTAGCATAGTTCACTTAGTAAAATTTATTTGAATACAAAATTGTAAAGTACAACAATAAACGTCTAAAATCGTCCCGAGTATTTTCTTCCAGCTCCTATCTACATACACCCTGACACACCAACAGTCTAAGCCTAGACATTTTTTGGTGCCGTGACCAGGATATTGAGGAATAAAAAGGATTGAAGGACAAAGTCAAGGAATCCAAGGATAAAGGGAAGAGAGAGTTATAAAAGGGAATTTCCAAACGCCACGAGGCGAGGTGAGCCCGTTCCATTTTTTTCCTTCCTACCTACTTATTTGAACCGTGTGCAAATATTTGGCAAATTATTGGTAAAGTTCCTGATATTCAATTGCAATTAATTTATTTAACACAACGTAGGATTGGTCGTATTAGAAACAATGTCTCAAGCTTCCAGGAAACTCGCAGATCCAATAAAAAAGAGAAGTTATATAAAAGGTAGATTGACAATTTTTAAAGGTTACATAGAGGACATTACAAATTTAGATAAATTAACTGATCAGCAAATTTCCGAGTTAAGGTTAAGATTATCCAAACTAGAAGCATGTTTTTCCACTTTCGATGACTTACAATCTGAAATTGAAATAGAATCTGAAAATCCAGAGGAACAAATGAAAATTCGTTCTGAAATAGAAGGTCAATTTTATTTATTAATTTCTCAAGGTCAGTGTATTTTAGAGAAAATAGAAGAATATAACATTAGAAGGAAAAGTCTGGCCCATCCAACTATAAAGCAAACCGGTAGTTTCGAAAGTGCGAACTCATTTTCTGGTTCAATAAAATTACCTACGATTAAATTACCAACATTCGATGGTAATTATAGTCAATGGTTAGAGTACAGAGACACATTCGAGGCATTAATTCATAAAAATGATTGTATTGAAACAATAAATAAGTTCCATTACTTGCGATCGTCGTTAGAGGGTAGCTCCGCTTTGATAATTAAATCCTTAACCTTTTGTTCTGACAACTATCGTGTAGCGTGGGACTTATTATGTGAAAGGTATAATAATAGACGCCTTCTTATAACCAATCACATGAAGTCATTATTTAATATGGAAGGCATAAATAAGGAGTCTGATAAATCACTGCGTCTTATAATTGATAATGTAACTAGGAATTTAAGAGGTTTAAAGACGTTAGACCAACCAGTAGAACATTGGGATACTATTATTATCTATTTAACAGTAAATAAACTGGATAATGCAACGAGTCGAAGGTGGGAGGAACATAAAAGTTCATTAGGAGAGGTTCCTACCCTCGATGAGTTTTTTAAGTTTTTACGCGATCGAGCGGATGTACTAGAAGCGGCGAGGCCAAGTAAATCGAATATTAAAAATGAGAAGGCAGCTAGTTTTGTCGCATCCTCGCAAGCAAATAGTAACCGTAATTTTAATAATAACTGTGTCATTTGTAATCAAGATCATCGCCTATTTGAATGTACGAGGTTTATTTCTATGAGTTTGGATGAAAGAAACAATGTTATTTCTAAGAATAAATTATGTATTAACTGTTTTAAACCGGGTCACCGGGCTTATAACTGCAAATCATTCGGTTGTAAAATTTGTAAATATAAACATAACGCATTATTGCATAGAAATAGACCTCAATCCGAGGACACCAGTAAAGGGGTGAGTCCGACCCAAGATGTCACTACGGTTACGTCACACTCGACGTCGTCAGTCGGAGTTGTGGCTGGATTCGAATCGCCACCGACTCAGCTGCCGGCCGCCGCGGGCTGCGCTGTGCCTACGCGGTATGTGCCGCCCGGCGCGGAACCGGTTTCCTTATCAACAGTTGCTACTCAATACGTTCTTTTGTCGACCGCGCTTGTTAAAGTTTTTAGCGAAATGAAAAATAAGTATTACGTAGCTCGCGTATTGTTAGATTCAGGTAGTCAAATATCATTAGTAACGGAAAGTTTTTGTAACAAACTGGGATTACCTTGCAAACGGATAGATCATAACTTTAATATTAATGGTATAGGAAATACTAAACTACAATTAGTAGAAAGTAGTAACTTCGTAATAAACTCATTACATAACAATTTTTCTGTAGGAGTTAATTGTATGATTTTACCAAGAATTACTAATATGTTGCCAAGTGTAAAGGTAAATGTAAATAAATTGAATATTCCGGGTGACATATTGGTAGATTTGGCAGATAGCAGATTTTATGAGCCCTCTGAGGTAGATATATTGATAGGAGCCGATTTGTTTTGGGAACTTGTAACAGGCCAACAAGTAAAATTAGGTAAGGGCCTTCCCACACTGCAGAGTTCTAAGTTAGGTTGGCTGGTTACGGGTCCCGTGGATATATGCATACCTAAATATGAAGCAAAATGTAACTTAGCTAGAAATGTTAGTGAACAGTTGGAGAAATTTTGGAAGGTTGAGGAAGTTATATGTATAGACCAATTACCGATTAGTACTGAAGAAGAATTTTGTGAAAAACACTTTGTAAAAAATATGTATAGAACTGAAAATGGAAGATTTTGTGTAAAAATGCCTTTCCATACTTCTCCTTCTGTATTGGGAGACTCGTTTGTAAAGGCCAAATCTCGTTTAATAAATTTGGAGAAAAGGTTTAAAAGGCAGCCTCACGTAAAAGGTACTTATGTAGATTTTATCAATGAATATGAACAATTAAATCACTTATCTGAGAGTAACAGACCTCCGTTTGCATGTTATTTACCGCATCACCCGATTATTAGGGAAAAGAGCGAGACCACAAGGCTTCGGGTTGTATTTAATGCCTCCGAGAAAACCAGTACCGGGTATTCGTTGAATGACATACAAATGGTGGGACCGGTAATTCAAGATGATTTATTAAGTATATTGCTCAGATTTAGACAACATAATTATGTTTTGACTTCAGACATTGAAAAAATGTATAGACAAATATTAATTTCTGAGAGTCAAAGGCATTTGCAAATGATATTATGGAGGGAGAACGAGCATGACCCAGTAAAACATTTAAAATTAAATACTATTACCTACGGAACCGCGTCCGCGCCGTACTTAAGTACCCGTTGTCTGTTGCAACTAGCATATGAGTGTGAGAATCCAGATGTTAAGGAGATAATTAAGCACGATTTTTTCATGGACGATTTATTAACGGGTCATGAGACAGAGGAAGGTTTAAATCGTATATGCAGATTAATTACTAAATCGTTAAGTTCAGCCGGTTTTAATTTGCGAAAATTCCGATCGAATGCAAATCAATTGTTTGTAGAAAACAAATTAAATGAAGTACAAGAACTTACCGAATTTAAAACAGTTACCAGTACTTTAGGTTTGACATGGTCACCTGAGGCTGATTTGTTCAAATTTTCAGTACAAGTAGATATGCATGAAAAAATCACAAAACGAAATATATTATCTTCTATTGCAAAAATTTTTGACCCATTAGGTCTTTTAAGTATATTTATTGTTAAAGCTAAATTAATCTTACAAAAGCTATGGTTATGCAAATTGGAATGGGATGATCCAGTAGACGATGAAATAAAAAAAAGGTGGTATAACTTCATAAAAAATATGAATTCCCTTAGTTGCATAGAAGTACCTAGACAGGCGATGTGTAAGGATGCAGTGAATATCGAAATTCATATTTTTTGTGATGCATCGGCCAGTGCATATGGGTCATGTGTTTATGTGCGTTCTGTGAACCAGAACGGTGAAATTCATGTACGGTTATTTTGTTCTAAATCAAGGATCGCCCCATTAAAAGGTTTAACCATTCCTAAGCTCGAGTTATGCGGCGCGCTGTTGTCCGCCGAGTTAGGGAATAAGGTGACCCACTCCTTACGATGTACTATTTCTCGTTGTGTTTACTGGACAGACTCGATGATAGTGCTTGGTTGGTTGCGTACATCGCGCGCTACCCCAAAGCAATTAAAAGTATTTGTTGCAAATCGAGTAAATCAAATTAATAGTTTGACTAAGAATTGTGAATGGCGATACGTACCAACCGAACACAATCCAGCTGATTATATTTCTCGCGGAGTAGACCAGATGAATGATAAAATACAAACCTTGTGGTGGAGTGGGCCTCACTTTTTATCATTAGTTGAATTTCATTGGCCTAATGTGGGTAACTATAAGTTAAATAGTATAACGTTACCAGAAATGAAGCAGGTAGGCTCATTAGTAAAAGATGCGAACGTAAACAACATGTTAATTGACTTTGAGCGTTATTCTAAACTTAATATGGTACAACGTACAATGGCCTACGTACTTAGATTTATTAAAAATTGTAGAATTAAAGTAATGCAAGATAGACTTACCTGTAGTTATTTAACGGCTGATGAGTTAAATGATAGCTTAATGTATTTGGTTAAATTTGCGCAGTTAGATGCATTTAGTGATGAATATAATAGATTATTGAGTAATAAGCCGTTACATAACAAGAGTAGGATTTTATCACTTAGCCCCTTCTTGGATTCACACTTCAATGTAATACGTGTAGGAGGTCGCCTTATGAACTCATCATTTTTGTATGAAAGGAAACATCCTTTAGTTTTAGATTATAAACATAGATTAACGAGGCTTATCTTTGAAAATGAACATAATAAGTTGTTTCATGCGGGTCCTCAGTTATTATTTTCAGCAGTAAGAGAAAATTATTGGGTTGTTAATGCAAGAAAGGTGGCTAGAAGTGTAGTTAGGAATTGTATAGTATGTAAGCGATTTAAATTTAAATCTATAGTCCCAATTATGGGCAACTTACCTAAACAGCGACTGAACCCCGGGACGCCTTTCGAAACCACGGGAGTTGATTTGGCGGGTCCCTATTTCATAACCGATAGGAAAGGTCGCGGTTGTAAAATAAGCAAATGTTATATGTGTTTATTTGTTTGTTTTGTTACTAAGGCACTGCACTTAGAAGTTGTGAGCGACCTAAGCACTGAAGCATTTCTACTGTCTCTCAGGAGATTTATTTCTCGGCGGTCTAAACCTTATTTGATATGTTGTGATAATGCGACCAATTTTTTAGGTGCTAGCAATGAACTTAATAAATTTTTATTAGTTAATAAGGATAAATTAACGGAATTTTGTTGTAATGAAGGCATGAAGTTTGCATTCATTCCACCTTATGCCCCGAATTTTGGAGGGTTATGGGAGGCCGGTGTAAAATCCGCCAAGTTCCATTTAAAAAGAATATTAGGGAACAGGCACTTAACATATGAGGAACTTTCAACTTTATTTTGCCAAGTAGAAGCTATATTAAACTCCCGACCTTTATGTCCCATGTCATCCGATCCCAACGATTTCCATCCCCTGACTCCCGGGCACTTTCTCGTCGGCAAACCGCTGATAGCTCTTCCCTCGCCAGTGTTGACAGACATTAACTGTAATCGACTCCACAGATATGAACTATTGGAACAGATGAGGCAGCATTTCTGGATGAGATGGCAACACGAGTACATAAGTGAGCTTCAGCACCGTACCAAATGGCGCAACCCTGATGTTATATTACGTATTGGAGATATGGTCATAATCAAGGAAAGTAACCTGCCGCCCTTAAAATGGAAAATCGGACGTATACAAGACCTACACATGGGTAACGATGGTGTATCCAGAGTAGCTGATGTGAGGACGGCTAATGGCACGGTGCGGAGAGCTATCAATCGCCTGTGCCCTTTGTTCGAGCCTGAGGACGGATAGTTGAAGGTGCGACCTTCAACGGGGGGAGTATGTTAACGCGCAGGAGTGCGGGGTGCGGGACGCACTGCCACCATCTCCCTACTCCCTACAAAATCGTGCCTATATATAGTGCGTGTGCCGCGGTCTTCGGCGTCTACGTCTGATAGGTACCATTACCTAGCATAGTTCACTTAGTAAAATTTATTTGAATACAAAATTGTAAAGTACAACAATAAACGTCTAAAATCGTCCCGAGTATTTTCTTCCAGCTCCTATCTACATACACCCTGACACACCAACAGTCTAAGCCTAGACAGGCCATCTGTTCTGCGTGCAATGTGCCCAGCCCATTGCCACTTACGTTAGGCGAATCTACGTGCTATGTCGGCAACCCTGGTTCTCTTGCGGATATCTTCATTCCTGATTCGATCACGCAAGGAAACTCCGAGCACAGACCTTTCCATTGCACTTTGGATGACTTAAAGTCTTCTTATGAGGCCCATTGTAAGCGACCACGTTTCAGAGCCATATGTCATCACCGGCAACACGCACTGTTCATAGACTTTCGTCTTGAGACACTGTGGTATGTTGGAAAAATAATGTTGTATAGATTAAAAGAGAAAAATCTGCCAGCAGTAGTTTCAGATTTTTACTGACAAAATCCATCTGTTTTCCATCAGTTGCATTTTGTGTTTTAAGGATACGGTGGCTCTATCGAATAATACCATAGCCCTGGCAGGAACTAGTAGACAAATAGTCTGGCATAATATGGCTGGCGTGTGAGGATGGCCTCTGACCCATAGTTTCAGCTATCCAACTGTATCCTCACTTTCACTGTCTGTCCAGTAACAGATTGGTCACAACACTCATAACAAAACCTCAAACACACCATAAAACATAATCCATTCTATGAATCCGTTTTATATTTAGTTTAGTCGTACAACAGCGACACGTCTGAATAGATACTGTTGAAATATTCTCTAACATTGTGAGTTCTTTACAAAATCGCCTACACTCGTGTGTCGCCTCGAAACACCATTCATATTTCCCGCGTTTTCCATACACAATATGGCGACTATGTGAGGCGGCGCGCTTCTCAAGTCTCCAAATAGTCCATTGACGAGCTCCGAGCAAACTCGCTATAGCGAATTAACACTATTCATGGGAAGTTTTGAAAGAGGACTACTCTCATACAATTTGGTCGCATTCATAAAGATTCACTCCTTAGCTAGCTCGATGAATAGCTTTATGAAACGTTTTATACTATAATATACAGTTCGAAAATAATTTTGGCGTTTGTTTGTCACTTTTAAGCAATTCTGAAGCAATTACGTGTTAAATTACGGCGCTATTAGCTAGCCCTCGAGTAGATGAGGCAAGGAACAATTACGTTGGCGACAATAGTTCGCATTGTGAGGCTATCGTACTAGAAACAGTTGTTCCAGCCGCTGGTGAAAGAATGCTCTGTGGAGCGGCGGGAACAAAAGCTGGCCCAATTGTGTTACCAGCCACCCGCTTTTTGTGTCCCGCCAAATAGGAAAATGAGTTGAATGGGAAATTCTTTGGAACTGGTTTCGCGTTGGTCATTAAATATGTTTATGAAATGTATACAAGATCGTTAATGGTGATTTTTCTATTGTTGTGGACGCGCTGGAACATGTTATCCTTCCTACGAGAGATGGTCTAATTAATTTTAAATTAAAAAAATAAATAATTAAAAAAAAAAACGAAGAAACATTAACGTTGTACTTACACCTATCTCTCATGTTATACAAAATACAGTGAGAAAAAATTTAGCTCTCAGCTTATTATGTAAGACTTTTTCAGTGCTACATATATTAATAAAAGTCACAAACAGACCTTTCAGGCATCTTCCAGACCGCCGCTGAATGGTGTTAATTTACTACTGAATTGCCAGCTCCCGAGTGTGAGATTTCAATGGAAGATTCGGTCGACATCACAAGCACGAAATTCTATATGGAAAATGTGGAAAACATAAATAGAGGCTGCAAAAAGCGACTCGAAAGGAGGGTGATTTTCTAAAGGCTTCAGCCGTTTCAATGGACCACTGTTTAACATTACTCATTGAGCGATACCTATTTTCTGATTCCTATTCAAAATATACGAGAGACTCTTTGTAAAACAGGTACTCTCTTACAATACTTAAAAAGGCATAGGGAACTTTTTAAACATCTTCACTTCACTCGAGAAGGAAACTCGGTTTTGTTCTTCTATTTCAAAGTAGTACTTACTTATGTTAAAAAGAAGTTTCGAACAATAGTGCTGGCTGGAAATAAAACAGCTAGCTCTGAATGCTACGCAACTGTCAAATAATGTGAAGTTTAAAGAGATGTATTGAGAAAAGGCCGGCAAAGTTCATGTCTGATGCACAGTTAAGGGTTCTGTAGTCGGGATGATCATTTTTCTGCACAAGAAGCGGGTCCATACAAAGCGAGCAGCCTCGTGAGGCATTTGCCGTGCGAAGCAGCCGAGGCAAGCGCGATTTTTTTTTATTAGGCTTCGGCCGAGGCGCGTCCACACTAACCGAGCTGCTTCGCGCAGCAAATGCCTCGCAAAGCTGCTCGCTCTGTGTGGACCCACCTAATGAAGATTTCATTATGTTAATATCAACACAAAGTGCTGTCGACCTGCTACTGTGGTGCTATTCTATTATTTAATTCAATAATAATTTTTAATTCAATAATATTATAATCTTCTAATTATTTATTGCATTTTAATACACTTTTTTTGTTATTATTAATTATTTGTAGTACAGTTTGGGATCCAGGAAATTTGTAAAAAACCTAGCATTTAAGGCTCTTATGTAATGCAAGATCATGTAATTATCACTTTGTACTGGTCAAATGAACTGAATAAAGTTATTATTATTATTATTCTCTAAGAAAACGCAGCGCTGCATCAACGACAAACATCCAAACAGGATACAATAGCACCACTGACCCTTATCGGGCGCCGAGCTAGGGCTACCATCATCTGATTCATCATCATCAGACGAAAGACGTCCACTGTTGGACATAGACCTTCCCAAGTGTCGCCACAATGAACGGTCCTGTGCGTCTCGCATCCATCGGACTTATCGCCTTTTAGGAGGCCTTCCAACGCTACGTTTTAATTTCGCGGTTGCCACTGCCAGCAATCTGCCTTGTCCACTTAAATTTGGTGATTCTTCGTGCTATGTCGATAATCTTGGTTAGAGCTACGGAATCCTAAAATAGAGTGTCAAAACTTATCATACAATGCGGTCCAAATCAGAATAGGATCGATTGCCATGTTGTGACGTCACGTCGAACTGTCAAATTGAAGAAATTGGGTACGGCGAGCAAAAAAAGATTTTTTTTAATTTAATCTATTTACGAATCGTGAACGAATATTTTTTTATCAGAATTCAGTTCTTAAATTTTTCTCATCACAGCGTCACTGTGTGAAGTGTCTGATTAGTGGCAAATGGAAGAAGAAGGCGAATTGTTCCTAACAATGGAAATAAGGAAGAAAATAGTTTTTATTTTTAGCTAATTATGACTTAAAACAATATAATTAGCTAATTTATATTAAACAATAACGTTTTTACTTCACCTAGACTTAACTAAGACACAAAGCAAAAAGAAAACTCTTTATTGATACGCAAATAAGATTTTTTTGCTAACCGTACTTTTCACTCAACATTTGACAGATCGAGATTATTGGCTTTCCTATTCTCATTTGGAACGCATAGTATGTCCATATTTTTAGAGTTTCGTACCTCTAAAGGGAAAAAGCGGAACCCTCATGAGATAACTTTGTCGTCCGTCTATCTATCTGTCAAGACCCTTTATCTCGGGAACGCGTGGAGGTATCGAGTTGAAATTAAAAGTATTTACTTTGGTCTGTGGTTCCTTGAACCTGTGAAAACTTCGAAAGAATAAAATAAACTTTTTTGTACACCAAAATAGTAACAATTCACAGAAACTTAAATAATGAAAAAAGATACGGCCGTATTTGTTGCAAAAAAATGTAAATTTCGATGGTTTCAAAAGAAATCAAAGTTCTTAGGGTAGACCCGTTGACCTAGAACCCTGGAATTTGGCATGAAGCAAGGGCTTATCGTACTCGAATAGGAATAAATCTGAAAATTGTAAATTTGTAGTTACGACACAAAAAAACTTTTTTGATTCGGAAAAATCTTCGAGACTCGATTCGAGAATTGAACTATTTACATAAGTTAGTTTGTACGGAATACTCAGTGTGAGAGTTCGACTCGCACTTGCCCAGGTTTTTATAGATCTGTGGCCCCATCTGTCAAGCTGGCTAAACTTCCCCCCTTATTTACTATACTCTTTGGCTAAGCTTGTCATCTTATTATCCAACAACACGTTTATTTACACTGTAAAATACAAAATTAATAAATTGATTGAAATTTATTTGAAATATAAAGCAAAAAGTTTGTTTGGAGAGCGAAAAACTTAAATAGAAGCAACCTTTCTAGAACTAAGAATGATTAATGTTTTCAAATCCATGGAACTGGATAATACAATACGAATTTCTTGAAAAACATTGATGAAACATGGTGTTTTCTTTGAAGAAGTCGGCTGTCAGCTTTAGTTCTAGCGAGCCTAGTTACAGTTCATCTGGAAGTAGAACAGGCGTGGATTCAAATTGCTGCCTAAAGATACTATTGTTTATTCTAATCCTTGTCGTTCAAATAGGATCTTTTCTTTTCATTTTCCTGACGTATGGAGCTCCCAACGATCAAAAATTGAGAAACATATAATTTTTGCAATTTGTTTAGTGACCAATGTGTGTGTGTGTGGTAGATACTAAGGTAATTTATATTTTTTTTATTTATATTCCTTTGTAAATTAATTACAATAAACATACTTTTTTAACTATAAAACTTCTAAAGTATCGGTTTTGTATGGGGCCATTCAAATATTACGTAAGCACTAACACAAATAAGCAAAGTAATGACCCCCACCCCCTATGGTGGGAGTCACTTTGCTTATTTTTATGGCATGGGGGATGGGGGCTCAGGATGGTGAGTACGTCGGCAGTTCAGGTTTTAAAAGTAACGATTTCGATGTTTCATAATCATATGAAAGTGAGCAAACACTAATCACTGTGTAGCAATCATCCAATGTTAATACTGAAAATACTGAAAACTACACACAAAAATCGGCCTTCTCAGGGGTCAGCCTCTCCCCCTCCCTCTGAAAAATAACCCTAGATACGCCAATACCCATATGGGTAAATAAAACTTACAAATATTTCGGAACCCATCCTCATTCTTGATAAAAATCACTTCAAGCTCGGGTCGGTTTAACATTTTTACATCAAACGTGTCTATAAGGCCTGATGAGTGCGTCGCAATACCGGCTCATGAATGTCAATACCAAGATGTGCTGGCAATCAGCGTCACGCGGCTTTCAATTTTACCCTATTCACATATTTTGCCAACTGTACAAGTGTACTCGTTGATTTTGGTTCCGTAGGTTTAATTGGATGGGAGTTTAACAGGTATAACAAGCAAGAAATGGGGAAGTGTTCCTATAAGAGTGACGTTAGAATTTATACTTTCAGTGTCAAGAACATACCGTAATGCGTTCGTGAGCCCACAACTCGCTTCTCGAGTCGTGGTTATACCTGCGTAGCTATTGATGCCTTCTAGTTAAGCCCATGAGCCTTACCATGACGTATTAAAATATCAGGCGTGCGAGCGAGAAAGAGCAATGCCGCCATACACCCTATACACTGTTAAATTTTGATCGTTTTAATCCCGTGGACGGTCGATTCGGTACATGAAACACTATTGATTTGTAAAGATAAAATTAAAAAACAACGTTCTTTTTTTAAAACTCGGAATTAATTTACTCATGTACGAAATTGATTTCTTTAAGTAAACAAGTCAATGACCTTGTAGATAGTTGTTGGTCGTTGTGTACTAACTACCTACAGATCATTGAATTTGCCTTGCTGACGTTTAGCAAGGCCACAGAATAAGAAATAGTACAGGGTACAGAAATTTCACTTCGCGAAAGCAAACATACGAATTACTATCAACGCTATTAATGTTCATAATAATATTGCACGGCACGAACGTAACCTTGAATATATTTGCCTACAGGAGCGAGTCGCGATCGTAACGAACGTATAACATAAAATATATTCAAATTACTTAAAAATGTGTGTCCTGCAATACGCACTTGCTGTTCAAGCGCTCTCATTCGCAAACTAGACTACGCCAACATACAATTTACATAAAATAATATTAAAATGCCTTATTGTGCCATTCTGGACTGTAAAAACCATAGTCGGACTAAAAATCTAACTCATGGAGGTGTATCATACCAACGGTAAGTATTATTTTCGAATTTATATTAATAAAATGAAAAAATAAAATTTCGTCAAACATTGCATAAGATATACAAACAAAAATTGTCCTTAACTTTATGGAAACAAGGTTGATTTTCTTTTTCCGGTTATTAGCCCTTCTGGAATATTCGCATCTCTACCAATACTTTTGACGTTATCCAAATAGTGCGTGACTTTATCGATAAAATCAGTCGACATGTATTGCATTGCCTTTTTAAAATAAAAGTATTTATACTTGAGAGTATGAGTATTAAAATACAGATAATTATTAAATTAATAAAGTTAATAAAATAAATATTGTAAGATGATATTCGTGATGGAATTTTAAATAAATCTAGCTAAAGAGCTTGGAACAACATAGGGCGTTTGAATTATACCCTAATATCCATAGATTTAGTCGTCGTCGGCTTCGTCCGATCACACTTTTCTTAACGAATGCATAATAACTTTAATTATATAATTTTAATTTCGGAAGTGAATGTCAAAAAATGAAGAAACCAAACCGTAAACACCGACTTTCGCAATCAAAGTTATTTTACATTATTTAGTTTTTTTGAAGTCAGTGGTTTTTTTTTTTGTAAAAGAGTTTTTTTTTGTATTTTCAATATTAAACACACAATAAAAATAAATTACCTTTTTCACTACGTATTTATACTAAGTTCTTATTTGTGAAGTTGCAATACTTGTTACATTGTTACACCTATATGTCCGTAGTATTCAACATAAATAACATAAACTAAATTTTAAAAGTTTTAGTTCAACTTCTTAGAACGGGCAACTAACTTGATCATTTAAAAGTGCCCGTTAATATTTTAATTAAATTCTTTGATCAAAATCAAACAATATAAAACAGTGAAAAGATTATTATACAAATATAATAATCTTTTCACTGTTTTATATTGTCTTAAACTCAAATAGCAATGTAATAATAAAACTTTGCGAGGTTTTTAGATTTTTTGTCATTTACCCAGTATAAAATGAACAAATACAAACAAAAAGGTATTTGATTTACATGCAAATAAATACCCTTCTTACTACGTTTAGAAATTACCCTACTACATACTAATTTCATTATTTTAATACTATCGCATACGATATGTTTGCGCATTATATTTTATGTTTTAAATACGTTTTTATACTATCGATATTATTGCAATCGAATTAGGGTACGTCACTATTTGAGTAGCGACCTGCATTTGTGTCAGTGATACGCCATTCAAATACCACCCTTATTTTTATAATATTACAGTTCATACTGAACAACGCCATCTAGCAACGAGTGGCCCTTTGGCCCCAGTAGGCTTCGGCCCTGCTGGGCCCCTACAGTTCGATTGCAGGAGATAGACATCCCCTAAAGGTTGGACTAACGAACGATTCTGTGCGTCTCGCATCCAGCGGATTCCTGAGAATCCTTACCGATATCGGTCCACCTTATGGGGGGGCTTTCCAACGCTGCGTTTACGCCAGAACCGTTCGTGCATCTGCTTTGCGAGCAATAATGTGTCACAATCCCAAATCAGTAGCAGAAAATTGAGGAAAATTTAGCAATAGGTAGAAGTATTTCTGGCAGATCGATATAAGTACCTATGCATATTTTTTTTTGTTTTTTTTTTTTTGGTAGGTAAAATCATCCAATGACAAATCCCTTGGGCGGAGCGGGAAGTAGTGTCAGACTCTTACTGACTAGAAACCTACCCCGTTCCTTCATTGCCTTGGTTCCGGGACCCTGGTATGCATTTTCGTACTTCCCTCAGGCCCCAGAGTAGCCTTCGACCCTGCTGGGCCCCTACAGTTTGCTGACAACTCCTTGAGGCGCGCGGGAACAATACGCGCCGTCAACGACTTGTGCTCGGTCTGGACTGTTACCGGACGGACAGACAGCGAGCTACCCATTGCTCGCCGTCCGCAATCCTGCGCCAACGGTGGCCAAAAATTGGGTTCGGAATCCCAATGGGTGATTGTTTTAGTCGCTATGAAGTGATTATAGTTATGAACGTTATTACAGCGACTGAAATAATCAAGCACTTGAGGGAATGTTTTTTAGACTTGGTGATTACCAAGTAAGTTAGTCCCACCGCAGATAGTGGGACTAAGTTCACATCAACTGTATTCATCCTTTCACTGAATACACTTATAAAAACATCATAAAACATCTGAAACTTGAGCATTATGGACTAGGTAAAACAGGGTAAAACTTGTAAAATCTTATTTAAATGACAAACAGCCACTAGTTCAAATAAACGGTGCCAATGCTCAATTTTAGGTCCATTTTATTATTAGTTTATATAAATGAACTACCCAATTAATTGCAAAACAAACTGGTTCACTGTAATAAGTTAGTTTTAAATAGGAAAAGGACTAAATGCATAAAGTATGACTGTGACATAGTATTGAACAATGAAAAACTAGAATTCGTCGATAGTTTTCCTGAGGCTTAAGCGCAATTTAGACGGTACGAGTTTCTCGCCTCGAACATACGAGAATCGTAAGAGCATAGAAAAAATGTCATCGTCTAAACGCATACCTAGGTGGAGCGAGTTTCTCGTCTCGAACGTACGATAATCGTAAGAACAAAAAAGCTTCTTCGTCTAAACATTCATACCTAGACGGTTCGAGTTTCTCGACTGGCGAGAACAAGGATCATATAATATCCTAGGGACAAACTGGATTGATTCCGGAGCAAAATTACACACTCTAAAGTGTACTATATTTTCAGGTGCATTAGGTTCATATGTTTCATTGACAAGTAAAAGAAGAAAAAACGTTCAGAGCAAGACAACGAGAAAGAGGTGGTGTGTCCCTTTCTAACCTCTATTTATAACTAGGGTAACCATAATTTACTGTATATGTAAATTATTAATATTTATGTCATTGCAGCATTTTATTATTAATTGATGCTGTAGAATTCTACTACTTATGGACGGTAAAGTACCAGTTACTCCTAACTATTTGTGAAACCTAAAAAAAATAGTTTAAGTTACTGAGAAGTCAAAAAAAATTAATTTTCAATTTTTTAAAATATTTTTTAGTGAATAATATTTTTTTTTAGTTATAAAGAGAGTTTTAGTAATCTTACTTGAGACTCCCCAGTTAAGAACAGACTTTGGAACCCATGACATAAAGAGAGATCACAATTCATGTGTAGCGGAACTTCTTTTAGTTCATAATAAAAACTTCTTAGTGTAGCGTTTATAAAAAAACATTGTATTATATGTCAAGTCACTTCCCTTGTAAATTTTCACCTTAAAATATATTACGTATTACAATTTAATTTTTTATTAATTTATCTCATGAAATACTCGCTTCAATGGTATTAAAGTTCAAGATTCAGTTCTTTAGTAAAATCAGTTTTGATTGACGACTTTTTTTTGTGTAATGGCCCGTCGGTGGTTCGTACAGCTACGATAATCGCGTATTTAATTCGGCTAGAGGTATAGACAAACTTTCGACGCTAAATCCCCATGCGTGCGCTTATGATATTCGTATTTAACCTTTCGTCCAATCCTCATCATCATTTTAGTCCAAACACGTCCACGGTTGGACACAGGCCTCCCCCAAATATCGCCACAATGAACGGTTCTAAGCGTCGCATCCATCGGATATCCGCAACCTTTACCAGTTCATCGGTCCACCTTGTAGGAGGCTTTCCACGTTTCACACTGTCACCACTCCAAATCCTTGGAAAGGTGTAACTGGTACTTTGCCGTCCATAAGTATTAGAATTCTACAGCATCAATTAATATTAAAATGCTGCAATGACATAAATATTAATAATTTACATATATATTAAATTTATGGTTACCCTAGTTATAAATAGAGGTTAGAAAGGGACACACCACCTCTTTCTAGTTGTCTTGCTCGGAACGTTTTTTCTTCTTTTACTTGTCAATGAAACATATGAACCTAATGGACATGAAAATATAGTACACTTTAGAGTGTGTAATATTGCTCCGTAATCAATCCAGATTGTCCCCAAAATATATAAGATCTTTGGTAGGTATAGACAAGTCGAGATTCTCGAAAGCAAGCAGTGGTGCCAACTTAGCACTTTCAGTGCTAGATTTGGCACTATTTTCACAAGTCCAGCACTGAAATCTAACATACAGTTTCACATAGCAATAAATTGGAATAAATAAATATAAATATAAGTATATAAATTAATTACGTATATCAATTATTTATATTCGAACAGGACTTAAAAATGTTAACAAAACTTGCCACTCGTATGAAATTCCCTAAGACATTATTAAAACCATAGTCAAGAAAGATATTATCTTTCTTGACTATGTTTTTAATAATGTTGTAAAATTTCAGCCACCTTTTTCAACATATTATGTTGAAAAAGGCGGCTGAAATTTTACAACCATCCACATCAACGGCGACGGTAGTAGGTACAAGGAGAAAACGATAAAAACAACTGCAGAAATAGATATTGACATTGACAGTAAATATGAGTGGTTATAGTATTAAAATAATAGTTGTAACAGTTTTTAAGTATGTCAAAGAAAAGTTAAACAATTTTACTTATATAATTTTATTATTTTATTTCCTATTTTTGGAAATCCATAGCAATCTGGCGCTTTTTGGGAAGTTTTTTAGCACTCACTGGTTGTATAGAGTTGGCAACACTGAAAGCAAGAATCTTCTCATTATATTTTTGCCGTCTAAACAGACGCAGGACATTATCGCCTAGTGATTATTGCTTACGAGTCTCGTATGACATAATCGTAGGTGAGAATTTGTTTCTTACCTGTGTGTAAACACTTTGATACGATAATGTCATGGCGATTATTGCTTACGATTATTGCGTACGATTTTCTCGAACAAGACGTTCGAGAAACTCGTACCGTCTAAATTACGCTTTACACTTGAGTAAAGTCTATAATGGGCTTCTCTTGCGTTTAATAAATAATTTTCATCATTTTAATAAAAGCGGCGTTAGACACAATAATATTATCAGAAATAGAGATCAATTAGTTCAAACTAGATTCAGATTGACTAAAATGGCCTCTTCCTTCATGAAAAATGTTATAATAAAAAAACCGGCCTCCACATAATTATTAGGTACAACTCAATTAGACAACTACGCAGGTAAACATAATTATTATAATTTAGGAGATTATATTGAAGATTAATATGCTTGGCTCAAAACTGGTCTAGCTCCACTAACACTAGGGCACACATACTAATTTACTAATTGATTAGTATTAAAATTTAGAAATGACTTTTCTTTGAAATTTGAAAACGTTTTTATAGTATTGTATAGGGTAGAGGATTTTTTCTCAAATTTTGTAAATGTGACTACCCTGGGTTACTATTTGGCTTATTTTACATTTGAAAGTGGTTTGACAGTTGAGTTTGTCATACTCACTCAAGTGTCTTACTAATCGCGACGATAGGTCGTGGCAGAGTAAAATGAAAGAGATGAGTGGACTGTATACTGTATAATGTAAGAAAAAAAAGAAATATTAGGGGATTATTCGGTACCTGAGCTGATATACGTGTCATGTCCGTGAACGGACGCTGTCAGTTAAGACTGGTCACCTCTTGGCTGCCAGTGGCTTAAATTAATTTCTGTGTGTTTTGTATTTTTTTATTTTATTTATATTGGTGTCACATAATTTTAGTGAAAAAAAAAATGTGTATTAGAGATATTTGTATTACATGTAACATGTTTTTAAAAGAGTACCATGGAGTTTCTTGCACATTCTTTTCCATAAGATTTGGAATGTGCAGCTAGCGTCATTTCTCAGACTGATTGACTTTTTGACAATTCAGAAAGTGCCAGTAAATAGTATTTTGTTTCTATTTTCAAATTTTAATACAGTTACTAATTTTAATAAAAATAAATGTTAGAAATGATGAAATGCAGTAGGAACTTGTAGAATTGTAATTTATTTAAAAAAAAATAATAGAGAAGGCTAATAGATGGTCGTTGGAGAAGTGGAGGAAAAACAAAGTAGATATGAAAATGAAAAAGATTTATAAATGAAATATCATACTATTAAATTAAATATTTATCCGATATGAGATTTATGAGATTGAGTAAGTCTAAAATTATTTGTATATTTTAAACTACGAGAGTTGCATCTTGCATAAATAAAAAAAAATCAGTGTGTTAATTGCATATTTATGGTGATTAATGAATTAATAAAATCAACTTAAGCAATATAAAAATCGAAATGTTTAGTGTTTTATATAACATTTCTTAATAAGGAAGAGATGTGATGTTTAGTATACAAATGAAGAGTATGTAGTAATTGATTGCATAGACTGGCCGCTCGGTGGTGGGGATGAGTCGGCCGTCAGTCGTAAGCTAGAGACCGAGTTAGTAGGACGTGTCAACCCATAACTACAGACATAATAACAAATATAATAATGTGTTATGTGTTTATTCTGAAACACCACAAAAAGTTAAACAGAAAAAGGAGGGCTACTGTTTTAACTGAAGAAAATGATCTTATTAAAAAGATACCATTGTCCGTTGAAAACATGAAACTTGACATTGAAGAAATCTTATTCAAGTTTTTTTTTTTTAAATTGTTGCCTCATATTTAGGAAAGTGTGTTAGTCAAAGTGAACAATGCATGGATTGGTTGTTAAGAAAATTTCTCATAAATCCAGTTAGGTGGCATTGCTCCAGTTAGGTAGTAAGTGGCATTGCTCTTAGGGGAATTATAGATAACCATTATAATCTGATTGCGCTTCCTTTACGACCTACATTTATCCTTACCGCTCCCAATTTATTAGGTACAGTTTACACAACGGCCCATTGTTTTCGAGATGCATATCTATCATAAATATCAGAAGCTGTATCGGCCCACCTGTTCCACAATGAAAATATTATAAAGCAACAAAAGCGCCACAATCCTGTCTTTATTTTACACTGTAGAACATCGGTCCGTGGAATTCGTAATTTCTTTGATTCCCGCCTATTGTGCGACTGATAAAAGAGACACTTTTCAGTTGCTCCCGTCTGAATGAATACACCCATTATGGCTACACAAAAGTGGATATTCCAAACAAAAACATCATTGCCGCGGTTATTACGGAGCGTAAAAAACAATTCAGACTATATTCCATTATGATTTCGAACAATGTAGTTTGGTGAAATTGTATTTTGTCGCAAATAATGTTGGGAATCGACGCGGCGCCTGGATTTATTGTCGCTGTTAAAATTTACTTTTTATGAAAGAGATTGGTGGCTCGTGACGTAATGATTTATTTGAAATTTGTTTATTGTCGTTGATATATTTGCTTCGCGGAATAAGCTTTTTCAGAAGACTCTGAAACAGAAATTGATGTTAATAAAAGTTCTACTTCGCCAAACTCTCGATAATGCCTTCAAATACTGCAACAAATGTTTAGACTATCAGTTTTGCTGTGTTCAGATGAAATCATAGAGGACCTTATAGGAGTCTGACCGCTAACAAAGAGCAAGCCAAATGCCCATAACTGGGTAAAATCCCAGCATGAAATAGTACATGAAAAAAAAATGGTATTTGTTTTTAACCCGACTTTGAAGTCGAAAAGAGGATCCTTTTCTGTTAGGATATCATCAAATAAATACTCAGTATTCTGCACTGCCTGGATACACTGCGTATTATAACTGGGTGGGTTTTAGGCTCTAGTAAAAGTCTGCTTTTACTAGAGCCTAAAACCCACCCAGTCATCGCACAACCTTACCGTTGGGTACGGCGAGTATCCAAAGGGCGGGATCTGTCATTGGATGATTTTACCTACCATAAAAAAAGCCCTTACGTTGTTGAAACCTCTACGGTCCGAATGAAGCGTTTAGCCTCGTCGTTTATACCGCTTACATCGAAAGACTGGAACAATTTGCCTGTTGTGGTCTTCCCATCCGATTATAATTTGGGAATAGGCGCTTAATAAACTAGTGCGCCTCACTATTAACGATTGCATCAATGCTTACCGTCAGGTGGGATTGCAGTCGAGCACTCTGTTTCTTTAGCTGCCCTTTCTTTTTCTTTCGAATAATCTTGCAGCTCACAATCACGCAACGTGAAAAGAGGATCTTGATTTCAGTAGTCACACTTGCGAACACAATTATAAGCTAGTTTCCGTCATACGGGCCTCTCCATATACCTAAATATTATGTGTATTTGTTATAGAACTCCTCCGAAACGGCTTGTCCTATATCTTTATGAAATCTTTTGTGTTTATTTGGAAGTCTGCTCGTAGGCTAGGTTTTACCCTCCTACCTTAAACCCCCTATCTTTTTTCTTTGATAATTTAATTTATATATCAAAATAAAGTTTGACAAATTAGTTAATACAGTGATATTATATGAATCCTGTACAAAGTGAAAATGCCAGTTAGGTACTCGAACAATAATAATTAACGCAGAACACAACACATTCTCCTAACACCTGAAAACGTCACGACAGTGGCAAACGATTAGTTCAGATTTTAGACTATTTGCGCGGAGTCTATAGGTACCTAATATTCCGTATTGTCAAAAGCGCGTTATCCTTCAGTGGTTGGACATGCCATAATCATGGCGGTAAGTTTTTAGGAGTGGCTGGAGCGCCGTGACGCCTGTCACGGCGTCCTCATATTCCACATGGCGCAACTCCTAAACGGAAATGAGTGCGGGAGGTTCCGGCTCCGAATTTGAGCGGAAGAAACGCCCGGTGAAGCTTATAATGGAGGTGTGCCGCGCTTTGGTGGAGCATCGCCGTGTTCTCTGGAGGCGGTGGGCGGCGGCGTCCTCTCGCGCCGGGAACTGTTTCATGCTATGGTCCGGAGCAAGAGGGAATTGGATTCGGTCGCCTCTATCTGTGAAGCAGTAGTCCTGGTAAAGGAGTTGGCCGCAAACATGAGGGAACGGACATCCCCACGTCCTAACCACCGTCACAAAAGACGCACCGGGCGCCTCAAAGGGATATCAGCAAAACCGTAGGGGCCCAGAAGGGCCGATGCCTACTTTCTAATAAGTTACGCCCGTGGTTAGACCACAAAGATGTAGTTTTAGTCAGTAAAAGTCTGACTAGCCCTCGTGCCCTAGAGCGAGACAAATCAATAGATGATTTGCCACCATAATAAAAAACTTTTTACAAAAAAAATAACCGACTTCATTTAAAAAAAACACTAAAGGATTTGGACTTTAATTTCGGCGAAATTAAAGTTTTTTTTTTGTAAAAAGTTTTCAGTTGTACACTTTTTAGTTGCGATACACTTCTAACCAGAGTGCCTATTTCTCATGATAACTCCAATAAACCCAAAAAGTGCTAGGATACATTGTTTTATTATAAATTTCTCGAAAATACCTTCCATCAAATCAGTTTGATAGTACCTTATAGCCAAAGTGCATCTCATGACAATTCTAACAAGCCCAAACACGGCTAGGATACGTTGATTCATTACGGAGTTCCGGAGCTCATTTTCCGGCTCCATCATCATCATCAGGTCACTTTGATGATACCATTTTCAACATAACTATTCTGTACCATTTATTTATTTGTATTGTCATAGTCGCTTATCTACATTCATTGTGATAGGTATCTATGCGAGTATGAAGTTCCGTTGGCCATTTCTGGTCTTCTTCATCAGTTCCACTTCATGAAATGTTATTTTTGACTTCAAATGTTTAAGTCTTCGATAAAAATACCAAAATCACTATATGGTTGCCTATAATATTTGAGGAGTTCCCTCGATTCCTCATGGATCCCATTATCAGATCTGGATTTTGAAAAAAATTAGACCAATCTGAAAGCAGCATACCCTTTAAAGATAAGAAAAAAATTAGCAAATCGGTCCATAAACGACGGAGTTATCCGCGAACAAACATAAAAAACCTCCTTTTTTTTTTGAAGTCGGTTAAAAAAATCCTTCAGTGGTGATTTAATAAATTTTCATTTAAAAATCAACAGCCAATCGTATCACTTGACTTGATTTACTTATTTTAATATATTATGTAATTAGTCAAGTATGTACCAATCTATGCATGACCAACCAAAAAGTAAATAAAAGATAAGCACCCCTCTCTCAAGTCAAATAATGTTTACATATGCTAAAACATGTATAACATTAATTGGTATTTACCTAATCCTTTCCAAGTTGAGATTTTAAACTTTGGTCTGGTGAACTGTTGACTCACAAAGCTGCTGACATTCTGAAGTGTTGAGATTTTGAATCGTTGGTCTTACGGTGTTGATGTTTTAACTGTTGATATTATGGCTGTTGATCTTAAGTATCAAACCCCTTTGCAGGTTGAAGGAGAAGCAAAGGTATCAAACCGTATACATCCTAATATTAAAAATTTAAATATCCGCTTCTTTGCTTTCAAAAAAATAATAATCACCCGTGACCGTGACGAAATAGGAATGAAAAAAAGCCCTTGTTTTGATAAATTTCAAAAAAGCACGCGGGTGATAAACATACCATATCGAACCTGCGATAAGAATCAGTTTTCGAGTAAGTGTATTGAAAATAAATTATTATTTGTAAAGACTAAAGTTGCTCGAGCCCTTACTCTGGTCTGAACAGAACCTTACACATATGTTAGTTGCTGTCTAAATATCACGATTCATGAGATGACAGCCTGGTGACAGAAAGAAGGATAACGGTGTCTCTTAGCAATAGGGTCTTGATTTACCTTTCGGTTCGGAACCCCAATTAAAAACGGATGTTGTAGAATGTCTGTTAATATTTTTATTTGCTTTTCGAAGTAGTCTCCGTTCTTTTCTAGGCACCGCCGCATACGATAGAACCATTGACTGAAGCAATGAAAGAAAGAAAGAAAAACATTTATTTGAGACTCGCACAGGACAAAGCAATCCCAATCCTCTTTAGGGATCTCTCCCACGGCTTTTTCAAACGGCATCTTCTGGGCTCATAAAATGAATTCCCCTATTTTTATTTAGGAAAATCATCCAATGACATTGACATCCCGTGATATTGTCAGATTTACTTACTAACCCCCCCCCCCCCCCGTTCCGTTCCTTCTTTGCTTTTCATACCAGGGGGCTTACTCTCGAGTTTAATTCCGATCGGTCGACATCTAGCATCGAATTTAAGAGTACCTAACGTCACCATTCCAATGTCGTCCGATCGGAATTAAACTCGAGAGTAAGCCCCCAGGGACGGGTTTTCCTTTCAGAAGCGAACCCATGACCCCAGCTTCAACCCTGCTGGGTCCATACGGTTTGCTGACATCTCATTGAAGCGCGCGTGGAACAATACGCACCATCGACGACTTGGGCTCGAACCGGACGGAACCGTATGGTCAGACGGCGAGCTATCCATTGCTCGCCGTCCGCAAGCCCGCGCCTTCCCTTAAGCTTATCTTTTATTTTTGAAAATAAATTAAAGATTCTTCGATTCGAAATTCCACACCTTCGATAAACAAGCATTGGGTAGTCAATTCTGAATTTGAACGCTGACTCCGAAACTAGGAAGGTTCTGTATCTTAGGAGGCAGTCTTCGCATAAATAGTGGACGAGCAAATTATGCGTAGCAGATTCGGATACGTTACATTACAAGATGTAGACTAAAAAGATTAGAAACACACCGTTAAATTTTAGCCGTTTTAATCCCGCGGAGAGTCGATTCGGTACATAAAATACTATTGATTTGTAAAGAAAAAAATAAAAAATAAAGCACTTTTTTTCAAAAACTCGAATTAATATATGCATACCTATACGAAATTATTTCTTTAAGTAAACGAGTTAACAACCTTGTAGGTAGTTGTCGGTCGTTGCGTACTAACTACCTACCATTCATTGGCCTCGCTCAGCTGACGTTTTCTTGATATAGGTATATGTGACATAATAAACATATGTTTTTTTTTGTCGATTGAATTGTATATAACTAATTGACTGATACTAATGCCTAAAGCTGTCCAAATCTGTATGTCACCCTTCTATCAGCTTGTTCTAACATTAGCCACACAGCACTTACGTGATCTTCAGTAGTCGCCGTAGAAGAAAGTCCTTTTCGTAAATCATCAGTGAGTAGGCTTCGACCACGTTAGAACTGATTAAACCAGTTAAAAACAGTGATACAACATGGAGCTTCGTCATAAAAATGCTAATCGGTCCGCGACGTAGGCAAAAATTCGCGACATGTTGTCCACAACCGTCTCGTAGGGTAAACCAAGTACCTATTAGTAAAAAAGCACAATTTTTTTTTATTTGGGGCCCCTGGGGGAATTTTGATACGGGGCCCCTGTGGGACTAGCTACGCTACTGTATCGATGTCTATTATTACTTGAGTAATCTTATCTACTCAAGTAACAATAGACATCGATACAGTAGAACGAAAGTTGTCATAAATCAATGAGCGAATCTCTAGTCATTTATTTCACAAATACATAATTATATACATTATATAAACAACACTAATTTAAACTATTTATACACTTAAACCTACTCCTAACTAAAAAATGGCGTCAAAAAACTCGTCCGCAACGTTGTCGACTGGCTTTCTAGTCATCAGAAATAAATTTCAGTGCACAACAGACACTTTTTTTCAAATTGCCGCTAATTTGTAAAAACCAGTATAAACAGATGACATAGGAATTCATTACAGTCTGTTTTTCCGTTTTATAAGATCCTTACAATCTACAGATTCCGCTAAGATTTGTCAGCGGCTTTTCATCGAAAAACTACCAGTGTGATCAACGTAGATACCTACATCTCCTATATTTCTTCTTAGATATAACTGTCACTAGCTTATTATTATCTACTGATAGGAAAGCACAGAGCTTTCAACAGGATTTTAAAGTTTTTTTTCTTCCTTTTCCCATTGGCCAGGTAAGGAAAAACTATTTCAATGCTTTCTCTCATATAAAATCACAATCGAACCTAAGATGCAATTTTTAGAGTTCCGGTTCCGTGCCTTAAAGGAAAAAGTGAAACCCTTATAGGATCACTTTTTTGACCGAGTGTTTGTTGCCTGTTGTCAAGAATGAAGATTGCTTGCGATTTGCGATTCGGAAAAATCTTCGAGACTCCATTCGGGAATTGACCTACACATTTACATAGCTAAGTTTGTATAGAACCCTCAGTGCGCGAGCCCGACTCGCATTTGCCCAGTTTTGTTTTTCAGTTCAATATTTCAAAACTATAAGAAACTTATTTCACACCGACTACTTTTTTAATTGGGCAACAAGTTAATTCTCCAGAATGTTTGTTGACTAAAAGTCACTCCTTGTAAAAAAAACTGCTTCTGCTTAAGTATAATATTTGGCAAAATTGAACCAAAATGGCCTTCGTTGCCATGGATACTCGTAGCCCCGATTGAGACCCGAAAATCGAGTTACGATTAAGACCCGAAAATCTGTTACTGCGCATTGATCGCATCGATGGCCGCATTTCTGCCTCGCAGAAGGAGGCGACTTCCTTATTAAAACAGCTGAAAACACTGAAATTCACTCGAAAAATCTCGCTAAAATCCTCCTCCCATGTTGTTGTGTAGAATTAATTTACATAATTAAAAAAAAAAACAGTTTTTTTTTTTCGAGATTTGAAGCCATAATTTTATATAGATTAGAACTTATAGCGCCATCTGTGGACCTTTTTAGAATTCAAAGCTGTTGGATGGCAGCGCCCTCTGTTGTTCATTTACTTCGCCTGCCTTGCCTAGTTCGGAAGTGCAACTTACTCATTGAATAAATAGATGGCGATGTTCGAGGGCTTCAGGTGAAAATGAAACCCGCCATTATTTTGCAGAACGATATTCGCGATGTTCACAATGGTTGAAAGATGGCGTTTCTACATAAGGCGTCCATTTTGTAAATAGACAATGTTTACCGCTAATCTCGATCGAATTAGCGGACAAACGAAAGACAAAGCTGCTAATATACTACTTGTATAGTGGTTGTTTTCACGTCATGATAGGATTTTCGTATTTTATTAGTTTGTATTTTTATTTTTTTGTATTTTGTAATTACCTACTCATTGGATTTTTCGGTTGTTTATTTTTATGTAATAGGATAGGAAATACCTGCTGTCTTCAATGTGATATAGGAACTGATAAGATCCATATTATCAATGGACAATATGATTCACAGTCAGATATATTTTTTAATAATTTGTCATTAGCACTAAGTATAGAAGATTGATAAACATCACATGTAAATTATTGTAATGTCGGTAAGTAAGTATGTAGGTACTAGGTACAAGTACCTATGTAATTAATAAGTATTGTTTTAATTGACCTAGATATCGGTGAACATACATATAAAAATGACATTTCTGATATGGTTTTTTATAGTTTCTTTCTATATCTTCGAAGTTCATCATCAGATAAAAACAATATTTTTATGGGACCAATTCGGAAGTAGGTAGGTATAATATTTCAAACAAAACAAAAAATTACGAAATCAGCCTTCAATTTACCGAAGAGATTAAACTATTACAGAAACACCGACTTCGGAAATTAAAGTTATTTTGGACTTTTTTGTGTATTTTTTTTACATTGAAGTCGGTTTTTTTTTTTTTGTAAAAAGTTTTTTTTCGTTAACGCAGAAGCGATTCAAGGGACCGCAGACATGAGTAAGTACTACCTATAGTTATGGTTTTAATTTCAACTCGATACCTCCACGCATTCCCGAGATAGAGTTTTGACAGACAGACAGCTAGTGACAACAAAGTGATCCTATAAGGGTTACCTACGTTTTTCCTTTTGCGGCACGGAACCCTAATAAAAGTCATGTGTTTCTCTAAATGTTAATGGTAATTATCTACAGATAGACATAATAAATGAAAGGCCCGTCTTGCTTACTTATGCTAGTCTAATAATAAATATACCTATTAAGTAATAATCCTAGATAAGCACACAGTTACACCTACTAATTGGTTGGTACCTATTGGTAGCATCTTTATATTTAATTATATATGAGGGGTACCTACTACAACTAAAAAGTGTTAAATAAAAAACTTTTTACATTTTTACAAAAAACAATCGACTTAAATGTAAAAAAAAAAAACACAAAAAGTGCAAAATAACTTTGATTTCGGAAGTCGGTGTACTATTACAGAAACACCGACTTCTCATCCAAACTTAAATACTTAATTACATTACGCTATTCGGTTCCATCATCAAATCATCATGACAATTCTAATAATACCAAATACGGCTAGGATGCACTGATTAAAAACACAATTCCGGTTCGTACCTACCTTCCGGTTTCATCATTAGATCAGTTCTATGTATCCCCTCCCCTTCTTCCTTCTGTCAGTCACCGACTGCATGTATAAACGAAGCAATTTTACTTGTTACGACAGTTCTGCTATGATTTTTGGAAGAGTTCCGTTCTATATCTTCGAAGTTCATTATCAGATCAAAACAATATTTCTATGGGAACAACTCGGGAGTATAATCTTTCAAACAAAACAAACATTTTCAAAATCGGTCTACAATTGACCTAGATATCGGTGAACATACATAAAAAAATTACATTTCTGCTATGGTTTTTTATAGTTCCTTTCTATATCTTCGAAGTGATGATGAACATCAGATAAAAACAATATTTTTATGGGACCAATTCGGATGGATAATCTTTCAATCAAAACTAAAAATTACAAAATCAGCCTACAATTTAGCGAGATATCGGTGTACATAAAAAAAAAAATTATGATTATAGCTGAACATAGAACCTCCTCCTTTTCGAAGTCGGTTAAAAAAAAAGAAACGGCCGTTGATGTCGCAAAAAACGTACATTTCTACACTCTCAACGGACTCAAAATTCATAAAGTACTTTTCGTTGACCTAGAATCAATTTGACATAAAGCAAGGTCTCATAGCACAAGTAGATATACTTAGGAAAAAATCTGAAAACTGTAAATTTGTAGTTATGTCACAAAACAAAACTTTTTTTGCGATTCGGAAAAATGTTCGTAACTTAATTCTGTAATTGAACTGTTTTCAGAGTTAGTTTGTAGGAACTGTTTTCAGAGTTAGTTTGTAGGAACTGTTTTCAGAGTTAGTTTGTAGGAAATCCTAATTACGCGACTCCGACTCGCACTTTCCCGGGTTTTTTTTTATTGATTGGCTCGCGTTTGACCGCGGTATCTCACCTGATGATGTAAGCGATGATGTGGTCGACAATGGAGCACGTTTGCTTATTCACAGCAACCTAGGGAGGTTGCAGGTAACAGGAAACACAGACTCCGGTAGAGAACTCGACTCCTTAGCTGTACTTACGCATAATACTGACTTGTATTATAATGACGCATGTAAGTACGCCTATTGTGGAGGTTAGATTGTTCGAAAAGGTTCCTGCGGCCTTGGAACTTAAGAAAGGGCGAAACTGAAGTAAGAATCTGTCTGTTTTAGTCAGTAAATGTCTGACATTCTCCCTCTCACTCCTCACGTTTAAACTGACGAAAAAAAATTTTGACATGTAAAAGTGTTTCAAAGTGTTTGTCAAAATATCATCAATGATTTCTCACCAAAAAAGGCAGGGAACTGTCCAATTGCACCGAGTTCAATCAAATTTTAGTTTGGTTATTGCCCCTATAACCTGGGAACCCATCAATGTATGAAGGCTGCTCCTGAGAAATTTCCAATTAGGAAATTGGAAAAAAAGCACTATGTTATCACTGCACGATCTTGGATTTGAAATTAGGTCCCAAAGATTAGCTGTCGCTTGTGACCACTGGATGTATAAGTCACAAGGTACTTCGTCCACCATAACGTTCGATGTCTAGATTCACAAATAGTCTTTATCGACTATATGAGGCCATTCAAGTATTACGTAAGCACCGCAGGGGGGTGGGGGCAGGGGGGGTCTTTGCTTTGCTTATTTTTGATGACATGGGGGACGAGGGTGTCCATAGATATATGAAAGGATTGTTATTTATATTTCTAGGAGCTGTGGTCTGTATGGTGATTACGTCAGCAGTATATTTTGTTACTTTTTTAAGAGAATGATATCGATATTCCAAAATCACACGAATGCAAAAAAAATCCAATGTCCTTGAAGACTTATAGTCAGCCTCTATTTCAAGCCTATTCCTTATTTTTAGACTAATAACCTCTCCTCATAATTAAGAACGAAAACAGAACACATTGAAAAGTGCATGGTACCAATGTTAACGTAAGCTTGAGGATCAGGGTAGCTTTGCTTACGTTTGCTGACAAGGGGAAGGGGGTATTAATATTTGCAAAAAATCTGCTTACGTACATAGCTAATACAGATAGGTACGTGCGTGCCGTGCCTAGATTTTTTTATTTTGGTTTTGAATTCTCTTCATGAATGGGTAGTAGTCTGAGTGCGCGAGCGACTAACAAACAAGACAACTACAAAATAGCCTTTTGTCCTTTGTTAACTATTGCGTTTTGCTTGAGAAGATTCAGTACCTCTACCATGAGTTTTAAGCAATTAGTATTCGTCGCTACTCGATATCGACGCCGTAAATATTTTGTATGGCAAATTTTGCAGCGCCTCTAGCGGTCACTTGCAGAACCAAAATTTGCCATACAAAATATTTACGGCGTCGATATCGAGTAGCGACGAATACTATTGCTTAAAACTCATGGTAGAGGTACTGGGGCTAAGTTCGTTTTGCATTACGGTTCGTAGTTTGATACGAGTAACATAACGGGAACTTACAGGATTACTGCCGTGACTTCTTTGAGAAGATTGCGTTTTGCTTGAGAAGATTCTGGGGCTAAGTTCGTTTTGCATTACGGTTCGTAGTTTGATACGAGTAACATAACGGGAACTTAAAGGATTACTGCCGTGACTTCTTTGAGAAGATTGCGTTTTGCTTGAGAAGATTCTGGGGCTAAGTTCGTTTTGCATTACGGTTCGTAGTTTGATACGAGTAACATAACGGGAACTTACAGGATTACTGCCGTGACTTCTTTGAGAAGATTGCGTTTTGCTTGAGAAGATTCTGGGGCTAAGTTCGTTTTGCATTACGGTACGTAGTTTGATACGAGTAACATAACGGGAACTTACAGGATTACTGCCGTGACTTCTTTGAGAAGATTGCGTTTTGCTTGAGAAGATTCTGGGGCTAAGTTCGTTTTGCATTACGGTTCGTGGTTTGATAACATAGCGGGAACTTAAAGGATTACTGCCGTGACTTCTTTGAGAAGATGTATGTATATTTGTATAACATCGATAATCCACCTGTAGCCTGTATAGATGGCGCGGTCAGTGATATAGTGATTGGTTTCTAGGAATACGCAATACGTGTTCCTGGTTCGATGCCGCGCGGAACAAATATTTTATTTGTAGGTATGGCCTACAGTTTCTTTAGGGTTCCGTACCTCAAAAGGAAAAACGGAACCCTTATAGGATCACTTTGTTGTCCGTTTGTCTGTCTGTCTGTCCGTATGCTTGTCTGTTAAGACCCTTTATCTCGAGAAAACATGGAAGTATTGAGTTGAAATTAAAACCATATATTCAAGTCTGCGGGCTCTTGAACCTGTGAAAAAATCAAATTTTTGAGTTAACGGGGAAAAAAGATATGGTCGCGTATGTCGCAAGGAATACGTTTTCGACACTCTCAAGAAATTAAAATTCATAGGGTACTTCCCGATGACCCAGAACCCTGAAATTCGGCATTGTGCCGAATTTCAGGGCAATTTCTTATAGCACAGATATAGGGAATAAATCTGAAAACAGTAAATTTGTTGTGACGTCACAAAAGAAAATTTTATTTGAAGAGAAGTTGTCTGTCTGTCAAGACTAATATTTCTGTGGTCAAGACCCTTTATCTGGGGAATCACAGATAAAAGAAAAGATGTTTTTAATATTTCTGTGTCGGGAATGCATCGAGGTATCAAGTTGGAATTTAAATCATATACTGAAATCTGCGATCACTTGAATGTGTGAAAAAATCACACTTCTAAGTTAACGAAAAAAAAAAGATACGGCCATTTATTTCGCAAAAAAAAGTAAATTTTGACACTCAAGGCCCAAATTTACTTTTTTTGCGATCCGTTGGCCCAGAATCCTGAAATTTGGCACAAAGCAATATAGGATAAATCTGAAAACCGTTTTGTATCGTTTTAGTGTTTTTTTTTTTTAGTGAAGTCTGTTATTTTTTTTTTGTAAAATGTTTTTTATTTCTCACTTTTTTATTGCGATACACTCATAACCAGGGTGCTATTTTCTCATGACAATTCCACTGCTAGGATACATTGTTTTACTATGAAGTTCCAGTGTCGTTTACCTTCCGGCTCCATCATCAGATCAGTTCGATAGTACCTACCATATAGCCAAAATGTATCTCAAGAAAATTCTAATTAGCCCAAACACGGCTAGGATACATTGAGTTCCGGTACATCTTCCGGCTCCATTATCATCTTAAGGTCACTTCGGTGATACAATTTTCAACATCACCACAACAACATACTTACACCAAACATACACACAACAATATACATCATATTCACAACCATTTACTTATTTGTATTGTCATAGTCGCTTAACATCTTCATTGTGATATTTATAAGAGTATGAATTTCCTTTGGCCATTTCTGGTCTTCTTCATCAGTTTCATTTAATCAAATGTTACTATTTGACAGTAATTGCTCAAGTTCTCAATGAAAATATCAGAATCAGTATATGGTTGCCTGTAATACTTATTTGAGGAGTTCCCTTATTTCGTCATGGATCACATCATCTCAACTGGATTTTGAAAAATATGCGACCAATCTGGAAGCATATCCTTTAAGGGGAATAACAAATTGCAAATCGGTCCATATACGACGGAGTTCTGAGGTAACGTAACACACATAATAAATAATACAACCGAATATAGAACGCAAAAAACACCATAATACACTGGAACTAGCTTGGGGGTTGACTTCCAGCCTAACCGCATGTTGCTGAATACCCATGTTTTACATGGAGCGACGGCCTATCAGGCCTCCACGACCCAGTTACTGATGGGCAACACGACACTCCTTCATTAGACTGATGGTCAGACTTTCTGGCGCCTGACCACCTGTAACGACTGTCCAAGATCTGGGAATGACAGCAGGGACCAACTACTTTACGTGCTTTCCGAGGCACGGGGTGTCAATAATGTCCTAGATAAACGTAGAATATGAATTGAAAAATTCACATTGGTACGTGCCCGGTATTCATTCCCCCCTTATTTATTATATTCTTTGCCGGTATCGAACCCGCAACCTCACGCATGAAAGGCAATAAAAAATGCAAAATAACTGTAAAGTAGGAAGTCGGTGGTTCTGGGACACCGACTTCCAAAATTAAAATTTTGTTATTTGTTTTTGAAGTCGGTTGTATGTTTTCACTTTTAAGTTGTGATATCTGTGTAAATCAATGTATTCAAGCCTAAAGTTATTTATCCTTGAATCATTGATATAATAAAAAATTGCGATCAGTGGCGTAACTATAAAATCTGAGGCCTGTGGCAAAATAATTGGATGGGGCCCCAGGAAAATATTCAACTTGGTCATTTAATTTGGATCAGTCACTGAAGGACATACCTAAAATATTCTTATTTATAAGTACATAAGTCGGCAGGTTTTCTAATACAATAGCATATCTATAAGGTGTTTTTAAGGCTGACAAAATCCCACGAGAAATGGATTCTTTTCGCGTTTGATAGATTTTAATAATTTACTTGAATATGTATATTTACTTCTGAGCTCAAGGACCGGGGGCCTCATTAGGGCACAGGCCCGTGGCATTTTGCCAGCCTTGCCACCCTATAGTTACGCCACTGATTGCGATGTTAGCGTCTAACATATTATTATCTTCTCATATAATAATATATTATATCATCTGCGATAGAAGCTGCGCCACAACACCATAGTGAGCAAGTTCTCTGGTAAGGTCCTACACGCTTTTTTGTGGTGGAAAATCATTAAATCTCGATGGAGCGAGAGGGCATTAGTCAGTAGGTAATTCTGACACGCCCTCTCTCTCCACGTCCAGGGTGCGGGAGAAGTCATTAGATGATTTCCCACATAATACCTGTGGTGTTCACTAAATCACTATTTAGGGATTTGGATTTATAAATTAAACAACAAAATTATCAGTAAGTAGGCACAACTAGAGAATGACGTGTGGTCGGCCTCGGGTATCGATGGCGAGTGCTCACGACGTCACACTTCAGTTGGTCTACATTTATTGAGTATACCACATCTCTTCCTTTTTATAAAATGATTTAGATTTCAAGATATTTAGCACTCAGATGATAATTTACAATATTAACTAGTTCGGTTTTCAAGTTCAATTACAGTATTAGGATTTTTAAAGTATATGCCACATGATTTTTATTTTATTTTTTTATATGCCACATGTCTTCCTTTTTTTTATCAAGATTTTAAATTTAATTACAATATTTAGCATTTAGACGCTAATTGGGTATTGAAGTGCAATTACAGCATTTAAAATTTAGAAATTAAATGCGTTTAACATAAATTTTACTATGTTTCGTACGAGTATTAAAACATGCTTTAAGTTTTAAATTACAATATACTATGTTATACAGTTAAACATTCGAGTTTTTAAGTACAATTTACTATATTTTGCAGTTAAACATTCGTCTAGTTTTAAAGTACAATTAATTATGTTTTGCAGTAAAACATTCGTTAAGTTTGAAAATACAATAATCTTATTTTAGATTTATTAATATAAAATTAATACATTTAAGTAGCATTAAAGTAATAATGCCAATATTTAAATGATATTATGTTTATTTTGCAAGTAACGTTTTTTTTTTAAAAAAAACTTTAACACGTAATTATTTTTTTTTTTCATTTTAAACTAGATGAGGCCTGTGTTTCCTAGCTGACTACTCTGAGAAGAAACACAGAAACAAACTCAGAGGTCAAAGTCCTTTTAAAATCCACAGTAAACATGTAATGGTCAAATCATTATGAGAACCTGCAGATTAGTGTTTGAGATATTAAACTTTAGAAGCGTTTCTATTTGCTTTCAACCTTCTTCGTGCTTTAAATTGAAGGTGTTGGTGGCTCGGTGGTCTTCTTTGATGTTCCTCTTGTTGTTTTGTTCAATTTTGATTTCTGGTTTCCTTTACGAGTGACTATTATAACGAAAGATACCCTCTTTGTTTATTTATTGTTTGGGTTTTTTGTGTCTAACTTCTTATTTTTAAGCACGCACAATGGTATTATCGATGGGTTGCTGGATACGAATTTTCTCGTTTATTTATTTATGTTTTGGTTTTACTTTGTGTCTAACTTCTTATTTTTGAAGTTTGCACAATGGTACCTAATATAGCAATGAATTGCTGGATATGAATTTCTCGTTTATTTATTTATGATTTGTTTTGTTTTTTTTTTTTTTTGTGTTTAACTTCTTATTTTTTTGAAGT
Source organism: Leucania comma (assembly GCA_958295575.1). Taxonomy (NCBI): domain Eukaryota; kingdom Metazoa; phylum Arthropoda; class Insecta; order Lepidoptera; family Noctuidae; genus Leucania; species Leucania comma. The sequence goes on from OY282468.1 coordinate 8,155,310, forward strand.
ATGCACAAATGGTACAATATTGATGAATTTCTGGATATGAATTTTCTTGTTTATTTATTTGTGTTTTTGTTTTTCTTTGTGTACAACTTCTTATTTTTGAAGTAGGCACAAAATGGTAAGTACTATATTGATGACTTGGATATGAATTTTCTTGTAGTTTCTATTAAACATCTCGCCTTGAATATTTCTTAAGGTCTGATATCCTGTTTCGTCATAATTAAAGCCATCTTTGGTCCATTTTTTTTGTATTGAAAAAGTTACTCCACGTTTAATACTGTGTGTATTAAATCCCTGATTTCACATTTGTCTGCCTATATCAGGCTTATATCCCCTTTTTTTCTTTGACTTAGACATGCAATTTACATACACAAAACACCCAGACTCAGAACACTATCTGTTGGCCAACTTGAGATTAGCACCTTTGAAGTATGTAGGTATATATAATAACTATTATTTTGTTCTATCTAGAAACAATTACGCTCTTTTAGTGAGTTATGGGAATAAGCAATTGGTTTGTTTTAAACATGACACAATTATGTTGTTTGGTTTCGATTTTAGCCTAAATATGATATCCTGATGGACGTATGTTTGTGCTTGGTTTTATATAGTCCTTAGGCTTATAAAAGCTACATTCTTAATTTTTTTAATCAATGTCTTTGTTCCTGTGGTTAAGGAATCTTTTTATAACCTATACTTTATTACAGGCTCAATTATATAGTGGATAACCCACTTTGTGAGTACTAGGTGCCTTAACTGGTTGGCCTTTGACCTGAATGTGCTCTGGCGGTTTGGAATGTCATGTTTTGCTTGCTTGTTTTAATTATTTGTTCTTTGACATTTTTCTTTTTTTTTTTATACAGACTTTTAAAATGTATGCATTATCATATAGTAGTTACATCTACTTATTGATCCGAGTATCGGTAGTTTCTTGCCCGTACAACGTGCAAATTTGTATTGAATTCAATTCAACTCATGAATTCAATTAGATATACTAAAACTTTGCCTCGTTTATGTCTCTGAAGTCATTGTACATGAGATTTTTTGATCAATTACTGAATTAGCTAACAGAACTACCTTCAGCTCTACTTGAGTACGATCTTTTGTCATTATAGCCAAGGTATTTTTTTTCAAAACCAATAGTTTGATTTTTTGGGTCGAAATTTGGAGTTTCCTTTTTCAATAACATTGTTTCAGAAAACAGCGGATTTCTTCATTAGGTTCCATGGTGTGAAAGTCTAGATTGACTGTCTTATTTTTAACTACTTGTAGTTTGAGAGGTACTTGATGACATTCATCTTCAGAAAATGAATAAGTTTCAATTGATATATAATAAACACTAGCAATTTACTGATTGACTTCTTAACTATTCATTAACTTCGATTTCAGCATGTAGAAAGTGTTTTCAGTGCTTCAAATGTAAATATAGCTTTGCTGAATTTTGGAGTCATTGATTGGCTTTGCTAGAAATACTACAGAGATAATGCATCAAATATCCCTTGCACGTATATTATTTAGTATGTAACAATCAATTATTACAATTATTGCATTGTCGTCGACGCGACGTAGCAAATAAGTACTAGACGTTTTCTTTAGTATTTTGTTTCTATTTATTTTTTAGCTTCATTTGTTGTCATTTGACGAGAGACAGACATATTATTTTCTCTTTCATTGATCCTCGTCTGGCATTATTTCAGCAAATAACGCTTAAAATGCCTCTTTATGCGATGTGTATTAATTATAGAGCATGATCTGAATTGTCAATAATTGTTCGAACTACAAGCACTTTTGTGATTAAGTACCACAATTTTCATGACTTGCATGATAACACCCAATTCATTGTTGTGGTTTGACAAGAGGTTAGTACTCTTTTTATGCCATTAGCATTAATTATAGGGCATGAAATGAATTTTCATTAATTTATTGTACTGTAATCACTTTTGTGATTGCCACAATTTTCATGACATGCATGATAACAACCAATTCATTGTTGTTGTTTGACAAGAGATTAGTACTCTTTTTATGCCATTTGCATTAATTATAGGGCATGAAATGAATTTTCATTAATTTATTGTACTATAATCACTTTTGTGATTGCCACAATTTTCATGACATGCATGATAACAACCAGTTCATTGTTGTTGTTTGACAAGAGATTTAGTACTTTTGTGATTTTTTTTTTTATTTATTATTGGTCCCTGTTTTGCAGTGTTTCTGAAAACCAAATTTGGAAACACCTTTTATGCAACTAGCAATAGTTTTATAGGAAAGGACCTTTTATCACGTTTGTGATTTTAATTGCTGAATCAGCAACACAGTTTTTATTCAAGTGTCAATTCCTCTAAGGCGGGTAATAACTTTGACTCTGGCTATCGTGGACTTTGTAGTTCAATGCCGAGTTTGCTGTTCCTTAAGGGTTTGCTTAAGCAATGATTTCCCATTGTCATAAGGAGGTCAGGACATTGAATCTACAACTATACCTACGAGTACTTACAATTCAAAATCAGTTACTTGAAATTGAAGCAAGAATTTGCCATAATTCAAATTAGTTATTTTTATTCATTTTCATCTTGTTCTTGTTGTACTAAACTAAAATGAAAGAATCGAGTAGATGCACAACACATCGTTACTTTATTTATGACCCTGAATTGATTACTTATAGCCAGCTATGATAAGAGCTCTATGGGTACTGTTCCCATAAAATTTTAAATAAACAAACTCTAGCTAGCGAGGCGCACAAAGGCCCATCAATAGGTACCTGCGCCGGAGCGACATGCCACTCAGCAAAACGTCCACTTGAATTATGGGTTAAAAACCAAACACATGAGCGTTATAACGCGTGTGACAAATTCTTTGTTTGATGAGTAAAGCCGGTGCAAAATGTATTTTATTTAATCAGCCATAAGGATTTTAGGACACTTATTTAGTTTTAACAATATAATTATAGTAATACCTAATCAGGCATCACATAACTTCAAAGTATCGAAGTGGTACTTGCGTTAAAACTGGTACTTAACGATATTCACGTTGGTACTTTTCATTTTTAGATCTAATAATATCATTCGATAAGATTAGCATCTGTAAACGTGTTATTTAATATCGCTGGGACTTTTGATCGAATATTTTTCATTTTAATTCGATTCATTAACTTTGTTCATTAACGATCTCTCGTTGGTACTTTTATTTCGATCCTTTTAGGATCATATTATGTATCTACAAACGAATTTGGTCAACAAGCATCGTATAAGTACTTCGACGTAATTTGTGTTTTTGTATTAATGTATTTACATAGTTAGGTCTAGTACCTATACATGCTTAGTTTATTTTTTATGTACTTATGTTTAGTATAAATACCTAGTTAATATTTAAGTTTCTTCCGTTGCTGTATTTGCAAAAAATAAAAGCAATCAAATTTTGGAAATTATATCTATTATCGAAATGTAGGGTAGATTGTGTGCCGTAATCACATTTAGATATACGGTCCCGTTTGTGTATGATTTCATTGATTGATCTATACTGCGCATCTCTCAGCTAAACACCGACGCAGATCGCTCATAGATCGGTAAATAACAACAGAAATATGGACATTTACTGAATTTCTTTTAGATAACTGTCACTTCTTTTTTTCTTTCAAAGCACTTTTTGTTGTAGGTAGGTACATAAAATAATAATTTTTCTGACCCATATCCGTAAGTAGTACATATTTTAGTTTTGGCCACTTTACTTACTGCGCTTTTTACTCGTCGCCAATGTGGTGTTCACTAAATCACTATTTAGGGATTTGGATTTATAAATTAAACAACAAAATTATCAGTAAGTAGGCACAACTAGAGAATGACGTGTGGTCGGCCTCGGGTATCGATGGCGAGTGCTCACGACGTCACACTTCAGTTGGTCTACATTTATTGAGTATACCACAATACCTAACAAAAAAAGGTTATCTCCAAAGTTTTTCATCAGATTTTCACCAAATTTAAATGGGATCTGGGAGCTTACTCTAGAGTTTAATTCCGATCGGTCGACATTGGAATTGTGACGTTAGGTACTCTTGGATTCGATGCTAGCGCCAAATTGGTTTTAAAATTGCGTGACCACACGCCAAGCCCAATCCCCATTTTACTTAGTTTCCCAAAAAGTAACGTTACAATTCCAATGTCGACCGATCGGAATTAAACTCGAGAGTAAGCCCAAATCTTCGAAAGAAAAAATAGTTGTCTAAATCAGTATATATTTGGCGAAGATATTGCTGAACTAGATAAAAAAAAAACATTTAGACGGCTTGAGAACCTCCTTTGGAAGACGATTAAGTGTATCTAAATAATTTATCTTTTTGCTCAATAATAGGTTCCTATTTATAAAGCTGATAGGTAGGTAGTTGTATGTTTTTGTTGTTAATCTACCTACGTACTATCTATCTACATTACACCGAGGTTGTCGCGAAGAGATTACCTACGGATTATAATTATATGGAGATCAATCAATAAAATCGAAATACGTAAACCTCCACGTTGTAACTACAAAGTACTAGGTATTACACATAAATTTTTATACATAAAAAAAGCGAAATACCACACTGCAGATTAATCACCGAAATCTCAAACTATTACCTACACTTTAATTCTTTAAAACTTAAAATTTGGCAGGTAGGTTCCATATAGGGAGTAGGCGTCCGCTAAGAACGGATTTTGCGAAACTCCACCCTTAAACCGACTTTCACACGGGCGAAGCTAGTTTAAAAATATAATTACGTAGGTATGTATCAATGCAATAAATCGAGGATTGCAGCGGAATATTCCGACATCACTTTCAGGGCCATATTTCACTAAGTGGTGTAGCGTAGCAATCATAGGCAATGATGACGTAAGATCTTATAAAATATAAACAAACCGCGGTTCTATATAGATTAGTAAATATAAACAATAACATGTAGTAAGTACCTAATTGCGAAGAAATGTTGAAGTATTGAACTAGGTACCTACCTACTTGTAAATGTTTTGTCAGACACTGTCTAATTTCTTTGTTATTGGCTACTCGCCCAAAAATAATGTTTACGCCAAGAAACGTGACAAACTATAAGTTACTGCTGTGAAGCGTGTAGCTGACTAAATTATATCACATGCAGGACTAAAAAATAAGACGAAGCTATTTTTACTTTGTACAGTCATTGCTAACAGCTATTTGTAGTTGAATGTAGGTGGGTGTTTACGACATACGTTCTTCACGAATAATGTGCTTAGAATTCTAAAATAAAACGACATACATACATATAAAAATATTTTATTAAAAACATTTTGGTAACATTTAATAAGAACACTTAGGTAAAAATAAATCGACCTCAAAATCATTTCAAAAGAACAGCCTGGACTGGAAGTTCACGGAGGAAGCCGGAACAGCAAAAACTAAAATAAATAAAAACAATGATAACACTCTAGGCAGAGACATGTCTAATTGACAACCAGAATTAAGGCATCGCAAGAATAATTATTTAAGTACGATAAAATACCTACGTCTATTATTATAATTACAACAAATAAACGCCTAGTTCCTAACGTTCAGTTGTGTATGCTGCCCGCCGGTAACCGCGGGCGCGCGGGCGGCGGCGCGCGACCCTGTACAAGTCTCTTGGCAGGGCACTTACATCGAGTATTATTGCCACTAACATTATTCACTTCATTCACGAGACATTTTGCTTGCCACTACGCCGTAATTATACACTACTAAATACTAAAACATCCCAATTATACAAAGCTATGTTAAAATTTACCTAACTAATAATATTAACATCTTCGGCTAATTTTGATACTAGAATGATATAACATCATCTCATATTGTACTCTTAACATTACGCTGGATTATAAATTATAAGTGAGGAATAAAACATGTTACACATAATATTGCAAGCATTACTGAGATTGTGCACGTTACGTGATTTCGTTAAAGTAACATTACATTGAAAACTTAGTGGAAGAAAAAAGAGTTGCTTATACTGAAGTTGACAAGGAGTAGCGGGCTGAGCCCTTACAAACAGCTACGATAAAGGAACAGTCATAAAGATTAAATTACGAGCATTGGCACTTTCAATATTAAATCTTAATTACACTCTCGAAATAGCACTGCATATCAATAACCAACTTAAAAACTAAATTCAGATCAGTCATTTATGATATCACATCAAAATAAACAGGGAAATACATAATATGTGATTATCGATTGGATATACTATATCATATATATTATATTTTTTTCAAAAGAGGTATTAATTTTCTTAAGGGTTACTAAAAATATTGAGCTCTGCGCCGCGCGCGACGCACTATATCACCATAATACGAGAACAACATTGAACCAATAAGTTTTGGTACTTGGAGTTCATCTCCGAGTTAATCTATTTCGCTAAACCTACATAATGCTTATCAGTTATACGTAATACCACAAGACGCGCGTGGCCGCGGCTCGCGGGCGCGCGAGCAGGCCCGCGGGCCCACGGGCGTAGGCAACACGCGTCAGGCAAAAATCCCTTCATCCTTATACAATTTTCATTATAAAAATACTGTCATTTGACTACAGTTCAATGAGAAAAAAATATTTATCATATGAATGAACAATAGATATAATACAACATATAGGTTATTATGTATAATATCATGTATAATTATGATTTGACTAAAACAAAATAAAATGCATAAAATTGAAATGATTAAAACATTGTAAAATCACTTGAAGACACTTAGTAATGGAAGGTACTAAATTGATATTTTCGAAAATTTTGTTAAATAAATAGCACAACAACCAAAATATTTGGCAATGTGGATTAAATAAACATTAACATCTACTACCCTCGGCTGCTAACTTAACACAAAACTGGAATGCAAATATTGCATCGCACCTCGGCCTCTCTTGTTGTGCGCCGCGCGCCGCTGCGCCTGCGCCGGCCGTGCCGTGTGCCTACGCCTACGGGCTACGGGATCGCCTACTACTTAAGGACACATTCACAACAAGAGCTAGTCTACTAAACTGTGCGTATCGCTCCAAATACTTTCCTTTGAACTACATTCGATTGCAGCTTTGTCATATTATAAGTTAAAAACTAAAAATAATCTGAATGCAACATTTGATTTTAAAATAACCAATAACAACCATTTTGTGAGTCTGTGTGACTGAGGATATAGCACACTAGGCAAATGAAGCCACCCCTGAACATTGATATATTATATTTATTTATTCGCCAACAGTAAGTCGAGGGGTGGCTTCCTACAAAGGCAATAAAGAATGTGTCATCACTGTTAGCTGCATTCTGAGATCCATGCTATATGTTCAGTCATTACCCACTGAATCATAAAATACGTAAATAAATATTTGTAAACTTCAACTACTTGCTTAAGTTTTGTGTTCATAGCCCAGTTCATTGATTACAGACAAAACAGAAATGAAAGCTTGAGGATATGGCTCGACATCAACTACTAGTCGTTTGAAATGCAAAGTGAACTTAAATCACAACGACAACTGCTTCGGAGGTGAACTATACGCTGTCAAACTAGTGTTCTGAGAAAAATAATCGCGCATGTTGGTCCCTTCCAAAATATTTGCCAAACCTTGAAGCAATGTATAAGATGTAAAGAAAATTTTGAAAACTACATACTGTATTGTCTCATATCAACATTTTTATAAAAATAACTATGTGGGAAATACGTCAACATTATTGTGTACAAATACTCCAGTTCCAATTTAAAGCTGATCACAACATAGCAGAACTAAAGTTGCACAAAAGGACAGTATCAATTATTCGTTATAGTTAGTATGTTAAACATTACTTACATGTAATTGAAGAGACTCACACTATTAATATCTTGACTAAATTAAGAGACCATGAATATTACATTTATATATGCACGTACATAGAGATATTGCCAGTCTGTTAACGACACTTACTATAATTTCACTAGAAGCCCAGCATCTGGGCATATCAATGACTCAAACGTTTTAAAACGGTCTGTAACAACTACTAATACCTTAGAATATCTAATCACTGCATTAATTTGTGATGATATGCACTGATAACCCATTTTGACTATGTTCGACATGGGCTCATCATATAATAATTACAAATGAGTTGTTCAAAGCTTTATAGTTGAGTTGATAAGAAGTTGATTTTAGGGTAATGTGTCAAGATCGTATCCTCTAGATTATATGTCATCACTATTATTATGTTATATGCTCGGACGGTAAATCCAACAATCATCATAATTACATCTTAAAACAACCTACAGCTTGGCTTTAAATTCGTGCCTATCTCGTCAAAATCGTAAATTTAAATAACATCCGAGAAGCAGCCTTTTGGTTTAAACAATGACGATCCTATTGATAAATGACTGTGGAATATATCTAAATTATCTCCTAGAGACTAAAGAATATTATAAAACAATATTTAAATAATAACTGTTACATGTAATGGTGGGAAAAAACTCATTATGATGTCATAAGTAAGTGTGTCTATAATTTAAATATTGCTTTAAGAGTAATTGGACACAAAATCCATGGGTTGAGTTTACACCCTTTGTATTTTATACTAATCAATATAAATTGTATATTCAACAATTTATAGTTAATATAATATTCTTTGGATAACAAATCATTAACATTTCTAAGAGGAACTAAGTGTAGCGTAATATATTACTATAATCATATAGTTTAATTTGTGGATTTATGGAATATAGATTTTAAGTTTTCATCCAATTTTGTCTTTTTAATTAGACTGGGACCTAGAAATGCTGTTTTTTGGAATAAATCTGGAAATATTTATGGCATTGCAAGTCCGTAGTATTAATTAAGCCTAACTTTATCACACAATTAAATAAGTTAAAAACAAAAACGAAGTCATGTATCGTCACGCATTCCATTCACAGAATTTGTCAAAAATTGTCTTGTTTAAATTAAGATCACAGTATTAAGTCACGTTTAAAATGTAACTCTACGAATGTGCGCGACGATAACCACATACATATTCCACAGTCATCCGTATAACTGGAGCACAACAGGCAAGCATATAAACAAACTATATTATAGGAAAGTGTCACAGAACCATTGACTTTAGTTCAATTGAAGGAACTTTGATATAATTTTTTTTTTATAGTCGTGGTAAAACATTTCATGCTTATTTTATAACAAATTAAATAAATAGAATGTAAAAACTTAATTCAAAAAAGATAACAATGAGCAAAATGAAAGATCACCTCTTGTCATTTTTATGAAAAATAACAAGTTTTTAAAATTAATTCCATGAAAAATGTTTGAACTAAAGTCATGGTGATCCAGCAGTAATGGTTTCAAGCACCACCAAGTGACTGTAAGAGTTGAGAGAAGTTGATATGCACCCTGATGTGTTCCAGTTGTACCCACTTTTAACATTCGTTTGTTCAGGATTTATGCTGACTCATAGTCACGTCAATCTGTGGCAGCTACGACCCATGTGAAGCCGCATAGGCGGCAAGAGTCCTTTACGTACTGTGTGCGAGTTCCATACGGGCCCAACCGGTGATACTGGGAGCGGTTGGCGAAGAACAGCGCGGGGTTGTTGGGTGGCAGCACCGTGGGGCGATAACTCCACCGCGGGTCCGTGAGATTACCCATCAGGTTCAGGATGTCGCGTCCTTCATACGTAATTTTGACATCTTCTGGTTTCTTCTCTATAGGACGTGGCTGGGGCTGCACCACCGGCTCGAATAGTTTCTGAAAACATTCCGCACATTGAGACAATAAAAATATCGCTTCACTGCATATCAAAACAACAAATCATATCGATATATATAAAAAAAAAAAAAAATCACAAGCAGTAAGGTTTATAATGAGTAATCCTCTGTTCACTCTTTATCTAAGTTGCTAAACAATTTTGGCAAGAAATTGAAGGTAGACTTTTTAATTTTTCTACAATCTATGTAGGTACCTCTAATACATTTTTATTAATCGTATTGGATTTTACAATAATATAACATCATGTAACCTATGCCTCCAAAATCTTTCCTATTATCACACGTCTATATTGTACACAACATTGATAGCGTAAGACATTCGCCATTACGGAATATTATGAAAATAGAGAGGTCAAGGCCAGGACGAATGCAAACAAAATAGTGCGAAAATGAAGCACTCACCTTCTCTGTTGTTTGAGGACTAGATGGCAGGGAGTCGCTGTTTACTGATTCTGATTTGAGCGACCCCAGCGACCCGATACCGCTAGAATCACTGGAGGCTGACGGGCTCGGGCTTGACTGCGACTGAGACAGGCCCGCTATGTCTATGATATGCCCGAATGAGCTGAAGGAGTTAAAATTTTCTGACTCCAAGCTAGCCAGAGGTAGTGCAACGCTCAAAGCCATGTCTGCAAATGGAAAATCACGTTTGTATTGTAATTACACGTGCATAAACTCAACTGCGTGTGAACACTTTATTAGCTATGTTGACAGAATCTAACCAACGCGCCAAACTGTTACGGTTTTATGATCACATCACACTCGAAATCACGCATCACTCACCTTTGACTAGAATTACTAATAAGAATTTCAAAATCACACGGTATTCAATGTGTAAAAGAATAATTACCGAAAAGCGTAATCCCAAAAAGCTCAAGTCTCGATGTAGTTGAAAAGATCGAACATGTATGAAGTGAAGTTAGCACAAACCACGAGTTTGCGTTGCGTGATGTCGTCGAGCGCGAACCGGAAATGGCTCTGTCGATAAAATAGTTTACTACGCAGCAAATAAATTAGCTACTAAGAAGTTTCAAAAGATATAGTATATTTAAAAAAATATGCTTCGTTTTTATAATACCAAAATAGCTATTTTTATCAATTTTTGAAACAATCATTTTTTTAATAATACTCAAAAATTCAGGTTTGATGTTATGCATAGCGCCATCTATGACAGTATACGGTAAACAGCGATAAAACAGGATGAAAGTGTTCCTCTACTCACCGCTAGATGACAGTATGCCTATACTGTCATCTCCACTTTGCACAACTTCAGATAGTTACTCGTTATGTTGATAGATGGCGCTTATCCATATTGTAGAAAGTGCATATATTTCAAATTTAATTTACAATATGTCTTACCTTTTTCCAATTATTTTGGGTTCAGCTACAAAGCTATCTGTGCCTAAATGACGCATCTAAGTGTTTAGTGTATGTAGTGACTGCCTATCTTACTTCCATACCTAATCCATTAATTGGTACGACATGTTTTGGCAAAGCTGGTGTCAATCAATCAATCTTTGTTTTGTGAACATAGGCATTACAATAAAGGTCATAAATAAATATTTTAGTCGTGCTCTATCTCCTACCAATGAAATTGGTGTACAAATTTTTTAGTAAGTAGGTAATTGGTGGTCTTAATCCATACAATGCAAAGTCAAATTAGAATAAATAATGTCAATTAATCAAATAATAATTAATAAAATGTCAATAATAATTAATAAAATGTCAATAATATGTAATAAAATGTCAATAAGAATTAATAAAATGTCAATAATATGTAATAAATTGTCAATAACAATTAATCAAATTTCAATAATAATTAATGTCATATCAATAAATATTATAACCAATAAAATCTGTTTCAAATACATGTCAATGGTAATATTAAAGGGCTGCTAATGTCATATTCTAGCTCACTTCCGGAGCCGAGACTAGGTATAGGTACACTACATTGTTTCCTTTTTTTAACCTTAGTACGTTTCAAAACATAGGTTTAGGGCACGATCCTTGGCCCTTGTCCTTAATCAGTAGCTAATTCCTCCTAAACAGCTTGATTGATTTGGCTAAAACTTTGGGTGTATATTTATGTGGGTCCCTAGACAATTTGAAATTACAATCGAACCCTATAGGTGGCGCTGTAATAGGATTTTCATTTTTTTTCTGCCGAAAAGTTAGCTTTCTTGCAGGACAGCATCTGTCGGGCCCCAAATGGAGACCGCCTCCAAGGACGAGTTCAAGCGATTAACCATAGACTCTCTGAAAGACTGGATCTGTGACCCACTAGCTCGTGCGTCGGACACGTATCTCTCAGTAACAGTGCTGTCGTCTGCATACCAAATGGTACCGGGCTTAAGCAGATCGTTAATGTGCAGCAAGAACAGTGTTGCCGAGAGTACTGACCCCTGAGGGACCTCAGCATTAAGAGTCATATGACCAGATGAGCAGCCAACAATAAGCACTCAGATGGATTGATCCCTCAAGAAGTCAGCGATCCAATCGCACAGACCAGTGGGTAGACCGAAGGAAGGAAGCTTAGTAATAAGGCTTTTGTGCCAGACTCTGTCGAAAGCCTTCGAAATATCAAGGGAGACGGCAAGTGCTTCCCCATGCTTCTCGATAGCCTCGCTCCAGATGTGAATGACATACACTAGAAGGTCCCCAGTAGACCGATTTTGGCGAAAACCGTATTGCCGGTCACTGAGGTTGTCATTAGCTCCTAGGTATGCCAGAAGCTTTCTGTTAACAACCCGTCCCATACTCTTACAAAGGATGGACGTGATAGAGATGGGACGTTAGTTTGCCGGGTAGCTCGACCGCTGACGCTGATGACATAGCAGTCATGGCTGAGACTACGGAGGAGCTCAGTACAATGCTCGTTAACCTTAGAGATTCCGAGAGAGTGGGTCTTAAAATGAACAGGGACAAAACCAAAGTCATGGTTAATAACAATCGGAGACTCTACATTTTAAGTTGTGAACGATTATGTTTACGTGGGACTGACAATCCAGTTGGGTAGGTCTAACTTCGAGAAAGAAATCAATTCGAATCTGACTCGATTGGGCAGCGTTCGGGAAGCTGCGCGGTATGTTAGACAAAAGCTAACATACCACAGTGTACCAAGACAAAGTCTTGGGAGAACCGCGGCGGCCGCGGGTGAAAACCGCTTCGTGAGGTCTTAGCCTAAGAGCTTGCCCTGTGCTATAAAACCGCCCATTGTACACTTAGTTTTTGCAAAAGTCGGTTCTGTCTACATTATGAGGTGTACACCTACAATAAAGTATATAATAAATAATAACTAAGTAAATGTTTTTCGTTTAAAACTTATTTTAAATAATTGTTCTTCCGCCACTTTTTAGATTCAAACTCAAACTCAAAAGCATTTATTTCAAATAAACCATTTACAGGCACTTTTGAAAGGTCAAGATGTCAGTCTGTCAGAAAAAAAATGATGCTAATTGCACATTCCAAAGCGTAGATCTCTATGGAGAAGAATGTGCTAGAAACTCCATGGAAACTCTTTTCAATCATTTTATGTATAACAAATATCTCTGTTACATATTTCTTGTCGCTGCTATTATGTGAGAACAATGTCAATAAAATAAAGTAAAGACAAACAAAGGCATTCTAAATAAAGATATTAAAAAGAATGTCCCAGGTACAAACTGTTCTTACTAGGGCAATGGGTTGTGCGAAAGAGAACCCGGAGCCCTGGAAAGAAGGCAAAGAAGGATCAGGAGTGGGTGGCCAGTAAAAGTCTGATACGCCCTCACGCTCCGCTCAAGAGCGGGAGAAATTATTGGTTGCTTTCCCATCTACCTAACCATAACCATACCAAATGGTTCAACTTAATATTAGGAAATCAAAAGAAAATGAAGAATATTTTATTAAAAAAAAACTACAGTACTCAATATTAGAAAGCATTAGAAATAATGCATAATGAAAACTCCTGACTTTTTGAACGACGGAAGGTAGGAACAATTTTAATTTAGGTTTAATATAAATCAAATACCAACCGTATTTGATTTTCAAGGATATTGCCAACAATTTTTCAATATTAAGTATTCCATTCCCAAATGACATCGTTGAAAATGAAAGCTAAAAATGTGAGGGTTCATTTTTATTTCATCCATTTCCTTTATTTTATTACATAATAATATCCTGAAAGCAATAAGGATCGAATATTTCTGCGTAGAATCGTGCCTACTTAAATGATATTCAATATAAACGATCGCTCTCAAATGGACCATTGAATTTCTCAGTCTAATTGGTATAAGCCGGTTGACGAGTGTTTATTATATTAGGAGAGTAAGAAACATGAGAGATAGAGCCGCGAGTGGCGGGTTCTGCACAGCGGTACTCTACGCGCCTAATTGCTTCAAATCGGGTGCTTATGATTTGTAAATATTCTTATATCGCCACTTAGGAGCGTCCGTTCAATAAATATAATAGTAAACATCCGTGCAAATGGCCGTGGCGGGCGGGCAGGCGGGAGACCGCCGGCGGGGCGCGCGTTATCGATTCGCGCCCGCGCGACACACTGTATCTATCCTCTCATCGATGCCCGTTTGCCGGCCTCACAAAGAAAGAGATAGGTTTCGCCGACTTTGATCCTTTTGTTTTTGGGCAGCGTCCGGCGATGCGGGCGGGGGCTGAAAAATGTGAAGGGGCGCTGATTGGCCGGCGTTCGGCCCCGCCCCGCGCAGCCTCGCGCCGGAGCCTCCGTGCTCAGTTCAAGGGCGGACGCGTCCGTCGCACGCCGACTTGTTTGGGTTCCCGGCTATTTATTAACTCAATAAAGCTCTGTCTGTCCACGGACAGCTGTCGATGGTCGCTCGCATGATGACTCACAGCTTCCTTATGACTTGTTTTATTTTATTGTAATGGGAGGTCGTAGGTCTGTCTATAAGGTGTGGACGGCTTTGTGCAGGGTCAGGCGATGTATTCACTACACGCTTCTAAGGCGGGCTACTAAACAATTTCTGTTTACCGTTATCCTTACATGCCTATAATAAAACAAGTCCCTTACTTCGTCTGTCTGTATGAACGCGATAAACTCAAAAACTACTGAATGGATTTTCATGCCGTTTTCACCAATAGACAGAGTGATTCAGGAGGAAGGTTTAAGTGTGAAGGTGTACAAGCACATTTTAGTAGAGAAAAGCCGAGAATGATGATTGGCTTGTTGGTCTAGTGGTCAGTGGCCCTGACTGCTATGCCGGAAGCCGTGGGTTCGATTCCCACCCAGGACAAATGTTTGTGTGATGAGCATGATCATTTGATCTATGTCTGGGTGTAATTTATCTATAATATGTTTGTATTTAGAAATATACACCGTTAAATTTTAGTCGTTTTAATCCCGTGGAGAGTCGATTCGGTACATGAAACACTATCGATTTATAAAGATAAAATTAAAAAATAAAGTACTTTTTTTTCTAAAACTCGAATTAATATACGCATGTCCGAAATTAATTTCTTTAAGTAAACGAGTCAATAACCTTGTAGGGAGTTGTCGGTCGTTACTTACTAACTACCTACAGTTCATTGGCCTCGATCAGCTGACGTTTACTTATAGAAATTAATTTCGTACATGACATGCGTTAATGAAGTCGAGTTTTAAAAAAAAATACTTTTTTTGCAATTTTATCTTTACAGTTCGATAGGATTTCATGTACCCAATCGACCCTCCGCGGGATTAAAACGACCAAAATTTTACGGTGTATAAATCAGTATAAGTAATCGTATGTTTATCAGTTGTCTAGTACTCATAGCACCAGCTCTTGGTATGGGACGAGATGGCGTCGTTTGAAAGTTGTGGAATATTATATCTACTATACCTAGTCTATTATTTATTTTCACACTATACAGATAAACGCATACACGTATTGATCACGTTTAACACATTTCACTAGTTATTAAAATCTTATTTTAATGTTTTGTATTATTGAGTATGCATCACCGTTATACATTGCACTGCAAAACTGATTTGCATTCTGAACCACAGGTTTAGTTGAAAACCAGCGTCAGGCATAAGTTCTAATGTGCCTCACAACTAGCAGCCCTACAACTAGGGCTGCTAGTTGTGAGGTACATTACTTTTTTTTTTTTAAATCTATTTGATTTGTTTGTGTGCCTTGTTTTGAGCCAAATAAATCAATTTTCTTTCTTTATTTATTATTCATCTTTACTTACTAATAAATACAATGCAAATAAAATCTCCTTAACCCATCGACCTATATTCTTGCGATAGACAAGCACGTTCATATAAACTATTTGTCAAAATACTGAAAAGTTCAAACAAATAATCGCTGCAGCGCTAGATTGCCATTATGTCGTCTAACAAAACTTTTAAAACTTGCAGCGCTAAGACAGCTTATAGAGGATACTTTTTCGCGACCAAAAGGTCTAAAGCGCCATGCATTTCCTAGTACTTACGCGTTTCGTTCAACTTAGTTTAATGACATGTCATCTATATAGATTTTTATACCGCAGAAGTGACACAGTTTCTTGCCTACAATACTTCATTTCAATAATATTTCAAAATGTAATTATAGTGAATGTAAAAACGAGATCTCAATTACAGTAAAATAAATAAATAAATCAGTAGTCACTGATAAGACTACAAGTTCAACTAAACCTAATTCAAATTTTAATATTAACCTGCACGTAGTACGTAAATTACCTAATTGCTAACGAATGACAGCATGGTTAACAACAAAACTTACCGATGAAAACTGATACCTCATGATTTGCTTACATTTCAATTATACAAAAAAAGAAAGAGCATTAAATAAAATATTTAAAAATTTCAAACAGTATAAAAGACCGTGCGAAGTCTGTACTTCGCACGGTCTCGGTCTTTTATACTGTTTGAAATTTTGTCTAATGGACCCACATGGCAACCAAATACAGATTTGGTAAACTAGCTGTAGGTAAAAACCTAATTCTGCTTTTTGTGGGAGGGAACATCTGCATGTTTTAGTCTATGATTGTAAAATGGAGAAGAGTTTAAATAAAATAATATCTTCTCTAACGTACTATTACGATAGTAGAAGCTATTACATTGCTTGAACAACCAATGGTTTTACTTACTTGACTACAAAATTATTATAATGTCCAAGTTCACTTAAATTTGTATTTATAAGCGTCGCTCTGACACTGCATGAACGTCAAAACTGCACTAATGCCATCAATGTAAAAGTGTTCGGCCTGCAGGTCACTTAAGTGAAGTAAAGTGACTGTACGGCACGCCTCATCTAGTGCGTAGTACATATATATCGATGCCTTAACCTCTTTCCCTGTGACGATTGTCTGAAAGCAGGTCCCATGTCGGCTGCCAGACAAACCTGGTACTACTGAATATGTATCAGTATTTTACATGAAGGGTCCTGTCTATCTGACCTCCCAGTAACTGGGTAAAGGGCTCGTTGGCAACACTGATGTTAGATTTTTTGGCTGGCTCCTGACTATCGATTAACTTGCTTTCCGCACGAAATAGCTAATGAATGGTCATGCACCTGCAGGCTGACTTCGGTAAGTTTAGGGATTGACCCGTTTCTTTGAGGTTATCAAACGACTTCTACCTCTCTAGGGTGGAGCGGGATGGACTGTCAGATTTTTACTGACTAAAATCCACCTGTGTCCTCCAGTTGCCCTTTGTGTTCCACGAGCATGGTAAGTCTTTCAAAATTTTCCACGGTCTTAGCGGGTGTTTATTTATTAAACTTCATGCAACACAAAGGAACAAAGGCGGACCGCCTTATTCCAAAACGCAATCTAAATAAAATAGTTCTGGGACTATTTTAGATCGCGGTTTGGCATATGTGAAGAGAAAACATGGCAGGTCAATAATATAAAGATATTATCGATAATATCAGATCAATTAATTCAGATTTATCGGATTGATATCGGTATCGATCCTAATTGCTAGTTATAACACCTAAATATAATTATTATTTAAGTATAAGTAGATATTTTTTTTTAACTAGGCGTTATTATCCCACTGCTGGGCAAACGTCTCCCTCAAGTCTTTCCAGAAATATTTCTTTCGCTTCGTCTCGAAGCAGTCGTCAGATCGACTCCCCACCTCTTTCTAGGTCTGTAGGGGCCCAGTAGGGTCGAAGCCTAATCTGGGGCTCTGGGGAGGTATGAAAATGCATACCAGGGCCCTGGAACCAAGGCGAAGAAGGAATAGGGTAGGTTTTTAGTAAGTAAGAGTCTGACATTATCTCCTGCTCGCCCAAGAGCGGGATATGTCATTGGATGATTTTACCTACCATAAAAAATACCTCTTTCTAGGTCGGTAGTAGATAAACTTACTGTTCCTTTTTGTCAGAGGCTCCTGAATCCTAACATAAATGATACCGTCAAAATCAAAATCACATCTATGACTCGCTTTTTGGCATAAGTCCCTGCCTACAATTATATGAATGTAAAAGGCTGTTGCAACATTATAGTAGCAATCAGTAATTTAGTAATAGTAATCAATCATTTAATAATATTTAATATAGTAATCAATAATTTAATAATATTTAATATAGTAATCAATGATTTAATAATATTTAATATAGTAATCAATAATTTAATAATAATTAATATAGTAATCAATAATTTAATAATATTAATATATTAGTCATTTAGTCAAAAATAAATTGGTATTTTATACTATTTTGATTAATATAAACTAGTGCTAGAATGTGATCCCACCTGATGGTAAACAGTGATACAATCGTCGATGGTGAAGTGCACCAGTTAAAGATGTGATTTTTATAAATGTGAAAAAGTAATAATTATCCTAATTTTAGGCAAAGACAAGTTCCAAGGTTCGTGTGCGACAAAGTTCACAAATAATACTTTCAGTCAAACGCACTCATGAACTGGTATCATTAAAGCCTCCGTTACTTTGAACAAATAACTGAATACAATGGCACAAAAAGATATGTACATACTTAATGTATTAGTTAGCTATGTGTGTACTATTAGTTAGTTTAAATAGAGGCACGACTCGACCAGTCAAGTACAGTTAGCGATGGACTCACCTTCAGGTCATTGGTTTATACTTAGGGTTATGCTATGGAGAGACGACGTAGCGGTTTCAGAAAATATACATTTTCATAATCGTTGGGTCGTCGATGTCACAAAAGTGACCTGCCTGGATGACGTACAGATAATAATAATAATAATATATTCAATAATAAATAAACCACACATAATACATAGTACCTACCTGTGTTATAGGAGCCCAGTGTCTTCTTCCAATTACATGAGCTGAGTTTTAGGCATTAAAAATATAAAAGAAATAAAAAACGGTAATTTAAAAAACTAAAAAACCCGACTGCTTTTCTAAATAGAAAAAGCCCTAAACAAGAAAGTCGTTGTACCCGTTTGCAGTTAACTATGTCTATATAATATTATAAATACAAGATAAATTGTTGCAGTCGGGACCCATTCTCGAAATGGAGGCTTAGTCAATTGAATATTACAATGCAGATTACTTCAATCTACTGACTAGACGGCTGAGTTTCTAGAATGGGTCCCGACTGCAACAATTTATCTTGTATTTATAATATTATATAGACATAGTTAACTGCAAACGGGTACAACGACTTTCTTGTTTAGGGCTTTTTCTATTTAGAAAAGCAGTCGGGTTTTTTAGTTTTTTAAATTACCGTTTTTTATTTTTTATTATTTTTAGTTTTATTTTATTACGATATTATTTTCACAGTAATTACGAATCTAACGACACCCCGCAAACTAAAATCCATCGAGCCATTCAGGCCGCAGAGCGTGCCAAACATTTGAACTTGGCGCCAATAATCCGCCATTTTGTTGTCTTTTTTATTTTGATGTACCCAGTGTCACTCTCACAGTAAATACAAATCTAACGACACCTCTCAAGCTAAAATCCATCAAGCCGTTCAGGCTGCAGAGCGTGCCAAACAATTATACATACATACATACATACATATATACATACATACATATATACATACATACATACTCTCGAAAAACATAACCCTCCTTCTGGAGCAGTCGGGTAAAAAATACAGGATAAAAATGAAAATTCGCTAAATATGTATGCTGATGGTGTGTAGTGACATATCCAGCAAGTATGGCAGAAACAAGTAGATGAGTAATGCTTAGAGCCTGGAAGTATGGCAGAAGCATTGAGTTACGTACAGAACCAGGAAGGTTAGCAGAAACTCCAGGACGCGTTACGCACAGAACTACAAAGTAAAGTAAACCAGGCCTATACTCAGCAGTGGGCCTCTACCAGGGACGTGCGCCCCATAGAAGCCAATAAGCCCGGCTTTTACCTACTACCGCCGCCATCACCCCACCTAATAAAATAATAATTAGCATGCATCTATAATAATTAAATAAATAAAATAAAAACTCAAACTTCAAACTTCGCGCGTCTTGCGTCGCGCGAACCCACCGTTCCGAATTGCATCAGAAGTGATTCTAACACGAATTCAACCAACGCGCAATGTCACTATTTCGGACGGTTTCGCGCTATCGCTTCGGAACGCGGGTGACTTAAGTTCATTCTTTAGATAATGCAACACCCAGCAAACTGCGATCTCGCTCTAACACGTAACAAAAAAAGAGATGAACACTAGTGTTTTGTCGTCTCTTTCGCTCGTCACAGGCTTCTCCATTCGGGTTATCTGCCATTTCATTTTTCCCTATAAAAACACAAAAAATTGTGTCTGTGTGGGTAAAATTTGACACTGGGTGCAAGTACTCATCGAAAATTTATTATGGATAAAAAGCACGGCTTCTCGAAAAGTATGAATGGATGTTTTTTTTTACGCAAATTACGAGGCGCCCCCTATGATGCGTAAAAACTTGTGCAAACTGCTTTGAGCGGTTAGGTATCGTTTTGTACGTACCTAATTGTTTTATTAGATTTTTTTAGTTTTCTCTTTATGCCATTTAGAGTTTAAAGTTTTATGATTAGTTATTGTTGTGTTATGTGATTAGTTATCCCGCTCCGCTACATTCGTATGTCCTTAGCCTAATAGTTTTGCTGTCAATGGTTTGCCTACTATAGGTAACCAATAAATATTTTACAAAAAATTCTTTGCCAGTACACTTTTGTTACTTTCGACACTATAGTATCTAGTCTTGTTATTTTTCGATTAGTAAATACCCGTGAGGTATTTCTAATCCATGACATTGCTTTTATACTTATGACATTTTTATTATTATATATTATTATATTTTATAAATTATGTACCCTTAAAAAAGTCTTTTCGATAACATCGTAATGTTTTTTTTTAATTACCAGAATACGAGAGCTTATTCTGTATATATTTCGTAATTATTCCGAAAAATTATTTTCAGTGGTATTGTCAGCAATAAGTTTAAAAGACCATTTATATTATTGTATTGGTCATAGCTATTGGTTATTGGCGGGCTTTTAAATTGATCTGCTCTTGTCCTGCTAAATTTATGAAAGTCAAAAGATTTTTTTTTTATCAAAACTCCACGAGAAACTCAATATAGTAGAGATTGAGATATTAAAACTTGTGTCAAAGACTTTTTAGATAGTTCCGAAAATGAAATTCGCAATACGTTGTGTTTTCATTTCCAGAATTTGTTTGTCGTAATTACTTTTTTCTTCTTCAATTGCATTCACAATCTCACAGATGCCATTTCCATTACTGTTTTCGAAGATTCTATGGAATTTCCAAACTGTACAGTTTTTGTAATAATAATATATAAAATTATGTCACCCGGAGGTTTGCTGTAGGCAAACTCAAAATTTTTGAGTTAAGATCGCTTTAGCGCATTAATAGATATCCTCTGTATTTGTGTATTTTTGTGTGCAATAAAGAGAAAAAATTAGAAAGAGTACAACAGTAGGTTTTCCCAGGATAATTTCTTTATCACAGTTAAATTTGTATACATAGAGTATTCACCGTTAAATTTTGGTCGTTTTAATTCCAAGTAGGGTCGATTCGGTAGTCGATTTGTTAAGATAAAAATGAAAAATAAAGTTCTTTTTTTTAAACTCGAATTAATTTACGCATGTACGAAATTGATTTCTTTAAGTAAATATCAGCTGATCGAAGCCAATGAACTATAGGTAGTTAGTACGCAACGACTGACAACTCCCTGCAAGGTCATTGACTCGTTTACTTAAAGAAATTAATTTCGTATAAGCGTATATTAATTCGAGTTTTAGAAAAAAGTACTTTATTATTTAATTTTATCCTTATAAATTGATAGTGTTTCATGTATCGAATCGATCCTCCACGGGATTAAAACGACTAAAATTTAACACTGTTAATGTATACGTATATTTCTACAATTTAAATCACTGTCACGTGTCATTTCAGTTGCTCACGTCATTTCTGTGTCACGTCGAAACGTCGATCACTGTCGGCGTCTAAACGACGTGACGTGTCATCGACGACTGCTATACGACGCCACGACGTGACAGCTAAATGAACGCGAATGACTGCGACTTTGAGATGTGGACGACTTTTTCGTTCAGTGTAACGGGGATTTGATGTTTGTTCTGGGTTAGATCTGTTTTGTTCAGTAAGTTAGGCTTAGTTATGGCTAAACCAGGGCGACTGTGTGATGAAGATACTAGCTGACCCGGTAAACGTTGTTCTGTAATATAAATAAACAAAGGAAAAAAAAGAGGATGAGGTTGGGTGGGTAAAAAATTGCTTACGACCCATTCTAAAAGTCTAAAACCTACCAATTATTCACAAAAAAAAAAGTCATAACAATCGACCAAGCCGTTTCAGAGAAGTTCGTTAACAAACAGACCCACGTATATGGTTTATTTATTTGTCTTTGCAAGTAAAATGACTATAGAAATTAGTATCCTCTTTTCAGGTTTTTTTTTCTTTCTCTTTTCAGGTTTCGGGATTGTGGTTTCGTGAGGTTGGTGGAGCTATTCTCTAAGAAAACCCAGCGCTGCCGCAACAATGAACATCCAAATAGGATACATTGAATTAACAATCCAATGTATTGGTGAGTTAGGATGACAATCCAATGTATCATATTTGGGTGTTCGTCGTTGAGGCAGCGCTGCGTTTTCTTAGAGAATAGCACCACAGAAGCAAATATACAGTGATTAAGAAAAAAACAAACGCTTTTTCTATTTGGCTGTGAGGAATTACTCGATAAATAGTTTAAAAACTAAAAGTAGAAAAAGATTTTTTAGGGTAGGGTCGTACCTCCCAGTCTCATCGGCGGCGATCTCTCGCGCCGGGGCATGGTTCAAGCCATGCTCCGGAGCGAGGAGGAGTGGCAGGCGGTCGCCTCCTTTTGCGAAGCAGTAATGCTAGCAAAGGAGGAGGCCGACCGCATTAGGCAAAGGCGCACACGCCGCTGCCGCCGCCAGGATTCCGATCCCGATTTCCGGACACCG
The DNA here is from genome assembly GCA_958295575.1 of Leucania comma. Taxonomy (NCBI): domain Eukaryota; kingdom Metazoa; phylum Arthropoda; class Insecta; order Lepidoptera; family Noctuidae; genus Leucania; species Leucania comma. Next base: position 8,178,443 of record OY282468.1, read on the forward strand.
TAGGCGCGGGCTCGCGGACGGTGGGCAATGGGTAGCTTGCTGTCCGTCCGTCCGGTAACAGACCGGTCCGAGCTAAAGTCGTCTACGGCGCGCACTGTTCCCGCGCGCCTCAAGGAGTTGTCAGCAAACTGTAGGGGCCCAGCAGGGCCGATGCCTACTGGGGCCAAAGGTTATGTGAGAATGTCACCACGGGCCCCAGGACAAAGGCAATGAATGGAAGGGTAGGTTTTTTAGTCAGTAAGAGTCTGACACTATTTCCCGCCCCACCCAAGGGCGGGATTTGTCATTGGATGATTTTACCTACCATAAAAAAAAACCTCCTAGTCTCCTTCTGTTGCTTACATTTAAGGTGGGCAATCCAGCGCAATCTTTGATGAAGAAGCAATGCAAAAAAAGACAGAACGCATGAAAATGAAAACTCAATGGCATTCGATAATTCCGTGATTTACTTGAATATTTAATAAAACTTGTTCTAGGAAATACATGTTTTATTAAAACCCATAATTGTTATTGAGAAAAATTGGTATCCGTTAAAATCTCGATTAAATGTGCAAGGCTTCTTTCTATAGAAGCACATTTTTATTTTTTAATGTACGAGTAAATTACGGAGGGCCAAAGTTCACGTAAAATAGCAGATTTTCAGAGGTCTTTACTGGATTAGTTTCACTACGTTTTGATTTCTATAGAAGCCTAGATAAAATCCACATTCAGATATCTGTGAATCCAAAATATCTGAAGAAAGATATGTAATAACATCATAATCACGTAAGAGCGATTGTATGGAAATGTATCTCGGGTTGGCCGCTCTTAACTACTTCAGAAATCTTTAGCGAACGATTTTGAATTTTATTTATTTACATTGTCGTTAGAGAGCAGTGGCCGAGTGGTAATGGCCCCAACTTACGAGTAGTAGGTTGCGGTTTCAAACCCGGCCAGGCGCATTACTTTGTGTAATTTATTTATCACCACTGCTCTCAAAACGGTGAAGGAAAACATCGTGAGGAAACCGGCATGTCCTAGAACCAAAAATTCGAAGACATGTGACATCCACCAACCCGCACTGGGCCCGCGTGGTGGATTACGGCCCATTCCCTCTCTTAGAGAGGAGGCCTGTGTCCCAGCAGGGGAACATCAAAAGGCTGATGATGATGATGATGATGATGACATTGTCGTCACATAATAGTAGCGACAAGAAACATGTAACCGAGATATTTGTAACACATAACATGATTGAAACATACTGATTGATAACATACTGTTTGACTTCTTGATAATTAATTCAAAATTGTTTTTTTTTTTTAATAAATACTTTGAATCTTGAATCTTTGTTTTTTAGAGGTATTGAAAACAGAACACTTCTTTAAGAGCATTGTAAGTCTTTTCCCAGTCTAGGTAGGATAGTTGCAGGTATCGCTCAGGCCGACATATACCAGTAGCAGAAATGGTAGTATTTTAGTCGGTAGGAGAATGAATGATGAAGTCCCAAATTAAAACTGACCCAGCTATGATTCCATGAGTGACGAAACTTCACCACGCTTGAAATATTATTTACCTACATTGTAAGTATTAAAATGTTGCAAGGTTTAAAATACTCCGAGCGTTCACGCTAAGCGTAGAGCACGTCATTGTGTTTGTGTACACCGTCGCCGCCACACCATTAGCGACAGCGACATGTAGCCACCTAATACCTCGGCCGCCTCGCTAAACGACCAAATATTTAAATAGGTATCCATCCGCGGCTATCTCCAGATAAAACGCCCCAATTCACATGCGTGAGCCGCGTGATGGATGAGTCCGACGATCAGACCCTTGCCGCATACCCCCGTCCCTCTCAAATTTGCCTTCCCCACCCCCCCGCTGTCCGACAACGGCCCGCCCTGCTAAGTCCTGTAGGTGATCCATTACACTGGCATTTTTGCGTAATCCCCGTTTATAAATATGAAATTGAAGGAAGACCTAGTGATGGTTAATCGACTGGAGGTCGGGGTCAGCCGGCCCTCTGTTGCGAATAATTTATGGCGACGTGCCAAAACTGTCCTGTCGCACGATATATCGCCGGAAAAATGTTTACGTGTTTACGTTCTTTTTCGAAATTTATATTTCGAATGTGATTTGATTGGACGAAGTTAGACGTCAGTGGTCGGACGCAAAGGGGTAATCACGGCGGTCCCACATGCAAAACATGGTAATAGTAATAATTGCAATGCGTTCGCTCTGATTATAGATGGGGTATATTCTGATTATAGATAATTATAGTTGGGGGAGGGTGAGTTGCGCTGATGAGCGATTTGGGTATTATTTGCGCTTTATTTGGGTATTTATTGCGCTTGAGTGACGACGCAGATATTATGCTCGGTTATAATATAATATGTGCGTCCCTTGAGGGCTTTCACCCTGCGGCTTTGTGCTCTGCTGTGGACATTGACTACTTACGTTGAATTTTCACTTATAATACCACAAGAGCTTCAAAATTATCGGATATTTCCCGATAGGTTCGTTGCAAACAAATGAAGGAGTCAAGTTTTTCAGGTTAAAAAATCACGAGCGGCGCGAGTGATTTTTCCTGAAAAACTTGACGACTTTATTTGTTTGCAGGGAACCTTGAGGGAAATGCCAGATAATTTTGAAGCTCGTGTGGTATTCGGGGGATTATTTTTCCGTCCCAAATGTCGGCCAATAGAATTGCACCATTCGACGTCACGTGGTACAACGAGAAAATTTTCAAAAAATTATCAGTATAATACCATGTAGGTTGTACCACGTGACGTGGAATGGTGCAATTCTATTGGTCGATATTTGGGTCGGAAAAATAATCAATATTAAATTTTGTCGTCAATTTTAAAAATTCTTTGAGAAAACTGTAGCAATTTATTTGCTGGGATATTTATAAATAAAGGGCATATACTGTACTTTTATTTTATCATCAACCCACATAAAGGTATGCATAGGTTTACATATCAGCATACTAAATATTCGATACAAATAAAAAAAATACTCAACAGATCTTAAAGATCATATTAATTTCTACATGGCATTAATTAATGTCTTAGCCGATCCCTACTCACATAAGACAAGAGGCTGGTTGGTGGTTGCCCACGCGCCGCCCGCAAACGCCAATTATCAAGATTACGCCAATTCTCTTCACGAATGTTTGCTTCAATACGTGTAACTAGACTACTCCGAATGTAACACGTGCGGTGTCTATGACTAGGGAAACACGCTTTGTGTTTTTGGAGTCTGTTAATATCATGGCGGAAGGTCAACAAAATATGTTCAGTTAAGAAAGGAGATAAGTAACCAGGGTCGAAATACATAGTTGAAGGTTTCATAGAAGTCGATGTATGAATATTAATGAAATATAATTAAATACATAGTAAATAAACAACTCATTGATAAAATTAAAATACATTCGCATCCATACAACGGTTTCCATGATCATTTCAACTACAAAACTGTATATCTAACGACCCTGACATATTTATGTAGTTTATTTTTAAGTATAATATAATTTATGTTAATAGTATCTTAAGTTTTGTTGTACTTACCTAAATTTGAAGGTATCACATGATATGTGTTATCCTCAAGTTTTGAAATTCCTTTATATACATTTAAAAGGTTTGCTGTAAGAAAACCCAAGTGTGGGTTAAGCTCGCCTATGTACATCACCTGTCCTATTTTTGTTAACTTTATAATCTGTGTACAATAAAGAATATAAGAATATATAAGACCCTGGTTACTTATCTCATTTGTTGACTGTACTTACAACTAATATAGGGTATGTTCGTCTTGAAGAACGTGAACCTGAAAATTCTTCACAAGTGATGATGTCATCTTAAGCTTCCTTGAAGTTCAGGGTCACTATCAACTTTTTGTTTTTCTAGCTGCTGTCAGTGGCTTCGTCTCCGTGGTAGTAGAAATATATCCCAGAGGAACAACGGATAAAAAGTATCTATTTGGTATTGCAGGAAATGGTCTATCCGAATACTAAGTTTCATCGGAAACCGTTCAGCCGTTCGAGCCTGAAGATGTAGGTAACAAACATACTGATACTTTATACGCACCAACATTCGACTTTATAATATTAGTGTGACTACTGAGCTGCCATAGTATAAGTTGTTCGATTACGAAACTAGATGGATGGGACAAAGCTTCTCTGTCTTCTCATCGACACTAGCGCCAAGGTTGTAAGAATGCTCTAAAGAGTTACCCTAGAATGCAAAAGGTCACTGAAGGAACACAGCAAGGTTTTTGTCTGTAAAAGTGTGACATTCCCTCTCGCTCTACCTAGAGTAATAGGAATTATTTGATTGATTACTTGTTTAAAAAAGAAAAGAATCAACAGAGATCATCAAAAAAGCGCCAAATTAATGAAGACTCAATTTCAAAAAAGAATGTCCAAGACTCCTAGAATATTTTACATAACAAAAATATAATATGTGTATAAAGAACTTAAATCGTAATGAAATGGACGACATGAAACAAAATATCTTATAAGACCAAATCTAAAAAATAGTAGCGACCATTACCAAAAATACTCGTATCAATTTCTTACCTCAATTGGAGCGTCCTCATTGAACCGATAAACTTACATACCTGGGGGCCATCTATTATATTCATTAGCCGCAGACCGAGGGGGTGTGGGGTGGGGGGTGGTGGAGACGAAGGGTTTTAGTGCACTGATGTGGTGATAAGCGCTTGTTTGGGGTTACCTCAGTTCTTTCGACGAATTTTAATGCCAATTAGAGTAGACAATATTGCGCACTGAATGGATTGAGGCCTTTATTAGTGTCGGATATTGTTGTGAGATCGTTCGCGCGTGAATCGTGCGGCGGTCAGGAGGGGCGCCCCGGGTGATGTTGTCGACGTATAGTGATTATGAAGTATTATGTGAGCTTATGATTTTTGAGGCAGGTGATAATATTATAAGCTGTTAAATATACATTTGTTATTTTTGCAATTTAGTTATTTGTTTATGTCTCATAGAGACAGAGGTGCTAAGAAATGCTCTGACACTGGACTGAGAAACCATCCAAGAAATTAGACTAAATTACACATGATTAATCTGCTTTCTCCACCTTAGACAATGATAGGTCACGTCTAAAATCACATTTATTAATTTAGAATTTTAGGGCGACTAGGCTTATGTATTTATAACTCAAAAATCTCCTTATTTTAAATTAAACAAACTAGTGCTTGACTGCTAAGTGCTACCCCATGATGGTAAGCAGTGATGCAATTGTTGATGGTCGATTTTGATGCAAACTGAATGATATATAGAAAGGCCTTATTTGAGTAGTTTACTACCTAACTAGTAACTCGATCTTCGTTGATTAGCTCAACCACCGTTACTTTTTAACGCATGCAAGAAAAATAGATAATTAAGCACACGTGCGATTTACGCATGAATGAATCGCGACTGTCTGCGTATCAGCGTGTATTCAATGTATAATGTATCGCATACATCATAACATTAATCTGAGGCGGGTGATGGATCGAGCGCGGTTATCCTGCGGGTGATGCAGACGAGCGACCGGGCGATTGTGGCGCTGCAGAAGAGTGGCTGAGTTTATGATGGTGGAATTAAACATTTCCCGATGCAGAAAATAGTAGGACAATATTTTATGAAAGCGAATGACAAAAGGAAAAGTCACATTCATAAAATAAGATAAATAAAAAAAAAAACTACAATAATGATAAAAGTGTGCTGTATACTTTAACTAAAGTATAATAACAACAATAACGCGAGCCTATCCGCAATAAAAAAAAAACAACAATTTTCTATGTTGTATTCCATTTTGAATATCACTTACCTTTCAACGACTTATGCATTCCTATAATAAAAAATGTAGATTGTAAATAGTACATTTTCACAGTCAAACACTAGTTTATATGAAAAAAAAAAAAAAAATGTTTCATTACCCACAAATCTACTTTTTGCAAGCTTTATTTCTTTACATAACATAAAACAAAGTCTCGGACCACGTCTATCTATCTGTTCGTAAATGTTAAAACTGCCAACTAATAATTATTATTTATTGTACTCATATTAACAAAATAAATGACTTCATTTTATTGATAAACTTAAAAACTACTTACCAGATCTTCATGCGGTTTTATCCAAAAGACAGAATGAGGTAGGTTTAGGTGTATATAAAAAAATAATAATAATATACATATGTATAGTAGAGTATAATACATGCATATTAGTAGTAGAGAAAAGCCGAGCATTTTAATGATTTCTGACAACTGTGTGAAGCTGTAGTGGGTTGCTAGTGTTTGATATTTCATCGCTCGTCTGAAACCTTTGCCACACTTTCATCCCACAGCCATATTTTTCCTTGTTTTTTACCCCAACCAAAACACAAGTGCTAACTTCTCACGATAGATCTCATAAAACAGTTTGTGCGAGATTAATTGCATTATTTCGTGTTATATCAGTATTAATGGCAACTATCTGGGGGATACACCCTTCTCTTTAATTATAGAATCTCGTTTATCACAAGATGTAATGGTTGTGTGAAGTATTGTTGTAATTATTATTGTTGTATGGGATGTGATGATGTCTTCTCGTGATTTTGATGGAATTTTGTTCAGGAGCCTTCTAAATTAGTCTAATAATGCTGTTACAGGTTCTTCCTGAAACTACTGTTTCCAGAATTGTATTGATGATGGTCAACTAACTTCCGATTTTTGAATTTGGAGTTAAGCATTTCTCATACTCTACTCTAGTCTGAAAACTTGTCAAATTTTGACACGTTTTTAATTCAAAATACTGAGTTTACCCACCAGCACTAAGATATTGAATCTTGTTAGACAACTGATAAACATATTTCTAAATACATAGATATTATAGATAAATTACACCCAGACACAGAACAAATGATCGTGCTCATCACACAAACATTCTGTCCTCGGTGGAAATCGAACCCACGAGCTCAGCTGCAGTCAGGGCCACTAACCACTAGACCAACAGGCCTGTCAATTATTGAACAGGTTATGTCTATATTCAAGTATTCAATCCTTTAATTGTTTTTGTATGCACATGTTTAGACGATAGGTATTCCCAATGGCGCAGTGGAACAGTCGCCGGCAGTCGCCGCCGGTGTCCGGAGGGCGAGACATTTCACGAGCGACTGCCCAATGACCTTTCCAGCTCCGGGGACCGAGTGAAATGCCATCATGTTTCCATTTTTGGGGTTCCATTCGTATTAGTAGTCTTGCGAAAATCACTTCAGATTAGAAGGCCAATTCTTGTATAAGTACGAAAATCGTTGAAAATAAATTCTAGTCGCAGTCCTATTGTTTGTGACAGATTGAGGTTAAGATATAAACAAAGATTTTTTTAAAACGGGAATTAGTTAACCGTTTAGGCATCCTAGAGCAGGAGAACCGAGGACGTAATTCATGAACTCGTGTGTTATGCCGTGGTTTTCTATGCCAACGTTTGTCTATTTGATGATTTCGGATAGGAAAGGAGTCCATTAGGATTGGGATCGAGTCTATCTGTAGACTAAGAAGACTACGTTTCGTTTTATTGAAAAGATGTGTTTGTTATGAAGAAGACTCTTTCAATGTTTTAATTTGTTTATTTTTTTCTTCTTTTCGTAACGATGGTTTCTTTTCCCTTCAAAGTATTGTGCCCAGTAGATGGACACGTTTGTAGCGGGGTCAAGGAGTTTTTAAGGTCTTTTAAAGTGTAAATGTAGGGACACTCTGGCCACTTCAGTAAGTGGTCCATCGTCTGAAATTACTCGAATTTATAAAATATATTGTAAAGCTACTCTATGCCACTTCTAGATATAAGATAGTTTCTTCTATTTTTGCCTCTACGGAACCCGAACCATATTAGCGGGGCTCATCATTTTCATAATTTTTTCTGCCGCCCGCTCACTCGACGACACTCGATTAATTTTTCACGGTACGCTTGTCAAAATGTGATTTAATATAGTCCGGGGGTAGTCCGAGCTTTGACGTGTGATGCGTGCACAGCGTGCGGCGGCCCGCGACCGATCCGGTTAAGGGGTTCGCCAGCTCTACAACATGCACTTTGTACTGTCTCTATAAATAAAATAAATAAACAAATGTTATGCGATTTTTAGATGATTTTGATCCCAAATATGTAGTTGAGGTTTTGGCCGGATATTCGCAAATACGAATTACATTTCCACGATACATTTGCATTTCCAGTTCCGTGTTACAAGCGGTATTATCTATCAATAACGCCAAAAATGGTACCGCAATTTCCAATTTGCCGCGTCACTCCGGATTCCAATAGGATGCGGGGATAAATGGAGTCGCATTCCAATATGTCACCGAGCGGGGTCCGACCATTCGGCTTTTCGGCATTCGGGATTCGGCGTTTTCGGTTATTCGCGGTGACCAAATTCGTCGAATATTGCCCGCGCGCATACCGAAATCGTCCACTAATGAGATTCTAAACGTTATATTATTTGTGGTGTAACTAATTGGTTTTTTTGTTTGTTCATTGTTTTTATAACGATAATGAGCCCGTATGATGGTGACTGTTCATGGGGTCAGTGACTTTTTGTTTTGAGCTCCGAGTTTGAGGTAAGTTAGTTATTGTTTATTTGAGTCCCGTTTGTTATTCACAACATTAGTATTAACAGATTTCTCAAAGTTCAAGGTGGTTCAAGTACCTAGACATTCAGTAAGTACCTACACCTTTATAGTTTACAGATTACCATTTAATTTTATTTTGTAGAAGACTCTTGCCTTTGCACGATATGACCAGTTCAGCTTAGTTTCAAAATTTAGGTGTATAACAATGCTGAATACAATCCAGTCAAAACAAATAATAAAAAAGCTACCATCAAAAATCCAATACAACTGGACTTCATAAAAATTCACTTGAAAACACTACCTACTTTTCTACCAAAAGAAAATTCAGTGAGAATACAAAGACGGATAGGTGAGAGATACATTACGTATGCGATACTTGAAACCTACCTTTTCGAAAACATAGACCTAATAAATAGGGTGAAACCGTGAAAGGCGGGCCTTTCATCGTCACATTAGGCAGTCTACACACGGGCCGCGTGCGTGTCACGTCAATCGTTATTGCCTGTATGGCGCCGCCATTGCCCGCGCTGATTTGAAATATTTCCACGGAACCACTTATTCGCACCTCACAAACAGGAGCTCCGGATGCCGTGTGCGAAGTTTTGATCGTTTGTCGGTGGTTTTATTAAATACCTGAGCTAGTGTGAGGATTTTGATATTAGAAATTTGGTTGGTTTAGGGTGCACTATAGAGTAGAGGATATTCAATGCTTCGGTAGTTGTAGCAGTAGATGAATCAGCTCAGCATAATGCCTGTACGTATGAAAAGCTTCTTCAACGGAACGTTCACAACGATTGACGGCTGATAATAAATATGTCAGGTTGCTGTACTTTTTCTTGAGGAAGTTTTTTTTTCAGAAAAACTTTGCTTTACACTAGATAACACTCCTGTATCGTGTGTGCGATCACAAACATGTAAACTTACATACACAAGACAACCAATCCCGGAACAACTATCTGGAGACCATACAAATTTTTATTCTGTGCTGGACTCGAATCTGCGACACGCAGAGTAGCAGCTGATCCCTCAACCACTGCGCTAACCATGCCATCAATTATACTTGTGTTATCAAGCAAACTTGGCCACTGTAATTTTCATGAAATATTGAAAAGAATGTGACATTCACCAATCCGCACTGGGCCCACGTGGTTGATTACGGCCCATGCCCTCTCTTAGAAAGGAGGCCTGAGTCTCAGCAGTGGAACATACTTTCTTGCTAATACGTTGATTAATTGAAAAGACTTGCAGGTCAGACTTGAACGCACTTAGATATCTATTCCAGATACATTGATCAGTTTTGCAGGTATCTTTAAGTATCAAGTAGAGCTCACCAGCCACTCGCGGCAGCATGGCACCTCTGAACGTACCTCTCACGGTGCGAGAGGGTAATCGTTTTGTCGAGTCGCGTTTTGTACCTCATTGTGCGAGTCGATGCGAGGCAATCGCGGCCTGCGTATTCTCGTCTCGTGCCCATTCTAATGGGGTGACAACTCGTACCTCTCACCTATTCGTGCCTACGTCTGTGGAACGTATCGCGCATTCCCTCTTGAAACTTACTTACATGGTTATTATAAATGCGATTCTTATTGAGATCGTGATGTGAATGGAAAGTTTATTTTTTATCGGAGCTAATGGCATGAGTTTCTACGGTAGATAAAGCTTCAAGTAAGTATGGTATTGGCTATGTTCATACATGGATGAAACAAAATGACAAGCTTGCCTAGCAGGGCCGATGCCCGTATCCTAGAACTGAAGGACTGAGAGCTTTTAGCACAGATATCTTTGCTTAAGATTTCTGTGGCTTTTAGCCAGTAAAAGTCGGACACATAGAGCAGAAGGAAGCGTTGGAGAATTTCCCACCTTAAAAAAGCCTCGAGGAATAGTTTGCTAGATTGTTTAAAAGTATCACTGCGACCCAAATCGCAAAGGATAACTGAAGAAGGTAGGTTTCAGTCAGTTAAATTCTAACCACCCAGAGTGGTTAGAATTACCTCCTGTAATTGATGGTTTTCCAGTGCCCAAAAAAGCCTTACAGATTTCAATAGATACAAACAGTGGGTTCAGTAAAGTCTGTCGAGACTGACCTTGCTTTACTCTTAGCAAACTTCACCTACTCGACTATACTGCTGTGAGTAAATTATTTATCCATCCATTTATCTATTTTCGATAAAATTCCCCCGTTAACAACATCTAATCCAAGATCAAAGCCACCCAAAATTAATGCAGTGTGAACATGAATTTTGGTAAAAACACTGGCACAGCTGCTTGCCTGCGGGAGGCCGTTAGATAGGCGCGAAATGCCTAGAGAACTGTCATCGTTTGAAAAAATACGATTAAAATCTTGCGCAAGCGCAGTTTTTGTGCGAACAGCTGCGCGCGTGCGCGGCTCACCTGCCCCACGTGGCCAGGAATAAAGGCGTCTTCAAAGAAGTCCGAAAGTCCTATTGTTGGTATATTCTGGGCTTTGATTTAAGGTAGCTTCCATTGTCGAGGTGACGTTATGGTAAATGGTGATTTGGGGACAAACGCACCTGTCTGTGAATTGGCCATGATTATGTATGTTACACAGATGCTTTGTTGCTATTATTGATAGATAAAGATTCACTATTGGGATGGTAGTTAATCAAGTTCGTAGAATTAGCTTTTTGGTTTGCGATGCCAAAATCAGGATTTTGCTAAAATGAATTTTACTTAGATGAATACGTAAAGCTATGATATAATTTTGGTGTACAATACCTAAACGTATGTTTAAGATTCAAAACATTTATTTCAAATAAACCATTTACAGGCTCTTTTGAATTGTCAAGAAACTCCATGAGCACTTAATTTCTTTATATACTTATTAAGTTAGTACTCAAGCCCCAATCGGACACCGGTGTCCGCACCTATTGCCTTTCTATTGTGTCTCTTTAATATTTATTTGTTTGTGCAAAATAAAGTATGTCACTTTTAAATCAAGTTTTGTACTACAAATATCTCGGATACTGGTTCTTGCCACTACTATTATGTGACAACAATGTAAATATTAAGTAAAAGTAATGATCTGTAGAATAAAAACAATAATCCTATCACACATTTTTTACGAAGCCTTACGAACTGCCTCAAAATTCTTCAAACAACCTTATCTAGCGTGGTCCCCAACACTGTTCAACACTAAACCGATTCGTTGCACAAAACTAGGAAAGTAACCGTGTCCCGATCATTCCCAAAAGCCATTCATAGATCACGTACACTCACAAAAACAGTACATTACTTACCTGCCTTTAAACAGTACTACTACAACCTCTAATGATTTATAACTAACATAGATTCCATTTACCAGTACAAAGAACCTTATCATCAGCGTCATAAGGAGAAATTGTCTGTTTATGAAGTGTAAAATAAACATGGTATAATTCAGAAGTCGTGCAGTGTTATCCCGAATTGCTTTACAATTGTCAGCTTTCGATGGCTGTCGTATATCATTGATTTTACGACGAGTCGTAATTCATTACCTTTTGTATCCGTCAATGTGGTTTGACTTTAATTTGGGAGACAAATTAAGTTTTACTATTAATGGTATCGTGTTATGGTCACGTTTTACTTGATATTTAAAAATAGCCCGGGAATGCCTGGGAGAGTGTTTTGTTGCATTTTGCTACATGGTCATGGTCTTCTTCTAAACTAGGCCAGTCATGAGGGCGAAAAACCAGTACTGATTTGGTATTAAGAAGAAGTGGGCCCAAGAAGTGGGATCCCAATTTTGTTTCTTGTCATCCCGGTCTTGTTATCCGATTCGTGATGGCGAGAAAACCAATACTGATTTGGTATCAAGAAGAAGTGGGCCCAAGAAGTGGGATCCCAAATTAGGTTCTTGTTATCTCGGCAATTCTACTCCATTATTTTCGTAGGGTCGATTTGCAAGGCTCCAATACATTAATTGCAAAGTATACTCATAAATCGGGTACATACCTCACCACGCACCCTCTACCTGCGCAGCGGCGAGCGCGCGACTACGCAGAACCGAACAATACGCGTCATTTTTTTCAGCTAAAATCCTTAAAGCTCAGTTTTTCGGCGCAAATTCCAAAGAACACCTGGTCGGAAACGGGCCCAGGGGGTCCACTGATTGATAGAGGTACCGCGATTTTAGCACAAAGGCAGAAATATGCAGTTTTCTGGCCATTCGAAACGGCCCGATCCGCTCGGTCTCCGGCGACGAAACGTCTGTCTAAAACAATCAATGATCGACGTTTTCTGAATGGAATGTGAAACAATATCCTTTGTGCAGTCAAGAGTGTAGGTGGCCAGGATGTAAGCTGTTTTATTGGCAATTCGGTCTCAATGGGTGTCTTTGTTACATTTAGACGTAAATTCATTCACATTTAAAAAGTTTTACCTAATGTACAAATTGTACAAATTGTATTACATAACCAGTACTGCGTTTGAAACTCTTTCATAATTGTTGCTGCTAATGAGTATATTATGTCCAAATAGCCTGCATATTAACTTAGTATTCCACACGCGTAGACTCACAAAACGTCCCAACCGAAATAAACCGCATTTAAAGCGACGATTACGCCCCAAATGAGGAAAGTTTATCCCCCAGACGTATCACGTATGCATACGTAAAATTGTGAAGACAATAATTTGATTGATCTCTTAATGAATATGCAGATATGTTAAGTGATGATAAGGCCGCAAATAAAGCTGGTTCCCCGAGGAGTGATTGTGCGCCTACCTCTGGCACGAGCCAGATTTTAATCTCAGATAAGTGTAGAGAGCAGAGACCAGTTTACATAAATTCTGGAGTTAGCACCTTGTTTACAAAGTGCAGTGTTTGATTACGAGATTGTTTGATAAGTGCGTGCTCTTGTTTTGGTGTTGCGTTTGTATTTGTAGGCTGACAAATGCTTCTGGTGGTTGAAAACTTTTTTTGGGGGCGTGAAGTCTATAGACCTTTGCACTGTGTTTGACCGTCGTTTAACAGTCGTCAAGTATACGAAATCAATAAACAATCAGTTTTTTTTCATTATTGATAGGCTTGTGTTTGAATGTTGTCTAACCTGAAAGTAAATGTGGTATCGAAAAAGGAGCACGCTTGCCTAGAAGTAATTTATTCACTCTCGACTTAAGTACTCCAAGTTGTATAATAGCTATCAGGAAACACATCATACTCGGCAGGGAATGCCACTGCTTATTTGTACGCACAATGAATGTATTCTAAAACATACATACGAATGGGATGTCCACCATATACCGATGTTGCGCATCAACGTATGTTTGGTGGTCTGATGACAGAGCGGGCTTATAGGAATTAAATTATACAATTCTAACACTCCACGAAATATAATCGATAGAAAACCGACAGGTAAGGCAAAGTAACGTGGACATAAGGAATAGGAAACCAGTACATGTGTATTGTTTTAAAGTCGTTCATTTTATGGCCACTTATGCGGACGACACAGCGATTCTGGCAGTGAACAAGGATCCAGATATCGCTTCGGAAACCCTGCAAAAACATCTAAGCGAAGTCGAAATGTGGTTGAAGTAATGGAGAATTAAAGCTAAACAAAGCAAGAATGTCCATGTTTCCTTTACGTTAAGATAAGGAAACTGCATACCTGTTTTACTAAATAGCGAACCAATACCGCAAGATAAAGCAGCTAAATATCTCGGCATATCTAGACAAAAGATTGACCAGGAGGAAACACATCTGGACAAAAAGAAAACAACTCGATACAAAGATCAGAAATATGTACTGGTTGATAGGTAAAAACTGTCAGCTATCAAACGATAGCAAAATGGCAGTATACAAGGCTATCCTCAAACCCGTCTGGACATTGGTATTGAGCTCTGGGGAACTGCGAGTCACAGCAACATAGAAATTATGGAAAGGTTCCAAACAATGAGATACATGTTTGACATTACAAAAAGCATCAACAACACAAATATTCTACAGGACCTAAAGTTGAAAACTGTTAGACATTATATTTCCCAAAGAGGTTCAAACTACCAGAAAAAGCTGTCCAAGCATGTTTGTGCCCTGGCCTCTGGATTATCGGGATCTGGAAGTGTCAAATCCACGAGACTGAAGAGGAATAGTGTAGCTAGCCTCAGACCAATTCATCTGCCAGTAGGAAGAGAAACTCTTGATTTTTCTCTTCAATCCAATCTGCCACACCTAGACCATAAGTCAGCCAAAGAAGTGGCTAAATTTTTATTAAACAGATTGCTGCTATGCAAGATACATAATAGGAAAAAAAAATTGTAAAGACTTAATTTCAGTTTGTAAATGTGAGTACCATGGCGCAATTTATGGTTTAAGGTTACTTACTATTAGACTGGTTTGACATAAATGAGCATGGTAGTTGAAAGTTTGTCTTGCTTATTCAAATGTCTCACTGATGGTGGTGCGTGTGTTGAATAATTCGGTTGCCTTCAAAATGTTTGAGCTGAGTGGTGCTGATATAAGCGGCATGTCCTTGAACGGCGCTGTCAGTTGGGACTGGTCATCTCTTAGCTGCCAGTGGTTTATTATAATACCTATATTTAGAATTCGTTTTTTCTTCTCTTTATCTTATTTACATTGTTCTCATATAACAGCAGCGACAAGAAACATAATAATATGTAACCGAGACTTTTGTAACCTACATATACAACATGATTGAAAAGAGTGTTCATGGATTTTATTGCACATTCTTCTCCTTATAGATCTACGCTTCGGAATATGCAATTAGCATCAATTTTTCTGACAGACCGACTTCTTGACCATTCAAAAGTGCCTGTATATGGTTTATTTGAAATAAAATGCTTTGAATCTTTGATGTATTTCGTACTAGTTGCTGCCATTGGCTTCACCCGCGTGGAGGTACAAAATTATCTCAAAGGAACATACTCCCGAAATAAAAAGTATCATATGTGCTGTTCCAGGACATGGCCTACCTGTTTGCTGAATTTCATCCAAATCTGTTCACGCGTTCGAGCGTGAAGAAGTAACAAACATATGCACGCATGCTCACAACTTTCGTCTTTAGAATGTTATTGTTTTACAATAGTCTAAACCCTCAAAAGCTGGAACTTCAAGGAGCACTTCCGACGTCTGGCTCCCAAACTGAATCGGACTGGGGCTGCTCTCGAGCGGCTCCTGCCGAACCTCAGGGGACCAGACGCCTCCTGCCGGTAGCTCTACGCGGGAATCGTTCGGTCCATGGCCCTCTACGGGGTCCCGGTGTGGGCACCGACGTTGACACAGCAACCGAGGGCCCAGCTGAATGCGTGCCAGAGGGTTATGGCAATACGCATGGTGCGAGGGTACCGAACGATTTCCCGCGAGGCGGCGACGTTCCTTGCTGGCCAACCGCCATGGGATCTGGAGGCAACAGTCCTTGCACACATGCACGATAAGCGCATGGAGATGCAACGCCGGGGCGAAATTCCGCTGCCGCGACAAGTCGAGGCATGGCGGACAGATCTCCGGCGGGATCTCATGGCGAATGGCGTCAGCGACTATCGCAACCTCGTTCGGGGCGCGCCACAATAGGGGCAATAAGGCCCATCCTTGAGGCGTGGTTGGAAAGACCTCTTTCGCACGACGCAGGTGCTTACCGAACACGGAAAGTTCGCTAAGTACCTGTTCCGGATTCGTGCGGAGGATTCGCCCGGGTGTCGCCACTGTGCGGAACACCCGGAGGACACGGTGGAGCACTCTGTAGAGGTGTGCCCCGCTTGGGCGGAGCATCGCCGTGTCCTCGTGGGGGCAATCGGTGGCAGCGATCTCTCTCGCCGGGCCTTGGTTCAGGCCATGGTCCGTAGTGAGGAGGGATGGCAGGCGGTCACCTCCTTCTGCGAAGCAGTAATGCTAGCAAAGGAGGAGGCCGACCGCATCAGGCAGAGGCAACGGGGCGCTCGCCCCAGCCGCCGCCGGGATTCTGATCCCGATTTTCGGCCACCGTAGGCGCGGGCTTGCGGACGGCGTGCAATGGGTAGCACGCTGTCCGATCGTCCGGTAACCGACCGGACCGAGCCCAAGTCGTCGTCGGCGACGGAGCTCAAGGAGCTGTCAGCACACCGAAGAGGCCCAGCTTGCTAACTGCAGGCAGGCAGGGTCGAAGCCTACTGGGGTCATGGGTTAATTTCCGAAAGGAATGCCCGGCCCCGGCACGATAGGCTACGAAGGAACGGGGTAGGGTTTTAGTCAGTAAGAGTCTGACACTACTTCCCGCTCCGCCCAAGGGCGGGATTTGTCATTGGATGATTTTACCTACCATAAAAAAAAACCCTCAAAAGCTGAAGTTTAAAATCCCAACCCAAAACTTAAGTAAAGACGAAAAACGAATCCTTGTAAAACCGCGATAAAAATACAAACTTGAAAAAGGTGGAAACAGTGGAAAGATGAGACGAAATAATGAAATATCTTCATCCAACCCTTCTAATTAATAGCCATCAGTGTCTGAAGCACTCGGGGGTTGACAGTGCCTTCAAGTTTTTTAATATGCTTCCTTACCTCGCTAAAACAGTGGATATAATTGCTTTTTTTCTGCCGCTAACTTTGAGCTTCGTATAAATCATCGCACAATTGCAACCACGATAAGTTTGAGCCGAGATGAAAATTCGTGTAGTTGTGTTTTAAGGTTTTGCTGAAGTTATTCGGCAAAACCTAAAAACGAACGAACGAGCGTATTTTAAAAGTACGAGTATTTTTTCAAATTAATATTTTATTTTTTTAATATATATATTGGTGCTAAACTGTTATTCCACTTGAAGGTAAGCGATTTCCGGCCACCGTAGGCGCGGGCTCGCGGACAGCGGTTTTTTTTTTTTTTTTTTTTTTTACCTACCGAAAAAAAAAAAAAAAAAAAAAAAAAAAAAACTTGAAGGTAAGCGGTGATGCAATTGTTGATGGTGAAACGCATTAGTTTATTAAGAAACCTGAAAGAAATCACCTACCCTACCGCGATATGTTACTTTTATTCTGAGGTTTCCTTTTTGTTAATTGTAATCTTGGTTTACAATAAAGTATAAATAAATAAATAATTTCACTCTAGTAATTTCTGAATGATTTCTAACTAGCAACCCTTCCCAGCTTCGCACGGGCGCAATGGTGATATTAAATATATTATGCACGTATTATAAATATAAACCTTCCTCTTGAATCACTTAGTAGTAGTTTTAAAGATCTAAGCATACATAGGGACAGACAGCGGAAGCGACTTTGTTTTATACTATGTAGTGAAGATGGTTTTAGTTGTCATCTTTTAGGTAGTGGTTACACTGGTTACATTTTCAATTCATAATCTGGCGTAATTCGATAAGAGTTGGATTGTTGAGCGTTTTAAAGATTTTTTTGCGATTATAGCAAATATTAAATTTGAAGCAAGTAAAAAGTTTAAGGACTATCCTTTTACCCAGTTACTGGGCTGTTCTCAGCAGCATCTGCGAGTAGTTATACTACAAGTCCATATCATAGCTGGTAAACGCTAGTCAAATTGTTTAAGAAGTGAAAACCGGATCCACACACTTCCCTGCCTTGTTCTACACACTTCCCTGCCTTGTTTTCTAGGCTTTCAGATACTTTCCTAACTCTTTTTTTGAGGTGAAACATCATTAAACAACTTGTCGGTGGAATGACAAGGAGTAACGTCAGATTTTTACTGATGAAAACCCATCAGCGTTCCTTCCGTTGTTCTTTACGTCCTGGGGTCACGGTTATTCTTTCGAATAATTCCACAGTACTTTCCTAGCTCCTACGATCATTATTTCAGATAGCCAAGCAAGAGGTCACAGCTTAACTCAAGAAACTCACTGGAAAAAAATATCTTCCCGCAATCATATCCTAGAAAGATTATAGCTGAGTATAAACAGAGTGGCAATAACCGCTTGTATTGGATCAGGAGAGATAAAAAACGTAAGACGCGGACAATCCTTTTCGGCTGAAAATTGAATAGTTGGATTACGCGACCTACGGGTGCGCGTAGGGTTGCCACGAAACGTACCACGGGTTTAAATAATAATAATAATTTTTATTTTAGACATAGTCCACACAACAAAAAATAAAATAAAGTAGAATGTTAGTAACAATTTTAGCTTATAACCTATGTTAGGAGCGACCCTCCTGTCTTATCCTTCTAACCTAACTTGTCCGTGTCAGGGTGCCCTAAGAACAGGTTTGGCCTAGGCGAAACTAGTAATTCATCCTTAAATCGGGTTTGGGCGGTAACATATACACTACCAAAATCAACGTTGTTTTCATGAGATGCCTCACTATGGGGTTCTAACCAAATTTTTCATCAATCACTTTCAGGTTTTGTTGTAGTAATTTTTTAGGCTACAAAATTTCAAATCACAAAATAAAATAGTGACCTAGTTTTTTGTTAGTTTGTACTAGTATTTTTAAGACAACACCTTTTTAATTCCTTTTTTTTTTGTGAAAATGCAGTAAAAATAAATAGATGTGTATAAAACAGACGTATATCCTGAAAATCTGGACACATGGCAGTATATCAGCCAAGTTTGCAAAGAAAAAGGGTGACACACTATCTGTAGGTTAAGTAGGTATATGTATGTTACACGAACAATTTCGAACCTCTTAAGACCGGGTTAGTTTTGCATGTCTAGTGAAGACCCTCTCTCAAAAACAAAATCCTAAATTTTAATTAAACACCGTTAGATCTCACTTTTTAGGGTTCCGTACCTCAAAAGGAAAAAACGGAACTTTTATAGGATCACTTTGTTGTCCGTCTGTCTGTCTGTCAAGACTCCTTTATCTCGGGAACGCGTAGAGATATCGAGTTGAAATTAAAAACGTATACTCAGGTCCACAGTCCCTTGAAAAATAAAAAGATATGGATGTTTATATCGCAAAATACATATATTTCTACACTCTCAAGGGAATCAAAATTCATAGGGAACTTCTCGTTGACCTAGAATCCTGAAATTTGGCATGAAGCAAGGTCTCATAGCATAAATAAATGAAGAAATCTGAAAACAATTTGTAATCGTCACCAAATCTTTGAGATTCGATTCGGGAATTGAATTATTTTTTTACGGAACCCTCAGTGCGCGAGTCCGACTCGCACTTGCCCTGTTTTTTTTTATAAGTAAAACCATTACCAGTTTGGCAGTTTTTCACGTTTGTGTTTTGAGTGAAATTATATTTTCGTTACATTCTCAAGTGGCAAACTTTACTCATCATCGTTCTAGATATTTTCTCTTGCAACTATGTGTGCTGGAGTTGGCGAAGTATGTAGAAACAACTACGGTCTGAACTAGTTTGTCACTTGATTCCAATGGAACCGAGTTGCATGTCAGTTTTATACTACTGACATAACGATATTCATTACCTACTTTCAAAGGACTATTTCAGAGTGTCAAAACATACTCGTTATAAAAAATAATAAAGCAATTGTTCCGATCGTTGAATTGGTTAACATTGTCCGAATTTTGAGTTGAAATCCATTCATAATAATTCAAAGATATTTAGCATACATCGTTTTACAATAGCATTTACACTTTCTCACACTTGTGTGTAAGGGTATTACCCGTATCTAGTGGTTGTATCATCTGCTTGTCATACATTTACGAGTTGCACAGGAAATTAGTTTGAACAGGTGTCTTTTACAATTTTACATTAATACATATTGATCATATTGATACATACATATTGATACATTAAAGTGGGATTGGGCGGGACATGTCTGCCGTATGTCAGATGAGCTGTGGGCTAAAAGAGCCACTTATTGGGTCCCGGCAAACGCTAGGCGACATCGTGGCAGACCAAGGTGAAGGTGGAGAGATGTGCTGGACAATTACCGGAGGGGCTGGCCCACAATGGCCGAGGGCAGACGTGTGTGGAAAAGGGACAGGAAGGCCTTCGTCCAGCAGTGGGACATAATAAGCTAAACTAACTAACTAACATATTGATCTTTGATTTCAGTAAACTTGTTGTATTGCGTAGACTTTCCGTTTTAATTATGGATAGGTTCACGTTTGATCACTATCGCACTTGTTGGTAAGCGATCATAGACGATGAAATACTAGCCTAGAAGTAACCTGAGCGTGAAACTTATCTTGACTTAAAGACCTCTAAGTTGTGGCTAATAAAAACACAGACTCCGGAAAGAAATTCACTCTTTAGCTTAAAATCAATTAAATCGTTTCAAGGTGAGTTCTTCCAAAGTTCCTTTGCAAGACGATTGTCCCGAATAGACGGTTATAAAATGAAACTTAATCATATCGGTGTCATAGACATAAATAACTAAGAGATAATAAGAGAACCAAAGAAGTAGAAGTTTAAACCCGAAGAATTGCACAACTTAAGTGGCAGTAGGCAACACATTGTTCAGATAGTCAATGGGTCGAAAGGTTATGGACAGGCAACCGTGTATTGGAAGATACAGCGATGGTAGGTCTTTCTTAAAGGTGGACTGATGGCCTGGTGAGCGTCGCGGCCTATGTCTTGAAGCGGATGTCTTTCGGTTAATAAGACAGTGATGACTACACTGGCTAGATGTAATTAATTGAAGTATAGACATTTATTAATTTTTTAGATAACAATTAAACCTCATGTACGAGTTCTAACCAAGTTTGAATAGGCACTGTCTGCAAAATAATAAATGGAATGTGTTTTTCAAAAAGAGAACCTATCTAGAAGTACTAAAACAGGCGTAAAGAAAAAATAGGACGTGTTTTTCAGGTTCTGGGTATTTTCATCAAGTTTTGGCAACCCTGGCGATGCGTACAGGTTCATATTTTGCGGCGGCTGATTACAACCAGCATTGTGTTGCGGACATAGCACGCAATTAAGTGTTAGACAGACTTTGTAGCGAAGTTATCGTGACCGGGATTTGTTGCCTACCCACCTTTTTTTTAGGAAATGATCATGGCTGGAGCGAGAGGGAGTGGGAGACTTTTACTGACCAAATTCTATCTGTGTACCATCGTAGGTACCACGTTATACTATGAACTGGGATTGTATTGGAATAAAACTTTGTCTTTTTCTTGCGTATCGAGTGACGTCATGGTACTCGTAATAAATCCGGTTTGTCACCGCAAAGTCTGTATTTCTTTGCGCTGAATCTGCTTTGTCATAGTTTCAATGCCGTAGAATGAGAGTTTGTTCCAAATTAGCAACTGAATGTCAATACATGAAAAACCTCTTTCTCCCACTCTCCTTCTCTCTGGAATTGACATCTTTCTGTCACTCAGAGGTTTTACTCTAATCACTGTGTCAGTTTTTGTGTAAAATAAAAAATTAAGGAGAAACACTAGGTATATGTGTATGGAAAAACCGAGAGATAATTTACAATTACGAGCAAACCGTATAAGGTGCCCATAGACCTACAATAATATTGCACAGCAAAATTTAAGCCGTCTCAAACTATTGTTAAATCATTGAGCAATGTTTCAATACTATCCCTACACGTTGAACAATATTGTACAATCAGATATATTGTGCAATATTATTACAGGGTGTATAGGGTGCCTCACACAGAATCAATGACAATGTAATTGACAAATTAGCAACATTCATTGCGTCCTTTAGGTAGGTACACTATCGAGGAGACATGAAGCAATGTACTAAGGTTTTTCTGTAAAATCCTTCGACTTGTGAAATAAAGTAATTCACAAATTAAGGGCAATTTACGGTCATTAATTTACAAAAATTTATGTCGAAGGTTCGTCTCGGAAGTCGAATCAAAGATTCAACAACACATTAAAAAGTGCAGCAGAACTGCACGCCACTTAAGCGACAAATTCCGGGAAGTTGTCGTCTACTCAGCTCCCAAACCCCCAAAGACATTCAGGAGTACTTCAGAAGCACGCAACTCTTTCATTTTTATGGACAAACGCGAGGTGTCTCCCAATAAAGTCGCGCCAACTAAACAGAAACTAGTTACCAAGTGCAGTGGCATTGCACGCCACTTAAGTGGTAAATTCGAAGAAGCTGTCATCTGAACAGAGCTCGGTATCGTGAAGTGGTCTGGTAACGAACACGCGTGTCAAAGCGAAACACTTCATTAGGTGAGCGCGCCGCTCCTCGGCGTCCCCGCCCCGCGTGCCACGTCCCCGCTGCCGCCGCCGCCTCGACGCTCCTTGCGACGCCGTAGGGACACCATGCTATGGAAAATAAGCAGTTCCTTACGCTAGTAAGGATGAAAGACAAAAACTGCTTATTTATGTTGTGATGTTATGATATTAGACGTTATGATGCAGGCTTCTTTTATTATAGGTATCGTGCTGTGGAAGTAGTTTTTCTTTATCGACCAATAATTTTGCGCAAATGCAAAATAAGTATGTGCGTGGATTACAACACACTGTCCACTCAGATTTAATTCATACTTGATGATGAGGTACCCATTGCTATCTCTTTCCTTTCATGAGTGATGTCTCCGGCGGTGGCCGTGTCCGCTTCACGGTTTCAGCCGCCTGCTTTGCTCACATTGAGAGAGGAGATTACCTTTTCCTCTCGCTCCGTACCATGACCTGAACTAGGGCCGGACTATTTACCTACTATCGTCACATTCTACCATTATGAAGCACAGTTTGCATGAGCTTTCTCCAAGGATAGAGTTTAATGCTGTAAGCATGGAATTGCCGATTTTAGCTTTAAAATGAATATTTGTTCAGACCCAAAGCTAAGTAGTGTTTGTGTGCCTTAAAGCAGCATAATAATGTTAAAGATGGTGAGAGAGAGGAGATGATAGTGAGGAGAGCTTTATAGGGTGACTTTCAATTCAGTTGTGATCTTTTATGGGAAACTTACGACTACGAACAACTCTGGAATGTTAAAAAAGCAAGAATCATCTCTTCCCTAAATTTCCTCAACATATGGGAACATATGTATATGTAAATGTGGAGGAACTTGACAGCAGAATTTTTTTTTTTACATTTTTTTTCATATCCTGTGTAATTTATGCAGGTGCAACATGTTCAACCTATCTTTTAAGTATTTGAAAACAGACCAAAAAAAAAATAAAGATAAAATTATTCAAAATCTTAGCGCCACCAGACCAATTTAATTTATTTTCTCGCTACAGTACTTCCACAAACCCTACGGCGATCCTCAAACCGGGAAAAGGTCCACAAAAAGCCTAGACAGTTGGTCTTCCTACGCTGGCTTCTATTTAGTGGGCGTCTTACCGACTCGGCTCCGCTAATTAGACGCGGGCCGGCTCTTCTCATTAGTGGCGAAATTATGCAGTTTGCAGGAATTCGGGTTAAATGTGAGGTCGAGATGTCGACTGCCTACAAAAATGTAGAATATTTTGCAGTGTCTGCGATGATACTTGGGAGTTGAAGTCAGTTGTTGGTACTGAGGTTATGTAGCATGGCCATCACTAGTGGTAATAAATCATAATTATGTCTGATAATATTGTATGGTATTACAGGTTTTTAAATTAATATAAGAAAAGCACAAGGCGTGTGATTAGGAGTCGGTACGTCGTATCATACCATGACCGTGTTAGCAACGTATTAGGCGCAGAAAGAAACACAAAATGGACTTATGCACGTATCAATTTTAGCGTAGCATAGTCGTGCTTTATAGTTTTAGTTTATACGCGTATCTTCTGTGTCCCGGTGTTATCCCCTTACCATCCGTGTGTCTTATGGTATCATTTTTCTCGGTTGTACTACTAGGTACAACCTAGGTTGTACAGTCAGGGCTAAAAAGTGCTGTTGCACTCTACCGACACTAAAGTATGTAAAATTTCTTTGAAAAAGAGGGTCAATGGATCAATACCCGTTTAGTTTGTAGCATAGAATCTAAAATATTAAATAAACTAGTTGCAGGACACTAGACTTCTACTACGAAGAAATTTTAGACAGTTAAGCATTGTTAGAGTGCAACTGCATTTTTGACCCCTGACCGTATATAGGTAAACTACTAAGTTTACCTATGTTTTCGCGCGAAGGTTGCAGCTCGCAGTTTACCTATGTTTTCGCGTAAAGCAGACGCGTCAGGAAGACCGTAGAGAAAATAATTTTCTATATTTTTTGTACTATGGCAAAAATGTTATATGTACTTTCGTGCGTCGTCTTGGGGCTGAGAACGGTTATCATACGCAGTTGTTTTGGTTTGGCAACCTCGTAAAGGAAAGTTACAAAATTGTGGTCTGCCCGTAATTATCTAAATCTGTAGACCAGGAATGTTCAACTTTTATTAGTGATCGTGCCATTAAAAATCCAGCCTCCAAATATTTTATGGTGATTTATTGAAAAATAAAAAACAAAGCTAGATGCTCTTCATTTAAATACGAATATTTAACTTTTTCAAAATTCCTAAAGCAGTTGTAATATCAACAGTTCTATGTATTTTATAAATTAGTAAAAGTCTGATGTGATTTCTGTTGTTGCAAATTATGTCGAGGCTAAGTGATTTTCTATTGGTGTACCTGAATTTCATTGCCACTTACCAAGGGCGTCGCCAGCCGAAGATCAAGGCGAGGGGGAGGGGGGGGGCCTATTGGAAGTATATAGAATAATAAAAAAAGTTTTTTTTTAATAATAATAAAAGTTTATTTTCTTCACAATATATTTGCTAGCCTTATTTCTACGGTAACATATAGGATGGACATTATATTGATGGAGACTGGTGCCTAAACTAGGTTCTGAAGAAGTAAAGCAAGCCTCTAGGGGGGCCGCTGCCCCCCCCTGCCCCTCTTTTGCGACGCCCTTGCCAATTGCCACTATTGGCACGTGTGCCATAGCTTCGCCAGCCCTGCTGTAGACTAGAAGATATCATGAGATATCTATCTTACGATATCTCATTTAAGATCTACAAAAATTTCCCTTTCGTTAACCAGAATTGGCATAAGTTGGCTTTCCAACTTACTTGTTTTCTCTTTAGTAAAAATTGTAATTACAGGTTTCGGATCGTAACTTTCACGAACAACGTTTTAATTTTTCTGAAAGTGGAAAAATATGTATAATAATAATATAATATAAGATATTCCCACAACTGTCACACAACGCCGTCTAGTCCCAAGCTAAGCAGAGCTTGTGTTATGGGTACTAGACAACTGATAAACGTACTTATAATATATTTCTAAAAACATACATATTATAGATAAATTAAACCCAGACACAGAACAAATGATCGTGCTCATCACACAAACATTTGTCCTGGGTGGGAATCGAACCCACGACCTCCGGCATAGCAGTCAGGGCCACTAACCACTAGACCAACAGGCCTGTCAAATACCAGTCAAGTATCAGTACCTATTTTAATTTGTATTTCTGCTCACGCCTATACGCTTCTGAATACTTACCAGGTTGTCAGGGCAACTCACGTAAGCTCTTTAGGTACCAACCTACATGTTCTTTTGAAGTCAGATTTCAATTCCACACACATTTGAGAAGACATCACATAGGCACATATGTACACCTATAACTTTACAAAGTTTTATTATAATCTTATAAGAACGCAAAGTGCTGTAAACATTTAAAGTTGGTTACGTAGATATTTGCACATATAAAAAAGATAGATTAGAACAACTTATACAAGAAATTTTATTGATGATTTCATAGCAACTGTTCTTGATCTCCTAGTTAAAAAATTCTAAGTTCTATTTGCAACCAGTATGAATTTCAAATTACAAACTATTTGAATAATAACTTCTTCCGATCAGCGTGGAGCAAGAGGACGTGCCAGAATTTTACTGACTAAAACCTACTTTTGTTCCTTAAAATAACCTTTGTGTTCAACTTCCAATGTAAGACTTTCGACCATTCCCGCTATCCTCCTCATCTTAATTAGACTTTTATATTCCTGAAAATAAATATTCACATAAGACCCTAATTATTATTATTATTACCTCGAAGCCTTAAAATCTAATAAGACAGGTACTTAATCTAATTGAACAACCATTATAACACACTAATTAATTAGAAGACCCAAAAGTGTAGCTAATTAAAAACATTTCCGAAAAATGTGTTGTGAAAAAAGCGTACGATAAAAATTCCCTCATTTCGGTAAGCGGGCAAAAACAGGCATATTTGTAAAAGAAACGTCCTCCCGGGCAAATAACGTTTATCTACAGCACATTGGGTTAATGACTGGGGGACGAAGAATGAGAAGAAGGCATTATTTTAATTAGGAAAAATGGTGGAGCCCCTCTCACCTAGGGAGGGCTAACTGAGCAAGTTGGCGAAGCTTTGATTAAAGTAATGGTGCGTGTGTGAGTACCTTTACACGGGAGTTCGTGTGTAGCGCACTTATCATGCCTTTTACCTGGGATACCAATTGAAACTTTGACCTGCTTATACGATTGGGTTTACACATCTGGGATCTGGACGTGTTTCGGGTCCATAGTTTGAGTTCGTAAATAAAGATTTAGAAATTAGGTGACCAGATTACTATGTTTTGAACATAGACGTTCAACATAGGATAATGCAAGATGGTGTTAGAGCATCTCTATAATTATTTGCTTTCACTATTCCACCTGTAAAGGAATTTGCGTAAAGATACTCTACAGATCTTATAACTTGAATGAATCGCACCTTCCAGTTCAAATAGAAGTTCTTTACAAAGCGTAACGCTACCGTAACCTGTCCATTAGGCGATAAATAAACACAACAAAGTATAAAATTTAGCTGCGTTAGGGAAGCTACACCCACGCGCCGACAAAGCGAGGCGAAGCGATACAACGCAAAAACGCCGCATCACACTACAATCATTTACGAAATATTGACAACAATAAACGGGGACTTTAAAAAATGCCAGTTATTAATATTTGTTTTCTTTGTCGGGACCACGTGTCCCCACACCTGAACTCTGCGAATGACATAGCCAAAAAAAAAATTGCAAAAAAATATCCGAGGCTAGGCGAAAAAGAGCAGAGGCGCAAACAGACAACAGCCAGTTTGAATGATTGCTTCCCTGGAAGAGCGGCAAGTCCATTTTTCACAAGTGCCATTCACCGCTTTCACGTTGCGTACTGTGTATTATATATATTTTTTTATTTATCGGCCCTCCCCAACCCGCGGCGTTCGCCCAAATTGATATTCGAATGCGAATTTACGGCGTCCAATTCCTCACTGTTTTATTCATTTTAGTGATTTCGGGATGGTAAACACACAGGTAGATGTGTTTAATTTCGAAATGAATGTTTATTGCAGCGTTTCCGTTTCGTTTTCAATGATGTAGGATATTCGTGCGCGCCGGGCGCGAATGCCCATGTTTACACAATGTACTTGCATTTCGCGTGTGTATATTTTTTTTGTAGTTTTTAATTATTTCCAGGAGATTTTTTTGTGTTGTTGAAGATGCATTGAAATTAAGTTAATTGTAATGGAGTGATCACGTTCGTATTTTATATTACATGAGGTAATTTGTTGCGTGTCATTTAGCATACGCACGACTTCATTCCTTTTATAATTTCACGCTATGAGAGTCATTAACATTACGTTTATTAGTTATATGTTATTATAAGTGTACATGCGTGGGTTGTATATACAATGTGAAATTTGATTACAAAAAACTGGGCAAGTGCGACTCAGACTCGTGTACTCGAGGGTTCCGTACAAACTAACTTATGTAAATAGTTCAATTCCCGAATCGTGTCTCGAAGACTACAAATTTTCAGTTTTCCGTTTTATTCCTATACTTGTACTATAAGACCTTGCTTCAATCCAAATTTCAGGGTTCTAGGTCAAAGGGAACCTATTAATTTTGATTCCCTTGAGAGTGTCGAAATTTATGTTTTTTTTTTTAAAAGCCAGCAAAAATTTGATCGAGTTTTTCTGCTCACAATCTTGCTACTGTAACTTAACAATAATACCGAATAAGAAACACGTGAAACCCAAAAAAGTGATCAATGAACGTTCAACTTCGTCAAAAAATGTCACCCTCAAAGATCTTGAAAGTAGGGGGTTAAAATAACAATTAAAACCAACGTAGTCAGAAAGTACCCCAGTGACGAGCGTCGCAGCGTCAGTTCATAATCGATTTAGCGTCACCGCAGTAACTCGCGGTGATCCGGCGACGTCTAATGACGTAAAAAGTATGTCCCCGCTATGTAATGCTGGTCGAGGCCGATAGAAAGAGTTGGGAAGAAACAGAGGTACAACTTCAAAAAGTGAACTTTACTGCCTACAACTTGGATAATCTAGATCGAGCTTTTTTCTGTCTTGTGATCCTGTGGTACCGGGTCAACGCTTTTACTATCGTCAGGCTTTTACCAATCGACCTTTTGAAAATTTGATCGCTTAAACATGATGATGAGCAGTATCTGGAGGTCGACTCCGACATAGCTCAGAAAGATAAGGTAGATGAAGGAAATTGTCCTGATAAGATAACTTTCTAAAGGTTTATTGGTTCTTATATGTTTGAATAAATTCAATGAGAACAATGTTAAATCCCCTGGGCAGACCTTCCTTCTTCAGTTCCGGCGAAATCTGTAATTCGCCCCACCTCCTTCGTGGTCTCGACTCTTAAAGAAACTTGTGTATGTAAATAAAAAAAAAAATGGTAATGTCAAAAGATACAATAAAACTAGTTACAATTGTATCTAAATAAAACTTCATAAGTTTCTAAATATTCTACATATATATTTTATACCTTTCATCTCAGAGGTTCCTCTTACATAGGCAGAAATCTTCCGCTTCGCTTCTCTCTAATCTTTGCCCTCGGCCACAGACAAGCCAGGGTTCGCGAAAGCACGTCGTCATCGGATGGCAATTTGAATGCGGTCGCTTAGCCGGCTGACGGCCGCTATGACTGATGAGGAAGGGTGGGCTGAGCAGCCCATGGGCTGTCACCGCCCCTGTATTCCACATGTCGTGTTAATGCGGACATGGGTGGAGCAGGTGCTTATTGAATTATATCTTGATAGCTTGCTTGATAAGCGATGTGGAGCAAGAGGTAAAGGGTTAGGTTCTGTAGACTTTTCAGGATAGTTTATGGTTCGAAATATTTTTCTGCTTGTATAACAAATTAGTTTTTTCAAGGCAACCGTAAAAAACCTATATTAGATAAGTAATTTATTAAGTTTGGTGTGTTAAATAACTGTGTTATTGTTCAAGCAAATGGTTTTGTTTGGACAATACATAGAATAGGCGCTTAGTAAACTCTCTCCATCACTTCACACGATCCACAGGTCGTATGGTGGTGGTCTTCTCTTCATTAGGACTACATAGAACTGAAACCATAAAACAATCCGTTAGGCTCATTACAGACGAGCAACAAAACTGTCGCCATAGTGTTCATTATCAATTATGTTAGAAAATTATGCGGACTCATGGCCAATCAATGTGACTGTGACCGCTACAAGCTACATTGTAGAGAGAGATGTACTTTGTACGGGCAATATGCCCAATCGATGACGTCACATAAATATTGGGTGCGTCGGACCCTGCTTTGTGATGCTAACTGCGTCCGCATATGCTAATTCTGCTTCCGCCCTACCCGCGTCTTGGGCGGGCGGTGTCTAACGGAGTTTTCCTTTGTTCTTGTGCTTCGGATTGATATTGCAGGAGACATTGTATTGGAGCTTTGTTTCTTTGTGGGTCTTCTTTAAGATTTATTGTCGTAATTTGAAATGGTGATGGATATTATTAATGTATAATTTTCCGGATTAGTTCAAAAGATCTTAGCTTTTCTAATATTCATTTTGAACTTGAAGGAAATCAGCGAATAACTTTCCATCAATGCAGAAATTACAGTTCAAAATATTTTGCCCATTAAGAATGATCCAAAAATCTGGCAAAACCTCAGGGTGCACCAGCTGGCTTCAAATCCGTACAGTTGTGAGTAAATCATCGAGTGTGCCGTTGAATCGGCAATGAGTCGTGTCGTCGACAATCGGCCAGCCCGTTTGCGGCAACGGCAATTCGCATTCATTCACGGCCCATTGCCATCGTCGGCTGTTGCTCCGCCGACGCCGACGCCTGTTAATGTATTCGCTACGTTATTTCAATTTAGAACAAACCCGGGGCTGGACGGTGGTTGCAGTGTAGCTGGTTTTATTGAGGAACAGTCTTGGTAGTGGCGTTTTCAGGGTATTTTAGCCAGTAAGTATCAGTTGGCGGAGCTTTCTTTTTCTTCTAAGAGAGGTCGTGTTGTGCATAACTCCCTCTTGAACTGTGTTTTGTATTCTAAGATAAAAACTCAATGGTGGCGCACTAGCTCTGTCTACCGAGAACAGATCTATTGAGAAAACGTAAGCAGAATATAAAATATGTTAACACAGCGATTTTTAGCCATTACAGGAGCATTATCTAACTAAATATTAACGTGCAAAATTTCGCCAAGGAAATAAATTAAAAACGCAACAACAAGCCTGTAACGAGCGGCGAACAAAGACGTCTAATAAATCAAGGAAGGCAGGTGAGCAGAGTGGTGTTTGTGCATTAAGAACGCCCGGTTTCCCGGCGGCCTTTCTTGGCCCTTTCTTCGTTTTAAAAAGCCGTCGACGCCCAATATTTTCGCATAGTCATCGACAACACATAAATATTGGAAATGGGGCGCCCCTTTCTTGTCTCGTAGAATAATTAATGCCGTAGCTTCTTATGTCGCGAGTTGTTTTGTTGCCAAAAATTATCGCTGGCGTTGAACGCGAAATTGGCTCGGCTAGTAACGGGTTGGGAGTTAGTGATTTTCAGGTTGTGTTTAACGGTTTAGTTTTTATTTGAATTAGCTTCTGCAAGCGGCTTTGGCCTCTTGAAAGTAGATAATCATCCCAAGGGACGTATTTCCAGGATAAGATGTATCTTATGTGATATTCAAGGACATAGTCTACCCGTGTATCAAGTTTTATTGAAATTCATTCAATCGTCTGAATGTGAAGAAGTAACAAATATACATACAAAGTATGATGAAATAGTTTTTGATTAATTACCTATACTTACCACACAGGCGTAGGCGCCCCATTGTCATCTTAGAAGGCTTTTTTAATTATTTATTTTTGTGGGAGGGAAAATAATCCAACGACATCTCCACGTCCTTAGGCTGGGCAGGAGATAGTGACAGACTTCTGCTGACTAAAAACCCACTCCTGTTCCTTCGTTGCCTTTCTTACCGGGGCCGAACCTTGCTTTCAGAAATCGATCCTTGGCCCCAGTTGCTGTCAACTCCTTGAGGCGCGCGTGGAACATTACGCGCCGTTGACGACTTGGGCTCGGTCTAGACGGTTACCGCACGGTCGAGCTACTCATTGCTCGCCGTCCGCAAGCCCGCGCCTACAGATCTTAGAAGGCTTGCTGGTGGTTATCTTTGAGAATACTGATGCAGTGTAGTTGACAACTCGTGCCGATAGTTGAGACTATTGATATATAATCATTTTCCAAAGGAAACTTACTTTGTAATTTGCTACAAAAACGGCCAGGATAGACTAAATGGGTAAACAAACTTGAAAAATAGCAAACTACGAGTATTGGAACATGGAACCTACAGAAATAGACTTTGGTTGATAAAACTAGATTCAGAACATTTTGTCCTAAGGTATACTATTCAGGATAAAGTGATTTAAAATCGCATTGTATTGTATCTGTGACATGTGTCTAATATTATGTAGGCACGAGTTAATTTATGAACAATGTTATAGTTAACTGATTTTTTAGCGTTGATTCACCTTGTGCTCTTTTTCTCATGAATAGAGCATTGTCTAGGAATAAAAATAGTCGATGTTTATTAGTTAGAAAATTCTCATAATAAAATGGCAATGTACCGTTGGTACATGATGAACATCAATACAAAACGTTTTGGAAACATTTATTATACGTTCAGCTGAGGAGAGGGATTCTTTATCAGTCTGTGGTACTTGATAGCTAGTGGTTACTTCTAAGGCAAGCTTGCTCCAATGTCGACCAATCATCGCTTATTATCAAGTATATCTATAATTATACGCGGAATCTTTAAGTCAAGAGTGAATAGGTTTCTTTTAGGTAGGCGCGCTCCATCGTCGACCGTATCGTCGCTTTCCATCGGGTGAGATAGCGGTCAAGCGCGAACCTATCAATAATAATAAAAAAAAGTAATATATTGGTAAAAAGCGACCTTATCAATATAAAAAAAACCAGCCAAGTGCGAGTTCTGTACAAACTTACTTATTAATTTATTAGATATTAGGCTTATTTACTTAGGTATGAGAACAGTTCAATTACTGTTCTCATAGGTAAGTTCGATTCGTCGAGTCTCGAAAAATTTTCCGAACCGCATTTTTTTTTATGTGACGTAACTACAAATTTAAAGTTTTCAGATTTTTTCTTATATCCGTGTTGTAAGACCTTGCTTCATGCCAAATTTCAGGATACTAAGTACCCTATGAATTAAAATTCCTCTAAGTTTTTTGCGACATAAACGTCGTATCATGTCTCCAGATAAAAAGTTGAGCTTGAAGACAGACAGACAGACAACAAAGTGGTTATAAGGGTTCCATTTTTCCTGTTGAGGTACGGAACCCTAAATAGAATTCCAGAGTGTATTTTTCAACAACAAACAGTTTTGTGAAACCGTGAAGGAATTCTGGGGCCAAGGGTTTGCTTCCGAAAGGAAAGCCCGGCCCTGGTATCTAAGGCCACGAAGGAACGGGGTGAGTTTTAATCAGGAAGAGTCCCAAGGGCGGGAGATGTCATTGGATGATTTTACCCACCACCAAAAAAAAAAAAAAACCGTGAAGGAAAACATCGTGAGGAAGCATATAGCATCTCCTAGGACCAAATAAAAAGGTTGGTAAAAAACAACCTGCGCTAGGACCACGTGCATGGTCGATAACGGCCTCATCTAGTTAAAATTGATGAAAAAAAAAAAATTTACGTGTAAAAGTGTTTTTAAGAACCTATTTGCAAAATAAATATTATTTATCATTCCCTTTTATAGAGAGGAGATCAAGGCCCCAGAAGTGGGAACATTATAATATAAGGCTTATAATGCTATGCTTATAACACCTGTTAGCTTAAAAGTTTAGATTGACACTAGTCAAGTGGGTATACTTATTCGTTTCTTGTTTAGGTTTTTTTTTTAAATTTATATAAACTAGTGTTTGACTGCGAATCCACCTGATAGTGATGGTCGTCCTGGTGCTGTGTGTGTTTGTTGGTGTGTAAAATATTGATTTTGATAACTGGGAAAACGTAAGTATTACAACTAGTTGAAAGTTTCTTATTTAGCAAGTCAGGGTTGCCACTAGTTTGTAATTGTAGTAAAAAGTTTGCTTTCAAATATCGTTGCTCTAAATTAAATTCTGGTACAAATAAATGTTTGACTGCGCCATTATTCGCCGACAATACAAATGACGAATCAGACGGAGCGGAACAGCCGAAAACGAAAAACAAGAGGCCGAAAATTTCCTCTTGTTCAACAGAGAGAGAAAAAATTAGCTTATCTCACACACGCAATTTGCGTCGGCAATTTTCGACGCTTCCTCTCATTACCCGCCGTGATATATTTGCGTGTTTATTACTGCAATTACTTAGAGTAAATCTCACGTCCTTCCTCCCCCCTTGACGCACCTCCCCGGGAGGGTCGCGCCCTCCGCCGCCATTTTACCCTCCTTCCGGCCGGCCCTGCCCTTAAGTCTTATGTACCTCGTAAGTTTCTTCGTGGACTTGGTAACCGGATTCAAATTCAGGCCGAATTTAGTAGCAATTAATTATGGAGCCGAGGAAGTGTTCTCAGTAATACTCGGCCCGTGATTTTGTAATTAATATTATTGTGAATAATTTTATGATTTACTACTAATAGGGTAGCCGTTTGTTCGCGCTTGTTGTATTGTCTTTAGAGTCGGTGTTATTATCAGCTCTATGTAAACTGAAGCTTGACATGTTACTATGTTACGCTTGATATGATATAGCACACTTAATAAACCGTTTGCTTCTTGAATATTTTGGTTATGAATAAAAATATATGTGACAAAGTTTTGAAACAAACTTTTTTGCAACAGACTCAAAAAAAAAGAAAAAAAAACAGAGGTATAACGTCACATTTTTTCCACAATGCTTAATACTTGAACATTAATACTAGCAGTGCAATATTAAATTGGCACATAGCGCTACATAAGGCAGTACCCTCGGCAGTCGACTTGGCTGTAATTAATTAACGAGCTTAGTTTAAAAGCAGGGCCGTAAGACTTGGCTCGGGTGGGGCTCGCCTCCGCCTCGCGGGGGGGATTCTTGCCAAGAAAAGGGGGGGGGGGGGGGTGAAGAAATTCGGGGGAAAGTTTATCATATTTAGGCGCAAAATGGCGAATCCAGCGCTCGGATGCCGCCGAGAGATTAATATCTGGCTCTAACTCGGTGCGATGAATTTTGTTGTGAATAATGCCGATGTAACTTGCTTGTTTTATGGCGAATGTGTTTGTATGTCACGTCGGTTTGTTTTGTTTTATGTTTAGCGTGGTCTGCTGGCTTGGTTGTTGGTTAAAAATGGGTCAAGTTGTGTTAGAGGTGTGTGCCTTTCGTGGTTTTTGGTTTCTGCATTTTTTTTCTGTCTTTACAAAGTTAAGGCTTACTTATTTCTATCTTAGTAATGGTATTTTTCTTTTTAATTGACAAATTACGAATCGGTGTTAAATAAGAAAGACATAAAATCTGAAACAGCATTATTTGAAATCAATTTACAGTGTTAATGTTTTTTAGATGGCGGGGGGACCTAGACCAATTTTGGCAGAACTGGAAGGACGAAGTGCGGTCCAAAGCAAGATAGAAGGAGTGAAAGGAAGTTTTTGCTTTGGAGCGGGACAGAGTAGGATAACAAAAAGAAAAAGATTTCTCCTACTGATACGAAAACTTCGAGAAAAGCTTAAGTTACACGTGTCGGCAACATTTTAAATTTCTACATAATTATTAGCTGATAGGTTAAACATTGTTCTGACATAACTATAAATTGAAAATTAAATATATATAGTTGAAGAAAAAAATGGGTATTGATAGACCTACCAAATTATAGACAAAAAATTTCATAACAATCGGTCAAGCCGTTTCGGAAGAATTCGATAGCACACGCTGTGAAACAAAATGTTGACACATTCGATATTGTAACAAATTTAATCTTAAAGTATCCATAAAACAATGTTGTTCGAGGTTTCTGAACAGACAACTTGATAATGTTATCAAGTGTACTACCGCCGCTCATACAAGAAATATTACCTACCCTTGAGCGATGTTAGTAAGGTGGTAACCGGAATGTATCGTTAACACAAGTAACATGTGTATTATTACACGCTAATGAACCTTATACCAAGATGTTATAAAGGAATTTTACCCATCTATACTGATGGTGTAGCATCAGGACTTGAACAAGTTACCAACAAGAATTGAAATTTAAATACAACCCTATTTTTAGTATATGCGAAACCCAAAACACGGGTCTAGTGTATGCATAGAATCTATGTACAAAATTGCATAACTGTATCATGAAAAATCACTTGTTATGTTACTTGGTTGTCCACACAATCAAAGATTCAAAGCATTTTATTTCAAATAAACCATTTACAGGCACTTTTGAAAAGTCAAGAAGTCGGTCTGTCAGAAAAAATGATGCTAATTGCACATTCCAAAGCGTAGATCTCTATGGAGAAGAATGTGCAAGAAACTCAATGGACACTCTTTTCAAACTTGTTTTGTATTACAAATATCTCGGTTACATGTTTTTTGTTGCTGCTATTATGTGAGAACAATGTAAACAAGATAAAAAGAAAAAAAAATCTAATTATAATATTAAAAATAAACCACTGGCAGCTAAGAGATGACCAGTCTCAACTGACAGCGCCCGTTCACGAACATGACGCGTATATCAGCACCACTCAGCTCAACCATTTCGAAGGGAACCGAATGATCCAATACACGCGCCACCATCAGTGAGACATTTGAGTGAGCATGACAAACTCTCAACTGCCATGCTCATTTACGTCAAACAAGTCAATGACCTTAAACTATAAATTGCCCCATGGTACTCACATTTACAAAATTTGTAAAAGAAATAAATGCTTCTACATTATACAATACTATAAAAATATCAAATTTCAAAAAAAAAAAATGTGGTATTGTTCAAACTAATCAATCTGTACGCCCTAATGGTAGTGGAGCTGGACCAGCATTTAGCCAAGCATTCTTATCTTGAATATAATCCTCCAACTTATAATACGCTTGTCTACATAGTGTGCTTTTAACACAAGATTTAAATTTGGTTTCATTGAGTTCTAATATGTGGGGAGGTATTTTATTATAACATTTTAAACAGTACCCCATGAAAGAAGAGGCCACTTTAGCCAGTCTGAAACCTGGTTGAACTAATTGGTCTCTATGCCTTGTAACATAATTATGTCTATCGCCTCTTTTGCTAAAAAGATGAAGATTTTTTCTAACGTACATGATGTTTTCATAGATGTATTGACAAGGCACCGTCATGATGTTAATATCCTTAAACAGTTCTCTTAGAGAATCGCAACGGCGGAGATTGTAAATGGCTCTAATGGCTCTTTTCTGTAGTACAAAAATTGAGTCGATGTCTGCAGCCCGTCCCCATAGTAAGATACCGTACGACATGATACTATGAAAATAACTAAAATAGACTAGTCTAGCGGTATCAATCATATGGTCACCAGGCCATCTGAGCTACTGCGGAATTGTTTTGCTCCCGCACCCAGCTCCAGTCATCCAGCAGTACCCTGTCTCCTAATATCCGTTATGACCTGCCGTGACCTGTGTTGTACTTAGTGTCGGTAGTGTCCAACTCCAACTTGTGACTTTTTAATTTATTTTTGTAAATAATTATAACACGGTGTTAAAATTATTAGAATCGATTCAGTTACTGATTCTGAACAAACTGTATTCAGAATCTTTGAAACATTACCAAATGCTAGAGCGTACTTGCCTCATAGTACTTGTAAACATACTGAAACTGTACTGTGAACTCGAGCATCTAGTTCTTCAACTACTAGAAGATTTATGAAACTTGTGAGACAAGCAGTATTCGGCTTAAACGTGTAACTAAACGAAATCAATTAATTAAATGATACCAACTTTTATAATGTAATACGAATAATTTTACCTAACTCCTTGTATACCACCTAGGTAAGTGAAATTAACTCTCAATTTAACATCTAGAATCACCAGTTTCCGTACTCTCTTCACTTTCTGTAGTGATGTGTCATAAGGAATTTCTGAAAAGTGAACCTAGAAAGAACCATGATTCTAGAAAGCAAAGGGAAACTGAAGGATTTTAAGTAAGTTTTAGTTAGTAAAAGTCAGACACACCCCCTCACTACACCATAAAGCGGGAGAAGTCAACAAATGATTTTCCACCACCAAAAAAAAAAACACTTTGTAGTGATGTGTAGAAACTCTCGCAGCAGGTAAACGTGTACACGAGTTTACATGTGTCGTGAGACGCCCCGAGCTAGCGCGGTTCACTTTACTCAGGTACTGATGAAAATATTTTGGTTCAAAACAACACGCGCAAAATGGTATGTATATTGGTTTATTAGATTAGAGGTAAACTCTGAAAGTGATGATCCGGTTAAGAAAATTAATTTTACCTATAGAAGACCACTTCATCCATGAGTGCCACACGCACGGTTCCTGTAGACTAGGCTACGGAAGCACAGCTGTCCGAAAAAGCTAGTGGACTAAATAAAAAAGTCATGTTAGAGCAAATCATAATACTTACTGTCATCTCTTTTGTGTAAAATTTTTGATGTGAACTCGAGTTAACATGTGTCGTAAAACGCCTCGAGCGGTACACGCTATACCAATGACGACATTAATATTGCTTAAAACACTACATCGTGCAGTTTGTTTGTAGAAAGTAATTTAATAATTCATTATACTAATAAATTTTATAACAGGTATACCGTTACAAAGCTACACTAAGCAAGGAAAAACATGGTTGCTGTGACTGGTTACGCATGAAATTATCCTCAAAATACTAGTGATGTAAAATACTTTCTGTCTCTTTCTGTAGTGATGCGAAAAAATTTACTCGGTAGGTAAAATTGAACTCGTATTGCCATGTGTCGTTAAACGCCTCTGGTATATACGATACGCTCTACATAGGCGAAAATATTGCGGTAAAAATACTACTAGTGTGGGGAGTTTACTCATTTGTTTATCTGGAAGCTTATAACATCTGAGTATTCCAATTAACAAAAAAATCTTCTATGGACAAAAATCTATACTATCACTGAGTGCCATATGGAGGGTTATGATACTTACTAAAATTATAAAGGCAAAAGTTTGTGACTGCTTGTGTATATTTGTTTACACTCGAACGGATTAGTAAGAAATTTAATACAAGGGTAGATCATATTCTGGAATGACTACTGCATAATATAGGATACTTTTTATATCGGGAATATTTTCCCATGTTATTATTTAATTTCACGCGGATGTATCCACAGGCTGAAGCTAGGTAGGTATAGTTAAACCGAAAAAAGCTAGCGAAGTTAACAAAATGTCGTGTTAGAGGAAATCGTAGTACTTTCTGTCTCATCTGTCTAGTGATGTTTAGAAACTCTCATGGATACACTTGAACTCGTGATAACACGTGTCATAAAATGCCTCGAGCAAGCGCGGTACGCCCTACGAGTACATATAGATGCTGTCTCGTACTGTACTCGTATTTCGATTACAAAAATACGCTACCCCTAGTAGTGAATTATAATTGTTTTCTGCCAACAAGTTACGTTTACAATTATACCTAATTTTAATTGTTATTGTTTATTACCATAAGTTAAAACTAATATTATAAATGTATCCATTGTTTGACCATTTGAACTCTAGACTTGAACTGTTTGTTACTGTTGCTTGTGTGTGTGTAGGCTGTTGTTGTGTTCAATTCAGTTGGAAAACGGCGGTATCAGTGCGTAGGTGTCACAAATTCTTTATTATTAGTGGAATTTTTATAATAACTGTTATTGAACTAATATTAATACGTATAGACATCATATTTCGATTTATTAGTTGGATAAGTAGGTAAATAATTTTCTGGATATTTAGAAAATAAGAATGACTCAGTTCTATAAAAAGAGCACACAGAAAAGTTACATAACATCATCATCATCATTGTCATTTAGATGAAACGTCCATGCGTCACCACAATGACCGGTCTTGTGCGTCCACATCCATCGGATTCAAACCCTCACCAGGCCATCGGTCTACCTTGTGGGAAGTCTTTCAACGCTGCGTCTCCATCAACTATCTTTTCTGCGAGAAATGTGCCCTGCCCACAACCTTAAGTTAGGCGATTCTTCAGCCTATGTCGATAGTCTTGGTTCTCCTGCGGATATCTCCATTTTCTGCATAAGAATATTTATAAAATAATAAGAAAATAACAAAACTGAAACAGTGAATTTGTCACGCGGCTACAACGTAGCCCGCTACGAGACTACGTCGCCGTCGTCGTAGCAACGCCAGCGGGCGTCTACGCTTAAAATATGAAATATCTAGAGAAATTACAGCGCAGGCTGGCCCCGGGCGCAAACCGCGCCTACCCCGTGTTATTTTATTTTTCGCTCTCTTGAACGTAAATCGTGTTAGTATATACATTTTTTTATTTTTTTATTCCAACCGGTTTATGAGTTTTTGTTTTATTTGAGTTCGTAGCGGTTGAATGTGTAGGAATTTTATTTATTAATCATATGTACATACATGCGTAGCCCGAGAATTAATTACGTGCGCTTCAATTAAAACGGGGGTAAATTAAAAATCTGTTTATTTGCCAGGGGATTTTTTAAAAATTTAAGGTTTTGTTAATGATAAGTGGTATTGCTTTTGTTGTAATAAATCACCTTGAAATAAATCGAAGGTTGTACGAGTCGCTTATTGAGATGAACACCAAAACATTATTAAATTATCTTCCTTCCTTGAATCCGCACCTAGGGTTCTTTATGTCAAGAGTGAATAGATGACTTAGGGAAGCGTGCTCCATCGTCGGCCACATCATCACTTAGTATCAGGTGAGATAGTGGTCAAACGTGGGTCTATATATGTATAATTAAAAAAACCTACACTTACACAAGGCAAGATTTAAAAAAAAAAAATATTTGTGTGACTACTATCTCTTCTGATGGAGCGATAGAACACGCTAACCGAAAAGTAATCCATTCATTTTTTACTTAAAAACCTCTACCTGTTTACTTAGAAATGCCTAATCTTGTTGCCTTGTGGACAATGGGTCAGTGACCCACCTCGCCGATATTAACCTTGAAGCACCTTTCAACTGATGTGTTGCCTCACACGAAACTTACAAACTGAAAAGGCTTCTGTTTCTGTGGTTATTATGTATTATCCGCTTTTAGAGCGTATGAAGCCTTCG
This sequence comes from Leucania comma, assembly GCA_958295575.1. Lineage (NCBI taxonomy): Eukaryota > Metazoa > Arthropoda > Insecta > Lepidoptera > Noctuidae > Leucania > Leucania comma. The sequence goes on from OY282468.1 coordinate 8,219,253, forward strand.
AACGAAGATTTGAACGAAATAATGGGAAAGTTAGTCAAGTTTGAGTGAAATTTTGATTATTCATAAGTTAACACGTCTTTGCTTTTTCGTTCATCTAAGTCGGAATTATGATTTGAATATTAATAATCAGCTGCGGCCCGGACTTAATGACACGTCACGCAAGTTTTAATGAAACAGCCTCTCGTCTGAAAACTTCGCGGAGGAAATTAAGACTTTCCGAAAATGGATTTTATGTCAACCCCGTTTGTTTTCGAGCTAAGCTTGTTACTCGATGTGGTTTTGCATGAAATGTTGTTTATTGTAGCAGTGGTGGCCAAGTGGAAATGGCCCGAACTTACACTTACGAGTTGCCGCGGGCAACTTGTAATGTTGTGGTAGGTCATGGGTCTACTTACACCCCGATTTCCAGCCACCATAGACGCGGGCTTGCGGACGGCGAGCAATAGGTAGCTCGCCGTCTAGCCCTCTGGTAACCGTCTGGACTGAGCCCAAGTAATCGACAGCGTGTAGTGTTCCACGCGCGCCTTAAGGAGATGTCAGCAAAACCGTAGGGGCTCAGCTGGGTCGAAGCCTGCTGGAAAGGAAAACCCGGAACCATGGAACGCAAAGCAACGAAGAAAGATAGGAATTGGGTTTTCGTCAGTAAAAGTCTAACACCCGGTCCGCCCTAAAGCGGGAGAAGTCATTATAGATGATTTCCAACCGCGTGTTCAAATAGTACGTTCGTAAATTATTTCATCACCACTACTTTTAAAACGTTGATGGAAAACACCGTGAGGAAATCGGCGTGTCCTAGAACCACAAAATCGAAGATATGTGACATCCAATCTACCAATACCTACTCACTGGGTTCGCCGGGTGGATTCCCTCTCCTAGCTAGGAGGCCAGAGTCCCAGCAGTGGGAAAATTATAAGGTTGATTATGCTTATGCTATGTTGTTTATTATCATGTGACCTATTAGTCGGAAAATTTCCACGATCGAAATGGAAAAAGAACTCGTTTTTTGTGTCATTTTCTATATAAAGCGTAAAGCTTTTGTCCCGTGTCTGTTGCCGAGTCGATCGTCAAAAACTCAAGATGAATAAAAAAAATATTTGGGCATATAAAGATTTTATATTATCTTCTTATTCGTAATAACTTGACATCATATGGTTTATTAAATCTTGTCTTCTTATTTCCACTTAAAGTCGAGAGTGAATAGGTTACTTCTAGGGAAGCGTGACCATCGCTGACCACATCGTCGCTTTCCATCAGGTGAGACTATATCACCACAAGGTCAAGCGCGAGCCTATCAACAGTAAAAAAAAAACATCAATTAAAAGTCAGATAGGTTTGGTTTGGGATTGACTTTCAGTTTATCTTCTTTAGGAGATTGAACTTCATATAAAATTAAAATAAAAGAAGACTACTCAGCCTAGGTCAAAACTCCACCTCCCACCACTGTTGGTCCTACCAGCTGCATACGGACTCATTTTGATTTTTTAAATTTATAAGTTTCACACAACGCCCTTTAGTCCCAAACTAAGCAGAGCTTCAAGTAGTGCCTATTAGATCTGATACACGTCTACTTATATATTTCTTAATACACACAAATTACATAAATTATAATCACGCCAACATTTTTCTTGGCATAGCAGTCAGGGCCACTAACCACTAGACCAACAGGCTAGTCAAATTCAGTCGATATACTTTCCAGCAATTGCGTGACTGCGAATGATCTTACAGCTTGCCGGAACCTACTTTGTAGACACCATACATTCCATCTTTCTGTCCCTCTTTACGGCGTGCTGAACCACATAATGTGACTTCACGCTAGGGCAGCCTTATCGGCTTGCCAATCAACTAAAGCTTAAACTGTATCTAACTGTACTTTTTTTGGTGGGATAGTCATCTAATGTTATCTCCAGCTTTTGGGCTCCTATCTTTTAATTGCTGTTCCTGGTTCCTATCTGTCCTATCTAACTGCAATTCTAATGCCTATGCAGCATAGTTCCGTATTGTTTCAACACCAACAGAAAAAGTAAAAGCGACATGTAGGATTTCTAATATCTTCAAGATATCGCGTTACTTCCGTTGCGTGCCGGACGCGACGCGCTCAACCCGGACGAGCGCCGGACGGGAGTCGGACGGGGCCCGGACGGGTACCGGACGCGGGTGCAGGAAACCTATTACGCCCAAATGAATTCCCCGCCGTTTCCGGGCTACGACAAATCCGCCCGCCGCGCCCGCTCGCCCACACCTAAGGGCCTTTCAGGGCTGAAAAATATGTGTTATAATCATATTTGGAATATTATTTTATTTATGTATATATCACATAAATAAAAAAATACTGCGAAGTTTTTACTTTATCATAGATAGAAAATATTTTTTTTTTCAATCAAGATTATTCCAAAGAGCTCATTGAACACAAGAAACCCCTATCTTACCAGCAAGAGATCAGTAGTTCCATTGGCAACTATCCGTCTCCCAGATCTACGGCACTATTTTAATGGAATGTCATCCAAGTTACATAGGTATACCAAATTTTAGTTCAATTGGTAAAAGGGAACTGCAGATTTGCCCTAAATGAACTTACACACTTAGTATGTTGCTGGATCTGTAAAAACCTTATTATTAACTATGTGGGATCAGCGGCTTCGCCAGCGTTGAAGTAGAAAATTGTCCCAGAGAAACATATTCCCGAAATAAAAAGAAGTATCGTAGGACACCTTTTTTGCTGGTCGAGTGTGTAGAAGAAACAAAAATACACATACGCACGCAGACACAGACACAAACACACACAGTCACAAATTTTCGCCTATAATAGGTATAGTGTGATTCCTACGATCGATGTTAGATAAAAAGCTCTCCTCATATCGCTCCTGATTGATATTTAGGTATAGAATTTGAGGTAGTTATTACATCTAGACACGAAATTGCGCAATGAACTAAAGTTCAAACTCATTAGTGCTATGGAGTCGAATATAAAGCAAGCCATACATTCTCAAGATCGAAATGAACAATATTTTAATATTATACAGATATTTAATATATATGGAGGTCGTGGGTTCGATTAAAACCCAGGACAAATGTTTTTGTGATGAGCACTATCATTTGTTCTGTGTCTGGGTGTAATTTATCTATAATATGTATGTATTTAGAAATATATAAGTGTTTATCAGTTCTCTAGTACTCATAACACAAGCTCTGCTTAGCTTGGGACTAGACGGCGGTGTGTGATAGTTGTGGAATATATTATATTATATTATACATTATTAAATGTAAGGTTGTCTGAACGAGTTAATCTCAAGAACTTCTTCGAAATAAAATATAGTTTTGGTTGTTGGGTAGTTCATTTCTGCCGCGCAATTTATAAACGCAGTGAATTACAAGTGAAAGGTATTATTTTTACTGGTTCTTAATTCTTAATTCTTTATTGTACACCAAAATAACATAAAATACAGTGGATTACAAAATGTATGTACAAAGGCGAGCTTAACTCAAAAATGAGTTTTCTTCCAGCAAACCATTGAATGATAAAGAGAGATTACATTAGAGGGTAAGATCCAGTGTACAATTTTTAAAATAACAAAAAAAAAAAAACACAAAAATAGGTATTGAACAATATATAAACATACATAAATACTTATATACATTATATATATATATATATATATATATAAATACTATGTCATTGAGAAAGGATTCGGATTGTGCAGGATAGTGTAGAGAAGAGATAGGATATGGGTATCACGTCGACGCCGAATCGGCAGCCACTTCAATCTGGTTCGAAACTCCGACACATGGTCGTATTTGCGAAGGCCAAAAATGAAGCGGATACACAAGTTCTGCAGTCGCTCGAGTTTGCTAAGAAGAACCTCCGTAGCATCTAGAAAACAGACATCCGCATAGTCTATAAGCGGTAGAAGAAGAGATTGCGCAAGAGTGACCTTAGTATGAAATGGTAGAAATTTTTGAAGCCGTTTAAGGGACTGAAAAGAGTAGTATACCCTCTTACTAACATCAGCTATATGCACGTCCCAAGAGAGCTTAGTATCTAAGTGTACGCCTAGGTTTTTAGCACTCTTTGAGTAAAGTATGGGTACTGAGTCATATATCACTGGTGGGAGAGACTGATGATCTAATAGGCCAAGCATGTATCTGCCACCAATAATGAGCGCTTGAGATTTATTTGGATTCAGTAAGAGTCCAAAGGACTTAGCCCACTTATTGATATTTTCAAGGTCATCATTGATGGCAGCCACAGTCTCAGCAAGTTCACCGTTTGGTACTGGTTTTATAAGTTGTGCGGCAGATTTGTCAACGAAGGTTATAGCCCTCAAAGCATTACGCAACGACCCAGGGGAGCGGAACAGTAACCAAAACCGCGGCACACAGCTAGTTTATTATTTAAAACCATTTGCATTAAGAGGTACCTACATCAATAACACACCTTTGTATAGCCGGTCTAGAACCACAGGTGTAATGATATTTTTCAATAGATATTAAAGCATGTTTTCGTCTATAAGATTTACCAGAGAGTTTATAATAATTTAATTGCTCAGTGGCAACCCTGAAGGGATCGCCTTCGGATTTGACGAAGCGGAATTTTAATGAAATTTCTAGAAATCATCTTTTGTCATTCACATAGTGTTCGCATTAATACTACGGGTACGAAATTAAAGCATATTTGTACCTCTAAAATTGTACTTACTTTACTTTCGAAGCAAATAATTTTTGTCTGTACAGAATATCGTATTATATTTAAACTAAATAACTTCTGCCAGTGGTTTTGCCCATGTGAGTGAGTGTGAGTAAATATACTCGTAGTCTATGTCACTCATTAGTACATTGTCAGTCATTAGTAGTAAAGTAGCATTCTATTGGAAGAATTTTTTAAATCGGTCAAGCAGTTTTTACGTTTATTTATTACAAAAAACCAGATAAAAAAAAATCTTCCCTCTTTATAATATTAGTAAATTTGGTTTTTTACATGTCATGAATGCTATCTGGCATGGTACGTATACTATCTGTAGGTAATATGTATTAAGATACAGTATATGTTACCGGCAATCTGTCTAATTCAGGTATTCTATATAATACCCAATGCGCAGCCAGTAATGTGTGTGAAAGACGAGGACAGGGAAGGAGGTGATGTAATTTTAGGGCACCCCAACACAGACAGGTTAGGTTAGGATTTTTTTATCACCACTTTAAAATAAAAGCCTTACTTTAAACCGTATTTTATACATTGGTCATCATCATCATCATCAGCCTTTTTAATGTTCCCACTGCTGGGACTCAGGCCTCCTCTCTTGGAGAGGGAATGGACCGTAATCCACCACGCGGGCCCAGTGCGGGTTGGTGGATGTCACATGTCTTCGAATTTTTGGTTCTAGGCCATGCCGGTGTCCTCACGATGTTTTCCTTCACCGTTTTGAGAGCAGTGATGATGAAATAAATTATACAAAGTAATGCGCCTGGCTGGGTTTTACCACTCGACCACCACTGCTCTCCATTGCCTAGGTATTGTATAGAATACCGGATTATATAGATTGCAGGTAACATATACATACACGTAATGAAGTACAGAATCCTATCATAAAGTAAGCTCCACAAACATAAATAAGAGAATTGGCAACCCCAAATCCCATAATTCTCCCAAAATAAGGCCAAGTTCACATTCAATGATCCTTCATTGTCTGACCGATCACAAATCAAAATCTTCGCACATATGTACATTGCCTGATCTGATTTATGTTTCGCTGTTGCTAAAATATGTCGCATTCAGGCCCTATAAAGTACCTCTCAGCAATTTATTTGTTCCAAACAGGTTTTTAATTGATTTACTGGTAACATTTACGTTGGATCGTGACGCCGTTGCCATGGTTACCGAGGGGAACTTCAGACATGATATTGATATTATAAATAGGTGGGTAGGGATGTGTAGGTATGGTGGAGGGATTGTTTTGGTAAAAAGGTTCGCTCTTATGTAGCTATTTGTTATTTTCCTCAGTGTTCGCTGGTATATTTTAGGTTGTATGTCTACCTATGGGTATGGTTTAAAAAAAAAAAACTATGGGTATCGTGTCTGGGGCTCTGGGGAGGTAGGAAAATGCATATGAGGGCCTTGAAACCAAGGCAGGGACGGAACAGGGTAGGTTTTTAGTCAGTCAGAGTCTGACACTATTTCTCGCTCCGCCCAAGGGCGGGATTTACCTACCATAAAAAAAAGAAAAAACCTATGGGTATCGTTTGGAGCCAGAGTTGCAGAATCATTCGGAGGAGTGCCTGCAGTCCTGGAACGTAAAGGGCAACTGAAGGAACACAGGCAGTTTTTAGTCAGGAAAAGTGTGCCAGTATCCAGAGCGGAGGAGTCGTTTGATAATTTCCCACCTGAAATAAAAATGATACCATCAGGTAGTACGCGGCAAATAAGTTGAATCCGTTGCTATGGTTACGCGCAGCCCTCCGTTTCGATTGAGACCTGGTTCAATTTATTTGCCGCGAACTATATTGAGTCTTAAAGGTCGATCGCCATTTTGGTTTAACTTATGTTCCGCGTAATATACATAAACGCAAGTTTTCAAGCTTTCATCATGGAATCGGTCTCTCTCTCGCAAATAATTATATACACAGAAGGAACGTACATACAGTACTATGCTTAGATGCTTTGAAGTTCATAAAATATGTATGTGGATTAAGAATTAAATACATCATTTATTAACAATATAAATATACTGTGCTCATAACTGTAATTGGATAATAGGCGAGGGCTCTAGCGCCCTTAACACAAGATAAATCCTACATTGGATGTAGGTGTTGTTATTGTAGTACAAACTCAAAGTTATAACTTCAGTAATAATAATATATTTTTTTATACTTCTATTAAAAGTAATTTATTTAAAAACGCTAAGTTTAAAACATCGTCAAGCTAACGTTACGTTAGCTATATTGTTGTTTATGAGAAGTGGGGTTTTTTTTGTGGTAGGTAAAATCATCCAATGACAAATCTCGCCCTTGGGCGGAGCGGGAAGTAGTGTCAGACACTTACTGACTAAAAACCTACCCCGTTCCTTCGTACCCTTGGTATTCCTTTCGGAAATTAACCCATGACCCCAGTAGGCTTCGACCCTGCCTGCCTGCAGTTAGCAGGCTGGGCCTCTTCGGTGTGCTGACAGCTCCTTGAGGCCCGCGGGAACAGAACGCGCCGTCGACGACTTGGGCTCGGTCCGGTCAGTTACCGGACGATCGGACAGCGTGCTACCCATTGCACGCCGTCCGTAAGCCCTTATAAAAAACCGATGTAGTTATACAAAGTAATTTCCATTTCCAGTTCGAATAACACAAGGAAAAAGTACCAACCGATAAAGCTAATACACAAAACATTCAATACCATTCAAGTCTTACGCCTCATAACAGAATTCAATTTAAGCAATGTAAAACCATTGGTATTCCAAAGTCGATATTTAACATAAGTAGAATATCAATAAAAACCAAGTTAATCAGAAAACTTCAGATGCAAGAAAGCTATTGAAAGATCGACAGGTGACACAGAAATAAATAGCTAATGCTTATAATCGTGGGGAGCGACAGTTTGTAATTTGTTTTCTATCGCCGAGTGAAAATATCAAATGAGTGGATACGCCGGGCGCGATTGGATCGAACCTTTTCATGCGAGCAAATTGGTTTTCTTTTTTGACCAACGCTACCTCGCCTGACGAGGTGGCGAATTTTTTTGGGTTCCGTAAGCGTTTGTGTGGTGAAAAGTTTTTAGATTTTGTGATGAAAAAACTTGCGTTTATTTCCATTACAAAACCGGAAACATCTTAAAATTAAACAAAACGTACGCTGAGTTATGCCAAAAGGGCCTCAGCTCATAATGCCATAATGGTGTTTGAAAGTATGGAATCTATTTGAATAGTTATAGATGTTATTTTATTATATTTTAAGTGGGTGCATGGGCTGCGGGGTTGTTCGATAGAGTCACACCCGCTAACTCCACCCAGAGTTGGAGAAGACATTTGAAGATTTCTCACCTCTATAAAAGCTTATGTTATAAAGTTATTTAAAGTTTGTAAACACCAATGTTTACCGTTTGGATGGATGATCTCGTGTTCAAGGTAGAGCAATTATCATGTATACAAAAGAAGAAAAGAAGAGAAAAAGTTAGTCTAGCTCATAAAGAGTAAAGGATAAAAAATGAATTTAAGACTAACTTATATCGTACACTTTTATCTGTGATATAATTTATGCATTATTTTAACCGCGAACTTCTATTGAGAAGTGTTGAGTTAGTATCTCTTATCATACGATAAAATATTGGTTGAAAAGGAACTAAAATCATGCATAATATATGGTAATTTTCGATTTTTATTTAGTGCTTTTTTAAAAATAAATACAAATTGGCCACCTTGTACAGTAAAAAGGTAAAAATCAACGGTAAAACTCGAATCTTGAAGGAAATTTTATATTTCCGCAAATCCAACATCAGGTAAATAAACATGCGCTTGCTAGACTTATAAATCCACAGTAAAACCAAACAAGAAGAACAAACGCTAGAACAAGCCCTCATAAAATTTTCTTATTACTTAAAAAACATTCACGGAACCTCGGAGTATTCCGCGAGGCGCACTTTTTCATTTCATATTTCCTCTCCACACCGCTCCTCGTTTTATGGGTCATGCGACTATGTGCGACTATTTTTAATGGACCTGTGCACAGTTTTCATTTTTCCCAGTGATAAATTGACTCCATGCTCACGATGGATGGTCATCTTTTCGAAGCTGAAGCGCTCGTATTTTCATTCTTGTTCGTTTTAAATTTTTATTTCGTGTTCACAAGTTGCGGTTTCGTGTTTTTTTTTTTTTTGGTGATTTTCGTGTTGTAATGATGTGGTTTTAAGTTATTGTGCTTTATTGGGAATATCATAATTTGTACATTATCTATATGCCTTCCAGAAAACGTTCGTACTCTTCGACTTGTAGATATCTCCCAAAGAAATCGACATTAAACTGTAAGAGAATAAGTAATCTTACAAAAAACAAAAAACAGTGTCTTCTATTTGCACCACTTGGTACTTAAGGACTCAGGGCGCTTTCAATGTATGCGTTTTTTGACGGTCCACTCCGCTGCCGATGCGGTGCGTTAGTCGTGTGAGGTGAGGCAACCGCACCGCGAACGGTCGACAACAGGACAGCAATGTCATAAGCACGTGTTCAATTCAGTGTTGAATAGTGCGGAGTTGAATAGCGCATCACTGGCATACAAAAGCACGGCAGTCTGATACGTTTTCAATTTAGGCGCTTGTTGTCGGACTGCTAATGTGCTGCAACCGACCGACTGCGGCACGATAAACGTGTGGCAGCGGTCCGACCACATCTAAATTGAAAACGCCCTTAAGGTTATTTTAATTATTTCAAGGTTTTCTCATACGGAACCACAACTAACACACACGTTTCTCGGCACTTCCACCATGTGCAGGGCGTAGACTGCAATCCGTATGCGCGGGCGCTTCCTTCCGATCTATTAGTTTAGCGAAGTGATTGGACGCCCGGGCCACTCGCGAGCGACGTGACCCGACTGCCGGGCGAGGCGCTAATGTAGATACGTACGAACGTGTATACGTGCCAGTGGAGTTTGTGTGGGTGATATCATTGTGTTTTGGGTTAAATGTAACGAGTTCAAGGAATTATTTTGGAAAATTATGACATACAAATAATAATCATGCTTTTAAATGTTCTGAATATGAAGCTAGAAAGACAGATTTTAATTTTAAGAAAGAATATTAGTCATATCGGTTATATAAAAAATGAAAATAACAAATCATTTTTCTGTCGACAAACATTTCAGTTTCGTAATCTTAGGAAACCTTATTCTTTACAATACCGCCTTAATATCAATATAAAATAAAATACAGCCACTTTTATTTAACTTTTCCTCCTATAAATGAGCACAATCCAATCTCAACACAGTACAGTGCCAAGTAACACTAACAACTTGCTGGAAACTCTAATAAATATTTAATCCTGGCAAAGAACGTCTCGAAACTTAGCATCGGGGGCGGGCGAGAAGTCTCCGGCAAGTTTGGAGGCGACAACTAGAGTAAATTAATACCTGACATAAATTTGCCATAACTGTGCCGAGTTTGCGTCGTAGGCTGGCTGGAGACACGTACAAACGACGTACAAATCCGAAGCCGGATGCGAGCCGGCTAATGGCGACATAAACCAGCGGGACGCACTACCCGGGTACCCGGTACCCTGAGGGTGCGCACTCTTATCTGTTACGATCCCTGTAAGATAGTTGACAATTGATATCGATTTGTGTTTTGGTACTTCACCTTTTTCTATGTGGTTTTAATTTGGTTTTACAAGGATAACACTTTGTACAGGATTCAAAAGTTACATTAGTCTTTTTTGCTCACAAATTCGTTGCTTTTTTGTTAGGGTAGCAACATTTTGTTTTTCATAGCAGTGCCATGGCAAAACCATCAAAAACATAACTTAAAAGAAAAAAAAATGAGTTTAACCAACATATGTTTATCTTGTATTAGGCAACCATGAAATCTTTTACATAATAATATATTTAAAAAAATCCATATGTCGCAATAGTTTTTTCCATTGTCCTTAGATGCACTAGCAATGCAGTGCAGGGATAATCGTCGGTTGGCATCACGTTCAATTAAAAAAGTGTCCAAAGGGCCTCTGCGAGTTGGTTTTGGCTCCTTGTACGCCTTCCAAAAGTCCAGGATCACAGGATTCTGAGTTATACAGACACATAATAATATATTATTGATCTCTTATCAGCTGCGACACAGTTGCTAACTAATGTAGCTATTTTCGTACGCAAATAATTTCTAAATATGTGCTTCTGTCCGAAAAAAAATGTATATCTGTAGATCACATTTTCTTGCACACTTTTTGGTACGCAAATACCGTCACAAGAAAATTGCGTCATCGAACTTAACGCAATTTTATTTCGAGTTTTCTTTCTCCCAGACAAGGGATGTTTCACTCCACCAGACAAGGGGGTTATTAGCTAAATAAATTTGCTCACCCAATATGCTCGGTAACTCGATTTAATGGCGATAGAATTGATTCATTCAATTAGGAGGAATTTTTAGTGCCCCATGGTGTGGGATAACTTTGTTTTAGGGGAGTTTTACGGGGGGATAGTTTTCTCACGTAAATTGTATGCTTATTGATTTCGGGTATTTATTTTTGTTTCGTTTCGAAGAGCTCCTTTGAATATGTTTTTTTATATCGTAATGTTTTTGTTTCGAAATGTAGGTGAAGCGTTTTACTGAGCGAATAATGTCGCTTGAACTTATGAAGTTTGCATATAACATGTCGGTGTGAAATGATAGAAAATACTTTTAGAACTTACCGTTTATGAAAATGTTAGGCTTAAATTCTGTTTATAATTCCTAATTTCATAATCAGTCTTACCCTTGTTCTATATAAAATCCCCACGAGACCTCCATCACAAGACAAGCCCAAGACTAAAACCTAGCAGCCGCCGCGTCCTAAACTTGACATGGATTTATGTGACGTCATCGTCCACCACCATTAGTATTACTAATGCTCCCATTACCGGGATGCGGGGTGCGGGATGGGAGGGAGGGGGGGTCTTCCCACGGCATCTGCCGCTTGTTTTAGCTAATTTATGGCCTTACGACAAGGCCCAGCTACCCAGAAAGGTGGATAAACATGAATTTCGGGCGCTGGATGTGGTAAGATTACGTTTTTCTTCAATATTTCGATGATTTCAGAAAGCATATAATTGAAATACTTAGGCCCGTATTACAGAACTACAATCAAGACTCAAGCATTACTTAAAACTAGTCTCAGTTGGAGTTTTAATTTTAGAACTTAACTTGAGCAGATAAACTACAATCAATAATCACCTGAGCAATGTCACTTTAAAATGTCATTTTTTACGTATTATAGAACAGTGCTTGAGGCTTGACTGAGCTGCACTCAATGTGTCCTTATTTTAAAATTACAATCAGCTCAGAATCACTGCTTGAGGTGAGATTTGATCTTTGTTTTCGCAAGTGTAGTCGAGACCACGTTTGAGCATAGATTCTCATGAATTTTTTTTTGGATTTGGAGTGAATCGGGTACCTACCTAATCAAAATGGATATATATTTGCAGAAGTGGATAATACAAATCAAACTTTTAACTTAAATGTTCCTCTGAGATATTTACGAGATACGCAGGACCCTTACAATTTTGAAAATTTTAAGGAGTAGTACCGCGCCTGTTTCAATGATTCCACCCACATATTGTCCAGTTGTGCAGACACTTGAGATCGTCCGCCTCGTCATCCGGTTTTGATCATTAAACTGGATCAAAACCGGATGACGAGGCGGACGATCTGCGAAAAAAAAAGATTTGCAATAGAAAACAAACTATTATTCAGGGTTACCACAATGATAGCTTACTCACGTAATCAGAGATCAAAATCTCTACTCAAGCGTAGTTTAGTTTGATTTGAGTTTGAGGATAGTTCTAAAATAAACTGAACGCTTAAGTCGAGATTCTTCGCTCAAGCAGTAATCGGTTGAACGCAGTTTAAGTAGTACTTGAGTAAGGTTCTGTAATACGGGCCTTAGTGTTTGAAAATTTGCAAAACATAATTGTGCTAATATTTTTTATATTAGCACAATAATGTTTGGCAATTTTTTATCACGGAAGCATGATGTCACTGAGCAGTTGCTTCTGAGTAAAATGTGTTTAATTAGTTTACAGTATGTGTATGCTCATAAGGATTCTTTTGAAGAAGAAGATCACATAAAGTTAGTCAATACCTTACCAATAGACATAAATTCCTAATTTGTTTAACTTTTTAGACTTGTCTTTTATTTTGTCAACTTATTTACTTACGTGTTTTGTAATGGCGCTTCTAGAAAACATAGTCTATGGTACGCAAGACTTGGCACTTCCGCACATATCTGCGTTGCGTGTCGCGCGTGAAATATGGCACGCCAGCTACGTGTGCTTTCTGATATATCTGTTTGCTACATCGGATGCCGTAGGCTGGAATGTGTTTTTCATTGACATTGTAACAGTACATGTATATAAGAAAGGATGTTACTATAGGGCTGCGGGATTGTTCTAAAGAGTTAATGTGGCTCTGGAACGCAAATGGCAACTGGAGAAACACGGGTGGGTTTTAGTCAGTAAAAGTCTGAACCGCCCTCTTGCTCTACACTGAGCAAAAGGAGTTATTTAGATGATTTCTCGGCCTCAAAAAAGGAGTTCTAGACGAACTAAAGTCTGACTTTTCGCCAAATATGATCGCTGATTGAATGCTCTCAACGATAATGATTGTCGAAAAGTAAAAATGGAAGGGTTTGACCACGTGGAGTTTTCATAGTGCATGCCAATCAGCACAGATAGAACTCTTTTTTCGCTAAGCGATTTCAAAATGACAGCACGCAATGGCTTTCGTCTGATGGAATTCAGATGTATCAGAAACTGTATTTTAGATTTCCTTAATAGTTTTCTCATCGTTCTTTAAAATAACAATACAACCTATTCTTAGACTGATCTGTATTTCACATTTCCTTGAAGTTTTTTTACAGTTTTCTGTCATGTTTTATTTTATTCGTAGCTCTATGTTCTGAATCAATTGGCTTTTTGGAGAACAAAGAAAACTATACCAAGCATAATTTACAAAGTTACACAGCTCATTATGAAAACTATTTGACATGACACAACTTTAACATAAAATAAAAATCACCTTACAATATTACTCGTAAGAACATCCCATACATTATCAAACCATTTTAGCATTACAGCAATCCAGGCACGCACTTGGGCATTTTATTTTTCAATTACAATTGTTAACGGCATAATCAGGAGATATCGCACAATCGCTGTGGGCTCGGCTAATCCAGATTTATTCGAACAGGGCCGGATTAAGGTGGCGTGAATTACACGTTTATAGGCCATAAAGAGTGATCCGGTGGCGTGCAGTACCTGTCGCGGTTAGATATAGTTATGATGTGCACTCGCCGGGCTGGTTAGACAGGCTGTTGCTTTTTTATTCATGGCGTTTATTTATTTTTAGTGAAAAAAATAAACTGTACCGGAAGACGTAGCGTTGGAAGGCCTCCCACAAGATGGAGCGATGACCTGGTATAGTTTGCGGGAATTCGGTGGATGCGAGACGCACAGGACCGTTCATTATGGTGACACTTGGGAGAGGCCTATCTCTAACAGTGGATGTCTTTCGGCTGAAATGATGATGATGATAAAAAAATTAATGTGAAAAAAAAAATTTGGTAAATTCCGCCTGTAGTCTAGTCTAGTCGCCTCTACCACAGTGTTGTCTTTCTTAACCCAAAGGTTGACTGGTAGAGAATGCCTTGTTGCATTAATTCTACCTATGTACCACTATTGTAAATGAAGTTTAAATAAATAAATAAATTAATTATTTGAATTATTTAATTTAATTCAAATTTATTTATATATAGTTAGAATTTAGTGCAAGGTCCCAATAATTGGTCATTTTAGCAAACTAACAAACTGGTTACAAGAACTTGTTTAGAATATATTCCGTTTTTTTTAGTAACTTTAGACTTTAACTTCAGTTTGCTGCCAACGAATTGTTGTCTGGAATCAACGTAATTTTCCTTTCCCTGAACTCTAAACCTTCCTTTTTTTTGAAAATCAGTTCGATTTTCAAAAAATAGAGATGGTTCTCAAGTTGTCTGAAATGTTTTTTTTTTTTAATCTTGTTCAGTTAGAAGTAATACATGTAGATGCGTCGAGAGTGAGATGGAGGTTTAAGATAGATGAATGGATTTTGAGAGAAGTTATATGAAGGAAAAGAGAGTCAGTGATAGCGTGACGATTCTATTACTTAATTTCATTTGCTAATAACATAGTTGTGTGTAAATGAAGTAATTATGGATATTTTATCATTCCTATTAACCAGAGAACTTGCTCACTACTACTAACCACAGCTTAAATATAAGCTGTGGAACCACCAATAAAAAGTGACAGTTTTTTTATCAATTGACTGGATTGATTGGACTGGCCTGTTGGTCTAGTGGTCAGAGGCCCTGACTGCTATACCGGAGGTCGTGGGTTCGATTCCCACCCAGGACAAAGGTTTGTGTGATACAGAACAAATGATCGTGCTCTCATTTGTTCTGTATCTGGGTGTAATTTATCTATAATATGTATTTATTTGGAAATACATAAGTATGTTTATCAGTTGTCTAGTACCCATAACACAAGCTCTGCTTAGCTTGGAACTAGACGGCGTTGTGTGACAGTAAAAAATAATAATAATAATACAACCGTTGACAAAATAGAAGTCTCAAAACCAGAAACGCCGAAATCAAAGTTATTTTGCGATGGCGGACGCAGATGTTTACCGGTGATTCTAGACAGTGAAAAGATGAAATTAGGGACCAGAATATCCAAAGTAATAAAAGTGTTCCTAAATAAATTCCACGAGTGACAATGGTAATTTCTTAGTCAGGTTTCTTAAATTTACTAAAAATAACTCTCACATAATGAATTTATTACAAAATTCTTACAAAGTACAAAGTTAAACATAAGTTATGACGTAGTCACGGTTTTTATGAAATAAATAAACGCGGGTTATTGTTCCTGAAGATTTTATTTTTAGCTTGTTCTTTCATTTGGATAATAATTACGACGAATGACGTAGGATGAAGTAATATAAAAGTTGCCGAAATGTGAAAGAAATATTATATCATAACTAATACAAAGGTTTTATTTTAGTATGTCGTCATTCCTTAGCCGAATCTTGCCTATAGGTACAATTTGGCTGGTCTGAACGTCAGCGCCGTACCGTATACTAACTTTGCTGGTTAGTCGTTTGTTTATTCTTATACATCCCCTTTTAATCGCCTTCAGATATTTTTTCATCTAATACCGTTACTATATCTGCTACTAGATCTTTTTTGGGGTTCCGTACCTCAAAAGAAAACAGTGGTACTTACCCTTATAGGATCACTTTGTTGTTCAACTGTCTGTACGTATGTCTATGTGTTAAGACCCTTTATCTCGGGAACGCTTGAAAGTATCGAGTTGAAAATAAAACCATATAATCAAGTCTCTTGATGTTGTGAAAAAATAAAAATAAAATATACGACCGTTTATGTCGTAAAAAACATTTATTTCGGCACTGTAAGGAATCAAAATTCATAGCGTATTTCCCGTTGACCTAGAACCCTGCAATTTGGCTTGATTGGCATGAAGCAGTATAGGAAAAAGTCTAGGAAAAGTCCCACAGAAAAAGTATAGGAAAAAGTCTGAAAACTGTAAATTTTTAGTTATGTCACAAAAAAAATTGCGATTCGTAAAAATCTCGATTCGGGAATGGAACCGTTTTCATTGGTATAGGTATACGGAACCCTCAGTGTGCGAGTTCGACTCGCACTTGCCACGTTTTTTTTTTAATCTGAACCTATAGATCAAGAGAAGCTTCGTGTAGAGATAGATAATTTCGTAATCATATACAATTTCAAAAAATTGTGTTTAGATTTAGTCTAGAATAGTAGATTTATGACGAAAACTATAACTTTTTTATATTTTTTAGTTTAACCACAGTGGAGCACCCTATACTGCTTGGCGACGGTAGTTAGCGGTGGCGTGAGCGCGTCTTGTTGCGCGCGAGTTATGTCCCTCGCCCACGCAGCGCGTGCGCCGGGCGCCTCGCTGAGCGGCCCAGCGGCCCGGGCGCTCCCGTGGGTGCAAACTCCATTCCAGGGGTGCTTAACTGTTCAAGCTTAAATGTCTAGTACTGTCGCCCATTTACCTACAAGTAGGCAACAAGTGATTAACTGCCAAAATACTACGAAATAATTAACTGTTAACACTAATCTTTAATAGAGTATAAAGTAAAGTAGATTTCCTGCTGGATTCTTTTCCTTAGCAAGAACCTACAAATTTTTCCTCAGCCTTGACCCGTCTTGAATGAATAGGTCACTTTAATTCTAGACTAGAGGATTCTATTCTCGATCAGGTGATCGTCAAACGCAAGTCTACAAATAATTTAGAAAATAAATATAATATAAAATGAACTCAGCAAAATAGAATTGTTATTTTTTGTGCAAAATGGAATGACTGGCTTTACTTAATTACGTGTCAATATTATTATTACAGGTATAATAAACATTCGACGACACCTTTTTTCGATTGAATATTTCGGCGATAAATTTTTAATAGATACACAGTCGTCGGTTTGAGCACCCCTGCTCCATTCAATATCTACGTGTAAAGTGCCCATTAATTAAGTGTCAAACGATTAGAATCCATTGCATATAGCGCAAGGAATTGAGGATTATTTGTAATACGATATTTTAGTTATTACGATTAGTGGACAACCGGTCGTATTTGACAGGTGGACGTATTTGTTTGTTGTAGGTTGTATCGAGAATGATTGGTAGTCAAAGCAAACGGTCCAGTTTAAGACGGCCTTCTATATCAGTAACAGACAGAGGTAAATAAAATTAATGTCGACTAATAATGACGACTCCCAGTGGTGTAGCTATAACGAGGCCCGTGGCTAATTCATTGGACGGGGCGTCAGTAAAATCATCACGTATCAAGTAAAATAGATTGGGTTATTTCTTTTGAGCTTGCGACTTCAAGGATCGGGGGTCCCGTTCTACCGGAAGCCAGAGGCATTTTGCCAGCCTTGCCACCCTACAGTTTCGCCACTGCTCCTGAGACTGAGCAAACACAACTTTCTATGTGATTGTCAAAAACCCAAAACTTAACACCTTAATTTTACAGAATGACTTTGCAGGCTTTACAATTTGATTTTTAACCGTAGGTACACAACTCAGGGCTCTCAGGAATGGTCAATATTCCTGAATCAATGCAACCTCTATATTCCTGTAATCACACTGGCAAGTGTGAAGATCGCTAGCAGTAGCAGCATCTTTATTGTCTCGTAAACATTTCGAGAATTCTCTTTACTGTGGGTTCCTTTATCTGAATAGACTTCACGCATTACGAATATAGGCGGTTGTAACTTTCTGTACCTATAGAAGGTGGAATGTGCAAGCTCTATCTTTTATTAAATGTGAAAATATCTATGTATTTATTGGGACATTCTTGGTTATTTTTTATAAGAATGGGAAATATTTTTTCATTACACAGTTACTAAAATATGTACAAACTTGAAACTAAGAATTTATACTAAACCTAACTATGTACAAATAATACAAAAACATAAAATACAACAGGCGTCGAAGTACTCCTCCACATCCCTGTCATCCGGAAACGTACCTAGAAGACTGGCAGCATTGCCACGTTGAATGTCAATGCTAATTCTTTGGGCAAAGAACGAGCCAGCCCTCTGGCCACGCAAAGTGTCGATCAATCGGTGTGTTTCACATTCCTGGTCAAAAAAACTTTCAAATCATAAAAAAATACCTTTTTCTGAGGTAGGATCTTCCGCACTGGTGTCAGTAAAGTGTGTCAGACTTTTACTGACTAAAACTCAATGTTTTTTTTCAGTTACCTTGCTTTCCAATGCCGGAGTGACTCTTTTGAATAATCCCTTACAAAATTACTTTCAAAACCAAACAAGCTGTTGAGAAAACTTGAGAATACAATACATTAAATACTTATACATAAAAAAAAATAATAAATAAGTAAAAAAAAGCTCTAAATCATTTAACAATTGTGTAAAAATTTAATAACAACCTACCCTCAACTATAAATAATGTTCCGTAGGCAATCTGGCTTGCAAATAAACCACACTTTAAGTGGGGCTAAAACGCACTCGGATGTTCGAACGTGGACGCCATTTTGGCTCGTAGGTACTCTTGTAGGGATTTGCGAAGTGCTTACCGAGGGGTAGGTTAGAACAAAATGTAAAATAGGAAGACAGTAATCGTAAAATAATTAGAATTTTCCTGGGAAGTGCAGTGTGATTAGTTCGGGCTTTGTCTTTAAGAATGTCTTCAAAGAAAAAGGTAATTTTGTAACCTTATCGTCGCCTCAGCTTAGCATTCTAATTACCTGACAGAGCTGTATACCTTATCTTAATAATAGTGATTCCTTTCCAAATCTTTTTTTTCCAAAATAGCTTAATATTTGATCTGTTTTTGAAGTGGATTTTATTTCCATATCTCCGTGCAACATCCGTGGGAGGGTGGCCAAGTAGCACGATTCTCCGAGCATTGAGGAAAAATAAAGAAGCAAAAATGACAAGACGTTATTTGCATCCCGCTAATGGCCGCTGCTGTCGTAATGCGGGGGTAGATGAACAAATATTGCTTTATCCAGACGAGCCACAATTTATTCCAAACTCGCTTTATTCGCCATTCCAACGCCAGAAGTCAGGAGGGAAGTCGAAAAATGGTGGCATTTGGATTTTTAAGTGATTCGCAAATCATTCCGCTTAATCAAATGACCTTATTTGTTCACGGGTTTTCCTTGTTTTTATCTGACTTAATCTTTGTTTAGGTGTTTTTACCGTTCTGATTTATAAAGGGATGTTTTGGAAGGCGCTGCAACAAAATGTCGTAACGTACACATCGGGCTCTTATCGCTAGGCCGAGGGGAGAGAGGTCACGAGAATGGCCTTATCTAAATAGCGTGACCGCGCGATACCCGCTCCTCACCTGCTGACTTTATGCCTTTCCCGGGGAAGTGTGGCGCCGCATACAAACGAGCTCAACCCTCGCCTTCGACCATCCAAATGTCGTAAACTTTTGACGTGTAAACACGTTACGATTTCACATGAAAAAAGCGTTGGAAGCGTTGCACTCTAGTTTGAATTATACGAAAAATGCAAATTAAAATAACTCTCAAATCCCAACTCAACCGTGTCGGAGCTTAATCCGCGAAGTGACAACGGCATTCTGACGAGGCGCCGGAGCTGGGAATTATTAAAACGAACGCCAACTTTTTCACTAAGCCCGTCGCAAAGCCGTTTCAATTGCGCTGCGCTGAAGATAATTCCAACTGACGTCATCTTTTTTTCAAATTCTCGACTCTGCTACGTTCTCTGTGCAGCAATTATAACATTTCCACCAACTGGGAAAACAGAAACACGTGGGAGCGAGCGTCGATTCGCACCGTTCGTAATTTAAATTTAGATGGAAATTTAATGATGCATTCACAAAGGGCGCTCGTAAAGTCGGTTGCGAGATATTTTTTACGAGGATCTCGCGAACTATTGCGCGCTTAACGACTCCGAAGCAAGATCGCCCTCCGCTTTAATGAGCGCCCGATAAACGTGTTAACTGCCGCGACCTTATTTTTATGCCGATGTAAATTTGCTGAAAAACGTATTCATTACAGCGATTGCGGGCTAACGGCAACATTATGCCGTATTAAATTTGCAGCGGAGAGTTGTCCTAGAAGCCGGTCTAGGTATGTGGAATAATAGTTACGGCGAGCGTCAGAGGCAGGCTAAGGTAGCGCGGGCTATGTTTAATATATGAGGGCAGGCGACGCAGCGTCGGTAAACACGGCCCAACCTTCGCTCATGTTGCCCACTGTTTGCTCACTGTTCTAGTCTCAAGAGAAAATATGTTTGCTTTGCATACCTAACCATAGCTTGCTCAGAGCCAGAGCACGCCTGTTTTCCTTGACATGTTTTCTCCGAGGCTCTACAAATAGCCAGCTAAAAAGTTTCTACAATGTGCGCAGCTTGTATGCTAGGTTATATTTTTTGTAGCTAATTGTTTTGTTTTTTATTCGAATTGAAAGTTTTTGATTTATTCTTTAAACACCCAATTGAAACTTTGTAATCATAAAATTTTTTGACCAACCAGCTTCCTATTTCTTGTCAACATTCAAATATACGATTGAATCGATAATAAGAATCAGAACCGTTGTTTGTTGAAGTGCTGAGCTCCTGAGGCTACTCCTCCAGCCGCACAACTCCACTTAACAAACGTATAAATAATATTCAAGGCGAGGGAACATATTCCGAGGGTACGGCATCGAGGGTAGTTTGACGGCGTAACGAATCGAAAAACCAAATCATCGAGTGGCACCCCTACTGTACACCGCTACATGATAGTTTACAACTGGTGGTGTGGAGTCGATGTTTTTATAGAAAATTTTGTTTATTCGTTGGCTTATACAAAATACATGACTTTTCGTTTCATATATTTTGTGTCGGTTTTTTATAATATTTTTTTAACTACACGCAGACTGAGTAGCTTTGCGTTCTTTCTTTTTAAGCCATAGGTGCTGTAGAATTTATGCTGTTTTATTTATTACGAAATAAAAATATATTGCTACATTGTTGTTTTCATATCGATCGAATAGTATGCAGAGCATTTTCAAAGGCCATATTAATTAGTACGATGGCTACTCCACTCATTTCATTAGCATTAAATCTTTAGGGCTGCCCCTTAGCGGTCTGTCGAGAGTGCTCGTCGTACTTTTTTATATATTTTAATTTTAATTTCATATCGGGTGCTAATGGCGGGGTTGCAGCCCTGCGAAGCGAATCGCACTGAGCCGAATGTATTCATAGCGTAATAAAACTTAATGTACCGAGTGAACTAATATTGTCTTATTCAATATTTAATTTTCAAATATGAATTTGACCAATTTTTGCGATTCATAAATTTTATTAAAGTGTTTGATGTTGAGAAGGGAAAGCAGATATATTGATTCTTTCACTAAAAGGGGTTTTAATATTTAGACTTGAAAAATTTAAAGCCCTTTGAATTTTTTACGGTCTTAGAATCACTTACGCTACGCTTATGGTCTACGGGTACGCTCATAGTCTTTAAGGATTCTGATATTAGGTACTACATTTGTAATGACATTGATGATGGCTAGCGTGGCTGATTATTTACCAGAAACGGTTATTATGGTAAAAACCAGGCCATTCTCAATGCTCAATTTCAAACAGACTTGCATCGGAGTAAGACAGACAGAGGTTTGGTATTGTTTGATTTATTCATTTAACAAGGTTTAATGATTGTTATCACCGTTCATCAACTTTATCACTTTATTTGATAGGGCTTAACCTGTAGTCAATCCGCTTGCACATGTGTGTAGTCGTCGGCTAAACGATGTTAGTCCGATACTGTTTCAAATAACCTTTAAGCCGCCTCCCCTCATGTACTGTACAAACAGCGGCGAAGTCAAATCAGCGCCAAGTTAATCCGTTTAGGTGCGCGAACCCACTTGATTAAGTTTAATTTATTTTAAAAATCAGCACCAGCGAGCCGCCTCCGGCGCTGCGTCCCTCCGAAATACATTATTCAGTGTTTTAGAATAATTTTCAAATTCGATTACATAGGGCCGACCCTCGGTAAGTGGGTGGGCCGGGCGGCAGCGCGGCGGGTGTATTTAGCCAACACGGGGGCCTCGCCGCGTGCGATTCTGATTTGAATATGCGGCGCACGTGGCCCCGCGCCCCCGGGACCAAGCCGATCATATTTCAAACGTCACCGGCGATGTCTCACTCAGATACTATCGCCGATAAACGACGAGATACCACCGGCAAGGGTGGAAATAGTTCAGCCGCGCCGCCCGACAACCTCCAGCTATTTTTTACCCCGCGATTATCGCCTGCAGTTGACACCTAAATATTACTTTTCGCTCAGCGCACTCGTATAACCCTGTGTTCGCTATACAGGCATTTTGCGGTTAGGTGCCGCAGCCAGCGAAAGCACTTGAAGTTTATTGGCGTGACATATTTCGTAGAGAATTTTCCGCGTATTATAATAATCACAGTGTGAGCCGTGATGGAAAACATTTTGTGAAGGCAAATTTGCACATAATATTTTCATACTATGATCACAACGGAAGCCACTTTAGTGGGTACGAAAGAGCTTGATAGGCTGATAGAAAAACGTGAAACTGGAAGTTTTAATAAGAATTATGCCGATTTAAATTGTATAAACTAATAGAGAAATGCTTTTAGTTCTCAGGCTGCGAATGTGGCACATAATCGGTGGGAGTGTTCGCACGCGCGGGCGCACAGGCGCACACGCAGGACGTGCGGCGCGGGCGGCCGCCGGCACGCGCCACTCCATTACCGCGACACCGCGGACGCTGATCACTGATGATGTGCTTTACTGCAGAAATTGTAGACAGGACATATAAACTCATGTTTAGAGAATTCTGCCTACACTAATCTATAGCTGAAAACTACAGACCCTTTAGTCATATAAAGTGGTAGCTGAATCTACAGCGCCCTTGAAATCGCAGACGATGGTTTTAAAAAGCTACCATCACAAGCATTTTCTTACTTTCTTTAATTTATAAATAATACCTACTTTATATTGCAATGCAATTTTTCCTTATTTTTAAAGCTGAGGGCGAAAGGAAGTAGCAGACTTTTTTTGGTACTCACTCATGTTCCTTCAGTAGCCCTTTGAATTTTACAGCTGTCGTGACTCTTTCGAACAATCTCCCAGGCCAAAGTAGGTAAAGTACCTTAGAGTGACATATCTACATAATTTTACTCTTTGCCGTCCATCAGAAGAGCATTTATCCGATTGCAATGTAAGAGTACAAGCAAATCGCCGCGTAATCCGCTACTTGTATCGCAAAATCGAGATATGCCCGAATTAATTATGGTCACATGCCATCGTAATTGAAAACGAAGACTTAGCGTGACAGATGTAAACGCTAGATTAAAATAAAGTGGTTTTTTTGAGCTTTAGATCAGTGATAGGAGAGGGGTTGAATACTAGAAGGCCTAAGATTACCTGTGAAGGAAATTGAATTTGTTGAGTTATGATGGGTTAAAAAAACGATGGATGGGTATAGAAAAGAATATAAATAATAAAATTTATTCGACGATAAAGTAAAAGAAAAGAATAGTACCTATAATTATAATGATATAGTAAAATTACTTCGACTGAAAAGGTTATCATCTCAGCATTTGCTGTGCGTTATAGGTACATCTAGCGCTCGCTGGTTTTCAGTTGGCACCCCGTATTGATGCAAGGAAAGTGAAAAAAAAAAAACATTTAAAAAATTTATATACTTAATAAAATTTGTTTGAAAGTACTTAGATAGTTCACTATCTAGGCTACTCATAGATGTTTTTTATATTTCTATGAGGCCATCTCTCCGTCTTTTTCATGAAAATTAAAAAAAAGAAAACATCTGGTACAGGCTGACTATACTAAGTAAGATACCTAGTAGAGTATGAAATGAAAAAAAAAACCAATTTTAATTTTCAAGCAAACAGAAATTTCCGAGTGACATAGAATCTTCCAGCAAAATTCTAAATCAATTCAAATCAAAACATCGTCCGTGAACTTTAGTTGGAAAAATGTCAAAGGGACATTATTTCTCTTATTCGGAATATTTCACAGAGACAAAATGCAGTTTTGGTCGAATGAACTTTGACGTTCCCCCTGGCTCCATAGGATATGCGATTGAACGATCGCCCCACAACTGAATATGAGTGGCTTCATGGATTTTAACTATGATTACCATAGCGTGATTTGACGTTCATGGTTTTGTATTATTTATATTTATTGTATAAGTTTGAAATATGACATGGCGAGTTAAATAAAGATCCATAAAAAATGTTTATCAGAAATGATTGCTAAATGATACAAGTGTAGTATTACATATTGTTTTTACTTGTTTTGCAAGTACTTTATCCATTTTTGTAGTGATAGTAGCTATGAGATGTCTAGGAATCTAACGGACGAATATGTAATAATTAAATTAAATTATTATCTATCAACAAACCAAATGAAAAGACAAATCAAAAATGCAAAGAAATTCAATAACCGTCTACGATTCTTTGGATTGTCAAAAAAAAAAAAAAAAAAAAAAAAACCCCAATACAGGGAATACTTGACAATATTACATTTAACTTGCTAAAAATCGATGTTGTTTTTTATTTTTAAGTGGTAAGGGTTATTTTTGATTAGCAAATCGTTTCTTGATAGTAAGGATGCCCCAGGGTGCTTACAAATCCCCGAGATTGAGTGCGGGACACCGCGGCGAGGGTTCGATTATGACTCGAGTCTCCATCTCGATTCTCGATACACCACTCGATGCATCGCGGGGTGCAGTATTACACCGCATCGAGTATGGCGTTCAGTGGCTTTCGAATCGATTCGTTGACGGATCAATTGAGTTACTAATAGTGTTTCGGACTTGTTAACAATGTCCGCTATTTGTAAGGTTATAAACTTGAGAAGTATTCTATTATGATTCAGATAGGTCTTGAACTCAGTTATGTTGAAACTACCATCTCAAAGAAGTCTGTTTTACGTAATGATACCGAATTTCCATTCTCCTTTAACTTTGTAAAGTTCCTTGTTATTCGATCTTAAGTAAATAATGTTGAATTCAACCGCAAAGTTCCTCGTTATAAACAAGTTTTCCCCTAATACTCTTCATAACCCAATTGCTGTCTTCTCCCATATGTTGCGTGGAATGTATTATTTTATTATGTTTTTATTTACTTAACGTCCGTTGAGACGAGTGTTTAAGCCGACGTTTATGATATTCTCCTGTGGCTTGCGACTGAGGGGTGAACGATGATGTTCTATTGTTTCATTCTCACCCTCGTTTTGTCAAGTTGATACACTGAGCTACATCTACACGTATAAGTAATATGAAATGTCAATGGTGTTTGGGGGTTTCGGGCACGGCAATTGTACAAACAATTTTGAATGTTTAAGGAAGTTACGGTTATGAAGGAAACCTTAGAACCTTGTGTTACGTTTCACTAATCAATTTATTAACGTTATAGTGATCTTTTTTTGGGATATTTTATTGTTATCAAATAATTTGTAAAGCTCTGGTTGGAGCAAGAGGGAGAGGGAGTGTGAGGAAAATTCACCTGTGTTGCTACAGTTGCCTTTTCCAAAGCCACGGTAACTGTTTTCAACAATCTCGCGACCCTAGCAGGTTTCTGTTGACAGCTCTTTGAGGTTACGTTGTAATGACTTCAGCTTTTTAACTAACTTAGATATCCAAATATTCATCTAGGTAAGTATTATTTAATCGAATATTGCATGCAATATTTTTAAATCGTTCCCTATTGTTGTGTGTAGCAGACAAAACAGATGAAAACAGTCTGAAGTGTAGGCAAGGTCCAATGATCCGTGGCTCGCGCGATATTATTTTTGCCGGGCACAAAGCGAGTCCCGCGACCCATCAAATCATGCCGAGTCAGCCCGACACTAGAAAAATATTAAAATTGAAATTAAAATACTCGATACACCGATGCGCGTACGTTTTAATTGACTACCGCTTTAAAAATTGATAAGTTTTTTTAATTGTATGATCAATTTTGCGAGCGTCAGTAAACACTGGGAATTTATTGACAAATTGGTTACAATTTTTTTTTTAAAATAAATCTACTCTAAGGATTTTATTATTCTTTTGTTTTAGCGTGTATATCATTGTATAGGGTGACTGTTAATTAGTGAACGATACTTAAACACGTGATTGTAGTCATGATAACAAAAAACTGTTGGTATGGGACCAAACCCGAAATCGCAAAGTATTGTCCACTAATTACCAGTCACCCTATAAACTGTTTATCTGAAATAAAATGATTATTACCATAGTAAGATAAGTTTTAGAAACTAAATAGACGGACAATATTATAAGCAATCATTTTACAAGATTAATAATAATAATAACATTTTTTTTATTGCAGACATAATTTATCTATATTTGTTACAATTATATATCTAAACAATTTGGACACGAATATGGGTTTTCAGGATGTTTGAGTTATATAGCCTAAGGCCAGGTTCTACTCATTTTGAACTTTTAACACTTCGATCCACAACTACCCAACTTGTTCATACAAAAGTAGACTCTAAACATCGGAATTAAGGCCTATAGTGGCGTGGATGTGAGAGGACACCGGTGTCCTCTGAGCTAGGACAGATTAACCTCTGGAAATATACAAATATAAAAGAGAACACCATGAAAAATTATTTTCCGGACCGGGCAAAACTCAAAACTTGATATAAATAGGTTGGTTCGATAAAAAAAAATCGTGAATCTGACCCTAACTTACGATTTCAAACGTTTATAACTAAGAGATTACGTTACGGAAATATTTGAAAGTTACATAAAATAATAAAGCTTATTACAAGCTTTCTATTAGCTTGCACTGTATGTAACTATGTATGTTCGGCTCAAATCTTGCAACTCAATTTTGAAGCAGATATCTTCAACCGATTCAGCTGAAATTTTACATTTATGTGTAAATCGGGTGACAATGCAATATTATGATGACATGGAGCTGATCTGATGATAGAGCTGGAAGGTAGCCATAGATATTCAGCAATAAAACAATACAACCCCATCGAGTTTGAGCTCGCTTGATTAGTACTGACGAGTACTTTGATCCTGTATGATAGCCAGGGTCTGATGATGGAGCCGGAAGGTGATCATAGGAACTCGGCAGTTAAACGATACAACCTCATCGAATTTGGGCTCGTTTGATTCGTATTGACGAGTACTTTCATCCTATATGATAACCAAGGTCTGATGATGGAACTGGAAGGTGGTCACAGGAACTCCGCACTTAAACGACACAACCCCATCGAATTTGGGCTCATTTAGTTTGTATTGACGAGTACTTTCATCTTATATGGTCGCCAGGGTCTGATGATGAAGCGGGAAGGTGGTCATAGGAACTCCGCATTTAAACGATACGACCCCATCGAGTTTGAGCTCGTTTGATTAGTATTGACGAGTACTTTGATCCTGTATGATAGCCAGGGTCTGATGATGGAGCCGGAAGGTGATCATAGGAACTCGGCAGTTAAACGATACAACCTCATCGAATTTGGGCTCGTTTGATTCGTATTGACGAGTACTTTCATCCTATATGATAACCAAGGTCTGATGATGGAACTGGAAGGTGGTCACAGGAACTCCGCACTTAAACGACACAACCCCATCGAATTTGGGCTCATTTAGTTTGTATTGACGAGTACTTTCATCCTATATGGTCGCCAGGGTCTGATGATGAAGCGGGAAGGTGGTCATAGGAACTCCGCAGTTAAACGATACGACCCCATCGAGTTTGAGCTCGTTTGATTAGTATTGACGAGTACTTTGATCATGTATGGTAGCCAGGGTCTGATGATGGAGTCGGAAGGTGGTCATAGGAACTCCGTAGTTAAACGATACAACCCCATCGAATTTGGGCTCGTTTGATTCGTATTGACGAGTACTTTGATCCTGTATGATAGCCAGGGTCTGATGATGGAGCCGGAAGGTGATCACAGGAACTCGGCAGTTAAACGATACAACCCCATCGAATTTGGGCTCGTTTGATTCGTATTGACGACTACTTTTATCCTATATGGTAACCAAGGTCTGAAGATGGAGCTGGAAGGTGGTCACAGGAACTCCGCACTTAAACGACACAACCCCATCAAATTTGGGCTCGTTTAGTTTGTATTGACGAGTACTTTCATCCTATGTGGTAGCCGGGGTCTGATGATGGAGCCGTGAGCTGGTCATAGGAACTCCGCAGTTAAACGATACGACCCCATCAAGTTTAAGCTCGTTTGATTAGTATTGACGAGTACTTTGATCATGTATGGTAGCCAGGGTCTTATGATAGAGTCGGAAGTTTGCCATAGGAACTCCGCAATTAAACGATAGAACCCCATCGACTTTAGGCTCATTTGATTTGTAATGACGAGTACTTGGATCCTATATGGTAACCAGTTTCTGATGATGGAGCTAGAAGGTAACCATAGGAACTTCGTAAGAAATCGACACAATCCCATAGAGTTTGGGCTCATTTGATTTTTATTGATAAGTACTTGGATCTTATATGGTAACCAGGGTCTGATGATGGAGCTGGAAGGTAGCCATAAGAACTCCGCAATTAAACGATATAACCCCATCGACTTTAGGCTCATTTGATTTGTATTGACTAGTGCTTGAATCCTATATGGTAACCAGATTCTGATAATGGAGCTGGAAGGTTACCATAGGAACTTCGTAAGAAATCGACACAATCCCATCGAGTTTGGGCTCATTTGATTTTTATTGATGATTACTTGGGTCTTATATGGTAACCAGGGTCTGATGATGGAGCTGTATCGTGGTCATTGGAACTCCGCAGTTAAACGACACAAACTCATCGATCGTACTAGTTAATTTAATACACTTCTACAAAATAGGTACCAATTGAAAGGGCTTGCAGAGAGTAACTTGAAAAATAAAGTGACATTACTCTAAATCCAATATTTTCCTTTTTCTCAGTCATACTCTTGGTGGAGTGGTAGTGTTCATGGATCGTCTGGTAGGTTGGTTGCGGCTTTTGCGAGACTTCTCCAATCTCTCTCTATTCATGGAACTTCGTGTACATTCAATGAGGGAACACTTCGAAGATGATTTAGTGAGGTCTGTCCATCTGGTAGGCGATTGGCCGCGAGAACGTAGGCCCTCTACTCTTCCCTGTACCACTAAACGTTCCAAAGAGCTTTCATTGCCTATGATATATCCAAACATCTTAAAAATTCGCTGTTGCACAATCGACGAAAGCTTTTTTTTTTAATGCAAAGCTCTTTAAGAATGGAAACGTTAGTACGTTGAGCAGTCTGTTTTATCCTCAGTAGACGCCTCCAGCGTCACATTTCAAAAGCGTCAATCTTTTTACGGTGCTTGAATCTTCTCCGCATTTCCCAGTATTTGTGATTGGTAGATACACTCTGGACAACTTCGCAATTGGCTATTTCATGTAAGTTAGGTTGATTGTTAGTCTCACGATCCACCACCATCATTTTTGTTTCATAAATCCAACCTGGTAGACTTCTCGGGTGGTCACCTCCTTCTGCGAAGCAGTAATGCTAGCAAGGGAGGAGGCCGACCGCATCAGGCAACGGTGCTCACGCCGCAGCCGCCGCCGTCATTCCGATCCCGATTTCCTGCTACCGTAGGCGTGGACTTGCGGTAGCTCGCTGTCCGTCCGTCCGGTAACAGACCGAACCAAGCCCAAGGGCAGGGGATGTCATTGGATGATTTTACAAACAATAAAAAAAAAATATCCTGGCAGACTTCTAAAGATAGCAGACTAAGTTTCTTATGCTTTCCTATAATATGGGTAACAAATGAAAGGACTTGCTGAGAATACAAATGTGATTTAAATAAGGTATAACTAAAAAGTAAAAAATAAATTACAAATAAAAAAACTTTTTTAAAAACAAGCTTTCAATTAAATGGGCTAAAAAGAAGAAAATAAACTTTTCCTTTATAACTTTTACTATCAATTTATAACGGCATTACACAATTTATATGATATAAAAGCTTGTCGCGAGATTTAACTGTGTAAATACACAGCTAAATAACATCATTAATTAAATAAGTTAAATAACTTCATCTATTGATTTTAATATTTTCAAAATCTCGCGACAAGCTTTTGTATCATATAAATTGTGTAATGCCGTTATAAATTGATAGTAAAAGTTATAAAGGAAAAGTTTATTTTCTTCTTTTTAGCCCATTTAATTGAAAGCTTGTTTTTAAAAAAGTTTTTTTATTTGTAATTTATTTTTATAAATGGTCTGGCGAAAACAAAAGTCTTCAATTGTTATTATGCTTTTTTTTTAATAAAAATAAAACCGCTGTTACGAGGCCGCGAAGTCGATATAGACGCGGGCGGAGTTCATATAAAATACGCTGTGACTACAACCAGCCCTTAAGGTTCACATCTCGACGCTGCAGAGAAAGATTTGAAATATCAGATAATTCATTAGGTGAGCTATGGTATTCTTCGAAATTTGTCAGTCTTTCTTCCTGTCTTTTTTTCTTTTCTTTTTTTTAGTGCTGTAGAAAATCGGTGCTTGATCTCGTCCCCACGTTATTTCAATTACTATAAGCTGTAAAAAAATCTAAATACCTTCTAAAAACAATTGTCCTAAAACAATACCTGTACCTAAACATTCTCATTGAAATAGAGATTTATACATCTGTCAGCGACAAAACACCGTAGGAATAATATTCATTTCGTCTGTGTGATTGACACGGCCATGTATTTGAGAGAAACTCTGCGGGGTTTCTCAAGGGGTTATTGAAAAACTAGTGCCGCCGCCCGCTGCCGCCCGCCTTGTTTCACCACAAGGGGCGAGGGTGTCATTACGGTGTTCTGCTCACACGAATATATTGGTTTCAAATTATTGGTAAAGTTTTTTAGAATTTCTGTCATTGGCTGATGTATTTCATTTATTTATTTTGAAAACTTCTTGTACAGTAGTGGTACATTTAATGCTGCATGGCATTCTCTACCTTAGTCTTTTGGGTTAAATAATAAAAAGTAAAAAACTAAAACCCGACTACGACAAAAAAATAAAACGACGCTAAAAAAGTGTAAAACAAGATTTTCAGGATGCTGAAATAAACAAGATTACTAAAGAAACAAGAACAAAACAAAACGAAAAGCCGTTGTCACACGTTATATAACACTTTAATAACGTGTGACTACGACTTTTCTTTTTATTATTTAAACTATTTTTGTGTTAAATCACTGTGCTTTTATACTATTTTTGATATCGAATTTTTTGATCGCTTGAGGGCGGCACATTGGATTTAGTTTTTATTATATTATTAATTATATCAAATACGGCGTATTTATCTGATTATTACTTTTTAATAGATTACTTTTTGTCCGCTAGAGGGCGCCACAGCGAGTTTTGTGACACAGTGTGACGTGTTCCTATGTTTAGCGGACGATTACGACGGTTCTAACGATACCTCATAATAATGTGTCCAGTTCCAAAAAGTAGATTAGGAGCTATGAGGGAACAGATGAACATATACATACTTACATACATAGTCTGCCAAATCCTCCTTTAGCTTTGCCGTGGTCGGCTAAAAAGACAAAACTTTGGTAGGTGGTGTAGTATGGTGAATGTTGTGTGGTATTTTCTGATTGGTAGGTATATTCCTACTTAGAAACCAGCAAACAGGAAATATAAAGATAGGCATTGACCTCCTACACAATACTGTGATTAGTTTTGCGATATTTAAAGGTTTCGGGAGTTAGTTAACCTCACAGTTCAAGGAAATTCAAGTACAATCTGGGTTTGTTGATCCTCCAAACTAATGAACTGGGAAGCTTATTTAAATTCTAGAATTTACTATATTTTCGAGGGTTGGAAATTATCAGATAACTTCTCCCGCTCTGGCTGGAGCGAAAGGGACTTGTGAACTTCTCTTTCGAAGAATCCTGCCTCTTGGTGTGCATACGCCCTGTACCCTAAACCCGTACAAGACACTCAATCATAATAATCTATACTTAATTTAAAAAAAAAACCACGTTGCTCCACACTAGAAATGACTCCTCAGGTATCGTGAGAATTTTTGAATAGATACTAAATTCGACAATTCCAGTTACCTCCTCTTTGCGTCATTTGCTCAATGCTGAGGGGCACGTGTAGCGGATATAGGCCTCCCACAAGTGTCGCCACAATGAACAGTCCTGTGCGTCTTGCATCCATCGGATTCCCGCAACCCTGCCCAAGTCATCGGTCCACCTTGAAGGAGGCCTTTCAACGGTACTCTTCCGATAATTGGTCGCTATTGCAGAACCTCTCGGCCCTAACGGCCATCCGTTTTGCGAGCAATGTGCCTTGCCCATTGCTACTTAAATTTGGCGATTCTTCGTGCTATGTCGGTAACCTTGGTTCTCCTGCGGATATCCTCATTCCTGATTCGGTCACGCAAGGAAACTCCGAACATAGCCTTTTCCATTGCCCTTTGGGTGACTTGATGAGGTGTGGATCTGTTCTCACCAATGTATTGAGTTGCGACCATGAGGCCTTTTCTCCATCTACTTTACCGGTTATGATGAGCCTTTCGAGGTTGCCACCGTCTTTCTTAATTCTAGTCCGTTTCTCTGATAGTCTCAATTTTGCCCTACAAACAAACTACCTACACTAAATTAAATTCCCCATACAAGCTTCTATTAGATTACCTCCACACTCTCGCTAAAAAGTCTTAGAATAAAGCCCTATAGGGGTGCAGATGGCATTGGCTGATAATATGACACACGCAACGGGACGTAAATAGATGAAACCTTATTTGAATATTGTACCCGATCGGGGTTGCAAATTAAATCGCATACTGCAGGAGGCGGTGAGTTTGTATTCTGTGCTATTATTTTAATTGATTTCAATTTAGTTGTGCTTTTTACGTAGACCGGTAGTGTGTACTTGCGTGAAAAGTATAAGGTGAAGTTTTAGTCTGTGTTGCCACTTGTCAATAAGGATTTTAAGCCCTTAAGCTCTTTCCCGCAAAAGCTGCACTGTATCAGACTAGTAAAATGAAAATAAAAAACACTTCTCTTTGCTTACTAAGAGAAGTATTTTCACTACTCTATTCTATTTTTGATACTTACTTGTTTTTTAGTATCAACAGAGGTAATATACTCGTAAAGAAATGTATGAAAGCTTCTGAACTCCGGTTTTAGGAGTTTTCAGGAAGTACGCCATATAAGTTACCTAAGTTGGTTTTTACTAGTACCTAAGCACACTTAGAACCCAGCAGTCCCGTTGCTAACCCCAGACAAAGGGGCATTGTAAAATAAAAAACACCAAAAAATAAAAAAAAGAACAGCTCCCATGTTTACTATTAAAAAACAATATATCTAAAATAGTACTAATCTGTGTGCACCGCAAAGTAAAGCGGCGCGCACACGGGGTCACACTATCGTCGTTCTAGTTCATTAGGCGCTGGCGGCGCGGACGCTATCGCCGCGAGCCGCTCATTTTTCACGCAACCTGCGCTCGTGTGAGTTGCCTTTAGGGCTGTTTAATGCGTAAATATTTTAGTAGTTTTAGGGTTACCTTTGTGGCTTATGGGCAATTTATCGTTAATTGTATTCATGGTAAGACCTTACACGGATACGGTCAAGCAGAGAAGCAGCAAAAATGCAAGAGGGATTCATGGAGGACAAATGTTGGTGTGATGAGCACGATCATTTGTTCTGTGTCTGGTGTATTTATCTATAATACTTATGTATGTACTTAGAAGTTAGAACATACGTTTATCAGCTGTCTGGTACCCATAACACAAGCTCTGCTTAGCTAGGGACTAGACGATGTTGTTTGATAGTTGTGGAATATTATTATTATTATTCATTATTTACAAATTAATCATTGTTCTTAATTAATTTTCTTAGTTTATCCCCTGCGTGGTCCAGTGTTCGGTCAAGGTAAGGTTGTCCACTGACGCTGTCATAAGATCTTATGTGAACAAGTAACTGAGCAAGTGGCGCAAGATGGATTATTTTATTTTTAAAATAATCCATCTTGCGCCACTTGCGCAAGATGGATGATGAAACATGGTCTGCGAAGATCGGATCTTTCCGAGAACTCCAACCTGTGGAGATTTTTGCTGTGACCTGCGAGTAGAACTACAAAACCTTCTAATATGACTGTACTTCATATCGTATAATTTTAGTCAGACTTGTCCAGTTACAATAGTTCATATCCTAACATAAACCATACCGAAAACAAACATTATTTTCATGAAATGAAATGAAAATTGAAATCATTTCCACATCTTAAAAATATTAGCTATCCAATCACAAAAAAAGCAGTACAAGCAATTCGTTGGTAAGTAATAGCTGATTGATGAAATGGAAATAAATGAGTGGCGGACAGGGAAAAAGATGTCAAAATCCAAGCGCA
Source organism: Leucania comma (assembly GCA_958295575.1). Taxonomy (NCBI): domain Eukaryota; kingdom Metazoa; phylum Arthropoda; class Insecta; order Lepidoptera; family Noctuidae; genus Leucania; species Leucania comma. The sequence goes on from OY282468.1 coordinate 8,253,863, forward strand.
CATGAGCCAATAAGCCAAATTGAAATGCCTCCATGTTACACGAGTCTTTCAAAGTAATTGGTTGACGGGGCTTTCCTAGCGATTAGGGATGTTACTTATTGCGAATTTTTGTCTTGGACGAAGCGATTGATTATTTTTAAGATATTAGGATATCTATGGCCTGACGTTATTTTGGGGCTTAATTTGGGCTACTTTTCCGTCAATAGGATGAAAAATGAGTGAAAGGGACGTCTGAAATCTTTTAAATAGTTTGCAAATAGCGCCTTTAAAGTTTTCAGATTTTACCATCTAGTATTGGTAAAATTGTGAACAAATAGCTCATTGAAAAAATTGATAGCATTTGTGCATTGTCTAGGTCTTGTTTTAATATTTGAGAACTTTCTGTGGTATTAATTGGTACTTTATACTCTGACTGCATCTCAAAATGAATCCAGCTTATTGTAATGTCTGATTCGATTCAAGAAGTAAACATTCGCAAAGCCAATCAAAACATCGATAACCAAATATCGACTTGGTGCCACCTCTCAACGTTTGGGACGTCTCCTTCCATCGGTTCGTCGATTTGAATAGAAATACCTAACATTAAAAATATAGGGTGTGTAGTGAATGCACGAGGACAGTCCGCAAGCCCGGACAACCCGCTAGTATTCATTCGCTAAGTGAACTTCTAAAACGCCGACTTACGTTCCTCTCTAACTGGGCGATTCACAACTTCAAAAGGTGTGCTTTTAAAGGCACACGTGTTTTTGACTTTGTCTGTAACTCGATATGGGTCACTGTTGTGCCTAACTTCGCATTTATATGTAGGTTAGGAAGATTTTTGTGATCAGCTTGGGTGAAAGCGTGCCTTTTGCGTGACATATAAAGACCATGGAATAGAATAGAATAAACTTTTTGTATATAAAAACAGTAACATAATTATACAAAAATTTAAACAAATAACAAGAATATAACATGATTACAATCTAAAACAAATTCAGGTCTTTAGTTTGAGCTGAAGACCTGTTTCACCATCTATGATTAAGCTTCTGTTAACTTACTTGGCAGAACATTTCATAGACATTGTTTTCCATTTTTGAATATTTATTTTGAGAAGTAAGACTATTGGAACATTATGAAACTTACCATTAGTCTAACCTAATTTTTCTGACGACTTCAGAAAGATATTGGTAAGTGTATGCAAATACAAAGTTATGTACCTTCTTCTTAATCTCTTTCGTATCTCTGACACGACAATCAATATACCAATTTCAGTCTAATTGGATGTATCTGGATACTAGTATTAACGCCGGAGCGACTGCCTGTTTGATCTACACTACTCAGAATCTGGGTAACACGATATTCCTTAGAAAAGAGTCGAATTTTCTAATTATCTGACAGAAGTTCAGATTGTTATGTACCAAAACTTCACTACGTCCATGGCACCGTCATTGGCAGTGCATAGACAGGCACACTTTACTTCTATGTTTTGGGGTACAGATGGCAGCATAAAAGGTGGAACATCGTTTTCTACTGGACTCTACAACTGCTGATGATGCATCAATTATGTACTGAAATACTTAGACAGATATAGGCAATTAATTTCATTAGCTTATCCGCTTTCAGATTATATATAATCTTTATTAACAATCAATTTCTTAACAATCAACAGATGTAGAAACGTCGTGCGAATGAAAGTGATAAAACAGGGAGGTCACGACCCTCAGCATTGAGGAATACCGACGCATGGAGGGAGGATGACAACTTTGTGAGGAAAATGGCATATCCTGGAAACAAAAATTCGACGTTCACGAACTCGTACTGGTCCCTGCATGGTGGATTATGGCCCATTTCCTCTCTTATAGAAGAGGTCTGAGTACCAGCACTGGGAACATTATGAGGCTGATCATCTGACCTGCCCATTTTCTGATTTTTGTTTGACTTGTATAAATAAATTACTCCAAGTACATAGAAATACCTGTGTAAGTATGTATTAGGTATACCTGTCCATAAATAATCAAAATAAAACCCGAGCTTATGGCTTCAATATTAAAAATCTTTGATGTATTCAACACAAAATGAATTCTTGCTATATATAAAGACGAGGCCGGTATTTTGGGGTGTGCATTGGTGCATTGGTTCGGTCATAGAGCCCACTGATGTGATGTGTCACGCTTCATCACGTCCCGATGAACATTAGCCTTTAGGCTTCAATTATATTTCTACTTCATTTGTGAATGAGTTCCGATCTTTCCGATTGGATTTACATAGGGGATCTGTGGCTTAAAAAAAGTAGATGTTGTTAAGGATTTATTTATTTATTTACAATTAATGTACACACATAAGAAGAAGGTACAAAAGTAAAGTTAAGGTAAGGTAGGTGGTGGTTTAGAAGAGAAATATTGATTTCTCTTGAACGGAATAATAAAGATAAATGGGCAAAAGATATCGCAGAATGATGTCTTAGGCAAAACAGAGTATGCAGCGTAGATGGAAAGACTACATTAAAAAGATAGCAGGGCATGGATAATAAGGGACTGATCGGTCTGGAAAATTCTTGGGGAGGCCTATGCTGAAAAGCAAGATAGTCGGTGAACGATTATTAAAGAAAATATTGATGTCAATATATCAGAAATTTTAAACAATACAACAATGACAAGTTAGTGTAATCTTAGCTTGTGCTTGGTAACTTTAAAAATCATTTAACACTTGAAAAGTTCACTCACTCACTCGTAGGAGCGTAGCTACCGCCATATCTGCCGTATCAATTATAAGGGGCCCCCACCCTACAGGGGCCCCGACGTAGACAAAAATTCAGAACATATAGTTCACAACCGTCTCATAGGGTAAACCAAGCATTTGTAAAAAAGCAACATTTGTTTTATACGGGGCCCCGAGGGAATTTTGATACGGGGCCCCTGTAGGACTAGCTACGCCACTGCTCACTCGTAATAGGTCATCAACATGATTTGATTGCCCATAAAGCTTCAGTTACAAGAGCTGTAACAAAGAATAAACCGTCTATTTCCAAATACAAATTTCTAAATAACCGTAAACCGAATGTCATTCTAAGGCTAAGGATACATTACAGGAGTTTTTCCTTAATACTCAGCACTTGATTAGCCCGGCTCGTCGTAATGATTTTTCCCCGGGTTTGCCCGCGGGGATTTGTATAATCCTGATTGGGTACGTATTGCTATTCGATGGAGTGTGGCCGCGCACGTGGCGTCCCAGTATTATCTCACTTTTAGACACGAATGATGGTGACACCCTACTACCGAATTTCGTGTAGGAAATTGAAAAGATTGATTGAATTTCTGATGATGTTAGATTATAGTTTTTTTATATATATTTTTAATATTTTTTTGTAGGTTTTACTCTAGATATTTATGTTGTTAGTTCAAGACATCTGTTTGGTATAAGAGAAAAAAAAAAAACTGATATAAACTAGTGCTTGACTACGATTTCACCTGATAGTAAGCATTGATGCAATCGTTGATGGTGAAGCGCACTAGTTTATTATTTATTAAGAACTTATTCACTCTAGCCTTGAAGACGCCTAAATTATAATCAGACGGGCGACGGAATTAACCTGTACACACGCTGATAAATCCAAAATAACAAACGAAATTCAAAAATGTTATATAAAATAAAAAAAAAGTAGACACAAACAATAAAAAATAAAAACTGAATCGAATTAAAAATTTGCCTAGTAAAAGCGAATTAAAGTTGGCTGATGGCAGTCCTCCCGGTTGCGACTGGGGGCGGACGATAACGCCACAATGGGAATTTGCTGTTCGCACCGACTGCCCGTACCCTGTTTAACCTAATTACCACTTAGTTTCTTACGAGATAAGGACTATTATTAGGTAATTTTTATAAAACAAGCATTTTGCTTCGAGGTAAATGCTGTATAAATACATATTGGTCATTGAAACGACTGGTGGGTTGATGAGGGTACTTGATTACAAATACTTTCAGCAGGACCCTTACGCTTTACGTAGTGTTTAGTTTAGGTGATATTATATTGGGTATGTTTAATTATTTCGTATATAAGTTATGTTTTTGTTTCAGAATTAAGTTAAAAAGACAGGTTATCACCTGTCTTTTGTCTCCAAAACATTTATTCAATTCCAATGATAGCTACAACTTAGGGGAACTTTTAAGCCATGAGTGCAGTTGACTTAAAGTTCTAGGTAAGCTTGATCCGTTCGCTGACCATATTTTTGCTCACCATCAAGTGAGATAGTTGTCAAGCACGAGCCTATCAACAATAATAAAATAACCCATCAAGGTCGAGTCGGACTTGCGCTCCGAGGTTTCCGTACAACCTATGTGAATTTTTTATTCCCGGAAAAATCTTTGAGACTTCAGAGATTTTTCTGAATCCCAAAAACGTATATTTATTTTGTGATGTAAATAAAATTTACAGTTTTCACACTATTTCCTCTAAATGACAAAGACCTTAATTCTTGCCGAATTTCAGGATTCCAGGTCAACTGGAAGTAACTTTTAGATTTTTATTTCCTTCAAAATATGCACCTAAATGGAGCATAAATGGCTTTGTCTTTAGATTGCGTTGACTTAGAAATTTGTTTTTTTCACTACTCCAAGGAGTAGCAAACTTATGTATTCAATATTATTTTCAGCTGAATAACTCCACGGCTTCCTAAGAAAAAGGAAGTCTTAGGAGACGGACAGACGGATACCAAAGCGATCCTGTAAGGCTTCCGTTTTTGATGGCTGAGGTATATACGGAACCCTTAAAATTATTATAACAAAATTTTGGACATACTAGCTACCTGTGATCTGCTACCTAATGTCGAAGGTAAACCGAATACCAAAGCGGTTAGAACTGTGCCTTATTGAACTAAAAAGTAATTATTCCTCACTTTTCAATTTCTTTAAACAAGTTCGGTGAAGGAGCTCCTTGATATTAAACAGAAGAGAGAAAAGAGTTTTCATTTTAATTCTTTTGAGGAGTTTCTTGTGAAAGTTGTGAAGAACAAGCCAAAAGCGAACCCGACAAAGATTGTGCCCTTTACTTGGTATAAGTGACATTGTCCGAGCAATAACCTGGACAAAGTTTGTGATTTTCACAGGTTACCAATGTTAGCCTATTGATGTTAGCGTTCAAGGTGATAAATTGCTTAAACCTGAGATCACAATGGGCGAATTAATTTCAAGTTTCAAGATGTTAAATTAATTTTCCGACAGATTTTTAGGGTTAGCGTTTGAAAAGCGAATGTAATAACGAATTTATGAAGGTTTTTATTCCATAGATTACTTTTGAATTAAAGCTGGAATTTTAAATAACCTACTTCAATGGTTTGTGAGAGGCAAATTGTTATAATAGTATTTTACTTTCCTGAGAAGGAAAATTAATAGAACCATTCAAAATAGTACACCACTGGACATGTCCCATATGGATGCATATTTCGAGAATCCGGGTGTGGCCAGTAGGTATACTCTACCTCATTACACCACTATTACTACTATTACACCAACGAGGCAGAAGAATACTTCGTATTCTAATTCAAAACATTTTTTTATAGCCTATTGTGTGTCCCACTGCTGGGCAAAGGCCTCCCCTTTCTTTACTTTCCTTCCAAACTTCCTTAGGGCGCTCTTGAGCCAATTTTGCCCCGCAAACATGATCAGATCGTCATACAACCTTCGCCGTGGTCGACCTCGGCGAAGTCGACCTCCTTCTGGCGTCCAGTGAGTGACAATCTTCGCCCATCTGTCCGGGAACTCAAAACATTAATTTCAATAAAACCAGATACTGGCACTTTAAATGGTCAGGGTCGGTCATTCACCAAAAAATAAATTGTAGATTTATACCGTCCAAAGCGTACATACATCTCTAACACATTCTTCACGTGCAAGAAAACTCATCAACTTCATCGTCATCTAAAATTTCTATTGAAGAAAAACGTTTCAGGATTGTTTTTAAGTAGGTATATAAAAAGGCTAACTGAAGGAACACAGGTGGGTTTTTAGCTACTAAAAGTCAGACACTTTCTCTCGCTCTATTCAAAGAAGGAAGGAGAAGTTATTTAATGATTTTTGACTTAAAATAAAAAGGTATCTAATGTGCATCGTCACTAATGAGTTGTACAACAAACACATACCTACGACAATAAAAACAATAACACCATGTTCCGAACACTCGAAAATACTAGCAGCAGTTTCATGTCCTAGGCATTCGATAAACAATTGTTTTACTTTTCAGAAAGGTTTCAATACAATACTCTCATTTTGTTGGTTTCTATATTGTTACCGAACTTTCGGTAGTGGAGCTTCGGTTGACGAGCAACTTCGATTTTGTTTCAAAAACAATTTACTGTTCCCATGTTGTTTAGAAAAACCAGTGTATCTTTGTTTAGTGTTTAGCAGGTTTCTCTAGTGTATTCCTGTTTGGCCGGTTTTTGTTTCAACTGTTTTCAACTTGTTCGTTTCAGTTTTAAAATTAGGTTTAGTTTACGTTATAGGTTCAATTTCAATTTTGGGCTAAATTCATTTGATATGGGTAAAAATAGATTTGGGAACCTAACCTTTTATGAAATCTGACAGATTTCAAGTGAAAATCTGGCCATTCTTCTCAAATGAGATATTGAGGGCCCTGAAAGGTCTTTTTATTTTTTAAATCTCTCGTCTGGTTTATATTAGAAATGCTGTTTTGAGCTTCCGATTTCAGGAATATTAGCATTTGTTGGAAGTGTCTGTTACATTTTTTAATATTATTGGTAGGCTCGCGTTTGGCCACTATCTGATATGAAGGTAAGCGATAATGTGGTCGACGATGGAGCATGCTTGAATACCTTATTACAGAATTTTAAAATAAACTGGTAAAGAAATACTAGAAGTTTGACATAAGGGGCTGCCAAACTTTTGCAGTTTTTAAAAGTAGAATGAAATAACACTATCTTTCTCTTCCATCATAGTTGCATAATAATATGTATTATTTTATTATAATAAATAGTATGTATTCTTGTAATATTTATTTTACTATGTGTATAATTATTATAGTATATTATGTTATTTACATGTTATATTATTTCACTGTCAATTATTGTGCGTGTACTAATTTTCCTTTTACTGTTCCACACGGTGTCTACATCTCTATTTTTCTAACTCTCCTTTCGCAGGTGTGCTGGAAGAGATTTCTTTAGAAATAAGCATCACCTTTGTACCTATTTTTCTGTTTCCTTATTCTTTTCTTTTATGTGTGTACATAAATAGTTAAATAAATAAAGAATACTGCTACCAGAACGACAAAACCACAAGTAAAAAAAACACTAAAAAACCCCGTTTTTATTACAAACTTTTATCGCGCGATAAAGTACTTATTCATCAAAAAAACATGGTACATACCTAAATATAACAAATACATACAAGCAAGTTGTTAAACGTAATTCTGGAATAAAAAAAACTATTTCCAAAACATTAAAAGTACATCAAAAATACAAGGAAAACTGTATACGTACCTGTCCCTAAGAGCCACGACCCAACACGTGTCACCAAACATTTAATTAATAAATTCCCCAACACTTATATCACAATTCAATAGAATTTGAAATCAAATTAAGCTGATATAAAATTAAATCGAGTGTCTCGTAGGTACGGCTATGGGGTTATAATAAGACTACCCAGCCCTCCCGTGTTCACTCGAGTAGCACAAAATCGATTTATTTTTACGTCTAGGTAAGTATCATACCTTCGAGCCGACATTTTGCTTTCATTATTTGTTTGTGATGACGATGGAAAATTAATTTTCCTTGTAGCTAATCACCTTCGTATTGTCTATTACAGGAATGGCAAACTCTTATTGGAGAACGTGCCACTAAATATATGAAAAAACTGGGCAAGAGCGAGTCGGACTCGCACGCTGAGTAGTAGAAACAAACTTACGTAAATAGTTTAATTCCCAAAGAGAGTTGAGTAAAAAATTTAGACACCGCGTTCATAAAAGTTAAAATATACAAAAAAATCATATAACCACACAAATCAGTATCAAATCACATGCCATCTTACATAATTATTTCAGCCGAAAGACTTCCACTGTTAGACATAAGCCTCCCCCAAGTCTCGCCACAATGAACGGCCCTGTGCGTTTAGCATCCATCGGTTTCCTGCAGCCCTCATCAGGTTATCGGGCCACCTTACAGGAGGCCTTCCAGTGATACGTCTTCCGGTACAAGTTCATCACTCAAGAACCTTTCGGCCCCAAAGGCCATCCGTTCTGCGAGCATTATACCCTGCCCATTGCCACTTAAGTTTGGCGATTCTTCGTGCTATGTCGGCAACCTTGGTTCTCCTGCGGATATCCTCATTCCTGATTCGATACGAAACTCCGAGCATTGCCCTTTCCATTGCCCTTTGGGTGACTTTAAGTCTTCTGATGAGGTGCGGATCTGAGGGCTTACTCTCGAGTTTAATTCCGATCGGTCGACATTGGAATTGTGACGTTAGGTACTCTTGAATTCGATGCTAGGGCCAAATTACGTGACCTTTTTGGAAACTAAGTAAAATGGGGATTGGGCTTGGTGTGTGGTCACGCAATTTTAAACCAATTTGGCGCTAGCATCGTATTCAAGAGTACGAAACGTCACAATTCCAATGTCGACTGATCGGAATTAACTCGAGAGTAAGCCCTCTGTTCAGACCAATGTATTCCATCTTACACTAGCGTGCCTAAATTAAATGCCATCCCGATCTGATTAGGTTCGCCATCCTTCCATAAAATATTTTTCTTCTTTTTCTTCTTCTTCTTCCCTGATCTATGTATGGTTGTCGGTAAATGCTGAGGGTACTTGAAGTCATACAGATTGGGAGGAGTTTTACGGTTGCTTTTAGTGAGGTTCTAATTTGATATGAAATGGAGGAAGTTTCCAATAAGCTCTGGAATTGAAGTTGGGTTTTCTTATTCGAATTTATCACGGGGACCTAGGTGTAGAATTGTGGGGCTGCGGGAAAAGGTCACGGCCTTGAAAATCAAAGTATATCTGAAGGTATATGGGTGGATTTTAGTCAGTAAAAGTCTGATTCACCGTCTCGTTACAACCTGAAGCCTACTGGGGCCATGGGTTTAGTTCTGAACGGTTACCCGTAGTCCTGGGACGCAATGGGCAATTTGGGATTATAAGTATGGTTTTAGACAGTAAAAGTCTGTCAGTAAAGTCAGTTCTTCCCATACCTTCTCGTTCACCCAGAGTGGAAGAACTTATTTGGCGATTTTCCGACCTTACAAAAATACGTAGAATTGTAAACTACAATGTTCAAGTTTTAGTTAGTTTTTATCATACCGATACAAGCACACGGAAGAGTAAATTAATCCTCACTCATACCGTTAATCCGTATGAGTTAACTACTAACTCCCCTCGTAATATCTTCTGGGACAGAAATCAAAAGAAATTAATTAATCGTCAGCCATCCCGACCGAATGTTTTCTCATTAATGGCTCCACTAAGATTATTTCGCCATAAGCCCCGCACATTACTAATCAACGCTTCAAACGGTCGGGTGGCGCCCCCTCGCGGGCGAAGAGAGCACTAGCCCTTCGACGGCCAAATTGAAAACGTATAGCTTCACACATGAGGACTCCTATCAAATGCGGGTGGAAAACATCCCAAGATTTATTTTAAATAATTCACAATGATACCGTTTTAATGCGAATAAAAAACTAACCCAACAAATAATAATTAAGATATTGAATTACCGAACTCGATTACGTAGAACTTGCTTTAGAATATTGTTGCTATTACAGTAATATTATTTTTAAGTCGCTCTGTGGCCGGTGCGACAAAAGAGATGCAAAGCGTTTCACGCAACATAATACGCAAACAATGGACCGTCGGTGCAAAGCTTTTTCTACGAAACGCCAAACGGCGCAGTACATCGTTACGCGTCTCGCTGATTTTGTAAATACGCTGCTTTTTAGCTCAGGTAAACTTCGGCTTAAATGTATTTTATAGTGTTCAATTCGTATTGCCGAGAGCGAGCTAACTGAATTACACGAACTATTTGCAATCGAAACTAGGAAAGAGACTGCTCAATAAAAGCGAACGGGGCGCTCGGAAACATTTTCTTTCGTTTGTTTCCTTTCACATTATCGAAGAGAAGGGGATGAGGCGGGTCGGCTCGGCTGGACGTACGGGCCTCGCATTTAAAAGCGATATAAAAAACTTGGGCCTTTATTTCGCAGGATGACCTAAGTGGCCGGCCGGACCGTACAAAAACCCCTCTTGGACTTACCTGTATTTTTCCACTTATTTATCCAACGTTTTTACATTCGCACTGTTTGTTAGTACAGCGCGCTTTGTCTGTTCGGGAAGATCCTGTTTTTTAACGAGTACTTAGAGTCTAATTAAAAGGAAAGCTCCGTACGGACATTCGAGGCCTTTTGATGCCTACTGTTATTACATTTCGTGTATAAATTTAATTTGCCTGGATGGAGTTTCGAGTGGTGAGCTTACCTTGTTTTTTTTTGGGGTATGTTATTGAATATTGTGAAGTGCTGGCTCCTCAAGTACGATCTTGTTAGTAAGAGATTTTGTCTTAACAATGGGCATGGGAAGTATGTATGGAGAGCTATCTGCGCATTTATATTTTAACAATAATTTTTAAAGAAATAGATAAATGGTTTTCCCAATATATATATATTTTTTTGATGATAGAGCATGTATTTAAATTTTTCAAAAACATTAGGAACCAAGGAAAGAACAAAGTTTTGGAAAGAACATCACCTACCAACATCCGCCTTCTTGCAAGCCCAAGAAAATCTCCCGCCTGGACGTGAATTGCAGTGGTCTGTATGGAAAGCACTAAATTGGTTGCGCACTCAGGCAGGCCGCTGTAAACACAACCTGGCGAAATGGGGTTTCATAGACCCGTCTCAAATTCAATGTGAGTGCGGTGCCCCTGTTCAAAATATGAGCCACATGTTAGAGTGCCCCAAGTGCCCATACACCTGCACTATGGAGGATTTAATGAGTGCCATCGATGCTGCAGTTAACGTAGTGAACGTAACCTACTGGGTCCCAACAGTTTAACGAGTTTATCATCGATTCGATAACAATACGAAGACTTCTATACTTATATGTACATATATTAAACTTCCTAATCTGGCAAGTAACCCCAGAACGCTCTTGCAAAGTGCTAACGCCACTAAAATCACAGCTTCAGACTATTAACAGTGTCATTATCAGTTTCAAAAATTACGACGCCATTATTGAAGGTAATGCGATAATATGTTAACATTTGACGAGTAATAAACCATAAGTCGCATCGCGTTGGCCCGTAATGAGGGAAATGCCATTGCTCACGGCATTTGCATTAAACTTAAGTTCATCGACAGTAAATGTCAGTGCGGGAATGATGCCCTGCGCAAGAGTCGACTCCCGCAAACGCCATTACGGGTTTTATCTCCCTTATGACAGATGGCGCAATAAAAATTTGTTTTAAATCAGGAATAACTTCAAATAATGAGAGAGCACGTGTCGTGTCCTTCGGGATCATTACAAGATCGAGTACTGGTCGATTCGGGCTGAGATAGCTCTTTGATTTACTGCCTGACTTTTGAGCGCACTAAATCACTTTTGTATGGAACTTGAGAAAACTATTAGCTATTATTATTGGCGAACTACGAGAGCCCTTTGTGTGGCCTCCACCCGTCACCCGTCCTCGGATAGACGATACTTTTTTATTCGATTATTCGATGAATTATTATGATATTCTGATTTGCGTGGCGAAACATGAATTATAAACTATTTTTGAGTTATGGGAAAAAAGTATTCGTAAATCGTATTGTGGCTGATATCTCATTTTCGAAACTGACATAAATTCTTAGATGTTTACGATTTTTTTTTTGAGAGATATTTTTCTGCTTTGTGATTTATTTCGTATCTATTCAATATAATAGCTACAGTATTGTCACGGATGTTCTTTTAATATAATGTACCAAAACTTATACATGAATAATACTATGCGAGTTTGGGTATCAATGTCTTGTGTAGTGTTAGTTGATACAAATTTTATAGTCTTCACCTTCACATCTAACTTAAACCAACACACTGTCACTATCTCCTTTCTCTATTACACCTACGTGTCAATAAACATCTTATCATAGACCAAATAACGCACCAATAAAAAACTAAAAAAATACCATAAACATTTATAATTTCGCAGATCTCCAAATTAACACGTCTCCCACTTTACATTCCTTCTCTATTACATCACTCTATTGTATTAGAGTGCCAAAAGCCATCGACAGGTTTTTTTTTAGCCTTTTCGAAACAATATTTACGACAGTCATTAATTATTTCCAATGCCCAACGTGGCCAATGTTGGGGTCTAATTTATTAGGTCCCAAATTCTTTTGAATGATTGATCATTTGATCAATGTTGGGTCCAACGTAGATTGGTAAGGTGATAAAAGTGGTATGGTGCCGTGCTGTCTGCTGTGTGAGGTCCGATACTCTAGAATTTTTTAAGTCATAAGATAATAATCAGATTAATGGTTTTTTCATGGTAATATTTAGAGTTGCTGTAATGATAAATACTTTACAGAGTAAATGCACACCTAGGGATACAGGGGATAGTTCGAAAGAGTTGACTACAGGAACAAAGCTACACTTTAGTCAGTAAAAGTCTGACACGCTCCACCCAGAGTAGAAAGAAGTCATTTAATGATTTCCAACCATAAATTTATATCAAAGTAGTCATAATTATTTTCTGTAATAGTCATTATCAAACATTTACAAAAGTCAATAAATAACCGGTAAAAAGAACGTAGTCAAGGTAACCAGGTTATTGTTATTTGTTACAAGTTTACAACCGCAATATTACGTTTAAAATTCCTTAATTTATTAATGGCAGGAACAATGGTGGGTCCAACATTGGTTGGACGTGTTGTTGGTGCCATGCTGTCTGGCAAACGTGTGTGGGGTCTGTTAGTGCATTTTTTTGAAACATTTTTTGTTTTAGAAGGTTCTGTTTATTGATCTAAAGCTTTCAATGGAATGTGGAATGTTTTTTATTGTTTTTAGCATCGTATTTGTTTTAATCGCACCAATAGATATCTATACGGCTAAATTTTGTTCGTCTTAATCCCGTGGAGGGTCGATCCGGTACATCAAACACTATCGATTTGTAAAGATAAAATTAAAGAATAAAGTACTGCTTTTCTAAAACTCGAATTAATATACGCATATACGAAATTAATTTCTTTAAGTAAACAACAGCTGAGCGATTCCAATGACCTGTAGATAATTGTTAGTCGTTGCGTACTAACTACCTACAGGTAGGTAGGTATTGCACTCGATGTCTGCAATATTGCAAAAAAGAAGCATTTTATTGATTTTTCTCAAAAACGAGTAGTTATTATATCTATTTATAACAACTAAGTTTTGCATTAAGATTTAATTTATTATTTATTTTTATTTTCACTGAAGTAAGAGTACGTTGTCTTGTAATAAGTATGGGATTTTTTTTAAGAACTAATTTAAGATGATTGCGGAAATAACAATTTTATTTCCGCAGCTCTAAAACTAGATAGGCTATTTTTGCGAATGAAAACCTCTTTCAGTTATTCTAAATTCGTACATAGAGTTAATGTTCACAAATAAACAGTGCATGAAACATACAGGTAACAATAGTATAAAATAAACCACCCACGACCGAATTCATTCACTACATAATCCCCATTGTGTAGCAACTGATCGAATTACAAATACTCCTAATAAAATCCAACCATTTTATTACCATTAATTTACTACATCGCGTCGTTGAATGTAAAAATGAAATTAAAAACAAACCATTAAACGATTTTATACGAGAATCCCTAACAAGGACGTTTCCCTTAACCGGATCGGGAGCACACCTGGGTACTCGAAATTTGCCCTAAAAGGTCCCAAACGACAAGCTTGCTTAACAATATAATAGCGTATGTACAAACAGCTGTAAAGGAACCTCAACTTAACCCCATCAGAAATGAGGTTGTAATTCCATCGCACATTAGGTTTCATGTTGGTAGCTATTGGACATAAGTCATTCCGGAAGCAAGGAGTACTGAGATGGTAGATTTTAAAAATGGAACGTTTGATTTGCATTTGAATAAGAGCCCCCGGCGACCCAGGTGCGCACAGTATAGTCGAGTCCAAAAGTTTTTCGATTTTTTCCAATGTGGACACGAGTTGGCTAAAATTAATATGGATGCCCAGTTATAATCGGCGGTGTCGCTGTCATCCAATAGGGATTTACATACGGATTAAAATCACACGCTTTTTATTTAATTACTTGAAAGTTCATCAAAGTTTTATAGAGCCCAATTTTACATAGACCTTTTATTTTACATATTTCTGGCTTCAAAGGTAAAAATTTGAATTTTGTGCGTGACTGTACTATCATTAGGTGGCGTAGATTCATGTGATTTTACGTTTAACAATTCAATACTAGGGTGACAAAACGCACGTGTTCCTAATGGCTAAGAATATATTATTATTGTGTTAAAATTCACATACTTATATCAACTTCATTTATGAGTTACCCACAAACCTACCTACTTGTACCTCTTATTTTAGATACTTTTTTACTTAACTAAGACTTGAATAAAAAGTAAGACGGAGTCGATTGATTTATTTACCGTGTTATAATAAAAATTATTATTTTACCAAAACTATTACTAGATACGAATTACATAAACTTAAAGGCTAATTCATAGACATATAGGTATATATACAATACATATTCCGACGTTAAAACAACATAACCTTGAGATAAATAATTATACAAACTATTTTCGGCACGGAGCCCAAATATTCCATCATCTCATGTGTGCTTGGGAACGCAATAAGAAAACCGAGTCCACTACACATCATATTTTTTTATCTGTCAAGTGGGGCGTGTCTGAGGCAACGACTGCTCCTTGTTCTGCCTCTATTGTTTGAGTTTTTATTATCATGGCGGACAAAGGGCGCGTAAACGGTAGCACAGGCCTTATCGGCACTTGTGATCAACCTTATACTGTTTTTTATAATTATATTTTATTTTTTTTACGAGAAAACCGAGATGTGTTCGTGCGGGCGCGACATGCGATACGGATCGCAGCAGTCTTGATTTTCGCGCGTTTTTTATTTGAATTGAGTGATGTGTTCCTGTTTTAATTTTTTTTTTCATTCTCCGCGTGAGAGTGTGGCTTGTGATTATGATCAATGAAAATTCCAATGTGGTGCAAATTTTAAATTAATAATAATAATAATTTAATAATTATGTAATACTGTATAATGAGTGTAATATTATTGAATGTTTTGATCTAACATAGAAATAAATGATACTAACATTATAATGTGGACCAAAAGTTGTCTTTCTTAATAAATGAATAATTATTATTATTGTTAAACACGTGTTTAAAATATACCTGAAGATGTTAGGCTATTAAACTACTACGATCGATCTTTCGCAATTTTGAAACACCGCTATGCTACTCTACATTCTGCTACGCATCAGTATGCAACGCTACGCGGTCTTTACATTGCGCTTCTCTTCGCTACGCACTGCCGCTACGCAGCGCTATACGATGCTAAACTAAGACGAGTCCTTTATACTTACTAGTTCGTGATCATGTAACCATTGGCTTTATGTTAAATATTATGGAGTAATTTTTATCTATTACTGTTTTAATACAATTTTTTTTTTATGGTAGGTAAAAGCATCCAATGACAAATCCCGCCCTTGGGCGGAGCGGGAAGTAGTGTCAGGCTCTTACTGACTAAAAACCTACCCCGCTCCTTCGTTGCTTATCATGCCGGGGTTGAGCCTTCCTCTCAGAAAACGGCCCTTGACCCCAGCAGGCTTCGACCCTGCCTGCCTGCAGCTAGCAGGCTGGGCCTCTACGGTTTGCTGACAGCTCCTTGAGGCGCGCGGGAACAGAACGCGCCGTCGACGACTTGGGCTCGGTCCGGTCGGTTACCGGACGATCGGGCAGCGCGCTACCCATTGCAGGCCGTCCGCAAGCCCGCGCCTACGGTGACCGGAAATCGGGATCGGAATCCCGGCGGCGGCTGGGGCGAGCGCCCCGTTGCCTTCGCCTGATGCGGTCAGCCTCCTCCTTTGCTAGCATTACTGCTTCGCAGAAGGAGGCGACCGCCTGCCATTCCTCCTCACTCCGGACCATGGCCTGAACTAAGGCCCGGTGGCCAAGCATTTACCTTATGGTCACATTTTATATCTGTTTAGTATAAAACTTTAGTAATTGTTGTTTTTTGTTCAACAACAGCTAAATCTTCAATTTCCTAGCTTTTATAGTATAAACAAAACCATTCTAAGAAAACTGCAGTAAGTTGTTACTACCGCGCTCCAAGCCGTGAACGGCTCACTATTGACCTCGTTAGTTCAAACAAAACGTCACAGTGCATGTAAAACAACCGCGCACTTCACGTGCGCCTTTTCCTCTCGAAAATAACTCATCTCGGCTTTTCACGAGGTGTCATTAATTCTGGGAGCTTTGTCGCGCCCGCTCCGCTTGACGCTCCGCGCCCTAATGACGCGACTCTCAGCCGCTTGTTCTTACCTCATTAACAAAATGACGTTGACGTTAATATTTTGTGTTGCGTTTACGCGGGATTGAAGCGTCCGTGTTTTGTTTATAGTCTTAATTTAAAAAGTTTGACTGTTGAAATTGGAACAAAAACGAAATTGTCATATTTAAAAAAAAAAATAATATTGCAGTGACAAACTATTTGGTTGAATTTGATAATCTGTATTCCGCTTTTGGGTACATCAAGTTTAATTAATGTTTTTGTATTTACTTATTTCATAGGCGCTGATTCTCTTGTAAACCAACTAAACTTATTTTAAACTATCGCTCACTTTTACTAATCGTTAAAACTAAAAAGAGATATCAATCATTTTACTCCTTTCAAATTAGTTTACGTGATACCTACACTTCTTTGTATTATTACCCAACTGTTAATCTATTCGTTCTGAAATCACGTCTAAAATGGAAACAAAATTCTGACTCATTTGACAGGAGTAAAATTATTGCTATATTTTTCCTTTAATATTGTAAGACGGAACGATTGTTTACAGTAAGTTTAGTTCACAAGAGAATTGGTGCCATAGACTATTTTTCGAGACTAAAAAATGTTATAGACTGAACGGTTTTCGCCAATAAATATTTTCACAAACACATCTTCCTTCCATATCAAAATATTTCCTCAGAAGAAAATATGCGTGAACAATAATAATTTTTGATTTTCCCCGGGGCTCGGCTCTCCGTTCTTTTAATTACCGCGCCTGGCCGGGGCGGGCTCGAGAAAATATTTAGCCTCCCGTCCTCACCAGCCCTCCGTAATTACTAATGAGCTTTACTTAAGTACATGTATAGGTGACACTGTTCAACACAACTGATTTTTTTAAAATTAAAAATAGAGTTTTAGAACTAGCTGAACTACGAGTAGTAGTGGATGATAATGGCTGGTAGTGGCTGGGAGTTGCTGGGAGTAGCTGGTAGTGGTGGGTGGCTGGACTGGTGGCTGGTAGTCACCAGGTGGTCGTGGTCGTGATTTTGTTTTTAGATACCAAAATTAGGTAAGTAGACATCGCATTTAATCGGTTGGCGCAATGGTCGAGCGATTGGCAAATATTTGTATGACCTACAGATAGTTCCTGGTCTGGATGTTGTGTTTATTAGTTTTAATTGTTTGTGAACGCACCTATTATACAGGAGTAATTAGTTTCTCACGTAAATAAAAAAAAACTAATTAATAAATTACAGAAAGCTTTTAATTCTTGAAAAAAGCAATCTTTCTTTTAATCAACAATTTAGAAAAACTTTTCAAAAGTTGCGAAAAACCATAAAAATACACCTCCAACTTTCAGTAAGTACTCGTATAATAAGTATAAGAAGTATAAGAATTTTCATTTGTGTGCAATAACGTTTCATTAGAAGGAGGCCTCGGCCTCGGAAGGCGACGGGGAAATAAGAGGAATTTCTGGGACCAAATTAGAGGCCTGAGGTTCGTAATAAGAGGACCAAGGGACTGGCCTGATAACACTCACATTGTTGTAGCTATTATTTTTTCATCTCGGCCGAAGCATATTTCGCGTTCCTTTTTAGGTTTCCCGCAAATTGTGAGAGTGAGAGATGATTTGTTGTGTGTTTGGATGCTGGAGGATAATGAGTGGCTGTGAAGTGTGTTGAAGTAATGTGGGTACGTTTCTTGGCTTTCTTTTGAGTTGTGTTATGATGGGTAGAACTTATTTAAGTCCCCATATGAAATACTTTGAATTAGTAGGTAGGTTACCATATAGGTAGGGTACCTCTTATTTTCTTCTCTTTACATCCTTGCTTAAAATGACTAATAAGTAAAGTTACAGTACCTACAGTAAATTTGACAAAACCTCAAAAAACGTGCTCAAAACCAAATATACAGAAAAATATAACAAAATCACGTAAAACCATTAATTACCGTAACAGAAAACCTCGACAAATCGATAGTTCCTCTTCACATTAATTTCACAGCAATTATTAAATACGAGCAATTCGATAATTAATTGGTGCAAAAAGAGGCCGGCTACCGCAATGGAATCGCAACGGGATCGCGGCGGGATCGCAGTAAATCACTCGCGCACAATGCCGCCAGGTGGCGCGGGCGGCGCACGATAATGCTCGCGTTTAATTACGCGGAATAATTAGTGAACGGAATATTTTCCGGGCCCTAACTATCTCCGCCGTCTTCCGGCGATAACTAGGCGGTAATTGCGGATTAACCTCGCATTCAGAATTTAATAGGTGCTCCAACGATGCCAGTCGAACCCCAATCACGCTATTTGTTTAGCGACGGATTAATTGTTATCCGGAAATATTCCGCGTATGTGGAATAATGTAATGCTACGATTATTTGTTTGTTAATTTCACATTACGTCTGTTGCGATGCACGATGTACGAGGTGATTATTGCGTGCGAATTCAATTAGGGTGCGCGTTATTCAATGAAATATTTGTATTGTTTTAAAATAAATTACGTTAATCATATATTTTAACATCGATGCTGTTGATTTTGATGCGATTCGAAACAGAGTAGATTGAAATTAAAGCAAAGATACGTACGTAGATTCTATAATCTACTCTAATTCAGATCCAAAATTCACGGTATCTAGGCAATCGTCATCTGGTAGCGATTGTTTAGCGAACTAACCCGCTGGGGCATATTGCATGCCCGGCACGTGTAGCCAATGTAATTTGCGCTTTATGGCACGTGAATAATTCGCGATAATCCCGGGGCGGCCCCGTCGCCACGGTGACGTTTGATCTTTCCAATACAAGGTAAAAAATATAATAATATAAGCGCATTTTCACCTGCGACAATTTGTACGGGGTATAGTTATTGCGACCCCGTGGGGTGGCTAGTTGAGCGTGAACTTTGATATCGGCGCGAAATATTAATTTCTCGACGCCAATAAACAGCGAAGCGTGCGTAATGCTGGCAAATTAAGCTGAGTGCCTTTAATATTATTCTGTTGGAAATTTTAATTATGAAACGATTTTCCTCGTATTGACGCTCGAGTAAATATTGCGCTTTGTTTAGATGCGATGAGACTAGTTAATTGAAAATGTGTAATGTTAGTGTCCATTTCATCAACTGCTGTTGAAGATAATGTTTTATACATAAATGTGACAACAATGGGACTTGTAAAACTACTTTGGTCATGCTTTCAAGTGGGGAACCAAAATTTATAAACAAAAGACGATCGATACTCTAATATTCTTATCGCATAAATCTAGACCTTTTCAAATTCCGATTCGGGAGTGGTACGACAGGAAAGCAATTACCAATATTACTTGGTAGCCACGCCATCTGTCGGCCGGGGTCGATCATTTAAAAATCACTGCACATTGTTCTGAACGCACCTAATTGCAGCGAAAGTGGGGTTCAATGGACCCCCGGACTAAATCATTTTCTAATGGGGGAGTGTATGCAGGCCTTTATTTTGCTAATGTCTCGATGGTAGCGTATTTTTACTCTTTGTGATGATGAGATGTGTGGCGCAATCTAATTGATTAGAGAATTGTTGTTGTGAATTTTAGGGTTTTTTATGAATAAATCACACATTTTCATCAACATGCATTTCTTTGCAGTTTTCCATTTTTTATATGGGGCGAACTTCTCTTTTATCGGTATTCGCTTGTCCCCTCGAAAAATAATGTAAATATTTTAATTACGCTATTTTTAATTATATTTTTTATTTTATTTTTGATTATCAGTTAAATAAAAACTGTTATACCTACAGTACGGCCGACGGATCTTGGCAAGTCTGAAGTTAGGTTCTGCGAACTTTAGCGCTTGTGTTAAATAAATGAGAAAATAAATGGTTTAAAAAAATAAATGCCAATAACAGTTGACAGCAATAACAACTGTACGTACGTATGTACGTGGCTGTACGGTACTACCTAGATTATGTAGGTTTTCAAAATCTTTAAATTAATACCTAGTGTTCTTATTTAATTTGAGTGACAGACTTTTCTACTGAAGAATTTTCAGAGTCCCACCCAACAAAAAACATTTTTTTGGGTTTCTATGTCTACAATAATGTACTATGTCCTTTGTTAAGGTACGAATTTCAACGACACTTTTCTTTCTGTTTCAGGAATGGATTACTAAATCACCTTGTAAGGAATTCGAAATGTGAGTAATTCAATATTTTATAAGGGATAATGATTGTCGACATCCCAAATGTTGGGATCGACTATGTGGCATTTTACTTACGTATTTCAGTATTAACGTTTTGTACTTGTACTCGTATAATCTCGACAGTCATCATCGCTGAAAGTTATATGTCACTTTTTTCACAGTCTCTTTTCCACAGGTAAAGAGTTTTACAAAAAGCAGGCTTAGCTTATTTTGTAAATGATTGTCCAACGCTAGACGTCATCCAACCAAGAAGAAGAGGTCGAGACGAACTCAACTCCTACAGATGGTCTAGCCCGCACTAGCAAAAACAGAATTAGGTATGTAGAAAAATTGGATGGAAAGGTCTTTGTCTTGCAGTGGGAAATGTATGTCCGTTGAAAAAATTAGCTAGGTAGTCTTCATTCTTGATAAAAATGAATAAATACAGATGGACGAGCAAATGAGTACGCTTATTTTAAAAGAAATTTCTTGCAGCAGACCTCTATAAGATTTGGGTAAGAGATATAGTCAGAGTGTATGTATAAATACGCTAGAATACCTAAGACAGACTTAAATATATTAAAGATGCAAATATACCATAAATTAAATTACCTATTTATTGTGACAATTAAGCGTTCAGTTTATATTAGTCTCATAACATTACGATGTGCCTCCTCATAGTGTTCTAGCAGATGGAAAGCGCCGTCGAGGATTGCCAGGAAGAGGTAGTGATATGATTTAGACACGTACCACGAGGACTGGAAGGAGAAGAATGTCTGGAAAGGCTTGGGAGAGGCTTTTGCCCAATTGTGGGATTGTAAAGGCTAGAAAAAAATTACAATGCTTAGTAGGCATTCATGTTTATTTAGAATTAAGAGGTTATGTTTATATTTTGTGGGTTCGATTCCCACCCAGGACAAATGTTTGTGTGATGAGCACGTCATTTGTTCTGTGTCTGGGTGTAATTTATCTATAATATGTATGTATTTAGAAATATATAAGTATGTTTATCAGTTGTCTAGTACCCATAACACAAGCTCTGCTTAGCTTGGGACTAGATAACGTTGTGTGATAGTTGTGGAATATTATATTATATATTATTATATATTATTTTAGAAACTTAATATTTCATTGTTTTAAACACGTTTTACTTCAGGATCCCAACATCTCCCCTACCTATTGAAACTCCCATCACACTCCTACTTAACATTTACCAATAATTTAATAAACATGGATACGATAGTTAAAACTGTCCGCGACGGTTGGCTGCGGACAATGGCGGCCGTCAATTGAATCAATGTCCGATTTCCTGTGGATCAGATTCATTTCCTTTCATCCTACATTGTTCATTTGACAACGCACTTTTCGGTCTGAGGATTGTAGCCTAATTTGTTGATTGATTTTAATGTTACAAGTGTATTTGGTTTAAGTGGGAAGTGGTTCTAGCTAGGTAGAGTCGGTATTGATTTTATTTTATGTCAAAAAGTCTATGAGGTCGTGATGGAACTTTGTTACAGTAAAGTAATGTCAATGGTGGCTCAGGGAATTGAGTTTGGGCTGCGAGATAGTACAAAAAAATGAAATTACTTACCAAGTAAGTTAACAAGTACGTACAGGTTTTTTTTCGTTGGGTAAAAATCATCCAATGAAATCTCCCGCCACATATCTACCGTGTGCTTCACTGTGTCTTCCGGGCGGAATCAAGAATGGTCAAACAAGCCGTTAATTTTCGAACATTATGAAAAATGGATGTAACCTAATTATGTGACCTGTAGGAGTAGTTTAAGATTTTTTTAGATGCAGTATATATGGTATTATTTATTTGTTATATACAGTTAATATTACCTTAGAATGTACAGTTAAGAAAATTTGATATATAATTATTTTATAATATAATTATATATTCTTTACCTACGGGTTTGTCAGACGGGAAGGTGTAATAAAATACTGGTAGATAAATGTCCGACAATGTATTATGTTACTGTGGTTGAAAAATAATAAAAATACTTTGTTTCGCAATACTGCTAGGTACTTCAGCTTTAATAGCCTGAAGTATAACAAAATGGCGTCGTTTGTTGGTATTATATGATATCTAGGCATGTATAAGAATAGGTATGGTTAATCGAAGACAAAAGTGAAAAATAAACTTCAGGTAAGTTGGTACCTACTTTTGTAAATTACTGTGTATTTAGAAAAAAGGCGTGACTAATGTTAATTGTCGGAAACCAAGGAAATTGGATAAGAGCCGTGGGTGCTTACTCAAGTTTTACATACTTAAACTATATGTACAGTATAGTAAGTGCCACACTTATGCGGAATAATGCAACAAGGCATTCTCTACCAGTCAATCTTTGGGTTAAATTTTTACTTATTTTTTTCAAATATTGCTTTATTTATTATATTTACAGGTCATTCAGGTTTTCAGAAGCTTATATGGGGAGGCCTTTGCCCAGCTGTGAGAAAGTATAGGCCAAATAAATAGGAAAGTGGCATTGGAAGCCGGAATCAGTTATTTCCAAAAACCCGACAACCAAGTAAAACTATATATACATTATCTTTCCACTCGACGTAGCAGAGATGCAGTAAACCGAACTGGACCGAACTTTACCGATGATACCCGAACTCAAGATTATCGGCTATGGTTAGTTCCCACTTTGCTTCCGAGCCATCGCCGCCCGAATGCTTTTTTAGCCAAAAAGCTTTATCACTTCCGTGGGGACGCGGACTATGGCCAGTTATCATAGATGCTAGGATACTAGATGAGACAAGAAAGTCTTACTCCATGAATTTTTATCAGTCGTTTTTTTTATCCGTCACTGAGAGGTTCTAAAATATTGATCGGTTTGCAATTTTAAAAGATCTATACCTAACTTTTATGATAAACGATTACAAATAAAAAATAGAATTTATGATTTAGAAAATGGTACTTCAATCTAGGACCCTGTTTATTTGGTATGATAATTATTGGTTACTTTAGAGTGACTGAAGTTTGTTGTTTTATTAATCATAATAAACTTTATTTATACACAAATAATATCTAAGCTTTATTTAACACAATTTAAAGTATTTATTTGTGGCTGAGGTGTAGTTGCTCTTGAGTAAAAGCCTGCTTTTTCATCCATTTATATCCTGGTATGTTCTTAATAATGTCTTATATCTTATTAATGCAGGTTAACTATTTAGTTCCTCGAAGCCTCGAATATCTAATATTTATTAAAGTTAGAAGATTTTCTCCTGCTTTTTACCTCTTATTGCTTATTTCAGTAAAAAGATTTCTTTTTGCGGTTTTCAATCAGATTAATACAGCTATGTTTTTTTTTTTTCAATTTCTTTACGCCATCCAGTCCTTCTATGTTCTACGGTCACGGAGCAGCGGACAACGCTGCAGAATGCAGGCAGTGGATCACTTTTATAGCCGGACGCCGTAAAATAAATGTCGTGGTCCATCGCCACTGAAGCTAATGACATCCTACATGTTACGCGATATAGTAAACATTGTCCGATCTAGGGAACGGTTTTTCTATAAGATTTTGGTAACGTGACTTATGGTTTTTATATATTTTGTTTAACAAGAAGACCAAATGAAAAATGATAACCTTAGTAAGTTGTACATTTGAAATATGAGACGAAATTCATGAACCCTTGCTTTGATAAGTTTACAGACAAATTAGGAAGAGGCTTAGAGTGTAAGTTCTGTGGTTTAATGCTGCGGGATTGATTCTAAAAGTCATTAACACACCCAACACAGAAAAAATGATCGAGCTCATCACACAAACATTGGTTTTGGTTGGGAATCGAACCCACGACCTCCGGCATAGCAGTCAGGGCCTACTAGACCAACAGACCAGTCAACATAACTTAAAGATGCACTCTCCCCCAACAAACTGCGCCATATATTCACCAACACATATCAAGGCGGCGGCATCGCAAGGCATAAACACGGTTTCTTATCACGGCATTATTTACGCGGCCGACGGTCGGTCGATGGCAATATATTGTCGATTTCCGGCCACCGCTGGCGAGTAATACGGTTCCGGTACGCCCTGCGGCAACGCCCTTGCCGCACGCGTAACGCACAACTATGAGCTGACGTCCGGAATTTTTAGGACGCAATTACGTCATAGATTATTTTATTTAAGGCCGGCCAACCCGAGGTACAATTTCATACAACCGCTCTTACGTGATTATGATGTTATAACGCATCTTTTCCCAGAGATTTTGAATACACAGATATCTTGTGGACATTATCTAGATTTTTGTAAAAATCAAAACATAAATTTGTGTAAAACTAATCCAGGAAAAATCTCTGAAAATCTGCTATTTTATGTGGACTTTAACCTCCTATAATGTACTCATTAAAAATATAAAAAAATACGTCTATAAAAGACTTGCACATTTAATTGAGATTCTTCTGATTCCACAATTTTTCCCAAAAACTTTTAAGAGTTTTAAAAAAAACACGTATTTCCTGGAACAAATTTTGTGAAATATTCAATATAAAATAAAAAAATATCAAGATAAAAACTAAACGATGGATGTTGCCTTGTGCCCGCGGTGCACCGTACTCGGCACCGTGTCGCCGCACGACGCCGCGCCGTCTCACGGTGGCGGCGTAGGCGTGGTGCCTATGCACGGTGGCGGTGCTGTGCCGTAGACATGGGTCCACGCCAATAGTTGATCAAGTTATCTCTAAACACGTACAAAAAGATACGACATTTGCAGTTATAAAATCACTTAAAAGTCTTTCAAAGGGATTGAGCTAAATAAGGTGTATAGTTTTATCCTTCTCTCGCTCGCACGCCTGACATTTTAACACGTCATGGTTAGGCCCCTGGTTCTTTTTTATTGGCATTTTTTAAACTGATGCTAAATATTTTATATTGTTAACGTCTCGGTCTATTATGTTAATATTAAGTTAAAATTAATTACAGGCTAAAATGTGTTTGATCACGTTGGTGGTCTCATTATTAAGATTTATTTCTTACTTTAACTTATCATTAATCTCTTGTTGATATTAAGTTCTTATAAGTAACAAGATATAGGTAACTAGCTTTTGTCAGCGGCGGGTCGGCGCAACACGTTTTTTTTCTTCCATTCTGTCCTGTCACCAATCATACTATCACTAAATCCCTTTTCTTTTATGTCACTCGTCACACAATCAATTCATCTTTTCTTTGGCCTCCCTTCCCTTCTACATCCATCCACATGTAGATATCTTCCTAACTCATTTAGGAAGATGCGTTTCATCTCTCCACTTAATATGACCATACTAAGAAAAACTGGAGCCAGTAATGCCACTCTCAAACTTCCTCTAATAATAATCATTTCTTAATTTATCTTTAATAATAGTCTTTTTCGCAGCCCAACATTCTGATCCACACAGTATCACAGACTTGCTGATTTTAATCTTCAGAATCAACAGAATATAAAGGAAAAATTTTGGTCCAGGTGAAAATAGTTTTTCCCACTGAGTTATTGAGCTGAACAAGCATATTACTTGTGTATTTTTTCACTACGCATTCTACTTTTATCACAAATCTCAAACCTTATTTATTGTCCAGGAAACATTCCATAAAATGCAACGTCTTGGCGCAAATTGCATATGTGCATAAATTGCATATATTTGAGGACCGCTCATTTTTCACTGGACACATTAAGGTCATTGCGGAAGTAAGGAACCCTAAATAAATACATTCCATGGTTAATCGACGGTGAATGAGGAGTATGGGGGAAATGTGTCTCTCATTTGTCCCTACTTGTGGAAACAAAATGGGTTTATTATGAGGATTTTCTCTTCAAGATTTGCGAGGTCATGTTGTTTTGATTTTCATGTGTTCCAACAACGTTTAATGTTACATTAAAAAGTATTTTTGGGTAAGACGTAAGTGGATACTCCATACGTCCCGAGTTTCCTTGCGCTGCTCAGACCTGAAAAATGAAATAAAAAAGATACAATGGTCCTCGTCATAATATGACGGCACTCAGACATTAGAATTCTGGTAAAGTTGTGTGTATATTCAGATTCACATAATTTATATTGATAAATACGCGAAATAGCTACTGGAAAAACGATCTTAGAAAATATTTTTAAGATTTTATGTAGAAACGAGGACTTTCTTGTTTCCCAGTAACTAGGTCGCTCCATGCGATATACCTACTGATACAAAGATACATCCCCTCTTAGAGAGGAGGCCTGTGTCCCATCAGTGGGAACATTGAAAAGGCTGATGTTGATGATGATGATGATACAGATACATCTGGTTATACTGGAAACCGAGTCTCTGGGGTTTCGAGATTGTTCGAAATAGTAACCGTGACCCTGGAACGCAAAGGACATCTAAAAGAACACAGGTGGGTTTTAGTCAAAAGTCAAACACCCGCCACCGCCGGCTCTGGGTGGAGTCTCGCTCCACCCAGAGCGGGAGAAGTTACGGTATTGTTGTATCGTGCGGATTACATCACGCATGCGGGTTTGCTCCGCACGCGTAGCCGCCGCCAATGCCCTTTTCATACAAGTATTTATTGTAATGCATGGAATACGCACGCGGGATGCGAAGCGTGATATCGGGCAGTAGCCTCGCATGCAGAGCAATTCCGCAGGCGTGATGAAATCAGCATGATGTTAAAAACACCCTTCTTTGACGATTTTCCAAAAAAAAAAAACTCACCATTGTTAGGAAAAGGCTACGCGGATCGACTTTGATGTAGAAATAAGATGTTTATTACCTAGACTTAAGGGTCATACCTGGTGCTAGCCGCTAGATAAATGAAATCAGCCAATATTGCCAGCCGTATGTAAGTTTTGTTTTGGTAAGTAAGTAAACAGCGTGTCTTCGGTGTCACCCCGTGCCTAGAGCGTGACTGGCTGCCGACTCATAGGTAATTTCCGCGGCGCAATTAATCATTTTCTTCGGCCAAACCTTTCTTGTCTATTATTCTTTGAGTTTTCATTTTCATTAGCCGACCTGTCTGTTTGCTAAAATGCTTTTTAAATTCAATGGCATAGTTTCGTTAATATTGGTTTGATTGATTGTTTTGCTGCTTAGTTTCTGACTGATTAGAGTGTAGAGAATAAGCTGTTTTAGCTAATCATCATCATCATCGTCAGCCTTTTAATGTTCCCACTACTGGGACACAGGTCTCCTCTCTAGGAGAGGGAATGGGCCGTAATCTACCACGCGGGCCCAGTGCGGATTGGTGGGTGTCACATGTCTTCGTTTTAACTAATATCTACAATCATTTAACTTGTTATTGCTAAGTGAAAATGTGCATAAAAAATCTTTATGATTTACCCATGTAGCTTTTTTTAGGGCTCCGTACCTCAAAAGGAAATAACGGAACCCATAAAGGATCTCTTTGTTGTCCGTCTGTCTGTCAAGACTATTCAAGACCCTTTATCTCGGGAACGCGTGGATGTATTGGGTTGAAATTTTAACCATATAAGTATTCAGGTCTGTGGTCCCTTGAAGCTGTGACAAATCAAAACTTCTAAGCTAACGAGAAAAAAAGACATGGCCGTTTAAGTCACAAAAAACGTAGGTATATTTCGAGACTCTCAAGGAATCAAAATTCATAGGCTACTTCCCATTGACTCCTCCTGAAAATCCTGAAAGTTGGCATGAAAATAGGTTTTACAGCACAAATATGGAAATAAATCTATAAACTGTAAATTTGTCCGTACGTCACGAAAATACACTTTTTTACGACTCGGAAAAATCTTCGCAACTCAATTCGAGAATCGAATTGTTTTTGTAGGTAAGTTTGTACGGAACCTTCAGTGTGCGAGTCCGACTCGCACTTGCCCAGTATTTTTTCACTTGTAAGGTCTCTTGTGTAAGATCTCAACAAGGTAAGGTGTACAATAAAGAAATAAATAAATAAATGATAATAATACTTTAAGTAAGTACATTTTTCTTTTCATTCGCATAAGCACCTGTAGGGTCTATTGCCTTCGAAAACTAAGATATGTTTTGGCCAAACGCTTATTATTAACGCTTTGCCGACGCCTGCTATCTGGGTGCTACTGAGGAGCTATTGAACAAGCTTGAGCGATTACAAAACTTATCTATTCTGATTATTTTTGGTTTACGAAAATATGACCACGTCTCTCACTTTCACAAGGAACTCAAGTAGCTCCCAATCAGTCTTCGCAGGAATACAAGGATTTTATGTCTCCTTTTAAACATCTTACATAACCCGTCCTACTTATGTGAACGCTTTTTTACGCTCGTCCTAGTGACACGCCATGCAGATCACATCTTAGATCCCTTCTCAAATCCCATCCTCATGAATCCAGTTGCTTTTCCTATTCTTTCTCTGTCCCTGCAGTAAGGTAGTGGAACTCACTTCGGCTTAGCATTCGAGATTTAAAATCGATCTCAATATTTGAAAATAAAGTACTATCTCTCCTCTCAACCGTTATAGTTATACATGTAATGTATATTTATATATTATAATGATAATTATTTGTAGTCATATAAGTATTTTATTTCAATATTTAATTAAATATTATGTATTATTTGATAGTTTATATTAAGATTTCACACTTTCTTCTTCTCTTGTTTCCTAAACACTATTGTCTACATTTCTTTTAATTTCTCCTTTCGCAGGTCTATTGGAAGAAATTTCTTTGGAAATAAGCATTAGCATTGTACCTACTATTGTCTATTATGTGTCGTCTTTTTCTGTTTTTTATGTGTACTTAATTGTAAAATAAATACATACTTTTATATCAAGTTGATTTCCTTTAAAATCCAATATTAATTAATAACCATGTTCTATAAGCAACAAAAAAGGGCTAGCGCAGGCACGTGTGCACTCAAGCACCCTCCGCAGTCGCCATCAGCAGTGGCTGTGGTTGCTGATTGCCTTATTGATTTGGCTGTACTAGTCAATGTGCCAGAACCTATATGCTATGTAGGCAGTGTCTACGAGTAAATTAAATGTTAGTATGCACTTTTTACATTAAGATATGAAACGTCTGTCTGTCCGTCTGTCTGTCTGTTACGTTACTGTGTATAGGTATTAGAAAACAGTAATAGAAATTTTCAACGGAGGCCATCTTGCAACTGTGGCATTTTTGTTCCGTTACTGAATCGCGTTTGCATCGCGACAGAAGCGTGACAGTAACGCGTTTGTATCGCGACAGTATCGCGTTTGTATTGGGACTGATAATCGTGGTGTGGGCGAGGGCAAATAGCTTGCGACTGTATCGCGACTGTACCGATGCGAACGCGCGACAGCATCGCGACTGCATCGCTGCAAAAAGTCGCCGTAGGCGAGGGCCCTTAGGGTCGGTCATTGGATAATTTCCCAACTAAAAAAATGTACATAAATGTCTGTTTTCTTTCTTACAGGCTAACCAAAAGACAATTCCATTAGTCCATCCTTCATAGTTGATTAACTAACTAAATAGAGGATGAGTAATACTCGAGCTTCTCCAATAATTATGATTTTTCTAATTAAGCTACAGATGTGGGGTGCGGGGAATACGCGCTCACTCAAGCGTGCTCGCCAATGCGGTCACTAATTGACTCATTGATTTCCATGTATCTAATGAGAGAACCTATATGTGCAGTCTGAGTATGAAAACGTTAAGCACCTATAGGTAGAAGTTTATTTGAGTACGTTCTGCCGAAATTGCTACCTAAATTGCAAAAGTGTTTTTGTAAAATTGTTTGACCTTTTTGATGTGCCACTGTAGGTAGCGTTTACAAGATTCGTGCGGAGACGACGCCCGGGTGTCGCCACTGTGCGGACCGCCCGGTGGACACGGTGGAGCACACAGTCGAGGTGTGCCCCGCTTGGGAAGAGCATCGCCGTGTCCTCGTGGGGGCGATCGGCGGCGATCTCTCGCGCCGGGGCCTGGTTCAAGCCATGCTCCGGAGCGAGGAGGAGTGGCAGGCGGTCGCCTCCTTCTGCGAAGCAGTAATGCTAGTAAGGGAGGAGGCCGACCGCATTAGGCAAAGGCGCACACGCCGCCGCCGCCGCCGGGTTTCCGATCCCAATTTCCGGCCACCGTAGGCGCGGGCTCGCGGACGGTGAGCAATGGGTAGCTCGCTGTCCGTCCGTCCGGTAACAGACCGGTCCGAGCTCAGGTCGTCTACGGCGCGCACCGTTCCCGCGCGCCTCAAGGAGTTGTCAGCAAACTGTAGGGGTCCAGCAGGGCCGAAGCCTACTGGGGCCAAAGGTTATGTGAGACTGTCACCAAAGGCCCCAGGATAAAGGCAAGGAATGGAAAGGTAGGTTTTTAGTCAGTAAAAGTCTGACACTGTTTCCCGCCCCACCCAAGGGCGGGATTCGTCATTGGATGATTTTACCTACCAATAAAAAAAAAAAAAAAAAAAAAAAACTGTAGGTAGCGTTTCAATTAGTGCCGTCCGTAGGTAGGTATCTATTTATGAAAGATTTATAATTTTTTGCCTAACGTCATTGGTTTTACGAAGTTAATTAGTAAATTAATATTGGACTTAAAGCTTCTTAAGAAAAATGTATTGAAATTAATATTTTACTTTTCTTTTTGCAATAAAAAACAATTAAGGTACGTTAATTAAGACCCACGCGAATGACAGGTATTTTCTGGAAAAAGTTTTATGTTTTCTTTATGACGTCAAACGCTTTTAGTTAATTTTAGCAATAGCTTCTAGAAGTTACGATAATTTCTTGCCTAATTGAGAATATGTCGATTTTTTATAGACTGTTGAGCGCCTCACCCCGTCAAGTTTGTTACCAATTTAGCTGATGGACTCATATGTTTGAAAAAATTATCGTGGCCTTGGAACGCAAAAAGCAACTGAAGTAACATAGGTGGATTTTAATCAGTAAAAGTCTGAAACGATCCCTCTCGCTCCACTCAAAGCAGGAGGTGTATTTTTTTGGTTTCCTACCGAAAAACAGCTAATAGGTCTTTTTTTTTGTAACATTTTAAACGACCAAAATATCACTACATAACAGATCATGACATACACAAATAGCATAAGAACCACACCGGCCACACCGCCAACATCAAACACACTCTAATTAGTAACGGTCCAGGAACAAAAAGTCAAAAGCTCCACACATCTTACATAGCACGTTACGATGATTGATAACCCGATGATATCAATGCGGCGGTGGACATAAAAAACCCACTTCCTAATGATAGGCTTTTAAAAAATACGAACGAGGCACGATAGTCGTCACATCGGCAAATGTCGGCGATATGTTACTGGCATCAATCCTCTATTCTGCTCACGTCTGCGCCACGGGATCTAATTAATTATGGTAATTAAACAGGCCGATGGCATGGAATAGATAGGTACAGAAGACCAACTTCAAAACAAGGACAGAAACAAGAGACATACACTTTTAGATTCGTAGGCAGTCTCATACAAATAGCAGACGCGAACGTGCTCGCTGTACATTTCGCGTTGTTTTGCTGCTCTGAAGTAGGTTGCAAATGACTGCGTAATAGTCTCATGAAGCAGTATCACGTCATACCATGCGTCGCATGTGAAAACCTGATTTCCAAGCGGTTAATAATCATGACATTAGCTCGCCGACCGGCCGTCTGGTAAACACGAGAGAAAGTCAACGGAGCTTTGTTTTTCACGCGTACTTCATTGAAATATCAGCAACACTGACGGAATTTTCAAAAGAGTTATGGTGGCCCTGGAACGCAAAGGGCAACTAAAGGAAAATAGGTGGATTTTACTTAGTAAAAGTCTGACATGCCCTCTCAGTCCAGCCAGAGCGATTGAATTCCCATCTTAAAAAATAAAAGATGCATGATATTCGGCCATGAGTGCGTGTGTTTTCGCTCGCTGCATGTGAACTAACCTTCTGTATCTATCTGTTCTGTGGCAATAGGTAGGATGTACGGATCAGCTTGTATCCTACGTGGATTTATGGTGGTTTGATGGCGTTACGAATGGTTGAAGCCTGATTTTGAGTAGTCGAAATAGTGGAAAATGTGGCTCGGATTAGGCCCAGGGTTTTCACGTTTTCGGTCAATCTGTATAGCATACCTAAATTTAATTGTGTATGTATACTATCCGTCCTTATTTACCTTCGTTCTCATCTTTATATTCTAAGATTTTTAAATATAAATTGTTTGTTATGGAACCTTTAAATCCACCAATCCCTGAAACATGAAAAAAGGTTGTCCTTAAAATAGGTCATTTTAAAGTCTGAAATGGTTCAGCAAGTAATTAAAGTTCTCAGTTCTGTAGGAAGAGTATGTGATAGATATGAAGGTACGTATGCAAGTACACAAGAATTAAAAGTACATACTTACATGCGCTTCGTCCTCCTCGCGTTCTAATGATGGTATTTAAGTTGTGAACGATCAGCGGGTCGACGACGACGTAAGAAAATAGCTACTGTCTAGAATATATGGCTGTCTGGATAAAATTTTGGTGTGGGTAATATATTTGAGGTTTCCAGGTTCTCCATGCTTTGGGCCCTCGCGAACACAGGTCTGAATAAAATTCTGTACGCTTGTATACGCAGAGACAACCAGGCTCATACGGGACAGTATGCGGCTTAACCGCAGCACTCTTCCACCCAATTGAAGTTACTGGGGAGCTTTTGTGTCCATCAATAGAAGATTCTTTCCGTACCAGTACACAGACCATGTTGGATGAGTAACGCAAAATAGCGTTAAACATCACCCAACTGGTCCAGAGATAAGAGGATGCTTGAACTTGATGGGCTTTAGTCTGCTGAAAAACGGGCCAAAAGAGCTTTGAAATCTTGACGCTGAGTAGCTAGCCTGTTGGTGATATTTCAGGAAATCGGCATCAGAACTGCGTAGCCTAATTCTGCTAAACCTCAATCGGACCACTATATGTACTAATGCGCCCCTGGTATCTTCCGGAGTTAGAGTTTCTTAATAGCTGCAACCTGGAGTTAAAGATCCCTCATTGCTTATATACAGGTGAGATAGTGGACAAAGGTGAGCCAAACAATTTTATAAAAAAGAGTTTTTCATGCATGTTGATAGTTTTGGTTATTATTACTTTTTGACAGTTGATAAACACTAAAAAAACGCTTAAAGAGCTTCGAGAGAGTTTCAGAAAAATATATGAACTAATAAATTATTGTCATAGAAGATTCTGTCAACACTAACCATCAACAATTCTCGAGCACCGTCAAGCGGCTTCAAGCTAGCGCTTATGTCAAACACCCCACTCACACATTCCTGACGAAGAATGATGCTTTCGGTTGCTCGCGAGTAGGTAGTGCTTTGTTCGAGTGATTAAGTGCCCCGGACGCCGTTGCTAAGCCCTTCAGCTAATGAGCCAAGTCAGTATTAATCATTGCATGACGAACCGGACTGACGGACTTTCGTGGGTGGTTACCATTGTGGCATTTAAAACTTTTGACTCTAGAAACACTAGGTTTGTGATTTACTCGAGTCATAGACTTTTTAAGGGTTTCATACCCAAATGGTAAAACAGGACGACGGGTCCGTCTGTCTCTCTGCCTGTCACCAGGCTGTCTCATGAACCGTGATAGTTAGACAGTTGAAATTTACACAGATAATGTATTTCTGTCACCACTCTAGTAACAAATACTAAAAACATAACCTTCCTTCTGGCGCAGTCGGGTAAATAAAATAAAATAAAAATTTAAGGCGGCAAAAAATCACGTTTATTGTATGGGGGTCCCCATGCAACAGACGTGATTTTTGGCCGTCTTTTGCTACGGACGGTATGGAACCTTTCGTTCGCGAGTCCGATTCGCACTTGGTCGGTTTCCATATTATTTTATTAGTATAAACAAGTGCTTGACTTCGTTTCCATCTGATGTTAAGCAGTGATGCATTCGGCGATGGTGAACTGCACTAGTTTATTAAGAGTCTATTCATTTTAGCCTTGAAGACACCTAAAATTATAATCGGACGGGAAGACCGCAGCAGGTAAATTGTTCCAGTCCTTCGATGTACATAGTGATATACTAATGATCTGTAAACAATATCTATTTGTATAGTTTGCTGCCATTAACGGGTAGGTAGGGTAGGTAAGGGTAGGCGTTAGCTTTTCTAAATATTTTTGGTTTTTTTATAAAACCCACGGTGTTGATTCAACTGCCTTTTGCGATGGATAGCCCTCTTAACTCTTATAAATAACTCTTTCAAACTAAGTACTTATATTCAGCTTTGGTTTCACTACACACTACTAAACAAAATTTTCATGTTAAAAAGGTTTCATGATATTAAAAGATCTTCATACATAGATTTTTTTTTGTAAAATCATCCAATGATATCTCCCGCCTTAGGGTGGAGCAGGAAATAGTGTCAGACTCTCACTGACTAAAACCCACCCCGTTCCTTCTTTGCCATTTACACTGGGACCGGACCTTCCTTACGGAAAACGGTCCATGGTCCCAGTAGGCTTCAGCCCTGCTGGGCTCCTACGGTTTGCTGACAACAACAATAACTACGCGCCGTCGATGACTTGGGCTCGATCCAGACGGTTGGACAGTGAGCTACCCATTGCTCGCCGTCCACAAGCCCGCGCCTACGGTTCATACATAGATAAGTTATGGAGATGAACAGTATTTTCCTTATTTTTTACCTACTACGTAGGCATATATCTAAGAATCAACCTAGCTTTGGAGGGTCAGGTAAATTTAGGTGCATTACATGAAGTGAGACCCTCTAGTCTTTCCGCCGCAACGTACTACCTATCAATAATAGAGTTGTAAAAATATTGCAATGCCAAGTTCTATTTCATAGATTTCGTTCGTTTCTAGTCACTTGATTTCTTATAACATGTATTGAAATC
This sequence comes from Leucania comma, assembly GCA_958295575.1. NCBI lineage: Eukaryota > Metazoa > Arthropoda > Insecta > Lepidoptera > Noctuidae > Leucania > Leucania comma. The sequence continues at coordinate 8,289,281 of OY282468.1, forward strand.
ACTCTCTAGGTTTGCGTAAAAGGTTATTCAATTACTCCATTACCTACTAGTTTTGTTCATGCATGGGTTAGGTGATTTCCAACAAATACATTTTACTGTAGAGGTGTTTCAACTCCGTGTCCCCACGTTACCCAAACATAGGTCACATTTACGTAACCACAGGAATTATGTAAACGTCATGTCTTGTTATTCAAAACAAGCTGTAAGTCGGAGCTGATAGGCATCGAAAATTGCTACCCTCGGGTATCGAAGGTCAAAATCGAAATGTCATTAGTGTATACACGTGTCGGGACTTAAATATCTGGCAAAGTGCGCATGAAACAGCCAGACGACGTGTTTCGCGGCGAGACCCGCGGATGACTGATCCGTCGCACTAACTAATGTTCTTTTTTTAAAATACCCTTTTTATTTTTCACACCGTACAAAAGGCAAAGACGCATGAGTTATGCCGACTTGTAGTTTTTACGATACTCTTGGTTTGGATTAATTTTTTTTTTAATTTTATTCCTTTTCGTCGAGAACGTGTTGGCATGTGACATTAAAATGACAAATTAGCTAATTATTCTTAATCCGGTTGAATGCTTTGAGCGTATACCTCGGAGTGATGGCCTGTCACGACGCATATATATCGTTTATTTTACACTATGATTTGATTGCTTGGACTTAAGTTCATTGGCATAAGGATAAGTATGCAGAAACTGTCATTACCACTTATAGTGTCTTGAAAAGGTTCAGGGAGGTATTACATTTGCATTTAACAATAAAATCTGACAATAATATTAATATACCTTCAGAAAAAACCCCGCATATATACCTTACTATTATTTAGACTTTAGCTTATCAGTAGGTAGCCGAAGTTTAAACCAAGGGTAAACAATTCGTTCGTCTTTTCTGAAGCTAGCATAACTAGACTCTGAATGGGGCAGTTAGCGAAAAATACAGATTTCATGAAAATCCGTTTTTTCGTCTGTATCTGCTTTGTGCATAGTATTATTATAAAAATAAGAGCGCATTACCGGTTTAGCCCGCCACGGATGCATTTATTTTTCGCTGCGATTCGCGACTTTACCAGGGTTAACGCGATGGATACGCCGATTAGCGCGGTTTGATAATTTTTTGCTACTGTGTTAAGTTAGATAGATTTAAACAAATAAACAGATAAACACTTTCACACAACGCCATCTAGTCCCGAACTAAGCAGAGCTTGTGCTATGAGCACTAGACAACTGATAATTATACTTATATATTTCTAAATATGTACATACATATTATAGATAAATTACACCCATTTATATAATTCTTTTTACTGATAGAATACTATGTGAGTATTGTAGTAGGTTTTCCAATTTCACAATGATAAGAATTAGGATTTTACCAAATATCAAGACCATACGTTCCACTGTTGTGATCCACAATAGACAAGTACAAGCGTCGAATGCCGGAGAAAGCGCCATCATGCGGAAGGTTATGTAACGAAATGAGGATATTTGTTCAGTTTACAATGAAAACTTGTCTTCTATTTTTAAGCCTGTAATGATTTTTGCCTCGGTTGGATTCAGAGTTATTACGACCAATTTGTTCTGAAAACTTTGAATACAAATATTTACATACGTATGATTGATAAATTTCACGTTTCCCGGGGTTTCACGATTCTCGAAGAATAGTCGAGTTTTCAATAAAAACCACTATATCAGTTTCTATTTGCTCAAATATATACATTTTATTAATTTCACTACATGAAAGACGTCTTCAGAGATGCCATAGAACTATAACAGTCCACTAAAAGAACGTTATGTTAATAAAAAAATATATTTGAATATAGGATTTCCTTCAGCATCCTCATGCTACATGTCAAAGAGACGTAACTTCTCAGAATGTATTATTATTATCAAGTTTGCTAAGACATACGAGCCCCTCAATCCCGTACTCCTGTCAGTGAACCGCATGTAACTTTGTGACAGAAATACAGTTTGTATGCAGCCTCCTTTGAGCGCGACCATTCACCAGTCACTGGGCAGGACAAAGCATTGTGAGCCAAGATCAATGTCTTCGATACCTATGTGGGCACTCAAGAACGGCTATGTGCACACGGACACCGGCGCTGCTGCCATAATCGAGAATGTTACGAGAATCCTATATGTACCTCCACATACGTGAACACACTGCACGAACCCTTTGTGCCGTTGACCGTTCATGTTGGCACTTGTGTCGTATAATTAGCGTAGAGCGATTAATTAATAGGTAATGCAGGTCTGTGGCGAATTTATACTCAACAGCTATGTATATGCCAGCGTTATGCTCTAAATAGACAGCTCGAATATGCTGATTGGCGAGCCGGCCTTTGTCCTCCGAATATATACGAATTGGTTGCTATGAATTGGTTACGGTTGCAATTTGTTAATAGGGATTAATCATTTCAGTTCCTAATATCTGTATGCGTTGTTCTGTAGGTTTTAGTAAATTACGATGAATGACACTCTGGTGTGTTTAGTTTGATAGATTCCGAGTCCTTTGTGTTTGAAAAGCGTTATTACGTTTGCGAATTTCTTTTTGAAGATGTTTATTTCATGGTCCCCTCGCGGATTCCCGCCGAGCTAGCGGCAAGGTTACGCACGCTAACAACAGCACATTTGCAAATGTAAACTATTCTATTGAGCGCATCAGACGATGTACTTTACATTAGCTCGTCTCGGCACGGGCTGTGGGGCGTTAATTCACCGGAGACACCCAAACAAACGCTTTGTGAGATTCACCTGTTGGCTCTATAGGTCAATGTTACAGCACACAAGGAGTTTAGCGAAACAGACTTTTGTGGCTGGTGGCTGAATGGCACGCAGAGGCGCGCCGCCGCCATTGTACGCGCGGACAATGGGACATATGCGCGATTGAATCGTTTGGATGCGACTTGCGTCTCGATTGAAATTGAGAGTGCGATTCGAATCGTGTTTATTTACAGATTGTAAATTTATTGCGCGGTTATGTAAGGTGGTAGTTGTTAAGTGTTAACAGGTGAGGATGATTTAATCATGTTGTATTGCATTTCAATTTCAATTTGTGATATAGAGATCATTACTGGAGAGAACTGAGAAGACATAAGATATTATAAACAAATTATGTTTAAAATTTTGCTTTTGTTAATGTCAGGAAAAATCTATTAAAATTACTATGAAAAGAATTTGGATGTACAACATTTCGCCGGGAAAGGATCGTTTGAGGTTCGCTAGCCTACGAAAACATCCTGTCAAGCTGCAAAAATTTGAAACGCAAACATACACCGGTGTTATGAAGTCAGATTAGTAAATATTCCCAAATCAAACATTTACCAAGAAAACACGCTACTGGTTGTCCGGACAATGGTTGTATGGTACCCTCAAAACCACTTAACATGGGGCTGACAGGTTAGTTCAATCACTATTATACGCCCCGAGGCCAGCGATTGGAGTGTATTTTTTCAATGAAATATATTTTTTCATTCAGGGAGTCATATCGGCGAGAGGTTCTCACGGTAACTCGGATCTAACAAATAATTTTGCACGTCGCTACCCCCGCTTTGTGGCTTACATAACTGAGTCGCAAGTAGAATCCTTATGAGAGGTGAAAAAGTTAAGAAATTTGAGGAAAGAAACGTGACGTCCTCGGAATATTGCATAGAAATACATTCGTAACAGGAATGGATTAGAGAATGGAACGCAGCGGTTATGAAACTCGTCGCGACGTCACGGCCGGCCAGCTAATCGATCGCGAGAACAATGTGACGTAATACGCGGGGGTGCGGTCCACAGGGAGCAGGGGACGCAGCTCCAGTCCAAATATTTACCCCGGCATATGTTTGGTTTCTTTTCCTTCGCCTCATATATTTTTACTTTGATCGTGTAATGGGGACCCGAGGCGGTCTCGATTTGTCCGATATTATTTTCGTTCGCCTCGCTGCTGTGCTGTAACAATCACTCGGGGTAAATAAACTGTTTAGGTTTAGGAAACCTTGTATATGAGTTTTCTGACGGGTCCCATTTGTACTATTGGTTTGTAAAAAACGTAATCAAAAAGTGTGAATGGACAAGTATTTGCAGCGTAGTAGTATAAATAATAAATCAATTTTGATGATTTAATTTGAGTAAATTCTCCATTGTAATCGTGCCACCATTTTGTTGACAATCAAATTGAATATGTGCAATAAAATTAGTGACCATGCCCTCACTCGGTATGGTGACCAACTATTGTGTTATTGTCAGGACATTCTATATTATATTGGTTATGGTAAACTGGATTACGGAAAGTGTTGTAAAATTCAATTATGTGGGCAATTATTTCAAGTTGTTTTTCAAACCACCGGTTACGTTTTAACAAAATATCAAAATGAACGTAATTTTTCGCAATGAAGTCAAATGGATGGGTCTTTGTATTTATATATTTTTTCAATTGTTAAAAATAAATCGCTACTGAACCTAAACAGTTCAAGTATGAAACAACAGTAATTCTCACGCAATCCCACTTCTGAAATCAAGACTATCCTACAAAGTGTGCCTCTCCACGGCATCCCTATCCGAGGGGCTAGGGTTGTGCACACTTGAATTGCACGTTTAATGAATTGCATTAATATTGCATTACTGGGTAACTAGCCGGCCGCGCCCCCCAGTAAACAATCATTAGAGCGCAGCGCTACATAGCTGTGCTGTTTGAACTACCGGATTTGTTTGCGAATACAAATTGACATTTAGATGTTTTGTGTTTCCAGATTGATGTAAAGTTTGGGAGCTGAGTTTTGTTCTTTTTCATGAATTTTGTGTTGTAAATTTTATGATGTTTTTTTATTCATAGCATGTGCTGGGTTCGAATTTTTATGATAGACTGATTCGCATTTTTTAAAATCAATTTATTCAGACACAAAACTTCAATAAAATATTTGTATTTTTGTTTCTAAGTCATTAAAGGAAGTATCAAGTCTAATAACTAAATTGTCCTTCCAATGTACAAAATGACCGCACTACATAACAGCTATGTAACGATAACTATTTTCAATCACGCAACTATCAATCACAGTGTACGTTGCGTCCGGCGTACTCAAATATGTACGTCGGTTACTAAGCAACGGCCGTTGTCTGTCCAACTAATGCCGGCCGTCGCTACCGGAAAATTGGACGGCACTGTCTGCCCAATCACACGCGACACTCCACGCAGATTAGCACGCTCGACCAATGCCCAGTTTGTCCTGCACCACGCGACCGATACGCGACCGCGAAAATTCACACTCGTCGCTCTCCATTGAACACTAACCCGCCAGTCCGCGCACCCTGTACCACTTATCCCAGTATTGTACAGCGACAATTTTCACTTCGCCGCCAACCTCAGAGCGTCCATACCAGATTACGCGTACAGGTATTGAAACCATACACGCCTTTCCGTCCCTCAGTCCATCCTGAAATGATATTAGTGGACACCCTCGTACATCTTTTTGTGCGCTCAGCCGACGCTCAGTTGTAATTGTAACACTTAGGTGTTTCTGTTTGTCGTGTTTTTACAAACATTTATCACGATTAACAAAAGAACGAGTCTGTCTCACGATAAATATAAATTAGCCGTGTGACCCGACTGCAATTCTAAACTGGGGCTCATTAATCGATTCCACTTCATATTGAAAGGAAGTCTCCGAGCACGTTCGACTTTCGAACCAAAAAAAATAAGCCACCGACGTGACACGGGTAAGTCGTCATAGCGTTGCGGAGAGCGTTTCGTCCCATTCAAATCTTTACTTAGCATTCTAAGTGTCGGCGGCGACTTTAATTTTTTAACACTGAATATAACGCCCATACGGTATGCAGCTCGCGTTCTCACCACACTCACTGATATATGTTCCTAGCTAATATGTGCCACGACTGTTAGCCAGAATGTTCTACGGCATCATTTGATGCGTATTTGTATAATATGCTTAGAAACAAAAGCATTAAAGTTTAAACTAATTTGCGGAGCAGTGGTAGTTATGATGTATTGCGGTGGGAGATGTGGCTCGGAGTAGTTTGCATAGATATGTGCACGTTTATCTAAGCTACTACTAGCGCTTTGCCCGCGACTTCGCCCGAGCAGATTTAGTTATTTCCTGTACAAATTTTCAGATCAGGTCCGATTTTCAGCGCAGGCAGAGAAGGCAGGGGATTTTCAAGTAGAAATTTTTCAGTGGCAGCCTGGAGATTGAAAGTTCTCGGTGTTATACCCTCTTACCACGCAAATCACTTTAAACAGTTGGTCTAATCACAATATCGTCGACGTCGGAATTAAAAAAAAATATGACAGGTCCATCGGATTTTTTATTCTATTTAGTTACTTATATAATAGAGACCCTTTTATAAAATTATTACAAATGAAGGGTTTCATTTATTTACTAGCTTCTTCCAGCGGCTTTGCTCCTGCAAAAGTATACAGACTTCGGACTTCCAATTGAACCCCTTAGTGGGTAAATTTTCGAAAATCTTTTCTTAGCACATGCCTACTTCATAATAAATATCTGCGGGCCAAAATTCAGTGCGATCCATTCAGTGGTTTTAGCTGTGTGTTTATAGATCAGTCAGTCAGTAACGGTTGCATTTTATACATTGGTATACATTTAATGATGCCTACAGTTCATTGGGCTCGATCAGCTAACGTTTACTTAAAGAAATTAATTTCGCACACGCGTAAATTAATTCGAGTTTAAAAAAAGTGCTTTATTATTCATTTTTTTTTCTTTACAAATCGATAGGGTTTCATGTAACGAATCGATCTTCCGCGGGATTAAAACGACCAAAATTCAGTTTCCAAAACGGAGCAGCTGTGGCAGACCACAAAGAAGCACATGCCTGCTTCATAATAAATATCTGCAAGCCAAAATTCAGTGCGATCCATTCAGTGGTTTTAGCTGTGTGTTTATAGATCAGTCAGTCAGTAACGGTTGCATTTTATACATTGGTATACATTTAAAGATGCCTACAGTTCATTGGGCTTGATCAGCTGACGTTTACTTAAAGAAATTAATTTCGCACACGCGTAAATTAATTCGAGATTTAAAAAATAGTTTATTATTCATTTTTTTTCTTTACAAATCGATAGGGTTTCAAGTACCGAATCGATCCTCCGCGGGATTAAAACGAACAAAATTTTGTTTCCTACACGGAGCAGCTGTGGCAGACCACAAAGAAGATAACAGGTCGATCAGGATGTCTTCCTTAAGAATTGAAGAAAAGAATTTATTCTTCCTTCAAAAGTGACGAACTTCTTTTATGAAATTTTAAAAAGCGTCAATATGGGCGTTGTACATTTATTTTCATCTAACATAGGCATCTTAAATTAGTGTTTGTCACTTTGATATTAGACTGTTGTTTGACTGTTGTTTCTGCATTGTGTGTCTATATTGTGTCAAATAAAATATTTTTCTTTCTTTCTTCTTTCTTTCTTTCTTTGATAATCACGGACTTCCATACAACAGTTCATCCTTTATTTTATCCCTTTAGGGTTGAAATTTTTAACAATATAAAATGCATTAATTGATAAAATTTTACTCCGTAGCCCCAGCGGCGTAGGCTCTGCCATATTTTTGCTTGCGCACAGGAACTGTACTAACTCTAAAAACATACTTTTTCAGGAGAATCGATGAAGCTGTTCAATTATAAATAGTTAATTAAAAGTTTTTTTTTTTAATTATTATAGATTACTCTGCAATAATTATATCTAAAGATATGGCTCTTTTTTACCACTTTTAGTAGAATGTGTCACTAATTCAGTTAATGATATATAATACTGAATTCTTCCGGACAAGCGTTTTTGGTGATATTGTTGTGAATATGTAGATTGTACACTTGTGTAGTTATCTATAACAGTAACATTCAGTAGCAATTGCACAAAATACTCTACCGATATCTTTAAAAATAACGCCTTGTGGCCATAAAAAAACCCATGTCTTCGAATCTGTACTTCCCAGTTCATGATGCCGTTACAATCGCTCAAATCTATAGTACGTACACTTCTCCTTATACCCTAACATTCCTCTCCTTAGAATTAGGTACAACAAGTACACGTAAGTACTTCGTGTCGTTGTATTTACTCCATTACCCGTGGAGGCCGGTTCGTATCAACTATTTATGGTGTTTGAGGCGCTTCATAAATATGCAGCGGTAGGCGCTCGCCTTGCCGACACCAGCTATTCAGCTAGCTCGCGGGTGGAGCGAGCCATGAGCGATTCACTCGATTGTGTTCTGAAAGAAAAGTTGAAAAGAAAATATATTTATTTGGCACAAACAATCATTTAATAAATAAAAGTTTTAATATATTTCTTCCGGTCTGAAAACTGTCTTACGGATGCGTCAATTAGGTCCAGTTCAGTATAAATGCTTCACAACTAATGCAGGTTTTGTAGGATCGTAAAGGTTACTGCTGGTAGATCCCCCATCTAAAGGCACATTAAGTCCTCAAGCGACGATAGACAATAAAAATAATGGGTTGCCAGTTAATTTGCCACTTCCTGGAAAACTCACTCACTGGATATTTGTTCAAAGAGAAAAAAAAAATTAAGAAGTGACTATATCTGTAGGACACACAATAAATTAGTTTCAGTAGAATGTTCTTTAGTGTATTCGGACCCTCTGAATAAAATAGCTGTCGCAAAGAAATTTCTAGAATGTACACGGATTCACTGGACTTGGGGAGAATAGAATAGAATAAACTTTATTGTAAGGTAGCGTATAACGATCTGGTATGTTCGAGGAACAAAGGTCTGAGATCGCCCTAGGACCTAGGGCCTAGGTAGAGATTTTTGGAAGGGGAAAGAGGAGGCCTCTGCCCAGTAGTGAGACACAAATCAGATTATTAAAAAAAAATCCTAGAAGTCTTCCTAATCGCTGTGATACTGGCACTTGGCACCGTCTCCTTAGCTCCACGGTTGGTTAGCTGCAACGCTCCGTGCGTTACCTCACTTTCAACAGAAACTTCGCGATGTATTTTCCAGTGCATTTTTTAGAGTATCACTTTTGTAGACCCCGCTTGTTTTAATACTGGAGTTACGTAGGATATTTACATTAACGGTTTGTTGGGAAACTGGTAAATAATCAGCTTGTTTAGTTTCTAAAACTTTACAATGTTAATTGCGATGTTGTTGTGCAAAAACTTTAGGTGATCAAGTAGATGCCGATTTCATCGTTTAGTTCATATACTTAACAGAGAATTTTTTGTTAATTTCTGATACAATTTTGGTTATTATAACTTAGTAGGTAATCAACAAAAAAATAAACTCAAAAATGAATATTAAACATTATCAACCGAAATAATTTTGAGTATGTAAATTCATGTATTTACCCGACTGCGCCAGAAGGAGGGTTATGTTTTTCGAGGTATGTATGTATGTATGTATAATTGTTTGGCACGCTCTGCAGCCTGAACGGCTCGATGGATTCTAGCTTGAGAGGTGTCGTTAGATTCGTATTTACTGTGAGAGTGACACTGGGTATATAAAAAAAAAACATAATGGTGGATTTTTGGCGCCAAATTCAAATGTTTGGCACTTACCTATGTGTGCATAAAACATTTAATGTATTAATTTACTTAATTGTAGCACAATGCAAGCTACGCCGTAGCACTGGCGTAGTAATTGCGTAGCATAGTGCAGTACCGAAGAGTAGTGTAGTGGTGCCCCAAGTTCTATTGTTTAGACATCATAACTATCGATACCAAAAATATCAATTAGCGTAAAGGTCTTTTACGTAAAGGTATACTATACTACGATTGACGTGAGAGTCTTTTACCTAAAACGTAAAAATGTCCCTTACTTTAGTTAATACTCCTGATATCGATATTATTTTAGACGGCTATCAGTGTACCTGTACAATTGTATGCATGTTCCTTATAATAATGGAGTCATCATAATATCCCTTTAAATATTACACCCAGTCTAAAGCAGTACATTATGTTTGAACTTATTAATATAATTAACTTTCTGCATATTATTTCAATTTTCCACGCTTGTCGGTAAATGTCTCATCTAACTGCCTTTTGTTCAAAGATGGCGGACCGTTCTCATTATTTGACGCTAATTACTATTGCAAATGAACTGGGTTTTACTAGATTTCAAATTTATTGAGGTTAGGATTTGTTTACGTAAGTATAGGTCAATAAAAGATGAGTTTTGATAAGAATAAATCAGTTTCTAGATTCTTACTAATAAAACTTTATACCTTTACCTGTGTTCTTTTTACTAATAAAACTTTATAACTGGTTGCGCCAATTTGCTATGATCCGCGACTTTGTTTTTTGTAATTTGTTTTTTTGGCCTAGCAATCCTATCCCTACCGTATCCGCTTCCCGCACGACCTCGAGAGAAATGATTTGACATTGACGTTTGTGCATCCATTGTGAATGTGACCGCACCGCTAACCGCGCCCGCTCGAAATTACAAGAAAATTGACTATTTTCGTGATCCAACCATTCAAACTCAACAACAGTGGTGCCGTGTAGTGCAAAACAGGACCTGGCAGTGATTTAAATGTGCGAAGTCGAAAATCGCCGGCGGTGCCACGTGGAACCTTCGAAGTCTAAAGGTCAGTGCTCTTTCCCAATACCTTTATCCCATGCCAGGCATAGTATCTGCATATTGTTAATAAACCTTAGATCGCTTTTTAAAATCTACAGTCCACAGCTTATTTGCGCAACCATTACTTTTTGGTCCATACGAGCAGGATCGTGAATCATTTTCTTGTAATTTCGCAATATAGTATTTGTTCCATAGGGAATAAACGCAACGCGCCTATTTACCTAGATATAATAGTAGAAAACCCGCATCTAGGCATTTAGGCAACTATACGTTATTTCGCTCGTATAGTTAAAGAGTCATTGATAATTACGGTACCTACGCCGTCAACCGCACCGCATAATTATAGTTAGCTACGTAAATATCAGCGTAGATATAAATCGATCGCATACTTTTTCTTGACAAAATTCATTCGACCATCCTACAAATTGCATGTAGGTAGACGCATTTCAAAAATACCCGTTCATTGTTGAGTGAATATTTGTAGGAAACGGATAAACCATAGATTATATACGCATATGTTATTCCGTTCGTTCGCCGTTCACTTTGTTGTTTACAATATAACCATATTGTTATCTGATAATTATCGTTTACTTAATAATTCGTTAAGTGTTTGTTTGAGTGTATAGTGTGAATATATCAAAACAAGATGTCTCTTAAGGGAACCAAGGTTAGTACTGATTTAAAGGTTCAGTTAAAGCTTTTATACGCTAAAAGGGACTCACAGTTTTCACGTGTTCAATCAATTTGTGATAAATCTTTGCAAACCTCGGATCTGGCGATTAGAGATGCTTTCTTGTGTTCGTTGGAAACTTTAGATAGTTTGCGCGCGGATTTTGAATCTACAATTAATAATATAAACATTTTAGAGTTGGAGTTAAATCCTGATTACTGTGTGAGTTATCAGGCATTGTCGTCCTTTGATGACTTGTATTGTCGTATCAAACGTATTGCTAGGAGTTTAGAGACTCCCCCCCCCGCGAGTGGTTTATCCAACCCTCCTCGCGAACGCCCACGATTGCCGCCAATTCAAATACCTGAATTTGATGGTGACATTCGAAATTGGAATTTATTTATAGATAGTTTCGAAAATATAATACATAGGAACACATCGCTGACAGATCACGAGAGATTGCATTATCTCGTAGAAAAATTGACCGGTAAGGCAAAGGCTGTCTGTGCTGGAATTACGTTTAGCGCTGAAAATTACACTTTAGTTTTGGACACTTTAAAAACAAAATACGAAGATAAGCGATTAGTAGCCACCGCATATTTAGATCAATTATTCGATTTGAAAGGTTCTTCCGTTTGTAACGATCATAATTTAGAGAAGTTTTTAAATATTTTCGCATCATCTGTTCGTGCAGTGAGGAACCTAAAGGTCAATGACCTCTGTGACTTTTTGTTTTTGTATATCGGTTTAAATAAATTAGATCCTGAAACTGTTCGTCTGTTTGAAACGACTCAGCGCGGCAAAGAAATACCTAAGTTCGAAGATTTAGAATCTTTTATTCGCGACCATATTAAGGTGTTGCAGCGCACGTCGGCACGTCATGAAGTCACGAATAGGACAGGTTCCGATCGCCGTATAGACGCGTCATCGAAGTCAGTCAAGACTGCACATACGCTAGTTAATACCGTCTCTACACCTGACTGTTCTCTGTGTAAGGGTAGCCATACACAGCTGTACAAGTGTTCGGGATTTCAGAGATTATCGCCTAGGGATCGTTACAAGTTTGTCCGCACTAATAATTTGTGTTTTAATTGTCTAAGTGACAAACATCTGGTTACGTCATGTAACAGTGGTGTTAGCTGTCGTAAATGTCTAGCTAGACATCATACCTTCTTACATTTTGAGAGTAGTAAGCTGCCATCGCAGCAGCAGCCTGCGCAGACGCGCGACGCTTGTGACGCGCGGCCTGCTGCAAGTGCAAACGACGTAACATTGTGTTCGCTTTCCGCCGCTGGTACTCAAATCACTACCGTTTTACTTGCGACCGCGCAAGTTGTCATTGTAGATGCCTTTGGCAAACCGCGCACCGTTCGGGCGCTACTAGATGGCGCTTCCCAGAGTAATTTTATTACTCGGGATTGTTGTCAACGCCTTGGTTTTAGTTTTAATAATTGGTCATCCCGCTCAGAAGTGAAAGGTTTTGGAGGTTTAAAGGCAACCATTCACGGTTCCATTAAAATAATATTTAGTTCACGTTTTAATCGTAATATTTCGTTTGAAATGGATTCGCTAGTCGCAGATAAGATTACGGAACGGTTGCCCACGGTACCGGTTGACACGTCCATGCTGACGGAGTTTAAGAACTTGCAGTTAGCCGACGGAAATTACGCTTTCCCTGGAGATATCGATCTATTGATCGGTGCTTCGATTCTCCCGCATCTCCAGTTATCACGTAAAATTCAAGGTCTTACGATGTACCCCGCTCCGCACGCACTGGAAACAGTTCTCGGGTTTGTTATAGTTGGTTCCGCACCCGCTTGTTTAGTTAGTTACTCGACTGTGTCGCACTGTTGCACCGTCGAGCCGCCGCTTGAGTCTACCATCCGCAAGTTCCGGGAGATTGAAGAGGTCAATGTCCCGCCTATTCTCAGCCCTGAGGATCAGGTCACTGAGGAGATTTATACCCGCACGACTACTCGTGATAAAGATGGTCGTTATGTTGTCGCGCTCCCTTTCAAGGGTGATATTTTTTCGCTCGGTGGCTCCCGTGCCTCCGCAGAAAAACGCTTTCTATGCTTGGAACGTAAGATTCAAGCTGAATTATCACCGGAAAATATATTCCATGTCGCTGGAACAGAAAACCCAGCTGATTGTCTCTCACGTGGTTTGCTTCCTGCGCAAATTTTAAATCATCCGCTTTGGTTTTGTGGCCCTCCCTGGCTTCATACCACTCCTAACGAGTGGCCAAGTGTTCCGTTTAACCCCGCTACTGTTTCAGAGCCACCCGAGGAGAAGAAACATACGCTTGTAGTATCAGTTCCGCGTGAAGAGTCGGTTGTTTTGTTGTTGTCTAATCGAGTCTCGTCTTGGTCGAGACTATTACGCTGTGTAGTTTACGTCTTAAGATTTTTGAGATTATTACCATCGCGTGGTTCTATAATCGCAGCTGATTTGGATAGAGCTGAATCAGTTGTACTTCGAGAGTTGCAGAAATTTTATTTTTCAATAGAATTTCGTAGTTTAGAATCACAAAAACCTTGTAGTCGCGCACTTCAACATTTGAAACCATTTTTGCAAGACGGACTCATTCGTGTCGGTGGCCGTCTGCGAAATGCTAAGTTAGAGTTTGAACAAATGCATCCAGTAGTTCTACCACGCAAGGATCACGTTTTGGATTTGTTGGTGGATTATCACCATAAGGTGAATTGTCACGCTGGTCCCGATTTATTAATGTCCATTCTTCGACAGAAGTACTGGATACTTTCCGCTCGCAATTTGATACGCGCTAGAGTGCACAGATGTGTGCCCTGCTTTAAGCTCCGCCCGCGTTTCAACGCGCCGGAAATGGCCGACCATCGTTCTTGTCGTGTTGTACAGACGGTGAAACCTTTCATACATACTGGGACGGACTGTGCTGGACCGTTTAAGGTCACTATTGCCCGTGGTCGTGGTATACGTTCCACAAAGGCATACATTTGCCTATTCGTTTGTATGACAACTCGTGCAGTTCACATAGAGTTAACCAGTGATTTGAGTACGCAGGGTTTTATGTCTGCATTTAAACGATTTTTATCTCGCCGTGGTCCCGTTAAGCGCTTATACTCTGACAACGGCACAAATTATGTTGGAGCGCGACGCAATATTTCGGAATTACATACATTCTTACGCTCCAAGTACTACCAAAGTGAATTCGCCCATGTCTTAGCTGAGAATCGCATTGATTGGTGTTTTAATACGCCAGCGGCTAGTCATTTTGGTGGCAATTGGGAGGCGAATATTAAAAGCCTTAAGTCGCACCTGTTTCGGGTCATAGGCGAACAGATTCTCTCGTACGAGGAGTTGAGCACCGTACTCGCTCAGGTAGAGGCGTTGATGAATACGCGTCCGTTGTGTCGGACTTTGTCTAGTGATCCATCGGAGCCGCTAGCGTTGACGCCGGCTCACTTCTTGACGACGACTCCTCTTAAATATTTGCCCGCTTTAGATGTCGAGACTGACAAACTGCAGCTCCACCCGCGTCACGCTCTGCTAGATAGCTTAGTTCAGTCCTTTTGGAAGCGATGGAGGACAGATTATCTGCATGCGCTGCAGTCGCGTCAAAAGTGGAACACTCCTTCAGATCCAGTCACAGTCGGTACTGTGGTGATACTGAAGACTGAGAGTGCGCCTCCTCTGCACTGGCCTCTTGGTGTAGTGGAAGAAGTTTTTCCGGGTTCGAACGGAATAACGCGAGTCGTAAAAGTTAAAACCGCAACTGGATCGTACCTGCGTCCGGTTATTCGCCTCTGCCCTCTGCCTAATCAGTAGTAGTGGCATAGTTAGTTATAAGTTGTTTCGCTACCTAGTATTGATAGTTTAGATTAGTAATAGGGTTTAGTTTCGCTTTTGTTTTTTTTTTCTTTTCTTTGAAGGTAACCCTTCAAACCCGGGGGGAATGGTTGCGCCAATTTGCTATGATCCGCGACTTTGTTTTTTGTAATTTGTTTTTTTGGCCTAGCAATCCTATCCCTACCGTATCCGCTTCCCGCACGACCTCGAGAGAAATGATTTGACATTGACGTTTGTGCATCCATTGTGAATGTGACCGCACCGCTAACCGCGCCCGCTCGAAATTACAAGAAAATTGACTATTTTCGTGATCCAACCATTCAAACTCAACAACAGTGGTGCCGTGTAGTGCAAAACAGGACCTGGCAGTGATTTAAATGTGCGAAGTCGAAAATCGCCGGCGGTGCCACGTGGAACCTTCGAAGTCTAAAGGTCAGTGCTCTTTCCCAATACCTTTATCCCATGCCAGGCATAGTATCTGCATATTGTTAATAAACCTTAGATCGCTTTTTAAAATCTACAGTCCACAGCTTATTTGCGCAACCAATAACTAAAAAAAACAAACAACGACCTAAAATTACTTCTTTTGTATTGAAGTAACCAAAAAAAAAAGGTTTGTACTTAACCAAACAACATACAAAAGCGCATTTAAAACTACTTGTATTCATATTCAAACAAGCGAACTATCTTATCAGGTCAAGTTCCCTACTATTGAACGAAACTTCATTCCATTCACTCAGTTGACATCTCACCTGTCACTAACCTCAGGTTTTTGACGATAATCATCGTAACCCATTCACAAAACCACCGTTTGCTCGACAAAACCGCCCCCGAAACGCAAAGGGTTGATAAACATATCAAAAGGTTGAACACACCTGTTTTTTTTAAATAAATCGGGAGTCTTTGTGTGGACACAATTGATAAATATCAATAATCAACATACGATATCGACATGAGTTTATTGATAGTCACAAAGACCTCCCGTGAGTCGCCGTGTGACAATAGACGGTATGGTGTATTGATAAAAAATAGATTGAGTCAAGGCTGAACTTAAATATATGAAATTTTAATGGTGTAGGGATTTTCGGCTTTGTTAAAACGTTAAATTAAAGAAAGCAACAAAATAGCTCAAAAATAAATAACAAATGGTTTCTGAAACTTTTCAGAGCAATATTTAAGTAGGTCTATTAAAAACCATTTAATGTAATTGCAGATTTGTTTTGTATTACAGAATTGTGAAGTTTTTGTACCCATTCATACTCAAAAAGTGAAAGAATATTTAAGACGCAATGCGATAACTTTTCACGAAACCCTTTTATTAGCGTTCTGGTAAAAACAACTGTACGCTGAGTAAGGCCATAATATTCTGCTATTGCGACGTTTATTTTTTCTAAATTTAGCACGATTGTTGTGAAATTAAAGGGCTTCATCACCGTCGTTCAATCATTAGGTAAGTAATATAACATGGAATTTTCCTGTCGCAATCGGCTGCAATCCGCCCCCAATCGTCTCCTTCTAAACCAAGAAACCCAATTAAAAGTTACAAATCTTCCGGCGATTCACGTGAATCTATCGCAGAATACCAAGAAATGTTATAACATGTAAATTGACTTATGTACGATATTATTTCTTTAACAGCTGTTCAGGGACACAACCTTCTGACTTCTTATGATGTGTCTGTAAACCATTTTCCAAAGGAAAAGCTGAGATTAATTTCTTTTTTGTTGTTACATGTAGGATTGGCTGTTTGTAAAAAGAAATAATATGGTTGATTTTATTTGGTATAATAAATAAAAAAAAGAGATTTTATTGGAAAACATGATTTTTGTAGATTAAATTAATTATTTAGAAAAAAAATAAATGACAATAACGTGTCGTTAATGACAATTTTATTACATAAACCGTTGAACAATGCACGCGGTGCGTTGTGGTAGGTAGCACGCACGCTAGCACGTGTCGCGCGGTCGCGCCTGTGTGTGACGGCTTGACAGAGTGGCGATTAGCCCGCTGCTTGTCTGACTGCCACATACCTCGGCGCTGCATGGGTACTAGGACTAGATGAGTTTAGAACGGGAATTTTTCAGTTGTGCACTGCGCAGAATTTTTTTGCCCAGCTTTTGGGCATTTTTGGATTGGACAATCATATTTTTTGTTTTATTTAGTGGAGGTGCACGCTATTTTTATTTATAAATAAACTTTTTATCTGGCTGTACTAAACAGGTTCAAAAAATTTGTGGTATTCAGACACCACTAATTTCACGTCAGTGAAAAAATATTGAAATTAAAAAGTGTTGATTCGAACACTGTGTCCGAATATAATTATTGTGTCCAAATTGGCAGAGAATATGTGACCTCACTATAAGTACTGATTTAGTACTGTAATAGTTTTAGTACTGTAATAATATATCAATTTTATATCGGAACCACGACAGCTCTTTTGCGCATACTATTTAAAATAAAAATAATAACATAATCGAAACTGGACTAATTAAAGATAACGCAAACACACTTTTCCGATAAAAGGATCTTTTTGTCCTTTCCCCTATTTATTTGTCTATATTTTAGCAGCAGTTTTCGATCTCGTTAGGTACAGTTGTAATTTCGTCTTTACGTCTTTGTAATAGGGTATATTTGGTTTACATATAGACAACGCATAGCGGATGGCCTGTGGGTGACAGTTACGATAGAGTGGCGATTAGCCTGTCTCTGCCTGCCATCTATCTGTACAGTTGTGTACAGCTAAATATAAACAAATGAAGGTTTCCGTGGATCGCCTTTCATGCTGCTCTGTTATTATGATATTGTTTTTGTAGATGTTAGTAATTTTATTATTTTAAATGTTAGTTTATTATAAAATAATAAAATTTAAGAAATCACTTCCAGCACACCTGGCGAAGGAGTACTGGATAAAAGAGATATGATTCTACGTAATATATTTTTTTGTTAACCTTGTTTTGTCAAACTTTCCAAAAAAAAAAAATCGTCACTGTAAAATTATAATAATGAACAATAATCGAAGGAATTCGGAAAAACATAACTGTACAGCTAATTGATTAAATTATTATATAAAGATACAAATCTTGAAATTTGGTATTCGGAATAAAAAAAAACTTAATTTAAAACCTAAATTCTTTACCAAACTCAGTAAGTGGTTCGGTTGGCGCAGTGGTTAAGCATTGGGCTGCTGCTGCTGCGCTGCAAGTCCCGGGTTTGATTCCCGCACGGAACAAATTTTTGTATGGCCTAAAGCTATATGATTTGGGGCTTGTCTTGCGAATATGTGGCTTTAAATGTGTTTGGAACGCATTCACGATCCAGAAATAATTCCTAGTCTAGGGTAGCATTGAAAAAAAGAATTAAGTATGCCTCAGATAATGAATTAAGTTGAGATTTGTTGAACCTAGCCACAGCGCGCAACAAATCTAATTTGATAAAATCAAAATTCCGGACGGGCAACTTCAGACGAAACAATTTGCAAACTCTCCGGCCAACTCACCAAAATAGTTTATCTTAGACGAACGCGCCGCGCAAACATAGTCAACGAGCAAAACAACCGGCTCGTGACACCTACCTACCGTGTTACACACAGAGATCGGTATCCTTAACTACACACTTCACGTAGCTGCGTCTCTCTCGCGCTAAGAAAATGAAACGGACCAATGAGGGGGTGGGGTGACACGCATTTCCGGGCCCGGCTCCAATCAGCTGCTAGAACAAAGGAGTCGCGATAGCTACTTACCTACAAGTAGCTACCGAGGGTCGGCTATAAGCAGAACTGTGCTCCACCTCACACATGTGCACTAAACACACACAGCCGGCGTTTTTTACCTGCGGACGCGTTTTTGTGGGCGTAGCGCTTGTTTGTGTGGCGGTGTCTAGCCGGTGATCACTTGGCGAAGTTTGCGCAAGTCGCGGGAGTAATGGCTGGAATATATCGGCTTTGGCTTGAACCTGGCCGCCAGCCGCCAACCTGCCGCGCGATGCGCCTTTGTGACTACGTTAACAACCACGAATGAGGGAGGGAGCGCATCTTCAACATTTAACGCAGGTTTATAGTAACAAGACGTAAAACTTAGCCCGAAAATATTAAACGATATTAGGTACACAAACACAATCATAAGCTAACCGTCATTTCCCCCGGAATAAGCTCTCAGATTTGTTATGTATTTTAAATCTCATGAAAAGAAAATAAAACGAAGGAGGTATTATCCTGAACGACATCCTGTTACGGCTTATTTCTTCTTTCGACTCTCAGAATCCTCACGTCGTCGTTAAAGGTACATTTTTCTTTTGCAGTCCTCGTGTGACGTACCTGCCATATCCCGAGGACCCTTCCGTGATCCGTTGTAATGCAAATAGTGCCTTATACGCACGTAACACAGTTGCGAATGTAATAATTTAATGGTAACACGCCCTGTAAGACTACAATTTGACTATCGCGAATTTCCTGCGTTACTCTAACTCCGAAATGTTTGATGGTGAGAGGTTTTGGTATTGTAAAGTGAAGCCTATGTTTTAAGGTAAGGGTTTATTTTGGTTTGGAATAGATTGAGACGCTGAGAAACAAATCTGCGTAAGGTACATGGTGTCGAGTAACTCGTGTTCTTACCCTCTCTCCTTTGTTCGGGCCGGAAGAGTGCGCTAGAATTACATGCTCCAGTCTGATGTGCGCTTATTTTTTACGGCGCTATATTGTGTTTCGTGAGCTCTCTTATAGTTATGCAGTTCAACGACTGAAGAAATAAGAGGGTGGATGAGGGAAACAAAACAAGTTTACAATTTTTATTTAGACAAGGCGGAACAGATTCAAGGAAATCTACTTCAAACAAATGACTGTCGGAAACCTTTTTGGTGTTATTTTTCAGAGATTGTTTCAGAAAGTATTCCGGGATTATTAAAAGTGTTTGTGAAGGCTGAGCAGGTAGGTGTGGGTCAATATTCGTCGGAGTCAACAAACAACGTCTGTGACATAACAATTTCTGGAGACGTTGGCTCGACTGCACTACCCGGCTCGTTCACGCTCATTGGCTCCCATCTCTCGTAGCTGCGCGCCACCCCGCATACTGATATCTGGATTAAATTACTCTCCCAACTATTTTACACAAAACCAGAGGCCATAATTAAAGTCCAGGCGAAAATGGGTGAAATCAAACGTCTTATCTGACCAGTGGGAAATAGCGTTTCTTCGCTGAATAGTTTCCACCGAGTCGGGTAGTAAGTGAGCGGAATAAATAATTATTGCGGCGATCTAAAGTTGCCACCGGTTGCGATGCGGCAGCCGGGAGATACCTAATGAACATAGTTTCTATTGGCTGTGCTTTTGTGTGACGCCAACTTAGACTAGTCATGCTCGAACTGGGAGGATTTTGTAGAGTTTTATTCAATATATTTTTATCTTACCATCCTTGTTATTTGCATTAGTTAAATATGACTATGTTCAAATTGGTGTAAGCCTGGAGATCTGTCATACAGGTCTCGAACCTAATTCATCATTCGACTCCAGCTCACACAAAGGTTTTAGTCTTAAGGCAAAATTTTATAAATAAACTGGTGTTCAACGCACCCTTATTAAGAGAGTATTTATTGTAATTATTTTGTATAAAATGACGTTATAAGTTAATAAATTGTTTACTCTATAGACATTAGATAAATATAAGTCTGTATTGGTATCTAGTAAATACAATTTATTAAACAAAAATATAATATTCAAATATTTAAAAACCATGAACCGAAACGTAATTCCAGTTTCACTTTCATCAAACACAAGGCTCCCATAAAATCAATGGCAAAAGGAAATACAATTCACTTTCACGGTGTCTGAAATAAACCATTCTTTGCATTGAAAGGGGAATAATCTCAGTGTAGCAGCGGGGGCTTAATCAAAATCGGTGAATTGCTTTAAATCAGGGAAAACGCAGGAAATATCCTTTGTGTTGGCAATTTCCCGACATGCGTGCCGTTAATGTGCTATCGGAGGTAATGACTTCCTTAATTAATTCGCGATATTAGAGGCGGCGGCGACATCTTAGCGGTGCTGCGAGGTGTGATGTGGCGCCGGGAGGGTTGAGGCTCTTGTGTGCTACTCGTATAAGTAAGGTGAGTGGTGTAGCTTTGCAAGATGGTGCTAGTACCGGTAGTTGGTAGTTAGGTACTGCTTAGTTTTATTGGGGGATTATTATTTTAAATAAAGTTACTGTTTATAAGCCAAAGATGTAGATAATAATAATACTTTGCTCTAAAAATATGTGACTATGAAATACCTTCAAATAATTCTTGATCATGTTTCATTCTCAAATTGGGGCACATGTCGTTTCACATAGGAAAATTTTCTAAAACAATACATTTGTATGCGGAGATAATGTTAAAAAGCAGAGTATATTTACAACAGACACTGTAGTAGTCTGTAAGACATATATGTACTTGTAGGTTTCTTCAAAAAGTTTACAATTTCGTCCATCAAAATTAGCCTCCTAGTTTTACATAAACGATACATAGACGAACAAGAGGAGGGTAAGCCGTCGCTATGGCACCGGAGGCAGTAAGAAGTTATTTTAGGGGGATATTACGCGACATCAGGGGCTTATCTTTACGGCAGGTGTTCCGTCCCACCCCGCGGGGACAAATTTACGAAATATGTCGCGACTTATGCGGATCACGCGGTAATGTTGGCAATCTGCGCAGCTTAGGTTTATGTCAACGGACCTCCATGGAACATACTCATTGTTAGGTTTTAAAACATTTGAAAAACGAACGTTTAGTGACCTGGAAGCTTTCTTCATTTAAATTACTTGCTCAGACGTTTCCGAGAAGTACGTACTATGTATGCGATATTTTTTTTTTATGGCATGTGTGCTTGGTGACTTCCAATATTTCTTGTAATTTTAATATTGGTAAGAGTTACAGTGTGCTATCGTCTAGTGTCTGAAATTGTTGAATAAGTATAAATATGTCAATCTAATGTAAACCCAATTCAATCATACCATATACGTTCATATCTACAATTGTTTTATGACCAAACCTTTCCTAACTGTCTATATCATAAGTCGTCTACCTATCCTATTTTACTGGTTGCTAGTCACTTGTTTGTCAGTTATTTAACGGAACACGTAATAAATATGTTACCAGCTATCACGTCCACTTTTCATGACAGATTATTACATAATGTGTCATGTAATAATCTGTAAGTACCTAATTAATTTCAGATATGTGACTGGTTGGCGTCTCAGAGTGCGGCTATTATTTGTTAATTTTTGTTAACTTGGGTTTATATCCGTAAAAAAATTGTGTGTAATTAAAATAAATAAATAGTTCTGATTTACTATTGTATAAATTTAATTTAAACATAGAAATCATTCTAAATTTGCAACAAAATCCAGAATCTAACGGTCAAAACAACAATCAACAATTGACGGTTGGTCGATCAATTGTTCAGCCCTGCTGCACATTACACCTAAACCAATAAAATAATTTTGTAACCAATTTTCAGAGCATTACATCTCTATGATGGAGTACTTCTCACGCAAGGAGTGAACCGTATCATGTACTCAACACTTAACATCACAACCACCCCTACGATCAAACGCTCAAAATTCCCATTAACTCAACATGTTAGAAAGCTAATAACCAATTAAATAGATTAATAAAGATATTCACGTCATTCCACCAATTTGCTATTGATCTGTATTTGTATACCTTTGATGTTGTGAGGCTCCTTCAAATCATTGTTTGTAGACATCGAGCTTCAATGATTGCGTAACAAAAGTTCAGTTCTAATGAATTGTAGGCGTAATAATCTGCTAATATGTTACAAATAATTAATAAATAAATTTAATAATAAATTAAAACTTAAATAATAATTTTAAAACATTTTGACTCGTAAAAATAAGTTGGTGTAATGAAACGACTCATGATATTTCGCTTTGTTGTTCTAGAATAATTGGCTCGGTTTTCGGAAAGTGTTGTTGTTAGAAGTTTGGGATGGTTTCACCCGCAAGTTGCAGAAATATGTTTATAATTGATAGTTTGGTGGAACATATGCTTGTGTATGCTCCTGTTTGCGGAAAGACACGTCCTTTAAATAAGTCAGCTAAATACCCACCTATCTATTCTTTAAAACACAATGTCATAATTACCACATAATCTAAACATTGCCAAATAAACTGTTGCGCTCATCAGTTAAATAAAAATTTTACCACGACGCGATCGTCCCGGGGGAGCTCATTGTGGTCCCACAATGAGCGCGCCTGATTGGCGGAAGGATGTTCTCACTAAATAAAAAATATCGACGCGTCATTTGGCGCAATTTTCGTCGAATTTTCAAACGATAAAACCTGTCATTTCGCTGTTGACGCGCCTATAAAATATTCATGCAGACGGGCGACGGAGAGATGAACGATTTTTTCTTCGATTTACGCCTCGAAATAAGATGTCATTTTCCGTATCATTAGCGGCGGCTTGAACGTCGCGATGCCACTATTTATACGCAAATACGATAAAAATGATGCCCGGCCGATCGACTGTTTGACGCGCCATTGATAAATTGCGACCTTTTCAATTTTTTTTTCTTATCTTTTTTCACGTTTTTTCTTCATTCTGTTTTTTCATGTCGGCGACGACGAGTTTTAAATGTCTTTTAATGTATTCGAGGATTGTGTTTGATGAGTAATGACGTCGAATCTGTAAAATGAGTTTATGGTACGGTAATTCTATTTTTAACGACTCAAGAGGAATTTTCCGTATGTTTGATTTCTTGCCTTGTACACCATGGTAAGTAGTTTACCAATTTATTTATTTAATCTTCAACAAGACAATAACAAAAGAGTATTGCAACTTAAAAGTGCAAAGTTGGACTTAATGGGCATTCTCTATCAGTCAACTTAGGATGATGAAAAGAAAATATTACAGGTGCATAAAAAAATGTTATTTCTAAGCATGCATAAAAAAGTATACATGTATATAAAATTTAAGAAAAAAAAAATATTATAAATTTTATATTATTTTCTCATCACGCCTTACATATACATTTACCTACTATTGCAAGCTGGATTCAATTACACATCTACCCTAACTGTATAGTATCTCATAATCCTCTTACGACACATGGAAGAAAATAAAGAAACCCACTCTTAGCCGACTCCAATCCATGACCAGCTCACTTCCAAACCTACACTCATAACAAAATATAAAAAAAAAAACAACTATCTAGACATCCAATCATTTTTTAAGTTCCATCAATATGATTCGCCCGACCGATACAGCAAGTGCTCTACGATAGATTGGTGCTCGTATTTTCATAGCAAGGTAAATTCGATCGGAATAAAACTCCCTCGGTACTGGAGCTATTCGTTGAGCCCTCTCTTTGCGGCGAAATCGTGCGGAGTAGTTTATCTCACCCGTTCGTTTTCAAACTACCCGCACAAAAGAATCTCATATGATAATCTGCAGATCTTTTTGATAAACACCCTGTAATGTATTAATATGACGGGGAAAATTAGGTGAGCTGTTTTGTTTTCTTTCGATGCGTTGGAAAGGATATAAAAAAAAAATCGAGGCCTTTTATACCTGACCGAGCAAACGTTCTTCTACTACTTACAAGGAGGAGGGTAAAAAATAGGAGGAGTTCGATAACAGAGACTGTGATACGAGATTTTTATGAAATGGATTAGGTATCAATAACGAGTGTTTGATTTTCTTTTACTTCTGAGACATTCTAGACTTGCAGTGCTATTCTCTAAGAAAACAGCCTTGAAAGCAGCGCTGTGGCAACGTTGCCGTAACCACGAAATCCAAATAGGTATTCACTAAAGTGTGAGTAGCTACACTAGCGCTCAAGGCTGTGACGGCTGTGAGTTGGAACTACTCAACGGCGGGCAATTTGACAGTTCTTCATAGATATTGGTACAGGTCTCCTATGAAGTAATTGGTTTGACAAATATTAGGTCAATTAGGTATGACGTTATACTTTAAAAACCAGAGCATGTGACAGTCACCCCCTATATGTTTTACAAAACGGTTTAATCTCTCATCCAGTACAAATACTGCCAAATATATTTTCTAACAAACTTCATCAAAAATCCGTGGTAAGTTGCGCAGTGCACAGATGCCAGGCCGGCTTATTATGGCCCCACGTTGGGCGCCAGGCGACAATATTGCGCGACCGCCGTGTCCCGACTAATCCCCGGATTCATTTATTTTTCGACAACGCAATACGATTTTATCTCACGGCTTCCGATGCTGTTTGCCTTCTGTTATTATGCTCCCGCCATATTCGGTAAACTTATTTATTTATATAGCGACCCCTATAAGGGGTGATTTGACTTTTAATACCAAGTTTAGTGGTCGGTTTCGTTTTAAATCTGCGCTTATTTAATTTAATGGCGATGTGAGATATTGATTGTCTGGGATTGCTTTGTTCACGCGGAGGGGAAGTCTTGATAGCTCTTTTTTCTTATTTAAGTATATTGATGCAATCTTCCTAAGGGCTTATCTTCGCATATGATACTCGTACTATGCCAGCGACTTAGTTCGCGAGAATCTTTTCATATTTATTTTTTACACCTTTTAATCCGTATTTTGAGGGCAGTTTTGGAAAAACGAATAATTCCAGTTTTTATTAATAATAATAATAATATTTCACAACTATCACACAACGCCGTCTAGTCCCAAGCTAAGCAGAGCTTGTGTTATGGGTACTAGTCAACTGATAAACATACTTATATATTTCTAAATACATACATATTATAGATAAATTACACCCAGACACAGAACAAATGATCATATGCTCATCACACAAACATTTGTCCTGAGTGGGAATCGAACCCACGACCTCCGGCATAGCAGTCAGGGCCACTAACCATTAGACCAACAGGCACGTTTATTAATCCTTAAAACCTCTTTTTTGTTCTATTGGGGATAATGCTGAAAATAAATAATGATAACATATATTATTTACTTAGTTTGCAAAATTGCCCCTTTTCACCCCGTTAGAGGTTAAATCTCTAAAAAACCTTCTTAGTCCTCGTCTACGTCATAAAATGTCCTCGTCTCTGCCCTCTGCAGAGTCTAGTCCTAATAGGTTTGGCTATATACAACCTTATTTTTTAGTATATGCGAAACTTGACACGTGTCTAGTATTTTTATGTAAAAAAATATACATATGTATAAAATTTCAAAACCCTATCATGAAAAATCACAAATTTATAAGCTTGTTATGTTACCTGATTGTCCGCACAAATACATAGGCACCGGGCTATCAGTGCGACTGAGGGGTTGTTCTGCTCTCGCAAACAGCTGTGTGCTGGCGCCTAATGCCCGCTATAATCTGCCTTGATCTGTGTATTATAATACTTAGTGTCACTGGAGTCCAACTTGTGACCTTTTTGTATATTTTTGGGAAAAAATATAACATGGTGTAAAAATTATTGTAATCGATTCAGTTATATAAACCATATTCAGGTTTCGCATATACTATAAATAATGTTATATAATAAAAATATAATAAATAGCTAAAACTATATATAATAATATACTATAAATAATAATAGTTTTGGTTATGTATAGATGTCATTTCCATTTAAATATAAGCTGTATATACATATAAAAATGTTTCAAGAGATGACGACACACGTGTGTCCCCTACAGCACTCCACGTAAGTGGGTCGACCTCAAACTGACTGTCCTCCAACTGATGCACCTATATCAAGTAACTTTTGTTCTAGATTCTATATTATATTAAATCAAACATTTTATGAAAACATAGATAATATATAGGGTGACTGGTAATTAGTGACCGATGTTTAAACACGTGATTGTAGTCATGATAACAAACAACTTTTACTGTGGGACCAAACCTGAAGTCGCGTTCAATGTACGAGGCAAAACGCTTAGTCCAAACCATAGAGGTTTCAGTCAGGTCGGGTTGTCCCATGGTAAATGTCATTATTTTCTTAGAGTCAGTCTTTACTTCAGACCTTATCCAGATACAAAAATATCGAAATGTAAGGAACGTCTAGAAACAGCATATTAATCTACATATATAAAAGCGAAATACCACTCACTGATTAATCACGAAATAATAATAATATTATTTTCACACACACAACACAGTCTAGTCTCAAGCTGTTATGGGTACCAGACAGCTGATAAACATATTTATATATTTCTAAATACATACATATCATAGATAAATAACACCCAGACACAGAACAAATGAACGTGCTAATCACACAAACTTTTGGCCTCGATGAGAATCGAACCCACGACCTCCGGCATAGCAGTCAGGGCCACTAACCACTAGACCAACAGGCCAGTCAAATTTCAGAAACTATAACACCTATAAACTTAAAATTTGGCAGGTAGGTTCCTTATAGGGTATAGACACCCACTAAGAACGGATTTTAAGAAACGCCACCCCTAAGGGGGTAAAACGGGGTTTGGCCGCAGGCAGAAGCTAGTGTTTTATATAAGTATCTAAATCTATGAAGAGAACGTCGCCCACGTGATGTCCCCTTCAGCACTCGACGTAAGTGGGTCGCGCTGAAACTGACAGTCGTCCGTCTGTATAGTTCATTCAACTTAGCTTTGTCCAGTGTAGAAAAAATTAGAGGTAATTGGCTTATATTTATAGCCTATTATTACTTAGTCATCTTAGTTGGTCTCGTTGACCGTAATATGACGAAATTGACACAATGACTTGGCCTTGGATTATGTATTCATTATCTAATATATACACCACTATTTTTTTATTAGTGCAAATACTTAAAGGGCTTATTAGAAAAGGTCTTGTTATTAATTAAGTAAAGTCTCAATAAATAATATTAATAAACAGCAAAGTTATGAGCGTTTGTTTATATCCCAAAATCACACTCAATTTATGAAAACATTGTGCAGGTTATTGTTTATGAATGAAAAAATGTCAATAAAAATGGAAAAACACTGTGCTTAGTATTTTCTAGTAGTAGTTGTTATGTATGATGATTCAATTATGAATTTACCAATCTTTAGCTGTACACACAATAAAACACTGATTGACATGACTAAATTCAGTCAATTTTTCAAATCGATAACTTTCAACGACTTTACTCACTTTCCCCAGCTTCACAAACCGTCCTATACACTTTATAGCTCACAATTTATCAAGAGAATGGCGCTCACGTGGTCCCCTCAGTCCTCGATGTAAGTGGGTCGGACTGGAACTGACAGTCGTGCGTCTAATGCATAGTTGTGCGCTTTTAATTAATTTTACGTCCGTGTTCTAATGGAGGCTGTGGTGTCTTTAGTGAGACGGCCGCTTAAGTGGGTTGTTTGTCGATGATCTCATTAACTTGGTTTTATGTTAAAGAAAATCTCAGTTTTTATTTTATTTTATTGGTAATGTTTAACTAGTATATTGGTTGTAAAAGGCCACTATTATAAACTTTTTTGAAACTAAATGTGTTTAGTGATTACTAACCAACTAATGCTTCAACGTTTTTTTTTTTAATTTCTCCCGCTCTAGGTTGAACAATGTGTGTCAGTTTTTTACTGATCTGAAATCCACCTGTGTTTCTTAGCGCTTTACATTGTTAGCCTCTCTTTTAAGATCACGCAGCCTTAATGCTAATATTTAAGAATTCTTCTTATACGTAATAAAATAACATAAATAAAACAAATCTATATCTATATTATTTATTAATATTAGTATAAAATTAATAATCTACAAATTTGTTTTAATTTTGTCTCATAAAGCAAAGATTTTTCTGAACGTCATTAATTTACTTATTCTGAACGGTTTCTTCTGATATAAATAAAGTATAAGTCTATTAAACCCTCTTTAGCGCCAGCCATTGAATTTAACAGGTAATAATGATTAATTTATGAAAAGCATTAAAATTGTACATCTGTCATTGGAAATTACATTTGTACCTCGAATTTCGATATTTCGATGGCATATAGGACGTGACTTCAACAATGGGCTGTCGCTTATCATTAAATTTGACGAAGCAGTCGCTCCGTGTCACAGAAATTTGCATATCTTATTAAAAACCCCGACGTCAGAGATAAAAATGAAAATGAGACACGTAAAAGAAAAAAAAATATAACGGACAAAACGCTCACGAGACAATGGTTATTTTGGGCGATACGAAAAAACTGTTTTGTCATGGAAATTTCGGGTGGACACTTTGCATTTTCTTTATTTCTCCCCATTCCTTAGTCGACGAAGAAATCTGTTTTTTTAATTATCGTGTTTGGTAATTAGTTTCGGGAAACGATCTCTTTCTTCCGTTTCCCTTTGCGCAAGCAACTTGTCTGCTCCTAATGAGGTAATTTATAGTCTAACCGCTGCACTCGAAATGTAGGCTCTTTTTTGTTCAAATCTTTGAAGTTGTTTAAGTCTTAAAACTGCAAATATTAAAGTCGACTTTGTTGTGAATGGGCTGTATAAGATATCATTCAAAGATAAGTATATATTTGGGGCCATGTGTTGACTTCTGGAAGGGAAACTCGGGGTCTTAGAACGCAATGCAAAGAGGTGTAGTTTTAGTCAGTAAAAGTCTGATACGCCCTCTCTTTCCTTCCTAGAGCGGGGTAAGTCTTTAGATGATTTCCAACCTTAAAAAAAGATAGGTACCTACATAGGTTGACTGGTAATTAGTGACCGATAATTAAACACGTGATTGTAGTCATTATAACAAACAACTTTTACTTTGGCACCAAACCAAAAATCGCGAAAAAAAAAATCTACTGGTCAGTAGGTATATTTATGTTTGCCTAAATGGTCAAAATGTACTGAATTTGCTGATGTTTTTCGTGATGTCAGGTTTGGTCCCTTAGTAAAAGTTGTCTGTTACTATGACTACAATCACGTGTTTAAGTATTGATCACTATCTACCAGTCACCCTATTTATATCATATACAATATGTATTAATAATTCCTTCAATACCTTATTATGCTGCGGCATTGTTCGATAGAGTTACTTTGGTCCTGGAATGTAAATGGTAATTGAAGGAACATACGGGTTTTAGTCAGTGGAAGTCTGAAATTTGCTCTCGCTTCAGCCAGAACAGGAGGAGTCGTTTTTGAAAAAATATCCTAATTATACAACATTATTTTTAATATATGTGAAACCTGAAACACCTGTCTATTATTTTTATGTAAAGGATCTATGTACAAGATTTAAAAACTGTTATAAAAAATCACAAAGTACCATAACTACCAATAGGTACCATAACTGGCTTATAGCCAGTTATGGTACCTGGTTGGCGACATAAATACATGGTCACCGGGCCACCCGAGTGACTGAGGGGTTGTTTTGCTTCCGCACTCAGCTGTGCGCTGGCGCCTAATGACCTGTATGACCTGCCGTGAGCTGTTTTGTGCTTAGTGTCGGTGGTGACCAACTTGTGACCTTATTTAAATATTTTTGGAAAAAAATGTACCTAACATGGTGTAAAAATTACTAGAATCGATTCAGTTACTGATTCTGTACAAACTATATTCAGGTTTCAAATATGCTAAATATAATGTTGTGTATTAGGAGTAGGTAAATAAAATAATAATAAACTTTCTGTCTCGAATCACGATTTTGATTGTTCGAAGTTCAAAACAACTACTTAACTCAATGACCTATTATAAACTTTTATAATTTGCCGAAAACAAAATGAATTTCGGCGAAACCTAAATTTCGGGTAATGTTGCTAAATCTTTTGATGTCGCCAAACAAATTGAAGCACTTGGTGGGATTCAGACCAAGCTTTATTTTTCCCTCACGATACTGGCGCCAAAAATAATTCTCCCTAGGATTATATCAATTGTGGATACACTATGGTTTTTGGTTACAAAAAAAAAAACCACAGCACACTTGTTAGGTTTTTTTAGGCGATGACGATAGTCCCTATGTAAGTATAAGTATTTGGAATCCGTAGAAAATTTTACTTAAAGCAAACGTATATAATTCATTGATATTTATGATAATTACACCGTAATGTATGAGTCAAAAAGAAAGATCATTGTTATGAGTATTAAATATTTTGAGTTCACCTTTAGCCATGAAATTGCCGTATTTTTAAAGGTAATTTTTAAATTATTATAACTTCGGTTTAATTGGAATTATAACTTCAAATAAAATCTGTATTCTAATCTAAGTGAAAATCGCATCAACGTCCGTTGCAACAATAAACAGAAAGACACACACAAAGCGATACACTTTTAAAAATTACTTTCAATTACATAGTTCTTGTTGTTAAGATAGGCAAATTTTGATTTAACTTTTTTTTTAAATTCAATCGAATATGTTTGTGGAAAATCCAAGGGTTCGAGGAGAAGTGGGATCTCTGACTATTCAATGAAAAATAAAAAATGGTAATTTAAAAAACTGAAAACCTGGTAATTTTAAAAGACTGCTTTTCTGAGTATTCATGAAAAAGCCCTAAAACAAGAAAGTCGTTGTAGCAGTCGGGACCCATTACATCATAGATCTACTGACTAGACGGCTGACTTTCTAGAATGGGTCCCGACTGCTACAACGACTTTCTTGTTTTAGGGCTTTTTCATGAATACTCAGAAAAGCAGTCGGGTTTTTTAGTTTTTTAAATTACCATTTTTTATTTTTTACTTTTTTAGTTTTATTTTTTTACGATATCACTTTCAAAGTAATTACAAATCTAACGACACCTCGCAAACTAAAATCCATCGAGCCGTTCAGGCCACAGAGCGTGCCAAATATTTGAATTTGGCGCTAAAAATTCGCCATATTGTTTTTTTTTTTTATTTTGATATACCCAGTGTCACTCTCACAGTAAATACGAATCTAACGACACCTCTCAAGCTAAAATCCATCGAGCCGTTCAGGCTGCAGAGTGTGCCAAACAATTATACATACATACAAACATACATACATACTCTCGAAAAACATAACCCTCCTTCTGGCGCAGTCGGGTAATGACAAAACAGTCATAAGGATTCCTTGATTTATATAGTTTCTTAGAGAATGACCGATGGGTGTACTTCCTACAGCTGGTATTTGCGAGCAAAATAATAGGTGACATTGAACAGATGTCACTTATACGGGTTTATTGTTATAGGTGCTTATTGGGACTTAATGTCAAAACCTTTAGATTGATTTTGACTGTTTTATTGATGATTTTATTTATGTATTCGTACATATATATATTATTATTACACTACTTAGTGGAATCTAAAACAATATTATAATTATATACTTAGCATAGCATAGCACCATCCTTATAAAAGTCTCACTGCTGGGACTCAGGCCTCCTTTCTAGGAGAGGGAATGGGCCGTAAACCACCACGCGGGTCCAGTGCAGGTTGGTGGATGTCACATGTTTTCGAATTTTTGGTTCAAGGACATGCCGCCATGTTTCCTCACGAAGTTTCTACTTAAACTCGTACTGAGAGAGAGACACAGGTTTCCTCTAAAAGGCTGGCCAGGAGCACGCAAAGGGAAAAGGAAGGACAGAGGTGGTTTAAGTCAGTAAAAGTCTGACGCGTTCTCCTGGTCTACTTTAGAGTGGGAGAAGTAATTGGATAATTTCCCACGCTAAAAAGAAAAAAACTTTTAAACTGCTCTGGACTAATTTCGCTGCGCTGGCCACTGCTGTCTGTGGTCTCAACAGCGGGCGTCTATGGTATATTATTAAATCTTAATGCCAAAAAACTCAACTAAACACAGTCCCCCGTAATAAGACAGTTGTGTTTGTGTCATCGACCAACCAGTGTCATAATCTTCGGCATCTATATTAAAAAGACATGTACAGTCAGCAAAAGAGATAAGTAGTCAGGGTCGTCAAGTATATTATTAAATATGTATATACCTATATAAGTATAAGAATGAATTATAATTTTATTAATTAATGGTTTATTTAATACGAATTTAATTATGTTTCATTCATATCCATCCGTTTTAGTGAAAACTATTTCAACATCATCATCATCATTTCAACCAAAAGAAATCCACTGTTGGACATAGGTCTCCTCTAAGTGACGCCACAATGAACGGTCCTGTGCGACTCGTATACATTGGATTCTCGCGACCTTCGCTTTCTGTTCTGCGAGGAAAGCAATATTTCAACAGTAAGCTTATAATTTAGAGTTGACTTTGTGAGGGACTGGTACCTGATGTAGGTATGTACAACTACCTGTATTACAGGTCACCAGGTGCCTCTTGCGGACAGTAAGCTAGAAATGGTATTACTTAACTATATCTGAAGAACCATGGTTAGTTATCTCCTATATTGACTGTACATACCTATATTATCAACAGATGCGTACAAGTGGCGTATCAGTGTAAGCGACGCCACGCAATTGAAACCGCAGTGTCCCTTGTTTTTTACGCGAGGGTAGCTAAGCTCCTAATGCCAAGTAATTTCGTGACCCTGCTTGTTTGGAGCCTTTTACCGACTTAATGTCTCCGTACGAGCCCTATAAAACGTATATTTTAGAAAGTATTAAATGTTTGGGATATTACTGTTTTGGGACGTGAACGATTGTAGGTACAAGTATTTCTAAGTATTTTACGAGTAAGCACGGGTATTTTGTTGGATGTTGATTTGAATCAGTTTCGAAAGTTTAAACGATTTTAGTTCGATTGGCGGTGCCAAGTTGAAAATTTAATAAAGACTTCTCATTAAGAATCCTAATTAAATATTTCAAAAATACTGCGGTTTCTTAATGAGGACCCGACGCACGTCGAAATGAGAACATCTCAAGTCAAGGAAATTAAAATTCTCAAACAGAGGGCAGTTACAACAAATCCCGGCACTAAAACTCCTATATATCCCGGGCGAATGTTGTAAAAAATCATTGCCTCCATCCCTCGGCCCTCTCGGAGGGGAAAAATCTAATCTGTGCATTTTTTGCGGGACCGCGATGCCACAAAGAATTTCATTTCCCACTGTTCATCTATCTCTATTTCAGTGACGGCTCTTGTTCTTGGCCCTCCCCCTCGCACCCCCCCTCAAGCCCCGCAACCGTTTTTTAGACTTCCTCGATCGGAGATAAGGTTAAGCGAGCTCTACTTATTAGTGGTTTATACAAGACATTCATAGCCTGTCGCTTTAATTTAATTTGTTATGTAGGTACGACTTTATCGTCTGCCTCCACAGATATATCGTTGAACTCGATTAAAATTAGATCAGGAAATTTAGATAGAAAATTTCATATTAATGTGGGTATCGGATGTTTCTATTCCCACGCAGATTTTATGTAATATTGTCTGTTGCTAGAAAACTCTAGTGTACATAATTCATATTGAAATATGGCATCGAGACAAACCTTGACACGATACTCTGTTTACATTTGATGCTATAAAAGCATCAAGTTTCCAAAAATATTTTATAGCAATACGATTAAAAAACTATAACTGTAAGCTACATTTATGACCACGTTAATTGACTAAAACGCACTCAAATCAAGGAAAAATAGATAATATCCATAATAACGGAAACAGTTTATGGATTAAATTGATATACAATAGTCGAAGGTCTGTTTCTCATAATAATAAAGTCCACAAAGAAACCGAGCCGGCAAAAGTCAACTTATAATTGTATTACTAGCGTCACAATCAAAATGAGCCTCCACGAAAACAGAATTACACAATTGTGTACAATTGACATTCAAATCTGTGGACATTGACGCTTTGTGCTTTTATTGGCACTTATTGACGCGTAATTGTCAATAAATTCCTACGGGATCCAAGTTCAATGTGGGTTTGGGTGAAAAAAGTTATGTTTTATTAATATTTTTACGAGAACGTTTAGGACGGACGATAAGATCTGCCGTTTGGGAAGTTTTTTCTTTCAATTTCCGTCACGATTTGTACGCTCATTATTGTGAACCGATGGGGGCGATAGGGGCCGTGGTCGCATGCCATCCACTCAGATGTTATCGTGTCTCTTAGCGACTTTCATCGGGGCTTTCGATTGTACCTCCTCTAGTCCTCTACTCCCCTAGTTGCTTGTGAAACATGATTTCGATGACATTATGATTTATGTTCAAGAAAAAACTGTTACGTGTATCGTTTGGAGGTGAAACAGATTCGTGACTCAATAATTGTAGTCTAGCATTGATGAATTACTATAAGTGG
Organism: Leucania comma; assembly: GCA_958295575.1. Classification (NCBI taxonomy): domain Eukaryota; kingdom Metazoa; phylum Arthropoda; class Insecta; order Lepidoptera; family Noctuidae; genus Leucania; species Leucania comma. Next base: position 8,324,409 of record OY282468.1, read on the forward strand.
GAGTTAATTCATACTTTCACATGAGACTTGGTAGTTTGGTGCGCTATTTTGTATGACTTCGAAGTCTGATTACGGTGACTTGTGAAGTTCAAAGTCAATTCTAAGTGGTGTGCTATTTTAAGGCTGGAGTAAGTTGACGTTCATTCAGACGATAGTAACTATTGTGTTACCTACACTATTGTTAGCATTTGTAGTTGGTAGGGCACCGATTATACCAAATATATGTTTAATATGTTTTTAGTTTCAAGGATCGTTTTGTTTTTCTTTCTTAATTGTAATATTTATTAAAGATAATGTGATTATTGTGTGACTGTTCATCATCTCCCTAGTTTTTTCGGCTTCCAGTCTAAGTGTATGCGGCTGAATACTTGTGCTTTAGATGGAACGACTGCCATCAGACAATCCAACACGATATTCCTTGGATAAACTGATGGTTATACTTTGTGGCACCTACCACCTATGATATTTTATTATTGTTATTTACCTAATTTTATGTTGAATTCAAATTGTCTAAACCTTAAACTAGATTACTTTATCCCACTTATTAATCTAAGATTCATATTACCTCTATTCTTATTCATAGGATCTCCTACTGTAAGGTACGTACATCATAATATATATGTATATCTATAAGTGTGCGTACGTATTGTTGTGTTGTCATATAGAGGGATTAATTCAGGGCACGTCGGCGTCTGATATCTGATCTTGGGGTACTGTAGGGGCTCAGACCTTGATACGGGGTACATACATATCTACATCCTGTCCACAGTAGTGTACATACGGATAGTTATTTGTTTGAATGTGTACATTGATTTTGATGGGGATTTATTAATATAAGTTTGAGAAATCTGATGATTTGACAGAATTGAGAATTTATTTATTTTAGGACTTACTCACTTTATTTTAAGAAGTTTGGCATTCGTTTGTGAGATCTTTGATTGTAGAATTTTCAGAAAAGGATATTTACTTATAATATTAATAATAACAGCCGGCTGCATGATAGCAGAAAATTATCTCAAGGGAACATAATATCGGGATAAAAAGTATCCTTAGTGCTTTTCTAAGATAAGGTCTACCTGTGTACTTATTTTCATCGAAATCCGAGAGTTCAAGAGTAAAAACCGGGCAAGCGCGAGTCGGGCTCGCCCACTGAGGGTTCCGTGTTCCAAACTTACCTATGAAAACAGTTTAATACCCGAATCGAGTTTCGAAGATCTTTCCGAATCAGAAAAAGTTATTTTTGTGATTCACAAATTATATAATATTAGTGTGAAGTGTGATAAGTGTTTGATCTGTAGTTATAACTCATGTTTTTCATTGCATTTCCCTCAATTTTCCTAACATTTTCATCTGTCATTATTCTTTTTTTTCGTGTTTGACGATATATTAATTTCCCTACACGTTAACATGGACGTAAGACATGATAACGCTTATTAAACACGTCAGTCAGTGCGACAGTATCTACCCTCCATCGTGCGTCGGCAGCGGTGGAAACACAGCTGTAATGGGAAAAATGTTTGGCCATGGTGTAGACGAGTGTTGGTATAGTGGTAGCATAATCAGCCAGGGTTGGCAAAAATAAAAAAATAAATGTGAAAATCATTTTGTGTATGTGAGCCAATCAGTTCTTTTTCGGGTTCCGTAACGCAAAAGGAAAAATTAAACCCTTATAGGATCACTTTGTCTCTGGTCTGTCAGTCTGTTAAGACCCTTTATCTCAGGAATGCGTAAAAACGAGAAAAAATGATACAGCCATTCATGTCGCAAATAAACGTATATTTCGACACTCTCAAGGGAATCAAAATTCATGGAATACTTCCCGTTGACCTATAACTTTTTGTTTTGTAGAACAGTTATGTCACAATTTTTTTTTTTTTGCTATTCGGAAATAATTTCGTAACTTATTTCGGGAATTGAAATGTTTTCATAGGTAAATTTGTACGGAATCTTCAGTGCGCGAGTCTGACTCATACTTGCCCGGTATTTTCCTTTTGACTTATTTATTTACTTATTGTACACTTTATTATTGGCACTTATTAGAAATATAACAAAGAAATTAATGTATGTCTAAAATACAAACAATTGGCGGCCTTATCGCATTCCGCGATCTCTTCCAGGCAACTATGACTGGATTTTTGACATGATATGGGGCTGTCATATACACAGATGTTGTATATATAGTGAAAATAGATCCAATAACCAATTTAAAGCCCTTTAATAATAGTAATAAGAGAATTGAGAAACCTGAAAATATCAATCATTAATACAATATCTACTTTATTTTACAAGAGGACAAGCGGTTGACGGTAAAAAAGAAGAACGACCCAAAAATATAATAATATAATATATAATAATATAACATAATAATATTCTACAACTATCACACAACGCCGCCTAGTCCCAAGCTAAGCAGAGCTTGTGTTATGGGTACTAGACCACTAATAAACATACTTATATATTTCTAAATACATACATATTATAGATAAATTACACCCAGACACAGAACAAATGATCGTGCTCATCACACAAACATATGTCCTGGGTGGGAATCGAACCCACGACCTCGGGCATAGCAGTCAGGGTCACTAACCACTAGACCAACAGGCCAGTCAAAACAATGTTATGTTTTACCTTCACGTCTTTAGTAATGAAGATACCTTCATGTCTATCGCTCTTACATTCTAGGACGCCGTATGACACAGATTTGGATGTACATTTTAGATTTGAAGTTTCTGATTAGTCAGGAATGCTAAAATAATATGTTTTTATCCAGCGGGGCCACTCGAGCTAGACCGATAAAACTAGTGGCAATGTTTTATTTATTTATTTAAACTTCATGTACAATAGTGGTACATAGGCGGACTTAATGTAACAAGGCATTCTCTACCAGTCAACCTTTGGGTTAAGAAAGACAACACTGTCACTGTGCTTTGTTGGTTCAATGTAGGTACCTCACAAATTTATTGGCAAGATCATATGACTTCAACTTGTTTGATAGAAATTACAATGAATCCCCTCATCTATCCAGCGGGGCCCTCGGTTATATTACGCGCGGAAAACATAAAAATAATACTGATCGTAACTTGTGCTAATGTATCTCTTGAATCATGTATTAACTCTAAACGATCTTTAACAGTACCTCTACCATGAGTTTTAAGCAATAGTATTCGTCGCTACTCGATATCGACGCCGTAAATATTTTGTATGGCAAATTTTGCAGCGCCTCTAGCGGTCACTTGCAGAACCAAAATTTGCCATACAAAATATTTACGGCGTCGATATCGAGTAGCGACGAATACTATTGCTTAAAACTCATGGTAGAGGTACTGAACAAGAGGAATTCAGCCCATCCACTAACCGACCTCTGATAGTGTAACTTAACTTCGAAGCACCCCCTCAATCGTGTAATTTGTTTTAAAACTCGCTGTTGTTATATGAATACCAGCCAGGTTGAAAATGAACTCAAACTCAATTTTCATTTTACTATTAAAATAAATCCGCAGTGAAATCTAAATTAAACAAATTGAACACTAACCACTTAGCCAAAAACAATCATGAAGGTACTTATTCTCAACTCGCGAATCGGGTTGAAAAGAAGCACGGTTGACGGGCGTCGCATACGGCCGTAGAACGAACGTCAAAAAGTCTGTACTTGTGTAGTGGGTTTTTTGCAATCATCAAATTGATCTGTCCGCGCGCCATCTGGCCCGTGAGTAAAACGCTTTCGGGTTCCCTCAGCCGAGGAATTAATTCATATAAAACACACATACCGTTTCGTTGGACCCGATTTGATGTCACTCGTTATCGAATTTCTAATACTCGATAAGTTATCGAGTAAAAAAAAATGATACTTCGTAGCATCATTACTGGGAAAAAGTTTTTAAAATGAGTTTGTTAAAAAACATCCACACAAACAACTGCAAATGAGATTCGAATCTGTACCAGAAAAAATAGCAGTAAAAGCCGTTTGTTAAAAAGTTCATGTATAACAATTTTCAAAACAAAGTTTTACGATAAACAACTTTCCCAAGCCAAAATAAACTCTATAGAATTACATTTTAATCACAACAAACATAATCAATATATTTCGAAAGCTATTAGAATAGCACCCTTCTAGCTCGTTTCATATGAAACCCGCAGATCAAAGCGGGCATCGACAGTTGAGATACGTTGATAACTTTCACATTAAGCAGGTTAAATCAGTCAGATGGGCCGATAAGGGACACGCAACACACACTAAAACCCACAGGGAGCGTTTGTATGATTAAACATTTCTATGTGTATGTGAAGATAGCTTCATCTTTATTTTGTAATTAAAATCTACTTACTTACTTTAATCATTACAAAAACATTATGTGGACTAAAAACATAAACACTCCCACCTGAAAAACTTATCCAGTTCATTGAAAACATTCCGCATTCGCAGTTCTTTTTCCTTTATAAATTAATCCATATTGTTTTATTCTGGAACACGGTATATATGGTCAGAGTTTCTACGAAAACTCATTGTGCGTGAAAACGGTAGTTTTCCCAAAACATAAATTTTTAACAGAAAGCTACAAAACATTTTCATATTTCAGCTGGAAATAGTAACTGTTCCGCGGCGCAGCAGCACGGCGGGCGGCGCGGCGTCTGGCGCTCGTAGGGCGTGTGTGCATGTGCGCTCATCAACTAATGGTCCGTGCGCGGCATTTGAACCGAGCCTACACTCGCTACAAAACAACCGCCTAGTCGCAGGCCTGCTTTCGGCGCAAAATTATAACGTGTAAAACACGGCTCTCCTTGCATTCCGCGCACGGGATTTTTATGAATGCCGCGATTATTATTCGCATTTTAAACTCGAATGCGGTGCTATTCTCCCCGAGACGTATAGCAATATTCGTAACGAGTTTTCTCAACGCTGCTACCTAATTTCAGGTCGAGTGTAGCAACTGAATGTAGATTGTTGTGTAGTCACGAGTACAGAGCGCTACTATCGCTCGAGTCCACTCCAAGCGAGTGGGGTGAACGTCGCGATTGTCGACTGTTCGAATCGAACGCGATTGCAAATTTATTAGCGGGCGGCGGGCGCCGGCGACTCGGCCGCGGCGCACGTACGGCTAGTTGTTTTTACTCTTCATGTATTTTTTTCTCGACGAGGCTCGGCTCTCCCCTTTTGTTCTCAAGTGGACCAGCTGTCATTATACGCCATGTTACTGTTATTTTTTTCGACGTTTTTATAGAGTTTTGCGTCGAGAGGGCGTTCCGTTCGGAAAAATGTTCGTTTTGCGTGCGTCCTGGAGAGTTTGCGTGTCGAGTGATGTCGACGACGCCGATTGAAAATGAGTTATGGAATTTTATTTCAGTATTTTTTTCTGTTGTTATATTTCAGCTTGAGTGTCTTTTGTTTATTGCATAATAGTAATACTCCTTTGCTTTTCCTCATTTAAACGAGCAATTCATTTGATCCAAATGCAATTTTTTAAAGTGAACACATAGTTTTTCTGTTCCCTATACTTTATTTTCTAAGCTCAGTCATACAACTAGTTGCACAACTCGGCAATCCCGCGGTAAAATGTTAACATGTGTCATTGCAGTTCTCAAGTGGCTTCTGTTTGATAATTTGAGGGAACCCTTTCAGCTGCGGAACCCTTGAAAGAGTAATCATTGATATTATGTAGTTTGAATGTTTGTAGAGCTACGTATGTATGTAAATAGAATGACACGAGGGTCAGTACTTCAAAGGGTTTTGTACTTTTGTATATACTTGTGTACTTTTATATATATTTAGTAAATATGTTATTATTAATAGAGTAATTTTATATGACTGTGAGCGCAATTACTCTAAGATTTTTTACATCATAAAGACTGCTTAAACTGAATACAACAAATCCAATACTCAAAGATTTACGGATTGACAAATAGAAACAAAAAAGTATCAAGTACTTTTTATACAAAGTCTAGATGGTTCAAAGGTTATTATAATTCCTAACAACATAGTACACAAGCTACATATAAAAATGTGTCCATCGTATGATTAGCCGTCCGAGCGCAATATCTGTCGAACGTTAGGCACTCGGAGAGCGACCAACAGACGCAGCACAATGACTGTTTAGATTGTACCCTCCTCCTCCCTCCACTACTTTAAACCCCCTGGTTTCATACGCTAAGATTTTAGATATTGACGATGCATTTTATGTGATAGAACAAGACTTGGTACCGAAAGTACTTTAATAGCAACATTTATATATTAATGAATATTTTTTGTACACCTGTTGCAATGTTGTCCTTTTAACTGAAAGATTAATTGATCGGTAATGCCTTGTGAGAGCAACGGTGACCCAATGGTAAAGATCCTGTTTTTACGAGTAGCGGGTTCAAATCCAGCCAGGCGTATTGCTTTGTGTAATATACGAGTATTTCATTACCATTTCTTTCAAAAAGTGTGAAAGAAAACGTTGTGAATAAACTATGCAAAAAAGAAAATTGAAAATAAACGTTGTGAAAAAATAAACTCGAACTAAAAATTCGAAGACATTTGACCTCCGCTTACATGCACTGAGGTCGCGTGGTGGATTACGGCCCAGTCCCTATCCTAGACAGGAGATCTGAATCCCAGCAATAGAAACATTTTATGGCTGATTAATATGCTTATTATGCTTATAATGCCTTGCCTAATGAATTTTGACCATATATTACTATTGTACATAAATCCGTACCATCATCCACGGTACTATTGTACATATATTTTTTATCTCTTATATTAATTAAACCACGATTTTTTTTTGGACGATTTTCGCAACTCAGCTTAACTAGTTCCGCTAACTGGAGTACTTACCCTACATCGCGTGCCCTCGTTTGCCTGAAAAAAGTTGCCAATTTTTTGTGCTCTTGTTTTTTAGTTTTTAATTTAGGTAAGTAATAAATTAAACTATGTAGAGACCATTGTTTTGTATCTGTACGAGTATTTAGCAGGTCATTCTGACATTGCTGTTTCTGATGACTTTGTTGTTAAGCGGTCAAGACCATATAGATTTTATTACTTTCGGACTTCAAATTAGAATTTTATTTACATACTAGCAGTCCACATTACTAGTAGAAAGGATGGTCGATGTGGCCGAAAGGTTCTAGAGTGGCGACCGCGGCGGAACAGTTGGAAGATCTCCCACAAGTTTCTCAACCTGGTTAGAGTAGCGGGAATGCGGTGGATGCGAGACGTACAGGACCGTTCATTGTGGCGACAGTTGGCGGAGACCTATGTCCAACAGTGGACGTCCATCGGCTAAAATGATGATGATGACTAGCATTCCTAGCAGACGTTCTCTTACCCCAAAACTGGTTTTTAAAACCCGACTGCAGTTACACCTACCGGGTTCAGTTGTATTTTCAAACTATCCAGGAACCCTCTCAAATATACACACAAAATTTCACCGAAATCAGTCTAGCCGTATAGATGAAGTTAGATGAACAAACACAAGTAAAGAAAAATCACAAACTTGAAAACGACTTTACAGATTTCACTGACTTTTTTACATTTTCTTATACTTTTATAGAAAGTTCTTACGGCGTAAAAACGGCACAGTGAACTACCTCTATTTAACCAGAATATTCGATAGTTAGTAAAGACAGGTTACCTCTGTCGGGACAGCTAGTAGTCAAGTAAAAATCCTCATTAAGTAACAAAGCCCTAAACCCAACACACATGAACTGTCTACATTTCATGAAATCCTTCCTCCAATTAGCTACAAAACACACTCCGCCATAAATGCCAAGGCATTGTGATTTTCAATTGTTATTTAACTATACGTTTCTATAAGACAAGCGTCTGAAGTCCGACTTAAAATATAACAGAGAGGATCGACTTGATGTTCTGTGTTATTATTGCCTAGATAAGTCGGTTCGAGAGGTCTCGCAATCTCGGCTCGAGTTGCAATATTGCAGTATCTAGATTGTTACTACAGCTTTTGGAGAGCACATAAATTGTTGGCAAAGTATAGGATTTGAATTTATGATACCTGGTGCTTATACTTTGACTAGCTTTTGCCAGTGGCTTCGCCTGTGTGAATCTGTTAGGTGTCTTCAAGGCTAGAGTGACTAGGCTCTTAATAAATTAGTGCGATTCACTGTCAACAATTGCATCAGGTGGGATCGTAGTCAAGCACTAGTTTACAGCATAAAAAAGGCTAGTTTTCTCCATTCAAACTTTGGACAAAATCCTTTTAGGGAGAGAACTCACGAGGCGGTTGATTCTCCGCCGCGACGGCTGCGATTTTCGACCGCAAGCCACCGGCTGATAGGGCGCGGTCGCCGCCAATCGACTGCAGAGCGTGCGGGCACAAACCACTGAGGCAGCGGTGGACGCCCGCGGCGCCGGTCAGTGGCAGCCGCGAACAACCGCTCATACCGCGGCCGTAAACCGCGTCGTGAAAACTGATTTAATTTTTTACTTATATATTCGCATTCTACAGAAGCTGCGGGCCCGCTACCGTGGCGCCAGCGTGAGAAAACCGCTTCGTGAGTTCTCTCCCTTAGGGGGTGAATTTTGAAAAATCCTATCTTAGTGCTCGCCTACGACATAAAAGGAAACCCTAGACAAAATTTCCCAGTAGTGTGTATTCAGCTGTGCTTTGATAATTTGTAATACATTAATATGTGCAGTTCGGTATTTTTATTTTCTTACGTTAAAGTCTGATCGACAAATGTTTAACTTTTTTATTTTCGTCTCACGCTTTATCACTATCTCACCTGATGGTAAGCGATGATGTGGTCGACCATGGACCATGGAGCACACTTGCTTAGACGTAACGTATTGACTTTTCACTATAGACTCCCAAAAAAACCTTGTAATAGCTGGAGATAAAATGAACGACATGGTAATACACTCAACAATTATACTAATATTAAACAAACTATTACTTTTTGATACAATGGCTTGTAGCTATTAGGAAATTTAGACTACGGCAGGGAATTCCACTCCTTAGCTGTACGCAAAATGAATGTGTTCCTAAAACGCTTTGTTAGCATTGGTAGTATGTCTACCATAAATCCGACAGACAGCCCAAATACACAAATACGTAAACAACATACTACATACTTGTCTGTAACTCTATACATACCTGTCGCTGTTCGCATTATGTTTTATTGCTTAGTTCCCTTATTAACTGACTTCGAAAAGGAAGGAGGTTCTATGTTCGACTCTATGTATTTTTTTTGCCCTTAGCAATCATAATGATTACCCAATATAATCATAGTATAATAAAGATCCATATTACATCCAATTCCCAAATCTAATTACCCTGAAACCACTCCTTAAAACGTAGGTTTTTACGTTACGTTACCAATAAACGAAATTGACGTCCCGCGAACTACTCAAATATATCCAAAAACCGTCCGAATCTGTCCCATCTCAAGCCAGTGCATTTTAGGAAATTATTTCTCCATCACATTAGGGGTAGGTATTGGTGCTCTGCCGAGCGCGCCCTCTAGCCGTGCGTGAGGGAATTCGGAAACGAACCTCCTCTCCACCCCGTGTCTTGTACTTTGAGTAATAGTGTCACTCACTGAGATGGGACAGCCTAGGACTATAGGCATACATATGTACTAACAGAAGTGTTTATACAGGTAGACTCTGATTGACGAAATGTATCCCGTTTGGGAGAGGCACGAATCATGCTTTGATTTATAGTGGGGAGTGAATGAGATTGAATGAGTGAATGATAATGGGGTAATAATTAAAAAGTATTTGGGCGAGAGAGATAAGTCCAGCAAATCCAGCATCTTGACTCGCGAGGTTGTCGACATGAGGGATATAATAGATTATAAGTCCATATGAACTTAGAGATTATTGATATTCTTGTCAGCTATTGGTTTAAAAGTTAAGAGCCTATTTCTAATTTTCTAGCAAACTTAAAAATATGTAAAAATGGTTACAAAACTGCTGCTAATGGTATCTTAATAGAATTGGAGGTCGATTCCTGGGTGGAGAAATGAAACTGATCATTATGAAATTCTCAGTAGTAGCTCGCGTCCTGGATTCGTGTCAATTTTTGTTAGAATTGACGTTTAGCGACCGCTAGGAATACAATTAAAGCTGATATTAATGTACAGTTGTACTAATAAATCTACTATAGCAACCGTCTAATAAAACTAGGTATATTTTATCGACAAAAACTACAAGCTCCAACCTGGACCATTTGAAGAGATTAGTCTTATGACCCTGATCCGCATTCATTGTGTCCGGGTCCCGTTCCGCATTGTTATTTATTTTAACGACTCGACATTTGCAAAACGTTCGACCTCCACTCTCCAGCATGTGTGACCACTTTAAATACTTTTTTCATTACTCATACGCTGAAAGTAGGTCTGAAGTTGCCTGAGGACCGGGTTGAAAGTAATACTTTTCATCCCTAAGGAGAATCACTTTCAACTGACAGCTGACAAATTATTAAAAATAAAACTAGTTCTATCTTCGCATTTCTATTGATCTATGTCTCAACTTTCTATACAGCCAGTCAATTTCAGCGCGATGTAAAATTGAAATTAAGAAATATAAATCTCCATTTTTTTGAAATTACATAATTAATTATAATTTAATTTCAATTAATTCTTTAATTTTTTTAAACTAACACATATGACAAATATTTACCATTTTTCACTGATAAAAATGAAAAATGATGGCTGAATAGCCGATTGACCTCAGAAATAAAAAACAATATGGCGGGAAAATTGTTGTAAAATTTTGTTTATACTTTACTAAATCTCTGCTGTAAGAGATTTTTTAATTACACAATAATCAGTTTCAGTTAAGGATTCAACGCCTGTTTCTTAAGAGAAGAGGCTAAAGCAGTAGTCGGAAACCTTGTACGGAATACGGCCTAAATCAAAAGAAACATACCTAAAATCATACGACGACCTTTGACGACGACTCAGGTTATTTATTTTTATTTTCCTTTTATTCGTAATGAAAAGCACAGTGTTTACCTCGGGTTAAAGACTTATTTAGTCCCGAGAAGAAGTTTGGTGTCCGAGCGTAGCGAGGTCACCAATATCCGAGGGACTAAATAAGTTACTTACACCCCTAGGGTAACAATGTACTATTTGTGTTCTGTATACTTACACCTCATTTGGTAATACAGAAAACCGTTGAACTCGTCTATTTTACTTTTAAAATCCCGGTTCGCTGTGCCAACTCCGACAAACGGCCCAGCCGCCGGAATCCCAACCCTGATTTTCATCCACCGTTGGCGTTTGCTTGCGAACGACGAGCAATGGGTAGCTCGAAGTCTGATCGTCAGGTAACAGAAGAACGTGAGTCATAGTGTTCCACGTACGCCTCAAAGAGATGTCAGCAAAACCGTAATGCTCCAGCAGGGCCAAAGCCTGCTGGAGCCATGGGTTGACTACCGAAAGGAAAACTTGGGGTCCTTGCGTTTCCGGACCCCGTTCCAGGCTAAGAAGGAACATAAGTTTAGTTTTAGTCAATAAAAAAATACTCACCGTATAATATCACAATAATCATTATTCTTTATCAAGTTATAGGTCATAGTATATCTACGCTTAGATTTTCAATATAAAGTATACACACATTCACAATATCTTATAAATCAAAGTTTTCAGAAAACTTTTAGGATGATAATATTTTTCATTACCTTGCTATTCCAATTTTCAGCGTAGCAATACGATGACCCCTATAGGTACACACACGGGTCATCGTATTGCTTACGGCGTGTAACACACCCGTAGGTATACCAACGAAATAACCATGAATAAACCATAAGACTTATACGAACCTTTGTAGGAGGTGTCTCAAAAGGAGGCTGTGCCTGATGCGATTACAGACAGGGCCTTGCACGTGGAGGGAACACTTAGGTCTTAAGCTTGGCACTGGACAGTACTTCTTAAGGTGCGTACAGATGGCACTAGGCATACGCTGAGAATGGTTTGCCTCACGTGCCTTGAGCTGTGCGGACTGGATGCCCACAGTGCAAATGTACAGCCTTAAAATCTATGCTACTACTATTGATAACAAATTGATAGATTAACGAAATCATTAAACAAAGCCAAACAATACGGAGTATATAAAAAATCTTTTTTTTTTACTTTTATAAACTAGTGCTCGACTGCAATCCCGCCTGATGGTAGGCAGTGATGCAATCGTTGATGGTGCACTAGTTTATTATGAGCCTATTCACTCTAGCCTTGAATACACCTTTATTATAATCAGACGGGATAACCGCAGCAGGCAAATTGTACCCAGTCCTTTGATGTACGCGGTATAAACGACGAGGCAAAACGCTTAGTCCGAACCGTCGAAGTTTCAAAAACGTAAGGGTGGATATTCGCCGTTCGTTTTACAAATTTAGGACCGCGTAGATCGTGGGATTCTCCACGACGAGTAATAGATGGTAGCTCATTGTTTTCTGATAAAGACAAGGCTACCCAAAAAAAAAAGATTCTCGGTGTAAAAAGGGCTTCAGTTGCTAACATAACTAACGAGCATAACATTAGGCTGAACATCATAAGAAGTGGATTAACATGTTGTCTATGTTTGCCTCTTGTCTGAACACACCTTTAAAACTAGGACACAGCTTTGTTCATAAGATCTATGGAAGACATATAGAAGGATGACACCATTCGTAGGATGCTCGATACAAATTGGAAATTGTATAGGAGTTGGATTAGGTGTTACTTCTGGGAAACATGTCCCATCTCTATAGCCTTCATAGCCTTCATACATATAGCCGTCTATAGACATCAGGCAACACAGTGATTTCAAATCTTGTTAGTTCCTTCATCGAAGTACATTCGTTATTATTATTTATTTATTTATTAGACACTAGCGACCCGCCCCAGCTTCACACGGGTGTAATGGTAATATTAAATATATTATGCATGTATTATACATATAAACTTTCCTTTTGAATCATTCTATATAAGTAAAAAAAAAACGCATCAAAATCCGTTGCCTAATTTTAAAGATCTAAGCATGCACAGGGACAGACAGCGGGAAGCGACTTTGTTTTACACTATGCAGTTATGATACGAACAGCTATCATTACAGATCAACCCAATGCGATAGTGTCGTCAAAATATTAATTACAATATTAATTGAATATCAATTAGGTAAGTCCAATTCATAAACAATATCTAACAAAAAAAATAAAGCAATCATACAAAATAATCCAATGCGATAATGTCGTCAAAAGTATAAAAAATTACAATAATAATTTCATGTCAATTAAATCCAATTTATAACATTTCGACGAAATTTTCTGATCAGATCTATCAGAAAATTTCGTCGTAGTGATGTTATTGACAAACTGAGACTAAGGGCCAAATTCACCAATAAACTAATCGCGATTATATAAAAGAAAACGCAGTTTGAGCGCCTAATCGAGTTTATAGCTTCATTTTGCGTTTCACCACGATGAATTGAACCTAGTTTACGCTAAACTCAGTTTCAATTCTTTTGTTGTCGCCTATGTTTACGACACGGGTCTTTAAACTAGATTACGCTGACCTTAGTTTAGTTGAACTAAGTTTTTGTATTGAATGATGAAATCAGCTCTAAGAAACGTTACCTATCACAAACGGCCGCGGGGATCTGAAAAGGAGACCGTAGTCCTAGAACGCAAAGGACAACTGATGGACACAAGTGTGCTTTTAGTCAGTAGTGGTAGTAGTAAAAGTCTGACACGAAGAGTAAGAAAATTCATTAGATAATTGCCACACAAAAAAACCTACCGCAAATTAAACAAAATGGTTTTGCCTGTTGAGATTAAAAACCTACGGTGAAGAAAATCAACTCAAAACACAAAACCAATAAATCAAATTTAATCATAGTCGAATAGACTATCATTCGCCACACTATCGGATAATATAATATATCACGGATACGATAATATAATATATCGGATAAAATAATAAAGAGTCAATAGATACCTCACTTGTGTAAATCGATGGACAGCACATTTACAGGAAGACCCTAATTTTTCAACCTCACTTCTATTGAAAATATTGGACTGAATTTTTATTAAGAGAAACTAAGGTTTGTAAACGCACCCACGGTTGGTAACTACAGAATTCCTAGTGAGGGGAAAAGTAAAAATAAAAAGGAGAATATATATATGTTTCTTTTTGAGTTTGAAGACCATAAAATAACTCTTCCCACTTTAGGTTTTTTTAAAATCATCCAATGACAAATCCCGCTCTTGGGCGGGGCGGGAGATAGTGTCAGACTCTAACTGACTAAAAACTTACCCTGTTCCTTCATTGCCTTCGTTCCAGGGCCCCGGGGTTCACTTTCGCATAACCCTTGGTCCCAGTAGACTTCGACCCTGCCGGGCCCCTACAGTTTGCTGACAACTCCTTGAGGCGCGCGGAAGCAGTGCGCGCCGTCGACAACTTGGGCTTCCCACTTTGAGTGGAGTGAGAGGTGATGTCAGACTTTTACTTACTAAAACCCATCTGTGTTCCTTCAGTAGCTTTTTGCGTTCCAGGGCTACGGTAATTCTTACGAACAATCCAGATCTATGTATAAGGCATCAGCTTTAGTGGGCCCCGACCGTTAACCCCACTTCTATTGAAACTATTGGAATGTTTTTTTTTAATTTAGAAAAAACTATGTTTTAGGGACAACTGAGAACAATAGAATTTAAAGCAGTACGGTTCATAGCCTGTAAATAACGCTTAACTTGTAAAACACTGCGAAACATAAATTAAAATCTAAAATCAACTGCTGTAGGTAAACTGTGAGGAAACTTAATGTACCCACACACAAATAGTCAAATTGATTTTAAAGCCCACAGGTTCTTGACCACCCCGGGAACGCATGCGTTAGTGGTGCGCTAGTTATGCGTCATCATGTGCGTTACGAAACGCATACATTGTCGGGAAGGTAATAAGTAGTGTATTATTCGTGGGAGATGTCCGCGATCCGTGCGGTGCTTGCTCGCATACAGATCACTGCTCAATAGTGATGTGCTAGGTACGGGATTGGGCGGAAGTATTGATAATCGTAAATCCGGGATCGGAGATTTATTTGTACTTCAAAGTTTTAGTTCTAGGACATGCCGGTTGGAGTTGAGATCCATTAACACCCACTGGGCCCGAATGGTGGATTACCCCATTCCCTCGCCTGGTGAAGAGGCCTGAGTCCCAGCAGTGGAAACATTATGAGGCTGATTATGCTATGTTTATACTCGTACTATCAGTTAAAGCCTCCGAGATACTTTAAAAATAGATACTTAAACTAGAGTATGTCGAATAACGGTTGATTATAAAGGTCGAGTATGGATGAAGTGTGTCCCTGTCAATTGAGAAATACCTCGTTTCCCCAACTACAGCATTTTATAAATCATTCGATTTTATTCGACAAAGTATATACAGAAATGCAAATTTTGTAGGTAGGTACTGCTTGTTTTATCAGAAACCTTAAATTGTTATTATTTTTGTATATTTTTTATTTTGTTTAAAAATATCATTTTTATTGCAGAAACAAAAGAAACTTAAATATTTACTAAGTATTTATACTAAACCTATGTACGTATTTTTGTATAATTGATTGAATAACATGTTCTGTACCATTTCAAATGTATTTTACATAAACTTGTATCAAGATGTGTCAAACAAAGTTTCAATTTGTAACCTATATATTATCACGCTACGAACTACTGTTTCGTAGCAGTGCTACGAGTGGCGTAGGCGGAACTCTTTCTTGCAAAGGTGAACTGCACCTAACCCTGAAAAAAAAAATTAAAGTTCCTTCTCCAAATCCCGTTACACAAACCTAATGAAGCAACATCACTAGAAGTGACTCACGAACTTCACGCGCCGCTAACAACTAATTTATGCTAATTGCGTCTTAGCACGGCATACGTATGGGAGGCACGTACTTAGCTCAGTTTACTGTGAGGAAAATAATATACAGACCCACAGCGGACCTTATTGGCTGGAGGCAATGCTGTGTTTGACTTATGGTAAGGAGGTTCGATGTGGGTATGTCGTTTATACCTGATATGGAGCTGGAATTTAATGTGATATGGTATGTTTAAACAAAGATGACAAAGACGAAGGTTTTCGTGTTCTTGGGTGGTAAAAGAGCTGTTAGTAATTGACATTGGACATTGACCATTTACAGTGATAGCAATGGTTTAAAATCAAGTTCCTTAGTTATTTGTTTTTCCCGCCAGAGACACCCCAGACATCGAGAGTCGCAATTAAGCGGCTCTTGGTCCTGTAGGCGAGGGCTGAGGGCTTGGGGACGGTAAGCAATTGGTAGCTCACCGTCCGATAAGGACAAGGTCCGTATTTTCTGTACATTGAGTTCCACACGCTTCTAAAAGATATACGAGTATCAAGCATGACCCATGACCTTGGACCCGCAAAGAGCAACTGATGAAGCTCAGGTAGGTTATAGTCAGAAAAAGTTACTCCCTCCTACTCAACACAGCCTAGTACGAGTCATTTGATTTCCTACACAATAAAGAAAAAAAAAATTGTTTGAAGAAAGAGCAGAAAAAAGCAGTATATAATAGTCTCCTTCACTTAACAAACAAACGAAGCCCTATCAGTGTCGAATATAGATGAATATTAGGGTAAGCTTGAACTTCACTAAAAACAAGTTTACGCTTTGTTACGTCCTACCCTTAACTCCTTTTTCAAACACGAACTAAGGTTCTTTAAGTTATACGGCAACAAATCTCCACAAGACACAATCAAGTACACCTGTACTTATTAATAAAAGCAGCCCCACCATTCACGCCGCCACTGGTGACACGTAGGCGTGCATACTCCTCTCATTGTCACGCAACTGAGAGTTGTGACGTCACGCGCTCGCCGCTATCACGCGCATTTTGGACTACGATTTTCCACATCTCAGACAGCGTAGTGTCAGTAATACAATGGAGCATTCCCGTCGAGTGGGAGGCTCTTATCGATCTACGGGGACGTCATCGAGCGATAGCGGCCGCGGCGACGCAAAAAGCGTGTCAGTGTGGCGGTTACAAAGCCTTTGTGGTGCGACCGGACGCCGCTCGCCGCCGCCGCTGGCATTGTTTGCTGTTTAGTGCTCGCTCGCAGCTAAAAGTGGCGATTTCAGCAGTAAGTTTGTTAGCACGACCTGTCTAATGGCTGTACAGCACTGATCAGACGCATTACACGCTCGGTTACGGTTATGTTGGGTTATCGACGTTATCGGCTGTTTTGGGGTTATAGTGACCGATAATTTTTGGGTGGTAAAGGTTACGATTATTTTGTGTTGGTTATGATTATGTTCTATCCTGAAACTGTACATTTTCAGTTGAAATATAAAGAAAGAAAGAGAGAAAAATATTTTGTTTGGCACATAGATATACTCACAGTAGAAACAACATTTAGAAACTCAATACTCTCTCTCTCTAAAAAAAAGAATACTGACATAATGTGAGCCTCTCGGCTGCACCAAATAGGTCCAGTTCAGCAAAAATGTCAGACCATTACGTAGTAGTCTGTGGTAGTTAGTTACCTGACGCTGGTTTTCATTTGAACTTTACATATCGACTTATCGACAGTTTATCCTAACGAATTTAACATTTTTCTTGAAGGTTGCACTTTTCAAAATCTTAAGCTGGTTCGTCTATAGCTGATATCGCAAGAACAATTTGCGATAGTGGCGTAATGTGTGTTCGTCGAGTATAAGGAGGGTGGTACCATCGCGCACTTTCTGCAAACTTGGCCCAGGCGACGAAACTCCTGGATGTTTTCACTCAAAATAATAAGTTCCAAAGAGAGCCGGAGTCAATTTTTTGCGAAACTCGGTGTAATGGATTGTTGGGAAGTTCGATAACTTTCGGAAGCTGCTCTTCGATTTTATTTTGCTAAGGAATTTTTTAGCCAATTTCTCTTCGGGAAAGTTTGAAATCTTCCAGTCACCCTTCAGCAAATAACGTCGCTTGGGGGACTTATAAATATTTTATTAAAAATTAGGCAGCGCATTTCGTTATCCTCCAAGTTCGGGCATTATTTTTTTGGTTAAAGCTATTTGTAAACAGGTGGTAATGTAAAAAATCATGCCCCGAAAATAGATACTGCAGTTTCAGTACATCTTCGATTAAATTCTTTATTCGTCATTAAAGATGAACAATTTACTAACGTATATCTTTAGATGAGAACCTTACGACAATTTGGAGCTAAGCAAAGAAACTAATAAAGAACTTTGACAGATGACTAACTCTGACTTAGCGGCATGGTTGGCATAGTGGCTTAGCTATTGGCAGCTACACTGTATGTCGCGGGTTCGAATCCTAAACAAAACAAATATTTGTATGGCCTATAGATAGTGGTTCTGGGTCTGGGTGTTTTGTATATGTGAGTTTACATATTTTTGAATTAACCGATACAAGAGTCATTCTCAGTATGATAGACCAGGTAAAAAAACGAATGTATCAGAACTTAAAAATTGGTATGCTTACTTACTTAAAGTACCTACAATTAATTTACCTATAACGTTACTATTTAATCATTTACAAAATCAATCAACCCAACCAATTTGAAATCTCAAAAAAAAATCACGCACCATCACCACAATATCATAACGGGTTTATTGACATGAACCCCCAGGGTTGTCAACACACGATGACGCGAAAAACAAACGCCATAACACCATCAGTCATAGGGAGCGAAAGTTAATAAAATTCATGTATTGGAAACTTATGGTTGAGAGATATTGTGCAAGGGTGCAACCCTAGGGTTTTCCTTTAAAATTAGCTGAAGATGCTATGAAGTTTATGACTGGTGAAATTTTGTTTGAATATTTTAAGTGAATTTTCTTCGTAGTTATGCAGTTTGTGGTTTGGCGGTGTGAAGATAATTTATTTTAGTGTAGTCGTAAAAGGCACGATTGGGTGTCGTGGTTTGGTTTGATATTATCATTTTATAACAGAACTAGCTTTTGCCAGCGGCTTCGCTTGCGGGAAGTAGGTTTCTTAATATAAACTTTGGACTCCCAATTCATCCCCTTGGGGGTTTTTTATTGTGGGTAAAAATCATCCAATGACAACTCCTGCTCTTGGGTAAAACAAGAGATAGTGTCAGACTCTTACTGACTAAAAAACCATCCCGTCCTTAGGTTGCCTTTCATACCAGGGCCGAGCCTTCCTTTCAGAAGCGAACTCTTGGCCCCAGTAGACTTCGACCCTTTGAATTTTAGGAAGTCCTTTTGAGCTCGCCTATATCATAAAAGGAAACCTTGTGTATAATTTCACACCTTAGTACCAGTAATTTCGGCTGTTCGTTGATATGTCAGTCAGTCAGTTTCTCCGTATAAATTATATAGATTTACCAAAATTCTTAGCTTAAGTAACTTAGTTTTACTTAGTTTTCGTTACCTACACATATGCTATAATATTAATGTATAAAATCCTCGTAAGCTTGCATTTTAATCTAGCTCGTAGGTACTCTAATAGTATTTTTGCAATGTTAGATATAAATAATAGACATAATTTATTTCATCTTTTTATTGTATGCATACTTTTTTTTTACTCTTTTTTATTTACGGGATTTTCGTACACTTCTGTGACGATGTCAATCCGATCGTATCAATAACTTCAATCATACAACCAAAAAATTAGGATTAGCTAAGGTGCCATTTAAAACTCATAATTTTCAATAATTTGTTGCATACCAAACAAAACTTGTAAGCTTCCTAATGGGCCGGGCAGGATAGGCCTCTCCTATTGCAGGAAGTTTTCGAAAAATCAGTTATGTTTTAATAAAATTAATGAAAATTATGTTATAGCATTACACACATCCTGTAATGTTTAGTTTTTATTTTAATAAAATATCCTTCAGATATCTTTTTGACAAACACACATTCTATTTGAAATATGTATTTGTTATTTATTTATTGTGCACACCAACCAGTGTTGTCTTTTTTAACCCGAAGCTTGACTGGTAGAGTATGCTTTGTTGCATTAAGGCCCTGATCGACGAGCGAGTAAAACCGTGGTCTTAAGGCTCGTCGGTAAAGCTCGCCGGTGTATCATTTCAATACGAACGACAAGCCTGGCACGCGGCTCGTCGTATTCGCTTCATTTTCTACTCGGCTTGTCGTCCAAAATTATTTTACTCGCTATTCGATCAGCACCGGCGAGCAGCAAGTAAAACCGACGTTCTTTAAAACCGTGGTATAGGGTCGTAAGTCGATCACCCTCTTTAAGTTCACCTATGTACCACTACTGTACATGAAGTTTAAATAAGTAAATGAACCTATACAGTTTTACAGGTTTTTTAATCTTGAAACTCAAGCCTCCATGACTTTCGTACGGACTCAACCATAATGTAAATTGATAAGAAAATAGAATTACCTTGACATGTTACATTGTATGCGTCTCAGTACCTGGGTGTAGCTGTCTAGCCTTTTCCCATCTATGTTGAAGTAGGCTTCCATTATCTTACCGATAGCGACTGCCTATCTGACCCTGAACCCAGTGAATGAGCTAAACAATACCTCAGGACAAGACTGGTATCAGACTTCCTGGCTTCATACAATTCGGTTCGATTATCAAATGTCTACAAAAGACAGTCGAGACCAACTGTCGAGGTCAACCATCTACGGGCAGATCTCGGCACACGTAACGAGTAGGGCAAGGTTTAAAAAAAAATCTAAATATTTTACTAAATAAAGATTTATATAAAAAAATTATATGAAAATTTCAAGATCAAAATTGGCCAAATCGGTCCAGCTGCTTTCGAGTTTTAGCGACACTAATGAACAGCTATTCATTTTTATACATAAGATTTAACTGTCTCTCAATCGAAGAAAAACACCCTTACATAAGTACAAACAAACAGCAGGTACACAAACCCGTAAACAGTAACAAGGAAGCCCTACATCGTATACCAGCTAGCAGCAACGAACCAGGGTGTCCAAAAGATTAGTCGGCAGGCGAGACACAGCGGCACCGCTCGCATCAGCATTAAAATAAAAATAAGGGTAGCCATAAATACAGGCGCACAAAGACAAGATATACGGTTATAGCGGACTGCCGCTGGCCGTTCGTGTGGAGACTCTACTAAAATTATGTAGGAATTGGTACTCGGTACAGCTCCAATAAACAAAAATAATGATACCTATTTAGTGAGATTGAGGGCGGAGGTCCGTACCTTCGTAAATAAGGCAGGATCGATTGGAAGAGGATGTGTGCTTGCTAATCAGGGCTAATAAATATTACTCTGATTTACTATGTTTACAAACGTGATTATGGACTTTTTGGAGGTTAGCAGATGCTTTTGATTATCAGGCCAAAGAACAATGTGATTACCAAGTCCTAAGTATAAATTAGAAGTCAAAATTTTATGATGGAAGCACGTTTTGTAATTGCACAATTTAATTCGGTCAAGTCCGTTCCATCATTAGATTACTCACCGTCGGCGCGGGCTTGCGGACGGCGAGCAATGGGTAGCTCGCTGTCCGACCATCCGATAACTGTCCGGACCAAGCCCAATTCGTCCATGGCGCATACTGATCCCGCGCACCTCAAGGAGTTGTCAGCAAACGTCGAAGCCTATTGGGACCATGGCTAATGTGAAAGTGCACACCAAGGCCCTGGAACCAAGGCAACGCTGAAACGGGATTTTTTTTTTTTTTTTTTTTTTTTTATGGTAGGTAAAATCATCCAATGACAAATCCCGCCCTTGGGCGGAGCGGGAAGTAGTGTCAGACTCTTACTGACTAAAAACCTACCCCGTTCCTTCGTAGCCTATCGTGCCGGGGTCGAGCATTCCTTTCGGAACTAACCCATGACCCCAGTAGGCTTCGACCCTGCCTGCCTGCAGTTAGCAGGCTGGGCCTCTTCGGTGTGCTGACAGCTCCTTGAGGCGCGCGGGAACAGAACGCGCCGTCGACGACTTGGGCTCGGTCCGGTCGGTTACCGGACGATCGGACAGCGTGCTACCCATTGCACGCCGTCCGCAAGCCCGCGCCTACGGTGGCCGGAAATCGGGATCGGAATCCCGGCGGCGGCTGGGGCGAGCGCCCCGTTGCCTCTGCCTGATGCGGTCGGCCTCCTCCTTTGCTAGCATTACTGCTTCGCAGAAGGAGGCGACCGCCTGCCATCCCTCCTCACTACGGACCATAGCCTGAACCAAAGCCCGGCGAGAGAGATCGCTGCCGCCGATCGCCCCCACGAGGACACGGCGATGCTCCGCCCAGGCGGGGCACACCTCTACAGTGTGCTCCACCGTGTCCTCCGGGTGTTCCGCACAGTGGCGACACCCGGGCGAATCCTCCGCACGCTGAAACGGGATGGGGTTTTTAGTCAGTATAAGTCTGACACTATCTCCTACTTTGCCCAAGGGCAGGAGATGTCATTGGATGATATTTAAACACCAAAAATGGGGGCCCTGGATCGAAGGCAATGAATGGAACAGGGTAGGTTTTTAGTCAGTAAGAGTCTGACACTATATCCGGCCCCACCCAAGGGCGGGATTTGTCATTTGATTATTTTACTTACCATAAAAAAAAAACCTAAATATTGTTCAGACATACCCACATCATCAAAAAAATATTGCCATACCATTAAAACATCCTTCATGGCCTAAAAGCCAATATTCGGCGCACCTATCGGTCACACTAGCTCGCTCTCCCCTCGTCAGGAAAGGTCAACTTCGCGTATTTTTGGCGCCAACAGGCATATACGGATAAATAGGAAAGGCTTCAATCGCCGTCAACCCGACTCTACCCTTTTAAAAGCCACATGATAGATGGACGGTTCGTAATGTTAACGAAACTAAAATTAAGGCAAGAAATATTTTTTGGCGGATAACTGGGAGTACAGGTATGAAAGTGAGATTTTTTTTCTAGGTATTCTAGTTATCAGGTTTTGTCGAAGTGTGCGTGCTAAAAGGTCATGACCACAACTATGAATTGTGTGATCGCTTTTTCTTTTTTCACGTAAAATATCCATGTTATCTATATCATTTACATTAAATACATTGTTATTTTCATGAGGCTATTTTCTCCAATCCCAAAGCTGTTTTCTATGGAAGCCTCATCTAAACTTACGTAACAAAAATTTCAACCTAGAGTCTGTCTAACGAAAGCGCGACCTGGAGTTTTTTTTTTAAATTAAATTGGCAACATAATATTGCCGTCAAAAGCACGTCAAAGTCTGTGATTGCAATTGTCAGTATTTTGTAACAAAGATTAATTTTAAAAATATAATTGCTTATCATGGGTAAAACAATAAAAAGTTATGTAGGAAAGCTGTGAAATACTATGATCAGTAAGTTTAAAGAAAAACAAGAAGAGAAAGTAGTTGTTTTCAAAGAAAAACATTTTATATACGGTCTCGGGTTTTTAGGTTAGTATGACATTATAATCTTGATCATTGTTGACTGATTATTAGATATATTTTACGATATAATAATATTTTTTCTTATGTTTATAGATAATCTTAAAGATATTCAAGGACTGCGCGAAATAAATAAAAAAACATTGAATCGTTAAGGAATTTGGAGAAAAACCTTTACACTTAAAACTAAGCTTTAAGAAGAAATATCCTCACTACCGTGCTTTATACGTTCAAAAGCGGTCGAATTGATGTGATGAAATAGCATACTTTGAGGATGATAAAATTCAACATTTTGTGTTATTGACCTTTTCCCGTGACTTTCTTGATAGAATAGTAATATACCAATAAATAAATCTTTACTCGTTTTTGTATTGTATTGGTTATTATAGCTATCCAGTATTGTTCTACTGCCGTGCAAAAGTCATCCACTCTTTCTAATAGTCTCAGTCCCTTACTCACATTCCATTTCTTAAGAAAGACATCCAGGTCGGTTGGCAAATCTTGAGTTTAGACTTTTGGATGTTAGTCAAAGACCAAGTCTGTATACACCATAGGTCAAATGAGGGGATTACACATGTCCATAAGCTTACGCTTTAGTAATATGGGCAAAGTGCCCTTAAATAGTTCCTTGATGGACCAGTAACTTTTTCAGGTATTCTCTGTTCGACACGTTATTTCTTAGTCTTACCTGGCCCAGAAAGAGACAACTTGGCCCAAGTAGACAATAATATATTTTAAGGCGTATTGTATATTCTGTCCGCCTACGTGTACGTTCCTTTTGGAGCTGCTGGTTATGATTTTGGTCTTCAACATTTTTATATGTAGACCAACCAGCATTTGCTCTAGTCGTGTGGCTGTAGGAGAGAACAGGACAATATTATCAGAGAAACGCAAATTACTTAGCTTTGCTGATGACAATGCCTTTCTCTTCCCGTTCGACTGCTAATGTCTGAAAGAAGTGGTGAATAACTTTGGAGACAACGGGACGCCCTGTTTGACTCCCTTAAGAGTTTTAAACATAGGATCTAATCTTTCTAACTTGCTGGAAGAAGTATGTGTGGATTCTATTTTTTGTTTTGTAAGGGAATTGAATATTTCTGAGTGTGTGATGCTGTTAAAAGCATATTGGTTGAGTATATTTATTTCTAAATATTTTGTGTTCCTCATATTAGGAATATAGTTCGTCAAAAAAAATTATACGATTGTCGCAAATACGAAAAAGTACTCAAGTATCAAAAATTTTTTCTCCTAGTATGACAGTAATACCATATTCAATATTTTTTGATTTGACCTCATTTTCTCAGGTCGCGCTTTCGTTAGACAGACTCTATTAACAAAACAAATAATATAAAAAAAAAATATTTCACTACACAAGTACATACTCGTATATATGTATATAATAAATAATGTAAACTAAAAATGAATATATGTGTATACACATATATTCATTTTTAGTTTACATTATTTATTACACTATATTTATATTGTTATTATTAATTTATAAAGTTCTCTGACTGAAATATAGTACATGTATTTTTTTAATATGGCTGGAATCAAAGTTTAAATATCAGTAAAATAACAATAACGTTACTTTAAAATCTGCTTTAGTAATCATAAATAAAAACTAAAGAGTCATATTTTAAGTTTTCCTCAAAGTGATTGCAACATTTTCCTAACCCTCGCTACTACGAAAGTACATACTGCTATTCATATCCATTTCCTGTCGATACTACAAAAACATTACGTCTTCGTTCTTAAAAAATCATTCATAATGGTTCTGTTCGATAGGGTTCTCAATCCACTACTTGTTGGTCTCTCTACTAACAACTAAGTATTTTACATTCTACACTAGCGATCTGCGTTAGCTTCGCACGAGTGTTACAAATCTATGTAATTGTCGGCTTTTCTTTACTACATACATGTACTATATAGCTTTTGCTCGCGACTTCGTCTGCGTAGAAGTCGAAAACGATACTAATAGGAGTTTTAATTGTTTTTTTTACGTTATTAATTTTGTAATATTCTATAGACATATGAAAGAAGAAGAAGATATTCTTCTATCTATTTATCGATCTATAATTATAAAATGCTTTGTCCTGAATGGCTGACTGACGGATCAACGCATAGCCTAAAGCCATACTAACTTTCACCCCCAAAATAACTTTCAACCCTTATTTAACCCCGTTAGGACATGAATTTCAATAAAATACGTAACTCGTCATCCATTCATTCTGTTAAAGAATATTCATGCAAAATTTGAAGTAGATTAGACCAAGGAATCACGTAATCCCATAAAAAACTTAGTAGAATTTCGAAAAATTCTTTCTAATCGGATGCCTACGTCATACACATACAAAGAAAATAACCTCCAAGGTAAACCCTAAAGGGTGTGCGTTGATCCCTCAGTCAGTCATTCAGGACAAAGCATTGTGTAATATAATAATAATCATTATACACTTATTGATTAATACACATAAACCTTCGTCACGAATCACTCCGTCTGTATGTGTGTATGTGAAAATTGCTGAAAATCCAGTAGTTTTTGAGTTTGAACTTGCAATAAACTCAATTTTTTGTACGTGAATTTAATTATAGAAGGATAAGGATGTAACCAGAACATCATCTACCTAGCCTTTTTGCTTGGGGTCAGTTTCTAATCTGACCGAATACGGCTGAATACCCGTGTCCTCCACAACTGAGTTACTGGTCAACACAGTGTCCTTGGATAGGCAAATGGTTAGACTCTGACGTCTGACTACCTGTAACGACTGTCAAAGATCTACGATTGATGACCAGAACCAAAGGTTTACTTGCTTTCCGATGCACAGGGTTTTCGTTTTTAGGTGGGAAAATCATCCAATAGTGTCAGACTTTTACTGACTAAAAACCCACTCCTGTTTCTTCTTTGCCTACTCGTCAACGGCGCGTAACGCGCGCCTCAAGGAGATATCAGCAAACCAATGTGCAGGGTGTAAAGATGAATGATAGGGATAGACTTATTTTAAACAGTAACATAACTAAGATTTTTTTACGCAGATATGGTCATATAAAGGTGGAGCATTAGCTGTTTGGCTCACTCTAAAAAACTATTTAGAAAAGAAAGTTATTTAGAAAAGTTAGTGAATAATAATTTAAAGTTTTGTTTCTTAGTGTCTAAAAGACAAAAAGTGCTCATTTATCTCTAGAATTTTTTAAACTTTCTTCGTTAAATTCAGTCAAGATGGTTAAGTTAAAAAAACCTGTAGGAGAAAAGGATACTGTTTAAAAAAGACTTAAAAACAATTTTTTTTTTATACAGAATCCACAACCTTTAACCTGTTAATGAACCAATTAAGAAACCAATTCAAAGTTTACCACCGGCACTTTTCACCCACGTATCGTTTTTCTTTTAAAGCCTTTAAAATAAAATAAAAAAACAAGAAATCGTGGTTCTAGTTATAGTGGCCACTTTCTAACCCCTTTCTGTAGCAGCGGATGAGAGGTGGCGGATAAATGGATAAGTCGTGTCACGAGAGAGCCAGCTTCCGCCGCGGATAAGTTGCGCCACTGCGGGGCAACTGTCGCTGGAACTCATATTTTTGGGGAAAACATATTTCCTTAAAAAAAAATATCTTGGTCTTAGGTCAAGGCTTAAGGCGTAATGTTCCCGTGTCTGCCTGTCCGGTAAGGACGAGGCCCAATACCACGTGAGCCTCAAAGAGATGCAAGCAAAACTGAAGAAATAAAAAAAGGAATTTCGTGGAGCTAAGATGACTGGAAGAACACTGACATTTATTGTTTATTAGGTAGGTTTTTGTCAGGAAAAGTCACGTAAGTGAGACGCCCTCTCCACCTAGAGTGTAAGAAGTTATTTGATGACTTCCCACCTCAAACAAAACCACCGTAGGCGCGGGTTTGTGGACGGCGAGCAATGGTTACCTAGCTGTCCGACCGTCTGGTAACCGTCCGGAACGAATCCAAGTCGTCAACGGTGCGTATTGTTCCACATGCGCCTTAAGAAGATGTCAGCAAACCGTAGGGGCCCAGTAGGGTCGAAGCCTACTGGGGCTAAGGGTCGGCTTCTGAAAGGAAGACTCATCCCTGGTACGAAAGGCAACAAAGGAACAGGAGTACCCTAGTAGTCCTGTTCCTTTGTTTGAGTCAGTAAAAGTCTGATGGACCCTCCCGCTCCGCTCAAGGGCGGGCGATTATCCAATAAGGATCGATAATACCTAGTTTTTTATAGTCACCTAACAGGCAAGCTAGTCGATGTTTTATGATCTCATGTAGAGGAGGTGCAGCATATTTGGAATGCGATTTTTTTTCATGAATAAGTCCTATTCATGTGAAATACTAATCTTATAATTTGTAAAAATAAAAATAAACAATATTCAAGTATTAATAATACAAATTATGTAACTACTTTAACAATATTTACGAATGCGTAAAAAGAAGGAACTTACTGTCCATTAGAAATTCATCCATATCGGTGTCAAAGGGAAAAGTGCCCAGAACGCTGGCAACATTGCCACGTTGAATAGCAATGCTAGATTTTTTACATTTTAAATGATATGTTTGGTAAGTATTCTAAATTGGAACATTTTTTGTTATTAAAATATTTACAAAATCGAAACAAAACCTACTCTTTTACTTTCATTAAATGTATATATGTGTTTTTACACATCTGTACCTCTACCATGAGTTTTAAGCAATAGTATTCGTCGCTACTCGATATCGACGCCGTAAATATTTTGTATGGCAAATTTTGCAGCGCCTCTAGCGGTCACTTGCAGAACCAAAATTTGCCATACAAAATATTTACGGCGTCGATATCGAGTAGCGACGAATACTATTGCTTAAAACTCATGGTAGAGGTACTGTTATTAATTTTTTACGGATAGCAATCGTACCGTACCATAATCGTATAAAAAGTGTTCAAAATCTAACTTTTTTGCTCGAATGAATATCAGCTGAAATATCAAGATATTGTAATATTTTTGGTACTCATCGACATAAATATAAAAAAAAAATGCAAAATAACTTTAATTTCGGAAGTCTGTGTTAAATATACCAAACTATTATAGAAACACCGATTTCTGAAATTAAAGTTATTATGCACTTTTTTGTGTCTTTTTTAACATTGAAGACGATTGTATTAAAAAAAAAAATACATGCTATGTACAGCCGAACCTATTCCTTTTCGAAGTCGGTTAAAAACATAGTCATGCCCTTGACATTTACAGAGACATTCGAGTATTCCAAATTAGGTGTAGTATTTCAAATATGCTGCCTTTCCTCTATTCTCAGTTCATTCCAGAATCAGTACTGGCTCATGAAATATTTATGAGATTTCTATTGCTGCTAGTGAACCCACACAGGTTGTAAGACAACTAAGAGAAATCGGTCTTAAAGGTATAAACCTAGTTTAAATAAGGGTTCAGATGATCATTTCTATGCACGAGCACGATTTTAAACGGTTTTTCATGAGCGTTGAACAGTGATTCTATTATTATAGTAAACGTTTATTCATTGGTGTAATTAATTATTATTTATCATTGGCTTTGTCCCACCGATTGTGAAGTAGACCTCCGATACCTTTGACTTAGTACTCAAAAGCTGTGATGATATTATAATTCCAACCAATTGATCATATTGATTCAAAAACTAAAGCCATGAAGACAAAAAATTAGCAGAAATCATAAAAATTATAGTACGTGGCAAATAAGTTGAACCACTTGCTATGGTTTCGCGCAGCCCCCACTTCGACTGAGACCCGAAAATCTGTTATAGTATGCACCAAACAAGTTGAACTAAAATGGACGTCGTTGTTATGGTTACGCGTAGCCCGGCGCTGTGCCACACTTCGATTGAAATTTACAAGGTATGTTTTTTGGTTCAACTTATATTTCGCGTATTGTACCCTGACTCATAATCTACTTATACCTACTACCGACTAAAGCACAAAGACAAGCATTCAAACAAAATAGTCAGGCATAAAGAGTAAATCATCGCGATTACTACAAGTAGTGCACTCAACCGGCGGTCATTAGCGCCATTTTTACAAGAGTCCTGCAAAAACGTTCGGTACAACGTTCGGCTGTCGTTCGGCTAATCGTCGGAAATTGTGCCCATTATTGGAGCACTCACTCGCAACTAAAATTATTATTGTTCGCACTAAAAGTAGCCATTTAGTCGGTGATTGCTCCGGAGCGTCGGAGTGGCCTGTTTCTTGAACAGATATTGAACGGACTTTTAGTCTGATGCGCACGATGAATCTTTTCTGTGATTTCGAATGTTTTGTCTAAAAAATTGGAAGTGAATGTGTTGCAAATGGTAGAAAAACTATGCAGTTATGTCGATTTTAAGCGGATTGTGTTGAACTGAGCGGCTAAACCCCGTAAGGAAATGTTTTATATCACTACATAGTATAAAACTATAAAACAAAGTCGCTTCCCGCTTTCTGTCCCTATGTATGCTTAGATCTTTAAAACAACGCTACGGATTTTAATGCGGTTTTTTTTGATAGATAGAGTGAATGCCGGAGGAAGGTTTATATGTATAATACATGCATAATATATTTAATATAACCAATTGCACCCGTGCGAAGTTGGGAAGGGTCGCTAGTTTATGTATAAAGCAGTTTTAGATAAATATAATGTCACATGAAGCTCAGGAACAATACAAAAAAGTTAAATTTTAAAGTACCAACATTTAGATGCTCATTTCCAGAAACATTTGTATCCGAAATCACATTAGAAATTCGTGTCGAGTAATCAACAGCCACGGGAAGAAACTTGAAAATACCTCACAGTTGACATAACCCTCGGTCCTTCGAGCCCTTGGTTTCCGGTTATCGCTATACAAAGAGGACCGGTCCTCCCCCCTCCGGCTTCCCTGCGGCCCCCTCTGAACAGGAACCGGAAATACTACCCTTCTATCGTTAAGGTCTACCCGCGTCACACCGCTATGCTGGAATTTTTAAAGTATTTTTAGCCCCCGGCCTTGAAGTGCGGTAATGATTCCGAGGAATGTCTAATGGTTGGACCCAGATTTTAACAGCTTCAAATATTTAAGGGGAAAATTAAAATCACGGGGAATGAGCAATTTTCCCTTCATGAGATATTTTTTTCATCTAGTAGTAAAATCATGTCGTCATATATCAAATCGCTTATTCACAATGAAACTGACCTAACTCGAAATTCCTATAATTTCTGGTTTTGCTACAAATTCACCTTTGCAATGAAATTTGTTTGTAAGTCTGAATCATGACTAAGAAAGAAACACAGGAGAGATACTAGTACCATGAAATTTACACATATCAACACTATCATTTTGAAGACTAGTTTAGAAGACTATTTTCCACAGTGGCTACGATATTGCAGATGAAAACTAAAAGATGTAAAAAAACACTAAGTAAATACATAAAAATATTTTCTTGGAACAACACTGGTACCTACTAATAGATAAAACCCTAACTTCTGAACTAGGTACCTAATCTATATTTCAGAAGCTAGAAAAGAAGTATTAGGTACTATGGTTGATATCCCACCCTTAAAACATTTTGGGAATACATTAATTGTGCGTATAGCTCAGAATTATCTGCCAGATTCCTAATAGCTACAATCTAGGGACCTGTAAGTCATAGGTGAATAGGTTACTCCTAGTCAAGGGTGTTTCATTTTAGAACACATCATAGCGTACCATCAGGCGGAATAGTGGTCAAGGGCGAACTACCTGTTAATATTAAAAACAAAAAAACAATCTGCTCAGGTTGCCTTGGGGTCAGTTTCCCCAATCTAAATGGCATTGCAGTTTTTTTTTTAATGTAGCGACAACCTCTGTGATATTCTTCTTCTTCTTTATCTGTCCATGCTTTCATTATCCGGGGTCGGGTTTCCTCACAATTCTGCGCTAGGACTAAACTCAGTTTCAATTCTTGTGTTGTCGCCCATGTTTACGACACGGGTCTTTAAACTAGATTACGCTGAGGTAGCGCAGGCGCGCGGCGCGTAGGCGCAGTTTAGTTGAACTAAGTTTTTAAATTGAATAATGAAATCAGCCCTAAATCTTAAAAATTATTTATACCAACGACGAAATCTTGAATACACTTATTACGTACAAACACAAATAGATATTTTTCTTAACATTTAGTAGATTTATGTTTATAAAGCAATGGTAAAAAAAAATCCTGGGGTGGTTCGCCCCGGAAGCACCGCTAATGCATCCGAATGCAGTCGACTCGGAGGTCACCCTCGCGCCTCGCACGCGATCAATTCATTAGTCTGTATTGTTATGCCAGTGTTTCATCGTGAAAATATAACTATTGATTTTAATGTCTGCTAATATTTGTTCTGGTAAGTAGAAGTTTTGTCTTGAGAAGAAGTTAAGTCTTAATAAGTAATAAAAGAATCGATCCTCCACGGAATTAAAACGACCAAAATTTAACAGTGTATATTTCTAAATACATACACATATAGATAAATTACGACACTGTTTCCCGCCCCACCCAAGGGCGGGATTCGTCATTGGATGATTTTACCTACCACAAAAAAAAAAAAAAAAAAAACCCAAACACAGAACAAATTGTCATGCTCATCACACAAAAATTTGTCCTGGGTAGGAATCGAACACACGACCTCCAGCATACCAGCCAGAGCCACCAACCACTAGACCAACAGGCCAATCAAATTGTGTTTATTGATAAAGACAAAGGTTCTATAGAATATTATTGTCAAACATTTTAAGGTCAAAGTACAAGTAGTCCTCGAATTTAAAAAAAAAAACCGTTAAAAAAATCCTGTTCAGAGTCAAATAGTATGTATTTTTTAATCGATATAAACTAGTAAAGTGTGTGTAGTAGTAGTATATTGATTGAAATGTGATTGGCGAGGGTGATAGATACGTATTTATACATGGAATTATAAACGTTAAAATCATCAATATATACCTCTCTATTCGTCTTGCCTTATCGAATGGCTATTCAGCCATATTTTAATCAACATAATGTATAACTTGACTCTGACCTGGCTTAAGATATGTATTTTGCGGGCTACCTTTGAACATCCTCCTTAAGTTGACGACGTGCAATTTTGACATCCCATCTTTTTGTTTCGCACGGTTTATGCATTTAGCCAGTGTCAAGTTTGGAAAGTATTTAGCTTTTACAAGTAATAAAGAATACAGTCACTCTCTTTTCCATAACAATGCGGATGTAACACATTCTCATGTTTCTGCAGTATTTAGCAACAAATGTATACAGGCTTCTCGCTTCTTTGCTAAGGTGGTAAATGCTATAATCAAATTCTCATCTCCAGTTTTATATACAACTTTATTTTTAACCGACTTTGAAAAGGAGGAGGTTCTATGTTCGGCTGTATGTATTTTGTATTTATTCGATTTTGAAAATTTTTGTTTTGATTGAAAGATTATACTTTCGAATTGGTCCCATAGAAATATTATTTGGATCTGATGATGAACTTCGAAGATATAGAACGGAACTCCTCAAAAAATCATATCAGAACTGTCGTCAATTAAAATTACTTAGTTTATACATGTAGTCGGCTGAATGAATGGAGAAGGGGAGGGATATATAGAACTGACGTGATGATGAAGCCGGCCGGTAGGTAAAAAGCCGGAATTCTATAATAATTCAGCGTATTGTGGCCGTGTTTGGTATTTACAGAATTGTCATGATGATTTGATGATGGAACTGAATGGCGGAAAGTATCTATTTAAGTTTGGCTGACGGGTACCTACCACAAGTAAGGGTACCTACCACAACTATAAAGTGTGAAATAAAAAACTTTTTACAAAAAAATACAACCGACTTCAAAATAACTTTGATTTCGGAAGCAGGTGTTAAATAACGAAGAGACCAAACTATTATAGAAACACCGAGTTCCGAAATTAAAGTTATTTTGAGCTTTTTTGTATTTTTTTTTACATTAAAGTTGGTTGTATTTTTTTTTTGTAAAAAGTTTTTTAGTATATGCGAAACCTGAATATAGTTTGTTCAAAGCCAGTAACTGAATCGATTTCAATAATTTTTACATGTTATATTTTATCCCAAAAATACAATTTAAAAAATTTCACAAGTTGGACACTACCGACACTAATCATAGCCTACTATAACACAAGTCATAGTAGGCTATAGCGGGCAATAAGCACCAGCACACAGCTGATTGCGAGGGCAAAACAACCCCTCAGCGGCTCGGATGGACCGGTGACTATGTATTTGTGTGAATAACCAGTTTCAGGTTTCGCAAATACAAAAAATAAGGTTTTAGGTATATAAAAAAGTACATTCCCAGGAATTAATTAGTGATTACGGATATCCCCGGTTTAGTAGAATGACGTCAACATTACTTGTTTAGCAGACTGCTTACAATCGCAAAGTAAGTACTGACGAATAAGGAAAACCGTTTCCATAATGTACTGGACTCATAACATTAAAAACCCACTTAACTCGTAGCCTTCATAAACGCTAAGGCACTTACATTCCTTATTTAATTCAAAGTACAAACGGAACCAGAAAACATAAGTGATTAAAAAATCAAAATGAACTAAAACTCGTGTCAAACACGGAGTTGACTCGCCAAAAACAACTTATTACCGTGTTACGAAATGTCAAAGCGTGTTTCAGAGGGAGTCGATGTAATATTTTCATAATTCGGCCGGCCCGACTCGACCTCGCGCTGTAAAACAAAATGTCCGCGCTGTGCAACCTGTCGACTCTTTAGTGATGGGACATTGCTTGTATCGATATCGAGTCATGTGAAGATGGTATAAAAACCAATCGTGTGCTTGGATACATAGACTTTATCAGCAGTAAGCACAACAGTTTTATCGACGTTTACCATTTATATTAAGTAGTTTGTACGGTAAAGCATTAAAAATTGAATTATTCCCAACTCAATATAGAATGAGGACTAGACGCATCTGATTATTAAAATTAATAAATGTCGTAAATCTCTTTCTTTAAATCCTGCCCCCCTAGCCAAGTTACAATCGTTTCGTTTAAAGTGCACGCTTGGAGTTGGCCACGCCCTTAATTCCTTTGTTCTGACGTCATCTCAACGCTCAGTCACGTTGTCAGAACAAAGGAATCGGGGGCGTGGCCAACTCCAAGCGTTCACGCTAAACGAAACGATTGTGACTTGGCTAGGGGGCAGATCGAAAGTTAATCGTTGATGAAAAGCGTCGAATAATGTTTAACTTTGATTACACACGGTATAACTTCATAAATATTAAAAAAAAATAAAAAGTGCTAAAACCCTGTCGTTACTCTCGCATTAGGCGCATCGACACATCCCTGGCCCGCATCCGAAGCGGGGCTGCGTTTTGATAAATATTTGCGATTTATTTTATTCCTGGAGCCATTTTTTGAGAACGCGCCCGTAAAGAGGAGAAATGGCGTCGCTCGCCATGTTCACCAGAGCGGCACTGAAGTTTCGGTGGGAAAATAAAAACGCGTTTAACTTTGTGTTAATATTATATTGTGCCATTATTGCGCCATTTATTATAATACCGCGGAAGGGATGGGGTTGAGAGTTCGCGTTTAATGGACGTTTTGTTTGCGAGAAAAACATTTTTTTTTACTAACGATTTTCTGTTAAGCCTTTCGGAAGGGAATGATTTTTCAGTATTTTATGCTTTGTTACAATATAGTACGTATGCACCAATCTGTATTCCTGTTTTGTTTTGATTACGCAGCGTGAATTTTTAGAATTCGTACGTGAATTGTAATATGAATTGGTTTGAAATAAAATATATTGCGCGCCTAAATTTTTTTATTGAATGCGTGTGTGGAATAGTATTAGCGTTTGTATATTGCGGATTTTCGAATAGTTGGTAGGTATTTGAAATATTTCGTGGGTAACATAGCGTCTAACTAACCTAACCTGAATAAGTGCTCGCTTACGAAGACGCGGCGCGTCGGGCGGTCCGTCGTACATTGCCTTAGTGCTCGATTACAGAAACGCGGCGCGTTGTGCGGCGCGTCGGTCGGTCCGTCGTACATTACCATATGTTTGTGTTTGCGCGAGCGATGACGCGGCCCGCTGCTGCAATGTAGGTACGACGAAACGCCCAACGCGTGGCACAGAAACGTGAGGATTGGAACAACAAAGGAAAGAAAGTCAGGTAAATGAACATAACGAACCTTTTTTTGAGATGGAAAATTATCCAGCAATTACTTCTTCCGCTCCAAAATGGAAGGACAGAGCAAGTCCAACTTTTAACGACTAAAACCCAACTGTGTCCTTCAGTGTCTATTTGTGTTCTAGGTCTAGAGCAGGGGTGGCCAACCGGGTGATTGCGATCTCGTCTGTCAATCCAGTCGATCTTGATAAGCACTAAGCAGTAACGTATCCACTTTTAGGCCAAGAGGACTATACTGTGAGGTAGCACGTAACTAGTCGCCACGATCGACCTCAACGGCATCGACCTCCCTCAGGCATCCAGT
This sequence comes from Leucania comma, assembly GCA_958295575.1. Classification (NCBI taxonomy): domain Eukaryota; kingdom Metazoa; phylum Arthropoda; class Insecta; order Lepidoptera; family Noctuidae; genus Leucania; species Leucania comma. Next base: position 8,360,160 of record OY282468.1, read on the forward strand.
GAGTGACAATCCTCGCCCATCATTTGTACCTATGGTAGAAAAAAAATTAAGACACGTTAAAAACGAAAAAGATACAATGCTGGTAGGTATTATAAGTAAAGTTTTTTTTTTTCTAGATGGGAAAACAGGGATATGGGACAGAGCAGGAGATAGTGTCAGACTTTTAAAAACTAAAAAAACACTCTTGTTCGATTTAACAAAACCCATGGATTATAAGTAGAGTGGATTTCCATCAAACAGGCTTACAAAAAGGAACAAAGACTTCGTAAACTTACTTATGTGTAAGGTTAAAAGTCTTTTAATACAAAACAGTAAAAAACGATTGCACCAAATTCTGTCCACCGTTTCCTACATGTAGTAATTGTCTTATCGACCTGACAGTGTCCCAGTTCCCGGGACAGCCCGGACTCGGAACAAAAATAAATTAATTAATCACGTAACCCTAGCATCCCCTGCCACCGGCTGCCGTAGTGCCTCCCGGGGGTCGGGAGGATGGTAGCCTCCAGCGATCATTACTATGCCGTTAAGTGTCGTGGCTATTGATTTGCCTTCATTATTTTTAGGGGTAATTAATGATGAACCAAAAACTAACCAAACTTATAATTAATATAATATTCCACTCTCAAATAACACCATTTAGTCCTAAACTAAGTAGAGCTTGTGCTGTTTACTAGTGGACAACTGATAATTATATTTTTTTTTTCCACAACTATCACACAACGCTGTCTAGTCTAAAACTAAGCAGAGCTTGTGTTATGAGTACTAGACAACTGATAAACATACTTATATATTTCTAAATACATACTTATTATAGATAATGACACCCAGACAAAGAACAAATGATCGTGCTCATCATACAAACATTTGTCCTGGGTGGAAATCGAACCCACGTCCTGCGGCATAGCAGTCAGGGTCTCTAGACCATCAGGCCTGTCATACATAGACATATTTCTAAATACATTCTATTATAGATAAATAATACTCAGGCCACACTCTTAGAACTACACGTGACACCGTACAGATTTAATTTTTGTTTGTTGTTAAAAACCTTATTAAACTGACTCGCCTGTTGGTCTAGTTGTCAATGGCCCTGACTGCTATGCCGGAAGTGGTGGGTTCGATTACCACCCAAGACAAATGTTTGTGTGATGAGCATGATCATTTGTTCTGTGTCTGGGTGTCATTATCTATAATAATTATGTATTTATAAATATGTAAGTATGTTTATCAGTTGTCTAGTACTCATAGCACAAGCTTTGCTTAGTTTGAGACTAGATGGCGTTGTGTGAAAAGTGAGAAAAAATTAATTAAAAAAAAAACTATAATAACCAGTAATATTAAACTCAGTCTAATTTTTAACCGTCCCTGCCTGTTCAGATTTTCATAGGTAGGCACTTGAACTAAGCGAAGTTGGTCGGGGTGGAACTGCCGTAACTGGAACACATACGGCCCAGTCCCTGTTAGTTATGTATCGGGTAAATAATGGCGGACTGGAACCGCCGACGTTTTGCAAAATGAAAAAAGTAAAGGTAATTTTTTGTAGTTGTTTAATAAAGTTGTGTTTGTGGGTTTTTATAGTTTGTTTATTAGATGTTGTGTTATGTTTGACTGTTGTGGTTACTATGTGGGATAATTTACGTAGTTACCAGCTTCTGCTAGTGACTTCGCTCGCGTGAATGTCGAGATTTATTTCAAGGGTTTGTATTCTCACTATAAATAAAGACAGCCTAGGACGTGATCCAGCCGTGTGCCAAGTTTCAGCCAAATATGTTCACGTTAAGATATGCCAACGTGATCAATAGTCCAATTTATTCAATTTTGCATTTATAATTATAATAAAACTAAAAGTTTGAAAAAGCAAAATTTATGTATTGAAAAAAAAAAAGCTTGAGTAGGTACCTCATGTTCGCTATGGTAGACCAGATCATCAAAGGAGTATTTTTGTTTTCCAAAATATTTTTAAAAGTCTTATAAATTATGTTGTTACGCTGATAAGTGCGTATAAACTCAGTTTTAATAACTGATTTAATAATCAATAACAATCTGACCAAATGCGACTTCCTTGACCCATCTCTGACTATGCCAGTGTGAAGCCGCTACATAAGACACGCGTCACCTGCTATGCTGCCGATCTTGCACAAAAAGCTGCATTTTAGAGAATTTGTACGAGCCCAATGAATAAATATCTTTCAGAGCTTTACAGGTGGCCAAATACTGGTCTGATAAAATTTAATTTGAGTTCATCGACACGCAAAGAAGAAGAGTAACTGAGTATGTATTACATCAGAACGAAAATGTATTCGACATGTTTAGAAAATAAATTTGACAAAAGGAGGCCACTCACGAAGTTTCAGACATGTATTTATCATTTAACAAAATGGATGCCGTGCTGCGAACTATTTTTTACGAGTAACCCGAGTAGGGTCTGAAACCATTGATGGTCGTAGATATAAATATAACCCAGCAAGCAGTATATACCTAAACAACCTCCAGAACCATTAAGTTCAAAATGAGTTGAGTCACCTTGAGTCTAGTGACACTCAAAACTTATCTATTTTTTTTTTCATGTGCACTTAAAACTGTCAGAAGATAATTTTCTGGTCCAAATGGTCATTTCCTATAAAGAAAACCCAACAAGAAACTTTCTACTTTAATTCCTTTAAAAAAAGAATTACAATATTTCCGTAACCCAGTGCTAATAGGTATAGAATCTATTTACTTTCGTTCAGTCCATCTTAAGGCTGTCTGTAATGGTGTTTTTATTATCGTGCTTATTTCATCACGCATGCGGAATTGCCCCGCCCCGCACGCATACCGCGTTCCTGTTCCCCACATTACAATTAATACTTGTAAGAAAAGGACATACGCGTGCGGAAAAATTCCGCACGCGTTATGAAAACCGTATGATGATAAAAACAACCTAAGAGATTGCCCTGTGCCATGAGACCGCCCATTTTATACTTAGCTCTTACAAATATTTATCCTGTCTACATAATTAGGCATACAATAAACCTACATAATAAATGAGTAATGACTAAGTACCTATATAATAAATAAATAGGAGGATTATACTTCTTTTCCAGAATGGCACGGGTATATCAATTATTGCTCCAAATCTCTCTGCTAGAACTCATTTAAAATACTGGTAGGTTGGTACAAGACACAATACAGTAGGCCAACCTTGCTGAGCATCGACATTGACACGACCAGCACTCGGCTGGATGGTGCTCAGCGCAGTCCACTTGAACCCTTCGAGTGCCATCGCTGCACATTCATGCCTACCTAGTACCCATGTGCGGAGATAATAACCGAATTTGTGGGAGATTGTTCAATGAGCTAGTGATGCGATGCTGATACGAGGCTTGTGTCGTGTCAAGTAGTATAGGTATATAGGTAAAAAAAAAAATAACTGCTTACTTCTCTTGCAGTACTTATGTCATCAAATAGCCACTCCTGCTGAATTTTACTGAATAAAACCCACCTGTTTCCCTCAATTACACTTTGCGTTGCAGGACCTCGGTAACTCTTTCGAAGAATATCGAAGAGTATCTACTCATTGAATATCCTATAAGGAATCGTGATCGTGTGCTGGGTTTAAAACTGTCATTGGTATCATCAGGTTTATACAATACATGGTCCTTCGAGCCGAATTGTTTTTGGTCACAATTTCGAGAAGTCATGATTTTGAAAGAAACCATCTATCCGTTGCTGTAAGGATGTATATAAAAGAAGAATGAATGAAGAAGGGTCAAATGAAGAATTTTTAAGAAAACCTATCAGTACCTAAAGGTCTGGAAAATCAAACTGTAGTGTTTGGCGACGCAAGCGGTTTCATTGTCCGACAAGTAACGCCATCTGTGATTTTCAACACCAACTAATAAAATTGTGTTTAGTGTTTCCTTTTCCAATTTTAAGTTTTTAATATCTTCTGTATCTAATTAAAATACTTCGTTTCATGCTGGAAAATAATATTAGTGCATAAGAAAAGTCGAAAAGAAATAAAGTAAGAAAAGTTTCTTTATGGGCTAATTATAAAATTAAATTTATAAAATACCATAATCATGAGAGAACATAATTTTTTTTTTAACTGAACCCAATCATAAAAAAAAAACATCGAAACCAGAAAAACAAAACACGACCAACAATTTCAAAAAGGCAAACAAACATTCTATCGCCAGGAAACGTGTGGCCAGGCTAATTCATCCCCTCGAGTAGCCAACGAAGATAAAGCACTCCCTTTACACCCCCCTACACCCCCTCCGTCACCTGCCGAGTCTTTAATTGAATAATCCCCGTCATTAATCATAGCACCCGTCTGGATGTGAACTTGAATTATTTTCAGTCATTTCTTGTGACTGTTTGAATCTTGAATCGACGGCCGATACAACTAAGGGTTGAATTCGGGACAAGGGTGTAGATAGGCCCAAAACAGACTATTATTTTAATGAACCCGGAATCATTATGAAAGTTTTTTGTTACTCTCAGATTAGATGGAAATATTGAGAATTGGTATTTCCCGGTTGTGCACAACTGATGGGGTAATTATTATTAAATTATTTATTGAACAACGCATAAAAAAAATAGGACAAACATATATAAAAACATAAACCTCCTTCTGGCGCAGTCGGGTAAAAATAAGTGTTAAACTGGCGGATATATTTTACTCAAGTATCGTTTAGATACTGGAGCACAGAAAACGGCGTACTAAACTGGAGTACGGCGAATATCCACTCTTACGTTGTTGAAACTTCTACGAACCGGACTAAGCGTTTTGCCTCGTCGTTTATACCGCGTACATCGAAGAACTGGAACAATTTGCCTGCTGCGGTTTTTCCGTCCGATTATAATTCAGGTGTCTTCAAGGCTAGAGTGAAGAGGCTCTTAATAAACTAGTGCACCTCACCATCAACGATTGCATCACTGCTTACCATCAGGTGGGATTGCAGTCAAGCAACGGTTTATAAAAATTAAAAAAAGGAAAAGGAAATATATATAACAAAAATACCTATCTTATAAGTATTTTTGTACAGGTACCATTTTTTTGTAGGTGGTAAAATCATCCAATGACATCTCCGCGATTTTCCTTGGGCGGGGCAGGAGATAGTGTCAGACTTTTATTGACTAAAACCCACTTCTGTTCCTTCGTCGTCTTTCATACCGCGAGGCACCTTCCTTTCAGAAACCGATCCTTGGCCCCAGTAGGCTTCGACCCTGCTGGGCCCTACGGTTTGCTGAAAACTCATTTTTGTATATCTAAAGAATTCGTACGTATACTAGAAACAGTAAATGACCAGCAGCGAAACACACATAGGTACCCATATAAAGTAAATAGCATCTATAAAAATAAACAGTCCACTCGAGTTCACATACGACGAAGGGCCGTACCTACATCAAAATCAGAAGCCCAAGCACGTTCTACCCACACGAGTCTACCTATACCTTCGTTACATGCAGGAAACCGTTCCTTAACGCACACTAGCGCATAAACAACACAACTAAATCACACGCACACATACAATCGCCCCTTTGTCTTAGCTAAGTGTCAACCAATAAAAACAAAGGATTCGAAAATGGAACAAAAAGTGTCGGCCAATCGCGCGGGGCGTCACGCGTGTTGATGCGCAGCTATTGGCTTGAAAAAATCCGTTTAGCTCCGATGAGTCCGGCTAGACGTTGAGATTGATGCGCCCAGAAATTGGTATTTACTTGGTGTTATTTATATAAGATACCGTTTCGTGCACTATCCTGAACTGAGCGGTTATCGTTCCGTTGATGGTCGTAGTAAACTTGATCTTTCTTTGAAGTTTGCTTGAAATGGGTGGAGTTTTAAAAGGCTAGGTTTTCTTTGGAGTAAAAACTATCACAGTCAGTTTCTAGCTTAGTCTGTATGTATCGGTATCCTGTTCCACTCTCATTTCCTCTTGATCCCACATTGTACTTACTAAGTAAATCAACCTCTTTTTGGGCTCACGGTGACTCACACGATTTTCAGAGCCATCAACGTGCTCCTGACAGCATTATTAACATAACACATTTACGATATCAATATTCGTCACGAGTTCTTTTTCATTGAAACGGTTATCACTTTTCGGCATTCACGGCACAGACTTAAGTAGGCATCTAGAGAACACCGCGTGTGTTCACGTGTGAGAGGGGGGAATGGGGGGAGCGGGGCGTTCAGAGGGTCATTTATCATTCATATCATCTTCGCTCCACTTCGCTCGCCGCACCGTCGTAAATAAATAAGAACAGTCTCATCTTTTACAGCCGTACCGACTTTGCTATACCAATACCACTCTTTTCCACACGTTTTAAAGTCCTAATTCCTTCTTCCAAGGCTACCGGTTAAGATCTTTTAAAGTTAGCAGTTTAGTTAGTGAACGCGTAGGTATCTATGCATATGTTTTAGATATGTGTAGATAATAGCCGTGCTAGGTATAATAAATCTGTAGCTATGTGTTCGTCAGTTTTAAACTTAAGTTTGATGTTCGTTTTATGACTAGGTTGATATGAGCATGTCGGCACTTACTTTAAAAGAGACTTTAAATAGGTGGAGGATTAGACAAGTATGATATATAGGGTGACTGGTAATTAGTGAAAGATACTTAAACACGTGATTTTAGTCATGATAACATACAACTTTTACTATTGGACCAAACCTGAAATCGGAAAAAAAAACAGCCAAGTTCAGTACATTTTGACCAGTTAGGCGAACACAAATGTACTGACCAGCAGATATTTTTTCACTAGTTCAGGTTTGGTCTCATAGTAAAAGTGTTTTGTTATCATGACTACAATCACGTTTTTAAGTATCGTTCACTAATTACCAGTCACCCTATATAGCTACATATGAAAGTTATATTGTGAGTTTAAAGAACCTAAAATTAAAATATTTTGGGCAATCCAAATTAATCATTCGATAATGGGTTAGTTTTACAATGAGTGCAATAATTTAAAAAAGGCTTTTAAGAGAAAAATAATTACTAGGTTATCCTCATAAGTCTTCATTCGTCACATTCTTATCTGTTTTTCCTGAAACCTACTCAAATTCACAACAACAAGAAATAAAAACATTGTTACTGGAATTGCTTCTATTACTTTTATAATACGATCAAAATCGTAATTGGACCCAAATAATACATCCATAAGACGTTGTTACGGCAGGAACAGAGGACAGCCAACAAAGCCGCCTACAATTGCGAAACCTTTTATTATCTAAGCATATTAGGTGCTTAGATTCCAAATAATTCCGCTCGCTCCGCTCTAAGAAGATTAACAACGATTGGATGTTCGGAGAAGGTCGGCACTCGCCGAACTGCCACGTAACGTAATGGCGAGGTATAGGTACGGCTTAGAGAATAGCCCATCAATCTAAACAGAGTCCCTCAGATCGATCACTGACCGCCCGAGAACTTAAAGCTCAAAAACTCACAGAATAACCCGCCATACACGTAAAAGCAATTACCTACCCAAAGAAGTGGTCGATAGTAAGCAGTTCGCTTGCAAGTCAGTAATTGAAAGGCCGTGTACGAGCTGGAGCCACGTTTGTTTAGTCCGTCATAATTGCTCGGCTGCACCTCCAAGCTGACGAGTCGCCGGCACAAAAACTCCTAAATCCAGTTCATTAGGGCTCTATTCACAGCCCACCCCTGGATGGAGATACGCGGTGATTACTGCAACCGCTCCCGACGGCTCACGAATAAAGACTGCATCATAATTTCACCAGATACACCCTCGTGCCGCATTAAAAGGAATTGCGAGCTTAATTCCGGTGTATAGAGTCTCATTTCGAATCGTGTGTAGTCACGTCACTTGCACAATGACATGTAAAAATAATGAACAAACTTAGGCTCTGTACGAGGGAAGTTAAGTCTTGAATGGATGTTGGGAAGGGTTAGATTCGTTTGGTCGGAGTGAAAGGAGATGCTTTGTAAATTAATAGGAGGAAAAGTTTCACGGGACGTCGCACCGGCAAGGTTGTCGCAGTTGTGATTCAATTTGGCCGCTAATTTAATGACGCTGTCGCGGAGGCAAACAAATTGATATTCATATGGGACCACCGCGAGTTTATTTGTTGTTTACATTTTTGTTTTACTGCGATTTCGCTAATAGTCGCGCAAACAATTGCTCGTTACTCAAGCGTCGTTTACCTCTACACGTTTGCAAGTATAAACTACGTTACATGCTTGTGTATTTATATTATTGATTTAGAGATCTTTTACAATATGATAACAATGTAAATGTTACGGAAGATAACGTCTTGGTGAGAAATACTTTTATGATACGCAAATATGTAGACCATCTGGACGAAAACCATACGGCCAACAATGAACACATTCAGGCATGGGATTTTAATAAGTAATTAGTCTCGTCGTATCGTTTTTTTTTTACATGGAAAATCACCAAATAACTTCTCCCATTCTGGGAGAGAGCGAAAGGGTTTGTCAGACTTTAAATGACTGAGCTGTATTCCTTCAGTTGGTCTTTTCATTCCAGGACCATGGTAACTAACGATCTATCACAGAGTTATAAATTAGACTCTGTCTGTGTGTGTGACTCAACAGATGGACTAATAACTAAACTTAATTTTGGTATGAGTGGCTTCTTTTAGGTTCCTGTGACCTTGTCGACCTCTGAATCAGATTTTCCTCTGGTGCCTTAATAGATTACAACTAAAGATCAAACTATAGGTTATCATCTCCATCTCCAACATGGTCTCTCCCACTCTAAGGTCAGTATTCGCGCACCCCAGACCCCGGAACATTAACATTAGTTCCCAGCGCTCGCGTAATGCACCCACAACGAGATAATTGGAAGTGTCGGGCTCCGGCGACCAGCTTCCATTGTTAGGTGTGGTTACACCGTCGTTATTCAATTCAACTCTCGCGCAGCAGACGTTGTTTCGTCGGATGTATTGAGGCTAATCTTAGGATGGTCAGTGATTTCTTGGGATCGACGGATGCTTGAGTCACGCTGGATAATGACAGAGCATTTGCTGGCTTTCTTGAGAACAGTAAGTAGATATTGAGATCGGTCTTGTGTGTTTGAGCAAGATTATCAGATTGATACTGGGGAAGATTGATTAAGACAGGCAGTTTAAAGTCGATACCGCCCATACTAGCGGTCGCCAGCTGCTTCACTAGCCTAAAAGTAGAATATTGTTCCATAAGAACATATTCCCGCGATGAAAAGTATCCTATGTGCTATTCCAGGACATGGTCTACCCGTGTACCAAGTTTAATTGAAATGCGTTCAGCAGTTCGAGCATCAACATACACTCAAACACTGTTTTTATAATATTGTGTGATAACCGGCTGTTTCATCACCACTGCTCTCAAAACGGTGAAGGAAAACATCGTGAAGAAACCGGCATGTCCTAGAATCAAAAATTCGAAGACATGTGACATCAACCAGCCCGCACCGGGCCCGCGTGGTGGATTATGGCCCATTCTCTCTCCTAGAGAGGAGTCCTGAATTCGAGCAGTGGGAACATTATAAGGCTGATGCTATGCTATGCACGCTATACTAACCTGCTGTTGCTGATCCTAGCCTTTTCTCAATTGAGGTCGGCTTCCATTCTAACCAGGTGCAGGATATCACCATTTGATATGTTCAGGTGGTTAGTATGTAAATGGGTTTCACAGACCGACCTCGGCTCAAGTTAGCGTTGCTTCACCTTAGAGATACACACGTGCGGTGGTTTTTATTATAAACACGAGCTCCTGGTACATTTATAACCATGGCATATGAATGTCGATGTTTGGGAGAATTTCTGAATCTTCTTGGTGTGTCAATGGCAAATATATTTATTTAATACTCACTTCTGCCAATGGTTCCGTCTGCGTGAAATTATCCGAAGGGAGCATGCTCCCGGGTTAAAAATTTCTATGTGCTAATTCAGGGTATAGGTCTATACAGCGACAAGTCACAACCCAGTGCTGCACACGCCATAATCATGGTGATAAGTCTCTATGAAGAGTGGGCGGACAGAAGTCACGGCATCCTCACCTTTCGTATGACGCAGGTTCGCATCGGATAAGGTAAGTTCGAGAGATTCCTACACCTGGTTCGTGCGAAAGAAACGTCCGGGTGTCACCATTGTGTAGACCATCTGGAGGACACGGCAGTGAAGCATACGTTGGAGATGTGGCTCACTTATGCAGAGCACCACCATATCCACGTGAAAGCGCTCGGCGGCGACGACCTCTCGCTTCTTGGGCCGCGCCATGGTCCAGAACGAGGGAAAATGGGTGGCGCTGGGACCCTGACCTTGACTTCCACCCACTGTAGTCGAGGGCTTGCGGATGATGAGTAATAGGTAGCCCGCCATCCGGCCGTCCGTTGCTCGTCCGGACCGAGTCCAAGTCGTCATAAAGGCGTAGTAAAAAAAAATACATATCGGTCGTGTGTGATCAAGCCGTGTCAGAGGAATTTTATATATTAGGAGGAGATTTATACATTCAATAACATTTTTATACACCTAAATAATAAATATTAATGTGATTCTGAATCTTAGAGGCGTCATATTTTCTTGATAAGAAGTAGAAAACATTGGTGTAATAGCTCCGATTTCCAAGAGACACTAAACATACCTCCTCCTTAACTCCCAATTTCCAAAACACAAAATAACATAAAGATCCTACCTATCTGAGTATACCGCATCCGTAAAATGGGTGTGCATTCACTGAAAGTACTTAGAAGGCTAAGTCGCCCTGTAAGGTTCAGATAAACGCGTCCAAAGTAATCCTCTTTGTGTAAAAATGTCCCGTGTCGCCCCCTGCCGGGGACTTTATTAAAAAGCACGTAATCCCCACTAGTGGACTGGGTAACGCGATTATACTCTATATAACAACTCAATATGCGAGTCCCGATATGAAATTGAATTTAAATCCGTTTTGCGTTGATGACAGCGCCACTAAATAATAAAGGTTGCCACGGGACGACTGATTGGGAGTTGTTAATTAATACAAGGGCAAAGTGACTAGTGGCAGATTTTAGATTGATTTTTGTTTAGTCTGGTTTGTTTTTGCAATTGTATTTTGTAGGATTTGGTTTCGTTTTGGGTTATTTGTGCTTAGAGATTTTAAAGATGAAAGAAGGTGAGGGTGGTATGAGGATCCGTGTTTTCTGACTGAATTTCACCTGTAAAGACACGACATGGCTTATGATTTTCTCAATTTTTTAAGTCCACTTGAAGACTTGACTGTAAATCCGTGTATGTGCCATATCCGACCACAAAATATCGGAAAAGTCGAAATAACACATGAAAATACAGCAAAAGTACCATCTAATATGCAAACAGGAGTTGTCATTGCCCGTATCTTGACACCCCGACAGCCAGGAAGCGGGGAGAGGTGGCACACTTCATTACTCGCACATCAAACAATCGCGCCGCCGCCGCCATCTTGCGGAAGTGACGTCACTGACGTACCGCCGCGATCGCTTTGATCCTCACAAAAATAAGTCTCCATTTGGCTGGCTGCATCAAGTTCGCTCCAGTCTAAATGTAATTGCTTCGCCTCTCTGACTTTATGTTTTCGCTTAGAACCTAAGGGTTATACAGGGTGAAAATTAAAAACCTTGAAAATATTGGTGAGGCTGTTTAAAATTGTAATTTCAAACACAACCTACTAACTAGAAAACTCTATATTCTATACGTTTCATCCCGCTGTCAAATACAAAAATCTTTATCGAACACCGTGTCATAATCTCACAGTTAAATGCTATCAAGGAATCAACACTAGAAATAATTTAATCATTACGATAAAACTTGAGTTATGAAGCAGTCGTCATAGTAATAAATAAGACAATTTAATAGATGCAGTCAATGATACAAAATCTTTTAGTAATTTATTGCAAATTATGCTTTCATCTGCAATTAATTTCTAAGTGATGCTAGAAGATTTGAAATTAGCGGAAATATAATCTGCAATATAACTATTTAATTAGAGTTGATTATGCACATCAACGCCTGTTGCTTTATGATTTCATCTGATAATATTGCCTATTATTAGAATTTAAACTTACAAAACTTTACCTTGACGGCATCAAAGGTAGGTAAATGACTCGCACACAATTTCTATCTGTTTAAAGAAATACATCATGTACTTAGATTAAATCAAAACAGAATATATTAAGGATCCATACTATACATACTATTAACATTTTGACCAATTGCTTGTTGGACACTAATCAGACAATAGTGATGAGCAGTGGTGGCCGAGTGGTAACGGCCCTGACTTACGAGTTGTAGGTCGCGGGTTCAAACTCAGTCAGCCGCATTACTTTGTGTAATTTATTTCATCACTACTGCTCTTAAACTGGCGAAGGAAAACATCGTGAGGAAACCGGAAATGTCTTAGAACCAAAAATTCGAAGACATGTCACATTCACCAACTGGGCCCGTGAGGTGGATTACATCCCATTCACTCTATTAGAGAGGAGGCCTGAGTCCCAGCTGTGGGAACATTAAAAAAGGCTGACGATGATGAAAAAGACAATTCCGATATGAACCCTGTGTTGTTCTTACATAACAATAATAAAATACCTATGATTTTCTTATCTCAAATTTGATTTACTTACCAAATTACTTCCTAAATCGTCGAAATCAAGCTGCGATTTCCCCCTGACGGTTGACGTAACAATACAATAATCAGTGCAAATATGATTTGTTCTCGCAATAGGCGAAAATAAATAGTATGGCAGGAGCATATCGAATTACTAATAATGTATGAACGAGAACACACCCTCTTCTTTACTGCTAGAGAGCGCTTTAGGTTCATTCAAGGTGCCAATCAAATGAAAATTCATAATTGCGATGTATATTGAAAATTGGAACCTAACGGATTTCGAATTTTTTACGTAATAAAACATTTAGTAACAATTTTATATATTGATTGAGAGATAACTATGATGAGAGACTATTATGTATGTACCGTATATGTATATGCTATGTACAGAAACTACACTCAAGTGAAAGTTGAATTATGTGGGTATAAATTTAAAAATGATACAATTTACAAAAACGTAGAAGTCCATAAGTCAAAAGTGAATAGGTAACTTCTAGGCAGGCGTGCTCCATCGTAGACTACATCATCGCCTACGATCAGGTGAGATAGTGGTTTAAATTCGAGTCTATAAAAAAAACTTTGTACGTACAGCTCTATGCCTACAGCTTTAGATGTCATTAGCGGCAATCTTGAAAAAGTTTCACAGCTCAAAAGGGCACAAATGTATGTATTCCGGGAGTTTTTGGTGGAATTATTATTCGCAAATTGATTCCTAGTGGATATTGTGATGTAAAATTGGTGTAGTTTTGTATCTCAAGTGTCTGCGCAACTGGACAATATGTGGAATCATTGAAACAGGCGCGATCTCAGTAAAATGGAGCTGAGAATTTTATTGTAGTGTTGATTACCTACCTCAGCGAAGTTTGCCGAGAAGGTTGACTTGATACATTTGCTTCCAAATACTACAAAAAAAAAAAAAACATTAGAATGTGTACATCCATATTCTAATGGTAAACCAAAGTTTTTACACAAAGACATGGCTTAAAGGACTTAGTATCCAAGCCAAAAATATTAACAAAAAAAAGATGTATGTATTCCAAAGTTGAAAACTGAGATCGCGTCAATCGCAAAGTTCTCAGAGTTGACATCCCGAAGGATTCACTGGATGACATATTACGAAAATATAATTTTACGCTCCGCTTAACCTGTTAACATAAAATTCAATTACAAACCTGATATATTTTTTACATCTCATATGAAAGCGACCCTAATCCGAATCACAAGAAAAAACTTTAAATATCAAAACCACAAGATCCTCTTCGTTGACACCCTTCTACAATAAATCGTGAAAACAATAACAGAATCTACTAAATCTTGTGTAGTATTCAAAACATGACTCCTACATGTTAAAAAAAGTTATGAAAATAAAGAAGTGTGTCATCTGAAGTGATCTCTCGTCAGAAGACAAAGGGATAACCTTAATTGAGGAGGGAAAAGGCTCGAAGGAGTACAAAAGCGTTAGTTGTCATGCCTTATCAATGGAATTAAGGGCATATTATGTGCGTTGAAAGGATTACACAGGTGTCCTGCGGGCAGTCGTTGGGTTACGGAGGAAAAAAGAGCCACACTACAAGATCGACGATCAGATTTTGTTTACAAGGCTTTGTTTGATTTTTATCGGCTTTCTTTTTAAGGGAATATTTAGTGGATTATTAGAGAACGATGTTTTTGAATCTTCTAGATTTTAGATGATACGAGTACCTTGAAGGTAACTCGCGAAATCTAAATTCAAGGTAAGGTCAATAAAAAAATATATATAGAGAAAAATAAAAAATATATATATAATAGGATCACTTTGTTGTCCGTCTGTCTGCCTGTCTGTCCCTTTATCTCGGGAACATGTGAAGGTATCGAGTTGAAATTAAAACCAATCCTCTGGTCTGCGATCCTTTGAAGCTGTGGAAATCAGGCTTCTAAGTTAACGAGAAAAAAAATACGGCTGTATATATCGCAAAAAACGTATATTTCGACACTTCCATGTAACCGATTTTCAGGTCTTAATGGGGGCTGCGTGTAACCATAGCAAATAATTAAAATTATTTGTCACCTATAGACCTTGAAACGTTCACCTTAAATAAAACATTTCATTCCCTCACCAACCTGACCTCACAAACTACCCGCAAAACTCAATTAGCACAAACTAGTTCGGCATGTGTTACACGAAGATATATCATTAACCTCCATCGGGCTCCTCTGTGCTCACGTCATCTGCGATGCACTTTGTCTAGCGTCTCGCGTTACCTGTCACCGCCACCCATTAACGTTGTGACCTCCACACACCCTCCAACTTACCCTCCACAACTTGGCAGCATGCCAACATAAGTTTGCGACTGAAAAACTAACATCTACACAATAAAACCTATGAAATAAAGATCAATTTTGTTCGCGCGAATTTTTTGTTAAAGTTGTGGACCCACATTGACCCAAAAGTTGTCATTTGCTCCGTGATTACTCGCACGCGCACTCTATTTCATAGTTTGACAAGCGACATCGGTTATTAGTGAGTGTCGATTACACTGTATCGATATGTCGTGTTTTGTATCGATTTGTTCAGTTTGAGGAAATATTTGAGATGCTGACTTGAAATTTTCTCCGATAATCTGAATTTATATATATTATGTACATAATATCTTGAAGCTTACTTAGGCTGATTTCATCATTCAATATAAAAACTTAGTTCAACTAAACTGAGCTCAGCGTAATCTAGTTTAAAGACCCGTGTCGTAAACATGGGCGACAACAAAAGAATTGAAACTGAGTTTAGCGTAAACTAGGTTCAATTCATCGCGGTGAAACGCAAAATGAAGCTATAATGGCGATTAGGCGCTCAAACTGGGTTTTGTTTTATATAATCGCGATTAGTTTATTTGTGAATTTGGCCCTTAGAAGTAACGAATGGCGTTGCCCCACTGGTATATGGTTTTTTTTTTTTGGTAATAATTAAATTACTTTCATATCACGATTTAAACGTCCTACATTACACAAAAGTACTGCGCTGCGAATAAATTAAATTATATCCTTATCAAACACATCAGCATTGTTTCTAGATCGTAACGAAATGCAGTGCAGTGTCACGACGATGCATACAAGGAGTTAAGGCGTATAGTCCCTTGAACATCTGGCCGGAGTTAAATGCACACATACTCGTACTGCCGCCTGCGCCCGCTCAGTCCCGCTGAACTTTAAAATGATTTTCTTCGCGAAATGTTGATTAATTTACATATGCTATGTACATTCTCTAGAACACTTAACTAGATTTCTTTTTGTGTAAACACTAAACATATTTCTAAAGATCAAACCTGTTCGAACGGAGAAAGGAAAACAACGAGCGAAAAAATATCATGGTATTTTTTTTTTTTTTGCAATAGTATTAGTCATGCGAAAAAATCACATGTTGATAATGTTGAACATAAATTTATAATAAACATATATTTTTTTCAAACTTGTTGAACCGTAGTCGAGGAGTAGGCTTCAGAAAGTCAAGGATTTATGGCACTGCTCGGGAGCTAGGGCCTTAAAGACGCATACATGTGACACCTCGAGCAGTCATTTAGGTCTATTAAATTCGCAGGCAATCATCGAGAAAGTATCGCGATCAGAGAATCACGTCACGACAGCTCAACGGGACATTTCTGTGTTTGCAATTCTTATAAAAATATACATGTCGCAGCTAATTAGGTTAATTCGACATTCAGTTAACTGCCTAGCCCGATAACTAAATTAGCGGCATGAATCATATTATTATATATAGCCCATGCGTTTAATAAAAAGTTGGATTAACTGGCATGCTTAGGTTATTCAAACAATAGGATTTTAATGAGAGGAAAAACGATTTATCTTCGCTGTAGAATGATAACCTCGTATGTCCAGAAATCCAAACTTTAGAGGAACAAAAAAAGCGGTTAATTTTATCAATGTTTAAAATATTTATATGTGCTTTTGCCTCATGTTTTGAATTATAAAAAGGACTTATTTATCTTATTAACCAATGGCGTACTTAACTATATTATGCCAGAGTAATGACATAAGTTTTAGATCCCTACATAAAAATGAAATTTTCGACATACGAGGTATTCATTCTACAGCGACGTTATAGTACTCCAACACAAGTTTTGTTCGCAAGAGATTATGGAAACTTTGCTCGTTTCCTATAGACCCCGTAATTTGCTTCTTGATAGGTTCTTTTAATAAATAATGACAGAAGTAGGATATCTACAACGTCGGCTTATTTTACTTACAACTGTCGTCAGTACATTGCAAGCTAAAAGCAAATAAAAGTATATTAATTTTAAAAATTATCTTAAACGTCCGGGCAAGTAATTAAATCTTATTGATGTAAGTAATTTGCCTAGCTGTTTGATAAAATGTATTCAAACAACTAGTTGAAAGTCTAGGGGTTTAACTGAAAGGCGAATTAAGCTATATGGCTGCGACATACATACATCTTTATGTCTCAGTGCCGCAGGAAATGACAATTATTTTTGCTCCAGTCCTTGAGGGCGGAGAGAATGGAAGCTCTTTCACACGCGCAAAATAGCTCGAAGGACTAAGGAGCCCTTTGTACACGGCGCGGCAACACAAAAAATATGTCCATTCACAAAAATAGGTTAGTCGCGAATTTTGGACGGAATGCTCTTTGAGATGAAGCGAATGACTTTAAACTGTATTTAAGAACGATTAAAACTGAAAATTGATTTCGGAATAATTCAAAAGACTTCGGTGACATCATTTTTGATTTGGCCATTCATTCATTCATGAGTTGCAGGTGGGACTAGAATATATCGGATACATTAAATTGTTATTTTATTTATTTTGGGACAATTAATAGCTGCAATATAAAATATACCTATACAAATAACAATAATTTGAATAGTAACAACAGATACTAACAATATTGCTTCCCATTGCATTATCCGCAAATTATCAAAAACATATGATAAATAGTGCCACTAAAATTATTATTTAAATATTACCGTCACCAAAAAGAAAAACACTAAGTTAAAAATACAAAAACGAATAATTGATTAAAACATCACAAGACATAACAATAATAAAAACATTAAAATCATAACCACATCAATTCATTGATTCTGAAATTAACAGTTGACTTACAAAATAATAAAACAAGGGCGATACAAGATTAAATTTCAAATTATGAGTACACTGAACATTAAAATTTTAAATAGAAAATCTAAAATTAAACAAAATAAATAAAGGTTCAACCAAGTGTTTTTAAAATTAAATCACCACCAAAAAACAGTACAGTATTCAAATCACTCGACAATTTAATGACGTCTAATAAAGGCGGCAATGGCGATAATAAACACGAAAGTTAGTTTTAATAACTTTATTACTATAAGTAAGTACAATTACCGAGCGTCCGTGACTCCGTTCTTTCACATTCCGCTCGGGGCCGTCCAAAAATTGAAAAAAAAAAAAAACCTTGGCAAAGGAACAAAAGCCACGCTGTCTGGATGGACAGGTATATGACGGGGCACATTTTATTGGTTTTCCGAAACATTCCCTGCCCTATTAATAAATGAGTGAGAGAAAAAAACCCTGTAGAATCCATTTGTCAGGACTGCGGTGATTTATGGGGCAAAGGACTCTCTGGATTCCTAGAAGAGGTGAGTTTTGTTCTATTTGCTTACCTGTCACTTTGATTTAGAAGGGTACCTATGTACCTGGTAATGGATTTTCGCCTAAAAAGTAAAGCATTAAGTACTTTGGAGCATATACTCGTGGGATGACATAGGATACTCATAATTAAGGTTCAAACGACCGTACAAATTTAAGCCTTTTTTGTGATACAGTACCAATGAAATAACTAAGACATTTAAAATTGATTTTCAATACCTATCGGCAAGTTAATTGTCCTACGCTTTTATCATAGCGTCTATAATGCTATCGCATTAAGAATCTCATGAATAATATATTTAGGGATATAACCGTATATAATTTCTATACTAATTAATAGCTTGATAACTAGAATGATTGCAACTGACACGCTACATAATTAAAAACCAAGCAATAATAACAGTAATAAGTAACAGTATAATAATAATGAGTAATATAAACTAACTAATTTTAAGTCACAACAAAGCAAGTATGGTATTTCCAAGGGTTTGTTGCGAAAAATATTTTTTTACTATGCCTTTTCAAGTGTCTGTTTAATCCCTGCCAAAGAATGGACCACCCTTAAAAAAATCAGAGATAACGACTCAAAGAAAAGATCATACTAAAGAATTCTTTGACTTACATAAAGACAATACGAACTAAAAACCCACGGGAATTAGTAATAAACCTACACAATACACGTAGTACTAAGAAATGAACCATATTTACATAATTACCTATTACAATGCAAAAAAATATCTTTTCTCACGCTTTGCAATAAATTACGTAGAAATTGATGACCGAAGTAAAAATTTCCGATACATTTTGTGGCAGGTAGCTCAAAAGATAGTTATCGATACAAATACTCTGAATTCCTTCGGTAACATGAATCGATGTGTGAGTATGGCACACCATACTTTTGTTTGAAGTTAGCGTCCATATTTCGGAGTAAAAGTCTTTAGGCGTGGTCATTCATGTGCCAAACTTGTGGCTTTATTTGTGTTTGGGTCATTCGTGGAGCCAGGTAGTCTATCACTAATAAATGCGCTGATGAATCTGTCGGCACACTCAAGCCTGTAAGCAGGTATCATACGCGGCGGTCATCCTGTCCGATTTATGAGTAATTTAGGTATCGTCAAGGCTCATCAATGATTGCATCAATTCTTACCATCAAGTGGAATCGTAGTCAGGCAGTATGCAAAAAAAAACGTCTGCCTAACCTCCCAATGGTGTACGGGTCGGCTACGAGATGCTGCTAGATATCAGTATTTTACATGCTTCTCTGATTTATTATCAGATTATCTGGCTTCTGATTATCGTAACGACTATTAAAGATCTTTCTGAGGCACGCACGGTGGAATCTCAGTATGTTAAGATGGTCACAAATTGATCCCGAAAAGCGTTGCTTAAGTGCTTATTACTTAATTTACGGTTGATTTTGGAGCTGTAAAGTTTCTAGTACCACTAGAAATTGTCAATAGGTATTACGATATATATATACGATGAGACGAACCTGCGGTGCGATCTTGAGCGACAAAGCATCGATTCAGGTGACGATACAATGTTTGTTGCGAATTAATTCGCAAGTTCTTGCGATGCGTAGTGCAAGCTCGTAGATTGTTGCGATGCGACGTTGTTTCGCAGCTTTGTGTTTGGGCTCTTAAGCTGTCCAACGTCATCGCCATCGTTACACGAAAGGAGAATGCCATAACGATAATAATTAACAATATTCGTATAAACCGACGTAACTAGACAAATCATCGGAAAGTCGCTACCGCAAGTTAGTAAAGTTAGGATCCACTAAGCAAGTTAACCACTAGAAGTTTCTAATCAACAGATCCAGATCCAATAAACAACTGTCATTAAAAGAGATACTTAATTTCCTACTGCAAATATTAAACCCAAAGATAATACAGACCCAATCACCTCAGCTAAGCTTTACAATTACAGATGAGCAATCACCACTCATAATCCCGAAACTTTCTATTTCAAAGATGATATCACATCTCAAAAATGCAACAATAAAAACTAAACCAAATAACGACACGTTATAACACAGCATTCCCTTTCTTCAGCCGGACAGTTCACGGACCGTTCGAGTTAGCGATAACGCCTCGTCACCGCGATACGATCGATACGGCGGTATCATGCCGCGATCGCACCAGCAAATGTGCTGACCTCATGTAGGTGTCGGTCTGTAGTCAGAATATTCCTTCCGCTATGGTATTTTGATTGCATTCGCTAATGGTGTTAGGTTTATGGTTCTTGGAAAGGATTTCAGGTAAATGTCCTCTTCATACTTTCAATTAAAATATTTATTTGAAAGTTTTGGCTGAGTGATTTAGTCATAATCCTGATTTTTTTTTTTTGTTTTTGATAGATTCTCAGATGTAATACTGACTTAAACCCGTCTTCCAGTAATAACGTTCCTCCGGTTTCCTGCTGTGTTTCAGCAAGGCAAGCAGAGTACACCTCTACTGTATGCTCCACCATTTCCTCCGGGCGGTCTGCACAAAGATGACACCCGGGCGTTTCTTTCGCACGAATCAGATGCAGGAACCTCCCGAACTTACCGTGTCCAGTGAAGCCCTGCGTCATGCGGAAGGTGAGGACGCCGTGACGTCTCTCCAGCCACCCTTCAAACAATGTACTTATCAACGTAATTGTAGCGAGTAACTCTTGTAGAACACGTTATCGTGTGACTAGATCAAACAATTTGGTATCACATCGTATCAATAGACCAGCCTAAATCACTTTTTCTTAGAAAATCTCTAAACTCGTTTTGTAAAAAAAATACTCAACAATACCTAAAAATTCTCATGGACACAAGTTTTCTGGTCGTGAATATCCTATAATCGTTTCCTGAAAGAAATTACGAATGGACACTTGCTTTTGCTGATAAGTTAAGCTAAGCGTATACTAGCAACAGGTACAAAATCATAAGGCTAACATTCTAATCCCTGTTCCTATAGTTCTTGCTAAACTGTACACTGCACATCTCAGAACTATCTTCTCTTTCAAGATTATCTTAAAACAAAGCCGTTCGTGATTTTGCATTTAAAGTACCATAATATAAGATAAAAATGGAACACAACGATTTCTGTGAAAAACTTGATAACAACTTCTTATGACACGCAATCCTCTGAGAGCCACAGTCCCCGGAAGCCCTTTGTTCGTGAAACTCCCAAAATATCGAGACGCGCCAAATCTCTCGTTAATCGAGAAACGTTTCGAATTTTACACACACAGCAAAAAATAGTTACTAATCCGCGGCCTCTTTGACTCCGGCTTTGAACGAACATAGAAATATATTTGTTTCTGCTAGAATTTCTTTAAAAAAGCCTGGGATTATTGATTTCTCCGAAAAGTCGTTGGGCCGTAAGGATAATGTTCCTTTACGGGCCGGGAACGAATTACTCGTTGAGGGATAAACTCACCTCTAATTTCGGAAGAAATATCGCAATCTCGTATTCGGTAATCCGAGAAAAAATTACCTGAAGTGCTCCTGAGAATTTGTTCTCAAAATATATGTTCGCAATTTTACCAATAGTATTTCTTCGTCGAGTATTAATAAATCTCTACACGAATCTTAAGATATATATGTAGATATAATAAAAATGGTAGGACATATACCTACCTATATATTTCATTAAACGATAAACTTAATCGAAACACCTGGCCGAAAATAACCCAGATTCCTCAAGGAGAATCATCGTTGGTATAATTAATAACGCTAAGAAAAACTTAACATCGGATCCTAATGAAATAACACGGAGCGTGATCGATCAATATAATAATTAATAATAGATCGGCATCGAGTGCCGACTGTGATGGATCCCCGCACTTAGTCATCGCGTTTAATTAAAAATGGCGGCTTAAAATTAACGGTTATAATTTCAAATTTCGAGAGTCTCATCATTAACATGTAGTGTAGTTATTACGTCTATTGTTGCTGCAATCTTGTTGGAGTTAGCTGAACATGAAGTGGACGTCACATTACCTGACAATCGTGGTTGCGTTATTTTTAATCATCAATCAAGTGAGGTGTTAACATCACATCACACATATCCGCCGCTGTGCTTGAGACTGATGGCTAATGTCGAAACGATCACATTTGACAAATATGGCCGCGGTATCTCAAGGCAATTAAACTTATTGGCTCACGTACGCATCGATATAATTACTGTCTTTGTAATTACATTAACCTTTAGACCTGTGTTTTTATCCCAACATTCTGGCATCCTGATACGATATCAGTATTGCGAAATTTTAACACTGTTTCTGTTTGATTAACGATGCGGATTGCTTAACTAAATTGAGTTTGGATCAAGTTTCAAAGTCCTTGACTTGAAATAAAAAGAACTCCATATAATTTGAACCGATTAACAAGATTAAAGATACCTATTGCGTGGTTTTTGGTGACGGCTTTAGTATAGCGAGACTTTTGATTTTTCGTGAACTTTTGGCCAGGCTTCACATTAGGTTTCCGATTACTTATTCCAGAAATCGTCGATGTACTCGTACATATCTGCAATGGTTCTAAAACATTTGTTACAAGTGTTCCAACACAATACAATCAGACTTATCGTCATTATCTCCACTATCAGTTAACTATCGATCAAAGACAAATGCGATGGGGTTAGATGGTTACATAATTGGATTAGTCCGATGTTGCGATAGGGAGTTTAATTGCGGTGCGCACACGCATCGTACGGCGGAGCTCGGTGATCGACGCGCGCCACGGGGCGCTCTTTGCTGCGCCCGCGCCGAACCGCACCAATTAAACCGAGCCGCCCATTAGATCTGTATGGATTTGGTTTTAGATATCAATATGATTGTTCTAATTAGTTAATATTAATGAAGTATCTAAAAGTAACTTTAAAGTCTGGTAGATGTCATTAAAAAAAATTGGTAAAATTAAAAAAATATTTGAGAAAATTACAAATACGACTTAATTTCTAAATACTTAGGTGCTGTTAGCTATAAAACGGCTAACAGTAAACCGCCACAAGCCATCAAAATTAAAAATAACATACAAAAACTGAGAATGACCCGTCGATAATTCGAAGTACTCGGCCGTGGTCACGATTCTCCTGCACCATCTTTAAATAAGTAATATCCACAATAAGAGTGTGTTGGAAGGCAATCTGCGGGCCCGCGGGAGGTGTGCGATCCAACTAATGATAACGCGCGATCGACGGATTATTACATTAAACTTGGATGTTTTATCGACGATGCCGCCGTCACCACTTCACACCTTCGCCAAGCGAAAATTTGTTGATTGCTTCGACACACCAGCTGCGGACTTCATTTGTTCTTTCGTTTTGCCGAAACGTGTTTAGAATTTAGACGGATCTGACAGAAGTTTTGACGAGTGTCGGTGTTTGGCTGTTGCTGCCTCGTTTGTATCTTTTTGCTATTTCTTGGCATAGGTGTAGGGTGGTTAACCCAAATTGGATACATTGATATTCAATTTGAACGTTGCTTGGCGGTTGTACAAACCAACGTTTTAGAATTAGTTTTCATTCCCAGAAACCAACTGTAGATATTATTATATGACTTGGTTGGCACTTGACATCTAACGTCACAATACGTCAGTGTATTTAAATCTCAAATATTAATATAAAATAATTATAAAATTGTACAAAAACCGGTTTAACTATCGGCATGCGCTCGCGCTGGACTGTATCGTGTCGCGAGTGTATTTACACGCTTTTTGATGGATAGTGATCAAAATCAATATGAGAGTTTCGATGCAAACTTAGACATTCATACATTAGATGACCAAACACAATTGAATAACGTAGAGATGAATTCAATAATATCAGCAGGAAAACGTCCAAGATCTGAGAATAATCAAGAATGTTGGCAAACTGTAAGTAAATACTCAAAGAAGAAGGTAAAACTTAGCAAGGATACGTCTGTGGAACCAGCAATACAAGTTACTGTAACGTCTAAAGAAAAGATACCCAAACAATTTGCGCTTGCAAAATTACTAAAACAAAATGAGATGATGGACATTGACAAAATTAAATATATAAATCCATATAAGTTGCTGGTTACGTTTACTAAGAAAAATAGTGCAGAAAAATTTCTTTGTTGTCCGGTATTTAGTGACCTCGGTTGGCGAATACAAAAAACCTGGGAGGTTGGTCTATCGTACGGAATTATTAGAGATATCGAGTTGGGCTTATCCGAAGAAGAACTCGTAAATTTTATGAATTGTGAGAAGGAAATTGTATCTGCTAAACGTCTCAATAAAAAAGATGGAGATGAATGGGTTCAAAGTGAAACTTTCAGAATAGCTTTCAAAGGATCTTCCTTACCTACACATGTATGTCTTTTTGAGTTAAAAATAAGAGTTGAACCGTATACATTCCCTGTAACGCAATGTTCCAAATGCTGGAGATTTGGGCATATTTCTAAAATGTGTCCAACAAATAAAACAGTATGCCCAAAGTGTTCTAACTATCATTACACTTGTGATACAACTATATTCAAGTGCCCTAATTGCTCAGGCAATCATGTGGCAATGTCAAAACAATGCCCTATATATAAAAAAGAAAAACACATCAGGGAATTGATGTCAGAACACAATTACACGTACCAACAAGCCTTATCAAAGTATTGGGAGTCTCCCTCTCTCCCTGCATCAGGTGTTCTACGTGATCCAAGCCCTATCCTAGAATGTAGAAGTACTCCGGCAGTCGAAAGAACTCAGAAAGATTCTATATCTTCTTTGCAAGAAGTTCACATGGAAACAATCGATAGGTATATTCCCGCAGGTTTAAACAAGACAAAAAACAAAAAGAAAAGTACCAAGAAGAAGAAAGTGCCTTATAAAATAGCAAAGAATGTAATTGTAGATCTGGAGACTTCAGATTCAGAAAAAGGAGCTGATAGCACTGCTGGTCAGACGTCGCGGTCAGAAAATATGGAGCAGGCACATTGGAAAACATGGTCATTTAGCGAAGTTATACAAAGGATTAAGGACTTCATTAAAGAAAAGAAGGATAGTATAATCGTTAAGGTCAAAGCCATTATTAAGATTTGTATTGATTGGTTTACCTCACTCTTTTCTAACCTTTTGCCAGACTTACCAATGATAGTTAAAATGTTTTTGAGTGATAATGGTTAATCACACAAAGACTAATATTGATTTAATCTTGATACAATGGAATGCTCGCAGTCTTAAACCTAAATTAAAATTACTTGAACAGTTACTAAACCGGGAACATGTACATATAGCAGCAATTAGTGAAACATGGCTTGATCAGGATACACCTTTACATATTAGTAATTATAATATTTTTCGTGAGGATAGGGACCTTTCTTATGGCGGTGTAGCAGTCGTAACACATAAGTCGATACAGGCAGTGAGGGTCCCTTTAGCCAATAACAACTCGGGGCTAGAAATAGTCAAAGTTAAATTGTTCAACTGTGATGAAATTCAAAACATTATTGCCATCTATTGCCCGCCAGAAATTCACACAAATCAAAATACCTGGGATTATTTATTTTCTCTTGGTAGCGGGAAGACCATGATCTTAGGTGATTTTAATGGTCATCATACTAACTGGTCACATAAAATAGACGCGAGGGGCAATCAGATTCTGGATTCCGTGATTGACTACGATTACGTAGTCCTAAACGATGGTAGCCCAACGCGGTTACAATTAGTTAATGGTAACTTGAGACAATCTTCACCCGACATTACTATGGTGACGTCAGACATATCATTAAGATTTGACTGGAGGGTCACAAATGAAACATTAAATAGTGATCATATTGTCATCAAAATTTCTACCTCTTACAGCTCTAAACGATCTTATTTTAAAAAGAAAAATTTCAAAAATGTTGATTGGAACAAGTATTCAGATTTTTTACAAAATATTTTTAGTACGTTTCCTATTACCGACGACCTCCAAAGTACTTACAATAATTTTTTGGATCATCTGAAAATGGCCTCTGATAAATTGATTCCTGATATCAAGATATGCTTAAATCCTAGTAGTAAGTTTAATCCAAAACCTTATTGGAATGCAGAACTTTCAAAATCGGTGGCATTGCGACGTTTGGCTCTGGCTGCTTTTAGGCGTAACCCGACCCCTACAAATTTTATATTATTGCAAAATAAAGTAAAAGAATCTCAAAGACTTCTAAGATGTGCACAAAATGATTCCTGGCGAGAACTTTGTTCTTCTTTGGATGAGAATACCTCTATTAATGACCTTTGGCGAAAAATGAAATGGTTAAAAGGTTATAAAATTCGCAGTCACTTTATTGATAATGATAAAGCTAGTCAGCTGTTACATAATCTGACACCTGATTATGTACCTGTTTGTCAACCAATATTTAATTCCCATAATTCCAAATTAGAATCTCAAATAACGTTAGTAGAACTTAATAAAAGTATTAAATCCAAAGATACCTGTCCAGGAAACGATGAAATTTCATTTTCTATGATTAAATATCTCCCAGATAATGCTAAAACAATATTACTATACTTGTACAATTCGTTTCTTTCTCAAGGGCTTGTACCAAAACAATGGCGAGAAATAGGTGTTATCCCTATTCCTAAGCCTGGAAGAGACAATAACATGGTGTCATCGCTTAGACCTATTTCACTTATTTCGTGCATATGTAAAATCTTTCATTCAATTATTCAAAAGAGATTAGAATGGTATTTTGAAAGTAAAGGTTTATTTGCGGATACTATGTTAGGTTTTAGAAAATGTAGATCTTGTTATGATAATTTAAGTCTATTGGTCACTAGGATACAGAAAGGTTTCTGTACCAATTGTGTGGCGGTCGGTTGTTTCATAGACGTCGATAATGCGTACAATAATATAGATATAACTCGGTTATTGCTTAATTTGGATCGGTTGGGTGTAGGGAACAAGATTTGTTTATACCTCTGGGAGTTTCTTCGTGAGAGACATTTAAATATTAAAGACTTAAATAATTTAAGTACAAGTAAAGTAAGATATACGGGAAAAGGTTTAGCACAAGGCGACCCTCTCTCTCCGTTACTATTTAATGTAGCTACTATAGATTTATGTAAAAAAATAAGCAACGATCATGTCCATGTTTCACAATACGCAGATGACTTTGTTGTTTATTCTATTGAACGTAGAGTAGGTCAAGCTAGTTATTACTTACAGGAGTCACTGAACTTACTTGTCAAACTCTTAGCAGATATTGGATTAGAAATTTCAACAACAAAAACAAAAACTTGTATATTTAAAAAAGGTAAAAATAATGAAACGGTTAGTCTTAATATTAATAATTCAGTCTTACAGGTAGTAGAAAATGTAAAATACTTAGGCCTTTGGCTGGATCGTTCTCTAAGATGGGCCAAACACATAAATGAAACCCGTGAAAAAACTGCCAGATTCCTCAATGTTCTCAAAGTTTTATCCGGCTCTAACTGGGGGGTTCATCCGAAACACTTAAGAATTGCATATATATCCCTTATTCGAAGTCGCATGGACTACGCTAGCTTTTTATATGGAGACAGTTGTTACTCAAACTTGTATAAACTTGATAAAGTCCAAAACCAAGCAATGAGGATTATTGGCAGCTTTATAAAATCTACACCCATCCATGTCATGAATAGTGAATTAAGTCTTCAACCTTTATTTATTCGTAGAAATTATTTAGCCGGTAAATTTTATTTAAAGTGTAAGTCGTTATTAAGTAGTTGTGCGATTGTTAACTTGTTGGATGATTTTTTACCTCACTTGATTCTTTGGAAACGGAGAAATAAGCCTTTATTAATTTTAAGCCATGAATACCTTAAAGACGTACGAGTTCACTGCAGTCAGAATTTGGAGATGTTTGATTATCACTATTGGGTCAGTTACATAGATTTAACTAAAAATATTAACTTTAACATAAGTGGAGTTAATCAGGCAAAAAAACGATTTCAACCACCAATTTTGAATGTTTTATGTGGTCAACATTTAAACGCTAAATACACACATTTTTATCAAATATTTACAGATGGTTCTAAAGAAAATAACAATTCCGGTGCAGCTTTTTATGACCCACAACAGAATACATCTATGAGCTTTAGTATTGATTCGAATGCGTCTATAATGTATATTGAACTATTGGCAATCAGCGAAGCTATATCATATGCCCAATCTATAAATCACAATAACATTGTAATACTAACTGACTCCAAGAGTGCTTTACAACATGTGGCTCGTTGTACCTCGTCATTTCGAGGGACACCGATAGCGTACACAATAATTAACCAGATACTGGAACTTCAACAAAATTTTAAATCAGTAATACTGCAGTGGATTCCGTCACACATCGGGATTCATGGCAATGAAATGGTAGATTCGGTTGCAAAGCGAGCCTTTGTTGAGGGAATTCCGTTAAATGTAGATCCATTTTTCACAGACAACTTTTGTCTAATTAAAAAACATTGTCATGAATTGTGGAAACTATATCATGATGAAAGATCAAGAGAGAAAGGTATCTGGTACAACACCATCCAACCAGAACCTTTAACTATACCTTGGATAGAAAACTATACACTCAACAGAAAAGACATTGTTACTGCCATGAGGCTTCGCTCTGGTCATATTCCATCGAGGAAGTTTACGTTCCTTATGGGCATCACATCTTCGCCTAACTGCGAAAAATGCGCAATTATCGAGGACGTACATCATATTCTGGTGGAATGTGAGCGGGGTGAAAGCCTCAGGAGAAATTTGTTTAGTACTTTAAATTTGTTAGATATCGGTATCTGCAACAGTATTCTATCGAAACCTACGTCAGACGAGGCAATAATTTTATATAAAATATATTATAATCATTTTAAATAAGTTAAAATTCAAAGTCTGGCTTTGATGGAGCGTCATAGTCATTATAGTGACCAAGCTCCCTAATTTAGATTAAAAAAAAAAAAAAAAAAAAAAAACCAACTGTATGCCAAGTAAGAAATAGTCGTGTACGTCTCATTTAAGATTCAAACGTGCTACAAATTGTTAGTCTCCGCAGGTGCCCGAAAAAGAGCTTGAAATTCGGCGACAGAAAGTGTTCGATAGAATCGCAGTTGATTAGCGCTGGCGACGTCGATGAATGACCGAGCGGAGGGCGCCGCGGCCGAGGCCGACAAAGACTCACGCACGCCAGCGTAGACAATCCGCCGAGTATCGATCTCCGCGACCCTTCGAACGAACGCCGAGCGTAGCACAATGCCGCAGCTCTTTATTATAGCATCTCACATTGTTGTCATTGTTAT
This sequence comes from Leucania comma, assembly GCA_958295575.1. Lineage (NCBI taxonomy): Eukaryota > Metazoa > Arthropoda > Insecta > Lepidoptera > Noctuidae > Leucania > Leucania comma. The sequence continues at coordinate 8,389,605 of OY282468.1, forward strand.
TATTATGATTCTTTACCGCTTTCCATTGTCGGTCGGCGTTGTGGCGGTGCTTTTTCACGGCTCGCGTTTAGTCTGGGCATTGGGAGCGCGTCGCTCGCACGTTCAGTCGCGGAAAACGAGTGTTTTCCTCGCGGAAATTTGTTTGCTGTGTGTTTCGTGTTCGTCGTGCTGTGCTGTGCGCGCGCACGGAAGAGTGCCGGCCGCCGAGTGAGAGGTGCCGACTGCCAGTCAGCTGGCTGACGTACCTATCTATATGTGTACGTATAGGTGTGCTGATATAGTGACAGTAGAGTGATATAGACTAAGTTATAAAGTGTCTGTGTAATTCTTTGATATCATGTACTCAGGTATATTTGATGGTTATGTAAACATTATCTATTTGACCACTAAAGTTATACATGTCTTAAAATTGCAATCTTTTTGTAGGGACCTTTCGAAATTGACGGAATGCCGTCGGCTTTGCTGCTATTCCTTCTAATAAGTTTCCAATTTTACCCATATATACATCTTATTGGAATAGCAATAATATGTAATACAAATTTCTGAAGATTACTATTCTGCAGTATATATTCAAGTTCTCCAAGATTTTCCTTAACTGTCTATCCGTCCCATTTTCCTTTTTTCCTTTTCCTATCCTTCTATATACTTTTTATAATACCAGACTTCCTTACATAATATAAAACAAAGCGGATTTCTGCGTTTCCCTGTTTATCTGCTATCTCCTGCTAAACCATGCAATGGTTTCACTAACATAAAGTGCAATAAACGTGGAAGTTTTGTACATATAATAAAGTCATATAGCTGTAAGTGAGAAAAGTATTTATGTACAAAATTCTAGTGACATTGAAAATGATTAGAAGTACGAGTAATTGGAATTATTCAAATTCCATGAAAAATATATAGCTATTTGATTCCCAGAATACGAAGTTTTTCATCGTAAGTTCTTATTTATTTTTTAAGGCATATTAGGTCGTGGGTTATTGAGTAAATGTGTATAACTTCTTTTAAATGGTTTAATCATTTGAATTCCATGTTAAAATTCTTGTAATACTCGTGTATACCCAAAAATGTATCATGTAATAAAAAATGTATTTTTCAAATTCTCACTATTGATGAATGAATTTCAGTAAACACTGATTCGAAAGCAATAGACTTTTCAGTTATTTTCTTTTTTAATGGATCACGTCTTATCAGTGTTGAATATAAAGTGTGACTAATTAATTAATTAATATAATTAATTCAATTTAATTTAAACTTCAAGACCACACTGTACCTATTTTTTACTATTTAATGTAATAATAATGATAATATAAAATTCCACAGCTTTCATACAACGTCATCTTGCCCCAAATTAAGCAGAGCTTGTGCTATGGGTACTAGACAACTGATAAACATACTTATATACTTCTAAATACATACATATTATAGATATATTACACCCAGATACAGAATAAATGATCGTGCACATCACACAAACATTTGTCTTAGGTGGGAATTGAGCCCACGACCTCCAGCATAGCAGTCAGGACCACTAACCACTAGACCAACAAGCTAGTCTAAGGCCAAGGTATTTCAGTTCAAAATACCTATAAACAGGGCATAAAACGATTCATATTGTTGACTATTAGTTAAGTAATAACAGCCGCAGGGTTGGATCCTCTCAAGGATAAGAAATGCTTACCGAGGATGGCCGGCGGATGGGTTACCATCTTAATACACCAAGTTTCCATCGTGCCTCTGAAAGCACGTTAAGGTGTTGGTCCCGGGTGTCTTTTGTAGATCTCTGTTAGTTGTTACGTGTCATGTTACCCAGTAACTGGGTTGTGGAGGACAGAAAGGCAATCATCATCCCCATTTTAGCCAAAAGACGTCGGCGACTGTTGGACGGCCTCCCCCAAGTGTCGTCATAACGAACGGTTCTAAGCTTGTCGCATCCATCGAATTCCCATGACTCTCACCAGATTATCGGTCATCCTTGTGGGAGGCCTTCCAATAGATATAAAGTCTAAAAGAATAGATAGCCAATTACTCCAAGTAATATAGTGGTATCAAGAGGGAGATGACCCCGTTTAGGTTAGAATAAGCCTAGGAAGATTGGTTTTTTGATCTGTCAAACCTTTTATTCTAAATTAGGTTCTGCCTGCGGCTTCATTCGCATAAATGTAGATTATTGCAGACGTGAAATTGAAGTCGAAACTACATAAAAAGTAGCTTATATATTTCTTTGGGCTTTTTCTTCTTCTCTTGGGAATACACTTGGGTAGACAGATGAAGTTACTTTAATATTATATAGGGTGACTGGTAATTAGTGAACAATACTTAAACACGTGATTGTAGTCATGATAACAAACAACTTTTATTATGGGACCAAACCTGCAATGTCGAAAAAAAACAGCCAAGTTCAGTACATTGTGACCAGTTAGGCGAACACAAATGTACTAACCAGCAGATTTTTTTCGCAATTTCAGGTTTGGTCCCATAGTAAAAGTTGTTTGTTATCATGACTACAATCACCTGTTTAAGTATCGTTCACTAATTACTAGTCACCCTATATACTGCTAGGTGCTTCGCCCGCCTATTAGTAGAAAATTATCCCAAAGGAACATACTCCCGGAGTAAGTAGTCCCATGTGCTATTATATATTCCAAAACCAGTGTGCCAATTTTTATCCAAATCCGTTGAACCGTTTGGGCATGAAATAGTAACACATACACATACACTCACAAATTTTCGCCTCTATAGGTAATATTATGGTGTGGTTAATATAAATATCGAAGTCCTTGGCATAAAAATGGAGCACGTCACAATTATGTCATTTTAAAACGTAAGTTCAACTTCATAAATTGTATAAATTTTACGCTAAACAAACTTAACCAAGAGTATCGGATGATTCAGCAAGTCATCATAATTTTTAGGGCATCAATATCGTTTATCGACACCGAGAAATAAAGATGTTTGTGGTCAGCCATTTGTAATTTCACTAGACAACCTACAATGTATGTAATTGCTAGTGTCAGAGGTCTGTGATAGAAATTAACTTTCTTCTACATATTAATTTTATTAAAATAATATGGCGATGTCCAATTTTGTTCACTTGATTGATGTGTATCTGTAGATACTTTATTTTGAATGTAAAATTAGTTAAATTAGGTTTCGTATGTCTATCGGCTTTGACTGGTCCGATGTTTATGTTAATTAAGTTGAATTACAATGTTATTACTGACATTCGATTGGAATGCGTAGTTTATTATGATTAAGTTGTTTTATGAAAACTTTTTATGTTGGTTTTGTACATTAATGTAAAATGGCGTATCGATAATATTTATAAGTACTAGTCAAAAGTCTTATTTGTAGTAAAGGCGGCACTACATATTCCTGTAGCTGGTACAAAAATATGTAAGGTACCTTGCATCGCATTGCAAAATAATAAGTTCTGATTGGATTTCACTCTAGCATGCAAGTTACTCGCATATTTTTGTGCAGTCAACAGTAACATCATTTTAGCCGAAAGACGCTCATTGTCGACACAGGCTTTCCCCAAGTATCGCCATAATGACCGATCCTGTGAGTCTCACATCCATCGGATTCCCGCAACCTTTACCAGGTCATCAGTCCACCTAGTGGAAGGCCTTCCAACGCTGCGTCTTTCGGTACATCCATGTATCTTAATACCTACTTTATGTATTAGATTTAGGCGGTTTCTGTAGCTATGTGAGAGTTCAATATGGTATTATTGACATAATAACCAGGAGCAATGTGTGAGCATAACCATTTTTGAAACTGTAACAACTACAAAACTGATTTTAAACTATTCTAAAATTCATCAACTCACTAGACAACTTTTAAATATAACACATTTCTATTTCCATTTCCACAACTATCAAGTGCGAACTCAATACTACAAACTAATCTAGAACTATATTTCAATACCTATCCGATGTTACTGAATATGACCGTATGTACATATATAAGGCTGGGTACTCACGTACGAATGGTTGGTCGCACGTTACTATTTAATTTGCGGCCGGCCCGGCCAAGATAGGCCTGATGAGACGGAGACAGCGGCCGGAAGTGGACCCTCCCCAGGGGTAGGCCCACCCCACTGGACGCAGTGTGTACTAGGCCTATTCAAGTGTGACGGTGAGGTATTAAAATGTTGATAGTGTCGACGTTGAGAGACGGAGGTTCTTGATGAATTATTTTCAATGTTTGGTTGATACCTATGTATTATTTTTTTTGGCGGACGACACCATGAAGAAGATCTATATGCTTAGAGCTAAAGAAGTGAAATTAGGATGCTTTAATTTGTAAAAGTCTAAGGGAAGCAAATTAACATTTTGTTGCAGGAACAGGGTTTATAATTGTTGAAAACTTCTATACAACACGAGATCAAGAGAAAAATATGTGAAAAATTGTAATAATATTTTTTCTCAATTGCCTAAGCCCATCCGTCGAGCAATTTGCAACAAGCTTGTCATCTTTCACACCAAACATTAATTTATGTTGCAACTTACAAAATTTCCTCGAGCACAAATCCTTAAAACCAGTCACATTTAAACAATCACCTACAATATCTATATTCGTACAATTCTCTCGATTTCAATATCTCTGTGCCCCCCTACCCCAACCCTCTCTTCTCAGGAGAGATGATAGCTCCCTCTTACGTGTGCGGTCTTGTTTGTGTCCAGACTGTCCTGCCTAATATTGGGCTTTCATAATGACGTACGAGACTTGGATTCCGACTTGTGATGCACAGCAGGCAGAGAATATGCTGCAGAATATTAGGAGGCTTGATTGAATTGAATTGCTATCGCATATATAAATTGGTCCCAGGTAATTGGACCACTTTCTCAAAGTCCTTCAAAATATTACCGCTATCCGAAAAAGAAAACAAACTCGGATACAAGTTGTTGATCGAATATTAAAACGGCCAGTTATTTGGATCAAGTCTAGACGCTTGAACTCTTCTATTTTCAAACACGGGATAATTGACTTAGCTTCTCATCCATTTTACAGACTTCAATAGATACCTATACCTAGTAATTTGAAATACTGGGGTTGGCAATTAACACGACAAATACCTACTAATTAACTATTATTTTGTTACTGTATCAAATTCTGTATGTTTACAAAACATTAAATAGAATTTACTGCTTGTACCGAATGACAAAAGATTTTCACGCAGTTATGACGTTACCAACCGAAATAACTTAATGCAATGATACCCGACAAAAATCACAAACCGCATCGTAAAGCATTGTTAGTTAAACAATTAAACTATAATTGTGTGATACGCCACAAATTGATAATCGAAAATTAAAATGACGAGTTCCCGCCAACAATGCGCGGCGGCCATATTGCGGCGCGCGCTCGGTGTTGCCATGCGCGATAATTATTAATTTGCAGCGGCACTCGCGACTGTCATTAGCGACACCTCGCGCCAATTACGAAGCTCAGGGAGTTTGATGAGCACTTTTTTATTTAGCACAAGCGTTACTCCGGCAATTATTGAATGACTCGCGACGCGTAAGCCTCAAGTGGTTTTCATTTGTGCGAGAGTGCGATTTTGTAGTGTTTGGGTGTTGATTCTTTTAATGAAATGTTAATTGTAAATTGATGTCACCTAGCGACAACTTACAAATTGATTGCAGTTACCCTTTATTTAAATGCTTTTGTTGTTTCAGTTGTTACTGTTTAAATTTTTCTATTGACTTTTTGAAATATTGTAACTGTGCGTTAAAACAAAGTTGATCTTTTCAAATCTTAATTCCAAACCATTCTAATTTTCGCCACAGGTACATAACCATAAGCTACCTAAAATCTTATAAATGCAATATCATTCACAAATCTCCTCCGTTCTATACAGAATCATTTTAACTGGATCGGGGCAAGTAAAGATTATCGCGGGTTTCCGAGGGATTCCCACATTTAACGCCACGGACTCCGAACCGGGATTCATTAAATTGAAACTGGAGCAAAATGGCGTCGACACCAGTTGGCGCGAGCCGTTTCACGCTCTGACAGTTTTGTAGTCTGAATGCAGAATAGACCTAACCTATCTGCGATCTGCGATTTACTTGTATGCTCCCCGTCTGACGGGAATTTGAAATATATCGCTGGTTTTAATCATCGCACTACAAACAAACATGTTTTGGTAAATTGGAAGGTAGATAAGGCTATCTGCAACTAATCACCAAAACATATTATAGGTTAGACAAAGGGTTGTCTAATGAAATTATTAACCACTAGTTGATGAAGACCGACGACTTCCTCCGCGTCATTAGTACTTGTAAAACAGGACAATACCATTTAGTCAGTATTTCAAAAAGTTTTATTTTTGTCGGTTCCTTAATATTTTTACTAAAATAAAAGTAGCTGAAATTATTCCTTATAATGTCACCTATCTGCTAGTAAAAAAAAACGTCACAATCGGTCCAGCCGTTTCGGGGATTAGCTGGAACAAACACACAGACAAAATTTGTTAATTGCATTCTTCTAATAGGTACATATCGAATTTGTAAGTACCTTTCATATGCATCATTATTATATTCACAGAGATATTTAGGAAACTTAAATATAAACTTAACTTTGTATTTATACTATGTTATTATGCATTTATTAATAAAATGTTATTTTAATATTACGAACAGACATTTCAATTTTATGTACAAATATAATTATATAAATATGAATTTGATTTTATGAGCTATCAAAAATCCATTATTTTAGCAAGAAATTGAAACAACGTCAGTGAAGTCTTAAGAGTACATAAGTTACTAATGGTAAATAAACTAACAATAATAAATTATGATAACCAATATTAGAACAACCATTTTAGAACAATTATTGGTTAACTTTTTATCTTCTGATTATTTGAAACAACACCCATGATTTTATCAACGAAATGGTATCTTGCTTCAATTCTTCAATATCAATCTTCACAACGCCAAAAATGATGTATGTATTTACTTAATTTAAACAGAATGGCCGAAGCACGTTAATGTTACTGTTTTTGTTTGTTAGTAATTAAAGTAATATTATTACTTCATTGACTATAAGCAGTTTATTTTTGTACTTGATTAGGTACCTATTACACAGTAATTACACAAAACTCATTTAAGTTGGATGATTTACATTTACGTATTTTATTTTGTGTTAGCACTTGCTTCGTGATAATTTTTCTTTAGGTATGTAGTTTATATATTTGTATTTGCTAATTGTTATCCACTGCTGAGTACATAATAGTCATAGACATCACCTTGGTTGTACAACCTTTTAGGTCTTAAACCTTCTTGGTCTTGTGTCACTTTGAAGAACCAATGTTTCGTTTTTTAGATTTTTCTTAATATAATCCACGAAAAGGCTTATCTTCTTCTTCTTTATCCTTTCCTGTACCCATTATTTAGGGTTGTGTCTCCTCACTATTCTGCATTACGATATTCTATCCTGGGTGGTCAGCTCTGGCAAATGTTTTTATTTATTTTTTTATTTTACTTTTTATGAAAGCTTACAAACTAAAAACATTATTACTAACTACGAAAAAAAAAACAGTTACTATAAGCAGTTATTATAAATAACTAAATTGCTAATTATAAGCTTGCACAGACAATTTTGACAAAATTGTTGCTCCCAGTGTAAAGTAGCTCAAAGTTGGAACAATATCTAAAACTGTTAATCGTTTTAATTAGACATTAATAATTATATGAATTCAGTGCAGATAGGTGCATTTTATACAAAGAATGATTTTGCTAAACGCTTCCTGACTTACAGCTTACTTAAGGTCTTTCCCGATTTTAGACCACCCGGTGAAGTGCAGGCGGCCTCTACCTACGAATACCTACCAATATTTCTTTATTTTGATTTTTCTAAATATGATCCACAAAAAGGCTTATCTTCGTCTTTTTCTTTGTTCTTTTCCGTACCCATTATTTGGGGTCATATCTCCTAACTATTCAATACCAAGATATTCTATCCTGGGTGGTCGGTTCTGGTAATTGGTTTGACTAGAGGTCTTTCTCGATTTCAGACCACTAAGTCAAAGACAGACTGCCTCTACATTTATTCACAAAGAGACTTAGAATTCAACTAATACGAGTAATAAAGATTTTTTTAAAGTTCAGTCAGTCAAATATAATTCGTGGGAAATTGTTGTAAAGTCAATGAAAATAAGATTGTTTATTTCAGGTAATTTCAACGGTTCAGATGTCACCGAATTATGACCAGTTGCAATCTTTAATTTCCGTGCACTTGAATGGTACATTTTAACTATTTAAATTTTTCTATTTAAAGGCGTTACACTTTGAATTGATTCAATGAAGCTTACATTAAAACACTGACCCGCACTGGGCTCGCTTGGTAGATTTTGGCCCATTGCCTAGATAGGAGTCCCAGCAGTGGGAACATTATATAACTGATTATGCTACTTTAAAACATGGATACCAAAACGGATACTACTAATATATTAATATATCAATCTATGTTTTGAATGTGTTGTTTATTGAAATGATTGAATTAGAGTTGAATTTAAACTATTAAAGTTGCATTACTTTAGACATAAGCAGTTTATTTATGTAGAAATATATAAGTATATTTATCAGTTGTCTAGTACTTATAACACAAGCTCATCTTAACTTGAGACTAGATGGCGTTGTGTGAGAGTTGTGGAATATTATTATATCATTATTACTTAACTATTATATAGTAACTAACTACTTGTTTATAGTAGTTGTAAAAAGTAAAATACAGTATAACAAAGGAAACTAAAAAAGTGCTATTATAACTACCAAAACTCATACGAGTTCATATGTTCAAGAAGTAATTTTGAAAAGTAAATATTTTCAGGAAAGTATTCACCCAAATACTTAATGTTAAGCAGACTACATAATAATATTTTAGTTATTATAAGCAAATCCCAATGTAAAATATGTTATATGTATGTTAGTAGATTTATATACTCATCTATTAAGTGAATATATCGATACTTTTTAGATAGAACTTGATAAGTTACAGTTTATGTTTCTTACAGGAAAGGTTTTTTTGATTCCGATTAAAAAGGTATTTGTGATAATAATTATATATATTAATGGTATGGTAATGGTAGGTACTACTGGTACCTAATAATTATAAACAATAAGTAATACAATGTTTTAGAAAGATGTTATCATCAATTTTTCGGAGGATAATTTTTTCTTTCCTAATCAAAGAAGAAAGAAAAAATCTCCTTCTGAACTGTATTTATGATAACATCTTTACTTACTATGTTCTTGCTGAAAAGGCTTGACAAGTACAATATCATTATGAATTAGATTAAACCTGTATTTCACGATATCCAAATAGCCACTACTCGCAGAATACGTTTAAAAATTAAACAAAATTTGTATAAAATTACCTGTCAATAAACTATGAAACCAACCTTAAGTATAACGAATGAATACTAAGATCTGTTTTTGTATAATTTAACTTCATGTTGTAAATCAAAAGTTTAGTTAATAGAATTATAGGTATAACATTAATTTTATTATTGTAATAAATTTAGTTTTCAGTTATCGCTCATAACAAATATAATGCACAAAATAAATAATATGCAGCTGCACATAGTTCATTGTACTACCTTGTAGGTACGTTCCAAGTAAACACTCATTAAAGTGCAGACAGCCATTTTTCATAGAATAACAATGTTTGCTAAAATAAATAACGATAAAAAATCAGCACGTGTTTTATTGTTCATACCCAAAGCCCTAAAAAGTGAAAGTGCCACTGATACCAATATCGATAGCCATACAATAACCTACACAACCGGTGCCAGGCACTACCTGACTCAGCGATACGGAGCTCAGGACCACACAAAAGGTACCTAACTTAAAACAATAGAAGTTACAGGAAGACCCGGCGCGCGGCAACAGGATCAGTAATAATAACCTTTTAAACGATTATGACCATTAACATCTCACATTTAAGGCTGATAATACGACAAAATATTGCCAGGTAATGTCATATAACTTCAATTTTAGAAATAACCATTTCTTGGAAAAAAATAATTTAAAGTCAGTTGAAAACAAACTTCTAAGATTTCTTTGTTTAACTTGAGTTGGGAATTAACGGTAATTTAAATATTTTTTACCTGAGTCTAGCTTCTGCCAGTGAGTTTACCCGTGTGAAAGTAGAAAATATGTAGCTTATATTATTACTCAACGATAATAAAGCAAATGAAGCAGTTTACTGATGAAAGAATTTTTAAAATTAGTCTAGTAGCTTGTGAAGACCCGATGCCTACTCGTAGGTTAACAATAAGTTTTCTCAAAATTATTCGTCTAATAAATAAGTCCAGTAACATTTCAGTTTATTCATTACAAACAAAAATACGCATTTTTTTCTTTATATAATACTAGTTTACACAGTATAGATATTCTGAAGAACTAAAATAGCCGCAGTTATGAAATCACAATAGAATATAAAGATACTGAGGAAGCCAGTCAAGTAACAAATACTACTGCAATAGATTCAAGAGAGTATGTTGATAAGCTTGAGTAGGTTAAAAACTAAGAATCAGTTAGGATTGGACAAATACTTGAAACTAATAAAGATACCATCGCATCATCTAGCAAAAGTACTAGTTACAATTTTAATACTAGATACTGTAATAGATAAAAAAAATATGGTAATAAGCTTAAAATACGTTAAAAACTAAGAATCAGTTAGAATTGAGGAAATACTTGAAACTAACAACGATACAGTCACACCGTCAAGCAAAACTACAGGTTACACTTTTAATACTACTGTAACAGATAAAAGAAAGTATGGTAATAAGCTTGAATACGTTAAAAATAAAGAATCAGTTAGCATGTGGGAAATACTTGAGACTAATAAAGATATAAAAGCACTAGATTCTGCGACCAATAAAAGCACAGGTCACACTTTTAAAACTACTGCAATAGATAGATAATAACTAAGAATCAGTTAGCATTAGGGAAATACTTGAAACTAACAACGATACAATTGCATCGTCTAGCTAAAGGACAGGTTACACTTTTAATGACCGTCTATTAGCACTACAACATCCTGAGGATAATGTCCCATGTTCAATCACTGAATTAAGTTTAAATGGAAATTAGATTGCCCGGAATACTTTTTTATTACTTGTACTGTTATATAGTTTAACTGCGCTAAATTACTAGAATGCATATGATTTATTTATGAAGAAAGAGGCCAAAATTCAAAATATAGGTAAAACTAAAGTGAATTTTATGAGATACAAGGACAGGACACGTATAATTTTGGCATCTTCATATACGATGGTTAATTATTCTCTCTCTCTTCATTTACAATGGGCTAGAAACCGAAATCTTGGTTAGGTGAAATTCCTAAGTTATATCTCGAATTCGAATTCTCGAAATATTTCAAATTTAGTAAGTATTCCATTTTCAAGACTGGTATATTTATAAAAAAAAAAATTGCACAATTTATAAAAATATATGAAAACTGTATTCTAAAAAAGTTATAAAAAACGAGAGGAAAATTATAAATCAAGACAGATATTAAAACGAAATTCTAATTACATAAAGTAAGAACCAAAATTGACCGAAAATCATAACGTTGCCAACAGAACAGACAATCTGTCTAGAATAAAATATAACAATCATTATGTAAAGAGTTACGCGGTATAATGTCACCACTTCCGAACTCGTGACAGATCTTACACAAAAATGTACGAATATACTTCTGCAATTTCTTCACAATGTTCCCATTCGGTCTGTTGTTTTCCTTAATGTTTCTACATCTGTCGTTATCACTTATTATATGATATAATGTATATTTTAGTAAAATATTCTCTTTATTTTTGAAAATATGAATCGTATCTTTTTTTTCTATTTTTTTTTTATTAAGGTACTTCTATTTATATCCTAAGTACATCATAACTAATAAATATTATAGCATATTAGATAAGATATTTGTCATATATCTAGAATTCCATATGTAGTTCATACGATAGATAATCGTACTATAACTGTACAAACATGTAATTACATATCTAAAATCTAGGGGGAATCTCAATTTCCGTAGAAATATCTTCTAACTCTATTAAATCCTGGTCCCATATCGTTCAGTAGAAAAAAATAATGTAAACGATATTTTTACAGATGTATGGATGTTTGTTACTATTTAAGCAAAAACTACTGAATGGATTTAGATGAAACTTGGTACATAACCTGGATTAGCACATAAAATAATTTTTGTGTTTTTTTTTCTGTTAGGATAATTTTCTAAGAAACCGGTGGCAGCAGCTAGAGTAGACAATATACGTAGATAATTCTCATAATTTCTTCAATATACACAATTTAATATTCCTACCAAATTGAAAACTTTTATGACATTCATAATAAACCAAAATTGAATAAGAGTGACTCAACCGCTTCAAATGTTATTTACACCTCAATATTTTCCTGTTTTATTTCAGTCCCGAAAACAAGGTAAAAAACCTTTTTAACTCTTTTTCCTCATCCAGATGGGACGTTTCGTAAAACTAAAATGGTGTAACAATTCTATAAAAAACATACAAAATTTTCAACGAGACCATAAATAAATTGAAAAAAAAAGTCCTGAACATGTTACTTTCAATACTAAACAAATATTATAATTGTGATATAAAAAAGTCAGAAGACCTATAAAACAGTTTAAGGAAGTTATAAACATCTATTGAATGACCTAGCAACAGCACTATTTACTAGTTTAAACAAAGCTAGGAATCGTAGTGCAACAAGAGCGTGGTTTTCCGTATCATTGTACGAAGTAACGTCTTTTATGTCACCAAGTTCTTTCTCATTCAGTAGGTGGCTGGCTTAACATTGTCGCCCGGCCCTTGAACTCGCTCCAGCTGAACAAACTACGTACAATGTGTCTGTGCGTAACTATTGAGAAACATATTTTCTGTCTAGTCAACAAATAAGCATTTCAAAATAAAATAGTGAGTGTGATTATTTGTATTCTAGATGTTGTGTTCAATGATATGTATTTGCAATTTTAAAATTGTATAGACTTAGAAAAATTTTCAAGGGTCGTGAAAAAAACTAAAAAATTTGAAGCTGGATGTGATTATTGCAAAATCTTTAAGTGTTCAGGTAATGCATGTGTAGTTTACAACGTAAACTAAGGCCGAGAATGCAGCCACCGTCGGCAAACAAAATTGAGATTTGCATGAGGCGGTGGCGAGGCGTACGCTCGGCTCGCTCGCCACGCGATTAAAAATGCAGGCCGTGGCGGGTGGGAGAGCGCGGGCGGGGCGGGGCCGCAGCTCGCGCCGCCATTGGCCGGGCCGCGGGGGGCGGGGCCGGGGTGCGCGCGCGGGGGGCTCGCTGTCGCAGCCGCCCGGCGCTGCCAGCCTCCTCACAACGTACGTAGCCTCCGCGCCGCACGGTACTGCGAAACGTTATCGACGCGCACCGCCGCGAGTCCATGTGAGCGACCGACGGTTCTCTCGTTGTGTACTGTGAACGAAGGATCGGCAAGCTGTACGCGCCGCAGGAAGACGACATGTTGACGATGGAGACGGATCTCAAGGGCGGCAGCCTCCATGCCACGGTGCCGCCGCACCACGCGCTGCAGCACGGCTACGGGTCGCTGGGCGCGCTCGGCGGCATGATGGCGCTGCCGCAGCAGCAGCCTCTGTCCCAGCACCAGCCGCTGCAACACCAGCACCACCAGGCGTTACCAACGCACCACCAGCCCCAGCCACAACACCATCAACCCCCGAACAACAACAACAATAACACCAGCAAAAACTCCAATGCGGAGCGCGTTAAGCGCCCCATGAACGCGTTTATGGTGTGGTCGCGCGGGCAACGCAGGAAGATGGCATCTGATAACCCCAAAATGCACAACTCGGAAATATCAAAACGTCTCGGTGCTCAGTGGAAAGACCTCTCTGAATCAGAGAAGCGGCCGTTCATCGACGAGGCGAAGAGACTTCGTGCCGTCCACATGAAGGAACACCCAGACTACAAATACAGGCCGAGGAGGAAGACGAAGACCCTCGCCAAAAAACAGGAGAAGTACCCGCTCGGAGGTGGAGCGCTGCTCGGCGGCGGCGAGGCACAGAGGAGCTCGGCGCAGCCGACGCAGCAGCCGCGCGACGTGTACCAGATGACACCCAACGGCTACATGCCCAACGGGTACATGATGCACGACCCCAGCGCCTACCAGCAGCAGGCATACGGGTACCCGCGCTACGACGTGTCGCAGATGCAGCAGAGTGGGTACGGGCAGTACTACGGCGGCGGGCAGGGCTCGCCCTACCTGCCGCAGCCGCCGTCGCCGTCGGCGTACGGGCTGGGCCCCGGCTCGCCCGGCGGCTACGCGCTGCCGCCCTCCTGCGCCTCGCACTCGCCCAGCGGCTCGTCCGCCAAGTCAGAGCCGGTGTCGCCGGGCCCGCCGGGCATGAAGCGCGAGTTCGGGCACGAGCCGGCGCAGCTGAAGCGCGAGTTCCCGCACCACCACGAACAAATGGGGATGAAGCGCGAGTACGGGCAGCAGGAGCTGAGCCAGATCATCAACATGTACCACGTGCCCGACGAGCAGCGCTACGCGGCCGGCGAGCGCGCCATGCCGCTCATCTGAGACGCGCCCTTCGCGTGCGACATCGACATCCCGCCGCTCTGAGCTGTGGGCGCACGCCGCCGTCGAGCTTGTTCCAGTGACTTTGTTGCGAATCGGTTCGCGTTAGGACAGTGATCGTTATCTCCCGGCGTACATACTTCTAGGTATGTCCATTTATTTGTTTTGTAAAGACCGACGCTGTTAGTGTTGCGACTGTTGAGGCGAGCCGCCGCCCGCCGCGCGCCGCCGGCTGAAAGTTCAATTAATGTTGTTGAAGAATATCTTGTATTATATTATGATTATTGTATTTTTTCATGGTTTAAGTTAAAATATTTTAAGTCGTGTCGTGCGGATGGACGCTAGAGTTCCGACTGTGGTCGCGTGACAGACGATGTAGTGAACGAGGTAATTTGAATACCAAAAAAATTTGAACAATTTGTAAATATAGTGTTAAAGGCTAGAGACGAAGTTGGAGTTAGTCGGTAAAGCGTAGGTAGATAGCGATAAGTCGTGCCACGACGTCACTCCCGTACGCCCGACGTGCGTTGTACAAAATATTTGTTATATGGAATCGAAAGTTATTAAAGCCTCGAAAGACTTAAATATTGTAATACGAAAATGTACAGTGAGTGTTATATAGTCAGTGGACACAAAAGTATATTGAAGAGAAGATGAAGTTATCAATAAACGACGCGTTAAAATTGTACATGCTGTTTTGTTGTATATCCCAAGTGTTCCCCACACGAGTGCACGCCATCAGCGTGAATCATCGCTAGCCGTGCGTAGCGTGTCATAATGCTCACACAGCCACCCACCAAGCGATTTACACACAATTTCTAAACACCCTCAACTTATTTTTCTGTTTAACTTATCATTCAGATTTAAAATTGTTGTTGCTTCTACACTTCTGTTTTTTAAAATATCTCTAATAATCTCAAATAATATCTCTCATAGAAAAGACTTCAACGCACAACTGCACTTGCGCGTCTTTTCTTCGCAAGACCACTTCTTGCAATTCATACATTTCTGAGAGTTAAGATAATTGTTTGTGCCAATTTATTAGACTGCCAAACAAAGCCACACTTCATACAGAATGTAATAAATACTTCACAATAATTGATAATAACACCATTATGTCTGTGCAGTGACAACAGTATTGTCATTCTAACACAATTAAATGCTTTTGAAAGGTTCAATAGGTAGCTATAATACCTGAAGCAAACAAACACATTTACTATTACCTCTATTACTGCAACAGCTAATTATTAATTATTATATTATTTTCAATTTCAAGGAAACATATCATTGCTCAGTTTACAGTATTTAACTTGTTTTAGAACTTAGTTAATTGATTTAGCAAATACAATAATAGTCACTTTAATTGTTTTTTGCATTTGAAGAAGCAGTTGAGTTTAACCAATCAACTTATATTTTATTCAGTCATACAAATCCATTTTTTTATGGATTTGGCTTCTTTTGTTGTATACAAATGGCAATGAAAATTAAACAATAGACGTTTCAGTGAAAACAACTAAACTGAAGTAAAACAACTGTTAAAAATTAAGCTGTTTATTTAATATCGAAACATTAGTACTTCCAAAATATTTTTTCAAAATTTTCAAAGTAATATCAATAATATTACTTACTTAATAATTCATATTATTGTTTGGACTTGTGTAATAAGACCACGAGTTTTGAATAGTAGTTTCGAAAATAGTTTGAAAATTTTTCTCTTTCAAACTTTAGATTAAAAATTAATCAAAACTTGCATCACACCCAACACCTACACTCTAGTGCGTATAAGAAACTGGCATTTCAATCAATTACTGTCAACACGCAGGGGTGAGGAGGGATTTAATCAAATCCCTCGGAGTAGTTGATAGAATTCGGGTACTCTTACTCCCCCGGGAATTTAACCGACTTAATCCCACGAAAAACGCCCCGATGTTTAGCAGTCATCATTTAAACACTATTTTCACTTAACACTTTGATGTGGGGTTGGTGCTGTGCGACAAGTCACTTTAGAATAAAAAAAATAGAATATCTTTAATCTGGATTTTATAGTACTAACTGGAATACAAGGAAAATAAAAATATTTAAATGAAAATGACAGATTAAATTACCATTAATTCCTTTTTTAAATCTAATGTTCTTGCCAACTTATGGCTAAAATCTAAATAATTATAGTAAAGTACATATAAAACTTCCAGTTTGATATTTTTTGTTTTAATCCAACAACTAAAACACCAAAATTTTAAGTTTACGTTTTTATCTGCTTAACCCGACTTGCTTATGGCGGTCTTAATAAATGAAAGCCTTCAGCTATTGCTTTAAGCCCAGGACTAGTTACTGCCTGGCGCTTCGCCCGCGTCTCAATGATAAAGTAGCATTCTATTGATGAAAGGAGTTTTAAAAGGGGTCCTTTAGTTTTTGAGTCTATTCATTATAAACAAAAATACAAATCTTTCCTCTTTATAACATTAGTGTAAATATAAAAAACTAGAGAAGAACACTGGAGAAAACTCCTTTTTGGAGAAGAACATCGTGAGCGACAGTTTACGTTTTTTACGTAAAGGTTTTTTTTTTCCTAATTAAAAAGTATTAATCTTAATATGTTAATATGCACTATTTAAATATAAATTGTTAAAAAAGTAGCAATATAAATAACCAGTCACATTTTTAGAAAGATTTCAAGACACTTTTAAATTAGAAAAGAAATAACCCTGCAAAAAACGTAAACTGCTTACGATTTTCTTCCTAAAAAGGGTAGAATTATAGTCGTTTTATATCACAAAAGGCGTATTGGTCTTGGTTATGTGTAGATTCACGTGCACAATGTTTTTTGTGTGCGCACGCGGTTATGACACCGAGTCCTCCAAGATTACGCACACAGGTGAAAAAAGTATACATATACACACATCTAAGACCTATCCGCCTTGAAGGAATAGGAATAGAACATTTATACCAATAACTACTAAGAAAACTTTACTATTATAGGTTTCATAGGACATTTAGCTATGGAAGAACTTTTGCCAATTAATTTGCCGATTTAAACGAAGAAATCACACTTGTACTAGAAACAACCTAACAAATAAAGGACACTACACAATTATGAAGGCTAAACATTTTCAAGGCAGCGATGACAATTTATCAAAAGCCGGAAATTCTTCACATATTTTGGAACTGTTAGACAATTGTGCAGTAGATTATAACGAATATAGGTGAGCTGCCAGAATTAGGCAGGCAACAGAATTGCCTGCCCAATTCGGGCAGCTCAAAGGTATTTACATAATATTCATAGTTAGGACAGGATAAATAATTCTATGACTAGGCCATACAAACGGGCCGGTAGGAGTTCATGTAAAATTATTAACTTCATTCTAAATTATTTGAAATATCTACAAGTCTCGTTGTAAATTAATAATGTATTCTTTTTCATATAGAAGTACCGTAAAAACCCTTTTTAGAGAGTTTAGAACTAAGCTGTAATATTCAGCTTTATAATGTTCCCACTCCTGGGACCCAGGCCAGGAAAGAGTGTTTTAGAACTAATAATAATAATAATTCATTTATTTCGGAAACCAGTCCATATGCAAACATTATAAAAATTGACATCACATTAAATTAAAAAATAGATAAATTACACACATTATAAGGCATAAAACAACAATTTAAATATCATTAAAAAAAAATACAATTAGTCAAAATTACAAAATTGATAAAAATTAAATTAAAACTATACAAAATTATTAAATAAAATAAAATATATATGTTTTATCTTAGCCTAAATTTGGGTCCGGATGGCACATTATAAATAAAACATTTTGATTCCAGCTTTCAATGAAAAGATTTTTCAGAATACGGATTTTTATGAAAACTGTCAGGCCGATAAGCACAAGTGATTTTTTTTATATTAAAATAAAAAAAGTAATTTTGTAGGAATTAATCCTACACTAATATGCAAATAAACCTTTTTTATTATCTTCGATCTCTTCAGTAGGTACTTGTACAGGTTTAAATAAATGTAGATTTAAGTAGAAGAAGTCAACATTAAAATAAATTAAAAGCATAAAGTGATAAAACACTTTTGATAAAATATTTCGAAATACTACTAGTATACCTTTTTTAGGATGTTTAATGAAATGCAATTCACAACTTTAACTAATTAAGTTTTACTTTCTAGTTAGGTACGATAGATTTATCTATTAAAAAAAGTTGTAGGAATTTGTATAAATAAAAAATAAATACAAAACCTTTCAAATATGTCGAACTCTAGTTTTCGTTATGTATTTGAAAAATTAAAATACAAAAACACACATACATACAAAATTTTCAAATTTTACAAAAAATCACAATAGATTCATCTTTTACTTAGACCTACTCGTAATATGAAAAAGAAACCTCAATATAAAATATGTACCCTTTAAAACACTTCTAGTTGATTTGATATCACTGTCACTTAATAGCTACAAGCTACTGCGTTGATCTGAAAAAATAAAATCAGCGTGAAAGTAAATGATTGACAAAAAATGTCTGTTAATCTGTAACCAATCTGTTTTTTCGTCTAAACACGCTTTTTACGCACATCTCTAATCTCGTTTTTGGGGCACTATCAATCTGTTGAGTAAAATTATTCAACAACAAAATATTATTGTTATTGAATGATCTACTTTTCTATATATTGATCTGATCATGCAAAACGAATTCAATACAATTATTCTATACAGTTATTTCAATGCTGTTTTTACAAGAATATCATACTATTCCTAATTTTACTGAATTATCTTTTATATAAAATACGAAAACTAGCTGTGACAAATTGGTGAATATACAAATAATAACATAATTTACAATAATAAGACATTTACTTCAGGCATATACCAAAAACAAAAACAAAAATATAAAATAATATAATACAAAACAATTTAAAACAATAATATACACTCCAAAGAAATTCTTTACAATTCTATAATTAGTTCAATAATTTACATAATTAATTATAATTTATGAATGACATGATATTGATATTTATTATATCAATAGGAATTAATAAAAAAATAATTATATCATAAGCATAATCAGCATTATAATGTTCCCACTGCTGGGATTCAGGCCTCATCTTTTGGAGAAGGAATATTATATAGGTATTTATTAATTAAAGCAAATAATTGAAAATTTATATAGTTCGACTTCAATTACAAATATATTTTATTTTATCAAACACTACTTTTATACGATTTGGAAGTATAAGAAACTGCGTGAAACTTTGCCGGTAAATTGGGGCTACCAGCTTTCCTTTAAAAGGCTTCACTTATTATGCGTCAAAAGAGTATAGCATTGCCATAAAATTGTTCACCGCCAGAAGCAGCTGTCTCAAAACGTCTGCCATCTGTTAATTATTGTATTTAAATTATTCTCTAATTGTATATAAAATATAATTACTTTACTTTTACTCACATAGTTAATTTTACAGTTTCATCCATAATTATAAAAATGTTCCATAACGCAAATATATAAATGTTTCCACGCCATATTTGGGATTAGTTCTTCTAAATATTTGCTGCAAACGTTATTTTGTCACGACTTTTGGTAGCAAACATTTATCTAAACTAATATTATAAAGCTTATAATTATGTTGGTTTGTTTGAACGAGTTAATCTCAGAAATTACTGATTTAAAATGAAAAATAGTTTCGGATAGCCCATTTATTGAAGGAGGTTATATATGTTCACATTAAGACCCACGGGAGCGGAGTAGTAACCATAGACACGGTTGAATCCGCGCTCGACAGCTATCATCGTGAATATGATTATCCAACCCGGCGTTCCGTAGGTCCTACGCATAAAACAGGGGTATAGAAATTTAAATAATGATAAAACGAATAAAACAAAGCTCTAGCCCCAAAATAGATTTATTAAAATTACTTAAAACGCATTCACAAAAATATGAATTCCGGATGTACGCGCGCACTCTGGTTTCGCACCCCACCGTTCCGCGGCGTGACCCGGGACTCGAACCCGCTACCCGAGGGTGGGCAATCACGGCGCGTTCCCACGGAGCCGGCATTGTTTCCTCTCACGGTTCGCGACATGTCATTGCTATGATTGCTGGGCCACTGGCCCACTGCTTTCTAATCATATGTTCAACGTAAATATCGCTTTGAATGCCATTACTTAGACGTGTGATGTGTCCCTCGTACCTAGATTGATGGTACTGTAAAAGTACAGACAATTTTACGGCCTCAGGGAAGGGAGAAGAGGAAGAGGGTTTCTATTCTATTCTATTAAGTAAATTTTCTGTCAAGCAAAATATTCGGTACTACTTTTTTAAGTCAACATTAGTTTGGTCTCCGTCATAATTATTATATCTATTTTGAGGTCTCTTAATTATATGATTTCATATTTATTATAGTATTTATTAGTTTATAACTTAAGCATATATATGTATTTTATTATTATATGCACCTAGCTTTAGTGATATTGTATCCTATTTGATATGTCTAGTATTTATTAATTGTGTACACCTACAACAGTGTACTTTTTTACCCAAAGATTGAATGGTAGAGAATGCCTTGTTGCATTAAGTTGTTGCTTATGTACCACTACTGGACACGAAATTAAACAAATAAATAATGAAGTGAAACAATAATTCTTAAACTGTAGTGTACTTGATATTTCTACAAAACGTGTAATCAATCTCACAGGAAATAATCTATCTACCCAACGATTAAAATCAAGAAATAAATCACCGAAAATTGCACGGTATCATATTCTTAGAAAAAAAAATCGTATCGAATGGCAGTACAAGCAGCGCACAAGCGCACACCGGTGCATACATCTGCCACCCCTGGCTCGCCTACCTACTAACATCCGCCGACACATTGGCCCTACATTTTTTTCCATGTCGCAATGTAATTTCCCAAAGTCCCAGTCGGCGGTGGAGTGTAAACATCGGGACAAACAACTAAAGTTGTCACGTAATTCGTTCGTCAAACATTCGTCTATTTATTCTTGAGATTGACACCAGCCGCCCCCAGCGGTGGCCCTTTTGTTTTTATGTTGCATGCTGTCAATATTTAGTCTCATTTGTCATTAAGTGACTTTAAATGCCGATTCGTCGGCGATACGCCGAGCCAAAAGTGGGTGGCGCTGTAGGCTTGTTCAAACATGCGAGTACGTCCCGATGTGTGAACAGATAAGGTAACGTGAGCGTTTCTATGTGAACTTTGACTTCAGAATATTAATATGAGAGGATCCTAAAATAGACATAGGAGTGGAAAATTTGACGGGCTCGTTTTCTGTTCACACTACCCTGTGTTATAAAGAAAAAATACACAGCCTTGGTCAAATATTGCTGCAATGAGCAGTTCGGCGCACGAAGCAAAAAAATTAAGTGGAATTTTAGCCTTAGTTTAGTGCGCATGACCTTCTTGGAATCGTTAGTTGCCGTAACGGTACTTGCGTCGCGCCTCCCTCAGGTAGGCCGGCTCTAGTGGCCTGCACTCGCTAGTTACTCGTCACTGTCAAGACTCGGTGCAGATGGGAATGCGTTTTTATGACGACTTTTTCAGATGTCAGTACTCCAAAACGACTTTAAACCCGACGTGGTTTTTGTCGATTGGTATTTGTATTTTTCTGTGTCCTGCACATTTTGTTGCAGCGACAGAGAAATTTGTATTTTTAGTAAAATAACAACACGTGTCAAACGTATTCTGTCGGCCGTGTGGGAATTTGAGTAAAACAGTTTTAAATCAAATCATTGAAATCGCACTTCCAACACAAATGTATTGTGTACAGGTGCAACTGATGATTTGCACATTTAACAAACGGGATTTCGACTGAAAAAAAAGCCATTCCGAAATTGATTCTCTGTTGATTTCTAAGGCCGTTACACCAAAACAAGGAATGTAGCTGAAAAACCACTGGAGTGTGACCAAACTTTGATTTGTGAACCTTTATCTACTAAAGATGCAGAATTATTTATTTTCTTTAGGAATTTGAAGACCGTAGATAACTGTTTACGTTTTTCAAATCTCAGAATAGGAACTTAATCAAATTGATTTGGTGTCTAGTCACATTTTTTTCAGTCGTATTATACTTGAGTTGAACAACAATAACAGTGAATACACTGCTGTCTAATGTGCGTTTTAATTCATTGAATACCTATAATACACTTATCAATACACAAAACAAAGTCCCCAACGCGTCTGACTCTCTGCATGAACGCGATATACTAAATCTATTAACTAGGTATATACATTATATGTATATCATAAAATAAAAACACTGAGATGTTCAAAGATTTTTCGGAAGCTGACTCAATTATTCAGAAGCGAAGTCAGAAGCTTACTTACACTTAAGAGGTTTACATCAATAATATAATATAATATTCCACAACTATCACACAACGTCGTCTAGTCCCAAGCTAAGCAGAGCTTGTGTTATGGGTACTAGACAACTGATAAACATACTTATATATTTCTAAATACATGCATATTTTAGATAAATTACACCCAGACACAGAACAAATGATCGTGCTCATCACAAAAATATTTGTCCTGGGTGGGAATCGAACCCACGACCTTCAGCATAGCAGTCAGGGCCATTAACTACTAAACCAACAGGCCAGTCACATGGCTTTTAACAATAGATACATGCAAAACTTCATCCTCCCAAAATTTTGCCCAAACCTTCCGTTTCTATACAGTCATCATCATGATTATTCGCCAAATAAAACAAACAACTTAAAACAATATAATACCACTAGAACATACAAAATAATGTACAGAATTCTACACCAGGTAGGCCCATCCTAACTGCTCAATTTAAACCTTTACCGAAAGGCTCGTCGGTCAGTAATAAAACAAAAAATGTTTTTGGAAAGTTTTATGACCGTAAAGCAATAGGGTTATGTTGTAAAAATACGAGTAATTACACCGACCAGCGACGTTCGGGATGAAATACCGCCAAAGTTGATGTTGTATAAGGCCGTGTTTACGGGGACGCGGCGCGTTAGACGTTTCGTCGTACACTGCAGCAGCGGGCCGCGTCATCGCTCGCTTAAACACAAACATATGGCAATGTACGACGGACCGCTTGACGCACCGCCAACGCGCCGCGTCTCCGTAATCGAGCACTAACTGTAAAATTGTTCCGGTAACTTATTATCGTGTAGACGCTATGTTGCTTATGTTCTAACAGTCATTAGGAGTTAAATAAATACTGTTACGATGTTCTAAGTGTTTCTACCTCCTATTGTTATTGCGTATAATGAAGTATTCTATATTCGGTTATGATTGAAGTGTATTTGACTATATTTAACCCGTATTATGAATGTGATTAGTGAAGCTTTGGGCTTTCAATACATTGTACTGCCGTATTCCTTATATAGAAATGTAAGTGATTCAGTTATTCTAAAAGACCTTTGTTTGGTATATCATTGGAATTGGTATATCATCATAGCCTCCTGCTCTATACTCCATTTGTTTAGGTACTTAACTAAATGTAAACAATCTTCACAGGTCTTTTATCAAAAAAATGTCTAATTTATCTAAAAAATATTTTCAATTAGTTATTTACCTAAACCGATGTTAGGTAATTAACTAAATTTAAATAATCTTTGTATGTCTTTTAGACGATATAAAAATACATAATCAAGATTGTTTTCGTTTAGTTAAATACCTAAACAGGTGCAGAGAGTCTCAGATATTTACCGCCTAAAACATACCTATAGTACGCGACAAATAAGTTGAACCATCCTCTAATTCGACTGAGGTTCGAAAATCGGTTATAATCCTCGTCACACAAGTTGAACCATCATGAGGGTCGACCTTGAAGGCACAGTAATCGATTTTCGCGTCTCAATCTAAGTATGGGGCCGCGCGCAACCACAGCAAATAGTTCATATTATTTACCGCATACTATACCAGCCTATGTTCCTTCAGTTATACTGTTCGTTTCAAGGCAGCAATGAATCTCTCGAACAATCCCTAGAACGATTTCTAGAAGACCTGAAAAACTAAACTACCGTTTTATTCCTGAGTCCGTTACTGTGGGTTCAATTAGCGGAAAAGCTGCAATTAACATGGCGATTATGACCATTTCCTTATACTGAGACTAATGGAAGCATGCGACATTTTAATTCAGTTACAAATTGTATTAATAGCCAAGCAGCTACCGTGGTAATTCATTATTCATACCTCAAAATATTTACAATTATTAAAATAACTCGAAAACATTCTTTTTATGTGAACCAGCACTATTTTTGCGATATCACAGCTATCTTATCAGTTAGTTACTAACGATGGCCTTTCTAGGAACTGTGCGGGTGGGTCCATTCCTATTGTTTTCCGTAGAAAGCAATTGCGGAAGTTTCCCATGATAGCCGTAGGGTTAGAAGTGGATTCCTATTTATTACGATACTTACCTACATTTTTTTGTGGGAATTTATTTATTTATTAAAATTTCATGCTACACAAAGGTACGAGTAATAAGGCTGACATAAAGTCTTATTCTTTACCTTTCAACCAAGAGTGATGAAGAAAAAACATAGTGCATATAAAACGACAATATTATTATAATAATAATTATAAAACCGGGGGTTGTCCTTGGATGCACCACGCATTGCGCGTACAGGGATAATCTTCGGTTGGCATCACGTTTCATTAAAAGTATCTAAAGGGCCTCTGCGAGTTGGTTTCGGCTCCTCGTAAGCCTTCCAAAGGTCCAGGACCTCAGGGTTCTGAGTTATACAGACATATAATAAATATATTATAATAATATATTACCTGTATTATACATATACAATAGCTAGTGCCAGCGGCTTCGTCCGCGTAAATGTTGGTTATTGTGGACGCAAAGTCGATGATTTTGATCATTTGAATCGGATAAAAAGTTGCTTACGTCCATCCTTCAAGTTTCCTTCGTACCAAATGTCATCAAAATCAGTTCAGTAGTGTAACTTTGAAAGCGTAACTGACAGAAAGAATTACTTTCACATATTTTATAATACATATTAGTATGGATATTACACCTATATATATATACATATATTTTGCCATTAATTGCATTAAATTACCAGCATTTCTCTATTATAATAATGCACGTATTATATACAAACTTCGTCATGAATTACTAATCACTATGTCCTTTGGTGAAAACCGAACAAAAATCCGTTCAATTATTTTTGAGTTGGGGACTTTGATTAATAATACAATTATAAGGAAAAAGATTATACATATAACATGTTGAATTGATGAAGTTATTCTAATCATGTAGAACTTTAAACTCAAAAAACAAAGTCTTATCAAAAAACAATATCATATATATATATTTTGATATTAGAACACGATATACCCACACTAGCAGTTATCAATAGAAACAGATTGATGATCAAGCATACTGTAAAGATAGAAATAGATGGCGGTAGCTTATCATTGAAGTAATATAATTTATGTGGTTTTGATGTAATTACTTTTTCCTTGGTTACTCATCCATTTATTTAGTTTTACATCAACAACTAAGGTTTGTTGGTGGCTGAAAGTAATTGTAAATGATATCGGAATTAGTCATAGTTTTAAGCAGCTATTGATAAGAGTTTTCATATTTTTTTAAATGGTTTATTTAAATTAATAACTAGCTGACCCAAGAGACGTTGTCTTTTCGTAGCTATGAATTATCAAAAGCGGGAAAATAAAATAGTCGTCGTAGTTTTCAGAAATTTTCTTTTTTTCACAATTTCCTTAAAAATAAAGTCTATTAAGAAACTTCCCCTGACAATAAAAAAAAAAAAACACAAAAAAGAATTAGAGAAATTGGTCGAGCAGTTTAGCCGTTATGCCGAAATAGGGATTCATTTTTATACATCGACAGCGGACTGACAATAACTCCTAACTGTCGAACTCAAAAATTTGTGTCCCTAAAAAGTCAGAAGGCGATACAATAAATTGTGTTTCCACTTTAATTTGATGCAGTTGCAATTAAATATCCACTTCGGAGATTTCACTAAAACATGCGGAAACACGCATTCAAATTATAACCGCTAAAAATTAATTTTCTCCTCAAAAAATATATGTACGGTACTTCACCTTCGATATAAAACTTTAGTCATATACAGGCATACATAAAACTTGTTACAACAACGAAGTTATTACCAATATACAACACCTCAAAACACACAAAACGATAAGCCCACACAACCATACAGTAGTTCTCAATCAACCTCTAAGGAACAAAAAACAAAGGGCCGGGGGCAACTCATAAATCGCATGATAGAGTCATTAGGCAGGGCCGGACTCAACGCTGAATAATTAAAAACAAATAATGCCGACACGGATTACCTTATCCGTGCTACGATCGCTCCCTCGTTTTTATTTAATAGTTCCTGTTAACTTACACGCGTATTAGAAGGATTTTAAGATTTTATTTTAGATTGTTACAATTTTCGGTAATGGGTAGAATTGATGGGTTGGTTTTTGTAACTGGTTTTTAATTTCTGTTTGTTTGGTTTCCTGATTTTGTGTTAGTTGGGTGTGATAAGAATAATACAAATTCTTTGCAAAGAAACTTAAAGATATTGTTAGTAGTAATAATTTTTAGGTTTATTTATGTCTTAATTTGATTAAATTAAAAGATTGATGTTACTGAATAAGTATAATCCTTTTTTATTTATAAACTTAGGACGTGAAACTACAAAAAAAAAAAACACTTTCAACTGGTCTAGTTGCAAATTTTCTACCTCTCACTTCGCCTTTTCGAAATTTGTCTAAAACTAATTTAGACTTTAGCTTTTTCATCATCCACAGTGTCTATTCGCAGTATTTATTCTTATAATTGACACAAGAAGAAATCCCCTCACTCCTGAAGCAATATTATCCAGGGTGGCAACAATATCATCTGCCTTTACGCAGCTTAACTTCAAAATGTATTTACCCAGTAGCTAAGTGAATACTTTCTACACGACATGTGTGTAGGATTCGATCCTGTGCGGCGTGGGCGGAGGAATCGGACATATTCATACACACTCCCACACGACGCTCTGAACACCCGACCGTCACATACAAATGTCACACCACCGGACACACATTATTTAGCACTCCGACTTTAAATTGCAAACTAAAATTAGAACTACTTAATCCTAACTGGTGGCTTATAAATTTTCTTACTGATATGCGTGTACATACTGCAAGCTATATGATAGATTTTTATCTATATTTCCATCATACGGCTTGCCTTTTCACTTCAGCTAGGCTGGTTTTTAGGAAAGATAAAAGGGCAGAAAGAAAGAAAGAAAACTTTGCCCATCACTAAGAATTAGCTCTGTATCGTTTCTGCGTTCACAAACATGATGTTCTAGATGTCTTGTGTATGCGTTCACATACACAAGACATCTAGAACCAAAACACCTATCTGTAGGCCATACAAATATTTGTTCCGTGCAGGAATCGAATCCACAACACACAGCGTAGCCGTCGATCGCTAGACCACTGCGCTAACTGTACCGTCAAAAGAAAGAATTGAAGAATTTAGCATAAACACAAAGATACACAAACACTAACAAGAAACGTAAAAATAAACAAGAATAAAATAATTATAACCCACAAAATAAATCAGATTTAAAAAAACGCTAAAATAGGTCCAGATCAGCTTGAATGTCAGATAGTTAGTAAGCACTAGCAGTCTAGCATTAAAGCTTATCGTCGAAATAGAGCTTTACAAAAAATTATTAAAAATACACAAGTACTTCTTTATGTGATTAATTTGACACAGACATCTTGCAATACTCCATTACATATGTTGGTCTCCAACTGAACCAATACTACTGAATCTATAACTTCGCTATCTTTTGCTGTTTGCAAAAAGTGGTATTTTCCCAACTTTTCATTAGATCGCCTTTAGTCTTTTCGACGGGGCTGTATAGGCTCAGCGCTATCAGGCAACGTTGGAAAACCTCCCACAAGATAGACCAATTGCCTGGTGAAGGTCACGAGAATTTGATGGATGTGGGATGCACAGGACCTGTTGTTAAATGAAAAATCATATTTATTTTCCAAATAGATTTCATAAGACACTTCTACACGTCAATTTTTTCATCACTTAAAACTAGATGAAGCTGTTTCCTAGCTGAGGTAG
Organism: Leucania comma; assembly: GCA_958295575.1. Taxonomy (NCBI): domain Eukaryota; kingdom Metazoa; phylum Arthropoda; class Insecta; order Lepidoptera; family Noctuidae; genus Leucania; species Leucania comma. The sequence goes on from OY282468.1 coordinate 8,418,323, forward strand.
CTCCCTGAGAAGAAACACCAAAACAAATTCAGGGGTCAAAGTGTTATGGGGTCGTTGTGGGGAAGGTCTAACAATGGACGTCTTTCAGCTGAAATGATAATGATGATGAGGTATCTGTTTCCGATATTCTTCTGTTTGTTGTGATTACAGACTTGGATCACATCACGTCACTTTTCACGTGATAATTCCGCAGATAATGTCATTACCATACATTCTGTACTTAGCGTTTAGCGGGAAGCTAACAGAAAAATCATTTGTCTAAGCAAGTTATACCATGAGCTCGGAATACGATCCATTTTACGCCATAGACTAAATTGTTAAAGGGATTGAGTTACATAGAGTGCATTTTTTTAATGTCATGGTTAAGGTCTTTATTCCGTGGGCTCGCTTTTGATCACTGTTACATCTGATAGTAAGTAATGATGAGGCCGACGATTGAGCACTCTTGCCTAGTCGCAATCTATTTACTCTTGACTTAAAGACCCCTTATAGCTATCAGGAAACACACACTCTGGCAGGGAATTCCACTCCTCAGCTGTACGTATAGTGAATGTGTTCCCAAAACGCTTTTTTTTATGGTAGGTAAAATCATCCAATGACAAATCCCGCCCTTGGGTGGGGCGGGCAATAGTGTCAGACTCTTACTGACTAAAAACCTACCCTGCTCCATTCATTGCCTTTGTCCCAGGGCCCCGGGTAACATTTTCACATAACCTTTGGCCCCAGTAGGCTTCGGCCCTGCTGGGCCCCTACAGTCCCAAAACGCTTTGGGAACACTATTCACTATACGTACAGCTACATCCCTTTTTCTCGCTCGCACGCTTAACACATCCATAAGACCCTAGAAATAACAATCATACTTAACTCATTGTCAGTTTCTAACGCTGTGATTATCACGATTATTATCAATGTCATATCACAATAATACCTTTGTATCATCATTAATTTCAATGGTTTAAATGCATAGTTTGTCAAGTATTTTTTCTATCTGTTATTAAATTCAGAAGTTACTTATTAAGTGTCCACTTATTGTAAACCTATATGATTATTATAGTTTTAGTTTCCATGGTCGTCACACCTCTGGAGTGCTGTGACCTTTTATAATTTGAAATGTATGAGATTTTACTAAACTAATTTTTGTTTTGAAAGTAAGAAATAAATAGAATGAATGAACTTTGGTTAGAGTGAGAGCTCCTTCTCTACAGACTCCTCTCCATCCAGAGCGGGTCAGACGGACGATTCAACGCGGTATGTCCCTTTCATAGGATAGGAGGAAAGAATTCTAAAACTTATTTTCATTCGATTCGTTCGGCGCGCTCGGTTTGGATAAGTGTGCGTTCACCTTTAGGTGCCCCAAGACCCAGGGAGGGCCGCGGAAGTTCGTTGGATGCGAGAAGCACTGTACACCGGTTCTTTTCGTATTCAGCGGATACCTACATGCACTGTGGTGACGTTAGGGAAGGCTAGCATCCAGTTTTGAATGTCTTTCATCTGAAATGGTGCTTTGTCACATTCGAGATCGTCGATGCAAAATAGTAGTACAGTTTCATACTTATTGGAACTCCAAAAAGTACCTACCTACTTGAAAAATATACACTTAATATGCTTCTATGACAAAAAATAATAATACAAATTCTACAAACCTAAAACAAAATCACATTAGTTGCGTGAGGCCTGAGATAGACTCGAGTGTTTTTTCAATTGTGCCCAGTACTACCGAGAAGTGCCGAGTACCTACTGCCGAAGAGTGCCGACCGAGCGCCCTCCACGAAGATGAGACTAGGTGGCGCCACCCGGACATGTGGTTTCAAGAAAACACACGTGCCTGTGAAGATCTAAATTTGAATTTTGGAAGTGGAACATAATTTTGGTATGGGAATATACAACTTTTAAAAAACTAAATTTTTTTCAAGGATTTGTTCGAAAGTGTCATAACTACCCTGGAAAAGACTACTGAAAAAACATGTGAGTGAGCATGTCAGACTTTTACTGAATGAAACTCACCGTCCGGCCGTCCGGTAAACAGTGAGCCAGTTTCGTCGCGCGTTGTCCTTCACGCGCACCTTAAGGAGAAGTCAGCAAAACCGTAGGGGCCCAGCAGGGCCTACCCGCCATGTCCACGGGGAATTTCTGAAACAGAAACCTAGAAAGCAAAGGGCAACAGAAGGACACAGGGGTAGTTTTAATCAGTAAAAGTTTGACACACCCTTGCTTCACTCTAAAGAAAAATCAAGAAAAAACCCGTGTTCCTTAAGTAGCCCTTTGTCTTCTATGACCTTGGAGACTCCTTCAAACAATCCTGTAACGCAACCAAATGAAGCACTCAAGTTTTTATTTCTTCAATAAAATTGTATTGTTCATTCGAATCGTTTACCTTTGGGTACCTTTCTATCGAAAAAGAAAATTATAATTAAGCTTCTTATATAAATTCACACAAATCCCCTGGGACTTATCAAACCGAATTTTTTCACAGTACGCCGCTAAAATCTCAAAAATCTTTCATTAACATAACGTTAATTTGATGTTTACATGAGAATTAATGCAGCACTTTACTCAAACTACTCGTAAGGCCACGTCTTGTAATCCGAGTTTATCCCTAGCAAGCAACGACTGTTACCAAATTAATTTATTGAACGGTCCGCTAACGGTACCGCTGAAGACTCTTCTGCCAGTCACACAATCCACTCACGACCAACTCTGCAACACAACCAACATCACACAGCCAAACGAAAATCAACCATAACACTACGACAATAGAACTGACTTTAAAGCACACGCAAACCAACATACGACCCATAAACGCAACATAGCAGGCAGTAAATAAACAGTTGATACTGACTACACATCATTACATCAAAGAGATGAATAGCCATTGTGATAGGACATTGCACTTTATAAAGGAGCGAATACGTGTCAGAATCAAATGTGTGGTTGTTGCAGGAGTTTCTTATCGAACAGTGGGTTAGTGGGCGCGAGCGGTGCCGGGTCAAACGCTTAGTAAACAACCACGGACGGATTCGTCTTGGCGTATATTTGCCGGCACCACCGTGAAATGGTTGCAAAAGCTCGCGGTTCTACGGCATTGTGTTGGATGCATTTCGTTCCACTGAAGCCGCAGTGAAGTCTTGCCTGTTTTCTGAAGAAAATAACGTAAATTATAGGACAATAACAATAACAAATAGGTAAGTATATAGCACGAACCTTTGGTAGAACTTATTATTTTTGTAACACATGTTTTGAGTCACACCAACTGTTCAGTTCCAGTTTCAGCATTTCAGTATACCTAACGATACTGAAATGCTTTATTTTATTTATTATATTAACATTATAAAGGCCAAATTTTGTTTTGAGTTTATCAAGGTTAGTTCTTCACGCTATCGGTTGAATGTATCAGGATGAAAAATGGCATACGGGTAGACCATGCAGTCCAGAAAGAAAATAAAAGTACAATTAATTTATTTTAGACTAATTTCAATGTCGATTAGATTAGTAACTCAAACTTAAAACTACATCGTCATTATCATCATCATCAATTCAGCCGAAAGACGTCCACTGCTGGGCATAGGCCTCCCCCAAGCGTCGCCACAATGACCGGCCCTGTGCGTCTCACATCCATCAGACTCCAGCGACCCTGACCAGCAACACCTGTTGAATATCGTAATTAGAGACAAAATAGAAAGACAGTAGGAGTGCGGACGCCGGCGTCCTCTTGGGGAATAATGAATTAAAAACTACGTTAGTATAATATTCAAATGCATAAATTAATTAATTTAAGTCGAACAGTTTATTAAAAAAAAATATGACATAGGATCCTTTTTATTACGGGAGTTTTTTACCTTGAGATAATTTTACACAAGCGAAGCCACTAGCAGAAGCTAGTGATCTATATTCACGAATTCAAGATGACTGTAATCTAATTCAGATGAACAGTTACATTCAAGTTACCCAAAAACGTAACCAATTCGGCCTCGGGCAACAAACTTTTATTATACAGAAATTTTAAATTGACTATAAATTCGCGGAATCTAACAAAAGAAGCCGGTCAAGTTCAAATCGAAATAGAAGATACGGCAGACACTGCATAGATTATAAAGTAGTTATAAGACTTGTTATTTTAGTGATAAGCGGTCAATAACTTTCAAGTTTACCGAAGATAGTGGTCCTGAAAATAGGCTTTCAGGATGATAGCCAATATAGACTGCCTACCTACTAACTTATGCCCGCGGCTTCACTCACAGTGAAGGTCGACGGTGACTCAATTTTTATTCTGATATATTCAGCCGTTTGAGCGTAAAGGAGTAATAAACAAACACATACAAACTTCCACCTTTATTATAATTAGTGTGTAATATGGACGACGATGCTCCCGTTGTTCAATATATTTTTACTTTGATTAGAAATACAACCAACGTGGCGCCACCGGTACATGGTGGACATCCCACCTATACGCACAAAGCGTTATGGGAACACAATATTAATTATGCGTACAGCTAAGGAGTGGAATTCCCTGCCGGAGTCTGTGTTTCCTGATGGCTACAACCCGGGAATCTTTAAGCCAAGAGTGAATAGGTTTCTTCTAGGTAAGCGCGCTCCATCGTCGACCGTATCGTCGCTTTCCATCAGGTGAGATAGCGGTTAAGCGCGAACCTATCAATAATAAAAAATAAACCAATAGGTGTAAGACAGAGTTCTCAATTCACGATACAGAAGCCTCTTATACTAATAAAGAAATCACTTCATGCTGAGAGCAATAACAAGTAAACCATGTACACACCACTGAATTAAACAGTTTAACACTCACCACCTTCAATTACAACAAAAACAACATACTGAATAGAACAATAAAGAATTACGTGACGCAAACAGCCTCACAGAACCCAAAATCGTTGTTATCTTGAACAAAATAACTCGGAAGCATCTTCAAAACGGGCCCAAATATAATCACCCATCAATCAACCGTTTGGATCTATAAAAACCTTCTTTAAACCCTGCCGCCATAATTGGTACGTAAAAAACAAAAGTAGAAAATTTATAACGAGATGAAACTTCCAAATCATTCTGTTTAGTGCAAAATTATAGTGTTTTAAACACGGCGTTTAGGTGATTGTATTGCTTTAATGGATGGGTATTACGTAAGTGGACGGGGCTGGGGAGTACGCTGCAATCTATTAGCTGAACAAAAACTGAGCTTAATTTCACACCTGTTTACCTTTAATTCTATAATTATGTGGGGGCAATGGGCTTTTTACACGCGCTTCTTCTTCTAATATTGAGCCCGAGTCGTCTACGGTGCATAGTGCTCCAAAGAGATGTCAACAAAACCTTAGGGCCCACCTCAGTAGGGGCGAAGCCTACTGGAACAAGGGGTTGTCTTCCAAAAGTGAAACGCAAGGCATATAATATAGGTGTGGTTTTAGTCAGTATAATTCTGACACCCTACCCTCCTGAAGAAGTCATCATAAAAGCTTGGATGAAAGCATAAGAATCTACAGGAACTTACATAAAGATAAGTATGCACCTGAAATAGACGCTTAAACTTTTAAAGTCTTTTAAGGTATGAACAAATTCTCAAACTTCTGAACCTGGCACCCGTGACCGACTTTGATTTCATTACTCAAATGCAGTTTCAACTTAGGAACCACATTCCATAAATTTTTAAGCCATCTTGATATGCTGAGCGTTTTTAATGTATACTGTTCCTGTTACCCCATAATTTACTTGATAGCAACAACTTAGGAGTCATCTTTAAGTCAAGAATGAATAGGTTACTTATAGGCAAGCGCGCTCCATCGACGACCACACCACATCATAAAGCACGATCCTATCAATAAAAAAAATACTTAATATCCTAAAAGGGTAAGTAAAAGGTTAAAATTGGTTTATATCCATAAACCAATTTACCAGCTTACCAGTTTTTTTCAGCCCAATTTTTTTGCAATATGTATTTTTCTTCTGTACTTTGTAATTTGCCGTCATCTCATAGGTTAAGTGCTTTTATTCTATTATATTATAATTTAAAAAACTTCAATTTGAATGTCATCTTCAAATAGATACAAGTTCTCCTTTGTTAAATTAGAAGTCCTTTTAAAGCTTGATTTATTTCAAGACTTCAAACTCACGGAAAAAGCGTTTTCGTGACTGATCTTAATGAGTTTTCGTTCTTCGTTGACCTTCAATACGATACGATTGAAGTAAGTGTCCAACACCAATGCCTACATTCTGAAGCGGTAGGTAAATGTTACGACTTCAATATGTTACATGCTCCACATTGCAACCTTTCAACATTAAGTTCTTGCAAAGCATAAATCGTACTGTCTGGGTGATAATAATTAAGCACGTAGGTTTTACTACGGCTCTGAAAAAACGGTGTTATGTGTAACTGGTTGGTGGCAAACTAAACAACACTCGAAAAAAAAAACAAATAATCAGACTCAAAGTCATTGTCTCAGCTGTTCTTCTAGCATCTCTGGCTGCCTGGTACCTCGGAGCGGGTGGGGGCAAGGGAGGGGGTGACGTCACGCCGTGGGTGCCGACACGTCGCTCGCCGTCACGCTCCACAAACAGCAAGGTTACCACAGCCTTGACGCCGGCCCACATTGCTCACCGGCTCAGAACCGACTTTTTGTATTAAATACTATATCTCTGGTGTGAACATCTTCCGGTTTCTAAATGCCTGGTAAGTGAGTCATAGCCTGGCGAATTCTGGGTGATTATGATAACTGTTATCGGGCAGCGGTTGAAAGTGAAGTCATCAAGTATGTCTGGGTGAAACGGGTGGATACATTTTAAAGTTCTTACAAGCCTTTACCAAGTGTGTCGGGGTCGGCTTCTAGGTTAACAGAGCTAACTAATAATGTCTGAACAGACGTACAAACAACTTGTTTCTACTTTATAACGATCTAGCTTCTGCCAACGACTTTACCTGCGAAAAAATAGAAAATTATCCCAAAGAAACATATTTCTAAGATATAAAGTATTCTATGTGTTATTTCAAGACATTGTCTACCTGCGAATCAAATTTCATCCGAATACCTACATTCAGACGTTTGAGCGTGAAGGAGTAACAAATATACACATTCATACAAACGTTCGCTTATAAAATAATTATAAACAATATCAAGCCTTTTCAGGAAGAACATGGGAAGCGATAGTTTGCAGAAAGGGAGTTCTCTTTTCCTGTTTAAAATATTAGATTTTAATATTACTTAACTAACTATATTACAGTACATTAATAAAAAACCTACAGTCATATTTTTTTCTGAAACATTAAAAAATTTAAAAATTACCAATTCCTGCAAAAACGCAAACCTTACAAAACCGATCTTCTTCAAAAAGATCGAATAGAAAACCTATACTGAAATTTACTGTAATAAATAATACGACCACACAAAAGGAAATATCTGAATACTGTAAAATAAAGAATGGCACAAAATTAATTAATTCATTAATGACAATATCAAGGATTTGGGAACGACAGGTCTATCTTTCATTACTTATTTGTAGGCACTGTTTAATGTTAAGAATGACATTTGACCATCAACTTCAACTTAGAACAGCGCTGCACTTGACCAACCGATGTTCATCGGTTCCAGTAAAACCCGTAACGATAAAATAATATTTTTAGTATCGTCATAAATAAAAACATCAAAGTCTGACTCCGAGGACGGTACATACGTCACAGTCTCGTTTACTATAGAGTATAGGTGTACTTATGTCTGTGAACGATTCCAACAAAAAGTTCATAAAAGAATTATGAAATCTGTTTTTTTTAACGATCATTAAATGCATCGGTACTTTCGAGTCACTTTATTCTTAGAACACAAAGGGCGTTGTTTGCTCATTTGCAACGTCCTTAATGAGTAGGTATGCAAGCAACTGCAATTAACAACTACAGACCAATATTTTTTAAACATGTCATAAATAAACACGAACCGTAAACATCTCAACAAAACATTAAGTAGCGAAAAAACTTCTTAGAAATAAGTTAGACAATTGGTGTTCATATTTAGTGAAATAATCAATTTTTGTGAACGTCCCTTGGTTGGGGTATGGCTAATCAGCCGGGCGTTGTCCAGACAATGGTGTCAGCGTGAAAGCCTCATAAAACTACGGGACCCGTAAAGGCCTGTCCAAAATATTTAAGGCGCGTGACAAACGGACCGGCATTGTCTCGCAGGATTGTCTCGCCGATTCGTCACGGTTAATCTTCGGACTACGTTGCAGCAGACATGTGCAATGTGTTACGGACTCGATCATTTGACACGAGGATCGATCGTAAAGCTACGTGTCGATATGTGGCTGTTACCAAGCAGGTGAGAGGTAAGTCAGATGTTTGTTGCTGCGAAATCAGGAGATGATTTGATGGGGTTACATCGTCATCAGTTTTTCTAGATTGCAGGTGGGCCAGAAATTGTTACGTCTACTGGAACTCATCAACAAAAGCATCATAAAATCATCATAATTCCGGTGTTAGAAAGGGATAGCGCTATGCTACGCTTTTTAAACATCATGGCAGGAATGTTGAATATAATGAACATATCAGAATAGCATTAATCTTCGTTTATTTTAGTTTTAGTACTTATATGATATTGATAGCGTTATAGAAAGCATACTAAATTTATTCAAAGCTTTACCAGGACCTGCAACTGAAACGCAGGCTTTTGCAACTGAAACGGTAGGCCCAGTGGGTGGTTTTGATTCTCGCACAGATCAAATATATCTATACCCACCAAGTACGCCTCACCATCATCGATTGCATCACTGCTTCAGGTTGAATTGCAGTCAAGTACTAGTTTATTTCAATCAAACAATCATCAAAAAAAGTTGATCTGGTTGTGAGTTTATACGTTTGTAACGGTTCCACGATACACAAGCAACTTCTATTGTGGCCTGTGGGCCTAAAAAATGATAATTGTGCTTCATCTCCAAGCAACCTCAAGATTCTCATTTACTTCATATTGAAGATGTGATATGCTTTCACCTACGACGCGAAAAACTATACAATATTTTCTTTTTAGGGTTCCGTACATCAAAAAGAAAAAACGGTACTCTTATAGGATCACTTTGTTGTCCGTCTGTCTGCCAAGATCCTTTATCCCGAGGAAGCGTAAATGTATCAAGTTGGAATTAAAACCATATACTCAAGTCTGCGGTCCTTTGAAGCTGTAAAAAGATCAAACTTCTGAGTTAAGGGACAAAAAGATGCGGCCGTTTATGTATTATGAACACTGAAATTTGGCATTTTATTATTATTATATTATATAAATCTGAAAATAAGAAATACTTTTTTGGATTCGGAAAAATCGTCGAAACTCTATTCGGGAATATAATTATTTACAGAAATTAGTTTTTACTGAACCCTCAGTGTGCGAGTCCGACTCACATTTAGCCAGTTCTTTGAGCTAAGATATCATTAAATACCCTCACTCTACTAAATGGATCGATAGGAAGTATAAGATTTTTACTGACTAAAACTCTGTGGTCCTTCAGTTCTTCTTTGGGTTCTAGGGCCACAATAACACTTCCTACCTATCCCGCAGCTCTAGCGGGTACTATCAAACTATTTCGCAACTCTGGCGGGTACTTTCAAACTATTTCGCAACTCTAGCGGGTACTTTAAAACTATTTCGGCACTCTAGCGGGTACTTTCAAACTATTTTACAACTCTAGCGGGTACTTTCAAACTATTTCGCAACTCTAGCGGGTACTTTCAAACTATTTCACAGCTCTAGCGGGTACTTTCAAACTATTTCGCAACTCTAGCAGGTACTTTCAAACTATTTCGCAACTCTAGTGGGTACTTTCAAACTATATCGCAACTCTAGCAGGTACTTTTAAACTATTTCGCAGTTCTAGCGGATACTTTCAAACTATCCCGCAGCTCTAGAGGATACTTTCAAAATATTCCGCAGCTCTATCGTATACTTACAACATACCATAACACCTGTATTTATAAAGAAGGAATCACTCGTTGCTAAGTAATTTCTTATTAAGTCATTACTTAACGTTTGAAATCTTCAAACAAAAATTATTATTTTCTTAAGTATAGAATACAGATTGTTACTTAAGTAGTTACTTTTACTCAAGTAATTAGTTTTACTTGTTTATAAATACGGGTGTAAGATTGTATCATTAGGTTAGCAACAGTCTTAGTCAAATCTTAAAAAACGCAGCGCGTGTCAAACACAATTCTCTTTTTGTCTTAACATTCAATTTATTTTTTGCTTTCACTGGTATTATTTAAACATTCCTGCACGAATCCACTTTCTTCATCGGTACTAGGCAGCAGTACGACACCTGTACTTCACACATTGCTCCCAAGTTTCTTCATTAGAAACACTATTAAAATACCAGTATACCTACATAACGTCTTATATAAGCTGTACTTGTGAATCGAGTAAACTGGTAGCCGGAGGCCCTACTACGAGCTCTTAAAGCGATCTATTTAACGGCCTAAACTGAACTGTTGCAGGAATAGAGCTGTATTGGGTGTACAGCTTTAGCCTTCTAAAAAATTTCAGTGTTAAAATGTTAGTCGTAAGAGCGAGTGTGATGCATAGGACCGTTCATTGTGGCGACACCTATGTCCAACAGTGGACGTCTTTCGACTGAAATGATGATGATGATGATGATGGTGATGATGAAGAGGGATGGAGCTATACAACACATGGGAAACCTAAATTTAATTTGAACACAATTTTTAGTATATAAGTTGTTTCAGAATCAGTAACTGAATCGATTCCAATAATTTTTACACCATTTTATATTGTTGCCTAAAAACTATTTGAAGATGGTCACAAGTTGGACACCGCCGACACTAAGTACAACACAACTCAAACCAGTTCATTGCGGGAATTAGGCGCCAGCGCACAGCTGGATGCGGGAGCAAAACAACCCCTCAGTCTCCCGGATGGCCCGGTAACCATGTGTTTATGTGAACAACCAGGTAACATAACAAGCTAATGATACAGTTTCAATTTCATGATACAGTAAAGTTATGAAATTTTTACATAGATTCTTTACATAAAAATACTACACACGAGTTTCCGGTTCCGCAAAATAAGGTTGTATAGGGTATCTAGCGCCATCCCTCTTTGACTGACATTATAATACTCGTACGTCATCGTAAGACCCCTGAACGACCCCACCAGATTCAACAGTAGCTTCAACCTCTTCTGATTTCAATTGGGCATTTGACTCAATACTTTACCCAAAGCCGCAAATAGAAAGATTTTTTTAAAAACCATTTAATAATAACCCAAGTAACAAAAGCTTCTATAACCCAGGCGTTTTATCACCAGACAGTGATACAGTAGGCCTATAATGGTAACCATTGTGACTGCTTGTACTATAAAGGTTTTCAAGAGAGTGTTTTGGTTCTTTAAGATTAAAGAGCATTTAAGTTCTAAAATGTAGCTCTTAAAATGCTTATAGGACCATACAAAAGAATCATTAAAGTATTGCACTGTAATAGATATGAAAAAAGCGATTATGGTACTATTTAGTACTATAGACGACCTTACTGACACTTTTGTGTATTTATTTTGCACTAATAATGTGTCAAAATAACTTTTACAGTACTAGTATTGTAGGAGTATCGTAAACACTATTACAGCATCAATTTGTGCTATAAAAGTACCTTGCACCACCAATACGTAACCTTTTAGCTTCTTATACGCTCCCTCAATATCGCTATGAGGCTAGTTCTGTATAAGTCATGAAAACTCTTATATGGTACTAAATAGTACCATAGCGACACCTGGCGCAGTTTTTAAGTAACTTAAATTTTAAATAGCTCTATAAATGAGTTTGTGCTTCTGCTACGAGACTTAAAGTGTGTCATATTCGTTTTCTATGCAAATATGGCGGCTGTTTTCTGCCATGATAGCACGTTAGCAGCACGGCTGGAGTCAATGTGTACTATAGCAGCTATTGTCGGAACAAGACCTTATTTTATTAATTAAAATTTAATTAAAACACGAAAATTATGAAGGCGCATTGTCAAATTTGAAATCAGCATAATGATTTTAACGACAAAATTATTTTCGCAAGTGCAAGCTATGGTAAAGTTACGATTTATGAATGTTTTTTAGTATGTCCTTTTGCAACAATGGCAATGACATAAAGCATAACTTCCAATCAATATATTTTGTATTCTTGAGGAACACTCAAGATGATACGATTACAACACGAACAAGTGTGATATGAAAGATCACTGAAATCGTTTATGGTGCAAAATAACACTATAAACAGGTTTTGGTTACTTTTATAGTGCAAATTTGTAACATAAATGTTGCAGACAGCAGTATTTTAGTACTAAAAAGCGGTTCTCGACACTTTTACATTTCAACTACAGAGCTGATTAATCACCGTGAGAGCTTTTATATAAAGTTTATAGAATAAATCAGTGATAAAACTAGGGCCTTTTTGGGGTTTTGTAAAAGTTTACAACATCGTTATAGTACTAATCGTGAATACTAATTAGCACGTCCTAAATCGTTCTCTGAGCTTCTATAGTACCAAATTTTGCTACTTGGGAAGTAAGTTGGAAACCTTTCAATTGTGGTGGACATCCCACCCGTACGTAAAAAATGTTTTAGGACAGAACATTCATTGTGCATACAGTTAAGGAGTGGAATTCCCTTCCGGAGTCCTCCTGATAGCTACAATCTAGGGATCTTTAAGTCAAGAGTGAATAGGTTAGTTCAAAGCAAGCTCCATCGTCAAGCTCAGCGTCGCTTACCATTAGGTGAGCTAGTGGTCAAATCGTGTCATCGTCCCAAGTTGTCAAAAACTTAATCAATAATAAAAATAGTAAAAAGAATTTGGTAGAAAGAGGAAACTGTCAAGTAACAGAAAAAGAATGAGCAAACTGACATGTGACATCTCCGCCATTAGTTATATGTGGAGGTTTGTAAATGACTTGTCCTATTATATTCTGTACAAGCCTGCACCAGTGGTTCGCCCGCATGAAATGGTTTCTCCATACAAATTTTGGACCCCTGTTTCATGCCCTTAGAGGGTGAATTTTAGAAAACCCACTCGTAGGGCTCGCCTACATCTTAAAAAGAAAGGTTCTGCGAAATTTCACGTTCCTAATGTCAGTAGTTTTGGCTGTGCATTGATATATCAGTCAGTCAATTTCTCCTTTTATACATCGCGAAAAAAATCTGCCAAGTTCAGTACATTTTGACCAGTTAGGCGAACATAAATGTACTGAACTTGGCAGATTTTTTTCGCGATTTCAGTTGTGGTCCCATAGTAAAAGTTGTTTGTTATCATGACCACAATCACGTGTTCAAGTATCGTTCACTAATTACCAGTCACCCTATTTATAGATTGTTAGCTGTAACTACGTAAGTAAAATAAATAAATTAGGTTAAGCGCATACAAAGGAGAAACAAAATTGACGTGCATACAGAGGAGAAAGGAAACAAACAACACACAAATATTGGTATGAAGAAGAATGAAGCATCTCGCTAAGATGGTTCTACCACGCCCCATTCTTCTTCATACCAATATTTGAAATGCTAATTGCTACTTCATTTTATGATCATTGATGCTGCTTTCAGAAAAAGGCTTCTTGTTAGTGTTATTTGCTGTTTAATACAAAATATTGTACAACAAGAATAAAATTTAAAATTAAAAAAAAAACCCCCGACAGTCCTTGACATCAATACGAAATGTTTATAACTGATCAAGACAAATGTAATGAGCCCAAACTCGATGGGTAAGCATTCCAAAGTTCCATCAGCCACCTCCCAGTTCTAGCATCAGGTCCTTGTCATCATGAGAAATGTATAGAATTTGACCGTTGTCAAGACGAATCTATTGAGCCCAAACTTGTTGGGTTTACTAATAGGCATTCCAAAGTTCCAACAGCCACCTCCCAGTTCTAGCATCAGGTCCTTGCCATTCGCACTCGTCACTCGCACTTGCCTGGTTTTTATTTAAATAATAAAAATAAAAAAAAAATATTCTCAGGCATCGTAGGCCTATAGGGTGCTAGTATTACCAAAATAACTTAGAAACTATGTTAGTATCCACTAAAACTTAGGCACACATAAGTACAAAAAAAATGGGTGTAGGGTGTGATATAATACGATGTAGTTTTAGGCCCGTATTACAGAACCTTACTCAAGTACTACTTAAACTGCGTTCAACCGATTACTGCTTGAGCGAAGAATCTCGACTCAAGCGTTCAGTATATTTTAGAACTATCCTCAAACTCAAATCAAATTAAACTACGCTTGAGTAGAGATTTTGATCTCTGATTACGTGAGTAAGCTATCATTGTGGTAACCCTGAATAATAGTTTGTTTTCTATTGCAAATCTTTTTTTTTTCGCACGATTAAACTGGATCAAAACCGGATGTCGAGGCGGACGATCTCAAGTGTCTGCACAACTGGACAATATGTGGGTGGTCATTGAAAATTATTCGGTAAAATAGAGCTGAGAATTTTATTGGTATTGACTACCACAGCGAAGTTTGCGAGAAGGCCACAGTTATGTGGTTTTCTTAAATCGTGGTCAATCATCAGTAAAATTTAATGTTTCACGACATCTTTTGAAAACCTGTAGGTACTTCTTAAAATTTTCAAAATTATAAGGTTCCTGCGTATCTCGTAAATATCTCAGAGGAACATTTAAGTTAAACGTTTGATTTGTATTATCTACTTCTGCAAATATATATCCATTTTGATTAGGTAGGTACCCGATTCACTCCAAATCCACAAAAAAAAATTATGAGAATTTATGCTCAAGCGTGGTCTCGACTACACTTGCGAAAACAAAGATCAAATCTCGCCTCAAGCAGAGATTCTGAGCTGATTGTGCTTTTAAAATAAGGACACATTGAGTGGAGCTCAGTCAAGCCTCAAGCACTGTTCTATAATACGTAAAAAATGTCATTTTGAAGTGACATTGCTCAGGTGATTATTGATTGTAGTTTCTCTGCTCAAGTTAAGTTCTAAAATTAAAACTCCAACTGAGACTAGTTTTAAGTAATGCTTGAGTCTTGATTGTAGTTCTGTAATACGGGCCTTAGTGTCATTGTCTTCCTTTCTGTCATCCGAGTGTCATTCCGAATTTCGACAGGACTATTATTTTTGTTTTTATTTTGTACCTACGTAAGACCATAAAACAGAATTCAATTATTTATCGTCACATTTCAGAGTAGTATTATGTCAACGTTCTGTCGAAATAGAGATCCGTCGAACAAGTGCATGTCGAAGAAGGGTTCTGCCGAAGTAGTGTTCTTCGAAGGTGTGTGTTGCCGAAGTTTGTTCTGTCGGACTAATGCTAGTCGAAAATATGTTCTGTCGAAGCAATGGTAGTCGAACTAGTGATTTTCAAAATTGAAACTGTGTCGAAATAATTAACTGTCGAAATTCAGAACGACACGTCCGTCATCAATGTATCATAAAATATCCTTTTACAGATAAGCTGTGTCACACATTAATATAGTAATTAATACAAAGTATGAGGAAAAGCACAAAGCTATTATAAAGCCTTATAGATCTAAGATAGCACGTGCCATCACATAATTCCGATGGTATCTAACACCTATCTTGATTCAGAGTTTAAAAGAAACAAAATGAAACACTTTCGATTCTCGTATTTCCTTTCGTTATTCCTATGAATAGTAGATTGTGTGGATGTTTGTTTGTTAGCTAACTTAACATTGAACATTCTAAGCTTTAAATTCAAGTTATATTAGTTCTTGCTGTTTGTTATGGAATAGGTAAAACAAATGATCATTTGTCACTTATAATATAAATATCGATGACATCTTCAATTTTAATTGCTAAAACCATAGGCTATAAAAACCAAGACTGGTCTTATCCTTTGATTCCAGGCAAAGCCTTTGAGTATAATCACTCCATCTAAGAGAGTGTATACTTGAGTAGATAACAAAACAATATAAAATCAAAACAGAGGAAGATAGGTGACTCGCCTCTTGCGCGTGGATCGCTGAAATCAGGCCCGTCGCCTCGCGATTTCGCTCGCACGACAGCGCCGTCTCTTATCTCTGTCCTTGTCTATCAGTGACTGTAAATTTGCGACTGTGATGACAATGATCATAAATGTGAGTATCGAGTCCAGAGGTGCTATTCTCTAAGAACACGCAGCGCTGCCGCAACGACGAACATCCAAATAGGATACATTGAATTAACAATCCAATGCCTAAGTACATTAGGTTGACAATCCAATGTATCCTATTTGGGTGTTCGTCGTTGAGGCAGCGCTGCGTTTTCTTAGAGAATAGCACCACAGGTTTTTTGATTGCGATGCTAGCGTGTTACGTATTTTCCCTTATGTCAATGGTATTCAAGAGCAGTTTTTCAGTAACTTTAACTCGAGGATTAATCAGAAATAAGCTTCATCGGGTTATCATCATCATCATTTCTACCGAAATTCGTTCACTATTGGACATAAGCTGCCTCAACTGTCACAACGAATGGTCTGCGAATCTCGCATCCTTTGGATTCCCGTCAGTCTTACCAGGTTATCGGTCCACCTTGTGGGAGCCCTTCCAACACTTCATCGGGTAACTCTTGAATTTCTGCCAAAGACAGATGACATCAAAACACAAGCCTTTAGTCAGTAAGTACATATTAAATAAGCGAGCAAAGCCGCAAGCACAGCCGTAGCTAGCTATAAAACCGCAGCGACCACTGCCTGTGAAAGTTCACACCACAATTTAGGTTTTTAACACTAAGCTGCCACTGCGTCGGTTCTCATTAAGTTGCGGGGCCCGGGGGCCCTGGGCCGGATCCCGAGGTGTCGCTAATCATTTTATTGTCTTCACGAATTATTGGAAATACTTGGGCAGATGTTGTAGGAGCAGAATATAAATATACACTTAGTGGATAGTTACTAATTATTTTAATGAGGTAGAACAGCTTTATTTATTAATAAAAGTTTAATACTTTAGGTCCTATTTACAAGTTAAATTATTTGTTCAGAAACTTCAACATGTACTTAGAAAACGGCAAAAAAATCACGTTTGTGGTATGGAAGCCTCACTTAAATATTTATTTTATTCTTGCTTTAGTATCTGTTGTTATAGCTGCAATAGAAATACATCATCTGTGAAAATTTCAAGTCTAGCTATCACGGTTCATTAGATACAGCCTCGTGACAGATGGACAGACAGACAGACGGATGAACAGCGGAGTCTTTGTAATAGAGTCCGTTTTGCCTTTTGGGTATTGAACTCTAAAAAACAGAGATATCGATCAAATAATTTTTCCTTTCTAAAATCAACCATTTAACAAAAGCTACCCACGTGTGAACTGATAACTTATCACTTTATCACCAAACCAAACATTTCATCACGAGACAATTTTCCATCTCGTACACTCAGTTAAAAAAACGACCTCCATCTCGAATGTCATTTGCACGCCGTGCCGTTGAAAAAGCAATTATTTCAATATCTCGGTGCCGGCACCCAAGCCAACAAAAACTGTTCTGGGCACGCGCGCCACTGTGACCGAACGCAAGAAAGTTTGGAGGAGCCCCGAAGGACATCGACGTCGAGTCGATAAACTACGAGCTATGTATACGTAATAGGTGTTGTTAGGTACTTAAACGTTGTTGTTTCTTTGACGGACCTATTATATATCGCACATGTGTTGAGCTGTGGATCGGTTTATAGCGCGCCGTATTGGCGTTGCTAATCGCGCCCTCAGTGTGTCTTTCGTGGAATATGACGTTGTATACAGGCCGGCGTTCAAAGCCCTCTATTGTTAATGTATATCTAGTATGTTGGTACAGTAATCCGTATCGTTTTACAGGTTTAGATCCGTAACCATGAAGTACAAAGAGGGCAAAACGTGATGTCTACCAAATCATCTGAGGAACGTTTTATAATAGAGAATGAATAGTATTTTAGTATGGTAACCATCATCCCTAAAGAGAGCAGTAGGGTTAAAACAGTGCACCACTTTACACTACAAACAAACTACAAGCGAACAAAGATTAGGCACAACAGCCTTAAACTCTCCTTTGTCGGCCTGCAACAATAGGTAGCGTACACTTTACAAATAAACAAAACGCCGAGCTTACACTAATCACAGTTAGAATTACTATAATAACACGTTCAATACGATAACCGTACAAATCTTAAAAATAAAAGAAAAAATCTTTGTCCTCATCGAGTTCCAGTCTGATGGGCGAATCAGATCAAACAACGAAACAAATAGGAATAGCATGGCTTCCGCTGACCAATTATATTTTTTATTCATTAAAAAAAAACAGTTCCATTTACAAGGTTTACTGGCCGATTAGACACGTATTACAATAAATAATTTTACTGAAGCAGACCGCAATAATTCCTCAATAGTTATGCCAGTTATGCATTCCATTTGTTTGTTTGTTTAAGTGATTTATTATATTGATATAATTAAGGAAAAGTGTTTGTGGTATCGGTTAGAAAATGTTGATATTGAAATGACGATTGCCAAATTGGGTTTAGTGCTAGTTGCAAACTATTGGGAGTTGGATTCAAATTAAGTTTTATCATATCAAGTTCTATTATACCAAGTTCTATCATATCAAGTTCTATCATATCAAGTTCTATTATACCAAGTTCTATCATATCAAGTTCTATCATATCGGGTTCTATCGTATCAAGTTCTATTAAATCAAGTTCTATCTTAACATTATCATTATCAAGTTCTATCATAAACTCAGTTTAAAGCGTACCCATAGTGAATAGACCATACCCTACCAAGAGCTCTTAACGCGATCCATTTGACGACCTAAACTGAAATGTTAAAGGATGAGCTATATAAGGTGTCCAAATCCATCCCTCTTTTTCGATTACACACTTGAGATTTTAACATTTCATAGTAAGACCCCTGATACTGACAGGCATCATAAATACCTACTTGGAGGTGCACCTAACTCTTGTATTGCGAGATAATTCCAAAGAGAAACACAGACTGGTTTAAGTCGGTAAAAGTCTGACATTCCTTCTTGGTCCACCCAGAAGAAGACATGATGATTTCCCAACCACAAAAGAGCGGTTAACCTAAGTACTACTGGTACTAAACAAAAGACTACTCAAAAGTAAATAAAATCTTGTTCCCAAAACTTTGTAGGAAAGAACATATCCTGAAGATGATGATTCAATCAAATCTTCCTGAGGTGGCTTATGAAAGGTTAACAATTTGTGAACTGGTTAACCCTAGCTGGATCCCAGAGCGTAAGAGCGTCAAGAGCGTAACCCAGAAATCTTTAAGATTAATCAAACGACACTGAAACAGTACGTCCAACATCAATGAAAGCCCTGCTCAACCTTTATAGAAGAACCAGCGTGAACATAGCACAAGTTACTGCACTTGTATTATTTTACGTAGCACAAGCCTGTACTACCCTGTTTTTGTTAAGTGGCAAACATTTGTGAGTGTCACTCGAGTGACAATACATCGACGACATCGAGTGGTCCAGTCCAACTCGACGCCTCTACCATTTGCTCACGAAACTACATTTGTAAAAACGAAAAAATCGAATTTAAAATCGCATAGCTTAATCGATTTCTCCGCATCGTAATCTTTACGTTATTCATTTTTGCGCGAATAATCCGATTGCGAATTTACCGGTATCGATCATTTTGTAAATTTGGTTTCAAGTGCCAGACGTGTAAATTTGAAATGTATCGATTGGCAACCAAGTGGACTACTCTATAAGGAAAAGGTGATTGAATCGGTACTCGACAGACCACTCTAATATCGTATCGCAAAAACTTTGTTATGCAAAATTACCTATTACATCGTTACCGCTCATGAATTGCAATTCTCTGGGACTTTTAATTTTATGTTGTATGATTATTGTAATTACTCGTTTTTTTTTTTCATTATTTCGTACTCAGTAGTCGCTTGGAGGTTAGAAGTTGTTGGTGTGAGACTTCAACCAGCGCCTAACCACTCCTTGGTCATGTTGGTTTGCTGGTCCATCGGACTATATGTGTAAGAAAACAGTAAGTATACCTATTCATTTACGCAATCGCTTGATACTGTAATATCTTATGCGTACTTGGTTAATCTCCTTTAAAATTAACCACCGTGATCAAAATTCGCTCGGGAGTATTTATTTTATTACCAATTATTCGTAGTCAAGATTGAACAGTATCAGCTAAGTATCTTGAAGGGCAGTTCGATGTACTTGCTAAGACCAGTTGAAAGGTGCACATGCAATTACTCTGAAAATGTGGCTTAATATTAAAATATGAATTAATTTACCCACGTCCAGTCTCAGTTTGTCTCTTTCTAGCTTATATTTTTTAAATATAACCAACTACTGAATCATACAACTCAAACAAACATTGAATAACTTATATAACTTAAAATTTAACCAAGAAGATATCATTAGCTAGAAGATGACAATAAAAGTGTCATAAATTACAAGTCAGTTACGGCGCATTCTGCAGTCGGGGACATTTTGGACGACAAAAAGTATATCGATCGGGGAAAACCGAACCGAGTATAATTTTAAATAGAAACAGTGGTTTGAGATTAGACGTTCCATATGCTTGGCAAGAGAAAGTTGCAACGGTTAGTATTTCCGAGAGAAGGTAAATATTTATTTCTTTATTTTATTTTTTACATTTTTGAAATAGCGAATAGCACTATTTCCAAATATTTGGTTCTAGGTTAGGCAAAGGGCTTTTTTTTTATTTTGAGGGTTGGAAATAATTCTTCCACATCCTGCTTGGTGTGGAGCGAACACAACCTCTGGTTTGTCAGACTTTTACTGACTAAAATCTAGGAACCAACCAATGGTAGGTTTCAGCAGTTCCAGGATTCTTCCGAACAATCCGACAGTCCATTGTGTACAAAGGATCATTGGGTTTTCTGTATTCTATATTGGTGGTAATACTTTTATCCCCTTTTAACATAAGACTTAACATTACTGATGAAATGTGAGAGTACTAGGTAGTTCTACATACATCTCTACCTTACCCTTCGCAGAATACAGGCGTGATGCTATGCTTTTATGATTGCTGCGGGTTTCAAGACAGACGGGGCTCGTTGACGAGCTCCGTCTCGATTCGCCTGTATTGTACCACATTAAACTTCAAAGTTTTGTGATAGGCAACCCTTTTGGTTTCATCATCATCAGGCTCATTTTAGCCGAAAGGCCTGCTGGACATAGGCCTCCTCTAAGTGTCGCTACAACGACTGTTCGTTAGAATGGATGCAAGTCGCACAAAGCTGTCCCTGTGTGACTTGCATCCATCAATTTCCCGCGACTCTCATCAGGTCATAGGTCCACCTTGTGGGATGCCTTCCAATGCTTTGTCTTCTGGAGCGCGGTTGCCACTTCAGAACATTTCAACTCCATCGACCATCTGGTTTGCGAGCAATGTGCCCTTCCCACTGCTACTTAACTTCGGCGACTCTTCGGACTATATCGGCAACCGGTCGGCTCAGTTAATTTTCCACTCTCTTTTCTCTGTTCTTTGTTAATTTTCTCTTGGGAGGTAACCAATAGTAGGGCCTCCGCACGTAACGGGACGGATTGCAAGTATGTCGACCGCCAATCACGCAGTGTCGCCTACGAGTTATGTACTTTAGAAAGTACTGTAACCAACTTGTGACCGATGACATTGTATATAAACGTTCTACATTTTGATTCTGCATTCGAAGTGTTAAGGTACCGCTGGCTAGACGCATTAAAGTGAGTAATGGTGGATAAGTTAGATGTCGTAAAGATGGAAGAGAGGAATTTCATCGTTTTATGAATTACTAATATCTTTTGCAATTTGTTTAGGATCTTAGTGAAAAGCGGGATAACGAATGATTGGGATTTTTTCGAAATATTGCAATAAATTTTCACAATAAGAATTGTTTTAAAATTTGTAGAAGTCATCAAAATGAAATTTAATAACCTAATATTATTAGTTACAGATACTCTTATTGCATACCTCATAAAAACACAAGACAAACATAACAATACACAACTTTTAAAACATTAACTTTTCGCGAATCATACCCTTGATGTAAGCAAAGTTGATGAAAGTGCTAACCGTGAATCAGATAGACAGGACCTAAACTCCATCAAATCACTAATGACACTACAGTACATTCAAAAATTCCCACCTGCCAGATAGAACACAACAAATAAAAAACAAAACACGAATACAAATCTTATCGTATGTACACATTTACACGGATATATTCGTTGATTATTGGCACAGTCATCTTACAGTACAGTAGATACACAATAAAGTCCTCGGCCGACTAACGTGCTGTCAACCACGGAAGAGAAAACGTCAGAGAGACGTCGAACTGGCATGATATATGATAAATGTTACTTGTAGATGCCAATGGACGAAGACCTTTGATGCTATGGAATGTGCTGTTCGTGGAGAAACGCCAAAACAACAATTTGGAAATATAATATCTTAATATTAGGAATAGGATATGGAAATACATACGTATGTTATTAATATTGAATGATCGTGGATTCTTATTTAATCTTTGTTAAAATAAACACCTTATATTTAGCTTAGCTATTAGTAGGTTAGCAAATATCAGCTATTTTCATTAAATATCATTTTTACGGTAGTCCCCAAACTACTCTAAAAAAGCTAGGCGCTGCTTAGCGTCTAGTTTGGAGACCATCGTATCCTGAGAACTTAAATCTAGATATTTCCATAGTGAGTATCTCCCTCTTTTTTTCAGATGTTTACCTTCACGATAATAGTCGATAGTAGTTTGATTTCTCGTAATCTTTTCTGTTTTAAAAAATCTCCCAAAACGTTAACGCAAGTTTAAGCTTCTGTATGCTGAAACATGAACTCTAGCTTATAAAAAAATCTTTATAACTAGATATCACATCCAGACGCACTCTTTGACTAAATTGACCCCTAAAGATAATAAACACACCTATAATGCTCAAACAGGGTTCCTAGCAATCTTTTCGACCGCAACACAAAGCCACATCCAGCACTTGTAGCGCCGCGTCGTGCCAATCAACCGCGTGCCCAATGCAGGTCGGCCGACGGCGAGGTTAGAGCTTGCCGATTCCTTAATTGCCGTGACGTTTTGGTGTCACATACCACGCTCGGTACCACGCTACTTAAATAGGCTTTAGTAGCTGTACGTGTAAAATCTAACCGTTGCAACACCGAACTATTCGGTGTTTGACAAGGACAGACGGTGATGAAAATTCGTTGATAAGGCTGTCTTATAAAATTTTTGTATTTGAGGTTTCTCCTTGGATGTTTGATTGATGTCTTGAAAGGTTTCAACAGCGACTTTATTCAGATTTACCGTTTCAATCTGTACTTGGAATGCCGATATCAACAAATAGTTTTTAGTTCATATAAAGAGCAACCCAGTGTGCTCAGCTGCGAATTGAAACTCTTCATCAGCCTTAAGTATATTCAAGTGCGTAACTTCTACAACTTTATTTATTGACCGCAAGACAACATGAATCATTGACCTTTATTGGTGCAACCTTTAACAAGTTATTATTTCATAACGCTAACGAGACTAAATGACACCATCATATTTATTACTCGAACGCTAAACGGGGTTGCCCGAATAAATAACGTCGGAATCTATAAAAAGTGTGTTCAAAACAAAATTATTTTGGTAAAGGGTAACACATTCACACATTAGGGACGCCACTCGACGCGTCTCCCGGTAATTATTTAAAAGTTTCGCTCTGACACTGGCTGCTTCTTTGGAGATTTTCTTTTTTTATTTTTAAATTTGGAGTGTCGTGAGCGTTAAGTAGTATTTATGCGGTCCCCAGCGGCGTGGAGGCTGTTTGGGCGCGAAATCAACTTGATGCGAGCAGTGATACGGGTTAAGTTGTTTAATTTAATTTTTGCCTTTTACCCTAAAATAAAACTTTAAGCAAACGTTTATTATTCTATTAAATGCCTTATTTTGATCAAGAGGCAGATACATGTATTGTCAAAGAAAGAATGAGAAAAAACAGACTGGCAATCTTTTCCCAAAAAAATAGATTTACATTCTTAGCTACTACAATTCAGCAAAAAGTGCATTTTGAATGCGAAAACGTGCAGATGAAATACTTACAGCTCAACTCACGGGTTTTAGCCACAAAAAATATTAAAAGCGACTTATCCCCCTGTGTCCGAGACAGCGGTATAAATTCTGCGCGGACAGTTGGGAGCGGATCGCCAAAGCTAATTTTGTTGTGATTAATGCTCCTTGCACATTTCCACCGCCTAGCTGATACCCACCAACTTACGCAAACTCAAAAAGCAGCCAAAAATAATCCTTAATTCAATCCAAACAAGGTTCAGGATACGAAAATAAATGAAAAAGATATTTTTGTACTATATGAGTGCTTAAAAGTAACTCGCTACTGGCCGTTCGCGTTTCTCACGCAACAACCGACGATTAAATAAGGGAACGTGTTGTAATATTAAAAACACTTGTACCCATTAATGAAAACCCATTTCGTATAATAATCGTGTCGTTTGTACTTAATTCAGAAATACGGGGGTACTTAATTTTCAACGTAATCCACGCGTCACATGTTATTTATGGTGTTGAAATAATATTTTTGTAACTGTCGTAGACCAAAGTCTGGATGAATGTATGAAATAAATGCTATCTCAACTAGGTACAGATGGCCCGGAACAGCTCCTGCATGTATAAATTTGTTTGTAGGGGATACCTAATCTCAGAAAAATCGATTTAGAAAATTCGTTCACCAATAAGAAACTAAATTATTCCTGACTCAAAAATTTTAAGTGACATATCTAGAATATGTAAAAACGTTTGACACCCAGTAATTTATTTATTTATTTCTTTATGCTCACAAAAGTACAGAGGCGGACTTAATGCCTTAAGGCATTTTCTACCAGTCAACCTCTGGGTGATGCAGAGACAAATTGCAAAGCGATAGTAATGTGGGCATGAATCAGCAAATCTTGACGAAAATTTGAAGACTCCAAAGGAAGCTTCGAACTTTAGTACTTCACACTATGGTGATACCAAGTAGTTATTATAGATAGATAGATAGATGTACTCTTTATTGAACATCATAAAAAATATACAATTAACAAAATGTATTGCAGTCCATCTAAAGGTTGTCTAGTATCCCTGTCAGCGATAAAACCACCATTGTACCCTTAAATAGATTTGAGTTTTTTTTTTTAAAGTCATATTACTACAGAACGGCAAATAACGTGGCTTTGGATTTTATGGTGCAGGAAGCTCCCACCACCCATATTTCTATACATTTTGATATGCTTGAGCTATCCCCACCATGAAAATATCCAATCATCATTATTTGCCGCCTACTGTACTTTAGTTACTTACAACAAAGTTTATTCTTCTCTATTCTATAAGACCTTAACATTTTGTTACAACAACTAATCGTAAACTGCGACTTCCGCGTAAATCAAACCACTTCACACCTTCCCAAGTTTATTAGCATAAAGAAATTATAATACGTAAGCAATAATTTCCATCGTGTACTCTTGCTAGTAATAAATTAGGGGCGATGCCGCGATAACTGTAATAGTGGAGCTGGAATAATGAAATAATTTGAGTCTGTCACTCTTTGTTTTATTAATGAGAGACAAATAAAACGGTAGTGACTATTGTGAGTAGGAATTGGAATCAAAATGAGTTAAAATTTAATGAGTTTCGTTTCTTTTTTGAAGATATAAAACCAGTGCTCGACTGCGATCCCACCTGATGGTAAACAGTGACGCAGTCGTTGATAGTGATACGTACTATATTAAGAGCCTATTCACTCTAGAAGACACCTAAATTATAATCGAACGGGAAGACCGCAGCAGGCAAATTGTTCCAGTTTTTCGATGTACGCAGTATAAACGACCAAGCGAAATGCTTAGTCCGAACCGTAGAGGAATCTCGCCGTACGTTAGCTTGTCTGACGGTATAAAAGTAATAGCCGAATCAATTAATGTGTAATTCCTGCGCACTCTCTCCATATGGAAAGGCTGGCTACCCTAGGCCTGTGCTCCAGGTTTTGTAGATTGGTAGTTGGGTTTTGGTAGTTTTTGACGATTTACGATTGCAAGATCCATCAGCAAACAGACAAGACCCATGAAGCCTGATGCCTGCCAGAACTAAGGAATTGTTCGAATGAATTACCGTGACCTGGAACGCAAAGATCACTTGAAGTAACGCAGGTGGGTTTTAGTCAGTATCAGTCTAACACTTTCTTTCCCCCTCTCTCCAGAGGTCCCCTACTAGAGGTCCCCCCTAGACTTGAGAGACACTTGGGTGGAGACTCAAAGTGAGAAAAGTTATCTATTTGATGATGATGATTTCCCACCGTAACAAATAGTTGTACAGTTTCACATTTTACTTTTACCTGAAGACACTTTTTAGCCTCAGAAAGCCCGTAAAATCTGTCAAGTTGTCAGTTTATCGGGTCTCGTGTTATCCAGAAACTGGATTGAGAAGGTTAGAGAAGCAGTTGCTTCATGTAAAATAGATAACTGGTTACTATTCAACAGAATTACTATAACTGAATGATATGAACTGAATGATATGAACTGAATGATATGAACGGAATGATATGAACGGAATGATATGAACGGAATGATATGAACTGAATGTAAACTAGAAGTGAACCACAAGTTCGGACAAATTGGAGAGATTGATTAAATTCAGAAGTTGTAGATTTTCATAACATAATATGCATTTAAATAATTAGTGATTTACCAACCTTTTTTGTGAAAACTGGTACTGTAAATGACGAGTTCTTTCAACTATCGTTAAAGTAATTAATGATTTTGTTGCCTTTTTTTTACAAAGGTCTTCACAGTTTTTTAGTACTGCACCCGTCACAATTCATTAATGCGAAGATTGATAAATAAAAACTTGTCGAATTTTCAATCTTTGTTGTGCCTTGTCAGTTTGTGGTTAAACTTAAGATGGTAGGTTTTTGACCACTTCAAGTATTTTTAGTTTTTTTTTTATTATATAGTAAGGTGCCTTAATTAGGTAGATGGATTGTTCCAGGAGGTAGCTTGTCAAAATTTTCTTGATTTTTATTTTAACCCCTCAACATGTAAAAAGTACTCTCTTTGTTATAAAAAGTAAGTGTTATTTTAATTCTTTTTGCTAAAAATGTAATTTTTGACAACATGGTTAACGCAGTAGTTAAGCGATGATATAATTATGTCCATGATTCAGCCACGGATCACGGGTCCCATTCCTGCACGGAAAACATTTATTTATATATAACCCAGCCTATACTGTAAGTGTCTTGTATTTGTGAGTTTACAAGTTTAAGTAAGCATATGCAAAAAAGAAAAAAATCTAGTGCGAAGTATTGTTTTTTTTTTAATACAGTAAACTACAACAAAATTAGTATACGATAAACAAAAAGAAAACATTTCTCTATCATAAACTTTTACTAAAATAGTCATTACGCAATGATTACAACAAATATAATATTTATAGTACATTAGATTCCATGATACGTTTCTAGAGGTGATTATGACGCAATCGATCATTCAGTATCGATACATATCTCTCGCATTCATCTACGTAATCGAATAGAAAACGGACATTTATCATGAAAAACAGGCTTCCGCATGTTCCAAAAACTTTTCTACACATAATTTCATATAAATTACTTAAAATCAAAAGGGATATTAAGTCCTAATGATCGATTTGCATGACGGGCAAGCTAACCTAACTTTCGATATTATTTTATTTCCTTTTCCCCCCTCTGTGGGCGGTATTCGTTTAACAGTAATACGTCAACACACGTTAGGACAGTCATGATAATCGCTGTAGTAATTATTGGGAGCAAATGACTTTTTTATACACAGTGAGTTTGGCCTAATTCTCACGATACGTCATCTGTTTAGTTTTGAATGAATTGTGTTAGAGAATTATGTTATTTCTTGTTATTTTTTTTAACCGACTTTCAAAACGGAGTGCGTTCTCAATACGTCTAGTTTTTTTTGTTCGTTTTTCAGCACTGTCTTCGACAAATGTGAAGCGATTTTGACTATTTGATATAGATGGGAGTGGTATAAGTAGAAAATGCAAATAAAGTGAAACGCAGACAACTAGGTGCTCAAGAAATCTAATATTTATTATCACTTAGGTTTAAAGTGACGTATCTCAATAGTCATTGGTTGCAAGACCCCCCAGGCGAATGTTTGCAAACAAATGCGAAATAAATGTCCGAATGTTCAAAAAATTTATGAAATATCTCAAATACTGAGGCTTTTCACCTAAAAAATCGCAAGTATGGAGATAAACATAGAAAAAATCTAAATAGTTATATATCTCAGGTTTAGTATTACAGTGCAGGTCTTCAGGATTGCTCGAAAAACTATGGCCTGGAACGCAGTTGGCTTTTACTTAGTAAATGTCTAAGGGTGTTTTTATTGTATTGCGGATTTCATCACGCATGCGGAAATGCGTCCAATGTGCTTATTCCCCCGCATTACAATAAATACTTGACATAAGCTACCCTCTCGCACCACTCACAACGGAAGAACTATTTGGCTAAGGTTTCGCACATACATTAGGGTGACTTGTAATTAGTGAACGATACTTAAACACGTGATTGTAGTCATGATAACAAACAACTTTTACTATGGGACCAAAACTGAAATCGAGAAAAAAAGTCTGCTGGTCAGTACATTTGCGTTCGCCTAACTAGTCAATGTTTACTGAACTTGGCTGATCTTTTTCGCGATTTCAGGTTTGGTCCCATAGTAAAAGTTGTTTGTTATCATAACTACAATCACGTGTTTAAGTATCGTTTACTAATTACCAGTCACCCTATTTATTCTTTATTGTACACCGCTTATACAACAAATATAGGACAAACATTATTGAAATGTTAAAATGTCAGTCGTGCGATCGAGAAAGAGGGATGGAGCTATCCACCCTATATATCTAGATCTCTCTTTTTTGACTACCCGAAGCATTCACTTTAACCAAGATTCACTGTACTTGGCAATACTGACTTGTCCTGCCTGCAGGTACTGACAACAGGTTCCCTATTTGACTGCGAAACTTGATGACTCGATTTTTATTATATCGAATAATCGAACACTGTGTGTCGCTAATTCATATTTTGTACGTTGTTTTATGATATGATATGATATGATATTTTATTTTTGCAAATAGGTTCTCAAAAACACTTTTACACGTCAATTATTATTTTTTTCGTCAATTTTAACTAGATGAGGCCGGTTTATTCCATCGATGCTTTATTAGTGCGATGTTTTCTGTGCGAAAAATCCTGTTACGAAAAACCCTACAGCGATTGCTCGTTAGTTTGATAGTATGTCGGTTCAAAACGCCTACTGTTCCGTGACATTTAATATTTCGAGTAATAACATTATTAAGGAAATAGGTTCCTTTTCTAGAACTAGGAATCAAGTATATTTTATTAAAAAAAATTATTTAATTCCTAGTTCAAAATGTATATCAAGATATGTTTCTGGTTGTTGAGTGTATCAGGCGATTTAGTTTAATGTATTTCTTTAACGTCTATAATGCACAATAAGGTTTAAATAAAAGGAATCAATATTACTCGTAATATTAAAATGGCAATGTTGTTGGGATACCACCAAAGTTTATTACTCACAATGCAAAAGAGAAATATCCTAAACATTTAATTTCTTTCATTATCATATTTTCAGCCTAAAAATATCCACTACTGGACATAGCATCCTCAATTACCCAAGTGTCAACTCATCGGATTCTCGCGACACCTGGTCATCCATCTACTTACGACCAAACCTGAAATCAGTTAATTTTTGACCAATTAGGCGAACAAAAAAGTACTGACCAGCAGATTTTTTTCGCGATTTCAGGTTGGGTCCCATAGTAAAAGTGGTTTGTTATCATGACTACAATCACGTATTTAAGTATCGTTCACTAATTACCAGTCACCCTATAGAAATACAGGGATCTGTGAGAAGGTTGTATGATTTATACACTGATCTGCAAGAGTCAGTCCATTCTATGTTGAAGATTGCACGAATACATTTTTTTTTTTTTTTGTGCTAGTAGGACTCTAGAAACTTCGAAGGAGTTTCCCCAAATAATGATACTATATTGGACTACGGAGCAAACGTAAGCATAATACCATTAACGCAGTTGGTCGGGATGTTTCGTTATTAAACTTTTATAAAGCGAAAACGAATCTATTTTATCAAGCATACTGTCACTTAAATTTGGAAATTCTTTGGGCTATGTCGATTTCATTTTCAATTTTGTTATTTTTACAAAACACCTTCAGATATTATATGTAAAATCACTTATTAATTTTTAAATAACTTACTTCATTAAAGATAACTTAGAAATAATCTTGTGATAATATTGTTGCACAATTTAAATTACGTCGACCCATCAAAGTATTGCTGTGCTAAAATCCTTATATTCATTAAAATCATCAATTTTCATTTCATACTAAGATTATAGCAATTGCTGTAGTACAGTTAGCCCAAAAATTATGTGACCAACTGCATTTTTAATTTACCGCGAAAGTGGTCATTATTTTCATACTCCTCCTATTTTTGGAATAGGAAATCACACTCAAACTATATAAGCGAGAGTTTGTGAGTATGTGTGTATGTCTTTTACTTCTGCACATTCGAACAGTTGTACGGATTTCGATGAAATTAGTCATCAAATATCTTCTCCCACTTTGAGTGGAGGGAATGACAGTGTCCGACTTTTATTGACTAAAACTCATTCATGTTCCTTCAGACACCCTTTGCGTGCCAGTGCAACGGTGGGTCTTTCGAACAATACGACAACCCTATACTCCATTCGAAATAAGATTAGACATTTAAACAAACCTCTTTTACTGTCCCTTCAACCAATTTTGACTTCTATTCCGTAGGCATAAGGACGGTATTAAAAGCAAAAAAAGTGGTTAAAAAACCAACTATGTATTTACTGCAGTTGCCATTTGTCATTCCGGCAACGTGGTTGAATGAGTAGTAATAAAGTTTTGTTTAAATGAGTAATCTTATTTCGAATGGAGTATCATCATCATTATTATTATCATTTCAACCGAAAGACGTCCACTGTTGGACATAGGCTTCCCCCAAGTGCTACATTACAACCGGTCCTTTGCGTCTCGCAATCGTTGTGGTTGTTTTTCTCTCGTCTCGAATGGAGTATACCCACCACAAAATAGCTCCTTCCTAACCTCCACTAGATCTAATCTACGAAATTTTACACACGCGTTCAATAAAACAAACACTCTATCCGACTGTACAATTCAACATCTATAATACTAACCTCAGTAATAACGTGTCGCTGCCTCCACCAGATGATTGACGTTCGGTTTTAGATGCAGCACAGTGTAATGTAATTACACTGTCTTCAAGGAATTTTAACTGGCAATCGTAGGCGGGACTTTACATTTATTTTAGTAACCTTCTAGTTAAATTTAATTATCGGTTAGCTTGTAAGTGTGGAGGAGTTATAACTTAATTTATTCAGAATTATTTAGTCGAGTGTGGAGAGGCAGCAATTTTATTTTTCCATAATACATTGATTACGGATATAACGACGAATAAGGGGCCCACTGTAATTTCGTCGTTTTATCCAGAAGTCGTTATAGGCAAAGTCAAAGGAATGCAGACAAGTATGTATAATTTGCAATTTTCATGAAGATGATGAAAATTATCATACATCGGTTTGCGGTAATTCCTATTATTTTCTAATATTCATTCAAAACTTTCTAATATTCTATCACGGTTTTTCCACGTCGTTTTTTTATTTTTTATTTTTTTGGTAGGTAAAATCATCCAATGACAAATCCCGCCCTTGGGCGGAGCGGGAAGTAGTGTCAGACTTCTTACTGACTAAAAACCTACCCCGTTCCTTCGTTGCCTATAGTGCCGGGGCTGAGCCTTCCTCTCAGAAAACGGCCCTTGGCCCCGGCAGGCTTCGAACCTGCCTGCCTGCAGCTAGCAGGCTGGGCCTCTACGGTTTGCTGACAGCTTCTTGAGGCGCGCGGGAACAGAACGCGCCGTCGACGACTTGGGCTCGGTTTCCACGTCGTAGTTATTGTTGAATAGGAAACTTGTATTCTCTGCACATATAAGAATGGAGTGCCTAAACCACTGGGCTATCATTGAGAACCCTAATCCTTTTCGTTTCGTTTGAGATGAATCCTTGATTGATTCATAGTCATAGGTGACGATTACCTTGGACATATTTAGGTACATACTCGGAGTTCGGTAAATGTGACAATCGATTATTCTATTATTTTTAGAAGTTTTTTGGTAAGTTAAAAATAGAATATTATTGACCTTTTCGCTATATTGTGACGCGTCAGCTGTCAACTAACTTTTTTACAGTCGCGTTGAGTAAGATTTGTATGGAATGTGCTGAGTCATTAAAGGAAAGTTAGGTACGTCTTCTGTACAGCCAAGGTCAGTATCATAGGCCTTTCTTGGAGAAAAGGAATGAGTAGCTAGTAGGCAGCCACGGTATTGGCTTTCTTCTTTGCATGTTTGATACGAGATTTCACAGCTTGCCTATAAACAATCATTGCATTGTGACGAATACTGTGGTACCACTGATGGAAACTAGGTCTTAGGTCCTTCTTGTTGGAGGGTTTCCAACGTGCCGGCACTTGCTGTATCATGGCGCCGGCCGTAAGTATGGCGATTCTTTGGACGATGTCGGTAACCTTGGTTCTCTGGATATCTTCATTCCTGATGCGATCACGCAAGGAAACTCAGAACATAACCTTAACCCTTTGGGTGATTTTAAACCTTCTGATGAGGCCCATTGTGAACGACAACGTTTCAGAGCCATATGTCATCACTACACGCACTGGTCATAGACCTTCGTCTTGAGACGAGAAGGACCTCAATATAGCTGGGAAAAGACTAGGCAGATTAATGGCATTTGAAAAGAATACTACAACTTTATAACCACAACGGCCATCATGACACAAAACAAAACGATGAAATGACTAAGTCAGTTTTCAAGGCCTACTAAAACGTTGACCACTCAATCTAAAAATAAACAATTTTGATACACAATCAGTACGGAATAAGCCGACCACCCAACTAACCCCAAATCGGGCGATGAGCGTGCCATTCATAAAATCATAATTACTTGCATTCATTCATAGATAACGGTACTAATATACACGAAAATCACGCTAATTTTAGCACCAATTGAAATTAAATTGACCAAATTATTTTAAACACGACCTTTACAATATTCAACTTTACAACAAAAACTTCAGAGTTCATATTTGAACAAGGTCCTGCATTTCTGTGACGAAGAATGCTTATATAGTTATTTCGACTACCTGAGCGTACCTTCCTAGAAAACAGTAATGAGAAACTTGGTAATCCTCTCCTGCGGAGTATTTGCGATCTGCAATGATAACTAGTCAGGGTTGCCATTTTTAAAATGATACTTTGCTATCTTCTGATCGAATGATTCTGATCGTGATTTGAAATGTCGACGTGACAGCTGTAATAAGGGTATGAATCGACATGAATAAAGTCTCCCTTAGTAATCTTTTGAATACTATTGATTGGTTGGTAAATAATTTAGTCAAGTGAAGAAATCATTTTGGCTCGGAAACTAAAATAATCATCAATCATTAGAGAATATATTATATACTATTATCGTTCAACAACTAACCTACATCTAAATACTCAACAAAAACAAAGCCTATTTTTCACTTAAAAAGAAGAATTACAATACCGAAAACAAACTATTAATTTTCTATTCTTGCCAACCCTACTAACACCTGCATACCTTCATATTGCCGCCAAACGATTACCAATTTGGCCATTCGTCGTTCACGGCTCGGCCTTCGGCGTCACAAAGTCTGCCGAAACTACCGAAGGACAAAACTGCCCCATTCGCCGGAAAGGATTATATTCCCGTATTTTTTGCAGATTACAGACACAGACAAGGGTTTGTTTACCTGCGGAATTAAGTAATATGC
The DNA here is from genome assembly GCA_958295575.1 of Leucania comma. Lineage (NCBI taxonomy): Eukaryota > Metazoa > Arthropoda > Insecta > Lepidoptera > Noctuidae > Leucania > Leucania comma. The sequence goes on from OY282468.1 coordinate 8,452,269, forward strand.
GAGAATTTGCTATGTACTTTTGAAGATAGATTGCTGTTGTTTACAGTATGGTTATGTTTATGAACAGTAGAGAACCAGATAAGGCATTAATTGACAGATCAAAGAACGTAGGTCACTGCAACCCTCTAACACAAACAGTAACTGAAAGTATACACAGTAGGTTGTCGAAGTTACACGCCTTGCTCCACCCAGCTCAAAAATTTATATACATAGTAAGTATAGCATATCGAATTGTTAATAGCAACTTAACTAAAATCGTGGTGTTTAAATACTCGTAGTATTGCAATTATTTATATACAGCTCAGAAAAGAAGCCGTGCTGCAAAATTCCATGAAGCAAATAGTGTCAATACCACATTTTACAAGAATATTTATAAAAGCAAATGCTTTTAATTACATCAATTCACAAAAACTTGCAACACAACATTCTTCAACAGCAACAAATACCACATGCTATTACATTCCTAAACAAAACCACAAAACACATTCATTTTCATTACAATGCTTTAATAAAAGGCAAGATCAATAACAGATTATTACCAAATTATGTAATATAAACAAGAAACAAGCCATACAAAGGTACGAATCAATTATTCGAAGTCTTTCAAAGGCTCAATGTATAATACTGCCATTCAAGAAACAGTTACGAACAATAAAATCTGTAGATATTCTCTGTTTCATGTGGAATTAAATAACAAAGAGCTTAACTCTTTTGTTTAATGTTAGCTAGTGATGACTTGATTTTATAGATCGTAATTGAACTCAACTAGAAGCTACTACTTTTCTTAATTTGATGAGAACGATTTTCAATTTCAATAGCGATGAATTTATTTATTTGACAAAAAGTTACTATATAATTTGTACATACATAATTATAAATATCAAAAAAAGGAGGAAATGAAAAATAAAAGGTGATGATTATATTTTTGAAGGCATCTCTTTCAGCATTCCTGTAAATGATAAATGAGTAGATGACTTAATGATCCTGTAAAAGTCAGGCGCATTACTTTGCGTAATTTATTTCATCACCACTGCTCTCAAAAACGGTGAAGGAAAACATCGTGAGGAAACCGGCATGTCCTAGAACCAAAACTTCGCAGACATGTGACATCCACCAATCCGCACTGGGCCCACGTGGTGGATTATTCCCATTCCCTCTCCTAGAGAGGAGGCCTGAGTTCCAGCAGTGGGAACATTATAAGGCTGAATAAGTAATAGTAAAATAAATATCATAATAATACATACAAAATTTCCATCAATGTAGATCTCATCAGCGAATATTTTTGATTGAACTGACTTATCATAAACATTACTTGGCTACAGAATAGAGTACCACCATAGACTGCACATGCATCTTTTAAGGAGGTACAGTTAATATGATTGAGTTTATACAAACGATAAAAATAAACTTGACTAAGACCCCAGAAATGCTCTGGGAGCGAGAAATACAGAACTAATATTCCTGACGATTCCTTGAGAAGACTCATGTCCAAAAATAGACATCTTTTAACTGAAAAAGTAAAAAAACAAAATTCGGATGCAATTTTCAATTTACAAAATGGAAACAATCCCAGCATTAACTAAAGTAAATCACCTAAAGGCACACGTTGTAGTGCGGCTGGCAATATGTTTATTGACTCAGATGGTATGTGCTATGAAATCGTGTAGAACAATAAAAACATGCGCTCGAGGTAAGACTGTACTGATTGCTAACTGCGTAGATATAAGTTTTATAAGTGTTTACAAAAAATTCCGTCATTAGTGATGCGAATCTCTAGAAAACAAGAAAAAATAAGATGAAGATGTTTACACTTAATATGAAATCAAGCTTTTTAATAGTAATGCCATGTAATGTGGTTTCCTAGTACGGTTTCTAAAGGAACTGTAATTAAGGCTTTAGACAAAATTACATTTTACTAACAAAAATCAGACAGTAAACCTTATTTCTAAAATTGCTTTTAATACTATGTATTACTAAAACCCTTGAAAATTATATTTTACTAACAAAAATCAGACAGTAAACCTTATTTCTAAAATTGCTTTTATTACTATGTATTACTAAAACCCTTGAAGATTGTTAATAACTGAAACGGATCAAAACTTTTTGAATCATACCTAACAAATAGATATTAAGCAATGAGAATAGGTTGCCATCAGAGCAGTTTTATAATTATTTTGTGGAATACCTCAAGGGTCGGTTATGGGGCCTTTACTTTTTGATCTGACAAAATAAAGATAATCAAAATTTGTTCAACTATGACTATCTTACAAGCACAGTAACTATTTAAAATGATAAACAAAAATGTAACCTAAGACCACTCAATACACACACGATATGCATCCTAGTAAAAATTATTCTAAAATTCAAAATACACGGTAAAAGCCTAGATAGCCTGAGCAACATCGTAAAGCAAGCCGACCTAGAAAAAACTTGTGGCAGCCGAAATTTTTAAAGATGCATAACTCTATAATAACCTGCTCAGAGAAATCAAAGACTGTGAGCTGTTTGGTAAGTTAAGTTTAGAAATATATAATAATTATATGTTCTTTAAATGAATAAATTCTTTATACTTAAATGATTTTCGAAAATTCCAAAATGTATGGTCACATTGTGCTGGTGAAATGAGTGGTCACTAGCACTGTTTTTTATTAAAATTTACATGATTTAAATTAGAGTATGCCAAGTATTACGTCATGAACATACAAGTTTTATGTAAAGCAAACCTTACAATATTGATTGCAAATACTACAAAACTAATAATAGTTAATATGTGAGTCATCCACTATAACAATTAAAACTTTAAAGTTTATTTTTAAATCTATGACAGCTTAGTCCACTAGGGGTCAATGTTAGCAACTTTAACGAAAGGATCCTGCTTTATGTCAACACTATAAAGTCATCAAACCATCTCCATATTTTTAAATTACAGTTAGCCCAATACTTAATGTGTAAAACTAGACTTTCTATTTTTACTGTAGGATACATTTAGTACGGGAACACTAGCCTTCTTTAAACTTACAGATGTATAAATCTGTTATCCTGCTTCCTGCTAGGTTCCATTAAACTCCACCACATTCCTTAGAGCTTAAACAATCTGGCAATTTATCAACGGTATAATTATAAAAAATGATTATATTATAAAAAAAAAAACGGTATAATTGAAAAAATTATCAAATAGTCCAAAATGCATACAAAAGACAGTCAGTTCCAGATATTTTATGGATGCCCTAAAAAAATACAAGGAAATACAGGTCAGTTCTCTTAATCTGCATAAAATTATTAAACAGATATGTAAGGAGTGAACGCAAATCATACATTAGAATGACAATCCCACTGCGTGTTGACATTAGGCACGGTGCACACTTGAAAATCACGCACGAAACAAACCCGCACGTGAGTAACCTCACGAAGTGTCGTGGAAGTATCTCAATAGCAAGATGGTAATCCTTGCATTCTCATGATAATGCAAGAATTTGAGGAAACAAACGATATCGCGGAGAATTCAATATGTGATTAAAAGTGGGATTCCCGATGCACTTTCTAGCATAGTTATACATTACATATAACATACATATGTCACCTTTCTGTAGAAATACATTCTATATACGTGTCTGACTATTCTCAAAATGGTGCAGATCGTAAAGCTTTCTGTGATGGTTTCTACTGCCTTATGTGGTGCTTCAAATTCCCTTTGACAAAAATTCACAACCTTACAAGAACAGTGATATATTTTTGATACTAAACAGCAAATTGTACGATCTCACAACAGCTCAGTTTACACATTTGTAATTTGTTTTCGCACCAGAACAAATTCAGGTTTCTCTAATCTTGGTATTTACGGACTTCCATTACAACATATCATCTCGCGTTATTGTAATCTAATAGAACTTTTTACTTCCATTAAAATCGTGATGAAAAAGTGACATGCCAATTTGTTTTCCCTTGAATGGTTGTACCAATGGCAATGTTACACAATCCGTAGGTGGCTGATTATATTTAAAGTTTTTTATTTCACTATCTAATTCTTAGAAATCCGGTTCCTGGTTTCTAAGAAAGATTTCCAATCTAAAGTAAAATAGATTAAACTAATGTTCAGCGACTTTCACTATCACTGAAATGAAATTACCTATCTGTTCGAAGTTACGTAAAATATTAATAACACTACTTTACGTGTATATATGTGAGTACACTCACCAACAGTTAAACTTTACTTCACCATATAAATGTTGAAGGATTTCTTACAGTTGAACAGAATTAGACATCATCAGGTTATCGCTGATATTGACATTTTTATCACAGACTATCTTCGACTTACCATGTTTACATACTAGTGCATAGTTGATTGTTATTTCTGTGTATAGTGCGTGTTTCACGTGCTATCACTAAATCAATTTTATTCCTTTTTTCTTTATTACTAACATAACTTATATTTTCATAACTTTTATCCATAGCGTATTGCACAGTAACCGTACATTTTCCTAGGATATACATAAATATGATATGACATTCAGCGATAAAAGATCCTTTCATTAGTGAAAGAACACTTACTGATACTGCACTGATGTCGCGGAATCGATTCTCACATAGAAAAAATATTTGTATGGCCTACTGAGTTGATTCAAGTTAGACACATACGGTACAACTGTAGAGGGAGACAACGTAATCTATATATATAAAAGTGAAATACCACTCACTGATTAATCATAAAATCTCAGAAACTATAACACCTACAGACTAAAAATTTGGCAGGGCGGTTCCTTATAGGGTTTAGACATCCGTTAAGAATTTAGATTCGGATTTTAGGAAACTCCACTGAACTGGGATGGATGTTTATATGGCTATAAATAAACAGATAAAAAATAAAAAAATAAAAATTATTTCTACAATAAACCTTCCGTTACAAAATTCTTATGTACACAACATTAGGTATACAAAGGCCTATAATAATTATGGTAATTTTTAACGCCCTGACTCCTAAACTAGGTTTGTTTCCCTGTGGCTTAGGAGTCAGTGATCCTTAGAGGCAATAAACAAAATAAAATAAATCAATTGTAAAATAAATGACACAAAAAAGATTAAATAAAAATTGAAATTGTTGAAATATTAATTTAAATACCTAATTAAATAAAAATCAAATCAAAATAAAAATAGAAATAAAAATTACCAAAAATTAATAATAATAATTTAAAAAAAAATGGGCTGCATTAGTATATTTTAATCACGATCAGATGCTTAAGCGCATAATTTTGTCCATTTTCCGGACATTACGAGTTTACATATTACCTATATTATTCATAACATCTTTAGGTACCCATATCAATTTCAGCTCACACGATAATGAAATGACAAAAATATCTGTAGGTAACAAACACGATACTGACCAATTACAGCCTCACGCAGTTGTTTATCAGACGGGCTTATTCATTTTAGCGTTCAATTCACACCATCATCTCACAAGTGTCCGAGGATCGCGGTGTCGTTTTTTAGATTATGGTCTATGTTATGAACGGTTTTGAGAAATTTTGTGTGTTTTATTGAGTTATAAATTCGATATGGCTTGGAAAGTGTAGAAAGAACAAGGTAGTAAATAGGTACCTGCGCAATAGGTATGCGCAAACCATCAATAGATTATAATATTAATATGTCGGGTAGGCGAACATTTGAAATAATACGAGTCAACAGGAAGGGAATTTATAATCTACTTAAGATTAGAAACTTCCTTGAAAACTTTGGTGTTTTTTTTTTGTGGACAGTATATCATTAAATAAATTCTGCCTTTCTGGGTGGAGCAAGAGGGAGTTTCAGACTTACACTTGAAAAATCCCACCCATATTCCTGCAGTTGGCCTTGATGTTCCAGGGCTGTTATGATGGTGACTATTTCGAACGATCCCGCAGTAATTCAATGATGGCTTGGTTAGATACAACTGTATAGGTGAATTGTGAGACAGCGAGTTCACTCAGGCAATAAGTACGAGAGAAATAATTGTTCAGTTCAGTAGTCAGTTTTGGACTAACTAAAATATCTCTCTCTCCATTATGTTTAATAATTTTGCATGGTCTAACTTTCAATCAATATTTAACACCTTATATTATATAATATGTAATTTAATAAACGCATATCTTGATAGTAGTATATTCGAAATTGGCTACAGAATCGATTGCAGCTATTTTTAAAATAGGTATTTTTGGTCCTCAAATAATATGAATGAAAAATTATTTTAAGATAAATATTTTTATATAATTTAATAAATTATTGATAAATTTTGATTACGTCACAGTTGGGTATTTAAGGGTGCATTATCTCAGTTACATATTCTAGGTTGTAAACAAATTGCAACGATTCAAATTTTAAAATACACAAATTTCCTCATACTCTCTCTTTTCTTTAGTTCCTAATAAACTAGTGCGCCTTACCATCAACGATTGCATCACTACTTACCATCAGGTGCAATCGCAGTATATATTATTTAAAAAAAAAACACATTTAATCTCATTTTCTACATATTCCTCAGCCCTTTGGCCTCATAATCGCTTCAACCACTGACTTCAGCCGTATCCTCCATGGTTGTCGTTTTGTCGGCTATCGGGCGATGTCGAACGTCGGCTCGCATCAAAGCAGTCGCCCCACGGCCCGATGCGCCCGCGCCGGTGACTCGGCGGTTTGTCCTGCCTGCCTGCCTGCCTTCTGCAGCAATGATGGAAGAATTTTCCTTATGATTCGATGATATTTTGTTTGAACGTTAGTGTTAATGTCGGGTTTAGTTGGAGGTAATTTGTTTTGGATTTTCTACATTCCAGTGTGATATATTGTGTTATCTTTAGATGTTTATGGACAATTATATGATGTAACATGTACTTTCTGAACGAAATACAAGTGCATCGCGTAATATCTATATGAAACGATCGATTCAAATAAACAATAATATTTAAGCAGTTGAACATTAACTCGCTCTTCAACTCGTACTGGGCCCACGTGTGGTGGATTATAGCCAATTTCCTATCCTAGAGAGGAGACCTGAGTCCCAGTAGTGAGAATATTATAAGATTGATTATGCTATGCAGGTGAATGCAGATCCAAGCGAGACACTGATTCTGGCACGTGCCTTTTAATTTTTTATCTAATTTCAATGATCTTCTAGAAGGTATTTATTTAATGAAGATGCCTTTTCTCCTGCTGTATGACAAACGAAATGACTGAATGTCTTATTTCAAGATATTTGCATTATACGCAATGCACTTGGACTTTTAATTCAATTGACGCAAAGTGACGTACGTCTATAGCATATTCAATGTAACTTGCAGTATTATCACAATAAGATCTTTTTCGTAATGAGAAATCTTATAAAAACGTATTGACACATAGCTTAACGGACAACTGTTCTGAACAAAAACTCTGATCCAACATTATGTTACAAATAAAACCCTTTGTAGTCCAACAAGGTCGCTCAACAATTAAAATGAAATCTACCTGATACGTCACATCCTATCGGATATCCTATCACAATAATCACCTACTTCCTACCGTTAGGTAAGTCTTGAAACCCCTTCTATGAGAACTGCATCCTTCAATATCAAAATAGCTTAAGTCGAAGTTTGAGGATTTCAAATTTGGAATCTAAGATGAGGTGAATTTATATCGGATTTTCGAATTCTTCGATTTTTGTGTTACATCCTTTGATTGATGGGCGTGCAATATGTGGTGAAAAAAACGTAACCTCTCATTATTTGTAATCTCCAAAACAAAATGGGAGCGGGTTGAGCTTAAGCATCGATTTCCGCTCTTTTGTGTGTCTCTGCGGATTGCTGCTCTTAAGACTGGCCCAACTTAGCAATGCGTACTTACTGAAAGCCGTGTTTAAAAATCGGAATAAGATGTTGGTCTTATTCATAAAAAAAAGTTAAAATATTTGAGATTCCTTAGAATAGAATAGAATGCATTTATTTGTTAGAATATTGTACAAAGTTGTTATGTGCGTTATATAATAGGATCATAATATTCTACCATTTCCGGCGTACAAATATGGTTTTAAAATTATGGATTAATAGTTATTATATTAAATTTTAAACTATATAATGTATCATTAGGATTACAAATAATTGAAATTAATTGAACAATAGTTATAAGAGAGATTAATTATACATGTCAAAAATTTAATTAAGTCAAGGAGATAAAGTATTATTAATAGGTAAAAATGACAAATATTCAGATAAATTTTTCAGGTATAAAATCATCAGTCGAGTAATAACATTTGCCTAACAGCAAGTCAAATAATTTTCCTATCTTACCTTCTCAATCAAATCATATAAACTTCTTAAATCTCAGTGGTTTTAAAAGCACCAAATGAAATTAAGCTCTTAATAAACTATTTCGCCTCACTATCAACGATTGCATCACTGCTTACCATCAGGTGGGATCGCAGTCAAGCACTAGTTTATATATATCTAAATGTATATGTATGTGTGTGTGTGTATGTGTGTGTATATGTATGTGTGTGTAATGTATGTGTATGTGTGTATTGTTGTTTTGTTAATCTTATGTGAAGAATACATGAGACAGATTTATTATTTATTTATATATTCTTTATTGTACACCGCATAAACAACAAATATAGGACAAACATTATTATAAATAAGGGTACAATGGGCGGTCTTATCGCGCATTTGTTTTGGTGCAAAAGCCTACATGATGAAAATTATACCTATCTAGGTAGATATCTTTTAACTTACGTTGACTTTCCTTCAATAACCTACAGGTGTAGGTTACGCCGTCTCACATATTGGTCCCTCCATATGGGTCCACATATGGGTTCTGGGTGGGTACCTCCTTCGCTTAGTGTTTGAAAACTAAATCGTCAAACCAGCGTTTCTTAGACGCCCCAGCCGCCGCTGCAGGAGACGCCCCGGGTGTCAAGAATCGCAGGACGATTCCTGATGACAGGCAATGGGTAGCTCACCGTCCGGCCGTCTAGTAATGACCAAGCCCAAGTCGACGACGCGTTGTAGTCAAAGAGACGTCAGCAAAATTGAAAGGGCCTTTTTTTAGGTGAGAAAATTATCCAATGACATCTCCGCGCCTTTGGGCGGGGCGGGAGATAGTGTAAGATTTTTACTGACTAAAAACCCACTCTTTTTCCTTCATTGCCTTTTATACCAAAGCCAAATCTTCCTAACAGAAACCGACCCAGGCCCCAGTAGGCTTCGAACCTGCTGAAAATTGCAAGGGCTTACTAAAAAAAAAAAACAAATAATAAAGAAATTAATAGGATGACTCCCTCATACGCCTGACCCATGGACTTTTAGATACTACAAACATTTATTGGTATGAGCAAAGCCAAAATGCTAGGAAATGTAGAATGATTTAAATAAATAAAAACTTTCCCCAATGACTTAGCTTGTCATACAATCTAAGCGAAACCTTACGATTTCGTAACTTTGATCTGCATTTCAAATAAGTAACTATTGTAAATTACCAACTTTATCTAGATTACGCAGAGAATGCTACAACTGTGATTCACGCAACTATTGCAGAATCTAGGAAACAATCTAAGAAGTAAACTAGAGGTACTAGACTAAGTTATTGGTGACTTACCGATCCGTCAGACATCGTTCTGTCGAAACTTCAAAAGCTATTGGACAGCGTCAGTGCATATAGGGGTTGACAGCAACCCCTAACATCATCGCTACGAAAGCGAATGGCGGCCCGGCTAACTGCCTGCCAGAGGGTCATGGCCATCCGGATGATCCGCGGATACCGTACGGTGTCCTGTGAAGCGGCGAGCCTCCTTGCTGGCCTACCACCATGGAATTTGGACGCAACAGTCCTTGCACACATGCATGATTTACGCGTGGAGATGCAACGTCGGGGCGAAACTCCGCTGCCGCGACAAGTCGCGGCATGGCGGACAGAGCTCCGGCGGGATCTCATGGTGAAATGGCGAGAGCGACTGTCGCAACCTCGTGATGGGCACGCCACGATCGAGGCGGTAAGGCCCCTCTTTGAGGCGTGGCTGGAAAGGCCCCACGGCGTCGTCACCTTCCGTTTGGCGCAGGTGCTGACCGAACACGGCAAGTTCGGCCCGTATCTGTACAAGATTCGTGCGGAGACGACGCCCGGGTGTCGCCACTGTGCGGACCGCCCGGTGGACACGGTGGAGCACACAGTCGAGGTGTGCCCCGCTTGGGAAGAGCATCGCCGTGTCCTCGTGGGGGTGATCGGCGGCGATCTCTCGCGCCGGGGCTTGGTTCAAGCCATGCTCCGGAGCGAGGAAGAGTGGCAGCCGGTCGCCTCCTTTTGCGAAGCAGTAATGCTGGCAAAGGAGGAGGCCGACCGCATTAGGCAAAGGCGCACACGCCGCCGCCGCCGCCGGGTTTCCGATTCCGATTTCCGGCCACCGTAGGCGCGGGCTCGCAGACGGTGGGCAATGGGTAGCTCCGTTCCTGCGCGCCTCAAGGAGTTGTCAGCAAACTGTAGGGGTCCAGCAGGGCCGAAGCCTACTGGGGCCAAAGGTTATGTGAGACTGTCACCACGGGCCCCGGGATAAAGGCAAGGAACGGAAAGGTAGGTTTTTAGTCAGTAAAAGTCTGACACTATTTCCCGCCCCACCCAAGGGCGGGATTTGTCATTGGATGATTTTACCTACCACAAAAAAAAAACCCCTTACATTGACAGCTAAGAAAAGTTTGAAAAAAGAACAGGGTCAAGGCAAGTCGGACTCGCGCATAGAAGGTTTTGTTCAAACTTCTGTAAATGGTTCAATTCCCGAATGGAGTCTCAAAGATTTATACGGATTGCAAAAAAAAAAATGAAAAAGTATGGGATGTAACTATAAATTTTCATCAGCTAACTACAATTCAATTTCAGACGGATCGACGGACTGATAGACGGACGGAAATACGGACAAGTGATACGAAAACGGCACCCTATAGGGTGTGACCGGACCGAGCCCAAGTCGTCGACGGCGCGTTCTGTTCCCGCGCGCCTCAAGGAGCTGTCAGCACACCGAAGAGGCCCAGCTTGCTAACTGCAGGCAGGCAGGGTCGAAGCCTATTGGGGTCATGGGTTAATTTCCGAAAGGAATGCCCGGCCCCGACACGATAGGCTACGAAGGAACGGGGTAGGTTTTTAGTCAGTAAGAGTCTGACACTACTTCCCGCTCCGCCCAAGGGCGGGATTTGTCATTGAATGATTTTACCTACCATAAAAAAAAAACCCTATAGGGTGCCGTTTTTGCCTACTAAGGCCTACCTTAGTATAGAAAAAGCCTCATCTACCTCAGTATAAAATAGAAAAAAAAACTCTGCGCCTAGGTCACCTATTAAATATGGAAATTATGAAAAAAAATCTGGAATTCATCAGTCATTTTGTTTGAAAGTCGTGCACGTGCAGTTACGCGGTGTAGACTTTCAGCAAGAAACGGGATCCCGCCTCTTTTAGAAAAAAGTGACGGTAATCCAACACCAGTGACGGGGGCGTGGGATATGTATTCACACATGGTTTTTAGGGCAAATATACATGGAGCCTATGTGGCTACTGAATCTATATACATAAAAGCGAAATACCACTCACTGTTACTCAAGCGCCAAGCGGACACCGGTGTCCGCACACCTATTGTCTTTCTATTGTGTCTCTAATTACGGTATTCAAAGTGTTAATCACGAAATCTCAGAAACTATAACAATTACAAACTTAAAATTTGGCAGACAGGTTCCTTACAGGGTATAGACGTCCGCTAAGAACGGATTTTACGAAACTTTACCCCTAAGGAGATGAAACGGAGGTCCAAAATTTGTATGAAGAAAACTATTTTCACGCGGGTGAAGCCGCTGGCAGAAGCTAGTTATCTATATATGGAAAAGGAGAAACTGACGGACACATCAATCCACAGCTGAAACTGACTGACTGACACATCAATCCACAGCCGAAACTGACTGACTGACACATCAATCCACAGCTGAAACTACTGGAAATAGGAGCGTAAAATTTTGCACACGGTTTGTTTTTATGACAGAGGCGAGCACTAAAAGCGGATTTCCCAAAATCCCCCCTCAAGGGGATGAAACGGTTGTCCAGAGTTTGTATGAAGAAACCTACTATCGTGTGGGCGAAGCCGCCCAAGCAGTGATCAAGCAAGCATCTAGAGCACACAGCAATAGTGCTATTCTCTAAGAAAACGCAGCGCTGCCTTGAGGCAGGCGTCGTTGACGACGAACACCCAAATAGGCTACATTGGATTGTTAACTTAATCTACCTATTCATTGGATTGTTAATTCAACGTAACCTATTTGGATGTTCGTTGTTGCGGCTGCGTTGCGTTTTCTTAGAGAATAGCACCACTGTATCCATCCATATGAAAAACAAAACTTAATTTTATACGTTACCACCAGTGCTCAGCTATATGGACCAATAAATATAATGTTCAAGGGCACATATGAACGATGTTCATCACACAGATACTCCTTCAGAGGACCTCGTGCGAGTTTCATCCCGTCGGGAGTGAAATATGGAAAATCTTCTATTACCGCGTCTGTCTCTTATAAAGAATTTTTGTGAAAAATTTTCGCACTCCAAGTCTTAGTATTTTCAGCTGTGCGTCAGCGTTAATATGTCAGTCCGATTATAATATTTATTTATGTGTTTTCAAGGCTAGAGTGTAGGCTCATAATAAACTAGTGGGCCCCACCATCAACGATTGCATCACTGCTTACCATCAGGTGGGATCGCAGTCCAGCTCTAGTTTATATATATTTTTTTTAAATAGTCATATGACTTGATAAATAAAAGGTTGTTAACATAGCGGAAAAGCTAGAACATGGAGTGGAGCATATCATCCTATGTAACTCGACGTCACATGACGAATTGATTCTTACTATAGGTAGTGATAATTGATGACTATTGAATTACGTATTATTAGCATTAGTTAGCAAATTATCACTTTATAGGTACTCTAAACATACCTTATTCAGCATTATGTCAAGAAAACTGACCAAGACCAATATACACCGTTAAATTTTGGTCGTTTTAATCCCTTGGAGGTTCAATCCGGTACATGAAACACTATCGGTTTGTAAAGATAAAATTGAAAAATAAATTACATTTTTTTTAACTGTAATTAATTTTCGCATGTACGAAATTAATTTATTTGCCTTTAACGTCAGCTGGGCGAGTTCAATGAACAGTAAATAGTTAGTACGCAATGACCGACAACTACCTACAACGTCATTGACTCGTTTACTTAAAGAATTTATTTTCTTACATAGGTACATTAATTCGAGTTTTAGAAAAAAGTATTTATTTTTTATTTCACCTTTACAAATCGATAGTGTTTCATGGACCGAATCGATCCTCCACGTGATTAAAATGACCAAAATTAAACGGTGTATAACAGTAACATAAAGAGCCGATACTAAAACAAACAAAGCCTTATTTTTATCGTTACAAATAACAGTTTAAACATCTGATTGTGCTGTCAAATTAATCGGTCTATTGTGGGCCGACAGAGAACCGCGCACATAATTACATTAATCGGTGTTAACTCACAAAAGTACACATGACGACAAAAAGTTTTGCGACTATTGATATTACAACAATATCACGCTTTTAGAACCTATCCGGTATAACTTGAGCTTCCGCACCCCTCTCCGTCGAATTAAATAGGACAAACGAGGGATCTAAGGAGGAAAGATTAGAGGTCAGTGTATAACGGCTGTGTCATAAAGAGCTATCGTGAACTATACACTTGTAAAACACGCTTTGTTAGACGGCGCTTGTCATTGTGTACAGACAATACAACTTGTAAGAAATGTTTTTTAGGAATCCTCCATTCATGAAACTATTAGAAGTTACGGTTTTGTAAAATCTGTGATAATAATGTAACCTGTTGCGTCGCCTTGTGTCGAATGAATTGCATGAAAGTGAATTTAATTCATTGGAATTCATCGTATTGTGTGCGCGAGTTTCCGTAATTCATCCCTTTCTTGGTAATGTTTGTTTACTCAAGTCTTGCTATTTATATTATTGAAACGAACAAATATGATTCAATTTAACCTAGAAATGTGGTTACAGGAATTGAAACACTTTTTAGACTATGTTTAGTAAGGGCATTGTGCATAATCTGAATAGTGTCGTAATTCTTTATGTACAATACATGTATAAAATAATTAAATAAAAAATAGTTACATAATAGAAAATTACAACAATGAAACTTATTGTAATTATATAAGTAACTTATGAAAATCCACAAATATTTTTTTTAAATTTGTAATTCACACTTTTGCCTCTAATAATAAAACTATAACTATTATGCAGAAACATTAATATAACTATATTCTAAAACTGCTAAATGTATAGAACATAAATCTCACTAAAGTTATAAAAGTGAATGTTTATGAATATGTTTGTTATGTACTTCTTCACACTCGAACGGCTGAATGGATTTCAATGAAATTAAACACTTTTTACTTTTAAGATATGTATTAGTGTGATTTAGTGCAAATCGAATTGAGTCAACAGTAATGAGTGGTGTAAGCGGGCCTTAGCGGACAGTTCTATTTCAATAAAAAAGCCAACCTTATTATCCCCAAATCTCCCAATATACCCTAAAGACATGAATACATATATGAAATCTAAAAGAGCGTTGGTAAAGTTGACTCCTCATTGATGCGTTGCAAATCAATTCATCATAATCTATCATGAGTTTGAAGATTTATTTTATTTTTATTAGTGGATCAATTAATACCCACACTTATATTTTAAGAAAAAAAAATAGATTTTAAAATTAACTATCGTTATGAGTAGATACCGATATTAATATTTCGAAAATCATCAAAAAATCATGAATATCGTCACTTTTGGAATAATTTCATGAAATATTAAGCCCTAACACTTCAGATTTACTTCTCCAGAACGAAACGACATTGCAAAATCGAAACAACAAAATCAAACTACATACACCACATAGCGTCACAACACAATATTCGTTACCCATAAAACTACCCATCGCGTCCAAACACGTATTTACTTTCAGCATACATACACACAGCTGTATTACCCGATGCTACGAGTATCTATGTGTGCGTGATCACATGCACGACGCATGTAGCACTACATCTATAACTACGTGTATGCGTGGTATATGTCTGTACATACATATGTGTGTGTCTACGCATGCGCGGTAAGGAAGCTGCGCCTGCGCGTGAGATTTGCCCGCGAACGCAGCTGCGGCGGCCAGGTGTGCGCTCCCTTGCCACAGTACCCCCCAGCCCCACCCCTCGGTACAGTCGAGCACGGTGCGCTGAGATTTGTTGTGGGAATATTTGGATTTATTCCGAGTTTGAATTTCATGCACATACAGTTATTTGAGATTCATTAAAAGTTACCGAAAGCTGTTTCTATCAGCATTTTTTTTTAAATTTCATATGTTTTAGAAAAATACGTCCAACATTGATCATCTCTTAAGGTTTAATGTTGATATTGAGAACATTTATATGATTAAGCATCAAAGAAGAATTATCAGTTTTCGTTGGTAGTAAATTTAATTTAATTTTCTGGTAAAAAAATATAACAATTCCACTGAAAATCTATACAAACCACAAAATATAAACAAATCAAAACACTCCGGCCGCGACAGTACCCTGCTACCCCATCAAAATCTGTGAATGCTTGCACAAACCCGCTTCCATGACACAAACAGTCCATCAAGTATCGTATTTATTAAAACTAGTGTACGAAAAGAACATTACCGTACTTCATGTCTGGCCCCCATGGAACTATTCCCCACGAGTAATTATCCTACATGTTTTTATATCAGATTTTTAGTGGATTATTATTTACGGTTTCGGCCAGAACCATAATGTTTAGGAATTACTGGTACATTTGAATAGGAGCAAAGTAAATTGGTTATTTTGCGAGATTAGTTCTTGATTTTCAAATCCTACGTCTTTATAAAGGTTTATTCACAGAATATAATTAGACTAAATTCATATCTGGATTCAAATAATTTTATAGGATAATCGGTACTACTGTATCCGAATGAAACACCCGTTATAAACAGATCGAAAAAAAGACCTGACGATTTGTATATTTTTAGTTGTTTTCATAACCAATTAAGTTTTTATGAATTGTAAGTAGTGGATAAGCAGTTTTTTTTTATTTTGTTATATTTATTATCTAAATATAGGTATACGCAAAAAAGAAGACTCATCAACGCCCAGCCTAAACGAACCCTTGGGCCTAAGACTTGGAGCTGATTTTTTTCCAAGATGTTGTTTTATGACTTAGTCGAGGAATAACACTCATATTTATAAACAAGTAAAACTATTTACTTGAGTAAACGTAACTACTTTAGGAACAATTTGTATTTTAAAGCTAAGATTTTTTTTTAATTTTTAATGCAGATTTCTAACCTCAAGTAATGACTTAATAAGAAATTACTTAGCAACAAGTAGTTACGTCTTTTTAAATACGGGTGTAAGAAGGTACCCATTTCTCGAAATCCAACCGTTTACTTAAAATTGTCCCAAGGGACCATACTTCTAGGATGAAAAGTATCCAGAACATGGTTTACTTGTGTACCATGTTTCATCGAAATCCCTTTAGTCGTTCAAGTGGAAAGAAGTAACAAACATACACACACACACTCACAAACTTTCGCCTTTATAATATTAGTGTGATCAAGAGTCTGCATAGTGTCGTCCATAACACTTGGTACTACTTACTCCCTTGCGCCTGCGTTTGTAGCGAACACAAAATAATTTGACTTGTAAATACAGATACATTATTTGCACTCGTATTTTATTGTTTTACACTACGAAAAACACAGCGCATTTGTATATTTGTTATTAGTATTACAAATGTACTCCACAACATATTTGTTTTACAGGTAATAAATAATGTGGAATATACTAAATAATAATTTAACGACCATAATATTTACACACGTTGCTATAACACAGCTTTCCTCTTTTTTTTCTCATAAAATACCACTTGAGATTCTCCATCTCAATGAGTCAAAATTTAAAACATGCATTAAACGCACGCTATGTAGACAAGCATATTATAGATTGGATGATTACATCCTTGATAAAAATGCTTGGCTAAATGCCGGTCCTGCTCCACAGCCACAGCCACATTTGCCTACAAATTAGTTCTACATTTTATTTTATGTATTTTATTACTTTTTAATAATGGAGGAGATGCTGGGACCCTTTTTGTATCGTGGTTTTCAAAATGTTATGTCTTTCTTTTTCAATATAATATATATATATTGTAATTGATTAGTTTATTTTAATGGAGCTTGTGATCAATTATTACTTTTTGTAATTGGGAACAATAAAATTGTATAATGTAGAAGCACTTTTTTTTCTATTTTGTGAATGTGAAGTACCATGGAGCATTTTTATTTTATTAGATAACAACTTGTTTGACGTTATGAGCATGGCAGTTGAGAGTTTGTCATGCTCACTCAAATGTTTCGCTGATGGTGGCACGTGTTATTGGGTCATTCGGTTCCCTTCAAAATGGTTGAGCTGAGTGGGGCTGAGGCACGCGTCATGCTCGTGAACGGGCGCCGTCAGTTGGGACTGGTCATCTCTTAGCTGCCAGTGGCTTAATTTAATTACTATTTTTTTATTAGTTTATTGTATTTTTTTCATTATTTGTGGTTTCATTGCGTTTTAATTTTTTTTTTCTTCATTGTGCTCACATAATAGAAGCGACAATAAATTTGTAACCAAGATTATGTAACTCATAATATGATTTAAAAGAGTGTCCATGGAGTTTCTTGCACGTTCTTCTCCATAGAGATCTACGCTTTGGAACGTGCAATTTAGCTTCACTTTTTTTTTGGACTGACCGACATTTTGACAATTCAAAAGTGCCTGTAATTGGTCTATTTGAAATAAACTATTCTGATTCTGATTCTGATTCTGATTCTAATTCTGTACTTAGAAAAACAAAGTTATAGAAATCAAGTTCAGCAGGCTTTATGAAGATCTCTTCTTCTTCTTGGTCGTTTCACTCTTGCCAGAGTGGTCGTGGTTATCACGAAGGTAGTTCTTCGGAAGCTGAATAGCCGCTTTGATTTGGTCAGTCCACTAGATAGGTGATCTGCCACGTGGCCTTGTTCCGTCTTCCTTTCCTTGATAGCAAAGCGTTCGATGAAGAAGACAACAAGGCCTATGTTGTCTTCCAAAACTTGCTATCTAGCCCTCAACTATTCTGGGGTCGGCTTCCAGTCAAACCAGATGTAGCTATCAGTATTGGAGTCGGTCATCATCTTGAAGACAAAATCCATTAACATCCGGATTACAACAGCGTCCCCTACGCAGTAGTGGCAGTCTCTAGACATACTGCCCACTGCGTGTACTACGCTGACAACGCTGATGACGCTATTCGACGGTTTGTGAGGAGGGCACAGGAAGCGTCGACCAGGGTCATCATTAACAGCAACATGAAGAACGCTAACGTGCGGCATAGGGACAGAACAGTCGTCGAGGCACTGATCCGCCTACTAAGGCAAAGACGAGCTGATGATGATTTGGACGACGCCGGTTTTGCTCGGGGCCGTTGGTTTTAAGGGGGAAAGCGACCTGTCTTGGGGTGAATAATAAAATATTAATAAATGATATTGTGATCGTTGAAAAGTGGTCTGGAGTGACGCCACGTACACGCAGAGTTGCCCAGAAGCAAATAACGTATAAATATCAAACAAGGGCACGGACGCCAAGTCTGTAGACTAAATGTAAGGCAGAAGTATTTTATTTTTATTTTTTATTATTATTAGTGATAGGTTCGCGCTTGACCGCTATCTCACCTGATGGAAAGCGACGATACGGTCGACGATGGATCGCGCTTACCTAGAAGAAACCTATTACCTCTTGACTTAAAGATTCCCGGGTTGTAGCCATCAGGAAACACAGACTCCGGCAGGGAATTCCACTCCTTAGCTGTACGAAAAAACAAAAGTATGGTTTTAGTCAGTAAGAGTCTGACGCTGCCCAGTCTGGTTCATCTGTGAGGCAGCCTGGGCGTCCATGAGGATTTCCAAAAAACAACCTTTAAAACCCAGTATTTGGATAACAGTTTATCCTTTATTAAGACTGTCACTTCCAAACAACACTAATTTTAATATGATTTTTAATTAGATGGACTAAATTGACTACAATAATGGTTTAACGACAGCGAGGCATTGCTTATTGACAGCTGAATATTGTCCACTACTGCCACTTCGCATAGTCCATCAAATTAAAAATCTGCGTGTATAAACACGTTTGCCCTGCACGTTCAGTGTGGTTGCTGAGCTTGCATATGTTACAAGATGAAATATGTTTAATTATTCTTAACTAGTAGATCACTTCGTGACGCGTATCCGGAAACGTTACACGTCTCAATAAATAGAATTAATTTAGTAATTATTTTTCCCCAACCAATCCCCACTATCTATGTACAAAACAAAAGCTTTATTTATGACAAATATATCGCTGTCAGACTGACAGCAATTTGACTGGGCCCTCTTGTCTATTAACAAGCCTTAAAAATTCACAATAACAGGAACATCTTCTCAAAACCTAGACAGTTATAGGAACCAACATTAATCTAAAAACGACAGTTACTTTTTGATGAGAATTTCTAAAAGATTTGCGACTGCACAATGGAGTCGTGTCGGCTGCGCGTGAGTCGCTTTCCAAGCATCTCTCCCTCCCCGAACGACCGGACAATGGTCAGTTGAGTGTTTATAACAAGCTTCTGCTAGTGGCTTTGCTTGCGTAAAAATAGTAAATTTACATAAAAGAACAAACAACGAGACACAAAGTATTGTAATAAGTCCTTTTCCAAGTTCCATATTTTTGGGGTTATTAATTTGGGCAAAACTTTTGTTTTTGTACATAAACAAAATTTTACCATCAGGATCGCCTGATGATTCTTTTTGTGTTAAGTTTTAACTCCGTGGTATTCGCATTACTTATATTTCACAAACCATTTATCGTTTCATTAGGAAAACTAAAGTCTAAAATAGAAAAAATAAATCTAGAATACCAATCTAAGCGGTCACGAGGGCAGTGCCACATTATTCACTAAACAAACGTCCGTTTCTCATAGTGTACGTGCGTTATATTTTGTTTAAAGGTAACTTCTTTGTTAAACAATTTCAAACGGGAGCATCCTCCCGAAACGATGTATGTGGTGTCCTAATGCACTTATGCATACAGCTAAGAAGTGGGATTTCCTGCCGGATTTTCTGTTTCCTGATAGCTAAAACCTAGGGGTCTTGGAGTCTGAAGTCAAGAGGTTACTTGAAGGCAAGCGTGCTCCATCATCGACCACATCATCGCTCACCATGAGGTGAGATAGTGGTCAAACGCGATATCCATCCATAATAAAGAAACAAGCTTGGTATATGCCATAGTCGTATATAAAGTTTAATCCAAATACGTTAAATTGTTTAGGCGAGAAGAGATAAGGAGGTGAGAACAAAAAGACAGAACGAGTTGCTTACTCATTTATAATGTTTTTATGATAGTTCAAGTAAGTAGGTATGTATAATGTAATGTTAGGCTTATGTTTGTACAGGGCGAAATTAACAACATGCCACAAAGAGATCGTAAACTAGCCAGACTTAAGGCTTTTGTTATCAGCACTTATGATTATGACTGCTTTATTCAGGTATTTGCTGGCGGCTTGTTAGTGGCTTTGCTATTACCTACCTACATAACTGTTTTCGTTTATTATGTTTATTTTATGTCTGAGAGAATCAGGAGTTCCTTTTATATAATGATTAAATTCATACGTAGGTCACTGGGACGCAAAAATAACGGGTGACATTGGAAAACTGCAATATCTCTCAAAGTTATGTGCTTAGATGGCTCGTTTATGTAGTATATTATAATCAGATTAGTAATGTTTATCAAAAATCGGACAGCAGCGATCTACCTATTGCTCGGCGTCCGCAAGCCCGCTCGAATCCCGATGGTGGCTAGGGCGTGAGCGCCGTTCCATAGATCCAGGGTTATGGTTTCGGATGGCTCATCAAAGTTTTTTATTTAGTCAAAATTAAATTGTGCACAAAATGTATTATTTATTTTCTTTTATGTGTTAATCAGTCATCTACAACATATCTACTACAATTCTACGAATTCATTCTATGTATTAAAATTATTAATAGGTACATAAAATGAGTATATATTATTAATATATAGATGCCTACGTCTCTTACTTATGGGGTTACACAGCAAGTACTTACCTGCGAAATTCCAAAATCTTTTTATTAACCATTATAAAATTAATCGTTTTCCAAAATAGCTACACATTCATATTGAGAACCAGAATCATTTATTTCCTTTATTCGACAAGCAATTGTTAACTGGGTACGTAAGTACAAGTATCTCTCATCCAAAAATGACGATGAACAAACAAAATTGTATTAAATCTTAAAATAAACACAAAATATCATTTAATTACAACAGCTAAAATCTTCCAAAATTTTCCTCAAATAATTTACGCTTCGAGGACCAAAGAATAATGACAACATTTAATAATTAGCCGAGATGGAATAAATATTCCGGAGAATTTAGATACCTACGCATTTTCCTCCACGTGTATCTACTAATAACACCCAGAAATTTCATCCAGCGTAAGAGAAAAACCTTGAAACTACTAAAATTCGTAGGACCATCTATCATAAGACGAAACTACCTCATATGGCTGTAATTAATTCACGCCATTGCACATTACGGCCACATATTATCATTATTATCGTAATTATCGGAAAAGTGTGGCGTGGTCATCCCTAATTTGCCGATCGATTAGGAGCGTGCGAGAGTCGACGCTCAGCGGTCACACATGCTTGACACCGCACTCACCATTATAGCTAGTTTAGAGAGCACGACACGATTTAGCGTACGATTCGATTTAAATGATTTTTCATGTACACTATCACAATAAATTCTTCTGGTTGCAGCGACATCCATGGTGTCACATAAGAATTACACGAGTTCTGAAACGCGCGACTTTAGTTCTCAGCACTATTTGAATATATACAACATCCAACAACAACAACAGCAACATTCGTGAATATTCTATCGTACTGGCTATTGCCCGCAGCTTCTTCCGTACACATAAAACATAGTATAATTATGTCACTCAGGAATAAAGCAGCTTACTAACGGTGAAAAAATTTTAGCAATCGGACTTTCAGTGATTAGCTCCAAGAAATAAGTAATATTAGTATTGATAACGAATACAAAATTCAAACAAGAAACAAAAACGTTTGGTTTTGGTCACGGAGTTTTGTAGTAATACCAACTTCAATTGGAATAATTTTCTAAAGAAAAGATTTCCTATTTCTTGCTAATAACAGTCGAACCAGATAGAAAATTCACTTTTTTTTTTCTCAATAAAAACATCAACATGCTCGTAAGCAAACATGTGTATTGAACACTTCAGAAGTCGTAAGCTATAAACGCGCCTTTCGTCTGACCGTAAAGCACAGGCATGGCTTTGCGCGGGCGCACGGCGATTTGACGGATTTCACGGCGCGACGATGGGTCACGGCGCGGGGTCACGCCCGCTAATGTCACGCTCCCCGCCGCTTTCCATTAGTTCACGGAATGAAAGTACCTACAGATCGAGGTGACATTATTTTTCCTTTTTTGTGTAAATGTTTAGGTATGTCTGACCACGGGGAGAGGCGGCAACGTTGAAGCTGAAACGAGTTTGCAGTGTAAATAGTTCGTTGATTTATGTCTCTGAAATTTTGAGACGGTGTCGGTATTTGTGTTATTTGATGCAACTGCCATCGCTTCTGATGTTTGGAGAAATATTATTAGTATTATTACTTTTTATCAAATTTAGAATTTGTCAGATGTTCGCAGTTGATAACAATCTACTCGCCCCTTATGTAATAGGACTCATAAGTGCCAAAAAGAACAGACTCAGACTTATACCTTTTTTTTTAGGACTGCGGGATTCTAAAGAGTCCATAACACTCTCACTCCACCCAGAGCAGAAGAAATTATTTGGTAATTTCCCAACTAACAAAAACAACTGTTGCATTATTTTCAAACAATTGCCAAAAATAATTACGTACTTCCGAGTTTGATATAATGTGCTACAAAGATATTGTATAATACCAACACTTGGGTACGAAAACTGACCAAGGTTAACTTAATAATATTTGAATGTGAACCACCCACTTTCAAGTATATTAATATCTTCACACACCCACTTATTTCCATATTTTGGTCATGTAACTGCACGTGCATACGAAAACCTGAATAAATATCGAAATACTGAAATATGTAATAACACAGATCTTCTGAATTTGCACAACTTGAGCGGTCTTTAAGGTTAATGCATATGTTTTTAGTATAAGTGAAAATACTAATTTCCAGAATAATTTCCCGGATATTTGGTTGCATAATCTCGATATTCAACCATATTTCCACATTCTCTACACACAATCTAAGTTATTGTTAACAATCATCATCATCATCATCATTTCAGCCAAAAGAAGTCCACTGTTGGACATAGGCCTCCCCCAAGCGTCGCCACAATGGCCGGTCCTGTGCGTCTCGCATCCATCGGACTCCAGCCACCCTGACATGGTCATCGGTCCACCTTGTGAGGCCTTCCAACGCTGCGTCTTCCGGTACGCGGCCGCCACTCCAAAACCTTTCGGTCCCAACGGCCATCTGTTCTGCGTGCAATATGCTCAGCCCATTGCCACTTAAGTTTGGCGATTCTACGTGCTATGTCAGCAACCCTGTTTCTCTTGCGGATATCTTCATTCCTAATTCGATCACGCAAGGAAACTACGAGCATAGCCCTTTCCATTGCCCTTTGGGTGACTTTAAGTCTTCTTATGAGGCCTATCGTAAGCGACCACGTTTCAGAGCCATATGTCATCACTGGCAACACGCACTGGTCATAGACTTTCGTCTTGACACTGTGGTATGTTGGACGAGAAGACACCGCGCAGCTTCCCGAATGCCGCCCAGCCGAGTCGGATTCGACGATTGACCTCACGATTAGAAAAAAAAACTAATTTGCTTGTTAAGGCTCTACCAAGGCTATAACTAGTTTTAGCAGTGTGATAAGTTATGCATAAGGCATAAATAAAAGCAGGGCTCGATGTCCATTATCGAAGATGGTTTTACCCTATAATTGGTACGGACTTAAATGATCAGTGAAACTCGATTAAGTAGGACCTGAATAAATGAGAAAATTCTATAGGTTTGTAAGACAAAGCAAACTTCTATATCTGGGAATCGTTCTTCCGCTTCTATCGTCATAATTACCTCTATAACTGAGACAGCGAGTTTAATAAAAAATATCGTTTTCTTTGAATTTTAACTGAGATAACATCAACTTACATATGTATCTATTTAGAGAGTGTAATAGCTTGAGTGTAGTGTTTATTTATCTAGTTAGAGAGGTGATATGTAAGTTCATGTACTACTCTTATATGTTTACTAATTCTTAGTCTACCCGCAAATTTTGCACGCATTCTATCTGTATTTTTGTACTGCTTATTAATAAAAAAAAAAACATGATCGAGTATTTTTGTTGATTACCTTTTTTATCTATATATATAAAAGAAAGTCGTGTTAGTTACACTACTTTAACTCAAGAAGGGCTGAACCGATTTGGCTGAAAATTGGTAGGAAGGTACTCGTAGCTTAAAACAAGGAGAAGGACATAGGATATTTTTTATCCCGTTAAATAAAAAAAAAATCCAAAGCCTGTTCATTAGGGAGGGAGTAGAGTAGGGTAGAATAGAGTAGAGCAGGGTAGAATAGGGTTTTTTTTATGGTAGGTAAAATCATCCAATGACAAATCCCGCCCTTGTACGGAGCGGGAAGTAGTGTCAGACTCTTACTGACTAAAAACCTACCCCGTTCCTTCGTTGCCTATAGTGCCGGGGCTGAGCCTTTCTCTCAGAAAACGGCCCTTGACCCCAGCAGGCTTCAACCCTGCCTGCCTGCAGTTAGCAGGCTGGGCCTCTTCGGTTTGCTGACAGCTCCTTGAGGCGCGCGGGAACAGAACGCGCCGTCGACGACGTGGACTCGGTCCGGCCGGTTACCGGACGATCGGACAGCGTGCTACCCATTGCACGCCGTCCGCAAGCCCGCGCCTACGGTGGCCGGAAATCGGGATCGGAATCCCGGCGGCGGCTGGGGCGAGCGCCCCGTTGCCTCTGCCTGATGCGGTCGGCCTCCTCCTTTGCATGCATTACTGCTTCGCAGAAGGAGGCGACCGCCTGCCATCCCTCCTCGCTCCGGACCATGGCCTGAACCAAGGCCCGACGAGAGAGATCGCTGCCGCCGATTGCCTCCACGAGGACACGGCGATGTTCCGCCCAGGCGGGGCACACCTCTACAGTATGCTCCACCGTGTCCTCCGGGTGTTCCGCACAGTGGCGACACCCGGGCGAATCCTCCGCACGAATCCGGAACAGGAACTTGGCAAACTTTCCGTGTTCCGTTAGGACCTGCGTCGTGCGGAAGATAAGACTGCCGTGAGGTCTTTCCAGCCACGCCTCAAGGATGGGCCTTATCGCCTCTATTGTGGCGCGCCCCAGGGTAGAATAGGGATCGCTTCTCGGCCTTTTGGCTAAGATCAAAGTGTAGGGTAGAATAGGGTAGAGCGGGAGCAAAACCGCGGGCAAAGGCTAGTTACTAATAAAGATTACAACTGATGTATATATAATGTTTACATTAATAAGTTATTATATATAATAATCGCACCACTATAACTTAAATAACCTCTATTCTCACCTCTGTTAATGGAACCCTCTGTAAATGAGACAGATATATTTATATATACGTGGATATCTGTGACACTGGGTAAATGGGATACCTCTTTAAGTGAGACAGCAGATCCTTAAAGTCCCACTTATCCAGGTTTCACTGTAATATGAACCACATCAAAACCAATGAAAAGTCTTCAAAATAAAAACCATTCTAACAAAAACAGTACCCACCTCAAATATTTAATTATCTGTACCACATAACGAGCAGTGTGACCAACCTATGATTCCGCCATGTTGCCACAGATGAGCGAGCGAACGCGCCCGTGACTTCCGTTTCCGGCGGCGCGCCTGCGCAGCATCCGCGCATCGCATGCGCACTAGACCGACGCGGCTGTCAATACTGTCAGTGAGTACAATACCTGCTACTATTTATAATGATTAAATCCATTGGCCTTTAAGTTAGTTGATTAATAAGAAATATTACGTAGAATCAAAATCAACCACCTTAAAAGTCAATTACAGAAAACAGTTGTTCTTAAAAAACCTTTAACCGTACCGAACTTTCATTCCAAGCTATTAAATATACATATTATCACCACTGCTCTCAAAACGGTGAAGGAAAACATCGTGAAGAAACCGGTATGTCCTAGAACCAAAAATCAATTCAAAGACATCCACAAACCTCGTGTGGCCTCAATGGAAACGTTATAAGGCTATTTATGCTTATATTACCTAAATATATAACCAGGTACGGAACCGAATTTAGCACGCTGTACCAATCACTACTTTTTGAGTAGACAGGTAACGTCCCCGACGGTAACCTTTGCTCACACTTAGGTAAATTGTGATTGGTGGGATACTCAGGCTCACGGCCAATATCTCTCGTTTCTACCTTACTATGGTATTAGCGATTTGTCAGCTTTAAAAACCCGTGTTATTCTTCTACTTCTTCTCAAATCGATGGTTTCCTCTTCCATCAAAGTTTTAAGTCCCAATAGGTTGCAACGTAAATCCAAACGCCTCCAAAGGCTTGTGTAATAAATGAGGAATCTATTAGCATGAAACAGGCACTATAAATCCAGGCAGGTACAAAAACAGCATCAGATAAAAAACCAATACGATCAACCTAGGGTATCTACCAGGGTTATAAGATTGTGAACGCAAAGGGCATCACATGGAACATAGATGGGTTTTAGTCAGTAAGTTTGGCACTCTCTCTCGCTACACCCAGAGAAGGAAAAGTCATACCAAAAACAGGATCTCAGTCTTAAAATCATAGCATCAACTTTGGCTTGCGCAAAAGCTACGCCTATGTCTCTCAAATTACCCATCTCAACTCTAACTTGCAAACACAAAAACAATGGTTATATAAAGTGCATCACGTTCACGTCACACACAAGACGTCGTGCGTCACGGCTCGCAACCGGCCCGTCATCGTCACGTGTCGGAAGCGGGCCCATTAGCCCGTCCGAGGATGAAGCATCCGGCACAGCAGCGGTGACGGAAAAACAATGTTATAACATATCATGTGCATTTGCGTGCTGTATAGATTAGTTGCATGTGACCTGTGACCTGGGTGCATTAGTTGGTAATGGTTTAGTGTGGATCTCAAAAGAGTTGGTGATAATAAATTAGGAGGACAAAAGGTGGTTGGCGGATTGTTCAAAAGAGTTACCAAGGCCCTGAAATGAATAGAGTAACCGAGAGAACACAGGTTTACGAGCGAGAAAGAAGGACGGATCTATATACCATATTTAGCTCTATTCCTTTAACAGTTCAGTTTAGGTCGTCAAATGGACCGCGTTAAGAGCTCATGGTAGGGTCGCTATTCTTCTTCCATTCCATCCTGTCAACTTTAACGCTATCACTGATTCTCTCTTCTCCGACATCACTCCTCACGCAATCCATCCCTCTTCACTTTGCCTTTCACTTCCTGTCCACTTGCGCCCAACCTTCGTACAGACCTTAGTTAGGAGCGAGAGGGAATGGCCCTAGAACGCAAAGGGCAACTGAAGGACACAGTTGGATTTAGTAAATAAGTCTGACACGCTTTTTCGTTTCACCTTAGAGTGTGAGAAGTTATTGGACACATCATATTCCCACCTCGCAAAAACCCCACTGTTGCAATTAAACTGAAGATAAATTCATTGACCTTTCAAATATCCAATTCCAATGAAGGAACGGAAATATACCAACCACCCAAGTATCTAATCCACAAAAAAAAAACTGCTAAGTCAACCACACATGACGCCGCTAGCCACCAACAGTAAGAGGATCCTCCTGGCGAGATAGATCGCCTTACTATCGGTAGGTCACAGCGCGCGCCGCATCCTGTACGAGATGAGACGCGCCTTCCTGCGCGCGCGCGGTTGCACGCGCTGTTGAGCGCGACGGGGATAGCGGGCGAACTAGTATGTAGTTTATTTTAACTAATTATTTAAACTATGTAGGTATGATAATCACGGTTGTACCAATTAAGCATCACAGTCTGAACTCGGCAAAAAACAGACGTTTTCGCCAGGTACAGAAGCTAGCACGTCAATATACCCCAATATGTCAAATTTTACCAATCGAACATTAACCTTCCAATATTGTGATAAGGTTGAAAACCTATTAAAGAAATTTGACAGATTGAGGTAGGTCGATGTGCTGGCGTCTGTACAACAATCACCTAGGTTGCCATAAAATAATTTGCAAGTATTCTTCCAGTTTACCATTATGTTGATTACACATCATGGTCCTTTGAACCGGATTCCATAGCTTATGTTGAAATATTCTCACTTTTCCACTTAGATACATCAGGTTATGTTAATTTTTTGACGACATCAACATTACTCATGTTTTTTTGCAGTTACGAATATTTATAGGTGCAACATTTTATCTTAATTTATTTCAGTTCAATTTAAATTATTGTAATGTTATTTTTTCTTAATTTTATTGCTTAGTTTATATTTAATTTATTTAGTTTTTAATTCTTATCTGATTTATACCATTATAATTTTAATTTAATTAATTTTTATTTATTGACACGTATACCTACCGGGTTTTTTTAAATGCCTTTTCAACTTTCGAATTGTTGTATACCTGTATTTTAAAACTATTTTTTTAATCAGAGCATGTGTACATCACTATATGTACACAATGGTTACCTGTAATTGAATATATATACATCACATGATAATAAGTTTGTATTTTATCAAAGATTGAGTTATGTGTACTCGTTGGTAATCCTAAATAAATAAAAAAGTTTGTAATTAATATACTTAAAGTATCTACTACTGTGTGTCTACTATGTATTATATTGTTATAATATAGATTTTTAAAGTTTAAGTAAAGTCTCATTAAATAATATTCTAATAAATTAGTGTGACAAAATATGACGAAAAAAAAATTACTGTATAATTAACTTTAAGTATATTAATTACTTATAAAAATAATAAATAAACCGCCTATTCAAATCCTAAATTTTCTCTCTTGCTCCAAATAATTTCTAGCATATTCTACTTCCCCGACTCTCCCCGGCCACTGCGCATCGTATAATATTACGGCTACTGGCCGGACATCGCACACTGCGCAATCTCGCTCACGTCCATTAATTTATTATTTCCACATAGGATATTACACTTACATACTAACATACCAACATATTTTAGCTTTATTTAGTTTAGGCATGAAATACTGGCATTTCAATGAATTTATGATTGTCACCCAAATGAAAATGATGATGATGAAAGTGTTTTTAAATTGGAAATTGTAAACAACATCGATGTGGGCAGGTGTGATGCCGATGTAGGGACAGCAAAAGTTACATAAATGATAAATGATATTTATTTTGTAAGTAGGTTTTTAAAAACACTTTTACACGTCAAAATTTTTTTGTCATTTTAATCTAGATGAGGCCGGTGTTTCCTAGCTGACTACCCTGAGAAGAAACACCGAAACAAACTCAGGGGTCAAAGTCTCTTTTAAAGTCCAAACAGTAAATATGTATTGGTCAAATCACATGAGGACCATGCAGATTTGTCTGAAATGGCCTTTTGAAGAAAGAACCATACAGATTTGAGTGGACCTGTCCAGTCAGTGCAAGCATTTGTCAGTATTCGCAAAGCTCAACTCATCAGCGACACTCAGACTTATATTTTAAAAAATAATCCTGGGGTTTTTTTTTGGGGTGTGATGTGCGTAGGTTTTAGGAAAGCCTTGAAATCTATGACGTGGGATTGTGCTTACTCAACTTTTACTTTTAGGTACGCACGGGGTTTGGCCTAATTTACTATAGGTTTATTTTCTTGTTAGAAAATCATCGATCAATACCAATTTAGTTACGAAAATTCATTCATGACATACGTTTTTAGCTAAAAATAATTAATAATTAAATGATTCAGCATATATTATTCTGAAAATCGTTTTAACAAAATTGGCTTACCAATTACAAACTGCCAACTTGAAAATAGACGATAGTACTAAGAATTTATATAATATTTTGAGATTTTTAGTGTATTGCACTAATATGTTATGGTATGTTATGGTATATTATGGAGCAACAGGGGATAGGGAATATGATAGGGCAATAGGGGATATCCTAGGGCAATCCTTAGGCATTTACAGTGGACTTCGGCAAGTCCTAATAGATTTGCGTTCTCCAGTTTGCAGAATGGTCGATTCAAATGAACATTTTGTGTTTTCGGAGTAATGAGCGCAAGAGATAAATGATAATTTAGATTTTATTTTATTTATAATTAGAAACTTTGGCATGTTCCCCCGAAAGTTCAAAAGCTCAATTAACTTTTAAAATAGTTTTTAGTTCTCCTCATTTTCTCTTCTCTTTTTCACATTTTTTTAAATTAGCCCGACAATTGCGTACATTTTTTGCATTACTTTTATGTCATCTTATGATATTATTTGTGTACATAGTTTTGGTATAAATACTTAGTAAATATTTAAGTTTCTTTTGTTTCTGCAATAAATATAGCAATCAGTGTCCCACAGTTAATTTGTAAACAACAAACTATATTGTAGCCTACAAGGCTACACAATGCGACATTAATAAATAATATAAAACAAACATTAATAAAATACACAAAACACAGAACATGTTTTGTGTGTCACTGTCGTCTTAGGTATTGTAGCTATTTATGGTTCCATCTTATAAAAATAAAATAAAACAAGTTAATAATTGACGTCATTTTAAAAGCAATTATAAAGCAAAGCTTACATAGTAACTTTATTCGGAAAATAATAAATTATTTCATAAATATATATGAAAGTTGAGCAATA
This sequence comes from Leucania comma, assembly GCA_958295575.1. Classification (NCBI taxonomy): domain Eukaryota; kingdom Metazoa; phylum Arthropoda; class Insecta; order Lepidoptera; family Noctuidae; genus Leucania; species Leucania comma. The sequence continues at coordinate 8,483,293 of OY282468.1, forward strand.
TCGAAAATTCTAAAATAACTCGAAAACAAAATTATAGTTTCGTTGAAGTCTTTTGCACGAACACAACTGAATAACTAAAAGAAGATTGTAAAAGCTCTGCAGAGAAGTCTAAAGACTCTTTTAACCCATGACATACACCGTGCTTAATCCCCATAACTTTAACTTAATAGGAAGTTAAGTTGCTTGACAAAATAAAATGACACAATGACGAATATTAGCATGTATCAATAGGTCGATAGAATGTAAGCTGAATTTTATGTTAATTTATAAGGCACGTGCTATTCACCAATAAGTTCCTAACAACACAACAGAAAATACGAATTTACACATTAATATGACATCCCAATAGATATGCAAAAATTTATTCCGATTATATTCATCTGTATCATCGTTTTATAACAGCGGTCGATGAACTCTTGTATGATCGACGACAATGGTGCGAAAGCTAACTCTAATATTATCTTTTGTTAGTCAATAAGCTGTTTCAGTGAAGTGTTTGGACATTGTAAATCGATGTCTTTTTGATATTCAAATTAAATCACAATCGATTAAATGGTGTTATGGTGTTTGTATATCTTTGATACGTACTACTACAATAAATCTTTGAGAATGATTTCTTTAGGGAGCTCACTTGATTTTTATATTTGATTCGGACATGGTTCATATTTCATCTTTGTACTAACACTCTTTCTACTATTTACCAACCGATCACAAACTAACTCACTTTCAAATACAAACCCAATAACACTGATTAAGAAATTATTTACATTAAGATGCTATCTCGATGAGCAACAAAACACATCAATAGCTCCACACTTAATTAAAACACAAAGCGATTGCAATCGAAACGAACACCGTTTCTAAAGGTCACTGACCTTATTAGCGGTAACACTAGCGTTCGCGATTGTACACCGTGTGTTCTTTTTTCAAACGTAGTTTAAAGCAATAGTATTTATGTGAAGCTGTGACCACAGACACAATGTTTGGCCCATTATGCGCTTCTATTGTGACTACTCTATGGTTATCAAAAGATGGCATTGAAAGGGTTTATGTCGTTAGTAATTAAGACGTCATTTCGTTTATTGGTTCTCAACCAAGATAGTGTGCCGTTGTCTCAAAACTATAAATAATTGCCAATGATTTAAAATAATGGCAGAAATGACGATTTAGCGAAGAGACGATAAATTAGTGGTTTTCCAAGACGCAATGCTAAAATTCTTTTACCTTATATAAAAATAAGAAATATTCTGGCGACATTTTTAGAAGCTAAAAGTAGATTTTTATTTGGCAAGAACAAAGTAAGGGTCTCAGTATTCACGTGGAAAAACAAAAGTTTCAAACTGTTGCCGGTTACATCATAACTAACATTGTAATTAAAGTTGAAACAAATAGAAGGAATTGACGTAACTTGTGTAATATTTATTTTCGTTGAAAAGAAACTCGAGATTCTTACATAATGTTACAAAAACTTTGGATCATGCGTATTTACTCCATTTACGGTGGAAAATTACTGGGAAAATTCTGATTTTATACAAATTATTGTTTTAACAACCGTTATGATTTTCATGCGATTTCTTCTAGATATGTAAAATGTATCCATAGGTAGTCAAGGTACCTTTACTTAAAATTTAAAGTAAACAAAACATATTTCGACGGGTCCAAAGACCAAAAGTGTATATTATGTATAATAAGACGCTATGTATTTTAGAACTTATTTACAGAACTTTAAAATCTCATATTGTAAATTAAAAAAATTTGATATACGATTATTTTCCTCTGTACCTGTCGATTTGTGGTAGGTTTTCCGCCTATTCAAATTATTTAACCTAGACCTAATTTTAATGATTACGTTACAGTAATTACATTACACACTTTTTTTTTTATCTTGTCCTTACAGAAATAGAGTTGGTTTATGTAGATTTTCAGACTCATGAATATAAAAACTATCTTATTTTAGCGGCTTCGTCCGCGTGAATGTTGGCTATTGCGAACGTGGAGTCTAAATCGAAGACTGATAAAACGTAACCTATGCTCATCCCTGGAGTTGAAGCTTCCCCCATACCATATTTCATTAAAATCGGTTCAGTAGTGAAAGCGTAACAGACAGACATACAGAGTTACTTTCGCATACACGGATTTTACAATATCACATTAAGTCAACACTCCTACAAGACTATTCGTCATAAAGTTATGGTGAAACCAACCTATTCTTACCCTAAAATGTAAAAATGTTATTGCGAATTTTTTCAGCTAAATGTAGAATTTTATTTTGCAAGGTTCATTCAGGACAAGTAAGGCTTCCCTATTTCACGTGGGGGAACAAAAGTTTCCAAGTTTTATCGTTACATTCGTTACATCATAAAGAACAATTATAACTAGATTTGGAAGAAAATAGAAGGTGATGTAAGTTATGTCATTTTTGTTTTCTTTAAGAGTTTTAATCACGTTTGTTTTGAGTCAATCTTACATCATGGTGAGTCGTAATAAAAGAACTTTTTACAAAAAAGAACAACATAGTTCAATGTAAAAAAAAGGCTTAAAAGAGAAAAATAACTCAATTTTGGGAGTCGGTGTTTCTAGAATAGTTTTTTTTTTTTTATGTAGTAATATTTCACCACTATCACACAACGCCGACTAGCCCCAAGCTAAGCAGAGCTTGTGTTATGGGTACTAGACAACTTGTTTTGTCACTTCGTTATTTAAGAGCGGCCAACCCGAGGTAAATTTTCATACCGCTCTTACGTGATTATAATGTTATTACTCAATCATCTTTCTCCAGATATTTTGGATACACAAATAACTTGTGGACTTGTGGATTATGTAGGCTTCTATAGAAATAAAATACGACGTTGACGATAGACGAGTGGGGATGCCCCACTATTTTTTTTTTGAAGTGGCATAATCATTGGATGATTATCCCACTTCAAAAAAAAAATAGCCAAATTTTCCGCCTTTTTCCGGCAGTAAAAAGCTTTTTTTCTTTCTTTTCTTTTCTCCTTGAAACACGCGTGGCACACGTGGGACACGCGGCGTGAGGGTCGTTGCCTCACACGTGCATCCTTCGCCTTTGCTAGCATTACTGCTTCGCAGAAAGAGGCGACCGTCTGCCATTCCTCCTCGCTTTGGACCATGGCCTGTAACAAGGCCCGCCGCGACGAGGACACGGCAGTGCCGTGTGCTCCACCGTGTCCTCCAGGCGGTCCTCACAGTGGTGAAAGAAAAGAAAGAAAGAAAGAAAAACAGTTCATTTACGCGCAATGAATGGTGACACCCGGGCTTCACTTTCACACGAATCCGGTGCAGGAACTTCCCGAAGTCATCGTTCTCGGTGAAAACCTGCCCCATGCGGAAGGTGACGCCGTGACGTCTTTCCAGACACTCCTCAAACAGAGGGCTTATCGCCATATTTATGGCGAGCTCAAAGGCCCACCTTAACACCGACTTCACCTTAACCACTGCAACAATAGTTTAGTGTTTTTTTTTACATTGAAGTCGGTTGTACTTTTTTTAATTTTTCAGTCTGTAAAATACTCAGCCAAATTTAATACCTTCCACCTTTCGCCTCTATGGTACTTTATAGCCAGAGTACGTCTTATAACAACTCTAATAATTCCAAAAGCGGTTAGAATACATTGATTTATTACAGAATTCCGGTGCCTTTCATCATCAGATCAGTTCAATGGGATACATCTTCTTTTTCTTCCTTCAGTCAGTCATCGACTACACGTACCTATAAACAAAGCAATTTTACTTATAACGACAGTTCTGCTGTGTTCCTATGAGGAGTTCCGTTCCATATCTTTGAATTTCATTATCAGATCATAACAATATTTTTATGGGACCATTCGAAAGTATAACCTTTCAATCAAAAAAATATTTTTTTTAAATTGGTCTACAAATAACCGAGAAATCGGTGTACATACATAAAAAAATTACATACAGCCGAACATATTATAACCTCTTCCTTTTTGAAGTCAGTAATAAAATTACATCACCAATAAAAATTTACTTCATCATCATCATCTCTCGCATTAACATGTTTTGTGAATTTTTAACAAAGACATGAAATTAAAGTAGAATAATTATGTTTGTATTTTCATACCTTAGAGAATTTAATAGTACATCGTGATACAAGTGTGTACTGTAAGTGGTTACCGTTGAGGCGGTATTAAGACCCGAGCCATGGCGAGGGTCTTAAGAGAGCCAATACATTACTCACGTGTATCATACGACGTTTTTCAATACACTTGTGAAGAAAAATAATTAAGCTAACTATTATCACAACAGAAAAACTAGTAACATTTTTCATAATATGGCTGTAAAAAATTAAATTTGTTGTCATAAACGTGCATCAATTTTTTTTTTTAATTTACCCATAGCTGAAGGCTATGGCTAAATAGTCTTTTGATCAAAGTCGTTGTTTATTTTCTTGCGCAAAAAGTTTCTACGATAATGTCATTTTAGTGACAATAGAATACGCATATAATATTTTCTAATGTTTTTGTAGTATTTGATTTTATTTAATTAATACAGCCAATGAACTTCACTCGAAAAAATCACACCAAAAACCGCGCGCATCGCGGCCATAAACCACAAAGAAAAATAAATATTTATTTGAACGAACTATTCATTTATTATATGTTTTGTTATAAAATAAATCGTTTTTACAAGTTAAAATGGTTGAAATTGCATGAATTCAGTAATGTGACACTAATTTATACTATTGAACGAACGCAATAACCTAATTTTTTTTTGTATTAAAGATTTGGTTTGCGAACAAAGAGGTTATAGCTATATTACAGCACTAGTGCGTAATGGTAATGAAAATGTCATAGTTTGGTAACAGGTGCCATTATATACCTAAGTTTAGTGCAATAAGAGCCACTTTCTGAGCAAGTGTATTGAAAATAATGTTCAAGACGTGCAGACAACAGACGACTGAAAATCACAGTTTTCACAAAGCGATTTAAAAAAATGTAATTGCCCATAATTACGGTTTACTGTCAAAAAACAAGATCTAACCTCAGTTATTTTACGGCCGGATTTCGAAGCAAAAATAGAAATGAATTTTGCAAGAAGGGGTGAGATTTTTTATATCCACGTGGAGCAACAAAAGTTTCAGATTGTTTACTGTTACATCATAAATGAAAATTATTTTAACCTGTTAGGAAAAAAAATAGAAGACGGTTTTTTTTTAAAAAAAAAAAAAAAAAAAAAAAAAGACGGTGATGTAAGTTATGTCATTTTTATTTTGTTTTTGAGTTTAAATCAAGTTTATTTTCTGATATAATTTGAGTGACACATCACTACACATAGAATTTAAAAACAAAGTCGCTTCAAAATAAATGTGTAACACATTAAATTACTCTAAATGTTTGAGCAGCACTGGGTAATTACGAATAGAAACTTTTTTGTTCAATATAATTTAATTTTAATTATATATATATATCAAGATAATAATAAATATTATAGCTTTATAGGTATATACACAAACTGTAAATAATAATACGTAGAAACGGATAGAAAAATAACTCATTAGGTATCAGGAACAATAAACAAAACAGTGACTACTTTCGCCACATGCAAAAAATTATTGTAACAAAAATAGAACTTTGTTTTGCAAGAAAGGGTAAGATTTGGCATTTTCACGTGGACGGAGAAAAGTTTCACAGTTGCCTGTTACATCATAACGAACCATTATAACTGGGGTTGGAAGAAAATAGAATGATATGATGTAACTTATATAATTTTTATTCATGGCTTAAAATTTTCAGGCTTGGAATACCCATGGTTACATTACAATTTGAAAACATAAAAAAAATAGAAAAAAAAAATAACAGAAATCAAAGTTATTCTTTTACGTTATTCTTTTTCGAAATGAGGTATTTATTGATGGCTATGTATTTTGTATTTTTTCAATATACACTATGTATTTTGTGTTTAAAACAATAAACACCTCATTTCGAAAAAAGAATAACGGACATTTAACAGCAAATTTATTTTAACTTATAATTCAAATCCGAAGATATTTCAGTTCAAAGTAACCCGTTTTTTAAAACAGAAATTTCTTAAGTAAAGACTTATTATTTAGAGTAAACCGTCTAAAACTACATGAAAATTTCCTTAGAAGAACCATGTAAAACGAAAGAAGTGTTGCAGTGTAAACGACGTCTACGTTTTTGACACTCCAAAAATCAATGCCTACGGCCATATCTGTCATGTATGGTAAAGATCACCCAACAAGAAAAACATCCTGCAAGTTATAAAGACTGTATAAAATACCAATAGCATGATAGATCGTATGATCAACCTAATCAAGCCACTAATACTAAAATGCCCTTGAATCTTCGCATAGTCACATGGAAAGCTGATTGATGGGCTTTCTGGCCAATGAATGGAGTTCTAACTGGAGTTTTCTTGAACAAAGAAACCATTTGATAATTGCCCTCATTTCGGAAACAAGATTCACATCTCGAACGCACTTGTCTATAAATGGCTACGTAATGTACAGCACAAACCATCCTTCAGGTACCTCGGTGGTACTGCAATGTCCGTTAAGAAATAGTACATTTTGATACTCGTACAAGTGGGGAAAGTTTGTCATTGCAGCCGAGGCGAAATTCTGCAGTTCTGAAGTGCTGCAGTGACAAATCTCCACGTGTATCAAACGACGTTTTTCAATACACTTACGATGAAAAATTCACCAATATATCTTCAATCGGAAAATTACGACGCATTTTTGTTCATTTTGTACTGAAGAAAATTTTCCAAAGTTACCTTACAATTTAGTTTTGATTTGATGGCAGCAGGTTATTGCTAGTATTTTTTACCTCAATCACATAATCTGGCGGCGTAGCATCGAAAGTATTCTCTTCAAATCTTCTTTTTCACAACTATCAGAATTGAATAAGTTAGTTAATATTAGGTGTACTTTTTTCCCGCGCACCTTTGCAGGTTGAAGGAGAAGCAAAGGTATCATCCTAATATTAAAAATAAAAAAAAATCAATTAATTTTGAATTTAAAACACAGATAATTGTTAATTTGTTGATATTAACGTTTTATTGTTGACGCAATCATGTATATTGATTTTAACGATTTATTATATTCTGTTCAAAACACAATTTAAATTTTCATTAAATATTAAAACCTTAAAAATATCCGCCTATTTGCTTTTTAAAAAAAAAACATCCTTGTCCGTGACGAAATAGGAATAATAAAAGCCCTTGTTTTGATAAATGGAAAAAAAGCACGCGGGTGACAAACTTGGCGAAGCTAATCGTAGTGTGATAAGAGGCAGTTTTCGAGTAAATGTATTGAAAAATATAAAGCACTACCCAATAGGGAATATGCATGCACTTTTTTTATTTTTTTAAACGTTACTACTAGTTATTACATTACCAAAAATAAATATAACACATTCAAAATATAATCCATTGAGCTAGAAAAAAAATATTAAAATCATTATCATTTTCGCGCGATTGAAACGTGGCCATTTTGGCGCGCTTATTCTGTGACGTCAGATTACACGAGTTTGTTATCAACAACAAAGCGTTTCGCTTTTAAAGTTAAAAAAGTGTCTGATTAAAACAATCGATTACCACGGAAAAGCACAGAAAAGATTACTATAAATATTGTGTCGTACCCATGTGTGAAAATAACAACAAAACGGCATCTGAAAAAATATATTTCCTTATGCCGAAAGATGAAGATATGAGGAAAAAGTGGTGTAGGGCAATGAGAAGAAACAATATATCATCTTTGAGCCGTTTATACTGTTGTGAAGATCATTTTAACGTAAGTAAAGAGATTAAAAAAGTGATATAGGTACCTCTAAGAATCATTTTTACTTAGTGTACTTGTTTTGTTTACATACTTTGACGAAAACATACGTTTTACTTGCACGTATTCAATGGCTGAATCTCCATATGATTCTCGTTCAGATCTGACAAAAACAATAAAAATAGCTGCATATTTTAGGTTATGTTTGTTATATTTACAAAACTATGAAAATAATCATGTATTAAGTGATATAGTTACTTATTTACCTCGCAGCTTTTACTCCTCTGAGTTCAGCAGATGTAAAATCTAAATTAGTTGCAAAATACGTGGACATCATGAACACGTCTATTCTAGGCAGATTGTCTGATTGCGCTTTGACAAAACCGGCTTCAGTCATTGTGCTAAATCTTTCTTCATAAAGATTTAATACTTTTAACTCAGAATAATATGCAAAAACCATGAAACAATATAATTATTCACCAGAAAACATCTAAACAATTTGTTGACAGACGACGTCAGAGTGTAAGATGTCGTCACAACTTTGTCTGCCAATAGCGTTGCGTTTTGTAAATTTGCGAGGGAATTACAAAAAGGCTACTTTTTGATGATTAAATTTTACTATTAAATTATGAAAAAAATGAAAAATAGTTGTGTAGGTATGTTTTTTTAGTAGTAAAGAATACGAATAAAAATATTTTATTCAATTTGGGGTCACGTGCATATTCCCTATTGCGGAATACAGAACTGAAAAGTTTCAAGCGACAACAGTTAAAATAGTAAAAAATTAGATGGCAACAACAACCTTAATTTATTGCCCACCTAAGTACATAATACTCATATCTAAAGATAACTTCAAAAGCTACTTTAATTCACTAGGAAATAGGTTCATATGCGTGGGAGACTGGAACACCAAACATGTTTACTGGGACTCGATTGACGTTTCCAGGTAGGCAGCTACTTTCTATCATTAATGAAATTAATCTCAACTATACCTCCCACGGTGCTCCTACCTACTGGCCAATCGGCACAAATAAAATTCCGGATTTATTGGACTTCATTATCACAAAAAATATCCCACCGAATCATTTGAACATTGTTGAATGTACCGACGTGTTATCAGACCACGTCCCTGTTATTCTTGACATGTATTGCAAAGCAAATCTTAATCAAAATTCCTCGAGATTATACTACTGAAATACTGACGAAGTTATATAGAGTTTTTATTTAGAGAAGAAAATAGATTTAAAAAAATCCTTGAAAACAAATACAATGTGGAGGCAGAAAAGGGACCTTCAACAAATTAATTCACCAAACGGCGTAATGGCTAAATGGCGCATAAAGGCAAACCAAAGCAAGTCAGTACACATGTTACTTTTACTCTTAGAAGAAAGACCTGCCCCCGAATTAAACTTTATAATTAGGAAATCTCGCAAAAAGAAGACGCAAAGGCGTGTATATGGACCGCAGACGTACAAGGCAGAAACATACGAGTATATAGACCAAACGCAAACAACTGGTTGCGAGAGTTAGGGACATGTATTGGATGATTCGATGAAAATCACTATCTCCAACAACTAAGATGACCATTTACAAAGCCCTGTTTCAAACCTATAAGAACTTATGGAATCGAGCTATGGGGAACAGCGACATTACAGAGATTCAATTAATTAAAATGCATTATCAAGGCTGGAAGGTACGGGAAGCGCTCAATACTTTTATTTAAAAAGATATAGCGTTCTTCCTTTGATAAACCGCTTTGAATTGCATGTAACACAGATTGCCAAGTTACAGAAAATTAGAAGAGAATAAAAATTAACGAATAGTCTACAAAAATAGTAAGTATCCGCTTCCGAACCTTTTTTTTATAAAATCACTTTAATTTTGGAACTCGTTCTCATTCTCATTCTCATTTTGGAAATGAGAGATGATAATATATCGCTGTTTTTTAGGTCCCACTAAAAATAATTGCAAAATAACTTTCAAGTTCGGTAGTCGGTGGTTCTGGTATTTGTATTATATTATGTATAATATTAGCATAATCGAAAAAAAAAACATCAAAATCGGTCCGTAAACAATGAAGATGATGATGATGACAGTTGATGAAATGAGGGTATTTCAGTGTGAACTTTACGCACCCCTTCAGGACGCACTGACGTTATGTTATGTTATGAAATTGTGTCAACAATAAACCGACATGAGATGCTGCAATCCCGGAAAATTTATATGAAGTGTTATACGGTCCATCTCCGAAGTTCTTCACCAAAGGAGAATGCTAATCCTGGGCCCACCTTCCATTAGCTATGTGTGTCACATCATTGGATTGGTATTTTTGAGGTGAATAAAAGTTACTATTGCACCGAGTTTTAAATCCCTTGATATAACACACATAGAGCTATAGGAAGGTGGGCCCAGATTTCATAATAACCTGGCATCCTTCTTTAAATTGAACCACTTGAGAGCAAAACTCTTCAAAATCAAATCGATATCGATATATCGATAAATATTCAAGTGACTTGAGAACCGTTTTTTTTTTGGAAGTCGATTAAAAATTCTCGTAATGATACAGTATATACACATAAGTAGGTAGATAATATTTGTCAATAAGGAGTTCTGTTTTATGCCTTCATAGTCAAAGTCTAGTCAAGCTTTTAGTTAGATCTTCCTTTGAAGTTAGCATAAAACTAATCAATTATTCATTTCCCATTAAAAATTGAATTCAAGCAGTGTGTATACTAGTGTATCTTCGAAGTTCAAGGTTAAATGCAAATTGATATAAGTAATGAACCTACCACGATTCCTACTAGTTACATACTATACTACCAGTTATAACGAAACAAAGCAATAAATCAACAAGATCAATCCATTTTCTAAAAGTTAAACCCAAACGTATAATAAATATAGAATAGTTGACATATACTGATGAAGTAACTAATTTTAACGATACTAAATTATATTTGAAATATCTGTTATTTATTTATTGTGCACACCTACCACAGTTTTGTCTTTTTAACCCAAAGGTTGACTGGTAGAGAATGCCTTGTTGCATTAAGTCCGCCTATGTACCACTATTGTACATGAAGATTAAATAAATAAATAAATGTATGTAAGGAAACCTCCCGAACTTACCATGTCTAGTGAGTACCTGCATCATGCGGAAGGTGAGGACACTGTAACGTCTTTCTTACCACTCTTCAAAGAGGGGACATAACGCTATAATTATAGCTTGCCCACGATATAACCCAAGAAAACATACTAGCGTAATGATATTCTATAAAATTGTATAACCAACAAATTGTTATATGTTTTTTATATAATTGTATAGCAACAATTTCGGCGGATTTGAGACCATTTATTGAAGATTTACATTTGTCTATCTCCGAATTTCTTATTCAGATGTTCACCAAATTCAAACGAAAAATCGTTCAGAGAAAAAAATAATCAACAAAATCGTAAAACATTCAACTACATACTAAACATTTTAGAAAATAAAAACATTCAGTCGAAATCAGACTTTTCTCCATTTTTGAAATCGGTTAATAATAGTGTCTTATATAATAATTTGTTTAAAGCAGTGGTGGCCGAGTGGTAGCGGCCCCGACTTACGAGTTGTAGGTCGCGGGTTCAAACCCAGCCAGGCGCATTACTTTGTGTAATATATTTCATTACCACTGCTCTCAAAACGGAGTAGCAAATATTTGTTAACAAGGAAGCATAACCACAAGCTGTGGGTTTCTTTTTAAGGGTCACGTCACAGTCAGGGGATCACGGGTGGGTATTAGTCAGCAAATGTCTGTCACTCCCTTTCACTCCATCCAGAACTGGAGAAGCCATTTAAAAATTTCTCACAAAAAAGTTATAACCATTACATTTACAAAACAACGAGGTTCATAACAGAAACAGCGAATTTCTCCTCCTAATATAAAAATGTTCTGCCGAAATGTTAAAGCAAAAATAGAATAATATTTAGCAACAAGAAATTAAGGTTTCGTATTCTCACGTGGAGGAAACAAAAGTTTGAAACTATTACAACAAGCAATTTCGGGGTTCGTAATATTTATTTTGGTCGCAAAGAAAAACTGTTTGGTAAAACTCTCAATTGTATACTAATCCATTAGGTAAGGATTAACACACAATCACGAGTTGAAATTTTAAAGTTAATGACTTTTTTATGTCACATACGAGTATACCTTTAAAGTTTAGTCGTTTTAATCCCGCGGAGGGTCGATTCGGTACATGAAATACTATCGATATGTAAAGAAAAAATTAAAAAATAAAGTACTCGTACTTTTTTTCAAAAACTCGAATTAATATAAGCTTGTACGAAATTATTTTTTTTAAGTAAACGAGTCAATGTAGGTAACTGTCAGTCGTTGCGTACTAACTACCTACAGTTCATTGGCCTCGATCAGCTGACGTTTACTAAAAGAAATTAATTTCGTACATGCGTAAATCAATTCGAGTTTAAAAAAAGTAATTTATTTTTCATTTTTATCTTTTCAAATCGATAGGGTTCCATGTACCGAATCGACCCTCCGCGGGATTAAAACGACCAAAATTTAACGGTGTATAAGTATGTTTATCAGTTGTCTAGTACTCATAACACAAGCTCTGCTTAGCTTGAGACTAGACAGCGTTGTGTAATAGATGTGGAATATTATATTATTATTATTGCATTCATTTATTTTTTAACCATATTTTATATTATTTTTAAACATTTATTTTTAAAAAAATAATTAAAAAACATTTAAAAATATAAAAAATAGTGTCTCACCGGTATCGGGAACAGGGTCCAAGCTACCGGCGGTCAGGGCTCCAGAGAAAGGAACCTCTTACCTTATTGTTATTATTATTATTACATATCAACACACAGCTGAAACTACTGGGACTAGGAACATGAAATCTAAAAAAAGGCTTCCTTCTAAGATGTAGGCGAGTACTAAGAAGGCATTTTTGAAAATTTAGCTTAAAAGGGGCTGAAATGGGAGTCCAAAGTATGTATGGAAAAACCTACTTTCAAGCGAGTAAAGCCGCTGGTAGAAGCTAGTTCTTTTATATCAGAGTGCCTAGTGTGAGTTTGTTTTACGTAAACGCGATCGACACGTTTATGATGTTCGACGCACTGATTGGCCTACGCGAAACTCTTAGCCAATCAGAGAGCCAAACGCGGTAAACGTTTCGATCGCGTTAACGTAAAAACAAGTCGCACACAGATAAACGATTTTTGCTTCTCGAAATTATTCTACAGGTTGGTGATTTTTACATGCTGTTTTTATGATAAAGTGGTTGGAAATCTATTTCAAACTGTTCTTGACTGAACTAATGGTTATTTTTTTGTATCTTTAAATGTGAAAGAAAAAGCATTCGTTTTACCTCATTCTATATATTGTCTATCGAAATACAAAATACTGAATTTTGTTCAGCCGATATCAAATTTTATAGTGATTTTTTTGGTATCAAAAAGAGCTTGCGGAAATCATTAAAAAAAACTCCTCCTCCTTTGATGGAGCGAGAGGAATTGTCAAGATTTTACTGACTAAAAGCACTAAAACTAACTAACTACACATAGTTATGTAGGTTTATATTTTGCACAGGATCCTGCCCTCCAATATGTTCTCTCTCTATAACTCAAAGGTTTGCTGGGAGTAAACTCATTGCTGAGTTAAGCTCGCCTTTGTACATGAACTGTCTGTATCTCCATATACACCGTTAAATGGTCGTTTTAATCCCGCGGAGGGCCGATTCGGTACATGAATCACTATTGATTTGTAAAGATAAAATTAAAAAATAAAGTACTTTTTTTCTAAAACTCGAATTAATAGACAAATATACCCCAATACAGACCCAAATTGTGGTAATAAACAGCATCGTATAACCCAACAACATTGCTATATTCCTCAAATAACACGTGCACATATTCGCAACAAATCATAAATATATAAATAGGCGACATGGCCAACCGAATTATTTTTGCCCTGAATAATTTTATACGCATTTTAAAATATCTTTTGAAAATGAACGTGGGATTTACGATGCTGAAACCCGTTCGAAGGGTAGTCTGCCCTTTTGGGCTCTCGAGACCCGTCAAGGGGTCCTGCGAATTCATTTTCTTAAATTTTTTTTCGTCTTGACAAACCCCAGCTGGTATAATACGACATGTTATAAATAAAATCGCGATTTTGACCCGTCACGCGTATAAGGGATGTTCCGTAGATTGATAGAAAGCAACCTCTTTTTATCATTTCGAATTGTGAAGCACCCCTAATTTTTAGACTTTAAAGATCATTTTTCTTTGACATGTTTAAAAAATAACGGTAAATGTTACGTTGTGCGTGTGCACTATGATTCGACACAGGACGTCCTGTCTGTTTTGCACCAATTATTATTATACCGAAGCGGAACAGTTTAAACATGTGATTGCTTTGAAATGTTCACGTATAACAGTATCAAGAGCAGTATTTGTAAGTCTCCTTGCCAGAATGATCATTTAATGGAAATATAAATTACTTACAAATATATTTTTGGTATATTCATATGTGTACTTTAGGCAAATTCACCTTTGAAATGAGAACTAGCACAGAAAAGTCATAAGCTGTCTTCTATTTGACATTTATGAAACCAGAGATATTTCTGGATATTCGCAGAATCACTTTGTCTGGACTAAAAATAGGTAAACGTACCTACAAAGGTCAAACTTCACTAATGGTCCGAATTTCTTGAATGAAATATACCCTATTCCAAATAATTTATGCTTGATTTTATCTGATTACATCAGGTATTAGTTTAATGTGCATTAGACGCATATCATCAGGGTTTTGTACACAATTGTTACGCACAACCCTTGTAGTGTAGACATGTTTAGAAATACAGGTACCTGTATATGACCAATTGACCATACACCGGCGCATTTTCATACGTACTAAAGATCCCTAAATGGTCAATATAAGGGGAACATACAGGTGGTGTGTTTTAGCTGCAGAACCCGAGTCCGATACGCCATTATATTATTGTTAGTAACTCACTTAAAACTTGAAACCGGCGTGCATAAAGTTCTAAATGTTCCTATTTTTCCTAAAAACTTTTCTCCAATAACCATAATTATTTATCTGGCATAGACAACCCAGTGTAAAAATTTAAACATATTAATTTAAATATTACTAAACATGTAAATTTTTAAAAACTAAAACGCAATATTAAAAACCCATCAATTAACAAATCCCAACAATCAGTTCGACGACCTCCAATTAAAAAAATATTAAACCAGCTTCGCGATTCCTAATTGCAGTTCTAGAACCGCAACTGGCCAGTTTCTTCCTGCGGCCCGTGGGAACCGGGGCCCAGAAACCTAGGGGCCCCTCGATGCACCCTGCCACGCACCCCACTTGCGACCCACCTTGTAAATGCTTGCTGCACCGGTATGTTGAGAATATTTTGTGTTGATTTGATTGGTGTCTCGTAAAAAGTTGTTGAGGGTTGAAAAAAAATTTGGGTTATTTTTTAAAACTTTTTTTATTGTAAATATATTTTTTAATTTTAGTTAAACATTTAAAAATGGAACGCCGAACAGCTTCAATAAAGAATTAATTCAGTTTTTTCAGCGAGACTAAATAATATAGACGTAACTTAGTAAAAAAATGAATAAAAAAACTTTTGACATTAAAGACTAGGTATTACACAACAGAGGCAACTTTTTTTGGTATCGAATACCTAGCAGTCTATAAAAAAATGTCTTGCAATAAAATAATCAATTTTGTCGTGAAGACTTAATATTAAGTGAAGGCAAAAGTTTGTAAGTGTGTGTGTGTGTATGTTTGTTTCACGCTCGAACAGCTGAATGGATTTTGATGAAATTTGGTACACGAGTAGACCATGTCCTGAATTAGCACATATGATACTTTTTATATCGAGAGTGTATTCCCTAGGGATAATTTTCTAGTAAGTATACTGGGCTGGCTGCTAATTTATCAACAATTACGTGTCGAGTATATTCGACTTTAAAAGTTAAATATATGCAACTGAAACGACATAATATTATCCCCAAAAATTTATCATTTACGAGTGCAAATATGAAATAAATCAAAACCATAATTGCATACATTACGCCAGTACTACAACAAAAATATGCAAAGCATTTATTCATAGCACCCCAACATTCGAAAGGGTATGATAATTGGCAAGGAATGACTGCTATTTACTACAAAAATAATATAAATATTTAAGCAATAAAATTTCGTAAACAAAAATATAAAAAAAATATCGCAAAAAAGCCTACGTGTTTCAGCAACGCCGAAATATATAAAGACTAACCTATAAAACCTACATTTCGTTACACCAACACAGCTCCGAATAAGCAATCAAGTGTGAAATGAAATCTAACGAAACTAACGAATCTGCGTTGTTGCGACGCTTTCGTTATAACGATTAGCGGGCGGCAGAATTTCGCAACGTAATAACGAATCGTTCAGTATCGTAATCGTAACGGCTGAAAAAAACCTTCTTCCGATTGAGGAAGCTGTTAATACGGCGTTGAGTTACGTAAAGTTATTTTCTCAGAACATCGGTGTTCTGTTCTTTTTATACTTATTTCAGAAGGTTGCTCGTAAATAATGTTTGTAATACTTTAATTTAAAATGCTATACTTACTGCTATATTAATTCTAGTGGTGTAATGTCAACACCCGAAAGATCGGAAGATATTTATTTCGCGATAGAATTGTTTCATTGACTTCCGAAGTATTTTAAGTTTGATATTTTATTTTCGTTTATATATCTCAAGGATAAGTAGCTAGATATACAGAATGACTTTTAATTAGAGGGTAAAAAAAGATATGAATTTATGAAAAAAACATTATGGGACTGCGTCAAAATTATCGAGTTAGGTGAACCTAATGTACTGAAACGTATACATAAATCTCTTGTGTTTTTTCTCCAAAAAGGCTTGATCGAATGTTTTTTGTATAATTATGTAACATATTTAGTAGGTCTGAGAATGGGTCGTAACGTATTTTTATCTTTCTGTCTCCGATATTTTTTTGGAAGTAATCTACATGGTAAGACGTTTGCCAGGTCAGCTAGGCTTTTTTACATGTTTAAGAAGTGGCTTCTCAGTGATATTTGTTTATATTTATGAGTACTGTCACGAACTGAAAGAATATAAATAAGTTAAAGGATATAACTACGCATAGACTACTAGACTATCTCCTTCCACACAAATGAAGTTTCATAGAACCGGACTGAATCGAGTGACCTCGCATCGCGTTCGCCTATCTACCTGAGCCACTGACCATAAACCATTATTACTTACTTTTTACGTCACATTAGCGACGAAACCTACCGGTGACCGTTGGTCAACCCTTAAGCAAGACCATGAAGACTCCTTCCTCGCCAGAATAATTGTAATTTAATAACCCTACCTTTTCTAAACCGGTCGCCATTACAAGCCATTCATTCGCAAGAATGACAATTGATCACTTGTCATTCTTGCTAAATTCTTTTATTAAATCTCATAGAATATTTTGGATCGTAAATTTTTGTATAATGGTAACTTCTTTAGATGCGAATCTAAACAAGTGGTGATGTATATGGTAGTAATTATATGTGAACAAGGGTGTTCCTAGTTGTTTAACTTGCTAATCATTGTTCAGGTTGTAGATGAGCAGATAACTCGCACCCCAAGTGTACGTCACGAGTACTGTCACGAGCATTAATGTGTGACTTTAGCACAAAATTTAGAAGCGATGTTCTTTTTTCCTAATATTTATACACACTGTGTCTCACATCTTCAACCTAACTCTGCTGTGACTCGCGCAGGTCTGCTGGAAGAAATATTTTTTTTAAATAAGCAGCACCTTTGTGCTCTCCAATCTGTTTTTTTTATTGTTTTCGCTTTTAAGTGTTGTACCTGTATTATAAAAAATACACCTACTATTTTTAGGTGCAAAATCCTAAGTTACCTAAATTCTTTCAGTTGCCCTTTGCATTCCAGGATCATGGTACACAGTTTCGAACAATCTTGAAACTGTTACGTTGAAATCACAATAAAACATCAAGGAGCAAGCCTATTGCCATCGACCGGGAACAATATTCAAATTCCGAACACAACCCCCCCCCCCTCCGAAATTATTTATAACAAGTCAATACTTATAAACGAATTGAGTCCTCTTGGTCTTGTTAGCCCTCCCCTAGGTCCGAGCCTGTTAACATTCACTATTTTCAGAAAAATAATATTCAATACGTAAATGTTAGGTGTGTATGCTGTTGACTGTACTACATAATGTCTTGTCTAGTTTGCCGGCTTTTCGATTGAAGAACTCGCACAAAGTTGGCCGTGTCGGGAATTTCCGAAGGCGACTGTTGTATTACAGCGTGAAGGTAATACAGTATAATATGTCAGCTTTCATGTAATCTTAAGTTCTTGCCAAGTTCCCGAGGCGAAGTTCCGCGTTGCTTATAAGTTGTAAAACACGGGTTTCTTTGATTAAATATGTTGCTGATCATTAAAAAAGAAAGTTTATTACATGTCTATTTGTATGTAAAAGTAAGTTAACATCGTTTGGAAAACATTACCATTCAGCCAGCCTATTTTTTTTTTCTTTTTAAATTCATACTTTTACTAACCGTAACCATAATCAAAGGATCTACAAGAATTTCATTAGTATAGCAATGCATGAAACCTACGATTTAATAATTTGCAATTTAGAAAATCCATTTTTGCAAGTACTTTGGCTGTGAAAGTGTCTAGTGCTGCCATCTAGTTGTCCTCACTGCAGTTATCAGCTAGACTCCATACTAACCTACAATAATATTCTATTGGAACAAAAAACCTTTTATTGAAACAGAAAAACATTAGAAAAAAGCAAAGTGTTATTGTTATTAGATATTCAAATTCTGGGTTAAAATAGAATCAATCTGTTTAGACAAAAATATATAAACAAAAATGATTACATACAATGCTAGCAATATGTATGGCACTAAAAACTACACAACGTCATTGGGTGTGAGTGAGGCCGTTGACAGGTCATGATCGACTAGTTTTACGTTCTTGCATATGGTTATGACCAATACACATTTTTTTTATAAGGACCACATAAAAGACCAGGTAATAAGATAAATTCACAAAATAAAGCATTAATTCAATCAAAAACTAACAGGTCAATAAACCACATACATTTTTTGTTTACACCAAACATCAAAGTACATCGCTCGATAATTACAATATAAAAATTGAAGCAAGCAACAATAGACCATATGATGTACACAAAGAAGGTGACCTTGGTTTGATTCATAATGATAAAAAAGGTTCATTTACATTGCAACTGTTGAATGAGCACTATTGTACTGTGAGGACACGACGCGCCCACATGCCACTACAGTACCAACTAGCAGGTGCTGCATTGTTATATGCAAATTACGACTTTCGCTCTCGTACAATACAATTTTTTAGGGATATTGGACCAGTTTTTGATTTTGTTCGCACCATATTTGTGTAATTGTTAGAAATGAAGAGTGGTGTTTGTGTGGTGGCGAAACTGATTGATACGCTCTTGAATACGTGGACGGCGTGTTTCAATTGAATATAAGTACATATTCCTAGTTTCTTCAACGGATATAGTGCAGCAACGGTCTGGCAAGTGTAGAATTGATAGTAAATTTTTCAGTGATTCTGTACCTATTTTGGTGAATTTGTACCTATTTCGGTGAATCTATGCCTATTTCGGTGAATCTTTACCTATTTCGTTGAATCTGTGCCTATTTCGTTGAATCTGTGCCTATTTCGTTGAATATGTGCCTATTTCGGTGAATCTTTACCTATTTCGTTGAATCTGTGCATATTTCGTTGAATCTGTGCCTATTTCGGTGAATGTGTCAATCAAAGAAATGGTTTCCGCAATTAGTCCTTAATCCTTCACTCCAACCAGCCCACCTCACTCCAGAAGTTGTTAAGTCTTTTCTCAGGGAGTCAGGGCGTTTATGAGTGAATACGGTGTTCTCAAGGTTCGTGTTCTTATTTTGCTGACGGCTGTGCACTCTAAACTGTTGCACATACTTCTACGTGCGCAACAGTTTCCTCCAACTCCATGAATCCTCTGCAAAGAGTACTATCCGCGATGTTCAATGTAAAGAAATTTTTGTTCAGTGAACAGTGTCCCGCTACCAGACGTAGGCTCGGACTATTTAAGTATAGCATGACTTCATTAGCCTGCCTGCAGCCCGGTTCCAAGGACCACCACCTTCCCGCTGGAGCGTCAGTGTGCTCTCGCAGCCTACCATGCAGCTGACCAAAGGGTATTAGCACGATGGGTTCAGGCCCGAACACCACCGTCTCATACCCCCCTTGCCAGCTCGTCAGCTCTGTCGTTGCCCAGTGAGCCGATTAGTGTTACAGTGTTATTGTTTAGCACTGTGACGCGTTCTAGTGCTGAGTGGCATTCTTGTTTGATTTTCGGGGTTGTTTAAGTTTTCCTAGTGATTGTAATACTGTAGCACTGTCAGAGATTATGCGGATATGGGTGTCCGAAACTCTCCTGGTTTCTAAAGGCGTAGGCCGCTAGAGTGATACCAACACATTCTGCCTGGTAGACAGAGTTCAATTTTCCTAAGGGTATTGGAGAAAACTCCGACTCCTTTTCCAGTATTTGCCTTTGATCCGTCGATATAGATTCCCAGTTCCTTGGAGCCTGAGTAGTCGTACGATTCTTCTGTAAGTTCCTTAGTTAGGTTTTTAAAGTGTGTTGCCTTAGGGGCTTTGTCGTTAGAGGCCGTCATCATGACCTGTCGTTTACTGGTGTCTTTCATAATGCGTGTGTGTTTGATTCGAGAGGCTGTTTTTAATGTGACCGATTGAGTCAGAAAACTGCCAGGGCTGCCTCCTATGAGATGAAGTGGAGGCAGTCCTAGCATTGCCTGCAGTGCGACAGTAGATACCGTTCTCATACTACTGGTGATTGCTACGCAGGCGAGCAGCTGCAATTTTTTGAGTACTTTTTAGGCTATGCTCGGGTCGGTCCTGAGCAACCACACTAGGGAGCCGTATGTGATGATTGGTCGGATGACTGTGGTATATAGCCATGATTTTTGGGTTAATGCCCCAGTTTCATCACAACATGCATCTGCATTGTCGCGTAGATATACTGGCCTTATTAGTTGTGTAGTCCATGTGTTTTGCCCAGTTCAACTGCTTGTCCAAATAGCCGCTCAAGTATTTAGCTTCAGTTGAAACGTTTAAGATAGTTTCAAAGAAGCATGATATCTTCATTTTATTTGTAAATAGAACTAGTATAGTTTTGGTGGGATTCATGGCATAGTTGGTACTGTTCACACCAATCCTCCACTATTTTCAACTCTCATGAGATTGCATGTGTTTCATCTATAATAACTGAACTACTGCACAATACTACTGTAATAAAACAATATTTTAATTAATCAACAAAACCAGCGTAATCTCATGACGCAATCACGTTGATGTAAATATTATGATACTGCAGAAAAGGATCGGTTCAAACAACAGTTTTTGTAATTAGCAACTAGTCTACCAGCTGAGTCACTGTATCATTAATGTTGGTCCATCAATACCTATAAATAATAAATAAACATAATAGATGCTGACCGAAGACCATGAGAGCAATAGAAGCCTAAGATTTAGAATCTATCAAAAACTTTAGTTTCTATGGTTCTCTAGTTACATTTCGTCGGCCTGTTATTATTTTCAAAGCGAATTGCTCGCCTGTATATAAAATAGAACATTGATGAAGTGCTTCACAGTGCACAAACAAAACAGTAACGCTACGAAATAATGAATCTTCATAAGAATTAAAAACATGACTAGAACTTTGATCATGTTTCCATACTACGATATTTTGCTACGAAAACATTTGTACCTTCTGGTAGTCATTACGACTATGATTATGCACAGGACCGGTCATTGTGGCGAAAATAAGGGGCTTTCGGCTGAAATGATGAAGATATCAAAATCATCTGGATACATTTCTAAATCCCTGTCTCGTATTTGTAGTACCCTTTTTTCAAGAGAAAATCATCAAATAACCCCTCCCGCTCTATATTGGCCGTTTATGTCTCAAAAAACGTATATTTCGACTCTCTCAAGGAACCAAAATTCATAGGGTACTTCCCGTTGACCCAGGACCCTGAAATTTGGCATGAAGCAAGGTCTTTTAGCACAGATAAAGAAATAAATCTGAAATCAGTGTTATTACGTGATTAAAAAAAAACACGTTTTTGCGACTCGGAAAAGGTTTGGGATTCAATTCAGGAATTTAACTATTTACATAGGTAACTTACCTTACCTTACGAACCCTCAGTGCGCGAGTCCAACTCGGACTTACCCAATTTTTTTTTTTTTATATAGGAAATTTTTAAATAACTCCTCACGCTCCGGACTGCCAGTCATTTACTGACTAAAATCTACTTGTATTTCTTCGGATGCTCTTTACGTTCAAAGACTGCGGCAGTAGGCCCCCTTCGTGTTGCTAACGGCTTTTTGTAATGCGCGGAGAACACAACGCACCGTCGGCCCGGGCTATGTCCATGCTATGGCAACAGTGTAATATTGGCAGCAAAACTACCAGATATTAAGTTGATAATAGATTAACATATTAATTACCTAACTGAAAGATGAATACGCCTTTAGAGTGGGACGCCATTTGTGTCAATACTCTACCACCATCTAATCTTCCTCGTTTGTCGTGCTGTGCTAGTGCTGCCGCTGTGGCTGGAAAACCATACAATAACCCTGTTGATGTGATTTTTCTTTTTCGGTGGGGAAGTCATGAAATGACATCTCCGCGCCCTTGGGCGGGGCGGGAGATAGTGCCAGACTTTTACTGACTAAAAACACACTCGTGTTCCTTCTTTGCCTTCGTTCCAGGGCCCCGGGGTTTACTTTCACATTACCCATGGCCCCAGTAGGCTTCGAACGGGCCCGTACGGTTTGCTGACAACTCTTTGAGACGCGTGTGGAATACTACGTGTCGTCGACGACTTGGGCTCAGTCCGAAAGGTTACCGGATGATAGGACGGCGAGCCCACTGCTCGCCATCCGCGTCTACCGTCTGTAGACTTGATATGAGTTACATTATAATGAAACCGTTTGGGTAAAAAATGGCGCACACCATCATGCGATTTTAATAGACATAAAAAAAGCGTTTGGGGTTGAGACTGTCTGTCTAGTCGTGAGGTCCGATCGAGTCCTCACAAATTATTTAAAGATCCATCTCAAATCCTTTTTAACGCTTCGCGTGACCCAAGTCCTGGCTTTTGCCTTGACCAGAGGATAGAAATTGCCACACAGCAATAGCAAAGCCGCAGTCTTTTAGGCATATACCTACCAGTCGATAACGATGATGTTAATTAATTTTATTTAGATAAGAGTTTCTTTTTGGTTTTGTGTTTTTTCTACCTATTTTATAAGCACATAATTATGTAAATTTTATTTAATATACGCAAACTATTACCTAACTTTAATAAATAACACTCTGCCTACAATTATTCATATTCCAAGCCATTAAATTTGTACCAACTCCTGACGCAACCCGACCATAGAGCTACAAAAACTAAAACCAAACCTGTTTAAGTCTCCAGACACAGATAAATCGCTCCCAACACTATTGAAGTCAAAACTAGTGTAGTAACTGACAAACGGCTTGTTAATCGCCTTTGTTATTCGATATAATGTCTTGTATCGACTTAAAAGGATTCGCAGGACCTTAATGTGAATGTAGAATTGGTGCACTTGCGTGAATTTTAGGGTCAAGTCAAACAAACAAATGGACATTTATATCGGTTAAACGTCATGTTTCCTCATATAAAGTATTGTGGGAAGAGACCGGTTTTTATATAAAAATACCGGTTTTTTGCATAGAGGAAACAGTTTGATAGATAATTGCATTTTCTTGACGACAAAATCGTTTAGGTGACCGTTAACCGGTATTCTTGTTTCGTGTGACTATGTTGGTCTGAAGTTCTATATAAAAGATCTTTTTGTTTGAAAAATTGACCCAGATGGTGTACGGACACGAGTAATAATAGTGGTAGGTATAGTCGGCTGCTATTGAAGGGATAACCCCCTTTACCTTGGTTTATCTACCTACCTACCTACTAGGTACCCTGCACGTGTTTCGACTAAGAGTATACTGAGACCATTCAAACCGTGAATCTGTTTTGTCCTATTGCCAAATAAAGGGATACTTTTTATTCATTACCTATCTTTCAAAGGGTGCAAGTACTCACGCGTATGAACAACTTTTACTTTGGGACCTAACCAGAAATCGAGAAAAAGAATCTGCAGTTCTCTAAATCTTGTGTACGTGCGACTAAACGTATTCTAATAAGCTGTTCTTTAATATTCATGAGACCTTACAACCCTTGAAAGATTGCCAATGACATAAAGTCATCCTGTATAGTTTAGTATAGTATTCTCCAAACCGGCTCTTAGGCCCAGTTTCCACCAAAGCGGAGAGGAGAAGAGACGAGAGGAGATGTGTTGCAAAGCTGGCAGGTTATTTCCACCGAAGTGGAGAGGAGATGTGAGCTGTGAGAGAAGAGACACGGGAAGAAGGCAGCGTGGTGCGGGGTGCTCGAGTGCGTACACCACCCGACTAGACACTTCTCCGCTCTACCGCACCGCTTGCTCGCTCGCCGCAAAAAATTCTATAGAAAAATGAGACATTTCCTCTCCTCTCCGCTTGATCATTTTCACCAAAGTTAAGCGGAGAAGAGATGTGGAAATAACGAAATCGGATTGGTTTATTCAAACACATCTCCTCTCGTCTCCTCTCCTCTCCTTTCCTCTCCGCTTTGGTGGATACCGGGTCTTAAGCAAATATTTTTGCTTGAATGAAACCCTAATCTGGCAAAATCCCAGAAAGTAGAACTACGTTCCTTTTTACCAGTAACTCCTGTAATTTTCATTATTAACAACGATATTTGTCGCGCAAATCTTCACAAATCATATTCAAAAATAATATGACTGGTTCTGTTATCAAATCCATGCAAAACGCAATTAAAATTCTCAGCAAACACTTCTAAATGACGTTAGTTTGATCAGCTGTGATCTAAATACACACATTCGTAGGTACGAGTACATGTGTACGAGAATACATTCAGGTACCGCACAGAATATGTACCAACAGGTGCTTTTTTTATTTACTTTGTTGTTTGTTTTACACCGTTTCGTTGTTTTACTGTAGAGATTTTTTTGTCATAAACTCTTTGGTTCAAATTTCAATCCGTTTGATGCAAGACTCATTCAGTAAATCACGAAGGTGCGGGGTATTTTTGTGAGGAATTTATCTGTACTCATGGTATGCGCTTTTCTCACATTCCTTCCTTTTAGGTGGCAAGTCAAACGTGAGCTCTAGCGATATAATATGAAAACTCATGTCGTGTTACTTTTTAAAGTTCTTGATACTTTTAACTGCCTAGGTATTTAACATGCTACTGAATTCACAAATTGAGCCCAATCTGATAGTTGAGCTCTTTGACAGGTAAACGATCAATAATAGTTAGTTAATTATTTTCTGAAGATTAAATTATTCACTCAACTCATCTATGTACATTTGAATATAGCGAGAACTGCAATAGACCGACGCTCACGTGGGCCACGCCTGATTTGTACGTAGCGGCGCATCGCGTGGCGTGGATCTAATGTAGCTCTACAAGACTAGTTGCCACATAAAATGTATGGAGACCGACGCGCCCAGATCGGCCTACGTGGCCCCGGTGTAGTTCTACCTTTAATAATATCTAAAATTGCGTGATCGAGAAAGGAATGAAGATATCCTTAAAAGAATCCAAGGTTACCGACATAGCCCGAGGAATCGCCAAACTTAAGTGGCTGTCAGCCGAACACATCGCTCCCTCAACAGATGGCCAACATGGCAGAAATTTTCTGGAGTGGTGATTACGTACCGGTAGACGCAGCCTTAGAATTCCTCCCACAAGATAGACCAAGTCGCGGAAATTGAGAATGGATACAAGGCGCACATGACCGGTCATTGTAGCGACACTTGGGGTTTTATGTCTAACAGTGGACGCCTTTCGGCAGAAATGACGACGAGGATGATGATGAGAACACAACTCGCCATCTTAGTTGTTACTTATCTACTTATTTAATCAAACAAGCTTCTCTCTTACTTAATTTTAAAAGTAGGCAGACTTTTTAATACGCACTACATTATTAGTGAGAGATTCGAAACGAAAATTAAATTGGCTAGTTAAATAACAATTTGTGAGAGAAAACGAAACACATTATAAAATCCGTCGGCAACATTGCACCGTCATTGTTCTGCGTACACTAAAAACAGAATTTCACAAACGTCAATTAATATTAATAGACACCTTAGCCAAAATCCCGGTTAGAAAAAACCGCGGGTCCAACACTGGCTCTTGCTTTTATCAGACCATGAAATATGGTTCCGTAGAATTCTTTTTTTTTTATTGTTGGTAGGCTCGCACTTGACTACTATCTCATCTGAACGATGATATGGTCGACGATGGAGCGCGCTTACCTAGAAGTAACCTATTCACTCTTAATTAAAGATTCCCAGGTTATAGTTACGATATAATCACGATTATGGTTGTGACTTTTAATTTATAATTCTAAATCCAACAGTAACGAAGACTAGTATAATTTTGCATTTTAATAAGTCAAAGAACCTTGGAATCTTGCTCCACACGTACATTTATTGCAATGAAACATCAAACAAATTGAAAGGAAAATTAATTGGTTTCAAATATTTTATAAGGAACCTTCAAACGCTCGTAGAATGTTCACGGGTCTTTATAATCGTTCGCTTGTGACCTCAGCAGACGGCGCGGTCGAATCCTCGAAATTAAAAAATGCTCACTCATCATCAATCAAACGGGTTCGATTCCATCAATATAATTTACTTTTTGTAGTTTTTACCCGAAAGCGCCCTCCGTGACTCGCAAGTCGGGCCCGCCAGGTACGACCCGTGTACCTACCCAACTCTAATAATAAGTTCTGCCACGTGGATTCTAAGTAATACCTAAAATCCATTTCTATAATTGATTTCTAT
This sequence comes from Leucania comma, assembly GCA_958295575.1. Taxonomy (NCBI): domain Eukaryota; kingdom Metazoa; phylum Arthropoda; class Insecta; order Lepidoptera; family Noctuidae; genus Leucania; species Leucania comma. Next base: position 8,510,124 of record OY282468.1, read on the forward strand.
TTCGAATTGAAAGCGAAACTTCTAATCACTTTTAATGTATAAGTAATCCTTTTACGTCTTGGAAAATTTTCGTACTTATTGATATTTCCTTTATTTCGTTTCTGAACTTCTGGAAACACAATTTTCGTTACGTCATTCGTTTAAATACAATTTTCATTTGAAAAAAAAATCCGAAACGAATAACACTATAAGATATTATAAATTTATCAACACACATTTCTAATGGCCTTTTAAGTACAACAAATAAAATGTTATGCAATATTTTTAAACTGTAAGCGACGAAGTACCAATCCAAAAATAGACAAAAGCGGGAATCTAAGTCAAGTGAAGAAAACCTGACGGTGAACAATGGCCCTAGGACCGTGGGCGGTTAGCAACAGTTCAGTGCTTTATCGCTGGCTGCTACACGTGGCCCAGGCGTAAATATACCTGCCAGCGGTACAACCGGGACAAATAGCTTAGAACGACACATAGTTTTTTTATTATATTTTGAATAAATAAATCTCGTATACCACTAGACCATTACATATACCTACGTAATATCTAGTGGTATACCCATAACGACAACGAACGAAACATACACACGGAACATTTCGTTCTGGGTAAAGCACTATTAAAAAACTTGCTGGTGTCATTATCATCATTTAGTCAAAAGAAGTCCACGTCTGGACAGTGGACATAATAGGTCTCATCCAAGCGTCTCGATATCGAGTGGTCCTGCACTTCTAGCGGCGTATGTTTGATTTTTGTCCAAGTCTAAGATCTTGATGCTCAAGTCTTGCATTAAACAAACTAAGAAGATGGAACAGGTACATAGGTAAAAAAGTGATCTCTTAGGGCATACTGTAAAAGGAGAGTTGGAAAAAAAGATGTAGACATCGTGTGTAAGAGTACTTATTCGTAGAAACTCACTCAGCTGGTGAGCTTCTACTAATTAATGTTTGAATCCAGTGGCTTATTACAATTCATTGATTAATTAAACCTCCAATCTATGTAGAACAGCTTACAATACTTCTCACTACTATATTACGAGTACAACAGACTACACATTTTGACCCCTTGCCCTTCAGCTCACGTCCACGCGTCGCCAATTCATTCGCACTGTCCAACTCGGAGCCCATTGTCTTATACACGTGCCAAGTTAATATCATACACAACTATTGAACAAAAAGCCAATGTCTCCAAATTCAAAATAGAGGACAAAAAGCCGCTACCAACCTAACAAATTAAACTTATCCATCGATGCATTGTCAAAATATGTTCGATCGAAGCCGTTGGCGCGTTGTACATAGAGTGGTGACATGTCGAAACCGTTTCGGCCATGGCGCTGGCAGTAATCGGTTTTCTCCAATAAACGCCGATTAGACTCGCTGGCGTCAGCACGCTGGGACCAGCCGGATACTGTCGGGCTCAACACTATTTTGTTTATTAACGCTGCTATTCGGTTTTTGGTCCTTTTAGTCGATACAATATTGTGGGCTAGTAGCAAATAGATTTTTTTATTCTATTTCGAAAATCTGAATTTGTGCTGATTTTCGATATTCTTACAGCTTAATAGAGCCCCAGGAATATTTGCGACTATCAATACTAATCCTTATACTAGGTCAGTCATATAAAAAGAAGGCAACTTCAATAAATCAATTGTATAAATGACACTAAATAATTTTCAGTACTACTTATAATTATGGTACGGTGGTACAGTGAACTTGTATTTTAGATCGACCGTGCACGAGCATAAATTTCAAATACCGAAATACATTCTCGATCTTTTAGGACTAATTGAGTATCTAATCTAGCGTAATATTAAAAGATTCGTATAACAATTATCTGTGCTATAAACAAAGCCGACAGAATAATGAAAACATCCGAAGCACTTTGTCATCGAGCGTACACGCTCTGGTCGTGACCAGACGGCGATTTCAATTATTATCTAGAAGTCGTTTCACGAGCTCGCACTGCAGCACTTTTAATCATTCTCTTATCCTACTTTTAATAAGAATACCGTTTTTCGTGGAGTAAATATAACAGCTTATTTTCCAATGCCTACCACTTACAACTTCAGTTACTTAGTAGTTAATAACAACCTTTGGTCACAAGGACGTAAACATTGCCGCAGTTGGTACAAAAAATCGCATCTTAAAACTCAAGTTATGGCAGTCGTTAACTGCCGACAAAAACTGAAGAACTTGCAACTTGCGAGGCAAACGTCAGAAAAATTAACATCAGGAACTTTGTTTACATACTGTATTAGGAATAAAAAAGATTATTTCTACTTTACACCTCATCTTGGAGTAAAAAACACAACATTCCATCTGTCTTCTGTAAGCCTTCCAAAACGATAAATAAACACTAGTCGAGCTCTCGTGCAGACGAACGCTCAGAGGTCTATTATTGAAGTGCTCGCTAGCATGTCGATCGAACTGTTTCAAGTTTGTTTTGATTCTCGAGTGCGTCAAATTGAGAGATTTTTTAATCTAAATTCAAAATCGTGAACTGGGGAATCCTAAATGCAAATACGTATAATCTGTCTGTTACAAATATCAACTAAATTAATTAAAGCTCCATAACATTAATTAAACTTTGTATTTTTAAGGTAGGTACTCAAATATGTAGGTACATTAACCTCTTTAACAAACAATACTCTGTACCCAGGATCAACGCTCTCATAATCTTATGGATTCAGCCCCTAATCAACCATCTCCTCATTTCCGCCAGGTCTTCGAATCTTCATTTATGTATTACAACCCACAGAAGTCACAGCAGTCTTACCATCAAAGCAACTTACTCTCAACTTACAAAATAACCGCAGCGTAGCGGCGCGAAGTCGGAGTCGAAGTCGGCCCGAGGTGACGGCGCGACTCAAAGCTTCGACAGGCGTCCACTACGACTCATAATTAAGAACGGTGACTGTTGAAAAATGGCCGCCGCCCCCGGCCCGCCGTGAATAATCGTTGTAATTACGATTCGGAATAATTTCCAGCCAGTCATAGCGATGCTATCGGTAGGTGTCGACGGCTTGTTACGAGCACGCACTGAAATCACTACGTTCATGGAATTGCGATTTTTCTTTGATAATAGACCATTTGTTTCAGCTAGCAGTAAGGTCTGTTTCTGTTTTGCTGTATTTTGTATGAGTTTTTTGCTGGTATCTGCCAGTTTCTGCCGCTCTTCAGTTGTACTAAGCTTCGTTCTTGCTTTTTGCCAACTCTGAATGAGCAGAGCCGTCTATTGAGAGCGTATTGTGCGTGTTTGAGAAAATTTTGAATTCCAGCGATCTCTGCTAAAGCCAATTGAACAGCGCAGTTGATAGTCCATATTCGGCATTACTATAATAACAGCAGTTTTTATATTAATTTCTCAAAAGCTAAGTAAACTTGGTTTATGATTAATGATGATAGTCCAGACTCCAGTGTTATAATTATTAGGTAGGTACGAGTATATTAGGCAGCGAACGAAACTCTGCAGGCACGAACTTAATTCCTCATCATAAACATCTGACCCTCGATTTCTAATTTAAGCATTTGAAGTTGATAACTTCTCAAAATCTACTTTACCCTTTAGGCTAAATTGGTAAAAGTACAGTTTCAGACGTTCTTAACTCAAAATACTCAATTCAAAAACCCACCCGACTCTTCTAAACCTCCAATGACTAAGTCGAACAAACATAAAACTACGACTTATAAATACAACGACAAGTCTTCGTAACCAAATATGTAAATCTCATTATTATCACATACATTAACAAGCAATGATCGTAAACGTCTATATGACAATAGTTATGATTCTAAAGTGACATTTATCTCGCCATTTCTGCACTTAATTTTTCACTAAGTTGACACTTTGATGGTGACAATAAGTTATAGCGATGTGAATGTTTGAATTTTTAATTTTATTGTTTGTTAACACTTTATGTTTCTTCATTCTCGTTGAAGTGTTGAGGTCATACTTCAAATCGTATCTTGTCTTCCGCATATTTATCAAGCAGTTTTATCAAGAATATTCTTCGCCTGTTCATCAGTGCTGTGATGCTATTCTCTAAGAAAACGTAGCGCTGCCTCAACGAAGAACACCCAAATAGGATACATTGGATTGTCAACCTAATATACCTATACATTGGATTGTTAATTCATTCGTTGCGGCAGCGCTGCGTTTTTTTAGAGAATAGCACCACTGCTCTTATCACTCGCCATCTCTTTTGTATCTCCTACGAAAGAAATGAGGATTGCAAGATGAAACTGGGAGACCCTTGCTCTGCTGGAGGCAACTAAGGCTTAAAATAAAAACATCTCATCATAGACCGAAATAAGACCATAGAGAATTTTTATTTTTTATTTTGGCACACATAACTCCCAAATTCCATTCCAATTATGATTTGTTATTCATTATGTTCGAATAAGTTTTGCCATTAATCCATAAGCAAGTTATAATTAAGCCGTTTTCAATATCATATAAAGTTTGAAGTTCAAAGGTCACAACGCAATAACAAAATAATAATTACTGGTTTCTTAACAGTTGCCTCCAATCATTATTATATGAAGTAACATATCTCCTTCAGGCGACTTTGTGTCAGGCGGTGATAGTTGATACTACAGTAATATAGTTTGCCTCATTGGTCGAGTGATCGCAAGTACTACTGCCGTGAATAAAGTCCTGGATCCGATTCTCTGGTCAGGTCAAATGTCATCGTCCATTTCGTCTTAGTAGCAACCTAGAGCCAGTACATGGGACATTACATACTTTGCCAAACTCTTTGGGGAACATTTTCTATTATTTATCATTGATATATTAAAATAAATTTAAAAATTCATTATATTATATAAAATTATAACCGAAAATAAACCCTACATTTTTGACACCTCTACAGTCTTGCTTAAGCATTTCACCTTTTCGTTTATACCCTGTAGGTACGGTAAGGACTTGATCATTTGCCTGCTGCAGGCTACCCATCCAATTATAATTTAGATGTCTTCAAGGTTAGAGTGAATAGGCTCTTAATAGACTATTGCGCTTCACCATCAACGATTCCATCTCTGCTTACAATCAGGTGGAATCGCAGATAAGTACTAGATTACAACATTGAAAAAAAAACATCAATGGAAACCTGTTCTGTCCCACCCATGGGCAAAGGCCACCCTCTTGCCCGCGCTTCCTCTTGCCAGTTTTGGTGGAATCTGTCTACTTCGTCACGATATTTCCTTCGTGGAATACCGTGACCCCGTCGAGCTGTTTCAGAAACTTTGAACTATTTTAGCCCACAGTTAGTCGTGCATGTGGCAGACATGTCCTGCCCAATTCTATGGAAACCTATCCTACCTATCCAGTCCGATTGCAATCAACCTACATAAAAAATGAAACTTCCTATCCAATATCCTTGACCACGGTACCAATATGTCAACACACAAAACTATCCAGTTCAATATCGCGACCCCCAACTGATGCAAAGATAACAAAGATAATAATTTAATAAGATAATCTAATCCTTTCACTAATTGCTTCGATCGAAACCCGGAGGCGTGTCGGTTGCGCCACGCCGCGTCGTCTCGTGGGTAGATTTAATTAGCTTTAAATACTTTTTTTTTCGTTGCGTCATCAACACGGCCTCCATCACAATGGTGTTTACCAGTTAAGGCCCTCAAAATTATTTATTTTTCAGTTTTTTATTCGACGCGGAAAATGACTCCCGTAATTAAACTGATGGGACGAAAAAATTTGATAAACAACTATGATTTTGGTAAACTGTGTTTTTTATTGTGGTTGGGTACTGAACTTCTTATTAAATTTATTTTTGACTATGATTTACTTAATCACTTACTTAAGTCTCTTATAAAAACTCACTGGCTCAATCTCTTACATGGTTATTCCTTGGAAATCGAAAAAAACGTTTCCTGTATCCACAATTTTGTCTGAATTTTATGTATATACGACAAATAATGGTTTGACATAAAATGTTTGTATCTGTATCTGTTATAGACTTGCCATTCAACCAATGTGCCCCAAAACGGATTCATTGTTTTTACATTACGGAAAACTAACAATTAGAAAGGCTGATTCAAGAAACGTTGGTATGTTTAACTGGAGTATCTAAATATTTGAGATATGTATTATTTATCGGATAAGACTATCAAAACCAATTCAAATCTAAGTCATTCTCTTGTGCAATTTATTCGATTGCACTTTCTTTAACAACTCATCAATAAAACCAATCACGAGATTTCTCTTCTCTCACACTTAATACAAAGTAAACTATTGCCTATTGCGGCATGTTGGAAGTAGTGACGTAACTGACATACGAATAAAAACTCGATCATCTTATTGGCCAGTGACATTAAGTGGACAGGTATCTCTTTCCAAGTCCTCACCTACCGAATGGCACCCACTGTTGAACTTAGACCTCTGACGACTTCTATTATGTAAAGGTGGTTCTCGCAGAGTCTCTCTGCAACCTTTAAAAGATCATCGATCCATTATCTTTTATGTATCTACTTTTACATAAGCCTGTAGGTTTGTGGATAGTACCTAGGTGCGGTCTTTGGGCGTACAAACTGCGTAGAAATCTAGTACCTAAACTTACGAAATTGTGTCGATGGATTCCGTCGATTGGCTTTTATGAAACAAGGTTAAGACTTGTCACTATGGAGGCAATCCATAGTTTTATAATTTCTTTTTTAAGAAAACGCTCGCGTTTGACCACTATCTCACCTGATTGTACGCGATGATGTAGCCGACGATGGAGCATACTTGCCTAGAAGTAACCTATTCACTCTTGACTTAAAGGCCTCTAGGTTGTAGCTAACTAAACTTTAAAAAAAATATTTACAGAAGTAACCTAAAGTAACCTAGTCCAGCTGTACGCACTTAGAGTTTAAACTGTTCTAAAATAAAATTAAATGGCTCTAGATAATCAGAATAATATTTATTTTCTACTTAATAATTTCGATTTCTATATAGTTACATGAAATATGACTAAAATATACCATACCTCTGGAAGGATATCACACAGACATTGCAATACCTTTCGGTGACATCGAAGGATATTGCTCTAACCCAACTAACACGCAACGGTAAAGCACAGAGTACAGACACTAAATTGACTAGAAAAAAAAAACCATTTTGGCGTCATTGCATGCATTCTTAATATCAAAAGAGCTTATTTACAAAACAGTAATAGCCTTGTTAATATATAATACATAGTTTGATATCTATCTTTAGCTTTCTAAATAACATACAAGTATCTGCCACGGAAATGTACACCCGAATATAAATCCAAATCTGTCCAAAAATATGCAACAAAAACTCACCGCCTTTGATGATAGTTTAATTGTGTAATTGTTTATAAACCTTATGTGTGTGCATTTTTGTTACTCCTTCCCACTCAAAAGGCTGGATAGATTCGGATGATTTTTGGAAAATTGATGATGCAAGTTTAATTCTCCTCAAGATATCAAAACATAAAGTAGTGATAGGGAAAAGTTCCAATTATTATTAGGATTTATTGTTAGAAGCACTTTATATAATATAATATTTATAACATTATTTTTTCCGCCTATTAGCTTGACAGCAGTCCTGACTTCTTAGAAATTAGAAAACATTCCTCTTTTCTTTTTATCAAATACGAAACCCTATGCTATCTAAAGTATCATATGGGTCAAACTGGCAATATACCTAATATTTCCAGTTTGCAAGTTAATCCTATAACTGCTTGCATCGGATAGTCTGTCGAGTGTTTTCATGACACATGTTTGTGACTGAGCTCGCCATCTTGATTATCTCTTTAATCCACATAGGTGACAGAAGAGCTGACGAGATGGAGGTTTTAGTCGTGCGACCTTTGGTACTATTCTCTAAGAAAACGCAGCGCTGCCTCAACGACGAACACCTAAATAGGATACATTGGATTGTCAACCTAATGTTCCTATACATTGGATTGTTAATTAAATGTATACTATTTGGATGTTCGTCGTTGCGGCAGCGCTGCGTTTTCTTAGAGAATAGCACCACTTGGCGGAATAAACTCCAAAAAGGTTAAAAAGAGCAATAGCAGCATGCGACCTCTTTCAATATCACAATACACACACCACAAGATTACCTCTAACCTACAAACAACACTAATTCCGTCAGGAACTAATCGGGGCAGGCTGATGGATGACAGAGGTAATTGCCGACGTCCACGACGCGACTCGAAACACATTATACACGATTTTTCATTATTTATTCCGGACAAGCTATATACAGTTCTCGTAATCGAAGCTATTAGAAGTTTTTTGAGGAGCTCGCTCAGCTAAACACGCATTTCGTATGTATGTTTGTTTGCCGGTTTCAAGTATGAGGCATTCGGTAGATTTATATCAAGCCATTACATGTACATGGTTAAGATATTAAATTTTACATTTTCTAAAATTTTAAAGCGAAATGGAAAAAGTGGCTAAATGTTTTGCATACACTGAAAACTACTTTGGAAATCGCATCGAGTTTCACATTTTGAAATGCACTTTCAATCATAGAATAGAATAGAACAGAATGCATTTTTTTTTTTCAGAATGTTAGACCAGCTTGCTATGTGCATCATATATTATGATCATAATATTCTACCGTTTCCGGCGAAGAAATATGGTTTGTAAAATTATGGGGCATTATTACATTAAAATTACATTATTATACATTACAAATAATTTAAATTAATTGATCAATGGTTGTAAGAAAAAACAATTTTATAAGTCTAAATTTAATTAAGTCAAGGAGATAAAATGTAATCACAGATAAAATATGATTCATCACTACATACCGCTATCTGTCTCTATGTATGCTTAGATCTTTAAAACTACGCAACGGATTTTGATGCAGATTTTTTAATAGGTAGAGTGATTCAAGAGAAAGGTTTAGGTATATGTATAATACATGCATAATATATTTAATAGCACCCGTGCGAAGCTGGGGCGGGTCGCTACTAGGTAAATAGTAGATTTTCATTATGAAACTCAGGAAGAGTTCCATAGTGAAAATCTACTTTCACAACAATCCTCTGTGATCCACGGCTGTATGACGTTTTGGAAGAGTTATCATAGCCATGGAACACAAAGGGTAATTAAAGAATCACAAGAAGGTATATTTAGTCAGTAAAATTGTGGCACAGGGGTTTTTTAAATAATTTCCCATGGCATAAAAAACCGGTCAAGTGCGAGGCGGACGCGCACCAAGACTTCCCAAACATACCTATGTAAACAGTTCGATTAAGAAGAAGAATCGAATTTTGAATATTAATTCGAATGATAAAATAGTAATTATTTTGTGACGTAACTACAAATTTAAAGTTTTCATACATTTTTATTTATTTCTGCTATGATACCTTGTTTCTTAACAAATTTCAGGATTCTAGCTTAACGAGAAGTAGGTACGGTTCTGATTATCTGGCAGGTGTCAAAATATGCGCCTTAAATGGAGCATAAATGGCATAAACGGAGCATAATTATCTTTAAATTGCGCGAACTTAGAAGTTGGATTTTTTCACTGCGCTAAGGGGTAGCAAACTTGAATATTTGAAATTTAAGTCATCTTAATACCTCTACGCGTTTCTGAGAAAAAGGTCTTTACAGGCGGACAGACGGATAACAATGTGATCCTTTTCGTTTTTGCCAATAGAACTACGGAACCCTAAAAACCATTTGCAATCAATTGTGCGATAATTTCTTCTGTCAAAAACAACCAGAGAAACAACAAATAAAAACCAAGAAAAAAAAAAAACAAAACAAACAATAGCACTTCCAGCAGATGTATCAATTGTATACAAAATCAGGTAGTGCCAACCGTCTAAAGTTATTAAGACGGTCATTTAAAATGAAGCCTTGTTTAAATTAAGTTATATTATACCCAACACTATGCCTATTAAGCATTGTGCATTTTATCACATTTTAATTGGTATAATAAACGTTAGGATATGAATTATATTGAACGCTAATTGCCTCTTCATTCGACACTTAATAAATAAGTAGTATTATGAAAACAGTGGCTATAAAAGTATAAATCAATTACATAAGTTAATCTTGGTTTAAATAAATTTGGGCTGACTGTATTCGGCTTTATCTGTTACAGAGTGTAGGCATTTATCTAAATAAATTAGTAACAAGCTTGTAGAGGTCTCTATGTTTTATTTTATTATTTAGTCTCTATCTAATCTACTACCTAACTCAAATCTATATTATTACAACTGCTTATAACTTTCAATACTCTTACTCGAAAACTGCCTCTTATCGCACTAAGATTAGGTTCGATATGGCATTTTTATCACCCGCGTGCTTTTTTTGAATTTATCAAAACATGGGCTTTTATTCATTCCTATTTCATCACGGTCAAGGGTGACTATTATTTTTTTTTAAAGCAAAGAGGCGGATATTTTTTAGGTTTTAATATTTAATGAAAATTTAAATTGTGTTTTTGAACAGAATATAATAAATAGACATAATTACATAAGCAATAATTTGTTAATACCAACAAATTAACAATTATCTGTGTTCTAGATTCCAAAATAATTGATTTTTTCTATTTTTAAAATTGGATGTATACGGTTTGATACCTTTGCTTCTCCTTCATCCTGCAAAGGTTATGCGCGGGAAAAAAGTGCACCTAATATTAACTAACTTATTCAATTGTGATAGTTGTGAAAAAGAAGATTTGAAGAGAATCCTTTACATGCTACGCAACCAGATTATGTGATTGAGGTAAAAATACTTGCGATAGCCTGCTGCCATCAAATCAAAACTAAATTGTAAGGTAACTTTGGAAAATTTTCTTCAGTACAAAATGAACAAAAATGCTTCGTAATTTTCCCTACTTGTATCAAAATGTACTATTATATACAACCTTATTTTTAGTACGTTTATGCGAAACCCGAAACACGTGTCTAGTATTTTTATGTGAAGAATGTACAAAATTTCAGAACTGTATCATGAAAAATCACAAAGTTATAAGCTTGTTATGTTACCTGGTTGTTCACACAGACACATGGTCACCGGGTCATCCGAGCGACTGAGGCGCCTCATGCCCGCTATGATCTGCCGTGACCTATATTGTACTTAGTGTCGGTGGTGTCCAACTTGTGATCTTCGTTAAATATTTTTGGGAAAATATATAAGATGGTGTAAAAATTATTATTGGAATCAATTCAGTTACTGATTCTGAACAAACTATATATAGGTTTCGCATATACTAAAAAAATATGTAAATTTCGCAGCCAACTATTACTGTCGAATTCGCCATTCAGTTATTAACTTAGTCTGATAACTAAACGGTACCATTCAACTAGCAGTCTGAATGGTATTCAGCCTTTCATTATTGATATATTAGTAGCATGTTACAGTTTAAAAAACCTTTGTATTCTTAATTTTCCAATTCGTGCCTTCAAAACTTATTCATGTACTTGCACTTCAGTGTTTTGACCATGGTTCATACATAAGTGTACAAAATTTCAATTGAGTAGATTTACTGAATCTAGTCCGAGTAGTCCGAATTCCGTTATTTCATATTAATTTACCTACGGTTCGAAAAGATGTATCGAACCGCCAAACAACAGCAAAAACCTCTTTAAATTCTATTAAAAACAATTTATTTCTTCAAATTATTAAAAAATATAGCGGTCAAAATCAAAAACAGCACAAAGTAATTGTAAACAAATAATACCTACGCAGCTAAGACAACTTTAATATGTGACATTCCACATGATTACATGTCAAGTTAAACAATAAGTTCTCACGGGTTAATGAACGTGAATTTCGGACATGTGCGTAATAATTTAATGGTATCCAGAGACATTGTACACGTGAAAGTAAATCATTCCCACACTTCCAAGTAAGAAACTAATCATTTTATATTAAATGGAACGTGTAGTTGGGAAACGTGAGCGCCATTTTTCCACGCGTTCCAATTTCAATTATTTTCAAATTGCTTGTGTAGTGCACTTTTTTTTAAATTTAGTTCGATGAATTCAAACCTCTTTTTAACCTGTATGTGAAAAAAAGTAACAACCTGTTGCTGGAAGTTTGTGGCCAAAATTGGCGAAGTGGCAGCAGGCTGGCCAAGTGGCGATGTCTGTCAAAGGATTGAGAGCCATTGGAACAGACAAGAGCTTAAGTGGATATTGTGAATCAATAAACGCAGCGCGTAAGTCCCCCCCATTTAGATTAAACGACGACGAAGTAGAGTTCGTGGTAAAGCGGATTTAGGACACCTTATAAGATTAATTAATTATAATTAAATGATGGTGTATCCTACTTCTACCATAAACTAGAAAGTAATAAATCCTTCATTGAACTAGATTCATGTACAATTGACCAAAGAAATCAAACGCAAATTCACTTGTTAAAATTTGAATCACGATGTCACTAGTTTTGTTCGCCGCATAAAGAGACCGAAGTCAATAAAACCGCAAAAGAAATAAAAAACCAATGAGAATTTCTCACAGGGCAAGTGAATTTCAACTGTGACGTCGTTAATAAGTCAAATGTGAAATATTGGTCGATATTCGAATGGCGATGAGTGGCGACCTCGCTTCCGAAAACCATCACAGCGTCGACCACAGCAGAAACAAAAAGGTACACGCCGCCGGAGCGCTTCCGATTGCACTGCCAACGCTGAAAAATTACACGAACAACCCCCAACAAGGTGGGTTAATATATTACGAGTGCTCACTGCATTCGGTAGGGTTCTACCTGATGTTCTTTTTGCGAAATTCTAATTTTATCGACTGTGCTCCCCGTTTGGTCTAGGCTCTCAGTTATACAGTAACTTCCTCTGTTACTGTGCTCACTGATTCTTGCACCATTTATGATATTTGATTCAACAAATTTTTTGATTGCTGTAAAATAGGATTTTAGAAACCATCGCACGGTATTATGAGTTTGATTGACACTTAACGCTCTAGTAACAATTGAACATTATGTGTTAACAAAACGTTCAGTTTCGCAACAGTGAGTGTACGAAATATTAGATTTTATTATTAACAGATTTTTTGCGACGGAGAGATATGTTTTAATTATTGATGTGCTTTATAACGTTGTCAAATCAGGATGAGACGTCAGACATAATGGATGATGATAGCCCGCAAAACCTCGCTGCAATTTTTCAATGACCGTTAATGTTTGCCATCACACTGTGTCCGAGGCTTCCTAATGAGTTTGCGCACCACAAATCTTTCGTAAATGGGTGCACTAATTTTTTTTAAGTAATCACGACACACCTTGGGACGTTCTTCAGCCTTCTGAGAAGCGAGCATGACTGTGAAAAAATCCTGACAATTAGGTACAACTTTGTTGTCGTAAATGTTCCAACGTTCGGGGAATGGAACGGTGACTTTCTTTTGTTTTGCACGCATCACTCCCGGAGCGAGCCGAATTGCGGCGACGACGACTTGTTAGCTAGCACATGTTTTGACAATGTATTTCAACACAACAATTTTTTGTAGTACACGAAATTTTGTGAGAAACAGACAAATCTGTGCTCATACAATCAATTTGCGAATCCTTACTAACAGTCTTGACATACAACGATACTTGGACAAGTAGGATCGAACGTACAATATAATATCGGGCGCCTACATTGTAACACATGTGTAAATACTAAAGACTAATGCCCACGGTACAACATTTAACAGTCAGCTATAACAACTGGTTATTTTAATGTCTTCCAATTACAGTGTTCAGTCGTTTAACGATTTCGCTGGGCATTAACTATACCAATTTTATGTTTGAGCCGAAACGCGAAATTCTTCATATTTAAGGGCTACAACGTGCATACAATAATAGTTAAAATGAAACTAAGTAGGTAACATAGATATAGTAACAAAAAGCAGAATCGACAACCTTCAAAAAAATCTTCCTTTGCCGTGTGGTTGGAACTGCAGATGGTATTTAAATTGAAAATCTATTAAATTACATAGGATTACATTTTTTAAATTAAATTTAAGATGACTCATTAACACTAAGAAAAGAGTTGAAAATGCTTATTTGTTTTCCAGTATGGGAAACTCGTGGTCAGTGACATATTATTTAACCTGAGCGTCACACACACGACTTCCCGTTTCTGCACTCTCGTCCGGCATGGTGACTTACGAATTTTATTATCTATGGCTTTAAATGATATATGACCGCTCTTAACTGGGGAATCATAAAATATTTTCTGTTTGTGAAATATTTCTGAAGCAATAAAGCAATAATTCACTACGGGACTACGGGGAAGACGACGGCCTTTATTTGCTGTCATAAATGTTCTGTTTATGGTGTACTTTTTTGCTGGCTGTACTGGAGACGGCCCAGGGATGCACATAAACCTCGATTTTATCATTACGTACCTGTCCTCAGTTTTAACACTTAAACGTTTAAACCGTGTATCTAGAAAGCTATTGCTTTAATTTCAGATGTTTTATAGTATTCAATGTCAATATTTCCAATGGGTGGAGTTATCCAACTCAAACATTAATGTTCGGTCACGCTCGGAGAGGCTCGCGTCCTTACGTGGCACAAAGCTATTAATCGGTAACTAAATGCAGTAGTGCTGGCTAAGTTCAAGAACATATGGCGTGTTGATTTTGATTTGAACGCTAACACAGACGATTGTTGTTAACCTTTTCAAAGATCACAACACTTTTCAGAGAAACATCAATGTGTATGTGTGTCTAACGTAAACATTCGCACCTCTTCAATTTTCCATAGCTACAAAGAACAGTAATTATGTAATTTTATTTAGAAATGTTAATAATACGGCGAAAAGACATAGAACCGCCTGATGCTTAGGCATTAGCTTTGGGTTTAGGAAGGAAACACCAGTTTTAGTTCAGTGACCTCACACTACACCCGTTAGGTGCCGACACCACCATTTTAGAAAGAAACCTGGCACGAAGCCTACTGTATCCCTTCGCATTCGCTTTAATTGGTACGCTCATTGATCATAGCAGATCATTCGTTCTCGTCAACTAAATCAGAACTGACATGGAGGCGTCAATTCGTGCGTCGGCGTTTCACACGAGTGTGAAACTTAGGAAGTGTCGACGGGGGGCTCCATTAGTCAGCGTGATTAGTTCTCGAGAGCGTTAATGTTTCAATGAGATGAATAATCGCCGGCAACAGTGACAAATGCGCTTCGGTCTTTGCGCGCACGCACCTGACTCCCCCCACAAACGCGCCGCGCCATCACTCAGCATCACTATGTTATACGTACCAGATGAAGAGATTTATATTTATTAATGTTAGTGCCCCCAACGTTTTTGTTATTTTATGGACTCGCACGGAGTGAGTTTCATTACCTCATACTACACCTTACTTATATGAGACGCATAAAATAAACGTACATAACTCGAAAGTGACTGTTGGATGGAGCCTGACGAAGTAGGCGATAAGTGTGAAAGCAAAAGTGAAAAAAAACCTAAGTCCGAGATTTTTATGAAGTTTTATGGTCACAGCGTCTATTGATAAATGACTCGGCTTACGTATTCCGAGTCAAGGGTTAAAGTCGGCTGCGATCTAGAGTCGGGATCTTTTTCGAATTCTCGTGTCGATGTTTTATCGAAGTGTGGCAGGATATCGATGTGTGTCACTTTACTATGATTTAACATTGATTGGGTCCTTTGAGCTGAGCCGACTTGCGTCAACGAGATTTACAACTGAGGCGATAGCTACCAACGGTGTTATTGCGCTAAAATATTCGTATGAAGCACTCGGATGATATACAGTTTCCGAGAAGCCGAGACGTTAAGACCTTGCGGAGGAAATTATGGCAGGATTAGTTTCTAGACCTGTGATGCGGAGGATTTAATGTAGGAAACGTTCGTATGTACGTACAAACTGCACATTTGTACAAAGATGTGTTCGTGGCTTGGATAAGGAAAAACTTTATTCAGACTGTGTAGAAAATTGGTTATTGTATGGGAATATTTCATTTATACAACGGGAAAAATCCTGAAATGATGGAAAGATGAAAGTTGTGAAATTACTTTCAGGATTTCAATAACTAAAAACAATGACCATACATAAGTACCTTTTAATAATTATTATTAAATGTTCTTTGTAAGTCTATTTACACCAAAACTGGATTAAAACATAGCACTTGTAAACTAAGTAAGTATACTCTGATTTCACTATGAAAATTTTATAATAAAATTAGTCAAAGTTTAGGTAAATGTGTTGTTATAAAAACTGGCACAATATAATCAGAAATCCAAACCCAAATAAATATTTATAGCAAGATTATTTCTAATTGTCGAATAGTATTATTTTCTAAAAGTTGCAATTGCTTTAATCATTGGGCCATCACGCGCGAGTCGCGAGTCGCGACAAGGCGCGTTGATCCATCCGACTCCAGCCGACCGCCGCCGACCCAACGCCGATCATAAATCAAAACATTCGTGTTTGTGATTAATCAAACAGACCCGAGAATACACCTTGAGGTTCGTATTTACCTACACGTACCTGTCAAGTGTAATATTAACAGGTATAAAAGTATTCCTTTATATTTCATTAGCCGAAGAATTTCGACCGATATCGCCGGTTGGCACTTAGCCTAAAACATGACTAATGGTTGTAGCTATGATATCAAAATCGTTTCAATAATTTGATTGAATGATAGTCTCGATTTGCAACGCCAATGTAGATAAATAAAACAATGTTTTTTTAAAGAGACTTTCTCTGCAGACATTCTCGTCACGTTGTAAAAATTGAATTAAATTGGCGCTGCATTTTTTAAGAAAAAAAAAATCTTAAACCTATGTACTGTCACGTATGGCTTATAAAACCTCCAAAAACGTGTTACAGTTATCAACCGCAAAATTCGTAATCTTTTTTTACCTACATTAATTACTTTCTAAATCATTTAATACAATTTCGTAACGTTGGAGTGCGGTCAGTGCGGTGGGCTAGCGGCGTGGCTGCGCGGGCGCATGCCACACAACACGATGATGTAGCGATTTGTACATCATGTCGGTCTCATTTAAACCCCACTGTCCTATTCCTTTTTTATATCAATAAATATTTTTATTATACATTCCACACTGATGTTGAATCGATCGTAATCAGGTTAATTCTTAAAATAGATCTGCATCTCCACTCGCGAATACCTCTCATTTATTTTTTCTTCTCTTTTGGACCACATTTTGATCGGATTGTAAGTGCGTTCAATTTAAGTGACTTTTTGTCACTATCGATTACTACGACAGTAGCGGTCAATATGATTAAAATTAAATGCAAAATAAAATTCCATTACACACTGAGATGAAATGTGTGATTTCGTTATTGAATTTTAAATCGCAAGCATTGCAAAAACTTTATCGAATATGCATTTTGACGTGGTTACTTTCAAATTCAATTTTGATTCCTTTTTCAAAAAAAAGTTAATAAAGTTATCTACCGTTAGTTTCCAACGGCGTTTGTTTATTGTTTTTGTTATCTTTTACAAACAACGTGGAAATAGAGCGTATTAACGCTCTATTTCCGGTTAGACGAAGCTTACCAATTTGTTAGTAAATATAGTATCTTTTGTGCATCAAAAACCACATTTTTATTATGAATTAACATGTTTATATACAGACTCATTTGGTCGAAGATCTTTTTCGATAGTTTTTCTTTTGCATTCTTGTGGCGTCATGATAATGTGAGCCTTATTGTGATGTGTCATGACTTATTTTCATATATGGGGGTCTTAATGTACGGCTTAGGTCCAGGCAGACTGGATGTCAAAGTTATGACGTGTTAGATTGATTATCGGATGGATGTTAAAATACATTTTACGACTTTTTATGACGAGCTTTCGGTGTAAACCCGCCTTAACAGATTCGTTCGTGCTCATATCGGCTATTGGAGACAAAAAAAGAATATTTTAAATTAAAAAAGGAAAAGACTTTTATTTTTAAAGAATTGTTTGTGTTGAAGTCTGAAAAAGAAGGTTTTATACATTTACTTCTGCCAGCGGTTTCGTCCGCATAAAAGTAGGAACTTATCCGACCACACACCCTGGATAAAAAAGTATCCTGAGGACTTCATTATCATTATTTCAGCCCAAAGACGTCCACTGTTGGACAGGTCTCCCCCAAATGTCCCCACAACGAATGGTCCTGTGAGTCTCGCATCCATCGGATTCCCGCAGCCTTTACTAGGTCATCGGTCCACTTTGTAGGAGGCTTTCCAACGCTTTGTCTTCCAGTACGCGACCGTCACTCCAGAACCTTCCTTAGGACTTAACTTACCATAAGTAACGTTTCATCTAATTTATTATATTAGTTGTCAAAGAACATCCGTTCCATAATAATTAATCTCTGAATAAACTGAAGTTTTGCTCTTGTTTAAACAAAATCAAATATAGTACACGATCTGTAGACAATAGAAACCAAATCCCTTCGACATGCAAATTAGATCACTGACATTTAACGTAACACGCCACACAGCATGGCGCCACAAAACTAAAAAAAAAAAAAACAAATATAATTTGTTTTAAAACAAATCTGTCGCAAGCGCACCCACTCTTTACCTGTCACATATCCGGAACAAAGCCGGGTCAATGCTCTGTGGCCACTAGTGTATGATGACAAAACATTTGACTCACAGATCCTAGTTCCGATTGATATCCGCGTAGCAGGTGGCCATAGAGTTTTTAATATGGTTATAAAAAGTAATTATGTCAAGTTCTTGTGTTAATCAGACTAATGGAGTTGACCGCAAAGGATATGGAAGTCTTGAGGAAGTGTTTCAAGATCGAATAGTTTGAAAACTGAACACGGAACCACTATTAAATGGACGGCACTTTAAGAAAATTTGAATAGTACACATTGATACAAGTGGAGAGTCATTGCGACCGAGGTAGAATTCGCCCGAGCCGCAGGCGAGGTTGCTATGGAGCCGAGTGCTGCAGTGCAAACTTCCACGTGTATCAAAATACTATGTTTTTGATTCACTTCATTTACGAAGAAATAAATAAACGAGCTTTGACCGTAGGGATCGTTTAACACCCAGCCTAATATAATAAATACAAGTTGTAGCGGCAAGGGCAAGCTCGCAGACTTTTCCCCACTAGTGCAGATAACAGTAAATTGCGTGCCTAGAAACGTAAGGGATAAAAAAGGGTTTTCGAGTAAGTTTGTTTTATGATTAAAAATTAATTACACGGAAAGCCACAAATCAACTTTGATATTTACGAGTAACATACATAAGAAATAAGTAATTTATGTCCAATAAATTCCTGCTCCATGATGTTCTGCGTCGGAGCTCGTGGTTCGAACTCAACAGGCTTTACTTTTAGCAATTTAATTCATCTTCTTCAAAAGGGTACTCTATCATCATTCAAAGAGATGCCATCCCGCACGAGCTGACTACCCAAGTAGCAAAATTTGGTACTATAAAAGCTCAGAGAACGATTTAGGACGTGCTAATTAGTATTCATGATTAGTACTATAACGATGTTGTAAACTTTTACAAAACCCCAAAAAGGCCCTAGTTTTATCACTGATTTATTCTATAAACTTTATATAAAAGCTTTCACGGTGATTCATCAGCTCTGTAGTTGAAATGTAAAAGTGTCGAGAACCGCTTTTTAGTACTAAAATACTGCTGTCTGCAACATTTATGTTACAAATTTGCACTATAAAAGTAACCAAAACCCGTTTATAGTGTTATTTTGCACCATAAACGATTCCAGTGATCTTTCATATCACACTTGTTCGTGTTGTAATCGTATCATCTTGAGTGTTTCTCAAGAACACAAAATATATTGATTGGAAGTTATGCTTTATGTCATTTGCCATTGTTGCAAAAGGACATACTAAAAACATTCATAAATCGTAACTTTATCATAGCTTGCACTTGCGAAAATAATTTTATCGATAAAATCATTATGCTGATTTCAAATTTGACAATGCGCCCTCATAATTTTCGTGTTTTAATTAAATTTTAATTAATAAAATAAGGTCTTGTTCCGAAAATAGCTGCTATAGTACACATTGATTCCAGCCGTGCTGCTAACGTGCTATCATGGCAGAAAACAGCAGCCATATTTGCATAGAAAACGAATATGTCACACTTTAAGTCTCGTAGCAGAAGCACAAACTCATTTATAGAGCTATTTAAAATTTAAGTTACTTAAAAACTGCGCTAGGTGTCGCTATGGTACTATTTAGTACTATAGAAGAGTTTTTATGACTTTTACAGAACTAGCCCCATAGCGATATTGAGGGAGCGTATAAGAAGCTAAAAGGTTACGTAATGGTGGTGCAAGGTACTTTTATAGCACAAATTGATGCTGTAATAGTGTTTACGATACTCCTACCATACTAGTACTGTAAAAGTTATTTTGACACATTATTAGTGCAAAATAAATACACAAAAGTGTCAGTAAGGTCGTCTATAGTACTAAATAGTACCATAATCGCTTTTTTCATATCTGTTACAGTGCAATACTTTAAAGATTCTTTTGTATGGTCCTATAAACATTTTAAGAGCTACATTTTAGAACTTAAATGCTCTTTAATCTTAAAGAACCAAAACACTCTCTTGAAAACCTTTATAGTACAAGCAGTCACAATGGTTACCATTATAGGCCTACTGTATCACTGTCTGGTGATAAAACGCCTGGGTTATAGAACCTTTTGTTACTTGGGTAGTCCCGCTTACCAAGAAAAGGCCTGCATTCCGAGTAAAAAGAAAGTAATGATGGCAAGAATGCCTACTAATAAGATTTTTACAGCAACACTAGATAAATCAATATCATCATCATCATGTAACGAGCGTGGGGATGTCCGCGCTTGTTCCAATGTTACTTGGTTTTTTTTTTTTTTTTTTTTATGGTAGGTAAAATCATCCAATGACAAATCCCGCCCTTGGGCGGAGCGGGAAGTAGTGTCAGACTCTTACTGACTAAAAACCTACCCCGTTTAGCCTTGTAAGCCATGGGTAAACCCATTAATTAGAAGGCATACTTATAGTTATCACTGTCACTAATCTTTAAATGCTAAATAGTTCCTTGTTTTGATTCAAATCTACGTCTCCGCCTAGCCTGGGTGGTCTAACCTAGTTTTTGTGGCACTTACAACTTATAAAAAGCCTAGCGTAAAACTATTTTGAAGGTGTCTGGATTGTAGTATTTAAAGGAAACAAGCCGTGTAATAATGATTACTAAAATTAAAGAGGTTAATGGTAGTTGTAAGATAAATCGGTTCTCATCTACTCTTAATAATATTATTGAGTATACGATAAGTATATTAAAAAAAAAAACGTCTTCATCTCCCTAGCTTTTCCCAACTAGGGGTGATTTTAAAATCATGCGGTGATGAAATCATCAGAAAATTTTAAAATGCAAAAAAGCGTCCCGCGTGCGTATTGCACACATTACAATAAATACTTGTATGAAAAGGACATTTGCGGTGGTTACGCATGCGGAGAAAATCTGTGAGTTGTACATGAGAAGTGTGATTATGTATTTCCAATAATATTCTCAAATTTTTCTGACCTAAAATTAAAATTCAAACACTCACCGTCCCCATAAAACATGTTTGCAGGTTGACCAACAAGTGTAACCTGTGTGACATCGGAAGCGGAAGCTGCTCCCACGCGGGGAGGGTTCCGGCGCGTGCGCATCGTGATCAGCTCTGACGTCACTTCCGGACGGGCCTTGATTGAGAGTGAGGTAACGGTTAATCGCTGATTGCTCGTTGATTGTGTAGCCAGTGTTTTAGCATCCGCTGACAGTTATAATATAGGCAATTGTAGGCAATTTGCCAGCGACCAATCATGTCAGTAAATTGGGGCTGTTAAAGTCGTACAGGTTCCACTACTAGTGTAATTAAAACTCGAAGGTGTGAGGTGCTATGCTTAGTGCTTCCTTACTTTCTTTCTAAGTGGTTTGTTTCTAGAAAACAAACGATCAACTTTTAGTTTATTATTTTATTGGCACGCTGCATAACTAATTTGTCAATTGTTTGAACCACGCTGCTTACCAACCAGTACCAAGCAAAGGTCCGAGCTAAGTGGCTTGAGCTAGCAGCTAACCTAGCAGTAGCAGGTAAGTAGTAATCACTGATAAGGGAGGTAACTTACTTTGTCTGAAGACGCTGAAGACGTGGTCGTTTTTGAACCGAGACACTGCTATAACAAAATTCCATAGTAAGCGGGTTGACCGTAGCATTTTTCTGCACTAGTGCGAAATATGCTTCATTACCTGCCTAAAAGCGGTGAAGAACTCTCGCTCTAGTTGGAGCGACAGGGCGTTATAGAATTTTACTAACTAAAACCTACCTGTTTTCCTTTATATACCGTTGGTGACACCCTCAGTAAATTTTTCAAACGTTTTCACGTCATCAGGGAAGCTCCCAGTACCTCTAGGAAATCCAGCACTAGGAAAATCCTCGTGTAGTTCGTATTTGCTTTTACAAACATTTCCAATGAATGTATTCTGTTGCACTGCTCATTTTAACTGACAATCAATCTGTCTAGTCTGTGTCCAACCATGTTGAGGTTGGCTCTTAATATTCTTTTTTAAAAAAAACAGATATCTCACACTAAGAAATACTCCTGAATCGTAGGTGCGTTCACAAACATGTAAACTCACATACACAAGACACCAAAACCACTACTATCTGTATAGGCTATATAAATACTTGTTCCATGTGGGTACCGAACTAGCGACACGAAACGCAGCTGCCGATCGCTCAACCACTGTGCCGCACCGTCTAACTGGATGCAACTGAGCACCAGTATTGAGTTGACTTATGGAAGTCAGACTGTCTATCTGACTTCCATAAGTCAGTAATGGGTTTTTTTTTTTTGATGGTGGGTAAAATCATCCAATGACATCTCCCGCCCTTGGGCGGAGCGGGAGATAGTGTCAGACTCTTACTGACTAAAAACCCACCCCGTTCCTTCGTGGCCATAGATACCTAGGGCCGAGCTTTCCTTTCGGAAGCAAACCCTTAGCCCCAGTAGGCTTCGACCCTGGGTAATGGAGTAACACGATACCCCTTGCTACTTACTGGTGACAGATTTCCTAGCTTCTGACTGTCAATAACGACTGTCAAAGTTCTACAACTGACAACCGGGACCAACGGCTTAACGCGCTTTCTAAGGCTTGGTAAAATCTTATTATGTTTTGTTGTTACCCATCTATTGACCGACTTCGATAAGCATTACTTAACCTTGGACATCGACCGTGCGGCTTTTATTATTTTAGCGATATTCATGTCATCAGTTCAGGATAAATCTGTAAACTGCAGCCGACTTCGTGGCTAAGATATGATGAAAAGA
This sequence comes from Leucania comma, assembly GCA_958295575.1. Lineage (NCBI taxonomy): Eukaryota > Metazoa > Arthropoda > Insecta > Lepidoptera > Noctuidae > Leucania > Leucania comma. Next base: position 8,533,382 of record OY282468.1, read on the forward strand.
AACGCAGGGGTGAATAGAAATATTAATTATAATCACGATATTTGAAAAAATTTTGCAGCCTTATCCTTTCAATAATAAAGAGTCCGAGTCAATAATAAGAGAGAGAGAGAGAGGAGCTGTGGTCGCAGCGTGGTCACGGCCCTGACTTACGAGTTTTAGGTCGCGGGTTGAAATCCAGCCAGGCGCATTATTTGTGTAATTTATTTCACACCACTGCTCTCAAAACGGTGAAGGAAAACATCGTGAGGAAACCGACATGTCCTAGAACTAAAAAATCGAAGAAATGTGACATCCACCAACCCGCATTGTGGCCGCGTGGTGGATTACGGCCCATTCCCTCTCCTAGAGAGGAGGCTTGAGTCCCAGCAGTGGGAACATTATAAGGCTGATGCTATGCTATGTTTTATTGAAATTTATGGTATTAAAATAAAAATCCTAATCGAAGTGTTGTTTCTTTTCACCCCGGACTGCGTTTCTATTCACCCAGTTGGACTGTAGTAGGTAGAGCACCGACTTTAGCGTAGGTGATCATACAGTGCTTTCTCAATCCTCTTGTGATTAGAGAGTTTTAAGCAATCCGATTATTCTTCTTTAATTTTGACTAATCCTCGCTAATCCTCATTCTGTATATTCACAATCATAAGTACTTCTTTTTATTACTAAGCTAGAAAGTTAAGTACTAAATCATCTACAATGTGCCTAGCCTTTTACCGACTGTGTCGGGTTTGACTGTCAGTGAAACCGGATGCAGCTGGATTCTACATGACGAGAAATTTAAAATATATTCCTTATTGGGGTTCCGTACCTCAAAAGAAAAAATGGAATCCTTATAGGATTACTTTTCTTGTCTGTCTGTCTGTCTGTCTATCAAGACCCTTTATCTAGGAAACGCGAGGAAGTGTCGATTTGGTCTACGGTCCCTTGAAGCCGTGAAAAAATCAAACTTCTAAGTTAATTGTGAAAAAAGTTACTGCCGTTTATATCGCAAAAGACGAACATTTCGATACTCTCAAGGGAATCAAAATTCATAGGGTACTTCCCGTTGACCTAGAATCCTGAAATTTTGCATGAAGCAAGATCTCATGGTACAAGTATAGGAAAAAATCTGAAAACCGTAAATTTGTTTTTAAGGCACAAAAAAAAACCGATTCGGAAAAACCTTTGTAACTCAGTTCGGGAATTGAACTGTTTTTATAGGTAAGTTTCTACGGAACCCTCAGTGCGCGAGTCCAACTCGTACATGCGCGGTTTTTTTTAATAAATGTTGTCCCACAAACGTGTAAACTCACATACACAAAAGAACTAGAACCAGAAAAACTATCTGTAAAACTTAATAATATTCAGTCCGTTCGGAAACCCAACCTGCAACTCGTAGCACAGCAGCCAATTGCTACATCATTACAGTAACCGTAAGTAAAACCAAAACATTTATGCAGGTAATTGTGATGTCTGTAATCAGCAATGATCTAAAGAAAGCCTAAGTGTATAACTCAAGGACCCAGAACCGAATTATCTGGCGAAAAATGACGAGGACAGCCGACCCCAAATAAAAAGGGACAAAGCTAGGCAAAGAGCGAAAGAGAGCAATCATCTCCAGTAAAGCTCAGAAAATATAAGCACTTCGCATAAGCCTACATGTTTCTCTAGTTAAGAGCTTACAAGCCACATAACATGGCATTCCCTACTTTGTAACAGTCTATAAAACCGAGAGACAACTACAAACTTTGCAGAACACATGTAATTACTATCCATTATTCCGTTTGCCAAGTCCATGCGTCAAGAGCGACACACGACACACCTACACCACACTCCGTTCCACATTCGTACTTTCAATCAACGCCATTGTTTATCTAATTACAGCCTGTCCTTACACGTAATGATACAGTTTCGTTTGTTTCTAACTACACCGACGCGCTTATTCATCAAAAAGACTCACCGACGAAGAGGTCGACTCACAACAAATTCGTACATTGTATTCCTATAATTTGCCATAAGCAACACTTAATATCTCTCGTTATCTCAACGTTATTCCTCATAAGAACCACGTAATAGGGCATCTTTAAGAGCCGCCGAATTATCATAATGAGCAATAACCAATTGCACGAAGCTCACGTCAAATCGGCTTAACTCATGTAAATTTATGGTTATAACTCAACTTTTTTTGTGTTTTAAGTCAAATTGCTACGCGTTTTAAGCGATGAGCCGCAACGGGGCCCTATTAGCGGCCAAATGGCGTATGGCGGGAACGATTCGTGAAAGAAATCAAATTACAATAACGATGCACGCTACTCGGCAGGCCACCGATACCTAAATAACGGGTTATGTCTAATTTATAAAAGGTAAATTGTATGATGCCACGCGCTAGAGATGTGTCATTAGACGGCCCTCGAAGACCAAGAATTATGTTTGGTTAGGTTTTTTCACGATGATTATACGTATTAGTCTTGGGCTCAATAAAACGGAAGCTCGTTGTCTCGTTTGCTGTGTAACTTAGGAAGTAGGTACATATGGTAAATTATTTTGGAATTTAAATTTATCACATTTGCTATGAATAATAATAATATAATATAATATCTCTTGTAATCTTACAACTTACATTTTTGAGGTTTTCTAAAGTCGTGACAAATATTTCGTAATCTTGCTTAGTTACGCTGCCGCTGTGTGCAATTTCAACATTTTTCTTATACATTAAAACAATAAAAAAGATTGAAGTAAGTACTTATAAATAAAAAATATTTCCTAATTTGTAATCCTCATACGTAAAGGTAGCAGAAAATTGTTTTTTTTTTTACATTTTTACTGTCTAAAATGGTTTTTTACCCTATAATAAATCTGCGATAGACGACCAAAAACTGCTTCAATCCCTATGTAAACGATAAGCAATTACATACTGGGCTAGGTTGCTACTTCCACAGAGTCCAGTTAGTTTGCAACCAGTGAACCTTTCGACAAGACTCTTACAGCAAGGTGCCAAACTCTATCTCTGACTCCATCCATTAGCGCCATAGACTCGTCAAACTAGCCACCAGATCACATGACATTCTTCTTTTCCAATTTTGTTTTTGTCCCAAAAATTCGGTAACGAGAGTCGAGACAGTGTGTCTACGTATGTGGATGTATCGGCACGGCAGCGTGCAGGTAGGCATGAATGGCCGGCGCCCCGCTGCTAGTGAGTTATGTGGGGCCCCTGGGGCGCAGCGCAGGGCTCCTTCACACCTCCGCCCGCGTGTGGTCCCGCGGTTTACGACGCAAGAGCTGCTGCGCGCGCGCTGGTCCGTCCATGCAACACTGCCGCAACTATTTTGTTTTCTGAGTAACAGCGTCAAGATTGACTGGGGAGCATTAAAGAAGGGAACGTGTTGCATCGACCCCAAGGTAAGGTTATTATTGTCATATTTTCTGTACTTAATCATTATTTCCAATTGAAGCCCAGTGGGGATTACCGTTTAATTAATACCAATGTACAAAGGAAAAAATAACTTAAACATATATTATTGCTGATATGTGGTTGCAGTTTATAAATCTACTTCTGGAGAAGAACTTATTTCTAAAATATCTAGAATTGCTCGTACAGCTCATGAGTTGAAACCCCAGCTCCAATTCAGCCGACATTGGGCATTAGCCTTCCCCAAGTCTATGTCTCGCATTCATCGGATTCTCGTGACCCTCACAGGACGTGGACTGCGATAGTAAGACAAAATGTTGACAGGTCATCGGGCCAGCTTGTGGAAGGTCAACTACCAATATCTAGATTTCTCCTAATTGACATTTATAATCCCGATTGTAATTTAGGTGTCTTTAAGGCTCTAGTGAATAGTCTATTAATAATCTAGTGCGATTCTTCAACAACTGCATCTCTGCTTATCGTCAAGAGGCAGTCAAGCACTAGTTAATACTTGTCCATATCATATATATTTTTTTAATAATTTAGAAATCTTTGACCGTAACGTTTTCCTCACATTTAGCAATAATTTGACCATTAAACATTAGATTTTTGTGTTACTGTTTGTTTTTCGCTAATAAATAAAGTTTAACAAGTTGTACAATAAGTTAATATCCAATTTTCTTGGATGCATTCTTCATACCTCGTTCCGAAGCGCACCTAAATCTTCCGGCGTTACTAGTAGATATCCTTACCGTAAGATATTATAATATTAGTCACATTAGTGTGTATATTTTACCGAGGAATTATTTTATTTGTTAGACTTATTACGACCTGCCGGGTTTCCTGCGAGATACGATACAGGCCGGTGCCATTTTTATTAGACAGGAAGGAAATTCTAACGTTTAATATATTCTAAGTAAAACGTTTGAAGTTTATTTATAACAGTCGTATACCCTTCGATCCGGTTTGGGTGACTGGTGGACCGAGCCTCTAGAAATGTTGGATTTAGATAGTATATAGGCACCTAGTGGTACCGATAAGCTGTAAACTGTGATAGTAGGACAAAATGTTGACCTCTTGTCATGTTGCCTTTTGCATGCGAATTATAAAATAAACTAAGTGATTTGCTATTTTGTTGACAGTAAATTTGCAAAAATAAATAAATAAAAAAACACTTACCATCAACTAAATTCTTCTTTTTCTTTATCATCATCACCATTTCAGAAAAGACGAATAACGTCCACTGTTGGACATAGGCCTCCCCCAAACGTCAAACACAATGAACAGTGCTGTGCATCTCGGATCCAACGGATTCCCACATCCTTTGCCAGGTCATCGGTCTACCTTGTAGGAGGCCTTCCAACACTGCGTCTTCCGGTACCTACGTGGTCGCCACTCCAGATCCTTTCGGCCCCAACGGCCATCTGTTCTGCGAGCAGTGTGCCCTGTCATTTCTTTGAGACGCGCGTGGCACACCACCCCTTCTACTCGGACTTGGTCTTAAACGGACGGCCAGGCAACGATCTACCTATTACTCGGCGTCTGTTAGCCTTCGCCTACGGTGGCCGGGAAAATTCTTGCGAGTCCCAAAGCCCAGGGCGTCTTCTGCGGCGGGTGAGAATGAGTACCTGATATGTATATCAATCCAAGCTTTTCTGATTGATACACAGGCGAGGAAAGTAAGTATTAAAATATTTGATTAAGAAAATTATTAGGTTGAAAAGTTATCTTGCCATCACACTTCCGCGAATTATTGGAAGTTCAATTTTATCTCTGCTGTTGGACTGTTATTTCTAACATAGCAGATTAATAATATCGTTGGTATATTTCAAACATTATATACGGAGGTATGTATAAAAACGAGGGGTCTTAACACTGACAGTTCCTACTGTAAGCCCAGTTATTTATTGTCGTCCCACTGGCCGCACTAAGATTTATACGTCCAGAGGAAATCATGACAGCGATGCTTTTTGTTATTACTGCTTTCGTACTGAAAAAGTGTTATTTAAATACCTACGCGTGTTTTTTTTCTTTGTTTTATGACGTGAGCAATCGTAAATCTGATTAAAGCAAACTTTTTTGTTTCAAGTTTTTTGACCTTTTGCACTGTCATTATGTATTTTTTTTAAACGAAACTTTTTTGTATAAAATCATCCCTACTTCGATACATATTCCCTTTGCATCCAATTTGTTGAAACACTTTATCTGTCTATTAGGTAATTATTATAATTACTTAAGAATAACACAAAAACTTGCCCTTTTTAACGATTATCACTTCTGAGTACCTAACCATAAATCTCGAATCATAACATCACAGTTCAATCAACAACCAATCATCATCAAATTAGCAGTTAATCATAAATAGCGCCGTTCAAAGGTCATTTCGGGCAGTTTCACGTGTTAGTTGGAACAAAATCTCTTTGCTGCACCTGTGTGTGTCCCCTTGAGTCGTGACCGGTGTCCGCACGCTATGACCTAGGAGCGTCGTCTGAAAGAGGAGGAGGGAGGACTGCGGGGGCGAAGATTTATGAAACGGCTACTGCTTTACCGGACAGCGGAGGTCGATTTAAGTGAAATTTATTTATGCATTTGTATGTTGTTATTGCTCGTTGCTAGTTATAATGTTGGATATTTTAGTGGGTATCATATCCATCGTTTGGTAGTTGGCAGTTGGTCAAGAGTATTTTGTATTCATGTTCAAGGGCTAATTTACTAATTGCACTGCCGACAAACTGTGCTGTTGTTTGACAGCAGATTTAGAGGTATGTGAAACCAATTTATTTATATTTTCCTGAATAAACCATTAAAAAAGAAGACATTGATAATATTATCATTGTATGCCGAAGTCAAGATTTTGAGTAGGAACCTGATTCAGTGCCAGTATTTTTTTTCATATCAGTAAGTACTATGACTAAGGTAAAGCTTGTGCATAAAAATGAGCTTTGTCTGACATTTAACAATGACAGATATAAAAAAAACTGACTTTTATTTAGACCTGTCACTTTTAGTGGCACTTGAATGTACGGACCTACTTAATTAAGGTAACCTTAACTCAACTAAGCAAAACATATTTTCCTAAACCTCCAACAACAACAGCCTTGTGAGAACTCAGCACGTTACCTGCAATCTAGCAAAAACAGTATAATCATCGTTCCTAAAAAATTCAACAATTACATGTATGTGTAACCGCTGATTCTTCACACGGTCATCTATCGACAGCTATACATTAGTATACATCTACATACATAATTGAGTATACATCTCGATAATAAGTGGACATATTATTATAAAAAAATGAATCATCATCTCAACTAATTTGCATCAATGCGTGCAATCCGACGCACTCGTGGCGTCTTCAATATAATTATTGTATGGACGAGTGTATGCCAGTCCATACGACATGTACCTTATGCAGAGTACCTATATCGCTTTTATATGTTTTGTATTTCGATTCTGATGCGTAACTTCGTAAGTATTGAAGTAATTCAACTCAATATAAAAATAAAACCGGCTAAGAGGCAAGTTGGACTTGCACGCCGAGGGCTTCGTACAAACTTACCAATGTAATAAATAAATAGTTCGCACAAATTAATTTTAAAAGTTAATTCTTGAAAATTAATCGCAGAAAAGTAAATATTTTGTCATTTAAAACTACAAATCGTATATTTGTAATTATACCAGGCAATTTTTTTTTGTTTTTCTTTTATTTGTGCCGCATGGCATGTCTTCTTGCCAAATTCATGGTTCTAGGTCAATGGGAAGTCCGCTATAGGTTTTGATTCCCTTGTTAGCGTCAAAATATACGCCACAAATGTAGCATATACAGCTTTGTCTTTAGATTGCAATAACTTAGAAGTTTGTTTTTTTACTGCTTCAAGAGGTAGCAAAACCAAATAAGTATTTGATATTAATTCCAGCTTGATACCTCCAAGCGCTTATGAGAAAAAAGATCTTGGCAGACAGACAATAAATTAACCTATTAAGGGTCACGGTTTGCTGACAGAGGTACGAAACCCTAACAGTTCTTTACTAAGACGAGTGAAAAACGCAAAGAAAGAAAACTGGGTTAAATAATTTTACAATTACTACTTAATGACACTAATAGATTAAGGATATAGATTGTAGATCTACGTTTTAATTGACTCCAGATGGGCCCCGTTATAATTAGTGTAATGAGATCCAAATTGATACAGATACGGCCAATCTCTACGTGTAAGTACTACTACTACCGGAGCTGCTAGATTAACTAAGATGCTGTTATCTGATAAGCCCGTAATTGGATTATTTTTTATTTGTTTTTTCATTGAATAAGACCTGCGGCTAAGTTTGCGGTTAATAGTCTAATGAACTGGAGAAGTTAATAAATTGTTTACAACATTTAATTTTGAAAATAATGGTTCATGGTGTCTTTTAAAGATCTTTGTTGGGCTCTACAAAACTTCTACGCAATGCGGGCAAAGCGTAGGATAGAATAGAATAGAATAGAATTAACTTTATTTACACCAAAATACGTAGTAGCAATTCGCAGGAACTTAAATCTATGGGTACAATGGCGGTCTTATCGCTGACAGCGATATCTACCAGACAACCTTAGGATGGATTATTAGAAGAGTCAATAAAACCGGGAAATTTTAAAGTCGACCGTCATGATGGTCCAACTTGTGTGACAAGAATTATAACTGATTTGTATACGTTATGATATAAGTGTGTAATGTCGGTGATTACCGCTAAAACAGTGCACTAACCACTAGACCAACAGGCCAGTCCAATATATAATTAGAAGATAAGAAAATGATGAGATAGGAATATAAAAGAAGGAAGACAGTACACTGAGAATCAAAATACAAATAATTATTGTTCTTTGTTCTTTATAATAAAAGAGTAAAAAGTAAAAGGTTAAAACATAACAAGGTTTTAAACCCAAAAGCTCTACACAACTTTAAACATCGGAGTTGACGCCCATTAAGTTTAACAGCTATAATTATATGTTGGTACAGCAAATAAAATTTATGTGGAATACATAACTCTTGTTCTTAAATTTTCAATAAACACAAGTCTCCATGACATATTTTATATCGTCTGATTTTATGTTCGTAATAAAATGTTGTTCAACGGGAATAGACAAACGACTGCGGAGATAAAGGACTCGGAAACTTACTTTCATTACCAGAAGAGAATTGATGTGATTTAATTTTTATATCATTTTTTAAATTTTAGAATAGAATAGAATAGAATAAACTTTATTGTACACCAAAATAGTCTTCTTCTTCTTCTTTGCGTGTCGATGAACTCAAATTATTTTTTTTTTCTGACCAATATTTCGCGGTACACCAAAATAGTAATAAAAACTTTTAAACAAACTTAAATCTATGGGTACAATGGCGGTCTTATCGCTAACAGCGATATCTACCAGACAACCTTGGGGTGGACTGTAAGAACTTACAATAGAATAATAAGTAGTTAGTCTGCGGTGTACTGCAAATTGAAGAAGGATTAAATTTGAAATTAAAAGCTATATAATTGACTATACCTACATAGATATACAATTATATTAGATAATTATTATATATTTCTGCTTCTATTCAAATTCAGTTCTTTCATCACTAACCCAATATTTTTTTTTTGTACTTTTATTTTCTGTTCCTGGCTATGAAATTGTGTAACATACAATATTTATATTTTATTCATGAGTTTATGTATTGTTTTTATATTCCTTGCCTTACTTATTTATTTATTATATACTTTATTGTACACCACTTGGTATGGACAGGATAAACAATTACAAAACAAAAACTAAGTGCAATATCTTACAGACAACCTCAGGATCAACTGAACGAAATAAGATAGATTTGGGACGGTCAGTGTACAAAAATTATAAATAATATAATATTATTATTATGTGTAATTCATAATCATCAAATATATACAATATCAATCAATATACTAATAAATATGAGATGTCTTATATCTTATGTTATCTTTATTTACTAGTTTCTGCCAATGACGTTGCCCGTGAAAAAGTAGGTTTCTCCATACAAACTTTCATCCCTTTTTTGCCCCCATAATATAATTATTGTTCTTTTTATATATATATATATATTATAAGGAATCTCTGTGCAAAATTTTAGCTTTTCAAGAGATCGGGCTGGGCGTTGATGAGTCAGTGGATGAATCAGGACTTTGCCTCATAAACAACATTATTTTTAGTATTTGCGAAACCTGAATATAGTTTGTTCAGAATCAGTAACTGAATCGATTCCAATAATTTTTACACTATGCTTGATTTTTTCCAAAAAATATTTAAAAAAAAAGTTCACAAGTTTTTTTTTTTTTTTTTTTTTTTTTTTTTTTTTTTTTTTTTTTTTTTTTTTTTTTTTTTTTTTTTTTTTTTCACAAGTTGGACACAGCCGACACACAACACAAGTTGAGTACAGCTAACAGCTGCAGTAAGCTACAGCCCTAAGTACAGCACAGGTCACGACAGGTCGCACAGCTGGGTGCCTGAGCAAAACAACCCTTCAGACGCCCGGATGGCCCGATGACCATGTATTTGTGCAGACAACCAGGTAGCATAATAAGCTTATAACTTTGTCATTTTTCATGATACAATTATGAAATTTTGTATATAGATTATTTAAATAAAAATACTAGACACGTGTTTCGGGTTTCGGATATACTAAAAATAATGTTGTATATTACAGATGTGCCTGATTTGGTTAGTATTCCGGATAAATAATCCATTTTTAGGGTTCCGTTTTAGGCTATCTGTCCGTATTTGTTCGTCTGTACCAGGGTGTATCTTATAAACTGCGATAAAAAATAAATAATAATAAAATTCCTTTATTTCAAGTGACACGATTCATAGAAACACAAACATACATACAGTCTCAACTATAACAGTCGATAACTAGACAGTTGAAATTTTCACAAGTTGTGTATTTCTGTTGCCACTATAACAAAAAATCCTAAAAACAGAATAAAATCAATGTTTAAGTGGGGCTCCCATACAACAACGAAACCCTTCGGGCGCGAGACCAACTCGCACTTTATTTAGGCCCAGCGTGCTAGCTGCAGGCAGGCAGGGTCGAAGCCTACCGGGGTCATGGGTCAGCTTCCGAAAGGAATACCCGGCCTCGGCACGATAGGCAACGAAGGAACGGGGTAGGTTTTTAATCAGTAAGAGCCTGACTCTACTTCCCGCTCCGCCCAAGGGCGGGATTTGACATTGGATGGTTTTACCTACTATAAAAAAACTCCTGATGGAAAATCTCATTTACACTTTTTGTCCGACCCGGGAATCGAACCCGAATTATACACCAGTAACTTAAATGCCCCATCCTTCCCTCTCCTATAGAGGAGGCCTGAGTCCCAGCAGTGGGAACATTACATACATAGCTGATGTTATGCTATGCTATGCTAACTTAAATACCTTATACTAAACAAGGTATTGAAGTTTCTGGTATACTTACTAGTATCATTATGGTATCCTACCTCCTACCTAGTACGAGAGTATATCTTGGTGGTACCGCAATATAGATAATGGTGATACGTACTTACGTACGTAATTACATGTGTGGTAACACTGTAGGTAGATATTAAAAATAGATGAAAAACAAAGTTACATGAAGAATCAACATTTTGTAGATACTTTTCTCTGGTATTTTAGCAATACTACGTTAATGTCCCGAAGTAAGTGAAGATAAGTAGGGTTCTTTTATACCCAAGAAATCAAAACAAAACTAAACTAGATATAATCGTTACACGTGTATTTTTGTGTCGCTAAGTGTAGCGACACAAAAATACACGTGTAACGAATAAAAAGGTTTTCCTTCAAGAACCTTTGATAAAATTGTGATAGGACCAATTATGAAAGAAAGGATATTTGAAACGGCACGTGTTCGGTGTATCTTCGGGTCGACAAACAAAGAACTTTAAAATAACAGTTCCAAACCAAATTCTGTCGTAACAGCAACAACAAAAAATCCTCTTAATAAGAGCGAGATTAAACCAGTTCATCCTAGATTTCATTTGCGGATTCATTCTCTTAGATTAAGTTAGTGGGACCACCGGCTCATTGTTGCATTTTCACGAGAACTTTAATAAAGACCTTCCACACATAGCACAATACTCGTAACCCACGCCGCGACCGCGGGAGCCCGCCACTCCTTGTCAAGCGAATAAACTGCGATTCTTACGGCTAGTGTGAAATGTTGCTTACATTAAATATGAATATATTTTAATAAATGCACCATGTGCTAGTAATATCGCCAGTTTATGGCTGCTGAATAAAAGGTGTCGGGAATACGCGAATGTGTAAATTAAATTGAATCATTGCGATGGTTTCGTAATTCTGTTTAAATCAATAAACGACACTTCATATTTTAATAAACCATTTACCTTAATAATTTAAATGAGTGAGAAATCATTTTTCTTATTTTTTTTTTTTTTTGGGTGACATTATGATTGATGACTGATACAAAAAAAAAAAACCATAAAAAACTTCGTGGTTATCATTGTAAGATTATGTTGAAGAAAGATGAAGAAAATCAAAATGATAAAACAAAAGTGATTCTACTTTATAAGGCCGGCCAGACACACCTACTTATTCTAAATGACTAACATAGCCAAAGACAGGTTACACAATATCAAATTATTTGTTCCCGCGCGCTCTTAACTCGCAGGCGTATTCCACGTAAACGCGGTAGGCTGCAACGTATCGTGTTAAGACATTAAGCTACCGTGAGCGAATAAAACGCTGTTTACATTGTGCAGCCGAGCCAAGATCGAATCTGGACTGTAACTAATCGAGCCGGCCGATGTTCTCGCGATTGAGTTATTACAGCTTCCTGTTAGGCTACTTGTTTTTGTGACTCCTACTGTTTTAATTAATTATACACTATAAATAATAAATATTTTATGTGTAATGCGATACGCAGGTTGTTCCGATGGTTCGCCCGATATGCGCGCTCGGATCGAGTGTACGGCGTATGGTTATTATTCAAACGACCACTTTTTATTGTTTCTTGAAGATATTAATGTTTTGTACGATTGGAGGATCTGATGCGAGCATTCTTTGTGTTCAGTTTTGGAGCTACTGTATTGACATAATTACCTACTTTTCTGTTGTTGATTTATCAAACGAAAGCTAAAATACTAAATGAGATGATACCTATATTTTTATTTATTATGCATATTCATTTAATTAAAGAGCCTATTATAAATTCGACAAACACTTGTGTTTAGGTAATAAATCATAAAACCGATATTTTTAACATATGATATTTTTTGCGAATAAACTGGTATTTTTTTTAAATTTCATCCTCATCTATAAGACATACCTACAGACTACCGTATCTACAGAATACCGTAACCAGGAAACACACATCTGACCTTACCAACATCAGAAAACCAAGAAAATCGTGACGACATTTCTTGACAGCCTCCAACCATTATCACGCTAATAAGGCAGCTAACAATTTGCTTATACTTCAATAACATTTGCAAGAAAGCAGTTAAGCAGTGAGTTACGTTCGTCAGTCGTCCGAGAGTGTCCCTCGTTACGGGACGTGACGAGGCACTCTGCGAGCTCATTACACTTACCCTTTGAGTTATACTACCGACATACTGACTGCTTGGACTACTCTCACCTGCCATGCTAAATGATCAGCTTGTAGAGTTGTAGGGTCCATGCCCGTTTTCACTAAGCTATGTCTAAAAGTAAGCACATATCTATGCAATCACTCCAGTTTTATTGTTTTTCTCAGTTGGCAACACGTAAGCTGTAAGACATATTTGGTTGTGTCAAAAGTCTGCATTTGTTTTAGCACAATCAAATCAAAGTAATATTTTCACTTTTGGCTTATCATGAATTCAATTAGTCAGAAAAAATGAAGCTAATTGACCATAAACGATAGCATCACTGCTTACCATCAGGTTTTTTTTTAGGGTAGGTAAAATCATCCAATGACAAATCCCGCCCTTGGGTGGGGCGAGAAATAGTGTCAAACTCTAACTAAAAATCAGGTGGGATCGCAGTTAAGCACTAGTACACAGAGAAGTACAGGTAACTCTGTGAACACTCTTTTAAATAATGTTATGTACCTATTAGAAATATTCTAGACACATATTTCGTGCCGACCCTATCATGTAAGGATAATGTAAATAAATAAAGAAAAAAATTAAGATTAGGAATTAAAATGTCACTGGCCGTTTTAACATAAAAAGTTTGAACAGAGAGCGTACGTTCACGAACATGACTCGTTGTATAGCACCACTCGTTTCAATGCTCGCAGATTACTGCATAGTAGCAAACTTACAATATCGCTAAATTGTTTTATTTAAAGCTTGAATAATCCAATAAAATACAGAGTTGATGTAAATACCAAAATACCCACACAATATGTGTAACTTTTATAAAATAATAATCGAAACAAATTGGAAGATCGCTTTACGCTCCAAAGTCTGGCCTTTGCCCTAAAGGATGAGACAAAATTGAGAGTACCGTCAAAGCAAATGACACTAAAGTATCTCTCCAGTGTTCCGATCACGATTCACACTTATTTCGTACTGTTAAGTCACATTAAACGTTACCTTAAGGCGAGCCTGTAAGCGTATTGACCAACTCACGCAAATTTATATATCGACCCCTACCACGGATGGATGCTAAACAAACTAACATGATTTACATGACTGTGAATTGTTTTTGAAATATCAGTAGATATTACGAGCTGCTAGAATTAATTAAGAAATCATGATAATGACAACGTCATCCCACATGAACAATAAAATTTGTTCGTAGTGGCGTCAGAAAAAATGCCTTTCCAGACAATTCGAACTCTCATCATGAAATCCTAACAGTTCCACAAATGACACGTAGTAGCGACGGATATTCTGCAAAGAATAAACTCCGTTAAAGTGTCTTCGGTCGCAGCGGTGGCGTGGTGGCGTCGGCCTCCGGCGTCGCCGTCGCGCACATCACTTAATGTTCTGATTATACGACCATATTGTCATTATGGGTCATTACCGACGCTAATAGTCCACGCGGGGACACACCGAAATTGTTTAAAATTCTTAAACGGCTTGTTATTCCAAATATGTGATCCAACGTCGCTCGAATAGCCGCACGTTTCGCAAGTGGCTGTGTGTCACGACTTAAGGTGTAAATTATTTGGACCGAATTCCTCTGAAATTACCCTTTTGTTGCTGCAATGATCAAGAAAATGTATCAATATTTTGATTTCTTTTTTTAGGATGTGTTATGGAATCATCCAAAACTATAATGATTAATTATAGAATTGAGGTTCTCGGTACGCAGACACACTTAAAAATTCACTACCCTAAATTAAAATAGAAACAAAATCCAGCGTTACGAAAGCGGCTCGATAACAAATTAATAGGTGCAATTTCAAAAATTATCCATAATATACCAAAAATAAAAAGTATATCTATCGAAACCGCATCGATCTCATTAATTCCGAAGGGTCGTGTTAGATACGTCGAATTAGGACGTATTTGGGACGGAAATCACTAGCCCACCAATCCTACCATATGTCGATTTCAATCAGGAAAGGATACACACACACTTATCTGAATTTGGATAGTTAGGATTATTTCTTAAAGAAAAATGTACTTACTCATGATATTCTAATGTGTTTGGTTGCGCGAATTTGCTATGGTGGACTGTAGGTTTAAAAAAGCGATCTAAGGTTTGTTAACAATATGCAGGTACTGCGTCTAGCGTTTATTAATGGGATAAATGTATTAGGAAAGGAACACTGACCTTTTAACCTCGAAGGTTCCACATGGCGCCGCCGGCGGACCTCGACTTCGTACATTTAACCACTGCCAGGTCCTGTATTGCACTAACACTGCACAATTGTTGAGTCTCTGAATGATTGGATCACGAAAATAGTCAATTTTCTTGTAATTTCGAGCGGGCGCGGTTAGCGGTGCGGTCACATTCACAATCGATGCACAAACGTCAATGTCAAATCATTTCTCAAGAGGTCGTGCGGGAAGCGGAAACGGTAGGGATAGGATTGCTAGGCCAAAAAAATAAATTACAAAAAACAAAGTCGCGGATCATAGCAAATTGGCGCAACCATTCCCCCCGGGTTTGAAGGGTTACCTTCAAAGAAAAGAAAAAAAAACAAAAGCGAAACTAAACCCTATTACTAATCTAAACTATCAATACTAGGTAGCGAAACAACTTATAACTAACTATGCCACTACTACTGATTAGGCAGAGGGCAGAGGCGAATAACCGGACGCAGGTACGATCCAGTTGCGGTTTTAACTTTTACGACTCGCGTTATTCCGTTCGAACCCGGAAAAACTTCTTACACTACACCAAGAGGCCAGTGCAGAGGAGGCGCACTCTCAGTCTTCAGTATCACCACAGTACCGACTGTGACTGGATCTGAAGGAGTGTTCCACTTTTGACGCGACTGCAGCGTATGCAGATAATCTGTCCTCCATCGCTTCCAAAAGGACTGAACTAAGCTATCTAGCAGAGCGTGACGCGGGTGAAGCTGCAGTTTGTCAGTCTCGACATCTAAAGCGGGCAAATATTTAAGAGGAGTCGTCGTCAAGAAGTGAGCCGGCGTCAACGCTAGTGGCTCCGATGGATCACTAGACAAAGTCCGACACAACGGACGCGTATTCATCAACGCCTCTACCTGAGCGAGTACGGTGCTCAACTCCTCGTACGAGAGAATCTGTTCGCCTATGACCCGAAACAGGTGCGACTTAAGGCTTTTAATATTCGCCTCCCAATTGCCACCAAAATGACTAGCCGCTGGCGTATTAAAACACCAATCAATGCGATTCTCAGCTAAGACATGGGCGAATTCACTTTGGTAGTACTTGGAGCGTAAGAATGTATGTAATTCCGAAATATTGCGTCGCGCTCCAACATAATTTGTGCCGTTGTCAGAGTATAAGCGCTTAACGGGACCACGGCGAGATAAAAATCGTTTAAATGCAGACATAAAACCCTGCGTACTCAAATCACTGGTTAACTCTATGTGAACCGCACGAGTTGTCATACAAACGAATAGGCAAATGTATGCCTTTGTGGAACGTATACCACGACCACGGGCAATAGTGACTTTAAACGGTCCAGCATAGTCCGTCCCAGTATGTATGAAAGGTTTCACCGTCTGTACAACACGACAAGAACGATGGTCGGCCATTTCCGGCGCGTTGAAACGCGGGCGGAGCTTAAAGCAGGGCACACATCTGTGCACTCTAGCGCGTATCAAATTGCGAGCGGAAAGTATCCAGTACTTCTGTCGAAGAATGGACATTAATAAATCGGGACCAGCGTGACAATTCACCTTATGGTGATAGTCCACCAACAAATCCAAAACGTGATCCCTGCGTGGTAGAACTACTGGATGCATTTGTTCAAACTCTAACTTAGCATTTCGCAGACGGCCACCGACACGAATGAGTCCGTCTTGCAAAAATGGTTTCAAATGTTGAAGTGCGGGACTACAAGGTTTATGTGATTCTAAACTACGAAATTCTATTGAAAAATAAAATTTCTGCAACTCTCGAAGTACAACTGATTCAGCTCTATCCAAATCAGCTGCGATTATAGCACCACGCGATGGTAATAATCTCAAAAATCTTAGGACATAAACTACACAGCGTAATAGTCTCGACCAAGACGAGACTCGATTAGACAACAACAAAACAACTGACTCTTCACGCGGAACTGATACTACAAGCGTATGTTTCTTCTCCTCGGGTGGCTCTGAAACAGTAGCGGGGTTAAACGGAGCATTTGGCCACTCGTTAGGAGTGGTATGAAGCCAGGGAGGGCCACAAAACCAAAGCGGATGATTTAAAATTTGCGCAGGAGGCAAACCACGTGAGAGACAATCAGCTGGGTTTTCTGTTCCAGCGCATAGAAAGCGTTTTTCTGCGGAGGCACGGGAGCCACCGAGCGAAAAAATATCACCCTTGAAAGGGAGCGCGACAACATAACGACCATCTTTATCACGAGTAGTCGTGCGGGTATAAATCTCCTCAGTGACCTGATCCTCAGGGCTGAGAATAGGCGGGACATTGACCTCTTCAATCTCCCAGAACTTGCGGATGGTAGACTCAAGCGGCGGCTCGACGGTGCAACAGTGCGACACAGTCGAGTAACTATTTAAATAAGCGGGTGCGGAACCAACTATAACAAACCCGAGAACTGTTTCCAGTGCGTGCGGAGCGGGGTACATCGGAAGACCTTGAATTTTGCGTGATAACTGGAGATGCGGGAGAATCGAAGCACCGATCAATAGATCGATATCTCCAGGGAAAGCGTAATTTCCGTCGGCTAACTGCAAGTTCTTAAACTCCGTCAGCATGGACGTGTCAACCGGTACCGTGGGCAACCGTTCCGTAATCTTATCTGCGACTAGCGAATCCATTTCAAACGAAATATTACGATTAAAACGTGAACTAAATATTATTTTAATGGAACCGTGAATGGTTGCCTTTAAACCTCCAAAACCTTTCACTTCTGAGCGGGATGACCAATTATTAAAACTAAAACCAAGGCGTTGACAACAATCCCGAGTAATAAAATTACTCTGGGAAGCGCCATCTAGTAGCGCTCGAACGGTGTGCGGTTTGCCAAAGGCATCTACAATGACAACTTGCGCGGTCGCAAGTAAAACGGTAGTGATTTGAGTACCAGCGGCGGAAAGCGAACACAATGTTACGTCGTTTGCACTTGCAGCAGGCCGCGCGTCACAAGCGTCGCGCGTCCGCGCAGGCCGCGGCCGCGATGGCAGCTTACTACTCTCAAAATGTAAGAAGGTATGATGTCTAGCTAGACATTTACGACAGCTAACACCACTGTTACATGACGTAACCAGATGTTTGTCACTTAGACAATTAAAACACAAATTATTAGTGCGGACAAACTTGTAACGATCACTAGGCGATAATCTCTGAAATTCCGAACACTTGTACAGCTGTGTATGGCTACCCTTACACAGAGAACAGTCAGGTGTTGAGGCGGTATTAACTAGCGTATGTGCAGTCTTGACTGACTTCGATGACGCGTCTATACGGCGATCGGAACCTGTCCTATTCGTGACTTCATGACGTGCCGACGTGCGCTGCAATACCTTAATATGGTCGCGAATAAAAGATTCTAAATCTTCGAACTTAGGTATTTCTTTGCCGCGCTGAGTCGTTTCAAACAGACGAACAGTTTCAGGATCTAATTTCTTTAAACCGATATACAAAAACAAAAAGTCACAGAGGTCATTGACCTTTAGGTTTTTTACTGCACGAACAGATGATGCGAAAATATTTAAAAACTTCTCTAAATTATGATCGTTACAAACGGAAAAACTTTTCAAATCGAATAATTGATCTAAATATGCGGTGGCTACTAATCGCTTATCTTCGTATTTTGTTTTTAAAGTGTCCAAAACTAAAGTGTAATTTTCAGCGCTAAACGTAATTCCAGCACAGACAGCCTTTGCCTTACCGGTCAATTTTTCTACGAGATAATGCAATCTCTCGTGATCTGTCAGCGATGTGTTCCTATGTATTATATTTTCAAAACTATCTATAAATAAATTCCAATTTCGAATGTCACCATTAAATTCAGGTATTTGAATTGGCGGCAATCGTGGGCGTTCGCGAGGAGGGTTGGATAAACCACTCGCGGGGGGGGGAGTCTCTAAACTCCTAGCAATACGTTTGATACGACAATACAAGTCATCAAAGGACGACAATGCCTGATAACTCACACAGTAATCAGGATTTAACTCCAACTCTAAAATGTTTATATCCTTAATTGTAGATTTAAAATCCGCGCGCAAACTATCCAAAGTTTCCAACGAACACAAGAAAGCATCTCTAATCATCAGATCCGAGATTTGCAAAGATTTATCACAAATTGATTGAACACGTGAAAACTGTGAGTCCCTTTCGGCGTATAAAAGCTTTAACTGAACCTTTAAACCAGTACTAACCTTGGTTCCCTTAAGAGACATCTTGTTTTGATATATTCACACTATACACTCAAACAAACACTTAACGAATTATTAAGTAAGCGATAATTATCAGATAACAATATGGTAGTATTGTAAACAACAAAGCGAACGGCGAACGAACGGAATAACCTGTCTATATAATCTATGGTTTATCCGTTTCCTACAAATATTCACTCAACAATGAACGGGTATTTTTGAAATGCGTCTACCTACATGCAATTTGTAGGATGGTCGAATGAATTTTGTCAAGAAAAAGAATGCGATCGATTTATATCTACGCTGATATTTACGTAGCTAACTATAATTATGCGGTGCGGTTGACGGCGTAGGTACCGTAATTATCAATGACTCTTTAACTATACGAGCGAAATAACGTATAGTTGCCTAAATGCCTAGATGCGGGTTTTCTACTATTATATCTAGGTAAACAGGCGCGTTGCGTTTATTCCCTATGGAACAAATACTATATTGCGAAATTACAAGAAGATGATTCACGATCCTGCTCGTAAGGACCAAAAGTAATGGTTGCGCGAATTTGCTATGGTGGACTGTAGGTTTAAAAAAGCGATCTAAGGTTTGTTAACAATATGCAGGTACTGCGTCTAGCGTTTATTAATGGGATAAATGTATTAGGAAAGGAACACTGACCTTTTAACCTCGAAGGTTCCACATGGCGCCGCCGGCGGACCTCGACTTCGTACATTTAACCACTGCCAGGTCCTGTATTGCACTAACACTGCACTATTGTTGAGTCTCTGAATGATTGGATCACGAAAATAGTCAATTTTCTTGTAATTTCGAGCGGGCGCGGTTAGCGGTGCGGTCACATTCACAATCGATGCACAAACGTCAATGTCAAATCATTTCTCAAGAGGTCGTGCGGGAAGCGGAAACGGTAGGGATAGGATTGCTAGGCCAAAAAAATAAATTACAAAAAACAAAGTCGCGGATCATAGCAAATTGGCGCAACCAGTGTTTGTACCATATTTAATAAGTACGTAATAGGAAAATCTACTGAGAACAAAAATCTCAAACTATGCATAATAAAAAAATGCTGAAATCGAGAAATATTTACATAGTGAGACCTTTTTGTGAGTTAACATGATGTTGGGGGTTTTCCACTAAGTCGAAAACTACATTTGTTTTAACTATTTTCCTATGTATCTACTTTGTTTTCACCGGGGAATTGCCCATGATTTCTATCGAAGTATTTCGAACTTTTATTTGTTACATCGATGCTTCACTGAATTCTTGTACGCATACACATCGAAATACGTAAATTCGTTTCGCTCTCCACCTTTTTGTCTCAGAGCGAAACCGCGTCGTCACCCTTTTTTGTAAGTCGTATCACGTCCAAAAATGACGTAAAAACAAAATATTATTTTTCGTCACGCCTGTCCACGCCACACTAGCTATTTATTTTTAAGTTTCTAATAAATTAGTTTCTGCTGTTTTTGGGAAATCAAAAACTTTTCAACACTCTGTTTCGTATTATTAATTACCGGATCTCAACAATCTGGCGATATAATTCATGAGAAATAAAAAAAGACTTTTGATAACGTGAACGTGAACGTTTTGATATTTGCAATATTAATATTACAGTGACATTGGGACTGGAAAAAGTAAATTATGGGTTAAAAAAACGCAATAATTAAAATAATTAACGAAGGAGCCTAAAAATACCTCAGATGATTAAAAGCTAGGCAAGAGTGCCACTTCGCACATGTCGCGTCCCCCCACACAAAGGGGGAACAAATTAAGAGGGCGTCCTACAAAACACGACTTTAATTACACATAACAATCGCCTACTGTTTAACTTTGAATTTTATTCAATCATTCTTTCAGTTGCTAGTGTCTTAAGGGCTATAATTGTGTGGCTATTTTTATCACAAGTTTACAGCAGGATGCTTTCTATTGCTGATTTAGGTAAAGCGTTTTAAGGACACGTGGTACAAAACCCTCAATGTATTATGTGGTGAGTTTAATAGTGTTGTTGGTGAGTAAAGGGCGTAGTTCGCGTGCGGGTCTGCCGAGCCGCCAGCGGAGGCCGACATATGGGCATGACCGCTGTCAGGTGGGGCCTAAGGCACCTGTCAATATTATGAAATTGTAACGTCGGTGGCTGGCGACCAAGGTAGCTTCTTGGCGTCACGAATGCTAAAAGAGCGGGAAATGTCATATTTTTTTTTTGTTTTGCCTATCGTGTCCAGCATCCTACGAAAAGTTGTAGAGCTTAATTCGAAAATGTGTAAACTTTACACATGACTTTTCGTCAACAGAATTTTACCTATAAACTTAGTATTCAGATTGGCTGCTTTTTGAGACTCATAGTTTTCCAAAGGCTGAAAATCAATTAATGTCTGATCTATCGATTGATAATCATGAATTTCGTTGGGAATGAGAGCGGGATTACCTTTTTTTAACCTTCTAACTTCTCCCGCTTTAGGGCGAAACGGGAGGGCTTCTCAGACTTTTAACTGACTAAAACCCACTCCTATGATCCTTGCCTTGCGTTCCAGGGCCTCGAGTTTCCCTTTTAGAAGCGAAACCATAGACTCAGTAGGTTTCGGCCCTCTATATTCTCTACTCATCACATATTCAAGTACTACATATTCACACAATGTCACACCTACAACAATTAATATCTACTCTCAAAAGTTGCTAAAGGAAACTTCCATGGTAAACTGAAAATATACAGTCTGAAGTTTGAAGATAGCAACACAGCTAAGGAGCGACAAGGACCGTGTTCAATTGTAGCCACAAACGAATTCATTTTACAGAACTCATCTTGCAAACGTCGCGCCGTGTGACAGCTCGACACAGAAGTTGGCGGGAAAACTTTAACTTTTTTCGGAAGAGACAAGTAGAGTTTTTATGCGTATTTTTTTTTAATTGGTATCATGGTTCTTTGTGGCAGTATTTACGGAAAGTCATTCATCAATAAACTGCTGATTTTCAGTGCTCACAGAGCTCAGAAATAGTAAAGATATTACCCAACACCCGGAGAAGTGGTTCAAAGGCAATTTTAGCATGTTCAAATAATACGGGTAATAATGTCAAGATTGTATGTTTTCGTTTTCTCAAAAAAATAAATAATTGCTTCGTTATATTTCTACAGAAAACCTTTGCGAGATTTTTTTTATAAAGCATTTTTCAAATACTTTTAAATTATAACAATTTAGGTGGTTTGGTGGCTGCTGCATTCTGTAATTCTGAGAAATCATTTAGGGCATTTATTTGCTCACTTTAGAAAAGGCTCTAATTTTAATACTAATCTTGGTCCATTCCTTCTTCCTTTTAATTTTCACATCCTTCTTTCTATCATTCACTTCTAACATTTATACCACTTAATAGGACGCTTTATCCTGATTCAATTAAACAGCTCCTAAATATCTCTTCTAGTGCATCAGTAGCCTCGTGAGCGGCGTCGGCGACGCGTGTCCGGAAGCGTCACGGCCGCGTGAAGACCGGAAATGGGCAGGATGACCGGATCCTATCTCCGCTCTCCTGCCTACCTGCCGGCCATGTTGTGACGTCACCTGGCCCCGCCACACGCTTCGCACAATACACATTCTGCTTAGATTTTGGAGTTATTCTGTCACTCCGAAACCGTTTCCCCGGTAGAATTTTGAAAATAGAATCGAGATATTGATTTGTGTAAATAAATTCTAATGTAAATATTTACTAATAATCCGGTTATTATGTCCATCCCACACCATAAAAATAAAAACATTTTATAGGTACAATTAATAATAATATTATATATATTCCACAACTATCACACAACACCGTCTAGTTCCAAGCTAAGCAGAGCTTATGTTATGGGTACCAGACAGCTGATAAATATACTTATACATTTCTAAATACATACATATTATAGATAAATAACACGCAGACACAGAACAAATGATCATGCTCATCACACAAACATTTGTCCTGGGTGGGAATCGAACCCACGACCTCCAGCATAGCAATCAGGGCCACTAACCACTAGACCAACAGGCCAGTCAACAAATTACAACGATCACATACACAAATTAACATGTATTTACAGATTCCGATTGCTCAGTAAGTGAACCATACAGCATTGACAGACACACACGTCACGACACACATACGGCATACACACGCGCGGCTTACATAAGGTAGAAGTACGTATTCCCGGTAGTGTCCCAGTACCCGTTAACTAGTCAGTTTTTTATTTTTTGCGTCTTTCTACCAAAATCAAATTAAAGTTTGCAAATGGCAATTTATTCTTGGTACTATTTTATACAATTTTAATGGCAATACTCACCAAAAAGTTTAAAGGCTTAAAAACTGTGTCAACTTAAAAATACGTTATAGTAAAATTATCTATAAGTTCAAAGTTCTGTCAGTGAACTACGAGACCACCCGGTCGCAGAGATCATCTAGCCATACTTCGATGGATAAAATTAAGGTAAAAGTGTTAATCTTTATAAAAAATTGTGTGTATTATTTAACGATGTAGACTATAAATTAAGGTAAATCTCACCGAAAAGTAAATGTTTTTGCATTTTACATCTATTGGTACTCACAAACCCCTACTTGACCTAGTACCCGGTAAATTCGGATGTTTTTTACCGGATACTGGTACACTATCATCCCGTTGCACCAAAACCCGTTATTGTATCCTTATTGCTTTGAAATAGGTCTCATTTTCCTTTGAAACTGTAGGTTATATTAAATATTTTCTGCCGGATACTGGGACATGCATTAACAGTTGCATTTAAATCCGTCACGGTTCTTATTGCCTTGAGTTAAGTATTATTTTCCGTTGACTCAATAGAATGTAGTTACTAGGTGTCTGGTTTGTTTTGGCTGCAGGTCTGCTTCTCTTCTGAAAGTCCGTCGAGCTATGGGGATGCTATATCCAATGTGATACGTCAAGTTATGAAGTATTTCATCCCTTATAGTGACGTAGTCATCGGAGGCTCAGCTCGCCAGTTCAACGCTGATTGCATTCAAGCTGAAAGCGTAAGCATTCGGCGTTTCTCACCTGGGTTGATGCCGTGACCGCAATGCACCGCATCTGAGTTCAAAAAAGAGAGCTGCCAAGTCCTACAAAAAGGCACTAAGGAAGGTTCGCTTCGACCGCATTACCCATATCGGCACAAAGTCTCTGCACAGCCATCCGTTAGCAGAGCTTTTTGGTCCCTTGCGAAATCGGTCGAAGAGAATTTCTGTCGGCCCACACTGCCTCCACTGGATGATGGAACACTAGCTCATACCGCGAGAGAAAAAGCAAGTCTCTTTGCATCTCTTTTCACCCATAATTCTCGTCTTGACACTTGCGGTGCTACTCCACCAACTCTGCCTCTCTGCGACACTACGATACCTGAGGTTTGTATAAGGAACAAAGAAGTTCTGAGAGCACTGTGTCGTCTTGACGTGAATAAAGCTAGTGGACCAGACGGCATACCAGCAATAGTTCTCAAGGCTTGTGCGCCCGAGTTGTCTCCTGTATGGACGCGCTTGTATCGCCTCTCATTTAGGACTGGTATAGTGCCCAAGTACTGGAAGCTGGCCAACGTGCAACCCTTGCCCAAAAAGGGCAGTCGTGCCGATCCTGCCAACTGTCGGCCGATTTCGGTAACCTTCATACCCTGCAAGATAATGGAGCATGTATTGAACTCGCGCCTCATGGCATACCTGAAAGGTAACGATCTCCTCAGTGACCGACACTACGGGTTTCACCGCAGTCGGTCTACTGGGGACCGACTAGTGTATGCACCCACTTGTGGGGCGAGGCCCTCGAGAGGAATGGGGAAGCGATTGCCGTTTCCATAGACGCCTCTAAGACCTTTGGCAGGGTTTGGGAGGCTAGCCTTTTGCGTAAACTTCCAGCGTACGGCATTTCCTCTGGTCCGATTAACTGGTAAACGACTTACTGAGTAAATAGTCTCTCCGAGTTGTCGATGAATGCTCATAAGAGCCCATGACGAGTCGGGGTTTCTCAGGGTTCTGTTCTCTCTGGAACTCTATTCCTGCTGCATACCAACGATCTGCTGGTACCCGGTATCTATTGGTATACAGATGATAGCACAATTAGAAAGATACTTCTCAGGTGCTCGGGCTAGTAAGGAGCTAATCCAGTCTGAAAGAGAGGCTATGATAGAGCGTACGAATTTTTCACTTCAGGCAGTCTCCAACTGGGGCGAAGCCAATCTGGTAGGATTCAACGCCGCCAAAACACAAGCGTGTTTGTTCACCGCCAAAAGGAGCCCGTTCACCTTGGCTCCTGCTTTTCACAATGTGGGGTGCACCGACTGTCTTCAGCTTTTGGGAGTCGAAATTTCCTCCGACCTTAACTTTGGGCGGTTCATTGATTTCAAAGCCAAGGTAGCTTTTTTATGGTAGGTAAAATCATCCAATGACAAATCCCGCCAGTGTGCTGACTAAAACCCTCCCTGTTCCTTCTTTGCCTTGGTTCCACGCCCCTGGTATGCATCGTCCTTATCATAGACCCTACTGCGCCGCTATGTTTGTTGACAACTCCTTGAGGCGTGCGGGAACAGTGCGCGCCGTAAACGACTTGGGCTCGGTCGGGTCTGTTACTGAACGGACGGACAGCGAGCTACCCATTGCCTGCCGTCCGCAAGCCCGCGCCTACGGTGGCCGGAAATCGGAATCGGAATTACGGCAGCGGCTGCGGCGTGAGCACCGTTACTGATGCGGTCGGCCTCCTCCTTTGCTAGAAATACTGCATCGCAGAAGGAGGCGTCCGCTTGCCACTCCTCCTTGCTCCGGAGCATGGCCTGTACCAAGGCCCGGCGCGAGAGATCACCGCCGCCGATCACCTCCACAAGGACATGGTGATGCTCTTTCCAAGCGGGGCACACATCTACCGTTTGCTCCACCAAGTCCTCGGTCCACACAGTGGTGCCACCTGAGCGTCACCTCCCCACGAATCTTGTACAGGTACTTCCCGTACTTGCAATGTGCGGTTAGTACCTGCGTCATGCGGAAGGTGATGACGCCGTGAGGTCTTCACAGCCACGCCTCAAAGACGAGACTTATCGCCTCATTAGCAAGGTAGCTGCTTGGAAATTCGACGTTCTTGCAAAAGTCCGACGGTACTTCACACCGGGACAGCTTCTAATGTTACACAAAGCACAGGTCCGGTCGTGTGTGGAATACTGCAGCCACATATGGGCTAGTGCTGCAAAATGTCACCTAGCGGCTTTGGACTCGGTGGAAAGGCGTGCGTAGAGGCTAATTGGTGATCCAGATTTGGTTAAGTCCAATCTTAAGCCTTGAGCACAGGCATAGAGTGGCTACTCTACGCTCAAGCATCGTGTAAAATGTGTTTTTCGGTTCTTTTTTTTTTCAGGACGCACATTTGAGTGTGCGCGGGAACTGCATGACTTAATCCCGCCATCTCCGTTCTACCATCGGACAATCCGAAATACGGCGAATATCCACCCTCACGTTGTCGGAACACCTGGAGGACACGGTGGACCAAACAGTAGAGGTGTGCCCCGCCTGGGCAGAGCATCGCCCTCGTGGGGTGATCGGCGGCAGCGATCTCTCTCGCCGGGTCTTGGTTCAGGCCATGGTTCGGAGTGAGGAGGGATGGCGTGCGGTCGCCTCATTCTGCGAAGCAGTAATGCTAGCAAAGGAGCAGGCCGACCTCATCAGGCAAAGGCAACGGGGCGCGTTTGCCCCAGCCGCCGCCGGGATTCCAATCCCGATTTCCGGCCACTGTAGTCGCGGGCTTGCGGGCGGCGTGCAATGGGTAGCACGCTCTCCGAGCGTCTGGTAACCGACCAGACCGAGCCCAAGTTGTCGACGGCGGGTACTGTTCCCGCGCGCCTCAAGGAGCTGTCAGCAAACCATAGAGGCCCAGCCTGCTAGCTGCAGGCAGGCATGGTCGAAGCCTGCTTGGGTCATGGGTCAGTTTCTGAAAGGAAGTCCCAGCCCCGGCACGATAGGCAACGAAGGAACGGGGTAGGTTTTTAGTCAGTAAGAGCCTGACACTATTTCCCGCTCCGCCCAAGGGCGGGATTTGTCATTGGATGATTTTACCTACCTTAAAAAAACCCTTACGTTGTTGAAACTTCTATGGTCCGGACTAAGCGTTTTACTTCGTCGTTTATACCGCGTACATCGAGGGACTGGAACAGTTTGCCTGCTGCGGTTTTCCCGTCCAATTATAATTTAGGTGACTTCAAGAGAGTGAATAGGTTCTTAATATACTAGTGCGCCTCAACATTAACGATTGCATCCCTGTTTACCATCAGGTGGGATCGCAGTCAATCACTAGTTTATATTATATTAAAAAAGAGGTTCCTGGTTTTACCTATTTATAATGACTGATTAAGAAAATATTTAGGCTCAAATAAAAACTTATGTTTGTTTTTAAACGACTGTTTCTAATTAAAAGTTGTAAATATATTTATGTTAGTGATATTTTTTATACCAAAGGTTAGTCAAGATGAAAAAAATTATTACTAGTGTTAACCTATAATTTGTACAACATAAATTAAAAAAAGAAACATTAAAAGTTAAAACGAATCGTTTTTTTTTTGTTAAATACAGACCCTAATTATTTTCACCTCTTTTTATTTGAAAATATTTTATTTCTGTGAACTTTAACGTAAAGGAATAGAGTTCAAATTCGTGGTTAAAATTACCGGATTCCGGGACAATTTAACGTTAACTAGTACAACTCTACCGGGTACTGGTACAATCAGCCCTTTTTGATTTATTTTGGGTTTATTGATAATTAACATTTACACTAATTTAATAGAGGTATAATATACTAAAAGTATATTAAATTATCTAACTAGTCATATAAAAATTATTTATATAAGTCCACTAGTTTTAGTCTAGCACGCATGCAAAGTCAGGGAAGTTCAAAACTTCACGGTTATTGGGCCCTTTACCTTACGGCATGATGATGATTTGTGACGTGTTTGCAAAATACCGTGAAAACAAACTGCTGCGTGAACAATCGCCACTCAAGTCCCGGATCTCGCTAAAACGTGCACGCGGCCAAACCTGAGTTTGCCGAAGCAGAATATCCACCAGTTATCATTGCGGGAGTATATAATTGTTGGCAATTTCGCGTCTCCATTCAAGCCGTGAATAGCAACCATTAGGCAGAACCCTCCATGCGCCCTCCTCAGCTAATAAGTGCATTTTCCTTTACAGGACTCCTTAGTGCCATAGTTAAAGACTCTACTTTTAAAAAATGGCCGTCTCCGCCATTTTACATTCAGCTTGATATTAAAATGATTGCTAAGTGTAGTTATTAAGCAATTTGTTTAATTAATAATGAGAATTTAAGAGCTGCTGCTTGTAACTAGCAGCATTGCCTTTTTAATTTTAAGTTTAGGTAGTTAATATAATTAGTTAACGCCACCTTTTCTGTAGGTTGTAGTTAGCTTCGATAGTTAAATTAAAAAAAATGTAGACTTCATTTTTTTTTTTTATTTGTCAAACTCTACTTTAGCCAGAAATGCTGTCAAAGTTTGGCACTAAAAAAGGTTCATAATTCAGAAACCAGCCGTTGTTTTATAACCTTTTCCCCACGGTAAGAGTTACTTTTGTCAGGGGTGCATTCACAACAACATGTAAACTCATATATACACATAAGACCCCCAGACCCGGAACAATACAAGTGTTTGTAGGCCATTACAAATATTTGTTCCGTATAGGAATTGAAGCCGCGACACATGGCCCAGCAGCCAATCGCTCAACTACTGCGCCAACTGTGTCGTTGACATTATCCAGTATTACCTAAATTCTTCCACAACATCACGATCAATATGAAATTTTGCATCTTAATCATTACACATTGATTTACCTATGTTACAGTTGTTACTGAAGAATATCCTTTCATGGTCCTATCAATTTGTAGGTATATAAATTTTACTTTTAATAGTTGTAATAGCTTTGTCCTTCAACTTGCGTCTGGTAACCGCCATCGCCAGTCGGAATTCCCGCCCACAAAGTTTGCGGCTTCCAGAATTTTCTCATTCGAATACCAGATGGCATTTAAATATACATCCCATGGAATATTAACGTAAAACATAGCAAATTACTGTAATAACTACTTTCTTGGAACAGGTTATGATCAAAGTATTAATTTTAATTTATTATAGCATCTAGAGAATCTGCCATTCTGCCCCCATATACCTGAGTGTTTCATATAAATGATACTTACTAAATCCATAACGAATGTTTGCACTGACTGGACAGATCCACTCAGTTGACCATTACAAATATGTTTGCTGTATGGACTTTAATAAAGACCCCTGTGTTTGTTTCGGTGTTTCTTCTCAGGGTAGTTTCTTCTCAGGTAGCTAGGAAATACCTGCCTCATCTAGTTTAAATTGACGAAAAAATTGACATTTAAAGTGTCTTTAAAAATCTATTTGCAAAATAAATATCATTTATCATAAACAAAAGACATCTCACCTGGTTTACAGTCATAGACGAATAGATAATCCGGATTTGTCTTTTAAATCTTGTCTATAAGCTAACCAATGATACCTGAGAGCGATTTTGGGATTAGTACTAAAACATACCGTTAGATAATCTCTTGGCAGAATTATTATCATTTCTAGCAGAGAAATATTTGACTACATGTTTTAATGAATAAAAATTTAAGCACCTATATACTTCCGCAATATGGAGCATTCGTGTTGCGGTGCCTCTGAGTTTTCCATGATTGGTGTAATTGGCAATTTGGAGTAGTCACAACACAATATGAGCCGCTGCGTTCAAAGCCAACCTTATCCTTAGTGCAGTGGCTCCTGACAATGGCAACGTCGGAGTAAGTCACGACTCGGAGTCCCGCGGGCACCCACCTGTGCACCACATGAAAATTTGGAAATATTTTAGCGCATTTCTTTTAATAATTTGACGGCATCATTACTGTGAACGTGATCTCTGAACAAAGAGCGGGTACTTTTAACATATTTTGTATTGCACAATTTTATGGGTCTTTAGTTTTTCGGTTGCTACTGAAAAGGAACGAATCGGAAATTCGCGAGCCATTTGTATTCTCGGTTAAGTAATATTTAGACTCAATAAGGTAACTGGTGGTCCTTTTTTTCGATGGGATAACATCAAATTACTAATTAATAGTATTAATCTTTTACCGACTAAAACCTGTGTTCCTTTAATTCCCCTTTGCGTTGTAATAATGCTAGCGAAGGAGGCAGCCGCACGAGTGAGGGAACAAACTTCCTCACACCTTTGCGTTGTAATAATGCTAGCGAAGGCGGCAACCGCATGCGTGAGGGAACCAACTTCCTCACACCTTTGCGTTGTAGTAATGCTAGCGAAGGCGGCAACCGCACGCGTGAGGGAACGTACTTCCTCACAACTTTGTGTTGTAGTAATGCTAGCGAAGGCGGCAACCGCACGCATGAGGGAACGAACTTCCTCACAACTTTGTGTTGTAAAAATGCTAGCGAAGGCGGCAACCACACGCGTGAGGGAACCAACTTCCTCACACCTTTGTGTTGTAGTAATGCTAGCGAAGACGGCAGCCGCACGCGTGAGGCAACGAACTTCCTCACACAACAGCCACCTTGATCCTGACCCCGATTCCCAGCCACTGTAGGACTTCTATTTCTCTACCCTAGAGCAGGAGATTATAGAGGGCGGCATGTTTTCCCAGCTAATAAAGTTTGAATTGCAGTTAGAGCTTTTGGAGCTTTTAGAGCTTCAAAAGCTCTAACTGCGATTCATACTAGTGCAAGTGAAAACTTCAACATTTTAGTTCTAAAATTGGTATATAATAATACCCACTAAAATATCTAAGGGGACTGTAGTCACCACCAACATTCTTACCATAATAGTGCTAAATCTAGCACTGGCACACAAATTTGAAACGTCAAAGCCACCAAAATCAAAGTGCCCCATTGACGGCGTGTTTTACTTGTTCAAATGTTCCTTTTAATTAATCAAGTTTTTATAAATGACAAGTTTACAAGTGGTTAATAAATGTTACGAATGTAACAGATTAAATAAAATTAATCAATCTCTATTCTCTAGGGGTGGGTCGAAGCCCCCCCTTTCCCCCTTGGCGACGCCCTTGGGTGTACCTGCTATGGATATTACTTCTCTGCATAACCTAACGTGAAGTACAGGCCTGTAATGTATACAACTTACATGGGTAACAAAGAATGAAAAACTAACAATAAATCTTTTTACCAAACATTCATCAAATCTATATTTCTACGTAATTGTGTACATAATTAGTAGGTAAATATTATAGGTAATTACGTCACTTAATATTTATTAAAGTAACGTATCCCGATCAGGAACATCGACGGTTACTTCGTGCACCTGGCTGCTCACATCAGTCCTATATCTCGCGTCTTCCAGCTTCACGATTTCGCTTCTTACTAGAATAATGACGTACCACTGCATACCTGTGGGATATAGAAATAAGCCCATTTTACGTTTTTCTAACACAAGACTAATAAATACCAATGCTCTTAAAAAAAAAACGGTAAAGTGCGAGTCCGGCTTGTGCACCGAAGGTTCCGTACAAACTTTATATGCAAAAAGTACTTATTTTGTGAAGTAACTACTTTACTATTTTCAGATTTTATCCTATACTTTACAACATAGGATTGATTTATACCAAATTGCATAACTCTAGGACAACGGGAAGTCGCCTATAAATTTTGATCATATTGCGAGCCTCGAAACATGCATAGCATAGCATCAACCTGGTAATGTTCCCACTGCTGAGACCCAGGCCTCCTCTCTAGGAGAGGGAATGGGCTGTAATCCACCACACGGGCTCAGTCCGTGTTGGTGGATGTCACATGTCTTCAAATTTCTAGGACATTGGTTCTAGGACATTTTTGTTGTGAAAAAAAGCAGCTTGATTGCATTGACTAAGAAGTTTTTTTTCACTACTACAAGGGGCAGCAGTTCCGAATATTTGAAATTAATTTCAACTTAACACCTCCTCGCGTTTCTAAAAAAACATTACAACAAAGTGGTTTCCGTTTTTGGCAGCTGAACTCTAAAAATATGTTTATAATCGTGTATAGTTTGCAACTAAATATAATCTCCATTATATTGTTGCTATTACAAAAATAATCGAACTAATACCTATTGTCACTGAATTTCTAAAAGATTGCAATCAACACAAAAACATTTTCTAATTATTTCTGTTGGATGAACGAAAAAATCTTGTCGTTGTTTCTGATTTTTTTTCTTCGTTTTTTAACACACCTACTTTCGAAATTAAAGTTATTTTGTAAGTGTGAGTTGTTTTTTTCTGCT
This sequence comes from Leucania comma, assembly GCA_958295575.1. Classification (NCBI taxonomy): domain Eukaryota; kingdom Metazoa; phylum Arthropoda; class Insecta; order Lepidoptera; family Noctuidae; genus Leucania; species Leucania comma. The sequence goes on from OY282468.1 coordinate 8,566,055, forward strand.
GAGGTGATGTATGAGTCTTATGAAAAATAAAATAAAAGTAGTTTTTTACAAAAACATACGACTTACTCTATCTTTTTAACATCGCCGTGTGGGACCCATAAATCTTAATAAATAGTGAACAGATTCTCTATTTACCTTACTAGAGAATCTGTTCACTATTTATTTCACATTAGAAATGACAAAATATCCTTAATGACTCAATTTACACATGCTTTGGAAATTGGGATTGGTAAATAGTAGTTGTAGGACTATATTGGAATCATAACTTAACACAAACAGAACTGTCAAGAACTGTCACAGCTCAGCTCATTAGAGCCATCTGGCACTCACTCCGCACCCCCTGCCCGCGAATGATTTACGCGAGGACGATACTTGTACTTGTGTTATTATAGTACGCGGCAAATAAGTTGAACCATTTGACAGTTGACACACCTTGATCATCGGCTGGCGACCCCCTTGCTGTGAGCCCCTCACTTCGATTGAGACCCGAAAATGATCTATCTCCGAATTAGGTTTTTTTTTTTTTTTTTTTTGTGGTAGGTAAAATCATCCAATGACGAATCCCGCCCTTGGGTGGGGCGGGAAACAGTGTCAGACTTTTACTGACTAAAAACCTACCTTTCCATTCCTCGCCTTTGTCCCGGGGCCCGTGGTGACACTCTCGCATGACCTTTGGCCCCAGTAGGCTTCGGCCCTGCTGGACCCCTACAGTTTGCTGACAACTCCTTGAGGCGCGCGGGAACGGTGCGCGCCGTAGACGACCTGAGCTCGGACCGGTCTGTTACCGGACGGACGGACAGCGAGCTACCCATTGCCCACCGTCCGCGAGCCCGCGCCTACGGTGGCCGGAAATTGGGATCGGAAACCCGGCGGCGGCGGCGGCGTGTCCGCCTTTGCCTAAGGCGGTCGGCCTCCTCCTTTACTAGCATTACTGCTTCGCAGAAGGAGGCGACCGCCTGCCACTCCTCCTCGTTTCGGAGCATGGCTTGAACCAAGCCCCGGCGCGAGAGATCGCCGCCGATCGCCCCCACGAGGACACGGCGCTGCTCTTCCCAAGCGGGGCACACCTCGACTGTGTGCTCCACCGTGTCCACCGGGCGGTCCGCACAGTGGCGACACCCGGGCGTCGTCTCCGCACGAATCTTGTACAGGTACGGACCGAACTTGCCGTGCTCGGTCAGCACCTGCGCCAAACGGAAGGTGACGACGCCGTGGGGCCTTTCCAGCCACGCCTCAAAGAGGGGCCTTACCGCCTCGATCGTGGCGTGCCCAGCACGAGGTTGCGACAGTCGCTCTCGCCATTTCACCATGAGATCCCGCCGGAGCTCTGTCCGCCATGCCGCGACTTGTCGCGGCAGCGGAGTTTCGCCCCGACGTTGCATCTCCACGCGTAAGTCATGCATGTGTGCAAGGACTGTTGCCTCCAAATCCCATGGTGGTAGGCCAGCAAGGAGGCTCGCCGCTTCGCAGGACACCGTACGGTATCCGCGGATCATCCGGATGGCCATGACCCTCTGGCAGGCGGTTAGCCGGGCCGCCACTCGCTTCCGTAGCGATGGCGCCCACACCGGCGCACCGTAAAGGGCCATGGACCGAACGATGCCTGCGTAGAGCCTCCGGCAGGAGGCGTCTGGACCCCCTAGGTTCGGCAGGAGCCGCTTGAGCGCAGCCCCAGTCGCATTCAACCTGGGAGCCAGACGTCGGAAGTGCTCCTTGAAGTTCCACCGGCTGTCGAGGACGAGTCCCAGGTACTTCATCGTCGACCCGACGCCGATGTGAACTCCTCCTACCGTTAATTGGGAGCCCGGAGGTGGCGCGCTCCGAGGGCCGTGAAAACACATAGCCTCGGACTTGTGCAATGCCACCTCGAGTCCCAACTGCTGTATCCTCTCCACGACTGTCGCAACCCCGCGCGTCGCTAGTTCGACCGCCGCCTGGTACGACCGTCCCCGCGCCAGGACCAGCGTGTCGTCTGCGTAACAGACCACGCTGACCCCGTCGGGGAGGTCGGCGCGCAGCACGTAGTCGTACCCGATGTTCCACAAGGGCGGTCCTAGTACCGATCCCTGCGGAACACCGCACGACATCTCTCGCCGTTTCAACTCCCCCTGATGACCGGGGTAGATGATGAACCTGTCCGACAGGTAGGCCTCGATCACCCGACAGAGGTAGTCGGGCACCCGGTGGTACCGGAGTGCTCTACCAATGCAACTCCAGGGCAGGGAGTTGAAGGCGTTGGCGATGTCCAGAGACACCGCCAAGACACACCTGCCCCGGGACACCGCATCCCCCGTCGTGAGGGCTCGCACGCGCATGATGGCGTCCACAGTGGAGCGCCTCCTGCGAAATCCGAACTGGCCGTCCGCAAGATCCGGCCCCTTCCGTGCCAGATGCACGACGAGGCGGTCTGCAATTACTCTTTCAAAGAGCTTGCCCACCTCGTCGAGCAGCACAATGGGCCGATACGCGGACGGAGAGTCCGCGGGGCGCCCCGGCTTCGCGATAAGGACCAGTTTCCCCGTCTTCCAGCGAAGCGGGAACTGGCCCCTCTCCATGCATGCGCTGAAGAGCCCTCTCAATCGAGACCCGAGTTCCTCCATGGCCAGGACCCAGGCTTTACCAGGCAAGCCATCGGGTCCTGGGGCGGTGTTCTTGGCACTCAGCCTTCGCACCGCCACTCTCATCTCCACCTCGGTCACCTCTGGAGCATTGTTGCCGTCGTTGCCGTCGTGGTCCGCATCGGACACCGCTGCTGGTGGCGGAGCCATAGGCGGGGGAGTATGCTCCCCTCGCGTAGGGAACAGAGCGCTCACCACACCCTCCACGAGCTGGGGCCGGAGACTCTGAGTCAGCGGGGGAGCCCATGGGCGGAGTTTCTCCATCACCATTTTGTATGGGCGTCCCCACGGATCGACGTTCAGAGACTCCAGCCACACGTTGCGGGCCTCGAGTTTGGCCCGCTTTATCTCCGCTCGGAGGGTGCGCTTTGCAGCTCTGTATCCCTCATACAGCTCCGCCTCTATGGCCTCCGCACCCGGTGGACGGGTGCGGCGCCTGCGGTGTCTAGTATACCGGCGTCGCGCAGCATTGCACGTATCGCGCAGTGCCGCAATCTCTGGCGACCACCAGTGTACTTGGCGCCGGGCACGTCCTGGCCGGACTCGGGGCATGGCCGCGTCGCATATTTGCGACATGGCCACCTGGAACCAGTCCGCCTCGACGTCGATGTCGACAGGCCTGTCCGGTGCTTGCACCCAGGCCTGGACTATCGCGGCTTCCTGGAGCAGGTCCCTGTCCAGCTGCCTCAGCGCCCAACGCGGACCACACGGGGTCTGTCGGACCGGCACGGTCGAGGTCTGGGCGGAGACGTCAAACCGGATGTACCGGTGGTCGGAGAACGTCTCCACCTCCTCTATGACGCGCCAGTCGACGACGCGCGGTGCCAGTGCAGGGCTGGCGAACGTAATGTCCACCACCGACTCGCCCTGCATCCGCACACACGTGGGGACAGAACCCCGGATCTCCGAATTAGGTACTTCTTCAGATTTTTAGCAATATTTAAATAGAATCTCTTTCAAACAAAAATAATTTTCAAAACCAGTTTGCATTTTACGAAATAACACCACAGTACCTAAGTAAACCAGTCGTATCGAAATCTTCTTTTTTCGTTTTCGATTAATAAGCAACTGTCATTCGAATCACTGGACCGAGTATTATTTTCAGGTTTTTATTAATCATCATTTCAGAAAAAAAACCATTGCCAGACATAGACCTCCCTATAGACTTCAGGGTAGAGGAATTATTCGAAAAAGTTACCGTGGCCCTGGAACGCAACTAAAAGAACACAGGCGGGTTTTAGTCTGTTAAATTCTGACAGCCCTTCTCGATCCATCCAGAGCGGAAGGATTCATCGGATGATTTCTCATAAAAAAGGCACAGAGCGCTCCATCTCAGTTATGTCAGCGTGCGCACATGAAAAGTATTCCAAATATTTTATTAAATAACGTGAAACGTTTTATAAACGGCGTATGTAAAGTCACGTATCTCACTTTCTTTTATTCTAGGGGGTAAGCAGAAACGTCAGTCCTAAGTACCGCTCAATCGTGACCGCCAATAAATGCGGGTTTAAGTAACGCAATAGTAAGAATCTGCATTTACAACCACGGTAGTGTACTTGTGTTGACTCGAACTGGAAATGGTACCAACGTAATAAAAGGTTAAGTGTTTATGATTTCATAAATACTTAACCTTTACGTGATCTTTTGATAGTTTTACCTATTTAGATACTTACTAACTTTTTTTTAAGGGACTAGGGATCGTTTTGATTGACCATGGTCTCAAGTCTGCTATTACAATAGTGTTGGAATCGTCTATCATTGATTTCATCATGGTTGATTGACAAGTTTGGTAATCTACTAATATAATGGCGTCACTATGACTTTTTAACAGTCATTCACTGACACACCATTTAAAGAAATGGTAATCTCGTATATAATGATAAATGAATTTCTGACTTATGGGGTAATCTGCTAAAATTTTGTCAGTTCCTTTGATTAGTGATTTACCATTAGATTTGTCTGAATACGACAAAGTCATTCTACCACCATTCGTTTACGAGACTAATAACCGACCAATGATCGACCATTATGATTTAGCAGATTAAGAACTTTTACCAAAATGACAATGGGATTGTATTGGAATGTCTAATTTACAAAAATAGCAGACTTGGGCTCCTGTTGGTCTAGTGGTTAGTAGCCCTGACTACTATGCCGTGGTTACCGTAGGCCATTCGATTCCCACAAGATAAATGTTTGTGTGATGAGTACGATCATTCGTTCCGTGTCTGGGTATAATTTATCTATAATACGAATATGTATGTATTTAGAAATATATGTGTATTTTTATCAGTTGTCCAGTATTCATACCACAAGTTTGGGACTAGATGACTTTTTATGAAAGTTGTGGAATACTACTTACTTATTACTACTTTACTTTACAAAACATAATATCTATTTCCATGTGATAGAGCCCAAAAGATGCTAATTATTAACTGGCATCCAAAGGGAAAGAGATTCTCAATTCTCTTATTCTTTTTTTATCATATTCAGAGATATTTTTGTCAAATGTTAACCGAGTTTGGTGAGTTTTTTTTCTTTGGAAGACTTACTTACCTTCAGATGGACCTATTCAAAGGCAAATATCTGATGAAGAACTTACTAACTATTAATGCAATCGCACGTCTGTTCATTGTTACGACAATTTCTTAACTAATATCACGAAATTTCGCTCTGAAGGGGTACCACAGATGTGTAAAGATCTCAGTTATGTAAAATAAACTATCGAATTAAAACCAAAGACAAGACTTTGAAAGCGCGATGTGGTCGCTAAGCGAAAAAGCCCATTTAATAAAAAAAAGACTTTAAAAATTGGCCTTAGAAATCTTATATCGAAAGAAAATGAAACCAAATGACATGTCCAAAATCGAAGACATATGACATCTTCAAGCATCAAGCTTGGTCTTATTACTACCTCTAGTAGATCCGATTTCCCACAGGAAATCTGGACCTATGTGGTAATTTCCGGCTTATTCCATCTCACAGAGGAAGAGGCCAGTGTTCAATGAAAACATTAAAGGCAGTAGTCATCATGCTTTAAATGCTGCATGTATACTTACATATTGCAAATAACGCGACACAGACATCGAAGGTCATCATCCTGGACAGTAGGATGAAGGTTGGAACCAGTGCTGCCAGTGTGGTCACCACGCCGTAGTATAGGTAGAGCCGCAGCATCAGAATGTCTTTCTGAAAACATTTACATGAGGACTTGTAAAATGGAAGCATAAATACAAAAATCACAATTTCGCTCACGAGGTACAGTAGGCGGCGAATAACTTGACTAGGCGGCGAATAACTTCACACATATTTTTTCATTTTAAGATCCACGGGTTTTTCTACTGTAGCAGAGAACTTTTTGCATTATTATAGACATAAACGAGAAAAAAAGGCGCCTTAATGGCTACCATGACATCTTAAAATCAACATAATTCTGGTGTGAACAAAAGCCGACGTTACCCAGGACGATGCAAGCACTATCCCTTTCTAACACCGTAATAATAATGATTTTAAAACGTCATGATAGTGGGCAGCTATCATATCGTAAGATTGACTTTGACAAGCGTATGTAAAAGAACAAATGGACTGCGGTAAGTCCAGTCTAGACATTGATATATATAGTCTAGATAATTTCATTACGATACTACCTCATCTTCTAGTAAGCTCCTAGGCGTTTTTATTAAGCTAGAACTACATTAGACTGACGCACATGTGTAACACGCCTGATTTGTACGTAGAACGACGTCGCTTGGCTTGGATTAAGTGTAGCCTAGCATATAAAATGTATGGAGTCCAACGCGCCCAGGTCGTGTGTGTGACACACGTGTCCGCAGTGTAGTTCTACCTTTAAGCTCGCCGTCCGTCCGTTGGGTAAGGATTAAGACCGGGGCGACAGCACGTTGTGTTTCGACAAAGAATTTCAGCAAGATAGGGCCAGTTAAGGCCGAAGTTTGTTAGGGCTGCGGATTTATTCGAAGGAGTTTCCATGGCCCTCATAATAGGGCTGAGGGAACATAGATGTGGGTTTAGTCAGGAAAAGTCTCGACACTCCCTCCTATTCCACCATAAAGTGTAATTATTAACCATTCAGCTGATCAAGTACGATTAATGTTACTGAGGGTCTGTTTCACCATCTACGAGTATGACTAAGTTTCCGTTAATTTACTTGACAGATAATTTCATAGAATTTCTGTTCCATTTTTGAATTTATTTAAGAAATAGCGGCTATTTGGACATTGTGTAACAGACCCTATAAATTACTTTAGGGTTATCTAAGTAGGTGTTAGGTTATTCTACAAAATCATATTTTAGGTATTTAGGTTGATTTTGACCACACTCGATGTCTCGAAAATATAGACATCAGATAAACTTCGATCTCTGCCACAAAGACACAACACATGATTCATACTTATTGAGAGTTCAAACAAACATATAAAAAAATATATGCCACTAGCTACTGCCAGCGGCTTCGACCGCGTGAATTTTCTCCATACAAACTTTGGACTCTTTGGGTTCCATTTTAAGTAAGGTCTCTGATCTTTTTAAACATAATATTGCTTATGTTATTCAGTAAACCTGTAGCTTTCTAATGGTGAAACATTTTTTCGAATCGGTGAAGGAGTTTTTAAGTTAAATTATAAAATACAAACAAACAAAAAATCAAATCTTTCCTCTTTAAAATAGTAATATAAAAGGTAAAGTTTATAAGTTTATTATTTCTTCACGCTGCTGAATTTGGAACAGTACGGTCAAAATTCACTCAAAATTCACACATCGATGATCAGTGTCATCACAGTCGCAAAACTACAGTCACTGGTAAACAAGGACAGAGATAAGAGCTGGCGCAGTGGTGCTAGCGACATCGAAAAAAATAAAATTTGAGCATAACATCTCCCTCGTTTATGTCACTCGCCGATTGCGACTGAGTGAAATCAGGCCATAAAGGCCTGATCTTCCACTATTTTGATTCATCCCAGAACTTTCACAAAATACTTTTAAAAAAATTGTCTTACCTGGCAGCTAGCAAAGAGCAGCATAATATTCAATATGACGCTCATGCCGAAGATACTGAACAGTATGGTGGACGTCACGACCTCCAGAGAAGAGCCATCAATCAACTTTGATTTCTTCAGCTCTGTTGTTATCACTAGACATGTTACAGCTACCATGGAGAATATCTGTAAGGGTAGATGGGAAACAATAAGATCACTAGCCATGGTATATTATAAGGGAAGATACGATACACGACGACGATACATCGCAATCAGAAAGCCTTGACTCGAAACTCACACATCTATGATCAGTGTCATCACAGTCCTACCTACCTACAGTCACTGATAAACAAGGACAGAGATAGGAGCCAGCGCTGTCATGTGAGTGAAACCGCGTTATCCGCAATTAGGTGACGGGCCTGATTTCAGCGGTCCACGCGCTAGAGGCGAATCAACTATCTTCCGCTGTTTTGATTTAATCTTAGTTTAGGCCTAGGTAGAATTAGGGCTGATTTCATCATTCAATATAAAACTTAGTCCAACTAAACTGAAACTGAGCTCAACATAATCTAGTTTAAAGACCCGTGTCGAAAACATGGGCGACAACAAAAGAATTGAAACTGAGTTTAGCGTAAACTAGGTTCAATTCAACGCGGTGAAACGCAAAATGAAGCTATAATCTTGATTAATCGTCAAACTACAATTGCTATAGGATGGTCAGATTCATACAATGCAGTTACCTATCCTTTTCTCTCATCTTAAAGATGCATATTCCTGCTATCATCTTACTCATATTATATAAAAAAAACCTTAGGCATAGTCCATTAGGTGAACTGTCTATGGAATCAGGCAAAGTTGCTGGTAACTAAAATCTACCTACCTACATTTCGACTGGTCTCTTGATCTAGTTGTCTGTGACCCTGACTGCTATGCCGGAGGTCGTTGGTTCGATTCTCACCCAGAACAAATGTTTGTGTAATGAACATGATCAATTTTGTTCTGAGTCTGAGTGTTGTCTAGTACTCAGAGCACAAGCTCTGCTTAGTTTGAAACTAGATGATACCTACTGGATCAAAAAAACTGGCCAAGTGCGAATCGGACTCGGGTTTCGTACAAACTTATCTAAACATCCTATATGTTACTGTAGATACAAGGCTAGCAATTAGGAGTTATATTGTGGAGAAAATAAACTTTTATTATTATTTAAAAAAAAACTCTTTTTTATTATTCTCTATACTTCCAATAGCCCCTCTCCCCCCCCCCCCCTTGATCATAGGCAGGCGACGTCCTTGGAGGGCCTCAGGAATAGTAAAAACGAGTGATTGTGATTCTCTTTAATAGAATAGCACTAAAACATTTATCAACCCATACAAACTCCATGGGTTATGTAAAAGAGAATCCCGGGGCCCTGGAAAGGAGGCAAAGAAGGAACGGGAATGGGTCTTTAGTCAGTAAAAGTCTGACACTATCTCCCGCTCTGCCCAAGGGCGGGACATGTCATTGGATGATTATCACACCTAATAAAAAAAAAACAACATGCACACCATTGCAACTAAAATAGATTAAAGGACAAGGGCCAGGGGTTATCTTATAAGTGGGTTAACCCCTGGCCCTTGTCCTTTAATCTATTTTAGTTGCAATGGTGTGCATGTTGTTTTTTTTTTATTAGGTGTGATAATCATCCAATGACATGTCCCGCCCTTGGGCAGAGCGGGAGATAGTGTCAGACTTTTACTGACTAAAGACCCATAAGTGGGTAATATAACTTTTATAGCTGATGTTTCTCTGCAGACAGACATAGACAAGGTACTTACAATGTTAATCAATCCAAACATAATAATTCCATGACGCAAAGGAAAACAGCAACAGCATCGTTTCACTTCTGGCACTTTCATTTTAAAACTTAATTAAATCCAAATATTAATTTTAAATTATTGAACAAAACAAAACGATCATGCCACGCGCTCTGCTGTGCAAACAAAACAATAATTATGCAGTTATTAACGATTATGTATGCACTATCTATCCAATAAGTCAACACTAACATCTTTAGTCACTCATAAGTCACAATGTCAACAAGTTCATTGACTTTGTAAGTAAACAAATCGACAATGTTGTTTCAATTAAATGATTAATCGGAGTGCTTTTTTAAGGTCAAGAAAGAAGCCATCATTGCTCCATAACTGGGTTTTAGTCCTAAACATTGCATGAAGTACCTACTTAAGGCGAGGATATACCAACAAATTTTTGATTTTTTTTTAAGGTCTTAAAATTCACATATAATTATGAAAGAGAACACCATGAAAAATTATTTTATTTTAATTGATCATATAAACAACCGGATGGATAAAAATCAAAACATATACATATATAATATATAATAATATAATATAATATATTCCACAACTATCACACAACACCGTCTAGTCCCAAGCTAAGCAGAGCTTGTGTTATGGGTACCAGACAGCTGATATACATACTTATATATTTCTAAATACATACATATTATAGATAAATAACACCCAGACACAGAACAAATGAACATAATACTTATAAATTAGTTAGCTTTATAAAAGGATCACGAATCTAACCCTCATCATGATCATTTCAGCCGAAAGATATAGGCCTCCCCCAAGCGTCGCCACAATGGCCGGTCCTGTGTGTCTTGCATCCATCGGACTCCAGCGACCCTGACCAGGTCATCGGTCCACCAATCTGACCCTACCTTACGATTTTAAACGTGAGATTACGTCATGGAATTATTTGAAAGTTACGTAATAGTACATTGTGATACAAGTGTGTAATGTAAGTGGTTACCGTCGAGGCGGTACTAGGACCGGAGCCGTGGCGAGGGTCTTAAGAGAGCCAAGAACGGTAACCATACATTACTCACGTGTATCCGACGTTTTTCAATACACTTGTGAAGAAAAATAATGTAGCTAACTATTATTACAACAGCAAAACAAGTAACATTTTCCATAATATGGCGGTAAAAAATTAAATCTATTTCTTTTAAATCCGTTTTTTCATAAGCGTGCATCTAATTTTTTTTAAATTTACCCATAGCAGAAGGCTATGGCTATACAGTCTTTTTATCAAATTGCCAAGTCGTTGTTTGTTTTCTTGCGTGAAAAGTTTCTACGATAATGACACTTTTAATGACAATAGAAAACATTTTCTAAGGTTTTTGTAGTTTTTGTTTTTATTTAACTATAAATACTGCCAATGACACACCAAAAATCGCGCGCAAAATCCCCCCTTATTTATTACCTATTACGATACTCTTTGATCGCGCGCATCGCCGCCATAGACCACAAAGAAAATAAAAAAAAAATTTGAACGAACGATTTAAATACTAAATATTTTGATATTAAATAAATCGTTTTACAAGTTAAAATGGTTGAAATTGCATGAAATAAGGAATAAGACACTAATTTATACTATTGAATGAACGCAATAACCTAATAAATAAATATGTTTTTTTTCGTATTCAAAATTTGAGTAGCGAACAAAGAGGTTGAACAAAAAGGTTATAGTTACATTACAGCACTAGTGCGTAATGTTAATCAAAATGTCACAGTTTGGTAACAGGTGCCATTATATACCTAAGAGCCAAATTCACCAATAAACTAATCGCGATTCGTTCAAACAAAACGCAGTTTGAGCGACTAGTCGAGATTATAGCTGAGCTCAGTTTAGTTGAACTAAGTTTTTATATTGAATGATGAAATCAGCCCTTAGTATAGTGCAATAAGAGCCACTTTCTGAGCAAGTGTATTGAAAAATATTTTTTAAAAGGGTCTGCCGAAAACAAAAGCCTCGAATATTCGTTATTAGCTGATTTTTCAATAAAAATAAAATCGCTATTACGGGGCCGCGAAGTCGACATAAACTGGGGCAGTACGTATAAAATACTCTATAACAGCGGCTCTTAATACACTTGTCGAATCATTTGCTCATTGCTAGTTATTGCATAATTGAGCCACCCACGCACGACACGACCCCCAACATACTCGAACGATTATCCCCCTCATTGTTTATTTTTCGTTCAATTACCATCTGGTTCCAGTTAACCGTATTAGCGGTTTGTTTGCTGATTTAACTAATGCAGTATCGTGTATCAAGTAGACCCATAGTTTGCTTTTCAAATTAACTGCACACTGTTTTGATTTGACAATGCTTTATTTTAATTAAGTAAATAAAATAGCGTCTACACAGTTCATATCTTTACGTAAAGTCATCTTGAGCATAGATTGATTGATTGATTGGTCTTGGGTTGAGGGGACATTTTTTTTTTCTTTTAATTAATGTTTGAAATTTTTCCTTTCATTATTGTGAATGTGAGGACTATGTGGATTGCTTTGATTGATTCTTTTCTTTTCAGTAATTTTAATGTATATTTAAGTATTTTCTGCGGTCTATCCAAATGTCTTTGGTATTGTTCGTCAAGTTGTTGAGCTCCTTATTAGTCATGAGTTGAGCTGCACGAATACTGATAAATGCTTGCACTGAATGGACAGGTCCACTCAAATCTGTATGGTTCTTTCTTCAAAAGACCATCTCAGACAAATCTGCATAGTTCTCATGTGATTTGACCATTACTGTATGGACTTTAAAAGAGGAAGTGACCCCTGAGTTTATTTCGCTGTTTCTTCTCGAAGAAGTCAGCTAGGAAACACCTGCCTCGTCTAGTTTAAAGCCCATAGTAAATTTGTAATGGTCAAATCACATGAAACTATGAACTATGCAGATTTGTATGAAATGGTCTTTTGAAGAAAGAACCATACAGAATTGAGTGGACCTGTCCAGTCAGTGCAAGCATTTGTCAGTATTCGTGAAGCTCAGCTCAGGACTACTAAGGAGCTCAACAACTTGACGAACAATACCAAAGACAGAACATCTGAATAGGCCGCAGAAAATACTTAAATTGCCAGACATACATAAATTAAAATTACTAAAAAGAATTAAAAAGCAATCCACATAAATAGTTCTCACATTCACAGTAATGAATGGAAAATGTCAAACATTAATTAAAAGAAAAAGAAATAGAAAAAATATGTCCAATTGTAAAATAAAAATAATTTACAATGTCCAATTATAAAATAAAACTAATTAACAATGTCAAATTGTAAAAAAATAAAATAAACAACTATTTCAAATTGTCAAAAAAATAATAATAATAATAAAACACTATCGAAAATAAAAACAAAAGAAAAAAAAGTAACAACAGTTGTAGTGCTTAAAGGAGCAGGTCAATCCCAAGCCTTTGGTACATACAGTGCAAAAAGCCTTTTGGCAAAGTTTTCGTTTTACAAAGGATTTGAATTTATTAAGGCTTAATTGTTGAATATGACTAGGAAGTTTATTATAGAAGTGTATACATTGGCATCTAAATGAGCCCACTATTTTTAAGCCTAGTTGCAGGAACCACAAATTTATGTTTGTTCCTAGTATTAAAATTATGAAAATCACTATATTTTTAAACATGGCTAAATTTTATAATAAATAGATTTGAATATTCGCAAGACACAGTAGGTAATCTTTAAATCTAAACCAGAAGACGAGCTGGTTTTGACTGAAAAGGTTTTCCTCAAAAACAGCTTAGCAGTCTTTACTGAAAAAAGTTCCGAAAACTCCTGTTGGAAATAATAACTTACTGGTTACATGATACAAATTGCCATTAACTTTTACAAGGAGAAGAAAAAACTACGTTTAGTTGTCACATCATTTAACATGACAATTAAAGAAATATGTATAATAATATAAGATCCTTGATATTAATGTATGTTTGTTTATGTTTTCAAGAAACATTTTTAATTGTAATACAAAATAATACTGCTATAAATTATCAAGTTTAAAATCCCAAATTTCAAATGCGAACGAAACGTAGTACGATTTTTTTTTAAATTCTTGTTTTTATCTGTGCTCGGTCTTGCTGAATTTCGATAGAATTTGAGATAGAAAATAATTAAATAATACTAAATATTAAATCAGTATTGTAATTCGCACATTAAAACTAGTAAGGTAAGCCATTAATAAGAAGTATTTACCGATAGATACATAAAAACCGATACTCCTTACCCGAAATGTATTTTGAGGTTAGCTATCATATCGTGGAATTAGATAATTTTAGGGTATGTGAATGAATTACTTTAATTATTACAGTAAATAACTGCAAAATATCGATAAGAAGTGTTTTATATTGCTTTTTATATATTAAAAATCTATTTACTGTGGTATTTTTCATTCGCAATCGGATGATGATATTGACACTTTCGATGCTGCAATACAGATAGTGTCAATTGATGCCGCAACTTGAAATCACACACTTTTATGTTACGGTTACTGGTAATTAACGAGATTTTTTAATTGTTCTAGAAATGGCTGCTCAGCTCTTCAACCGGATTGGTCAGGTGGGCCTTGGTGTAGCGCTTGTTGGAGGTGTCGTCAACTCCGCTCTCTACAATGGTAATATTACGAATAATCTGTTTTTGTGCAAAAATCTGGTTAGAGTGTTTATTTACATCATACTATTATTGTGTATGTCTTACTTTCTGCACACCTGTCCACCCAACAGTCTGCTACATCATTGATGATGATCAATCAAAATCTTGCTATGTTTGAACAATATACTTATCAGCAGCAAAGAGTTTTTTCATTATTGCTTGTAAGCTTCTACTGTTATTAGTAGATACAGAAACAAGCTGAAGTACATATAAAACATTGATTTTTTATGAAACTAACCTGGGGTAACCATGTTTCCAAAGCACTATGTATTTACCCGAGTGCCCCTGAGTAAAGTAATAATTTTATAGATTGTTTTGATGCATATTTTATTATTCTTGTGTAGTTCCTATATATGTTAACACTAGAGTACCCACTCTAATATAAAGTAATATACTAGTAGAATAGGATCAGAAATCCTCAGCATGTAGCCTCATATTTTGATAACCCACTTGTGCTTCTCTTTAGATAGCCACGAAAACATTCAAAACTAAACTTGAGTGATGTCGAAAAGTAATGCTTATATTTTTTCTTTAATTTAATACATTAATAACCATTTAATATAATTTTATTACCTATTAGCTTTATACCTTTATGTTCATGAAAAACATCAATCTCAAATTGAACACAATAGTAAAGCATGCAAGCATTCTTATAAAATAAAGGGCATATGCATCTAGCGCGGAAATTTCTTTTCACAAGAAATGAAAAAAGAAGCTAAAGAATATCTGCCAATAATGGTTATTAATATCTATTTCCAGTTGACGGTGGCCACAGAGCTGTGATCTTTGACAGATTTGCCGGTGTCAAAAACTTGGTGGTTGGTGAAGGTACCCACTTCTTTGTCCCATGGGTGCAGAGGCCCATCATCTTCGACATAAGATCGCGCCCTAGAAATGTTCCTACTGTTACCGGCAGCAAAGGTAATATAAAAATCATAATATTTTAAAACAATTATAAACTAACCCACACTGATTATGGCCCATTGCCTCTGCTAGATCGGAATTTGAGCTATAAAGCTGATAAAGCAAACCTATGATTCCTAATCTAAATTTCAAAAACAATTATGAGATGATTTTACATTAGAACTTTAGGTTTCATTGTTATATTTAGCTTCCGCCACTTGTTTTTGCCCCAGCGTGACAGGTTTCTCTATACAAACTTTGGACCCCTCATTTCATCACATTAGTGGGTCAATTTATGGAAAATCCGATCTTTGTACCCAAAGTTATTATGACATAGGCATGTGCATATACAATAACTACAAACATTTTATTAAGTGGTTTGAGCTCTGTGTTGATTGATCAGTCAGTAACTGTTACCTTTTAAAGCATGGGTGCAATGGTAATAATAAGTATATTATGCATGTATTATACAAATAAACCTTCCTCTTGAATCACTATCTGTTTAAAAAAAACTGCATCAAAATCCGTTGCATAGTTTTAAAGATCTAAGCATACATAGGGAAAGACAGCGGGAAGCATCTTTGTTTTATACTATGTAGTAATACACACACCACACATAATATTTCCAATGAACACACAGGGTCTTGTAAACATAAAGTCTGAAAAAAATTTGATGTGCAAATGAGAAGTACTGGATACTGTTCAGAAACTCCTACTAGACTTTGCCTCTATCAGTCTTAATTCAATTTACACCACAAAGCCAGTTCACCTAAAATTTTTTTTAACTTGTTACAAATATTTGATTATGCTTTTTCCAGATCTCCAGAATGTAAACATCACACTCCGTATCCTGTTCAGACCAATTCCTGATCAGCTGCCAAAGATCTACACCATCCTGGGCATAGACTATGATGAGAGGGTCTTGCCATCCATTACAGCTGAGGTCTTAAAAGCAGTTGTTGCACAATTCGATGCTGGAGAGCTTATTACACAGAGAGAGGTAAATATAAAAATAATCTATATTTATGATGATGACAGCAAGAACCGGCGACGCGGCAGGCCTAGAAGGAGATGGCGTGACGAATTGGACTCCTACCTTAGGGATTGGCCAGAAGTGGCTAAGGACAGAAAAGAGTGGAACAACGGAAGGGAGGCCTTTGCCCTGTAGTGGGACACAACGGGCTCATAATAATAAATAAAGAGAATAATAATTTGTGATGATAAGGTATTTCGCAGCATTTTTGTGACTGAATTTCCATGTCAAGAAATTAATAACCAACTGCAGAGCAAAAGTATGATACTTTTTGCAAGTATTTCAATAAGAAGAATTTACTCAAATTATTGAACTTGCTGTACCAAATAGTAGAAGCCGGATTGCTCCAACGATTGTTTTCGTGGCCTGTACCAAGGTTCTGTGTTTGCATCTGGATACTCCATCTCGGTTAGCTCTTCAACCCCTCATAGGTAAAAGAAGAACTGACGAGATTGAGTATTTGGTTGTGGATATGTGACCGGAATAAACGCGAGAGTGTTTACCAGATGCAGTGGCGTAGCTAAACCCACAGGGGCCCAATATAAAACAAATGGTGCTTTCTTACAAATGCTTGGTTTATCCTATGAGGCGGTTGTGGATAATATGTTCCGAGTTTTTATCTACGTCGAGGCCCCTATAGGGTGGGGGCCCCGTATAATTGATACGGCAAATACGGCGGTAGCTACGCCCCTGACCAGATGTATCCAACATAGGAGGTTAAAAAGATTAAATTTGACAGTTTTTTTTTACTATTCTAATTATTTCATATTGAACCTCTTCAAAGTATTGTCTCGCTTTTTTATTGTTAAATTGTTTTTGTAGGTCTTACAGTCTTCTTAGTAACCAGTAAATGATGGGTTGAATCAAATTGCCCACCTCACATCTATAGAAATTGGAGCTCACTTGTGCTTATGTACCTATTGCCTTTGATTTCAAATGAAGATTTTAATAAGTGTTAAAAACTGGAAAGGCTATCAAGTTGGCTATCAACAAATGAACATTAGGAACTGGCTCACAGTTAAAGCAATCATATTGTACTTACTATCGTAATGTGAATGGATTTAATTTACTACTGATAAGACTGGTCAGATATCACATTAAGGCGGATATCGACTTCTGTAACGTAACATGCAGAGTTCCCATAGTTTGGACGCCTTGAGCGCGCGAACCGTGCACAATGCGCACACGAACAGAGCATTTCAACTATGTGAGCAAGTACTTGCTTGCTTCGGGCGCGAGCTGCGTCCACACTTGCAGAAACATCTACAGTAATGTATGACAAAAATGAAGAACTTCTTTTGTGATTAAAACTTTCTATCATAGTCGTCATTTCAGCCGAAAGACGTACACTATTACGCCATAGGCCTCCTCCCTTAAAACGACCGATCTTGTGCATCTCGCACCCATCGAATTTTCACCACCTGGTGAGAACCTCATCGGTACACCTTGTGGGAAATCTTTCAACATTGCATTTTCTGGTACGCGGTCGCCACTTTTGCCCCATCGACCAGTTCTGCGAGCTATGTACCCAGCCCACAGCCACTTAAGTTTAGAGAATGTTCACGCTATATCAGCAACCTTGGTTCTCATGCGGATATCTTCATTCCTGATTCGATAACGCAATTAAACTCCTTCCCATACTATAATAAAATTAAACAGCTGCAAAAATTCATCCAACTAATCTTGTTTTTCAGGTTGTATCACAGAAAGTTAGCGAGGACTTGACCGAGAGAGCACAACAATTCGGGCTTATCCTAGACGACATTTCAATCACACATTTGACCTTCGGCAAGGAGTTCACACAGGCCGTCGAGTTAAAGCAGGTTGCGCAACAAGACGCAGAAAAAGCGAGGTTCCTCGTAGAAAAGGCTGAACAGCAGAAGAAGGCGGCTGTTATCGCCGCAGAGGGAGATGCCCAAGCCGCTGTACTACTCGCAAAATCCTTCGGACAAGCCGGTGAAGGTCTTGTTGAACTCCGTCGTATTGAAGCCGCTGAAGACATCGCCTACCAACTATCTAAATCTCGCAACGTTACCTACCTACCAGCCGGACAAAATGTGCTCTTAAATCTTCCCACACAAAACTAATCTCGCCTAAATAACGCTGGTCGTGTTCACTTAAAATCGGGGTTGGTTCTTGAAAATGCATTTGTATTTACAAAACATTTAATATTGTATAAGTATGTTGCATTTGTTGAGACAAAGGTATGGTTGCGCCAATAGATAGTAGTCCATATTAGTTTTATGAAAAATTGTAATTACACATTAAACTATAATTTTGTTGAAGATTTTGTTTTTTTTTCTCCACATTCCAAGTTTTTATTAGCAGACTGTCAGTTGTGTTACTGCGGCCCTGCAACGCAAGAGCAATTGACCGTACACCGCGGGTTCGAATCAGTAAAAGTATCTAGTTGTCAAATCAACATGGTCACTGACCGCCATGGTCCGCTCTCCTATGCTGTGCAGTTAATTTCGCCACTTTTATTTGGTGGGAAATCATCCAATGACATCTCGCGCCCATGGGCGAAACGGGAGAGCGTGTCAGACCTTTACGACTAAAACGCGGTTATTAGTCCTGTTCCTTCTTTTTCTTCGTTCCAGGGCCCCAAGCTTCTCTTTTACCCAAACAGCAATTGCCCAACAACAACCCTTGGACGGACTATGGTACTTTACGACGCGCGTAGAATGTGTTCCACGCGCCAAAAAAGTGCCGTGGAAAGTGTTCCAAGTTATAACTTGGGCTCGGTCCGGATGGTCGGACGGCGAGCTACCCATTACTCGCGCCTACGGTAGCCGGAAACCGGGATCTCGGCGGCTGGGGCTTGAGGGCCGCTCTGTCGCGCGTGCGGCCACCTCTTTTGCCACAAGGCGACACTGTGGAAGCTTTAAGCAGTAATTTTTTTCTTCTAACTGTAGAGACACTCGCTGAAGTTCTGTATACTGATCGGAGCTGTTGTTACATTTGCATTGCAGAATCAATTGCGAAACGAGGTTGACAAAACTGAAACGGTCTTTTTCGGATTTGCAACGTTGTCTGCTAGATCCCTACAGAGTCCAGATATAACGACTAGTCTCTTGGAATCACCCTTTAACCGCTTGCATCGGTTTGGTCCGACGAGTGTTTTCATGTCCTATTCGCCAGGTTCGTGTGTTCGCGACTGGATACTTGCATCTCGTTTAGCTCTTCAAACCCTGTGGATGTGCGGCCCTGGCGGAATAAACGCTAGAGTATTGGTCGGATATATCCGACGTACGCGGTTAAAAGGTTAAACACTTTTCGAAGGGCAAAACGGCATAGTTGCCGTGTACCTAACATCATACTCACCCCCCAGATTGCAATAATGCAATCTCTTTGCTTTTCAGTGTCCTGTTTATTCCTACAACAATATCTCAAAGATCGTTTTTAAGCTCCTGCATGACACACATTCTAGAGACTTGAGAATTTAAAACTAAGTTTGTGTTTGAAAGAGGGCTATGGTAATAGCCCTTGCAAAAAGTAACTGAGGGTATTAGCTAAGTAAGTCTGACACTCGCTCGACCTAGAGCGAGATAAATCGTTCGACAATTTCCCGAATAAAAAAATAAGATTTGTTAACTTATTTCAAAAGTTTTCATAAGGTTTACAATTATTCGTAATGTCCGATCGATTCCTACTAAATCTTCGCTGCAACCGAAACTTATTTAGATGGGTATGTTAAAAATCTATTGTATAGTTTACTGAAATTAAACTTTATTACGCACTTTAAATGACGCACAAAAATTATACAAATTGTCAATTTTTCTTGTAAAAAGAATTTGTTAAAAAAAAAACTCAAAATTTTATTACAATTATGCCTACATGGGCACGGCACTACTTACTTACACGGTTCCAATTGGTTGTTTCCTATAGAGAAGAACCGGCAAAAAAAGATTGATATTACAATATTAAATAGGAATGAGAGGTCAGTGTAGAGCTGTCGACTTTATTACCAAAAATACAATAAAATCTATGAATCCATTAATAAGAGGCTAACCAAAAATAAATTATCATTGATAGATTGATTGACTATCAATAAGTGAGATGTTTACAATAATAAATTACTATTATAATGAAGTTAAGGTAGCTGTGTTTTAAATAATATAAAATCATTGCAGAAACAATGTCCAAAAAGAAATAATGAAATTAAAACATACAATAGACATTTACAGTGTAAATTTCTAACGACTGCTCCAAATTTTACACGATGCACTTAATGAGCTACCAGAGAAGCCACATGTGTAGTAGCAGTCATTGCCAAACAATCGTGTCATCGACGTAGTCTTTAACTTTGTAATACGATTCTTTGGCAAGGACACGCTTGATGTGGGTTTTGAACTTTCCCTCACTAAGTTCTGTAACCGACTGGCAACTTGTTATAAAAGCGTATGCTGTGTATGAGGAATAACTTGCTTGTTCTAACCTCCATTTGGGTATTACAATTTCATGTGTATGACTCATATTTATGTTATGTAATTCTAATTTTGAAAAGTTTTAATTTTTTACCAATATAAATTATAAGGAAAGGTCCTCATTTAAATGAGTATTTTGCCGTCAGATGACGACCGAGGATTGCCTCGCCATCGATCGCCATGAGTGGATTTTGGCGGTTATATGTAGTGTCAAAATTTAATATCGTTTCGCAAGGCGTTTCATGAACTACTGGACGGTGAGAATTTTAAGATCTAAGTGTAGATTCTCATTCATCATCATCGGACAAAGTACTTTGACCCCTACTTAGTCCCTGTGCTCCAAGGTTATGCAAAGGAAATGGTTTTGAAGTCGTATTTGACCTTAATCCCCAATCAATCACTTCATCATCGTTTACCAATAGTCCTACAGCAGGTTGACCAAATAGACAAAATTGATCTCTTATTCTGCCTTTAATTTTGGCGTGCAAATATAAGTAAATTTTGCCTTGTCATGTATTTATACGATGCGCCATCATATTTTGCAAAAATTTTGTCAAGCGCCGTGCCGTTTTGTCACATCATGGTAGTCTGACCAGAGTCTAAAACAGGCGCACTTTCAGGACATTGGTCATTTTGTCGGCGATGCTTTTTATTTCAACGAAAAACATTTCGCCAATTTTAGGTTTTTGTAATGTACAAGTCCATTGTTCATTCTGATTGTTCATCTGTCTGATTTATTTCGTCATCGGGTAGCGTGTCATCACACTTCGTTGGATACCCATTATTATCTTTAGTAAAAAATAAATTTTCTCTAGCACATACTTCTTTGAAATAAGCAATTTCATGTGAATTGAAATACGAGGGTATTATTAAATGATCTTCATCTTCATTCGTTTTGAAATTCCTTATAAAATCATCAACTTCACATTTAAATGTGTCACTGATTAATCCTATTGCTGACTCCTTAACAATTTTAGCATTTTGTTTTGAGTCTCGAGTGGCAGTCCAGGTTTTCATCAACAGTTTGTACTCTGCCTCCATTTCTTCGTTTTCAGGTTTTAATTTCATAGCCCTTTTAAGTCTTTTTTGGGCGTCATCGTAACTTCCAATTATTCTAAGTGCTCTCGCATTTTGGAAGAGCGCTTTTGGATTATTCCAAAGACTTCTTAGTCTGTTCAGTTCATTGCAAGCACTGCATGCCATAAGTGGTTTGTTCACCTTATTGTAACATACAACTAAGTTAAGGTACAATTTTTTAAGTAGCTTCTCTTGTATCGCTTCTTCTTCCTCATTAGCAAGCCGGCATCGATGGAGCATGTTAACTGCCTTCTTAAAACACTGGATTGCTGCTACGTAATTCTTCGTACTGTATAAGGTAGACCCTGAGCTGTATAGTAATTTGACTTCATGGTTAACCCTTTGAAACATATTGGGTTCTGAGTAGTTGATTTTCCTGTAACAAAGTAATGTTATTGATCTATTACAAAAATATGAAACATAGGTTCCATTATTTAAGTTCAGTCAAGAAGTAGATTAGGTAGGCAAGAAATCAGCAATTATTATTTTTATTGTAATAAATGTATAATAATTATGTACTATCGCGGACACTCCCGCCTGACCACCACTAAATTCGCATATGTATATAGTTATTCAGTGTTAAACGGATGTTCATCTGAAATAAAATATGACTTGAATTCAAGTTATGCTTATACTCAAAAAATAGGAGCGCTCTCTAGCCCCGCCCGTTGACTTTGCATGGAAGAATGAAAACAAAAATCGGGGTAAGGCCTTCATTCTAACTAGACCTTTGATTTGTTATAATCGCTTAGGCATTAATTAAAAAGTAAAATATTATTTTGAAGGCTTATAAGTTTTATTTACTAAATAAAATAAACAAAGATTCATAAAATTGGATATAGTAACTAAGTAAAACACACAATTTTTTTTTACTATTTTCATCCTTGTGGTGTCGCGAACATTTGTATGAATATATATTGTAAGGTTAATGTTTTGGTACGAACGTCTTCTCCTATTTTTAAGTACTGCTGACCAGGCTACCAAATACTTGCGGCAAGTGTATATATATATATATATATATATATATGATAATGTAATAATGTATAAAAATAAAATAATGGTAAAAAGTAATGGCAAACCCAACAAATGATACCTCGTCTGAGATATTTTTATACATCTAGACATCACAAACAAATGAATATAATTCTTGTGGTCTCGTTGTCTGTCAAAGCGCAAGGTACGTGGCAAATGTTTTGTTAGCCATCTATGTTCGAGCGAGAACTTGGAACATGGAGCGAATGATATCGTCGCGCGTATTACGAAGCTTGAATACTGTCGAAAGTCGCATCCGTACTTTCTAAACGTCTTACTTCAACTGGTCAATGTGAACACGGCTGTTACATTAATCTAATTTGTTAAGGGATGCGGCTAAACTGATAATGATGAGTCACTATTTTCTTAACGCGTATACAATATAGGTTATAACATAATCATCATTTATTTAATATCTTTTTCTTTCATGATTTATTATTTTGATTAATCCGCGTCAATAATAGCATCACATCTCGCATTTATAAATCGTACGAAGTGAGAAAGAAATTCCACTTGCGTTGTTTCCTACTGGTTATCCCATCTCTGGACCATTATACCCCATTTTTCGATGGAGTTCAGGTCAGGTGACTGGAACGCCTCGCGTAAGTTTCTTATTATCTCTGGCTGATTATTTATTTAACCAAGTCTGAACAATACTTGCTTTGTGTATGAAACGCTTTGTCTTGTCTTGTTTAAAAACAAATTCTGGGAGCTACCTTTTCTAATAGTTCGCGATAAGTTGCGCCATTCGCTCGCCTTGGGTACTCTCCATCTTACCACTATCCAACCCGACATATTGGCACATATAATTATGCTTCTAGAAGCATTATTATGAATCATATTCTAAGTTCATAGCGTGTATTTATCACGCGCCACAATGTCGACGACCATGTCGGTTTGACCTAAAACATTTCTCATCCGAGAACATAGTGGTTGTGAAATTCATCTCACTCTTGTCGCTTTTCAGTTCAACAAACAATTGTTTTCAGTGAACTTGATTTTATTTTGTGCCAGTGTTTGTTAATGGAGCCCCGCTTTACATTTATGTAAAGCACGACGAATTGCGCGCATTGACACATCATACTCCTCAGCCAACGCACTCGTCAGCGTGAAACCGTTCTCTTGTTGGCAGGTGTCCACCATACGTTGGAGCTTGTCCTCTATTACGAGATATTGACGTGGTGCCCACAGTCTATCCACTAAGACATCCTCTTCTTCATGGCCCCTGATCCACAGCCGGACAGTGTTTCTCTACAAGCAATAAATAATCTAATAAGAAGTGGCTACATACACAAAAAGAACTGATTTGTGTCATAATTATCTGATTGAGTTAAAATAAATATTTTAGTTAGTTGTTGGAATCAAGTCAAATCAAAAACTTTTATTTCAAATAGACTATGCAGGTCTATTTGAAATAAAAATTATAAGATTGACCTTATCAAAATGTCGATCAGTCAAAAAAAAGTGAAGCTTAAGTCTCCTCGAACCCATTATTTTGATACATTACTATCTTACACTCTTGAATAAAGTATAAATATTCAATCATTTGAATGCATCGATTGCCAATATAATTATTATTCCTTCGATATTTTTGTAATTTCCTATTTATTTTAGTTCAAAGAACAATGGCCATTCTCCTAACATGCTTGGACTATAAAAAAATAATAAAACGTAACTTGATGAAACATAATATATATAGTTTTGATTTGCCTGAATTAACACAACTATGAACGGCATTCATTATATTTTTAAAAGTACGGAGAAAGTAATAAATAATTAAAATGATCTTTTAAGGTTGTATGATTTATTAGTAATCTGTAGCATGTCAAAAAAGATGTCAAATATATATAGGTATAGGTAGTTGCTGAACTTGTTTGTCAAAAATAGTGGGGGTCCATAGTCGATCGGTTTACGGCATTTTCGGTTTTAAAGATGGGAAATATTTTTTCAATTCATGACTTGATTCAATTAAATAATAAAAAACAACAAATTCTGTTAGTAGCTTATCTTATAATAAATAAATAACATGCTTAAATAGTTGACTTATGACTTAATTTCAATTTAGAAATTAAATCGATATCGACTTTAAAAAAGTATGGACCACTCTAAAATCGTAAACATTACGGATGCGTTCATAAATAAGATATTATCAAACGTTCTAATAAGCAAAAATGATTTATTTAAAAAAGATTAACTATTTTACTTTTTTTTCTTCCTGCTCACCCTTTCTTATGAGGAAACAGAAAACCTGTTCCTCATTCAGAAATGAAAATTCAGGTTTTGAATGAGTTACGGGAATAGTATCATAAAACGATCGGTTTCTTATTTTTATTACATAATATTTATTTAATATTTTTTAATTCTTTGGTGATACATATCCACACTACCCAACCAACCACTATCAAAACCAAGAGGTGTAACTGTCACTACTCTACACTTACACAAAACTACACTAACATAGGCTTTTAAAAAAAGAACAGGTCTCAGGATCAATTTAATTCAGGTATATGGAGTACTTTTTTGTATATTGATTGGGCTACAGATTGAGATACAGGACTCGTCCTAGTTTGGTTACAGATGTTCCTATGTTATATAGTCCCCTGGTCGCTGGCCTGGCTGGCTGGTGTGGCCTTTAAGTTGATGTCAATTGTAGTTATATTTTTGGTGAAATAAATATTATTTTTATATTTTCCTCCTGCTTTTAAAAATAAAATTACAAAAATGAAAAAAAATACGCGCGATATCATAATACCAACAAACTAAACAACAAATCTATAAAACAAATCAATACCAAAAAATTAATAACAACAAATCTTTTAGGCAGCATAAACGTATTTTCTTTCTCTTTTCATTCTTTTATAGATACCAAAGACAGATACATCAAGCTGTTTCAGGAAGAACATCGTAAGCAACAAATTGCGTTTTTTGCTGGAATGGGATTTTATTAAATAATTCAAAACTATTTATAAAAATAACCGGTATTTTCCTTTGTAATTTTCCACCTTCATATATTTGAACCGTAACTGTATCAAGTATTGCAGCTGGTCTAGTAGAAAGTTTATCAGATGCTATAGAACGTATAAAAGATTTTTACTGTGAATCGGATGCTGTCAATGACTCGTCTGATAGATTTGGGGTGTCAGTAAACCCCCTCAAAATGTCAGGCCGTTGTTATTAAAAGCTCGCATATGTGGGGTAAAGAATGACGGTTAGCTCTCTTCCTCCTATTATTTAACCCTAGCATAATATATTGACTCGACGCTTGGCTTTAGTAGTTACGGGACATGCCGATATCTGTATCGTCTGGAGATTTTTTGGCCTGCATAGACAAAGACTGCGCTCGTGCAGTTATTTACATTTTCCCTGTTATCGACTATGGTGATGGCATTAAGTTCGCCTTTTTACATTAATAAAATATGTTAATAACAACTATTTTATTACATCAGTAGGGGGGCATTTAAGTATTACGTAAGCAGATTTTTAGCAAATATTAACCCCCCTCGTCAGCAAAAGTAAGCAAAGCTCTAACCCCTCCCCCCATGCTTACGTAAACGTTTCTGGTTTCAGGCTCGCCCTTGACTATTGTTGACAAGATATGAAGATAAAAATTGCATAATAAACTCCACACTGTTATCTATACTTATAATAAATCTGTAGAAGTAAAAATTCTGTACATTGAAAATATCAAAAAAATAAATGGCGGTGTTACTAGACCGACACCGAACCCAAAAATGTGATTAAAAAATTTTTTGTATCTGTCTGTCTGTCTGTTTGTTCAGGCATCACGCAAAAACTACCGGTTCGATTACGATGAAACTTGGTATAATTATTTTTTAATATCCTGGGCACCACACTGGGTACACTGGGTTTTTATCCCGGAAAAGTATATACAATAAAAAACAAACTTAATTTTGCGGTTCGATCCCTAAGCCCGATTACTGTACCAACCGGAAATAATAAGTTTGTCGCAAGTTACGTCACCCGTTTCTATTGTAATTAGCCACAAAAGGCCCGCGCCGAGACAGAAGTATTAATACCGGTAAGTATGCTCGATAGATAACGTTCTACACAAATAGCACTTTACACAAAAAACTCATTGATAAGTTTCGTCGTTCACGCGAACGAAGTTGCGGGCACAGCTAGTTTTATTTATCAAAAATTTACCACATTTAAAGCATTTTATTATAAGTAATAAAATGCTTTAAATGTGGTAAATTTTCTCCTATGTTAAAATTAAAGAATTTTATGTCTCAATTATAGCATTTTTATTGCCTATGCTCCTATGTTAAAATTAAAGCATTTTATTTCTCAATTATAGCATTTTATTACTTACGCTCATATGCAGCTGCTCAGCGTTTTGGCTAAGACTAAAACCTTGTCTATGCAAAATTATGTTTTGGTTAATTGGTTTTACACTTCATGTACTGAGATTTCTGAAAGAAATTATGCACAAAAACTCCAGCACAGGTGTGAGACCAATTTTTTCAATGTTTAGGCAATCAAGAGTCAGGTAAACAAAGTAATAGTCAATATTCAAGAAGTCCAATAACAACACCGAAGTCAAATAGTTCATCCATTACACTTCATAAAAGTAAAGGAGTACATGTCATGTGCATTGTAGGTTCTAGCTAATTGTGTTAAGTACCACATTAAGGGTCAAAATCTTTAAGGGGCTTAACAATGCTGTAGAATTTTGGCAAAAAAAAAAATTAGTGGTCAGGCAGAAAAAGCTGCAACAGTACATGCAAGTTATATGATTCAACCATACCCTTCTTTAGGAGTCAAGATGTTTCTTGTAACTTTGATATAAAAAACGCAGTCAGCTTTCGGTTTAATCCTAGGTGGAACTCCCATCTCACCATACATAACTTTGTACGAGAGAAGGAAAACAGCTGTTTCACCCACTAGCATAGACTTTATGGCCATCTGAAGGCCTGGTAATAATCCATTTTCTTTAAGATCTACCTCCTGAAAATAAACAATTCAATAACTACCTTATTTAATTTTAATATCACATAAAAATTACTTCTGCGGCTTTATTATTGTTCAAACAATCTATCAACAATATACAGGTAAACTATAAAACAGTAACTTAATTAACTTACCATAGGCCTCTTCAATGGAACTACATCAAAAGGTTCCTGTTCATTTTCCCAGTAACCAGAAAAAGCAATAGAAACTGTGCACCCTTCATGAAGAGGTAAACCACCTCCTTCTTCAATTATTTTCTTTTTTACAAAACCTGTGTCATCAATGGCCACTAGCTTTTCAGCCAACCCAGCAAAATTAGGCACTGGTTGACCAAGAACGTCAATTTGATTTAGTACTATACCAGCATTGTTTTCGTCCAATTTTAAATCAGATTCATCACAGTCTTGGTTGATGTGTAGAATAGAACCAGTAGTCACAACTTCTCTGTAATTACAAAGGAAGATAAATCATTAAGCTTATGTTGTTATTAAGTTGTGACAACTCACATTCTAATTTAGCTTTATAAGTTTTTGTGAGATTTACTCACAAAAACTTTAAAATCATGACAATATAAAGCGTTCATATCGTTATATCTGAGAAGTATTTTTTCATGAAGCTGAGGGTATAATAATAAAGTAATACTTACTTACCTTAGGTTAAGACCGTTTTCTAACATAAAACTTATAGATTTTGAGCCCATTTTATCAATTATTTACTGATTGCTCGCAATTTTTGCTTAATTCTTTTGAATTTACAAAAATCCTAAGTGAAAATACGTGCAAAACACAGATTACAGAGAGATACGTGCAAAACCTGTAACCACAGATTACAGAGAGATACTACGTATAAAGTATTCTGTGCTGCTGTGCTGTGGGGCGGAGTTGTGACTGATATCACAGATTACAGAGAGATACTACGTATACTGATAATATAATATATTAGTATTAGAGTTGTGACTGATATATTAGTATTCGCTAAGATATTAGTGATATTCAATGGATTCATGTCTTAGTAATCCGACCAACTCTGATAGGCTAATATTTCATATTCACATAATATGTAAGGACCATTCAACACAGGTCAAATAATATAATGAAAAAGCACTCTCTGAATATAATATCACTCGGGGTAAGTAATATAACAATATAATTACAAACTCTCTAATATTTACAAGATATATAACAACTGAATCTATAATTTTATTTGATATAACGATCAGTTAGTATAATAAACGGTTGATATAATTTTGATATAACTAATTTTTGTAAGCATAACATTCATTGAACATAAAATCATTAGATATAAAACTCTAAAGATACAACACCTATTTAGTCTAATATGATAAAGACGACTAGTTAAAAACGCACCAACGCAAACTGATTACTACCTGTCAAGATAGCTTGACGGAGCCCCGCTTCGCGCATCGCGGGGCTCCTATTTCTGTATTAGCTCGACGGCAAGCAGATATGCAGCATGCAAGCAGGCATGCAACATGCAGCTGGCATGCAATATGCAAGCAGGCATGCAGTATGCAAGTAGGCATGCGTCATGTAGCAGGCATGCAGTATGCAAGCAGGCATACAACAAGCAGCAGGCATGCAACATGCAGCAGACACGCAACATGCAGCAGGCATGCAACATGCAAGCAGGCATACAGTATCCAAGCAGGCATACAACATGCAGCAGGCATGCAACATGCAGCAAGCATTGTTTCTGTCACGGCTCCGGCACTGAGGGGTTCGGGCGGCCCCACGCGAGCTTATCGTCGCAGATGGTTTTAACGCTCACCACCTGCTCCTCAGCTCGCGGGCCGCCCTACCCCTCCGCGCCTACGCGGGCTTAAATTACACTCTAGGGGTAGGGCTAACAAGGCTATGTAAAGTCGGTTTTGCAGCGATTCGTTTCTGTCACAAAATTTTGGTAAAATGAAATTCGAATAAAACAACTTCGAAAAAGTGATCGGATCCCCAAATCAGGGTTTAAAACATAATTGTAGTATCAATACTATATAATGTAAACGATATACATAATGATTTTCGATTAAATAAAGGCTATATCTAAAAACGTTATACGAAATGAGTTTTAGAATATTTAAATGTTATATGTAAAGAAATTATATCAACAGTTGTTATACCTCACGTTTATTATATCTTGTGAACGTTATGGAAATGAAAATATACCAAATAAGTTTATGTGATATGAAACGCACCCTCACCCATCACTCGGGATTCATTCGATTACCGCGGATCATATTCACTCACTACTATGGCAACAAATGTACTAATGAAAATAAATGTTGCTCATAGGCTGCATAGGCATTAACATTAATTATCTACTTAGCAATTTCAAATAGTATCTAGATACTATCTCAAAAGTAATATCTGTTTATTGAATACAAATACAGCAGTGATATCTATGTATTCCATCATATTCAGATATCACATATCACTAATACTCAAATATAATTTTAAATATTACGGTATTACTAGACGAATATATTCGTATTAGCTAATACTATGCGTTCCAAATAAGCCAGTAACTACGATCTGTCAAATGTTGAGTGAAAAGTACGGTTTGCAAAAAAACTTATTTGTATATCAATAAAGGGTTTTTTTTTGCTTTGTATTACGAAGTCTTAGTTAAAGCTAGGTGAAGTAAAAACGTTATTGTTAATATAAATTAACTACATATTATATTGTTTTAAGTCATAATAAGTTAAAAAAAAAAAATTATTTTCTTTCTTATTTTCATTGTTATGAACAATTCGCCTTCTTCTTCCATTTGCCATTAATCAGACACTTCACACAGTGACACAGAGATGAGTAAAATTTAAGAACTGGATTCTGATAAAAAAAATTCGTTCACGATTCGTAAATTTTCTTTTTTTGCTCGCCATACCTAATTTCTTCAATTTGACAGTTCGACTTGACATCACAACATGGCAATCGATCCTATTCTCATTTGGACCCTTAGATTATATACCTCTAGATGTAGCCATGAGACTATGGAAGTGCGGAAGTGAGAAGCATAATTATATACAAAATCTTCTTCTTCCTGCCCTTGTCCCATATTACTTGGGGTCGGCGCAACACGTTTTTTTCTTCCACTCTATCCTATCAGCCGTCACACTATCACTAACTTCCTTTTCTTTCATATCACTCCTCACACAATCCATCCATCTCTTCTTCGGCCTAATAATATACAAAATAAGTAAGAAAATTGAGACAAAACATAACATGCTCTGTCTCAGTCGGCGTGCCGGTTTTTTGCTCGACTCACTTTGAAAAGTGAGTCAAACAATGGCCTGTCACTGTCACTGAGCAGTCGATTTGAATATTTTTTTTATGTTTTAGAATAATTTCGGCTATTAATGTAATAGTTTTAGTGTCACTACGAGAAATGTACTCCAGTAGTAAAGTTTTTAGTGTATTTCAGTGGTCATATTTAATTAAAAGTTTTCGTAATAACCTCAATGGAGTCTGATAGTGCTATCTCATGTGCGGCCACGCGGTGGCTACGCGGTGGGTATAGGTCTATGTTTGGACCGCAGTGTACTGACAAATATCAAATATCGGTATTATCTTTAGATGAGGTCAAAGACCTTAAAATAATAAGGACCAGAAATACCTACAAAATAAGCGTGCATACCTACTAATAGCCGGGCACTAAAGATGGCGGCCATTGCTAGGGAAGCACTTAGATAATCAAAACCAAAATGTATAGATATCGATACCAGACTTTTTATATTTATAACATGGGAATTGGTTTTGGAATTGGACATTATTTACAGATTTTTAATAATGTTTTTAAGTAAACGATAATAGTATTTGATGAACCATAAGGAAGAATAAAATCGGTAGGAAAATTAAAAAAATATGAAATGGATTGTTTTTATTTTTTTTTTCGGTTTTATTGATCGATGATTCTGTAAAGTGTAATGAACAGACACACAGTGCTTTAATTCCAGGTTTGATATTTTCCATCCCAATGACTTCAAGCCACTTCTTACGCAGCACTTCACTTTTAGGGAACCTGTGCAAATAAAAAACATGCAAAATTCTTCTATATATTCTGAATATATAGAGACGCACTTAATATTCTATACATTCCTTGCTTATACAAATATCTATTAAATCGATGTAGATATAAAAAACTGCATTTTGTCTCTTTTTAACAAATGTGTAATGTCGTTTGAAGAAAGAGATGTCATGCTGTTTGTTTTTTTCTCTCTGGCAACATTTTTACATTTCCGTCAACATACCTACCTCGCGTGCCTTCCGCCATTTTTAGTGCCCGTGGTTTTGTAGTACGTCAGGTGACAAGTAAACAACAACAATGGATTTTGATTGCGATTTTTAGGACTAAAAACGCTCTCAACTAAGTTGTTGTTAGGGTCCAGTAGAATATGTTGAAGAGACGATTCTGAAAATAAAACTCTAACAGAAATTAAAATAGCGAGACCTAGTACTTACCAAAACAATACAGTATCATTCGTCATGCAGTAGGTGGTGGTTATTTAGTTCAGTCTGTGATTTGTTTTACTCCTAAATCCAACTGTATAATTTGACTGACATCCAACTGAAATAATTTTGCATGTTTTTTATTTGCACAGGTGGGACCCTAAAAGTGAAGTAATGCGCCAGAAGTGGTTTGAAGTCATCGGGATGGCAAATATCAAACCTGGAATTAAAGCACTGTGTGTCTGTTCATTCTACTTTACAGAATCATCGTTCAATAAAAACGAAAATAAAAAAATAAAAACAATTAATGTCATATTTTTTAAATTTTCCTACCGATTTTATTCTTCCTTATGGTTCATCAAATACTTTACTATGGTCGTTTACTTAAATTTAATATTATTAAATATCTGTAAACAATGTCCAATTCCAAAACCAATTCCCATGTTATAAATATAAAAAGTCTGGTATCGATACATTTTGGTTTTGATTATCTAAGTGCTTCCCTAGCAATGGCCGCCATCTTTAGTGCCCGGCAATTAGTAGGTATGCACGCTTATTTTGTAGGTATTTCTGGTCCATAGTTTTTTAAAGTCTTTGTTAGAGAAGTATTCTAAGGTCTTTGATCTAATGACGTATGTTAAATCGGCGTTACCAGCAGCAATAAAACTAAATTAACTTAAACTACAAGCATAGATTACTGATATATAGCAAGCTAACTACAACTTGGATAATATTATTATCACTCGGGCAAAAGTCGAAGCGGGGCAATAATGCACCATAATTATCCATATCTCTCACGTTTGAGACGCATGTGAAAACGAAGACTCTAATTGATGATCTAGATTTTGTTAATAAAACTAATCTACAAATCCTACCTGCAGTACAAACGTAGTGTAGCCAGCCTTTTGATACTGTTTATAGTGTGCGGGGGAATTACATGACTTGATTTCGCCATTGTCTTTCTATCATCGAACAGCCCGACGACGTACGGCGAGTATCCACCTAGTATATTACAAAGTACTCTGTGGTCCACTTTTACACTGTTGACACCTAGGCGACGACAAGACGGTTTGGGTTAACGGCCCGTTCACGATTTCGGTCTTAGCGGCGAGCGGGTCGGTATCGGTAGGCGGGCGCGCGCTGCTATGAGCGCCGTCTCATGGCGTGCTTCAAACATTTTAATACTTTTGATCTTACCGCTCGCCGCCTCAAGCTTAGCTGTCGTTCACAGCAGCAAGTTCGTGAACGGGCCGTAAGAGTTTTGCCTCGTCATTATAGAAGTCGGCGTACATCGAAGGACTGGATCAATTTGTCTACTGCGGTCTTCCCTTTCGATTTCAACTTATTTGTCTTCGAGACTTGAGTGAATAGGCTCTTATTAAACTAGTGCGTTTCACCATCAATGATTGCATCACTGCTTACCATCAGGTGGTTAGCAGTGATGCACAATGATGGTAATATAGATAGAATGCTGTTCGTTTTAATAAACATCCTAATACAGAAATGATTCACGAAGATTTAGATTCTTTTTTGTTTATTTCTTATTCCACATCTTTCACACAACGCCATCTATGTAGTCCCAAACTAAGCAGAGCTTGTGGTATTTTCACACACATTTGTCTTGGGTGGAAATCGAAACCACGACCTCCGGCATAGCTGTTCATAGCCACTGACCACTACACCAACAGGCCAGGCAGATTTACTAACCCTTCTTCGAGCATGGTTTAAAAGCTTATAGGTTCATCCAATCTAACGCAATCAAACGCTATGTTTGATGAAGAGACAACGCCGAAAAAGAGAAATAATGCCTGAAAACTCTATTGGCAATTCCGTGATTTACTCGAATATTTCTCAAAACTTGTTCCAAGAAATACCGATTTTAGACGCATTTTGGAATAAGGCGGTAAAAGTTTTAATGAAAAATTGGTCATTCTGAATCTCAATTAAATATACGTAGGTACTTCTTTTTATAGTTTTATTATTGTACATTATGGAAGGCTAAACTCCATATAAAATAGCAGATTTTCAGAGGACTTTCCTGGATTTGTTTTACACTTTATGTTTTGATTTCTATACAAGCATAGATAATGTCCACAAGATATCTGTGTATCTAAAATATCTGGAAAAAGATGTGTTATAACATCATTGTAACATCATAATCATCACTTAAAAACGGTTTTATGAAAATGTACCTCGGGTTGGCGTATACGTCGGTTAAATTCAGTTTCGCGTTAATTCCGCCAGGGTCGCACACCCATGACCAAATATCCCATCTCGTCAGCTCTTCTGTCACCTGTGAAGAACTAAACAATATGGAGTACCCAGTCGCAAACATACGACCCTGGCGAATAGGGCGCGAAAACACTCGTCGGACGCAATTTAAAAATTTGTAACATTGCGCGCGAAGCTGGGGCAAGTCGCTAATTCAAATAAAAATTATTAAAATCTTTCAATTATTTAATATTAAGCATAGTTAGGTTAGAATTTATTTATTTTATAACAATATGCAAAATTAACCCTTTATCTCAAATACTGTCTCAAAACTGCGATATACGACGAAATTAGGTCATCCATTTTGTATCCCAGAGATGTTTCGCATAAAATTTTAGTGCCACGTAAGAAATTGCCCATAGTCATGTGGAAGAAGGTGTTTCCTGATGACCAGTTGGAAATTTGAGAGAAGGGATGCGTGACTAATACGTCCTAGAAAGAAAAAACAAAATG
The DNA here is from genome assembly GCA_958295575.1 of Leucania comma. Classification (NCBI taxonomy): domain Eukaryota; kingdom Metazoa; phylum Arthropoda; class Insecta; order Lepidoptera; family Noctuidae; genus Leucania; species Leucania comma. The sequence continues at coordinate 8,600,794 of OY282468.1, forward strand.
ACATTACTTACAAATATGAAATAGAAGAAAGTAAAATAAGAAAAACATAGTACCCAGAAACAAATGAACAACAAATAGTACCGAATTCTTACATCGCCTTAATTTCATAGCAGGATCTGAAGTCATTTTAGTAGGTCAAATGTTTGTGTGACTATTGATATCTGGGGTTAACTGTCCTTTTGATGAGGCTTGTCCAGCAACTCGGACAAAGCTTTCATTAGCCCGTATCCGAAGAGATATCTGTGAGGATTTGCGCAGTCAAAAAACGAATTATACTTACTCGACTTTGAGGATGGATCACACTAACGCCATTTCTATTTATTCCTATAACCACCATTTCTGGGTATGAGGGGTCAGATGTTTGTTTAACTTCGAAGAAAGCAGTTCCAAACGTTGGCAATTGGTAGATTTTCTTCAGGAACATTTCTTTCGCTTCATTCTCTGTCATAGAACCATGCTCCATATAGGCCTTTTGGATTGATGACCTCCACTGCGAGTTATTCTGAATCCTCACCATATCGGAAGGCACATAGTCTTCGAGAACTTGCGTTATTTGTGGAAGCAACGAATTGTCAGTGCCGTATCTCGATCTATAAATCAGTGCAGCTAATTCTACGAGATCTTGTTTGGAAGTTTTGTGGTAACCTCTTAAGTACTTCGGTAGTTCTTGTGGGAAATAAAATATTTGGTCTGCATTTTTATCCTTTCCAGGAACAGTGTTAATCCAGAGCTTCTTCATGAAGAATATTTGATAGTTCATTTGCATTTGAGACCCACCTGAAAAAAAGATTTAAGATTAGTCAGCATTCCAATCCCATAATTAATTCTGTTTTAGAAAGAAATAAAACTTACCGCCACGAATTGGGCGCGTCTGCTTCATCCATTCAACAAGCTCATGAATAAAGTCAAAGAAGTAATAGTTATCAGGTACTGAGAAGACTTTGTCAACAATCTTGACGAATAAGCTGAATCCATCACTGTTCTTTAGATTTAATCGTCCTGTTATTTGTTCACAAAGGTCTCTTGCTTTTGTTGAGGAATCCACTTCGAAAGCTTCATCAGTATCATCTGGGAAGTAAACTTTGTGATATATCTGCATGCTTCTATGTTGTATAGCTTCGACTTCGACAATGTAAGGAGGATACAGTCTAGGCCCCTTCTTTTGCGTTTTGAATACGCGTTTCAGGCATTCTTTAGCAATGGGGTGCGGTCGCGTTTTGAGGAACTCGACCAATTCTTTGAGAAGCGTTTGGCCACAGACAAAGTTGCCAGTCACAAGCCACAGTAACTCCCACCCTCTTTCTTCACTCAACTGTATCCTATTGTTCGTCAGCTGTTTCATTATCTGGCAGTAGATTTCGTCACGTAGGTGTGGCTCGGATAACGCAGATTTAAATATCTCGTCGGTATATTCAGTGACAGTTCTGGCTTTGGGAGCTGGCATATCTCCCATGTATTTCAGAATTCCATAGAAGGCTGTTATAGCAATCTTAGAATTCTTTTCGTCACCCATTAATTTCTTCAGCAGTGGTTTCCGTAAAGGTTCTCTAGTATGAGCCCACAAATCTCCAGCAATTGCTCGTTTAGCTGTAGTGAGCATTGCCCCTCTCGATACCGTAGCATTGATATCGTAATTTTCTCTAAAGTACTGTTTTGCATAACTTTCAAGTGTGTACATTCTCTTTCGTTGAATAGTATTGTATTTCGAGAACGGTTTCTTTTCTGTGTTAATATTGCCTTTCTTGAATACTTCTAGTATGGCAGGTGATGGCATTTCCAAAGTTGGTAATATGTAGACCTGCTCTGTTGGGAATAAACCTTCTTCGCCGTTGCAGACCCCATGTCCCCATGTAGTATTTGTTAAAGTCTCTCCTGTAGCATCTTGTAAAAGCACTATGAGATCACCTTTCTTAAACTGTAGGAAAGACGATGCGTCACTATAACCTTGTAGATCTGACTGAGCGACCACGTAAATGGACCGCCTCTTCAGTCCATCGATCAAGTATATTATAAGGGAACTCAGTTCGCTAGCATCGACACTTTGGAATTCAAATTCTTCTTGTTGTATTGTTCTTATAGTGATTCTGCCAACACTATCGTAATCTTTATCAGCATTGAATGCGACATAAGTTACTTCTGGGAATGAAATTTCTAGAAGAATATGTTCTAACTGATCGACAATGTAAATTCCAGTCCAGTTAACTGCTACAATCACTATATCTTTGTTGATAGTCTCTCCTTTAATCTTAATAGCTTCGAAAAATCTCGAGAACAGCATCGGCCATTTTAATTTAGCAAATATAACTATATCTTCTTTACTTCTTAAAGAATCAGTTCTACTCTGAATACTCGTTGAATTTTCGAATGCCTTTGTTACTAAATGCTCCCATTTTGTGAGAGCAGCATCATTTGATTGAAGGAATTGGTTTGGTATATAGTTACCGATAACTCTTCTTAACACATTTGGATCTATACGTTCTCCGAATTCTATGTAATGTCGCTGAGCTGCGATCATAGCAAGATCTTTTTCTGAGTTACATCTGTACTCACCGAATTTAACTCCTTTTGTAACTTGATGATAAATAAGGTTAGTAGCAACTGGGTCATCAGCAGGGTTGTGCCAAGGAGTAAATACTTCTTTTCTGTAAAACAGCCTCCAGGGAGCGCTCTTTTCAGACGTTCCTTGTTCTTTAGCAAATTGTTCACACTGAGATATAGCATCCATGATATGTTCTCCCTCACTTCCTAAGGAAAGGACTTTGTCGTATAACGTAATGTATAGAGAAAAGCCGAAAGAATCTGTCAACCCTATACTTTCTGCTATTTGTTGGCAGATTTCTTCGGCATTGGATGCTGAATCTGACTGGACTGTCTTCATTGTTTCGTCCATTAATGTAACAGTGAGCAACATAGGTTTCTTGGTCTTGGTAGCTTGAAGTTCAAGCCAACTTGGTGGTTGGGTGCGTGGACCGTTCTTGAAGGTCCTAACAAGTCTTCCTTCACAGTAAGGAGCGTATCCCGGTGGGCCGGAGCGAATGAAAGCACGTAAGTATTTCACAAATCTTTCGGATGGAGGGAAGCAACCGATGCATAGTGAGAGCAGGATCCAACCGCGTGCGTGCGATACCTTTGATGGATTGTTAGTTAGCTGTTTGCATAGATGACAGAATATTTCATCTCTGAAATGAAAAAAAAAAACATATTTATAAGTCGTCAGAAAACCTAGTTTAGGTAATTTACAAAAGCAAAACATCAAGCTAAATTGTACCTGAGTTCCTTTCTGATAATTCCGTGTCCAATAATGAAGTGTAACTTTTCTAAATTGGTACTTCGTCGCGAATTAAGCCAGTGATTATACATTTCATTGGTAACTTCATCATTGACTAAGTTCTTCATCATATCTTCGTCCAGTTTACTGCGCTGTTTTAGGGTTTTCGATATAAGTTTGTTTCTGCCACTTGGAGTTAAATCTTTTTGTAAATATTCCTAAAATCAAATGAAATCTTAAATATTAAATGAATAGCTGTTCGTTAGTCTCGCTAAAACAGACGGCCGGACCGATTTGGCAAATTTTGGTCATAAAATATTCGTGATAGTCCAGGGAACGTTTAAACGGTAGAAAACATGGAAAATTTCACGAAAAAAAATCCTACTTTTAGGCGGTACTAGCTCAGCTATAATATAACTGCTTATAGCTAGAAAAAATAAAAATTAACCTTGTTACACATAGGCACTTGTATGTATCTAGTGTATGTACAGAGATCATAGCTGTGTGATGTGTACCCACATGTCACAGTACTCAGTTGCAGTTGAGTATGTTCCAATAAAAAATCTTGATCAAAATTTGTCTAACTAGGAAATAGAACCCAGAAAGCTTACTCGCAGAAGTCGCCTTTGGGATCACTAGACCAACGTCGCAGCCTTCAACAGATCAAATTAAACCATACAATTCTTAATTATAGATGTTTACTCACATCAAACTCTTTGCTCTTCTGGAACGCTCGACCAAGCGTATCTGACAACTTAGCCATAACAGGAACATTATCTACTTTTTCATCAACATACTTCGGCTCAGCCAAATCACCCATGAATCTTAGTACAGTTATCCATAATGCTTGGGCCGCCATTCTATCTACAGGCGATGGCAAGTCCAAAAGAGGATGCTTTAATGGCTTTCGAGAATACTGGTGCGTCGTATTGCCCAAGAAGTATGTTGCAGCGAATTTTCTAAAGTTAAATTCGTCGAATGACTCGTCGTCCGCATCTTGTTGTATTTGTAGTGGGATTACTGATGATATTTGTGGTTTTGCTGTTGTTGTCTGTAAATTAAACATTGTGTATTAAAAAAAAAGGAGTTGTGTTTTTTACAATCATACTATTCTCGTTAAAAATCAAGTTCTACTTTTGTCGAAGCTTGAACCTTCGAAGCCGTTTCGATTTCGAACCTCATTGTAAAGTTCTAAAAACAAACTAATGAACGTAGATTGCTAAAGTAATTTCAAACGTTATTACTCTCAGAATTAAATTGAAGATCGGACGGCTTGTAGATTTAATGTTGATCTCTACTTCGAACCCTTATTTTGATACGATGATTTTAATTTATATAAACTCACCACTCCAAAACCGGTGCCCCTAACTGTGCCGCCGGGCGTCGCTGAATCTTTGAGGAATCCGAAAACATCATCCACGTATCTATCATCAATCGCCGTAGTATTTTGCTCCTCATTTTCTGTCGCTTCTTCTTTCAAGAACCATATAGATCTCATCATGTTAGCATATTTCTTCTCATAACTATCTCCTGCAGTATCAGCACTTCTACCCGACTTTATTAGATCTGCCCTTTCTTTTTCAAGTTGTATCAAAGTGGCCTTAATAACATGACCCTTTTCTTTAACCAACCTTCTAATGAGATACCCTTTACAATTTGCTTGGAATTTTCTGAAGAAAACTCTCATATTTATGAATGTTTTTCTCAGTTCTCTCGATCTTATCTTAGCTTGCAAGCGTGCGTATCCCCGTTTCATTGCTAGGTATTTGGTCCTATAGCCACGAGCACGATAAGTCTTTTGAACGAGAAGGGCAGCAGCTCGCAAACGTAAGTATCTTTTTCTATAAATAAATCTTCTTGCATTCGCTTGTGTCTTAATTACAGCAGTGATCAGTACCTTGTGTCTAAGTTCTTCTAAAACTGTATCATGATAGTCTTTTAGAAAAACTTTGGTGTGTCCAAATCGATAATCTTCGTCGGTAAAAACTATTGCGCAGATTTTCATTGCTGCATTTCTGCAGTCAGTTTTATCTGCAGGAGGGATGCCCGGAGCGACAAGGCGATAGCGGTGAACGAAGTCATGGTATGAGTAACGTATAGGGTAACCTGCTTGTCTGATTTTAGCTGTTTCCATTAAACCGGCGTATCGTAACTGACGAACACATAAGCCTTTGTCGAAAATCTGCAATGAATTAGAAATGTAAGCACTTTATTATATACTAACGTTCCTGGGAATGGTGTATGAATGTGAGAGCGAATGGCATGAGATTCAGCATTGAGAAACCTGAAGGTACACTAGGTACCAAAGATTTATTTTGTTACTCGCACTTTTTATAATCGTGGCCGCCTTGTAAATCAGGACAATACATTATTATACATACATTGGTATACAACTTACCCTAGGCTTTTTAACCTCATTAGGCTTGATGCACCTCACAAAGAAGGGATGACAAGCATACAAAGTTTTCATAAGAGAATCCAAAGATGTTTTGAACTGATGACTCAGTGAGACCGTTTTCCGGCTCCCAGTTTGCGTAGCAGCATATTCAGTGATAAAAAGATTTTTCAAAAAATCATTACTCGAATCCAAGATCATTTCTTTCACATCTGCTGTAAGCATATCCCTGTTTTTATCGAGAAAGCCTGAAATATAAAAGCAAAAAATTTCAATAATTATATATCGGTACTATCGCGAATTCCTAGACCAGGAAATAGTATCTCACGAAGTAGTGAATCACTTGAAATCATTTAGGTATATCCTTACCTTGAACAGCATAAGTAACATCTCCAGCAAAGTGTTTGATACCAAACTTATACTCGCGTGAAGACTTAGCAGTAACATAACAGGATTTAGCTCCATGATTGGTATTTAACTTGGACAACAAAGTTACGTCCGTGCCTTTAGGGAATCTAGACTCTTCATCAATAAGAGAGAGTAAATTCATCGCCTTCAACCCTATCATATCCAAATTCTCTTGATTATCCACATACTGTATATTAGTCCATTTAATTCCTTCCTTCTCATACTGCTCTTGTTCTAGTTTAAAAATATGTTTAACGAAGAACTGTTGTAAGTTTTCATTTGCATAGTTTATGCAAAGCTGTTCAAAACTATTGAAGTCGAAGTTTTCAAAGCCAAAAATGTCTAGAATCCCAACCGATCCACTGGTAAGCTGTTGGTCTTTGAACAGAGTTTTGTTTATCATTCCAACTATATATTCGAATATATGGCCGTATATGGCTTTTACTAACGCATCTTTGCCTTCAATAGCTGAAGCTACATTCAATGGTGAGACCACCTTCTCCCCATGTGCAACGAATGTTTTCTTTGTCAAGGCTTCAGATAATCTTGCCTTGTTTACTCCCAAGAGATTAGCGATCCTATTCGCATTAACAGCATCTGCTAATTCAGACCCTTCAATATTGTTCGAATTCAACGATTTAAATTTCAAGTTGCCCAAATGTAGAATGGCAGCTAAAAGGCTAAAAATTCCCCAAACTTCATTGTCAGGGAAATTGAGAACTTTAAAAGCGGATCTTATATCATTGAACTCTAGGCCATCATTTCGTCCATCGCACGTTAGCATTTTGCCAGAATTTAAGTAAGCGTAATCTTCGGGTCGGGCTAATTCCAACCTCTTCTTTTCATCTGCAGATAATCCAGTGACGAGCGAGTAGAAAATATGATAGTTTCTTTCTCCATTATTCTGGAAAACAATCCTCGATTTTTCCAAAAGATACTGATCAATGTTTCCTCCTTCAATGATTCCTTTTTTACTGAAATAGATGTTAACGTACTTTCCAAATCTGGACGAGTTATCGTTTCTTACTGTTTTTGCGTTACCGAAAGCTTCTAAAATTGGATTTGTTTCTTGGATCTGCTGTTCTATCCAAGAATGCTTGCCACTGGCTGCAGCCAAATATTGCAGTAGTAGTTTTGTGCTTTCAGTTTTACCGGCACCACTTTCGCCACTGAAAACATTAGTAAAATTAGGTGACAATGATTGAACTAAAATGAACATATCTAAATTTCTATAGAAAGTACTTTGATATTTTGATATCTACTGTAATATCTATAGATTACATAACAGGCTGCATGAAGTAATAAGCACTGTAGGGTTTAGGTTTTTAAAGCAAAACCAATTACTTTTGACAGACCTGTTGATAGTTTTTAGTCTCATTTTGTCTTTGTTTGGTGGAGGATCACGACTCCTCAAAATCTTGTGATTGAGAGGTGCGAAGTTGGTGCATTTATGCTTAGTAATATTTAATACCTCCTTCACTGTAAAATTATTTATTTCCTTATCAGCATTTGCATGATGACACGTACAAATTATGATTAATAAAGTTTATTACCTGATGACAATACACTGGTTAGATGTAGTATTCAGCAACTCTCTGTACGAATTATCCCCTATTGCAAATATGTGAGGCGGGATGTCCCCGAGGCTCCGCTCTTGATAAAAGTGTATTTGATCCATGGTGTATATCGGCAAGATTTCGTAGGGATTTATTGCTATCAACATCGATCCTGTATAGGTCTGAAAAAAAAGAATATATTCATGAAACACTACATTCACATTAATTATTGCACTATACACCGTGTAATTGACAGGTTGGCAAAAACTGAAACAGTAGCTTCATGACCATGATTATGACTGAAAAACGTTGGAATTTTCTTCAGGAAAATTGTCGAATTTTCCGACCGTTTTTCAACTAGATTTGTGTTCTATTAATTTGTTACAACAAAATCCAGCCCTAAAAACACAATTTTAGTGAAAAAAAGCAAAAAACTTAAATTCAGCAATGTAATCGTAAAAGAAAATTCGTACAACCCGCGCGGAATCAGCTGTTAGCTGTAAAAGTTTACTGCCCTCCGTAGTGCCTACGACAGACAGAGACAGCATACCGCTCGCTCGCTCGCTCCTTTTGTTTGGTGCGCCTTTGCTCGCGCCGACACTGATAGGGTTGTACCGCGTACGGAATTTAATACTTGTAATTTTATTTTCTTAATGTAAAATGCTTTAATAATAATTAGATACTCAGGAGTATGATTACTTTATTATTTCTTAATTCCAAAAACCTTATTTTAAATCGTTAATGATCTACAGTATCAATTACGAAGCTGCCCGAACTGTAGACACGCGTTGCCTTACAGTAATGTAAATTGTTTGCTTTAGACAATTTAGTGGGACATAAAACATAAAAAACATCGTGTCAATATTGCCAGATTCACATTCTTTAAACTTGGAAGCAGAACCATGAGTAAAAGTTACAAAAGATAGCGGTTAATAACAATGTTTATCATACGATTACGATACGATTATTTTTCATTACCTAGTTCTTCATCTTTATCTCAATCGCAGGCCGACCACTGTAACTACTGCGCCATGGGCACCTCGACTAACGTACTTACTATTACCGAAATAAAAATGTTTAATTTCATACCATGTGGGCAGCCCTAATTGCTACACGTGTCACACTCTCAAAGGCGTGCCGACAAACGAAGCCGCTGAGGCGCTGAGCCGCCATTTTAGTTTGCCACGATTGATGGTGCGATCTAGACGTCTCTTTCGTTTTCTTTCAACTGTCGAGAGTTCGGGACTGTGTGTTGCGTTCAGTTGAGTTGTGTGTTTTTGTGTTGTGTGGTACTTATCGTCATGAATCGGCGTAATGAAACGTTTAGTGCTCGCGAATATGGCCAGATGTTAATGTGCTTGGGTGAAGCTAGAGGAAACGCGTCGTTGGCATTAAGGCTCTATGTTCAAAGACACCCAAATGAACGACATCCAGCTAATAGTCGTACTATCACACGGGCATATCAGCGTGTTTTAGAAAATTTACCTATTGTGCCGCATCAGGAGGGTGCTGGAAAGACAATCCGTGCTCGTTCTGAGCAGGCGATTTTAGATGTTGTCCGTCGAAATCCGCGTTTGGGAACCCGTACTGCTGCAAAACTTGTAAGGCGTAGGTAATAACGGACCCCGTGTTTCACATTGGGCTGTGCACAAAGGCCTTCGAAAGGACAAGCAACGTCCATATCGGATCCATAAAGTGCAGGCTCTGGTACCTGGTGACTCAACGCGTAGACTGGCGTACTGCAGATGGCTGATACATCGGCAGCAGCTAAATCGCCAATTCGTTTCACGGGTGAACGACCCGAGAGACTTTAGGTAAGTGACTATTTTAATTTTTGATAGGTGTTGAATTTGTGTTTAAATTTTTTGATAGGTGTGTTTGTGTGTGTAGTGTACTATGTATTTATTCCAAACAAGGTCCACGAAGTACCTACCTGTTAGTATTCTTTCTGTGTTCCGTGGTATGAATGGACAACGCGCGAGGTACAGGCGCGCGTATCGCAATGTTCGTTATACATTGCGTAGACGAAATAAAATTGAAAATTGAAAAACGTTCACCTATCATTTCCGGGAAAATATTTCACTATCAAAATATTAACAATAGCAGTCTGAATTCATACTTTTCGTTTTTGCCAACCTGTCAATTACACCCAGTATATCATAAACCGTTAAATTTTGGTCGTTTTAATCCCGTAGAGGGTCAATCCGGTACATGAAACACTATCGATTTGTATAGATAAAATTAAAAAATAAAGTAGTTACTTACTTTTTTTTAAACTCGAATTAATTGACAAAATTAAGAAAGACATTAATTTCGTACATGACGAAATTAATGTCTTTAAGTAAACGTCATCTGAGCGAGTCCAATGACCTAGGCTGTAGATAGTTAGTACGCAACAATCGACATATGCTTATATTAATTCGAATTTTAGAAAAAAAAGTACTTTATTTTTTAATTTTATCTTTAGAAATCGCTAGTGTTTCATGGACCGGATCGGCCCTCCACGGGTTTAAAACGATCAAATTTTAACGGAGTATAGGTACGGTAAATCGATGGAGTGGTTGGAGAGGCACTGCGGCGCTCTCACTTTTCTCATGACGCAGGCCTTTACCGGACATGGCAAGTTCGGAAGGTTCCTGCTTCTGATTCAGGCGGAGGAAACGCCCAAGTGTCATTGTTGTGCCGGCCGCCCGGAGGACACGATGGGGCATATGCTGTAAGTGTGCCCCGCTTGGGCGAAGCACCGCCGTGTTATCATGGAGATCTTCGGCAGTGATGACATCTTGCAATGGCCCTAGTGCAGATCATGGTCCGAAGCGAGAAGGACTGAGATGCAGACGCCTCTTTCTGCGTAGCAGTAATGCTAACGAAGGAGATAGCCGCAGCCGTGAGGACAGGAATATCCTCACGCCCTAACTGCCGCGACAGTAGTTACCCCGGGCATGGGGAGTCACAGGGCGATCCCCGGCTTAAATAAAATTAAAAATATCACTAAATAATTTACGCTTATTTAGAAATTATAATAGCTTAAGAGCTAGTTGCTATTTTTAATACAGGACCGCCTATTGACAAGGCTGAAATTCACGCTTTCACTAAAGGCGAAAGTTTGTGAGTGCGTTTGTTATTTCTTCACGTTCGACCGGATTTAGATGCGCGTAGATTTTCAGCGTAGATCATGCCCTGGAATAGCACAAAGGATACTTTTCATCCCGGGAGTATGTCCCTATTTTCTACCTTTAGCTTTTCGCGGGAGAAGCTGATGGCAACAGCAATCCTAAAATAAATTATAGCGTTCGGTTGAATCTAGGAGTCTCATCTCACATATTTTTTAATGAGTAAATAATAATGTTTGGGGGCATGGCCATCTTGGACTACAGTCATGGTCATTTATATTTAAAAAAGGTCACCGTTAATTATAAAAGTATAAGTGGAACCGGTGTCGACGAAATCATGTAAATTAAAAAGATATAAAGCTTGACATTAGCTTATTTTCAGGTTATCGATGCCAAATAGATCCATTTCAGTTACTGGTTAAATAGTAGAAAGAAAATTAAAAAGTTAACTAGATTTTATACACTAAATTTTTTACTACCTTTTATTGTTTTAATAATAATAATTCATTAATTATTTTTACATCAAACAGGTTCTAATAATCCTTCAAACGGCACGGCGGCGTGTCACGGGTTCGATTCCCGACATGGAACAAATATTCGTATGGCCTAGAGATAGTTGATCAGGAGGTTATTAGGTTTATTAGGTTGATCTAGGTGTATTTTATGTGAGTTTACATGTTTCTGAACGAAACGTTCCTGGGACAAGGTTTTTAAAAAAAAACAAAGCAATATAACATTAGACATGAGACGTCATAATTAAAAGTCGCGCCTGCGGCTGCAGTGCACAATCAACCAAGTTACCGAAGGGCAACTGAAGAAACACAGACCGGTCACTAAAAGTTTGACATTCCCTCTTGCTCTACCCAGAACAGGAGAAGTTATTGGATGATTTTCCACCTCAAATCAAAAAAGGCCAACAAACTGGTCCGTTGAAAGATCTTTCTATTATCCCTCTCAAACACATAGATCCTGGAAAATTTATGGGACTTTTACCATACCAGTAGATGCATTTGGTGAACCTATTTGTGCCGGCTTTACTGTAGGTACCAATAACAGTAACTGATCGCTACGGTCAATCGTAACACATACTGTTTAGGTATTTGCTAGAAAAAGAAATGGAGGACCCTAGCGTTCAGGTTTTTACAATGATGTACTTATACAAGAATGTGTATGTACTAATATCAGTGACACGAAATCATATAATATAGAAAATTATCAGCAATTCAGCATAAGTGAGATAAGCTACAAACGTCATTCTGTGAGTAAATATTTTGGAGAAAAAAAAAACAAATGCATTTCGATATTGAATTTTACAGGTAAGTAAATTAAACGTAGTTTTGCAAACATACGAGTATTAAAACCGTCGTTTCACGGGGGTTGTTGCAGTCTGCGTGCACGTCTCAGGTTATTTATAGCCCTATATGATAATTGAAAGCTTCTAGCTCCTACAGATTTAATTTAAGTATAAAAAGTAAGTAGACGCAAAGGTTGTTAAAAAAAAAGCAGAGTCATGCCAATTCTACATGATTACCTAAACTACCGGATAGATATAATCAGATTTAGAATAAAGTCTTTAATCAGAATATTTGCATAATCAGCATTATACTTAGTGTTCCCGCTGCTTGGACTCAAACCTCGATGTTACGTTTTGTCTTCGAAATTTTGATTGAAACATCCATCGTGAGAATACCGGTAACCTCACGTAAACCTCACGATGCTTTTCACCGTTTTTAGAGCAGTGGTGACAAAGTAAATTGCACAAAGCAATGCGCCTGTCTAAATTTGAAACCGCGACGTATAAACTCACTAGTCAGGGGGCTTACTTTCGAGCGGATCGGTCGACATTGGAATTATGACGTTAGGACTCTTGAATTCGATGCTAGGGCCAAATTGCGTGACCTTTTTGGGAAACTAAGTAAAATGGGGATTGGGCATTACGTATGGTCACGCAATTTTAAACCAATTTGGCCCTAGCATCGAATCCAAGAATACCTAACGTCACAATTCCAATGTCGACCGATCGGAATTAAACTCGAGAGTAAGCCCCCAGGGCCGTTACTATTGAGCGACTACTAAGCTGCTCCTCCAGTCTCATATGGGACTATTAAGGACTATGTATTGTAAAACCGCGCCACACGCGTTGTCACGTTAATCCGGGGTAAGTAAGCGTTTTTACCCGACGAACTCAGAAAAAGGGTAATGTTTTTAAACAAGTACTGTATATTTATAAATTTTGAATATAACTGACTAACAAATACTCCTTAATTGCTGAAGACATACTTACATAAATGAGCTGATTGGTGTACCGCATATGAAGGTTGTGGAGGATCGAGTATTCCTGCAGCTCGCCAAGTGTGATCATGTCTTCGACCCCTTCAATAGACGTGGAGTGCAACGGTTTGAGAACATTTTGGACGGAGGTCGTGAACTTGTTGCCATCGTGATCTCTTACTTCAATTTTATCACCAGCACTCTTGAGGACTTTCACAGCTATCGGAACATCGAATTCTGATGTTCCTGGTGGCTTTAGCCAGACGTGGTCCTGAAAAGCACGGTAGGATATATAAGCAAGTGGGCAGTCATGTTACAAAACTTAGGTGAATACAGGAATGTGAACTTTAGAGTCGGATGGCAGTATAGTTTGGTAGCTTTATAAAATACTAGCATGAAAGTCGGTTTAACCCCTTAGGGGTAGAGTTTTGTAAAACCCGTTCATAACAGACGTTTACACCCTATAAGGAACAATATACCTACCTGCCAAATAAATGTTATAGATTCTGAGTGTGAGATGCGAGTGAGTAGTATTTCGCTATTAGTTTTAACTAAGATGGGGGTGCAGATGGAAGATATTCTACCTGTGCCCTTTTATATATCTTGTAGTGAGGTGATGATTGGAGCCAGAAGTAAAACTCCAAGTTGTAGTTAAAAACTTGTATTTATAAACAGTGGAACGTTAGGCAATAATACAACCTCAAGTTGAGCTCGATTGTTACAATATAACAAAAATAAAATCGCCATTACATGTTTTCAGTGTTGACTGTTGACGAATTATGTAGCTCACTACAGTCATGACTAAGTATCATGTGTGTTATCCGACTTCCTTATGCCCTTGTTTTACAGGATCGAAGGCAAGTAAACAAACGGTAACTTACCGCTAAAGTTACACGATCTACCATCTTGATTATTGAGATTCACTCCACAAAAATTTATGACACATTCATTTTTTTTTTACATTCACTGGTTCCGCGTGACGCTTATGCGACGACTGTCGAATTTTATCAATAGGTCAGCTTTGTCTTATCGCTATCTGATAGCAAGTTGGATTTATCATACATATTTTCCGATAAAAACTTCGTGCCTAAATAAGTGTAGATTATCGATTTAATAATTAATATAAGTCATAAATTCTTCATGAGATTTTAGGCGTTGGGCATTCGTCGTACATTGCAGGAGCCATTGCCAGAAATATTTGTGTTCGCGCGTTTGATTACGCGGCCTGGCGTAATCGTACGCGCGAACACAAATATTTCTGGCAATGGACTGGCCCAACGCGCCGCGTCTCCGTAATCGAGCGCGTAGAAATGAGATAGAAGTCGACATAGTGGTAGACGGTAGTAGAGGAGAGATAAAGTTCTCGGCTCGTCGTAAAGGAAACCAATATTTCTATGGAACCAATCAAAGAAACCGCAGTTAAAAATATTTTTCTATGTTACAATTTCCAAACGTTTTTAGCAATTTTAGCATTTTATTTGAATTTTGCCAAATTATTTCAGAATTATTATTTGTCTGTCACAGTATGTCCTAGGTTCGATTCCTAGCTTTTATTGCTGTTACACGCATATGTACATGTGTTGTTTTTTGCATACATATTTTATATACATATTATTATGTAGGAAAAAAATAAATGTCATCACAATAAATCTTATCTAAATCAGTTAAAAGGCAAAATTTAATTACATTTTTGAGGTTTCTTTAAACCCATTTTAAAAAAAAGTGTTGAAAGTTTTATGCACTTAACTTCAGAACAAACCATAAACTGCATTGTAGTTATACTTGGGTACCTGCCCCCCTAGCCAAGTTACAATCGTTTCGTTTTGCGTTAACGCTTGGAGTTGGCCACACCCCCAACTACTTTGTTCGGACAACAAAACAATTGTAACTTGGCTAGGGGGGTGATCGCAAAAACAATCCAATCTATAACCATGAAACACATTTTTACCAGACTAGGATAGCAAAGGTCAGTAGCATTATCCTACAGGCTATAATAATAATGCCAACAATTGAATTAGTAAATACAATTTATTTAAAAATAATTCAGCATTACAAACACCTTAATCTAATGATGATTCTAAATTACTTTTTCTTCTCATCTTTTTCTTTTTTATCTCCTTTTGCTTTTTCATCTTTCTTATCTTCTTCCTTACCATCCTTTCCATCTTTCTTTTCCTTTTCCTTCTTATCTTTGTCTTCCTTTTTTCCTTCTTCAGCATCTCTGTTTGTAATCTTGTTGTTGATAAGGTTATGTAGGGCTATGATTGATCTTACCAGTGCAGCTAAGTAGACAACAAGAGACTGATCATTGGTTTTGATGTAAAGGTTGTCAATAAAACTGTCATTAGCAATGTCCGGCAAGAGGTTGAAGATGTCCTGCAGCTGGTAGATAATTTGATGGTTCATTGGTAAAGAGCCTTGGCCAACTTGTACAAGGTAGTCTCTAATCTCGCTCAGTTGGGAATGCAAGCCTTTCAGACCAAGCAACTGGTTTGTAATCCTCTGAGAGAGACTGCCAACAGTGGTATCCTTAATATCTCTTAGGAGATGTTCCACACCAACTTCTTCTGCTTCTTCAGCTCCAATCTCACTGGGTACATGTTCAAAGGTTCTTGTTGTTGGCGACCCATCATCATGGACCTCTTCCACTGCCTGGTAGGCTTCAGTGGGGAGACCAAGGTCCTTTGGCTTAGCATCAATGATGACAAGGACTGAATTAGGGCAGTAGCGCCTGATTAATTCATTGATTGCTACATCATTCTGGTGGAGTTTGGGACCAGTGTGGTACCAGCCCACAACCTTCTCTCTGGCATTGACTTTCTTGAACATGCCATACATGTTCTCTAAGTAGTCATGGTCGAGGAACCAGACGGACTTATCCTTATCGTCCTCATCAAAAGGTACTGCAAATTAAAAAATAAAACAAATAGTAAATACCACAAGTTAAAAAGGGTCAGTGGACTTAGATGGTGATATTTTACGGAAGAGACATTGGTAGAGTTTTATACAAATTAAAATAACAAAAAATTTACTTTTGTTTAGTTATATTACTTGGCATAAAACTTTCTTTATAGTATACTTATTGAATGAGCTAGCAATTTACCTGCAAAGCTATTGGAGACGTCTAGGACACCCTTAGCTCTCCAGCATCCTAGCAGTACGCCGACTACTCGTTTTTGGTTACCAATTTTACCCATACGATTGAAATGGTCCACCACACTCAATAAGACCAAAGGGTGAACAACCACCTTTGTGGTTAAAACTTCTTGGCTTGGCATTGTTGGTACGGTATTTTACTAAAACTTGCACAGTTATTATAATGTATGCTTTTAACAGCAAATAAAACCACAAAAATAACTCACTACTACAACTCGCTCAAAATACAATGATTTTTGCCAAGCGGCAATCAAAACTAAAATTTGACAGTCATTAAAGAAAAAAGAATGTTTATGGTTATTTTTGTCTATGGATTTTTCTTTGGGCTGACAACACTATACTATGGAGTAGACATTCTCGTTAGTTTTACATGAAAGAAAAAAATATAGTGCCAAAGGCCCAAAATTTGGAGATGTTTTTAAAAAAGCACAATCTGTCATTGTGTCAATGTCAAATTAAAATGTCAATATTGTCAACATTGGTGAGCCATGGTCGTGCCTTTTTATTTATCATCTTTAATTTTTCTAAAATTATAAATTAAATATACATTCCTTAACGTATATTTTCGTTGCTAAAGATCTTTGTACTGTTTTTTAATTAAAAATGTCACAAAGAACGATAACCTTTGTAACTGGCAATGCCAAAAAGCTAGAAGAACTCAGGGCTATTCTTGGCAGCAATTTCCCTTTAGAAATTATAAGTCACAAGCTAGACTTGCCGGAACTTCAAGGAGAAATCGACGAGGTGTCTATTAAGAAATGCCAAGAAGCTGCAAGGCGTTTGAAGACACCTGTGTTAGTGGAAGATACTTCTCTTTGTTTTGATGCATTAAAAGGTCTTCCTGGGCCATACATCAAGTGGTTTCTGGAGAAATTAGAGCCGGAAGGGCTCACGAAACTGCTGACTGGTTGGGAGGATAAATCTGCTAAGGCTGTGTGCACATTTGCCTATTGTGCTGGCAACTGTGAAGACTTAGATGTTAAGTTGTTCCAAGGCGTTACTACTGGAAAAATTGTAGCTCCAAGAGGTACCAGAGACTTTGGGTGGGACTGTGTTTTTCAACCTGATGGCTACAGTGAAACTTATGCTGAACTACCAAAGACGGAGAAAAATAAAATATCTCACAGATACAAAGCTCTAGAAAAGTTTAAAACTCATTTCAATGAACATAATACTGTTTAAGTAGGTAGTTGTTTTGTACCTAAGGAATATGTCAAACAAATCCAATGAAAAAATTGTATGTACTCAGTATTTTATATCATTCTCTTACCCTCATTGAAATTTATTTGGGATTGGTGCAACCTGGCTAGGGTTATAAATGAAAGTTGTTCTCTGAATTGTAGATTAAAAAAAGAACTGAATATCAAAATAGGTACCAAAGATGCCTAGTTTGCAGTAACTCCAAGTTTTTGTTACAAAATCAATTTTTTTAATAATTTATCCTATTTGTTTATCCTATGGATGTGGTTTATGATGCAGTTAAATGTTACCTATAAATAAGTACATGTAACAATGTTATCATAACAAGTGTGATAATGTTATCTCTTTTGTTAGAATAAAACGAACTGAAATATGAATGTTACTGTTTATTATGATACTACCAATTCCATTTATTTACACAATCATCATAATGTTTAATAGCAGGATTTTGTCCACAATGGACTAGTTATACTTTAAATACATAGTATAAAATACCATAACAGATAAAATAAGCTTATTGTATGAATTAACATTACTTCTCGATGTTGGCTTGTGTATACCAGGTGCTATGTAAGGTTCTAAATTCGAATTGTTGTAATTTTTGTAATACCAGTCATTATCACCAATCTGCCTTGTCTTTGTGTTACCTGTACTCATTATCTCTGAAAATTTTGTCTTTGGTTCTCTATTTGGTGAATAATTTTCTCTATGCTCATTATGTTCTATGTTTGGTAGGTTTACTTTGGTGATGGTTGCTGGCCTCTTGCCGTGGTTTCTTTCATATAACTCTGCAGTGCTGGGTACTAAGACTGCAGATAGAGCAGTAGGTGCTGGCTCAATATGCTTCTTCATTGGTGGCTTTGATGTGACTGCAGTAGATGAGGAGTAAGATGAAGTACTGCTCTCCATCCAAGCTTGCAGTGACATATCATTACTTGTATCTGTTGTTATAAGCAGACTTTCTTTTTCAGTCACTTGTGTAATAGTCAAGTTTGATTCCATTAAATTGTATTTGCTCAAATTGTTAGGATCACTCTTTTGTTCTTCCACATTCTTAGTTCTGTTGTAAGCTACATGGGTACTGTTGTCATCATTTATGTATGCTTGGAGCTCATGTATTTCACTTTTAATTTTCTGGTGGGTTGTGTTGTTATGAACTGTTTTGACAGGTGGTTTGCTTGATACTGCTGCTATAGCTTGTTCCATAGTACCCTGTTTATTATAACTTGTAGCACTTTGAGTTTGCACAGCAGTTTGTGAAACATTTAATGTTGGATCAGGGATTGGCTTAAAACCTCCTGCAGTTGTAGGCAGGATTGGTGAGAACCCACCTGTTTCGAACTTGGGAGGTTCTGGAAGCTGATATTTGTTCCCATGAGAGTGGGAGTGGGAATGTGAATGAGAGCTTTTCTTGTCTGGCCAGTCTATTTTGCGTCCTGTATTTAATAATTTTCCCATGTCTATCGGCGGCAGAGGCATTCCGAAGAATGTGAATCCGCTGTTAGGACTATTTACCGGAGTCTGCTTATTTCTATCTGTAGTATTTTTCATTGCCGCGTATATCGTAGGAAGCCCTCCTGACGATCTATTATTATTTTGCGTCGCACTTACTTCGTTATTCAAGCCATCCATTAAAGTTTCATTGTAAGGATAATCGACGTATTCGTCGTAGAAGTAATCCGATTCTTCTGGAGATGGCCTGTTTATTTTGTTAGCTTGATAGGTGTTCTTAATCTTTGTTGTATAATCTTTTATTTTGTCTACTGTTGAATACACTTGTGACGTCGCCAAATTAGGTAGAAGAGCTTCATTTTCATGTATCATACACGTTCTGAGATCTTCCTCATCGACTTGATTAATTGCAGTGTTTGAACAATCATTTCTTCCAAACGGCATACCCTTGACGTATGTTCCATCAGCGCATTTAGGCCCTATAGAAGACGACTCAGATAACCATGATTTCAGCCAAACGATATGGCAGTTGCAAATTAGTGGATTTCCTGAAAACAAGAGCAAAAGTATGGTTATATAAGGGCAGGGCACATATTTAAATAAGGCATTAAGTCCGCGTTTGTACAGTGTTTATTAGTGTATAAAGTTTTAAAACTATTTAAACGTTTACGTAACTTACCATCAATATCCAGAATAGCTATGTTATTTCTTAGTTTAGCAAATGTGTTCTCTAATACTGTGCTTAATTTATTATGTCTGAGCGAGAGGACCTTCATACGGGGCATGAAATCGAAGGGCTGGCCGCTAATATGACAGATCATATTATTATCCAAATTCAATTCCACCAACCATTCCATGTACTGAAATGACGCTCTCGTCAACCTCATAAGCTTGTTAAAGCTTAAATCCAACACTTCCAAAGAAGACAACTGCCTCAATCCCGAATTATCGATACTAGTAATTTGATTGTTACTCAAATTCATATATTGCACTAATGGCATATTCTCAAAAGCTCTCAGCGAAATGTACTGCAAACGATTCCCTTGCAGCTCTATTATTCTTAGCTTAGGCAGGTTTGAAAATACACGGTCTGGTAAATCTATAATATGATTCCGGCTCAAATATATAGATACCAATTTTGGCAGATTCGCTATCGCTTTTGGATGAACCACTTCTATGTTATTGTTATCCAAATCTATCGTTTCAAGATCTCTAAGGTCTTTGAAACTTCCAGACCTTAGTTCCATAAGTTTATTGTTGGGCATTTTAAAATCTGTCAGCGTGTTTATACTGTTTATGGAATTTCCATCGAAGTGTTTTATGTGATTGTAGCTAGCGTCCAAAACTTTTAACTTAGACATCATGTTTAAGGTAGCCGGTAACTCGTTTAGATTATTTGAAGAAATGTTTAACGTTTCTACATCTAGAGCCCTGTTCACAATATTTGGGCTTATACTTTTTAACTTATTTTTGCTGAAATCTAAAGACGCAAGCGCAGCATTGTCTTGTATCGCCATGAAATCGAAGTTTTCAATCGTGTTCCCGTGCAAGTTCACTTGCTTCAGTTGATTCAGTTTACTAAAGCTCTTTGGGTGAACAGCCATTATTTGATTGTAACTCAAATCTAAAATCTCCAGTCGATCTAAGTCGCTAAATGTTGTCATTTCGACTTGTCTCAAACCGTTGCGTTTCATATAAAATCTTCGTAAATTGTGCAATGTCTTTAAACTGCCATGAGGTATTTTCTGGATCCCGTTACTCGAAATATCTAAAGTTCTTAGGGATGGTAAATCTAAGTCTGGTGACGGCGGCATTGGTAAGCTCGTTATTTGATTCTGACTTAAATATAACTTTTCCAGCCCTCGTGGTAACCCAGGTACAAATTCTATCAGCCTATTAACACTGGCGTCCAACTCATATAGATTTGCCAAGTTTCTGAAAGTAGCTGGGTGTATGGAAACTAGACTATTTCCTGATACGTTTACATATTCCAGTAAAGGTGATTCCATAAAAGTTATTGGGTCTATTATCGCTAGTTGGTTGTAACTGAAGTTAATCCTTCTCAATGATGGAAGATTATATAAAAGTTTGGGCTGCAGTCGTGTGAAGTAATTGTACGATAAATCTAGTCCTTTGAGTGCAGGCAAATTCCAATACGGACCTTCATTCATATCGTTTAACGAATTGTTACTTAGATGTAACTCTCTCAAAGCAGGCATTGCGACAAACGCGTCTGTCTGTATGAATTTGATATTGTTCTTGTTTAAATGCAATCTTTCTAGACTCGGGTGACCTCTAAGAGCGCCTCTTGGGATTTCTTGTAACAAATTGTGACTCAGGTCAAGGAATTTCAAACGGGGCAGAGCATCGAGTAATGCTCTAAATTCTGAGATATGCATTATTTGGTTTCCAATCAAAGTGAGCTCCTCCACTCCACTGCCAGATTGTTGCAAAAATGATTCAGGGTGTATTTGACTTATTCTATTGTAATTTAAGTCCACAACTCTTAGCTTTGGGACCCTATGAAAGGCCCCATGATGTATAATGTTTATATTGTTGTGTGACAGAAATAAGTTCTCAAGCATCGGTTGATCCACAAATCCACCTTCACTTAATTTGTCAATCAAGTTGTGATTAAGATTTAAATGAGATAGCATTGGCAAGTCTCTGATGGCTCTTCCAACCATTGTTGCATCTGCGATTCTATTATTGCTCAGCGATATTTCACTTAGAGAAGGAAGCAGTGATAAAGCCCTCATATGTATAAGATTGATACCGCAATTTGTGATTTCTAATCTGCGTAATTTCGGTAAATTATAAAATGCGTTTTCTTTCAATATTCGGAGGTTAATACTTCCTTGGATAAAAAGTTTCTCTAAGTTTGGCAAGTTTTCAAAAGTGTTTTCATTGACAGCGTTTAAACTTTCTGATTGTATGTTTATGTAACGTAGTTTTTGCAAACCAGAAAACGCTGGTATCCTTTTCAGGTTTTGCGACTGTATTGTCAAGGCTTGAAGATTCTGTAGATTCATCAGACTTTCTGCTGGGAGGCTTCTTAAGTCATTTTCAACTATAAATATTTCTACCAGATTTTGTTCTTGCGTCTCCAGCCAAGCAGCGGATAATCGCTCCAATCCATTGTGACGGAGCATTAATCTCATAATTTTCACATTTTGGAATATCTTCCCTGGAAGGGACGGGAGATAATTGTTCTCAACTATCAGTTCATCTATAGGCTTTCTGACAAGTTCTCCAACTTTTTGGACGCCCTTTAAGACCTGCGGCAAGTCGCTGTGTGTGCACCTGAAAACAAAGTTTGTTATTATTTAGCCAAAAGCGTTCTTTATTTTCCAACGATTACTTATATACCAACCATATCTGAACATCTTCGTGTCGATTTGTGCATATGCATGGGAGTATCGTCTCTGTGGCTGGACATATTGAAGATTGTCCAGTCACATACGAAAATATCAAGAAGAGGAGCCATGAGACTATTTCTCCTTTCTTTGGGTCCATTCCTCTAAAACGTAGATGATCATTGTAGCATATTCCTTGTGTTTTCAGTCCTTTCTATCTGAAAGTATAAGAAACAATAGATTAAATGATTGTATCAAAGTTGTGACAAGTTGAACTTTGTTTTATATTAAGTAAAGAAGGAAATTGAGGAACGAGAATGCCAGGAGACACTTCCATTATTTTTCGTTTGCTATGAAATCGAAACTTTAACCCTTGATTGCTTCATCTCCCTGTATAACGCCAAATCGCAAACCGGCGCCAAGGACCGGTACTAATGAAAACAATGCGTTATAGAAACAATAGCCGGCCGGAACGGTCCGGTGGTTGAGTTGCACTTTCACTTATTCACCATTGTTATTAACGGCGATCTATGGTGTGCAATGTTATTTACATCATTGTTTTAGTGTTATGCAAGTCATTGATGGAGTAAGGTTGATGTAGGTCACAATTCGTCCTTCGGATTTGGTATATTGAGATCACAATGGGCTAGTAGCTTTGTAATTAATCGCCTTTGTTCGTGAGGAAATTTGTCAAGCATATCTTACACTCAATTGAAAGTGTTTAGATGGCCAGTGCTGCACAATTTAAATTTTTTAACAAGAACCGAAGACCTTTACTGGCGAGAAGAATATAGCCAATAATATCGGTTATGAAAATTAGCAACAAGTTTATAACAGGCACCGAGTGTAGTGATGAAGCAATGTGTATTCTCTTAAAGCAACTAAACGAAACATTTTTATTAACTATCGCAGTAAACTTCGCAACGCCTTCATAAACGACTCGTTATGTTGCACAATTCAACTAGTTAAAGGCTTAAAGCGTTACTTTGTAAGTGTGATTAGCATAATTTCTGTATTTCCAAAAAGAAATAAACGCTGACGTAAATGCACGAATTATGTTGTGCTCATCGCTGAATATTTTAAAGCATAAAAATGGTATAACAAAAGTAGCCGTGACGCATCTTTTATGTTAACACTAGCTAAATAGGAGGTTGTAAGTACACACAGCTGCTAAATTCGTCGCGCCTCATTTTGGCAGCTCGTGAAAACTTATGACGTAAGTTTAGGTAGGTACTGCGCAGTGGCAGGTTGTGTTGGCATATCCTATTCGACTAACAGTTGGGCTAGGTTGCGGAACACCGTCGTGATTCTGTCCATAGTCTGCAGTGCAAAGTCCTGGGACGCGATCTTCTGCTAGATTTGCTAGGATGTCATCTTCAGCTAGAAAAAGACTGCGGAAAGAGAAGACGAGTTCTCTCCCTCCCCGTATTAGGTGCATCGGGTGCCGTCGGCCCATCAATCTGGACCCGAGAAAGTGGCCACGTACGCCTCTGTTAGACAAACAGGAGAGCCACTATTCAATAGATACGGGACGAGACCCACGGGGATCGGGTCAACACTAGTCCAGGGCAGCAGAAGTAAAACTGCACCCGCAGCCCCCGACAGGGTGGTATTAGTCAGGAAGAGTGACAAACCCCTCCATCACCCTAGGGCGGATAACATCCATGAGGATTTCCAAACCGAAAAAAGGTTGATGAACCATGGACTGCGGATTTCAGTCAACTTTCGAATTTTTTGTTATTTTCTCTGTCGACTTCTAAATACTCGATCAGACTCTAGATACCTACTGTCCTTACTCCTAAATAAAATTCTGTCAAAATCCGACCCATCGTGGCCTTGATATTTTACCGTTGAAAGTACCAGAATTCATAACCTTGATATAAATATCATAGATAGGTATAGTCATCATGCGAGTACGTACGGCGACGTATATGCAGTAAACGGGACAGCAGTCATTACGGTACAGTTATAGTATTTATCTCCAGTAACTGTTGCAGACTGTCATCTTGTACGTAAGTAGTACGATCTTATAACTTGGTATTATTTTTGTTTTATTATAGGGATGTGGTCGAGGTTTCCTATCTAGATGCGGTTGGTATTTATCTTTACACATGTTCCTACGAGTATTTAAACAGGTAAGTTTATCAGTAGCCTCACATGAAATTTATAATGGTTTAAAATTTATATAGTACGCGGCAAATAAGTTGAACCATAGCAAATTATTAGCAACCACTTCGATTGAAACCTGAAAATCTGTTACTGCGCGTTCAAGGACGACCGTCATGATGGTTCAACTTGTGTGACGAGGATTAGGTATAACCGCGGATTATAATCTGCGCGTAACCATAACAAATGGTTCAACTTACTGAGTATTTAGCATGTACTATTTATACATGGTGTTAATCCTTCACGCTCAAACGGATGATCAGAGGCCCTACCAAGGGCTCACGCGATACATTTTACAATCTAAACTGAATTGTTAAAGTGATGGAGCTATATAGGATGTATATATGTATAACTCCATCCCTCTTTCTCACTCGCACGCCTGACCTTTTAACACGTCATGGTAAGACCACAGGTTTGGCACAAGGCATAGAGATTATTACCATGATCACACGTACCGAGCAAACTGGCGGGACAGTGCTCTCGGCCGAATACTCGGTACGTATAAACATAGTGATCGGCCGAGCGCTTATCTCTACAACTCGCTTACATTACTATCTCGGCCGAGCAATACTTTACTGTCTCGCTCTTTTAGGTACTCAGTACGTGTGATAAAGACATAGTCATATGGGCTATGTCACATGACCATTGTGCTGATAAATATATAGATAATTTTAGCACATCGGATACTTTTTATTCCGGGAATATATTCCCTTCGGATAGCAATAAAGAATCATCATCATTCATATCAGTTATACTTTTTTCACCATGGGTCCCTGGTTCAATTCCGTTGAGTGCAAATTTCATTTTGCCGTTCAGATATTTGATATTACATCTGCTCAGATACAACCAAAACCCGGTTATCACATGGTCTCGGAAGAGTGATCTAGCTCATTGTAAAAAACAATAACAAACTGCGGATCGTTCACTAAAAGCAATTTTTGAATTACGTTAGATTGTAATGTAATCACGTTTTCGATTTCTTTTGGTTTGTTTGAAAACAATATAAATGAGGGTAGAACACGAATTACGTGAGAAGCTATACATAGATATTCTAATTTAGGACATTCAAATAATGCGTTTACACAAGTTATAAAACAAGAACAAAAATTGTTTTGGGGATGCGTATAAAGTTGAGGTTTTGTTCATCCTCCTTGAGTTTAGTTTGTTCTATTAAAGCAGTACCTAGTTTATTATTTTAACTTTGATCTTAGGTATTAATAATGCTAATAAAAAGTCATTATGTTCAATAAAAACGCAACCATAATTATGGTGGTTATGGACTTGGCTTGGCTAAGGTTTCTCGATTGTATTGGAAACATCGAGGCTATTATCTTAGAATATTATTAATGATGATAGGAGTGGATATAACTAGGCGCCGCGGCGCAGGATTCAAGCGATTTTTTTAAGTGATCAGGCAGAAATGATAGCGACGGTACCTATACACCGTTAAATTTTGATCGTTTTAATCCCGTGGAGGGTCGATTGAAAACATGAAACATATCGATTAGCAAAGATAAAATTAAAAAATAAAGTACTTTTTTAAAACTCGATTTAATTTACGTACCTATGTACGAAATTAATTTCTTTAAGTAAACGTCAGCTGGGCGAGTTCAATGCCCTGTAGGTAGTTAGAATGTAACTACCGACAAGTACCTATAAGGTTATTGACTCGTTTATTATAGAATAGAATGGAGATTAGGTAAAGGACAAAAAAACACATTCTATCTACATATTTAATTATTTAGGTTATGAACCTGTGATGATTTTTCGGCCTTCCTGCCCTTGTCCCATGTTACTCGGGGTCGGTGCAGCACGTTTTTTCTTCCATTCCATCCTGTCAACCGTCACACTATCGCTGATTTCCTTTTCTTTCATATCATTCCTTCCTCCAATGATTGAAGGAAGGAAATTATGAATATTATTGTGGATGGATTGGACTCTAATCCATCCACAATCATATTCATATTTTTTTTAGTAAGATGCGTTGCATCTCCTCTTAACATGGTCATACCGAGATGATTCCCTTTCAACTTTTCAATCAATGGCACTTTCAAACATCCTCTAATGTAATCATTTCTCACTTTACGAGTAGACATTCTTGTCACTCCACACATCCATCTCAACATTATTATCTCCGATACATGTCTTTTTTCATCTGTCTTTTTCACAGCCCAATATTCAGATTCTGATCCATATACAGCTTCACAGGTCTTATCACGGACTTGCAGATTGCACCCTCTAACTTGAAGGGCATCTATATCTATTATAGGTCGCAAGTTGTTCTAATGACCTGTCGCATAACCTGTATTGAAAGAGTAGGAGCAACCCGTGACCCGTTGTGCACCACCAATTTACTTACTCGAGTATTGCACCATAAAATTATCCTTACATATACATAATATGATGCGTCCGTCTATATTAAATAACTAGCTTTTGTCCGCGGCTACGCTTCCGATCTACCCTACTCCACCCTACTCTACTCTACTCTACCCTGCTCTACCCTTCCACCCTCCTTTACCGTACCTAAGAACCTTCTCCTCTCCTGACAATAACAAATACAACAAAAAAGAATTATCGAAAACGGTCCAGCCCGTCTCAAGATTTGCGCTTAGCAACACATTCAGCGATTCATTTTTTATTATAGGGAAGATATATCTGTCTATTCGGCATAAATTAAAAAAAAAAGTCGGAACGGATTTTCATTTAGTTTTCACCTATAGACAGAGTGATTCATAAGGTTTAGATGCATATCATAATAGAGAAAATCCGAGAATTTCAAAGATTTGTAATTGACGCCCGTGCAGAGCAGACTAGGGTCGCTAGTAGCCGAATAAAACCATACACCTACGTTAGTTTTTTACCGACATAATATCTACATTCCAATAGCAAAGGAGAACACAATTTGCATACTAACAATAAAGTAACCATTACCTTTCATAATACAATATTTGATTGACTTATTACGCAATCAAACAATTTTCTGAAAACTAGAGCGAATCGCCACCGTGGAGGACTACCGACGATCGTAAATTACGCATAAAATAATGCATTAGTTGGAGTATACTAACCCAGTGCCCTATCTGACTTCTTAAACGTCTGTATTCTCTTTGCACGATGATGATGATAACCGGATCCTTTGAATACCGTAATTAGAGACACAATAGAAAGACAATAGGTGTGCGGACACCGGTGTCCTCTTGGGGCTTGAGAGTTTATCCTCTGACTCCCGAACTAGGCAGGCCTGTATGTCAGGAGTCAGCGCCCTCCCAGTTTTATTATAGCTCAATTTAATTCCAGTGCTTAGTAACAAAATTTATTCTAAATTATGTATTCATTTAAAACTAACAGTAAATAATAAATACTAAAATTAACTACCTAACTACCTACCTAAATCGTGCTGTGTATGTAGTGGTCGTTTATGTGTGAGTGTAAATGAATGTGTATGACCAGAAATATATTTGTATTTGAATTTTTGATTAGTATGAATTATGAATTATTTTCTCTACACCATCATAATCAAGAGTAAAGAGCCAGTTCCGTACTTTCAACTTACAATCTCGTAGAGACAGCGGGTAAAGATTGAGGATACTATTCATTCTATTGTAAACATATACAGAGAGCTATACAGCAACTATAAACCATATACCTATAGCTCCCATAGATTGTGTTGTCTTTTTTAACCCAAAGGTTGATAGAGAATGCCTGTCCGCCTATGTACCACTATTGTACATGAAGATTAAATAAATATAAGAAAGTATTTCTATGATAGCTCCATTTCTTTAACAGTTCAGTTTAGGTCATGAAATGGATCGCGTTTTAAGAGCTCGTGGTAACACTCCTGCTACACCTATATGAGGTAAGTTGTTTTTAATTTTTATTTTAAGCGTTATTTCTGGTTGCTAAACTTGCTAAGTTAATCCCAACCGCAGAGATTTACATACACAATTAACGGTACCTGCCTATACCGAAAACGAAAATTAGGTTTTAGTGCTAAGTAATTTTTCTAAAGAACCTAATACATTCTTTAATAAAAATAGCATACAAAATAAATTGAATTAGGTTTTTCAACAAAAATCTAGTTTTAAATGTCACACGTGTTGAGGGGAAAGCAAATGCATTGTGCTCGCGCATGCTAGCGGATCCTAATCTCTTGCATATTTATTAGATAGATCGGTACAAATGCACTATATGAAATGCACTTTCATTAAACTAGAGAACAATAGGCTTTTATCGAAATAAAACAAGAACCTGCATTTGCATTGCTATGAACATTTTCGCGCGGATTGCAACACTGACACTTTTTGCTTAGCTCGTCATTTTTCTACAAGCTTGACGGTGGCGAGTAATGTGGAGCTCGCCGTCTGCTGCTGCAATGTACGACGAACGACCACCGCGCCGAGTCGACGAGTACGACGAACGAACAAGGCGTTATTCTGTGAGATAAAAGCCTTGAGCGCAGCAGCGCTGGCCTGGCGACGAAATCCAAGTAGGTACTTATACCTACCTGGATTTTTTCATTCAAATCACATACAAATCCAATGTGGGTATCTATTTGGATTTCGTCGCTGGACCAGCGCTGCGCTGAAGGCTGTTTTCTTAGAGCATAAAACCCCTGGAATACCAAATAGATTTTTTATTCCGGGAGTATATTCTATTGGGATGATTTTCGTCGCTGGCACAAGCTACACTTAGGCTATGTAACCTACAGAAGTCTTGGTAAACAAAACTCCTCATCTCTCTTTACTTCCACGAACTATGCATTCGTTTATTAACAAAAATGTGGTATCAAAACAAAATAAAGAAATTAGAATAACCTGTTCTTTGAACCTTAACTCCTAGACACAGATACAGACAGCCAACTGTTGAAACCATGTTGAAACAAACTCAGTAGTAGCGGCCAAAAAATACGGGTTGATTTAACTGTTGAAACGATCGGCCTATAATATTAATGGAATATTATAGCACATTATTTTTAGTATAATGCGAAACCTGAATAGTTTGTTCAGAATCAGTAAATGAATCGAATTCAATGATGTTTACACCATGTTATATTTTATCCGAAAAATAATAAAAAAAGGCGTGCCCAATGTAGGTAGGTATTTCGTTTTTAATTAATTTCAGAAGTCCTCCCATGTCCCTAGCAGGTAATGGTCCTGCTGGGCGCCTACGATTTTACTGACATCTCTTTGAGGCGTGCGGGAAACACTACGCACCGTCGACGATTTAGGCACTATCCGGATGGTTACCGGATGGCTGGACAGCGACATACCCATTGCTCGTCGTTTAAAAGTCCACGCCTACGGTGGCTAGTAGTCGAGGTCAGGGTCTTGGCGGCTGGGGTGTGAGGATATCCATTCCCTCAGGCTCACGCGAGTGGCCGTTTACTTCACTAGCATTACTGCTTCGTACACGAAGGTGACCGACGCCCATTCCCCCTCACTCAGGTGTTGGCCTAAACCAATGCTCGGTGCTCCGCCCAGGTCGGGCACAAGTCCACTGTGTCCTCTGGGCAGTCCGTACAGTCACAGAATAAGAAATAGGCACAGTTCCGCAACAACTGAAATAGGTTTTTGGAAAAAATACCTGTGGTACAGTACCACAGGTATTTTTTCCAAAAACCTATTTCAGGCACCAGACTCTTACAATAGTGAATTATAGTCTTTACGTCATAAACATTGTTAACTATCAGAAAACCTATTGTGAAGAGAAAATAAATAAATAAATGAAATAAATGAACTGAAGCGATTTTGACGTATAGCTGTTGTTACAAGAAGTAATTTAAGTTATTTATTTTCTAAATATGGAATACGTCTTCGAAACGGTTGAATCAAATATCGAGACTTTTATTGAGATACACTTATTTTTTTAAATTGGAATTCATCTAATTACTTCTCTTGCCCTAGGGCGGAGCAGAAAGGTGTGTCAGACTATTACTGACTAAAACCACATCAATGTTCTTTGCCTTTACTTGCCAGGACCAGGAATTTCCCTCTCGATAGTTAACACCGTGGCCCCAGTAGGCTTCGGCCCTGCTGGGCCCCTACAGTTTGCTGACAACTCCTTGAGGCGCGCGGGAACAGTGCGCGCCGTAGACGACTTGAGCAACCGACTTGGATTTCTTCCTTAAGAAATAGAATGTGAATAAGGAACTGCGACCATTAGAAAGAGTGGAGGGAGGCTTTTCCCCAGCAGTAGAACAATACGGGATAGCTATAATAACCATTATTACAAAAACTTGTAAAGATTTATTTATAGGTATATTACTACTCTGTCAAGAAAGTCACGGGAAAAGGTCCTGGACAAAGGCAATGAATGGAAGGGTAGGTTTTTAGTCAGTAAAAGTCTGACACTATTTCCCGCCCCACCCAAGTGCGGGATTTGTCATTGGATGATTTTACCTACCATAAAAAAAGTCGGTTGGAAAACCTTGAGTTTACTTTTGGATGTTAATGAAAGACAAAGGCTGTATGCACTTTATGCCAAATGAGGAGAATACACATTTCCATAAGATTAAGCTTCAGTGGCATAGAAAAAGTACCCTTAAACAGTTCATGGACCAATAACTTTTTCAGGTATTTTCTGTTCGGCATGTTATTTCTTTGTTTTACCAGGCCCGGAAAGAGACTTCTTGGCCCAAGAAGATAATAATATAATCTTGGACGTATTGTATATTCTGCCCGCCTTCGTGTATGTTCCTTTTGGAGCTGTTGATTACGATTTTGGTCTTCGACATGTTTATCTTTAGTCCAAAGAGAAGAATCGCAAACTAGTTAACTTTGCTTCGCCGATGACAATGCCCTTCTCTTCCCATTCCACTGCTAATGTCTGAAAGACTTGGCGAATAACTTTGGGGATACAGGACGCCCTGTTTTTACATAGGATCTAACCTCTCTAACTTGCTAGAAGCTGAGCTATGAGCGTGTATATTTTGTAGTGCTGTTTGTGTATTTGTGTGGATTCTATTTGTTGTTTTGTAAGGGAATTGAATATTGCTAAGTGTTAAAAGCGTATTGGTTGAGTATATTTAAAATTTAAGGAACACAAAATGCTTAGAAGCATTTTGTGTTCCTTAAATTAGGAATATAGTTCGTAAAGAAGAATTATACGATTGTCGCAAATACAAAAAAATACTCAAGTATCAAAATTTTTTTCTCCTAGTATGACAGTAATACCATATTCAATATTTTTTTATTTGACCTCATTTTCTCAGTTCGCGCTTTCGTTAGACAGACTATATATATTATAGTAATATCCTGAAAGTATTGGTGTACGCACCGTGGTTGTCTCACGCCCGCCATGGTGGTTCTAGTGAAAAGAGCCTATTTTTTTTTCTCAGTGGCTAATGTTTTATTTACTATTGTAGTTTAGAATTCACTTAGTAACCATTTTTGGGCCCAGTTGCCATTAATAAACAACAATCATTATAATTATAGAGTCCTCAAAAAATACGGTCCCACAGAAGAAAAACATTAGACTAGAAATCCACATCAGGAACTTCTGAGGCGCATTTTCTTGAATGGAGATCGCTTTGAATAGTGCCAGAGGCGCGAAGGGCAAATATATGGGTAATGTTATTTTCAACAAGTAACTTCAGTTTCTGATTTTGTAATCAAACACAAAATAGGTATATTTGTTATTTTTTTATGCATCTGCAAAAGTAAGTTTTTTTCTGAGACACTCTATATCTACATAAAAATCAATTGCTGTTCGTTAGTAGATATCGCTAAAATGCAAAAACGTGGTTTAAAAGAAAAAAAAAAAGAAAACAAAGGAGACCGCCAGAAATCCTTATATCGTTGGGCCAAAATGTGAACAGGAATAATTTATGTGTTATTTAATAGATAAAACACGTACATATCAATATCAGAAAGATTTCTTTCAAAAATCTATGGGAATTAGGAAGAAAATATGTTTTTGGGTCACTAGGTTAGGTTATGCGGCAAATGGTAAGAATTGTATTTATAATGCCAAAATGTATTGTAAATACAAACTGTCAAATAGACATATTGATTTAATTATTTGAAAACATATTTGTATTAGCATATTATTGCATAGCACAAAAAAGGAATTAGGTAGGTAAAATAAAAACAAGACATTGTCAATGTCACATATTACGTGACATTGACATTTTGATATGTTTTCGTTTTTAAACAGTCGCTGATACACGATTTTGAAAGATGTTATTGTTAAATAAATAAATAACTTACTAAAACCACAATAATTCATCTAATGTCCTTTTTTCTTTTATAAACGATTATAATGTTCATGTCAAAAATGCTAAAACAAAATAGATAGTGTTTTTTTAATAACTTCTTTAGACCTACTAGTTTTAGAACGAACTTAAAATGACCTGACAGCTTGTTTACAGAGCTAGTTTTAGAACTACGTTCAATTAAAAACCATATTTAAAATCATAATTTTTAGCTCATTCCGATAGAAAGTTATTATTGTTACATGTTCTTTTTAATCAGTAAAAAATCTAGTTTTTTTTTATATACATATCGATTCTGTGCATACTTTAGCCCAATTTTGGCGGTTTCCTTTAAAATTGGGAATTAAAGTAGTAATTTCACAGGGGTGGAGCGTAACCGCGGATGGCAGTTAGTAGGTACGTCTACGTAATATTAATAACTCTACATAACCAGCGTCAGATCTATCTAAAGTACTTTCCTAAGTTATAGAAAATTCTCACATTATTACCTAATCATGAAGCAAGAAAAACAATGAAATTTGCATAAACTTGATCGAAGGCATAAACACATAATTAGCCATTCAACCAACAGAGTGCATTCTCTATTACTAAACGCTAACATATTTACAACTAATCGATTTACCGTCAAAGATGATGAAAAGAACACAGCATCAACTCCTCTGGTTGATTAAAACACGGACACTATTACGTAACAATCACAAACAAAACACAGTGGACAAGCGTGGCTTATGGTGGCCCAACGTGAACTGGGATGCGAGTATTTCGCATGTAAACACCAGACTTTCGGTTCACAGCTCGATGCACATCAAGTAACTTATCTTTCACCATTGTGGCGCGTGCTGCCGCCCGTAACTACTTGTAAACTATTCATAGATGTGGATGTTTGTAATACTATTGTCTTTTTTTTGTTATTTGCCTCTAAGAGGACTCCTGCAGTAACAGCTACTCATCAGTTTAAAGGGGAACACCAGATAAGTACCTACATACAAAGAGCTGCAGCTGAAGAGAAGACGAGGATCAAGTAGAATGGTGTGCAGAAAAAGCCGTCGTAGCTGGATCGTAAACACGATGAAGCTGCTAATATCTATATATCTTAAAAAATATACACAGTTTTGCCAGCCTTACACTTGAATCCTCATCCAAGTGTATGGCTGGCGAAAATGTACAGTGCACAGTGTGAACAGCACACTACGGAAATAATTAATGTATCTTATGTAACGGGAATGGATTTATTTCAAATGTAAGAAAAGAAATGCGCATTCACTGGTGGTTTGCAACCAGTCTGCAATTAGACACAAGAATAAGAGAGTATCTCGAAAAAGAAAAGCTGGCGTACCTATAGAGAAGTAGTCTGTCGAATCATTTGGTTTTGCCTTCACCGACTTGGCCAATTGGGTCTACATAGCAGAAGTTTACGGTACTTTGATTATACTGTTGCTTCCTGTATGATATATCTGTCGTGTCTGTCTGTCTACACAAAATTTATATTCTTTGACCGTAAGTTGCAAAATAAAGAATGCTTAAGCGACTTATCTCGATTAAATCGTACGATGTGGTAACTAGGAAGGGTGGTCGCTTGGACAATAAAATTGCCATATGTCGCCTTAATTACTGTATTGAAACATGTCTGTAATAATCAGAAATACAAACAATACAACTGCAATTTCATATGAATTGCACACATTGTACAAATATGTATGCAACTATAAGGTGTGTTATAGGCAATGTCTGCCGTTGGAGTAGTAATTGTACTTACCTACTACTTTATTCACAAAAACCCTACAACGCTAATTATCAAGGCACAAATAAAATTCTCAAGTATAAAACGTAGGTATTTGTTGTCAAAACAAAATTGTTCGCTAATTTTTATGATCGTGAGTGTGTGAAAACCTGCTTACATCCTGTTGACCTTGGAATAGACGTCTCACAAAAAACAATTTTCTGACCAAATAAAATTTAGATTAAATCGGCGTTGAAATGTAACCAAACTAAGCATTATACGGGCAGTGGACTGTATGGTATGCCGCCTCAGCTCACTTAAATACTTAATATAAATAATTTTTTTGATGGAATGGAATTCCGTGAATTGCGATTTGGAGAGTTTGTTTCAATTAATTATTGTATAAGTCTTATGGTACTTATAAAACTTGCAAAAGAAGAATTTAAACTTCGATGAGTATCCAGTAGGAACCTTCCGATTACGCAAGCGCTCACGACGCATGCGGTGTCCCGGGGCAGGGTCGTCTTCTCTGACGCATGATTGCATGAGGAAGGCAATCCGGTATCACCGGTTGCCGAGCTACCTCCGTCGTGTGATCAACACCTACCTGAAAGACAGATTTATCATTTACCCCAGTCGCCAGGGAGAGTGAAGACGGCGGGAGATGTCGTACGGTGTTCCGCAGGGATCAGTATTAGGGCCGCCCTTGCGGAACATCGGGTATGACTAACTGTTGCGCGGTGACCTACCCAGCGGGGTCAGCGTGATCTGCTTCACGGAAGACACGCTGCTCTTGGCGCAGGGGGAGTTGTACCAGGCGACGGTCGAACTAGCGACACGCAGTTTTTTTTTTATTTGATATAAATTTGCTTGACTGCAATCCCACCTGATTGTAAGCAGTGATGCAATCGTTGATGGTGAGGCGCACTAGTTTATTAAGAGCCTATTCACTATAGCCTTGAAGACACCCAAATTATAATCGAAAAAAAATAAATTCAGCAGTTGGGATTCGAGATGGCAAAATATAGTTCATGGTTCCGTAAAAACGGTAGGAGGGGTTTCTATCGTCGCCGGGTCGTTAGCAAAAGTACGTCAGTGCTGCGATCTTCATATTGAGGTCGAAAACTTTTCAGACCACCTACATCTTTTTGTGTGAAGATTCTTTAGGCAAAATAACTAAAAAATAGCTCTTGTTAAGCGATCGGTGCACCAACGTGGGTTTGCGTGAATTTCGGTAAACTAGTGCTTGACTACGATCCTGTCTGTAAAAAATCGCTTTTAGCGATAACACCACCCATTTTTACACTCTATTAATTTTAAGCTCTTACTGTTTATTTCTTATGGTATTGTACACCATAAAGAATATATCTATCTACCTGATGGTAAGCAGTGATGCAATCATTGATGGTGAAGCGCACTAGCCTATTCACTCTAGCCTTGAAAACATCTATATAAAAAAATATCATATTCGGACGGGATGATGATCGATGTATGTACCTAGGCGGTACATACGACGAGACGAAACTCTTAATCCGGACCATAGATGTGTCAATAACGGAAGGGTTGAAATTAAACTCGCCGTACGTCGGGTTATCCCATGGTAGAAAGGCGAGTAATTCCCGCGAGCACTCTCCATTTTGGAGAGTTCACTTCATTGGTATTAGTTTTACTGGTTTTAGATCTACCATGACGTCCATGACGTCTTAAAATCACCATAGTTCTGGCGTGACAAAAAGTAGATTCGTTCTGTATAGCTCCGCTTCAATACAATACACAATACTAGGTTGATCTAAAAAAAAATATATACATCAATAGGTACCAATCATATATGCGATACAAAAAACCGAACATTTTGTTTTCCTATGATAAAATCTTCCTAAAACTGCGTAAATAACAGCCATCGCTATCGCCACACTATCTTCTACAAAATTTTGATCCAGAGAGAGCAACGGCGAAGCTAGTTCTAAACAATTAAAAAAGAAGCAAATTAGAAAGTGTACCATAAATATAAAAAAATAAAAATGTAGCGTATCGACCCTCCACAGGATTAAAACGGTAAAAATTTAACGGTGTTTTTTTTTATTTAATATAGATATTGCAGTTTGGATTTTCATTTACAAGTAAGGAATTTAAAATTCTGTGACGCCTATTTATGTGTTAGAAAAATGTTATTTGATGTGGACACACGTGATGTGTACGCACGTGATGAGTAGTGAGTAGGTACCTTAGTGGCCGCGTGAGTGTCTGTGGGTAAGCAGCTGTGTAAAACAGCTACAGACGTCGGATGAAGACTTGGAAACAGTAAGTGCACTGTTTAATCTATTAGGAATAAACTAATAATAAAAATCTTTGTGTCCAGTAGATACAGTAGGCAGTTCGGCTGCTCTATGGAAAAATGAAATTCGAAGACATGTGACATTCGCCAAGCCGCACTGGGCCCGCGTGGTGAATTACGGCCCATTCCCTCTCTCCTAGAGAGGAGGCCTGTGTCCCAGCAGTGGGAACATTAAAAAAGGCTGATGATGATGATGATGATGATGGAAAAATAAAATAATTAGGTACAGTTAAGTAAATTTTACAGAAGAAGGAAAAAACGTTTTTTTTTACTTAAAACGTGGTTTTGATCGTTCCATCATTTTTTAAATGTAATAATGCGTGAAATTGTTTGCTCTACAATTTTGTACCAATTTTATGACAAATTGTCTTATTTTTTTTTATTTTTTACATTCACTTCTTTATAATATACTTGATTTACTTTTTTTTTAGCACAAGTAGCGCTGTTTTCTTTCTTTTTAACTGAATTGTAGTCTCAATTAATTTTTAAACATTTAAATCCCAGTATAATCAATTTACAATTAAAAAAAAAAGCATATTTACGGTGGAATTGAGAAACCTCCTTTTTTTGAAGTCGGTTAAAAGCAAAGTAATTTTTATACTTCTCGTGTTTTGCTTTGTTTTTCGGTAGATTTTTTTGACGTTTTGCCTTTTTTGGCTGCTGTTACTTTGCTTGTCGATTTTTTTATCTAAAACTAAAGCCTTTTTTATGGTTCTAAGAATGTATGTGGCTACATTCTCAGAACCATAAAAAAAGCTTTAGTTAGTTATACTCTATAAATATAACAACATTGATTTATGAAAAATTGTTAGTTACTTTGTTTTTCCGTAGAGCAGCCGAGTTACTACGAGGTTTGATAGTAGGTACATCACACATGTGTAAAATTGTATTAAGTATAGTTACACACCTCTGACACCCAAGCTAAGATTGAACTTCAATGTTATTTTATTATCCCACATTTCTCGCACGAAACGCTACACACCCACCACGAATCCTATGCCAACATTTTGCGCTAACACAAACATCTACGCTTTGTCTATGCTAATTACCAGGTGCAAAAAATTCAATGTCAAGTTTTTGTCCAAAATTTGACGTGAGAGGCGACACACCCACCAAACGACTCCACGGACTATTGGAGCTTATGTATATTGGTATAAAGTTCATTTCTTTAAAACAGGTGATATCGTACGATTCACACGTACATAGGCAGAATAAATTAATATTGGTTTACAAGCAACCTGTTTCTACCTCACGCGAGAGACCCCTCCGTTCTGTTTACCAGTTACCGTTTGTCTTACTCAGTGTTTTATCGTGCCGTCTATCTGCCGCTAGATCTTCCGTAATAATGTTCATAAGGAATTTATATCGGACTTCTATTAAATTAAATATTAGAAATTATTCAGGAAGTAGTTTAAAAAAACCGCCAAAGATTTTGATTACGGGTAAGTTTCAAAGTTATTTATTGTGATAAAGTGAAACTGAAAGTGGAGATAAAAAATTATGGAAACGCAAACTTAATTAAATTAGAAATGCAATCACTAATATCATACTACTATGTCCATTAACTACATGAGAAACAATATTTTGATTTAATTAATACAAATAAATTAATATATTATTAAAATAAAATCATTAATATTACTAGGCCTAGATAAAAAAAGGAAATCGAAGGTACGTTAACGCTACATTTGGATCATTAGGTCATAGGAGTGGTAAATAAGTGAAAGGATACAATATAGCGAAGGCTAATTCTCTAATAATAGCCTATTTTGAAAATAATGTTCGAATTAAAGCGAAAGTGCAATAGCACGAGGATGACGGATTGCTCAAACGCGTGCATTCCAGTATCGGTGGTCGCGTGGTTGAAACAACCGGTAAGCTGAATTAAAGTTAATACTGATCGGTTGAAAGAGCAATTCTAGTAGAGCGATCTCTAAACCTTGCCATACATAACTTGCACCGGGATAGCAATATTTTATCTGGCTGAGTGGCTGAATGGTGCGTCAAAAAGGTCAACAACTCCAGAACTAAAAAAAAAAACTTGTAATGGCCACTGCGTGTGAATTTCGGAAAGAATCGGCGAGAAAAAAAAAAGAAAAAGTACATAATGAATCCCAACGATCGGGTTGCGAGAGTATCTTTTAATAACCATCCGTATTACAGTTGAGTAATTATCACAAGTGTAGTTTTATCTAAGACTCTTTTTTATTTTGTTTTTATTATTTCTGTATTAAAAAATGTACCTATATATGTCAAGTTTCTAAGTATATGGTCACTTGGAGACCACAAGCGCTATCCTCTATTTCCTATCTTACCCGATTATATTTGAATGCGTCAATACTGCCTAAATGAATATCAATTCTCTATTTAATTATTGATTAATCTAATATAGATAATAATATATTATTATTGTTTATTCTTACGACGATCGGACTGACCTACAATGGCAGCTGTATTCGTAGTGGGGTCTTGTCATCCTGTGTTAAGCGATAAGATGACTGCTGTTTTATCACTTGCTATCAAAAGTTCAAAACTCTATTTATTACTATCGATGTCAATGAACCAAATAAAGAAGGCTGCTTATTCTTCGAATCTTTCTCAAGCATCACTCTGTTACGCTCTTACGTTTATGAATCCTTGCAGCTATCTCGCCTGACTGCGACAACTAATAATGTCGTACCTACGAATGAAACCTCTTCACAAACTATTTTAAAATAGATTCAAACGCTCCTATGTTGATGATCGCAAAATCTACGTCTCATACTTCCGCATTATATATATGTTTATGTAAATAATAATATTCTAGTGCGTATTGAATCTCTGCATTACGTCGTAGCAAAATTAAGTAATGCAAAAACATGTTTGTCTGTGGAAAACCAACCCGTGGAGCCGTGAGCTATTATTTACTTATTCGATAACGCAGTTAATCCATCA
Source organism: Leucania comma (assembly GCA_958295575.1). Classification (NCBI taxonomy): domain Eukaryota; kingdom Metazoa; phylum Arthropoda; class Insecta; order Lepidoptera; family Noctuidae; genus Leucania; species Leucania comma. The sequence goes on from OY282468.1 coordinate 8,640,336, forward strand.
CCCATTCAGTTCTTAAAATACAACGCTTTGTGTTGCAGTTCTATTTAAGGTAATCTAGCCCGATCTTCTAACGAATATGGACTTATTATATATTTACTATCTTTACAGGAGGCCTTGGTCAACTAGGCGTAGAGTGCGCCAGATACCTTCGAGGAAAATATGGCAGAGACAATGTCATCCTCTCCGATATAATCAAGCCTTCCCAAGATATTGTTAATGATGGTCCATACATATTCGTGGACATTTTAGACTTCAAGGGTCTGCAGAAAACCGTCGTGGATCACAGAGTGGACTGGCTGATCCACTTCTCAGCTCTCCTCAGTGCGATTGGAGAGCAAAATGTTCCTTTAGCCGTCCGAGTGAATATAGAAGGAGTGCATAATGTTATTGAACTAGCCAAACAGTATAATCTTAGGATCTTTGTGCCGAGTACAATCGGGGCCTTTGGTCCGGACTCTCCTAGAAATCCTACGCCAAATATAACTGTACAAAGACCAAGAACTATTTACGGTGTGTCTAAAGTGCATGCGGAGTTGTTAGGGGAATACTATTTCCACAAATTCGGTTTGGACTTCCGTTGCTTGAGGTTCCCTGGAGTCATATCTAGTGACCCACCCGGCGGAGGCACAACAGGTAAGGATAATTATATTCCCCTTATTTTTTGATAAATTTTCGACATGACATGTTTCTTGTTGTTTCAAGGATTAGACTTGTATTAAGTAAGTGTGTCAATAAACCGGTCGCATTGTGAAGTAATTTCAGTGTATAGCCTACGCGCCTAGCCTAGTCACAAAAACTTACTTACTTTTATCTTTTCTTTTCCTTTCCAATTACTCTACACTATCATTAGAGACCTGTTAGAAGTTCAGCCACAATCTTTTTCGAATAGCTATTCGTTTTTATGTGCGTTAATGTAATATTTCTATGTTAATTCCGAGATGGACTTGTTTATGGGTACCTATACTTACTATTTATGCAAAAAATTGTTATCGAAAAGCCTTGAACGTGACTTGCACAAACATATTTAAATAAATTATTTGAAGGTCTGTTAGTGGCTCATACTACAGGTAGACAGAGTTGAGATGACTACTTTTCTGAAAACTTACCTGTAAACCTGTTCGAAAGATTAGGGTAGTTACGACTAATGACCATTATCAAAGCTATGCATAGGCTAATCTAAGGCCTCCATTCTGTGAGAAGGAGTATGCCACACTCAGGTATGCGAGCCCGTGCGGGCTGGTATATGTCACATGGTTTCATTACGATTATCTTCTGCACTGCTTTGAGACCAGTAGTGAATTTTTTTTCGGTGGGAAAATCGTCCAATGACATCTCCGCGCCCTTGAGCATGGACGGGGATAGTTTCATACTTGTACTGACTAATAACGCACTCCTGTTACTTCGTTGCCTTTCATATCGGGGTCGAACCTTCTTTTCAGAAATCGATCCTTGGCCCCAGAAGGCTTCGACCCTGCTGGGCCCCTACGGTTTGCTGAAAACTCTTTGCGATGCGCGTGGATCACTACACGTCTCTACGCGTGATGCCGTAATTTACAAAAGTGCCTGTCGCAAAATTGTCGCGGCAGAGCACTAAGGAGATATTCGATTTCTTTTAGTTCTGATCGATTATATTACCCAGAACTAAAAGAAAGCCAAGGCCCGTGAAAAATAGTGGGAATGGAGGGAGGCATTTGTCCAAGAGTTAACCAGAAAAAAAATTGCCTACCTGGGTTTAGAACAATAAATCGCGGCCTTCTACGCGTAAACTCTAAACGCAATGCATTTGACGACATAAACAGAAATTTTATTCATTCAAATACTATCTATTCTTAACCTCTACTTTTACAGATTATGCCATTGCGGTCTTCCACGATGTGATACGCAAAGGCCAATACCAGTGCTACCTCAAGCCAGACACAAGACTTCCTATGATGCATGTCAGGGATGCTCTTCGTGCTCTCTCTGAATATTTGGAGGCGCCAAATGAACAGCTCAACAGAAGAGTATACAATGTCACATCAATGAGCTTCACGCCCGAAGAATTGACAGAAGCTATGACTAAATATATACCAGACTTCAAGATCACTTATATGCCTGATAGCAGGCAGGAAATCGGTGAGTAAATGACGTATTATTTATCTAAACAATAATAATAATTCAAAGTCAGACTGCGATATGTGAACAAGGTCATGGGCAATTTAACTACAAATACTTAATTGCATCTAATAAAGGTGACGAAATGGAATCAGCCAATAGCAAAAAGAGAGGTACCTACCTACCTATTCGGTTCCTAAAAATACGCTCTACCTTCAGGTTCCTCATTAAAAATTGAAGGTGTATATTTATAACCTCTATCAATCCCCAATGAATGTAGTAAAGTCAAACCCACGTATTATGGTAGTTATTCGGAACCCCAGGATTTTTTTAAGGTGGGACATCATGAAAAATTTAACCCGCTACGGGTGGAGCGAGAAGACGGGACACACACAAGACTAAAAAAAAATGTTTCATGGTCTATCTCCGAGGCTCTTTATCAGATCCTCACCAAAATTATATAGGACCACCTGTAACAAAGTTCTGACAAACAAAAAAGTCAAAAATATAGCTGAACAAAGTACAAAAAAAAATAGACGACTTGAGTACCTGCTCCTTTTTTGTAAGTCTGTTAAAACCCACTTATATTCCTTCAGTTACCTTTGCGTTCCAGGGCCATTCACAACATTCTTTCAAACATTTCCACAGCCTAAACTCCTGGCTTTTAATCCATTTTGGATGATGAATAACACATTCCAACCGTTGTTATTGTTCTTACGAACTATTTCTAAAAGTAAACCTGATATTAATTTCAGCCGATTCCTGGCCCCAAGTGTTCGACGACAGCGAAGCTCGGCGGGACTGGAATTGGAAACCAGAGGTCGACCTGGACAACCTTGTGAAGTTGATGGTCAAGGAGGTCAAGGAAAAAATCGCAGCCAATGGACTATCATAACACGAGCTATCGCTTATGTTTGCCTAACGCTCATCATGCTGTTATTGGCACTCGAAGGAGTACGCTATCTCCCACTCAGGAACACAGTTTTCGGCGAAAAACTGTTTTACGTTCATAAGCAGTATCATCTCCGTTTCGTTGCTTAAAGGAAGTCAGTGGGTTTATAGCTTGTTTTTAAATGTAATTAATATAATTAAACGCTTTAAATAAACGTCTTTTGTTTATTGTAATGTCAGGAAACGAAACAGGGAGTGTGAGATCTAGAGTTGTACAGGTATATCTGTGTGATTTCAGGTCATTGCCATACTTATATTTAATACGCATAATTACTTAGGTCTTTATGTTACCTGTCCTAATGGCATTGACCGAAGGCTGCATAAATTATATGCCTTCTAATTACGTCACTTCACATAAATACGTAGGTACTACCTTTGTAATATCTTTTTTTATATTTTAATTAACCATTCAGTGACCATATCCATAAAAAGGTATCAGTTGCAATGGTATTTCAACTTTGTTTTGTATAATTAGTTTTATATCACAAAAGTTGGTAACTAACTCGAATAAAGTTAGATGGGAAGATTTATTGCCCAGATTATGTTTGGTGAAATCATATTATATACGCAGGTACGTTCCAACATCGCAATTAACTTACAAAGGTTTTTGCAGCGAGGGTAGGAACCCTCGCTGCAAAAACCTTTTATTATTTATTAGTGTTGCGTTATTAGTGTTTTTTATTTCTGAAAATCTCACTCTTGTGAGGACAAGGTGAGATCGAGGGATCTCGCCTGAAGGAGCGAGCGAGACTAATGCAAACAGGTTCTCTTGCTTTGAAGACAGATAGGTAAACGGTTTCCAATACTTACGTACATATTTTTTTGGGAATCACCAGGAGTAATATTTTGTTTAGTGATGTCTCATAAAGTTGATGTAATAGATTATAATGTTCACATTTGACTCCAAAGATTCATAAAAATGGCATTGTGTCATTGAAATATTTTGGACTCGCTCCCACCGTTATAGTTCAAATAAAACCCGCCAGGTGGCGGACAAGGGTCATGTTATTGGAATAAAAGATGTCAAAGTTTCGATCAATTCCTTTATTTAAGCATAAAACAAAATAAAAATCACTTTTGCTTAAAGGAATAATAAAAAAAAAAACAGTGTTAAGCATATACAGGTTTGCTACCCACAGGTAAACAATGAAAAAGAAAACTAATCACCCCTACCATGAGTTTACGACAGCTAGAATTAGAAACAATTTTAAAGTGATGTTTACAAAACAAGAAGTAAAGGGATTGTGAAGTAGATAGGCTCATGGTAGAGGTTGTATAGAATATCAGAGGATGAAACTTATAAATAAAATGACTTCCAATTCACACTATACACAACTCAGTCTTCGTTACGTTACTCGTCGGCAACACGGTCACTTATATTACTTCTATGACAATATTCACTAGTTATGGACGTAACATTACTATAGGCAGAACGTTCATTTCCATAAACAAATTATTATTCTCAATGTTGCCGCGTAATTATTATGAGATGTAATTATTTCAATTCTATTCTACTAACAATTTTAACTCTAAAATAGTGGTGTTTCTGTGATTTTAAGACTATTTCTAGTATCAAAATACTAACAGTAATTTAAAATTGTAATTACACGAGAAATAAATTAACGAAATGCCTTTCCACCATAAAGATCTACGTGTTATTTATTTCTGTATTACTAGCGCAAAAAAATTATATACAAATATATATAAAATCAAATATCTAGCCGAATCTAGCCAACTTAATTTTATTGCACCTTCTGTTTACTATAATAATTATCACAAATCGTATATTACAGTCATTGTGAATGTTTGTAATGGCACTTATGTCGTCTTGCGTCAGAAAGTGTGTATTAGGTTTTTACCTATGAAATAACCATTTTTTGAAATTCTAAGTTAAAATTAATGTGAAATTAGTGTTTTATTTATAACTTTGTGCCTTATTTTTCTGTGGTTATATTAGGTACATTTATAAACATTAAAAAAAAAACGTTACTTTCATAATATGAATTTCAACATAGAAACAATGACTTTCAAAAGACAAACATTATTAATGGCTTACCACGTTGTTCTAATGAACATACTGTGCTTTATTGGTTAAAAATCTTTTGTTTTGGAAATTTTATCCTGTAACCACCCGAAGGGTTATATTTGAGATAAAATTTTCCAAACGAAAGCGATTGAATCAATAATACAAAGCACATTCATCGGCAGTTAAAAATCAATATACGTCAATAATATTACGTACCATTTGAGATGCATTGCATTCACCTTAGAACTCGTAGTTCCAAATTATGCAAGTTTTCTTAGATTTCATGAAAAAATGTTTATTCCAAAGAAACCAATGAATAACAAATTCGGAAATATAATGGTAATTTGTACTTATAATTTCAAGCCAATCTAAAGCTATCACATCACATTACAAAATGGCCATTTTTTTTTAAATGGAAACTTCATAGGTAAAGATCTAATATTTCGTTTTCAAGCTAAATATTAGAAGATGAAAGAACTAATGCATTTCAACTGTTATACATTTCTATCTGAAGTGAATTGCTGTTAGCAAAAATAATACAAGTTTTAATACGTTATCATAAAAGTATTCGAATATTGTAGAAAGGTACTCAAAAATTGCATTACCACCAAATAAATCAACTAAAGAAACATTCACAATCACAATGAAATTCGTTTATACTTTTAAAGAACAAATTGGTAACATTTATACATAAACAAGCATTGTACAAGAGAAAAATAAACATACATTGTTAACCTCACCAAATAAAATACACTTATCGATATTCCGGTACCAAACTATTTGAGACCATATTAAAATACATGGCAACTAATAAAAGTAAAAAAAAAAAAAACGGTGTGTTCAGTACAAAATTACAGAAGTGAAAACTTCATAAACAGGTGTAAATAATACAAAATAGTAATCGTCGGGGAAAGTCTGCCGACTCGAGCTAAACTTAGGGCCGAAACTGCATAAAGCGGACGCCCGCGCAGACCCATACAAAGATGCTCCGTTGCGGTGACCCGCACAGACGTCCGTCGCTGGGAGCCGGGCCCCGCGCTCGTTTTTTTACGCAATAATATATAAAATTCTCCATCGACGCGACTAAATGCACACTGTTAAAGTCAAACTAGAGACACTGCACAGTGTCTCTCATACTCGCTTTGTCACGCGACGGCCGGGCGTTCGCTTTGCACAGTTTCAGTTTCTTAAACCGAACGAGCGTTACATAGCCGAGCGTGACGCCTGTCTCATTTAGAGGACTACAAAAGCTAATCGCGAATTTTATAATGCGCAAAAGTACTTGTATGATTCACTGCTGTAAACCGAATCAGAAAAATATGTTTTCAGGGTAAATGCTAGATAGATAGTGTATCCAAAACATAACACAGCCAATTTAGTATCATAGAAAAAATCGCGAAAATGCCTCCAAAAATTACTTTACTGATTAAAAACCGGAACAATATGCATATAATCATTTTGAATGTTTGTCAGATTATTTTACTAGCAACATTTTACCATTATAGTGTTTTAATTTTAGAATGAAATCTGTAGATTATTAGTAAATCGCTAAAATGCTTCATAATTTGCAAGCATTGTCTTTGCGCATGTCATTCTTTTGTATGCAGTCCGAGAGTGAGCGAGCTTTAGGTCCTGTAGTCCTCCTTCAATGAAGTGATCAGAGAAGTTAGAAATTTTCACTTCAAGTTTTACAGAAGAAATTGCAAGGTTATACAAGTGAATGCGTTAGTTTAAGTACGTAAGTTACAAATTAAAAATGCAATTAATTACAAAAATGGAATACATAACGAGTAAATACAACAATACAATCACATTTGGGAGTCAAAAACAATTATATCAATAGAGAAATACAACAACTTAGGGTGATATACACTAATAACACGAAAACGCGATCATATAGACCTGTAAATATTAAAAAAAAAAAAAATGTGATACTGGCAACTTTGAACGCAGTTTAGCGGAGCTGATCAAGTTGAGTTTCATTGGTCAAAGGGTCAAGTGTTGATAAGAGGCTTTTATCACCCAAAACACACTCAAAAAACATTTCTGTTTCCGATAAATACTGAAAAATACACGTTCATGATCACGGTGCACGCGACGATACGCCAAAATTTATTTTTCCGCATAGCATAGACACGCACAGTGAAATAAAATAAATTAGTACCCTTAAAACAGTTTATTAAGATCATTGAGACTGAAAATGAGTAGAGTAATATAGAGTGGTTCATGGAGCGCTTGTTTCAGAAATAATAAATTGAAAAACAAAAAAAAAATACAATAAAAAGGTGAAATACTCCCTGTTTAGCTAGTCACTGATTAAAAAATATATAGCTTTAACTATGCATTTAAAAATTGTCAGATACAGAAACTGTTTTTTTTTTTCTAGCGTGTGATGGGCGAAAATACCTGATAACCCTCCTCCTTTATCATTAAAACGAGCTTCCAAGTTCCATTTTATGTGTGGACTCAGTTTGTTTTCTTTGTTAGATTGTGTGTAGCAGATATGTGATCGACCTTTATGATATCCACAAAGTAACCAAACGACTATTTTGCGGATAACGTAAAACTAAACTTGATATTTCGACGTTAGCTAAGAAATACTTTCGTCACCACAGTCAATAGAGATAAGTTTCTCTTCAAATCTATACAGGGTAACTGGTAATTAGTGAACTACTACTACTTAGACACGTGATTGTAGTCATGATAACAAACAACTTTTACTATGGTACCAAACCTGAAATCGCGAAAGAAAGTCTACTTGTCAGTACATTTATGTTCGCCTAACTGGTCAAAATGTATCTACTGAACTTGGATGATTTTTTTTTCGCGATTTCAGGTTTGGTCCCATAGTAAAAGTTGTTTGTTTTTATCACTACAATCACGTGTTTAAGTATCGTTCACTAATTACCAGTCACCCTATATACAATGTAGGATACGAGTCGAGTACTAGATCACTCTAGCCAAGATAACGTACATTAGCTGTACAAAAAAATACTCCTAATACGAACCCTAGACGCAAGCAAAAAGCGTTTCAACCGTTCATATTAGGAAAATGTGCGGCTAAGAACTCACGAAGCGGTTTTCACCCGCCGACCGCGGCCAGCACGATTCTACAAGTTGCCCGCCGGTGCAGCGGGAGCGAAGATTAACAGCGCACGCCGCGGCCGTAAAACGCGTCGCGAAACGTGCTTTAATTTTTTTCCTTTATATCAGAATTCTACAGAAACCGCGGGCCGGAACCGCGGGTGCCGCAGTATTCGTAGTATTTTATGTACTATATTTCTCTTCTGAGGGAAAGCTACCTAACAGAAGAGCTAGTAGAAGACACAACAAGGCTTCATTTACATTTTTCCAGCCATCCATTCTTAGTCGTGCTATTCGCATCAGACTACTACTAAAAGGCAGGTACCACTTTTTCAAACCATTTATGTTGTATGGTTATTGTGTTATTGTCGAAGATAAAAAAATATGTACTAAAAACCTGCTTACCTAAACATATTTAGGCCGAGCTCTACGCAGGATAAATCTCTAAAATGTGTATCACTAGCTACTATTTCAACACCTTTCTCGCTAATACAGTTATTTAAATGACTGTTTAGGGAAATTGAATATAAGGCAGTCCTTTCTGTTAACTGGATACTTCATCCTGTAATTGGGCTCTGCACAGTCTGCACTTGAGTTCACGCAATCTCTGACAGTGTTTCGACCAATCAGAAGCGTGTCTGCGTGCGCCATCTTTGTTCAGTTCATTTTTCTGTTCAATATCATTCAAGATACGCTTTGAGGGAATCTCAAATTGTAAGGATTTTTTTAATATTTTTAACGCATCCGAAGTTGATAAAACAAATCATTTGTTCGGATGAGCACGTCTAAACATGTCAACGTATTCTAGACATTATTATTCAATGTTAATATTTTAGTTTGTTTAGTTTTTTTTATGTGCTTTCAATTCAGGCAGAAACGCTAGAGCGGCCCTGTAAAACTTGTGTGACATCATAACTTAGGGTCAGCTCACACCGAAATGCGACGTGACGCAACATTGCGCGGAAAGTGACTCAGAATATAACTTTATTTACTACACGAAAAGCTACACATTGTATTGTGAGAAATCAGAATACGTTGCACCACGCAGCGCTGCGCCGCGAGGCATATACTCGATCTGAAATATGTATCTTTTCGCGTCGCGTCGTTTTGAAGTGATATGAATGCAGTCGGTGCGCTGATGATGCATTTTTTCACCAAAATCGAAAGCACTCAAAGGATACCCTCGCAAAAAACATCTGTACTTGCAGCTGACACATAACGCATCTTAATACACTTTTCAGTAAAATAAATTGTACAAACATTATTTTAACACTGTCCTTGAACATAAAATTCAATGAATGAATCACAATACTTCCTAAGTCATTGTAATGCACTCAGAAATTTAAACATCTACATATATGACGTCATGATAAATGCTTACAACTTTAGGCGGTGACTGGCCATCGTTATTACTGAAGGAACTTATTTCAGAGTCCATAACGAGAGGCAAGAATCAATGCTGCGTGCGATTTTTTAAATTTAAACAAACGTGTTCTAAAAACATGTTCGTTATCTAATAATAATGTTAAAAATTCACATAATTCAGATAACATTGTCAGCATCCTATATTAAGAAGTGCTTGCCGTCTCAAAAGACAATTGCAAAAGGCAAGTTATAAAACGAATACAAAACATCATGTGCTTCATAAACCGTGAAGTCTACATTAACGATACATATACAATTTTATTTCAAGCAACATTAAAACGCGTACGACAACATTTTAAAGCGGAACCTACATTAGACCGACGCACACGTGGGCGACGCCGAGTTGTACGTAGAACAGCGTCGCGTGGCGTGGATCTAGTGTAGGACAGTCTAGTTGTCATATAAAATGTATGGAGACCGACGCATCCAGATCCGCGTATGCGGCCCACGTGGCCTCAATGTAGTTCTACCTTAATTATGGAACTTCAGCCGCATTTAAAAATGTAATTTTGAAATATTTACATAACATTTTCATTTCGATAAGTTCATATAGGACGTTGTCCGTCGAAAATTCTGTGTAACATTAATTAATTATAAATAAATCACTGCGTCATCTGCCTTAATTAGATTCATCGTTTTCCGTCACAATGCTAGCAAAAATATTTGATTTTCGTTACCTACATAATTGACTTGAACACTACTGTGCCTTGATGTGTTGCTGTTGTTCTCGGTTCATGTTCATTTCTTTCAATCGCTGTCTCAGCTGTGCCTTCTTTATGTTCGTCATGATTTGCGTTGATTGATACAGCCACGAACCCTGGAACATAAATTGTAGAAATTTTAACATGTTAATCAGCGGTCTATAGTTGATTCTAGTTTTTTGGATCTTAATTTGGCTTTTTATTTTGTATATACAATATATACAAAATAAAATAACTGGAATAATGCGTACAACCCACCAGCCTCAATTATAAAATTAAGTAGGTAACAATCATAATTTAATCACTATTTTACTTCAATGCATTAGAAGTTTTTAAGAAAATGGTTATCTTATTTGTAGGCAAATAAAATGGACATGGACGGTGGACACACAACACTGGTATCGCATGATATCGGTATCTAGGTAAACATGCACACAAAAACACTAGTCAAAACACAGACACGATCAAAAATTATTTTTTAGATAAAAAAATCATCTACTATAGAAATTGCTGAAATCGATTCAGTAACTGATTCTGAATAAACTACTTTCAAGATATGCGTTGTTTAGGAATGTTACATGTTGTACTTTCATTCTCTCAACACATCACATTGGACATTGTCCTGCTTGTTTCGCAATTTCACCAAAACACAATAACAAATTAATTACGATATCTAGATCATACGATATTTTATCAACTTACCACCATTATCATGCAGTTCAGTAGTATAGGGATAGAGAAAACAACCGATATAAACAAGCCTTTACTGTCGAAGTACTGTTGTCTTGAGAATAAGGCCCAATTCCGCGCAGCAACCTCATTGATATTCTCGGAGAAATAGACTAGCAACACTGAAACATTAAAATCAAGGTTGATGTTAATTAATAGTACAATCAAATTAATTGCCGGATGTTTTTTTAGAGGATGCAGTAATTAATTCATTAAGAATAACGAAATAGTCTAGGAGAAACGTGTACGAGATGATTCAAATAGGGAACAATGTTTGTAGTTTAAACGATATTCAACTTAATATATGTACATGTAAAAGCGTTTGCTTATAGTTTTATTTGTGTACCTATTGTCAAACACGAAATTTAAAATTTTAATTTACAAGCTTTTTTAACACTACCAAATAATCATCTTATTCACCCCAGTATCCAAAATAATCCCCTGGACCATCTTGCCCCTATTTCGGGGATTTTCAAGGTATTAATAGAATAAAATATAAAAATAATCGAGTTTACTTATAAATTTAAACAAACTTATGAAATAAAAACCTTACAGACATAAATAAAATGAGCCAGTACTTAGTCTTATTAATTAATAGTCTGTCTTAATCATCACAAGATTTAACAAAATCATATAATCTTCTAAAATAATTGATGAAATGTAAACCTCAGTAGTCAGTACCTATCCAATTAACATTAAAAGGCAAAACTTGAAAAAAAAAAAAAAAAACTGCAATTTACTTAACCGATCATCTGATGTATAACACCAGTACCATAACCATCTTGCCCCAGCCACAGAATAAGTAAACCATAAAGTAATAAAAAAAAAAAAAAACAAAATAGGTAGAACAATCAACAAAGGTACTACTACTGTTAGCTTTTTATATTATGCTCTACTTAGAACACATGTCTAATAAACAATTAAAGTCATGTAATTTTGGTATATTTTTTTCACAAATAAGTTGTTTGTCGGAAACTTATGGTGGGGAATATCGGAGAGTGTCTCGAAACCTATGCCTTATCTTTAAAAAAAGATAGCAGAGTTTGAAGGTTAAAATAATAAATAAATATAATAATCATTCAATTCACGCAACAGAGTGAGACTGCTTTCCTTTTTGAATGTCAACAATGAAATAAAGTTTCAGAAACGCGAAATAACTTTCACTATTTTGTCGCAGTGCCAAATGACGCAGAGGCGTTTTCTGAACTTGGCGACTACGGTTTCGATTTTCGCATTACAGCTAAAATGTGTACACGGACAGCAAAGATATTTGTTTTGTAATCAAGCTGTGTGCGTCTAGGATTTGTTGATAAAGAGCAGGGGCTTGGCATCCATTGAGAAATCTTGATGCGAGACTGTATGGAGCGATTTTCTTGTCTGATTAATACCTACCTACTTGATGGTAATAAATTGGCATCGCGTACGTAATAGTAGGTTGGTAACTCGACGTCAAGGCCGTTGATAGCCGTAGTGAGATGATTTACGTCTTCTGGTGGGCTAGTATGTTCCCCTTACAATTTTATTGGGACAAAGGTCACTGGAGACTATACCTACAAGTTTTATAGGACGATCTTAAGAATCAAAAATCAAGACAGGGCCTCTCTAGCTTAGGCAAGCCTAAAAAAATTACTTACATAATATTATGAATAAGATAACTTGGAAGTTCCCGTAGTTCCTCGTAGAGAAGCAGGTGAACGTTACTATAATGTGGAAAGATATCAGCCCCATTAACCAGGGGTCGCGCCATTCAATCTGAAATTAAAAAAAAGAAAGAAACTTTATTACATGCTTTATAGACAGCCGACTTAGGGTTGGTCAGGCGGAAGTGTCTTTGATAGCACCTTTAGTTAGATCCGAAGCTAGCGTGGGGCCTGTAACAATGTCTACTAAGGGGTAATGATAACGAATTAAAACTTAAATATCTTATTATTCAAACAGGCCACGGGACCCTTAAATAGCAATAGGTTTATAGTCAGTTGCCTAAATTGTCAATTTCATAATAGCACGCACAGGTATTTTGGCTTCTTTTTGTACGTCTAAGCGGGGTCCACCCCAATTGTCACCCCCTTGGCTTTGCTACTCGGCTGTTCCAGCACTGTAGGTACTTATCACTAAAATAAGGCTTCTAATCTCAGATCAGACATGATCTAATAATGTGACGTAGGTACTAATGTGAATTGGTTTAATCTCCTTTGGTAATGCTATAAACCCAGTGTTTCTTCAGTTTCCCTTTATGACGGCCACAGTAACTGTCATTGGTCGACCGTCCGCAAATTTTAAATGTCCTAATGTTCATACAACTTACTCGTATTGTTTATTGGCTTATTTAATTTTATTATTTATTTTTTTCATTTTTACAATTTATTTTCTTCATTTTTCAAAACAAATTGACCTTGTCGTACTAGACTATTTTATCGGTCAAGGTGTAGTGCAAACGATTAGGGCTGCTTCGTTATCGATTTTAGTTCACGTGATATTTTAATCAAATCGATTACACATGCTTAGGTAGAAGCTTAGATAAGATGGATATTTTCGGACTTCGATGGAACAACATGCAGCCAAAAGAACGCTATTTTAAGCACTGGATATAAACAAAACTTCCTCGAATGTCCGTAATAATTGCAATATGGTAGCTCGGGGCAAAAGATTTTAACGTATGTTGATGTTATTTTTTTAAAGGAGCATTTGAGTGATTTGTCTGTTAAAATGGTGCCGCACTGTTTCGAAAGAAAACGTATATATATTTTATTAATTAACCAGCGATTCACCCCAGCTTTGCACTCTTACCATGGTGATATTAAATATATTATGCATGTTATACATACTCGTATAAACCTTAGTCTTGAATCACTCTGTTTATTAAAAAAAAATTGCATCAAAATCCGTTGCGTAGTTTTAAAGATCTAAGCATACATAGGGACAGACAGCGGGAAGCGGCTTTGTTTTATACTATGTAGTATAAAAAGTAATAATAACGCAGAAAATAAGTAGTACTCAAAAAAGCCAGTATTATTACAATTCAGACACGAATTCAATCATAGAAAATTGAAGTATTTAATTATCACATACTCTGTTATCGATAATATAATAGCAGTGAAGCAAATGTGAACGTTCTATAAACTCAAACTAGTGAGACCAAGCGTAACAGACGGACCTTATTGTTTATTTACGCTTTTCTATAAGACTAACAGGCCGGAAAAACAATAGGAAGACATTTTCGCACCTAGGTAAGTTTTTAGAAACTGCTGTTTAGAAGACTAGGCCTAAGAGCGGTCAACCCAAGATACATTTCCTTACAAGCGCTCTTATGTGATTATGACAACTTATTTACACATCTTTCACTAAATATTTTGGAAACACAGATATTTTGGATATTATCTAGGTTTCTATTGAAATCAAAATATAAATTAGTGTAAAACTAATCCAGAAAAGGCTTCTGATTTGCTTCAATATGTACCGGTACTCAATTGAAAAGCAAAAAAAATTATATTTATTACTTATATTTGTTATATCAAGCCGTGCGCACTTAATTAATTCAGATTCTGAATTACGATAATTATTTCCAAAAAAAAATTTAGGATTAAAAAAACACGTATTTATTTCCTGGAACAAGTTTTGTGTAATAAGTATTGAGTGAGTGGCTGAATTACTGAATAACAACAGAGTGTTCACTCAGGCCTTATCTCTCTTCTTTCGCGTTGCATCTTTATCGCAAATTGCATTGGAACAAAAACCTTTTATCCCATACTAACGTTGACAATAGACAGTACAGCAAGGACCCTCTTAAAATATTATATTACAGATCAGTGACGCAGCTAGTCCCACAGCACAGGTGCCCCGTATCAAAAATATGGTGCTTTTTTACAACCCTGCGAGACGGTTGCGGATAACATGTTACGAATTTCTGCCCGTATAATTTATACGGCAGATACGGCGGTAGCTACGCCCGTTAGTAAACCTACCATATACTAGATTTTATCCCACGCGCGGATACGCTTCCATGACCTATGCTATGACATTCCTTCCTATTAGAGAACATTTTTTGTGTGCATGAAGTAAACTGACTAAATTAAAATATCTGATATAATTTACCAATATATCATAACTTTACATCTATTAGATTCTACGCACAATAATTAATTGCATTAATTGTTATCTAATCTTCATCCTCTCTCCTAACTTTGTTGTGCCCGACAGGGTCCATATTGATCTTGCAATATTTCATACCATCTATGTACATAATATGGAATGCAATAAAGTATTGAGTCGTCAGGCGATAGGTGTCAGTAACAATAACAAAGCCTGCTCATATAAACTATTAGTGCTAGCGAGACAGACTATATACATCTAAGAATTATTTATAGCCGACCCCCGACGATTAAAAGCGAGTTTTTTTTTTGCTGTGCTTTATCAGTTAAGTAGTTACACTCATAAATCTGGGCTAGGTACTGATAAGCTAATGATATTACAGCTCGAAGTAGAAATGATGGATTTGCACTAAGATTTTTATTACCTAATAGGCCGTAGAGTTTGAAGGTCTCCTTCTAGATTTTTAGGTGTTTCTGGTGTTTAGAAATGCTCATGGAGGACTTCCAACTTCACTTGTTTTCACTTCAGGAACTAGTTGGTAACCAAAGCGCTACAGACCGCTACTCATACTAGGCAGTAGCGTCGCCTCTTTAGAAATACTGCAAGCCAAAGCTGGCAGGGGTCAGGCAGGAAAACGGTATCCACATGACGACGAAATACTTTGGGACTCAACCTCGACTACCGACGATGGGACTTCGAGATACATATTCAGCGGTTGGTCCCCAGAATGATGAGCGCTAAAGCTGCTTTGCAACTCTGCAGTCAGGCCTAAAGAGACGATGCATAGTTGTTTCATACGAGCTTTTATAGGAGATATAGGATCGGCTTAGTTGATGGGGCCCTCTAGCAATGGTGGGCCAACGGAATAAAGACTGGGAGACTGGGGCCATTGGTACCGTCTACGTAGGCAGAATTTATGTTGGACGTTAGATTCTTACAGATCGGTTCTGTGCTAATTCCAAAACAGTAGGTACGACATTTCTGCTGTAACATTTCGACAGTTTTGGTCAGGCGATTCACTTTGAAACTTTTTTTTATATCATAGATAGGCAAACAAGCAGGGCCTCAAGTCAGTTATTACAATAGTGTCAGAATCATAAATATCCGTGGTCAGAATGGTCTATCATTGAATTCATAATTGTTGATTTTTACAAGTTTAGTAATGGTGTCATCATTATGACTTTCAATGATCAACTACTGACATTCCATTGGAAGAAATGGCATAGAATGGTAATATCGTACATAATGATAATGACAAATTAATGTCTGACGTAATCTGCAAAAATTTTGATCGTTCCTTTGATGAGTGACCTACCATTAGAAAGTCATTGTGCAGTCATTGCTTTTAATTCGTTACAAGACACAGTTCGTACAACAATTCTATTATGAGACCACTGACCAATCAATGATCGGCCATTATGAATTAACAGATTACGAACTTTTAGCAAAATGACAATGGGATCGTGTAGGAATAATGATATTATGAAAATAGCAGACTAGGGCCCAAGGTGGTAAAATTGGTCATAAATGGCCATTGCCGCCTATGTGCGGTACAAGGCTACCACAGGCGCGTTGCCTACCCTTTTAAAGGGTACTTCGAATGTATATACGAAAGAATGAAATTTTGTGATAGTCCCCATATGACACAATTAAAATTTTGCAAATTATAATGTACGTGGTAGAAATTAACGTATAAATTAAGTTGTGTGTGATGGTCAAGTGTCTACACTGCGTGGGTATGGACTTTCACGCGATGAGTTGTCGCTGGGACCTCCTTTTCGTGCCCTCAGTTTGAAAATTTCTTCATACAGATGTTCAAACGTTGTCAATGGCCGACAAGTAGTTCCGTTCTAGTTACAGAAATGTTTAAAATTTCCGTTTCAGTTGCTATAGTGTTATCGCTAGTGCATAATGATAACAAAATTTGTTCAACATAAATTCAGAATCTCGTACGTAGGTATACCTACAATAATATGTTATGTAGGCAAGCGTTGAATTAATATTTAATTTAAATACTTAGGTGCTTATATGGCATGTATACATTGAAATATTATACACATAGATATTATGTAATTATTGCCTTGCAGAGTCAGGTCAGGGTTTTACAAATTCTGTCAAACATAATCATATCAATTATTATGTTTTATTAATGTAAAATGACAAAGTAGTTTCTGAATATAGATTTTGTTGTAAGTAGGAGGGGTAGCAGTATGCTTATGCTCAACCTCAGAAAAAGTCGTGAATGTCGTGATGCAAGCAAGGTCAGAGCAGCAAAATCATAAGTGAATAATGTTCAACGAATACACGGTCTATTCTATAGAGATGGCGCCAGTTCAAGGTCAATATACCTACCTATCTACCTAATAGTTTACATTAGAATATAATTGAAATGGCATTAATTTATACCTGATTGACGACTGCAGACTGTTTGACACAACAGCGACAAAGCCCTCGTATCAAATTAAGAAAAAAGTTTATATCTAGCATAATTTTTGGTTCCAACATTTTTAGGGTTTGGTACCTCAAAAGGTTAAGGTAACCCTTATAGGATCACTTTTTGTCCGTCTGTCTGTCTGTCAAGACCCTTTATCTCGTAAACACTTGGGAGGTTTCGAGTTGAAATTAAAACCATATTATACTCAAGTCTGCGGTCCCTTGAAGCTGTGAAAAATCAAACTTCTAGATTAACGAAAAAAAAGATACGGGCGTTTATGTCGCAAAAAACGTACATTTCGATTCTCTCAAGGAATCAAAATTCATAGGGTACTTCCGCTAACCTAAAACCCTGAAATTTGGCATGAAGCAAAGTCCTATAGCACAAACACGTCACAAAAAAAAAATTGTGTTACGGAAAAATCTTCGGGACTCGATTCGGGAATTGAATTATTTTCATAGATAAACCCAACTGTACCTCAGTGCTCGTGTCCGACTTGCACTTGCCCGGTTTTTTTTTAATTTTCGAATGCACATGCATTGCGTTCTAGGGAATAGCTCGTACCATGGGTAGGAAGGAATTGTATTTACCTTTTTGGGAGCCTCTTGACCTTGGTTAGTAATCACCATGAGAAAAGTCAAGGACAAGTGGATTACGATATATTTTCGCGACCGCCATGTTAATCACTAGTGCGTCATTGCCAGACTGGTCTCGTGCCTACAAGACGCCTTTTTGAACTACAAATAGCATATCGAGTTAATCATATTAGACAAAAGCACACCTATCTTATGTCTAATACGATTAAATCGATAAGCAATACTATGCCAATACCAATTTATTAACTTTGTTTGTATAGGAAGATAGGTACTTTATTTAAGTACTTAATCATATTTTTCAATAAATCAATACATAGCTAGGTATTAATTTTTAGATTACATAATTGATAATATGACAGCGATAAAATTACAAGCAAAATTTGAGTGCAAACAAACAAGTTTATTTTGATTTGACCTCTACTGAACACATTAGAATGCATCATTCAAGGTGGCCAAGTCTCCAACAAAAAATTTTTTTGATATGAGATGTATATGTTTCATAATATGATGCTTCCAAAAATATTTAGTAATCATTTTGAACTCGAACCGTATGATGTTAGCAGATATGCAATCTACATTTAGTGTAAAATAAAAGTGATTTCTTTTTTCACAAAATAGTTTACACTTCTCCATATTTTTATAAAAGATAATGTCCGCTCACTGATAACCCGAGCTACACATGTTGTACGAGTAATTTCAATTTTTATCATTAAAACTGGAAATATTTTACAGTAAGTGAGAACACACTGGGACCTTTTCAAGTGGTATTCTCTCATTGTAGTAATGTGATCACAGAGAAATGTATATTAGATAGAGTCAAAATGATAAATAATTTTAACACTTTACTTGTGGAGTTGCGGACAGCAGCCCGAAATACAATACAATAGGGGCAATATAAAACACTCATATTGATGGGTTCAAAGAGTACCATTTTGGAAAGTGTTTTTATAAGAATTATTTTCATAGATAAGGCAAAATTTTCAGATTTATAGGAAAAAAAAATTCAGTCAATGACCTTTAGTTTTGCCAAGCTATATAGAGATAATTTAGTGAATAGACCAATCTTATAGAGCTGAACTGAAGATAATATGCCCTTGTATAGTTTTTTTTATTTAATGTTTTCTTATCCCTACACTTTATTGTAAGGATAAGAAAAAGCTAAATAAGAAAAACGTTTTCTTATCCTTACACTTAACTGTAAGGATAAGAAAAAGTTAAATAAAAAAAAAACTAGAAATGCAAATGGTCACATTCTTAGAATGTGACCATTTGCATTTCTAGTTTTTGTTTGACAGCCAATTGAACCTTTTATATGGGAGAGGTTTGAGATTGACAGCCAACTGAACCTTTTCTATGGTATGCAGGCTAGCAGTGTCATAAGCAAAGATCTCAATGGTAATTTATTTATTCCGTAGAGTGTTTGGCTATAGTTCTTCATATAACAGGTTCAATTTCCAAATGGATCAAATATTTCCATGGCCTATGTTCTTGCAGGTCTAGTTGTACTACATGTGTGAGATTAAATGTTATAAATTAATTCACATTTTAAGTTAAATAGAATATTCTAGACACAGTACGATACTGTGTCAATAAATTATATACAAATAATAATTGTATTAGCAAAAATAGAGTACCTAAACAGTAATAAATTGGCAATTCAAGCAATGCATAACTTTCTCGGTTTTAATGCTCCCACATAAATACAATAGGTAAATATTATGTTAATTATAAACCTTTGCTCTCTGTCACCAACAAAACAATAGTAAAATGATAATTAGACGGGCACCGATCGAGAACGCTGTTGGCGGCAGCCAACCAAACGCGACACAACGAGTAACCGCCCCGATGATTTTTTTTCATGCTTTAATACTTTAAAAATGAATTTTCACATTCACTTAGTGGGAAAATAGTTGCTAAATAATGTAACACTTTATTTTGAGAACCCAGTAATCTATATTCTTAGCAATAATGACAATACTCACGCTGCGAAGATATGAAATAAAATCCGATATTTGATTAACTTCCACAAATTCCTCCATGTTGAAAATTCACACGTAAACACAAACTGTTTCCAAATTTCTACAATTAATTAATTACGGTTCCTTGTTGTACTGATATTTTATCAATACCTATTCAAAGAAATGAATTTTTTGAATGGAATTGAACGAAATAATGAATGACATGAATGACTTATCCCTGAATTTTTGTCTTGTTGACTGACGTAGGCAAGAATATTGCCAAAACAAAAAAAAACCACCAATCTATAACCAAGGATCTCATATATCCTAGGGATCAACAGCGGGGCTATTGCGTAACTCTGTTGACAGCTCAAGTGAAGATCACTTGCTAGAATGTACAGACGCCAGCACGTCAATCTACCCCAATCTGTCAAATTTTACCAATCGAACATGAGCCTTTCTGTATTGTGATAAGGTTGAAAATCTATTAAAGAAATTTGACAGCTTGAGATAGGTTGATGTGCTGGCGTCTGTAGATCGTATAACTATCAAACAACTAGTTTCGTATTGCCTATCTGTAGTGACCAACTAATATGACGTCATTATCCACCGGTGCCTTTGATATCCACCATAAAACGTTTTGACAGATGTTATTGTATCGATACTCTTAAAATTGCAATTGTGTAGCTTTAAGCTGAAGTTGCGATATTCAACTTAGCTGTAGAATAGTCGATAAAAACTAGAGCCCGGACAATATGCACTGTTAATTTTTGTTAGCCACCACTTATCCACCGTAGCTTGTTAAGGCAGAAACATACTTACGTGTCGTGGCGTGTCGTGTCGCAACGCATTCTGTCGTGGCGCCGACTGCGCGCCACCGATTGCGCCAGAGCGGTGGTAGGGGTTTATGACGCGACACGACAGTCAGGCAAATGTGTTTCTATACTGGCGCGTGGCCGTGGCGCAAACATCTAGCGGGCACTTTTTAATTTATTATATTTGCAGCAGAATGACTGACGATCTTATTTAACTTGTACGTCAACGAAAAGTTTTTTATGACTCAAAGTGTTCAAGGATCATTTGATCAGAAATGCTGCTTGGGTAGAAATTGCAGAAATTTTCCCTCGGTTTATAGGGTGCACCCAGTATATTCTTTTCTTTTTTTTGCTCTTAAGAAGTTTAATTGCTAAGAGAAATTGAAGGTCTTCATCAGAATTGATGTATGAACGCTGGAAAGGTTCGTTAAGTACTGTTCAGAAATAACGCCAGAGTGCGCCACGAAACGACACGTTAGTGTGCACACTCACCGTCACGACAGTAAGCGTCACGACACTCCACGACACGTAAGTATGTTTCCGCCTTTAACCACTTGATGTCATACGTAATACCAAAGTTTTTAGTTGACAACAAAGTTTTATAGTGTACATCAAATGCCAGTTGTCAACTGTTTTGAAAAAGTTAGCCCTGCTGGATTGCTTACAGAACAATATTACACACTCTAAAGTGCACTTTCTGATCAAAAAAAAATTGGTTAATATGTCTCATTAATAAGCAAAAGGGGAAAAACGTTCCTAGCGACACAACGAGAAAGAGTAGGTGTGTCTTTTTCTAACCCCTATTTTAACTCGGATAACCCTAAATTTACTATTTATTAAGTAAATTATTGATATTTTTATCATTGCAGCATTTTAATATTAATTGATGCTGTAGAATTATACTTATGGATGCCAAAGTACTAGAACCGTTTAAAGGATTCGTTTTTTAGTAAAATTATTTCAGATTGACCAATTTTTTTAATAAAATGGTTCGACTGTGGTTCGTACAGCTACGACAATCGCGTATTTTAATTCAGCTAGAGTGCTAGATGAAGCATTCGATGCTAAATCACCGTGCGTGCGTATATGATATTTGTATTATCTCTTTAACCTTTCGTCCAATCATCATCATCATTTCAGCCCGAAGACGTCCACTGTTGGACATAGGGCTCCCCCAAATATCGCCACAATGAACGGTTTTGTTCATTTCAAATCCGTCAAATTTCCGCAACCTTTACCAGGTCATCGGTACACCTTGTAGGAGGCCTTCCAACGCTGCGTCTTCCAGCCGCCACTCCCAAACCTTTCGGCCCCAACGGCCATCTGTTCTGCGAGCAATGTGCCCTGCCCATTGCCACTTTAGTTTGGCGATTCTTTCCGCTATGTCGTCAACCTTGGTTCTCCGGTGGAAATCTTCGTTCAATTAATATGCAGTTAAAAACAAAATACACATTTAGGTATTTAGTAATTGAGTTGATTTCATTAATTCAACTTATTTGCCGTGTACTATAATAACATCTTGAACTTCTTTAGAATAGAATTGTCCCGTAGTACGAACTGGTCTGTGGTGGACACACTAGTAGAAAAGGATAACATACCCTTTTATATCGTACTCTTAGGAACGTTTTTGAGGTTGTCGTGAGTAATCTTGATAGTCTATGAAATCTTTGTATGTAACATAAAAATGAATCGCTGAATGTGTTGCTAAGCGAAAATCTCGCGAATAGCTGGACCGATTTCGGTAATGCTTTTTTTGTTGAGTTCGTTATTGTCAGGAAAAGGTAAAGTAGAGTGGGGTAGAGTAGGGCAGAGTAGGGTAGAGTAGGACAGGTTAGAGTAGGGTAGAGTAAGGTAGAGTAGGGTAGAGCGGGAGCGAAGCCGCAGGCAAAAACTAGTACCAAATAAAATTCAGACCCACTAACGAAAGGTTCCGTACTACAATAAAACGAAGAAATTTGTTTTGAGACTTTTCATTTTTAATTCAAAATTTTTGTTACTTTATTGTTATACCTTCAATGGAAATATTTCGTCTGAAAACTTCTTCTTGTTCATGAGGTAGAGTCCACTGACGGACGGACGAATAACAGAATCTTTATAAATATATATATGCTTCAGCTGGTTACCGTTCGGATGCGGAAACCTTGTTCAATGAGCTCACTGAATTTGACTTTCTGATGACATATCCTTATAAACGTCACGCCATGCAAGACTTTTACCGGAAAAATAAGATAAAGAGAGATAATATTATATGCCAGACTCACCTCTTCATCTATCTTGTATCTGCTAGTCAGTATCTTTGTATAAAACTACATTCGGAATCCTAAAAAAAAAGAACATTTCGGATCTCAATTAGAGATGGGTTTCTACCGAGTAAATACCGAGTAAATACCCAAATACAGGGTTTTACCCGAGTAAATACCCAAATGGTAGGTATTTACTTTTTACACTTTAAAGGCACTGTCACCGTGGGGACGACTCGGGTGTAATCTTACTAGTTTATATTGATTTCTTATAATAAAGGTTCATTAATCAGGGAGATGTAGCTCTGATTACCCCCGATAGTCCTTAAGGTTATTATAATTAATAAATCTCGTACCTGGATTCCTCCTTGGGTATATCTTATCATTGGTTATGAAGAGTTCTGCTTCGAATATGTATATGCATCATATTGTTTTATATTGAATCTACGATTTACTTTACCTTTGGTTTGTATTAATTGCAAATCCGGTGTACAACGACCTTTCACTATCACTTGTTTTTTTGTTACAGAAAGATAGTTTCGCAAACGCATCATTTTTTAATTTCTCTACACACACACCACCTGAACATTCTTCACATTGAATACTAATTCATTTTTCAAACTATTATCAATTTTAAAATCTTAAATATCTGATAACAGCTCACAACCAAAACCAAAACACAATAATAATGGCGCTCGATTCAGTATAAAATAATACGTCAAAATAGAAATGGTGCATAATTTAGAGAAAGTTAAACAAATTAATTCTACTTTTTAAAATAGTTGCATAGCGATCTTCGGTTCGGTAAACTTCGGCAAGTGTCGGAAATCGCCGTGTTAGCCAGTGTCTACTCTGTGCGATTGTGTGCGTTATTTATGATATTGTGTGCCACATGTTTACACGAACGCACACGCATGGATTCCGCATGATCACGAGAGCACACAAATAAATACTAAGTCGCGATTAGTTTGTGTCTTTCCCGATGCACGGCGGCGGCGCCCGGCGCGACGGCGGCGTCGGCGAGTATAGCGGCGCAATGCGAAGTTACGAGTCGAACAATTGTACCCACGAACAACAGCTGGTAGCTTGTAGGTATCCATGTTGCTCGAATCTCGAAAAGTGGAACTGAATTATGATTTACGTTTCTATTCTATTCTATTTTTAGAAAAAAGGCAAATAGAGCCGATGTCGACTATTCTGCCAATGTCAAAAGTAAATTGGATAAGCAAGTGTATGAATTATTAACACAGACAAATAATAATTATGCTAGAAATGAAGTAACTAAGGAGGTGTAAATCTTCGATTGATACAATTGGACTTCATGTGTTAGTACTGGACTGAAACAAACAAAAAATAAAGGTACATAAATATTAAAGTTAGAACATTAACTATATACACGTAACCACAATTACATAGAAGTCAGGGCTCATAATTTGATGTTATTGTGACGGATGAACTTCATCAGCGCCACAAGTAGTTCTGGAGAGGAATATGTAAGGAGGGCGGGGACATTAATCGGGAGAGGAATTTTGAATTTTGGGAGACGGCTATAAAGATCTAAAGGAGGGACGTTGTTTGTGCATTCAAAAAATATGTGATCCAATGTACCTTCTTCTAGGCACTCGCATATAGAAGAGTCGCGAACTCGGATTTTTTCCAAGAAGACAGGAGTGCAGCAGAACCCTAAGCGAATTCTGCAAAGGACGGAAATGACTGGTTTGGACATTTTTTTGAAAGGGTAGAACCAAGGTTTAGATTTAATGGTTGGCTGTACTGCGTAGTAGAATTTACCTTTCTTCCTACCAGAGGTATTCCACCGTTCCTGCCAAGCACATTGAAGACTTGCTTTTGGCAGGTTCAGTAAGTCGTACCCCTGGTAAGAATAATGAGAAAGGTCAGCTGTGGTTGACGAACAAGCGTCTTTTGCCAAGGTATCAGCATATTCGTTACCCTTGATGCCACAGTGGCTAGGTATCCAAACTAGCTGAACTTCTGTTTGATTATTAAAAGACGAAAAGAGAGACTTTTTAATTTTTAAAATTAGTGAGCTGTGCAATTTACTTTTAAAGGAGTTTTGGACCAAAGTTTGTAGGCAGCTAAGGGAGTCTGTGAAAATTATAACGGCTTTGTCGATGTTATGGTGTGACTCTATGAAAAGACAAGCTTCTAATAAAGCCACACATTCGCCCGTGAACACAGAGGATTCCTTGGGGCATTTAAATTGTAGGATAATCCTGGAATTTTGGTAGTAAATTGCAGCTCCAGTGTAACTGGAGTCAGTGAATTTCGAAGCGTCAGTGAAAAATTTTTGATAACCATTCCATCGCTCGCCCACCACCGCGTTGAAGACCGAATCCGCCGAAGGGGAATTTTTGGAAATGCCGATGTTGTAGAAAATTTTTGGGGTGAAACATAAAACTTCATATTCAAAATTAAAAAGGGGTAGTTTGGGATATTGGACGATCGGACATTCGAAGTTTTGAGTAATACGAAAATATTTTAATATTAAGGGAGTTTCTTTATTATTCCAGTAGTTTGAAGATCTGTATAAGTTATTTAGTGCGTTCAGTTTTGAAATAAGGGGATGGGAGGATCTACATATTATCCGAGACACAAAACGGGAGGCTAGATATTGCCGCCTTAGGGCTAGAGGTGGTTCAGCGCACTCGACCTGCAACGCGTTAACGGGGGAGGACTTCATACACCCAGAGATGATCCGAAGGCACTTAGACTGAATCCTATCTAGTCCGGCCAAAGCACCTTTATTGCATGGTATTAAGTGAAATGTACCGTAATCTAATATGCTGCGTACTAAGGCGTTATATATTAGTTTCATAGTGTAGGGGTGGGCACCCCACCACACACCCGCAAGGACTTTTAAAATGGCAATAACGCGTTCGCATTTTTGGATTAAGAAGTTTATGTGGTACTTACCTGTTAATTTTGAATCCAAAAAAACGCCTAAAAATTTTGCTTTGTTTGTCAGCGGAATGGCTTTTCCCGAAATAGTTATTGTGATGGGAGGGATAGTTCTTTTGCGAGAAAAGACTACTGCGGAGCTTTTCGGTGCAGACAATGATAAGCCGTGGTTCAACAGCCAGTGATTCAAAGAGTCCAGAGAGAAGCATAGGGATGATGCAGCGTCAACGATGGAGGAATCTGACACGTACAGGACTAAGTCATCGGCGTACTGGAGGATGTGGCAGTTACTGTTAAGACAGGTGCCAATTTCGGCTGTATACAGATTGTACAGAATAGGGCTGAGGACGAAGCCCTGCGGGAGTCCCCTCCAAGTAAGCCTTTCATCAAAGTCCTCTCCCTGGACCCTTAAAGTCAAAGAGCGACAATACAATAGTCCACATATGCATTCGATCATCTTTACCGGGATGCTCAGCTGGTGCAGTTTCTGCCTGAGGACGGGAAGAAGAACGTTATCGTATGCGGAGGAGATGTCTAAAAAGCCTGCGACGACGGATTCGTTTTTAGAAAATGCCAGACGGATATCTGTCACTAAAACTCCAACACTGTCCATTGTGCCAAGCCCTTTTCTAAAACCGAATTGATAGTTCGGCAGTAAGTCTCTGGATTCCACTATCCACTCGAGTCGGTTCTTAATAAGATGCAGCTCCATTAATTTAGCTAAGACTGAGGACAAAGCTATAGGTCTAAGGCCGTTCGGATCATCTACATGTTTGCCCGGTTTTAACAAAGGGATAATAATTTGTAGTTTCCACTGATCTCCAACCATTATCATAGCAGAAATTAATAATATTGAGGAAATATGATTTTGCTTTATCTCCGGAATGTTTTAAAAACGAGTATATTACACCATCGGCGCCAGGTGCCGAGTCACGAACATGGCAGAGTACCATGTTCAGCTCCTTCAAAGTAAATGGCGCATCAAAGGGGTCATTGGATACAGTATTTAAGGGAACACTATGGTATTCAGATGCAAGTGGAACATACGGAGGGGCTATTTTGTCAAAAAATAATTCAGCTGTTTCCCTAGTAATTGGCGATGATATTGACGGTGAGCAACCACATCTAAATCTTTTGATGTTCTTCCATACTAATGAGATTGGAGTGGAGGGGGATAAGGATGTACAGAACTTCACCCAACCTGCACGTTTTTTCCTGCGGAGAAGACGTTTAGATCGGGCACATACTTGAAGATACGCCAGCAGATTTTGGGTGGTCATCTCCCTATTATAACGTCTTTCAGACTCATTCCTTAACCTAACTGCTGAGGTGCACTCTTGGTCCCACCATGGAGGTGACGGGATTTTGTTTCGGGCACTGTTTTTTAATGGGAAACAAGAATCTGCACTAGAAGTAACTGCTTCAACGAAATCTTTATAACAGCTCTTGGCATGGCGGTGATCAGAAGGTTCGGATAAACTTAAATTTAAATTTGGAAGAGTATCAATTTTCTGCTCCAGTAATGAAGCGAACTTTGTCCAATCTGGATTGGACAAGTTGTACTTCAAAAGTGGAGGGGAAGCTTTTTCTAAATAAGTTCTATTAATCAAAGAAATGACAATGGGGTAATGGTCACTACCATGCGACAAGGTTGTACATTCCCAATGAGTCGAAGCAGCTAACTCAGCAGAGCAAAATGTTAGGTCAACACAACTTTTCTGCTGACCAGGGGGAGACCTGCGTGTTGGGCAACCATTGTTTAATATACAAAGGTCCAAATCATCCAGTATCTCTATCAGAGCCGTACCAAACGCATCGCAACGCTCAGATCCCCATCTATAATGATGACAGTTAAAGTCACCCATGACCAGAATAGGACCTTGAATGTTTGAAAGAATATTTCTTAAAACAACTAAAAAATTTTGTTGAGGATGGGCAATATAAACTGATAATACTGTAATACCTTCCATCTTTCCAGATACAATACTCATATCGCCAGTAAGTGAAGGCAAAGATAAGGGCAAAAGTGGAACCCGATTGTTAACAAAAAGAGCCGATCCTCCATATCCGTCGGATCTGTCACATCGGAGGACATTGTAATGTGGTATACGGAAGCTGAGGCTTGGGGTGAGCCAAGTCTCAGCTATGGAGCAAACTAGAGGTTTATACTTATTGAGAAGGAATATGAGGTCGTGCTTTTTATGCCACACGCTCCTCACATTCCACTGTAGAAATGTTTGGCTGGACGCCATTTCTAATTGGTAAAAGGATTTTTATTAGTTGATCGGCAACGTTGGACGGTAATTGGGGATTAGAAGAAGATGAGATAAGGGTAGGTAAGAGTTTGATAAGGAGTTCAACAATGGAAATATTATTGCTAGGTGATGCATTGTTCAGGTTGAGGGCGCAGCCATTTGGCTGTGTGGATTGGGGAGAGCTAACTAAATTGTTGTGGATGCTTTTGTTGTATGATGGGGAAAGTGGGGCATGGGTCTTGGGTTTGAGTGTGACTGTTTTGCGGTATGACTGAGTAGTTTTGGCAGCATTGGCATAATTTTGGGAAGGTACTGGAACTATTTTGCTAGCCTCCACTTATGAAATTGACTTCTCAGCCATAATGGTCTTGATGGCCTTCTGTCTACCATGCTCGGGACATGACCTGCTATTGGCGAAGTGATTGCCCGAGCAGAGCACACAAAAAGCCTCGCCCTCAGCAATGTTGCAACCATCACCGGGGTGATCGTGGCCACATTTACTGCAGCGTGGTTTGGACCTACATAGGTTGGCCACATGTCCGAATCTACAGCACTTACGGCACTGTATTGTAGGGTAAATGTACTGTACAACTGGAAGAGATGTATAGCAGCAGTATACTCTTGGTGGTAGAACTTGGCCATCGAAAGTGATGACACAAGTTTCTGTTGGTTTCCACTCAATAGCACCGTCATTGTATGTTTTCCTACTAATGCGTCTAACTTTTAATATTTGACCACATCCAGAAGGCACAGATAAAAAGGATAAGGCTTCTTCCTCTGAGATATCAGTGGGAACACCAGAAATAACACCCATCCGAGTAATGTTGAATGTAGGGATGGATGCTGAGTAGCCATGTTTCGGTAGAATGTTATTGGCTAGGAACGCATTTGCGTCCTGAGGAGAAGAGAATTCTACTGAGACACGGTTTCGGTCAACTTTATTCACACCGTCTCGGCGAACATTCGAAATTTTATTAAACAATAGAAACTTGCCAAAGTTCACGGGGTGTAGCGTGGCGCCTGCGTTTGGCGCAGCTTCCAGACGAGAAACATGCACGATGTACGGACCTTTATCCAAAGCAGAGTATTTCACGCGACCTATCTGACTCTTAGGCTGTTTGCTTGGTGGAGTAGAAATGGGAGTCTCTTCGACATTTGGGCGCTTACGAGTACTCTGGGATACATCCATATCTGTAATACTACAGACAACGTCAGCAAATTGTGACAGGGGGTTTTGGGAAAAGACATTTGAGGAGGATTGGATGTCAGGGGGGTCAGGATCGGGAGGTTTATTCCTATCCATTTTGGGGTGGAACTGGAAAAATATAGACAATTACGAAGCAAACCTGTTAACAAACACAAGGACAGCACAAATTAGGTCACAAAAGTCACAACAATCACTCGGAAACACTCAAATCTAAAAAACTCTCAAAACACACGTGCTAACCAAGGAACCCGTGGCGAGAATCGGCCATGATTTACGTTTATTGATAGTAATATTAGGTACCTACTCGTAGTTAAAATAATATTAGTTATTTGATGAGTTAGGTACCTACCTATTTATCTGAGTTAGGTAGGGTAGGCAGTGTCTTTCTGTCTCTATGAAGCGCACGCCACTGGGCATCACTGACTGTGGCCACTCAAAAGAAGTTCTTGAGTTAGAGATTACCGCGCCGCGCCCACCCCGCACCCGCGCTTCTACTGTGGCCGAGCACTAGCTGTCTACATATCAGTAATCTGTGCTTGACACGACAGTCACAAAGGAAACGTCATCGCTATTAAGGTTTTATAGATAGGCCCCAGGTCTTACAGTATGTTACGGTACGAACAACAGCAAGTCCGCCTGTTACAAATGGCAATTGAAAATTGCCAAATGTGCCGAGTGCCAAGTTCTAAATGGTAAGTGATAACTTTCAAGTACCAAGTGCCGATAGCCAAGTACCAAGTTTCAAGAGCAAAGTGCCAAGGCCAAAAAATAAACTGCCAACTGCCAAGAGCAAAGTGCCTAGTCCCAAATGCCAAATACCAAGTTCCAAATGCTAAGTGCCAAGAGCAAAGCCCCAAGTGCCAAGTGCCAAATGTGCCAAGTTGTAAATGCCAACTACCAAGCGGCAAGTGCTAAGTGTCAAGTGATAAATGCAAAGTACCAAATTCCAATTGCCAAGTACCAAATGCCAAGTGCAAAAAATAAAGTGCCAAAAACAAAGTGATAAGTCCAAGTATAAAGTGCCAAGTGACAACTACCAAGTGCTAAGTAATAATAAAATGATAATAATTTATTTATTTAATCAGATATTTTAATGGTCCATCCATTACAAGAAAATTTTTAGTACTCGTATGATCTTAAAACATAGTTAATAATTAATAACTAAAAACGACAGTCTGGTAAGCCAAGTGCCTGACTGAGCTAAGTGACTGCAAACTGCAAAATGTTGAGGTGTGGCAAGTGACAAATGAATGATAAATGATAATACACCATTAAATTTTGGTCGTTTTAATCCCGTGGAGGGTCGATTCGGTACATGAAACCCTATCGATTTGTAAAGATAAAAATGAAAAATAAAGTACAATTTTTTTAAAGTCTAATAAATTTACGCATATATGAAATTGATTTCTTTATGTAAACGTCAGCTGATCGAGGCCAATGAACTGTAGGTAGTTAGTACGCAACGACCGACAACTCGCTACTCGTTTGTCGCGACTAACGCGAATCCATAGACCAAATATATAAATTCAACACTAGCAACATCCCGAGGGCTATCTTGACTAACTATGGTAAGCATAGATAATAGACTTTACAAATATTAGTTGGCGCGAACAGTAACTCTATACCGCCATTTCTAAAGGTTGCTAAGTTGCAAGTGTACTGTGATAACTTGTGTACCGAGCGTGAATTATGTTAATTAAAGACCTTTCGTGCCGTGTCTGGAAGAGGGACATGTATCCAGACGTCGAAGGCATGAAAGCTAAGTATTACTTATGTTAATATCTTAGTCAAGCTCTGTGTGGTTATTTGGTGTCTCAGCGCAATTGATTCCTATAAATGTTAATGTTAAAGGTGAATGCCTAACTGTATGAGGTTTAGTAGACTCGCTCGGGGTAATATACTGATGGGGCGAGAGGCGTCAGTATGATGAGGCCTGGAGAGTTAATCTCCAGGATCCCGATGCGGAAGGTTAGCGGAGTAGGTTGCTTCCGGGCGGAGAGGGCGGAAGTAGCTGAGGCCTGGCGAGTTAGTCTCCAGGATTCCGGCATGTACGTTTTAACGGGTAGGCTGCCTCTAGTATGATAGGGGTGTGAGCCGAGTCCTGGAGAGGTGGTTTCCTCTAGGTTCCGATGTTACATGGGTGTGTTATACACCAATTTGAGCCAGCTGGTCCCCCCGGGACCTGATCCTGGGGGAGGGAGCTCCGACGGCGATCGGGCTCCTCTTTTAACCTAACCTGATGCTCCCAGGACGTGATCCTGGGGGAGGAGTCCCGAGGGAGTTCGGGCTCTAATATTTATTTAACCTCATGTTTAATGATTTGTGATGAAGCTGTTATTATGTCATATTCATCCTGGTACAGCTATTGATTATACACTGTTGAAATGATGTTCTTCAGATGTTATTGTTGGTGTATTGTTTACACAATAAGTTTAGGGTTAATTGCGTTGATATATTCATGTTCAGGGAGCTTTAAACTTTACAGATGGTAGAAGTTCAGTCATAAGCGAAGCAGATGATATATAAGAGAAAGAAATCTATTAAGAAGATTGGCAGTTCAGATCGGCAGGTATGTGATGCATTCTAACATCCATGTTTGTTGTACCTACACCGATTATATTATTCATCCCCGAGATACTTAAAGTGGTGTGAGGTGACGACAAAAATGGTGGAGATGCTGGGATATGCATCACATTACAAAGTACCTAGAAGGCTCATATTTGAGTAAACTAGAGAATGCAGAGCATGCCGGCTGATTTGAGCTGTAATGGTTAATAATCAGATAAATACAATTCAATAATTAGAAAAGGTAGTTAACGCTCGGTCGCTAATATTTCATCACACTCTATACTTTCCAACAAGGACCTACATCAAGTCATTTTGACTGAAAAATGGATGTTGTTGAAAAGCACTGAAAGTTTTGCTTGTTTTGTACAATATATTCGAGTTAATTCGCGAAGAAAAATCACTATGATGATATGACCACATTATTCTTGAATAAATTTCTTATTTAAGGGTTATTGGAACCCTGAAATTAATAAAATTCCTTATAAACGCAAATTCCAAACAATAGCATCGAACTTCAAAGAATTGTTTGTCAGTCGTCCAACGTCAACTGACAGTGACAGCTATCAAACGGTGCGTTCCGTATACAGCGAAGGAACCAGTTAGTTAAAATTATTTGGGAACCTCGCTTTCGTCACTTATTGAGATTAATATCAGCGTAAAACTCTATTTTTCTTGGTCTAAATTGACTTATTAATTTAACAAGTGAGAATGACTTTCGAAGGATAAGAAAGGCTCAATAAAATATTATTTTGTACGCATTAATATAAATGGCGAACAGAAGTTCGGAACGGAAATACGAATAAAGGAATAATAATTATTGGACGGCATAAAAATACTAAGAAGCTTATGAATGGTCTTATTATTTAAAAAACTTAAGGAAATTTGAAGAATTTATAATGGGAGTAATCAGTGTGCAATAACTAATTTCAACGTTAAATGTAAGTGAACGTTGTGTCTAAAGGAAAAAGAATATGATTCGCCATATTGGGTAAAAGGTAAAAGGTGTTACCAGATCTTGGATAAATTCCACACTAAAGTGGACTTTCAATATTATTTGAGGAAGCATGAATATTAAAATATTAAATAAATGGTGGGAAGAAAAGGAGGAAAAATAAAAGCTATAAAGGCTTTAACTTCTTCTAAGCGTTTCGATGACAAAGTTAAGGCTTTAACAAAAATTTAAGAAATATTTTACACTAACATTATCTTGAAAAAATGATTAATGAATGAAGATAAATGAACAGATATGAAGTACTGATCAACTAAAACGGAAGAATGGGAAAAAATTACGTGAAACTTCGACTTTACTACTAATAAAAAATAAGTTATATAAAGATGTCATTTAGTACTGGGCTAAAGTGGCATTGGTTGCGGTTTTACCATAAGTGTATATGTATTATACACTAAAGTATTTATGTGTTGAAATATATATAAGCTAGAATTAGATATTAAGAATTGATTATAAAAACATATAAAAATCCTCACGTATAATAGGTGGTATCGGGGAGTCGTGAACTCTTCGGCTGGTAACTTCAAAACTTGTTCGCGCCGAATTTTAGACTTGACTACATAGGTACATCGGCGCGAGATAATTCGAAAAATTAATATCTAGCCATCAACCACACCAGATTTTACACTAAGTGGAAAGTGTATTACTTGGATTTCCACAAAATACAAGGAATTGGATTAATTAAGCGGATATTTTCAAAAAATCGGTAAGTTATACTTATTCCTAAACTTTGTTCAAACGAGTTAATATAAAGTGTTGATTGCTTGTTACAAGACTAATAGGGTACATTTATTTGAAAATTAGTAAACAAGTACCACTTTCAACGCGAATTCGTTCAGTGACTTTCATAAAATTACAGGTTTAATTAATTTTCGCCAATGTTTGGATAAATAAAAAATAAAAAATGGCTGACAGGCTAATTTTTTCAGTGTCGTTCGTAAAATAAAAGGATATTTATTTTACTGGTACCTAAACTAGGTAGAGAAATTTATTATGCATACTGTAAAGAAATTAGTAAGAATTAAATGAAGATTTATACTTGATATTTAAAAATAGTATAAAATTAATATTCCAAATTCAGTTCATAAATCACATTATGATATTTTCAATATTGGTGTCTTAAGTAAGTTAATTAAGGTGGTATGGTTTATTGGGAAGTTCACCAACCTACATATATATGACTGATTGAAGAAAACTTTTAAAATAGAATTGCTATTACCCAATTTTGAAACTTTACTAAGTTTATGAATTTTGATACAACAATTTGTTATTATCTTCACAAAGACTTTGACATTGCATAGTAAAACAAGATAACAGACAAACTAAGACAGGTTGATTGTTTAATTTTATTTTGAATAAGATTTAAAAATAATATTCTTTTTTTTACTTTTGACAGTTATGCGTTTGTGTGTCCATGTTTATTATGTTATGTGTGTTTTCTTTGAACAGTTATGATTTAAATATTGTGTAATATTTTAATAAAATAAATCAAGAAATGAAAATGAAATAAAAAGCTATGAAATAATTTAGTGATAAAATACAATAAATTCACCGTTTAATATTGATTTATTTTTCTATAATCATACAGTAAATAAAAATTATTTAATGAGTTTTAAGTTATTACGGGAAGATGTCAATATACTTTTAAAAATTATTTATGTTCAAGTTTCCAAATTGTTGGTCTATTAGTAGAAGAGTTTTGAACGGTTAATCAGAGTAGGAATTTAATTGAATAAAGACATTTATAATTATATATCCGTTGGTTTTGAATCAAGGAGAATCTAAATTGAATAATTGCTCACAACTTATGAAAGTAATAAAGGATGCTGAATGGTATAGTTATTAGACTATGTAATTATATGTGTGTATTACAGGAATAGACAGCAACATGGAAGAAATACTTTTAAATAGACTTAGGCTCATTATTGAAAAGATTAAAATTGACTTAGGTAACATACCAGATTCTATTAACAGTGACACTTGGACACAAGGGCAAATAGCTTATAGCAAATTAGAAGCTTTAATGAAGCGGTTAAACTCGGACCTTTTAGAATATTTTCGTTTAGCAACCCACGCCGAAACTGGGTTTGAAGCTTCGGATGAAATTTCAAAAATAAGTGAAATACAATTGGAAGCAGAAGGAGCTTTGGCCGTGTTAGATGCGAAGATAAATTGTACACTTTCAGAAAATACTAATAAGCGAATTAATCAAGAAAATAATTCATCCTGTCGCCTTCCAAAACTGCAATTACCCACGTTTGATGGAGATATACTGACGTGGCATGAATTTTGGGACCAATTTAATTCAAATATTGATTCTAGAAATCTGACAGATGTTGATAAACTTTCATATTTGAAAGCCTCTGTAACTGGTAATGCCAAGAAGGCTATTGAAGGGTTAGACACCACTAATAAAAATTATCAAATAGCTTTATCGATTTTGAAAGATAGATTCGGAAAAACCTCTTACCTCATTGATGCACATTATGCAACTCTTTGCAAAATCAACGTTGCAAAAAATACATCAGAAGATTGTAGAAAGACTTTCAATGAAATTGAAAGGAATGTGAAAATATTGGAATCATTAGGTGAAGATATAAATCACAATCATCTTCGTTTCATGATAATGGAAAAGTTCCCCACTGAGCTAATTTATGAATTAAAGCTTAGAACCAATAGTGGCTCTATTCAAGAATTGAGGCATCATTTAGAAAAGACTATAGCTGCCAGAGAAGATGCAGAAAGAATATCTGGAAGGAAAAGGCAGAGTGATAAAGAAAGTAGTACAGTGGAAACTTTACAGGTGCTGTCAAAACGAGCAAAGCATAGTGACAACCGAAAGGCTAATTTCCACCCAGCTGTAATACGCAAAGAGATGAACATAGGGAGAAGAACCGGTAACAAAATTAATAAGAATAATAGACTAGTAAATAAAGGCTGTGTATTTTGCCAAGGCGATCACTATAGTGATAAGTGCGAGAAGTTCAAAGGATTGGCAGAGAGAAAATCAAGATTGAGTCGAAACTGTTACCTCTGTTTAAAGAAAGGTCACTTCATGCCAGACTGTACATTTAAGGTAAAATGTGTGCATTGCAATGCAGATCAAAAGCATAATAGAGCTTTATGCCCATCAATTTTTTCTAAGACCCCAGAAGAGAAGAAAAGGGACCCACGATTTTACAAACAGCCATAGTCAAAGCTAGCATCGTTGAAAATATATTTAAACAAATCAAATGTCTTGTCTTAATGGATTCAGGTTCACAGAGATCTTATATAACTCTTTGATTGTATTTAAATTAGCTAAAGAATTAAAACTTTCCATAGAGGAAGAAAGTAATCTGACCATTTTCACCTTCGGGACGGAAAAGGCCCAGGAAGTACGAAGCCCTGTGGTTACATTTCAGTTGCAGTCACGAACGGAGGAAATAGTTGTCATACATGCGAATTGCATTGAGTTTATTTCAAGAGGAGGCATCCCTCACATAAATTTATCAGATATTAATAAATGTTATTTGTTGGCTGACGATGAATCACTAAGGAATCAGGCGTATGCGGCTTCCGTTTTCCTAGTCAGCGGATCTGAGAAAAATTTTGTCATAGGAAAATCATGTCTTGTACCAATAAAAGACCAGGACAACCTCAAAATTCCAAGACTTGAGTTACTTGGTGTATTAATCAGATGTAGATTAATCAAATTTGTTCTTAAATTTATTCATCAAAACATAACAAGACAAGTTTTATGGACAGACAGTCAAATTGTCATCGAATGGTGTAAATCTAACAAGTTACTGCCACCATTTGTGGCTAGACGAGTTGAGGAAATTAAAAGGAACCAACAAATAGAGATCAGATATATTCCATCGGAGCTTAACACAGCTGACGTCGGAACAAGACCTACCAGTTCGACAGAAGACAGGAAGAAGTGGCTTATAGGCCCACAATTCCTAGTGGACAGTCCAGACAAGTGGCCAAGTGGATCTGTTGCCGTAGAAACCCATTCATTTTCGGCTGGGGAGGGTCCGACGGGAGAAAGAAAGGATGATCCGATGGAAATAAATAATCTAGACATTAACGTTGATAACCCAATGATTAAGGATATAAATATACAAGATAACAAAAGAAAATACGCTGGAAATTTAGGAGGATTCTACGAAAGGCTAGTGAGTCTTGTTAAGAACTGTTTAAAGAGAACCTTACAGAAACATTTGTTAAAAGACAGTCAACTTGTTACAGTAGTAAAGGAAATCGAAGCAGTCCTTAACACTAGACCTCTGACCAGGGTGGACTCAGAGCCAAATCATGTACTGAAACCTTCAGATTTTCTCACCATGGGGAAATGTATTACAATGGAAGAATCTGGAAAGGACCCTACTAAAATTCAAGGTACAGTGACAAAAGATACTCTGATCCAAAGTTGGAAAAGAGCACTTGTCATCTTGAATGAATTTAAAGATATGTTTTCCAATTGTTACCTTCTCAGCTTACGAGAGAGGTATAGTCACGGACCGAGGGAGCCAAGAGTAACGTCGAAATTGACTCCCAGGATTGGTCAAATCGTGCAAATAAAAAATGACAACAAAAATCGAATAAATTGGAAAGTCGGGAAAATTGTCTCTTTGATAAAAGGGGTAGATGGTATGTGCAGAGTAGCTAAAGTTAAAGTAGGTGATACCGAGTTCACAAGGTCAATTGCACATCTTTATCCTCTTGAAATTGAAGATGAAGAAGAAAACTGTGTCAAGGGAACAGAACTAAAAGAGACCGAAGAAATTACAGAATTTCAGTTACAACCACCTGGAAACAAAGTTACCGAAAAACCACTACCGTAAAAAACGGTACCGTACAATACCGCCGAACTTCCTGTTGAGAGTGAAATTAGTAGAGTACTTAACGAAGATGAAAGTACCGTAGAGCGTTCGCCTGTTGTGTATCAAGAAAGTAAAATAGACACTGCTAAGTCTGTTGAACCTAAGTCGTACGTATTATCCGAGCCTGAGTCAAGTGATCAAACTGACTGTGTATCAATAGAAGAAAGTCACGAATCTAGACCAAAAAGAGTAGCTGCCACACGAGCCCTTGAAAAGATTAAAGAGTGGACGAGTATCCTGATCACGCTACTTTCGCCTTTTGTCGGGAGTGTCGCGACTAACGCGAATCCATAGACCAAATATATAAATTCAACACTAGCAACATCCCGAGGGCTATCTTGACTAACTATGGTAAGCATAGATAATAGACTTTACAAATATTAGTTGGCGCGAACAGTAACTCTATACCGCCATTTCTAAAGGTTGCTAAGTTGCAAGTGTACTGTGATAACTTGTGTACCGAGCGTGAATTATGTTAATTAAAGACCTTTCGTGCCGTGTCTGGAAGAGGGACATGTATCCAGACGTCGAAGGCATGAAAGCTAAGTATTACTTATGTTAATATCTTAGTCAAGCTCTGTGTGGTTATTTGGTGTCTCAGCGCAATTGATTCCTATAAATGTTAATGTTAAAGGTGAATGCCTAACTGTATGAGGTTTAGTAGACTCGCTCGGGGTAATATACTGATGGGGCGAGAGGCGTCAGTATGATGAGGCCTGGAGAGTTAATCTCCAGGATCCCGATGCGGAAGGTTAGCGGAGTAGGTTGCTTCCGGGCGGAGAGGGCGGAAGTAGCTGAGGCCTGGCGAGTTAGTCTCCAGGATTCCGGCATGTACGTTTTAACGGGTAGGCTGCCTCTAGTATGATAGGGGTGTGAGCCGAGTCCTGGAGAGGTGGTTTCCTCTAGGTTCCGATGTTACATGGGTGTGTTATACACCAATTTGAGCCAGCTGGTCCCCCCGGGACCTGATCCTGGGGGAGGGAGCTCCGACGGCGATCGGGCTCCTCTTTTAACCTAACCTGATGCTCCCAGGACGTGATCCTGGGGGAGGAGTCCCGAGGGAGTTCGGGCTCTAATATTTATTTAACCTCATGTTTAATGATTTGTGATGAAGCTGTTATTATGTCATATTCATCCTGGTACAGCTATTGATTATACACTGTTGAAATGATGTTCTTCAGATGTTATTGTTGGTGTATTGTTTACACAATAAGTTTAGGGTTAATTGCGTTGATATATTCATGTTCAGGGAGCTTTAAACTTTACAGATGGTAGAAGTTCAGTCATAAGCGAAGCAGATGATATATAAGAGAAAGAAATCTATTAAGAAGATTGGCAGTTCAGATCGGCAGGTATGTGATGCATTCTAACATCCATGTTTGTTGTACCTACACCGATTATATTATTCATCCCCGAGATACTTAAAGTGGTGTGAGGTGACGACATCGTTGACTCGTTTACATAAAGAAATTAATTTCGTACATCATCATCTTCCTGCCCTTATCCCGTTTTATTTGGGGTCGGCGCAACACGTAAATTAATTTCGTACATGCGTATATTAAACTTCGAGTTTTAGAAAAAAAAATACTTTATTTTTTAATTTTATCTTTATAAATCGATAGTGTTTCATGTACTGAAACGATCCTCCACGGGATTAAAACGACCAAAATTTAACGGTGTATATGTAGCGGGGACCAACACTTTTCCGTTCTATTCTAGTAAGACAAACAGTAAATTGCGGGTCTTAAAGTGGGTAGGACCGCGTCTTCGAGTAGGTGTGTTCAAAAAAATTTATAAAACTAGCCGAAATAAGACATGGGTCTAGATTTAGTCGAATTTCAGTTCCCATAAATAGTTTTTTATCTATGCGCCTAAGTTTTCTATCGAACTTTCTATGTTCACTTAGATGGGTTTCTATCTTGGTGTCGACTAAATCTTATTAAGTAAAACGTTATTCAGTGTTTAGAATTAAACCAATATGTGCTTGTTGTCTGAATCGAAGTTGAGGGCTGCTCATAACCAGAGAAAATGGTTCAACTTATTTGCCGCGTGCGGTTCTGTGTCCATCATCACCATGTGAGTCATGGCAACACTCACTATTTCTGTCATTCGGTCGGTCGACGTACTGAACAAGACTGAACACAATCGTTCTTTCCAACCAATTTTCTCTAAACAAATTTTGCAGTGCATTGTTTTAGTTTCTAAAGTAATTTGTGTCATTCGGTGGATTTATAAAAAAAACTATCTAGTGATATACTTTAATGAATCAGTTACGATAAATAACATGTAAGTCTTCCATATCATGGATAGAAATTATGTTTGAGTGAAATTGCTGACAATATTCTTTTACAAAAGCCCATAGGCCGGCAGCGAAATGCTAAATAACAAAGCAACAACGACTGCTGGAATTCTAACAGCATGTTTAATAATATTCGTCCGAGACGCACAAGTTTTGGGTAACATAATAAATCGACCCAGTGATAGATATACTCTGGATATATCTGGATGTGCTTTGTATCATAAACTATGCTCGCACTTCGATGATGATCTCGCTGTACTGTCTTGTGCACTAAATGCGTCATACAACAAAACCCAAATTTTATTACTCTGCCAACACAAACTATGGAGTCACCAAGCAGAGCTCTTAGACAATGATTATGTGGAATATAAACTAAAGGAACCATGTTCAGAGGAGCCTGTCATATTAAACTGCCTAAGCCC
Organism: Leucania comma; assembly: GCA_958295575.1. Classification (NCBI taxonomy): domain Eukaryota; kingdom Metazoa; phylum Arthropoda; class Insecta; order Lepidoptera; family Noctuidae; genus Leucania; species Leucania comma. The sequence continues at coordinate 8,681,025 of OY282468.1, forward strand.
AAATGAATATATGATAGATTGTGTGCTAAAAAAGAAATCAAGTGTACGAGATAAAAAATGTTGGAGGATGATAAATAAAATTGAATCTCTAGTTTTCAATGATTGGCAGATCATTGGAAATTTTTTGAAGAACTGTTATGATGACATAGAAGCTCATACTTGTGGGAGAATACCATTTGATCAAAGAAGTCTGTCTCAGAAGCAAACTCTAAGTTGCTTAAAAGACAGAGACATTCACCCAAAACCTGAATGTCAGGCTGAGATGACTGTTCTTGATGAAATGAAGTATAATACCCTGCAGTTAGACAAGTTAATATTTGCTGCATGTAATTTGGATCAGAAGAACTTCTGCCCTGATGAGGTGCCAGGATCTTGGCTGATGTACAAGTGTCTTTTGAGACACAAGTATGAAAATGGTATGGAATTTTTACTCATATGCTAAACAGAGATTTTTGTGGTTAATGGATAATAAGTATTAGCACTTGTTATATAGCACTTGTTGGCATTAAAAATTTACTAACACTCCACTCTGTTATCATACTTGACTTATTTTAAATACATTTGTCTTATGGATTTAGTGCAATAGTAATATAATGTCAGTAATGTACCTAGTAGTTTTGTAATGTGAGTTTTATTTCATTACAGGAATGAGAAAAAAGTGCCAAGACCAACTGTTTTATGACCAAAGAAATATTGTTATGAACTATAGAATGAGTAAAGGATTAGTGAAATCTTGCAAAGAAGATATTAGAAAATATCACTGCCGAAAGGGTGTTGTAGATGATAAAGATGTCAGACTTGCACAAATTCTACTATGCTTGGAAAATGTGTCCCGCAACGACAGCACAAAATTAAGCCCAGAATGCACAGCTGAGATGATTGATCATAGAAAAATGCTTATGGATGACTATAGGCTGTCACCAGAATTGATGCAGAACTGTGCCAATGATATTACAATGCTATGTAAAGGAATTGAAGCAGGGGGCAGAACAATTCACTGCCTTATGGATCATGCAAGACCAAGAAAAAGGAAAGAAAAAAGAATCAGCATAGCATGTCAGAAATCTTTGGAAACTTTGGTTCAAGAAGCTGACCCAGGTGAAGATTGGAGAGTGGATCCAATACTAAGGAAGGCTTGTAAACCTGTGGTGGACAGAGCCTGTAGAGAAGTAAGCTATGGCAATGGTAGAGTCATGTCATGTTTAATGGAAAAACTTGGAACCAATCTAATGACAGCTGATTGTGAAGCTGCTTTATTGCAAATTCAATATTTTATATCCAGAGATTTTAAATTGGATCCTCAGTTATACAAGGCATGCAAATATGATGCTGTTACAGTATGTAAAGCAAAACTCCAGTGGGCAGATGCCAGTGAACACCAGAATGAAAAAGACCCTCTTGTATTGCCATGTTTGTACAACTATGCCTATAATCCTGATCTAAGAGGAAAGCTGAAACCTGGTTGTGAAGCTCAAGTGAGAAGAGTAATGAGACAGAGAGCTGTGAGTGTGGACATGATGCCAGAAATTGAAGATTATTGCATGGATGACTTGATTAATTTATGCTTCGAAAACACTGGAAAAGGAGAAGAAATATCATGCTTACAAAATAAAATAAAAGAACTAGGACCGAAGTGTAGAGAAATTGTTACAAATTTTACAGAAACTCAAAGCGGCCATATTGAATTGAATGCAATTGTGAATATTAACTGTCGGATTCCTATTGAGAGGCTGTGCTCATCTGAACTGAAAAGTAAGAAGGAGGAGGATGATGTCATGGAGTGTTTGATTAGTCATAAAAATGACCCAGAAATTAAAGCTAATGTAAACTGCAGAGCTGCCATAGAGCATGAGCAACTGATCTCACTTAAAAATTATAGATTTACCAGAAAATTTAAGAATGCTTGCAAATCCTATGTTGTTAGGTTTTGCCCCAAGGCACAAACCAAAAGTCAAGTGGTCACTTGTCTCAGTGAAATAGTAAGAAATGATACAATAACCAAGAAGAAGCATACAATATTTAAAGATTGTCGCCAGCAACTGAGACAGCAGCTGTTTCAACAAAAGGAAAATATTGATTTAGATCCAGAATTAAAACAAGCTTGTAAGAATGATTTACAACTATACTGTCCTAATGTACCCCATGGAGAGTCAGCTGCATTAGAATGTCTTCAGACAGCTAAAGCAAAGTTATCAGATGACTGCAGGAAGGCCATATTTGTTGTTCGAAAACAAGAGTTTGCTGACAATGCAGTTGACTATCATTTAATTACGAGTTGTAATGATATGATAGACTTGTACTGCCATAACACAGATGCATCAAAAATTCTAGATTGCTTGAAGGTATTTACTATATTAATTTAGTTTTATTTTCGATTTGAACCATGGTCAAATATCATGTTTCTTTGATTGTATCCTATTCATTGTTCCAGATTCATCGCCAGGAACCACATTTTGATGAAAACTGCAAAGTAGTTATTGTTAATAGAATGATAGAACAAAATATGGATTACCGGTTCAACAACAATTTACAAGATGCTTGCAAAACGGATATTACGAAATATTGTTCAGATGTGATCGGTATAAAATCCATTTTTAAATTAGGTAGACATATTTGCCAACTCTGTAGTAGATAATTTAAATATTAATGGATTATTTAGGATCCTGTAGGTAGAGTGTAGTTAGTTCTGATAAGATCACAGAACAGAAGAATGTAGTTAGAAGCCGTAAGTAGGCGGGGCGCGCGTACCCCGAGGTTTGCGATGTACCGCATAAGCTGCTACGCGCATGAGCGACGCACGTCAGTCGTGTTGCGGTCGCCACGTTGATAGTAACTATATAAAAAAATATAAAAATACTGTGTTGTTTTAGAGTGCAAACACGATAGCAGAACCAAGAATTTATCAAATAGTCCTATCATCGGTTAGTCCGGGTTTATTTTATTTTGATTCTTTTTGGAAAACAAGATATTAATAAAAAAAAAAGACAAATAGAAGTTTAGTTTATTTTGTACTATCTATGGTCTTTAAAAAAAAATACTCTAGACCATTAAACAAATGTCACTGTCAACTGCTCAATTTGAGAGCACCATTGGAGTTATCCTTCGACTATATAGCCCCTAGACACCGCATGCTTGCTCTAACGCACCAAAAAAATCTGTCAACTAGCTGAGGTGCGGGAAGCGGGGTACTGCGTTCTGATTGGTCCGACCAAGGTCATTACGACATTAGGGATGGGATAGATTTAAATAAATCACGAAAGTAATCGATACTTTCGTGATTTTATTATAATATTTACTAGAATTATTAATTGAATTTTTTACCTTCCTAGTTCTTGATATTATTTTAACATAAAATGTACATACTTATAAATTTTTAGTGGTAACGTAAAATTATAAAAAAAAAACTTATAATTATTGTAACGGTAAAAAATAGTATCCAAGGAACCATTTTTCTCGCTTGTTTGCAATTATCCATTTACTTTTAGAAACAGAATCTTCCGGGAAACTACGATCAATACCCGGTTAACAATAAAATTTCATTTTTATTGTAGGAATTATAAAATGATCGTATAAATAGTAAATAAGTATTTTGTTATATCGATAACAGAGGCGGTCATAAGAATCGGTACATCACTAAACACATCAGATCTATTAGTCAGATGTGTTGACAGACATGCGTCGCCTGTTATTACACGTCTAGTGGCTTTAAGGTCTTTGGAGTTATCGATATTGTAAAATTATAATGTTCATTGTTGTATCGGAAAAGAATACCCAAGTGCGTCGACAAAATTATAAATGTACACAATTTTTTTTTTTAATTTTAGCTAAATAAAACTTAAACAGGGTTAAACTTTCGATGGGTTCAAAATGTAGTTTTCGTGTTATCTTGTAACTTCAAATTTCCTAAAGATCCCGATATCAAAGAAAAATGCATTGATGTAACTGGAAGGCAAACATTAAAATTTGTTTCCTGAAAAAACTAGCATAATTTTTTCAAATCACTTTGAAAGACTGTGTAATTTAAACAGAAAGAAAAACCATAGCGACACAACAGTGCCAAAACTTGAGTTCTGCATTGTACTCTTAGAGAAAAATCTGGTTACAACAAACCCGAATAGTCTCGAAGAAGGTCAAGATGTTACAGGTGTCTTCAAATCTGTATGGACTTTAAAAGCGAATTTGTTGTTTGCCAAGAAACACTGGCTTCATTTAGTTTAAATTAACGAAGACATTGATATGTAGAAGTGTTTATGTTGTTATTCACTTAATTTTTTTATTTCAGCATCAAAAGAAATCCTTAATTTCAATTATAAGTAATTACATGGTTAATGTAATAGCTACAAGCCCCTTAATAAATATAATTTAAAAAATACGTAAGTATTTCGTTTTGATAATTTATCGACTCAGGCTGTTGACTTTATTTTACTTGAATATAAAACACAATATCGATAAAATAGGCAACGCCAATGGTACATCTCTAGAAAATGACGTTTAGCAATGATTTTTTATAGGAAATATCAATCTTATTTAAAAAAAAATAAAGGTCTAAATTGATTGCTGACATTATAGAGACATCTAGCGCCGAGTAGAGGAAATTGTTCATAAAATTATTCCATGCAAGTTAACATGTTAAAGGGTAGGTAACTAACAACTCTGCACTCATTAAAATACGGATTATTTTCTAAAACGGAACGATTGATTAAACTGCCTTCTTTTAATTAATATTACAATGCTCAATCACATTAAAGATTTCTTAGTGTTATGAAATATGATATATACCTGTCAGTGAGTTTGGGAACACTGGTCCCAATAAAAATGAAGTGCTATACAATTTCTAATTACGTTCTTCTGTTCTGTGGATAAGATGCTAGGACATTAATATTTTAAACACTAGAGTTGTAAGCAAATGGAGTGTCATATGCTTGTTTCTTGAATCAATCCTATTCACCTAAATGTTTCAGGCCACAGATACATTTTTGTTCCAATTTACCACCATGTTACTACCCCATTTGCTTACTACTCTGAGTAAATAACTAAATCTTAATCATATTGCTATTTTCTTTTCAAGCAAAAGAACCACAAGATATGGAACTTCAAGGCAAAATGTTATATTGTTTAAAAGAAAAGTTTAGAGAATCAAAATTGACTAAGGATTGTGAGAATGAACTGGCAAATGTATTGAAAGAGCAAGCTTTGAACTATCGTCTTGACCCTTTGCTTGGTAAATTATGCAAAGCTGAAATACAGACAATATGTGCTGTGCCAAACGATATAACAAATTCTGATGGACAGGTATAGTAATATTAATCAGATTATTTAAACTGTTGGTACTACCTGCCTAGCTTTCTGTACTAACGATTCTCCATGAGATATTGGTGATATAATAAAGGTTGTTTATTAGCTATACTAATTTTATGAAGGGGGGAAAGATTTGTTTTTGTTTGTAATGAGTAAAATCTACTGGACCAATTTTAAAAAGTTTTTCTACTATACAATTCTACTTTACAAGTGAGTGATAATGCTATATATTTTCTATTTACATGCGGGCGAAACCGTTGGCAGAAGATAGACTTTTATTATTATTAATGAATTCAAATTATTTTCTCAACAGGTGGAAGAATGCCTGAAAAATGCTCTCTTGAATCATAAAATCGTCTCAGCTGAATGCGCGCGTGAGGTTGCGCAAATAATAGAGGAAACTGAAGTTGATATTGAGGCAGATCCTTTACTGGAGCGAGCTTGTGCAATGGACTTATTGACATATTGCAAAGATCTGGACCATGGTGCTGGCAGGCGTAAGTTTACGAATATATATAAAATGAATTAGATAATATAAATATTTTGTGTCACTGAATATATTTTTTTGATTGTTCCAGGTTTAAAATGTCTGAAGATAATACTGAATGATAGCAATAGAAAATTAGAGGCTGAATGTCAAAAAGCACTTTCAAGTAGATTAGAGATGTATAAACATGTTGCTGCAGTAAGTGTACCATACCTATTTTTCATTATAATATTTAGTATCTAAAAATTGTGAGCTATATCTACCAGTGGCGAAGCGTGGATATTATCAGAAGGGAAGCCGAATTATTAAAAGTTCACTCACCAAATACCACCTAGCTCAATAATGCAGAAAATAGACCCTAATCCATCGTTGCGTTAATAAATAATGGTCATATTTGGAGTGGCACAGCCTATTTGCACATTTTTATTTTAATTCTCAAAACTTAGTGCAAATAATCTAAACTATATCTATCCATGACGTCTGCGACCCAACACACAAAATAAATGTTGAACTGTACATTATAACTATGTCACCACACTAAAACATTAAAAACAAATAAAATACAACAAGTAAACAATATCAAATAACGAAAAATTCGCGCCACACACACCGCCGGCCGCCATGTTAATTTTATCTTATAAAAATCCTGCCAAATAAGGTGTTTTTCTTGTCAGTTTGAGTTTTATGCAGCTAAATCCATTCTTATTTTGGAATCATTACAATGACTAAAAATCATGAATTAATTTTTTGCACCTGTGCACTGCTCATATATCCATCATAAGCTGGCGGGCAGCAAGTTATTTTGGTAAAATTTTCTGCGTTCTAGAGAGAGACGGAAAGCGTTGGAGTAATAGGAGTTAGTTCATATGAAAGAAAGAGATAGTTGCGTAGTATGGGATTTTGTTGTTCGAAGTGGGAACTCGGTATTTTTCGGCTTATGATTTTGACAGCTGGCTAGTTAAATGTAGTAAAAGTTTAAAAAATTCGAAGTGAGTGAACAATGGAACGAACTTCGAAGGTCGTTAACCTTTAAATTACATTTTCTTGGGAAGCCGGTGGGAATCGTGAAATATGGACCCTTCGCCACTGATATCTACTGGAGTTTAACGAAATAAATGTTGATATAATAAGCACTCTATGTGTTGACCACTCTGTGGGCCAAACATAAAAAATATGGATATTTTTTTGTTAAGCTGGTTTTTCATGTTTTTTCCTTGTTTCAGTTGAATGTGATAGAAAATTTCGGGGACATGTATAACGAGATATCATCATCACCGTCTAAGAAATACTTTTTAATTGTAGGCATTTCAATTATAGGTTTAATTTTTATATGTGGTTTATATTGCGGTAATTTGGCTAGACAAGCCATGTATGTTAAGAAGAAATAGATATTATAATATATAATTTAAATTAATAAAGATCTTTTAAAAACTATAATGTTGAATTTATTACCAATGTTAACAGGAGACAGAAAACTGTATTATAACACTGACTGAGAACTTAAAATAATCTGTAATATTTTTTTAATAAGACATCATTAGTCCTGAGGCATCTTTTATCATTACATGACTTCATCAAAATCCATTTCATCAAGTTCATTAACCACCTCTTTTTTGACTAATGAAGATTTGACTTCTTTCTTGATTTCTACTTTTACATCCCCTTTGGCAATTTTCTGGGACTCTTCAAAGTACTGATTTGGATGGTTGATACCTAGTCCAAGGTCAGAATGATGCACAGCATCAAAGTATTTGCTACAGGCTACTTGGAAATGTCCTTTCTTTGTGATGTCTATTATTTCACCAATTGCTGAAAGAAAAATAAATTATATAAATTTATATTATAGGAAATTATACAATAAAATCAGTTCTATTTTATGAATTAAAGTAATCACATACCTTGAACATCAAAACCATAACCTTGAAGCCTATTCTTCAGAATAGAAACATCACAATGTTTATAAGGACAGCCATGGCAGTCTCCCGGCCCAACAGTTGTATTGATAATCTTCAAACAACTAAATGGAGAATAGTTCTTCTTACTTCCCTCCTTTCCATAGTTGTATCTAACATTATAAGCATATTGTTTTTCAAATTTATCCAAATCCATTATTTTAGTGAATTCTTCCCTCCAGAATGTCAGTGAATCTTCTAATGTTACTCCGATTCCTTTTAAAAATAACCCATACTGGAGTCTGCCTCCATGTCTTAGATGGTGGGCTACTCTCAGTTGCTCATGAAGTTGTCGCATACATAGGGGGAATGATTTCACAGCTAATGAGTCTAGACTCTCAATAGGTATAACGGCTTTAGCATTGCTGTAATCATTGCCAGAATATGATTGATGCAATCCTTTCAACAATGAGACAAGTCTCTCATCCTGTTCAATCTCACCCAGGTGATGACAAGCAACAGCTAAGCTTTGTTTTAGCTGTGTTCTATATTGAGCAGAGAGCACTGATATGAAATCTTTATGTGCAATATAAGCATAACCACTGCTAAGATATACTTTTCTCATTTTAACCAGATCCAAAACTTCATAAAACTTCACTTTGTAAAATTTCATATTTTCTATATTAGGATGCGGAGTAGATTCTCTCAGATAGTGTATAATCTCACTTTTCTCCTCATCAGAGATATTAGTATAGCATAGATTGTTTAATTTGAAAAATGTTTCAACAGCTTCACCCCTCATGGTAGCAAACCTCATTTTAAACAATTCCAGTTCTCTTGCTATGAACCAACGACGCAATTCTTCAGTTCTACAGTAAGCAAGCCGAAGAATGAAGTGTGCAATATGATCTTTACGTCTCGCCTGCAAGTCAGCTTCAGTAGTGGCACAAGACGATTTCTCACAAAGCTTTGCATAATATTTTAAGCCTTGGGTTCTAAGTTCACCAATCACGTAGTCTGTCCATTCCTCTGAATACATTCGAAGTCCTTTGAGAGTAGTTGCTGTTGCTAAGCTTCTCAATAAAGTCACTCTTTCTAAGGCTAGATTTTCGAATTCTTGAAGTGTTATATCTTCAATAGGTGGAATCTTGTACATTTGAAGATCATGAGGGTAGGTTTCCACAAGACTTCCCGTTAGTGGCACTTTGGTGGATTTTCTCCTTATATTCAAATCCATCGTGTTTTATAACAAGTTTACAATTTTACATGAACACAAAACACACAAATTGATATATAACTTTCGCGCCTTTTCTGACGTATGACATTGACAGTGAATGACACTGCTAACATTTTGAAATGGTCATGACCGGAGGAGGAAAAGTTTATGGTTTCTAATAAAAAAAAAACAGCTAGAAAACGAAAAGAGTGATAGAAATATGTGCGCGGCATTTATTGAAGGATAGCCATAATAAAGGTAAATCAAACTTTTTATAGTTTTTCAAATTCACTAAAAGATGAGAGTGGTTACCGATTCTAGAATTTTCATCATTTGGCTCATGACAAAAGCTCGTAGAAATTCATCAGAATTATCAGAAAAATAAGGTTCATTGCAATCTCTTCAAAGATTTAGACAAAGAGAATATAAGCACTACGTTTGATTTAGATTTCAGTTTTATACGTTTTGTCACAAATGGAATGAAGGATTGATGGACAATAGAAAGCGTGCTGAAGCGTGCTGCTAGCTGCTTAGAACGGAAAAAACACATGACACGCATGCTTCTTCAACACACTGTTTCCGGTTTTACGCTTCACTCCTCTCCCCTCCTCTCCTGTCTTGATTGTCAATCTGTCAAGTAGTGTAAACTCAATAAAAATCGAATTTTATTTATATTTTGAATTATTTTCATCTGAAGAAATAATAAACTATGATTAACTTTACTCCAAACAGTTAAAAAAAGCCATATGTAATATATTGGTACGGGTTTAAAGTGTAATAGGATTATAAAATGGTATCCAAGAAGATGCAGTCGTCATTGGACGATTTAGTTCAATATACACAACTTTTCAAGCCGGTGCCGACTGTTCTGCAAGGGACTGTGCTCCCCTTTTTGATAATATACCCAATCGTTTTTTATTCGTGGATTGTTGTGTATGGAATTGAGGAAAATTTCGAGGCTGGGTTCGTGAGTGTCGTGGTGGTCGCCACTATACAAATTCTCATTTGCCTCTGCTGCTATTGGAGCGTACACATTCAGTGTTTCCTGGCGTGTTCTAAGGTAAGTAATTACGATTTTTCTACTCATCTTAATGACTATTGTCACTCATTGGATGGTCCTTATACTGTTGTAATTTGTTACTTTTTAATTTTAGGTTAAAGATCCTATCCAGGCTGAAATAGTGAAAGTTGTTCCAACATCTAATAATGGGTTCTCTGAAATTGTTAAACTTCATCATACCAAGGTTTGTTGTTATTCTTTTTATTAATAAAAATATAGGTTTGTAACTTGCCCACATAAGTTTTTCCAATTTTCTCATTCTAATTTTGTTTTATTTACCAGTCAACGAAAAAAGGAAGTATACACCCAGATGTTTGGTTTATATTTCAAAAAAGTAAGTATGTTTATGATTGGGACAAGAAAACATTTCATACCATTGAATTCCCCATCAATAAGACCTATGAGGAATATAAGGAGTCAAAAGGATACTTGGATGATGAAGCTATTGATACTGCTGAAAAGGAGTTTGGAAAAAATGAAATGATTATGGTTAGTAATATTATTTATATATCTGTCATGGAAAATAAAAAATTTAAGGTGATATATACAACTATGTAGACTCCAGGGGCCTAACCATGATGTGTTAAAATGTCATTCATACAAGCAAGAAAGGGGGATAGAGCTATTCCGGGTGTATAGACACTCTGTATAGCTCCATTTCTTTAACAGTTCAGTTTAGGTTGTAACTTGGATCACATTTACGTGTTGGTTGTGTTCGGTGCTAGAATTTTGTCCCTCAACATCAGCTCCAAATATGTATTCTTAAGTCAGTCTGAGTTGATTCATTCACATCTAAAAGCCTTATAAGTTGCATTTAAAGTGAATCAAACAAAATCATTGTGTATACAAAAGCTAAATCAATGGGTATTGTTTAAAGTAGTCTGAAATGAAAACATTACACTGCAATTGAATTATAACTGTATTCAGTTATGCTCTACAATCTGTTAAAGTATTTGAAAGTCTTTCTAGCAACAATCTAGTAAAATAATGGACTTAATTAAATTAGATCCATGCATGAGAAAATATTAAGGTTACATCATATACATTTTTCTTTACACCTATACTTTACAGTTATTATAATTGGATGAAATGTAATTCTGTTCAAGTTAATACATAATGGCATTAGTTTTGCATTTTAAAACATGTCCATATATGTGGATTACCTCAGTCCATGAATATTTAAATGTTTTGTAGGTAAATAGTAGATAGTTGTCATCAAGGGCATCTATTAAGTTTCCAAGTAATTTACTGCCATATTTTTAGGCTCAATTTCTTTCATATTATACATGCTAAGTTCAATATTGTTTTTACAGGTAGTTCCAGAGTTTATGGAACTGTTCAAGGAAAGAGCAACAGCACCATTCTTTGTGTTCCAAGTATTCTGTGTTGCACTGTGGTGTTTAGACAAATACTGGTACTACTCCATATTCACCCTGGTCATGTTGGTCATGTTTGAGTGCACCCTAGTGCAGCAACAGCTCAGGAATATGGCGGAGATCAGAAAGATGGGAAACAAACCTTATAACATCAATGTGTACAGAAATAGGAGATGGCGCCAAATAATGAGTGATCAGCTACTGCCAGGAGATGTTGTATCTCTTATAAGATCAAGTAATGACAATCTAGTCCCTTGTGACATTGTTCTCCTAAGAGGTTCATGCATTGTTGACGAGTCCATGTTAACTGGTGAAAGTGTGCCCCAAATGAAGGAAGCAGTAGACAATGAGAAAAATTTAAAACAAATATTAGATCCTGAGGGTGACGGTAAACTGCACATGTTGTTTGGTGGCACCAAGATAGTTCAACATTCTTCCCCTACCAAAAATACTTCAGCATCTTTAAAGGCTCCTGATAATGGTTGCATCGGATATGTTATTCGCAATGGCTTCAATACATCTCAAGGAAAACTTTTAAGAACTATTTTGTTTGGAGTGAAGAGAGTAACAGCTAACAATCTTGAGACATTTGGGTTTATTATGTTCTTGCTTATCTTCGCAGTCGCCGCCGCTGCATATGTTTGGGTCAAGGGCTGTGAGGATCCAGAGAGGAATAGATACAAACTATTTTTAGAATGCACACTGATTTTGACATCAGTTGTGCCCCCAGAACTGCCAATAGAGTTGTCACTGGCAGTTAACACATCATTGTTATCATTGTCTAAGCTAGCAGTATTTTGTACAGAACCTTTCAGAATACCATTTGCCGGCAAAGTAGAAATATGCTGTTTTGATAAGACTGGTACACTTACAAGTGATAATTTAGTAGTAGAGGGTGTGGCCGGTATAGCGGACCACAAAGATGCTAATGTCATTCCATTATCTCAAGCACCTATGGAGACTATACAAGTTCTGGCGTCATGTCATTCTCTAGTGCAACTAGATGATGGTGTGGTAGGAGACCCTTTGGAGAAAGCAACTCTGAAGGCTGCAGAGTGGAACCTGACCAAAGGAGATGCTGTTGTGCCAAAGAAAGGGAAGTCACCAGGTCTGAAAATTGTACACAGAAACCACTTTTCAAGTGCCCTTAAAAGAATGTCTGTAATAGCAGGCTATCAGGTCAATGAGCGAGGTTTCATGGAAACACATTACATAAGTAGTGTCAAGGGTGCACCAGAAACGGTGAAGACCATGCTCAAAGAGGTTCCTAGTCATTATGATCATGTCTACTTAACTCTATCGAGACGAGGAGCGAGAGTTCTGGCCTTAGGTTATAGGAATTTAGGAAAATTAAGTTCTCAAGACATTAGGGATATGTCTCGTGAGGACATCGAGTCTGATCTGACCTTTGTAGGTTTTGTTATTATCTCGTGTCCTTTGAAGACCGACTCGAAAAAAGCTATATCAGAAATCGTGAATGCTTCTCATTCTGTGGTTATGATTACTGGTGACAATCCGCTGACGGCGTGTCATGTTGCTAAAGAACTGAAGTTTACTCAAAAAGAAGAAGTTCTGATACTGGCAGAAAGCGAGAATAAGTGGGGTTGGACGTCTATTGACGAAGAAGTGAATCTCCCGGTTAATCCGTTCAAGACGTCAAAACAATTAACTTCGAAGTTTGATCTGTGTATAACAGGGGAGGGTCTGACATTCCTGAATGAGAACCATCACAATTTCTTGCTGGAGTTGATGCCTCACATCAAGGTGTTCGCAAGGTTCGCGCCGAAGCAGAAGGAATTTGTTGTTGTGACGTTGAAGGCGCTTGGATATGTGACGCTTATGTGCGGTGATGGTACAAATGACGTGGGGGCACTGAAACATGCTGACGTGAGTATTGTTATTTGCTTTGTCTTCGGAAAAGGAATATTTATGTGGATAAGGAATTAATAGGTGGATTAATTCACCATTGATCTAACAAAATATCATTGAAAATATAATGCTAAGTTCAACTACAGTACAAAGAATAAAACAAAATCGCTTCCCGCTGTCTGTCCCTATGTATGCTTAGATCTTTTAAACTACGCAACGGATTTTTTATAAATTTATTATAATAGACAAAGTGATTCAAGAGAAAGGTTTATATGTATAATAAATGCATAATATATTTAATATCACCATTGCACCCGTGCGAAGCTGGGGCGGGTCGCTAGTTAATAATAAATAATATGCTTCTCAAGCGAAACTGCACAAACAATGACAATTGTGTATTCCAAACTACAGGTAGGCGTAGCAATCCTAGCGAACGCGCCCGAGCGACCTCGCGAGAAGCCACGAGAAGAGCGCGCGGTAGAGGAAGCGCCGCGCCGCCCTACTAACCGTGCGGAGGCACGCGCCGAGGCCGCCGCGCGTCTGCGCAGGGCCATGCGCGAACTGGAGGAAGAAGACACACAGCTTGTAAGGTTGGGAGATGCGAGCGTTGCTGCGCCATTCACCAGTCGACTTTCCAGTATATTTTGTAGTAAGTTTTTTGTTGGAACTGTTTTTTTCATTCTGTCTTTCTATTAACTTATATCTTCCGATATATGTATTTTTAGTTTGCTAGTATTGAACTAAACTGCTCGTTTCTTAGTAGCTATTATAATAAAAAGGACTTGTCTGTCTACCTGTTCACGATAAACTCAAAAACTACTGAACAAATTATTATTCGGTTTTCTCCATTAGACTGAATGATCATGAGGAAGATTTAGGTGTTTAATACATGATACATAGATCGATATATTCTGTATTGTACATTAAAATTAAAATTACAATAGGAACGTAAAATTGATAGGGTGTTACAATGGGTGGCCTTATCGCTAAAATTGATTTTTGATTTTTGATCTTTTACATGCGTACTATACGAATAAGTATAAAAAGATCGAGAATTTCTAACAATATTTATAATTTTTTATTCTTTATGGTAAAACAGAATCTCTTTTCGAAACCAGCATCCATTGCTACATATTAGTTTTAATTATTCGATTAAAATAGATACGGACTGGCTCATGCAGATCGTAATTGAACATAATGACTCAACAGCAACTGACAATGAAAAGCTTTTGCCATATCTGTCTTTAGTCAATGACCTATGCATTCTGCTCAACTTGTCCCAGGGTCCATTACTTTGTTTGTATTCTTCGGGTTATTAACCCAGACAACCTACAGATTTTTACACAAAGCCATTTTGTATGTCAGCAATTAAAATTTGTTTTTATTACGATTTAGTTAGTGTCTTTTGATTCTCATACCTATATGAAATGTTTAAATAAACTACTTGTTATATTATGGCTTACTTCATCTCATAGATTCCTAGCTTTCATTGTGAAGACAGTTTAAATATTATAGACTGATTATGTTATTTTAGATTACTCTAGCGACCTGCCTCTGCCAGCTGCCCCAGCTTTTACTTAGGTTATGATGCGGTTTTTGTACCGAGTTGTCGCTAGCGAGTCCGTATGACTCATGATACGAATTAATTGTAATCTATTCGATGCAAGTTTATTCGATATCGATTACGGTGTAATTTTTCGATAGTAACGCATGGTAAGGGTACTATCGAGTTAACTTTTTTGAGCGAGTTTTATTCGAACTAACATCATTCGATTTCAAGTAGAGAACCCGTATTAAACACGTAAACCTCTCTCTTGAATCACTCTATCTATTGGTGAAATCCGCATGAAAATCCGTTAAGTAATTTTTGAGTTTATCGCAAAAATCTGAATAGAATGTGATTTACTTCATTTGTAATGGGTGCAATCAATGTAATTGGTATTTTGTCATTCGATGGTTAAATAAATTGATACTAAAACACCTTCATATTATTTTTTTCAGTCTGCCACATCATCAAGCAAGGCCGGTGCACCTTGGTCACAACCCTGCAGATGTTTAAGATCCTGGCTTTGAATGCTCTCATCCTGGCTTACAGTCAGTCTGTGTTGTATCTCGATGGCATCAAGTTCAGTGATACTCAGGCCACGCTACAGAGTCTGTTGCTTGCGTCGTGCTTCTTGTTCATATCCAGATCTAAGGTGAGGTTTTGAAGTAAATTATATTTTTAGTTAAATATGCACGATAAATTGCGGCGTCGCGATGTTTCACTACAAACTGTGGCCATATACATGTTATAATTTCTATGACTTATTTCAAAATCTTAGATATAAAAATGAATAGCTGTTCGGCTAATTTTGGTTTTGAAATATTCGTGATAGTCCAGGGAAGGTTTAAACGGTGAGAAAATATGGAAAAATTCACGAAAAAAAAAAAATCGAATGCAACGCCATTTCTTATTAAAATTCATTTTGTAATTAATTCTGCTGGTTCTGGTAATACCCGTAGATGGCGTTATCCTCTTTAGGCGATACGAAGTTGGCCGGGTCAGGTAGTATATAATATAGATCTATATATTTCGCAATGGGTGGGCTCGGCAATGGGTAGCTCGCTGTCCGTCCGTCCGGTAACAGACTGGTCTGAGCCCAAGGCGTTTACGGCGCGCACTGTTCCCGAGCGCCTCAAGGAGTTGTTAGCAAACTGTATGTGCCCAATAGGTCCGAAGCCTACTGGGGTCAAGGATTAGGTGAAAATGAACCCCGGGGCCCTGGATCGAAGGCAATGATTGGAACAGGGTAGGTTTGTAGTCAGTAAGAGTCTGACACTATCTCCCGCCCCCTAGGGCGGGATTTGTCATTTGATGATTTTACCTACCATAAAAAAAAACCATTCATCTCTGTCATTTGCAAGTTTTGTCTATGTGCCTCCAGCCACCGCATTTATATCTTCCACCCATCTTTTCTATCGATCTACCCCGCCAAAAGGCCTTCCTTTTCCTGTGACTTATGAACCAGCTCATTATAGCTTTTTTTTTAATTTATTTTTTTATTATTGATAGGATTGCGCTTGACCGCTATCTCACCTGATGGGAAGCGACGATACGTTCGACGATGGAGCGCGCTTACCTAGAAGAAACCTATTCACTCTTTTGACCATTTTTCTTTCTCTTTGAAGACATGTCTTGTCCATTTCATTTATTATATTACATAATGTATATTAATTTAGTTTATTATTAATTTTTTTCCCCCCATAAACCTACCGTAATAGATTTTTCCTTTTATTACACAATTATTGCAGGTACTAGGTATTTAGGCGCCCTTATTTGTTCTAACATATCCTCATACTTAATTCTATTTTTTACTCCACAGCCTCTAAAACAGCTATCCAAGCAGCGACCGCTCCCGAACATCTTCAACGTGTACACGATTATGACGGTTCTTACACAATTCGCTGTGCATTTCCTATGTCTCATATATTTGGTGCATGAAGCAACATCACGGTCGCCAGGAAGGTAAGAGAAAATCACACGAAGATCAATAAATCCAGTCAGAAACAATTGAGTAAAAAAAATAATGTTTTACATTTCATAAACCCCGACCTACAGTTTTATAATGTACATTTTATACCCTTTCATTTGAAACTTGACCATATTTGCAAACCATTCGGTTATTCATTCCTACTTTCGACTTCCCCATACCTTGTAAATGGTTCAACAGAACAAAACCAAACATTATAAGATCGAACCATCGATAAACAAACTGCTTAGAAAAAAATGTATTCAAATCGGTTTACCCGTTTATGAGCTACAGTGCCACAGACAGACACACACACACACATAGCGGTAAAACTAATAACACCTATCTTTTTGCGTCGGGCTTTAAAAGCCAATGGATAACATTGACATGACTCTTTCCTCTTATCCAAATGATTTATTTATTATCCATGGCAATCGCAAGTCATACGATGTGTTTTAATTAACCATTTCTTAATTAAGAGCTTGCTTGCTTTTATTGCTAATTAATGAGCATCATATTTGCGAAATTGCTTTGTTTTCTTTCTTCTTATTATTTTTTTTTAAATTAAAAATAATTACCTACATGGTAAAGTTATCTGTTAGCTGTAATGTTATCTAGAAAGAAAAATAAAAACAATTAGACAATATAAAATGAAGCATGCACAAAGCCGTGATAATTCAGTGACTAGGCCTGCGGAATTATTTGAAAGAGTTACCGTAGTTCGGTAAACATAAAGGGTAACTGAAGAAACGCAGGCGGGTTTTAGTCAGTAAAAGTCTGTCATTGCCCCGCGCGCTACTCGAAGCGGGAGTCATTTGCTGATTTCCCACTGAAAAAAATGAAAACATCGATATATCGGTCTAGTACGCCGATATATCAATATTAAATACATTTTTACTAGGTATTTTTTAGGTACTTTAATTTCGGCGTTTTGTCGATATTGATAATTATCGATGTTTTAGGGTTGGATATATCGAAATTTATCGGTTTTCCGATAAACAGTTGCATCTCTGGCCGTATTTCTTTGCCGTAACGCCAGGCATTTTAGTTAGAGTGAATTCAAAATCAGTGGTAAAAATATTTTTTTCACTGCCGGCCTCAAAACGATCAACGAAAATATTGTGAGGAAAAATTCGAAGACAAGTCACATCACTTGAATGCATGGTGTATTAGGGTCATTCGTCGTTACAGAGAGGAGGCCTTTGTCCCATCAGTGCGAACGTTAAAGGGCTGATTATACTTATGATAATACTGAAGCCGTATGATAATACTGTGTCTAATAATATTATTATTTTGCAGAGATACTAAACCTAAACTGGATATGGACTTAGCAGAGGATGAGGAGCGCGAGTTCGCTCCGGATCTGCTCAACAGCACCGTCTACATCATCTCTATGTCGCTGCAGATATCCACCTTCGCTATTAACTATAGGGTACGTAACAAACTCAAATTAAAATAAGATCACACTAATTTTATATATAAATAACGTTAAAATCCAGAGATCCATGATGATTTCCCACTGTTTGCATATACATAACATTCATTAGCCGCAACTACATATTAGTAAGTAGATAGTTATCAACAATATAGAATACTTCAATTAACAGCAAATGAGTAATGAATTTCTTTCTGCCTTCAGGGAGAGCCGTTCATGGAAGGTCTCCGCGACAACAAGCCGCTCTTGTACAGTATTATGATCTCGGGCGGGGCGGTGCTGGCGCTCGCTCTCGGCATCTTCCCTGACCTCTCCAACATGTTCGAGATTGTATATTTCCCACCTGATGTAAGTATACCATTATGTTAATATTGCTTGGTATTAGAGGTTAAAGATGGATTCAATTATTATCTAAGAGTTGGTTTTTAGCACTTAGATATTTTTTTATCTAGATATGAATTAACTATTGGGTATAGTCGAATATACAACTACATTTATAGTCTGCGAATAATCAGCGATTAGGAGGTCCTAGGCAAATATTTTAGCGTTGAAACCCTGACTGAACAGAAAAAGCAATTTGTTGAGATTTCGAACTAATAACGATTTTTATTTATTTATTTGGCTAGTTAAAATAGTCACAGAGTTCCACAAAAATCGTAATAAACAAAAGAACAAGGTAAGATACACTGTCCTTTGTAGCAGCTAGAAAAAAACAAAAGAAAACAAAGCCATATATATTTTTGTTTTCTGTGAACACTACTGGCTTTCAATTGGAAAAAAAATACACGAGTCTCCCACTATCCTGCTTCCGAATTTTAGATCTCACCCAATATACATACACAGTTTGAAAATGATAGTAAAATTTATTGTCAGTTAGAAACTGGCCCTTAAAATGGAAGTGAGATATCTCATTTTCATTTTCACTGTGTATATTCACTATTGTATATTAACCATACCTAATTTTGTTCCAGTACCGGATTATACTAGTACAAGTCTTGATAGCCGACATGCTGTTCGCATACATAGTGGATCGCCTTTGTCTCATCCTGTTCGGCGAAGGTCTCCGATTTAGGAGTACGTAGCGCGTGGCACCGGTATCCAGTCGCACTCGGTCTTTATGTAACGGTAATAGGCTTATGTGTTCGTCCACAGATTACGTACTAGAAAGATACTATGTTTTGTACATTTGTTGACCGAATTATACTTTTTTTATGTGGCAAATCATTAATAGCCTTCTCACGCTCTTTTTGAAGCGACTGGTCAGACTTTTATTGACTAAAACCCACCTGAGTTCCTTTAGTTGCCCTTTGCGAGAGCTAAGGTAACTTTTTCGAATAATAATACCGCAGCTGGTAGAATTATACTGGATTGAATATTTGCTGTTTACGGTTGATGTGAATTGGTAAAATATAAGTTCACGCTTTTTAAAGAGATAGACAGAACTATACTTATATTTAGCAATTTATATGTATTTCCTATTTATTAGAACACAAATCCAGACTGGGCATTTATAGAAATTTCTTTGGAAATTTATAGAAGACATTTCGCAATAAGATTAGACTTCTAAACAAACCTTTTTTTGCTATTCGGTCAACCGATTGTGACTTCTGTGCAGTAGACATAAGGATGGCATTAAAAGCAAAAAGTGGTTACAATACCAACTATTTACTGCAGCCGCCACTTATCATGCCACCAACGCAATAAAAGTCAAAATCGATAGAACGGACAGTAAAAAAATGTTTGTTTAATGTCTAATCTTATTGCGAATGGAGTTTAGATTAAAAAGGCGACAGTTTGTGAGTGTGTTGTTTGTATATTTGTTACTTCTTCACGCTCGAACGGATTTGAGTGGAATTTGGCACACGGGTAGACCGGGACCTGGAATAATAATAGCACATGAGATATTTTTATCCCGGGAGTTTGTTTCCTTTGGATAACTTTCTACAGTCACGAGGACGATGCCGTTGGCAGCAGGCCTACGCAGGCAAGGGCGGCATGGCAAAGAATTATTTTTTTTACTAATGGACATTCAAACGTTTCGATATAGAAATACGACATAAATCACTATTCTTCAAAATGATACCGTGGCATCTCATGGAACTTCATTGCATGGCATTAAAAAACGCTCCACGGGCTCCCGCGGTGGAATGGCTTGGCGTACTGCGGTAGGCAAGAACCCTAGTGCTCGTTGTGACTGCGATGTGAGGCGGGGGTAGAAAAAAGACTAAAAGTGTATCGCGCAGCAGGAGCTGCCAAGCCATGCTTTGTTGTGCCGCGGCAAACCGTGGTAAGGCGTTGGAATACCGCGGTATCTAAGCGGCTAGTGTGAGCTGACTGGTGGCAAAATCCTTTGCCATGACGTACCGGTTTGCATAGGCTTTTATCCTAGTATAATTATAATATAATATTACACATATATAGGTAATTGTATTTTCCTTTTCTCTTTTTTACATTGTGTAAAGAGATATTTTAATTACTCATGCTGCCTTTATTTATCTACTCAGGGACAAATGTACAAAATCAAGTATCAAGAATTTTGGACAGTACGTAATCTGTCAATATTTCGTGTAAATATTAAAAAAAAAAAATACGTTACTTGTCTCGGTGTAGTCTATGACTGGGGACGGTGTAACCGCTCAAATATATGTGCATTTAAGTATGATGAATAAATGTGTCGATGGTATTTATTATAAAATATAATTGTGTAGTTAAATGTACCAAAGTGTTTTATTTACACAAGTGATTTCCTATCAGTTGATTTATCAGCCTTTTCACACGTTTTTACTTTTTATCATCAGCATCAGACATACTCGTGAGTAACTATTTATAATAAGCATACCCAGATCTAGTTTGTGAGAGAACTGTTGGGTGCCCTCAGAATTGTATATTTATACACTTATATTATAAAGGTATAATTTGATAAATGTGTGTGTATATATTTGATACTTCGTAACGCTTGAACTCCTGAACGGAATTCGATGAAACTTGGTACACAGTTAGACCATGTCCTGGAATACCACTTATGACACTTTTATCCCGGTAGTGTGTTTCCTTGGGTTAATTTTCTACTATCTCGTGGACGAAGCCGCTGGCAGCATATTAAAAAGAAAATCCGATTGACTAACATGACAATTACCGATACACACACACACACACAGCCGAAACTCCTGAGACCATCCTGAGACTAGGTGCGTGAAATTTTGCACAAGGCTTCTTTTTATGACGTAGGCGACCATTAAACTGTCAAACACCAAGAGGACACCATAGGTGTGCGGACAGGTGTCCGCACACCTATTGTCTTTCTATTGTGACTATAATTACGATATTATAGATAGGGTTAAGGGGATGAAACGGGGTGTTCAAAGTTTGTATGAAGAAACCTACTTGCAAGCAGGCGAAGCCGCTGTCAGAAGCTAGTTATTTACAAGTTACACACTTCATAAGACTGGGGCCAAAGGTTATGTGAGAATGTCACCACGGGCCCCGGTACAAAGGCAATGAATGGAAGGGTAGGTTTTTGTCAGTAAGAGTCTGACACTATTTCCCGCCCCACCCAAGGGCGGGATTTGTCATTGGATGATTTTACCTACCAAAAAAAAAAAAAACATAAGAACGCTGGTGTTTAGGTTTAGGCAACACGTTGATTCAGAGTGAGCACAACACAATCCTCTTTGACACTTATTTTTATTTCAGTATTTCACAAACAAATACAATAGTCAACCTATACTATTCGTATCGCCTAATGAACAAGGAACATTCAGATGCGAAAGGAAAGTAAGGTCGTGGTAACGTCCGTAAGGGTATTCTCGCACCAGGGTTATCACTTTAATGCTTCCAGCCGCCTCCCAGGCCTCCTAGGCCTCCGATGCCGTAGCCGATGCCTCCGTAACCGATACCGATGTCGCCATAACCGTAGCCGATACCGGCGCCGGAGAGCCCGATACCACCATATCCTAAGCTGCCTAGACCAGCTCCAAGGCCGTATCCTAGGCCACCGAGCCCAACCAGGCTGCTAGCGATGGGGGCAGCAGCAACTGGCGCTACAATTTGCTTGCTGACAACCGGAGCAGCGACAAACGTTTGCGGATGGGCAGCAGGGCCAACACGTTTAACCACAGCGTTGAATCCTGAGACGGGGTCAGCAGTGTAGTCCACAACTCGGAGGGTACCGTCGGGTTCCGTAAGTGAGTAAGAGCCTTTCACGACGCCTCCGTCGCGAGACTCGGTCTGCGCTTTATGATCACCAGTTACGGGGTCGTTGACCGCGTAGTTGAAGCCATAACGCGGGATTGACTGGGGAACAAATTATAAGTCTTACATTTACATAAAATATATATTAGTAGGTATCCTTGTTTATAGGTACGAATGTAACGAAATAAAAATTTCATGACAATTTCAATAAGCTAAAACTTAGGTAGGTAGTAGATAGGTAAGTACTCTGGGTATAAGTGGTTTTAATTATGTAGTACCTATAGAACTTACAAAATATTTAAGTTTAACTGAAGGGGGCACCACAACTAAAAAGTGTGTAAGTGATAAAAACTTTTTCAAAAATAAATAAATAATACAAGAGACCTCAAAATAAAAATTAAGAAATAAAATAACGTAGAAACGAAGCTAGAAACACCGACTTCCGATAGTTATTACGATTAGTACTTTTTTGGAAAAAAAAAACTTTTTCAACCCAAATATTTTCCTAATATAAGGCAAATGTCTGGATATTGTTTTTTTATTTTTTTAATCTACTCACAATACTGCCGGTAGCGATGGGCAGTGCCCCGATCGCGGACGGAGCAGCCGTTGCTACACCCAGCAAGCAAGCAATCTGAAAATGAATGCAAATAAATGTATGAATGAAGCAACGTGTTTCATGAATATATTGAATCGTATTGTAGGTAGGCATTGTTATAATCTATCGCGAAATCAATCATATTTTTTTGCACCGTCTGATTTTGTTGTAACCGATAAGCGCAATTAAATTATTTTTTTTTCCAGGTTTAGGTAGGTACCTACATTTTTACAATAGATAGGTAGGTAGGTATAGTAGTCCCTGCGTGGTTTACACAACTGAGTTGTACACTTCTGACACTTACTAAGTTAGAAGTCGTATAATTTTGAAACGTGGACAATTCAACATGAATGCGGTTGCGAAGCGATCCGACGCGATGCACACGAATTTAACGCGAGGCGGCGGCATTGTCCTTTCTGGGCGTAAAGTCATCACTTCAGCTGCCACTTATTTAAACAAATCAACGCGCCACAAAAGTTCGCACGAAAATGTTAAATCATTGCTCGTTGCCGTTCCGCACCTACGTCCAGTTGGTAACGTAACCACCGCAATAGATAATTAACTGTTTGTTTAATTCGCGCCGCATTGCTTCGCATTGAGGTTCGCGTTTAAGTGCATACGTGGGACATCGTATAAGTTAATTAGGACAATTCATTAGTTACATCAGTTCTATAAGAAGAAGATTAACTACCTAAACATTTGAATATTGGTTTACCATCATTAATATCAATTAACAAAGTCGAAATAAATATCAAATCGCAAATAAAAAATGAGGATACGGACCGGCAGATTGATAAAGCAAATGCCTTTTCAATATACTTATTCGAAAATCCGCTCTGATCGCTACCACTTTTAGGCACACAATTTATTGTTTTCCACGCTAGTTCGGAAAAGTGCGCGAGCTCGCCCCGCTACAATGTATTGTATTTATCGTGTTAGACTGGTCGCTAAGCGACCCTCACTATAAATGTATTGAATAATGACGTTTGATACACGTAAAAATAACACTCGGCTTCATAACAATCCGCCTAGGTCGCAATGACAAACTTTGTCCACTTGTATCAAAATGTACTAATCAGCCTTGGACTGTATTCTCGTCTATCTTCTATTTCTTACCGCAATGAAACTGAACATGTTGAACACGTAAATTCAGCGGTCCCGTGAACGTTATCCAAACTGTTTGTGCAGTAATAATGTAATACAAACCCGTCGTTCGTATTTATACGCGCACTGGCTCCTTATTTGTCAATTCCTTACAATCCTTTGTCGTTTCACGCTCATTGGTTATTCACGTTACGCACCTCCGAATATATTTTCATAACGTGTCCTAAAATCGCTGGTGGTTAATTAGTTAATTGTTGGTTCGCAGCATTGACATAGAGAATGAACTGAGTTGTTTCTGCGCAAACATGAAATCAATAGGGACTGAAAGGTGTGATGAGATGAAGTGATGATATATAAACCGTTAAATTTTGATCGTTTTAATCCCGGAGGGTCGATTCGGTACATGAAACACTCGATTTGTAAAGATAAAATTAAAAAGAAAAAGTTTTTTTTTTTGAACTCGATTTAATTTCCGCATGTACGAAATTAATTTCTTTAAGTAAACGTCAGCTGGGCAAGTTCAATGACCTGTAGGTAGTTACTACGCAACGACCGTCAACTACCTACAAGGTCATTGAATCGTTTGTTGTCTTTTTGTATAATTCTGCTGGGGTCAGGTCATAGTCTTGCAATGTCTCCTTCCTAGCTAAGTTCGACAGAAAGACAGGTATGGGCTGTATATACTTACACGCTTTGTTTCTTTATAAACTGCTCAATTTCATGAAGGTTTTACTCTATACCAGTGGTGGGCAACTTTCTTAATGGGAGGCCAGAAAGTTTAAGAAATTTCAGAGGAGAACCAGAATTATTGAAAAATGCATTTTGTGCTTTTAATCATATAAAAACATTACAGCTTATCACACTTGCACAAATGTTAAAAGTTATAATTTACTATTCATGTCGAAGGACCGTTGGCGTGCCATACTTTGCCCACCATTCAATCCATTCTCTATGCCTATAGTTTGTTCCATACGTTCTCTGTAAAACGGCGTAATTGTTTCATCAGATTCCTGGCCGATTATCAGGAATTATGTAATAATTAGGCGGCAGTTGCTCAATTAGCTTCTGCTTGTTCCATTCATCCGTAAATGCCGGAACGCGGTCAATAACTTAATTTTTAAATAGCTCGTAGTAGTTACAAAGTAAACCGTCTATCAGAGGTCGCGGAAATTGCCTGTGATTACATTTTATTCGTGCCTATTCGGATTAGGTACATAATGTATTTCTAACGATGGAATAGGTAATACCATATAAGGATGTTGCCAAACGCCTCGTTGAAACCGCTGTGCGCGGTCGCAACTCTTTTTCTCGCTACAATAGGTAAGAGTGGTTCTAAGTGACAAAAAATGATAGAAGCATAGGAAAGTTCTATTGCATAGCTCGAACCTTACACTAGAATTTTTACTTTCCTGACTCTATCATGGGATCATATAAAAAAAACTAAAAAGCATGTAGCGCACAGAACCAAAAAAATAATAACTGGATACTTATGGTCGAGCCAGCATAAAAGGTTTTCTTTTTACAGCCAAATGGAACCCTCCCACTTTTCTGAGAGGAAAGCCTTGAAACTCATCATCTTCTTTTCTGCTCCGTTTCCCTTGCCACTCCTCAAGTCATTACGGTGGATCCTTTACTGTTCGTGCTCTGCGCCTTTGGAATTCTCTTCCACACACATGATGGGCCTAGCCTTTCTTTGGAAGTATTCAGGGGCAGAATTAAGGAACATTTCCGGTCAACATGACCCATAAATATGTATGTCTAAGTTTTTAAATTATTGTATACTTATAAGTAGTAAGAGAGCAGTGGTGGCCGAGTGGTAACGGCCCCGACTTACAATTAGTAGGTCGCGAGTTCAAGCCCGGCCAGGCGCATTACTTTGTGTAATTTATTTCATCACCACTGCTCTCAAAATGGTGAAAGAAAACATCGTGAGGCAACCGGCATGTCCTAAAACCAAAATTTCGAAGATCTGTGTCATCCACCTATCCGCACTGGGCCCGCGTGGTGGATTACGGCCCATTCCCTCTCTTAGAGAGGAGGCCTGTGTCCCAGTAGTGAAAACATTAAAAGGTTGATGATGATGATGATGTGATGATATATTGTGTGCTGCACACATAATAGTTGTTTAGTTTATTTTTAGTTTTAAGCAAGATTTAATTAACATAATTTTAAGTTTTGTTGTCCACTTATAGTGGTCTTCATGTGTTAAATTCCTATTTATTAAGGATTGCTTTATGAAAATCGAATTGTGGGTAAAGCTTGCCATGTACATTAGCTGTCCTAATTTTAAAGATTTTTGTACAATAAAAAATAAGAACTATGTAAGAATAAGAAACAATCAAGAGACATGGAAATCCATGAAGATCGCCAAAGCCATCAAGTGTGTTTATTACTTCGTCGGTTCGTGACCGAGAAGTCTGCCTGTCTGTCTAGAAAGCTTCTCCTATAGTTCTGAGTATGACTAAAAAATGAAGTAATCAAGTGCTATTTCATGAAAAATGCTATTAAAAATACACATGTTCATGTATTTCACAGTCACTGGTGGTAGGTACACTCTCTTCATTATAAATCCACATTTTCCGGTCATGGCTGATTTCAGGAAATTATGAACTTGAGTATCGAACATTTGAGTATATTGATATTCTCTCATTAATTGTTTTTATTCAGGTTTTCCAATTCGATAATTTTCTGTTAGAGCTTATATACACGAGCGGCATGTTCCCAATGGCAGGGTACCTATAGACACGTCGCGGCAGCTGTTGACCCATCGACATTCCAACAAAAGTAGATCAGCGGCAGCCGTCGTGTGTGTCAATTGTCAGAGGGTCGACTGCTGCCGTCGAAGTGTCGCCGGCTGCAGCTTCCTCTACCGTTGGAAACATATTATGCCACTCGTGTGTATGAGATCTTACATATCTTTTAAGTTATACCTACTTTGGTTGGTCTATCTAATAAATTCCCGCGTCATTGTGTTTGCAACAAAACTCCCCCGAAATGGCATGACAGATTCTTATGTTATTTTTTTTTTAAACTTTTTTCTTTGATAAATTTATATGGCAGAACAACGTTTGCCGGGTCAGCTAGTAGTTATACATGTAACTATTATGATGACTTGTACCAATCTGAGATAGCTTCATGTCAATCTCAATATGCTTGTTCTAATTCCCTGGTCGCAGTTACTGAACAATCCTACATGTTATAGGCACGGTTAACCGTTGCATGTTACAAGATCTGAGTTCTGAGATGTAACAGTTCTGATTGGTTATTATTCTGCTCGATGCTCTCCCTTTGAGTGGCCTGTTTGCCTCGTTTTGTCGATGATTTGAGAGAAGCTACTACCCTATATAAGGGAGACTAAACACACGACAAATACGTATCCCCAAGTGGCTTATATGGCGCAGCTGGTTTTAAAAATCAGGGGTAAATAACCCTTTTCTAATTTCTCTTGCTCTAGAGGTTTATTTATTTTGAATAAACCTTGAAAACTGGTTATTATCACACTACGATTATTTAATGAAAATACCTTTCTTCGTAAAAGTAATGAAAAATGTCCTATGATACCTACACGTGGAAATTTGTCACTGCAGCACTCGGTTCCATAACACCCTCGCGTGTGGCTCGGGCAAACTCTACCTCGATCGGAATTATAAAGTTTAACTACTTGTATTAAAGTGAGTTTTTTTCTAACAAACTATTGAGTGATAGAAAGAAATCACAATAGAGATAATTATATAAATATTTAAAGCTATGATAATATTATTTAAACTTATTTATGAACAGTATTACTGCAGTGTGTTTAGTTTTCCTGGAATGGTGGTGGTTTGGCGCTTTGAAAGAAAGCTAAAAAAGTATAGAAACCAAACATTCCCTTGAGTATGATAATTAATCCATAGTTCTAATCTAGAATTATATGTAAACCAGCGTCTTCGCTCGCCTGAAAGTAGGGTTATCGTTACATATTTTGGGGTCCTCTTTTATTTCCCTCAGGAGGAGAATTTTCGGAAAACATTTCTTTTCTTTGTACATTAATTATTTTTTTTACAGAGGTTCTGTGACTCAACGTTCTAGGTCCAAGGGTTGGGCGATGATGAGTCAGTGAGTGAGTCAGGGCTTTGCCTTTATTATATAGGTACTAATGAAGATAGATACCAGTATTCTTAAATCAAACGTCTGCTTCTTAGCCATCACAATCGTAAAGCCTCTTATGGAGTGTGGCAGGAAAAGCAAGCAAATTATATCTCGTGAATATTTTACAAAAACATGTTACAATGTATTAAGTTCTTCATAAATATTTTAGCAGACGTAGCCACGTGTAAGTTGCGAAAATACCGTATAAGTATGTATATATCTTTCTTCGGCAGAAAATTCATGGATTCATATACACAGCTATGTCTTCACTCGTTAGCGATATTAATTAAGGCTGTTCAATATTTATAAACTTTATTACAACTAGGCTTGAACATATTTACAACATTTTTAATGGGAATATGTATGTACATATGTACATTTGTGAATCTAATAAGCTCGCCCATTAACATGACTGGATTTGCTGTTTAGGGATCCATGCAAAAAATTTGGTAAAGAAATCTATTTAAATGGATGTTAAACATGGTTATATTAATGCTCTAAATGGAGCATTAATATTTATTTAATTTATTTATTAAAATTACACCTAAGGTAACTTTAGGTAGTCGCAAAATAGCCGCACTCAGAGACGCCATCCACAGATTGATCATCTTACCCATTAGTGCAGGCAAAATACATACATAATAATCGATGGTCAGTGTCAAGCAGCGCCTTAGTGAATCGGCACAAGTTACATAGAGGACAATACACTTAGTGTCACCCGGAATTCCGGCAATGTGCAAGAAAAAAATATCTAATCGCAAAGAGACGTTATTATGTATTTTTACTACCCGAGTCACGGTAGCCCGCACAAATCTGTTAATGTTCGCAACATTAACAGATTTGTGCGGGCTACCGGGACTTTAAACAGACTGTCAATATAATAAGTAAACTAGCATTTATTTAGCCACGTGCTCTACTAATTTGTTTCTTTTATTGTTAAAATTTTTGTATAATATTTTTTTACCTACTCATTGGTTTCCTGCTATATTTTTAATCCCCGACGGAAAACCTGATGCTAGAACTGGGAGGCGGCTGGTGGAAACCTGGAATACCTACTATTAAATTCTTTGTCTTTAAGCCTATTTAAGTATATTGTCGGTTATGAAGCCCGTTTTCATAGCCCAAAATTACAGAAAACATTTTGTGTCGGGGGTTTTTAAAATTTTATTGTTATTTAATTCACATAAATATCAGCGATACTATAAAGCCCCAAATAAACATGCTTATGACTTACACAAATGTATTATGCAAATGGTTTGCACGAGTTGCATGTTATAGCAAAACATACCAAGCATACAGGGCACTTTATATCTGTTTATCCTACTCTATCATGTTTATTTGGAGTAGGGTACTGGGCCCCCAACTCATTGTAGTTCAAGGAACCGTGGGGTTGTGGTCGGTAAAAGTCCAAAATTGCCATCCATTCTTACCAGACGGAAGTTGTCCACAAAGATTACTCCACAACAAAAGATGCATAAGTAAAATAGAATATCGATGACTTTTTTGCACTATTCCGTATCTTGCTCACTCATAACCAGTGATAGGAATAGGTAGTGCCTATTTGCCTAAACTTCGAAGAACAGAGACAAGAAACGGAGACTTCCTTAGGACTAAATTTTTTCCGAGACATCTATCCCGAAATTTCGAGACAACACTTAAATACATTTAAAAAAATTGTTATTTGGAATAAGTAATTCGTCTATATTTACCTAAAGTTTGCGACTAGATATATCATAATAAATAACATACACAGTCGTTACAACCATTCAATTTTCTGAATTTTTTTTGGGAGAAAATTTTGTAAATGACTTGTTGATCGTAATACACAATGAATCACAATGTTTTTATAAGAAGCCGTACACGTTTCGAAGTAAATATCTTCTTTCTAGCTCACTCTCGGCTACATTTAATGAGATTTCTAAAGTTCAAGTGTAAAAAAAAGGCTTTCAAATACGGTAATTTTTTATCATTTTAGCATTCTCTACAGTAGAAAGAATTTATCATTAAAAAAAGGTACTTAAAATAAATAAATAATTCATTTATTTGCCAGAATGTAGGTATACAAAGTGGTATAATATTAATGAGGTTTTTTTTGCATGGAAATCTCCTAAGAATCGCCAGACAATATCGGTGGTGTCAAAGGACCCTTACGTTTTTTTTTTTTAACTAGTAATGCCCGCGGCTTTTCCCGCGTGTCCTACTGTTTTTGTATCCCATAGGAACTATACTTTTTTTTAATAGGAAGTAGCCTATGCGCTAATCCACACCTTAATCTATGTATATCACTACCAAATTCAGCATTTTCAGCAATTGAGTAATGGACATCCATACAAACTATCACATTTATAATGTTAGTAATTGCATAGGTATTAGATATAACATAGTCTGTGGTTTCTGCCTACTTCTCCGGGATAAAGGCGTGAAAAAAATACGGAAGTCATCTATATCATGCACATTTTAAGAAGACCTCTCTGATCACAACAATACAAACACACGCAGTGTGTGTCACTAGGCTGATATAGCCTTGCATTGCATTGCATCAGCCTTATAATGTTCCCACTGCTGGGACTCAGGCCTCTTCTCTAGGAGAGGGATATATAGACTAATATAGGATACGCTGATATAGGATAAGTTGTTATTATGGAGTTATAAATTTTATGTCTAATCGCAAACTTTAGATAAAAATAGACGAATTACTTATTCCAAATAACACATTTTTTTAAATGTATTTAAGTGTTGTCTCGAAATTTCGAGACAGATGTCCCGGAAATAATTTATTCCTAAGGAAGTCTCCGTTTTTTGTCTCTGTTCTTCGAAGTTTAGGCTAATAGGCACTACCTATTCCTATCACTGCAAATAACACATTTTTTTAAATTTATTTAAGTGTTGTCTCGAAATTTCGAGACAGATGTCCCGGAAATAATTTAGTCCTAAGGAAGTCTCCGTTTTTTG
This sequence comes from Leucania comma, assembly GCA_958295575.1. NCBI lineage: Eukaryota > Metazoa > Arthropoda > Insecta > Lepidoptera > Noctuidae > Leucania > Leucania comma. The sequence goes on from OY282468.1 coordinate 8,712,143, forward strand.
TCTCTGTTCTTCGAAGTTTAGGCTAATAGGCACTACCTATTCCTATCACTGCTCATAACTCTGCGTTTTACTTGTACGGAACCTTTAGTCCAATGTTCAATTCACGCTAAGCGCAGTTTTTTTACACGAAACTCGTTCTTGTGTGAAAACGCGAATATGGTTTAAGGACAAGTTGACGAAAGTAAAGTTTTGTTCATAACATTGCGCCATCTGCTAAAACTCGTGTCAAATGTGGAAAGTGATTTAATGTTTTCTAATGAACATTACTATACCTATTCTCTGTAGGACTAGGCAGAACCGCACCTGTATTATGAGCAGAGGTCGGAGTAGGTAAATTGATTTTATATACTTGCGTCAAGATATTATAATATGGACATGCCATTTTATCCATTATGTGCGGGAAGTACCGGAAAAAGTTCCGGGATTGGAATTATGGACTAAAATAAAATATTTTTGTATAAAATAAAATACTGATTTCTTTCACCATTAGCTAACACTGGCAGCGTAGATTGATATTATTAATACGTTTTTCACCTTAAACACAAATTCGTGCTGATTTCAAAATTCCGGAACAAATATCAAAATAAATATGAAGTTCCGGTATTTTGGAGGCATATCCATATTATCCTCTACGTTGGACGTCAACGACCTTAAATCAATCTACCTCCGACCTCTGATTATGAGTTGCCACTTTTTTTTTGCAGATAAAGTAATTAGTTAACATAGGTAAGAAGAAAAGTACATAGTATCAAAATAAAGTTCAATTTCTTTATTAAGTATTATGTTTAAAAACATATTTTTATTGCTTATTTGCAGTTTGTATCAAATTATTATCTGTACCTACTAAACAATTGCACAGTAACTTTACATAGATTGTAAAGTTACTGTTCAATTGTTTAGTAACCTAACCTAACCTAACCTAACTGGCCAAAATGTACTGAACCTGGCTGATTTTTTTCGCGATTTCAGGTTTGGTCCCATAGTAAAAGTTGTTTGTTATCATGACTACAATCACGTGTTTAAGTATCGTTCACTAATTACCAGTCGCCCAATATATAAAAGAAAGTCGTGTTAGTTACACTATTTATAACTCAAGAACGACTGAACCGATTTGGCTGAAAATTGGTGGGAAGGTAGCTTAGAATCAGGAGAAGGACGTGAGTAGGGTAGAGTAGAGCGCGAGCGCAAGCTAGTCACATAGATATGTAAGCACTAAGCATTTATACTAAATCTACGTCTATAAGTATATAATATAAACACAAAATACATTCCGGCGTCGAAGTATTCCGCCACCGATGTCCGGAAATGTGTCCCAGTATTAGTATAATTTGTTGAAGCTCTGACTTTTATTCTTATCACAACAGTGACGAAAACACGCAATGTTACGATCTCAAAATGTAATTTATCTAGGCGCGCATTGCAACTAATTCGGCCTCACTCGACCGACTCATTACCCCTTTTCAGTTGGAACACTCTTTCCACTCAGACTTACACAAATTCACATTTGCAATCAGAACCCGGAGAAAAGTTCCTCCTCCCTCCACCCCCCCCCGCGAACCCCCACGCCGCCTTTAATTAACAGAAAGTGGTTCATTAGAGCTTATTCATTAAAGCAAGGAGTAATTAGCGAACTCTAATGAATGCTGTAATAATGTAAGAGCGGCCGCGTCGGACTGCGGCCCGACTTCTAGATTAATCTAGAAGCTACGAATAATTTAGTAATGGCGTTAATTTATTACTGGACTGATTGCGGGTATTAACGGGATAGCAGATTTCTGGTCTACTTACAACAGTATGAAGTGAACGGGAAAATTGCGGAGTTAACCGACTTCGAAAAGAGAGGTTATTCAACCCGTCAGTTAAGCTAGGAAATCTGACACCAGTCTTCGTCGGTTGTGGATGTCAAATAGGCAGTCGCTCCACGTAAAATACTGGTATACTAGCTGTGTCCAGTTAGACCAAAGCCGTTTTTTTTATGGTAGGTAAAATCATCCAGTGACAAATCCCGCCCTTGGGCAGAGCGGGAAATAGAGTCAGACTCTTACTGACTAAAAACCTACACTGTTCCTTCGTTGCCTATCATGCCGGGGTTGCGCCTTCCTTTCGGAAAACGGCCCTTGACCCTAGCAGGCTTCGACCCTGCCTGCCTGCAGCTAGTAGGCTGGGCCTCTACGGTTTGCTGACAGCTCCGCGAGGCGCGCGGGAACAGTACGCGCCGTCGACGACTTGGGCTCGGTCCAGTCGGTTACTGGACGATCGGACAGCATGCTACCCATTGCACGCCGTCCGCAAACCCGCGCCTACGGTGGCCGGATATCGGGATCGGAATCCCGGCGGCGGCTGGGGCGAGCGCCCCGTTGCCTTTGCCTGATGCGGTCGGCCTCCTCCTTTGCTAGCATTACTGCTTCGCAGAATATTCGTCGACTGAAGAAGCGGCGGGACATCTTTGACCAGAAAAGTCACACATAAGTGACTTCATTTCAGGAAGGGCAGGCCCCGCAGGGGGCAGCAGCCTACAAGCCATCCAGACTACATCTCATCTGTTTATAGTCCACAGGATTGATTACATGATAAAATTTATAAAAAAAAAAACTGCTTCGCAGAAGGAGGCGACCGCCTGCCGTCCCTCGTCACTCCGGACCATGGCCTGAACCAAGACCCGGCGAGAGAGATCGCTGCCGCCGATCACCCTCACGAGGACACAGCGCTGCTCCGCCCAGGCGGGGCACACCTCTACAGTATGCTCCACCGTGTCCTCCAGGTGTTCCGCAAAGTGGCGACACCCGGGCGAATCCTCCGCACGACCATAACATAGTTGGAAAAAGTGTTCTGGACTTAGATTCATTGATTTATGTAGGTATGTCTGTGCTTTTTTTTTTTGCAATTTATGTTCTTTTATTTATTTAAATTATATTGAAGACTTACAGCGGACATACAGCATACTTTATTAACAGTTAGGGAGCCTTTAAATTAGCCGCATAGTGCCACGTGACAACAACGCGTCCACAGCATTGCCGCCGCATTGCTGCGGTCGTAACGCGGTTGTAGCGCGGCAGGTGCACGTTTTTATTTATATAGAGCGGCACGTTGCGGCTAATTTGAAGGCGCCCTTAGACTGACAACCGATAAGTCCTCATTTATAAAGTACAGAACAAAAGATAATAAATTCTATGGACACTAGGTATGGAGATAAGAACAAATAGATGATAAATAACTATAGTTCCAATTAAAATTATTGCTTGCATTGCAGATCCACCTTAATATTTTATGATTATTTTTATATGAGTTATTTAAGAATATCAACAAACAGATCTAAATTTATGTAAACTTATGTGAGTTTCAACACAAAACATCCAGACCCAGTACATCTATCTGTGAGCCATATAAATATTTGTTCCGTGCGGGGATCGAACCTGCGACACGCAGTGCAGTCAATCGCTCAACTACTGCGCCCCCCCAACCGTGTGGTTTCCGTGCCGTCGTATATCTACCTATTTTTTTTACGTATACTGAACTTCCTGTATCTTTAACGTAGATATTTATAAGGTGTTTATTTTATACCGGCAGAGTTTCATCTTCATTGTCGCATTGTCACGTCGTATCTGTCTGCAGAAGCCTTGAACAATATACTGGTACCTTCTGTGTACTCTAGTTGTTATGTTGCTATCTTCTGAATACCATACCTCGTATACTGTGCCATCGAAATATCGATTATAGACTTTAATAAGTACGCAAATAATCCTCATTTTTATATTTTAATGAAAGATAAGTAACAAAGTAAACGCGTAGGTAGTAAGACCCAATTATGCATCAATTGAAATAAATCTGTCAATGGAACATATTTATAGCTTACAGCTTATACCAATTAGGTAGATAATATACCTTATTAGTGCATATTTACAAGAGTTCTTCAAAAGTTTCAGATACATTAGGCGACAAAATGTTCCCTAACATGACTAGGATCGCTCGACCTTTGTGAAGCTCTGTCGTCCTCAAGCTATAATTCCATTATCTGACAAAATCATATTTTGAGTTACGCACAAAAAACAGCGTATTAAGTATATAAATCTTATTAATTTATGTCGGTATCACTATTAGGTACTTGGATTCACTATTGATATTAGAAAAATACGTCCACTGCTTAGAGATCGATTGATTTTATTTTTAGATCGATAGAATTTTAATAAGAGATCGATATAAACGCACTTTAGCTTAAGAGGACCTTTGCCCACTCGTCTATCGTCAACCTGAGCATGGTTTAAAAGCTTGTCAGTTCATCCAACGCAATGTTTGATAAAAAAAGCAACGCGAAAACAGAGATATAATACCTGAAGGCTTTACTTTAATCATTCACTCGAATAATTCACAAAACTTGTTCCAGGACATACGTGTTTTTTTTAAACTGTAAAAGTTTTTAGAAAAAGTTTACGGCATTTAGAATTGTGACTAGATTTGCAAGGAGTCTATTGTTATAATTTTTTCTTATTTTTCTAAATTTTAGAGTACTTTATGAGGGTCAAAGTTCAAGGAAAATAGCAGATTTTCAAAGGTCTTTACTGGATTTAATTTACATTAATTTTTGAATTGATTACAATAGAAGCCTAGATAATATCTAATATGAAAAATGTGTAAAAACGTCATAATAGTGTCGGGTCGGTCGCTCTTAAGGACGTCAGCGCTACAACGTTGCCCAATGTCAAGCAACTTGTCCCCCAACATTTTACATTTTGGGGGCAAGATGCGGGATTCATGTGACGCGGGACATGTTGTTTGACAATATGACAGCGTTGCTCGTCATTTTGGAGGACATTTTGTCCCTTCGTGTATCTGATTAAAAGTTCACGTAGAAGTTATTATTGTGGCATGAGCGTGTACACATCAGGCACGCCAATGTCATGGTGTTCTTTGGTAGTTGCTTGGAGAGGCGTCACGGCGTCCTCATCTTGCATTTGACGTAGGAACTCACCAGACATGGTACGAGTAAGTTTGGGAGGTTCCTGTTCCAGATTCACCATTGTGTGGAGGTGAGCCGGGCTTGAGAGGAGTACTGCTGAGTCCTCGTGGAGGCAATGTTCTGAAAAGGAAACCTAGAACACAAAGGGTAACTGAAGGACATAGGTGTAGTTTTAGATAAAAAAGTCTGACAAGCCCTCACGCTTCAGTCTAGAGCGGGAGAAATCATTGGAGGATTACCCATCTCAAAAAAAGCGTCGTCACCTCGACTATAAATAACCGGGTTGTTATCCGGATAATTATGTTACATTTAATCAATAAGTCAATAATATACCTTAAGGAAAGGAATTAACAAGAACCTTATTAATGTCGAATTATTGCCATGGTAACTGAAATCAACATTTTTACTAGTTCTAAATCTCTTCTCCACATTCTGGAGGCTGCCCTAGGCGATAGGCGATGGTGACCTTTCGCACCAGGTCCGGGTTCAGACCATGTTCTGAAGGGAGAGGGAATGGGATGATCCGGTCGCCTCCTTTTGTGAAACAGTAATGCTACGAGTAGTTAGCGAAGGAGATTGGCGCAAGAGTGAGGAAACGGGCTCACGCCCCAGTTTTTGCGATGGGAGACCACTCAGGCGTCGGGAGTTGCCGGGCGATACCTTGCTAACGTAGGGGCGGGCTTGCGGACGTCGATCAATACGTAGCTCCTCGTCCGTTCGTCCGGTAAACGTCCGGACCGAGTCCGAGTCGTCGATGCCCGCAAGATCCACGGAGAATTTCTGAAAAGGACACTGTGGTCCCAGACCTCAAAGGGCAACTAAAGGACACTGAAGTGATTTTAGTGCACCCTAGAGCGGGAGAAGTCATTAGATGATTTCCGACCTCAAAAAAAAGGGCTGCCGTAGGCTCGCCCGTAGTAGTGCTACGAGCCCTGCTACGGCGTAGCACAGGTCTTGCTACGAAGGTGTAGTTTAGTCTACATTCGAATGTACTTTGTGTGAGCTCAAGGCCGTCAATTAAATTTATTTATCGTTGAAATAATTAGTACATCATTAATAAAATTGATTTTTATCCAAATGGTCAAATTCTTAAATACAGCTCAGCGGCAGACAGAGTTTGAAGTTTGTTATAGACAAATAGATGTGTGTAACTCAGTTCGCATAGCTGAGTATTTTTTTATACTTGTTTTGTAGTAGGTACTATATGCAGTATGCAGTCTGTACTTAAATAGGTACAAAATATATTAGCCAAACTCGTTCCATCATTGGACTACTGGACTTATGGCGCGGGAGGTGCGCCACCGGTAGATGGTGGAGATAATACAAAACATTTTTAAATAACACATTCAGCTATGAATGGAACTCCCTGCCGAAGTCTGATAGCTACAATCTAAAGACATTTCATTTAAAAGTAGATCTAGGTTGCTTTTTGGCAAGCGTGATCCATCGATCAACTAAATCATCACTTATGAGAAAGAGACTTAGTGGTGAAACGCCAACCTATCAGTAATAATAAAAAAAAACAACTGAGCTATAGAGACTAAGCTTAAACTAACTTAATCAAGCTTTAGATTTGCAACCAGCTGGAGAGCACAGAAATACCTATAGTTTCCACCTTTCGCAAATAATTACACTCAAAATTCAAACATAAATTCCATTCGCTATTTCCATAAAGAAAACATTGTGCCACGTCACTGGAGGGCCAGGTTCATTAGTATTCCACAAAATAAGATCTGCGTTGTTAGTAGGTTTCTTTATGATCTCGGAACATGTTAGCCATGGCTCGCTGGACGACGAACACGCATAATGATGTATGCTAACATTATTAAAGTGTATCATAATAAGCCTCGACTGAAAGAAAACAGTATGGTTGGCAAAAAAGTTTGGGATATTTTTTTTATCTAGTTTTCAGCTTTTTGAGTGTTTTAACTGTTTGCGAGTTGTCCTGTTTTTCAGTTTTAAATTGTACTCTTACTTTGACAATAAGAATAAATTTTATTTAACCAGTTTTACGTCTGTTGTCTGTGCCTTCTCAATGGCGCAGTTTTAATTCTTGCGTCATTAGGATCAGCATCCATGTTCAATATGTTATTTAATCTATCTACTTACAATTAATGTTTATTGCTTTTAATGAATTTTAACCTGCTATATATGTATAACTACATATAATTCTTTCCAGCGAACTATTTCTATTCTTCATCTAACTGATGTCAGCTATTTTCTTATTGCTTACTTCTGCCATTATTTGCGTAAATATTTTTTTAATCACAAATGAATAGGACTAATTAATGAGGAAAGGAAGGCCTTCTGCAATGTAGACCGATGACTTGGTGAGGGTTGCGAGAATCCGATATAATCGAAACGCATATGTTGAATTTCGTAACTTTTATAACTCCAAATAGAGGGTAGAAATACGTGCTTGCAAACGAGAACGCATTCCCCACCTATGCTCCATCCTACTCACACGCGCGCTTTGACTGATGCTTTTGCTCTGTCACCATCGGTAGCGAACATTCTATGAAGACATACCTCACGCTTGGAAAAAAACTCCGCGCGATGTGTCACGCCATGAATTAGTGCATATTTTTTTCTTATATATTTTCGATTTGCGAACTGTTACACGTGTTGGCTGGTGTTAAAGAACATTAAAAAGGAGTGCGTGCCGCATACGTGCAGTGGTTCCAGACTGAACGAGCCTCATTTCGACGGACAAAGTCAAGGTTAGTGCGCATTTCTGGTACCAATTTTTCCTAGTTGAGTCCAAAACCTATTTTCATCGTCCAAGTGCTGCGTTCGCAAGGTCACGTATAGCTATGCATTCTCACACCGCATCAAGATACAGTCCACTTCCATCCAATTTTTATTCAAACCAGCCTACCCAGCGCCAGGTTATCTGCATTTAACATTATGTAAATTCCCGCCTAAGTAACTGGTGTAAGGGGTGGTATATGTCCAGCAATGGACGCCTTTTGGCTGAAATGTTGATAATGATGAACCGTAAAACTGAAGACGTAGTATTCAAAATTCTCAGTATCCAAGAAAAGTTGCTACAGCTAGTAAAGAGCTTTGCTTTAAAATCAAATAATACTTAGATTTCAAAATTTGGTTATGATGGAGCGACATAGTCAATATAGTAATAAAGCTCCCTAATTATGATTAAAAATATAATTAAAATCGTGTAAGCATTTATTTATTTATTTATTAGTGGGAAAACAAACAGTAACACATTACAATTTCTAGAAAATAAAATACAAAACAATGTGGTTAAATGTGTAACCAACGACGTTTTCCACGGAATACATTTATTCAAAATATACTTAAAAAAAGCTTGTAAATAAAATATACATCGTTAAATTTTGGTCGTTTTAATCCCGCGGAGGGTGAAACCCTATCGATTTGTAAAGATAAAAATGAAAAATAAAGTACTTTTTTTTTAAACTCGACTTAATTTACTCGTGTACGAAATTGATTTCTTTAAGTAAACGTCAGCTGATCCAGGTCAATGAACTGTAGGTAGTTAGTACGTAACGACCGACAACTCCCTACAAGATCATTGACTCGTTTACTTAAAGAAATTAAATTAGTAAAATTTAACGGTGTAGACTGGTTGTGCGCACCGTACATCGTACAGATCTACTCCAAGTGGCTTACATACAGCTAACAATTGCTGCGGGACTATCCCGGGCCGGACTGCGACATGTCCACCCTTGTTAATAGACAAATGAGCTCTTATTATTTTAAATATATATCCATCTGTATGTTTGTCATGTTATGATGTAACTTGAATTTAATTGGGATGGGATCACAGGAATATGTCATGAAATTTTTGTTTTCTTTTACGATTTCTAATAGCCATACATTGCTAATCATATCTTGCCCGTCAAATCAATTTTCTTATCTGATCGTTCCTTTATCGTTAACTTATGCTCCAGACATTTTGCTGCACAGTAACTTAGAAGAAAGTCTAAGATTTCATCTGTTCGAACTTTGATTGCACTTTTACAGGTGGCCTGTATTTTTTGAAAAGATTTTGATATATTGATGGATGATATTCTTGGTAGTTTTACTATTTAAGTTTTTAATATTTATTTTTTATAAAGAGATCAGTGTTATTTTCATATTTGTAATGTTTAATGACACGCATTATACCGAGTTCCTAAGAATAATCGAAACATAAACAAACCCAAACTTTCCACCATAACAAAAATATAAATTGGGGCCCATTGCGTGTTCCGTAGCTCGGTGAGGAGGCGAGTGGTTTCGGCCATTACTAACGTGAATATTGCAGGCAGCCTGCAGGCGACTCTATTGATTAGTCTCCTGCGTACACCACCCATCATTCATTCATACGGCTCCGCACGTCACTCAGTTCTCGCCATTTTTCACCATTTCTGCCCAAAGGCCGAGATAGCCAGTCGAGGTAGTGAGGTACATATTTGATGGTGCGTCACTCCGGAAGGAACCCGTCGTGCGTAATTGGTCCTGCCGCCGGATAAATTCTGACAAAACCCCTGGGTTCACCGCGTCGGATGTGTCTTAATGAGATGTATTGAATATTTTGTTGCGTTTTTTTTTTGGGGTGAAATGACTCGTTAGTTCAGAATGTAATGTTGTACCTAAATTCATTTTTGTGATTTATTAATACGAGAGCGCGATATAATAAGAATGATAATGGTCGTGGTTACATTACCTCATCATGTCAAAAATAATCTCGAGGTTTTAATTGAATAGACAAAATAAACAAAAAATACACAATAATTTCGGGATCAAAAGCTTTCTAATCCTGAATACTTTAAAAGAGACGGACTTTAAATACCTTCACCTAAGTAACTGTATAATCTATTTCCATATCTACTTGTGCATCCATGTCTTCTATACATATCAAACGGGAAACTTGTTGCAAAATTAACTAGTTATGCGACGAAGAACGAACGAAGTTATTTCGATCATATTTTTCTGTTGTGAAATACTTGCCGGCACAACAAGATAATCCAATTGTCAGACCAAACTCGTGGCCAACAGGCGTGAGGCGCTTTCGTCTGTGCACTCCATTGAGGCCCTACCGGCTGTTCTCGAAGAGAACTCACGGAAACGTTTTGTCGTGAGTTTATGTGTATGTATGTATGTGTATGTTGTTATTTCTCTTTATTAAGCCAATTAATTCTCGATCTCTTTTTTGAATCCATTCCCTTTGAACAACAGGATGGTAACAGTCGGTTCTCCTTTAACAAGCCCCAAGCGAACACCGGCGTTCGCGCACCTATTGTCTTTCTATTCTGTCTCTAATTACGGTATTCAAAAGATTAAAATGAAGACATGTGAAGACATTCGCAAAATGTTGGTAGAATCATCACAGTATTGATTGGTTTGGCTTGCGTGAGCGCTATGAAGCTCGCTGTCCGGCTACCCATTGCTCACTTTCAGCAAAATTGATGGGATCAGTTAGGGCCAATGCTTGTCAGGGCTAGGGATTGTTGGAAGGCGTTACGGTAGCCCTTGCGAAAAGGGAAACTAAAGGTACACTGTGAGAAGGGCTGTGAAAGTGCAGGAGAAGGTATTTGATGACACACTAGGTAAAAAAAAATAGAAGCTCATAGCAGCCCATACCTAATCATCAGCCTTTTGTATTGTAGCGACATCTGTGGCGTCACAATGAAACTAAAAAACGACGAAATCCTGAATCGCGCAATTAAAGTTCTCCGCGTGATTTGAACATATACAACAGCCCGAAATCAGCTATCAGGCAGACATAACACCCGTCTGGTTAGAGGATCCTCCCTTTTCAACGGAGATATGTGGGATAATACTCTCTGTTCCGATATCTCCAAAGTAACTATAATATTTAGACTTAAGTTTTATATCATCACTGAATGCAATCTGTTCACTTTAAACAGACTCTTGACTGAAGTAATAATTAAACAAGTTGTTATATACTTGTAACACAGTAAGTAACAAGTTCTGTTCGCTAGCTACTTTATTATTTTTTCTTAGAAGTCGGAAGGTTAATATTCAGTAAAAGATTTAGATTGAGATTACCGCCTTAACGCCGATATTGCAATTAAGAGATTATAGTTGATCGTAATAAGGAATTTGTATGAAATAGTACATTTAGATAAGTGGAGAAATTTTGTCATTGCGACCGAGGCAGCATTCGCCCGAGCCGTAGGTGAGGTGAGCTGAGGGCTGCAGTGACAAATTTCTACGTGTATCAACCGACGTTTTGCAATACACTTACGAAGATATAAATAAACGAGTAACGAGTCGTTTATACCGCGTACATCGAAAGACTGGAATAGTTTGCCAGCTGCGGTCTTCCCGTCCGAAATTTGGATGGCTTCAAGACTAGAGTGGCTAGGCTCTTAATAAACTAGTGAGCCTCACAATCAATCGGTTGCTTCACTGCATACCATCAGGCGGGATCGCAGTCAAGCACTAGTTTATATAAATTTAAAAAAAAGATAATATATATATATTAAAATTGTTATATCTCGTTTGCTTTTCTACCAATTTTGATATTGTTAATATATACTATTTTTGTATATTTATTGATGAACTGGTTAGATAGGATATATATTTTTTAAATGTCGAGAACATTGGTAAGGACTCAGATTCGGCCGCTATGATATAGATGTTTGGGCTCAGATTACAGGCTGATACGAGCCCGATGGGTTTCATATGGACCCATTGAACGGAAGACTCGATGTAACGTGAACGCGTCGAGATTCGTCACATAATACCCAAAAAGGATAAATAACCAAACAGTTTTCACAATAAAAGAAACGTATTGTCAAACACGGCTTTTCTTGCATTAAAGGCCAGGCGTTCTTGCGTGAGGAGGCAGGATTTCTTGCTTCTAAGTTGCCTTGTGTGAAAGATGCCTTATGTTTTGTTGTTTGATTGGAAAGCAATGAGGAATGTGATTTGTTTTTGTTCAACGTCCTTTTAAGTCCGTTAATTTATTTTACGGTTTACTTCTAAATTACAAATTGGCTTCTTGCTTACAAAACTTATCGGTTTTATAGTCTTATATGTGGGATGGTTTGTGCTCGTATTTATTTTACATTTCAGATTAGCTCTGGAGTTAACCAGATTAATTAGGAGTAGGTAGGTTTTTGATTTGCTGCTGATGGGTGGTCTGTATACATATATATATTTCTACCTTGTTTGGTTTGGGAAATCATCAAATAAATCTTCTCCGAATAATCCTCTGGAGCGAGATGAAATGTTAGATTTTAACTGACTAAAACCACTTGTGTTCACTTGTTCAGTTGCTTTTTTCATTCCAGCGCCGCGGTAACACTTTTGAACTATCTACAGCGGTATACAGTGGTATCTGGCGTAGTGGTATAGAATAAAGTACATTAACCTTTTCCTAATATCTCTGCGTAGGTATGATTTTTTATTACTAGAAGATGTAAAGGATTAGGATAGAATAAGTCGATTCAAGATACCTTTGCGGCTTTATTTCTGTTTTTGAAATTAAAAATGGTATACACCGTTAAATTTTGGTCGTTTTAATCCCGCGGAAGATCGATTCAGTACATGAAACCCCATCGATTTGTAAAATAAAAATGAAATATAAAGTACTTTTTTTTTAAACTTGAATTAATTTACGCATGTACAAGATTAATTTCTTTGAGTAAACGTCAGTTGATCCAGGCCAATGAACTGTAGGTAGTTATATATAGTACGTAACGACCGACAATTTAACTTCCTACAAGGTCATTGACTTGTTTACTTAAGGAAATTAATTTCGTACATGCCTATATTAATTCGAGTTTTAGAAAAAAAGTACTTTATTTTTACCCGACTGCGCCAGAAGGAGGGTTATGTTTTTCGAGAGTATGTATGTTTTAATTTTTTCTTTATAAATCGATGATCTTTCATGTACCGAATCGACCCTCCACGGGATTAAAACGACCAAAATTTAACGATGTATAGAGTCAATGTACTTTATTCCAAAATTTGGCGCCTACCTTACCTATTTTAGGGTTCCGTACTTCAAAAGGAAAACGGGACCCTTATAGGATGACCCTTTATCTGGGGAACGCGTAAAGGTATGGAGTTAAAATTAAAACCATGTATTCACGTCTGCGATCCGTTGGAGCTGTGAAAAAATTAAACTTCTGTGTTAACGAAAAAAAAATACCTAAGGACGTTTATGTCGGTTTATCAAGGGAATCAAAATTCATAGGGTACTGCCCGTTGACCTAGAACCTTGAAATTTGGCATGAATTAAGGTCATATCACAAATATAGGAATAAATCTGAAAACTGTAAATTTGTGCTTCCGTCATAAAAAAACATACTTTTTTCAATTCGCAAAAATCAAAGACTCGATTTGGGAATTGAACTTTAACATAAGTTAGTTTGTACGGAACCCTCAGTGTGCGAGTCCGACTCGCTCTTGCCCAGTTTTTTTAAGGTTTCTTCTTGGGAAATCATCTATAGACTCCTCACGCTCTAGGGCGTAGCGGGAGGACGTGTCAGACTTTTACTGACTAAAACGTTACCTTTGTTCCTTCTTTATTTATTTATTTAATTCTTTATACACACGAAAGTACAGAGGCGGACTCTACCAGTCAACCTTTGGGTGATGCAGAGACAAATTGTGGTTGGTGCAATTTAAGCATTACATATTATTTAAAACACACTATATTTTATACAAATACTAGCTTTTGCCCGCGGCTTCGCTCCCACTCTACCCTACTATACCCTACTCTACCCTGCTCTGCCTTATACTAATAGCAGGTCTTGGATTTTTTATTTTATTTTTTATTTAACGGGATAAAAATTATCCTATGTCCTTCTTCTGGTTCTAAGCTACCTCCCCACCAATTTTCAGCCAAATCATTTCAGCCGTTCTTGAGTTACAAATAGTGTAACTAACACGACTTTATTTTATATATTTAGATATACTTATACAGAGTTCTGGGTTTACAAGTAGATGGATGGAGAAGAAAAGGTAGGCCAAAGAAGAGATGGATGGATTGTGTGAGGAGTGATATGAAAGAAAAGGAAGTTAGTGATAGTGTGACGGTTGACAGGATAGAGTGGAAGAAAAAAACGTGTTGCGCCGACCCCAAGTAATATGGGACAAGGGCAGGAAGAAGAAGAAGAAGACTTATATACTATAAATACAATATACTATATCTACTCTATCTATATCCTTGTTCCTTGTTTTCAGTTAAAAGTGCTAATCTCTGTTTAAAGATTCCGTTTTTGGTTGTCAGCAATCTATTTACATTATTATACACCGCTTTGTCCACAAATGGCTAAGTTAAATCAGATTTTTCTTACCCTCTGCATAAAGGAAATGAAATCGAAATATTTTTGAATACTAATTAAGCTTGTCGTCCAGTCATTGTGTCATGGCGCCGTCAAAAAAGGCTTCGGTAAGGCTTGTTTACATAATCGTTCAATTTGCAATGTTAAACAATTTCGAGCAGATGTTTTCTTGCTTTTTAATTCAGCAAAATGTTCGAGACTCCTTGTTTTTTTACTCCGGAACAATAAGATCTGTGAGGGTTAAACATAAATTTAAATTGAATTAATTGCTTTGTGATTTTTTACCAATATTTTAGAATGTAGGTTATATAGGGATCGGAGATAGTCAAAAGGGTTTAGGTATTCGCGTTTAGTGTAAGATTAATTTCTATAAATTATTCCTTTTAATTTTTAGAGTTCCGTACCTCAAAAGGAAAAACGATACCTATAAAAGATCACTTTGTTGTCCGTGTGTCTGTCTATCTGTCAAGACCCTTTATCTCGGGAACGCGTGGAGGTATCGAGTTGAAATTAAAGTCCCTTGAAACTACTAAAACTATTAAAACAAACTTTTAAGCTAACGGAAAAAAGATACGGCCGTTTATATCGCAAAAAACCTACATTTCGACACTCTCAAGGGAATCAAAATTTATAGGGTACTTCCCGTTGACCTAGTATGAAGCTTGGTCTCATATCATGATTATAGAAAAAAAATCTGAAAACTGTTTCGTAGCGCCAGATTTTTTTTTGCGATTTGGAAAAATCTTCGTAATTCAATTCGAGAATTATGTTTTCATAGGTAATTTTGTACAGAACCTTGCCGAGACTTGAACTTGGCCGGTTTTTTTAAATCTTCTCTCTGTTTAGATAAAAGGAGAAACTGACTGACATATCAACGGACAGAAAAAACAACTGCGACTAGGATCGTGAAATTTTGCACTAGGTCTCCTTTTCTAACGTAATCGAGCAAAGAGAGAAGATTTTTTAAAATTCGCCTCCTAAAGGGATGAAACGTATGTTCAAAGTTTATATAAACTACCTCTAGAAACCTACTTTTGCACGGGCGAAGCCGCTGGCATAATTTAGTATATATTTAGTTTATTTCTAATGTACCATGTGCTCTAAAATATCTAAAGAGGTTCTAAAGTTGTCAAAAAATAAAAGGCCCGTTTTGACATTTGTATTTTGACTACCTAGAGGCTGATCCGGTGTAGTGTAGCTTCTGTAAGCAAAACACTGTAACTTGTTCTAAATACATTTATTTCAAACTTGTACATGTACACTCAGTTTACACCTTACAGTTCAACCGCTAACGATAGACTGCCAGAACGACCACAT
This sequence comes from Leucania comma, assembly GCA_958295575.1. NCBI lineage: Eukaryota > Metazoa > Arthropoda > Insecta > Lepidoptera > Noctuidae > Leucania > Leucania comma. The sequence goes on from OY282468.1 coordinate 8,727,701, forward strand.
TCTTGTCAACAGCTCCCGTGTCCACGTCATAAAAGTGGGGCAAAGGCTCGTGCAATAAGTGAAAGTGTAAATATCTTTTAAATGTTTGAGCTAATTTTAATTATAAAAACGTATGACAATAATTAATCAAACTATCAACAATTTATTGAACCAAATTATCATTACTAGTCAAATGGCGTACTAATAAAATCTTCAAATGTCTGTATTTACTTTAAATAAAACTAAACTACTAAAAATTATGTTGAGATTATTAGATTTATATTGTAATTGCTTACATTTCTATTAAAATAGCTACTACTACACCGGATTCTTAATTATTATTTTGTTGTCTTTCAGCTTCTTTCTTCTTTCCAAGTTACATTCTAGGGTTATTCTTAAATGTCAAAACGGGCCTTATATTTTTTTTTACAAGTTTAATGATAGAGGCTCTATAGCACCTACTCACCTACTTACTAATTTTTTACATTTTTATTATTTATGCTTTGCTTATTTTAATACACGAACATAATTCTGCATCGTTAGCTGAAAGTGTAGACAGGAAAAACTTTCCTTTACAATATTTCAGGAGAATCAGGTGTCCCTGCATTCATTTCATTTTGAAATTCGTAGAAGGCTTGGCGCCTAGACTTCGTCGTGTAGTAGTAAATATAGGTAAATACACGGAGACTATGTTTTCTGTGACTGAAAGATTTTAGTTTGAAAAGCTTTTATTTATGTACATCGAGGGACTGAAACAGTTTGCCTGCTGCGGTCTTCCCGTCTGATTATAATTTAGGTGTCTTCAAAGCTAGAGTGAATAGGCTCTTAATAAACTAGTGCGCCTCACCATCAACGATTGCATCACGGCTTGCCATAAGGTGGGATCGCAGTCAAGCACTAGTTTATAAATAAAAAAAATATATGTTGGTACTAGCAGCAAGATACCTATAATAAGACTAACTATTGTCTTGAAAAGGACGAAAGAAGAAACTGTGGGAGCGAAAGAAAGAGATCTGCATTTAATAAATTCCGTTGGTCTAAAAACTTGTCATCTTGAATAGACAGCTCACAGAATAGCTTATGTTATGTAGATATTAATTGCCTAAACTCCTTAGAGAATTTAAGGAATATCAGCTGACGCGGCAAACTTCGTACTGCCTAATAATATAATCTATGAATATAATGGATTTTTTTTCGAGTATTTTTCTATATTTTCTCACCGCTTAAACCTTCCCTGGAGTTTCATGGATATTTAAAAACCAAATTAGCCAAATCAGTCTTGCTGTTTTCGAGTTTTAGCGAGACTAACGAACAGCTATTCATTTTTTCTTCCAGTGACAATTCGCATAATCGTGAGTATTGCCTAGGATGCTGTATTTGATAGAACATCATCATCATCAGCCTTTTAATGTTCCCACTGCTGGGACTCAGGCCTCCTCTCGAGAGAGGGAATGGGCCGTAATCCACCACGCGGGCCCAGTGCGGGTTGCTGAATGTCACATGTCTTCGAATTTTTGGTTCTAGGACATGCCGGTTTCCTCACGATGTTTTCCTTCACCGTTTTGAGAGCAGTGATGATGAAATAAATTACACAAAGTAATGTGCCTGTCTGGGTTTGAACTCGTAAGTCGGGGCCGTTACCACTCGGCCACTACTGGTCTTCATAGTTTGATAGAACAGATTCCCGAATTTAAGAGGAAGAAAGCGAAGGTTGTTTTGTAATGTTAGAGGAGCCAGGTTGGCTGTCAGGCCGCTAGGCGGAAATAATTTCATAATTATTATAACATAAAATGCTTCTAAAAATATACGCGATAATTTATAGCATAAAAATATTTAATTGATCGCCACCTCTGATAATTATACTCTCCACAAAGTTACCCATGAGCACTTTTAAAATGTCAGGCAGACAATCTGAAACATTTTGAAGTTTTCACTTATGATCGAAGTTTATACCAGTCAGTAAAAACATAGATCTATATATATGTATGATAGTGTTGTCACACTATCAATAGCTTATGGCACCCTTTACTTAAATGAGTCCCTATTTATTTTTCAAATAGTTTATTTTTTAATCTTTCTGAATCTTATTAACATACTTACTCTACACAAGACCCTTCCCAGGAGGTCCTCCTCTTACTTTTTTCATCATGATCCTGATGATTACTTATTTATTTGTGCTTCTCTTTATTCTATTTCAATTTATACTTGTCGTTTTAGAAGTCTATATTTATAACTCTGTCTGTTTCTTCATTTGTAGTTAAGTTTTATAAAAAGGATTCATCGTCTAATTTTATATAATTTAGTTTTTTGAAATGGGAAATCTTCAAATAACTCTCCTTTCACTCTAGGCGAAAGGGAGCGTCAGACATTTAGGTACTGACTAGTGGATTTTATCATCTGTATTCCTTCTTTGGGTTTGAGCGTCGTGGTAATTCTTTCGAACAATCCCGCAGCCTTGGCAGGCATCATCCCTATGATGATGCCTGCCAAGGATTCAGGCCAAGCCCCATCAAAGATGATCAATACCACTGCGATATCTTATCAAAATATGTAATTATTTGTTTGGATAGGTAATATTGAGAATGAAAACAACGTAAATAATTTACAAAATTTTATTTTCTCCTCCTGTCACCGGCTCTCTTAGGCTAGGTATGTATGATCTTTCTTTGTGTACTGGTAACACCATAACTGTCGTTCTAACAAACCGCCACAGGCTTCAAGATTGACTCAACAAAAGGCAGGTTGGTTCGAAAATCTCCGCTAGTAATAGGTAATCGTCGTCCTTTTTAGCTTTGTTTTTGTGGTGCGTAAGCTCAATGTGGTTGCTACACTTTTAAATGCTTTATCATCTTTTAGTAACTGTTTTTAATATTATAGCAACCTGCCTTGAAATTATTGTATTTCGATATAAACAATCTCAAACTCAAAACCTGTGGTGTTTTCAGTAAATTAAACATATCGTTAGATGGCAAGATTCACTAAACGCTAACATTATATTGTATGCCGGCCACCAACATGTCAGTTACAATATCTAACCACATACAGTTTCATTAAAGTTCTAATGAATTCGAATAAAAGGAAAGTTTACGACGAATTTGCTAATGCCATGGAATATAAAGAATAAATACACTATCTGACATTCATTGAACGTATACTATTGAACAGGTATTTGGAATTGTATAATCGGCAAAATAAACCAATGGAAAATTGGCGGTAAGTAAAAATTAAGATCTTTTTTTACAAGCTTTTATTTGATTTCGCATGTTTGTTTGGGTCGAATCTTGCAAGCTGAATTTGAACCATTTCTTCTCATCCTATGGAGTTGGTTGTTTGCATGTTGATTCAGTTTCGATGACACTGCACTTTAATAGTAAGCATGACTTGAATAGTGATTTATTCAGGGTTAGCTCCGCATAAATGAACTCTTAAACGGTGAACATCACAGACATGGAATTTTATGTACGTATACAATAAAATCTTGCTTTTTCCAAATTGTTTTTTTTTTTATTAGACAACACATCATTCATCATTGTTTTTTTTAGTAAACACTTAATCTAGTGCTTGAAAAATAGACAAAAACTGTAATATAGTGGATACAGCCAATGTATTTGTAAGCTTGTTTCTTTATCGTTCTTCTTTTAATTTCCATTGGTTTATTCCGTCAATTTAGATGCAACGACTTATTAATACACATATAAAGGAATGTTAGCGTTTAAGGTTACTTATTTACATTAACTGTATACATTTAAAAATCGATTCGAACAACTGGTAAAATGTAGATCAATATATACAGAAACCGTTAGTAACGTTGAATTTAAACTTCAAAGATGTTGGCATCAAAATTATTGCTACAAAGTTTTGCGCCCAAACTTTCAGCGCCGAAACACATTAGGCAATTTTTGTTGAGGAAAGTTTTCCGATTCGTAATTGAAAAGTAAGGTGGCGAAGGCAATTAAAGGTACATTGGGCCCACGTGGGCCGATCTGGGCGCGTCGGTCTCCATACATTTTATATGGCAACTAGATTTGTAGAGCTACATTAGATCCACGCTACGCGACGCGGTTCTATGTAGTGTGCGTCGGTCTAATGATGTTCTCGCTAACGGTCCTAGACACTGTGACAATTTTTTTTGGGGGTGATTTTTAAAACTACTTCTTCCGCCCTTGGTGGAGCGAAAAGGCGTGTCAAATTTTTACTGACTAAACCCTAAACTATGTTCGTTCACTTAACTTTTGCGTGCTAAGGCCACGTTAATTCTCGAAGCCCTTGCAGACGTCGGCGCTACTAATTCCCTTCAGTTTTGCTTCTATGCGGTGCGCGTGGAACAAAACGCGCCGTCGATACGGGCTTGGTCCTTATTCGGGCTGCGAGCTACCCATTACTCGTCGTCCGCAAACCCACGCCTTTGGAGGCTGGTAGTCGGCTATCGGAGTAGGGGTCTCAGCGGCTGAGGCGTGAGGATGTTCGTTGCCTCACAAAAGCGGCCGTCTCCATAGTAAGTATTACCGCTTCGCAGAAGGAGGCAACCACCTGCCATTTCTCCTCACTCCGGACCACAGCTTGAACCAAAGCCCGGCGCGAGAGGTCGCTGCCACCGATTGCCTCCAGCAAGACACGGCGGTGCTCCGCCCAAGCGGGGTACACCTCAGGATATCGACCCATGCGGTTGTTATAATTCTGACAATATATTTATTAGTGATAGAATGTCAATTTGTCCAAAACCTAAAGTGCACACTACCCACCACTAAATCAAACAAAAAAAAAAAATACTTTCCTCGTACGAATCGAACTCTCAACAATAAAAAATTGCCTAACAGGCCGTCGCGCTTAGGTACAAGATGTGTCTACTTAAATCTAAAATGTTTATACTAATATTTACATTATAAACGTATAATAACGAGTCATTTGATTTACAGCTCGTTTACAAAGAAATAACAAAATACGAGAGAACTATTTACACAGCAAGGTTGCAAATCACAGGGACGCATGCGTAAGTTATACAGAACTGTTGCGATATCATAGCGGTACTTAAAATTATAGTATAAAGTACAATTTCTGGCAAGATTCGACAATGTTTCACAGTGTGCTGAGTGCTAGTTGTTATTACGTTAACACCATTGAAACGTTTACCGCGTTCGGCTCTCTGATTGGTTAAGAGCTTGGAGCTGACCAATCGGAGCACCGAACGTCGATTGCGTTAACGTTAACCTAACTCGCACTAGACACTCTGATTATTTTATGGCTGATAAATAGAATTGCATGGTGAGGTGATTTTCAGGGGCACATTCCAGCAATTTTCTGATAGCGGTGGTGGCATAATACAAAAAAAAATTATGACATGTTACATTCACCTGCCAGCATTGGGCTCGCTTAGTGGCCCATTTTCTCTATTAGTGAGGAGGGACTCGGAAGGAAAATTATTAGGCTGATTATAAGCTATTTTAGCTTACTGGACAGCACCCCTGAAGACCGCCGAGTTATTTTAGTACTTTGTGGTTTTATCGGTTATTTCATTTCAATTAATTATAATCAATATTATTGTTAAAATGCGTACTTATTTCTTTCTTATTCAATACTGAAATTTAAACTGCGTAAAGATTACAACAGTATTCACAAAACTACGCAGTTCCATTTCACTTTGTTCGATAGATCGAGGTAATTTAAATAAAAACGTAATAACTCAAAAAGTGCTTTTCAAACAATAGTTTTTTTTAACATTAAGATATGCTTGATCTTTCAACGTCCACAATTCATTATCGCCTTAATTTAAAATAGAACCAACACGCTTGTGTTTAACACATCTCGTTCTGTTCAACTCTTAAGTATCAGTAATTTAATGGAAATTTACATATAGCAAGTTAAAGTTATATAAATTGCCATTTTCACAACCGAAATTAAATATGTTGTAGGTACTAACGTATAACTTAACAGTTCACTGACAATCGAAAAATTGTTACTGACGGCTAGCATCCGACCTGACAGTAATAATTTTGTCTATGTCGCAAGTTCAATAAATTGTCTGTGGCACAACACTGTCTTGTCACTCAGTCTCGCCCTCGCTGGCCGGAGACGGCAGGCGACGCTTGAGGGATGACGACGGCTTCGTCAGGTCCAGCGCCGGCTCGTGCGCGGGGCCGGGCGCGGGCGGCAGGCTCAGCAGGCTCGGCGGTCGGATGTACGGCGGTAGCATGCACGATGGACCCTCCCCGCCGGGACATGCCATCGCCGGCGGCGTCCAGCACGCCGCCCCCGCGCCCTCTGGAGCCATGGCCGCCGCGCTCAAGTACGAACACGACATCATCTGGAACAATCACAATTTCACTTTAAAACATCTCAGAACATAACCTTGAGCGAAATTAGGTTGATTGTGCGTGTAATCTCCGAGAGAGATTGGAGTAAAAACAGGGCTTACATAAATAATGAAATATGTAGTATTATGAGATGAGAGGCCTAAAGAATTCGTGGATGGAGGGGGTTCTGTAATCACGCTAATGGCCAATGCGCAGCATCCTCGCGGCCCGCGCCCCTCACCCGCGCCCGCTACAAGGAGGCTTTCATGCTAATGCAGATTGGGCGCAGGAGCAGTTCAGCACTAAATCGCGTCACTCGTCCGACACCTTGAAACTTTACCGGGAAGTTTGAACCTATTACTTTATCAAGAATCAATTAATTTATTGTAAGTAACATGCAACATGTTAGCATTTTTATTAAAATCCTGAAGCGGTCAAACATATTTCTGTCGATACAAATGTTGTACTTATTTTCACACGTCTACCAATATATCTTGAAGTAATTGTAAGTAAAGCATTTAGTGGCTATATATCACCCGCCGGTGCAGGCCGTTGCTCGCGTCCATTTTTCACATATCGCTGTGAAATTGATTACCTACACAATGCACGCGGCGTCCGAACAACCCTTGCTCCGGTTCTAACAACTTGCTTCAATACCACGTGTAGCAAGCAGCAATATTGACAAAATTCATATAATGTTATGAATTCTCTCGCAAAATGTATGAATGCTAAATTGATTTGTAGCTCGGCCGATAGGAATGTATTGTTATAATAGTTTCATAGTTAATGCCGCGTACAAAAGCCTCCACACAATTGGCATAGTTGGCGGCAACAGCTGCTCGCGCACACGGAGTGCTCCAACAATGATATCGCAGCTTTAATATTTATTGCACTTGATCAACTCTGCGCCAGTTCTATACTCCCAAACATCCATTATGCACCGCTCAAAAAAGACGAATTTTAATGCATAAATTAAATTTATCCAAAAGCAACAATCTACTCACGTCAAGTCTTTAAACAAGCAGAACTTAATTAACTTGACGCCATTGTACCCAAGAACGTAAAGTGCATAATTAAACCCTTCACGTAAACGCTTTGGTTAATATGTTTAAGCGTCGGTATTGCTTTAGGAGACCTAAACTCTCCTATGAGAATAAACAGGGTCTGAGGCGGCCGAGCTTCGCCGCACAAATGAATTAGTGGTGTTGTGACCCCCACAGCATGGCCCGCGCCGGCCGGCGGTGGGCCACGCAGGGCGGGGGGCATGTTGCGATTAAAATATAATTAGGCGCTCGGCAATTGTTTCGCCATCGAGCCAGGTGCTGCGGCTCAGGCGGCTAGGTAAATTAAATAGCCGTATAGGGTTTCCAATTACGTGCGCCCGGTGGCCGCGGAAAACACGCTTATTGCCTAATAATGGGTCGGGGGGAGCAATATGAGGATCTTGTAGCTGATTAATTATTTCACGTTCGTGTTAAAAATCGAGGATACCTGGTGCGGTGATGGGGGCGATTGTAACGCAATATTAATTGCTATCAAGACGAGGTGACTAATGAATCACGTTCTACCGTTGGTACTTTCAACATTAATGAATTCAAACGGGCCGCGATAATTGCGTACCTAATTACGGGCCGCCGGAGCCGTCTAATTTATCACTGTCGGATTATGAATTAGGAATGGCGTTAATTTAACATGCATAATATTTGTGGAGGCGATGTAGTGGTGTGTTATGGTGGCGCACTCTGTGCCAAAGTAGTGCCAATTAGTTTTCACGGTACACATATCAGTTCAGTATCAGTAAATTTATGAGCGTCTTGTATATTTAGACGTCATGATTTCAATCTGTTTGCCTTCCGAATGCAACGGATACCAGAATCTTACTTGGAGCGATTGTCTATTTGAATACCACAACGCAATAATTGAATAATGCGATGCCGATGTCACTAAGCAAGACTGAAGTCAGATTTCTTGGTTGATGATTACCCGTATTGACTGTCTAAGCTCTACAAATAACAGCCGGTACCAACGGTTGAACGTGCTTTCCGAGGCACGGAAGAATTTCGGTATGTTGCGATGGTCGCCCATCCGTAGACCTTAAGCTTAATCATTGAGATCAATCTGTGTATTTGTTATAATTTTAGCCGCAAGCTTCTCTTGATTCAAGTAGCATAGCATCAGCCTTATAATGTTCCCACAACTGGGATTCGGGCCTCCTCTCTAGGAGAGGGAATGGACCGTAATACACCACGCGGGCCCAGTGTAGGTTGGTGTATGTCAGATGTCTTCGAATTTTTGTTTCTAGGACATGCCGGTTTCCACACGTTTTCCTTCACCGTTTTGAGAGTAGTGGTGATGAAATAAACAAAGTAATGCGCCTGGCTGGGTTTGAACCCGTGAGCTACAACTCGTAAGACGGGGCCTTTCCAAAAATAATTTTTTGTAGGTAGGTACTTATTGCCGATTGCCATTGCGGAATACCAACTGAAAACCAGCGCTAAGTATCTGAGCAAATGTTAATATGTTTGTTGGCCTTTCTGTACTATTCTTCTCTTTTACTTTGTTTTTTTGTGGTTGAGCTGTCTATATTGAACAAATATTTTCTTTTTTTTTTAAATTATGTATAGCGTGTAAACTTTGAAAGTTTGCAGTACAACAGTACCCATTGCCTATCAATGTTAGGAATAACAGAAAATGTAATTATGAAGCAAAGGTTTCTATGCACCTCCCTCACCTGACCTTATCATGGCGAAGGGGTTGCAATCGCTGGGGTCAGTCGAGGGCAGTGCGCGACCCTGCTGCATTGTAATTAATATTAATTTCAAGGCTGAAGCTAAAGTGTTTCAGCTTTATGATGTCTTAGTAGTTCTTGAGTGACCAGAATAATTCCCGAAGTTACTTATTTGATAAAAAAAGCAAAAATTTAAAACGTTTAGTGGCAATTTACAACAACGTTAAGGATAAATGATGTTTAATTTTGTAAATCTATTTATATGTATAAAAAATAATTTCATTTCGTTGATTCTTTTTTGTTTTGTTTGTTATTATCAGGACAAGGCTTATGTGAAGGAAAAAAATAGAAAGTTGTGTAGAAAATTACAAAATTTCAGAAAACTACGACTATTTAATCTTCGCGTGTTTGACAGTTAATTTCTAATACAAGACAACGTCTATCAGCTAGTAAGTAATTAAAAACACTTTTACACGATATCTTTTTTCGTTAATTTAAACTAAACGAGGCCAGACACAAGAAGCTAGAGTATACTAATTCTTAATAAAAATAAAATACGTTTCCAAAGAAACGTCTGGATACTCTATTTTTTAAACAATCTGAAAGTCCTTTCAGACATATTAAATATTCACCAATATTCATACCCGCGTTAATTCGATTAGGTTCCACAATTAGGTCCAATAAACCGCATGGCAAAATGAAAAAGCAAATGTAAGTATAGGTTGCGGCAAAAATTGCCAAAAATACATTGGACCGCAAAAATAGATCACATAGAATAACTGCGATATCTCCCAAAGGTATGTACATTGACCGCTCATATTCATAAGCTATAGGTACTCGTACTTACTAACATATTATAGCGAAAGAGTTTTTTTGTTGCTTACGCGTGATGTCTCGAGATTAAAAAAAAAAACACTTTTTACATGGAATAGTTGGATTCTTGACGAATAGTACAGGTTAAATAACATCACGCTACGACCCACGGAAGCGGTACTAGTTTGGTATAAGCAGATTAGTGAATATATCAAAAGAGGTTTCGTTTGTACTTTTGTAGATACAAGTTACGTAAAATTTCAAAAAAAAAATCAATATAAGGAAAGCAATATTTTTTCCGGTTTTATTTGAAACCGAGCTGTCATTATAAGCCATTTCTTGGATTGGTCACAGTACTCAGTACTCAACATCATGTAGCTAACACCTGAAGAATGTACACGAATTATTACTATGGTACAAGAAGGAAGAAGGCAGCGTTGTACCTTCTGCTAGAACAGCAGGAGTATCCTTATCTATGATCCAAAGTGTATTCAGCGATTTCAAGTGACCGGCATAAAACTAAGAAGGCCCAAGTGAGTGCACTAGTAGGAAATGGTCATACATAGACTAAAAATGTATTTAAAATTGTCTTAAAGTTTTCTTAGATACAATGTTGTATATAACATTATTTTTAGTATATGCGAAACCTGAATATTGTTTGTTCAGAATCAGTAAGTGAATCGATTCCAATAATTTTTACATGTTATATTTTTTCCCAAAAATATTTAAAGAACGTCATATTGGACACACCGACACTAAGTAAAACAAAGGTCACGGCAGGTCAGAATGGGCATTAGACGCGAGCGCATAGCTGAGTGCGGGAGTAAAACAAACCCTCAGTCGCCTGGATCTCCCGGTGACCATGGATTTGTGTGAACTGGTGTGAACAGCCAGGTAACATAATAAGCTTATAACTTTGTAAGTTTTCATGATACAGTTATGAAATTTTGTACTTTATATCTATCTATTATATCTTTACCTAAAAACAGTAGATATGTGTTTCGGGTTTCGTATATACTAAAAATAAGGTTGTATAAATCTATGTCATTAGTAAGAAGTGTGTTTTTATTAAATACTGTACGAAACGTGTTATTTAGTTCTGTTTTATACTCTGTGAACAGAATTTTAATTAATTGAATGTTATTAAAAAATATACGTACGTAATGTTTCAACTCTACAGTTTAAATTTTTAATTAATATTATCATTATTCATATATTTTATATCAATACCTCCTAAGTATTTTGACTATAGTGAGTTGACTCATTATACTTAGAAGGTATCGATATTATGTATAATGATACTTCTTATAAGATCCACAATATGTTAGAGTTCCACGAATTTAGTTCCATCAGTCTCGGTTTCTATGTGTAAGCAACCCTGTAGAGGTCAGGGACACGGTGCCCGGGTCAGAAGGTCGCGTGACCTCGCCGCTGCACCGTAATCACCGATATACGATATTGCTCAAGAACGCGAACGCCCCCAACGCTATTTTAAACTTGTTCCAGAAACAAACCGTACATTATGACCAAATTATTGTACCTAATTGTCGTAATATTGATGTATTCGTAATGTATGTTCCCAATATATACTACAAACACATCAATTTTCATTACAGTCCAACACAATTATCTAGCACAAAACACATAGAATTACAATATATTTGCATTAATTTCGCCATCTACATACGTTTAAGCATAGTGTATACTATTCAGCAGACAATGGGCGTTTTCGACACAAATTTCGGTTATTACAGACATGCCGTTAAGGAACTTGTGCGTATGTGCGTTCAATTTAATATCGGCCATTGAATAGAAAACGCCTCTGCGCTCACAATGGTCCATCGGCATTCCATTAACTAGTAGAGCAAACACGGGGACGCGTGCGGGCACTAACTCAATACAAAACGATTCCTAGCGAGCGATACTCGCACATTCGGGACATTCCTATTCGATTGTAACAACACTAACTGCTGTTTATACTGGCGGCGGGTTGGGCCCGATCGAGGCCGACAATCGGCCCGGGCGGACGGACTTTCGCGAGACAATGCAAGACTGGGCCTAAATAATTTAATAGTTGTAGGCGGCGTAGCTTCGAGCGGTCGGCAAACAGTTGGCCGACGTTGGACGATATTGCATCGTTGGTATTGGAAGGCTCCAAGGTTTATGAAGTAAGCCTTTGTCTTGTACGTGTTGATTAATTATCTGCGGCACGTGTGAGAGTCGTCGCTTTGTTTTGAATCGAAGGCGGCTTTCGAATTGAACTTCGTCTGGTGTTATTGCTTTGTTTAGCTTCTTTGTTGTGGTTTACAAAAGAGGCTAAATGTAAAAAATCATGCATACTAAAGAAAAAGAAAAAAAAAATGACAATCGCATTGTCGAGAGACAACCAAAAAAATTATGTTTTATTAAAACAAAAAACCTATATTTTTAGATTATCTAGGTAGTTAATATAAGAACTTGTAACAGTTTTTTTTTATGGACTCATTCAGATATAATCTGCAGATAAACAAGATATTCTCTCGTAGTAGGTACTCCAACTGATTTACGCACATTAGCGGTAACAGATACAAAATACAACTAATAATTCATTAGTTTTATTCTGGCTCATATTTTAAGCTAAGCATCAAAAGTTGCCATCCCTAAATAATTGCAGTGCGGCGCAACTTCGCAAGACCTATGGACTCGCGAGCGTGTCCTTTACAAAGTTTTCCTTTTTCGCTGCAATAATGGATGATATGGAACTTTGCGGGCTTAAGGTCACAGATGTTAAACTGCTTAGTATTATCTACTGAATTAATTTTTCTAAGTTTTATCAACCTTGTGCTGATTTGAAACTATAAAATCTGCATTTACATAAAACTCTCGTAATCTCGAAGGTTTAGACAGAGAAACCCTATAGTGCATCCATGTTTCAGTAGTTTTTCTCACAGGGGTAGGGAGTCGTAGTACCTATGCTTTTAGAAAAATTCTAAAAGCATAGGTTTGCGAACGGCGAGCAATATACAGCTCGCCGCCTGTTAAGGACCAAGCTCGGGTTGCAAGATTGACGGGGCCACTAGAGCTGATGCCTGTCAGGGCTACGGGAATGGTCGAAAGAGATACTGGGGAACATAGTTGGGTTTTAGTTAACAAAAGTGTAAACACACGTGAGAAATCATACAATGATACAGTGTCATTTTATTTTACGTAAGCTTGCTTTTTAAGTAGCACTTTTACTGCCATCGTCCAAGCATGAATCCAGATTTTGAGCTACTATCGCAAAATTCCATATTTGAATACCGGATGCTTTGTCCGACCAGGGAATTACCTATTGCATTTTTATATCGGATAAGTGTTGGTTCATCAACATTAATTTCTACTAAAGATTGCCTACAAAAAAAAAATAAGTTCGGAACACGTTATTACGTGAGCACTTTCCTCCAACGAAACCACTTTTCTTTTTATACCCAAATAGATAAACCAAAAGGCCATAGACTCCCTAGTTAGTAATTTCGTCTAATACGCGAGTGCCATAAACACAAGGAGAAGCGCTAAAGATATGGCGAGGTAAGATATAAGAGTGATATGGTTGGGCGGGCGGTAATAAATTAGGGCGGGCGGGCTAGGGCGCGTCGCGTGCGCTTCGGCCGTTTGTCGCGTGGCGTGCGCCCGCGCTCATTGCTTATTCATGCACGCTAGACACGCACAGGTAGGTCGCACACTGTGCTACAAAAGTGTTGCCCGACCGATAATGAGTTAAACACTGCGATATTACACCGATTGCATACTAAGATTATATTTTGCTTGTAAATTCTGTTTTTCGGATAATTTGTTTGGGGAATTTAGAAAATTTTTGGTCTGTATTTTGTTTCAAGTTAATGGCTTTATAGGTTTAAATTGAAGTCACTTAAAAGTGTTAGTCTGAAATCTGAAAATGAAGTATCCGATTTAGTGTTTCGACGAAACGCGTTTCCATCGTCGGCGAGCCTACTCCGGTAGCTTGCGTGCGGCATCCCTGTGTGTTTGTGTCACGGCTGTCGCTCGATGACCGCACATTAATCATAATCCATGTCTCAGCGATAAGCTCTCATCCGCCGTCAGCGCCTGTCGCTCTGTCGCTGACGACTTCATCAAATCATCGCATTTAATCCTCCAAAACAACTCCATTAAGCTCCCACAACCATGCCTCATTAATAACACTTTAATATCATAATTATACACAGAGTATCGGTAACCCATTTGTTACCTTGATACTTACGAAATCAATTTCCCGACAAGTTTCGCGTTCAAAGCGAAATTTGACTTACACTGGATATATTACTAAGAACTCGTAAAGTTACAATAACGTAGTAGATTCTTACGAAAACTTTAAAGAAATAAGTGTATACGTCAAAGGATTTCGCATAATTCCCGATAACGAGCGTTCGAGTCGCTCTCTTACTTCAAAGCCGCGTTTCAGTTACAGTTTATTATTAATAAAATTTGGCCGGGTTTGCGAGCGGGCCGAGCGGGGCGAGCGGGGTGAGCGGGTGAGCGCGGAGCGGAGCGGCGGCCGTAACGAGCGTGGTCCGCCTCGTTATCGGCAGCGCCGGCCGGTCAGCGCCGCGGAAAATTCGCCCGAAACTGACGCGCGTGAAAATTTAATGAACGGCCGGACGCTAGTTAACTAAAAGGTAAAGTGCACCCTCTTGACGTGTTCGGTAAATATTAATAGTGAGTGTGCTAGCGCGCGCCATTAAAAATGCACGAGTCTGCGGACACGCTGCCCGCCGGCGGCCGCGCGTTCATTAGCCTCTTTACATGCGGTCCCAGGGCCCTCCTCCGAATTAACTCAGCTCGAGGCGCCTCCGCGCCTCCACGCGTCTCAACCTCACTCCTCCGCCATTATAACAACAAATTAAGAATTTTCCGCCTGCCTGCTTTGCCGTCCAATTTATCCAATAAAACGCGACATTCAATATCGAACTTCTCCGATACGGTGCTCTGCGTGGCCTGCGAACACTTCCTGAGAACAAGTTTTACTATTGAAGCCATTTTAAAACTCTTACGGATGCTATTAAGGATAATAGAAACTGTCTAGCTGGAACGATGAGTCAAAGAATTATGTCTGGAACTGGAATGATCTAAGTTTGACTTTTATGTCGTTTTCCGTTGCGAGAGAGCACGGCTGCTCATGGTCCGTGCGAAAAGTCCGCGAGTGAAGCTAGGCGTGGGTCACACTGTGGGAGCCGGCGGGTGCGGCGAGTCGGGCGGAGCAGGCAGGCGCGGGCGCGGGCTCGAGCTGCACGCGGTGTCTGTTACCGAGTAATGAGGATCGTTAATTATGTATCGCTAGGTGCGTAAGCTTTTCAATTTGGAAACGGTTCAGTGTCGCGGGCTCTCGCGAACGAGGTCAAGGGTTCGCGACTCTCTCAACCCTGAGGGGCTGCCAAATTAATGAGGCACTCCTTTGTAATAAAGAAATAACAAGAACTGCGCACGCGAACCCGGGCTCACCGACTTCGATGTCATTAAAGGCGTCGCGAAGTCTTGAAAGGAGTCGTTACCGCGCCTCGCCTAAACAACTGAGCTTCCATCAACATTCCGAAATATACACATAAATTGCTTAGCACTCACTCGAAGAAAAGGAGCAGTGAAATAATGTTCAAAAATTGTAAAGTCGCAACAGTAGTTACACATCGATAGTATTATGAATTTATGACATACTAGCTTGACATACCCGCGTCATAGTATAAAATGAATACCTAATGTCATTGAGTGATAAAGAAGCATTCTACTGGTGAAAGAATTTTTATAATCGGTCTAGTACTTTTTAAATTTATTCGTTATAAACAAAAATCCAAAAATACAAATCTTTCCTCCATATAATTTTAGAATAGACGCACGAATTATTACAGAACTAATATAGTGCGTCTATTTTAGCCGTAGTTGCAATTGTTTCTCGCAAGTAACGCAGTGTGTATACGGTTGTGACGGTTGATATTAGTGGAACAGACAGGGTAGATTAGAGCGGGGGTGCGCGGGGTCCCGGCGGCCTGCGGGCACGGGTTTCTAAGTCCCGGCTAATTGGATGAGCCGCCAGGCCAGCCCAATTAGCAGCACCGTTGTGATTCATTTTAATCGGGCGCCCTTATCAGTGCACCACTCAGCGGTGTAAACCCACCTTTAAAAGCATTTTCTGTATGAGTGATATTAAATTAATTACACTTTAACCAAGGATTATTTTAAAGCTAAACTGAAAATGTACGACATGTGATTTTAAAATTAAATTTCTTAGAAAATAATGCACTTGGTTCTAGTTTCAATGGAGAAAAATTAAATTTAAACTGATTTTCTTTGAAAACCAAATAATATTTATTAATTAAGATAGAAATGGTATATTTAATAGTTAACAATTTAGAAAATAAAAGCGTTTGTGAGTATAGTTTGATATTAGTCCAGCGAATTAAACCTGTTGTAAATTCTGCAGTTATCTATGTATATTAAAGGAGAAGCTGACTGACTGACATCAATGCACAGCCGAAACCACTGGATCTAGAAACGTGTAATTTTGCACAAGACCATGTAGGCAAGCACTACGAAGGGGTTTTTGAAAATTCGTATTTTAAAGGGACGAAACGCGACGGTCACGGTCACGAAACACGAAGGAGAAACCAGTTTTCACGCGAGTGAAGCCGATGGCAGAAACTTCATTGCATACAAAAATAAAAAATTAAAAGAATCCTCTTTGTCCTAGTGAGTAAATATATTTAAAACGAGGACTTGTCAAATTAATTCATTAAGTACTTGTTCACACTTGTCTGCACAATAACATTACAATGACAATACTATTGTAATAAATTTGACAATAAATGAGATTGAATAAATATCCATAATATATAAAGGCAAAAACTCAGTTACCATGCCTACACATACACAAGAATAAATACAACTTCTGTTTTTAAACCGACGTGTAGTAATTGAAGGTTGTCTGTCGTTCCACTTGTGTTCAATTATAATATATATTTGTTAATTAATATTGTTATTTATACCCACTAGCAACTAGGAAGTCTTGCAAATTAAAACGTAGCGTACTCACTTTAGTATTTAACCTTAATTAGTTATGTTCAATTAATTTTATATATCCTATATGTTTATTGTGCGTAATAGTTAGTTGTCTTATCTAACTGGCATCTTTATAGATATTATTAAGATATAACGAAGTTTATATATCTAAATGAATAGCTATTAGAAATAATAATAATAATATTTCACCACTATAAAACAACGCCGTCTAGTCCCAAGCTAAGCAGAGCTTGTGTTATGAGTACTAGACAACTAATAAACATACTTACATATTTCTGATACAATTATAGATAAATTACACCCAAACACAGAACAAATAATCGTATTCATCATACAAACATTTGTCCTGGGTGAGAATCGAACCCACGACGACCTCCGGCATATCAGTCAGGGCCACTAACCACTAGACCAACAGGCCTGTTAGACCAAACAGAAAGATGTTTGTTTTAAGTTTGTAAAAAATAACCTTGAAAGTATGACCTGATATCACATTAATACACTCACCAGCATAGAAACTTGGCCACATGTAAATTTAACGACATTCCACGTTTAAATGTATTTTTAACATAGAAATAAGAGAAGAAGCACTCAGCAAGGCTCTGATGACAGACTCTGTCGACAAAACGGTAAAGTCATACCGTCGTGTCGTTGCAGCTTCGTCTACAGTATTACATAGTTTTTTATGCAAACTTCACGCAGGCGTACGCCAAGCGTATAGTGGCTAATGCTAGCAAAGGAGGAGGCCGCAAGCGTGAGGCAACGGCCCCACGCCCCAGCCGCCGCCGGGATTCCAATCCCGATTTCCGGCTGGAGAGCAATGAGTAGCTGGCGCTGTCCGACCGTCCGGTAACCGTCCGGACCGAGCCCAAGTTGTCGACGGCGCGTACTGTTCCACGCACGCCTCAAGGAGTTGTCAGGAAACCGGGGCCCAGCTGGGTCGAAGTCTACTGGGGCCAAATGTCTGTTTCTGAAAGGAAGGTTCGGCCCTGGTATGAAAGGCAACGAAGGAACCGATCGCTCCACCCAAGGCAGGGAGATGTCATTGGATGATTTTCCCTATAAAAAAAAAGAATAGCGACGAATATGCATCTAGGACGCGTAGCTTGCGTCCGTGTTTAGTGGGCTTATGTGTTACTTATAGTTTTAAATTTAAAATAGAAAACGTCTCTACACCAATAAGTTTATTTATTAAATTGGGCACTTTTTCAGAAACAACGAAAATTAATTTTAATAATTTGTCAAGTTCAAATGGCTTAATGAATTTGGTTTAAATTTAGCACATGGATAGATGCCCTGGAATATATGATACATTTTTTTACGGGAGTAAGTTTCCTTGGACTGATTTTCTACTTTATGAGCGAAACTGCTAACAGAAAAATAAAATTATGTTGATGGAAACTGACCAAGTGTAAGTGCGAGTAAGTATGAAAACAGTACCTCTACCATGAGTTTTAAGCAATAATATTCGTCGCTACTCGATATCGACGCCGTAAATATTTTGTATGGCAAATTTTGGTTCTGCAAGTGACCGCTAGAGGCGCTGCAAAATTTGCCATACAAAATATTTACGGCGTCGATATCGAGTAGCGACGAATACTATTGCTTAAAACTCATGGTAGAGGGACTGTTCATTTCCCGAATTGAGTTACGAAGATTTTGTTTATTTTGTGACGTAATTACAAACTTACAGTTTTCAGATGGTTCCCTGTACTTGTGCTATGAGACCTTGCTTCATGCAAAATTTCGGGATTCTAGGTCAACGGGAAGTAGCCTATGAATTTTTATTCCCTTGACAGTATCTATATAGAAATATACGTTTTTTTGCGATATAAACGGCCGTATCTTTTTTTTTTTTCGTTATCTCAGAAGTTCGATCTTTTCACAGCTTTAAGGAACCGCAGACTTGAGTATATGGTTTTAATTTCAACGCGATACGCGTTCCCAAGATAAAGGGTCTTGATAGACAGACAGACGGACAATAAAGTGGTCCTATAAGGGATGCGTTTTTCCTTTTGTGGTGCGGAACCCTAGTATTACTGAAAGGAAGTACGTTGGCTTTAAGAGCCAGCTCGTATTTCTCGTAAACTCCTCAAAAAGTCGTCAGCAATGTGCACGGGGCCCAGTAGAGCCCCTGCCTGCTTAGGCTGCACGATTGTTCGAAAAAGCTACTGTGGCCTTGGAAAGCAGATGGCAACAAAAGGAACACAGGCGGGTTTAAAAGGATGAATCTCTCTCACTTCTCCCAGAGAGGCCGAAGCTATTAGATGATTTCCCTCTTATAAAAGTAGGTACGTAACTAATATTAGTATTTAACATCAATAAAACTATTTGTTTAGAACAACTAAATGTCTACTACAACTTTAAGTTCTCTCAACCTTAGTTCTTTTAATATGAGTTCTCTTAATTATCTTCCTTTGATATTTATTAGTTTATTCTAATCTTAATGATAGATACTTTACTCTATTTCAAATATACAACCTTATTTTTAGTATATTCGAAACCCGAAAAACATATGTACAAAATTTCATCTCTATCATGAAAACTCACAAAGTTAAAAGCTTGCTATGTTACCTGGTTGCCCACACAAACACATGGTCACCGGGCCATCCGGGCCACTAAGGAGGTGTTTTGCTCCCGCACCCAGCTGTGCGCTCATGTCTAATGCCCGCTATGACCTGCTGTGACCTGTATTGTACTCAGTCTCGATGGTGTACAACTTGTGATTTTTTAAAATATTTTTGGGAAAAAATATAACATGGTGCATGTGTGTAAAAATATTGGAATCGATTCAGTCTGATTCTGAACAAACTTTATTCAGGTTTCGCATATACTAAAAATAATATTGTATATTTGTTGTACATAAAGTTTAAATACATATAAAATGGCTAAAAACGGTTTAACTAACATTGTCTCAGTCAATTAACAAGAAACTTGTATAGTGCGTATAAATTACATTGGTATGGAGGCTAGTGGGGCGTCCAAACAACCCGGGAACTCGATCCCGTATCCCATGACGTAGGCCCGGTCCCTTGATAAGAATTAATCAAGCCAGTCCCGTCCTACCAGTCAATGAAAGCGTTTGAGTGGAAAATAAAAATAGACCAACAAATTGCGCGTCTATTTGCAGACTCTATTTCTTTGCGTTTTATTGGAAAGTGCGTGATAATTTGTCTGATATGATGAATAAGGGTGAGTCTTTCAGTTTTTATTGATATCGATCCCGTCAGTAATGGAAGGTCGAAAAGGTTACTTGTATACCTATTGACTAATCTCGCCAATGATTAAGGGGAAAACAGTATTTCTGACATTCGGAATTTGTTTTGAAAATTAAATCATGAGATAACCTTAAATTACCCTGTGTACAGTCTCGAGAACATTATAAAATTAAAAAAATCAACACCTTTTCCATTTAAAACTATTAATGTTAATCCGATACCATACAAAAACCACAAAATCACATTCAAACACGTATGAAAAGAAACCCGACCAAAAATCCGAGTTTTTCATCAAGCGAAATGCATTCGATCGCGGCATATCAAGCAGAGTCCGTCCATTAACGGCACAAGTTTACAAAACACAAAACAGGCGAGGCCGTGCGAGGGAGACGACAAGAGAAACCACTTCCGCAATGAGATGGCGCACTTCCTGTGATTGAGGGCGCCGAACGCGCCGTCCTGACCGGATCGCGCCGCTCGTGGCCCCACTTGGGAAACTTTCTCTAATGTGAAATTAGCCGTACGAGAAAATTGCGTGGATTGTGGATGTGGAGCTGGAGTTGTTGAGGGTCTAGTTAGTGAAGGTGGAAGAACTGATGCAAGTAAAAACAAACAGTCTTCAGGTTTCGGTTAGGACTTCGTCTTTGGCAAAGTTAACTTTGACATTAGGTCATTACGGTAATTACTAAAAATATGGACAGCAGTTTAAGGTAAAACTTCTATGTTTATCATTTATTTTAATTTATAATGCAATTCTTTTTCCGACTAGCCAATGTTATAATAATTATAGTCTAATGCAATTTAATTTAATTTTAATAATTTAAATTTTATGTAATTTATGATGGTAGATACTGTCTATGTATAGGATATGTAACTAAAATGAGTCTTAGGTACTTGAAATAAATGAATAATAAAAAATAATGAATGCATGTTATACATTTAGAGAGTGATTCCCAAAGAGTAGTAACTTTTTTTAACTGGATCCTCCTTCGGAAAAACAGCAACTACTTACGTCATTATGTGCAGAAATAGCGATTATGGTTTTTGTTTCTCTTCCCATAGACATATTTACTATATTCCTTGGGTAAAATATGCCTATGATCTGATTACAAGCATCTGAGCAAATAACCCATGCTTGTACAGGATTTAACTGCGTAAATTTAGTCGTAGCCTGCACATTTGGCAAATGCGAAGGGTACATATTGTGCAATAAACGTAGGCACGCATAGCAGTACTGCTGTGAACACTGGCTCGCCGTGTAATTTCCAGTGCATCCCGTTCTCATCTCTCTCGCTCAGCTAAGTAATGACTTAGATCCATTCCCGGATAAATAGCAAATTGAATGTGTGCCCCTCGTAGTGTGGCGTAGTACCACCCCGTCTGCGAGCCACTCCACAGCTGTGTGCGTGAGTACACAGACGTGTGTGTGTCCACTGATAATGCAAGCTGTATATTCTGGTGATTAGTGGCGCAAGCCTATTAATTCTACCAGACTAGAGGTAATTTTTGAGAAGGTGCTTCAGTTTGAGTGAAAATTTATTTTCAGAGAGAAGGGGTTTGTTGTTTGCTGAAACATTAACCCGGGAAAATACACATTTTGGGTGCAACAAGCATAGTTAAAACTATGTTTTAAAAACTAATTTCACAGCAAGTATGGCCGCTCCGCCGATAACCCGCTACTATTTACAATGTTTTTCGTCGGTCGTATTTTTTGGCTTGTTTTACGGTCGGCGAATATGAAAAGTTTTGAGGAGCTCTCGCCGAGAGGCGTAAAGGCGGTTTACGACGCGTCTTCGAGTTGAATGCGCCACATGTTAGCGTGTTCCGCTGAATTTCCTCGCGTATAACCGCATTACACGTGCTCCATGACCTGACCATGAAAATTTTAAACGTCCCGCTTCAAACTAAAAGGCTCGTTCTCGCCACCGTAAGTTGGTAAACGGGCTCGTAATGTAGCACCCGCATTTGTTGAGGCAAATACTTGGGGGTTTGGTTAAAACCGATGTCTTTTTAAACATTGCACAATGCAATCCCGAGTGGGCCAGCTGCAAAAACTCTAGCTCCGGGACAACAAAGAGATGTCCTTATAAATTCTCGATTAAATTTTGGATACGAGCTCCAATGAACACAAATTCCTAGAGTCGGTCCAATAAAGGACGCCGTGCAGCCGCGTTAGGAGGCCATAAACGAACGTATTATCCATGTAAGGCGGAATAGCCGTTGCACAATTAATTGTTTCATTTTGGGAAACAATTCCCGCTCCTCATTCAATTAAGAGCGGCGACTGAGGGGGGTGAGGCGGCGGCGGGGCGGAGGGGTGCCGGGCTACCCCGCCCGCTCATGAGACGGACGTATTAATAGCGCCTGCAATATTGATATACTCGTATCGTATCCCACGTACCGCGTTCGAATACGATATTGTTTGTTAGCGAATTCGATTTGTGTCGATCATAAATCTTGCGCCTTATGTTGAATTTGGAGTTGATTGAATTCGCACCGAGGCAAGAAACGCAAGAGGACGGAACGAGTGTCGCGAGTGCGAGGCTCCTGGAGTAAAGAGTACGCGCTTACGTTTTAATTAGTGTTTTTGGATGAATAATAGATTAACGAAGCGAGCGATGACGAGAACGAGACTCGAGGCTGGTGCGTACTCAGTGCTCAGGTGATACCGAAGCGGGACTCAATTAGCAAAAACACACAGAATTAAGAGAGACAAACATGTCGGGCGGGACACATGACGAGGCGCCCTCCTCAATCCGAATTTTATATTGCGCCATTCATTATTCATTGTGTTTGTCAAGAAAATTACTGTGGACTTTTTAATATAACTTCCCGAGTCGCACAAACGGAGCTACAAATTGGAGTTGTGAACAAGTTCCTTAGAAGTCGCGAGTTAACCTTGTCGATTAGTGCTCGCGTGTCGGCTGTCAAACAAATTTAATTAGGTGCTAAATTCACGAGGATCATTGGGCGTTAGCGGTTTAGGAAAATGAAGTTTGGCAAAATATCAGCATAACTTTAGTAGCTTGTTCTAACTATGTATTACGCTAATGTAAGTAGAGTATTTAATTTAAAAGATAGCTACGTCTCAGGGCAAGGCTTTCAAATCAGTGGCGTTGGCTGAAGATTTGAGAGCAATCTGTTAGATTGGTTCATTACGGCCTCCATTAGTGGAGTAATGAGTCGCGATGCATGCCAGAGCGAGGCAGAGCAGACGGGCGGGAAAAGCTGAGACAACAAGAAAAGCTGGTTATTCTTAGCACTCTAATTTTGCATACCCGATATTATGGTTTTTCTAACTTTAAATGTCATTGCTAAATCTTTAGATATGGTATTTTATAAGTCAAGTGTTTTGTACCATACTGTGTAGAATCTTATCCGGGTAGGATAAGATTATTATTACAGATACCAATAATAAAAGAAAATATGACGTTTAATGTTTAAGTTGTGATAAGTTACATTGTTAATCTTACGTTGTAGCTTATTTAGGCTTTGGCTGAACTATGAATTTAATTTACATGTGTACTTAGCGAACATTTTCTTTTTTTATTTGACTTAATAAAAGTTTTATGAGAAAGTTCATATTTCAACCATATTCATTTTAATACTGCTTATAAACTCACTAGTCCAAAAATATCACTGGTCAATACCAGTGATATAGTATATTTTTTAAATTAAAAAAATATAAATAATAAAAATCTACAAACACAATCAAAAACGCAGTATTCCATAAAAAACTTTGGACATAAACCGCCTTTATTTATGCGAAACTCAATAAGCGTATTTCAAATACAGATTAGTGGATTCTAAATTCAAATTCCCCATAGAACACTTTGACTTAATAACCTGCAAATCAGTGTTATTTCTTATGAATAAGGCCCATTACCACTTAACCAAAAAATGCCATTGTTTCAACTGAAATCTATCTACCAGCGTTCGGAAGGCAGCGTTCTAACCGCCAGTCTACACCCCCGTAACGTTTAAGCGAAAATTAGCTGCAGCTTGGTGTGGAGGATTTCGAGTATGAATGCAGGTCGGGTTCTGTCCATTAGCCTAATTGGAGACGCGGCAGCACCGCAGCGCCACCTAGCCTGGCCCTTTGTTACTGCAGACACTAAATTTGACTGGAATCTCCTAATAGACCACTGACGGTGCACCCCTGAAGTTTATGATTTTATTGGAATTTTGATTTTGACGCGCTTTCAACCTTTTTTTCTAAAGTTGAGGTTAACCTAACCAAGTTTTTAATTAGTTAAACTTCAACTAATTAAGAAACTTTAGGCATCTAATTTACGATATCATCAAGGGTTTTTTTTAAGTTTTCAGTTCAAATAAAATATTTTTTTTTTAAACTTTGTTATAGCGGATATTAAAAATACCAGTGAGGTGCGATCGTGAGGATTCGGATTTCATGGGAATTTCGATTTTGGATCTTGACGTAGTGGTAGCCGGCCTTTTGAGTAATAAGGGTAGCCAGCCTTCTGATTTGTGTTTTTATTAACTTAAAAGCTTAATTGTCAATTAGTAAAAACATTTAATTTATAATTTTCTTGAGATTAAGAATAGTAATACTTATTAAAAGTTATAAATATACTTACATATTTTTTCTTTACATTTTAATTAACTACCTTCCCTGTTCATAAAAACCACTACCCATTGGAAGTCACTAAAAGTTCGAAACTTAATACATGACTAATGAGAAACCCTAAGTTGCGCTTATACTCATAGCATTACGACAAAAGGTAAGGGGCGGGCGGCAGCTCCTTCTAATTAAATGGTAAACTTTCATGAGTTCCCCCTCGCTCCCCCCTCCGGCACCGCTAATTAATGCGCCCACGGGAAGCTCGGACGTCTCGCCTTTCGACCCTGAGACACTACATCACACGACGACTCAACTCATTCAAAACCATCGTACGTAACTAGATAAATGTCGACCCACTCAATCCACGTAATCAAATAAGTAACATTTTTAAAACCAAAATGGCTGCAAAGTTTCCTCCGATCTCAAGTATCAATGCGAACACGGCAATCCTTTTAGTAAGCGCTAAAAACTACGGCAGAGGAAGTCAATCCACGGGCGCGGGCAGGTGGCGCGCCCCGCGGCCACCGCGCGCACTAAACGTATTGTCGTGTACCGCTTCTGATGTGGTCGAAACTAAACCCCAACTACTTAATTGAAAACCGTAATAGAGAATCCAAATACATGGTATCCCTTTTGATCGCTATATTGGAGGTGCGATGCCAAATTAATTGATCGTCTCGGTAATGTGTCGCGTAATGGAATACGATTGTAGTGGATATCCGCTATTCAAATTATACAACCCGTCGACTCAAATTTAAATGTATGAAGTTTTCTCTCTAAATAATTCTGAATTAATTCAAATCACTGTTAGTAATAAACGTCTGCGCTAGCGCCGCAGCATCTTCTGGGAGCTCGAAGAATACGGTAAAATGTTCCAAGTTTCTTCAAGCAATCAAGGCTTAATACCGTAGTGAAGTTTCAAGTTGGGAAATTATAGGGCGCGGGGTGAGACGCGGGGAGGGGGCGGACGTCCGCCGCGTGTCATCTCGTAACATCAAAAATGCATTTAAATTCTGCGCAATAAAAAACAGCGGCGGGAAGTTTCACAGCGGCCCGGGGATTGAAGACGCCTGCCTCCTGCCTCCAACCCGTGCGCTTTATAGCACTACACAATTTCTGTCCACCCGCACTTTACACGATCCCCGATCTACTTACTAATAAAAGTGTTTCAGAAAATAAGTGTGATCTGCCAGAAAAATAAGGCTTTCGCCAAGTCCGTGCCCCGATTGTTAGTACAAGCAATTGCCTTTATTGTATTGAACAGTTCTTCCTACAGAGTCTCAATAGCTCTCCAGAGCCCTCATTTCTTGTTTAAGTTTAGCAGTGTATGCATAGTGCTGCGCTTTGCTTGAATTGTGGAAATATTTACTTTGGTTCCTTTTTTAAATGCCGTACATTTTTATCAATAGAAATTACACACAACTCATCAAAAAATAAGTAAAAGTCAGCACTAAGCTAAATAAAGCACGGTGCCAGAACATTTTATTCTTAGGTTGGTAAGTCAAGAATAAACGGTTTTTAAATTGCACATAATTCGTATAAAAATAAAGTGGTAAAAGGCATCAAAATTCAGTAAATTAGCATATACGAGCTGCTGTGTTTATTGAAACTACGGGACGAGACATAATAGGTGATAACTGGTGAGACTCGCTCAGAAAAACTGAAGGGAAAATATTTTCCGTGTTCAGGCCGGGCCGCAGCCGGTCCGGGCCGGGCCGGCTCCCCTCCGGTCGACTTGATGCGATAATTAGCCCGCCCACTGTCGGATAATTGCGGGATCCGATATTGTACCGGACATTTCAAGAATTGTTTACAGACAACGATTTTAAGCGTTCGAGTTTCGACTTTTATTTCGTTCTCGGTTTGGAGGTGATATTTTTGGGGATGTGAGTTATAAATGTGATAAATGATTGACTAGGGTTGGTTGTATATATTGTTTTTAGAAACTTTTTTTTTATAAATTATTCGTAAACATAATTAGCGAGACAAAGATTTTGCTCTTTAAATTACAATCATTTTAATCGACTAATTAATATCTATTAATCACATCACACATTCATAAATAAAAAGCCCTTCATTGAAGCATTCGCTAATTACAACCAGATTCCATTACCGGTTATAAATTGAATAATACAAAAGAAACGTCACAATAACGCAACCGCATTTACAATAACACAAACTAATTACATTGTGACGGGAATTCTTTCATTAGCGAAATGAAACATGTCCGCCAGTGGGACCGAACCACCCTATCAATTACAAAGCAATGCAATTACATTCGGTACCTAATAAGCCACTTTATGGTACACGTGAAATACGACAATTTAACAGGGAATTAAAGTCGGTACCGCAAACCGAGGACGTCATTTCGCAATAGTTTGTCCAATTTATCAGTGTTGAGAGTCGTTAGGAAATAATCGTAATCGAAGCGAGCCCCGCTGAACAATATGGACCGATGTCGGCCTCTCTAATTGGCCCTTACCTGGAGCGCACTCGAGAATGATAAAGCCCCCATTAGCCGCCCTATTATTTACCTACTCATCATTAGCGTAGACTTCATTAGGATAACGAGATAACGGAGCCCCGGCTCGAGTACTCAGCCCCTGCAGTATTTTTGGTGTTTTTGAGTGAAATTCAAGGAACGACTAGTTAATAGATTCTGAGAAGACGGGTTACTTCAAACTTGATATAAGAGCGAAAGGGGAAATATTTGATGGATTAAAAAACTGCTAATAACAATTTACATTTTCCCTTCACAACTTTGACATCCGATAAGAGCCTATTGCTTGAAAGCATAAAACAATAGCAGCACAACTATACTTACTAAATAAAACTAGCTCGATTATTATTCATGCCAAACATATTTAAAGACTGTTTCCCTGAACTAATTTAAAAACAAACGCCAGCTTATAATAACGTAAGGGAGGCATCATTAGCCTGATTTGAGGTACTCGTGTAGAAGCGTTTTGATAACGAGCACATTCGGAAGAATGAACTAATTATTTCCGAGTATTCTATTTCCAGCTGCGATGTCAAATTAACAACGATGTGCGAATAGGAAATAGGAACCACCCGATAGTGGTGTTATAGCCTGTGTTATTAAGATCGATATCGAAAGCAGGAAAAATGGATGCACGGCCCTCGCCGCACAGCACCACAAAAAACATACCGAATTTATTGTTAATTATAAAACTCCGGCGCGGAACATTAACGCAGAGATGCGATATCCGATAGCCGCTCGTCTATTTATTTATTATTTAGATATCGGCCGGTGCGGTCACGACTCCATATTGTTTCGCTGTAATGGCATTAATGACCTCGGTTTAAAGTTGAAGTGTTAATTTGATTTAAAATTATGCTCCCGATTACAATCTTCACGTTCAACTTTCGCCCCGAAGCTTTAATTACGGCGGTGATCCCCGATGGAGCCGTGATAGCGTGATGTGACCCCGCAGCGTTCATAATACTCGATGCTAATAAAACCTGGACGTAAAACACATTGGTAGCAAATCTCGCTGCAATGCAGCTTTATGCACGAGTTGACATTATAAAAGTTAGAATTAATGATTGTAATCTCATTCGCCTTATTGCTGAATGTACGGTTTACGGTGCATATGCTAAGTGACAAATTATGCAAAGTGTTGGCCGTTTAATGCAAAGATGCAAGGACTATGGACGAGGTAGCTGCCTAGATTGTTATCAAAACATTAAAAAACAATTGCATAGCGAAACCTGTTTGAATGTTCACAGTATTTTTTGTTTCGACTGAGTAAGTTCTAGAGAATTTTATAATATAAAAGACCAAGATAAGCATAATAAACCCTTCGTCACAAATGCTATGTAGCTAAGTTAAATGAGCATTTAAAATAAAGTTCTGTTTAACATACAATGGTGGCTAAGTTTTCCGAAATGGTTTCCACAGCGCACCTCACAATAGCGGAGACATTTGAATCAGGGTGTCGACTGCGGCCCATAGAACACAGTACTGTACCTCTACCATGAGTTTTAAGCAATAGTATTCGTCGCTACTCGATATCGACGCCGTAAATATTTTGTATGGCAAATTTTGCAGCGCCTCTAGCGGTCACTTGCAGAACCAAAATTTGCCATACAAAATATTTACGGCGTCGATATCGAGTAGCGACGAATACTATTGCTTAAAACTCATGGTAGAGGTACTGGTAAAGGGCACGGGCGTACAGTGCGTGTTCAGAACTAATAAGTTAACGTATCATTTGGACCTACTAATGAATAAAATAACAAGACAGATAATGACTTAATTGAGAATGCATCACACCACCTAATTACCTCAATTCCGTTCAAATATTTAAAGTACCAATAAAATCGTCTCTATAAATAGAAAAAGTGGGAGAACTATTTTCAAATATTACAGAATTGCCATCGTTAGATGCGATTATACCAATTACGTTTGATGCTTTAGTGAAAAGAAATGTGCAATATTTTTTCCTGGAAAATAAGAATTGACGTATCGGGAGCGGGCCGCGGGCGAGCGTCGCGGACTGAGTTACGACCGCCGGTACTCGTAAACGTCACATTAATTAGCATGCCCACTAATGAGGAGTTATGGCGCTCTAATGAGAGGACTTGTACTCGACGTATTTATTAACGTACACCCAACGGCTCGGCCGCTGTTAATGTGATAGATTTACGAAATGAACACTATAACTACCTCCGAGTCTTTTGAAGAAAACTTTAAGTTTGAAAGAATGCAGCCGCACATTAAATTGTTCAGATAAATCAACCTACTAGTAAGGACGCAGTGACAACTTAATAACTTAATTAAATGCTCGACACATACCTAATTGCTTATAAGTGTCCGCAGTTTTTGCTTAGTAAAGACTCTTGGGTTTGCAAGGTCCCGTCAATGTCGCGAGCTAATTAAAATTCTGTCATAATTTCCACAGATAACACAGATTCCATACAACCCGTTCATGATTGAGATAAGTGTGATTCGATGTTATACAAAAGCGTGCGAAAGAACAAAGCGCGCGTTACCCCCACAAAGGAGGGGTGAAAAAGACGTTAATAATATTCGTCAAAGCACTCTGGTTACATTAAATCAATTTGCCCTTTCCGCGCGGTAAGTAGCGAACGGTGTAATTGATAAGTTGAAACCCTTGTACCGAGAAGGCTACAGTTTGGCAGTGCCAACATTCTGGCTGAGTTTCCACGTCACGTGCTGCCATCTTTCTTCTCTTTTATACAAATGAAATCTGTGTCGGTTACTTTGTGTATGTTTAGAAATGGAACTAGTTGCATCTAACTTGCGGGCTTAAACTGCTGGAATGATTTCATAAGGCAGTTGTAGAACTTGATACAATAACTTTTCTAACGTTTTCGGGTACTGAACATACTATAGCACTATGGTAATGGATTTTTAAAGAATTCTATCGTGTTCATAGACATAAATAGTCCACGATTTCCTAGAAAACTTTAATTAATCAGGAGTAAACGATTAAAATCGCTCTAGTGCTGATAACGTTGCGATATCACAATACGCTCGATAAAATGTTCAATAGCTGTTTTTCAGTCCTGATATTTTTCCGATACCGATATAGAACAAATTAGTGCTCATAAACCTCTATAGGGATGGCAAAGAATCAATTTTAGTACTTTTAGTCAGCAGTTCCACAATTGTATTAAACTGTTTCTCAATTTAGTCCTGTTACTACTACAAAATATACCTTTGTTCAGCTAATTGTGCACTAAAAGGTGGTTCTGGGTGGTTTTAAAAAAAATGACACTGCGCCCTGAGTCGGGATGTCCCAAATCTCACATTTTTTAATTGTATTAAGTCTGTTAATGTTTGGTATACAATAAATATTTTTTAGTGAAGAACTAAAGACAAGTCGGCACGTATCGATATCGGCATTGTAGTACAAATTCATCAGCAAAAGAGCGTATAAAAGTGAAAGCTTCTCTACCAAAGATAATGGCCAGGATTGCACTCGTTTAAATTAAATCGCAGTTTGTTTCCATTGTTCGATAACTGTAATTTGACGTCGGTTTATTGTCACTTCCACGCACGAGTCCAGTGTTGTGAAAAAGTAAACTTTAAACTGTGGAGTTAATCGAGGGAAATGGTTCATTAATATCGGGCTCAGAGTAAGTGATTGCAGAGTGTTATAATCCTTCATTGTGACAACGTGCTTTTAAGTGGTTTGGCTCAGTAACTTTCAGAGTGAGAGTTGTTTTTACGTTAACGCGATCTATACGTTTATGACGTTCGGCGCTCCAATTGGCCCGCACAAAGCTCTTAACCAATCAGAGAACCAAACGCGGTAGATGTTTCGATCGCTTTAAGGTGGTTCAAGGTCGCCAGGGGCGTTCCGAGAGGTAACCAGGGGTTTCGCGGGCTACCTTGAACATCCACCTTAACGTAAAAATAACTCTCACTTAGCCCACTATGGCCATTTTATTTATTGATATTGCTGTATGAGTTTTGAATAGATGGGAAATTTCCGAATAGGAGTGTGTATAAAAATAAAATGATACTGATAAATACACTTTCAAGAACCATCATTCGGCATTATTGGTAAATGCCGATATTATTATATTTAAAGGTAGCACACATTTACATTTCATTTAAATATATCTATCTAAATTATATAAAAGCTTCATAAGTGGGTACCAGGGACTAGGGAGCAATGTTGGTCCAGCGGCCAATCTGCCAGATTTACGGCTTAACTTTGTGTAATTTATTTCATCATCTCTGCTCTCAAAATGGTGATGGATAACATCATGAAGAAACATAGTCCTAGAGCAAAAAAATAAAAGAAATTGGACATCTACTGACCCGCACTGTGCCTGCATTGAGACTCCCAGGAGCGGGACTATTTTAAGGTTAATTATGATAAGTTACCTAGTACACCAAATAAATAATAATATTTCTACCATCTCAGCCTTTTCCTAATTATATTGGGGTTGGTTTCCAGTCTAACTGGATGCAGCTGAAGCGACTGCCTACCTGACCTACGACCTGACTGACTACCACAACCTAGTAATTGGGTAACATGATAGATAACCCTTGGCAAGACTGATGTCAATTTCCTGGCTTCTGACAATACGTAACAACTGTCAAAGCTCAACAAATAACAACCAGGAAGCATGTAGCTTTACATTACGTTAAGATGTTCACCTATCCAAAGACCGTCCTCGACAGGTGTTGCTTAACTTTGTACCTATAGTTGTTATTATTTTAGACGCGACGTCGCTATAAAACATCTAATTGACTGTAAAATCTTTAAATCAATATCGTCCCGCAGTTATTTTCAGCCCACGCGTCTATTTCTAGCTGCAAACGAGGATGGGCCAAGTGGGAGGCCTAATTGTATTTCTCTATCAATATTTAATCTGTAATCGTCAGTATGTACGTGTGTTTGTGTATGTATGAATGGTAGCATCATAAAGGAGTGCACCGGAACAGATCGCACGACAATATCCTAATTCACTCGCGCGAATGTAATCCATTAGTGTTCCCTCCTCAGGGCAGGCCGCCCGCGCGCCCTCCCCCTCCCGCACCAGTCTGTCATTCATAAACCTCCATATAATTTGTATTGGCACATGTTTCATATGACTAATGGACGAGGGCACATTAAATATAAAAACGACGTAATGCTTATTGCTGTTTACAAAACTGAAACAAATTTTTATTTTGAAATGTATGAGACTAAAGATGTTGCGAAGGAAAAGTCTCGGTAAGGATGAATTGAACTGAGGTAACCTTAGCTATGCTAAAAGGTCTACTCTTTATAATGAAATGTGAGCCTTATTTTTATGGCTTTTGATAACTGCTCATACGCATCTTTGGAGATCATTTACTAATGAAGAAAACTCTATGTCTACAAAAGTGTACGTCATTCCACTAATGTTTTTACTTTTTATGTTACTTTTTCTCATGCACCTGCTCGTTCTCCTACAAAGTTTTATCTGTTTGCGTTTTATGGAGAATAGTTATTACATTTAAAGAATATTCATTGCATTATTTACGTTTATTCATCATCAAACTAATTTGTTAGACACACGAAGCAATGCAGTAAGAATTTACCTGTTCAAAATAGTCAAGAAAAAAAAGAATCCTTTCACAATACAGGTAATATAAGCTACGTTAATGACGTTGACCAGTATTTCTCAAACTAAGGAACGCGACCCTTAGGTTTTTTTTTTTATGGTAGGTAAAATCATCCAATGACAAATCCCGCCCTTGGGCGGAGCGGGAAATAGTGTCAGACTCTTACTGACTAAAAACCTACCCTGCCTTGGATCTGGGGCTCTGGTATGCATTTTCATATCTCCCCAAGAGCTTTAGGTGGGTCGCGAGCGAATATTGATGGCCCCCTGAAAAACCAATGCCTAGCTTAGGCATCGGTTTTTACAAATACAACGTTTGATAGAAATAGAGCTTGTATTTAAGCATACGTTACATAGAGAGCTTATAAGCGATTTTATCCAAGAAGTATCGTGTTGCCCAGTAAGTGGGTTGTGGATGTCTGATAGGCAGTCGCTCCATGTAAAACACGGGTATTCATTCGTATCCGGAATAGGACCTCAAGCTACTTAGGAAAAGTTTAGAGAGATGATGAAACGATCTTGTATTCATATACACAGTAATTAGAACCGTTTTTTTCTTGAAACCTCAAGAAAAAAAGGTTCTAGTCCAGATTTGGGAAACTCTTTGTTAGGTGGGTCGCGGTCCAGTCAACTTTGGGAACCACTGCTGCAGGCAGCAAAAGGCAGATGTTGTGTTGTGGTGTTTTTTATATGCACAAACTACATATTACCTACTTAATTTAAAAATATATATAATAACCATAATTATAATCCTCGTTTTAAACACGCTGGCCTCGTAACGTGGTGTTTTTATTACTACTGTTATAATAAAATTAAAGCTAATGTGTAGTGCTAGCAATATGGAGGCAGGTAGTTTTATTAATTATTATTAAATTAAGCCTATTAAGTGCAAGACTTACGACCGCGTCGGACAAAACATCTTGTTTGTGTCCGTAATGTTATGTTGATCAGAATAATGGCCGGTATTAATAATCATGATAATAAGTTATTATTAAATCATTCTTGTTTTTGTTTGCGAGCTTTACATTTGGTGTTTATTTTTGTTATTGCCATCCTTATGGATGGCGTTAAAAGTAAAAAAGTGGTTACAGTACCAACTATTTATTGCAGCCACCATTTGTCATGCCACCAACGCAATAAAGGTCAAAATTGCTTGAACGAACAGTAAAAAAAAGGTTTGTTTAAATGGCTAATCTTATTAGGAATGGAGTATATTTTGTTGATTCAGAATTGATGTTTTCAGCGAATTATAATTATAGGATTACCTATATATCTAAGACCTTTATTTTTAGTCATAAGTTTACAGTCAAATCTTCTATGAATTTCTTGTTATGAAAATGCGTCAAAACAAGAAATTCCTAGTATCTGTTCTTCTTCGTTATAAATAAAGCTGTTAAATTTAAGGAAAATAAAATATATATACTGTTTCTTGATATTTTTAATATACACTGAGTGATTAATTAATTATATGGTAATAAATAATTAATCACTCACTTTAAACGAGACGTGATCCATACACGACCTGGATGACTTATGGTATATTTTATATGAACTGCTGGTCCATCAAGTCACAATAAAATGTATATGTCACCGAAAAATTGTAAACTTCTTAAGATTGTAATATATCGCGAGAAATTTAAAACTATTGTTTCAAAATAAGACACGGTTATGTTGGAAAATAATGAATTTGGATGTCATTTATCGTATAAGAAACGATTTTTTATTATTTATCGAGAAATTATAATCTAATAAAGTTTTATTACAATTCTATGGAGTCTCAATTTTCCGGTGACATTATGTACCTACCAACTTTTGTGACAAACTTTTACCAGTATCGTCTATGATTTTGTAAATCAAGGCAGTAAAAGTTGCACCAGTTAATCCATAGATGGCAGTGAATTAAAAATGGACGAGGAATATTAAAAAGTTATTCAAACATTCAAATATTCCTCCAATTTTCGTTACCGAAAAAGAATATTTTGTTTAAATTTTCATTTATTAAATGTGTGCTCTTCCCGAAGCTGTAAGCTGTAATACACTTAGTCTGCGTTTTCAGAAAAATTAAAGAAAGTTATCAGTGGAATTACGTTGGCTACTAAAATATGTATTCGTCATAAAAGTATGCGCCGACTTCTGTCGAGGATAAATATTCATTATGACGGATCGTGGAACGTTTTAGCGGGATTAAACGCTATTAACCCGCGTCGTATGCTCTTAGCTAAATCAATCGGGCGGCGTATCTGTTGTTATGTATTCTGTAACAATGTGTTCGCCCACTCTCCAGGCCAATTACTTAAATTTCTTGTGAATTATTCAAGTTTTTTGGACTTTGTGGTTTGTTTCTATGATTTTCTATTGTTGTCTGTGTTTGTTGTTGATTGTTTGTATATCTCAATTGATGATTGGACTGTTTGTCGACCCGAAGTTTTCTTAAATACTTAAACTATTGTCAATTTTCACCTGACGGATGTCTGTATAAAACCAAATCTCTTTTTAGTGCCAAACTGTTGTCTAATATATCTGCTAAGCATGGGTATTATCTAAACAGACTCCGCAACCAGGTTAGCGCAGTATAGATAATCTACACAGATGGGGATTCTCGGACGGCTCTGATCTTCAGTGTTTGTGCGGCGTCTCTCCGCAGGCCATGTCCTACCTTCCATCCTGCATGACCCTACTACCTGTTCACGTAGGGACCTAGTTACAGCATCAGTGGACGGCATTGCCGTTGCCGAATACTGGCCCAGGTAAGGAATTTAAATAATTTTGCCATCGACATGCTATGAAGAAGAAAATGGGTATTAGGACAATTTTCCTTATGACTGTTTGTTGCAGTGAACATTTTGAGTCATTTTGGGAACACAT
Source organism: Leucania comma (assembly GCA_958295575.1). Taxonomy (NCBI): domain Eukaryota; kingdom Metazoa; phylum Arthropoda; class Insecta; order Lepidoptera; family Noctuidae; genus Leucania; species Leucania comma. The sequence continues at coordinate 8,763,308 of OY282468.1, forward strand.
AATGTGCTAAGGAGTGGATTTTCCTGCAGCAGTCTGTGTTTCCAGATAGCTAAAACCTGTGAGTCTTAAGTCAAGAGGGAATAGGTTAGTTCTAGGCAAGCTTGCTCCATCATCGGCCACATCATCACTTACTATCAGGCTAGATAGGGGTCAAACGAAAGCCTATTAAAAATTAAAAAAAAAAAATGCCCAGTTTAATGATATATGTGTGCTGCTGTCTTAGTCGATACAACTTTTTGTTGTGTATCTTGAAACCTAGTTACGTAGTGACAAACATAAAACGTAGTACCGTCTGCCCTATAAACGTTGTAAAAATGCGAAAAATATACAACCTAGATTATAATCTCCGTACTTAGTCGTTTTTAGAGCCCTGTTTGTTGTAATGAGCTTATTAGTATTCACGTTTAAATATAAAGTCTGGTATAAAAGTTGTATGTCATGGAGACTTTTACGCGTGTTTTATTATAAACAAAAATATAAAGTGATGTATGTCTAAGCTGTGTTAAGACGTGTTGTCGCGTCGTCACTCACTCAATATGTATGAGTGGCTGTAAACACCAATGCGGGGGTTCGCTTCATCCGGCTGAGAGCTCTCATTCGCCTCTAATTAATTACTCGACTCAGTTTCAATTAAATTAACTCGAGATCGGGGCATCGACACGCAATGAATCGATGCCAGCCGCGATTCGATTAAGATCGTTAATACCGATCAATTTTCATCGTTAGTTATCAATAAAGTTATTAAACGAACGCCGCGACGCCCCTACGCAAACATGCAATGCCAGGTGCAAGCCCGTACTTTCATGAAAAAGGGTACGATGGTGATTGGTTCGTGAAGTTGTTAAGTGGGAAATGATTTAGATAAATGATAGCCTGGCTTTATTTGTAGTTGGTAAAAGAATGAAGACATTAAAAATGCATGTCGGGGTGGTTCCTGAATTGAAAATGTTGTTCTGACATGATTTCGCGGCGTCACGCAACGGGTACGCAGTCGGATCGTTGCGTCTTTTTGCGGATAGCGTGATTCTTCGGTGGTCCGTGACCTGTTGTGACATTTACATTGTGACGTCTTTAGGTCTTTTTGAAACAGGTAATTATTTTCTTTTTATACCCACCGATATTATCGGTACCTTAGTTATTGGATGCAGCAAATAAGTTAAACTAAAATGGCGATCGTTGCTTTGGTTACGCGCAGCCCCCGCGGTGCCGCGCTTCGATTGAGACCCGAAGATCTGTTACTGCGCATTGAAGGTCATTTGGGTTTTAGGTTCAACTTACGTGCCGTGAATAATACTCCTTTTACTTCATTTGGAAAGTGACACAGTATCGTCAGTGTCACATTCTGTGTACAGGAACAATTTTTCCCCCAAATTGTTCCCAGTCCATGCCTTTTCAGAATCCGACAAATGGATCGGTCAGTAAAGGATGCCAGTCATGTCGTGTCACGTCTATCTTGCTCGTGACGGCAAATGTTCGCACCTACGTATTGACACCTAAGCTTGACACACTTCGGGCTCACTTCAGGGATAAATGGCGTATATCCGTGTTTGTCCTTTAAGAAAATGTCCTCAAAAAGTTCGTTAGTACAACAAACGAACTTTGCGGATGCCAAGACTAAGTTTCAGTCAAGTCTAATAACTAATATAAAACAGGTAATGTACAAACTAAACAAAGTAGTAAATCTAATAGCCAGCTAATTGAAAATGCTGCAATTAAAGTCCAAAACTCATTACAAACGTTACTATGATGCTTTTGATACATCAACTTAAAATTTGTATCTCAAACACGGAGTAACACTAAAACTAAATTGGCCACTCGAAACTAGTTGAACCGAGTTTAAAACTGCGCCCTTAGCGGGGGGAGGGGGCGTTTTAATTACGGCGTTTAAGTAAAAGCGACGCAGCGTCTAGTCTAGCTAGCTGCATTACACAGATTCAGCCACCAAAAGCCTTCCACTTAGCTAATGAAACATGTTCGCGTATAGTGTTTTAAGCGCCGTCGCAGTCGGAGTCACTCTGTGCGGCTGTGAGTCTGTGACCATTGTGAGCAGCGGACGCCCGCCGGCTTCGGCGGACTCGTCTCCGCAAATCCTCATTTACTTGCATTATTTTAATGGAACTATTGTGGGCGGATGTCCTTTGTCGCGTGCGGATCCGGCGCACCGGGCTGTGGGAAGTGTGCCGGTGCATAACTGCATCACTGCTGCGCCCCAAATTGTACCGCCGATCCCAAATTAAATGGCAGAAAGCTCTGTTTCAATTTAGAGGATTTGAATAGAGCTCAGCTTGCAAAGTCGCAGCGGGAACTGGGTATATTGTACACGATATAAAAATAGAGAGAAGAAATAACAACGTATCCATTTAACTAATTAAGTAGGGCGAGCTGGTTTCGAGGCCACGCACCGCGTCCGCAGAGAAATCCCACGAACCTCTAATAACTGGCTTCCCTAATAAGCTAAGAGGTTGTCTTACTTGTATAAAAATGCAATCGGCGGAGCGAAGGCCCGGCGACGTCGTTCAAACTTTTCAAATTTTCCACCAGCCCGACGGTATTAATTTTAAATTAGAGCCAGAGACGTAAATTGTCTCCACATGTGAACGACTAGCGTTAATTAAAGTTTTCTTTATTTTTCATTTTTTATTCTAATGTAGGTATTAGAGAATTAAACTTTTTATGTTCCTATAAATCTGATTCTCTGGTCCATTTAGTCGTAATATATTCATACTTATAAGTTAGTGAGCTTTTAGCGTTTTCTTTGACTGAAGTACCTAATCTTATTACTGAGCAGTCTGTTATTAAAAAGAAACAAAGATTTAATTTCGATAATGGAGTACTAATTTAGTGTCGTATCCACTGGAGGCACGCGCTCACTTAGGCCGAGCACACACAGTCGACTGCCACTTAACATGATCAGGTCGTGACTGAATTACGACCGATATTGTTCATAATGCGGGCCTCGCGATTGGCCAAGAGCGCCGCAGTTTCACACGACTGACTGGGACCGTATGATTTTTCGTGATCACAGAGCGGAGCCCGGCGAGTGTGCGCTAAGCCTTAGTGTCACGACGTGATTAATTTCTAAACCTCCTGACGCCTTAACTACCTCGTAATAACTAAACTAGACACGAACCCAAGCCCAATGAATAAATTAAATACTAATTTCTTGACATACTTTGTTTGAAGCGGATTGCCTTGCGAGTAATTACGGTTATATTTTTATTAAGGTTCTGTACCTAAAGTAAAAGTAACATTTCATAAAAAATTTAAGCCGGAGTATTTTCATTAATTTTTGGTGCTTTGTTCGAAGTTAAGACCGTGAAATGTTGTTTATCTTCTGATCTGATATTTCGGGAAGATGTATAAAGAATTTGTCGTTAAATTAATTTGACTTTTAAGTAGATAAGTATCTAGTGGAAAAACGTTATGAATGATTCAAATATCTAATGAAGACAATCTAGAAACTTCTGAAAAAAAAATGATTATCAATGTAGTATTTAATTAAACATACTTATCTTTACAATACGTCTTTAATATTTTCTTAAACAAGGCGTTAAAATACAGACATAAATACCACGTAACATATCGATCTAAATTGTTTATTTTTTACAACGTCAGTTGAAACGAGTAATTAGTGTAGAGTGATTAGAGGTGAGAGCAGCTGATCGTTGGCGGCACGCAAGAGTAGCGGGTTCGACGCCCGGCTCGCTCCCACGGAGGGCGCTCGATCAAACTACCTCCAGTAAAAATTGTAATGTAAACAATCCCGACTTTGTAAAGAAAATTTAACGAAAAGTAAATTGGCCGTGATTATTGAAATAACAGAGTGTTGTGTCGACGCTGGGTTTATGGAGTCATTTTATTTTGAACGTAGTGAAAAAAAAATTCAATGGCCGAGCCAAAGTCCGAAAGAGTTACTGAGGCCCTGGAACGCATGAAGCAACTGAAGGAGCACAGGTGAGTTTTAGCCAGTAGAAGTCTGACACGGACTCTTGCTCCACTCAGAGCGGGAGAAATGATTTGGTGATTTATCTCATAAAAAAAGGTGTTGGAAAGTTTGCCTGCTGTAGTGTTCCCGTTCGATTATAATCTAGGTGTCTAAGGCTACAGTGATTAGGCTCTTAGGATTGCACCACTGCTTACCAATAAGTTGGCTCGCAGTCAAGCACTAGTTTATTTCAATAAAAAAAAAACAATCTTTTTTCTATGCATTTCAAAGGCTTTTTATATTTGTAGAAATCGTATGCAAGTTCACATTCAATTATCGTTTCACGTAACAGATAGCTGGACACTTTAATTGCCATCTTTCCAACTAACATTTGGGAAACGTTACGGACTCCTACAAAAGGTACACAGAGCTAGCGTGTCATGGCACAGTGCAAACGACCCCTTACTTCGCGTGCCACCGCTTTGAGGCCGATTGAATTAGATAGACAAAAGATATCAGTCATCAATCAAAACGTCCAAGAGTTTAATTGTCGAAAGTGAATTGTTTATGATGGAGTCGTACAACAGTACAAGAAGAAACTCGTTGAGAATCGAAAGTTGAAGATTTCAGTCTCACCTGTCCACTGCACTACATTATAGAGATCAGAGGGAGGCCCTCGCCCGCAGCAGCCCTTTGTGGAGAGATTCCCGGAGCGAGTGCTAGGGCACTTTGATGTCGAGCCCGCCAGGTAATTTGGAAAAACGTTATTTAATTAACTTTCGACAAGTCGGCGTAATCGTGTTACAAAGCCGCCGGGTGAACGGTCAAGTCTTTGAGCCACCGGCCAGCGGCGGTTTCAACCGGACTTGATTTTTACGCCAAACATACCGACCATAAAGGCGCTGTCATTTTCAGGTGTTTTCCAATTAACATCGCGCCTTTGACCACGTCCGCACAAAGTAATAATAGTACAGCCTTTGTTATTACCCGGCTAGTTTCATTAAAGGGTGGCGGTGTAATAGACACGCGTTGTGAATAATATGAGAACAGATTTATTTCAATTTATAGGCTAGTGAACAATGATCCTTTTTTTACATATTTCTGACGTGTGATGATTAAACTAACTTTTGTACGTGTTTACTAGTATCCCCACAAATTGTTAGTTCATTAACAGGGTTGGACAACAGTTTTATGAGTTGCCGAAATAAGTTTGAGAGTGTTTAAACTTCGGAATTGGTTAGCGGTGCATTTTGTGTGAGCCTGTAAGCAAGTCCGGAGCGAGACGAGCCGGCCCGGCGCCCGCGGCCACCGGACGACGCCACGCTCCACGGGATAATTAACTGTGCGAACTATCCTCTTGTCCGACAAGTACTGCAATTAGAAATTTGCTTTAAAGCACTAATAAATATCATTAACATTTGAACCTAACTAACTGCTGAGTGTGATGTAGTACCGTTATTTTGTGACGTACTTTAGACATATGTTTAGTAACCATCATGGAGTATTTAATACATGGAGTGTTCTTAGATTTATTTCCAAACGCTAAGTTCAACGAAATGCGTTTGCTACGGCGTAGCCCCGTAGCAATGTAGGTAACCCCTACGCGCCTACGCAGCGTAATTGTAAACTGTCATTGGAAAAAAAGGCTTTTTTTTAGTGGATACCTAACTTACTGGTTCATTTTTCTCATTCGCGAACACATTAGCACTTCATTTGTAAACTTCGCCGCGAATTTATGAAATGTGGTCCGAAGTGCGTTCCGTGCGGGTGAGTCCATCACATAAACAAAGGCCCTCTTTGTGCGTTGCTCATTGAACAGCTTAATTGTATTTCTTCGCCACTTCTATTTGCGGAGTTCGCGTGTCTAATGATTTCAACTAATTAATACATCTTTCAACGGAGCGCGGTAACTGTGAAATGTATTCGAGAGATTTTTACGACAGCAAATTATGACGGCAGATGGAAACGGTGCAACGTACTTATCTAAGTTTCATCAATTTCTGGACTTAATCCTGTTTGCAATAATCAGTTTAATGTGGAAGTAAACACAGTGCATTTCGTCGAAAACGGGTTCAATAGAGCCTTGTATTTTAGTAATTATGATCGCCGTACCGCTCCCGCTACCCGCGCCCGCTCCCTCTCCGCTACCTAATCCGCTCGAACAGAGTGGTCGTGTTGTGAGTGCAAATGGTTTTCGCACAGCCCTCGACTTCATCCCTCTGTTTCGCTTATGATTCGTGAATTTTTAACACGTCTGAGAGGACCGGCTTTGCAGCGTTGCTTTAAAAATATTGGTATTGACTTTTAGAAATATGGTATGTAAAATGTTTTTGATTAGTCTTTTTGTGTCTATGGGTAAGTCTGCATTGGTTTTTTTTGTGGAAAGGTGATTAAGGGTTATTTAGGATTAATAAACAAGGCGCTACGGTTGCCTGCACATCTTCAATAGCAGTTACACCTCGTAAATCACCCTTATTGCGACGACAGAGTTAAAGTTATCGTTATCTTCTTAGGAAGTGCAGTTTCCTCCACTTATTGAAATTAAAAAGGCCTTAAATTTAAATTTTCGAAATCTTTGAAATTCTTTCGAATAATAAGCATGTTTTCTCAATTCAAATCTTCCTCAATAATAGCTTTGTTATTGGTCAAAACTGTATGAAAATTCTCTATGGTCTACAGATACTTGGTCTCGGTCTGGGTGTCTTGTATGTGAGTTTACATGTTTGTGAACTGGCCCACGATACATAAGTAATTTCTAATATGGGACAACGTAAAAAAAAAATATTATTCCAGATTTTCGGATCGCCTTTTTAGGATGGATCAAGTTACAATTGCGTACTCGTGTTTAGAGTATTTGCCAAAGGACAGTTACATAAAATTAGTCTTAATGGCAGTCAGCAGTGTAAGGCCGTGTTTGCCGCGCAACGCGCAGCGTCTCCGTAAATTAACACTAAACATTATTTTTGATGATACGTCTGGCACAGTATCTAAGCGATTAGCCGCTACGCTGCGCGTCGCGGATTCGATTCTAGCACGGAACAAATATTTGTATGGCCTAGATAGTTGTTCCGGGTTTGAGTGTTATTGTATGTAAGTTTATAAGTTTGTAAACGCACACAAACGAACGGAATCCTTAGTGCAGGACAACGTTAAAAAAATGTCATAATTATCAATTTGAGTTTATGGCAAACATATAGACGCAGGGACTTTATTTTATAATACTTATGGAAATAATCGATAAAGAGGCGTTTAAATTTAAAAACGAAAAAAAAATCATCTCATTTCAGTCGAAAGACGTCCACTGTTGGACAAAAGCTTTCTTCAAGTGTCGCCAAAACGATCCGTCGGACTCCCACGACCCTCACCAGGACACCGCGACCCTCTCTAAGTCAAAACAAAATCAGGAAGCCGAAAAACTTCGCTTGTTGGACATAGGCTTTCCCCAAGTGTCGCCAAAACGACCCGTCGGATTCCCGCGATCCTCTCTAGGTAAAAACAAAATCAGGAACATGTCCCTGAACAATTTTTTCCAATAAAAAAACCAGCGTGTTCTTTCATATTTGTCTTACAGCCACATGACAAAGTACACATGTAGCCAGCTATTACTACCAAAGTACTACCCACTACGTGCGCTACTTTACGAGCTCTGTTACTTTTATCTTTCCGCCTCAGTTACTGCTATAGACAATAGCAAATTACCCAGTTACACGACAAACGGCTGCTTAATTAAACCGTTAAAGACTAAAATTGCTTATCAACGCTTTCCGTTTAAAAATGTAAATAGGTGAAACTGTTATGTGTTTGGCACAAAAGCTGGCTGATAGTGATAATATGGTATTTAGGAAATGGATATGGGAATGTATAGCGTGTGTTGTGTCTTATTATTTTTAGAACCGACTAGTTCCTGTCCGCGGTTTTGCCTCTGTGGAATTATTTTTTTTCTTCTTTTCTTTTTAGGCGATTTTTATAGGTAAAAAGCAGTTTTTGTAGTAGATTTATGTATTTTTTATTTCCTTTTATTACTACTGGTATTAATGCGAAAAAAAAAACAATTAAAAATTATTCGATCAAGCCATACTTGTATAACGATTAAGAGCCTAAAAGGTTGTTTTTTTTTTCAGAAGTTGAGACTTTCAGTGTTTTCGAATTTCATAAAATGGTTAACAACAACGCTTTAAATAACATTTACTCAACAATTGTTTTAGATGACGCGTTTGACACAGAGTATGAGTGATTGGCTACTACGCTACGTGTGGGGGATTCGATTCCAGCACGGAAGAAGTGTTTGTATGGCCTTGAATATAGGCCCTAGATGCTCCGGGTCTAAGTGTTTGTATATATGAGGTGATATGTTTGTAAACACACAAAGACGAATAAAATTCATATTTTAGCGTTAAAAATAATGTCAATACAGTGACGAGCAGTAGCGATATACAAGGTGTCTCAAAAGAAAGTTCACATTTAAATCTTTTTTTAAAAGAAAAGTCTTAGCTTTATTGAAAAAATGTTTATTTTATATTGAAGTACACTGTTTGGGAATTTATTTTTTAAAAATAACATCGTCCAAATGTAAACCGTTGCGCTCTCGGCATTCATTTAGTCGGGCACTAAAATTGCCTATGACAGCTCGGCAGGTAGTCTCCGTGATGGCTGCCATTTCATGACGGATATTTTCTTTTAATTGTGCCAGGGAAGTCGGTTTATTAGCGTAAACTTTTGATTTGACATAACCCCACAGGGAAAAATCCATAGGCGTTAAATCGGGACTCCGTGGAGGCCAATTTATGTCACCTCGCCTGGAGATTAATTTGTTCGGAAAAATTTCTCGAACTCGAGGCAGAGATCTGTTGGACGTGTGTGAAGTTGCTCCATCCTGCTGGAACCATGTTCTTTGGTTGTAACCAGGAAAGTTTTGCAGTTGGGGTACGAAAAACTCGTCTAACATCTCCACATAACGCTCTGAATTCACTGTGAGTGTGCGTCCCCTTCCATCTTCAAAAAAGTAAGGGCCGATAATTCCTCGCGCCGACATCGCTGCCCATACGGTGACTTTGGGTGAATGTAGCGGTTTCTGATGTTTTTGTTTTGGGTTGGTTGCACTCCAGTAACGACAATTTTGCTTGTTTACATGCCCATTCAGGTGAAAATGGGCTTCATCGGAAAACAAGATGTTGGTGAACGTTGGAAAGCGCTCAATCATCTGATTTACAAAGGCAAGCCTCTGACCAGCATCTTGAGGCTTCAGTTCTTGCACTAACTGAATTTTGTACGGGTGCAGCTTTAAATCTTTGTGTAAAATGCGGCATAATGAAGATCTGTGCACATTTAAAGCAACAGCACGCTTCCGAATCGAGAGGTTTGGATCATCTCGAATAGACTGAGTAACACTGTCCACGTTTTCGGCTGTTCTTGATGTTCTTGGTCGCCCAGATTTTGGTTTCTCCAGAGTTGACCCAGTCTCTTCAAACTTCTCAACCCATTTTGCAATGAGACGAGTGCTAGGCGCATCATTTAAGTGACGAATATGTCGAATACTGCAGAATTTTCTACGCGCTACAGTCGCCGAATTACCGTTTTTGTAAAACTCACGTACGCACAACGCACGGTCCGCACCAGAGAAACGCTCCATAGCGACTAAATTCCCAAGAGCCAGACTACCGACTGACATACCCCCCGCGCCCCTCAGAATAGTTGCTTTCGCGTAATAAGATAAGCAAATGTGAACTTACTTTTGAGACACCTTGTATTAATATAATTTACAGGCCGATATTCCTGATAACAAACAACTAATTACTTACGTAACTAAAATTCCCTACACCAGTTCCCAATTACATCACAAACTGTAGTACTTACAGAACTGGAAATACCGATTTCTGAATACCATTCAATTGGCAATTCACCGCGGTGTCAATCAACCCGCCTCCCGGCAGACAATAATTAACGCAATTAATTAAGCTTAGGAAATACCTTAATTAATGATCACGCTAGTCACGACATATAAGTGTATGTTGGCAAAGGTCAAGCGTGAACCCGCCCACGGGTTATACCTTCGAAGGTATATTAAAGAATGTAGAGGCGGGGCTTAGTGATCGATTCTGGTAATCGATTTATAGTCGATTAATTTAATCATTATTGATTCGGAAAGCTTTTAGGGTTCCGTAGCCGAAAGGTTACTTACGAAGCTATATTACTAAGCTTACGCTGTTCGTCCGTTTTTTTTTTTATAGGTAGTGAAAATTATCTAATGACATCTCCCGCCCTTGGGTGAACTAGGAGATAGTATCAGACTCTTACAGACTAAAAAACCCACGCCGCCCCGTTTCTACGTTGCATTTCATACCAGGGTTGAGTCTTCCTTTCAGAAGCAAACCCTTGGCCTCAGTAGGCTTCGATCCTTCTGCAGGGTCCCTACGGCTATTCGTCAGTTCGTTTTTCAGCGGGAAGTCACTCATAACGGTTTTTTTTTCGGCGGGAAAATTTCAAATAAATAAGCGAAAGAGAGTGTCAGACTTTTACTCGGTAAAATCATGTTCCTTCAGGTGTTTTTATGTTCTATAGGCACGGTAACCCTTTCCTGCAGCTCTGGCAGGCATCGGCTGTAGTAGGCCCTGTTTGTTCCTGAACCGTTACACAATTGAAACATTTCACAACATATTTATATTGCTTTTGTAACCAAGAATATCTATACTACAAGCTGTAAACAATAATTATGTTTTTTTTTCAGGTTACGGTACGGAACTTTTCTCTTGCTTTGACTCGCACTTGACCAGTATTTATTCTATTACGTTAATGGATTTTGGGGGATATTTATGGGGTATGCATTTAGTCATACTCTGTTCCGGTGAAGTGTTCTTAGAAATATGTGTTTTTTTTTAAATTTTGTATAAATTTTTTTCTTTTATTGTTTTTGTATCTTTTTTAAATATTACAATTCTGTTCAATGGCTTGTAAATATTAATTTAATATTATTTGAGGGGATTGGCGCTGATAGCCGAAATACAGGCTTTCAGTTTGTTAGTTCAGCTACAGATGTCTAATTCTTTTGTATTACAATAATATAGCCTACAAATATGTTGCAACATTGTGAAAATTAATCTGAATAAACTTATTATTATATTATTATTATTTGCCATTTGTTTAAAAGCTCTTTTACAGATTTAGATGTTTGTATTATGTGAAGCCTTTCTTACAAAGAAGAAAATAAAGTAAAATGTGTGGTGATGGTGTGTTTCACGAAAATGCTCATCTCAAAAATGGAGTCCATTTCCTAGATTAGCAATGCGCAATTTTATTTAATTATGTTCTTTTTGTATTCTTATCTTATACTTTGCGATTGTTGCTGTTGTCTTGTGTCTTTTTTGGGGTCCGTACCCAAGAGTAAAAATGGGATCCTATTATTATCACTCCGCTGTCTGTCTGTCTGTCACCAGGCTGTATCTCATGAGCCATGATAGTAAGTAGTAAGTGAAATTTTCACGGATGATGTATTTCTGTTGCCGCTATACAAATGCTAAAAATAGAATATAATAAATTCGGTAAAAAAAGTTGTATTTATAGAAAATGGTACGGGACCCTTCGTGTGCGAGTCCGACTCTCAGTTGGCCACTATTTAATAATAAAGGGCTTGCGCTTTTCCTAATGGTAAGCAATAATTTGATTAACGGTACCATACGCGGCATATAAGTTGAAACAAAATAGGAACAGATTGTAGGGTCTCAATCGAAGCGGGGGGCTACACGTAATCATAGCAACGGTTTCAACTTATTTGCCGCGTACTATATCTGTATCAAATTAATGTTTTATATTATTTTCAATTCTACATACCTCCTCATAGTCTTTATGCGAGTGTTGTGGCGCATGCGCGCGCGCAGCCGGCGCTCATTCGCGCGAACGACGAGGGCGGCCCACTTTGTTCTTGCGCATGGGCGCGCCGGGCGCCCCCGTCGCGTTCGCACTCTTCATCAGCTTCTGCCAGTCCTGTTCGCACACTAGTGACCCCGCGAGCATGTAATACCTGGAGAAGGAATATTAAACTTGGTAAAAAGCCTAGTTTTGTACTCGTATGAATGAATTTGGGCTAAAAGTTTTTCTCTATTTGAAAGCTCAATTGTGACTTCACTGAAATATGGCGTAACTACTCATCATGGTTGTAATTTGCGAATGATTGAAGGTATTGGTATTGTCAGATTGTGATGATTTGAGGCATCTAATTATTTCGAGTGCTGAAGGTTAAAACCATGGAGTGTGACATTCTTACTACACGAGAAATAGGTTCTCCAAAGAGATCAGTTCCAGAACCTTGTGCAACGCCCTGTTAATCTGTTATGGTATAAGTGCTACTGGATGAAGGGATGAGCTTTTATCATTCAAATGTTACTCTACCAACGGTATTAAATGGATGTATCAATACTACCCATAGCTCTTGTATACTGCCAGTATCTGTCAGTATACAAAATTAAACTGAAAACGCCCCACGCCCCACCCAAAGTGGAAGAAGTTATCGGATGATATACCACCTCAAAGCAACTAAAAAGTTATCTGGGACCGACAACAATGTAGATGAAGAAACTTAGCAACTTAGTCAACCAAAGTTGAAATTACAGAAAGCATATTTATTATATTATTTTTTTCATTTTTTCGTATGGGTTACATGGTTTCAATGGCAGATAGGGGTTTAGTTTTTTAGGTTGGAAATCGTCCAGTGACTTCTCCTGCTCTTGGGCGGAGCGGGACAGGCTTTTACTGACTAAAACCCACTCTTATGTTCCTTCTTTGCCTTCGTTCCAGGGCCCTGGATGGGGTTCTCTTTCACACAACCCTTGGCCCCAGTAGGCTGCGACCATGTTGGGCCTCTACAGTTTGCTGAAATCTCTTTTAGGCGCGCGTTGACGACTCAAAATCGGTCCGGATATGGCAGTTAGGGGTGTATCGTAGAAATCTCGCCCAGTGCACTAATTACTAAAACTAGCATTGTATACTGACCTATCGCCCTGCATAAGGTGTGACCCACATTTGGAGCAAGCGAAGCACTTTATGTGGAACACGTGTAGCGGTTGCTGCGGCGCGTTCGTCCTCATCACGAACTCGCTGGCGGGTATGGCCTGCCCGCACGCTGCGCACGCGCCTCCTGAACCGAACATTCTGGAACAAGACAACCTTATTTTAGTTTATTTTAGAAGCTCAAATGCCCCGGGCCCAGGGGGTGGGCAAACGCCCAGTGCGGAGACAAAGTGATTTGATCTCCTTCGAGGGGGAAAAGGTATAGAAAAGGTCTGAGGCCCTACCACGAGCTTTTAACGCGGTCCATTTGACGACCTAAACTGAACTGTTGAAGGGATGGAGCAATATAAGATGTATAACTCCATCCCTCTTGCTCGCCAGCAAGCTTGACATTTTAACATGTTATAAGTAAGGTTTCAGATCTTTCATTGAAGAGGTTGAAAACCAGCTCAGACCACGAGTAGTTATTTGATGATTTCATACAAAAACAAGACCAGAGAACTTGAAAGTCTAATTCTTCTATAATTAAAAATTAATGACTATATAAATCACAAATATGAACAAATTAAAATGGCCTCAATTTGGCCTCAATCAAACAAAAAAGCAATTTAAATCCTACTTTTCTAGTTGCTAATTAAAATGCGAACTAATTACTAGTATTGAAATATTCTCTAATGAAGTTGGAGTATTTTAAACGACCTGCTTCAACAGAATGTTTAAATTGAAGATTAAAATGATCGACATCGGAGGTACTAAGAGCTAACAATTTTAACAAGCTAGATTTTATCCGTTAAAATGCCGCGATTATTGCTCGTTAAGCTTTGATAAATGGATAATAAAGTAAGGACGTTGACTATAAATCACTCAAATATACATGCTTATTTGTACTGCTGTTTGAACACTAAATTATTGAGTTTATTTATAAAATTATTGCTAGTTCCACGCCAGAAGCTCTGCATGAAATTGAGGACACCGTGTAGCCTATGGACCACACTCTGTGGCAACTAAATTACCTCAATGTTGTCAAATCGTCCTCACTGAATGCTATAATGTTTATATACTAATATGTACATATAAATTAGCAACAATTTCTAAGGAAAATGCTTCCAGTTGCAATGACGACTGTACTGAAAAGTTCATTGTTTGTAAGGAAATTGCTTCCAGCACAATGACATTTGTATTGAAATGTTCATTGCTTGTACGAATGCAATAATCTCTGGAACTTCAAGTATAAATTGAATAAATATTTTAGTGTTGGATAGCTCATTTATCGAGGAAGGCTGTAGGCTATAACCATGGGTAATGTGAAAGTGTACCTCGGGGCCCTGGAACGAAGGCAAAGAAGGAACAGGAATGGGTTTTAAGTCAGTAAAAGTCTGAGACTCAGGCTCTGCCCAAGTGCAGAAGATGTCATTGGATGCTTTTTCCATTTAAAACAAAAGAATAGGCTATATAACGCTACGACTCACGGGAGCGCAGCACGAATCAAAGCCTTATAATAGATCTATTTAGGTTTGGGTAATTGTTGTGGTAGAGGAAAACTAACTCCCTACAGTGGAAACATTATAACGCTGATTATGTTTAGTAATAATTTTATAGTCTAGTATTCTACGAGTATTTTACCAATAAACTCTTTTCCACGTATTCCACTGACATAAGTCCTTAGTCGTATTTCACAATGTTTACGAGAAGCAAGGTTAGTTTATTATTAGTCAAAGACCACCTCTGCAGTTTGTATTTTAATAAAGCAATTTATCAATCATCATTTCTCCACCATAAAGCTCTATTTCTCCTTTAACTTTTTCATCGCTGTATTATAAAATCAATCATTCGTTACGTAGCGTTAAATTAATAAGGCTTCAAACCGCCATATTGAATTGTTTATGGTCAATAAAACGTGTGAACACGAACGATAAGATAAACTTTATAACACCTTTGACGAGTGTCATCGTCGTGTTTATAATCCGCGATTAAATTTAATGACACAGTTTTGACAAATATTTTCATTTTATTGGTTGAAATGGGAATGCTTAATGATGATGTGGAAAAATCATGTGGTTTTTACAAGAGATTTTCATACCAAAGTACCTTATTATTTTTGTATATATTTTTTTAAGTTTGGAAATTATTTAATGACTTCTCCCGCCCTAGTTTGCAGCAGGAGGGTGTGTCAGACTTTTACCGACTAAAACTACACCTAGGTTCCTTCTTTGCCTTTGTGTTTCAGGGCCACGGATTTCCTTTTCGGAAATCAACCCAAGGCCCCAAAAGGCTTCGGCCCTTCTAGGACCCTACGGTTTTGCTGACCAAATGACGTCAAAAGAAGTCATTTGTCACGTTAGATACTAAAAGTTATTAAGCATTGATTTAGTATGGTGAAAGATACGGATTCGATCGAAATGTGTCTTTCTTCTGTAAAGGATAAGTGTCGATAAACTTTTTTAAATCATACTGTAACATTAGAATATACTTATGATTGTAATTATCTGCATTTAATGGACCGATTAAATCTAATCTAACTCTCTCAGAATCAGTGAATGCCGTGGATGTGATAACCATTGGCTCCTTCATATTTTAAATGTTTATTAACTTTAACAACTTTTCTTTACGTGTTATATAACGTCATTGATCATTCCTGGCCAATAATCACTACATAGTATAAAACAAAGTCGCTTCCCGCTGTCTGTCTCTATGAATGCTTAGATCTTTAAAACTGCGCAACAGATTTTAATGCGGTTTATTTTAATAGATTGAGTGATTCAAGAGGAAGGTTTATATTTATAATACATGCATAATATATTTAATATCACCATTGCACCCGTGCGAAGCTGGGGCGGGTCGCTAGTAATAAATATGCAAATGTTGTGCACAAAATAAGTGAAATTACGATAAAAGTCATCGTATTTTTCTCATTCACATATATTTTTTTAAATATGTTGAACTAGTGAATAAGTTGTTGGTGTATCTTTAAAAAATGAAAGGACTAAATCATAGCCCAGGATTCCTCTGATGTGAGCCGACACTAGAATGTTACTAAGATTTAATAAAAATAATAATT
Organism: Leucania comma; assembly: GCA_958295575.1. NCBI lineage: Eukaryota > Metazoa > Arthropoda > Insecta > Lepidoptera > Noctuidae > Leucania > Leucania comma. The sequence continues at coordinate 8,779,291 of OY282468.1, forward strand.
AAATGTTATATCTGCACCAGCAATGAACTTTAAGTGTAGGCCAGTCTGAACTACCTCGTTGCATGTAAATAATTACAATCTGTATTTCATTTCAGTTGAGACGTCGCCTGCCAACTATCACAAAATAAATCTATTATTATTTCGCTTGTTAACTGCCATGATTTCGCATAAAGTTTCTAAAACGCGCTGTCCGCTGGCTGTGCACTGACAGACGTCGTGTAACTTATAAATCTTAACGGAAAACTCTGCTTAAGTTAATGACATGTATCCTCCCAAAAATTGCGTCCAACTGTGAGAGCGCTGCGACTGTGGCACATTAATGGCGGCATTTAATATTTAATGAGTCATTATTGCAATCGCTATTAGCGTCACCGGCGAACCCGTATTATTTACAACCGGCCTGAATATTAATAAATCGCAATAACAATCCGGCCGAAAGCAATCAAAATTTAATTACCTGCGCTTCTTAGCGTTATTCGTTTTGAAATGATCCAACGCCGAACATTGGCAATGGGTTAAAGATAAATTTGAAAGTCTTAAAAGATAAATTCGCTTCAATCACTCGGAGCAAATAGGATTTCGTTTCATTTACTCCGGTAAGAGCGTTTTCAATTAAGGAGCGCCCGACAAACAGTATCGGCGTATGAAGGTAAAATTAATTAAACCGAGCCAAGACAAACATGTACGAATCTATTTGTGTTGGACGATCGCGGCTGTGCGGGAAGATGTGCGGATTATACCCGGGAAAAATACGGGAAACAACCCGACATTATACATGTACGTGTGTAGTCTCGGAACCGAACTATATCAACATATAGGCCGAAAGCAAGGTTGACAGACCAATAAATCTTTACGCTAACCTAAGTGGGTCGAACTCCATGAATACCTTAATAAATCTATTCTTTTTATAAACTGCTCAATTGTGAGCACTTAATTTGGGCGAATAATATATATCTTTATGTTGTAATTCGCTATTGAAGGCCGGTGGAGCCGTACTTTACCTGTAATTAATTAAGAAAATGAACATGTTTAATATTTCCTTACGAATCTTTTGACCATTTGTACATCGCACATCAATTCCCCGAACGGACTTAATTAAAACGAGGACATTAACACACGCGGACTTGTTTATTTATTCGTCCGTGCGACTTTAACAAGTTCGGCTTGGGTTTGAACATTTCAAACTGATAAAGGACGCGTTTAGTTCGATACCTTTCATCATGATTTGTAATTTTATTAACACGCTGTAGTTGAAAGTTGTTAAGAATTTCTAATCGACAACTTTTAGGTTTCCTTTCGTACTTATATTAATTAAGGCGTGTGTGTTTAGCGCGAGTTTAATAAATGCGAAAGTTTCGCGCCGTTCGCGTACGGGGTGCGGTGCCTACTCGAAGTTTATTTGCCTTCGTTACTTGTAAAATTGAATACGTCGCCGTGAATCCTCATTAATTTAAGATGTAGACTGTATCTTGACATGTTATTTTATTCATTAAGGGAGCGTCTTGAGTCTCACGGTTGTGTACGTGTCGCCTTCGAATTGTTGTAAGGAACATAATTTAAAACCTCTCGACAAGATCATTAGAGCGAGGGTGTGAAGCGCCAGAGGACGCTGTTATTTCTTCTAAATATAATGTAGGTGAGGACAAACATGATTGCATGAAAAATACACGTTATTCGAAGGCGAATGTGACATCTACCAACCCACATTGAGGCCGCCTGTGGTGGCATATGGCCCATTCCCTTTCCTAGAGAGGAGCCCTGAATCCCAGTAGTGGAAAAATTATAAGGCTAATTAGGTATGCTATTTATGCAACACGTTATTATCAACTGGTTTTCCTAGAAACCGCTCGTTTCTCTACCTACGGATAATTTAATTACGTTAGTTAGTCGCTATACCGATATAGGTAAATGTTACACGGATAAATGCATACGCTTATAATTAAATATCAGATTTTTCATCTTTCCTTCCTCTATGTTATCCTTACTTGGAGTTAAAAACAGTGCTATTTTTAACCTCAAATAGATACCTGTTGACACCACCAAATATAGCTCAGTATTATTATTTTTTAGAGTTTTATTCTGCAGGTTTACCTACTCTACAGTATCATGGTCTATTGAATCCTAATGGAAACATTTTTAAAAGATACATTCAGAACAAAGACAATTTTGATTATTATAAGATTTTGGTTTTGGGTTCTGTGGTTTCGATTCTTACCTCATACTGTAACTGTACTCATAATATAAAAAAATCCCCTATACTGATACAAAAATAAAATAAAATTAATAAAATTGTTTATTAGATCTCAAACGGTTACATTTACAATTGTGGATGAAACAGCCCTAGTAAATTATTAAAATACTTGTGTTGGTTTTAATAATAGGTTCTTGGGTTGGTACCAAAACCAATCTTTCTTTAAAAAAAAAGCATTGGCCCGCACTAAGAACAACATACACAAGACATCCAAAATCTGAACACCTATCTATCGGCTACAAAAATATTAGTTCCGTGCGCGAATCGAACCTTCGTCACGTAGCGCAGCAGTCAATCACTCAACCACTGCGCCAACGTAGTCATCAAAATTGACTGACTTAATAATCACTGAACTGCCATACAAGAATGAGGCGCGAGCCACTCTGTGTCGGGGGAGAGAGGGGCCGATTGGCTCAAGACGAATGCCTCTCAATAGAGCCGAGATGCGTCCGGGCCCGGATCACTTGTTGCTCGCTGTGTTTGCTATCAAACTTAACGAAAGGACCCTAGAAATCTTTAAACGACGCCATTATGAGTATCAAAGGGGATTATTAAATTCGCGACGACTACTTAAATTTTTATTCGGGTTTATTAACGTGGAGGACAACCTATTTGGAGGTAATTTTTCTAGTCACAGATAAGTTTTGTGTATGGAAAAAATGTGACAGACTGACCGATTATTCTCTGAGAATATTCCACAGGACTGAGCTGTGCATTTTTTTTGGGATATAAAGCAATCTATGGGCATCAGGATGGTGAGGGGATACTGCACCATCTCCCGCGAATTAGTGAGCATCCTTGGCAGCCTGCCATAAAAAAAATAACAATAGCGGTACTTAAGTACCATCCATGATCCCTATTCAAATAAAAGTTAAGTTAGAGTAACCCGCCAACCTCATCAATTTTTTTTTTTTCATTTTGCGAGTCAGTGTCAATTGTATGTTCATTAAAATATGATTGGTGGCCGTAATTATTTATGGAATTATAAACTTTTTCATAAAATATTTAAAAAAAATATTGTCTTTATTAATCGTTCTAACTTATTTTGTACATTTTTGAATATTTCTTAAAAAACAATTTAAAACATTAAAAATATAAAAAATAGTATCCCACTGGTATCGGGAACAGAGTCCTGAGAAAGTACCCTCCATATGGGCCGTGTTCAGAAGTGCCACCCTGAATCAAGCCCCTTTACCAAGGAATTTAAAACTTTATTAAAAAATAATTATTTTCAAGGATAAACTTTTATTTTTATTTCAATATTTTCATTTATTTTATTTCATATTTTTTTAGGGTTATTTCCTTATATTTTTATCCAGTCGCCTAACGAGAGCCTCCTGAGGTGTTGGTCGAGGCTCCTGGCTATTAAGCCAACTGCTGGGCAAAGGCCTCCCTCCAGTCCTTTCAGTGTTCTCAAAAAACTATTAAAAAAAAACCACAGGCTATTTTGGAGTACCCACATTAATTGACGATTTCAAAATTGATTCCTAGTCATAACACCGTTCATATTTGAGCTAGTTTCAAAGCACATATCAATACACTTACAAATGTTAATTATACTACTATAATACCAATAGCGAATGTAAGGAAGCTATTTCTGTCGTACACATATCGTTATGAAATACATACTTTCAATATTAATTGATCGTTTGTGAAAGTTTAAAACTAACTTTCGCTACTTAGTGTTTAGCCGCGGGCACTAATCCATTAGTGTAATGCAATTTCTAAATTAATTGATCATTTTGACTTGTGATATTAAAAGAAATCTTGGATGATATTCTTTTCATTATCAGAATCATCTTTGGTGGACTTGTTCCATCCATATTCGTCCATCCATATTCAATCCATATTCGTACGAGATATCCTTCGTTTCTCATCTTCACTCTCTGCTCATGTAACTTAGTGTCAATTCTTCCTAAATTTTCTGCTGTCAATTGTTCACATTTAGAAAAAAAAATATAAAAATAGAACAACAATAGAAAGAAAGAAAAAAAAAGAAAAAAAAGAAAATTGAGAGAATTGTTTTTTTTGTTCACATTTATTTTTTTTGTTTTTTGTTGATTTTTTTTTCTTTTTGGTTTTTTTGATTTTGTCATTGTTCTCTAGATAATCTAGTCATATTTTGTCCCTATTAACATGTTCTTTTATTTCTTTATTTTTACTAAGTTTCTACCTACCCGTATAGTGTCACTTACTTGCTTTAAACTTTTTTTTTTTAATTTAGGCTACTGTACTTCATGTTTGAGATTATTTCTATTATATATTTAGATACTTTGTTTTAATTTAATTTAACTTTGCTTTTTGTTTGATTTGTTTTGCATAAAGAAATTTTATCTATCTCTCAATCCTTTTACCAACAATAATTCCTTTTTTTTTGTCTTTTTATTAAATTAATAAATAATACAAATTCGTTTATCTTCCAAATGTATAGTTCAGTTAAGAAACCATAGATATCAATAGTGTCTTTGTGTGTTCTCGATCACAATGCATGCAGGGCTTCGGAGGCGGGACGCACCATCGTCTGTGTATCAAGTTAGCACGTCGTTAGAGAGACTCGTTAGCGGCGCGTGGCGGCGTCAAGCCAAGAATTTGCTAATGACACATGCTCGCGATAGGGTTGACTAATACAACCCGTTATAAAACGTATCAGCTTCTATATCGGGTGACTGGTAATTAGTGAACGATACCTAAACACTTGATTGTAGTCATGATAACAAACAATTTTACTATGGGACGAAACCTGAAATCACGAAAAAATCTGCCAAGTTCAGGCGAACACAAATGTACTGACCGGCAGTTTTTTTTTACGATTTCAGGTTTGGTCCCATAGTAAAAGTTGTTTGTTATCATGACTACAGTCACGTGTTTAAGTATCGTTCACTAATTACCAGTCACCCTGTATATACAACCCGTTGTAAAACGTATCAGCATCTATCTTGACGACTAATTAATGAAATTAAGATTTTGCATCAAAGTGCAGTAGAGGATGGTTCGTTACGTATGTTGTTTTATGGTGATATCGGTTAAACTAATGGAGCTGTTGGTTTAGTAGACGATGTTAAATATTTAAGTTCATTAAACCCGACTGACGTTTCTAACCAAGTAAGAAGTAAGTACGTTAAGACAGGATACAATACGGAATTTTCTAGCAAAAATCAGGTTTGTAACATTAAAATAAAACATAATTTTTTTTGTTGATTTTGTTTTAAAAGAAGAACTTACGATAAATGAAATGCTTCACTTCACAACTAATCATTTTTATATACTCAAAAAATAGTTATCATTACAGTTTCTTAATTCGATAGTTAAGAGGAGTGAGATAACGTACTAATATCACTTGTAAGAAAGATAAAATGAACTATGTGTGAAAAGAAGCGTCAAGATGTGAGAGTGAGAAAAGAAAGGGTATGAAAGAGACAAAGCATAGATGACGTTGACGACTTTTGAAAGCGAGTAACAGAAATAAGTAAAATTATTTACTTTACAAAGAAATAATTGTGAAGAAGTGAAAAAATAAACAAACAAGTTACGTAGCATTAGCAGTTTTATTTCTACAGGTACGCATTTTACGAACTAATATCAGTTTCAAAGATAAGTTACCGTACGGTTGGTAGCCCTGCTGACATTCGCGGTCGCGCCGTCTACGGCTCGTACGCGGATGAATCAAGCGGTTTGACAAATCGGATCGCTTTAATGAATATCATGTTTATTATTCCGAACGAGTCGCATACGATCGCGCTTAATGATGAACACGGTGTCGTCGGCCTGCTTCAGCTTAGTGTGTAGAGATTATGTGGATAAGCTGATAGTTTAACTTGATTCTTCAGATCGCTTGTTTGTGAAAAAATCTTTAGGGAAAAAAATATGTTTCAAAAGAGAATGGGCGTTTTTGAGTCACTGTTGTATCAAGTTGTGGTAAACGTCGTTCAAAAGATCATGTAACAATAGCTTTGTTTTTTTTTTGTACAACCCCTACGGACTTCATTCGGGTTACGTTAGATTCGTAGGTACCTGAATGCTTTGCTACCTATTAAATGACTAGATTTTTTATCTACACCGTTAAATTTTGGTCGTTTTAATCCCGTGGAGGGTCGATTCGGTACATGAAACCCTATCGACCTCCGACCAAAATTTAAAGGTGTATAACGATAATCGAAATTAATCATCTAAAAAGATGATGGCCTGCTAAAATAAAATTTGTTATAATTCTATACACAAATTTGGCTGTTGATGTCGTACAAATAAATAAGATTTTATAATGGCCATTCAAATGGCATATGCCATCTTAATACTGCACTGGGTACGGAGGTCATACAAAAGTGATCACTGTCCTTTATTTTAGCGTATACACTATACAGTTGTGAATACGTATCATATATAATATATTCTGTGTAATAAATTAGACATTAATGTGACAGATTGTCGTTACAAATATTTCTGCACAAGCAAATTGTTTTCTATATATTTCCAGCGAAATTTTATTTTGAGTTACGTTCGTTAACCGTGAGGCAATCTCGTATTCAAATTGACATAGTAAAACAACAGAGGCTCCGGACCAAGTTCCATAAACTCGTTTCAAACTCCCCTCTACACATTCTATCGGCGATTTTTAATTAAGTCCCTAGCGAGCGGCAAGCGAGCAAAGTAACACCATCAATTCATTATCCTAAACTCTGGCTCGATTGTTCCTCGCTCGCTACTTACGCAAACTTTCATTTTAATCAAGCGTTTAATTAAAAATTATCCGAGAAAAACAAAATAAGCCCGTTAGGGGGCGGTCTGAACTAATTAAGGCGCATGCGATGAGCCTGCCGACCGAGCGGCTGAGGTGAGCGGCCTTTCATTAAACGCCTTGTTCTACTCCAGTGGGGCGCTTAGCGAAACTATTACTACAACTAGAGGAAAAACCTGACAAGTGTTAGGGGCGTAGTCCAGTGATTGTGCGCCGTGGTGCGGGCTGAGGCGGGCGCTGTAATGACGACGTAATTATTAGCGACGCGTCCCACTGCCGCGCAAAGCATGTATTATTAAAACAACAGAGAAGCGCCCTCCATTAGTTCCAAGCGCTTTATTGCACCCCAGTGATCGCTGTTTAACGAGACTATCCTGCAATTATGTTAACGAGAAACAATTAAATCTCGCTAATGAGTTGCACCAGTTTTTGTGAAGGGGTAATATCACAGAAGATGTAAAAAGCTCCCTCCTAAAGGCCCCACTATGAAATATAACGTTGTAAATTATCGTATAACAAAAACGGTACAGCAAACTTTTCAAATTACTGTTAATACCAATATCAATTAACTTGCGCTAAGAATTAATAATCTCGGTATTACGGTCCCTCATTTATTACTAAACTTTCACTAATCAATCTTCCAAAGTAGCCAACATCGCTATAACATTATTCTATAAAATAACCACTTGGTACACATTTTCTTAATTAGAAACGTTAATACAATAAAAAAGGATAAAATTAATATGATCACATTAATCGTGTTATTCAGATAGTTTTATTAGTCTTGAAGTTGAAATGGTTTTTTTTATGGATATAAACTAGTGCTTGACTGCGATCCCATCTGATGGTAAGCAGTGATGCAATCGTTGATAGTGAGGCGCACTAGTTTATTAAGAGCTTATTCACTCTAGCCTTGAAGACACCTAAATTATAATCGAACGGGAAGACACCAGCAGGCAAATGAAAATGAAAACTAAAACATTTGAAAATAAAATAAATTTTGTAGACAAATATCTCGGTAGCTGACGATAAAACGTTTTAATGTTTAGTCACTATAATCACCTTTACTATTTATTAATAATAAACAAGCTTTATGTGTGTACTTGTGTACATAGGTTACAGCATTGGACATTGCAGTTTAATAATGATTGAGTCATAACAATTTATTATCCTACTTGTTCGTAAAATACTGCCCTTTACGTCGACACGCTACACGTCCATAAATGATCTCTTATCACAAACTTTGACAGTTCAAATGTTATTTCGCACATTAAAGGTGAACGGGGATTGACGTGAAGTATTAATTATGTCAATTATCGGTGTCACGCACAAATAATAATAATTTATAAGTGGCAACATTTGTCAAAAGCCGCACACGATGAGCTAATCGACTATCACCGCTAATTGCGCGCACCCCGTTGGGGGCACCCCCCACCGCGCAGGCGCCCGCCCCCTCCCCTAACTAATTAGATAAGTTTGCAACTCCACTGTACTTCTGGTGCTCCACTCCGCCGGTAAGCATCAATCTTTTTAATTAAACATTTTTGACACCGCAACGATTAGCCATCGAACCCATTTCTATGCTAATATTGTGAATAGTTTTAATTTAAATGCAAAACGAGGAGCGAATATGGCCACAACTCTACACTTACGTGTGCCATGCATTGTTATACGGTTTTTCAACTGTTCTTGGAATGCATTTAGGTGTTTGAAATAATACTTAAAACTTATGTTTAAAAAATACATTCTTATATATTCTTATATACTTTATTGTACATTGACTATAGAGTTAACAATAAATAGGACAGGCGATGTACACAGGCGAGCTTAACCCATAATTGGGTTTTCTTACAGCAAACCTTGAAAAATGTATATAAAGAAATTGTAAAACTTGAGGATATTAAAAGAATCATATAAAAATCCTCAAACATCTTGTAGTTTATTTAAAAAGAAATTGTAAAACTTGAGGATATTAAAAGAATCATATAAAAATCCTCAAACATCTTGTAGTTTATTTAAAAAAAAAAACAACACATTATAGTTTTAAAAGCTTATAAATCCCGGTCGTTAAGGCCGAATATACTGTGCTTGATGGAATCACGAGCCAATCTCAGATTTATAGTTAATTGATGACTTTATGCTCAAAATTCATGCAATAAAGTGACACAATTTGAATAAAAATATCGTAATGTCCCTTACGCACCGCCATCAAAATAAAAATAACTGTGAACGCATTGCGGGAATCTTTCAATTAAGATATATCGTAACATGTCCGTCAATAGAAAAGACATTATGCAAATATTGTGCTCCGGACGCGGAATTCATATACAAAATAGGTTGTTAACATAATTAATTGGTTATTGACTCAATTCCAGTACCCACAATACGTGTTTTAATCAACTCATTTATAAGCAACAAAAATTATATAGACGAATCAATTTCCTTAATAGTTCAACCGCGGCATCGATCCGCGTTAACACGAATAGATCTTTACAACTCCCGCCGATCAAATATTACCTTTATGTAAATATATTTATTAGAAACGATCAGATTTACGTCAAATTGATCATAATCAATTTCGTGAGCAATTAATTTATGAGACAAGTGTAGATAGTTGTTAATAAAACAAGCATCGACTCCATTATAGATGAGCGCGGAGCAATAAATCAGGACATACAATGGCACATTGTCTGTCGCTCAACCTGATTAAATAAATAAATAGGTGCCGATCTGAGACGCTTGCGCAGATCTTATCACACATCTTGAGACATTTATAGAAGCGAAAACGCCGAAACGACCTCTCTATATAAGATAATAAGGCTTTAAGTATCAGTGTATGAAATCGCATGTATCTAATCGTTGCCCGTGTTTGGCAGGTGCCGAAGCGATTCGGAGCTTTGTTAGTATTGTGTTTTGGTTGAAATTTGAGCGGTAAATACGTCTTGTTAGTTAGAACTGGAGACGGCCGAGATGGATGGTAGCGAGGAAGGCGCACTACGAAGGTTTGCACTTCATCTTTCATCGTTATATGCTTAGTGACGTGTGAGCCACAAACGTAAATTAAATGTATCTAGAACAGGCGACAAACTGCCTTTTATGGACAATTAACAATTTCCAAGATGTTTATAAATATTTCTGTAATTAAATTAATTAATGTTGTTTAGTAGAACAGATTTGTTTTCCAAGAAATCTGAGAATTGTAGCTGTTCTTTTAGATAATTACGTCTTCGTTGGTTTGGCTAAGACTTATAACATTCATAAACACACAAACTGCTATGCGGTTTATCATGATTACCTATATTGTTTAAACAATGGACAAAAAGCTCGTATTTAAAGTAATCTCTAAACTAACATAACATACTGCATTCAGAATCGACTGTCCTTGCCATTTGGAGAAATAAAACTTATTAAAAAAATAATGCAGCTGAAAAATATCCCGATTTTTTTCGAATCTAACTTAAGTAGCCCTTAATAAACATAGCCTATATTTATTTATAAATAGGTAAATAATATAATTACTGAAGTAACCGGATCACGTTCAATACTACAGCTAGGTACACAAACTATGTCAACATACGAGTTAACTTAGAGCGATAATTAAGTTGCGCGGTCACATTACACGCAACACATGACATTCACAATTTACATGCGATATTAATGAATCTCGACGCAAATTTTAACCGGTGTCCAGTAACGGTCGTTAGGGAGCTTTATTTAGGGTAAAAGGCCCAGTAATTGGCCTGGCCGGATGCAGTGCACAGGTGCCGGCGCCCGTGCGTGCGCCCTCTCGCGGCGGCCGCAGGAAATGAGAGCCAATTTGAATTTCTTCCGAAGCGAATCGATTAATGGGAGGGCTATTAAATCATTTTTCAGTTATGAATGCAAACGAATATAATATATGGCGGCTTATTTTTTCATCTCACACCTGTGCCACAATGTAATGAAGTATATCAACAAAAAAAATTAGAAACAATGAAGACAGCATGATTAAGTTATGTTTTTAGGGTTTCGTACCACAAAAGGAAAAAACGGAATCCTTTTATGATCATTTTGATGTTCGTCTGTCTGTCAGTCAAGAGCCTTTATTTCGGGAACGCGTGGAGGTATCGAGTTGAAATTAAAACCATATAGGTGGGTACTCAGATCTGCGGTCCCCTGAAACTGTAAAAAAATCAATTTCTAAATTAACGAAAAACGTATATTTCGAAATTTTCAAGGGAACCAAAATTCATAAGGTACTTCATGTTGACCCAGAATCCTGAAACATGGCATAAAGCAAGGTCTTGTAGCAGAGATATAGGAATAAATCTGAAAACAGTACTTTTTTTTCACAACTATCACATAATAGAGCTTGTGTTATGAGTATTAGACAACTGATAAATATACTTACATATTTCTAAATACATATATTTATATTATAGATAAATTACACCCAGACACAGAACAAATGATTATGGTCATCAAACAAATATGTGCCCTGTTTGGAAATCGAACCCACGACCTTCGGCATAGGTCAGAGTCACTTACCACTAGACCGACAGGCCAGTGTAACTGTTTGTTTTTACGTCACAAAATAAATACATTTTTTACGATTCGGAAAAATCTTCGAAACTACATTCGGGAAACGAACTATATATTTACATAGGTAAGTTGAACGGAACCATCAAAGCGCGAGTTGGACTCGTACTTGCCCAGTTTTTTAGTAACATATAAAAAGAAAAATTAATTAAATAAGCACTCAACAAAAAGGTCGAAGACAAAAAGGCATATCCTGGTGCAACGATGATTTGAATGAAACAAATCTTGAGCACAATGGAAGCAATACACAAAGGTACGACGCAATGGAAGTTTGTTTCCGTCACAACTTTGTCGAGGCACGTATTTCATATTTCACTCGATCTTGATTCGCCATCGCAAACAATTTGTAACGTAAAAGGGTAATTAGGAGTTTAACCTGCACGAAAATAAAGGAATTATTAGAAAACAATCCGGACAGAGAGAGGGTTGCAGGTTGTTGGGGCGGGGGGGAGGTAAGGAAGGGTGTCTAATTAGGGAGAGGGGGCGAAGGTAATGAGCCGCGATCGCCGCCCCGATATAACGAAGGCTATTTACGCGGTGGTCGCTCTGAAAATTGCGAGGTTTTGTTTTAGAAGCGGTTACCGTTTGAGTTTTGCGATTAAGGAGTTTAATTAGACAGTGTTGTTTACAACCTCATTACGGTAGGTAACGTCGGTGGGAAATAGCCTCGGATATCGGCCGATAATTTATGAAGTTGAAAAATGAGTTTCTTGCCGCTAAGTAGATTCTGTTGTAGATTATAACCAAACAATCCGGGTTTATGAATAAGCATGAGCTCAATCTTCTTGTTCTTTTTTCTGAATTTAAACCTTATTTTGTTGTTATTAAAGTTAATTGTTATTTGTTGGTGGGTAATAAACTTGACCTTCAATTGTTTTAGAAAATTACAATTGCCATTACCGTCAGTGGTTCGGTACAAATGTATTAGTTTTTGAGCTTAGTGGGAGTGGGTTATTGAATTAGCTTTAATGTTTTATTTAGATGCACTTTATGACAGTCTAAAGATTTAATAAAAAAAAAAACCAGCCAAGTGCGAGTCGCATTCTCGCACGAAGGTTCTGTACCTTCGGCTAATGAGATACGGCCTGGTGACAGACAGACGGTCAGCGAAGTGATAGCAATACGGAGCAATACGGGACCCTAATAAAACAGTTAGGAATCATGAAAATAACTAATAGTGCTTCAAAATAAATATTTTAATACCTTCCTTTTTTTCTCGAGTAATCATCAGAGGCCCTACCACGAGTTCTCAACACGATCCATTTTACGACCTAAACTGAACTGTAAAAGGAACTATATAGGGTGTAAACCTATCTCTCGTTGTCGCTCACACACCAGTGGTGCTATTCTCTAAGAAAACGCAGCGCTGCCGCAACGACGAACATCCAAATTTAACATTGAATTAACAATTCAATGTATAGGTAAATTAGGTTGACAATCCAATGTATCCTACTTGGTCGTTCGTCGTTGAGGCAGCGCTGCGTTTTCTTAAAGAATAGCACCGCTGACATTTTAACACGTCATGGTACGGCCCCAGTTCGATGAAAAATAATGATAAAACATTTACCATACTCAAATAATAGTATACGAACACCTTTCAGCCGGTGGCAAACTTTATATAAAAAAGGCCCTTAAGAGTAATTTATCTGCTAGTAAAGGTGTGCAATGTGCATTTTACATAATCATTATACGAACCCAAACATAGCTATGTCATGTTTTTTTCCCTTTTCTCTTTATTTAATAATCATCCCATAAATTAACATAATATACAACATTTAACTTGAACACCTAATGAACACCCTTCCCTCAATTACAAAATTCAGTTACAATCGTAATTCAAACACTGACATTTTACTATTTTTTTAGGGTTCCGTATTATAAAAGGAAATACTTAAGCCCTATAGGATCACTTTGTTGTCGGTTCGTACGTCTGTCTGTCAAGACCCTTTATCTTGGGAACGCGTGGAGGTATCAAGTTGAAATTAAAATCATATACTCAGATCTGCGCAAAAATAATACGGCTGTTACAAATAAAGTACATTTCGACATTCAAGGGAATCAAAATTCATAGGGTACTTCCCGTTGACCTAGAACCCAGAGATTTGGCATGAGGCAAGGTTTCATAGCACAAGTAAAGGAAAAATCAGAAAACTGTAAATTTGTAGTTAAGGACCAAAAAAAAATTGCCGTTCGGAAAAAAATATTTGTTTTCATAGGTAAGTTTCTAAGTGGCCGAGGCCGTCTCGCACATGGCCAGTTTTTTTAATAGATATAAACTAGCGTTTGACTGCGATGAGAGATCCCACCTGATGGCAAGCAGTGATACAATCTTTGATAAAAGCGCACTAGTTCATTAAGAGTCAACTTATTTACTGTGGTCTTCAAGGCTGGTTTGAAGACACCATTATAAATGCACTTAGGTAGCGTTTTTAAAGGAATTTGTAATTAAAATTGTAGGTAAATATAATAAATACGAGAATCGACGCACGCACACAGAAATACTAGTAGCGCAATTAAGATTTATCAAAAAATCAAAAAAGGATTTTATGATAAAAGATTACGGACCTACTTTAAAATTACTGAATTCGATCCAGTAAAAGATTTTGAGCATACTACTTTCAGGATAGGTATGTGTAACATGTTGTATAGGTAGGTAGTATCAAGGACACTTCAGCCTGACCACTGCTAAGTTCATTTTTGCTTGCACTCGAAACGAAATCCTCAAAAAGTTTGGTTTGGCGACGCTCCGCAGGATTCATGCAATTCTTTTTTTAAATGATCTGGCAGAAATGACAGCGATGGTACTTACATTCATTGGTTATGTAAAAGGGAACTCCGGGGTCTTGAAACAAAGGCAAAGAAGGAACAGGAGTGGGTTTTTAGTCAGTAAAAGTCTGAAATACACTCCCACACCGCCCGAGGGCAGGAGATGTCATTGGATGATTTTCCCACGAAAAAAAATAGGTACATATATAAATCAACCTAAAAATCTTTTCACTGCGGGGACTCAAACCTCTGCTCTAGAAGAGGGATCCGTAATCCGTACCATGCGGGCCACGTGCGTGCATATGCCGTTGATGCCGTCCTCACGATGTGTTCCTTCACAGTTTTGAAAACAGTGGTGATGAAATAAACCGGGCAAAGTAAAGCGCCTGCCTATATTTGAACTCACGACCTACAACTCGTAAGTCGGAGCCGTAACCACGGAGCTACAGCTCCCATAAATTAACTATGATTACCATTATAAACAGCATATATGGCATTCTTACATACTATTTTACTCCTAGCATCTCTATTATCGTTTATGCTAACTACCAACTTTAGAATTCATTACAAAACATATTCTATGTTATTCAAATCATTTATACATAAGCACTTTGATTTGCATTTTCTGAAAGAAACTACTAACTAATTATGGAATATGTTTTGTCATGAATTAATTTAGTTATTTTTCGTTTGGTATTATAGAAAGGATAAAGTCTTCATGGTTGGTGGGCCGTATATTGTATTTTAGGGTGTTCTTGGAAAATGCAAATAATTGAATTTTCTTTTTTACGGTTTTAGTAATATTTTTCGTACGTGTTCCTGAAGATTTTTTAAGGTAGGAAATCATCTAATGTCTTCTCCCGCTCCAGGCTGCTTCCAGGGCGGAGCGGGAGGGCTTGTCCAGACTTTTACTGACTAAAACCACATCTATGTTCCTTCTTTGCTCTTTGCGTTCCAGGACTACGGGTTTCCTTTTAGAAGTAAACCCATGGCCCTGGATGTTTCCCTGAAGGTTAATTATCATTATGAACGCTGTATGATTACCTGGTCGATAATATTAAGGCTAAACTAATGTTCCTAGTAACCAAACTATAAAAATTATTTAAAATGGGCCTTGGCAAGACATACCTATCGCATGCCTGACGAACTGTGGACCCGTAAAACATAGGTGCCCAGACAGAAGACACGGAGCCATGGCAGACCATAAAGGAGATGGCAGGACGACCTGGATGTCTTCCTTATGAATTGGAAACAAGAAGCAAAAAATCGTGATCTTTCAAAGGGATGGAGGGAGGTCTTTGTTCAGTAATAATAATCAAAAATATTTGACTTGAAAGGTTAACAGAATGGGTTTATATCTAAACTAATATTATAAAGAGGAAAGAATTTTGTTTGTTTATATGTTACGATTTAACTCAAAAACTATTTGACTGATTTCAAAAATTTTTTCGCCATTAAAAAGATGCACATTCACTAAGTAACATAAGCTATTTATTTTCTACATTCATGCGGGCAAAGCCGCTGACAGAAGCCAGTTTAAAATATTCAGGTCATGTTAAAGTTCCGTGACGTAAGGGCGATTTTAGAAGTCGCGAATAAAAATAAGAATAAGTCGAGAACAGCAGTTACAAAGGTGATCATTAGTTGTCAAGATAAAATTACTGTTTCGTGGAATCTCGATGGAGTAAACCAAGCCATCCTTTGATACAAGATACGCTGTTCACCAATTAAACTAAGAAATATGTTTCAATTAAATAATGACTGAGTCATAAATATATTATTCAAGTTTTTTTTTAATAATAATAATAATACACAATATTATTAACACAATAAAAACTTAACATTTTTCTGGGCATAAAAGTGGGCATAAATGCTTTTTAAATCTTATGTTAAGAAAGCTTCATCTTGAACATATTATTCTGGCATCGTGATACATACTTTAGCCCTGCTAAAGGTTTTTTATATTTATAAATGTTTTTTTTTAATGTGTTTTTTTTAAAGAAATATTTAAAAATATAATTTATAAGTTTATTAATGAATAAAGAGAATAATAATACAATCCATTATTGTTAGTTAAGACATACACAAATTACAAACTAATGTTAGTACATATACATAAGTCAATTAAAAAGTAAATAAAATAAAATTGCCATGTCAATAATAATAATAATAAAATCACAGAATTAAATAATATTAACAAATACACACTACACTAATTCTGGGCACGGTTTGAGGATAACACTTGCGTCCTCGTCCAGTGTTTCAATAATGTAAAATAGTGCTTGACTGCAATCCCACTTGATGATAAGCTGTGATACAATTGTTAATGGTGTATCGCATTAGTTCATTATGAGCATTCACTCTAGTCTTAAAGTCACCTAAATATTTGACATGCAGGAGATTGTGGGTTCGATTCCCACCCATGACAAATGTTTGTGTGATGAGCACGACCATTTGTTCTGTGTCCGGGTGTAATAAATAATAAATCTATAATATATATGTATTTAGAAATATACAAGTATGTTTATCAGCTTTCTAGTACCCATAACATAAGCTCTGCTTAGCTTGGGACTAGACGGCGTTGTGAGACAGTTGTAGAATATTATTATTATTATAATCGGACGGAAAGACCACTGAAGGTATATAGTTAAAAGGAGTCTTTCAGGCGCCTGGGTTTTGTTTTGCGGAACGCTCGAGACTTTCGCAATCCCAGTGTCATTAGTCTATTATACACCACTCTGGTTAGAAGTAAACTCGAGGCCAGTGCCTGTGTGTGGCATCCATATACCGCGGCTCAGACACTGATGCTTGAGAAGGTGCAGAAAACTTTCCTGAGATTTCTTTTTCAAAGATTGTACACTTTCTTTCCCTACATGTACCCTACCAATTTCCTTTTGGGTGTGCTGGGTTTTAATTCGTTAGAAGTGAGAAGAGGCTTCGATCAGCTCGTAGTGGCTTGTAAAATCCTGAGCGGACGCATTGACTGTCCTGAGCTCCACGATCTCTTCTGTCGGCTATTTGTACCCGATAAATACATTGCACACCGTCAGAGCCGCCGTCACAATTTATTTGCACCACAGCCATCTAGAACTGTCGCTAGAGCCGAATCCCCAGTATGTCGCACTCTAAAGATGCTTAACGCCCTCCTGAATGCCGACCCTGAATGTGATGTGTTTGCGGACGAATGGAATAAAATAATTCGTGCTTGTCTGGTGTTCTGTGAGAGACAGTATGCAAGGGTGTCCACTGTTCCATGTTAATGTGTATCATTGTGTTCAATGTTGTATTATTAATTTTAAATGATGTATTATTGAAACAATTTTAATAGAATATAAAAATCAATTCATAATCTAAAATTCCATGCAATTACCAATATTATGTATTATTATTATTTGTTATGTTTTTCACAATTCTATGTTAATTAATGTAAGTGGGCATGTACCGTTTTAATTAACTATAAATAAATAAATAGTTCCAATCCTTCGATGTACACGATTTTTAAATAATAAAAAAGTCTTGTCTTATAAGATTAAGGATCCTTTTCACTAATGTCAAAATCACTATGGACGGTGTTTTAAGAGTGGGGCCGCGTCCGCGAGAGAGGCGCGCCGCGTCGCGTCGCGTTGCGGCACAAAAGGGACGTTTTTTCCCCGTAATAGACGTCCCGCCGACATCATTAACGTATCGACAAAGTTGGCCGCAGTTATTCGCTAATGTGACAACAACAGAGAAAGCCCGCCACAAATGAGGGACCATCTTTTCGGCTTAAGATTTAGGTACACCAAGGATTTTTCGGTGATCGATTTCTGTAAAACGTAGATTTAGAAATTATTCAAGAAAACTTTACAGTTTATTTAAAACTTATAAGTGACAATTTGTTTAAAGCAAAAGAGGATATATTGCAAGTGTGGATAAAGTAAAACTTTGGAGATGAGAGAAATCTATAAAAAAAAAACATAACAAAATTTTAACAACTCTTTTCCTCTGCTCGTAGCACACGGTACGAAGTACTTCGGACGCGAGCATCCCTAGGCGATAAATTTATGTGGGCATGCCTCGAGGTAATTTAACATTTATTGTCTAATGAGACTATCTTTTATTTATAACCAGACTAATCTTATAATTACGGACATTTAGCTGGCAGTAATAATTAATTTCTAATTAGTGGAAAAATACGGATCATCTTAATCTGCACGTTACGAGCCGTTTAACCCCGAACAAAGGCGAAGTGGCAAAAACGACCTGTACAAAGTGCAGGTGTTTTTAATTATATGGGTAATTTAAAATAATTCTGCATTAATAGCAGCCAGTGGTTGCGTCCGGTGTGCCCCGGGCGCGGGGGTGTATTCTAATCGCGTGTTAGCGTGGCCCGTTTTTGTGCTAACGAACAGGTTGCGTTAAGGCGACGTAGACGGCGAATCGACGGGAATTTCGCCTCATTAAAAGTTGCGACCTGCGGAGGAGGCAATTTGGAGGCTCGCGACGACTTCGCCCGGACTTATTAACGAGCCGACTTTACACTATCACTGTGACGCCACTCGCGAAGGACGTCTCCGTTCGTCCCTTTATACGTATTTTATTTGTATCGCGTTAGTGCTCACTATTATTATTAGCAGCATCCCTCGCGTGCTGCGGCCGCCCCACCTGCCCCACTCGAATTAGTAAACAAACGTCTTTACGAGCGGTTTTACGAGCCCCGCGATATTTCGGTCTCGCGCACGCCGGTTTACGACATAATGAATTTGTTGATGAACTAGGTATTAGAAAGTTTGGAAATAGACGCATTAGTGACCGCCGCATCGGTTGTGCCTCGGACCAGTCGCTACATACACGTGCTTTATGAACAATTAAATACGTGACATGAACTACTTGTCGATAAGGGCGTTAGTTACGTAGGCTACCGTCTTGTTTACCCACAAAAAAAAGAAAACACATTTTTATATACTGGAACATTCACTGATCATAACCTAGAATAATTACAATACATAAACAAGGATAGAATTCACTAGTAAAATTGATCATACAATTTTATGACCCAGACGAGAATCGTAATAAAATTACGCCACAAATACGCATCAGGTCGTTAAAGTTTTAATTTTTCCGAATTAGTTAATGATTACGTAATTTTATACACCTATAACTTATTAGTGGAATTTAGGGCACGATGTGAAAAGACAAGTCTGCTAATAGCTAACGTATAATAGTGGTAAAGTTAAGCGCTTTACTATTAAATTACAGCGCTCCAACACATAATTAAGGCATCTTCAATAAAGTTAAGCATAAATTTACATATCGGTGGGAGCATACCTCCTGTTATTAATAAGTAAGTCGTAGTAAGTTAGTAGTGCAGAGAGCACGCGTCTCATAGTTATGGCGAGGTTAACACATGAGGTTAATTAAGATCAGAAGCGAGACCTATAACTAGCTAACGTTGCCGTCGCTGCCGACACTCGCGCGAGTTTCCCGAGTGCTTCCCCTTAATTGATACGATTTGATCGTCATCACAAGCTTTCGCTTATTCCCGGTTTATAATTTAATTAAAATTTATGTTACGATAATTTAATTTATATCCGACGATAAACGTAATTGGTTAGTTTCCTTGCCGCGTTCCCGGCTTTGCAACACACACGGAATACGCGAAAAGCTCCGATAAACTGACAATAAAAAAAGATACTGTTTATTTGAATATCTCTTGACTGGATATGAACTGTCAGAGCGGCAATCGTAACAAGTGGGAGTCCGGCCTAACCGAATCTCGGGTAGTAAACATTATTAAAAATTCCTTTGACAGCGGTGGCTATCGAATAATGATTTGTGTACGTCACGCCGGCTTCCGCTGTCATACTTGCGCCAAATTTTCACCGGGAACATTTTTTACTATTTTTTGACGGCCAGCCGGACGCCGGGCACTGCGTTTATTTATTAACGAAATTCGTCCGTCTATGTAACACGTCTCGTACGTCGCGCGCGCTGCCACGATCTGGGCTCCATATCGGTGCAGTAGGGTGCAAGCTGCAGTGGCCAGGGTGACACGCAATAAGCCTTTTTCAATCGGGCGGGTATCGTTTACGAGGCTGCATAGGCGCGACGCGGCAATGCGCCCGTGCGCTCCACCCATATCAATTTCGAATAGGTTTCCTATTCGGCCAGAGAGATTGCGTTTTGATCGTTTTGTGTGTAAAACTGTTGCCCTAAATTAAACGCTTTAATAATAGAATAGAAATAAAACTGGTCGGGTTCTGTTGACATGACAACATTGGACGATATCGAGCGTATAGTTGATGTTTAATATTTCATTAGTCGATCGTTGGTGAAGGTAAACGTTGGGTATTTACGGCGGCACGGACGTGGCTAGGCGGGACACGTAGAGCTACAATGTTGGGATCATCAATTACAAACTACTTCCAATTAGTGATAGTGCAGTAACAAATCAAATTTAACCGGGTCCTGTTGGGGAGTCGTTCGCTAATTAGAGCTGCGGGCGAGGTGCTTCCTGCGAACTAATCAGGTGGCTAAATAATGTAGTCGTGACGGCGTCGTTAGCGCTCGTGAGACAGACGTTATTAATTAACATCACATCGAGCCCCCCTTCCCGCCTCACACCCCGCAGGTACCCCTCTGGACCGCCCGCCTGCTATCACTGCGACACTCACACTTAATGAGTTAATGCCTATTATGATGACTGCATTCTGCAATGCACCCTTAAACATTGCCAACCACTGACTATTTTGTATAACCTGTTCTATTCCATTTGGAGGCAAAGGCCTTCCTCCATTCCCCCTGAGTTTGGTTCCGTTCTAAATAGTACAATTTGATGCAAGTGGATAAAGTTTTTTCATTGAAGCCAAAGCAGAAAACACGCACGGGCCGCATAATTGCTCACATGTATCGAGCGACGTTTTTCAACACACTTCACTTTCAATCTAGAATAATAAATAAAACTTTATAAACATAAGGTTGGATAAGATGTTATTATTTTTATTAAATCTAGTGAAAAATGGCTTACAGATTTTTTTATGTGCCTTGATGGGATATAATAAATATTATAAAATGTGACGTGGCTGGCCGCCGAATTTTTCTGCACTACTGCAAAATAAACTAAACTGAAAGTGTAAAAGCTATAGGAATAGGTGTGAATTTTCAAGCTAATTGAAAAAATATTCCACAAATCAAAGCATGGTAATCACTAGAGCTGAATTACTTGTTGAATTGCCAATTGAATTCCTTTTACGGTACCTGTCTTAGTTGTACGAATTAGCCATTGAAATATAAATCTAAATTAATCTGTGAGTGTAACATTATTATTTGGACTGGGCTTGACAACAGCATAGCTTTGTGCGGTCGGCCACCTTTGACTCAAACATGGAGTAGGGACCTGGTTCTAAGAATTTATTCAGTTAGCCTTACGATTAAGTTATTTACTTACCGAATTGAATTAATTTTTGCCTTGTCTTTGCCCTACGTATGGTTTTTTTTTATGGTAAAATCATCAAATGACAAATCCCGCCCTTGGGTGGGGCGGGATTTCAGACTCTTATTGACTTAAAACCTACCCTGTTCCATTCATTACCTTCGATCTAGGGCCCCGGGATTCATTTTCACCTAACCCTTGGCCCCAGTAGGCTTCGGCCCTACTGGGCCCCTACAGTTTGCTGACAACTCCTTAAGGCGCGCGGGAACAGTGCGCGCCGTAAACGACTTGGGCTCGGACCGGTCTGTTAGCGGACGGACGGACAGTGAGCTACCTATTGCCCGCTGTCCGCAAGCCCGCGCCTAAGGTGGCGCCCTACATATGGTGAGTTCGGCCTCCAGTCCAGCTGGATGAAGCTACCAGTACATCAAAAATTTTATGATGATAATTGTTTAGCATAATTAGTATATTTTAGCATATATTATGCATTTTATTATTACGCAAGTACTTACCTAATCTTAATGATACGTTATTCTATTTTAGTATTTTTATTTTAGCATATAGATAATATAATTATATTTTATTTCACAAACTGTATTTAACTAATCTCAATGATAGTTCTTTATATTTTAAATATCATATATATAATATATGTTAAACGCACACTATGTAGACAAGCGTATTATAAGTTGGAGGATTCTATTCAAGATAAGAATGCTTGGCTAAATGCTGGTCCAGCTCTACTACCACTAGGGCGTACAGATTGATTAGTTTGAACAATACCACTTTTTTTTAAAAATTTGATATTTTTATAGTATTGTATAATGTAGAAGCATTTATTTCTTTAACAAATTTTGTAAATGTGAGTACCATGGGGAAATTTATAGTTTAAGGTCATTGACTTGTTTGACATAAATGAGCATGACAGTTGAGAGTTTGTCATGCTCACTCAAATGTCTCACTGATGGTGGCGCGTGTATTGGATCATTCGGTTCCCTTCAAAATGGTTGAGCTGAGAGGTGCTGATGTACGCGTCATGTTCGTGAACGGGCGCTGTCAGTTAAGACTGGTCATCTCTTAGCTGCCAGTGGTTTATTTTTAATATTATAATTAGATTTTTTTTTTCTTTCTCTTTATCTTGTTTACATTGTTCTCACATAATAGCAGCAACAAAAAACATGTAACCGAGATATTTGTAATACAAAACAAGTTTGAAAAGAGTGTCCATGGAGTTTCTAGCACATTCTTCTCCATAGAGATCTACGCTTTGGAATGTGCAATTAGCATCATTTTTTCTGACAGACCGACTTCTTGACTTTTCAAAAGTGCCTGTAAATGGTTTATTTGAAATAAAATGATTTGAATCTTTGAATCTATTATTATTTATTTAATGCGCACACTTATTCCACTGTAGTGATTTTTTTAACCCAAAGGTGACTGGCCTGTTGGTCTAGTGGTTAGTGGCCCTGACTGCTGACCTTGGCTTGGATTAAAAGATCTACTTACATTAAACTGATCCATGTTTATTAAATGCCTCAGTAAATGATTCTCAGTACCTACTGACGTATTCATAGTAGCAATGCTATTTGGCATTGTTACAACTATTAGATTGAAAAACGAAAAATGCAATTCTGTATAAAGTGGCGAGTTTTGACTACCTATAATTTAATTGAGTGAAATTTAAAGCTGTAGGTTATTTTTTTTTTTTAATAATAAATAAGTATTGACTATTTGTTGTCACCAAATTTCTTTTTTTTTAAACGACCTTACTAGATACATAAAGACTATGTAGCGACATCTATGTCGTCATCTATCGGGCAGTAGCCCACCAGATATAACACCTGGCTGGTCGGAGGATCCTCCCTTTTCAACGGAGGTATGTGGGACTTTACTCTCTGTTCCACTACCTCCAAAACTATTTAAATAATTTATTAGATAAAAAAAGAATTGTTTATCGTCATCAATCTCTTTCCTGTGTAATTTGTTTATTATCTCTAAACTTGGTAAAGAAAGCATCGAAAAGAAGTCGCGTAGCGCAATTGCATCAAAAATTGCGCGTAGCAGCGTAGCCTGACGTAGCAATCGGCGTAGCGACGTAGTAACTTGCGTAGTACGAGTACTAGCCCTTTCTTATCAAGTACATAAAACTTACAGGGGAACTGCTCTTATAAATGTCAAATGTATAATTGCTTTTTTTTATTATGGATAGGTTCGCGTTTGATCACTATCTCACCTGATGATAAGCGATGATGGAGCACGCTTGCCTAGAAGTGACCTATTCACTCTGAACTTAAAGACCCCTAGATTTTTATATCAGGAAACAGACTCGGTCAGGGAATTCCACTCCTTAGCTGTACACACAATAAATGTATTTCCAAAACGTATTGCTTTGAAAAAAAAAGAACTGTTTTTCTTAGTGTTTCATTAAAAACATGTCTATTCAATCCCTAGATTTTGATATTGTTTGTGACCGAGATGAAATTGCGACATAATTTTGATTTTTTTATTTCATTTTTTTAGGTAACCAGCAGCGGTGCACAAAGTATGTTACTAAGTATGTGCTTTATAGTAATCTATGGCTAATAAAAAGTTTCCCTTTCTAACTAGAATATTATTATAACAAGGGAATGGACAAAAAGTGCCAAAGAAAGTACAGTTTAAAAATAATTAAAAATTAGCATTTAAATTAGCATTAGCATTTAATAGTAATTTAAATTTGGAATCAAAATTTAGAAAAAATATAATTCGATAATTTTGACTTTATGTTCTTTTTTTGAAAC
Source organism: Leucania comma (assembly GCA_958295575.1). NCBI lineage: Eukaryota > Metazoa > Arthropoda > Insecta > Lepidoptera > Noctuidae > Leucania > Leucania comma. The sequence goes on from OY282468.1 coordinate 8,803,809, forward strand.
AGAGCAATCTAACATTGGCTCTAACTACCGATTGACTGACTGACTAAGTGGCCAGTACGTAAATGATTGAAAAATTGAATGATTGCGTCGCGCGCGTGCGCGTAACGAGTTGTCACTATGCACAATTGCACTCATTCACTCATTCGCTCATTGTGCAAGCGCCCACGCTTGACCCATTTAGATCAACTTTAAAGCGTAGGCTGATTGGCGGATACAACTTTATCGTTTACTGTCATGGCTGTGGGAAGTTTTTGACGTTTAAGTAGGAGTTCTGTTCTAACTATGATTTTTGTCTATCCACTTGGCTTATATTATATTTTGACTAACAATTGTCAAAAACAGACCAGTGGTGGCCGAGTGGTAACGGCCCTGACTTACGAGTTGTTGGTCGCGGGTTCAAACCCAGCCAGGCGCATTATTTTGTGTAATTTATTTCATCACCATTGCTCTCAAAACATCGTGAGGAAACCGGCACGTCCTAGAACCAAAAATTCGAAGACATGTGACATCCACCAACCTGTACTGGTCCTGCGTGGTGGATTACCACGCAGGACCAGTGCAGGTACGGCCCATTCCCTCTCCTAGAGAGGAGGCCTGAGTCCCAGCAGTGGGAACGTTACAAGGCTGATGCTATGCTATGCTAGCTATTGTCTGCTATAGTACTACAACTATAGCTACGACAGCCTAAAGTAAATCTTAAAAAAATAATTATGATTTTTATATTTTCTTATTATTATTAAACTAAATTACCAATAAAGCTACTTTAGATATAATTATGATTTCTATAAATCCTATTTTCCTATGTCAATATAGCATGGGCTAGAACCTGTAACGTATTAATTAAAGTGCAGTATTCTATACCTCAAAGGCAATGGAATGGATTCTGAGAAGATTGGAAATGGATGCTGGAATAGGTACAGCAGGTGTACCAATACCTATTCCATTAGTAGTATTCAGAAACACAGGAGATAGCTGTTAATTAAAGATGTGATATTATGTAGGAAAGGCTTATTCTGGAAATTAGCTTAGAATTAAATATATTTTTTTTCCACGTTATGGAGATTTTTATTAAAGTACTAGCTTTTGTCCACAATTTCATTCGCGTGAATGTCGGCTGTAGCAGACGTAAAGTGGAAGTCAGGGTTAAAGCTAATCTGTACCGCATTTCATCAAAATCGGTTCAGTAGTTTAACCATGACAACGTAACAGAAGGGAATCCGATGGATGCGAGACGCATAGATTCATTGTGGCGACACTTGGGGGAGGCTTATCTCCAACAGGCTATGTATTTCAGCTGAAATGATGTTGAACATAACAGACAGACAGAGTTACTTTTACATTTATAATACTAGCTGCAGTCTGCGGCTTCGCTCGCGTGATAGTAGAAAATTATCCTAGGGGTCACTTTTCGCTTGCGAGATAAAAAGTATCTCATGTGCTCTTCCAGGACAAAAACTACTAGTGTATTAAATTTAATTCAAATCGGTTAAGCTGTTCGTACGTGAAGAAGTAACAGACATACATACCTACTCACAAACAATCCCCTTTTTTATATTAGTGTTAAGCATGGATTCAACTTACTTTGCTTTTTTGCCCTAGATTTAGACTGTACCTTTCTAACACCCGTATTTATAAAGAAGTAATTACTTGTTGCAATCTCTTATTAAGTCATTACTTGAGGCTAGAAATCTTCACGCAAAATTAAAAAAATTCTTAACTATAGAATACAAATTGTTACTCATGCAGTTGCTTTTACTCAAGTAATTAGTTTTACTTACGGGTGTGAGTGTTACGATAATGTTATTGTTTGTAAGTGTACTCTTTATACCAATTCACAACCTCAAACAATATTTCCAACCACTAACATTCATGTACCCACTAGAAAACCGTGCTCAAACGTTACTATAACTTGTAAGTCAAGACTGTCCAATTAAGAAGCCAAACACAGTATCAATTTAATGTAACCGCCATGGACGAACATGTACAAGATTGGTCCATCTAGTGAATTTCTCGTGGCTTTCCGTGGTACACGACTTGTGGACGTATACGTCCACACGACGTCGCTTTGCAAACACGTCCGATGACGCTCAACGACGGTAAATTGATGACGACAAATATCGGATGTATATTGAGTGTGGACATGTAGATACATGTATATGGATACAGTCGTGTCCTATGTTAGGTTCTGCTAGCTGTTATTTGGCGTTCACAAATTGCTTTCTGTGTTAATCTAGGCTGTGCTTATATGTGGTATGTGCATGTAAATTGTAACGGGACGTGGCAGAGCTAATGGAATTGACAGATAACCTGTACTCTCACAAACGTTGCAATTGATTGTAATAAACTTTATTCGGTGTCGTTATTTCGACTACGTTGCCGCGTTGTACCTATTAGATAGACAGATAGATAAAGCATTTATTTTCCACAGCAAAAAATATACAACAAAGCACAATTAAATTATAAAAACTAAAAGCACTTATACAAACACAAACAAAAAACCTTATAGGTATATTATGCACTAGCTACATCTTTATTATTATATATTATAAAGTCCTGCCAAGTGCTGCTGTGTCTGCCTGTATCTGCTCGCGATAATCTCAAAAACTACTAAAGCGGATTTACATGCGGTTTTAGCCCATAGACAAAGTGATTCATGAGGAAAGTACAGTGCATACATACGTAATTATATAGCAGAGGACACTGGAGAATATCAAAGATTTGTAATACCTGTCCGAAGTAGGGATGGGTTGTTAGTATGAGATTAATCATATTATTATTAAATATATTTTACAAACTTTTATTTAGTTAAGTGAAACTAAATAAAAGCTTGTAAAATATATTTAGTCCCGATGTTTGTCTGTGATCAGATCTTGTAAATTGATCCACTTCTCAGTTATCAATTGAGCTGAAATTTTGCATGTGTAAATCAGATGACAACGCAAAATTATTATGACGTGAGTTGATCTGATGATGGAACCGGAAGGTGGCCATAGGAACTTGGTAATTAAACGACACAACCCTATCGAGTTTGGGCTCGTTAGATTCGTCTGGACTAGTATTTTGGTGCTAGGTGGTAGCCAGGATCTGATGATGGAACTGGAAGATAGCCATAGAAACTCGGTAATAAGCGCAAAAAGATAACCACATCGTGTTTGAACTTTTTGTAGTGGTCTTGATGACTATTAATTCTTCTTCTTCCTGCCCTTGTCCCATATTATTCTTGTACATCCCATTCTATGTCTTGATGACTATTAATTATTTATGTATATTCCGCGCTTTAGAGCTTGCTATAACATTTTTTTTTTCGTTGAAAACTTGTTTTACTAACATACATACTTACTTCTTCACGGCTGACACAGGATTAGGTCAACTTGTAGGTACTAAACCAACTAATGTAAAGAAATCAATTAATTATGGAATCAATCAAGAGGCTAGTTTATTTTATGTTACAAAATGCAACTAGTAGTAGGACCAAGATTCAAATGTAAACAAATAAATATTAAAATTGACGATCCATTTAGTATTTTTACGATCAATTCTCTTCATTTTTTAAATGAAATAGCTCAACAGGTTCATTCATAAATCGATAAAAATATCACTCGGATTCCAAAGAGAGAAACAATACTTACGCAGAAATATTAATGATTTCTTTTTAATAATTAAGTAATTCAACCAGTTCTACGAGTTATGCAATGAATCTTATTTATCGAGTATGCTAATGTATTTAAATTTAAACCCATTAGAGTAACGTTGTGAAGTCTCTGTTTATTCTAGCTATAGTTTAACATTTAAATTTTAAGTAGATGAATGTGTGAGCATTCATAATGTATTATTTTGACTAGATTATAATTGCCTACGAACTATTTAGAGTCGATTTCTGAAATGATTTTGCCTGCCATAAAAAAAACCCAGTATTTTGAAATTCGAATGTGTCAAATAGGGTTTGACCACAGAAATATTAAAAACAGTTTGACACATTCGAAGTTCTTTAGTGCCAATTTTTTTTTTTTGTGATAAGAGATCATCAAATAACTTCTGTAGCGCTGGTTAGAGCAAGAGTGTCAGACTTTTAGTGACTAAAACCCACCCGTGTTCTTGCAGTTGCTCTTTTCGTTTCATGGTCGTGGTGACTCTTTCGAACAATCCCGCTAGTAACTATTTATCAAAGATACACAGGTGTTCATTCTAAAAAAAGTTTGTCAAATGCTGAACTTTAAATTCTTATTGAAAATCAGGGTTTAACTATGTCTAATAAACCCTTTATTCTTGCAAGATTTAATATCATTCATTATTTCGTCATCATCTAAGAAGATGATGACCTAGAGCCCTTGTCTCGTATTATGTCCTGTCACCCGTCAAGGTGTCACTAACTCCCTTTTCTTTCATGTCACTCCTCACACAATCCATCCATCTTTTAATTACCAAAATTTAATGATCCAATAATAACATGATCTAATGACAAAGTAACGTTTTTGTTAAAAGTTATTAAAATACGGAAAAGTTTTTTATGAACTCGCTCATCCCAGGAAACTGGTATTAAAAAGTAATTTTCCTAAATTAATTTCCAATCTCATTTAAGTGGGCTGAGGGATTTTTTAAAAGAGTTACCTTGGCTTTGGGACGCAAAGGGCAACTGAACGAACACATGTAGGTTTTCAGTAAAAATCTGACACTCCCTGTCGCACAACACACAAGAGTGGGGGAAGATATTTGATGCTATCACACCAAAAAATAAAGTTATGGTTGTTTTTTTTTTGTAACTTTTGTTACAATTTTGGTGTACAATTAGGTTTATATTATTCTGTTTTCTATTAGGTTGAATTGCATGACTTAATTCCGCCATTTCCTTTCTACCATCGGACAACCTCACGTACGGCGAGATCCTTACGTTGTTGAAACTTCTAAGCGTTTCGCCTCATCGTTTATACCAATTACATTGAAGGTGGAACAATTTGCCTGCTGCGGTCTTCCCGTCCGAATATAATTTAGGTATCTTCAAGGCTAGAATGAACAGGCTCCTAATAAACTAGTGCACCTCACGATCAACGATTGTATCACTTCTTACCATCAGGTGGGATCGCAGTCAAGCACTAGTTTATAATGTTATTAAAAAAAGGTAACTCTGACTAAGAATTAATATCCTCCATTTTAATACTACACCTTCATCTTTAATTTCTTTGAAATTTTGCATCATTCATATTGTGCCTCTCGATGCATGTGACAGGAGTACCAAACATATGCTAGGACCACCATGATAGAGACCATCGACTACTGCTTACTTCGTAAGAATATACAAACAGTTTCATGAATAAAATATGTAGTATCGTAGATAAGATGCGGCGCTGGTATGAAAGGCAACGAAGGAACAGGAGGTTTTTAATCAGTGAAAGTCTGAAACTATCTCCTGCTCCGCCCAAGGGCGGGAAATGTCATGGGGTGATTTTCCCACCTAAAAAAAAATCACAAAGTGACCAAAGCATGTAGCGACACCCATGTCGTCACAAATGAACTGATCCTGCATCGCGCAAGTAAGATTCACGGCGCGATTGGAACATATAGAACAAACCCTAAATCTATCGGGCAATAGCCCACCAGACATAACACCTGTCTGGTCGGAGGATGCTCCATTTTCAAGGAGGTATGTGGGAGAAGTCGCTGGCAGAAACTAATAAATGTAATATAATAAGAATTACTATATCGACCTTTTCCACTACAAACGGCGTAACTCCAAATCTCATTACGTTTTAGGCGCGGGCTTGCGGACGGCGAGCTATGGGTAGCTCGCTGTCCGACCGTCCGGTAACTATCCGGACCAAGCCCAGGTCGTCAACGGCGCGCACTGTTCCCGCGCGCCTCAAGGAGTTGTCAGCAAACTGTAGAGACCCAGCCTGATAGCTGCAGGCAGGCCGGGTCGAAGCCTACTGGGGCCAAGGGTTTGCTTCCGAAATTAAAGCCCGGCCCTGGTATCTAAGTCCACGAAGGATCGGGGTGGGTTTTTAGTCAGTAAGAGTCTGACACTATCTCCCGCTCCGCCCAAGGGCGGGAGATGTCATTGGATGATTTTACCCAAAAAAAAAAATCTCATTACGTTTAGCTCAAATTTTATTTTTCACTTTAGTGCAATTTTAAATATACATATTGAAAAGCGTAAAACACTGATCTTGAGTGCATCAAAAAAAACCATTACTTCAAAATGGACACCATTTCAAGAAATGGTTTTTTATACGCTGGTAGTAGGTACGTTATAAAGGTTCTATTCTAAAGCAACGATACCACACACGTGCTGCAATGATTTACAGATCAGCAAATATCGCTTCTAGGAATACATTGCCCGTCGTTGCCAGTTCTACCCACTAAATTGTTCCTGACTAATGTACCCACTGTCGGACCTAACTGCCATCGGCCTTGTAAACGTACGAATATATTTAGATCACCAATTAACGGCTAAAAGCCGTCTTAATTGATTAAGCTGAGCGTTGCCTTGGACACGGAAGTGAGAAATGTTATTTTATGGGTCCAGTAATTGGACTTTAGTTTGTTATAGATTAAGTAGGGTGAAAGTAAATTCTATTCTAAGAATTTATTTTCTAATATTCTTTATTATACAAAACTTTTACACATAAAAAATAAATAGGGCAGCTGGTGTACAAAGGCGAGTTTAACCCACAATTGGGTTTTTTATCAGCTGTTTTTATCGGATGTTTTTAATATAATGCAGATTTCATCACGCATGCGGATTTGCTTCGCATGCAGAACATTTCAAAAGGCTAAAAAACGCGCCCCGCGTGCGTATTGCACGTATTACAATAAATACTTGTGTGAGAAGGACATTTGCGGAGGTTACGCATGCGGAGCAAATCCGCACGATATTAAAAAGACCCTTAGGAATACCTACACCTAAAGGTTATGTGAAAATGTCACTCGGGGCCCTGGGACGAAGGCAATGAATGGAACAGGGTAGGTTTTTAGTCAGTAAGAGTCTGACACTATTTCCTACCCCACCTAGGGGCGGGATTTGTCATTGGATGATTTTACCTACCATAAAAAAAAACCTACATATAGGTAAGAAATTTTATTAATGAGGATAACTCATACAAATGCATAATAAAACTGAGGCTAACATATCTTAAATCATACTAAACACAAGTTACAGAAATGTTTGCACAGCAGACGATACATAAACATTGTATTTACATAAATAAAACCTATACAGACATATTTATGGGTCATGTTGACAGGCAATTCTCCCTAATTCTTCACTTGAAAACATCAAACTAGCCCACAGGCTCAGGCAGGTTTATGATTGAAAATTAAAACATCCTCTAATAAATCTCTATCAGCTGAAAGCTAACTTGAACTGTAATAAAGGGTTCAAACTACTTATAACTCTATTGCCATTTCGTTAAATATTCTTATACATTATTTTTAGAGTAGAATACGGAATGTCGACGCACAAAATATCGATGAATGCTAGTACGATGCTACAAAATTGCGATGCACGTTACGGCGAAAGACCATCTCTGCGAAGCCACTACACTTCGATGTATGTTACCGCGATAGATCTTCACTGCGATACTGCTTGACTTCGATGCACGTTACCGCGAAAGATTTTCACTGCGATACTATTTAACTTCGATGCACGTTACCGAGAAAAACTACGGAGCAACTTGGCTTCGATAATCTATTGCGAAACTTCATTACTGAGAAACTATCCACTTCGACATCCCTGCTCGTCTTTTGTTAAGCTTGTCATATTAGCTATCTACATTTATTTTATTTATTTATTATATTATCACTTATCAGAACGAAAATATGTTTTGAATGGGCCTAAAAAAAATATAATACCAAAACGCTTAGTGAACAAAATATATATTCCATAATGGTTTTGTACAGTAGATAATAAACAATCATAATAGAATTATGTATAATTAATCACATTAGAAGTATATTTAATCAACTTGATATAAATACAGAGTTAAATATAACCAAAATGTTAACAAAATATAAACAAAAGTTAATAATTATGTTATTGATTGGTACAAAAATATAAATGAATCAAAGAATTCGTAGGGGTTGTTTTATTTCTTTATGTAGCATATATATGTAAGACCATCTAAATATGTTAACATATCCATATCAGCTTTCTTATTAATATGTTCTTGGAGTTTTTTGTAGTACTGCGTTTTTGTTTTTTCTTTTTTTTCCATCTGACCAGCTAACCTCTCTATTTCATACTCAGTATTTTTCTGCTCTTTTACAAGTTCTCTCATTGTTTTGTATATATTTATTTTCCTTCTGTTAAGTAGACTATTCCATCGGTTATTCCAGCTTTCAACTGCATTTTGCGTGATGGGTATACCCGTGACAAAGCAGTCCCAAACAGACCATAATCTAGGTGGGAATAGGGGTGGTTTCTTCTTTATAGTAACTTTTGGTTTATTTAGAGGAGACGATGATCTCTTACTAATATATGTACCATTTACATAGTACTTACTAAACCAGTCTGCCACTGGTTTCGACTCATTCGGTATCACTTCTCGCCGAATAAGCTCAAAGGCCGCTGGAATGTCTTCAGGTTTCAAATATGCCAAGGCTAAAATATGTCGCATTTTGTGAGCGAATTCGCTGTCATTGGTGTATTTTTTACTTAAGCCAGCTTTCTGTATGTGCTTCCATATATTTTGTGTTAAATGGAAAAAGCAACACTTGTGACTGCTGTTCGGAAATACCCTCTGACTGGCATTTATAATAGCGAGTTCGAAATCAGAAATTATTATTTCGGGATTTAGATCTATGTCCAATACATTTTTGCAATAAACTGTTATAATTTCAAAAAATACAAAATACGAGTTTTCTGATTTATTTGACAGCAACCCATACGCAAGTGGTACAATTTTTTGAGCACCATTCTCAAAACCGACTATCCCGTGGAGTGTAAAAATTTGACAGAACAGGTTAGGGCAACATTTGAAAGTGCCATCAACGATCCAAAATTTTGAATTGTTCAGTAAACGTAAATTGCGTCCAGTGCTAAAAACAACAATCGATTCATTTTCTTTATCATTGCCTATATAATGACCGATCAAAAATTGTTCAGGACCAACTACAGTATACTGATGAGGAACGGTAAATGAGTTTAACGATCTTGGTAATGCTGGCTCAGTTCTGACTCTTTCGCGGTGTATTATCATTCGCATCGCCTTTTTAGTGGGCATATACGGGGCAACTTTTTTAGGTACTTCTTGGATTACTTTTTGGATAATTTGTCCCGGAGAATCGAAACTGTCCGCTGCTTTTTTCTTTAATGATTTCCTTAATACGGAAGATCGTGCTGTGTCATGGTCGGGTTCGTGGCTATGCTCTATGCAATTTTTAAGTTGTACAAAGTGATGCTCACCAATCTTTTTGGTTTTGACCGCTGCAGCACACTTCGAAGATCCTTTTCTTACACAACTCCAATAAAAATTGTCTTCAGACCTTTTATTCAAACTATACAGAAAACCATCCAAAAACAACTGGTCTTTGCCTTTTCTTGATTTAATAAACAAACAAGGGGTATCCATGATAGCAATGTTAACCTCGAACTGATTAACTATAAATTGTCAATACAGAATCGAACAGAATCTCCAATTACCCTCATTTTTAAACTCATATCAAAATAGGAAATGACTAAGTAATAAAATAAATTAATAACAAAAAATAGCATACTGTATTATAGCTTATCAATATTATAAGTATTATTACAATCAAATAATGCATTGCATCCTAGAAATCATTAATAATAAATGTAAATGCATGGTCCAGAGTAACAGTTGGGAAAAGATAAACAAAGATCTACAAACAGCAATTAACCACGGAAATACTTTGCTCACAAAAAATCTGAAGGCGTCATAAATTTCTGTACAAAAATTGATTACCTTTTACAATTAATGTAATACAATGTAAGATAGATTTTATTTATTGCACACAAAACAAATTAATATAGACGAATCAAACTACAAAACCATTTCAACATAAAAGATGGCATGGATATTTTAACGTATTTAGATCGCCTTGCATAATTAAGTAATAAAAAATAAGCAGTAAAACTAATTTTCCCCCAATAATTTCGCGGTAACGTGCATTGAAGTTATATAGTATCGCAGTGAAAATCTTTCGCGGTAACGTGCATCGAAGTCAAGCAGTATCGCAGTGAAGATCTATCGCGGTAACATACATCGAAGTGTAGTGGCTTCGCAGAGACGGTCTTTCGCCGTAACGTGCATCGCAATTTTGTAGAATCGTACTAGCATTCATCGATATTTTGTGCGTCGACATTCCGTATTCTACTCTTATTTTTAGTATATACGAAACCTGAATAGTATGTTCAGAGTTAGTAACTAAATTGATTCCTTACATTTTTTTCCCAATAGTACTCGTATTTAAAAAAGTCACTAGTTGGACACCACTGACACTAAGTACAACACAGGTCACGGCAGGTCATAGCGTGCATTATGAGCTAGCGCACAGCTAAGTGCGCGAACAAAATCACCCCTCAGTCGCCTGGATGGCCAGGTGGCCATGTATTTGTGTGGAAAACCAAGTAACATAGCAAGCATATAACTTTGTTATTTTTCATGACAATACTAGACACGTGTTCGGGGTGTTCGCATATACTAAAAAATAAGGTTGTATATTAAAAACTAAAGTCCTTCTTTGCGTGTGTCTGTATGAACGTGATAAACATAAAAACTACTGAAGGAGATTTCATGCAGTTTTCACCTATAGACAGAGTAATTCATGATGAAGAGGAGACAAGCTGAGAATTTTAAAGATTTCGAAAGTCTAAGTGTAAAGTTTTAAAGAAAACCAAATAAATATTATTAGAGCAAATAAACAATAAAGTACTAGAGAAATTTGTCCCTCAATAGAGTAAGATGTTCAAGCAACATTCTCAATATATCCCGAGATGAATATCGGTAATCGAATTGTAAGCAAAGATCGTTTGCTGGACGCTCTTTAGGTTCTCTTTAGAGGTCCGGCGACGTCGGACGGACGAACGGACGGACAAAGAGACAAACGAAATTAATCGAGACATGCGCCGACGGCCTAATTCAATTGGTCTATCCGGTCTGTGCCTTTTAAACAGATCAGCCACGGCCTTGGGCGCTTGACTTGCAAGAAGTTCCGCCTTCAACAAGGAATATACCAGGAAGTGCCAGGAACTAGACTTAACCTTGTTGGGGTTTGGTGACTTCGTTTAGTCGGAAACATGTATGAAGTTCCACTCGAATCTGGTTATTTAGACCTTGGATACATGAGAAACGTCTGGTATTGATAATTACAATACGTCCCTGATATTTTTGCATAGATATCTCTGTTATTGGAAATATTTCGAAACTCGATAGCAGAAGTATATTTTATTTTTATTTTTACCTGCTTCCTTCTATACTTGGGACTTAATGGGATTTATTTATCGTTCTGAATATTTTATCGGACAGATTCCGCACGTCGTTTGTATACATTCGAATTTTTTTCGCGCGAACTTATGTAAATGAAACAAAGATACTTAAATCTAGCCATTTGAGGAAAGTAATCAGCTAGCCAGTTAGCCAGGATTTTGGGGTTTTTCGACCATGGAAGGTTAAAGTGATAAATAACCCCTTGAGAAAGGAGGAGGCTGCCGAAGGCGCAGGCTTGCGAACAGCGAGCAATGGGTAGCTCGCACCATCCGGTAACCATCCGGACCGAACCCAAGTCGTCAAAGGCGCGAATCGTTCCAGGCGCGTCTCAAGGAGTTCTTAGCAAACTGCAGGGACCAAGGATCGTTTTCTGAAAGGAAGCTTCGGCCCTGATATGAAAGGCAACGACGGAATATGAGTGGGTTTTTAGTCAGTAAAAGTCTGTCACTATCTCACCATGACACGAAAAGTATTACAATTGCTCGCAACAATAAACTTCAGTCGCAGTTTTATTGCTTTGTGAGTTCCAAACGAAAATATATAGCTGTCTCATCCGCACACAAATCTTTGAAATACACTAGTTAGAGACACGTTTGTCTAGTACATTAATTACTTCATTATTCTATTAGGTATTGGTATTGTAAGGTATTGGGGTTATTGTTATACCTGAAATAAAATGATATTAATATTATCTCGTATATTTGTTGCTGGCAATCTATATAATCCGGTATTCTATACAATAACTAGGCAATGTATAGAATACGGTTTAAAACATGGCTTTTATTTTCAGGTGGTGATAAAAAAAAAACTCTAACCTAACCTGTCTGTGTCGAGGTGCCCTAAAATTACATCACCTCCTTCTCTGCACTCGTCTTTTACACACATTATCGGCTGCGCATTCGGTATTGTATAGAATACCTGAATTATATAGATTACCGGTAAAATATTAATTTTCATGAAATATTTTAAATATATTTAACACACACACAAAAAAAAAAACATTTAAAAATATTAGAAATAGTAGCCCACCGGTGTTGAGAGTGCAAAGCTGCTGGTGGTTAGGGTTCCAGAGACAGGAACCTCCTCACAATGCGAGCCGTATCGAGGAGTACAGCTTCCTGTATCAGGCCCTCAAACCCAACCACGTTTCGACAGCTTTGACAGATGGTCGTCGAAGCTTTTGGCTATAAGGCCATTATTTTCATGGTTTTTAGTTACATTTTCTGAGGTTAGTACATGGCGTTGTCTTAGAACATTGATTCCCAAAGTGGTCCAGGTGGACCCCCAGGGGTCCACGGGAGCCTAACAGGGGTCTACGCTTGCGAGGAAAAAAAATGGGGGTCCACAACTCGTTAACGGGGGTCTATAAAAATGTATTAGGTGACCCGACTTGACTTCTCCTATGAATATAAGCAGACAATAATAAGTATAGGCAGACAATAATCTAAGAAGCTTGACGAATATAAATTCTCACCTCTTTTTCGAAAACTTTTAACTCATAGTTGATTGAAAAATAGCCACAACACAGATTTCCATAGACATATACTTTTTTCGGGTTTCGGAAGTAAGTTAGTAAATGTAATAGCTGCAGGGGGTCCACCAGATTCAGCAAAATGTTTAAAGTGGTCTATGAGAAAAAAAAGTATGGGAACCTCTGTCTTAGAATCTCACGGGTGTGAACCAAGGTGAGATCCCAGTTGATAGTTTAAGATGGTAAAGCTTTTTTCATTTAAATTATTATCTCTATTTCAGTCCAGATGTAAAAAAAAAAAACTATTATTATAATAAATAGAAGCACAATTTTTAATTAACACTACCATCATCGTTTGGCATCGCGTATCGGGCTTTGTCGACATCAATTTACGTACAATGTCAATTTGCGCAAGAGAACGCCCGAGTCCGGGATACAGGGCCTCATTAGAGGCGAGCGGTTGCAATTAAATCGTGCGTCTTTTGCGACTTAACGAGCGCCCAAATTGGACGGCCCGCCCGCCCTGGACACGCGTTTTAATAAATATACATTTGGACGTGATGCAATAAATATATTCGCTGATGCTATCGCTGTGAAATGTTGTGTTCCCTTTCGGTTTAAATGAGGATATAATGTAGAACTGATCATGATGAGAGAGGAAATGTTCGTGTCTTGTGTTGAGTTGAAAATGGTATCTGTTTTAATTGCTAGCAAGCAATTTGTATGGAAGCGAGTTTGTATGGATTTGGATACTAAATATAGCTTTTCTATAAAGTAGCAACTAACTAACTGACCCTCGCTGCGCACTTCACCCGCATTTTTGGGTACTACTCCGTGTCCGCGAGTCATAGTGGAATATTATGAAATCAATACATCTGCAGCTTGCCGCCAAGGCTCGAATGGCACCTTGAAGCGTGATGTTGTGTTGTTATGATTCTGGCTATTTTTTCCAATTCCGTAGGTGGTGCCAAATATTAAAACATTTAAACAAACAAAAAAATCTCTTCCACTTTATTATGTATTATACGTATGTACCTATAGTATAAACAGCCTTTTCCTCTGAAGGAAGACACATGTAGATGTACCTAGCATAAAGGTAATTTTAATCCACGAGTATCAAACGCATCTATACATCTGATTCATATCCGATGGGAGTCGACGTACTCATGACTCACTAATTCGACGTTTCTTAAAAAAAATGTTTTTTCTCAACTACTTTACGGATAGCTTCTAATCTCTCTATTCGTATAACATGTAATAACATAACATAATTACCCTTATGATGTTCCTACTGCTGGAACTCAGGCCTCTTCTCTAGGAGTGTGTAGGACGCGGGCCCAGTGCTTATTGTTGGATGTCACGCCTCCGAATCTTTGATTTTTGGTGTCGACCCCGACGTACGACAGTAATTACTTGTATAATTTATTTTTTAGGTAATTACTTTGTATAATTGAATTCATTACCATTGCTCTCAAAACGGTGAAGGAAATCATCGTGAGGAATCTACTACTAATAAATTTAAAAAATGAAAATATTATCAAATCGGTGTTTCTACATCATTCCAATTTATTGTGTAAACGCCTCACGATCCAGATTCTTAATACTTGTATAAAATATGCTATGTCACTGAGGATGGACAAGACGTTGTATAAAGGGGCCTTGTTAGTGATGCAGGCGTCTGCTCAGCTAACGAGACTTCTACGAGATAGTACGGGAAACGCTGATTGTCCATGACAAATTGCCTTGAGATTCGGTAACCAAATACAGGTATTCTTTATTTGTGGATTAAGAAGAATCATAAAGCGTAAGATAGATAAACAATACACATAGACAATAAAAAATATATATCTATACTAATCTAATATATAAAAATGTCGTGTGATAGTGTTTGCTATCGAAATTCTCCGAAACGATTTGTCTGATTTTAAAGAATTTTATATTTCATAGGTCGTAGGCTATTTTTACTCTCCTACCCCATCCCCCAATAAACTCAAAAACGAATGTGCCGATTGTAATCACTCGTTCACCAGTAGAATTTTACTTTGTCATTAAGGGAAACAGGCATTTAACAGTATTTTCTAGAAGTTAGTCATAAATAAAAAAACTTACTGACACTATCTTCTATTGATAATAATAAAGCTATTTAAATATGTACAAAATTCTGGTGAAAATATCTTTTTCAGGAAAATCTGTATCTATATTTTCGTTACCAGGTATGGAGCTCCAGCTCTGCCAAATATCATAGCATCGTTATTTTTGCCGCGAAAATACAAGACATATATAGAGAGTCCATAATATTTTATTAAAGAATAAGGACTTAATTTATTTATATAATTTAACAAATACAAAATTATATACAATACACAAAAACACTTACTAATTGATATATACAATAAAAAAATTACCCAACTCATCAACACACTAAAAAAACTACATTAGATCAAAATAATTAATAAATGATATATATTGGAATTCTAACAACCGTAAGCTTAGAACATTTTGCATAATTATTCCGCAAGCGATATTGTTCAACAAAAGAGTTGGTAAGATAATGGCTAAATTACGAATACTCAAAACCGTTTAATATCCACGTTTTACAACGTAGAACTCCAGCATTCCAACACGGCATTTTGCAAAGGACGTTAGTTAACGGAAGTGTTAGTAAGAATGGGTAAGAAGTTGGTATTTTAGAGGGGTCTCGTTAGGCGCGCGGGCGGCTGATTGCCGATTGAGCACCAATTGCCTTGATTGACGGCGCCCGCACGGCTAACGAACCTGCTTTCAGCGTGGACGTGCCGCTCGTACGTCCCACGGACGAACGCCGGGAAGCTACGTACGCCTTACAGACGCAACGTGTATGTAGGTCAGTTATGTGTGAAATAGCCAGGTTAGTGGGCTGATGAAGTGATTGCGTCTCGGAATTGCGATACAAATAAATAGATGGATGTGGATTTGTTGTGGAATTTATAAAAATAAAAAAACCGGTAAAGTGAAAACTTGCCCTATGTAAATACATAGTTCGAATCCCTAATCGATTCTCGAAATGTAATTAATTTATGGTTTTCAGACTTTTTCTTTTACTTTTGCTAAAAGACCTTGTTTCTTGCCAAATTTCAGAATTTTAGGTCAACGGTAAGTACCCTATAGGTTTTGATTTTCTTGCGAACTTCAAAATATATGACGTACGTGAAGCATACACGGCCTAATCTCTTGATTCTGTTGAATTTGAAGTTTGATTATTTCATAACTTCACAACAAAGTGAAGTCTCGTTTTCGTCGACTGAGATACGGTACCCTAAAAATGTTGTTCGTAGATACAAATCAAGGCTGTGTTACACAGAAACATACGAGTGTAGGAAATAAAAGTAGATCAAGTTTTCTACTTTGTATAAATGCCATACCTATGCTCTTTTCATTTACGTGGATCTGAAAAATCGTAAACAAGAATAGCGAGCGTCGCTTCGCAAACTCGTCATGTTCGAAACTCGTAGAGGTGCTACTCGCTACGACAGATTCCTGATTGCTGACTGGCTCCAATAATTTGGTCCGATTGACGTCGAGAAATCCCCACTGAATTTGGTTCATTTGTACACAATCAAGGAATTCTGTACCACCTACCGCAACACGCCCGCCCGGCGTACTGCTTATTGCCCACACGTATGAAACATAATGTCTTCATTCGAACAATGCCAGACGCGCTATAAATCATTATAAAATTCGAATTAAGCCGACTTAATGTTTATGTAACGCTTCCGCCGCTTTTATAGTCTGGCACACCAGGCGTAACACCTCGTCGGCTAATTCGTTCGTACACAGTAATCAGCAGTATGTAACATCATCAGCGTCTTTGTGGAGCGCGACCGCAATCCATCATATCGGGACAAAAGGAGGCGGATAAACGCGCCAGTTGTTTGCGTGAGAGAGCGTTAATTTTGTTAAGGAGTCTCAATCAGTGAAGGCGTGTAAGTAAAGTCGGCGCGACCGCCGCGGGAGCGATTCGAGCGAATTACCGTACCTGGAGGCGCGGGGCCGACTCGTTGGTTGTTGTTTGCCGAGTGACGCGGGTCAATCAGCAGAGACATGCACGGAACCGCACTTCTTCATCCCCCTCTGTGGCCCCTCACCTGTCGGGGCCCGCTCGTTAGGCCGCGCCGTCTCTGTCAACTGTGAGACGAGCTTTATCGAATCTACGACGCACGACCCGCGCCGCGGTCGGCCCACTCTTCGCTCTAGTTTGACTCACAACCGCCGGTAAACAAGGGAAATCAGTGTAAAACGAATTTATATGAACGACAAATAGAAGGGGCTAAATAACGTAACGAGATATTATAGGCGTCTGTGATGACGGAAGGCGGAGGCAAGTGACAAATTATCCGGCAAAGATTTGACCCAAATCTTTTGAGTAAGCCTGAAAAGATCAAAAGAACATTTGGAGACAAAAAATCTCTTACAAAATATGGCATGTCTAAAGCCGTAATGAAGTAAAATAATTGTATGGAATGGTAAGCGTTTAGCTAATTAACGCGAGGGTCAGACAGCTGCGGTCCACGTGCGAGGCTGCGCCCGCGCCGCACTGCCATATAGATCTCCTCTACGAGTACGACCGACCCGTACCCACAATAGTGAAAACGTAATTTCTACTTATTTGTGTACAACTTTCATATACACCGCATGATTAGCGCTACTTTTAACAGCCTCCGTTGTTATTTCATGGCCCTTTAATTTTAGTCTAGGCCCTCAATTTATATAATTGCATGTAGGCATATGCAGCTTTTTAAATAAAATAATATAGAATCATCTCTTTACGACTGAGTCAGTAGTTTGATAAATAAATTTTAGTATTTGTATGTTTTATTAGTGTCCTTTAATTACTATTCATGTCCAGTAAGTGGACAATAAACAATTTTCAAGAACTCTGCATAAACATTAGCTGGGGACTTCTGCTATGGACGCTGTTATTATCAACACATAAAAAGAGACATGTTGTTATTTTAACGAAGCAAACAATTATTAACATTTGCAGCAATTATAAAGAAGTGATTGCGCGTAATTCCACATCGCTTAAGATTATGGTTTGTGTAAAAATTGCAGGATATAATTGCTCATATAACTCTAGGAATTTATTGACCTAGTATGCTACTACATATTACTGCTTGAACTTTGTCTTATTCTTCGGTAACCAACTCTAAAACAAATTACCTACACACAGTCCATTTATCAACTGCGTTGCAGGAACTAAGTACTAACTATGGTTATTCATTAGTTCACAAAGAGACATAAAATTTCCATAATCTTTGATATAGCCGTAACGCTAAAGCTAGGCAGCTACCTCAGCATGGCCGCGGTACACTGACACACAAAGCCTGATTAGTACGAGCTACCAAATAAAAACTTTGTTGCCTACATCTTAAATTAGTCCTTAACGTTCTTTAACGAGACCAATTTAGTCGGTCCGAGACGCCGTCGATCGCTTGTTGTGTGCAAAACTGTTTACTTTTTGCTCCTCTCCAGGTAGAAAACACAACGGTTCGAAGCATTTTCATAACAATGCGCCTGCGGCTTTCTCGGTATACTTTTTTGGATGCGATGCGTTTGACAGACACGCCATTGTCATCGTCAGATGATGACTAAAAACTAAACCTTATATCGATGATCAATGAAAGAAAAATCGATGCGAAGCCGAACACTTGGAATACCGAGCCATAAAAGGTACCAATTAGTTCTGTTGAGGAGAAGAAGTTGGAAATAATTAGATTAAAAGGATAAAAATGTGGCTCACCTTGTGTAATCGCTTTTGCATAATATCATTCCACCTTTGAAGTAGAAGGAGCGGCCCATGTCGGCGAGCGCCTGGCCGCAGCAGGCGCACTTGAGGCAGCCGTGGTGCCAGTATCTGTCCAGGGCGTGCAGGAGAAACCTCTCGACGATTTTGCCATTGCAGCCGGCACATTCTTTGAGCGCGGGGTTATTGTTGTTGTGGGGGTAGTCGTGGCCGTTGGCGGCGAAGGCGGCCTCCGGCGAGGGCGGGTGCGGCGAGCTGAGCTCCGCGTACCCGTGGTAGTGCGGGTTCATGCTCAACGCGCTCGCTGCCAGCTTGACGGTTGGAGCGGGGACCGCTCGCACCGACCACCACAACTACACGCCCTGCGGACAAAGTTAAAAAAATATGTTAGGGTCAGAGAACATCACGGATAGTCCTCTGTGCAGAGGATGCATGGAGTCAGAGGAAACAGTCGTGTACGTGCTCCTCGAGTGCACAAACATCAGCGAAATAAGAACACGAACCTTGGGAGCACCGAATTCACTCATATATGCCTTGAACAAACTTAAAAGACTTATCTATTTCTGTAGTGAGGTGGGCTGATTGGAGTGAAGGCCACTTTTGCTGACGCACAATGATCCAATAAAGACTAAGTGCGGAAACCAGATCAAAATAGATAGGTTTAGGGTCTGTTGCTACTGCTACAGTTACCACATTGTCTGAAGACCGTGCTGAGACTTCCATCAAAAATTAATAATGATATCTGTTAAGTTGTGTAGATATTTTCACTTTGACCTCTTTGAGATGTTGACCCGTTGTTTAATTTTTCTTGGCAGCCCTTGGTCAGGGCGCAGTGGTTCGGGGTAGGCCTGCGGGCGGCCGCGTTTATAAAATTTTCCAATTAGCAATTTCATACAATTAGGAGCGGGGTGAGGGTGCGGGCGCGGGGCGGGGATGGTTAGCGCGGGTCGCGGGGGGGTGCGTCAACCCGATCCAATTAGCTCGCGGCCGGCGGAGCGGCGGGACGCCCGTGCCGTCTGAGCGGCCCTGTCGCCATAAAACTTAATTAAACGTTTTAAAACAAGTATTCATTAAAGAATAATCAAGCTTATGTAGTCATAAATAACCGGATTGTCCCGCGCGGAACGGGTGCCGTAATTAAGACTGCACAGAGTTGATCAAACGCACTGATTTGAAACTACCCTTCATTAAGAGAGCGCGAGTCGGCGCGGAGCTTCCGCTGCGGTGCAGAAACTAATTAAGAATAACGGACGCTTTAAAAGCGTAATTAATTTAGATTGTAATTCTATTTCTCCGAGAGTAAAGTAGACAATTATTTCAGTAGCCCTTTCTTTTGGAACGATTTGCTTTGCTGAATATAATTTGCTTAATTTCTGTGTCCAACAGGATAAGGGGTTGTTCCTACTGCGTCAAGATTTATTTCTTGCGTCAGAATCGACTGTCGGTGCATGATTAATAACGTTATCAAGAGAGAACAAGGTGGCTATGATTTTATAATGAGTTACTGGGTACTAACGAGCATATCGTGATTAATTAGCGTTGTAGACTTCAATTACGATTGGCGCAATGGTGTTGTAAACATTACGTACTGGTTGCATCACGCAGTGTATCTGTGGAGCGTGAGGAAAGTCATTACACTTGTTCGCGCATGTCTAATGAAGGCTATAAGGGCTTGGCGTGAACCCGGCCGGTGTTGCGTGCGCCCTAATGAGCGGCGTCGCGTGCGCACCTCTATCGCACTTCGTTAAATCGCGCCCGAACTACGCGGTATTAATGTCTTTGTTGGCTTAATTCTGCAACGCGTTGAGCTTTCGAACCATGTTGAAAACTCGAAGTGTTAATCAGACTGTGCGTGCTTCATTTCCTATTTCCCGTCAGTCGGTTAGGAAATTATACTTGAAGCTATCAAGGCGATACTAGGAAACTTTGATTGACAGCGAGTTTTATTTCTCTAGACTAGCAGCTGCCAGCGACTTCGCTACGTGAAAGTAGAAAATTATCCCAAGGGAACGGAAAAAGGAAAAGAGAGAATGTAGAAAATTATTCTTAAGAGAGTAAAATAAACAAATATTCTGGGAACATACTGGAATAAAAATTATATGTGCTATTCCAGGACATGGTCTATCCAAGCGCCAAATTTCATATAAATCCGTTCAGCCGTTCGAGTGTGAAAAAGTAACAAACATAAAGACTCGCAAAGATGTTGTTACTGGAATGAGGCTTCGCTCTGGTCACATTCCATCGAGGAATGTTTACGTTCCTTACACATCTTCGCCTAACTGTGCGAAAAATGTGAAATAATCGAGGACTTATCCATATTCTAGTAGAGTGTGAGCGGGGCGAACGCCTCAGGAGTTGGTTTAGCACAGTTTGAAATCGGTATTAGCAAGTGTCCTAGCTAAGTCTACGTCAGACGAGGTAAAAATTTTATATAAAATATATTCTAATCATTTAATTTAAGTTAAAATTCAAAATTGGTCCACGATGGAGCGACATAGTCAATTTAGAGAAAAAAACTCCCTAATTAAGATAAAAAAAGACTCTCAAACTTTCGCCTTTACAATATTAGTATGCTATCGTTATTTTTATTGAAACTACAAAAGCATTGAGAAAAAGAGAAATATACTTAAAACTTGTCTATTTTGGTACATTTTCAGTAAATGAGTGTTATTTCCTAATTCCACAGTGCCAACTTTGATCAAATTAAATTATCCTTATAAGGAATTTGGGAAATCCGTTACCTCTCCGACAAGTAGGGGATTTCCCATCACTTTAAGTTTTGCAACATTCTTGTCCTGTTAGGGCTGATATTTTGTTTTTACATCGTATGATATTTTATAGAAATGTCCAGTTATCCATATATTTAGAATAAAATAGAATTTAATAATATAATAAATGATAATAATAATATATATATATATTATTATTATCATTACCTTATTGTACCTCTTTTTGTGAATTAATATATATATATTAATTCACAAAAAGAGGTACAATCTAAACAGTTACAATAGATATGACCAAAGTAAAAGAAGTGTCCTGAATTTACTTTATTGTACATCAAAAAAGTAGCACAACTTGTACGCAAATTTAAATCTATGGGTATAATGGCGGTTTTATCGCTGACAGAAATATCTACGAGACAACCTTAGGATGCATTAAAGAAGCTTAAAATAATATAGCCTGCAGTGTACACACTGCTAATGAAATAATCAATCAAATATAGTGTTTGCAAGATAAATATAAAATATATATTTTTTTATATAAAATACAATATATTTCTTTCATCAAAAACTTTTTTATTTCTTTTCCCATCTAGTTATAATATTGCAGCAGCCCAAATTCAAGCAAAAAAAAACGTGGGAATCTTAAGCGAGATTCTAGTCAATAAATATTTTTATATTACATATTTTATTAATAAACTAGGATAATTGGCAGAAGTGACTATAAATCTTGTTTATGATTTAGAAACAAATTAGGTTTAGTAACTCTGTATATTAAATAAGTCGTATATAATAAATAAAATAAAATAAAAAAAATAAAAATAAAAAAGCCTTTATTTGATCCTGCTACATTACTTCTTAATTTACTACCTATTTATATAACACTATGACTAATTATTAGCAAGGTCCCCAGGTTGGGTAAAGGCCTCCTCCAATGATGTCCACTTCTCTCTATCCTGTGCTATTTGCCACCACAATGAGCCCGCGACTTTTTTTATTTCGTCCTCCCAGCGTGTAGAGGGTCTTCCTCTTTTTCTTTTTCCTTGAGGTCCTCTCCATATGGTTGTGCTGTAGGTCCATCTTCTGTCTCTAAGCCTCGCTATATGACCAGCCCATTTCCACTTTAACTTTTGTGCGTAGTTTAAGGCATTATTGGCTTTTGTTATTTCTCTTATCTTTACGTGTCTAATCTTATCTAGTTTTTTTATTTTAAGCATGCTTCTCTCCATTCCGCGCTGACAGGATGTTATTTTTTGCTTAACTTTTGACGTAAATTTCCATGTTTGACATCCATATGTCAAGCATGGTAAGAGGCTAGAGTTCATTGTCCTAGTTTTCAGTTTTAATGACATGTTACTTTTGAAAATTTCTTTCAGACTCCAGAATTTATTCCATGTTCGCTGAACTCTTCTTTCAATCTCTAGTTCGTTATTTTCTATTTCAAAGCTGATTGTTTTTCCTAGATAGATATATTTGTCTGTGTATTCTAGTGGGTATCCATTGACTACTATCTGTTTTTTGAGGCTGTTAGTCATTGTCATGGTCTTAGTGAGATTGATTTCGAGTCCTACCTCGTATATAAGAGTGTTTTATTTACGCCATAAATATTTAGTGGTTTATTTACTGGTTTGTAATTTGTGACCGTTAATTTCATATATTGATTTAATATATTCCGAATACATATTAATGAGAATCGTCTAGCTTCAAGAACACAATATAATAATGAGAAAATGGAACTAATTAAAAGAAAAACTGCCACACGAGTGAGAATTTATTTAGAACACTTATTGTATGTGTACAAAAAATGTAATATTCTTAGTTCATAAACAAAAAAAAACAAATGCCTGTTTCGGGACACGAAACAATTGTGCATAATTACTCAAACTTATGTCTATTCGAATTTTGTTTGTTAAGTTTATCCCGAAATGTATCTTATTGTTATTAGAATTAAGGTTTAAAATATGTTTTATTGTGAGAACACGGTGCGTGTTTAGGCTGGCGGGGGTGGGCTGAGAACTTGGCAGGTGCCGTTTTCATTATTCAAGCCCCATTGATTGGATACTTTGTTGCCGTTTAAAAATCTTATTAGCAACCGTCCGACAACAAAGCGAGCTGCGAGGAGGCTCATCGCAGCCCTCTATTTACCTGTTAAGTGATTTTTTTTCAATTACCGCGATGAACTGCAGGTTCCAAGCGAAAGTGTAAGTCATGTAGTTAGTGAATGTTTATTTCCGCGCTTTCCTTTAAAACATTTGTCAGCTGCAACAAACGTGATGATTCGACACAAACGACAGCGGGATTCCCAAAAAATAATAATACAATGACAAACGATTTGATGTGAAAACCATAGATGTCATTAATCATATTTATCTTTAAAGCGACACAAACGTTGGTTAATAAAACAATTTTCTGTCACAATCTTCAGTATAAAAACACAGCAGTAAGGCAGCAGTAAACTGAAATAATTATCTACTAAAAAAGCTAATGTAAGAAAACGTATCGGTCACTTGTTTTAACCCCAAGAACAGCCGGGCGCCCGCACGCCGCGAATAATGTAATTAAGGCGAAACCGCCGGCGAAATTAAACGCGAAAACGGAATGAGAATGTGAGCCTAATTAGAGCCGGGAGCGGGGCGGAAGACGCTGCAACCTGCGGAACCCGGCGCCCCAGACCGACCTGCGCCCTCCGCGACCCAGCCCGCGGGCCCCTGCCACCGGGCCCCGACACACGTCACGTAACGTCTTCATCCGTCGCACCTACGAAACGAAACACTCCACATAATGAAGTCCAAATTAAAAAACACAAATTAAGAGGCCATTCAAAATGCCAATTAATTTTAATTCCCAGCTGAACTAATGACAAATAACTACGCGGCAGTAATATTAATTCTGCGCTAATGAGCCGCGTTTTAACGAAGCTATAAAATATTAGCCTTTTTTCTGCTTTTTATATTGCACCACGCAAATAATCACAGCAGAGCGCACGTCGGTCGCAAGCATAAATCCAATTCGTTTTCTCTCACATCCATACTAATTAAAAAACTGCGGACAAATTGGAGCCCTCTCTTCGCCCACGGGAACATAAAATATCCATTCCATTGACGGCACCGGTCTGCTATTGATTAATTTTATCCAATCGGATGCGAATTCAAGTTTTTCAGGAGTTAATTGTCATGCTTCATTATGTGAGTGACTTTCGATGTTGTATGATTACCGATTTATTCCGAAGTATCGAATGTATGAAGAAAAACGTGGTAAGAAAACCTTAACCAAAAATTCGAAGGCATGTGACATCTACTAACTCCCACTGGGCGCGCGTGGTGAATTTTTACCCATTCCTTGTCTTAGAGAAGAGGCTTCAGTCCCAGTAGTGCTAACATTATAAGGATGATTATGCTTGTTACTACGAATGTATTCAATTTCGACTATTGAAGATTAATTCATTATTCCCCAAGAGGACGCCGGCGTCCGCACACCTATTGTCTTTCTATTGTGTCTCTAATTACGGTATAACGAACGCCTCATGCCGTTGAAAAAACGATGGCAGCAATACGACTGTATCAGCCCACTTATAGTAAACTGGTATACAGTACATGAGACTAATGTGTGTAATATTATTTGCATATAATGACCGTTAATGTGCCCAGCGCATTATTCATCCGGCGTGACCTCAAAACGGCCGCAAGAACCGTTTGATCGATGTTCATTCCCTCTCCAAACATCTGTATATTTTAAAATGGTTATTTCATGATAGGTAGGTAATTACTAAAGAATCACGTAGCACATGGATAATATTATAGAAATCATGAGTGGCAAACGACGTAATTGACGCACGACGGTATCAGATCCAACAAAATTGTGTGCCATATTCTAAATGATGGTTATTATGTGGGTATCAAATAAAATATGTACTGCTTTTAAATGTTTATAAACAGGTATATAGCTAAACTAGACTGTTTTAGAATTTAACCTAAAAAAACACCTTCAGAAGACGTTGTTAATGATGAACATTATCTATATTTAAAGATACCTTTAAATAAATTCAATATCATTAGCCCATCTCTACACGTTCAAATATATATTAATGAGCTCAAATTTACTAGACCAAAAAAACTAAAACAAGCGCCTAACCTTGGCGAAATATTTAATGATTTTATCTACAAAGTTAATAAGTATCAGAATAATTTGAAAAAACAACGATGGCCTTGCTCAATTTGCTGTTATTTTGACTATTTCTATGTAGTTCTGTCAAGTAGTATAGTTTTAAGTAATTATTATCATTTACCTTGTCGCTCAGAGCCGTGTCAGGGTTTCGCATGAATAGTCGTATTTGGAAACACTTCGTCCTTGCTTTGTTACCGGCGTATATAAATTAGCAGTTAATAACTCATACGACGAAGAAAAACACACAACACTTTTGTTCTAAAATTATTATTATACATATTTTTATAACAGTATAAGTTCAATTTATTTCGCAGGTATGTGTATATCCAACTAGTTCATGAATATTCTTATAATGGTAATTTTTAATGTACAAGTTAACTCATTTATAGTTGCTGCATTAATTAATAACGTGTTCAGCAGAAAATATTCAAACATGTTAATTCAGACATTATAACTTTTCATAAAATGTGTTCACATATCATTAATTTTTTAGGTTTTATTCGTGAAGAATTAACCCCTAGTAATAAAATTACGAGCGAAACGTAAGTAAATGAACAGGAAGGTGCACGCGCGTGGAGAATGCTAATAGGAACGTTTTGTAGTACACTAATGGCTAAGGATTTGTCATTGCCGCCAAGCAGGTGTCGTGACGAAAAACACGTAATAATGACCGTACAAGTGTAGACATTGTCTCCGACAGATCGAGCGCTCTCGCCCGTAATTAGAGGCGGCCGACCGAGGACACCCGCCAGCTACGAATGATAGAGGAGGCATTGATTACTACTAATACGTACCTAATAAAAATGTAGAAATCGCCAGGAATTAATTAGAAATTGATAATGATAATTTAGTAAAGCACTAGAATTAGCAATCCGACCCATTCCCTAAGTCTTATCAAAAACAGATATCAATTCCAGATAATAAACTTAAATACAATATTCTTATGTAAAAGGAAATTAAATCAGTAAAGTCTAATTTCAATGCTTTGTAAAAATTGATAACGATCACTTATCAGATATTAAATCTGCAATGAACAAAGCTACCGTTTACGAATTACGCACAGATAAGGAAAGAAAAAGATCTATGTGCGATAAATTAATTAACTGATCATAGATTACTTTAAATTTTGATACAGGTTCTGTTAAACAATATTATTAATTAAATTGATAAATATTTAGTTCGCAAAACAAAGATGCCGACAATCACGCTTAATTGGATAACATTGATCTGATGTCCTTCTAATTTTTCGCACAACCTTTTAACACATCGATAATATCATAGATATCTTCATATTTGCCTAGAAGGTATCGAAAAGAACAACTTGCTTACAATTTTCATTGTTAAGGTAATCTTTAATACTCAATAACCGTTGTAATTAAAATAGATCTCATACTGATCCCTTGTGGCATTCCTGTTCATAATAGCGCAGTAAATTAAATCCAAACAACATTGTTTCCGCAAATAGCTCGCCTTATTTTTCATCATCTTAAAATTTCAATTGCAAAGTTTTCAAAACATAACTGTAAAGTTTACGAGATTCACACAATGTGCCTCATCCAATCAAAAGCGTAGCCTATTTCAGAGCTCCGAGTCAAACGAAGCGGTCCGTCACGGCGGACTGACCATAATTGTGCCTCGTCCAACAAATATATTAAGTATTCGTGATAGAAGTGAGCAGTGTGTAATTTTAGAACATTTTGCCACAAATGTCAGCCGCGGGCGGGTCCGAAGTGTCCGGCCACTTGAACTTGTTGCTAGCCCAACATGAATGATTGCTGCCTTCTATTTACTAATACCGTAGCGGGGATGTTTTGTTACTATGATCTTAAGAAAAAACGATTTATTCATGAAATATGGAAAATGGACGTAATATAACCAGCGTTGCAAAACGGTGTGACGTCAAATTTTTTGACAACATTTTATTTATTGCCAATTTTTTTTTCACATGTACAATAATGTCAGTGGACAATATTTTTTGGATTTCTTTATAAACTTTAAGGAAAATGATACATACACGCGCTATGGAGAATTATAATTCAATGGATTCAGTAATTGTTTGCTAATGCCAGAATTCTCTTTTCCAACTTTTTTCTTTCATATCTTTATTTAATCTGTCCTAGCTCAGAGGACACCGGTGTCCTCTCACATCCACGCCACTATAGGCCTTAATTCCGATGTTTAGAGTCTACTTTTGTATGAACAAGTTGGGTAGTTGTGGATCGAAGTGTTAAACTGGATGCAAGTTAAAAGGTTACTTATTGGCACTCGATCCAACATGTTTCTAAGCTATCGAAAATTGAAATTTTCAAGTTAGAATTACGTAGGTCGTAAAATTCGTAAGTATTTACGTCTAATGTCTCACAGTTCATTATTTTCTGACGGTCGTACTGCGTATGCATCTATTGTTTCCATCAGTGAATGAGCTTTATGTCATCAGGTACACCGTTATCGTCATCAATAATGTAATTTTTGTTTTTATTTTTTTCCATTGAGAGGTTAGAGACTTAAGCAACGACGCCATCTTTTATTATTTATATTTTTATAATGACGTCACCCACGTCTTTGGTTTGCACCTGAATAGAAAAATATTAAGTATTGTTTCAGATATTTTGCTTCGGCGCCAGAATAGTCATAAATTTCTCAAAAAACTTGTATAATTATGTTTTACGAATGTGTCATAGGTAAATTTTTGATGACGAAACATAACTTCAAGTGGCGACCGGCGACCACACGAGACTCCACTTGAAACGACTACGAAAAGCTAAATTATTGCCATACTTATCTCTTTATGTTCTAGTAAAATGTCAGATTGATATATTGACCATTTGAAGTATCATAGGAGAATTTGCATTTGTGTATTTGTGTTGTATGATTTCCTGAGGACAATGAATTTCCTTGTGAACGATGATAAATTGAAACAGATATATCTTGCGAATTTGGGCTACTATATGTTTTGCCAGACAATAAAAATGAAAACTAATCTTTTTTATCTATAACAAAAATTAATTAACTACAAGATACACAAGCAAATAGACTTAATTAATTCCAACCAGTGCTGAAAACATTAATTTTAATTACAAAATTAATTAGTCGTTGTTTTCTAAATTAGTTATCCAAACAATGCGTAAAATATCTAAATCTGTTATTCAGGTTTTTTCATTGTTTTACTTACATCATAATTATCTACGATAGGTAAACAATTATTTTTGTTGGTTAATGTTTGTGAGGTCTAATTTGCAGTGAATTTTGAAAAAAAAAAATTATTTTTATTATTTTACATCCCCCATTGATTGAAAGTTTCATCAATAACAGTACATTTGTATACTAGCTGCTGCCAGTGGCTTCGTCCAAGTGATTGTAAGAAATTATCACTAAGGAGTAGGAGTATGTTACTCCTGGAATTTAAAGTATTCTATGTGCTATTCCAGGGCATGGTCTACCTGTGTACATTTCATCGAAATCCGTTGAACTGTTCGAGCGTGAAGAGGTTGCAAATATATGTAATAAGTACACAAACACACACGCGCATAAATTTCGCCTTTATAATATTAATGTGATATTTTTTTTTACATTTATATCTGTATTCATTTCTTTTCAAATATTTGAAGGTTCATGTATAGTCCACTTCAATTTATATGTCTCACAACCCCGCCATTTCTTTTGATTATTTCTCCCTAAAACAGATTGGTATTTCGACCACCGGAGATGGCGAAACCGTAAAATGTTGGGATTTTAAAATAAGAAGTTCTATTTCTGTCTGTAGTAACTCTCGGTCTATTTTTGGATTTTGTTTTAACATTAATAATATGGTGAAGTGTTTGAAACCCTGACAAGGCTTTTGACAAAAACCCTCACAATGCTTGATATTAAAAGTGAATAATCTTTTACAACATGTGTTTAAAACTGGACAATACTTACGGTTAAAATTACACTTTTTACCCTTTTTTTATAACATTTTTTTTTATATAACATTTTATTCTTGAGTTGTAAACACAAAGAGCCATAAAAGTCTACAGCACAACGGTTGTTTTATTACAGTATTTTCTACTTTCAAATACATATTTGCGCAGTAAAAATATCAAGATTATCAATACCATCTGCAATTCCACAATCACAAAAGCTGCGATCGTAAAAGAAACAATTAGCTAGGGAATCGGCCTCGTACAGTCAGGAGGATAATTCAATAACTAAAATACTGATAGAATGTTGTGACGAACATAAGTAGTATTTCTAAAAATTAATATTTGTCATTTCTCTTTGAATTTTAAGTTATTTTAAAGTATTTATGCTGTCGTACCTTATGGATCAGAATGTTGGGCTGTCAAAAAATGGATGATAAAAAGATTGCATAAGTACAAGTAACTGAGATGAGAATGTGTAGTTTGACGAGAAGAGATAAAGGGAATAAACAGTATATATATTAGAAGAAGTTTGGAAGTGACTCCAGTGACTGAAAAGTTGAAAGGAAATCGTTGATCTCGGTATGGTCATGTAAAAAGAAGACATGAAACGCATTTTACTAAAACAGTTATTATGTGTACAGTTAGTTATTACATGTGGATGGATAGAGAGGGGGAGGGAGGACAAAGAAAAGAGGGATGGATGATAGGACAAAATGGAAGAAAAAACAAACGTAAGATGGTACAAGGACAGGAAGATAATAATGTATTTATGCTGGTGACTGTATCTGCGTTTTTAGTTTAACATCAAGATTAATATGAACACATAACACATAATTGTAACCATTCTAAACACTCATCCTTGAGACTCCACTATTATGAATGATTTATTAATATTACTATTTTAATTACTACATGGTAAAGTCTTCATTTCAACCTTAGAAGCAGGTAAAATAGTATTAATATGGCGTCATTATTAGTTTTAATAAGCCTTTTCCTTGCTATCTTCCGTTAAAATTAATTTCGTTGTAGATTAAATGGCAATGAATATTATAGTAATAACTACGTTGACGCAGAACTATCTACATAATAAAATTATTAGTTTATGGAAATATAAATGCCTGCTAAGAAATATAAAATTACTTGTTAGTAATTAAATGGGCACTGTTCATTTTAACGCTTTAAATCATTTTATGCACAACCTTCGTGTTCACTACATTTTTTATTTTATTTTTTTAAATAATGACCTTATGGTGTGGCGTGGTCATAATAGCTACACACGACCGCGACCTACAGCTGCGACTATCGTTCAAAAAAAAAAAAAAAACAGTCGACAAGGGATTTTTATTTGTCGCCGGTTTCAGTAAAAAAGTTCTCAAACTGACAAAAAGACAACCATAAGCAAAGAGGTTGCTTAACATTCCTTTTGCGTCATAAAAGTCAACTATTCTCCAGTCCCTTTATAAGATCTTCTAGCTGAGATCTGTTTTTCAAATTTTCTGTTAAACCACTTTAAAAAAAAAATCAAAATCGATCACAATTGACCGTGTAATTAATGAACATACATAAAAAAAAATACATACAGCTGAACATATAATTAACTTCCTCCTTTTTTTTAAGTCGGTTAAGCATGCAATACTTCGGTCATTTTCGGATAATTAAAAATGGAATATTGTTTTTCTTTTCTCCTGGCCACTACATGACTTTAAAATATAACTGGCAAAATGCTTCCATGCTAAAAGGTATCTCCACCAATTGAACTCAGAGAAAACACGCAATACGGTACAAAATACAAAATAAAAAAAAATATCAGAAAAGGAACTTCTTTGAAAAATGTATACAGAGTCAGCCAGCCAGTAAGCCCACCATAAGATATGGAAGTTCACGTATAATTTTATTATCCTATCTCACACTGGTTAGATAATGTCGTTATTCGGTCACTTTCACACCATTTTATAGCTCATCGCGTATCGAACATGCGCTGGCGCAGCGAACACACCGAGATAACCACGATGCCATGTTAATTTATCGCTTTTACTGCACACAAGCTA
The DNA here is from genome assembly GCA_958295575.1 of Leucania comma. NCBI lineage: Eukaryota > Metazoa > Arthropoda > Insecta > Lepidoptera > Noctuidae > Leucania > Leucania comma. The sequence goes on from OY282468.1 coordinate 8,835,340, forward strand.
CTTTCTATCTTTCTATTAAACACATATCATATAGATTTTCTCTAGTAAAAAAAAACATGACATTTAATTGATTTATTTACTTTCTTGTACTACTACTGCAAGAGAAATGACATGCTCTGCAGCTGCATAATTTCCCGCGTCGTTTGAGTGAAGAAAGCTGTGATTTGATTGGTTGATGGTGTTCGTAAACCAAGTTACAATACGCGACATATAAGTTGAACCTAGTAACAGTTTTTTTTGTTTCAATCGAAGTACGGCACAGCAGGGAGCTGCGCATAACAGCAACGACGGCCATTTTAGTTCAAATTATTTCCCGCGTACAACAGATTTTCGGGTCTCAATCGAAGTGGCGCGTAATCATAGCAATGGGTTCAACTTATTTTCAGTGTACTGTAGTTTATTGAGTTACTTTTTGTGCAGTAGATTTTATTATTATTTTTAAAATAAACTAAATTTATTATTGTTATTATTTTAAATAAATTTATTATTGTTTTTAATAGTAAAATTTTTCTTTTAACGTTTAGAATCATGGTTTCTAGCTATTCATTTATGAATCAGTGGTTCTCAGTACTTACCTCGCCAATGTAATACAGAACGTGAGCATTGCGTCCATTGACTTACTTTTTTCACGGATTTGCGAAAGAAGTCGAGTGAATTCTTGATTTCTTTTTTAATTTTTATTTTTTTGGAAATGCAGTGAAAAGCCATTTTGAAGTAAACACCAGTCATGATGACGAGTATGCCTTGGCGTAAAACATTTTGTTTCTCATTTATACATACTTTTTGTGTTATAACTGTTAAGTTAAGCGGTTACTTGACGTCTACCGTTAGCTGAGCATGCGATGTCAACCGCAACATTAAATTCTATAACAGGACCGCATTTATTCCGATTCCCTTTCTCCTTTAAAACTGACATGTATTAAATATTGGGCGATAAATTATGTTCTTTGATCGTCGAGATTGCTCGGAGCTATCGTTGTTGGGATTATAAAGGTTCAATTATAATAAATGTAGCTAATTTCAATCAAATAATACCACTAATTAGCTGACATGGAACCTTCTTTGTGCCAGCCGCTTAACAAATGACTCAATTGATGTTGTTAATAGTTGTTCGTCCGCGGCTCATTATAACCGAGTCATTCGGGGTACACAGTCACGACAGCAATCAGCAATCGAGTAATAGAAATCAGTATTAAAATTAATGCTGGATGGTATTCTAATATGGCTAACGATAAATATAAAATCCGCATTGGATAGAGGAAACAAAAAATCAAAACTGACGTGATTGGTGTTAGAGCGAGGTATGTTAGGGGAATTTTTTAGGAAAGGAATTGAGTTGGAAAAATGTACACGTCAACAGAATTTGCCAATCTAACTACGTGTTATGTCAAAAAGTAGTTTTTTTTTTTTACAGGAAGCCTGCTAATAGTAGTAAAAAAATGTTGTTTCAGCCAATTTAGAGAAGAATATACGATCGACATCTCATCATGACTGCATGAATGCAAGAGGAAGGCGGCCATCAGAGAAGAGTGGCGGCGTGTTGTTAAGCTTGCCACCAAGAGTGATACCGACTGAGAAGAAGAAGATACGATCGAGATGTACCTTCATATATTTTAAATTATATTAAAGTAAATGATTTTTTGTTATTCAACAAAACAATGCCCCACACTCAGTATTACTCAGTATCGTGGATGCGTTCATCATCATCATCATAATTTCAGCCAAAAGCCGTCCACTGTTGGACATAGGCCACCCCCAAGCGTCGCCACAATGGTCGGTCCTTTGCGTCTCGCATCCATCGGACTCCAGCGACCCTGACCACGTCAACGGTTCACCTTGTGGGAGGCCTTTCAACGCTGCGTTTTCCGGTACACGGCCGCCACTCCAGAACCTTTCGGCCCCAACAGCCATCTGTTCTGCGTGCAATGTGCCCAGCCCATTGCCACTTAAGTTTGGCGATTCTACGTGATATGTCGGATGCGTTCACAAAAATGTAAACCCAAGACATCCAGACCTGAAACAACTATCTGTAGGTCATACAAATATTTGTTATGTCAGTGCGGGAAACTATTTTTTTTTTTAAATTTGTTTCACAACTATCACACAACGCCGTCTAGTCTCAAGCCAAGCAGAGATATGGTGATAGACATACTTATGTATGGAGTACTAGACAACTGATAGACATACTTATATATTTCTAAATACATACATATTATAGATAGATTTTACCCAGACTCAGAACAATGATCGTGCTCATTACACAAACATTTTTCCTGGGTGGGATTCGAACCCACGACCTCTGGCATAGCAGTCAGAGCCACTAACTACTAGACCAACAGGTCAGTCAATTGCTCAACCACTGCGCCAATTGTGCCTTCAAATTAATAAGTGTACGGGAACCAAACTGATTATTCCAAAACATAACAAAAGACTGTCGGTTTCTTATCTCCCATCATTTGTCAATAAGAATTATTATCGTTGCAAAAAGTTGAGCATCAAAAAAAGCACCATCATTATTATAAGCCCAGAGACATTAAGAACCTTTGATATTAATTTAATGACCTTTAAAAATAGCCGTTGTTACAAAGAAATGGTCAAAAATGATGTTAATCAAGGGCTTCGTTCATTACTGGTTAATTATCAAGAACCCGAGGCAAGGCAATGCCAATGCCGTCTCTCACAAATATTTTTGTTTATCAACTAATTAAAATTAGACAGTGCTTCGCTTCGGTAACAGCGTTTTTTTAGGGTTCTGTACCGCAAAAGGAAAAAACGGAACCCAATATAGGATCACTTTGCTGTCTGTCTGTCAAGACCCTTTATTCTCGGGAACGCGTGGAGGTATCTAGTTGAAATTAAAACCATATACTCATGTCTGCCGTCCCTTGAAGCTGTCAAAAAATTAAACTTTTAAGTTATTGACAAAAAAAGATACGGCCGTTTATGCCGTAAAAAACGTACATTTCGACACTGTCAAGAAATCAAGAAGCTGTCAAGGGAATCAATATTCATAGGGTAGGGTAGGTACTTCCCCTTGACCTAGAACCCTGAAATTTAGCATGAAGTGAGGTCTCATAGCACAATTATAGGAATAAATCTGAAGACTGTAAATTTGTAGTTATGTCAGAAAAAAAAAAAACAAAATATATTTTTTTCGATTCGGAAAAATCTTCGAGACTCGATTCAGGGATTGAATTATTTACATCCGTTACTTTGTTCGGAACCCTCGGTGCGCGAGTCCGACTCGAACTTACCCATTTTTTTTTCCCAGTAATTGCTACACGTGTCTTCATTTAAAACGAGGTAATGAAGGAAGAAAATTTGGTTTCAGGATTTCTGGACCCGAGGCATGGTGTAAAAGGGGAACAATGGTTCTAGGATCTGACTAAGAGCGATTTTCTGAATTGTAAACATTTCAAAAATTACTTACAGATATTTTTGTGTATTTAAGTGTATATTAAAGAGTTTCTAGATCACACATTTTTTTGCCCAAAAAGCAATCCCCTCTGCAGGTTACTAAAAAATAAAAAGAATCTGTAGGAACTTACGTAGCATAGCATATTCAGCCTTATAATGTTCCCACTGCTGGGACGCAGGCCTCTTCTCTAGGCGAGGTAAGAACTTACTACGTATAAATAAAATTTAAATGTCTATTTGTAATATCAAATTATATATTTTTTAGATACTTTTTAATTTTAAAAATGTTTGTCTGTCTGTTTGCTCCGGCTAATATCCGAAATCGCTGGACCGATTATGACTGGACTCTCACTGGTGGATAACTTAAGTTAGAATAAAAAGTGACTTGCACTAGCTTTATTTTAGAAAAAAACATTACGACTACGTGCAAAAAAAATCTTCTGGAAATTGTGTCCAAAAGGCATTGTACTGTTTAGCCTGATTCCCAAAGTCGCGCTCGTTATATAAAAAAAAAAACTAGTTTTTGATCGAATGCACCGGAGATTTGGATTCTTGTTATCTATGAAAGAACGAGGAGTGACATTGACTGACATCGGACTTGGATAGTGGTTGAGACGCGACGGGCGGTCTGCCGCGAGACGTGGTCTCCGAGAAACTAACATCAAATTAAATCCTATGAAGCAGTTAATTTTTTATTCTAAAGTAAACGATTCACTAGTACTGAATTATATTGCTCAATTGAGTACTTGCCGCTTTATTTTGTGTGCCAGTGACTGAAAAGTTGAAAGGTAATCGTTTGTCATAGTACAGTTATGAGAAAAGGAGGGATGAAGCGCATGTTAATGAAAGAGTTCTCAGTATTCTTGTAGATGGATGGAGAGGGAGGCCAGAGTTAAGATGGATGGATTTTGCGAGGAGTGATAATGATAGAAAAGGGAATTAGTGATAGGGTGACGAGTGACTGGACAGAAAGAAAGAAAAAAAAGGCTTACGCCGACCCTAAGTAATATGGGGCAAGGGCAGGAAAAAAATTTTAAACTAAAAAAAGCAAATAAAATTTAAAAAAGAATCATTTTCTGAAAACAGCACCAAGGTTATAACCATCCTCAAAAAAAAAGTACCTATACCTCTGCTTACGCTTTAAGGAATGCAGTCTTAAAGTTAAATTGTTTTGAGAAACCAAATTCTCAATGGGAAATCATCGTCCGTCTGATGATGCGGAAAAGTAAACATAATTGTACGGTCTTGTGTGGCTAATGCAGGCGTGCGTAGGCGACTGAGCTTCAAACACCATTGTTTGTCGAGGCAATCCTATGTTAGCATTGGGTCTAACGAATTTCTAATGAACTCTGGGTGTGCGGAGATAGTCCTAGAAAGAAACACAGCTACTAGTATTTATAAACTGCATTGTGTAATGTGGTATAACGTATATAAATATAGGAAAACTAGCTTCTGCGCATAAAAGTCGATCCATACAAACTTCTAAACCCCGTTTTACCCCCTTTGGGATGGAATTTCGTAAAATCCGTTCTTATCGGATGTCTACACCCTATAAGGAACCTACTTGGCAAATTTTAAGTTTGTAGGTGTTATTTTTTCTGAGATTTCGTGATTAATCATTGAGTGGTATTTTGCATTTATATAGATGTGCTATGCGTTCTAAACCATCTAAAGCAGTCCTGATAAAGGAGTTTCTATATATCCAAGCATTGGACTGCCTACTGAGACATTCGAGACTGATAAACCCAATATCAAGGATGGTGGACGATCGGGCATTGGTCAGACCTCATTCTCATAGGTGTTATTGTTTCTGAGATTTCGTGATTAATCAGTGAGTGGTATTTAGCTTTTATAAGTATATACGAAGATATGAAGAAGGAATGATAAGAAGACATCAAAGATTAAAAAAGAAAGAACTTTTTGCGTATTCCCATATTGGAATATGGAATCTGTGCATACAGAATAAGTGTATCGAGGGAATTTTACAAGTGATGGTAAGTACATCTGCACTGAAGCGCAGAATCGTGAATGGACTCTGTGTTTTCTTATAGCTACAACCTGGGAATCTTTCAGTAAATAATGCAATTACTTTTAGGTAGGCGTACTTCATCGTCGACCGCATCATCGCATACCAATAGATGAGATGGTGGACAAGTGCGAGGCTAGATAGACATTTGAATTTTATTTATATGTATACATATGAATAAAATTGAAATGCCTGTTTGTAATATGTATTGAAGTAGAACTATTTGCTATTTGAGGTTGCGCGTGGCCCCCCTCATCGATTATGGTAGCCACACACGTTACAATATACTTACGCAAGTTAAGACTTGCACAAGTATACTGAAACTTGTGTTGGAAGATACTTGCGCAAGTTTCTGCCGAAAATCGGTTACTGTGCTTTCAAGGTCTACCGCCATGATGGTTCAACTTGTGTAACGAGGTTTATAACCGATTATAATTATCGGGTCTCAGTCGATACTATGCTGGTTTTTTCAGTTAACCTAACAAAAATTAAATTAATTTTCAAAAGTTTTGTCTAATCTCTGAAACTGTTGGACCATTATTGATAAGGTCATTGATTCGTTTACTTAAATAAATTAATTTCGTACATGCGTTTATTAACTCGAGATTTAGAAAAAAAAAAAAACTTTATTTTTTAATGTTATCTATACAAATCGATAGTGTTTCATGTACCGAATCGACCCTCCGCGGGATTAAAACGAAAAGAATTTAACGGTGTATAACCTCTTTTTTTAAGTGGTTTAAAAAAAGATCTCTCAAGGTTTGGGGTCGCATAACAGCAAGATCCATCAGAATATCCAAAGGAAAAAAGTTTGACAACTAAAAATCTAAAAACTGATTCGTGCAACGTTGAAGCAACACATTCCCTCCGTGCATTACGCTTCAACGCCGTTTTGACGAGCACATTAAAAGTTTTATTATATAGCAAGACGGGATAATAAGCGGTGGCCCCGGTTCACATTGACGGACGTTTGACTGTGACTTGACAGTCAACAGCCAGGTGGTCCTCACCCGACCATTGTGACACAATTTTATACCCAACATAACCGACTACATTCAAAATTTTCGCCGACTGTCACCGACCAGCCGCTATCGCAGAATTTTATTTGTCGCGTGTGTCATTGGCATTAGTATAAAAGCTCTCGTGTCTGTACCAGACCGGGCCGTTTCCATGCGTATGATTTTCTCTTTTACTTGTCGCTTTAACGAGCGCGACAGAACATTACCAACGTAGGTCGCCCATAAAAAATATCCTAGGCAAGTTTCCAAAGTACTTGTTGTCTCGAACGGCGCAGTCAATACATGTTCCGGTCACAAAAACATTGGAGAGCAAAGCAAACAACGAGAACATAAATCTAGAAGTTGTAATGAAGCGTTATTGGTACGATAATAAAAGCTAAATTGATTAGCGGTGGTCCCGCGCAGGTAGACCGCATTCCGGCCGCCCCCCTCGCCCGCCTCTCGCGCCCCGCCGCGATCTCCGCCCGCCACGGGACCGGGACACGGGAATGTTTGTCATAACATTAAACTCACGTTAAGAAATTACGTTGTAACAATTGGGACAACACACCGAATAACAAAAAAGCTATTTGAATAAGATTTTCTATTCGGGAAATTAATTCTTACAATAAATTACTGATACCCTTGACATACAAAGAAACTGCATACTTTATTAGGTACCCTATGTCTTCAATTTCAATAATTTCACCTCACTCACGTGTATAGGTATACCGGTTACAAAGTCACAATACAACCAAACTCGTCTTACCTGTAACAAAAATAAAGCATTCGTTAGTAAATACAGCAGTTTAAGAGTAACCAAAGCTCAGGAAAGTGTAGAACTTGCTTTTTACCGTTGTGAGCGTGAATTAATGGCTATCAGCGCAAGCGCATGACTCATCGCAGGGCGCGGAGAAAATAAGCGTAAAATTAATAACAGATCAAGGTTGTAATCAAAGAAGAACGCCTGCACGTGGGTATTTTTATTTTTTACATAAGCAAACATTAGTTTTACGAATGTTTTAATAGTGCATTAAAGTATTTTTCATAAAAGAGTAATATTTTCTTATTTATTTATCTACTCAACACTGGTTTGTATGTATAATCAAGAAAAATATCACATATTTTTCTGATGTGCAAGCGCACCTTTTTGAAGAATCGCATGTAGATAACCTTTTTGTAACAGAACAGAGAACGTCTTTTAAATTAATGTTCCTCATTTATAACGTAAAATATAAACACCTACATAGATATATTTCTTCCTAAACAATTCATCATACTTCCAAGTTATGATGCACTCAAACAAACATTTCATACTCTTACTAAAAATTCATCCTCTTAATGGTCTATTATATCGGCTTCACATTTGTATTATTTTATTATCTCAGCTATTGAAAGATTGATCGTAACCCGATGATCAATGTTTCATTTATACAAATAAACTAGAAACCGAACATCCGTAACGTTAACTGATCTTTGAAATACGTCTTTATATTTGTTACACTGTGGTCCCGCGAACCAGTGACCATTTTATTGGGAGAGCGCGCGTGGGCGCAACTATACAAACTATAAATTTTAGACCGCTAATAAAAATACTACTAACACATTTCCTACACTTTGATTCGACCTGTTTATATAGATCAAAGAAGTATGAAATAAAGTTTATATAATCTTCTATAATGACTGTATATTCAGAGCATATGAATGAGCCAATGGCCCGGTTGCAGCAATATCAGTCTCCTGTTTTTCATCATACACAGATACCTCGTGTCCAATTAAATTGTAAAACTGCACTAATTATGAACACCTGTAAGATACACAATATGAGCGTAATGAGGAAGCCGGCACGCAAGCAGCTGACATATCGAGACGAACGATGACAGTGTTAATTGGGTTTATACCATTTAAGCTGTGCTCTTAATTCTTTGTGAATAAATTCGATTGTTGAGACAAGTTAATGAGCTCACGTGAGCGGCTTAATGAAGTGGTGACTGTTAATTACTGAGCCATGTACGAGTATGATCGTAAAGATTTCGAGTAAAGTGATATGCGAAGTTGCACGTTGCGTCGTGGTGCGGGCGCGGTGTCCCTCGCGTGAAGGCATCCCAGCTTCATGAATGAACGCCGATCGGGCTCCATTCAACCAGTTTGGTCGCGCACTGATTACCGCTTACCCACTTTTAATCTTATCTACTACACGACTTGGTACCACCACGTGAACTGAGTCTGCCGACCGGCGACCGCGATTGGCCGGCTGGTCGCTCGTCCCAAAAAACCAACCGCTGCCTTCCTCTTTTCATTCACACCTTTTTATAATGTTTTTTGGTGAATGAAGTCGTGTTCGGGATAATTATTGAATTTCGACGATTCGTTACGAATATCGATGAGCCGGAAGCCTATCGGCGCGGGTGATTGCATCGGGTGATAAAATTCCGTCGCTCAGAAAGTAATTTTATGGTTTTTAAACTGAATTTTAGTTTGATCTGAAATATATTGTCGGTAAAGTTGCTGGTTTCGTAAATGACAAGATGATTTCCTGTTGGATAAAATCAACAGCAAGGTGCCAGAGTCATAATTAGATTTGTCTCTAAGAATTGTTAGAGTTCTACGATAAAATTAATCCGGAATGTCAAATTAAATTAATGAACAAACAAGCGCGGTGCAGTGGCGGCCGCCGGGTGGATATTAGACGGGCATTATAAAACGAATCAGTCGTAATAACGCAGGGGATCTAATTAAATTGCCGCCGATAATAATGGCACTCAGGCTCCCCTCGCAGACCCCTCGACATTTATTATTCCAACAGTACCTGCACAATGCGGAAAGGGAACAACACTTTTCTAAATTTCTCACCAGATCGTAAATACTTTATAGCAACTATGAGCTAACAGAATCATTATTTTTAGCAAGATTCAGATTAAATGTAAATAACTGGAAACATTCTGTAAGTGGAACAAGGGCAGACTGTAGTAATGTAATTAAAGGGCTCTGGATACTCTTGGAAAACGTGTCAAGGAAACGGTAAAAGCAATTTTTATGAAGTTACTGTACCAGTTGATACAAACAACGTCTAAATGGTTTATAAAAAAAAAAACAGTACCTCTACCATGAGTTTTAAGCATTAGTTTTCGTCGCTACTCGATATCGACGCCGTAAATATTTTGTATGACAAATTTAGGTTCTGCAAGTGACCGCTAGAGCCGCTGCAAAATTTGCCATACAAAATATTTACGGCGTCGATATCGAGTAGCGACGAATACTATTGCTTAAAACTCATGGTAGAGGTACTGGAGGACATTCGATTTCCCTAACGTGAAGTCGCTTGGCGATTCTCTGCGTCGAGTCTACATTGTCTACTACTCTGTCGAATTGCAATTCACGGCAATTCAAACGCACACCTTTATATTGTTATATCTCCATTTCATTGCTCGCCAGGGACTACATCTGCTCGGGCTTCCCTCGTGCTCCCCGCGTCCCTTACCCCACGTCCATTAGTGTTTTGTGAATGATTTAAAAGCTCTTTCGGATAACTACTCTGTAAGTGAGTAATATAAGACTTGCTTCCTATTCTATCAGAGCTCCCCAAATTTGAGTGCGCATTAAAACATTAAGTTGTATTACAGGCATTATTATGAACTCGAGCGGCTGAACGCCTCTAAAGGAATGTAACTCGTTCAGTTCTACAAATTAATGGACGAAGAATTCTTTGCGAGATATAAAAAATAAATGATTAGAGACGATAAAATAGCTTTTAGCATAACGAAGATTCTTTGGCATCGCTGAAAATCTCGTCGAAAGTTATTGTCTTCGCCTTATAATGTATTTACCTAAATAGAACGGCTGACGACATTAATTTCATCAAGCGAGAATGGCATTCGATTGGAGAGATCCCTCAGTATTTATAGTCTCGTTGTGTACCTGATATATTACACAAGAAACATTCACAAGAGCGTATAAAAATATAGGTACGTATAACACAATACAGAAACACAATAACACGAAATTTCGGAATCCGTGTTTTAGGCAGAGCGAAAGCGGAAGAAAATCCGTCATCTGTGGGTCGTAAACAATGCTCGTCGGTACGTAGGTGCATGTAAATGAGAGTTATGGTAATTTATCGGCGGGGATGGGGTGGTAATGATAAGATAACGCTTTTGTTACCGCGCGGCCCGGAGACACGGCCCATGGACGGCGACGCACCGCCGGCAACACTGAATTATTTTTAGTGTACCCTAATGAAATTGGGAAAACGGAACGCTTATGGAATTGTCTCTGGCTGAGTTTTGGTATCACGGCCCTATTCGGAGATGACGGTGGTATTTAAAGTTTTCTTAAAAAGTCTAAGCCTTGGTAAAAGAGTTAATTAAACGCATCCTGTTGCATACATAAAAATTATCCTTAATATAAATTACTCAGCCATAAAATTAAAAAAAAAATATTCTTCGCTTCATAATTCAAGTTATAAAAATGCGTATGTACGCAACGAGGTCTACCTTGAAGTAAAATTGTCAGCTGCGCATTACACAATAAACATTCTTAAACACACATAAAAATATTTATTTAAACAATTTGTTATACTTGTAAACAGTACGCCTAGAATGTTTCGGCACATTTATCACACGTCAGGCTCACACTTGACCGGCTTTTTATCGTGAAAAATTACAAAACAAAAAACAAGATTTCACACTTAAAGCATTTTATTGGACGACGCAGGAATCCGTTGGACCATTGAGGTGAACGGTCGAGGATAATTTTTAACGTGAAAGCTTTTACTGAATGCTGTAGTACTGTCTAAAGAATTCACATTAACAAAACTCTTTTAGATTATTCAATTCAAGTAGACACTAAATATGTTATTTACTACTGGCAATGTTTTTCTTGTTGAATGTGCTAGCTGACCCAGCAAACATTCTTTTTCTAAAAAATATGTAAGAAAAAAATGGTGGGTTAAAAATAGCTTACGTCTTATTCGCAGATCTACCAAATAAACAAAAAAAAAAAACATAAAAATAGGTCAAGCCGTTTCGGACGAATTCAATAACAAACACTATGACACGAGATTTTGATATAGGTATATCTTAGAAAATACGAGTGTTAAAAATCTTTGAAATTCTCGGCTTTTTCTTTACAATAATATTCATGAAATATACACCTATACCACCATAATAGATCATCCTGTCTATCGGTGAAAACTGGATGAAATTCCGTTTAGTAGTTTTAGAGTTTATCGCAAACAGATAGACGGACGCGGTGGTGTTTTATAACAAAAATTTAAAGATATGGATTTTTAATGTCGAGTATTATATTCAAGTTATTTTACGTGGGTAAGTATACGTTTATTGCCCATCACAATCAAGATTAAATCTTAAGTTTCTCATTGGTAGCAAATTAACGTTTTTTCACTAAGCGATAACTGTCATCGCGTATCTACAATAGAGGAGATTGGGGTAAATTGGCAGATAAAAATAAATTTATCTATGTATGTGCAGTTAACGAGACCCGTCAGGGGTCCAGCCCCATCTGTTTCCCCTGCAGACATAGCGACGCCGAAAACTATTATTATTATTGTTATAATGATAATTCATAGAATTTGTTTATTCAAATATAAGTGTATTTACGTAGGGACGCTATAAATTGCCGCTTAAATAGAAACATAAATATACTTTTCGGTTGAAAAATTGCGGCTCTGTCAAAGTGGCTTCCACGTGGTATTTTTTTTTTTATATACGGACATAAAACATGTAACGGTACTTGTAATAATGAATAAGTGTGACAACACGTAATGCATGTCGCTACGAAACGAATGTTAGTAAGCGACTTTATTTGTCAAATGTTTCTGTCTTATTTTCTATCGACAACAAAAGGCTTACTATGACGTGTTGAAATGTCAAGCGTGTGAGTGAGAAAGAGGGACGGAACTATAAACGCTATTCATCTGTAGCTCCATCCCTTTCACAGTTCAGTTTTGGTCGTCAAATGGATCATCGGTCGGATCGTCGTTAAGGACTCGTGGTAGGGCCTTAGTGCGAGTTGTTTTTACGTTAAGGTAACACACGTTAGGGTGTACCTGATAGGTTTGTCTGGACAGATATAACTGTCAGGTAAGCTTGTGTGTAAACCTGCACAGTTGTGCAACATACACGCTCCGGTTTACCTGTAAAACTCAACTGTACAGGCAAACCAGTTAGGTACACCCTAACGTGTACCTTTAACGCGATCGAGACATTTACCGCGTTTGGATCTCTGATTGGTTAAGAGCTTGGAGTGGACCAATCGAAGCGCCGAACATCATAAACGTGTCGATCAAACTCGCACCAGGCACTCTGATAAGTATACAAAAGTTTGACGGAGCGGTTTGAGTTTCATCTAATCTGTAGACGTCGTTCTGTCAAAAAACTACCTAGGAAAAGTTTGAATTTAATAAAGGAAAATATTGCTCCCAAATTAAAAAAAAAAACGATAAAAAATATACGAAATTAAGTTACATTTTCGAACCGTTTGGGGTTGAAATTCATGGGTCATGACTTCATGAGGTTCGAGTGCTCACAAATTTTAAACATCTGCCGAAACGTCTGGTTGACATTTGGCGTAACCCAAAGGCTGACATTTGCTTGGAGCAGAGGATAAGCATTGCCATACAGCGTGGCAATGCCGCCAGTCTTTTGGGCACTTTCCCAGTCGACAACGAAGTGGAGGAGTTTTTTGATGCAACATTTAAGTTTGTTTTTAATTAGTTTAGGGTTTTTTTTTTAGTTAAGTATTCTTGCGAAATTAAAGTTCCTAGAAAAACAAGTGTAATAAAACTTTCAAAGTACAATTTATGAATATTGGTATTTCATATAGGAGAGCAGTTTAATTTGATGCAATTTGCGTGTTTTCGTTTTATTTTAGTTTCAATCCATTACACTAAATGTTCTGGATACGATCCACAACAAACAGCGCATACGTCGTAATGATCGAGATTCGAGGGCATGTTTTAGACGTCAGATATTTAGTAGTTAATGAATACAAATGTGGAGAATGAGCACAATGTTTTGAAACTATTATAGTGAATATCATAATGTCAGCAAAAACGGATTGCAGATTGTAAAGTTTTGTAATTATGTTTGATTGTTGCCATGTGATTTTTATTCAAATTTTTCAATAACTACTCGTATTATTATACAGTAAAAACTGTAGTAAAAAGTGTGGGCTAGCGGACGACGAGCAATGGGTAGCTCGACGTTCGGTCGTCCGGTATCCGTCTCGACCTAGCCTGAGTTGTTGCTGGCGCCAGGCACGCTTTAAAGATATGTCAGCAAAACCATAAGGGGTCAGCAGGGCTGAAGCCAGCTGGGACCATGGGTTGGCTGGGGTCCAGGAAAGCAATAAGCCAAAGAAGGATCATAGGTGTGTAGTTTTAGTCTATAAAAGTCTGACACGACTTCCCGCTCCCCTAGCCAAGGGAGAGCCTTTGGATGAATTCTCAAATAAAAAAAAAATCGGCCAGGTCAATATAAAATACGTAGTAAGTATAAGTTTATTCTATTCTATAAACATACACTGGCTGGTGTAAAATAATTTCATTTCTTGAAAACGTTCACAACGTTAATCTTGATTAATCATTGGAACGAATTCCTAAAAATTGTTGGAAAACTCAATAATTTATTTAAAACAGTACCTAATCTGAAGAAAAGAAAAATCAACGTAAAAATTACTCAAAAGAGGTTTTTTTTTTTCAACTAAAGCTAGGGTCAACGGAGTGCACACAGTGGTGGTAAGCGCTTAAATAATTCATAAACAGGTAGCGAAGCGTTCATGTGCGCGTACGCAGGTCGTCATTGTTCGCTGATGAGCGGTGTCAGAGAGACAAAGAGGTCACGCCATGGAACTTTGTTGACTGGGGTACCTAAATTTTGATTATGGGTATGTTACCAACAATAATTCATGTTTTCTAAATTTCCAGATAGATATAAGTATAGTTTTTTTGATGTGAGAAGTCATCAATTGACTTCTCTTGCTCTAGGATGGAGTGTAAGGGCGTGTCAGACTTTTACTGTGTAAAACCCACTTATGTTCTTCACTTTTCTGTTGAGTTCCAGGGCCTGAACTCTGTCGAACATTGCCACAGGCATAATGTAGATACTGTAGATCTAAAAATTGCGTATTTTTTGCAGTGTCACATTTATCCACACTATTCAAGGATCTTGTAAACCCTACGGACTAACAAAATAATTAAATAGTATAAAACATTCTTGGTCCCATTCACCTTATAAACAGCTCCCCTAGCCAAGTTACAATCGTTTCGATTAGCGTGAACGCTTGGAGTTGGCCACGCCCCCAATTCCTTTGTTCTGACCACGTGACTGAGCGTTGAGATGACACAGAACAAGGGAATTATGGGCGTGGCCAGCTCCGAGCGTTCACGCTAAACGAAACGATTGTAACTTGGCTAGGGGGGCAGGGCACACGTCCATGGTTAAGTGCTTGTATGTACTCGTAGCTTTTAAATTTATAATGATAAAGGGTTTTAATTTTAACGAGATTGTTTACAACATTATTTCCATTTTATTACGATTTTATCTCGTTACAAGTACATCAAACAAAAAAGGGAAACTACCATATTTAATTGTTTTATATCAAAATTGTATGCTCAAAGAGGCTTTAAAGCAATTGCTTATATTAAACCATATACTTAGGTCTTTGTTTAAGCACAGTTTTATCCCATGAATCACGACGAAAGGAGTAAACCTTGTCTTTATTGTTTGCCCTTATAAGTGACAGGTATGTAGTTACTTTAATAATCACTATAGTATGTACGGAGTCCATAATAAGCAAACTATTAAGTATCACGACGGTTTCTAGATATACCTCGTTAAAACTTCACACGTCTTGGAATACTTTAACAAGTTCAGCTAGCTTGATTTTAGACGACTAACATTTAATTTGTGTAGAAAATGGCTCCGTCTAATATAAATTGTCACGAACTGAATAAGAAGTATTGGAAAGATTTGCAAGTGCTTTTTTAAATGTTTAGTTTGGTGCACTTTAGTCTTGATGTAGGACGAATCCTGTTTCGTTTGCCTTTAGCTCTTTGTCTAAACCATAGATTAGCTGCCAGTGGTTTATTTTTAATATAATAATTAGTTTTTTGAAAGTGTGTCCATGGAGTTTCTTGCACATTCTTCTCTATGGAGATCTACGCTTTGGAATGTGCAATTAGCATCATTTTTTCTGACAGACCGACTTCTTGACTTTTCAAAAGTGCCTGTAAATGGTTTATTTGAAATAAAATGCTTTGAATCTTTGAATTTTGGGTCCATACAGCAAGTCTTCTTAAAATTTCCCACCATTTTTGTGTGGAGGTTCTTTAGTATACTTTTTCTTACTAATCGTGATTCTAATGTTACTCTTCATTACTTCTTCTTACTTCTGCGTTAAAAAAGACTAATTCAATTATGTTGCTCATTCCTGCAAAACATTCCTTTATTTAGTTCCAAAGTTCGTTATCGTTCGTTCACTTTATTTCAGTATTACGATAAAATATTGAAAGATCCCCAAAGGAATACTAGGGCTTCCTTGTAAAAACTTCATTGGAAAGCAACTTTATGGGTAAGTCCTCTGAAATACGTGCATCTATTAATTAGAAGCAACACCATAATTATTCACAAAGGCTTATTATGCTTGTTTCTGTAAAATAAATTAGTCATTATTTGTCAGCATTGATTTTAAAGATGCATAGTTCACTTAGGACGGTTAATTTAGGTATATATACCAATTAATGCAAAGAAATTAAACCTAGGAATATTCCGACATTAAATTAACATCCTGTCGATGAACTCGGCAGGTCCCAGGCTGTGATGGCTTCGTTTTTTCTGCCACCATAACTGATTTGGAGGAAAACAGAAACTGTTGTTATTTTCCTCCAAACTACTGCTGATTTATGGGTTTTGCATATGGTTTTATTTGGTTGCCACCGTTGGTTAGAGCCTTCCTATAAGCTAGAGCTAAAAGGAATTGCAGTATATTAGTTTATCAACCTGAACACTTGGATCTATCAAGCTTCATCGACCTGTTGACCCCACGACAATAACTTAAATATCTCTAACGTTAACCCTGTTTAATTCTAACGATATCAGAGCGATACCGTGGAAGTTTCACATACAATAGTGAAGCAGAATCAACGGAAGATTGTGCTTGATAAGGCTCGCACGGAAACGCATTTCACGGCGCAAAGTCGCGGGTAATTGTAGCCGTAAATACATCGGTTTTAACATAAATAGGTATGTACATAACATGGTTAAACATTATAAAAGAGCACAATGAATGTTAGTGGACGATTCGAAAAATGTAGACCGACGTGTAAGCGTTTAATGATGCTAATTCAGCGCATATTTTGTTGTGTTTGTCCACATTTGTTAAATAGTTTGTAAGAGAGAGTCGGCTGTGTTTTTTGTAGCTTGATCGTAATCCTTAATTAATGGACTCTTAATCATGATGCTCATGTTTTTGCTGACTGTGTTCTCTTGTACCTATATTGATGACATCTTAATTGGGCTCTTGAGAACTACGAAAACGAGCCCTACCAATTTATGCTGACTCGTCTCCGCAGCTAATAAAACGCACGTCATTATTGGTTTAGGATAAAGTGTTAATACAAAACCATCAGAAAATAACAAACGAAAATAATAACAGTTAACGATGGGAAAATAATTACAGATATCGTCAGTGAATGGTGACCTAGTGAACTCGTCGATTTCCACCCCAAATAAAAAAGATGCGTAATTGATTGCATCGACGCGAGCTCATTTGACTGATTGTATAGAGCACCAAATTGCGTATTTAACGTATGGGAAGAACCCTCGTGAACCGTTGCCAATTTGGACGGCTATCCCCGGAGTTGGGGACGGCACTGCTCCCCCCAAACATGTTTATATTGCATTTAGATTCAGATCATTCAAAAAAAGTAATACGAACAATTTTATTGCCGTCAGATACAGTTTTAGAAGCAAAGAATGTCTCGCACGAATATTGTGAACTGGAAGTGGAACAGTGTTGCAAAATGCCAATCCGTTAAGGGCCATTCGCAGTTTTATCAGAGTGCAAATAACCCGCCCTGAGCAGATTAGATAAACTACAGAAAACGGCGCGACGTGGGAAGCGAGCCGAGAATTATGACGTAAACAGTGTTTTAATTACAAACGCTTGTGTGTAAATTACTCGCGAGCCATTAATCTCATAAGAAATACGTCTGTATCACTATTCTTCATAAATATCTACTTTTTGTGTGAGGTCGCCCAATGTGACTCCTGCGTCTCGTTAAATGTAGTAGGATCGTTGTGTTCGTTGACAATTTGGTTGGAATTTATGGCAGTGCAAATGAATGCGCATAATTTGTCAAAACTGTCAGATTTGCAGGGAGCGTGTACCAGCGATTCCCGGATCGTTCGGTATCTATGCAGATCTAAATTTAGAGAGTAATCGCTTGTTTAATAATATATGCCGCTGGGAGCACTCAGTATAATCTATTTACATTCGGAGTGGACCGATGTATTCATTCGATATTACATGAACGACGATTTACTACTATCGTGAAACTCGCCGTCAACACTCATTATAATTTGCTTGTTCTAGGTCATTTTGGTTTTCCTCTTACTCAGCAAGTTTCTTATCAGTAATTACTCTTTAATAATCCGGTTTGGGATTATATTCTTCATCAGCCTTTCACCGTTATACACTTTGAATAGTTATCGATTTAATCTTAATATTATTGGGTTTATAAACCTTTCGAAGAACGTAATAATATGCTCACAGATAGCTATTTCAACCGGTTATTTTCAACAATACCATTCCCTTGCAAATATTGTACATTGTAATCCCATTCATTCTACCTTCAACGACCTATCATTTGTATTCACGAAGTCCATGCATGCATCATGATTTATCTGTAAGAACTAGTTAATTAGCAGCTATAACTAAGTAAAGCAGATAATAGCGAAGGTATTCCCGTCAGGAGGTCACGGATATCGTCAGTCGTCGCCACAGTAACAGATGGCTCATTGTGTTAAAAGGTGGAGATAAGCCATGTCTTGAGTTTACACGCTTCATCTAACGAGTCGACTGCTCACCTACTTGTAGGAAATGAAATTAGAGAAACAACTGGTTCGCTTATTCTAGATTATTACGAAACTGGTGGAAATGCCAACTATTCAAATTAATTAGGTTGAGCAGAAAAACACTAGACGTACGTAACGAACGTGTGCCTATATAATATAATTAGGTTTTTGTGATGATTCAGCTCAATGCGCGACGACTCAACGTAAATACCAGTATTGTCTTCATCATTATAAAATTAATAACAACAATGACTGTACCGAATAAATCAAATTACATCGCGCACTATGTGGGAACAATGAAACAAAATATAACGTTTAAAGTAACAATTAAACACAAGACAATGCCGCGGAAAGGAGCTCCGCGCAAAACTGAGAACTTCTTGGCTCCTCATCAATCAGCTATCACGAACCCCACCCCGGCTTTGCTCGTTACACATAATTAATCACTGAATATAATTAAAATTCCCGATGACAAGGCGCGATCACCACAATATTCATCAGAGAGGAAAAGCCTCAGAAAGAATATTGGTGAGTTCGAAGAGCCAATGAAAGGACATTTTTTAACCCTTTGAGACCGTCGTCTTCGAGTGATTCAATTTTCAATTAATATTTGACGTGACTTGCAAATGAGGCGATAATTCATTTATCTGTTGTGTCTTACGAAAATGATAGTTTTAAGATCGGTTATTGTGTCTTTTTGGTGTTCTTCAGGGGCTTATAATAATGAGGTATAAGATAATGTTAGATTTGAGGCGCCTCGCTGGCGTCTGCCGTGGTGTAATTACCTAGTGACTCAGCATGGCTTTGTTCGCCCTGCATAGGATCTGCGAACAAACTTGTTTTAATTAATTTCGTGTCTCGAACAAGCCTTCAGCTGATTGTTATCTACTTAGTTGCTGTTAGCGCTCCGGACGCCCTGATAATGAAGCAACAAATTGTTCTAAACTAGACTTATGATTTTGATATCAATGAGTATGCTGTTTATATAATGATACAAGCATAGCTTAAGTTTTTGGATGATGTTGTGTGCCTGTCTCGGTAGAGTATTTGTAATTTGAAAATAAATTCCTTAATGTTTTTTTTACTTACCATAATGTTTACGATATTTATTTTTTACTTTAGCTGGTTCCCTGTGAATTTGTGAATGTTAGAACTTAAAAAAAAGTTACAAGCACTTTCATATCGCTAGCTACTTCAATTGTAGTCAAAGATTCAAAGCATTTTATTTCAAATAAACCATTTACAGGCACTTTTGAAAAGTCAAGAAGTCGGTCTGTCAGAAAAAAGAAAATGATGCTAATTGCACATTCCAAAGCGTAGATCTCTATGGAGAAGAATGTGCTAGAAACTCCATGGACACTCTTTTCAAACTTGTTATGTATTTCAAATATCTCGGTTACATGTTTCTAGTCAAGTGCAAATCAAATGTTACAATCAATTTAAAAAAAAAAATCATTAACTGCACTACTTGGTAGATTACTTTATAGGTTACGAAAAGGAGGAGGGTTGATAAGAGGCATTTTTCGCCCATCAAATACTCAAAAAAAAGTTTGTTGAATATTTTTCAATGCATTTGTAGATAGTAAAGAATAATAAAATGTATATTCTTTATATGTTTTTTTTGTATAACTCTGTAAAAATATATTTAAAAATGTAATTTATATATATTTACAGTTAATAAAAGTAATAATAATTATTTATTTATTTCCAAATATACAATTTGATACAAATAAGTAAATCATGATGCGGTATTGTGTCTGTTTAAAATTGCATAATCACAGATTATGGACCTCTGGCGCCCAAGTTAAGAGTAAACTTGTGTTATGGTCAGGACTCATTATATTTATCACATTTCCAGTTCAAGCAAACAGATATTAGTAGTCATTTGTACAATTTTTCAAATTTCCGATCATTAAGTTAATCAAAACATCATTTTTCATATTTTTGTAGATATAGTTAAAGATAACATCTTTTTATTCAGTAAAATTTACGTGATATATAATTATGTAATATTCGAGTGACAGGACAGAATGGAAGTAAAAACGCGTTTTTTCGCGAAACACACCCCAAATAAAAAGGGGCAAGGGCAGGAAGATGATGATGATTTACGTGATAAATAATATAAGTACGTCAAAGCAATTATATATTGCCAAAACCGAGAGCGTTTCCCCATTTTTGTATATTTTTGTCGATTTTTATTTTTGAAACAAGTGCTCCATGAACCATAATTCATAATGAGTCTCAATGATACTATTCCTAATAAATTTTAAGTAAGAACTAATTTATTTTGGTTCATAGTGCGCATCTATCATAAGGAAAAATATACTCCGCGCGTATCTTCGCGTGCACCAGTATATAAAAAAAAATGTACAAAAAGCCGAAACCCTTTCTGTTTTTGGCAATAATTGCTTTGACTTGTAACATTGTTTATCACTTAAATGTCACTGAATAAAAAATAAATAGATATACTTAACTATCGAAATGCATTTAAAAATAGTCGGAAATATAAACTTTTTTTTGAGTGTGTGATGGGCGAAAAATGCCTCTTATTAATCCTCCTCCTTTGGCTTTGTACTACCTAAATCATCTAACTCTTCTAATAATAACATTTCTCAAATCAACCAATTTGGTCAATGAACCTTTGCATGACCAACGGTCAAATTAGTTTTATATTGGTAACAGGTTTCAATGTTATTGTCCGTCCAATTTTTTGATATGATACATTTATCGATGATCCTTCCAAAAAGCTCTTTGGCTAACTCATTGTAATCTTATTATTGTGTTGTATGTAGATGTGAACCAGATATCGACACGTAACTGCCGTTATATCTCCTCGTTGTTCATGTTTGGCGCGCCAGTTGCCATGGCAACGGGTGAAATATGGGCCTCGTCTTTATTACCAATTGTCATTGCTAAGGATACTTGTTAATTTTCACTTTTATTCTTCAGTTCTTGCATTTAATTTATAATGGGAACCACTACAGTCCAGAAATTGATGCAATTCATTTGATGTGTTTTAGTTTCCTTATCATGTAACCACTTTCCTGTTCCAAGTCACTCTTGGGTAACCTAAGTAATAAAAAGGCTTGATCTGTATGATGAAACCTGTTTTGCCATTTGTCGTAAGTGTATTAGATGTGTCTTGATATGTCATAAGAAAACGCTTAAGACAAATAAAGAAATAAAAATCAATAATTTTTTATTGATAAACCTTGTTCTTTCAGATTTGAAAGTCTTTTAAAATGACATTAAAAAAATGTAGTATCACGATAATCAATAAATCATAATCCATAACGATTAAATCCACTGGAATTTTACAACATCCCATATAACAGAGTGGCCTCAAAACAATAATTAGTACCAATTACGACACGAAATATCCTCAACAATCAAATGGGATGACTGGCACAAGTTGAGTGGCCGCACGCAGAGAGAAATTAAGGAGATCATCCGTCTCTCTCCGGTGGAGGCACAATAACAGCTGTCCCTTGCCCTCATTCACAATTCAATTTAAGCTTTCAATCATCAACATCGAAAACTACCATTAATATAGCGAGAAGTGCACTTATTTTGATTGAATAAGGCCAGCATTGTTTGAAAGGAATGTCTTCTTCAGAAAAATTATTTCTCTTTTCCTCATTGCTTTTTGTAGCTTCAGTAAATATGTTGAAATCTTAAATCACAAATTCTTGAGGATAATATTAGAAATAGTCTGTTATTTTCAGCTTGACAATTTCAAGTACTTCGTGTAGTTAATATCTATTCTGTTTTTCTTCTGAACTGTCTGAGCTATATTAAAATTCTTTGATTCAAAGAATGCGCGTCTCGTTATTATGATAGAGGTTAAACGCTTGTTCTTAAATTCTTCAAACATCATTATTTCATGGCCGAGCCCTCTTACCTACAGAACAAATAAACTTCGGTTGACTTTGTTTGTTTTTCTATGGGAGTTGGATTGCTTCTTCCTGGAACGTGGGTAATATTGGTAATCGTTCTGTAAATATCAGTTAAAATTTCTAATAATGACATAAGTAGTCCATACTTCGATACATAAACAAAAGGTAATCAATATTTTAAGTTGTGGTCAAAGCAAATTATAGACATCCGAAATAAAATTAGATGACGAAAAACATCGCCAGGTTGTTAGGCGCTTGTTTGTAATAGTTTACAAAGAAAAAACAGCTAATTGTACATTGTATTCAGAATATGCACAACAACGTACGTGAGAGATTCGTTTCCGCCAAACGGATAAGTAGGCAGCTATAACCTGTAATCGAAACCGGTTTAGTCAATGTGGACTTACGGACTGGGGAGAGGGCATGCGCGATATCATAGCAGGTGTTCCACTGTGAGCCTACTACCTCAATGAGAATTCCAATTCAAGCCTTAAATAGTTTGTCTGAGATTTACTTCGGGTTCTAACTATAACTCAAGATAAATATTGCCACACAGCTGGCCTTTGATATACGTGCGATGTGAGTTTGATAAGCGAAGATAAAATGGGTTGCGAACCCATGAAGTTGTCGGGGAGGCAATCGTTCCACCATCAGAACTCGCCACAGACGTTCGAGAATGACTTTAGGGCGGCGTGTCTGTAACGCGTGTTTAATAATGTAAGGTCTGAAGGCGCGCCGTCCCTTACCGCCTCACCGGCCTGTTCTCTGAATAATGGATGCAACAATAATATGACTCCGAGTATGCCGTCTCAATTTATTCAATACCCAATTCCATATTGCTTGACCATAACAACAACAAGAATTTTAAACTCTGAATATTTAGAGCTTCAAGTGAAATAAAACTTATTTTAAATATTGATGTCATTGATACTTAGTAATCCTCTTAGTTTAACAATCAACTCTCATTTGTGGCGTTGGAATATCCTCCTCTGAATAAAAGGCTTTTATAAGAGAAACATGGGAACGTACACCTGTCGCACCCCGCATTTTAGAATAGCGTCTAGCTAGGAGTATTAAATATATTAGTATTCATTCGAAATGTATCACAGACGGAATAGCGGTTCCAGAATATTTCGCACAAAATTATATTATAGACTTATTCGAAATAACCCATTATTGTTTTAGAAAATAGAACTTGGGTTTACGTAGCTCTGGCATGCTATATGCAAGATTTATTTGCATAGTAAGCGAGTTGTTTAGTTGCTCTTTAAATGTAAGGAACTAATGTGTAGGTAGAGAGTTAGCGAAGCGGAACCGGTTATGTGTTCTGCTCAGTAATGTTAAACTAAGTAAAATTAACATTAGCTCTTCTAGGGATTTTAGCATTTCCAAAGTTTTGATTGAAAGAAACACAGCTTGTATTTGGATTGTTTCAAGGAACATCCAATTTTCTTTGCAATCTCGGACGGTTCTGTTCGGGAAGTTACGGTAGATTCAATAAACGTTTATGGTTATACTAGCGATGCTTTTCTTTCTTTAATCAAACCCCATTAGTGTAGGTACATGGTGTTTTCATGAGGGTGCAGCAGAATGCGTTTAATTCGTTAATAAATCAGGGTGCGGGGTGGTGTAGGTTCATTAGGCTGATCGCCGGGGGCCCGGAGCTTCCGGGGGTGCCTGTCGGCTGTCCGGCCCACAGACCCACTCCATGCACTCACTCCTTCTGTTGCTTGATGCACTTAATTTTGCGAGAGCATTCGATGATGGATGCGTCGCTAATTCCATTTGTCCATCAGCGGGCTCGTCGTTTACAAACCACCGATGCACGAAACATCAATTTGCTTTTGTTTCATAAATTAATTCAATTACTTCGTCTATATTGATGTTGCATTTATGTAGGCAAACAATTTGATTTGGTGCACTCAAATAATCAGCTGCATAATCAGTTTTAATATCCAAATGAGAATCTTAGTTAAAATAAGTAATTAATTGGCTCTCATAACTTGGGCTTATCGCTGGCATAAATTAAGGTAGATTCGCGCGGCGCCTCGTCCACGCACGTAGTGAAACTTTTAATTGCATTGAGCTCTATCACTGTCGTCAACTGGGAGTTATGAACACCCACAGAGATTGTACTCTTCTTCGTGCTCACAACAAATAAATTTTAATGATGTTCCATAGAGAACCAATTAAGCGCATTATAGGGTATTATAGGCGTGACATTATTTATAACCATCTAAATATTTTAGAATTTTTATTATCATTAAGAGCCATTTTTAATCTTATGAAACGTTAAATCTATTACAACTTCGAAATTAAAATCCTCGGAAATTATTTAGGATCTCGAGAGTCAAGCACGAAATGAATAATGGATTAATTAGAATTTTTAAATTAAAATTGTCACCGTGTATCCGTTCTGTGGCCAGCACAAACATAATACAATAGAGGCCAGGGCTGGACGAGAGGACTCATTAATTTAGATGATTGTACAATTATCTAAATATAAGCGGAGCGAGACGCCCACGCGGGCGCAGGGGGTACTCCAACCCGAAAACGAGGGAGGGGAGCGGGCACTCGTTTTTAATTAAACCGGCGATGAAATGAAGTGGTCCGTATAATATTGCTTAGACATGTTTTAAATTAATTTTAACCCGTCTTATTACGAATGATTTGATGAAATAATTTGTGCGCCCGCGGGTCTAGCCGACACATTTTCGTGAGTCATCATTTCGATTCCACATTTGACAAGGAACCTGGACTGGTGATGTAAAAATCTCATCAGATGGCAGGCAATGATACGATTTGTTTAGTTCGTGGTTTAATGTAGATTAGCCGACCCCATGAGTCCACGAGTCGGCTCAGTCGCGAATAGGCCTAAGTCCTCAATAACAACGTTGGGCCGGGCCCGGCCGCGCGCTGACGGCGCTCGTACGCAAGGGTTGTGCGCCTCTCCTCTTCTCTATTTGTTTTTCGTTAAAGCTTTAATTAAAAGTAGGTTTATTTTAAAGAAAATTGATGTTCAAAGTAAATAAATCCTTGATGGTTTAATTATCTCTTAGTAATTGAGTTTCACCTGACGGTAAAATAATTAGTGTTGTGCTCACGAGATGCTTATTAATTAATGATTTTGGAGATACTGTTGTACGGGGTAATCTATATATCTTCTTTGGTGATAAAAGTTTTAATTAATTTATTCACTCGGACACGTTTTTTGGTTTGTCTAACATTAATTATATTTTAAATTATATCCTTATTCCAAGTTCATTACCCGATCAAGCAAGTGCAATCTCCTTGAAATTAATTGCAGTGCTGATCAGTTTAAAAAACGGCCACGAAAAACTTTTAAGTTTCGGTACTGGCACAAACTTCTAGTCCAAAATTGTTACAGCAGAATTAATGGTTGTTGAAGATTCACACTAGCAATAGTTATATGATAGTTAACTTCTCATGTCAATAATTGCACATCACTCTGTGTTTGAAGCAATTAGTTGAGCAGCACGTGGCCGCGTAGTTTGAAGTTACAAACAGCCGCGAGTGCAGGCAGCCGGCTGCCCCTCCACAACACAAACTGTTTCTGCTCCAGCAGCTGAGCTATTGTTATAATGTCCAACGTGTCATAGTTTATTAGTTGATGCAGTCTGTTTACAAACATGCTGCATTGCAGTTCGACGCTAAAGACGTTCGATCGTTACAGGCCAAACACCAACTTCTTCCCAATAGTTACCTAAAGGCTTTGTCCTCTGGGGTCTGTAAGCCGCGCGTCCAGGCTTGGTGCCTCGAAGGGACCCGCCGGTCTCCGGACCGGCACGATGCACCAAACAAAAAAACTTAACAATAACAAAAAAACACAATAAACGTATGAACTCAAGAAACTACACCGTCGAGCGCAGTCTCTTAACCTTTTAGTTCGACAGGATAAAAGACTGGTCACATAAAAACTTCCTTGTAAAACTTTAAAACAAAACTGTACAGAGAACTTCGAAAAAAGTAGAAATGTTTGTGGGGATCGACGACACTTCCCCGCACGGCGTTCCGTCGCGACTGAGCCACGCGGTCGAGAGGGGCGCGCGGCGCGAGGGGAGGGGGGCGCCGGCCCCGCACCTCCGCGGTATTATTTGATTAATTCGCCTCCCCCTTCTATACTCGGTGAGTCGTTACGACGACGGCGACGTTAAGTTTTTAAATTTCAGTGAGAGGACCGCAACCTTCACCTACTCCTTAATACTTTAATTGAATTAATTAAGATCGACGGGCGCCAACAAAGATTAGACGTTAATAAGCAAACGCTGAAGGACCCGTCCCGTTCATGGTTAATTACAGCGGCCGCGGCTGCGGTGCGCTCGCAGGAAAAAATCCCAGCTTGAAAATAATGAGTATTACCTACCGAGCAACGTAGGACCCGCTAATTGGTGCATTTACATACAGAAGTAAAATAAAGTCAGAGTGAGTTATTTGACGATGTCAGATGTTCTGAATCGAGTGACAGTACACGACAACGTTGCTATAGATTGAGTCAGTCCTGTCGGCCGGTCGCCGAGGACAGTTTATGCATTTTGGTGAATATTAATCATTGGACCGAATCGTTTTAGTGCTTACAGCCCACAGGGGTTTGAAACATGAGTATTGGAGTGCTATTGATTAAGTTATTTAAAAGACAAGACAGCTGATAAACTTTATGCAACTGCTTCCCTTGTTACTTTTACAGCCTCTAATGACAAAACGATCAGTTTACCAATTAAGCCAAGTAGAGTCGATGAGATGTTGACTATTGAACCCAATCCGTTAAGTTCATTAGTTGTTCCCACGAGTCTAGCAACTGCGAAACTGAGGCAGGAATTAATGATGCGGTTCCTTCATTCGAGGTGACTTGAGGCGGTTAGATTTGAAACGTCACCTGGAGAAGGTAGATGCAATGTTAGTGATGGAACTATTTATGCTAAACTTCAATGTCAATCATCCATGATCCAAAGTGAAGAACGAAGAATTAATTTAAAGATAGTAGGTACCAATGTAATATGAAAATTTTAGGTTCACACTGTGAAAGACTAAACTTGGCACATATATAAAAATTTATACTCAAAAAGGCTTGCATGTATGAATGTAAACACTTACATAAATGAAAGCTACGCTTGTGTATAAACATACGTATGAGTGTGTATATTTGTTTGCTAATCTTTGGTAGGCCTTGGAAGAAATTTAACAACAAATAGACCATGTCCTGGATTGAAATAATTTTCTACGAGCAAGCGAACAAAGCCTTTTGAAGAAGATAACACCTATAATATAAAATTGGTACCATAATATATAGATACTCTAACCACAACAAAGGTTGCAAACAATTTTGGGAAAATTTGCTTTTTGTCACTTTAACTCAGCTTGTCATTCCTTTTCACGCTGTTTATGTAATATTGTATTAAGGCACTATAACACTTTTTCACAATTTTTTTTTTCAAATTTTACTCGTTGGCAAAATTTTTAAATTTGCATTTACGACTTCTGTAGACTTCTGTATATTTACGACTTCTGAAAGGATATGAGAATTTTAACTAAAAATGACAATCATAGAATTTTGTACTAAAGAAAGGCCATATGGATCTAAGCGTTTGCCACGAAGTGTCAATTTATTTCAACGTAAAAATGAACCGAGTCGAAAAATAACTTTAGCCATCCCGACAGGAAACTCATTACACATTCCGTGTCGGGTTACAAGAAAGAGGCCGGTCTCGATTTCTGGTTAATTCAATAATTTTACGGATGGAGCATTATCGGGCTAATTCGGTTCAGTTCGGTTTAGCCCGATCGATCAACCGATGCGCGGGCGCAGGTGGGCGCTTCACAAAGTACACGCGCACCTTCTGCCCGTATTATGAAGCTTTGATGTATTTGAAGTTTGGATTTTAGATTTTTCATTTCTTGAATATTCCTTGCAAATAATTGTTATATGTTTTTATAGTGTTTTTTAGTTTTTTAATATGTTTCGATTTCTTCATCTTCGCTTAATTTGTTTTGAGAAATTTATAATTTACAAATACACTTAAATTGAATCAATTTAGATCCATAATACCAGTTTAGGTGACGTTTTAAATTTATTATGATTTATGTTCATTTATTTTATATACAACCTTTGAATTGTAATATCAAGCTGTGGTCACAGGTGGCAAGTGGCAACTGTCACTACACCGCCCATCGGCACTATGTCGATCTTTGCTTGGAACAACCTCAATAATCCAAGGTACTTAATAGTGACTATTTTTTTCTTGAGTTTTTGTCGAAAAAGCTTTTCTTGAAACTATTATTGCTTTTTCAAAAAATCTACGGGTTTCTTTTCCTTTTTTAATGTTGTCTTTCAAGTAAACTTTTAGATATTTTTCACGTTCTCTTCGAGCAGAGCACTAAAGAGAAATCTATCATAAAAAATGCATCATCATTCATAAACAAAAAGATTCGAACGTCCTTAGTTTTCGTGGTACAAGGAAATCTCTTACAAGACTACTCTGTTTCGAAATTAATCTTTGTTTAAAGTTAATGGGCCTTATTAATCATGGGCATTATGTCTAGATGAATATAATGCGGTAATCGGTGACTCACTTCAAAGATATCAAGGCTTTTATTACGAAAACAAATGCACCGTTACACAACCTGTCTTGGCTCTATAGCATTAAATCGATCCGAAACACAATAGAAATTACACTTTCATACATCGCATTAAAGTTCATAATTAACTTAGAATTATTCGTCCACAGATACCCGGGGCAGGTGAATGTGTTACCAATATTATATTTCTTAATTAATAGAGGTGAGAACACTCAGATCCACGGGAATTTAATATAATGGGCTTTATTCCTGACTAATTTAATTGTAATGGTTTTAATATGGTTTATAATCTTGTGGTTCCCTGTATATTATGATTGTATTTATAATAACTTTATACATTGTATCGACAACTGCTTTAATTAGAGTTGTTATGTAAATAGACTTCTTGTGAAAGTTGTATTTATCGACACTTGGGTATTGTGGGTGTATTTTAGTCAGCCTTCTTAATCCTTTAATTATTCGTAGTACAACAGTTGCTTTACTCAAGTAACCGTCTCTTCATCAGTATTATAGCCGAGAGACTAATGGGTACAGCCCTCCCCCTCTGTCTGCCAAAACGTGCGGCGCTCCACGACGTCTCATCCAATCAGGATAATGTGTGATACTCGTCAATCGTGTAAGTGGCTCCAAATTGTACTCCAAAAGGTAAAGTCTACTCTTATTGAGTGCACTTTTAAGATTAACTCGTAGTTTTCTTTACTGTGTTAGTTAAAGCAGGGTCTTTTGTACCATTTTCGTCAAAGAGAACAAGAACGGTAAATGCGGACATCTTATTTCAAGATTAGTTTACATATTCACGTCTCTAAAACGGGTAACAACGAGACAAGGGTACAATTAAGGCGGTGGCATACTGCACCGCTGCAGCGGAGGGCGGGTGTCGCGCGTCGGTCACAATGCGCCAAATGACGGCCGGTACGCAAATGAAGAATATTGTCGGACGGCGTGAATGCTCCTTAATGACGCGTCGGGCAGCCCCGTGTGCCATGCCGTCGTCACCCACACGACATTTGCGCGATTGTCGAGTGTTAATTATTGGATCATTGTCGAGGTAACTCCACATGGGGAGTGTCTTTTGAGGAGCTTTATGTGCCATGTGTGGTTCTTAGTGTGATTGGAACGAACAGTAGCTCCATCGTCACTTATTGGGATATAGTAGGTCTGAAAGAGAGAGAAAGGATTTGCATGAAATAAAAGTTTGAAGATTTAATCTTGATATTACCTCGCAAAACCTGCTGAAACTAAAACTAGTGATACAAAACAAGATGTAGATACAAAAACAACTAAATCTGATGAATCTGGTGAAAATATTATTTCAATACCACCTGTTAGCACATCTTAAGCTGAAACTATAAATATTCAACAACTGTCAATACTTTGTTGTGGAATTCGGTAAGTATTTGAACTTGCGTGCGCACACGCACGTTCGGCTGCCAAAGCAACAGTTACACAAACTCCGTCAAGTGTGTGCCGACACTACACCGAGTACTGTCAACAAATGTACCAACACGTGATTTGTGCCCGGACATAAATCAACAGATTTCACCGTTTGTGAACCCAAAATAAATCTGATGTGTACAGTACCAGCAAGTACAAAAAGATCTAGTTGACACAGATACTACAAATTATGTATTTCTTAAACAGCAAATATTGGTTCAAACACCGGTTTTTCCTCCAAATCGTAATCGTCTACGACATTTATATGCTTCTTAAATGATTTTATAAACGAATCATCACCAAATTTTATGAAATTTACGATTATAACCTAATTTTCTGAATATGTGTGGTCTTCAAATATACAATAATCACAAAAAATTAACACAGACTTTCTAACAGCTTAGAATTGATCACGGTTACAAAAGTATTTATAACTTGATTTATATCGTGAAATACTTCATTTAAATATCATATTCGTGCTAAACATAAAACAGTTGGATGTACTACTGCTGGTTATAAAAGCTAGGCAAGACAAACCGCGGTTGTAATATACATTATGAGGGCACTAAATGTCGAAGACTGACGTTCGCCGGCTCCCAAGACTGGGACGCGAGTTTATGAAAACTACTTCTAAATGTGCGGAGAACTAGCAGCAGAAATTTATATAATTGCACTCACCGCAGTAAGCGCAGGCGAACTAGTTTAAGAGTTTAGGACGCTTCAATGATTTGTGAAGGTAAAAGTACGATTAAATCTAATGATAAACGTTTTCTAAAGGTCAGAAATGATATAGTTAATATCAAAGACTTCGTAGAGAATAGACACGTTGAAATCATCAAGATGAAATTCTGAACATAATAAACTCGCAAGTCGCAACCATTGAGACCCAAAATGTCTAACTCAAACGAGCTCTGATTTCACCTATACATTCAAGAAAAGTTCGGAATACAGTTTTCACAAATCTGCGTTCAAGTGGGACGCCTGCCAAATTCCTCAAAAGCACGCGTTGCGGTTGTACCACTTCTTTCTTTTGTACTATTATTAAATACTTCTTAATGACATGTAAAACGTATGATTAGTGAAGATTACAAATCATCCGAGAAAGGAATATAATTATTACAACTCAGTAGTTTATGTATTAGGCAGTTTAAACTCGAAGCGAAGAAAGTTGGCGCGACTGGCAGGTGCGGAGATTTACGGTGCGCAGTTGACCTCTGCCAAGCAAATTGCCTTCACAAAAGAAGCGTTGACGGGGACGCACAAAACGGTTGACCTTAACCTTGGAAGTGCAGACGACTGACGAGGGACCGAGGTTTGTGAAAAAGAGCTTAATTGACTATAATTTTCAATGTTTTTTGACCTTAATTGCTTTGATGTAAAGGATTGCGACATGATTAATACTGGCTTTTCCATTCTAAAACACGAAACACAAATAGAAGTATCCATAACAGAGTTATCAGCAATTATTTTGAAACCAGAGAACATTGTTTGTACACCTTGCTGATGTGAACGCCAGATAACTGAATTAGTGGGTATTTATTTCTTAAAACAGCTAATAAAGTTTGTGCTTAAATAAAAGTTAATTGTTACTGATTCTGAGAACAGCATATTACGGGGGTGATTTCGGAGCTGGGAGATGAAGGACGAGCAGCTCCGTGGCGTCATCGAACGAGAGCGCATTACGTTCGATTGTAGGGCCAGGCGCGGCCTAATTGCCAGCATTGTGTCGGCATGCAGATGTGAATGGGCTTTGATTTGGGCCCGGGGGCGCGGGGGCCGGGGCAGGGGACAAATCGCTCGTTACGGCTGCAGGTAAACTTTCATTGAGCGTCGGAAGGCGTCGGACGTGAGAGGCGGCCGACAAAATGCCCTCGTTATTCGCCGCCGAATCACTCGCTCATTGTGCTTCGGGAAACGGTAGACGCGGTCGCCGAATCACGAAAAAGACTTTAATGAGGCGTGAGAACGTTCTAAATGAACGATTGTACAGGAGCTCAAATTAATGAACGATTGATATTAGAGTGGCTCTGATTAACACCCATTACGAGATGTTCCAGACAGTATACCGGCGGATACTTCGTCATTTCTTCCACGATGTAATAGATTCTCGGTTTCGGAAATTTTGGCAGTTCATCGAACCACTTGTTGCTCTGTTGAGGGTGAGAGAAAAACTGAGTGTCGGGCGAGAGGCGATCCTCCCGCTCCCCGCGCGCGCCCCCCTCACACTCCTCTGGTCCGAACTCGACACCACGCCAATTAAAACCTGACTCCTGGCGTTTTGTCATGTAGGTATGGCACGCGTTAGATTTAGCTAGCTGTGTTGAATTTTAATTGAATCAATGTTCTAAAAATATTTTTTAATTGGCACAGTCTAGCGTGGCGTGGGAATATAGGACAAACAAGGTTATTTAGGCTTTTAATATGGTTCTAATACCTATTTTGAATTTAAAAGTTAGAAGGGCGTACCTATAATATAATTGGAGTAGGTACGAGTACGCTGAAGTAGTATAAGTACGTAGGTAGGCAGTTACAATGTGGGGTGCTTAATTAGTTGGCATGAAGTGTAGTGTGGTGCATACTGCAAATATCTGTGTGAGCACCCCAGTGCGTGAAACAGGTGGCGAGGGCGCCTGGCGGGGACCGACGGTTGCGCCGCCTGGCGGGGCCCAGGGCGCAACGGTGTAACAGTTGCCTCGCATCCTCGACATGTGCCCACTATTTGTATGTAAATTAAAAATTTAATTAACAGTTAAAAATAAAGACCATTCTTTGCATATCTTGATGATTATGTAAAAGTACTAGTTGTTTCATGCGTGTTTAAACTGAAGTAAATTGTTTGCTTTTTGTTTTTTAAAGGACTGGCCTGATGTCTACAGCTCTTTCACTAAGGAAAAGCTGGTTTTGAGTGCTTTTTTCATTCCGTATTAACGGTTCCGGTGTGATAAGACCAAGGAGCGAAATCGGGTGAATAAAGCTAGTTTGTTTATTATGGAGCATTGATGACTGCTCTGACTTACGTGTTGTAAGCCGTGTGTCCAAATGCGAACCCAGACAGCTTCTTCACTTTGTGCAATATATTTCATCAATCACCATCGCTCTCAAACTGGTATGTCCGAGAACCAAAAATTCAAAGACATCCACCAACCTGCGTTGGGCCCGCGTGGTGGATTACGGCCCATTCTCTCTCCTTGAGTGCAGGCCTGAGTTCCAGTAATAGAAGCATTATTTGTTAATATAATGCACTTAAGAGGACTACAAGACCTAAAGCGCGGTCACTGAATACAAAACATAACACTCCTGTTTTTGGGGCAGTCGTGTAAAAAGAAATAGATGCGCGAAGATAGAATACATTTAAATATGAAGCATTTGAGCGAGTTACTAAAAATATATAGATTGATTATCAAATTAAAACACTATAACGGATAACAAACAATTAGAATGATTACATGTATCGGTATATACCGTTAAATTTTTATCGTTTGCATCCCGTGGAGGGTCGTTCTGGTACATGAAACACTATTGATTCATTGACTCGTTTACTTAAAGAAATTAATTTCGTACATACGTATATTAATTCAAGTTTTAGAAAAAAAGTACTTTATTTTTTAATTTTATCTTTATAAATCTATAGTATTTCATGTACTGAATCGATCCTCCACGGGATTAAAACGACCAAAATTTAACGTTGTATACTTTCATGCGGGCGAAGCTGTTGGCAGAAGCTGGTAAAATATATTTTTCTGATTCTATCTACTGCAGTTTTTTTTTAGGTGAGAAATCATCCCATGACTTCTCCCACTCAGGGTGAGGGCGTGTCAGACTTTTCTTTGCCCTCGTTCCAGGACTCCGAGGTTCACTTTCGCATAACCTATGGCCCCAGTAGGCTTCGACCCTGCTGGGCCTCTACGATTTGCTAACATTTCTTAGAGGTGCGCATGAATCACTACGCGTCGTCGACGCCTTGGGCTCGGTCTGGACGGTTACCGGACGGTCGGACGGCGAGCTACCCATTTCTCGCTGTCCGCAAGCCAGTAGATCATAGATTTTTGCGTATTATAAAGCTCGCGTTTAGCTGCTGTAGTTCTCTTAATATGTCCTCACAGTTGCTAGGAACAAGTATTTAATTAGTTAGTTAGGTATATGTATTGCTTAGCCTTTCACTTCGAGTAGCCCGAAGCTTTGAATCAGCTTAGTAACTCAATATGGTGACGTAATTTAAGGATCAATCGACAATGATTTACAATGTAAGTATGGAATGAGGTCAACGGGTATAATGAGTGAGTGGTCTTATATTGACTGACGTTTGACTCAAGTCTCAATCTGATTTCAGTTTTAATGATCTTTCTAACTTTTCACGAATTTGGTAATCTTGGACTGAGTAAGGTTGGACTATGTTTACGAGTTTTTTCTTACTTACTACTCATTTTTTTAGGAATTTATTTAAGCATTTGTATTTCACAACATAGTATGAAACAAAGTCGCTTCCCGCTGTCTGTCCCTATGTATGCTTAGATCTTTAAAACTACGCAACAGATTTTGATGCGGTTCTTTTTTATAAATAGAGTGATTCAAGAGGTAGGTTTATATTGTATAAATATATAATACATGCATAGTACATTTAATATCACCATTGCACCCGTGCAAAGCAGGGGCGGATCGCTAGTATTCTATAACACGTAGATTTGATGCCAAAGTAGATCTAAGAGAATCTTCAGCAACTTTGGCATAATTAAAAAATAAGCTGAAATATTATACATATTTTTAAACCTATATTGTATATTTAAACTCAAAATACTTTTTCAGAGCCTGTTTTCCGTTCTTTAA
Organism: Leucania comma; assembly: GCA_958295575.1. Classification (NCBI taxonomy): domain Eukaryota; kingdom Metazoa; phylum Arthropoda; class Insecta; order Lepidoptera; family Noctuidae; genus Leucania; species Leucania comma. Next base: position 8,870,624 of record OY282468.1, read on the forward strand.
AAAACAAAAACATACTGCTTTCTTACAAAAGCTTCTTTTTTCATTGATCGGGAATATTTAATGTCATAGGGGTTTAGGCTATTTCGAGATGACAAATGGTATAAAAAGCGACCCAAAAAGAAAAAAAAAAGCTCTTGTCGGTTGAATAAAATTTTGTCATAATATATTAACATTTTTAGAGCAGGACCCAACCGTGAACAGAGTCAAGTGTCTTTAAAAATATCACAACATTAACAATGACTTAAATATGATACTTTTTGTTAAAAAACCTTCACGGTAAAACGCATTTGTTAGTTGTCAAACAAGAAAAAAGTTAATGAAATTAAAGGTGTCATGCTCCGATTAAAGAAGTAGCCAGTACAGAGGAGACTTACGCACGTGATTTCATTATTTCATCTCAAAGGCAGCATACATACATACTGCGGTCTCGGGCCGCACTCGTTCCACTCCTACAATTACGCGCTTGTGTCATATTTACAGCCCAGGTAATTGCCATTCAATTACGAGGCCAGCCCGCTGTGCATCAGAGAGAGAGGTCCAACACCTCACCCATATCTCCGTCCCACTCCGACGCGGTGTGCAGCCGGCCAGCCATCAATCATCGAACACCCCCCGCTGGGCGCCTGTAGGGATGGGAAACGTCACAAAGCGAGTATCTCAGTCCAACAATGCTCGATAAGTGGGCAAACGGCACGCTAAATTGATTCCGAACCGACTCTGATCCGAACGTTGTTTAGCCATATTAATTTAACACGTCCGCTTCTCATTTGTGTTGCAAAATATAGTTATGAGGGCTTTTACATTTTAAAAGAATGACGAATAACTATTACAGTTGTTTTAACGATATTCTAGTGTAAACAGGTGTTTCTAAATGTCATTGGATCAATTTGTTTGGCATTTGAACACTGATCATTCTTATTTTATAAATTTATATTACCTATTTAATAAATATCCTAGACCCTAGAGTTTGCTTTGCATATTGAAAGGCTTATAGCATAATAATTAAGGTTCTACTACGTAATTGTTGGTAAATAATGGCGTTGGCACTTTCAAAGGCTTAGAAAAAAGATAACAAATGGAGAGGATGTTAACTTTAAATAAATACGCCAATTAAGAAAGATTATAATCGTTTTTAAAATGCAAGACACACGTCGAGGTATTTTATACGTTAAAATACCATGCTATTAAAGTTTAATGATAGGTTGTAAAGTATCGATATAAATAGCGAGTGTGTGCCAGCCCTAGGTTGTAGCACAGGTATGCAATCTCGCCTTTATACCATCACCCTATTGCACTTGGGTGCACGAGCCAATCTTTCAAATTGAGTTCAGTGCGATGTAGGGAATAATGTGATTTAAAACCAATAACTTAGTTATCTGTATCATTTATTTATGTTTTCTTGATTCGATTTTCATTTATTACCACTTTGTAAAATAGAGGGGGCGTGGGAATGAAAGTGATCCTATTAAAGAGATAGATACATTAATTCATTTAATGTATGAATATAATTATGTTTTTAATTTAGTATCATGTTTCTTTTTCAATTGATATTAAATAAAACAACTGTTTATTTTCTCTTCACGGGAAAATTGGTAATCTTTTTTTTTTCTTGCCACTACTACAGCCATGCTATTAAATAGCACTTATATAGGCTTAAAATTCCTAAAAGCTCTAAAAAAATATAGGCCAGGAAATGGAATGGTCGATCCTTAAGGTTAAGCAATGCTTCTCAAGGTCGGTTTGTAGATGGGTGACCATGTTAACATATCGAAACTCCTCTGTGACTCGTAAGCACAATAAGCCTTTAGTTCCAGCTGTCATTTGATTAGATTAGATCTTCATCAACCAGGAAATCTGACAACAGTCTTGCCAAGGGGTATTGTGTTACCCAGCTACTGGGTATAGCAGGCCAGATAAACAGTTGTTTTATGTAAAATGCTAGTCCAGCTTCATTCGGTTTGATTGGGAGCCAACCCCAACATAGTAGGGAACAACCTGACGGAACCCTAGTCGTCGTCAGCGCATCGTATGGTGTTCCACGTGCTATTCAAAAAGATGTTAGCAAACTGTAGGGGACCCAGTAAAAAGCTTATTTTACCTTCCTAAATTTAGAATGTGATATGTAGTTATAGAATATATTTCTTTTTTTTTTAACATATATGTATGTATAATTGTTTGACACGCTCTGCAGCCTGAACGGCTCGATGGATTTTAGCTTGAGAGGTGTCGATTGTCGTTAGGTTCGTATTTACTGTGAGAGTGACACTGGGTATATCAAAATAAAAAAAAAAAACAAAATGGTGGATTTTAAATGGCAAATTCGTAATAAAATAAAATAACTAAAAAAAAAACTTATTATATTCAATAAAAATATATCTTTTTAATTTATAATAATATATCATCATCATACGATATCATCATGGTCATTTTGTCATACGATAGCGACTAATGACGGATGTCTAGTTAAAAGAATCACTCGACATGTCCGTCATTAGTCGCTCGTCCATATCGACTGATTCAGTATCCTGAATCAGCCTAGTGAACGTGTAAGCAGGAGTTCCATCGACTGAATTTCTAATCCTAAATCAGATTCTGAATATCGATCCTTAATTTAGGAAACTGTAATAAGCTGTTTACAAATATTAACCCTCCCCTTCCCCTCGTCAGCAAAAGTAAGCAAAGCTCTCACCATAAAAAAAAAACCGCCCCTCGTCACTTTTACGTAAACTTTAGTACGTGCATTTGTCAGTTAGTTTGGTTATTAATTTATGAGCAGTAGTTGTAAATCTAGAAATAAAGGAAAAAAACAAAGTTAATTTAAAATTTTGACATTATTAATTCAAATTAATAGTTCTCAGTCCATGACCTGAAGTCTTCAATCACATTAGATTTACGGGGTACATGCTGCTTAATGATGTGTGTCGGCTCACTTTCTTGTGATTTTGAAACATCGACATCGTTCATTTAAAAAACTAAAAAAAAATACACAAAATATGCTGACGTAAACACCAGCTAGATCCCCCCATCCCCCTTGTCAACAAAAATAAGCAAAGCAAACACACCTCCACCCCCCCCCCCTGTTACGTAATACTTGAATGGCCCCTAAGGCCGAAATACATTGGGGCCATGGGTTAATTTTCGGAAAGGAATTCGTAGCCTTGGAACGCAAAGGGCAAAGAAGGAAAATAGGTGTGGTTTCAATCAGTAAAACGCTCTCCCGCTCTATCCGGAGTGAGAGAAGTCGTTGGATGATTACCCATCTAAAAAAAAACGCAGGTTGGCAAAGACTGGGCATATCAATTGATTTGTTCAAAATCAAATATGGCCCATGAATAATTGTATGACTTTAGCTTAGTTAGCTATAATTTTACACACCAAACAAAACCAATACAGATTTCCGTGTATAAATAAATGAATTCATAGTTTTAATCAACTAGGCAAACATAGGTTTTCGAACCCAATAATTTACAGACATTATTATTTCCTTAAAACCTTGAACTTTCCGCAACATTCATCTTAGGATGTAGGTAGTAAAGTATTGAATAAATTGGAAACCATTAATAATAAAATTATGTCAGACGGTTACCGGACAGCGAGATACCCATTGTTCGCTGTCTGCAACCCGCGCCTATGGTTGCTGGAAATCAGGATCGGAATCCTGGCGGCGGCTAGGGCGTGAGGGCAGTTTCCTCACGCGTGCGGCCTCGTTCTTTGCTAGCATTACTGCTTCGCAGAAGAAGGTGACTGTTTGCCACTTCTCCTCGCTTCGGCCCATGGCCTGTACCAAGGCTGGGTGTGAGAGATCGCTGCTACCGATATAAGGTGAGTTAAGTATAAGTTCCACTAGCTGTATTTATTGATTTGTAACCTTCATCATCTCCAACTCTCAACTTAAGCTAGTTGGGAAAAGGCTTCCAGTCTAACTGAATGCATTGGAATACCCTTATTTTAGGAGCGACTGCCTGGCTGAGCTTCACAACCCAGCTACTGGGCAACACGATACTTCTTGGTCAGACTTCCTGGCGTCTGACCTCCTGTAACGACTGTCAACAATCTAAAAATAACAATCGGGACTAACGGCTTCACGTGCTCTTCGAGGCATGAGGCGTCAGTAGTGCTGGAGATAAATTTGGAAAGTACATTTTTTATTATTATTATTTAGCCTATACTTTTCCACGGCTAGGCAAAGGCCTCACTAACTTATTTCCAAGAAAAGTACATTTATGATTGAAAAATTCACATTGGTGCCCGGTTTCGAATCCACAATGTCATGAATGAGGGGTGGGTGTCTTAACCAGTGAACTATCACAAAATCTTTTTATATGATCTGTTCATTAACGTACATTTTATAAAGACGTTTTTTTTTTACATTCATAATGAGATGAGATTTTGGTTCATATGCATAATGCTACCCACACTACGGTAAATGGTAATGTGGGCGATTACTATCGTTAATGAGGTATACCGCTAAAGCACTACCAGTGCCTTCTGTCTGTCAATTCTTAATAACTACAGCTTTACAATGAAGCCAGCTCCCACGCAGTGTACCTAGAAGGGAAAGTATTCATAGATTTTTCAATAGACACATAATTATTTCCTGAAAGTTACGAGTATGTAGGTTTATATCTCCCTGTGGGTGTCGTGCCAATTTTACCGAGGTTTCATAAGGAAAAATTCTATTGGAAAAGAGATCACACTGCATCCGGCAAGCGTCATACTTCAAAATCTGGTGTCTATGGAGACACGGCGCATTGGGCGTTCGTCGTATATTGCAGCAGCGAGCCGCGTCATCGCTCGCGCAAACACAAAAAAATGGCAATGTACGACGAACCGCACAACGCGCCGCGCAACGCGCCGCGTCTCCGGAATCGATCACTAAGACGTAGCAATAGACTTTTTATGATTAAAAAGATTACCATCAAAAATTTTCATTGCTGCCTAATTTTTATTCATAGGTCCAGAAAAATCACATAAACTTAGAGTCAGCCTTCTAATGGCTGAAGCTCGGATAACACTAATTAAGAGCGATTGGAACGAAGTCCTCTTGATGTTAAGGGTCGGCTTCGTTACCTGATTACAGACAAATGAACGAACTTGATGATTGAATATTATCTATTAGATTGCATTCGTTTAATATGATTTGATGGTTAATATAATGTATGTTTGTGAGACTTCGCTGTGCTCCACATCTGGGCATAATTCATTAGTTTTAGGACATGCTAGTTTCCTCACGATGTTTTTCTTCACCGTTTTGAGAGCAGTGGTGATGAAATAAATTACCAAAAGTGAAACGCCTGCTTGGACTTGAAAGTTATACATACAAATCGTAAGTTGGAGCCGATAACACTAGACCACCACTGATCTAAAAAAAAATTATTGATAAAAATAAAAGTGATTGATTAGGTATTAGGTAACCTTCACTGATAAGAATAAATTGCAGAGCTACTCGCCTTGCCCATGAAGAAATAAAGAGGTTACAATCAGGGCTGTTAGCAATGACATAGATGATAAACCTTATATTATCTAGTGATGGTAAATTAGAATATTCTCCTAGCAACTATCATGATGGTGCAACTTGGGTGACGAGGATTAAACTATGTTTTTCGTACCTATGAATCAATTTAATTAGGCATGTTATTTTGACTGAGAGACTGACTGATGGAAAAGGTTCAATTTATTAGCATACAAATCAAGCATTAAGGCTATTTTGTGTGTTTATTATCCTCGAACTGTAGACTAATTGAAAACGAGTTACGGATACTGGATGTTAGCAAAAAGCCACCCTGTCAAGAAAACCTGTGAGTTTTCTTTTTGTAGTTTTAGAAAGGCTTAAAATGCATCTGACTATTAATGTAAGCCATTTTATGTTTGTGCGTGTGAATGTTTGTTTATTTCTTCTTCACACTCATAGCGCTGAATGGATTTGAATAAAATTTGGCACACAGGTAGACTATGCTCTTTTTTTTGATGGGTAAAAATCATCCATTGACAACTCCCGCTCTTGGGCGGAGCGGTAGATAGTGTTAGACTTTTACTGACTAAAAAACTACCCCGATCCTTCATTGCTTTCGTGCCAGGGCCCTGGTGTACACTTTCACATTTACCCATGGTCTCTTGATTCTTCTTGATTCCCTGGAATATGATACTTTTATTCCGAGAGCACATTTCCTTGGAATAATTTCTATTTTTACGCGAAAACATGTTATTACGGAGAACACCCAAATTAATGCTCTAAAATAGATATTATCCGAATTTTTATGTTCAAATTTTCAGAAATCAAAGTTGTTATATTAGGAACTAGCGACCCGCCCCAGCTTCGCACAGGTGCAATGGTGATATTAAATATAATATTATGCAAGTATTATAATTATAAACCTCCCTCTTGAATCACTATTCCCGCAAAAAAATCCGCATCAAAATCCGTTGCGTAGTTTTAAAGATCTAAGCATACATAGAGACAGACAGCGGGAAGCGACTTTGTTTTATACTACGAGTATGTAGTGATTTTGAAACATTCGGAATTATGAAAATCGATATTTTGAAATTCGTGTTTGTAGCAGTCGTAATAAAGATTTTCATATTTATTTATTACATCACATAAATACGAAAAACTTTATTTCAAAATTCACAAATACGAAATTCAACTATCACGATTATAAACCAAAACAATTTCTTACAAAAATCATACCTAGATTTGCAAAAAAGTATACACTTTCGAATTCACCACAATTCACCCCTTTTTAATACGAGCATGTAAGGCCGTATTCACACATGTGTAAACATTTCTTTGTGAGAGTGGCTTTCGAAATTCATAATTGAATATGACAGACAATACTTCTGACTGCCTTAATTAATCCATTTCATTGCTGCTAATTAAAAACGATATAAGTACTCGAATGTGTTTTAATATTTAAGGTTTCCTATCTGTGTGTGAGGGTTTAATTATATTTTAGAATTAAAGGGTAAACCAGAATTTATATTTTATACAAGCTGGAACCCGTGACTTCGTTCGCGTCCAACTCCTAAACGATGCCATTTAGTCGCAGTTTCAAAAAGTTTTTTTTTTTTTATTGTGACTAAATGGCATCGTGCGTTAAAATAACAGTTGCCTAAATTAATTCTTGTAATATCATCTACCAGTGAAAGTCCAATTAATATCGGTGAAGCTGTTTCGGAGATTAGCCGGGCAAACAGAAAGACGACATCAGGCAACGGCACACACGCCGCCGCCGCCGCCGGCATTCCGAGCCCGATTGCCACCGTAGACGCGGGCTTGCGGACGGCGGGCAATGGGTAGCTCGCTGCCCGTCCGTTCGGTAACAAACCGGTCCAAGTCGTTTACGGCGCGCACTATTCCCGCGCGCCTCAAGGAGCTGTCAGCAAACTGTAGGGGCCCAGTAGGGCCGAAGCCTACTGGGGCCAAGAGTTAAGTGAAAATGAACCCTGGGGCCCTGGATCGAAGGCACGGAATGGAACAGGGTAGGTTTTTAGTGAGTAAGAGTCTGACACTATCTCCCGCACCACCCAAGGGCGGGATATGTCATTTGATGATTTTACCTACGATAAAAAAAAAAAACAGAAAGACGGAGAAAATTATTAAAAAATTGCATTTTTATTTTGTTAAAAAATTTTTCAATACGGTACAACGACGTATAGAAAAAAAATGTATATGCAATAGTATATAAATATTTTTTTTATAGTAGAAAGAGACACATCAATTTTTATTGTAAATTGTATTAATATACCCATCACAGATTTTGCCCACAGTTTTTACAGTAATTTTCACGTACCAATCAACGAACAACATGAAATAATACCCAAAAAGAATGAAGGTTAAAATGAATTGTTCTGTCAACAATACATTTGTTTTTCAAGCTTTTTAACGAATGCGATCATTTGTTAAAGGCAATCGTGTGCTCGCGTTAATTAAGCAAACCTCACACTGAAATAAATACCAGTTTCATATAGTTTTAATAAATACCTTTAATTATTAAACAAAGAGCGAAATGGGAATTGAATTAAAAAAATGTACAAAAATGCAGGTTCATTAAATTGGCTACGGAATTGTTAATGTTAAGATGAAGTGACCACGCGTTATGGGTTTTGTGAAACTGTCTCGTGTAGATCAGTACCTCTACCATGAGTTTTAAGCAATAGTATTCGTCGCTACTCGATATCGACGCCGTAAATATTTTGTATGGCAAATTTTGGTTCTGCAAGTGACCGCTAGAGGTGCTGCAAAATTTTCCATACAAAATATTTACGGCGTCGATATCGAGTAGCGACGAATACTATTGCTTAAAACTCATGGTAGAGGTACTGCCCCCCTAGCCAAGTTACAATCGTTTCGTTTAGCGTGAACGCTTGGAGTTGGCCACACCTCCAATTCCTTTGTTCTGACGTTATCTAAACAAAGGAATTGGGGGCGTGTCCAACTCCAAGCGTTCACGCTAAACGAAACGCTTGTAATTTGGCTAGGGGGCTGTTTAGCTTTTATCGAACTATTTATGGGTCGACTTAAGGCATGTTATGGAACTGTTTAACCGTAGATAACTATCGGATTTCTGAAATAAAAAATATCTGTTACTGTGCCGAAAACCGATAGAAAAGTGTCGTATAATTACGGATAAAGGGGGAGTATGAATGAAAAGTCACGACAAGTTTTTGTTTTTTATGCTCCGCCAAAGAAATGATAATCCAGACTAGAAATAAAATTAAAATCTTACTATTTGTATTTTACTTTCTTTTATTGCAGAAACAAAAGAAACTTAAATATTTACTAAGTATTTATACTAAACCTATGTACATGTGTGTTTTACTCTTATAATTCTAATATCATACTCCTATATTGTAACTTCAACTTCAACTCTTCATTAATGGCCTTTGTGGATGAGACACCACAATTTTCTCCTATATTGTACACAAAACATTTAATATAGTAAACAATAGTTTGACAATTTATGTAAAAAGGCGAGCTTAACTCAATAATGAGTTTTCTCCTAGCAAACCTTATCATACAATTCGGAACCCTCCGAAATTAGCGAAGAATCCGAAATAGTTTTATACGTTTTAGTGTGTGTAGTGTGTCATATTATTCCTATATCTGTCTCCGTATTAAAAAAAATCATATCCATAACATCCCTGGTTGCCAAATAAAATTATTTTTCTTTCTTTCTTACTTTTCTTTTGCCTATTTGACCTCCAAGGCTCGACCCCAGTATGAAAGGCAACGAAGGGACGGGGTAGGTTTTTAGTCAGCAAGAGTCTGACACTATTTCCGCTCCGCCCAAGAGCGAGGATGTCATTGGATGATTTTACCTACCATAAAAAAATCTCCACAATTTAGTAATTGGATAACACGATATTACATGACAAAAATGGTATCAGACAGCTGGGACAGCTGGGACCAACGGCTTAGGCGAGGAGCTTCGGTATGTTAAGATGATCACTTATCCTCCGACTGACCTCGGCAAACGTTGCTTAACTTTGGAGATCGCCTGAGCGACTATTGCTATTCTAACCACAAGCTCCTTTAAACTTTCTCTTGTAGATATATCTTGTTAATCAATTTAATTATGTGAGCTTCTATCTATCTATCAGATTCTGGTTTACGCACTTAGTCCTTTGCGGACTATTTTGTGGATAATTGTGGTCATCCTTTGCAGGGCTTATTCCATCTAGCCCACCTCCCTCCATAAACAGATTAGGCTTCTAGGTTTTCCAGAACGTCTGTCAGAGTATTCAGGGATCCTAGGGTTCACAGGTTTGTATCGGTGATGGTCCCCGCCACCAGTTGCATGAAGCTTTTATTAAAGGTTTTATTGAGGCGTGACATGGCCTCTTTGACCTGCCTATAACCTGGTGTCGAGGACCACCAGCGCTCTGCTTGTGTGTGGATGTGTTCACATAACCAACCACTCAGTTGACTAAAGAGCATCGGCACGATAGATTTGGGCCCGAATACCACCACACCGGATTCTCTCCTAGCCAGCTCATCTGCCGCGTCGTTGCCCAGTGAGTCGCTAAAACGCGTAAGCTAAAAGTTCTTTAAACTTTCTCTTATAGGATAAATTTTATTAATCAATTTCGTTATGTAAGCTTTCATCCTTTGTAATTAACGATTGTACATTATAGGAGGTTGTAATGAATCACATCATATTTTTTTAATTATAATTACACCTGCATAACAAGTTCGGAGCACTGTTATTTTCGTATAGCAAAAAGTGATTATATTTTTTTTTTAATATTCATTAGTAAGCTTTGTAGTCTAACATATTGTGTAACAAGACTTTTAAACGCGTTGAGAGTTTTTTGATTATGTAGGATAAGCTGTCAAATAAGGGGAATAGATTTATTATTTTATATCATCAGAAACTGCGAATTTATTTTTTATTATATTATAGTGATCATTTTATTTACAATCAATAAATCTATGAAAATAGTTTACGCGGTTTGCAGTTGTGTCTGCGTAACACGCATATAATTTTCGAAAGTAGTTTATTACTTTATCAAAAAGTATACTGTTTCAATGTCATTTTATATATATAATAGGTATGCAAAGTATGCAAAGTTTTTTTACAGGATTTACACAACTAATTCCATTAGTTATTTATCATTTTTATATAATCATGCCATTTTTTATTCGGTTTATTATTATTTTTATTTTACTTATTTGTAGATGTTGACTGGTCTACGCTGTACCTACTCTCATAGCTATTAAATCAATCATTTGTTTAAAATAGTGATAGTGATATTTCTTGCTGTTTCTTCTCTATACGAAACGACCAATTGTAACCGTGCATTAGCTTCTGACATTTTAAGCTCGTTTAGACCTATGCGAAATAAAATATTTTATATTTACTTTTTTTTGGGTTTTTTTATGGTAGGTAAAATCATCCAATAACATCTCCCGCCCTTGGGCGGAGCGGGAGATAGTGTCAGACTCTTACTGACTAAAAACCTACCCCGTTCCTTCATTGCCTTGGATCCAGGGCCCTGGTATGCATTTTCATACCTCCCCAGAGCCCCAGAGTAGGATTCGACTCAGCTGAGTCCCTACAGTTTGCTAACAACTCCTTGAGGCACGCGGGAACGTTGACGACTTGGACTCGGTTCGAACTATTACCGGACAGACGGACAGTGGGAAATCATCCAATGACTTCCAGCTCTAGAGCGGTCTCCTTTCGGACGACCCATGGTGTAGGTATTTACTTAAGTCTTAGGTAAACAAAAACTCTTCTTGCATTGTGATTTTTTTATTAATGACACAAAAATAACTAGGCGCCAAAAAAATCTTAATATAAGCTAAAATTAACGAACCATATCAATTGTCCCGCTTTGAACTAAAACCCTGGCTACATTATGTATAGACAAAATTAACCGGAGATTTTTCTCGGAAAAATCCAAGGCTTGCTTGTTTCAATTACGGTTACTAATGAGTTGACTTGTGCGCGCTAATTAGGCACCTCGCTAATTAATCACAACCAGTTCACCTTGTTCGAGAAAGTTCATTTTGCTCCCGGTCTTGTTTACTCTCCTAATTATTTCCCTATTATAAATAAATACACGTATTTATAGTGCCTTGTGCTTTTCTTGACGAGATTTCGGGTAATTTTTTGAAGGATTGAATTATTAGATAGTAAATAAAGACTTATTTGATATGAGTGTCTTATATGTTAAGATTTAAAAAAAAAATAACACTTCAAATATGTAAAATAGTCTTCTATCTGTGTTTATGCTCTGTGTATTAAATGAAATAAAATTATTATTATTGTTTATTTATTTATATAACCTACAATTTAGTTATTTACCAAACAAGCACATATAACTAACTCTCATTATATTATATATACCTACAATTTTTTTTTTTTGGATGATTAATAACTACAATATACACTTAATATACTTGTAGGGTGACTGGTAATTAGTGACCGATACCGATACCGACACGTGATTGTAGTCATGAAAAAATCTGTTGGCCAGTACATTTATGTTTGCCTAATTGGTCAGAGTGTACTGAACTTGCTGATTTTTTTTTTGTCACTAATTACCAGTCACCCTATATACAAATACAAATAATTTGAGTGGTAACTATGTCGTGGTATTGTTGGTGGTGGTGGTATTGTGGTGTGGTCGACTTGTAGTGTGCCCAAAAGATAGGCAATACTTATTCTCTATCCTAAGCAAAAGTCATCCCTTGAGTCACGCGAATTTTCCGCTATATTTTCCAAAATGCTTATGGGGTTTTTATATTTTATGGAGGAAAATATACTGTATGTTACAAGTATTTCCTTTATTTTAATGTAAATTGTACTTGTAAATTGATATTTTTCTTGAACTGTGTTATATTAGCAGATACTTATATGCAACAATTTAGGGGTCCAAATTGGGTTGTCATAGAGTTATCGTACTTTTTACGTTTTCTTTGGATATTCTTTACTGGAAAACCTAAACCTTGTGTTTGTTGGAAACCTACTCCGTTTAGAATTATGTAGTTTAAGTCTTATTTACAAACTATGTGACTATTGAATAACGTAGAGGCATGTAAGTAATTATAACATAGCAAGAGAAAGTATTGCCTATAATAAATCAAGTATTATCTTATAATAAATCATTTATTTATTTTATGGCCAATCAAGAATAATGTTTGTAAGAATCTAAGGTTAATGATACAATTTGTTATAGGCCTTTACTACGTTACTAAATTTGGCATAAGTGTAGACCATAGAAAAATTCCCTTGGGCATGTTTTTCTAATCTCACGCGGGCAAAGCTGTTAGCAGAATCTAGTTTTAATTTAAAGTTAATAAAAAACAGTTACAAAATAACGAAAAAGTGGAGTAAAATTAAAATTGACCTAAACCATAGCAAACTTAATAAGCACAAAAATAAAACACTAACAAAATAGAAACATTAAACTAAACAAATCGATATCAATATTAAACTTTACAAATCGAACTGACACTGGCAGCTAACTAAGGGCTGATTTCACCATTCAATATAAAAACTTAGTTCAACTAAACTGAGCTCAGCGTAATCTAGTTTAAAGACCCGTGTCGTAAACATGGGCGACAACAAAAGAATTCAAACTGAGTTTAGCGTAAACTAGGTTCAAGTTATCGCGGTGAAACGCTAAATGAAGCTATAATCTCGATTAGGCGCTCAAACTGCGTTTTGTTTGAACGAATCGCGATTAGTTTATTGGTGAATTTGGCTCTAAGGGCTGATTTAATCATTCAATATAAAAACTTAGTTCAACTAAACTGAGCTCAGCGTAATCTAGTTTAAGACCCGTGTCGTAAACATGAATGACAACAAAAGAATTGAAACTGAGTTTAGCGTAAACTAGGTTCAATTCATAGCGGTGAAACGCAAAATAAAGCTATAATCTCGATTAGGCGCTCAAAATGCGTTTTGTTTTATATAATCGCGATTAGTTTATTGGTGAAATTGGCCCTTAATCTTCAGCACCATTGCAATAAAAACTAAACCTCGGATTATCTCTGACTTTCACAGGAAGCTCAATATATCCGTGTGTGACCGGCGAGCAGCACCAATTAACAGCATCATGCTTATCTATCAGCCTCATTATAACAAGTAATGCTGTAAGTGGTTGCAGTATAACTTCATTATTTAATGTCAAAGATTGGAGCTTAGCTCGCCCATCAAGAGACGACACTTGGAACTTGTTCGTGTATCATTTACCTTCAATCAACATTCAACTGTAACTTTTAAAGCATAGAGTTGGAATTCAAATGGTGAGTGTGCAGATTAGGTGACACCAAAATACCCATGCTTCAAACAGTTATAGTGGAGTACTTGTGTGAATGTTATGGTGCATTCAACCAATGTGCCACCTGTCATGGTGTCAGGCTCGTATCGTGGACTTGGAATGAGAACTTTCATTTATTTGGACATGCTAAGATTTACTTGAGCGTATCTTCTGCAAAGAATGTTGTGCAATTAATACTACACTCCAAGTGTACTTGGAGTGCTTGGAGTTTTGGATACAAAAAAGTAGTCCTTTTTTAGAAGTTTTTGTTTTTGAGATGGAAAATTATCAAATGACCTCTTCCGCTCTGGATTGGGCAGGTAGGCGCGGGTTTACTGACGGCGAGCAATGGGCAGCTCGCTGTCTGACCGTCCGGTTACCATCCGGACCGATCCCAAGTCGTCGCGTGTCTCAAGGAGTTGTCAGCAAACCGTAGGGGCCCAGCAGGGTCGAAGCCTACTAGGGCCTAGGGTCTGCTTCTGAAAGGAAGGGCCGGCCCTGGTATGAAAGGCAACGAAGGAAAAGGGTGGGTTTTTTACTCAGTAAAAGTCTGACACTATCTCCCGCTCCGCCCAAGGGCGGGAGATATCATTGGATTTTATTTTTAAATAGGGAACGGACATTCTTGCACCCCAGCCACCGAGACAAGAGAAGCCTCCGATGTCGGAAGTTGCAAGTCGACTACTAGCCACCGTAATCGCGGGCTTGCGGACAACGAGCAATGGGTAACTCACCGTAAGGCCGTCCGGTAACCATGCGGATCGAGCCAATGCCACGGGGGTCGGGGGTCCTTAATGAAAAGGGTAACAGAAGGAAACAGGTGTGGTTTAATCTCTGCGTCCTGAAATACAGGCTCGGCCTAGCTCAGGCGCAGTTATACATCTTTATTTCTTATGCATTTGTATTAGGACACCATCTATTCTATGCTCAAAATTTGTACACTATTATGGAGAAATAAATTATTAGTATTAAAAAAAAAAACAATAAAAGTCTGATACGCCTTCCCACTCCACCCTTGAGCGGCAGAAGTCACATTCATCGAATTCCCACCTCAAAAAGACCCATCACCAATTTCGAAGAAGCTAAGATGATGCTCAATTACGTGTTTAGAATCAGATTGGCATTGTGAGCGGCAAGAATGAAAGAACTGATGAAATAGAGCCCTATGTTCAAGTGCTCATTATGCAAGGTAACTTGCGAAAGAGCTTGTTTCCCAACTCAATGTGATGCCTTGGGCTAGCAATTTGTATCTGCTTGTATATCATTGATACATTTATTATCCCATGGATTGTTACTGCAATGGGTGTAAGCGTATGACTTATCTTATTCAGAAATGTACCCTCAAAGTACATCAAGACGTAGCTAGATTTTTTTTAGACTCATAAAACATGGATGGCATAGAGTCTGGAATGGCAAAACCATGGCAAATCCATCTATTATACTAATATTATAAGAAAGGTTTGTATGTATACATGTGTGTATTTGTTACTCTTTCATGCTAAAACTGCGGAACTGATTTAGATGAAATTTTGTTTCAATGGTAGATCCGGCGCGAGAGGTCGTTGCCGCCAATCGCCTCCACGAGGACACAGTGGTGCTCCACCCAAGCGGGGCACCCCTCTACCGTATGCTCCACCGTGTCCTCCGGGCGATTCAGACAATAACAGGAGTTTCTTCAGCACGAATCAGGTGCAGGAACCTCCCAAACGTACTATGTCTGGTGAGGACCTGCGTCATGCGGAAGGCGAGGACGTGGTGACTCTTCAAATCCTCTCCAGCTACTCCTCAAAGTGGGACTTACCGCCATGATTATGGCGTACCCAATTTTGGGAGTATGCGTATGAGTGGCCTTTGGAATAACTTATTGCCTTCCCGCGGGTGAAACTGCAAGCAGAAGTTCTATCTGTAAACTAAGCGAACCCGCAACCTCATGCGTGAGAGGCGGGTGTCTAAACCACTGGGCCATCACGACCTTTGCATTGGTAAAAGCTACTATATACATCATAAAAAGTTAAACACACATTCTTAACTCGAAGCAAAAACTAAGTTAAAATGTAGAAAGCCTACAGTCGTTTGTCATTGTTTGCTGAGAGCGGAATGACGAATGCGGGACAGGAAAAAAGGTTTTACAAGAGGCAAAAAGAATCGAGTGTTATGACTCTGGGATTTTACTATTCAGAGTACCTTACCTACAAGTGCCCTTAGTATAATATTAACGAAATGAAAACAAGGCACTTGATTTTATATTCACCTGGGTTTTGCTAGCGGATTCGCCTGTGTCAAAGTAGACAATTATCTCAAAGGATAAAAAGTATCCTATGTGCTATTACAGGTCTTGGTTTATCCATGTGCCAATTTTTATTCAAATCGAAGTAACAAGCATACACGCACACATACAAACTTTTGCCTTTACGATCGATCCTTTCAACTACAAACGACTTAACTTCAAAATCTCATATCTACTTTTGACAAAGAGCAAAAATTAAAAAATTTGACGAGTCGTTGCTTTGAAGCTTTAAGCAAATGTTAAAATGTAAAAACTGTTTTATTTTCGTCATAGCGTAACTTTAACTATTTATATCGAAAAAGTATGAAAAATTAAATCTTATTAAGTACATCAAAAAGTTGTTTTCCCCAAAGAGGTTTTTATACCATCGGAAAGAATTGATATTATTGTAATGATTTTTTTAAATGATATAAACTAGTGCTTGACTGCCGTCCCAGATGATGGTAAACAGCTTGGACAACTTTGGAGAGAGGTCTTATTTTTTCCATGTAAGAGACACATACAATCATTTCATGTAAAAAGCGTCATTAAGTTGGTGGTGGTATCCGCGTGGTGGATTACGGCCCATTTCGTCTCCTAGAGAGGTGACCTGAGTCCCATCAGTGGGAACAATGAGGCTGATTATGCCTATACTTAAGGTAGTGTCCGAGAGCACTCATTTATCGTGTTCCCAGGCACTAATTGTTCAGTAAAATTCGAATTTTAACATTAGAAACAAACGTCCCACACAGGGCAACAAAGAAAACACTAACAACAAATTAACACATCAAGATTAATACACCTAAACCTCCATTAGTTAACGACCAACAATCGATCGAGATAACCACCAAAATCGGAATAAACTATTCAAAGCCTTATAATAAAGCGAAATTACAAGTTAACGCTATAGAAGACACGGCTAATCGGATTGTGGGGAATAATGAGATTCCGATAGTGGCCCAAGTATCCGCCGATAGGATCTACAGATAGTCGCGACTCGCGAGTCACGTTGCGCGGGCGCACGCCTTACAACTTCATCAACGACGAGCATACCCATATAAGGCTAAGACCGAAACAATTATTTAATGTCGGCGACTCATAATTAAAACGCAATATAAAATTTATAGCCGATTGTCATTTGTCAGGTTTATAAATTAACCATTTTATATATCAAATAAAAAACTAGTTTTTAAAAGGTGCATTTGAAAGTGTTAAAGCTCGCTACATCGTTTCAGAAAGTAGATGGCTAGTCAGACATCTTTCTGTTCATGTAATTTTAATTAAATTGAAAGCCTTATAAGGATATTGTGGAATTAAAAATCGATAAGCGTTTATATTATGTGCAGATGAAAAAGATATGGGGTTTTAATGTCTTTGGACACGCAAACAACGATAAATATTACATTAGAATTTTGTATTAATTGTTAAGTATCCGACGAATAACTATATTTTTTCTTGTAATAACCGCTTTTAACCCTTTTAGATCTCGTAATTAACGCAAAGTTAGATATTAACTGCATGAATTGCGGGATTGTTTGAAGAGTTACCGCAGTCCTCGAACGCAAAGGGCAAAGGAAGGAACAAAACACGAGTGTTTTTTATTCAGAAAAAGTCTAATACTTCCTCTCGCTCAAACCAGAGCGGGAAACATATGATAATTTCCCACCCTAAAAAATAGAAATCTAGTTGACACTTCGCGTGACCCAAGAGCTGGCTTTTACCTCAGTCAGAGATGAAACATTGCCCTACAACGTGTCAATGCCGCCAGTCCAATTTAGCTTCACACTTTTTTTTGACTGAGTGCCATTTTGGAAATGTAAATGGTCTATTTGAAATAAATATGTTGGTGTTTGAGTTTTTTGCGCACACTTCCAGTCAACAGCAGTAAATGGCAGCAAAGGAATTTTTTGACGCCATATTTTAGTTAGGGGTTATTGCTTAAATGTATATATAACTAGCTGATCCGGCAAACTTCGTACCGCCTAATTGTCAATGAATAGTTTTTTCTTGACTTTTAAACCTTCCCTGGACTATTGCGAATGTTTCAAGACCAAAATGAACCAAATCGGTCCAGCCGTTCTCGAGTTTTAGCGAGACTAACGAACAGCTATTCATTTTTATATTTAAGAAGATATACCTATACAGTTTTGATTAGTTGTTATTATTTTTATTATTTTATTGTATAAAAAAGAAAGATATTAACTAACATTTTAAAAGTAACGGAAAGATAATTCTAATGCGTACTTATCTAATGTTGAAGAAAGTAAAGATTATTAAGATCAACTAGTTTCGTGGTCGCGTAATTTAGAAAGTGTCATTGCAAATTATTTTCCTGTTTGCATCCGGCTGCATAATTATACAGCCTTATTTGTAGGTAAAAAAAAAACGTAATTTAAAAATAATCTACATCATTCAAGAAATATTTAGGGTGCGGTGTTCATCACTATGCGGATTTGGTCCGCGTGCAGAAAATTTCAAAAGGCAAAAAACGCGTCCCGCGTGCGTATTGTACGCATTACAATAAATACTTGTATGAAAAGCTCATTTGCGGAGGTTACGCACGATATTAAAGATAGACTTTTTTTTGTAATGTTCAGCATGTGCCAATTAATATTGAATTTATTAATGACTAGATGTTCAAATTACGCTCAATCTTTGTGTATAAAAGTTATCTACATTGCTTTCGCACATTTTACGTGATGCCCGAACAAATAAACGGAAAAACAGACAAAAATTCTAAAAATGCTGGAAATGGGTTTTATTGGTTATTCTTGAACACCCTAGCTATTTTTTTGTTTTTTTGTTTTCATGTACAAAAAACACTTTTCTACAGTTTTATTATATGTATAGATGTGTTTAAATAATCATAGAAGTTAAATATTTGTTAAAAATACTATTTTAGCTATACTCGTATACATATTTGTTCGCCTCTGGGCAAAACATAGACGATCTACCTGTCTTTAACACCGCACACTTTCTTATAACTTGACCTATGTTTACAAATAAAATCTTCTTATTCTTATTCTTCTTATTCTTTAACAGATAATTGTAACTTAGTCACGTCACATAACATATACACTAATAAAGGCGAAACTTTGAGTGTGCTTGTTACTCCTTTACGCTCAAACGGCTCAACGGATTTTGATGAAATTTGTTACATGGATAGATCATGTCCTGAAATAAGACATACATTATCCTTTTTTTAAGTTGGGAAATTATTCAATGACTTCTCCCGCTCAAGGGCGGAGCGGGAGGTACCTATGTTCTCTTATCTTACAGAAATCAACCCATGGCCCCAGTACACTTCGGCCCACGTGCCATTTTTTTGAGGTGAGAACTGTGAGAAGTTATCAAATAACTTTATTTTAATTCAATTTATTTTAAATGTTTTCATTTAACTTGAATTTATGTTCGATGTTTCAATTTATTTAATTAATTTTCAATGTTTTCAATTTATTTTAATTTGTATTTGTAGCGTTGTTAATCATTATGATTGTGTTTTGTGTGAGTGTTTAATTTATTTAATTTTTTTTTTTGTTTTTGTTTGTTATTCTGTGATTTATATGTTTTTTTTACAGCAGCAGCATTATTAAAGTACGCTAATCGCTATTACGCCTATTGTCATGTGCATAAATTATGTTGTTATTAAGATTGTTCCTTGTGTGTAAAATGTATGTAAAGTAGCTTTACTTCATTTACATTTAAACAAAATAAATTACCCTTTCCACTCTGGGTGTAGCGAGAGGAGTTTCAGACTTACTGAATAAACTCACCTGTGTTCCTTCAATTGCCCCTTAAGTTCTATGGCCACAGTAACTCTTTGGAACAACCCAGTAGGTTAGCATGTTCGTACGGTATAATTTTCGACATACACGCAGACGAAACCAAGCAAAAGCTTCTAAAACTATATTTTGTTGAAATTATATCATTAATTAAAACCTTTATCAGGAACAAAGCAATCGCAGTATTTACGTTTAAAATGCAATTTATCAGAACATGGTCTTGTTTAGTCTACTTGGTAATTAAACGAGAGCTTTCACTTCAGTAATGGAATTCAATTAAAACTAAAACGCAGTGTATTCAGCCGGTGATACCAACTTACTAGCCCGCGCGTACTTCCGCTGAATACGATTCATTTAATTATCATTCGAAGACCTAACATTTTTACAAACTACACTTAGTTATTTAATTAAAATTCTTGATTGTCTGTCTACAGTTCCACACAGGTTAATCTAAACTCTCAAAACTCAATTAGCTAATTAAACAACCGGGTAAGAAAGTACAACAAAACTATATGGAGAAGCGCAGCAAAGGCATCTCATATTGGCAGTGTAGTCGCGATCGATGGCGCCCCCTCGCGGCCCCCAATCAGCTCCATCAAAACTCGAGCTCATTACTCAAAATCGATTAGCGTTATTAGTGCGGCGCGTCTTCGTTAGCCCGTGATGGAGGGTAATTTATTGGCATCTCTTAATTAGGGATAAGTCTAATTGGAGGCTTAGTCGTAACGAGGCCCTCGAAATCTGACGTCCCGACGAATAAATTGGTCGGCCGGGCCAGGGCCCCAGCGCGCGGCCCGGGCGGCGGGCCCCGCACGCACGACGCTCTGTCACCGCTGATATTTTGACGTGCCAACTCGATTTATGCTCCTCCACAGTACTCAGTTTAACGACAGCTCTAATAAGTTTCAAACATAGACTTAGACCTGGCTTAAAAGGATGCGTCATAACGAATGGGATTTAGTAGACGGTAATGAAAGTTATGCGTTTCGACGTCTAATGGCGGTCTGGAGACTACTAAACGATTTTAAAGTCGTACACACGAGATGTTTATAGTTAGGGAATATTGATTTTATACGTGGTTTGACGTGGAACATAATGCATTGTCGTAAGACTAATTCGGTCGGGTGGGATCTGCGGCGATCGCTAAGCGGTGCGGTCGGTGCGGTCGCCGTTCAAAGCGGTTCGAACAAAAATAAAGGTCGGGAATAAAGCATATAAATAAAAGAGTGCGGACAACGGCATGATCAAGTGCACCGCGCGATGTAACGCGATACTTTGTAGCGTGCCTTATTCCGACGAAAGGTGCCCCCCTGCTCCCCCCCTCTTGCCCACCGGCGGCCCACAGAACTGGTCAACTCTATAATTAGATCGCTCCTCTGTGACACACTACGTGGAAATAATTTGTATTTTAATAATGAGACGAATTTAGATCGTAGATAACTCCACTTCTATAACGGTCGGATTGCGCCGTAAAACAAAACGGTGAAATTGTTCAACTTGTTGAAGAAAATTTAATTATTGGACCTTGTCATTATTTCTTACAACCAAAAATTCTAGTTGGAAAATATTACTCAGATTACAAATTCTAAACTAAGAGCAAATTGACATGAAATTCTAACTAAAACTACGAGTAATTTCCCATTTTCCACAACCGACCAAACTCAAAACTTTCAAATCTGTTCCAATTGATAAAAATCTTCACTGAAGCACAGAATAAGTAATGACTGAAGATCAATTAATTCCGTAATCGCCATACTTTATAACATTAAAAACAATATATGTATAAGAAATCTGTCACTTAATTGTTCCAAATCGATACAAGGCCCGAGAGTGCCAAAGAATCGGTTTAATGCCAAATCGAATTACGATCAGACGATGTAGGAACAGTGGTGGCTTGGAGCTGCGTCAACACTATATATTTTTAAGTTGGTACCTGTATTATTTGAATAATATTGACCTTGAATGTTTACACAGGTGTCCATCTTCCATTCATGTTCAATACTCGAATAATTATTTAATTAGGCACACTTTCATTTTTTATTAAGAGTTTTGTTGCGGAGAAGAATTGTCTGTTGTATGTGTAATTTTGGGTTTATCATTTTTACTAATATGTAATTTTTATTTATTGCTTCAATATAACTTTTAAACTTCTACTAACTATATTTAATATTATTTGTATGTTTCTTTTTTATCATTTATATAGATAAATAAGCTAAGGTTATGTCTTATTGAGTCCGATTAAATGCTAGGTGACATTAGAGGGTAGAAAGATGGAGTTGACTCTTACCTCCTCCCTCCTTCTCTTCTTAATGATCTGACATGATCGAAAATAGACGTGTGAGGAAAGGAAGGCCGTTGTCCAGTAGTAGGATGGGTTAGTAAGATTAGATGTGTTTAAATTTCCTTTTGCTAGCTATGATACACAAGCTAATTACATCGTTTCTATAACTAACTAGCAATGCCTAAAGGTACTCGTAATTGAAGGCTCGTACTAGGTTTAACGTTCAAAACGTGTAGAATACAACACAAAACCTTTCTCTCAGAACAAAATACTGAGAAACCAAACATAATGACTAAAAATTTCTCGCTATAGAACAATTCGCCATTCAAAACGGTCATAAAGATCACCGCGCTAATCCCCGAGCGTTTCAAATAAAACCGAATGGACCGGCTACGTGGGCCATACATTACCCTTTCTTAGGACGACGTCTCGGCGGACTAATGCCTACAATGTGTATTATAGCATTTAATATAATAATAACGTAATGAAACGTCTCGCGCGAGGGGCGCGGGCGGGCGCGCGGGCGCCGCGGCGAGGGGGGCCGCGGGAACCGGTCGCGGAGGTCATCGGCAGCGAGCCTTCCGCGACCAGTGTTGCCAGCTTAGCCTGACTCGAATGCCCATTTAAGTAGTTTTTCGAAACGGCTGAGGTTAACTGGGACAGCCCGTAACATTTGTTGCCTTTTTAAGTAGTCTATTAGTCTTGCATGCGGCAGCTATAGACAGGATACATTAGAAGTAATGATCTGTGCATGCGACTCTACATTATGCAAAACTTTTTTCTTCGTTCAAGTACATATCCGCTTTTTGCAAGGCTCCGATTTTCTTAGAAAACAAGACATCATTAAGGATATTTTCCAGTTTATTACGTGGTAACATTCGAAATGTACCATTTGAACGTGTCCAAAAATTCCAGGTGGTCGGGAGGTTGGCAACCCACCGCCGGCTATGGTAATGCTCCGACGCGTCGCCCGCGCGTATGTTAATGCTCCATTAAGATTATACTAATTGAAAGCCAATAAATACAACGGCTATGAATATTAATTTTATTTGGCTTCGCGCTGTTACTGAACGGACCAGTTTCTAGATCGCGTGCGACGAATTACTCGCGACTCTTTCCAATATTTTATAGAAGATACAAGCGATGACGGACTTCGGAGAATGCGGGCCATGTTTAAGTTCAATGAAAGTCGGCACAAGTTTATTGCTGTATTCGGCTAATTTGACGTGTTGTTGAAGCTTCGTATGTTTTGCCCACATTTCGGGTTATATGATTGATGATTATATGCGCATAATTTTGCTTAAAAATGCGTGTTAGGGAAACACCGAAATCGTGCCAACATCAACCTCATTGAGGTTAATTTTAGCTTTTGAAGTCGATCAAAAAACACCTTGAATTCATAAACAATCAGTGCTTAGGTGCTTACTGTAGTTAAGCAAGCGTAACGCCAGTAGTTACCGACCATTGACAAGTGCAGCCGTCACCGGAGGCATGGCGGCAGTCGGCGGCGTGCGTATCTTTGCCATCCGGCCGCCACCGCTAGCGTGACGACTGACGTCTCGATATTCCTGTCAATCCCGTTCGTCGTCGATTACACAGGACAAATCAATTACCGCTCGCATTCCACCGGCAGCCGACCGACGAATTCTCTGTCACGATCCTATCACGGACGATGACGAGACCTCTCATCGAACGGTATGCAGAACATTGCGCGCCCTGTCCGCCCCTAAAGACTGGATTTGCACATAGAGAGCGATGGATCGCGCGCTTCATCAATTGTCCGTGAATTCCTCGCATTCAAACATACGTCTAGATCGCATCGCCGTGTGCCTCAAGCATGGCTCAGCTTTGACCACGCCAAGAATTTCGTGTTCGATACCTGAACCGGAATGTTATCAGTACGTCGCATCGGTACTCGGCATCAAACATGTCAGACACTATCGTACTACATTGTAAACCACTATTTAAATGAGTAGATAAATTAATTGAAAACGCAATCATGTAATGCGCTCGATATAATAAATACGCAGGTATTACATGTATCGTGTACATCCTGCGGTTATCAGCTAAATGGGTATGAATGATTGATCCCGTAAGTGGTAATAATCGGTTTGTGTGGCGGGCCGGATGAAAGTCGTACTGAGGTGGCGTGTTCAAACATCTTGCGTTTTTTTTTTCTAGAACTTGCTTGGTGTGCAAATAGAGGTAATTACACTATCACAAAAAAATTATATAGACGAATAGTTTGTATGTATGTGTTTATGTTTGTTACTCCTTCATGCTCAAAAAGCAGAGGCTGAAGTAAGTCTTTTTTAAACACAAAGACGTGGTGGTGGATCGCTGCAGCCGCGTCGTGTGCTCAGTACTCGGGTCTGTAGACCGAGTGGGCTCGGCTGCCACCGCCGCGCCGCCGGGTCAATGTCAGCGCGTGCGGTTTTCCTTCGGCGCTGGGCCGCGAGGTCGGCTAACTGCTAATTATTTTTCGACCAACGAGTTGCAACATCAGCTGGTTTATGATGACTAACTGACTAAATGCGGTTTAGTGGTCACGAAATACTTTAGTGATTATCGCTGCGTAGTAACAGGAATGTGTTTGCTGTGAAAGTTTGTTTTGTGTTAGGTTTACAGGGAGTGAGATCCCAATGTAAGGCAGTGGATGCGCAAGAGCACGCGCCCACGCGGGGTCGCCGCTGTTCGCCGAGATTTTATGTTAATCGAAGAGCCGTGTCGTCGGGCGACGTGTACATAAGACACAACGGTTAGGTAATACGGAACATCCAGTCAGAAATACATTAAATACGCCATTATCCACAGCCGAGAACAATTTCACATTTACGACTTTACACTGACACGTCGTAAATTGACTTTATATAGTTTCTATTGCGGCCTTATTTGCACATGAGGTGATCCGAAACGAACCCGAGCGCAGGACAAATTGCAACGATACAGCACAACTGTTTATTAGATTTATTATGTAAACTTGCAGTAGCCCGCGGTTTCACCCGCGCCTTTAGTTACTGTTCCACATGCGTGCTTGATGTTATAATTAGCCTAAATTCTTCATCACATACAGAAAAGTTTTGTCTAATCCGACTTGTAATTCTGGAAATTAGCACGTTTAAACAAACAAAAATACTTTACTTTTCCGCTTTATTATCTTCCATCTTCTTCTAGAAAAATAAAAGAAAAAAATAACTGACTAACACTTCAACGCACAATCACTTGCGCAATTTTATGACGTAAGGATTTTTGAAAATTCAATTTTTATGGGGGGAAAGAGTTAATTCGTTTGTATGCAAAATTTTATTCCTTGGACCCATGTTCCTGAAACAATATAAATAGTAACCCAAGTTAATAAAAAAATATTATTATTATGTAACGATTATTTTATATATTTTTTTGTATGTGTGTCATATGATCACTAAAAATTTGGTACCAATAATTTATTTATATTTTAATAATAATAATAAAAAAAATGTAAAAATGAGTTAAATTATATTTCAATAAAATTTTATTATAAACCTAAATATTGTGTATAAGTAGAAGCAATATTGTAATAATAGATAAATATAATAATTAAATAAATATTTGCAATGTTATGATTTCAGTTAGTGCATGATGTGATATATAATTAATGTTAAATAATATTAATGAATTTAAAATGTGTTTACTTATTGTTAGATGTGGTAGTAGAATAAAAGGCTTTTTGTTTTATTTTATTTTTTATTTATTTATTCAAAAGCTGTATAGAAGAATCTTATTCCATTGTTTTCAAAACTACCCTCAAAATGTGGTTTAAAACGGTATTAAAGTTTTTGTGAAATCATTCTAGCGAACAAAGTTGCTGGCTTGTATTAGTGTTTAAGGACACATAAGTCATGTCTCGTGAGGAATAAATGCAGTAAAACAAAACTCGCTACACACGATCGGTTTTCTGTTAAATCATTTTTTTTTTTTTTAACTCAATGTCGGTAATGTTATTACCATAATTATACACCTAATGAGAAATTTACATTCAGCCGCAAAAAATCCGGGTCTAATACAAGTGTGACAGTTTTTTAAATACTAAGATAAAATACCCAAGATGAATTTTGTAAAAATCTCTTATTAATTTTTACAAATTTATTTAATCATCTTATTTTAATATGTTGTTGAATTGTGTTTTTTTTTTTTTTAATTTTGAAAATAATTAGTTAAATTCATGAAACTCGTGATGTTGGAGATAACTGATTAATTGATTATCTTTAATACTAGAAAATACGGGATACATTTTGTATTATTTTTTATTTATTTAATTCTGTATGCACACAAAATTACAGAGTTGAACTTAATGCCTTCAGGCATTTTCTACCAGTCAACCTACAATAAAGTATTACAATATTTAATTGAAAATAATGACAGCTAAGTTTGAAACAAATTAGAAACATATTTTTGTTATACTTGTCAATTTAGTTATATTAGAGCATTTAGTAAATCTTTAGCTATAATTTGAACAAATTAGACGTTTTTTGAGATTTATCATATATCTTGCGGTCCCGACAGACACTGTCGTGCCTGAAAGCAGGTTTTTAGGGAGATAGAAATAAAAAACACGAGGACTCGAATGCAAAACCACCTACCAGGTACAATTATATTTTCAAACCATCCAGGGACCCAGTCAAAGTTTCATCTAAATCGATCAAGCCGTTTTAGTTGAGTGGCAAAACACGTAGATAAGAAAGAATTATGTACCTTTATGAAGTAAACGTTGCTTAACTGCATGTGACATAGATATTATTTACGAATGATCTATGTACAGTCAGCAAACAAAGGTGCACTCGCATTCTAAAACAAACAGTCTGTAGATGAATGTATCGGTGGAGCAAGATTAGTAAATATAATCTTTAAGTTAGATTCCATGCTATAGATTAGATCAGCTGTGCACCTTTTACTGCTTCCAATAAATAAATTTTAGAAACTTTTGTTTTGATGGAGTGTGATGGCACTTTTGACCCTTGCCCATACATAACTTTGGGAAATATCTCAGTTTTTACCCGACTGCGCCAGAAGGAGGGTTATGTTTTTTTCGAGAGTATGTATGTATGTATGTATAATTGTTTGGCACGCTCTGCAGCCTGAACGGCTCGATGGATTTTAGCTTGAGAGGTGTCGTTAGATTCGTATTTACTGTGAGAGTGACACTGGGTAAATCAAAATAAAAAAAAACAAAATGGCGGATTTTTAGCGCCAAATTCAAATGTTTGGCACGCTCTGCGACCTGAACGGCTCAATGGATTTTAGTTTGAGAGGTGTCTTTAGAGCCTTTTCATGAATGCTCAGAAAAGCAGTCGGGTTTTTTAAATTACCGTTTTTATTCTACGTAGAAAACACTGGATCGAAAATAACAGGTCAGGTGACCTGTTATTTTTGCGGTCCAGTGTTTATTTCCTCACGTACTTATTTTATGTCTGGAAGTTATATAAGTTTAATAACAACGAACTTATGGGAAGCGAGCTAAAGTTCAAAAAAAAGTTTAATTGTAAAATAATGATAATTACTGTAATAGGTTATTAATAAAGAGTATGTGAAGGAATTTAAAATCGTGTACAAGATATCGAATGTGCTCTTTATTCATTTATAGTGGCCCATAAATTAGCTATTTAATGTAATATTCATTACGGCATGCCGCATTTTTCTACGCTACCGTAGAGTTACATTTGTAAGAAATTCCGTGTTCAAGTAGTAGTTGTAATTCAAAAGTGTCAGACTACAAACTAACACAATTAAGTTTATATAGGAAACACGGAAAAAATTTTCTTTATCTTTAATTAAAAACGTTTTCCCACACTGGGAACTTCTCCTGTTTTGTATTTTGGGTGAAGTAGTAAACATTTGAATTCACAAACACAGGACGCCCGAAACAACACTATCTGTAGACCATACCAAACTTTATTCCATGCTCGAATCGAACCCATGATACGCAGCGCTCCAGTCAGTCGTTCAACCACTACGCCAACCGTGCTATAGCTCAAATGTTTCTTATGACTCAGTATTTTATTTTTTTAGGTGGGAAAATCATCCAATGACATCTCCCGTTCTTGGGCGGAGCGAGAGAGTGGGTCAGACTTTTACTGACTAAAAACTCACTACTTTTCCTTCTTCGCCTTTCATACCAGGGCCGAGTTTTCTTTTCTACTAGGGTTTGACTCTGCTTAGCTCCTAGGGTTTGCTAACATCTCCTTGAGGCGCGCGAGCAATAATACGCGCCGTCGACGAATTGGGTTCGGTCCGGACGGCTACCGGACGGTCGAACGGCGAGCTACCCATTGCTCGTCGTCCGCAAGCCTGCGCTTACGGTGGCCAAAAATCGGAATCGGGGTCCCTGCAGCTGAGACCTGAGGGCCGCTTCCTCGCGTATGCACGTGCGGCCTCCTCCTTTGCCAGCATTACTGTTTCGCAGAAAGAGGCGACCGCCTGCCACTCCTCCCCACTTCGGACCATAGCCTAGCCAAGGCTCGGCGCGAGAGATCGTTGCCGCCGTTCGCCCCTACGAGGACACGGCGGTGCTCTGCCCAAGCGGGGCAAACCTCTACCGTATGCTCCATCGTGTCCTCCGGGACATGAACCAGTATGAATCTCGTGCCTTTTTTACTGTGAATTTCGTTCTGCCTTAGAAAATACGACTTCAGGTGAACTGTATCGACTTTTACGATCAGTACCTCTACCATGAGTTTTAAGCAATAGTATTCGTCGCTACTCGATATCGACGCCGTAAATATTTTGTATGGCAAATTTTGCAGCGCCTCTAGCGGTCACTTGCAGAACCAAAATTTGCCATACAAAATATTTACGGCGTCGATATCGAGTAGCGACGAATACTATTGCTTAAAACTCATGGTAGAGGTACTGTGCAATAGACAGATTTACTATCCGTAGTATACTCTAAATCCAAATCACATTTGAATTAAGATAGTAAACAGTTTTTAAACATAATTGTTTACAGTTAATCTGCGGTTTTAGAACGTTTAATTGTGTAATTTATTTCATCACCACTGCTTTCAAAACGGGGAAGGAAAACATTGTGAGGAAACTAGTATTTCCGAGAACTATTCTCTAAGAAAACGCAGCGCTGCCGTAACGACGAACATCCAAATAGGACACATTGAATTAACAATCCAATGTATAGGTTTATTAGGTTGACAATGCAATGTATCCTATTTGGGTGTTCGTCGTTGAGGCAGCGCTGCGTTTTCTTAGAGAATAGCACCACAGGAATGAACGGGAGTGGGTTTTTAGCATCGATTACTGGGTTTTTACTCAGTAAAAGTCTGACACTATCTCCCGCCCCGCCCAAGGGCGTAAAGATATCATTGATTGACTTTTCCACCAAAAAAAAAAAATCTGAGAACCAAAACAAAACTCGAAGACATGTGACATCCATCTTGAGGAGACATTTTATAGACTGAGTATGTTATGTTAGAAGTTAAAAGCTTGGTACGTGCGATGGAACAAAATCAGATAACATGATGTAGGTACCGATGAAGGTTAGGACGCCAACATGTCGACACCCTTGCGCCATCTCATCTTATCTCGTCTGTACCGGCGCTGCCGTTGCGGCTACTGAGGTCCTCTAGTGGCGCAATTGGCCAATAGCCTTGTTGGTAATTACAGTTTTAACCCCTTTAGAGTCGGAACACTTGGGTCATGGTGTCCGAGTGCGCGATTCCATTTCAAGGATATTTTTGACTGATAGGCACTGATGCAAGAGAAGGCTTGATTGTTTTTTACCCAAAGAATTAGTATTGCCATTCAACGTGGCATTGCTGCCAGTCTTCTGGGAGTATTTCGGATGACATCGATAGTCGTGACGACTAATAGCTTAATAGCGACGACCCTCGACCTCGACGAGGAGACTCTCAGTAGGTGGCTGTATCAAGGGTTTGATTCAAAAAGTGGTATTCTTAGATTGGGCTCCTAATATGAGAAGGTTCCTCTCTCGGAGCCCTGGCTTGACTTGATCCGATACCGGTTGACTACTACTTTTTATTTTGAAATGTGTTTTCAAATATTTTTTATTATTACTATATTTATTTTTAATAAATATCTATTAATAGTTTATGAAATCATATACTTTGTTGGTTACACCTCCTGCCCAGCCAGGAGGTGTTTGTTCAGCAGTAACCAGCAATATTCAACAATTTTTCAAATAATAACTTAAAAATATTTTATTTACAGCCATTTAAATTTCCAATAACACAAGTTACAAGATCAATACAAATGTAATCCAGAAATATAACCAGTCACAAGTACATACAAAAACGTTCAACATTTTATCCACGATTTAAATAACTTCAAAGGATGTCTCAATTTATACAAATAAAGACGTAACAATAAATAAGAGCGTGCTTTGTAACGAAAATATCTTATAGTTGGACCCAATATCGTGATCCGTAAGCGTCTCCTACGCAAACACCTACTCCTGAGGTACTCACGTAGATACCTTTTTCAATCTATACCATAAAACTATATTTGAATAAAAATGTAAGTTTGTATGTATATGTGTAAGCTCATCACGTGAGAACGACTGGAACGGTGTAGCTGTTTTTTTTTTTGGTATGAAAACTATTCTAGCCCGAAAAAAAAAAGTTTGAAAATTCGACAAAATTAAAATAATAATTGTGTATATGCCGTTTTCGACATCTATAAAAATTACATCAGTATCTATCATCTATAAAAATTATTGACTATAAAACTGAGATTTTTGACATCTATAAAATTGACACCGAAACATTGAAACTGTAAACATTACCAAATTATTGACTACTATATGAATTATTAAACTATTATACTGAATAATGAATTACTGCTATAGTGTTGCCTAACAGTATTGTATATTATTGTGTGCTAAAAGGCGGGTCATAGATGTACTTCAATAAATAAACTATTACATCTTATTTTTAATAAACAATTTTGACTTTTGACTTTGACAAAATTTGATGCAGTTATTTGAGAGCAGTGATGGTCGAGTCGTAACAGCTCCGAAGCACCATTAGGCACGACACGTTGTAGGTCGCGGGCATAAATCCAGCCAGATGCATTACTTTGTGTAATTTATTTCATCATCACTGCTAAAATCTGCATCAAAACGGTGAAGGAAAACATCGTGAGGAAACTGGCATATCCTAGAACCAAAAATTTGTTTCACCAACCCGCACTGGGCTCGCGTGGCGGATTAAAGCCCATTTCCTCTCCTATAGAGAAGGCCTGAGTCCCATCAGTGGGAACATTTTAAGGCTTATGTTATGTTATGATGTAGTAATAAATGTATCTATCTAATAAAATTGAGGTATTTGTTTCTCTTTTGTCCAAACACACTAATCTCTTGTTACTATACTCACGTTTCCCCAATTCTCGAAAAAAAAAAAAAACGAGAGAGAAATAAAATCATTGTTTCCAAAAATTTACGATTACTTTTTTTCATAGTCCCCTGCTAGAACAGATTGTATATATTAAAACACTAAAACGAAAAAAAAATAGCACGGACGAGTGAAACCGCGACGCACAGCTAGTGTTTTAATATATACAATCTGTTCTAGCAGGGGACTATGAAAAAAAGTAATCGTAAATTTTTGGAAACAATGATTTTATTTCTCTTTGTGATGCAATACAGATAAAAGTATTATTTGGTTACGGAAATGGTCATAAAACAATAAAAGTCGATTAGATAATTAATTTATGAGGCCTCCGTGCCAGATGGTGGATTTATACGATACGAACCGAACTTTAACAAAATCTATTCATGCTTTATCTTATAATTATATTTAACTAGCATTTTTTATGGTAGGTAAAATCATACAATGACAAATCCCGCCCTTAGGCGGAGCGGGAAGCAGTGTCAGACTTTTACTGACTAAAAACCTACCCCGTTCCTTCGTTCCCTATCGTATAGGCTTCGACCCTGTCTGTAGCTAGCAGGCTGGGCCTCTACGGTTTGCTGGCAGCTCCTTGAAGCGCGCGGGAACAGAACGCGCCATCGACGATTTCGGCTCAGTCCGATCGGTTACCGGATGATCGGACAGCGTGCTACCCATTGCACGCCGTCCGCAAGCCCGCGCCTACGGTGGCCGGAAATCGGGATCGGAATCCCGGCGGCGGCTGGGGCGAGCGTCCCGTTGCCTCTGCTGATGCGGTCGGCCTCCTCCTTTGCTAGCACTACTGTTTCGCAGAAGGAGGCGACCGCTTGATATTTAACTATACTATGTTTTTTTATTAGATGAAGTAAAGTGACAGCTATAAAAATGGTTGTTTGACAGTTGGGCATTGTCCACTGCTGTCACTTTACTTCATCTAATAAAAAATCATAGTATAGCTTCTGCTTCTGCCAGTGGCTTCGCCCGCGTGAAAGTCGGTTTTTCCATACAAATTTTTAACCCCCGTTTTACCCACATAAGGATGGAGTTTCGTAAAATCCGTTCTTAACAGAAGTCTATACCGTATAAGGAACCTACCTGCCTTAAGTTTGTAAGTGTTATATTTCTAGTTTCTGATATTTTGTGATTAATCAGTGAGTGGTATTTCGTTTTTATATATATAGATTTATTGACACTTTAATTCTTAATGACAATAATAAAAAAATAAATTATATAATATAAAACAAATTACTTTTGTCACAACAAAAGTAATTTGTTTTATGTAATTTACTTTTTCTAATTTTGTGTGTTGCACTAATATATAATGGGGACGAAAAGTTGCCTTTTAATAAATAAATAATTCCATTATTTATCTACTAAATAAAAATGTGGTGTCAGTGTCATAAGTGTTTGTTAACGAACTCCTCCAAAACGGCTGGACCGATTTCATAATGTTTTTGTGTATATAAGTATTTTGTAAGTTTGAGAATAGGTCACAGGCTATTTTTTATCCTCATACCCCTGCATTTTGTTCTTTGTTAATTTACATGGCAGAACAACGATTGATGGGCCAGCTAGTAATATCAGACAGGTGGTGAAATTCCCAAAGAAAAAAAAGTAACATACTTATGTATTATTGCTTTTGAAACGTTTTAGGCAGGTAAAATTTTATAGGTTCCATAGAAATAACCTTTATATTTAATTTTAATATATGTAAGTATACTAATTACCAATGTACTCAAAGGGAATAAGGGTAAAAAGGAAAGTTCTAATGCTTTTTTAACATTTAATTATAATGTTAACACAATACCCACTGATGTTTTATCACGAATTAACAATTCAAACAAAACAGTCGAGGTAAGCATGAGGGCCTTCTAGGCACAAGTATTAATTAAGAGGGTTGAGCCACTCCGTCTCTAATTAACCGAAGACCCGAGCCCGCCACATTCGGAGTAATTAGTTCCCTCCGAGGGCTGTTCTCACGCTCTCGGACCTTCAACATCGCGAAATAATAGGAATTTCATCGATTACAATTATGCAGATAAGGCAAAATATAGTTGAGTACCGAGTCAGTCGGACACATTGAATAAATTAGTCGTCATTAATACCGAGTTGAGAATGGAGCGCGCCGGACGGTAAGAGAGATGTCACACGTGCAGTGTCATTACGGAGCAGGCGGCCGCGGTCAGCTGGCGCAATTTGTCCCCCGCTACGTGGATCGGTTATTAATCTGTTGCTACAATTACCCGCCGACCATTGAATTAATTGTACCCCTTATCTGGCGAATTCACTCGCCAACGTCAACTTATCGAGATGTTATGTTCTTGCGTAGCTGTCAAGAAACATTCGTGCTGATATTTTTATTGTTGCAAAAACCTACCAATGTGATCTTGCGTTGTTATAATGTCAACCAGTTGTCGCCGTTACAGCGTGCGCAAAAACTTTCTTTCTCGAAGTTTTACTTAAAAAAAAAAAACTCATTTAAGGCATTCGATCGAAAAGCCGTCGACAATGAAATAAATGATCCCTCTCAACGACACAGCAATAAAAATTTCATAATAAGACTTTTTAAAACAATAACACTCGAACGAGGGTGGTCGAGAATCTTTATTAAAATCTCGAGAGAGTAATAAAAGCACAGTTAAATGCGGAGAACTCTGATGAAAATATTAATTAATGTTTCGGAATGGGAAACATGTTGCTAATTAAATGGCGATATCGCATAAAACGTAATTAGAGGCCGGGAACATTCGTTTCTCACGGGGCCGGGACGGGGCGGGATGCATACGTCCCGGCGGGCGAGCGTGCCGTACCGGGCCCCGTGCGGCCCGGCTCAGGCCTCACGGCGCATCTCTCGCGCTTATGAAAGGAATGCAACGCGTACGCTTACACAGCAAAACAGGTTACGCTCCAACTGCGTACTGCATAAAGATTTTCTTTACTCGACACATTAAAATTCGCTCTTAATAGTTGTTAACTTTTTGCAAGCCACCTCCTGTTAACAATGTTCATAATGCAATTTGTAAGAATGATTAAATAAAATCGGTTACGAGTCGCGGGTGATTCTTCGAGAGTTTAATTTAAAAATAGATTAAAGAAGGAGGAGTTTATAAATATAATAGAAATTCCGCGAGAGCGAAACTATGAGCATTCCGTGAGGCGGCGGGCGTTATTAAATGCACTGACTGGCAACTATTAGCCGCGATGATAGACGCATGAATGGGCGGCGTAATTAAAAAAATCAATGATCACTTATTGTAATTAGCGGTGTATCGCTTGGCCGACAAAAAGGTAATTGTTTCCTGACGGCCGTCAATCAGTCGACGAGAGAATAGAGTGAGATCGACACGTGCGCCCGCAGACCGTGCGACGTCTCTCCATTCTATTGCGATGCATAATAACGCGATACTAAAGCTGTGAATAACGGATTGATCAATAGAATATGGTAATTATTTAAAAAAAAAATATGTTTGTCTTTTTGGAGAATAGGTAGGTAATGACGCATCAGTTTTGAATTTACATTTAGATATTCTTATGATTATTGAAACGGCTATCGGTTCTTAATTATATACTTTCTGCATTGCTTTTACATACAAAGAACAAAAGTGAATCTTATACTAAGAGTTGATTTAAAAGAGGTTTTAATTTTAACATAAAATGTGATCAAAAAAACCGCTGCCAATATAATATCTTGAAAGACCATGTTTCGTCTCCTACTCGATGACATAAAAAATAAACTTAATTTTAATTAATGTTACCTTTTGCATTGTTTACAATTCCAGTAATTGAACAAAGCGGATAGTCATAAATAACGTTGGCAACACAATATAACAGCTTAAGATACACAGAGTCGTCGCGTTATCTAACAAACAGCAGAGGCTCGTATATTTCATAATGAGGTTATTACTGACTTACTGAGCATTCTAGTTGCCTTATCTGCGGCTATTCCGAAGCAGAGACTAGCGCCAAATTGGCGTGGCGGAGTGCGCGGGCGCAGGCGATCGGTCGCGCAGATATAGCTAATTAAGGGCCGCGCGCGCCGATCTATTTGGAGAGATCTAGCCGCTGACGTGTGAAAATACCCAATTAATTAACGCGAAACGCTCACCCGATCGCGGGGCATCGCACCTCACGCTCGTGTGCAACAGGAACGACCTGACGCTACCGAGTTTCTATTACAACTTTAATTCGAACTATCTCTCGTTAGAGACACCATTACCATTGTCAACTTGAGACTCGGCTTTGTAACGAGCCGTCTCCAAGCTGACAAGCCTGACATATTTAGACTTCTTGACGTAAATTCAATCACTAATCACCCACTGCCCACCAAGTTCACAATAGCCCCACAAATTCAAAGAATTTGTGCCATAAATATATTCGATTGCACATTAGCGGCACTACCTATAAAGTGGAACATTTGAGCGTTTATTTATGACAGAGCAGACTCCCGTCAATTAAGCGGGGTTCCCCTCTGAGGCCGTGTGGAGATGAGGGCGCGGGGGGTGGAGGGTGGCTGGTTGGATTGGCGGTGTACTAACAGGCGAATAGATGGAGGTGAGCGATGGCCGCGGTGTAAAGCGAGTGTTAATGGGCTATTAGCGGGCGGTGCGACGGCGTCTAATTGGCGCGCGGGCACGCCGGCACGCCGCGCGCACGCCGCGCCAGCACGCGCTAGATGCGCGCTGATACCACGCACGCTAACTGCACTATTTTCGGATACTTAATTGCCTATTTCCCCTAAGTTCTATCGTGATTTTGGTGGAAGGTGCATGCATACAAGCTCACTTTGTTTTTGAAAGCCAGATCCAGTTGATATAAATTCACAATGATAGCCGTTGTAATTGCTTCATGAAAGTAACAATAGCGTAGTTAGTATGCAAGTGTAGCGCTATACACCGTTAAATTTTAGTCGTTTTAATGCCGCGGAGGGTCGATTCGGTATATGAAATACTATCGATTAGTAAAGATAAAATTAAAAATGAAAGCCTGTTTTTTCTAAAACTCGAATATGTGCATGTACGAAATTATTATAATCACTTGATTGTAATGAAGCTTCATCATTCTAAATGAAATATCTATTATTGTTCCTACTAACCTATTTGTGTTTAACCCAAATGTTGAATGGTAGAGAATGCCAACGCAAAACGGGCTACAACTGATCAAATTGCATTACCGTTTGATGATAATATGTCAATCCACGTCCGAACATCAGGAGGCATAATGTAGGATTTCCATGATAATACAAGGTCTAAATAAAGTAGCAATGTACCTATGTATTGTTATTTATTTTATTTATTTATTTATTTATTTATTGGCACACCAACAGCATTACATACAGGATTTTTTTAAACAAAATATTAAAATCATGACACTGGTATGCATGCCTATTATAGGTACGCACAGCTTACACCATATTACATATTCATTTTTAAAAGAGATAAAAAAAGATTATTACTACAATTTTTTTTTACATACAAAATGGAAAAAAAGCACATACAATTAAGTATAAAATAAAAAAGTAGAATAAAATAGAAAAAAAAATCATTAAAAAGGGGACATATTGTAATATATATACCTACAATTAGTAGTAAGATGTTGGAAAATTTGTACAAGAAAATTCATACCTCCGAGACTGCTCTCCTAAACTTGTTGAGTGAGACACCATGTAAATCGGTGTCTGGTAACTTGCAAAGACTGTTGTGGGTTTTACACATTCGGAGCAAGGGTGCGTTGAGTCCAAGGTTAGTTTTACGGAAAGGAATATGGAGTAATCTAGGGATGGGATGTCTGGGAAGTTTTGAAGGAACTGAATACTGAATACGCTCTACTAAATCACTGCATTTTACAACCCCATTAACCACTTTGTAAAGGAATATTAGGTCACGCGAACGGCGACGGTCACGCAGTGTCTTTATTCTGAAAAAATCTAGGCGCTGTTCATATGGATAGCGATGACTAATTTCTCTAGAAATAAATGCAAGATGTCTGGTGAAAGCTCTTTGTATTTGTTCAACCCTTTGAGAGTGAACTGCGTAGAGCGGGTTCCATGCGACACTGGCGTATTCCAAACGACTACGTACAAGGGTGTTGAACAACACTATTCTTGTCTTGGGCAATTGGAAGCCTCTTGTGTTTCGCTTTACAAAGCCCAGCATTTGCGCCGATTTTTTTACGATATCGTTGATGTGCGGCTGAAAGCTGAGTCTATCATCGACCAGAACACCTAAATCCCGCATTTCACATACCTTTGCCAACAAGGTGTTACATAATGAATAGGATGTAAGAATAGTAGATTTCTTTCTAGAGAAACGAATATGGAAGCATTTTTGGGCGTGTAGGGTCATATTGTTGTTTATGCACCAGTTTTCTATATTTTTTAAGTCGGATTGAACAAGAGCGGTGTCTGCAAGTCCAGTAATTTTTCTGTAGATCTTTAAATCGTCTGCAAACAACAACGGTTGACAATGCTTAATATGACTTGTGATGTCATTGACGAATAACAAAAACAAAATTGGACCAAGGTGGGAACCTTGCGGGACACCGGAGCGTGCATAGAATTCATAAGAAATATAGCCATTGACTGCTACAAACTGAGAGCGATTTTTAAGATAGGATGCAAACCACCTCAACAGGGACCCGTGGACGCCGCTAAGCTCAAGTTTAGTCAACAAGAGTGGGTGACTCACCTTGTCGAATGCGCTGCTGAAATCCGTGTATATTGCGTCGACTTCGAGCCCGTTATCGAGCGCTTCGGATATGTCTGTTAAATACCTAACTAGGTTAGTTTCAGTAGAACGGCCAACTCGGAATCCATGTTGATTATCAGAAAGCATAGTTTCCAGGTAGTTAGTAATAATGGGACAGACGAGACTTTCGAACAGCTTTGAGAAACATGACAAGATAGAGATTGGCCTGTAATTTTTTATATTGCTAGAGTCACCTTTTTTGTGAACAGGTACGATGCGAGCCTTCTTCCATTCGTTTGGAAATACTCCGGACTCTAAAGATCTATTAAATAAGAGACTCAGTGGCTCTGCAAGCACTCTACCACATGATTTTACAAAAACTGGTGGAATGGAATCAGGACCAGCACCTTTGGATGTATCAAGTTTATTTATCTTCATTAGAACTTCTTGTGATGTAAATTTTATATTACTGAGTACTCCAGATGATTCTGGGAGATTGGTTGAGGTATTATCATATGGATCAGTAAAAATTGAAGAAAAGTGAGAAGCGAAAAGGTTTGCAATGTCTGTACCTTTCTCAGCTACTACTTCATCCATATGCATTCTGGCTGGAATCGTGGATTTACTGTTTCGTTTGTTTTTTATGTAGCGCCAAAATACTTTAGGGTCTTTCGTTATTTCGGTCTCAATATGTTTTTTGTAATCACTGTAGTTTTGATCGATCATTGTATGACAACGGCTTCTAAGTAAATCGAAGCTCAACTTGTCTCTAGGATTATTGTATTTACGAAATTTTTTGCGGTACTTCTCTTTTTCGGAAAGGGCTTTTATGAGCGTTTTGCTAAACCAAGAAGGATATTTTGAATTTTTACAAATGTAACTCGGTATGTGTTTATTGATAAGCTGTTTTAATTTAGAATAGAATAAAGAAGTAAGATTATTTACATCATTGGAGTGTGAAAATTCTAGTTGCCAGTTAATAGCTTGTAGGTCTGACATAATTTTTGCATAATCACATTTGAAGAAATTTGGGCGAATATTATTCTTTGAACGTAAACATTTTGTATTTTCATGTGATATGGAAATTATCACAGCAGGGTGTTTAGGGTCAAGTTTAGAGAGATGGTCGGAGGTATGAGTAACAGAAAGATCGCGCATATTACTTATGACTAAGTCAAGTGTTCTGTCATCAATGTTGCAAACACTGTTAAATTGAAAAAGACTGTTAATATCTAGAAAATCAACAAACATATTTCCTAACGTATTGTTATAGTTATTAGGGATAGTATAGGTCTGTCCATGTAAAGATGACCAATTAATGAATCCGAGATTAAAATCTCCAAGGATGAGAACATCTTCTACGTTATTTACTGTGTTACTGACATTATTCAAAAAATTTGACAAAGACTCTGCTTTTACAGGAGGAGGTAAATATGAGACACAAATAGCTGTATTTTTCATAATATTATTACATTGTAATTTAACAGTCACCCAGAGATCTTCGCTATCGGTTTCCCAGCTGTGGACTCTGGCTGAAGGAACATCCCGTGAAATAGCTAAAAGAACACCGCCGCCATCTTTTTTGCCATTATTATGGCATATTCTATCGCGACGGTAAACAATGTATCTAGAATCGAACAACTCGTTGTTCAGGATGTTTGAATTCAGCCAAGTCTCAGTGAAGGCTATTATTTTGTAATTATTCAGCAGAGTATTATTGTACAAGTCATTAGTTTTTGTTCTCAAGCCTCTTACATTTTGGTAGTAAATATCGAACATTGTTTAAATTATTAAGACCAAAAACATTATCTCAGTAAGAGGAAGGTATGGTAGGCTGTTAAGCTATTTATTGTTATTTAGGGATGATAAACTGTCCAGGTTGCGAATAAGAATAGCGGCGTGATTAACATCTTTACGAACAAACACTCGCCCGTTTCGTACCCACACAAACTTGAAACCCAACTCCTTAGCTAGCTTCCTTGTGGCAGCATGCAGCTGCTTGTTAGCTGGACACAGATGCTCTGAAACGTACACCGGAGTACGATCTCCTCCTATACCCAGGTGTGTAGAGTTGAGCTTGTCTTGAGGTTGTTTTTTTTTATTATAGTTTACTACGGCAGCTATTAAGCTGTCACGAAGACGAGGTGTACGAAGTTTAACAACCATTGGACGAGGTCTGTTGTTATCGGAGTTCAGTTTGGCGACTCGTGTGGCATGTAGGATGTCACCATCTTCAAGTGGTTCTCCCACGGTTTTTGCTAATTGAATCACGGTAGTGATTACGTTTTCTGCCTTGTGTTCCGGGATTCCATTGATTTCAACGTTATTCACACGAAGACTCTGCTCTACCAGTGACAGCCTCATTGAGTGATCAGCGGATGCTGCTAATAGACGTTCGTTCTCAGCTTGTAATTTATTGATGTTAGCGTTTTTTTCCTCTAGGCACGCCTTAAGGGTTTCATATTGCGAATTGTAAAAGTTCATTGAGTTTTTAAATTCTGATATTTGTTCTGACATCTGTTTAAGCTGGTCTGTTACTAGTATTTTGATTTTAGTTTCGAGAAAGCAATTTAACTCCTGTTTGATGATGGTCCTTAGCTTATCCTCTAAATCAAGTTCTGATACTAAATTGTCCATAGATGCATTGCGGGTGTTAGGCTTTTGTCTCAATGTTATATTGCATTCATCGTCGTCCGTGGAGTCATCAAAAACGCTGGCACTACAGTCAGCAGATAAGCTACTTTTATTAAGCAGTGGGGACGAGGTATTAACTTTTGCCGATTTACTGCAACAGTTCTTGCAGGACCAGGAAGATTTGCTCGCAGGTGTCATTGCTAGGAAGCTCTTTTCAGTGACGTTTGCGCAAGGAAGATGGTACTTGGATTTGCAATTGTAACATTTTAAAAGTCCCTTTTTTGGTAAGCTTTTTAGGCAACTTGGGCAGCTATGATCATTCGGTGCCATGTTAGTAATTGTGCGCAAAGCTGTTTGTTTTAAATTCTGTTCACCCCACTCCCAATAGCAAGCGTGATGTTTATAAAATGTATGCGCTGGTAGCTGCGTATCTAATCATGCAATAGGCAAAATTCGTAAAAATTCGGAGAAATGGACGCACCTGCACTCCGCACGTGCGTTTACTGTGTCTGTGTGCGTGCGGTGAGCCGGACGCACGGTGTCGTAGGTCAGGGATTAATTGTTATTTAGTAGTAGTATTTTGAGAACTTATTCGCTAATTACTCACGAAGTACTTTGAATTTAGAAATGCTGTATGCATGGTAGGATAGTCCTTTTTCACAGCTCCACAACGGTATAACACACTAATATATATACTAACTTTTTCCGACTTGTATGTATAAAAAACAGCGGAGCAAAATAAATACGTGTTGTCTGTTCAACGATTGCGCGGCGAAAAAAAACAAATTTATTGTTAAAGTAAGAACAAATATAAGCTTACAAATTAAAATAAAACTATAAATAGACATTCTGCATTCAAACAAAAAGCTAATTGCAGTGCCGCTGGCGAAAAGAAATGTTGTTTAGATTGTATGAAGAGCGATATGAAAGAAAGAGAGTTAGTGAGTTAGTAGCGTGACGGGTGACAGGATATAATGGAAGAGAAAAACGTGTTGCGCCTGCCGACCCAAAATAACACGAGACTAGGGTATAGTATTGATTAGTAATCTATATATACTCGTATAAAAGCGAAATACCACTTACTGAATAATAATAATAATATATTCCAAAACTATCACACAACACCGTCTAGTCTCAACCTAACCAGAGCTTGTGTTATGGGTACCAGACAGCTGATAAACATACATATATATTTCTAAATACATACATATTATAGATAAATAACACCCAGACAAATAACAAATGATCGTGCTGATCACACAATAAATTGTCCTCGGTGGGAATCGAACCCACGACCTACGGCATTGCAGTCAGGGCCACTAACCACTAGACCAACAGGCCAGTCAATCTTGAAATAAGAAAAACTTACTGAATAATCTTGAAATCTCAGAAACTTTAAGACCTACAAACTTAAAATTTGGCAGGTAGGTTCCTTATAGGGTGTAGACATCGGTTATGAACGGATTTTACGAAACACCCACAAAAAAACTCTAAGGGGGTAAAACGGGGGTTGGAAGTTTGTATGGAGAAACGAACTTTCATGCGGGCAAAACCGCTGGCAGAAGCTAGCATTTAATAAAAGGTAGATGTGACTATTTAAATTAAAAAATAACACAACAACACTACACAAAAACACCACACAACACTACAACGACAACAAGAATAACACTAAATACACAACTATACAACAACAACACACACATCTACAACTACATTATAACGTACAACTTCACTA
Organism: Leucania comma; assembly: GCA_958295575.1. NCBI lineage: Eukaryota > Metazoa > Arthropoda > Insecta > Lepidoptera > Noctuidae > Leucania > Leucania comma. The sequence continues at coordinate 8,913,167 of OY282468.1, forward strand.
TCAACGTCCTATTCACACCTACACACATGTCATCAAACCTGTATTCTTTGAAGGGTTGATGCACCATGACTATAAAATATAAAGTATAAAATAAAATCAATCTACCCACCCATCTATCTTAATCACCCATCACCCATCTTAATCATTTCATAATTAAACCCATTTACTCCACTCTCAAAACAGAGAACAGAGGTGCTCTCAAAATCGGCTTGTAAATAGCGTCGTGGTTGGCTGAATGACGTCACAGTGATGACGTGACGACGGCGACGCGTCGCAGGCTGCACTGTCCAAGCGTTTAATTTCCGTTGACGCCGCGTGCCGACGCTTGATTGTGTAAGTCTAACGGCCACAAGAACTAGCTAATGTTTTCCCACTTAGTTTTGTAGAAGCTGGTTCACTGTGGATAAGTTTATAGAACTTGCAGTAAGTCGGGTTTCAGTCGATAGCTAATTTTATTTGCTTTTTAGTACTTTTTTGTTTCCCTTTTTCAACAGCGTGTTTATTTTTAATTATTTATTTTATTTATTAAAACTTTATGCACTAGTAAATAACACAGTATAAAGCCTGACTTAATGCCTGGTATTTTCTACCAGTCGATCTTAGGGTGGTGCAGAAACATAACATGGTAGGTGCAACTTGATAAATAGACAAACAGAAAAGAAATGAGTACAATAATAAATACATATAAATAAAATAAACATTTATATAGTTAAAAAACCAATGCAGCTAATCAAAGCTGTTTTTTTTTTTACTTACTTGGGCAAGCGTGATATTATAGTAACCTTTGATATTGTTAACCGCCTTTCTCGAGTAATGATTAATCCAACATAAAATATTTTTTATTTATTTAAACTTCATGTGTAGTAGTGGTACAAAGGTAGACTTAAGTCCACCACAAATGCAAACATTTCATGAAATGGTCGATCACATCATGAAGTAATCGATTCTAAGATCTGGCACGACATATACATGTACCACCAACTCAACCAACCAACCAACTGTATGACTAACTCTAATCTGAAATGCATGAATTCCCGTAAAAGTCAGTTAGAGATGAACAGCACTCTTCCCCCTTAGCCAAGTTCAATCGTTTCGTTTAGCGTGAACGCTTGGAGTTGGCCACGCCTCCAATTCACCACCTGACATAGCGTTGAAATGGCGCCAGAACAAAGGAATTGGGGGCGTGGCCAACTCCAAATGGTCACAATAAGCGAAACTATTGTATCTTGGCTAGGGGGGCTAGTTACTTATCTCCTTGTTTGACTGTTAAATAAGTACAGATGCTACCATGAACTCTAAGCGCGATTCATTTAACAACCTAAACTGAACTGTTAAAGGAATGGAATTTTATAGGGTGTATTATAGCTCCAACACTCTTTCTCACACGCACGCCTGACATTCATGACAGAAGTCATGGTAAGCTCCCTCTGCGGCCGAAATATCTTGATCGCTCCGAACTTCGCACAATTGGCTGCGCAGAATTCTTTTTAACATTCGTATGGCGAATGAGTATTGCGTATTTTAGTATGCACATAGTTTGGAACGCCTCACTTCAGGGCGGGCAACATATTTTGACTGTAATGTACGCGCAAATTGCACCTGTCTCTTTCATTTGTTTACTTTAATACAATTACAAGGTGGACCGATGACCTAGATGCGAGACGCACAGGACCGTTCATTGTGGCGACACTTAGGGGAGACCTAAGTCCAACAGTGGACGTCTTTTGGCTGAAATGATGATGATGTTAGAATACAATTATTTTGCAAGCAGGGGCAATGAAAACCAATTAATGACCTCTACTAAATCAACAAAAAGTCAATAAAAAAACATCATTAAATTCAACTTGCGTTCCTAAACTGAAATTCAATTTCTATCAATTACAAATTTATGACATAATCTTTATAAAACACTGACAGAAACCATTACATTTAGGTACGGCCACCATCATTCACCAAAGTCAAGTAATCAAAACCCAAGCAAAGATTTCAAAAGCCGTTATTACCTTGCCGCGGGTAAATCAAGTAGTTTCTGGGCATAGAGTAAGCAAGCCTGGGCATAGACTCATAGAGTAAGCAAGGTAATTGAGCAGCCATAGACAGCCCGTCCTCTATGTCGTCGGTTAATTTCCTGGTGCAGAGATTCTCAGCGTGCGTTGTGGCACGTTGATTACTTAGGTACAAGTTGTGGGTAGTACACTATAGCTTTTTGTTAAGAGCTTAATTATTATGGGTTGGTTAATGGTGTTCTTGTTAATTAGCGTAATGCGTAACGTAAACGTTAATTTCAACGACTGACTCATATTGATGGACCAGTGAGTCAGATTTAATCTCATATTCTCTATAGTGTTTATAAACGCGTTGACCCAGCCTGAACTTATAAGTCACGAATGGTGATTTTTTTTACAATATTGCTTATATAACATAGACGGGTTAATTCAATACTTGAGTGGGTTAAAATTTGTATGTGAAATGCTGGTTCTAAAATATAGTCACTTAAGGCTATAATTCGATATCTTGCATAAGTTGTAATGATCTGTCAGTCACGTTTAGTTAGTGGCCTTTGACCACATTATTATTACCTGTACTAATTAATAGTCATCAGTGCCTTATATAGGGCGGTGGCACCGGTGCCCAGGCACAGGGCGTAGACTCTAGGGGGCGCAAGAATGGCCAGACTAGGCAGGACTATTATTTTTTCTTTAGTGTAGTATACTTTACTGTATTTATAAAAGCTCGCACAGGGTGTAGAAAAGGCTATTTACGGCACTGATAGTCGTATTATATAATTATAGGTACTTCTAAAAGAGTGTTTATAAACATTAAATCTTCTTCTTTGTCCAACCCTCTTCCCAGTTTAGCCGGGGCCCGGTCTCCTTGTACGTTTGCGCCAGAGCGCTCTGTGTGTTTATAAACATTAAATGAAACATAAAAATCGAGTTTACTTTGATTTTTCGATTGCAGGACTCTCTGTAGTACGCGTTTAACCTAGACAACATAGTCATCCATAGTGAAGTGCCACTAGTTACTAGCATTTGCGCAGCAGACATTTACCAAACTCCTAGCTTTACGTGGCCCAGGTGTAGCACACATTTAGCTAAATCGTAGCGCTGCGTAGCCCGGGCGTAGCAGACATTCAGCAAATTCGTAGCACTTGGTAGCCCGAGCGAAGCAGACCTTTAGTAAATTCGTAGCAAGGTGTAGCCCGGGTGTAGCAGACTCATATCAAATCCCTAGCGCCGTATAGCAAGCGTGTAGTATATTCTAAGCTAGCAGACATTTGGTCCATGCGTACCAAAGAAGTACTCGTAGTACGTAAGATTGCGTGAAGTACATTAGAACATAATGAGACAAGAATTATATATGATCAAATGCGTATTAATTCAAAGTAGATGGCGACGAGTCTACGCGCAGTACACAGTATTATATCTGTAGCTAACGTGTACAAAACCCATTGCATTGCATATGACGAGCGTAGCAGACGAGTCTATTCGTAGCACGTTCGTAGCAAATGCGTAGCATATAGTTGTGATTTGCGTAGCAAACACATTGAAAACTTACTTACGCAAAATAATAAGGCCTCTCCTACACCAACGACTTTCAAATGAGAACTATAAATCTTCAATCCTAACTTCGAACCTCACGACAAGACAAGAATCGTTATTAACAGCGCATTGTTTCGAAGAAGAAAGTGACCATATGACGTTTAATTTCCTCCCGAGCCCCCTCCCTGCCTACCCTCTTGTGGTGAGCTCACTCTCGCTGCCATCATCTGATAGTTGGAGATTCAATTAACACAGCAGAGCGAAACTGGGGCTTTGTTCGTTATCTTTGCGCCTTGGAATCTAGATTAAGTTGGTTGTGATAAGATGTGTTGTTGATCTGTTATAGATTTTTATGTTTGTTTTTTATAATTATGGCCGATGTATGTATTTTTTAAATTATATTTCTGTTTTTATAATAGATTTATAATACCTATGCAATTGCCGTTTATTTAAACGAACCTGCTTTGAATGTTTATGTCTTTGGATTGACTTGGAATTATAAGTTCAAATATGCTTTATATTAAAGTAGTAGTGCGAGTTTTCTCAGATTTCATACAAAAATTGTTATAAGAACTGCGATATTACACAAAACACAAAGCAACCATGATACCTAATTTCAAAAAAAGAATAACGTTTCTATAATATAAAGTGTATTTGGTCTTATAAGTTTCACTTTACAAAACCGGCAGTTTCATAGGTAAAGCCCTATTGTTAACTGTTGTGCACTGCCTGGCCTATCTGACTCCTACAAGGTAGACCAATAGCAAAGTGGGGTTCGCGGGAATCAGATATGTGTGAGACGTTCAGTACCAGATGGCCGGACGGCGAGCTACACATTGCTTGCAGTTGAAATCGAAACTGTACACCATTAAAATAAGTTTGATTGCGTGACAGGTTGAATCATTGAAAATAATGGTCTCTAATAATTTTATCACTAGGCGCTTCCGGCGACTTCGCCCGCGTAAAAGCAGAAAATTTGCACAAGGCGGTATACTTCCGAGGTGAAAAGTATCATATGTACTATTCCAGGATGTGTTTGTTATGATCTGGTCAAACACATCACGTTTGCCTAAGTTTAGTTTTAAATTGACAATTTTTTAAACTTGTAGGTCCTGTTAATGACCAAGAAACCAAAGAGGTCACGGTCAAAAGAATGTTGGGAACCACTGATCTAGATAATAAAGGTCTAGTCCAGCCACCAACGTCCAACAGTACGATTTTTTTTTTGTATTGTTGATAGGATTAAGCTTGACCACTGTCTCATCTGATACTTGACTGCAATCCCACCTGATGGTAAGCAGTAATGCAATCGTTGATGGTGAGGCGCACTAGTCTATTAAGACTCTATTCACTCTAGCCTTGAAGACACGTAAATTATAATCAGACGGGAATACCGCAGCAGGCAAACTTATAGAACCCCAGCTAAAAAGGAAACACAGACATGATTCAAGTTTTATAGACAATTTAAAAAAAAGCAATTTTTCCTTATAACGAACATTTTAAATGAAAATTACAGTTTGAAAAGGTACCAACTAATCACATGAGTCCCCTAAAAAACAAGACAGCTGACGCCACTAAAAATCAGTGCTAACAAAAACCTTAGCTCGACAATAAGGGGTGGTCTAGTCACCAGGCAGCTAGGCAGCGGTACGAAGTAATTTTCCCGTGCAGGTTTCACGGAGCGTTCGTCGCGTGTTTGCTAGTTAGAATTCGGGTGCAGTTCGGAAATTAATCAGGGCCCATTGTGGGCGCTTTGTCGCGAGCCCTGCTGCCAATTATTGGCTGCGCAGCGCCGTAATTGAACCAGCCTCCAGGCGGGTCTGAACTGGGAGCGGGCGAAAAAGTTTGACAATCTGTGTTCAAGAATGTTGAGTAATCGGTTGTTTAGTTGTTTTGTGAGCTATGGCGTTGTTTATTCATTACGTTACGAATGGAGGTCATTTGTCACTACTAATTTCTTTTTATAATCTGAAAATCTTTTTTCAGCTTGGGAATCATGATGTTCCAAAAGAAAATGATACCGGAAAGATTTTTCAATAAGCATGTAAATTATTTATTTTTGGTGTTAGGTCGTTTTCAATTAAAATTTCGGCAATACTTTTAACATCGAGGAGAAGAGGAGACTTTTTCTTTATTTTGATATCCTTCATGAATATAATTAGCAAAAAAATAAAATAAAAAAAATTGCCACCAATACCAAAAACTCGCCATGTCTTATAATTTTGATGTACCCAGTCGCATTGTCAAAACGAAGACGAATCTAATGACACCTCTCATGCTAAAATGCAACAAGCCATTTAGATTCCTTTAGGGCTTCCCTAGAAATATACGAGTACATGCACAAATACACGCACTCAAAAAACATGACCGTCCTTCTAACGCAGTCGGATAAAAAAGAAAAGTACTAACAATTTATGTATAGAAGAGGTAGGTACCACGTAATTGTCTGTAACCTCATGTTATTGAAGTAAAATATCGTTTTTGAGAACAATTTGTGATAAATATCGACGTTAAGAGGAAACATTAATAGTAAACACGACGCAAACAAAAATCAATACAAAAAATATATAGCGTTTCTGACCCTTAACAATTGCAGGTTCCACATATAAATATGAATTGAAAAATATTGAGAGGAAAATGCAGTTAACAATCACATCATAAGTAATAAACTCGCGAGTGAATAAAATAAATTGCAAGTTCCCATTTACAAATATTCGTTGTTGAGAAAAATTGAAATGAAAACATGGTGAATTCGGCAGCTCCGCAATTTGCCCGGCTTGTGTCGCGCCCGACTCTGCCTGCCCACCGCGCAATACGCTGATTGATTACAATAAAATAATTTGCGTGAAAGCGCAAACCTCGTCACCTTTGTGTTCCCTTTCTTTTTTTTCACATTTCAATCACTGCGCAAAAAATATTTCAATTTTCATTACTTACCGTAGTTTTAAATCCGATGCGTGTAAAAACACCACGGTCCGTTAGTCTGTGTTGTCGCTTTTGTTGATTAATATTTAAAGTGTATCACATTTTTTCGGTGTTTTGTTTAGTTTTACGAATGTTATTTATATTATACATACATACATGTCACTAACCCATTAGGCTTTATTGGAATACAGTCCTTCAAAAAAAGAGAAAATACTTAAAATCATTGGCTGCACAGATCACTTTTCTATTTTTTATAGAAGCTAGCTGACCTGGCAAAGGCTGCCTTATTATTATTAAAGAAAAAAAAAGCCAACGACCTATTCTAAGACCTACTGAAAATACAAAAAAAAATATAAAACTCAGTCAGTCGTTCCGTAACGTAGATGCTGAGTTCAATAGCAAACACTGTGACATGAGATTTTTGGATTAAAAGATAAAAATTGCCGTGTCCTGAAACAGAACTTTACTTTATATTCCTTGACATAATTTTCTACTGTCCCGCGACCGAAACCACTGTCAGAGGCTAGTGTTGTAATAAGTTTTTATTTAGCCCACTTTGTATACTCATCTTTATTCTCTTAACATTATACAGGATGTCTCAGAAAAGTCACTTTTGTAAACGGTGTGGCATATTTTCTTCTTTCTAACGTTCATTAATTTACAACTCTGTGTCCACATTACAAAAGTGGGGAGCTAATTTTAATGTAACAAAACGTATGACAAAAGTTAAATAATCTATCATATTTTGTCGAACTAAATTATCGTAACTAAATTTAAATTTAGGTAATGGTAATCTCAGGTGGGATCACAGTCAAGCGCTAACTTATATTAATTTTAAAAAAATCGGCAAAATTAGATCTTTAAATGTCTGTACTTACATTAATTTATGTCGAGATTATCAGGATAATTTTTTAATTGCTTACAGTTGATACCTCTATAGTCACTCCATCTCTAGCCTTTGATCCCATCCATACCTATATTTTCTTTGGCCCTTTACACAATAATAAAAAATAATACACAAAACAGAAAAAGACCAACCCCACATAACTCCCCAAATATTTATATTACAACCCATCGTCCGCTAAACAAAAACAAAGGATTAGCACTAAAGTCTCGTTATTTGGGGGTAAACGTATTAAAAGGTATAAAAGTCCAAGGGTGGCGTAAAGCGGCGGTGTTAAAACAATGGCAAGTAACGCGGTAACCGCCACCGAATTTGCATTCCTCATTGCGAGAGCACATAAAAATGCTCTCATTAACCTGGGGTGGTCAACTCACCCTGTATAGTGGCCGCTGCGATCCTACACAACGTACGCTGCGTCAAAGTGCGGTAATACTACGTGACGTGTCATGCTAGTGACGTGCAACGTTGTCAAAGATTAAATTGAATATCGTGTAAATGATATGGCGCAATGTGGTAATTGGTAACGGTGAAACGGTTATAATATTGAAAATAATTCGGTTAATTGGAAAATGTCATTCGTTGGGATTTTGTGGTAGTTTTAATAAGCATTTTATTATTTGTGTTTCTTTTACAAAACTTATTTTATTGATTTCATTATTACATGAATATTGCTCATTTAATAATCACCTGTTTACGTTGATCCGTATCTAAAATGAGCGTGTTCTTAAACACAATCACGCCTGATGAAAATAATTATTTTTCTTTATAAAAAAAGCCCAGCTAGCCTAATAAAAAGTCCCTGTGTAAAGGATGATGCGAGAGTTTCTATGAAACCTGCCCTCCCCCCCTCCGATAGCTATGTGTGTCATATCAAGATAGGTAATTTTAAGCTGAATAAAAATTATTTTGGCGCCAAGTTTCAAATCTTAGAGTTATTTAAATGCTTCTTTTTTTACAAATAAAATAATGGTAATACCTATATTATAATGTGTTTTGTGATTTTATTCGTGTTTGTAAAACAAATGGCTTGTTTTCCACTTGTTTTTTTCTTCTAAGGGCAAGAAAAAAATAATTCGAAAATATTTTTTGTTAGCGCGCGCTAAGCAGCCGGCGGTTTTATTATATCAATGCAAACATAGCTAACGCACCCACGATACAGGAGTAATTTCTAGTGTGGGGCAAAGTTTAAAAAAAAATCTATTAGAAGGTAAGCCCAGGATTTACATCCTCCTTTCCCCAGGACCTCTTTCGAGCAACCCGCAGCCCTGGCAGGCAGAGGCCGTAACTGACACCTTCAATTTTGCTGGCAACTCTTTGTAGTACGTTCTCACCAATCGGCTGGATGGAGAGCTACTCATTACTTGCCGTCCGCGTTACGAAAATTGCCCTGCTACTCTCGACACCTAGGGTGTCTCCGGTAGGTTTTGTCTCCAGTGGGGGACGGGGTGTGAGGCTTACCTCCGCCTCATGATTTCGGCCACTTCTGTAGCTCGCATTACTACTTTGCAGAATGTGATGACCGCCTCCCATTCCCTATTGCTCTTTACTGAACCATGGCAGGATGCGAGATCTCAACAAGGACCAAGGTATAGTTACGTAGGCAATAAAAAATATTTACTTTTTTTAAGTTCGAGTGTTGATTTTTATGTCATTTGGTACAGAACATCATTCCATATTTATGCTTTTCTATATTGCTGCTTATTATTAATAGGGCTGTTATGAGCAATCGAATCTATCCCTTTTATTTTGATTTTTAGAAAATCATCATCACCATTGATTTATATGTACTACGCACTAGATGAGGCGTGCCGTACAGTCACTTTACTCCACTTAATTGACCTGCAGGCCGAACACTTTTACATTGATGGCATTAGTGCAGTTTTGACGTTCATGCAGTGTCAGAGCGACGCTTATAAATACAAATTTAAGTGAACTTGGACATATTTAATAATTTTGTAGTCAAGTAAGTAAAACCATTGGTTGTTCAAGCAATGTAATAGCTTCTACTATCGTAATAGTACGTTAGAGAAGATATTATTTTATTTAAACTCGTCCCCATTTTACAATCACAGACTAAAACATGCAGATGTTCCCTCCCACAAAAAGCTGAATTAGGTTTTTACCTACAGCTAGTTTACCAAATACAGACTTCGCACGGTCTTTTATACTGTTTGAAATTTTTAAATATTTAATTTAACGCTCTTTCTTTTTTTGTATAATTAATAACAATGATTTTTTTTTTAATAAATTACGACGAAATGTCAGCAAATCATGAGGTATCAGTTTTCATCGGTAAGTTTTGTTGTTAAGCATGCTGTCATTCGTTAGCACTTAGGTAATTTACGTACCATATTACGTGCAGGTTAATATTAAATTTAAATTAGGTTTAGTTGAATTTGTAGTCTTATTAGTGATTACTGATTTATTTATTTGTTTTACTGTTATTGAGATCTCGTTTTCACATACACTATAATTACATTTTGAAATAGAATAGATATTATTGTAATGAAGTATTGTAGGCAAGAAACTGTGTCACTTCTGCGGTATAAAAATCTATATAGATGACATGTCATCACACTAAGTTGAACGAAACGCGTAAGTACTAGGCAATGCATGGCGCTTTAGACCTTTTGGTCGCGAAAAAGTATCCTCTATAAGCTGTCTTAGCGCTGTAAGTTTTAAAAGTTTTGTTAGACGACATAATGGCAATCTAGCGCTGCAGCGATTTATTGTTTGAACTTTTCAGTATTTTGACAAATAGTTTATATGAACGTGCTTGTCTATCGCAAGAATATAGGTCGATGATCATCACTGTTCAGTTATACGAAAGTACCTATTACGACTATTACTTTAGTGATTAATGACATTTACTTTGCAAAAAGGTTTAAAAAAATACTTTAACACGTATTTTTTTTTTTGTCAGTATTAATTAGATGAGGCCGGTATATACAGTAAATAAATAGTGGTCAAATCACATAAGAACCGTGCAGATTAGGGTCCAAAATATTCTTTTGAGGAAAGAACCATACAGATTTGAGTGGACCTGTCTAGTCAAATCTGTATGGTTTTTGTGCAAACATTTGTCAGTATTCGCAAAGCTCAACTTGGGATTACTGAGGAGCTCAACGACTTGACGAACAATATCAAGGAAAGGACATTTGGGTAGGCCGCAGAAAATACTCAAATTGCCAGACATACGTTAAAATTACTGAAAAGAAAAAAATAGCAATCCACGTGTAGTGTACAGTTCATGCTTATTAATATTTCTATAAAACCAATCGACGCACCTGCTTCAAGCGAATGTCCCACTACACACAGGGTGTAAAATGGCCAGCAAGATCGGATGACGCGAGTAGTCGTGTATCCGACGCAGTTTTCATTACCACTGCTTAACATACCGGCGTCGCGTGCCGCATACCGCCTCTTTTTACTTCATTTCATTTTATTTTATTCTGCCTAATGTTTATTGCTCACCGGTCAAGTAATGCGACACTAATTTCGCATGCCTTTTGCCGTTCAGCAATGTCCTAGGAAACTACGCTCGTAATACGTAAGCGTTTACTGTTATTTGTTGCTGCTTTAGTTATAAATAAGTGCAAGTTTGTTTTGCATGTTTTGCTGTACGCTGGCTGCGGTATTTTTTGCCAACATTTTTACTTTTTTTTAAAGACGTTTAAGAGTCTGGATGTTGGGGTTTTCGATTTAACCGTTTTAGCTCCAAGATTTTAAATTACACCATTAAAAGAGACTACTCAAGAGATTAACATTAAACCATTTAATTACACAAACCATTAATTTATTTGAGAAACTAAATTAGAACACTTTCAGTATTTCGTATATTTACGTCGATGCTCGTAATCTCCCCGCTTTCGAGGGTTAAAATTCAGTCCACAATGGCGGCATTGTTCCATTAACACAATTTTATACCCGACATATTAAAATAATAAAAACTTATGCCTCTCTTAATCTGTCCTAGCTCAGAGGACACCGGTGTCCTCTCACATCCACGCCACTATAGGCCTTAATTCCGATGTTTAGAGTCTACTTTTGTATGAACAAGTTGGGTAGTTGTGGATCGAAGTGTTAATTAAATAATTTAGCGGCGGCCTGAGCCGAGATATGTAAATTGTTTTAGGGGATAGATCAAACAACCCTTTTTTATGACTTTAATATGCGGTCGCCGGGAGGGAGGGGGGTTCGTGAGACACAGTCGGGGCCGGGGGGCGAGGTAAGTTATGAAATATTTAATAACGGCGCACACGATTCCATTTGAATTACTTTCGAGGAAATGACGACGTGCAAAGCAGGCGGCACATCGCGCGCTGCCCGCCCGCTCCGACGTGAGCGCCGAAATGAGCCAAGAAACAAATATTACTACAAACAAACTTTTTGCCTTATTAAAATTCACCAACGCAGAATTATTTTTACATAGCCAACGTTTTGTTTTGCGGCGACGCCTGATTCCTTTCCTTTCCCTTGTGTTATTTTCAGAGCGCTTTTCATCGAAGCCAACCAGTTCAGTTACAAACAAACCTTGGCATTGAGAATGCCAGTTAATTGTTTTTTTATTTCTTGTATTTGTAATTGTTGCTGTTTTTCAAACAATCAGAATTAAAGCAAATACTTAAATGGAATTTCCGTACCGATCCATGTAAAAAGTTAATGAATTAAATAATGATATGAGTAATCTGCGCCCACTGTGCAGCGGGTATTACGCGGGACTTCACTGTCTCAAATACCGAGGGAGTGTTTTAATTAATGTTTCCCGACAAATTGCGAAAAAACCGGGTAATGACGTCACAGGGCTCGTGTGTGGGGGCTATGACGCGGCGCGGCGGTGTAATCAAGTAATGACGCTTATTATTGTAATGTGACGTCATCAAGACACGTCTTTTAAACGATGGCTGTTTGAGTACAAATGCGTGTAAAGAAAAGGGTTTGTGTTTATAAGTGTAATTAATTTAAATGTTTATTTGGCAAATGTAATTTAATTTAATTCTAACTAGAGATTAGAGTATAATACACGCATTAGTATTTTTCTTTATAAAAAAGTCGACGCAAAAAATCACAAATAAATAAAAAAGTTTTATCTAAAATCTACGACCGAAATGATGTTGAGCTATAACAAACATGTATATTTTTTTCATCTCGTCTTGAGAAATGACGCTGGGGCGCTTCTCACGCGTCGGTAACGAGTCCGTATTATCGGCATCGACGTATCGCGCCGCCTCGCGCCTGGTGTGCGCACACCTTAAACCACGTTCGACGAACAAGCCTTATCAGTGAAATACTGATTACTGAAATATATGATCTAAGCAGTAAATTATGTTTCTTCGTGTTTTCTACCCACGGTCGCGGTAAAATATGTAATTGGGGCAGGAAGTTGTTTGTATGTTTTATTACTATTTTTAACAGTCGTTACGAATGGTTTAAATTACCTGTACAAATTGATATTAATTATTAATTAAAAATAAACATATTTTTCTACATGTCTAACTGGTTAGGTAATTAATTGTGAAACGTACTTTGTATAAATCGTAGTAGATATGTAAGCATTTTAAGTTGTAATTAACTAATCAAATACATCTAGCGTTATTTATTTTCTTGATAGGCTCAAATGAATTAAAATAACGTCTCCGTTTACGATGGAAAGTCTAATAGAGATTTTATCAACATACTACGGCTTGATTGACTTTTGGTCATTAACATCCAGTTGCATCATTATCGTGACTCTTAGAAGACGTTTTTAACTTCATTCAAAAACTATGAATTTTCATCTTTAAGTCAATCTCGTAAAGTTAAATTTCCATTGCAGCTAAAACTCTCATACAACCTTCTGAACGTTGTTTGTCGTTCTGAAATGTCCTGTAATTCCGTGATATCAAGGTTGTAATTTGTCTAAGTTGTAATAAAACGTTTTTATATACTATATAATACATCGGCTAGTTTTCCACGAGAGAATACTAAGTGGGTGCACTGTTATTTATTGCGCGGGGTGTACCGCGACCGCCATATCGAAATGATTCCGTAATGAAGGTTATTTGAGTCGGTAAATCACCGAACATCATTAAGTTGTTATAACCTGCCAATTCTACGTGACTTGCTCGTACTTATATAGAGTAGTCGGCAGAAAAAGCCAGTATACAGATAAGAAATAAACATCTTGATCGGCTTCAGCTAAAAGTTCATTGTTATGGCGCTTTTTGAACAAAAGATATTTAGACTTATTTTGCAAAATGATGGGTATATAAATCTTATAATGAAGATAAAACGAGAATTAAAGTAAATGTATAATTAGAATAGAATAGAATATTGTTTATTTATAAAAGTGGCACATTTAAAGTAAAAAATACATAAAAACAATTTTAACGCACACAATTGCATTTTTGCCTCAACTAGGTTGGACCTGTATTTCAGGCTAGAGAGTACTAAAAATCTTAAATAATAAATTAACAATTATTAATTATATTAACTATATTAAATGACCTAAATTTAATTAACTAAAAGCAAAACATGTTTTATTTACGAACTAAAAGGATATCTTCTGTCTCTCCGTAAGGAATGCTGAATTACAAAGTAACTGCACTAACAGCGGTTACATCATAGTCAGCAGTAATAACTCTTTTAAAATTATAAACTAGTTCTTGCCTTCGATCCCACCTGATGAAATTACGACATGGTGAAATTACGATACTATCGATGATGGTGAATCGCACTATTTTGTTAAGAGCATATTCACTGTAAAACTTAAATTTAATTACTCAAACCTCAAGTGGACACCGGTGTTCGCACACATATTGTCTTTCTATTGTGTCTCTAATTACGGCATTCAAAGGGTAAAATGATTAAATTTCGCTTACTAATTGGAATCCAAGAGCAGGATCACGATCCATCCTAATAAACTGGCATCAGTCTTGATGAAGATCAGGACCTTCAGGAGGCTCAAAAGGCTTAGCCTACAAGACATGACACTGTGATAAAATATCATAAAACGGATTGATATGGGTGCCCCAGTGGGCGCATACCAAGCATGATAAAATTACATTTGAACACAACATAATTATGCTTAATGAGTGGACCATAGAGTGGACAGATTGCAATAAAAAAAAATTGGCTCTGTAAGTACATATTGATATCAAATTCCTTGGATTGGCCCGTGGCGGATCCAGCCTTCAAAAAAGGTTTTGATAATTAAATAGCTAATAGCCACCGGATCCGCCAATTGCATGTAAAAGTATAAACTCACAATAGGAATGCACCATAGGTATCAATCATAAATCGATATAGTGCATTCTTATAAAGGACGTGTTTTCAAAATGTATGACGCCATGACCAAGATTTTGTACAGTGTATAGTAAAACGTGGGCAAAGCCGTGTAGTGAATATTAGTAAATGAATAAACCAGTAAAATGTTAGCTGAGAGCTTCTGAAAAGCTATTTTCGCGATAACCACGACCACTCTGACAAGAGTGAAACGACCAAGAAGAAGAAGAAGAGAGAAAATGTTAGTTTAATCCCTCATGAAAATACAAAAAAAAATTAGCATCATCAGCTTGACCGCAAAAATGTGACGTTACCAACCTGTAAGGGTTCTGGGGCCAAGGGTTAGGTTAAAATGAACCTGGCCCTGGCTCGAAGGCAATGAATGAAACAGGGTAGGTTTTTAGTCAGTAAGAGTCTGACACTATCTCTCGCCCCACCCAAGGGCGGGATTTGTCATTTGATTATTTTACCTACCATAAAAAAGCCTATTAGGGCTGTGGACATGCCCATCGTGATTTATGCCCACAACCGTGGATCCGCGCTTCCTTACTCGACATGGCACGACACTAATCTCTTTTGCTGGCCGTACCATGTAAAGTACTTACAAGTACAAGAGTAGATATTTTATAAATCTCTTTATTAACTTCATCTTTATGGGTTTTCGTGATTTAGTAAAGTCAATTATAAAAGATGAATGTTAATTAACGGCTTAATTAGTAAGTCAAATTAATGTCAATAATTTTCTATCGAATAATAATCAAGTTATGTTTCATTACTCGTTATTTATTTCTTAAGTTCGTGAGCTTAATCGATTGAAGTTTTAATGACTATATTTAACTTCTCATAAACATGTTTGATTAGTATTGATTAATATTGATTTCTGAACAGTTCTAACATTTAATGGAATTGTAATTTAAATACAGTTATTTATTTAATAATATCTTAAATTCAAATTCAATTTAACAATAAGTTACATTTATTTATTTATTATAAAATATATTATAGGTACTTACAACAAGAAACTTTGCAAAGAAAAACTTAAATCTAAAACACATACAATGGGCGGCCTTATCGTATTCCGCAATCTCTTCCTGCATTTGTTGTTAACAACAAAAAAATTTTTCAATACATTTACTCGAAAACCCACTCTTATCTCACCGCTTCTAGGCACGCAATGCACTAGTGCGAAAAAAAGCGCGTGCTCTCCCCACAACAATTTTATTGCAATAGAATTGTTTATCGTATCAGGATTTTTTTTTTTTTTTTTTTCGGTAGGTGAAATCATCCAATGACAAATCCCGCCCTTGGGTGGAGCGGGAAGTAGTGTCAGACTCTTACTGACTAAAAACCTACCCCGTTCCATTCTTCGCCTTGGTCCCAGGGCCCCGGGTGCCATTTTCACATACCCTTTGACCCCAGTAGATCGTATCAGGCTGGGGGTGCGTCATCCCATGCGAGGCGCGGATCAACCCCCACGAGTCGTAAGTGTATTAAAAAAGTCGTTTGATACGCGTGCAAAGTGACTGCAGCCATTAGCTCCATAACACACTCGCCTACGGCTCGTGCGAAATCCGTCTCAATTGCAATGACAAACTTTCTGCACTTGTATCAAAATGTACTATTTTTAATTGATGTAAAATACTGGTAGTAAGTAGCAAACAGTGACACAATCATTGATGGTGAGGCGCACTAGCTTATTAAGAGCCTATTCACTCTAGCCTTGAAGACACCTACGTTATAATCGGACGGGAAGACCGCAGCAGGCATATTAAATTAAAACATTTTTTTGCTTTCAAACAAAAAAAAAACATTTTATATTTAACTTGGTAGTAGTAGTTTCATCTTCTAGAAAGCTGGCAGACATTTTTATTTTGAAGTGAAATCATCAAATAACCTAGCTCTGGTTGGACCGAGAAGGAGTTTCAGGCTTTCACTGACTAAAACACACAAACAAAGAATAAAAAATAATATTCCACAACTTTCATACAACGCCATCTAGTCCCAAACTAAGCAGATCTTGTGGTATGAGTACTAGACAGCTGTTAAGTTTACTTATATATATATATATATTTAAACATATACATATTATAGATAAATTCACCCAGACAAAGAACAAATGATTGTGCTCATCACGCAAACATTTGTCCTGGGTGGAAAATAAACCAACCAGACCAACAGGCCAGTCATTTTTTTTTATGTTACAAAGTCACGGTTTTACTGATACGAAATATACCGCATCGCGGGCAAAGAAGCCAGAAATGACACTGAATTTAATGACAGCCAATAACTATTATTATAATTTATACATTATAATCAAACACAAATTCTGATTTTAATTTTAAACATTTAATATCCTGTGCCTATAAACATTTGAATGAACTTCCCCATTAACCTTTTGCATCTCTTGCATTAAGTACTCACATAAACAAAATAATTAAATTACACACAATCTTCAATCTCCATTCCAAGAATTGAACAACAAGAGAGCTATTAATATCTGGATTCGTCACAGTCTTTTTGCCCATATTGTGGGCGTAAACTTAAGGTGTGTTCAGACAGGTAAGAATCTCAACGCAGCAACATAAATGTGATGGGGTGCCACGACAGAAAACCTCCACGAGTGCCCGCAGGCTATAGTTCCCTTGCGGATACGTCCGGAGCGAAGGCTAGTCTGCGGGACGGTGCACCCTGGGAGGCGGCCAACACCCCCCTTGGGCACTATTGCCTAAGGGGCCACGGTGGCCGTCTGCGAATGTTCTGTCTGAAGGAGCGCTTCAACGCGTGTCCCTCTGCTCTAGCAGAGGGCACAGTGGCGAAGCAAGAGCGGGCTCGGCGTGCACTCACCCTGCCACCGGGCAGGCAGGAGGAAGGCTTTCTCCTCCTTCTGCCACCGTTGTTCTCGTAGCCCCAGAGATTGTCCAAGGTCATGTTTCTGACTTTTGATGGGGGTCGAGGGTCTTGGCTTAACCGCCCGGGCCGCGAGGAAGACAACCTCTATAAAAAATTACCCCAAACCTCCAAGCGGCGGCGCACCGTGAGGGAGGTTGTTAGCTTGACTAATGGGTAGCTAAATTAGTCTCTAGTGCGAACCACTTATTTGAGCCAGTAAAATATGAAAAATACTCGTGGGAACAGCATGCAGAAATCCAAATTTTTTACACCCACAACAGAGAGTGATGCGCGGTCGGAGTCCGACGCGGCATCCAAAAGGAGCTCAGGCTCGGAGGAGGAGGAGGAGATGGGAGGTGATTCCGGAAGAAACGCGAGTTTCTTCCGGAAACGCTCTAAACCGGAGGACGGCTCGTCCTCCGAAGGCGGAAAGGGCTCGGCCCGAAAAATCCCCACCAGTGGGCGGGGAGCGGGTCGACCACCCGGAAGGGGGAGGGGAGTCTCCCCCCAGCAGGCTACCGAGCGAGGCAAGAGGCTCGCTGCAGAAGGACGCCACCCCACTGCGTCCAACGCCGAAGTCGATCCCTCGGGGCCCTCAGGTAGCGAGGGAGAGAACTCCGCTGAGGAGTCGCGGAGGTCCTTTGAGGAGCTGGTGGTTGCTGCCCTCAGAGATATGGGGAGAAAGAGGGAGAAAACCTCCAAAGAGAGGACAGTCCACCGCCATGCTGCCTCCATTAAGGAGGCTTTCGACGCCTCCCTTGAGCAGAGTGTGGCGAGACTCCGGGCCGAGCTTCGAGCCGGGCTCCGAGCCGAGCTCCGAGCCGAGCTCCAGGCCGAGCTCGCGGGAGCCCGGATTGTTGGCGGCCAGGAGCCTGCTGGAGATGGGAGCAAGCGAGGGCAGGGGCAGGCTCAGCCGCAGCCCCAGCCGCAGCCCGAGTCAGGGGGCCAGATGCTGACGCTGGTGCAGCGGGAGCTCGCTGCCTTCCAGCAGCAGCTGCAAAAGCAGCTGCAGCAGCAGCAGCAGCAGTTCCAGCTGCGGATCCAGCAGCAGGTATCTCTGCTGGAGGGTATCGTGCTGCGCCCCCCACTGGCGTCCTCTGGAGGCCAAAAGAAGGCGGTGTCGTACGCCGCTGCTGCCGCGCCCGCGGTTACGACGCCCAGGGCGGGCCCATCGGGGCAGGCCAGGCGCGGTACCGTAGAGACGGAGCCCGCGAGGCCGGCCCCGTCGGCGAAAAAACAGCAGCAGGGGAGGCCAGCCCCTGCTGCTGCCCCTAAGAAGGGCAACGCGGATCCGGCCGCCAAGGCGGCGGGAGCCCCTGCCGTGGCAGCAGGCAGGCGGCCTGTGCCGCCTCTCCAGCCAGTCGAATCTCCGGCAGAAGCCGAGTGGCAAGTAGCCGGAGCCAAGAAACGGGCGGGCAAGGCGGCTCGGGCCCGCAGGAAACTGCAGCGGAGGCGGCAGAGGAAGCGGAAGGCCAGGTTCCGCGCCCCGGACTCCACGGCTGTGGTTATAACACTGCAGCCGGCTGCGGAGAAGAGGGGCGCGACCTACAAGGAGGTCATACGCAAGGCGAGGCAGGCGGTAGACCTCAACGAGATCGGAGTCGCCGAGGGCTTCCGCATGCGGCGTACCGCGACCGGCGCCGTCATAATGGAGGTTCCCGGGAAGAACAGCGGCCCTACCGCAGACGCCCTGGCGGATAAAATCAGGGCGTCACTGGATGCGGAGGAGGCCCGAGTGTCCAGGCCCACAAAATGCGTAGATATGCGCATTATGGGCCTGGATGACTCCGTGACGGAGGACGAGGTCGTGGCCGCCGTCGTCAAGGTGGGCGGGTGCCCGATCGAGCAGGTGCGAGTGGGCACCATCCGCACTGACGGCACCGGAATGCAAGCCGTCACGGTCAGTTGCCCCGTAATGGCGGCTAGGGCCATCGCTGGAGAGGGCCGAAGATTGCTGGTGGGCTGGGTTTCCGCCCAGGTAAAGGTTCTGGAGCCCAGACCTCTGCGGTGCTACCGCTGTCACGTGGGGCACCATGTGGGGGCTTTTTGCGCCGCAGAGGAGGATCGCAGCGACCGCTGCTTTCAGTGCGGTCAGCCCGGCCACAAGGCCGCTACCTGCAGTGCAGCGCCGCACTGCTATGCATGTGCGGCTGCAGGTAAGCCGGCCAATCACCAGGCCGGGGGCAGGGCCTGCGATCCCCCCGCCAAGGCCAAGGGCAGGGTCCCGAGGTCCATCTCCGCGAAGGCGCTGACCGCTGCGGCTGCCTCGCTGGCTGCCGCTGCCATAGCCTCCGCAGACGCCACCGCTGCAGACACTGCGGCAGGGCCCTCAAGAAGGGACAGGGAGGAGATCGTAATGGACTGTCAATAACGGCTCCATTACGTCTCCTCCAGGCGAATATAAACCACTGCGCCCCCGCTCAGGATCTGTTGCTCCAGAGCATGGCGCAGTGGTCGATAAACATCGCCGTCGTCTCCGAGCCGCACTTTGTCCTGCCCAGAGCCGACTGGGTTCAGGACCTGAGCGGCTCGGTGACACTTATTTCGTCGGCCGCCGCCGGTACCCCGGCACTTGAGGCCGTCAAGAAAGGTCGGGGTTGCGTGGCAGCACGGTTCGGGGACATAGTGGTGGTAGGCGTCTACCTATCCCCGAACAGATCTCTCGCCGAACTGGACAGCTCCCTTTTGGAACTGGACGCCGTCGTAGCTGGTTTTGATCCCAACCTCCCCGTGGTCGTTTGCGGGGACTTCAATGCCTGGAACGAGGCTTGGGGTTCCCGGTTCACGAACCAGCGGGGTCGAAGGGTTGAGGAATGGGCCCTAGGACAGGGCCTAGTCGTACAGAACCGGGGTTCTGTCCCCACGTGTGTGCGGATGCAGGGCGAGTCGGTGGTGGACATTACGTTCGCCAGCCCTGCACTGGCACCGCGCGTCGTCGACTGGCGCGTCATAGAGGAGGTGGAGACGTACTCCGACCACCGGTATATCCGGTTTGACGTCTCCGCCCAGACCTCGACCGCGCCGGTCCGACAGACCCCGTGTGGTCCGCGTTGGGCGCTGAGGCAGCTGGACAGGGACCTGCTCCAGGAAGCCGCGATGGTACAGGCCTGGGTGCAAGCACCGGACAGGCCTGTCGACATCGACGTCGAGGCGGACTGGTTCCAGGTGGCCATGTCGCAAATCTGCGACGCGGCCATGCCCCGTGTCCGGCCAGGACGTGCCCGGCGCCAGGTACACTGGTGGTCGCCAGAGATTGCGGCTCTGCGCGATGCGTGCACTGCTGCGCGACGCCGGTATACCAGACACCGCAGGCGCCGCACCCGTCCACCGGGTGCGGAGGCCATGGAGGCGGAGCTGTATGAGGGATACAGGGTGGCAAAGCGCACCCTCCGAGCGGAGATAAAGCGGGCCAAACTCGAGGCCCGCAACGTGTGGCTGGGGTCTCTGAACGTCGATCCGTGGGGACGCCCATACAAAATGGTGATGGATAAACTCCGCCCATGGGCTCCCCCGCTGACTCAGAGTCTCCGGCCCCAGCTCGTGGAGGGTGTGGTGACCACCCTGTTCCCTACGCGAGGGGAGCATACTCCCCCGCCTATGGCTCCGCCACCACCAGCGGTGTCTGACGCGGACCACGACGGCAACGACGGCGTCATTGCTCCGGAGGTGACCGAGGTGGAGATGAGAGTGGCGGTGCGAAGGCTGAGTGCCAAAAACACCGCCCCAGGACCCGATGGCTTGCCTGGGAAAGCCTGGGTCCTGGCCATGGAGGAACTCGGGTCTCGACTGAGAGGGCTCTTCAGCGCATGCATGGAGAGGGGCCAGTTCCCGCTTCGCTGGAAGACGGGGAAACTGGTCCTTATCGCGAAGCCGGGGCGCCCCGCGGACTCGCCGTCCGCGTACCGGCCCATTGTGCTGCTCGACGAGGTGGGCAAGCTCTTTGAAAGAGTAATTGCAGACCGCCTCGTCGCGCACCTGGCACGGAAGGGGCCGGATCTTGCGGACGGCCAATTCGGATTTCGCAGGAGGCGCTCCACTGTGGACGCCATCATGCGCGTGCGAGCCCTCACGACGGGGGATGCGGTATCCCGGGGCAGGTGTGTCTTGGCGGTGTCTTTGGACATCGCCAACGCCTTCAACTCCCTGCCCTGGAGTTGCATTGGTAGGGCACTCCGGTACCACCGGGTGCCCGACTACCTCTGTCGGGTGATCGAGGCCTACCTGTCAGACAGGTTCATCATCTACCCCGGTCATCAGGGGGAGTTGAAACGGCGAGAGATGTCGTGCGGTGTTCCACAGGGATCGGTACTAGGGCCGCCCTTGTGGAACATCGGGTACGACTACGTGCTGCGCGCCGACCTCCCCGACAGGGTCAGCGTTGTCTGTTACGCAGACGACACGCTGGTCCTGGCGCGGGGACGGTCGTACCAGGCGGCGGTCGAACTAGCGACACGCGGGGTTGCGACAGTCGTGGAGAGGATACAGCAGTTGGGACTCGAGGTGGCGCTACACAAGTCCGAGGCCATGTGTTTTCACGGCCCTCGGAGCGCGCCACCTCCGAGCTCCCAATTAACGGTAGGAGGAGTTCACATCGGCGTCGGGTCGACGATGAAGTACCTGGGACTCGTCCTCGACAGCCGGTGGCACTTCGGAGAGCATTTCCGACGTTTGGCTCCCAGATTGAATCTGACTGGGGCTGCTCTCAAGCGGCTCCTGCCGAACCTGGGAGGTCCAGACGCCTCCTGCCGGAGGCTCTATGCAGGCATCGTTCGGTCCATGGCCCTTTACGGGGCGCCGGTCTGGGCGCCGACGCTGCGAAAGCGAGTGGCGGCCCGGCTGAACGCCTGCCAGAGGGTCATGGCCATTCGGATGATCCGGGGATACCGTACGGTGTCCTGCGAAGCGGCGAGCCTCCTTGCTGGCCTACCACCATGGGATTTGGAGGCAACAGTCCTTGCACACATGCATGACTTACGCGTGGAGATGCAACGTCGGGGCGAAACTCCGCTGCCGCGACAAATCGCGGCATGGCGGACAGAGTTCCGGCGGGATCTCATGGTGAAATGGCGAGAACGATTGTCGCAACCTCGTGCTGGGCACGCCACGATCGAGGCGGTAAGGCCCCTCTTTGAGGCGTGGCTGGAAAGGCCCCACGGCGTCGTCACCTTCCGTTTGGCGCAGGTGCTGACCGAACACGGCAAGTTCGGTCCGTACCTGTACAAGATTCGTGCGGAGACGACGCCCGGATGTCGCCACTGTGCGGAGCGTCCGGAGGACACGGTGGAGCACACAGTCGAGGTGTGCCCCGCTTGGGAAGAGCATCGCCGTGTCCTTGTGGGGGCGATCGGCGGCAGCGATCTCTCGCGCCGGGGTTTGGTTCAAGCCATGCTCCGGAGCGAGGAGGAGTGGCAGGCGGTCGCCTCCTTCTGCGAAGCAGTGATGCTAGCAAAGGAGGAGGCCGACCGCATCAGGCAACGGCGTACACGCCGCCGCCGCCGCCGGGTTTCCGATCCCGATTTCCGGCCACCGTAGGCGCGGGCTCGCGGACAGCGGGCAATGGGTAGCTCGCTGTCCGTCCGTCCGGTAACAGACCGGTCCGAGCTCAAGTCGTTTACGGCGCGCACTGTTCCCGCGCGCCTCAAGGAGTTGTCAGCAAACTGAAGGGGCCCGATAGGGCCGAAGCCTACTGGGGTCAAAGGGTATGTGAAAATGGCACCCGGGGCCCTGGGACCAAGGCGAAGAATGGAACGGGGTAGGTTTTTAGTCAGTAAGAGTCTGACACTACTTCCCGCTCCACCCAAGGGCGGGATTTGTCATTGGATGATTTTACCTACCGAAAAAAAAAAAAAAAAAAAAAAAAAAAAAAACATAAATGTGATTAAACACAGCATTTTATAAAAACGTTCTATTCACATATAGTGTAACTTAGTAGAGCCTTACAACATACCTACTGCTGGGACTTAAGATTCTTCTCTAGAAAAGGGAGTGGGCCATAATCCACCGCGCGGGGCCAGTGCAAATTGAGGAATGGTTTATCTTCGATTTTTTTTTTGTTTCCAGGACATGTCGGTTTCCTCACCATATTTTGAGAGCAGTGGTGATGACATTCCCTCAACAAAAGCACCTGCTTGGGTTTGAACCCACAACATATAACTCGTAAGTTGGGGCCGTTACTCAGGTTACCAACCACTGATCACACACAGACCGATATGCAATTGAAGCAACGGCTGCAGTTCGTGCCAATGTACAATCAAACAACCCCTCCAATGAATGGGTTGAAGCAAGTCTGCATAAACTTGCTGCGTTTTAGAAATGATGCAATTCAGTTTTGTACTATACCTATGTTAGCAAAGTAATAATGATTGAAATGAAGAATCGCCAAACTTAAGTGGCAGTAGGCAGGGCACATTGCTCATAGTTTTGGAGTGGCGACCACGTACTAGATGACGCAGCGTTGGAATACCTCCCAGAAGATGAACCAATGATCGTGTTGAAGTCGTGGGAATCCGAAGGATGCGAGACGCACAAGACCGGCCGTTATGGCAACAGTTAAGGGACGTCCAAGTCAGTGGACGTCTTGTAGCTGAAATGATGATGAAAATGTTTGATGATTGAAGCCTTTTTGATGTTACTAAGTGTACTTAGTTACACGACAATAACAAAGCTGTGGCAAGGCAACTACAGGAAGCTGATGTAAGACAGTATAAATATAAAAATATTTTTCGTTTCGCTGCGGTTTTGTGGTTCGTCTGAACTAGCCTTTACAACGTAGTCGTGAAAACCTTTGGCAGATAACTCGATAGCTAATTTGAAATGGTTCATTGTTGTCTGTAGTTTCAAAGGCTGTACTTTCACAGATATTGCTCGTGGATTTTCTTGCACAATAGTGTGGCCAGTAAAGCTAAATAAATGGCAGGGGTTGTCGCTTAACGCGAAGTCTTTAAGTGACAATGTGTGACGACAATGGCCGTTTTAATTTTAAGTATGTAACATAAAGTAGATACTGTCTGTTTTGTTAGTGTGAGGTTTATTTTGTTTGGAATACATTTATGTTATTATTTATTTACACACAGAGAAACAGAATACCACAAGAAATATTATTATGTGAGTGTATTATTTTAGTGCTTAGCTTGATTTTGTGCTATTGTTTAGTTTTTTGTAAGTTTGAAAATTGACACTCGAACTACTGAAACTGCTACAGTTTATGACGACTAATTGAAAGTTTTTCCTTATAGTCAGGAGACCTTTAAATATTTGGACAATAAAAATGAGGTTTCGACATACTTTCTATGCAAAAAATGTCCTGCCCCGGCTTCGCTCGGGTATAAATCTCCTCGTTTATTGCTTTTTCTGTTAGTGAAAACTACATCAAAATCCATTGCCTGGTTTAGGAGTTAAAGGGTAAACAGACGGACGGGAAAAATTACTATGTTTTATTATACTACTAGCTGTTGCCAGCGGCTTCGCCTGCGTGAGTAGAGAATTGTTATAGGAGAACACACTACTGGGATAATATGACTGGCCTGTTGGTTTAGTGGTTTGTGGCCCTGACTGCTATGCCGGAGGTCGTGGGTTCGATTCCCACCCAGGACAAATATTTGTGTGATGAGCACGATCATTTGTCCTGTGTCTGGGTGTTATTTATCTATAATATGTATGTATTTAGAAATATATAAGTATGTTTATCAGCTGTCTGGTACCCATAACACAAGCTCTGCTTAGCTTGGGACTAGACGGTGTTGTGTGATAGTTGTGGAAATATTATTGTTATAAATATTATTATAATATATTATAGAATATCTTACATGGTATTTCAGGACCGGTAGGCCGTACTTACCGTGTGCTAAATATCATCCAAATCTCATCAGTAGTTCGAGCTTGAAGAAGTAACAAACATACACACACTCACAAACTTTCGCCTTCATAATATTAGTGTAGTTAGTGTAATGTACTATCAAAGACACTTTCACCTGACCACCACTAAGTTCATTTTTGCTTGCCCTTGAAACGAAATCCTCAAAGAGTTTGGTTTGGCGATGCACCGCAGGATTCAAGCAATTTTTTTTTTATTGATCGGGCAGAAATAACCGCTGTGGTACAGACAGCTACATCAATTAGGTACCCCTCTCACAGTATATACTTCAGAATAGAACAATGTACAGACAGCAGCACCAACCGATTACCCCTCAGTTGATGATGCTGTGTGTAAAATGCAAAAAAAAAAAATCTTCTAGTTGCTCGAAGTGTATACCCACGTAGGTATATCTGGTTTACAACCGACGATTTATTTTATAGCACCTGGCTATAACTAATTTGTCTACTAAGTGTAGTGATCAAGGCTCGTTCTTTATTGCATCCATAAGTTAGTGTTAAAGTGATGGCCCCGCTAATTTCCGCACATTTGCGGTAATTTAGTATTTAATGACTATAAAATATTTATTTGAACTGCTTAAAGACCTTATAAAATATCTATAAAGGAGAGCTAATCAGAGCTATCATAAGATTGGGAGATTACAAGATAGAAACATACAGATTTCAATGACATTGTCTCCTAGCTGATCCATGAAGTGCTGCTACTGAAATTACTTATGATATTGTTCTGCGCTAGTAGCTTTACTTTTATTAAATATTTGTATTAGGTTGTTGAGGTCTGACACTCCCTCTCGCTCCAGCCAAGAGCGGGAGAAAAAATGTGATAAGTTCCTGATATGCTTTTTATGATTAAAAAAAACTCCCTAAAATATAAAGATATAAATTGCATTATCTCTAATGCCATATTACGTTTCTATTACATACAATTTGTATATATATTTACATCTATGTGTATAACATAGGGTTGCCCTGCCTGATAATGGCGACAACAAAGTTGTAGCATAGATTGAACATCATGTCCATCCATACATACATGCTTTATAAATAATTTACCCTTTTTGTATGTTCACAAGTATCTACAAGGAATAAACAAGTTTATGGGAACAAACCGGAGATACCAGGTTGCGAGCTAGCGCAAACATAAGGGCGTGGACACATCGCGGCGAGCCGGCCGCGTGGGCGCAGACACGGCCGCCCCTAACAACTTAATAAGCGGTTGTGCGTGATTTACGCGCGCTCGCGGCGCCGGCGCACTCGCCCCTCCGACTTATTTATACTAATTTATGACAGATAAACATCGATTTTACTTAGCAATACCAAGACAAAGGATCGAAATGCATCCCTCTTATTATCCTCAAGCATGCATATAAAAGCAACACAACGGAATCGTATTCGTGCTCTCATAGTAGATGGTACGCGTATCATTAAAAGCTACAGCCAGTCAGAATGGCTCATTAGCGCTAATCGTGCCATTAAAAAGTGGCCACAACTGGCTCACACTGGGGTACAAATTCAGATTATAAATCTAAACGCGAGCTAATTACGCCGCACCCAATAAATCTCTCACATTATATAGGCCGTAAATATACCACAAATATACCATAAATATACGATTCCGTGGTCGTTGGCCATAGACCCCACTCGACGCGGCTCTGAGGCCGAGTTATGGCCCTTCGAATGGCCGCCTCGGCCGTAACAATCGGTGTGAATCGGAAATAACCAGAAAATTTCCACAACTTGTCTAATGGCTTATTGTTATACGATTGTTGTATTATTGTTGTTACGGCTAACAAATAGCCGTGTTGTCAACGTGTTTTAAGCGTTATTTAGTGAGCACTTATGCGGAGAAATGCCCAAGACTTATGAAATGTTAAAACATGTAGAGAAATTCAAATGTTCGCAAGCCGGCGCGGCTGCGTACAATTATACTTCATTTGGTGTTCAATGAATAAATAAATAATGGAATTCAGTCAAGTGCGAGCCAAACATGCAGATTCTATGTAAGTTTCCGCGTTAATATTTACTTGAAAGCCTTACCTTTCAAGTAAATATTAATGCGGAAACTTAGTTTTCACTATCCAAATGTTTCACAATGACCACATTGTGAAGCGTTTGGATAGTGAAAACTAGGGCCGATGACAGATTTTCAATTTACTTGGTGATCTAACTTTATTATCTTAATATTGGATAATAGGCTTATATACCGGGAGTATGATCCCTTGAGATACCTACGTTTCTACTTTATCGAGGACGAAGCCGCTGCCTGAAGCTAGTTTATCACACTAATAGGAAGGCAAGTTTTTATGTACTTAAATGTGTGATGATACTTCACGCTCAAACGGCTGAAAAGATTTTGGTAAAATTTGGCATCACATTAGTTTATACCTTGGATTTACACATGCGCTAATTAAGGGCTGATCTCATCATTCAATGTTAAAACTCAGTTCAACTAAACTGAGCTCAGCGTAATCTAGTTTAAAGACCCGTGTCGTAAATATGGGCGACAACAAAAGAATTGAAACTGAGTTTAGCGTAAACTAGGTTCAATTCATAGCGGTGAAACGCAAAATGAAGCTATAATCTCGATTAGGCGCTCAAACTGCGTTTTGTTTTATATAAACGCGATTAGTTTCTTGGTGAATTTAACCCTTAGAGTGGGGGAAGTAAGTGCCTACTCCTTCTAGGCGGGTGAAACCGCTATCGATAGCAAGCTAATATAAAAATTCAGGTGTATTTTCTACTTTTAAGTAAGGTAAACCATTTTAAAACGACCAAATGAAAAGATGAGCTTAGAAGGTTTTTCCTAACATCCGGTATCCGATACTCGCTTACAATTAATCTAAAGTTCGAGCAACACACACAAAACAACAAAACACACACAATCAACTACGTTATAGTTCTAAATAAGTGTTATTATTAAGTTAATATCGCGTCAACAATAAGCGATAACTGAGTATAAAGCAAAGCGAGCAAGTTGCAAAGAAAAGCAATCAAGTTGCCGGCTCGAACAGGCAACGAATAAATTAGTGCAGTTGGCTGCAGTAACGTACGAGCAAACATCATGAATATCATTAGTTATTAATTAATTCACTGGTTGTTAAAGAATAGTTGAGCGGGCGGAATCTAAGTGCTAATGTTATCATATTCATATTTAATTTTGGTTTGATATTTCGCTCACCTAGCAATAGTAATAGTAGTATTGGCACTTCTATATTTTTCATATTTTACAGATACTTACGTCAAAGATTGTACAAATATTTAAAACGAAGTTTTGAGTTTGTAGCGACATCTATGTCGTCACAAATGAACTAATCCTGCATCGCGCAAGTAAAATTCTCCGCGCGATTTGAACATATAGAATAGCCCGAAATTATGTATCGGGCAATAGCCCACCAGACATAAACACTTGTCTGGTCGGAGGATCCTCGCTTTTCAATGGAGGTATGTAGGACTTTATATTCCGCATACCCCCAAAAGTTAATTTTTAGGGTTTCGTTTTCGAAGGGTGGGACCCTATTACTTACTAAGACTCCGCTGTCTGTCGGTCTGTATTGTCTGTCTATCTGTCTGTCTGTCCGTCTATCACCAGGCTGTATCTCATGAACCGTGATAGCTAGACAGTTGAAATTTTCACATAATTATAATGTATTTCTGTTGCCGCTTTACCAACAAATATGTACAAAAAAGCGAATAAAATAAATCTTTAAGTGTGGCTTCCATATACCAAACGTGATTTTTTTTCCATTTTTTTTCTATTGGGGGTAAAGAATCCTTCGTGCGCGAGCTCGGCTCTCACTTGGCTGTTTTTTTTTTTATATTGGTTATATATTTCGCTCACCTCGCAATAGTAATAGTAGTATTGGCACTTCTACATTTTTCATATTTTATAGATTTAAAACGAAGTTTTGAGTTCATTTTAGACTTTATACCAGAAATTGTGATGTTGACTACTACTTAGTATTAGCAATAATACATATTCATGAATATTAATTATCCACTTTTAAACACTTGGGCCGATAAAACTCAATTTCGCATTTATTGTAGACTAGCGACCCGCCCCAGCTTCGCACGGGTGCAATAGTGATATGAAATATATTATGCATGTATTGTACATATAAACCTTCCTCTTGAATCATTCTATCTAATTTAAAAAACTGCATCAAAATCCGTTGCGTAGTTTTAAAGACCTTAGACAGACGGCGGGAAGCGACTTTGTTTTATACTATGTAATGATGTGCCAATATTTTACTAGGTGGGCGATTTGTTAGTTGAAGAAACTAATTTGTAGTTTTATGTTTGTTTTGATGCAGTTATTAAGCTCTTAATGTAGTTTTAATGTATTTCTAGCTTTTATGATATCGAATTTGTTTGCTTTCTACTATTGCCCTTATCTTCTCCTTCTCTATTCTACTTGCAAACTGGCAAGATACTTTTTAGGTTTTATAATACTTAAACAGAATAGGTATATTTTTGAGGTAGGGAAAATAAAAATGAAAATGTAATCTCCCTTGGGCGGAGCGGGAGATAGCGTCAGACTTTTACTGACTAAAAAACCCACTCCGTTCCTTCGTTGCCTTTCATACCAGGGCCGAGCATTCCTTTCAGAAGCAGACTCCTGCCCCATTAGGCTTCGACCCTGCTGAAAAGTAAAATTAGGTCGCCGGACGGAAATAATGTTTTTTATAAATAATTTAAATAACACAAGTGATTCTAAGAATAAACCTTATAATAAGCCTTTCATTATATCTTGAAAATAAATTTTGATTATTAATATGTAGTGTACTCTCCATCAAAGTATTATTTTATCGGAACTTAATTCATCCAACGAAGGAAATGAATCCTTAAACTATAAATTCACAATTCCCCATAATTTACTTCAAGTAAGCGGTAAGGATGTGATGAGATGAATAGCTCTAAAATGCAGCGAAACAGTTTATTTTAATAACTTCCTTATATCCAATCAGAACTCATAAAACAAACAATTGTACAGGAAGTGCCTTAAAATTTCGATTACACACTTTCTGTGGAACTTCGATCGTAAATCGTTTAGTGACGGTGACGTCACGGTCACGTAAGACGAACGAATGAAGAACGCCTTGAATGAAGAACGAGTGAACGAATGAACAACTCTTTATGCCGACAATGGCGGTGGTAACGAGGCGATTCCGCAATCGCTCGGTCATTAGCGGTCACTCGGGTCTCGGGGTCTTGCGACCACTTGTGGTAATGACCGTTACTTAGATTGCTGGAAAATAATTATGAATATTTGATTTTTTTTTAATGTTCATTAAAAGGTGCTGAAGGATGTCGTCGTTGAATTATTTTACACGCGTTTTCTTTTGTTTTCTATGTCAGCGTTAAATAAAATATAAATCATTAGGTATTTGTGAGACGCGCCGCAATAAACTGTGTTTACTCTTTATACGGTAATCGTTACAAATGTTAAGAAAAAAACGGTAACGTTTTTGGAAACGCATTTTTTAGTAGTTATCCGTCTGTCTGTGTTTGTCAAGACGCTTTATCTCGGAAATGCCTGGACGTATCGTGTTGAAATTTAAATCATATTATACTCAAATCTGCGGTCCCTTGAAGCTGTGAAAAATCAAACTTCCAAGTTAAGGAAAAACAAAAATATACGGCCGTTTATATCTCAAAAAACGGATATTTCGACCCGAAATTTGGCATGAAGCAAGGTCCTAATATATAACACATGTATAGGGAATAAATGTGAAAACTGTAAATTTGTAGATACAAAAAAAAAACTTTTTTCGATTTGGAAAAATCTTTGATACCTACTGACTCGATTCGAGAGTTGAACTACTTACATAAGTAAGTTTGTACGGAACCCTCAATGCGCAAGTCCGAATCGCACTTGACCAGGTTTTTTTTATTTACCTTTATGGGAAGTCTTTCGACCATATTACCGAGTTTTACGTCCTTATCTTCCTTATATTCTGTGATAAGTTTTTAACGATGATGTCTTTCGGATTGAAATTAGAATACGGATGTAACCCATACGATTTTTTTTTTGTTTTTGGTAGGTATCATGAAATGTCTGAAAATCAACTCTATAATAAAATTCTCAGCTAAATTTTACCGAGATTTGTTTCAATGATTCCATATATTGTCCAGATGTGCAGACACTTGAGATACAAAACTACACCAATAGCTAATTTTACATCACAATACCCACTAAAAATCAAATTTCGAATAATCTACATGGCCACTGAACTGCACTCGAAAGCATCCCGCTAAAACCTCTACTCGAATCTACTACCAAAAATGGTGACGTTGGAAGTTTACCATAGACCACATTACCACAAATTGAGTATACGTACATACCAGGCTTACCAGCCAGGCATGTTCCCCAAACGTATCCTACAATTCCGTCTACATTCAGTTTGTGCGACCAGGCTGAAGCATCCTCGCCAACAGGCTTATTTTACCTCGCACCGGTAAAGCGAAGCGGAAATATAAATTCGTATTGATAACATCTTTGAAAAATACTTGTAAATATAACAAGACCGAATCGTCGCGAAACATCCGATAGGTGTCTCCGATTCTCTCTTCTTTTTTTTTTGTAAATATTTCGAACTACACGGTTCATTTGAATTTCGAATCAAGGATTATAATCTTTTTGAAAAGGTTGCTTTTTGAAACCATTTATTACTTCAATTTAATCTTTATTTTACATTCAAGTACCTACGCTATCAAAATAAAAACAAATGTCTTCATTGAGTTTACTTTTCAATTAACGAAACCTAATTTAAAAAATAAATGACCGCAAATCTCACACAAAATTAAAACCAAATTAATTTTACCATAGACGAAATGTCCAAACCATAAAATCAAATCAATTCAAACGCTCCAATTTTAAATCACCGTTCCTAATTTAAATTTCGAAATTACAAACAAAAAAAAAAGTAAGACACCCTTACTAATCCAATTAACACGTAATAGGTCTCATAAAATATGATTAATCCCAACAAAGATATCTAATACAGGTCGGCAACGCGTTTTAATAAAAATACAAGGCTATTCATTACACTTTGCTTGCTTGCCGCGGCACCATGTAATTAGGGGCATCGACGGGCTCATTTTCGATAATTCATAATGTATGTTAATTATGGAGGTTCCTTAGCCCCGGGACAAGCTTTCCTCAACAGCCGGCCCTTGCCGCGAACTGTGTTTATATTGCGTTGTGCACTTACAAATAAATAATGATAGACAACAGTGGGAATTCTAAATAAGCGAACTAAATAACAGCTTTTGTTATTTGATTTAAGGGAACGGAAAGTTGTTTTGTTTTGTGTTGTGTGTGAATTATAGTGTAGTGTTATTAATGTTATTATAGATAGAATTCAAATGTATCACCAGTTGTGAGCATTTTAACCGACTTCTTTAGTACTACCAAAAATATATTCTAAATAGATTCTTAAAAACTGTCACAGTTTTGGTCACTCTTTTACATTTATGGCTATAAAACGATTTTCATAATTAAATAAATGTACACACTCTTCTATAGATAATTAAGTCGATACTTCAAACTTCAAGAGAAACTAGCCCGTCTTCAATAGTTGCTTACCTTTTATCGTGAAGCTGACTAACCGGAGACCTAAGATCTGTGTGCTGAGTGTGAGTTGTTTTTACGTTAACGTGATCGAAACGTTTACCGTATTTGGCTCTCTGATTGGTCAAGAACTTGGAGCGGGCTAATCGGAGCGCCGAACGTCATAAACGTATCGATCGCGTTAACGTAAAACAAACTCGCACTATGCACTCTGAAAACTAGTAATGTAACGAATGTCAGATTTCTCACATTCAATATTTGCGAATGCGAATGTTGAATTGAATGTCGAGAAATGTGCGAATATTCGTTACATCACTACTGAAAACGATTAGGATATTATATTAACAGCTCATAGACGCGAGCGACAAAACCAAGCTAAGTACCTGATATAGAGTATAGTGACTTTAGAATCAACCGGATTCTAAAGTCTCCCGTGGTGGATTTCAGCCCAGTCCTTCAACTAGAGAGGACGCCCGAATCCAAGCAGTATGAAAATTATAAGGCTGATTATACTATGCTAAGCCTGCTTTTTCGCCACAACTCTTTTACCAGTACTGCGACCATAAACCAGTATTCCCTTTCTAGCGACATAGTTTTCAAAGAGTCGACAACGCACCATTATAGAAATCCCTGAACGTGCATGTAATAAACAAATCAACCTCACGGCACCACAAAAAATCAAAAGCATTGCAACTTCAAAAAATCGCGCACACATTCACCACACGCAATTAACATTGCAGAGAGCCATATTTTGAGAAACTCCCGCACATCAAACTATACACAACACTTTTGTGTGTTTTTCACGGCATCAACGAGCGCGATACTGAAAAGCCTGAGGCTCCTAATTAGGCTGAAGTCGGACGTGCCAATTAATTCAAGTTTCACTCGGAAACTTTGCCGCGTCAATTAATTTCATAGTTAATTAGCAAGAGCGGTCCGGACAAAACCGGGTGAAGGAAAGAAAGGCTAACGATGGTAGCCCGCGGGTTCTACAATGCACCAATTACATCAGCTTTGTTGCGTCCAACTCTATGAGGATCACAGATTCATTCTATCCGTGCGGTAGCCATGCATGCAGGGATGTTTTAATGAGATTTATTTATGGTAGTTTTTTTTTGCTTTATTTGAGTAGTTTAAGTAATTCCTAACCGTCTTGTTTTGCAGTGTAAGTTGTAGTGTTCAGTAAAGCAATGTCAAAAATTTCTAATGATTAACTTTAGATATCTAAGTAAAACGTAGACTGTGTGATTGTTTTATTAGTACGAGTATATAAATACTCGTACTAAAAAAATATTATAAAACCAACAAGTGTTTTAACCTTCGTGCACCTTTGAAACTGGCCAAGTAAGTAAAAAAAATAAAAAGATACTTACCTATAAAAATAAAAATATTTTGTTTTTTTTCGTATTTAATAGCTTCTTACATCTTTTTTAAGATAAAATGGCCTATACTACTTGCAAAATTAGATAAGATACGAAAACTCCGTGGTTTTTTCTGCAATAAATAGATGGTGCAGAGGAAACAAAGGAAGCACAGAGTACAAAGTTTTTTTTTTGCATAATACCTACGCATTAGCACTGGACATGTGATTCAAAAAACAAAACAAGTCCCAAAAAATTTTTAGTTTTCGTTGTTTTTGTTACGGTTCCATTTTTAGCTTATTGAGAAGGCTGACTTGAAACATTTGTAGCTAAATACTATATAAGCAGTACAAGTGTTACATCCGCAAGCTAATGAAAAACATACTGGCTAGTTGTAGAATGGTCGGTAAGCTAAAAATGTAAAAAAAAAAATCAATTCATTCGTGTTTTTTATTATTAACCTAAAAATTAGTTTTTGGCGGGATTTTTTGGAGAGATGAAGCTTAAAATGTTATTTTAGTGTTAACTACATCAGAGTATTTTTTCCTAGAAGTCTTACTTGATACATTTGCTGTTAAATACTATAAAACCATAACACTGGATCTTGGCGCGTCTGAAGTTAGGCTCTGCGAAATTTAGCGCTCAAAATAAGCGCGCCAAATGAATGATTTATAAAAATAGATACCAATAACAGTTTTTAACAGCAATAACAACTGCTATTGGCATTTATTTTTTCAAACCATTATTTTTTAACGAGTGCACAAGCGCTAAAGTTCGCAGAACCTAACTTCAGACGAGCCAAGATCCGTAGGCCGTACTGTACATCCATATTCTAAAGGTAAACCAATTAATTATTCATACGAAGACATGGCTTAAAAAACTAGTATCCAAACCAAAAACATTACCATAGACAAAATGGTCGAATATAAATTAAAAAAAAAAACTAATGCCCTTCTGATTATTATTATTATTTTGGCCTTAAAATATTGGTTGGTGTGATATAAATCGAGCAGAATTTTTTTTTTATTCTTGATTTATTCCGTTTGGCAATAAAGTTTCGTCATAGAAGCAAAATATCAAAGTGTGCTGGTTTTTGTGCTTTCTGAAAAAAAAAAATGGATATCGAATATTGCCATTTCAAAATTATCAAACAAAAACAATAAATGTTTTCTTGATGACTGTAAGTATAATATACGCAAATAATAAATAGAAGAAGATAATTATACGATAGAACAAAAGCGTACTAGAATTGTTAGGACCAAAACCCGCCAACAATCACAGTCCCGCCATCAACAACATTGATTTTATTTTTAAAACGTTCGTAGCCATCAGTTATACAATGTCATTATTTTCCACCCGTGACCATCTATCTATTACAAGACACTTCTAGCGAACAAAGTCCCCTCGATATTCTACGAAGCAATAAATAAAAGTGAGTATTTTATTTTATTTGTAGGCATTGTCTTACATCAAGCAATAATGGCCCACGAACGGACCTGATGTACCGAGGAGAATTCAACAACATCACGCCGAGTCTCGCCGGCATTCGAGCAATAACTCCGTGCAAATAAAATTTTAACCTCTGCTTAATATCTGGCGGAACATTCCGACGAAGTGAACCAGCCAAATTGACAGACAGTAAAATATTTTATTCGCGCAATAATTTCATTTGTAAGAAAAACAAGGCGAACGCGGCCCGCCAGCACCGCGCCGCCGCCGCCGCCGTGGTGCTCCACAAACATCTTCCACGTGAATTAACCTATTAAACACCAAATTCGGGAAATAAACTTCGGGAGCCGTCGTTCCGTACCTACTCGTAAAATCGAGCTATATTTTTTGGGTGCCATTAAAATTGTTAAATTCAATTGTTTATTTCACTTGTCTATTTGCAGAACGTCTTCATGTGCCTTATTAGAGTACCTACATTTATCAACCGTCTGTTTTGCAAAGCAAATAAAAACGGCGTGTATTTTCGCTGTTTACGTCTTCAAGAGGGTGTTAAGATCTTAAGGCCCACGCACACTTATAACGGTAAATCAGTCGTCTCAGGCTTCAGACTCCCATGACTCCTCAAGTCGTCACCGTCGGTCGTCACACGTCCTTAGGCCGTATTTGAATCGGAGCGGGAGTTAGACGGCGCGGCAGCCGCTCGGCTGTGTCGACCCGGTTCGCTTTGTTTTCCCGCGCGATGTCATTAGTGGAAAGCCCTCGATATTTTCGCAAGCATCGATTATTTTTAATGGGCCGCCGCCGGCACAGCCACGCCGCACGTACTTGCTCACCAAGTAATTCGATAGTACAACCACACTCAACAGGATGTAGGAATCGCTGTTTCTATAATTATACCGAACTACAAAAAAATCAAAGTTTTTAATAATATTGGTTCTGAACCAAAGCATGACTTCATGTATGTCTTATTTTTACGATATTCCTGATTTGCATACGGCATTGAAGTTTTGTTTATTTTACGTCATCTAGTTTGAGGCAAATATCTAGTTTGTTTAAAATAAAATTTTACGATCGATTGAAATTACATCATTGTCCACTTCAATCTACCTGTATTATCTCGAACACCTGTCTTTACGAATACGACTAATTTCAATTGATCATATAGTTCCCCAAGTGTACAGTCTTTTAGCTCAAAGATTCTGTTCATTTATGACAACAAATTCTAGGGCCGACCAACTTCAAGTTGGTTCTCAAATGGTTTCCCACTACCCAGCGACCGGGCCACGAAATCAATCATTAAAAAATCGTTAATGGCGCTTACAGTGCTTATGGCGCTTATGGTTCGCTTTCGTGTCACCAGCGCCACCCAGTGTTTGCATATGCCTTGATAAGTTAGCACGCTTGTTGAATATTGATGTCACGGACTGGTTTTTTTTTTTAAATAAGTCCAATAAAGTATTCCGAAATTATTTCCACCATTTATAGAATTTTTTTTTCTTTCTCTAAAGACGATTTTGAGAAATTGATTAACAGTTGACTTCCACTCAATCACTAGTCTGAGAGGTTACATCACTTAATTACGATATAATTAATGATACTGTCTAGATTATCGAATAAAAAAAATATTATAAAAAAATATATTCGTCTGCTTTATGTGTGCTTTATTTCTCTGCCTTATTTCTATTCGTCTGCTTTATGTCTGCTCGAAGGACACGGTGGAGCATACAATAGAGATGTGCCCCACTTGGGCAGGACACCGCCGTGTCTTCGTGGGGGCGATCGGCGGCAACGATCTCTCACGTCAGGCCTTGGTACATACCATGTTCCGAGGCCAGGAGGAGTGGCAGGCGGTCGCCAACTTCTGCGGCGTAGAAATGCTAGCATAGCAGGCAGCCGCACGCGTGAGGTAACGGTGCTCACGCCCCAGCTGGCGCCGGGATCCAGATACTGATTTCCGGCCACCGTAGACTCGGGCTTGTGGACGGCGAGCAATGGGTAGCTCGCCGTTCGGTAACCGTCCGGACCGAGCGCAAGTCGTCGACGGTGCATAATGTTCCACGCGCGCCCCAACGAGATGTCAGTAAACCGTAGGGGCCCAGCAGGGTCGAAGCTTACTAGAGCCAAGGGTCTGCTTCGGAAAGGAAGATTCGGCCCTGGTATGAAAGGCATCGAAGGAACAGGAGTGGGCATTTAGTCAGTAAAAGTCTGACACACCGTCCTCCCAGGGGCGGGAGATGTCATTAGATGCACCTAAAAAAAAGGGGCCACTCTGTAAGTCTGTACCATATTACAAAAAAAAAAAAAACAAGGAAGGAGAAGAAAGAGAGAGGAAAAGAGTTTTCGTTATGAAAATGAAATGCATGCATAAAAAATATAGTAAAATATTAATCAGATTTATTTAATTTATGCATCCTGAGATATTAAAAAAAAATATTTTTTGTTTGATCACAACGTAGGTATAACCACTTGTTTACAATAACTTTGCGCTGATTCGTCGTAACAAATATGTTAGTAATTATTCTATGCTTTCTGGTTGAGATACAAATCGTTAAAAATGCATAAGAAGCAATATAGTGTAGGCAAATATTCACTTCATGCAATCACTTTAATTACAGAGGTGAAACTTTGTATGTATGTGTGTATATGTCTATGTTTGTTACAAAGATTTAGATGAAAATAAGCACACGGGTAGACCATGCTCCGAAATAAAACATAGGATAATTTTTATCTCTGATAGAATAATCTTCTATTTTGCGCGGGCGAAGCCGCGGCTATAGTTAGTTTTCTTTATTGTTTGCGATTTGTTCAATATAGTTCATTTTATTAGTTTTAATCGACGGACTTCGATCAACAGTTTGCGTTAATGAACGAAGTTAAGGATATAAAGTAGGTAGCGTAAAGTGGAGTTCTAAGCGGCCGAACTTTGGAAAAATATATAGGTAGTGGCTCCGTCTGATATTTCTGATTAAACCATAATGATCTCGTTAGTATTACTCTTGCTTTTAATCCTGTTCGTATAGAAACTTTTAAGATCCCAAAAAAAAAAAAATATTTCTTGTAAACTCAAGTAATAATATGCCAAACTTGCAAAATATGACAGTAGGCCTTGGGCTCCACCACCTTGTTCTCGTGGCTGGCATCGAATGTGCGACCACTTGCGCCGTGCCCTGGTACAGGCCATGGTCCGGGGCGAGAGGGATCGAGCGGCGGTTGCCTCCTTCTTCGAAGCAGTATAGGTACGTTTATACGACGACACTACACATCTACACGTCGAGTGTCTGCACTCGTGTTCATACAGAGACACTCGATGTATACACAGAGTGTCAAAGTGTCGTAGTCTATTCTTACTCTATTAATGGTCGCGAAGGAGGCGACCGCACACATGAGGGATGGAAGTCCTCACACATAGCCGCTGGGACACCAAACCCGATTTCTAGCCATCGGCGTGGCGAGGGCTTGCGGACGACGAGCAATGGGTAGCTCACCGTTCTACCGACCCGACCAAACCCGAGTCGTCGATGGCGCGTAATGTTCCACGCGCGCCGCAAAGAAAAGTTAGCAAAATCGTGGGTGCACAGCGGGGCCGAAACCTACTGGGGCCATAAGTTGACTTCTGAAACGGAAAACCCGTGGTCCTGGAACGAAATGGGCAATTATTAAACTCTCTAACTCTACCCCACAGCGGAAGAAGTGATTTGAAAAAAAAAATAGCCAACTAGACAATTAATATTTATCTCTTTTAGTACCAGAAGTATGATCCTGGTTTTGATATTGTAGGATTTATTAATAGTCTTACTTTCAATACCACATACTAAAAAATATTTTAGGTACTAAAAATGTTTTATTTCCTAAAGCAGTCTTTTATTTGTCAGTAACAAAAATTATTTACACATTCACTCAAATAACTCCATCTTAAAACCATAGGTAGTTACTAAGCCATAGTAAAAACAATAAATTCCCTCAAATCAATCACACTAACAGATCCAACTACCCTGACAGACTATCAAACTTAATAGCTATAAAGCTGAGTTCAGACTCCCACAATGATATACAAAGGCCATAGAGTATAGACTATAAGGCTATGTGTACATTATCAGGGTGGCACGCATCGTGTAGCCCGCGGCTCAATCATTAAGGGATCATTAAAAGTCCGCCGTCAACCTGTTGGGCGCTCAACCGATGCCCTTTCTCTACGTTTTCTTCATTTCTCCTCTTTCAAAGGGTTAGATATTTAATTCCGCGTTATAATTAAACTTTATTTCTGTAACTTAGTTTCTATGGACGGTTTTGTTTAGAAATGCGTTTATAATGAGAGTGAAAGTTTTGCTATATTTTTTTCTAGATGGTTTATTTTTTTTTATACACGTCTGTGGACTAAAGTAAAATTAAAACAGATAATTATTACAACAGATATAAAAAAATTGAAATATTGCAATATTAGGAATATTGTTATTCATAAAAACCGTAGTTGAAAAATCGACTTGGTAATTCAATAAAGATAAAATGTGTACTTCATTTAAATGTAAAACTTTTACAGCCCTCTACAAAACTTTATGTGTAGCGGATATCTATTATGGAAAATTAATTACACCATAGAATATAACTTCTAAGTCACAACGCAAGGTGTCGTACCGCACAAATCCTGATCCTTACCACGCAAATGAGGTACAAACGGCTATAAAACATAAAATGAAGTGCATAAAACATTCATAAAGTTTTATGACACCGATTTATCACTTCAGCGGATAGTTAGAACGGTGTCGGGATGAAAAGAGTGGTAACAAAGTCGTCGGCGGGAGCGGCGCGGCGCAGGCTGTGCGGCAAGCAAATGAGGCGCGACGCTCACTGCTAACTAAACCAATCGGCCGTTCTAAACCTGCAGACGGGCGGCTCGGACGCGGCGTTTCTATGTTAAACAGGAAAATAGTAGTTTTTCTCAATATTAAAGTTAAGCTTTCGAAAAATCATTTTTACCGTGTTTCATTTAAATGTGGTTACAATAGTATCCAAAGTCGATCTACATTGGGGATGGTCGACCATCTTAATATAAAGTTCCTCCGTGCTTCTGATCACGGTTGTCATTTGTAAATCTTTGACAGTCGTTGTGGATAGTCAGACGCCAGAAAATTTGACACGAGTCTTACGTAGAGGTCAGTTAAATTAAGAAAATAATAATAATCTATAAATAAATTATGCTAGATCCCAAACAGATAATGATCAAACTCTGTGAAAATAGGTAACTAAATTATCAATCTTTCAAGATTTATGTAAAATGAACTTTAAAGGTCACAGCTCATTAGATCCACCCGATATAAATTTAGCGCTCGTGCACTCGAAAAAAAATAAATGCTTAAAAAAAATAAATGCAAATAACAGTAATTGTTATTGCTGTTAACAACTGCTATTGGCATTTATTTTTTTAAGCGCTTAAATTTGCGAAGCCTAACTTAAGACTCGCCAAGATCCGTCGGCCGTACTGTACTTGAAGGTATTGTAAAATTTGACATTACCGAACCCTTAATCAGATAAAATAGTCCTTATAATTAATATGGTTAAGTTTGCCCTGAAACCACGCTAGGTCCAGTGGTTGACAACGAGTGGACAACGTGCGACGAGGCGGTGAGGGGAGGATGCCGGGTGGCTTTAATGAGCTGTGACCTTAAACCTTAACTTAGAATCATATATCATAGGACATAGACATCACAGGACTCATTTGCTTAGATTGAAGGACACCTACAATTTAGTGCAAATGATGATATTCCTTACGATTCCACTTCATTCTCGATACATACTTAGTAGCGATAAGAAACATTACACAACATCATTGAAAAAAAAAGTCCATGGTATTACTTGCACATTGTTCTCTATAGAGAGCTACGCTTTCGAATGTGTAATTAGCGTCATTTATTTGACGAATGACTTCTTGACAATTAAAAAGTGCATGTAAGTGGTTTATTTGAAATAAATGCTTTGATTCTTTGTCATAAGAACTTGCTAAATAAAACACACCAAGCAACTTTACCATCGGTCATACATGTTTAACACTGAACTATACAGACCAGCGTTTCCCCACCGGCGCGTTTCCCCCGCTTATTAGAGACGATCATTTAGCATCATTTGTGGGCTGCTTTTTAAACCTCAGCTGTTTTTAATGCGACCGCTGAATCCTTTCGTCGCTTGTTATTCGGATACTATACTGCGCACTGATACCCAGGTATCCGCTCTCTAGTTATGAAGTCTCTCTGGAAATTCGATACGCTTGTCTTTCTATACCTACCTTTGGAAAAATAGTTTCTTTAATTGAAATTCCTCGGAGTAAAGACGGATTGTTGACGCTTTCTATGGACTGTATTATATGAAACTAGCACTCTGTCAGCGACTCCTTCAGTCGTTCGCCAGAATGTTTTCATAAAAACTTTAATACCTACCCCTTAAACTGTTTGCTAAGGGTGGTTTTGAAAAACTAATAATGAAAGTCTTTATTATTCATTTTGAGTAGGATTTGTACCAAGTTTAAAGTTTATAAAAATCCCTACACAATCTTTAAAACCCCCTAAATTGTTTTGCTGTAGATAGTTCTGAAAATAAATATTATTTACTTAGGTTATTTTTGCAAATTTTCAAGAATATGGGTACACGGATTGAGATTTTGCATATAAACGAATTTCTCTCTTTTCACCCCCACAAAGATTGAATTTCCAGAAACCTCTTCTTAGCCCTCGCCTAGGTATAAAAGGTAGCCTTGTGCAAAATTTCATGATCCTAGTCCCAGTAGTTTCGGCTGTGCAGCAGTTTCATGTCAATCAGTCGGTTTCTCCTTACATTTGATGAATGTAAATCCTCGTTTGGGCATATCATTGATGTAAGATTTCTAAGGTAGTAAAAGGTCTAAAGAAAGTAGGCTAAACGAGGATTGAAATATCATCGAACTTTAAAGTTTAAAACGATCTGGCCAGTTTTACTTAGCCGTATCGTGAAGTAATCAATTTCTATGATTTGGCCTCGACATATGTATATACATAGTCGAGGCCAAATCATAGAAATTGATGAATGATATTCTTAATTTTCAGATGCAGTTCGCCGATCCGATTTCTAATTTTTTACAATTCAATGTGCGTTTATAAAATTTCCCTGTTCATGTACAAACAAACTATTACAAATAAAATAAAAATCAACAAGTCTGATTAATACGCGGCGGTAATCCAGCGACTGAAATATCATTTATGAAGCCATCAGCGCCAGCGATCACGCGCTAACTGCATGTAAACACATAAATATTTATCTCATAACGTTCCCGACCTC
Organism: Leucania comma; assembly: GCA_958295575.1. Lineage (NCBI taxonomy): Eukaryota > Metazoa > Arthropoda > Insecta > Lepidoptera > Noctuidae > Leucania > Leucania comma. The sequence goes on from OY282468.1 coordinate 8,956,244, forward strand.
GTTACACGACACGGAATTAAAATGTAACAGAGGACTAGCATGTGTATCTCTTAATACTGGCTGAAAAATATGTAGTATTGTTATTCTGTTTTCAAATTACGTGTATCTCTAGCGGTTAATTTTAAACAAAGCGTCTTTATAAATATCAAATCAGTTTTTTTTTATTCATAAGTCTTAGTTTAAATGTAAGTTTTGTGGACATCCACATGGTCACAATTGATGATTTTGCTATTATACATAATATCTAAAAGATTTGCTGGTTGTAAAATATGTTTGTTAAGTAGAAAACTGAGATCAACAATCCGTTTGCCAATATTGATCCATTATTTTATTTTACTTTTTGCTAACTAACAGTGGATCCCTAAAGCTAATTAAATCAACCTTTTTACCTACCTATTTTTATCCGACTGCGCCAGAAGGAGGGTTATGTTTTTTGAGAGTATGTTTTATATGATTTATTGTAAATTAAATAGACAAACATTTCCCTCTTCATTGTTATTTTTCTTTGTCAAGATCAAGAGGCGTTTAAGGCGAGCGTTTTGAGGCTAACGGCCCTGTCAGAGCTGGGGAATTGTTAGAAAGTGACAAACACGCAAAGAGCAACTGGAGGCAAACAGGCGGGTAGTCAGTAATCGCCTTATTCCAAAACGCGATCTAAAATAGTTCTGACTGGTACTGGGTTATAACTGGGTTTAATACCGATTAAACGCTATCTAAATGTAGTTTTTGGGATTATTACTAAATTTAATACCATTAAAAAGCTATCTAAATGTATTTCCGGGACTATTATTAGGTTTAATGCCAATTAAAACTAGTAATAATCCCGGTACTATTTTGATCGCGTTTTGGAACAAGGCGGTAAAAGTCTGGCACTCCCTTTTGCTCCATTCAGACCGGAAATTATTTTATGATTTCCCACCTAATATAAAAAAAAAGAAAAAGGGTTGACGGTGAGCGTTCCATTTAGTTCATACTCCGTGTAACAGACGAGTATGATAGTCATAACTGCTTCATTTTAAGCTCTAATTTACTAAAGTTATTGCCACGTTTGGATATCGTGCTGATATCACTTCCTCCTCTTAATTAGTGAAGTATATACTACTACGCTTCAAATTAATTGGGAAATGGATAAAACTTTCCACATATTAGACGCTTTTATTTTAATGATGATGTGACCTTTTGGGAAAGATTTTAAATAGATTATTTTAAATAAATATACTTTAGTGTTAAAGTATCAATCAGGAAATAATCATCTACATGTGTTGATAATGATTTTAAACTTTCTCACTTATTTTAAATAAAAAGATATAACTGAGTAAAGAAAATATATAAAAGCCATTATTTCGTAAAAGAAGATCCTAAAGGGATTGAAGTTTCCTTTTTTTTTAACATACCCAGATAAACTATATTTTGTTATCGCAAAATACAGTTATTTGGACTCAGAACTACAAATGCGGATTACAATTTTCCAAAAGCGCCAACAGCAAAGTATAACCTATACATTAAATTAATTGCAAACACCTAGTCACCATGGACACTATTCCATTCACTAATCCGGCCTAAACGCAGCACAAACGCACTTCAAACGCAGTTTAAGCGCACAATACGGCAGTTTCTCTCTAATCCGTGCCGGCCCGGCTCGTTACCGCGTTGGCGGTCACATCATTATCTCGTGATATCGGTAACCGCCCGTTATCTTAATTTATTTGTAGCATATAGGCTCATAGGTTGTATAACCTATATGCATTTTTATTGCAGGATTTTCGGAAATGATTTAGGCTTATTTTTGCGGGTTAGTTTAGCTACTATTTAATAGTAAAGTTATGTTGTTGTTAGTTGTGTGTTATAGAAAACGATGTCATTAAATACTCGTAGATTCGTATCAGATTTTGTGGCCTTCAATTTTAATTTATTTATAAGTTCATATTACAAACTTGCTTCTGCAAGCGGCTTTGCCAGTGTAAAATTAGGTTTCTCCAAACAAACTTTGAAACCCTTTAGAGAAAGAAAGAAAGAGAAAGAAAGTAAGAACGTTAAATAACGCAGCGCTGGTATTCTGTTAGGGCCCACGGTGATGTGACGGTAACACTCCCGGATGTTAAATAAACTAGATATCGTAATAAAATAATAAAAAAATAATAATTAAAGGGCAAATTTTGGAAAATGCTTTCTTAGTACTCGCCTACGTTATAAAAGTAGGTAAGTCTTGTACAAAATTTCACAATTCTAGTCCTAGTAGTTTCGGCTGTGAGTTGGTATGGCAGTCAGTTTCTCCTTTTATATAATAAGATATATTAAAAAAACTTTTTTTTGTTTCTAACATAAAGCTGTGTACTTAAAATAAGTAATTAAAAAAAAGTCTTGATTGCATCACTAGAGTGCTTTTATGTGCATACCAAAACCGATGAGCTACCATACGGTAGAGCACACAGTCGAGGTGTGCCCCGCTTGGGAAGACCATCGCCGTGTCCTCGTGGTGGCGATCGGCGGCGATCTCTCGCGCCGGGGCTTGGTTCAAGCCATGCTCCGGAGCGAGGAGGAGTGGCAGGCGGTCGCCTCCTTTTGCGAAGCAGTAATGCTAGCAAAGGAGGAGGCCGACCGCATTAGGCAAAGGCGCTCACGCCGCCGCCGCCGCCGGGATTCCAATCCCAATTTCCGGCCACCGTAGGCGTGGGCTCGCGGACGGTGGGCAATGGATAGCTCGCTGTCCGTCCGTCCGGTAACAGACCGGTCCGAGCTCAAGTCGTGTACGGCGCGCACTGTTCCTGCGCGCCTCAAGCAGTTGTCGGCAAACTGTAGGGGCCCAGCAGGCCCGAAGCCTACTGAGGCCAAAGGTTATGTGAAAATGTCACCACGGGCCCTGGGACAAAGGCAATGAATGGAAGGATAGGTTTTTAGTCAATAAGAGTCTGACACTATTTCCCGCCCCACACAAGGGCGGGATTTGTCTTTGGATGATTTTACCTACCATAAAAAAAACCATAGTATGTAAGTAAGTAGTGCGGCGCCGGTTCCCGTTTTTGCCTATTACTATTAGGATAATTGATTTCTTAAAAAAACACTACCTAAGCGCATTTAAGTAAAATTTAATTGCAAAAATTATGGTTGTAACTTAATTTCTCTAACTGATCATTTTATTTCCCACCACTTTTTTGCACTTGGTGATGTGATTTTACTTGAAATATTAAACATAATATTTTGAGGCAAAAGTTGTATTGATTTGTATCTGATATCGTGAAATGGTTCAAACCGGTTAAAATCACCGCTTATCTTAATTTATGATTTGTTGAACAAGCTGTTTTATTTCACTTTACCAGATTAACAAAAAGTTAGTGGGAATTTAGAGCTTCCAGTCTTTATTACTTTTTATCAGATTTAACGATAACCGACTGCAATATATAGAATATCTAGATAAGTAGGTAGGTACATTTTGAAGTTTTTTTTTTCGATCTACGATCGGTCACTAGTTTTGTGATGAAAATGTGAAAAACTGTAACCAATTTAAAACCTAGTTAAATTTAAATTAACTAAATATATTCAGTTATAATTAGTTACAAAAAAAAATAGATATACATGGGTACTATATTCTATCTTATTTTCATTGTTAGCGACAATTTACATTATTCTTCCATTCGACACTACTCAGATATTTTAGACAGTGATGAGCAGAATTGAGCAGCTAGATTATATATTTTTTTACCAATTTCCAAAAAAGGAAGAGTGAAAGTTTGTTTTTTTTTTTGGTTTCTTGTTCAGTGAAATCATCGCCAAACGTGAACCGATTCTGACGATTTTTTTTATTCAAAGAATTTGTCTGCCAGGTTAAATTTGTTAACAACGTGTGTCAGACTTTTACAGACCCATCTGTATTCTTTTAGATGCCTTTTGTGTTCCAGGGCCATGGTGACACTTACGAACAATCCCGCGACCCTGGTAGAATATTAACAAAATGTTGGCTATTCTTGTAGAAAAGTAAGTAGTTTTTATTGGATTAGGTTTTAAAAGAGCCTGGGCTTTTGAGTACTACTTACGGCTTTACGAAGATATTGTGATGATCGGAAATAATAAAAACGATGAACACGTTTGGATGTTTGATTTGTTCCTATGCAACTCTTTTACATTATTATAAAAAAGAAACACTCGCGTGCACATGTGCTTACTGGTCTGACATTTTTTTTAAATCCTAACTGACACATCTTTATTTCAAAATTCGAATTAGTGTTTATTTTTTTTAATGATGTGCTCTGGCAGTTTTTGGCATGATTGTTTCGAGTGAAGTTCAGTGGCTGTTTTAATTATTCGCAATTGATTGCTAGTATTTTTTTTTTTTAATAGACATTGTGTTGTAAAATTGATATAGTTTTGTATTTCAAGTGTCTACGATGCTGGACAATGTGTGGAATCTTTGAAACATGCGCGATTTCGGTAAAATGGAACTATTGGAGTATTGACTACCACAGCAAAGCTTGCTGAGAAATCTAGCTCAATACATATGCTGCCAAATACTACAAAAAACATTAGAATGTGTTACATCCGCATTCTAAAGAAACTCAAAGTAATTTAAAGTGACTGAAAACTTAATACTATCTGAACTTAATAGAAGCAAAGAGCGTGCGAAGCCCAAAAAAATTTGTGCTATGAGTTGTAAATAACTAAAGAGGTCCTGTACCTCTATCATGAGTTTTTAGCAATAGTATTCGTCGCTACTCGATATCGACGCCGTAAATATTTTGTATGGCAAATTTCTGGGATACAAAATATTTACGGCGTCGATATCGAGTAGCGACGAATACTATTGCTTAAAACTCATGGTAGAGGTACTGATGATTGAGGCTTTACTTTATTCTGTTGTCAGCAGAACATAGTCCGAATTGCCATTGTTAGCCATTGAATCCAGTTAAAATACAACCGTTAATAAATTAATAATAATTGTTTCCGAATTGACTGTTTTTCTACGTTATTTTAATGAATAAAATATTATTTAGTGATATTTATTTTATTTTATTAAAAAGTAAAGCTGGTATGTATTTGCTTAGCTATGTTTTTTCACTTACAGTTTAGTTTAAATTATTTTATGTTATGATGTTTCCAATTTTTTAAGTACCTACTTATTATTATTTTTTATGCAACTCGTAAAACAAAAAAAAAATCTTTCATTTTCAGTTTTTTTTCATGAACACATACGACGAATTACAACAAATTTTGGCTGAAATGATGATGATGATGATAATTTTTAATATTATGAACAAAATCTATAAGCATTGAAAAATAAAAGAGTAGCTATAATGAACTAAGAAATGCTAAATCAATCTACTTTACATATTTCTTTACATATTTAGTCCTCATATTTAAAACAACCCACAAATAAAAGACTAAACACTAGCAAAACAAACTGCACATAAAAATTCAGTACCTTCTGCTCAAAAAAAAATACGCAAAATAATTTAAAGAAACCACAAGGACGACAAAGCACCCCGATCGAAATGGAAAAACGATCCATGCCAATTGCCATAAAAAGATCGTCGGCCCAATAAAACGGAATCGACATTGTCAGCGATGATTTGAGCGGGAGCGGGAATAAGGTTGTGTTTACACGGGCGACTTTATTGGTAATTATTAACAGCAATAATTGCTGAATATAGTGGCTGAATATGTTTTAAAAATAATCAAGTTTATAAAAATGGTCTTTATTTAAAGAAACTAGTGCTTGACTGCAATTCTACCTGATGGTAAGCAGTGATGCAATCGTTGATGGTGAGGCACACTAGTTCATTAAGAGCCTATTCACTCTAGCTTTACTCTATTAAATGTGGTGTTGCAGTATATTTCTCAACCAAAAGCAACTGTTATCTTAGCTAAATAGAAATGATGAAAACTTTATTACTTTCTTGGTCACAAAAGTCACAATTTTACCACGTAATTTTTTTTATAATAGACACTTTACAGTAACACTACGGGGTTTAATTTTTGATACCTCTACATATTATTTCTTCTTCCTTCTGTATATAACGTTAGCAATCAAATGATAAATAGATTTCAGACACAAAAACGAAAACCCATAAAAACAAAAAAGAGTTTCACGAGAAATAAAAACCGCGATCGCTCAACAGAATTCTGTAGCATCGCAGTTAATTCACGCTGTCACATTAATTGCCAAAGATTGCGCAACTAAAGTTGCCCGTGTAACCCTACCTTTAGACAGCGAGCGCGGAGCAGAAGGGAGCGGGGAGAAGGAACACGGTTTGGGCGGGCGGACATTTTTATGCGGCTGCAGGAAAAACTGGCATCTCGCAACGTTAGTGACTAGTGAGTCAGTGACGACTGATTTGTTCCCATTCCTATTGGTTTAAAAGATTATTTTCGTGACGTGAGTTTTTCGAATTGTGGGGTTCAGTTGAGGTGATTGAATTTCATTTTATTTAAGTAACAGTATAATAAAAGAAAGAATAGACTTTGTAGATTAGTTATGTAGCCTTGTAAAAGATTTTTGTGCTATTCCTTATTTACCTACACCTCTGTCATCGTCTTCCTTTATTCCTATTTATTTTTTATCTCCTCTCACACTGCTTTTTATTAATTACTAATTTGTAACTTGAACTTTTTTTTACAAAATTTTAACTTATAGCAAAAAGATATTTTGCAATTTTTTTTAATAGAATATTTAATATTATTTTGCTGAAGCTATAATATTTTTCTTTGTTTAGCGGACTTCGCTCAAAATTGTTTAATTTTTTTTTTCCATAAAGTTAAATGAAACACTTTAAATAATTGATAAACGTTTGCACAGCTATATAACATCTGATCATGTTATCCTTTAGGTACTGTTACTGTGTGTTGAATATACAATTTTTTATTTTTTTATCATATATATTTATTAAAAAAATATTTACTCATACAGAACAAGGTTGACGTAAATTTAATTTGTGCCAGGAGAGATTTTTTTTAAATTTATCCCTTTCCAAAATATATTTTAAATTTACCGAACAGCTCTTTTAATTTTCTAGGTAGATCATTAAAGAGTACATTCATTCAAACATAATATTTTCGGACACATATTTTTGTTCTGAGTCTTCATATCTTACTGGTGTTGATATGTTTACAGTCAATTAGTAATCAAAATATTACAATCATCTCATAGCTTAATTTATTTGAAGTTGGTAGGTACCACATCATGTCTTCATTTTTTTTATTAATTGTCTACCTTCTACTTGCGTGAAGCTAGTGGCTACTCCCGAGATAAAAAGAATCGTGTGTGTTATTTCAGAACTCGGTTTATCTATGTTCCAAATTACATCGAATTCCGTTCAGCCGTTGAGCGTATAAAACTTACAAACATATTCATAAAACTTTTATCTTTAAAATAATAGTGATAGGCTCGCGCTTGACCACTATGTCATCTGGAAGTAAACGATGATATGGACGACGGTGAAGCACGCTTGCCTAGAAGTAACCTATTCACTCTTGACATAAAGACCACCAAATTGTAAGTAGCTATCAGAAAACACAGACCACGGCAGAGCATCCTCTATTACTACATACTTCTAGTCATCATCTTGATAATCACCCCTTTGCTAACCATATCTAATCCTATATTTTTTTTATTTCTCTCCTACTCTTAATATACATATTCATGTCCTGACCATTAAATTTCATTATACTTATTTAAACAAAAACCTTAAGGCCACAATTTTGACCTTTTTATTTTAATTTCTTAACATAAAAAGGTCAAAATTCTTAATATAAGATAATATAAACTTTAATTAGTAATTAATTTATTTAGTTTAACAAAAGTTTTAAATACTTACTTATGAAGTTTCCAAAATACTCCTCACAAGTCGATAAATCATTTTTTTTCCACAGATCTGGTATTTTTTTTTTTTGTATGTTCTATCGTAATTTCAGTTGTATACCTACATAGCCTTTTTTAATAATCTAATTTCGGTAACAATTTAGTTAAGAAAACTAGTAAATTAATACAATTTAAAACTTTTTGAGTGTTTTTCCTTTTATAAAAACATAGCAAAGCTTTTTAAAAACACTGCTAAAAAAGTTTCAACGAACTTTTTTTTTCTTCAATTTACATAAGTAAGGTCTATAAATAATATAAGGAGCTCCAGAAAAAACCTGAAAGTTTCGTAACTTAACGTAGTTTAAGTTTTCACGAGTAAACTTACTTGGCGTGCGTGTGGGGCCGTGCAGCGACTCTAAACCACGTGCCAAGTCCCCCGGGGACGAACGCCCACCTCACACGAGTAGCACTCCGGTGATAGAGCCCACGAGAACACAGCTAGAGAACTTTACAAGTTAGCGGAGCATCTGATATCGTAAACGATGTTCAAAAGTTATCCCGCCGTCACCGCGCAAAGATGAGCGTCAGACGTCGCGTCGACAGACCGACTGAGCGGCAAAACGAGCGCGCGCGGCGACGGAACCGGCGCGCCGCTGGGCGGTCGCACCAACACGCCCCGCCTCGGCTCCGCCCACTCGCCGCCACGCCCACCTGAATTAATAAAGGCGGCAAACACCGCCGGACACGCGGACAATGCCGCATTGTCCTGCGTCCAAAATAGTTTCAATTAGAATCGAGGACAAGGCACAAAAGCGCCCGCCGGCGGATCATTCATTCCGAAATTGGCCGCTGCATGAGCGATTAGCGAAACCTCATACAAAACTGTCGATGATAGCCCAAACTATTGTCGCGCATTGGAACTAAACCGCTCGTTATAATCGAATGAGTTGGCTTTATCCTCGACGTGTTATACTGAGCTTAATGGCTTTCAATATCGTATTCAAAGTTTAGGTTTCATACATAATTTAGCAATATCAAAGGCCCATAATCTAGTCGTTAATCACAGTTTTGAACTGACGGATTTGATAGTGATATTAGCTGAAATCAAGTTCGTATCCGCTGGCAACACTGAATATCGTTTTAGCATACCTACCTACTACCTATTTCAAAATTTCATTAGTGTTTTGAAATTAGAGATTAGGTAGTTACGTCTACTCAAAAACATTAAGCATTTACGTGAAGAAATAACGTCACTTATGAAGCTTAATATCTAAGTAAATGCATTGGTAAAATGTGGATAAAACATTAAAACATGACGTAATAAAGTTTTCTTGCCGCTTTCTCATATAAACTGCTGTTGACTACTTATAGGTACACCAGCAAAAAAAACTGCTGATTAGTTATGGCAGTGTCTAGTAAAATACCACATCTTCTTTCTCTATAACATCTTTCTATTTCTTATTCTCATCTCTTCCTTCTTTAACTCACCCTTTTTCTTTTCTTTTCTCCTTCTTAACTCACATTGAAATCTAATTATCTCTCATCCCAAAACGGTGAAGGAACATCGTGAGGAAACCCGCATGTCTTAGAACCAAAAATTCGACATGAAGACATGTGACATCCACCAACCTGCACTGGGCCCGCGTGGTGGATTTCGGCCCATTCCCTCTCCTTGAGAGGAGGCCTGAGTCCCAGCAGTGGAAATATTACAAGGTTGATGCTATGAAATGCTATGTCACATTGTGGGAGGCCTTCCTACACTACGCTTTCCCGGTACTCGGTCGCCATTTTAGAGCCTTTCGGCCCAAGCATCTGATCTGCAATCAAGGTGCCCTCTCCATTGCCACTTATTACTGTTCCTCGGGCTATGTCGGTAAATTGGGTTCTCTTGCAGATGTCTTAATTCCTGATTCGATTAGCATAGCATAGCATCAGTCTTCTAGGAAATCTCTGATTCGATTACACTAGGAAATTCCAAACAATCCTTTCGGTGACTTCAAGCTTTCTGATGAAGCCCATTCCGAGCGGCCACGTTTCAGAGCCATAGGTCATCACGAAATCAAATCGGTTTTTTACTTTAACGCGATCGAGAAAATTAAAAAACAACCAGAGACCGCCATTGTAACTGTAGATTTCACTTCGTGTACAAGAGTTATGCAAATGGTTTTGGTGTAACCAGCATCAGGAAACTACAACGTAGTTGTCTGACATTTTTTGATGAACCTATTTGGCGCAAGTGCGAGACACACAATGTCAGTTCTCTGATTTTTTAAAATATTAAGTGTCTACATGTTGTTTCTGCATCGTGTCTATATGTGTCAAATAAAATATTTTTCTTTCTTTTTTCTTATTTAATTTTACTTGAATAAAATTGTTAAACTCCATGGGCAGAAGCAATGTCTAAAATATGACCACCCATTTCTGTTATTATTACTAGCCCGTGTCGTGATAAAGCACCCGCCTCTCATGCACGAGGTTACGAGTTTAAAACCAGGCAAGTGTCAATTGTTTTTTAGGTGGAAAAACTCATCTGATAACATCTCCGGCTCTTGGGCGGAGCGCGAGATAGTGTCAAATTTTTACTAACTCAAAACCAACTCCTGTTTCTTCTTTGCCTTTGACACCAGGGGTGGGATTTTCTGACTTCACTTTGAGGAGCACGTGGAACAATACGCGCCGTAGGCAAGTACCAATGTGATTTTTTTTCAATTCAGGTACATATGAATTTTTCTTTAGGTACTACATTACTGACACCCCATGCCTCAGAAAGCACGTAAAGCCGTTGATTCTGGTCGTCATTCGTAGATCTTTGACAGTCGTTATAGATAGTTAGACGCCGGAAAATCTGACCATCAGTCTATCCAAGAAGTATCGTGTTGCTCAGTAACTGGATAGTGGATGTTGATAGGCAGTCGCTCCATGTAAAACACAGGTATTCAGCCGCATCCGGTTTGGCTGAAAACCAACTACAAGGGAAGAGCATGCACAAGGGAAAACTAACTGGCTAAGGTCATGATGGTTTCCCTTCATTTCTTCCAACGATCAGGAAGAAGTCCTGGTCATCCCACCATCTCCTTCATGCTCTACCACGGCCCCGAGACGCTGTGTCTGGGCACCAATCCTATATTTTCGGGGCCCATTTCTGCTACACCCTGTAAAACTTACCAAGAAGCATGTCTTGAATAAAAGCTGAAACAGACTATGGAAAACTGACACAGTCCTTAATAACCACTGTCCCTACCGTGACGTCTTAAATTCATTATGATACCGCTGTAAGAAAGGGGTAGCACAACACGGTTTATACAGCTCCACCTGTCTCTAACGCCGGAATTATAATGATTTGGAGTCATGGTAGGAGCCTAGAAAGGCTGTAATAGCTCTATGCAGTTAGCCAGTCTATCAACTTTGATGAATAACAATTTTTACCGTGCTTTATGAGAAATAAAGACGACGAAACTACTGCTTCACGTGGCGTTACCTGATAAAAACCTATACCTAGTCAACGTCTATCGGATCAAATAGATAACTACTTAGATATACTTTTTATGGCGTGCACGCCATAAAAAATAAGGTGTAAATGATGACAATGTTCCAGGGGTGAAGGTTTTATAAATCTGGTAATTTATTCACTTGTTGTGTTGGCTTCATCTACTGTTTGACATATCTGTGGCTTCATAACTCCCAAAGTTAATCGTTTCAACAAGAGAATCAATTATAATTCACTTTAAAAACAAGTAATGTCGCTTTTGTTTTGCAATAGGTGAATATTTAAGTTAGGTTCGTAATTGTAGTACAATTATGTTATCTAAATTGATTTAATTCCCTGCCGGAGTCTGTGTTTCCTGATGGCTACAACCCGGGAATCTTTAAGTCAAGAGTGAATAGGTTACTTCTAGGTAAGCACGCTCCATCGTCGACCGCATCGTCCATCAGGTGCGATAGCGGTCACGCGCGAACTTATCAACAATTAAAAATTTTTTTTTTCATTTTCATCTTACTTACACAAAATTGGTAGATATCCAGCAATGTAAGCAATGCATCGTCTGTCATTCATCATCATCTTCTGGTTTTTCCCGAATTACCTGGGGTCGGTACGACACGTTTTTCTTTTCTTCCATTCTGTTCTATAACCTACTATCACTAACCCTTTTCTTTCTTATCACTCCTTACGTAATACATCCATCTTTTCTTTGGACTCCTTCCTCCTCTCCATCCATTCACATGTATACTCATACTCTTTTCGTAATATGCGTTTCATCCCTCCTCTTTACATGGCCATACCAAGACAAATGATTCCCTTTCAACTTTTCGGTCATTGGCCCCACTTTCAAACTTCCTCTAATATACTCATTTCCCGCTTTATCCATTGTCATCACACCACACATCCATCTAAACATTCTCATTTCCGTTACATGTAATTTATTTTCATCCGTCTTTTTCGCAATGTCACTGAAAGGTCAATTAAGTATTGGAAAATATTATTATTCTTCTTCATAAGCTTAGTAGTGGTATTTTATTTATCCAAGTTAATTTACGACTTGCTTAAAAGAAACATTCTTTACTACACAATTTTATTTGATAGTCACTCTGAAAACAATTGTTAACATGAAGTTTTAATAATTTGAACATATAATTTTCCGATTATAATTTAGGTGTCTTCAAGGCTAGAGTGAATAAACTAGTGCGCCTTACCATCAACGATTGCATCACTGCTTATCACACGGGATTGCAGTCAAGCACTAGTTTATATCAATTGAAAAAAAAAAACAAAAAGCGTCGGTGCATCGTTGTCGTTCTTGTTTTTGTTGTTGGTGGCCTGTGTACATCGCCTGTCCTATTTTTTGTTAACTTTATAATCTGTGTACATTAAATAATATAAGAAAATATATATCGTTGCCAATTACGAAACCTGATATTAATTAAATTTAAAAAACTTACTTTACCACTGACATTATGATTGGACTGCAATAGCACCTGATTATTTCATAATTTGAATACTTAATTGGCATCCTTAGCCAATTAAGTAGTTAACCTATAACATTAATTGTTTAATGTCGTCAATTATTGAATTCCAGTCCGGTTCGCCTTTAAGGTAATGGCACGTGAACACATTTGCAAGAAGTTAGCGGAATCATCACAGCGTTGATTCGTTTCTCAAAATAATTTTGGTTATTTGTATGTACTTATATAAGTATGTCTGTATTTATTACTGTATTAGTTTGCTATTTGTTTGTTTACCGTTAAGTTGCACCTACTATGTTATGTTTCTGCACCATCCTAATGTCGACTAATAGAAAATGCCTATGGCATTAAGTCCGCCTTCGTACAGTTTTTACTTGTGCATAAAACTTCAATATATAAACAAATTGATGCATTTAAGTAGGTACATCCAAATTAAATTATGATTCTACACTTCAAAATAATCATGCGGTCCATATCAGGAATCTTTTTATACCTACTTACATCAAAAAGAAATTATTATATTTTCTCGTCGACACACGATGATACGGGTGAGTGACTCTAAAGTTTCAGTAACAATTTTCTTTAAACTGATATAAGAGTACATTGGCTACCTTTTAATTTACAGTTACGTTGCGTTACACTTCAAATAAATTCGAATAAAGTAGCTAAAACGCATCACGGCTTAGAACAAAAAACATTTCAATGCAAAATGTAACATATTGCTTGTAATAGAAGAAAGTTTTTCAATTTTTGTTTTCAAAAGATAACCGTCTTGTAACGCAAAATCAAACCCGTATACCGAAAATCAATTCTCGATTTTCTTTTCTTTCAAAATGATTGAATGTAAGAACTGAAAGGGTTTTCTTGAATGGCAAAATGTGCTGTTCCATATTTTACCTGTTTGTACGAGGCAACCCTCATAGTTGCACCGAGGAAAAGTAGGCAACTTGTATGTTTTCAGTTCTTTAGGGCACATTCTTTCAGCAGATGCTCGACTTCCTTAAATAGCAAGTCAGAGAAGTTGATTAAAAAAAACTACAAATTTTATTGTTTAACATCATTGGCACTGGCACATGCCAATAATCACACGATTTAGCTAAGCAATCTACTCCCGAAGTATCGATGTACACTTTATCTGACATATAATCTTTATTATCATTTAACAATAGATAAGAGAATATATTTTTAATACCAGATCTAGCGCAGAAAATTTTACATTTTAAATCTAGGCAACCATGGATTCGCACCATTTTTAACCGACTTCGTTGCTGGGGCAAACTAATTTATACTATGCTCCATTCTTGAATCTGTGGCACTAACGACACCATTAAGTTATGAAAACAAAGAAAAGAAAACCCGCTAACGTGAGAAATACTGTAATCCGAGCGTACGGCGAATATCCACCCCCTACGTTGTTGGCGGCGATCTCTCGCACCGGGGCTTGGTTCATGCCATGCTCCGGAGCGAGGAGGACTGGCAGGCGACCGCTTCCTTCTGCGAAGCAGTAATGCTAGCAAAGGAGGAGGCCGACCGTATCAGGCAACGGCGCACACGCCGCCGCCGCCGCCGGGATTCCGATCCCGATTTCCGCCAACCGTAGGCGCGGGCTCGCGGACGGCGGGCAATGGGTAGCTCGCTATCCGTCCGTCCGGTAACAGACCGGTCCGAGCTCAAGTCATCTACGGCGCGCACTATTCCCGCGCGCCTCAAGGGGTTGTCAGCAAACTGTAGGGGCCCAGCAGGGCCGAAGCCTACTGGGGCCAAAGGTTATGTGAAAATGTTACCCGGGGCCCTGGGATAAAGGCAATGAATGGAACAGGGTAGGTTTTTAGTCCGTAAGAGTCTGACACTAATTCCCGCCCCACCCAAGGGCGGGACTTGTCATTGGATGATTTTACCTACCATAAAAAAAAATAAAAATAAACCTGTTCAAATGAAACGCGACGGGTTTTCTCGAAAGACAAAATTTCCTCCGCACACTATGGTCCGTTCACGGATCACTGGCTCCATCGTCACCAATAAGTAATGTTCAAACTGAATATCCGTTTGCTTTGCTGGCCACGGGAAGGGATTTCTCGGCTGAACAAATAGACGGTCTCACTTCAAATATCTGTGACATTTTCGAATAATACCCGTTGTACAGGAAGGTGTTAGAACAGCCGTTCTAAAAGATTAGATGTTAGGGAAACGCATGGTGGTGTGGACTTAGTTCTGGGTAGAAGGACTGAATAGGGAGGATAGAGATGTCCAGAGACGCTTTTGTTTGAGGAAACTTTGTGTACATGCAACTTGAAATACCTGTAACCTCTTGATCGAATTTCAGTGAAATTTTTCTTATGAATTAGTTGTTTTACCAGTGTTTGAAAGTATTATTGTTAGCGATTGGGTGTAATAATACAAATAACAACAAAGCCTACTGCATATTTACCGAAGAACAGTGAAATTTCAGTTTCAGACTTCGCTGAATTATTATTAATGTGCGGAAATTTAGGGATAGACCGTATTTTTGATGAAATACATTTCTGTTTCTAGAACATCATTGTTGTTGCCCAGAGAGAAGCTTAAATTCGCGTATATTTTTAGATCATTATGGTAATTTTAACAAAGGTTCTAAAAATGTAGACGAAACCAAATTTAGGCTTCTCTTTAGACCAACTTTCTTAACAGTGTCAGATTCAGAACAGGGTCAGATTTATAGATAATAAAATTGCATTTTGTGTGGAAACTTTTAATCATATAAAAACATTACAGCATTACACACTTGGGTGAATATCAAGGTCAAATCATTTTTTTAATTTTTGGTGGCGTGTTTTTTCAATTTCAGTGGCGTACCCTTTCTTCAGCTTTCCCTAATTATCTCGAAAACTGAAGAAAAACTGCACAAATGTTAAAAATTACAATTTAACTTTTATTGCAAGACCCAGCCATGGTAAGCGTGTGCGTGTACGCAACATAATCATGAAATACGCGGCTAGCTCCTTTACCTATGGATCTATTATTCTACTAAGTAGAATCTACTATATACTTCTGGACCATCAAAATATAATTATCGCGGGCCACATACTATTCATGTCGATGATTAAATACTTTGGCGGTCCGGAGCTGGCCCGCGGGCCGTACTTTGTCCATCGCTGCTCTAGACTCGAAAATACAAATCTTACTTTTTAAGCAAATCTAATGAATACAATATACAAGGTACCTTCTTAGGACTATAAACGTCTTGTGATGCAATCCAGCCCGGAAAAGAGAGAAACAAAAATAAGTTATTAGACTAATAACTAATTTAAAAGAAATTAAGTTTTTGATACCATATTTAAGTAAATGGATACTAAGGGCGAAGCATACCAGGGTATTTCGTACAAGCCCGCGGGATTGTAAGAAAACATCACATCGGTCAGAAAACGCAAAGGATAACTAAAGGCATAAATGTCGATTAGTCAGTACATATCTGACACTCCTTCTCGCTCCACCCGGAGAAGACCGTTCTGGAAGACCATAGCAGACTTCTCACTATGAGAAGCCTGTTACTGTCTTCCCCTCCGATTGTAATTTAGGTGTCTTCAAAGCTAAGGGTCTTTTTATTAACATGCGGATTTTATCACGCATGCTGAATTGTCCCGCCCCGCACGCGTCCCGCGAGCTTTTTCCCCGCATTACAATAAATAAATACTTGTAAGAAGAGGACATACTCACGCGGAGCAAATCCGCATGCGTGATGAAATCTGCATGATAACAAAAACACCCAAAGTGAATAAATAGGCTCCTGATAAACTAATGCAGGCGCATTAGTTTATCAGGAGCCAGGAGTCAGGAGGATGGTTAGGCAACCATCAACGATTACACCACTGCTTACCATCAGCTGGAATCGCAGTCAAGCACAAGCTTTTAACATAATTTAAAAAAAAGAAAAGAAATGATGATTTCAAACCTCAAAAAAAAAATACATCTTCATTCCAAACTCTCAATCCGTTTCATCCAACAGAATACCGCGTTTCAAAGAGCATATAATTCAATGGAAAATTTAAACAAAGCTAGAAAGCAATGAGTCGTAATTGGAACGAGTTAGTCAGCAAACACGCCGGTGTCCCGGCTCGTCGGTCACGTGGACCAATATTTATTTTATCAATATTCAAACAGTTCAGACGTCGGGTTTTGTCTTGATCGCCCATAGACTTCTATAGGGCTGATGAGGTGCGGTAAAAGAAGGTAATAAAGAGGTTGGATGTGTGTAGTTTTCTTTTTTCAGTTTTTATATTTTCTGACATATTTATGAAAGTGGGTTTTTGGCATAATCTTTGAAAAGAATAGAATATGTTACCCATAATTTTCAGTCGACCAAATGCAACTGCAGATATGTTTTTCCCTTTTCCACATCATCATGTTCTTCTTATCAACTTAAAAAAAAAATAAGAACTAAAAAAACTTATGAAATCTAAGAATTCAAAATTTAATTTCCACTCAGTCGCATGTTTTTTAATTAAGAAATAATAGCAATATCAAAATTAAACCATAAATTAATAAGTTAATTCGATAGGTACTTTTGTCTATTTCTGTAAACTATTGCATATCATATATAAATTAAGGATAGTATGGTTAAACCGAATAAGTTTCTATTAACTAAAGAATGAAACTTCACTTTCTCAAGTGAATATCAGCAAAAATTACAACATATTGCAAAGTTAGTAGTAAAAAAACGTATAATCCAAATTGCCCACAGTATTCCAAATATGCCGCCTTTCCTCTACAGACTAAACCCATCATATGCAATAACTACAAACCGTCAACAATACAATCAAGCAATCACCCATCAAACTTCGTCTGAAAACTATCGACACAACCTCAAGCGAATAATCGCAGCCCTTCGCGCCATGCACAATCCCTTGTTAAACTCTCTAATACGTTAACGAGGAGCCATTCTACAAGTTTATTTTAGCCGTCGCCGCCCCGCAGCCGCCTCGCAGCCGCACCGCACCCGCCACGCGCTCCACCCGCACCTCGGAATGCTAAGCAGGCCGATTGACATTCCAGTGGCGAAGCAATCGAACAGAAAATACACTTGTCATACATTTAACGTGGAATTTTTATGATTTAACTTGAACCGAGGGGAAATTATTACAGTTTTCTTCGAGTTGATTTAATAAGGATGGTGAATGATTCAGGTTAGTGTCTGTCTGATGTAAATCGTTTTTTTTTTGGATGTTAAAAAAGCTTCCGTTTCTTTATGAGAAATTTGAAACTGAATAGAATGGTTCAGAAGATTATTATAGTGATTACTGTAATTCTGAACACATTCATTGTGCTTACAGGTAAGGAGTGGAATTCTCTGCCGATTTGCCTGTGTTTCCTAGTAGCTACAACCTGGGGATCTTTCAATCAAGGGCGAGTCTTTCTCCGTCGACCACATCGACTTTTCCATCAGTTGAGATAAAGCAAGCCTACGAATAGAAAACAATTGTTCGGAAATTGGATGTACAAAAATACATTTTTCACTTATCTATCTCTGTAAATTTTAATGAAATAAAACAGCAAAAAACACATACCCTTCAAAGCAAAAATTACATCATCCTTCTTCCTGGAAATAAGTATTCACGTACCTGTAACCCTCATGAGCTAATAATTTGATCCTGTCCCATCGGGCTGGCAGCGTGTACGGGACGTCACGTCACTGGCCCACTCGTCATCGGAGCAAGTTACGTGAATAAGACGTCCTTGCTGTTGCCGTACGCGGGACCTAATTCTTCGAGCCCGTCGCACGTCGCTCTTCACCCGTCAAATTTGCGAACAGGGCTACCACGAAAAAGAATGATTTCTTGATACTTGCGAGTTAAAAAAAAAAATATTTTGTTCACTTGTTAATTACTTATGTCGCGTCTCAGTATAATGCTGTGTGATCGTATAATTAAGTAGGTACGTGTTAATTGGGTATCCAGCTTCGACATAGTCACTGAAATCTTCGGAAAATTGTATGATACTCATAGTGTGAAAATTTTACTCTAGGTAACATACAAGGCTTTTAATTTGAATTAATTGAGCCTTGTAAGTTACCTAGAGTCAGTGCTATAAAAAATTGCAACAACTTGCGTCCATGCAAAAGATCACCGTGAAAACAAATGTACTTAAAGAAATAATTGAGTAAAAGTTTTCCGAAGCTTCGTAAATGAACTTGCAAATAAACTTAACTGTCGGGTACGCTTTAACAATTGCAGATAATAAACAGACGACTCAATATGTCATACAATTGCAAACAGTGTCTATACAAAGCTTAAACATTTAAAAGGTACAGAATATCATGCATTCAGCGCTGTATTTGGTATTGTATTGCATCGTCGGATACAGGTTGAGAAATATTTATCAGTATATCGCAGGCAAGTGTAGTACAGGAGCAGACAGCTGGCAGGTCGCGCCTCAGACGGGCACCCCTGTCGGCCATCAGACAACGTCTTGGTTCGACTGACAGCCGGCGACATATTTTATTCACGACGCACCGTCGTAATTCCGTCGATGCAGATAAATTGTTTTACCGCGGGAGCGAGCCACGTCCCACGACTTTGGCGTTTGCATGATGAGCTCGTTTTTTATGCTCGAATAAAATTGTGTTAGCCACCGGCAGCGGAGCGACGTGTGAACTCCGTTGGATTCCGAAGAAATTGTTTTCGGGAAGCCTGCTTTGATATTTATGAAAGTTGGCATGTTGAGACGTACGTTTGAGTGAAGGGTACGCGGTGGATTTTAACATCCCTTGGTCTATGTATAATTTGTGGTATTATTTCTCTAGGGTACCGGGTGTATGGTATACGAGCGTTAGTAAATACGAGTATGTTTGCGAGCAGCCACCAGTTGCAAGATGTCAGGTATCGTAAACACGTTGACACAGTCGCTTTGCGCTGCACGCTGCGGGACCGACATCCGCGCTATCAATATTAAATCCCGGCGCGCAAACATCTGCTCGCGACTGCAAACGTATAAGTTTAATCAGTGGTGTTTCGATTAGTTAGAACATCGGCTTCTGCTGTTGACGGAATGCACGTTTAATTAAATTTTCTTACTTAACATAAGTTTATATTAACAATATTGTACATTGTTTGAAAAGTAATGTTGTTAATACTTTGCTAATCAGTGTTTTAAAAGTTTAAGCGTAGTGTTTTTATAAAATTAACATTGGCAAAGGCCAATATTTAGGGATATAATATATAGGGCGACTAATAACTCAGCCAAATTCAATACATTTTGACCAGTTAAGACATTTTCCCGATTTCAGGTTTGGTCCCTTAGTAAAAGTTGTTTGTTATCATGACTACAATGACGTGTTTAAGTATCGTTCACTAATTACCAGTCATCCAATATACCTACCTAGTGAAACCTGGATAACTAGGAGCTCAAAGGTCTTGGGATTTTTATCACTTAGAGGTTTTTTATTTCGGTACTGTCGAACCCTGGGTGCTTCGGGCTCGACTACCGGGATCTATTCTTGTGTAAAAGGAAACAACGCAGAGGGTTTTACTGATGATATATTGAAAAAATTACTTCTTCACTCTTTGAACGACTACATGGAACTCTATCAAACAACAAAACAATCTACTCTTACAAATATTCAAATTAAATCTAGAATACTAACAATCTTCGAACCCTTATACAGCCAGTATGCTAACTTATGAGGATACGCATGAGTCTGCATATAATCTTATGCAAACTCATTACGCAGACGTAACATCAGCTACGCCCCAAAGAATATAAATGTGTATATAACACAGTTATATTCCAAAAACTTTCGAAGGGTGCTAGTATGACCTACCTAATCCTAACACCGAGATCCCTACCTTTACACGGAAGAACTTTATTCTGGCCTACGGCTTTGTAAAGCGAGCTTAAGTCAGAGTCAACGATCACTACTGATTGTCATAAAATTCATCTATTATTACTGTGGGTTAATCCACACTCATCAATTAACATTGCTCTGCTTAAACCCCACTGCAGCAAAACCGTGTTAAAAGCCACAGCGCACAGCCCTAATTGAACCTAGGATGTCCAAGTGACATCCACCCAGACTGGGAATACATGCTAAGATTCAACACCTTTATGACTGTAATTCCTTCAGACGCTTATCGGGTCAGAGGTCAGAGAGCCATAATTGCTTTGGACCACCTATAACTTCTCATTGCCTGTATTTACTCCAGAGGGATTAATAAAAAAAAATAACAAGAATTACTCATCTAATAACTCTTAACCATTGAAGAGTTTCAATTATCATAGCTAAATCAACAGAGTCAACCTGACTCCCTTTGCGAAGACTATGCTCCATATAGCAAAGTTGATATTAGCTCAAATTGAACCCTAAGTGGCCCTCTCATAACTCTATGGGAGGTCCGGAGGAGAATCTAACATTATACTCTGGAGCAAAAACACGTCTACCACTACATCTTGTACATAAACGTTTTTCTGGGTTGTATGGCTCTGTCCTCTGAAACACCCGGCTGCGTCTGCATTCAGTTCATGGGGCGCGTTCCGCCCGGCAGCATTTTATGAAACAAAAATCACAAATTAATTACAATTTCCATCACAATAATAATACTGATTGACAATGACATAATGACATGACAGACTCTCTACAGATATTTTTCTAATTTTATCCTACGCTGGATACTAAGCTTTTGAGCCTAAACCTATTTACATCTTCATATGAAAAGGTTATGAAAAATTTCTTTTTATAAAATTTCCAAAATTTATATTTAAATAAAAATGACTGTTTTATAAAATTGTTATAACAATGGTAAGAATGTAATAAATGTGATTTAATTTAATAATTTAATATTATCATCTTGGTTCATGCCATCCGACGATTCATTTTCTTCATATACATCTGCAGTTTCTTCTTCATCAACACATGCTTCCATTGCTGCAATTGCTGCACGTTGTTTACAGACATAACATTGACAAGGGAACTCGTTCCTCAATTCCTCGCACAACGTTGTAAACTCCATATCATCACGGTAAGTAAAATTATAAAAATACAAGGCTGGACCCTGAAGATATGCGCCTAATATGAGAGCATAATCTTTCTCAAACCACTCATAGCTTCTGGCGATTCGCCTGAACTCGGTGATAAACTCCTCTAGGCAGACCTCATCAATGCCCGAGAAATACATCATCTCTCCTTTAATCACTAATTAAATAATAGAAAAACCACTTAGCTTTTTTATTTTCTTCGCTGCGAGAGCACACAACACAACATGGGACTGTACTAGTCGTCTTTCTCTTTCTCTTTATCGCATGCAATTTTATACCATTCTTCTATTTATACCATACATTGATTACCCGGCGCCTCCACCACTATGTCGAACCCTGGGTGCTTCGGGCTCGACTACCGGGATCTATTCTTGTGTAAAAGGAAACAACGCAGAGGGTTTTACTGATGATATATTGAAAAAATTACTTCTTCACTCTTTGAACGACTACATGGAACTCTATCAAACAACAAAACAATCTACTCTTACAAATATTCAAATTAAATCTAGAATACTAACAATCTTCGAACCCTTATACAGCCAGTATGCTAACTTATGAGGATACGCATGAGTCTGCATATAATCTTATGCAAACTCATTACGCAGACGTAACAGTACAAAGTTCTCCGAATAGCCAACTATGAAGCCAGGCCTTGGTGCCATGGTCCGAAGCGAGGAGGAGTGACATGCGGTCGTCTCCTTCTGCGATGCTGTAATGCTAGCAAAGGAGGAGGCCGCACGCGTGAGGCAACGGGACTCACGCTCCAGCTGCTGCCGGGATTCCGATCCCGATTTTCGGCCACCGTAGGCGCGGGCTTGCGGACGGCGAGCAATGGGTAGCTCAAAGTTTGACCATCCCGTATACGTCCGGACCCAAGCCAAGACGTCGACGGCGCGTATTGTTCCACGGGCGCCTCAAGGAATTGTCAACAAACCTTACTACCTACCCTACTGGGCCCAAGGATCGTTTTCTGAAAGGAAGGTTCGGCCCCGGTATGAAAAGCAACGAAGGAACAGAAAGCAAACCACGGCGACTTTTAATTCGACGCCAACGCCATCTATCAATTTTATGGGTAGGTACTAATTGCCGAATATCAAATAAATATTAGTCGCTATGATTCCGTCCTCCTTCACTTAATCAAAACACGAAGTATTTCAATACAAAAATTTCGAGAACTCATTGTTATTATCAGTAGCACAGGTTTCACAGATATCCATGGTCCATTTCACCAGGTTTCATGGTAAGTACAAATAACAAACAGTAAAATTCAGCCTCGCAGAGAACAACAGACCTGCACCACACCGACCAACTGGCGCCGCAGGTTCCTAATTTAAAATGTATCAACATCCACCAAAAAGTACGATTGACAGAATGCAAATACGTCCTGTGTCCCACAGAAAATAAAATAAGCTTTGACCCGAAGTTTCGTGGGATTATGAATGTTTATACTGAAAATAATGCGCGGTCGTGGCGTTCGGCGCAAATATTTGAAGATGGACTCAAAGGGATGGCTTTTTGCAAGGTCCTTTGAGCGGCCGCGGTCTGCGGTCAGATAACCCGATTAGTCCGACATCGCAATGTACCATGAGAATTGAGAACATGGCTAGTTTACCTCAAGCGGTGACGATAACTTTGCTTTATTTTGTTCAAAATTAGTTTTTTTTTTTTGGAAAATAATAAAATTATAGCTTCTAAATTATGTTTTACTAGCAATTGCACTTTTAGTATATGGCGAGCAAAACCGCCGCGCCATATAAACTAATAAAATATCCCAAGAGAACATACTCACGGGATTTTTTTGGGGGTGGGTAAATCATCCAATAACATCTCCACGCTCTTGAGCGGAGCGGGAGATAGTGTCAGAATTTACTGACTAAAAACCCACCCCTGATCCTTCTTTGCCTTTCATACCGGGGCCAAACCTTCCTTTTAGAAAACGAATCTTGGACCCAGTAGGCTTCAACCCTGCTGGGCCCCTACGGTTTGCTGACAACTCCTTGAGGCGCGCGTGGAACATTACGCGCCATCGACGACTTGCGCTCGGCCCGGACGGTTACTGGACAGTCTGACGGCGAGCTTACCAGTGCTCGCCGTCCCCAAGCCCACGCCTACGGTGGCCGGAAATCGGGATTGGAATCCCATCCCGGGATAAAAATTACGCAATGTGACATGGTCCACGCGTGTCCCAAGTTTCAACCAAGTCAATGCAACTATTAAGACATGAAGAGGTAACAGACAGACAGTCGCTTTCGCATTTGTAACTCGCTAGTTAAAACGAAGCTGAAATGATCAGCTCCAGCGTCGCACGGGTGTTAGAAATCTTTGAAATTTTCGGTTTTTTTTCTACTTCCTCATGAATGTGTTTTTCTTCTTCCTCTGTTCACACCAAAGGGTGAAAACTGCATGAAAATGCATTCATAAGTTTTTGAGTTTATCACATTCATGCAGACAAACCGATGGGGTGGCGGACTTTGTTTTACAATATTTATTTTTTATTACCTATTGATAGGTTCAATATGTAAGGATAGAAGTTAATGTATATTGTGTGCCAATTTGATCTCGTGCTAGCCAGAACGACTATTGAATATGAGGTCGTGGTTTCGATTCCCAAGTCGGGCAAAAAGTGTTATTGGGTTTTTTATTAAGAATTTCTCCATATCATGAGTACATGCAAAGCCTGAGTTTGGAAGTTGGTAGTATGACACCATTGTGCCTCAGAAAGCGCGTAAAGCATCTCTCCGTCGTGTCGGATTGCCATCCCATTGAACTATAAGACTAAAAGACTAAAGGGTAACACTGCGTTAAGCGGGCGGAGCACTTTTGACGGCGCATTTTTATACGGGACCATGCGTGCGCACAGTTACGTGCAAACTGTTATAGTTGAACTAGTGACACTGCGCAGGTAATAATCTGCTTAAATAATCCGTGCGGACGCCCGCGCATGCTCCCGCTTAACGATGTGTTGGCCCTGAAGAGTGCAATGTTAGCGCACTACATATGTGCACTATATTGTCTCTTGTGCACTTAGCTAATGTCTGTTGAAAATTACCAATGTAAACGAAATTTGGTCGGAAGGATTTTAATGGTTATCTATCAAATAGCTTTTTAGGTTAATGTTGATTAATAAAAACAAATGCATACCTAAATACTCCAGTGAAACCTCAAAACCAGTCTGTATAGTACATCTATTAAATTTTATCATGATTGACCCCAGAGAGAGCATTCGAACATTCAGTTTATTACATAAAGAAGAACAAATAAACTTCAAGCATCAAGTTGAAGACCTAACCTTAAGTTTGATAGCGAAACATAAATTCTATGATAGTCTGTACCCACAAACTGATGTTATGTTTGAGCTTTACGACTGGCTGACACTAAAATGTTTCCGAATAAAATTGTTATCCATCAAAACAGCGCGAACCTTTAGCATAAGACATGCAGTGTGCCTACAAGCGCATCTGAAGATGTCGTAAGACGTTCTGGATAAGGTACCGAATCATAAGGCAGGAATTCGTCGCCCACTCTGGGTGGAGCTAGTGTCAGGGTTTTTGCAGATTTCATCACGTATGCAGAACTGTTCCGCATAGGGGGCGGCTGATTGATATCACGGCCCGCATCCCGCGTACGTATTCCACGCATTACAATAAATACTTGTATGAGAAGGACATTTGCGGGGCATACGCGTGCGCAGCAATCACGCATGCGTATACTGACAAAATCCCACCCGTTTTCCTTTCGTCGCCCTTTGTATTCCAGGATTACGGGATTGTTTAAAAGAGCTACCACGACCCTGGAACGTTAAGGACGACTTAAGAAAACCGAGTTTTTTTTAAGGTGGGTTATCATCAAATTTCTTCTCCCGCTCTATGGCGGAGAAGGAAGGCGTGAGAGACTTTTATTAACTAAAAGCATAGGTCTATGTTCCTTCTTTGCCTTAGCATTACAGGACACCGGGTTTCCCTTTTGGAAATCAACCCATTAACCTCAGTAGGCTTTGGCCATACTGGACGCAAGTCAGGCTTGGTCGGGACAGTTACCGGACAGCCGAACGATTAGCTAGCCATTGTTCGTCATCCGTGAGCCCACGCCTACGGTGGCTGTAAATCGGGATCGGGATCCTGGCGGCTGGCGCGTGAGGACGTTAAAGCGCAAAGCCGATCGCCATTTAGGTTATTTATTTATTTATTAAAACTTCATGCAACACAAAGGTACAACGGCGGACTTAATGCCTGAGGCATTCTCTACCAGTCAACCAAGGGTAGTGAAGAGAAAACATGGCAGGTGCATAAAAAAAAACTAAAGATTAATAAGAAAACAATAGTACAAATGTATATAAAAAACATACATGTATAATTCATATAATACAAACTACATATATATAAATAAATATTATTTATAAAAAGTAAATGAAAGGAGTTTTTGAGATGACTCCACTATTTGTGTAGAAAATAATGGAAATCAATCAATCGACAAACCTATGACAAATAGTTAGCAACCCTTCTAGCAAAACTACGTCTATGTTCTTGTGACTTATTCAGGAGCGCTGGCAAAGGCTTGGCGGCCTCCACCTGCGGTTAGGTGTAACTTAACGAACCCTCGCTGAATCTTTAATACACTTTCATTTAATACTAGTTGAAATAAACATGACTCGCGTCCTCTATGTTGATTTTGAAAGTTTTCAGTGTATATGGCTAATCGGGGCCCGTGTTTGACTATGTGTATGCGTGCTTAATTAATTATTTATTCATTGAAGTTTAAGTTAAATATGGTGGAGGTTCTGATTGCTATTATAGTGTGGAATTTGAATTACATTAAAGTATCTTTTATTGTGCTTTTGGGTATAAAGCTGGCCGGTCTACTTTGTCCTCTCATATCTATAAATATTTTGAAATGGAAATATTGTATAAACAATCTTTTTTTTTTTAAGAGTAACCATGAAGTTTCTTGCCGGTTCTTCGTGCACTAGCTTCTGACGTTCTTTAGGTGCCCATGTAGACCTATGTGAAATAAACAAGTTTGAGTTTAAAATAATAAAAAAAAACATATAAAAGAACACAATGAAATTTGAATCTTTGAATGAAAACATTTATCACCAATAACAGACGTGAATCAAATGATGAATTTATGAGTCCTAGGAATTCTTAGCGTTCTACTAGCAGTGTCAGTGGCTTTGCCTGCGGAAAGCAGATAAATTGTCTCAGGAGAACATAATCCTGGGACAAAAAGTATCCTATATATGTAAATATTCTTGGACACGGTCTACCCGTGTGGCCAATTTCATCCAAATCTGTTCTGCCGTTCGAGCTTAAAGAAATTATCAAACATATAATATTATTTTGCTTAGTAGATATAAAATGGATTAAAATATATTAAAATAAACCTTATATAATTTTATAATTTTAAACGGCCATTAACTTTATAAATTCAGCGTCTCATTAGACAATAAATCAATTAACCAAGTTAACAAAATTGTTCCAAATTGCGTAATGGTTCTTAAAACCTTTTGATTTCTCGTAATTATATTTACACTGTTGATGAGAAAAGCGGACAAAGTACGCGCCTAATATCAATTATATTCAGTAGGTAATTCTAGAGGAGAATTAATTCAATTACCAATACAAACATCTACCTCAGTTCAGGTACTCGTCAAACGAGGCGAGTTCCCTACTTGGCAAATTAGATTTGGTATAAAGCCTATTTTAATTTGCGCCGTCGCTAAATATTGGGTGCTCTTGAATGTTTAAGCGAGCGCACAACTGGTGGAGGCGCCGTGCGGCGGTGCGGGCGGCGTCGTCGTTGACATTCAACAAAGCAAATATGTTCTTGGCTGTGGCGCCCGGCCCAGCGCGATAATAAGCTTACCGGCCGAGGGCGGGCCGCCCCCGCCCCGCCGCCCGCCCTACGCCGCCCTAGCCTCACGGTGTTATTAAATTCTTTTGTTACCGGAATGCCCAGTTATTTAGCCGTGGTCCGGCTCTACGGGATCAACGTAAATATCTCCAACATGTTTGTCTTTTGAACTCCACTAGATTGTGGGATGAAACGGATTATTTGCATCCTTGTGTTTTTCCACGCACGAGGGTTGCCTACCTGCAGACTTGAAAGAAATAAATTGTTAAACAACCTAAAATGATAAATTCAATGTAGCAGGTGTTTGCTGTCTGGTCTCTTTACATCGCATATTGTGAAGTAAGCTGTTCGAATTAAAACATTAAAATACCGCTCCCCAACTTCGTATGAATTTAGACAACATCTAAGCCGAGCGCTTCATTTCAGCACATTACTCTCTCTTTAACAATAAAACTCATTAAATCGCGAGTGCGGTCGCGTTTTACAAATGTTTCACGTACCTATTAATAAAATTAACAAAGCTGTGGTGCACGAGAGGGCTATTTCCCGACAAAGCGTTGGAGCGTGGTACAATGGAATCTAAAATAAATACGAAGACTTTAGCAAACAGTGGCGCACAAAGCAGCAGAGTCCACCTGGTGGAGGTACCCTGGCGGAGGGGCCATTGAAAATTAAGTAGCGGCGACGGAGTTCAATTAATGGCCGCGAGGCGTTCGCCCCGGATTCTCTCATATACTGACTGCGAAACACCTTTGCCTGCACATTATAGCAAACATTACGCTCTAATTCCGTCATTGCAGCACTTGGGAGGAAGTAATTTGACTGAGAAGGACAGTCATCAGGTTTGGATACCACTCATCATCATTTAAGCCGAAAAAAGTCGATTCTTCAGGTACTATCGGTAACTTTGGTTCTCCTGCAGATTTTTTCATTCCTGATGCAATCACGCAAGGAAAGCCCAATTCCTTTGGGTGACTTTTTAGTCTAGGCCCCTTGTAAGCGACCACGTTTCAGAGCCATATGTCATTACTGACAACATGAACTGGTCACTAGATTTTCGTCTTGAGACACTGCGTACTGAGGTACCTACTACATATATTAATTTGAAACATTCGAGCAGTAACAATTTCTATCTCATCTCAAAGCAAAAAAAAGTCTGCGCAAGATTACACGCAGCAGATCTAGCACTCAACAAAAGAACTGCGGTCAGCAAAAAAAATCACAGATACCACTAATGTATTCAATCCATAATCCTTATCTTTAAAAAGCTAAACCTTGACCGCAGCGTCGAGCCACCCTCTTATTGGCAGATCTCTATCGGCGCCCAGCGTCCAGTTTAACCGCCGCTTATCTCACAAATTACACCGTTTTACTCGATCCTCTGGAAAACTGCGAAAAGTAGACCTTTTTAACACAGCTTAGGACATCACCCCTACTCTTGTAGGACACAGTAACAGCAAAGATATTTAAGATTGCTGATATATTTATTTTATACTCGCTGACCCGGCAGACTTCCTACCGCCTAATATCAGTTAATGTATCATTTTTTTTCTCACCTTTTAAACCTTTCTTGGACTGTTACGAATATTTCAAGATCAAAATGAACCAAATCGGTCCAGCAGTTCTTGAGTTTTAGCGAGACTAACGTACAGCTATTTATTTTTATATATAAGACTAGCGACCCGCCCCAGCTTTACACGGGTGCAATTGTGATATTAAATATATTATGCATGTATTATACACACAAATCTTCCTCTTGAATCACTCTATCTATTAAAAAAACCGTATCAAAATCCGTTGCTTAGTTTTAAAGAACATACTCGTACATAGGGACAGACAACATGACGCGACTTTGTTTTATACTATGCAGTGATAAGACAAAATAAATATTTTTAATCCTGTCTAATAGTTTTTAATGCAAAGTAACCTTGTCTCTATTGAAAATTCTCGCACTTTATTTTTATAGCGTGCCCCGTAGCATTCGTGTAGGCGCGTACATAGGTTCAACATTACATTGCAAACGCAGTAGGTAATGTGTTTCATAGACCGATAGCGTTTTTTCATCCAGTGACTTCTTCCGCTCTAGGTTGGAGTGGGAGGGTGTGTCAGACTTTTACTGACCCTTTGCGTTCTAGGACCGCGAATTCCCTTTCAGAAATCAAAATATATATTTGACAGAAATACATTGTTTACAAGGAAAGATCTCACCTATAACCTAAAAGTCACTACATTCTGCCTGCAAGCAAGAGTGCAAATTATTTATAAGTAAAAGTGTGTAATTTTTCATGTAATCAAATTATTGTGGCTCGTAGCCCTAGCGGATGCTAAAAGTGTTAAAACAACATCCAAACTTAAAAGTATTCAAAACAAAGATGGCTACAAATATCAAAACCCAAAACAAAAACATTCAACGTCTT
This sequence comes from Leucania comma, assembly GCA_958295575.1. NCBI lineage: Eukaryota > Metazoa > Arthropoda > Insecta > Lepidoptera > Noctuidae > Leucania > Leucania comma. The sequence goes on from OY282468.1 coordinate 8,986,265, forward strand.
TTATCTTCACCCAAAAAATCTCAGTCTATTAACATTTTATCGACATCAGCTCGTGGTAGGGGCGGGCAGCTTACCAATCGCCAGTTGAACCCCCGACGGCGGATTTTATTGCCATTCGTATTGTCGGCTAGAGATTTACTTTGACACGTCGGAAATTCGTTTGTTGACTCTTCGCCGCTATTTTCGAATGTCTATTTCGCACTGTTTGCACCATTTTTCTTCTTCGTAAAAGCTTAATTGCGGTTAAACTGCTCGTTCGTTCACTTTAACAGTACTTCGATAGCTTTGTGAACCAACTGACAGTTAAGGATTACCTCGTTGTGATTTAGCTTTACCGTCGCGTCCGTCGCTCGTACACACAAACGGTGGAGTGGTAAAACAATGCTAATTTTCCCCGCTTGAGTAACTTTATCTAATTTATCAATTTCCGCGCCACTTCTTCAAAAACACGCCGGTACACCCTCGCAGATGTATAGCCACGCGTGTCAGGTAAAATGCATTGGGTAACACATTAACAATGTTTCCTCTGAAAGCCTTTGTCTGCACTCAACGAATTACGGGGAAAGGCGAAAATTTAAATACCCGCCGGGACTGTTTTACATGTAAGAGATGCACTTTGCATGTAATGCGGCGATTAAATGAGACGACAACGTTGTGAAGCGACTCACACGCCGACTGCCGCTCGCCGGAAAAATCTTGCCTATAAAAGTGATATCATACTCGTAATTTTGTAAAGCAAATCGGCCTTTGTGTGATGATCTCGTCTCCGGGACTTTATGAGCTTGTGATCGTTTTGTGTTAACAGTAGGAAAATTTTAACTTTTTAACTTCTGCAATGTGCGATAAGACTGAACGAACTCTTAACATATTATAAAACGAAACCAACCACCGCATCTCTCTGTCTGTATGAAAGTAATAAACTCAAAAATGACTGAATGGGCCTTCGTGTAGTTTTCACCAATTGATAGATTTTTTTTATAGTCAAGACTTTTAAACTATGACAGGTTTCTACAGTAAACACTTCACCGAAAAAACTTGGTAGGCTAGGCCTTAGATTATGATATGTCGGTAAAGCTTGAAGTGAACTATCATGACGATAGATTGGCACCACATTTCAAAATCACTTCACGTAAGTACTAATAGAACAATTTTTCTTATTTATGGTATCTATGGTCTTCAATTGTCTTCAAACAAATTGAAGTACTAAACCAGAATCTTTTCAGATAATTTTTGTCTTGTTAAGAAAAGCCTTAATATCCATGGTTCAGTAGTCTGTGAAGCCACCTCCAGTTCATTCGCTCCACAGCACCTCAGTCTGCCGCCCGGCGACACGGCGACACCACTCGTCGCCACAAAGGTGCAAAGGGAAGAAAACACAATTAAAACAACGTCGCACTTGTCCGGGCTCGCATTACCGCATGATTAAGCGCGCTGTAAGGTAACTTCGTGTATCTACTTGTTTTACTGCATTCATTAGAAATGGGTGAAATGTTGAACACGGTTTTTTTTTGTAGAAAAATGAGAGAAAGGTTTTTTCCGGTTGATAAGACTACAATTTTTTCTTGCTTGATCTAATGCTTTCGAAGGTTGAAGGTTCAAACACAGCCAGGCGCATTACTTTGTTTAATTTATTTTATCGCCATTCCTCTCAAAACGGTGAAACAAAACATCGTGAGGTAACGGCACGTTCTAGAACCAATAAATTCGAAGACATGATGTGACATCCACCAATCAGCACTAGGCCCGCATGGTAGATTACGACATGTTCCCTTTCATAGAGAATAGTCCTGAGTACTAGTAGTTTTTTTTTTTTTTTTTTTAACGTAGTTAAAATCATCCAATGACAAATCCCGCCCTTGGGTGGGGCGGGAAATAGTGTCAGACTTTTACTGACTAAAAACCTACCTTTCCGTTCCTTGCCTTTATCCTGGGGCCTTTGGTGACAGTCTCACATAACCTTTGGCCCCAGTAGGCTTCGGCCCTGCTGGACCCCTACAGTTTGCTGACAACTCCTTGAGGCGCGCGGGAACGGTGCGCGCCGTAGACGACCTGAGCTCGGACCGGTCTGTTACCGGACGGACGGACAGCGAGCTACCCATTGCCCGCTAAACTATGACAGGTTTCTACAGTAAAAACTTCACCGAAAAAACTTGTTAGGCTAGGCCTTAGATTATGATAATTATTTCGGTAAAGCTTGAAGTGAACTCTATCATGACGATAGATTGGCATCTCATTTCAAGATCACTTCACGTAAGTACTAATAGAACAACTGTTCTTATTTATGGCATCTATGGTCTTCAATTGTCTTCAAACAAATTGAAGTACTGAACCAGAATCTTTTCAGATAAATTCTGTCTTGTTAAGAAAAGCCTTAATATCCATGGTTCAGTAGTCAGTGAAGCCACCTCCAGTTCATTCGCTCCACAGCACCTCAGTCTGCCGCCCGGCGACACGGCGACACCACTCGTCGCCACAAAGGTGCAAAGGGAAGAAAACACAATTAAAAAAACGTCGCACTTGTCCGGGCTCGCATTACCACATGATTAAGCGCGCTGTAAGGTAACGTCGTGTATCTACTTGTTTTACTGCATTCATTAGAAATGGGTGAAATGTTGAACACGGTTTTTTTTTGTAGAAAAATGAGAGAAAGGTTTTTTCCGATTGGTAAAAGACTTACGATTTTTTCTCGCTTGATCTAATGCTTTCGAAGGTTAAAGGTTCAAACACAGCCAGGCGCATTACTTTGTGTAGTTTATTTTATCGCCATTGCTCTCAAACCGGTGAAACAAAACATCGTGAGGTAACGGCACGTTCTAGAACCAATAAATTCGAAGACATGATGTGACATCCACCAAACAGCACTAGGCCCGCGTGGGAGATTACGGCACGTTCCCTTTCTTAGAGAATAGTCCTGAGTACTAGTAGTGGAAACATTATAAGCCTGACTACGCTTATATTATTATGCTAATGTTTTGTTTGTATCCATCTATTTTAATTACCCTAAGTTTTTTGTTGGGATAAGAAATCATAAAATAGCTTTGCCAGCTCTTGGTTGAAAGAGAGGGAGTTTCATATTTTTACTGTTTACAAACCAGTCGTGTTCCTTCAGTTTCTCTTTGCAGGCAATTTTAGTAACCCTAACGGAGTTCCCACAGTTCTCATTGAGTTAAAGATGGTTCCATATTTTTCAATGAATGCAACAATTTACCAATTTTAAAGCATTTAAATTCGAAACGTCACAATTATAATTTAATAAATGAGCTGCTCTACTTAACCTATGGCCTATTTAAATATAGTATCTAAATAAAAAAAAAGATCTTCGATTAAATTAATTTTTAATCTATTAACTAGTATTTGCCTGTCTCCTGTACGAGAAGGCTCATTTTACAAGGCGATTAAACTCCTCAACACTTAGATCCGACCGTATGGACATTTTCCACGAAACCATCGATGTAGTCGTCCACGGAGCTTCCTACGCACTTTAAACGATTCTTCAATTCGAGCTAGAGAATAGAAATGACTAATGAGTATATTGGTTGAAGTTTCAAAGTGGCTCCAGTGACTGAAAAATTGAAAGAGAAGCGTTTGTCTTGATATGATCATGGAAAGGGGAGGGATAAAACGAATATTACTAAAGGAGTTATGAGTATACATGTGGAATACTGAAGATGAGAAGAGAGACGCAAATGCAAAGAAAGGTATTGTGCCGACCACAAGTAACATACACACAACAAAGACAGAAAGATGAGACTATCGACTAGATTTCCTGGTTTAACTATTTCCTCATGTTTTTCTTTAATGGTCCAAAGCGATGGCTATATCTATCTCCATTTTAATTTGCTAATAAGGAGACACACGATTAGAATCTTTATTACTCTAAAATAAACTAAATTTCAAGAAACACCTGTGTTAAATAATGATTATGTTGTAGGTATAAGTAGAAGGTGCTAGAAGACCATTAACTTTAATGTGATAGCAATTTATTACGAGTAGCTTGTCGCCTAATGAAACTGCCCATAAACTTGTGTCCTTTCCTATTACCTATTTAACACCTTGCATGGTGTCATAGAAGTAGATACTGATGGTCTCTTAATAATATTTACGCTTAATTACTTGTCTAGCAAATCATTTGTATCCTGTTTAGGTATAGGGGGCAAAAAACCTCTATTACCATCTGTGATTAAGTTTCCATAAATTTAGGTAGGTACTTGGATGATAATAATTCCATAGAAATACTGTTCCATTTTTTAATTTATTCAGGAAGTATTTACTATTCGAAAATCGTGAAACAAACCCATAGCTACTCTTCCAATGCTTGTCAATAAATTAAGTCACATCATATACTAACTAAAGTGTCTCAAACTTTTTCTTAACTAAATGATACGGGTATCCGAATAATGTCTTATACAGCGGGGCGTAAATGTGCTACTATCTGACCAATGACCGTCTTCGGAGGGAGGACTCCGATCCGAGCAAAGATAACGGAGACATTCCATGATTCCGCACACAAAGACGCTAAATCGCAGTAATAAATGAGGCTGTTAAGTCGCTTTTGGAAGTGTTGTGGTGCCTTAGCAGTTTATAGTGTTGAGTCTTTATTTGTAACACAAAAGTTTCAAAGATTTGTTTCTTTTTATTCAATGATTCTTAATTCGAATTCCCTGTAGAGTAACAGTAATATTTATAAAACTGGAAATCCATCATTAATTTATTATATCTTAGTTTAAACACTGATTAGTAGATTCTAAATTCAAATAATCTATAGAAAATTATCACGAGTTTTTGGCGGGATTTTTTTAAGTAAAGGTTATAATTATTCGCTAATTGATTCCTAGTGAATATTGTGATGTAAAATTAGTGCAAACAATTGATAAACAAATTATTGAAACATGCGCTATCTCGGTAAAATGTAATATTGACTACCTCAGCGAAGTTTTGCCGAGAAGGCTGACTCGATATCAGTGTTACCAATATTACAATACCGGCTAAATACACGAACTGTGTGAAGTCAAAAACAAAAGAAAAAGTCAGGAGTGTTTTTATTTATAAGGCTTCAGCCATTTTGCTATTCAGTAGCTGAACAAGTGCTCAATTTATCAGTGATTTTTATTAATAAAGTTCTATTCAGTCGATGCCGTGAAGAAGTCTAAAAATAACTGATTAACGGGGAACTATTAATTAATTCGACCCTATTAGCTAGTCAACTCTCCTGCTTGTAGTTCACCTGTGGTGAACTGCATGTCATTACGAGTACTTTAAATTTATTAATATAATGTAATTTTTTTTTTTTAATTTTAATTTATTAATATAATGTAAATTTGAAAGCCTATAAAACATTCAAACGAAAACATTAAAACACTCACTTTAAATTACTCTAACAACAAATGAAACGTGTGACAACATAACACAAAAAACAATAAAATTTCATTTTACGTTCAGAAGCCTTAAGTATGAAGCGGGTAAGAGCCGTTATACGTAACACCTTTTGAGTCCCAATGGGGTAATATATTTTCAAGTTGGCTCATTAATTAATTGGCGTCTACCGCGATGGGCCATGTGCTTTTTATGACGCCAATAAACTTGTGTAACTGTGGGTAGCTTCATTATCTGGTAGTCCTGGTTGGCTGAAGGTACTGTTAACACAGAAGGACTTGAGCAAATCCCTCGTGATTCAAGTCGCGAAGTTTGGGACGTGCTAATGTGAGATTTTCCTGAAAAAGAGATGAGAATAGACAAATATATAGGTATAGAAAAGACTATATCAGTCAATGCTTCGTCCAAGGTAGCGAAATTGTTCGCAAAAGTTACTACACGGCCCTGGGATGTTTATGGAACACAAATAGATTTTAGTTAGTAAAAGTCTCGCTGCAACTAGGACGGGTGATGATTTCACACCTAGCAAAAATAAAATTCCATGCCTCGTCATTATATATAAAGTGGTGTACCTACCACATTAGGAATTTTTTCTGTTTTTTTTTAATTTATATCTTTAGTTCAAATCAATATTTGAAATTTCGAAATGACCTACCATGTGCCGTTGAACCGCTCCTAGAATGTAGGTCTTGAAACGTAAGGCAAAGAAGGAACATAGTGTGGTTTTAGTCATTAATAATCGGCCTTCCACTCCGCCCTAGAGCGGAGAAGTCATTGGACGACTTCCTACCTTAAAAAAATGTCCCGTAGAAATAATTGCACGCGTGTTTGAATATCACAATATAGAATCAAGATTCCAAAATTTGTTGACAAACCTATTATTTTGAAAAAACCTCGGCTGTAAGTTATGTAACATAATATCTTGTTCAAAGACAATATTTTCTTCTAACAAAACAAACAAGAGATATATCCTACTCGTTTAACGTATATATTTAATTTATATTTAATTGCAAGCTACCGTTCGCAATTAAACAGTTCCTAGGCCAATTCAGTTTACGATCGAGCCTCCGTTCGAGGCTTTTCGACGCCGCAATCAGTTTTACGATGCTTTTTGTCAGAAATTTGCCATTTTATAGCCGAGTTGAATAAGTTCGTTCGCGTCGTTGACGGCAAATGGTTGTGCGTCAGTATCGATGCTGATTTTCTGAGCGGTTGCGTCTTAATTCCAAATTAAACGACTTGAATTTGACGTCGTTGAGTTACTGGCCAAAATAGGATAATTTGGTCTTCTAATAATTCTTTCAAGCTCTCTTAATTGCATTCGATTTTTGAAATTTTCAGTCTCAATACATAGTTTTTTAGGGTTCGAAGTCATCAATTAGGTTTTCTCGCTCTGGGTGGAGCGAAGAGCAGCATTCTTTCAGTTGCCCTTTCCTTTCCACGGAATGGCTGTGGAAACTTACAGCCTTGAAGAAATCACCGCGACTTTTTCAAACAATCTCACAGCCATTTCGTACTCTACCTTAGGTTATAATAAAAACTCATTTCTTAGAATGGGCTGAAAATCAACGTAAAAGAAATATAAGACTGTTTATCATAACCCTGCTACTTCCTAGTATCCTCTTCCTTAGTCGTTCACTCTTCTTGACAGAGTGGTCGTGGCTGACAGTGTTAAATTTTCGTCGGCGAGTGAAGCTAGCGTTCCGTCTCCACTTGTCACGGTTTACGCCGTCTCGGGAACTCTGGATTATGGAGGTTCGCGTTGCAGCTCTGATGAGGTATGTCCAACACGTAGGTGAGCGACCGCGTGACCGCTTCCCCTCCACTTGACCCTGGACAACGAGTCGCTCCATGGAGTGTACGTTGCGAACAACGTGACCAAAATATTTGAAGATAGGACTTTGACTAGTATAAAATGCACTAATCTCCCCAATACCACATCGCATGTAAATCGTCTAAGCTGCCCTTCACTTCTAAAAATTTGAGTATTTTCAAATCTGTCACCTCCGCTTTTCTTCCCTCACAACTAAATCCCTTTATACAAAGATCACGTGCAATATCTCAAGGCATGTTCCCGACACAACACCCCTCACCTAAGTCAGGAGCGCGGCAGTTCGTCTTCCACTTTTAATAGCGTGGAGCGCGTTTCGAATGTAAATCACCATCCTACCACATTTGCCAACACCTGACTATTTACGTTATTATTCTCGTCGTCTCCATTCCTTCTCGAAATTTTATAACTTTTCAAACTTCCCGAGACGAAATTGTACGCACGCTTTAGAAATAATTCGCATTTAAAATGGCGGCATTAGAATTTGAAATAAGTAATAGCCAAACTTGTTGTTATAATTACATTTATTTTGTAACAATATTATCGTTTTATTTATATAAATATTACATGTTCTTAAGTATAATTCTGTAGTAATTAAATTTATTATAATTTATAGTATTATCTGAATTTGTTTCAGGTACATGATCTATTTTACTTACACCTAAATATGTATGTTTTAGAAAATGATGCTATTTTATATTGTAAAACAATGTGTGCAACATGAACTTATATTTATAAATACATTGAATACAGCCAACAATTGATTGTTGCTCCCTAGTTTAAAGTCACATCACACTTTGAGAATACGATGAAATATATAAGGGGACTGGTACGTGATTGTAGTCATTATAATAAACAACTTTTACTACGGGACCAAACCTAAAACCGCGAAAAACCAGTCACCCTATATATTTACAAACTTTTTTTTAATTGAAAGAAAATTATAATGATGTTCTTTTCAGCTCCAAAATTAGAAGTAAAGTGATGTAGTGTTTATACTGAAGACTATTAGCCTCCCGCGGCTCCGTCCCCGAGAAATTAATAAGTAGGCCGCTTCTTTTAAGAGGCGTATTACAAAAAAACACGAAATTGCAAGCTTTCTACGTTGAAATTTTAGGTTTTATGTTCGTTGTATGAAATAATAATTTCTTGGTTAATATAGTTCGTTTTCTCTACTAAAATTACCTCAAAACTGATTTTAGATTAATTATTTAATTATTTAGTAATAAGCTTTCTCCCGATACATGTTTCGGCAAAAATTCACGGAGACATCATTTCTGAGCTCTAATTTTGAGATTCTACTAAATATCAGTCAAAAACAAAAATATTATTAGCTCTCAAATATCCTATACTTCAATCATAACAGGTAATATTTTCGTTATATGCCTTTTATGTAAAGAAAAAAAAATCTACGTAATTCAATTATCTACCGAAAAGGCTTCAAAACAAGCCCCAATATCTCCAAAGTTCTACATTATTTAGACTTCAAATTTATACTAAAATAATCATCAACATTTGCTTAAACTATAGTATTATTTTTATTTTTTAAATCGCTACTATTATTTTTTAATAAAATAAATAAAAACACTTTATATTTCACTGCGCCGGTCATCTGCGATTAGTATCGCGCGAGCGCTTGTCGAGGTCGGACCTATGTCAGTTTCTTTCCCGCGCGCTTTCGTTCCGATACTACCGTGACTACCGTCGTGTGCGCCGACTGTCGCGTAGACGCTGCCGCATTGCTATTGTGTGCATGTGAACTACGAACGCAGTTTTTGATCTTTGTAAATATTTATTTTCGAACGGTATAATATACCGTTATATTGAAGTTATAATAAAGTGTGTTATAATAAAGTTCACACTTTACTAGTATACCAGATAGTGAACTTATTAAAGTTAGACTAGTTAAAGTCATGACTGGTTCTACCAAATTCAAGGACAGCTTTATATATCCAATAAAAATGTCTGCATACTTGCCATATGGACTGGACCAGACTTTCCTGTAAAAACTATAACAATCTACAAAGACGACGAATTTTGGTCGTTAAAAATGATATACAGAATAAAAATTCTGATGTAAAAATATGATGTCTGACTGTACCAAATAATAAAATAAATAATACATTTTGTTGTTTCATTTATTCGATAAGATTTCAACCATACTACCATAAAATTAAGGCTAGACTGAATATACACTTAATAAACTAGTTATCAACGATTGCATCACTGCTTACCATCAGGTTGGATCACAGTCGAGCACTAATTTATATGAATTAAAAATAAATATATACAACTTTAAAAATCTATTTTTGCTATGAATAGTATATATTACAATCGATTGTTTATCGAATACTGCAGAATATTAAAAATATTTGTTTGAACATATTTAAATTAAAACGACATTTAAAAAAATATCCATCTTCTAACCTCTTTCTGAATACTTCAATTACGGAAGATCAAGATCGTTTAGCCGCCGTATACACAATATCATAGTGCGAGCGAGACTGCTAGAAGCATGAATGAAAATATCGCTCACGTAGTTCGCCGCCCGCTCGATGCATAAAATACCTAAATTTGCGTAATGCCGAAATGTGAAAGGGCTCTTAAGGGTCTAGAGGCCTATTATAGTGAATAATAATTTATAATAAAAAAAAAACATTGAAATTGATCAAACCATTTATGATTTTCAGCGAGACTAACAAACAGCAATTGATTTATATTGCATAAGTACAAAGTAGGCTGATTTTATTATTGCTAAAGTATTCCAAAGATATGACATGATAACTTATTTTGTTTTGCTCTTTTAAATTGTGCGGGTGATGCCAAAACTTGAAAATGTTGGCATAATCGGCAATAACTTAACATAGACGATAAACTTAATTCTTATATTAAATAAAATCACATAGCTGTACAAACACTTGTTCCATATGAACACACCAAAGTTTGCAGTTACACACACTAAAGTTGTTACATTTTAACGTGGCAATAGCTTTCATTGCCTTTTCTATGAAATGTCATTGTAGGTACCCGATTAATTTTATTTTATATGATCTTTTTAATTTTTTTGCACTTTGACATTTATTATATTAAGTTTGGCGTGAATATTTTGTTTTCAGTAATTTTAACCAACTTCGAAAAGGAGGAGGTTCTATGTTCGACTATATTTTTTTTTAACGTTTGTATTACATATTTACTTATTGTATGGATTATAATAAAAACTTAGACCTCTGACTTTGTTTCGGTGTTTTTTCTCAAGGTATTAAACAGCTAGATAATTTAAGGCTCATCTAATTTAAGTAGATAAAAATATTCGTTTTTTATTTGTAACGTATTTGCAAAATAAACACCATTTAATTAACTATACATGTTTCGTTTTTTAAGCAGAAAAGATTGAGGATCGAGATAGATTATGCTGCATGTCTTTTCTCCATTAAAAACGAAAAAGCAAAGAACGAAACAGAAAAGTTATTAATGTCAAAGTCGTGACCACTACAAACGTAACAACTATAATGCCATTCTTTTATCTGCTCCTAGTTCATGATTACTATTTTCATTCCTGTGATAAGTGTAGACAAAAGATATTCTCTGTCAGTCTGTCGACTTTTCAATTGCCATTTTGTAACACATTTTTTTCTTAATTTCTAAAGTACCTTTTAAATAGGTATACAAAATACTCGATATTATAATTAATAATTAAAGTTTGTAAGTACATTATTTATGTATATTTACTGCTGCTAGTAAAGGACAGAGACTGTATATTCGTCTTAAAATTACAGAAAAAAAATATGACATAAAATAAAGATCTTTACATATTGGATTGTTGTAGCTAATTCGAGAATATTTATTATTTATTTAGAACAATATTTATAGAAAACCTTCACCATATTAGGAAAAGCGATACCTAATATCGCGTTTTTGTACTAGTTAGTCATCTAAGGGGCGATTTTTGAATTGTTATATATTTTTTATTTTAGGAATAAAAATAGCGATTACTTATTAGCTTTTGAGTCAAACCGTCATCTTTATTCCGCAGATTAAAAATTATTTGGCTATTAGAAAATCAGCCTTAAATCTTCCATAAAAGATCTGAGTTTTGTACACACATCTACAGAAATACGATACGAAAGATTACAACATATAAGACTGCAATAACGTTGAAATATTTTCAGTACAGATGATACCAAGCTAAACTTCCGTGGCGTAATTTCGGCAACTGTGTCAGACTCAGATCCCTATAGATAGGTTTTGTATTTTGTGCTACTGATAACATAACATCTTAGAGCGTGGACACATGTCAACGGCACCGCCACCGTGCAACGTCACGACGCTGCCACCGTGCGACGGCGTCGTGCCGCGGCACGATGCCGTGAGACGGTACGGCATCGTGCCGTGCCGTTGACATGTGTACACGCCCTTACACAGCCTTATCAGGAATATCGAGGCATATTACTTTTCGAAACTGGGTTTGTAAATTATGTAACAAGATCTTTGCACTTAAGTACGCTAAAATACTGTCACATTTTAATTAAGTACTTTACAATCTAAACTAAAATTTATTATAAAACTAAGTACATAATTATAATACACTGAAATTGTATAACTCATTTTTAATAAAAAAAAAGTAACAGCCAAAATGGATCTACTTATCATTTAATTTAAATTTATTAATTAATAATTTATATAGTAATGTTAGTAACTTATATCTACCTACTAATTTGTTTGATAAATATATTTACCAAGTTCCTATTTTTTTTTTATTGTAACAAACATCTTGGCACCATACTTTATCGTTATTTTACAAAAGAATTCGATTTTTTATAATTTACAAATTTTAAATACATTAAATGTATTGTTTAAAGTAACTATATTTTTGTATTGTTTCACACTAGATGATGCAGCTTGCATGATATCAAATATATTGCCCATATATTTAATATCATGCAAGCTGCATAAATATTTGCCACACAGTTTAATGTACACAATAAAATGGCTAGTTCCTTGGTCCCACTCTCTTGAATATACCTTGTGTTAAAAGCATACATACACGTGGTACAACTACACTGACCACATCTCTACATCACCCTTTAAAGGAATACCGGTGTGATGGTATGTTATGTATTTTTTTTTTAATATTTGGTAGTTGGCACTTGGCCACTATCTCACTTGATACTAAGCGATGATACGGTCGACGCTGGAGCGCGCTTGCCTAGAAGTAACCTATTCACTCTTGTTTTAAAAAACTCCATATAATATTCCTTCAACATTTTCAACCCATTTCGAATGGAATGACTTCATTAAAAGGCTAGATTTTGATTAACATTTCCACAAAAACTAAGTTAATCGAAAATTTACGATTGAAATATTTATAATAAAAATATTCGTTAATTTTAATACAAAATCACTGTGACTAGATAAATATATTAGTCACGATGAATAAAAAAATACAAAAAGTTGTAATATCTGCTTGCCTCACCTACTCGACTCGCCATTTATTTCAATCTGAAAAAAAAAAGAAATAGATACATAAATAAAACGCTTGGTAGATTCAACGGTTGAAGTCTTGGCCCATGATTCGTAGTGAACCGTGGATGAACATTAATAAATAATTATTTTATTCGCAGTTTTTTACTGGTTAAATATTTAGAGCAACCGCTTAGCTCAAAACTTTGTGCTGTAAGAATTCTTGTAGGCGTTGATCGTAATAGTCTGAATGATCCTAAAGTAGGTTCCAACTGTGTCATCACTATACATATACCAATGACTCCTTAGCCGACTAATTATTCAGGTCCAAGGATGTCTGAAAAACCCGAGCTGATTTGAAACCCATAACCACGTATAAAAATAAAGACATAAAATAGGAAAATGCAGTAGCACTTGGTAGCACGACCTGGGAATTGAAGCCAAGACCCATGCTTAGCAGCCACGTTTGCGACCATAAGACCAATGATGCAATTCTAATGCTTTACCCACGACTTTGTTCGCGTCTATTTCAGTTATAGCGGACATGAAGTCAAAGCCAGATACAAAAATTAGCCTATGTTCTTCCTTGGGGTTCAAGCCTAATTCGTAGTAATGTCATCAAAATCTGTTCAGTAGTTTTACTGTGAAAGCGTAACAGACGCACAGATTTACTTTCACATTTATAATACTACTAGCGACCTATCCCAGCTTGGCACGGGTGCAATGATGACATTAAGTATATTATACATATATTATACATATAAACCTTTCTCTTGAATCACTCTATCTACTAAAAAAAAATCGCATCAAAATCCGTTGCGTAGTTTTTTTATTCTGAGCATACATAGGGACAGACAGCGGAAAGCGGTAGTGTATAGTGATTAGTATGGATTAGTTAAACCAGCATGTCCTAGAACCAAAAAATCGAAGACATGTGCCATCCACCAACCCGCGAGGTGGATAGCGGCCCATTCCCTCCCTAGAGAGGAGGCCTGAATCCCAGCAGTGGGAACATTATACAGCTGATGCTATGCTATATTATACAGCTGATGCTATGCTAGTTAAACCAAGTAGCATATTAAAAACAACTCAGTAATAGTTCTGGCTTTATAGTTTTCTTACCTGCTAGCAGATACTTACAAGACAATATAATATGATATAATATCTATAAAATACTCGTATATAATACAGTACATAACAAGAATTAATCCAACGACACATTAATACCAATATAATATATTGAAATTATGATGAACATTCTTTATGAATTCAAAGATAACAAATGTACGTCTACACGAGCAGGCAATTAAGACATCATGATATATGAAGTTAAAAATGTACGGTCAACAGGCAGCTATGTCAATTTATATGAATAATCTATAATTAATTATTTCTGATGCCGATTAACATTTCGTCCAAATTAATCTCTTGTATTATTATTCTTATATCAGGGAAAAAGAAGTAAAACAAACAGGTCAACCTTAGTATGTTTAACCATATTTCAAAAATTTTTTTTTTTTTGCACCTTTTAAAATTTTCAAATATTAGTTTGATTTCGTCTGCCCTAGGGATCAAAATTAACTAAAATGTAATTAAAAAGAAAATTTAACCTTATCACACTATTTCCATCCCTATAAGTTTCGATGAAACATGACCTGAAAGTCACAATTAACACTGGCGACCTCCAGAAAAGGAAAAAGTCCTAAAACAAGAAAGTCGTTGTGGCAGTCGGGACCCATTACATCATAGATCTACTGACTAGACGGCAGACTTTCTAGAATGGGTCCCGACTGCTACAACGACTTTCTTGTTTTAGGACTTTTTCATGAAACTCAGAAAAGCAGTCGGGTTTTTTAGTTTTTTAAATTACTATTTTTTATTTTTTTATTTTTTAGTTTTATTTTTTTACGATATCACTTTCACAGTAATTACAAATCTAACGACACCTCGCAAACTAAAATCCATCGAGCCGTTCAGGCCACAGAGCGTGCCAAATATTTGAATTTGGCGCCAAAAATCCGACATTTTGTTTTTTTTTTATTTTGATATACCCAGTGTCACTCTCACAGTAAATACGAATCTAACGACATCTCTCCAGCTAAAATCCATCGAGCCGTTCAGGCTGCAGAGCGTGCCAAACAATTATACATACATACATACATACATATATACATACATACATACATACTCTCGAAAAACATAACCCTCCTTCTGGCGCAGTCGGGTAAAAACAGCAGTGTTATCATAGAAACATATCACCCACACTATTGTTCACGAAATCACATATGAAATAGGATAACGGACGCGTGTCAAACAAAAAATAAAAAGTATTATATAAATGCTCTTACAAATATTCTAAGAGAAGCAGCATAATGTCCTTACCTTATCAATAGTAGCAAGTATAAGGGGCGCAGCATGTGCGGCCGCAGTGTCCCTCTCTATCAACGCTCTTCTGATGTCTCCCTTCCGTTCTATAGCCTCCCTCGGCAAGAAGCGCCACATGCACGGGGTGAACAGCTCAGCGTCCATCTTTAGAGAGTCCTTCTTGTCGAACAGCCAGCCCACGATCATGCCAACTGAGAGCGTGGCGAAGAGGCCTAGAGGCGCTATCCAGTGGTACGATATCCGGAATAGAGGAAACACTGTTTCTGGGTCCTGTTGGTTATTTTTGTATTTTAGTACGTATTTATAATTAGGCAGGTTCAAATTAAGTTTACGGGTGTGCCTTCACAGACGGGATATGTATTCTAGAAAGTAATTTTAAAATACTCGAAGGTCAAAAGGAGAGGATGGATTGAGTGAGGAGTAATATGAAAGAAAAGGGAGTTAGTGATAGCGTGACGGGTGAAACGACCGAATGGAAGAAAAGTGTTGCACTGACCCTTAATAACGCGGAACAAGTGCAGGAAGATGATAATGATACAAGAAGACCAAATAAACGACAGATGCATCGTGTAAGAGAAGAAAGGCAAGGAAGATGACTAGAAATCAGGGCACCATTTATTTTTTATTTTTTAGGGTTGCGTACCTCAAAAGGGAAAAACGGAACCCTTATAGGATTGCAGCAGGCAGGGTTGAAGTCTGCTGAGATCATGGCTTAACTTCCGAAAGGAATACCCGGCCCCGGCACGATAGGCAACGAAGGAACGGGGTAGGTTTTTAGTCAGTAAGAGTCTGACAGTATTTCCTGCTTCGCCCAAGGGCGGGATTTGTCATTGGATGATTTTACCTACCATAAAAAAAAACGCTTATAGGATAATTTTGTTGTCCGTTTGTCTAGTGTCGCCACAACAGATTCATAATTATAATAATAAATTACATAATAAGCAAAATAAGGTATTTTATCAACAGATCTACAAAAAAATTGAAGCATTTTTCGTCCAAACATGCTTACAAAAGACCTTGGTACATAAATGTTTGTTTATTTATGACAAATAACACAATTTGAATCACATAATTCGTGTCACACATATTGCAAAATTAATACGACGGTCACGTACGCATGACACTCTTTCAAGACGTAACAAGTGAATCATTTTTTTAAAGAAGTGAAGCAAGCCTTTTTTAACCGACTTCGAAAAGGAGGAAGACCAAGTTCGGCTGTATGTATGTTCACCGATATCTCGGTCAGTTGTCGACCGATTTTGATTTTTTTTTGTTTTGGTTGAAAGATTATAGTTCTGAGTTGGTCCGACAGAAATATTGTTTTGATCTGATAATGAACTTCGAAGATAAAGAACAAACTCTTCAAAAAATCATAGCAGAACTGTCGTAACAAGTAAAGTTAGGTAAGCACCGGATTTTGTAATAAATCAGTGTAACCTAGTCGTGTTTGGCATTATTAAAATTGTCATGATGATTTGATGATGGAACCGAATGGCAGAAGGTATCTATTTAAAATTGGCTGAGGGGTACTACAACTAAGAAGTGTGAAATAAAAAACTTTTTACAAAAAAAAAAATACAACCGACTTCAATTCTCTTCGTTATTTAACACCGACTTCCGGATTTAAAGTTATTTTGCCCTTTTATGTTTTTTTTTTTTACATTGAAGTCGGTTGTATTTCTTTTGTAAATAGTTTTTTTTTTATCATTCATCGACGACGTATATTTAGATTAGGGTCGGTAGATGTTTCAAACTGCTACATTAGTGGGCATTTTTTCATTGACTACTCGGCAATTATATTACTGCTACCTTTTATAACCTGCTACCCTTTCATATAAAAAAAAAAATACATGTAACAAACACTGTACTGGGAATATGAAAAAAAACTTACGAGGGATGTAAGCATTGGGTCCACATAAGAGGCGTTCAGGGCACAGTCCATGGTGATGTTGAGCGGCGGGGCCCTCAACCCGTTGGCTGCGGCAGCCTGCGTCCCCAATGACACGGTGCCGGCCAGCAGGGCCCCGGCTACAGCCCCTGTTAGCGCCCCACGGGGCCCCACCCACCAGCACACCATGCCAAGTGTGAACACCCCGCAAGTCGCGCTCGCAGCAATTGCTGATAGAGCTGTGGCTACACCTGATGACGATACAAAACGGCGTGATGAATCATGGTATAACTCACATTTAGTAATTTTCTTTGAACAGACAAAAAGAGCATAAACGAAAATCAAGAAATATAAGTTCCATGAAAATAATTTAGGCATGCACGTTGCCGTGCGTGACATTAGATCGCAAAAGGCAAATGAAGAAACATGGTGGGTTTAAGTCAGTTGAAATTGGCACGCCCTCTCACTCCACCCTAGAGTGGCATCTCCCGCTCTAGGATGGAGCGAAAGTTGACTTACCTAAGACACCTCCAAGTTTCTGAATAACCAGCACCATAAGCACAGATACGATGGCCAGGAGAGCGGTGATCCCTCTGGCCAGCATCCCTTCAGTGAAAGGCTTCAGTTTGAGCTTCAACCAGCCGTGGATGATGTCTTCAATCACCACAAGCGCACACGCGTTCAACACTGCTGAAAGTGAACTAAACAGAGAAAAAATACATTTCAAAACCGTTAACCCTCGGCTTGAGAACAGCTTTTCAACGCAACTGGCTGTAGGTATGTCTTATTTATAAATTTAATGCTTTAGCCAATTAAATGTACAGAAGCGGATTTAATTCCTTTTAGGCGTTTTCTACCGGTCAACCGTTGAGTGTCGCAGAAACAGTGGTAGGTGCAAAATTGAACAGAGCTCTTTATTCAGAATGATATGTCTCTCTGCAAAATTTTCACTCAGTAGGTCCGTGGATAGTTAACCATTCACGGACCTATGGTAAACTTAAGACAGTCCCAACGACAAAGTTTGACACAACATACCTGAGTCCAGCTCCAAACACTCCAGCTAAGAATACTCCGGACAGTCCCGGCAGGTGCTTCACCCTGGACACATATGTCACGAAGGCTGGTAGGAGCCTGTCATCTACCAGGGGAACACCGCCAGGGTCGCAGCCTCCTTGCACCCAGGTCGCCCAGGCAGCCAGGCCGCACCAGACGCAAAGCGAGATGGCCAGGATTGCGCCCAAGCAGAATATGAATACGGCACTGAAATATTAATATGTGTTACATAAGAAAGATAGTTTTATAGTTGGAATACACGCTTCTGCTAGTGGCTTCGCTCGTTTTAAAGTAGATAAATAATTATCCCAAAAGAACAACCCTCGGGATAAAAAATATACAACATGTAACTGGAATAATGCACACCCTTATACACCCTAATAAGAAAACAAAGTTACAATTTGAATGCCTGGATGCTGGTGGTCTAGCCTTGAGCTCGTCGCGTTTTATAGCAGGTATACAGAATGTGCTGAATTCCAAATCCGTGCAGCCATTTGAGTGCGAACGACAAACATACGCACACTTATATATATTTTCGACACACTTGCTCAGAAAGTGGCTGTAATTGCACTGCACTTAGGTATATAAAGGGGTTCATAACCAAACTGTGGCATTTTGATTACCATTACGCACTAGTGCGGTAATGTAGTTAAACCTCTTTGTTCTCAAAAATAGTTTTATTATAAAAAAAATAACATTAGGTAGTTGCGTGCCTAAATAAGTCTTATTTATTTCACGCAATTTCGTGTTTAAATAAACTATTTTAAGTTTAAAAATAAATCTTTCATTCAATAAATTATTATTGGTTTTTCTTTGTTTGAAAGCAATCTCATTGGACTATCTTTTTAAAGCAAGAGCTAGAGTTGCTAGTCTATGGTCGCCATTTTAGAAGAGCGCGCAGAAAAAAAAATTAGAATGTGTTGCATCCGCATTCTAATGGTACTAATGAACTATCTATTCATACAAAGACATGGCTTAAAGGATTTGGTATCCAAGTCAAAATATTAACAAAAAAAATACGTGCACAATATTTTTTTTTTGCCGCCATAATACAAAAAGTTCAGTTTTACGGTTTAATTATTTTACATTATAAAAATGTCTTCAGTTATTTTTCTTCACAAGTGTGTCGAAAAACGTCGTATGATACACGTGAGTATTGGTGATTACCGTCTTTGGCTCCCTTAAGATCCTCGCCTTCGGCTCGGATCTCAATATCACCTCAGCGGTAATCACCAACATTACACACTTGTATCATAATGTACTATTTCGACACACTTGCTCAGAAAGTGGCTGTAATTGCACTGCACTTAGGTATATAATGGTGTTCATAACCAAACTGTGACATTTTGATTACCATTACGCACTAGTGCGGTAATGTAGTTAAAACCTCTTTGTTCTCAAAAATAGTTTTAATATAAAAAAATAACATTAGGTAGTTGCGTTTAATAGCCTAAATAAGTCTTATTTATTTCACGCAATTTCGTGTTTAAATAAACTATTTTAAGTTTTAAAAATAAATCTTTCATTCAATAAATTATTATTGGTTTTTCTTTGTTTGAAAGCAACCTCATTGGACTATCTTTTTAAAGCAAGAGCTAGAGTTGCTAGTCTATGGCCGCCATTTTAGAAGAGCGCGCAGAAAAAAAAAATTAGAATGTGTTGCATCCGCATTCTAATGGTACTAATGAACTATCTATTCATACAAAGACATGGATTAAAGGATTTGGTATCCAAGTCAAAAATATTAACAAAAAAAAATACGTGCACAATATTTTTTTTTGCCACCATAATACAAAAAGTTCAGTTTTACGGTTTAATTATTTTACATTATAAAAATGTCTTCAGTTATCTTTCTTCACAAGTGTGTCGAAAAAAGTCGTATGATACACGTGAGTATTGGTGATTACCGTCTTTGGCTCCCTTAAGATCCTCGCCTTCGGCTCGGATCTCAATATCACCTCAGCGGTAATCACCAACATTGCACACTTGTATCATAATGTACTATTGTGTGATACTGTGATGCGACGACTTTTTTGATGAACTCTATTAAAATTTGGACTAAACGGTTCCAGTAGACAAAGCTAGTTTTTTGAAAGCAATTCCTAAATAAAGTTTACCAACCAATTTGATGAGCTGCTTTGTTCAGAAACCGTTCTAATGTCTATAAGCTTTCCTGCGTGTTACATATACTAATATTATACTTAAAGAGGAATTATTTTTATTTTTATTTGTAATGATTAAACGCAAAACTACTGGACCGGTTTTTAAATTCTTTCACTGTTTCCCCCGTGTGAAAATATAAATGTCATACTAGCTTCTGCCAGCGGATTCGCCTGCATGAAAGTCGGTTTCTCCATATAAACTTCCCGCCCCTGTTTAATCCCGTTAGGGGTGGAGTTTCGTAAAATCCGTTATTAGCCGATGTCTACACCCTATGAGGAACCTACATGCCAAATTTTAAGTTTGTAACTGTTATAGTTTCTGAGATTTCGTAATTAATTAGTGACTGATATTTCGCTTTTATTTACTTAGATAAGCCGCTGGCAGTAGCTTGTTGTCTTGTAAAAATTGCAGTGGAATATTGTGGGTACCTGGTAATTTTGTAGTTTTTATCTAATATGGCACAAATTTTATTTTATAATCTTATGTTGTTATTTATTAAATAGTTATTTATGTATTTATTTATTTATTTACCCTCGTCCGTGCGTCACTGCGGGGTGCCAACTGAAAACCAGCGCTGGGTGTCTGACGCCCCGCAAATGCTGAGGTGGTCACCCTTTCGGTGCGGGCACGCTCAGCGTACTCTGTACATTTGTGTTTTTTTATTATTATTATTATTTCATGTTTGTAACCGTTGTGCTGTGTCTGTCTCGAATAAAAGTATTTCTATTCTATTCTATTCTATTCTAAAAAAGTAAATTTAAAAAAAGAATTGGCGGTTGGTAATTCATGTTTTACAGTAGTGCATCATCGAATTATTTCACCTTGCTTGCTGATAATATCCACTACTACATAAACAGTCGTCAATAAATAATGCCATAATAAATCAATTAGATTCGGTTTTGAGATCGCAGTATTGTGTTTAGCAAATAAAACAGGTTGCTGACGTCACGCAAAAGCAAAGGTCGTCATATTCTTTGCGCGTAAACAATCGATTGATGATGAATATTAATTTGACTATTGATCCCTGTATCTGAAACAAACTTTTGTTTGATTTTTCAAAACCATATTTTGGTGCACCAAAAACCATTTTTAGTGAAATTAAAGTAAAATATACCTAATTACAAGTTCAAGTTCAAAAATAAATTGAAGAAATATGATCACCACGCCTATCCATGTTGATAATCTACACTCGTTAACGCTATTAGAAAACTAATCAATTTTGCGTACAGGTATGACAATTAAGTGTCATTCAGTCCACCCCAGTTTTTTTGAGGCTTAAGCGCAATTTAGACGGTACGAGTTTCTCGCCTCGAACATACGAGAATCGTAAGAGCTTAGAAAAAATGTCATCGTCTAAACACATACCCAGGTGGTGCGAGTTTCTCGTCTCGAACGTACGATAATCGTAAGAACAAAAAAGCATCTCCGTCTAAACATTCATACCTAGACGGTTCGAGTTTCTCGACTCGAATTTATTTCTTACCTGTGTCTAAACACTTTGATACGATAATGTCATGGCGATTATTGCTTACGATTATTGCGTACGATTTTCTCGAACAAAACGTTCGAGAAACTCGTACCGTCTAAATTACGCTTAACATTTACTTCAATTTTTGTTATACCAAAATCGGATCAGTAATTTTCAAGACATGGACTAATAATACGTGTCAGGTACCCCTTAGCTTATAAATACGAACCGCGGGTGTGGTGTCAAAGGGAAACATTTCAATTTCTATTACATATAAGGAAAATCATGAATCACGAAAATCAAGTGTTTTTTTTGCTCAACTAGCCTCTCGGAGAGACCGGATCAGAGTGACCCACTAGCTCGTGCGTTAGACACGTATCTCTCAGCAACAGTGCTGTCGTCTGCATATCCTAAGTTACGGTTCCTAAGCAGATCATTCTGCACAATGTTTCTGAGAGCACCAACCCCTGAGGGACACTGGTATTAATACTTAATAGCCAATCAACCGGACGAGCAGCCATCAATGATCACTTGGATGGACAGATCACTCAGGAAATCTGCAATCCGAGCACACGATCCAGCGAGTAGACCGAAAGAAGAAATCTTAGTAATAAACTTTAAAGGTTGATCATATCTTTCAAAGAAAGATTATTCAATGTAAACCATCGGACCACCAGACGTACTGTGTGGCACCACATTGTGGACATCTCACCAAGACGCAACTGGTTTGTAGACACATCTATTGTGCGTACAGTTACGGAGTAGAATTAGATGCCGGTGTCTATGTCTCCTGATAGTTACATCCTGGGATCCAGGACTTAAAGAATCCACCACATCTTCGCTATCAGGTGAGATAGTGGTCAAGCGCAAGTCCGGTAAAATAACCGAAAGTTGTATATTAAACTGGTTCTTCACCACTTCTCTGTGTAGGTTATACAGTGAAGCAATCTTCATTATGTAAGGGAGACTAATTTTCATTATTTTGTTACAACATAACATGCATCGTCGTCGCCGCTGCCATAAATAGATGTCCGTCGTCAGACCGGCTTGACATTCAACAAACAAAAAATAAGAAATTGACTAAAATCGTGGAAGATTTTGACCGACAACTTTTTATGTAACGTGTGTAAAAGTGTACTGCAAAACATATGCTCACCATTCCTACCTACTTGAACCCTAAAGATTATGTGAAAATGAAACCCGGGGCCTTGGGACGAAGGCAATGAAAGGAGTAGGGTAGGTTTTTAGTCAGTAAGAGTCTGACACTATCTCCCGCCCCACCCAAGGGCAGGATTTGTCATTTGATGATTTTGCCTACCATAAAAAAAATCTTAAAACACTAATAATAAAGCAAAGGTCACAGAAAAAAATGTAATGACTTTGGAAAAAAAAAAATCTTGCTTACATTGGTTTCGACACGCAAAATATCGCAACTGGCTTCTTAGCTAGGTTATTTATTAACCTGTGTTAAAGCTATCAGTTCCAAATTTAACACTAAACAGTAAACGGCTATGGATTAACAGTTATTGGGTTTATTTCATTAAGAAATGCTCTGTAACAGTTTGAAAGATGCGAGGTGTGCCAATCCTGTGATCCCAGATCGCCTGATCTCTCACCATGCATTGGTCGTGACGAATTGCTGTCCCACTGGACTATAAGAACAAAGGACCAGAGAGTACACCTATAATTGCGCACAGATTTGTGCAATTTAATATCTCGTGGATACTTGGCTAATCTCCATTAAGATGGAGCACCGTAATCGAATTCAGTCTAAGGATCGCATCTCACTATTCTTATAGCTATATGTATATTATCTTGGGTTTAGTCTCTCGTAGTTATATGGATAGTTTAATATTAAGAAATAAGAAAGCAAATTTAGCACTTAATACACTAACAATAGTGTTCCTTTTCATTCAATGTAACCTTAGGGTAAACTTCCGGCTATTGGTACGCACTAATATAAACTTCCGTTTTTATTAAATTACACGCCATTGTGATCGGTAGATTAAATTCAATCAATGAAATCAGTTCCTAGAAGATTTGACAGCAAATGCAATTGCTAATACTATTTACATATAAAAAAACACTTAACCAACTAACTACAATTACAAGTATAATATACACCCTAAAACAAAACATACATAATAAAAACACTTAGCTAATTAAAACTTACTAAAAACAAACACTAATATTTTAAAAACCATAGATGTGTCGAACAGTAATGAAAAAGAAACTGTGTAGATGTTTGTTACTTCTTCACGCTCGAACTGCTGAACATATTTGTATAAAATTTGGCACACAGATAGACATTTCCTGGGATAGTACATAGTATACTTTTTTCCCGGGATTATGTTCCCTAGGGATAATTTTCTACTTTCGAATGAACGAAGCCGTTGGCAGCAGACACTCACAAACTTTCGTCTTTATAATATTATTCTGATTAGTGAGTACTCAAAAGACTCTGTAAGCGGGGATTCTCCTAAAACAATTAAAAACAAAACCGCATATTACTGCATGAGATCACATAGTCATCACAATTATAGTAGGATATACATAAAACAAAATATATCACACTAATATTATGAAGCCGAAAGTTTCTATGTCTGTGAGTGTGGTGTTTGTCGGTCAAGCGGATTTAGAGGAAGTTTCTCACATCGGTAATCTTAGAATAGCGCATAGGATACTTTTTACCATGGGAATATGCCCCTTATGATAATAGATGGATTTCTTAATTTCACGCGGATGAAACCACTGGCAGGAGCTAGTCATAGATATGTCCTCTTATCAAATAATTTACGTGATCTCATAATCACTGTTTACTGCTCTATTCTAAACTCGACAAATATGTGTATTGTCTAGAGGACGGTACTTTACCTACCACAACTAATTGCATGACGTGATAAAACATAAGGCATAAACACCTCATAAGACACATTGCAACATTTGAAACTATGCAAGGCATTCTCAGTACCGACCGCATTATTGGCGACATTATACAAAAAATAAGTAAAAAAATTGAAATCGTTGGCATTATTTCAAAAGGTGAAAGTATATGTTAATGTAAACTACTATTAATTAAATGTAAACTCCCATTAATTAAAATTAATTCAATTTAATGTTACCTGCTAAAATAAAATGTATATATACATATATAATGTATGGATGTATGTATGCATAAGTTATACAAAATTTGTGTAATCGAAGCATGTTGATTCAATAACGTGTAAGCTGTGGTTAACTATTACTGAGTATACATTACATGATAATGTGTGATATACCGTCATTTGTTAAAGGTTCTAAAAAATAAAATAAAATTATTATGGTTCAAACGTGTCTGTCTCTCAATGACATAATCTACTTACTTACTTAAAAAAATGAAAATCATCACACTAATATTATAACGACGAAAGTTTTAATATGTATGTTTTTTTTTAAGGTGGTAAATTATCCAATATTTGTTACTCTTCCACGATCAAACCAGTTTCCGATCAAACTCGGTAAAACTACCGAGTACAGCGTACCGAGTACGTTAGATGAAACCCGATCAAACTCGATAAAACTCGGTAGTTTTACCGAGTTTGATCGGGTTCCGTGTATCGTGTACCCAATATCAAAATCGGCTCAAAACGGATTTGGATGTTTGGTACACGGGTAGACTGGAATAGGACATAGGATACTTTAATCTCGTACGTATGTTCCCTTGGGGTACTTTCATACAGGCGAAGCCGATGGCAAAAGCTAGTAAAAACATTCAGTTATTATCTATGTCCCCAATCTCATATTCTAAAGCACAATTCTGCACTTTTTTCATCCCTTCATTGAACACCGACGATATCAATAACACCCTAAATTTACTAAAATAAATACTCACGTGATAGCTTTCCTCTTGGTGGGCAGAGATAGGTATCTTTGGACCATGGTCTGGTTGACAGAATTGAAGCAGGTCCAGTACAGGAAGCCTCCAACCACAGCACCCCAGCCAGTCTGACGCTCGTAAGGAGAAAAACTCCAACTGCATGACAAAGAAACAAATATTGTGTCAATTAGTCGTGGTACTGAACTGAAGTATTTCTTCACACGTCATCGGGGTTAGTAGCCTATTTTTTCTCGCCATTACTGTCCCACTGCTGGGCAAATGCCTCCCCCAAGACCTTGCAGATAATGTCTCATTTTGAAATATACACTGTTAAATTTTTATCGTTTTAATCCCGTGGAGGGTCATTCCGGTACATGAAACACTATCGTTTTTTTAAGATAAAATAAAAAAATAAAATACTTTTTTATAAAACTCGAATTGAAATTAAATTTCTTTAAGTAAACGAGTCAATGACTTTGTAGGTCTTTGTAATGAGTTGTCGATCGTTGCGTACTAAATACCTACAGGTCATTGGACTCGCCCAGCAATTGTCATTTACTTAAAGAAATTAATTCAAGTTTAAAAAAAGTACTTTATTTTATCTTTACAAATCGATAGTGTTTCATATACCGAATCGACCCTCCACGGGATTAAAACGATCAAAATTTAACGGTGTAGGTATATGCGATTTTGTGGCCTTATAGCAATTGTTTAAATAATACATTTTACCTTTACGCTATCAAGTACCTAAGTATAATATAAAACTGACACTTTGCACTCTGAAAAAAATATAAAAACCTTCATCATCATTCGAATTATTAGTATTTTAGCCTAAAGACGTTCACTCTCTGTGTAGTAGACCTCCCGAGTGCCACCACATTGCAGAAAATTTCTACGACTTACACTAGGTCAACGGCCTACCTTCACAGTTCAAAATACCCAGTATAAATGAAAACAGACTTTATTTGTATTGATAGATTTACGAATCTTCTTCAACGTGCTCACTTCACTCGTCAGTTTCAGTATTTTCTCTTACTTTGGGCAGAAGTCCAATAAATTCACCGACGCTGTCGTATTCCTATGAGTGTTATCTAATAAGTGAAGCTAATTTTCATAACCAGCAGACCGGGTCATTGAATGACGGTATGCATTTTATTTTAGGTGGGAAATTATCCAATGACATCTCCCGCTCTTGGGCGGATCGTGAGGGCGTGTCAGACTTTTACTATCTAAAAACCACTCTTATTCCTGCTTTGCCTTCATTCCTGGACCCCGATGTTCTCTTTCGCACAATCCATGGCCCCAGTAGGCTTCAACCCTGCTGGGCCTCTACAGTTTTTCTAACATCTTGAGGCGCGTGTGAAATAAATACTACACGCCGTCGAAGACGTTGGGCTCGGTCCGGACGATTGCCGTACTGTCAGATGGCGAGCTACCCATTGCTCACCGTCCGCAAGCTCGCGCTTACGGTGGCTGGAAATCGGGATTTGTATCCCGGCAGCTGGGAATGAAGGCCGTTCCCTCGCGCGTGCGGTCGCCTCTTTTGCTAGCTTTCTGCTTCGCAGGAAAAGGCGACCGGCGTGAGTGAGAGCTACCGACAGTACGCATAAGAAATGAAAATTCTTTGAAGTAGGTATAGTACTCTCTATTTATCTGGGTTGGTGAGAAAGACAAGCTAAGAGATTTTTTTTTTTTTTTTATGGTAGGTAAAATCATCCAATGACAAATCCCGCCCTTGGGCGGAGCGGGAAGTAGTGTCAGACTCTTACTGACTAAAAACCTACCCCGTTCCTTCGTAGCCTATCGTGCCGGGGTCGAGCATTCCTTTCGGAACTAACCCATGACCCCAGTAGGCTTCGACCCTGCCTGCCTGCAGTTAGCAGGCTGGGCCTCTTCGGTGTGCTGACAGCTCCTTGAGGCGCGCGGGAACAGAACGCGCCGTCGACGACTTGGGCTCGGTCCGGTCGGTTACCGGACGATCGGACAGCGTGCTACCCATTGCACGCCGTCCGCAAGCCCGCGCCTACGGTGGCCGGAAATCGGGATCGGAATCCCGGCGGCGGCTGGGGCGAGCGCCCCGTTGCCTCTGCCTGATGCGGTCGGCCTCCTCCTTTGCTAGCATTACTGCTTCGCAGAAGGAGGCGACCGCCTGCCATCCCTCTTCACTACGGACCATGGCCTGAACCAAGGCCCGGCGAGAGAGATCGCTGCCGCCGATCACCCCCACGAGGACACGGCGATGCTCCGCCCAGGCGGGGCACACCTCTACAGTGTGCTCCACCGTGTCCTCCGGATGTTCCGCACAGTGGCGACACCCGGGCGAATCCTCCGCACGAATCCGGAACAGGTACTTAGCGAACTTTCCGTGTTCGGTAAGCACCTGCGTCGTGCGGAAGTTGAGAACGCCGTGAGGTCTTTCCAGCCACGCCCCAAGGATGGGCCTTATCGCCCCAATTGTGGCGCGCCCCGAACGAGGTTGCGATAGTCGTTGACGCCATTTCGCCATGAGATCCCGCCGGAGCTCTGTCCGCCATGCCTCGACTTGTCGTGGCAGCGGAATTTCGCCCCGGCGTTGCATCTCCATGCGCTTGTCGTGCATGTGTGCAAGGACTGTTGCCTCCAGATCCCACGGCGGTTGGCCAGCAAGGAGGGTCGCCGCCTCGCGGGAGATCGTTCGGTACCCTCGCACCATGCGTATTGCCATGACCCTCTGGCACGCATTCAGCTGGGTCCTCGGTTGCTGTTGCAACGTCGGTGCCCACACCGGAGCCCCGTAGAGAGCCATGGACCGAACGATTCCCGCGTAGAGCTTCCGGCAGGAGGCGTCTGGTCCCCTGAGGTTGGGCAGGAGCCGCCCGAGAGCAGCCCCAGTCCGATTCAGTTTGGGAGCCAGACGTCGGAAGTGCTCCCTGAAGTTCCACCAGCTGTCGAGGACGAGTCCCAGGTACTTCATCGTCGACCCGACGCTGATGTGAACCCCTCCTACCGTTAGCTGGGAACGAGGTGGTGGCGCACCCCGGGGGCCGTGGAAGCACATGGCCTCGGACTTGTGCAGTGCCACCTCGAGTCCCAACTGCTGGATCCTGTCAACGACCATCGCAACCCCGCGTGTCGCTAATTCGACCGCCGTCCGGTACGACTCTCCCCGCGCTAGGACCAACGTGTCGTCCGCGTAGCAGACCACGCTGACCCCGTCGGGGAAGTCGCCGCGCAGCACGTAGTCGTACCCGATGTTCCACAAGGGTGGTCCTAGTACCGATCCCTGCGGAACACCGCACGACATCTCTCGACGTTTCCACTCTCCCTGGTGACCGGGGTAGATGATATACCTCTCCGATAGGTAGGCCTCGATCACACGACAGAGGTAGTCGGGCACCCGGTGGTACCGGAGTGCCGTTCCAATGCAACTCCAGGGCAGGGAGTTGAAGGCGTTGGCAATGTCCAAGGACACTGCCACGACACACCTGCCCTGGGACACCGCATCCCCCGTCGTGAGGGCTCGCACGCGCATGATGGCGTCCACCGTGGAGCGCATCCTGCGAAAACCGAACTGTCCGTCCGACAGGTCCGGCCCCACCCTTGCAAGGCGCGCGACGAGGCGGTTTGCAATGACTCTTTCAAAGAGCTTGCCCACCTCGTCGAGCAGCACAATGGGCCGGTACGCGGACGGAGAGTCCGCAGGGCGCCCCGGCTTCGCTATGAGGACCAGTTTTCCCGTCTTCCAGCGAAGTGGGAACTGGCCCCTCTCCAAGCATGCGCTAAAGAGCCCCCTCAATCGAGGCCCGAGAGCCTCCATAGCCAGGACCCAGGCCCTCCCAGGCAGGCCGTCAGGTCCTGGGGCGGTATTCTTGGCACTCAGCCTTCGTACCGCCACTCTCATCTCTACCTCGGTCACCTCTGGAACATCGTCGTCGTCGTCGTGGTCCGCGTCAGGTACTGCCGGTGTTGGCGGAGCCATAGACGGGGGGGAGTGTACCCCCCGCGTAGGGAACAGAGTGCTGACCACACCCTCCACGAGCTCGGGCCGGAGACTCTGAGTCAGTGGGGGAGCCCATGGACGGAGTTTCTCCCGTACCATCTTGTATGGGCGTCCCCACGGATCTGCATTCAGAGACCCCAGCCAGACGTTGCGGGCCTCCATCTTGGACCGCTTAATCTCCGCTCGGAGGGTGCGCTTCGCTACCCTGTAACCCTCGTACAGCTCCGCCTCAACAGCCTCCGCATCCGGCGGGCGGTTGCGGCGCTTGCAGTACCTGGCGTACCGGCGTCGCGCGTGGTTGCACGCATTGCGCAATGCCGCAATCTCCGGCGACCACCAGTACACCTGGCGCTTGGCACGTCCTGGACGGACTCGGGGCATTGACGCGTCGCAGATTTGCGACATGCCCTCCCGGAACCACTCTGCCTCGACGTCAATGTCGACAGGCCTGTCCGGTGCTTGCACCCAGGCCTGTACCGTCGCGGCTTCCAGGAGGAGCTCCCGGTCCATCTGCCTCAGCGCCCATCGCGGACCACAAGGGCTCCGCTGGACCGGCGCGGTCGAGGTTTGGGCGGAGACGTCAAACCGGATGTACCGGTGGTCTGAGAACGTCTCCACCCCCTCCATAACACGCCAGTCGACGACACGTGGTGCCAGATCGGGGCTGGCGAACGACAGGTCCACCACTGATTCGCCCCGCATCCGCACACACGTGGAAACAGAGCCCCGGTTTAGGAGGGCCAGGCCGGACTCCTCAGCCCAGGCCTCTACCGATCGACCCCGCCCGTTCGTGTAGCGGGAACCCCAAGCCTCGTTCCAGGCATTGAAGTCCCCGCAAACGACCACGGGGAGGTCCCTAAACCCAACGACGACGTTTTTCAGCTCCATAAGGGAGATGTGGAAATCGCCGAGAGATCTGCTCGGGGACAGGTAGACGCCTACCACTGCAATGTCCCCGAACCGTGCTGCCACGCAACCTCGTCCCCTCGTGACGCGCTCGAGGGGCGGGGTACCGGCGGCGGTCGACCTAATTAAAGACACCGAGCCGTCTAGGTCCGAAACCCAGTCTGCACTGGGCAGGACAAAGTACGGCTCGGAGACTACGGCGACATTAATCGACCACTGCGCCATGCTCTGGAGCAACAGATCCTGAGCGGGGGCGCAGTGGTTGATGTTCGCCTGGAGGAGACGTAATGGAGCTGTTATTGACATTCCATTACGATCTCCTCCTGAGCCCTCTGTGAGGGTCCTGCCGCGGCGGCTGTGGCGGCGATAGCGGCGGCGGCTACGGACGCGGCTGCGGCGGTGAGGACGTCACCGGGGATGGGCCGAACCCTGTGCTTCACCTTCGTTGGAGGGTCGCAGGACCTGCAACCAGCCTGGTGGTCCGCCTTTTTGCCTGCCGCCGCACATGCGTAACAGTGCGGCGACTCACGGCACTCGGCGGCTTTGTGACCAGGCTGACCACATCGGAAGCAACGGTCGCTGCGATCCACCTCCGCGGCGCAAAAGGCCCCCGCGTGGTGTCCCACGCGGCAGCGGTAGCACCGCAGAGGTCTGGGCTCCAACAGTCTGACCTGGGCGGAGACCCAGCCCACCAGAAGCCTTCGGCCCTCCCCAGTGATGGTTTTGGCCGCCGACACGGGGCAGCTGACCGTCACGGCTCGCATGCCTGTGCCATCAGTGCGGATGGTGCCCGCCCGAACCTGGTCGGCTGTGCACCCTCCCGCACCAACAATGGCGGCCACCACCTCGTCGACCCCAACGGAGTCGTCCAAGCCCATGATGCGCATGTCGATGCACTTCGTGGGCCTGGACACTCGGGCCTCCTCCGCGTCCAGGGACTCCCTGAGCCTCTTGGCCAGGGCGTCTGCCGCTGGGCCACTGGACGCGCCAGGGACCTCCAGCATTTGGGCACCGGTCACGGTGCGCCGCATGCGGAAGCCCTCAGAGGCTCCGAGCTCCTTGAGATGGGGCAGCACCGCCCGCCTCGCCTTGTCCATGACGGACTTGTACGTCACGCCCCTTTTCTCCGCTTCAGGCTGTAGCGTAATCACTACAGCCTCGGATTTAGGGGCGCGAAGTCTAGCCGCCATGGCGCGCTTCTTGCGCTCCAGCCGCCTCACGCGCTTTCTGGCCGCCCTGGCCGCCTTGCCCGCCTTCTTCTTGGCGCCGACCACCGTCCACTCGGCGCCAGCCGAAGGTTCTTCGGGCGGTTGAGGCGGCCTGGTAACCGCCCCGGCAGGACGTCTTGCCGGTTTAGCGGTGGGAACAGCCGCCGCCTTGCCCTTCGGGGGAGGGACAGCCCCTCCCTGCCGCCGTTGCTGCTGCTTAGCCGCCATGGCCCCGCGCCCGGCTTGCCCAGATGGGCCCGCCTTGGGCGCAGCAGCCGTGGCCGCAGCTGCGGCGGCGTACGTCACCGCCCTCTTCGGTCCAGAGGCCGCGAGCGGGGGACGCAAAACTACGCCTTCCAGGACGGAGAGCTGCCGCTGGATCCGCTCCTGGAACTGCTGCAGTTGCTGCTGGTTCTGCTGCTGGGAAGCAGCCAGCTCCTGCCGCAGCAGGGTCAGCAGCTCGCTCTCCGGCCCGGGCAGGGACTGGGACTCGCCTTGGCGCTGCTTGCGTCCCCTTTCCGGGGCGACGGGTCCACCTCCCTGGCGATCGGCCAGGTCCGCCTCGAGCCGCTCAATCCTTCTGTTGAAGTCTTTCTCGAGCGGCTCGAAGACTACGGCAAGTGCCTCCGAAATGGAGACGGCCCCCTGGGAGATGGCCGTCTCCTTCGAGGCAAACTTCCGTTTTTTAGACACGGCCGTTAGAGTGGCCGTGACTATTTCGCCAAATTTGGCGAGCGCCTCCTTCATGCCGTCTGGCAAGTTGTCAGACGGCACAGGCGCCGAGCGACCGACTTGGCCGGTGGTCGCCCCGAGGGGTAGCGCCTCCCTGGCAATTTCCAGGGATCGCTGGGTGGCTAACTCCTGAACGGAGAGCCCCCTTCCCCTTCCCGACTTGCGGCCCGCCCCCCGCCCGGAGGAGGAGATTTTGCGGGCCGACGCTTCGTCCGAGGACGACCCCGGACAACACCCTGACTTTGGGCGCTTTAGGAAGAATTCGATCCTCTTGGGAGCGAATTCTTCAACCTCCATCGACTCCGAGGTGAGCGAAGACGCGGCATCCGAGTCCGACGCCGAGTCTCCGCTCACCTCCCTAAGGCCGAAAGTCCTGCCGGCCTGTCCTGTACCTGCCGGCGCCGCGGACGTGCTGGGAACGTGTCCCAGGGACTCCGCAACGCGGGCAGGTGAGCCACCCTGGCTCAATGCGTCCTCTATGGACGGAACGGGGTCCGGAGACCCGACGCGGTAGTTGCCCCCCCCAGAATACGAGGGGCAGCCCGAGCTCTGCTCGGGGGGGGATTCTCCTCCTGCTAGGCAGGTGGTACCCCCCTGGGGTAATATTTCTTTTCTAGCCGCGTTCATTTTGTGCTGTTACTCAGCTTTGCCTTTTTTATGGGGTGGGGTCCCCATTAACACGTTCGCCATCCTGGTCATGTCTGATGAGCAGACACGTACCGGAGGCGAACCCACTTCTCCCAAATCGCCGCCCAAGTGCACCAACAGCTGGTTGTGCTGATACTCCCGGGCAGCGCACCCTCCGTGGCGGTCCAACTGGACTCCGCCTGGGTGTGTTCCTCTTGGTCTGGTCTCTCCCTTGAGGCCTTCCGGCATGAGTAGCTCTACCGGCTTAGCCCTCAAGATCACGGAGACACGCAAGCCCCACCACGACGACAACGTGGGAACACAGGCGGTGGGGAACACAGGCGGTGGGGAACACAGGCGGTGGGGAACACAGGCGGTGGGGAAGCTAAGAGATCAATTAAATTACTTATCCTTACATAATTTATAAATAATTATGTAAGGATAAACATAGTCCCTTATCGCGTCGGTCTGTCTATGTGCTACAAAAACTACAGACCGGATTTTCACGAAAATTTCACCGATAGACAGAGTGATTCATGAGAAAGATTTAAATGTATAATACATGCATATCATACAGACAAGCCCTGAATGTATATGGCACTACGCAGATCTGAAGTAACCATAAACTCTGTATCTTATCAATCATCAAATGTATAGTAGTGCAATCCCTAGATATGTACCGGAATGTACCCAGTTAGGTAGACTGTAAGACATTAAGACCTGACTTCCGCCATACGTAAGCAATGATCAGACGCCGTGCTAGATATTTTGTTACGTGAGAAGATAATTATGTCTAACTAGACATACCTACCTATCGAAAGATATGTAATTATGTATGTCTAGGTAGATGTGTATTTTTTTGCGTAATATTTATTTATAAAATGTTAATGCATAAAACTTTGCAATTACGCAAGTGATTTTACATTACCTCAAATCTTTTAAATATAGAGTAAGCACATTGTTCGTAGTGATCCCAAATGAACGTTGCATAACATATTCTTTATATTAATATTTATATTATTAATTATGTATTGTCACATTTAAGCTCCTGCTGTATTTTTCTATGGTGTACAATAAAGATTACCAATATCTAGATAAATATACTCTTATTACTATACACCATAAACAATTACATCTAATATCTATCACAATAACATAATCAGCTTTATACTCGCAATGTTCCCACTGCTGGGACACAGGCCTCCTATCTAGGAAAAAGAATGGGCCGTAATCCACCACGCGAACCCAGTTAGTAACGTTTTTTTAAGTTAAGAAGCCATGTCAATTTTGAACACGAAAGGTAAATACCTACACCGTTAAATTCTGATCGTTTTAATACTATGTAGGGTCGATTCAGTACATGTAACATCATCGATTTGTAAAGATAAAATTAAAAAATAAAGATTTAAACTTGAATTGATTTACAAATGTACGAAATTAATTTCTTTAAGTAAACGTCAGCTGGGCAAGTTTAATGACCTGTAGGTAGTTAATACGGAACGACCGACCACTACCTACATGGTCATTGACTATTTTACTGTCATAGTATTTATAATCAGCAGACGGATCATTGCACAAACCTTCTCTCCGTCTAGTATAGTCGACGGCCGATTGCACCACGCGGGCCCAATGCTGATGGGTTAATATCAGACATCAGTTAATTTTGAAAACTGCGTTAACCTCGAAGGTTATCACATCACAACTAAATTCATTACTACCAATTAACTAAAGCCACGTGTGTTAGTCAGGTTAAAGATTACAAACTTGCATAAGAAAATGAGTTTAACCTTTCCGCATGCAAATGTAAACATTGATTGTGCCGTGAAAATCAATAGAAACTAAGTAAGTACAGCGGTACTCAGTTGATGAACACAATCAATACGATCTACATGTTTCTTAATCGGTAGATAACTTTTAAAATGGATAATTTTGACGTTTCGACGAGTTTCCTGATAGCTGTTTATCTGACAAGTGGGAAATCGATCTTTTCCAGAGATAGTGGATACTTTTACTTTTCATTATCTAGAACCCCTAGTGAATTGTATCTTATCTTCGACTCGTGTTCATTATGAGTCATTACTTAGTTATTAAATTATTCAGAAATTAGAATATAGTAAATTGAACAGGGGTCTTACCATGCAAGAGTGCGATTGGGATAGAGGGATGGTCCTATACACCCCTATATAGCTCCATCCCTTTAACAGTTTAAGTTGTCAAATGGAACACGTTAAAGGCAGGTTCTACACATTTTGAGCTTTTTTAAACCTCTGGAAATCCACCAATATAGAAGAGAACACCATAAAAAAAATATTTTATTAAAATTGACTGTATGACCAAGCGCTTGGTAAAAATGAAAACATGATATAAATTAGTTGGGTCGATAAAAAAAAATCGCGAATATGACCCTAATTTACAATTTCAAACGTATTTATCTACGAGATTACGTTACGGAAATATTTGAAAGTAACAAAAAAAAATAAAGCTTGTTATTAAAAAGCGCTCCGCAAAAACAAAAATCTTGAATAGCTATTGTTTTTTTTTATATGGCTGCGAAATCGACATAGTCCCGAGCGAATTTCACACAAAAAAAAAATGACTAGATAGAACCGGCCCTTAAGAGCTCATGGTAAGACCTCAGTGCTTACCAGATAACTGTAATAAAAAGCCATAAGTATTTAAATTAGCCTCAACTATTTTAAACGTTGTAGTGCAATACTTCAATGTTTAGAAATGGAATTGCTTTTTTATCGCGTCCATAAATGTGTCTTACAACACCAAAAGGCACCTTACAATAATTACAATCGCAGATAAATCACCTAAACAAAATCTTATTTCTATCTCTATAGTTAATCTATCGTTTCGTCCTTCGAGGTCAGTTACCCAGCCAGATAGCATTTCATACTCTTTCTATGCCGTATAACACACCTTTATTAGTATAAGTACTCATAATACCTCGTATAAGTACTTCACCTTTTTTGGTATTTGAGGCCGTACAGGACAATATTTTTTTATTTTCTTCGCACAGTTTTGCATTTAGCAAATGTCAAGTTAAGGAAGTATTTTTTTATACATAAGAGAAACACTTTTTTTCTTTAGAACACGGATTTAACACTTTCTTTTTGCTGTATTTAAAACAGCAAATGTCAAATCCAGTCAAGCCTCTCGGCAAGCTTTGTTGAGGTAGTACTTACTACAATAAAGAATGTTTCAATGATTTAATACATTATCCAAGTCGTGTAGATACTTGAGACGTAAACTATACCAGTTTTACATCATAATCATTATCCACCATTTGTGAACAATAAAAACCGCCAACGAAATTCACTAAAAACTAAGCGACTGAAACTTTTTGTAGCTTTTTTTTTATACACTTTCTGAAAAAGTTACCGTCTTGTACTCCCAGCATAAAGCAAAAGTAAACACATGTTTTCATATCGTTATTTTTACCATCCTTTTTGTTAATTAAACTTGTATTAACTTAACCAACAAATTAAAATCTTTAACCTAGTTAGAGAACTAAGCTATACTTACTTGGACAGCTCAAATCTCCCGGTTTCATTGACGATATCCAAGACCTGCTGCACGCCGCCGACGGCCAGCGTCCCGGCGGCTGCCACCAGGATTACTCCTATGAACATTATGCCTGTCTGCACCGAATCTGTCCAAACCACGGCTTTTAGTCCACCCTAGATGGGAAAAGATATTATAGAGTTAACTTCACATAACGTTACTTACTTTATTTTCATTTATCTCCAGAGGTATTAACCCTGATAGAGGAAAAGGAAATATTTTTGCTGTCGTATTTTATAGTTCATGATTTAAAAATCATGCTGCCAGTAGTAGTATAGCCAGTATATTTCAATTCTTTATAAAACTCAAAGATGATAAACAAAAACATCTTCCACCACGAAATCCTCCCTACATATCCTCCTATATGGGGCATTTTTTAACTATTGTAAAATTGTTCCGACCATTAAAGGGTCCAGGGCATTTAAAGTGAAATATTGAAAAAAAAAAACAATAGACTGTACAAGCTCTGGAAAATGTTAGGATAGTATACAATCATAGGAAAAAAAATGGCAATCATTAAAACTGTCGGTGTCTAAGACCCAGTTTAAGAGTATAAGAGTCGGTACAACAATCAAGAATTTAAAAAAAAATCTAAGTATACCAAGAATATTTAGATTTCGAATAGTAGGAATGCACATGAATGGATATGCACACAAATCAACAATAGCTTCAGTACAGTCAAAATATGTTAGCCACTCTGAACTTGGCTTTCAGAACTATCGCGAATATTCGAAAAAATGCAATACGCAAGTGCTATAATATGTTATTTTTTTTTATTATTGATAGGTTCGCGCTTGACCGCTATCTCACCTGATGGAAAGCGACGAAAAAGAATTACTGCGCAGCAAATTTTTCGAAGTTCGGAGCGGTCAAGATATTTCGGCTGCACTGTAACACCGCGTTCCGAAATCTGATATTTTCAATGTTGGCGCGTCAACAGTCATTCCGAATTACCGTAAACGCGTACATTAGGCGATTTGTCGATGCGCTAACAGCGATAATATCACAATTCGGATGACAGGGTATATAACATCAACTCGAGTGGTGGGTTTTGTTTGGGCACATGAACGTATTATTGTTCTTGATCCAAAACTGTCGATTAAATTTTCAAAGCCAGATAATCATTTTTTCTCTGTTTAGTAACACCGCAGACATAACAGAAATCTATACTGGACACTTAATACAACAATCATTGTCACATGTTCCAAACACGTTACGTAGCAATTAGTGATACAAGATGACCAGATCTTGTTCCGAGTTATTATTTCTTCAATTGATTTAAAGCCAGCAGTTGATTATGAGAACGACTTATTGCTTATTTTAATAGAACTAGTAATTGATATACGAGTATATAGGTATTCTGTATGTAATATAATATACATTCAGTTAATTTAGATGGATGTGTGGAGGAATGATAATAGATCAAGTGAAAAAATGAGTACATTAGAGGAAGTTTGAAAACAGTGCCAGTGACTGAAAAGTTGAAAGGGAATCTTTTGTCTTGGTATGGTCATGTGAAGAGAAGGGATAAAACGCATGTGACTTAAAGAATAATGAGCAAATATGTGGACGGATTCAGAGAAAGAAAAAACCCAAAGAAAGGATGGATGGACAGTGTGAGGAATGATATGAAAGAAAAGAGAGTCAGTGATAGCGTGGCAGCTGACAGTATAGAATGGATGGAAAAATCATATTGCACCGTCCACCAGTAATATGCGTCAAGGGCAGGAAGTTGACGAGATACCTATATACAACTTAAAATCTATCATAACTAAACTAACTATAACAATAATAAGCCTGCAAAAAGCAAGAGTATGTCATGAATATTACCATAAACAAAGCATAGCAAAACAAATCAAATTCTACTCACTAATACTGTATACAGGCCACATATTGTAACCATAGTACCAGCTACGGCAAATACACTGAAACCCGTCACTGAAAACAAAACGAAATGGCATGAAAATAATTAACTAAATACTAATTTGGCAGCTAAAGCGACTAATTATTTTTTAAAAAAGTCGATATTAATCTAAAATTAATTTTAACTCACATTGATTAAAAGCTAATGCAGGAACAAATACTATCATTGGCAGGAAAAGTACCTGAAACAAACATTATTATTATTATTTAATTACATCAAAATGGAATAAATACGGAAAAATCAGGAAATATATTTACTGACCGAAATAATAAATTACGAATACTTATAATATATATAGAATCTTTTTTTTTATTGTAAAACTGACAGTTTTGTGCCCCAAAGTTTATGCATTTAGTTTTTTTTTCTAATAGTTTATGCATTTTACTTAAAGTATAATTTAAAAAAAAAAAACAGTTTTTTTTAAAACATTCACATAACGCCATCAAGTCCCAAACTAAGCAGAAATTGTACTATGAGTACTAGACAACTGATAAACATACTTATTATAACTATTTCTAAATACATCATACACATTATAGAAAAATTTCACCTAGACACAGAACAAATGATTGCGCTCATCATACAAACATTTGGTGGGAATTGAATCCACGATCTCCGACATGGCAGTCAGGGCAATTAACCACTAGACCAACAGGCCAGTCAATTACAAAATTAGCGCGTGTTTTAAAATCAGTATTGTCGCAAAACTTTTAAAATTATAAACTATTTGTTTTATAATTTACCATTTTTGACATAAATTGTTTTTGACGAGGAATCTTCACTAGCATTTATTATCATAATGACGATAACATTTAAATTTTATATTTTTTAATTTCCAATGTACCTAGGAATTGGGTGTACGTACAATCGTAAATTTCTGCTGCTCAATTAATAATTTCAATTAATTGCTTGCGCACAGTATTGTATTACCGCATTCCGTTGTAATTAGGTATTGTTTCATCAATTGGTTCGTACCAAACTATTTGCTAGAGCCATCAAATCAATGGTGTAAAAGGTGGACAGTGTAATAATTATTCCCATCAGAAGCAAAAGTAAAGTAAACGGATAAACTGACTTCATAAATCACATAGCATACTCTACGTTTTTAGCACACTTTGTGTCTATAGAAGTGGTTTTGCATTGCCTTCCGGCCAATGGGCACACTAATGGTGCGTCAACAAAGTACAGACTTAGTAAAGAAAGAAAGAAAGAAAATCGTTTATTCGACCTCACACATACAGTAAAATAAAAAAAAAATATAGTAAGAGAAAAAAAATAAAGAACATTAAATCTGTGCGAGGCCAAAAAGGCGCCTAACTCAGCATATGCTGCGATATTTAATTTTAAGAGCGTTAAATAACGCAGCGCTGGTATTCTGTTAGTACGTACTCAAGTAGATTATATACCGACTTTTATTTTGTCTGCACTGTTGTTGCACCGAAGAAATTCTATAGAAATCTACGTAAATGTGAACTAAGCCCGTACCGTGTGGACGCTAAACAAGTAACAATGCATGTACTTGTAAGTACAGTTTCTTTCGCAAATTCTGCTAATTACTAAATTAACCTGAGTACGCTTTGTTTAGTTTTCCTAAACAATGGACAGTAGATACGTCATGTACGTGTTAAGAGGGGCCTTCCCCAATCGCGTATCGTCAACGTCGAGCATGGTTTAGAACCTTGTTGCTTCATCTAATGCAATCCATCGAGATGTTTGATGGAGTGACAACGCGAAAAAAGAGAGATAATTCCTAAAAACTATGTTGGCATCATCCTAAAAACATTACTGGCATTCAGTTATTTCGTGATTTACTCGAATATTTCACAAAATTTGTTCCAGAAAATACGTGTCTTTTTAAAAACCCTTAAAAGTTTTTGAGAATAATTGTCGTCATTCAGAATCTCGATTAAATGGACAAGGCTTCTATAGGTGTACTTTTTTATATTTCTAATTTATGAGTATAGTATATTATGGAAGGTCAAAGTCCACGTAAAATAGTACATTTTTAGAGGTCTTTACTGGATTAGTTTTACCCAAATGTATGTTTTGATTTTTATAAAAGCCTAGAAATGTCTACAAGATATATGTGTATCGAAAATTTCTGGAGAAAGATGTGTAATAACATCATAATCACGTAAGAGCGGTTGTATGAAAATGTACCTCGGGTTTGCCGCTCTTAAGTATCGGACATCAATGCTGATTTCTATTCTGATTTCCTTCAAATTGACAGAGTGAAACAGTTCAGCGGTCACTTAGCCTATATTTTTATAGACTAACGTGGTCATTACGCGTGCACACATTTTCCCAAGTGGTCAATTGACCATTGTAATCTTTGAGTACATCGTTTGTATGTATTGTTCAGTGCAAATTGTTCTGACCAAAGTCCAAACTCAATCATAAAGTAACCTTGTCTGACTGAAATTGAAAAGATTTAAAAGTGACTTGTCATTGAAGTAGACGAATAAAATGTGTCGTCTGTGCGACACCCACTTTCTACGCAAATACTACGCGTATGAAAGTTGTTACATCAATGGCAATAGCTCGTGACGAACTGTACCTAATCGTCAGCAAAGAGGTGTTATTTTTAATTGATTCGATCGATGCGTTGTGACACACAAAAATCTAATTAAAGTACCACGTTTGAAATGTTTTTTGTCTTTGTTAATACTATTGTATAACAATAATGCATACTTTTCTCTTCCGATTACGTCCCATTATCTTTCTCTGAAAATATACCAAATAGTGGCAAAAATAGAAATACACAAATAACGAATTAAAAAAATTAAGCCTAAGTACTTATTTACTATTTAGTTTTTTCATTAATTACGTTTGTATTAATTGTTACACAAAACAATACAAAATATAAACAACGAAAACATAAACTACGAGTAATTGAAAATTAATCGGAACTTACTCGTACCACAAATGTTAGGGACTTTTGTTCTTTGACACATCAGTGATGGATTCCAAAACCGTGTCACGCGGTGTTATTATACGCACGTATTCATTAAACAAATGCTCTTCAAATCTCAATCAGTAAAAGTCTGATGGAGATCAATTATCTACATCACATTCGACGAATCTAAATTAAAAATAATATGCTCACTTGACCTGCGATTAAAATCGGTACCAAAGTCTAATGAGTTCAGTGACTGAAGTTGTTAACATAACATAAGCGCTTAATTATTATAGTCACGTGAATATTATTATTACACTAAACAAATATTCTGACAACACCTATAAAAAGAGTTCTGGTATTCTGTAAATTCCTGATTTCTATAAAATCAAACCTAATGATAAAAATATTGTCATAGTGTATTTTACAAAACAGAAATAAACTCCATGCAAAAAAAAAAGATTAAAAAAAAACAATGACACATAGATTTATACACCCATATTTTAAAAAAATATCTGAGCTGTTTCACAACTTGATTCTTAATTTAAACTTTCTATAGAGAATTCGAATTTAGAATCTGCGAATCTGCTAATCACAGAGATTTTTTTTTAAATAAGGACTTTGTTTATGCTGCAAGGAAAGCATGGTTATACATTTTCCATTGTAGAGATGACCACTGTCATAGTATAGCCAGCCACGCGGCACTGTTCCGCCATGCCGCCAGTGTGGCACAGACAATCACAATTGAGGTTGATTTTGTTCATACGAACCGACACTGTGATCAAAGTCCAATGTGACAGTCAAGCGAACGACCTTATACGTACACTAATATGAATTGCTGATTCCAAAGCAGCTAACGTTAATAAATATGAAGATTGAATACATAAAAAAACTGGGTGAATTTTAATTCATTGGCAATATATCGAAGGGTGAACGTGCTATAATAATAAAAAAAACAGCTGTTTCGTATATTCATGTTGACCTAAGGCAAGAATATGTTGCACAGGTGTTTATTTTTAGGTTACTAACATAGTGAAAGTTTATTTATGGGTGATCTTTTGAATCCCTGAAAGATTACTGACGAATTAAAAATCATCTTGCAGTTATATCCGGCCTAGAGCGAGGGAAATCACTAGATGATTCCCACCTAAAGAAACACCTGCAGTTAAATTTTACCCAAGCAATTTGTAAAATTTATTTATTTAGTAATAGCTTCTCAAAACTGTGGCTTCTATACAATAGCGATCTTACGAGTAGGTTTACCGTTCATCGTCGACTATTATCTTCGCTTATCATGGTGAGGTACCGTATAGTAGTGGTTAAACGCAAGCTTATCAATAATTTTTTTAAAAATCCGCACATTGTTGTTACTTATGTAGCAAGAATTAGCAGTTTGTCTAACAAGATCACCAATTACGTTACAAAATAGTACCTTTTTGCTAGTGCGTAGTCTAGACACGATCACTTCTGAAAACTTTGATCGTGAAAATTTTAAGGGCCGAAGACTGCACATTTTAACCATAGAAAGCGTTTACCTATGTAGTCTAAAAGTTAAAGTTCTAAATACATTTGTTTTTCAAATTGGTTACAATTAACACTTTTACAAGTTTATTTTTTCTTCAATTTAAACGAAATAAGATTACGAGACCGGTGTTTCCTAGCTGACTACCCTTAGAATAAATACCGTAACCGTATTCATTTCGTTTCGCTTCATCAAAGGTCAGTCTCTTTTAAAATCTATACAGTAAATACATAGGTCTTACGAGATCCATGCAAATTCACTAACCTGCGTAGTCTACCAACGTGTAACAGATTTGGGTAGACCTATCTAGTCAGTGCGCATTTATATATTTTAGTTCTTTAGGAATTGGACACAATGAAAAGGGCTTAATATTTGTCTATGATTATTTTATTCCTATAAATCACTCTTACATTATTTAAAAAAAATACTCGCGCCCTCCGGCCTTTATGATTCTCTCTGAGGACATGATGTATTTTAATACTCGAATCAGTGTTTATTTCTTTTATATATAAGCTCAGCATAAGGATTTAAAGAGATAATGTTAGATTGTCAATCAAATCGGCCTAATACTGCTTTACCTACTTATCAGAAAACAGAATATGTTTTTTTTTTTTTTGTTTAAGTATACAATACTAGCTTCTGCCAGCAACTTCGCTTGCACAAAAGTATAAAATGTATAGCCTATCTACTGTAATGATAAATTAGCATTCTCAACAGAATTCGTTCTGTAGTTTTATAGACCACAATACAGGGGTATTGTAGTCTATGAAACTACTGAACGAATTATAATATTAGTATAGATGTGCAATAAGTACTAAATCATCTAAAAAGGTCTTCCTACCTTCATAGCCTGAGACTAAATCTCTGGCATCATAAGAAATTAAGTCATAATTTAAAATCATTTTATTTAGCTTTGCAGTGTAAAGGTGTTAGCTTTTTTCTAGTCTATCGCAATAATTATGAGCGTTAGAAAAAAATACACTTACGTCATTGTACCACAAGTACAATATGAGAGGTATATATGAGAGGTATTTAACAATGTTGTTTGAGTACAAAGTACAAGT
The DNA here is from genome assembly GCA_958295575.1 of Leucania comma. Lineage (NCBI taxonomy): Eukaryota > Metazoa > Arthropoda > Insecta > Lepidoptera > Noctuidae > Leucania > Leucania comma. Next base: position 9,030,170 of record OY282468.1, read on the forward strand.
TCAGTGTACTTATAACAAGATCCTCTAATTGACTAAAAAAAACTTTGTTTTACAATCACACAGTAATATGCTTCGGTGTATTGGGTATAACTTTGAAATACCCGTACCATACCTATACATAAGTGCAAATAACTGTAAACAATAACAATAAGTAACAAATATTACTCATTAACGGAAAGTTAGTGTATCGAATAGTGAAACATGTCAAAACAAATTGGAACTGTTCGAAAAACAACATGATTTCAATAAAATTGATTACTTTACAAGCTTTTGTCAGCGGCTTCACTTAGGTGAATCTAGAAAATTATTCCAAGGGAAAATAATCACGAGATTTTTTTTATGTTTGATATAAACTAGTGCTTGACTGCGATCCTACCACATGGTAAGCATTGATGCAATCGTTGAGATTAAACGTATCATCATTCAGCTGAAAGATATCCACTGTTGGACATAGGCCTCCTCAAAGTGTCGCCACAATGAACCACAATGTCCTGTGCATCTCGCATCCATCGGACTCCCGCAACCCTTGCCTGATCATCGGTCGACTTCCAACACTGCGTCGTCCGATACGTGGTCGCCTCTCCAGAACCTTTCGGCCCCAACGGCCATCTGTTCTGCGAGAAATGTGCCCTGCCCATTGCCACTTAGGGTCGGTACATATCTGACAGAAAATGCGTTGAGCGTATCAAGTTTATACTATATTTAACGCTCGACGCATTGACGCATTAACGCATCATAGGTAAAATGTGAAAGGTCAAAATGTCGAATGTTTTATTATATATTTGCCTGTTCTGGCGTTACGCGACCGATAATACGCGACGCATTTTCCGTCAGATAATATGTACCGACAATTACATACGTTTGGCGATTTTTCGTGCTATGTCGTGTTCATGCTGTGTGTGATTAAAAGTATTATATGTCCAATTCCAGGACATAGTCTATCCGTTTGATCCATCAATTTCCGTAACAAGCACATGCATACGCACAAACAAACCTTCATCTTTACAATATATGTGTGGTTCACTAATCAATGTAGTATTTTAAAGCTAAAATATTTATAACAACAATAATAGTCCCTAAGTCAAGGTATCAATAAAGTAGTTTGAATTAAATTAAAAGCAATGAATGGATATTTATACTTTTTCCGTGTTTCCTAGAAATAATGTCATCAAGGCTGATTTATTACATCATCAGTTGAAGTATATTGACGAGGGAAATTACGCTTCCATAATTAAGTACTGGTTTTGTTTCTTTACCGACTTTAAAAAAGGAGGAGGTTCTCAATTCGGTTGTATTAAATTACGTTTTGTTACCTCAAAACACCATCGTTTATGAACTGATTTGCAATTTTTTTTTTTTATTTAAAAGTATGAAGGCTTTCAGATAGGGCCCTTTTTTCAAAATGCTTTTCTGAAGATGGAATCTATGAGAATTGATGAAAGTCCTTAAATGTTATAGGCATACACAGTTTTCAGATTCATTCCTATAATTGTATGCTGTACCTTCCTTCATGCCAAATTTCAGGGTTCTAGGTCAAGGGGAAGTATCCCATGAATTTTGATTCCCTTGAGAGTGTCGAAATATACATTTTTTGTGATCTAAAAGGCCGTAATTTTTTTTTTTCGTAAACTTAGATATTTGTTTTTTTCATAGCTTCAAGAGACCCTATCTTTGAGTGTATGATATTAATTTCAACTCGAAACCTCAACACGTTGCCGAGATAGGGAAAGGATCTTAACAGACACATAGACGGACAACAAAGTTATCCTTTAAGGGTTTCATTTTTTCCTTTTTAGGTACAGAACCCTAAAAACACCAAAACGTTAAAAATTACTGTAATATTTGAAGTCGGTGTTAAATAACAAAAAAAAAATAGGAACACCGTGAAGTCGATTGCTTTTTCGTTTTTTGAAAAATTTGAAGTTTGTTTCAACCCCTAGTCTGCCTGAACTCCAAAGAAGTATATACTCGTAGGTATAGAGCATAGGCAACTTTTAATGTCTTCGACTTCGTATCTGCAATAACCGACATTCACGCAAACAATGCCGCTAGCAGAAGCTAGTATTGTATAAACATAAAACCATATATTATACTGTTTTCTGATAAGTAGGTAAAGCTGTCTTAGGCTGATTTGATTGACAATCTAACATTATCTCTTTAAAATCCTTAAGTCACTCAAATGGCAATCTTAGCATTGTTATCTAAATAAAGCCTTATGAAGCCAACAAGCCGTATATATCAAGGGTGGTTCATAAAGTCCATTGTTCTTGAAAAATGAAAGTTCCAACATAAGTTCCCAATGAGTCCATGTCATTTTAAAATATTAGATATTTTCTTTCCCTACGAGTCCATGACAATATTTGGTACAGTCAGCAATAAAAGCTTTCTTAAAGGATAAATGTTTATCATTTCTATTTTTATGAAATAAAAGACAATAATAGTACATTATGATACAAGTGTGTAATGTACATGGTTACCGTCGCGGCGGTATTAAGACCCGAGCCCTAGCGAAGATCTTAAGAGAGCCAAGAACGGTAACCATTCATTACTCACGTGTATCATATGAAGTTTTTCAATACACTTGTGAAGAAAAATAATTTAGCTAACTATTATTACAACAGCAAAACTAGGAAAAAAATTTATAATATGGCGGTATCATTCATAGGCACGCATCAATTTTTCTTTTTAATTGACCCATAGCTGAAGGCTATGGCCACATAGTCTTTTGATCAAATTGCCTAGTTGTTGTTTGTTTTCTTGCGTGAAAAGATTTCAAGATAATGTCATTTTTAGTGACAATAGGATGTAACATTTCCTAATGTTTTTGTAGTATTTGATTTTATTTAATTGATATAACAATGAACTTCACTCGAAAAATCACATTACTTGAAACCGCATCTTAAAATGACGGCCATAGACCACAATTTTTTTTTATTTTTTCGTATTTAAAATTTGAATCGCAAACAATGAGGTTGAACAAAAAGTTTATAACTACATTACAGCAATAGTGCGTAATGGTAATCAAAATGTCACAGTTTGGTAACAGGTGCCATTATGTACCTAAGTGTAGTGCAATAAGAGCCACTTTCTGAGCAAGTGTATTGAAAATATTTTTATTTCATATACGCAGTATTTATGAAACGAAAAACCTTACATATATGTCTCCAAATAGGTAAATAGTCATAAGCATGAAAAGAAATATAGAAAAAAACAGTTTTATAACAAATATAGTAAATAATTTTAATCTTACAATAGACTTAAAAAAAAAACAGTTTAAGATTTTTTAAAGAAAATCAAAATATTCGTAGTTAGTAACTATTTCTTTTTCCCTTAAGACATACAAGAAATGGTTTTTACTGGCTGTATTTTGGAAAAATCTCTTACAACAATAAAATCATGGACCTCTGGGAACAACCCTCTCAAAATATACGAAAATTCTGTTTTTTTTTTTTTTTTTAAATGATATTTAACATAGCCTTGAACCCGCACAAAAACTTAAGATACTTTTTATTAATATCCTAAGAGAGCGAAATCAATTTTTAAACAAGATTTTTTGAAGACGTAAATAATTTTTCTTCAAAGCTCCTGTTATTTCGAAATTCATATGAATTAAGTTACCGTCTTTTAATTTTCGAGGGCAGAGCACGTCTTAAAAATAACTAGTTATCCCGCACTAGTCCTATGCTACATTTTGATACAAGTGGAGAAAGTTTGCTATCGCGACCAAGGCGGAATTGAGTCGGTTTTATGGAGCAGAGTGCTGCAGTGATTCTAATACGTAGAATCAAACGATGGTTTTCAAAAACAGTGGTTGACGCGCTACTCTTGAGATCAGTTAGCAACTAGCGTGTTACGATAAATAGGTACTATAAATTGAGGCGGGATCGAGCGCAAACTTTTCCGCACTGGTGTAGAAAACAGTAAATTGCGTGCCTAACAGCGGTAGAGATAAGAGGGGGTTTTATAATAAGTGTATTGAAAACAATATTTCAATTCGGACAGATAATTTTCCGAGATTATCGCGTTAAACCAAAAAACTTTATAATATTAGTATAGATACGATGTATGCACTTATCTACATGGCCAAATACCCCTGAAGCTGTTATGACATGCACGACTCGTATTATCATTCAATGTTCCTCGATATCCGCATAGAAACTGAATGCTTAGATAAAAAATTTAATGCGCACGTGGTTACGGCTTTCACGACATAATTATATTCTTGTTGCCCATAAATATATTATGTGCATATGTAAATAAGGCCTTATTTAGTTTGTTTGTGATTTATAAGATATTCTATAGGTGGTTGTGTGCAGTGTATTTTAAACATTTTATTTTTTATTAACCGTCAATTTATGTTTTTGTTCGCGATCAAATAGATTAAAGAAACCAACAAATCTCCAAAAGGGCTGAACCGATTTTGACGGGCCTTTTACAAATAGTTAGGTGCCCAGCGAATCCTACAAATATTATAAACAGAGATATTATTATATTATTTTTATTGTGAAAGTGTGTATGCACGCAAAAACTACTGAATGGTTCTCGAAGAAACTAGGTATTCAGGTAGACCATGTCCCGGGATAGCTTAAAAAATACTTTTTATCCTGGGAGTATGTCGATTCGGGGAGTTATTCAAGTAAACATCAGCTGAGCGAGTCAATGACCTGTTAATAGTTATTACGCAACGACCGACAACTGCCTACAGGTCATTGACTCGCTTAAAGCTTGTTAAAAATTTAGCCGTGTATAAATCTCATCGCTTTTCCAATCCAATCACTTTTTTTAGTAACTGCCCAACCGTATAGTACATAAGCATAAGAAATTCGAAGGCACTGTAACTAGAGTATAATATAATTAATTAAGCAAATGGACTCACCTCGTCAAGTAAAAACAACACGGAGGCACACGCACGGACGTTCTTGTTGAACCGTAGCTCTAGGTACTGAAACAAACAATAGAATTTCAGGAAACGTGGAAAGTCTTTACGTAAGAGGGAATAATTATCATAACAACATTTTCTTATAAACATAATGCATTACACGTGCCTTTTATAATACGTTCTAAAATGACTTAGACTTAATGTTATGAATTACGTAATTTTTAAATACTTAAATACAATCAAATTATCAATAGGTTAAACTAAAGTTTAATAATCAAGGATGTCATATTTTAAATATATATAAGTTAATAAGTTTAGATAAAGTAAACAATTTTTTAACAGTCACTGCCGATAATTAGCTAATTACCTATAAATCTGATAAAGTAATCCTGAAAAACGGCTTCTTAAAAGCAAGCTAAAGACACCAGTCCGAATAATAACCATAAGTATCAATAGTACAATAGTATAAAACAAAACCGCAAACAGAAACTCCTTCACGCTCACGAGTAAACCATGACCTGAAACAGCTCATAGGATTTTATCCTGGGTGAACATTCCCTTGGGATAATTTTCTACTTTCATACGAGCAAAGTCGCTGGCATGAGCTAGTACAATCTATGAAAATCTTTACGTGCATTCTCCCAGCACCGCATATACAAACATTTTCACAAAACATTGGAGTGCGATGAGCTGAACTAATTGATCAATTCATAGTCTGTTCAGACCTATAGTCTTCAGATAATCTATTTATAATACTTTTATTAGCATAACATACTCATAATAAAATACTTTTACAATTTTATTAGTCACACTTCATGATGTTTCATGTTATACGCGTACCTATATTCATATGGCACTTTCAGAATTACTCATTATATAAAATTGTTATTATAATACCGCATACCGCGAATGGATATTCCAAAACTATATCTTGTGTTAACAAAAATGCGAATAACAATTCTATGCATGTTATTAACTCGGTCATATTAAACCCGAGCGTTTTTAGCTGCGCGAGGGCAAAGTCCACTCAGTGCAAAGCGGATGTCATTTTTGTGATAGATCACCTAATGCGGCGATAAGATCTTTACGGACGTAAGATAAATGATTCGATTACTGAACGAGATGATTGTTCGTTGTTATTAATGTTTCATTGGAGTACAATCTTAGGCATTTAAGTCGTATTAATGATTTATGTTTGTGGTTTTGAAATTATCATTAAGTTCCAGTCAGTCTCAACTGTTCGTGCGGTTTTAAATAGGGTTACCACCCGTACCAGGGTAACGAGATTACGAGTATTCGAAAGAGTCTGTGACCCTGGAACGCAAAGGACAACTGAAGAAATACGGGTAGGTTTTAGTCAGTAAAAGCCTGATTATTCCTCTCACATTACAACTCAAACACAGGGTTTGCTATTATTTATAGTATCGTACTGAATTTTATAGAAACCTATGAAAACAGATTGACTAATAGCATGGCAGTATATCTAAATATGGTCCAAAAGAAATAATACACTAAGAACTACGTAAGTAAACGCAAGAGTAACAATAGTATGTACAAGAGTAATAAAGACAATAGAACTAGAAAAGCTAGACTTGAGCACAAAATAAAAAAGACATTAACACAATCTAAACAGAGGTACAAATCATAGAGTCACACAGAATTTAGATAGATGACAATAAATTTTAAGTGCGTATACCAATCATGCTATGAACATGGTCAAAAATTAAACAGCAATATAAATTCAACGCCTCGTCGTTTATATCGAAAGAATAGAGCAATTTGCCTGCTGCGGTCTTTCCATTCGATTAGGTATAATTTAAGTGTCTTCAAGTCTAGAGTGAAATCTTTGCTTCACCATCAACGATTGCATCACTGCTTACCATCACGTGGAATCGCAGTTAAGCACGTTTATAACTGTCTACGCGAGACACTGGAGGATCATCCTCAATAAAACGAAGTGACTGTTTGACGTTATATTTTTGATAACTTTTACAAAGTTTTGATGGGCTTATTTGAAAGACGATGTGGTTTCTTGAATTTTTGATCGCAGTGTATTTTTTGCGCATCCCATCATGGCGGCGCCGCCGCCGGCCGACGCACCGCGATAGTGCTGAGACACGCTGTTGGCTAGTTCGCGCACTAAAGCGGCATTATAGACGCTTGGCGCAGACAATAACTTAAAATAAAAACAACGTACCTCATAAGACGAAGATAGCCTAAGGGTGCAGAATACTGGCAGGTATATCGTGACTACTGCAAGGCAGCTCAAGCTGACACCTATCACCACCAGCCAGTACTGCGTACCGTAGTTGTATATTTCTGCCGGCGTTCCTAATATCGTCACCCCGGACACGTAGCTGTAATGAAACATGTGGTCAGACATTTTGACTATTTTTAAATTAAATAGAACTAAAATTGAGGCAATTGCTAAATCTTCTACTAGATTCAAACATTAATATGTTCTATATCATAATATAATTATTACAAATGTTATAAAGGTGAAAGTATGTGAGTGTGTGTGTTTATTTGAATGAAATTTGACACACGGTTAGACTAGGATAAAAGTATCCTATGTCTTGAAATAGCACATAGGATACTTTTTATCTCAGGAAAGTTTCTTTGGGATAGTTACCCACTTTTACTCGGGTGCAAGCATAATTAGTGATATGTATATGTGTGTATGTATGTTTAGAATTAGAATTATTTATCTGTACAATTTTAAAATGATACAGAATTGGGTGTTCCCGCTACATTCTGCCTTATGGCATGGAAAATCATTATTTTTGGAAGTTACAATGCAGTAAATATAATCGACTAAGTACTAACACATACACACACATTTAGTTGCATTTAGGTAAGTTATTATAGTCTATTTGAATTTTTGTAACCTATTTATACACACTTTGTCTACATCTCTCACTCAACTTTCTTGTCGCAAATCTGCTGTTTTTTTTAATAAGCAGCACCTTGTGATAATTGTCTATATATTTTGATCTTTTTGTTTAAAAGTGTTTGTGTGTATGTTGTAGCCAGATCATAGAAATTGATCATTTCATGAAATGGCCAACTAAATCTCTTTTTCTTTTTGAGGGCGGGAAATCATCAAAGAACTTCTGAAATACCGCTCTGAGAGGGGCGAGAGGGAGTGTCAGCCCTTTACTGACTTAAATGCCCCTATTAGTATAAACCGTTAAATTTTGATCGTTTTAATCCCGTAGAGGATCGATCCGGTACATGAAACACTATCGATTTGTAAAGATAATATTAAAAAATAAAGTACTTTTTTTCTAAAACTCGAAATATACGTCAGCTAAACAAGGCCAATGACCTTTCAATCGTAAAAACGTTAGGAATCACTGGTCATAAGTACATAATAGAACCAGCGAACCTATCTAGAGAAAGCTCATTTACTTTAAAGCGTCAATTAGACGTAATCAACTCCACACCAATAACTGACCTGGCAATAAGTGACATAGCAACAGGGAAGGTGGACAGCGTTCTTCCACCAAGGAGGTAGTCTTTCACGTCCACCACCTTTTGGACCTTGGAGCCGACGGCGCTGTACCACAGTCCTCCCGCGCATGACACTGCGCAGAGGACCCCGAAGACTGCGTAGTCGCCGACTCCGAAACCACCTTCCTTCATTGTGAATGAAGCCGTCATCCTGATTGGGCGACCTGAAACAGTAATATTAAGTAAGTGCTTGTATTTATGAAAGATTTCGGCAGTAATTATAGTTATTATGTTTTTAGCCTCATGTAATACAGATATTGCCATCAATTAGACCCACATTTTGACTCCGCCAGAATACTGGCACCTGTTTCTAAGGAGGCTCCAGACTTCAAGCTGAATAGTCATGCGTCTGATTACTATTAGACCAATAAAATATTAATATAATTATGCCACCGAAAAATCACAGACTTCGTGTGATTTTAATAAATCTGTATTTATTAGATTATAATTTCCCGATAAATTATAAAAAAAAATTGTTGAAATTGTTTTGTTTTTAATTGTTTAATTTTTTAAATAGAGCCGATGTCGACTATTCTGCCAATTTGATGTCGAAAGTAAATAGAATAAGGAATTAGTATGCTAGAAACGTAGTAACTGAAGGCGTATAAATCTTCGATAGATACAATTGCACTTGATGGGTTAACTCGACTGACACAAACTATTTCACAATCTTACGGTGTTTGCAATTTTCCTGTGACATATAGGTATACTAGTATAGTAACCTGCCCAGGTTTCACACGGGTGCAAATTATTATACTTATATAAAACCTTCCTCGTTCTTTATTCTTTCTATTAGTTAAAACCGCATGAAAATCAGCTTCGTGGTTTAGGAAGAATTAGCGGATGAACTGATAGATACAGAAAGCGACTTTGTTATAAAGATCCATCGACCCCACTGCTCTCATCCCAATTTTTTTTTTTTTTTTAAGAAAAAAAAATCCCAATTTATTTGGAAACGCTGCAGCAGGTGTGGTACATGTTATTTGATAATATCAGTATTTGCACAACCTCAGCGTATTGAAATTGACTGACAAGAATGTTGTTTTATGGCGAGTTAGCTGACGCAGGCGTGCGTCATTTTCGTATTTTTTTTTATACGCTTGCACGTTTCATGCATTTAAATCTTATACAAACAAAGTCGGCTTACTTTTCTTAATAAATTGCAATTTCAGATATAAATATGTGGACAGATACTGGGCATTGTTTTGTTTTTATTGCCACATTATCATTCGTATATTCTTGAATCTGAAACAGTCTCGCAAATTGTTTGCCCTCACCTTGAGGACTTGTTTTGAGACGATGAACTTTAACATTAAAAAGCATAATTAATACTAGAATCATACATGAAATGAGTCCCAAAGATTGCAGGTTCGACACTGGCAAGTACCAATGCTGTTTTAAATTAGTTAAATTATAACTGCTTGCTTGGTAATGAACATCTTCTAAAAGAAGCCCAACTTTAACGATATATTATGTATACTCGGCCGTTAACCAAAATCTTGAGTAAGGCATATACTATTAAAACTGACGTGTGTCAATTACAGCTTGGTCGTAGGGTAGGTCGGTAACGCACGGTAGCAATAAATAAAATGTCGTAGTTCCAAATGAACTATAGATCATAATTACGCAAAAAAAGTGCAGAAGTAAACTGATGAAGAAACAAATGCGTATTGCACCGACTTCCAAATGTATTTTTTCAATAATTATTGATGGGCCTAATAGACCACATCTCACCGTGATCTCACACCACACACGTGAGTAAAACAGTTTTGAACGACGAGCCGAGTAAAAAATGAAGCAAGCACGACGAGCCACAAGTCAGGCTCGTCGACTCACAAAACCGCGGTATTGCTATTATACACCGGCAAGCTTTACTGACAAGCCAAAAGATCAGGGCCGTAAGGTCTTTTTACATAACATGTGTAGGATGACAGCAGGACGAAAATACGGATCTCTAAGATGAAAGAAAAGGATAGTTACGGATATATAGGTACTATATGAATCCGACAGCTGTCACCTGCACCATCCTATCCTGATAATGGTATGGAAGCAACCTATTCACTCTTGACTTAAATCCCCCTCGTTTTAACTATTAGGAATTAGGCTAACAGCAATGGATTGTATGAAAGTTGGCAAATAGTTCAACCACTATTGAGATTATAGTAAATAGAAGGCGTGGTGCGCTTAAATACATTTGATTAAGGGCCGGAGTATGAGTACGATGATGAAAACTAAGAGTATTGTCTCGTCAAAATTAATGCTAATACCATATTTTTAAATGCACGCATGCTATTTTAAGAAATAGTTTAAACCAGTCAAGGTTAATCGACTTTGATTTTAAATGAGTTTAAGAAACCGGTTCTTTAAAATATGTTTACCTATTAGGTATTGATATCACCGAATAATTACAAACACTTTAGGATATTATAATAATCGTGTGAGAGTATTAATGTTTGATACTCGTACAATGGTATGAATGTATTTCAAATCTCATAAATCTCATCTAAATTTGATAATTTACGATTTATCCGAATCTTATTGAAAATATAGAATTACGAAACATAGAGGTTGGTTATTTAATCCAATGACTTTTTGCACTCTAGGGCGAAGTGTGAGGCCGGTTCAGACTTTTACTGACTAAACCACACCTGAATTCCTTCATTGCCTTGCGTTACAAGATCCCGGATTTCCCTTTCAGAAGCTAACCCATGGTTATTAGCACAGAGTTACCATTTTGTACATGCTCAGTTTTGATAAATTAACATTGATCATATGTAACAACAAGTTTTGTTGCGGCTATCAGGATTGTTCCTATACCACTTCTTAGTGGTCAATCACATTGTTCAGAGTTTATAAAAAATACGAAATATTTGTTCTAACAGCCAAAATATTATCTCGTAATCGTAACTATTTTTTAATAATTGCAATTATTTATTAAGTTTGTGTGTTTGTTTGTTGATTTTAGTTATTTATTATCTATCTAGCCCTGTATCTATGCCGCTACATAAGAACTAATGACCTGATATTACACAAATCCTTTTTTTTGAAGTGGGAAATTGTCAATCTGGGATTCAGACGTCAGAAATGCTTCAAGAAATTCCACGTTGCACATGCTACATCATCGACACGCGTCAATGTGAACCCTTTCTATTCTACCGTTATTGGTGGCGAGTTCCAAGTGCTATGAAAATATAATTTTGGCCTCAGGATTGTGCAGTGCCACCTCGAGCCCGAACTGTCGAATTCTCTTTACAATCAAACAGCCCCTTTGTCATAATTAAAAAAATAAAACGACAGCCAAAGGATGATGATGAGTCGGTACAATTTAAGGGATTGATTAAAAGGATGTATTCTTTCAAGACTGTTTATAATTAGCCATAGATAATTCAACGACAGACAGGTGATTCGATTAACGATTCGTAGAATCGCTTAAAACGCCCGTGCCGTGTGAAAAGATATTTTGAGACTCCATTTTTAACAATCGCAATAGAAAGGTAGCATATTTGGGATACTACAGGTTGTATAATTGAAATCTCTATGAATGCGAGGCACGACTATGCTTTTGAAACGTAAATAACTATATAGGTACCAATAGGGTCCTCGAAACGGCTGTCAATATTTACCGCCAATTGGTGCAAAAATTTAAATTCATTTACTTTATACAATTGGAGTAATGGCCAATACATTTTCGTTGTCATTCACGTAAATATTATAAACCACATTTGACCGCTTCGGGATCCTTAAAAAAATATTAATATCTTGATATTTCTGCTGATGCGCAGGTCTTCTCTTGAAAGAGAAACATCAACTTTTTCGATAGAAAACATTAACATTACGCCATGCCAAAGCAAGAAACAAATTAAAATTTTGAGTTACCGTTTTAATTTTTGTTAATTTCATTTTTTTTTAATACTTCTAGAATTAAAAATGTAGGTATAATGGAGTTTTAAGTTATGATACGACGTTTTAAACTCGGATTATCGAGAGTAAATATCATGTAATTTGAAAAAAATACAGCACTGTTTTCGATACATCTTTTTATTTTTGTTTTCATTTTCAAGTATTTGTTAAAGTTATTCAAATATAAGAGCAGAACGAAGTGAGAGAGGGAGACCATATTTAAGTTTTTCAGTTGCCAATAGTCGAGAAAAAAGCATTTGGTGCATAAACACTTCAATATCGCTAGATCAGCAGTATTGAACATTAACCTACAGAACAAGGATTTAAGAGTTATTTTCGGTTTCTATGAAAAAAAAGAAAGACAAATCTGTTCGAAAATAGTATCTAAAATAACCGGCGTTTTTATTATCATTCACCACACATGCGGGATTGCTCCGCCCCACACGAGTTCCGGGTGCGTATTCCCCACATTACAATAAATACTTGTATGCAAAAGGATGCGTGCGGATTTGCTCCGCATGCGTGATGATATCCGCATGATAATAAAAACACCCTTAAGTCCGAATACGATATTGACTTTCTTTTTTAATAATAAATTTCTATTTTTAAGTGAGTAACATTTTTTTATTTTTTGTAATTTTAAAGATTAGTAAACATTTTAACATTAAAAAATATATATATATTTTTAAACCTAACCTAACACCATTCATCTTTGAGTAATTCCCGAAAAAAATTTTCATTCCAAACATGCTGCACATCCTATTCTATACCGAATAATTACAAGACTTGTAATAGCATAGGTTTTAATTTATGTAAAATTAATAGTTGATGACTTTCGTTAGTGACTGTACCTGTTTCTATTTCATGGCGATCATGTAAACTAAGTTACAATAATTATCTTTTTACCACGGTCACATAAAAAATCTACCAAAGCATTTTATTACTACTAAAACGCAACCATAACTCATTTTAGTATATTTATGACTCAATTGTATTCAGAAAATGGGATACAACCATGATACAACATTTTATTTACTGATGAATGTTAAGGTAATATAAAACGATATTGACTCACCTCAACTTTAACCGTAAAAAGAATATAAGTTTGTAGTTAGTTACTCCGCTAGTAGCGGAAGTAAACAAAAGGAATAGTCCGCATATATGGGATCTTGCCAACCTCGCAAGGGCATACACATATATTGGCAAGAACAACGTCACCAAAGCTACACAACCGCATTGCACAGTTTACTTTCACTCAGCATAACTTCAAGAAAACACTGACGCGAATATATCCATCGGCGAAGGAAACTGTGGTCGGCGCAAAACTCGAAATTCCCGCGCAATCACATGTCAATGTCAATTCATAAATCAAACATTCAAGAATTTGCACTAGGAAGAAGTAATATTTACATTATCACACGCGACTTTTTATTAAGAAAATAATAACTATTTCGAGCTTCCTATCATCCAACACAGCAAAAACTACCTCTATAAAGCATTTATCGTTCTTTTAATGTTGTCATTCCGTTAAAATAACAAAATAATTTTTATTCGACGTGCTCTTTGGCAGCTGTCTGTCGCGAAACCGTGCCACAGATCGTGACAAACACATGGTTTTGAAACAAACTTGAAATAGTTCCTAACTGTTCTCGCTAACGACACCTAGCGAGCGCGATGGAAATTTCAGTAATTCTTACTGCTTTATCGACATCGTCCATAAACACTATGCACACAAAAGGAAAACTGTATGAAAACCTTTTTGTTGTTATCCATTTCAATCACTGATTTCAACAGTAATTGTATTATTTATCTGCATTTTAACTGCCAAACATCAAAATGACAGTCTTTTAGTTGTCTAAAATTAATTATATCTAAAATATATCAGTTTTTATAAAATTAATTATATTCCCGCTCATTGAAATCTAATTACACGGGCTTGCAAGTTGTCACTGCAGCAAATATAAAATTTTTTCGAAGGCATTTTTTGGTTTTAACAGATTTAAAAATCAAATACAACGTTTAAATAGATTTTAAACCGATTTAAAAATTATGCCTCCAAAGATTAAGGAGACAGTATCTAAGAAACCAGCTCCCAACATTCTACGACAGGCAATCAGTTCTTCTAGTCTGGTATATGTTCCTGAAGATATTGTAGAGGGTAGGTAAAATCTCGTCCGTATCTTCAAACTCTCAATCGTATCTTGGCAAAGCTTTAAATCGACTCGGTATGATTCATTTTGAACAGTAGGTACCTACTTATGTTTAGCATTAGATATGAGTATAATTTCCAAACTTTATTGATATTACAAGCTGAGGGTATAAAGTCGAGAGTGAATAGGTTAGTTTTAAGCAAGCGTGCCCAACGTCGACCACACATTCAGTTACCATCAGGTTTTTTTTTATGGAAGGTAAAATCATCAAATGACAAATCCCGCCCTTGAGCGGGACGGGAGATAGTACCAGACTCTTACTGATTAAAAACCTACCCTGCTCCTTTCATTGCCTTCGTCCCAGAGCCCCGGGGTTCATTTTAGTTACCATCAGGTACTTTTTGGTTTTTATTTTTTTTTGGGAAATACTATCTATTTCCTCAGATATGCAACATCATGTTTCTCCATCTACAAGTAAAATTGAAAAAAAGTAGAAAACTAAAGATGTATTAGCTGCAATGACATCTATACCTACTATCAACATTATCATTAATTTCAACATCATCATCTTTATTTTCTTCTCAACCAAATTCATTCTGAGTCGACTTCATTACTTCTACTAAGAAAAATACTTTTTTTTTATCAGAGAAATTATATTGCTTGCTTAAATGAAAGCATTACATACCTGATAATGGATTAACCATTAAGATTTTTGTCAAAATATGATCTTTAAATTTTTCTCACTAGGATTTCAAGAGCGGATCGAAACTGGTATAGATTGGACACTTATATCCAGAGCAGTACGCGGTCACAAGGCCCTTTGTAAAAGAGAAACTATACCAAAGGTCACATTCTCTGAAGCACTAGAAAATAAAATAAACCGAAGCATTATCAACGGTTTCTTAAACGCGGAGTCTGGGCTGACTCTTGAACAGCACTGGGATTTCCTACTGCCAGCGACGTTATGGGACAATGAAAAATTCGCAAATGCAGAAGAGAAAATATGTTTCCACAATGATAACTGTATCACAGATGATCTAGTTCGGTTGATTAAAAAGACTGTAAAATCAGGCGATCGAAATATCCTGAAAGAAGATATGAAAATGGTGCGGGTGTTGCGAGTGAATGATTCAGAGGTCAGTGACGCTGCAGTCTTATTATATTCAATGTGTACTAACATTAGGTAAGTTAGATATTCATCCTATTATATGATCAACGACCGACGCTTTTAGCAACAAGTCAAGTTACGAACGTTTCGTGTCGAATCTCTTTCTATAATCGGTAACGCCTCGGCGCGTAAGCGATTTTGGATAACGATGAATTGGTTGCCATGTTGACGCACGGCGTCTGAGTCGATCGCTCGTTCTATAAAAATTGTAACTTGATTACCATATATACAATAAAAGTATAGAATTTAGCGATAAACATTATAGAAACAGTTACATTTTATTCTATCATTTTGAATGATGTGAACTTGGCTACGAATTTTTTATCCATTTGTTCTGATCACGTGATTGAACGTTTCCTTTTCTTTTTCTTCCATTGGTGTTTTCGTTTTCTTCCATTGGTACCTATAACCCTTGCCATGTAAAAATATAGCATAGAATAGAGTAATAAAAATAATGGTCGGTTATGTGGTGACTCGATAAAATAAACCGGATAAACTCTACGGTTTAATTTATTAGATTTCTAGATTAAAATTTATTAAATTTGTGCATAAATTTAAAAGAAGACTTGCGTATTTGTTTGTGAAAAGGTCTTCATTTTTCGTTATTTTCTAGACTTACACAAAATATGGTACTTTATCCAAATCTTTTTTTCAGATGTCAGAATTAGATGAATCATTAGCTGAATATAAGAAATTAATAACTCTCAATTTATGCGGCAACTTCTTAGCGGAACTGAATCCAGATTGTATTCCCCCATCTATCAAGAGCCTTGAACTTCAAACAAATAGTTTCAGTGATGTGTCAACATTTGCTGGATATTTACCTGATGATCTGCTATACTTGGGTCTGGCCAAGAATTTTTTAACCTCGGGTAATGTTGTGTACTCCAATTATCTACTTACCTACCAAATTTTTTCGATGAGGGTTAGCAAAATGACAAAGATTGTTATGTACCCTGCTCAAACTCTTTACGGAATGAATTTCCAAAAAAAAATGTGTAGAGCTTACTTATCTACCCTTATTTTAAATAGAACTCTTGTGAAAAATTTAATGCTCCTGGACCGTCCGGGTTGACGTTGTCTGTCTATATTTTTTTTAATTCTACTTGCTAAAGTGTTGAGACTTTTTCTGAATTCCAGAAAATATCGATGGAATAGGTTTGCTGCCATTCAATTTGACAGTGTTAGATTTGTCGGACAACGACATCTATCATTTGGATAAAGTACTCGACGCTGTAGCACGACTTCCAAATCTAAGTGGACTGCAGTTATCGGGAAACCCGTGCTCGGTAGGAACGCTATCTATTACTGAGTGGTACGAGATGCTGACAGTAGATGGCGCTATTTGAAATAGTTTTTTTTAGGTCTGTGCTGCATATGCTCGTGCTACTTTGGCGAAATTACCTCGTTTAAGATGGCTCGATTGCCGTGAAATTCTTGAATCTGATAGACCAACTCCACCTGTGGAAATACATCCAGATGATTTACGGTCTGCAACTTTTTTCTTCACTGTTTACCGAGTTATGTCCATTCCCCAACCGCCAAAGAGTGAAAAGGTAAATTTGCTCTATAAAGATACGTTTCATTAGCGAACGTAGTTTGTAGAAATGCCGATAGTACCTACAATATATTGTGAATTTTTATTCTCATGACCGACAACTCTACGCATCCACCATCTAAGTACCCAAAATATAAGTAAAGCCTTCAACAGATTTCAATTTTGTTTAATTTTATCCATTTTACCAGGGAGTTTTCTCAAACTTCCACATTGAATTGGAGGTGCCATTGCTAGACGTAGTGAGGCGAAGATTTCTTATGTTCCGGAGAAATGAGTCTCTCATAGAAATGTTGCCACCACCTGAAGATGAAGAGTGGCATGCAATCCCTTCTGTGCCTGTTATGAGTAAAATTACACCAAGTCAGTAATTATATTTGTTCTTAATTTTGCTGCACACAGAAATATTATGAATATATAATTTCGGATCTGAATTCTTACATGTATCTACTTATAAGAACAATATAGGTACAGGTTCCCGTTATGCTTACAGATGAGATTTTTCCCGATTATCCCTTAGTTCCAAAAATACAATTTTTTTAAGGATTTATAAAAGTAGGTACATAATAAATATAAATGTGTTATGTTGGTGGTTACCGAAAAGAGCCAAGAACGGTAATCATCAATACTGAAGTGTATCATACAAAATTTTTCAATACATTTGCGAAGAAAAATAATTTTATCAACTATTACTTTAACAGTAAAACTATTAGTGGTGAATTTATTTGTGATATAGTGGTAAAAAATTAAATCTGTTTTCTTATATCCGCCAATATAATAATGGCAGCCATAGACTAGCTAGACTACTTACTTTTATAAAAATAAGAATTAAATGGCTCATCTACACAGAAAAAAACAATTTTAAATAAATGAACGTTTTACTTACATGTACAAGTTAAAATTGTTTATTTAAACATGGAATTACATGAAATAAGCAAGTAAGACACTAATTTATACTATACACAACAACCCATGTAATTTTTTTCTTGGGAACAAAGCGATTTAACAAAAAGTTTTTACTACTTTATCACACTAGTTAGTCCGTAACTATATACCTAAGTTCAGTGCAATTTGTGATATCAGTCACTTTCTGAGCAAGTGTATTGAAAAATACAATTAATAAGAAATGATTTAACTGTAGTAACTACAATCAATCATATAAGTAATTATAATTTCAAACTATGCCGCTATCTGAAATTATTCATAACTTTTATAGCGGATTCGTTAAAGGAAACGGTTGCAGAGCTTCATAACATCCCTTGCCCTCAGCTATAGCATTATTTTTTATCGATTATTATTTATCTTACTCGGGTCTATAAGAGCTTAATAACTATGTAGATACATATAGTAACGAAATCAGTAGAAGTGGACGCTATTCAGAGTACTTTTTTTAATTAAGGGCCGATTTTTCAATCATCAGTTAACTTCTATCTGAGGAATAAATATGGCGGTTTGACATATTTTCTATACAAAAGCTGTCAAAACGTCAAACATATTCTTCAGATAAAAGTTATCTGGCGATTGAAAAATTGGCCCTAATTGGAATGTCATTTATTTATTTATAAACCAGAATGACAAAATGCTAAAGACACTGATTAGCGTTAGAAATTATCAATTAAAATAACACAAATATACAAAATAGAAAAAGAATTTATTCGGTACAGCACAAGGCACAAACACAATAATTATGCAACAGAACCAAAAAAAAAAATCAAATAGAAACAACATAATATAAAACAAAAAAAAAGAAATATAGTTGTGTGCCTCACGGTTGCACCAGAAAAGGTCCAGTTCAGCATGAATGCCAGACAACTAGTGCCTGACGCTGGTTACAACAACTAGGCCTCTCAATCAGCACCACCAATTTTGCTATTTAGGCAATGTAGTTATAATAATAATAATAATTGGGGGTTGTCCTTGGATGCACTAGCATTGCGCGTACAGGGACAATCGTCGGTTGGCATCACGTTCCATTAAAAGTACCTAAAGGGCCTCTGCGAGTTGGTTTCGGCTCCTCGTACGCCTTCCAAAGGTCCAGGGCCTCAGGGTCATGAGATAAATAAATTCATAAAAAAATAATAATATTCCACAACTATCACACAACACCGTCTAGTCCCAAGCTAAGCAGAGCTTGTGTTATGGGTACCAGACAGCTGATAAACATACTTATATATTTCTAAATACATACATATTATAGCTAAATAACACCCAGACACAGAACAAATGATCGTGCTCATCACACAAACATTTGTCCTGGGTGGGAATCGAACCCAGGACATGTTAAATAATAGAGATGTGACAAATATTATAAAACCATTTTAGCTGTTGAAGAAGAAGCATCGTCGCATTCGTCAAATATTTACGCAAAACTTGAAATCAGAAACCCCCGAGAGATTCGCAACTTCACAACATTTGAGACCAACAAAGTGCAGTGGAACAAGATGATGAACTTTCAGGAGCCAGCTTTGAAGATCTTCTGTCCCGACCTGGCTACCTTGAGAGACACCTTCCGAACAATTATCACTGTCAGGCTGGTTTATTCAGTTGTAAGTTATGAATGTTACTTATAGATTTTGCGTGACTATGACCAGAGATTGGAATAAGTACTCTATAATAGAGTTTAGTCCCTCTGTGAATAACTTTGCTTAATGTGAACTTAAGATTGAGGGCGTACCAAACTTTGCAAAAGGTTGAAACAGGTCTTAAATATACAGGATTATAGCAAAAGGCCGCAAGCGCGATCTGTCATCCTATTTTAAGAAGCTGCAATTATTAACCTATTTATCAGCCTATATAATTTTTATTAGCAACTAGCTGACCCGACAAACTTCACACCGCAGAATAGTCAGATTTTTCTCACCGTTCAAACCTTCCCTAGAGTATCACGAATATTTCAAGACCAAAATTAGCCAAATCGGTCAAGCCGTTCTCGAGTTTTAACGGGTGTATCCCACTATTTCCATGGAAGTACAAAATAGAAAAAATGGGACCAGCGTTTTTTACAAATTATATCCCATTATTTTTATTGCGACAAAAAAACGCAGTTATGTTATTTGAAAAGTTTACCATTTTTAATAAAAAGATTAAAATTAAAACACGACTTCTCGGTATTCAAAAAGAATAAAAGGAGAACAAATTATTAATCTGCCATTTTTTTTAATAATTCTCCACCACATACTCTACAAATCACAAAAAGCCACCTCCTCACTACGCAGATGTATGGATGATTATTTGTGACTGTACTCCTCACATTTTTCCATTGGCATCATTCCTTCATCGATTAACGATATTATTCCGTCTGGTATTACTTTAAAAAATAAATCAACCCGTAACGTTGTCGGTAGTTTAAGATTATAAAACAATAATCTAAAGAGGAAATAAATAAATAGTTTCTATGTGCACGCCCTCATAAAAGGTGATGCAGCGTTTTTTTTTTTGTCGCAGCCGACAGCAACAGAAATCGTGAGACAATCAGTCTGAATCAGGCCCAGTATTTCTATCAATAGAAATACCTAATAGAAATAGTGGGATACACCCGTTTTAACGAGACTAACGAACAGCTATTCATTTTTATATATATGAAGAAGATAATTAGTAGACATGTTTTATCATGGTCTAAGCCAAGATCTTTCTACATAAGCAATTATCAGACATTATAACGTTCTCCATTTTCTTAACAGACACATGTGGCCCAAAAGGCGGGCAAACAGAAGAGTATGGCGACGGTGGCAACAGCGGCAGATATGAGAGTGACCGTAGCAACGATCAAGTGTTCTCTCAACTGCCCAGACTGGAGCCAGCCTAGCCAACATTTCCATTGGGATGAAACCCTCGGTACCAATGACGCGATCCATTGGGGCGATGGGGATCTTTCTGTAAGTCTTTTTTCTATACGTAGAATATACATACACCAAAACTTGTAGCACTGATCTGCACATATCTATGCAATCTAATGAGCGACATCTAGGCAAGGATCTGCCTAAAACTAATTTTACTTAGGGAATTGTTAGTGACGGCTTTGACTACAGTTATTCATAGTTTATAGCTGAAGTTGCCTAAATAGGTCAGAACGTCATATAATGAAGACTAGAGAATATTCTAAACGAAAATTCTAAAAAAGTTTTACGGTAACTGTAGTGAACGAACTTTTGCGTGCTATAAATACCTACTCAATTATTCAGTTCTTTGTTTTGGAAACCTGATATACCATTAAAGACTGTGTTTACCTTACATCTAAAGAGATCAGTTTTATTTTGGCATCATTTATTATCAAATGATTTATAGCCATGAATAAATTTCCAACAAGATCTTCGAACTCTATTCTAAAAACCCATAAATATAGGTATCGTAAATGCCTTTATCAATTTTAAAGTAGTCATCAAAATGAAATATGATAGTAAAATATTAGGCCAATGTTTATTATAAAGAAGATGATTCTAAAAAAAAAAAAAAAAAATTAGAAAATAAAATACATTTGGTAAAGTACCCAAAGACGTAAGAGTCACAATAATATGAAATACCTATCCTTAATGACGAGGAAGAAGGAAAAAAAAGCTCTGTTCTGCCAGGAAAGTCCGTAATCCAATAAAAAAAAAAACGATTTCTCATACATTCCAAAACAAATTATTCATGTAATTTATAAAGTTTTTAGTAGGTATATGTACAGATACACCTCCACTAAGAAGGATTCAATAACGTAGCCACCTACTGTACCTCTACCATGAGTTTTAAGCAATAGTATTCGTCGCTACTCGATATCGACGCCGTAAATATTTTGTATGGCAAATTTTGGTTCTGCAAGTGACCACTAGAGGCGCTGCAAAATTTGCCATACAAAATATTTACGGCGTCGACATCGAGTAGCGACGAATACTATTGCTTAAAACTCATGGTAGAGGTACTGGGCCCCAACAGTTTAGCGAGTTTACCATCGATTCGAAAAGAAGAAGAAGAAGTAGATATATGAAATTTATCGTACCATTTCTCCCACAGATCCTCCAGTATAGTCAAGTAGAAAAGACTCAGAAAACCCCCAAAGGAAAAACGGAAGATGCAGGAACCAGTTCACGGCAAGTCATTCCAGATAACTTAACCTGCCACTTTGGTTTTGGAATTGAAACTTTAAAACTATAACTTGAAATTATTTAAATTAATTCTTTTAATTTTTTTAAACAGTCTTATTAGTACCTAGTTTACACTACCTTTGGAAGTATCCATATTAGTTATAAAATACAAGACAAGTTTTACTTGTCAACACCCCACCTTTTTTATGTGTAATTGGTGTACAATAAAGGAGGGAAAATAAATAATAAATAAATAACACGTTTTATTAGAATTGCATATCTAATCTCACTATCTTTAAATATGAAGACAATAATGGTCACCTTGTATACTACTTTAGTGCCTTATCAACCCAGGTTACGGTTCATTTCCAAACCTTAAATCCAATACGTTGAACTGCATTATAGAATGCATTATCCTATTGTCAACAGCTTAAATTGCACAAACGTTTATTGAGACCCCAACAAATCAGCTGACTTGGTCAGTCACAAATCAAATCCTTGTTTTAAGGACCATGTTAATCGAATTAAAGTGTTTTATAGCAAGTATTCATATCCTCAATTTGTGGTAGCCGGGAGTCCCAGTGCGGGATCAGTTGAAGGATCTAACGGTCGATTGTTTGTGTTAATGGCTGGGACTCCACACGAGCGCTGGGGGAGCCAGACGGAGTATTTGCTGTCATGTCTCGGTTACGCGGTTGGTATAGGAAATCTTTGGAGATTTCCTTACTTGTGTTACCGAAATGGGGGAGGTGAGTGAGTCCTTTGATACTTTTAAATTTTGAAGTATTTTGAACGAGTAGCGGTTTGCCTAAAGCCACTTCGAGGAAAGTTCGTAAAAGTTTGGTACGTAAGCTTTGAATTTTTTGTGAAAAATCTCTAATTTCGAACAACCTTGAAGTTAAACATGAAAGCATTGTCAAACTTTCATAATTGTATACCGTTTGTAATTGCTATTTAATCAAAATCCATAACAAGAGACATAGCGTTACCGGCAAATTTTCCGTTTCCGGGGAGCCGACAAACATATCGCTATAATATTTACATTTGGTTTGGTTTCAGGAGCGTTCCTCATCCCATACTTCCTCACTTTAGTTATATGCGGAATACCACTTGTTTATTTAGAAACCACATTAGGACAGTTCGCTAGCGCTGGATGTATTTCAGTTTTCAACATTAACCCATTATTTAAAGGTAATATTTGCCATGGCATTGAATTTGAGTATAATTTCAATATCTATGTTTAGTTTTTCCTCTACAGGAGCGGGTTATGCGGCTGTAATAGCCAACATTGTAGCTGTAACGTACTTCTCAGCCATCATGTCGTATCCAGTGTTATACATTTACCATTCAATGAGCTCACCCTTACCTTGGCAAAGTTGTGGCAATTACTGGAACACGGACAAGTGCACCGAGGTTGGGTAATTGTAGCTTTATGGATTAAGCATTTTTTATATTAAATGTGACTTTTCTTACGTACGGAGGAATTATTTCCAGATTAGCGGTAACTCTAGTTTCTTTAACTCTAATGGAACTATTACTACGCCTGAAGATGAATTTTTCCAGTAAGTGATTTCAATGTATTTATGAACATTCTTCAGTACTGAATAGTTTATTTTTTTATTTTTGTTATTTCCAGCATCCGTCTTTTACGAATGTCTCCTGGCATCAGTCAAATTGGTGGCATTGTGTGGCCTGTTTTCTGGTGTAACGTCATCTGTTGGGTCATCGTCTACCTCTGCATCTGTAATGGTGTCAAGAGCGTAGGAAAGGTGAGCTTTCCAATACGTCCCAATTGGTGTTTGTTGGCAAGCTGCCACTTTGTCAATCACAAAATAAAATATAATACTTTTTCCTCGAACCTTCGGTTCTTTGAATTGTTGTGTATTTTTGTTCGCAGATCGTATACTTCACAGTCATGTTTCCTTACGTGGTGCTCTGCGTGTTATTTATTCGTGGCGTCACGTTGCCTGGCGCTTGGAAGGGCATAATGTTCTATATCCTCCCGGATTGGGGGCAATTGATGAAGCCGAAAGTAATTGTCTATAAGTAGCAATGAGGCCAAGTTCATACATCTCTCACCTACATTACTTTAGCGATTCTTATTGCTTTGTTTTAAGTCTTATAAATGCTGTTTTATAGGTATGGGCAGACGCAGCTACGCAGCTCTTTTACTCGCTTGGCCCTGGATGGGGTGGTTTAGTCAGTATGGCCAGTTTCAATAAATTCCACTATAGGAATTTTAGGTTGGTTTTCCAAGTTACTAGTAATCTGTATTAAAAGACAACTTCCTAAGACGATTATCTTAATATGTTTTAGGTCTTCAGTAATAATCCCACTTGTGAACAGTGGAACAAGTATTTGGGCTGGTTTCGTGGTGTTCTCCGTGCTGGGTTTTGCAGCGGATCGGTCAGGGGTGCCCGTGGGTGAGGTGGCCACTGCAGGTCCTGGACTTGCCTTCGTTACGTACCCTGCAGCAGTGTCTATGATGCCAGCACCTAATTTTTGGGCGGTCACTTTCTTTGTCATGTTATTTTTCCTGGGAATCGATACAATGGTATTAAACTCTGCATTTATATAACTATGAGTTTTTCAAAACATTTTTCAACCTCAAGCAATAATGAGTTGCTTTCTTCACAAAATATAACAATTTTAAGTATGAGCTATGAGCGAAATACCTATGATGAAAACCCTTCTGAAAGAAGCTGATAATGGATTCTATAATGAGAATGATTTTAAAGACTAAAATGTACTTTCTAAATGTATTTATATTTTTCACTGTTGACAGTTTGTTACCATAGAAGCAATAATAGCGGGTCTAGTTGACGAGTTCCCAGCGTTCCGTGCACGTAAACGCCTCATCACATTCCTCACATGCCTGGCGCTTTTCGCCATTTCAATCATCTGCAATACAGAGGTTTGTATCCAAATGTTTTTATGTCACACGGTATTATACTGAAAAATATATAGAAATTGTTATCTAGAAAGTACTTTACTAGATGTTACATTTTTTTTATTTTTATTAGTGATAGGTTCGCGCTTGACCGCTATCTCACCTGATGGAAAGCGACGATACGGTCGACGATGGATCGCGCTTACCTAGAAGAAACCTATTTACACATTTCACAAGTTCAATTGAATGACGTGCTCGCGTGACTCCAGCGCTTGAAACTTTCACATGCATGACTGTGAACTCATTTAATAGGTTCTATGATAACAACGGATTGTTAGTAATACGGTTTAATTAATTGAAGTAGTGTTTTACGATTAGGTTTCACGATATGTGGGTTTTAATTATCCTACAAGGCTGCGAATGAATCATTTTATTTGTAAGTATTATCGAGCTTTGAACTTCACTTTCAGGCGAAGCTGCAAGTTTTATCTACAGCCCACATACGAGTATATTATGTAGTTTAATGTGTAGCACTAAATCGGAATCAAATACCTAGATATATTTAGTAGTAGCTTTAGATTTTTTTCCTTTTAAATTTATCCTACGAAATGTGCATATTTTTCATTAAACACTTCTGTAGGTCTTGTAGCTGTGAACAGCTTAATCCGTGTATTATCAACGACACCACTAACTTCATTATCGACTACTAAATTCAGTACGTTGGTAACCACACAACTGTAAATAAGTTCTAATACAAAACGTATGCATTTATCACTATCAATATTTATTTATCATTGGTTAGATGATCTTTTTCTGTAGATCTTGGTTTCCCCTAGTAAAATAATGTTTATTCATTGACATTGAAACTGATTTTTTTTTTTTGCATACTTTAATGGATGCTATTATTATGTTTTACTAATACCTTGTGAACTCGGTCAATTTCAGTACTAACATCAAAAATTAAAATATATTAATAACGAATTGTTTTATTACACGCATCACTAGGCGGTAGTAGTGTAGTTACTAAAAAAAAAATTGACACTTTCGTTGTGTAGTCTAGTGATGGTGTTGGCAATACATGGTTTAATCGAATCGTTTCACGCGTTTTCCCCTTCCTCATGAAGCCTTTACACCTCACGTTTCTTGTCACGTGTACTCAGCCCCAGTTTTTAATCGATGTATATTTCCAGGGAGGACTCCACGTGGTCGGTTTGCTCGATGCTCACGTGGCCATCGCCTGTATTCCGCTTGTGTGCTTCCTCGAGATCATAGCCGCGGTCTACACGTATGGACCAAAGAGGCTATCTGCTGATATCCTGTTCATGACGGGCAAGCCATTGGAAAGGATCTGGTTGATTTTATGGAGATACATCGTGCCTACCATATTAGTGGTAGGTCTTTATAGCTCTAGTTATAAGGGTTATTTTCGTATGTTCAAATGTCCCTATATCCTGATCGACCCATAGTCACTTTGGGTCTTTATAATGATGGCTAGGTTTGCCCAATTGGTCATAATAGGAAAACACTAAGGTCAAATATGGACCGTTGATAAACAGGATAATAATCGTCTGTCTGAGCTCATTCCTCAGTTGATCTAGAAAGGACACCAAATCTTTTTGACGTCAATATTCGAGCAAGTATTAGCTGAACCAATTGTGAAATATTTACACATTTCATATAACTAAACCTATCAAACTTTTGTGTGTGTGTGAACTGAGGGACAACATTGGCATTTCGCAAAATAAAATTCATAGGAAATAGTAGTAGACTTAAAACAATTGTAGAACAAATCTGGGAATTTTTAAACAAATATACTAAAACTAAAGCCCTTAAAGTGTGGTCTCACAGTCCCCACAGACCATCAGCGAATCAGAAAGTTTCTACTAAATTATTCGCGTCTAAAATAGTATGCAGTAAGCATTTCTTACCTCTTAGCTGAGTTAATATTATTTGTTTAAGCTTATTAAAATAGATAGAGTAGTGTGACCACACACTGGAACAAAATGTAGGCAGTACTAACAAAATTAGAGTGTTTAAGGCGTTGTGGCCACTTTTAACCAAGATTTAAATTCTATCCACAGACTCTGCGACATTGACTCTACAGATGATGATATTTATTTATTGAAAGTTAAAATTGCTTTACTGAATAAATCAATTTACTCCTCAAATGAGAAAAGAAACCATATTAGCTATAATTACTAGTGTACCTACCACATATACATTTGAATATATAGAATATTCTACAATATTTTTAGCATATTCTGGAATTAAATTTTTGTCAGAAATGGCTATAACGTCACAATTGTGGGACCACGGTGTAGTCGTTATATATTTTTATCTTTGATGATTTTCGTATGGTAATTCAGTAAAATCTTTACAAATTATTTACTAAATGTCTATAATCACAATACCTTAATTTTTCAGATAATTTCTGAGATTTGGCTGATGGTCTGTGATGACTGAGGGACGGCACTTTAAGGTTACTAGTTTATGGTATATTTGTTTACAAATTCCCAGATTTCTTCTACAATTATTGTTTTAAGTCTACTACTAAATCCTATTATTTTTATTTTGCGAAATACCAATGTGGTCCCTCAGTTGACACGCACATAAACTTTTTGACAAGGTAGACGCGTGATTTACGAAATTCTTAGTTTATTTCTGACAATAGACGAAAAACCTTGGGACATTTTTTGAGACAAATAAAATAATCGCGTAGCACAGTGCTTGGTAGTCTATGGAGCAATAAAATGAATAGTAAACCTTGTTTATGGCACTCAAGTAATTACACAGTGTCTCCATTTATTAGTCTCTGCTATTTCCATGCGACCGGCCATATTTGTTGATGAGCTACGAGATTACGATGGGAAGTGAGTTAGCTCATTGATTATTTTATAGCCTGATTATTTTCTGTATAATCAAGGTATTGTTGCTTGTCGTTGGATAGATCCACTTGTTCCAATTTTACCCCGTTTGTCAGCGGGCATTTTCCGTTTTAGTTATCGTTCAATTTATCTACTTATCAATTGTTTATTGTTTCTGGCGGAGCAAGGCCACTCCCTGCTTAGGGATCCAACAAGGTCGATCAACTACTTACCTATTCCGGTGTACCTATTATTAAATTACCTTGAAGTGTCTTAACTCGAGCCATGTTTAGGGTCCAGGATAACTTGATCTGACAGCAGGTATAAAGGAAAACAGGAGGGTTTCAGTCAGTAAAATTCTGACAATCCCTCGCGCTCTAACCAGAGCGGGAGAAGTTATTTGAAGAATTCCGACTCAAACAAAAGCTTAAAAAAAATACCCAAAAAAAATCTGCGTGGAATCACCTTTTCGGGCTTTTGAGAGCAATCAACCGGGTTTAAGCACGTTCGATGAGTGCCTTACCTGGCCCATCCCATCTGTACACCTAACCCCCCTCGTGCTGCTATAATATATTTTTTCTTTGCTATTCCAGGTTATTACAGTATACTGCCTTAGAGAAGCTTCAGGAGTAGCGGGCTGGTGTGTCGCCCTTGTATCTGTCATTTGCATACCAATACACGCTATTCGACTGCTAATCTGTTCAAAAGGACCATTTATACAGGTAAGTTTAGTATCAGAGGCCCTACCAAAAACTCTTGAAGCAATCCTTTTGGCGGGCTAAACTGAACTGTTAAGGAGATTGCGGCATTGTGGACGCCGAGCAATGGGTAGCTCACCGTCCGGACCGAGCCCAAGTCATCAACAACGCGTATAGTTCTACACGCGCCTTAAGGAGTTTTTAGCAAACCGTAGGGGCCCAGCAGGGTCGAAGCCTACTGGGGCCAAGGGTCTACTTCTGAAAGGAAGACTCGGCCCTGGTATGAAAGGCAACGAAGGAATAGGAGTGGGTTTATAGTTAGTAAAAGTCTGACACTATCTCCCGCTCCGCCCATGGGCTGGTGCTGTCATTGGATGACTTTTCCACCAAAAAAAAAAACTTAGAGAGATAGAGTTATATAGGACACACGAATATAGCTCCACTCCTCTTTTTCAAAGTGTATGTGTGTCCATAATACGTTGTATTTATTGTATTATGCTGGACGTTAAAAGACTCCCACGAATTGCCGGTTAACCACCGGAACTTTGTCACTGCAGCACTCGGTTCCATAACATTAACTTTTGAAGAGAATCCCGCCTCGGTCACAATGAAAAACTTTCTCCACTTGTATCAAGATGTACTATATTAATTCTGCGGCACGTAGGCTTTGGAATTCTTGCGATGCGTCTCAGTGCTGGCTTTAAACATCACATTTTATTGTCTGTACAAACATGCCATTAATAAACTTGGGCGAAAAAATAAACCTACCCATAACAAAAACTATGGTACTTACGTTAAAATCGGAATCACTGAATATACAGGTGCCAAATATTTACTCGAACTAATTAATATTAGTAGTACTTCAGTTATTCTGATTCGTGTGAGTCACTTTTTTTTTATGGTAGGTAAAATCCCGCCCTTGGGCGGAGCGGGAAGTAGTGTCAGACTCTTACTGACTAAAAACCCACCCCCATTCCTTCGCTGCCTGTCGTGCCGAGGCCGGGTATTCCTTTCGGAAGCTGACCCATGACCCCAGCAGGCTTCGACCCTGCCTGCCTGCAGCTAGCAGACTGGGCCTCTACAGTACGCGCCGTCTACGACATGGGATTCGTGTGAGTCACTTGTGATTTTTGCTGAAGATCATATTTTTTTAGGGTTTTTAATACAGTTTTCACCAATAGACAGAGTGATTCATGCGTTTAAGTAGCGTCACTTTCCATCAGCCCCCTAGCCAAGTTACAATCGTTTCGTTAAGCGTGAACGCTTGGAGTTGGCTACGCCCCCAATTCCTTTATTCTGACCATGTGACTGAGCGTTGAGATGACGTCAGTACAAAGGAATGAGGCGTGGACAACTCCAAGCTTTCACGCTTAACGAAACGATTGTAGCTTGGCTAGGGGGGCAGGTGAGATACCTGTCAAGCGTAAACCTATCAACTACTAGTATAATTTATTTTATCGCCATTGCTTTGAAAACTGTGTAAGAAAAACATCGTGAGGAAACCGGCATATCCTAAGACCAAAAATTCAACGCCATGTGACATCCACCAACTCACACTCCCTGGGACAAAGGCAATGAATGGAACAGGGTAGGTTTTTAGTCAGTCTGACACTATTTCCCGTCCCACCCAAGGGCGAGATTTGTCATTGGATGATTTTACCTAACATCAAAAAAAAACAACTCACACTGGGCTCGCGTGGTAGATTACATAACAGCAAATTCCTTCTCCTAGAGAGGAGGCCTGAGTCCCAGCACTGGGAACATTATTATAACACTGATTATACTATGAGAATGCCTAGTCAGAAAAGGGGACAAGCCCATTACCACCAATCAACCGCTTTGTACTGCTACTGAGAAATTCTAGATGGCACTTTGCCCGACAGCAGTTCGGTCATATTTAGGTAGGTACATCCGAGAACTGTAGATTACCTACTTGTAATACTTTTACACTAGAAAGCACACCATATGGATCTGCACATCATTTTGATTCTGTAATTTTATGATTTTATTATCTTAAAGTTTTTCCTTAAGTTCCTTCTTTTTTCCTTCCCTTTTTTTAGGTGGGAAATCAAGTAACTTCTTCCACTTTAGTTGGAGCGACTAAAAACTTTTACTAACTAAGGTAAAGGTAGGTTACCTTTGCTCCTCCATTTGGCGCTTTACATTCCAGGGCTGTGGTAACTCATTCGGACAAACCCGCAGCCCGTCTTCTTCTTTCTTATCTGAAACTGAAGCGTAGCTGGAGGAAGTAGAGGAGAGAACAGCAGAGCAAAGTGGCAAGTGCGACTCTGTTCTGTCCGACTTGAGGCCGCGTGTTCATTTGTTTTATTTGAAAGTCGGCTCAGCTCCGCTCAACTCCACTTACACTGTGTCCAATCATGTGGAGTGGAGATTTCGATCACTGTGTTGGGCCGATTCACGATCCGCCCTACTCTGTCCAGCTGTCTTACAGGTCAGGACGGGTTTCCACATTTTTCTGTGCCAGGTGGTTCGGTCTTGGTTAATCAGTTCTAACAATCTCATTCAAAATTTAACTGTATTCATTTATTTCACAGCGCATTAAGGACAATTGCCGCCCAAGCAATGACTGGGGTCCTGCGGATCCTGAAATGCGTCACCTCTGGAAATCGGCTATCAACAAACAAAATAGGAAAGACATCAAACTAAACAATCTTGAGAAATCATAACATTCAATAAAATATGCTCAATTGTGGTTGATTTGTTTTATTTCTTTTCGCCTTGTCCTATACCGCATACATCGAAGGTCTGGAACAATTTGCCTGAAGCGGTCTTCTTGTCTGTTTATAATTTAGGTGTCTTCAAGGCTACAGTGAGTGGATACTAGTATGCTTTACCACCAACGATTGCATAACTGCTTACCAGTACAATTACTTACGCAGTCAAGCACTAGTTTGTCATATAAAAAAAAAACAAATTCTCTTTTTATACGAGCTATTAATATCTAGCTTATGCCAGCCGCTTTACCGGCGTCAAAGTAAAAGTTATGGGAATATATAATACAATAATATAATTTTAGTATAAAATAAAAATATCAAAATGTAAATTATTCGCCATTTCACATTAGTGATACATATGTGCATCATATATTAAAGACTATGATTTATTGATTCAAATTATTAGACGTGAATTTTAATTTTGAAATAAGCAAAGCATACTTGTACCAGAGATGCTCCTTCAAGTATGCTTTGCAAATTTTTGAAGACATACATGGGATTTAAATGTCAGTAATGTCTGCAATATTTATTTACTTTAAGGGTGCCATTCCCAACAAATAAGAAAGGAACTAGGTATCAAATTGAAATTGAACATCAAATAATCCACTCTGCAAACCCTTGGAGCCCTGAAAAATCATTTTTTTAAGTCAACAGAATCAAAAGATACTGTGTTATATGCTGTATATTGTCTAGCTCACAAGGAAATCAAAATCTATACGGTAATTCGTGGAACTAATCGCTAGAATCAATGTACAAATAAAGGAAAAGTTCCGAAAATCGTTAATTTGTATTCATTTGACATGGAAAAATAATATTTTTGCGAATACAAACTTACGTACATTTGCTTTTGGAGAATCGTCCGTAAAGTATAGCTATATATACCTATGGGAGAATATTGTTTTCAATTAAAAAGTTGAGTTTCTTATCAATCAATTCTAATTTAACTTTTCGTCAGAAACAAAAATAAACTGATCATGGTACGAAACCCATCGTGCACGTGACCGAAGTTTCCGAGCGCGAGTGATTTTATAAAAATGACTTTAATTCTGCTTACTTTTTAGTTTAAAAAGGATTTGGACGAAACTTAACACTGGTAAAAGCTAAGAAGTCGGAGGTCTGGAAGGTCAAATTATGCTTTTTATATCTGAAATACAGTTCCACGCGAAACACGTGAAGCCGTGGAAAAACCTAATTTTATCACTTCTATTTGAATAAGCCTATTGAATAAGCCCTAAATTACTTACTTTGGAGTTACGGAAACCAGCCCACAATTGTGTGCTTATGATGGGCGGATTAGGATTTTAGAAGCTCAGATTATGACTAGAAATCTGTCAAACAGTGTAAAAAGTGGTAAAAAAAGCTAAATTTGTTAAAAACCTCTTTGGATATGACTAACAGGTCATACTACTGGCATAAAAGAAAGATTTTTAAAAAGAAAATACACACGTAACGTGATACTGTCATTTTTGTCGTGGCCAACCAAAATTACAAGTCTAAAGTTTTTAGTCAAAATTATTGTAACAATAACATGTTTAGTATCTAGTTAAAATTATTGCGTGATTTTTTATAAATAACTACCTATATAAAATTTCCAGTGGTTATATTTGGAAGAAAATTTGCCCAAAATTGAAAAAATGGGTGACGCACCTAATCCCACTCCAGCACCAGCTGGGAACGCTACAGAAAACGAAGACGATGATAAGGACAAAAGAGTAAAAATAAATGTTAGTACAATTTATGACCATCATTATTTTTTTGGAAACTAGCCAGCCCACTTACTCATGAACCGATAGACGTCCACTGTTGGACATAGGTATCCTCCAAGTGTTGACCACATCCGGTCCTATGCGTCTCACATCATTATGATTTCTACGACCCTTACCAGGTCATCGGTCCACCATGTTTATGGTCTTTCAACGCTGCGTTTTACGCGGTTGCCACTCTATAACCTTTCGGCTCCATCGACCATCAGTCTGTTCTGCAAGCAGTGTGCCCTTGGCGATTCTTCGGGGTGCGACGGTAACATTCTTGATTCCATCACACAAAAAATCTCCGACCATAGCACTCTCCATTACTCTGTGTGCCGAATTACTGCAACTCCTGAAAGCCATAGTCAATAGTGGTGACGACTAGAAATACTTTACGCTATTTAACTTGGGTGCTATTCTTTAAGAAAACGCAGCGCTGCCGCAACGACGAACATCCAAATAGGATACATTGGATTAACAATCCAATGTATAGGTACATTAGGTTGACAATCCAATGTATCCTATTTGGGTGTTCGTCGTTGAGGCACCGCTACGTTTTCTTAGAGAATACTTATCCGCAAAGATCAATCTGAGTGGCTGCTATTACACTATTTAGCCACGAGCTTCTTATTGCAATACAACATTATCAACATCTAAACTTAGATAAGTATCAACTAGTAAAGTACTAGAAATACCTACATAAATATAAGTATAGGACTGGCTTCTGCCAGCCTTTTCGCCCACATGAAAGCCGATTTCTCTATACAAACTTTGGACATCCACATCCACACACACTCCATACAAGCTTTCATGTAAGAACTGCGATATTACAGAAAATACAAACACAAAGAAACCAATAAATACCTAATTTCGAAAAAAGAATAACGTTTATTTGAACTTATAATTCCAAGTCAACCCGTTTTAAAAGTCTGCAATTTCCGTAAAGATCTATTAGAAGAAATTTCGATGACAAACCATTTTTCATAACAAGGTTTGATCGCGCGGTAGAATATCCTTTGCAAGACCAATCCAAAGAACTCAAATACTATGGGGTTATTTTTTTGCAGTCTGTAGTTCCTATGGCTACTATCCGACCAGCCCCATCTCTATATATATATAAATGATTCCCTATTTCCCTTTGTCACGCCATCACGCATAAACGGCTGGACCGATTTCGCAAATTCTTTGTTTGTTATTGTCAAGAAAAGGTTTTTATAAAGGAAAAAAGGGTAGAGTAGAATAGAGTAGTCAATTGACGGGAGCAAAGCCGCGAGCAAAATCTAGTGGTACCATAAAAAGAGACTTTGACCTGTTTGTTTCGGTGTTTCATATCAGAGTAGTTAGCTAGGAAACACCAGCTTCTACTACGACTAGGTAAGGAACTGACGAAATGATATATATATAAAAGGAGAAACTAACTGACTAACATATCAAAGCACAGCCAAAACTAGTGGACTAGGAGCGACAAAATTTTGCACAAGGTTTCCTTTTATAACGTAGGCAAGCACTAAGAAAGGGTTTCCCAAAATTCACCCCCTAAATAAAGGTATGAATCGAGGGTCCAAACCTTGTATGGAGAAATCTATTTTCACTAGAGCGAAGCTGCTGGCAGAAGCTAGCAATCGTATAAAAGTGTATTTTTAAAACTATAAACATAATATAATAAAATATAAACATAATTTTTAATTGCAAGTAAAAAGAAAATATTATAAATATAAAAGCTCAAATAAAATTGTTTTTCACTTTCGTTTTTCATAACAATATCCCGCTTCAAATTTGCGCTTCCCTTCATAAGTTAAAAAAAGTTTTTAAAAATAAAAGTTCGAATAAAATTGTTTTTCACTTTCGTTTTTCATAACAATATCCTGCTTCGAATCTGTGCTTCCCTTCATAAGTTAAAAAAAGCTTGTAGAAATGAAAGTTGAAATAAAATTTTTTTTCACTCTCGTTTTTCATAACAATATCCCGCTTCAAATCTGCGCTTCCCTTCATTTTCGAATAACGTTTTTTTTTTTTTTTTTTTGTATTATGTGTTTTGTTTTGAAACCCAGTCGATTCTTCATTAATTTTATTATCCTAGAACATTGCACTTACTGTCAGGATATGCCTACCTCACTCGGTAATGATCTGCAGTGCTGCCACGGTGCTTAACGCGATCTATTTTACGACCTAAACTGAACAGTTAAAGGGATGGAGCTACATAGGGTGTATAGTGCCATACCCTCTCTCTCGCCCGCACGACTGACATTTTAACACATCATAATAAATCCCCTGAAGAAGTCACACTAGTTCCAGCGTGATAAAAGTTGAACCATCCTTTTCCCCAAAATAATCATTGTATTAACACTTCAAAATACTCTCGCAGTCAAATGAAAATATCAACTATACTACAATTGCTATAGAATGGTGCAGATGACAGCTGTCAGATTCATACTATGTAGCTACCTATCCTTTTCTCTCATCTTAAATATTCATATTTTCGTCCTGCCATGCTATATATCTCTAAATACAAAATGGCTTGTACCTAAATGAAATTATAAACATCCAATAAAGGGTCGGGCCCAGCATCTTTAACACAAGTTGTCTTGGCAACTTAGCAAGGGTGCTGGTGTCACCACATTTTTTGTATATTTACCTTAAACTGTATGTACTACCATGTATTTAATGTAAAATGTAAAACTTGATGCAAATAAATTATTATTAAATTATTATTTCCTTTATTCATTATATAAGCTTATTAATTACATTTTTAAATATTTTTTTTAAAAAATTACAAAAAATAAAAAAAAAAACATTTAAAAATATAACAAATAGTGTCCCACCGGTATCGGGAACAGGGTCCAAGCTACCGGCGGTCAGGGCTCCAGAGAAAGGAACCTCCTAACAATACGAGCCGTGTCCAGGAGTACCGCTTTCTGAATCAAGCCCTTGATCCAGCCGCCTAATGAGAGCCTCCTAAGGTGTTGGTCGAGGCTCTTGGCTATTAAGCCATTACCCGACACGACTATCGGTACAATGATCGCCGAATCCACTTCCCACATGTCGACAACCTCGCGAGCCAAGTCAATATACTTGATTTGTTTATCTTTCTCAGCTTTCACGAGGTTCTCGTCATGCGGAACGGATATGTCAACAATCATTGCACGCCTCTCGTTTCGGTCCACCACCACTATATCAGGCTTATTGGCTACAATAGTCCTGTCAGTGATGATGGACCGATCCCAGTACAAAGTGATATGACCTTTATCAAGAACTGGGTCGGGCTCATACCTATAGTACGGCACTTCCGATCCCACAAGAGAGTATTTCAAAGCAAGTTGCTGATGGATAATCTTGGCTACAAGGTTGTGCCTATGCAAATACTCGCCGTTAGCCAGACGAGAACAACCGGAGATAATGTGACGAATTGATTCTCCCGGACGGTGACATGCCCGACAGATGTCAACCGTGCCGTCCTTCACAATAAATCTCCGATAGTTATTCGTCATGATAACTTCGTCCATAATTGCACAGATAAAACCTTCGGTTTCCCCAAAGAGGTCACCGAAACGCAGCCAAGCTACGGACGCCAATTGGTCTACATCGGGCCCGTGAAGGGCCCGGAAAAAGCGTCCGTGAAGTTCCTTGCTCTGCCATACTTCCCTGCGATCGTTAGTGTCAAGCACTACCGGTTTGCGCCAGTTCTCATTAGCCAAGGAGAGAGGGGTGAGTCCCTTGTCCACTGCCACTACATCTCGATGCATACCCACGTCGGCAGCTAGGAAATATTCCCTGAGGCTGCATACCTCGCGGTTGTGTAGGGTCTTAGCATTTAAAAAACCTCGACCGCCACACTTCCGCGGGATATACAGTCTCATCACCGACGATCGTGGGTGATGCATTCGGTATGCAGTCAGCAGTGTTCGAACCCGCCTATCCAGGGCGTCAAGTTCCGTTTGAGTCCATCTGAGTACGCCGAAAGAGTACATCAATACCGGCATGACCCAACCGTTGAAGGCGCGCACCTTGTTTCCGCCTGAAAGAAGGCTATTGAAAACCTTCTTCAGGCGTCCAAAGAAACGCTCCTTCAACGATTGCTTCATGTCAGTGATATTGATGCCTAGGGCTTCCGACATACCCAAATACTTATAGGTTTCGGTTGGAGAGAGAGATCTCAGGTTTATGGAATCCGTGAGTTGAATGCCCACAGATTCCACAACCTCCCCTCGCTTTACATGCATGACCGCACATTTGTCCACACCAAACCCCATCCTGATGGCACTACTGAAGGTTTCAGTTACCTTCAGTAGCTCCATCAGTTGCAGGTTGTTGGGGGCAAAAAGCTTCAAGTCATCCATGTAAAGAAGGTGAGATATAACCTGACCACCTCTCTTCAACCGATAGCCTAGACCTGAATTCTCCAGCAGTGTGCTTAGAGGATTCAAGGCTAGGCAAAACCAAAGCGGACTCAAACTATCACCCTGGAATATACCTCGCTCTATCCTTACAGGTTCGCTATTCCTCTGGATATGTCGACATCCTGGATAGCGAAGGACCGTACTCCATTTCCTCATACACGACATCAGGAAGGTGCGTAGTGTTGTATCAATTTTATACAACTCTAGCACCCTCATGAGCCATGTATGAGGAACGGAATCATAGGCCTTCTTATAATCTATCCAACATGTCGACAGATCCTTTCGGGAACGTCGAACCTGTTGGCTAATGGTCATATCAATGAGGAGCAGCTCCTTAGTACCGCGGGACCCATTCCTACATCCTGAGAAGGTGACATTATCAAATTTTTGTCAATATGGTTGTTAATTTTGCTTCTCAGTATGGATGTAAGAACTTTATAGACCGTCGGCAAACACGTGATCGGTCTATAATTTTATATTATTATTATATAAAAAGTGTTAAAAAATTACTATGATTCTAGGTCGAAGGTGAAGACGAAACAGGTGAAGGGGAAATGGGTAGAAAACAAATGAAAAGATTCCAACTACCAAATCTGCCACGATGGTGGCAAGCTGTTATCATTCAATATGCGTGAGTAGCGATGATTTAAATGTACTATTTTCAGTCGTAAGTAATATCAATCAATGTCGAAAAGCTTTTCCGTTGGTGAAGAGTGAGGGATCCAATTTATTTAATTTTATTTATTTCATTGCCAGTGATCTGTTTTCTTTTTTATTTGACGTCTATCGTACGCGACCTCCCTGTTCACTTAACCTCTTTTTTACATTACCTAATGAAAACTAAATCGTTTCTAAATGCTTCATTAAATATTACATAATTAGTAAAGATATTATCGACTAACAATGCGGTGAACGGGTTTAAGTTATTGGGACGATTTGATAAAGTTTAATTAGTAAATTACGACATCAATGGCAGTCAATGTTCATACATTTAGCCAACATGATCTTACTGTTATTTCTGTGGGGTAGGGGATTGTTCAAAAGAGTCACTGCGGATCTAGAACGCAAAAGCTAACTGAAGGACCACAAATGGGTTTCAGACAGCAAAAGTCTGACACATCTCACTCTACCTAGAGCGGGAAAAGTTGCTGATGATTACTCAAAAAAAATAGCACATTTTGATACAAGTGGACAAGCTTCGTCTTTGCGACCGAGGTGGAATTCACCCGAGCCACAGGCGAGTGTTTTATGGAGCTGAATGCTGCAGTGAAAGAAAGAAAAATAATTATTTTTTGACAAAGTGACAAGTGACAAATTTCCGCGTGTATCAAGAAACGTTTTTCAATAATATAATAATAGACCAAAATGTATTCTTGTCACTAAAATATTTAATTAGGTATAAGAGCATTGTTGAAAAAACACACTACTATTTTTTAATTATGGCAAATACTTAATGGGCTTATTAGAGAAGCTCTTGTTATTATTTAAGTAAAGTTTCAATGCATAATATTCATAAACAGCAAAGTTATGAGCGTTTGTTTATATCCCAAAATCTCACTCAATTTATAGAAACATTATACAGGTTTATGAATGAAAGAATGTCAATAAAAATGGAAAAACACTGGGCTTAGTATTTTCTAGTAGTAGTTGTTAGGAATGATGATTCAATTATGAATTCACCAATTTGACAAATTTTCGTGGACAATTTTGGGATTTCGTTTTTTGTATTTTGACTACACAAATATGATCAGTAACGGGTACTGATTGAGCCCCATTTTTTTGTGCACTAATTAAAAAATAGGGGTGCATATACAGAATATTATATGGAGAACTATGAAAACAAAGGTGTAAAGCCGATAAACTTGCAGCTAGATGTTAATTTGCTGGGAAAAGCAAATTATAGTATAAATAATCACGTTTATTTATAATGTTTTGTTCTTAGAGATAATTAAAATTTTCGTTAAGTATTAAAAGCATGCGCCATTTTGCTGTGAAAAAAAAAACTTTACAGCTAATTAATTATTATCTATTGTTATAGGTGACGAAATAAAAAAAACACTTCGTTGTGATACATGTAAAAAAAACACATGTACATTGTATTTTGAACCTAATCGTAGGGCGATATGAGCCAAAATATATTTCTATACTCGTAACGTACTATATTATTTAGTACTATCACTCCTAGCAACGGATAAGCAAGCAAAATTAAAATCATCAAAGTCTTTTTTAAGACATGACATGTCTTTTATCTATAATTCAACTAGTTCATTAGACCTCCAAATTACTTGACGTCAACCACCTATCATAT
Source organism: Leucania comma (assembly GCA_958295575.1). Lineage (NCBI taxonomy): Eukaryota > Metazoa > Arthropoda > Insecta > Lepidoptera > Noctuidae > Leucania > Leucania comma. Next base: position 9,070,038 of record OY282468.1, read on the forward strand.
GTTTTTATAACTGTAGTGTAAACACGAAGATATCAGCACGTGCCCAAAGTTCACGTGACCTCCTACAGTTACAGTATCGTAACATCTTTATTCCAAACGTTCCACAACAGACGGCGAAGACATTACCTGCCACCTATCACATAACTATTGCTTTCATAAATCAACTGTAGCTTGAAATATACGGAGTATTAGATGCTCACACGGTTCTCTATTTAGTTACGGTCTGTCTGTAAAAGTATTCTACAAAACCTCCAGTCATCGGAGTTGTTAGTCATTAATGACTCTTTTGAGTCTTTACAGTAGTAATTTAGTTCAAAATCCTAACTGTAGGTACCTATTAGAAAATTGTATGCTAACCTAAAAAAAAATATTATTGTCGTGAGTCTGCGAAGGCCGCGGCGGAGGCATCCGCTGACCCGGTCGCGACCGGCGACGTTCGTGCTATCCGGGTCACCTCCGGATGAGCCGCCTCTACAACCCTGCCGCAGTTAGGCCGAGTGTCCACTAGATAAACACGATTTCTTACCGGAAATAAACCATTAAGTACAATATAAAAATAAAATTTCAATTAATAAATCTTATTCATATTTCCGTGTATTGTTAAGAAAATTTTGTAAAGCTTCCTTCTCATTGAGTTTTTCAAGAAAACGTAAAACAAATTTACAACTTTGCATTGACTTCCAAATGAACTATTAACTTTGAAAAAAGAACCATTAAATAGTCTTGTAAGTGCCCATAGACATCAGTGAATACGTGGGGAATTAGCCATGAAAGGTGTCGAGGTGGGAGATTAATGTTCGCGTGTGGAACACGTCGGGTGTCGAATCTATGGGGGAAGGGGTGCTCGGAAAACTATGATGGCGACGGCAGTCATTGCACCTTAAGCCGCGGGTCGGGCAACATGCAACTGTGATCATTACCACTACCAAGATGCAACGAACACCGTCGAGTGCTTCCGAAGGCTCGTTCTGGACGACCATAGAGCTGCTGGCTGGTCGGGGTCGAAGACGATCTGCTGCAGATGCTGAAGACTATACCACCTTCCTCGATGTACCGTCGAGAAGAACATCGACGCTCAGGTTCAGATTATCGCTGTTACCATTTCACACCAGCACCTATATAATATATTCATTCGCACCGCAAAAGTAGGTATTACTGATATCTATCAGCTGTTCAGGATGTCAACAATATTGTAATTATCAGCACAATGAATGTATAAACATCGCATGCAACGCAGTAGTGGAATAAATCAAATTACACCCAGTAACTTTTGAAGCAAAAGCATGATTGGCTTATAATCGTATAATTTGATAACAATGAATCCTCGGTGCTATTTTCGTTGTTTTACTAAGGGCGTCATGAAATATGGGGAATAAATCACGTTCCTAAAATATTTGCACTTCTCACAGCTAATCAAAACACGAGATGAATTTCAAGTTTGTTTATATCCGGTAGGTACCTTGGACCCTGTTATGCCAAAATACACCAAACAGCTTTCAGAGTATTTTTTTTGTTTTTGTTTTTATATTTTTAATATTAAATATTTTAAGATGCATTAAGTTTTTTAAGTATTTTGAGCTGTTTTTACTCACTTTAATACTTTTGGAATATCTTTAAGACGTAATTAGCTCAATTTCCGGGAGATTTATGGTTGGTATCTTTTGACATAAGTGTAACCAATTTTATAAAGGGGTAATAAATCAAAGTGTAGCAAGTTTTAGCGTGTTATCTGACAGGATGGGGCGGCGGGAGTCGAGACACGCTATTGTTATGGTTCAAAGTACTCTCTCGATAATAAATGCGTATCGCCAAGTACTTTGCGTCATTCGCACCCACGTATATTAGTTGTAACGTATAACATTTTATTGGATTCCTCCAGAGTTACCGGTACCCATTTTTTTTTTTTTTTTGTGTTATATGTAAATTTATTGGAACTAATAAAACATCGTGTTACGTTTAAAGCTGATTATTAGTCTTTATCATTGTACCAGCTGTGAACTTTTTTTGCGTACCTACTTATTTCAAGATAATATCACGTACATGTGTACTTATTTTATTTACATTCTATTTTTTTTTTATTGATGTAAACTAGTGTATGTATGTACTATATATAATTTATTGTACACGAAGATTACATAGTTACATAACAGTTCCTTATCAAGTTCAGAATTACGAATAAGATACGGTTTAAGGGAATAGAAAAACAAGAAAACGGATGTGTTTAGGCACCTCATCTTGTAGAATAAAAATTTTCAATTTCAGGAAGCACGGATCGCAGCCTGAAATCTGGTTAAAAATATTTATTACTCATAAAATAACTTTATTTCACTAAATATGAGAACACATTACTTACATAAAAAAATTATAAGCTAGTTCTTATAATCCATCCTAAGGTTGTCTGGTAGAAATCGCTGTCAGCGATAAGACCGCCTTTGTACCCACAGATTTCAGTTCCTGTAAATTGTTATATATTGTCATGTTTTGGTGTACAATAAAGTTTATTCTATTCTAATTATGGGTATTAAAAAGATATATTGGAATGTAGAAGCGAAAAATCATGATCGTTAGAACGAATGGAGGGAGGCCTTTGCTCAGCCGTGGGATAATACGGGTTTGTAATAAGAAATGAAAAAATTGGAAATTAGCTTCGTTAATTATTTCCAATTCACTCATATAATATAATCCCACAGATGAAGGATTCAAGGGCTAACTTAAAATTTATGTTAGATATTAACGAGTCCAAAAATGTTGCATTATTAATGTTTATAATACTGTGTGAAAAATAGGCAACTGGCTGTTACTGTCCCATTTGTCAATGCACTGTACCTGGTAATGGCCACTCTCTTAAGTACCTCCTTTTAAAAAGTAAAAAGTATTTTTTATAAACAAACATAGTTATAACATACGGTGAGGAAACCCTTGGTAATAAAAGGGCAACCGAAGAAACGTAGGTAAATCAAAGATTCAAAGCGGTAATGAAAAAAAAAACTGGCTAAATGTGAGTTGGACTCGCACACCGAAGGTGCCATACAAACTAAATAATGTAAATAGTTCAATTCCCGAATTGAGTTACGAATATTTTTCCGAATAGAAAAAAAAAGCATTTCTTTGTGACGTTCTACAAATTTACAGTTTTCAGATTTTTTCCTAAACGGGAAGTACCCTATGAATTTTGATCCCCTTGAGAGTATCGAAATATAAATTTTTTGCGACATAAACGATCGTATCTATATTTTTCGTTAAATCAGAAGTTTAATTTTTCGCAGATTCAAGAAACCGCAGACTTGAGTATATGGTTCTAAATTCAACTCGATATCTCCACGCGTTCCCAAGATAAAAGGCCTTGACAGACAGACGGACGACAAAGTGACCCTATAAGGGTTCCGCTTTTTTCTTTTGAGGTAGGTACGGACATGGGCCTCCCGCATGAGTCGCCACAACTAACTGTACTGTGCGTCTCGCATCCACAGCATTCCTGCGACGGCTGCGACTCTCACCGGGTTATCGGTCCACCTTTTATTTGCTGATAAATAATTTAATTCTGAGGACAAGATAGTTTTAAAATTACCCACAGATGTAATGTTTCTAATTTTTTATCTAGAATACTACTCGTATCTAGATTTTTATGTTCTAATTGTCATTGAGAATAATGATGTTTACGTTAGCAAAACCGTCATCGTCGGGGGTCATGTGTCATCGTCGAGGGGGTCATGTGTCAGCATTATTACAATAACAACAGACAACAATAAATGATCGTCAAATCGTTATCAAAATCTATATAAAATTAACTGTGCGCATGAAAAGATAGCTTATCAAAAATATATTATATACAAACACACACACACATAAATAAAAATGTTTGTTTTCCTTATTTACATCTTACAAATCCGTTCCGTGTTTTTCGAGTGATCAGGGTGCTTACTCTCGAGTTCAATTCCGATCGGTCGGCATTGAAATTGTAACTTTGGGTACTCGAAATTCGATGCTAGCGCCAAATTGATTTAAAATTGCGTGACCACATTCCAAGCCCAACCCCCATTTTACTTAGTTTCCCAAAAAGGTCACGCAATTTGGCCCTAGCATCGAATTCAAGAGTACCTAACGTCAAAATTCCAATGTCAATCAATCGGAATTAAACTCGAGAGTAAGTCCCCTGGTCAGTATTGTTTAAGTTTATACCTAAAAATATTAAGATAGTCTCTCAATAATGGACACAAAGAAAAGAAAAACAAACAACTTTTTTCGCAGGTCTCTCTATTCCTTCCGGCATAAAACAGCTGCCTGTGGCTCTCAGCCATAATGTTTTTAATAATATAAATAATTTTGTAATTTAAAATTCATAATTATTCTACAGATTATTGTTTATTATAAATATATTAAATATTTTTACAAACAATCTATAATAATATTAGTTTAGAAAGCATTCAATAAAATTGAAAATCATACATTTATACTTTCACGCAGAATCTGCTAATTAAATAATAATAAATTAAACAATCACACTATATTAAAAAAGTGAAAATCCCCGTGTGTATATGTCTGCTTCTTCACGCATCTATTGGATGACCGGATTTCGATGAAACTGGAAAAACACATAGAATACTCTTTATCCCTTGGAATAATTTTCTACTACCCCGCGGGTAGAATTGCCAACATTTCTTCTTGCACATCTTGCATTTTTTATCTAAAATAAGTGTCTTATACTGTATCACATTCAATTTTTTAATTAATATAAATCAAAAACTGTATATTTTTGTTAAAGGTTAAAAAAAAAAAAAATTTTTTTTTTGGAGTTTTCTATTTTTATCGGTGGTAGTGACACACTTTCGTTATTGCTACTATTTTCTATAACTAATTTATATAGGACTTTAACTTCCTAAAGGAAAGAATGTTTAATTAAAAATAATCACTAAAATCAAAGAACGGAAACAACAGATTAATGATCAAACATTCGTTTGGTATTAAAAAGTAAGACCAAACGCAGTAAGGTAGATAGAAGTAGAGAACGTTTGGGTACACTCTACCGCATCAGTCAAATGTTGAAAATATAGTATTTTTGCGTACTATATATTTCTTCAACAATATATAGTACACAGGACTCAAAATATAGTACAATACTATATATTATAGTACGGTTGGCAACACTACCCGCGGGCGAAACCGCTGGCAGCAGTTAGCTTGAAAAAAGGTAAAAAGTGGACAACAGAAGGATAATACAGATTAATAGAAGGGTATTCCTACAGAGATCTCGTTTCAGATGCTTCAGTACAGTTCATTTCGAGTATGTTTTCTGCACTTAATCCCATGAGAACCATTGTGCGTGTCATATTGGCCAAAACCTTCGGTGGGCTTATTCCAGCCAGCTCACCTCTCTCCAAAAACTGATAAGGTCTTTCCGGGTTTTTCACGGCGTGTGTGAGGGACTCAGGAGATCCAAAGATTCGCGTACGTGTATCTGTGACACCTGCGCAGTCAAAGAGCACATGCGCAATGTCCTATACACCGTTCAATTTTTGTCGTTTTAATCCCGTGAAGGGTCGATATGGTACACAAAACACTATCGATTTGTAAAGATAAAATTAAAACAATAAGGAACTTTTTTTCTAAAAGTCGAGGTAATACCTATACGCATGTACGAAATTAATTATTTTAAGTAAACGAGTCAATGACCTTATAGGTAGTTGTCGGTCGTTGCGTACTAACTACCTACAGTTCATTGGCCTCGTTCAGCTGACGTTTACTTTTCAAAATAAGTGTCGTTGACCCATCTAAATAAAAATGCGCCACGATAATCTCAGTTCTACGGCCTTTTAATTGCTCACGTTATTTCATTTTTGTGTGCTCGATATATAACTAGGCAATACCTTATCTTCTGAGAGACTGCGATAGCCCTACGGAGACACGGTCTCCGACCGGAGTACAATGAAATAAAAAAACTTATAATCAAAAAAATTTAATTGGGGGTCACTACAAACATGTAATTTATAAAACCGGAGATTACTTTTAAAACGTGTTGATAATAATTATCAACAAAATAAGACGTAGCAACTATTATGATAATAATATTTGAAACGTAGTGAACGAGACGTAGTAGGCGCTTTGGAAACCTGAAAATATCTGACGTAACCTTTAAGGGACTCTCCCTTTGAAAATAAACGATTTTCAACTTGTATAAAGTACCATAAAATGGCATCAAAAAATTTAAAAAATATGTATATATGCGATACTTTGATTAATTGTCTTCAATTTTGTACAAATATTTTTTTCATAAAATGATCTACAAAAAATAAATAAAATACAATTTGTGAATATTGATTGTGTTTCAACTCGACAGGTATTTTGTGTTGGTAATTACTTAGGTAATTAACCTAAGTAATTACCAGCACAAAATACCTGTCGATAGAGAATTTAATTATTGTGAATGTTGTAGAAATACATTTTTTAATAACAATTAATTTTTTAGATATTGGGATTTTTTCAATTCTTGGTAAAAAAATAATAATTATCATGTCAAAATGTCAAATTGTATTTTACGTAAATTTATCGCTCTATTATAATTGTGTGATTCATGACTATAATAATATTGTTTGTGTATATTTGTGAATAGTATTTATTTTAGGTATTAAGCTTAATTATTTCTTGGTCTTGGCTTAGGTTGTAAATAGTTATATTTCTAAAAATTTGGTTGACATCGTCGTAATTTTCTTAAATGTCACCAGATGTCGGTAACTCGTCACGTGATCAGAACAAAGGAATTGGGGGCGTGGCCAACTCCAAGCGTTCACGCTAAACAAAACGATCGTAACTTGGCTAAGGGGCAAAATACTACGGAGAAATACTAAGCATAATTTTACAAGAATAGGCTAGAATGACAAAGCACACTGGCGCCACTAACGTTGAAGAACGAATAAATCCAAGATTCTGTCTGATGACTAACACCTGATTTATGATCTTCACTGATGAATGGTTCACAGAAAACGATTCAGTTGTTGGTATATCCAAAGGTATAAATCACGCCTAGGTAAGTGATACGATATACACGCATTCACTTGGTTAGTACTAGCGACCCGCCCCTGCTTCGCACGGGTGCAATGGTGATATTAAATATAAATATTATGCATGTATTATACCTACAATAAATAAACCTTCCTCTTGATTCACTCTATCTATTTAAAAAAAACCGCATCAAAATCCGTTGTGTAGTTTTAAAGATCTAAGCATACATAGGGATAGACAGCGGGAAGTGACTTTCTTTTATACTATGTAGTGATTAATTTTATATAATTAGTTTACAGATTCACATCTGGAATCGTGTCAGTAAATTACTAGTAAATTACTTTCCAAAATCTATGGTTTTCTACGAATAGAGAAATTAAATTACCTGTCTGAAAGGATTGGTGTTTCAAACCATTATCATCAATTTCACGGTTTAGGCGGTAATAATGAGGAAAATCTTTGCAATGGTAGATAGGTATATTTGTTCCAAGTTATATACAGAGTGAACAGTTTGTAGTGGTCTAATTATTTTTTAGCTGGATGGTAAATACAACAAAAAAACGAATAAAAAAATGGGTCAGCTGTACGTGGTGCATGCAAATGACAATGCATAATCAGCCTTTTAATTTTCCCACTGCTGGGACTCAGGCCTCTTCTCTAGGAGAGGGAATGGGCCGTAATCCACCACGCGGGTCTAGCGCGGGTTGGTGAATGTCACATGTCTTTAAATATTGGTTCTATGACATGCCGGTTTCCTCATGATGTTTTTCACTCTGTAAATGGGGCACCATGTGTACACGGCTAAATTTTGATCGTTTTAATCCCGTGGAGAGTCGATCCGGTACATGAAACTCTATCGGGTGGTAAAGATAAAATTAAAAAATAAACCACTTTTTTTCTAAAACTCGACCGACAACTACCTAATTGTTTTTTTTTAAGAATTTGATTTACAAATCGATAGTGTTTCATGTGCCGGAGCGACCCTCCACGGGATTAAAACTATCAAAATTTAGCTATGTATACGTATATAAGCGATCCACTCCAACTTCACACGGGTGTTAGAATATATGAAATTCTCGACTTTTCTCTTCTATAATATGCATTTATCATACAACCATGCCCATGAATAACTGTTAGTGAAAATTACATGAAAATTTGTTTATTTACTTATTTATTCACACACCTATACGTACCGTTGTACGACTCTCGGTGGAGCGACACTGAACATCAGACTTCTACTGACTTACCCTACCTGAGTTCTTCCAGTTGCCCTTTACTTCCAGGGTCTCGGTAACTCTTTCGAATAATGCTGTAAAACAGTTCGTTTCACACTTCCCAAATCTAAATAAAAGTAGTCAGTAAAAATCTGCCAAACCTTCTCTCTTCACCCAGACCAGGAGAAGTTATTTGATTATTTACCATGTAAAACAAAGGGGCCCCAATTTTATTTTTTTGCCCCAGTCTCTTTGGTCACCTAGCTACGCCACTGAGTACATCTGCATCTACTAACAGGATATTACACATCTCCGTTAAAACTACCGATCACAATAACGTAAATAACATTAATGACGACACCTTGGAATCTCGCCCATTCACACTTGGAATAACATCATCCATTTTTATGCATAAAACATAAAATCTAATCCTCATGAAGAGTAGAACCGTGAAGTATATAAATTCTAAAATCGTTCGATGTCCGTGACGTTTAGTAGCTTTAAAAATATCACGCTTACGGCTTTACTGCTGAGTTTCGTGTACAACTTGCGTCTAACAACGTTCGTTCGACTGCTGATTGGTGGTAAATTCTCACCTTTCAATTAAAAACTTCAATTCTTGCTTTGAACCAATGCGCACGCTAGAAACCTAATAATTTTGTCTACCATTGGCTGCTGCCTTCGGCTTCACCTGTATGAAGGTAATAAATTATCCCAAGGGAAAATACTCAAGATATGGTCTATATGCCAAATTTGATTCGGAGAAGCTATTAGATGATTGCCCACCTAAAATAAACATCTTACATACAAACCTTCGCCTTTATAATATTATATTAGCCTATCATTGAGGTATCCATTTTGCTGTTTTCACATTTTTACACGAGACTGTTTTATTACGAGTTTAATACACAGCCTTAATCTTTAATTAATTATATATGTATATAAATAAAGTCCGCCATCGCATCTGTCCGTCTGTGTGGAAACAATAAGCTCAAAAGTAATTGAACGAATTTTCATGCAGTTTTTACCACTTGACAGACCGATTCCTGAGGAAGGTTAATGTGTATAATACACGCACATTAAAGCAGAGAAAAGCCGAGGATTTGATAGATTTCTAACACTAGTTCAAAACTGGGGTGAATCACTAGTTTACCGTTAACAATATTGTTATCAATTGTGTGAGAAATTGAAATGTGGACAATCAACAGTCTATATGAGTCAGTGTATTGATTTCCAAAGAAACAATTTAGCGGTTAATGTATGGCAGCTTTTACGCCATATCTGACTGGCAACGAGTCACGCCCCTACATTTCGAGGGAAGGACCAATAAAGAGGGAAAATAAACTTTTATTGTAAGCTCTACCATGACTCGTAATCATGCTGTTTTAGTGTTTATTTGTTAGTAGTAGTAGAACACAAAGCAAAGTTTTGAGGCACTGTTACTACTGTAGGTTGGCGACAAACTTTCTGTCTAGAAACGTAAAATGAGGTTAAGTTTGGAATAACTATAAAAAATAGTATTGTTCTTCGGTCGAAAGTACGAATTTTATAGGTAATAAACGTATCTAAATATTAAATATCTATAACTTACTTCATAAAAACGTGATACAAACGAAAGACAAAGAGACTTCTTCGTAAACGGGCGTTTAAAATTTAAATAAAACATAATTTGGGGAAAAGCTTTCTGAAATCCTGACTCACTTGTATGAGTCAGTCCTGCATTAATCACATACATTTTAAACGTACATTCATACGGTCTGGTCGAAATTTTTGGCGTTTACCCTGAAACTGAATCCCGAAGTGACGAGTGAATGTGTCGTCACGCGTAATTTGGGTTCCGTAAACATTGACATGACGGCATTACAGTATAGCACAGATAACTAAACACTGTTTTCTGTTATGGTTGGTTATATTACGAAGATGCTGTTGATATGTTTACGTAATCTTGCTGAAATTCAGACTGCGTGTGACTGGATCTCAGTTGTATATGCTCGTAGATAGAACAGGTACGTCAGCGCTCGTATTAATAGACAGACAGCATGGCTCATATTTTAAACATGGCAAATGAAGGTTGGATTTGTTGAATTACAGATTGTACTGTCATCACCCATTTTGATACAGATAGAGATAGATGGACCTTGAGATACGGCTTTATTTTAGCAAGGTCTAGTTTCACCGTGAAATTTTAACAATAACCTCTCGGCTTCTCAATCAAGCAAGAATGTGTACTCTACTGTTTTTTGGGATGGGAAGACATCAAATAACTCCTCCTCTTCTGCGTGTAGCGAAAAGGAATGTCAGACTTTTACTGACTAAAACCCACCTGTATGCTTTCAGGTGCCCGTTGTTGGTAACACTTTTGAATAATCGCGCAGCCCCTTTTTTGAGGTGGAATATCATCAAATGGTTTTCTCCCGCTTTAGAGTTCAGCAAGAGGGTGTGTCTGATTTTTACTAACTAAACCCATCTGTCTCCTTCAGATGTTCTATGCGTTCTAAGGCCACGGTAACTCTTGCAAACTTTCCCGCAAGGCAGGCAGGGCCAATGCCTGCTAGGGCCCTTCAATTTTGCTGACAACTCTGAGGCGCGCTTGGAAGACTACGCACCATCGACTAGGGCTAGGCTCTTACCAAACGGCCGAACGAGGAGTTAACTATTGCTTGTCGTCCGAAATTCCGCGCCTATGATGGCCAGTAATTGTCCTACAACTTCCGATGCCCTGGACGTCTACTCCAATGGCGGCTGGATCGTGAAAATATCCATTTTTTTTTACGGTTATGGCCATCTCTCGCTCGCTTTACTGCTTCGCAGAAAGAGACGACGATTCCCGAATCCCCCTCGCTCGGCACGCAACTGGTCACCGCTGTCGCCCCCGTTGCTGCTTCTGCCTAAATCCGAAACAGTTACCTCCTGAACTAGCCATATCCGATGAGGACTTACGTCAGGCAGCAAATAAGGACGCCATTGTACCTCTATAGCTACTCCTCAAACAGAGGACTTACCTCCGTGCGGCGTGCCTAAATCCTGCAGCCCTGGCAACCTACTTTAATGGGGTACACTACATAAACATACGAAAAACTTTATTCCGACAGTTACAAATACTAATTTCAAACACCGATTTCCAAAATTCCGAATGTTTCAAATTTCCGAATATTCCTAAAGTTTATAATTACGATTCTCAAAATACCGAGTTTCAATAGATCGAATAACAAAAGGACCCACTTAATGATAATTCGAAACATCAAAAATACGAATTCCGATTATTAAAATACCGATTAATACAATTCCGAAATTAAAACTCCTTGTAAAACTGAATAGCAAGACAAACACATAAGTGTGCAAGCATACAAGCAACATGCACGCAGGCATGCAACATGCAAGCAGGCATGCAGTATGCAAGCAGGCAAGCAGCAAGCAAGCAGGCAAAGTAAGCAGGCATGCAACATGCAAGCAGACATGCAAAATACAAGCACGCATACAGCATACAAGCACGCATGCAGCATACAATCGGGCCAGCAACATGCAAGCAAGCATGCAACATGCAGCAAACATTGTTTTTGTCACGGCTCTGGCGCTGCAGGGTTTAGGCGGCCCCACGCGAGCTTATTGTCGCAGATGGTTTTAACGCTCACCACCGCAGCTTCAGCCGCGGTGGCGGGCCTTTAAAACCACCAGCTCCTCAGCTCACTGGGCGCCCCACCCCTCCGCGCCTACGCGGACTTAAATTGCACTCTAGGGGTAGGGGAGACAAGACTGCGTGAAGTCGGTTTTGCAGCGATTCGTTTCTGTCACTAAATTTTGTAGTACGACATGTTGACTTTTATTTTATTCGAAGTATTGAAAATCGGAATGTCGTTTTTCGGATCGAAAACCCTTCGAGCATTTGATTCATCGAACATATCAAAATTGGGAAACTAACAAATCGCATTTAAGACTTTCGGTAAAATAAATTTCGTGATTTTTAACAATAGACATTATAATTCTTAGGTATTATGAAATATTCGGACTTTTGAAAATCGGAATACTTTAATGTCACATTTTGACAAGATTTTTGGCTAAAGTATAGTTGAAAAAAAAACGGTAATTTAAAAAACTAAAAAACCCGACTGCTTTTCTGAGTATTCATGAAAAATCCCTAAAACAAGGAAGTCGTTGTACCCGATTGCACTTAACTATATAATATTTTAAATACAAAGTAAATTGTAACAGTCGGGACCCATTCTAGAAATGGAGGCTTAGTGAATTGAGGGCACATACCTATATTACAATGCAGATTACTCCAATCTACTGACTAGACGACACCTCGCAAACTAAAATCCATCAGCCGTTCAGGCCGCAGAGCGTGCCAAACATTTGAATTTGGCGCCAAAAATCCGCCATAGCTTTTTTTTTATTTTGGTATACCCAGTGTCACTCTCACAGTAAATACGAATCTAACGACACCTCTCAAGCTAAAATCCATCGAGCCGTTCAGGCTGCAGAGCCTGCCAAACAATTATACATACATACATACTCTCGAGAAACATAACCCTCCTTCTGGCGCCACCGCGTTCCCAGCTAACGGTAGGAGGGGTTCACATCAGCGTCGGGTCGACGATGAAGTACCTGGGACTCGTCCTCGACAGCTGGTGGAACTTCAAGGAGCACTTCCGACGTCTGGCTCCCAAACTGAATCGGACTGGGGCTGGTCTCGGGCGGCTCCTGCCCAACCTCAGGGGACCAGACGCCTCCTGCCGGAAGCTCTACGCGGGAATCGTTCGGTCCATGGCTCTCTACGGGGCTCCGGTGTGGGCACCGACGTTGACACAGCAACCGAGGGCCCAGCTGAATGCGTGCCAGAGGGTCATGGCAATACGCATGGTGCGAGGGTACCGAACGATCTCCCGCGAGGCGGCGACCCTCCTTGCTGGCCAACCGCCGTGGGATCTGGAGGCAACAGTCCATGCACACATGCACGACAAGCGCATGGAGATGCAACGCCGGGGCAAAATTCCGCTGCCACGACAAGTCGAGGCATGGCGGACAGAGCTCCGGCGGGATCTCATGGCGAAATGGCGTCAGCGACTATCGCAACCTCGTTCGGGGCGCGCCACAATTGGGGCGATAAGGCCCATCCTTGGGGCGTGGTTGGAAAGACCTCACGGCGTTCTCAACTTCCGCACGACGCAGGTGCTTACCGAACACGGAAAGTTCGCTAAGTACCTGTTCCGGATTCGTGCGGAGGATTCGCCCGGGTGTCGCCACTGTGCGGAACATCCGGAGGACACGGTGGAGCACACTGTAGAGGTGTGCCCCGCCTGGGCGGAGCATCGCCGTGTCCTCGTGGGGGCGATCGGCGGCAGCGATCTCTCTCGCCGGGCCTTGGTTCAGGCCATGGTCCGTAGTGAGGAGGGATGGCAGGCGGTCGCCTCCTTCTGCGAAGCAGTAATGCTAGCAAAGGAGGAGGCCGACCGCATCAGGCAGAGGCAACGGGGCGCTCGCCCCAGCCACCGCCGGGATTCCGATCCCGATTTCCGGCCACCGTAGGCGCGGGCTTGCGGACGGCGTGCAATGGGTAGCACGCTGTCCGATCGTCCGGTAACCGACCGGACCGAGCCCAAGTCGTCGACGGCGCGTTCTGTTCCCGCGCGCCTCAAGGAGCTGTCAGCACACCGAAGAGGCCCAGCCTGCTAACTGCAGGCAGGCAGGGTCGAAGCCTACTGGGGTCATGGGTTAATTCCGAAAGGAATGCTCGGCCCCGGCACGATAGGCTACGAAGGAACGGGGTAGGTTTTTAGTCAGTAAGAGTCTGACACTACTTCCCGCTCCGCTCAAGGGCGGGATTTGTCATTGGATGATTTTACCTACCATAAAAAAAAACCCTCCTTCTGGCGCAGTCGGGTAAAAATTACTCATACAACACTCTACTACTTTAACTCATAAATAATTCGTTTAAATCAATCAGAACTTCACGTAGACTAGCTAGACAACTATAACGCTAAGTTAATCTACATATTCTAGTTACATAACTAAAGGTGACACAAATACTAAAATTTATATCGGCTGTTAGATAGAACACAACATTTACTGTCTCCCATTTATTTTATGGGTCAAAATACTATAAAACGTCGAAATTTGGCAATTGAGCTTAAAAAGTACCTACCTATAGAGCTATACTTATATACTAGGTATAAGTAGCTATAATATATGAAGTGGAATACCAAAACTACCTTCTTCCGTGGCTTAATGCTCCAGAAAACAAAATAAACTAAAAATAGCTGCGTTCTGCGCCATCTAGGGAGATCTTGATAACGTTGCCCATAGCTTTCACCTTAATAAGTCGATTCGATTTTATTTAGATGACGAGAGATTTTTTTGTAAGTTCAATAATGGGTTTGTATTGTAATAAGATTTATGGGGCCCCCGGTCTTGGGGACCCCAGGGCACTGCCTCGCCAACCGTTCGGTAGCTACACCAATAGGTCTACCCTCTTGCCAAATCTGTTTTAACCAAATCTGTTTCAGCGTAAAGCAGTACACATACTAACAAACTTTCGTCTTTATAAGATTAGTATGATATGTTTCATTGCATTGTATTGCATCAGCCTTATAATTTTCCCACTGCTGGGACTCAGGCCTCCTCTCTTAAAGAGGGAATGGGCCGTTATCCACCACGCGGACCCAGTGCGGAATGGTGGATGTCAAATGTCTTCGAATTTTTGGTTCTATGCCGGTTTCCTCACAATGCTTTCCTTCGCCGTTTTTAAAAACCGTGTGATATGTAAGCAAGAAAAAACATTTTTTTCCGTCCTTTAGCCTACGCAGCCTACACTAACACTTCATAACAAAATGACATACATCATCAACAATTGAGAACAATTCCACATATTTTGTTAGAAACAAGTGCTCAGAGATCTTGGAGAGATCTTCTTAATCTATACCCACTAAATATTATTAATGTATACATATTTGATACGTTTCCAACGCTTAAACTAATGAACCGATTTTGATGAAATTTGGAATGGACTAAGTTTGGAGGACATAAGCTACTTTTTATTTGATTTCGAATTCGTGTCTACAATAACATCACAAACACCCGGACAAAGTCGGGGGAAAATCTAGTCATATCACACTAATATTTGAAAGGTAGTTGGTTAGTGTGCGTTTGTCTTTATAACTTCTTGACGTTCAAATGGTTAAACAGATTTAGGTGAAATTTAGTACACGGGTAGATCATGTCCTGAAACAGCACAAAAAATACTTATTATCCTGGGATTTCTAAATCCACACTTGCCAACCAAGGGTCTTTTTTTTTCAAAAAATCCTTCTCATCTTACAAAAATATATTTAACTATCTTTTGCTAGAGGCTTCACTTTTTTATATGAATAGGCTCGTGTTTGACTACTATCTCACCGCATAAGCGTAAACGACGATGCGATGTGCTCGACGATGGAGCACGCTTGCCTAAAAGTATTCCCTCTTGGACTAATTGCGTGGAAGGAAGATACTCGTAATTATTCCACCACTGCATCGGGTCGTACTATCCATTTTCTGAATTTCATGCAAATGCGCTTAGCGATTGAAATGTTATTAATCAGCAAGCAAGATCTCTACTTCAATGGCCAGGCAACCTAAACAGAAGGAGAAAAAAAAGTTCGATAAGAAAAGTATTACAAATTCGTAGCACTTTCTCGTAGACTGCTACGATAAAATACTACGAATTTTGTATAGGAACTTATTTACGAAGTGTGAAATTTTGTCAAATGCCTTCCTAGGTACTAACCTACTCTTTTTTAATAGCAGTAACTTTTGGTACGTAATAAACGGTAATTATGTATAATTAAACTGCCAGAATGCGTCGCGCAAAACCTAAACAAAAAGCCGTAGCGAAGGTAATACTAAAATATGAACTTAATAAACTAATTAACAAGTCAGACCTGAAGCCTAGTCACGAAACCTAGATTTTATTATTCATAGTTTATATCTAGCCATAACTTACCTATAGAAATCTAAAGTCCATACTAAAATACAACCTTAGAGGTCAAAAAGTCTATAGTCTATACTGTATTGATACAAAACACACTAATAACAAAAAGGCACCGCCGTGTCCTCGTGGGGGCGATTGGTGGCATCGCCCTTTCGTGTCAGGCCCTGGTACAAGCCATGGTCCGTAGCGAGGAAGAATTACAGGTGGTCGCCTCCTTCTGCAAAGCAGTAATGCTAGCGAAGGAGGCGGCCGTGCACACAAGGGACCGGCCGTCACGCCCCAGCCGCCGAGAACCCGACCCCGATTTGCAGCCACCGTAGGCGTGGACGTACGGGCGGCGAGCAATGGGTAGCTCGCCATCTGGCCGTCTGGTAACCAGAAGGTCGGTCCAGATGGACCGAGCCCGAATCGTCGATGACTCGTAGTGTTCCCCACCCGCCTCAATGAGATGTCAGCAAAACCGTAGAGGCCTAGCAGGGTCGAAGCCTACTGGGGCCTTCAGTTCTAAAAGAAAAAACCGGGGCCATGCAACACAAAGCCAAGAAGGTACATAGGAGTGGGTTTTAGTCAGTAAATTGTTAATAGGTATTATTATTAAAAGTATGACACGCCCACTCGCTCTCGTTTTCATGAAAATGAAAACAAACATGTCTTGTAAGAAAGCACAGGAGACCCCCTCCCGGCGTCGGGCGTCCATCGCAGGATAAGGGCGCCTTGAAATTAGCCGCAAAGTGGTCACGCGGCTCTAATCCCCGGTCACGGTAGGCGCGAGCTTGCGGACGATGAGCAATGAGTGGTTTGCCGTCCGATAAAGCCCGAGCTTTTGAGAATTTTCGGCGGTTGGGGCCGAAGGGTTCTGGAGTGGCGACCGTGTACCGAAAGACGCAGCGTTGGCAGGCCTCCTACATGGTGGACCGATGACCTGACAAAGGTTGTAGAAATCCGATGAATGCAAGACGGACAGGACCGTTCATTGTGGCGAGAGCGAAAGCAGAGGCCGTCTTTCGGCTGAAATGATGATGATGATGATGATGAAGGACCGAGCTCGAGTCGACGGCGATTAGTGTTCCACGTACGCCACAAAGAGTTAACCGTAGGGACCAGCAAAGGCGATGCCTGCCAGAGCAACAGCATTTTTTGAAAGAGTTATTGAAGCCCTGGAACGCAAAGAGCAATTAAAGGACACAGTCGGATTTCAGTCAGTAAAAGATTGACACGCTTTATCGGTCCACCCTAGAGCGAAAGAAATTATTTGATGAATTCAGATCTAAAAAAAAAACTTGTTAAAAACTTGGTAAATTAATAACACTAATAATTAATAAACAAACTTTAATTTTATTATCTTCTAAACGACATTTTTAGCCCACAGCAGATAAACACACCTCTTATAAGCAACCACATGTTTAGCTCGTCTGCCTCGAGGCCGTGTCGACGTGTCGCCGACTCACCGGAAACACGCAGAAACAGGGCGGAAAGTAGCCTAGCAACAATAACTATAACATATTCCATATAACACAAAAATCTGATTGAAAACACCTTTTATATTAGTTACTAGCTAGTTTCTGTCCAGTGATTTTGTCCGTGTGGAATTGTTCCCAAAGGTCCATGATTTTATTGTTCTTCATTTCCCACAGATTCCATGAAAAACAAAACCACGTTTTGAAATGTTCCTACATCAATTCCCAACGGGTCCAAAAGATTTGTCCAAAGCACAGTCAGTAAAAACAATATCTTGCTTGTCTTAATCAGTTTGTGAGCCTTGGAAAAAAGTAATAGTTACTAAGATTATTTTAATTTACTTCAATAATTTTGAAATTATGATTTATAATTATTAAGTCTACTTAGTGTAAATTTTTTTTTTTTTACTATAATTGTTGTAAAATTGTTTTTTGTCACGTTCATGGCTATTCACGTCTTGGGAGACATGCATATACAGTAATGTTTATCGTTTCATAAGTTATCTTTTATTTCATAGAAATAGAAATAATAAAACATTTATCCCTTATCAAAGCTTTTACTGCTAACAGTGCCAAACATTCTCATGGACTCGTAGGGAATGAAAATATTTAATATTTCAAAATGACATGGACTTAGTTACGGCGAAAAAAAGATTTGACTTAGTTACGGCGAAAAATAGTTTCGATTTAGTTACGATGAAAAACATTTTCGACTTAGTTACGGCGAAAAAAAGATTTGACTTAGTTACGGCGAAAAATAGTTTCGATTTAGTTACGATGAAAAACATTTTCGACTTGGTTACGGTGAAAACGAGTTTTGACTTAGTCACGGCGAAAAAAGTTTCTGCTTAGTTACGGCGAAAAAAAGTTTCTGCTTAGTTACGGCGAAAAAAAGTTCCGGCTTAGTTACGGCAAAAAGAGCATCGGTTTAGTTACGGCAAAAAGAGCGTCAGCTTAGTTACGGCAACATATTTCGGCTTAGTTACGTCAAAAAGAGCATCGGCTTAGTTACGGCAAAAAGGGATCGGCTTAGTTACGTCAAAATGTTTCGGCTTAGTTACGTCAACGTGTTTCGGCTAAGTTACGGCAAAAGGACCATCGGCTTAGTTACGGCAAAGAGTTTTGGCTTAGTTACGATTTTGGCTGCCACCCGGCCGAAACCAAAAATAAATTCAAGATGATTCATGCTGTTGTTGGACATGTGTTTTTTTACACCATATTTGTTACTTAAAAGGTAACTTTGTTTTGGTTCCTTAAACATCAGAGACTGACTTTCGACTTCGAGGTGATAAATCTCAGAACACGCGGGCGAAGTCACTGGCAGCAGCTAATCATCTTCATCATCATTTCAGCCGAAAGACGTTCACTGTTGGACATAGGCATCCCCCAAGTGTCGCCACAATTAACGGTCCTGTGCGTTTCGCATCCATTGGATTCCCGCAACCCTTGCCAGGTCATCGGTCTACCTTGTAGGAGGCCTCCCAACACTGCGTCTTCCGGTACGCAGCAGTCAACAGCTAATATACTATATAACATAATTGTATAACGTAATAACTATGTGATACAAAAATGAAAAGAAACCGAATAATAAAGGTTGACTAGTTTTGCCCCCACAAAAACGTGACCTTTTATGGAAGTTTGCTGTTTCAGCCGAAACTGAGACTGAAAATGAAAAGCGGTTTCGATTTCGGCCATAAAAACTAAGTTCGATTAGACACTACACTAAACGTATACCGTAACCCAAGTTTATTGTCTGTTGACTTCAGCAATCTCATCCAAATCTGATCAGTAAAAGTGTGATTGATACATACTTACTTACAGACTATTAGCAAGAATCGAAATAATTGTATCACACCAACATTCTTTTTATTGCCCTATAAAACGATTTTATTTCACAAAAAGTAAACACACCCTCATATAGGTATCCGTATGTTTACCTCGTCTGGTCGGAGCCGTCTCGACATGTCACCATGCACCGAGTCGCCGGAAACACTTGGAAACAGGGCGAACTGTATCCTAGCAACACCACACGCACCACCAACAGCATACACCATAGAACATGGAAAACTAATAAACGTCTCATTTTACATTAATTATTGTTAACGTTTACCATTTTTTTGGGTGGGACATCATAAAATAACTTATCCCGCTCTGGGTAGAGCGAAGGCAATGTAAGATTTCTACTCACTTTGTGAGATTGTTGGAAAGAATTACCGCGGCGCGAAGTATGGAATGCAAAAGGCAATTAAAGTAACCTAAGTGGGCTTTAGTCCGTAATAGTCTAAGACCCATATTTATAAAGAAGTAATTACTTGTTGGTAAGTAATTTCTTATTAAGTCATTACTTGAGGTTAGAAATCTTCATGAAAAGTTTCTTAACAATAGGATACAAATTGTTACTTAAGTACTTAATTTTACTCAAGTAATTAGTTTTACTTGTTTATAGAAACGGGTGTAACACTCCCACCCTCTGCATCCAGAGCAGGTGTAGGCTGGTTTTCTACCTAAAAAAAAAGACTTCTCTCTTGTTCTGATTAAAACCCACCCCTATTACAGTTCTAGTGAACATTTCAAACACAACGCAGCCATAAGCTTTTGCCCTTGATTTTGCCCGTGTGGAGGTTGAAAATTATCCTACGGCACAAGTAGGTACGTAACACAGGATTATAAGTATTTTTTTTATAACCCCGGTATTATACCAACCGTCCAAATCCGTTAAAAAGATAAAAATAAAAAAGATAACAAACCGACTTAATGGGTTAGGCAAACCTAATGTGAAATATTTTATTTTAATCAACATCATCAGCCTCACATGTCATCTGTACTCATCAACTCGTTGATCTGGTCGTCTTGGACCCCGAAAGGTCTTGACCTAAGACCAGATTATGTGGATAACAATTTTCGGATATGTGAAGAGTTATCAATGCACATGATGTGATCAAACTATCGGCATTTATGAGAAAATCCGAGTTCGCACTTTACAAAATAATACTAATGTGTAATCCGGGTTATTTACCCTTACAGTGATAAATTATTTTCCTGTTCAGTCGCTATCTTGTGTTTGAAAGAATGAAATTCTCGATAGTGTTTTTAGAATAGATACAGAATTAGCAAGTTCGCAATCGCTGTTGATTTAATTTTTTAAATTTTAAGATCATATGAATGATGATTTAATTAAAGGAAACTATTTTCTAATATTCAAAAACTATTTACATTATATAAAATACAAATTAAAGCTATATATACACTTAAACCTACAAAAATTTAGATCATATTCATTTATTTGTTACCTTGGGTATATGTGTTAAAATAATTGTATGTGTTAATAAATAAATATTTCGGTTTCCTGGTGATTTATAGGGCAGAATTTTAAGGATTTAAAAAAAATCGATGATTTAAGACAGGTTCAGTGAAAATAAAGCTCAGCATTCTACATCACATGGCCTGTCTGAAGTTTCACAAATCTATCTACAAGCAATTATTTGCTTTACCTACATAATGACGCTTTTATGTGCTTGGTTTCGCACCCTCCCTAGTATAAGGTTGCAAAATAAAGTGATTTATTCCAACGGAATCATCCAGATATAACTTTCATAGCAACAATGTGCTAACATAGTATATCTCATAGGTTATCGCGATTTGCGGACAAATTGACGTAAATATTTATGCAGCTTTATGCATTCGATGAACATTAAGTCAAAATTGCCATACTGGTGCCATGTATGGCGTTGGGTAAACTTTCTACAGTCACGTGAGCTTAAGGACCTTTTAGAACGAGCTTTTTTTCATAGTGTTCAAAAAAGACTAAATGTTATACATTTTAGGTATATAATTATGCTGTATCTATGTATATTAAATTGTATATTTTTTTAAATTCACCTTATTTTCTCTTCTTGCACCTACCACTATTTTTCTCCGCATCATCCAAATGTTGGCTGGTAGAAAATGCCTAAGGCATTAGTAAGTCCGCCTCTATACCTTTCGTAATAAGTGCATAAAGTATTAAATAAATAATAAAAGAAATCTTTGCAATACTTTGTCATGAATATTTTTCAAATAACGGGGTGAGATATTTTATCTTATCTCTAATGTACTCAATGATAGCTACATATTTATATTATGTCTCCTAATACGATATTTTTAAACAATCGGTAACCTTACGCCGTTGAACTTTACTTCATCCGTTCTGTTGACCGTAGGAAGGAATAAACAATATAACCTACTCTTTAATCGTGATGCCTTTGTCAATGCTAAAAAAATAAATTGACCAATACATATATGCTGGTCATCCCTGACCCCTGCTGATTTAAACTGGAATGAATATGTAGATAATAACATACATAAACAATGCTTAAAAATAGCCCATGAAATTACTTCATGCACATTAATTTTTGTAGGTTTGTTATGTTTCAAAATTAAGTATGGTTTCTACTTGTGTAAGATAAAATAACTCACTTTTTAAGCTGGTGCCAAAATTAATAAATTGGTTGGCAGCTTTTCTCTCAATTACATTTAATTTCTATTCAAGAGGTCTGTTTCAAAGAATATTCTAAACTTTTTGCACCGCCCTATAAGAAAGGTGTGAATACTTCTTTACACGAATTTTGTACCAACATGTGGTGTCGGTGGGGGCCGTGCCATACCGTGCCAGGCCCATCGTACACCACGATAAAGGTCTCAACTATGACACTGAGCATGTAGCGTCAAAACTACTAAAAGTTTACGGTAGCGTCGAGACGTCTGGCCGACTCCCGTGTGTACCCCCATTCTGCCTGAGCCTCCACCAAAACGAGTGCTGAAAAAGGCTCCGCCGAATCATCGCGGCTCTGGTACGTAAATACCTAGTACTTATTTTCGCGCCATAAAAAAAAACTTAATTGTTTATGTTCACGTTCGCTTTGTTTATGTCAAGAGTTCCATTTTTTTATTGTTTTCACACTTAACCATATGGATGGCACCTTGTTTTATTGGTATTTCGTTTTATTTTATGTGCAAATGATTTGTAAAAGTGAGGTTATTTGCAGGGAATTGGCGCCAAAATTGTTTTGTGTGTGTGTTGTTTACAAATGGTTTGTTTTATTAATGTTTATGAGGTTTTTTTAGCGGCCAACTAAAGCCTACTTTTTACGTATTTTTAGATTATTTTGCAAAATTATTTGTGATCGTACAATACTTTTCACTCAGAGCCTATCTTAGACGATAGATTTTTTTATTAAAGTTTTTTTTACGAAAATTTAAATGTGGATATCATTCTTTTTTCCTGTCCAGTTTCTCGCATCCGCATGTCCGCGCCCGGCTGGAGAAGCATATGGGCTCCAACCTGGTGCGGCTCACGGACAAGACCTTCATGACGGAGCTGGAGGAGCGGATTCGCGCTGTCAACGAGGAGACCCTCAACAGGAGGATCACCTCGCGTGTTGTAAGTAGCAAAAGACTATCAAAGCTACCTATTTCAAGCTTTATTATACATATATTATTCATCTCTAAACGTGTGTTGTCACCTAACTGTTCCTAAACGGGTTTGGATGTAATTTTGTGTGTATGCTTACATTGCTTACTATGTTTGAGTGGGTGTCAAGATGGTTTGAAAATTCAATTGGAACCCATGGTGCTGCAATCGGGTTCATAATTTGTTTTTTCTGATAAATTCCTGCCCGAAGGCATGACAACGTCTTCAGGGACTGCTAGTTTGTTTGAATAATACATCTAAGTCGAGATTCATTTAGTAGATAGATGATAAAAAACAAAATTCTGGCTGTGTATCGTTCTTAAATATCATAAGTAAAACACATCCCTAAAAACCATAGGTTGCTGACGCAAAAAAAAATTTAAGTTCGTTTAAGCACGAACCATAGACATGAAAACCGTTTCTACAAACTAATCTAGGTTCTAAACCACACTTCTATCATTAAGAAAGTAATTACTATCAATCAGTCATAGCACTAACAGTTCTGTCTTTCGTGTATTTCACTTATTAAACGCCAAACCACATAGAACTAATTACCAGCCCATCAATCGAAGATTGCTTTATGAAGTTTACGATTTTATTACGTACAGTACCTCTACCATGAGTTATAAGCAATAGTATTCGTCGCTACTCGATATCGACGCCGTAAATATTTTTATGGCAAATTTTGGTTCTGCAAGTGACCGCTAGAGGCGCTGCAAAATTTGCCATACAAAATATTTACGGCGTCGATATCGAGTAGCGACGAATACTATTGCTTAAAACTCATGGTAGAGGTACAGTAGGGCCATGCTAATCCAGATAGGGAAAACAAGACCCCTTCCAAATTATCGAGGCGCCCGGATTATAGTATGAAAACATTTTTAACTTAGGTTTAATTTATTTAAAAAATACAGTAAATTTAGACAACAATAATGTACAATATACGAGGCATATAAGTTGAACCAAAATAGCGATCGACCTTCTTTTTGCAGTAACAGATTTTCGCGGCACAGCAGGGGCTGTACGCAAAAAATAGCAACGAAAACCATTTTAGTTCAACTTATTTCCCGCTTACTATATGTACAAATGTAAACATTTGCGCACTAATTCTTCTTAAAATGATGCGCGCAAAGGTACCCCGTGAGATTCTCTATCCTGTCCGGGCTGTCCAGATTACAGCGTGCATCAAAGTAACGGGGGGGTCCGGATTAGCGAGGTACTACTCTACTGTACCTGCGACGAACAACAATTCCCCCTAAAATATCTATAACCCTAATCAATGTAGCTTTTTACTACCGTATACTATTTACGAAATTATGTAATTAACTAGCTGACCTCGCGATTTCAACTGAGTCTTTGGTTACTATTATACTTCACTGCTATTGGTAGTTGCGTGATTTTATACAGCCTCCCTCGATAAATGGGCTATCCAACAGTATTTTTGTTTTATTTATAAATAGTAGTTTCTGAGATTAGCGCGTTCAACAAAAACAAACTTTCAGCAAACAAATTCTTTTAGTACTTAGAAGCGAATTTCCCTATTTCACCACTTTAAAATTTAATTTCAAAAAAATCTGTTCTTAGTACTCGCCTTCATCATAAAGAGAAGTCTTGTGCACAATTTCACGTTCCCCTAGACACAGTAGATTCGGTTGTGCTTAGATATGTCAGTCAATCAGTTTTCCCTTTTATTTTAACTTAAAAACGCAAAACTTTAAAGACTGCTCAGTACATCCTGTATAGATCGATTTTTTATAATTTCATAATCAGTAAGTAATGTTTAATCAACAGATGGATGAGATGGAAAGGCTCAAACGACTAATCCTAGTCGGGAAGACGCCGCTAAAGGAGTGTCCTCCTGAACTGTTCCATCACCCAGTGTTTGTGTTTTGGCGGATGGTCAACCGTGAAGTGAACCGCGCGTCAAAAAAACGCGCCGAAGCTTACTTCAGGAAATTGAAAGCTTCACAGAAACTGGACCTGGTAAACACAGTTTTTCTTAAAACCTTAAGGCCGCTTGTACACGTTAAAAAAATCATCGGACCACGCAAGAATCCGTGACGTTTTTAAACATCTTGTCTGCGCTAAGGCCGCTTGTACACGACGTGAAGTTGTTATGGTTTGGTAGGAGGGTAGAGTAGGTGAGGTGGTGCCACAATACATTTTCGTGCCTAGAACCGACAAAATTCTAATCGTGTACATGATGGTCCTACCGTCCAGACACGGTGAAATTTTTTAGCGTGTACAAGCGCTCTAACACTTTAGACTTGGTTTTCTCAAAGTAAAACTTTCGTTTTCAAGTCCATGGCCGAAGAACAAATGCCAGAAGAAGACGTTAAGGATGACGGTGAACAGCTAACACCCGAACAACTGCTAGCGAAATGCCGCGCAGATTTGGAAGACCAGAAGCAATTGGACCTGGAGAAAGGTGTTCGCTTCACAAATGAGCAATTCGCGCAACTTAAATACGAGACTAACGAGGTTAAGCAGCTGAAGAACCTCACGGTAGGAACTACTGATACATTGTAGGGTTTGGTAACTATAGGTCTACCGTTTTGGAAATGCTGGATGTAAGACGCGCGTGACTGTTCGATGTGGTATGTGGTAGGATGTGGGGTGTATGAGGATGCTTGGGGAAGATATATTCTCTGCAGTGGTGGTGTTGATGTCGATGCTGTACTATATTCATCATTCAATAACCGCATAGGAAACTGTCTCACTTGCAAGTGTTTCCACATTAATCCACCGACGTCGATCTGTCGAACACAAGTGCTTTTGCACGATAAAACCAATGACACCGACTCGTTTGCAATCAGTTGATTTGAACTTTTACACAGTAGGTCTAGAATCCTCCCGGTGCGTGTTATCACCATGTCACTCTCGAATATTTACATAACTCATTTGTTTATATTATATTTTGTCTAGTACAGTGTGATAGCTCGTGGCAATGCCGGTTTAAAGCGGATTTGTTCTAGCTCAGCTTGACCCCTTGATATAATCGACCTATGGACTCGTACAGCGCTCGTGTATCTAACAGTCGTTAACCGGTGCATCTGCACACAGGCACGCACGTTGTCATTACTCAATCAGTACATCGCTGATGCGAGTTTTATTTCTTCAAATTAAATGTAAACTTAGCAACCGTCTTATTGTATAAACAACACAGTGACATTTTTGTCCCTTTCCGCTACAAATGACGTAACTCCAAATCTCATAATTTTGACAATGAGCAATTAAAGAAAAAGTTTTAAAAGCTTTAAAAGCGCGTTAAATTTAATTTCACCATAATTATAAATAAATAGACTGAAAGAGCGTGAAAACCTCGAGTAACAGTGCATCAAAAAATCCATTTCTCCAAAATGGTATTTAAGTCCTTTATAGCGGAAAGAGGCGATACTACATTTTACTATAAAAACATAAGTAAACTCACACAAAGTAAGGCGGTTGTGTCATAGTAACTAACGATACAATATTACATATATTTTGGTAAGTGCGTGTTAAACACACATTATTGTCGGGATTCGCTTTATTTCTTATCAGATTCGTTGCTAGGCTTTCGCCAGTCTAGTAGCCTAATATTTTGGTCCCATAGCATCGTATACAATTGTGTCAATGTAGGACAAAGCCCCATTTAGTGAAATAGGTTTCAATATTAATGTCACATCCAGTGCTTGGGTTTCAATTTATTGAAATGGATTTCAAATACAGTGCTTTTCATTTCAGTTTAGTTATGTCTAAGGTGATATTTAGAAAATATCCTGATCTTTGAAAGCTAGGCTATTTTGTCTTAAAACATTATTTAATTAGCCCCGAAAATTATTAATCTAGTTGGATGCGCGAATTTGCTTTGATGTGGACTGTAGGTTTAAAAAGCGATCTAAGGTTTGTTAACAATATGCAGATACTGTGCCTGGCATGGGATAGGGAGGAACACTGACCTTTTGACTTCGAAGGTTCCACGTGGCACCGCGCCGGCGATCCTCGACTTCGCACATTTAACCACTGCCAAGTCCTGTTTGCACTACACTGCACTATTGTTGAGGTTTGAATGGTTGGATCACGAAGCAGTCAATTTTCTTGTAATTTCGAGCGGGCGTGTTAGCGGTGCGGTCACATTCACAATCGATGCACACACGTCAATATCAAATCATTTCTTGAGGTCGTGCGGGTGGAAGGGAAACGGATGGTATAGGATTGCTAGGCCAAAAAAACAAATTACAAAAAACAAAGTCGCGGATCATAGCAAATTGGCGCAACCATTCCCCCCGGGTTTGAAGGGTTACCTTCAAAGAAAAGAGAAAAAAAAACAAAAGCGAAACTAAACCCTATTACTAATCTAAACTATCAATACTAGGTAGCGAAACAACTTATAACTAACTATGCCACTACTACTGATTAGGCAGAGGGCAGAGGCGAATAACCGGACGCAGGTACGATCCAGTTGCGGTTTTAACCTTTACGATTCGCGTTATTCCGTTCGAACCCGGAAAAACTTCTTCCACTACACCAAGAGGCCAGTGCAGAGGAGGCGCACTCTCAGTCTTCAGTATCACCACAGTACCGACTGTGACTGGATCTGAAGGAGTGTTCCACTTTTGACGCGACTGCAGCGTATGCAGATAATCTGTCCTCCATCGCTTCCAAAAGGACTGAACTAAGCTATCTAGCAGAGCGTGACGCGGGTGGAGCTGCAGTTTGTCAGTCTCGACATCTAAAGCGGGCAAATATTTAAGAGGAGTCGTCGTCAAGAAGTGAGCCGGCGTCAACGCTAGTGGCTCCGATGGATCACTAGACAAAGTCCGACACAACGGACGCGTATTCATCAACGCCTCTACCTGAGCGAGTACAGTGCTCAACTCCTCGTACGAGAGAATCTGTTCGCCTATGACCCGAAACAGGTGCGACTTAAGGCTTTTAATATTCGCCTCCCAATTGCCACCAAAATGACTAGCTGCTGGCGTATTAAAACACCAATCAATGCGATTCTCAGCTAAGACATGGGCGAATTCACTTTGGTAGTACTTGGAGCGTAAGAATGTATGTAATTCCGAAATATTGCGTCGCGCTCCAACATAATTTGTGCCGTTGTCAGAGTATAAGCGCTTAACGGGACCACGGCGAGACAAAAATCGTTTAAATGCAGACATAAAACCCTGCGTACTCAAATCACTGGTTAACTCTATGTGAACCGCACGAGTTGTCATACAAACGAATAGGCAAATGTATGCCTTTGTGGAACGTATACCACGACCACGGGCAATAGTGACTTTAAACGGTCCAGCATAGTCCGTCCCAGTATGTATGAAAGGTTTCACCGTCTGTACAACACGACAAGAACGATGGTCGGCCATTTCCGGCGCGTTGAAACGCGGGCGGAGCTTAAAGCAGGGCACACATCTGTGCACTCTAGCGCGTATCAAATTGCGAGCGGAAAGTATCCAGTACTTCTGTCGAAGAATGGACATTAATAAATCGGGACCAGCGTGACAATTCACCTTATGGTGATAGTCCACCAACAAATCCAAAACGTGATCCCTGCGTGGTAGAACTACTGGATGCATTTGTTCAAACTCTAACTTAGCATTTCGCAGACGGCCACCGACACGAATGAGTCCGTCTTGCAAAAATGGTTTCAAATGTTGAAGTGCGGGACTACAAGGTTTATGTGATTCTAAACTACGAAATTCTATTGAAAAATAAAATTTCTGCAACTCTCGAAGTACAACTGATTCAGCTCTATCCAAATCAGCTGCGATTATAGAACCACGCGATGGTAATAATCTCAAAAATCTTAGGACATAAACTACACAGCGTAATAGTCTCGACCAAGACGAGACTCGATTAGACAACAACAAAACAACTGACTCTTCACGCGGAACTGATACTACAAGCGTATGTTTCTTCTCCTCGGGTGGCTCTGAAACAGTAGCGGGTTTAAACGGAGCATTTGGCCACTCGTTAGGAGTGGTATGAAGCCAGGGAGGGCCACAAAACCAAAGCGGATGATTTAAAATTTGCGCAGGAAGCAAACCACGTGAGAGACAATCAGCTGGGTTTTCTGTTCCAGCGACATGGAATATATTTTCCGGTGACAATTCAGCTTGAATCTTAGCCACCCTATTTGCGACAAACGTGCCCCATCGATGGGGTGACGATTGAATTCGACGATTGAATTCGTAAACCTTCAAAGGTTCCTGCGGAGAAAATCTATACAAGAAGCGTTTTTCTGCGGAGGCACGGGAGCCACCGAGCGAAAAAATATCACCCTTGAAAGGGAGCGCGACAACATAACGACCATCTTTATCACGAGTAGTCGTGCGGGTATAAATCTCCTCAGTGACCTGATCCTCAGGGCTGAGAATAGGCGGGACATTGACCTCTTCAATCTCCCAGAACTTGCGGATGGTAGACTCAAGCGGCGGCTCGACGGTGCAACAGTGCGACACAGTCGAGTAACTATTTAAATAAGCGGGTGCGGAACCAACTATAACAAACCCGAGAACTGTTTCCAGTGCGTGCGGAGCGGGGTACATCGGAAGACCTTGAATTTTACGTGATAACTGGAGATGCGGGAGAATCGAAGCACCGATCAATAGATCGATATCTCCAGGGAAAGCGTAATTTCCGTCGGCTAACTGCAAGTTCTTAAACTCCGTCAGCATGGACGTGTCAACCGGTACCGTGGGCAACCGTTCCGTAATCTTATCTGCGACTAGCGAATCCATTTGAAACGAAATATTACGATTAAAACGTGAACTAAATATTATTTTAATGGAACCGTGAATGGTTGCCTTTAAACCTCCAAAACCTTTCACTTCTGAGCGGGATGACCAATTATTAAAACTAAAACCAAGGCGTTGACAACAATCCCGAGTAATAAAATTACTCTGGGAAGCGCCATCTAGTAGCGCTCGAACGGTGTGCGGTTTGCCAAAGGCATCTACAATGACAACTTGCGCGGTCGCAAGTAAAACGGTAGTGATTTGAGTACCAGCGGCGGAAAGCGAACACAATGTTACGTCGTTTGCACTTGCAGCAGGCCGCGCGTCACAAGCGTCGCGCGTCTGCGCAGGCTGCTGCTGCGATGGCAGCTTACTACTCTCAAAATGTAAGAAGGTATGATGTCTAGCTAGACATTTACGACAGCTAACACCACTGTTACATGACGTAACCAGATGTTTGTCACTTAGACAATTAAAACACAAATTATTAGTGCGGACAAACTTGTAACGATCACTAGGCGATAATCTCTGAAATCCCGAACACTTGTACAGCTGTGTATGGCTACCCTTACACAGAGAACAGTCAGGTGTTGAGGCGGTATTAACTAGCGTATGTGCAGTCTTGACTGACTTCGATGACGCGTCTATACGGCGATCGGAACCTGTCCTATTCGTGACTTCATGACGTGCCGACGTGCGCTGCAATACCTTAATATGGTCGCGAATAAAAGATTCTAAATCTTCGAACTTAGGTATTTCGTTACCGCGCTGAGTCGTTTCAAACAGACGAACAGTTTCAGGATCTAATTTATTTAAACCGATATACAAAAACAAAAAGTCACAGAGGTCATCGACCTTTAGGTTCTTTACTGCACGAACAGATGATGCGAAAATATTTAAAAACTTCTCTAAATTATGATCGTTACAAACGGAAAAACTTTTCAAATCGAATAATTGATCTAAATATGCGGTGGCTACTAATCGCTTATCTTCGTATTTTGTTTTTAAAGTGTCCAAAACTAAAGTGTAATTTTCAGCGCTAAACGTAATTCCAGCACAGACAGCCTTTGCCTTACCGGTCAATTTTTCTACGAGATAATGCAATCTCTCGTGATCTGTCAGCGATGTGTTCCTATGTATTATATTTTCGAAACTATCTATAAATAAATTCCAATTTCGAATGTCACCATCAAATTCAGGTATTTGAATTGGCGGCAATCGTGGGCGTTCGCGAGGAGGGTTGGATAAACCACTCGCGGGGGGGGGAGTCTCTAAACTCCTAGCAATACGTTTGATACGACAATACAAGTCATCAAAGGACGACAATGCCTGATAACTCACACAGTAATCAGGATTTAACTCCAACTCTAAAATGTTTATATTATTAATTGTAGATTCAAAATCCGCGCGCAAACTATCTAAAGTTTCCAACGAACACAAGAAAGCATCTCTAATCGCCAGATCCGAGATTTGCAAAGATTTATCACAAATTGATTGAACACGTGAAAACTGTGAGTCCCTTTTAGCGTATAAAAGCTTTAACTGAACCTTTACATCAGTACTAACCTTGGTTCCCTTAAGAGACATCTTGTTTTGATATATTCACACTATACACTCAAACAAACACTTAACGAATCATTAAGTAAGCGATAATTATCTGATAACAATATGGTAATATTGTAAACAACAAAGCGAACGGCGAACGAACGGAATAACCTGAATCAATATTCATATGCGTATATAATCTATGGTTTATCCGTTTCCTACAAATATTCACTCAACAATGAACGGGTATTTTTGAAATGCGTCTACCTACATGCAATTTGTAGGATGGTCGAATGAATTTTGTCAAGAAAAAGAATGCGATCGATTTATATCTACGCTGATATTTACGTAGCTAACTATAATTATGCGGTGCGGTTGACGGCGTAGGTACCGTAATTATCAATGACTCTTTAACTATACGAGCGAAATAACGTATAGTTGCCTAAATGCCTAGATGCGGGTTTTCTACTATTATATCTAGGTAAACAGGCGCGTTGCGTTTATTCCCTATGGAACAAATACTATATTGCGAAATTACAAGAAAATGATTCACGATCCTGCTCGTATGGACCAAAAAGTAATGGTTGCGCGAATTTGCTTTGATGTGGACTGTAGGTTTAAAAAGCGATCTAAGGTTTGTTAACAATATGCAGATACTGTGCCTGGCATGGGATAGGGAGGAACACTGACCTTTTGACTTCGAAGGTTCCACGTGGCACCGCGCCGGCGATCCTCGACTTCGCACATTTAACCACTGCCAAGTCCTGTTTGCACTACACTGCACTATTGTTGAGGTTTGAATGGTTGGATCACGAAGCAGTCAATTTTCTTGTAATTTCGAGCGGGCGTGTTAGCGGTGCGGTCACATTCACAATCGATGCACACACGTCAATATCAAATCATTTCTTGAGGTCGTGCGGGTGGAAGGGAAACGGATGGTATAGGATTGCTAGGCCAAAAAAACAAATTACAAAAAACAAAGTCGCGGATCATAGCAAATTGGCGCAACCACTAGTCATAAACAAATAACGACCAGACTTGTAATTTGTACCCCAAATCGCCTGAAATTATTCAACCGTAATGATTTGTCGTAAATCTAAACTGCCAAGTAAATTTTTTCTACCTTTGAATTTTGGACAGTTAATACAAATTGGTTTGAGAGATGTGGTTGAATATAATTCATGTTGAACTTGAAATATTTTCCACAATAAAAATCGTAAATTCAAGCCATAAAAACTTTCTCAAATCGCCCATTTAGCCCTTTATTTTGTGAGTTTAAATGGTTTCTTGAATTACCCAGTCAACTTTTGTAATATAAAATCGCGTGATCCTGGTGCATTGAACTTCAAACTTTCTCCATTAACAGTTCCGGGCGTAATGTAAATGTGCCTACATCATTTATTTAAATCCTTTTAATACTAATGCACAGCAATAAACTTGGGCGATCAATAAATTACTGGAAATAAGTAATTAACCGACCGCAGATCGCAGCTTGTAATGAGCGTAGTGAGGGATGTGTGCGATTGGGTATCGCACACTATACCCTCGCTACAATATGATTACCTAATTATTATTTTAGATTGATTTAGAGGTAAAGTCTCAGAGTGTTTTTAATATCGTGCGCATGCGTAACCTCTGCAAATGTACTTGTCATACAAGTGTTTATTGTAATGCGTTCAATACGCACGCTGGACGCGCTTTTTTGCCTTTTGAAATTTTCTGCTTGCGGAAAAAATCCGCATGATATTAAAAACACCATCAAACCACCTTACAGCTTCGCTTCGTCTCCTATCACCGTTCAGGTTCCTTATATTGTTTGGTAGAAACGGATCCAATTAACTATCGATACGCCTTAATGAGCCATCTATGCGGCCCTTCAATAAATTCGGTTCACACCAGTTACAAACTGGACATGAATCACGTTAGAACACGATTGATAAGTAATGACCTAACCTCGCTACTCACTCGTGCTACCGAACGCTTGTTACTCATAGAATATTATCAATATTTAACTAGAATCATAACAAAGCCAAACCATAAATTATAGACTACAATTTACAGACATACCATACTTTAATTTCAATGCGTATCGTGTACGCTTTGAAGTTTCTTCAGGCGTTGTTTGACTTATTGGCAGATTGATTTTCTTGCTGTTGTCTATGGAATGTGGTTGTTTTCAATATTTTATTTAGCATCTCGGTTATTCAGAAACTCACAATATTTAAATTAGCTTCTGTGTTAGGTATTCAAAAGTCTGTACGTACAGACTTTAGAAAAACTGTTACACTTTTTGTTTACATATTATTTTGTCCCTAAGGTATAACTTTGGCCCAAGCTAACGAACCAATAGGAACGTGGGACACTGTGTTTGGCTAGGGGCTAAATAACCTGACCTTAGGGTATATATTTATTTAATTTAGAGTATATGAGTACTCTAGCTAGTGGTACATAGGCGGACTATAACGCGCTATGGGTATATTATTTGTTACTACATTGCTAATAACCCGTAGGAGGGATAGGGGTCAAATACCACTATCCCACCTGATGGTAAGCGATAATGTGATCAAAGGAACCTATTCACTCTTGACTAAAAGACGCTCCACGTTTATAGCTAGTGTTACTAAATGGACTGAGCGGACTACGTAAAAAGTTCAATGAACTTTCCAATAGTAAATTATGGTATAGTAAAATGTTTTCATGATAATAGGTTATTTCTACAGCAAAAGAACAAATAAACCTGTGCCACAAAACGTTTTATTTCAGTGGGTAGAGGTGGTTGACTGAATTGAGGGTAAAGTCGTTGTGAACATATTAGAAATCTTATCTAGTATCGAATCAGGTACCTATATAAACTATAAAGTTGTTTACGCATACTGAATTTCAAAGTTTTTTTTTCTTCTAAATTCTCAGTACATACGAAGCTAAGCATATAAAATGATTTAAGGGTATTACATTGCTCAATGACCTTGAAAAATTTACCTCAACACTAGTAGAGAAGAATTGACCTCTACACAGGCATTGCAGGGGGTGCTGCGCGCGGGGTGTTAGTACTGATTCGAGTTTTTTTCTTGATTACGTATCGATATTCAATGAAATTAGAAAAAAAATCAATACAAGTTATTCAATTTATCGTAACATATATTTTGGTATAAATTCAATGTATAAATATAGAGCCGTTTTCGAGAAAATATGGAATTAATGTTCAAAAAAGGCCTATTTACCAGATTTTTTTTCTAGAGTTATGATATTTTTTTGAGAAACGTAATCAATACAATTTATTAGTAATGTCCTTAAGTATCCCCTTCATTTTTTATATGGTAATCGTACATAAGGAATAATATATAAACTTCAATTTGAACTTGGATTTGGGCGATGTAATCCCCTTAAGGTTACAGCTCATTAAAGCCACCTGGTACCCTCTCCGCGGCGCCTCGCCTCCTGCGGCTAGTATTATTTATATGGACTTGTATGGGCACGCACTCACTACATCAACTTACAACCAAGGCGATCCGGTAACGCTACGGAGTGGATGTAGTGAGTGCATGCCCATACAAGTCCATATAAAGAATACTAGACGCAGAGGGCGAGGCGGTGTGGAGTGGGTTCCGGGTGGCTCTAATGAGCTGTGACCTTTCTACTTGAAACTTTCTATTATAACTTGCTTGCAGATAGTATTTCCTGGTCTAGGTATCTTTAGTATTTATCTTTTTATTTTTTTTTACATTTTCGAATTTACATTTTTGAGAATGCATACACGATTCTAGTGTGGTACAATGTATTTTAAAAAAATGTATTGGTCTGTCGCGTTATCTTTTTACATTTCTCGGGATATTCTTCCATCAAGAGTAATAGATAATTGTGAACCAGTTACATGGTTAGTTAACGACTCGAACATTAATAATTATTTAATTATTTATCTGTTACGTCATTTTTAAACACACCGCTTTGTTGGTCTAGACTATTTACTCGGGACCATTAAGACAATATACATTGTTTATGCGATACTAGGTCATTATGTTTACATAACAATCGATTCGTTTGTGAGTCTGTGGTAGTGTTTTGTTTTTGTTTACATTCTCAAATGATAGTTATTTATAAAACATTTGAACCCTCTTTGAGCAGTTGTAAACAACACATTAGGGGTTTTTTTTTTTTTTTTTTTTTTTATGGTAGGTAAAATCATCCAATGACAAGTCCCGCCCTTGGGTGGAGCGGGAAGTAGTGTCAGACTCTTACTGACTAAAAACCTACCCCGTTCCTTCATGCCTATCATGCCGGGGCTGAGCCTTCCTCTCAGAAAACGGCCCTTAACCCCAGCAGGCTTCGACCCTGCCTGCCTGCAGCTAGCAGGCTGGGCCTCTACGGTTTGCTGACAGCTCCTTGAGGCGCGCGGGAACAGAACGCGCCGTCGACGACTTGGGCTCGATCCGGTATGTTACCGGACGATCGGACAGCGTGCTACCCATTGCACGCCGTCCGCAAGCCCGCGCCTACGGTGGCCGGAAATCGGGATCGGAATCCCGGCGGCGGCTGGGGCGAGCGCCCCGTTGCCTTTGCCTGATGCGGTCTGCCTCCTCCTTTGCTAGCATTACTGCTTCGCAGAAGGAGGCGACCGCCTGCCATCCCTCCTCACTCCGGACCATGGCCTGAACCAAGGCCCGGCGAGAGAGATCGCTGCCGCCGATTAACACATTAGGGGTTGTTTTTTGCGGAATCATTAAAGATTATTGGTTAGAACTTGATCAATAATCGTTTATAGAGTAAATATGAAAGCAAAAGGAGGACCAAATTGGTTAACTTTTGATTTTATGAGTCTTTCTATAGTCGTATTCAAACAATAAAACTGTCATCATAATAAAAATGGTCTACCAGAAATTGCGTATTGATTGGACACTCATACCTAAAAAAAATTATGTTATATCACGCAGTGATAAAGGAGCATTACAGCTAAAAGAATTTATAAAATCGGTCTAGTCATTTTTGAGTTTATTCACTACAAACGAAAAAATTCAAATCGTTCCCCTTTGACTTCTTATATAATAATAATAAATTATTTATTGCCCAAACAAAAGAAATTACATTATTTGTTACATAACAAGTGTACGAGTTCTTTTTACAATTAGTTTTATGAATAATGTCTCCTATATTAGGAAAGTCCTGTTTTATAGGAGACATCCATATATAAAAATGTCGTGTTCCTTGACGAACACCTCCAAAACGGCTTGACCAATTTTTACGGTTTTTTTTTTGTGTGTTTTTGTAGGTCTGAGAAAAGGTCGTAGGATATTTTTTAGCCCCATTTTTTATCGCAATTTTAGTATTTTTGCTTCGATGTATACTTACGTTTGATTTATTTCATCTATATAATATATAAAAGCGAAATACCACTCACTGATTAATCACGAAATCTCAGAAACTATAACACCTATAAATTTAAAATTTGGCAGGTAGAATTCAGGGCTTTCTGAATTCGGACACCAAAATAAGATCTACTTTTTTATCGTTATACATATATTATGTTATTTCAATTAACCCGTACCTACTATTTCCACTGCTGGGTAAAGGTTATGAGTCCTTATAGGGTGTAGACGTCCGCTACAAATAAATTTTAAACTGCGGATTTGAAACTCCACCCTTAAGTGCCTGATTACGGAGACGCGGCGCGTTGGGCGGTCCGTCGTAGATTACCATTATGTTTGTGTTCGCGCGTGCGATGATCCGGCCCGCTGCTGCATTGTACGACGAACGCCCTACGCGCCACGTCTCCGTCAACACGGCCTTAGGGGTTAAACCGATATCCGTGGGTTAAACCGACTTTCACGCGGGTGTTAAATCCTATATTATTTATGACGTAATTAAATTATGAATCTAACACGGGCGCAGCCGCTGCGCGCTGGCAGAAGCTAGTAATTTATATAGCAGAACAACTTTTGCAGTTAGTTTTTTTTTTGGTAGGTAAAATCATCCAATGACAAATCCCGCCCTTGGGTGGGGCGGGAAATAGTGTCAGACTCTTACTGACTAAAAACCTACCCATCCATTCATTGCCTTTGTCCCGGGGCCCGTGGTGACATTCTCACATAACCTTTGGCCCCAGTAGGCTTCGGCCCTGCTGGACCCCTACAGTTTGCTGACAACTCCTTGAGGCGCGTTTGCAGAGTTAGTTAGTACTCATATTAGTAGCTATAAGAAATAAATTGCTGAACGTACCTATGTAAGTGCATCACTCCAGAACACCGGCACCTACTTGACTATTTATTTTATGTACTCGTAATGCTCAAGACTAGGTTTGTATGAAAGAAAATTATAAGAAATCCAAAAACGATGTACCCTTGCCAAACCGGCCGGGCAGTCACTCTTAAATAAAACAATGGAGAAAACTTTTCTCAAGATGGACGTTACAGTGCTGTTCCTGTCGACTCACTTCCGTATGACTCGTATGTAAATCGATATTGTTTACGTTTTCAGACTTTCTGCTACACATCATATTGCGTGATACTCTGATAGGATATGACGTGGTCTGTGTGTAGGTACGTTCTCACAAGTCAACCACTTGGTACCCATAAATCATTTTGAAGTTAGGCAGCCGTCAGATTATATTGACTTTTGTCTACGGAAGGCCAGATCGATTTGTGCACACATAAGTACATATCAATCGATTGGATATATAGAGGTCAGGGACGCAGACCCCTTCCTTCTGAACACGCACGGGCTCTACACGCTCATTTTCCATATCAGTAATTTTCTCATAATCTTTTGTTTACAAAACTAACGTGAATATAAAATCAATTATGGAACTAAGATCAGTTGATAGTTAGCACACTCCATCCGTTCTCGTAGCCAGTGTGAATTCTCTTCACAGGAAATGCGCCACCAGCTGCTTGCCCGTCCTTCACAATCACTTAGATCTTCCAGGATTTATACGAGCTGCGGATTGTTCGAAAAAGTTACCGTGGCCCTTGCAAAGGGTAACTGAAGGAACACTACGGGTTTTAGTCAGTAAAATACATTCCCTCTCGTAAAAAGGATTAATAGACTGTAGGTACAGGTAAATACTAAGCAGACAAAAGTTAATTTCATTTAATCGACACTAAAAGATGAAGAAAATACTACAAAAATGTCATAAACAGTATAAACAGTTTTGTTTCTAAGAATTCCTACACTACAATTGCTATACGATGGTGCAGGTGACAGCTGTCGGATTCATACTATGTATCTACCTATCCTTTTCTCTCATCACAAAGATGCATATTTTCGTCCTGCTGTCATTCTACCCGTGCTATGTAAAGACTATGTAAAAAGTTAAAGCTTTCCATTTTTTTTTCCAGACGGTCGAGGAGCTTTATGCTTTGGCAGACAAGATCATCGGAACCAAACGTCTGTAAAAGGCATTTTATTTTTATTTTTAAGAGTAACTTATTTAATAGCGTGATGTACCTGAAATCAATATACGTAATAATATGTCACTGATCAGTCCTCGTCATAATATTATTAAAAAATTAATCTCTCTTTATGAGTGTTAAAAACATTGTAAACTTCAACGTAGTGAAAGTAAGCAACGTGTATTTTCTATTTAATAAATGCCCATAAAAACTCATTTTCTTTTAGTTACTCTCAAATACCATAATTCAACACAAGTTTAAGAGCGTCAATGTGACGCATTTTCATTAATTTTCATACAACCATTAACCGCTCTTACGTGATTATGACGTTATTACACTACACATTGTTCTCTAAATATTTTGGAAACACATATCTTGTGGATGTTATCTAGGCTTCTATTGAAATCAAAACAAATTCATATAAAACTAATCCAGTAAAGACCTAAGAAAATCTGCTATTTTGTGTGTACTTTGGCTATTCTGAACCCATATTTTATAAAAGTCAAAAAAATATATCTAAAGAAAGATTGAACATTTAATTTTGTTCCAAAAACTTTTAAGTTTTAAAAACAACGTATTTTCTGGAAAAAGACTTGTGAATGACGGAATTACCGAATGCCAACAGTGCGTTCAAGTGTTATCTCTCTTTTTTCGCGTTGCCTTTTTATCAAACATTGCGTTGGATAAACTGATAAGTTTTTAAACCATTCTCGGGTGTACGTTAGACTGGCTTGGGAAGGGCCGTCTTAAGCTGGCCTCATACATTCGGAATCTCTCTGCTCTCTGGATTCATTAATTATCTAAATACCTTGTCTCACACGTTATCTCAAAAATTCAGACTTAGCAGTAGTCTCATGATTCCCGGCACGTACTAACGTCTTTATGGAAGAGGAATTAGTGCTAACAGCATTGCTTTTGGCAGTGTCAAC
This sequence comes from Leucania comma, assembly GCA_958295575.1. Classification (NCBI taxonomy): domain Eukaryota; kingdom Metazoa; phylum Arthropoda; class Insecta; order Lepidoptera; family Noctuidae; genus Leucania; species Leucania comma. Next base: position 9,109,698 of record OY282468.1, read on the forward strand.
TGAAATAATTCATAATCTGATTCCAGTATGTGTGTGACGCGCTATTAAAATTTATGGGAATCATAATCTGGAATTTCCACTACAGAATTCAGAACGCTCGTCAGTATCATTCTTACTAATCGATCTGTGAAATCCATATTCTGAAAAAATTAGAATGTATGTTTTTTTTATGGTAGGTAAAATCATCCAATGACAAATCCCGCCCTTGGGCAGAGCGGGAAGTAGTGTCAGACTCTTACTGACTAAAAACCTACCCCGTTCCTTCGTAGCCTATCGTGCCGGGGCCGGGTATTCCTTTCGGAAATTAACCCATGACCCCAGTAGGCTTCGACCCTGCCTGCCTGCAGTTAGCAGGCTGGGTCTCTTCGGTGTGCTGACAGCTCCTTGAGGCACGCGGGAACAGAACGCGCCGTCGACGACTTGGGCTCGGTCCGGTCAGTTACCGGACGATCGAGAGCGTGCTACCCATTGCATGCCGTCCACAAGCCCGCGCCTACGGTGGCCGGAAATCGGGATCGGAATCCCGGCGGCGGCTGGGGCGAGCGCCCCGTTGCCTCTGCCTGATGCGGTCGTCCTCCTCCTTTGCTAGCATTACTGCTTCGCAGAAGGAGGCGACCGCCTGCCATCCCTCCTCACTACGGACCATGGCCTGAACCAAGGCCCGGCGAGAGCGATCGCTGCCGCCTAGAATGTATGTTGAGCATACTGATATTATAATAATGGTATTCCGGTCTTTCTGAATTATAATATGAATTCAGAGAGTCATTCCGGATGTATGAGACAGCCTTAGGGTGTTCTTATTATCACGCGGATTTCATCACGCATGCGTATGTCCTTTTCATACAAGTATTCAATGTAATGCAGGGAATAGGCACGTGGGAAGCGTGCGGGGCGGAGTAAACCTGCATGCGTGAAGAAAGCCGCATGATAATTAAAAGCACCCTTAGTACTTCGGAACTGTTAAAAGGAGTTACCGCGGGAACGTACCTAAAGGCCAACTGTTAAGGCCCTGATCGACGTGCGAGTAAAACTGCGGTCTTATGGCTCGTCGGTAAAGCCCGCCGATATATGATTGCAATACGAACGACGAGCCTGGCTCGCGGCTCGTCGTGTTTGCATCATTTTCTACTCGGCTCGTCATTCAAAACTCGTATTTTAGTTGCTAATTGATCAGCAACAACGACCCGCGAGTAAAATCGGCGTTCTATAAAACCGCGGTATTGGCTCGTACGTCGATCACCCACTTTAGACCACAGGGTGGTTTTAGTCAGTTTTTGAAATTCTGAAATTCCTTCTCACTCTAACCAAAAGCGGGAGAAGATATGTGAAGAAGAAAAAAAAGAAAAATTAATACTTTGAATGTTTATTAACTTAGTCATACTTATTAGATTATTTGTAACAATCTTTTATGGTTAGAAACCGCATTGAAACTGTAGCGAACATACATTTACATATGCATTTTAGTACAGTTAATCAAATTATCATATAAAAAGAACTTGACTAGATTACATAACGAGTAGTTTAAATTTAGATACAATTAATTAACTTTTTTTATAAAATAGTGAACTTACAATGGCGATATTTGTCTAGGTATAAGATGAGTGAGGGGTGAGTAACAGGAACAACCCCTTTAAAACTAAGATAATGATGGGTTGATTAATACAGGGTGGTCAATTCGAATGTGTACAACTTTAAAATATTATTTTTTTCCAATGATAATATAATTACTAGATATTTTACCATAATTATATTAAGGTTCCGGTATTTTTTATCATCATTTTTTTTTTCTTTTTGTTAAAAATGCGCCAGGTTTTTGTCGTGATTTCTTCAAAATTTCGGATACTTTATTAGTTATTATATCAATGTAAAAATATTCTACTTTTTGTATTCAAGATTGATTTCTTCATATAACACCACAGAAAAATTCAAGATCTGTCAAATCTCTTGAGTTTATTAATCCGTTACCTAAAATGATTTTTTTATAAAAAATGTTTTTTTTTTTTTTTGTTTTGTGTATGAATTTTAGAAAACAATTTTTGGATTTAATTTTTACAGTAGTAATATTCTTTAAAACTATCCAAAACAAAATAGCAACTCTTTAACGAAAAATAATGAAATTAAATAACAGCGTCAAATTGTGGCAAAAAAAAATTGTGTAGACTTCAGATTCGGCCAGCCTGTATAAAAACTAAACAAAGCGTAGCGCTACGAGGCGCGCTGTCACAACCGACTCTTGGGTCTACGCCGTAACTGCGCGTAGATGAGTCCGGCCGGTTTGTCTATGGGCTGGTAGATGACGTGCCGAGGATCCCCTTTCGTCACGTTCGCGGGGAATTTCGACATATCGATGTTGAGGTAGTGCTTGTTCGGCATCGTCATTTTGATCCAATTGATCTATGAACAAAGAAAACCAAAATTAAATATCGTAAAAAAAAATATTAGCGTCTGCAGCATTATATCTCGAAAGATAAGGACTAAAAACTCGCCAAGCGCGAGTTAGACTCGCACACGAAGGTATATTCGGTAAAAAATCACGTTTGTTGTATAGGAGCTCCACTTATTATTTTATTCTGGTTTTAGTATTTGTTATTGTAGTAGCAACAGAAATAAATTATCTGTGAAAATTTCAACTGTCTAGCTATCACGCTTCATTAGATACAGCCTGGTGACAGACAAACGAACAACGAAGTCTTAGCAATAAGGTCCCAGATTTTCTATTTGGGTACGGAACCCTAACTATAACCGTATCTATTCTTGACGTCACAGTGCTGCTAGATCAAATCCGGCTAGCTACATCACATGATTTTACAGTAATACGTGGAATTCATAGTTTTGTTATTACTTTTTCGCGAGATCGCTGTTTTGTTATTGTTAACGTATTATATATTATCATATATTTATGTAACAGACATGTCATGAGACGAGTACGCGATAAAAGTGATAACACTAATTAAATAATTACGTAGTATACGAGAAATAATAATTTAATTAATGCACAATATAGGTATGATTGGCTTTCTCGGAAATTATATTTGCGACAATTCTATTTCCTATTATTGCTTGATTACGCTACTTACAAAGCTTAACTTAAATCTATGCACCAATACTCTATGTACGAGTACATGCATATAAATAAAATAAGACATCTCAGTTTAGTATTATTTGTAGTTGTGTAGTTTATAATATCAAAATAATATTATTTGTTTCGGCTCAACTTCGAAAAAGCTGGACTGATTTTTTCGGAACTTTAGTAGCTGATGTCATAGGGACTAATTTTTATTTTATAAAAAGAATTAGGGATAAGCGACAAAATCTTCTTGAAAATCGACGCGAACGAAGTCTCCGGCATCAGGTAGTATTAAGTATAAATTAGCACACAAGAGAGGTGGCCTGAGTCCAGCAATGCCCACTGATGGGAAAAAAAATATCTAATAGTATATTAGATATGTTTTTTTTTTTAATAGTATATACTTGATATTTCCTCACTATTCGCATTATCCACTTATCCACACACACACTACTAAAAAATAAAGGTATGTTTTGAAAGTATAATCTAATTAAGAAGCCACATAACTTCGTGAAAAAAAAATCATAAAACAAATCAAACAGGCCCTCAGTTAGATTTAAATTGAATTCGATAACTTGTGACCTTTGCCTCACGTGACTATGGCTCGAAAACAAGTCCAGTTCGAATGTGACGTCAACTCAGATATCGTCCATATCGTATTGTTACTACAATATGTTTGTAAAGAATTCGCTTCCGCGTAGAAACTGTTTTACAGTACGACAAATCGGGACAAGGCCCTTAAATTAGGGTAGAGATATAGAACGTTATTGAACCAACAATCAGTGCACTGAGTATAAGTTGTTTTATGTTAACGCGTTCGACACGTTTATGACGTTCGACGCTCTGATTGGCTCGCTCCAAGCTCTTAACCAATCGGAGAGCCAAACGCTTTCAATCGAGTTAACGTAAAAACAACTCGCACTCAGTGCACTGTGCGTCTAGCCTTCTGATTGGTTAAGAGCTAGGAACGAGCCAATCGTACTCCGAACGTCATAAACGTGTCGATCGCGTTATTTTACGTAAACTCACACTACGACTAAGGCTCACTGGCCGTATTGTCATATTACTACGTCGATAACTTACAGAATAATATCGTGGCACGTGCCATGCTTAATTAGAAACAAAAATCGTAAATGATTTTTACACGTAATTTTTGTTTTTCGTCAGTTTAAACTAGATGAGGCCGGATGTGGCCGTAGTCTTGTAACGGTCTCACGCCAGCCGCTAAGACGATAAATATAAATAGTAACTATACCATTTCAAAATTATTTTAAAAAGGTACCTAATCACGGGCTAGTACATACATAATATTATAATTAATAAGGTCGTCAGATAAAAAATCCGCTTTTGTACTGCATTATTTGTGTACAAAGTTTTAATAAGTAATTATATTATAGATACTAGAAATAACAATTCGAATTTCCAATAACTTAAGTATTGGCATTGTGCCTGCAATTAATTTTATGTAATCATTTTTATTAAAAGGTCCTAAAAATAAAGGTTGTAATGGATTTTTTTTTATATAACACGGCCTAAAGAGTTCCAAAATGTAAATTATATCGAATTCTATATTCAAATATAAGTAGTTAGTTAGTTTAAATTGTCGAAAGACATAGACAACCTTTTTAATTTTAAAATTATTTGGAAATAGAGCAAATGTATTACATCAATGCCATGTTGTAATAATGTAAGTTTATTTAGGACGGGATTCGTAAGTAAGTACCTAATTAATATTTTTTTTTTAGTTTCGGTTCAAAACTTTCATAATTTTTACTTATTGTATGTATCTAAGGAATAAAGTAAATAAGTAATGTCAATAATATTCTTTGCAAAGAATTAGTCCAAATAGAAAAGTTTCAAATATCCCGAAGGTCACAAGATTCAATATCGAATGATGAATGGTAAATATAGTGATGGATGTTCAGATAATCCGATATTGTTTTCAAATTCGTAAGAATAGACTACAGCCCGAATATTATCCTGAGGAAAGGTTCCCAAGAAAAATTATGAATGCGGCAACATTGCGGGCTATTGACCGCAGAAGCTAAACATAGAAACTTGCAATATTTATTTCTGTCCTACTTCAAAAGACATTTCACGTGTGAACCGTTGCGAAGAGAAAAGAGGATTCTTAAAAACTGAGAAACTTTTTAAACCAACACAAACAAAGATAACATGTATAAGACTTTTGCCGTTAGGTACAGGCAATTAAATGATAGTCACAAAAAAATTATAAGTAATCACAGGGGTCAGCGCTAATGTTAAAAAAGCAACACAAACTGATTTCGTCAGGGCATTGCACGCGCTACCAACATATAACATTAAACTAGATACCTATACGCAAATTGACAACATTTAACATCATCAAATTACTACTAAATACAGTTATTAAGCTAATTGTTGACATTAGATGTTGTAAAAGGATTTTATCGCGTCACGAGACTGGTACGAACGTTACTTGTGTAATTAAAAAATAGGGTGAATTTATTTATTATAGAATATTATTTACGCATAGAATAGCATAGCAACAGCCTTATAATGTTCCCACTGCTGGGACTCAGGCCTCCTCTCTAGGAGAGGGAATGGGCCGTAATCCACCACGCGGGCCCAGTGCGGGTTGGTGAATGTCTTATTTCTTCGAATTTTTGGTTCTAAGACATGCCGATTTCCTCACGATGTTTTCCTTCACCGTTGAAATAAATTACACAAAGTAATGCGCCTGGCTGGGTTTAAAAACCAGCGACCTACAACTTGTAAGTCGGGGCCGTTACCACTCAGCCACCACTGCTCTATACGAATGTGTGGGAATTCATCAAAAATAATACAAAACTTCTTCCGTTCATGATGAAGTGAGTCTCAAACTTATAGTGCTTAAAATCAACCTGCGTTCCCTTAGTTGGGCTTTACGTTCCACGGTCATGGTAACTCTTTGGAACTGCCCCGCAGCCCTACTAACAGTTTCGCTATCGACTTCTCAGCATAGATAAACACGCTAGCTACATAAATGGCAAATGTTATCGTTTTTATTGATAACAATATTTAGAATATACATACAGTCTCAACATATGGAGGACGTGTGCAATTATATATACGATTCACGGAATTTGAACACGGGGTCAAGTGCTGAATTTTAATTGCACAGCATGACAGCAAGATGTTATAAGTGTTGATAGTTGATATACGCTATTAGGAGGTAAAGATTAATTGGGAGCAAGAAGTAATTGATTATTCTTCTTTCTCTTCTGAAAGAAGTAAAGTGTAATTGGTAGAACAAATTCTCTAATAGCTTGTTCCAACAGGAAACAAAAACAAGAGGATCTTGTCTTACCTCTGGGACTTTCTCCAGCACAGTCTTCTGTGCTTGATACAATGTGTGTTGTACTGATGGTGAATACACGCCAATGTCTGGGGGGCCGGCGAATTTGTCCAAGATAGCATCCTTAACAGTTAACCAGGCGTTGTCAAAGTCTGCTGTTCGCATGTTGTCGTATATCCATTCTGCCTCCACCACAGTACTGTCAATCAAAGATTATAAATTAGCATCTGGATAAGCAAAGATATAGCAATAAATATGTTCCAATTGTCGAGACATTAAATTCACAAAGTAATACAATGATATCAAAAGAGAAATGCGGGACCTCTGACCAAGAAGTAGATAACATGTCCGCAACAATTAATGAATGGGAGATAAATAAACTATAAATACCTGAATATTCTTTCGGCAGCATCCGTTAGTGTAGTGTATTCGTCTTGAACAAAATCTACGAATGCTGACTGCGTTGTTTTAAGTACACGAAGACCACTTAAACCAGATTTCACAGTCACTGCCTCTGTTTGACAAAGGAAAAAAAGAACATCAATAAAATTCCTGAAATTATAACTGAAACAATCACGGAACTAATACTTGTAAGCATAACTAACCGTGTCTAGTTTGGCTCACTTGGCACCATCTGGTCGCAGTCGGCGAGAATACGAAAGCATGGTTATGAGGCGCGCCTGCCTGGAGTCGCTCCCACGGGTACTCTACGACTCTACATTTGGCCTCTACGACTTGCTTGTACATGTACAAGAAGTGACCCACTACGACTGCACCGAACTCTTCGGGAGTCTTCACCCCATGCTTCTTCGCTAACAAGTACACAGTATTCTTCTGAGAATCCGTCGCCACCACATCTTTATTGTCCCCGATCACGTAGGCGCTTTCAGAATGCAATTTTAATTCCGTGAACACTTCGAACTCTCGGATAGAGTGGAACTCTGCATCACGTTGAACATGAAGGAGCTTGACAGCGCTCTTCCCGTATCCATGGTCGCTCAGTTCAAAGCGGCCACCAGAGTCGGCAGAGGCTGTCAAAGCTGGTCCAGCATTGAAGCTGCTGGTTGCTGGAGCTTCCATTGAACTCGTGTTGGATGGTTTCGCGTAAATTCTGAAAACATGTTTAATTTAAACATTAATTAATTATTCATGATAGTCTATTTTCGGATTGAGAACCAGATAACAATTCTGGGTTGATTTATTGTTAACAAACAAATTGATGGCTATAATATATTTACGAGCACGTTCACAAACAAAACGACACATTAATTTACTTGATGGCCACAAAGTTAATTTTAATTACCTGTTGATGCTTGCCCACGGCATTTTGGTTCAAGCCAATAAATCGAGTAAATCACTTAATTTTGAGAGAATGTAGGAAACTGCGTCGCCGCATAGCCCAACGTACCGACTGTTCCGGCAGAGATGCTGCCCTCACTTATAAGAGTAACCTGTGACCCGTGCTATCAGCGCCGAGCACGCGCCCGCGCCGCCGCGATATTGTAACACTCATTAATTATCTAATACGGCCCAGTGCCGGATTTAAAGACACTATTAAATATCAACACTAAGGGCTTCATCACTTTAAAAGATCTTCCTAGAAAATAAACAAAGGTTATAGAACTAAAACTTACTTCTAGTATTGTTTCGTGATCGAAATCATGCATAATACCATCAATTCTTCATAGAACTGCTATTTCTAATAATTCTTGTATTTTAATATTCATTCTAGGGCGCAGTGCGAACTGAATCTGTTACTGGTGCTATTTATCAAATGTTTATACTTTATAACTATAGAAACCGCACTATGCATAATATGAAGCGTGGCTACACATTCGCTTACTTTCCTTACACACTAGGGACTTTAGACCTGGCATTGATGAACTGGTAAATCCCTGATTTTGTTTATAAAACCTTGCCTTTTAACCTGATCTTGGAGTTCAAAGGAATATCACGTAACACGCTGGTAAAATATTTGATTGCAGTTAAATAAATGTATGAAGCAGAAACACAGCGCCTTTTTAAACCGTGTATTATAAATATAATCTTCATGCCCTTGTCCCATAGTAAGGGTCCCTTATTATTAGGTATTATAATATAATAAACACCTTGGGGTCGGCGCAACACGTTTGATTCTTCCAATCTATCATGTCAACCGTCACGCTATCACTGACTCTCTTTTCTTTCACCACTCCTTACACAATCCATCCATCTGTTCTTTGACCTCCATCCATATGTATATTCATAAGTCTTTTAGTTACATGCGTTCCATCCTTTTCATCTTCCCATGCGCAGACCAAGATAAACGATCCCCTTTCTTCTCTTTTATCATTAGTGCCATTTTCAAACTTCCTCTAAGGGTGATTTGCTCCGCATACACAAAATTTCAAAAGGTAAAAAAATGCGTCCCGCGTGCGTATTGCACGCATTAAAATAAATACTTATATGGAAAGCATATTTGCGGAGCTTACGATGATGCGTGATGAAATCCGCACGATATTAAAAATACCCTTAAGTAGTTACTAATTTCTGACTTTATCCATTCTTGTCACACATCCACCTCAACATTCTCATTTCCGATACATGCAATCTTTTTTAATCAGTATTTTTCACAACCAAACATTCTGATTCATACAGTATCTCAGGCTTTATCACGGCTTTGTAGATTTTACCCTTGTAACTTAAAAGGCGGCAAGTGGTTCGAGTAATCTGTCGGCATTTCATCCATCTTAAGTTGATTCGGTGCGTTACGTCTCGTTCGTTACGTGCATAATATGATTGTAAAACTAGAAAAAAGTAGATTTTTCCTCATAAAACTCATATTTTAATAACCCGGCCAAATCGAATAGCTTTTAAAACGTAGATAAAAAGGTTATCTCGGTTATAAATATTTTTCTTGGGCCTTTTGTGTTTAGTACATAATGATAAAATTATTTACAGATATGTTTGATATATTAATTAGGTAGATACTTAAAACTGTTAGTTTAGCATAATTAGGGCTGTGGGAATATTCGAAAGAATTACCGTGGCCATAGTATAATTGAAAGAACATAGTGGGTGTTAGTCAGTAAAATTCTGACGCTCTCTCTTGCTTCACCGATAATGCAAGAAGTTATGATTTCTCCCAACTCAAAAAAGGGACTTCAATCTACGGATGATTGACTTGACGATGCTTGGTTATGTTCACTGTAGTACCAGAGCAGCGACAGTTACACTGCCTCCGTAGCCACCGCTACAAGTATGCGAGGGAACACGAGAGTGACCATTTGATTTGATTTCCCACGGAAAATTCATTAAAAAAGCATTATGAAATTAATTCAACGAGTTCACTTTTTGCAGTTTAGCCAGGTTTATGTAAATAGACACTTCGTTTGGTAACTACTATCATTTAGAATAGTTGCCGATGTTTTTCGTGCCAGTAACTACCTAAGGAAACAAATAGCCGTGCTCTAGCAACAGAAGAATAACAAACTACTATTATTTACCATTATACACACTTAACGAGAAAAACGTGGAAAACTAACAAGCTAACTGTTGCATGCGGTTTCAACCGGTGCCAACGTACTCTTCAGCGATATCGCTGTAACGAACAAAAATGTGTTTTTATAATAACGTGCGGATGTCATCACGCATGCGGGATTGCTCCGCATGCGAGATTGCTCTCCATGCAGGGCTGCTGCTCGGTATCATTCCCTGCATCCCGCGTGCGTATTCCACGCATTACAATAAATACTTGTGTGAAAAGGCTATTTGCGGGGATTACGCATGCGGAGAAATCCCGCATGCGTGTTGTAATCCTCACGATATTATGAAAACACCCATAGTTCTATATTTCCGTTCGTAGTAGTATAAGACAGTTTTAGTCTTCTAGTTAAAAGCTCATGACCGTAAGATAAACGGTCAGTGGGAGTTACCTACAACTAAATTGCCTAGATTGGCTTGAGTACAGACAGATTGGCGGTCACTATAACGCTGTAGCCAGTAGGGTGCATGGCCACATAGTTGTTCATTAGATGGCGCTACACAGACCGTCATTCAGATAGGTGCAAGAATTATATTGCGCGCAGAAAGTTATATTTCAATAGTCAGACAAAATGTAGTGACCAAACATCCAGTCAGTGCATGAAATTGTCTCACTTGCTCTGAAACGCATGCGTGCTCTTGCGCTCATACTCTCGGCTAAATAGCTCACCAAAATTTGTCTGACTACTAAAATATAACTTTGCAATAACTTATTTAAAAATCAGACATGTAAAATAAGTAAAGTTCATTTATTTTTTGTGGAGCTTTAAAACGTCTGACAGAAATTTTCGTCCATGGAATTTATCTTATGATATTACTTTACAATAACATTCTACACAACATTTAAAAAATCAGTTATTATAATTTAAGTCAAGTAACTCTTATTTTTAGTTCCCTTTTCTCACCTGGTACCTGCCCAGGGCCCCCAAGGGGGAGCTCCACACGCACGCAGGTATTCAAAGCACATGAGACACTATTGAGAACCTAAGGTTTCGTCCATGTGAAAATAAGTTATACATCAGACAGCTTTGGGATCTTAGTCTACCATATTTGAAACGGAATGGCGATCGTATTTTGTTTTCAGACAGAAGAGATAATTGCTTTCCATCTTCTTCACATATAACATCACGTAATCGACACGTTTTGAAGCACGCAGGAGCAGTGTGGCAGGTTCCCCTAATCTTCAATTGGAAACAGTAAAAGTAAGTAGGTATTATGTTTATCTCAACATGTTTGTAGGTAGGGACGTCCCGCTAGACTTATCATATCACTATGGAGAGATGTGTTAGCAAAATGCTGTAAGAGCTGCGTGATTTACAGACTAAAAGCTCTCAAGCCTTACAGTGACGTGTTAAAATATCAGTCGTGCGTGCGAGAAACAGGGATGGAGCTCTACACCCTGTAAACCGTGTGTAATTTTGGTCGTTTTAATCCCGTGGAGGGTCGATTCGGTACATGAAAGACTATCGATTTTTAAAGATAAAATTGAAAAATAAAGTACATTTTTGTAAAAGTCGAGGTAATATACGCATTGCGTATATTACCTCGACTTTTACAAAAATGTAATCACATTCACACAAGTATACGAGGGAACACCGGGGTGCTAGTAGTCAGTACTAAGGAGTTTGAGAAGCCCCTCCACCCACCCCAGGGCGGAGAATATCCATAAGAATTTACAGATAGAAAAAAAATGGTCACTCTAATAAGCTGAATTGGATACTTATTTGAATCATTTGTTTTTATTATTATTTGTATCAAAAGTTACTTCATCTCAACTCACAAATGGAAATAATTTTTCAAATCCGTTCAATATTAAATAAGTTAGAAACCTTTCGAATCTGGTGGAAGGGGAAACTGTCAAGTATCAGAATAAGGATGCTCACACTGAAATGTGACGTCACCGCGCCGTTCGATAACGTGTGTACAAAAGAGATAGCAAGATTTTCCCACCACACTCTTCTACCAATCTTGATGCTGTTTTCAGAAAGAGATTTATTCTTACTTCTTAGTAAACCAATTCTAATGTAAAGAACGTGTAAGCTACAAATACGGGTAAATCATATCTCAAAAACAATTCTGTAGAATTTGGCACTCGTACCCGTGCCAATACATATCTCAATATTGTTATCATTCGTCATAAAAATATAGCGAATGATAAACTGACAAACATGACGCGACTTTAACAAAAAATTACTAAAATGACGCACAGCCTGATTCTTTCGCAAGCACCAAAATATAAATAAATAACAGTGTTAATAGGACATCGCAGATTAATCTCTTTCCAATATAGGTATTTAACTGATTCATTTTATTGACTTTACTGATGAAACATAAACAAATATTTTTTTTTTAAAAGTGCTTCTCTGCTCAGGAGAGTGAGAGATACTTCCAAAAACATCATGAGAACGGAGCGGAGAAACCCCTCGATGGTAAAATGTTATGCCAAGGTTAACTGGCATAAAAAAAAAACACTAGATAGTAAGTTACCTAAGTATGTATTAAGTTACTAACGCTGTATGGATCGTTTTGTGTTCGATATAAAATAAAATAAATTCTATTCTAATACAATTACATATCACACTTATATTATAAAGGTTAAAGTAATAAATTTAAACACTCCAATCATTTTAATTGTCATTAAACACACTTTTTGTGGGTATAGCTTTGATATTTGTAAGTTTTATTACTTTTTGAGAAAATAGGATTAAAGCTCCAAGGTAGCGGGTGGCTCGGTTTAATAGCTGCCCAGTGAATTATACCAATCTACGCACGTGAACTCTAAAGCAAATAACGGAGAACGGGAATGTTTTCATCGATAAGCAATGTCATCATACATTTACGTATTTGTAAGTCAAGATAATAATTACTCGCGTGAGTTATGAATGTACCGACACTTTATGATGCGTGCCTCCTCTCATATCCCGCTTGTTCTAAAAATAAGTATGTAACATTAACGTTCAAATGTACGTGAAGTATCGAATGTGAGTGGCACGCAATTTTTATAGTTGGATCGTAATATTTTTATGTTCCTAGCTTTATGGCTACATTTTCATAGCTTTAAATAAGACATCTTTATACAACGCAAGTATATAATTGTGCGAAGAACTTTCATTCCCAAAAATGCCTGAGAGTACTTTTATGAGCGAGGATGCTATTCGCAATGTTTCCTACAGCTTCAATAAAGTGTGACGCCGACTTCCGTAATCTTTATTTTAGTCTCGCAATAAAAGTCTAAATCAAGCGAGTGCTATTGTCGGTAGACATCGCGTGCTAGTAAACTTTAGTCTACCACTCAGAGCGAGTAAACATTCCTCCGCCACACTCGGCACCAACGTATTATTTGCGAAAGAACATCGGCCTTACTGACTAAATCCGTCCAGCCGCAGTCATCATTTACTCTCATTCTGTATCTTTGTTCAGTGAGCGATCATTGAAGGAAGTGGCGACTGCTTAATCGTGTTCGAAGCGAGCCGTAGTGTTGTAGACGAGATGTCGAGTGCGAGCGAGCGGGCGGGCGGGCGACATGGCGCGTGCGCGGCGGCGGGGCGGGCGGCGCCGCCGTGACGTGCCGCTCAGCTGACGCCGCGGCTCGGCGGTGACGCGTCGCCGCCACGCATCGATCCCGCACGTCTGTTGCGAATATCTGCCGCCTGCCGGTGCCGGGCAACGCGCCGTGATCCGCTAGTGAGCAACGTGTTATCCGCTCGAGAGTGCACGCTCCGTGCAGTGTTTACCTAAGTCATGATGGTGCGACGCAGCGGACGATACACCGTCAACTGGCGAGGATTTAAGGATTTCGCATTCGGAAATAAACCTCCAGACGAAGGTAAGTTCATTCTGTAGGCGTACGACTTATTTGATTCGGTGAAAATCTGAAATACTTTTCATAACCTCAAACAGTGTTTCGTGTATGAAATATGGTATACAATTGCAACAGTCTGAAATTCTTGAGAGTTTAAATCATCGAATAACATCGTAAAATTATCTGCGGTTCGGGGAAAATTGCGATAACATTCTGTGGATTGCGCAAAACTTATATATTTTCCTGAAACGTCTGACCCGATATCTAAGTAGAATTCTCTGCATGATTAGTTTACTACGAAATAATAGTGCCACACTGAAATCATGCACACAATCAACGTTACGTTTTCATGACTTACGATCAACAATTGAACATAATAAATGTCAGTATTCACTCTATAAACCTGGCACCAGCCCATACTATCTGAGTATTCGATTATTTTGTATTGAACATAGTTAATAACCATAACAAACGTACCTATATGTACTGAGTAATAAACTGGTTGCATGCTTGCCGCAATGTTAATACCAGGTCATTAATATAGCGGCTGTGGGATTATTTGAAAGAATTTCCGCGGCCAAAGTACTCAAAGGGTAACTAAAGGAACCAAAGAACAACGGTGGATTTCAGTCAGTAAAACCAGACACTACCTCTCGCACTCAGATAGGAACTATTTGTTGATTTCCCAACTCAAACTGGGAATTAATATTATCGGCTCCGTTGAATAGCATCATTAATTATTCTAGGTTTAATTTCATCATTCCAGAAAAAGAATACACCGTTCACGTAACAAACTCCTTCAATATCTAGGTCAGATAACTTCGAAGTAATAATGCCGCATAAGATCAGCATCAGCCAAACAAAAGCAATCTAGGTCATAAACAAAAATACGTTCTTAATTTTACTCTTTGTAATTTGGACTCGGAGAACAATATTTTCTTAAGTTCCGTCCCGTCCCGTAGATCGGCTAAGAAAAACAAGCGAGCCACCTAAAAAACACCAGGATCAAAACTTTTACTATAACATCTCCGTACATTTCATATCAGTATCTTTAGATATCTATACATATAATTCTTCTATACGTGTGTTTGTCACTCTCCTTAAGGCTTAAAAAATTTAGATTAAACTTTGGGTGTATATTTGAACGGTTTGAATGGATACTTTGAAAATACAATTGGACCCGGTAGGGGTTTTTTTATGGTAGGTAAAATCATCCAATGACAAATCCCGCCCTTGGGCGGAGCGGGAAGTAGGTGGTGCTGCAATCTTTCGGGCGTATGGCTTATGGTATAAATCATAGATATCCGTATCCATTGGTCCATATATACAGTGGTATAAATAATTATTATACTTATACGAGTTTAAATCATGTCATAAGTCAGGCATAGTATTGTTAAGAAAATAACTGCCCTAAGATACTTCTTGGAAGAGCGTCGACTCCTTGTTGTAAAATCAAAGGGAATTCTCCTGTATTGAAGATACATCGACTGCTCACTCGAATGTACCTAGACACAAGTCTTACTTAACCAATCCCCCGACTGGATATAAATGCGTCTAGGTGAGGTGAGGCCAGGCCTTACGAATGACGCTTCAAACGGAGTCTTATTATCTCTTGGCGCAGAAAAATAGGTTGGGCTTTACCTAACCACTGCGCTAAACTTTGCGGTCGCGACCATATTGATAAAGTTGAGCCGGTAGTATAATTGAAGAAACACGGGTGGTGGCTTAAGCCAGTAAACATTTTCTTTTTATTTATATAAACTAGTGCTTGACTGCGATCCCGCCTGATGGTAAGCAGTGA
Organism: Leucania comma; assembly: GCA_958295575.1. Taxonomy (NCBI): domain Eukaryota; kingdom Metazoa; phylum Arthropoda; class Insecta; order Lepidoptera; family Noctuidae; genus Leucania; species Leucania comma. Next base: position 9,125,206 of record OY282468.1, read on the forward strand.
TGCAATCGTTGATGGTGAGGCGCACTAGATCGGACGGGAAGACCGCAACAGGCAAACTGTTCCAGTCTTTCGATGTACGCGGTTTAAAAGACAAGGCAAAACGCTTAGTCCTTAGAAGTTTCAACAACCTAAGGGATTTTTATGGTAGGTAAATTCATCAAATGACAAATCCCGCCCTACGGGAGGAGCGGGAGATAGTGTCAGACTCTTACTGACTAAAAACCTGCCCTGTTCCATTCATTGCCTTCGATCCAGGGCCCCGGGGTTCATTTTCACCTAACCCTAGGAACAACGTAAAGGTGGATATTCGCCGAACGTCGGGTGGTCTGATGGTAGAACAGAGATGGCGGAATCAAGTAACAACAATAAATAATAATTAAAACAAAAATACACTTCTTTTACTCTACCCAAAGCGGGAGAGCGTATTTACCTCTGGAAATCCACAAATATAAAAGAGAACAGAAAAAATATTTTATTAAAATTGACTATATGACCAAGCGCCGGGCAAAAATCGAAACATGATATAAATTAGTTGGCTCGATAAAAAAAACGCGATTTCAAACGTGTATATTTACCAGATTTACGTCACGGAAATATTTGAAAGTTACAAAAAAAAACAAATAAAACTTGGTTTTAAAAGGGCCTCGCAAAAACAAAAATCTTGAATAGTTATTGTTTTTTTTATACAAATAAAGCCGATGTTTCGGGGACGCAAAGTGGACATAGTCTCGGGCGGAGTACATACAAAATGATTTGCAACAAAAAAAAAGCTCATGGTATCTTACAAAGAAGAAACATGCGTGAAACTTAGCCAGAAAACTCGCTTAAAGAGAACTTTACTATGGACTAGTCGTCCATTGTAGCTTAAACTGAAGAAATAACAAGTCAGATGAATATTCTATTAGTGCACTGCGCCATTGTTTGACAAATTACTACGACAAACAATGGAGCAGTCCGTACTAAGACCAATATCATCTGCAGTTACTATATCTACTACTTTTCACCTGTGTTAGCCACTCAACCACTGCCCCAAGAATTCGGGAATGAAATGAAACAAATTCTTGTCAAAGCGAGTACAAAAAAATTTATTAATCGAAACCTTATAGCTTATCCGCGGAGAATCTTAATAGCGCGATTCAGAAAAGCGTACAACGCCATCTATCGAGCGCTGCGGAAGCTCGCGATCGAACATCCCGCCCACCATGGACAGAATGTCCAGAACTCAAGTTAAACATGACAACACAAAAAAAAACTAAATGACCGCCCACCATGAAACAAACACAAGATTTGGTGGGAAGTTAAAACACTAGTGGACTGTATATTAATTGTAAAAAAAATAGAAAATAACAAACAAATCTTAAACATATAAATCTTAAATTTAAACTTAAATCTAACACTGTTGTACAATAAATCCTTAGCATTAATTTAAACAAAATCATTGAAGATTGCTTATGAGGTAATGGGAAGCACAATTAGCTTCGACACTGGTCTTTTAATAATACAACCTTTACAGCGCAATGAAACTACTCTTGTGATTTTGTCCGAGCCAGTATGTTTTTCGGTAATGAGACCGTACAACCATCTTGCAGGTGGAAGATCGTCTTCCATAACCAACACTACGTCACCCAAATTAGGTTCTACGGTTAGATGTGCCCATTTGTTCCTTTGGTGAAATTGAACCAAATACTCACGCGACCATCTACGCCAGAAATCCTGAACCATGCGTTGAGTTAACTGCCACCTTCTCAAAGTACCAATATTGGACTTTTCAAAATTAACTTCAGGCACGAGAAGCAAAGGCTCGCCTACCAAAAAATGACCAGGTGTTAATGGGCATGGATCTTCTGGGTTAGTGCTGACGGTAGAAAGTGGCCTGGAGTTGAGACAGGCTTCTATTTGGGCAAGCACTGTTGTCAGCTCCTCAAAAGTGAGTGTGCTTGCACCTATCACTCTTTTAAGATGGTGTTTGGTTGACTTCACTCCAGCTTCCCAAAGCCCCCCAAAGTTCGGGGAATGGGGTGGAATAAAGCTCCAAGTGGTTCCGTTGGTTGCCAACCAATCGGCAATGTCAGGTGCCACACCGGACCTTTCGTGGTTGAACAACGCCTTTAATTCTTTATTAGCTCCAACAAAGGTAGTGCCGTTATCACTCCACATCTCACCACAATGTCCTCTCCTCGCTGTAAAGCGCTTAAAGGCTGCTATAAAGGCTTGCGACGTCATGTCGCTGACGACTTCCAAATGTATAGCCCGAGTGGCCATACATACGAACAAACATATATAGCCTTTGGTGGAGTGATAACCACGACCCTTGGTAGGACGGATACTAATAGGCCCTGCATAGTCCACACCACTTCTTAAGAAAGGTCGGCCAGCATTGACTCTAGCAGAGGGCAATGACCCCATTAAAGGATGTACAGACCGAGCGGAATGACGGATGCAAATGACACATTTACGTACGTAGTGCCTAACGACACTCTTTGCGTTTATTATCCAATATTTGGATCTTAAATAATTAAGTACTAACTGAGGCCCGCCATGCAACGTCCTCTCATGAGCATCAGCTATTAAGAGATGGGTTATATGTGACTTACGAGGAAGAATTATAGGATGCTTCGAGTCTTCGTGAAGGTTGGCCTTGTGCAACCTACCACCAACTCTCAAAATTTGTTCTTGATCCAGATAAGGATTGAGCGAGGTAAGTACACCTTTTTTATTCATTTCTCCCATCGTTAAACTACCTATCTCCAATCCGAAATGTTCCCGTTGACATATTTTAATGCAAGTAAGTAACGCTCCTTGAATTTCTGCATGTGTTAGAAAATTGTTGAATTTAGTAGTGTAATTTTTATTTTTGAACTTTAAGAACCTTTTACAATAAGCTACTACTCTAATGAGTTTTCTGAGAGATGAAAATTTTGTAATGAATGAATCTTCGTTTATTTCCTGTGCTACTGTGTTGCAAGCTACTACTGATTTCCTCTCCTCTAGGTTAGTTTCTTTAATTACTCTATCACTATAATTAATTTCTTTGTTTTTTAGCCAACTAGGTCCCTGCGTCCATAACTCTAGGTCAACGCACTCTGAAGGATTCACGCCGCGCGATGCACTGTCTGCGGGATTATCGCCGGACTGAACGTACGACCACTGATTACTGTCAGTGACGGTAAGTATATCAGACACTCTGTTACCGACAAAGGTCTTCCAGCGGCTGGGGTGGCTGCGCAACCAGGCGAGTACCACAGTCGAGTCCGTCCATGCATGTATGTTTTCTTTACAGATACCCAAGGTGACAGAAACTTCACGCAGAAGTTTTGAAAGCAGCACAGCGCCACATAACTCTAAACGAGGTATAGATACCTGTTTAACGGGGGCCACCTTGGTCTTAGCTGCAACTAGACTTACATGAATGTTTCCATTCGTATCAATGCATCGAAGATAGACCACGGCTGCGTAAGCAACATTAGAGGCGTCAGAGAATCCGTGCAACTCGAGCAAGACATCAAGTTGACTTGTGTGAATCCATCGCGGCAGACGAAAGTCCCTAAGATGGTGAAGGTTATTTCTGTAACTAAGCCAGTCCTTTAATAAGTGGTCTGGAAGCACATCGTCCCATTCGATTCCTGCTAGCCATAGGCGTTGAATAAACACCTTGGCTGTTACTATTACCGGCGCAAGCCAGCCAAGAGGGTCAAATAAACGAGCTATGTCAGAAACCACTTTACGCTTGGTAACGGGGCCCTCGCACGGGGGAAGTTGCACAGTGTAACTAAATTCATCTAATTTTCTTTGGTACGTTAATCCTAAAATTTTAGTGAGCGAATCCGCCTTAAGCTCGAGTTTGTCCTCCCTAGCAGTACCCGTGTTCATTTTAGCAAGCAACTCGTCGCTGCTGCTGGACCACTTTTGAAGCTCGAAGCCTCCACGACCTAACAGCTGATTCAGCTGGTGATATATAAGTTCCCCCTCGGCGACAGACTGACATCCCGTCAACAGATCGTCCACATAGAACTCTATAAGAACTCTGTCTGCCACTAAAGGAAAATCACTTCCTTCGTCGCGGGCCAATTGCTGTAGAGACCGGACCGCTAGATATGGCGCAGAAGATGTTCCAAAAGTAACACGTAATAAACGAATATGCTCTAGTTCGGCCTTTGGGTCATCACGCCACAAAATGCGCTGATAATCAGTATCCTCTTCTGCAACCTTGACCTGACGGTACATTTTTACTATGTCTGCGACCAAACTTATAGGATGACAGCGCCACCGCATTATGATTTGACGCAGATCAGGTTGTAGAGTTGGACCAACCATTAATTTAGTATTTAAAGCTACACTATTTTGGCCTGAACATGAAGCGTCGAACACAACCCTAACCTTAGTGGTGCTTTTGTCATCGCGCACTACTGCGTGATGTGGTAGGTAGAACGCATCCTTACCTAATTCTGTCTGAGGGACAACTTCAGCATGTCCCAGTTGAAGATATTCATTAATTATTGCACTATATTGTATTCTAAATTCAGGTTCCTTTAATAATTTGTTCTCTAAGTTGAGAAATCGCCTACGGGCAATGACCTCTGACCCGCCAAAACTGCAACTGGACGACTCGCCTTTGAAAGGGAGTTTTACAATATATCTTCCAGTCGCCTCACGTTTGGTGGTCTTGGAGTAGAACTCCTCGCACTCCTGTTCTTCTTCCGTTAAGGTCACACTACGAACTGAGGGTTCTGACTCTAACTCCCAAAACTTACGCAAAAGGTCATTGACATCCGCTGACTGTACTACAGTATGATAACATACTGGCCTAGAGATTGCTGACGATGGGATCTCACCTGACAAGATCCAGCCTAATTTAGTTTTCTGAGCAACTAGAGATCCCGGTGGACCTTTGACTAAACCGTCCAATAAAACTTCTCCGACTACACGCGTACCTAACAGTAGATCTATTTTCCCTGGCGTATCAAACGTCGGGTCCGCTAATTTTAAGGACGTGAACTTAGCCGAAACCTGCATGATCTTCTTCTCAGGAAGATGGGATGTGAGTTTGTTCAAAACATAAGCATCGACATACAAAACAAAGTTGGGATCTAGACGTGATTGTAATTTAATTCTAACCTTCCACTGAGAGGGCATTGAATGTCCCTCGTCATCGCCTAGTCGAAGTATGTCGGTGTGAGCGGGTGTTTTTCTTAGTCCGAGCAACTGTACTGCAGCCTCTGTGATAAAAGAGACTTGAGAGCCCTGATCCATCAGAGCTCTTAAAACCATAGCAGTACTAGTTCTCGACTCCACATTGACCAGGGCTGTGGCTAACAGACCGTGGTTGTTTACATCCGCAAAACAACAAATGGATTTGGCATCGCTTTGATTGGAGGAGGTAGCTACATTGGCAGCTACCGCCTTGGTTTCTGCTGAATCACTAACAGTTTCAGCAGAATTGGCACTTGGTTTTGGGTGAAGTAGTGTGTGGTGCTTCTTTTTACAGAGGTGACATTTAGTTTGCAGACGACAAGAATAGACAGAATGGTTTGTTCCTAAACAGTTATAACATAAACCATTTGTTTTGACAAAATTACGACGCTTATCGGTATCGAGACTGGCGAACTTTTTACAATTAGCAAGCTTGTGGTAATCTTGACAACAAATACATGATGAACTAGTTGACACGTGAAGCGATTTTGGATTGGACTGATGACGTTGACCCTTGTTGTCTAAAAATTCTAAAGATCGAAATCTTTGTTCGAGGAAAGATTTGAACTGATTTAATGTGGGTAACTCGTCTGAACAATCGCTGATTTTAACTTCCCATTGTTTACGCGACTCCGTGTCAAGTTTTAAACACAAAACATGAATAACTATTATATCCCAATGCTCAACCATTATGCCTAAATTTTCTAAAGCATGTAAACACTCGTTAGTCGTGTCTAATAATTCTTTAATTGCGCTGGAGGATTCGGTAACAATATTTTTTTGACTCATGAAGCGCTTAATAATGCAATTTGCTAAATATTTTTTATTATTATAACGATTTTCTAATTTAGACCAACAGGTTGCATAATTACTACTAATTATAGGTATGTGACGTAAAAGACTTTCAGCCTCTCCAGATAAGTGTGATTTTAAATAATGCAGTTTCTGAACATCGTCTAATAGGTTATTATTGTGAATTAAGGATATAAATAAATCTCTAAAACTAATCCATTCAGAATAACTCCCGGAAAACATAGGCAACTCAATTTTAGGCAATTTTACTGAACAAATCTCCCTAGAACCCTTCGCAGAAGATTCAGGCATTTTATTTGAACCATCCGAACATACAATTTTCTTTAACGCTTCCTTCAACTCAACTTTATAATCAGTAAATAACTCTTCCGTAATTTCATATAAATTAGTCATGTTATAATTAGATTTTTCGAATTCTGCAGATTTAACTGATGACACTATTTTTAAATGAGTTTCAGAAAACGTTGACCAGTTAGCTTCTAAACTTTCTAATCTAGTTTCTATGTATGAAGACGTTAATCGTTCCTTAGGGGATTTCTTGAAATTAGACTTTGCTTTACTGATAGTAGAATTTAAATTATACTGGATATTAAATAGAGCTTCCATTTTAAATGCTGTCTTAAACTGTTGCGCAAAGCTATGCTAAGTAAGTCGAAAACTCGTAAAATCACAAGTCTTATGAATTTAATTAATACCTCTGCAAATTTGGGCATAGATTTCCCGTCTCAACACATTATCTTTAATTATTCTAAGTCTAGATTACTACTAAATATTAAAGTCTTTAAATTGCACTAAGTCGATCTTCAAAATACACTGAGAAATTCACAAGACTACAACATAAACACTGGGATTGTAACTCACGGTTTTGCTTGCCAAACCTCTCCAAACACGTCGCTGTTGCGAGTGCGTCGCCGATGCTGCTTGTACCACGTGATGCGAGAATGTCCTCACTGTACGTGACGTCACCCTTGATGCCGATGTCGTCGCTGTTCAGGCCCTGCTGAAGTCACCGTTGCCGCCTCAATACTGGTGGCGCCTCCTAGCGGAGACTGCCGCAAACTTCACTGCTGCGCTGCTACTGTTCACCACACTCCGGGGATTTACAGGCACTTCAGGGCGATCCACCTCTGGTTTCTATGCCTCACCAAACGGCACACACTGCCACTTCACTGGTCGCGTTTCTAGCTATTCGCGATCCGACTCGATAGGACCAAATGTTAGCCACTCAACCACTGCCCCAAGAATTCGGGAATGAAATGAAACAAATTCTTGTCAAAGCGAGTACAAAAAAATTTATTAATCGAAACCTTATAGCTTATCCGCGGAGAATCTTAATAGCGCGATTCAGAAAAGCGTACAACGCCATCTATCGAGCGCTGCGGAAGCTCGCGATCGAACAACCTGTCTTCGTCTCACAATTTTCTGGACAATTACCCGAGGAAGTCGGTGCTGGTATTTTCCAGTATCAGTTGTCTATCTTAACCCTCACCCAGTTGGTAGACACATAAATAAACTCTCTTCTCGCAAGAAGACAAGAACACAAACATTTTTAATGTCCTTGTTAGATATATAATTGAATTTTCCTTATATTTTCACTTCATTTTTTTTGTCTAAACGTGATTATTAGCCCAGAGGCCCTTCAACAAAAGGCTTCGCACTTATCTTCCTGTTTGACAGCATCAATAGATCATAAGCTGTTGCTTTATGTAACCAAAAGCTGCGACTTTCAAATCAAGGTCGTCCTTGATAAAGTATCGACTACCTGTAGGCACAAACTGAGTACGTTTGCCTTGAGGATCCTACATCAAGGGTTTTCTAACAAAATTTTCTAGAATAAAACTGTGCCAGATAAATTTTTAAACAAAGACACGCATAGCTTTATACTCGTAACTTTCAGTTTCATACGAAGAATTTAAGAATGTTTGTTCATTTAAGAGTATCAGAAATCTTTTGAATTCTCGATTTTCTCTACTTCAATATACATGTATATGTTACAGCAGTCTGTATAATTCAGGTATTCTATACAATACCGAATGCACAGCCGGTAATGTGTGTAAAAGACGAGAACAGGGAAGGCGGTGATGTGATTTTAGGGCACTCGGACACGGACAAGTTAGGTTAGGGATTTTTTTATCACCGCCTGAAAATAAAAGCCTTACTTTAAACCGTATTCTATACATTGCTTAAGTTCCTATATAGATTGTCGGTAACATATGCTTTTAAACCTTCCTCATAAATCACCATCTACTGGTGAAAACCGCGTGAAAATCCTTTTTGAGTTTATCTAGATAACACAGATAGACAGACGCAACGGGGCACTTTGATTCATAATATGTAAGGACATTATACACATCATTTCAGGAGGGGTTTTGGCAAGAGTTTTTCGAGTGAAGTTCAGTAGCTGTTTTAATTATTCGCATATCGATTCCTAGTGGAGATATGTGTGTAAAATTGATGTAGTTTTGTATCACAAGTGTCTACAAAACCGGGAATGCGAAATACTTCCTGCCTGGATTAGCTATCATGGTTCCTACTAATCTAAATTTCGTCCAAATACTGATACAAAAATACAGGCGTTTGAGTGTTAAAGAGTATTAGTAAACATATCCACAAACTTTTGCCTGTATAATATCTTTAGTGTGATACGAGTACAAAGTGTAATCGACCTTAGCGAATCTTGCAGAGAAGGCTGACTTCATACATTTGCTGCCAAATAGTGCAAAAACATTAGAATGTTACATCTAATGGAAGACAAAGTGACTGTATCTGTATCAAAAGCTAAATATTTTTTAAACTTGGCACAAGGTAAATGCAAAAACAGTACGAGGCCAAAAAAACGAGAGGTAAAAGTATTCACAATTATTTACTAGCTGCTACCAGTGGCTTCGTTCGCGTCTAAGTAGAAAATTATCCCAAAGGAACATACCTACTCCCGAGGTAAAAAGTATCCTGTGTATGTGTTGTATAATGTAGAAGCACTTTTATAAAATTTTGTGAATATGAAGTAACATAGAGCATTTTTACTAGGTTACAACTTTGACATAAACGAGCATGGCAGTTGAGAGTTTGTCATTCTCACGCAAATGTCTCGCTGATGGTGGCACGTGTTATTGGGCCATTCTGTTCCCTTCAAAATGGTTGAGCAGACTGGGGCTGATGCACGCGTCATGCTCGTGAACGGGCGCCGTCGGTTGACACTGGTCATCTCTTTGCTGCCAGTTCAATTTCTATTTTTCATTAGATTTTTTTTTTCATTTCTTTACTACATTGTGCTTACATAATAGAAGCGACAAGAAATATGCAGATTAATTGAAAGATTAATGTAACACACAATATGGTTTTAAAAGAGTGGCCATGGAGTTTCTTGCACGTTCTTCTTCTTGTTGTCTTCTTCTTGTTCTTCTCCATAGAGATCTACGCTTTGGAACGTGCCATCTAGCTTCACTTTTTTTCCTGTCCCCTTAGCCAAATAACGACCGTTTCGTTTCGCTTGCATCGAACGCCTCGAGTCGGCCACGCCTCCGATTCCTTTGTTCTGACGTCATGTCAACGCTCAGTCATGTGGTCAGAGATGTCAACTCGAGGCATTCGACGCAAGAGAATCGAAAAGAAGTTATCGTAACTTGGCTAGGCCTGCTGTTCTGTTAACGATTCCTTGGAGTTAATACATGAACCGAGAGGTACATTGGCACAAGTTACAATCAGTATTATTTTTATGTATTCTGATCGTAATAATACCGCGCTTCCCGCTGTATTGATGAGATGGTTTATTGTAATTTCTATCAAAATAGTTGAAATACATTGGATCTTGTTAATATAATAAATTCCTGAGGTTCATTGAACAAACAAAGCATTTGCCACTAGTTTTTTCGTCTAGCCGTGTGGACTCAGTAGATCAATAGCGATACGCAATTTCAATACCAGTGTGTTTTAGGGTTCCGTACCTCAAAAGTAAAAAAACGGAACCCTTATAGGATCACTTTGTTGCCCGTCTGTCTGTCTGGCAAGACCCTTTATCTCGGGAACGCGTGGAAGTGTCGAGTTGAAATTAAAACCATATATTCAGGTCTGTGGCCCCTTGAAGCTGTTAAGTTAACGAAAAAAAAAAGATACGGCCGTTTTGTCGTAAAAAACGTATATTTCGACACTCTCAAGGGAATCAAAATTCATAGGGTACTTCCCGTTGACCTGGAACCCTGAAATTTGGCATGAAACAGTTTCTTATAGCACAAGTATAGGAGTAAACTCTGAAAACTGTAAAGTGCTTACGTCACAAAAAGAATATATTTTGATTCGCAAAAATCCTCCAAGACTCGATTTGGTAATTGAACTGTTTAAATAAGTTAGTTTGTATGGAACCGTCATTATGCGAGTCCGACTCCTCTTGCCCAGTATTTTTGTGTTTATTGAGCCAATTACAATTGATTTTGATGATTCTTATTTTGTTTGGTAAGTAAAAGTGATAGGTATTTCAGAGGTAGCCATATGAATTTATTTATTGTAATTAATTCAGCGCTTTGTCCAAAAATCAACAAATGAAAAACGGGCATAACTTTTTTATTTATGGACGGATATTTATGATCCTGTTTGTGTTCGAAAGAGCCTTTAAGTTATAATCCCCGAGGTAGTCTTATTACTTATATTTCGTTAGCCAATCCCAAAGCAATATGTACATTGAATCATTATTATAGGATTTTGGCATTTCTATAAGTACCTTGCTAGAGGTTTCGCTATGTATTTTATTTAATAGCTAAAATTTTAAACATATATATGGCGGCACGGTTGGCGCAGTGGTTGAGTGATTGGCTGCTGCGCTACGGGTCGCGGGTTCGATCCCCGCACGGTACAAATATTTGTAACGCCTACAGATAGTTGTTCCGGGTCTGGTTGTCTTGTGTATGTGAGTTTACATGTTTGTGAACGCACCCACGATACAGGAGTAATTCCTAGTGTTGGGCAGGGTTAAAAAAAAAAAAAAGTTTTTTATAAGTTCTATATAAAACTAGTCGTTCCCGACATCGACAGACGTTGTCCTGGCAGAAGGCTTTCCGTCAGAAAAAAAAAATAAGAACCCGATTCCAACGCCACCTACTGGGTTTGATTGTATTTTCAAACCATCCAGGGACACTCAAATATACGCATAAAGTTTCGTCGAAATCAGTTAAGCCACTTAGGAGGAGTTAGGTGACGTACAGAAGAATTATAATTATAACTAGTTTTTGCACGCGGCTTCGCTACCGTCAATTGACTACTCTATTCTACCCTACACTACTCTACCGTAATCTACCCTACTCTACCCTACTCCGCCTTACTCTACCCGACTCTACCCAGTACCCTACTCTAAGCTACTCTACTCTACACTTCCTAGTTAGCCTTAAGTTATACCGTGACCAGGACAAAAAGGGGTTCATTTTTATGTATAAAAAAACTATTTTATTCAACAATAGTACATTTGTTCACGCCATATGAATTGCTACATCAAGTACATGGTGTAAAAGCCACATTGCATGCTACCCGGCCACTGGCCAGCTCAGCACTAGGTCGCAATTAGAAATGTAAATCCACACCCTTTCCTTTTTTTTCTATGAATTTATAGGTCCTCAGTTCACCTGGATAATACCATAATTGAAATGATAACGAAAACAGGACTCTTACCACAATCACATTAAGTTGGTTTATTCAAGGTTTATAGAATAGAATATAATTAGGTATGGTATTTAGATACTCAAGAAAGAAAATTGCAAATAAGTAGTATGGACAAGATAGTATTATTCAGCCTTGCTATAATAATAATGCTATAAATATCAAGCTGAACCGTCACAAAGCCCAAGTAGAAAGATCTCAAGGTGTAACTTCAACCTCGCAAGGTGGGGCTACATTAACAGAGCAACAGCAGGATATTTACTTAATGCCCAAAAGTACAAAGGTGGACTTAATGGCTTAGGCATTTTCTACCAGTCAACCTGCGTTTGTAGACGTCCGCTTTTTTCAACGGACAACCGACCGTTGTCCGTTGTACAAACAACAAAACATTGACATCGTCGTTGTTGTTGGTATCTGTGTATCTATTACAGTATATTGTAATAAATTTTTGTTGCAAAACATGTTCTGAGAATCCAGTCCATTCAAGGTTAATAATAATAATAATAATAAAGGAATCTGTGGCCCGGCTGTCAAGTCGACTGACAAGAAATTTTTTCTCCGAAATATTTTTCGATAAATTTATTCTAAACACCTAATTACAATGTCCACCCACCCAAAAACATTAAGAAAAAAAAAAGAATAATAGTGAAATTACCGGATACCTACCATATTATAAATGAAAAACATGGCAACGCAATAAAAACAAACTGATATGCTGAGAGAATGCTGACTAGAAGCCGGGCGAAACAACCATTCACACACCCAACATCTTCGGGTTCGTCGCTCAGCTCCGCCTCGCAGCCGCCGGGACCAGCGCCAGCCGTGAGGCCAGTGATTCCGGTAGCTGCAGTTGCGTCGAGCTCGAGCGACGAATATTTCTCGCCGCCGACGACACCACCACCAGCGCGTCGACGGGGAAGAGGCCGACCTCCGGCCAGCTTGGGACCTCGAGGCCCTCCGGCCTTTGATAGGGTCCCCGCTGCCGGTGGAAGTGTGCAGCGCATGAGATGGACACAATCCATTAATGAAAATGTCATGCGCTCATACTTTGGGGCTACAGAGGGGGGAACTAACCTGACTGCGTACCGTGGTCGGATGCTCTCTCTGTTTCAGGTGCTTGAGCCAGCTGTCAACGTCACAGCCCAACGACTGTCGGATCAGGTACGGGTCATCCAGCGTAGCCGTATGTTGGATGATGCTGTGCTTGATAGACTGCGCCTGGAATCGCAGAGTAGCCGTGTTTCACCTGCTACACCACCGGTCGCGGAGCAACTTCAACCCAGTGCTTCACCGCGACCCGACCACGTTGGTGACGCCGATGATGACGCGGCTATATCTGTGAGTACCCAGTGCAATGAACGATTGAGGAGCGCTTTGGAGGACGCTTTTCGGGAGTACCGCTCCACTCCGCCGGGGCTTAGACCTCGACTACCTCGTTTGCCCATGCACAAGAGAAATAGGGCGCTGGTGTGTGCTTTAGATTCGGAGCTATCAAATTGTTTTGATAGCAGCGAAGACCTCACTGATACCCACTCAATCTTGTACTGTGGGGCTGTAGCGGCATGTCGCGTAGCTCACTGTAAATTTCCTAATTTTGACAGAGCTACACGACCAACCGTGCCGGCCTGGCAGTGCAGGATTGAGCGCCGTATCGGTGAGGCTAGAGCACTCATCGGCAAGCTTATCTGCTTCAGGGAGGGCAATACTCGCCCTAGAGTGATGCGCTTTGTGAGGCGGGCATTCTCGGGAACTGATATTAGTCCTCGAGATTATCTGCCCTGCGTCACAGAGCGTATCGACTTCCTGAAGCAGAAGATATATGCATGGGCAAGCCGTATTCGTCGGTATAAGCGCCGAGTGGAGCGGTACACTCAGAATCGCACATTCCAAAGTAATGAAAGGTGGGTTTACAGGGCTTGGGAGCGACCGGACCAAGGTGTGACTGATACACGCCTGCCGGATGATAACGCCATGTGTTCATTTTGGCGCAGCATCTGGTCGGCGCCTGTCAGTCACATCGAGGGTGATTGGATCCGAGAGGTCGAGCGCACATGTGATCTTTTACCAGTAATGGGGGCAATTACCATCAGCCCCCAAGATGTAGCCCGTGCAGTCCGTCCGTTGCCTAACTGGAAATCTCCTGGGCCGGATGGGCTGCACAATTTCTGGATAAAATGGTTCCAAAGGTCACATGCTCGCTTGGCATCTCAGTTCCAGTCTGCCTTAGAGTCAGGGTCGCTACCCCCCTTCCTAACAACAGGAATAACCCACCTGCTCCACAAATCAGGTAGTACTGCGGATCCTAAAAATTATAGACCGATCACGTGTTTACCGACGGTCTATAAAGTTCTTACATCCATTCTGAGAGCTAAAATCAATAGTCATATTGAGACAAATTCTATCATGTCAGCCTCTCAGAATGGATGTAGGAACGGGTCCCGCGGTACTAAGGAGCTGCTCCTCATCGATATGGCCATAAGCCAACAGGTTCGACGTTCTCGAAAGAATTTGTCGGCATGTTGGATAGATTACAAGAAGGCCTATGACTCTGTTCCTCATACATGGCTCATGAGGGTGCTAGAACTGTACAAAGTTGATACAACTCTGCGCACCTTCTTGATGTCGTGTATGGGGCAGTGGAGAACAGTCCTTCGCTATCCGGGATGTCGACAGATTTGGGGGAACAGTGAACCGATAAGGATTGAGCGTGGCATATTCCAGGGTGACAGTCTGAGTCCTCTGTGGTTTTGCCTAGCCTTGAACCCTCTCAGCACACTGCTGGAGGGTACTGGCTTAGGCTTCCGGTTGAAAAGAGGTGGTCAGGTCATATCTCACCTTCTTTACATGGATGATCTGAAACTCTTTGCCCCCAACGACTTGCAACTGATGGAGCTACTAAAGGTAACTGAAACCTTTAGTAGTGCCATCAGGATGGAATTTGGTGTGGACAAATGTGCAGTCATGCATGTAAAGCGAGGAGAGATTATGGAATCCGTGGGAATTCAACTTACGGATTCCATACACCTTAGATCCCTCTGCTCAACTGAAACTTACAAGTATTTGGGTATGTCGGAAGCGTTAGGCATCAATGCTGATGACGTGAAACGGTCGTTGAAGGAGCGCTTCTTCGGCCGCCTGAATAAAGTTCTGAATAGTCTTTTATCAGGCGGGAACAAGGTGCGCGCTTTCAACGGTTGGGTCATGCCGGTGTTGATGTACTCTTTCGGCATACTCAAATGGACTCAGACAGAACTTGACGCCTTGGATAGGAGGGTCCGCACACTGCTTACCGCAAATCGGATGCATCACCCACGGTCTTCGGTGATGAGACTGTACATCCCGCGGAAGTGCGGGGGTCGCGGCTTCTTAAATGCTAAGACCCTACACAACCGCGAGGTGTGCAGTCTCAGGGAATACTTCCTGGAAACCGACGTGGGCATGCACCGAGATGTGGTAGCGGTGGACAAGGGCCTCACTCCGCTCTCCTTGGCTAACGAGAACTGGCGCAAACCTATAATACTGGACACTAATGACCGCAGGGAAGTATGGCAGAGCAAGGAGCTTCACGGACGCTTTTACCGGGCCTTACATGGGCCCTCTGTAGACCTATTAGCGTCCGTATCTTGGCTCCGTTTTGGTGACCTCTTCGGGGAAACCGAAGGTTTTGTCTGTGCGATAATGGACGAAGTTATGATGACGAACAACTACCGGAAATATATTGTGAAGGACGGTACGGTTGACATCTGTCGGGCATGCCACCGGCCCGGGGAATCAATCCGACACATTATTTCTGGATGTTCTCATCTAGCTAACGGAGACTATTTGCATAGGCACAACCTCGTAGCCAGGATTATCCACCAGCAACTTGCTCTTAAATACAATCTTGTGGAAACAGAAGTACCGTACTATAGGTATGTGCCCGACCCAGTTCTCGACAATGGCAATATCTCATTGTATTGGGATCGATCCATAATCACTGACAGGACTATTGTTGCCAATAAGCCTGATATAGTGGTCA
This sequence comes from Leucania comma, assembly GCA_958295575.1. Taxonomy (NCBI): domain Eukaryota; kingdom Metazoa; phylum Arthropoda; class Insecta; order Lepidoptera; family Noctuidae; genus Leucania; species Leucania comma. The sequence goes on from OY282468.1 coordinate 9,140,870, forward strand.
TAGATCGACTAGAGCGTCGCACAATGATTATTGATATAGCGGTCCCTCATGACGAGAACCTCGTGAAAGCTGAGAAGGAAAAACAAACTAAGTATCTTGACTTGGCTCGCGAGGTTGTCGACATGTGGGAAGTGGACACAGCAGTCATTGTGCCGATAGTCGTTACGGCCAATGGCTTAATAGCCAAGAGCCTCGACCAACATCTGCGGAGGCTCTCGTTAGGCAGTTGGATCAAGGGTCTGATTCAGAAGGCAGTACTCCTGGACACGGCGCGTATTGTCCGGAGGTTTCTCTCTCAGGAGCCCTGACCACCGGTAGCTTGGACCCTGTTCCCGATGCCGGTGAGCTACTATTTTTTATATTTTTAAATGTTTTTTTTTTGTATAACCTTGTATAGAAAATATTTAAAAATGTAATTTATATGTATATACAAATAATAAAAGGAAATAATAATAATAAAATGCTAAGACCCTACACAACCGCGAGGTGTACAGTCTCAGGGAATACTTCTTGGAAACCGACGTGGGCATGCACCGAGATGTGGTAGCGGTGGACAAGGGCCTCACTCCGCTCTCCTTGGCTAACGAGAACTGGCGCAAACCTATAATACTGGACACTAATGACCGCAGGGAAGTATGGCAGAGCAAGGAGCTTCACGGACGCTTTTACCGGGCCTTACATGGGCCCTCTGTAGACCTATTAGCGTCCGTATCTTGGCTCCGTTTTGGTGACCTCTTCGGGGAAACCGAAGGTTTTGTCTGTGCGATAATGGACGAAGTTATGATGACGAACAACTACCGGAAATATATTGTGAAGGACGGTACGGTTGACATCTGTCGGGCATGCCACCGGCCCGGGGAATCAATCCGACACATTATTTCTGGATGTTCTCATCTAGCTAACGGAGACTATTTGCATAGGCACAACCTCGTAGCCAGGATTATCCACCAGCAACTTGCTCTTAAATACAATCTTGTGGAATCAGAAGTACCGTACTATAGGTATGTGCCCGACCCAGTTCTCGACAATGGCAATGTCTCATTGTATTGGGATCGATCTATAATCACTGACAGGACTATTGTTGCCAATAAGCCTGATATAGTGGTCATAGATCGACTAGAGCGTCGCACAATGATTATTGATATAGCGGTCCCTCATGACGAGAACCTCGTGAAAGCTGAGAAGGATAAAAAAACTAAATATCTTGACTTGGCTCGCGAGGTTGTCGACATGTGGGAAGTGGACACAGCAGTCATTGTGCCGATAGTCGTGACGGCCAATGGCTTAATAGCCAAGAGCCTCGACCAACACCTACGGAGGCTCTCGTTAGGCAGTTGGATCAAGGGTCTGATTCAGAAGGCAGTACTCTTGGACACGGCGCGTATTGTCCGGAGGTTTCTCTCCCAGGAGCCCTGACCACCGGCAGCTTGGACCCTGTTCCCGATGCCGGTGGGCTACTATTTTTTATATTTTTAAATGTTTTTTATTGTCATAATTTTTTTGTTAAGAAATATTTAAAAATGTATAAAATATGTATTATATAATTTAAATAAATGGAATAATAATAATAATAATTTTTATTCTTCCAAAAAGTACACATAACACAAAGACAAGATAACATCACATTATACAGGTTATTTCAAAAAGTGTCTCAACGACTCCCAAACTGAGCACAGCCCTAAGGTTGCCTGGAAGAGATCGCGGAATGCGATAAGGCCGCCTATTATTTGTATTTTGTTTAGACATAAGTTTTTCTAAGTTTTGTTTCATAAAAGTGTCAACAATAAAGTGTACTTATAATAAATAAATAAACAATTCGTTTATAACTAGCGCTTGTAGACCGCACTTCAAGCTGACATTCATCCGGCGAAAAAATTTTACGTGCAAGGATATCCGATTTTTGACGGTCCGTTGTCCGTTGTAATAAAACGGACGTGTACAAGTGCACTTAGGGTGATGGAGAGACAAATAGTGGTAGGTGTAATAAAGAGAGAAAAAAGGTGAATACAAGAATAGATATACAAATAAACCATAAAAATACAATTATATAATATATTATACACAAATTAATACTTGTGGAAATTGGAAATCCATCCATCCATCTGTATAATAAAACATGCAACTTAAGTGAACTCAGCTTAGAATTATGAGAGAGGCACAAATTGGGCCTAAAACTTAAATTACTACCATGCCAGCGTTACGACGAAAATCAAAAAGAGGAATTATTTTCAAGGAAAAAAACATTACCTACATTTAAATTCACCACAACTCTACCTCGAACTCAACATAAGGTGGAACTCACACGGCGCAAAGCAAAAATTGATTCCTCTCCTTCACGCTCGAACAGCTGAATTTGGATGAAACTGCAAGTAATAAGTACCTTATACTCGTACACATCAAAATTTCACTACTGCAATTCATAACGGGATCCACGGGAGGTTGTATTAATTCACTGGTGAAACTGCTGGCACGCATATAGCATACAGTGCACGCATTTTTCAAGATAACGATATGATATTTTGACACTTTATTTACTTCAAAATTCTACCGGGTTTATTCCAATTCTCACACTGACCTGTGTAGGTGGTACCTTTAAATAAAGCACTATATTTATCTAATATCGCGCACATCATTGCGCCTCGGTATGAGCTGACCCTTATGAAGTACACCAGAGTAAACAAACCTCAGCCACGTTGCGCTACATCACTTGTTTCTCCGTTCCGCCTTCCGCATTTCTACCCCAGCTGTTTCACCTGGCACCGCGCCATATTTAGGAACAGAACCGCTCCTCTGAGCTTCTGACTGACAGCCTTCTGAATCATCACCTCAATACTTTATTTAGCTAACTTTGAATAAAGCCGGATATTTTCCGGTATCATAAGCTTCTGCCCGAAACTTTGCCCGCCTGAAAAGCACCTATTTTATTATTCCAAGGAAGTTTAATTGGGAGATGAAAGTCATCCGTAATACGCTTTCGCGTTTATAATATTAGTAGATAAGAGCCTTACTATAACGTCTTAAACTTTCAGGCATGCGAGTGAGAAAGAGGTGGACCTGTATAGGTTGTATAACTAACCTATACCTCTACCTCTTTAACAGTTCAGTTTAGGTCGTGTAATGGATCGTGTTAAGATCTCGTGATAGAGCCTATGGTCGTAAATCACGTGAATACATAATATTGTTATTTACTTTTAGGTAAATAAAATAACATAAAAGATCCTAGGTTAACTACCAATCATAAACCACCATAAACTGTAAGTACTATAAACTATATGACCACCTATCATAAACTTAGTTTTAATGAAAAATCCCCCAAATGGAGTTTCCTCGAAACGCTGCAGATGTTGCTAGTACCATAAATACAAGGTGTCGTTCAGGCCAAAATGCCCGCACCTAAACAAATAATAACCCGAAAACTTCAACAATGATATTTTTTCATCGTTTTAAGAAAATCAACGCATTATTTCCTGGAAGGAAACGTTTGGCGAAAATATAATCTATCTTCAAGGTACTCTGAATCACGTTCCGTGTATTTATAACATTAGAAAATTAGAAGACAGACAAGTAAGCAAATAAACAGTGATGACTCGTACCAAATCTCTGTAATACATCTTTTTCATTACTCATACTCGGAAAGTAAATACTTTTCAGCTCTAGGGAGAATCGCTTACAACTGGGAACCGATCACTTTTCCGAAACTTTGTTGGTCGAGGTTCATTTCACTGAAAACTATTGCCCGACGTCTTTTTTGCTGTAAATATGCATTATTTGACATATTTTTAGATTATCGTACCTATTATTTTACCGAACTATGTTCGGCCGATTTACAGTAGTACATTGTTACCCTAGGAGTGAAAGTAACTACCGCCAATAGTTCGAGGGACTAAATAAGTCTTTAACCCGAGGTACATAAGCACTGTGCTTTGCATTGCATTTTTTCACGACTGCTTTAGCGTCTTCTCTGTTAAATTCTTAACTGAATGTGATGAACTTATCGTGTAATTACAATAGTACATTGTTACCCTAGGGGTGAAAGTAACTTATTTAGTCCCGAGAAGAAGTTTGGCGTCCGAGCGAAGCGAGGTCGCTAATATTCGAGGGACTAAATAAGCCTTTCACCCGAGGTAAACACTGTGCTTTTCATTACGAATAAAAGGAAAATAAAAATAAAAACCTGAGTCGTCGTCAAAGGTCGTCGTCAAAGGTCGTCGTATGATTTTAGGTATGTTTCTTTTGATTTAGGCCGTAAAAAGTTTCCGACAACTGCTTTAACCTCTTCTCTTAAGAATCAGGCGAATTCTTAACTGAATCTGATTATTGTGTAATTAAAAAAATTCTTACAGCAAAGATTTAGTAAAGTACCTATAAATAAAATTCTACAACAAGTTTCCCGCCATATTGCTTTTTTTTCTGGGGTCAATCGGCTATTCAGCCATCATTTTTCATTTTTATCAGTGAAAAATGGTAACTATTTCTCATATCTATGTTCATCATCATCATCATCCTTTTAATGTTCCCACTGCTGGGGCATACCTATGTTAGTTTTAAAGAATTAATTGAAAGTAATTTATAAATAATTAAGTATGTAATTAAAAAATATACCTATATAGATACTTATCTCTTAATTTCAATTTTACATCGCGCTGTATGAAAGTTGAGACATAGATCAATAGAAATGGGAAGATTGAACTAGTTTTTTTTTAATAATTTGACAGCTGTCCGTTGAAAATGATTCTCCCTAGGGACGAAAAGTATTACTTTCAACCCGCTCCTCAGGCAACTTTAGACCTACTTTCAGCGTATGAGTAATGAAAAATCTCTTATAGCACAGATTTAGTAAAGTTTAAACAAAACTCTACGACTTGAAAAAACCAATAAAGATGAGATTGCCGCTCTCCCGCATATTTTGTTTTTTTTTTTGCTGTGATCAGCCGGCTATTCAGCCTACATTTTTCATTTTTATCAGTGAAAAAATGGTAAATACTTCTATCAAATCTGTGTCATGTTTAAAGAAATAATTGAAAGTAAATCATAATTAAGTCATTTAAAAAATATGTACTTACCTTTACATTATTTAAATTGTACATCGCACTGTAATTGAGTGGCTGTATAGAAAGTTAGGACATGGTTCAGTAGAAATGTGAAAATAGAAATATTTTTTTAGTATTACTTTCAACCCGCTCCTCTAATCCAGTTCTATCTTCAAGTTTCTATTGAACCATGTCCCAACTTTCTATACAGCCAGTCAATTACAGCGCGATGTAAAATTGAAATAACTTAAAGATAAGCGATTTTTTTTTTAAATAACACTTTTTTAAAATACTTTCTTGAAAAAAATATTTATGAAAAATATTTTAACTAATTTTTCAATATTGAAAAAGGAAAATTACAATAACGTAGCTGGCCGGCTAGAGATAAAAAAAAAAAACAATAAAAAAATTGCGGGAAAGTGGCAATGCGACAATCCGATCTTTATTTGTTTTATCGAGTTCTATAAGTTTGGTTTACATTTCCGTACGGCAGAGATTTATATAACACGATAAGTAATATAAGTTCATCAAGTAAATAAGTTACCTACTTTCACCCTTAGCTAGGGTAACAATGTACGTACTATTTCATTACTTACTCATGATCAGAAAGTAGGTCTGAGCGGGGTCCGGCGTGAATCGACAATTAATAATAAAATGTAAAGTTGATTTGTAGTCTGAGTTTTTTTTTTGTATTGGAGTCAGTATTTGTTTGTAAAAAGATTTTTATTGTAAGTACGTCCAAATGGGACCAATTCGCGGAACCCTTGGTATTCGCTGGTGCTACTTGGCTAGTCCGACATTGCATATTTTAGGGATGTAATATAAATGACGTCCCCTACCTAAACGAGTTATTGACAAAATAGACAAAGTTTCGTGACCTTTTATGCCCATATGTCAATAAAGTTCGTATAAAAAATCAATGGTTCACGAAGATATATGGAACACGCCTTTATAGATAGGCCAATGATAGAGTTACCATTATGAAATGCCGCGGAATCGTCGAACCCTGTGGGGCGTAACAAAACAGGGATTTGAATGCCAATAAAATGTTACCATAGAACAAGTTACCAACACACGTTGAAAGTTGGTTAAATAATAACAGCAAGCACAGGTCGGTCTTCAAAGTCAGGCAATGCTTTCCGAGGTCAAACCCTAGATGGGTGATCCTCGATTTTCGGTGGGATTTTTTCGAGTGAAGTTCAGTGGCTGTTTGAATATTCGCAGATTGATTTCTAGTGGATATTGTGATGTAAATTGGCGTAGTTTTTATCTCAAGTGTTTGCACTGATTAATATGTGGAAGCATTGAAACAGGGCGAGAGAATTTTTAATATTAAGGTTTTTTTTATGTTCTGATTATCTCAGCGAAACTTGCCAAGAAGGCTGACATTTGCAGCCAAATACTACAAAAGTGCGAGTCATCTACACAACCGAACAAATATCGACCACTGCCTTCTCACGAGCCTATCGAGAGGAACACAAAGTCCAGCATCAATCCAAGCGACCGCCGTTATTTCACAAATTAGATATTTTATCCCATTAATATATATTTTACCCAATATCCACTAGGATATAAAAAAAAAAAAAAAAAAAAAACTAGGATATAAGTTTGATACACATTCACACGTGCTGTGCCTGTCCATTCTCAAAGGTAGGCGACCACTGCGAGTCAGCCAAATGAGTGAAACGATTCCTCATTACAACTACGTAAACAAGCCAGAATTTAACTGAAAAGGCTAACCCAATATTTTCTTTTCTTTCAAACTCTACAAAAGCTAAGTTTTCTAGCCAAATAGATGAATCCAGCCTTCTTTCAAACTCTACAAAAGCTAAGTTTTCTAGCCAAATAGATGAATCCAGCCTTACTACTAATAGTTTTCGGCACTTTCAAATTATTCCGTAACGTAATCTCGTAGATAAACACGTTTGAAATCGTAAATTAGGGTCAGATTCGCGATTTTTTTTTTATCGAGCCAGCCTTATTTATATCATGTTTTTATTTTTGCCAAGGTCATATAGTCAATTTTAATCAAATAAATTTTCATGGTGTTCTCTTCTATATTTGTGGATTTCCAGAGGTTTAAAAAAATTAAAAAATTAAAACTTTTTACAAAAAAAATACAACCGACTTCACAAAAATCAGCAAGAAGTGCAAAATAACTTTAATTTCGGAAGTCGAGTCGAGTTGCTATGGTTTTTTGAAGAGTTCCGTTCTATATCTTCGTAGTTCTTCATCAGATCAAAACAACATTTCTATGGGACTAACTCGGAAGTATAATCTTTCAAACAAAACAAAAATTTTCAAAATCGGTCCACAATTGACCGAGATATCGGTGAACATACTTAAAAAAAAATATATACAGCCGAACATAGAACCTCCTCCTTTTCGAAGTCGGTTAATTAGTAGAAACTTGCCTTAACCTAAATATCCAATAATGAGACAAAAGCTCTAGGGAGCCAAATACTAAGCACCTCAAAACCTCTCCTTTAATCGATCATTGTCAAGGGACAAAAAAAATGAAAAGAAAAAATAATATTATAGAGAATAAATACATGAATAAATATAATAAGGGAGCACATTTTGCGAAAACAGAAAAGTTATTTTAAAATGGCGTTTAGCTCGGAACCGAGCGCTAGCTGACGTTTTATAAGTGCCCATATAGGCCTATGTGAAATAAAATAAGTTTTAGTTTGATTAGTTAGGCCTAATACGGTTAAGTCAGGAAACATAGCTTAATTCTCTGTGCCTGCGAGTCACACTGTAGCGCGAACCCAGTCTCCTGTCCATGTCCCTCGCACTCTCTTTGCGCTCAACACTCTTTTGGACACGCACCCTGACTGTGATGTGTTCGCAGATGAATGGAAGACGATCATGTCAGTATGTCTGGAGTTCTGTGAGGTGAGTGTGTGAGTTTTTGTGTTTATGTCTTTAACTAATGTAATTGGCGGATAGCCGTTTTTGTTAAAGTTAACTGTGGGGCCTTACCATGACGTGTTGAAATATCATTCGTGCGGTGATTATGAGGAAATAAATAAATAAATAAGAGGGATGGAGCTGTACACGATATATCACCACCCCACCCTATTACAGTTCAGTTTAGGTCATAAAATTGATCACTAGCTCTTGACAAATTCACGGTTCCGTCTCTGCTTTGGCGTCCAATACACGGCCATCAATCAATGAATGACGGAGAATGATTTTTGAATGACTGTGGATACGTTGTGATTGATGGCAATGATTGACGCTTGCATGACCGTGTAATGGGCGCCTTAGATATTGCAAGAGATGACGAATGACCCAAAGAAACCTCAACCTGTGGGGCCATTCAAGTATTACGTCAGCAGTACAGGGGGTACATATATTACTAAGCAATATTTACGTTAGCATGTGGGAGAGGGTTAGATATATGCTTACTTTTACTATATTTGCGAAAAATCTACTTACGTAATACTTGAACGGCCCCTATCCATTGTGGGTAGGTACCTAACCATAGATATCCGTGTACCTAACCCAAAATAACAATTAATATAATAGGTATAATGAAAATATTTCGAAATCATTTTGTATTTTCTAAAATTGAGTTTATTTAATTTTAGAAAAGGAGGAGCAGAAACCTGAAGAAGATTTAGCTAATCATGAAGTTATATTTTTGAAAAGTATAATTGAGAGTCCTGATTTTGGAAGAAAATGGGAGGTAGGTAAATAAAATTACACTGTCAACTGATGTTGGCACGCAACAAGATGATAACATAAAAATACCTACGAGCTTTGTAAAAGTAATTTATTCCCAAGCTGCCACACTTGCAAATCCTATTTAATCCTTCCGCCCATCGTTTAGCAAATAATGAAGCCTTTTTCCGGTTCCGTAGCATCTATGACACATACCTACACACAGATTCCGCTTGGAACCTTGGAACCTTTGCCGCTCTCTTCTCTTTCTGTAGATTACATAATTATTTGATAGAAATACATAAATAAGCATTTATAACACTTATGTATTTTCAGTGTTTTCTTTGTTTACAACAAACAAAATACAACGCAACTTGCATGAAGTCAAGTTACAAACTGTATGCTATCCTTTTCTAATGCTATAATCTGTTGCTTCGGAACAAAGATCCTCTTTGAACTGACAGACACAGTGTTCCGCTGACACAGAAGCACGAAAATCGATAAATTATGACATAACTATAAACACTATCGGATTGGATTAAGGTTGAAATTTGCATGGAGTTTCCATCAATAACTGTCAAAAACTTGCAGTTGGAAAACAAGATTTAGCGAAATCGTGCCAGTGTTCGTTTGGGTGTGTTCTTTTATTACAACAAAAACAGAATTAGTACATAAATGTAGCTGTTTTCTGCTACTCTCCCCAGTATTAGCTCGTAAATAGTTTATTTAATTCTTATTGGAAATGCAACGTGTTGTCTACACGATAATACTGTAGTTTTCATTCAACAATTTAACAAGTGCCACGCCTATAAATGCTCGTAGCTCGTATTTTGGATTGGAGTGCTAAAAGTTCCTGGGTTCTGTTTTAATTACTGGTGAGTGTTGTTATTGCAGTCTATCGATTCGGAGGAGGACTTGATCGTAAAACCAGTCTCGCTGGGCAACGTAAACATAATACGTTCACTAAGCGAGTACCGTGGCACCAATATACGGACTATTGAACAAGCCGAACTCGCTATTATCGTGTCCAGGGCACACTTTAAGGTATGTACGCCCTACCAATATTAGTCAGCCTTCAGCGACTTGTTTACAAAGTAACGCAAATATTTACTGCATTGTTTGTAAGCAATAGTTGCCAGTTTGATGAAGTCTTTATCAGATACTCTGACATATTGAATACCTTATGAATATTAGGACATTCAGATTACGTTAAAGTAATTAATTACCATGGATACCAAATAAATAAAAAATGAAACCAACAGAAAACAGCACAAAATATTTTTCTTTTGTTTTAATTATAGACTAACAATCTTTCTCCAATATTAACTTATCTAATTATTTCCTTACAGGCTTTAATAGATGCTCATGACCAAATAGGTGCCATTTGGGTAGACAGAGGTTCTGGTATTGAAGAAAAACCTCCACTTCCAGAACTAGAAGGAAACAAAGACACAGCAGAAGGTGCTGACGGAACCACAGACGAAAACGGTGACATGCCTGTAGAGACTGTGAAAGTAGTGGGGCTCAGGAAAGTGCCTGGACAGCCTTTAGGATTAACCGTGAGTATGAATCCACTATTATAATAAAAGCAATATTATCTCTAGCAGTCTGTTATGTTTTTACACCTAATCTGCTAAGCGAACTTTTTATTCTGGAATTACATAGACAAGAATTTTTTGAAGTGTGAAACCACCCAGTGACTTTTCCCACTCAAGGGTGAAGCAAAAGCGCATGTCAAACTTTTACTGGCTAAAACTCACCTGTGCTTCAATTGCCCTTTGCATGCTAGGACCACAGTTTCACTTTAAGAAATTCCCTATGAACATTGACGCTATTGAGACAATTTCTGACTTTCGTGAAGAAGCTTGTATTAAATTACTATCTTAATGAATTTCTATTGTATGTGGTTCAGTTGAAACCTTATTAATCCATAACAAGTTTTTTCATGCTATGTACCAATAACCTGTAAATGTTGAAAGTTAATTTAACGGAATAAGGAAAACAGTCAGATGCAACAACTCATAATAACAACTGGTTTTCAAACTTCACAAGACAAAGAAAATAAATAATTGCTTTACACTGTTTAACAAAACTACATATTACCATTTTGACCTTGTAATGTTCAGTCAAATGAATATTCACAATCTGGGTATAAAATAACTCTCTCAATAAATTATACCTTTGCAATGTAGCCTCAAATTCCATATGTTCATAAGGCCATAAATCCAAATCATACCTCATATCCATATGTATAGTACCTTTATTGTTACTCTGTACACCTATTCAGTACAATATAATAAATAAACTGTTGATTTAACTATGAAATGGAGTACTTATTACTCCATTTCATATTGGTGTTGGTTTCCTTGATCGACATAGTGCCAAGAACCCAGGACCCGGAGTCATAAAATAACTTAAAAATCTAAAAAAAAAACAAACAATACAAAGCATACTAAGATTTGCACTCTGTAATCTAATTGAGTAGTGGGCATGAACACAAGTCAACAATATTACTGTGTAACAACTCGGGAGAATTATTATATATTCTTGGCACATATTGTACTAGAGTCTGTCTAACGAAAGCGCGACTTGGAGTTTTTTTTTTTAAATTAAATTGGCAACATAATGTTTCCGTCAAAAGCACGTCAAAGATTGTCAGTATTTTGTAACAAAGATTGATTTTAAAAATATAATTACTTATCATGGATAAAACAATAAAAAGTTATGTAGGAAAGCTGTGAAATACTATGATCAGTAAGTTTAAAGAAAAACAAGAAGAGAAAGTAGTTGTTTTTGATCTCGGGTTTTTAAGTTAGTATGACATTATTATCTTGATCATTGTTGACTGACTATTAGATATATTTTACGATATGATAATAATTTTTCTTATGTTTATAGATAATCTTGAAGATATTCAAGGACTGCGCGAAATAAATAAAAAAAACATTGAATCGTTAAGGAATTTGGGAGAAAAAACCTTTACACTTAAAACTAAGCTTTAAGAAGAAATATCTTCACTACCGCACTTTATACGTTCAAAAGCGGTCGAATTGATGTGATGAAATAGCATACTTTGAGGATGATAAAATTCAACATTTTGTGTTATTCACCTTTCCCGTGACTTTCTTGATATAATAGTAATATACCAATAAATAAATCTTTACTCGTTTTTGTATTGTATTGGTTATTATAGCTATCCAGTATTGTTCTACTGCTGTGCAAAAGCCATCCAATCTTTCTAATGGTCTCAGTCCCTTACTCACAAGACATCCAGGTCGGTTGGCAAACCTTGAGTTTAGACTTTTGGATGTTAGTCAAAGACCAAGTCTGTATACACCATAGGTCAAATGAGGAGATTACACATGTCCATAAGCTTACGCTTTAGTGATATCACTAAAGCGTGCCCATATGGGCAAAGTGCCCTTAAATAGTTCCTTGATGGACCAGTAACTTTTTCAGGTATTTTCTGTTCGACACGTTATTTCTTTGTCTTATCTGGCCCAGAAAGACACTACTTGGCCCAAGTAGACAATAATATATTTTAAGACGTATTGTATATTCTGTCCGCCTACGTGTACGTTCCTTTGGAGCTGCTGGTTATGATTTTGGTCTTCAACATTTTTATATGTAGAGCAACCAGCATTTGCTCTAGTCCTGTGGCTGTAGGAGAGAACAGGACAATATCATCAGAGAAACGCAAATTACTTAACTTAGCTTCGCTGATGACAATGCCCTTCTCTTCCCATTCGACTGCGAATGTCTGAAAGAAGTGGAGAATATCTTTGGGGACAACGGGACGCCCTGTTTGACTCATTCTGTTTGAAACATAGGATCTAATCTCTCTAACTTGCTGGAAGAAGTATGTGTGGATTCTATTTTTTGTTTTGTAAGGGAATTGAATATTTCTGAGTGTGTGATGCTGTTAAAAGCGTATTGGTTGAGTATATTTATTTCTAAACATTTTGTGTTCCTCATATTAGGAATATAGTTCGTCAAAAAGAATTATACGATTGTCGCAAATACAAAAAAATACTCAAGTATCAAAATTTTTTTCTCCTAGTATGACAGTAATACCATATTCAATATTTTTTGATTTGAACTCATTTTCTCAGGTCGCGCTTTCGTTAGACAGACTCTATTAATAATATGTTTTTACAATAACCTATTTTTATTATAACAGGTAACAACAGATGAGCATGGACAGCTCATTGTAGCTAGGATATTAGCAGGTAGTGCTGCCGCCAAACAAGCATTAGTGTCTGTAGGAGACGTATTATTAGAAGTAGATGGCGTCCACATAGACTCTGAAGACCAGCTCAAGGAAGCAGTAGCCAAGCCTAATGACAGGATCACACTCAAAGTTGGGCCTAATCTTAAAGAAAAGACTGCTCAGTTATCAAATAAGCTTAGTGTGAGTATGATCAATTATATTATTTTTGTTCTTAATTCTTTATTGCACACCGAAACAAGTTATACATACAGTGAAAATATAATTTGTGCACATAGGTAAAATCAATCATTTTTTTAAAAGAGTAATCATGGCGTTTATTCTTTGTTCTTCTCCATAGGAAACCAATTGGAACAGTGCACTAGACATTTTATAAATGCCCATACATGCCTTTGCTGTGAAATAAAACATAGTTTTTATTTCTGAGCTTCACTCAAAGTTGAGTTTGCTCCTAGCAAACCATAGAGTACATAGAAATCAAATAAAACATAATATTTTAGATACTTTCATATAATTATGTATTATGTCTTTGTGAAAGAAAATTCTCAATTTTCTTCTTGAATTTTTTTTGTATATTTTATGTCTGATGGTTTAATAAAAACTGTTAAAAACGCATTCAGAATGCTAAAGTACAGATATAACTGTAAGACCCAGTAGCAATCTTTATTATATAAAATGTATGTTATTGGTAATACATTACTGTCATATGCTAACTATATTATTTATTCAACCTTGTAGCTGTTGCAAACATGTAAATATATTTCTAGCGAATATATTTCGTACTAGGAATGATGCTCTCATTACATCATTATTTTAATAGTTAAGATATATAACATATAAAAATTTTAGTAAGTACAATGTTAAATGTATGAAGTCATTATAAAATAATAATCAACAACAAAAGAAAAATAATTGTGAAAGGATTACAATGTTATGATGAGATAATCCCAAATGACAACATAATTACTACATATAACTCTTTTTTGCTGTGCACTTGTGTGGTATATAGGTATCTGATGTAAAATATATTTCTCACCCAGAGATTTGCTGTAGGAAAACCCATATTCTGGGTTAAGCTCGCCTCGCCTTTTAACAACAATAACAATTAGAGTGAAATTAAAGTAATGTTAATTCATTCTCATTTCCAGTGCTACATGAGAGCCTTGTTTGACTATGATCCTAAGGAAGACACCCTACTGCCATGCAAGGAAATTGGTCTTGAATTCAAAAAAGGTGATATTTTACAAGTAAGTTTTATTCGTCCATCCATTCTGTGTACATACTCAACCTTATAGTGTTCTCACTAATGGGACTCAAGCCTCCTCTCTAGGAGAGAGAATGGGCCTTAATCCACCATGCAGGCCCAGTAAGGATTAGCGGATGTCACATATCTTTGAAGTCCATTTATAGAAACAAACAACTTGATATTTAGAAAATGACTAAGCCTTCTTCCGTTCCTTTAGGCGCCCTCGGAATCCTAGGAGGAGTTAGATAGATACTGATAGCAACTTTTTTTTATATCATGTTAAGAAAAAATATTTCTTTGCAGGTGTCAGATCGGAAAGATCCAAACTGGTGGCAAGCAAGTCATGTAGAAAACCCTGAAACAGTCGGGTTGATACCCTCACCAGAGCTAGAGGAGAGGCGGAAGGCGTATGTCGCGCCCGAAGCTGACTTTGTGCATAAAATCAGTATCTGTGGTGCAAGGGTAAGTAACTTCGATTTATACTAATTTTTTTTAATATTATAAACCTGAAGAGTTTGTATGTTTAAACGAGCTAATCTCAGATACTACTGGTTTCATTTGAAAAATGATGGTAGTGTTGGATAGCCCATTTATTGAGGATGACTATAGGCTATATAACATCACGCTACGATCAGTGGTAGCGGAGCAGTAACCAAAGATGCGGGAGAGAAAACGAGTCACCTCATAATAACTTCAGATATATTATCATGTTCCAACTGTGTCCTCGGTTGAACTTCACAACAGCAACTTAGGTTGCTCCCAAGCACGGTTTTCCGCTCCCCCCTTCACCCTAAGGTTTTTGATTGACGTATGGGAAAAAAGGTCCACATTGCATATTTAGGTCACCTAGTATCTAAATAAAAATTCACTTGGACAACGAAAAAATATCAGGGAGTGTGCTATGAACGTAGAATGATGTAATTATTTCAGCTGCTTACATAAACCTTTGAATGCAGACCAATTTTTCGGAAGCATACAATTACCTTATGAAATTAATTCCCATGAACTATGGACCACAGTCAATGTACCCGGAATTGTCCAAAATCAGCACATTTGTATGACTAAACGGCCATAATACACATTGTTTATAATATTGCCTTTCATTGTCAATTTATGAATCAAGGGATTCTCACGAACATTACATGTCAGCGATTTTGGTTTCATTGTTATATGATGCAGACGTGTCGTGATAACAAAACACTGATTGTTCCGGCATTTTGATAAAATACCGTAATTAGTCACTGATTTATTGTTTAGGGTTCTCTAATTACATAGTTGTCTAGACATAAAAATAATGACACTAAGATTCTTATAAGGTGCGAGTCATCGCCCACTTTCTGCCCACTGGCGTTTTACCAATTTTGCATAGTATTCAGATGACTATTAACTAAAAATAAATGTCTTTTGTTCGTCATCGAAATAAAATAAACTAGCTTGTACCAGCGGCTTCACGTGCGTTTTTGTTTTTAGGTGAGAAATCACCAAATAAGTTACCCCGTTCTGGGTGGAGAGAGGGAGTGTGATCCTTACAAAAAATCCTGCAGGTTTTGCCCGCGAGAGAGTTGAATATGTAAGCCTATGTAATTCAGTGATGAAGTAGCATTCTACTGGTGAAAGAATTTTTGAAATCGATCCAATAGCTCTTGAATTTATTCATACCTACAAAAAAATATAAGTCTTTCTTACTAACATACCTACTACATAGATAAAACTTCACTCAGTCATCAAAGAACTCTCCTAGAAATTGGTCTAGCCAAACTATGGGGACACTTTGGAAGACCAAAGACATCCTCATCAACCCTTACAAATATCGCTGACCAAATTTTAGTTATTCAAGAACGTATAGACAACATACAATGATAGACTGAAGCTAGTCATTACCCAGTCCAATAGGTTGAACAGCCATTGTTGGACATAATCCTTTCATATTGGGTCCCACTACGCTATACGTATTTATACGCTATACACTGTTTAATTTTGGTCGTTTTAATCCCGTGGAGGGTCGATTCTGTACCTTTGAAAGCCTATCGATCTGTAAAGATAAAAATGAAGAATAAAGTACTGTTTTTTAACTCGAATTAATTTACGCATGTACGAAATTGATTTCTTTAAGTAAACGTCAGCTGATCGAGATCAATGAACTGTAGGTAGTTAGTACGCAACGACCGACAACTCCCTACAAGTTCATTGACTCGTTTACTTAAAGAAATTAATTTTGTATAAGCGTATTCGAGTTTTAGAAAAAAAGTACTTTATTTTTTAATTTTATCTTTAAAAATCGATAGTTTTTCAAGTACCGAATCGATCCTCCACGGGATTAATACGACCAAATTTTAACGGTGTATTATGTTTATACCGCGTACATGGAAAAACTGGAACAAATTTACCTGCTTCGGTCTTCTCGTCGGATTATAATTTAAGCGTCTTCAAGATTAGATTGAATAGGCTGTTAACAAACTAGTGCGCCTCACCATCAACGATTGCATCACAGTTTACCATCAGGTGGTATTGCAGTCAAACATTATATATCATGATCTAAAAAAAAAGGTTATCAAATACAGCTTTCGTTTTCTATAAAAAAAAAAAAACACTGAAATACATCGCTAAAATCCGCCTCTCTAGTCTAGTAAAACTATTTTAAATACCTACACTTTTTACCTTATCATCTGAACAAAGTAACAGTTCTCGAGATTCGGTCATCCATGGCAATCGATTAGTGCGGCCCGGGGTTAACGATTTCACTTTATTGTCAAACAAGACCGCCCACGGCTTACGCTTGTTGCTGTAGACATAGGTTTTGGATAAACCTTGCATTTTATAGCGGTACGTAGGTCATTGCACCCGGTTTTTTATAAAATTTAACCTTAGCTAACTGAATCTTGAACTTGCTTGAAAGTTTACAACTTGGGTAACTTGCGATGTAGTCGTAAGCCATTACCTATTGTTATAACATCAGTTACCATTATTATCTTAAGTATCGCCACTTAGTGTCATCCCATAAGAGGGGCCTTCTCCACTCGTCTAGAGTCAACGTCGAGCATACAACGCGATGTTTGATGAAGAGGTAACGCAAAAAACGAGAGATAATGGCTGAAAACTCGGTTGGCATTCGGTAATTCCATGATTTATTCGAATATTTCACAAAACTTGTTTCAGGAATTAAAACACGTAATTTTAAACCCTTAAAAGTTTTTGAGAAAAATTGTGGTCATTCAGGATTTCAATTAAATGTGTAAGGCTTATATAGACATACGTTTTATACATGTTTAATATATGAGTACATTATGGAAGGCCAAACTCCACGTAAAATAACAGATTTTCAGAGGTCTTTCCTGGATTAGTTTTACACAAGATATCTGTGTATCTAAAATATCTGGAAATAGATGTGTTATAGTTATAACATCATAATCACATAAGAGCAGTTGTTTGAAAATGTACCTTGGGTTGGCTGGCCTTAAATGGCAATGAATAGGGTAGGCACATTGCTTGCAGATCACGACGGTCAATGGGGCTGAAAGGTTCTAGAATGGCGACGACGTACCATAAGACGCAGCGTTAGTAGGCCTCCCACTAGGTGGACCGATTACATAGTGGGGGGTCACGTGAATCTGATTGAATCGACACGCACAGGACCGATCGTTACCATTATTATTACTTATTATTGCAAACCCATACTGTCCCACTGCTGAGCAACGGCCCCTCTCCATTCCCTCCAATGGTCACGATTGCCAGTTCCCATATACAGGATCTATACAAAAATAATTACTCAGTCTAAACGCTTGTGCCGAACGACCATGTCCGTAAGGATTGAGGTGCCACATTTCGTATCTTCTCGCTATCCCTCCCTCTATTGGCCGCCATTTTCTACAAACTATATACAATAATACTGACCCTTTTTTAAATCAAACAGATATCAAAGAAGAAAAAGAAATTCGTATACGAGTCCCGTTCGAGCGTGCAGCTAGAAGGCGCCGAGTTAGCGCTGTATGAAGAGGTTGCGCGCACGCCGCCGTTCTTGCGGAGAGTGCTTGCGTTGGTGGGCACTCGGGGCGTTGGCAGGCGGACTATCAAGAACCGCATGATTGCGGAACACCCTGATAGATTCGGTGCTGTTGTGCCTCGTAAGTTAACCTATAGTTCATAAACTTTTTACAACTGTGTGATTTTTTTATTTACACGTCATAAGAACCCAACGTTTGCTTTTAACATTAACCTAAGATAAACCTTTTGGGCTTAAGAGAACTCACAAATTATGTCCATTCTCGAAAATTCGCATATACCACGCCTAAGATTGGTTTAGCTGGAAAGAAGTAAAGCGAGAACTTTTGGTAAGTTACTTTTGTCGGTTGTAGCCCATTTAGTTACAGAAATACTGTCAATGTTAATATTTTTTTTTATTTAAAAAATTACTCCTGTTTTCAAACATGTAAATTCACTTACACAAGACACTCAGACCTGGAATAATCAGTGTAACCCACACAAATATTTGTTCCGTACGGAAATGAAACCTGCGACACGGATCTTAGCAGACTGACAAAATGTAACCACTACTAATTTTATGCGTCACTCCTTCACAGTTTACTCTTATATCTTACAGACACATCCCGTCCCCCGCGACCGATGGAAGAAAACGGCCAATCGTACTGGTTCGTGTCCCGCGAGGAGATGGAACGTGACGCGCACGCCGGCCGGTTCCTGGAGTATGGAGAACACAACGGACATCTGTACGGCACGCATCTTGATTCTATAAGAGCTGTCATGAAGGAAGGTCTGTTATTTTTCATTATTCACAGTAATATTATAAAGATTAAGATTGTGTGTGTGTGTGTATTATGTAGGAATAACAAAGGGCCAAACGAATTTCGATGTTTGGTGCACGGGTGCCGAAATCCGACTTTTTGCCCCAGGATGTTGGACGATGCCACCCTCACAAGCTAGTTATACTATCTATCGTTGTGGTCTGATTTAAAAAACTAAGAAACCCGACTGCTTTTCTGAGCATTCATGAAAAAGCCCTAAAACAAGAAAGACGTTGTATCCGATTGCACTTATCTATATAATATTTGAAATACTGGCAGTCGGGACCCATTCTAGAATTGAGAGCACATACCTATATTACGTTGCAGATTACTCCAATCTATTGACTAGACGGCTGACTTTCAAATATTTGGCACGCTCTGCGACCTGAGCGCCAAAAATCCGCCATTTTGTTTTTTTTTATTTTGATATACCCAGTGTCACTCTCACAGTAAATACGAATCTAACAACACCTCTCAAGCTAAAATCCATCGAACCGTTCAGGCTGCAAAGCGTGCCAAACAATTATACATACATACATACTCTCGAAAAACATAACCTTCCTCCTGGCGCAGTCGGGTAAAAAAACATAACCCTCCTTCTGGCGCAGTCGGGTAAAAAGAGCACCTAATCCACAGCACTAAGCTCTCAGTAATATACACCCATTCTTCCACCACCACTCTTCCCCTGCCCAATCTTATGTTATGAGGTTCAGTTTCCAAGTGAGTGGTGCTGCAGAACCTTCCCTTTTCTATGGATAAGGCCCGGTATCCACCAAAGTGGAGAAGAGAGGAGACGAGAGGAGATGTGTTTGAATAAACCAACCCGATTTCGTTATTTCCACATCTCGTGAAAATGGATCCAGCGGAGAGGAAAGGAGATGTCTCATTTTTCCGTAGAATTTTGTGCGGCAGAGCGGAGAAGTGTCTTTAAAGATAAGTGTGTGTAGTGTGTGTTTTAGTCGAGCGGCCGGGCGCTGCACGCACTCGCGCAGGCTGCCTTCTCAACGCGCCTCTTCTCTCGCAGCTCACATCTCTGCTACACAAAGCTCACAATATGTCCTCTTCGCTTTGGTGGAAATAACCTGCCAGCTTCGCAACACACCTCTCGTCTCCTCTCCCATTTTGTGGAAACCGGGCCTCATCCTAAGAATGTAATCATTTTAATTTTACATTACTTTTTCCAGGAAAAATGTGCATCCTAGATTGCGCCCCACCATCACTGAAGCTGCTCCATAACAGTGGAGAATTTTTGCCATTCGTCGTCATGATAGCAGCGCCAGGCATCGAACAGTTGAGGAACCTCACTCATGCCTCCAATCGTAACTTAACGGTGAGAAACCATAAACTAAATAGTGAAGTTGTTGCACGAGCTAGCATCATTGTAATTTGAACCTTATGTCAATAGGACAAAAGTCTCATGAAGCGCTCATGTTTTCTATTATATCTCGACTATAACTGGTTTAAATATGGCACATTAAGCAAAAATAACAGTCACCAAAGGGACACAGCCAACGCATGCATGTGTTTTCTGTGTACCTTGAAGGCGCAGTAACAGATTTTCGGGTATTAATCGAGGTGGGCATGTAGCCATAGCAGCGGGTTCAATTTATTTGCCCCATACCATAGTTACACTTGATCAGGTGGTATGATGGTGAGTGGTGGCCACTATAGCTACTTCATGTGTCATATTTACGACTGGATTGTGTTTATTACTTAGACTTTATGAATGCCCCTGTACAACATGTAACATTGTAAATGCACATCCTAAAGTACTATGTTCAAAATCGGCTACAGAATCGATTTCGGCTTATCTTAAAATAATTCTTGATTATTTAGATAAATCTTGATTGCGTCACTACTGTGTTAGTGTGCGTAAGTAGATACCGAAACCGATACGCTACCAATATAGTGCATCGATTCCCGTTATTAGCCTACAATTAGGTTAGCTAATTTAAAAAAAAACTGGCTAAGCGCAAGTCGGACTCGCGCGCACGAAGTTTTCCGTACCGTCCGAAGCCAAAAAATCACTCCTTAAATATTTATTGTTGTTATAGCAGCAACAGAAATACATAATGTGTGAAAATTTCAACTGTCTAGCTATCGCGGTTCTTGAGATACAGCCTGGTGACAGACAGACGGACGGACAGACAGCAAGGTCTTAGTAATAGGGTCCTGTTTTTACCCTTTAGGAAACGGAACCCTAAAAACAATACTTAATTTCTAAGTGCATTATTCCAGTTACATGTTGTATAATTGTGTTTATTACTTTGTCTTTATGAATGCCCCCTTAGTTTCATACGATTATTTTCAACTAGAGTTTGGCTGAATAGTGCGGTATGATCATGTTTGGGACGCTTTTCTTTTATACCGAAAACCTCTCGAAAACTAATGCAAGTTTCGTATTTACGCTGGAGTTCTTTTTTAATCTATGTATATGTTACCGACAATCTGTATAATTCAGGTATTCTATACAATACCGAATGCGCAACCGGTAATGTGTGTAAAAGAAGGAGGTGATGTAATTTTAGGGCACCCCGACACGGACAGGTTAGGTTAGGGTATTTTTTTTTATCACCGCCTGAAAATAATATTGCCTAGGTATTGTATAGAATACGGGATTATATAGCTTGCCGGTAACATATACATATAAATAAAATCGAAGTTTTTAGTAGAATTGACATAATTATAAAGAAAATTTTGTAATATCAGTTTTTTTTTTACTAAACGCATACAAAAAGTATCCGATACCTATAACAAAAATGTAATTTTTTTTAATTTTTGTGTTTCCATTTCTTCTGGCTAAACTCTGAAACGGCTGGACCTATTATGGCGGGACTTTACAGTAACGAATAGTGAGAGTTATAATGAGAACGAAATCGAGGGTAACAGCTAGGTGGATTATAATATATTTTTTTTTTTATTTAATTTACGTGGCCAAAGTACACGAAATACGCCTCCGTCATGCTTTTTTGTACTCACCAATGTTCGATAGAAAAGAAGAACGTCCCTTTTTTTCGTAAAACAAAATTAAAAACTAAAAAGCTCAGCTTGCAGATGGGCCTTATTATTTTGACCTTTTTAGTTTCCAAAAATCCCTTTATAAGCATGTTTTATCCAGATTTTGGTTATTGAATATGTTGATATACGTTTGTTGCGCATGCGTTTCGTAGTTCGACAGGCAGAGCTCCATTCGCTACAGCTCCAGACGCGCGCGCACCTTGGAGTCTCTGGCATCGCTTTATGAGGTAAGTTTTAATGTCTTTTTTTTTACAAGCATAGAAATTGATACAAATAGAAATAGTGGAATGTTTTGAATAGTTGTATAGATATTTTGTCCTTTTTCTGATGTAATTTACAGAGCGTTTTTAGTATTGCGCTGCTAATTCAAGATAGAAAACGGTTGTATAGAATATGCCTCTTCAACGCGTCCGATATATCCGACAAACATTCTCGCGTTTATTCCGCCAGGGTCGCACATCCACGACCACACGCTCGCATCTCTTCAGCTCTTCTGTTACCTATGGGGACTGAAGAGCTAAACAAGATGGAGTACCCAGTAGCAAATACACGACCCTGGCGAATAGGACGCGAAAACACTTATCGGACCAATCCGGTTAAAGCAAGTTTTGTAGGAACTTAAATCGATGTTTTCAACGACACTTATTAAAAATAATAACCCACAGGAAGAAGACATGAAACAAACTTTGGAGGACAGCGCCCGCATTCAACGACAACACGAAAAGTATATAGATCTCGTTATTACTAACAATAATACCGATACGACTTATTCTAAAATCATGGACGCCTTGCATTCACTGTCGACCGACCACCAGTGGGTCCCAGTCAGTTGGATTTATTAGCATTGCTAAAGTTAGTACTGGAGCCGAACTATGACGGGTTAACGCTATCATTGTTCCACTGTGGGAGTGAGACAGAGCTACACAAAAAGAATTACACTATCCCTTTTTCGCAACGGGATCACAATGACATTTACACGTCATAGTACGACTCCTGAAGTGCGCATTCATTGCGTTTGCTTCGCTATCGACATAGTATAATAAGCGTCTTCCCGCACTGACTTAAATAAATTAGAATCAAATTTTTTTAACATATCTAAGCTTTTCAACTATGATAGTCGAATTCCGATAATCATGTCATAATAAAAAGTGGATCTAATAAAAAATAATGTATAACGAGTCGGTCAGACAATAATGAAATGCACTAGCAATTTATAGTCAAGAGAATTCGAGCAAATGTATGCTTTGACAAATCACTTTTACATCACTTTCTTAAAATATGCATTAAAAAAATATGCCTCATGTGTTTTATGAAAATTTAAACCTTTTTAAATAATAAGAGCAAACAAACATCACATGACTGTATTAAAAAACTTAATAACCTAATAATTAATTTGTTCTGAAAAGGATCAAGTAATAGAATTTAGCCTAAGTATAAGTGCGGATGTATTTATATGGAATATGTTGAAAAAGAAAGTGCCACATTACGAACTTTGCTGAAAAACGAGGTTTCTATTTATTTAAACAAGGCATTCCAATTAATATAAATATACGCCATTTTGTTACCAACGGTGTACAGATAATAATTTCATCAGGTATTTTTAATATTCAATTCTGTGTTCAAAGTGTAATACCAATATTTTCGTTACTTCAAATTTAGATTTAGTATTATAACGAAATGTAAAACATGCTCATCAGTCAAAGGGACTAAAGACTTATGAATGCAAAGAAGTATCGTACATTTTATGTAATAAAAAGATGATTCAATTATATTCCCACCTGAGGTATCGAGCATCGTAATAAGGTATTAGTATAAGTTTAAAATAATTGTGCAGCTGTATGGCCTAAATTATAAGTATTGAGTATATTTTGTACGAATTGATGGACGTCTGTAGTAGTTAATACTTCTCGCTTTTAGTTAGCGTAAGATAGATGCATTTCTCATTAACTGTTTCACACTGCCGAATTCTTTAATAAATTCTACGCTAGAAATTATTGCATCACAAAAAAAATCGCATCACATTTCAAATTCAAGTATTATATTTGTAAATCCAATCTGTTTTGTTATTACAGGCAGAATTTATTCACTAATGAAATTATTGTCTAATAGTCTCTAACGTTAAGAAACACGAAAATCAATTTATGTTAAATAATACAATTGTAACAACTGATAGATTTAGATTTATATTAGTTTTAAGATTTATTTTTTTACTGTCAAGTGTATGTATTGTCTCAGTGAAGTAGCATCAAGACAACTGGTACAGAAGTATTATGACATAATATTATAATGGTGCCGAAACATGGCAGCTTCAATATTTGCTTACATAGTATTGTATCACTTATTTAAGCTACATTTTTATTGTGAACCTAGCTTGTACTTCATTAAGAATCTCACATTCCGTCCATTTTGTTTTGTTATTTAGCTGTAAATTTTATTGTGTCAAGAATTATTCAATATACATTATGTAACTACATATTGCTTCATTTTATTTCAATGCTTTAATATTTCAATAAAACTCTGCGCATAGACATTTGAATATTTTATTAGTTCTTCAGTTTCTACTCGCTAAATTTAGATACGGTTTACTGGTTAGTCTGTCGCGTAGTGCTTTTGTGATGGCGAACGGAACTCTTGAATATATTGGGATCAATATGATTCAGTCCAGTTTCACTTGCCACTGATCCGACGTTGGGTTCCACCTCAGTTTTCTCCAATAAGTGCGGCGCAAGTAGCAGAAACAATTGCTATAAAAATACCGAACATTTGTGTCAAAAATTTACTTTTTCAAAAGATATATAACAAAAAAAAAAAATTGTCTTACTTCAGCCCAAGGTATCAGGGGCAGATTAGCAAAGGCTGCTTGCCATCCAGGAAGACCCAAATGCACAAGGGCCATTCTGAAATAGTGTGTAAAAGAATCAGCCAGCCAACCCCAGGCGCCTTCTCGAGTTACTAACCACACTGACCACATTCCTCCTGTGTGCACTAGGCATACCTGAAAAAAGACAATACAATATTTTAAACTTTTGCAATACGAGCACATTGTGCCTATTTCTTGTATATGGCTATGTCGACATCTGAGAACTTATACTAGTATTTTACGAAGTTTTTTCTTTATGACCTTGTAGGTATATTACTATTGCATAATATAATAATTATCTAGGTTCAAAAATACCTTTCCAATAGTCCTGCATGAATCCAATTCAAATACTTTGCTCTTTGTATTCAGCAAGGGTCGAGGTCCACTGGTTGGTCGTGTAAGAGAAAAATCTACCAAGTCCTTCAAAGCCGGTGAGAAACACAATTCATTCAAAGAATTCACTCGAATTGAACCAACTGGTAGAATTTCATCGGCTGTAAGTTTAAAATTATATGTTAGAAGAACTGATAGACAAACTGTTTTTTATCATTTTCAATGACTAGGACCCGGGAGCTATGTCGTAGGTACAACAATTCTGTCCAAGTGCGACTCGATTTCCGCACTACAATATTAAGATACAAAAACACGCCGATAAATAGACGTGTCTTGTATGGGGACCCTTGAATTTTTAACTTCCATTTTATTATTTACTAGGGACCCGCCCCAGCTTCGCACGGGTGCAATATTATGCATGTATTATAAATATAAACCTTCCTCTTGAATCACTCTATCTATCAAAAAAGCGCATCGAAATCCTAGCAACTTGGTTTTTATAATATCTAGTGATTAATGCTGTTAAAATACTCATTATGTCATTGTGAAAATTTCAGCTCTCGACCTATTACAAGTCATTAGATGATTTCCCGCACCTTTAAAGAAATCCCGGCTAGTATCAAATTAACGCTATTTAATTGTCTCCTAATCTTCGTGGAACTCATACTACTAACCTGAATATTTATAATGCCAAGTTAATTGAAATCCATCGGTCGAAGCATAGAAGTTGCGTAGATCCTCGGGAAGTAAGGCAGAATGTCTCTGCTCCCATGTAGATATGGCTACACGGTCACACGGCGGTCTACGTTCTACATTGACATTACAAATCCTTGGATCCGATTCTGCAAAACAATATGTAGCTCTGTTAGGTAGGTACCTTGTTAACTGGCCACCTCGTCGTCTTGACTCTAGAATAGGTAGCTCAGAAGACATGTAGCCTGTACTACTAAACAAGATCCTGAATTCAATTCCGAGGTCGAGCAACAGTTAGTGGATTGGTATTATATATAGCCCGGAATAGATGTCTATAAGAAGGTGTGCTTGCGAGTAAAATAACCGCGCACAGCTGTCATCAAGAGTCGAGTCCGCTATGCATCTTCGCTCTGCCTTACTACCTACGCATCTTTCTAGAAAAACACCTTGATGGCATTATGTCGGGGTACTTTAAAACTGTGGATAGGTACGCCTCTACACAGCTTTAATGTTATGTTATGTCTTACCCACCTATACAAGTAAGTTAAGGATTTGGCGTCCAAGCCAAATAAGTTTACGGCCCCATGCCTCAAAGAAAACTTTGCTAATTACGAAAATGTGGTTCTAAAAAATGCGACACAGAGCTTGAAAGTTAAGCACCTCAAAACAACTTAAAAAAGCTTACAAAGGGTAAAATTATGCTTTGTAAGCATTGATTTATTATAAATTTATTTAATCTTCATGCAACCGAAGGTACAAAGGCGGACTTAATGCCTGTAAATCAATGTTTTTTTGGTTAGATTAATATTCCAGTTATACGGGAAGCAAGTTACAAGAACATATAGTAGTCTTGTCGGAACGAAACTATGAGCGGCTTATGCACCGCGCGCCCCTCGCGAACTGACGATGACGGTTGCCATGCCGGACGGGCCATAGCCTGGTGATGGCAAGTATGGTGTTTCATACTTCTCCACCCTCATGTTGTTAGTAAGTAGGCACGCCTTCTTATTCTGATTTGTAGCAAAAGAATAAGTAAAATCAGTATGTCGCAAAATTGACGGCACGGTTGGCGCAGTGGTTGAAAGATTAGCTGCTGCGCTGCTTTTTGCGGGTTCGGTTGCTGCGTGGAACAAATTTTTGTATGGCCTACAGATTGCTGTTCTGGATCTGAGCAAAGAGTATATAAAGTTAGATCTGGGTGTCTAGTGTACGTGAACGCACCCGCAATACGGAAGTAAATCCTAAGTTTGTGGGGAGACGTCCCGTAGGAATCGCTCTTTTCTGCATATTAGAAGAGGGAGAAGTTAAAGTAAAATTTCAAATCCACAAAATTTGTACACTTTATAACCAGGCTACGGTTTATTTATACAAAAAAATCCGTTTTAAAAAGAAGTTCTAGTTCTGAAATCCTATTCTATGCTATTTTTTATTAACGGCAAACAGAGCTGATGTCGACTATTCTGCCAATATCAAAAGTAGATTGGAAAAGCAGTTATATCATTAACAAAAGGAATTAGTATGCTAGAAACGTACAATAGTAACTGAAAGCATTCTTTCGTTTGTTAATTGGATTTGATGGGTTAAATGGACTGAAACGTTCTGAAATTCATCAATTTTTAAATGAACGTAAAAGTGACAAGTGTCAGATAGGCGTGGGTCGTTACACGATTTTCACGAAACGTAACGTAACCCGGTTTTGAAAACACGTTATTTATGTAACCAATTATTTTTTCAAAATGGTGATTCTGTTGTAGTATGACCGTTATTCACGAAACGATAGAACAGAATAATACATATCACAAATTAAGTTTTTGGAACGAATACGTTTTTGTAGTTACAGTATATATCTAAATTATTTCAAGCCGTTACAATTATTCAACTACGACAAAAAAAAATCCTAAAAAGTATGAAAAAAGATTTTTGGGATACTGAAATAAACAAGGTTACTGGAGAAACAAGAACAAAACAAAAAAAAAAGCCGTAGTCACACGTTATATAGGTATAGGAAACCAACCATAACACTTTAATAACGTGTGACTATGGCTTTTCTACGAGTCAAGCCCTTTCTAATGATACCAAACACGGCATATTTATCTCATTTTTATTTTTTTACACATTACTTTTTGTCCGCTAGAGGGCGCCACATCGATTTTTGTGACACGTTATGACACGTTTCGTAGCCTATGTTCAGCGGACGAATAAGACGGTTCTAACGATATCTCATACGTCGAGTTCCGATAAGTAGATTAGGAGCTATGAGGGAACAGATGAACATACTCACATACATACATACATAGCTGGTCAAAATCATAACCCTCCTTTGGCTTTGCCGTAGTCGGGTAAAAATGAGTATCACTCACATCAAATTAAACTAATCTTTATGAGTAACGCATCATAATATTCTCTCCTTTCCATTAGTTTTTATTAGTAATTGGTCAGCGTGTCTTGTTCGTACTCCGCGTACTCGTAACGTTCCGTTTCTCCCCATTTCAATTTCATTCGGTCCACTGTATTGGCTTTATAACTTGCAAAATCAAGTGTCACGAAAATCACTAGTTACTTGCGCTACTGTTCGCGGTTACATGTCTCTTAGCCAGTTACTGTAAATAGTGACGTGATTTGATTTAACGCCCATACCTAGTGTCAGATAAGATAACGTCAGTGTCACTGCTGATTACTTCAACTCGTGGTAATAATCTAACTATGAAGGAAACGTGGACCATTTATTTTTCTCCTGTCCTAAATTGCGTTTCTCTTTTCATGATATCATTCCTTCACATATCCCTCGTCCCACCTCGATCAAATGTCTTCTTCCTTTTGTGTTTACACGTTTTATATTTAAACTATGTAAATTCATTGAAGTTAACAAAATTAAATTGTAACTATTGTAAATACTTTTTTTTCCAGTCTTTAGAGTTTTTGTCTTGTTTATAATTTACTTACTCATAATCTGTGGTCATTAGAGTGACTGACTGACGGACGGTTTCTGTCTGCGAAGAAATTCTTTTATTTTGTTCTTTAATTTAAAAATATATTTATATTCATTTTACTGTTAATTCTCGCTAAATACTATCCAGCGTTTGACGGTATATTAATAGTTCGTACGTGTTATTGGCAAAATTGTGGTGTCTCTTCCACAAAGGCCATTAATGAAGAGTTGAAGTTATATCACAAAATCAGTTCACAAAAAATATTATATAAAATATAGCTATCGTTAGAATTACATTTTGTATACCTTATTTCTAATATAAATATGACTAAGTCAATGGATGGCGTTTGTGCCATAAAAGCAGAATTTGTGATTCAGCGACCGGTCAAAAGCACTGGTGAAGACAGTGTTGATTCCCTTAGTAAACGAAAATTAGTCGATAACAATGAAGATGAAGATTCAATAGATAACAAGAAAGCTAAAACTAACGACAGTGATGAAAATAAAACCAAAAAGACTAAGAAAAGAGGTCAAAATAAAGCTCGACCGAAAACGTATCAAGATAGTAAGGAAAATAAACCATGTCCGTCTATTGTCAATGTTGAAGCACCTGAATATGTAAATCCATGTCAATATAATAACTGTAAATACATTCACAATCCACTTGATTATATAAAATCAAAACCCAAGGATTTGGGTGATGCATGCCACTTGTATGAAACCCGAGGGAAATGTCCAAGGGGTATCGCTTGTCGATTTGGATCTAGTCATATAACTGATGAGGGCTACAATAAAGTTGACTCAGAGAAATGGAAACAATGGAAAGATGATGTCAAAAACACATTACTACCAATGCTTCAAATATCACTTCAGAAAAGAAAATATGATTTTAATTTTTCTGAAAAACTTATAAAACATATGGACAGAAGGAAGAAGCCAATTGATAAGGAGCTCACTGAAAGTACAGAACAATCAAAAGAGGATGATGAGAAACAAAAAGAGTCCAAGGAAAATGATGAAACAAAAGTAAGCAATAGTGGTGCCATCACCGATGAGGACTTGATTAAATTATTGCCACAAGAAAGGAAAACTATAGATTGGAGAGATAAACTATATCTAAGCCCTTTGACTACTGTTGGAAATCTGCCATTTAGGAGAATCTGCAAACAGTATGGGGCTGACATAACATGTGGAGAAATGGCCTTATGTGAATCTTTACTCAAAGGAATGAAACAAGAGTGGGCTCTAGTTAAAAGACATGAATCAGAAGACTTATTTGGAGCACAAATATGTGGAACTAATATTTATACTATTACAAAAGTAGCACAATTGCTGCAAGAGAACACTGAGCTTGATTTCATTGATTTAAATCTAGGATGTCCCATTGACTTAATATACAAAAAAGGTGGAGGCTGTGGTATGATGCACAGACTAAACACACTGGAAGCATCAGTGAGATGTGCTTCCAAACTACTAAGTATACCTTTTACTATTAAAATGAGGACAGGCGTTTACCAAGATAAAAAAATTACTCATACTATTGTACCAAAAATGTCTGAATGGGGTGCATCACTCATTACAGTCCATGGTAGGTCAAGAGAAGCAAGGTACACCAGATCTTCTGATTGGGAATACATTGAAACATGTGCAAAAGCGGCATTACCCTGTCCAGTATATGGTAATGGTGATATTTTAAGCTATCAAGACTATGTAGAGAAAAGAGCTATTGCCCCCACAGTCCAGGGGGTGATGATTGGAAGGGGAGCACTTATCAAGCCCTGGATATTTACTGAGATTAAGGAACAGCGAATTTGGGACATAAGGAGTAGTGAAAGATTTGAAATAATAAAGAAATACACTAACTATGGCTTAGAACACTGGGGCTCTGACATGCAGGGTGTGGAGAACACACGCAGATTTTTACTAGAATGGCTATCATTCTTGTACAGATATGTACCTGTTGGGTTGTTAGAACAACCTCCACAAAGAATAAATGATCGTCCACCTTCATACTTTGGTAGAGATGATTTAGAAACATTAATGGCATCAGGCAATTGCTCTGACTGGATCAAAATTAGCGAAATGTTATTAGGTCCAGTACCTGACGGATTTAACTTCTTACCAAAACACAGAGCTAATTCATATTAATGATTATTTATTCATAATTTTATTAAGAAATTATAATAGAATTACTGTGTTATAAATAAATAATTGAAAATATTTTTCGGCTAATTTATTACATATTCCAGCTAGTACTACACTTCAAAAAGAAAATAAGTTTAATACAAAGTAATTTTTATGTCCACTACATTCCAAAAAAGTAAGTTTTTTTAATTAAACTAGTCTGTGGAAACTTTAAAGAGTACACTTAGAGAACCTACCTAAGATTTTCGTAACTCCCAAAGTAATATTTTCATAAAAAGAGTCTTCAGATACAAGATCCACACAAAAACTCATTTTTAGGTCACGCAATTTTTTATATTTGAACTGAAAATACTGAAGTTTTTGTTTCTATTGCAATGGAAGTGATCGAGACAATAATAAACTTTATTTCACAACAAAAATCATTTAGGTCAATTTTTTTCTTGCACAAAATAGTTTACCTGGTTACCATAGCAACAAAATCTGGAGCTGGAGAACATGCACGCACGATGCGCCATCTAGTGTTGAAAAATCGGAACTTTTAAAACGCCGGCTGGCTAAGTTCCAGAATAATACTATTATGACTACAAAAATATATTGGAAAAGTCTGACCGAAGAGAATGTGGGCCCAGCCTCGGCCAATCACCATTGTGTTGACAGGGTTTCCCCGTTTGTACAATGGCTACACAATAACGATTGGCCGAGGCTGGGCCTACATGTAAACATAGCATTACCATGACCACCAACCCTCTCACTGCGGCTGTAAGACGCACGCCGCCATATACAGCGATTTGAAGTGGGGGCAATAACGTTCCAGTTTCCACCTGGGAATTTAATTCCCGATTGCCACCAGTACCTCTACCATGTGGCAAATTTTGCAGCGCCTCTAGCGGTCACTTGCAGAACCAAAATTTGCCATACAAAATATTTACGGCGTCGATATCGAGTAGCGACGAATACTATTGCTTAAAACTCATGGTAGAGGTACTGATAGCAATCCACATGGAAGGGGCTTCTGGGAATATACCTACTATCGTAAAAGTCAATTTGTTGAAAAGTGTACCTACCTATCCTGGTTTCACTATTCAAGAGGACAATTTATTATCGTAAGTACCTATTCGCCGAAACTGTGAGAACTTTTTAATATAGAAAACGTGACAAGAATTAAAAACCATGTAATGTAATTGGCCATCTCATTTACCTGACCTTTCTCCTATTGAAATTTTACTTTGTATTTTAATCCATTCATTTAATAAGTACCGAATTCTGAGAATAAGAGAAACTTATGCATAGAAGAGTAGTCAGCAAGACCACTATGAATGATGAAACTATACTTACATAGCAATTCTTAATAAAAAAGTAATTTATACCTTTATAATAAAGTTCTGCTGTTTATTAAAAAAAAATAACTGAAGAACGTTACGGTTGGCGCATTAGTTGACCGATTGGCTGCTGCGGAATGTCGCGGGTTTGATTCCAGCACGGAACAAATATTAGTTTACCTACAAAAGCAGAGATAGTCAATACTCAATACTTTATTGCATATTATGTACATAGATGGTATAAAACATTTCAAGATCAATATGGACCCTGTCGGGCACAGCAAAGTTAGGAGAGAGGATGAAAGCTACGTATCAATTCATGGAATTAATGATTGTGAGTAGAATCTAATAGATGTATATGATGTATTATTAGTCGTTCCAGGTCTGGACATTATTGTATACTAGCTGCTCCCAGCGGCTTCGCTCGCGTGATAGTAGAAAATTACCCAAGGGAACCAACTACCGGGACAGAAAGTGTCATGTGTTAATCCAAAACATGGTCTACCCGTGTACCGAAAGTTTTATCGACATCCATTCAGTAGTTTTTGCGTAAAAGAGTAACAAATATGCATACATACAAACTTTCTTCTTTCTTTATATTAATAGGATGTGGTCAATCATTTAATGTTGGTGACCGCAGTCACAAACACGCTACATATAATTTAATAGTGAGTGCTTGTTTACGGAGACGCGGGCGTTGGACGGTCCGTCGTACGTTTGCGCGAGCGATGACGCGGCCCGCTGCTGCAATGTATGACGAACGTCCAAAGTGCCGCGTCTTCGTAAAAACAGCCTTAAGTAAGAAATTATTAAAAACAAAAACCGAGATATCACGTCGGTTGGTAGTCGCGGTTTGATTTTGACTATTAGGGCCAAAGATGCGTTAAGCGGGCGCACACGCGGTCTCATAAGTGTACTGGCACGGCTCTCCGCGCCCCCTTTACTACGTAATAATACATTGAAGTCCTCCATCGGCACGATTACATGCACACTGTAAGTTGAACTAGCGACGCTACGCAGGTAATAATTAGGTTTCCGCTACAGGAACCGCCGGCCGCAGCGCCATGAATGACACACGCGCCAGTTGTTGGTTCTTTAAGCGTGCAGTCGTGCACTTTCGTAACTGTCGTGCAGTTGGATAGAGAGTTAAGGCCCTGAACAACGGGCGAGTAAAACCGCGGTCTTATCGCTGTTGCTCGTCGGCGTATCATTGCAATACGATTACGAACAACGAGCCTGGCTCGCGGCTCGCCGTGTTTGCTTCATTTTCTACTTCTGCTCATCGTTCAAAACTGTTTTACTCGCTAGTCGATCAGCACCAACGAGCCGCGAGTAAAACCGACCTTTTTTTTAAAACTGCGGTATAGGCTCGTACGTCGATCACCCAAAAGACCAAATGTGTGGATTGCCTTCAAATGTCGATAACAGTTACAACAGTGCAAATCCATGTCCTTGGGATATGGGCTGTAGGTAGAGAAGATAAAAAAAAAAACACTCAATTAGTGTAAAACTTTAATTTCGTTCACATACAATGTATGTATTACAAGATACAGTTCACTAATCAAAGATTCATGGGAAGATACCTAAATAAGCTTTGTTATCATACGACGGTACATACTTAACGCAACCTAATATCCTGCTAAGAATTAAAATTGATCACAAGAGCACTTACTAACACAAAATATATAAAAAACCAA
Source organism: Leucania comma (assembly GCA_958295575.1). NCBI lineage: Eukaryota > Metazoa > Arthropoda > Insecta > Lepidoptera > Noctuidae > Leucania > Leucania comma. The sequence continues at coordinate 9,174,836 of OY282468.1, forward strand.
AATCTAGTATTGTTGAAATAAATGGCACAGAGCTGTCATCTCTTGGAGCCAGTAAAATACTTAGGTAACACGTTCACTGCGGATCACCTAAAATCGACCCAATGCGATGTTTACCACCATTTGTGCTCATGATGAAAAAAAAAAGGCACTGCCACAGGTGCGCAATCTCCGCACTTCGAACGCCACCGCACCAGATCAAAGTTAAATTTGTTTGCCGCAAGAAGCGTGTTAAATGACAGTACTGAGCCATTTAATTTACTTTACACTCATAGGTAGAAAATAAGCTACTCAGAACACAATTATTGTACTACATAAGTTTAATAGGTTACTTTTTTCATAGCTGAAGATCTTAAGTTTTGAGGATATTTCAACATTTGATGCTATGTTCTTAACTAATCTAAGATATAATTATTAGTGACTAAATATTCGACATTTAGTTTTATGTACAAAATGTACGGATGTTAGTTACTGTCCCAAAATTGTAATGTGGTACATATTGCTTTCATATCGAAAAATAGATTGGGTTAAAGAGTATACTGGCACTTTTTATGCAATTAAATACCAAATGAGATACATTACGTAATTATTAAATCTAAAACATCAATTTACTGAATGTTTATTTACAATGCATTATAATAAAAGGAGTCTACAGTGATGATTAGGAGAATACTTAAAACATGTGTGTTGTGTGTCACTGTACTAATAGTCACACATTCAATAAATACAACATGGAATGGAAATCAAATAGTCTGTGTCAAATCTTATGTAACTAAGTGGCTTACTCCTTATTTTCCACTTGCGTTTAACGTCTCCTACGTCGACGAGAGTCCCCATTGTATCCGTTTTCTGCAAAAAAAAAAGACATAATTTTTTAAAATGTGCTACCATGTTATTTACTTCTGACAAAGTTTTATAGAGCACAGAGTACAATAATTATAACAACCATTATGCAGGTGTATATTATACAGTCGTTCATAATAAAATAAACAATAAAATTCGTCAATTGACAGGCCACCAGTGCAGCTTGTCTCAGTGTAATGTATAGTGGAGTAATGGAGTGGTTAAATAGGTGAGTTGGCATTGGTTTGAACATAACAAACCTCAGTCGTAATCATCGCCGGCGATTCCTCTGGCGGTCGTTATTGTACCCCACGGAGCCATTCGCCAGCGCACCGTTGCAACCCATTTGATCCATACCGAGACCGTATGGCCGGCCAGGTCCCATGTTTTGTGGGCCATAATAGTCCATTCTACTACCAGGATCGTTGTAACCCTCGCTACTCTCGTTTCCTTGCACATTACTATTCTGTTTGATACTCTTAGATCCATACGACCCGAAGGCAGTAAAATTAGCGCCCTGAGGTGCAACGCCATCGCCGCCGCCACCAGCCGGAGGAAGCATGCGCGGCAAGAGGCTCCCGTGAGGTACTCCGAGACCGCCAGAACTGTAGCCGTCAGGCGGTTGACCCAGCCCGCCGCCGTCGGGGCCTCCACCGAGCCCTGCCGAGCCGAGACCTCCTGAGCCCGAGCCGGCCAAGTCTAAGTCGTCGTGATCTCGTCCTCTGCCGCGGCGTCGCCGGTCGCGGCCACGCGAGCGGTTGCCGGGCGGGCCATCCGAGCCTAGTCCTCCGGACGAGCCAAGCCCGCCGCCAGAGCCCAGCCCGCCGCCGGCCCCGAGCGCGGCGCCGCTGCCGAGCCCGGCGCCCGACGAGCCGAGCCCGCTGCCGCCGCTGGAGCCGAGCCCGCCCGCGGCGGACGCATAGCCGCCCGAGCCACCGAGCCCGCCAGAGCGAGCCCCGCGTTTTCTGGAATCTGACTCGAGGCCACTTTGCCCAGGGCCCCTTAGCTCGTGACTGCCATTAGCCTGGGACTCGGAAGGCGGAGGAGGAGGGGGAGGAGGCGGCGGAGCTGCCCAACCGCCCGGCGGCAGCATGGCCGCGGGGAAGTTCGGCATCATCATGCCGTACTGGTCGGCGGGAAAGTAAGGAGGCAAAGCGAAGCCCTGCCCGTTCAAAGGAGGAGGAGGAGCGCACAAGTTCATTTGGGGATTCAGAGCCATCAGAGGCGGTATTTGATTAGGTTGCTGTAAATAATTTGCATTACCATTATTTGGTGGTGGATTATTTTGAATGATACTTCTTTCAGGGACAATCACTTTTTTTTCTATGGGAGGAGTGGAGGGCCCTTTGCCGACGTGAGAGGGGAGTTGGGGGCCGATGGGAGTCGGCAGAAGGGTCTTCGGCGTTGGAAGAAGAGCTTGGGGCGCCTGTTGTTGGCCCGAATCCGTAGTATTCTTCGGGGGGCTGCACTTGCCTGAGCGAGATCGGCTACGCGAACGGGAACGGGAGCGCGAATGACTTCTGGAAGACCTCGACGAGCGGCTTCGCGATGATCTGGAGGAGCTGTGGCGGCGACGGCGACGGTCGCGAGAGCGAGTGCGCGAGCGGGAGCGGCGGCGGCGCGAGCGCGAGCGAGAGCGGGAGCGGCGCCCACGGCGGTATCTGCCGCCGCGACCTCGGTGACCTGGTGACCAAAAAGAAAAAACATCAAATCATTGTCATGTCATTCGATGTACACGAATACATTTGAGAACAAACTATTATATTCTTACTAAAAGTCATTAGTACTCACGTCTTCCACCGCCACCACCTCGTTCAGCTAATTCCTGTAGTTTAGGATTGACTACTTGTTTGGCTTCTTTCAGTACAGCAACAAGGTCGGCAGCCTTGGCTGCGTTAGATGGGGTAAAGAATGTATACGCCGTTCCGGTTTTATTTGTTCGTCCAGTTCTTCCAATACGATGCACATAATCTTCAGAATTGCTTGGGTAATCGAAATTGATGACGAATTTTACATCATCAACATCTGTAGGAAAAGTTATTAATATGAGAGTATGAACATTAAGCTGAGTATTTTATGCATTATTCATTTTTTTTTTCTCAAAATACATACCTAAACCTCTAGCAGCAACATCCGTAGCTACTAGAATGGGAGCTTTCCCACTACGAAAATCTGTAAGAAATTGTATGTATAAGCACCTTCATCACACATTATCACTCATTGATTCATACATCAATGTTGCTTGTAGATATGAAAATCTCTTAAATATTTTCACTTCTAAGGTTTGATTTAGTACATACCAGGTAGCCAATATTTCATTTAATTGTTAATAATATTTTTTATGGCATTGAATGACATTTTTTTAAATAAATTCTTACCCATGTCCATACCAAGGCAGTTTTTTATTATTGTAATGCAATTTATGTGACAATGACGAAAACCTTAGTAAACAAGCATCAAAAGATTGTTGCAATTATTTCAAAAGAATTATTACATCAGTAAAGAAACATATTCAATTACAGGTGTTGTCGCTCCCACAAAAATGTCGGCAAAAAGCTTTATAAATCAACAAATAAATATTTCCAGTCAATCCAAGCTTTATGATATTCATCTTACTCAAACAAAATACCACTCATCTCACATTTCACCCCTTCTAGGCCACCAATTATGTTTATGCAATATGTATATTAATGATTGTGTTATGATTGATAATGAATAAATTAAATTAATATGGAAAACAAATACGTATATGCTTAGGCAATGTAAGTACATAAGGTAATTGAAAGAAAATAATAATGTAAATTACAGCAAAAGTAAAGATGTAAAACAGGGAAATGACAAGACATGTGTGACTAAATGCAGATATTGAAGGCAACCTTAGGAGGTTTAATGAGAGACGTAAATATAATTTTATTCCATTCACTATTGTATTAGTAAACTTACTAATAATATCGACTCCGTCTGTCATACATCGCACAAAAAATAAAAATTGAGAGCGAGAGGTGAGATGTCGCCCATCAGCACGAGGGCGAGAACCGAGTGGCGAGTGCCGACCACCGTGTCGGGCGCGCAGCGAGCATCGGCGGCGACACCCGCGGGGCTGCGCCTAGACATGCGCCGCGAGATGCCGGCCGCCGCGCCGCGCGAGAAGCGGCTCAGACTAGCCGCGGGAGCGACTCAGAGTGCATAGGGCTTAGCCCCGACTACGAGAGGCGGGCGCGGCGCGGGCGCGCCGTCGCCGCCGCGAGCGGCTGAGCGGCGACGAGCCGCGCGCTGCCGCCCCGCCGCACGGCCGCAGCTCTCCACAGCCTGCACATGCAGACACGGGTTCAAAAATGTTTACTGGCTGCGCTACACCCAACGCGCTCGCGTCTTATGTCCGACACCGCTTCTCGAAAATCACTCGTGCTATTTTTTATGTAATATTATTTACAGCACCAGTTCCACATGAAATCAATTTAGCTATTATTCTGGAGCTAATATAATACAAATTACAGTCAAAATAATAAATTAAATATTAAATCATCATAAGATATCAATAAAGTGAGTTATGTGTCAACATTACCTTGTAAGACCCAATCACGGTCATTTTGTGATTTATCTCCATGAATACACACTGCAGGCCACCTATGAAGAATAGTGAATGAGTATTTGTTAATAGTAGTCATATTTATTAATTCTAGATCAGGAGATGCCCTATGGTCAACAAAATAAATTATGTTTATTCAATCAAATTAAGCAATAACATACAACATACCCATCTCGCTTCATTTTTCTTGTTATGTCATCAACTCGACGTTTTGTTTCAATAAAAATGATAGTTTTGTTTTCCTTTTCTGCCATGATTTCTTTCAGGAGTGTGCTCAGTTTAGTTTCTTTCTCATATTCCATACAGACATCAATAATTTGCAAAATATTGTGATTAGCAGCCAATTGTAATGACCCAACATTGATTTGAAGGTAATCTTTTAAGAATTCTGCTGCCAAACTTTGTACTTCTCTAGGCCAAGTAGCAGACCACATTAGAGTTTGACGATCAGGTCTAATTTGTTCAATGATCTTTTTAATTTGTGGTTCAAATCCCATATCCAACATCCTATCAGCTTCATCGAGTACTAAATATGTAGTTCTTTTTAAATTAGTTCTTCCACTTTCAAGAAAATCTAAAAGTCGTCCAGGTGTGGCAATAACAATTTCAACACCAGCATCTAAATCTCTAGCTTGAGGTCCCTTTGGAGCTCCACCAAACAAACAAGTATTGTGAATTTTGGAAGTGTTTGCAAACTTGTCACAAACTTCTTGGATTTGTTGTGCTAATTCTCTAGTAGGTGCCAGTACAAGAGCAATTGGGCCATCACCTCGGCTAGATTTTGGCTGATTGTTAATGTGCACAATAGCAGGTAAAATATAAGAAAGAGTTTTTCCAGATCCAGTAGAAGCAATGCCTACCATATCACATCCACTCAGAGCAATAGGCCAACCCTGAGCCTGGATTGGAGTTGGTTTGGAAAATCCCATTTTTTCAATCTCATCCATAACATAATCTGGGAAACCAGCTTCATCAAAAGTCAATGTCGGTTTTGGTATGTTGCGCCCTTTGAGAGTAATTTCATTGTCACTCCTCCAAGCTTCCACTTCAGATTCGGGTCTGCTTTCCACATCAGCATGAGGTATGTAAAAGTCTTTCTTGAATGGTTTTAGCCTGCTTAGATCCCATTTTGGCTTCCGCAGGTTTGCACCGGGATTACTTCTACGCCCGCCGCCGTAACCTCCACCTCCAACTCCGCCGCCACCTGACCCAAGACCATAGCGAGGACTACGACTGCGACTCCTGCTCCTGCTCCTGCTGCGAGTGCGACGTCTATCACGACTACGATCTCTAAAATTGAAAAATATGCGAATGAAAAAAATACCATTTCTTCTTGTCTAACAATGTGCTGAGTAATTAATCAGTTATATTTACCTCCCTCGTCCCATGATAGAAGTTTATATACACAAGTTGTTGCGAAAGCTTCTTATTTATTTGAGTTTTAACTGTAATAAGTCACTAATTAAATCACACAATACCACTTAAATTTTTACGATGCACTATCACTACGACTACGCCATTCAACTTGAATAAAACAAGATGGCGTCTACGGAAGCCAGCGGCATTACCAAAAGGATTTTTTTTACTTTTTTTTATAGATTTTTGAGCTTCAACCTCGTGTCTTTTTGAATATATTTTTATTTTATTTTATATGAACCACAAAAATCTCTTTACTAGTTTCTAGATTAATAATTTAGTCTGGACAATAATGTTTTTAGAATCTACATTTTGAGTGACTGAGTGTTTCGATACTCTTCTTGTGTTTATTATAATTTATTTAAACACCGTTAAATTTTAGTCGCTTTAATCTCGCAAGGGATTTTATCTTTACAAATTGATAGTGTTTCAATTACCGAATCGACCCTCTGCGAGATTTAAACGACCAAAATTTTACGGTGTATACTAGCTGACCCGGCAAACTTTTTTCTGCCATAGAGGTAATAAATGAGCAGGTTTTTGATTTGTAGTTGTGTTTTGTTGTACCAAAAAAATAAAATAAAAATAAAGTATCCTGAAAAGTAGTCAAAAGTATCGTTTCTAAGCTGCCTTCCCACCAATTTTCAGTCAAATCGATTCAGCCGTTCTTGAGTTATAAATAATGTATATAAATAACATGACTTTCTTTTATATCTTTATGAGTGGTGACTCGTGACGTGCTTCAAACATTTATATACATTTGGCGCCCATTACACGGTCGTGCAAACGTCAATCATTGCCATCAATCATAACTGATGGTGAAAGATGGTTTTCGTCAGCCATTACTAATGCTACGTCAATCATCCCATTACACGGTAGGTTATTCGTCAATCAAAATTTTGACTGTGGCAAAACTGAAAGCAAAACCTATCGTGTAATGTGCGCCTTAAAGGCTTATTACACTTTCCGATTTGTAGGAAACCAATTTAGGAGCGGTTAGGAAGCAAAATTGATAGCGAGTGATCACACTATCCTACATTGAATCCTAAATCGTACCCAATCGTACCGACGACTAGATATGAGCGGTTTTGGTTTTAAACGCAAACGGATATATAACCGATTTCGGATTTTGAAATTGATTTCAATATCCGATTTCTGTAGCCCTTAGCTTCATCAATTTGTTCCTTACAACACGCGGCATAAAAGTTAAACCACAATGGTGATCAACCTTGAATACGCAATAAGAAACCGATTCTTGGGTCTAAATGGAAGTGGGGGGCTGCGCGTAACCCCAGCAACGACGGCCATTTTGGTTTAACTTATTTGCCGCATTTTTTTATTACCGTTTGTGAATTTCATTAGAATGTGGGTGGTTCATCCAAAATCTATTGCACATTATGCAATCAATGTCACCTTTATTTTGAGGGAACGTAAAAACTAGTTTTCAGTGATTATGCGTTGATTTATTTTGGTTTTAATCTAGTGTTTATCAAATTTTTTCGTTCAGAGATGCAAACTTGAACTTGGTGACAAGTGCGCGCGTATTCGTATCACCATATCAGTGAAAAGAATTTCCCGACTTTTTGTATGTATTAGTTTAGAGTGGATTAATTAAAGATAATGAATAAATGTAAATAGTTAAGTACTTATTAAGATTTTTTGGTTCAGACATTATTTTAATTGATTTGTAATTAAATTCAAACAACAGGGTCAATAAAAAATGTATAACTACTACGCGGTAAGTAACATGAACCAAAATGGCCGTCGTCCACTTCGATTTAGTCCCGAAAATCGGTTGCTTAGAGCGCATTCAAGGTTGATCGCCATTTTGTTTCAACTTATATGCCGAGTATTGCTTATATTCTCTTTGATTACACTGTCATAAATTGTACATAATTTGGGAAGTAGAGTGATCGGGTCTCCAATTTTACACTAAATTGGATCCAACCTCTCCTAACAGCGATTACATCTTCCGATTTCCTAAATTGGTTTCCTAAAAATTGGATAGTGTAATAAGGCTTTTAAGCATCTATTACACCACTCGATATTCCGCACAAGTTACACAGACTTTAAGACATGCGGTACACTACGCGACGTCGACAAAACCGGTCGTAAAGGATCTATTACACCACTCGATAAAAAGTGGTGTAATAGATCCTTTAGATTTTACCGCTCGCTGCCACTGCGCGCCGCTGCCGCTCATGGCCAAAGAAAATTCTCACAGCGGTGAGGTCATGAACGGGGGGTTACGCGGGTGGGCGAATATGGTACGTGGTAAATAAGTTGAACCATTCGCTCAGCTGTGATTGCGCGCGGCCCCCCATTCTGATTGAAACCCGAAAATCAGTGCGTTCAAGGTCAACCGCCATGATCGTTCAACTTGTGCGACGACGATTGTAACCGATTTTTGGGTCTCAGTCGATTGGGGACTCACCTCGCCATTCGCCTCGCCACTCGCGTTTTAGGCAATTCAGATTTCAGTGATTCTCGAACACTGCCGCATCTGACCTATGATTATAAACAATCAGCAATATCAAATAAATAAAAAAAAACCTAAATTACGTTTTTTTTTAAATATTTATACCTCATTTGGTTCACGTTTTCGATGTTTTTATTTAAAGGGTTAATTCATTTTGTATCTATATCGGAATCCATTTTCTGCGTTGTTGTGACATTTTGCGTTTTGCTCTTCAGGCGACAATTTCTTGAGAAAAAAAGAGTTGTACTGTATGAATATTGTCATGCATTTGAACATTGCACTATCAAATAAGTAATGATATTTTTTTTGTATCGTTAATCATTTAATAAAGGCTCTTTTGCATCGTGAAGAAACGCACGATGGGTTGAAATAGTGATCGCTATCGGCAACAGTTTATCATTCTCATTTCATTATTTGCTATTTACACACGCTAAAACAACAATGGAACTAGACGTATCACCTGCAGATAAAATAGACAACGATATGGAATACTCAGATAACTCTACAGACAGTAAATACACGCCATGTAAAAATGACCAGTACTCGATCATACGCATTCCCGAAGATGGTGAAAAGTCAAGTAAGCACTCCTCAAGAAAGCAGTCAAAGAGAAGAAAGAAGAATTCTAATCATTCACGGCCTCTCCCTAGGATAATAGTGAAACCCTTGCCACCACCACCTCCCCCTGAGAACAGAGAATGGACAGCAGCTACATCATACACAGAAACAAATTCTAACTCTAACAGACCATCCACTATGCGAGAGGTATTGGCGAGTATTCCAGGGTTCAGTTTAAAACCTCGGAAACGCAGTGGTAAAAAATTATCAACAGCAGCACAGTTACAACAAACAAGAGAAGGGTGCATTGACTTAGAGACACCAGACTCTATATTAGTAAATACAAACATTAGAGCATTACTAAATAAGCATACATTTTCACTTCTTCCACCTTTATACCAATATAAACTTGGGCAGCTACTTCCAAGTGTGGATAGGTTAAGTTCTTCAGGTCGCTTAAATTCTTCTAGTCTGAGTAATGAATTTTTTGCTCGTGCCTGCTTACAATGGCAAGACAGCCTCTCTGGTGGAGAATTAACCCCAGAAAACCAACAAAAAATGAAGACTGAAGCCGAAAAAGAAAAAAGCAAAATAGATCCATGGAAATTGAAACATTTTGAACCTATTTGGGGAGAAAAGTCAAGAAAAGAGAAATCTTCAATCAGTATAAATTCCGATAGACCTTCTCTTAAGACCACTATAAAGTTAAGACCAACAGCTTCAATAACCAGCAGTAGTACTGTTCCAAAAATTAAAAAAAGTAAATCTAGTACAAGTAAAAGAATGCGATCAGTAGGTGCAGTGACAAGGTCTTCAGCTAGAGCTGATGAAGTAGTAGAAGAACCAGTACCTGTTAGCAGTAAACAGTCTGCTCCAGTGCCAGACTTATTGCCTCTAAAACATACAAAAAGCCACAGTCATCCTAATTATGAGGAATATCCAGTGGACTTTAGTTTCTCTGATTCATCTTCAACTCAGAGAATGGATGAATCACTATCCACTACTCCTGTGGATCCACTTTTGCTACCTGATGGAGAATCTGAACGCAGTGATATAAAGCATGAACTAGATTTCAGTGTTGTTACTATAGAAGAGACTTCAAAAGATGGTGAAGAAGATAAAGCAACAGATTCTGATAGTAATTTACTGGAGTCATCTAAGAGGTCAAGTAATGAAAATGCAGAATACACCATAGCAAAAAGAATAAAGTTTGAAGAAGATTATGAAATACATAATACAAGTTACTTGGTACATAATTCAGAAACTCCTAATAACTATTCAGATGTGGAGACAAATTATGCTGGTGAGCAAATTTGTCCAAATGATGAACTGCTATACTCTGGACAAGATCATGGTGACACAAATAGTGAAGACAGTAAAGCAACTGCATCTGTGTATGAATATGATGCAAGAAGTGAATCCTCAGTGTCCAGTCAAAAGATTGACATGAATGTAAATAACATTACTGCAAGTGAGCCTACTGGTGCTACTGAGTCCATTACTTATGAAAACACTGTGATAGAGCTGGAGGAAAGTCCTGAAGTTGATAAAGACACAGCTCCAAATGTAACGCTGCAAACACAGGAAGCTCAGGAAGAATATGTAGCAGAACAATATCAGGAATGTGCTAAATCTGACACAGAAGTAGAATCACCACAGCATAGCAAAGAACCTGTGGTTGAGCAGGATGTGTGTCAGAGCTATATCCAAGATGTTGATTGCACAGTAACACAGCCTGTCTCACACCCACCTCACTCCCATTTAAAGAGTGATGTCTTGGAAATTCCTGAAAAATGTGAGAAAGAAAGCCTTCCTCAGAACATGGCACCGAATTATTATGATGAGCACTTTAAGGATGCAGAGTCTTTTATATTGGAGACAAGCCTTTCAATACTTACTTCTCGTGAGTATACATTTTTATATTATTGTACCCATTCATTGTTTTTAATAGCTATTTTGTTTCTCCTCAGGATTCAACTAATAAGTCCAAGTATGCATTTTAGATTCTTCAATTATTTGTATGATCTATATTTTTGCTTTGTCCACAACAATGAAAGTGTTAAAAACTACACTAAAATGGTTATAATAAATAAAGCTTTTTGCTATGATAATTTTTGTCAGTATATTTTTTTTATTTATCAAAAGGAATGTAATTACAGAACAAATTTGCATATGGTCTAACAAATAGTGAAAATAAAAAGAAAGGTTGTTCATAACTATCTACTTCCTTTCACAGAGAGTGAAGACCCAAAATATTCTCCTCATCCTAATTTGATGGAGTTATCATCATACATGAGTGAAACAAGTGAGTATTCTTCTAAAAATATTGTAAATTGAGGGTAGAATGAAAACATTGGCTATAATTTTGACACTAATGACATAATATATTTTTTCTAACCTGCCCAAACATGGATTTACTTTCATGTAATTTATTATTTTGTCAACTGTTCCAGATGTTACTGCTGTTGTTACAATGCCTTTGACACAGAATTCCTCAATACCAATGATGGAAGTCACTAATACATCTGTAAGTTCAAATATTATATTTACATGGCTCTTATTTTTTGGAAAACTTGTTTATACTGTAACCTTGTATCTAATTCCAGATTGTTTCTTACCCTGATGACAACATGAAGGATGCAGCTAAACCTAAAGCATCTGCAGTGTCATGGAAAACTGATAGTGAATGGACAAACAATGAGAATGTCATGTCATTGCACCCATTTTCAAACTTAAACACAGAGAGCGCCAAATATGTTAGTGAAGACTCTAAAACAAGCATGGAAGATATCAATATGAATGATGAAAACTGTATGTACAAAGAAGACAGGGATGCTAATTTTAATATGGAATCATCAAACTCGTCAGAAAGTTGTCAGTCAATAAAGGAATCGTCTGGGAAGCAAGAAATAGAAGCAGCAACCAGTTTAATATCTAGTACTGCTGTTACAAATCCACCTTTAAATACTACGACCATTGCACAGGGTATGTGGGCACGAGGTAAAAAATCGAAGTTGGCAAAAGAATCTAACAGGTATGTAATGGTGGTAGACTGGCAGTACAGTTGAGACTCGTTTATCTGAACTTCCGTAAAACGGATGCGCGATTATTCGGATTCCCAACTTTGCAATTGCAAAATCTCTTTTTATAGGATAACTGACGAGTGGGTGACATAGCTTATCTTTCTAACGTTAATATTTAATACAAAAATCACTTCTCTTTGTACATTCAATTACCGCATAATGTTATTGTTTCTTCCTATAAAGTTTTTCCATATTTACATTGTCTGTGCTGTTGACACAGACATTGTAGGAACAAAAGTTGTTTGAATAAGCAAAAACTCAGATAATTATATTTGGATAAATCAAATACATACAATTATCTGGGTCAAATATAATATACCTACAGGTCGCGCGGTAATTAAAGATCGCTCGGTAAAAGTAGAAGGGGGCTACGCAGGATTCAATTCTAAGGTTGTATACTTGCGCCGATTGCCCGTAATAATTTCATCGTGTGATCTTAAACCACCACGAGATCTATCATAGCATAACATCAGCCTTATAATGTTCCCACTACTGGGACTCAGGCCTACACTCAAAGAGAGGGAATGGGCCATAATCCACCACGTGGGCGCGCTGCGGGTTGGTGGATGTCACATGTCTTCGATTTTTTTGGTTCTGGGACATGCCTGAGTTTCCTTACGATGTTTTCCTTCACCGTCTTGAGAGAAGTGGTGATGAAATAAATTACACAAAGTATTAAACCTGGCTGGGTTTGAAAGCGACTTACTACAACTCGTAAGTCGGGGCCGGTATCACTTGGCTACCACTGCTCTCAACCTACACCTACACAACCACACTTATATTATTTATTAATTTTTTAAGTTTCCTTACATTAGGAATTTCAAACTTGTAAATTGATATATACTAGAAACCCAGACTCGAAACAGTATAGTCTAGTCTGTAGGCTATATAAACATTTGTCTCGTGCGGGAATCGAATGCGACACGCAGCGAAGCAATCAATCACTCAACCAGTGCGCTAATCATGCCGTCAATTATCTGAATATTTTCTTCTCCGGTTAGAAATCATTAAATGACTACTCCGAGAGAGTGACTACTACTTCGGGCTTTTACTCACTTAACCCCCCTTTGTTCCTACAGTAGCCCTTTGTGTTCCAGGCCACAGTAGTTCTTCCGAATAATTTCGCGACCCAGTCCAAATAACTTACGATAACGATTAGTGCAGTTAATCGAGTCTCCACTGAATACACATCTATATTTGATGTACCAGTTAACTTTAGAACATTATCGTACCTATCGATCAATCGTCAATCGTTGAAATTGATTGACGTTAGTCACGGTGTGCTTTTGATCGTATTGACGTCGATTAATCCCTTCTATTCTATCAGCCATTGGTGACACCCTTACTAATAAATTAGGTGTACCCGATTCCAATGCGGGTTGTCCAAATTTTTATTTCTTTTAACTCAACCCTGATAGTTTTAAAATTATTTGCTGTAATGAGGTTGAATTTTATATTGTATGTATAAAGTTAGTATTAATAAAGATTTTGTTTTCTTAATTGCAGGAGTCGGAGTTCAAACAAAGTGCCTCCTGGCACGGTGAACCTCGAACGCAGCTACCAGATATGTCAGGCGGCTATCCAGAACAGTCCGAACCGCGACGCGCTGCGCGGCCAGCTGCGGCCGCCGCCTGCGCTGCTGACGCGGCCCACGAGGAACCCGAGAGCGCCGCCTCCTCCGCCGCCAGTCATCGTCAGGCAGCTGCCGGTCTCTGTGATGCCTCATAATGAAGTAGGTCTTCATGAATTTTACATAAACGTTTTGGCCTTGGATATGTTACAAAGAGTGAAGCTCGACTTGGAAGAGCATCGTCCCTTATAGTCGATCAGCGTCTGCCAGCCGCTTCGCCCATTTCATCACCTTAGGAGGAATTTTAGAAAATCTTCTCCCAGTGCTCGCCTACGCCATAAAATGAAACCTTGTGTATATATTTTCACGATCCTAATCCCAGTAGTTTCGACTGTGTAAAAAGCCCTGGGACCGAAGCACCCCATATACACCCCAAGTATATCTGTGCACCTACATATAGTACGCGGCAAATAAGTTGCACGCATTGAAGTTCAATCGCTATTTTGGGTCAGCTTCTATGCCGCTTATTGTACGCGTGCTAAACAATATCTTCCTGCTCATCGGTCAGTTTTGTTTGAGATTGGCACAGCATGACAATAGTGACATGCGACCCAAGGATGTTCTTTAAGATAAAAGCTACAAATACAATTTATAATTTACAATTAATGTATGGATCAGAGTGTTTGGCTGTGACAGATGAAAATAGATCGCATGCAAGATATGTAGATATGTGGCAGGGGTGTTATTGCTCCAGATCTTCAGATCTGGATAGGGTCCATGTCCGTCATGTATCCGTAAATATTAATACCGGTTTCGAAAATGGTTACGGATATTACAATTTTAAAATTATAAAGCAATGATCTATTAATTTCTTAATAAAATATGTGCATACTGATATAGTGCATAGAAATATTACTCGTTTTTGAAAGACTAATGATTTTTTATCTGCGTAATCATAATGAAATATGAACTAATCCCCAAAAAACTACGCCATTCGCATTTCGTGGTGTCTACTAACCGTGTCGCGTATGGATGCGATGGACAAAGCGTAACGCTCAGTCCAAGTCTTATTAATATTTCTTTTTAGATAAAAATAATATTATATACATTTGTATAAATGTCAAATAAATAAGTGAGTATGCACATAATGTTAAGGCACATGAACATAATATCATTTGTTTTTCAGATGAACGAGAATCGGTCTAATAACGTCGGTCAGTACATTTTAGTACAAAGGACTCCTAATGTGGCGCCGCGAGCGTCCAGTGCCCCACCTGCAAACCAGAATACTAATGTGGTTGGTATTTACTATGATGTCATATTGATAGATAGATATATTCTTTATTGTACACCAAAGATAATTACAATAGAAACTTAAAATTAATAGGGTGTTTATATAAAAATGCCTATTGCGCATTTTTATGTATACCTCGCGAGCGCAAACCTAACATGAGCTATACGTGGGTTAATTCCAATGGCAGTCGCGTACACGCCTGCGTCTATCGGCTTAATTTTCTTGGAAGTCGAAGATACACCCGTCAGTGCAGTATTGTACGCGACAAATAAGTTGAACTAAAATGACCGTCGTTGCTATGGTTATGCGCATCCTCGCTGTGCCGCACTTCGATTGAGATCCTATAATCTGTTACTGCGCATTGAAGGTCGATCGCCATTTTGGCTCTACTTTTATGCCGCGTATTGTATGATCTATATTTATATATATATAAAAGAAATTCGTGATAGTTACGCTATTTATAACTTAAGAACGGCTAAAACGATTTGGCTGAAAATTGGTGGGAAGGTAGCTTAGAACCAGAAGAAGGGCATAGGATAATCTTTATGCCGTTAAATAAAAAATAAAAAATCCAAAACCTGCTCATTTATTGGTATAAGATAGAGTAGTGCAGAGTAGGGTAGGGTAGAGTGGGGTAGAATAGGGTAGAGTGCGAGCGAAGCCGCGGGCAAAACTAGTTATATTATAAAACAGAAGAGTTTGTTTGAACGCGCTAATCTCAGGAACTATTAGTTCGAATTTAAAAAAATATATTAATTTTGTATAGCGCATTTATCGACGACGGCTTTAAAACATCATGCTACGACTCACGGGAGCGGAGCAGTAACCAAAGACGCGGACAAGTAATAATAAAATAAATGGCTCGTATTAATCAGTAGTTGGTTATTTCCAGAGCGTGGCCCGGTGTCGCAGCGTGGGCGCGGACGACGCGTGCGTGTGCAACCTCCGCGCCATGATACTGTGCAAGAAGTGCGGCGCCTTCTGCCACGACGACTGCATCGGCTCAGCCGAGCTGTGTCTCACCTGCCTCATACGCTGACCCCACCTCCACGGCTTCACTACGGCCCATCACGAGCGGCCATTGCTGTCCTGCTAGCATTAACCTTACAAGGAACTTTTATATAGATCGAATTTAGCTACAGCCCTGATCATACTTATACCTTTAGTTCAGCGTAGCTACTAGATTGGACTCGAGTAAATTCAGAATTGAGGTGTGAGTGAACAAAGTAAATGGTTGTTAGGAATGGTGGTGCTATCTGTTTGTATGTATCAATAAACGAAAATATTTAGTTTGTAATCTGTGTACGAATATTGACAATATTTTGTACTTCACAAACAAGGATATAGTATGGTGGATGCTTCTGCAGAATTTAATGTGAAGCTTTAACTTTGTTGGATCGAAGTCAATCATTCATCGTCGCTGAACTTAAGTTAGTCAACATAATGATGTGATACTTTGCAATTCGTTAGCTTATAAAACTTGTAAGTTACAAAATTAGTTTCAGACTCGTACATCAAAACCATTCCTGTCTCTAAGACAGAATCCATTACCAGTTTATCCATTACAAGTAAAATGTTTAATTTATCGTATGGCAGTGGTGATGTAAGTTAGTGATTTTCTTATAAAAATGTTAGTTATTCTTCAAACAGGAAATATATTTATACACATCATATGTTGAACATAATACTTCATATTTTAAGAATCCAGATGATAAGTTGAAAACAGCACAATGTAATTCATTTAGCTCTTACTTTATTTAGATCTTACGAATACATATTTTAAAGCTTATCGAAATATAGCTGATAACTTGGTAGCATTTGTTAACATTTATTTGATACAAATAATATTGTAACGTTGAGTACACGAAGGAGTAGGCGCTGAGCTGAGGATTTCATTTTTGCCATTATATTTTAGTATTAGGATATCATCACAATTTAATTTTATGCTACTGTTATATTAATTTTAGTGTTATTTTACCATTTCGTGACTTTATTTTGTATGTAGTTTGTCAGTAAAAGCTTAGTATTGGCATAGTAATTAATTACTGTTGCACCATCTGATATCCCATCTATTTATAACATTTATAATTAAGAGTATGTACAGATATTTATTGATACGTGAAGGCTGGTGGGTGAACATCGGATGGACTCTTATCGTAGGTATTTATAGAACATACTTGTTATATTTAAGTTTTTCATTATGGCGTGTACACTAAATATGACACTAAGTTATGCAATATATTTATAGTTGTCTATAATATTTTTATAAGAATCTTTTACAAATTGAGAAATAGCTTTTTGCTAATTTAAGACTTCCTTGTAATATGTATTCAAACTAAAATCCAAATTGTCCATATAATCTATATGTATAATCTCCTTCTGATCTCTTGTTTTATTGTCCCACTTATATATAATACTACGGACCTTTTATTGCGTATTGGGTGTAGTGAACGATGGTTATAATAACATGGTTTTATTATAACGTAAATAACTGATTATCAAAAAATAACATTTATATTTAGATAGTTGACAACGCTGCTCCAGCAATGCCTAGTTTATTCACATAGCAATGCCTTACATGACGACTTACAGATTCTCTAAGTTAACATTAAATATTCATAGATATTATAATAGATAATTAATAATGCAAGTGTTGCTCACTATGTTTGAATCACAAATGTATATCTGTATATTTTAGCTTATATCATATTATCGAATAAATGTTAAAAAGTCTATGTATACATGTCACAAAAGCCAGATTAAGTCTAGGTTTTGAACACGTTGCATGGAAGTTTTAGAAGAACACTTGGGACTTTTAGAAATGTATGAAAGAAGTGTAATTCTTTATAGTGTACTTAGTTTAAGATTTACGTAATCTCGGTACGCAATAATTTAATAGTGTTCGAATAAAATATTGAATATGAAAAGTTGAATTGGTATATTTGCATATGTTTAGAAACTACCAACGACTTTTTTATGGATGGCTCTTTGTTTTCTTTTTTGATGATTATTGCGAATTTCCTTTTTGTCTTGGAATTGTCGCATTATTGTTATTTATTGGTAATTAGTTATTTTATGCTCATGAACATTTTTTCTCTAATAAAATTATGTTCTTCTAAGATAATTTTTATTTACTTGACCTAATAAGAATCTCATTGATCTTTATTATAATTCTTCTGTATCTGTGAATTGTGGTCTGTGGAGAGTTTGAAAGAAAAATTGGAACGATGGAAAAAGTGTTAAGTGCTTTGCAATCGGTGTCTCAATTTTTGGTTCTGACGAAAAGACTCAATGGCTGAAACTACAGTGCAGTAGCTAGGCTGCAGTTCCACTAGAGATGTGCTTATGTGTGTAGCTATGGCATACATGTCTGATTTCCACCAGCAGGATTGCTTGATTCCAACGAGATCGAAATAGTTAAAAATCGGTAATAAAATCCGTCCAGAATAGCTTGAGAAGTTAGAAAACATATTTGTCACCAATATTCCTGTAAAGGATACGGGACAGGAAAAAAAAAAAGAAAAAAAAAAAAAACACGGGACAGGATGTAAAGTCTCGCATAATTATATAACTTCGGGATGTTTCATAATTGTCACATTTGTACATTCCTAAATATAAAAGCGAAATACCGCCCCTAAGAGGGTAAAAAATGGGGGTTGGAAGTTTGTATGGAGAAATCGACTTTCACGCGGGCGAAGCCGCATGCAGGATTTTGAATTTTAGTTCCTATGTAGCGTCATAGATGACGCTATATCCTAATAGATGTTACCACAGAACAGAAAATACCGGTATATTTGGTGTGCCCAGGCTTGGCGAATGTTCCGCTCTCGTACCACCAGGTCTGGAGTCTCTGGACACCTCTAAGAAATCTCTCCCTTTTCCATATAAATAGCTAGAATGCAGAATTCTTCATCAAGGTCGAATAGTTAATAACAAAGAAGCTAAACTATTATAGAAACACCGACTTCCGAAATTAAACTTACTATGCACTTTTATGTGTTTTTTTTTTTTACATTAAAGTCGGTTGTATGTTTTTTATTTCACACTTTAGTTGTAGTACGGGGTCAGCCAAACTTAAATAGATACCTTCCGCCATTCGGTTCTATCATCAAATCATCATGACAATTTAATAAAACCAAAAACGGCTAGGATACACTGTTTTATTACAGAATTCCGGTTCTTACCTTCCTTCCGGCTTCATCATCTAGTCAGTTCTATGTATTCTTCCCTTCTTCAAAAGAACAATATTTCTATTTCGGGAGTTTAATCTTTTAATCAAAACCAAAATTTTCAAAATAGGTCCATAATTGACCGAGATATTGGACATCGGTCAACATATATAAAAAAAATAGATACAGTAGAAAATAGAACCTCCTCCTTTTCGAAGACGATTTAATGAAACTTAATAAATTAGTAATTCATCATTTTCAATGCAGTAAGTTATAAGAGTGATTCAAAGACATTAAATAATTATACTCTTTAAATCTCTTTGAGCGATCCTTTGGGCTCAGTCCGGACGGTCACCGGACGGACGGAGCGAGCTACCCGCACGGATGGTTTATGATCGTGAAATCTATCAATCGATGATAAAAAACTTAAACTGGGCAAGTGCAAGTCGGCCTCGCACACTGAGGGTTCCGTACAAACTAACTTATGTATACAGTTAAATTCTCGAAGCGAATCTCGAAGATTTTCCCTTTTTATTCCCAGATAAAGAGTCTTAACAATCAGACAGACAGACGACAGACAGATGGACAACAAAGTGATCCTATAAGGGTTCCGTTTTTTGAACCCAAGTTTTCAGATTGGTCCCATTTTTTTTAACCAGTTCTAATGATGGGATCCATGAGGAACTCTTCAAATATGGCAGGCAAAACGAGAGGGCGCGTCAAACTTTTGCTGATCAAAACCACACTTATGTTCCTTCAGTTGCCGTTTTCGTTCCAGGAGCTCGAGTTTCATTTTCAAAAAAATTGTCATAATTCTAGCAGGCCTCGGCCGGGATGTTTTATATCATCCTATGTAATAAAAATAATCTGTGTAAAACCAAGTTTTGCTCATGCTTTGCTTCGCTCGTATGGATGCTGATAAGCTACGTCAGGATGCGTCGACACTTGATTAACCCCTCAGCGATGGAGTGACCACGTTATGAAGACTAGTTTGCTGCGGCGACATCTGTTGACGTTAAACTGGATATTTTTAATCGGACGGTCCTTGCGCTTAAGAATACGACAGACACGCTCCTGTCAAGAGGGTTAAGCTTAAACCTAAAATAATAAAATTTGACCCTATTTCGAGTTACAGATCTGAGCTCAAATGGATACCTATTCGGCAGAGAAGAAGTTTGCACACACTGACCATACTTTTCTCTCTGCTAAACTCTCTGACTCCTTCTTCCAATCTTATACACTTTTTTTTTGGTGGGTGATAATCAACCAATGACATTCCCCGCCCTTCGGCGGACCGGGAGATAGTGTCAGACTCTTACTGACTAAAAAACCCAACCCGTTCCTTCATTGGCTTTCATACTGGGGCCGAACCTTCTTTTTAAAAGCCGATCCTTGGCCCCAGTAGGCTATGGTTTGCTGACATCTCCTTGGCGCGCGGGAATAGTGCGCGACATCGACGACTTGGGCTTGGTCTAGACGGTTACCGGACGAGCGGACAGCGAGCTACCTTTAATTCGAGTTTTTGAATTAATTTCGTATTGCGTATCTATATTAATTCGAGTTTTTAAAAAAAAGTACTTTATTTTTTAATTTTTTTTCTTTACAAATCGATACTTAGGCCCGTATTACAGAACTACAATCAAGACTCAAGCATTACTTAAAACTAGTCTCAGTTGGAGTTTTAATTTTAGAACTTAACTTGAGCAGAGAAACTACAATCAATAATCACCTGAGCAATGTCACTTTAAAATAACATTTGTTACGTATTATGGAACAGTGCTTGAGGCTTGACTGAGCTCTGAGTGGAGCTCAGTCAAGCCTCAAGCATGTGTCCTTATTTTAAAATCTCAATCAGCTCAGAGTCACTGCTTGATTGCAAGATTTTCAATAGAAAACAAACAATTATTCAGGGTTACCACAATGATAGCTTACTCACGTAATCAGAGATCAAAATCTCTACTCAAGCGTTGTTTAGTTTGATTTGAGTTTGAGGATAGTTCTAAAATAAACTGAACGCTTAAGTCGAGATTCTTCGCTCAAGCAGTAATCGGTTGAACGCAGTTTAAGTAGTACTTGAGTAAGGTTCTGTAATACGGGCCTTAGTATTTTATGTACCGAATCGACCCTCCGAGGGATTAAAACGACTAAAAAACGATGTATAATAAATGTACTTTTTTAATACTCATTTCTTTTTTTATGCACCTACTATGTTTTCTCTTCTGGTGAAGAGAAAACATAGTAATGCTTGGCTTGGTTGACTATTAGAGAATGCCTAAGGCATTATCTTGCATGAAGTTTTAGTAAATAAATAAAGTCTCTTTTAGCGCCAGAGCTTGGATGATTGCTATAAATATTCAAGACCTCAGCTCTATTTTCTTTCATTCATTCAATCATTCTGATGGATCGCTCTAACTGGCTCTAACTGACGTATTTTTGGACCAATAGCATTATGTTGTTGATGCTACTAAACCAATCATAAAATGACAGTAACCAGTTTAGCCAATGGGACTGAATTTGAACTGTGGTTTGAAATGGGTTCGGTTCTACTGTTCTAGAACTCGTGAGATGTGTGTAATTTTTTTAGTCTGTCTCAGTCTGTGCTCTGTGGTCTGTGTGCTAGTCTGGCTGGTGTGTTGTGCGGGGGGTGGATGTTTGTTATTTCCTCGTAGATCGAGGAATAAGGTTTAATCGTTATTATGTAAAATTCCCTTCCTATTATCGAACGCAACGATCGGATTCTGATAGAATTTCGTCAAAATGTCGACAGTCCTGCTAGCAGTAATCGCCGTCATCCTGTGTGCACTTTTTAGAATATTGAACGTTAATAGTCAGCCCCAAAAACCTGTGATCTATGGAAGAGATAGGAGTTTTATTGAGAACATCTTGTTTATATCACCTTTCCTGAATGATCCGTAAGTATTCATAGTGCAGTCTTATTTGTTTTCATAAATAGTTTCGTTTATTTACATCCCCTGGCCATGCATGAGGCTAGCTTGATGATGTCATTTACTTTCAATTCGATATTGTGAAAAGGGTAAATAATTATGCCCTATTATTTACCACGGGAATCGTAAATTATGTGTCGCGGTTTTTAAATAGCTAAATAAATTTGTATTTTTATTTAGATGTTCCTGTAAACTACTTAGTGTTAGTACATTATCACTATTGAAAATAGTGATATGTTATCCATTTTTATTGCTTTTAGTTATTGGTGGTGTTAGTCTAAGCTTGATAAACTATTTGATGCCGGATACGGCAACTTAAAAAAAAACAAAATCTAGCTTTTAGCCCATATCCCAAGAGGACACCGGTGTCCGCACACCTATTGTCTTTCTATTGTGTCTCTAATTACTTTACTCAAAAGGTTTCATGTTTTGTTGTTATTGTATGAACCAGCTTATTTTATTATTGCCCTTATTTTATGGATTATTTACCACAGTGTATGAGACTGACAACAGTATCATAAGTCAGTATTTTCAGGGGGAAGGGGAATGTGCATCATCTATTTCAATTTTCTTTTGCCTATTCAAATAGAGAAGAAAATAACTCTGTGACTCTATGGAGAAAAACATGGGAATTAAGGATAAATGAAGATACAAGAGTTGAGCTTAGCAAGCTCAAACATTTTTACATTTCACTTCAGATATGCTAGTTTCTCTTATAATTGAAATGCAATGAGGCTTTCTTATATTTTTGTTTTTTTTTTTAAAGCCAGGGTGTCCTCCTGATGCGCATGGCTACAAGCCAAAAACCAAAGCACAAACTTTCTTCATACTCATGTGTTCATCAATACTGAAACACATGACAAAAAAGCCTGTATTTTCCTAGATTTCTAATTAGATTGTAACATCTACAGACTGGCTATGGCCTCATTAAAAAAAAAAAATGTAAGTAGTGTTTTTTGTATCAATGAGTCACATATGACTACATAACTTGTCTCACTACCATATAAGATTATGATGTCAGGATCATCTTTAAGTTGTCAGGAAATACTTCATCCAATTAAAAATAAATAAAAGCAAAACAGAAATTCCTTTTTTGTCATTTCAATGTTGTTTACTGAACAAACATTGATATTTGTGTCAACAGTTCATTAACTTAAATGAAATGTGTTAAATATTCATTAAAACCTGACTACCAATATTGATGATAGATTTACATTGTAGGTGTTATCTTTGTACAATACCTAGAATGTTAACTTATACAACTCATAAATACATATTTGACACTAAGAACAAGGTTGTAGTACTAATAAATTAAGAGTGTCACCAATATCCATTTCTTTAATCTATATTCCATACTAGCTTTTGCCCGCGGCTTCGCTCCCGCTCTACCCTACTCTACCCTACTCTACCCTACCCTACTCTACCCTACTCTACTCTACCCTACCCTACTCTACCCTACTCTACCCTACTCTACCCTACTCTACCCTACTCTACCCTACTCTATTTTTCTCGCCGTAAAAACCATCCTTGAACTTCAACGAACATTTTAAAAAAAGATTTGGCCAAATTGGTCCAGGCGTTGTTGAGTTATGCGCTTACCAACACATTTTGCGATTCATTTTTATATTATAGATTTAGGGCATTTGTAGATTCTTCATAGGCGTGGGCTTGCAGACAGCAAGCAATGGGCAGCTCGCCATTTAGTAAACATTCGGAGTAAGCCTAGTCCTGAAATGTTTTTACATTTGCCTTTTGTCAAAGAAGGAAAATAGGTGTGGTTTTAGTCAGTAAAAGTATGACATGCCATCCCGCTCCCCCCTGGAGTGGAAGAAGTCATTTGATGATTTGATTTCCTTGAAAAAAAAACATTTGTAGATTGATATAGCAAGTTTCTTATAATCATCACAGTTAGAAATTTATTGCAAGTTTGCAATATCAAGCAATCAAGGCAATTTAAAAGAAACGAGTCACATGACAAAGTCTGGGGAATGGCTATGTTTATTACCAGCATTGAGTCTACATTAGGTAGGTACTCTTTTGTATGAAAATTACAAAAGAGAATTCAGCAGATGTTAAATCTTAGTGTGCTTCAATATGGTCAAAAATCCAGTAAACACGCAATAAAAACAAATAAACATTTATTATGTACATAATTATATTCTTAGTTATGTTAAAATAACTCCTACACCTATTAACAAATTAACCCTGATGTCAATGGGTATTTAAACACTCTTGACTCATACACTAGCTCGACCTTGAAATCAGTATTGCTTCATTGAATTGTAACAGCATTGTTTTTGTCAATAATTAATCCAAATGCATTACATTATCGTCTCGTTACTTTATATAATTATACAGTAGGTAGTATTAAGCAATTTATTCGAAGTAAAAAGAATATGTATTAAGGTTAGGTATTATTTATTTTCAAAAATAATTTTAATTATACCTAACAGTGTTTATTTATTAAAGTTTTTTTTTTCTTTGTCTTCGCATACTTAAAAAGACTGTGGACAATAGAATCTTAAAATTAAAAAAAATCTTATTAGTAAATATTCCAGACATTTCTGAGTTAGTCTAGCTAATAAACAATCTATTTATAAAGATTAAAATTGTAAAGATATGATAAGTAGTAACTTTGATACTAGGTAAGTACTTGATCATATTTTTACAACCTACATACTTGAGATACTAGACCATTTAAGATATTGGACCTTCAATAATACATTTTCATATGGCATCATTGAGCTATCTTACTATTATCCTGATATGAGTCAATCAACAGAATCAATAATACAATATTTAGTTTATAAATAACTACAAAATACATGACTGATACAAATGGCATTGAACTACACTCCATATGACTCACTTAATCCAAGTTATGCTGCTTGTCTACAAATATAATGTAAGTGTTGTTGACAAAATAGAAGGTACCTACTTAACAGATTTTTCAGCCAATTAAAACAAAGCAAGATTGAGTGATATAGTGAATGATAGAATCTACGCTATGGTAATAACTATAGGTCAATCGATTGATTGCTCCCACACGTGGAATAAAAACTCCTCGCCTTGAGATCACATAAAATAATAATGATTCATGCTAGAGCTAGACTCATAGCAAATCACATAGGTATGGTTGAGTCACTGATTAAAAATAAGGTTGACATAAAAAGCACTTCTCATTAAAGCCGTAAGTCCTCAGGTAAACGATATCTTCCTGGAATGTAATGGAATTACCTGAGGACTAATTTATGAGTGCCCAAAATATTCGCCCCTTAAAAATTCACTTAAATTGTAATAAGATTCCTACTCATACGAAAGGCGTTAGGCGGCGATACTTTTAATGAAATACTTGACGAATATTTGCGATTTTAGAAGTCCAACTCGATAAAAATTCAACCGCAATTTATTCACACATGCTTAACGTGTGTGACATGATAGGTAACTACTTAGAGTGTTTTTATTTTAATATTGTGCGGATTTCATCACGCATGCGGGATTGCTCCGCACGGGGCGTGATATCGAGCAGCAGCCGCATGCGGAGCAATTCTGTGTAAGTGATGGAATCCGCACGACATTAAAAACACCCTTAGGCTGACTTTTCAATGAATAGACAATTTTTAACTGAAAGTTATTCTTCAATAAATAATTATGATTGTTTGTTATTTTTTTTATACAAAATCAAAAATCTATCTAATCACCGTTTTAAGATAAATGCTATCTGACTTTTGGAAAATGAGGCCTTAGTCCAACAGGTTGTTTAGCTCTCTTTTGTTTCAGCTACATTCCGACGCGATTGTGGGGCTTCAGCGGCCATGTCCAGACGATATTGCACAGTCTAATCGGGCGTGTCCGTTGCCCCTGGCCTATAGGCGGCCGAGTCTCGTTGGTGCTGCCTGACAAGTCCACCCTCACCTATGATCTGTATGAACCAGTTGGAAACGAGCATGAAGGTATGTTCCAATGTTTATACAGAGCAAGAGTCAAAACGCCGGGCGAATGTCTACTATTATTCAATTCTAAATTTTCCTATTGGTTTCCGAGAAATCATAACAAAATAACTGCTTTGAAGATTGGTATCGCATTGGCAACAATGTGAAGTGTAGATTACTGAATCCAAGTGTGCGTAGCTGTTTGAAAGTAGGTAGGTAAGCCTTTCCACTGGGAGTTATAATAGGCGTGACGGCATCACACAACAACAATACCATACCGGCTGATCTCTGCCGACATTACAATACATATTATAAAGCTCCAGTAAATTAACACTGTGCAAGGTCACAAATACGCGTCATAAAAAGTTTGCGTTCACTTGGAAAAACTGAGATTATAACGAGCCTTTTCAGGAAAAAATCGTTACCGACAATCTGCGTTTTTGCATGTATGGGTTTTTCGCATCCCTCTTTATTTTATTTTTATTACAAGAGCATTATTTAAAGCTTTCATTTTATATATTATCAAAACCATAGAATATCTTAAGTTTGCCAAGTGACCTTTTTATGTGTATAGGTCTTTCCACTCGATTGGTTCATCTCTTGCAACGAACCTATTGTTCGACTTGGTTCTGCTTGTTTAACCTGTTTATTATTATACATTTTTATTCTAGTTTCATGGTTTAGTTTTTTATTAATAAACAATGCCAATATTCTACGAAATCGGCTTTTAATGTACTTACATCTTGCCAGTAATTTCCAAATAGAACGATGTTGAGTCGAGATTGTTGACATATACGAGGCACAAATCAAGACAATCTAGGTTGCTATGAATGTAAAGGTTCAAACGGAAAAACTGTACGTGTTTTTCCGCAGTGCTAGCCTTGGTTTCGCATTGAGAACCCCACGCTTAGAAGCCGTGATTGCGACCACTCGACCAAATAGAAAAAATTTTAGAACTCGATGATGAAATGATATTGCAAAATATAATATCACGTCATATTGTAACATATACCTAATTATTTATATCAGTAGCATGTTCGTATCGGTTTTCAGTTCTGTGCGATAACAGCGAATAAATTCACGTAGAACCTGTGCCTACAAGCTAATAAATGTGAAGTTGATAAACCTGTCATGAAACATCAAAGTGGCTTAGTCACATAATTTCAAAATGTACATAACCTTATCAGCACTATCAGCTTCTTATCATAACAGGAAGTTTTAAAATGACTCAGCAGTCTAAGAGAAATTTTCAGCAAATAAGACTTTCAGAATAAATGAGGTTATCGTGCAAAATAATATGAGAACTAAATAAGTCTAGTAAGAAGCGAATTCCCTGGACTGCTTTCCGTACAAACCTGTCTATGTTACGATTCTTACGTGAACTAAACATCAAGACTAGACTGTCAACTACCTGCATGCGCAGAGTACTGGAGTTCTTTGGCCACATTGCCAGCAAAAATGGCCACAACCTTGAACAGCTCATCGTAATTGGCATAGTTGATGGCAAACGACCAATGGGCCGCAGCCCAAAAAGGGCCCAAGTCCGCTCCACACTGGACACCCAATTACACGTCGCACTTCATGACGCTAAGAACCGTCACAGATGGCGAGGTACCATGATTAGGAAGCTAATCCAGAGCGCGAACTTCACGACCCTCAATAATAAAGAATATGAATCGAGGACGAGGAGAAAATAAGCCTCATTATCATATTAGATGGTTCTAAGTTCAAAAAAAAAAAAATGAAAACAGGTACACGAAATGTGTGTACTGTGTTACCACAGATAAAAAGGATGTAGAGGCCCAGTAGGGTCGAAGCCTAATCTGGGCTCTGGGGAGGTATGAAAATGCATACCAGGGCTCTGGAACCAAGGCAAGGAAGGAACAGGGTAGGTTTTTAGTCAGTAAGAGTCTGACACTATTTCCCGCTCCGCCCAAGGCGGGATTTGTCATTGGACGATTTTACCAACCATAAAAAAAAAACAGCTAAAGGAGAATTTTACTAGTGTAGTTAATGTAATATACATAATTATGTAACTAGAACCATAAGGTACCAATAAATTACAGAAATCATAAACCTTTTCCAGTCATGTAATACGAAATTAGTATGTAAATGGAAACACTTACAGTCACGCGAGGAAAGTGTATAGTACGCGGCAAATAAGTTGAACCAGTTGCTATGGTTACGCGCAGCCCACCGATTCGATTGAGACCCGAAAATCAGTTACTACCGCCATTTTGGTTCGACATGTATGCCGTGTATTATACAATTTCTGTGTAAGTAACTGTAGGGTTATGCCGTTATGGATCAACATTCGCGAAATGGTCAGTTAAACCAGACGCTACTGGATTTCCTTGAGGAGCTAGGGTCATCGGATAGAATCTTTTGGTCGTAGAGTTACGGACCAAAAGAGCGTATTTATCAGCAAAGATACATAAATGCATACGAGATCCATATTATTATAATGTCGATAAAGGCCTATAGCCTAGTCAATACAGGGATGCTAGATTGTTCTAAAAATTTACCGCAACTCTGGAACATGAAGGGCAACTGAAGGAACACGGGTGCGTTTTCAGTAAAAGTGAAACTCCCTCTCACTCCCTCCTGAGCAGAAGAAATTTAATTTTGATTATTTCTCAACCCAAAAAATGGCTCCATAATAATAGTCAAAAGACTCAAAAGAGTAAGATGGATCGATGACTTGATGAGGCGATTCGATTGACAACGCTTGGGGAAGGCCTATGAAACAGCACGCGTCTTTCGGTTGCCATGATATTATAATGCCTTATTCCTAAGGTGCTTCAAAGTCATAATTTTGAAGGGGTAACGAACGACTTATTTCACCGATGATACATTAAAAGAAAGTTAGGAAATATATCTATTAATTAAAAGGATTACCGCAAAGATTAGATAAAAAAGTACCTATATATTTGATTGTAGGTAGATAACACATTGAAAGACTTATAGTCACCGGTTATGCGCACACAATTAATCTTCCAATCACATAATATCGATATCGTATGTTTATACGTAATAGATAACGTTACTGATACCTATATACGCGTTCGAGAGTAATGCAATTGTTCGCGAATATTGTTTCCATGCTGTCGTAAAGGGAAAACAATACTTGAAGCTGTTGGTCGTCAGCCTAAGACCACGTACGGAAGTTGTAAAAGACGAGTGGCGGAAACGGGTGCTTATGGACACTCTAGGTAGGGGGATAGTGGCCGTTCATTATTTTGAACATCCAGTCGGATATTGCGACATTTAGGTACCAGTGGGAATGTGGCACTCATGTTCAATCATCACCTACGGATGACGACCTATAGGTCAATCAATGTTTGTAATTGTTTATTATATTATAGGAGTTGGTATGAAATATTATCAATTTTTTTTTTTTATGGTAGGTAAAATCATCCAATGACAAATCCGGGAAATATTGTTAGACTCTTACTAACTAAAACCCTACCCCGTTCCTTCGTTGCCTATTGCGCCGGGGCCGAGCCTTCCTTTCAGAAACTGACCCATGACCCAAGCAGGCTTCGAACCTGCCTGCCTGCAGCTAGCAGGCTGGGCCTCTACGGTTTGCTGACAGCTCCTTGAGGCGCGCGGGAACAGTACGCGCCGTGGACGACTTGGGCTCAGTCCGGTCGGTTACCGGACGATCGGACTGCGTGCTACCCATTGCACGCCGTCCGCAAGCCCAAAATATTATCACATTAGATAAAGCCGATAGCGTCGCAATTTATTCATCATTTCAGCCGAAAGACGTCCACTGTTGGACATCAACCTCCCCCAAATGTCGCCATAACGACCGGTCCTGTGCGTCTCGCATCCATCGTATTCCCGCGACCGTCAATAGGTCATCGATCCACTTTGTGGGAGGCTTTACAACGCTGCGTCGTCCAGTACGTGGTCGCCACTCCAGAACCTTTCGTCCCTAGCGACCACCTGTTCTGCGAGCAATAAGCCCCGTCCTAGTGGACACTTAACCGAACTTAATGCGATTCTTCTTCGCAATTTATTAGTAAATGACATAAAAACTAGCTAGTTTTTTTTATGAACGTATTGAAGACTAGTTTTTACAATAATTGCTTGTTTATATGCTGACTTTATGTAAACCAATGGCACAGATTGCCGATGGGCCTTGACACGGCTTAGAATTCAAGTCAGATAAGGAGGAAGTAATTCGAAGAACATTAACACTTCACTTATTATGTACCTTGCCTGGACTTATTCGTTTTTATACTACTCAACTAATACCATTGGTATTTGTTTGACAATGTGATTATTTATATTTCGAAATACTCACGGATACTAAAATTAATTCAAGGATCTAAAGTACAGTTAGTAAAAATGCTTTGTAAAGGATTTTTAATTGAAATAAAATTCAATTAAATCCGAAAAATAAATTAATCCAACAAAAGTCTAATAATAAAATATGGCTAGTAATAATCACCTCTGTTAGAAACTTAGTTCTTCTTTATACCTGTATAATAATAATATTCCACAACTATCACACAACGTCGTCTAGTCTCAAGCTAAGCAGAGCTTGTGTTATGAGTACTAGACAACTGATAAACTTATTTATAGATTTCTAAATACATACATATTTTAGATAAATTAGACCCAGACGCAGAACAAATGATCGAGCTCATCACACAAACATATGTCCTGGGTGGGAATCGAACCCACGACCTCCGCCATTGCAGTCAGGGCCACTAACCACAAGACCAACAGGCCAGTCAGTATATTATTATTTTATTTAAAAAACAAATGAAACTAAAACAATTCAGGAATGTAGTCGGGTTTGTGGCTTCAGACACTCCCATCTTCCAACATAGGCATTATGAAGGATGACGCCTCGTTTCGGCTTGTGAGTTTAAGCACAAAAGAAATAATAATTACCATCAAAATAGAAACGAACTTAATTCTATTGACTTACGTATGTGCCACCAAGACAATAAGTCTCACACGACTATTGATTGGTTGTGGTTTTAGTAGAACAATTGAGCAAATTCACCCTTTTTCGCAGGCAAAAAAAAAAATAGCAAGATGATTCATATAAAATCTTTCTAAATTCACTTTCTTCCAATATTTTTTTCAAATAGGTAAGTTTGTGTCATATTACGATCTAAAAATACTATGAAACAAATTTATTTTTGTTAGATTTAAATGAGCTCATTGTACCAAATTCAAGTCATTGGTATTTGTCCGTACATTAAATTAAATTATTTAAAGAGTGGTATTCGTTCAGAATAGTAAATAAAAATGCGTTCAAATTAATACCAGTGGTATTAGTAATAAAATGGGATAAATCGCTGTTTGTAATTGCTTTTTTTTCTTTTTTTACAATTATATATCTTACATGAATATTATTACAAGGAAGAGGTCACCATTGTAGAGGCCCTTTTACTCCATAAACGTCATTGGTCACCCTACTCGTTTGGCCTCTCATCTGGATTAGGACTTTTATGCATCTTATTATCCCAATTTTTTTAAAAGCTTGCAGTTTTATGAGCACCACCAATTCATAAATGAAGGAGTCTCTTCATCCGTTAAAAACCTTTGAGCACGAACAGATTGATCTTGAACTTGAAGATTGTGTTCGTGTGCGAAAAATATGAATGTTAGGTAAATACAGGACTTCTCCTTGAACATCCATATAGTACGCGGCAAATAAGTTGTACTAAAACGGCCGTCGTTGCTACGGTTACGCGCAGCCCCCTCTGTGCCGCACTTCGATATAGACCCCATCGCCATTTTGATTCAACTTATATGCCGCGTAATGTACCTACTTATTTATATTTATTTATTTACTAGCTTTTGCCCGCGGCTTCGCTCTCGTCAACCGACTACTCTACCCTACTCTACCACTACTTTACCCTACTCCAGCTTACTCTACCCTAATTTATTTCTTTCATAAGGTCCTTCTCCTAACAACAACAAACACAGCAAAAAAAGAATTAGCGAAATCGGTCTAGCCGTTCACGCGTGATGGCGTGACCAAGGGAAATAAGGATTCATTTTTATACACTTTATAGTAGGTACACAAGAATAAAATATTTATAAAAGGAACCCTTATAATAAAAAAAAAACATAGGCGACCTTATCACACTCGGCGATTTGAGGTATTCTACTTTGGGCACCCTCATAACACTCGGCGATTTGAGGTATTTTACGCGGGTGCCCACAGTGGAATACCTCGGTGATTTCTTCCAGACAACCTGGAAATGAATTCTAAAGCATAGTTTTGTTATTAATATGTATTCTTTTTTTTCCGACAGATGACGTGACAGTCGCGATCTGTCCTGGCATCGGCAACACGTCGGAAAGCGTGTACATCCGGACCTACGTACACTACTCACAATGCCACGGCTACCGGTGTGCTGTCCTCAACCATATAGGTGCTCTCAACAGCGTCCCAGTTACTGGCAATCGGATCTTTTCGTACGGTAAGATATTTTTTCAATAAATGAGTCTAAAGGACCAGCCTAGCCATTGTGAACGTCGTAACCAAAAGAAAATAATGTTGGTTATAAAGAAATCATAAACGCAATTTTTTTTAAGTATTCTCCTTTACGCTGAAACTGCTGAACAGATTTGGTTTGGCACATGAGTTATAGATAGACTATATCCTGAAATAACACGTAGGAAACTTTTTATGCCCGGAGTATGTTTCCTTGGGATAATTTTCCACTAAAACGTGAGCGAAACTTCCACGTTGTAGTAAGCGTTCTTCGTACGACACTTCGGCGACATATTTTGAGACTGTACACACCCTGGCCAGTCAGTCTATTACTACCCTGGTGATTGGCTAACATTTTTACCATGTAATGACGTAGGGAACAGTGGTGGCCGAGTGGTAGCGGCCCCGACTTACGAGTTGTAGGTCGCGGGTTCAAACCCGGCCAGGCGCATTACTTTGTGTAATTTATTTCATCACCACTGCTCTCAAAACGGTGAAGGAAAAAATCCTGAGGAAAGCGGCATGTCCTAAAACCAAAAATTCGAAGACATGTGACATTCACCAACCTACACTGAGCCCGCGTGGTGGATTACAGCCTATTTCCTCTCTTAGAGAGGAGGCCTGAGTCCCAACAGTGGGAAATTAAAAGGCGATGGTGATGGTGAATGATCTAGTGATCTATACTCGTACAGTTCATGTTGATTCGACGGAATATAAGAGGACCCGAAAAATAAATTAGTAATCCCACCCAAAAAATATTCATAAGTAATTTCGCTTGCTCTGCAAGGATCGAGAGGGAGTGTTTCT
Organism: Leucania comma; assembly: GCA_958295575.1. Lineage (NCBI taxonomy): Eukaryota > Metazoa > Arthropoda > Insecta > Lepidoptera > Noctuidae > Leucania > Leucania comma. Next base: position 9,207,987 of record OY282468.1, read on the forward strand.
GTATAAAACCCAGCTGTGATCTTTCAGTCGCCCTTTGCGTTCCAGGGCCGCCGTAACTCTACCTCTTTGGAGAGTTCCCACAGCCCAAAGAAGGCCACTTGTATTGTAATCGTATATTAAATTCCAATTAAAGTTTCAAATCTTCTGCAATTACTGCAGTAGCCTTGTCAACGCTGATTCAACCTAGTGTACGATGATATTACATAAGAGACATTCTGCAAATATAAACAAAAGAATTGCTCAAAGTAAACGTAGCGCAAATCATTACAAACAATCGCTACTATTTGCGATACAAATGCATAATACCAAATACTTTCTGCGTTCAATCCTTTGAAACGTTTTTGCTATTAGTTTGCAATGCAGATATTAGGTAATGGTTAATAAAGGTTTAATTATGTAACATAATGTGCGAGGAAAATACAAATTGGAGGAGTTACGGTGCGTAGACGGCGATGCGCAAATGCATGGATATGCTTCAAGGGAACCGTTCTAAATACTTTGTTAATTAGTGATTGTACATCGTTTCTATAGATCCATTATACTGGGTTGGTATCTTAGCGAGTACATCCTTACACGTGTCTTATATACCGAGATAATGGACTGAATCATAGCTCAATAACTTTTAAAGAATGGAAAAATAATATAACTGAGGAACATTCTACAAGGTTTCTAAACAGTTAATTAAATGAATAGATACTACAGTGCCTTATTATCGCACTAATAAAGGCGAAAGTGCGCGTATGTTTGTTTGTTGCTTCTTCATGCTCGAACGGCTGTACGAATTTCTATGAAACTTGGCACACGGGTAGACCATGTCCTGGTAACTTAGATTAAATCTTTAGATCAAAACAGCGGTAGATAGGTGACGCGTGGACCACTGAAATCAGGGCCGTCGCCAAATTGCGGCTAACGCGATTTCGCCCGCACGACAGTGCCGGCTCTTATCTGTGTCCGTGTTTATCAGTGACTGTAGGTTTGTGACTGTGATGAATGATACTGATCATAGATGTGTTCATGTGTGAGTTTCGAGTCCAAGTTTACTTTCTGATTGTGATGTTAGCGCGTAACGTATCTTCACATAGAATATATGTATATTATCAAAATATCAATGCCTGGCACATAAGGAGCTGTCAGCAAACCGTAGAGGCCCAGCCTGCTAGCTGCAGGCCGGCAGGGTTGAAGCCTGCTGGGGTCATGGGTCAGCTTCCGAAAGGAATACCTGGCCCCGGCACGATAGGCAACGAAGGAACGGGGTAGGTTTTAGTCAGTAAGAGTCTGACACTACTTCCCGCTTCGCCCAAGGGCGGGATTTGTCATTGGATGATTTTACCTACCATAAAAAAAAATGCCTTGCACATAGGATTGATTTTATCCGGGGAGTATGTTCTTTCGTGATAATTTCCTACTTTCAAGCGGGCGGAGCAGCTAGTAGCAGCTAGTGTACTTACGTATAAAATTACCTCTAGTTTCGTGCTGTTATACGAATTGCATTCTTTTAACTTTTTCACACGTTATGTAGACCATCTTGCAACTTCCGGCCTTAGCTGGATAAAAGTATAATAAGCACTGTAAGCAATACTCTTGTTATGATATCGTAGCACTAATTACCTAGATTGTTTCGAAAGTATAACAAGAGAAGATCTTATTATTCCGTTTGTGCAAGTGCAATACTGCAATATATCATTGTATTAAAGAAATTGTGTTGCAATCAGCTAAAATGTGTGGTTTAGCTGCCCAGTGTGTTTACATATTTGTACATTATATATAAACTAGCTTCTGCCAGCGGCTTCGCCCGTGTCAACGTAGGTTTCTCCATACAAACTTTGGACCTTAGTTTCATGCCTTTGTGGGGTGAATTTTGAAATATCTTCTCTAGTGCTCGCATAAAAGGAAGACTTGTGGAAAATTTCACGCCCCTAGCCCCAGTAGTCTCGGCTGGGCGTTGATATGTCAGTCAGTCAGTTTCTCCTTTTTAAGCCCCGACGAAAAAGAGGGGTGTTATAAGTTTGACCTGTCTGTCTGTCTGTCTGTGTCTGTCCGTGGCATTGTAGCGCCCAAACGAATGGACCGGTTGAGAAGCGGTTTTTTTGTTTGTTTGAAAGCTGGCACCTTTCGAATATCGTAATTAGAGACACAATAGAAAGACAATAGGTGTGCGAACACCAGTGTCCTCTTGGGGCTTAACAGTTTAATCGAGATGGTTCTTAGCTACAATTTATGAAGATCTGTTCAGGTGTAGGACACCAGATCGTTTGTTAGTTGCAATAGGTATATTAAACACATAAAAAGCGTGTTTACTTTACTTTCAAACATTTGTGTGTCCTAATATTTGAAACATTCATTGTACATGATGGTGCTACTGAGCTGGTCTGAAAATGGAGCTCGAAGGTAGAAGACGTAACCCTGGATTGTTTATTAGTAAGCCCATCGAGTTTAGGGTCTTTAGATTCGTCTTAGCCAGTGCATTTCTCATGATCTCGTGAACCTGATGCTAGAAATGGGAGGCGGCTGATGGAACCCTGGAATGACTACTATTAAATTCTTTGAGGCCTATACATATATTTGTATATTGTCGGTTATGAAGTACGTTATCATAGCACAAAATTACAGAGAACATTTTATGTCGGTTTTTTTTTAAATTGTAATTTTATAAATACATAGATTATAAAAAAGGCCCCCACCGCATCTATCTGTTCGCGATAAATTCAATAATGGCTGAAGACTGAACGGATTTTCTTGCGGTTTTCACCAATAGACAGTGATTCGGAAAGGTTTAGGTGTATAATATAATACTAATAGATTTGTATGAGATTTGGCACGTGGAAGGACCATGACCAGGAATAGCACATAGAATACGTCATATCCTGGAAGTATGTTCCTTTGGCACAATTTTCCAATACGAGCGAGTAACATGAGCGAGTAATGCCAAAGATTGTATAGTAAGTGGCAAATAAGTTGAACCCGTTACTAAGGTTATGACTATAGATTGTAATTGAAAATCTGTTACTGCGCATTCAAGGTCGATTGTCATTTTGGTTCAATTTAAATTGCGCGTATTGTAGCATAAATGTATGTCAAAATCTAATGAATACTCTTTGACTTACGATCGAACATCCAAACACAAATAAAAATATTCAAACTGAATTATTACCTTTACCGTAGTAATCGCATAAAAAAAATTGATCATTCACTTGAGCGCTGTTGATTGCGTTGCAGCTATTGTTTACGTCCAGTAAATGCCTAGTCTAGGTCTACGGCTATATATACATTCTACATCTACCTAGGTATATAATGTAGCGACTTTCACGTCGAGGTCATTGCCATCTACTATAATATTATATTGCACTTCGATACAACTTAGTTGCATTTACTTGCGTAGACATTGATATCACTAGCGACTCGCCCCAGCTTCGCATGCGTGTTAGAAATACTTGAAATTCTCGGCTTTTCTATACTATAATATGCAAAGAGTCAATGACCTTGTAGGTAGTTGTCGTTCGTTACGTACTAACTACCTACAGGTCATTGAACTCGCCCCGCTGACGTTTACTTAAAGAAATTAATTTCGTTAAAAAAAGTACTTTATTTTATAATTTTATCTTTACAAATCGATAGTGTTTTATGTACCGAATCGACCCTCCACGGGATTAAAACGATCAAAATGTAACGGTGTATAAAGATATGTAGAAACAATGTGATTTATTTTCCTTAGGCTTTATTATTTTGCTTCCACTTTTCCGATTTCCGTTATTCACAATACATTAAACGACGTCACCTAGTACATACATAAATCTTACGTAAAATGCTACGCAACTATACTGTGCATCTATTTCGACGGAAAGCGACAAACTACGTCCGAAACTTTCCCGTAAATGAAGTCCGGTACCTTTTTTCGTGTTACAAGCGCGGAAAAGGCATTAGCGTCGAAAGAAAATCGTTGGTTTCCTAGAAACTATCGTTGACAAACCATAGGTTGTATGCGTCTAGGTGCGTCATTAGACTACGTCCGCGTCGCAAAGCCATAATCTAAAACATTTGCCACTTACCCACAATTTTCGCAGACATTGTATTGAACCGTGAGAAAAACCGCAATCAATAAATATTATTATTATTATTAATTATGCGATCAATAAATATTATTTCAAGGTGATGTATTTGAAAGTACATTATTTCATACTCCACGTGTATCAAAATGAAAACCAACTTCGTGGTAAATCGGCAGTCTTTGGTATCTATTTTGTTTTTTAATACAAAAATGTTACGTAGGTACCTAGTGGTTTTAGTGGGCTTGTGGATGATGGGCGGTGGGTCCCTATAGTCCGGACGGTTCACACGCGCGCCTCAAATAGATGTCAGCAAAACCGTAGGGGCGCTAAAGGGCCGAACCCTTCTGGGGCCATGGGTTTACTTCCGAAAGGGAAACCCGTGGTCCTGGAACGCAAAGGGTAAGGAAGAAACATAGATGTGGTTTTAACCGGTATTAAAAGTCTGGCACGCCTTCTTGTTCCGCCCTAGAGCGGGAAAATCATTAGATGATTTTAATGTAAAAAAAAACAATTCGTAGTTTTGATAATGAAAAATGCATGAGATTACTTTATACACCGTTAAATTTTGGTCGTGTTAATACCGCGGAGGGTCGATACGGTAGGTACATGAAATACTATCGATTTGTAAAGAGAAAAATAAAGTACTTTTTTTTAATGTACGAAATTAATTTCTTTATGTAAACGGCAGCTGAGCGAGGCCAATGAACTGTAGGTAGTTAGTATGCAACGACTGACCACTACCTACAAGGTCATTGACTCGTTTACCTAAATAAATTAATTTCGTATATGCGTATATTAATTCGAATTTAAGAAAAAAAAGTACATTTTTAATTTTATCTTTACAAATCGAAAGAATTTCATGTCGTACGAATCGACCTCCGCGGGATTAAAACGACTAAAATTTAACGGTCTATATAGTATTGAAATTCTATAAATGAGGATAATAAATTAGTTATAATGATATGTTCCTATAGCAATTTTTTATCTAACAAAACATAGTCTATTTGTATGTTGGATAATAATAACGTTATTCAAATCTTGCGGCAATCATATACGATAGTGTGCACTCTAATATAGTGTGCATACTGCATGCTAATTGAGATTCTCCACATCTGCGTGGAACGTATTGGTGACGGCCTTCAGAATGGTCAAGTTTATTTGAAAATTTTACGGTGAATGTAAGTATGGTTCATGTTAATCTCGAATGTTCCAATCGGGAATAAAAAAATATTCTGGCACAAAATAATGCAACATTGAGGTTTTATCGGCTTACGGTTGTGGCTCCTGAGTCCAGAAGATAGATTGTATTTTCAAGGCGTTATATTAATATTAACGACAGTGTGACAGCTAATTCATTAACACAAAAACAAAACAGTGGTCGTCAACACTAATTACCTAAGCTAATCTATGGCACTGTTCATAAACTAGGCCATCGATGATGGCATTAAAGTATTGAATAACGAGTTGTTGTAGGTTTTTGGCGCGATTCAATGGCTGTCATAGATTCTAGTGGATATTGTGATGCGAAATTGGTTTAGTTTTGTATTTCAAATTTCTACACAACTGGAATCACTAAAACAGGCGCTTGTAGGATTGACTACGTCAACGAAGCTTGCTGAGAAGGTTGACTTCATACATTTATTCCCAAACACTGCAAAAACATTTGCATGTGTTACTTGCGCATTCTAATGAAAAATATAGTGACTCTATACCGTATCAAAAACGATACATTTTCCATTCTAAACTTGCAACCGGCAAAAAAGAATTGTATTAGGTAACTAACACTTGTCTTCGGTTACTAATGAAGGCTCGTTTTTCAGGACACACTGATGATTACAACTACATGGTGGAGAACCTCATGGAGAGATATCCCAAAACGAAACTAATTCTAGTCGGATTCAGTCTCGGGGGCAACTTAATAGCTAAGTACTTGGGAGAGGACAGGAAGCGACCGACCAATATAATTGGCGGGATTTCAATATGCCAGGGATACAACGCTATAGAGTAAGTACTGAATTAATTCTTCAATTGTTTAATAAAGGTTTTTATAGCAATTTGTACCGCGAGAGGTCGAGGTTATCTTCATTGTCGACCGCCACATTCAATCTTTTTGTCGAACGCACACCAATTAAACATTAAGGCAAACGTTATGTGAATATAAAATGATCATTTGAGATTTAATTTCGTGTAGTTATGTAAATAAGGATATTATGATTGTTTATTTTTGGATGTAATGATTCGCAGGCCCCTCCTATGGACCGTTTTATCCGAAATAAAAAGGATAGACGTTTTCAACCAAATATGGGTTCTACTCATTAAAACTATAATTTGGAAAAGCCAGTTTTTTTTTTTCGAAAAATTTTGCTATACGCTATCTAAAATGTAGAAACTAATTAGTTAATTTTCAATGTCTTTTCAATCCACATAAGTATTTAGTTTTTTATTGTAATATTCAACCTTCATAAGAATTTTTCTGGCAAAGAAGATACTTAGTTGCGAAATTAATAATATAGTTAGGTATGTATTTGATAAGTTTTATCTAAAATTTTGTTATTATTTTCATTTCGTAGAAAAACATTTCAAGAAGATATCAGCGTTAATAAATAAATAAATAATAATTTCCATAAGTCTTCACCTACTTAGTGCGTAGCTTTTGGGGTCATTGAGTAGTTTATAACTGACACACCTTTCTTCAAGGCAAATTGGGGTCAACATAAACTTGTATCTACTTTCGTGCTGAATATCAGTATTTTACTTATTTGAATATCCGCCGGATCTCTGACCTCTGTATCTAACTGGACTGTTAAATAGTCTGTATTCGTCAGACTTAGATTTATTAAATTTTAGAACGTATTCTTCATAAGTTTTCAGACTACTGTCAACCCATTAATAATTGCCATATTAGTAACTAACCGTCCCCTGCAGTTTCATTTACATATTTGGTTACTATTCCACGTTGTGATATAAATAGCCTACATAGGTTACTTAAGCCCTTGTATCGGGGCTTATCCAACACTATAAGAATTTTGCACAGATAAAGGATAAGATTTTGTCACTAAGTAGTAGTTTTTGAAATTGGCGCGTCCAAAGGAAAAAATATTACTCCTTAGCTTTTTTAATACTTTAATAGTATAGATGAGACCGACAGCTGTCTTATAGAGCACTCAATTGCAAAAAGAGTTTATGAAATAATTTAAATTAAAACACCACTTTGGTTTGCTATCTGTACTTCATTCGATCATATCAATAATAACCCTTATTCCTATTACTTCTAGCACTATGGTGTACCTCCTACAATGGCAGAACTTCCGTCGTTTCTACCTGTACATAATGACGGACAACTACCGCAACATCATCACTCGGCACAAAAGAACTCTTCTGAGCCCGGAAATGAAGAACAGATTTCGATTAGATGAGAAGATGATAGTGTCGGCTGGAACGCTGCCTGATCTCGACGAGGCCTATTCCAGGTAAGACTGGATAAACTAATCCACAGCGAGGTGCCAATAACTCCTAACTGTCGTAGTCAAAAATTCCCAGAAACTGAAATAATCTTTTAATTTCATAATTTAAATAATAATATTTATTTATTGAGGATAATAATAACTTTTGTTTTAATTATTAGGTACGCAGCATTTATATATTTTATGATAGTTTAGTAGTGTCCAAAAAAGTTAAGAGGTAATGCCATAAATTAACACATTACTTGGTTAGGAGTTTCCACTGCGACTAAATATCAGCTTATGAGATTTTTACTAAAATGTGAAGAAATTATAAGCAGTAAAATAAGCAAGTAATTTTCTCCAAAAATATAAGGTGTTTTTTTTTTGGCACTTCACCGTCGAAACAGACCTTTGTCTGTCTAGCATAGCATAGCATAGTCAGCCTTACAATGATCCCACTCTGGTACTCAGGCTATAGGAGGCTCTACTATAGGAGAGAGAATGGGCTGTTATCCAAAATGCGGGCTCAGTGCGGTTTAGTCGTGCCACATGTCTTCGTTTCTTTTTTCCTATGATTTTAAGACGTACCGGTTTCCTCACGATGTTTTCCTTGGCCGTTTTAGATGTCATAGTGAAGAAATAAATTACTCAAAGTATGCGCACCTGGCTGGGTTTGGACCCACGACATATAACTCTTAAGTTGGGGCCATTACCATTTGCCGCCACTGCTCGCCCATGATTGCGGCATGGTTTTGTTGTGGTCTGTCTATAATAATAAAAAAAAAAACAAATTATACAGTCATTCAGTGAGTACATTATTATTATTATTTTAAATATTGTCTAACAACAATACAACCATGCCTATGCAAATACGCCGTGTCTTCTTCCGGTTCCATTCCTGCCTACAACTTCACATGTCCTCAAACTTATCGACCTCTCGCCTGCTACAACAAAGGGCTTATTGTTAAATCGGTACAGATCCAAAATGGCTGTAGGTGTCAAAAGTTCATTATATTACTTGTGCAATACGATTGAATTTTGATTGACGTAATACTTATTCATTGAAACCAGGCTAGTCGCAATGTTAGATAGGTTTAAACCTGTGATTTCCAATCTATGGTCCGCAAACTACTGGTGGACCGCAATAGCTAACATAATGGTACGTGAAAGGTCTAAATATTTCAAACTCTGCTTTTCAACAGAAAAGTACGTACCATTAATGCGACAAGTTCTATCAGAATTCTAATGTCGATGACAATAGACGTTGCCTTGGTTTTTAAAGAATAGGTGTGCTACAATTTTGGAGTTTGTAATTTAATTGATTTTTATTTTATTTGTATTAACTTACATTTCTGGTCCCTACTAATGACAAAGAAACTAAAGTGGTCCCGGGTCAAAAAAGGTTGGGAACAACTGTCTTAAACTCTGACCTGTAATATACAACCTTATTTTTAGTATAATTATGCAAAACCCGATACACGTGTCTAGTATTTTTATGTAAAGAATCTATTTACAAAATTTCATAACTGTATAATGAAAAATCACAAAGTTGTAAGGTTGTTAACTGGTTGCTCACACAAACAAATGGTCACTGGGCCATCTGGGTGACTTAGGGGTTATTTTGTTCCCGCACCCAGCTGTGCGCTGGCGCCTAATGCCCACAATGGCCTGCCGTGACCTGTGTTGTGCTTAGTGTCGGTGGTGTCCGACTTGTGACCTTTAAATATTTTTAGGAAAAAATGGAACATGGTGTAAAAATTATTAGAATCGATCCAGTTATTAATTCTGAATAAACTATAATATTCAGGTTTCGCATATGATTACTATAAATAATGTTGTATACTTATGTGCACTCTGGGTGGACCGACAGGGAGTGTCAGCCTTTTATTGGCTAAAACTGACCAGTGTTTCTTTAGTTGCCTTTGGAGTTCCAGGGCCACAGTAACTCTTTAGAACAATTCCGCAGCCCTAGTCTTCTTCGGTAAGATCATACTTAGCCGAAAAAATAAAAATAATTTAATTGTAACTACAGTATTTTCTTCTTTTGGTTTAGCATTCATGAAGAGTAGTACATTTAGTAACAGTGAAAGTAAGCCCACAACAGCAGAACGATTGTGAACTCAAAATTTATTAGACATTTATAGCATAATGTTGGATTATTTCGTACGAATTTTACGTGATTAATGCTTAATAAGTTGATATATTAACAGTTTCCTGCTTTGATGCATTAAAAAGACATTATAAACCTTTTAATTTAACACGAAGATGTTATAAAATCGTAAAAGGAGGATGTTATCGTTAAAGGATTTACTCTTAGACTGGAACAAGGCTAGTTAAAAGCCAATGCCGTTAACTAGCCCCTTGTTTCAGAATTTAAATTTCGATGTTCAGAACTTGTCAAACTTCGATATTAGAGTTTGGTAAGATCTTAACTTCAAATTCCCAGAACTGGGAGCAGATTAGGTAAGACTTGGTTACTGGAAGCTTGTTTTACCAATATCAACTTATCATGTTTTGTTTTACGTGAGAAATCATCAAATGACCCGTTCTGGGTGGAACGGGAGGTAGTGTATAAATTTTAGAGAAATTAGGAGTCCTACCTAAAAAAAAGTCAGTTGAAGTCTGACACACCATCTCGTTCTACCTTAGAGCGGGAGAAGTCATTTGATGATTTCCCATCTTAAAACATATTTAAAGCTACGTTTACATGTGGGCCCAGCCTCGGCCAATCGCCATTGTGTTGACGGGGTTTCCCCTTTTGTACAATGGTTACACAATAGCGATTGGCCGAGGCTGGGCCCATATGTAAACGTAGCATTAAATAACCACCTTAGACAATAATTCATTTGATGCATGGTAGCTATCAAGCGATATATCTTCAATACAAATAACGTAGAATTCTTAGCTTTTGTGTAACTTCCACACATCGGTAAACATAATTATGTTTATCGTTCGTGCAAATGTCACAGTCAATTGGGGTAAATAGCTAATTGTGGTGCTCCTACGCCATATTGTTATCGTTCTTGTGATCTTTGACCGATCACGCCATTTAGCAGCATTTGTTGTGGTTTGAAATTTTTGAAGCCGTGTCAACGCACTTTTAGTAGTGACCTAAGAAGGGTCACTGGCGATATCCGCTTAGTGGATCACCTATTACTATTAATAGTCGAAACCAACTTAACTAGCTATAGCAATCAGATTTTATTTTACACTGGCTCTCCCCCGCATCTTTAACTACTGCTCTGCTATAATGGGTCGTTACGTAGCGTGACGTTATCGAATCTGGCAAGACGTACAGAAAGAATTTTTCCAGTCCTACTGGTAATTTCAGAGATTAGCGCGAACTGATTTCTACCGACTCGCTCATACAACTTGAAGATATCCTATGGAACACCTTCTAGAAAACTGGGCCGCAATCCATACAAGCCTACATTGTGTATAATCAGCTTATGTTTGGAATATCAACAGATTTTTTTATGAGCAAACATGTGTTAATTGCTTGCCAATAGCGACCACGTCATTCGTGTTACCAAGCTATTTACGTTATTTTTTTTATCTTTCTAGGAGAGTTTACGGCTTCGAATCCGTGGCAGACCTCTACAAGTGGAGTTCGTCGGCATTCTACCTCAAAAATATAAAAACCCCGATGATATTTATCAACGCCCGCGATGACCCCATTGTACCTGAACCTTTGCTACCCATCGTCAGGGAGTTTGTCAGTAAGTATTACTTTTAAGGAATTACTATCGAAACTTATACCTTTACTGTCTATAACTGCAATCACTTCAGCATATTCACCATTTGTTTAGCCGTTCATCTATATTTAAAAGGAGGGAAGCCACGCTTAGGCTAAGCGCGCACCGCGATAAAAAATCGTTGCGATTTTTTTAATGCGAAATAATTTACTATTTTTATTAGACTATTTTTTAAACGATTTATTTTCGCAATGCGCGGATTGTAGTGTATTTCTGTGGTTCACAGATTTGCGATATTTTTTCGCAACGATTTTTTATCGTAGTGCGCGCTCGCCCTTAGTCATTCCCATCCATATAAAAAAACCCTTTTTCAGTATCACGTCGAATCAACTATGTAGCGCACTATGTGTTTGGATTTCTGTGTAAATATGGGTGTTTGAATGTCAGTTTTTTTAGTCCCGATGACTAATAATGACTGCCGTCTGCCTGACATTATAAACCCAACAAGTTTGTATACCGGTATTTCAAGGTCGTACCTGTTGTTAGGTGTTCTCAGGTTTCTATCTACCTTTTAGTAACAATTATGGACTAATTTTAAACCGAACAGTCGGTCCATTAGCAGTTTCGTTCGACAGTTATTTATTTAAGAGGAATGTTCAACAGTGAACAAACACCGTGGCAATATTAATTTTGTAATAACACCGTCACCGGTATTTCGGTAATTTATTTACATTATTAATGAAGGCGTTGCCTGTCGTCTGCGTGTTAAATTTGACACGTCTATTATAGACTAAAGGCTATATAACCTTATGGCCTTACTTGATTTGTATAGGACGTTATGTATATCAATCTAGATTAGAACGTGGGCTTTCTTCGTTTGGTATCTGCGTAGTTTTTTTTAATGGAAACGAATTTTTTCGAATGTTATTGAAAACATTGCGCAACAGAATTGAGGTCATTATCACCTCCTCATTGGTGAACAGTTGAAACCGGTGAAACTTGATTCTAAATCTCCATATTTGGACATGTCTTCACTTTAAATACGGATATCCAAGGTTAAAATTTCATCACAATTTACCATAACCAATTGTATGTATCAAATGTTTGATGATTTTGAATTAATTAGAAAGTAAGAAAGCAGCATTTATAATCTCCCAAAAACAATAATGACTTCAATGAAAATGTTAAGAAAATTAGCTGTTCTACTTGTGCCACTAGACAGACTAGTTTTAAAATCTAAAACTTTTTTCGAAAGCATATAAATTAAACTAAGAGGGATTTCTTGGAAAGCCCAATTCATATTAATTGAAAAAACAAACGTACCCTTTGTAATATTTGCACGAACAAGTAGCGTGACAGATAAAGCTGATAACAGCAATTTGAAATTGAAAAAAAAAAACTTGTTTATGAATCAGGCTGAGGTTATCTCCTACAATTCTGACGTCGCATTGAATTTACGGCTGTATCTATCTGGTGTTTAATAAATATTTTATTCTTAACAGGCTCGCATGATAAGGCTATGTTTCTCGAATTGGCACATGGTGGTCACTTGGGTTTCTACGAAGGAGGTCTGGTGTACGCTAACCCGGTGAACTGGCTGGACCGCGCACTGGTGGGCTTGGCCGGCGGCCTGCTCATGGCGCACAACAAGTGCTCGCACAAAGACGTTGACTCCTCCGTCGAGATGAACACCTACAACGTCGAACCCGATCTCATCAAATCTGCCACCATCGTCTATCGTGATCCACTAGAAAAATCCTCCGTGAAAGCATACTAGACTCATTATATTAAGTCGCGGCTCGTGGAGCTCTTTGGTATACTTATATGTCTAATATTTATTAGAAATAACTAGGTAATATAAAATTACTGCAGTCCATTTCATCAGCAGTAACATTTTTATAAAGTACTTAAATTGTGTTGAAAGTACATCTTTTGGAGGTTACGATTCTCCATCACGTTTTTATACGTCCTAATAAATAGTTGCTATATTGTTAAAGAAGGCAAAACTGTATAATTATTACCAAAGCCTAGTATGGGAACGCGTCATTCCCTTTATGCCCTAAGTAAGATATTAGGCAGGACCTAAAAGGCAATTTATTATAAACACAAGCTTTTTTTATAAATATTTATTGTGAACTCGTTATAAATGTTTTCCAGGCTCTATATCGAAATGTATGTGTATTAATGTTAATTATTTTATGCTGTGACTAGTTGCGGTGATCAGGCGTGGCGTAAATAATATTGCAGTTGAAAATCTTTTGATATAACTTTTATATTTTTTTATAACATAAATACCTGTCAACATGCGGCTTTGAAATGCAGTCTGTTGTAATTTGCACAATTTTTTTTTACATTTATGATACTGCCTTCCACATATATTGAATCGATGTACCAAGTTATATGCCACGCCCATTCCGCAAATTTTATTCAAATGCAAGCAGAGGGGCACGAGCCTTTAGTTATTTTTTTAACTTTGTGATACCTATATTGTAGCCGATTATTTATTTATGTACTGCATTTTAATTGATGTGCACTTGTGTGGAAATTGTGACGGATGTGCAAACAGCTCCCCGTCTAGCGGACCTGGGTTCTAGTCCCGCTTAAGTCAAGTATGATATGTGTAATGTTGTTGTTTCATAATACAAATGAGAATCATTTACAAACTTACGAGTAAGTACACGAAGTTTAGATATTTATTTATCGAATAATAATTCTGTTTCTTTTGTTCACATTGTGTAAATAGTACAAAATGAAAAACAGATTTGCACAATTAATTACTGATAGATTAAACAAAGTATTAAAATACGAGTCATTCCCCTGAAATGAATTTCTTCAATGTTCCTAAATAGTAGATGGAATTCATTTTAAATTGTATGCAATGTCGTGTATTGTCAATTCAGAAGATACCCATTTGATTCCCGTTATTATACTTATGTATTTGTAATAGAATATTAATAATAATTAGTAGCCGGTATAAAATTGAATTCTCTTTATAACTAATAGGTACTGTATCAACTATTACGGCATATTTTGTTGTTATGAATTTATTTTGAGAGATATTGTTCAGTTGGCGTTTGCAAGTGTATGACTGGAAATGGGTTTTTAAACTTTTACATTATAATGAAGTTTGTACTGTTCCTATGAAACTTTAAACGTTATGGAATTGTTCGCTAAGCGATGTTTTGTGAGCTTTACTCAGGGCTAACTTAACTTCCGTCCAAACTAATGTTTATAAGTCGAAGGAGAGGTATAGAAGGTAATCTAAATCCTGACAAAAGATCAGGGTAGACGAGGTTTTGTATGTATAGTAAATTAGAAACCCATTTCTATTGTAAGAATCTTCGTACTGCGTGCTTAGTAAAAGCAACTTTGAAAGCACGATGTAACAAAAACATTTGTAATGATAATGTCTTTTATACAATACTTACGTCCGATTGAATGGTTGGCTACACTCAAGTGTTGCGAGCAACTTTGATGTGTAGTTAGCTATCCTATGACTGCTAGGTATTTTGATGTTAGTGTTTGTGAAGCTTTGTATTTACGTGAGTGGTGGTGTACACGCACTGTTTGACAGGATTTTGACCAATCGTATTGATGCGTAGCTAGTAGCTACGCATATTATGGTAGCACACTCATACAGATGCAGCGTCACGTGAGAGCACTCGTCTTGTTGCAAGGAGTGGAAACTGCAATCGTTCTAAAATTTTTGTGAAGTTACAAACCTGCACAATATTAGGGTAGTGACACTAAATTTTATTGGCTTTCGGAAACCGTCTCCAAGGCCTAACCAAATTTTAAAACATTGAATGTAATTTAGCAAAAATTACGACGACGGTAATAAATATATTTAGATTTTTGAGTTTTGGCACAGAATATTCCAGTGGTGATTATGATCTCATTGAATGAAGTAAAAAAGAAGGCTAATTGATTTGCCCCAAATAGTTGGACATTTTCGCCCAACTCATCATGAGACATAGATACTCTGCAATTCATACAAACCGCGGGGTTAATGGTGCTAATTTTACTATTATGAATATGATTATTTCAGACAGCCCCCAAATGCATGAAACAGTAATCGTGTGCGTAAAGCTTGTGAAGATGCTGAAAGAGGACGTGAAAGACCACGCGTTCAGCGCCTGTCAAACTCATCAGTCGCGCGCGCAATCGTATACGTTTCTGAAAACGCTTGATAAAATTGTTGTCTAAAGGGGGCTATTGCCTTAGTTTTTATGCGTATGGACATCAACACATTGAAGTTTTATGATGAAGAACGAGCATTTGTAGACTACATTTATCACTTCAAGTAACTCCACTGATCTAAACGTGTTTTCGAACTTTCAGGTAGAATGGGAGTTGAAAAATCGAATATAAGCAATTAAGGTTATCGTGTCTGTATTCAATGGATAGTTATTTAATATCCAAACCAAGTCGAGATTTTGTAGGTGTATCGTAATAAGAAAGCTGCGAGTAAAATTATACTTGTCAATATATTTTTGTAAATATAATCCATTTTCGCTAAAGCTCAGGGCCGACAGAGGCGGAAAGCGGTCACGATCCCGGTTGGGGTCACAACTGGAGATCACTCACTTTCGTGCGGCTCCCGTCTCTGTGGGCGCTAAAATTAACTGCATTTTCATCTCTACAGTCAGGGGGTCAGTCCTGCTACCTTCATAATAATATTTATTTTAAAACCGCAATCTATAGAAAAATTCTGTACTTCTTTTTATCTTGAAGGGTTTAACATGAAGCAAATATATTTAAACAAATGTTTAAAAGCCTAGAAATACTAATAGCTTTCAATGTGATAGATTCAAATAATAGAATTGCTATCTATGTAATTGTTGTCAATTTAGCTATGAATATGTCGAGATTAAACAGTACAAACGATACAAAAATAGTATCACCAGTGTAATTAGTAAATTATTGTATTGTTATTTCACTGTCAGTACATCTTCTTTATTTTTTAATCAATAAGAATTATTATGTACCTAATTTAAATAAATTTCGGTGTGTCTGAATTGCCTAAAAGTTCTATGTTTTATTTATGAACATGTAATAAACGTTAAAATGAATAATACTCCGTTGTTTTGTTTTATCCCATTCATATTGAAATTATTCATTACAAAAGGATTGATAAATAAGTATATTTCTAAGTCAATAATATAAAATTTCAAAGACGGGTGAATTTACGCTGTCTTAAATTCTAGCAAGTTATTATATCTAACTAATACTATTTTAAACATATTTTGTAAATGGAATATTATTACGACATTTTCTGTCAAAGTTTTTATAATACATTTGAGATTCACATATAGAAAAATTTTAACTGGGGTTCTTAATACAAATTGACAATATATAAAAGATATTTGAGCAAAAACATAATGAGATCACGAAATCATTAAAAACAATGAGTGGTGCTTTGTTGCTTTACAGAGAAGAAATACAAATAGCCCTTGTTTACAATGGCAAGACAATGTGATGCCTTTTTTTGAAATTCAGGCTGAAGCATTTTTCCATAACTTGCTGAATAAATAAGAGTATTTAACATGATAAATTAATACTATCAATATTCCAAATACAAATATCACAACATTTTCCTTAATTAATTCTTATTTCTCTTTACACATACATCTTAGCGTAATACACATCAATAGTTAAGTAATTTAGATATAAATACAAACGAACATTTACATTAGAAAATAATTTCAGTGCCAGATTTATATTATTATTCTTATAAAATCATATTTGTCTTTTCTAAAAGAGAGCATTAATTCGCTTTATAATTAAATTATAAAAATAGCATGGCCACTGGGAGATTAAATGCATTACCAATATTCCAAATTTAGTTTTATGGGACCATTTGATCTTTTACAATAAATTTAGGGGGTGGGAGGGGGTCGGTGTACTTAAAAAGTTGTTTACGAAATAATATACATTTGAATAAACTAAAATAATACGGCAGAGGCATATAATTACAATTTTTTTTTGGAAGATATTTTATTTCTATATGTTCAAATAGTCCCATACCGTAATGCTGAGTAAAAAATGCCAATATAATTACAATATTTTCACTTACATAATTACAAAAGATACTTTAATACTTACACATAGGTACTTCGACAAAAAATAAGTCCATAGCTATTTAAGTATTTCATCATGATTCATTGAAAAAAATATTTTTACTTTCTAACTAGATTTATGAAACTGATATTATACAGTCTTTTTACATATCAGTTTTATTAGATCTGAGTATTTTCAGAATAAATTAAAGCTTCTTTTTACAAAGTAGGTATTATATAAATAAATTACGTAAATGCAATCAAATCGTGACTGGTGTCATATAGTCAGCATATAGATGTAGGATCCCCTTCCATAGTGCATGCTATATTATCTAATTTATGAGCTAAGTGCATTTTGTTTTCTAGTCCTAATATAATTTGTTCTCTATATTTACTGACGTAGATGTATAACTCTTTTAAGGCAGACAGCGTGTCGAATTCATTCAACTGTTCCACCGAGAGTTGCTGCATAGAAGTACTTAGCTCTTGGTCTGTTACTTGAGGTAATTGAGATACAGATTGATAAAATCTTATAACCATTTCCCTATATGTAGGCAAGTCTTTTGCAAAAAGTAATTTGTTAGAAGGTGAGTCTTTACATAATCGATGTTCAGTCAATGAACAAGCATCCATAAAAGTTTGAGCGATAACTGATAATGAAGAGTCAACCGTCGCTGTTTTATTTATATCAAATATAAAATCTGGATTTTTTATAAGATTCACCCAAAATCTAAGCGGTAAACTATTGGATTTCCAAGCATGAACTACTTCAGGATTCATGATACCATGTGTCCGTGCTGCATCATCAAAGAGGTCGAAAAGCCACTTGACTGCAGGTGGCAATACTTCGTTTACAGTGAGTATTGTGCTGAAGAAATCATCGACGAATTTATGGACTGTGCCTTTCGTAGACAAGAGCCTGGTGAGGAATATCTCTGGAATAGCTTTGTGACTATGTTCTGACGACTTGTTGATAATGTGTTGGTACTCAATAGGTTTCACCAAGTGATAATAATGAACATTTTGATCTGTAATGTCACTGTTGTACACTCTTATGTGGGAATTAGAACAGTATATTCCTGTACAATTCTTGCAGGGTATTTTATATGGTGTGTTAAAACTATCATTTTGACGAGATATCAAAGACATAACTGCGGATTCTTTGACCCCATAATGAGCTAACGTATTTAATTTACGCCAACCATTTATCGTTTTCGTGGTAACATCTTCATCTTGAAGAGTAACATGTCCACCTCTTCCGTGTCGCCATTCTAAATCAACTTCATGGACGGATGGTCTCATAGAGAACGGGGTATTTTTAAACAGTGCATCTAATATCTTAGCTTTTACTTGTGAGATACTGTCACAATCTAAAACTTTACATTGTACTTTTTCATCAAAATCGTCTTGGACTATATGCAGTGTTATGGTCTGGTGGTCAATCTGTTCTTTCAAAAGCTTCTCTTCCGATAAAGAATATCGAGCTTCGTGAGTTATAGCATCTACAACTCCTTTTTCAATTTGATGTTTTATTGCTTTGAAGAGCAAAAACAATGAAGAACCTGCATAGTCCTTGAGATAATAATACATGCATAAAGCCATCCAATTAGTTAACATTTTTTCTACTACACTTTCAGTTCTTCTTAACATAAGTTGAGGATGTTTATTGCAAATAGATTTATCAATAAGACGTAACAAAAGAGATTTTAAAATATCTGTTGCATATTCCATTTTCCCCATGAGTATTATCATTAGCAAAGAAGCCACATTTACTTTGTCTCGAATGTTAAACGACTTTTGTGACTCTAATGTATCTATAAATGACAAAAGGAAACATTTATTATTTAAAAGCTGCTCAAATTGTACCATAGCTGCATCATAGTTGGTTCTGGGAGCGTTAATAAATAATTGACGTTGGACATTCAATATAGGGTGGTCTGATACTCCTGGGAAGAATACCTTCATGACGTAGTTTACGTGATCTAGCGTCGGTATACCTGAATGTTCCAAATCTGCTGCCAAATCAGACATATCAGTTTGTAACTC
Source organism: Leucania comma (assembly GCA_958295575.1). Lineage (NCBI taxonomy): Eukaryota > Metazoa > Arthropoda > Insecta > Lepidoptera > Noctuidae > Leucania > Leucania comma. Next base: position 9,227,276 of record OY282468.1, read on the forward strand.
AGCAAAAGCCAATTTACATTCTAATCTAACATTGCTCTCTAAAGTATCCATCTGTATTTGTATTCTTTTATACTCTCTTTCTGCTTTTGTGCTACGCCTTCTGTACATTACTAAAACAATCATGAAAATAAGCACTAGAAAGAAAGTGCCACCAGCAATTCCTGCAATGACTTCCGGCGGAAAATTATAGTTTCTTAGTAATTCATAATGAAGATAGCCAATAGGGAATCGCAAATTTTTTCCAACTTTTACAACCACCAAAGGTAAATTGATTTCTGCAATCTGTACACCGTTTTCATCAGTATTAGTAGGCTGTATTTCAGGAGGTGTGCATAAAAGTTGTTGCATTGTCAGGCTAGTAACGTTACAAGGTTCTGTTCCAATTGTAACTATAACGTCAGTTTCATCACTGGCTCTAATTAAATTTTCACCCTCTATGACTAATGGATCTCCTTTATAAGATTTTATGCCCTTATTAGGGAATTGATATACATGAGGATCTTCTACAAAAACCATATGAGTTCGAGGGGGGTTAAAATGTTTTTCATGCATTGTTTCCACATTATCCAAAACAAAACCGACTTTCATGGCTATTTGTGGAGTACTAGTCTGAGTTTTTGTTGCCTGTAAAATATCGAAATATTTTTTATTGATAGCAGGACTGGGGCATTCCATCTGATGTTCATTGAGCACAGTACAAGCAGTATGGTTCACAGGTAGCACTTCATTAGCAAAATACAATTTCATCAGGGGTTTCTGGATTGTGTGTAAGTTTGTACCATGAACTGTTATCATTCTGCCTCCAGATACAAAACTTTTTAATGGTTTTATTTCCATGATTGTTGGGTCTGCTGTATAATTAAACAAATCTCCATACAAAGTTCGATTAGCATTGTCTATTCCCACTGTCAAAGTGTGAATCACTCTGGGTGCATTTGCTTTTGGAGTAATGCATATTAATCTGCTGTTTGAGGTCTGTGTCGTATTGACAGAACATGGCAGCTCATCCAAAAAAGCAGAGATAGTTGAACCAATGTTCAAATGCTGCCCTCCTATGGCTAATTGGGTGCCACCTGCTACTGGTCCTAATGTTGGATAAAGACCTTGAAGTTTTATATTTTTGTAACTAAATAACACAGATGACTCTGTATGGCCAGAATCATTTTCTACAATAACAGGAGCTACAGTAGAACCATTTGAAGGTCCTGTGCGACATGTGATGCTTACAGAGACTTCAAAGTCGACTATTTCGCATAGTACATCTCCAATTCGAACTTTACCAGACACTTCCTCAACTCTTAAACCAAGGTTACTGCCTTCAATTGTTACTATCGTGCCTCCTTCTATTGGTCCACTTAGTGGTTTGATCATATCAATTCTAGGTTTTGGACACTCAGTAACTGGATTTTCTAAGCATGTTTCACTGTAAGAACAAGAGTTGCCACACCAGGTGCATTTGTAGATAGAGTTTCTGGTTATACATAGGGAACAATCGGCATGTTCTCTATGCGATCCGAGAATTTCACATTTGTACAATGTGATGTTGATTGTGTCAATGTAATGTTTGTGATTCCAGACAATTTTAACACTCACATTGTATTCACCCACATCTTCTTCATATGAATAGGTTGTTTTGTCACACACAATGTAGTGATTAGATTCAACTCTAGCGGGCAGTATCATGTTGGCTAGTTCAATACTCACTATACACTGAAAGCCAGTGTGTCCCGGTTGTAAATGAGGTAAATTTTCAACTTCAAGTTCCAATTCTTTAGGCACATTATTTGGTAGTAAAATAGGTTTCTTGTATTGTCTAATTCTAGGACAATGGCCAATACCATGATTTAGCAGTTTAGTAGGATTATTTTCGCCACTTATTATGGTCCTTTGACAAACAGATGTATCATGGGTGCACCTGTTATCATAAATGCACCAATTACAAGCCCATTCACTCAAAATGCAAGAGTGACATGTTGTATGTTTTGAACAATCGTAGAAAGCAAAGTTTCTTGACACAAAATCTTTATTTGTTTCTGATGAGTGCACAGAAAGTGAAACATAAACATGGTCTTGATTTTGTGGAATTTTAGGTCTATGCTTCACATCTGGTGTAGGGCAAGCTAGACCATTTGATGTTACAGCAGCATCTATGGCAGGAGCGTTTCCAAATACACATTTATATTTTGCTTCAAATGGCAGTTCTGGTAAAGTCCGAATTATAAGCTGCACTGTTGTTACTTCATTCATAGAGATTCTGTCAGGTAGGATCTGTTCAAAATCAATGCACTGCTGACCAATGTATTGAGACAACCATCTTGGTGCACTTTGAGTCCCTTTTTGACACATGTTTTGAACTGTGCAGCGTTTTTCCAAAGAACACCATCCACAGTGAGGATCATTTGATTCTAGACAAGAGGAGCAATTTCCATGTTCTGCACATCTTTCAGTTGGTATTTGTACAATTGAATTTCTCGCCAACACATAAAGCGTTTTTTGATATGGTGACAATGTTGTATCTGGTAGAATTCTCTGACCAGGCAATATTGCTTCACTTGAATATTCTAATGCTTTATCAGCATCAATCAGAACTTTCTTCAGAATGCCATTATTGGTGCCTAGAAATGCTACAGTATGCAAACCAGTTACAGACATGGTTACAGAAGTAATCAAAGTATCATTCCAATTAATAACAGACATTGTTTTTATAGGATAAAGACCACTAATTTTAAGACCTACCTCACAAAAGTTAAGTATATTTCCTGTAGAACCAACACTGGGACATTTTCCATCAGATATCATACCTGATATGTATCCCATGTTGCGTGCTTTAGTGCTGCCATTGAAACACATGTGAACATTTTCATTGAACTTAATTTCTATTTCTTGCAAAGAAAATACACATATAGCTGACTTAGTCATAGGTTCATTAGAAATACTTTTTGATGGACTAAAGACAGCTATAAGAACAGGATCACTTGTCTCTATCCCCAACTGGGCAGCAAGGTTTGCACCAGCCTTTGCAATCTTAGCATCTTGAACTAAATTATAATTGACCACTTCACTCTTACCACTAACAGTTTCTTCTCGGACATGGCACTCCAGTGTCACTTCTGTGTAACTGTTGTAGTTGTCATCATTAACACATGTGCGGGCTAGGCGGGACACATATCCTAGTTCCTCATTACCAGCTAAGTGGGAATGCTTCTGGATTATCAGAAAATATGCATAGTCACTAGCATTAAAGCCATACACATACTGCACTAAGAAGTTATCTCTGTACTTAACATCTATTTGTATTGAACTTTGTTTGTTAAATGTTAATTGTGCGGTGTCGAGAGTCATCAGATCACGGCTGGAAATCGCAGGAACATCGTGTCTGTACTCTCCATTGTTGGTGAATGTAGTCCCCACATAGAGCACATTGGATCGGTCCCATGAATTATACCTTTCAGGTCCGATGAAAGCGTAAGTAGATGCATCAGCATCATTAGCTGCCACACTAACAGGAACAAACTCGGGCTTCGCAGACAGGTCTCCGAGCTTGTACTTGGAACAGGCACCCTGCGCCACTGAACCGCACGCGATCACTCTCCCGGATTCTTGATCTATCACTAATATTTTGTTCACATTATCAGTCCGCGTAGTCTGTATGTCAGCTGAAGGGCAGCCACTTGCATGACACATAGGGTTGTCTAGTATCGGACCCGTGCCTATAACATGAATAGGTTTCAAGTCAGGGCTTAACTGGTGAATCCAGTTCAACGAACCAGCGTATACTTGGCCGCTGACTCTATCTACAGCGAGATGATAGAAATGGTATGTCTCATTAGGCTGATTTGGATATTGTGATATGAACTCGTAACCATACACTATTGTGCACCGAAGCCAAAATGTTATGACTAACACTGTTATAGAAGTAGCCATGATCACATTTTAAGATGTATTAGAATTGATAATTTCACTTTTTCACAACCTGTACGTTGTTTTTATTTCATTTTCAACCCATTTTTATCCCATTACAAAAACGTAATGTAACTTGTAAAAGCATCCATCGATGCCGATGACACGGAATAAACAATAGAGTTTTATACCATACTATTTAGCCATAGAGAAGACCGAGAAGACCCATTCTCTACAACATCGGGCCCCACTTCAATATTATATGTGTCTTGTAGTGGGCAGGAAAGTAATAACTTTTGTTTAAAATATGAATCTGTATCTAATATTCTAAAATAAAATTCTTATTACAATTATAAAAAAATAATTGAAACAATACTTTTTTTGAAGTACTCTTATCACACATTTAAAAGTTATGAACCCAAGAAAAAGTAGGACTCACCTGCTGTTCAAAGTTGAAGTGAACTTAGATGCTAGTTTGAAATCAATAATAATAACAATAAAATCTTTCTTTTAGACTATATCTATAATTATTATAAAAAGAGTAATATTTGGGGATCAATAGTACTAACTAGACTATGATTAATAACGATCTAACGATTCAAGCTGCTTGCGCACTTAATAAATATAATACACCAAATAATGGCAAATAAGCCACCTATTCTACCCCCAACAACAAGTAACAAGTTAACAACATCCTAACTCCATTGTTAAAGGATCTATTACACCAGTCGATATTCCGTACAAGTTACACAGACCGGTTTGAATATCGAGTGTTGTAATAGATCCATAAGGGTATATTACACCACTCGATATTCAGACTGGTTTTGTCGACGTTGCGTTTAAAGGGTTAGACTGTCTTACTCGGAAGTAAACTTTAAGACAGTCTGTGTAACTTGTGCGGAATATCGAGTGGTGTAATAGACGCTTTATAATGGTCACAATGGTCTATAGTTGAGTAGTTCACTAGTGACCCTGAACCACAGGCTCAAGAAACTCTGACAGTAGGCTTTAAAGAGTATAACTTCAACCTAATCCAGTTTCATTCAGCTTCATTAGGGACTGCAATACTCAACTGATTATTATTTTATCAAAACTACCTATGTGAAATATCTCGCTTTTTAACTAATTTAGGGACACCCGGATAACTTTCGTTCATTTGTTCTATAGTCTATGCATCAAAAAAATTGGCCACAGATTAAAAAGTCTTTTTACCCGACTGCGCCAGAAGGAGGGTTATGTTTTTCGAGAGTATGTATGTATGTATGTATGTATAATTGTTTGGCACGCTCTGCAGCCTGAACGGCTCGATGGATTTTAGCTTGAGAGGTGTCGTTACATTTGTATTTACTGTGAGAGTGACACTGGGTATATCAAAATAAAAAAAAAACAAAATGGCGAATTTTTGGCGCCAAATTCAAATATTTTGCACGCTCTGTGGCCTGAACGGCTCGATGGATTTTAGTTTGCGAGGCGTCGTTAGATTTGTAATAACTGTGAAAGTGATATCGTAAAAAAATAAAACTAAAAAAGTAAAAAATAAAAAATGGTAATTTAAAAAACTAAAAAACCCGACTGCTTTTCTGAGTATTCATGAAAAAGCCCTAAAACAAGAAAGTCGTTGTAGCAGTCGGGACCCATTCTAGAAAGTCAGCCGTCTAGTCAGTAGATCTATGATGTAATGGGTCCCGACTGCTACAACGACTTTCCTGTTTTAGGGCTTTTTATGAATACTCAGAAAAGCAGTCGGGTTTTTTAGTTTTTTAAATTACCATTTTTTTTCACGTTGAGTTTGTGATTGAGTTTTGAACTTTGGGGGGAATTCGTGACGGTCGTCTGGCAACACTGGTTTTGAGTGCTCTGTGGAGTTCTCTTCGTTCGTACTTTCGTATAGCGATGGGCCGAGTCGACTTTTTGGTAACTCGGGTTACTCGAGTTGACTCGCTTACCAACCCGGGTTGCAACTAGAGATGGGCGGTGGGTAAATACCCATCGGGTATTTACCGGGTAAATACCCAATTTGGGTATAAACAGGGTTTTTACCCGGTAAATACCCAAAAGCATGGGTATAAACTATAAACACTTTATGGAACGTTTTATTTAATAAAGTTTAGGTGAATTTTAGCCCGTTTAGATATTTTTAACACATCCATGTTATAAGTTCGGCTACTATCATATGTTTTTCGTTTCATAGCCTGATTAAATTGCTTTATTAACTGATAATAACTGTAATTTTAGCATAAATGTAAAATTTCTTAACTGATTTGATAAAGTTTCTATATAGTAAATGACATAATATAGGGTGACTGGTAATTAGTGAACGACACTTAAACACGTGATTGTAGTCATGAAAAGCAAACAACTCTGCTGGTCAGTACATTTGTGTTCGCGTAACTGGTCAAAATGTACTAAACTTGGCTGATTTTCCTCCTTATATAATGTCCTTTCATTTAATTTGGAATCGGAACTCCCTTTTTAGGGTTCCATAGCAAAATGGCCAAAAAACGGAACCCTTATGGATTCGTCATGTCTGTCTGTCCGTTCGTCCGTATGTCACAGCCAGTTTTTTCCGAAACTATAAGAACTATACTGTTGAAACTTGGTAAGTAGATGTATTCTGTAAACAGCATTAGGATTTTCACACAAAAATAGAAAAAAAAAACAATAAATTTTGGGGGTTCCTCATACTTAGAACTTCAGTTTAATTTTTTTTTATGGTTTAAAAAATAACAGGTAAATAGGTATCATAGTAATCAATGTTGTTATATCAATTTATAAACACGCATTGTAATACTTAAAAATGAATAATATGAATTTGCTTAATTTTTTAACACTACTAAACGAAGATGAAAAAAGAAAAACAAATTGCTAGCGATAAAAAATCGCTAGCAATTTGTTTTTCTTTTTTTGCTTAATTTACACGGTTCTATATTTTTTGTCTTGATTAGGTACATCTAAGAAATATTCAGTGTTTTTATTGTTTTATATGACATAAAATATATATTTTTTCATCATGATTACAGAATGAGACCCTGAGAAAAAAAAAAGCTTCAAAGTGTTAATGACGTACTTCTATTACAAAATACTTAAATTACTTTCTTTGGTATATCTACTGTAGTTTAGTACGAGTATATTTTCTAAGGTTTAACGTAAATTGTATTGCATTCAATTAAATATACATATATGAATATTAATATTTCCAAAACCAGTTTTAGTCGTTAGCACCAGCAAAATTTTGAATCCTGATCCAAAATGAAACAGTATGAGATATCACTTCTACGTGCGCACTCTTTAGTAATTCAAAAACAAGTGGAAGTAGTAAGCATAATACGTATACGCGGAGAGAAGGCGAAGAAGCAGGAACGGTTGATGTGTATATTTGTAAGGATTGAGGGACCGCTGGCCAGCTAAATGCGCCTACTGACGGACTTATTTTATCAATTGAAAGTCCATTTTAGAAACTTTAACGTAAGGTTGAAACGCCGTGAGCTGCACCACGTCAGCATTTTTTTAATATTAATTTCAATCTCATACGCTAATGTAGTAGATTTTTAGTTAATAACAAAGTATCTTCATCGTCACTAGTTCTGAGAATATATGCGAGTTTGCCAGATTTTAGTTATTCATCTTACATACTCAAGAGTTTGATGTTTCACGTTTATTTAATGTATTTTATCAATAAATATTTGTTACGACATGCTGTGATATTCAAATAGTCTTTAATTTAAAACTACTATAATCAAATGTAATATAAACTACCTAATATAATACGTAAAAATACAGACGTACAATTTTTATATGATTTGTTGGTAGAAAACTATTATTTTCTGACACCATTTACACTTCATGCATAAAACACATTGATAAACATTTTTTATTGCTTAAAGTGTATAAAAGACTTAAAACAATAATGAAAAGGAAAATACCCACCATTTGGGTATTTACCCGGGTAAAAACCCTGCATTTGGGTATTTTGGGTATTTACCCGGTATTTACCGGGTAGAAACCCATCTCTAGTTGCAACTCGAGTTGACCCGACTCCGCTGCCTTAAGGTCCGTCGCGTCGCCGCGTCGTCCGTCCGAGTCAGTAAATGCTCAACTCGGTGCAACGTTCCACGGGTTGCTAGCTTGCTACGTTCACGGTTCGCCGGGTCGGGTCCGGCGGGCTGCGTGGCGTCGGATCGTCGATTAAATGGTAGTCAATCAAATGAAATTGAGCCTGTTCAAAAATCAGACGTTTATTACTATTTAGATGGATCTTTATTCCTTAAATTAAACACATGAACTAACATCTATAAAAGAAGCTAATCAACATCTAAGTAATGGCACTTATTTCTGATTGACTACCAGTCTTAAGTTCAAAAAATACCTTGTAGGTAACTATAAAAATAACTGTAATACAAACTAATCAACTTTGAAATAAACTTAATAGACTATGTGTACCTAGAAATCTAAAGGCTCTTATAATAAGAGCCTTTAAATTTATACTATATATATTTTTTTGAAGCAAAAGTCTTATTTCAAAATATCTGTCTGACTAACCGAGTGATAAGAAACCAACAACAAGAACTATCTCTTTCACTCGCGGCTCGGACGTTCGTTCGGTCGTCGGGCTGATTCGGGCTCGCTCGGAGTCGTTCGGGCCTCGCGACTCGCGGGCTAGACGGTTACACCGCCCGCCGCGCGCGCTCTACGGGTCAACTCGGTTTGCAGATATTTTGACTCGGGCTGACTCGCGTACGGTCTGACCCGAGTTACTCGAGTTAGATAACTCGAGACGCCCATCACTACTTTCGTAGTATCTCTCTGTAATCTGTGCTTCGTTCTCTTGTTGCGTGCATTGCTTGTTTTGTCCGGTTGTTGTTTGGGTTAATATTTTTATTATAGAGATTATTTGTGACTAATGTGAAAATGAATGATCTAACACCTGTTATTAAATAATTAAAAGATGTAAACGTGTGAAGGACCATTGTCTTTGTATATTTTTATTTGTCATAACAACATGTTGGATAATTCACATGCTGGTGAAAATACTTAATCGTGAGACTATTTGCCGTGCACAATGATGGCTTCGATGGCTGCAGGCGGTCCTGGGGACCCGCACACCCAGATGAATACCTACAGAAGCTATGTGACCATGCTGGCGGACCCCGGCGCAAAAGATGAGATCAAGCTCAAAGCTGCACAAGAACTCAGCGAAAACTTCGAGGTATGCATTAATCACATACACATGGTTTGACTTTTGGTAACCAGTATTGATAAAAATATAGTTCATTAAGGTTGGCTGATAGAAAATCCTGATTATGATATGGCAGCTTATTGATTGTTCACACAAATAACTATTTAATGTAATTATAATAACTTAAAGTAGGATTTTTTAAGCTTAATAATTATAAGACTACCCTCATATGGCCGCTTTCTGAATTAAGTACTTTAAGTTAAAAATGTCTCAAACCTCACTATAATGGCAAATTTTGACAGGTTTTCAGGCTAAAGTAGAGTAATCATCATCTTCAAATGCTTAAACTTAAAACAGGGGGTTATTCAGTGGCGGATTAAGTTAATGCGGGGCCCTAGGTAGACCTTTTTTTTATTAAGATTGATTAAATAAAATATTTTAATATGTGTAGCTGTATTTAGATTTCATGTGGTGTAGATACATTAACTATTTTTTGTTACGATCAGGTGGCGCGGGGCCCCGAAGACGCGGGGCCTCCGAATGTGCGGGGCCCTTAGCACTTGCTACTTATGCTATAAGCTAATCCGCTACTGGGGTTAGTCTATGTATACTAGCTTAGTAAAATAAATGCTTGAATAGGGTATACTGAATCTACATTGGTTGCATTAAATCAATCATGGTATGAATGCTGTATTGTTTGCAATGCTGATACAAATGTATCAGCATTGCAACTCTAGAAATTCATAGTAGATACTACAGACACTTATTTTCTAATCTTTTCTTTAAGGTAATACTCGGTTCCTCTCAATACCCCCAATTCCTTGAACACTCCTTAAAAATATTCCTCAAAATACTACAAGAAGGAGAACCACACTTCATTGCAGAGTATAATATTCAGCAAGTGAGGAAACTGATTCTTGAGATGATTCACCGTCTCCCAATCAGTGAGACCTTAAGACGGTATGTTGAGAGCATCCTTATACTCATGCTGAAATTAATGGAAATAGAAAACGAAGAGAATGTCTTAGTGTGTCTTAAGATTTTTATGGAATTGCACAAACAATACAGACCACCATACAGTACTGAAGTGGATGTAAGTAGTTTCATTTTATTTAAATGTAGTCTAAGATTACATTATATTTTTATGATAACATTTTTTTATTATTTCTCTAGATTCACAAGTTTCTACAGTGGGTGAAAGGGATATATTCTGACTTGCCAAATCATTTGACAAAAATATTTGAACCTAAACCCATTATAAGGGTGAAAGATTTATCGGAAGTAAACATAGAGCAACTACTACAGGAAACCTACACAACAACTCCAATACACACTGAGAAAAAACTACTTGATGGCAGTGTTGTAACTGTAAGTACTTATAGAATAAACTTTATATTATACAATATATCTATTTATATTTGAATTTATCATTATCTACAATCACAAATGTTTATGACCACTTATTGCACTCAGTAATAGATACAATTAAATTATTGAAAAGAGGCTGAATTAACAGACTTAATTAATAGTCTTAATGCAAAAACAAAGTGTTTTCTGATAGCTACAACCTAGAAGTCTTTAAGTCAAGAGTGTATAGGTTACTTCTAGGCAAGCGTGCTTCTTCCTCGGCCACATAATGTGGTCAAACGCGAGCCTATTAATAATAACATAAATAACACATTAACACGTTGGCGGACAGTAACGGTCACAGGCGTCTAGTATAGCTAAAGTAATACGACGGTACGCCTGTCGACGTCCGAGTTTTTACTTGCATAAAAGCAGTACGCTATATGACGACCGATTTTCCATACTATCATAAAGAACGGCATGTTGTAGTGTCACCATAGGTATAATTAAGACTTTAGTACTGTCACTACACAATTCTCAAAAAATCTTCAAAGAAAGTACCAGTTCAAGTTTTTTATGGCCTCCTTCCTACGCACACTACGTTCGTGGGCGTCGAAGTTACATACAATCGGTCGAGTAGTGCGTCCACAGAACACAGAAAGACACTAGAATTAGCTTGAGAAAATGTTTGTACCAGAACCGGTGTCGCCAAACTCACACATTTACGATTTACTCTTACTGCAAACCGGAAGATACGATTGGCTAAAACAAAAATTGGGCGTAAATAAATTAAAAAAAAAATGTTATACGAAATGCAACTTTAATGTCAACGATCTATAAATCAAATTGACAAAAACAAGAAAGAAATACATCTTGGACTACCAAGTACCGCCACTCGTCGCTAGATGGCGTTGTTCAGTATGAACTGTAACGTTATAAAAATAAGGGTGGTATTTGAATGGCGTATCACTGACACAAATGCAGATCGCTACTCAAATAGTGACGTACCCTAATTCGATTGCAATAATATCGATAGTATGACAACAAACATAAATTATAATGCGAAAAAATGTCGTATGCGATAGTATTAAAATAATGAAATTAATATGTAGTAGGGTAATTTCTAAACGTAGTAAAAAGGGTATTTATTTGCATGTAAATCAAATACCTTTTTGTTTGTATTTGTTCATTTTATAGTGGGTAAATGAAAAAAAAAAATGCTGAGAACCTCGCAATGTTTTATTATTACATTGCTATTTAAGTTAAAACAGTGAAAAGATTATTATATTTGTATAATAATCTTTTCACTGTTTTATATTGTTTGATTTTGATCAAAGAATTTAATTAAAATATTAACGGGCACTTTTAAATTGGCACTGTTAAGTTAGTTGCCCGTTCTAAGAAGTTGAACACTTTTAAAATTTAGGTTATGTTATTTATGTTGAATACTACGGACATATAGGTGTAACAATGTAACAAGTATTGCAATTTCACAAATAAGAACTTAGTATAAATACGTAGTGAAAAAGGCAATTTATTTTCATTGTGTGTTTAATATTGAAAATACAAAAAAAAACCTCTATTACAAAAAAAAAACAACTGACTTCAAAAAAACTAAATAATGTAAAATAACTTTGATTGCGGAAGTCGGTGTTTACGGTTTGGTTTCTTCATTTTTTGACATTGACTTCCGAAATTAGAGTTACGAAAAGTGTGATCGGACGAAGCCGGCGACGACTAAACATAAGGTATAATTCAAACGCCCTATGTTGTTCCAAGCTCTTTAGCTAGATTTATTTAAAATTGCATCACGAATATCATCCTACAATAATTATTTTATTAACTTTATTAATTTAATAATTATCTGTATTTTAATACTAATACTCTCAAGTATAAATACGTTTATGTTAAAAAGGCAATGCAATACATGTCGATTGATTTTATCGATAAAGTCACGCACTATTTGGATAGCGTCAAAAGTATAGGTAGAGATGCGAATATTCCAGAAAGGCTAATAACCGGGAAAAGAAAATCAACTTTGTTTGCATGAAGTTAAGGACAATTTTTGTTTGTATATCTTGGGCAATGTTTGACGAAATTTTATTTTTTCATTTTATTAAAATAAATTCGAAAATAATACTTACCGGTGGTATGATACACCTCCGTGAGTTAGATTTTTAGTCCGACTATGGTTTTTACAGTCCAGAATGGCACAATAAGGCATTTTATTATTATTTTATGTAAATTGTATGTTGACGTAGTCTAGTTTGCGAATGAGAGCGCTTGAACAGCAAGTGCGTATTGCAGTACTCACTAGCGGCGACAGTGCCACGCCTACTTACTATTTCCAGGTTCTTTCTGTGTTCCGTGAGTGCGTCGCTGCGGTGTTCGTGCGTGTTGCAACGTATTTTCCGCCTTACGACGTTTATGCCTAGAATAGTGCTATCATACATATATTTTTTACGATGCATTGTGACACTACGGCCGTGGGCAATGTATGAAAATAAGTAGTGTCATAGTCGCCGCATTCAGTGAGATAGTACTGTCCACCAACATGTTAAAATTGAGAGTAAAACTTTTAAGTACTAAAATTATAATATGATACTTGCGACCCTTTCCAGCTTCGCACGGGTGCAATGGTGATATTATATATATTATCCATGTATTATACATATAAACCTTCCACTTAAATCACTATCTATTAAAAAAAAACGCATCAAAATCTGTTGCGTAGTTTTAAAGATCTAAGCATACACAGGGACAGACAGCGGGAAGTGACTTTGTTTTATACTATGTGTAGTGATGGTTACTTTTAAAAGTATAAAATGTTTTACTTACAGTATAACCTGATTCCAAGATCAGTGCTCTCCTTAAAAGTAATACAGGAGCTGCCCATCATAGTGGTTCTCATGTACCAGTTGTACAAACAAAATGTCCATCAGGAGGTCAGCAACTTCATCCCACTGATTATGGAAACTATTACTTTGCAACCTGCTGCTACTCACAGGTAAGTTAAGATAGGAAGTTTTATAGCCTTAACAAGCAGCTTAGAGTATTTTTACCCGACTGCGCCAGAAGGAGGGTTATGTTTTTCGAGAGTATGTATGTATGTATGTTTGTATGTATGTATGTATGTATGTATGTATGTATGTATGTATGTATGTATAATTGTTTGGCACGCTCTGCAGCTTGAACGGCTCGATGGATTTTAGCTTGAGAGGTGTCGTTAGATTCGTATTTACTGTGAGAGTGACACTGGGTATATCAAAATAAAAAAAAAACAAAATGGCGAATTTTTGGCGCCAAATTCAAATATTTGGCACGCTCTGTGGCCTGAACGGCTCGATGGATTTTAGTTTGCGAGGTGTCGTTAGATTTGTAATTACTGTGAAAGTGATATCGTAAAAAAATAAAACTAAAAAAGTAAAAAATAAAAAATGGTAATTTAAAAAACTAAAAAACCCGACTGCTTTTCTGAGTATTCATGAAAAAGCCCTAAAACAAGAAAGTCGTTGTAGCAGTCGGGACCCATTCTAGAAAGTCAGCCGTCTAGTCAGTAGATCTATGATGTAATGGGTCCCGACTGCTACAACGACTTTCTTGTTTTAGGGCTTTTTCATGAATACTCAGAAAAGCAGTCGGGTTTTTTAGTTTTTTAAATTACCATTTTTTATTACTGATTTTTTTGTGTGTTTCTCCTGGAACACAAGGTTTGTTACTAGTTGAAAAAAAGTTATTACAAGGCTTGTGACTAATTCACCTGTCTACTGTCAATTGTATACATTTTTTTTTTAGTTCTACAGGATGGGGTTTTCGAGATAGGTTAGTAAGGGCAAGTACAGACGCCAGCACGTCAATCTACCCCAATCTGTCAAATTTTACCAATCGAACATTAACCTTCCACTATTGTGATAAGGTTGAAAATCTATTAAAGAAATTTGACAGCTTAAGGTAGGTTGATGTGCTGGCGTCTGAACTTGCCCTTACAAAGGCGTGCGTACTTTAACCAACTATTTAAGATATTCTGAATTGCATTGATAGACTTAAGGTGGCCCTCACTCGCCTATCGTCAGCGTCGAGTATGGTTTAAAAGCTTGTGACTTCATCTAAAGCATTCCAACGCGATGTTTGATGGAGAGGCATCGCGAAAAAAGAGATAACGCCTAAAAACTCTGTTGACATTCGATAATTTCGTGATTAATTATTAAAAAAATTGAATACTCGAATATTTCACAAAACTTGTTCCAGGAAATACGTGTTTTTTTTTAAACCCTTAAAAGTTTTTAAAAAACATTGTCGTCATTTATAATCTCGATTAAATGTGCAAGGTTTCTATAGAAGTACTTTTTTATATTTTTAATATATGAGTACATTATGGAGGACTGGGTTCACATAAAATTTTCAGAGGATTGGATTAGTTTTACACAAATTTATTTATGTAGAAGCCAAGATAATATTATCTTGGCTTCTACATAAATAAATTTGTGTAATCCACAAGATATCTATGTGTCGAAAATATCTGAAGAAAGATGTGTAATAACATCACAATCACGTAAGAGCGGTTGTATGAAAATGTTCCTCGATTGGCCACTCAATTTCATGTAGGGATCAAAAAACTATTACGTATTTTTAGGTTTTTAAGAAAATCAGTTAGAAATAATCAGAATATGTTAAAAAGGGTCTCTCCCAGGAACATTTTAATGTACTAAAACGGTTAAGGTACCTGGCCCTACTGACCCATCTTTAAAATCCAGTCTGTGTATAGTAGTTTACATTAACGACGGCGTTTGGACGTTTTTCGACTGAAATGTTCATTGATCAATAGTATGTACACTACATAGGCTTTTGATTCAAGTTTACACATTTCTTGCAGACAATCGGCTTCATTTAACAAGGAGGTTTTTGTAGACTTCATGGGTGCTCAAATAAAAACTTTAGCCTTCTTGGCTTATATCATCAGAATATACCAAGACACAATTGCCAATCATGCCAATTTGATGGTAAAGGGCATTATAGGGCTGTTGACGTTATGCCCACCGGAAGTGGCGCATCTAAGAAAGGAGTTGGTCATAGCGACCCGTCATATCCTGGCTACAGATTTGAGGCTAAGTAAGTTGCTAGATAATAATTTTGATTAATTTTATAAAAATGTAAAAGTCTCTGTGTGGTATTTCCAATAAACAAGCAAGTCCCAGAATTAAATGAACTGATTTATTAAACAATACACATACCTACGCAAGAAACTTGGGTCTAAATCTCCGCGTCCTCGAGGGGCGATAGTTGATAGCGACCTCTCGCGCCGGACTCTGGTACAGACAGACCATGATCCGGAGTGGAAGGAGGAATTGCAGGCGGTCGCCTTCTGCTACGAAGTTGTAATGCTAGCGAAGGAGGCGGTTTCACATGTTAGGAGACGGACTTCCACACGCCCCAGCCGTCAGGATACCGACACCGATTTCAAGCCACCGGCGTGGGCTTGTGACAACGAGCAATGTATAGCTCGCCGTTGGGCTGTCCGGTAAACGGTCGAACCGAGCCCAAGTCGTCAACGGCGCGTATTAACGCTTGTCCCAAAGAAATATCAAAAACATGGTAGGAGCCCAGCAGGACCGAAGCCTACTGGGACTATGCGTTGGCTTACGAAAGGGAAACACTGGGTCGTGGAACGCTAAGCAAAGAAGTAACGTAGTTGTGTTTTTAGTCAGTAAAAATGTCACACGCTCAACCCTAGAATTAGAGAAGTCATTGAATGATTTCCCACTTAAAAAAAACCTGGGTGTAAATGGTTAGCTAAGAACTTTTTCAGGAAAGAGAAAGCGATTTTAAGTTTTATAGAGAAAGTGTAAAATTACTCTCTCATTCTCTTTAGACTCGTAGTCTAAAAAGTTCTCAATTAACTTTCTGGATAGGTCTCTTGTGTATTTGTATCAAGTTTAATTAAAATCGGTGTTAATTCGTAAGGACTTGCGAGTTTTAATGAAATACTGTAAGGATTAATAAATAAATAAATAAACTCTTATTACACCTAATTAATGTTTTTTTTTTTTTCAGAATTTGTTCCATACATGGAGCGTCTATTTGACGAAGATGTACTCTTAGGAGGCGGGTGGACGGTCCACGAATCTTTACGTCCCCTCGCGTATTCAACTCTGGCTGATTTAGTGCATCATGTCAGGCAACTCTTACCTCTGTCTGACCTCGCTATCGCAGCCCATTTGTTCTCCAAGAATGTGCATGATGAATCTCTTCCTACTAGGTAATCTTCTGTGTAGTTTTAATAATTTGTGCGCAATTTAAAACATACTTAGATAGTTTCCCTCTGAACTATCAAGTTTAAACATTGTTTATTGTTTTTGTTTTAGACAATTGAATCATTAATTATTAAACAAAAACTTTTTTAATTTATTTTGTTGTTCGCTCTATTATTTTTTAAAAGAAAAATGAATAGGAAGACCTATAAATACAGATGAAAATTAAAAATCGAAATTGATAATCTCTTAAAATGAAAAGTACTAAAAATGGGAAGAAGCCGTAAGCGGCAACTAGTTAATTGATAAAAAAATTACGTTTTTTTTTCTTGACCTATAAAGTAACACAGATCAATACACGCTTGAAATCGGCCGATAGTTGGCAGGATCGGCAACTTCAAATTAGCCGCATAGTGCCGCGCGATGGTAGCGCGGTTGTAGCGCGGCAGTCGCACGTTTTTATTGCTATGGAATAACGAAGCAGTGCGACGGCGCCCTAACTGCCAATATATTGCGGCAGTTTCTTAACCCTCAGTAAAAGTTAAAAACCGATATATTCATAAAAAAATCAAGACAACAAAAAGCTCAAATAACGTAATTATCGTTAACTTTATTTCCGTTGTAGCATCCAGACCATGTCGTGCAAGTTGCTTCTGAACTTGGTCGACTGCATTCGCCAGCGGTCTGAGAGCGAGGGCGCTGCCGCCGCCGGTACTCAGCCGCAAGGACGGCAGTTGCTCATGCGGATACTCGAAGTGTTCGTACTGAAGTTCAAGACTATATCCAAACTGCAACTACCTGCGTTGATGAACAAGTGGTAAGTAATTAGTTGTGATGAAAAGTTTGAAATTAGCTATTTGAACATTTCATGTTTGCAAATAATTTTTCTCCGAATCACTTGACTTATTAGTGTAAATAAGCAAATATTTCATCAGTAATAATAATTCATTAACCTCTGGTCTTCTGACATTGCCAATTAAAAATGTTGATTTTTTCGAGTTATAGTAGTTTACAAAATACTAGTTGATATTTTACAAATTTATACTATGTGACGAAAAGACACTGGAATTTGGATTTATTTTGACGTAATTCGAATAACCTTTAACAGTTTTTCAAATACTTTACTTATTCTAGTAAACAAACAACACCACCCACGCCCAATGGCGGTACCACGCCTGGTACTCCCACGACGCCCGGCCCCACGACTTCCACAGTCGAAGTCAAGGTGGAGGAAGAAAAACTGGCTCCAGACTTTCTAGACAGCCTTTCCAAGAGCGAGGAGAAGTCTAAGATAGGGTTCCCATCATCTCAGATGAATAATCTGAATGTAGGAGATTATAGGACTTTGGTGAAGACGCTGGTTTGTGGTGTCAAGACTATAACGTGGGGCTGTGCTTCTTGTAAGGTAAGTGAAAGGGCCATAATAAATAATAATGGTTCAATATTATACAATTTTTTTTTCTAGTTACAACATACATGGCTAGGTACATAAAAGTATAGTAAAATACTACGTTCCTTGCATATCTTTTTTTATCTTAAGTGTGTACATGTTGTTTTCACATTGTGTGTGTCTACATGTGTCAAATAAAATAGTTTTTCTTTCTTTCTTTCTTCATATTGCTTCGGAAATAAGGCCTATCTTCCTATATAATATTTGCCTTTTTGATGCAATAATTCGACTACTTAAAAACAATATATAGCAATAAGTCTAATCCCATCTCTGTCACTTAACAGTAATACAGAGATACCGAAAATCTTAAATTTAACAATAATTTGAGTAATTTTGTCTTTGAAGATGTACAATGTTCGTATAAATCAATATTTATTTATTCTATCACAGCAAACAACAACAAACACAGAAGGGACATCAACCACGACAATAACTGGTCAAAAGCAGTTCAGTGCCCGAGAAACGTTAGTATTTATACGCCTAGTGCGATGGGGGCTACAGTCTCTTGACATATACACGTTAGCCGCACCGCGTGCGCCGGCGCAGCCGCCTGCACAGCCGCATGTACGGTCTAAAGAGGAGAAGGAAGTGCTTGAGCATTTTAGTGGAGTGGTACGTATAATTTCATTAATAGGCGTTCGAAATTTATTATACATGAATTAAATAAAATGATAATTTGAGTTTCGGAAAAAAAATCAAAATCTACATGATATCACCTACGACGTATACCTATAGTCCACAATAAAGATGATTTGATTTGATAAAACATTCTTTGTGCTACAACTTAAAACGACACCAATAACTGTTTTTTGTTTTCAAAAATCCCCCCTGAGCTGATTTTATTTTTCCGGGGGGGATTTCTGAAAAAAAAAGTGGCCATCCCCCTGGTGGGGATATCCCATCTTTTTATCTGTATAAGTGGAAATAAAATTAAATAGACTATAAAATCTCAAATGTAAGCTTGAAATAATTTTAAATAAGACTAAATACAAAGTCATTATTTTCTTTGCAGTTCTCAATGATGAACCCACAAACCTTCCAAGAAATATTTACTGCGACAATTTCCCATATGGTTGAAAGAATAAACAAGAATACGACATTGCAAATTATTGCCAACACATTCTTATCTAATCCTGCTACGTCACCGATATTCGCGACCGTCCTAGTGGAGTACCTCCTTCAAAGGATGGAAGAAATGGGAACAAATGTGGAGAGGTCAAACCTTTACCTAAGACTTTTTAAATTGGTATTTGGTTCCGTCAGCCTGTTCCCGACTGAAAATGAACAAATGTTGAGGCCACATTTACATAGCATTGTTAACAAAGCCATGGATTATGCCATGACTGCTAAGGAACCCTACAACTACTTCCTACTTTTGAGAGCATTATTCCGCTCCATCGGAGGCGGAAGTCATGACTTATTATACCAAGAATTCTTACCACTCTTGCCGAATCTACTCGAAGGATTGAATCGCTTACAGAGCGGCCTTCACAAACAACATATGAAAGACTTATTTGTCGAGTTATGCTTGACCGTACCCGTTAGACTAAGTAGCTTATTACCTTATCTACCGATGCTCATGGACCCTCTAGTGTCCGCTTTAAATGGATCCCATACTTTAATATCACAGGGTTTGAGGACTCTCGAGCTTTGCGTTGATAACTTACAGCCTGACTTTTTGTACGAGCATATTCAGCCGGTGAGAGCTGACCTTATGCAAGCGCTTTGGAGAACATTGCAGAACAATGAAGTCGCAAGAATCGCGTTTAGAGTCCTCGGAAAGTTCGGCGGTGGCAACCGGAAGATGATGATAGAACCACAAAGGTTGGAGTACCGAGAAACAGATGCGCCACCGCCCGCTGTTCAAGCGTACTTCCAAGAACAAGCGAAACCCATAGATTTCGAGGTAGATAAGGTAATAGAGACGGCCTTTTCTGCGCTAAAATCAAGCATGACAGATCCTTTCTACAGACGACAATGTTGGGAAGTGCTAAGATGTTATTTAGCCTCGTCCCTCAATTTGGATGACGACAGGGCGACGTTACAGAAGCTATTCAACCATCCAAGCTTTATCGACGGCAAGATTCAGGTTCAAAATGGACCTTATTACAAGTGCACTAACAGTATTGTTAGGAACACTCATCGCACTGCTCTTACTGGAATGTTCGTGGCTGCAGCTATCAAGGAATTACGTCATCACGTGTTACCAACAATGGTGTCGTTAGTTAGACACTACACAATGGTAGCGATCGCGCAGCAAGCCGGACCGTTCGTCGAAAGCTCTTCACCTAAAGAAGGTCTCGATGCTTTAGTCCTTGTCGATGCGATCGCCGTCATCATGGGACATGAAGAGAAAGAGTTATGTAAACCTGGTCATTTAGCATTGGTCCTTATGATAGAGACTGCAGCAACAGTCTTGGGTAGCAGGGAACGCGCTTGCCGACTACCATTGATGGAGTATCTTGCTGAGCGAATGTCAGCTCTATGTTACGAAAGGGCCTGGTATGCCAAGCTTGGCGGTTGTATCGCAGTTAAGTTTATGGTGGAAAAAATGGCTCCAGAATGGGTTTACAAACACGTATTCACTTTCTTGAAAGCAGTTCTCTTTGTGATGATGGATTTGACTGGTGAAGTTTCTTCTGGCGCTATAGATATGGCTACTGTGAATTTGGAGAGGCTAGTTAGAGTTTGTGTGGTTGGTCCTTGTGGGCAGTCGATGGAAGCGGAAGGTGACGTTGCTGTAGCCAAGGCGAGAGCGTTACATGATGTGTTGCAAGAGCTGGTTCTACAAGTGACGAGTCCTCATCTTCTTGTACGACAGCAGGTAATAATGCATTACTTTATTCAGTAAATCAGTACTATTCCGTAAATATGTAACATTAAGATAAATGAATGTTCGTATTTTTAGAGCATCATGACTGACACTCTGATTAATGAGAGAGTTTCTTTCTAAAGCTCACTTTCATCAGCCTGATGTTTTCTGAAGTACATTAGGGTCGACTTACATCTGACTAGAAGCAACTAAATACGATTGTTTTACAACAAGCGACTGCTTGTTTCTAAATTTCAATTGGACATTTATTCTATACTTATAATTATCTTCATCCTCATTAAATTCCTTTTTTAGGCCATGAAGTCCCTAGAACTCATAGCAGAACTACAAAAGAAGACGGTAACAGAAGTAATGGATCCCCACAGAGAAGTGTTAGCTGATATAATTCCACCCAAAAAACATTTGCTTCGACACCAACCAGCCAATGCTCAGATGGGTCTTATGGATGGTACTACATTCTGTACTACATTGAAACCAAGACTTTTCACAATAGGTAAGATTTTATTTTTCTGATATTTTGTTTTGAGTTCTGTACCAAAGGACCAAAAATGTATATTAATATAATTTTACGCAAGAGTTCTCTGTCTCCAAACGTTAGACCAATGGGTAGCCTGTAACTTGCACCTTGTAACTTGTGCATAAAGGCTCTATTTTCTTCAGAGACACTTTGAAAATTGATGAATCACATGAATTGTGTGATGTTACATTTATTAGTAGTGTTTTCTCAGGTTTTCGTCTAATATATTTTAAAATAAATTACCATTCCACCCACATTACAATTTATTACAAAAATTAGGTAATAATATCCCTTCTAAATCAACCTTTCGATAACTTTTAGATCTCAACATAAACGAACACAAAGTGTTCTTCCGGGAGCTACTATCTTTATGCGAGGCTGAAGACGCAGTTCTAGGCAAGCTGCCTTGCTATAAGAACGTGAACCTAGTCCCGTTACGAGCCTCAGCATTGAAAGCTCTTTCCTCCTGTCATTACATACAAGAAAAACACTGTCGCGAGAAAATCTTCCAAGTGCTGTACAAGTCCCTTGAAAAGAATGATCAGGAATTGCAACAAGTAAGTCTTCCATGGGTTATATTTATTATGTGTGAGGTCATATATCGGATCCCTCAATTTCTTATTTTAAGTACACTGTTCATTAATAAAATAAGTTACTCTAGTATTAAAACAAATTGTTTGGACTAGAGACTATGATCCCCTTTTTGTGGTGGCAAATCATCAAATAACTCCTCTCGCTCTGGGTGCAGCAATAGGGAGTGTCAGACTTTCGGACTAAATTTTATTTCTGCCCTTCAGTGGCCCTTCGCTTACAGGGCCACGGTAATTCTTCCCATCAATCCGGCAGGCATCTGCACCAATTTTACTGACACCACGACGTGTTAGCTCGCCGTCCGACCGTCCGGTAACCGTCCGGACCGAGCCCAAGTCGTCAAAGGCGCGTATTGTCACGCGCGCCTTAAGGAGATGTCAGCAAACCGTAGGGGCCCAGCAGTGTCGAAGCCTACTGGGGCCAAGGGTCTACTTCTGAAAGGAAGATTCGGCCCTGTTATCAAAGGCCATGAAGGAACAGGAGTGCGCTTTTAATGAGTAAAAGTCTGACACATCCTCCAGCTCTGCCCAAGGGCGGAAGACGTCATTAGATGATTTTTCCCACCTAAAAAAAAAACTTGACGTGTTAAAATGTCAGTCGTGCGAGCGAGAAAGAAGGATGGAGCTACATAGCTCCATCCCTTTAACAGTTTAGATCGTTAAATAGATTGCGTTAAGAGTTCGTGGAAGGGTCTCTGGTCATTGAGGCGCGCATGAAATATGTACAACGTGGTGTCGATCCGGGCTTGGTCCTTAGGAAATCGCCTTGCGACTCCTGACCTGGACCGTCTCTTGGAGCTGCTGGGGCGTGAGGATTGACTATCCCTCACGTTTCCGGCCACCTCCTTCGTTCCTTTTACTCCGCAAAAAGAGGTGATTGCTTCCCATGCCCTCTCGCTACCGCCCTGGTAGAGTTCATAGAGCGAGACGTCACCGCTGATCCCGTGAACGAGAACATAGCGATGCTTCACCAAAGCGGGCTAGACCTCCACCGTATGCTCCACCGCGTAGATCATGACCCTTGTTGAGCTTTTTTTGACATGAGTTCTTATACATAGATTGGTTTGTAAATCCTAGTACCAATAGTTAAAGCCAGCCGAAGCATTTTCCATATTATAGTTGGTTGTATAAGTTTCGGTGATATTTAGATTTCGATGAAACTTGGTACACGGGTAGATCATGTCCTGGAATAGCACATAAGATAATTTTTAATTAAATAATTTTCTATTATTAAGCGGGCAAAGCCGCTAGCAGCAGCTAATGTTTTACAATTTATCGACTGTATCTATGTTGAAAACATTTTAATTAATCTTTCAACTTCCTAGGTCGGCTTTGAATGCATGCAGAAGTTCCTGTCTGGTTTCCAAATCGACATGGAGATGGTTCATCCAGTGATGCGACCGCTTTTGCTTACACTCGGAGATCATAGGCATTTGAGCGTGAACGGGGCGAAGCGGCTCTCTTACTTGACTCAGCTGTTCCCATCGACTTTTAGTGAAAAACTCTGTGAACAGCTGCTGCAACTTCTGAAGAAGTTGCTGGATTATTCCATACAGACTAACAGAGGTATGTTTTATTTTAATTAGTACTTGACTCAATTTATTTTTATTTTTTGTATGACATACCTAGTGACCTTATCCAAAATAGCAAATAGAAAGAAATTTTCAAATTCCTTCAAAATTATTCGAGGCAGAAACCCTGGTGGAAGGGGAAACTGTCAAATAACAGTATAAGGACGGAGATTTCGAAAAATGACGTCACTACCATTTGGTTACGTGTGTTCAAAAAAGATGCGAGATATTCCCACCACGCATTCGTTCTTCCTCAATCCAATATTTGGAATGCTAAATAACTAATTTGAATGCTGTTTTCACAAAAGATTTCTTTGTAGTGTTAATTGTTGTTTA
This sequence comes from Leucania comma, assembly GCA_958295575.1. Classification (NCBI taxonomy): domain Eukaryota; kingdom Metazoa; phylum Arthropoda; class Insecta; order Lepidoptera; family Noctuidae; genus Leucania; species Leucania comma. Next base: position 9,251,244 of record OY282468.1, read on the forward strand.
GTATAAAATATTGTACAAAAATAATTATGGCTAACGGCTTGAAAATAGCTGTTGTCTCCTATGAATGTGTGTGGGCTATGCCGTATGCAATACAATTCGTATAATTTTTTTCGCAGGTGGCAATTTTCTCCAAAGCGTTTCAAAGAACATGGAGAACGAACAAAAGATAATAATACTTATCGGTATCTTCCACCAAATTCCTGCCGCTTCACCTCGCTTCATCGATGTGTTATGTAGACTTATATTCCACACTGAAAAGTCTCTGATGATCGAAGCGGGGTCGCCGTTTAGAGAACCTCTTGTAAAGTTCCTCATGAGGTAAGGGAAATTTACAGTTTATCAATTATTAGTATAAATCAGAAATTTCTAATTTCTTTACTAATCCTATTTCTTTTTTCATGATTGTATATTTATGCAGTTTAACCTTATTTTTAAACTACTGATCTAAAATATCAACAAATGTTACCATTTCAGATATCCAAAAGAGACATTAGATTTAATCTTAAGTGACAACAACATAAAAGACCAACAATGGAGTCGATTCCTGGTCTTTCTTATCAAACACCAGAAAGCTGGTCCTCCGTACCGAGAGGCTTTACAAACGACAAAGAAACCCCGTCTTATGCAGTTGTTGGCAGCCAACACTGGCAATAATTCGGCCAACCTGCCAACTTCTGATAGGGCTGAGATGCAGTTCCAAGCTATAAGGGTCATTTCTTTGTTGATTAAGTTTGATGAAAAATGGCTGTCAGGACAGCCAGATTTGATTGAACTATTGAAGCGTATTTGGTGCAGTGATCAGTATCATGTAAGTATTGATATTTGATTTATCCTCCGTCCTTTTTATGTACTATGTGTTTTTAGGTAGCTTGAAATTGGGGCGCCTTCAAATTAGTCCTGTGACGCGCGGTTGTATCGCGGCAGTTGCACGTTTTTATTTATATGGAATTACAAAGCAGTAGCGCGGCATGTTGCAGCTAATTTGGCGCCCTTACTCGTGAATACAAATTTTGGTCGATTTAATCCCGCGGAGGGTCAATTCGGTACATGAAACCCTATCGATTAGCAAAGACAAAATTAAAAATAAAGTACTTTTTTTTTAAACTCAAATTAATTTACGCATGTACGAAATTGATTTCTTTAGTAAACGTCAGCTGATCGAGGCTAATGAACTGTTGGTATTTAGTACGCAACGATCGACAACTCCCTATAAGGTGATTGACTCGTTAACTTAAAGAAATTAATTTCGTATATGTGTATATTAATTCGAGTTTTAGAAAAAGAGTACTTTTTTTTTAATTTTATCTTTATAAATCGATAGTGTTTCATGTACCGAATCGATCCTCCACGGATTAAAACGACCAAAATTTAACAGTGCATATTTGTGTTAAGCCCACTTTTCAATTAAATCATGTTTAATTGTTTTAATAATTTCACAATAGTATATAATCATCGACCTATATTCTTGCGATAGACAAGCACGTTCATATAAACTATTTGTCAAAATACTGAAAAGTTCAAACAAAAAATCGCTGCAGCGCTATATTGCCATTATGTCGTCTAACAAAACTTTTAAAACTTACAGCGCTAAGACAGCTTATAGAGGATACTTCTTCGCGACCAAAAGGTCTAAAGCGCCATGCATTTCCTAGTACTTACGCGTTTCGTTGAACTTAGTGTAATGACATGTCATCTATATAGATTTTTATACCGCAGAAGTGACACAGTTTCTTGCCTACAATACTTCATTACAATAATATTCTATTTCAAAATGTAATTATAGTGTATGTAAAAACGAGATCTCAATAACAGTAAAACAAATAAATAAATCAGTAATCACTAATAAGACTACAAGTTCAACTGAACCTAATTCAAATTTAATATTAACCTGCACGTAATATGGTACGTAAATTACCTAAGTGCTAACGAATGACAGCATGCTTAACAACAAAACTTACCGATGAAAACTGATACCTCATGATTTGCTGACATTTCGTCGTAATTTATTAAAAAAAATCATTGTTATTAATTAAGTATACAAAAAAAGAAAGAGCATTAAATAAAATATTTAAAAATTTCAAACAGTATAAAAGACCGTGCGAAGTCTGTATTTGGTAAACTAGCTGTAGATAAAAACCTAATTCAGCTTTTTGTGGGAGGGAACATCTGCATGTTTTAGTCTATGATTGTAAAATGGGGAAGAGTTTAAATAAAATAATATCTTCTCTAACGTACTATTACGATAGTAGAAGCAATTACATTGCTTGAACAACCAATGGTTTTACTTACTTGACTACAAAATTATTATATATGTCCAAGTTCACTTAAATTTGTATTTATAAGCGTCGCTCTGACACTGCATGAACGTCAAAACTGCACTAATGCCATCAATGTAAAAGTGTTCGGCCTGCAGGTCAATTAAGTGAAGTAAAGTGACTGTACGGCACGCCTCATCTAGTGCGTAGTACATATATATCAATGTATATAATCTTATCTAAGCGTGAAATTTTGTTTTTATAAAAATAATAATCTAATATGGTCTTTTGTTTTTCAGGAAATACACAAGAAAGTAGAGATAGTGGATTGTTCACACTGGAAGGAACCTAAGCTGATAGTAAAGATTTTACTCCACTACTTCGTGCAGCACAAGTCCAACATCGACTTGTTGTTCCAGCTGCTGCGAGCCTTGTGTGACCGATTTATACCTGACTTCCAGGTAACGTAGTTATATTCTTGCTCTTAGTATGTCAACATTAGGTGAATCGTAAGACAATTTTTTATTGGACCGAAGTATAATACGCGACAAATAAGTTGAACTAAAATGGCCGTGGTTGCTCTGGTTACGCGCAACCTCGCGTTGTGCTGCACTTCGATTGAGACCCGAAAATCTGTTGCTGCGCAATGAAGGTTGATCGCCATTTTGGTTCAACTTATATGCCGCGTATTGTCATCCTTTCCATAACTTGTTTATTCATGTACGTAATACGTAGACGAACTAAGTACAAAAACTGCTGTCTATTAATTGTCATTACTATTATTTTTCATTCGCAGTTCCTTCGAGATTTCCTCGAGCATACGGTAGCCCAGACATACGACATAGAGTGGAAGCGCGCAGCATTCTTCCGCTTCGTGGAGCACTTCTCTAGTGAGACCATGTCGCAAGACCTGAAAGCCAAAGTACTGCAGATGATCCTGATCCCGTGCTTCGCCGTCAGCTTCGACAAGGGACAGAAGATTGTTGGAGGCCCACCAGCGCCTTATCAGGATAACCCAGACAATGTCGTCTCCGTGTTTATTAATAACGTAAGTTTTAATTTTGGAATGTCAATTTTGAAAACCGCTTGCACTATAAATCGTAAATGTAGTTTTTTTTTTTTAATAAGGTGTTATTTAAAATTCTCTGAGACGAAATCATCTTTCAGAAAATCATATTCTGGTTTTCTGGTATTTATTATGATAGGCGCCAGATAAATTTGCTAATAAAGCTTAAGTATGAAATAAATGCACGTGCATAAATTGAAACCTAATTTCCATATACTTTATGGTAAAATCTGGCACCCACCAAAGTATAGTTTTTTTTTACGAAGTATATTGTAGTTGTTAATTTCTGTTGTAAGTAAAAGAAAACATTTTAGTGTTTCAAATTATTTGGGAACTTACTTTTGGTAAATCTGATGATGTTTTATGAATATTATTAGAGCATTTATTGCCTGCGCCACTATAACATTTACAGTACCTCTACCATGAGTTTTAAGCAATAGTATTCGTCGCTACTCGATATCGACGCCGTAAATATTTTGTATGGCAAATTTTGGTTCTGCAAGTGACCGCTAGAGGCGCTGCAAAATTAACCGATCTGAAACGGTTTCTAGTGTCGAAATACGTTAGATATAACATAAAAACAGCTTACACCACTGCTCATAACATTATCCTTTCATAGCATCGTATCCAATTATTTACAGACGATTTACTAACAAAACATTTTTGCATTAAAAAATAACCTAAGGGCCGGAGCACACGATGCGTTGCGGCGCCGCACCGCAAATACTTCGACGAATCGGAGGGCCGTACGAGCAAGCGGCGTCGTTTGTGTGCCCGCTGATTCGTTGAAATATTCGCGGAGTGGCGGCATCGTGTGCTCCGGCCCTTAGTTATCAATTCTCATTTGTTTCAACCCCACAATCATACGATACTCACGTTAATTAATTCCAGTTTATATCTCAGGTGATTGACCCAGAGAATCCTTTCGCGTGTTCGGACGCGGTTCGCATATCTCTCCTGCAGTTCGCGTGCCTACTGCTGGAGCAGGCGTCCGCGCACATACACGACGCTAACAATAAGAAGCAGGGCAATAAACTTCGGAGACTCATGACCTTTGCCTGGCCATGTCTGCTCGGCAAGAATTATGTGGATCCTGCAACTAGGTAACACTCCTCTTCTGTTCCGATTAATTTCCTTGTATGATCTAAAATAAATTTGTCGTTTTTCTGAGACCCATCAAATAGTAAGGTTAGGTTGCATCTGGTCGCACCGAATCACCCAATGCTACTTTCCTTTTCTGTCACTTAAAACAATGATTTGCTAGAGCAAGAAAGAGAGCTTGTTGCCAACAGCCTCGTCGATTCCGCTGCTTTCGTTCGCACTCCTGCTCTCTTTCTTATTGAGAAAGGTTCTAAACTACAGACAAGGATACAAGCAATTCGATGTGGCAAGATAAAGTTCAACCCTTAATGTTTCAATGTTTTTTTTGTGGTATCAATTATTGATATTGGCGGTGGATGGAAATGGTATAGCAAGCTTTTCTTAATACCTTCCAGTTTCATTTATTAAAGTTGTTACGAGATGTATAAAAAATATTTCTTTGATGTTGACTAAATTATTTAATCACTTCAAGTATCAACACTTTTGAAGACCACTTAGTTTTGATGTGGACAATGCAATTTAGTTATAAAAAAATTAATAGAAAAAGATTGATCACCTTCTCTATTTGCAGGTATCACGGACACCTACTATTGAGTCACATTATTGCAAAGTTCGCTATCCATAAGCGAATTGTGTTGCAAGGTAAGCCTCTTCCTAACCTCCATGTATGTCCTCCACACAAATTATGAAGAATATAAAAAAATTAAAATAATTTAGGTAGTTAACCTAAATATTTAAGTTAGCCTAAAATTATTTTTCTTTTTTAAATTATTTTTAATAAAATTCATAATAATTCTTCATTTCATTAAATAATTTAGGTAGCTAACCTAAATTATTTTTCGTTTTTTTTCACCGCTCACACACTACAAAGCTCACCTAATATTTTGTCTTCCCTATAGTATTTCACAGTCTCTTAAAAGCTCATGCTGTGGAAGCTCGGTCCGTCGTCCGCCAGGCGCTGGAGATCCTGACGCCGGCCATGCCGCAGCGTATGGAGGACGGTAACACCATGCTCACGCACTGGACCAAGAAGATTATCGTGGAGGATGGACATTCGGTGCAGCAGCTGTTCCATATACTGCAGCTTGTTGTTAGACATTATAAGGTAAGCAGGCATTCCTGTTTTGAGAAAAGTGTGCAGAAAAAAAAAAATATGGCAGTTTTTAACACTTTCGTTTGACCCATTCAAAGAGGGTCTTCTCGAAAAATTGGTCATTATTATATATATTTAGATTTTTTGTTAAAATACACCTCTATTTCGACCAGAAATATTGATTCAAAATATGGTGTAAATTATTTCAACTTGCTGTCGTTAAACTCTTTTTTTTATGTGGGAAATGGTCGAATGATTTCCACTTTAGGTTAAAACGAGAGGGCATGCCAGACTTTCACCGACTTAACCCCAACTGTATTCATTCATTTGCCCTTTGCCACGGTAACTCTTTCAAACGTTCCAGCAATGCTCACGTTACCTTCCACCCGTTTATTTGAATTCAATTTATGTCTGTAGTAAGTCCATTATAAGAAAGGTGTACTCGATGTCCCGCAGGTGTACTTCCCAGTGCGGCACGCGCTGGTGGGGCACATGGTGGCGGCGATGCAGCGGCTGGGCTTCTCGGCCACGGCGTCGCTGGAGCACCGCCGCCTCGCCGTCGACCTGGCCGAGGTCGCGCTCAAGTGGGAGCTGCAGAGGATACGCGACCACTCAGGAGAAGATAATGTAGTAAGCTTTGTACAAATTAAAATAAACTATTTATTTATTTATACCTCATGGCATTCTCTACCAGTCAACCTTTGGATTAAAAAAGAACACTGGTAGGTGTGCACAATAACTAAATAACAGATATTTCGAATAGAATGTAGTATATCATTAAATTATGTTACTTACCAAATACAGGCCTTTTGGTCTAGTGGTCAGTGGTCTTGACTGCGTTGTCAGAGGTCGTTGGTTCGATTCCCATCCAGGACAAATGTTTGTGTCATGAACACAATTATTTGTTCTGTCTGGGTGTAATTTATCTATAATAAGTATCATCATTATCATCTTTCGGCTCTTATATATAACAGATATATATTTAGAAATATATAAGTACTTATTTATTTATTTAACAATTATTTAAATTATAAGTAATTTTCTTTAAGTATTTTTTTTTGCTTTGTTTGGGACTAGATGGCGTTGTGTGATAATTATTAAATATTGTGTTATAACAATAATATACATAATATATATGCTAATATTATAAACTAATAATTTGAAAATTATCAAATCATTATAATTAAGAGAAATTATTTTGAGTTACAATAACAATGTTAATTTTTCGGATTTTTTTCTTTTTAATATGGTTTCAGTTAAAAGAAAGTGTGGTTTGCTATCAAGTTTAAATTGCTAGACAATTTATTAGTTACGCTACCAGCTTGTCGATTTGACTCCTTTCATATCTAGATATTCCGTTTTATTCACTCATTAAACCGACTTATGAGTAGTCCGGATTGCTCCTCATAGATGTGGATGGCTTTTTTTTCCATATACAGGTCGCAACATCACCAAGCGGCGCAATGAAGCGCATATCTTCAGATGAGAGTAGTTCTGAGGGTCGTAAAGCTCTGAACACCGGTTGGGCGAGTCCGCAGGCAAGCGCGTCACGGATGGAGCCGGACGCAGCCAAGCCACTGGACAAGCAACACGTTGATGTCGTCGTCAACCTGCTGCTCAGGCTCGCTTGTCAAGTAAATATCTATTTCTTTTTTATTTAATTAGTTTTGTTTACAAGAACTCAGCCAAAAACTATAATTATGTAAATGGCTAAAGAGGTCTCCACCATTATCATATTCGTTATGGCTCTATAGCTAATCAGCAACGATTCATTTACTGTTGGTTGAATGATGCATAAATAATGAAATCACACAATTTCAGCATCTATTTCAATTCAACATAGTTACAAATTGCAATAACATTATTTCGGTCTGGTCACCTTTAAAGAAACTAAAGGAAGCCTCAATATTTTTGTTCTACATAATATTATCCCACTAAACTTTCGTTCCCTCCTTTTAACTTGTCTCTGACTATCAACCAAGGAAGTCACAACTATGACAAAAATTACCTTGCCTTTGTACGAACAGTATCATCAATTAGTTTCCCCTTTCCTAAGGTGTTTTAAGCTAGAACTACATTAGACCGACGCACACGTGTGACACGACTGATTTATGCATAGAACGACGTCGCGTGGCGTGGATCAAGTGTAGCTCTACAAGTCTAGTTTCCATATAAAATACATGGAGACCGACGCGTCCAGACACAGGCGTGTGTGGCACACGTGTGCGCAGTGTAGCTCCTTTAATGTGAAAGGGTATACAATGGACACAGCTCATGCAGCTGTTTGTACATAAGCTATCCTACTGTCGCACAGTAATTAAACCTTTTGTATTCAATAAGGAATTAATAAAAAACAAATCAACACCCATCATCCCCTTACTTAAATACTGTTATCACAGCCTTTGTCGCCACATGTGCAGGTGAACGAAGGCTCCGTGGCGGGCGGGGCCGCGGGCGCGTCGCCGGGCGAGCAGCTGTCGAGGCGCTGCGTGCTGCTGCTCAAGACGGCCTTGAAACCTGACGTGTGGCCGCATATGTGCGAGCCTAAGCTGCCGTGGTTGGATAAAGTAAGTATAGGAACATACAATGACCGCTACAACATTTTTTTTGTACACAAGTCTGGTTCCAATAAAATATTTTATAACACGATGTAACATTCTGAGATTCCTATTATGTTATTACCACTTGCGAATCATACGTCACTGGTTTAAACTCAGGTGCTATACTTTGTGTAATTTATTTCATCTCCAATACACTCTCAAAACGGTAAGGAAAAACTTCGTGAGACCGACATAATTCCTTGAGCCAAAAATTTGTAGTGACATCCATCTGGCAGTGCAGGTCGACTCTTTTTCACTATTCATCATCATCATTTAATACATCTTTTGCTTTTACATTTCATATGTAGATTTTTCCAACAAAATTCAAAATAAATATTTTTTTCACAGGTATTCTCAACGGCCGACGCCAACGCAGGCGGTTGTGCAAACGCATGCACAGCCTTAGAACTCCTAGTATTCCTATTAGGGGTATTACGACGTGAACAAATCCTCGTTGCCTTGAAGCCGCTGCAACGAGGGCTGGCAGCTTGCGTTTCGTCTACTAATCCCAAAATAGTGCGACTGACGCATAACCTGCTGGCTAAGCTTACGGCCATATTCCCCACGGAACCTACCGGCGCTGCGCAAGCGTCGAAGGTACGTATCGTGTTAAAAACTGACGTAATTTTTAAATTGTTGTTCTTTTTTGTGTCAGGGTCACAGCTCATTAAAGCCATTCGGCACCCACCCCTCGCCGCTTTGTCGTACGGCGTCCACTCGGTGTCGACAGGTGGTCCACGTGTAGACGCTGGGTTATCACCAATAAACGTCGCGCGTATGCGTAGATTACGCATCGTCAACCAATGGACCCCGCGTGGTCAACGAGTGACGTCGCTTGGTCCACAACTGGGTGCCTGGTGGCTCTAATGAGCTGTGATCTTTTTAGCCTTATTTTTATGCAGTTCTTAGAATGTTTTTTGTGTTACTAAGACGAGTGCAATGAAGACATTCAGAAGTCGACCAATTACAGACGTGAAGAAAGACGCGATGGCTTTCGAGTAGTTTCGACCACTGTGATTGGTTCATTACTGCATGTCCCCTTTGTTTGGTCTCCGCCCTAGCGAATGCACACCATATAGCCTGGAAAAAATATTAAAACTGTACTTTTCAAATGTTTTACTACAATATTCTTCTTACTCATAATCATTTGTCCCACAGTACGAGGAACTAGAAACCTTATATGCCTGCGTAAGCAAGTACGCGTTCGAAGGACTAGCTACATACGAGAAAAGCGCTGGCGGGCAAGCGGCTAGCGGCAGCGCGGGCGCCGGCGCCGGCGCCGCGGCCGCCAGCGGCGCCGGCGCGCTGCTGGGGCCGCTCATGATGCTCAAGGCGTGCTGCGCGTCTAGCCCTTCATATATCGACAGGCTGCTACAGCCGCTGATGAGGGTGTTGCAACGAATGGCCAGGGACCATGTCGCGCCTAGTCCGGATCATGCATTGGCTGATTTGGTTGTAAGTATTTTGTTGTCTCGATTCAACTAATCAATGTAAACATGGGTAAATTATAAATGATATTTATTTTGCAAATAGGTTTTTAAAAACACTTTATATGTAATTTTTTTTTTTTCGTTAATTTTAACTATCAAAGTCAAAAGATTAGAGAACCTTGTAGATTGGAGTTTGAGATGGTCTTTTAAAGAAAGAACCACACAGTTTTGAGTGGACCTGTCCAGTCAGTGCAGTGGATTTCTAATTTATTATGATCTGAAGGGTCAAAGTGCGTGGCTTAGTTGAGTGACAATGATGACGTCTGACGTCGTATTACTACAAACCTCTGTGGTTATCACATATAATAATTAGGCTTCTTCTTTTTCAGATTCTGGCATTAGATCTGCTAAAAGCCCGCGTATCTGTAATGCCTGTGGATACAAGGAAAACATTCATTGGCAATGTATTAGTTGGACTTATCGAGAAAACTACAGATGCAAAGGTTACATTTTATTTTATATTAAATACTTTATTTGGAAGCTATAAATCTATATTTATATAGTATATTTTAAAAAGTATAACATAATTACGTATTTCTGTAATCTTTCTACTGTGTTTTATGTTATTATCCACTAATCTTATGTGTGTATATTACTTTATTGTCTTTATAGACAATAACCCAATACACATGTTAAGAGACAATACTTAGGTGTTGCAGCATTTGAATATTGTTATACAATGTACCTGTAAATTCCTAGTGCCTGTACTTTAGGCGATCCTAATAAATAATAACTTCTGCTGTTAAAGGTGCTGAGAGCCATTAATTTGTGGAAGAATTTTTAAAGAAAACCACGTTTTATACTGCTTAAAGTATATTATTCTATTAAAAATGAAACAGGTATTCGACGTCGCTGTATCTTTATTGTAAATCTTCTTCTAGGTTATGAAAGCCATAATCCGCATGGTAGAAGAATGGGTAAAATGGCGCGGCGCGGCGGGCGGCGCGGGCGGCCCGGGCGGCTCGGGCGGCCCGCCGGCGGCCGCCGCCGCGCCCTCGCTGCGGGAGAAGTCCATCCTGCTCGTCAAGCTCATGCATTACGTGGAGAAGCGCTTCCCCGACGACCTGGAGCTCAACGCTCTGTTCTTGGAACTCATTAATTATGTATACAGGTATGTGGCCGTTGTTTGATGATCAAAAGTTAAATTATAGGTCAATAGAATTGTTTTTTGCATGTTAATTTTTTTTTATGGCAAAGACCAATCTCATAGACACTTCAAAATGCGTCAGGCAACTTGAACAGCATAACGTAATGAACGCTGTCCACGAAGCTTATTACCCGACTACGTCTACAATCATTTGTGACAATGCCATCGAACGACGAAACCGTTCCCACTTTTTTTTTTTTTGCAAAAATGTATACGTACTTTTGCTCGACGTACGGCCAGACTTATATCCTGCGGTACAGCGGGCGTCAAGAAGCCAGCGTGCACCGACACGAGGACGACATTGCCGCTTTCGTCCACAGAGTTTCTAAGCCTGAGCTGCAATTAGATATTGAATTTATACTGTCTTTTGTTTGGGAAATATATAATTAAAACCCTCTTGATTTGATATATATAGATTACAAAATCAATACTTAAAATTTCCAAATAAGTCTACAATGAGGCCCCGAAACTTTATTCTTCCTCTGAATAGTTTTTTCTTTTTGTTTTAAAACGTGGCTCATTATATGGCTTTCTTCTGTATTGCAGGTACATTTACAAATACACTACACAAACAACCAGATCTGGAACAATTATCGGTCATTGTGTAGTCATGTGGAACTCACGACACACATCGTACTTACCAATAGCTTGACCACTGCAGTAACCGCGTCAATTACTGATACATTTCAATATTTATAATGAATCTCTTATCCCACAGAGATGACCACCTAAAGATGACAGAACTATCAATGAAGTTAGAACCGGCGTTCCTGGCGGGTCTCCGCTGCCCACAACCCAACATTCGCGCTAAGTTCTTTGAAGTGTACGACCAAAGCGTGCGTCGGCGCATCTTCGACCGACTGCTTTACATCATTTGCTCACAGAACTGGGAACATATCGGACAACATTTCTGGATTAAACAGTGCCTTGAATTGCTGCTAGTTACTTGTGTGCCAAGTAAGTTGTTATTTAATATATTTGAAGATGTTTTTGTTTCCACTTAACGGGACACGCAGCTTTGGAAGGCCTCCCACAAAGTTGACCGATGACCTGGTGAAGGTCGCGAGAATCCGATGGATGCGAGACGCACAGAACCGGTCGTTTTGGCGACCCTCAGAGGAGGCCTATGTCCAGCAGTGAACGTCTTTCGGCTGTAATTATGAAATATATAATTTATATATGGCCTCTGTTTAGATTTAAGTTTCAGTTTCAATCTTTTGCTTTATAAAAAAGTTTGTTATAGCTCAAATCGACTGTCCCTACGTAAACTCTCAAATCCGAAAAACTTGCTTTTTTTTTTGTTCCTTTCAATCTCGATAAAAACTAGCTAGCTTAATAGTAATATTGCTGTCTAATGATTCTTAAATCCAAACTTATATGTAACCAAATTTATAAACAGATAATAATCAATAATGACAAAGTTATCCATAAAATAAGTTTAAAATAGCTCTCCCATAAAGTAAGTTTTTTCACTTTCGATAGTTTACCTAGGGACAGTCGAACTGTTTGTTTATTATTCCTGTTCAAACTGCTTTAAAGTATTACAGTTTCGGCGTTAATGAAAGTTACAACTGTCAGTTATTATACATACATAATTTTTACACGATTGCCTTCGAAGCCAAAATAATAATAATAAAGAAACTTTCTTTTAAAGCCGGTTTATCTTGAAACCTTCACCATTATTTGAGAATTCTATTTGACAAAGGAGAAATAGAACCTCTCGTTAAAAAATATAAATCATACTTTATTTTTCGTTTATTAGGTACCCAAATACGTCTATCAAATCCAAAATATTTGCTGCCGAGCATTTCATCAGTAATAAATTCAGCCGACAGTGAAGAACGCAAATCGTTCGTGATATTCAGCAGTGTAAAGGAGGAATCTTCTGATGGGTTCAGTGACTCGCTGGAACCTGATAAGGAAGATGTCCTTGATATGGACCTTGACTCTAGTTCGCATCAGAAAGAGGATTGCACGAAGACTGTGACAAATAGGTAAGTCTAATGATGAACCATTTTTTTTTAATGTAGAAAATCGTCAAACATCTTCTGCCCTGAGTGGATGGGGGGGGGGGGGGGGGTGAGACTTTTACTAACTAAAACCCATCTGTGTTCTTCCAACTGCACTCTGCGGCTCCGCCAGTAACTCTTTTTGACAATCCCACAGAAATAATTTATTTTTTTATTTTTATTTATTTATTTAAATAGAACGGCCGAAGCCAATTACACTATTTAACTTAAAATTAATATTTTGTAACTCAGTCATGCATCCTTCTCACAAAAATTCAAACATTCCGACATTATCACCTTCCATTCATCCGCAAACACATCAAGACATGTGTTTGAGTTCAGGAGAGCGTTAATGGCGGCTACTGTTCGAGGAATAGGCGACTTGGAATGTGCTATAGTACGGGATGTTGGAACAGCCAGTAAGCGATGCCTTCTACCACGACAATAATTGCCCGGGACGAACAGATTGCATATCTCATTATGCAGATCCGGATCATCAATTATACCCCTGAGAATTTTGAGTACCACAGTCATCTGATCGCGCGACTGTCTTACCTCTAGGGAGTTGAAATTTAAGCAACCCAACAGAAATTTAGTGGGGTATAAATAGGGATAGAACCCGTACGAGTGCTTGTAAAGGAACCTGAGGAGCGCTTTTTGTACTTTCTCTAAGGCTAATACATACTGCTTCTCGAATGGATTCCATACGCACGCACTAGACTCAAGCTTGCTACGGACTAATGCCCCAAAAACAAGCTTGATAACGTGAGGGTTGTGAAAGTCCCGACAGTTCCTTAAAACAAAGCCAAGGCGCCTGAAGGACTCCTTGGCAGTAGATGTGATGTGGTCGTGAAAAGTGAGCTTACGGTCGAATATGACTCCCAGGTCTTTCATGGAATCAGTTCTTGTGATTACATCTCCATTAAGTTTGTATAAAAAGTTGACTGGGTGCCGCATTCGACCGAAAGACATCACGTAGCATTTTGATTTGTTGAATTGCATTTTATTTTCTAAACTCCACTTATATACTGCATCAATGTCTGATTGCAGGGCTCGGCAATCGAGCTCAGATCTTATTTCATAAAATAATTTTAATGATCACTAAACTGCGTTTGCAGTTTTGTGTACACTCACTTATCGAAGAAAAGATTTTGTTAATTCTCCTATGCTTTGTCTAAGCGTTTTGATTGATATTAGGTCTTTTCAGAGCTTGTTCAGGGCTATGAGTTTGATGCCAACAGTAACGACTAACAGGTCCTGTGACTTCAGGACACGTATCCACACTTAGGAACCATCCAGAAATAACGTCACAAGAATTTGAATGATTTTTCGACACTTTCTCGTCCTTGTTACATTTGATCACATTTGTGGAATCTTCCACATGTAATGAATCCATCTTGCAGAAAATTCTGAAATAAAAAATATCTTGTTATTATGTCCTGTGACTAAACTACTGGATGTATTCGAATAATGTTTCGTTAGCTATAAGTAGTTTAATTTATTGTCGTAGTGTCGGCGCCACCCTGTATATAGGAATCCCACCAAATACTTTGCCATAATGTTAGCCTTTTGTTTACAGATTACGCACCTTAAACCAGATAGTAGCCAAACAGTCGGAATTCCTGGAGCTGGCGCGGCTGGTGCGCGCGGAGCAGCTGGTGGTGGCGGCGGCGCAGCTGTGCCACATGGACGACGCGCTGGCGCACCACACGTGGCTGCGCCTCTTCCCTCGCCTGTGGAACACGCTGGACGAGAGGCAACTGGGGGTCTGTGCTATTTACTAACTTTATTATGAACTTACTGGATATAAATGAAAACAAAAAACTATGTAGTGATACTAAAACTAAAAATTAATAAAAATATTTTTTACACTAGAGAGGAAAGGTAGTGTCTACCGTTAAATACTTTGCTTTACTTTTATTGAAGTAGAAAATTTGCAATTTAAACCGAGTAAATCTGACGGAGAATTTTGCATTTGAGAGGTGTTTACCGTAATTTACTGGATAGAGATATCTGTACATATAGCGGCCCAGCCCAGCTTCGCAAGTATGTTAGAAATGTTTAAAATTCTCGGTTTTTCTCTACTGCTGTAGGCATGTATTAAACACCTAAACCTTCCTCATAAATCACTCTGTCCATTGGAGAAAACTGCATGAAAATCCGTTCAGCAGTTTTTGAGTTTCTCGCGATCAGCTAGACAGGTTTGATGGGGGAGTTGGTTTTATATCGATTTAGTCATGACTGAAGTTTTGCCAATGAAGTCAATTTAACACTTTTTTTTTACTATCCATTACTGTCCTACTGCTGGGCAAAGTGCTCTCCCAAACCCTTCCAGTCATTCTGTTCACCAGTCCTCGTGGTACGCGTAACTAACACAATTATGAAAAATATTCAATTATTTCCAGACTGTAATGAACGAGATAGTCCCATTCATAATATCGGGCGTGCACGTGATTCAGCGGGATCAGCCGCTCAGTGCTCTCAACACGTTCATTGAAGCACTCGCGCGGTGTAATCCGCCCGTCAGTATTAAGCCGTAAGTACTTCTGTTTAAATTAAAGTAAGGTTGAAATTAAAGCAACAATGGTTTTAAGGATCGTGTCGACGTTGAGGCGCTTTACTTTTTCATTATTTTCTGCTATTCAAAAATATAAAAATGACGTTTGTAATTCGAATACGATGAAGGAAGTATAGCGTTATTTTTTATCATATAAGTTTTTTTTTTTTTAATGTAATTATAATTTAAGTGATAGTATGTTTCCGTCCAAGAAATACGCTTAATTATAAAGTGAGCACATTTTTTTTTTTAGGCCAATGATGAAATATTTGGGCAAAACACACAACTTGTGGCACCGAATGACTCTCAATCTGGAGCAGATGGCCATCGACCAGGCCAGTGGTCGAGCGCAAAGAGAACCGCTCGAAATATACGATTATGACATTGAAACTACTACACCTACTGTAAGTATCGTAAGCTTTTGTGGCACTTTTACATTTGAATTCAGAACCTCAGATAATAACTTGATTATTTTTGAAACACTAACTTGGTCATACATGACTAAGGCCTACTGTTTACGGACGCGTAGCTTCCTAGACGCGTATTCGTCATTATACGCTTGGTGTACATTTCGGTGACGCTTACATACAGAAACTATGAAACTCTGACGAAACTGCATCGACACGACGGCGCGACGTTGCTGTTTCGGCGATATATTATACCAAGCGAATAATGACGGATACGAGTCTGTGAAGCTACGCGTCTGTGGATAGGAGGCCTCATGTCCAAATTCCATTGTAGCCGAAATTTATTCAGGCTTACCAATGGCTTATCAAAAATCAGCTTAGACTGCAATAAAATAAAGTAGATTGTTGTGTAACAATACATATAAATTATCTAAGATTGTGTATTTAAGTATAGTTAATATTTTTGACGTATGGTAAGCGTCAATATTACCGAAAAAACACACAATGTTTAAAAAAATCAAGAAAAATAGACTACTTAAAGCTGGAATTTATGTTATTGAGGATTTTGGAAGATCTATAGAGCAAGGAAAATAATTTGCTATGCCAATACAGGTAATTTATAAATATTTTGAATCTAAATGTTTAGTTACTGAAATGCTTTACATGTTTCGTTGTAGTTTCTTAGGCTTTCGCGAATTATTACTAAGATTCGCGAAAGCCTAAGAAACTTGTTTCATTGGCGCGCAGATTTAT
Source organism: Leucania comma (assembly GCA_958295575.1). Lineage (NCBI taxonomy): Eukaryota > Metazoa > Arthropoda > Insecta > Lepidoptera > Noctuidae > Leucania > Leucania comma. Next base: position 9,267,722 of record OY282468.1, read on the forward strand.
ATCAAAATAAATTCTTACTGTACTTTTTTACCACTATCAATAAAAGCATGTTAAAACATTGGAAGTTATTAACTCAACGTTTTTTATGTAAGTCTGTACGTCCCACCCGTCTAAAGGCTCTTTTTTCATTTAGAGATTTTTACGCCTTATGATATAGTAATAGAGAACATGTATGAAAAAAAATATTTGTTCCGTGAAAAGAATATCGAAATTGGTCGAAAAGCTAACAAGGTAAATAAATATATCTGTCTTTCTAGCCAAGATGCCGTTTTCTATGGCCGTACGGGCGTGACATGGATATGACCTTTATAAAACCATGTCGGAGAAAGAAAGAGAATCTATCTTATTTTTGACTATGTATTTCAAAATATTTTGTATATTTGTTTATTAGAGCCAAAAGTTATTTAATTTAGTAAATAAAAAATCGCTTGCATATTCTCTATTACCAATTGAATAAAACAATCTTAATTTATATCTACTAAACAATACTTGCTACAAAACGGGCGAGAATCTCTCAGTGTAAAATGAATCTTATTTTCACTTTAATAAATTTCAATTTGCATGACAAACTCATAAGTATTAATAAATTGATAGGAGGTGCTAGACTCGTTAAGCGACATGTTCGAGCTGCTACAAGAGGAGGACATGTGGTCGGGCTTGTGGCTGAAGCACGCTCGGTACCGCGAGACCAACGTAGCCATCGCGTATGAGCAGCAAGGCTTCTTCGAGCAAGCGCAAGTACGTATCACATGACCAACTAAAAAAATACATGCTATACATTTCACTTGTGATGAGATATCGGGGACATTATGGCGACTAAAAACTGTATGGCTCCAACAAACAGAACCATTTTGTCTGAGTTTTGCAAAATAAGCAATCGTGGCGCTTTTTCTTAGGAACGTTTTTTGTATTGATTATAAAATTATACTCTGGTACTATGTCTACAATCCAGTTACATGGGATTTTCAGCTTGGATGACAATGCATTCATTTGGTACTGGGGTAGTCTAATAATGGAGTCGCAAATTGAACATGGATCTGTGTTATAACTAATACAAAAAACATTACTAAAAAAGGCGCCCCGATTGGTTATTTTCCAAAAGTCGGTTTGTTGGACCTATACAATTTGCCTTAAATAAATAAACATTAATATATTAAAACTTGTTAAAATATTGAAGATCCATTCTTTCCTCTCCAGGCTGCCTACGATGTCGCTATGGCCAAACTAAAACAGGAGTACACGGCCAACCCATCTTCCTACAACATGCACAAAGAGTGCTCACTTTGGACCCAACATTGGCTCAAGTGCGCCAAAGAACTGAACCAGTGGGATTCCCTTCTCGAGCTGGGATTGACCAGGAGTGGGAGAGATCCTTTCCTCATACTGGAGAGTTCTTGGCGGAACCCAAACTGGACAACTATGAAGGAAGCACTTGCTGAAGTTGAATATAACTGTCCTAAGGAACTGGGTATGTGGTTTTTGAGTGTGAATAATTCTTTCTATATTTATTAGGAATCTTTGTTGTGCTTTTGTAAGTTCAAAAAAACAAGTGCAACCAAACTTTTTTATGACAGTGTTATTGTTGTTTCACAATAATATACTGTTATTACACAAAGTAGTTAGTTAACAAATTGTTATAGGAAAAAGACAGTTAAAAATATCAGCTTCTTTCGGCACTTATATTTCTTTATAATTATTTAATGGTTTTTGTACGCACAAGTACTTAAGGCCATGCTTTCCGAATAAATGGAGTTTACAATACCATTTTATTCGTAAACTAAATGGATTTGAAATCTGAAAAAAAAAAAAAAATATATTTTACACTTTGATCTTTAGATTTCTGCATTCCAAAACACGATTACTTTCACTTTACTGCATCCAATTAAATCGCAAAGACAAGTCTACATTAAAATTACATTCCCGTTTTATTCGAATAATATTAGGTTTAGAGTAATTAAACTTACACCATAATAAAAGTCGTAAAAATAAATCGGTAATTTCTACATTTAAAAGACGGATAAAAATAAAACAATTGTTGTCGTTGGCTTATACGAAGGATGTGTAAACAAAAAAAGGAAAGATGTTTTGACAAATAATTATTTTTTTACTTATATTATATTTTTGTATTTATATTATATTTTTGTACTTAAATTATTATTTTGTACTTTTTCTAGTATTGAAAAACAGTTCGTTTTTTGTTTTGAGATTAGGAAAAGGTCAATGTACTTTATTCTTATTCTTTAGTGATAACAATGTGTGAATTTCGATAAAACAAGGGTTCAGTTTACTCTGATTTTGTTCGCTCTAACGTGCGGCCTACTGTAGGTACGTATGTACCTACCTTCATGTTTACACGATAAGTAGTAGGACAAATTATATAAAACGATAAGGTATCAAAGCTCGAATAAAATCTAATATAAACAAAACAAATTATTTACGCGTTCACTGAGGAATAGGTTCTTTTTAGATAGGAAATAATCAAATTACTACTCTCGCTCTAGGGTGGAAAGAAAGGGCGTGTTATATTTTGTACCGACTAAATCATCAAATGACTTCTCTAGCTCTAGGGTGGATCGAAAGGGCATGTTAGGTTTTGTACTGACTAAATCATTAAATGACTTCTCTCGCTCTAGGGTGGAGAGAAAGGGCATGTCAGATTTTGTACCGACTAAATCATCAAATGACTTCTCTAGCTCTAGGGTGGAGCGAAAGGACATGTTAGATTTTGTACTGACTAAATCATCAAATGACTTCTCTCGCTCTAGGGTGGAGCGAAAGGACATGTTAGATTTTGTACTGACTAAATCATCAAATGACTTCTCTCGCTCTAGGGTGGAGCGAAAGGACATGTTAGATTTTGTACTGACTAAATCATCAAATGACTCCTCTCGCTCAAAATCAGTTTTCAATACCATTGTTTTCAAATATCAAAGCGACTGTATTACTGTTACAGTAACTACATTGCTCTTTAACCACAACCAAATTTTGACGCTCAGTAACTGGACAAGCAATGTAAAAATAACATAACGAAACTTTGTCAGTGCGGTATATTTTATAATACGGCCGTTGCTAGCCGCTAGAGCTAGTGGTGCTCCGGTAAGTAGGTAAAGATCTACTGATATAGATTATCGATCAAAATATCGGTTGTTTGGATATCCGAAGTGAAATAATATATTTTTATTTATTATTATTATTTTACAGAGTAGTAGAGAAATACGTAAGCAACTGTAACAACTAATAAATTCGATATTGACGTTCTAAAATGTTGTATAATGGCCTAACGGGGATAACTAATGAGAGTTTCAGAGTTTTATGAAAAAAAAAAATGTGTTCTATTATTAACATATAATTTCCTAGACATATCAATTTTTATTTAATTTGTGTTTGGGATCCAAAAAAAAGTAGCACAATAAAAAAATTAAAAATCGATAACTTTTCTATTTAGTCAATCACTAACATAAATGTAAAATAATGCTTTTGCACAGCACATCGATGTTTATGTGTGCGTAAGTTATACGGTGCATGGAAAATGCACGCTGTGTTTAGGAAAATAAGGTTTATGCTTGGCTGTGTAATATGGACAACTGGAGACATCGTGTTCCGCGATGCACTCTACCTACTCGTATACGTGAACTCAAATGAACTGTGCGATAACAGCGCGCGCGCGCCAATCGTATTTTTTTACGCAGAGCGAGGGGAGGTAGAGGTACGCGTTGATTGCCACGTCGCCCGGGTTGCCTGACCTTAAAAACGAACAAATATGAGAGAGAGGACTTTATGGCAGCATGAGTGATTTCTTAAAACTTATTATGTTATGTTCTTTGTTTCGTATATAACTATAGGGCGATTTTTTATTTGATTGCTATCATTTTCAAGACTTTTAATCTCAGGAATGCGTAGAAGTTGAAAATGGTTGAAATGAAAACCATATTATATTCAAGTCTGCGGTCCCTTGAAGTTGTGAAAAAATCACACTTTAAATAAGTTAATGAAGAAAGATAAAAGTGTACATTTTGACACTCTCAAAAGAATCAAAATTCATAGGGTCCCCTTTGACCTAGAACGTCAATAAAAATAAAAACTTTTTTCGTTTCGGAAAAATTTTCGAGACTTCGGTGGTTGAACTATTCACATAAGTTAGTTTGAACAGAACCCTCAGTGTGCGTGTTCTACTCGCAATTGGCCAGTTTTTAAGTATTACGATGTTCCATCAGAATAATATGTAGCATGATGTTTGTAGCTTGGCTAGTAAACCTGTACCGCGGCTACCTGTGCATCTGCGCGGGCGGCGAGGCGTCGCTGCCGGGCGTGGAGCGCCACGCCGAGGCGGCGGCGGCGCAGGCGCTGCGCGAGTGGCGCCGCCTGCCGCGCCTCGTGTCGCACGCGCACCTGCCGCTGCTCCGCGCCGCGCAGCAGCTCATGGAGCTCAGCGAGGCCGCGCAGATACACCAGGTGGGTGCCAGCCCGCTCCTCTAAACGCTCCTGTACACAATGGCTCACCACGCACTGACACACACACTCTCACTTACTAAACTTGTTCAAAAATAAAAAAACGTTTTGACATTTGAGAAAGACCCTAGAATGTAATTTGGAACGAAACTGAAAAAAAAAAAACAATAAAATAATGAATTACATGAAGTGTTTAAAAAAATACATTTACATGGAATATATTACGATATTATTTTTGCGCTTAATATAAAAATGCGCAAATGTCAAAACAAACCTTGTATTTTTTGACAACTTTAACAATGACAAATTGAAATTTGTTGACTTTTTAACCACCTACGTTAGATTTATCCGACAAACACTCTCACGATTATTTCGCCAGGGTCACACATCCACGACTAAATACTTCATCTTGTTAATTTATGTACTCAGTCGCAAACACACGAAAACACTCATCGGACGAATTCGACGCCAACGATTAAATATTTCACTTTTATGACAGTGCTGTTAAACTTTTGAAACTAACGCCGGGATCATAAGTGAAGGTACTAAAGCCACATTTGATGCTGACAATAGAGATCTTATAAAGTATGCAGACGTTTTACAATAATAATTTTTCAAGTTTTGGAACTTACTCTAATACAAACCAATTTTTTGACCATTTCTCAGTAATTATAACCATAACCATATCATAATCAGCCTTATAATGTGGGAACTCAGGCCTCACTATCAGAGAGAATGGGCCGTAATCCATCACGCGGGGCCAGTGCGGGTTGGTTATTAATGTTATACCAGTCTGTTGTAATTTCATTAAATTTTCTTACAACTTAGAAATTCAAAATAACACAGAGAATCACATTGCCACATCTACTTTAGCCGCACTGTAGCACATTCACGCACTATTTTGAGAAACATTGGCACCACCTACTGCATGCTATTAACATATCATCATTAGAAACCATTGCCACAATAGTCTACATTTTATCAAAATTTATCCAAAGCATACCCCTTTATAAACTCTATATCATACGTAAAGTATAGACGTCAGAAATGCGGCCGGTATCGGCCATTGTGTACAGGAGCCGATAAGTAAGGCTCTTAACTTAACGTTGCTGCGACGCATCGTTTCACACGCGTATCTATCGCTGTTACACGCTGCACGTAGCACATGGAATCGAACGAGCCTTCACAGATACACGCCGTGAGTATAAAATATCTGTGAAAAGAAACTAAATATTATATCAAAACAAAATAAATGTGGAATTTGAAGCATGTTTGTGTTGTTAAAGAAACATTTCTGGCGTTTCCTTTTCTGTGGTTTCTTGTTAGGGCAAACCCTATCGCCCGATTAGGCTATTTCTTCTTATGTAGCACGCAATTTGTCACTCTTTTTTTACATATCATCTTATCCTTACATATTATTATGGCGGTAAGTCCCATCTTTAAGGCGTAGCTGGAAAGTGAAGTCTTTCCGACAACGCCTCACCTTCGCATAACGCAGGTTTGCGGGTTCAGGGTGCGGGAGTTACCTGTACTGGATTCTTGCGGATGTGACGGTCGGGTGTCGCCACTGTGTGGACCGCCCGGAGAACACGGTGGAGCACACGGTAGAGGTGTGCCCCGCTTGGGAAAAGCATCGCTGTGTCTTTGTGGCGGCGATTGGCGGCGGAGGCGACCTCTCGACCTCTCTACTGGCCATGGGCTGGATCGAGGAGGAGTGGCAGGCGGCCGCCTCCTTCTGCGAAGCAGTATTGCTAGCAAAGGAGGAGGCCGACCGCATCAGGCAGAGGCATTGGTGCTCACGCCCCAGCCGCCGCTGGGATTCTGATCCCGATTTGCTGCCACCGTAGGCAGAGAGCTACCTATTGCTCGCGGACGGCGAGCAATGGGCAACTCGCTGTCCGACCGTCCGGTGACTTGCTGGACTGAGCCCAAGTCGTCCACAACGCGTACTGTTCCCGCACGCCTCAAGGAGTTGTCAGCAAACTGTATGTGTGTGTCAAAGCCTACTCTAGGGCCTTGGGTAAATGTGAAAGTGCACACCAGGGCCCTGGAACTAGGGCAACGAAGGAACGGGTTTTTTTTTGCCAGTAAAAGTCTAGGTTGACACTAACTCCCGCTGCGCCCAAGGGCGGGAGTTGTCATTGGATGATTTTTTACCCACCGAAAAAAAATCCTTACATATTGTTAAATTAACTACCCCTACCCAGTCAGGATTTTTATCAATAATAAAATACGAGAGATTTCTGAGGAAAGTTTAGATATTGTATAATACATGTATAGAGTAAATAAAAGCCGAGAATTGCAAAGCTATGTAACTAGTATTGTAATAAATGAAGAAACAGACCGAAAATCTGACTAATTTAACCAAGGGTTAGCATGGAATCCAACAGAAACTATTATGGAAGTCAGATAGAAAGTACTTATTTAGTTTTATCTGGTTCTAGACTAACAGAACGTATCTGGGAACGTCCAAGTACAACCCGTGCGGTATAAGTTTATAGATATATTTATCTCTTGTGATATTTATTTGTATTAAAAAAGTGATGAACTGCTTACTACCCTCCCTCTCTTCCTTCTTAACTCCTTTTAGTCCAATCAAAAACAAGGAACTGTAATCATGTCATACCACACAGGGACTGCTGCACAGCCGTCCAACGTCGCTACACGACATGAAGGCTATAGTGAAGACGTGGCGCAACCGCCTGCCCGTAGTAGCCGACCCACTGTCGCACTGGGGCGCCATCTTCACGTGGCGCCAGCACCACTACCAGTTCATCGCGTCGCACTACGACTCGCAGACCGACCATGGCTCCAACCACAGCATGCTAGGCGTACACGCTAGCGCTCAGGTAACAAAAAAACATTAACATAAAAGCCTGCGAACATTCACTGCTGAACACTTATGGGTCTTTAAATAGGGTCCAAATCTCGTAGGCTCGTTAAAGGCAATCTAGATAGATTAGACAGCTTGATTCTGTACGCTAATAACAGCATACTGCCATCACCCGTCCGTTTGCCGCGCGTAGTGATTATGGCAATACTTTTTCTCACAATAGGGGAGAGATGTCTAGATACCCGTGTTCAGCAGTGTTCGTTTACAGGCTTATTGATGAATGACTTGATGAACTATGTAAAGATACCATTCTTGAGGAATTGCCGTAATCACCATGCTTGGTAGAAGAATTGGTAAATGGAGTATGGTGTTGTTTGTACACAGGTCTCTGCCACAATACAAAGCTCTGATGTAAGTATGTCCTTAGTAAGTTTTTTTGGCCTCACTTGATCGTACGGCCCCGCCACCACCGTCTGCGCTGGTGGCGATATCTGGCTTACGTCTCTTTCGTGCAGTCAAGTGGGACACTAGTCTCATCATCTCTTATATCCGCCTGTGATGAGGAAGCCTTTATTGTATCAGAGTAGAGCACTGTAGACAATTTTATTAGAACACCAACTTCTGTGTTGTGATATTTGTTACGTCACTTATTATCTTTTTCAGGCAATAATTCACTTCGCAAAGATTGCAAGGAAACACAACTTGTCAGGCGTGTGCTTGGACTCGTTACACCGTATATACACAATACCTAGTGTTCCGATCGTGGATTGCTTCCAAAAGATTAGGCAGCAAGTCAAGTGTCACATTCAAATGTCTTGGACTGAGGGCAAGGAAGAATTACAGGATGGCATAGACATGATAGAATCTACAAACTTCAAGTATTTCACTAAAGAGATGACGGCTGAGTTTTATGCCTTCAAAGGTTTACTCCTAGCGCAGCTTGGGCGATCAGAAGACGCGAACAAAGCTTTCGCAGCGGCAGTCCAATTACACGATACCCTTGTAAAAGCCTGGGCGCTTTGGGGAGACTACTTGGAGCAGATATTCATAAGGGACCCGAGACAGATACAAGTAGGAGTGTCCGCAATGACTTGCTTCTTGCATGCTTGTCGTCATCAGAATGAATCTAAATCTAGAAAATACTGTGCAAAGGTAAGAGAACTTTTTAACTATTTATTCTTATTTAACATACTAGTCAAACTTTTGAGTGAAATAAGTATTACTTTAGATTCAATCGCAACATAATTGGGTACCTACTTTGTTAACTGAATTTCTCTTATTATTTGTTTCAAAAAGTAAATTTATCTAAAATCGCAAATACAAAGAATTTTTCAAATCCATTCAATACTAAGTAAGTTAGAAATCTTTCAAATCTGATGGGAGGGGAAACTTAAGAAACAGAAAAAAAGTTGCGCAAACTGAAATGTGATGGTATCGTCATTTGTTTAAACGCGTACAAATGAGATAGCGAGATGTTTCTATTCTCACTCTTTCTCATACCAATATTTTAAACAGTAATTGCTGCTTCATTTAATAAGCAATTTTTATTTATTTTAGAGTTTTTTGTTGGTATAAATATTGGATAATACTCAACTAAAAAGGTTATGGTTCAAAATTTCAGGTTTTGTGGATGCTAAGTTTTGACGATGAAAAGAATAGTCTAGCAGAAGCTCTAGACAAGTATCAAGTAGGGGTACCACCTGTTCAGTGGTTGCCATGGATACCACAACTGCTGGCTTGCCTTGTTCAGTATGATGGAAATGTCATCCTTAATCTTCTGAGCCACGTGAGTAACTTATTTAAAACAATATAATTAATTTATTAGATACTATAGCGCCTTTTCCGTTCTATATTATTAGGGTAATAAAATTGAATACCAGTATTAGAGCAAAAGGAGAGTTCGAAAATGGGCTATTATTCCGAAGACATTTCAACACTAATGTGGTATACCTTAGACGGTAATACAAGCAAGCTAATAATAAGCTTATTTATTACGCTACTCGATAATGATTAAATATGATTTCTGAGTCCTTCGTTTTTTTGTAAAAAAAAAAACTGAAAAATGTTTCAGTAAAACAAAACGCACATTTTTTTAATTCATTCTGTCCTACGATATATAAAATTATTTAAAATGTAGCTAAAATAATTGTTGTATCTATTAAATACCTTAAGTTTTTATTATGATTTCATGTGCTGCTATATATAATAAAAACAAAATATATTCATTATCATGATAATGCAATATCAAAACGTGTAGAAAACATGTGGTCGAATCTATAAATGTCAAATTGACGATTGGAATTTGAAATAAACCATCCCTGCGTTCCGAGCAACGAAAACATCGCTGGTTTACAAATATCGGTTATCCAAAGGGAATGAGCGATGGCGCGTTAACAACTATATTTCTATCGTCACTCTGAACGTGGTACATGTGTGTATCACATACAGGTACAAAGTTATACTATCACGTCAATTACCACAGGGTTACTAACCCTATAAAATAATGTATAGTGATACAAGTTTATATTTTTTCCACTTAAAAATAAACGGGGGTTTACAAAATGTTATTTAATGCTCAAAAAAATCAAGATAATTACGATCTTTTAGCCTGTATAAGTCAGATTGCTGTTCATTTTTTCATTATTTTTAGCCCAAGCTCCATACATTTATTGAACGTCTCCTTTTATGTGGCCCAAATCGAGATATGAATCTTTACTATTTCCGTTCCTATTTTGAGGGATAGCGTTGAAATTCGGTTTAAATTACAATCATATTTAATAGACGCCCAACTACAGTTTTGACAGTGATTTGTGACCCGCATTTATACCAGGTTCTGCAGGTTCTTCAGGTTCAAGGTTCAAGGAACAGATGGCCGTTGGGGCCGAAAGGTTCCGGAATGGTGACCGCGTACCGGAAGACGCAGTGTTGGAAGGCCTCCTACAAGTTGAACCGATGACCTGGCTAGAATTGCGGGAATCCGGTGGATGCGAGATGCACAGGACCGTTCATTGTGGCGACACTTGGTGGAGGCCTATGTCTAACGGTGGACGTCTATCGGTTGATATGATGATGATGATTTATACCAGATGATTTTTTATAACAATAAAACTTTCTATTTACAGATTACATCTATTAATAAGTTAATATTTGTATTATATTTCCACAGGTCGGACGTCTGTTCCCGCAAGCGGTGTACTTCCCCATCCGCACCCTGTACTTGACTCTGAAGATCGAACAACGTGAACGACACAAGACTGCGGAAAACATCGCCGCACACCTACCACATCAGCCCACCACCTCTGCCGTAAGCTTACAAATTAAAATATATTGCTCTGTATTTTGTCCCATGCAAAAGGCCTCCCCTTGTCCTTCTAAACCTTTCTATCTTTGGCGATCTTTAACCAAATTTGTCACACGAACATGATCAGATCGTCACCCCACGATTGCCGCGGTCGAAATCATAGCGTCGTCCTCCCTCAGACAACCAATGAGTGTCGATCTTTGGCGATCTTTAACCAAGTTTGTCTCACGAACATGATCAGATTGTCACCCCACGATTGCCGTTGTCGAAATCACAGCGTCGTCCTCCCTCAGACAACCAATAAGTGTCGATCTTTGGCGATCTTTAACCAAGTTTGTCTCACGAACATGATCAGATTTTCACCCCACGATTGCCGCGGTCGAAATCATAGCGTCGTCCTCCCTCAGACAACCAATGAGTGTCGATCTTTGGCGATCTTTAACCAAGTTTGTCTCACGAATATGATCAGATTGTCACCCCACGATTGCCGCGGTCGAAATCATAGCGTCGTCCTCCCTCAGACAACCAATGAGTGTCGATCTTTGGCGATCTTTAACCAAGTTTGTCTCACGAACATGATCAGATTGTCACCCCACGATTGCCGTTGTCGAAATCACAGCGTCGTCCTCCCTCAGACAACCAATAAGTGTCGATCTTTGGCGATCTTTAACCAAGTTTGTCTCACGAACATGATCAGATTGTCACCCCACGATTGCCGCGGTCGAAATCATAGCGTCGTCCTCCCTCAGACAACCAATAAGTGTCGATCTTTGGCGATCTTTAACCAAGTTTGTCTCACGAACATGATCAGATTTTCACCCCACGATTGCCGCGGTCGAAATCATAGCGTCGTCCTCCCTCAGACAACCAATGAGTGTCGATCTTTGGCGATCTTTAACCAAGTTTGTCTCACGAATATGATCAGATTGTCACCCCACGATTGCCGCGGTCGAAATCATAGCGTCGTCCTCCCTCAGACAACCAATGAGTGTCGATCTTTTACCAAGTTGGCCTCACGAACATGATCAGATCGTCACCCCACGATTGCCGCGGTCGAAATCATAGCGTCGTCCTCCCTCAGACAACCAATGAGTGTCGATCTTTGGCGATCTTTAACCAAGTTTGTCTCACGAATATGATCAGATTGTCACCCCACGATTGCCGCGGTCGAAATCATAGCGTCGTCCTCCCTCAGACAACCAATGAGTGTCGATCTTTTACCAAGTTGGCCTCACGAACATGATCAGATCGTCACCCCACGATTGCCGCGGTCGAAATCATAGCGCCGTCCTTCCTCAGACAACCAGTGAGTGACGATCTTTTGGCGGTCTTTAGCCAAGTTTGTCCCGCAAACATGACCAGATCATCACCCTACGATTGCCGCGGTCGACATCGATAACGTTGTCCTCCCTCAGATGACCAGTGAGTGGAGCATTGGCGATCTTTAGGCCATGTTTGTCCCGTGAACATGATCAGATCTTCACCCCACGATTGCCGCGGTTGACGTCGATAGCGTCGTCCTCCCTCAGAAAACCAGTCACTGACGATCTTTGCCAGCCCACTCCAACTTCAGCCTGGCTTTTTTTCCCCGGTAGTGTGTACTGTAATAGAGTGTATCTGTCTGTTTGTTACCTCTTTAATCTTAACGGCTGGTCAGATTTTGAAGAAAGTAGACACACGTGCAAACCATGTCCTTTGATGTAATTTTCGAGTTTCGTTCGCACGAAGTGAAGCGATTTGTTATGGAGCCGAGTGCTGCAGTGACGAATTTCTACGTGTATCAAACGACGTTTTTCAGTCCACTTATGAAAGAATAAATAAACAGGGGCTGACTGGTGACTCGTGGGGGTCGCCCACCGCCCAACCTGACGATACATACTTGTGTATTGCGGCGGAGACGAGTTCGCGTACTTTTCTGCACTAGTGCGAAAAACATTTCTTTTTTCTTCTCGCTACTCTTATGCTTCTGTGCCAACTGTTTTGCAGTTCACAGTAGTAGTTAACAGTGGTTGTATCAAAATATTTATTGAAGTACTGCACAGATAAAGGGTTATACACCAAAACCAAAATGGTGATCGACCATCGATGCGCAGTAACAGATTTTCGGTGGGCTACGTTTAACTATAGCAACGCCGGGAATTTTGGTTCAACTTATCTGCCCCGTACTATACTAGTTATTTTTTTAACTTTACCCCCACCCTAAGAATTATTCATGTATTGTGTGGGTACGTGCACATACCTGTAAACTCACGTATACAAGAAATCCGGGCCCTCAACAACTATATGTAACCAAACATATGCCTATATTGGTTCCGTACGGGTATCGATCCCTCGACACTCAGCGCAGCAGCCAATCGGTAACCACTGTGCCTACAAACACTCAGACAGCCAGCTTTGAACAGGTCATACAGATTAATTCAGTTCTACAGAATATTTTTATCATTTGTGTATTTTTAATAAGGTACCAACATGTGAAAGAACAATAAATTATATTTTATATGAAAATAACTGCTGGGGCCTCCTGGTTAACCTTGAGTGTGCTGTAAACATATAAATAACTTCATGTGAAATAACAGGGCCTCAAGTCTGCTATTACAATAGTGTCAGTGTCGTCTATCATAGATTTCATCATGATTGACTTTGACAAGTTTGGTAATCTACAAATGTAATGGCGTCACTATGACTTTCCTACAGTCAATCACTGACACACCATTGAAAGAAATGGTAATCTCGTACATAATGACAAATGAATTTCTGACTTATGGGGTAATCTGCTAAAATTTTGTCAGTTAATTTGATTAGTGACTTACCATTAGATTTGTCTGAATACGACAAAGTCATTCTACCACCATTCGTTTACGAGACCAATGACCGACCAATGATCGACCATTATAATTTAGCAGATTAAGAACTTTTACCAAAATGACAATGTGATTGTGTTGGAATTTTGAATTTACAAAAATAGCAGACTTGGGCCCCAGTTCACTTCAATCTTACTTCACCTTATTGTTTATTTGAAAATTGAACCTTATTTTTTAAACATTGCTTTCAGATTTTTTTTATTGAATTAGGTCTCTTTATGATTAAGCATGCGATATGTTCCTCTCACCTCTTTTAGCTTATATAAAAAAGTTATAATACAACGAAACATATTATATTTCGTAAATTGAAAGAAAGAAAGAAAGAAAAAGAATTTATTTGGTACAGCATAAGGCACAAACATCAATTTGGCCCTACCATAAAAAAAACACGGCAAAATAAAATAACAAAAAAAGAAACAAAAAAAATGTTCAGTTGTGTGCCTCACAATATCGACATCTATAATTATATATGTCTGTCACGGCATCATTGCTCAAAAACGACTAATCTGTTCGTTATACAGGCGGGCAGCAAGGTGAGTGAAAGTGCATCATCGTCGAGCGGCGGCTCCACGGGCGAGGCGGGCCCCATCAAGGCCACTCTGCCCATGTGGCGCTGCTCCAAGATCATGCAGATGCAGCGGGAGATACACCCCACCGTACTCTCCTCGCTTGAGGGCATTGTCGATCAGGTCAGTTTTATTTATTGTAGCAAAGACCATCTTTGCATCTTTTTAGAAGAAGGGAATCTTGCAGCATAAATCCTCCGCTTTTGACGAGTGCATAATACTTTACCCTATTCGTCTGGGCTTGAGACAAAATGTAAACAAAGAAAAGATGGCGGATTATAACCCACCCGACCTAGCGTTACATTTTAATGGAAAATATTTACAGTACAGATACTGTCTTTAATTTAGTAGTATTAAAAGTTTAAAAATCGTTTTTTTTGGGTGTTTTAACATGTTAACAATTTGATAAATAAAATAATTTAAGGCATTTATGATATTCGAGTTCAAATAAGTCTGGAAGGATTACATAAGTTCTACAGATATCGTTCTAAAATATAATTTATAGTATTGTCAGCGTGTTACTTTCATAGTGATTTTTATAAAATGTATTCATTTTATCGATTGTGACATTAAAAGAACCCTTGTATTGTATTGTATTGTATTTCGGGCTGGTATCCGCAACTCCACGACTAAAGCGCGTATTTTGCGTACGGGTGGGACAAATGTGTCATTCGATCCACCCCAGCTCCTCGAGGAAGGCCAGCAGCGTCTTGGTGTTACTGACCATTTCGCGGAGGTTACCTGGGTTTCCGAAGTACTTTGCCCTGTATCCAGCGACAACAGGGCAGCTCAGAAGCAGATGTGCTGCAGTCTCTTCCTCCTCCATGCAGGCTCTGCACAGTGGGCTGTCTGTAACTCCTATGACAGAGAGGTGCTTATTAAAGGTCCCGTGGCCAGTTGTAACTGCCGTCACTTTCCGTAACTGCGGTTTAGTCAGTTGTAGGGCCTTTTTCGTAAAGCGGCCATCAATAGAGGGAAGTGCCTCCTTGGCCTGCCTGCACTCACTATGATCTACCCATAGTTTGTGGTGTAATTCTCTAGTTCGTTTCCTTACCAGATTGCGTAGGTGTGCAAAGGGGAGCGGCACGATGGGCTCAGGCCCTATCGCCGCCATACTCGATCCCCTTCGGGCGAGTTCGTCCGCAGCATCATTGCCTCGGGAATCGCTGTGTCCTTTAATCCATTGAATGGTTACTTGGTTGTGTTTACCCACCTGGTTGAGGCGTTGGTGACACTCATAAATCAGCCCGGAGTTAACCGTGTGGCTGTTCAGCGCTTGCAGTACAGCCATGCTGTCCGAAAGTATGCGTATAGAGTGGTCCTTAACTTTCCTGGTTGCGACGGCTAAGGCTGCCAGGGAAATGCCCAAGCACTCAGCCTGGAACACAGTGTTATGAACCCCCAATGGTGTGGCTATGTGAATGTTGAGATCCTCCGAGAAGACTCCATACCATTACCTGTTTTGGATCCATCAGTGAAGATCCGCAGCTCTGCAGGGCACAGCCCTTCGCAGCGGTGGTCCTCATACAGTTGGATTTTGTATTTTTTATCAAAGATAAATTGCTTAGGTATCCGGTCGTTGATTGCTTGCGTTATGGGAAGCTCGTCGTTGAGTGCCGCAAGCAGAGCGGTGTGTTGTGTTTCTCTCTTACCCCAGAGATCCAGTGTCTTAAGACGTACGGCCGCCATCGTCGCTTCCTGCTGTATAAACAGGTGGAGTGGGGGAAGTCCCAGCATAGCTTCGAGCGCTGCAGTCGGAGTGGTCCTCATGCAGCCCGTAGTAGCCATGCAGGCCAGCCTTTGCATGTGTTGTAGTTTGTTTACGGCGGTGGCTAACTTGGTGCGAGGCCACCACACCACAGCGCCGTAAGTAATCATGGGCCGAATCACTGCGGTATATAACCAGAGTATAATTTTCGGGGATAGGCCCCACCTCTTACCTATCATTCTCCTGCATTGCCAGAAGGTGATGCAAGCCCTGCTTAATTTATTGTCTAGATGAGTGCTCCAGTTTAACTTACTGTCAAGGGTAACCCCCAGATATTTAACCTCGCTCGACAACTGGAGTTCTGTATTGAACAGTTTAGGCAGATTGAAGCGCCCTAGTGCTCGTTTTTGCGTGAACATGACCAATTCAGTTTTAGAGGGATTCACCGAGAGATCATATTCTCTGCACCATCGTTCCACGATGCGCAGTGCTTGCTGCATAAGGTTACAGATCGTTCCGGTCACCTTACCAGGTATAAGGATTGCGAGGTCGTCAGCGTACCCTATGGTGTAGTAACGATTCGCGTTGAGTATGGTGATGAGTTCGTTGATCACAAGATTCCACAGTAGTGGTGATAGTACCCCTCCCTGTGGGCAGCCTCTAGCTATCAGCGCCAGCTGCTGTTCCTTCTCAAGGCGAACTACTCGTTTGCTTAGCATATTTGTAATCCAGTCGATTAATACCTGATCTACCCCGTGCTTGGAGAGGGCGGCACTTATGCTGGAGAAGTTTGTTTTGTCGAAGGCTCCTTCGATGTCTATAAAAGTGCCCAGGCAGGTACCTTTCTGATGGATCGCTTCCTCTATCTGGCTTACCACCAGATGAAGAGCAGACTCTGTCGACTTACCTGAGCTGTATGCATGTTGGTTACCATGTAGTGGTACTGTTTTTAAAACGCCATCTCGTAGTTCCCTCTCACATAACCTCTCCATCGTCTTTAATAGGAAGGAGGTTAGACTTATGGGTCGATAGGATTTGGCGTTTGTATAGTCACTCTTACCTGGTTTAGGAATGAATATTACTTTCACTTCCCTCCATCCTTTGGGAACGTATCTAAAAGCCAGGCACGCTCTCATTAGGGGCACCAGATTTGTCGCTAACGGTGTCCCACCCCATTGCAATAGTGCCGGAAACACACCGTCAGGACCAGGAGCCTTAAAAGGATGGAAGCTTTGGATGGCCCATTGGATTTTTTCCAACGTAATCATCCTGTGTGCATAGAGCCACTCATCGTCTGATGGTGTTTGGGTCACATCTGACCAGTCTGTTACCTGTGTGAAAACGCAGTCTGGGAAGTGAGCCTCAACTAAGACGCGTCTTGCTTCTTCAGGTGACGTGGTGAGTGTGTTGTCAGGTTTACGGAGCGTGGTAGGCCCAGGAGTATCCTGTTTTGCCAAAATTTTCCTTACCCTGTTTGCTTGTTGGCAGGATTCGATGCTACCACAGAATTTCCGCCAACCTGTGGTGCGTCTGAATCTGAACCCTTTTCATGGTTGGTTTACCTTTTGTCTCTCGGCTCCCTGTATACGGTATATGGCATTCTTGGCTCTTACCCTAATTCTTGAACATTTACTCAAATAATATCGCTTTTCTATTATCATTGTATCCAGTATAAAAAGTAAAACTAATATTTCACCAAGATCTAAGTTAGTTTCAAATTAAAAGATTGCCTAAAGTGTACACTTACAAACATATGAATTAGTCCTGCTTGTTTTAATTTAGGTACTATAAAATATCATTCGTGTTAGCTTCGAAAGCCCGCTCTTATATTTCATAACTAAATCCCCAAAATGAATCGGCCACCAGATGGTATGGTTCCGCGAGAACTGGTACGAGGAGGTGCTGCGACAGCTGCGCGCGGGACTGGCCAAATGCCATGTGGTGGCCTTCCACCACCGCGCCGCCGTCGCCGACGCCACCGTCACGCCGCACACGCTTAACTTCATCAAAAAGGTCGTCTCCACTTTCGGCATCGGCATTGGTATAAGTGAGTATACGCCTCCATATATGGCAACACAGATAGGCGTTATGCTTTTGTTTTCGAGTTTATACTGTCTATGGTTAAAAATTTGAATTAGGAAATTAGGTACACCGTAGACATAACAGTTTTTAATGTAGGCATTTGGACTGAGTAAATGGCATAACATAACATGACAAAACAGTCCACTAGTTTTCAAGATGGTGTATTGAAAAAAGTGACAAGCGTGTAATTAAGCTAAACATTGATAAAACAGCAAAGTAATTGATCAAGATCCGTGAAATCACGAGATCACTACATCACAGCATTCTTCATCAGTTATTATTCACTCATAAAACACAATAACATACAATTTATTCCAGAGATATAATTA
This sequence comes from Leucania comma, assembly GCA_958295575.1. Taxonomy (NCBI): domain Eukaryota; kingdom Metazoa; phylum Arthropoda; class Insecta; order Lepidoptera; family Noctuidae; genus Leucania; species Leucania comma. Next base: position 9,285,851 of record OY282468.1, read on the forward strand.
CATACAGTACAGTGTGTATTGCTGTGCGATTATACCTTTGGCATGACATAACAGGTAACAAAGCTCGTTTTTATTGATCCTTCACAGTTCACAAGTAGTTTGTACTAATCTCATTTTATTTTGGGTCTTTCTGAATATATAACTGATGTTGTGCCTCCTGCGAGCGTCACTTTATACAGATACTCCATTTTGTATGTCTACAGAAAGTATTTCAACAAGTTCTGTAAGTGGTGCATTCTCTTCAGCTGCATCAGAGAGTCTCGCCCGCCGCGCGCAAGCCACCGTGCAGGACCCGGTCTTCCAGAAGATGAAGACTCAGTTCACCGCAGACTTCGACTTTTCGCAGCCAAACGCTATGAAATTGCAAAATCTTATACAAAAACTGAGAAAATGGGTCAAGATACTCGAGGCAAAGACAAAGGTTCTGCCCAAGTAAGTAGTTCAGTCAGGTATTGAGCACTCTCCGCTAAGGTAAATACAGAGGAGTTTTTATCACAATTTGCCGACCACCTTATCTTTAGAAACACTGTCACGCTCGATCTAACCTCAGCGTAGTTTATATGGGTTTTGGCTTAGTGCTTTCTTCACTTCAGTAGCTTCCAGATTCATGATAACAACATAGCCATCATATGCTAACAGACGTTGAGACAGAATCAATCCAAAATACTTATCATTCTTATTTACTCTTACAGATCATTCCTCATCGAAGAAAAATGTAGGTTCTTGTCCAACTTTAGCTTGAAGACCGCAGAAGTGGAACTCCCTGGCGAGTTTCTGTTACCGAAACATACGCACTACCACGTGCGAATCGCTCGATTCATGCCACGAGTAGAGATCGTACAGAAACACAACACTTCAGCGCGAAGACTGTACATTCGCGGTCACAACGGCAAGATATACCCGTACCTAGTCGTCAACGACTCAGGGTTAGGGGATGCGAGGAGAGAGGAACGAGTCTTACAGCTTCTGAGAATGCTGAACCATTATTTAGGAAAACAAAAGGAAACGTCACGAAGATTTTTGCACTTTACTGTACCGAGGGTAGTTTCGGTATCGCCGCAGATGCGACTCGTGGAAGACAACCCTAGTTCGGTATCATTACTGGACATTTACCGAACTGAATGCGCTAACAGGTAGGATTTTCGTTGCTAAACTGATGGTCAAACAAAAAAACAGCAAAGGCTAAATATTTCACGAACGCGTGTTAATCTTTCCAATTTATTGAGTAATGATAATTACTTAGCTAGTGATTTAGAATTATTTTTACTATGCTTTTCTTTAATAAAAAAATAAGTTGCCCCACACTACGAGTTAATCCTGTATCAAAGAAGCGTTCACAAACATGTAATCTCGACACCCAGACCCGGAACAACAATCTTACAAATATTTGTTCCGTGCGAGAATAAACCCGCGAAACGTATCGCAGCAACCAATCTCTCAACCACTGCGCCAACAGTGCCGCCGAAGTTGATTTTACTATGTTTGTTCTTATTTTATAGGGGAGTGGAGTACGATGCTCCTGTAGCGAGGTACTATGAACGACTCGCGGCCGTCCAAGCGCGAGGCTCGCAAGCTTCACATCAAGTCTTACGGGATATACTACGCGAAGTAAGTTTTGAAATATTTTCCACTATGATTTATATATTAAGGTTAATTTGAAAAGGTAATGATGTGTTTGGAATCTTAAATTAATTATGCCTAACTTCGATTAACTTATCGTAAAATTTTGAAAGTTTTAAGATATGGCCATTTAAACAAATGTAATATTTCATTAAATACTGACGACATTATGAAATAGCCTATTATACGATGAGGTACAAATAGAAAAAAGTAATTATACCGCATCCGTCTCAAATAAATAGAATTAGACTAGGAGTATAATATATAATGATTTGTAATAAAGGATTATAGGGTCAAGCACGACAATGTTGGAACTATAAACAGAATTTAATTAAAGGTCATATCAACCAGATAATTTATTAATTAACAATGAATATTGATTAGGAAACACCGGCGGTTACACCGCCAATGATAACATGTCTCCACATAATCTAGGCACAATAAAGCAATTAGTCACGGCGCAGCTGTACTCAATAATCAAACATTTCGACATAGGTGCAAACAACAATGGTGCCAAAGGGCATGCTCCGAGAATGGGCGGCGGCCACATTCTCCGCGCCCACCGACTACTGGACGTTCAGAAAGATGCTGACCCTGCAGCTATCCCTCGCGAGCTTCGCAGAATATGTCCTGCACCTCACAAGACTCAATCCCGACATGATGTATGTTCATCAGGATTCAGGACTCCTCAACGTATCCTACTATAAATTCGACGTCGATGACACTACAGGTATTTGACATTTTAATATTTATTATTGGGCCTTTGGTGTTGTTCGTGTTTATGGTTTATTGCTTTTCTTTTAATGAAGATTCAGTTGAGTTTCAGTTGTGAAAATGATGGGGTAAGAATTTTGCATTTTTACTTTTTCTAATATCCTTTTCCTGTTAGCGCGTAAGCCTCATGTTTATACTTTGTAATGCGACTCTTATGTGGCTTGTACGTCTACAGGTGAATTAGACTGCAACCGGCCAGTGCCTTTCCGGCTAACTCCGAATATATCCGAGCTGCTGACGACCATAGGCATCACGGGACCTCTCACGGCCTCCGCTATTTCTGTCGCAAGATGTCTTGTCACACCTAATTTCAAGGTAACGTAGTGCTAATCAAAAGTAACAATGTCGAATTAAATTTTTTAACTTGGGATACTTGACATATTTGTTTACAAAATCTTATATTTCTGTCTTCCTTTTATCTAAATATATCATCATCACTAAGGATGTAACGGATGTTGTTATGGGAAGCGAGGTTTTAGAATTTAGTTTGTCGGAATTGGAATCGATATCGAGACAGAAGCGTCAAATGAAACAGTAGTTGTACTACTAAAAGAAGTAAAACTAAATAAAAATTCGGTTAAATATAAGTAAAGCACGATCTTTCGAGATGCCCAATAAGAAACAAAACAACAAGTTTAAAAAAGAGTAATGGACAGAAGGTATGGGGAGAGTGAGGTTCCCCGTAGAATAAACTTGTTTGTACCTCCGATGTAAGTTCCGATTAAGTCAACATCGGAATCGTAGGTGTAAAAACAATCCGAACTTTCGGAATCAAACCTCCGTAACATCTCTTGTCAACACAATGGGAAGTTATCGCCAGAATTATCTTTGAGAAAAATGTAGTCTTACCAAGTTTTCATTTCAGATCCAATCCATCCTACGAACAATTCTGCGCGATGAGATGGTCACCGGGTACAGAAAACGCTTGGAAGATAAATCAGGAATACCAACAGCTGGAGCTTCTACAGAGCAGAACAAACCTGTTGAAATGGACAACGAAACTATCATAAATATGGTTACCAAAGCAGTAACAGTTATCATGAACCGCCTCAACTCTATGGCCAGTTTTGATGGACCTGATAGTAAGGTGGCAACCCTAGTTACTGCGGCCAACAGTCATGATAACCTTTGCCGAATGGACCCCGCGTGGCACCCCTGGTTATAAACTAATAAATACGTTACAGATAAGATATGTCAAAATGTTTTAAGTTAGTCTTAATTTTAAGTTCTCGACAAATTTGATGAAATTGATAATACATTATTTCGATTTTTTTATGTGAATATGACTAATGAGTCAAAATGGCCCTGTATGAATGAAATGTGCTGATATAACATGAAAGTAAGATGAAGTTAGTGTTATTGATAAATAATTAATTATTGTGTATTCCAGAAAAGTTTTTTTAACCGTAAATTTTGTCATAAATGTTCAAATTACCCTTTTATCAGGCATACGATGATTGATCCAGTCTTTGCTTTCTCTCATAGACGTGGTCTGTTTAGATCACAGTGGAAACAGCGCAATGCTGTAATTCCGTAAAAAAGTTTAACAGCTCTCTGATCTCTGTTCAATGCTATCATGGCAATCTCTTTTACAAAATCATGTGCAGTGTACAGAGGCAGCCTTTATGAGTAAATAATAATTGTAATTTAGGTATAAGTGACTCATGTTGTTGATATAAAGATAAGCTGTGATCTCTAAAGATGAGGAGTATTAATAAAAATGAACGATACATTCTGCTTATTTGTTTTATTTTTACCTGTCCCATGAAACCTGTTTGATGACGGTGACATACATGAAAAGAAGTTCTGATTGCATGTGCATGAGTGACAGCTAAGTACCTGCATGGGTGAAAGTACCGCGCCGGTATCAAGTGCGCGACTAATAAGCGTGGCTGCGCTCCCCGCGCCGCCCGCGCGCCTCGCCAATCTCACTCGATCGCTAGAGATAGTAAAACTGATTTCATCACGCTAACAATGGGAAAGAAAGTGCAGTAATTGTTGGATAGAGCAGGAACTGTTTACATAGCCTGCGACGCGAATGTGTCTGTTGAAACAAGCGGTTTTTTTTAAATTGTACCGAAATCCGAATGTAAACCACTACTCAGACACTCACTAGGGTGAGCAGCACATTTGCATCCTCATATCATTCCGTCGTCATTTTAATGTGGTTAAAACATAGATTAAAAAGCACGAAAGTACCAGTGCAATCGGAGGATCATCTAGATCATCCATCACATTTTAGTTTCATGTAAATATGCCATGAGACTATAGTCCATAACAAGAGGATGACTTTCATATTTGACAATCTGGTGGCCTTCCATCACTAGTTTTTGTTTCTATACAACATAAGTAGTATAACTTTATCTCAGCTATAAATGAATTAATAAGAAATTAGGAAAGCCTGGCAATTTAAAAAACTTATCAGCATGTCTCAAAAGTTTTCAGCATAATTATGCGGGTAGCTGAAAGTACTAAGTAGTAGAAGCATTAATAGATTTTCTGAGCCGGATGCGTCATTAGATACTTATGACCCATAAAACAGCTGTTCACTGTCTTCTCATGTCTTCTCCGATATTCATCCCTTATACAGTCTCGACTCCTATCTCTTAAACCGTCTCGGTTGTTTGTTGCTTGGTTTCCAACATTTAGCGGTAGATCTCTTCATAGTACCACGTGAGTGAGACAAGGGGGTGTCACAAGATGTATCGTTGAAGGAGGTACGTCGTACCATGAGCCGCCGCCGGGTGTCTCGGCGGCGGCGTCGTGGCGGTGGCGTTGCTAGGCGCTGGGCGGCGCGCGCGAGCCACGTCGAGCCGGCGCGCGCCGCTCGCTCCGCGCGCCGCACCTCCCTCCGCCGCTCTGTGTCAGTCCGCTGAGCGGCGTCGCGTTATGCGCCGGTGTGTTTCATGTTCCCGAGCCCGAACGGCGAGTGTCCGACCTCTGTAACCGACGTTTATGACATTCGACAACCCCGCCCTGTGCATTTTTCCGAGTTGCATTTCGATCAGTGCGAAGAGTACGTCGGCTGCGAGCGTTCCGTGCCGGTGTCGGCGGCTCCTCCCGCGTTTATTTATGTTGTCGTTTTGGTGTGGTGAATATTTGTGTTGTACGGACGATAACCGTATTATCTGTGCGATCGAGTCGAGTGGATATTTTTAACGATCGACGGCTTTTCGCGAAGGTGAGTGAAAATTTTGATTCTGCAAATTTTGTTCAATTGACAGGACGTTCGTTTGATTCGCCGCTACGTGGCGATCGTCTCGTCGAAATGTTCCGGAACATCAGGGATTGTATACAATTTAGCTATGTGTTCGACCACGCGAAGAGTCGCTTCTTTTTCTAAGCCACGTCAAAATCTGCATGATTATTTTGGAGAATGTACTTCCTAGTCACGTTACAAAACCTGTTGTTTCGACGCACTTTATTCTGAGGATGTCATGCTTTGAACCCCACAATAACATGTCTACGTGATTCATTCTAGAGCATATCTGGTGTTTCCTTTTTGAAGGGTTTGAAACATTAAGTAGATTCTTGTTAGATTCGGTCCTATCCCACTACACCATATGGTAGACGGAAGCGAGTGGGTAAGAAATCATGGAGGTGAGCGGCGCGGGGCGGTGCGCGGCCGGTCGAGCGGTCGAGCGACCGCATTCCATATGGAATGCCGGATTATACGCAATGTCAGTGTGACTCGAAGCTTGCTGCCTCCACTACACTGACCATTGCACATTTGCAACTATGTCTGCTAACAGAAGTTCTAAAGTTTTATACGTGAAATTACGCTAGGACGACGCTATAAATTGCGTCGCTGATTGACATTACGGCGCAAGTCTCTTTATACCCACACGTAAATATGTTAAACCAGCTTCGTTTAATGTATGAAGAAATATGAGCGTGTGCGTTTCAAACGAGATGACACTTATTGCGTGTTACAAAAACGATTTCTATAAAGGAAATCTGTACTGTAAGCAATATTCTTACACTTGGCACAATTCTACGTAGGCACCTTATACGTAAATATTCGTTCATAGACATATTCATACTTCGTTTTTCTTTAACATAATGGAGTTCCTGTTGATACTTCAATCCATATTATATTAATACCAGATCAGTATGTCGTGTATTATTTTAAAATAACTACACTGCAGCAGACAATGGACGAACCCAGCAAAGTTTGGTTTGCAATGTCTAACAGCAAAATGTCGTCAATCTGTACGTGAACCCCTTATTATAAATTAAATATTGCAAAATATACGAATGGTAATGTTTGCTATCTTAATACGATGCGTTTTTTCCCGTGCAAAATCGAATGGGGTTGCCAGGAGTTTCGATTTGACAAGAATAGTAGTAATTATCTAGGAACTATTTTACTGTATAGTAAATGTATAATTTGAAACATAAAAAATGTTGCAATATGCCTTGTATTTTAATGATTATAGTTGAACTATGATTTGCTTGTTACTCAGTAATCTGAACTCTGTACCAACCTATTACCAATTGATAAGCAAAGTCCCACAACGTTTGGCAACAGTCCCTTGGCCCGCCCAAGGGGCCCTGTAAACCCTTGATAAATTATTATCTCAGTGACATTACTCGTGATCTCACATAATGAGTATAATGAGTTCGATAGTGCGTGCTATATTTCGAAACACGTCCGTCGTCGCTTCCGCTGTGTGACCCACAATTTACTACAAACTTTTTAGGTGTATCTATAAAGTAATATAAACGAGAGGCCTGACATTATTAATCCATGACGTGTAGTATACCTGTTGCAATGATTACCTTTAGAGGTTCTAGTTACCGTTAGAGGTCTGCTGTCTGGCTGATTCTGAGCATGCAGATTCAGAAACAATGGATTAATTTAATTGGCTATGTCGGTATGAAGGCATGCAAAATTGCAAACGCTAATTAAGATAAAAAAAATATTATCAATTTATATTTTTATGCAAGGTTTCAAGTTAGAGATACCTGTTTAAACTAAAATTTGTTTCAGTTTAAATTATTTTTTTGTTAATTTAGTTTGAACGCCGATCGTTACAATATTCCGAACAAAATAAAATATAGCTGATTCAAATTATACGAATTAATTACAGTTTATGCTAAACCACCAAATTCATTATTGCGTAGTGTCCGGTTCTTGGGTCAAATTCACACAATCATGGTGACCTTTAATCTCGTTTCAGATAGCTAAAACACGTTCCTTTGTGTAAATTCTGAGAATTGGTATCATGTCTTATTGTTTACATACAGCAGCGATAGTTACTTGTTTGACCTTTTTATTATTGGTAAACCCAGTACCGAAACTTCCACAGATTATCTCATCAGGGAATAAATTGTTTTACATTCGAATCATTACACGTAGTTCAAAACTTCGTAGACACAAATGTTACGTCGACTTTTTTAACCTTTTCGAATCGATTTACAAACCAGTGCCGAGTCTAGGTAGTTAACCACGCGGGTCCTTGACATTATAGACAACTTTTAATTTTCTGATTTAAAATGTCACACGAGTTGCCAGACTAGAAAAATTTCATGAAGATGGTATGGTAGTTTTGTAGTTTCATCAGTTGCGATCTGTTGGAACCGGCAACCAAAACATAATTTCATTTTCTCTGTCAATTATGAGCCAAAAAAGATTTTATGACGTTTAGTCGACTTACAAGTTAATTAACCGGTTATGTCTACATATATGTGTGTGCATACTGCACCGAGATTAGATAGATAATTTATTGTAATAGATAACGTAAGTATGCGAACATTACGAAATATCTCGTCATCAGGATATACAGCTCCTTGTGTAGACGGGTTTCATCATTGTGATTTAAATATGGAATAAGGAAATAGAATAACATTAGGTATCAGCCTTAACTTGGTAATCTAGGACGGTAGTCTTGTAATGGCACCGATACTACAATCAAGAAGAGTTTATCTCGGGCGAATGTAGCTATTGTAAAATGAAAGTATAAGGCTTTTTCATTTGATAAAACGTCTGTTTTGTAACGAATATGATAGTCACTCGCAGTAGACGCCTTTCGTTTTACCGGACAACACTATTAGCCGCAATAAACACTCATTCTAAATTGAATTACTTTCAATTACCAGTAAATCGGTTAGGATGTCATCTTGCGATGCGAGATGCAGTCATTCCTGTTGTACCAGATAGCCTTGAGTAACGTATGTGTTTTAGTTCTTTAAAAAGTAAAATTTTGCTCTGGTACTTTCATAATGCATTTCATCAACGCCGCTGTTAATAGCGTTGCGCTAAATTTTGTAAGGTGAATGAAGATATGATCGTCAGTGTTAGTGATGAAATCTTGAAGAGATATAATCGCATTCCGCGGCTAGCCTCCCCTCTCTCTGGCGCAGTCGCGGTGTTGCATACCGACGTCGCCGCACTCTTATGTGGGTTGCATTGCATTGCACTTTACTGCCGATGCTGTTATGGATCATCCACTTCAAATCATTTGGTATCCTTTTCTTTCATTCAGTGACTTCATTGTTGCTCCAGATCTTTCAACTATTTAACTTCTTTGGTCCTTTAAAACACATTCAATTATTTTAGGGTGAGTCCATGATATTAGTGACGTTTGCTGAAGATTGGATAGACCATTGCTAGATGATGTATAGTTAGAGGATAGCGGGTAACGGTTCTGTCATGTTTGCAGAGGCACGGGTGTGGGCCCGTGTGTGCGTCCGCGCCGCTCACTCAGTCACACAGGCGCAAAGCGCTCACGGCGTAGCGCGGCCGTTGAACCGAATACTCAAGGAATTTCTCCAACGCCGCAGTCGCTTTGCTTTGCAGAAGAAGAAAATTATCGCAGGTGGTAGGCTCGCACGACTAGAAATGATGACGACTGTGTGTTTATTATCCTTTTTGTGAATAAGAGATATCGCCGTGTAGGATGCTTCTGAATGTTATTTTGTTGATTGCACTTGTGTTTTTCAAGAATTCATTCATGTTTTATGATATGTCTCAAATTTTTTTATTTCTTGATTAGAATAATATTTTGGTGTTTCTTTGTCCTATCAACTTAAAGCGCGTCAAAGGTTAACGTCGGTACCTAGTTGGTTCACAGTTCTCTATGATTTGGAGTGACGCAGCTGTACCACTTATTATAACAGTCACAATTTAGGTGTTAGTAAGTACCAATTTGTCGTAGACACGTGTGCGGCTGATCTCGCAATAGCATACCGAGCTAGGGCGCGGTCTGCCAATGGGCTCTCGAAACGCGAATAAATTTTATGTGACACATATTTATGTTACAGTTTTAACTACAAAACTTCTTGTAATAGACGAGTGTTCTGTTTTAAATATCAATAATTAGTTGCAAATGGATGTTATGAGTAACACAGCGAGGGGAAAAGAAAAACAGATGTAACAATAGAGCAGCAATTAGTGAAGCGATTGTGAACACTGAGATTGCGACTAGCTGTCTGAAACACGTTTGTTTTGTATTTATTATTCAAACACTGTACACTTTGAAAATCGTGTATCACTTGGTCTTTAGTAGAAAAAAGTTATTATTCTTTGTTAAATTTAGTGGAGTACGCCATTAACCCCATAATACAAAGATGTTAAATGTTTTTCCTGATAAGATTAATAAAAATCACAATAGTATTGTAAACTTTCCTCCTTAGCGCGAATTTCCATCTGACATTTTGACTGCTGTCATTTTTTCTTTAACATAATTATCAGTGTTGCAACTTGTAAGTGATAAAATGTTTCTGCGCTTATTTTTATTAACACATTCATTACCTACACGAAACTTGGCTATTAAAAACTTTTTATCCCATATCGTTATGTTGTAATCAAGAATAAAAAAAGTTTAGTTTATCTATAACACGTCCTAAAAGTACTATAAATAATACGATTTATAATTTTACGTAAATGAATAGTACCTAAATATACGCAATTGCACAGAATAAGTAAGCTATTGCCAAGACAAGTAGATATGATGAATAGGAAATCATAATGTTTTCCATATGTGGTTTACCAATTTGTTAAAATAAAGTTGTGTACCTGCGTTTCTTATTGCTAATTTCACATAACTTTTATGGTTACATACAAAGGCTGAATGAATAAGTTTCTCTGGTTTCAATCTCTAGTGGTGTAAATCAGATACCATTTTTCAAGTTCTAACTACTTACCATTCTGTCTTTTTTTGAAAGGCTGACTTTGACTGACAGGTACTTTAGTTCGTATAGGTAGGTATCGTAGCAAATTCGTATCTATATTTTGCTTGGTGGTCTTAGTGCACCACAAAAAGAAGGGAACATGTTCTATAATTTTGAATTTACAAGCGCAGGCGCGATTTTTAAATCACAAAAACAAAGAACTTTGTTATTGTGGTTTAAAATTTAGGTCTTACTTCTTAGGTAGAGGATTTTACTAGCTAGTCCCAGCCACTATATTGGTCATTTACCTCCATTAGCTTCTCGCTCTACCTACCGATACATATAATAGTAGGTGCGTTTGATGATAAACAGCTGATAAGGTTTATAATCTTATCCTCAGATAACGACAACACTGGTTAGTGGTTATGTTACCATACTAAAATAACTTATTTACCCATTTGTTTAACTTCTAAAGTCTGAGTGACGTGATATAGACCACTGAACACAATAAAAATTATACCTTTTTATATTCATATTTCAAAGAAATACTTGAAAGTGAGCGTCGTAAATAATCACATGATTATGTACGATTTTCCAATCGTAAGAAACTTTCGCTGCTCAAACCGCTGCTAGCTATCTATGTGCGATCTCTTATGTATCTATCGCTCGTAGAAAATGTATCGTAGTGATACAAATGCTAATGAAAACCGGTCAAATAAGACGGTTTAACTAAAACATTATGTAACGTCGTTGGATAACGCTATTTGCCATTATCATACCGATTTTTTTAATTGCCATTTGAGATTCATGTACTTTTACGTGAATGCTTCGTCGGTAACTTACTAATAAAAGATTACGTCACCAGCCTTCACTTTTAGTGTTTCGAAACTATGCATGAGTTGCACGTTGCACAAACATCCGGCTCAAAAGACCAACTGACAGACTTAGATGACAATCGATATTTTCGTTAGGTCAGCTAGAAATCGATAAATAAAACAGTTTACACGTGTAACTTCGGTTAAAATTATACTTGTATTGTATTGGAACTAGTACAAATAAAGAAACGTGGCTCCACTTCAATTCAACGTTTGCGTAGATTTGGCAACACGCGCGAATCGTTTACAGTTTACAATAAATCCATGAAATTGTTTGATTGTTATTTAACACGAATTGTTTACTTGGATTTTACACGAATTGTTTAAATGATAAAAATAATACCTAATCGTTTGCGGCGGAATGTGGGCTGACATGCACGTTCAGGATTAAAGACAAGTAGCGCAGGGCAATCATACAAGGTTGTAGGCTAAAAATAATGCAAAATCTTGGGTAAAATAAAACCCTTAGTTGGCAGCCGGTTGATGGTGGCGGTGTGGTGTGGCGGGCTGGCGGGCGAGTGAACGCGGCGACCTTGGGCCCGTGCCGGCCCGCGGACGTTCGTTGAACGCGCCTCGGCCCGCGCACCCCGCACGCCGCGCGCCCCACATGCCCGCCGCGCCCCAAGCCCCACAACTCGTTTTCTACACGATATTAATCGAAATAACGAAAAAATTAAATTATTCAAATTAAGTTGAAAATCTGCCAGTATTCTAATCCTTTTCCTGTAAAAACAATTCCTGACCACTCGGCCTCAAAGGCAGCTTCAAACTAAAAAACTCAAAACATCACGATGTCATCGATCTCGCTCTGCGATTTGCATTGTCTCGTTCACTAGAGTTCACTAATCTCTTTATCATACGTATCGGCGATCAGTATTTGTGTTTATTTATCTCATTTCATATCTACCATAAACATTGCAGAAGTTTTTTCAGTCACGAGATATCTATTACGTTATGCCGACAAAGTATAACGTGTAACTTACAATAAAGGCTTCAATAACCATCCAAAACAAAAGCGTTTCCACGTTTGGCTCACTAACACGCATGCGAACATAATAGACTATAAAAATATACCCAAAACAGTGCGTGACGTAGTATTGTGCTGCATTATTTTCGCAATGGTGGGTGCGCGGGGCCCGGCCGGGCGCGATGGTGGCCTGCGAACATTGACCGCGCGTATACGGTCAGCAAAACCTCACTGTCTGCTCAAATTAAAATACTCCTCATTAAATGCGCTTTTACTACATAATAATAGCCTTTATATGACTATTCTACTGACATGTATTTGACAAATTGATTTGTTTTATTGCAACATTAATGATTCGTAATGTTTATGAATGAGGGTCTGCGTTAGTTTATTATAAACGATGTTGCGTATAAAGTCTCGAGATTAAACCCTTTAAAAGGAAATCACATTCTGAATGCACAAACAACACTACATGTGTTTATTTGGGCCCTGGCATATTATCATAGTGATAATAATTATAATATGCATGAACTAAACACAAATGATTCACATTTATTTGTAGTAACTCTGATAAAACCGTCACTGTTCAGTCCTTGTTGCTCAGAGGCGAGAAAAACATCATTAATTGAGTGAATCGCTTTTGATCTTCTGGTGAAAACAAAAAACAACGAAATGGAGATAAATTGATGGTCCTATGAATCAGCCAAAGCAATAATGGAAATTAGAAAAGAGCTGTACGGAATGTGTCAGGAAAAGTATTGAAAAGGCACGGAGATGTAAGGATTTACAGGACTACTTTAACAAAGCTTGGCCCGCGACAGCTCTAGATTAAAAAAGTGAGAATGAACAGTAGGCAATTTTTTAATCCGCACTAAATTATTATCTACGCTAAGTAAACTTTACCCTCCGTTATAAGTACAACTGGACCGTTACAAAAATAATACTCTTTAAGTAAAAGTATTTTAGAAACTACAAACCGGTTAACTGAATTTAGCACATTTACAAAATTATCGAAAATCGCATATACGGCGAATTAGAAAACAGCAACCTCCTGAGCAAGCAGTAGGTTTCCGTCCTGGCCTTTCCATAACGGATAATCTTGACGCAGTCAACCAATTATAGAGAAATAATAAGAATATAAAATCCCGCTCCACCTTACGTTGTTGATTATTCCAAAGCATTTGACAGCATCAGACACACCATTTTTGCTTTAAGCAGGCAACTAATAGAACCCACCTACATTGACCAGTCACGGATAATTTAAAAATAAGCACAGCCACAATCAAATTAGAAACCACATTAAATATTTAATATAGAGAAAAGAGTCGAACAGGGCAATCCGCTATTTCCTAAATGATTCCTAATGGTTGGTGGCCCTAGAAGAAATCTTCAGAAGATTGGCAGCCGACTGAAAGGAGAGAAGCCCGATGCCTCTCTAAAACAAAAGCTCATGGACAAGTGTCTTCTTCTCGTCGCATGGCGTACAGAGTGAGTTGGTGTTAAATTAACGGATCGAGTTTTAAACACTATATTGTGCTCCAAAACCAGGATAGTTGATGTGGCTCAAAAGGCTACCCAACTGAAATGGGAATGTGACTGGGCAGGATATATCTGCTGCATGCTCGACAAACTGTGGGCCACATTAGTGACAAAGTTGGTACCCAAAAACAGTGCAACGGGGTCGCGGCAGACCACGAAGGAAATGGCGGGACCAATTAGATAGATTTTGACAGAACTGGCAAGAGGAAGCGCGGGCCCGCGAAAGAAGGCAAAAAAGGATAAATATAGAATTCTTAAATGATAAACTAATGAAATCTAGGTAATCGTGCACCAAATAATGAAATCATGTATGGTGAATTGTATAACCTGTAATTTGCACTAAAAATACAAATATTTCAAGAAAACCATCTTCAGACAATGTATCAGTTAAAATTCTTGAGGTACACGAGCGCTATTGGAACAGAGCATGAAGTGTTTTGGAATTCTGAGCATGTGAGGAAATAAAATGTTGGCGCGGCTTCTTTATTGCAAACTTACTATGAGGACTTCATCTAGGATTTATTGACGACATTATAATCTTGAGTCTTTCTTTATGTTTAAACAGAAATGTGAAGCGCATACAAACAGCACGCGCAGGCCGTGAAATTGAGGGGCCTAGGTTAACAATACTTGGGGAGCCTAGCTAAGTAATCGAACTTATTGCCATTTTAAAAATACTTTTGTATTTTCGCAAAGTCTACCTTCTCTTTCTTAGACAGCGATCGATTAAAGTAGAGGTGTAGGTTGTGTGGCGAGAGAGTATTTTGCTCCCCAGCTTTTCTAAATAGACTTGCAACACAGATTGGTTGAACTTCACTAGGTTTAGGAATGCGACCATTGATCATTTGCTCTTGGGGGTGATAATGATGGAGTCGGAAGGCGGCAATAGGAACTCCTCCCGTATAAGATGATCTCGCTTGTTGCGTGTTGATTTTGCCTTAACATGTAGGTAGTTGTAGCAGCTGTAGCCCAAGGTAAAATCTGGATTCAACCTTGGGCGAAAGCTGCTGTTTCTCTCTGAAATTAGAAAATATAAAAGTTCTCACTTTTTGTTTTTTGTAATAAGTTTTATTTAGTACTTGTTGAAGGAAAGCACATACAGCAGCAAAAAAATATAGTACCTAACAGCAGGGAAAAGAACTATAAGAAATACAACTCTAAACAAAACAAATAAGTATAACATAATTATATACCATAACGAAAGGATTACCAGGTCGGCATTTGTTAAGCAATAAACACTCAGAGCTTATGTTATTTTCGTACCTATGTTAAAAGCTTGTTCTTATATGTATGTACATATTTTTACTTATATTGTGTAAATCTGGTCACGAAAGATGTTTTCGCGCAACAAAATTCAAAAAAACAATAATGTTGACTTACCTATGTAGAAGAGAGTAATGGATGTTTGATCTAAAATGAGAAAACAGCTTGATCTTCACACCCTGCATTGAATAGGTTTGATTTGGTTTTGATTTATAAATTACACAACAAAGCATCATTGTATCAATGTATATAATTGTTAATGTGTCATCATTGTATATAATGTCTGCCAACATTCTTGAGGCCTTCGCAGCCTACAGCCCAAAAATTCCTATAGATCCGCCCCTGACAAACAGGACGCTAAAGATTTTCCTCGTGCGCTCAATGGCGATATTTATGTCAGACGGGTTCTTCTACGTTTTTATTGCCTGATACTTACCTGTCGAATGTAAATTATACGACTCCTTCGTATAACTTATTGTTATTATGCCCTTGAATCTTTAAACTAATTTGTTTAGTTTTGCAAGTTCTTCTAAACTTGATGTAGAATGAAAATCTTAATTCCTTTTATAATTCAGTTAGCCTTGAGAAAGGTACATACGGTTCTTAGGTCAAGGTGCCTCTAGTTTGTTGATTTGATTTTATAACTGCACTAGTTCCAATAACGATAAAATTGTAGAGATTTGAAAATTATCCAACAAAGGCCAATAGAGGTTGAACAGATTGTTAACGACACAAGGTGCAATTGTCGCTACTGCGTCAGTGCGCACTGAATGCTGTGTTTGTGCATCACAGACGTATTCTTATAATATTATTACCTTCCAAAGATTAATATTGTTTTTCTGTTCGCGCGTTTTTATTTTACAAATCCAAAGTCTTTCAAATATTTTATTTTATTGCTTCACGTTTGTTTGTTATATGTATTTATTAGCAATATAATCGTTTCCTGGATCACACGCACCTGTAGAGTAAAACTGATTTCATAAAGGTAGGTGTTGGTATTGTTTGTTTCTTATTTAACACCGACTTCCGAAATTAAAGTTATTTTAATCCTTTTAGTGTTTTTTTAATGAAGTCGGTTATTTTTTTGTGTAAAAAGTTTTTTATTTCACACTTTTTAGTTGCGATGCACTTATAATCAGTGCCTATTTCTCATGATAACTCCAATAAACCCAAACACTGTTAGGATACATTGTTTTATTATGAAGTTCTCGTGTTTACCTTCCGCCTTCCAGCTCCATCATCAGATCAGTTGAATAGTACCTTATAGCCAAAATGCATCTCATGACAATTCTAACAAGCCCAAACACGGCTAGGAAACATGGATTCATTACCGGGAGACAAGACCGGGGAGTTCCGGTGCCTATGTTCCGGCTCCATCATTATCATCAAGTCACTTTGATGATACTATTTTCAACAGAATTATTCAGAACCATTTATTTATTTGTATTGTCACAGTCGCATAACTATCTTCATTGTGATATCTATGCGAGTATGAAGTTCCGTTGGCCATTTCTGGTCTTCTTCATCAGTTCCACTCCATCAAATGTTACTTTTGACTGTAAATGCTTAAGTCCTCGATAAAAATACCAAAATTACTATATAGTTGCCTATAACATTTGAGAAGTTCCCTCGATTCGTCATAGATCCCATCATCAGAACTGGATTTTGAAAAAAATGGGACCAATCTGGAAGCATACCCTATACGAAGAAAAAATAAATTTGTAAATCGGTCCATAAACGACGGAGATATGCGCGAGCAAACATATAAATAAAAAAATGAAAAGCATAAATACGTCGAATTGAGAAACCTCCTTTTTTTGAAGTGGGTTAAAAAAAAGTGGCGGGCTCCATGCTCAGCCATGCTATTTTAAAAACCCACAAATGACGTGTGTGATAATTCCGGAATATCACTCGTTAACCTATCACATTTTCCTTGAATGTATATGTTTTTGAAAACATTTCTAGAAAACAATATTTTTATCGAATCTGGATTTTACGCGAGCAACATAACAACTTTCTACTTGGCTAATTTTCGGTCAATTTTCCTTATATGTAGGATGACTCAGAATTACTACATCGATGAATAGAAAACTAGAAAATACTCCGACTCAAATGACAAAATTAAAGAAAGATAAATCTTGATAAAATAGTAAAAGTTTTTGGAAAAATAAACCTGCGTTGCTGTTGATGTCGTGCATGTTTTATTGATGCAATCGTCAATTGGTGCGGAATAACGTTTTAGCAAAACAGCGGTAATGTGTGCGATGCGATCTCCCCGCATTGGCCTCATCACGAGTGCATCAACATCAACCACATGACACTTTCCCCGCATGCACCGCATGAAAGCCACTCAGCACGTTTTGTTATTAAGGCAATTATCTAAAACGCCATCGGATCCTGTTCACAGTTCACACATAGGTCTTTGTTGGAACCACAATGATGGTTATGGATATAGCACTCTCGTGTGCGTTTGGTTGGCGGGACCACGTTATGAATATGATTTTATTGGAAGTAATTACTTAACTGCACGAATGACCTACTGCTGTCACATTTTATATAAAATTATAGTATTTGAAAAAAAAAAGTTTATAAAGAATTTCAAAAGGATTTTTTTTAAATATTTCACAAAGATAATCATTGAGTCAGCCAATAGTTTATTACCTAATTTAGATTATAAACTGTTCAATTGGACACTAATAATAAAATACTAGGTATCATTATCACAATAAATAATTTTGTTTGTCAGGCTATGTTGAACTTTTTATTTAAGAATTGATTAACAATACCTTTGTGTATATTATAATATGTACTATTAAATAGAACATACCTATAACTATTTGGATTTTTTCCAAAAACATAAGATTGTGAATTTAGTATTCACAAATCATTAGTTCTAGTATTAAAGATAATCATTAGTTTCAGTATTTTTACGAAACTGGTGTTTTCCTAGTGAAAACACCAGTTTCGCTCTTGTAAACACTTCTTATTACACAATTTCCAAACGTATTTGCGATGCAACGTTTTCTTCAGGTTGTCCAAAACTTCCAAAAGACGACAGTTGGAATGAATAACTTGACTGTTATCACGCAGACCTATATTGAAACTACTTTCTTTATCAAAGTAAACAATCAGCTATTTTTGAACGGTTGGCCAAATGCCAATCCACTACACTTTCTATACTATCTCTACTCTGAAAATACTTTAATTTTGAAGTCTGTGTGGTTGCCAGGGTGTAATGAAAACCGATCGCAAATTCTTAACTTTGAAGCCTAAACGTATGTCTCCTACAAATCGCCTAGCGATTTCAGTCTAGGATTAATCCTAGACTGAAATCGCTAGTCTAGGTAGTATCAAGAGTGTAAAAATATGTACCTAAGATTTTTATCAGTGTGTTTATTATACTATCCTGTATTCTGACATGCATTTATTATCAAAATTGTTGAAACAGCTGCTAAAACTACGTAAGCAGCTGAAAAATCATTATTCGTTCTGAAAAACTGAATATTTCAGTAGAAAATTCTGGTTTAATCGTAGTATGATTAGTAAGAGATGTAACAAGTGGTGCATCGGGGATGCGACGGGGTCGGGGGTGCGATCGATAGGGGCTCGTGGGCGTCGGGGGTGCTCGGCGGGGCGCCTCCCACGTCAGCTGGAGCCCGGCCAGCCTGCCTCCAGACCTGACGTAAATAGCATCGATAGGCGGCACTGTTTACGTCGGGGCACGTTTTTGATAATATTATCGTTATTAATATAAATTAACACAAGGATCTTTATAACAATACTAAGATCAGAGGTAAGACTTCTCGATTCTACCGTATTGCATGAAATTCTTTTAATATATCGATGGTGCAGTGTTTGTGGCAGCACAGCGTCAATTTTGATTTAGAAAAATGTTAAACTGGAAATGCACGGTCTGCTTTTATTGGATTTTAAGGAACCTTTTTTGTGTTATGCTAATGCTTATTTATTGTTCGTTTGATTGTGATTTAATAACGACAACAGTGATTCATCGTGCTAAATTACTTATAATAACTTTTCATAAAATTAACAGTAAAA
The DNA here is from genome assembly GCA_958295575.1 of Leucania comma. Lineage (NCBI taxonomy): Eukaryota > Metazoa > Arthropoda > Insecta > Lepidoptera > Noctuidae > Leucania > Leucania comma. The sequence goes on from OY282468.1 coordinate 9,305,060, forward strand.
GTAACCATTGACATATGATAAACAAATTACCGACAGAACGTAAGGTGATTAATGCGATTATTAATAAAATTCATATAACAATATTACCTGACCTATGTCTAGGCGGGTGTGAAGTCGTTATTTCTTATAACTTCAGCTGGCAAATTTATTTATGTACAAGTGTTATAATTATCCAAAATTTTTAAACGTTTTTTAAACTTCTTATTTATAAAAATGTTTGACCTATATTTTATGTTTATGCGGTGTACAATAAATAATATATAAATAAAAAAATAAACGTGGCTCGTTCATCCACAAATATCTCACGCGCCGTGATACTCGTACGTATACGAGCTGCGGCTGGTATCATGATATTTTTTTAACAATGATTTAAGATAGTATTAGAAAAAAGAAATAATGTTTTTGACATAAAACTATGAAAAGCGCCGAAACGTGAAATGCAATTGTAAAATTGTAGTATTTTGTAATTTTGGTTGCTTTGTCTGTGATACATTTTCTATGAGCGTCGCGGGAAAGTCTGCATAATTTATCTGTATTTTCTATTCATTCGTATATAGGTATATGACGTAACTGCTGCGTGTGTAATGCTCGAGATTTGTGTCCCTGACGTACCTAATTTATACAGAATATACTGTGTGTGTTGTGTACGTCTGATAGCCATTCTCTGAATTATTGTTATGCCAACACTGATTAAGAGGAACGACTGTCGTAAATTGAACTTTACTGCTTATTGTTATCATTTTTACCACGACAAATTATACTAATCGATTCGTAGGTAGGTACCTAAATCATTTGAACTTCCGCTTATATTTCGTAAGAACTAAAATTGAGTTCTCATTGCATTAATTTTTTATACAATTTACTTGTTATTCGTATCTTAGAAGCGTTTTCTCAGAAGCCGTATCTCCTGCACTCGAAAACAATCTTAAACCTCGTGCCAAATGATGCTGTGGCTTTTCCAAACTCTTTTAATGTTTACGATCTGCTTCATCGTTTACTCAAAATAATTTTTGTTATATTTGATGGTTTTACAGACTTGTCCGTATATTAATTGGGTTGATTAATTATGTAGTTACTTTTATGGTTCGGAATTAGAACTGAATATGCCGAATATAAACAATAAACAGTCTAGGCGTCACCCAAAATCACTTAACTAACTAAATCAAATTAAAGAACAAAATTAGTTCAATTAGCTTTGAAACTTTTTTGAATTTTTTATAGGATCTCGCTTCATAACTATCGAGCTGTCTCACCTGATGTTAAGCGATGATGATGACGTCAATAGTGGAGCACGCTGTGCTAGAAATAACCGATTAGCTCTAGACTTAAAGACCACTTGATGTTAACTATCAGGATCAGGAATCACGGACTCCGGCAGAGAATTCCACTTATTAGCTAAAATCTGAATAGTGTCTTAGAATACAATAAGATTCACACACTGTTTATGGTAGGTATTTGTCGTGCAATGTGTGATATGGTCAAACTTAAACATAGTGGATTAATGATTCAAGTGTTTTTTTTACTTTTGCAGGTACGTACAAAGGCCAAGATGGGTGGGTACTGCCATCTCGTATATGCTAATGTAAGTAGGTACCTACCTACATTGAAATGTCTTGCGATGTTTAAAAAAACTTCTCATTGTTACCGGCGCCGGGTGCATCATGCACCGCTCATGTTTTCCTGTGTCGCTCACAATGCTACAAACAACTATCGGACATTACTTGTATATGTGCGACACGATACAATCAACATTGCGTGCTTATCGAGCTCTCTACATTACAAATTACACACGTTTGCAATTATACTCGAAACCCGCGTTTGATTGATATCTCTCATTGTGTCTAAGCTTACACTGTAATCTGTAAAATCTGTAATAACAGCCAGCCTTCAATACAACTTGGAAGAAACGACGCTATACGCAAAAAATTAAGAAGATGCATTGTATACATCTTTCTAAAATATGCTATTTAAAGTACAGATTCGTTCTTTTGTCTTTTGAAAGTCTATTTTAATAAAACAACGGTCAAGCAGGGACATTATCCACCCAGGGCTGCAGAATTGCTTGATAGAGTCTCCGTGGCCCTGGAGTGCAAAGAGAACATGTTAGTCAGTAAAAGTCTTACACTCCTCTTTGCATCCAGAGCACGAGAGTTATTTCCCTAAAAAAGTACATTATCTGAAATTAAAATAGTAATTTATGATGCGTTTTTTAACGACTTGTGTGTACAAGTGTAGTGAAAAATATTCTTATCCGCTTACTACGTTCTAAATTATTGGTTAACTAGCGACCCATCCCAGCTTTGCACGGTGTTAGAAATCTTTGAAATTCTCAGCTTTTCTCTACTATATTATGCATGTATTAAATACACCTAAACCTTTCTCATGAATCACTCTCTTTATTGGTAAAGAAGGCATGAAAATTCCTCCAGTTATGTTTGAGTTTATCGTTAAAAAAGTCGAACGCGGTCAGAGGATTTTGTTTTAACATGTATAAGAACAATAACTTTTAAAAATTGTTTAATTATGAACTACGTACAGGAGAAATTATTTTTAAAACTTTGCATAGTTACATATGCATCACATCATCACTTATTTATATACGAAGTTCAATCACCGAAAATAAAAGTTCGTTGCGTCCCAAATTACATTATTTCATGTGGTGACGATAGACAGATGGATCTTTGTTATGTCTAGTTTAAACACAAGGCGCAAGGATTAGGATATTTATTTTCTCGGCTAGATCGAATGCCTTATAATGCAGCCTTACAAATCTCTCCATATTTCCTCCTCCTTACCTACGTTTTTCTATAAGCGTTGAAAAAGCAGCCCTTGGGTATTTGAAATGTGAATGAATGCGTGACTTGATGTCGATTTGTTTGTGGTCTGTACATCATTGCAAATTCCATCACGGCCTAGTAACAAACCAGATCGACTGTGCTTTATTGTTATTTTTATTTGCCTAAGGTTTATGATGCATTTTATTAATGTTTTTTAATACTTCGAAAAGTTTTGCATTAACGGCTGCTATTATAGTTATTGTCATGGGCGGTAGGACTTACAATAAATCGTTTACAATTATGCATAATGTAAGTATGTTAAATGAGACTTTGATAAGTCCGCGGCTTGTTGTCGACTGTCGGCGCCAGACTTCATTGTTACTTTTATTAGCCTTGTTCGGAGAGAGAACGAACGATCATTTATTAGTATCCATCCACTGATTGTAACCAGTTGCCACCCCACGTGATTATTAACAAGTCATGCTTTCCAGCTCGTTCGGTGTGATCACGACTGCATTCGAAAGGTACTAACAAATTATCACTTCTATAACGGTTACTATAATGAATGGCTTCAGACAAACTAAATCTGTCTAGAGATAATTATGTAAGAGTAGAATGATTGTGATGGCAGCAGTGCTAGGATTTAGTGTGACTGTCAAAACACGTGCTGGCGCTGATGAGCGTAACAGCTGAGCGTCAGCTGGCGGCACGACCTCGCTCTCGCAATGCTTAACTAAATATCGCCCTGTTGGCTGAGTTCATCGCCTAAACTATCCACGATACGTAGGTATGTATATTATAGACTAGGCTATTGAAGCTCCCGGCTACGGGCTGCCGAGCGCCGAGCAGACGTGCGTTCACGACAATTGAGGGGCCACGCCGATTCGAGATCGACTATGGAACGTTTGAGGCGCACAATCTAATGAAATTCTACGAACGTTTCATCTCAATAACTGCCTGTTGCAATTACCAATTGCTCATTTCAAATTTTCTTTTCGTTCGCAAGTCGTTACTGGCAGTGGTCATCTTGCAAATTTCATTGATTGCTTAATGGAATAAAAGCTTAATTTAATGTATTTGGATGTAATCAACATCGTTGTATGCAAAGGCTTTTTCGTGATTTTTCTCAATCATAATATGATACTTTTGATATGAAAAACCTGGAGGACTGTATGCATTCGCTTAACTGAAATGGAAGTATGCTAAAAAGTGAGTAATTAAAAGGTTGACAGCGAAGGCCGCCAGTTCCGCGTGGTGTCGTAACTGCGCCGCGCAGTGCTCCATGCCGGCGCGGGCGCAGGCAGGCCGCTCACCTCGCCGTCTGCGGGTCACGGCGTACCTTCGATTCCTTTCTAAAGTGCTTTCTATATCTTACACACTCGCGACGCTTCCAAGCTTCGTTTTACCTTCACGCTTTTCCGTCAGTCTCATCTTTCCACTTAACTTATCAGATTGCAATACGAAATTTTCTGTTTAAGAGTATGTCGTATTGTATGCGGATGCAGTCTCTCTGGTCGGCGTCGCACCGCGGTCCAGTTATCTAGCGTAGTGTGTGTGCTGCGCATGCATTCTACATCAGCATTCCAATAGCAGCGCGTCATCCTCGATTGTGCTCCAATGCGTTAGGTATTTAGGATTCGAGTAGACTACACCGACCCTCTTTGTTCTGATGCAGTTTTGTAATACATACATCGAAATGGTAATAACGATCCTAGCACTAGCATTGCATTTTGCAAGATGATAAATAGTTCGAACGAAAGAATACCTATCATTATTTAAACGAAATCGAAAGTGTACGATGTTGCACAATTCCATTGTCCTCACTTCGGTGGAGTGTTATCATGTAATTCATTCGCAGTTCTCAACTCCCGTCAGAGGGGCACTTTAATTAAAGTCTATGGCGATATAAATCCTATGGCACGTCGTCGGCAGTTAGAAAGTGCGCGTGATGTAACAATGCAACGCTCCCCGACTCTCAGCCTCGGAACGTGAACGTGATCGATCTCTTCATTCTTCTACTAGTTGCGTTGCAAGATGTCTTACTTACCTCTGTTTATGTTATGTCTACTATTATACGTCGAGGTGCATTGTTGTTATGAGTCATGGTTGTTATCAATGCCAATTTCTTTAGTCCAATCTCCATTAGGGAATTTGCCACTTCCTCAAATTCTCTAAAAAGTAAAAAATCTTTACCGACACTGTAAAAAGTTCAATTTATAGCGCAGTGAAGGGCGTATAGAATGAGGAGCGTTGTCTCGACCCACTGATCCGCATGATGCTCCGAGACTTCCGGGGTCATGGCGTAACAACAGCCGCGCGACAGGTGACACACGACTTACACCCACACAATACGCACTTCTCGCTCGCTAACCAAACACACAATATGCTAATTACCATATTCACCCCCTTGATTAAATGCAGTGCGACGATTTAGATAAATTAACAAGATAAACAAACTGATGCTTAAAAGAGAAAAAATATATTGTCCTTTACAAAGACTATTTTGAAAACAACGCATTTAAAATGTATTAGGTAACCTAAACGAACACGATAATGGTACCTGCATGCGAAATCGTTTATTTCTGTTAGAGATAAGCTATACTAGCCAAACATGGCTATTTTACAATCCACTTACGCAATTTTTTACGTCATCCTGTGACGCGTTTACGTCATGACTTCTTATGGCGGGTGTAGTAATTACGCGCTTAGTTAGTGGCAATCTACGTATACATATAAAAAAATTAGCTACGCTTTCCGTCAAACATAAGATTAAACATCGAACCTAGTATTTAAAAAACACAAACGGTTTGTTTTCGCATAATATACATAAATATTAAGGTACGGATTGACAGTGGTCCCGCCATGTTGACATACACCCACATACACCTATGTTAACGACCGATAAAAACGTCATTGTAATCTTTTAATTTATGTACTTACTGTACAAGTTAGTTGGTCTCTTGAATATAGGTAATATAGTAATTATTTTTTTAAATTAATATTTAAAACTAGTGCTTGACTGCGATTACACCTATACACCGATATCTTATTAGCCACAAAAAATCCAATGCCCCTTAAAATCTCTGACAGAAAAACGTCTTTCCTCAAACAATCTAGGTATATTACCTATCAATAAAAGCATCACAATAAATATTTAATCAGGTAAATAAATAAATAACATTCCAATCGTTTCAATTAATCAAATAGATATTTAATTGAACCTTCAATCATTTATCTTGCAAATCATGACATTGACAGTTATAAAACAATAAAATTAATCTTTTGATTTATTGTAATCTGGATCTAAAATGAACATAGATAAGATATCTATTCAATATTAGAGAGAAACCAAGTTTTGTTTTATTTTATGCAAGTCTTGTACTTTATGGTAGGTATTTTTGAGAATATTTAAAATACAAATACGAATAGGATTCACTTAGCGCTATGCTGTGACGTCATAGCTGTCAAATCGAATCAATTATGTAGCATGAGCAAAACAAGTCGTTTATTAAATTAAATTTTGAATCATGAACGAAAAACGTTTAATCAGAACCTAGTTTCATTTCTGTTCATCTCTGCATCATTGTGTGAAGTGTCTGAGTAGTTGCGAATGGAAGAAGAAGGCGAATTGTTGCTACCAATAAAAAAAAAAAAAAAAAAAAACAGTTTTTTTAACTAATTATGATTTAAACAATATATTTAGAAAATTTTGATTAAATAATAACATTTTTTCTTCACGAATTAACGGCTAAACAAAGTAACAAAAAAAAACTGTTATTGATACACAAATAAGTTTTCTTTGCAAACCGTACTTTTTTGTTAACAAAAATTTGACAGATAGAGGTCATTGACGTTTCTTTTTTTTATTCTGAGTAGGCTCGCGTCGCGTTTGACCACCATCTCTCAATATGGCAAGCGATGTTTTGGCCGATGATGGAGCACGCTTGGAAAACCTAGGGGTCCCTAGGTCCTAGGTTCCTATTCTTATTCCATACTTATTTGAATCGCATTGTACTTCAGATAAATCATAGAGTTTAGGAACCACTGCTAGCTACATAAAATCACGCTGCGACCAATACAAGTCGGCGCAGTAATCAATAACGACGGTCGGCAGCGAGCTACCGATTGGTCGCCGTTCGCAAGCCCGCGTTTTCGGTGGCCGGAAATCAGGATCAGAATCCCGGCGGCGGCTGGGGCGTGAGCGCTGTTGCCTTTGCCTAATGCGGTTGGCCTACTCCTCTGCCAGCATTATTGCATCGCAGAAGAAGGCGACCGCCTGCCATTCCTCCTCGCTCCGGACCATGGCTTGTACCAAGGCCCGGCGCGAGAGATCGCCGCGGCCATAGAATTTCTAATATCTATGGCCGCCGCCGATCACCCCCACAAGGACACGACGATGCTCTGCCCAGGCGGGGCACACCTCTACCGTGTGCTCCACCGTGTCCTCCGGCGGTCCATACAGTGGCGACACCCGGGCATCTCTACCGCATGAATCCGGTGCAGATACTTCCCGAACTTGCCATGTTCGGTGAGAACCTGCTTCATGCGGAAGAGGAGGAAATGTACTTATAAGGGCTCCTCATCAAAAAAAAAATGGGGAATAGTCAGTAAAATCTGACACTATCTCCTGCTCCACCCAAGGGCGGGAGTTGTCATTGGATGATTTTTACCAATCATAAATAAAAAGTATTACGAAGGAAATTCCCAATCCATTGGCTCATAAGCTTGAAAAATGAGTGTGAAGTAATTGCCATGAAGCAATGCGTAATTGCTAGAGTACAGGGCGGAACGAGAGGGAGTATCAGACTTTTAGTGGCTAAAACCCACCTGTGTTCCTTTAGTTACCCATTCCATTCCAGCATCAGGGTCAGGGTAACTATTTTGATCAATTCCGCAAGCTTTGGACACCATTATCATTTAATATTTACTGAAACTGACATTGTATTATTTATTAAACTGAATCTGACATTATTAATTACTTCAAATTGTTAATAAAATGCTATTACTTTATTTAATCCTATGTGACTATGGATATTCCAAGCTTAAAAGAAATGAAAAAAAAAAAAAAAAAAAACAACAACAATTTATTAAGTACTAGCTTCTGCCAACGGCGCCCACGTTAAAATCAGTTTCTCCATACAAACTTTCAACCCCCCTTTTGCCCCATTAGGGGTGGAGTTTCGTAAAATCTGTCTTAGGGGTTGTCTACGCAGTATTATGAACCTACCTGCCAAATTTCAAGTTTGTAGGTGTTATAGTTTTTGAGATTTCGTGATTTAATCAGTGAGTGGTATTTCGCTTTTATGTAATATAGATAGGTAGATTTGTTATTACCCAGGGCTATACGCAGATATCGTATTCAGAGGACATAAGCTAATAGGAATACCTTGTAAATAGAAATAAATGAATACTGAAGTAGCCCATTAGAATCTGGGCCAGACTAGTCATAATAGCGAATCAACAAATCTGTCTTCTCTTTGTAGGACGCCCGTATAATAACACTCACACGAGTAGAACTCCATAACATTTTGATCGCCACAGTTATATAACATAGTAAAGTAACATGTGTCCAGTACGCCACGGTCAGGACTATATGACAGACTCTAACGCTAAATAAATATTAAAAGAAAATAGGTATTGTTTTTCTTATTGGTGTTATTAAAAGATGAAATCACCTCGTTGCCATTTGATCAAATAACTTGACCAGCTCTGGGTGAAGCGTGAAGGATTGTCCCCTCATACTCCTGCAGTTACCTGACTAATCCTTTACGTTTTAGGGCCCAGATTCTAAATACTCTCATTTGACGACCCATCCACCTTCATATCTTACATAAATGAAAACAACTGCACAGATCAAACGGCTAGGACAGCTTCAATTCAAATCACCCCATATTTTTTTTTTTACTCAAAAATAACAAGATTATAAGCTACTGACGTGAATTTTAAGCTAGAACTACATTAGACCGACGCACACGCGTACTCGTAACACGCCTGATTTGTACGAATAACGACGTCGCGTACTTGCGTGGCGTCGCGCGGCGTGGATCGAGTGTACGTAGCTCTACAAGTCTAGTTTCCATATAAAATGTATGGAGACCGACGCGCCCAGATCGGCGTACATGGCACATGTGTGCACAGTGTAGTTCTAGCATTACATTAAAACTATTTGTAATAAGTTCATTTACTTTTATTGATTTTTTATGTAAATAACACATTTAGCAATATGCGGGTTTATCTCGTGTAGATAAAAATGTTGCAATAGGTCTGCATGCTTCGGCTACTAGCCCGCCCGTCCTAGAACTGTCATCGTGGAAATTATTGTGACTTACCGAAAGATTCACTTTAAGCGATTCTTTGAATAAATTATCTTACAAATTATGGGGTGAAAGTGAAGTTATACAACCGAATGTTTGCAACTATGGCCAAGTGTATATATGAAAAAAGGGATGAATGGGCATGATTCGTACTTCACATAAAATGTCCGAAGTTTTTTTTTTAACTGAACCATTTTATTTGCGATGCTATTTCTAGCACACCTATTTGAATACTAACAACAAAAACTGAATCCTAAAAATGAACTTTGTTTAACCTAATGTAATTAAGCCATAAAATGACCATAAAAATACCCAATAACTTTTTAATGGCGAGAGAACCAACAGATTAAGATTTGACGGTACCTGAATACGTCATACGAATGATGAACCAGTGAGAGTTGATGCGATTATGAAAACAACACGTTTGTTGCTGTACCTACGTCATACATTAATGTTAGAGATTGGAGAGTTTATTTGAATCTAAACTTGCGTCCATCGGAGACCAGTGACCCTCACGAGGTCATCGGTCCACTTTGTGGAAGGCCTATGTCCAATATTGGACGTCTTTCGGTTGCAATGATTTTGATGATGATTATGAAGAGGTAACTACCACATTTCGTAATGGCTGATGCTGTTGCTGACACTCTAAAAAGCTTTTAAATAGTCTCATCGATAAGGCATTGTTGGGCGTTGTAGAACAATGAGAGAAATTCACACATTATGTCAGACTACGAAGCGGTCTCGCAAGATGCCCGTGGCTAACGACGTTCGTGCTAAATATAATAACACTTGGTGTTACACAACCTGAACCCTCATCGAGATTGCACACGGGCTGACCACTTTAAATATGCCAGAAGGAATATATTCCAAGTTTTTGCTTTCTGTGTTGTTAACTCCAATGTTATTCAGAAAAGAGGCCTTAATTAGCTTACTTAGTTTAGCTTTGACGGCCTAAGCTGAGCTGTTAAAGGGATGGAGGCATATAGGGTGAACAGCACCATCCCTACTCTACACGTCATGGTAAAGCCCCTGCAAAAATATACCCCTACATGTCGTGACGGTATTAGGCAAAAATCATCGGTGCATTACCACTTATGCTATGATACATTTTACCTTATCTCTAGGGTTGCCAACCGTACTATAATATATAGTATTGTACTATATTTTGGGTCTTTGTACTATATACTGTTGGAAAAATATATAGTACGCAAAAATACTATATTTTCAACATTTGACCGATGCGGTGGCGTGTAACCCAAATTATCTATCTTATTGCGTTTTGAACTTGTCTACTGCGAACGAATGTTTGATCATTGGTCTGCTATATTTGTGTTCTTTGATTTTGGTGATTATTTTCAATTTAAAACCGTTCTTTTCTATAAGAAGTTAAAGTCCTAAATAAATTAGTTATAGAAAATAGTAGCTATACCGAAAGTGTGTCGCAAAAAGGAAAAAAGGTTTAAACATGTAACAAAAATTGAGATTTATTGATTTATATTAATTTAAAAATTGATCGTGATAAAGTGTGAAAATTTTATTTTAGAATGTAAATAGTTAAAAAATTGCAAGAAGTGCAAACACAATATTTTTAGCTTTTTCCATAAAATACTAAAATTTTTTGAAGTGTACCATATTTTTTATAGCTTAGTTTGAAAAATACTATATTTCGTCAAAGAAATGTTGGTAACCCTACTTATCACGTTCGAAATTGTCAATTTAAGTGATTAACTATTGTCTGCAAGCAATAAACTACGAGCAAACTGGACCTAAATTATCCTGGTTCAACTATTGAATGTAAATCAGTAATGATTGGCTAAATACTTCCGGTTTTACAATGATAGTACGTTTTCGGCAGACGTAGGTAGGTAATTAATTGTTATTATACAATTCTAAACCAAACTGGATGGATACCCGTGCGAACCATCCACTACTGGTTTATTGGCATGCAGTCCAGTGTCAGCCACCGCGCACTGAAATGAATCTTAATTCTCATTAATCGCATTGAATACATACACGTTTTCCGTATATTGTTGTTACTGATGGCTGACAATACAATAGTGAAACAAAATGTGTGCCAAAATCTACATCCGATTTAGCATATTCAAAGTCAAACTTTTTGAATACTGAGAAAAGAAACAATGCGTGGATGGTTTTCTCCCGTTGCCGGTTGCTGGAGGCCTCGCTGGTGACATCATGTTCTTTGACCGGATGAATAAAACAGAAGGCGCGTTGGATATCTATTTGTGAAATTTAAATCGGCTTTGGCTATACGGCCGGCTCGGCACCGGCGCGGCATGCATTAGCCACGACTCCACGACGCGCAAACGCTGCTTCTCAACTCTTGTTACCAAGAAGTTTTATCATCACGTTTTACTGTACACAAATGGCCATAAAAGTTTCCGCGATTGACGTTAGTAATAAAGTTAAATGCGCGAAACATTCAATTATTGCTTGTTTTTAATTTGCTAACAACATGGGCTATGGGAATTCCAAGCTCAGCTTTCTGGCTCACGTGTGCTCAGTACCTCTACCATGAGTTTTAATTTTGTATGGCAAATTTTGGTTCTGCAAGTGACCGCTAGAGGCGCTGCAAAATTTGCCATACAAAATATTTACGGCGTCGATATCGAGTAGCGACGAATACTATTGCTTAAAACTCATGGTAGAGGTACTGGCCACAGGAGTACAATAGTTTGCTTGTGGAAGGTCATTGCCGTCGAGCGTGCTCCCGCTGCGGGCTCGACCCTCACTAGTGTGTGTCGTAATTACACCTCCCGATTACCGCACCATTGACCACTGGATAACAAGAGCGTACGTGGCGATTACTTAGTAGAGCAACCTGGCCACGCACATTCTAAGCATGACAGCGTGAATTTGTATGTTCGTTTTCAGAAATCGTAGTTTACTTATGAGAAACGTAACGAATTGTTTTGCACGAAAGCAATTATTCTAGTGGGGCATTACTGTGGTGAGTTATTAGCGGCGCCGGCGCAGACCTCCCCCCCCCTCCCCCTGCAGCGTGTAATCCGCGACTGCTTTCGCGTGGGAGCTGCACCTGCCCCCGTCTCTATTTAGACGACGTACCTACAATTACGATAAATTAACATGCTTACGTGTTTTTGCTTATTGTACATTCTCAGCGCTATCACATCACGACTTGTGCGCCCATTGTGAGTGGAAAACCGAAAGGTCTTTATTTGCGCAAGTGTTAATCTCGATATTGAGAATGTTTGAAACCTTTATTGATTTCTAGTGAGCGCCAATGCAAAGGACGACACTCCTTATGTTTCAGGATATTTATACAGCCTGTTATGTTTCCCACAATTGTGAAAAAGCCTCGATTTTCCTTTTCCACACACGTGTGTAGTTTGCCTTTACAAGCTAATACTTTCGTTGGGAATCATGTTTAATTCTTTTTATTTCACATAAGCCTACCATAGGTTCCAATTGGTCGTATCTTATGGAGAAGAACCGGCAAGAACTCTATAATTACTATTTAAAAAAGAAACAAACAAATATGTGCGGAAAATTAGAGATACATAATCTTCCGCATATCTTTTTTATTTTGATCAACATCTCATCTGACAGATGGTAGATATTATATATATATAACGATATTATTTATATATTATATCTCAATTTAGGGATAGCTTCAGGTAGCAGAGCAAGTAGGTAACAAATGATATTGATACAGGGGGAGTGAAATAGGTTGAATGCACGTCGACCGCACTTTATCTGTGCGGTGTGGCTCCACTCTCGGGCGTAACCGCAGCGCGTGCGTCGGCAGAGCTTTTACACCCGGTACCGCCCGGAAATAGAAGCAAATTAAACTATAATCGAGTGCCATCGTACGTTAGCTTGTCAGTCCACAAAATAACGGATCGTCGATAGTACAAAGCTAAAGTGGGGATTCACTACGTTCCTATTAGAGTTTGTACTTTTAAAAGGACAATGCAGGAACTTTTTTAGTTGGTTTTTTTTCTGGGTGGGGTATTATGAAATGACTCTTCCCACTCTGAGTGAGGCAAAAGAGAGTGTCAGACTTATACTGACTAAAACCCACAACTCTTTGGAATAAACTCGCAAAAGGGCAATACATAGTGCATTTTTTGTTTAAAAATCGATATAACCATTCGTAGTAATCGTTTCAAGAATTCCTTCTTAACTGTTTTTTTTTGTGTTTGTTTTAGTAAGTTCCACTGATCAGTTTTTTGTCTACTCGGGCAGAATAAACGTTATCACTACAAGTATTAAACAAAGTCGCTTCCCGCTGTCTGTCCCTATGTATGCTTAGATCTTTAACACTACGCAACGCATTTGAATGCGGTTTTTTAAATAGATATAGTGATTCAAGAGGAAGGTTTATAATATAAAGAAAGAAGAAAAAAGAAAAAAACATTTAATTGAAACTCGCACAAAAAATAAAAGAAAACAATATTTAAAGATTAAGAAGACTTGTGCGAGGCCAAAAAAGCTCCTATCTCAGCAAATGCTGCGATATTTAATAATACATGCATAACATATTTAATATCACCATTGCACCCGTGTAAAGCTGAGGCGGGTCGATAGTTATACAAAAAATACAGAAGAAAGAAATTCTTCTTTTTCTTTCTTGTTGTGATTGTTTTGTTATTTATTTTATCTAAGTAGTTTCGGATTTGACAATTCACACATAATTATTAAACTCATAATCAAGAAAACATTCATCATTCCACACTTTATGGTTTAGTACTGGACACAATAAATCACTTATATCTTTACGAGTTATTATGTAGGTACTAGCGAGCCGCCCCAACTTCGCACGAGTGTTACAAATCTTTCAAATTCTCGGCTTTTCTCTATATAACATGTATGTGTTATACACATAAACCTTCCTTATTTATCACTCTGTCTATTGGTAAAAGTTACATGAAAATCGGTTCGGTAGTTTTTGAGTTTAACGAGAAAAGACAGATAGAGGCGGTGGGGCGGACTTTGTTTTATAATATATACTCTAATGTAGCTTTTGTCCGTGGCTTCGCTCTTGTTTACTGACTACCCTACTCTACCCTATTTTTTCTTTCATAAGCACCTTCTGACAATAATAAACACAACAAAAAAGAATTAGCGAAATCGGTCCATCCGTTCACGCGTGATGGCGTGACCAACGGAATTAGGGATTCATTTTTTATATATATAGATAAGGATGTATGTTAGTATAGTATTTCATGTGTTTTATTATCAGTATTCATATGAATGGAGATAAGTTGTTTACTATGGTGCTCATAGGTTACAGGTTATCACGGAACGTAACCATATCAGTACTTGGTTACAGTGTTAATTAATGTTGCTATGCAGTAGCTAATCAACTTTTATCCTTATGCCTTATTTTTTGGTCTTTTTTGGTAGGAAATCATCAAATTATTCTTATTAAAAATTAAAATCCACCTGTGTTTTTTAGTTGCCCTTTCAAGTCCTGCATTTAAAAACGTACCTAATTTGGCTATGTACGGAATGCTAATAAATATTAAATGAATTTTTAATGACAATATTGTGTTTTCCGGACTATATTAATATCGACGACACGTGGTGTTTCAAACGCGCCTCAAAGCGATGTCAGCAACCGTAGGAACCCTGCACGGCCGAAGCCTACTAGGGCTATGGTTTGCCTTCTGAAATGTAAACCTGTGACGCTAGGAAGTAAACGGCGACTCAAGGAACATAGGTATGATTTTAGTCAGTAAAAGTCTGACAAACACTGCCGCTCCGCCCTAGAGCCGGACAAGTCATTAGATGATTTCTCACTTTAAAAAAAAACCTGGTTAGATACTATATTCGTCATTATTACAGGCACTAGTGTAGTACAGGCAACCCTAATGAGGTAACAAATATGCTGAGTTACTTTCGCTTTTGTGATATTAATGTGATGATGGCACTGGACTGCAAATATTGTAAATTACACAACCCATTGTTTTGCTGTGTAGTGGGAAAAATTAGAAACCAGACTAAAACAAACATTGAATAAATTTTCTTTAGCTGTTTTCTGTCTGAATCACCGGAATCTCCACAACAAAGCAAAATCTCGACCTATCAACACTAACAGTTCTAACAACTATAGTGTTATTTATCAAATAATCGCGCTTGTAATGGGAGTAACCATCGTTTTCCGCTACCCACGCACTGGGTCGATACCAGTCCATCAATGGTGGCTTACTTCTCCAATGCTACTATTAATAATTCCTCATGAAGGCGATTTCATTCACGTCGCTCGCGTGAATGGGCTCCATTAAGGGCTGGAACTAATTGACCGACACGGCCGTACTGGGTACACGCGACCTACGTTACTTCTACGTCCATATATTGTAGGTAACATTTGTAACCACAGATTGTTACCGTCGAATACGTCATTTGTTACTACGATTTGATTGCGTGAACACGGCTATCCGTTAAATTGCCTTACACCACAAATGGTATAAGATATGTTGCGGAATTTTCCCTTGATTGCTTTACTAATTGGTGCAAATTACATTTTCTTGAGAAAATCGTACGATCATGTCCTGTTAAATCACTGTTTTATTCATGTCGAAAGTTGTATCCGTGTACGTGATTTACCACCACTTTTTATATTATCTTTGTCTTTTTTAACATCACTCTTTTTTTCGCTTTGTATCTATGTGTGTGTGTGATTGCTTGTTACTCCATTACCTACACTAAAACGCGCTTAAAGACGTACGACATTACGCCTCCGGTACTTACATGGTGGACATCCCACCCATACGTACAAAGCTTTTAGGAATCCATTCATTGTATTTACATCTGAGGAGTGGAATTCCCTGCCGGAGTCTGTTTCCTGATAGCTATAACCTAGTGGCCTTTAAGTCAAGAGTGGTTACTTCTAGGCAAGCGTGCTTCATCGTCGGCTATATTATCGCTTACCAACAGGTGAGATGG
This sequence comes from Leucania comma, assembly GCA_958295575.1. Taxonomy (NCBI): domain Eukaryota; kingdom Metazoa; phylum Arthropoda; class Insecta; order Lepidoptera; family Noctuidae; genus Leucania; species Leucania comma. Next base: position 9,321,081 of record OY282468.1, read on the forward strand.
TGGTCAAACGCGAGTCTATCCATAATAAAATAAAAAAGAAATGGCTCAACGGATTTGGATGTTTGACACACGGGTACACTATACATGTAGGTTGACTGGTATTTGTGACCGATACATAAACACGTGATTGTAGTCTTGATAACAAACAACTTTTACTATGGGACCAAACCTGAATTCGCAAAATAAATATGCTGGCTGGCTGAACCTGGCTGATTTTTTCGATTTCAGGTTTGGTCCTATAGTAAAAGTTGTTTGTTATCATGACTACAATCACGTGTTTAAGTATCGGTCCACTAATTACCAGTCACAATATATATTGGAATAGTATATTCGCATAAAGGTTTTTGAACCATCTAACAACAACTGGAATAGAACGTGTGAACTATATTCAAACGACAGATTCTAGGAAAATCCGTTTAACAATTCAGATAAAAAATGGCGACTCGCGAGCCACTGCTTTAGATACTTGTATAAGTAAATAGATCACATGTGCACACGTACCCACATAATTATGTAGGTACTATAGGTGTCGTTTATGTTTTGTCTGTTACAGTTAAAAGTTTTCAGTTACGTATTAACACCCATAGTGTGACGTATTGTTGCTATTTCACTTTTACTTAAACTAAGGGTTAACTGAAAACTAGCATCAGGCAACTGCTACGTAGTTTGACTGGCCTGTTGGTCTAGTGGTTAGCGGCCCTGACTGATATGCCGGAACCCTGGGTTCGATTCCAACCCAAAACAAATGTTTGTATGATGAGCACGATCATTTGTTCTGTTTCTGGCTGTTGTTTCTTATTTCTTTATTTAGTTTAAAAAAAAAGAGTGGAAAAATATATTCTCCGTCATCATTCTAAGAGCTTAAAATACGAGTGAAAATATCCTATGATTTAAATATAATTCAAAGAAAATATAAACCTTGGCAGTAAATAGGGTGATTCTTTGGAACCGAGAGGGTGTCTCATTCATCTGGCCTATTTTTTACTTAACGATTTGATATTTTTATTTGCATATTAGTTTTCCCCTATCACTAAATGTATCAAAGGCATTTGCGCCCAGTCGCTTACGACACAAAATAGTTAGGTACGAAAGCTACAATGGCTTTGCTTTCGTTCCGAATCCCTTAGCATACCGAAATTATCATGAATGAGATTTTTTTTTTGATTTAGGCATTTTCTCGATTTCAAAGAATCGCCCACCCATGTATCATGCCCGTTAAGTCTTTAACAGGCAACTTGAGCAGAAAACCGAGGCTCGAGAATCGGGATGGAAATCACAAAAGCCGGCGTGTAGTATGATCTGTATAGCGAGTATTTTTGTCGTAACAATACGGCGAGGTGGGTCGGATCGGCAGGGGGAGGGGTGGGCGTCATGCTATCTGGTGACGGAAAAGGCGCCGTATCCTGCTGAAGATAAGCGCGAGCCTCATTCACCACAAGCGTCTCGCCAGCTCTATGAGCCACGCTTTGTTCTTAAAAACTGCGTAAGATTTTAAGAATTTACACAGTCAGTTACATTTGCTCAGGGTTGGTTTCGATTTTTCGCAGTGCTTAATGAAGACTAACTTTTTTTTTATTAGTGTTTATTAAAAGAAAAATCCATGTTCAACAGTGTCACAACTCAATAACTGTAATTCCACTGAACCATTCAGTTTTATCTCTCTTGCACATGTTACGCGCGGTATTATCCATAGTCCGCACCGGATATCCAAATCGGATAAACGACGTGTCAAATTTCAGCGTCGAAAATCAATTTGAAAATCCAAAACAAATCCAATTGTATTCTGATGTCAATCGGCAAAACCGCCGGTTAATGAATGGGGCCCCCGTAATCGTTGAATATAATTACTTCCCAGCGATATGAAGCTTGTATCGCTAATCGCGTTTCCACAATGAGAGCACATTATCTCGCTATGTTTATTGTACTGAAAAATATAATGTTGACTACATTAACTAATGATTTATGTTTTCATGTTGATTGAGATTAAAACTGTCGGTGTATCCGGTTGTAATCATTAAAAGAAAAAAAAATATCCAACTGCAAAAGAAAAAAAAATAAAATGTTCGAGATGAAAGAGACGTCATAAAGGATACATAACATGCATAGGCTGATGAACACATTAACTTCCTTTGCATGCCGTAATAGGATAAATACTAGATGTTTGACCTAATTAAATGCAGATACAGAAAACTTGAAATAATACTTAGGATACATCACCAAAGGTGAGTGTACTTAAATACTTAATAACAATATCACAATCTAAAACAAATCCTTGGAAAACAAATAAAAACCATGGTGCATGAGGCATTTTACAATTTTAACTGTCTCGCCAAACTTTACAACGAAATAAATGACTTGCCAACCACAATGTGATTTCCCTAAAAGTAATCAGTTTCATTCTGAAATCAAACAAGGAAAACAATATATAAATGAAATCCAAATCATTTGGGGTCTGAATGGACATGATTGGGCTGCTAATTCTATTGTTTGCCTGTTGGCTGCTACTTTTATACCGCTTGTTATACCGAATAGAAATCAATTTCAAAACTTCTGTCGGCTTCATTATCTTTGCACATTTTTCTTTTGTCTCCATACCCGTGATTTTTGTAATTCACCGTATGATGATGCTTGAATTGGATTTGTATAAAAACGTTTCTGTTCATTGTTTGGCAACTTTTGTTTGTTATACTTCTTCAGATAACCCATCACTGATCTCGATATCTTTCTTTAATTACCACTGGATAGGCTGGTCCATACATTTGACAGCTAATATTTTGTCCTTATTTGAAGCGCCACCCACGAGCGTCCAGAGAACTAATTTTGACGTATAATGCAAATGGCTGTAGAGAAATGTACAGTAGTTTGAAATATGTGTGACATGACTAGTTTTAGTACCGTAAACACTCGCTACAGTCGTTAAGTTGGACAACGCCAAAATGGCGAATAACAAACACCAAAAAACACGGACAAAAGCACTTTGATAGCCACCAATCCAGTGTGTTAATAAATAGACGTCAGTTTAACCCATGTCTTGCAAGGCACGTAAAGCCATTGGTACCGGTTGTCATCCTCAGATCTTCGACAGTCGTTACAGGTAGTAAGATGCTAGAAAGTTTGTCTATCCGTCTATCCAAGGAGCATAGTGTTGCCCAGTCACTGGGTTGTGGAGGTCTGACAGGCAATCACTCTATGTAAAACATGAGTATTAAACCGTATCCAGTTAGGCTGGAAGCCGTACAGAGTTGCAAACATCCGTTGCACGGTTAACTTTGTATCCTTCTTTATCTGCTTTTGATGGAGAGATATAGGCTAATCTGCTTTACAGATGTCTCACACTTTGGTCAGTATTATTTTGTATTTTCCGTCGTAAGCTGTTTAAAGATGGGTCTACGCTAGAGGAGCCGAGCACTAGCGACACTACACGAACTTGCTCGGCTCGTCAGGACCTCTACCATGAGTTTTAAGCAATTGTATTCGTCGCTACTCGATATCGACGCCGTAAATATTTTGTATGGCAAATTTTGGTTCTGCAAGTGACCGCTAGAGGCGCTGCAAAATTTGCCATACAAAATATTTACTGCGTCGATATCGAGTAGCGACGAATACTATTGCTTAAAACTCATGGTAGAGGTACTGAAGTAAGTCGTAGGCCCACCCACCCATTTTTCTTATGTTTGCTGGTTCTGTAGCAATACATGAAAACTTTTCATAAAACATCAAAAATTTCGTAATTTAACTTAGTTTCATAGTTAAAATAAATAACTTCTAAGAAGACAGACTCGCGGCCAAGCGCTAGTAATACATAAAACTAGGTACGTTCGATGCTAATGACATTTTTTCACATTGGCTCGTATGTGATTGCGTGTGCGCATACCATAATGCACATTGTAAATAATGTATGCGGCATAGTTCGTGCTCCATTTACGTTATCACGGCGGTAAATTAAAATTATGCTCGTTATTTACGACATGAGTGTGAGATTGCCAATAGATAATTAGATGGCGTACGCGTTACAATAAGCTAAGTTATTACTGTAATGACTGACCCTTACACCAATCTTGTGTTCGCGTTATAGATAGATATGAGCGTTATTATCTTACTTACTCCCAATTAAACGATTGTTTGTCGATCAGGCTTGCTTGAATGCGATCAATCAAGAAATATGGTATTCCCACTTCATGTTATGTATTTTCTTGTTTATATTTTCCTCATATTGCTTAAGAATAAGTTATGTTGTAATTACTGATTACGGAGTCTTTACAAAGTGGCGGTAATATAGCTCTCCCAAGACGGTGATATGTGTCATCGATTGTTTCTAACATTTATAAATGTGGAATAATTCTGTGCAAATGACCGTTACGCGTGTATGTATATATGGTCTGTCTGTAAGTGTACACAATGTTAGTGTGAACAGCATTTGCTTGATTGTTATTCAGTTCAGCTGCGGAGCGAGACATGACGGTCGAGTCGTGGCTTCTAGTGCACGAATGATTCGGAGGTCGACGTACGACCCCTCCCGGCAAGGCGATAGACAAACTTTGTCCATATCTAGCGTCTAAAATTAAATTATTGTGATGACTTTATCATCCGAAACAGATCATACAAAAAATAACCAAATTGTGTAGCGGTTGGTTATTGATTTTTGTTGTTTGGCAGTTGTAGAAAAATGATATGCATATTTAACTTTTTTTTTTGAGTACATTTAATTACTGATTTGAACCCCCAGGCCAACGCTGTGTTCGCAAACCTATTGTTTTCTATTGTGTTTCTAATTACGTTATTCAAAAGATTAATTACTCTTTTCGGTCTGGGTGGACCAAGATTTAGTTTCAGATTTCTAGTGACTAAAACCGAACTATGTTTCTCCAATTGCTCAAAATAACCAAATTGTTTATTAGAAGTAGTTGGACTCATTGATTTTCGTTTTGCATTCGAACAGATTGATAGAATTTATAACAACATGGAATGGAAAAATAAAATGCTCGTTTAACGTTTGTAGACACGTGAAAGACGCATTTTCCAGTAGTTGCCTCGTTGCCTCTAAATAGACGTCTTTCCAAAGTCAAGTGTTATCGGCATTCTCTATTATGCATGCAACGACTCTCGCTTCATTGATTGTTAGAAATCGGACTGCGAATCATTCATTCAGTACTGTGCTATCTCACCGTTATCTTTGCTATTATTAGAAGGATCTTTACAATGTAACATAATATCTAAATAGGTAAACTTAATTACACACTAGTAATGACGAAATGCGGTTGAATGAAATCGTAAAGTAAATTTATTAATTGTATAATTTTGTTTGATAGACTCACCGTGGCCCAAGACTGGAAAGGAACAGTTATAGTATGAGGCAAATAAGTTGAACCATTTGCATTTGCCCACTTCGATTGAGACCCTCGGTTACTGCGCATTCAAGGTCGACCGTCATGATGGTTCAACTTGTGTAACGAGGATCACCAATTTTAACGTGAGGAAACCGGCATGTCCTAGAACCAAAAATTCGAAGATATGTGACATTCACCAATCCGCACTGGGCTCGCGTGGTGGATTACGGCCCATTCGCTCTCCTAGAGAGGAGGCCTGAGTCCCAACATTGGTAACATTAAAGGCTGATAATGCTTTGCTATGTACCCACATTTGCTTACCACCTTCAATATTGATTACAAAGATTCTTAATTTAAATACCTTTAAAAAGTTCTGTTTAATTGGTTAGGTCATTAGTCGAATCCTAACTAATATAATGCGTGAGTAAGTTTGTTTGTTTTCTTTTCACTTCTAAACCACTAACTGAAGCCCTACCTGAACTGCCCTGGGCCTTACCATGGCGTGTTAAAAAATATCAGTCGTGCAAGCGAGAAAAAGGGATGGAGCTATACATCCTATATAGCTCCATTTAACGGTTTTTTTTTTCACAACGATCACACAACGCCGTCTAGTCCTACGCTAAGCAGAGCATGTGTTATGAGTATTGAACAATTGATAATAATACTTATATATTTCTAAATACATACATATTATAGATAATTTTCACCCAGACACAGGACAAATGATCGTGCTCATCACAGAAACATTGTCCTGGATGGGAACCGAACCCTCAACCTCCGGCATAGCGGTCAGGGCCTCTGATCACTCGACCAACGAGCCAGTCGTTTACGGTTCAGTTTACGACGTAAAATGAATCGTGGTAGAGCCTCAGATCACCATGAGCGTTGTCAGCATATAGGTAGGTACGTTGTCAAGGGGACAGAAAAGCTGTGAAAACGTTTGACAGAGTTACCCTGAACCTAGAACTCAAAGGGCAAATGAAAGGACATAGGTGGATTTAATTTATAAAAAATCTGACACGCCTTCTTGCTCCGCCCACTGCAAAAAAAGAGGTACAGAAAAGGACATGGATACGTACCTTTTTTTTGTTTTTTTTTTGTTTTTTGTTTTCGTGGGGTAACCTTCAAAAGGCGTCTGGACTTTTGGGGGAAAGACCAGGGAGTGTGGGATTCTTACCTCACTAAAACCACCCCGGTGATCACCATCAGTGTACCTATCATCCAGAATAAAAAGAACTATTCCCGTGGAAAAGAACGATAACTTCTTTCTTCAGTTTCTAAGAACGTTAGATGACTCTACATATCTTTGGAATCATGATTGCATTAGGTTTATAGGTATTAGAGACTTAAGTATGTTAAGAGTTTTTTTTTTTATATGTAGTGGCGAGACGAATGATGAAGGCAGAAAAGAACGTTTCAAAGGACTTCGGGGAGGTCTTAGCTATAGGATGGTTTAAAGAAAGCAAAAAGTAAAATCTTTAAATTATAAATAAAGGCGAGCGAAACCGCGGACAAAAGTTAGTAGACTATAAACTGCAGAAATTAAATGAAAATGGTGTGAAGTTGTTGACATTTTGTCACTTTACTATGGGAACTACATCGTGCTGAGTTCCATCGCCCACTCGTGTACTCGCCTCTTCGCGAAAATTAAATATGGCAGTTACTTTAAGCGATTTAATCTAGCTTCTGTTTGCGTCAATCTCTTAACCTTTATGTGACAATATTATCAAAACACTTGTCACATTGTTCACATTATCACTTGTTATACATTCAGGACGTTACGCCTTTGAATATTGTTCAACTTTAACCTTAATTATGATTACAGTTTCGTCAAATTATTATTTCGAAATTTCGGTCTTTTAATCATATTAAACACGAACTTGTGACCCCGAAATCAGAGTGTCAAAGTGTGAGTTGTTTATATTAAGTTTGTTTGTAATACAAACTTGCACCACTCAGAAAGAAATAATGATTTAAATATTCATATAGAATAAACAAGTCATTTTAACCAGACTGCTTGAATTTTAGGAGCTTTTTGAAACTATCTAACAATATAATCGGCTTCAACTGCAGATTATGCGCTAAAGTTAAAAGGCTGGCGGCATCCTTAAAGTGGTTTAGCCGAAACAAAAGAGCTTGTCACCGTGTCACCAGGGCCTCTGACTTGAGCCTTCTAAATTACAGGCCCATGAGTCATCGTCATCCGCCTTCCTTGTCAGGCACTAAAACCACTTTCTGTATGTACGTCATTATGTCCATTTTGTTGTGCAAATTTAAATATTCACAGAATACGTAGAAATACTGTGTGTCTGTTGCTAACGAAGCGACAGGAGACGCCGGTTTATATGCTGTCCTTTGTAAGTTGTCTTTAAATTTAAATTTAAAGTTTGGTACTTAATTACAGTTTTGAATCGTTTTGGATCGCTTGGAATGAGGGGTTCGCGTTGCCTTTTTAAGAATAGTTCTCGCCGACAGATCGACTTTACGTGGCTGACTCGTTTAAAGAATTAGAATTGCTATTGAACGTGGCGATCCTGTCAGTCTTCTGGGCACGTTTCCGGTTGACAGAGATGTGAAGGAGTTTAACGTCAGAGTGTATTTTGATTTTGTTTTGATATAATAATAGGTACGTAGTTAGGTTCCGTATAAATAATATCGATAGTTGAAATCTAAGTGACTTGTGAGTGAAGTGAACTAAATAAAAGAGCTGTTTAAAATAGGATTAAAAATTCCAGTTGTTTTCCGATAAATCGTTCTAATGATTTCAATATCCATTAGTTTCACTTGAGTGTATTTATAAATTTAAATTAAATTCCACATCCACAAAAAGATGGTTGCGTTTCTACAATTTGGATGCGGTGCCCTAAAACGGTTGTCATAAATTAAAAGTTGTCATTTCGAGGACGTCTCGTGTCCAGTCGTGTTGTACTTATTTAATTCTTTGAATAAGTTATAGCAAGTCTCAAAGTACAGGATCTACGAACATTTTTATCTTTTTTAGCAGTATGTTTTTTTTTAATTGGTTTTCCTGTTGCTTTTTGTTAACACTGTTGCAGTACCGTTTTAACTGTTTATTAAAAGCACAGACCTGTAAAACAAGTGAATACTACAAAGTGAAGTGCGCTGTGCACCTGTTTTGAGTAAGTACTTAATAGTAGAATAGAATAGATGTTTATTTTGTAAATATGGGTACAAAAACGGTGACATAAAAAATACAATAAGCATCAGCCATATTTAGCCAGAAGGCATGCAAAAGTACAAAACTACACTGGAGATTCTGAGTGTCTGGCACATGCGAGGAATTAAATAAAATTTTAACGAAACAAAAATTAATTAAAGTTCCTTTATCGTCGGGTTACGTCCAAATATAAAGTATCGTAATATAGGCTATAATGTTGAATTATTTACGGTGTGTAGCTTCTGTGCTAGGACTTTTACACTCAACAATTACTAATCTATGTGTAATACATTTTAGTGTAAAATTTTGTTGATTATTTTCTAGTAAGAAACAATACACAACAGATTGCCACCCCTTTTTTAGTTGAAGCTCTTATAGCCCATCCTAAGGTTGTCTGATAGATATCGCTGACAGTGATAAGACTGCTATTACAACCATAGATTTAAACTAGTGTAACTATTTTTGTGTAAAATAAAAATTATTCTAATATATTCATCTTTTGTCTTTATTTTTTTATCTTAATTTATCAGGTCCTTCTTTTCAAGAGCAATTCAAGTTCTAAAGCTACCATTATCTGATTGGTTGATTATTTTTACATCGAGCCGTGGCATAATGGATACAATGAATTTACCCGGCGTCGCCTACCATTGGCCTCGATCCAGGAATAGGCCATCCACAGTTCAAGTGTACTCCATTTCCGGTGTATAGTTTTACGCTCGGCTGTTTGTCGGCGCTACTATTCTGTAATGCAGTTGAAACTATCAACACATTAAGTTCATTTTAAGCTACAGTGCGACTGTTCTGTTATTGATTTTGCTTTCAAGTGGAGTACGACCCACTGGTGGTACTTATATTTTATTATTAACAACTCACTTCTGCCATCGACTTGCCCGCGTGTAAGTAGGTTCCTTTGTAGCGACATCTATGTTGTCACTAATGAACTGACCTGCATCGCGCAAGTAAGATTCGCGGCGCGATTGGAACATAAAGAACAAACCCAAAATCATGTATCGGGCAGTAGCCCACCAGATATAACACCTGTCTGGTCGGAGGATCCTCCCTTTTCAACGGAGGCATGTGGGCCTTTACTCTCTGTTCCACTAACTCCAAACCTTCATACAAACTTTGGACCCCCGTTTCATTCTCTTAGGGGGTCAACTTAGTACTCGCCTACGTTATAAAAGAAACGTTTCTCCTTGTATATGAAGTTTGTTTGCATTTGCATTCTAGTCATAATCCCTCTCAGTGAATAAATTAGAATTGCAGAAAGCGTAATTCAACTGTTCAGAAATTAACAGAAATAGACGTTTTCCATGAACTATTTCTACCACTAATAGCTCGCCTTATTACTCCTTAGAAGTTTACCAATAAGAAGAATGCACAACAACGCTCGAATTCTACGGAAAGCTGAAATGAAGTGTTGCTTGACATTTAAATGCCGCCGAGTATAATTTTATAACTCAAATTTATATCTTGTAGATGTCCCACAAGAAACACACGTTTCTGTTTTTGTAAAGGTAAAACAAACCGTAATTTATTTGACACCAATTTACGTAAACATCAATAAAATTTTCTCTAAACTCGTAGGTGTAACTGTTAGGTAGTAAAACCTTACAACAAAGGTTTTTCATGAAAAGCTACTGAGGCTGGGCGGCGTGCGTCAATGCGTGGGCGCCTACGGTGGGCGGGCGCCCCACCGCCGCCCGCCAACATCTAGTGATGCGAACGTATCGATAAATATTGTATCGATGATTTAAAATCTGTCGATATAGGTTACATTATTATTATTATAATGTACTTACTATAAAAAACCATATTTTTTTATAAGCATGAAAATGTGGACTCCAGACTCTTGGCCTTTATTTTTTAGTAATATTATAACTTGTTATACTTATATCAATAATAATATGTAAATTAAATGAAAAAAAAATCAACAATCATCGAATGAAAAATATCGATATATTTTGAATAACCTACTTACCGCAGCTTCCAATCCCTTTACCACCTTCAATTTACCAAAAGCCGGAACGCCTACATTCCTAAGGGGAACAAAGTCCTTTAAAAGTGATTACAATGTAGGTATAGTGTATTGGCATAACTCTAATATACAACTCTAAAAAAAAGTGATACGATCCTAGAAGCTTAGTCATAAATAAGTGTTGGAGTGGTGTTCTGCCGACCATCGGGCTGGCTGGCTGTGATGACTAACATTTAAATATGCATGATATTGATAATGTATCGGGAGCATGTGGACAAAGGGTACCTAATGGTTTGTTTATGACTCGTACCACAGACAGCATAATCTCTAACAAAGTGGGCGTATTACAGAAACCTTATTGATTCGTTTCTCGAGATGAAAATTGTATTAATATTTTTATGATCCCGGCACGGCCGATCGATTTGTCTGCTTTATCACTACTTGCTTGTTAGCAACCGTTACCTTAGAAATATGTTTCTAGAAAACATTATTACGATATCAAGATACACAAGTTAATTATAGTATTTTTAGATCGAGGTCTGTTTATTGTGTTCATGTTGATGTGTAGATAATAGTTCTAAAAGCTTCGTGACGGCTAGATGCTAGACCAGTGCGTGGGAGGTGACGCGTAGGACTCACTTGTGCGAAAAATTACCCACACGTAAAGCAAGAACCTTTATGTTCCGAGTATAATACGCCTCCTAACCGGCGCTAAGTGACAGACTGATGGGACTGTTCTTGTCTGCTGAAAACAAGTAACGAATGAAAAATAACAATATTACAAAGTCTTGTCAAGCGTTTCTTCGAAGACGGTTTGTGCTTGGTGGAATTGTATATTTATAGGAGTTGATGATTGAGAAAGTGCACTTTGTAGAGATCTAATTTATGACTTTGTCGAAGTTCAAGTGTACTTGTAGGTCAGCTGACAAGTGATCTTCGAATAATTAATTATTATTGGGGTATCTGAATGGAGACTAAACAGTTATAGCTGCAAACAAGAAGATGTGTAGTGATCGTGTATAGGATGAGTACAAGTATATTAGCTGTTAAACCATTGCAGTGCTGCGCAAGCAAAGGTTCTCTCCATCTAATTCGTCTGGCTGTATTCGCCTATACATCTTTTGTTGCTTTTCCTGTTTCTCATTTGTCAATTCCTAGCTTGGATATCTCTGAATGTTTTCTTACGGATCTTCATATTATTGTACATTGTATTTGATTTGGCTAGCGGTCGGGTACGGATCAATCATAACAGCCAGTTCTCGCTACCGGTCTCAGTCCACATTTGCTATGTAAATTAATTCTTGGAACGTCTCCGCCGTTCGCGGGCGAGACGCACTCGACTCCTTCTTTTGTAATGCACGATATTTGGGATTCTCCCGGCTGAGAATGTTTAACGGTCACCGCCTACAAACATCCCTGATGTGCTTTTAATAATAACTTCTTAGATTATGAAACTTTGAAATTGCTTAAGAAATAAAATAAATGTAGCGTTACAATACAGAATTTAGCAACGGTCTCAATAATACAGCTTGTATATATACAATAGAGACAGTGACACATACACAACTATTTGCAAGACAAAGAACGCGAATATGTCATCGTCAGTCGTACAGTGACCTAGGTTTGGTACCTACTGCCTAATAGCCAAGACGTGTGAACACCAAGTTAGGTCTTTATTGACTCTATGTGGCTCTATTATAATGACTTTGGATTAAGTTAAATTTATGGGCGTAAAAATGTCTACAATATGAGTGAGGGACTGACTCCTGAGTGGGCTAGACGTTAACAACTTTAATATAGGGATCAGTGTCTTCTTCCAAACATTCGGTGAAATTATCTTATACAACTATTAACTTAAATACAAAATTTAGACTAGTAATTAAAATAATAGTATTTATTAGATTTGAAAACAAAAATTATTATTTTTTAAATTACAGAACGATTTAACGTGATGTGTTAACATGTGTTAATGATCCAGGGTAGCTTGGGAAATTCACATTTTCGTACGTATGTTGCAGTTCAGTATCAAATACTATCATCATCATCATAATTCGAGAAGAGCTAATAATTTACGTTAGGTACTATACGATATTGAGTTGCAAATTGTAAAAAAGCTTTAGAAAATTTTAATATGCCCTACGAATTCTAGAGAAATCACCGTCGATGGTAATGTAGAAGAATAGCGCATGTGTGTGCGGTATACTAAGTTAGTGATTGCCTACTTAAAAATTCTCTATCTTTCTCTAAAGTTCCTTGATCTTTACTTTATTTTAAAACCGAAACCAATCGTTTTTCGTTCAATTTGGCGTGAAATTTAACAATTATGTTGTCAGTCTGCTAGCGTAATTTGACACAAAATGAATACAATTCCTTTGTGAGTCATACGTGCGAACGGCACATACAATGAATATCAATAAGATTACAGTAGTTCCGTTTTACCAATATTGACGCAGACACGACCATTTTAGCACTGCCACCGCATTTAGTTTAAAACATTAATTAAAGTTTCGCGTTGTTAGAGTTAATAGGTGAACACCAAAGGAAAGGATTTTTAAGGATTTCAGTAACAGTTTATTATGCTTTTTTAATATACTGGAAGATATATTTCACTAATATTAAGTGAGTCATATAGTGTGTTCCGAAACAAGCCTAAAGGAATAATAGTAACTGTAAAGACAAGGGTCTCCGATCATTAAAACTAATATTTGTGGGTTAGAAGGAGAAAGTCCATAGTGTTATTAAAGTATTTGTTTTATATATGTATATGTATTTGTTTTTGCTATACTCTCACACAAGTTACATTCAAGTCTTAATTTCCTTCATTATCATTTAAAATACTAGAAAAAACCCAAACAGTATTGAAACATGTAGGTAGACTTCCAATACAAACAGCACATTATGAATGTGTGTTGTTGCATCACATCAGCAGAATACAGTTGACATATTGACGTCATTACAATTAAGGATTTTGCTAGGAAAACCGCAAATTGAATTAACCACCATTCATCATTTAGTTGCCACCGCAAAGTCCGATAGATACCGAGTGTACATACATGATATTAATATATGTACACGTAGGAGTTCTAAGAGGTAAAATCTGACTGTTGTTTTGTTGTTTCTTGGCAGAGCTGGTTTTTATCGTAAATTATAATTGTTGTCGGATCGATAGTCGACGTGAGTGCACGTGCGTCAGCGACGAGATTACGCTTCGTTTCAATTACCCACACACCGATATGAAAATCATAAAAATGTATTCGCTAAATTGGCTATGAGCTAACGTGAAATCGATGGAACTTGACGTCCATAATACGGACTATTGACGGCAGAGACTCATATACATATTTGCTTTCTAACTTCGCTTGAGTCATTGATTGTTATTGTTAGACATAATTAATATACGCCCAGCGTTCGTGCTATAAATAGGTGCTAAGCAGCTACTAATACGTAATTATAGCTAGTTATGACGTGGCATAATAAGCGAGGGCTGAGGGCATCGCGCGTATGCTCGGCCGTGACCCTGGCGCTGACGGCAGCTCCTCGGAGGCAAGCGGCTCATCTGTAGGCACGACCCTATTTACATAACAACGCACGTCAGGATCCGGCGTTAATAGTGAACGCCACGCCACCATCACCTCCCTGCATTTATTCAATTGAACAAGATCGAGAGCAATAGATGAACGACTTGAGAATTCAGGGGGACGGGGACTTGTCTGCTGCGACTGTGACCGACGACGTTGAATTTGTTTACGAGTGATGTGTTCAGAGTCGTCTGCTGTGGTGTCTCACTTTAGGAACTATGTGATTTGTGAAAAAAAGAAATTAAAAAACAGAATTGCAGTTTAGTGATGTAACCATCCAAGAATTTCGAACTCTGGTATAATCTGTGGAATGTTTCAAATTCCAACAGGTCTAAGATGTATTTTGGAGATTTATTTTTGAACGAAAAGGTGTATTTTTTATGTGCGATGTGGTTTATGAGTCAGTTGTTTTTCGAGCCGCACACAGTTGGTAACCCTGCTCGAGGAAGTCTGCTTCTCAGAACAGTATAGTAATAATATTCATGTGTGCAACCTTGAAAGTTAGCTCCAGTGTTCTAGCTAGCTATAGTGTTCGGCTGCGAATTGTAATCATATCGAATTAGTTAAGAATGCATGTGCGTTTCGTCGCGGTTGGAGTCAAGGCCGTCTCGATAACGCAAACGATCAATTAACGGCCGGGCTTCCTGGCGTATTGGTTTAATAAAATATTTAAATGTACGGTTTGTGTGGGCGGATGAGGGCCGAATGAAACGGGAATAATACCTATAAAGATTTAAATGGAAGCACCTTATCAGATCATTAAATTTCCAATAAATTAAAAATAACGGGTTCGCTATAGTGATAGGTGATATCATATCAAATGCCAAATTGTCGAGTATTCAAATTGGATGATAGAAAGCTAATTTCATCATAGTGCAACATCAAACAAAACTGCAGCGAGTTAGATTTTTTTCTTTGTAGGATTCTCATTTCATTTATTTTTTCTCTGTGACGGTTAAGGTACATCTTTTGTTTCGATCTCTTTGCAACTCTACAACTAACAACAGTGTTGGTCAGCAATGTTTACATTACATACTTAGCATCAAACAACAATGATTGTCCTGAACCTGTCGAGACATGGACAATTATCCACGTTCAAATCTATGGAATAATTAATAAGAAATTTACTTTATTTTACATAACGTATCATTCATATTGTTGTAAAGTAGCAAATCCGTAAATTGCAAAAGATGAAAATTTGTTATACACATACATAACTAAAAAATTAAAAAACAAAACCCGACATCCTTGTTATCAATATGACATGTATAGAGCTGGTCAAGACGAAGCGAATGAGTCCAAACTTGATGGGTTTACTAGTAGGCATTCCAAAATTTCATCAACCACCTCCCAGTTCTAGCATCAGTTCGTTGTCATCATGAGAAATGTATAGGACTGGATAAAGCGAATCTAATGAGCCCAAACTCGATAAGTTTACCATGTTAATAAGCAATCCAGGGTCCTTACCTTCTAGCTCCATCATCAGACCAGCTCAATGGCACCAGATTATACACGAGTATTTCAAATATATATAACACCCCTCTTTTCCGTCGGGGGTTAAAAAAGGGTAAAGGGAAAACTATATTTATATTTAGTTCTTAAAAGGTAGTTAATTTGAGAAATTGAGGTAATCGTTATATTGATGATTACATAGTACATTGTACCGAAACTTTTTTAATAACTATCCAAAATATCTAATGTAACAAAACTGACAACGCATTTCCTTGTATCAAAAAATAATTCTGACTATTGTCTTTGTAGCACCACAGTAGCACTATCATAGAGACCTCGTAGTGTTTTCGTAGCATTGTCGTAGCGTTTACGTAGCCGTTTCGTAGTGTTTTCGTAGCATATTCGTAGCTGCATAGTAGCGTTTTTGTAGCCGCCTCGTAGCGTATTCGTAGCATCGTCTTAGCGGCGTAGTAGCGTTTTTGTAGCTGCCTCGAAGCGTGTTCGTAGCATCGTCTTAGCGGCGTAGTAGCGTTTTTGTAGCCGCCTCGTAGCGTATTCGTAGCATCGTCTTAGCGGCGTAGTAGCGTTTTTGTAGCCGCCTCGTAGCGTATTCGTAGCATCATCTTAGCGGCGTTAGTAGCGTTTTTGTAGCCGCCTCGTAGCGTATTCGTAGCATTTTCGCGTAACATTGTCTTAGAATCGACTCAACGTTTCTAAGCGTAAATTGTATGTTAAATTATATAATAAACATATTTCGACACCTCCTACGTATATTATCGTAACTATAAAATTAACGAAAATGACATTTTTGTATTTATAAATACTTTATAACATAGATTATCGTTTGATCTAAGAAAAAAAAAATATATTTACAAAAGAAGCAAAGATATTAAGAATGCATATTATCTTATGTTCATCTTTAGCGTAGTAAAATATTGTATAGTGCAGTTAATGCATCGTACGCGGAGCGCGTAGGGCCGTTGCGCTGCGCGACTGAATGGTAAGTATAAGTAACGATTGAATACGTCGGGAATGGTGCATGAGCGCAGTTAGTCACATTTTTTTTAAATTTTGTAATGATTTATATTTTTTAATAGACTGTATTAAATAATATAGCTATCAATTATGTCATCTAGGTCGAAACGAATGATTGATGCAGTAATTCTACCGTTAAAACAATATTACGTTTGATTTGCAAAAACCGGCAAACGCTAATAATTCAAATTGTAGTGATGAATTGTGTACCTCCTACCCTTTTGTGGAGGATATTACAAATATAGAAGGTAAGTGATATGTTTTACAATATCAATAACGAATAATTGTAAAAATAATATGAAATGGTTTAATACCCACAGTAAAATATCGTAAGTAAAACTTACGATAATATACGTCGAATTAAGATACTTCTCAAATATCGTAAGTATTTACTTACGATACTTTACTATGGAAATAATATATAAATGTGTTCCGTATTTGTACTTACGATACTTTACTTTGGAATTTCTTTCTCTTTTTTATCCTAAGTCACACTTAAGATATTATACTTCGATATGAAACATAATTTACTATAGTATTCTTTTTAAAAAATCTCAATAAAAAGATATTCTTGATTTTATTTTACAGATTCACCGCTTCCTTTTGACGCAGATATTGATGAGGTAAACCAATTGATGGATTGGTTATCCGAGCTAGATGAAATACGTTATAGTACAAGTATTAAACTCATGCAACAAAGTGACAGTGTATACATACAATAATAATAATTTGTGTCTAAAGTTTATACCTAAAATTTAAAAGTCCCAATTAATTTAAGAGTCATAATTGTAAGTTTCACTACATTTTTATTTTTGTATGTATAAATCGATATTAATATTATGAAGTAATGCGAAAGTATGGCTGAACTAATTTTATAATATGAACTGCAGGCTAAAATATAAAATAAAAGAATATTGCTTTTCAATAGGTTTTGAGATTTAGGGGACCGTAAAAGCAATGGGCTTATATTTTTTTTTTTTTTTTTTTTTTTTATGGGCTTATATTGCAAACTTGGTTTTCAAACAACAAAAGAAACTGAGTTACACGGAAAAACTGATATGATATCTAGGCGTAACTTTAATTTATAGGCTGCCAAGGTCTCTTGTAGAAAACCAGTAAAACTATTTAAATATGTGCAAAAATTTAAAGATGTTTCTACATACATTTTCATTAAATGAACCACTGGTCTACACGTCTTTAGAAAAAAAAGATAACATAAGTGGCTTAATAATAGCGGATCTGCGAGAGTTTCATTGTAATCATCGCGAAGTAATAACTGGCTATATTATTAAAAGTGTTTGCGATCACATATAATCCCTTAATCCCGTAGAATCTCACTCCACTCGCTATAGAAGTAATTTATCTAGACGGAGACCGGAAATTTCATCGCTTGTTTGATTTATATAATGAGTGGTTCGACACTCTTGCGTACTCTTCAATATTTAGTTTTGATGTTAATGAATACTTTAAAATTTGTTTTTATATGTCAGAAAAGACCAGAGTGATAAGTTTTATTATATAAACATATTTAGTTTAGTCCGATACAAACTAAAACTCAATTACATGAAGCACACATTAAAAATAAAGAGGTAGCTCGCAAAAAGAAGTCGACAGCTAAATAATTACTAGTCGCCACTTTCGACAAGTTTTTCAAAAAGTTTTTATAACTCCATACGGTAATATAGTATCCATTATTATAAACAGAAGCTTTCAGTATTTAATCTTACAGTTTTTAATGTGGCTGAACAGGAAAGTATTTGTTTCATATGGCATGAGAGGCAGACGCGGGGCAAATGAAGTTGCTTATATGTATAAGTACATCTTCAAATCACCTGAACACCCTTATAAATTATTTTATAAATACAATATAGCTGCCAAAGACTACTATATTATGTATTAAAGCGTCTACTAGCAGACAATGTGTACCAAATATTGATGCACTGAATGGAAATATTCTACTTATCCCTAACACGAAAAAAGACTATTTATTTTTTATGAATGTATATGTAAAACTTATCTTTTTAAGTTTATGAAACAGGTTTTTGTTTAGTTAATAAGAAGTATTAACTAAACAAAAATCTCTTTCATTAGATTTTTTTTTTTTGATTATTTCATTACATATTTTTAAATTTGTTTTACCTGCATTTTGGAGGACCTAATGAGTGCCACCGATGCTGCAGTTAACGTGGCAACTTACTGGGCCCAAATAATTTAACAAGTTTACCATTGATTCGAAAAGAAGACGAAGAAGAATTTGTTTTAACCAAATATTACTACATACTTACTAGTATTAATGCTTGAATGATAAAGAACTTACTTCATGTTGTTAATTAAATACTAATATTATAAAATACCAATTTAACGAAAATACCGGCCTCATCTAGTTTAAACTAACAAAAAAAAAATTGACGTATAAAAGTGTTTTTGAAAAACCTATTTGCAAATTAAATTTCATTTATCATTTACCATTGATTAATACCTATTTTACTAAGTTTTTTTTATAAGAGAGTATGTTCATTTGGACTGTTTTGATTACGAAATACATTATATTTCAGTATAATAGAAGATGTTTTATTTCAATTTTCCCCATTAATAGCGCTTACCATACGAATTAACGTCTTTGTTTTATTGTATATTATGGTAACTGTAAGCTTCAACACATTATCATTTAATTGGTTCCTAAGTAACTTATCGTACGTATAACATACACTACTTAATCCAACATAAATATCGACGTAAAGTATAGTAAGTACTACATACAACCAAATACCACTGATATTTTCCCTAGTAGAAATCCGTACGTGACTTTTAAGAAATTCTAACAACAATTTCAAGAAACCCTTTCAGAGGTAATATTTCATGCCTAAAAATATAGCCGTATGCCAATTTTGGTTCCTAAATGAGCTTATTTGACTACACTATCATCAATAATGTGCTTGCATATCTTTAAATTGCGATACTGTAAAGTTGATCAAATGCAGTTACGATGTTATACGTAGGAAGTGTCGATTTGTATGTAAACTACATATCATAGCAAAGCCAAATTTCATCCAAATCCATTTGGCTGTTTGAACGTAAAGAAGTATATAAGCAAATACACAACAGTACACACACATACAAACTTTCGCCTTTATATTGATGTGATGTGATTATTGTGATTATGGCTACGTTTAAAAATGACAAGAATAGCCCATAATTATTTTAATTTGGCTTAACACACAAAAAATATGGAAAACTAGCAGTTTAGCGTTTTGAGCGCTCGAATTAAACTAACATTCGATATTTTTAACGTTTAATAAACAATCTAACTAATCAGAGATATTCGATTATTAGTGTTTGATTCTCATTTTTCAATTGTGGTTTGCGGGTCTTTACTACCTGTTCTGCAATACCCATAAATATCGTATATATGTTTATACCATAGTATTTTATATTTCTATGGCAATACCCTTACAATTATCAGTATGCCATTCAAGTATTAGTTCCGTTTGAAAACCTAATCCCCGACACACAGCGCACTAGCCAATCACTCGGCTATTTCAACAACGGGGTCGAAAAACTCTGTTATACAGTGTGAGTATTTTTTGCAACATAAATGAGTTTTATCTATATCTAGGTACCAACAACTTTTTTTTGTGGGAAATTCTCCAATGACTTCTGCGCTCCAGGGTGACTAATACGGGTTACTGACTAAAACCCACTCCTGTATTCCTTCTCTGCCTTCGTTCCAGGACCCCGGGGTTCTCTTTCGCACAACTCATGGCCCCAGTAGGTATCGACCCTGCTGGGCCCCTACGGTACTGCTTATCTCCTTGAGGCAGGTATAATTGACCGGCTTGTTGGTCTAGTGGTTAGTGACCCTGACTGTTATGCCGGAGGTCGTGGGTCGATTCCCACCCAGGACAAATGTTTGTGTGATGAGAACGATCATTTGTTCAGTGTCTGGGTGTAATATATCTATAATATGTATGTATTTAAAAATATATAAGTTTTGTTTATCAGTTGTCTAGTATTCATAACATAAGCTATGCTTAGCTTGAGATTAGACGGTGCTGTGTGATTGTTGTGGAATAAAATAAATAAAATAATAATATACCTACTTAGAGAGAGTAACGATGACACCGTGAACATTTCATCATTGCGTTTTTGTTATCAAAGTGTCATATTGCCAGGGGATTTACCCATTTGTCCTGTACGCAGCAAAATGTACAGACATCATGTTACAGTATTAATTTTCGCACTAGATTGAAAATCTGATAGTGTAACATCAGCAATTTATTGACACGCATTGAAACCGGTGTTGGTGGTCTACTCGCTGGGGAAATACTGGCATAACAATTTTAAATAAGTATCAGATAGAAAAAAAGAGTTCTATAAATACGAAAAAGTTTCATTTTACCTAAATACCTCTTTTTTAATTCGAGCAATCCATTGATCCAAAACTTAACATATTATAAAACTAAGTCGCCCACCGCGTATATCTGTCTCTTTGAACGCGATAAACTCAAAAACTACTTATCGGATTTTCATGCAATTTTGATAAATAGACAAAGTGATTCGTGAAAAAGGTTTGGGTGTTTAACACATGGATATTATAGTACAGAAAAACCGAGAATTTCAAAGATTAATAAACGCCCGGGCGAAACTGGGACGGATTGCTAGTGTATTATAATTAGCTACGATGTAACAGGAAATTGGTTGATTCATTATTACGATACGATATACCGTTCACGTATTGTGAATACGTGCTAAAAATATCCTCATTAAAACCCTTCCAAAATTTACACCGAACGCTCACGTTAATTCAATGACATATTGAATTGTAATAATGAGCACATTTCAATTAATTACCAACTATGTATTACATTTCGGTAGTCACGTTTACACAGTTTTCCCGCAAAAGTTAATTAACCAATTATGGTAAAAATAAATATGGAATTTCGCTTGACATCATCGTCAACTTGGTTCATGCATCGAGTTTTATTCATTATACATTTAATCGAAAAAAAAAAATACAATTCGACAAGGCATTGTTCTGTAGTAGCTATAGTCCCTTCTTTCGCCGGCCATTGTCATCGAAGATATATCTGACACACGTCTCGGCAATCCTGTCGTCCCTTATCAAAGATAAAATGTCGGTAAGCCTTATCATTCTAATCTGTTCAACCTTTGCAAACCTAAAACGAAACTTTCGGCATTAAAAAAAGAAATAACAAAGTGGTGAACTTTATTTGACATTTCCTGTGACGCACACCTCAATAAATTAATCTGTTATTGTAATGGTAAGCAATCAGCCGTCTAACAGCCTCAATGTCTTGATACCAGGTAGCCATAAATATCAAACAGTATTTACTCCAGTAGGTGCAATTATAGAGTTATGTAGCGTGTAATTGTCAAGCGGAAATGCAAAGGTTTCTATTACACAGTTATCACACACACAAATAGCTGTTGAGTTGCATGTCGTATCGTTAAAAGCGATAAGAAATAAAATGTTTGTTATCATTTAATCATCTGTATCCGCTCGGTATAGCCACAGGGAAGTCCTTTAATCTTTTCTCTGGCAGCTGTGAATAAGTAATCCCGGAAAACGGCAATAATGTTCCTAAAAAGCATTAAAAAGTTTATTGATGCTGAAGACGTCTACTTTCCTTTTAAAAGATAAATTAATTGGTTCTCATTGAATGCTTAATAGGATTAAAAGTCGAATGAAGTTATCATTTCTTTTCTAATTTTCCACTTTGCGAAGATCTACTGCTACCTCTGCGTTCAGGAGATAAAAGGATGAAACGAACTTATGGAATTCTTAATTTTAGTTTATTTATAATTTAATCAGTAAAGCTTTGGTTAATTAATTTGTATAATCGGTTAATCAATCAGTAATCTTTTATGTAGGTTAGTAAAATATAAGCAGGCACCTAACTGGGTACAACTACAACCTACCTTTTGATTAACGGTGATCAAAAATGTTGATAATAAAATTATGCATAATTCATCAAAGTGTTGATTATCCACGATTAATGAGCAAATAAAGGTACATAAGAATAAAATTACGTAAGTGCCGACTGGTATGTATTAAATTAATAATTAACGTACGATGTGTACGAGCGTATGATGTGCACATATCTCAGTAATTTTCCTTATAAAATTAACTTATTAATTCCATACAAAGTAAGGTATTCCGTAGCAAAAAGAGTTTTGCGTCGAGGCCGGATTTGCGTATCTGTAATAGGCGATGGTTTGAAGGGACAAGGTTAAAACTAATAACCAGATACTTAGAGCCAAATTCACCAATAAACTAATCGCGATTATATAAAACAAAACGCAGTTTGAGCGCCTAATCGAGATTATAGCTTCATTTTGCGTTTCACCGCTATGAATTTAACCTAGTTTACGCTAAACTCAGTTTAAATTCTTTTGTTGTCGCCCATGTTTACGATACGGGGCTTTAAACTAGATTACGCTGAGCTCAGTTTAGTTGAACTAAGTTTTTATATTGAATGATGAAATCAGCCCTTAGTCACCTAATAACAAACCACAGTGAGTGTAATTGGGGTTAATATTGTCACAATCTCCACACTCAGCAAATAAATGATTGCATACAATCAGTAGCACGTAATGAGCGGATTCCAGGAAGCTCTGCTCATCCTCCTGCTATCAATTCTATATATATGAATTAATGATGATCTTGCGACGTTTTTCGTTATTAAACTGACTTATTAATAACATGATTGTTTTATACGTGTATTAATATACCTTCCCGATGTCAATGACACATTGTGCGCAATGCACGCTTAACCTAATAATGAATAATAGTGTAACAATATTTTAAAATTGCTCACTAAGCAAGTAGGCAGCCAGCAGCCACAGTGTGCCCTTCCACGCACATGAATGACTCCACGTATTGTTGATTCGGTGAGTCAACGAGCAACGTACACTCGCAGCCGCAGCCGACGACTCATTCATGCATTCACACAAAAACCTTAACAATTAGTCAAACAAATATTAAAAGGATCAAATTACTTGAAATTATTATGTGTGTGGGAATACACGTTCGTTCGTTGTGTGAATGTGAATATTCGCGCGATTGTCATGGAATTAGTGTTAATGATTTCGGTGACATAAATAAATACAAGCAGGTCTTTCATTTACTGTATTGTTAGTGTATTAAAGTTGTGAATTTGTGATGTGTTTAACATACTCGTAAGTACAACTCTATCACGTAGACCACCATTAACCATTCTAAGACATGCTGTGAAGATACAAGGAAAAATGCTTCTTTGAAATGCGATACTTAAATGGAAACACCAAAAAATATAAACAGTAATTTGTGAAACATGAACATCAATTTACTTACGTATTTTTTGGACGGAGCAAAAACTGTAAATGCCTTTTTGCTTTGATTAACTAATTTCAGAGTTCTGTCAGCAGTTCGTTTTAACAAGAACAGCAAAGGATCTAATGTAATTACTGTTAAGCAAAATAAACTAAAAAAAAAAAACAGTTGGCAAAACAGCAAAGACGACCTCAAATACATAGAATTGAAAGGTTAGAAGAGACTTACCTACAATATTTTGGCCACGTAGTTTTAAAACAACTTTTTTTCGTAGCGAATAGGCACGAGTTAGTTTCAAGGAGCCCCGCTCATGCCACAATCACTGACACAGATTGCGGGCTCATCCACGCAGAACTCGTGAGGTGCCATGACAGCACCCCATTTAAAAGGCAAATACGGTCACGACGTGCTCACACGGATGTGCAGATATCGTTACGATGCGCCTTGTGCAACTCATAGCACTAATGCATCCACCAGACAAAATCAACTTTAGAAATGTGACGCAACTCTTCGGCTATCTTCTCTCACAATCCTGGTAGGAAATTGAAACGCTTGAAATATTGAACTGCAATTTCACTTTAATCTGGGTGGGAATGTTTGTGTTTTTAGGAATCCTTAAAATATAGGATACCGTACATTTTAAGAGTGAGATTTTATGAGTGGTCTGTATATTTGTAAAATTCTAGTGTATATTTGTATAATTCTAGTGCATTCTTAGAGTGGCGGTAGGTACGTGAATGATCAAATTTATACAATATGTTGTTATGTCTCTGTTTTTGTTTTTTTTTTTTTTATGTTGAAAATATGTTTGTGGTTACGAGTTTAGACAAAAATCGTGATTTATTTGGTGGCTCTTCTAATGACTGTTCTGACAACATCATAGACTTAGAGAAACAAATAAATCCGTCTATTGCCTTAAATAAAAGATGTAGACTTCATGTACAGCCTTCCTAATTACCTGTCTAACTAACCTGGTATTAAAGTCTAAACAATATCGAAGCACTTTATTTGAGTACCGCTTACAGCACTGCTTACCCATTAAGGTAAAAAAGCGTGACGGCGATGACATCGGGTGAACGGACAAATCGTAACGGTTTGTTCGGCTACGGAACTTTAATAACACCGTGTAGTACAAAACCACTGATAGACATAACGTAATTAGTAATTACGTAAACGTCACGCATTTTATTTTGGTTCCTCAAAAAGATCGACGAAATAACGAGTCATATAGGAACCATCTGAACCATCTATGCGGTTCGTCCGATTTAGTACAGATCGAAAAAAAAAGTTCGTTGCTCGGTAATGTTGGTAATGTGTGTGAATAAGGAAATTGTTGTGAGAAACGTTATATGATTATGATTGAGGATGACAGTTTGATAAATAAGAGTAAGTGGAGACAAGAGAAGCCTTGGATGGATCATGTGAAAAACTATGATTACTTAATATAAGAACGTGATGTAGCGTTCCACGCCGCCTCAAAGAGATAAGTTACAACACGGCCCATGCCTACTGGGGCCATGGGTCGACATCTGAAAGGAAACCCCGTGGTCCTAGACCCCAAGACAGCTAAAAGAAAATAGGTGTGGTTTTAGTACTAAAAGTCTGACACGTCCTCCCGCTAAGCCCTATAGTGGGAGAGGACATGATTTACCACCTCAAAAGAAAGAAGGTGTCTGTAGAGGAGGGAGGAGATACAGACAGAAAATGGAGCTCGAGATCGACGAAAGTTAACTGATTTTGTATCACGGCATCTAACAGTGTTTTTCCTCTTGTTCCCAGATCGTTGTCGACTAATTCGGATGCGGCGCGGACGCCTGCGTGCCATGCTGTGCTAGTATCCACCATGGTGGGTGTGGGCGTCGCGGAGGGAGGCGGGGGCGGCGGCGGCCCTGGCGACGGCTACTATGGGGAGTACTACCCCCCCGAGCAGTACTACGTGCCGCAGGAGATGTGTCCCCATCCCCAGCAGCATCCTCAACACGCGCATATGTGTACAGTGCTCCCTGAATACGGTGAGTTCATTTCTCCCGTAACATGTTCATTCACTTTAGAGTTTACAGAAAATATCAATCTTTTTTCATCATGATAGCGCAACAGAATAAGGTAGGTTCGGGTATTAAGGCCTAGCAAAGTGAGATTGGAAATAAAATAAAAACTATTCATCCAAGTTGATTAATTTCAATGTTAAATAAATCTATTGATCTATTACTATAAAATATAAACAAAAAAATTTAAAGTTATGCTGTAAATAAAAATAAAATAATTCAAAAGCCCTGTCCGTAGACTTTGTTTTGTCATTGTCGGGTAATATGGTCTACATATATAGGACATCATAAATTGTAATATAACTGTAATGGACAATGATAATATAATCATAGATATACGTTATTCATGCTTGACGACTTAAAAAAAGCTTTCAAAATTCTATTGATTACCTTTTTTTCTCTTCCTCTCCTGTGACATTGTTTTTTATATTATATAAAACATAGCCGACCAGTTTTACTAGTAATTTATTATTATATACTTATTTTTATTTTTGTATAGCTTCTTTTTATAATGTGAATGTGAAAACACCGTAAACTCCGCGGATTCAAGGATTACAATTTTTATTGTGCTTTTGGGTATTAAGCTGACCGATCTACATTATCCTCTCATATCTATTAATATTTTAGTATGAAAATATTGCAGAAACAATCATTTTTTTAAAAGAGTAACCATGGAGTTTACCGTGCG
This sequence comes from Leucania comma, assembly GCA_958295575.1. NCBI lineage: Eukaryota > Metazoa > Arthropoda > Insecta > Lepidoptera > Noctuidae > Leucania > Leucania comma. The sequence goes on from OY282468.1 coordinate 9,347,695, forward strand.
CTAGCTTCTGACGTTTTATAACTGCCCATGTGGGCTAATGTGAAATAAACGATTTTGAGTTTGAGATTATATTATCAGTCAGATCAGGGGCTTTACCATGACGTGTTAAATGTCAGGCCTGCGAGCGAGAAAGAGAGATAGAGCTATATTTATATAGCTCCATCCCTTTAACAGTTCAGTTTAAAATGGATCGCGTTGAGGTAGGGCCTAAAGACCACTCAAAAGTGTGCGTATCATCTGCTGACGAGCCAACGCACCCCTCATGATACCACTTGCAGATTAGTACAGATACAGATTGTAGATGAAACTAAAGACGAAGTCGAACTTATCCACCTTAGGTCTTTACTTAGATGCAAGATGGTCCAACAAGTGTGCAAAGTCGATGCATACTTTGCATCTTCTTGGTAAAGTTTGAGTATTTATCGTGCTCCTAACAAGGATTGACCAATTTCGTTTAATTTTATTTATTGTACATATAGTGTAACGGCACAGTTGGTGCGGTGCAGCAGTGGTTCAACAATTGCCAGCTTCGCTGTGTGTCGCGTGTTCGATTCCCATACGAAACCAATCATTTTTATGTCTTACAGATAGGTATTTGTTTCTGTTTTTTTTATTATGATGGAAAATCATCCAATGGTTTCTCTTATGTATGTGAATTTACATGTTTGTGACCTAACTTAGAGCAACATTTTTTTAACCCAAAGGTTGACTGGTAGAGAATGCCCTGTTACATTAAATCCGTATACGACTACTGTACATAAAGTTTAATTAAATAAATATTTTGACTTTGATTTTTTCTTTAAAACTTTCTGGCGTTGGGCCTTGACACGTCCGGCGAAAAATGACAGGAGAAGAGACCCCAAGTAATTGGATAAAGGTAGAACTACACTTCGCACATATGTGCCACACACCGCACACACCCAATCTGGGCGTGTCGGTCTCCATACATTTTATGTGAAAACTAGACTTAAGAGCTACACTTGATCCACGCTACGCGACGTCGTTCTACGTTAGGGTTGCCAACCGTACTAGAATATATAGTATTGTACTATATTTCGGGTCTGTGTACAATATACTGTTGAAAAATATATAGTACCCAAAAATACTATATTTTCTACATTTGACTGATACGGTAGCGTGTATCCGAACGTATCTATCTTATTGCGTTTTGAACTTGTTAATGTCAAACGAATGTTTGGTCATTGGTCTGCTATGTTTATGTTCTTTGATTTTGGTGGTTATTTTCAATTAAGTATTGTTCTTTTGTATAAGAAGTCCGAAATAATTAAGAAAATAGTAGCGGTAGCGAAAGTGGGCCGCGATCACCGATAGTCAAAAAGAAAAATAAAAAAAGACTTTAAAAATATTAATCAAATATAGTTTTTGATTTATATTAATTCAAATAGGTTGTCATAAAGCACGAAACTTTTATTTTAGAATTTAAATAGTTAAAAAATGCAAGAAGTGTAAACAAATATAGTACTTAAACCTAAATAACAAACATTTTTTTTGCTTTTTCTATAAAATACTATATTTTTTTGAAGTGTACTATATTTTTTTATAGCTTTGTTTGAAAAATACTATATTTCATCGAAGAAATGTTGGGAACCCTATTCTACGTACAAATCAGGCGTCTTACACGTGTGCGTCGGTGTAATGTAGTTCTTGCTTTAGGCAAGGCAAAGAGAGAGTTGGTGTTAACTTTGATTGCAGTCAGTGGCGTTCATCAGGTTCTTAAAAGTGCAGGTGTGCCCAATGGGCACTTCGTTACTCCAGCATGTGAGTCAGTCAGACAGTCATGTGAGTTCTGGAAAGGTTACTTACATTGGGTGTGATCTATTATAGATATTAGGTTATCTAAGGGATTATTACATCGGGGTGTCTTCTGGATCTTAATGATCAACCAAAATAAAATGATCTGGGAGCTTACTCTCGATTTTAATTCCGATCGGTCGACATCGGAATTGTGACGTTAGGCAAGGGTACCTAACGTCACAATTCGATGCTAGGGCGAAATTGCGTCACCTTTTTGGGAAACTAAGCAAATTTTGAAAAGATTGGGCTTGGCGTGTGGTCACGAAATTTTAAACCAATTTGGCAAGAAATTATGATATGAATTTTTGAACAGCAGCGTCATCTATTTGATGATGGGGTGTCGGGAGAGCACGATTTGGATTATTCGAATATTTTTATATCGATTTGTCTTATATTATCCAGTCGGGTCTATAAAACCCCATTTTACCAAGTTGTGCTTGCAGTGTTATATGGATCATAAAGATTTGACTGTGGTGATGACTCCTCTATCCTTGTCAACATATTATTCTATGCATTCACTAAGACGTTCCCAATTTAATCGAGGCTAATACTTAAAGCCAAATAAGTTTCCCAATTTAATAAAGGCATACTTAAAACCAAGTAAGTTTCCCAATTTAATGGAGGCATGCTTAAAACCAAGTAAGATTCCCAGTTTCATTATTCCCCGAGAGGACGCCGGCGTCCGCACACCTATTGTCTTTCTATTGTGTCTCTAATTACGGTATTCAACAGGTTAATGGAGGCTAATACTTAAAGCCAAATAAGTTTCCCAATTTAATAAAGGCATACTTAAAACCAAGTAAGTTTCCCAATTTAATGGAGGCATGCCTAAAACCAAGTAAGATTTCCAGTTTAACCTTTTGAATACCGTAATTAGAGACAAATATAAAGACAATAGGTGGCGGACACCGGTGTCCTCTTGGGGCTTCACAGTTGGAGGCTAATACTTAAAGCCAAATAAATTTCCCAATTTTATAGAGGCTAATACTTTAAGCCAAGTAATTGTAATGTTATAATTTTCCCTTGAGCTTAGCAACTCTATCAGCATCATATCCTTTCAGCCGAAAGCCCAGTCTTATGCGTCTCGTATCCTCCATCATCAGACTATCGACAACCCTATCCTTATCAACAAATTCCTCGTGTCTAAATGCAAGAGGTCGGTCACTTCTTTTAGTAACGCTTCGCTATTGTTCATTTAGCGCCGGTAATTAACAAGTGTAATAAAACTTCTTTTTACTTATTTTCCTCAAATGAAAAGCGATTTTTTCCTACTATTGTTTTATTAAGTGAACAGCAATAAAACATTATTGCAGCAAATACTGTTTTATTACTTAAGTACTTTTTACTTATGGAATGCAAATTTTATTTTCTATTTTATCATCCAGATAAATACCGGTTAGGTAGTTTATTCGCTCGTAACAGCAAGTATTGTAGCTGCCACAATAGTTCCACAAATTCTCACTGAATTTTTTGTACTATCGCTACATAGGTTGTATTTTTATATCTACTATTTTCAATTTAAAAAAGCTAATATTACCTACTTTCATGTTATTTACTAACTTTACTACTACTGCAGAAAGAAAAATACCTCGTGAGTTGAATAGCTTTCGTTTTAAAGGACTAGAAAAAATAAAATTTCAGAACATTGCATCCGGTTGTTGTAACTGATAGCCACAAAGTAGGTCAATTCACCGCTTACAGCTAACAATAGCTGCAATGATTTGAAAGACGCAAGAGATAATTTAAAAATAGGTCAAACAATAGGTAATCTATCATCATGAACTCATTCCTTTTCTAAATATGGAAACAATGACACGTATTTCGAATTTGTTGACTACCATAATTTTGTTTTCTAAAACAGCAATTAGGGTTCGCTTAAAATAGCAACTCTGCAAACCACATTCAATTTGTGGTTGTGTCAGAAAGTTAAGTAACCGTAGCGAATTAAAACTGGGAAAAAACCCTTCTACCGCGAGTCGAAACAAAGAGCTTCAAGGCTCTCGTGGGATTCCTAGTGCACGGCATTGCTTAAGACTGCGGTCGCGTTGCATCGCGGCGCGGCGAGCCGGCCTCAACTATGCGGCACGTTTCCGCCGCGGGCGACTCCTACCATCGCACCATAGCGGATGATCCCACAAATAATGTTTTCTACGAACACCCAAAACACGTTCATTCATAACCGCAAAGTTACGGCCCGGAACGACGGCGTCGATGTCAAAATAAAGCGAAATTAAGCCACCCGTGACGTGGCACCGCCTCCAAACCCCGCACGCGAGCTGGAATCGACATGCAAACACTATCAGCTGTGTTTATATTATACTGAATACATACATAAATTATACATAGCCACTAACTTTTTGATTATTATGTAACTTATCAAGCGTGAATGTAAACATTAAACAATATTACGTGTACCCTTGCAATAAGTTGAAAGTTAGTTTTTTGGACTGTTATGGATCACGAATAATTTGATTATTTTATCTTATCTAGTTCTATATATAATTTATTCTGCAGAACTTTAGTGAATATAATAAACTTTACAGATCCGAAATATTAAAAATTCTTATTAATAATATTATAATCCTATTTGGCGTAGTGTTTGAGCGATTGGCTGGTGCGACGCTTGTCGCGCTTTCGATTCCCGCATGGAACATATATTTGTAGGGCCTATAGGTTCTGAATGTGTTTTGTGTATGTGATTTAACGTGATTGTGAAAGCTTGGTGCTTTCACCATAACGTTTCATCACGTCACACAATAGGTAATTAGTCTAGATTGATTTAAGTTGTTTTTTTTTTAGGCTTTTTTATATATTTTTTTATGAAGAAAAGAATCGTAATAATAATTTAAACTAAAAATATTACTTAATTCATCAATTAATTAAATGGAATAAGGTACAGCTGAGAACCGACACATTACTTTGTTTCCTTAAAGCATAAAACGTTCATGTTTGGGAATTAGTTATTAAAATGGCTATTATTAAAATGTATTGAATGAGTCAAATTATAATGAATCAAATCCGCGCACTAAAATAAAATTGATCCGTTTATCCGGTCACCTCGACCTTTTCATAATGGTTAAAAGGTCACGATGACATCAATACCGACAGGACCGTCTCATTTTTAAAGGCTATCCTATCCATATGATCTAGCATTTAAATAAAAAAAAATCAACGTCTCGCAATTGATTTTTGACTTTGACTTGAAATAAGGAGCACAACAGAATAAGGAGCACAACAGAAACTCCTCAGCAGTGAGCTTATGGGGAAAGAGAGAGGACTAAGAGGGATGTTGCGTATGAATTTTAAGTGAATTTTTCATCACTGATTTCCTTAAATATCCAATACTCAATACTCAATACTTTATTGCATTCCATAGTACATATAGGTGGTATAAATATTGTCACGATCAATATGGACCCTTTCGGGCACAGCAAAGTTAGGAGAGAGGACGAAGACTATAACAATTCATGTAATCAATTAATTATTATTATAGGTAATTACATGTGTAAAAGGTTATTAGATGTATATGTATAATATTATGTGGAGAATTATGTTACATATTTTACTTAACCGCTTATCAGAATCAATCAATAAAGTTGACCGTTTTGCTTTTCCAGGTGGTATGCCCGTAGTGCCATCAGGCACAATGATGCCGCCCATGATGCCTCCGGTGCTAGACGAGAATATGCGCCATTACCTGGTGCATGCGCAAGCGCATCCGCACCACGCCGCGCACCATCAGCCGCAGCATCACCAGCCACAACACCACCAACCACCACCTCACCACCAACCGCCACACCATTATGTGAGTATAACCATTATTGTAGCTAACCCGTACTCTCCCATAGCAGGGCTAACCTAGGCCTCCCACGATTGTTATCGTATTGCCATTGAAAAATATAATGGTATTCTTTGTCTATGAATTTTTATTACTTTCATGGATACCAGCCAGACTGTAGCCACCCCACAGCATAGTAAGTTTTGACATTCTGAGCAATAGGAGACACGCCATTTTATTCCTCGGTCACCGCGCACGAGCGCAACAGCAGAATGTTGTCATCGTACGATGCCCGCACATCAAAAATATCCATTTTGACTTCGAGATTCGGAATTTTCTTAACTTGCTTCGTCAAAAGAAAAACCACTTCATTCAAACATTTGTTTTTTACTTTGATTTGCATGAAGTACTTCGTAGTCATGGGTCTAGAAATGTCCAGGATTTCTAAGAAGGTATTAATAACAATAATACGATAATAGTGTTGAAAAATAATATTGTTAGCCCACATAAATTACCAGACCAGGATCGTACGCGATAGATAAGACGTATAGCAGGCAGTAGCTATAGGAAATCTAATTAGTGTTATCCCGGACAGAGCTAATAAGATTTCCTTCATTTATTAGATCCTTGTTTTGTTTGGGACTACTTACTCCTTCTAAGAAATCCTGACTCATGTATGCCATATGTGTAACCAGGATCCAAGGCGGCACACTTTGGCATTCTACTGCGTTACAAAAACAGCAGTGTCCTAGAAAAAATAAACTATTCACTATGACTATACGACGGCTTAGAGTCCACATCAGGATAATCGAAAGAATTCTATTCACTGCATTGCGAATGGACTTCCGACCTTCCTGTCTTGAATAAACACGACAAAATCTAGTACACCCACAATCTAGTAATTCCATCATGCAGTTGTAGGTTCTTGTTATCTAATAAACTTCTTGTTATCCGTTTGATAGTTACACCTTCACAGCCAATCGCTTTACAAATTGCAGCCACCGCGTTATATAAGTACATAGTTAGTACACCTATATTACTTATTGGCTATGCATTCCGAAGGCATAAGTGCAGCCGGTGCAATAGATTTAGTTATTAAATATTAAGCGATTTATAACAAATAAGCTTTTGGAAGCCTTATTTTTTATATTTTGAGAGAGTCTCGCTACAATAAGCTTACCTACTTGTCTTTTTGCTGCGGCTGCGGCTATGCCAATATTTGCAAGTTGCCAGAATTTTTCATAAACTAAGTAGGTACCTAGTTAAAAAAAAACGAAAGAAGAAGTATAATGAAATCAAAATGTAAGATTAGAAATGCGGTAAAAACTTAGCATGTGTGAAGGAGGTAGTCATTACACGCTGACTCGTCGTACTGTCGACAGCATACCTTATAAAGTCCATTGCCCTGTCAAGGCCGCTTAATAATAATATTTTCACAGTTCCATCTTGATAAACTAGAAATGCTGTTTTTTTTTTTCTTTAAACGGGGTTTTCCCATTGAAATGACATAACAACAACAACATAACAACATTTTAATGACATGTACTTGATTTAAGTAAATAGTAAAGTAAAAGAAAATATAGTACCTATATAATAGATAAATACGAGAATTGGCCAACGTTCAAATTTAAGTCGCCTCAGCGATAATCGTGTCAAAAAATGTAAGGAAATTATTTTAAAGCGACTGGATGGGATGATTGTTATATGCTTGACTAGGGACTGATTCTTAAATCGGCGCATAACGTTTAGTTAAAGAATAAATATCCATACAAATTCAAACAAACACACCCACACACAAATACGTCTGGCTTATTACTATGTATTCCGTATTCCATACAAAAATGGTCAAACCTCCATATTTTTTTCCTGAAATAAAACCTCTATTGAGAAATCAGCCCTAAATTATTCAACTAAAATTGAAAAAGTTTGCTAAAAGCGTGCCCCGTGTGTTTATTTCCCCCCTTATTTAATATACTCTTTGATTGTTTTCTATTCTATTTTTTAAAAGCTGGCAAATAGAGCCGATGTCGACTATTCTGCCAATGTCAAAAGTAAATTGGATAAGCAAGTATGTGAATCATTAACACAAACAATTAATATGCTAGAAACGAAGTAACTATGGAGGTGTAAGTCTTCGATTGATACAATTGGACTTCATGTGTTAGTACTGGACTGAAACAAACACAAAATAAAGATACATAAATATTAAATTTGTTAGAACATTAATTATATACACGTAACCACAATTACATAGAATTCAGGGCTCATAATTTGATGTTATTGTGACGGATGAACTTCATCAGCGCCACAAGTAGTTCTGGAGAAGAATATGTAAGGAGGGCGGGGACATTAATCGGGAGAGGAATTTTGAATTTTGGGAGACGGCTATAAAGATCTAAAGGAGGGACGTTGTTTGTGCATTCAAAAAATATGTGATCCAATGTACCTTCTTCTAGGCCACACTCGCATATAGAAGAGTCGCGAACTCGGATTTTTTCCAAGAAGACAGGAGTGCAGCAGAACCCTAAGCGAATTCTGCAAAGGACGGAAATGACTGGTTTGGACATTTTTTTGAAAGGGTAGAACCAAGGTTTAGATTTAATGGTTGGCTGTACTGCGTAGTAGAATTTACCTTTCTTCCTACCAGAGGCATTCCACCGCTCCTGCCAAGCACATTGAAGACTTGCTTTTGGCAGGTTCAGTAAGTCGTACCCCTGATAAGAATAATGAGAAAGGTCAGCTGTGGTTGACGAACAAGCGTCTTTTGCCAAGGTATCAGCATATTCGTTACCCTTGATGCCACAGTGGCTAGGTATCCAAACTAGCTGAACTTCTTTTTGATTATTAAAAGACGAAAAGAGAGACTTTTTAATTTTTAAAATTAGTGAGCTGTGCAATTTACTTTTAAAGGGGTTCTGGACCAAAGCTTGTAGGCAGCTAAGGGAGTCTGTGAAAATTACGGCTTTGTCGATGTTATGGTGTGACTCTATGAAAAGACAAGCTTCTAATAAAGCCACACATTCGCCCGTGAACACAGAGGACTCCTTGGGGCATTTAAATTGTAGGATAATCCTGGAATTTTGGTAGTAAGTTGCAGCTCCAGTGAAACTGGAGTCAGTGAATTTCGAAGCGTCAGTGAAAAATTTTTGATAACCATTCCATCGCTCGCCCACCACCGCGTTGAAGGCCGAATCCGCCGAAGGAGAATTTTTGGAAATGCCGATGTTGTAGAAAATTTTTGGGGTGAAACATAAAACTTCATATTCAAAATTAAAAAGGGGTAGTTTGGGATATTGGACGATCGGACATTCGAAGTTTTGAGTAATACGAAAATATTTTAATATTAAGGGGATTTCTTTATTATTCCAGTAGTTTGAAGATCTGTATAAGTTATTTAGTGCGTTCAGTTTTGAAATAAGGGGATGGGAGGATCTACATATTATCCGAGACACAAAACGGGAGGCTAAATATTGCCGCCTTAGGGCTAGAGGTGGTTCAGCGCACTCGACCTGCAACGCGTTAACGGGGGAGGACTTCATACACCCAGAGATGATCCGAAGGCAGTTAGACTGAATCCTATCTAGTCCGGCCAAAGCACCTTTATTGCATGGTATTAAATGAAATGTACCGTAATCTAATATGCTGCGTACTAAGGCGTTATATATAAGTTTCATGGTGTAGGGGTGGGCACCCCACCACACACCCGCAAGGACTTTTAAAATGGCAATAACGCGTTCGCATTTTTGGATTAAGAAATTTATGTGGTACTTACCTGTTAATTTTGAATCCAAAAAAACGCCTAAAAATTTTGCTTTGTTTGTCAGCGGAATGGGTTTTCCGGAAATAGTTATTGTAATGGGAGGGATAGTTCTTTTGCGAGAAAAGACTACTGCAGAGCTTTTCGGTGGAGATAATGATAAGCCGTGGTTCAACAGCCAGTGATTCAAAGAGTCCAGAGAGAAGCATAGGGATGATGCAGCGTCAACGATGGAGGAATCTGACACGTACAGGACTAAGTCATCGGCATACTGGAGGATGTGGCAGTTATTGTTGAGACAGGAGCCAATTTCGGCTGTATAGAGATTGTACAGAATAGGGCTGAGGACGAAGCCCTGTGGGAGTCCTCTCCAAGTAAGCCTTTCATCAAAGTCCTCTCCCTGGACCCTCAAAGTCAAAGAGCGACAATACAATAGTCCACATATGCATTCGATCATCTTTACCGGGATGCTCAGCTGGTGCAGTTTCTGCCTGAGGACGGGAAGAAGAACGTTATCGTATGCGGAGGAGATATCTAAAAAGCCTGCGACGACGGACTCGTTTTTAGAAAATGCCAGACGGATATCTGTCACTAAAACTCCAACACTATCCATTGTGCCAAGCCCTTTTCTAAAACCGAATTGGTAGTTCGGCAGTAAGTCTCTGGATTCCACTATCCACTCGAGTCGGTTCTTAATAAGATGCTCCATTAATTTAGCTAAGACTGAGGACAAAGCTATAGGTCTAAGGCCGTTCGGATCATCTACATGTTTGCCCGGTTTCAACAAAGGGATAATAATTTGTAGTTTCCACTGATCTGGAACCCAACCATTATCATAACAGAAATTAATAATATTGAGGAAATATGATTTAGCTTTATCCCCGGAATGTTTTATAAACGAGTATATTACACCATCGGCACCAGGTGCCGAGTCACGGACATGGCAGAGTACCATGTTCAACTCCTTCAAAGTAAATGGCGCATCAAAGGGATCGTTGGATACAGTATTTAAGGGAACACTATGATATTCAGATGCAAGTGGAACATACGGAGGGGCTATTTTGTCAAAAAATAATTCAGCTGTTTCCCTAGTAATTGGCGATGATATTGAAGGTGAGCAACCACATCTAAATCTTTTGATGTTCTTCCATACTAATGAGATTGGAGTGGAGGGGGACAAGGATGTACAGAACTTCACCCAACCTGCACGTTTTTTCCTGCGGAGAAGACGTTTAGATCGGGCATATGCTTGTAGATACGCCAGCAGATTTTGGGTGGTCATCTCCCTATTGTAACGTCTTTCAGACTCGTTTCTCAACCTAACTGCTGAGGTGCATTCTTGGTCCCACCATGGAGGTGACGGGATTTTGTTTCGGGCACTGTTTTTTAATGGGAAACAAGAATCTGCACTAGAAGTAACTGCTTCAACGAAACCTTTATAACAGCTCTTGGCATGGCGGTGATCAGAAGGATCGGATAAACTTGAATTTAAATTTGGAAGAGTATCAATTTTCTGCTCCAGTAATGAAGCGAACTTTGTCCAATCTGGATTGGACAAGTTGTACTTCAAAAGTGGAGGGGAAGCTTTTTCTAAATAAGTTCTATTAATCAAAGAAATGACAATGGGGTAATGGTCACTACCATGCGACAAGGTTGTACATTCCCAATGAGTCGAAGCAGCTAACTCAGCAGAGCAAAATGTTAGGTCAACACAACTTTTCTGCTGACCAGGGGGAGACCTGCGTGTTGGGCAACCATTGTTTAATATACAAAGGTCCAAATCATCCAGTATCTCTATCAGAGCCGAACCAAACGCATCGCAACGCTCAGACCCCCATCTATAATGATGACAGTTAAAGTCACCCATGACCAGAATAGGACCTTGAATGTTTGAAAGAATATTTCTTAAAACAACTAAAAAATTTTGTTGAGGATGGGCAATATATACTGATAATACTGTGATACCTTCCATCTTTCCAGCTACAATACTCATATCGCCAGTAAGTGAAGGCAAAGATAAGGGCAAAAGTGGAACCCGATTGTTAACAAAGAGAGCCGATCCTCCATATCCGTCGGATCTGTCACATCGGAGGACATTGTAATGTGGTATACGGAAGCTAAGGCTTGGGGTGAGCCAAGTCTCAGCTATGGAGCAAGCTAGAGGTTTATATTTGTTGAGAAGGAATATGAGGTCGTGCTTTTTATGCCACACGCTCCTCACATTCCACTGTAGAAATGTTTGGCTGGACGCCATTTCTAATTGGTAAAAGGATTTTTATTAGTTGATCGGCAACGTTGGACGGTAATTGGGGATTAGAAGAAGATGAGATAAGGGTAGGTAAGAGTTTGATAAGGAGTTCAACAATGGAAATATTATTGCTAGGTGATGCATTGTTCAGGTTGAGGGCGCAGCCATTTGGCTGTGTGGATTGGGGAGAGCTTACTAAATTGTTGTGGATACTTTTGTTGTATGATGGGGAAAGTGGGGCATGGGTTTTGGGATTGAGTGTGACTGTTTTGCGGTATGACTGAGTAGTTTTGGCAGCATTGGCATAATTCTGGGAAGGAACTGGAACTATTTTGCTAGCCTCCACATAAGAAATTGACTTCTCAGCCATAATGGTCTTGATGGCCTTCTGTCTACCATGCTCGGGACATGACCTGCTATTGGCGAAGTGATTGCCCGAGCAGAGCACACAAAAAGCCTCGCCCTCAGCAATGTTGCAACCATCACCGGGGTGATCGTGGCCACATTTACTGCAGCGTGGTTTGGACCTACATAGGTTGGCCACATGTCCGAATCTACAGCACTTACGGCACTGTATTGTAGGGTAAATGTACTGTACAACTGGAAGAGATGTATAGCAGCAGTATACTCTTGGTGGTAGAACTTGGCCATCGAAAGTGATGACACAAGTTTCTGTTGGTTTCCATTCAATAGCACCGTCATTGTATATTTTCCTATTAATGCGTCTAACTTTTAATATTTGGCCACATCCAGAAGGCACAGATAAAAAGGATAAGGCTTCTTCCTCTGAGATATCAGTGGGAACACCAGAAATAACACCCATCCGAGTAATGTTGAATGTAGGGATGGATGCTGAGTAGCCATGTTTCGGTAAAATGTTATTGGCTAGAAACGCATTTGCGTCCTGAGGAGAAATAAACTCTACTGAGACACGGTTTCGGCCAACTTTATTCACACCGTCTCGGCGAACATTTGAAATTTTGTTAAATAATAGAAACTTTCCAAAGTTCACGGGGTGTAGCGTGGCGCCTGCGTTTGGCGCAGCTTCCAGTCGAGAAACATGCACGATGTACGGACCTTTATCCACAGCAGAGTATTTCACGCGACCTATCTGACTCTTAGGCTGTTTGCTTGGTGGGGTAGGAATGGGAGTCTCTTCGACATTTGGGCGTTTACGAGTACTCTGGGATACTTCCATATCTGTAATGCTACAGACAACGTCGGCAAATTGTGACAGTGGGTTTTGGGAAAAAACATTTGAGGAGGATTGGATGTCAGGGGGGTCAGGATCGGGAGGTTTGTTCCTATCCATCTTGGATAAGACTGGTAAGATATAGACAATCACAAAGCAAACCTGTTAACGAACACAAAGACAGCACAAAATAGGTCACGAAAGTCACAACAATCACTCGGAAACACTCAAATCTAAAAAACTCTCAAAACACACGTGCTAACCAAGGAACCCGTGGCGAGAATCCTTTGATTGTTTTACTCGACTTGCAAACGGAATGCATCTGTCAGTGTCAAAATTTGACGTGCTGTGTCAAAGAGTTCATTGACTTTCTCAAGGTGTAATGGTAACGAGTTTTATTTACCAACAACAAATAATATTAAAACTCTTGTAGTTTTTCGAATGCGAGTGGTAGACTGTGCTATTAGTTTCAATACATTTGAACATATAGTTTCTTTGACGCAAACGAACAAATTTTACGAGAACCTTCTGTGTAAACATTTCCGCTGATACCCACATTGATTGTTTCGCTTGTAAATTTAACCGCGTTTATGTGGACATTTCGCTTTTAAAATTGTGCACAAGCGTGTCGGTTTATGCGACTATTTTCAGTGAGTAAGTGATTAAATAAGGTTGCGGGTTATGCGATGTTAATCTAATCGTGGCGGAGTTATACAGTCGCTACTCGCGTATGATTGTGTAGTGAAGTGAAGTGTTATCACGAAAACAGTTGGCTGTAGGTAGTACGTGGCAGTGACGTTTATTAAACCTATTGAAATTACTATTTTAATTTGAAAATAATATAAGAACTATGAGTGCCTCCGATCAAAATAAAGAAAACAGTTCTCAACAAGAGGAAAAGCAGCAGGTCAGTTTAAGCAAACTCGATTATTTAAAATTTCATTTTATTTCAAGATTTTAAAAGATTTCCATCAATGTTTTAATATTTGCTTGGTGTTCAATATGTTACAGTATTTATTTTAACTCCAATTTAATTTAACTTTAATCTATTGATTTTATTAATAACATTTTCTATTTTCATGTCAAGCATTCTTATCTGTAACCTCATAAGGTAGAATAATGTTATAAAAAATAGAAATTTTATAAATTGATACTACTTTATTTATAATAGAAATCCATTTATACTGACTGACATATCAATGCATAGTCGAAACTACTGAGTCTAGGAATGTAAAATTTTGCACAAGGCTTCTTTTAGGTGAACATTAAGGTTTTAGAACATCCTACTGTTAGGGAGTGGAAAGAGGCAAATTTATTTGTATGAAAAAAAAAATTCCAAAAGAAAAAAAAATAAAAAAGAAAGAAAGAAAGTTAGCCGGATTGGTAATCTCAGAATATAAATAAGATTTTCATTATTCAAGACTACCCTTATAAAACAATTTAGGTATAATCATAATATAATAAATATTGGGTTGGGTTGTTAAAAGCTGTATTGGAGAATCATAATCCTTGGGTTAATTATTAACTTATTAAATGGTTAACTTCAAACTTAGTAATAATTCTAATCAAAATGAATAAGTCTGTCATTACTATTATTAGTTTCAAAACTACCCTCAATGTATGGTGTTGGGTGTTAAAGTTTTTATGAAATCATTCTTTTGAACAAAGCCGCTGATCAGAAATTCTAATCAAAATGAGTAATTAAGTCTGTCATTACTGTTAATTTTCAAAACTACCTTCAATTTATTGTGTGGGGTGTTATGGTTTATAAAAAAACATTCTTTTGAACAAAGCTAGCTGGCAAAGTACTAGTAGTTTAAAAGAATAGTTTTAGTTTTGTAATATATTACTAAAATTACCATGTTCAATTTCAATGTCAACTTCAATTTCAATAGCCTTTGTATCCTGAAGACTCCTTTTGACTTTATCATGTTGATTTTATGAGCATATAAAAATAAATAAATAAATATTTCTTTAGTTATAAGATGTCCCGGAGTTCAGTGTGCCTTTTGGCAAAGGCCTCCTCTAACTTCCTCCACTGTGTTCTAGCAACTCTTCGCCAGTTTGTATCTGCTGTAAGCTTAAGTTCGTCCTCCCATCTTTTGCGTTGTATCATGTTAGCATTGTATCATGTTAGTTAAATTACCATGTCAGTGTATCATTTTTATATACACTAACATGGTAATTTTAGTAATATTGATTTGTGTGTGAATGTTTTATTATTACAGTTCACTTGTCGGAAGATTTTAAAGCGGGGAAAAAAATTACAATCAATTTGCTTTTATTATTGGGGGTTGTCTTCCAGTTTACCAAGATGCAGCTGAATATCAGTTTTGCAAGATGCAGCTGAATATCAGCTTATCTGCCCTCCACAACCCAGCACTTCACTAATACCTTGGGAAGATTGGTATGATATCAAAATACCTGGTTTCTAGATGTCTGTAATGATTGTCAAAGATGTATTATGTACACAACTACTATTAACAATCAGGATCAAAAGCACAGAGGGTTCTCGATGAGAAACCGACCCATCCACTGACCACCCTCGGCAAGCGTAGCATATCCTCGTTATTTGGACTCGAGTGACTGTTAGTACTTAGTCACAAGCTCATAGAAAGATACTAACAAATGGGTGATAGATGAATAAAATATTCTTATCAATGTGCTTTTCGTTGTTCCAGGCTCCTACAAATGGTACGGGAGGACCACAACACTACTATAGCACTGGGTACCCACCGCATTTCCACCACGTTCCTCACCACATGCAGCATTCCCCACCACCACCGGCAGTCTACCAGAAGGATGAAAGGACTCAGCGGCAGTACTCCAAACTAAAACAAAAGTTGGAACGAAAACAGACTAACAGGAACAATGGCATTGGTGAGTTTATTGTAAAAACTATCTACTGTCAGTCTTCAAAACAAAACTACATAGGTGTGTTAATATTTATTCCACAATTCACCACTATCACTTTCAATTTGGTGTTCAACAAAAAGAAATATGCTGCAATGAATTTATAATAGACTGGCCTGTTGATCTAGTGGTTAGTGGCCCTGACTGCTATGCCGGAGGGTCGTGGGAGCATGATCATTTGTTCTGTGTCTGATGGTATTATCTATAACTAGCTTTTGCTTTCCGCGGCTTTGCTCCCGTCAACTGCCTACTCTACCAAACTCTACCAAACCCAACTCTACCCTTCTCCATCCTACTCTACCCTACTCCATCCTACTCTACCCATGGCTACTTACCTGATTATGTATTTTTTCTCGCTTTTAGACCTTCTCTGTGGGCTGTATGCCAGGAGAACTAGGAGTTCATTTTATATACATATAGAAATTATTTGCGTAATAGAGACCTTTAAGTATGTTTATCAGTTGTCTAATACTCATAGCATAAGCTCCGCTTAGTTTGGGACTAACTGGCTTTGTGTGAAAGTTGTAGAATATAAAAAAATAAATAATCTGTTGTCACTTTTAATGCAGATGCCAATTCGGGTGCTAGTACGCCATCCCTATCGCCACGTAAGGAACTGAACGGCCGCGCTGGCAGCAGTAGTGGCGCGAGCAGTGGCGGCAGTGGGGCTAGCAGTGGAAGTAGTCTACCAAGCAGTGGGCCTAGTAGTGGGGCCAGCACGGTCGGTGGTGCTGGCAGTGGTGGTACCACTTCATCCGGCGCTTGGTCGGAGGAAGGAGAGGCCTCATCAGCTGAAACCTCCGTGCAAGGCGACGGCTCCGCTGCGGCTTCCGTGCAGGGAGATGGCGAGCCTGAAGATGAAACCGACGCACAAGCCATACTCGACATGTTTGCTGCTAGACGCACACCACAGGTAAATTATCAAACTTTGTTTTTGAGCTTGTATTTATCAGTTGACTAACAAATAAATATTCAATGCAAACAAAATTAAATTAAAAATCACCGTGGAGCCAAACTTAGCGCAAAAATAATCATGAACAATAAACAATGAAGTGCCCACATTTAACCCTAATTACATGGAAATTTTCTGCTCTTTATGGACCCCCCCTTAAGCTCACCTATTTACCCACCGTATCCCATGCAGAATACCTCTAAACTGTGTACCTGTGTTTGTTAGTTAAGTAGTCAATAAGAATTGTTGTTATTTTTAATCAGATTACTGACGTATCGTCGACCAGCGCTCTAGTGATATGGAATCTGCCGGTGCCGGAAGACGTCATAGTTCCTAATGGCGAGTTAACATACGACCTGCTCCTAGCGGACCGCGGTGGCCGGTACAAAGCTATTTATAGCGGACAAAGCCTTACTTGCCGGTAAGTTTTTAACCTTCCCATTAGACGCCCACACTAAATTTTATGACACTTATACCCGCAAACGGTCTCACAGACCGAAAGTTTGAAACCTAATTTATCATCAATTTACCGATCAGTTATTGAGTAAGAGCTCAAATACTCGACCGGTATGTTGCCAATAGGAGAAATAACTGCAATGGTGGAGTCGGGTCGATGGCAGTTGTTAAATTCTAAGATTGTAGTAAAAAAGAGATTTTAGTTAAAAAACTAAACTTTTTAGTTTAAAATATAACAATATATTTGTACAGTAAATATATAAAAAATAAGTTTATGTTTTTCACATCAATTTTAGCACAAAATCACAGAAAATCATACTGTGACACTTATACCCGCGTCGGTCTCACAGACCGCTTGTCGCTAAATTCAGACCATACTATGCTATTCGCATAAATGCAATTTGTGTGTAGGTCAAAATGCCCTCATTGATTTATAAAAAAAACAAAAAAGATACTTGTTTTGTCAGTCTCACTGACCATCGCGCGAGTATGGTTAAATAGTTTCAGCTGTATGTTTGATTGACACGACAAATGAATGACCTCCTCTAAACATTTATTTTGTTTTGACAGGGTGAGGGATTTGAAGCCGGGCTATGAATACTCGGTATGCCTACAAATCCGCGCCGGCAAGCTGGACGCGACGAGTGCGTCGGCCACGTTCCGTGCGCCCCCCGCTCGGCCCGACCAGATGCCCGCACCGCGCATCAACCAACGCGCGCGCACGTCTCTGCTATTGCGTTGGAATGCTGCAACCGACAACGGCGCTCGCCTGCTTAACTACGTGCTGGAGATGGACGACGGATCCGGCTTCGTAGAAATCACCCGCCCTCGTACTCGCCAGCACACAGTCAACAATCTCCGACCGCAGACTCGTTACGGATTCCGCATAGCCGCTGTCAACGAGTGTGGGCGCGGCGAGTGGAGTGAGGAGACGGTCGCGTGGACGACGGGCTCCCCGCCCCCCGCGCCCGCTCCGCCCGCCCTCACCTCCGCCACCAACGACTCGCTCGTACTGGGCTGGGAGCGCCGCGCGGACGAAGAGTTTACGCTGCAGATGGACGACGCGGCGCGTGGTCACGGCTTCCTGCCCGTATATTCGGGTCCCGATCGCTCCTACGTGTGCACCGGTTTGTACCGTGCTACTGACTACCGTTTCCGTCTCCGCAGTGAGACTGTCGACGGCCAAGGACCCTGGTCCGTAGAAGTGACGTATCGAACGCAACCCGAGCACCCTGGCCCACCTGGACGACCTACGCCGCGGGGTCGTATTCATTCGCGCGCTTTCCGCCTCCGTTGGGAAGCACCCGTGGACGACGGTGGCGCAGCCATTGATTGTTATACTCTCGAGCTCGACGCTGGCGATGGATACCGACCAGCTTACCGCGGCCCCGAGCGCGAAGCACATTGCGACCGGCTGCTGCCTGGCACGCCTTATCGGGCGCGTGTACGCTGCAGCAACGAGGTTGGCGTCAGCGAATGGTCCGCAAGCGAGACCGTCACCACTGAGCCTGCCGTGCCCGCCTCACCCGACGCGCCCGAGCCCGCCGCCGAGCCGCGCAGCACGCTGGCGGCACTGCGCTGGCGGGCGCCCGACTGCACCGGCGGCACGCCGCTCACCGAGTACCGCGTGGAAATCGTGGAGGCTGCCAATACCGACGGAACAGCTCGCCTGGCCTATCAGGGTCTAGACTGCGAGTGCGTGGTGCGCGAGCTGATGCCGGGCCGCGAGTACCGCACGTGGGTGACGGCGCACAACAGGGTGGGCGCGAGCCCTGCCTCACAAGCTCTCACGTTCTCAACGGCGCCGGCCGCGCCCGACGCGCCCGACACGCCCACCGCGCAGCTGGAGGGAGCCCGCGCCGCGCGCCTCGAGTGGACGCCTCCAAGGGACAACGGCGCGCCCGTGCTCGACTACCGCCTCGAGATGAGCGCCACCAACGTTGACGATGCTTTTTCGGAGGTGTACCGCGGCGTGGACACGAGCTACCTGGTAGGGCGCCTGGTGCCCTTCTCGCCGTACTTTTTCAGGGTGTGCGCGACCAACGCAGCAGGGCGCGGTCTATGGTCGGGCGTGCGGGACGTGCTGACGCCGCGCGCGCCGCCCGCGGCCCCGGCGGGGCTGCGCCACGAGGCCACGGCCGACAGTCTGCGCCTGCACTGGCGCGCGCCCGCCGCGCACGGTGCTGACGTGCTACGCTACCGCGTGGAGGTGGGCGACGCCGCCTTCGACACGGACGGGCCGGCGCCCGAGCGGCTGGTGCAGGGGCTGGCGCCCGACACCACGTACCGCGTGCGCGTGGCTGCGCTCAACGAGCTGGGCCTGGGCGACTGGTCGGACGAGCTGCGCGCCACCACGCGGCCGCCGCCGCCCGCGCCGCCCGCGCTGCGCTGCGTGCAGGCGCAGCACAACTACCTGCGCCTGGAGTGGCCGGCCGCCGGCGGCGAGGGCGCGCAGTACTGCGTGGAGATGCGGTCGCTGGACGCGCGCGACTTCCGGCCCGTGTACCGCGGCTCGGCGCGCGCGTGCAAGGTGAAGAAGCTGCGCGAGGCGAGCACGTACGCGTTCCGGATACGTGCGAGCGACGAGCGCGGCGGGCGCGGGCCGTGGTCGGCGCCGCTGGAGGCGCGCACGGTGGCGGCGCCGCCGCCCGCGCCGCGCGCGCCCGCCGTGCAGCAGGCGCTGCCGCGCGCGGCGCTGGTCTCGTGGGACGCGCTCGATGACTCCGACTACGTGCTACAGTGCGCGCGCACCAGGGACAATGTCTACAAGGAGGTGAGTCTAAAATCTTTGATAGAATTGAAACACTTGTATTACAATATATTACTTGTACTTTTTTTTATTAAGTAATATTCTTCAGGAAAGATTTTCCATGCCGAATTATAGTGTATCGGTTTGGTCTAACGCATTTGGCAACTTTAACACCCAGAACTTAAAGGCCTTTTTTAAATTCATCTGTGAAATAAATGTAACAACAGCTCGTTTCTGGTGTGTGTTCATGTCTGGAGCTCAACTGATATAATTAGGTGATAGTCGCAAAAGCGACGGTTGCGTAACCGCACAAAACTCCGGTTTCGTGTGTTTTGAAAACCGCTGTTCCTCTATCGCCGCGAGCGGGTAAAAACCACTCTATAAGTAGTTAGATATTTGAATGTCGATTGACCATATAACCGAAAATTATAATAACGTAAGTTTATAATGTCGAATGGTTAGATAACCTACATCCAATATATCTAAAATCTAATTATTTACAATAGTGACATCGAAATACCTCATCATCATCATCATCATTTCAGCCGAAAGACATCCACTTTTGGAGATAGCCCCCCCCCCTAGTGTCGCCACAACGAACGATCCTGTGTGTTCCGCATCCACCGGATTCCCGTCATCCTTTACCAGGTCATCGGTCCACCTTGTAGGATGCCTTCCAACGCTACGTCTTCCGGTAATTGGTCGCCATTCTAGAACCTTTCGGCCCCAACGGCCATCCGTTCGGCGAGCAATCTGCCCTGCCCACTGCCACTTATGTTTGGCGATTCTTCGTGCTATGTCGGTAACCTTGGTTCGCCTGCGGATATCCTCTTTCCTGATTCGAACACGCAAAGAAACTCCGAGCAGAGCCCTTTCCATTGCCCTTTGGGTGACTTTAAGTCTTCTGATGAGGCTCATTGTAAGCGATCAGGTTTCGGAGCCATATGTCATCATTGACAACACGCACTGGTCATAGACTATCGTCTTGAGACCCTGTGGTAGATTGGACGAGAAGATGCCGATGCCGATGGAGGATTCGATGATTGATCTTTTTCTTCTTCTCTTTCGAAATTTGTTCGATATTTTTAAGTTAATATAAACCAAGGTGTATTAAATGTTAATATTTTGAACTAAAGTATAAAAAATATCGATATTTTTAGTAATTACATATTTTTATCACTCAGCATTTTTAGACATTTTAAGCTTCGATATAACAATTTTCGATAAACAATCGATATTAAAATTTTCGATAGTTCCTTAGCCTTACTGTCCAAATCCATCCGTTTTGTAGAAGGACATAGCGACAAATATACATATGTGTATTGTTCTGCAGGTATACTCGGGACGCGAGACGCAGTTCCAAATGGAGGAGCTGGAGGCGGGCGCGGAGTACCTGGTGCGCGTGTGCTGCGTGCGCGGCGGGCTGGCGGGCGCGTGGTCGGGCGCCAGCCGCGTGGCCGTGCCCGCGCCCGCGCCCGCGCCGCGCCCGCGCCGCGCCCGGCCCGCGCGCGCGCTGCAGCCCGGCCACGTGGCCATCATGCTGGCCGCCGCCTTCCTGCTGCTGGCCGTGTGCGTGGCCGTGCTGCTGCAGCGCCTGGTGGAGCCGCGCCCGTGACAGGCGCTGGCGGTGGCGGCGCCGCGCGCGCTGGCCTGCCTGTAGGCCCGCGTGGCCCGCCGTAGGACGCCGGACCTACCTGTGGGACGCGCGTGTCCGACACTTTTGTACGAAGAGTCCGGACGCCGGACGGGACGCAGCTCGCGAAGGCCCGCAGCTCTCGTCGCGTCCGACGATCGAGATCGATGTTTTAATTTAGATTACAAAAATATTACCGGCTTTGCATTTTTTGCATCGATGTGAGGTTGCCATTCAGAGTGTATATTTTTTACAGTCGAGCGAGAGAGCCTCGCGTTCTATCGTGTCTCCTATGTGTTGTATCTAAACTTTCACAAATTTCATAAATCTAGTCTATGCTTGTAACTTATTATATTATTTACTGTATTAGCGAAATGCCGTTGTGCTTGTTTATACTTTATTTGAATATCGAATCATAATTTTTGTTTTAACGGTGATACGGCACGTACATCCGATATTTAATATTTCCTCTTTGTACTTTTTCCATACATTTCATATTTTTATAAAATTGAATTATCGAACGATCTGTTGCATAACTTTATCAGATTTAATTATAAGAAGATAGCAAACGAGGTGCTCTATATTATTATTAAAGTTTTGTTAAGAGGGACGTGGCCCCTCGCTCTGCAACGAGTTCCAGTGTGTATGCTGTGATCACTTCCTTATGCGAATGAGACTGATTTTACAAGTAAATGCTTTGTTTATAGAATGAATCAAAATGCTTTCCCTTTGATGACTAACTGTGTCTGCGCCATTCACATAATAAGTACGTTTGTTTGTTACTTATGACAACGTAAAGGAGTTCTTTTAATACAACAGATCCATGACACAGCAGACGTGGAACACAGAAACAATCCGATTTTATATGCTCCGAATGCTTATTTGATAGTATCGATGTACCTAATTATATTGTATTATCGATAACTTCATTATATTGTTGTTTTTTATTCTCAGAACATGACCTTTTATTGATGACATTATATAATATAGATTAATTTGTTTTTAAATTTAGAGATTACGAATTATTGAGATTGTTACCACCCGGTATAAAAGTAAGGACAGGAATATGAGTTTAGAAAATTATTGTTTAAAATTTATGATATTTTAAATGAAAATCCCATACTGGTGTCTGTTACTTTAATAACATTATTAGGAAATTGTTATCTGATGTTCATATACCTATAAATATAATTTTAATAAACGAATTTCTTGTAGATAAGAGAAAATGAATTTAAGTATCATTTATAATCAGAATTAGATTAAATAAAGCAGTGTACGGGGTTCGAACTTGATGTTTCTTAGTATCATTATTCAGATTAATGTTGTTTCGTGGAGGTAATGTCGTACATAATAATAACATTGAATATTGTCATTGTTACGTAGGCTTCGTATTGTATTCGAGTTACTTGGCTCGCTCGTCGCCGTCCTATAGTATCGCCGGCGACGGCCATGTATGTTGGTGTATTTATTTATTATTATTTATGGTTGAGATACAATTACGCACCAATAGGCATAAATATATCGTAAATATGTAATATTTACTTCTACTGTGATTAGCTTATTCTATTCTTTCTATAGTATCTTTATAATTAATTATTGTCCGAACATTCCTAGGGTACGTGTTACTTTTGGGTATCAAAGAAGTTTTCTTTAAATTTGTTATTTCTGTAGTAGAGAAGAAATTCACTTCGTGCCTATTTCCGTACGGCATAATTTACGTAAACGTAAGCGCAGCTTACACTGTTATAAATTATTTTATTTTCGAAAATTTTATAATAACGACGATGTGCAATTAACAATTACTTATTCTTTATCGCTTAATATACATATTTATTTTTTAGAAATTATATCAGAATAGTATCGTTTAATATCAAGTGAAGGAATCGATGTTCCTAAGTAAGTTTTACACTGTTGTACAATACACCGATTGCAAGCTAAATTGTGTACTACGGTCAAGCATTCCAAGTTTATTCCACTTGTAAATAGGCCTAATGAATTCTACGACTTTTATAAATGTACATGCTTTAATAATGAAATGTAAATAAATCTGATGTTCATGAGCTTCGTGTAAGGAGCATGTTTAGATGCTGAACATGTATGCCATTTGAAATTACTGCATTGTGTTGAGAACTCAACGTTTTAAAATTAATGAGAATAACGGGGATAACATCTCATATTGTATTTGTGTTTGAGTATGTAACGTATAACGAAAAATGTATATGTTTTAATATAATATTTGATGATGTTATGTATACAATTTATTAAACATGAATATATCAATAAAACTATATTTTGTGTACATTGAATGTTTAATTTGTTTTTCTACATACGATACAAAACATACCTCAAAACTTAATTTACAATAATAATAATAATAATCTACTCATTTAAATTACTTATTATATTATAAGACAAAACTAATATATATCTTAGGGGTGAAATTGCACTCAAATATTAATTTATTTTTCATTAGATACCTAATATCTAACTCACTATGTTCACACCACAATAAATAAGACACAACTTTGGTCCTATAAGAAGACTAGAGCTTTTGTACTATGAGTATTTTCACACTTACCTAGGGTTGCCAATTAATGTACAAATGGTTAAGTTGGGGGAAACAGTTGGCACGACTTGACATTTTCACTGTACACTTCAGTATAGTTAGTTAGGTAAGACTTCTCCCTCGTCGAAATATGATCGATGCAGCCTTTGAAGTTTTTGGGGAATAATTTCTTCGCTATTGCATCTTCGTGCTCGGATATACCACCTTTAACAGAAATGCTGTACATGTAACAACTATGTATTTAATAGTACATTTTGATATAAGTGCGTAAAGTAGGAGGTTACCGTCGAGGCGGTATTAAGAGAGCCAAGAACGGTAACCATTCATTACTCATGTGTATCATACGAAGTTTTTCAATACACTTAAGAAGAATACACTGAAGAAAAATAATTAAGCTAACTAAGATTACAACGGTAAAACTAGTAATTTTTTTTATGGCATGTAAAAAATTAAATCTCAAATCATAGGCACGCGCTAGGCTATGGCTATATGGTCTTTTGATCATATTGCCTAGCCTAGTCGTCGTTTGTTTTCTTGTGTTAAAGTTTTTACGTTAATGTCATTCGTAGTGACCCTATGGTCACTACGAATGACATTAACGTAAAAACTAACGTAATACAGACCTTAAATTTCCCTCGAAAAAATCGCGCCAAAAACCGCGCGCATCTTAAAATGACGGACGACAATTTTTATTTTTTCGTATTAAAAATTTCCCAAACAAAGAGGTTCAACAAAAAGATTATAACTACATTACATCACTAGTGCTAGTGCCATTATATACCTAAGTGTAGTGCAAAAAGAGCCACTTTCTGATCTGAAGTATATTGAAAAAAAATATTAATAACTATTGCGTGTCAACCCTCACCAATATAAACATCAACATCATCATAGTCAGCTTCATTCTTTAGTCCCGGCTCCTCTGTATACACTAGTGTATTATCGACAGTCAAAGTTATATTGATTTTATCCATCTGCAATACTAAAATATGCCATTCAGCATCAGAGAGAAAGCCTGCATGAGGCATTAATCTGGTCAGGGTTCGGGCAGGTCCTGATAAAGTTCCATAGTTCGTGCTGGCAGTTTTTACGTTGCTGTGATGGAATGACCAAACCAGCCTGAGGTATCCATTTTCGAGTCCTAATCCAATGTAATCTATACCCTGGAAATAAAAAGGCTTTAATTAGAAAACATGATGCCTCCTGGTTAATGCTCATAAAAATAAAAAAAACAAAAGTGGGCCGAGAATAGTCCCTTTGCAAACACTATGTTGCGACGAAGCAAAACTTACCTATACAGAAGTTATGCGTCTGATATAATAATCGTATTGTATATAGAACACATTGTATATATGATAGAACATCATAGTTGATGTAATAACTATGTAGTATACCAATTTGTACAGTGAGATATAATGCTATAATCTGCTAAAGGCTTTTGTTAAATCGATGAAATTTCTTACATGATTGAAGTAAACTGTTAATTCCTTATCTATTTTACAATATGAAGAAACCCATAAAATCATAGTTGCTTACCATAACAATCCACAGCAGTAGGCCATTAGGTTCAGCCGTCGTAAAGTTAAGCGCGATGTAACTCGGTCGAACTAGGGAAGGAGCTATGCGTTGCTGGTTTGTGTGACTCGCTGCAGGTTGGCGCCCCAGTGATACTAATGAAGTGCCATCGAATTGTGGGATTTTTATATCGATCTCTGAAAGTGTGTAAAGGGTCAATGATAAAATTCGACTATAAAAATTAATTAGTTAAGACTTTGGGTTAAGGTAAATTTTTTCAATATCTTTTGTTTTATGATTTCCATTATTCTGAACAAAGAAAACTATCATGCGGCTATATTAATTTGACACACGCGCTCGCTTCACAGGTCAGATGTCTAAGGTTCAATGCATGCTCAATACCAGCTTATATTACAAAAGATGCCACTTCATCTTATGGCATAGATAAACTCAGATAACTTTTCAGACGCCCTTGAGCGGGATACTCGCTCACAGGCTAGATGTCTCCCTCACCGTGGTCATTCAACGGATGCAAGGTATAGAAAGAGCTTTCATACTGACTTGCATCACAGAAGGTGCCAGAATACCCCGCCGCACAGACACAGCGGTCAGCTCTGCAGACGCCCCGGGGCGGGGCACACACGCTGGCCTCACACGGCAGGTGCCTCCTGCAGCGCGGCCCGCTGGTGCCCACGTAGTTGGAGGCGGCGCCGCACGCGCAGCGCGCCCGCCCCTGCTCGAGGACGCACACGCCACCGCCACACGCTTCTGAACCGCATGCTGTGCCGTCGCAGTCAGCTAGGTTACGACCCTCTGAAATTATAAAAACAAACATAAAAAGACTACATAATTAGCGGATAGTAAATATCCTTCTGAATCCAATATCTACCAGATACTTAACAATAGCTCTTAAATGGCGATCGACCTTTAATGAGCATTAACAGATTTTCAGATGTCAATCGAGGTGCTGCACAGCGGGGGGCTGCGCGTAGCCATAGCAACGACGGCCATTTTAGTTCAACTTATTTGCCGCGTACTATACTTGCTGGTAGAAAGGTTAAGCTTAATTTTTTTGCAAAGGACACAACTTCTGATAGAAGGAATCAGAAAGTGAGTAAAAAAATCCGAGAGCTTGCATCGCCATATGGTCACATGAATCAACGTTTTGCGGCATGAAATTGCATCACAGAGTTCTGTGATGTGACTTCGTATCGCATGATGCGATACGTCACAGATGCGACGCATCGCATTGCAGTTTTGCTTTAATATCCTACTGATGATAAGATAAATTTAATAGGGGTAGCTTACCTTGTATATTCTGTTGTTCTAAAGGCAATAGAATGTTATTAACGTGCAGGTTTTTGATACAGCCAGTGTATGGTGCTGGTGCACCTGACATAGCATCGAAGGGCAACGTAGATAGATCCTTTGCGCCCCCTGTAATCGCAACAAAATTGAATTATTCACTATCTCACATGGGCTACTTATGGCTACACCACTCGACGAATGAGATGGCGAGTCTCATTCGGATGTCTTCCTCGAGAATTGGAAACAAGAACATAAAAATCGTGATCGTTGGAAGGAAAGTAAAGAGGCCATAGGCAAGTAAAAATCAATATTGTGGCAAAAAAAAAATCTGTTGCATTGTGAATCCTTGAAATTTAGAAATATTTTATCAGGTACTTCCTACGATCGAATACATAATCTACTGACTGCGAGCAGTCTTGCGATTAGAACCAAATCTATTAAAGGTTTCCTTAAACATGCCCTTTTTAATACATTACAGCCGGTTCACGGGGACTTTCCGGTGTATGTTACATGATCCCCAGTGAAACTTACCAAGAAGAATAGAGGCATTGCCAGCAGTGTGAGGATATGCGTGCGCCAGCATGGCTTCAGTGCTGAGAGCTCCGTCCACCCACACATACAGTCTACTGCCATAGCGACCAGCCTTCACACTGTGCCACTGTGACATCGAGACCACTACGCCACTGCGGACCAGGGATGTCACTCCTGATAGACGATCTGAAGCAGACAAATTAAGATATTTCGTTGGTTCCTCTATTGGGGTATATAATTCCCCCTAGACCATTCTTACAAATTGAGAAAAAGAAATCGATCGAAGGTAAATCAAAACTAAAACACTAAAATAGCAATTACAAAATGGGAAGTGGGGGTAGGAGGGTGAAAAGACTTTATGACGTATGTATGCTCATACGCCAAATAAACAAAAAACATCATATTAGTCGAGCGAGTCGTTTCGGAAGAGTGATCGAGGCAATTTTTTTTTTAATAAATATTCTTGAACATCATTTGCCGGGTCAGATTATTAAACCTTCAAAGATTTGTTCATACCAGTCCATCGATACTCCAACAGGCCTCCTTGCAAAGACATGGCGGTGTAGAAATGTGGGGTCTCCAAAAACATAACTAATCCTCGTTCTTTAGCCGGTTTGATCTCAGTCTCGAGAGACAGGCTCACACTGGATATCATGTTAGGATGCAGCTTCAAATATGACCTCGTGCCGGTGAAGAGGACGTCCGTAGGCAACAAGTCTGAAACGTCGAAGTATTCCAGTCATTTTCTGTTATAGGAGGTTTTTCTATTCCATACTCATAAGCTGATAAAATACTAACGCCTGTATTTATAAACAAGTAAAATTAAAATCTTAAGCAAAAGTAACTACTTAAGTAACAATTTTTATTTTATGTTTAGAAATTTTTTAATTTTAAATGAAGATTTCAAACGTCAAGTAATGACTTAATAAGGTTTTACTTAGTATCAAGTAATTACTTCTTCATAAATACGGGTGTAAATCTAGAGTGTTCTCATCTGTTTTGTTACTAGACAGATTACACAGACCTGGGGGCTTACTCTCGAGTTTAATTCCAATCGATCGCATTGGAATTGTGACTTTAGGTACTCTTGAATTCGATTTTAGGGCCAAATTGCGTGACCTTTTTGGGAAACTAAGTAAAATGAGGATAGGTCTTGGCCTGTGGTCACGCAATTTTAAACCAATTTGGCGCTACCATCAAATTCAAGAGTACCTAATGTTGGATCACTAATTCAACATTACTGACTTTATCCACACAGCACTTTTATTTCCCTGACTTGCCCTTTCTAAAATCGACAACCGACTGTTCTAGTAGGTGCGAATACCCGCTATTAATAAAAGTGAGGACCGGATCTACCGCCATCTTGGCAGAAACAGTTAACTATTTATTCTAGTCAGTGTATATAAAGACAACCAGAAAAATCCTCACAAAAACATAAATATCTTAAACATTTGATTTAATGTCACATAAAGTTCAAGAATTATTTAATGCACCACTTTAAATGTAAAATCGTCATTTGACAAAACAAATAGATATCGAAACTAACGCCATCTAGACGACAGTTATTTCTAACTTTAAAATATCAGCTGTCACACACGACAAGTGTCATTGTCATTTGAAAACCTTATCCAAACAATAAGACTCCAATATTCGGCCATCCGCATAACTTACGCGTCCCTGCGTAATTGCAAGAGTGTCTTTTACTTTAACGATCAAATTTTAAAGAAATGAAGGTAATGGTAGTTTGCGGGACTTCGTTCTTGTTTACTGTTCCGCATACCTCTAACCAACCTCTAGTGAACCTCGACTACGAACATTAACGCAGCCTTCATGCAGCTACCACATCGTGATGTCATATATCACTTCCTAAAACTCTCGATCCATGCAGCCAGCACTTACGGCTTTAAAAGGTATCCTCACCACAAGCATGCCAACCTGATCACCATCTTAGCCCCATCAGTGACCTTGACTAAGCAGACTGTACTTTTGGCCAGCATGTGAAGAGACTTTCCAGGTTGACGACAGCAGTCAGACGTAATGGCTTGCATTGAGTTACACATCATCGCTCCGACCCTCTGGTACTTGCAGCACTTCTCCGACCAACTGAAACCTGCAGAATTATCTCGACTCAATGGGACATCACCACTATCTCACTGGGGCATCATCCCGAATCATTCGGACAGTACCACCCTGACTCACTGGAACATCACCACAGACAGCTCAGAATCACCGAGATCTATGCGGTATCCGGTTCTGACTCACTGGAACCAAACTTCCACTGATCTGGCATGCATCACGACGCCTGAAAGACTCGTATCAATCACCGATCTCTAGAAGGGACTTTTGTAGTGGCATTTATGTTGCCACATAACAAATTAACGACCAACAATTATAAATCCTACATTGCAGTTCAGAGTTCTCCGTGCGATCTAACCACATAAAAATCTGACATCAACCACCAGACAGCTGCCCGGATGAGACAACAACATCCATCTGTTCGGAGGATCCTTGGTTTTTGATGAAGGTTTACGGGGACCTAAGGAATACTACCATTAATCGATAACAATCCGGTATATACAACTGTATGTACATGTAATATGGTATAATATATACTAAATACTTTACTTGTGGAACAAGGCGTTACTATCTTGAAACTTAAACACCGGTGCAAGTCGCTACTACCTTGAAGCCGCCAACATACAACTGTACGTTATAAAACATGTATTCGGTCAATACGTGGCTCAAAAACTATCGAATCTTGTGAACCTCATTTTAAATCTTTAAAATTTATGACTGTACCAGCTATGTACATTTACGAAACTGCTTTGTTTGTTAGAATCAATTTATATCTGTTTCAAAAACTATCAGATTTTTTTTTAAAAAAAGGCTGCAGTGCGTCCTCAATGTATGAACAAAATGTGTGAAAATAAGTTTTTTTTTTCTGGCATCGAAAACCCAATAATTCAAAAATTTGCCCTTATTAAAATTTAAGAAAAGTCTATCTCGCTATTAATAGATAAATGTTATTATACTTTTTTTTTTTGACAATTTGTAATATTTCTCATTATGCAATACGTATAAATAAATACATATTATGTAAACCTTCGAAGCAATTTTGAAAAATTATAATTTTAAAGACTGTTTTGAGATTTCTTTTAAGTTCGTTTTCAATAATACATTTTATAAAAATAACTAAATATAAAATAGTTCTTTTAGTCTATTGTAAGAGTTTAATTTTTTTTATATTATTATTTTCTTTGCTTTTTTTTTGTTTTTAACTATTCATACGCCTTCAAACCTATGTTTCACAAATTAAAATTCTGATTCTGATCCTGACTAATTACGTTACTAGTGGCACAAGTCGCTACTACCATGCCACTGGAGCAGTTCAAGTCGCTACTACCTTGAAACCACTGGGGCGGTACAAGTCGCTTCTACCTCGAAGCCGCCAAAATAAAACTGTACGCTATATACTGTATTACTAGTGGTACTAGTCGCTACTATCTAGAAACCACAAGGGTGGTACAAGTCGCTACTACCTTGAAACCGTCAGAACTTGTATGTTCTAATAATTATGCTTTGCACACCTTATGCATTAATTGCGCTGTGCACTCAAACAACTATGCTTTGCACAGATTGTGCATTCTAACAACTACGTTTTGCACGGCTTGTGAATTCTAACAACTATGCTCTGCATACCTTGTGCAATCTAACAAGTATGCTTTGCACATCTTGTGCACTCAACAACTACATATTATTATGTTGTGCTCACCTTGTGCAATCTAACAAATATGCTGTGCACACTTTGTGTATTAAGCCTTTTAATACTCATGTAATCACTAACAATGACTGCTTAGTGGCTGTAAAAATTCAAATTCAACTAGGTTACTAACTGTTTTTAAATAGAACCAAATAGTTGAAAACAATATGATGAACCCGTACATTAATATAATCATTGTAGGTTAAGCAACACAACACAACAGCAACATATTTCAAAGTTGTACCTACTTGTCTCAGATTAAAGTTATGATTAGTCTGATACAATATCATTTGTTAATTACTCAAGCCCCAAGCAAACGCTGGCGTTCGCACACCTATTGTCTTTCTATTCTGTCTAATTACGGTATTCAAATGATTAAAATAAATCCACAAACGATATTGCCGTCCATGTTAAATTTATATCAATAAAACACCAGTAAAAATAAGAGTACTAGCCGTTGATTTAAAACAAAAATCACTACATTTATACTCATTTCAATTAAAATACAATGAGGGTAACTTGTAAACCCACAGCTCGAGATAAAAACTTATCAGAAAAATATAAATAGGTACCCCCTTGGTTTCTTCAAAAAATCGATATTGACCTTACTGGATCAGTGAATCTCCTCAATGATGAGGAAATTATAATCAAACTCAGTTTTTCTTTGAATATGTACCAAACAATTGTGTCAGTATAAAAATAAACAAACCTAATTGCGTTCACAAATGCTTCTAGCTGAATATTTAATACTGCAATACAGTGTAAGGTGCTGAACCAACACAATCCGTTACAACAAACCCGATTTTAATTTATTTCATACTATTTGATAGTTATCTTTTAAATACAGGAACATTACAAAAAGGAAAAAAAAAAAACAGGTAGAAAATAAAATTAGTTTTCTTACCCTATGACAGCGTCAAATCAGAACAACCAAACTTACGTATGTGGGCCTGGATATAATTGGCTGGTATAACCGACCAACTATTAATATCCCGCTTCTGAATTGTTGGATCACTAATTCAACATTACTGACTTTATCCACACAGCACTTTTATTTCCCTGACTTGCCCTTTCTAAAATCGACAACCGACTGTTCTAGTAGGTGCGAATACCCGCTATTAATAAAAGTGAGGACCGGATCTACCGCCATCTTGGCAGAAACAGTTAACTATTTATTCAAGTCAGTGTATATAAAGACAACCAGAAAAATCCTCACAAAAATATAAATATCTGAAACATTTGATTTAATGTCACATAAAGTTCAAGAATTATTTAATGCACCACTTTAAATGTAAAATCGTCATTTAACAAAACAAATAGATATCGAAACTAACGCCATCTAGACGACAGTTATTTCTAACTTTAAAATATCAGCTGTCACACACGACAAGTGTCATTGTCATTTGAAAACCTTATC
This sequence comes from Leucania comma, assembly GCA_958295575.1. Lineage (NCBI taxonomy): Eukaryota > Metazoa > Arthropoda > Insecta > Lepidoptera > Noctuidae > Leucania > Leucania comma. The sequence continues at coordinate 9,380,282 of OY282468.1, forward strand.
CAAACAATAAGACTCCAACACTAAAGTCACAATTCCAATGCGACTGATTGGAATTAAACTCGAGAGTAAGCCCCCTGACTTCAATTCGCTCATTAACACATACAAACAAAGCCCAGTGTTAACGCTGAAAAAAATGAGCACATTTTTAAAAGAAGACGTTAAAAGAGACGGCACATGAACGCCCACTTTTCATCATTTTTTTGACTTGGTCAACCAGTCACTAACTTTGATTCGATCAACCAGTGTTCTGCTTTATTTTACATTTGGTAACAATTTCAAGAATTTTTGTTGTGCGGACTTTCACTACCAATGACAGTCCCGCCAAATCGGTCCAGCCGTTTCGGGGATCGGAACAAACAGACAGACAGAGACAAAAATAAATACAATTTAGCTATATGTAGGTATCAAATATACTTTCTTAAGCATTAGTAAAAAACAAAAAAAATAAAAATAGACCTTTCAATTTTATTTATATGTGTTTATTATAGTATAGATGATGATGATGATGATGATTTACCTATATGTATGTATATTTTATATACAAATATATACTTTCGTACTCTTGTTTTCTTAATATTTTCTTATATTTTATGCACCTACCATGTTTTCTCTTCACCACCCTTGGTAATGCCTAAGGTATTAAAGATAAAGATAATTTCATTTTACATTTATTAAATCCGGCTTCACACCTTTGTGTTGCATGAAGTTTTAATAAATAAATAAATTAGTAAGTATAGATTATATATTTTAATTACCTTGATCACAATACAGTCCAGTCTTCCCGTAAGGACAATCGCACTGAGTATTCGCATCGGTGGTGATGACGCACTGCCCCTGACATTTGGAGAACGCTCGGTCACAGGGGTTGCGATTACTGGAGCAAGTAGCACCGAACCAGCCTTCGTTGCAGATACAGCTGGATAAAATATGTCCAATGAAGACAACATTACCTTCTGCTCTTTAAAAAATGGCTGTTATGTCTGTTGCTAATGGCGGAAATGGAGGAACCTCGTATCAGTAGTAAGTTAGTAAATAATTTGGTAAATAGTAGAAACAATAATTATACAAACATGTAAACTCATAAGAGAGCCGAGGACAGTAATCTATTCACGTGTATCACATTTGTGTTGATCTGCCGTCCACTAACTAAAAGGCCGTTAAGCCACAGTTGGTCGTTTTTCACTTTTTAATGTAGTCTTATACAATTTTCAATGCTCTATCTTTTAGTCTAAGAATCATTTTTCTATGATTAATAGTTTTAGAGATACAGAACATTGCTGAGCAGTTAAACCACATAAATTTCGTTACTTCCTTAATTAAAAAGTGGCTAAGCCACAATACTTCTCTAGAAACACGTTAAAATACTTTAACGGCAAATTGTCGTATCATTTTTTCATAATTTACTTAACTAAAAGTACGTTATCTAGCCATGCTTGACTAAAAAGCAGCTAAGCGTCTTTAACTACCTTCATGTATTGTGTCATACAAATAACCATCTGAACATCGTACCTTAACTATAAAGCAGTTATAAAGAAAAACTACACTAGAAAGCAGTTAAACGCCAATAGTAGCTTTTAAGTTATGTATTGAAATTAGTATTAGCTAAATATAAATCGCTAGAGAGCAGTTAAACGACAATACTAGACTAAATAGCAGTTAAACGCTTATGATTTTCGTTTGCGTTTGACCAGCTCAGGCTATAATTTCTTCACTTTGGGTGCTCGTAGCGGACATACGTGCCGCGCGTCTCTTGCGTTTTGACGCCACAATTACGAGAATGGCAAATCTGAAAAATCATCAAATGACAAATCCCGCCCTTGGGTGGGGCGGGAGATAGTATCAGACTCTTACTGACTAAAAACCTACCCTGCTCCTTTCATTGCCTTTGTCCCAGGTCCCCGGGGATCATTTTCACATAACCATTGGCCCCAGTAAGGTTCGGCCCTGCTGGGCCCCTACAGTTTGCTGACAACTCCGTGAGGCGCGCGGGAACAGTGCGCGCCGTAAACGACTTGGATTCGGACCGGTCTGTTACCGGATGGACGGACAGCGAGCTACCCATTGCCCGCCGTCCGCAAGCCCGCGCCTACGGTGACTGGAAATCGGGATCGGAATCCACGAGGACACGGCGATGCTCTTCCCAAGCGGGGCACACCTCGACTGTGTGCTCCACCATGTCCTCCGGGTGGTCCGCACAGTGGCGACACCCGGGCGTCGTCTCCGCACGAATCTTGTACAGGTACTTCACGAACTTGCCAGGCAATAAAGGTAAGCTGACATTATTATTTCATTTATTGTAATAAATAGTTATTTGTAATATTATTATGAATGCAAAAGTATGTTTGAGTCTTTTAAGCAAAAACTAATTAATGATTTTTAAATTACGAGTATCTAACTTTATAAATACCTGTTTTTGTTACCATAAATTTTTCTGTATTCTGCAATACCTGCACAGGTAAAACGCGTTCTGCTAGATTTCATTATGTACCTACCTATTGCAAAAGGGTTTTAAGGTATCGACTGTTTCTAAATTCATCGTAATTGTTGTTGTAGGGACCTGTTTTGGTTGTTGATTGTTTCATACCTACTAGTGCGAAAGAGATGTGTCGTATAATTGGTTCATTAATTTACTGATTATATTTCATTGTATTTTAGACGTTCCTGTGTATCATCAAGGATCCAAACTGTGATGAATAGTGATGAGTAGTGTGTTGGTGGACCAGGAATTTCAACTGCACAGCGCCTGATCTCCATTGTAAGGAAGCTTTTGATGAGGAATAGGTGTCTCTTAAATTCATAAACGATAAATACTTGGAGAACCCTCATTTTATTTTAATATTTCGTACGCAGCCGAAAGGAATAGATGAGGAGACAAAGCTTAATCTTCTAACAAAGTTATCGCCAATTATACCTAAACATAAGATGTTATTTTGGCAAAATTTATCGATCATTGAAGGAATAATATATCTGAATTTAACCAGAAAAAAAAAAACAAAAGGAACGTAACAAAAGGAACGTAATATTTTTGTTTACTTTATTACTTAATTTTGATAATACTACACGAGTGTTACCAGGTATAATTGCTTATTTACCTAATCTAATTTGCTCATTTTGTTAAGTTTTAATAAGTATTTAAGCATAAAAAATGGCAATATTTATATATTTTTTTTAAGTTAAAGTAGATTATGACATTTTGTGTTACGCACAATTATATTATTTCAAATTTGCAATTATTGATTCTTTGATTGTGATATGTTTATTTCATAAGTGCTTATGAACTTGAAACCAATGTGTGTCATTACTGTGCCATAAAGCTTTCAAAAACGATACTTACATGTTTTGGGGTATTTTTACAAAATAATTACAATATAATAATTTGTCCTGTGGTTTCGCGAACACTGATTAATATTTTTTTATTTATTTACACTTTATTGTACAACAAGATGATGATGTATTATTAAAGATGTAGGGTAATTGTTTGTTTAAACTTGTATTTTTTTTTTATATTGTTTAATTAATAATAAGCTATTTGATAAGTTCTGATTGTCTATTCTTTTTTAATAAATGATGTTGTGATTTTCATAAAATAGTTTTTAACTTCTCAACTTTTTACCCGGAAGTGCTCACTTAAAAGGCAGTTAATTGCGAGCGAGATGTCTTTAACTGCCTTCTAGTTAAGCAATAGGAGAATCAGTATAAAAATATGTTTTACAATGCCGAGCTTAAAAGCGTTTAAAATCCCATAACTGCTTTCTAAGTAAGCAAAGTTAGGTCTTCCAAGTATTAGCGACTAGGCTGTAAGTCTGTTAAAATCCTTTAACTGCTTTCTAACTAATAATATTTTGATAACTTTTACTGTAAGTACAAGACGTGGCGGCTACAAGAAATTGCTTTGCTATACAGCAGTTAAGGTATGGTTAGCGGCCTTAAAGTGTAGTATATTATGTAAAAATTAAAAAAATTGCTTAGCTAAAAGTTAGAAAATGAATTTAAATAAAATATAATAAATATAAATGAATGAAATATATCACATATTGTGCAAAAAGACTATGCCTACATATATAACTTGCAACCTTGCTCCTAGGTAGCATACTTTTCAAGAGACATCAATTCCCACTTATTTTTGCGTTTTCTCGAAAAATACTTTTTGCACTTAGCTGCGTTTTAGTTAGTGGACGGCAGTGATAAACGTTGTACAAAGAAAAAAAAATAGTTTTAATTTACTATTACGTCAACAGTAAACCTAAAGGTAGTAGCTGTGAAAATACACAAGACACCCAGACTCAGCACACGTATCTGTAGGCCGTACAAATATCGGCATCGAACCCGCTACACGCAGAACAGCTGCCAATCGCTCAAACTCTACGAAATATCTTCTTTTATTATTTACATAATATTCCGTATAACGCTAGACCAGCCTAAGATCAGTTTTACCATTGGTGAATTTTGGGTCTATTGTACCAGGGTTTTAAAATATCGAAGATTAACTGACACCGGAGCACCAATCTCAAATGAGTCGGGATATGGGCGTCAATTTGATGATTTTGATCATGACCAAGAACGTATTTATACAACATAGAATACCTACCCGCTCAGACGAATTTTCACAATAAAAGTTACGTACCCATAAGTAGCAGGCGAGTGTATACAGACGCCTCTTGGAGCGTTGCAGGACTTGGCAGTACACTGCGCGACCCCACACTGGCCCACTCCGCGCCCCCCGGCGGCCCGGGCGCCGGCGCCCACGGCCTGGCCGCCCACCTCCCACACGCAGCCGCGCCAGCCACTGTGCAGGGGAAGATCGTGGGGGAGATCCGCGAAGTCTGGAGATGGATGACCGCCTGGCGAACAGAAATAGAGGTGTGAAGGAAAGTGGTTCTGTCTCATTTTATTAGATGACTTTTGAAGATCGACGATCGACGATTTAAGTCCCTTTCTTGATACAAGAGAAGAAAATGGACTTCTCAGATTCTGCCCACAATATAACTCCTAATTGCTAGCCTTATATATACGGTAACATATAAGATGGGCATTATATTGTGGGAGACTGGTGCCAAAACTAGACTGAAGCGGTAAAGCAAGCCTGCAAGCCTCTAGGGGGAGCCGTAGCCGCCCCCCCTGCCCCCCCTTGGCGACGCCCTTGGATATGTTTAACCCTTACCGCCCTTGTCGGATTGGTCCGACGAGTTTTTTCGTGAGCATTCGCCAGGGTCGTGTGTTTGCAACTGCGTATTCCATCTTGTTTAGCTTTTCAATTCTCATAGGTGATATTATTATAAGAGCTGACGAATTTGGTCGTGGAATGTGCGACCCTGGTGGAATATAAACGCGAGAGTGTTTGTCGGATATATATCCGACGTAGCCGATTAAAAAGTTAAAATGAGCAACGAGCTCTGATTCTGAAGACGACAATCATAATACGGCCCAGTCGAAAGCACTTACCAATAAAAATGTAAGGCAGCAGTGTCATCTTGTTGCTATGCGCGGGCGCGTTCCCTGACACGTTATGTCGTCCATCAACGCTGAGCCCCGCTGAGCGGCCGCGTCTCCACACGCGCACTGCGTGGCCACCGCGGCGGGGACTTAGAGCGCGGGACGTGAACACACGCCGAGGACCTTGGGAAGACGTGAAATGTTTTAGCGGGCCTTTCTAAGTTTGTTCAGACGCTTGGTGCTTAAACGGCATTGTAAATTCATGCAGGTAAGGCATACTGTATACGGACGCGTAGCTTCATAGACGCGAACTGTTAGTTCCGCTATGGCGTCCCAGTGAGGGACGGCTCTTCTAGAAAAACAGTTTATATACTATTTTTTTTCCACTACTATCACACAACGTCGTCTAGTCTTAAGCTAAGCAGAGCTTGTGTTATAAGCAGAGGTCGGAGTAGGTAAAATCATCCAATGACGAATCCCGCCCTTGGGTGGGGCGGGAAACAGTGTCAGACTTTTACTGACTAAAAACCTACCTTTCCATTCCTCGCCTTTGTCCCGGGGCCAGGTCGGAGTAGGTAGATTGATTTAAGGTCGTTGACGTCAAACGTAGAGGATAATATGGATATGCCTCCAAAATACCGGAACTTCATATTTATTGTGATATTTGTTCCGGAATTTTGAAATTAGCACGAATTTGTGTTTAAGGTGAAAAACGTATTAATAATATCAATATTTACTCTGCCAGTGTTAGCTAATGGTGAAAGAAATCAGTATTTTATTTTATACAAAAATACCTTGGAATAGTTACACCGTATTTTGTCCCTTACTGTTGAATTAGAAATGACGCTTGACAGTATGACGCTTTATTTTATTTTAGTCCATAATTCCAATCCCGGAACTTTTTCCGGTACTTCCCGCACATTATGGATAAAATGGCATGTCCATATTATAATATCTTGACGCAAGTATATAAAATCAATCTACCTACTCCGACCTCTGGTTATAAGTAATAAACATACTTAGGTATATATTTCCAAATACTATATTGTAGATAAATTACACTCAGACACAGAACAAATGTTTGTGCTCATCACACAAACATTTGTTCTGAGTGAGAATCGAACCCACAACCTCCGGCATAGCAGTCAGAGTCACTAATCACTAGACCAACAGGCCAGACTAATAACGACATAAACGTAAATAAATTGTTTTTCTTTCTTTCTACGATATGATGACTATGATGATGCTAACGCAATTAAAACCACAGGTACCTAATAATATTATTTCGGTAGTCTACCAGAATTAAAGTGTAGGTAAATGAGTAATCAAGCATGAAAAACATTTAGATAGCTATCGATTCCAGCAAAACCAAGAATGATTCACGTGTCGATGTTGGCTGCGAGTTGCGAATGCAACATCAATAAAAACATGCATTCTTTAGATATCGCACCGTTGATTACTTTGGCGGATTACCAACATTTGGTACCTACTTACATTGAGTCACCATAAAATATAACATAATATTACTTGGCATGCGGTCCCCAGAGGAATAAGCAGACGTGTTTTGTACAATTAGATTTGGCCGGTTGTAGTTATCTCCTAACTAGAAAGTAACCTCTCATAAAAACTATAAAAACTCCACGCTTCTCTTCTTCAGACATTTTCCTCAATGAGAATAACTTGAAATGTATAGCTTAAATGCATCCGATATACATAAATTTTATCAGATGTAATTAAAAATTTAAAATAGACCTCTGACAAAAATATTTCTCTTCCCTTTCCAATTTTATCTTTTCTTGTTGTTGTGTGGTGTTTTATTTATTCGGTTTTGTAAAAGTACATCTTTAATTTGATACCCCACTAGGCCATATTTGCAAACATTCGGTTGTTCATTCCCACTCACTCCCCCTTTACTTGTAATTGGCTAAACCGATTTCGATAAAACATGTCTAAGAGCCATCACTAGGAAACCCGCTTTCAAATACAAGAACCGCATCCAAATCGGATAAACCGGAGCCGCAGACACACACATAGTTATGAAAGTTATAAAATAATAGCACACGAAACCATCTAGGAGGAACGATTCAAATTGAATTTGAAGGTTAAACATACCGCTGCCCATATTCCAAGTTAGCATGATATATCCTTTGACAAACGTCAATGCCAGGTGTTGACTCCTCGAGTTATGTCTTCCACTTTGTCCCACAAATGCTAAAAGCGCTATCTGGTCCATATCTGTCGTCTGGAAGCGCAGGCGCAAGTCAAAGCGGTCTGAGTTCATCGCGGCAGGAGATAGAGCGTACATTATGTAGGAGGATATTCCAGTGCTGATTGGTGCTAAAGATGGTCGAGTGATCTCTACATCTGTGGAGGAAACAATTGAATGTTTTATGCATGGTGTAAAAAAACTCAGCTGCAGACCCAGTAGTCTTTCGAAGACAGTTGGAACTTGGACCTTCATTATCACTGGTTCACCATTTTCTCGGAATGGTCAAGTATAAAAATGATCTCAAGGAAGAGTAGGTAGGTTATGTGATTCCCAGGTTTGTTAAGCGTTTATAGGTAGTTGACAAGCAAACCAAAAGAGTTTAGTTCATGATATCGTTGCTGGATTGATTAGAGAGGTCATCAAACTGTACTTGAAAGTTTTGAGAACTTTACGAGGGTTGCTGGAGGGAGCTGGCGGGAACACGAACGAAGGACCATGTGAAGCTAGGATAACTTTAATCAACATTTTATCATAATAATGATATAATTTGGCTATTTTAAATCACCTAACAAAAGTAGCATAAAATCAAAACAACGATTAATATTGAAAACAGATCACAAATTCTTCAGTAACTTATATCTAGAATCACAACCTGATAAAGATATTTATTGCCTCTGGAATAATTTACGATTATAAGAATTAAGCACAATAAAATCGATTATCTCTTTATGGATTGTCAGTGACAATATTTTATAGCCTAAACATCATAATAATATCGGTAAATGTAATTTACAACTCCATTAACGATGAAGCTAAATTATAATAATTACTTGAGTGCTATTACAAAACATCAATCGCTGTAACCTTTGCCATATTTCTAATCTTTGACGAACGGCATTTGTTATAAAAACTAATAAATACCTATTAGTAACGTATTTTTAAATTTCGAAACAATATGATATTTTTTTTGTTGATTGTCGCTCCCAAATCTACTATTTACATATAAAAATAACTTGATTATAATTATGTATTTAGAAACTCTAAAATAAAATAAGAACCCTTAATTAAAACTAACTAAAACAATCTAAAATATGGCGCCGAAAAACTTCCCCGCATCGCTGTCGTTTGGCAATACGCCAAAAGTCTAGTTGAATAGCATTCCCGGTCGGAGTCCGACGCGGCATCCAGAAGGAGCTCGGAGGGCTCGGAGACTGACGAGGGTACGGGAGGCGACTCCGGAAGAAACGCGAGTTTCTTCCGGAAACGCTCTAAACCGGAGGACGGCTCGTCCTCCGAAGGCGAAAAGGGCTCGGCCCGAAAAATCCCCACCAGTGGGCGGGGAGCGGGTCGACCACCTGGAAGAGGGAGGGGAGTCTCCTCCCAGCGGGCTGCCGAGCGAGCCAAGAGGCTCGCCGCAGAGGGACGCCACCCTACTGCGTCCAACGCTGAGATGGACCTCTCGGGGCCATCAGGCAGCGAGGGGGAGAACTCCGCTGAGGAGTCACGCAGGTCCTTTGGGGAGCTGGTGGTCGCTGCCCTCCGAGACATGGGAAGGAAGAGGGAAAAGTCCTCAAAGGAGAGGACGGCCCTCCGCCATGCTGCGTCCATCGGGGAGGCTTTCGACGCTTCCCTCGGGAAGAGTGTGGCGAGACTCCGGGCCGAGCTCCGAGCCGAGCTACGAGCCGAGCTCCAGGCCGAAGCTCGCGGGAGCCCGGGGGGCTAGTGGTCGGAAGCCCGCTGGAGAGGGGGGCAAGCGAGGGCAGGGGCAGGCTCAGCCGGAGCCCCAGCCCCAGCCCGAACCGGGAGGCCAGCTGCTGTCGCTGGTGCAGCGGGAGCTCGCTGCTTTTCAGCAGCAGCTACAAAAGCAGCTGCAGCAACAGCAACAGTAGTTCCAGCTGCGAATACAGCAGCAGCTGTCCCTGCTGGAGGGCATTGTACTGCGCCCCCCGCTCGCGGCCACCGGCCAGCGCAACGCGGCGACTTATGCCGCCGCCGCCGCAGCCACGGCTGCTGCGCCCAGGGCGAGCCCACCCGGCCAAGCCGGGCGCGGTGCCATGGCGTCGGGGCCTGCAAGGCCAGCCCCAGCTGCTACGCAACGGCGGCGGCAGGGGAAGACCGCTCCTTCGACGGCACCGGCGGGACCACCTGCCGCGACGGTGACTGGGCCGCGCCGACGGCCTCCCCCGCCTGAAGAACCCTCGGCTGGCGCCGAATGGACGGTTGTCGGCGCCAAAAGGAAGGCAGGCAAGACTGCAAGGGCGGCCAAGAAACGGGCGAAGCGACAGGAGCGCCGGAAGCAGGCCATGGCGGCCAGACGCCCCGAACTCCGCGGCTGTAGTCATTACGCTGCAGCCAGAAGCGGAAGAGAGGGGCGTGACGTACGACGACGTCATGGAGAAAGCAAGGCGGGCGGTTTTGCCCCACCTTGACGAGCTCGGAGCCTCTGGGGGCTTCCGTATGCGACGCACCGCAACCGGAGCCCGCATACTGGAGGTCCCTGGCACGGACAACAGCGCTGCAGCGGACGCCCTGGCCGTCAAGATCAGTGCGTCTCTAGACGCCGAAGAGGCACGAGTGTCCAGGCCATCCAGGTGCATAGACATGCGCATAATGGGCCTGGACGACTCAGTCAAGGTGGACGAGGTGGTGGCCGCCATCGTCAGGGCTGGAGGGTGCACGGCCGATCAGGTTCGGGCGGGCACAATCCGCGCTGACAGCACGGGCATGCGAGCCGTAACGGTAAGCTGCCCCGTGTCGGCGGCCAAAACCATCTCCGAGGTGGGCCGACGGCTTTTGGTGGGCTGGGTCTCCGCGCAGGTGAAACTGCTGGAGCCCAGACCTCTGCGGTGCTACCGCTGCCATGTGGGGCACCACGTGGGAGCCTGTTGCGCTGCGGAGGTAGATCGCAGTGACCACTGCTACCAGTGTGGCAAGCCCGGTCACAAGGCTGCAGAATGCCGTGAGTCGCCGCACTGTTATGCATGTGCGGCGGCTGGCAAGCAGGCCGATCACCGGGCTGGGAGCAGGTCCTGCGACCCCCCCGCCAAGGCCAAGGGCAAGGTCCGTAGGCCCACCGCCGCAGCCGCTTCCGGGGCTGCTGTCGCCGCCGCAACCGCCGCGGCAGTGCCCTCACAGGGGGCTCGGGAGGAGACAATGGACTGCCAATAACGGCTCCACTACGTCTCCTCCAGGCGAATATCAACCACTGCGCCCCCGCTCAGGATCTGTTGCTCCAGAGCATGGCGCAGTGGTCGATCAATATCGCCGTAGTCTCCGAGCCGCACTTTGTCCTGCCCAGAGCTGACTGGGTTCAGGACCTGAGCGGCTCGGTGACCCTAATTTCGTCGGCCGCCGCCGGTACCCCGTCCCTCGAGGCCGTCACGAGGGGGCGGGGGTGCGTGGCAGCACGGTTCGGGGACATTGTGGTGGTGGGAGTCTACCTGTCCCCGAACAGATCTCTCGCCGATCTAGACAACTCCCTTATGGAGCTGAATGCCGTCGTCGCTAGGTTTCACTCCTCCCTCCCTGTGGTCGTGTGCGGGGACTTCAACGCCTGGAACGAGGCTTGGGGTTCCCGGTTCACGAACGAGCGGGGTCGGAGGGTAGAGTCCTGGGCCCTGGAGTTGGGCCTGGTCGTCATAAACCGGGGTTCTGTCCCCACGTGTGTGCGGATGCAGGGTGAGTCTGTCGTGGACATAACGTTCGCCAGCCCTGCTCTGTCACCGCGTGTCGTCGACTGGCGCGTCATAGAGGGGGTGGAGACGTATTCGGACCACCGGTACATCCGGTTCGACGTCTCCGCCCAGTCCTCGACCGCGCCGGTCCAACGGACCCCGTGTGGTCCGCGTTGGGCGCTGAGGCAGCTGGACCGGGATCTCTTCCGGCAAGCCGCGGCGGTACAGGCCTGGGTGCAAGCACCGGACAGGCCTGTCGACATTGACGCCGAGGCGGACTGGTTCGGGGAGGCCTTGTCGCAAATTTGCGACGCGGCTATGCCCCGAGTCCGACCAGGACGTGCCCAGCGCCAGGTGCACTGGTGGTCGCCGGAGATTGCAGCACTGCGTGACGCATGCACTGCCGCGCGACGCCGGTACTCCAGACACCGCAGACGCCACATCCGTCCACCGGATGCAGAGGCCATAGAGGCGGAGCTGTATGAGGGATACAGAACAGCAAAGCGCACCCTCCGAGCGGAGATTAAGCGGGCCAAACTCGAGGCCCGCAACGTGTGGCTGGGGACTCTCAACGTGGACCCATGGGGTCGCCCGTACAAGGCGGTGCGGGATAAACTCCGCCCCTGGGCTCCCCCGCTGACGCAGAGTCTCCGGCCCCAGCTTGTGGAGGGTGTAGTGAACTCTCTGTTCCCTGCGCGGGGGGAACACACCCCCCCGCCCATGGCTCCGCCACCTGCGGTGTCCGACGCGGACCACAATGGCGACGACGGTGACCATATTGCTCCAGAGGTGACCGAGGTAAAGATGAGAGTGGCGTTATAAAGGCTGAATGCCAAAAATACCGCCCCGGGACCCGACGGCTTGCCTGGAAAAGCCTGGGTCCTGGCCATGGAGGCTCTCGGGCCTCGACTCAGAGGGCTCCTCAGCGCATGTATGGAGAGGGGCCAGTTCCCGCTTCGTTGGAAGACGGGGAAACTGGTCCTAATCGCGAAGCTAGGGCGACCTGCGGACTCTCCGTCCGCGTATCGGCCCATTGTGCTGCTCGACGAGGTGGGCAAGCTCTTTGAAAGAGTAGTTGCAAACCGCCTCGTCGCGCACCTAGCACGGGTGGGGCCGAACCTGTCGGATGACCAGTTCGGCTTCCGCAGGATGCGCTCAACAGTGGACGCTATCATGCGCGTGCGAGCCCTCACGACGGAGAATGCAGTGTCCCGGGGCAGGTGTGTCTTGGCGGTGTCTTTGGATATCGCCAACGCCTTCAACTCCCTGCCCTGGAGTAGCATTAGGAGCGCACTCCGGTACCACCGGGCGCCCGACTACCTCTGTCGTGTGATCGAGGCCTACCTGTCGAGCAGGTACATTATCTACCCCGGTCATCAGGGAGAATGGAATCGGCGAGAGATGTCGTGCGGTGCCCACAGGGATCGGTACTAGGGCCGCCCTTGTGAAACATCGGGTACGACTACGTGCTGCGCGCCGACCTCCCCGACGGGGTCAGCGTGGTCTGCTACGCGGACGACACGCTGGTCCTGGCGCGGGGACGGTCGTACCAGGCGGCGGTCGAACTAGCGACGCGCGGGGTTGCGACAGTCGTGGAGAGGATCCAGCAGTTGGGACTCGAGGTTGCTCTTTCTCGACATGGCCCTTTACGGGGCGCCGGTGTGGGCGCCGACGTTGCGTAGACGACCGGCGGCCCTGCTGAACGCCTGGCAGAGGGTCATGGCCATTCGGATGATTCGGGGATACCGCACGGTATCCCGCGAAGCGGCGAGCCTCCTTGCTGGCCTGCCACCATGGGATCTGGAGGCAACAGTCCTTGCACGCATGCACGATCTGCGCGTGGAGATGCAACGCCGGGGCGAATCCCCGCTGCCGCGACAAGTCGCGGCTTGGCGGACAGAGTTCCGGCGAGATCTCATGGTGAAATGGCGAGAACGACTGTCGCAACCCTGTGCTGGGCACGCCACGATTGAGGCGGTAAGGCCCCTCTTTGAGGCGTGGCTGGAAAGGCCTCACGGCGTCATAACCTTCCGCATGGCGCAGGTACTAACCGTCACTGTGCGGAACGCCCGGTGGACGCGGTGGAGCACACGGTAGAGGTGTGCCCCGCTTGGGAAGAGCATCGCCGTGTCCTCGTGGGGGCAATCGGAGGCGATCTCTCGCGCCGGGGCTTGGTTCAAGCCATGCTCCGGAGCGAGGAGGAGTGGCAGGCGGTCGCCTCCTTCTGCGAAGCAGTAATGCTAGCAAAGGAGGAGGCTGACCGTATCAGGCAACGGCGCTCACGCCGCAGCCGCCGCCGTAACTCCGATCCAAATTTCCGGCCACCGTAGACGCGGGCTTGCGGACGGCGGGCAATGGGTAGCTCGCTGTCCGTTTGTCCGGTAACAGACCGGACCGAGCCCAAGTCGTTTACGGCGCGCACTGTTTCCGTGCGCCTCAAGGAGTTGTCAGCAAACCGTAGGGGCCCAGTAGGGTCGAGGCCTAGTCTGGGGCTCTGGGAAGGTATGAAAATGCATACCAGGGCCCTGGAACCAAGGCAGGGAAGGAACAGGGTAGGTTTTTAGTCAGTAAAAGTCTGACACTATTTCCCGCTCCGCCCAAGGGCGGGATTTGTCATTGGATGATTTTACCTACCGTAAAAAAAAAAAAAAAAAAAAATAAAAAAAAAAAAAATACCTGTATGGCTAAGCATATCCTATATCCAAGGTAAAATTGATAAAAAAATATTTATTTATAGTTTTTAGCTATACTTGTAACACTGATGTGCGATGTTGGTAATGGCATAAGCATGTTCCAACAATACGTCTTCATTTTGACCAATACATAACTAAATATCTATGGCACCTTAACTGCTTCAAACCTTTGTACCTTTACTATGAAGTACTGTAAAGGGTAAGTCGATAAATACAAATATATCCTAGACTAGCGCTTGAAAGTGTTATGAATTATGAACTTACTGTATTCGCACAAAATGCCGTGTTTCCCGTAAGGACAGAGGCACAGAAACCCACTGCCAGGGTGACGGACGCAGCTACCGCCAGATTGGCATGGATTGTTCTCACAGACTGATTCGTTGCAGTGCTCTCCTAGCCAACTGTAAAACATTGAGATTCTTGTCAATAGTAAATAATATTGCTCACATTTTTTTCTGAATCAATGTTAGAAAGTCCTTTACTGCCAGGATACCTGAGTTAGCATCAAAGCGGTATAACTTTGAGTTTCAGTAGAAAGTTTCTGATCGCTATTGCATTATTTCCACAGCTTTCGAAATTTGTAACTTCTTTAAGTTCCCAATATCTTACCCGTTGGCACAAGAACATGTGTATCCTCCATCGTGATGGTCGCTGCAAGTTCCACCATTCAGGCAAGGCCCCGAGAGACATGACAGTGACAGGCATTCTGTTACTTCGCCAGCGTCGAGAGCATCACCGAAAACTTCACGTTTCTCTCCGTTTACCTAAATTAATAAAAATAAAGGAATTCATTTGAGCATCATCTGGTAATTGAAGGCCAAATAAATAGTTAGTAAAATAGTTTTGGCTAATTAAACTTGAAATAAATGCGAGTCTTTTTTCCGTGATTCTATTAACGAGGTACCCTAGTGAGCAATATATAATAATTCTCGGAATTGCAGTAGTGTCATCAAAAGATCCCTTTAAAATGAAAATGTCAAGGTAAGTGCAAAGGTCACCAGAAGCATAATGATGCGTATAGATGCATAAATTTAAAAAAGTTTCGTCTATGACATCCCTAAAAAAAATTAAGAATTCACAAACAAGAAAAAAATGTAGCTGGCATTGCTGTAGAACCTTACCATCAAATCTCTAATGCATCCAATGAAGGGTTTGCTCTCGAAATCTTTGACATCTTTCGAGTTTCCCAAGTACAACGTCGAATTATGATCCAGGCTTGTTATATTAGCCACTTGACCACCACTCATTGCCACTGTGTCATTCAAACGTAAAGTCGCATTGCAGTGTTGATCTTCCGGATATAAGTCCAACCTATAAACAAAACATTGACATCAAATAAATACAGTATTGAACATATCATCGAGGAAAATGTATATTACTATTTTTTTTTGCTTACCTTGTTTCAATTTTCATCGGATAACCTTTGTTGACAAACGTCTTCAGCTCGCTCAATAGCATTGTTTGATAACCACATGAAAATTTGAATTTCAATAATCCAGAATTCATGTACAATTGCATGTAAACTCCTTTAGCTATATCCGCATGTAATATTTGTCCGTCGGTAATCAAAGTTTTAGCATTGAATTCTATGTTTATAGATGTAGCGTTCTTCAGTTTATGTGCTATGAATGAATTTCCTCCGAAAGCTGCCGATGTAATTGATATCGGTTCTTCACAAAATCTTCCTCCGTAGTTGAAATTGCAATGACACTGAAATAAAATATTATAAGTCGAATTATTTGGTGTTAATTCACCTATAAATTCAAAGTACATTTCGTCTTTACCCGAATTCCATGAGGAGTATTTATGCAGCTTCCATGATCATTGCAAATGGAATCAGTGCATTCCGATTGGGTTGTAGTCGTTATTTCGGTTTCAGAACCACTAGTGACTTCCATAGCTTCAGTGGTTGAGGAATAGCCCGTTGGCAGATCAGTTATTGCTGGGTGATCGGTAGGAATGTCTGTAAACATTTTGTCTGTACTGACATCAATTTTAGGTGTTGTTGTTATTTCTGCTGTAACTTCTTCAGTAGTGGTGGTAGGTGATGTAGTTAAAGTAGTTTCTTCGTTAACACCTTTTGTAGGTATATCGTATTTAGTACTTTCTGTTGAACTAGTAGTGAAATCAACCGCAGTAGACGTAGGTGGTATAGTAATAGTGTCATTACATGTTCCTTTACACTCAATAGTTGGATCTGTTTTAGCATTATCTGATTCCATAGTTGGTCTTGTCTCCTCATGTTCAGGTGGTTCTGAAATTCCAGCTTTGGTTGTCGTTGATTCGCTATTTATTGTTGTTTCTTCAGTAGTAACAATACTGTCTTTACCTGTGGTCACTTCTATTACTACAGTAATGACTGGTTCCTTTTCAGTACTGGTTTCAACTCCATTAGTCGAACTAGTAACACTTTCTGTTGTTGCAAGTGGAGTTGTATCGTTAATTGGACTGTATGTGGGAGACATGTCTGTGATTGAAGGCTTTTCTGAAGTAATTTCTTCCATTAAAGTTGTCAGGACTGATTGAGTAGAACTAGTAAGAGGCGTCGGACTGACGTATTCACAATCGTAACTTTCGTCCTCTAATATTAAGCATTCGCATAGCGGCCCAGTTAGCCTTGGTGGACATGAGCACGTGAAATTGTCTACGCCGTCAATACATGTGCCACCGTTCATGCACCTGTAAGTGAAAGTAGGTCATCAATAAACTACTTTAAGGACCAAAATAAGTTATTTTATTTACTATTCATACCTAGGTCCTAATAAACACTCATCGTATTGGAGTTCGCATCTCTCTCCGTGGTAATCAGGAACACAATAACAAACTCTTGCGCCATCTTCTACAACGCACAACGCATTGTTGCTGCAAGAGTTATCGTCGCAAAACTCTATTTGAACTTCGCAACTTTTTCCGGTAAAACCTGAAAATAGAAAATTTAAGTAGGCAAGTTATTAAGGATATAAAAAAGTTTGCCAATTTAAAATGCTCCATTGATTTTTATTTTAATTTCAAAAGGCATTACCAAAAGCGCAAGCGCACATGTAATCTGCGTGGACATCGATACAAATGCCGCCATTCTGACATGGATTCGACTCGCATTCGTCGATCTGATCTTCACATTTCGGTCCAGCCCATCCTTAGGATTGAAAAGGGTTATTAAGTCCGCCTATGTACAGTCACGAGCAATAAGATTGTCACATTTTCAATCTTTCATAACTTCTGATATTTAAGAAATAAGTGTTTCGAACCAGATATCGTACACAAATTATATAAATATTTAAGTAATTTGTAGTAAATAACAATAAATATAGGTACTTTAGATAATATTGCGAGTACGAGTTGTATTTGAAGATGAATGAAAATTACTCAGAAACGAAATGTCAATCCGTCTAAAGAGCATCTTTATTCAACAATCGCGTGACTGACACAATAAGGCACAATCTAATACCATCATTGAGTTTGAATTGAAAGTATTACTTACCAGGCAAGCATTTGCAGTAAAATTTAAAGCCAGGTCCCTCAATACATTGACCCCCGTTATAGCATCGAACTTCTTCTGTGGAGTTGCAGACGGCTACATCCATCTCACAGTGTTCTCCAGAGAATCCTGGCACGCAGGAACAGAGGTAGCCGTTGTTCATGTCAATGCAAGTACCGTTGTTGAGGCAAGGGTTTGATTCGCATTCATTGTAATTGGTCTCACAGTTGTCGCCTGTAAGGATTAATTCGGTGAAGTTAAAGTTGAAAGGACATCTTTTATAGCAGAATATTTTCAAGGCTTTAGCTTGGACTCGGAAATTTTGTATTAAATTCTTTGAAGCGTGTATCTTTGTAAACTAAGAAAGGCTTCTTTGGCCTGGTCTTGCCTAGTAAGGTTTTTATATACAGACCTTTATTGAGGTCTATATAGAATAGGGGTGGCCAACCGGTCGATCTCAATCGACCAGTCGTTCTTGACTGTTAATCAAGTCGATCTTGGCAAGCAGTAGCGTTTTTACTTTTAGGCTAATAACCTCGGCATGAGGCGATATATAGCTGGCTGTTATAGACCCTAATACATTCTAATAAATTGTTTCTCCGTAAATTCTTTTTCCTCAAAAGCAAACCGAACGTATTCCTGGCAGATTGCTCAAAATGGTTTGCTTTCTCTGATTAGGTACCCGATTTTACAGCACAATTATTCTAAAAAGTTTTTTACAACTTATGTTATGTTTTAACATATTGAAACTATGCAAGCGTTAATTTTTGAGCTCGTTCGATCTTTAATTGAATGATTTTATAATTCTGAGTCGAATTAAGTTTTCCGCTAATATACTTAGAAGTTGAAATATCGTATCGTAAAAAGCAGCTTTTATCCTTTCAAGTTTAAGTGTGTGGTTTTATTCATATTTAATTTGACTTAGACTAATGTTGACCTGACATATCGAATTTCGTGTGCCCCTAAATCTAATTAATTGAAGTTGGACATTAGGTAAATACGTATAGGTACCTAAATTATTACATTTTATTGTACTCAGAAACTATCCACGTTAGGAAGTTGGTCAATCAATACTTTTACGTCAATTTAGATTATAATCTTTACTTTTGGTACCTAGGTATGTAGAGCACTAAATACAGAAACTAAATACTTAATTTTGTGCGCACATATTAGAGATTGGCTAAGGTAGGTCCTTAGCCAATCTCTAATATGTAACGTTTATCAATTGATTATAATCCTTTTTGGAATAAAAATTAAATTTCATGATTCTTTCGTTTACAAAAATATTCAGTATTATTTTTTTATGCACATGTCTGTAATTTTTGCAGCTTCAAATGAAATTTGCTAGGTAATTGAAAGATTTTGAACACTCGGGTATATTCTCGACTACCTTGTGTTTAGCCGCCACATTAAAATACTTACATACCTACCTAGGTACAATTCAAACCAATTCTTTATTTTTATTATTATTGACAGAAGTTACCATTCGAAAGGATCCAGATTGCAGCTATCAGGAAATACAGACTCCGCAGGGAATTCCGCTCCTAACCTGTACGCTCAATTTGTCTTCCCGAAATGTGCTTATGGGTGGGATGTCCACTATGTACTACAGTGGCGCATTGCCGTATCTAGTGGTCCGATAATGGCGAGGGTTTGGCGGAATTAAGTTATGCAAATCCAAAGTACAATTACTGAAATGCAACCAGAAAACTCGGCGTTGAAACTCAAGGTTTCGGAACTCTGACTAGACGAGGGTATCATTGCTGATAAGTTTATTAAGTAGGTAGATGTTTAATACTGAACCAGATGCAAAAAGAAAGTTTTCAGGGATAATGACCGAATACAATGCTGGTTGACGATGTTGGACGACAGACGGTTTTAGTCGGTAAGATTTGAGTCATTACTGTCTAGAAGCCGAGTCAGAACTGGCTCCGACCAACCATAAAACGGACGTTTGATTTAATGATAAAAATCCTGCAATTGTGTTCATCGAAACCGCAGTGTTGCAAAAGGACAAACATATTTCCTCGTCTAACACTTTTCGATTCGGTCTTTGAGCTACATAAGAAAGCGTAACTTCCATTATCAATAATGAGCGGAAGAATGGTCCAGTTAGTAAAACAGTTTCACTTGCTTGCAACATTACAACTAATTTTCAGAGATTTGTAACGAACCTATGAATCCTTCTGGGCACGAACAGTTGTACGAAGCAATGCCATCTATACAAGTTCCGCCGTTTTGACAAGGACTGGACCAGCATTCATCCCAGTTCGTCTGACATTGCACTCCAGTGTATCCGTCCACGCAATAACATGAGTATGTGCTGAAAAAAAAACTATGTATAGGTATGATGACCATATTGATACAAGCAGCTGTTGGAATTTAACTCTGCAGATCGAAACTTCGTGTTTAGGTACTCCAATAAAGAATAGAAAATTTAATTTAGAATGTTGGAACATGCAATTAATTAAGTTCGGATTGAGCTAGACGCCGCCGCTGTCAAATTAATTTATCATATCCAAGGTTAAAAACCAGTGAGAACGTAAGTTAATCTTAGCAATATTCTAATGGTTTTATTATTTAAATTAAAATAGTGAATCGTATAGTTCTTTACATGAATTAATTTTAAAACAAGATTTATAATTGTGCAGGTAAAATGCATTTTATGGCTCAAATGTAAATCAATTTAATTATTTCGAGGAAATGTAACATGACTAGTTTCAATTAGGTACTTAATACCCATAATTTATCAAAAGCTGTACCTACATAAATACTAATACGTGCGGTCTGCATCAAATTGCATGTTTAATTAAAAACATGACTGGTACTTACGTGTTGACATCATCTATACATATACCGTGGAGGCAGGGACTGCTCAGACAAGAGATCCCCGCGGTCACCACCCGCGCTGCTGCTAGCAACCACCAAACTGTTTGCAATAAACCTCTCACCTTCTCCAAGTACATCATGAATTCTAAACTACCTACGTAATTTTAAAAATTCATATCAACTTTCATGCTGCTTTCTAAAGTCAACAGCATCCAATAAAAAAAAAAGTTCAATGACACGATTATTATAACTTTGTAGTACCTAGCTAAATATATTTAAGTGGAAAACAATATTTTTAAACTTATTTTCTAAAATTATCTAAAAGCACACTGGTTTCCTAATCACACGCACATTATTCTAAACTGTATATTTAACTTGAATAGTACATTATTGGGAAGTAACAAAGGATCGCACGCTTTACAGCGCACAGTGTCGCTAGAACTGGGTCTCATGGGCGAGGTGTGGTTTACCGCCAGCACTCGTTGCCATGGAAACTGGTAAACATACAATACCACGCTTCATGACATACGATTATTGACAAAATTTCAACACCATGGTCCAAACACCTATTATATTGAAATAGGCCATAATGCCCATACAACATGCCTAGATTCAGAGGTGTATAAGGACCAGATTTTAAATAAAACTGTCACTTATAACATCTTGAGGTTAAAATGAAGAATAAATAAATAAATAAGAAAAAGATGTTGGTTTTACCTTACCTATATTTTGTTTAACCAGCTACGTTATAGAGTTTTTTTTTACTAAGATCAAGATTGTTTATTATTTATAGTGAAAAAAAAAAGTACAAGAAAATTAGTTATATAAAATACTAATGAGTATATGCCCCATTTCTAAATAAATGAAACTTATTGTAAATATTTTACAAAAAAAAAATATATTTTTCTACAAAAAATTTAAATTGTTTTTCTTGTCAAAATTTAAATTTTGCCGCCAAGCACACAACAATTGCTTAAACCAATCCCAGAAAAGAACAAATTGACAGCAAATCATGCATCGACCAATAGAATTGCGCAGGTTAATCATCTGTTCACAGCTGTTGTTTTGCCCAATCACAGTTGAAGTCGTATTCGTCCGTTCGGAACATTGTAAAATCTATGCAAATAATTGCACATGATGTCTTACAAAGCCAAATAATTAATACAAATAGTTGTGTTTGTTAAAAAGACTAAAGAATAAACATCAATATTAAGTTATTAGCTGTAATTAAACAACGTAACAGTGGAATCTACTTATTAAAAAACGATGTTTTTGTTAATTGGATTGAGTTACCATGTAATAATACAAGTTTTGAACGCAACCTTACCCAGCTTTGTCGAAAGGTTTCCAAGCGAGAGTAGAGTTGTGAAAGGGGGATTTGATAGCTGTCAGCCTTGCTGGATAGTTCAATTTTTTTCAAATCTACTTATTTTAAAAAGTAACGGTTAGAATAATTGTTAGTTTTCTTCGCAGATCTTAGTGTTTTTTTTAATTTATTTATTTAGATATGGACCATCCGCCTCCCCCTCCAGCTCCTCCTGACCCTCCTGACGCTGTATCGTCCTCTACCTTTGGTAAGCGACGACATAAAATTGACGCAGAAACAATTGAGGTTGTTTCAAAAAAAACCATAATCGACAAAGACATGGCTGTTGCGGCCATTCAGACAATATTTATTCACCCTTCTCTGAAGGAGGGCATCAAGTCTTACAGTACTTTAGAAAAGGGCCCGTTCATAGTCCACGTTTCTCGATCCGAACCGGATCCGTCTGCTGGGACATCCATTCGCCCAGTTAAGTTTGGTCAATTATTAATTCAAAATAAAATAAACAACATCTGCAGGGACGGTATTAAAAAAGTGGGCAGAAACAAAATCTCCGTCGAATTCACCTCTGGTGAGGCGGCTAATTTGTTTCTATGTAACGCAGTCTTAGGAACCAAATATTTAGCAACGATTCCATCATACAATATCACCAAAATGGGCATCGTCCGTCAAGTGCCGGTCGACATGTCAATGGACGAATTCGTTGATTCTGTGATTCTTCCCGACGGGTGTGGAATGATCTTAAAAGCTCGGAGACTAAACCGAAAAAACAAACAGGACGGCAAGATCTCGTGGATCCCAACGCAGACAATTGTCATCACATTTAAGGGGCAAACTCTTCCTCAAAGGGTTTTTTTGTACCACACATCTCTTCCTGTGGAGGTATATCAATACCCCACTATTCAATGCTTAAATTGTTGCCGCTTTGGGCACGTTAAGGCACAGTGTCGGTCCAAGGCAAGGTGCTTTAGGTGCTCACAACCTCACTCTGGTGACAGCTGTGATGTGGTAGAGGCCAAAGCCTCTTGTATCCATTGCTTGGGCCGTCACTTTGCCATTTATGGTAACTGTCCCGAGCAAGGGAGACAAAAATCTATAAAAATATTAATGTCTCAGGAAAATCTCTCCTACGATGAGGCTTCTCGTTCCCTTCCTAGTGTTAAAAAACTATATTCCGAAGTCACTCAAAATTTACCGTCTCAATCTTCTAACTCCTCTTCCCAATCTTCTAGCCTTACTCAGGCTTCTTCATATAAAAAAACTGTATTTTTATCTCCTAAGCCTAGAGCTCCTCTTGGCAAGTCTTATGACAAAGCTGCCCATAGATCCATCATTGCTGAGGATTCTTCATCTTTTCCCAATGGCTTCTCTCTTCTTTCTCAAAATTCATCTCCTAAGTCCCCTCAAGAGGATAACCTCTTAGAACTACTTTTATCTCTAATCATTAGTCTAGTTTCTCGTAATAATTCCTCTTTACCGCCCCACGTTGCCCATAAACTTTCCTTTATTCTCTCTAATATTAATAATGGACCCAGTCTCGACACTTCAATGGAACACTCAAAGCATTAGGCCGAAGAAGCCTGAATTATTATTTCTTATAAACAAATTTCACCCCTCAGTCATTGCCATTTCGGAGACTTGGTTGGTGCCTGGTTCTCACTTTAGGGTCTCAGGTTACTCCTGTCTTCGGAATGATAGGGCTGATGGGTATGCAGGTAGTGCCCTTTTTGTTAGGCGCTCCCTTCCTTTCTCTCTTATACCTCTTCCCCCTACTTCTCCTGACATTAATATCGTTGCTGTTAGGGCTTTTAATATAACTTTCATTTCTGCATACATTCCCCATCCTCATTCTAGGTTAATTCCAGACCTTTTATGTATATTTTCCTCAGTTCCCTCTCCAATAATTTTTATGGGAGATTTAAATGCTCACCATCGCTCATGGGGTTCGAGCCATGATGATTACTTTGGTCGTGCCCTCCTTGAAATTTTTGATGAAGCTGATCTGTGTGTTATTAACAACGGTTCCCCTACGAGGAGAGTTCACCCTACTCAAAACCCTAGTTCAGCTGTGGATATTACAGCTTGCTCTGCCTCTCTTGCTTCCATTCTTTTCTGGAATATTTTGTCTCATTCTTATGGTAGTGATCACTTTCCTATTATTATATCTATCTCTGATAGAGTAGTACCAATGCGCAATTTTAATCCCTCCCTTAAATATAGATTAAATGATGCAAGATGGTCTTCTTATTCTGATTCTCTTGAAAATAAGTTGGTCTCTCTTGCCGTTCCCGACAGTAACAATCTGGTTGATTGCTATTCTAAATTTGTAGACACCATTATTTGTAGTGCTGATGATAATTTTCCTCTTAAAAAACCCTACAGGTTCAAAGTTTCAACTCCTTGGTGGGATAAAGAATGCACTTCAGCTGTCAAGGAAAGAAAAATAGCTGAGAATAATTATTCTAATTCAATGACTCTTCAAAATTTTTTAGTCTACCAAAGAAAAGCAGCCCTTGCTAAGAGACTTCTTTCTAAAAAGAAAAAAGATGGTTGGCTACGCTACTGTCAGAGCTTATCTCCCTGTTCGCCTTCCTCACTAGTGTGGAAGCAAATCAAAAGATATAGAGGATCCTGTAATTCTGTTACTATTTCAGCTAACGATCCTTCTTCTTGGATTGAATCTTTCTCTGATAAACTGGCTCCTCCCTCAGTTCCAACTTTGGACTGTTTTCCCTCTTCTCCGACTTTTCTTCCTTCCGAAAATAATTTTGATGCCCCATTCTCTTTTTCTGAACTTCGATTGGCACTTGATGGTCTCGTTGATTCCTCTCCTGGTGCAGATGGGATCCCTTACTCATTTTTAAAAAACGCCTCAAGAAGTACTAAGCAATATTACCTAGTTCTTGTTAATAACTTTTTTGAGTGCGGTTTGGTTCCTCAACCGTGGAAACATCAAAAAATAATTCCGGTTATTAAGCCTGGCAAAAACCCATCAGACCCAAATAGCTACAGGCCTATTGCTTTGTCATCTGTTTTGTGCAAGGTTGCAGAGCATATGATGAAGCATCGACTTGAGTGGTTTGTGGAAAATAGGAACTTGTTGCCCGCTTCCCAGTTTGGTTTCCGTAAAGGTATGAGCACAATGGATAGTCTTAGTATATTAATTTCTGATATTCGTATTTCTTTGTTAAGTAAGCAGTTTTTAGTAGGAGCTTTTTTGGATATTGCCTCAGCTTACGATAATGTTTTACTGCCGGTGCTCAGGGATAAACTTGTGCATCAGTTGAATGTTCCCAAAAAATTAGTCCGTTTCATATGTAATCTATTAATGGAGAGAACCATCTCCATTAAAACTCAAGACTCCTCTGTTCCCCCTAAGACTATCTGGAAAGGCTTACCACAAGGTTCAGTTTTAAGTCCGCTCCTATTTAGCCTTTATACTTATGATTTACATTTTTCTACAGATTCATTTTGTCAAATATTACAGTATGCTGATGATTTAGCTTTATACTGTTCTGGAAAATTTCTAGATGAGGCTAGTAATCGTCTAAATTCCGCCCTTGGATATCTGTCTGATTGGCTTCTACAACACGGTTTATCCTTATCAGCCTCTAAGAGTTCTGTAGTTGTGTTTACAAAAAAAAAGATTGTTCCTCCTATTGATATAAAAGTTAACGGTGAAAATATCTCTCCGGTGAACAATGTTAAATTTTTAGGAGTTTGGTTAGATACAAAATTATCAGGTATTGCTCACACAGACTTTATTTCTCAAAAATGCGAAAGAAACGTTAATGTTCTTCGATCTCTTTCTGGTGTTTGGTGGGGTGCTCACCCATATACTCAAAAACTCATCTACAATGCTATAGTTCGTAGTCATTTTGATTATGGTATGTTCCTATTAGATCCTTGTAACAAATCTGGCCTGCAAAAACTTGATAAAATACAATCAAAATGTTTACGAATTATTCTCGGGGCGATGAAGTCGTCCCCAATTAATGCCATGCAAGTTGAGTGTGTTGAGCCTCCCCTTTCGATTCGAAGACAATTTCTGGCAAATAGATTTATTTTTAAACTTGTGCAAAATTCTGAGCATCCCCTTCTTGGTAAGCTGGATCAATTATCATCAATCTTTGACTCTTGTAGTCGTCGTTCTAATATTGAACTTCCTTGTCTTCTTCGTGCCTACCTTCAATTCACTCGTCTTTCTAGCCCACTTTTTCAAAACCCCATTTTATATTTGTATTCGGTGCCTTATAATGCTCTGGTATTTCAACCGGAGATCCTTTTGGACTTTGGAATTCACAAAAATACCTTAGAACCAAATAAGATGTTTGTCCAAAAAGTTTCCTCTAATTATAATAATTGGACTACTATATTCACTGATGCTTCCAAAGTCTCGGATGATAGCCCTGTAGGAGTTGCTGTTTGGATCCCTCATACAAAAATTATTTTAAATTATAAGTGCCCTTCTGTTACATCTGTTTTTACAGGTGAATCAATTGCCATATTTGAAGCCATTTCATTTGTTATGTCTCATAAATTAAATAACTCCATAATTTTCTCTGACTCAAAAAGTTGCCTTCAAGCCATTTTATCTAATCCTTTCAGATCTAAGTCAAGATTCCCTATAATTTTAAAAATTAGAGATTTACTATTTCAATGTCATGAACTTGGTATTAATGTTGTCATAGCTTGGATTCCTGGTCATGTCGGTATTCTTGGTAATGAGTCAGCTGATTCATGCGCCAAAAATGCTGTTCTCACTGGTTCTCTTGCCCACTCTACAATTTATTCCCATGATATTTGTACTACCCTTCCTCTAAATTTATTTAAATCTTGGTCCAAGGTATGGCAAATCTCTAAATCCGTAAAGGGTAAATTTTATGGAGATATTCAACCCGAGATTCCCCACAAACCGTGGTTTTTCAAATATCAATTGCAAAAAAAAATCACTACCTCAATTATCTGTCGTTTACGTTTAAATCATTGTTGCTCTCCTCATTTCTTGGCCAAACTTAGGATTAAGGATAACTCTCTTTGTGAATGCGGTTTGGATGAAGGAAACGTGGACCATTTATTTTTCTCCTGTCCTAAATTGCGCTTCTCTTTTCATGATATCATTCCTTCACATATCCCTCGTCCCACCTCGATCAAATGTCTTCTTCCTTTTGTGTTTACACGTTTTATATTTAAACTATGTAAATTCATTGAAGTTAACAAAATTAAATTGTAACTATTGTAAATACTTTTTTTTTCCAGTCTTTAGAGTTTTTGTCTTGTTTATAATTTACTTACTCATAATCTGTGGTCATAAGCATAAGATTGACTGACTGACGGACGGTTTCTGTCTGCGAAGAAATTCTTTTATTTTGTTCTTTAATTTAAAAATATATTTATATTCATTTTACTGTTAATTCTCGCTAAATACTATCCAGCGTTTGACGGCATATTAATAGTTCGTACGTGTTATTGGCAAAATTGTGGTGTCTTTTCCACAAAGGCCATTAATGAAGAGTTGAAGTTGAAGTTGAGTTGTGAAAGGTGAACAATGGCAGAGTTCTTATGAGGTTCTCATTAGGCTTTTGCTTGGTCAACAAGTTATTCTGCTTTCATTCACGATTTTAGTTTGCTTGAAGCAACTTTATTAGTTAACGATTGTGTTGTTGTTATTAGAAGTGACGGTTTCATTGAAAATTCTACTTTATTATTTGTGTAAAAATGGATCCGGGTATTCTTTGTTTCCACCATTGTGATCATAAAGTATTTTGCACCATAATACCTGAAAAATGCCCCGTCTGTGATCAAAAACTTGATAGATATGACTACAATCTACTGCCCTTCAGGTACGTAAACGAAAACGATACGTTTATGTAACGGATTTTCTACTATCATGACCAATGAAGGTTGTTGCTAAGTGCCCTAATTTTGTTTTAGAGTTCCTTACCCCTTCGTCAAGGCATCTCAGCATCTTCGCGCTATTGTTATGAAGCCTACCCATGGCGATTTCCTCAAGTAAGTAGTCATATTGTGTGCTACATGCCATATACCATTACTTCAAGTTATTGCCCGTAAAATGATTCACGATCTTATCAAATCGTTTATGCTTACGTGATTTTTCATTACTTACAGCGACTACTATAATTCCAAAGATTTGCACATAGGGGTGACTAACTCTCAGGGTTTTGTTGTGGAGTTCAGTGAGGAGGGGATCCGTGGTGTGGACCCCGTGACCAAGAAGTGGACTAACTGTGACTCCAGTTCTGATTGGGACCAGTGTCTGTTGTTAGAGCAGTTTGATGAGTTGTGGAACGAGATATGGGACAGTGTTCTACTCAAGGTATGAAAATATTTTGGTTTTTTAGAGTAAACAAACATGTCTGTATTCTAAAACATACTTACACATTTTGTTTCTTGTTTCAGGTGAGTCAAAGTCCTCTGTGGGAGGCTGAGAGGTACAATGAAGAAAGGCACAACTGCTTCACATTTGTACTCGCATTTCTACGAGCACTTGACTGTGGGGAGCTTTCAGAGAAGGCTCGGGACCCTAAGCTTTTCTGCAAACAGTATGTTGTACCAAGAACTTCTGCTGCAGGGAAGTACATCTCACTGTACAGACAGCTCAAAAGGCAAAACTATTTCATACAGAACCAATGATAGACTATCTAAATTAACAATAATTCTATGTATTTGTTTACTACTTATTCAGTATTAACTGTGATGTTTTATATTTAGAGTATAAGACTTTTAAATTGAAGTGCATTTATTTTAGACCAATGACAATTTAGTTTCTGAATACAATTTTAAATATGTTATCTATGAAGTAGGTGTATTTCTTCATAAGTATTTATTATTGTTTCAAGATGTCATGGGATGATAAATTTTCTTTCATTTAAATATGCATCTGTACAAATATGAATGCTGTTAAAAACTTAATTCAACAGACAGGTAAATTTTCTGATAATAAATACTTAGGTGACCTAATCTGATAATGTTTACATTGTGACAGAAATGGAGATTGCTGTTTGAGTCAGTGTTGTGGTGTGTATCAAAATGTCTGTATGTGTGTGTATGATTTTGTTAACACTCACCAATATTGCCTTTTACACATAACACACAAAGTTTATATGACCTTGTCTTGCCAATTTGTAACTATACAATAATGTTTGTATCACAACAGGATATACACCATAGATATTTAATAATAACCAATGGCATTGATTGCCTATCTCTGTACAGTAATTTGATGTCACATTATATCCATTTATATATGTGAATTGTCTGCAATTTATATCTTCCAACATATAGTTTATTTAAAATAACAATCTCATAATAATGACTTAATTTCTTGGCTGTAATAATGGAATTACATGTATAGTATAGTTGTCAATTACTGTTTTCTAAACATTTACATAACACTCATTTAATATTCATAGGTCCTCATCAGATATCATCTTCCATAGTTGCTAGATTATGTACCATGTAGTTGTATTTATGTATTTGTGAGTCTCAGTTTCACGCATGATGTCTAGAAACATCGAAACCGTGTTCTTTCGCGTTTATGTCAAGAATGTTATTTATCTTTGTAGTTGCAGTTTGATCTCACTTCATATTACTGCAAATGAATAAGCAACTTAACAATGAAATGGCATATTTGCAAACTGTTTACATTATGCTCACATCTTATGAATTTAACTTATGCAGGATTTTTATTTACTCAATTGTTTTGGATTTTATTCTTTACCATAATGTGTTTTTCTTTTAATTTAATAAAAGTAAATGTCGCACCCTAAATAAAAATACCCTATTAGAGGTAGTATTTTTCAGAAGTTTTCAATTAAAAAAAACAAGGGTTTACTAGACTATAGTTCAAAGGTTTACGTAAAATTTTGCGTTCAAAAACAAATAGTATACTGCCACTTTTGTTTTAAGTGTGCAACATGTATTGCTTACTTTCCTTTGAATTGTAATTTCAAAGAAATGCGTGAACACAACTGAGGCTCGAGGTGTTGTGAGAGTGAATGTAACAATAGTTGTTTATCAAAAGTGTGTAGCGGTTTGTATCGGAATTGCTTCAATATGAATAGAATTCGAGCTTTATTCCTAACATAAGCTTGCTCAAAGACTTTAAAATTAAAGTTCCAGTTGTGGGCGTAAATAGTTGTGAGGCGAAGGGGAAAGACGAGATTCTAATATTGTGCGTATACACTGTCAACGACTGAGGTCACCTTAAAGGCTCTAAAATAAAATAAAACTGTGATAAATCATTGTACTTCAGAAGTTCGTCCCCCTTCCACTCCGTATTTCGCACATTATTAATACTCGAATATCTATGCATATCTTGTAAGACCACTTTCTTACTTGTAGCAACTCTCTTCTAGCTATATGGATTAAATTTATAAGTCTTTGAAAGCTTCATGCGTGTATCTACAGTATGAGCGTAGTAGATATTAAAAAAAAAATAGTTTTAAGTTTTGTAAAAATCAGATTTAAATTAACTTCTTCTTCTTAGCCAGTTCTTGATGTAATTTAGTTTCGATTTTATGTTAATTATAAGTTTTTATTTATTTTATGTAAGTCTAACACCCGTATTTATAAAAAAGTTATTACTTCTTGTTACGTTATTTTTTATTAAGTCATTACTTGAGGCTAGAAATCTTCATGAAAAATTTCAATCTTTCTTAACTATAGTATACAAATTGTTACATAAGTAGTTAGTTTTACTCAAGTAATTAGTTTTACTTGTTTATAAATACGGGTGTTAGACTGGCAATTACTAGCATTAGCGAGACGCCAATGTTTTCTGCCTACCTACTTTTAGGAAAAGTGCTTGAAATAGTCGCGTGATGAAATTAAACGAAATGGCACAAGTGATGGCCTAGTCTTCCCTTGGGGATTATGAAAACCCTTTAACATGGCCGCAAAATTATATGTTGCAATAAAAAAGCCTAAATATTTAATTAATAAGTAAATAATAGAAAATTAAATTTTCTTTACACGAATTACCAAGTGATAGTAAGAATCTTTTATTTATTTTTATTAATTCATGCTGGACTGTAGATACAGGCTGTTAGTTCCTACCCTACTCTATTTGTATTTATCGAGACTTGAAACTTGTAAATGGATCTCCGAAACAAAAATTCTAGGTGCTATGTTTGAAATAAAGTATTTGTTAAAATATAAAAATGTTGTTTTTATTTAAAGGACTAGCCTGTTGGTCTAGTGGTAAGTGACCCTAACTGCTATGCCGGAGGTCGTGGGTTTGATTCCCATCCAGAACAAATGTTTGTGTGATGAGCACGATCATTTGTTCTGTGTCTGGGTGTCATTTATCTATAATAATATGTATTCATTTAGAAGTATGTTTATCAGTTGTCTAGTACTCGTAACACAAGCTCTGCTTAGCTTGAGACTAGAAGGCGTTGTGTGATAGTTGTGGAATATATTATATTATATAAAAGCCTCCCTCCTTCCTCTTAAGGAAGGCATTTAAATCGTCCTGCCACCAACTTTGTTTTACGGGCCCACCGCTCGATCGGCATGCGGCACCCATGTCCAGCCCAGTCCCACTTAAGCTGGGTAGTCTTGTGAGCTACGTCAGGATGGGGAGACTTGTGTTTAAGTCTTAAATATTTCAAAGCGCAGCAGCGCGTTCAGCGTTGGAGCAGTGGTGGCCGAGTGGTAACGGCCCCGACATACGAATTGTAGGTTGTGGGTTCAAACCCAGCCAGGCGCACTACTTTGTGTAATTTAATTTATCACCACTGCTCTCAAAACCAAAGAGAATATAAGCCTCAAAACGTTGAAGGAAAACATCGTGAGGAAACCGGCACGTCCTAGAATCAAAAATTCGAAGACATCCACCAATCCGCACTGGGCCCGCGTGATGGATTACGGCCCATATTACATCTCCTAGAGAGGAGGTCTGAGTCCCAGCAGTGGGAAAAGTGGGCTGATGATGATGATGATTTCAAAGCATTTTTTATTATTTCTACAATTTGGTCTCAATAACAAGGGCTCTATTTATATATAATTAAACAAATTTTATAAATTTATATTATTTATTTATGTTATTATAAAATATCTACTACTTCCACAGTCAAAAGAAGACAAACAAATACATCAGGAATGTAGGAAAGACATAAATTATAAAATAATAATACTCTTTTTCTTAATTAAATATAATTAGCTGACGACTTTGATGGGAGCTGATTCAACACCAACCCAGAATACGGCACCGTTCAGGGCGATGGTAGCTCTGAAAACAAAAATAATAATAAATAAAGTGCCAAGGAAACAGAAATTTGATGATTCAGAAGCTTTCAGATCCTTGAAAATTCCGGTTTCAATTGTGTCTATAGTAATACCAGAGTACATGCTTGTGACTTAACAGTATTATTCGACCTATGAAGGTACGCAAGTCAAACCGATCCTTACAATTCATGAACAAAGGAGCCAAACTCCCTATATGATTCACTTAAAACACCTACACATGCCATTTCTAAAATTAAGCTTATTAATTTCTCTATGTGCGTGTTCATGTATTGTTTGTACCTAAGTCTGACGTTTGGAATGATTTTCAAGAGGTTATGAACCCCTGCCCCTGTCCTGCTCAACGCCTGGTCGTCCTTTTAGCTCTTGAGACTTCAAATGTCTAGCTAGTTATTACTATTGTCTATATTTGTATGATGCATTTAGAATAACCAAAAGCTTAATTTATAGTGAAACTTTAGTTAAACGATATCAATATTGTGTTAACAGGTAGGTACCTACTTGTTTATTTTCAGTAAGCTTCGTGCAGGCTTTTATCTTTTTCATAAAATATTAGCACAGGGGTTAAAGATACAAAGACCCACTTTCAGTCTTTCTTTCGTTTCCCTAGGGATATTAATTTAAGTTCTTTCTGCGGGTAGGCATTATGCGGTTCATGTTCTTAATAATTCAAATTAGGTAAGTACTCAAGTGATGTAGGTATCTAATAATATTATGTACGAAACAAAAGTCTGTACCTGAACTTAACTTCGCCATTGTAACCAGCTGGGGGCGTCCATGTGAAGGCGAGGGTCTGGCTGTCGTACTTCTCTTCGTGTTTCTTGTGTGTGACGGCGTTCTGAAAATAATAAAAAAAGAAATTCAATAAACATCATGGGAAAACCGAAAAAAATACGTTAATTTGCAATGGGAACGCACCAAGTAGAAACGGAAGAGTTCCTAATGCCTTGATCCCTTGATCATTTACATTAGGTCGTTTTGACCGATTCGGTGGCAGGCCAAATTCGGTCACCGACTAGTGTAAACGGGTTTTCGGTTAGCCGAATTTGACTGCGCTTGTATTCGGTTACTGACTAGTGAAAACAGGTTTTCGTTTAATCGTTTTCGGCGACTGAACACGGCTGACTTGTCAAAGAAGCCACTGAATCCGGTAAACCGATAACTTGAAACAAATACGGTCGCCGTATTTGGTGTACACTCAATATAAATACTAATACGGCACATCATAAATACTACCTAGGTACCGAGTGGGATTAAAAATAAAAATACTTTTGTAAATAATTCAACATATAATTTAGTTGCCATGGGAAAAAATAAATTGGCATCTTATCAGTAGCCATCTACCACATCACTGCCAATTACTTATTTTATGATATTCATTAAGTCGATTTATAGTGGTGTAATTTGATCAAATAATTACCGTCTTACAACTACACACGCGTTACCGGCGTTATTATGGTAATTTGGAACAATCGACCGGCTCATAATCTCTAGACTAGACAAATTACAATAATTCAGTCTCGGAGAAGTGTGACCCGCCCAGCATCGTGCACGTTCACCTTCACTATTTAGTTCCTAGTTAAGTAATGACAGCCGTACCTAATTTTAACTTCCTTTCAGATCATAATATCTAACATGATAATATATCTAGGTAACTAATAACTATGAGGTTTTAAATAATCTGTATGAATTTTGTGACTTCAACAACAATAATCTTGATAAAATCTATAGGTAGGTAATTCTAAAGAAATCTAAACGGAGATGGGTCTCCCACCACTTTTTCCCTCTCTTTATTTTGTTTAGCAGATGTGCGCCTGCGCCAGTGACATAAACGACATACGTTTCGGCAGTTGACCGCAGTCAATAGGTTGTAAGCTCCCAGAGTTTCGAATTATGCTCCCGTACTGGTCAGTAGGGCTTGCAAATATATAGGGTACTCTATTCGATGGGATTTAAATATTTCTGGCGAAATATGGATTTCTCTATTCCTGCTAAGTAACATAAATATCTTCTGAACTCTGCTCATTTGTTTGGGGAACACAGGCGAGAAGATTTGTCATTGTATTTACTCTCGACCTAGTCTGAACGAGTATCCAATGCCTCATTAGGAATAAATGCATATTGCGCTACCTTATACTTATAAAGATTGAACACCCTGTTAGGCTACCCGGTCAAGGCCTAAATCGAACTGTATAATAGCTCTGTGCACAACGACACGGACTTTTAACTATGCCTAGCTACTATGGGCAGTATTTATTGAGTACCTATTTATATTAAGAGAGCCTTCCCAGTGGGGGAGGCCCCTCTTAATTGCTACGGCTTACGTTGATGATAGACGAGTTAGGGCTGATTTCATCATTCAATATAAAAACTTAGTTCAACTAATCTGAGCTCAGCGTAATCTTGTTTAAAGACCCGTGTCGTAAACATGGGCGACAACAAAAGAATTGAAACTGGGTTTAGCGTAAACTAGGTTCAATTCATCGCGGTGGCGGTGAAACGCAAAAGGAAGCTATAATCTCGATTAGTCGCTCAAACTGAGTTTTGTTTTATATAATGGCGATTAGTTTATTGGTGAATTAATCTATCATCAACGTAAGCATGGTTTAAAAAGCTTGTTTCATCTAATGCAATCCAACGCAATATTTGATGAAGAGGCAATGCAAAAAACAGAGATAACACCTGAAAACTCTGTTGGCACATGGTTAGCATTCGGTAATTCCGTCATATACTCGAAGATTTCACAAAACTTGTTCCAGAAAATACGAGTTTTTTAAAACCCTTAAAAGTTTTTGACAAATATTGTTATTATTCAGAATCTCGGTTAAATGTGCAAGACTTCTATCGATTTTTTTTTTCAAATATTTTTAATTTATGAGTAGGTACAATATGAAGAGCCAAAATTAATGCAAAATAGCAGATTTTCAGAGCTATTTACAGAATTAATTTTACATAAAATGTTTTGATTTCAATAGAAGCATAAATAATATCCACAAGATATCTGTGTTTCAAAAATATTTGGAGTGTAATAACGTCATAATTATGTAAGAGCAGTTGTATGGAAATTGATCTAGGGTTGGCCGCTCTTAAAGCGTTAAAAGAAACCCCAAAACAAAAAAAACAACATAATTTTCGCAGTCGATATTAAAAAATGAAGAAACAAAACCAGAAACATTGAAAATTAATGTTGATGTTGCTGTTGTTGTTGTTTTTAGAAGTCGAGTCGGTTGTATTTTTTATTTTTTTATTTATGAGTAGTTTATGCCAGCAGCTTCGCTCGCGTGGAAGTAGCTTTCTAAATACACGCTTTGGACCCACGTTACATCCCCTTTGGGGGTGAATTTTGGAAAATACCCTCTTAATTTTTGTATAATGTAAGTATTAAGTTGAGTTGATGAGTCAGGACTTTGCCTTAGAAATAGATACCTACAGATTTAATGTGAACAACAATGATTAAAAAACAAAACAGTAAACTACCTACCTATTTTAAAGCAAAATAGTGCAAGTTATTTATAATAAAAATATAATTTCTTTGCGTAAAATGTGATGGGTACAAAGATGTTATTATGGGAGAGTAGGTACAAGAAACATTCCGCCATTTAGTGATGACATGCAAATATTCAGTCGATAGTGTTTTAGTGACATACAATAACTTACCACTATCTAGAGTTTTATTAATTAAACAAATAGAATTATAAAAAGATCTATACCTAAATTTTTGAAATTAAATATAAAACACACATTAACAGAATACCAGAGACACAATTCACCTACCGCAGATTTAGATAATACTTTTTGGGTACAAAGCTGACCGGTCTACATTGTCCTCTCATATATATTAATATTGTAGTATGAAAATATTGTAGAAACAATCACTTTTTTAAAAGAGTAACCATGAAGTTTCTTTCCGGTTCTTCTCCATAGGAAACGACCAATTGGAACCGTGCGCTAGCGTCTGACATTTTATAAGTGCCCATGTAGGCCTATGTAAAATAAACGAGTTTGAGTTTACTAAAAATGAAACATTTATTTCAACACTAAAGCAAAGCATTCCTGAAGTGGTAGGATTGGAAATATTTTCTATTTAGGAATTCGCCTATTGAGTAAAAACTATGTGAAATCAACCATTTTTTTAGAACTACACAGAATTTTTAAGCCTTTGGCGTTGTAACAATATTGTTACCTACATACATTAGTCTATCTACAAGTAAGTAGTTAGATAATATTAGGTACGCTTAACAATAAACAGAAAAAAACGTTAACCTGTAGGTACATCTATTTTGTTGACTGTACTATAATATACGACAAGTATGTTAAAAATTGAACACAATCCACACGTACATAATTAACGAACACGCAGCCTTCCATTCATCTACCTCCTTGGTATAGGCGCTAGACTATGTTTTTGTTCATGGCAATACTGACAAAGAAACTCCGTTGCTAACTGCGGTATGCCGTTGTTTGGCAATGACTATAATTGTATTTAAACCTGAGTGAAGGGTTCTTATGTCCTCGGATGTTAACAATTTGTTTGATTTGACAATTTTATTCGGCAAAAAATTGGAAACGCAAAAGCTCATTCGTGGAACATTCAATTTGCTTTAATGGAACTTGTAATTACGTAGCCAATTAGGCATCTACAGAACCGTCAATTTACGAGTATAATTGAGTACAACTAATTAAAATATTTAAAAAAATATGATGAAAAATCGATACCTAAGTGTACGTCGGGGTTTCGATTTAACCTTATCTCAGTTCAACCAAATCTATATGCGACCTCTCAGACCAAATAATATAGCCTTGAATGAGGCAACTCAGCTTTGAGAATTCAATCATATTTGGTATCAGTTTATATTTAAACATAGAACCCGAATTCATTGACCGACTAAGTTTTTAATACAATGCATAATGCTGATTAATATTCAAGAAATGACCTTTTAAAAACATAAAGCTGACATAGTTTACATAAATTCAAAGTCAATGACTAAATTTAGGATTTACGGTTTTTTTTACCTATCGACATATTATTACATAAGCTGACGCTACAGTCTATATTATCTACTTAGATGTCAAACTGCATTGTAATGCAAATCAGTATTACGTAAAAGTCGAAATTTATTCAGAAAATATTTTATAGTTTTGCATGGTAACAAAAACCTAAAGCGTCAAAGTCCTGGGGCCCAAGTCTGCTATTTTTGTAAATTCGACATTCCAACACAATCCCATTGTCATTTTGGTAAAAGTTCTTAATCTGCTAAATCATAATGGTCGATCATAGGTCGGTTATTGGTCTCGTAAACGAATGTTGGTAGAATGACTTTGTCGTATTCAGACAAATCTAATGGTAAGTCACTAATCAAAGGAACTGACAAAATTTTAGCAGATTACCCCTTAGATCAAAATTCATTAGTCATTGTGTACGAGATTACTATTTCTTTCAAGGGTGTGACTGTTGGAAAGTCATAGTGAAGCCATAATATTAGTAGATTATCAAACTTGTTAAAATCAACCATGATAAAATGAATGATAGACGATTCTGACACTATTGTAATAGCAGACTAGAGGCCCAGAAGTCATAACGTCAAAAAAAAGGAATGAATCATTTAAATACAGAACACTTTTTTTTAAATTAATTCTCCGCTACCGCCAAACTCTTTCACCATCAATTAGTACTTCAATAGGATAAATTTGGGGACTAAATGTCCCCCACATGACGTGCAACGCTGTCAATATATTATGTCCAACAATGCCTTGTAAAATGTTGGGGGACAAGTTACGGGACACTGGGCAACGTTGCAGCGTCACACAGATAGAACGTTCCACGTAATTTTGGGGGACATTTTGTCACCTAATATGTCTGAGGCTTTATAATATAACTTTTCATCTTTAGATCCAGAGACGGCTCTAGCCTTCGGGGCGCCCGTTTGCAACCAATACTTATATATTTTGACTTTGCCATCTCAGTATATCTATGAAAACATTTTGCAAGTTCATAAAAATAAAAACTTATTTAAAAAATACAGTGATATTCATACTAGGAATAAACACAATAGTGGTTTCGATAACCAGGCTTAAAAAAATAGGAGGCTCATTTATATAGATATACCAATATATGCACTTAGAGGATACCAATGTATACACTTTTGTAATAAGCTTCCCAGTTCTATTTAGGAACTTAGCCTTAATAAATTAAAAAAAATTGTAAAACGTACCTAAACTTTGCCGGAAGGCTTTTTATTATACTGTAAAAGAGTACGAGGACAAAACGGCTTGGGATTGACCTGCTCCAGTAATCACTATAATTGTTGTCATATCTTATTTTCTAATTTTCCCCTTTTCGTCATTGTTTATATATTTTTTTAAATGGACGATTATTGTTATTTTACAATTATGAAATTGTATATTTTTCATAATGTCTGGCAGTTATGAGTACTTTTTGCGGCCTACCCAAATGTCCTTTCTTAGGTATTGTTCGTCGAGTCGTTGAGCTACTTAATAGTCCTCAGTTGAGCTACACGAATACTGACTGGACAGGTCCACTCAGAACTGTGTGGTTTTTTCTTCAAAAGACTATCTCAGATTCCAATCTGCATGGTTCTCATATGATTTGACCATTACATGTTTGCTGTATGCTTTAAAAGATACTGACCCCTGAGTTTGCATCGGTGTTTCTTCTCAGGGTAGTCA
This sequence comes from Leucania comma, assembly GCA_958295575.1. Taxonomy (NCBI): domain Eukaryota; kingdom Metazoa; phylum Arthropoda; class Insecta; order Lepidoptera; family Noctuidae; genus Leucania; species Leucania comma. The sequence continues at coordinate 9,418,878 of OY282468.1, forward strand.
GCTTGGAAACACCGGCCTCATCTAGTTTAAACTGACGAAAAAAAAATTGACGTGCAAAAGTGTTTTTAAAAACCTATTTGCAAAATAAATATCATCATCTTTTTTACCGAAAGACGACCACTGTTGGACATAGGCCTTTCCCAAGTGTCGCCATAACGACCGGTCCTGTGCATCTCGCATCCATCATATTCCCAAGACCCTCACTAGGTCATGGGCGGTCCACCTTGTGGGAGGCCTTCCAACGTTACGTCTTCCGTTACGTGATCGCCACTCTAGAACCTTTCGTCTCCATCGGCCATGTCCTGCCCTGCCCACTGCACACTAACAACAACTAGTAGTGGCTAAAAAACTAGACACAAAATTGTGATCTGAAGGTCTTTTTTAGACTAACAAATAAATGATTTCATTCGTCAAGTCAAGGCAATACAAATAACAACTTTTTAAGGAAGTTTAGGTATCCTCACGATTCACAAACAACAAATCTAATAGGCAACACGACAATTTGTTTCTATAGCTCTAAAAATATCGTTCATTTATTTTTTTGCGAGAGCGATTTAATCTTTTTTGTCGTAAACTTTGGTAAAAACTGTAGAAAGGACCAGTGACGGAACTACAGGGTGGCAAGGCTGGCAAAATGCCACGGGCCCGCGGTCCGATAGGGCCCATAGTTTTAGACGCGAGCTCAGAACGAGTAACAAATAATATTTAAAAAAAAATCTCAACATGACATGATTTTCCCCATCCAATGAATTTGCCATGGGCCTCAAATGACATAGTTACGCCACTGGAAAGGACCAATTTCATTAAAACTTACGTAATGTAGGTAATTATACTGTGTCATTTTATTTCCTGCTGTAATAACGAGACACAGATTTTAATCGGTTTGAACCTTTGAACAAGAACAATTGTTGCATTATTAATGCTTACTTAAACTTACTTTAAAAGTTTAGGTCATAAAATGGTTCGCGAAAGATTTACCTATACCTGTTATAACTAATACACTTAAGTTTATTTGTCTTTAACCTGTCTATATATAATATAAGTACCTACACCTATTTTCCGACGTGTGCGCTTTCTCCCACTGTCTCTCGACCTAATTTTCGATACATACACCCCTATTTTTTAATTAGTGCACAAAAAAATGGGGCTCAATCAGTACCCGTTACTAATCATATTTGTGTAGTCAAAAGTACAAAAAACGAAATCCCAAAATTTGTCCACGAAAATTTGTCATTATTGGTAAATTCATAATTAAATCATCATTCATAACAACTACTACTAGAAAATACTAAGCGCAGTGTTTTCCTATTTTTACTGACATTCTTTTATTCATAAACAATAACCTGTACAATTTTTCCATAAATTGAGTGAGATTTTGGGATATAAACAAACGCTCATAACTTTGCTGTTTATGAATATTATGCATTGAGATTTTACTTAAATAATAACAAGACCTTTTCTAATAAGCCCTTTAAGTATTTGCCATAATTAAAAAATAGTGGTGTATAGACTACTTGAAAAAGATTGATTATTTACGTTCTTGGATAAATAAACTACAAATAAAACACTCAATATTTTATAATCTATGCCGTACGCCGGCGGCGGCGCTGCTTTAACACAATTAAGTTTGCATATTCACAAAAAAAAAAAAAAAAAAAACTAAATGTTAACCGAACCGTACATACTACGTGAAGTTTCTGACTTTATGCAAAAACATTTAATTTAAGACGCAAACAAATACCTAGTAGGCAATTTTAAACCACAACAACACATTCTGCTCTTCACAAAAAAAAAAAAAACGGCTTAATAAAGATAAAATCAACAGCCACGAAAAATATTAGAAGTGAGGAAAATGCTAGAAAAATAAATCCATTAAAGTTACAAAAAATGCCTTTGTAGATTTCTTTACGTCCTTCCTTGTACAATCAACAAAAGAGTCAAGTTTCTTTATAAACAACTTACGTATATATCTATTTACTTATTTCTGGGTTATTATATGTCAATAAGCAGGTGACTCCTAACTTGATGACTAATGATCTAATTGATCACAGTTGAGCACTCAAACCCACAACACACACACAACAATCGAACCCAGGATCGCATGTTCAGCAGTCGCGCTTGCAGCCACGACACCAACAAGGTAGTTATTCTCAATTTATTCTAACTCAGTACAGTTAAGTATATTATACACGGTTAAATTTTGGTCGTTTTAATCCCGTGGATTGTCGATTCGGTACATGAAACCCTATCGATTTGTAAAGTTAAAAATGAAAAATTAAGCACTTCTTTTTTAAACTCGAATTAATTTACGCATGTACGAAATTGATTTCTTTAAGTAAACGTCAGCTGATCGCGGTCAATGAACTGTACGTAGTTAGTACGCAACGACCGACAACTCCCTACAAGGTCATTAACTCGTTTACTTTAAGATATTAGTTTCGTATAAGCGTATATTAATTCAAGTTTTAGAAAAAAAGTACTATGTTTTTTTAATTTTGTCTTTATAAATCGATAGTGTTTCATGAACCGAATCGATCCTCCATGGGATTAAAACGACCAAAATTTAACGGTGTATAGTCATGAGTATTCAGAATTGGGTGGTGATAATTACGAGTATTTGACTAACTTCAATAAAGTAAAATGCCCGATTTTAACAAATACTATTTCCTTAACTTAATAATGCTCACTTAAAGCAGTGTAGGAAGACATCGCTCTCAAAACAGTGAATGAAAACATCGTGAGGAAACCGGCATGTCCTAGAACCAAAAATTCGAAGACATGTGTCATCCACCAACCCGCACTGAGCCCGCGTGGTGGTCTACAGCCCATTCCCTCTCCTAGAGAGGAGGCCTGAGTCCTAGCACTGGGAACATAGACTGATTTTGCTATGCTATGTTTATGCTAAGTTAAGCATGTTATTCTTGACATCATATTATTAAAAAAAAAGTGTTATACTACGCGGCAAATAAGTTGAACCATTTGCTATGGTTACACGCAGCCCCCCACTTCGATTGAGACCCGAAAATCGGTCATAATCCTCGTCAAACAAGTTGAACCATCATGACGGGCGAACTTGAATGCGCAGTAACCGATTTTTCACCCGAGTCAAAATTCTTTGAGTTTTTTTTAATTCCCTGCCTCTATTTTTTTCTATAACAGTTTCCACTGTATCTCACCGACATCCGAAATTAAAGATATTTGCACATTTTAGTTTTTTTTTTACATTGACTACAGTAAAATTGTTTACATTTTTTGTAGTAAAAAGGTTTTTATTTTACACTTTTTAGTTATGGTACCCTTCAGTCAAACTTAAAATGGAAAAAGTGTGCAAGTTTATATTGAGGTACCTATAGAATTTAATCATTAAAATCACTTACAGCCAAAGTACGAACATTGCATGACAATCCCAAGCCAAGCCACAACTAGGATACATTGTTTTACGGAGTTTCTGTACCTAATTTCCATCAACAGATCAGTACCTCTACCATGAGTTTTAAGCAATAGTATTCGTCGCTACTCGATATCGACGCCGTAAATATTTTGTATGGCAAATTTTGCAGCGCCTCTAGCGGTCACTTGCAGAACCAAAATTTGCCATACAAAATATTTACGGCGTCGATATCGAGTAGCGACGAATACTATTGCTTAAAACTCATGGTAGAGGTACAGCTCGATTTTACCTTATAGACAGAGTGTAGGTATCTTATGATAATTGTTCTAAAGTTACTTACGCCAGGTTCACCGCAGTTCAGGAGCTGAAGGACCTTCTCGCTGGGTTTCAGAGTGAACTTGCCGACGATCTTGTTGGGGTTTTGGACATCACGCGCCTGAATCAACAAGCCACGGACGGTGTTCGCGGGGCCATTGCCGGTGATCACAACTTCCAGTGGAGTTCCGGCCTTCACGTCCTGATAAAATTGGAAAAAAAATGTTTAAATACACTTTTTTTTTAACCAAGAAAAGATTCTTGGATATTCCTACTTTGGCATACAACCACTAGCAAATCTATAAGTACTCAATACATACAACATAAAAATAAAATTGAAGTGTCTGTTTGAAATATAATAATATTTTTTTACTAAACGCATATGAAGGTACGTTTTACGAGAATGACGCGGACAGAATCGCGGGCATCAGCTAGTTGCGAATAAATTCAATTCAATTTCTACTATATTTTTTTTTGTCACAGTTAAGTGTAATCCTAATTGTCCTACACCATCGACCTATGTGCGTAGTACATAAATATCGATGTCCTACACAGTCAAGTAAGTCATCCGATTTTTAACATAGAGCACAAAAGTAAACCATAAACGAAATGCTACGCTTCGTTTTCTATTTAAGAAAATTAGAAACTTATTATCTTAGCTGTATCTAGAAGCCTGAATCAATAGAAGTTAGCATTTTTATAGAAAGGGCAGTTGTGATGTTATTGATTTTTCAACATGTAATACCTACTAGCTGTAGGTATTTATTATCTTATATGTCTTTCTATGTTTTATAAACAAGAAAGAAATATTGAACTAAAGGATGTACCTGGTCTCCTTTTGTACAGGGAAAAAAAACTCGAGTGTAAGTCTGTAGCCTGCAGGTACAAGCAATATTTACTTTTTACCTGTCATAATATTTTACGTTTGCATATTTTTAACGTAACCATTGAATGTTTTTATAACGATCCTTGTCGGTCATCGAGAGTGCAGTAAAAAATAAATTGGTACCTATAACCATATGAGAGTCGCTTGTGTAAAATTATTCTTAATTACACAACAGACAGATTCTAAATCTTGTAAGTGGGTAATCGACGTACGAGCCACCGCGGTTTTAAAAAACGTCGGTTTTACTCGCGGCTCATTGGTGCTGATCGACTAGCGAGTAAAACACTTTTGAACGACGAGCCGAGTAGAAAATAAAGTAAACACAACGAGCCGCGAGCCAGGCTCCTCGATCGTATTGCAATGATATACCGGCGAGCTTTACCGACTAGCCATAAGACCGCGGTTTTACTCGCTCGTCCATCAGGGCCTTTTGTCATACAAAAACATGTTGAAGTCATTATTGTACTCGTATGAGATAGTAACTGAGTTTACAGGTAACAGTTAAAGGTATATCTTTATAGAAACAGAAATTATGATGGCTTTGAACTTATTTACGTCATGACTCCTTAACGCTATGGGGCTTTCAATGGTTTTGAACTCCTAATACTGAAAAATGCTTGCTAATACCGACAAAAGACCATCTCAAAAACTAATCTGCATGATTCTTACACGATTTGACCATTACATTTCGACTTTAAAAGAGCAAGGTCTCTTTTAAAGTAAACATCTGAGGTATTTTCGGTGTTTCTGCTCAGGGCAGTCAGATAGGAAACCCCGGTTTAAATTGACGAATGTATTGACGCGAAATAAATATAATTTCTGATCTGTTTTTGAAGGAGGTCACAACATACCTTGGCGCTGGTGGTGATGGTGTAAGGAGCAGGAGTGGACTGCTTTGGCACAGGGTGCTTCGGAACCATATCGAGGCACACACTCTCTGGGGCGCCGGTGGAGTAGGCATTGGCGGCTGCCACCAGGGACACTGCGAGGACCACGTAAGAAGCCAACATGTTGGTTGTTTCTGAAAAATAAGTTTCAATGTGATACCCAGAAAAACAAGAACATGATGTACAAAAAACAATTGAAACGATAAAAACTGTAGAAGTGTTAGTGTGTAAGGTATATAATTTATGTATATTAGCTATTGGTTAATTGTTAAGTCGCTTTTTATACATCTAGAGCTTAATTTATGCAAGTCATAAACAAGTAATTGATCTTAATTCCTGGAAGATTATGAGGAAGTAGGCATGCGACTATGTATTTGGTTTGCTGTAAGAAAACCCAATTGTGGTTAAAGCTCGCGTATGTACATCAACTGACCTATTTTTATCATTAGATAAAATTGTATCACTACATAGTATAAAACAAAGTCGCTTCCTGCTGTCTGTTCCTATGTAGGCTTAGATCTTTAAAACTCCGAAACGGATTTTGATGCGGTTTTTTTAATAGATAGAGTGATTGAAGAGGAAGGTATATTTATATTATGCATGTATATTTAATATCGCCATTGCATCCGTGCGAAGCTGGGGCGGGTCGCTAGTAAAGAATAAAGAATTCTCGGTAATATGAACTTGAAATTAATATCACTATTTTGTGGACAAAAAATATAATTGAAAATACCCCAATTGGTCTAAACTTATTAATTAAGTTCGATGATTATTATTCAATGATATTCAACATAAACAAGTATTGCCTTGACAAAGTTAACTTTGTATAAGATTTGACGAGTATATAATAATTCAATCTTGGACCATGAATATGATGATTGATGCGTGTTTTAGATACAAAACATCGTAGATCCGATGCTAAGTCGAAATAAATGCAAAGTAAACGAAAGCGGGTCATGGTCCTTTCGGTTCTTCAGATCTTAAGCTCTTGCAAAGCTACGAGTTTCGAGGACAGGTTCTCCACAAATATGGTGACGTAACTTAACGATCGACAAACTCTGTCGCGCGCTTGCACATGTCGTAAAATGAATAAAACCAAAAACAACCGGTACCGTTTACTACACTTTGGTAAATGTAAACTTGCAAAAGTATGTAAATATTGTTGCAACTTTATTTAAATATGGAAGTGAGAGTGACGGAACTTTGAAGGCGGAAACCACTTGAATTCGTCCCTAAGAACTAAACTTTACAATAGTTCCGGGTGACTGGTTCATGGCTTGTTAACGGAAGAGAATATAAGTTTGATACTAGTGGGAGTTGACAAAACCGTAAAGTCGGGTTACTGTGACATATTTTTGAGGTGGGAAATCATCCAATGATTTCTCCCTATCTAGGGTGTAGCGAAAGCAAGTATTAGACTTTAACTGACTTAAACCCACCTGCGTTCTTCAGTTGCCCTTTGCGTTCTAGGACCACGACTTCCCTTTCAGAAATTCCTCGCAGAGAAATTCCCGAGGAATAACTTTGGTCAAAGCTCACTAGCCAATAAGAACATGGGACACTGTGTACTGTACTTTGATTGGATAGCAAAGATATCTATGAAATTAAAAAAAAAAATTGGTTCGAAATTTGAACTTGAAAACATTTAGATCATCGATATATATGTACTACTCACATCACATTTAGATACTTTTACGTATCGAATTATTATGTTCTTATATGAATAGTTCGAAGGTTCAATAGTATTTATTTACATCGAATATTGACACTTCGCAAATCAATTTGCAGACAAAGATACATAGTTTACCTTTAGCGACAAACGTACAGTGCAACATCATCCAATTAGTACTGACCCCATTAGTGGTATTTAGCAACTTAGCTAGAAGGCCTAGGTTAACAATGTAAGGACATCGACCAGGGAATTTACATGTTGTAATAATAAATCTGAACAACTATGTCAACACGACATAATTATATATTTAACTTACTAAGGAATGAAAAAAAGTCTAGCGCGCCAAAGCGCTAAATATAAATATTTCTCACTAATTGGTACTTGGCAGTTTAGCATAACGTAGAAACACCTAATATGAGTGGAGGATGAACTCACAATTTAGACAAACATTTTTTTACGAAGGTCCTTTTTTATTGGTGAAGATTTTTCAAAGTAAAAAGCTATTAATGGGTAGGTGAATTGTTTCAAAATCTTTGATGACTGAAAATCAATATAATGTGTCATTGGTAATTTATTAGTCGGTACATTTATTTACCGAGCCTTTAATATTAGTGAACTGCTATTTAGTAAAACTGTTCATTAATTAAAAATCAATGGCTAAGATATCAATAAAAAGATTCCGAAATAACATTTCAACACAACATGAATTAATAACTAATAGAAGCTGTCAAAAACCACATAAATATTTATTTGTATCGTAATTTTAAGTATCTTGTAAACAAATGATTACCTTCACTTTAAAATTATTAGCCTTAGACCTTTGTAACAAAGTCACTTTATGGTGGAATTTTATTTAAATAATACAGCAATTAAAAGTTATTGTTTGTTAGGGGAATATTAATAAATAAATTGTAATTAATTACCTTTGATTTTTGAAATGAGCGAGCGTGGCGTGCTTCGTTTAGTGTGTGAACGGTTACAAACAGAAATCTTGGTCACTTGCTAGTTATATAGGTAACGCAACCGCCGCTGATATGGAAGGGCAGAAGGCCAAAGAATAAGCGACAGAAGGCGTTTTTGTGTTTCGAGCTCAAATAATTGGATTTCTGTTCCTCTTGTAACAAAAAATCGAGCCTTTTCAGGAAGAACGTATTTTTCTTTGCTAATAAAAAGAATTTATATCAATTCTACCTATTCTGATTAATCAGCAGGCTTTGTTTTTACAACGATATTGAAATAAATACTTTTAAATTAGAAAAGAAAATTCCCCTTCGTGCAAAAATTCAGTTCTTTTTTCTCTTTTTGGTTTTAAAACTTTTTGTACACTAGGAACTAATTTTGTAATTTGGGTGCGTTCACAAACATGTAAATTCATTTATCATACACAGCTTTTGTCGGTGGGCTGCCCATAACGGTTACAATGTTATTTCTGATAAGGCTTTTTTTTTTTTTTTTTTTTTTTGGTGTTGGGTAAAATCATCCAATGACATCTCCCGCCCTTGGGCGGAGCGGGAGATAGTGTCAGACTCTTACTGACTAAAAACCCACCCCGTTCCTTCGTGGCCTTAGATACCAGGGCCGGGCTTTCCTTTCGGAAGCAAACCCTTGGCCCCAGTAGGCTTCGACCCGGCCTGCCTGCAGCTAGCAGGCTGGGTCTCTACAGTTTGCTGACAACTCCTTGAGGCGCGCGGGAACAGTGCGCGCCGTTGACGACCTGGGCTTGGTCCGGATGGTTACCGGACGGTCGGACAGCGAGCTACCCATAGCTCGCCGTCTGCAAGCCCGCGCCTACGTTGGCTGGAAATCAGGATCGGAATCGGAATCCCCGCGGCGGCTGGGCCGTGAAGGCCGTTGCCTCTCGCGTGCGGCCTCCTCCTTTGCTAGCATTACTGCTTCGCAGAAGGAGGCGACCGCCTGCCATCCCTCCTCACTCCGGATCATGGCCCGTACTAGGGCCTGGCGCGAGAGATCGCCGCTGCCGATCGCCCTCACGAGAACACGGCGATGCTCTGCCCAAGCGGGGCAAACTTCGACCGTGTGCTCCACCGTGTCCTCCGGGCAGTCCACGCAGTGGTGGCCGGGCGTCGGTTCCGCACGAATCTGGAACAGGAACCTCCCAAACTTACCGTGTCCGGTGAGAATCTGGGTCATGCGAAAGGTTAGGACGCCGTGAGGTCTTTCCAGCCACGCCTCAAAGAGGGGCCTTACCGCCATAATTAAGGCGTGCCCAGCACTGGGTTGCGACAGTCGCAGTCGCCATTTCACCATGAGATCCCGCCGGAACTCTTTCCGCCATACCTCGACTTGTCGTGGCAGGGGACTTTCGCCCCGGCGTTGCATCTCCACGCGCTTATCGTGCATGTGTGCAAGGACTGTTGCCTCCAGATCCCATGGTGGCAGGCCAGCAAGGAGGCTCGCCGCTTCGCAGGAAACCGTGCGGTATCCCCGCACCATCCGTATGGCCATGACCCTCTGGCACGCGTTCAGCTGGTTCTTCGGCTTTTTCCTCAGCGTGGGCGCCCATACCGGTGCTCCATAAAGGGCCATGGACCGAACGAATTTCTGATAAGGCTTGCTATTTAGGTATTACCAGTTTCTTTAAAGTACTAACTTAATTTATCATTAAAAAAAATAAGGTACTAAAATTTACATATGCTTAAGTAAGAAAATATTATGTAAGTTATCTAGTAATTTACCTACTAATATATAAATTCTGTAAAAAAAATCTTGTTTGTATTTACGATTTTAGCGTTCTTATGAAGCAAATTAAAAAGCTGACCTTACACTAAATTATTGTACAATTTTCTGCAATATAGGCATAATGGAGATATTTAATAATTGTTGGTAGGTAAGAAATTTAGAATGCTATCAACCTTCTGTGTTTTTATTCTTTGAGAGATTTACATTCAACTTAGAGTATGAAGGCAAGAACTGCATATAGGTGTGCCCTATTTACTTTATGTTAATCATATGTTTTTTATATTTTTTGGAACTGTCTTACTGATCTTTAATTCCCTCATAATTGAGAAGTTGGTAAATTGATTTAGGTTAGGTTAGGTAGTATGTTTTAATACCGAAAAAAAATCACAGTTTCCTTGATATTTCTTAAAATTGAAATGGTCATTAAATTTTGAAATAGGTATCTATAACACTAGATAAAACCCGCATAGTGAGATTACTGCGTATTATTTTATAGTAAAATTTTCCTCTTCGTGTGAAGTGCTACATTTTTTTTCATAATATTTAAATAGCTTCGTCTGATGAAGTCACCTGTTTGGATATTTAAAATTCTCGTAGAATTTGTTATATAACATTTAGGAATATGGTAATCTTTGAAATAAAATCTATTCATTTATTAAATAGGTTATCTATATTATATTTGATGTTGTGATAAACAGCAACATTTTTTTCTAGAACATAAGTTTTGCCTGACTGGAAGTTGTACTTTTTTAAAAATTAGTATCCCATATATGTCCATTTTTTAAATATGGGCTTCCTTATATACCATGGCATTATGTAAACATGTGACAAAATTGCCATAATCAACATAGCTGTCATGGTAATAAATCCACATGGAAAATATGTTCTTTGTCTACTTCTAGATGTTGAGGTCTACAGAAAACGCCGCAGCCGTGAGGACGTTTTATCTTTGTTTCTACAAATGTTTTAGTATTTCGTATGCCGCATATGTAGTAATGATTAAGCAGCTCAAAATATAAAATTAATATATATAATATATTATGTTCTTAAATATGAAATTGCTAAATTATTAAAAAAAAAAATTGTCTCTAAATTTTTTTTTAAATAATTACGAAACGAAGTTATGACAGCTCAAAGTAACCCGTTTTATAAAAATACCAATTTTATATTTGATCTTCTATTTTATTTGAACTGATACTTTCCCAGTTAAGTATAAGAAATCTGATAGTCTAAACAATGTACTGTTGTTTTCCTTTTACCGGAAACCCAGTTCTAAAGCATGACACTTCAAAAGCAGCCAGATGTGGTACCTGCTAGTCTGCATGCTGCAAGCATTGATACAGCAGACAAGGACTCCAGCAGATCTATTTCAAAGGGGGCGCATCAGCATCTGTTGCATCTCGTCTCGGTTATGCTAGATTATAAATATGTGGCTTTATCATTATTATTTTTTGTTTAGTTTCTGTCTTGGCTTACCTCACGGCGTCCATGATAACATACTACCTTCTAGGTTATCGACCTAGGTACTGTAAGACATAAGGTTTCTCTGATTCAATTCTGGTTTGATTTTTGAAAGTCATAACTTTGAAACATCGAAAAAATAAGCTGTTTCATACACTATAACTGAAAAATACGTAGTCACTCCTATCACTTTATTCAGTACCTAACCATTTGTTTCAACATATTATGAATATGTCAAGTCATTCTTCTCGCATATCGGCACTAACTCACAAACAAGAATAACTGATGCCAATGCCGTAGTAATCATTTAAGACCGTCACTGTGTGGTTTTCATGTGATACTCGTACTAAGTAAGGACACAAATTATTCCTATGCACTCTGCTACACTCTATCATATATTTTATCATGTACGAGTATCATATTTTTTTCCATAAGTAATATTCTTGATTTTAAGATAAATTTACGCAAATATAAACAGTACCTCACCGTATAAATGCAGCAAAAGTAATTATGTATTTTTCGGCGCCTTTCGTCTAATCTAGGACTTTTTGAGTCTCCGCACTCTGCTACGCACTCTGCTACGCACTCTGCTATGCACTCTACTACGCACTCTGCTATGCACTCTGCTACGCACTCTGCTACGCACTCTGCTACGCACTCTGCTACGCACTCTGCTACGCACTCTGCTACGCACTCTGCTACGCATTCCGCTGCGCATTCTGCTACGCACTCTGCTACGCACCTGCTACGCACCTGCTACGCACCTGCTACGCACCTGCTACGGACGTGCTAGGCACATGCTACGCTCATGCTACGTACATGCTACGCACAAGCTACGCACATGTTACGTACATGCTACGCACAAGCTACGCACATGCTACGTACATGCTACGCACAAGCTACGCACATGCTACGCACTCTGCTACGCACTCCGCTGCGCATAACGGTTTCCGTTATGTGGTACGGACTGCAAAACATTCTTGATTATTATACACCAATGTTTATTTAAAGTTCACGTTCATATAAAGAGGCAATAAAGTTTAAGTAAAAATTGAATTCATTCCAATTAAGGCAACACTATTTTAATTGCTTATTTTGTGATAGTTTATTTTCACCATCAAGTTTCGATAGAACATAATATAATTATAATTAATTATAAAAAAGAAAGTCCTGTTAGTTACACTATTTATAACTCAAGAAGGCTGAACCGATTTGGCGAAATGTTAGTTCTGCCCGAATGATTTAAAAAAAAATTACCACCCATTTGCAGCGTCCAATTAGTTATTCCGGGACTCAATTAGTTATTTAATGAAAAAGTGGTAAGGGAATCCCTTACCGCGTTCAATTATATTTACAAACCATCAAGGGACCCACTCAAATATACACACAAAGTTTCATCCAAATCAGTCAAGCCGTTTAGGAGGTCTTAGGTGACAAACACACGTGCAGAAGAATTATACACCACTATTTTTTAATTAGTGCAAATACTTAAAGGGCTTATTAGAAAAGGTCTTGTTATTATATAAGTGAAGTATCAATGAATAATATTCATAAACAGCAAAGTTATGAGCGTTTGTTTATATCCCAAAACCTCACTCAATTTATGGAAATATTGTACAGGTTAGTGTTTATGAATGAAAGAATGTCAATAAAAATGTAAAAACACTGCGCTTAGTATTTTCTAGTAGTAGTTGTTATGAATGATTGATTCAATTATGAATTTATCAAATGACAAATTTTCGTGGACAATTTTGGGATTTCGTTTTTTTTTTACTTTTGACTTCATAAATATGATCAGTAACGGGTACTGATTGAGCCCCATTTTTTTTTTGCGCTAATTAAAAAATAGGGGTGTATATGTAAAGAAATTCTATTTCTGTAGGGTAACTTTAAAGGTAAAATAAAATTGTTTAAGGGTGGAGGAACCTATTTCCAAGACAGGAAAACTCGTCAGTACCTACGTCAGAGTGTATCTAACCTACATTCTTGTAATTTAATAGCTCTTTGTGCTAATGTCAGTCATCATTGCGATCATCCTCTGACTAACGTTTTTTTCCCTAAGAACATGAATGAGTAAGTAAGCATCAAGTAGTTTCATGATTGGTCAATAAGTACCTTAATACAATTTCCTGTACCTTTTACTAAGACTTCACTGTCCGTCTGTCTATCCGTCTGTCACCAGGCCGTATCTCATGAAGCATTATAGCTAGACAGTTGAAATTTTCACAGATGATGTCTTTCTATTGCTGCTACAACAACATATACTACTCCCATACAGCAAACGCGTTCTTTTTTTTTTTTTTTTGCCGTTTTTTGCTATAGACGGTACGGAACCCTACGTGCGCGAGTCCAACAGCGGCCAAACACTAGCCTATCCATAATAATAACCGACCCAGTGCAAACATGGCCGGTTTTTTTACCCGACTGCGCTAGAAGAAGGGTTATGTTTTTCAAGAGTATGTATGTACATATGTATAATTGTTTGGCACGCTCTGCAGCCTGAACGGCTCGATGGATTTTAGCTTGAGAGGTGTCGTTAGATTCGTATTTGCTGTGAGAGTGACACTGGGTATATCAAAATAAAAAATGAATGGGTCCCGACTGCTACAATTTATCTTGTATTTAAAATATTATATGGTTAAGTGCAATCGGGTGCAACAACTTTCTTGTTTTAGGGCTTTTTCATGAATACTCAAGAAAAGCAGTCGGGTTTTTTAGTTTTTTAAATAACCGTTTTTTTTGTTATGGATAGGCTAGTGTTTGACCACTATCTCACGTTATGGTAAGCGTTGATGTGGCCGACGATGGAACACGCTTGCCACCCCTAGGTTGTAGCTATCAGGAAAAATAGACTCCGGTAGGGGATTCCACTCCTTAGCTGTACGCATAATGAATATACCTACTGCACAATGTACCTACTGCAGTTACTTTGAAGTGTTCAGGAAAATGAGAATAAAAACACAAATCGTTTGGTTCTTGGGGTAAATGCTGGTGCATAATTTAACAACAATAACAAGAGATGTGTCAGGCCATCAAGTGTCAGAATATGTGGGTTAGTATGGTCATTGGAATTATAGGTAAATACCCTTTCCTCAATAGAAGTGTATAAAGCTTGTGAGGATAACTCCCTGGTTATTCTTTGTTTTCTTTTCATTAGATCGGTCGCAGTTTGCTGTCTTTGTTTTTAAAAGAAAGAAAAAACCTTTATTCCTACCTAACACATAAAGTAAAATAATAGTTAGATGAAAATAACATTAAAATTTGTGCAAGGGCAAAAATACGCCAAACTCAGCATAAACTGTGGTATACAGGAAAATTTTTTAACCACTGCGTAAATTTTTTTTGGTGGCTCAGTGTAAGCAATAGAACACATTTCCATTTTTAGTTTATGACTTTTTTTTTTCTCATTTTTCCACTTTGTCCCAATTTGAAATAAGCAAGACATGGATATAATTTAATAGTAATACTATGAATGAGCATGAATGAAAACGCGAAGGCCGCCGGCCGCTGGACCACGCCCAGCGCACGAGACGGGGGTGCGGGGGCATGCGGCGCCGGCGTTTGATAAACAAAACGCATGCACATGCAGTACGTCACTTACGGAAGCCGAGGTCGGACGTTCGCGCCCTTCGCCGTCCCTGCGCGTGTGCCGCGTACTAGACTAGCGTAGTGACAATGTCTCATTTTACTCACCGCGAGTATTATGAAATGGTGCGAGTGTATTTGTTAAGCAATGAAAATTTACGAGCAGCACGAAGAAGATACGAAAGGGAGAGCGTACCTCGTATGCGAGCCCAAGGGATCCTCAATCCTACGGTCCCTAATGATAGGACAATTTTAGCAGCTAACCAAAGGCTGCTTGATCACGGCCAGTTCAGAACACCGAGCCACGCACAAGGGTCTGGCAGACCTCGACTGGCAGTCGAAGCCGATTTTTTTGAACGCAATCCAAGAGCCAGTACCTACGACGCAGAACGACGTTTTGGTGTTAGCCAAAGCGCAGTATGGAAGCTGCTAAATACAGCCGGACTCCATCCATACCACTTTCAGCCGGTACAACAACTCCATGACCCAGACCCAGCACCACGTCGAGCCTTTTAAATCACACCACAATTTTTTAAATACGCCAAAATGCAATTGTTTCAATCTAAATTGTACCATGTCTAAATACCTATCATACCTAAATGTTTTATTTTGAATGGATTAAAACGTATTACCTACTTTCTTACTTATTTATTATGATTTATTTTCTGCATTTTGATGGTCCTAAGCCCATGAAATTATGAAGGATAAATTGGAATTAAGTTTACAAATAACTTTACACAGTCTAAACTTAAAAAATTGTATCGCTAAACTGGGGTCAATAATCGCACCGCGTTAGTAGGTACCGTCGCATAGAGCGAGCGCGCGTGAGTACTTCTGATACCAGCTGGCGCGTCAGGCGAGCGGTCGACGCGCGGCGTGAATCGGGCGACCAGTCGACGGACTGGCAAGCGACGTCCATAAAATAAATTTCTGAGTAAACAAGTCTCGTAAGCGTTTACTTAATTTTTTACTATTGAAACATATCAAAATAAAAAATACGTGTTTATTAAAATATATTCAAGTTTATTATGTCAAAATTTGCGCACTGGTTAAAAACTTTTCCTGTATAATGGTGATAGTAATGAGAGTAACATAAAATTTGCAAAACGTTAGTAAGTAGCTGTGGTAAGCAGGGTAATATAAAATTACACTTGTGTTTCCCCGAGAGGAAGGTTGGATCAGTATCCAGGGTGATTTTGTCACCTTGGATACCAGTCTGCCTGTCTAAGCTTTCAGGAACTTTTACGATGGAATCATCTCCGAAATGTCATTAACAGCAGTTGAATGTATTAATGATCGCAAACTCGATTTGTCCCGTTTATGGTAGGTAAAATCATCCAATGACAAATCCCGCCCTTGGGCGGAGCGGGAAGTAGTGTCAGACTCTTACTGACTAAAAACCTACCCCGTTCCTTCGTAGCCGATAAAAGGAGAAACTGACTGACTGATATACCAAAGCACAGCCGAAACTATTGGGATCTAGTTTCCTTTTATGACGTAGGGGAAGCAATAAGACAGGTTTTACCTAAATTCATCCTCCTTAGGGTATAAAACGGCAGTATAACACAAAGGGCAAATGAAGATGACATAAGTAGGTGGATTTCAGTTAGCAACAGCAGACTGAAGTGTTGTTCTGTTCGCGCTTCTTGCTCCACTCAAGAGCGGGCAATCATTTGATGATGTCCCGCTACAAAAATAGGAAGAATTTTTATTTTATTTACATGGACCTTTCATCTTCTGTATATAGGTACAATTAATAAGCAAAGTCTTGCTCTTGACTCACTCAGTCACTGACTCCTCAACGCCTAGTCTCTTTGGATCTAGAACGCGGAAATCTTGCATAGAAGTTAATTTATGAAGTTTACAAAGAAAATAAAGGATTTTTCAAAATTAACACTCGAAGGGGATAAAAAGGAGTAATTTTACATTGATGTTCCTATTTGATTTTTTTTTAATTTAAATCTTAAGTTACCACACCAATACAGTAAAAATCGAAAGTTTGTATGTATGTTACTTATCCATGTTGAAACGGCTAAACAAATATTAACGAAACTTTACAGTAATATAACTTCAGAGATAGAATAACAAACAACACAACAACAAACGAATAGATAATAATTTATAATAGGGGAATTACCTACTAATAAATACCACGTGACTTTGTGTAATTTATTTCATCACCACTGCTCTCAAAACGGTTAAACAAAAAACATCGTGGGGAAACCGGCATGTCCTGAACCAAAAATTCGAAGACATGTGACATTCACCAACCCGCTCTGGGCCCGCGTGGTGTTTCCTTTTCTAGAGAGGAGGCCTGAGTTCCAGCAGTGGGAACATTATAAGGCTATAATGCTATATATATATGCTATGCTATATTCAATTTGGGCGAAACAGTTGGCACTAGCTAGCAGAGTGATGGTTTGTATGTGTGTGATATAATAATAATAATATATATTCCACAAGTATCACACAACGACATCTAGTCTCAGCTAAGCAGAGCTTGTGTTATGAGTGCTTGTGTGATATGCTTACTGTTTGTTATTTTTACGCGATGAATCTTTTTTTTTTCACAACTTTCACACGCGCCGTCTAGTCCCAAGCTAAGCAGAGCTTGTGTTATGAGTACTAGACAACTGATAAACATATTAAATATTTATACATTCTAAATACATACTTACTATAAATAAATTAGACACAGACACAGAACAAATGATCGTGCTCATCACACAAACATTTGTCATGAGTGGGAATTGAACCTACGACCTCCGACATAGCAGTCAGGGCCACTAACCACGAAACCAACAGGCCAGTCATTGGTGCACGGTAGACCATGTCCTTTTTTATGGTAGGTAAAATCATCCAATGACAAATCCCGCCCTTGGGTGGGGCTGGCCTACCACCGTGGGATTTGGAGGCAACAGTCCTTGCACATGCACGACTTACGCGTGGAGATGCAACGCCGGGGCGAAACTCCGCTGCCACGACAAATCGCGGCATGGCGGCCAGTCCGGGATCTCATGGTGAAATGACTGATGGTAGATCATGTCCTGGAATAGGAGTAAGTACATAAGTTACTTTTTATCCCGGGAGTATGTTCCCTTGGAATAATTTATTATAATTACGCTGACGAAGCCGCTGGTAGCAGCTAGTAAAGTATAAAGATATCTTTATACAGAATAATACCTAAAAATCAAGGAAATCGTATTTTGGTGTACCTGCACATAAACTTACTACCTACTAGTATGCAATACAATAATTCGCCCATTCCATTTGGAAGATGAGATGCAAATATGTTCATACCGTTCCTTTATATGGAGTAATTTATATTGTTGTATCTATTCTTTTACTATAAATAGGTAGTCTTTATATCGTAAAAGATCGTAGGCAATAAATAAATAAACAATAGGTTTTTATCTTCTGTCTTTGCATCATCATCCTTATTTCAATCTGATGTTGTAATTTGTAATCTTTTACACAACCTGCTCGATAATGCCCTTTTGGTTATGGTTGTATGACTTAAGTCATACAAACATAACCTAAAGCAAGTCATTCTCTCCCTTGGGAAATAATGAGTTTTGAATTTGGAACGTCAAAAACCAAAGACTTAATTGAATTAAAAATTGTACACACGCAATTACATCAAATAAGTTTAAAAGATCGAACTGGCCGATATTGACGAGTCCCTAAAAAAAGTAATAAAAGAGCGGGAGCGATATAGATAATTAAAACTACTGAATCCTATAGTAGTGAATTATTTACTGAATGTCGAGTTTTAAAAGATTAGCTTGTAAATATTACTTTTCTCTAAAATATAGTTTGTTTTCTTGCTTGAACTCCTCACTTCACTCAGATTTCTTTATTAATTACTCCCTCGCAGTGCTCCGGAGTTAATTATATAAATCCCTCACTAACGTTCGCGATTAAAACTTATCAACCTTCGCTTCGTTCAGAATTCAATATTCCTGAGACTTAAATACACTGCTTTTTATTTTCCCAACGGGGATGGGACTGAGACATCTCCGAAATAAAAGTGATAGAATATTACTTAGTATAATGCCTAGGGTCAGAGGCGTAGCGTGGACTAGTTTAGACGTGGGCAAAGGCGCATCAGCGAAGCCTTTTTCTTTCATAAATTCGAAAACGAGATAGCCACTGTCGTAACCCAACCATATTCTCGCTACGCCCACGCAAACCCACCCACATTGTCGCAACGCGAACGAAAACCATATTGTCGCTTACCATCAGGGGAAAAATTGGTCAAAAGAGAGCCTATCTATTATAAAAAAACCCCGTTCTTAAAGAAGCTCAAATTGCCAATCGAAAACCCCAATAAAAATTTGCCCGATCCGGGAATCAAGCCAGGACTCCATTCTCAGGGGTGAAGCTCGCTTGTGCAAGATCAATAGACCGCTGCTAGGAACAATGTTTCATAGTGTCAGTAATGACAATAAAAAGAGCTATTTCTTGGGATTCACACACATCTTTTTTGTCAGTCCATGGTTTTTAGATAGTAAATATATATCTAGGTATTCTAGTCTCTCGTAAGCTAATAAGTTAGTAGTGCGTCAGTCAAAGCTTACCGATGATAGTTCATTGACCCCAATGATCATAACGTGGTGGTACCTATATCTACAGAATCATCAAGCCGGCCGCGATCGAAAACGATTTGCTGAATTTATTTATGTAGCTACTATAATATAACAAGAACAGATTAGTGGGAATTAAAATTATTTTCGTCCAAGTATTTTAGTATCATTGTTTGCTAAATTGAGACCTTTGGTTGACACCTGCCGCATACTTTCGAGTGTCGATAACACATTGATATTTGAATTGTGAACACTGAACTGGATATGTTTGAATATTCCCGCCGTAAACATGGCGTCGAAAAAAAAAAATTGTCTATGGTGAAATTACATAAAACGACTCATTAGTGAAATGAATGCTGCTGTACGTTAACAAAGATCAAATTCGAATAAAATAATTCATAAATTGAAAACTATTTATAATTAAAATAATAGAAAAATAATACTTGCCAGTACCAAAAAAAGTAAGGCTTGTTCCAGTATAAAGTTTGTTAATACATTATAATGGGCATTATCAGGAAACAGTTTTTTCTAACAATAACACAATTCCAAAACCAAATATATTTTGGTAATACTTACGATTTGCTACAAAAGTATCAAAGTATTATTATAGTTCATCACCAACATTGTCTGGTTGGTTCAAATACTTAGCTTAGCATTACCAAGAACTAATAAGGGTGCTTTTTTACTAGAGATGTGCTATGCGGCTCTGCTGCGAAGCTAAGTGGCTGATGCTAACTTAATTAGCGGGGCTTACTCACTTTTCTAAAGAGCTTAGACTCAGCGTGCATCAATAATGTGCCTGTCGTCAATTACGCTTCAATGACGAATATCTGATTAGCCTAGGTACGATAACATTGTAATCTATCGACCGCTGTATTACGTAAACTGATTTTTACTGAATAACCGTTACTGAATTTATCATCGCAATGATATCGGGGTTGTTATCCCCCAAAGTGGCCTCCAACCTCCCCTTACAGCCACCCCGAGCCTCACAACTGAGAACTGGTCTGATTTAGTATCATTTCTGAATCTGATCGCTGTTAGAACAATACACACACAATATTGGAAAACAATATAGGCACAATGAATATTGGTCAATCTGGATAAATACACATGCACTGGGAAATAACAAGATCGCTCACCGATATACTGCTAGCTCCGACCCTCAGGTCAAAAGTGACGCTGGCGCGCTCCCTCGCTGACCACCACTGCGCGCTATCCCCTCTTCTCCTATATCACGCCACGTCCTAACTAATCATTATCTGAGGGTACCTATAGCACGGCCTCTACGCTATATGACTACCCACCGAATCGACACATATGCGGCCAAACACTACAAAAGCACTAAATTGTGTTGCACCTGCATTCTAATGGTAAATTAAACTATTCATACATGGCTTAAAGGGCTAAAAAATATATACGACTTCGCATTCGCGACACTCCCGCCCAAGGAAGAAGATAATTGAGAATATAACAAAATGACAGGTTATCAGTTCTGATTACCAGGATAAATGAATACAACTATCGGCGTACTTCGAAACTTTCGTCTTCTAACTCTGACTTCTGACTCTGAATCTGACTTGCGACTCTGAATCTGACTTGCGACTCTGAATCTGACTTGCGACTCTGAATCTGACTTGCGACTCTGAATTTGACTTGCGACTCTGAATCTGACTTGCGACTCTGAATCTGACTTGCGACTCTGAATCTGACTTGCGACTCTGAATCTGACTTGCGACTCTGAATCTGACTTGCGACTCTGAATCTGACTTGCGACTCTGAATCTGACTTGCGACTCTGAATCTGACTTGCGACTCTGAATCTGACTTGCGACTCTGAATCTCTGACTCTGAATCTCTGACTCTGACTATGACTATGAATCTGTCATCGGTGTTGAGATGTTTAGACTTGATCTGTTATCATCTAAAAGGTGTTGTATTCGAAAGACCCTCCCCAGCGAATTAAAGTTGAGTATCTATATTATTATGAACCACTGATTTGAGTTACTCGTTAAAAAGTCAACACCTTAGGCCATCTATTGTGCCTACAACAAATGCATTTAATTCAGTTAGCACATATATCTGATTTGTACAGTCTTGTTCTGTTTTATTTCATTGATTCATCGTACCGTGAATTGTCAAAAATTTATCTGGTTTGAATCGGCTTATAACTATTTCACTATTAGTCCACAAAATCTTTGTTGATTTTAATCGTAGAAGTTTTATCACATTATCCACAAGACTACATCTGATAAGAACTTCCAGCAATTCTAATCTTGCGGGTCCGTAAGTTGTTTTTGTTCTCTTAAGATGTTTGTATAGACTTGCCAATAAAAAGACTGACAATATTTATGGTGCAAAGTACCGCTTAAATGAATCACTACTGCATAAGCATGCAATCAACAAACAAATCCGTAGCTCATATTAAATTTTCTCCACGCCTTGACTTGAAATTAAATCTTGCACAAAACAACGATTAACCTGAATGTTCTTTAACATCAATCTATCGGTTTGTTGCGACATCTATGGCAACACATAAGAACTAAATATATGAATTCCTGAATAGCGCAATTAGTTCTCCACGCGATTTAAATTTTAACAACAGCCCGAAATCATCGATCGGGCAGTTGCCCGGATCAGATACACAGCTCCCGTCTGGTCGGGAAATTATCTCCCTTCAACAGTGTGGGACTTCACACTTTGTTCTGTTTATCTCTAAATGTTCTTCAAACACAAAAAAAAACTTTATTTTTTATTCTTTGTGTACACTCAATTTGACATGCCATTTAACATTTCCTCCAAAAAACCTCAAATTAAGATATTTTACAAGAACGTGGCTACCATCTTAGATCTGACTAGATTCTACTGATCTAATTCTATAAAGTGCTATCTGCTTATTTAATTCTCAAACCCATCAATTGTCGGTTTCGCGTCACCTTCAAAAACCAAGTGAAGGTACAACAGTTTACCGACATCATTAAATTTTTATCAACGTTCGCTGAAAACTGATCTCATTACTGTTACCACTTTAGAATATCACTTTTAAACTTGCTTATCTCCATTTTTGGTAAGTTACTAATTGTGGTGGCATTGTTGTTATTATGTAAGTAAACAAGTGTGGGGTTAAGAATACTCGATTCTGTTTAATATTCTCATCTGTTTCTGCTACCTGAATCTGTGTAGACGCATACTGACTAATTTCCTCAACGTTACGGCCTGAATCTATGTGGGCACATACTGACTAATTTCCTCAACCTTACGGCCTGAATCTGTATTAACGCATAATACCTAATTTCCTCAACGTTACGGCCTGAATCTGTGTAAACGCATACTGACTAATTTTCTCAACGTTGCAGCCTGAATCTGTAGACGTACACCGACTAATTTCTTTTACCTATTTACAAAAATTATGATTTTCCGAAACAAACCTTTTGTATAAAGCCTTTAATTTAACAACAACAAATACTGCATATCGACATTTCTTTAATAATTCTGTTTAGACCACACCCAGCAGGGTTACTTGGCTTCACTTTCTTTGACTGACCATCATTCTGACAACTCAAAGCGTCCGTTTGAAATAAGGTATTTGATTTTTGATTACCTTCAATTGAAAGCATTAGTAAATAATTTTTAAACGAGTCTTCCATTATGAATACAGTGCCAGCTAAATATTATCAAAGTCATGCATCGTTCTCTTAGTAATAAAACAATATAACTTGGATGAGATTCAAGATATCCAACATACCAACAAACTGCACGCATCAAATTAAAGATGTAAATCAAACCAATTGAACAACATTGTCAGTTTATGTTCAATGAAAGACTATCTATTATCATTTTGATTATTTGCACTAAATAGTAGCCGCCTCATTTTCGAATGTAGGAAAGAAAATGCCTTGCTGATGAGCCTTCGCCCACGTCTGAACTAGTCCACGCTACGCCTCTGAACATACATTACTCTATTACAAGCCTTACTCCAAAATACAACGCTCCAGTCCAACATAAGTGTATATTATCATAAACTTCATAATAATATGGAACTAAATTACTCACAACAGCTTGGGACATTGTAGGATGGTTTTATTCCAGATAATTTTATAAAACCAATTCTGTTCTAATTTTGAATTTATTTCATGAGTATAGGCCACCATTCGAACACTTCTTTGAATCTGACTGACCTAGTTCTTTGAGTGCTTATCACAATTAATTTCGATCTACCCGCTGTGATTGTATTATTAGAATTGAATCAAAAATATTTTTAAACTATAAAAATGAGATCCCAGCATCTCCACCATGTCGTCAATTACGCTTCAATTACGAATATCTGATTAGCCTAGGTACGATAACATTGTAATCTATCGACCGCTGTATTACGTAAACTGATTTTTACTGAATAACCGTTACTGAATTTATCATCGCAATGATATCGGGGGTGTTATCCCCCAAAGTGGCCTCCAACCTCCCCTTACAGCCACCCCGAGCCTCACAACTGAGAACTGGTCTGATTTAGTATCATTTCTGAATCTGATCGCTGTTAGAACAATACACACACAATATTGGAAAACAATATAGGCACAATGAATATTGGTCAATCTGGATAAATACACATGCACTGGGAAATAACAAGATCGCTCACCGATGTACTGCTAGCTCCGACCCTCAGGTCAAGTGGGCTGGTAAACGCACTCGCTGACCACCACGGCGCGCTATCCCCTCTTCTCCTATATCACGCCACGTCCTAACTAATCATTATCTGAGGGTACCTATAGCACGGCCTCTACGCTATATGACTACCCACCGAATCGACACATATGCGGCCAAACACTACAAAAGCACTAAATTGTGTTGCACCTGCATTCTAATGGTAAATTAAACTATTCATACATGGCTTAAAGGGCTAAAAAATATATACGACTTCGCATTCGCGACAGTGCCATCGCGAGGTAGCTGTGCGGGTAAGATACGATTTATTGAAATATTGACAGTATGAAAGACATTAATAGCATACATCATTATCACGCAACCGTAGCACGCATACATCCTTACAAAAAACAGCTTAGTGGAACCCGATCCCACCAGTGCTAAACTATACTATTGTATGACCAATAAATATGATTAGACACATCCATTTCAACGTAGCATAGCACATCTTTGGTGAAAAAGCACCGTAATACCAAGTGATTTTCAAAAAAATGTGAATCATCAATGCTTTATAACTAATTTATTCAACTGGAACGTGGCGTCCATGTTTTTGTTGTTACATGGCAATACCGCACAATAAACTTCATTATTCGTCCTAATTTATTGTCTATGCTTTAGTTATATTTTCGGTGTGGTGGTCGATTTACCAATATTTTTTCCTATAGTTTGTTTTCGGAATATAGGCGGGAATTAATAGTCGTCAATAAAAATCATTCACAATGAGCGTGGAAGAGGATATTATGAAAATACAAAAGAAATTGACGAAGATGATTTCGGCAGATGGCACGGTGGGTTTAATATTTTGGGAATGAAAATAATGGTGTACGAGACATTTTCCGCTTGGAAATTATCTAGACAGAACTGCAACAAATATGTTTAAACATAATTGCTAATGAAATATGTGATCTATGATTCAATAGGAGTAGCTAACAATAAACTATTTATAAATAATATTGTTTAATTTTATAGCGCCGGACGCTATGCTTACCGATCTTATTAGAAGTTATTGGCGGGGTTATTTCAATTTTACTTTATTATTTCAGGGACAAGAAGAAGCATTAGACTTGCTTAAATCCCTACAGACAATGGCTATAAATTTGGATGTCCTGACTAAAACGAGAATAGGCATGACAGTGAATAATCTGCGTAAATCAAGCAAGGATGAAGAGGTAATATCTCTATGTAAAACTTTGATTAAAAACTGGAAAAAGTTCTTGTCTACACCGGGTACACCTGGAAAAGACAATGGCAGCTCCTCAAAATCCAAAAAAGAAGGTAAGGACAAGGATAAGAAAGATGACAAGGAAAAAGATAAGAAGCTACAAGCTTCATTCCCACCGACAAATACCACTGATGCTGTGAGGCTGAAATGTAGGGAACTGCTCACACAAGCTCTCAAAGTTGATGGTGAGACCCAAAGTTGTGGGAGCCCTGAGGAGCTTGCTGAAGAGTTAGAGGAATGCATTTTTGCTGAGTTTAAGAACACCGACATGAGATATAAGAACAGAGTACGGTCAAGAGTTGCTAATTTAAAAGATCCTAAAAATCCAACCCTGCGTTCAAACTTTCTCAATGGTTGTATCTCAGCTTCTCGCCTTGCTAAAATGACCCCTGAGGAAATGGCAAGTGACGAGATGAAGAAAATCCGAGAGAAGTTTATCAAGGAGGCCATTGATGATGCTCAGCTGGCCACAGTACAAGGTACAAAAACCGAGATGCTCAAATGCGGCAAATGCAAAAAGAAGAACTGCACCTACAACCAATTGCAGACCAGAAGTTCTGATGAGCCCATGACTACTTTTGTACTTTGTAATGAGTGTGGTAATCGCTGGAAATTCTGTTAAGACTGCTTTTGACCATCCTAAGATGACTAGTGTACCCTATACAAGGATACTGTATTGTATCACTATAATATTACATTTTATTATGGTTTCTGTTTTTGCTATTTTAATAACACCTTACTACTGTCATTGACTATGAAATCATGTTTAGTAGATAAGGTGATCTTAGTTTAAACTTAAATAAATGAATCTGCTTAAGTGATATCAGCATTTTATTAAAAAAATAATGTTATTGTATCCCTTTCCGAAGAATAGGCACTTCATGGTGATATGGTATTCAGTTTTTGGATTTGAGAATGTGTGAAACCCTAGTGCAACATCAAAACTAGGCTTCAGACTAAAGTGGAGTTAGACAAACTTAATTTTAACCGCCTATGTCAGATATATCTGACAAACACTGTCTACATACTCATAAAGTTTGTCCTGCAAGGCCCTCCGGAATCTGCGTTTCAGTTGTCCACCAATGGAATGTACCTACTTGCTCCTAGGATGATTATATGTACCGCTTTCTTTTTCAATGTACCACTACCTACTTTTGAAGAAATACAAAATAAAAAGAAATGCAAAATACTCCATCTTGTCAGCTTTTCGGTCACCTATGGGGATTGAAGACCTAAACTAGATGCGAGTACTCAGTCGCAAATACGATCCTGGCGAATAAGATATAAAAACTCCTCGGACCAATCCGACGCAAGCAGCTAGAAGGTATATCTACTTATTTAATTAAAAAATGTAATAGTAGGTAATGTTTCAATTTAGGAAGAAGCTAATTAAACTGCTATTTGAATTATTGAATAATCATATATTTATAAAACACTTTGCACAACAGGAATGTGTCCTTTAGGACAAACCTAAAGTATATAAAACTGGCACTAATATAAACTATGATTACACAGTATCATTAGAATATGGTATAAATTATTATTCAATATTGTTTTAGTCTCCATATTAAACACCAGAATAGTTTTATAATATTGTCTGTACTTGTAAAGGGACAATTATTTCGAATTAGTATGATTTGTTAAAACAATCAATATGGCGCCTTCAAATTAGCCGCAAAGTGCCATGCGACGGCAGCGCGGTTGCAGCGCTGCTTTGTTATTCCATATAAATAAAAACGTGACACTATCGCGCTACAGCTGCGCTGCCGTCGCTTGTCACTTTGCGACTAATTTAAAGGCGTCCATAAAGTACCTTTTTTTTTTAGCTGCAGGTACAGTCGGAAACGAAATTCGGATAGCACACTTACATTTTTAATCAAATAATTTATCACAATAACATCAAGAGTCAGAAGCTTTAAAATAACACAAACAAGAACTTTTACTTGGTTAATGAAATTAAATAGTGTTTCAGGAACATTTAGTTGCTGACTGTACCCTCACAATGTGCGCTGAAGCAAGATTACCCAGTTATTGCAGGCATTAAAATTGTACCTACAATATTTTATTTGACATTGATCAACATAATATGCCTCTCAATAGGTATAAGCAATTCGCTGTTAGATATTTCTACAGACAATCAATGGGTTATGCATAAGAGTGTTATTATTTGATTTATCAACCCTTTCTGTTGGTAACATTTATAAACATTTTTGTGTTTTCTTTAATCAACTTTTAAGTACGATTTGTTCTATACATTGGGTGTATTTCCTGTGATCGATGCAGAAGTCTGCTCCATTGAGAGAATAAAGCAACTGAAAAAATTTCAACAGAAGAATATCACGCGTTCTTTCACTTATCAGTGATCGCCCCAGCTGTCTCTCGAATGGAAAAAAAGTCCCATTTTACAATTATAGCAGCCCAATTGCAATACTTTTTTTTTTAAATTTTGCCTTTTGTTTATATTTCGTAATATCCAAAATGGCCAGAATTGTTATAATCTAATATGGCAAGCTATGCTTTGGTGAACATCAACATTTTTCATTTGGCTTAGGCTAGAACTATAGGTACTTGTTACAAACATCTTGTTATTAACAATTTCTAATCTAATTAACCTTAATTATCTATAATCACTTATTATTATTATCTACTATTCGAATATTTTATTCCACCAATAGCTCTCCAGTTTTAATTTTTACAAATATTTTTTCATCGTTACATGCGTAACTCTTGTTGTGCATGTCTAATTTGAGATCAACTGGTTCACTATCTTCATCCAACTTGGTAATAGTAAAACTAACAGCTTCGTTGGCCACAAAACATTCGGGAGTAAGAGTTTTGTGGTAGTTGAAGTGTGTCTTGAGATGTTCTCGAAGGAAATGCGACTGAACAACCACCAGGTCGCAATGAGAACATTTATGACTACCTCCATTCAAGACATCGGTGTCACCGTGCCTCCTGTAATGATTGGTTAAAGAATCTTGACGTTGATTTGTGTAGGGACATAATAGACACATGTGCATTTTACGCTCTTTCATCGGCGAAGTTTCAGAAGAGTTGAGGTTTCCAGAATTATTCATTGACCGTCTTCTTTGTAGCAGTCTGAGCGTTTGTTGGTCACTTATTGAGAATTGTTGAAAGTCGCTCTTAGCTGTTCCTTTTGGCATCGTTTTTATTGCAAGTTTAATGTTATCACTGCTGTCCTCTTGCTTCACATCTTCTTGATGTTCTGATTCTGTAAAATCACCTTTCTTCCTTTCAGCTTGAGCTTCATCGTTCATTTGATGTTTTCGCATATGTTGAACGTAATTGGCGTAATATTTTACTGAATAATCACACAATTCACATTTATATCTTTGCTTTGAGCCGTGCAATGATAAATGAATCTTATACTGTTCTCTTTTCTCAAACGCTGAGGGGCACTTGTGGCATTTGTATCGCTTTTCTTTTTGGCGTCCATTTTTCAAGTACGTCGGATATATAAATTCAGGATTCCCATGCATCAGATAACCGAATTGAGGATCAGCTTGCAGGACAGGCGGAAAATGATCGTTGGGCTTAACTAACTTATCGGTTAAAACTCTTTTTTGAGCCTCAGTCTTCCTTTGGAACAAATCTGTGCCCGACAATGGAATATTTTTGTAATCCATATCGTCACCGGATTCATAGTCGCAACTTGCCTTGTTCTCATTTTCGTGAAGTAGTTCATGTTTGGCTAGGTTTCCAATGTTCTTGACGGCGTAGTTGCACTTCTTGCACTTATGCTCGCCTTCTCCTCCATGTAGCCCCATGTGATAGGTAAGCGCTGAACTTTTGAAAAACTTCGCTGGACATTGTCTGCAACAGTATTGTTTTGGCACGTGTTTTGTATCGTTTGTTTTTTTTACGGGGATTTCAATATGATCAGCTTTACTTGGCCCAGTGGCTATCCACTTAATCTCTGAAGTCTTTGGACAGTGAAGAAGTTCTAGCACGGGTTGCCGGTGTGAATGATGGGAGTTATGAATAAATTTAAGCATCTTCGTTTTCGTGTGATATTCATCAGTGTGCACAACAAAATGTGCCGCTAATTCAAGTTCTTCAGTGACTGAAAAGTCACAAGTTTTACATGTATTGGGCATTGTTACACCATGACATTTTTCATGAACATCAAGTTCGCCTTCATCAAAAAATCTGGCTGGACACTTTTGACAAAAATATAATAGTTTAATCTCCCTATTTTCGTGCGTGGAGCTTTCATCTCTTGTGAAACCTTCTGGATTTGCGGATTTTTCAAGTTCCATAACCCTTCTTAATTTGGTTATCTGTTCTTCATCGGGCACATCATCTTCAACGGGACAATAAATTCGACCATATATTTCCCCATGACCTTTGGAGTGCTCGGCAAGCCTACTTGGGTTATCACAAGTGAATTTGCATTCTAAACACTTGTAAACAGTTGTGTCATTGTTTTCGAATACGATGCAATGTATTTTTTCATGATTTGGTATTTTACATTTTATTGCATTAACGTATGAACAATATCGGCACTTGTACATTTTATGGAATTCATTCTTGGCCGAAACCCAGACAAATTGTATTTCATCAAGATTATTATGGTAGTCCGATTTGCTTTGTGTAGAGGTAGACGCTTCTAATTCAGCTTCGGTTTCAATTCTTTTGGTTGCGATGCCGTGGACTCGCAGGTGCTGGTGCAGCAGGTGTCTCTTAGAAACGCTGTAGTTGCATTCAGGACATTTATAAGGCGTATCGGCTGGAAGTCGATGAAATTGTTCGTGGTACATGAATTGTGACTTACTGTTCGTTTCGTATGGGCATTCTATGCATTTGTGGCGTTTGGTGGAGTTTAATGACGGAGTAGCTGGAGCTGGCGGTTCTGGTCCTGGAGATTTAGTTCCCATAGCTTTTGCGATGTAATCTTCTGGGTCAGTGATACCATGTAGAAGTAGATGTTGAATTAATTCAGGCTCATCCTTTACGAAGAAGGGACAGAAGTAGCACTTGAATATAGAATCTGCCGATGGCTGATGCTGTTGTAAATGAGCGATGAGTAGCTTTTTGTCACTCGTTCTGTACGGACATTTGTTACAGGTATCAATGTTGATTTCATTGATGTTCATTGGTGGGTCAGGTTTTGGTTTTACTGTAGTGATGACTTTGATCACTCCATCATGTTTTAATCGGCAATGGCGCTGTAAAAAGAAAATAATAAAGATAAAAACTACCTATAATAAATTTTCATGAAAGCGAGCAATCGCCGCGCCTGTGCGGTTGCCACCGGCGCGCCCCTGTTCGCTAAGCTGTCGTTTCCCTTCTCTGTGACTCCAGGGAAAAATTAATGTCATCCTTTTGTGAAACTGACCGTTTAATTTTTTAATATTTGACCTTTTAATTCGTTAACATTATTAACCAGTAGAATGATAGTCAGCTACGTAAAGGTTCAATAGTCCATCCATCTTAAGAATAGAAATACCTTATAACTATTTCCAAGTATAAAAATATGTTTTCTTTTTCTAACATATTTTAACATTAATTGTTTTCCCCAGGAGTCTTCAATAAAGGACTTCAGAAGCAAATAAATTGCTATAAATAAGTCAATATCATAACGCACCTGGATGACATGTTTCCAATTGGACAGTTGATTGCAATGCCCACAACGATAAGCGAGATCAGCTGGGTCGGGAGTATTGTTTTCAGGTTTCTTAATAGGTGGCTTGTGCGGCTCATCATGGACGCCATCCGATCTGGAGTGTTCACGAACATGCTCTAAAAGTGCTTCTTTTGAGGGATCTCTGAAAACAAAATAAAATTCTGTTAGATTTGCCTCAATATTCGCTTTAATCTTTTCAGTCTAACATTTGGAAATAATTCGTGTAAAAGCTAAAGATAATTTACTTACTTGTAATTACATTTTTTACATTTCCATAAGGTTTTCTTGGGCTTCTTTATATCGTTGAGACCTCTATTATCGATATAATTGTTATAACTGTCTTCAATGTGTTGGGTCTGTAAGTTAAGCGGTTGCATTTCAAATTGTACATTCATAACGTCCGATATATCATTAAATGATTCATCGATTTCCATAGTGCTGTCGACTGCTGTGTTAGGATCCAGGTAATGGAACTCATTTTCACCATGTTCATTTAAAACAGGCATTGCTAAGAATTTGTTGTATTTGCTATAGTTTCTTCTTCCTGTTTCATCGGTCATAAGCACTTTTGCATCATTATGCTCGGGATCTCTTGCGGATTTCAACTTAATGTGTTTGGTTATATCCCATCTCCAATTTGACTTATATTTGCAAAGGGAACACTCAAATGGCTTCTTGTTTAAGTGACCCACGATATGAACATGAAATCTGGATGCTGTTGTGGAGAAAAATGGACAATGTGGACATTTAAATACCTTTCTTCCAACAGCTTGACTTGGCGACAGATTCATGCTTTCGTTCTCATCGACAATCTCGGCATCAAAACCGCGATGCATTTCTGGTAAAGTGGAATCGTCATTTATATTTATATCTAGAGGTATATCAAACTTGTTAGGGTCATGATTGATGTTGTTCCAAACGAAAACGACGTTTTCCATTGGATGTGGCTCAGTCTCTGTTTCATGGATTGGAATGACTCCATCATTGCTATTTGTAATGTTAATGCTTTCATTGTCGGCTGTTTCGCTCTTCCCGCAAGTTTGCATGTGGATGTACAAGTCTGCACTAGACTTGCACCTGTGTCTGCAGTTCTGGCATCGAGTTGAACTTAAACTTTTAAGCGACGTGTTTGCATTGATCCGATTCGTTTGTGGGGAACAATTTTTCTCGTGTACGGAATGTTCTGATAGGCATTTACTTTCAAATCCGCAGATCTTACATATTAGTGAACCTTCCTCGCCTGTTTCTGTAAGCAATCTTTCTTTTAATCTGTCGAAAAATGATTCATTTTTCTTTCGACCTGCAGTCTCTTTTATTAATGGATTTGCTGGTAAGAGGGTATTTTCAGCAGATACATCATCGCTGTCGACGGGTAACGATTCTTTGAACTTCTTCTGTGGTGGTTCGCCAGAGCATGTTTGTTTTTGGTTTGGTGTTGATGAATTTAACGGTATGAGTTGCGGTATTGGCCTGGGAATCTTTCTGCTTTGTTTCTGTTGCTTCTCGTCTGCGCTGTGGGTTGGTGAGAGGTTGTATCCATCTTGTGAAGTCTCCTTTCGATTCGTGATTGCGTCAGAAGCTGTACCGTCGTTGGAATCACTTTTGCAACTGACTAGTTCCCTCTCTGCGTATTGGAGACCCATGTCCTGTAATAAAAAAAACAAGACTTTTATGGATTGTTACCTCTCTTGAGAGAAAATACTAAGAAAATGTGAAGTAATATTATGGTAGATTTTCCATAAGATTTTCTTTTATCGTGCGCCCATTTTGAAACATCACATGCATAAACAAACTGGTTTGATAACAAACAAATATCGGAAGGTAATAAAAACAAAAAAGTCGCCCGGATTTGAACCTGTGATAGCGCAGTAGCTTTCATCTACTGTACGTTCGTAAAGCTACGTCTTAAGGGGGATGCTCAAACATAACTCGCTATTTATTTTTAAGTGTTTTAATTTTTCTTTGTAAAATGTAAAAAACTAAAAACAATTTGAATTTTGCAGGTTAACCAAGTGTTTTAACTATAATATAATATTAATCTGACATCACGCTTATACAGTAAAAACATAAGAAAACCAACAAACAAACACACATTCGGACAAAACAGTGTAAAAATCAGAGTAGTAGTCAAATTGATAAATTAGAGTCAGTGTCAGACAAGTAGAGTCAAATTGATTTAAAAAAAAAAAAAACATATAAACACTACTATTTAGTACCTAAATGTATTTTCGAACTAACAAACCAATTTCTTTTCGAAATAAGATAAATAAAAAAATATATGTAGGTAGTACGGAAAATTTACTAAAAATTCACATTGCAATAATATTTTGTAAGGCAAATGTACGGATTTGTTTGTGTATCTATGTTGTTACTTCTTCACGCTCAAACGGCTGAATAGATTTAGATGAAATTTGGCACACAAGTAGACCACGTACTGAAATATAACATAGGATTTTCATCCCGGAAGTTACTTTCATGCGGCCGTTAGCTGATACTATAGTGTGTCATGAAATTTTTCCTACACCTGCTAAATGGACAATGGATATAAACATAACTAGTAAGTGCCTTTTGAACTGATATTGCCTGCGACAATTTAATTCGAAAATGCTGCGTAAGTAAAACAGAATTATCTAATCAAGTCCCATAAAAGGTGCCTTAGCCATAGGAATTAGTCTAGCTGAACAGCTCTTAAGGTATTAAGTTGGGATCTAAAGACGTTTCGTTCGACAAAACATGTTTACAGAAAGAAACTTGTGCGTTTTTTTTATACAATAAAACTAGAATCGAACACACAAAATCCATGATGTTCCTTCTTCGAGCGAGAATTGGTTAGATTGACAAATCAAAAGTGACTGTAGGAGGCAAACTTAACGGGACGGAATTGACCATTTTCGTGCTAGGTTACCAATGATGAGCGTACCTAGGTATAAGACGAGCATGTACCGTCATTATGGCGGACTTAGTACCGTAAGCACAGTTAAGTGCGTAATTTCAAGCAGTAGGCATCATTGCCCACCCAATTATGGATTCTACTCGAATTTACGCACTATCCCAAGCAATGGTAACTGATTCAAGTAACTTGAAAATTAGTAAAATCTCTGAATTAGGAACATAAATAATGATTTATGGTGTCTTTTATCTTCCTACGCGAGTAATAAAAGAAATGGATTACTATGGATAGCATTCGTGGGTGATGGACAAATTACTCTTGTCTGAGATCTACACTTGTGTCGTCTATTTTAAAGGTACAGTGAAACTACGATCTCACTACTCGGAAAACTCGATTCGCTGTCACGAATATTTTCAAGTGTCACTCGCAGACTCACCGGGTTGCGAATTCAAATGATAAAAAATTCTGTATATCACGTAGGTTCATTTAAAATTAGGATGCACGAGTATTTTTATATAAACTTCAGCGGTAAAACCGTGATATTTGATTAGATCAAGACGACTCATGCGTTCAGTGGTAGTAAGCGCTAGTAACCGGGTTCGACACCCAGCTTTAATTGTAATACGACAAATGCCAAAAGTATGTTTAGTATGTTAATTTAACTAAGGAACCTGAAAGACTCTACTGTCAACTGACTATTGTTAAAAAAAAAAAATACAATCAGATTTTAAAAATTAAGTAATAAACTGAGAGCGTGCAACTCTTATAATCGTTAATTACATAATAAACTACTGTTTTACGATAAGATCGTAGTCAAAGAATGTTTACAGATTCGACTCGAGCAATATTTGTAAACAAGTTGTTTATCTAGTGTTTATATGTAGTAATGGTGGTCTAGATACCGTAAAATTTGCAAGTTAAGTGAGTGTTAATCATGAGCTAGTATGGTATCGGGAATGAGTGTTATGTGACCAAGCGTGCTACACAAATAGAAGCGTGAAAGAGACATGCATAAATGTAAACATGATGCAAAAGGTTGCGAGAAGCTACATAATGTGGAGTGCAATCCATGTGCGGTGGCGCTTGTGATAAGAGTGGCAACGGGGTGACGTCACCGGTGGTGCGGCAGGCGGCGGCAGCGCCGGGCGCGGCCCCTCTGCCGCCGGCCGCCACGCACACAACACACACGAGAAACGACACTCACCGAGACCGAGTGTGAGGACCGTGAGTCGCCGCTCCCTTCTTCCTCCTTGGGGAGCAACGCGCTTGCCGCGTCGTACTCCGCGATAACCGTGTCGCTGGCGCCCACCCGGTTGCGGCGGCGACTCGGCAGCGATTGGCCCGCCGCCGGTGTGTGATGATTCATTTCGTGCACCGTCAGACTCTGCTTGATGTCCGCCGTGAAGTTGCACATCGAACAATTGAAACTTCCACTTCCACCGTGGTTCTTCATGTGCCGGTCCAAATTCCACTTGTATGGTGTTCGAAAATCACACATTGTACACTTTATCATAGGCATCGAATGGTACTTGACATGTTTCGTGAATCTAGCTCTTATGTGGGTGACATAGTTACACTTATCGCATGAAAAGAATTTGCCCTTAGCTTTTGACAGACGTGCCCTACGGTAGGGTGAACCGAAGTCTGCACTTCTGTCGCCGTCGCCGTCGACATCATCAGGTTGGTCCATGGAGTCCTCATCTACTTCCATCATCATCTCCTCGCAGTCTTCGACTTCCTCGAGCATGTCTTCGATGCGCTCTGCCGGCTCCATGTTATCGATGGGGGGAGGTGATAGTTCTTCCACTTTAGCAGTCGTTGGTGGCGGTTTAGTTCCTCCGTGAACCATTTTGACGTGTCTTATAAGTTTTTGATGATGTCTCGAGGCATAAACACAGTGTGGACAATCATAAATCTTGAGTCTAACGAAGTGAGCGTCGCGCGTGTGGACGAGATAAGCGCGCGGGTTCTGAGTATAGAACGTGCACTTGGTGCAATTATAATTTCTCTTTATCTTGCACTGTGGTAACTCAAAATCTTCAGCGGCATCCGAGGAGGCCTCCGAAGACACGTCGCCGCAGACGCGGCCTTCAAGGTGGCGCACGATAGTCGCGACCTCGCCGACTTGTGCGCGCGGCGGCGAGGACATCTGCTGTAGCATACTCCGCTGCAACAGAACAATGTTCGTTGTCGGTTAAACGTTCCGGGAGGCGCGCGGCGTGTGGTGCGGGACGCGCGGGGGGGTGGCGCGGCGCGCTGCAGCAGACGTGTGCGGTGCGCGAGAGCGTCGCCGGCTGAATGAGGCGCCGCGGCCGGCGAGCGCGGCGAGCAGCACGGACCAGCGCGCTGGCGGCCGGCCCGGAGGGCGCGTGGGTGCGGCGGGCGCGGAGGGTCGCCCATGTCGTGTTCCTATGTTTTTCATCCTCGACGGCAAGGGGAGCCGACGCGGCGGACGACCTCCACTCGCAACGGTCTAATGAGAGTTTGTATGCTTGGATGTTGTCGACAACATTTTTTCATATTAGGTTGCGGTGTATGCGACATCATCATTATACCGAGAGTGTCTACATTGTGATGGTGTAATAGGGACAGCGTTTGAAAAGGGAAGACTAATGATGAAGCATAGGTAAGCAGATTTACAAATGCCAACTCAGGTAGAGTGAGTACCTACACTTACCTGCTTCAATGCGTGAGTACTACGAGTGCGCTACGACTCTACGAAGTTACGAGCACTAGGTATAGTAATGTTCCTGCTACAATAACTTAACACAAACAGTAAACAACTTGTTGTTGACAAAACTAATTGCGGAAATCCAGATTAGAAAAAAAATAATCGGAAGCGTTGATGTCTTTTATTTATAGAAATTAAACTTTTACGATTGAAATAAAAAATGATGAATGCTTAATTGTTTTAAATGTGTTCGAATCTACGAAGAGTTATTTACAAGTTGTGTAAAGCTAAGTTTTGAGGTTTTTGAGTTTCGAAAACTGTTAGATTAGAACTGAAAGCTATCTTTCCGACATTCCTTTAAAGTAACGTGTTTATTTACAAAAGGAGAGTAAGTGTTATTTATTTGATTGATATAAACGTTGTCCAAAACCTGCTTCGTCTCCATACTAAGGATAAAAGACAGGGGCTGCTTTATCAGCCACTACGGACACCGTACAAACACACCAAAACCCTTCTTTCGACTTACCATGGTCTGTCGAGGACGGATAAAAATGCGACATAAACCGCAAACGCAATTGTCAACTTTATCACCGACGCATAAAGTTAGATATAGCATGCACTGATACAGTAAAATGTATCTACGATGCTGTACGTACGGCGACATACCAACAGCTGTAGCATTTGACGGAGAGTCGTTAAGCCATTTTAATCTCAAATGCCTAGGCATAGGGTTTAAATTCAGTTTAGTTTGTTTGTCAAAATTTATCACAGGCCATCCGTGGCTGTGAGTATCAGTTCAATGATGTATTTATAATATAGCGTATTTGTATGAGAAATGAGCCATGATCGCGGGTTGATTTATTATGTCTTTAGGGATCCTTATGTGAAGAACCTTTCTTGCTCAGATGAATTTCAACTTTTACTGAAAAATTAAAGGAAAAATTTTTTTCGTTACTAATTAAACGGATTCATAATTCTAATGCGAGTTGTATGACGTATTATAATTTGGCACGATATCGCGGTTCGTTTGTCGATGTGATTGTCACAGCTGATTTAACTAATCTATGTATCTAATGGCTAAAGTGCAATTATGCGCTTTTAGATGTTGACCTGATCTACTTTGAACTTACCAAACGAACCAAGCTGTTTTTATTTTGTATTTCTCATTTGTAACTGTAGGTAAGTAACTAAAGCTGCAAAAAGACTCAGACAGTTGTTGAAAAAGCAACCAACACGAACGTTCATAACTTTACTCGCTTCTAACAAAAACAATATTAGCGGTACGGAACCCTCGGCCTACGAAGAGATTCCGCTACGCTCCTTCAAAACAATTCATTAAACGAGAGACAAAAACGTGGCTAATTGCCGACTGTTTAAACCGAAGCTATTAATGAAATTAACTAAATACTTTGCTGATGCACCTATTAGAACTGGAGCTAACATGTTTATCAAGTGCTACAGTGCAGTAGCGAATAAATTGGACAGTCATATGGGATATGGATATTCTCTTCGAGTCCATAATTATGCGAGTTCAACAAACAACCATGGGCAAACAGGATTACAATGTGTTGTGATTTATTTATAACTAATAAACAGGCTACCTATAGCGCTGACTAACACGCACGTGAACCGGTGGTCAACGGCACCTCGCTGAACTTAACGATGATTAATGCAATCATCGTTTATATGTGCGAGGTCGTGTTATCAAGCGAGTGGCTGCGAAGCACTCATGTGTCGACGACAGACAGGTGACGTGGTAGTGGTGCGGGGCGCGGGGCAAGCTGACGGGCAGGAAACGGCCGGAGAAGGCATCCCAGGCCGAGCACAATGGAGGCGGCGCGCCGCAGGGGGAGCCCTCGCAATCGATATGCCGTCGCTAAGGTCCGATGGCCGCTGCGAGCGGTTTGGAGCGCTGCAGAGGCGGATGCCCCCGCCCCGCGCGCCGCTCGCCCCTCGCTCACCACACCTGCTGTGTATTTATAGAGCGGCACAGCCGGCGCAGGGATGCAGGGATGTCGACTTTACCACGGCGTCACCGTCTACGTAGCTATGCGAGTAGGCACGCACGCCACGTTCACGCACGCTGCCGCCGCGCCCGCTGCCGCCACGCCGCCCGGGTGACGCCCGAGAGACTGTTTATTATTTGTCACAATGAACATAAAAATAGCACCCGTCCGTTAAGTACCATGCTGAATACACTGTTTGCAACGCCAACGGTTCATACAGCGCATTCGTTGATTGAGACTGCTTCGACGCGAACTACGTACTAAGTGAAGCAGCTAATTACTTTCGAGCACGAATTCCGCACAAAATGTCGGGTACTTTGGCAAGTGAACGTGCACCTATAACTTTTCAGCCGTTGAAAAGCAATCACGTTTTGTCATCCAATACGGTTGCTTATATCGAATTCAAGGGTAAAGTGATTAAGAAGCCACTCGAAGTGACGGAGTCTAAAAACTTGTTGCGGACGACCCAAAGTTGATAAAGTTCGAAGTCCCTGTTGCCGGTATTAAGAATAATAAACTACGTAAATGTGGGTCAGTCCCTATAAACATGTAATGTAATAAACGTTATGTTAATACACCTCATTCCTTTCACTTTCATCCGAGTTCGATTCCCGAGACAAGTCATTTGGTGTTATCGAGGACGCTCTTGCTTTCATTGATAGTTCACTAC
Source organism: Leucania comma (assembly GCA_958295575.1). Classification (NCBI taxonomy): domain Eukaryota; kingdom Metazoa; phylum Arthropoda; class Insecta; order Lepidoptera; family Noctuidae; genus Leucania; species Leucania comma. The sequence goes on from OY282468.1 coordinate 9,458,167, forward strand.
CGTATTTTTTTTCGTCTAACACCTTCCTATTAAAACGATTGAGTCATTGGGATTCCGCGGTGAATCGCTAATTCGATATCGATCCGTACCTATTAAAATGAGATGGTAGAAGTCAAATTAGCAACTTTTATTTTATGGTACTGAATTGGAGGAGCCGTAGCATCAGCCTTATAATGTTCCCACTGCTGGGACTCAGGCAAGAAAAGCCGTGATATGATGAAAAAAAAACATAGCATATACTTTAACTTCGGAAGCCAGTTTTTCAAGTTTTGTTTCTTCGTTTTTGATCATCGACTTCCGATATTTTCTTAGGAAGTCGGTTCTGTTTTATGTAAAATGTTTTTTTAGTTGTGGTTCCTCACAACTTAAACTAAACAGTGAGAAAGTGCGATGGCAAGATATCTATCTACAGGAATAACAGAATGCCCATAACGACTCAATCCACTAATGGTGCTGTTTGTTAAATGATAGTGTAGGTACTAGGTTGAATAGTACCTACACATCTGCATACCACTTCAGAGCGTGCCGGCGTGATGTTATGTTATGGAAAAGTGTAAACAAATGCATAAACATACGATCTCGGCGATCACTGGTCATTTGCTGTTAGTCAATGAAGAGTTCCATTGTCTATCTCCCAAGGTCATCATCAGATTCTAATATATCATGTAGTAAAATCATCTCTGAAAAATATGCATTTAAATAACGAAAACCCCATCGAAATGGTGGACTTACAAACATACCTACAGTTCGAACAAAGAACCTCTTTTTTGAAGTTGGTTAAAATCTACGATCCGGTATTATGCCAAAATATTTCTTCAGACTACGACACAAACATCGAGTAGATATGACATGAATACAACTAGATATAAAACATAGCTTCGACCCATCGAGCCATTTCTCTGTTTTATTTATACCTATTGCAAAAACTGTTTTGCAAAAAATGATGAGTCAAAGTAACTTGAGCTTTATAACCGTGGCATTATTAAGGTTATTATCCTAACAAAGCAATCGACGTAAGTCATTGGCATCGTCGCCTACAGCACATTTAAAGTGCAACACTACAGTATTTTTCTCTGTATATTAAACTAGCACATTGCCACCGACTTCGTTCGCTTAATTTTTGTAAAAACTTTAACACCTCTGAAACCGTAATTTGAGGGTAGTTTCGAAAAAAATATTAATGACAGTCTTTATTATTCATTTTGATAAGAATTTGTACCAAACAAGTTTATTAACCCAAGGAATAAGATTTTGCTATGCAACCTTTAACACCCCCTAAATCGTTTTAGAAGGGTAGTTTTGAAAAATGAATAATTAAAACCTTTTAAAGAGAAAAAACGGAACCCTTATAAGATCACTTTGTTGTCCGTTTGTCTGTCTGTCCGTCAAGACCCTTTATCTCGGGAACGCGTGGAGGTATCGAGTTGAAATTAAAACCATATACTCAGTCTGCGGAACCTACCTGTGCAAAAATCAAGCTCTTAAGTTAACGAGAAAAAAAGACAAGTGCGGCAGTTTATGTCGAAAACATGTATATTCCGACACTCTCAAAAAATCAAAATTCATAGGGTACTTCCCGACCTAGAATCCTGCAAATTGGCATGGAGCAAGGTCTTATAGCACAAATATAGGAAAACTTGTAAAGTAGTTACGTCACCAAGCTAGTTATGCGAGACTTTCAGTGCGCGAGTTCGACTCGCACTTGCCCGATTTTTTTATTTACTTGGATGAATAATTATGCTAAGTTTCAATTATATGGGTTCAAGGAATATAATTTCACATAAAAACTAATTTCACCCTCTTCAGCCCCTTAAAAGTTTAATTTTCAAAAACCTCTTTTTAGTGCTCGCCTAAATAATAAAAGTTTCGTAATAGTTTCGGCTGGGCGTTGATATGTCAGTCAGTTTTTTCTTTATGTATTTGAAGCTGAATGCACAACTTGAAGTAATACGTTCACAAATACACGAACTAACTAATCGACATTGACAAATGACCTACCACTGGTCAATACATACGGTACCCCTCTCGTAAAGAATTAATTAGCCTTCTAAGCATGCTAAGCTACTACAACTGGACGGAAACACAAGTTTAAAGATTAACCAATATCGATATCACAAAGGTATCGAACAGTACAGGTTTAAATGTTTTTTTGTTGTAAAGGGAAGTGACTGTCGAAATGTTACAACACTGTTTTAAGTACTGCTAATTGCTTCAATACGGTACACAGTACAAGAGCTTTGCAGTAGGTCAATTAACTTAATTACCTAGGTTTTTGTGAGGTCACGTGGTATGTTACTTTTAATATATTTATTAAAAGTAAAGTACCACGACCTCAGGTATTCCTGGTGAATCTATACTATATGGAGCCTACTAAAATTAACGAAAAGTATACTTAGTCCAAAAAGCAATCCTTTCAGTAGGACTTTTACCACTGACTCCCTCGACAATATTCTTCATGTAGAGATTTTTAAATTACACTGAAATTCAGGGCAACTGAAGTTGTGCTTCATTTTCTGCACACCCCACACAAAATAAGCGCGACGAATCATGAAAAATATCACACGAGGACTCGTTTTCAGCGACGCATACTTTTCAGCCGTAGCGACGTAGCAACTGCTACGATATACCTACTTATATCTAGACTACGCTTAATATTGCTATCGAAATACACATTTGGTTTGAATGATGCAGGTAAAGTTGATAAGTACGGGAGAATAATACTATACATCTCTCCCTACCCGTTTGAAGAATAGGCATGATGTTATGTTACGCTATACTACTTCGATAAATGATAGCAAAGAGCCGTTTTCAGCGGCGTCTGTACTCTGAATTAGTCCGCTTAACCACAAGTACATCACTGATACGACTACACGACGTACAGACGTACTGTATGTACTTGTGCATATGTGAGCGTTGTCGCTATAGCTGTGGTGCGCGTCTGTGTCGTCATTTGTTTGCAACGTCTTGTAGAAGCGAGCAGTCGTAAGCATTCCAAGCGTGACTAAGCAGTGCCTTGATGGTGGGAGCTCACCTCGAAACGGCCTCAGACTTGACCACTTCTTGAATTCAAACCCGTTTTTTGTCCTACGTGCTACAGAAAGAATGCATCGCCGCAGTCCCTACGATCCCTGCTTGCCACCCCTCTGGGTCGAAACTCGATACCTGTTTTTGGGTTTTCTATTGCCGTAACTCTATAGGGCGTGGCGTTAAACACGACAGCAAAATGTAGAATGTTTTCGTTGCAAGTTGAACGTAGCAAAAATAAATTAATTGTGTACCCCTTGTATGTTGTTATTGCAATGTTATCAGCTCATTATGATTTCTAAGCAATTTAATTAATCCTAGTCGATACAATTTCTATAAAACTTCCCTCCACGGCTTCTGCAAGCCGCCTATCAACTATACTAAGTATAACTACGAAGTTAAATCTGTAATTCTGTTGAGGAAGACGTCGTAAGCTAGTAATCAATCGGCACGTGTATATACCGCCAGTACATAGGCATGTACATGGACTGCCTTTATACATACCTAACTGCCTCGGCATACAATACCTATTATGAGGTCCGATAAGAATGCACGCCGCGTTCTTGCCTTAAAGAGTACGCGATGTTGGGCCAATGTTGAATCAGTGATCAGACATCCAATATTATACTGAGGCGAGACCATTAAATACGTGCAGTAAAGCAGGAGATGGGTTTAAATTATGTTAGTTTATATTGTCGCCGTCGGGATGGTGCAGCGACGCTGCGGATTTTGCGACGCAAATAATTTGCGCGCCAATTGACCTTTCGTCGGACGTCGTCGACGGAGTCGCGCCGCGCGGTGGCGGCGGGCGCTGCGGCCCAACACGAGCTATATATAGTTGCGCGACAACACGCCACGCCGAGCGCACACCGCACACCCGCCAGGGGCCGGCTACGTAGGCAGTTTTCCTTTATCACCCGCCCGACAGCCTCAGCCTGGATTTTACTGAGGCTTTGCCAGAACCGCGGCCTCTACAGAGACTAGGCGACGGGATGTCGACCCACACCACCCTCCCGAGATCAATACAGATGGTCGCCGCAAGAACACCCTAGTGTGAAAGCGTATAAACCGTAGACGCTCCTAAATAGGGTAAACTTTATAGGGTGCGACAATGTAGAGTAGTTGAATGTGGAGCGGTTGTTTACAGAGCAGCGCATGTTATTGAAACGTGATGCAATCTAGATACTGTGGTGTCGGTAACCTAAGTCAGCAGAAGACTCGGAGAGAACTGCGCTGTAGCCGATGATTGAAAACGATAAATGCCTTGTTTATGCTAAGATAGATATCAATGCGATGAGTCTCGCTAACGAGCATGACTGTCACCGGTCCGACTGGTAATTAACACGACCTTGAAGCAGGCTGCTAAACGATACACGGCGCTCGCGTAGCATGTAATGAAAGGATCGGTGCGGCTGGTTGTCGACGACCAACGTAGCAACAGTGTTCTCGAATGGAATTCGTACCGAGTGGCGGGTGGCGTGCACTGTGCTCGTTTAAAGATGGCTGCGATAAGGCGCAGTGACGCTCCTCGGGCGCGGGCGTCGTGTCGGCGCGCAGCGGTGTGCGTGCGGCGCGCCGTGCCGTGAGCGCCGCCGTCCTGGTCTCCCGCCGCCCGCGCCCCGCCCCGCCCGCGCTGCACGTTCCGCAACATGTGCTGCCCTGCCTGTCCACACGCCACCCAACAGCCGCAGCCGCTCTCATGTCGCTCCTCGCTCCTCCCGCGCCGAGGCCCGCTGATAAATACCCCTTATCAAAGCACCAGATAGCAGAGGTGCTGCTCGCTCGTTTAGGTGTCACGGACGACGCGCACAGATCGACGCCGAGCGACTCGTGCATGAACACAGTCACGGCGGCTTGTTTGTGTTACTTAGCGATTAACTCATTATGAGTCAATAGGTACTGTTTCCAATAACGCACACCCGATATAAAAGCATTTTGCACATAGCAGCGTATGTAGGCAGCTAATGGGCAATAATGTTGTATAGTGCGGCTGTTTACTTGCACGCCGACTGGTCTCACATTCTGCTCGTGCTATGAAAGCTGGTCGAGTGTTATGCGCATCTTGTCAGTGGCTAGCCGACATTCTCGTCCAGGCCACGTCTTGCACAAGACACCTGGTGACGCAAGCGATTTCCGTTCAACCCGAGCTCTGAGCCAGGTACACAGCTCTTGATTTACATTCCTAATCCCGAACTCAGCTAAACAAAAACCCAAAGAATTTGCTCTACATAGTGCTCTGCCAACTATAATCACCTTATGTTACGTGATTACCTATAACATACAACTTATGTCTAAAACTATGTTTTAACCACGATAAGGTAAACAATCGAGGAGATTTACATATCTTTTTTGGGATTTGATTGTCTATTCGAATTACTCCATAAAAGATGTCTTCAATGTCACGAGTCTCGTTCAATGACAAACGACATAATCATATGGTGACTACCGACGCCGAGTGCAGAGTTGATGGAAGGATAACTAACATATGTCTACCCAATGCATATAGTGGTTACTACGTCCCAATATAATTATGAAAGAGTAAATTATCTTCATCAATAAATTGCACCGTTTATGTATGCCTAATGCGATTTACGTATAAATCGGCGACTGTTAAGTATTTGTTGAGAAGATATTGCGCTACAGTCGCACATACCTCACCTACATTCGAGTGCATGGTGTAGGGAGTAGAAACCTAGGAAAGCGGCCGCAACGTGTCGCAAGAAGCCGTTGAAGTAACATAAGCGCAGCAAATTATCAGGGTCGAGCGACGACGCCGCCGCGGGCCGCACGACCGCCTGCCTACGCGCTACCTAGCTAGACGTACGACTATACGTCTATATAGTGCTGCTCGTGTAAACAGCACACCGCCCGCTGTCTGCGCACAAGACGGAAAAATACGATCACGGACACGGCATAAGGACAGCCGCTCGACAATACAGCGCGACAACAAAGCCATCCAACAAAGTCGCGCGCCCACTTCCCAGAAACACGCCGTAGCACTGAAGAATATCTTTAATATTGTTTTGCGTTGTGTGCAAACGTCTGCGTAAATGTGGATAGCTCCATTAGCGAAATATGTAGATCGCGAAAGAAGCTTAGGTTAGGATTAAAATCTGTTGGTAATCATAATACGAGACGGGGGCCGATGGTGGTCGGCCATATTGAGGCGTCTGCTTCGAAACGAGTTTTGTTGTGTGCGCTTGCAGGCAGCCGGCGGCCAGCTGCTTGTGTCAGGTGGTGCGTGGCCTCGCGCCTCGCACGCCTCGCCTCGCCTCGCCGACATAAGAACTAGCCAGTTAGGTATCTACTGCCACTTTGAGATGCAATAACGTCGCGATCACAGCCGAGTACTAATTAAGGTATAGAGCGGAGTCAATTAGGTGACGGCACGATTGTTAACGATGGCGACAGCTGGTGCCCACTATCGAGTCACGAACGTCTGGATTCATATCAATTTGCGCAATACGCTTGTTTTCCAAATGGCACCTATGTTTCAAGTCTCTATGTACATATTATATGACACAATTTATTCAGTTATAATACGATATGTAAACAAAATAATGTGGGAAAAAAATAACTAGCGATATAATTTTATAAAAGAAATCTCATTTAAACCTGAAAATCTTTGAACCTACTTTTCAGCCTAACTCTAAATTCAAATTCAGAAGCACCAATAAAACTTAAGCTATTTAATTGAAACGGACAAAAAAACAATACCATACGCTTAGGTCATATTTAGGTGGTATAGCCGCTTGCATGAGGTCAGTGGCGAGTGCGACGTCCGTGGAGCGACAACACGGCGGCGGCGCAGCAGCGCACACGCATACATTACGTGCCGCCTACTCGCAGCACGCGCCACTATCTGTGCCTACCTACTGCCTACGTATGTAGCTCTGTGTTCGATATAGCACTGGCACAAACTACGCTCTTCATTGTTGGCTGGATGCGCTATGGCTGGCGGCGAACGCGAACGAGCGACCTCTTTTCGTTTCAGTGACATCGCCACCGCTCCAGAGCGGTCCCCTCTTTGAAAATGGAATGGAAGCATCCTGTTAAAACCTGACGTTTGTCGCCACGGTTCAATTAAGAAAAAAAAACATAAATTCTTCGTCTGTCCAGTAGGTAACATAAACTTTATCGCTTACGGAATCCATAATTTGACGGCACATACCTACTTATTGAGATAATGAACCACTTTATTGCAACGTTGTTCGTTTAATATAACAAAGTAGGTAAACAGGTAGTTTGATGGTATCGACAACACCGGAGGCGCACTGACGAGTTGGGTATACCTTGTAAATCGGGACAGGCTCATTTAGGTAGGTACAGAATATAATCGGGGCAGTACAGACTTATAAGGAGATAAAAAAACCGCAATGCTTTTGGCAACGAAAAGAGGGATAAAATCACAGTATTGATTGGCGAATCTTGATGGTGCTATCTCGAGTCTTCAGGGTCTGTTTTACTGTACCTATCTATGTTTCAGTTATCTCTAGCAGACAAGTCTAAGAAGTTTTTCCCATAAATGTGAAACACTGGGAATTGAGATTCGAGTTATAAGAACTACTCAAAACAAACTTAATCATGTTAAAAGTCAATAGCACAATCTATCAAAAAGACTTTAAAGAACCATCTCTTTCCGAATTTCATCCACGCCTACGCCCCATAAAAACACTCATCTATAGATACATATATTTGAAAAGATGTCATAACGATATTATATAATAGGACGGCTTCCTAATCTAGCACTCCACAGTCCCGTTGCCGGGTAGGTACAAACACGTTATGTATACGTCAGGCTATGTGGCTTCACAGAATCCTCTGCAAGGCTATCGCTGATAACGTTATCTCGCCTAAGTGGCGGCGACTGCGGTTACTGCAGACCACGGTTTTTAGAAGGTCCACTATATTAGAGCGCACCACTTTATGCTGAATTGGGTCAAAAGCAAAACACCCGCTATCCATAGAGCAGTGTTATTCTATATCACTTTCAAAATTCGAACGATGTCGAGAAGGGAATCAGCGACTTTATGTCGATTTTGAAAACAAGTGTGATTACTTTCGAGTTATGTGAGGTTACTCTAGTGAGTTTACAGATTAACGTCACAAATCATTAGCACAATCTACACCTTGTTACAACATACTAAGAAAATTTTATATGTCGTCCACATAAAACAGTGAACGTGCGCTTGCCGTGATATTTCACTACCTAAACTCGGGTTCAAACCAAAACGTGAACACCTAAAACACATGTAAACATCTGAAATTCATGATTATAACGGGTATGCAAAGAGATTGACGGAAATCAAATTTCGATTTGGGGACGTCAAATTGAATCCCGTTACCATCTTGGCAGTGGAAAATAGACAATTTGGTTGTATTCGGTGTGTGGGCTATCTCCGTTTTGTAGCAGGGTATAGATAATACAGTCGACGATACGGACTAGGCAGTGTGACGTGCCAAGGACGGCGGGTCGTCTATGATAAGCCTACGTAGGTATGTATAAGGAAAATCTGCAAAGCAGCCCCCTGCCGCGCCCTCAGCCGGCGGAGAACGCCGAAGCCGCCGGGAGGTCGCCCGACCTCTACTCCAACGCTATCCAAACCTAGAGATGTTTGTACGAACCCTACATAAGTACATGCTCATCGTTAGCCACAGCTTACTGAGCTGGTATTTCCGCCGTCAATGCGTTGTGGGAGAACAAAGTAGCGAGATTAAACAAGTGATGCTGTAATGTGTAAATAAGCCTTGGTTGGTGATGTTGTTGAGATCTTCGTATCAGAAAATATTAGCAATATTATTAAAAAAAAAAAAAAAATACATTTCAATATGCAATAAGTCATTGTCAGTTAAGTTAAAAACAGCACTCTACGATTTGGCCCACGTCGGCACAATATAACGCCCATTGCCGCATTAATATACGACAAATCTTCAGATGTACGTTATAAATCATCAACGGATGTTGCAATGTGGACACCATCTGGTCTTGGTAAGCCCATGACCACTTGCGGAACATAAATACTACCTACTTAACTGATACCAAACTGTAGTATCGTGATACTGACCTATCTATAAGGATGTAACGTGTCTTTATCTTTAAAGTATGTAGTCACAGTCATAAAATACTTCTCTTTGAATCCAACATTTAGGAGGACTAATCGTGTAAAACGGTTCTGTCTAAGCTCTTCAACTAGTTTGACGGCTGGACTCAAATACATCCTCAATTTGTTGGCTATATGACTGACAATGTCAAAGCTCTTTAGAGCCCATAGCCGACGCCCCATTCCCGGTGGAGGCCGACCCAAATTCCTATTACGTAATAATAAGCATACAGCCACGACCATTACAATTCTATACGAACAGTCTCCAAATAAAATAATAGGATATGAAAAATCTGACAAACGAAATTAAATTGTTTTAAATGGTAACACTATGACAGGTAAATACGCCCACGCTAATGAGTTACCTATTGTAAACAGTTATAAAAAATGTTGTAATGTTTTGGTACGTTATCGTTTTAAAACAAATTGGATAATTTCTGAGATAGTAGAATTACGTAAACGTGTGTGTAGATTAGAGTCTGGAGTGTAAATGTTTCATGAATTTTACGCGAAAAATGATAGTAGGTACCTAAGATAGGTGTCACTAACAAAACTGAATGAAAAAATAAAAGCTTTGAGTAACGGCAAATTAATTGAGTAGTAAAGAAAAACATATATGTTTTTCTTTACATATTTTACTCAAATCTTTAGGAATAAATTTTAACTAGCCTTAACTTCAGTCAGTAGCACAATTTATTAATTTTCGAATCCTATAAAAGCATAAACACTTTTTCCAGTGCAACTTCAGATCGGTTTTCACTTCTCAGATGCGTTTAAACATTCATATGTTATGGGAAAACTGAACTCAAGGTACTAAATTCCAACTCTGGTGAATATCAGAGATCAAAAGCGTCATGCTACGCTACATACTTGTGTAGAGAGTACAGTGGAGTACACACGTCGGCCGTGCCATATGTACGAGTGTACGTACATGTACAAGCAGGATTCTGTGCAGTAAAACGAGCAAAAGCACAAGCCAGCTGCAATGCAGCTGCCGCCCGCCTGCCGCAGCCGAGGTGGGCACAGACTCGCTCCGGCGACCTCACCACACCATTACAGCTTAGCGAATTATTCAACCGTCTAATGCAGGTGCGAAAGCTGCAGATTTCTGCTTTACGTGCTGCAACTTTTTTTAGGTTTTTGACTGAAAACGTATACGTAGTTTGGAAATTGGCCAGTATTCAGTAGTGCGTTCGCAGTGCGTATTTTCTAAACGCGTTTATCGATTTTTTACTGATTTGTAAAAAAGAGGAGGTTCTTATCTATACATATATATAAAAGAAAGTTGTGTTATTTACACTTTTTATACAAGAACAAGAACGACAATATTACAAGAACGGCTGAACCGATTTGGCTGAAAATTGGTAGTAAAGTAGCTTAGAACCAGGACACGGACGTAGGATTTAGGAATTTTTATCCCGTTAAATAAAATAAAAATAATCCAAAACCTGCTCAGTAGAGTAGAGTAGGGTAGGGTAGAGTAAAGTAGAGCGGGAGCGAAACTGCGGGCAAAAGTTAGTTTCATATAAAAGTGTTTTTTTTTTTGGTATTTCGTTTAGTGATATCTTTGCCAAATGTTAATTGATTTTGACGTTTTTTTTTTGTTTGTTTTTTTGGAGAGATTAATCCTAGATGAGAGATCTGCTGATGAAATTCTGAGATAGACCTCAGAACTTATCAATAAAGATAGCAAGTCTTCCGGTATTGCTGCCATTGCATATCTTTTTATTGTTAACATGATTTCATGACATAACATCACGTTAATACGCTCTGAACCATGGTTCAAATATCACCCTGCAGTGCAACTACGAGCTCTTAACGCGATTTGATGACCTGAACAGAATTGTTAAAGGGATGGAGCTATACAGGGTGTACAGCTTCATCTTTCTGTCTCGCTCGCACGTTTGTCATTTTAACACGTGATGGTAAGACCTCTGGAATACCCTCATTTCAGCAAATATGTTCAAACTTGATGATATTGGGGTTATCAATTTAGGCAAAAGTTTTTTGTATATGGACCGATCTTGATTATTCTTTTGTGTAGGGTCAAGTTATAACTTCGTGGGTAGTTTTATTATTTATATTTCATTTGCATTAGACCTTGAACTTCGAAGATACAATTACACAGTGTAGGTACTTCATAAATTCAATAGATGTTTAAGAAATTGATTTATAGGAGATTGAGATATTTTTAGGTTAATGCCAGCAACAAATCAATGGGTAGATTGTATTATTATGGATACTTGATCTAAAAAGTGAAAAATAAAAACTGGTCAAGTGTGAGTCGGGCGACACGAAGGTTAGGAATACAAGTAAAAAACGAAAAAAAAACACGTTGCATGGAAGCCCGACTTCAATATTTATTTTATTCGGTTTTATGTGTTTGTTGTTATAGCGGCAACAGCTATACATAATATATCATCTGTAAAAATTTAAATTGTCTATCTATCACGGTTCATTAGATACAGCCTGGTGACAGACAGACAGACGGAAAATAGAAGTCTGGAACAGGGTCGAGTTTTTACTATTTGGGTACCGAATTCTAAAAACGACAACGAACTTCAAAAAAAAAAGAAAAAACGACAAAATAAATAGCCGTTGCTTACGGTTTTTTTTTAATCGTTCTTCGGCACCGACTTCCAAAATTATTTTAGTAGATTAGTTTTTTTTTTTCATAAAGAAGCGTAGGCGTGTATTTAACAGTCGGTAAACAGTAATAAGCACAAATAACAGCTAATAAGAACAAATGCGGAAGGAGGAAAAATATTCAAAAAGGAAGTTTCTTTTTAAGAAAATCTTTCAAAATACTAAGCAAGCCATAGTCGAATGAAGAGGTTTTATAGGAAAATTTATTTTTCAATACACTGACTCGAAAACTTCGCTGTTATCCCACTGCGTTTAGACACGCAATTGACTGTTTTCCGCATTAGTGCGGAAAAGTGCGCGTGCTGGCCTCGCCACAATTTTATTGTAATAAAATTGGTTATCGTATCAGGCTGGGCGCGCGGTGACCTCAAAGAGGCGCGGGTCACCCCCTACGAGTCGTAAATGTATTGAAAAACGTCGTTTGAAACACGTGCAAATTTACCACAGCAGCCCTCGGCTCCATAACACAGTCGCCTACGGCTCGGGCGTATCCCGCCTCGGTTGCAATGACAAACTTATCGTTATCAAAAAGTGATATTTATCTCCTAGCAATAGTTGGACGTATAGAAAACTTAGGTAGCACTGTTGGTTAGCTGCAGGAACGTTTTTGACCCTAAAATGCAAAGGGCACGAACGGACATAGGTGGATTTTATTTAGTAGTAACAGCAGACTGAACTGTCTGCCTGTCCACGTTGGTCTGTGTCTGACTGTCTAAACACGCCCTCTTGCTCCACCCAAGAGCGGGAAATCGTTTTTTTTTTTTTATGGTAGTTGTTTGATTATTTCCCATCTCAATAATAGGGCCGATGTATGTAGGTACCGTCATTTCTGTCTGAATCCTGCGGCGCGGCGCCAAACCAAACTCTTTGAAGATTTCGTTACGAGTGCAAGCAAAAATGAACTTAGCGGTGGTCAGGCTGAAGTGTCTTTGATAGTACGAGTATTTTTTCATTGACCTTTCATCATCTATAAGTATATAGATCGTATAATTAAAAAGCAAAGTCCTAGCTGGCTCACCCAGTCACTGACTCATCAACGCCTAGTCCAAAGTCCAAATTCTTCGATCTACACCGCTGAAAGCATAGAGGTTCTTTTTATGATGTCTACAACACACGGCAAATAAGTTGAACGATTTGCTATGGTTACGTGCAGCCCCCTACTTAGTTTCAAACCCGATAATTGGTAACTGCGCATTCAAGGTCGACCATCATGATGGTTCAACTTGTGTGACGAGGATTATCACCGATTTCGGGTCTCGATCTAAGTGGGGGGCTATACAAAGAATAAGCAAGGTTTTTCCAAAATTTACCCCCTAAGGGGATCGTAGGGACCCTGCAGAAGGGTCGAAGGAAAGGAAGGCTCAGCCCTGGTATGAAAGGCAACGTAGGAACGGCGTGGGTTTTTTAGTCAGTAAGAGTCGGACACTATCTTCTGCTCCACCCTCCATCCACCATAAAAAAATAAATAAAAAAAAAACCCCTAAGGGGATGAAATGGGGGTCCAAAGTTTGTATGGGGAACCCTACTTCCTAACCTGAGACACATAGTTTTGGTTTAAAATTCTACATAATTGTTTCAAAGTAAAATAAATGTATTTTTCTTTCTAACTTTCACGCGAGCGAAGCCGTTGCTAGAAGCTAGTTTTGCATAAATAGGTAAATTTTCGATGAAACGTTACTTTTGTCGTGTAATCGTGTTAATAAGTTCTTTCGGGTAGCACGCAATTGCTGAAACTGGTAAGAAATTAATGTTTCGAAGAACTGCTTAGCGGCAGCACGATATTTCTGTTGCCATTGTTTGATTTCAGTGAAATTCTTTGAAATTATCGTTAAGACGAGTTAATTACTTACTATGATTCTTAAGTTACGTTACGTGACTACTTGTAGAAGTTATATCTATGATGAAAAAGTCAAGATTACTATATCTCTGCTGCCTGCAGTTTGATAATAGAATATTGTCCCAAAGGAACATACTCCCGGAATAAAAAGTATCCTATGTGCTATTCCAGGATATGGTCTAGTTTTTGCGTGAAAGATTAACAAGATTAACAAACTTCCATACATACAAACTTTCGCGTTCATAATATTTGTAGGATAAAATAAACATTTCAGTGGGGCGTGATTTTTGGCCGGTTTTTTTAAAATGGACTTGTCAATTTTTATTTTTCAGTTTTTAAATCAAGTACTCATAATGACACCATTTACCCGTTGCTTTTAGACTGGCTAGAACCTAACAATTAATATCTCAATCTATATACATATTCTACAACTATCACACAACGCCGTTTGGGCGATCAAACTAAGAAGTTGTGTTATGAGTACTAGACAACTGATAAACATACTTATATATTTCTAATTTCATACATATTCAATCTCCTAGAGACGAGGCCTGAGTCCCAACAGTGGGAACATTAGAAGGCTGATAATGCTAAATACATATTATAGATAAATTACACCCGGACAGAACAAATGATCGTGCTCATCACACAAACATTTGTCCGGGGTGGGAATCGAACACACGACCTCTAGCATAGCAGTCTATACATTTCCCATTTTGTTGAATTTGTTAGGTTCGATCGATGGACCTGTAACGTTGACCCAAGGGTTAAAAAATACCTACCTCATACAAAGGTACGGCCATAGGGTACATACATACGGGTATGTATATACACTTTTTTCATTTCGCTAGGCATGCAAACAAGAGCGACCTCTCCAGGGCTCTGTTTGAACACATTCTTTTTCCAAGGTTTTTGCACGAATGATTTTTTTTGCGTTATAAAATGGTAAAAACCATTCGTGGATCGGATACAACTAAATAAAATAATTGAGGCTTATTGAATGTTCGTCTATTTACTTTTTCCATTGCCACAAATTATTATATTTATAAAAATGCAAAAGCAAAGAAAAGTGGTCTTTCCGTCTGATTATAATTTAGGTGTCTTCAAAGCTAGAGTGAATACTCGTAGGCTTTTAATAAACTAATGCGATTCACCATCAACGATTGCATCGCTGCTTACCATCAGATGGGATCGCAGTGCAACACTGGCTTAAGTTATTAAACAAAGCCCTCAATGAGCCAGGATTATCTGCTCTTGAAAATACGAACCTTAGTATAATATCTATTTTTTTTCATTTGATGGAAAGCGACGAAGCGGTCACCGATGGAGCGCGCTTACCTAGAAGTAACCTATTGTAGCCATCAGGAAACACAGACTCCGGCAGGGAATTCCACTCCTTAGCTGTACGCACAATAAATGTATTCCCAAAACGTTTTGTGCGTATAGTTGGCTTGTCCATCCCGTAAAATGGAAACAAGAGGATATTCTGCTATACTGACTGGGGGCTTACTCTCGAGTTTAATTCCGATCGGTCGACATTGGAATTGTGACGTTAGATACTCTTGAATTTGATGCTAGCGCCAAATTGGTTTAATAATGCGTGACCACACACCAAGCCCAATCCCCATTGTACTTATTTACCCAAAAAGGACACGCAATTTGGCCCTAGCATCGAATTCAAGAGTACCTGACATCACAATTCCAATGTCGACCGATCGGAATTAAACTCGAGATTAAGCCCCCTGGTATTCGCTGTACCATAACGTAGGCTTACAGAGGCAGAATTTACTTTTGTTATAGACTTATAAGATGACCTATCTATCATATTTTACTGCACAGTTGGCGCAGTGGCTGAGCGATTGGCTGCTGCGCTGCGGGTCACGGGTTCGATCTCCGCACATTACAGTAATAAAAGCGTAAGTATATGAGTGTGTTTGTCAGTTTGTTACTTCTTCTCACTCAAACGGTTGAATAGATTTGGATGGCATTTGGTAGACGGGTAGACCATGTCTTAAAATAGCACCTAGGATTAGATTATTTATCTTAGGAGTCTTTGGAATAATGTTCTAACTTATAGCGGGCGAATGCGCTAGTAGAGGCTAGTAGTAAGATTTTTTTAGGTGGGAAAATCATCCATTTGTATCCCCCGCCCTTGGGTAGAGCGGGGCATATTGTCAGACTTTACTGACTAAAAACCCACTCACGGACGTGGCGCATACTTCTCAAAATTAAATTCTTTGTTTAACCTGTAACTTGCGCCTTTATCCGGTAAATAACAAATTTTTCTTTCTTTCTTTCTTTCTGTTCCTTCGTTCCCTTAATACCGTGGCCGAACCTTCCTTCTAGAAATCGATCCTTGGAAAGAAGGAACAGGGGGGTTCCCTTTTCCTTCTTTGCCTTCGTTCCAGGGCTCCGGGGTACACTTTCACATTACCCATATAGATACTAGTACTCTAGTAGTCTAAAGAATATCAAATCCCAAATTTTCTGCAAAGCAAGAATTCCAGAATTGTGCAGAACACGTCCTCGGTATCTCATTTCTACACGTCACCGCCAGGGCTTTGCCGATTCATTAGAGGTAAGTCCGAGAGGACGTTAACCAAGTTACATTGTAAATTAGGTCACATATGATGCTAGGGCTCGCCTCTGTGGTATATAATAGCATTATGGCGCACGACGCGCTATGCGTGGCTCGATTACGTAAAAATAGAATTATTACACGGCTTTTTTATCTACTTTAGCACGTAAACGTGGAAGGTACTTACTATTATAGATGGTCATAGGGAATACTGCCATAGTGTGATCATGCCTTACCGGTTAAGAGGGCTCTTCCCGATAAATCTGTCGTAAATCTGAGCATAATTTAAAAGCTTGCAGTTTCACCCAACGCAGTGTTCGATAAAGAGGCAACGCAAAAAAGAGAGATAACGCCTGAACGCTCTGTTTGCATTCGGTGATTCCATCACTCACTCGAATATTACTCATAACTTATTCCATGTTTATTTTTTAAACTTTTAAAAGTTTTTGACAAAAATCATTTGGAATTGGGCAAGGTTTCTATAAATATGTTTTAATTTCTTATAGGGTTCCGTACCGTAATTGCGTTTTTTGTATGGGCCCACCTTAAATATTTAATTTATTTTAATTTTATTTTTAAATTAAAAGTACAACTGAATATTTTGTGAATATTTCAAGTGCCTACCTGTTGCCATTACTGATATCGAGCAAAAAAGAGCAAAAAAAAAAATTCCTGTATGGGAGCCCCCCTTAAATATTTATTTTATTTGGTTTTTAGTATTTGTTGTTATAGAGGCAACAGAAATATATAATTTGAGAAAATTTTAAATGTGTGGCTGTCGTACATAATTTGTGAAAATCTCAACTGTCTAGCTATTGCGGTTCTTGAGATACAGCCTGGTGACAGACAGACGGACAGACAGCGAAGTATAAGTAATTGGGTCCAGTATTTGACCTTTGGGTACGGAACCTTAAAAACAACACAACATCACAATATCCACTAGGAGTCAATTTGCGAATAATTAAAGTCATATGAATCATAGACCACGGTCCATCAAAGAACAAATGAGGTAATTTTCAACATTCGAAAATGCAGCAACTCAATTATCAAAAGCAAAACTGACTGTGTTTTTTTGTGTGTTATGTTTTGTGGTTTTTTATGGGTGCTATTGATTGCCTGAATTAAATGCTTTTTATTTTTTTTAAACAATCTCGGAAAGTTTAACACAGGTCGGGTCGTTCGGGAAATGTTAAAATGGATTGACGATAGTTGGTCCACACACGTACAACCAAACTTATATGAAAGTCAGAACGCCAGAGGCAACTGAAGAACATCAGTGAATTTCAGTCTGTAAAAATCTGACACGTCCTCTCGTTCGGTGACGCGCGAGTTGGAGCGGAAGTCATTGGATGATATTCAACCTCAATAAAAAGATGATGTTGTCTATAAAAATAATGGAATATTTTTTTGTGATATCTATCTGCTACGCTTTTTTAGTTTTCTCGTAGACGGGCTACGAGCGTGCTACGAAAACTATTAAGGGTGAATTCGAAGTTTCCGAAAAGGTACAAACTAACAGACAATTATTTGTCTGAAAAAATCGATCAGATAACTAGACTAAAACTTAAATCGAGGTAGTGAAACCATTATAAGGAGGGCAGTGATTTCAGTATAGTTATTAGGTAAGAAGGGGTCATGTCTTAATGGACTAGACAGCAATTATAGAGCCAAAACAGGGAAGTTTATTGAGCGACTGCCACCTGAAATAGGCTGTCAATACCTACCATCGAGAACATGCCACATCTATGTACCCACAACAATTTTAACCTCACAAATGTGGTATGATGACTCTTAGGTTCATGAGAGTATATTATGTTCCAAATAGCCGTACGCAATTATGTTCATAATAAGGTTCAAAATGGCTAGTTTTTTTTTTGTGTTTTGGCTAGTGTTTTTTTTTTCATTTCATTTAACAAGCTTTTTAGTTCATGTTCAGTTCATTTAGTTTCACCTGTCCCGATGTTTGTCTGTGATCAAGTCTTGCAAATTAAATTTGATCCACTTCCCTTTACTGATTGAGCTGAAATTTTTTCAAGCATGTTTAAATCAGATGACAATGCAAAATTATTATGACATGGCGCTAATCTGATGATGGAACCGGAAGGTGGTCATAGGAACTCGGTAGTCAAACGATACAACCCCATCGAGTTTGGGCTCGTATGATTCGTCTTGATGAGTTTGGTGCTAGATGGTAACTAGGGTCTGATGATGGAGCTGGAAGATGGCCATAGGAACTGTCATAAGCGCATTAAGATAACCCTGTCGTGTTTGAGCTTTTTGGAATAGTCTTGACGAGTATTAAATTATTTATTTACACACTGTTAAATTTTTGTCGTTTTAATCCCACGGAGGCTCGATTCGGTACATGAAATACTATCGATTAGTAAAGAAAAAAATAAAAAAATAAAGTTCTTTTTTTCTAAAACTCGAATTAATACACGCATGTATGAAATTAATTTCTTCAAGTAAACGAGTCAATGACCCTGTAGGGAGTTGTCGGTCGTTGCGTACTAACTACCTACAGTTCATTGGCCTCGATCAGCTGACGTTTACTTAAAGAAATAAATTTCGTACATGCGTAAATTAATTCGAGTTTTAAAAAAAGTCCCTTATTTTTCATTTTTATCTTTACAAATCGTTAGGGTTTCATGTACCGAATCGACCCTCCGCGGGATTAAAACGAACAAAATTTAATGGTGTATACCGCGCTATAAAAACTTGCTATGAAAAAATATTTTATTCATTGAATACTTGTTTTGTTCTTTTTTCAAATACTGTACCTTCTTTAACTCTTTCTAAAACCGAATTTACTATATTTCTTCTAAAAAAAATTGGCAACCCTTACTTGCACTGCCTACCTATTTTTCTGAGGTGGAAAATCATCGAATACCTTCTACCACTCTATGCTGAGGGAGATACAGTTGCTGATTTTTACTAAATAAAACCTCCTCGCCGTTTATACCGCGTACAAAGAAGGATTGGAACAATTTATCTGCTGCGTACTTCCCGTCCGATTTTAATTTAGGTGTCTTCAAAGCTTCTTAATAAACTACTGCGTTTCACCATCAACGATTGCATCACTGCTTACCATCAGGTGTGATAGCAGTCAAACACTGGTTTATATAATTAAAAAGACCTATTTTCCTTCCCCTGTCCTTTACGTTCAAGGATCAATGTAACTAGGCAGCCCTCGAGGTGTTAACTAAGCGACTTTGAGGTAAAACGGAATCCAAGAAATAATCTAATGGTGATTCACTGCTAAATACTGACTGAAATACATTCTCCTGACGGACTCTTATGAAAGTGTTGATGGCCGCTATTAAAGCTGTACACAGATTACGTTTCAAATTCTTAAGAGACGAACGTCTAACATTGGCACAGAGTGCCTAGTGCGAGTTGGTTTTACGACACGTTTATAACGTTCGGAGCTCCGATTGGTCCACCCCAAGCTCTTAACCAATCAGAGAGCCAAACGCGGTAAACGTTTCGATCGCATTAACGTAAAAACAATTCACACTCAGCTCACAGATCACAAATGCGACTGGCGTCTAACGATGTTTTCATTATATCAATTAGTTACCAATGCACGCGTGTTTCAGTAGGATATTTTCCTTAGTTTCTACATTTTTACGGCTGTTTCCTGCACGTTATTGAACTTGTGGTATTCCGATTTGGGCTTAGAACTCATGAAGCGGTTTTCACCCGCGGCTGCCGCGGTTACCGGCGCGCAGCTTCTGTAGAAAGCAGATATATTTATTAAAAGTTAAAGCACATTTCACGACGCGTTTTACGCCCGCGGTGTGCCAGTTTGTTCGCGACTCCCGTTGCACGCGCGGGCTGCCTTGCAACCGCATGTCTCACCATAATCGCCCGCCAGGTTTGCGGGTGAAAATCGCAACCGTACAAAACTGCGGTCTCGTGAGTTTAGAAATAAAGGAACGATTTCTTCAATCGCGGCGGCCGCGGTTAAAAACCGCTTTGTGAGTACTTAGCCTTACAATGTTTCAACTGTCCCTACGTAAACTCTCGAATCTGAAATATTCGCATTTTTTTTCGTTTCTTTTTCAAGGTTGATAAAAACTAGCTAGCTTAATAAGAACTATCTATTTTTGTCTAGTGATTCTCATACCCAACCTTATATTACCTAATTTATATATAGATAAAAGTCAATAATGAAAAAGTTATATATAAAACAAACTTCAAATTGCTTTCATGTAAAGTTTTTCACTTTCGATAGTTTACCTAGGGACAGTCGGTCTGTTTGAGCTAATCGCTAATGCACAGCAAGCGTGGAGATTATGTCGAGCGTAATCACCACGCTTGTTAATTGTACGCCTTCTGCGTATTTGAACGGACGTGTTTTACAACGGGTTAGACTTAAAGGCCTAGTACTCACAGTGAAAATATTCACCGTAAGAACACCTAACTTGCTGTCAACTTGGATAAGCCTGCAGGGATGTTATGGATATGAAGTTATGAAAACTTCCAAAATATTATACCGGTTACGGATATGAAATTATTTCGGCTTAGAATAGAATAAAATTTATTGTACACCAAAATAGTAACAAAACTTGAACACAAACTTAAAATCTATGGGTACAATGGTGGTACTAGTTTCTAATAGGCTTTTATTTCTATAGTCTAGACAAAAAAATAGCTTTTTTATACTGAATGTTTTGGAAATAATTAACTTTTGTAGATGCATAAGAAATATAAAGGAACGCGCGCTAAATTACAAAAAATCTAATGTCGTCCTTCATCCCCCTACAGAGTCCAGACCACATTCAAAATTCGAATTCGTATATTTAATTTGGAGTTAGTTGAAGGGGGTGTCTTCTCGCGCTCTAGAGCGAAGTGGGAAGTCGTGTCAGACTGTTACTGACTAATACCTTCCTATGTTCCTTCGTTGCCTTGCATTCCAGCGGCCGGCTCCAGAGGCTTCGACCCTGCTGGGCCCCTACAAAGAGTAGGGTGTAAGTACAGCAGTAATCCATCAAACATATCTGCCCCCTAGCCATGTTACTATCGTTTCGTTTTGCGTTAACGCTTGCAGATGGCCACGCCCCAATTCGTTTGTTCGAACAAAGGTGTTGGGGGCGTGGCCAACTCCAAGCGTTAACGCAAAGCGAAACGATTGTAACTTGGCTAGGGGGCCTAGATTCGCAACACGAGCTTTGAATAATGATATTTTTTTTTAGTAATTTTCCCGTATCGTTAGTTTCTAATTTTGTAATTTAACGCATCATCATCATCAGCCTTTTGATGCTCACTGCTGGGACTCAGGCCTCCTCTCTAGGAGAGGGAATGGACCGTAATCCATCACGCGGGCCCAGTGCGGGTTGGTGGATGTCACATGCCTTCGAATTTTTGGTTCTAGGACATGCCGGTTTCCTCACGATGTTTTCCTTCACCGTGTTGAGAGCAGTGGGTGATGAAATAAATTACACAAAGTAATGCGCCTGGCTGGGTTTGAACCCGTGACCTACGTCTCGTAAGTCGGGGCCGTTACAACTCGGCCACCACTGCTATTTAACGCATACATACCTATAAATAAATTTGCTAATTTTTTTATTAATTTATCAATTCAAATATTTAAACATGTACAGAGCAGGAATACAAAAAATTAACAAAAATATACTTTTGGCTTGAAGTGGAGCGTTTATGGAGCGTTCATAAAAATATTGCTGAAATATGTTTATGAATTTCAAAGTTTTTTTTTTCTGGCAATTTCAAATTTTCAAGTGTCGACAGACTCCATTTCTGGGTCAGCCGTGCATAGACTAATCTAGACTAGAGTTGTTTCCATTTGCAGATCGAATGATCCAAGCTCCAAGCGAATGCAATTTAGCCACATGACTCTACCATCTGTTTCAACCAGCATTGTAAAACAAACTAGAAATTACAATCCCTTTCATTTTAATAGTTTAACAATATCAATGGATATTATCATAACTTCCTAACTAATATTATGATGGTGAAAGTTTGTGAGCGAGTGTGTGTATGTTTGTTGCGTCTTCATGCTAAAACGGCTGGACCAATTTGGATGAAAAGAGATTGCCAAAATTTGTAGGTGAATCCGTACCAACTTGTGTCTAACCAAATTTACTCTCATTAGTATAGCTATTATTTAACTTAACCTTTAATATTTAACCACATTTTTGAAATATTCAAAAAATATAAAAATGCTCCGTTCATATTTCATAGCAATTTTTTACCGTCGTGATTATTATAATTTGTATACTATACATATAGTTAAGCCCTTTTAGGCCCCTGGGCGGAGCATCGCCGTGTCCTCGTGGGGGCGATCGGCGGCAGCGATCTCTCTCGCCGGGCCTTGGTTCAGGCCATGGTCCGTAGTGAGGAGGGATGGCAGGCGGTCGCCTCCTTCTGCGAAGCAGTAATGCTAGCAAAGGAGGAGGCCGACCGCATCAGGCAGAGGCAACGGGGCGCTCGCCCCAGCCGCCGCCGGGATTCCGATCCCGATTTCCGGCCACCGTAGGCGCGGGCTTGCGGACGGCGTGCAATGGGTAGCACGCTGTCCGATCGTCCGGTAACCGACCGGACCGAGCCCAAGTCGTCGACGGCGCGTTCTGTTCCCGCGCGCCTCAAGGAGCTGTCAGCACATCGAAGAGGCCCAGCCTGCTAACTGCAGGTAGGCAGGGTCGAGGCCTACTGGGGTCATGGGTTGGTTCCGAAAGGAATGCTCGGCCCCGGCACGATAGGCTACGAAGGAACGGGGTAGGTTTTTAGTCAGTAAGAGTCTGACACTACTTCCCGCTCCGCCCAAGGGCGGGATTTGTCATTGGATGATTTTACCTACCATAAAAAAAAAGCCTTTTAGGCCGAATTGCTGAATAGTGTATAGCTTTGTTACTTAATAGTACCTATATGTAGTAATCGGAACGTAAGGATTTCGAAAATGACTGTTATTTTTTTCGGAAGTAGGAATTGTTAATCATTATCGTAAAGCGTTAAAAATCAGTAAATAAAACATTATTTTTGGTATTAATATACTTGTGACACAATGTGGTAACGGGGTATGGGCATTCTCTTGTCATCATGTCCAGGATTTGCACATATGATGGAAGTTTTATCCCGGGAGTAGGTTCTCTTGACACAATTTTCTACCTTCACGCGGGGGTAGCTGCTAGCACCAACCAGTTCGATATATATATATATATATATTATATATATATATCTGTACTAGTTTCTGCTAGCAGTTTCTCAGGGAACAAACCCCTAAGATAAAAAGTATCCTGTGTCCTAATTCCAGGACATCGCTATCCATGTGCCAAGTTTAATCCAAATTCGTTCAGCTGTTTAACCGTGAAGGAATAACAAACGTACCCACACTACAAATTTCTTTTATATAATATTAGTATGATATTTTGAATAAAGTTTTATTGCCGAGCAAACTCATAGATAAAACAGTGAATAGTATTGCACTGTCAAAATGAAAGTTTTTTTTTTGAGGTAAGATTGTTAAGTTTCTCACTCTGGATGAATTTAGAGGGAGTGTCAGACTTTTAGGGCCAACGCTGCGTTAATTACTCAAGCCCCAAGCGAACTCCGGCGTTCGCACAACTATTGGCCTTCTATTGTGTCTCTCATTACGGTATTCAAATGATTAAGCGGGTGCACGCGCGGGCGCCCCCGGATACCGGATTATTACCTGCGCATTGTCGAGTTCAACTTAACAGTGTGTATGTAGTCGTGTCGATGGAAAACATTAATGTATTATTACGTTGCAAAAGACTGTATATCCAAGCGGTGAGCCGCAACGGTGCACCTTTGTATTGGACCACGCGTGCGTCCGCTTAACGCAGCGTTGGCCCTTACTGTCTAAAACCCACATGTGATCTTTCAGTTGCGCTTTACCTTCCAGAGTAATTCTTTCGAACAATACCGTAAATTAAAGTTAATCAAACTCCCCAAAATGGGAGAAGTTGTCATAACTAGTGTGCTATGATCACTATCTTGACATCCCCTGCCGGAAGGCTATCCGGGTGGCGTATCCGTCGGTCGGGAGTCACAAGACGGTTTCCGGCAAGGACTTACTTACGGCGAGGAATGAGTAGCTCGCTGTTCAGCTGTCCGGTAAGGACTAAGTCCGGGTCGACAGAGCGTTATATTCCACGCGCATTTCAAAGAGATGTCAGCAAAATTGTCGGGGCCAGTTTGGACCGATGTCTACCAGGGCTGCGAATTGTTCGAAGGAGTTACCATAGCCCTCGCAAAAAGGGCAAGAAAACGAACACTGAACTTTACTCAGTAAAAGTCAGGCACTCCCTCCCGCTTCATCCAGAGTGGGAGAAATCTTCCGATGATTTCCCAGATACAAAAAAAAAATATATCTTTTGCATCATTCTACTATTTGTTGAATACAAAATGACTAAGTGACTAAACAGTTTGATATGGTCTACGTTAAAAATTATCTACTTCCTCCATACAAATGAGACTTTTTGTGACAATCGTTTTTGACAACAAAATACTGGGCCAACACGCCATTAAACACGGTATTTTTTTTTTAATTTTTGGTGCAATTTAATTTATGGACAATGTCGGTGATTTAATTTAATATTTTATTATGTAAATTGTGATGTGGTTATGATATGGGTGTAACTGAAATTAAAACCTAGATATGTTGCCGGCAATCTATATAATCCGGTATTCTATACAATACCTTGTCATTGTATAGAATACGGTTTAAAGTACTTAAGGCTTTTATTTTCAGGCGGTGATAAAAAAAAATAACCCTAATCTAACCTGTCCGTGTTGGGGTGTCCTGAAATTACATCACCTCCTTCCCTGTTCGCGTCTTTTACTCACATTACCGGTTGCGCATTCGGTATTGTATAGAATACCTGAATCATACAGATTGCCGGTAGCAAATATACTATTAGATATTATTATGCACGTGTTTGTATGTATGTGTTTGTATGTCTCAGAACCCGCAGTCATGTTGCACATGACCCATCAGACGTATTTCATGGAAAGTGGTTATTTTTTTACAACCATTAGAAGAATAGAGGCCCAGCTAGCTACAGGCAGGCAGGGTCGAAGCCTGCTGGGGTCAAGGGCCGTTTTCAAAGACGAAGGCTCAGTCCCGGCATGACAGGCAACGAAGGAACGGGGTAGGTTTTTAGTCAGTAAGAGTCTGACACTAATTCCTGCTCCGCCCAAGGGCGAGATTTGTCATTGGATGAATTTAGCTACCATCAAAAAAAAAAAACCATTAGTAGAACCTATATAGATAACACGTTCAATGACCATCCTGTTCGCAGGTAACCATCACACATTTAGTCCTAATGAAGAATGAGATTCTACACCGTTAAATTTTGGTCGTTTTAATCCCGCGGAGGATCGATTCGGTACATGAAACCCTATCGATTTGTAAAGAAAAAATGAAAAATAAAGTACTGTTTTTTAAACTCGCATTAATTTACGCACGTACGAAATTGTTTTCATTGAGTAAACATCAGCTGATCGAGGCCAATGAACTGTAGGTAGATAGTACGCAACGACCGACCACTCTCTACAAGGTCATTGACTCATTTACTTAAAGAAATTAATTTTGTACTTACATGGTTTTAATTCGAGTTTTAGAAAAAAAGCACTTTATGTTTTTATTTTTTTTTATAAATCGATAGTGTTTCATGTACCGAATCGATCCTCCACGGGATTAAAACGAACAAAATTTAACAGTGTATATCAAATAACCTTCTATTTTGTTTTGTTGATGGGAAAATCATCCAATGACATCTCCGCGCCACTGTGCGGACCGGGAGATAGTGTCAGACTTTCACTGACTAAAAACCCACTCCTGTTCCCTCTTTGCCTTTCATACCAGGGCCGAACCTCCTTTCAGAAATCGGTCCTTGGCCCCAGAAATATCCTACTATTTATGTATTGTGCACACCTACCACAGTGTATTTTTTTAAACCAAAGGTTGACTGGTAGATAATGCCTTGTTGCATTAAGTCCGCCTATGTACTACTATTTTACATAATGTTTAAATATTGGGTACCTATTAAAATGTAATGTTACGATAGATGGTAATCCAGTTTAGGGTAGTCCACTTTTTTTTGAAAAAAAAAAGAGTAAATTCGGTTTTATAAAGAATCAAAGAAGACACAGTATTTTTCATTTGATTGTTGATATAATTGAACGATAGTTTCAATGAAGTCATGGTTTTTTTACAGCTATAGCAATTTATTATGACCGAAAAGACAAAAAATCCTTCAATGAAATACTGCAACGGCACGATTTCATTCAGTTTAATTCAACTTTGAAAGTTAAAATAAATAATAAAATGTCTTTTACCGTACCCTATTGCATTTTTAGAATATAAAGTATGCGTCTGTAAGATGTACGGAGTATGTAATGGAGTACAATACTCTATTTTAAAGTACATTTGGCAACCCTACTATAGGTACATCTCTGCTTAATCCTTCGGGGGATAAAAGCTTGATGTTAAAGTGTATGTTACATAGATACAACCAAATTTGACGTTATCAAACTAGGTACGAGTAGGTATCAGCCAATCTGACATGCGAATATTAAGTTAGACATAGCAAAGTATGTATAACTATAGTAGGCTTCAGATAAATTTGCAATAACGGTCAATGGCCCACCTACTTATATTCACTTAAATAATCTAATTAAGAGAAAAAAATAAAAAAACTAAAACCCGACTACGACAAAAAAAATAAAAAGACGCTGAAAAAGTATGAAACAAGATTTTCAGGATGCTGAAATAAACAAGATAGATAGATAGATATATTCTTTATTGTACACCAAAAAGTAAAATTACAAACTAAATACGATCAAAAGTCGTAGTCACACGTTATACATAGCTGTACTTTTCTTTTTGTTTTGTTCTTGTTTCTTCAGTAACCTTGTTTATTTCAGCATCCTGAAAATCTTGTTTCATACTTTTTCAGCGTCGTTTTTTGTCGTAGTTGGGTTTTAGTTTTTTTTTTTACCTTTTTTAATATTTGTTGTTTTAGCGGCAATAGAACTAGGTACACCATCTGTGAAAATTTTAACTGTCTAGCTAGTTGGGCTGTATCTCGAGAACTGTGATACGGTTCATGAGATACAGCCTGGTGATAGACGGGCAGACAGACAGACGGACATCGGAATTCTATTAATAGGATCCCGTTTTACCCTTTGAGTACGGAACCCTGATATATACATAAAGCTGTTCTGAATAAACATCTATAATGATTCAAAGGAAAGGACAAATAATTCCAAATTTAGCTTTCGGCGTACCAACGAAGAGATATCAGGGAAAGGTCAATGTACTTAATTGCAAATTTATCTGACGCCTACTATACTTTGCCACGTGTTTTTCGTACACCGCCCGGCGTGTCAGGGGCGTTAGCACAGAGCAAGCCATAAACAAGCTTGTGTGCACTGATACCAAACACTTATGAACGTGGGCATACTAACTCGGTATCTAGGTATGTACGCAACAAATACTAATTCGTTTCTTGAACTCGAGGGCTTTGCTGTAAAAGCGGCGATGACTTAACTACCGGGAATGAAGTGCCGACAATGACACCATGATTCAATGGGTAGGCATGTTTACTTCACTACACTTTTTCAGTACTTATATAAATGTGCCTAGGTATTTACGCACAACCTGGTGCGCAAATATGTTTATAATATGCGGCATACAAGTTGATCCAAAATGGCGATCGACCTTGAATGCGCAGTAACAGATTTTCGGGCCGCGCGTAACCATAGCAACGACGGCCATTTTAGTTCAACTTATTTGCCGCGTACTATACTCTGTATTTGGAAGTTTGTGAAGCCACTCTTCGGATCCTCTCCCTAATTACGGCAATAAACGTCCAATTTACAAACGGTCATTTGCTTTTTCGACATCCCCGACGTAAAAGAAGCAGATTTAGCAAATCCTAGTTGGAAGTCCCGGGTCGACTACTCCTGCAGGGAGCCACCCCGTCTCTCACCCACCCTCCCAACTTTCACTCTCTTGTGCGTCGGGGATCTCGACCCTACAGCGGCGACAAAATGCTGTTCACGCCTGAACACGCACACGATGTTATAGCCCCTACCACTAAAGCTTTAGAAACGACAATCGCATGCAGACGGATGGTGCGAGGTCGAGAACATTTGAGCGATGCGTCTAGGGCGTAATAAGTGTTGACACATCGCCAGGGAATACTAGGTCATAAGTAGCCGGCTATAAGGGCGAAGACTGCGTGCCGTTTTAAGTGTTACACGCACAGTGTACTGCTGCTGAAGACAACACCGGCGAGTACCGGATCCCTCGTCAGTGGGCAACCCGCGCACATTTCACGAATATTTCATATGGCGCGCCTGATTTAGCGATTAAAGAATAGTACAACTAGCGCTTGATGTGCGCTTACGATGCGAGTGACACGTGTGTCCGCCCGCGCGGTTCATAAACAATAACAAAGACTGAGAACTTCGAAAATTACCGAATCTTACCGATAAGTGTAGAGATACCACTCTTAATGAATGACCCATTTAAGACCTGAACTTATTTCAACAACATTGATTCAGTTAGGTAGCTACGACGGTGTAGGTGTACAAGCACGTAGACACCTATTAGTTACCTACTCGTCCTCATCACGTTACCACATGACGTCATTGTCAGTGGTCCCACCTCTAGCTTCCGATTGTTTCTCATCGAAGCAAACAAAGATCTCGGCAGTAGTTGTGAACGTGAGTCTGCACGAGAGGTCAGCAGTAACATCGATACGTAATTTATCAGTTAGCATTGTGTACAAACAATTAACATCTGAGCGGTCATTAGGTAGGTAAGTACGGTCGTTACAAGTAATGAAGCTAAAAACAATAGCAGATCATTTGCTGTATCTAGCCATCAACTTGAAAAATATCTCAACAACTGTTGAGTGTAGTCGGTGGTAAACAATAACAAACAAACAGAAGTTAGTTCCCGGTCGTTAGAATCGACGCAGTTTGCGGTAAAGTTGGTTATTGTTTGTGCTTCAAGTTGTGAGTACGTAGGTATCAGTAGGTATGAGAACGTCGCAAGAGCAGAGCTAAGACAGAGCAGAAGCCGAGGTCGGGCGCGCCCGCGTCGCTGCTGGCCGCGCTCCGACCCTACGGCCCACGCGATAAGGCGCACAACGCCGCGCGCGCGGGCTGACCTCACCGCACCGCCGGCAAATAATAAATATGTAACACTGATAAAAGCCGCAGAAGCGATGACCGGCAAGTATTTAGGGATTCTCGTTTGGCAAACACGACGGGTCATCGCGCCCCCAGCGCCGCACCGAGGCCGCCAAGTTGTGGTCGGTGCCGGTGCGGCCGACCACCGGCTATTTCTAGCCATCCGGCGACCGGAGACATTCGAAATAGCCGACCGCGGGTCCTGCGGCGGCCTCCAGCGCGGTGTTCGGAGGAAGCGAAAGAAGTTATGAAAGTCACGTGCGAGGTACGTACCTGCGAGAGTCGGAGGCGTGTGGTGTCGCGCTCGAAGCACTCGTGTCGGAGGCGCGCGGCACACTGGCGGGCACCGGGCGGCAGCAGCCGCGGCGCCGGCAGCACGCCCCCCGCGCCCCCGCGCCCCGCGCCCCGCCCGCTGCACGCCGCGCGCCTTCGGGAGCGCCGCCGTCGCTCGTCGTCACTGACATCAGCGGAGCCGCCGGCCGCCTCCCCATATCTCGCACGCACGCAACTCGCTGTCACCTCTGCGTGACCCTCGTGAGTCGCGCCCGGCTAGCCGACCGCCACACCGCCGCACCGACCTATGTTTCTCATATAGCTATACCACTACCACTGAACACCGACAGCGGTCGACGATTCTAATTACATTACGTCTGCTTATAATATTCAAAGAGACACAAAAATAAGGTACCTGAGCCTGAGTTGGCGTGTTATCGACAAGATTGGAGATTTTCACCTGGAGGTGTGTCGGTCCCCGAGCGGTTCACGACGACTCTCATGGTGGATGCTTGAACATTAACAGTTTTACAGGTGCTGTTGAGCGCGTTGAGCGATTTAATTATAATTGAATTCATACATTAATTTCAACAAAGACAATGCCAGGAGTGGTTGTTGACTCGTATGCATGTGTGTTTACATACATATGTATTTACACATATCGGGTAGCGTGTTGTAAGTACTTGTAACCTTTAAGAACAAGATGAATGATCGCGATGGTTTTATTGGATCAATCTCTTGATTCATCTGTGGCTGTGAGCAAGTAGTGGGTTTTCCTTATGTTTTCTGGAAAATGAAGAGTCGGACAAGAGCACTCTATACGTCATTCAGTAAATAAACATTATACATATCTACGGCTGATAGTGATATCACTACCGATTTGCAATAAGAGAAGTTCGATTGCGTAATAGATTCATTCCACTACTTGAGATGGTAGAGCAGAACTATTAAAGCAGGGCAGAGGTTTAACCTAATTAAAGAGGCCTCGTTAATACCAATTAATTTTATTTTAATTCGATACCCAGCATTACTAAAAACCTCTTCACAGTGCATTTGTGTCATCCTAATGATGACGTCATCCATTGTAATTTAATTAACACCAATCTGTATCACCTACGTCTGTCTAATATGTTGCATACAGCATACTGCTACAATCAACTAAACTGAACGTAATATCGTGAAATTATCTGCCTGATAGATAAGATAACCGGAACTTATCCGGAAGTGTTAAACTGGCCATGACACCCGTTAGTATTATTAGAAAACAGCGGTGAGAAGTGAAAAAAATCTATTGTTCCTCTTCTTCTTTTTTTTTTCTTCTTCTTCTTTCCAAGTAGTCCA
The DNA here is from genome assembly GCA_958295575.1 of Leucania comma. Lineage (NCBI taxonomy): Eukaryota > Metazoa > Arthropoda > Insecta > Lepidoptera > Noctuidae > Leucania > Leucania comma. Next base: position 9,489,155 of record OY282468.1, read on the forward strand.
ATCCTTGGCATCCTTGGCTCCGTGCTGCTCCTGCTGCGGTCTTCCCGTCCGAATATAATTTAGGTGTTTTCAAGGCTAGAGTAAATAGGCTCTTAATAAACTAGTGCACCTTACCATCAACGATTGCATCTCTACTTACTATCAGGTGGGATCGGATCACAGTCAAGCATTTAGTTTATCCTCACTACTATGCCGGAGGTCGTGGGTTCCATTCCCACACACGACATATGTTTGTGTGATGAGCACGATCATTTGTTCTGTGTCTGGGTGTAATTTATCTACAATATGTATGTATTTAGAATTATATAAGTATGTTTATCAGCTGCCTGGTACCCATAACACAAGCTCTGCTTAGCTTGGGACTAGGCGGCGTTGTGTGATAGTTGTGGAATATTATATAATATAAATAAAAAATATTATAAAGGCGTACATTTTGCATGTATGTATGTATGAGAATGTGTGTCAAGATTTAAATTAAAAACAATTACAAAAAAAATATAACCGACTTCAATCTAAAAAAAAAGAGCAAAATTACTTTAATTTCGAAGACGATGTTTCAATAATTAGTTTGGTCTCTTCGTTATTTTTATTTGACACTTTTTAGTGGTAATTAGTACCCCTCAGATTAAAACAGACACCTTCTGCCATTCAGTTCCATCATCAAATCATCATGACAATTCTAATAATACCAAACACGGTTAGGATACACCTTCCGGCTTCATCTTCAGATCAGTTTTTTGTGTCCCCTTCTGACTTTAGTCAGTCACCGACTACATGTATAAACAAAACAATTTTACTTGTTACGACAGTTCTGCTATGGTTTTTTGAAGAGTTCTGTTCTATATCTTCGAATTTCATCATCAAATTAAAACAATATTTTTATGGGACCAATTCGGGAGTATAATTTTTCAATTAAAACAAAAAATTTAAAATCGTTCCACAATTGACCGAGATATCTGTGAAAATACTTTTAAAAAAATACATACAGCCGAACATAGAACCTCCTCCTTTTCGAAGTCTGTTAAAAACTAAACTCACGAATAAACCGTATTCGAAAATAGGTCATAGTCTATGGCCTCAGCTTTAGAGTAGATTTTTTATTTATTAGCCATTGAACACTATCTCACCTGATGGTAAGTGATAATGGTTCGTTCTTCTTTGCAGTTAAAGATTTCCCATAATCGGTTCAGTTCTGCCAGAGATTACCTCTACAAACAAACAATGCCTCTTTGTTATATTATACCCCTGTTTTTGAATGGAGAAGCCATAAGAATTTGTAAAAATGTTTTCCTTCCTTTAAGGTTCATTTTGACAGATTTTCTAGCTAAGTTAAAAGTGAGCAAGTTTAAAGAAATAACCAAGGAGTTTCTCACCTGCCTGTTTAGACAAATGGCTTTTTCAATACACTTACTCGAAAACCCGCTCTTATCTCTAACAATGTATAAGGCACGCAGTTTACTGTTTGCCGCACTAGTGCGGAAAAGTACGCAAGCTCGCCCCACCTCCATTGATTGTATTTATCGCATCAGGCTAGCCGCCAAGCGACACACGATTCGTGCGTCAACACCCGTTTATTTATATCTTTGTAAGTGTGTTAAAAAACGTCGTTTGATACACATGGGTCACTGCATCACTCGGCTCTATAACGTTTCGCCTCGGTCGCAATGACAAACTTTCTCTAGTTGTATCAAAATGTACTTATTCTGTTAGTATTCCGGAAAAAAAACTAATTGGAGCCGTGCACTAGCTTATGACGTTTCATTAGTACCCAATGTAGGCCTACGTGAAATGAGTTGCTAGTCTATCGGTATTCTACCGGTTGCATTTCGGGGAGTGTGCGTCGGAATTGCATAGCCCAATTTCCCAGCCCGTTCCAACATCGGATCACCGGGCGTACAGTGATGCGCCAATGGTACATTGTGGACATCCCACCTATACGCACAAAACGTTTTGGGAACAGATTCATTATGCGTACAGCTATTAAGGAGTGGAATTTCCTGCCGGATTAAGGAGTGAATTTCCTGCCGGAGTCTGTGTTTCCTGATGGCTACAACCCGGGAATCTATAAGTCATAGTAAGAATGGTTAGGTTAGTTCTAGGCTTTGGTTCTAGGTAAGCGCGCTCCATCGTCGACCGCATCGTCGGTTTCCATAAGCCTATCAACAATAAAAAAAAATGAAATAATTTGAATTTGGAAGACTCTGACTATTACGAATTCTCAATTTCAAACTCATTGGACGGGTTTCTAAATTGAGTGTTTTTTTTTTTAAGTTTCAGAACGTGTCAAACCCTACTTGAATGTCAAATGCCTACTGTTGACAGGTTTTCAAGCTAGAGTTTGAGAAGTGGGTACTCAACTTCAAATGCAATCAGAAATGGGTGGTTAGAGCGGGTTTCTGAATTGGGTATTTAGATTTAAAAAGTGTCAAACACCAGTTTAGTGCCCATTTTTGACAGATTTTCAGGCTGAAGTGAAAACTACTCAACTTTAAATGCTTACATACAAAATCTCTGAAAGTTTCAGCACAAATTCGAGCAGGCTTTTTAAGAATTTGATTTAGTAATCTACTAAACAGACCTATTGAAAAAATCTATCATAATAAAGACCGATTAGGTATACAGGTAAAATTCGTGGTTATTAGTTGTGATTTTTCTTTATCACTCAATGGTTTCCAGACAGAAAACTCAACTTTGTGTAACGCTTCTAATTTATGGGTTTTTGACGGCCTGCTGCCGTGCCGATGCGGTGCGTTAGTCGTACTGCGTACGGGCGAGCGTATTTTTCAAACAAAGCTCGCGGTGTAGCAACCGTACCGTGAACGGTCGAGAACAGGGACGGCAATGTCACAAGCGCCACGTGTTTTATCCGGTTTTGAATAGCGCATCACTGACATACAAACTTACGGCAGCCTGATACGTTTTCAATTTAGGCGCGTGTTGTCAGACTGCTAACGTACTGCAATAGCCGACTGCGACACGGAAAACGTGTGGCAGCGGTTGGACATGAAACATCTAAATTGAAAGCTCACGTTCTATACATGAACTCAGTTAACATTTACAAATATTGTAACTTTTCATGGTTTACAATAAAAACTATTTCTGCGACAGAGCCCTTTTTTCGTTGGAGAACATCATCCAATGACATCGCCCGGTTTTGGACGGAGCGGGGGATAGTGTCAGACTTTTAATAAAAATAATAAAGCTTTATTAATTCCACACTATTTTAAAATGTAAATAAAAAATTAATTAACAATTAGAATAATTTATATCACCGTCACACAGATAGCATTCAATATACTTAATTAATACTATATCAATTGATTACAATAAAATAACTTAGAAAAAAAAATTATATATATATATAATTTCAATTGATTAAAATGGAATAGTTAAATAATAATATTTGAAATGATTAAAATAAAAATATTATAAAAATTAATTAATGTACTTTAACTAAAATTGTTCAATAGCATTAAAAAAATATTCATAGTTTAAACAATTCATTAAAATTAATAAAAAATATTTTGTGCCATTATTATCAATTAATAAAAAGAAAAAATAATTAAAATATAGCAATTACAAAATATCATCAAAATTATTTATACTGACTAAAAAACCGACCCCGTTCCTCCGTTGCCTTTCATACCAGGGCCGAGCGTTCCTTTGAGAAACATACATTTGGCCCCACCCCTACCCCCCTACCGACCCTGCTGGACCCCTACGGTTTGCTGACAAGTCCTTAGTGCTCCAAGCGCGCGTGCAACAGTACGCGCCGTCGACGACTTGGGCTCTGTCTGGACGGTTAGCGAACGGTCACAGAGCCCTAAACTTGTCTTTCATAAAAGCTGACATTTTTAAGAAAATATTAAATTGTTTAATGTATAGAAAAATTGTGTTTAGTTGTAGGTCACTACAAAAGTGCTTTTGTGGCCCTTTTTTGAATATCTTTTAAGTCTCATGAAAAAATCAATTGTGGCTTTCTAGAATCTTGCTGTAAAAAAGTGATGCGTCTTTTTTTTAGGCAAATAACTCTATCACCCTGTTTTGTTTCCCAAGTCGTCGACAGCGCGTACTGTTCCCGCGCGCCTCAAGGAGCTGTCAGCAAACCGTAGAGGCAGGCAGGGTCGAAGCCTACTGGGGCCAAGGGTCAGTTTCTGAAAGGAAGGCCCGGCCCCGGCACGATAGGCAACGAAGGAACAGGGTAGGTTTTTAGTCAGTAAGAGTCTGACACTATTGAAGATCTGTCATTGGATGATTTTTACCTACCATAAAAAAACCCTGTTTCGTTTGATCAAATTTTTTAGCGATCCTGTATATTTCCAAAGGACAGTAACTATTCAGTAATTAAGCCACTCTTAACGGTTGTTAGAGATCCTCGTGCATGGTACCGGATAAGGGAAGGCTACGCCCTTTCATCCCGTGGGAGCGAGGCCACTGCGATCATAATGAGGTCAATTGCCAACATACCTGTACACTTTAAACATCATACTACTAATTTAAAACTGAATTGGTGATGTCGGTCTCAGTTCCTATGTCGAATAAAGAATCGTTTTTGTTACCGATGCTTTTAGTCATTTGTCTGATGCCTACAACCTACAGCCTTCGAATAAAAGCATTTATTGAGTCAAAAGGAGTTAGTAACTAAATAAGGAAATGAAAGATAAGTCTTAAGTTTTTTTTTTTGTTTATTGTTGGTTGCGCTTAACCGCTACCTTCCCTGATGGAAAGCGACTATCTGGTCCAGGGGCGCCGGTTAAAAACCGGCGCCCCTGGACCAGATAGTCGCATAGAGCCCAAGTCGTCGACGGCGCATACTTACTGTTCCACGTGCGCTTCAAGGAATTGTCAGCTAATCGTAGGGGCTCAGCAGGGCCGAAGCTTTCTTAGGCCAAGGCTGTGCTTCTGTAAGAAAATCTCGGCCCTGGTATGAAAGGCAACGAAGGAACAGGAGTGGATTTTTAGTCAGTAAAAGTCTGACACACCCTCGCTCTCCGCCCAAAGGCGGGGGATGACATTAGATGATTTTCTTGTCTAAAAAAAGAAAAGTTACAATAATTAAATACTGAAATTTTACATTAAATGCACTCACTTAGGTAATGTTTTTCAAATAAATTAGTTATCCTAATTTTACGCTACTATTTAGTCAAATGATATGGGAATCCACACACTACACTGGTAGTGTATCTGTATTGGTACCATCAAAGACACTTTCGTCTGGCCACCACTAAGTTCATTATTGCTTGCACTCGAAACGATAACTTCAAAGGGTTTGGTTTGGCGATGCGCTGCATGATTCAAGCGAAAATTTTTAAGTGATCACTGATCATGCAGAAATGACTGCGACAGTACGGTCTATTTACGCACACACATACAAACACGCTAGTTGTCATTGATTTGTAACGCCCTTACTGAGCTGGGGGGGGGGGGGGGGGCACGTTACATAAAGCCTGAAAGAAATGGTTTCCATTTATGCTAACATAGAATAAAAAAAAGCAATTTAAACTATAACGATCGATAAGTCCCAGGAGGTCACAGTTCGTGAAATATTCCTAATAATATCAACCTTCATTTCCTTTCCGTCGAGCATTTCAGCATTCTGCTTGGCAGCTCAGAATAAGGATTTTCTCCTATTTATAGCTGACTACCGTCTACCTAAGCTGGAGTCATACTCTATTGAAACTCCGTTCCTCGTTACGTCATCGTCAGCCCAAGGATGTGACTTTACAACTTATTTCTATAAAACCCAACTCTTACCCCTACCGCTTTCAGGCACTCATCTTACTGTTTTTTGCACTAGTGCGAAAAATTATGCGAGCTCGTCCCTGCCAAAATTTACTTTATATATCGTATCATGCTGGGCACTAAGTAACCCCGCACGAGTCGCCTGTCAAGCCCCGTTTATTTATTTCTTCATAAGTATATTGAAATACGTTGTTTGATACATGTGGTTGGTCACTGCAGCACTCGGTTCCGTAATACCCTCGCCTACGGCTCCGTAACACCCTTTCCTACGGCTCGGGTGAACTCCAGCTCGGTTGCGATGACAAACTTTTTCAACTTATCTCGAAATTTTAAGTTGGGAAAACATCAAATTACTTTTCACGCTCTAGGGTGGAGCGAGAGGGCGAGTCAGATGTCACTAAGTAACAGACCCACCTACATTCCTTCATGTACTCTAGGGTTACTCTTTCAAACGTTCTCGCAGTCCTAACAGACATAACTGCAGGTATTCTCTTCCATGGGAATGTGAAAATATAACCCGGGGTTCTGGAACAAAGGCAAAGAAGGAACAGGTGTGTCAGTCAGTAAAAGTCTGACACTATCTCCCGTCCCTCCTTAAGTCGCGGAGATATCACTGGATGATTTTCCAACCGAGAAAAAAAGGTATTCTACCTACCACTTTAAATAAAACAGGCGTGATGATATGCTAAGTTGTTTTTGTTTCATTATAACATTGGTTTAATTAAATTAAAAATTGAACCTATTCATACTACTTGGCTATCGGCCTTCTTACACAATTCAATATACCTATTAACAAAACACTACAAATGTTAGCAAAAATGTCCGAAATGTATACCTACATTAACCCTCTCCGAAATGAACTACGAGCTACGCTCAGTTCATGTTCGTTCAATCATTTCCCACGCTTGACCCCCGTTGGTTTAGTGGCAGCATCTAATGGCACGGCGTGGCATTTAGTAAGTTCAATTCCAAAGACTTTCAGTTTTAGTAAGTTGATTAACTTCACTTACGTAATAAGATATTTAGATTATAACTTCTCGATACTCAAAATACACTAAAATAAAAGTTTTTGGTAGTTCAGGGGTGTTATTATACTACTTCAGGGGTGTCGAACCTATGGCACGCATTCCGAACACCCCAGTGTAAGACATACAACATCTAGGTGCCTTGAAACAGGAGTAATCACATTTACTTTCTCTTTTATTTAGATAATTGAACAAACTTTTGTAAACATTAAGCTAAATACTTATTTCTGGTTGCAAATAGAGAGTTAACAGTACCTAATTAGTTTCATTTGTCCATTAAATTACAATGACAAGATTCATGGCTACACGATATCGTTATGACCACCTTATTTTTTTAATTTCGTATACTTAGTGGCACGTTCTACAATGAGGGTTGGCCATCCCTGTACTACACAAAAGAAAAAGGCTATCATTTAACGGATCAGCAAAAAAAGAAGCTTATATCAGTGCCCAATTGTATTTTGTCAGCAAACAAAGAGAATTGAGTTGCTTCTAGTGGTCGGCAAAAAAATCAAATGTGTAACGGTAAAGACAGCCTTTAAATAAGTGTTTTATGGAAGTAATCATATCTGCTGTAATAATAGAAATAGAGCAGCTATACGCGATTCATGTTTATCAAATTTTAAGTTGAATTTGAGTCAGTGGCGTAGCTAGTCCAGTACAGGGGCTCCGTATCAAAAGTCCAATGGGGGCCCCGTATAAAAAAAGGTGTTTTTTTACAAATGCTTGGTTTAAACCTACGAGACGGTTGTGGATAACATGTTGAAATTTTTTTCCTACGTCGTCGGGGCCCCTGTAGCGCAGGGGCCCTGTATAATTGATACGGCAGATACGGCGGTAGCTACGCCTCTGATTTGAGTGTTATTTAAATTTATTTGCTACTATATGCTAACTATACTATGTAATGCCGATATTCAGCCGGCAATATGCTGACGACAGTCGTAAGTAGGTGACTTGATTGCGCCTGTTTCATTTAGTTTGTGTTTTATCCCTAAGCATATTATGGTAACATTATTGTTACAGTGTTTTGCATGCCTTAGTTAATATGGATCATCAAACTTGACAAAGACCTGTAACTGTACCTATTTTCTGTGCAAATAAAGATCTATTCTTTTCTATTAGTTGCGGGAGCCGCGCTGCTTGTTGCATCTATTACTGCTTGCAGCAGTGCTTAACACGTTCAGATCGGCGTGTACCACCGGCGCAGCACGGAGTATTTGCTGATACGGCGGGGTGTACCACCGGTGGCCACGTCACACTATACTTTCGATTTCAAATACCTTCTATTACAATTATTTGCTTATTAGAAAGAGCGAGAAAACATAATTTCGGTCTAATCTGGTCCGTGCTCACCGGTGGCGCACCCCGCTCGGCAAGACTATTGGTTCATGGGGCGGTGATGTTTTTTTTTTTATGGTAGGTAAAATCATCCAATGACAAATCCCGCCCTTGGGCGGATTGGGAAGTAGTGTCAGACTTTTACTGACTAAAAACCTACCCCGTTCCTTCGTTGCCTATAATGCCGGGGCTGAGCCTTCCTCTCAGAAAACGGCCCTTGACCCCAGCAGGCTTCGACCCTGCCTGCCTGCAGTTAGCAGGCTGGGCCTCTAAGGTTTGCTGACAGCTCCTTGAGGTGCGCGGGAATAGAACTCGCCGTCGACAACTTGGGCTCGGTCCGGTCGGTTACCGGACCATCGGACAGCGTGCTACCCATTGCACGCCGTCCGCAAGCCCGCGCCTACGGTGGCCGGAAATCGGGATCGGAATCCCGGCGGCGGCTGGGGCGAGCGCCCCGTTGCCTCTGCCTGATGCGGTCGGCCTCCTCCTTTGCTAGCATTACTGCTTCGCAGAAGGAGACAACCGCCTGCCATCCCTCCTCACTACGAATCATGGCCTGAACCAAGGCCCGGTGAGAGAGATCGCTGCCGCCGATATGGGGCGGTGATGTGGCCATATGAAGATTTGCGCCGTTGGATACCAAGTACCTACTCCTGAGGTGCCGGTCTGAACGTGTTAAAGCCTATTGTCCACAGATGAATAATATTCGTTCATATTCCACTATCTCATTTCTACCATCGGACAAACCGACGAACGACGAGTTTTTACCCTTACGTTATTGAAACCTCTACGGTCCGGACCAAGCGCTTCGCCTCGTTGTTTATACCGCGTACATCGAGGGACTGGAACAACTTGCCTGCTGCTGTTTTCCCGTCCGGTTATAATTTTGGTGTCACCAAGTGTCAAGGCTAGGGTGAATAGGCTTCTGATAAACTAGTGCGCCTCACCATCAACTATTGCATCACTGCTTACCATCAGGTTGGATCAAAATCAAGCATTAATTTGTATCAATTAGAAAAAAAAGCCTGGTGTATCTATTCACACAGCTTACATAAAAATCTATGAAACGCTGGCGACGCGTCGTCGCATGCAGGATTAAAAGGGGGGGGGGGGGGGGGAAATTTTACCACTTTGGAAGTGTCGCACAAAATTTTGAAAAAAAATTAGGAACCTCAATATCATTATTGAATACCTATCCATATAATCCATAGATATCCCACACGTATGGGTTTGATGAAAAAAAGAATTGATTTCCGTTCTAATTATGGGGAACCTCTAAATTTATAGTTTTTTTTTTTCTATTTTTCTGTAAAAATCTTAATGCGGTTCACAGAATACATCTACTTACCAAGTTTCACCAGTAGGTATAGTTCTTAAAGTTTCGGAAAAAAGTGGCTGTGACATACGGACGGGCAGACAGATAGACATGACGAATCCATAAGGGTTCCGTTTTTTACCATTTGGCTACGGAACCCTAAAAATGTACGCGTGTATTACGCCTCGTGGACAGCGGTCATTACGCTAGCGTATTTTGAAGCGTCTATAAAACTACGCGTTTGTGGATAATAAGCCTAAGGGAACCTTATATGAAGGGGTCTGTCAGTTTGTTCCGGTTAATCTCTGAAATAGTTTGACAGCACTTAAGACAAGGCTTTCATTCTTTCTTGTTATAAGGAGTAACTTAAGCTACTTTTATTTTAGAATAAGAATTAGGGCCCCATGCAATTTTTTTTTCTTGAAATTGCGACCAATTAACAATGTGCCGTTTTGAGTCTAACGCGGACGAAGTTGCGAGCACCAGCTATACACCTATCTGCCCCTCCTCGGCGTGGGCTTGCTTACAACAAGCAATGGTTAGCTCACCGTATGCTCGTCTTATAAAGACCGAGCCCGAGGCGTCGACAGTGTGTAGTGTCTCAATTGCACCTCAAAACGATGCCACCAAACCGTAGGGGCCCAACAGGGCCGATCCCTGCACGGGAACGTGTGAAAAGGAGACTCGTGGTTCTAGAACGCAAACGGTAACTGAAGGAACATAAGTGGTTTTAAGCAGAAAAAGTCTGATACGCCCTCTCGCTCCACCCTAGACCGGGAGTAGTCATTAGATGATTTCCCACCTGAAAAAAATAACCTATCTACTTACCCCTTTTCGCAAATCAGAGACATGATGGTAATTAGTTAAGTAGGTACTGGCTGTAGGTAATAGAACAAGGAACGGCTACTAAGCTTGCACGAGGCACGCCTACTTATTTTTCTGAAGCAAATAATCACTCAATGGAAACTTGTCTGTAACGTTAACCACTCACAGTTCGTTAAAAATAATTCACATTGCGATGGAAAATTTTATTTCAATTTCTCAGATCTATGGCTTGCAGCGACCATGTACCGGAAGGGGCAGCGTTGGAAGGCCTCCCACAAAGTGGATCGATGACCTGGTGAGGGTGAATGCCAGACGCACAGGACTGGTCATTATGACGACACTTGGGGGAGGCCTGTATTCAACAGTGGACGTTTTTCGACTGAAATGATGATGATATAAGGCTTCTTGCTTCCTTTTGAAGGGGACTTTTCATCAGCGTTTGTTGTGTCAGTGGTGATGAAAACTCTGAATGGCTTTCGCTGGCGAAATATAACGTTCGGCCTATCTCTTGCATTTTGATTTTTCGGCAATCGCTTTTGGTGACTAATGAGTATATCTATAATACTGTGTCAAGAGTCTTCTTTCTCGAGTCTAGTAGGGAATATAAAAAAGCAAACTGAATTGGTATTGTATCTTTCTTCTTAGTAGTAATCAGATAAGAAATATCGAAGATGATTTTTTTCAAGAAGTGGTTTTGATATCGTAATTACAGAAAAAATCTAATATATAAAAATCTCGTGTAACGGTGTTTGTTATCGAACTCCAAAACAACTCGATTTTATGATATTTTTTTGTGTTTATTTGGTAGGTTTAAAATCGGATCGTCCCACACCATACTTATTACTAATTTAATAATTGCTACTTTTCTTCGAATGGAACACTCGACTACTGAAAAATAGATGTTCCAATAAGAAACAATATGTAAGCATACTAGCTTCTAGTCACACTTCAGCTTATTGTACACACAAAGAGTAATTGGTAACCTAATTATTGTAAGTAGTAATCATCATCATTATTATGTAATAACGGGATCTTGGGCTGGCGAACTTTAATACAAGTCACTGTGTAACCTAGCTAGGACGCCAGGACACTCTTCTTCAACTTTGTAATTTGGTCATATCTATTGTAACTGTTCTGTACCTCTTTTTGTGAATAAATATATATTATTTTTATTATTATTTCAGCCGAAAGATGTCCCCTGTTGAACATGGATGCTGGTGCATGGTCCTGTGCGCCTCGCATCCCTCATATTCCGTACGTGGTCTCCACCCCAGAGTCTTACAGCTTTCGGCTATATCGACCATCCGTTCAGCGCCGTTCTTCGGGCTATGTCGTTTACCTTCGTTCTTCTGCGGATATTTTCGTCTTTTCGGCTCAAAAAGATGTCCGCAAGACCGTAGGGGCCTCCCACCCTAAAGTGGGAAAAGTCATTGAACGATATTCCACTTCAAAAAAAGGTAGTTGTAGACAATGACCATGACATCATCAGGGTCGCTGGAGTCCGACGGATGCGAGACGTACAGGACCGGCCATTGTGGCAACGCTTGGAGGAGGCCTATGTCCAACAGTGGACGTCTTCTGGCTGAAATGATGATGATGATGATGACCATCACAATGTTTCGTTTAAAACTAGAGTTTCTAATATTATTCACGTTACGTCTTTAACTGTTATTAAAATTAGCAAATTATATTAAAAAATGAATAAGCAGGAAATATACTAGCCAACCCACAATCTTAAAAAGTATTATTTGTAAAATATTGAAAAGAAAGTTATATCGTAGTCGTAGCACCTATTTTTCGTAGACCTAGGCGTAGACGCGCTACGAAGGGCTACGAATCTGAAATATTCCTAATATAAATGTTTTATGTGGCCTTAATGCGCGTACTCGATCGCTTTAGGCTACGGACACGAAATCAACGGATGCGGGGAGCGGTGTACGAGCGATGCGCGCCAGTCAAGCTATGCACGCGCATCTGCATTGGCGTATGTTATATTATATAATGGCTATACTATAAATGTACGAAAATTGTATAAAAAAAGTGTTGTCACCGTCGTTCAGACAATTAGTTCTCAAACAAAAACACAAATTTCTCATAGAACTTTACACCGCTCGAGCGCCGTGCGAACTATCCGCTGGCTTCGAGACCGAGCCTGCGTTGCCGCGCCGCTCGCTACGTAACCTCCGCCACGGTCCCGCTCCCCGCTGACTTCGTGACCGTGGCCTTAAAGTAAACGTTCATTTGTACTGAAACTGTACATGTATACGGCTATATTTTGATCGTTTTAATTCCGTGGAAGGTCGATCCGGTACATGAAACACTATCGATTTGTAAAGATAAAATTAAAAAGTAAAGTACTTTTTTTCTAAAACTACAAACAATAGCTGAGCGAGTCCAATGACTTGAAGGTAGTTGTCGGTCGTTGCGTACTAGCTACCTACAGGTCATTGCACTCGGTCAGTTAATGTTTACTTAAAGATATTATAAATTTCGTACATACATATATTAATTCGAGCTTTTGTTTTAGGAGCTTTTGTATCAGCTCTAGATATTCATACACATTACATTTACAAAGTTTTACCAGCTAATTTAATTTAAATCCATATTGCTTTGAGTTCTCGTAGCTTCAGTTCGACCTCTAGTGAAACGTACAAAACGTATGAAAAACAGCTTATACCTGCCTAATAACTATCATCCATACAGTAGGTAATATCATTAGCTTCAAAGAAAACAATGTCAAGCACCCACTTGTTTACGCTACATGAGGTTTTACCCATAGACAAACAAACAGCACTAAGCTTGGCTTTGAAACTAAACTGAAACAACCAACCGTTTCACGAAATTCTATGAATTAAAACATAGACAGTCATAATTTAGTCCTTTCTTTACTAAATTCTACGTTTTATGGGAATTCATTTTACCAATTAATTATGTGAACAATGAGCTAAGTTGTGGCAAATGTTTATTTACGAACATGTAGCGCCATCTATACTGTAGTGCTGTTTGGAGTTGAAGCAGAACTTAGATAAAAGTTCTGACTATATTTGGCAGATGGCAGCACTAGTATAAAAGTTTTGTGTATTCTATACAAAATATGGTATTCAGATATTTTAGAGAATGCCTAGTCATATTTGATATTAAATATACAATGTTGAGCTCGTCTAGGTCGTTTGAATCTTGCCCGCCTAGTTAATGTATAAAATGCCTAGGTATTGTTCAAAATGCCATGACGATCAGGACAAGTATATTAGGAAGGACAAATTAAACATCTTTTGTTGCTTGTAACGTCATAATTATGCCTACGGAATAGAAATCAAAATTCAGATTGAACGAGCAATGAAAATAGTTTTTTTAATTGAATAATCTTATTTCGAATGGAGTATAAAATTGTCAAAGAGTGTCTTTAAATCTAGGTAAGTAGATCTATATTGTGTGGATTACCAATCGATGTCAATGACTCTTCAACTAATTGTTCCAAAAGCAAGTGATACGAGCTTGAGACCTTATGGAATGCAATGGGTAACCAAAGAAACATAGGTTAGTTTAGTTAGTAAAAGTCTGACACTGCCTGTCACTCCAACTAAAGACGAAGGAGCTAATTAATGATTTTCCAGCAAGAAAAAAGACTATTTTATTTTAAGGTTAGGTTCAATTTCGTTACTTGTTCTGATTGCTCACTGTAGCCCCCGTCTTCTCTTTTGACCCAGCAGGTAGATTTCCGCGAGCATTATAGCCCTCTCCATTGCTCGGACTTCCATCGTGATCGAATCAGAAATGAAAATATCTGTAGGAAAACCAGGGTTGCTGATATTAGCCCGAAGAATCGCCAAACTTAAGTGGCAGTGGGCAGGGCACCTTGCTTGCAGAACAGATTGTCGGTGGGGAAGAAAAGTTCTGGAGTGGTGACCGCATACTGCTTCCCACAAGGTGAACCGATGTCATGCGTTCACATAGTTTTTCCCTTTTTTGGCAGAAATGTTAAATATGGGATTTAACATATCTGCCAAATCTGGCAGATATGGGATCACAGAGACCCATACAAGGATAATTACTACTATAACGGAATTAGTCATCATCAGCCTTTTAATGTTCCCACTGCTGGGTCTCAGGCCTCCTCTCTAGGAGAGAGAATGGGCCGTACCTAATCCACCACGCGGGCCCAGTGCGGGTTGGTGGATGTCACATGTCTTCGAATTTTTGGTTCTAGGACATGCCGGTAACGGTAACAGAATTAGTGGGACCACTTAAAGTGTGTTTTTGTTCTTACAAAATGCCAGTAGATGGCAGTTGTAAGTGTATTTATTATCATTATCAAGATTAATGCAAGATAAAAAAAAAACAATGAAACCATGATACAACTACTTTATGGGCAAATAATCTTACAAGGTGTGCCCGTGGGATTGGGCACACCTTGTAAGATTTATTTTCTTAGAGATATTTAAAAGTGTTATAAGAATAAATATGGTCTTAGGATACTTGTAAGATCAAATTTGCTAGTTGGGATAATGCCACCGGCCTTTTGGTCTAGTGGCTAGCGGCCAGGACTGCAATGCCGGAGGTCGTGGGTTCGAACCCCACCCACGACAAATGTTTGTGTGATGAGCACGATCATTTGTTCTGTGTCTGGGTGTAAAAATTATCTATAAAATATATGTATTTAGAAATATGGACTTTACTGTTGGTCTAGTGGCTGGTGGCCAGGACTGCTATGCCGGAGGTCGTGGGTTCGATTCCCACCCAGGACAAATGTTTGTGTGAAAAGCACGATAATTTGTTCTGTGTCTGGGTGTAATTTATCTATAATATGTTAAATGTATTTAGAAATATGTATATATATCTATTATGTTTATCAGTTGTCTAGCAGGTACTCATAACACAAGCTCTGCTTAGCTTGAGACTAGACGGCGTTGTGTGAATGTGATAGTTGTGAAAAAAAAATGCGTGTTGCAGGAATCTAATGGAAGCGAGGACCGGTCGTTGTGGCAACACTTGGGGGAGGCCTATGTCCAGCAATGGACGTCTTTCAGCTGAACATATGATGATAATTCCTCCGGGATCTATAGCTAAAGTGGCGGTTGATAAGCTCTTTGGGGATCAACACAATTTTGTTACTTTACGCGTAATCATATTTAAACTGCCTTTAAATCTACAAGTTTGTTACCTCACCATGTGTGCGGAAATGAAACGCCGTGTGAATAAAATAACAATACGCTCGTCATATCCTATGGGAAGTTGAATGGAATAGTCTACGAAATGTTCGTAATAATATATTATACTAGAGTCTGTCTAACGAAAGCGCGACTTGGAGTTTTTTTTTTTAAATTAAATTGGCAACATAATGTTTCCGTCAAAAGCACGTCAAAGATTGTCAGTATTTTGTAACAAAGATTGATTTTAAAAATATAATTACTTATCATGGATAAAACAATAAAAAGTTATGTAGGAAAGCTGTGAAATACTATGATCAGTAAGTTTAAAGAAAAACAAGAAGAGAAAGTAGTTGTTTTTGATCTCGGGTTTTTTAGTTAGTATGACATTATTATCTTGATCATTGTTGACTGACTATTAGATATATTTTACGATATGATAACAATTTTTCTTATGTTTATAGATAATCTTGAAGATATTCAAGGACTGCGCGAAATAAATAAAAAAAAACATTGAATCGTTAAGGAATTTGGGAGAAAAAACCTTTACACTTAGAACTAAGCTTTAAGAAGAAATATCTTCACTACCGCACTTTATACGTTCAAAAGCGGTCGAATTGATGTGATGAAATAGCATACTTTGAGGATGATAAAATTCAACATTTTGTGTTATTCACCTTTCCTGTGACTTTCTTGATATAATAGTAATATACCAATAAATAAATCTTTACTCGTTTTTGTATTGTATTGGTTATTATAGCTATCCAGTATTGTTCTACTGCTGTGCAAAAGCCATCCACTCTTTCTAATGGTCTCAGTCCCTTACTCACAAGACATCCAGGTCGGTTGGCAAACCTTGAGTTTAGACTTTTGGATGTAAGTCAAAGACCAAGTCTGTGTACACCATAGGTCAAATGAGGAGATTACACATGTCCATAAGCTTACGCTTTAGTGATATCACTATACAAACTCTTTCGTATTTAACTATTGTAGTATTGACATACTTTAAAAATAAAAAATGTTTTTAGTTTTGATCTTTCATCCATTCAACAATGTTGTTTAATTTTACGAAATTAATATTACATTAATTGGCGACGAGGATTGAAAAAAATGGATCCTCAACAATTTAAGGAATTCCTTAGGTCTCAACAGACCCAACAACAACAATTAACAGAACTCTTACGAATCTTAGCAGTACAAACAGCACAACGTGCACCAACAATATCAGAGCCAGAAGCGGCCAAGAAAAGTGACGTAAGTGTTCGAATCCAACATTTTTCTCACGACAAATTTAATCCAGACACTACATCTGTGGAAAATTTTATCGAATATTTTGAAACAAAATGCAACATTTATGGAACTGAATACAAATCAATACAAAAAGATCTTTTTATAACATGTCTACCACCGGATGTCTTCCACAAAATTAAAACTGCTTTCATGGACACATTCGCATCAAGAACGTACGAAGAAATAAAAGACAAACTTTACAGTTTTTACCATAAGAAAACTACCAGATACAAAGCTCTAACTGAGTTCTGGAACTGCACGAGAAAAGATAACGAATCCATGGAAATATATGCCAACAAATTAAAAGAACGTTGTCAGGACTGTGGCTACAAGGGCGACTTGCTTGAGCGTCAATTACGTGATCGCTTCGCCACAGGCCTTAATCATGAAATGCTAGAAATAGATCTTAAACAAAAGTGGCCAGACCTCCAGGAACGAAACAGTGACGGAAAATTAACCGAAATTACATTCGAACAAATATTTGCTATCGCTCAGTCAAGAGAATGTGCAGAAAATGATAACGCAACGAATGAGTTTACAGTACAACGCATCAAACGGAGAACAAAATTACAAGACAACAATACAATGAAATTCAATAGAAAAGACTCTTATAAAAAACGCCTACTTACGAAAAATCAGTGCCTACGATGTGGAAGTACTGAAAAACATGATATTAATAACTGCGCCGCTGCTAACCATACCTGTAAAGCTTGCCAAGCAAAAGGTCATTACGAAAGCTGTTGTTTAAAATCAGGAAGAGCATATATACCATTTAGACAAGGAATGACATACAACAAGAGAATACAGAGCATATCAAAGAGTAAAAATTCTTCAATAAACAGAGCATCTAGTAGCACGTCTTCCGAGGAAAGTGATGAGGACGCGAATATATACAAAATTAAGACTACCAACATGAGGTGCAAAAAAATTGATGCAACGATCAACGGTCATAAGTGCACCATGGATTGGGATCCAGGCTCAATATATTCAATTATCAGTACATCATTCTGGAAACAAATTGGCTCGCCAGAATTACTACAAGGGCCGAAACTGCGAGCTTATGGCGACCATAAACTCATACCAAAGGGAATCACAGATGTCACTGTTGAAATAGATGGCAAACAAAAAATCTTACCAGTTGTAGTAATTAAAAGGGCGAAACCTATGCTTTTTGGATTACAATGGAGCGAAATTTTTAACATGCCATTTCCAGAAACAGTTTACTCTATTAAAGCGCAAACTATATCCCTGAAACAAATCATTGACAACAACAAAAAACTTTTCGATAATACTCTGGGAGAAGTTAAGGACTATGAAGTCCACATTCATGTAAAACCCGGATCGGAACCAAAACATTTACCAGCAAGACCAATTAAGTTCAGCATACGTAAGAATGTTGAGTTAGAATTGAATCGTTTAACGAAAGAAGGTATCATTGAAAGAGTAGACCCTAACGTAACACCGATTGAGTGGGCAACACCAACCGTAAACGTTCTCAAACCAAATGGTCAAATCAGAATATGTGGTGATTATCGTACAACTCTCAATCCAGTACTTATATCGCATACACATCCAGTGCCACACTTTGATTACTTAAGGCAGCATCTAGCGAACGGAAAGAAATACTCAAAAATCGATTTAAAAGATGCATATTTACAATTCAAAATAGCACCAGATTCAAAAAAATATTTAACAATAGCGACGCACAAGGGATATTTCCAATATAATAGGATGCCATTTGGTATAACAATCGCGCCAGCAATTTTTCAAAGTTACCTTGAAAAACTATTGGAAAACATTCCAAACATAGCCATATACTTTGATGACATTGCAGTCACTGGAAAAAATGATATTAATCACCTCAAAACGATAGCGCTAGTGTTTAATAAACTTAAAGAAGCAGGACTCAAAGTGAACCTGAAGAAGTGTACATTTCTCCAAAACGAAATTGAATACTTGGGTCACACTATTAACAAAGATGGTATCAAACCAACTCAATCAAAAATAGAGGCTATATTAAAAGCATCAACACCCGAAAACGTCAAAGAGTTGCGATCCTTCCTTGGCTTAGTAAACTTTTACGAAAGGTTCATACCTCACCTACATAGTTTATGTGCAGGGTTACATACATTAACAGGAGGAAAACAAAAGTGGAAATGGACAGAATACGAAGACAAAATATTCGAAAAAACAAAAAAATGTATAGCAAAGTCAAAGCCTCTTATCGCGTTCGACGAAAATCAACCATTGTTTTTAGCTTGCGATGCATCCGAAAAAGGAGTTGGTGCCGTCTTATATCACAAAAAGAACAACATTGAACAACCAATAGCATTTGCTTCCAGGAAATTAAAGCCAGCAGAAAGCCGATACTCAGTTATCGATCGAGAAGCACTTGCAATATTTTTCGGAATAAAAAAATTTGACCAATACCTACGCGGATTTAAATTTACATTGATAACAGATCACAAACCATTGATACATATACTGGGCACAAACAGAAACTTACCAAAACTGGTGAACAATAGACTAATTCGATGGGCGTTGATAATCGGCAGCTACGATTACGACATTACCTATACTAAAGGAGAGAATAATATCCTTGCCGACTCATTATCCAGATTGCCAAACACACACGAACAACCATCTAAGGCAGAACATGCCATCAATAAAGTCGTACAAAGTATGAACGACAGCAAATTTGAAGACATAGCTATCAATGAAGATACTATAAAAGAACATACCAAACGAGATGCAACGTTAACAAAAGTCATACAATTACTAAAAATGAATTGGAGTTCTCATAATTACGGTGATAACTGTATACAGCCTTATTTTAAAAAGCGGAATGAATTGTCCATCGAAAATAAAATTCTATTATGGCAAGGTAGAATCGTCATACCGTTTTCTTTGAGAAGGCTAACATTAAAATACCTACACAGAGGACATCCAGGCATATCTGCAATGCGAGCCTTAGCAAGGTTTTATGTTTGGTGGCCGTCTATTGAAGAAGACATTGATACATATGTCAAGCAATGTCGTAGATGCCAGGAAAACAGACCTTCTAATCCGGAATTGCCTGTGTTCTCCTGGTCAATTCCCGAGAGAGTTTGGGAAAGAATTCATGTTGATTTTGCGGGTCCTTTTGAAGGGACTTATTGGTTGATTCTCTGCGACGCTCTATCAAAGTGGATCGAGATTAAACCCATGAAAAACACCACATCACGAAATCTATGTTCCATTCTTGATGATATATTTTGCACATTTGGCCTACCCGAGATGATAGTGTCAGACAACGGGCCTCAGTTCACATCGAATGAATTCAAAAATTATTGCAAAAGTCAGGGAATTCACCATGTCACATCTGCTCCTTATCACCCTCGCACAAACGGCTTAGCGGAACGTCTTGTGAGAACATTTAAATCCAGAATGTTGTCCAGTGAGGGAAGTATTAAACAGCGCCTCTACGAATTTCTATCCTCTTACAGGAATACTCCACGACTGGTAAATCTCCAGCACAATTAATGTTTGGCCGACAGTTAAACTGTTTATTATCCAACATTCGACCCAACCGCAGGAAAATACTTCAATTTAAACAAGTGCAGGAAAACATAGCTGCCTCTTCGCCTGATTTTAAAGTTGGTGACAGCGTGTACACAAAAACTCGCATGGAAAAAACATGGCAACCAGCGACAGTTTTAAAACGTAACCATAAGTACTCATATGTTGTCACTACTCCTAATGGGGAAGATAAACGAAGACACGCTGATCACATTCGGCCTCGTGTAGTTACAGTAGAACAGCCACCTGTGTCTGGACACTCGTCTCTGACTCCCTGCGCAGTTACAAGAGATGATTCTACTATAACGGAAAATTCATCGACAACAACACCGGCGTGCTCGACGGCGAGAAGAGACACTGTTACAACCAGTAACTCTTCAGATCCTTCGAGCCCAGTTTCAGATGACCAACCATCGTCTATACACGGAACGCCCTACGGGACACCACATTCTGCCATTAACGTGGAACCAGCAATTTTGCACCGTCCTCGGCGATCGACCAGACCACCTCGCCGGCTTATAGAGGAGATGTAACTTTAGTTAAAGGGGGAGAAATGTTACAAACTCTTTCGTATTTAACTATTGTAGTATTGACATACTTTAAAAATAAAAAATGTTTTTAGTTTTGATCTTTCATCCATTCAACAATGTTGTTTAATTTTACGAAATTAATATTATATTAGGTCAAATGAGGAGATTACACATGTCCATAAGCTTACGCTTTAGTGATATCACTAAAGCGTGCCCATATGGGCAAAGTGCCCTTAAATAGTTCCTTGATGGACCAGTAACTTTTTCAGGTATTTTCTGTTCGACACGTTATTTCTTTGTCTTATCTAGCCCAGAAAGACACTACTTGGCCCTAGTAGACAATAATATATTTTAAGACGTATTGTATATTCTGTCCGCCTACGTGTACGTTCCTTTGGAGCTGCTGGTTATGATTTTGGTCTTCAACATTTTTATATGTAGAGCAACCAGCATTTGCTCTAGTCCTGTGGCTGTAGGAGAGAACAGGACAATATCATCAGAGAAACGCAAATTACTTAACTTAGCTTCGCTGATGACAATGCCCTTCTCTTCCCATTCGACTGCGAATGTCTGAAAGAAGTGGAGAATATCTTTGGGGACAACGGGACGCCCTGTTTGACTCATTCTGTTTGAAACATAGGATCTAATCTCTCTAACTTGCTGGAAGAAGTATGTGTGGATTCTATTTTTTGTTTTGTAAGGGAATTGAATATTTCTGAGTGTGTGATGCTGTTAAAAGCGTATTGGTTGAGTATATTTATTTCTAAACATTTTGTGTTCCCCATATTAGGAATATAGTTCGTCAAAAAGAATTATACGATTGTCGCAAATACAAAAAAATACTCAAGTATCAAAAATTTTTTCTCCTAGTATGACAGTAATACCATATTCAATATTTTTTGATTTGACCTCATTTTCTCAGGTCGCGCTTTCGTTAGACAGACTCTATTTAGTTTGCAAGGTGTTGCCGAAAGATGTTAACTTCGCATGCAATGGAAATTATTTCCAAACATCTTGGTATGAACTAGAATAAAATGTATGTTTTTACGATTTGTTTTAAGACTTACATAGATCCCTAGAGAAGAGGCCTGAGTCCCAGCAGTGGGAACATTATAAGGCTGATTATGCTATGGTATACTATACAAGGATAGGATTTTTTTAATTGTTTCGTATTATTGTGACAATTTTCATGCCTACGTCCCGCTGTGACGGTACTATGCTACTCACATTTTTGTTTTAGTTGTGCAAACTACACTAATTTTTGTACTTTTGTAAGTGTGTATGTATGTTTATTACCTACTTCTTCACGCTCGAAAGGCTGAATTTCGATTAAACTAGGCACACGAGTAAATCATGTCCTGACCGTCTTTTTATACCTGGAGTATGTTCCTTGAGATAATTTTCTAATAACACTTGAGTGAAGCTAGTTATAAAATTAGTCAGCCCGCTTTGGGCGGAACGAGAGGGAGTGTCATAATGTTACCCATCTGTTTTCCGTTGTCCTTTGCGTTCCAGGGGTTTGGTAAGACTATGAACTCACCAAAGAGGTTTTCAACCACGTCAACTGCGGTAGAGGAAACCGCTGCTTTATTTTATCTTTATCTATAATATGTATGTATTTAGAAATATATAAGTATGTTTATCAGCTGTCTGGTACCCATAACACAAGCTCTGCTTAGCTTGGGACTAGACGGTGTTGTGTGATAGTTGTGGAATATTATATTATTATTATTTCTAAACTCACGAGACCGCAATTATGTGCAGTTGTACAGCTGTCGTGGTTGCGATTTTCGCCCTCTAACCTGGCGGGTTATTGTCGCTAGACATGCGGTTGCAAGACGCACCGGTGCAACGGTATCTGCGAAAAACCGCGCAACTCGCGGGCGTAAAACGTGACATAAATATCTGCATTCTACAGAAGCTGCAGGCCCGCGACCGCGGCGGCTGCGGGTGAAAAGTTCTTTCGTGAGTTCTTAGCTTAACTCTAGCTACGGAGTAATATAGGTACTCCGTAGCAGTTTGGTCATTAACCACCAAATAAGGTTTTCCGTTTTTCTAGTAGTAGTAAATAGATCGTGTGACTAGGGGCTAAATCTTATAATCGCGAGCGGCGGGGATTGATTCCGAATAAAACGAAGGTTGCTAAGTTTTAATCAAGAACGCAGTGAGGGATGCATATATATTAGGTAACGTATTTTTTTTATCTTACAAAGATTGGCAATAGAGTGTTTATATAACGTAGGCTGTGTTTACGGAGACGCGACGCGTTGGGCGTTCATCGTGCATTGCAGCAGCGGGCCGTGTCATCGCTCGCGCGAACACAAACATATGGCATTGCACGACGGACCGCCCAACGCGCCGCGTCTCCGTAAACACAGACTTAGAGTATACAACTTGCATACTAAAATAACCCCCGCAATAAACTTACTGGCTGTCCCCCAAGTTTGCTCGAAACTTTAAAGTTTTATCCCGTTATTAACCTCTTGGGGTGGAATTTTTAAAAGTCCTCTCTTTACAGACATAAGGTTCTTCTCACTCAGAATTTATGCTACGGGACCGTTTGAAAGAGTTACCATGGCCTTAGACCGAATAGGGTAAATGAAGAAACACAGGTGGATTTTAAAAACGCGCGTGGAACTCAACGCGCCGGACAGCGAGCTACCCACTGCTCGCCGTTCTCAATCCCGCGTTTACGGTGGCTGAGAATCACCCTGCGACTCCTGATACTCAGAGCATCTCCTGAGGCGGCGCTGCACTAGCATTACTGCCTCGTAGGAAGAGGTGATCGTATCCCGTTCTTCTTGCCCCGTACCAGGGCAGCCCGAAACAGGGCAAACACTGTGAAGTCTGGTATGTAAATACAATCATCAGTAAGCATTGCTTTACCTAGATTATCGTCCCGTGCGACTGTTAAGCCAGGAGCTCTCCAGCCACAAAAGCATAGACTAATGTAAATCACTATAAGCTCCAACCCTCAGAATCGTTAACCCAAGCGTTCATGGGGAAGGCTCATAATTACCAGTGTAAGGGGCTTAGATGGCATTGTGAAGAGCCCCTTAGTACCTTCCATAAGCACCCTGTAAAATGTACACGTCTGTAATCTTTGACATTATTAATCCACGAGAAAAAGTAGGTCAACACCTCGTTAGGGTGGTGGCTTCGGTAGATTATCTTTTATAAGACTTTCAGCCATTCCATAATATCTGCTTCCTGATAATATCATATGTAACGAGACAGTTTTTAGAATTTCTCGTTTCGTGATCATCATTTGATCAGTGGTGCTATTCTCTAAGAAAACGCAGCGCTGCCGCAACGTCGAACATCCAAATAGGATACATTGAATTAACAATCCAATCTGCAGGTAAATTAGGTTGACAATCCAATGTATCATATTTGGGCGTCCGTCGTTGAGGCAGCGCTGCGTTTTCTTAGAGAATAGCACCACAGCTCAGTATAAGTATCATATCAAAACCAAACGATTTTCGCCTGAAACGATGAAGATGTACAAAACATCTTCATCGTTTCAGGCGAAAGTCGTCGACTGGCGGTAATAATATAATATATACTGTGACTGCCTGTTACGTGTGGCGTAAAAATAAACCGTAAAAATAAGGGGCTTCAGATTTTTTGCCCTAGGGCTATTAGTCATTTAGCTACAGAGCTGAAAAAATAAATGGAATTGAGTTGTAATTGAATTGAATTTATAGTTGAACAAGCGATCCGCCCTAGCTTCAAACGGGTGTTGCAAATCTTTGAAATATTCGATATTTCTCTACTATAATATGCAAGTGTTATACATTGAAACCTTCCTCATAATTCACTCTATCTATTGATAAAAACCGCATGAAATTCCATTCGGTATTTTTTGAGTTTATCGTAAATATAAAGACGTGGTGTTGTGCTTTGTTCTGTAATACATATACAGGATATGCCAAAGGCTGAGTCGTCAAAAACTTAGTCATATAAATGTAACTATAATTATAATTTGTCAGCATAGGTTTTGCTTTAAAGCATGCGGTTACCTAGATATTCCCAACGAAAGCGAAATATGTCAGAGCTGAAATTATGCAGGCTTCCGCAATACAGCTAAACATTGCACAGCTAGTGGGAATATGCTCAGTAAAAGTAATTGTCGTACACTGACATTGAATAAATCCAGGTAGGACATTGACATTGATTGATTGATAATGTTTGTAATGTCATTTCCATTTTAGACACATGCTTTTGTTACAGTAATACACTTAGAAGGAATGATGGATCAAAAGTTGTGACGATCTTGTAGATGTTTTCCTTTAGGCGCGATTGGTCCATTACACCTTTTCGCAGTTGGTCCAATTCGTAGTTGGTCCAATTCGTAGTTGGTCCAATTCGCAGTTGGTCCAATTCGCAGTTCGTCTAATGTAAGTGAGTGAGTAAAAGAATTATATTTTCAAAATTAAATTAAATAACCAAGGTTATTTTGAACATTGGATCAATCGCGAATTGGACCAATCGCGCATAAAGGGATGTTTTATACACAGAAAAGTCGTGTAAGTTACGCCATTTATAACTAAAGAACGGCTGGACCGATTTGAATGATTTTCGCTTTGCTCCAGAAGAACAGAATATCTATTAAAATATAGGAAAGATTTACGTAAAAAAAATACAAAATATCCATATTCATCTAAAAATGACTGGACTGGAATGAATGGCTGTAGCCGGCAGGGTGGATGGCGTAATGGTGTCTCACTGGATGACGGTACACAGACCGTCATTCAGGTATGTAATATAGCCTGCGTCTTTTTATTTTATTTTTTATTTTATTTTTTTTGGCTCATATTTTGGTTTTGTTGTTTATGTACAAGCTATGGATTATTGTCTGAAAATAAATGTTATATTATTATTATTATTATTTCGATACATGAAACACTATCTATTTGTAAAAATAAAATAAAAAAGTAAAGTACTTTTTTCTAAAACTCGAATTAATTAATATACGTATGAACGAAATTAATTTCTTAAAGTAAACGAGTGTCGGTCGTTGCGTACTAACTACCTACAGGTCATTGAACATGCCCAGCTGACGTTTACTAAAAGAAATTAAATTCGTAAATGCGTAGGTAAATTAATTCAAGTTAAAAAAAAACACTTTAATTTTATCTCTACAAATCGATAGTGTTTCATGTACCGAATCGACCCTCCACGGGATTAAAACGATCAAAATTTAACAGTGTATATTGGTTTAAATCATTTCATCATTCGGCCAATATATTCATTGACTGTTAGGCAGTAAAAAGTTCGCCGAGTTAGCTAGTTATTTTATAAATCTAAGCTGTTTTCTTGAGTAAAGATACTGTCGCACATAGCTATATCGGCAGCACGATATACAGAAACTCGTGGCTGCAACAGTCTTGCTCAATATTTGTTTAATAGGAATACGTGGCTTTGCAGTAATTTGTAGCTAATGACTTTAGTAGTGAAGCTTCAGGCGGTGTCACGTGTACGTTTATGAAAACCTACCACGTGCTCTCAACTCGATCCAGTTTACGACCTAAAATGAACTCTTAAACTAGCTATATAGGGTATATCTATATCCCTCTGTCTATTATTTCTTCGTTTAATTATTTCAACACGTCCTGGTAAAACCTCTGAACGCTACCGAAAAAAAACAATAAAAAATCTCTACCTACTTTAGATTACAGAAGGTAAAGATTTTTAAATATATATATATTTGACAACTGATTTGTCCAATGTAATTGGAATCACATAAATGCATCCACGTAGACTGATTCAGGAATATTTGTTGACTCCTCTGGAATCTCCTTGACATGGTATGCTATTTAAAATTTGCAAGAAAAATAAAACGACTATTGGATTTTTTTTCTTATTTTTTATTTTTATGTACAAATAGAAATTCCCTTAGGTAAAATAAACTTACTTAAGTCTTAAATTATGATACTGTACAGATTTTGTACGACGGAATGCGGCCAGTGTGGGGAGATCCCGGCTGTAGGAGTTATGGCAAGTCCTTGAATGTGCTGGTGCTTAATAAATACGATGTAGTACGATGTGCATCCCTATGGAGTGTAGCTGGTTAGAACAGAACTATAACTACGTAAATCTTAAATTCGTCTCAATGGGCACTAGCGTTTTTTGTAGCTAGCAACATCAGGACATCAACACCCTGATATAAAATTTGAGTATGATCACTGTAATGTTTGGTAGTATCTTAAGTTAGGGGGATCACAGACGGAGGCCGGGGTTGGTGCTGGCGACGTAATTGAGGAGCTCGTCGGAGTCCTCGCAGACGACAGGCTTCTCGTGGTAGCAGGCGACGTCGTGCCACGCGATGCCGTCGTTGTACACGTTGTTCAGCACGCTCAGGCAGGACTCGGAGGTGCCGTTGATGTCGAACTCGGCGTTGTCGGGCTGACGTTGCTTCTTGTGGCCGGTTTGAGACCAAGGGTTGTAGCCCCAGCCGTTGGGGATCTGTAAAGGAATGAGTTACATCAAATATTTTTTTATTGAAATCGCTAAATAGTCTTTTTTCATATAGTCTAGTAGTCCAACAGTCTAGCAGATGCTGGACTGTTGGAAATAAATAATGTTATGAAAAGCTTCCGCCCAGAAGTTGTAAAATCATCGATGGCATTCCAAATGAGGCATTTAGGTTAATACTAACATAAAACCCGTCACGAACAAGTGCCGAAGTTAAACACTATTTGCACTTAAGTGATATAACGTAATAGAAATACTTCAGTGTTCGAAAATGCGTAATAACTCAACTTTCACACAACAAAGCGTCGATTGTACGCACAGGTGTGTCGTCGAAAGTTTATGATTCAGTAAATAAGTACGTGACGGTAACGGGGAAATCTCCTTCTTCTTTGAGGTCCATATGTAACGCATTAGTTCCGCCCATAACAAAGAACTTTACGGCGTACAATGTAAACAAATAAATATACTTTTCGTAATTTTTCTAGGAAAACAATAGAGCCGGCCAGCTTTTTTTAAAAATCGTAACGAACGGACCAGTGACAAGTATCAGCGGAATCTTCTTAAGTGCCAATAATGCGATTTTTAACATGCTTTCCAAGTAGGATGACCCATTTTATCGCGCAACCGAGTGAGTCATCTTCTGGATAATGTTATCCTATTAAAATCTTGTTACCAACCTGGGTAGTGGGAGACAGCTTTTCGCGGTTCGCGGACCAGAACCAACCAAATACATTCTTAGGCTCCAGGTCCTTGCGGTTTTCACAACCCTTGAAGTCACAGAGGCGACCCGACGTCCAGATGTAAGGCACATCGTCTGCAATAAGAAAACAACATGTCTAAGTATCATTTCATGAGGTCAACGCAATGAAAACATCACAGGGTCACTCTTCAGATGTGCTAAGAGCGTCAATGCCCATTACAATATTTATAAAAATTATCTACCGATGCTAGTGAAATGTGAAGGCTCCCAATTACGTGTCGCCTTCACATGGTACTTCGAAATTACCGTTAGAATTTCACAACACTTTGTTAGATGTAGGTACTCACTTTGTTGGATGAGCTTGAAGATTAGATTGTTTTCTTCTTGCGTCTCCATGGAGACGAGGTCCATGCAGTATTCGCGGCAGATGTTACGTCCGTCTAGCCAGTCTACTTTCCTGTTGGCTAGGGCGGGAACATGACCGCTGTAGAAGTAGTTGTGACCTCGGTAGAAGAACTCTTTTGGTCCTAGAAGAAAAAATGAAAAATGATTTATAATGATGTTTGAATAATGCATATCGGTTGCATTTACAAAACATCCGACTCAAGGTTGAATCGTGACAGTCAAACGTATAAATAATATTTAGCAGTGTATTGCTTATATTTAGTGAGGTGTTAATAGATGACAATCGAAGACCCTCGGCGTGACAGGTCATGTACCTACACATCAGTGTTGTACCACGGTCGTGACATTGAGGTGCCTGCGAGCAATTGTGTTAAATTATCACGAGCTATGTCAGTGTCGCAACACAACGACGCCATTACATAATGTAACGGGTCACGCATCGCGACCTTTCCTCCTTACTTACATAAAAACGCAGACGACATATTTCAAGCCGTATATGGATAATGTCGGCAAAAACGAGAAAAATGGTATACATAATTTCCAAATTAGATCAGCTTTGATTTAAATGGTGCTAACATTAAGTGTCGATCGATTTATTACGCAATCGTGATGTCCTTGTACTTATTATTTATTTTATTTTAGCTTAAAAATATCATTAAGACTGCATTATGATTCACTTCTTCACTGAAATATTATGATTCACTTTGAATAGCTATTTATCATTAATGTTCTAAAAGGTCCTATAGGTTCTTATTCCTTTACGAAATCGATAGAGGTAATTACTTGAGATTGATTACGGTTGGAGCTATTGCATCTTTGTATCTCAACCCAGGTTCCATACTGCTCCTGGTCAATTGATATATTTCACTAGTTCTGACGCAGCACAAAGGATGCAATTAGTAGGTACATAAGGCGGCACAATTGTATACAAATCGTTAGTAGGTACCTAGCTATCTATGAAGTGTATCTAAAAGCATCCGCGACCTACATACCTAACCGGCTAACTCCTATTTGTAGTTCTACAAACTGGATCGTACGGCGACAATTCTTTCGTCATTTCATCAAATACTGGGCAGAATTGTTGCATGAAGTATGTAATATGTTTGTTCTAAGTCGACATTTGGTAGGTATGTGCAGAATGATTTTGGCAGACGATGTTGCAACGATGGTGGGGTTTGCGGCTGCGGACGACGCCACGCGGCGCACCGACTCAGATGCGTCGGTCACGCGCCAAGCCAACTGGGCCAAGGATCGCTACCGGATGCGATTTTTATATTTAACCAGCCGGCCAGTCCACGCCTATTGTCAAGCCGACAATCCTAATTATCTGCATTTATTAGTTATTTGATACGAAAATATGTAATCGTTTATCGTTTAGATGCTAATTTTTAACGCTACATTTTTTATCAAGTTTGTTTTTCAAGGTTTCTGTTGTTTGTTGACAATACCTACAGGTGCAACAAAAGTTTAGTAATTCATGGACTTAAGGATTTATATCCTTAAAGTTCATGGATTTTTTATTTGAACATTTATTAGTGTTCTTTCTGAGCTACAATGTTAGATGTCTCCTCTTAGGTAAGTGTATCTCTGGACCAACTGCGGGCTCAAGTTGACCACAAACAATCTAGCCGAATGGAGTATCCTTGGCCCATCCAAAACATAGTATCAGTGTGGAGGTTCTCCACAGGATATATTACTCTCTCGTCCTACTTAGCATGCACAACCATGACTGAAACGAGGTTAACGAGAGAACTGTCCAGATGGCCATATATTGACCGGACAAAATGTTAGTCGAATCGAAAGAAGAATAAGCTATATGCAAATCTAAACTTAAGATAAGTACCACGTCGCCTAAGCTTAATCATGAAGGCCCTATTTTTTGTGCACGAGTCCTATTTAGATGGTAATTATAGGGGACTGCATCATTATTAGTGATTTTGATTACAATGTGAATGTGTTGAGGTTCGCACGATACGCGGACGAGGATACACAATGATTGTGCTAAGACCTTGCATAATGACAGACTGACGGATGTGCGACTGTCCTTTGAAATCCGGCCCGGAGACACTGACTTCAGACTCACGAATGTCTGGCTCACTTTATCGCCCAAACGGTCTATGCCAGTATACAGATTCAATGATAAGATCTATGAGTTGCATAGATTTATTACTGTCAGTTTATTTTTAGTTTTGACTTCGACCAGTGTCAAGTTCATAAAAATACTTTATAATTATTTAATTTTGTGGTCGTGCTTCACCAAAAAAATATATTGTTGACTACGTGACCAATTGAGGCCAGGTGCGGTGCACACCGTACATTTACATGCATTTTCTGGCTGCGCGAAGTGGTAGCACCGCCATGGCGTTCCAGTGAGGCACGAGCCTTACAGTAATTTTGATTTTCATTTAAATTCGGTTGTAATCGTACAGAACTTCACTGGAAATAAATCCCGCAAAGAATCCCATTTGTTTTGATTTGGCTTCACACGGTTTGTACATTTAGCCAGTGTCAAGTTTCGAAAAAGGGTATTTAGTTTACACAGTCACTTTGAGGTCCATTAGAATATGGATGTGCCACATTTTAATGTTTTTTCAGTATTTGGCTGAAATGTATCGAGTCAGCCTTCACGGCAAACTTCTCTGAGATAACTACTACAATAAAAATCTCAGCGCCATTTTACTGAGATCACGCCGACAATGATCAGTACCGTAACTGGGGCAGTGCCAGCGGCGCTCAGGCACAGGGCGCAGGCCATGGAGGGGCGCAGAAATATTTCAAACCAGAGCCAAGTTTTTGATCAAGCTAGGTAGAGCTTACATACAATACCTGTTATTTATAGTGTACATGGGTTGTAGACGCTTTTTAAGCAGGAGTGCCGATTGCGTAGTTGCCCATTTCGCGTTTTTTTTACATTCGCGTATTTCTTTATTCTTCGGCCTGAGTATGATTTAAAAAAAAAATAAGAGGGACTGTTGGAGGAGTTCGCACCGGGCGCTTAAAAGGCTTTTTACAGCACTGAAAATGATTCCACATACTATCCAGATATGTAGACATGATTCAATGTACAAAACTATACCGATTTCACATTACAATATCAGAAAAAAATACAAATAAAATTAAAACAGCCACTGCATTTTACTCAAAAAACTCCCTCCAAAATCTTTCTATTGTAAGCTTTAAAAATGCATTTTTTTTTCTCAGGTTTTAGAAATTGAAATTAGATGTATTACGCACCAGATAGTTGTTTAGTGTTTGTTACTTATAGCTTGAGGATAAGATTGCAAGTACACCTAATAAATAAAGAACACAAAAAAAACAAATGTGGAAAACTGACTCAAAACCCAGAAAAATAGAGAAACGTTGTTGAGATTTGAAATACTGCAGTGAACGCAAAGTTGTTGATATTTTGAATTACAGTCGTAATCATTTACAACTGTTATAAAGGATGATCCACAATCATATACACGGCAAGGTATGGATCGTAACCTATCAAAATAAATCGTAAAATGATATTAAGCTTAAATAGAATTACGGTTTCATTCGTCGAATCTATGAATTCATGAGCTAATGTAGAAGATGAGTTATTATAATAGTATTGGATTGTAATATTGAAAGGAACGTAGAGATGAAGGTTGTGTTGCTAAACCCAGTTTTGTTTATATTAGCCACTACGTCTAACATCCTAAAAGACAGGAAGCTTTTGCAACACTTGCATTTGCCTCAAATATTCCAACAGATCATAATTTATATGAAGCATAAAGTCATAATTTATGGTATCCATAAATTAGGAGAATACTGCGAATGTTAAAAGCCTAATTTAATGATGACTTCGATTTATAGCGAGCTACTACATTAGTTCAAATGTCATTCTGAGCGGTGTGACAAATTTTTACGACATTAATATTGAAACCAATTACACGAGGCTTAATTTATCTATCTATCCAAACTAACTTGTCATTTTTGGATTCAAAAGCTCTTGATTGTTTCTATAATTTGATAGCTTTAATTTAGAAGGAGAAATGCCTTAGCCCAGCCGTGGGACACACACAATAGGCTATTAAAAAAAATAGCTTTACCGCTACAAACATAAATAAAAAAATACAAACGTGTAAACTTATACGCAATACACTCAGACCCGGATCAATTTATCAGAAGGCCATAAAAATATTGGTTCCGTGCGAGAATTGAACCTGCGACATGCAGAGCAGTAGGCAATCGCTCAACCACAGTACCCAAAAATTTGGGTACTCTCAACGAATTGCACAACGTGAGACAAACCTATAGTACTCGTACTTAGACTAGTTTTTTTTTTTTTAAACTGTACCTGTTTTCCATTTCAAGATTACAAAAACACAGAATCCGGTACAAAAATACCCCACATGTGAAATTTAATTTATAGCACCAGGGTTAATAAATCTACAAGTAATAGGTAACTTCATGTGCATACAAGTATTAAAATTTGTTAAGCGACCATACTCAAATGTACAGTTTTGAATTTCGCCATTCTGTACATTAAGTTAAACGTAAGTCATAATTTATTGTTTTATGCCAGGTATTTTAAAACATATTGAAAGTTTTAAAATGATAAATAGCACTTTAATTGAAATAATATTGTTTGTTTGATAAATATGCCGTTTTAGCCAATAATACCCGTGACCCACGCCCATGACCTGCCACATTTGAACCCATGAACTTACGATGGCATTCAAAGCTTTAAGTATATGCTAAACTGCATCCATGTTTGATACCTACACGTACTTTATGACGTAAGGAAGATTCATCGCGGGCTGAAACGTAAACGGCAAATGAAGGAACACAGCTGTGTTTTAGTCAATAAAAGTCTAACACTCTGTCCCGCTCCACCCAGAGCAAGAGAAGTTATTTGATGATTTCCTAGGGTTATATCCCTGGTATTTCGTACATCCCATAAAATTAAATAAAAACGAGAAATAATTGTATCGGAAATTCAAGGAGTCTAGGTTACATAAAAATCAGGAGTTGCAAAGCGATTCTCGGCGCGGGCTTGCGGACGATGTGCAATGGGTAGCTTATTGTTCGGTCCTCTGGGACCAAGCTTGATATGTCAGCAAGTTGGACGGAGCACAAATTTAAAAGAAGAGTGTGTAGTTTTACCAATACAATTATGTGAGGGAATGTTGCTAGAAAGATATATTACGGACCTGTGAATTTAAAATGCCTATCCAAATCTTAATAAACACGCGAAAAGAAGAGAGCTTGGGTGGATGCCTGCTATAAGGATGCGGGATTTTTCGAATAAGTTACCGTGGCCCTAAGACGCAAAGGGCAACTTAAAAACACAGGTGGGTTTTAATAAAAGCCTGACACGCCGTCCCACTTCAAAAAAAAAACAATAATATAAAATATATAATTTAAGAATAAACACAACTCATTTTAAGAAGTAAAAGAAAAAAAGAAAAGAAGTAGTGAAGTAGTGTTTATCTAGTTTTTAGTTGCGTCATTCCGTACAAATAAATTGATTTTCTTTCTTTCTTTTTTTTTCTTTCTTTCTAAAAGATTGCAACACCAGCGATGAAAAAAGATTTAAGTGCGTCAGCAAAGATGGACAGTTGATGGAATATAAAAAAACTAGTCATAATACCGAACCAGAACAGCATGGCAGATGATCCCAGCAACAGACACAGCTTGACAGAACTTATGCATGGCAAGCTTTAAGAATACAATTCCCGTTTCTACATACAAACGCTGTGGTATGCACCTCAAATGAGACACAAAGCCATTTGCCAGTTGAATTGCTGCAGAAGAGCTACTGCACCAATCTAGCTCGGGGTCGAAGAGGGTACGACATCATGGTAACAATTTGTCAACCGACTTTAGCCCTCACCCCCTTCAAAATAAATGCTGAAATGGGTTGAAGAGATACACCCCTCAGCACAGCGGTCGCTCGATACGTTTTCACCCATGTGTATAATGCGTCACATCGCTCATCTCTGCTTGCGTGAGTAACCAGTAAAATGGTAGCCACAAGAGTCACAGCTTTTTTTATTTATAGAAACTAGTGCTTGACTGCGATCTCACCTAATGGTAAGAAGGGGTGCAAACGTTGATGGTGAGACGCACTAGTTTATCCCTCTAGCTTTGAGGACACCTAAATTATAATCTGACGAGAAGACAGGCAAACTGTTCCAGTCCTTCGATGTACGCGGTATAAACGACGAGGCGAAACTCTTGGTCCGGACTGTAGGAGTTTCAACAACGAAAGGGTGGGTATTCGCCGTACATTTCAGTTGTCCGATGGTAAAAAGGAGTGGGCGGAATCAAGTTATACCATTCTCGGGCACACTCTCCATAAATTGTAGCATTCTAGGTATAAGTATTTGGGCTAGGCATTGTCAATGAGTCTTTGAGGATTTTCCCTTTGATGTATAGAAATATTGTTGTATGGTATTGCTATTTGCTACAAATTAATACATGAGAAAATTTTAAGCACTAAAAAGCACAATGAATTTTTCTTGGAATGCCACGCCCAAAAGTACCTAGCTCATAATCAGAACTCAGATGATCAGTCTTGTATTAGGTATAATGATTGTTTACACAAGATGTACGAGTATCAAAAAAATGCTTACAAAAATTAAGAAGAATCCACTGTAGACGGCCGTGAGCTCAAACCTACACGATTGTAAGCTTATAATAAAATAATTAATTCCAACTTAACGATGCCCCATTAAAAGTACAGAAGTTGTATAGTAAAGATGTCTTGTGTCGTGGCGTCGTCAAGGTACTATTGCAGTGGTCAAAGATAAATAATATACCACTCGGAATACATGTTTACCATTGCAGATACTTATGTGCTTACAGTAGATAATACGTGCCTATTTACAATGTTTATTACTTTATTATGTGCGAAGAAGGCGTAGAGAACGCTTTGAAGTAGTTATTGCGATACAAGATCCTCTAATGCGAATCATTTGTACATACATAATCGTTGATTACACCGAAATTATAATCTCAATGAAATAGAAGATGTAATAATAATTCTTTATTGTCCAGAAAACAAGGAAACATAACATAATAAAATACACTACCCTCCACACTAGGATTCCCTGTGTCGTGGAGGGCAGTCTCTTGCGTCATAGCATACGTTGTACAATAACCGGAACAATAAAGAGAAAAGCAAAACCAAAAACCAATGAAGTGCGAGTGGTACATGTGATGAGTGTGTGTGAGTGAGTTAGGTGTGCGTGTATGTATGAAAGGGTGTGTGTGCCTTTGTGTGTATGGGGGTATGTACGCATGTGAGCAAATGAGTGAAGATGAGTGTTTGTGTCTATGTTTATGGTGTACATATAATGATAGTTAAGTGTGTGGATTGCTAGTACGGATTTTTTAAAAACGATTCGGTCGTATCATAATTCAGACCAAACATGTATACAAACCAACCCCTCCACACATACCACCTATACATTTTTATAAATATCATCATCATCATCATCATTTCAGCCATAACCGGTCCCGTGCGTCTCGCATCCATCAGATTCTCACGACCCTCACTAGGTCATCAGTTCATATACGCCGTTAAATTTTAGTCGTTTTAATCCCGCATCCTGGTCGATTCGGTACATGAAATACTATCGATTTGTAAAGAGAAAATTTGAAAAAAAAGTACTTTTTTTTAAACTCGAATTAATTTACACATGTACGAAATTAATTTCTTTAAGTAAACTTCAGCTGAGCGAGGCCAATGAACTGTAGGTAGTTAGTACTCAACGACCGACAACTACCTACAAGATCATTGACTCGTTTACTTAAAGAAATTAATTTCGTTTATGCCATGTTTAGTTTTTTAAAAAAAGTACTTATTTCTTTCTTTACAAAACGATAGTATTTCATGTTCCGAATCGACCCTCCGCGGGATTAAAACGACTAAAATTTAACGGTGTATTTATAAACATACTAGCTTCTACCAGCGGCTTCCCCGCGTGAAATTCGGTTTCTCCATACAACCTTCCAACCCCGTTTTAGGGGTGGAGTTTCGTAAAATCTTAGCGGATGTCTACACTCTATAAGGAACCTACCTAACAAATTTTAAGTTTGTAGGTGTTATAGTTTCTGATTAATCAGTGAGTGAGTTTGGCTTTTATATATTATGTTACCGGCTATCTATATAATCTGGTATTCTATACAATACCTGGGCAATATATAGAATACGGATTAAACTAAGGCTTTTATTTTCAGGTGGTGATAAAAAAATAACCCGAACCTAACCTGTAAATACATCACCTCTTTCCCTCAGGCGGTTGCCTCCTTCTGCGAAGCAGTAATGCTAGCTAAGGAGGAGGCCGACCGCATCAGGCAGAGGCAACGGGGCGCTCGCCCCAGCCGCCGCCGGGATTCCGATCCCGATTTCCGGCCACCGTAGGCGCGGGCTTGCGGACGGCGTGCAATGGGTAGCACGCTGTCCGATCGTCCGGTAACCGACCGGACCGAGCCCAAGTCGTCGACGGCGCGTTCTGTTCCCGCGCGCCTCAAGGAGCTGTCAGCACACCGAAGAGACCCAGCCTGCTAACTGCAGGCAGGCAGGGTCGAAGCCTGCTGGGGTCAAGGGCCGTTTTCTGAGAGGAATGCTCAGCCCCGGCACTATAGGCAACGAAGGAACGGGGTAGGTTTTTAGTCAGTAAGAGTCTGACACTACTTCCCGCTCCACCCAAGGGCGGGATTTGTCATTGGATGATTTTACCTACCATAAAAAAAAAAAAAAAAAAAACCTCTTTCCCTGCTCTCATCTTTACACCACATTACCGGCTGCGCATTCGGTATTGTATAAAATACCTGAATTATACAAATTGCCGGTAAGATATATATATAGATTAATATAAATTGTGAAAAAATAACTACCACATTAATTTAGGCATTATTCGGTTATGGGAAGGGTGCTAATCGCAAACTATTGTTAGAAATATTTTATTATAGAAATAAAACATTCTGTATTGTATTTGTATGAGTTGTTAAATTTTATTCTCAGAACTGCATTGGAACAATGCAATTTTATAACTATAAAAAAGATGAACAGTAGCGGCGAAAAGAGAAAATACCTAACAATGTGTTTATTTAGACATAGCTTTCACATTTTACAAGAAACATTTATCACAATAAACTTAAAGTGTCTATAAACATTCAAAGAATCCTAAATAAGTTTTAAATCTACCGTAAATTAAGGTGGATACTTACAAAAGAATGTTAGAGCACACTATAAATAGCTGTTTGATGAAAGATTATGCAAATTTTCAACTTAAGTCGTATTAAATAAAGAAATTAATAATAGAATGTCTAGATTATTCTTTAATACAAATAAGCAGCTCGTAGCGGAATCTTCCTATTTCCTATTTTCACTCTACGATTGTTTGTGGTATTAGACCGCGTTGCCGTTGAGTTTATTAAAAAGTAAAAGCGTAGTTAGTGTCTATGGCCATACAATGAGGGGGGGTGCGGAGAGTTAGGGTCTGAATCAATTAGTTTAATGACAATGGGCAGATGTTGCCAGATTGACTGTCATAGAGCGTTAGGATAGTTACTTTGTGATGTGGAAGCTATCGTTCGCAGACTAGTGGACAGTTTCATCGTATGAGGGTAAATGTTCCATAGACTGACTACGATACACCAGCCAGATTTTAGTGAGCCCTTTTGCAATGTTTTTGATGCAGCTGATCTTCAATAGAGTTAAGTATTGCAGGGTCATTTGCAAGAAAAGGCTAAAATCTGCTTTGAATATAGTATACAGTAACGGGCTAAGAAAAGAACCCTGAGGTACACCAATAACTATATCATAGACTCATGACGTGCTTCCATCCTCATTCCCAAACATTTTCTCGAAAACTATGACTTCACCACCATCACATAGAATTCGTGAAGAAGGTATACTTTGATTTTGTACAGCAAACCTCTGTGCTCACTCAAACTTATATTCTATCAAAAGCCTGCTGAACGTCTAAAAGCAGCTGAGCAGTATGCATTATTTTCCAAGGATGCCTCGATGACCTGCTTTGTCATCAATAAATGTGCATAAAGTAAACCTGACTGAGATTGATGTTTAGAATTGTGCTTTTTTCTACTTGAAGCTAGGGCAAAAACTTGTTTATCGTTTTACATTTTTAAACACTTGGACCACCCCATGTGAAAGCTTTGCCGACGCACATGTAGTACGTACACATAACTTAAACGAGTTTTGAATTCCAAGTTGTTTTCTCCGACATTAAGAGACAGCGGAAGTACTATAATTACATATGACAAAAAATGTTATACCCTATATTATGATATTGCAGGTTTCTTTAAGGGCTAAGTTACACTTACAAAGTTACAACATGCGTATCAATAACCGAGTTCTGTTGCATAAATTGTTGGATAATACTTAATATTAATAATACGTCAGACGAATTTAATTTATTAACATAAAATATCAATGACCGCTCACTTTCAACAACATGCGTAACAGATGAAGGAGGCAGTTTAAGGAAAAATGTTTTGCATTTTTTTGCAGTTATATGCAATCCTAGTACTAGAGCTTTAAGGTTTCTAAATAAATATAATAAAATAACAATAGAATAAATTTATTTAACCATTATTACAAATAGTTTCTTTAAGAATTGAAATGAGAAAGCGAGGAACCGTGATCGATGAAGGAAAGAATGGAGGGAGACTTATGCCCAGCAGCAGGACAATATGAGCTAGCTATAATAAACAAGTATTTTCTAAAATGCAAGTATAACATAAACGGAAATCGGTAATTTTTTTTATTTTTAAGAAAATTATTACAATGATCCCTAAACTAGACGCGCCTGTTTCTTGGGAGCTGCAAAACGAGTTAAATAAGTACTGACACAAAGTCCTGGACGTTCTATGCATGGTAAGAGGTATATTAATAAACTCTAACACAAAGAAATAATTAAGTACAAAGGAAGATTGGACTTGGATTATGCCCCTGAATGTTAACATTGGTAGTATGTATGTAAGAATTTAGGTAAACAAAAATCACATTCCTAACTGCTAATTACTTAAAGTCTATTTACACAAACGTGCAAATAGACGAATATTGAAGTTCAAGTTTAAAATAAATACTCCAAATATGTCACAACCGTATGATAATCAAAAAGAACTATATATTTGAAATACAAAGGCTACACAGTACGTCTTATTTTTTAAATAGTAGTATTATGAAACACGTTACTGTAACTAGTTTTTTTTTTAATATTCATTTGACCTCACCCACCATCCTATTAAATCAGTAAGTGCTTTGTTGCGTATATTCAAATGCGTATAGCTCTAAAGTTGTTTTGTCTAATTTATAAAAGAGTAGCCGAGTGTTAAACACACCCTCTGAGTCATCGGTATAATTAATTCAAAATTGCTAGAATTATCGTATCTCATATTTTTCTAGAACAATATAATTCAATTAATAAGTAAATATATGTAAAAAAAAGATAGGTAGAAACTAGAAACCAAAACCTAACTTCCGTGAGATATTAGAATTGTAGACATCACATAGTTACTTACATACATCGTTAAATTTTGATCATTTTAATCCCGTGGAAGGTCGATCCGGCACATGAAACACTTTATTTTTAATTTTATCTTTCATATCGATAGTGTTTCATGTACCGAATCGACCCTCCACGGGATTAAAACGATCAAAATTTAACAGTGTATATTTATAGGCAGATGTCAACGGAAAAATCTCATTGCTGTCCTATCTAGAATCGACATAGATATAACATGCAATCTTTGCTCCACCAAGTAAATTTTAATTTACAGCTGTTTTAATCACTATGGTTTTTATTTGTCAATTTTCCGTCATAAACAATACTCTTTTAGCACTACAAACGCCATTTCTGCTAAAAAAAAATATATCCGCCTCCATTAAACAACTTTAAAAAGAAAAAGATCTCTGGACGAGGAAACGGAAAAGTGCTTTTCCCAATTACGAGACCGTACTTGAGAGCGGACGGACGTCGGGAGGAGGAGGTGAGGGAAGGACAGGAGGGGGGTGGCGTCCTCGAACGAGTCCGCGACCTTGCGAGGTCAATGACCCGCGGAAGCTTTTACTTTCCTACGTAATAATTACGTGCTGTATCTTCATAGTTTGATAGCTTAAACCGTGCTATCTGTGCAATGTTTATTTTTTTAAAGCGTGTTTTCTTATATGATTTTTATAAAAATCTAGCTTCTGCCAGTGGCTTCGCCTGTGCAATATAAGGTTACTCAATACAAACTTTGTATTCCCGTTTCATCCCGTCAGGATGTGAATTTCGGAAACTCCTTTCTTAGCTCACGCCTAACGTCATTAATCATCGTCATCTACGAGCCATATTTCAGAGCAATCCAATCAGTGGTTTGAGCTGCGTGTTCATAAATTAGTGAACCAGTAACGGTTGCCTTTTATACTTATTGATTAACTTCTCTGAATTTGTATTTCGGAAGGTTTAGACCTACACGAAAAGGCTGGTTCGAAAACTGCTCTTGAAAAAAGATAATATACTCATCTGTTGAAAATTTGTGTGAAATGACAGTTTTTTTTTTAAGATTTTTTACAAATAAAGAATAGATAAGTAATGGAATAGTCGAAATCCAAAGTTAGAATTAATAATAAAAGACAAAAGTTTTAAAATTAGACGTGACGAAGTAGTAATAAATAGACGACCGGATTTATTTTTATTTAGTTAGTCTTGTCTTCAAACTAGTCTAATAAAATAAAAATTATGTGCCGAATAATTATGATAAAAACTAATCGAAACGATGTATTTTTTATTTTTTAGGGTTCTGTAACCAAATGGTAAAAATAGGACCCTATTGCTATCTCTTCGCTGTCCGTCCGTCTGTCACCAGGCTGTATCTCATGAACCGTGATAACTATAGACAGTTAAAATTGTCACAGATGATATATTTCAGTAGCAGCTATAACAACAAATACTAAAACAGAATAACATTAATGTTAAATTGGATTTTTTTTTTTGAGAAAACCATTTTTCTTTGCTTCGGTAGATACAGAACCCTTCGTGCACGAATCTGACTCGCACTTAGCCGATTTTTATACCATCCTATTAAAACGAATTCTAGTAAAAATAACAAAAAAGAACTACTACGAAGGCATGGTGCAAGCAATAATTTACAACCTTTTAGATTTACCATAAATTAATATCATTAGAATCCAGTTTTCTCATCACATTGGTCTATGGTTGCTATAAGCTAAATAACTTCAAGGTTTCTCTCATTTCCTGGTACATCAAACGAACGTTTTATGAGGTCAATTAAATAAATTATTACTGATCTGTTTCATTTTGTCATTTAAGTGTCGTACGTCGTACGTGATATAAGGTTTGAACGTCATTCGTCAATTTTTTTTAGTCGATATAAACTAGTGCTTGACTGCGATTCCACTTGATGGTAAGCAGTAAGTTTAGAAAAATATAATATTAGTTTATCAATAGAAGAACGGAAAAGCATAATAAAGCCATTTAAATGTTAGTTTTTTTTTTACGTTTACAGACATGTTTTCTGTATTATTTATGAAGGTATAAAAATCTAGCATATATATTTAATTGAATTGGTACAAAAAAAATTGACGCGTATCTAATCTATGTGCATTGCCGAAATGTTTAAAACTTGTCCTTTTTAAAATCCTTTAAAAAAAAGTTTTCTACACATAATTAGCCGTTTCCTGTTGAAACTAACAGTAATAAAGCAACATTTTTACCTACGTTGTCAAAATGATAAGCAAATATTTAATTGCTGGCATCCCGTCGGTGATAAACATCGCTTTATTTTTTAATTAATATATTATAATTATGTAATTAATATGCATAGCAATGAATTACCAAAAATAAAATGCAACTCAAGAGGTGACTTCTAGGTAAGCATGCAAATGTGAAATAGCGGTATTTTTTTATTATTGGAGTTTATCTTTGACCACTATCTCACCAGGGGGCTTACTCTCGAGTTTAATTCCGATCGGTTGATATTGGAATTGTGACTTTAGGTACTCTTGAATTTGATGG
Organism: Leucania comma; assembly: GCA_958295575.1. Taxonomy (NCBI): domain Eukaryota; kingdom Metazoa; phylum Arthropoda; class Insecta; order Lepidoptera; family Noctuidae; genus Leucania; species Leucania comma. The sequence goes on from OY282468.1 coordinate 9,531,531, forward strand.
TAGCGCCAAATTGGTTTAAAATTGCGTTACCACAGGCCAAGACCAATCCCCATTTTACTTAGTTTCCCAAAAAGGTCATGCTATTTGGGCCTAAAATCGAATTCAAGAGTACCTATCGTCACAATTCCAATGTCGACCGATCGGAATTAAACTCGAGAGTAAGCCCCCAGATTGTAATGGATCGGCCCTGGTATCTAAGGCCACGAAGGAGCAGGGTGGGTTTTTAGTCAGTAAGAGTCTGACACTATCTCCCGCACCGCCCAAGGGCGGGAGATGTCATTGGATGATTTTACCCACCACAAAAAAAAAAAAGGATGGTAATGGATGTGGTCGACGATAGAGCACGCTTGCCACTTACCAATTGTAGTATAACAATTGCTATAGGATGGTGCGGATGAGTGTGCATAACTGCATACTATGGCGCATACAATGTAGCTACCTATCCTTTTCTCTCAACTTAAACATGCATATTTTTATTTTTTATACAGCATGGGTAGGATACCCATGCTGTATAAAAAAGACCATAGAAGTATCCTATTCACTCTTTATTTAAAGATCTATAAGTTTTAGCTATCAGGGAACACAGAATCTGGCTGTTTCCACTCCTTACCTGTACGCACAATCAAAGAATTCCTAAAACGTATTTTGCGTATTGGTGGGATGTTGACTAAGTACCGGTGGTGCATAGCCGTACATGATGCGGTACGAAGATTTTTTTGTAGGAGAACGTCCAATAACTTTTCTACTCTATGGTGAAACGGGAGGGGTGAGAGAATGAGAATGAGTCTTTTACTGACTGAACCCCACTCCTTCTTCGGCCCTGCTGGACCTTTACGACTAAAATCTCTTTGAGGCGCGCGTGAAATACTATGCGCCGTCGACAACTCGAGCTTGGTCCGGACAGTTACCGGACAGACGGCCGGCGAGCTATTCGTTACTAATCATCCACAAGCCCACGCCTACGGTATGATTATGGTGTAACCATGCGGTCCATTGATGGAATTAATCTGCACGATTCCGACACACGCCTATCAATAATTTAAAAAACAAATCGCGATTAGATGATAGCATAGATTTGTTACATAAACTGAATCGTAGAGATGCCTTAACGCAACATTGACACAAAAGAACCTGTTTTGCTAATTATACCTATTCTAATTCATTCGTGATGAGTACGAGTAATTATAAATACTTGTTTATTTATTGTTACCATGTAGTTATAGATATAGTGGCTGAGTAGTCAGACAAGAAAAACACTTGTTATGTAATATCGTGATATGAAAATACATAAATAAGTTTTTATCCAAGATTTTGGTCAGAGCGTTTGACTCGCACTTGACCAGTTGTTTTTATAATAAAGTCGGTTTTTTTTTGTAAAAAGATTTTTAGTTGCTAAAGTATGACACGCCTTCTCGCTCCACCTTAGAGCGGCAGAGGTCATTTAATGATTTATTACCTCAAAGAAAAAAGGTAACATATCTTGAACAAGGATTATTTTTTTCCTAGGTCATCATTTTCACCTAACCTTATCCTAACTATGTATGTTGGGGTAGGGCCGATTGAAAATAAAACCAATTTTACATAGAATGACTGCTTTTTTCAACATTACAGTTACCTACTGAGTATCCGGTAACCCTTGTTTGCTGAACTGTTTGTCAGTAGTCGGTTTTTGACTACTGTTCGGTAATGTATAATTTACTTATTTGCGCTAGAGCTACACTATAGTACATTTTGATATAACTGACAAACTCTACATGTCTCAAACGACGTTTTTTAATACACTTACGAAGATATAATTATAAACAAGGGTTGACGCGTGACTCTTGAGTTCGCATAGCACCCAGTCTGATACGATAAATGTAATAAATTGTGTGGGGAGCTCTCGCACTTTTCCACACTAGTGCTAAACACACTAAAATGTGTGCCTAAAAGCAATAGGTTTCCAGTACCTAAGTGTATTGAAAAAGTAATTTATACACTTACTGCTAGCGCATTTCTGGGGGTTGGGTAGTGAGAGGAAACGTCCAGGTTTCTGTGCTACTGCGAGCGTCGCAAGCGCAGCCGCGCACGCCACCAACAACCACGCCTGCATCTATAACAAAGCAGAGAATAACATGAGAACGTTTAAAAAAAATATCAATTTATTTGTGTCATCCCAATTTATTTGTGGTCAGTGCATCCAGTTTATACTTAATCCTCAATACACCATCATGGCGGTCGACTTTGAATGCGCAGGAACAGATTTTTGGGTCTGAATCGAGGTGGGGGGCTGCATGGAACCATAGCAACTGGTAACGATTAAAATCAATTAAGATTGACAACGGAAATTGAAACAAAAACTTTTCCAAATATGCGTCATATTCTATTTAAAAAAAAATCGACTATCATAGACATTTCTAAGTGGCCAAGATTATTTGTTGCAAACTTTTTACTATTTATTTTTGCATTTTGTCACGACTTATTTAAAAAAACAAAAGGCAAACAACTGATACGAAACGCATATAATATTGACAATTGTCATTAATTTTCAATCGGAGTGTCAAGTTTACTTACTACAACATTCAATAAAAACATCCGCGTACGTCTATTCAATGAAAGTACGTTTTCGACAAAATGTACAAAAAAAAAACAGTAAATTAATGTTGTAATAAATAAATTAACTAAATCCAATCAAGCAGGGAAAATTGAAACGGAATTATTCATTAAACTTTTTCAGTTACTTATTATTCATTTACTTTTTTACATTAACTTCGTCATACGCGCCATATTCTAATTTTAAAAAAAAATCGAATATCATAGACATTCGTAATTGCTTTTGCGAAGCCAAAAGGAAAAGAAAAAGACATTCATAAGTGGCCAAAATTATTTATTGCAAACTTTTTACGATTTATTATTCGACTTTCTCACGACAGCATTTCAAAAAAAAGAATCAATTGACGCGAAACGGTATAATATTGACAATTGTCATTAATTTTCAGTTGGAGTGTCAAGTTTACTTGCGGCAACATTCATTAAAAACATCCGCTTGCGCAGTATCGTACTACTCAATGAAACTAGGTAAGTTTTGTCGACAAACTTCATAAAAACTACGTGTAAGAAGAATGCAATGTTTAATTCATAGAACTTGTTCGTGTATAGAGTTTCGTAAATATATCATAAAAAGGCAACTAACAGCTGAACAATGGGTTATTCGCAGTTAATTAAGTTTGACGGAGCGTAAATCTGATTGTGACGAAAACGCGTCAAGTTCTTAATCATACGCAACGAAATCGTACAGAAATGCAGTAGGCATATAATGTATGTGGTCTGACATACACACACACCGGTTAACATTGCTTGTACCCAAAGAATTTATTGCATAAATATGTTCGGTCGAACACCATGCTGGTATAATTCGCGGGAATTGGCGCAGTCATGCGCCATAATGAAGTATGCATTTGACCATTTCTTAAATATTTATTTTAGCTTATTATATAAACTAAACACTGAATAATATTTAGTGTACTTCTTGGCTATTTAGTTTTTTTTTTCTACAGTTAAAGTACTCTGGTGAAGTTTACAAGGGCCTTACAATTACGCGTCGTGCAAGCGAGATATCTGGATGGAGGTTTTTTTTTTTTTGGTGGTAGGTAAAATCATCCAATGACATCTCCCGCCCTTGGGCGGAGCGGGAGATAGTGTCAGACTCTTACTGACTAAAAACCCACCCCGTCCATTCGTGGCCTTAGATACCAGGGCCGGGCTTTCCTTTCGGAAGCAAACCCTTGGCCCCAGTAGGATCAGGATGGAGCTGGATGGAGCTATACACCCTATATAGCTGCACCCCTTTAACAATTCAGTTTAGGTCATCAAATGGATCGCGTTAAGAGCTCGTGGTAGGGCCGCTGAACTTTCAAGCCTTTGCTATATATATATTTATTATTTTAAATAAAAGTTAAAAATTCCAAACTTTGCATTTAATTTGATGAAAACCGTGACATTTGTTATTTTAGAGCTTAGCAGATGCATCGATATAATTTCTCAGCTGACATTACTTTCTGATTTTGAACTTGACATACCAAAGATGAGCTGTTTAAATATAATGGATTGATTAGTCTAATTCCATAAGACCTTCAAATCTTCGCGGTGTCTTAATTATATATTTTTAATCTAAACATTAATTAGGTATGTCGTCATTTGATATTTTAGCGCACAAATATTTGTCATTTTAGATTATTTCGCCATAATGCAACGTTTAAAATAATAATGGAAATATTGCATTATACGTGTGTTTTTAGTTGGATTAGCTTTTTCAAATGACAAAACTGCTACATGTAAATAATTATAGAACTACTTGACTTCGTCTTCACGATTTCGGTCATAGTTTTTTTTTGGCTTATTTAGGATTGATTCAATCTTTGGCTTATAGTGACCCTCGAAAGCAAAGGGCAACTGGAAACACAGGTTTTTTTTTTTTTTTTGTGGTAGGTAAAATCATCCAATGACGAATCCCGCCCTTGGGTGGGGCGGGAAACAGTGTCAGACTTTTACTGACTAAAAACCTACCTTTCCATTCCTTGCCTTTATCCTGGGGCCTTTGGTGACAGTCTCACATAACCTTTGGCCCCAGTAGGCTTCGGCCCTGCTGGACCCCTACAGTTTGCTGACAACTCCTTGAGGCGCGCGGGAACGGTGCGCGCCGTAGACGACCTGAGCTCGGACCGGTCTGTTACCGGACGGACGGACAGCGAGCTACCCATTGCCCACCGTCCGCGAGCCCGCGCCTACGGTGGCCGGAAATTGGGATCGGAAACCCGGCGGCGGCGGCGGCGTGTCCGCCTTTGCCTAATGCGGTCGGCCTCCTCCTTTACTAGCATTACTGCTTCGCAAAAGGAGGCGACCGCCTGCCACTCCTCCTCACTCCGGAGCATGGCTTGAACCAAGCCCCGGCGCGAGAGATCGCCGCCGATCGCCCCCACGAGGACACGGCGATGCTCTTCCCAAGCGGGGCACACCTCGACTGTGTGCTCCACCGTGTCCACCGGGCGGTCCGCACAGTGGCGACACCCGGGCGTCGTCTCCGCACGAATCTTGTACAGGTACGGACCGAACTTGCCGTGTTCGGTCAGCACCTGCGCCAAACGGAAGGTGACGACGCCGTGGGGCCTTTCCAGCCACGGGAAACACAGGTGGATTTTAGTCAATACAAATCTCATATTCCCTCTCGCTCCTCGGGAGTCCTGAGTTATTTGATAATATAAACAACAAACAAGTATTGATAAAATCTTGTTCATAATCTTGTCTTATACTCATTACAAACAGAAGTTAGCACTACAACAAAAACACATAATTACATAAGATCGTGTATCCCAAAAGCTTTCAATTCAGGTCTGCGACAGTGAGTGACCGGGGCAACGGACCACGTTGCGTGTCACATTGAGCAACCCAACCTTTGCGATGCAACGACCACATATTAACATTATTGACCGTTCAGTAACCTACACGGCGTAAAAAATCATTAACTATATCCTTGCATAATTACAAAACAAAGTCTCCTTCCACGTCAGTCAGACTGTATGTTCGCGATAAACTCGAAAACTACTGAACGGATTTTCATGCGATTTCTACTATTAAATAGAGTGATTCATGACGAAGTTTTAAGTGCAATATATGCATATTTTAGTAAAGAAAAACTGAGAATTTCGAAGATTTATGACATCCGTGTTAAGTCGGGGCGGTTATTAAAAATACGATTGTAATTCTATGTCTCCTTCCGTCTGTATGTTTGTTTGTTATATTATCACGCCTAAACAGCTGAATCAATTCACTGATAAATAGGACTTCAGAGAAACACTTAGGATACTTTTTAACACGAGACTACTTTCCCTTTAGATAATTTTCGACTTTAACGCGAGCGAATCCGCAGGCGGTAACTAGCATTTATGCAACTCTTTGTAACTTTGTCGTCTATCCTTGTTGTCTTTCGGTTAGTATGCCGAGTCAATACGTGCTTCGCCTACGATCGGAACTTGCAAATGTTGACAGTATGATGTCACTGTCCAGCTAATGTCACCGTAACCGAAAATTCATGTAATTGTTTTAGAGACCGTAACTTAGGTCGTCTTGTTGGTCAACCACGTTGTTCTGTTACGTAAGTGAAGTATGTCGCCGAACGAGTCTCTCTGTGGTTAAACATGTCTCGAAGATACGCTCGGGGCGATTTTTTAATCGCTAAAGGCTGCAACGGAAAGAAACTTCAATTTAATAACCGTGGAACCACGTGAATGGTTTTTTTTTTAAGGTGGAAGAAATAATAATCAAAGAACTTTTCCCAATCTGGGTGGATATAGGTGTGTCTGATTTTTACTGACTAAATCCCGTTTTTGTTCTTATAGCTGCCGTGAAAAAGTTACCGTGGAACGTACAAGTCCAATGGGCCTCATAAGAAGACTCAAAGTCACCCAAAGGGCAATGGAAAGGGCTATGCTCGGAGTTTCCTTGCGTGATCGAATCAGAAATGAAGATATCCGCAAGAGAACCAGAGTTGCCGACATAGCACATAGAATTGCCAAACTTAAGTGGCAATGGGCTGGGCACATTGCACGCAGAACAGATGGCCGTTGGGGCCGAAAGGTTCTAGAATGGCGGCCGCGTACCGGAAGACGCAGCGTTGGAAGGCCTTCCACAAGGTGGACCGATGACCTGGTCAGAGTCGCTGGAGTCCGATGGATGCGAGACGCATAGGACCGGCCATTGTGGCGACGCTTGGGAGAGGCCTATGTCCAACAGTGGACGTCTTTTGGCTGAAATGATGATGATGATGATGATGGTACAAGTCCATTCGCAGTCAAGCACTAGTTTTTTATAATAAAAATAAAAAGTTTTCAGGGTCACGGCCACTATTTCGAGCATTCCCATAACTCACATAAACGGATACGCTTCTGATTTCTTTTTTCAATATATACGGACGTGCTTCTTTTTTGCATGTTTTTTTTTCTCCAAACAGGATCTCATTCGTCCTAAAATAAACTTTAATTGGTAAATATCTTATGATTCTCGATAATCGTTATTAAAAGACACGTCATGAGGTAAAGTCTATGTAAATAATATTGAGAATAGATCGTGCTATTTACCCGGAATAGCCTGTCGTCAGGCGGAGTATACGCGCATAGACGTCCAGTGAGAAACGATACAAGTTTAAAGGCGTTACTACACTGAAGCTCATGGCTAAGCTACGCACGTATTTATATAATCGTTCAATGCAAAGTGACAAATTTTTTTTTCTGTTGTTGAGGAAAAAACTTTCTAAAGGCGCCCGGATTTTGGGGAAATAGGAGTAAGTCCAGGGATCGTGGGATTTTAAGCTCACTAAAATCTCCCGGTAATGACCAGTAAGCATTTATAAGAACTGTCACTTCTTAAAAAAAACATATTAGAACCTCCTTTTTAACCGAATTCGAAAAGGATTTAGATTCTATGTGCGAATGTATGTATTTTTTTTTACGCGAATAATCATCAAATGCCTTCTCCCACTCTGGGTGGAATGAAATGTAGTGTCAGACTTTTAATAATAAAACCCAGAATTTTTCAGTTGCCCTTTGCGGGGGCTAAGGTACTCTTTCGAACAATCCACAGCCCTGAATCCAGAGCTTCATACAGCCACCTTACGCATGTTGTCAAGCAAATGAACCACGTGGCGGTAGTAACTAATCTCTCCGTGCACATCTAACGTAGCAGACTGTAAGTGGGTGCTCGACTTAAAGGTACGTTTAGCATTCATACCTGTGTGATGTAACCTTGACACCATTCCCTCCATGACCGTAAGCAGTAATTGCGATCGTCATCTCATCAATAAAGTATAGGACGCGTCATCACGATCGCTAAAGGCTTCTCATGTGCAAGCGAATTCAGGGTCCCACATAATGAACTTCCTCAACTAAATATGGAAATTATGGACCATAAGTATTTTAACCGTTTAATCGCTTGCGTCGGATTTCTCCGACGAATCTTTTCGTGTCCTATTCACCACGGTCGTGTGTTTGCGAATGAGTATTCCATCTCGTTTAGTTATTCAATTTACATAGGTGACAGAAGAGCTGACGAGACGCAGTATTTGGATGTGCTACTCTGGCGGAATAAACGTAAGAGTGTTTGTCGAATATATCCGACGTCAGCGGTTTAAAAGGTTAAGTTCGATGTGCAATTATGTTAAAAGTTACTTAAAAGCTTTCCGAATTAAATGAAGCTATTTGTAATTTAATTATGCTGGTATTTGTCGGCTACACGTATTTCGACTTCGTGCACTAAAAGGAAAACGGTAATTGAGGTAAAACTTAAAAGGAGATTTCTAGCTCACACTTGGTTTTTCTTAAATATTCTGGTGCCAAGTTGAGATGCGACAAGCATAACACCATCGTAATAGAAACATTCAAGCATTTAAAAAAGACAATTCAAATAATACTGGGGCCAATTGGCTTCCGAAAAGATAACCCCGATCTTGGAACGATGGGCAGGAACATAATAGGTTTGGTTCTAGTCAGTTAAAGTCTGCCCTCCTGCTCCATCTAAAAGCGGGAGAAGTCATTAAATGATTTCCCGCCTTTAAAAAAGCCCTTCGAGTATCTAGGAACTCGTCTACGTATTTTGAAGGTTGTTGTTTTTTATTTTGGGCAGACCCTCAGAAAAACGAAGAATTCATTGCTAAATAGATATATCACAGTAAACAATAAACCTCAAAAATGGCGACCAAAGTTGACAGAATAGTTATGATGCTATGAGCGTACAGTGGCAGTTCGTCGCGTTGTTCTTGCGTATATACAGGTGTTCGTAAGGACCATCGACGAGTTAGTGCTTATTTCGTAGCACGAAACAAAGCTGTTTGTAATCAGTACTTAATAGCGTATCATTACAGCTAAATAAACGTCTAAGTGATATTAGATAAATATCAGCGACCCGACCTCAGTTGGGCAACACACATTAATAGGCAGACATTCGCGTGTAATGCCATTATTACACACATAATAGGATGAATGGGGAGTTCACAAAGAGCCGAAGGTGTTCGAGTACGATACTTAAACAATACCTGTTATATACAACAGTTGAATGGTATTCTTCGCGAATCTGTGTCCCAATCGCGAATTTAGTGCGAGACTTGCAGCCACAATGTTTCTACGAGGGATTTCGCAACGGCCCGAGGCCGGTCGTCCGTCAGATTCGGTCACGATCGTGCTGTTTCGTGCATCTTGCTGCGTCTAGCGCCTTGCCAAACACTGATGCTCTCCACTCACTCACTATTCACCTTATTGTTCAGTACCACGTCACCTTAATTTAGCTAATGACAGCTGAATACAATACCGTTAAACAGATACATGTGCCACGACTTTGCTTCATTTCGACTGCAATATCGCTTACAATGTTTTGTTAGGCCATAAATTCTGTATTAACCATAGAAAATGTAAATAAACTAAAGGTTTATGTTACATATGGCAGTCGGTAATGTTATCGTGCAAATATTGCCATTTGTCGTTAATTTATGCGATCTAAAATTAGTATTTATAAATGCGAAATCATACTGTAACGCTAACATTGTAGATTTGGTTCGAAATAATTCGTGAATCTGGTTTGATTTGAAATCATTGGTTCGATTATATGTATGCAGCGCTGCGACAAAATGTAAATTGATTAGGTACATCACTATATAATGCAGATACGTAATTACCAGTCACATCGTGTCGTGTCGCCCAGTTCTTAATGCTTATTGTACTGAATTTGTCATCGGTCAAGTGAAATTTTTATTACTGTCTACGTAACGTCTGGGTCTTTATACTAAGTATGGTGACACGTGCTACAGCAAACGTTTTACATAATAAGTGTACCCATATGGTAGGTAGGTACTGTAATCGAGATAATCTACCTAGGCGGATGGTTCATCCGAACTTTAAATTCTTTCTGGTTATTGCAGTTTCGAGAACTATTATCTGAAGTTCATGATAAATAACTCAAAGCCAAGACTACCTTTTCTTTTAAATTGGAAAATCATTAAACAACTTCTCCTGCTCTGCATGGAGCGAGAAAGAGTCAGACTTTGGCTGAATAAAACCAACCTGGCATAGGTGGGTTATCCAGTAAAAGTCTTCAGTTTTCGTTGCACAGTAACTGACTCCGAATTACGATTAACTAGACTTTTTTGGTGATGTTCTTTAAAAAGGCCAGGTTCTTAGTACCTACTTACTAATATAGTTACCATCGTGTGTGAATGACTAGATGTGTACTTTAAGATGGGCTGATGAAGCTAGAGGAGCGGAGCACTAGCCGAGCTCAAATTCGTGTATTGTAGACCGACTCTAGAGGAAGCGAGCACGAGCGACTCTCGTGCTCGGCTCCTCCAGCGTAGACTCAATTTTACGTACACATAACTGAAAAAAATTGCCTGTATTTCGTGTATGTATTTGGTGAGTGGACGTAGTGAACCCGTATTTATAAACAACTAAAACTAATTACTTCAATAAAATAACTACTTAAGTAACAATTTGTATGCTAAAGTTAAGAAAGTTTGAAGTTTTCTAACCTCAAGTAATAACTTAATAAGAAATTACTTAGCAACAGGTAACTTCTTTATAAATAAGGTTGTTAGTCTTCACTGGTCAATATCGAGATCAAATAAAACTGTAGGTGTGGCAGTTGTCAGTTACAGACCCGATACAATATTTCTGAGGTATGTATTCGGTATATTTTTTTGGCCGCTATCACTGAGACCCAACCTCAATAATGCAAATTCGAATTCGTTAAACAAAGAGTCGGCGTCATGACGAATGTTTCTATGGCCACAGTGCAGGTGCTATGCGCTACATGTTCGAGTCAGTATTTCTTATCCTGTTCTGTTATCGTGTACGTTACCGACTTTATTACAATGGGAACCAGACTAACTTGCTTTTGTTTAGAAACTAAAAGTGTTCTAGTTTTTTATCTGCGTACGCTCAACCTAGGTACAATAAAAACTGGGTCACTGGAACAGGTAACCGTTCCAATAAAATGCCCCACCTTTTAATAAAACCGCCACGAATGTGGTGACAAGCGCCATTCTGAGTTTTTTTTTAAGTTTAATTCATACATATTACAATACTTCACTAAACAGTACCTGTCATGACAGTAATGTTAATTTCTGAATTGCACAATTTGTCATTTATTCACAAACTAGCAACGCGTCTTAGTTTTGCATGGATGTTACAAATCTTCGACTTTTCTCTATTATAGTATCGATCCTTTTTAGGAAAATTTTACAGATTTTCTCTTTTATAATTAAAAATTATTTATGATAAAACATTCTAAAAAATGTTTATGTGCTATTAAAAACATACTAAGTATAAGGTTAAGGATATTTCGGCTTGTCCATTTTGTTCGCCTTATTTAGCCTGCCAAATAAGACTAAACACTAAACAGAAACGAATAAAAAATGCCTAAGTAATCTCACAATCTCACATTATAGTTATCCGTTATTGATCTACAACTAGAGAACGTGAGTTCAAATTCCTTAGCCTTATTCTTTTTGTTAGCCTAAATAGTGCCTTCAGTGTTACAAGTGGTTACAAGCATCATTAACAATCATACATCGCCAAATTACACAATGCATTGCTCATTGCTATCAAAGTATGCTTACTAAACAACTATTTGCAACTGCAAGAGAATTAAAATCAGTGCCGTGTTCGTCTCCATTAGATGGTAGTTCAATTGCCAGCAATACTAATGTACTAATGTTAAGATTTCGACACCAACTGAATCCGCGTTTCGAATGAAATATCTAGGTTTAAAGATTGTAGTACCTAAGTACTAGTAAGAAATAAGTGCCCTTTAGTTTGAAACTTTAGAAGTAAACTTGTTGTTACTAAAAACTGGGCAAGTGCGAGTCGGATTCGCACTATAAAGCGTTCCGTGCAAACCAACATAAATTATATTTTGGAGGTATATGGAATAGAGAGTAAAGTCCCACATACCTCTGTTAAAAAGGGAGGATCCTCCGACCAGACAGGTGTTAAGTCTGGTGGACTACTGCCCGATAGATGATTGTGGGCTGTTCTATATGTTCAAATCGCGTGGAGAATGTTAATTGCGCTATGCAGGATTAATTCATTTGTGACGACATAGATGTCGCTACAATATTATATGAATGGTTTAATTCCTGAATCGAGTCTCGACATTTTCTGCCTCAAGGGACTGCAGATTTAGGTATATGGTTTTAATTTCGACTCGATACCTCATTGCGTTCCCGAGATAAAGTCTTGACCGACAGACGGACAACGAAGTGATCCTAAATATTTTTACAAAACAGGGACTCTGAAATTTAATTTTCTTTGCATTCTCATCTTTAGACTATTCTATTATTCTTTTTATGACTATTTCTATAAATTATATTATTATTTGTTGACTTGTAAACGTTGTTCTGCCGTATAAATTATCAAAGAAAAAAAGGGTAGCTATTTTTTAAGCTTACGACCTATTATCAGACCTACCAAATATACACAAAAAGATATTATAAAAATCGAGCACGTCGTTTCGGAGGAATTTGTTTGCAAACACTGTGACAGGCGATGTTTTATCTCGAAACAATAGTACAATATATTTTAATCGAAACAATACCCATCTTTTGTCAAATTCAACTTGATCTATTGGTGGCCTTCAACAAAGTCGATCCAGCAGATTGCATGCTGTCTTACTTTGACAAATTAACTCACCACCTTATAGAAAATCTATTAATTTACAAGTGAATTAGATAATATCGTCATCGAGATTCTATTACGTCAACAACTCAAGCTACAGTGAATTTTTCAAACCCACATATAATCAAAAACCCGCTCCTAACTCTATCTTTTAGGCATGCAATGTGAGTATATTTTGCACTATCGCAGAAAAGTACAAATGCCATGTTTTACCCCAATTTATTTTATTTATTGAATTAGGCTGGTTACGTGGCTAATTTCACCAATGTGTATGAAAAAAAAAAACATAAGCCATTTCTCACAATAATTACTAAAAAATATTTTTATGAAAGAAAGAAGAGAAGAGAAACGTCATCAGATAAAAGTGGGCAATTGTCATTGCTGTTCCTCGGTTCTAACACGATGCCTTCGGCTCGGGTGGACTACACATTCCACCTCGGATCCAACGATAAACTTTGCCCACTTCCATCAAAAAAATCGAAAGGTGGGCAAAGTTGGTACATATTATATATTACTAGCTCACCCAGTAAACTTCGTACCGCCTAATAGTCTATAAATATTGTGATAAAGGATTTTTTTTTGTGAATTTTCTATATTTTTTCACCGTTCAAACCTTCCCTGGAGTATCACAAATATTTCAAGACCAAAATTGGCCAAACCGGTCCAGCCCTTCGAGTTTTAGCGAGACTAACGAACAGCTAAAAGACATGAAATATAATAATGACACATTAAAGTTTGTCCGAGCTTTATCGCGATTACACAAATGTATACCTACTAGCTTAAATTCCTCGCACAGGAACTAATCCAAGACCCTGATCACATAAGGCTATACGCCTTTGCACAATGTAGGTCGTCAATTGTTTTTAAATTAGCATATTAATTGTTTGCCTAGGATGTAAATTATGTATCCTCTGTGCCTCGATCAGGCTACTAATAATTTTCTGTGGGTGCCGTAAAAACAAGTAGTAATAGATTAGGAGGCTAGGCAGCATATATTAGCATATTTACTGTTCACAGTTAAACGTGAGAAGAATCCTGGGAAAATTTGTCTGTAGCTTTTGCAATGAATTTTCTTTAAATCCAATATTTATTACGAATTCATGTGACATACAACTTATTCGTGTTTTATTAGTCTTGAATTCTTAAAGTATTATAATTGTCGTGTGGTTACAAATCTATAACAAAATAAAAACAATTAAACATATCAGTGTCAGTGGGTAGCTACGGCAATTGTTTCTTTTTCAACCCACTTACTCTAAAACCCGTTCCTACCCTACGCTTTTAGGCACAAAATTTACTGTTTTTTTGCACTAGTGCGTCAGTGAGTTCCCAGCATTTATCGTATCTATCGCCCCACTAGTCGCCTGGTAACCTCCTTTTATTTATTTCTTCATAAGTGTATTGAAAAACGTTGATTAATACACGTGTAATATTTGTCACAGCAGCACCAGCTCAATAACACCCTTGCCTGCGGCTCGGGTAAATTCCACCTCATATTTACCACCACTAGTATCTAAATTTACTATTTCTTTTTTCTTCTAATCTCTAAATTAACAGCGTTAACAATTGAATTATCAAAATTAGGATGAAATTACAATACTCGACTCGACGAATCTATAATTCAATTATATTATAATTAGCTGCACTAAACGGTAATACATTAATTACATTAGGAATTTGGAGAACCTTACCTATGCGTACAATAAGATAAATGTAAATACCTTCCTATCTTAAATCTACAAAATATTTATTGCTACCGATAGATTTATTAAGAAGCGATATCTTGTGTAGAAATATCACTTCAAAATGCTTGCGTAAAAACCAATCGTTCGCGTTCAAAATCGAATGGTTTGTTTTATAAATAACGTGTAACGAATGGTTAGATATATTGAAACACGCACATTTGCTAACTTCCTAATTCTAAGTAAACTTGAACAGTGTTCCAAGTTCAATGTCATGATATATTTGGCGCTGTTTCGTGACTAATTTGCCAGTTCGGCGATAATTTTGCTAGTTTGACTGGTAAAACTAGTTATTTATTAGAAATATACTCCGTTGATTGGTGCTATTAAAACTAGGAAGAGTCACAATGAGATGAAAAATAATTCTATCATTTATATGTGTATATATAAAAGAAGAAACTGATTGACTGACATATCAAGGCACAGCCAAAACTTTATTAGTTTCCTTTTATAACGTAAGCGAGGATAAGAGAAGATTTCCTAAAATTCACCCTCTATGGGGAGGAAACGGGAGTCCAAAGTTCTTATTGAGAAACCTATTTTCACACAGGCGAAGGCGCTAGCAGAAGCTATAGTTTTATAATAATATAATTTAATTGGCAGTTTTTGTCACTGAATTTTATACAACATTATTAACAATCACAAACACCACAACAAGATCAATACACAACAATAACTCAACATTAGGTTCTTCCACTGGTTTCACCCGCGTGGAAGTACAAAATATATAACATATCTCACTCAGTGATAAAGTAGCATAACTAGTGAAAGAATTTCAAACTCAGAACAAATGATCGTGCTCATCACACAAACATTTGTCCTGAGTAGAAATCGAACCCATGACCTCCAACATAACTATCCTCCAGCATATCAGAGAATACTAACCACTAAACCAATAGACCAGTCAGTTAAAAGAAGATACTTGCCGTAATCCAATGGCTCTAGTAGTTTTTGAATTTATTCATTACAAACAAAACTAACAATCTTTCCTCTTTTATTAGTATAAATAACCAATATTATAAGGAAACGAGTTAGGCACAAGAGAGTAGGTGGAGAGTAACAGAAAATGCATTCAGGGAATCTTGAAATACTTATTTGCTTTACGTAGAAAGTAGTGAGCACACACCTTGTCTGAATTGAATGAATTACCATTTTTGGATTTCGCAAGACTCTTATTCTATCTAGTAGCTTGTCGAACCGGATATTATACTAATATTAAAAATGCGAAAGTTTGTACATATGTATATACGTTGTATGTATGTATTTATGAGTTTTTACTCCTTTACGCACAAACTGCTGGCCGAGTTTAAATGAAATTTAAAGGCACACAAAAAAACTATGTCCCGGAACACAGATTTTTGTCCTACAAGTATCTATTTTATAATTTATGTACACGCATATAACAGAAAAATATACTCGGAGATCATTATAAAATTAGTATAAATGTAATGCTTAAATTAAAAGAAATTTCTTCCAGCAGACCTACGAAAGGAGAGATTAAAAGAAATCTAGACAATAGTGTGTAGAAACAAGAAGTGTATAAGAAATGTTAAAGTAACAAATAACACATATATTTAAATCTTTACTAAGTAGAGTATATTCTCTTAGAATAATTTTCTATTTACACCCAAGCGAACACGCTGACAGAAGTTAGTGTTTTAAAAAATAAATTTCCGTTACAATGAACTTTAGTACGCGAATAATTTCGACCTTGTAACGAATTCACATTATATTAGCAGTTAGTACGGCGACCTTGTCACTACTGACACCAACAGAAACATGAACTCACCGATAAATTGTATGTACACACTCTGCTTGACCGTTTAACATCTGACCCGCACGATATCTTAAACGATATTAATTGCTACAACTTTATCTTGATTCAACTGAAGTTTACTCAACTATCTACTGTATTTTTGATTTTATAGTCCCATAATGACTATGGAAAAGTAATAAATTTTCGAAATATCCCATAAAATAGACCTTTGGACGAATCAACTTCAAATAAAACTCGATTATTATTCGAGGAAACTGACATGCCCTAGAACCAAAAATTCGAAGATATGTTCCACATATAGCATAATCAGCCAGGATGGGTCACCATCTTAACACACTGAGATTCTTCAGTCCTTAGAAAAGCAAGTTAAGCCATAGGTTCTTGCTGTCATAAGTGCTCTATCTTTGATAGTCGTCACAGATAATCGTAAGCTAAGAAATTTGACAGCAGTCCGCTGCAATCTAAGTGCAACTGGTTTGTCTAGAAACCATCCCCTGCACTGCAATTTGGAGGACCACTACAAACGAGACTTCCTACTGGGCCCGAATACTCGTTTTTTGTGAAAAAAAAACCTTCGATTCGAGAAGAAGAAGAATCCCCGAGACAAATTTAAATCTATTTCCCACGTAGTGTTTTGTTTCAAAATATTTAAACAGTAAGGCAATTTCCGTAGACCATAGTCATTTGAGTAAATGTCTATGGTGACAAAACTTGAGGCTTTTATCGATGAGGAAACCCTCTGCAATAGATAAGGTGATTGATTTATATCCACTTGCGAAATACTTCATTAGTAAGCTCGCGGTGACTCGTGAGCACACAAGAAACGAGCGCGGTTTAAAAGACATCAACGCGTTTACTTAAACAATTTTATCATAAACAAATATATTCATTACGTTATTAATATTATTACAGCAAATAAGGAAACGATGTCAACCATTGCCATTCCCGCAATCAGACGATATCTCGACTAACAAAGCTCAGCGGTTCCTGCTCGCGGTTGTCAAGCTTAAAAGTAATGACAATCGTGAATATTCATAAGGCAGATTGTCGTTTCGCGTATAAAACATCGGCGTAGTAGCCTTGAACCGTTGCGCAACGCGCTGGCATTTGTCCTAACGCGTCGGCGTCAATTGTAGTTGCTGAGGGTCCACGTTCCACATGCCTTTCGAAATGGTCTATCTACGGGCATCCGATTTGACATTACGAGGCGTTGTTGTCCGATTGGTCGCGATACCATCGGTTCGTCGAACTGATTCGTGTGAGTTACTCAAGACGTCCTTCGCTTCACGTGATCGAGTGGCTGCGAAGTACGGAGCTTAATTGTGGGACACAGAATCCGAGCCATTGTTGTAACAGTACACAGATATACCCTCGTGGGATAACCTTTTTACTCGATTGCACATTAAGACTTATTGATTGTATTAAAACTTTAATGTTTCACGACGTCCTTCAAGCCTATTGGAAATGTTCGTAATTATTTTTAATTATAGGTACTTTGGCTAACATTTTAATGGCTTCTGAATATGTAAGCTATTAAGTCATTGCGAAAACCGAAGAGGATATAAAAAAGTTAATTATGAATGTGTTAATTAAAAGCTTGAACTCTGAGGTTCAAAACTTTGTTGATATTTGGGAACGAATTCACGATGTTGTATTCAAATGTCAAGTCCATGACCAATGTGAGATGGTTCATGTCGAAATATTAAGATAAGCAGTATCTTGTTTTACGATGTTCGTTAACTAAACTGAGCACAATGTGTGAAGACCATTACGATTATGAAAAACTACATAACATCTAGTTGCTGAAAACTTGCATTCACTTAAAAGAGTATCCATGGAGTTTCTTGTACGTCCATTGCATTAAAAAAGGGTCCAAGGAGTTTCTTAGACGTTCATTTCGTTAAAAGAGTGTCCATGGAGTTTCTTGGACGTTCATTTCGTTAAAAGAGTGTCCATGGAGTTTCTTGGACGTTCATTTCGTTAAAAGAGTGTCCATGGAGTTTCTTGGACGTTCATTTCGTTAAAAGAGTGTCCATGGAGTTTCTTGGACGTTCATTTCGTTAAAAGAGTGTCCATGGAGTTTCTTGTACGTCCATTGCATTAAAAAAGGGTCCAAGGAGTTTCTTAGACGTTCATTTCGTTAAAAGAGTGTCCATCTAATTTCTTATACATTTATCGCATTAAAAGAATGTCAAAGGAATTTCTTGTGCGTCCATTGCATCAAAAAAGTGTCCATGGAATTTCTTGGGCGTTCATTTCGTTAAAAGAGTGTCCATGGAGTTTCTTGAACGTTCATTTCGTTAAAAGAATGTTTCTCGGACGTTCATTTCGTTAAAAGAGTCTCCATCTAATTTCTTGTACATTTATTGCAATAAAAAATTGTCCATGGAGTTTCTTGTTCGTTCAAAAAACTAAAAAAAACAAAAGAGTGTCCATGGAGACTCTTCTTTCTTCTTTTCCATAGAGATCTACGCTTTGTAATGTGCAATAAGCTTCATTTTTCTGACTGAATCGCTTCTTTATATGGTTTATTAGAATTTATTTCAAATATGCTTTTATTGATCGATTGATTCCTTGTAAAAATACATGATGTGGTTATGTCTTTGATTTGTTTACACACACTTTCACAATGTACTCTCATCACTTCCGGTGCAAACAACATCTATTGTGAAGTGTATTCTATGCCGTATTTTATGGAGATATAACTAAGTGTGTCGAATTCTATTCGATCTGTCTGGTTATTTTGTTAACAGATCTAGTGGTTTTTTGCTTTATCTTATTTAGTGGATGAATGTGTAATCTGGAGCTATATATATATATACTACTGGTCTCTTTAATCCGTGTTCAAACCCTACTATGAGCTCCTAACGCGATCCATTTGACGGCCTAAACTGAACTGTTAAAGGGATAGAGGTTCATAAGGTGTATAGCTCCATAACTCTTTCTCACTCGTACACTTAACATTTTAACACGTCAAGTTAAATCCCACTTCAAGTTCCCGCTTTAAAATCACGCTTTTGGACAAAAAATTGACTAACAAAACTTTAAGTATTAGTAGACAAAGATAGGGATATTGATTAAAATATTAATAACTATATATACATTTAATCTAACAAATATGACAACTTAACATGTTTATATACAAACCAAAAATAAAAATATGTACAAACGGGTAGAAAAAGAGCTCATAGGGCATCAAAAAATTCATCCGCATCGATGTCAATGGGACAACAGATCAGAAAAATTTATATAATAATGAGATCGTTCGTCTATTTCTCTTCTTCCTATGACTAGTCTCAGTAGTCTTTAAATTATTTTACTGATGACGCGGTTTGCCCAGAAAGAGATTGCGGAGTGAGTTGGACCAGGTTTCTGCTCAAAATACTGTACTTAAACTTCAGAAGACCAGGTGAAAAGGAAGAGCCTTTTGCTCAGCATTGGGTCAATATAAACTCATAAAAATAATCATAATAAAGTTAGGTGTCCTAGTCTTAACACAGTTGTTAGTGACCAGTCCGCTTAAGCCCCCGTCAACCGGGGGTTGTCCTTGGGTGCACTAGCATAGTGCGTACCTACAGGGATAATCGACGGTTGGTACCACGTTACATAAAAAGGGTCTTAAGGGCCCCTGCGAATTGGCTTCGACCTATACGCCTTGTAAAGTTCCAAGACGAAGACCAAGGTCTTGAGATAAATTAATACATAAAAATAGGACTGTTCCATATTTAGGTACACACCCATAATTTTACTTTTAATGTACTCTTTTATAAAATATGCAGTCCGAGACGTCCAAAACTCCTAAAAACCTACACTCATGTTTTTTACCTAGAGCTCTATTTTCCGACTGTAATGTCACCTACAGTTTTTGTCTTTACTAATTACAACGAACTAAAAACATACTAAAATATGGCGTCATAAAACTCTTCCACATCGCTGTTGACTGGTAATGTGCCCAAAAGACTGGAATTGTTGCCAGGATGTATGGCAATTCTTATCCTCTGTTCGAGGTAAAAGCCAGCCGTTGGGCCACGCGACGTGTCAACAAGAAGGGTTTTTGTTTTTATTCTTTGATATTACTGTGTTAGTAAATATTTTTTAAACGTAAAATTATTCTTGAAAATAAAAAAATCTGCATACATATTTCAAAAAAAAACTACAACTAATCGAAAACATTGCCTAATCACAACGATGTCTGATCTTCATCTAAATCACGATTACGAGCCGTTGAAGCTTTCAATAATTTTACCACAAACCAACTCCTAAAGTCATTACTCTGCTTTAAGTACTAATTAATTACTTTGGCTTAATGAAATGAACACATCCAACTTGTAATTTAATTTTTAAAGCAAAAATTCTATATTAATTAGAGCACTTTCGGTGACGACAGCGTCAACGAAATCTAATTCCGCAAATTAATCACTTAGCCAATCAAAAAGGGCCAAAACAGTAATTTAGCCATTATTTACATAATTTCATTTAAGTTACAATATCATTTATTTCTTATATTATGCTCTCACTTGATTTCAATGTTATTGAGAACGAATCTTTAAAAGTAATTAAGTGTAAGCTTTTAAATATTGTAATACATATAAATTATAATAACTATATATGTTTTCTAAATTAGATAGAAACTGACTTATTACAAAATTAAGGGATATCATATTTTAATTAAATAGAAATTTTAATAAAATTCCACTGATAACCACAGTTTTAAAGTACAAAAACAGCTTTAATCTAATTTTATAATAAAAAATGCTATTGTAGAATCTGTACCCAAAAGTAGCATATTTTTGCCTTGATCAATGGTTGATTAACCCCATAAATTTTACAGCTAATGAGAGACTATTAAAATAAAATAAATGACTTGATAACTACAAAAACGATAGCGAACTACTCGTCATCAGTCTTCTTATTATGGTACCAGTTTTATTAAAATAACAACAAAAAAACAGGTCACGGAGTCTTCCCTTAGTTTCAAAGTGTTCACAGTTAACTTAGTTTCAAAGTGTTCACAGTTAAGTTGCGGTTAAGTATTACTTAAGCCTAACTTAAAACAAGTTCTTTGACGTGTTTAAGTTCGCAAAGGAAATAAGTTTCAGAGATAACCTCGGGATAAGCCAGCTACAGCATTGTTCTGTAACCGTTTCTCATTATGTCATCTAAGGTTAACATGGAAATAATCAAATAATTATAGTTTCGTTTGTTATTTTGTTCTTTTTTCCCATTGTTTTGTTTCTTTTTAGTAAATTTTCGTTAGATTATTTTTATAATTCGTTTAAGTACTCAAAACATTAGCTGTTTGTCGTCTTATTATGAATTTAATAAGCATAAAGAAACACTTATGGTTTTAAAAAACAACTTCCATATTATGTCACAGTAATCTAGCTGTACTAAAATGACGTATGTAGGTTTAAATTAAACTGTTGAATTCGTTCTACCGTTCAGCAAACCCAGATTCATATAAATAGCTGTTTTATTATTCACTATGAGATATTATTATTATACATAAACGTTTGGTATTTACATAATAAAAACATTCTGATCTAAATTCTCGTCGAAAATGTCAGACGACATGCTTTTTTTGTTTTATATAAAATACAAATAATGTCGATGCGTTGATAGTTGATACAGGTGCTTCTAAATATATAAAAACTTTACTTTGATTTATGATGTTTTTAAAAAATACAAGTAGTTTTAATAAATAGGAATTATTACTTAAGTACGTTGAAGGAATTCCACTATAAGTTTTTTTCATTGTAAAATCCTTTACTCAGTTTTTATATGTTTTTAATGGTTCTTTTGTAACATTATCACATATTCATGTTTCACGACACGTCGAACAACGCCAGTGTCGATCGTTTATCAGTATCGTTAATACTCAAATCAAGAACTGGTTCCGATAACTTGACACAGCCGAATCTTACTTAACTCACATATTTTCGTGTCACATGTAATAAATATTTGAAAGTCCACATCTTTCAGTCTTGCTAACCTTCACATTGTATATTTTGAAACACTATTTTGATATTTAACATAAATAAATTATCGTGTGCTCAAATATTCTTAAGGTTGTTACAACCGCAAAACTAAGTTCTCACTAAGTTGTGGTTAAGTTATTTACACATGTGATTTTTTTCGCTAAGCATTGTGTCCTCGAGTGTACTACAATCAGGCACAGTAACCGATAAGTGTCATCAGTTGAAAGTCTAGCACGTGAGGTTTCATCACCTCATAGAAAAGGGCTCTCAGAGATTCTCAGCATCAGCGGTCGGTGTTGCAACTGCGGCTTGACACACATACGGTGTACATCGCCTGTAATCCGCGAAAGATACTCCGCGTATTCTAAGGACACTGCCACTAACGGACGAAGCAATTTTCGCGTCAGTTTTGACGAGAGCAATCATCGCATGAATGAATTGACGCAACTCTAGTTCGTCGACGATAACCGCGGGGTGCGACTCTAAATTAACTTTAAGCTTGTGTTATGCAAGAGCGTATTATCAAAATAAGATGCATTAAGTTGATTATAGCGTGAAGAAATATCTCCTTAAAAGGTGAACTTTAATTACAAAAAGTATTTTTATTTTCCTGAGACCTAATTTTTAATGTATCCTTGAATTGTGTCCCAAATCATCCCTTTATCCCATAGTCAAGTTCACTTACCTTTATTGTTGATTTAAATAAATACACGGCGGGAAAAATCACAGAGTCACTGGTGTAATAGCGCGCGGCAGGTTTGGGCTTGGTCTTTTATAGTCGCCGTAGCGGGGATGCGCGTGCGCCGCCGGGGGGACCGACACGTCCGACACACGACTGCCGAGCAGAGGTGACCTCACACCTCACTTATCTATCATCTTCTTTATCTCCTTTACAGGGCTTCGCTGAAAGTTTTTCTGTAAAGACAGCTCAATCTTCAGTTGCGTGTGTTCGGTCAAACGTGGCAATTATTCGGACGTGAAAAATGATTGGAGTCGCTTTATTAACTTCGTTTTGTTGTAGTATTGTTTTGAATTTAATAACGTGAGTACTTATCATCATTGTAAAGCTCATTATTTCATTGTGACTGGATCATATTGTGTGATTATTTCAGAAAATGGTAATCAAGCTATTACAAACTCTTTAAATATTTGTAATTGCGTAGCAAAGCATTTTTTAAGTAAGCGTTTTGAATGATCCAAATATTTGAACAATAGTCATTCGTTTTATTGAGCCAATCGAATTCAGACGATCCAATTATAGTTTTATTTTAGAACATTCGACAGAAGGCAGGTCTAGGTATTTTAATGACTTCCTTAGTGTTTTTGAAGATCAGGAAATAATGTCATGCAATATACATAACGATTAAATAAAGAAGTGCAGGGTCATATAACAACATCAACACTGAATTTTATGGCCTATTAAATATTTGTTGACGTATCACGCATTCACGCAACTCCTACGCAAAAACATAACGTTTAACTTTGATAGATACAAACATACAAAAAAAACCGGGCAGTCGCGAGGCGTCTCACGCACTGAGTCTTCCGTGCAAACTTACCTATGAAAATAGTTTAATTCCCAAATTGAGTTATGAAGATCCGAATTGTTTTTTTTTTTTTGTGATGTGTCTACAAAACAGTTTTCAATTTTTTTCCTATACCTACTTGTGTTACGAGACCTTGCTTCGTGCCAAATTTCAGGATTCTAGGTCAATGGGACTACCCATTGACCTAGAATCCTGAAATTCATAGGGAACAAAATTCATAGGGTACTGTACTAACAGTACCCTATGAATTTTGTTCCCCTTGAGAGTGCCGAAATATGCGTTTTTTGCGACACCAACAACCGCATATTCTTTCTTTCGTTAACTCGGAAGTTTGATTTTTCACAGATTCAAGCAGAGTACATGGTCTAATTTCAACTCGCTGTCTCCAAGCGTTCCCGAGATAAAGGGCCTTGACAGACAGACGGACGGACAACAGAGTGATCTTATAAGTGTTCCGTTTTTTCGTTTTGAGATTCGGAACCCTAAAATTACTATCCAAACAATTAAGGAACCCTAAAATTAACATCCACGCTTGCTCTGGTTTTTTTTTTGTGGTGACCAGTGGTGCTATGCTCTAAGAAAACCAGCGCTGCCTTAACGACGAACACCCATATAGGATACATTAGATTGTCAACCTAATGAACGTATACATTGGATTGTTAATTCAATGTATCCTATTTGAATGTTCGTCGTTGCGGCAGCGCTGCGTTTTCTTAGAGAATAGCACCACAGGGACTCAGGTGGAGCGAAGGCTGGACAAACTTTTACTGATTAAAATCTAACTATTTAAAATTAATATTTTGAGGTGGGATATTATATGTTGAATTCGCGTTCACTCTTTCGTACGTTCTCGCAGCTTGCCCTAGGTCAGTTTCAGTTGGCGATTATAGATATTTTTTTTAAACATTACTTAACTCGGCCAAAACGTTCCAATTTCTTTATTATTGGAACGTTATATTATATTTTTGTTTGAGATGGTATAATTGGAACTTCAATTACATAACTCATTTGAGCTGAACCAAGACCCTCGGATCTTAAACTGGAGGAATTTCTTCTGCATTGTGAATTAGTTTACATACAACCAGACCCGGACGGAACAACTATTTGTATACCATACAAACATTTGTTTCATGCGAGAATCCAACCTGCAACGCGCAGCGTAGCAGCCGTTCGCTCAGCCACTGCACCAGCCTTTTAGTATAGTACAGTACGATCGACGGTTCTTGGCGCGCCTGTATTTAGGCTCTGCGAACTTTAGCGCTCAAAATAAGCGCGTCAAATAAATGATTTATAAAAATAAATGCCAATAACCGTTGTTAACAGCAATAACAACATTTATTTTTTCAAACCATTTATTTTTTTACGAGTGCACAAGCGCTAAAGCTCGCAGAGCCTAACTTCAGGTGCGCCAAGATCCGTCGATCGTACTGTAACTGTATGTGTAACATAAAAAAGGTCACAACATATTCAAAAACATATTCAAGTTTTAAAATAAATAAATTTAATTTCGAAAGTCGGTGTTTAATAACGAAGAGACCAACCTACTATAGAAACAGCGACTTCCGAAATTAAAGTTATTTTGCACTTTTTAGTGGTTTTTTTGAAGTCAGTTGTATTTTTTTGTAAAAAGTTTTTTTTTATATAATAGATTTATTATTACTGAGCCGACTGTGACGTTGAGTTTTATATTGATGATGAGATTGTTTTAGTACAGGGAATGTTACAAACCACTTTGTATAAAGGCACTCATTTCACGGGTAATCAGTTAATTGCTGTGAAACATCTTAATCGAGGTGCGTCACAAAGCTTTATTTATAACGAACGTCAGACGATTACAGTGACCCACATAGCTTACCTAATGACCACGATACTAAGGTCAACTTATAGGTTTACAGCTGTGTAAAGGCGATGCGCTGAAATATCTGTTTCGCTTTTTTGGGGAATAGGAAATCATCTGACGTCTTCTCGTGCTCTAGGGTGGAGCGAGAGGGCGTGTCAGACTTTTTACTTTCCAAAACCCACCTACGTTCTTTCAGTTGCCCTTCATTTCCCAGGACCATGAGTAACCATTTCAAAAGTCGACACATGGCCCCAGTAGGCTTTGGTCCAACTGGGCCCCGAAGGATTTGCTCACATGTCCTTGAGGCGCGCCGTCATCGACTCGGGACGAACGGTTACCAGACGGGTGGACGGCGGGTTACCCATTGCTTGTCGTTCACAAGCCTACACCTACGGTCGCTGATAGTTGGGGTCGGGGTACCGGCGGTTGGGACGTGAGGATATTCGTTCACTCACGCGTACCAAAATCCACCTATGTCCACCTGACACGGTGGAGCACACAGTCGAGGCGTGCCCCGCTTGGGAAGAGCAGCGCCGTGTCCTCGTGGGGGCGATCGGCGGCGATCTCTCGCGCCGGGGCTTGGTTCAAGCCATGCTCCGGAGCGAGGAGGAGTGGCAGGCGGTCGCCTCCTTCTGCGAAGCAGTAATGCTAGTAAAGGAGGAGGCCGACCGCCTTAGGCAAAGGCGGACACGCCGCCGCCGCCGCCGGGTTTCCGATCCCAATTTCCGGCCACCGTAGGCGCGGGCTCGCGGACGGTGGGCAATGGGTAGCTCGCTGTCCGTCCGTCCGGTAACAGACCGGTCCGAGCTCAGGTCGTCTACGGCGCGCACCGTTCCCGCGCGCCTCAAGGAGTTGTCAGCAAACTGTAGGGGTCCAGCAGGGCCGAAGCCTACTGGGGCCAAAGGTCATGCGAGAGTGTCACCACGGGCCCCGGGACAAAGGCGAGGAATGGAAAGGTAGGTTTTTAGTCAGTAAAAGTCTGACACTGTTTCCCGCCCCACCCAAGGGCGGGATTCGTCATTGGATGATTTTACCTACCACAAAAAAAAAAAAAAAAAAAAAACCTATGTCCACCTGCATACCAGGGCCCTGGAACCAAGGCAAAGGAGGAACAGGGTAGTTTTTAGTCAGTAAGAGGCTGACAGTATCTCCCGCTCCGCCCAAGGGGGGGGGGGGGGTGTCATTGGATGATTCTACCTACCTTAAAAATAAAGCCTGTTATCCCTTTGACCTATCTAGTTGCATTTTCTGTTTTAGGACCACGGGTTTCTTTTTCAGAAATTCCTTATGGCCCTATGGGCATCGACCCTGCTGGGACCCTACGGTTTTAATGAGATCTCTTTAAGGCGCGCATAGAACACTACGAGTCGTCGACGACTGAGGCTCGGAAGTTTTATTTACATTAATATTAATTGAATAACCATAGCAGATTGAACAGCATAGAATAGAACAGTATGGTAATGGATGATAATTACCAGGTTTTGTTCTGCGGAATTTACGTGGCGTGGTTACCTGACTTGGAACGGCCTACTGTATCACGCGCGCCTCAAAAAGATGTCAGCAATACCGTAGCTAGCAAATCGAAGCCTACTAGGGCAATGGACTTCTGAATAGGTTACACGTGTTCCTAGAACACAAGGGTCAACTGAAAGAACGCTGGTAGGTTTTTAGTAAAAGTCAGACACTATTTCCCGCTTCGCCCAAGAGCGAGATTTGTCATTGAATGATTTTACCTACCATAAAAAAACACTTCCTCTCGCTCCGTTCAGAATGAGAGGGTGTTATTCAATAATTTATTTATTTATACAAACTTTACGTACATAACACTACAAAGGCGGACTTAATGCCTTAGGCAATTTCTAGCAGTCGACCTTAGGATGATGCAGAAACTTAACATGGTAGGTGCAACTAATAAATAGACAAACAGAAAAAAAATACAATAATAAATATATATTTAGATACATACATATAAGCATAAGCATAAGCAATGTTATTGTGAAAACAAATCCAACCAATCAGTGCTGTGATTATTCTGCCAACTACCTGCGAATGAACTCACGTGCCTTCTACTAAAAAATGGCTATGGTACCTTTTGGTTTTCAATTTACACTTCCATGTCTCGACTCACGACGAACCAGCACAGAAACGTCTGGCGAAAAATGTCAAGGAGAACCAACCTCAAATAATGGCGTTAGGCTAGATAAAGACGTAATGGCAGATAGTAATTAAAACCTTCACAAGTACTCCATTAATCATGGCCTGGGCTTAAAAGTGAAAAAGACGTCAAATAATTTTAATTCTCTTTCCGCTACAAAGGGTGAAGAGACCATTTTGAGGAAAATGACTGTTCATACACCCTTACTCAGTTTTTCTCGTCCTTTTGACTTATAGGGTTGGTATAACGTTTTAACAACAAAAATTCATTAAAGCTCAAATAATTTCTCAGCAAAACTGTCTAATAACTGTTTTGCTCATTGCCATAATTGCATGAGATTTGTAATTACGCCCTAATTTATTATATACTTCATTATACACCATTACACATACAAAAATGAAACTAAAACACATACCACATATCCGTGATCTCTTCCAGTCAACCTAGAACGCGCGTTCGCTTTGCTACGACTTAATAACAAAACGAAAGTCTTCAATTACAGTCACAATTGATTAGTTGCACTGAACAAGTTAGTAAAGAACCAATTTAAGTTACAGCACATAATACAACTTCATCAATCATAATCTGAACTCTTTATAATTAAATCAACATCATAATTAGGAGATCACTGCACGTTCGTTCTCAATTTATTTTAAAAACTGGGTCAATTTCAAGTGTGAGTTATGCTTATTAAGTAATCTTTAAGATGGCTGTGGACCTACTGACTTGTCACGTAGTTTTAAATCATCAAAACAATAATAATAATTATTATTTAATATAAGCAATTAGGCTCAAAAATTGTTAGTAAAAAAACATTAACTATTGAAAAAAAATAGGCCATTTGAACAGCACCGCCATCGCCGTGGCGTGATTGCGTGAGACAACCACGTTACATGGAACTCGTCTACTAACACAATACAATAATATTATATTAAATGATTTTTATCACAGAGTAGAGATCAGACAGTAAAACGGAGTCGCGGCTGATCGCAAAGGAGATGGAATGAAAGGAAACCGCCAGAACTGAAAGAAGGAATTGTGGTCTCACGAAAGATGGAAGAAGAATTGAGGCTTTTACCCTGACCAATACATAATGTTTTCATAAGTGTTTAATAAAATTCAGGGAAAATCATCCAATTACATCTCCGCGCCCTTTGGTGGGGCGGGAGATAGTGTCACTTTTAATGACTAAAAACCCACTCCTGTTCCTTCTTCGCCTTCGTTCCAGGGCCCAGGATTTCATTTTCACATTCCCCATGGTCCCAGTAGCCTTCGATCCCGCGCCGTCGACGACTTGGGCGAGCTACTCATTGCTCGCCGTACATAAATTATGTAAAGATTTTGAGGGCCTTTTTATGAGAGAGAGTATTTTATAAGTCTCAATAAGCCTTCTCCTTAGTCTATGTAAGGGAAGGCTAAGGCTATATTATATATGAGTACTTTGAGGCGCTCTTCGTAGGATAAATAGCGAAGAGATCGGACCATTTGCCTTTCTTTGAACTTTATCGAGAAGAAGTGTTGTCTTTTCTGAAATAAAGATGCCAGGATCATCTCGAACCTATATTTTAGAAAAGAAATCGATCATCGATGGGATCGATAGCAATTAGCATATACCAAAAGAGAAAGATTACGGCAATAATAAATAAGTTGTGTTGATAAGTGTTACCTACGGAGCTTATAGGTACAGCAACGGGAATGTTGGTCTACGCTGCCGGCGCCATGTTTAGCAGTGAACAGTTTCGGGCTTATAGGAATGTATGAATGGCACATTAAATACGGAATTTCAATAAAAACTAACGGATGCGAAAAGTTCTAAAACAGGCTCTGAATCAAAAACCAGATTTAGTGTGTTTTTGAAAACCTCTGCATAATTATGCATGTTTATAAACTTTACTAGGGAATTCCCTGGTACAAAAAAAATATCAAAAATAGCAGATCTATCACTTTAGAAGTCTAATCGACCATCTATTAATACACCTGTAATTAATTAGTATAACTAGTTCAAGAGCGAGCGCTAGCGAGTTCGGAACTTTAGGGCACATGAAGGCGAACGAAGGCAACGCTATCTCCTTGTTATGTGTTATTTGAATGTTAGATGACTTTAAAACCAGCAGAAAGAAATACGGGGCTCCACAGGGGCCTCTGTTGGTCCGGCCTAAAGTTTTTTTGATCTGAAATTCCTAATGTAGCTACAGTTACCCTACTATATATTTATACATACATTATAGATAAATTACACCCAAACCCAGAACAAATGATCGTGTTCATCACACAAACTTCTTTTTTTTCCGCATAGCAGTCAGGACCATTAACCACTAGATCAACAGGCCAATCCAAAACGTAGAACGTCTCGCCACCATAATCCGGTTGAACGTGAGGAAGCCGCATTACATTACAGGGACGTTTTTCAATCCGGCGCGCCAACTTGGAAAACGCCGACGGCATTTAGACGACCCGGCAATGTATCGGGCATCCTCTCAATATGGTCGCCTGGTCTTGTATTTGCAGGACTGAACTAATAAAACTGTTAAAATAATGAATATTTGATTCAGATAATGTAAAAGTGATATATCTATTACGGGTATCTACGCTATAAATAAAATACTAGTATTTAACTGCCTACAGTTGACATAAGGTCACGGTAAAGTGCCATTTTAAAAAGATACCATCACGCAATACGCTATATGAATAAAGATAGAATGAAGTTATTGTCATAAAACTAACAATATCTACTTCTGAATCTTGGAGAAAACTTTTGAATTCAAGTTCAGCGGTGATTTCATAGAGGTTTTATGACTTACATAAACGTGTGAATTTCAATATCTTGTCGATTATCATAAACATGAAGGAGTTTGTTGTTCTTTGTTAAAAATGCCGACTTACAACCTTTTGTCGAATAGGAAGAGATTGTAAGTTCATGGAAGTTCAACCTTATGCACTCTGCATCGTTACATTTTTGTCACTATATTTAGACTACGTAGGAGCTGGTGACTCTAAAATAATACTACTGTTAAACTATGTGGAACACCTCTGATGTGGGTGGAAAATTTTAAATATCTAGGACATGTGCTGTCCTCTGATCTGAAGGACGATACGGCCATAGAGCGAGAACGCAAGGCGTTGTCTGTAAGGGTGAATGTGATTGCTCGTTGTACCACCGAAGTGAAAACAACTTTGTTCAAAGCATTCTGTACATCCTTATTTTCTTTATTTTTTATATATATATATATATATAATATTCGTGAGTTTATGTATTGTTTTTATATATAATAGTAAAATAAAATAATTTTATGTTTATGTACAGCCTATTATATAGTTTTTAATGTAAAATTAAATCCTTTTCCAATTTGCAATACACCGCAGACTACCCACTTATTATTCTATTTTAAGTTCTTAGAGTCCACCCCAAGGTTGTCTGGTAGATATCGCTGTTATCGATAATACCGCTATTGTACCATGATTTAAGTTTTTTTAAAAGTTCTTGTTACTATTTTTGTGTACAATAAAGTTTATTCTATTCTATTCTATCGTTCTACATGAGCAGCCTGTTGGTCTCGCGCGGACAGTACCTACAACGTCCTGTGCGTACAATATACAAAAGCATTCAGGGTGCTGAAGGGGCTGCCCCGTTTCTGTAGCCAATCGGGGATGTTCGGCGGGTCGCCAGTTAACTGTTTCTAGTCTACTATACAAATACGGTGCACATACCTAGTGCACAGGGTTCGGTAGCGCCAATGTCATCCTGAGGGTATTTGTGTAGAAGTCCGATTGTCAGTACCTGAACCATTGCTATAATGAAAAAACACTGTATGGTTCACGCGCTAACATCGCAATCAGAAAACCTGGACTCGAAACTTACACATCTACACTACCTGTAGTCACTGATACACAAGGCTTGTCCTTGTCTATCAGTGACTATAGGTCTATTAGGATAAGAGCCGGCATTGTCGTCTGAGCGAAATAGCGTTAGCCACCAAATGTGTGTGATCGTCGCGACCGATGTGAAATCGTGCCATATAGGCACAATCTCAGCGGTCCACGCGATCGAGGCGAATCACCTATCTTCCGCTCTTTTGATTTAATCTAAGCTGTCAACTATTTTTAGTTTTCTGCATTTTTGTGAGTAGAAATTTTGAAACCGTCTTCTCGAACTCTTTATTTTATCACTAAAAAACTGCTGTTTTTTTTTTTTGATCATAGTTAAGATTAATGTAACGACATCTCTCAATTGATTACGAGATCAATGTGGCAGTTCTAGGCACTATAAACTAAAATGTATACGGGGCCAGTTGATGCAGATATCCGATGGATTTGCCGCTAGTCACAAAACTTGCTTATTCTAGTATTGTGACTTCAATTGTTTCGTCTTCGAAAATAACTAGAAGATTGCTTTCAACTGTATGACCTCACTCACAGCCTTAAAAATTACTTAGAAATCACTATAAAATTCAATTACGAAGCTTCTTCGAATTATATCATACTAAATATCATAAAGGCGAAACTTTGAATGTATGTTACTGCTTCACGCTCAAACGGCTGATCGGATTTAGATGATATTTAGCACATGGGTAGACCATGTCCTGGAATAACTCATAGGATACTTTTTGCTACTTGATCGACGGTTGCATGCTAACAACACGGTCATGCGACAAAGATTGTTTATTGTTCGCTAACTATTAAGAGGACTATAAGACATAAAACGCCGTCACTCTCAGACTGTATACGAAAGAAATAGATTCTCAAAGAAACGAAATATGATGAATTTTAGCGATTTTCTAAAAATCAACAGATTACATTATAAAATTAAAACACTATAACGGTAAAAGTCAAACGTTGCATGTTTGATATTTAATCGATAAAAGTATTTTTTAAAAGCAACTTCGTGATTTTTCTACCGTACTAAATTTGTTATGTATATTATATTTTAACGATGTCGTGGGTTCAAACCCAGCTGGACGCATTACTTTGTGTCATTTATTTCATCACCACTGCTCTCAAAATGGTGAGGAGGCCTGTGAGTTTCAGTCGTGGGAATATTAAAAGGCTGATAGTGATTATGCTTATGCTATTATGTCTTAAACACACTATCCATCTAGCACTTATCCTGAAAAATCACATATTTTACTGATTCCGTTTTCTGCAGTGGATCTTAAAGGTATTATAATTTTGCGCAAGATAAACCTTGCGATAAGTTCCTTTAGTCCACTTAAACAAGACTTCACTCGCATAATGTTATTAACTTTTTTTGGTTCGTCCCTCAGTATGTCAATGAACACTAACATATAATTATCATATATTTATACTCAAGTGAGTGATTGTACAGTAGGCCTAATGACGTGTGACGGGAATAATTGGCCATTAGTGTTGTATATGTTTTTCTGGTAATTAATTATTAAAAAAACCTATGTACAGGATATATACTTGTCTCTTAATAGGTATAATGTACGAGCTTTTTGCAATAATTTAGAGCGAAATATTGACGTCATCATATTTTAATTTCGGAGTGATTACTAGAACACATCTGCTGTCCTTGCCGCGGGCTTGCAATTATATTATTATGACAGGTCATTGAAACGATGACATGTTCAATCCAATCATTTTATGACTCGTCTACTCAGAATCCTGTTCAATATTTAATTTTATCTTTCCTATACCTGTTCTGCATATTGCAGTCACGGTTCGCTTCGTTACATAACTCATTCAAACTGTGAAAAGATATTAATACCTAAGAACTGTTCATCATCCACACACTACTGTCAAGTAAATACTTCATTTGTGGGGAAGAAGTTCCCATTAATAAGTTGTTAAAGCGTCTATAGACCTCGCATGGTAGACAAATTGGTGATCCTAAGTATTCTTCTTCTTTTCGAGTCGATGGTAAACTCCTTAATTTGTTTGGGGCCGAGTATTCGGCTACGTTCACTGCAGCATCGGTGGCACTCATTAAATCCCCTAAAATGCAGGTGTATGTGCACTTGGGGCACTCCAACATGTAGCTCATGTTCTAAACAAGGCTACTGCAAATCATATTGAATATCTGACAGGTCTATAAAACCCCATTTCGCCAAGTTGAGTTTACAACGGCCAACCTAGGCGCGCAAGGCGCACGTACTACAATTAATCTGGGGCAAATATTCTTGGGGTTTCAAGATGTCAGCTGTTGGTAGGTAGGCTTTTTTTTCGGTGGAAAAAACATCCAATGACATCTCCACCCCCTTGGGCGGGGTGGGAGATAGTGTCAGACTTTTACTGACTAAAAACCCATTCCTGTTCTTCATTGCCTTTGTTCCAGGGCCCTGGTGTTCACTTTCACATTATTCATGGCCCCAGTGGTGGTGGGCAGATGGTGTTCTTTTATCCCATATGTATATTGGCAAATTTTGAGATGCTGTTACCTAAAAAGGGTAGCCTGTTCTCGCTCCAACGATGTCGAAAGCTTATCAAAGAAGTTACACATTTTCTATACATAAAACCACACATATTGCACACGACATGAAATTAAGTGGATCGAAGTAATTATTTAATGAATCATAAATGCAGCACACTTATCGTGCTTTACAACTGCAATTAAACTAATATCCAAATATGGAATATAAAACATATGAGAGAAATAAATGTCTTTATGATAATCATAGGACTCAGTAAACTCTACGAAGCGACGCGCGACTCGCGATCCAAACATTTGATGAACATGGTCGTGTGAACTATCACAATAACCGTCAATAAATAGTACACGGATCTCCGGCTCAGCTACTTAGTTCTCAGTAAGGATGTACCTACTACAATACTCATACATATTTTTAATGTGCATAAGCATAATCATCTTGACATTATTAAAGATAAAATTGCTTAATGGATAAATGGTGACGTAAGGATAAAGGTGTTAATTTAAAATGTTACGCGAGTTGTCTCATACCTGTAGGTAATCCTTTGTTATGTCGCCTCTATTATAATTTAACAGGAATAATTAATCAAGAGGTAATAATGGGCCTAGTAGCATCCAAGAAAATGTAACGCAGCGCGGGAGCTACTTCTTCTCTTCGATTTTCAGTGCAAACCTTTTTAACCGTTCTTCTTTTCGAGTCGATGGTAAACTTATAAAATTATTTGGACCCAGTAAGTGGTTACGTGAATACTTTAGGCGACGCATGATTATGATACGTAGTTAAATATATAGGTTTTATATATTGTTTTAATTTTGAGTTTTCATACATACCAATGTAATAATGTTTGTCCTATATTTGTTGTTTATGCGGTGTACAATAAAGAATATATAAATAAATAATGTACCTACATTTTTTTATTAATAAATATGGTACTCAAGGCGCGGGAGACGCAAGCGAGGGGAGCGGGGGCGCGGACTTAGCGCCACTGTAGGTGGCATTGCCTAATTAGTGATCTTTACGAACGATTGCGCGTGGACATGCTTTGCATCTCCCTTTAAAACAATCAAGTCTTTAACTATAAACCTCCAAATCCCTTTCAAGTGCCACAGATGCTGAAAACCTATTTAAAAAATAAAACGGGGTTAGGTTCTAGATAAAGTCTGAAAAAATATCTTCAGATCTTCAAAGTCAGATCTCATAAGTACCTAATTACACTTACTGCGTTAACAACCAGTGTCACAATACAAGCAGTTGCATCAGCTAAGAAGTTATTTACAAATTGACAAGAAATCAACACGAAATAACAAGGATTTCTTATTCAACTGCAGAGATAATAACTGTGTAGAAATATCCCATGGCTGTGATAAATAGAAATATGTTTTGGTGACTTTTATTAGTGCGTGTTTCGAAGTGAAATGGCAAAAAAATATTCCAATTACCAATCAGACGAAGTGATCATTTTCCCTCTACGATTCAAACGCTCGGTGTTGCGCAGCGTGTACCAATCACAACTGACTTTGTAGCGCAAATTGGAATTTTCTCATACCGTCTTTAATGACGTACTGTATCCCAAGAGCTGCGTTCTACTGACATCGATGCTTTTTCTCAAAACGTGGTTTCGAGATCTTTGATCTTTGACCTATCATTGCTACACGCAAATTTGGTGGATCTCAGTTTAATGCATGTGACCTAGGCCGCCGCGCGGTCGCAATAAGTCCATTCATTTTCTACTCGAGATCCAAGCCTGCTGCGGTCTTCCCGGCTGATTATGATTTAGGTATCTTTAATGGCGGGTTTCTGAATTGAGTATTTTGAGTTAAGAACGACTCAAACCATACTTAAATGCCAAATTTTGACAGATTTGCAAGCTAAAGTAGAGTTTGAGTAATTCTCAACTTCAAATGCTTAAATCAGAAATCGGGGGTAAGGCTAGAGTGAATAGGCTCTCAATAAATTAGTGCACTTCACCATCAACGATTGCATCACTGCCTCAAGCGGGATTGTAATCAATCACTAGTTTATATCATTAAAAAAAGGAATACATGCTATCTCATCCATTAGGCAACCTAGTGAATGTCCCATTCCTATAGCTTCTGTTTTCTATGCACATGAAAGAGCAGTGGACTAAACAAGTGGTTTCGCACTTGAAAGGCATTCTCAAGGAACTAAAATGTACAGACTGGTTGAATGTTAAGACAATAGGTTCTTTGAAGCCGTTAAACTGATCTCACCGATTCCCTTTAACACTTAAAAACAACCGGTGATTGTATAAAATGTTGTAAGCTTGAGTCCTAGAGCGTAGGTCAAACAATTGATGATCTCAGTGTTATATAAAATTTTATTTCACTCGTTATATACATAAAATTCTTATGGAACGTGTTCAATTGTTCTTCAAGCCTTAGAACATATGCAACCATGTTGAATTTTGATTCGATTGTGTGTTAATAGGCCGTGCAGCGCGTACTGCAGTCTAAAAAGGATACAAACTTGTTTCTTACACATTGGGTAATACGTCTTGAAGGGGAAGCTATCAAATCGATCGGAGTCAATCATGTGATACTTTTGAGGTTAAAGAGCAGGTTGTAGTCACTGAATATTTTGTATTGTCTTCGCGGCCCCGTAACAGCTGTTTTGTTTATTTAAAAAAAAAAAACATCACTCACAATATACCCATAATAAAAGGCCGCCCATTGTATATGTGTGTTTTAGTTTTAGTTCCTTGTTATTGTTTATGTAATGGTGTACAATAAAGCATATATTAAATAATATAATAAATAAATAAATATTATTTTTTTATCGATGGGTAAAAATCATCCAATGACATACCCCACCCTTGGACGGAGCAGGAGATAGAAGATTTTTTTTTTTTTTTAATTTAATATTTTTTTTATCAAACCAACAATGTTTTGATTTTTGCGATTGATCATAATCATAGTCAATTTTAATAATTTTTCATGGTGTTCTCCTTTAAATTTATGGATTTTCAGTCAAAATGAGTAGAACCTGCCACCAGGCTTTAAAAGCCCTGAAAGAGGTTAATCGGATAGAGTATGTGAACATTGCTTACGAAAGTATTAAGTTATTTACCTAATATATCTATTATAATCACACTAATATTATAAAGGCGAAGTTTTGTAAGTGTGTGTGTTTGTTACTTCGATTTATATTTATATTTCGTTAAACAGATTTTGATTAAACTTGGTACATAGGTAAACCATGTTCTGGAATAGCACATATACTTCCCCGGCAGTATGTTCCCATAAGATAGTTTTATTACTACGTGAGTGAAGCCGCTGGCTGCAGCTATCATTATTTCCTTACCTATATTGATGCTTATTGACAAAACAATAACAGCCCCATTTCGTCTTGACCTTTACTGTCTATTTCAGGTTTCCTGGAAGCGACCGCGGAATGCGAAAAGGCGGACGGCTTTATTTGTATTTTTTTTTTAATTTATTTATTGCAGAATTAATACAATTATTGTCGTTAAATTACAGATGATGCAAATCATAAACTCATTAGAATTTTACCGTGCATCATAATCATCGACACACAATTTTGACCAACTAAAACACAGCAAAAATAAAAAAATGTCCATACATTCTACTAGATCAATAACATGTCTCCGAAGAGGGTAAAAGTAAATACAACATTGACGAGCGAACGGTTCGGGCGTAACATCAGTGACCGAGCTAGCCGCTTATCATTCATACAGTAGTTAAGAAATCTATTTAGAGTGATACAGGTTGTTCCTTTATTTTAAAACATCTGTGTGTGTCCCTCTTCGCATAATCGATTTATGGGCACAGATGTTAAGTTTCCTTTTTTAGGGTCCCGTAACTCAAAAGGAAAAACAGAACTCTTATAGAATCAGTTTGTTGTCTGTCTGTCTGTCAAGATCCTTTATCTTGGGAACACGTGGAGATATCCAGTTTAAATTTAAGCTATATACTCAAGTCTGCGGTCCTTTGAAGCTGTGAAAAATTCTAACTTTTATATTAACGAAAAAAACGTATATTTCAACGCCTTAAAGGAATCAAAATCCATAGAGTATTTTTCATTGGCCTAGAATCCTGAAATTTGGCTTGAAGCAAGGTCTAATAGCACAAGTACCATACTAAATATCTGGGAGTGATTATTGACCAGCGTCTTTCCTGGTATCCTCAACTGGAAAAAGTCATGTACTCATGACTTTTTCCAGTACAGTTTCTAGAGTACGCAAAACTCATATGGATCTTTAAAGAGCTGAGATATGTTGTTCCGTAAACGTAGATAAAGATAAAAATAATTACAAACAAAGAAATCTATTAAATGAAGTTTATGTATCTTTGGTCCAGTCTGTTTTAATATACTGCATACCTGTATGGGGTAGAGCAACGAAATCTATTTTTCTAAAGTTGGAACGTGCTCAAAGAGCGATATTGAAGGTACTTCAAAAAAAGAATTTTCCCCACTGAAAACCTTTACAAATTATGTAATCTGCTGTCAGTGAGAAAACTGTAAATCCTTCTTATCATTCTCAAAACGCACAAAGAGACACCATAATTATGATTCTAAAATACTGGAAAAGAGAAAAAAACATTGCATAGTAAACGTTCCCAAAACTAAATCAGCATTTGCCACCAGACAATTTAAGAAACTGTCAGCCTTTTTATATAACAAAATTAATAAATATATTTATATTTAAGATAAAAATAAAATTGAATGCAAAAAATTATTAACAATTTGGCAGCTTAATTTACGGAATTACTTTTGCAACGTGTGACTTAATAATTATATAAAGTATATTCAAAACACCTCTTTCACACACTTACACACACAGACACACCATAACACACCATCACATCATTAACACACTCACGCACATATACAATTTATCGTATTTTCTTTCTTACTTTTGTTCTTTTTTTTTTTTGT
The DNA here is from genome assembly GCA_958295575.1 of Leucania comma. NCBI lineage: Eukaryota > Metazoa > Arthropoda > Insecta > Lepidoptera > Noctuidae > Leucania > Leucania comma. The sequence continues at coordinate 9,570,565 of OY282468.1, forward strand.
TATTTGCCTAGTTATATATTTATAATGTAATGGAAGAGCGGAGTGTTCAAATACAGGCATTTCTATGTCTAACTGGAGACTCCTCGACAAGCTATGTATGAGAAAGTGATAAGTATGTAATACTTTTTTTAAGTAGTAATTACATCACTAAAAGCTTTTTTGCTATTTGAAAAAATCATCGAAACTCGATTCGGTAATTGAACTGTTTTCATCGATATGTTTGTATGGAACCCTCAGTACGCGAGTCCGACTCACACTTGCCCGGCTTTTTTTAAATAAATAATTTCGGCTTCCATTTTTTGTTGTATCCATAGGCTTCAATTTTTTGTTATATCCCTGCTGATCCAAAATTATCAGCAGGCCAAGCCAAGATACGACCATTTCGTTTCGAGTCTCTTTCTACAATCGAAACGCCTGAGGCGTAATAAATATTTACACCATAAAACTACAGGATGTAGCGATGATCATTGTAGAAACGATTACATTTTATGCTGTCATTTAGAATGATGTGAACTTGGCTGTGAATTTTGCTGAGATGATGTCATATATCGTCCCACATATTTGATTAGTTTTCTAGTAACGTTAACGATTATAGATTTATCAACTTGGCTAAGTCTAGACCCCTAGCCAAGTTACAATCTTCTCGTTTACCGTGAATGCTTGGAGTTGGACACGCCCCCAATTCCTTTGATCTGACGTCATCTCAACACTCAGTCACGTGGTCGGATTTCAAGCGTTCACGTTAAACGAAACGATGGTAACTTGGCTAGGGGGGGGGCTGTAGATAGGCAATAGAAAGCGACAGAGAGGCAGGTATCTAAATACTTAACTTGAGACATGTATTTCGCTTGAAGGTGAAGGCTAATATTGGACTTTTGTTAAAACAAACCAGTTTATATGCGAATTCAAATTACAAAACAACTAATTAAGCATTTAATCAAAATAGGATTAGAAGCCTAATCTAATCCCCTGAACAACATAATTTAATGTCACAAATCGACCTGTTTTTGGAAATAAATTGTCGAAAAATATTTAGATTAGTCATGTCATTATAATAAGGTTGTCTACTAAAAACTAATTTAAGAATACAAATGTTAACGTATAGTTAAATTAAATTAGTTACAAGTTACAATGATCAAAACGAGTCAATAGTTCACGTGAAACATTAACTTAAACTTATTAGTTAAGTACTTAAACACCATCTTAACTAATTATAGCGATCAACATCTTATAGTGCATACTCATTCATTCTGAACAATTGCCAAACGCGTCCATTGTGTTAAAATGTAAAAAATAGCGCCACGTGGGAAAATGCAATGTTTTACATCGCGAAAATGCAACGAGTCTAGTAAAACAATAAAGCCGTGCTTACAACGGCGGAATATTAAATACACTACATTTCGAACGCAGATACTTAAGTGCTATTGTTTTAAAAGGTAGTAACTTAATAATCAAGGCCAAATTAAATTAGCTAGCGAAAATGGATTGCTTATGATGGTAAAACAAATAAGGGAAGTTCTTTTCTAAACTTATATTATATAGCATCAGCCTTATAATGTATTCCCACTGTTGGGACTCAGGCCTCCTCTCTAGGAGAGGGAATGGGCCGTAATCCAACACGCGGGCCCAGTGCGGGTTGGCGGGGCGCGCCACAATCGAGGCGATAAGGCCCATCCTTGAGGAGTGCCTGGAAAGACCTCACGGCTAAACTTCCGCACGACGCAGGTTCTTACCGAACACGGCAAGTTCACTAAGTTCCTGTTCCGGATTCATGCGGAGGATTTGCCCGGGTGTCGCCACTGTGCGGAACACCCGGAGGACACGGTGGAGCATACTGTAGAGGTGTGCCCCGCCTGGGCGGAGCATCGCCGTGTGCTCATGGGGGCGATCGGCAGCAGCGATCTCTCTCGCCGGGCCTTGGTTCAGCCCATGGTCCGCAGTGAGGAGGGATGGCAGGCAGTCGCCTACTTCTGCGAAGCAGTAATGCTTGTGTAGAAAACTATGACCCAGTAAGTATTTCAATAAAAAAATAATACAGAAGCGATAATTTCATAATTAATTAAAAGCAAAGGAGGAGGCCGATCGCATCAGGCAGAGGCAACGGGGCGTTCGCCCCAGCCGCCGCCGATTCTGATCCCGATTTCCGGCCACCGTAGGCGCGGGCTTGCGGACGTCGTGCAATGGGTAGCACGCAGTCCGATCATCCGGTAACCGACCGAACCGAGCCCAAGTCGTCGACGGCGCGTTCTGTTACCGCGCGCCTCAAGGAGCTGTCAGCAAACCGTACAAGCCCAACCTGCTAGCTGCAGGCAGGCAGGGTCGAAGCCTGCTGGGGTTATGGGTTAGCTTCCGAAAGGAATACCCGGCCCCGGCACTATAGGCAACGAAGGAACGGGGTAGGTTTTTAGTCAGTAAGAGTCTAACACTACTTCTTGCTCCGCCCAAGGGCGCGTAATTATCCCCAAGATTGTAGCATGCAAATCACTCGTTTGCGCTAGTAGCTGTATCCATTCCGCCATGTGATCCCCCTAGAGCTTCGTCACGTAAGCTCGATTACACTCCGGCGTTGCACTAGCACTCGCCACTCGTACATACGAGATCGCAAGGGCAGTTGCTTTCAGATCTCACAGTGGAAACGTTAAACCGCTATCTTCAACGCAAGTGCTCGCACGGTATTCCCGTACCATCCGGATGGCCATGACATTGCTATGACCCTTTGAGACACTGTCGTCACCACCCGTAAAAGGCCAAGACCAGACGACACCTACGTAAAGAGCCCGTGAAGACAGCCCCAGCCCGCTCCAGGGGGCTTACTCTCGAGTTTAATTCCGAACGGTCGACATTGGAATTGTGACTTTAGGTACTCTTGAATTCGCTGGCGCCAAATTCTTTTAAAAATGCGTTACTACACGCCAAGCCCAATCTCTATTTTATTTATTTACCCAAAAAAGACACGCAATTTGGCCCTAGCATCGAATTCAAGAGTACCTAACGTCACAATTCCAATGTCAACCGATTGGAATTAAACTCGAGAGTCAGCCCCCAGACTGGGTCCTCTGGGGTTTAAGAGTATTTTCTTTTTTTTTGTATTTATTTAGTAGATATTTATAAAATATATATTATTCATAAATTGGCAAGACACCGATAACCATTAGGTATTTATTAAGTTCACCTTACGAAGAGCCTTCACGACCAAATGCCGAATTCACATTAAAATAACAAAATACATGTTTATTGACCAAACTAACAATTACATGTGCAATGAGACCATGAAGTGGGTATTTAAATGAATGATGAGTTCATAACGTATTGTTTATTGCTATTACTAAGGACATAGAAGGGATGTGATCTACGAGATCAAGTTCGTTTGATTAAATATTATTAAGTTGTATTAATAGGTACTAATAATGTGCTGAATTTTTTCTCAAGATAAAACACAACACAATGTGCCTTTCTATAATAGCTGACGCCTGTTATCACGAAGGTCGATTAGACAAAGAGATTTATCGAAACATCGACATTTGAAACTTTAAAGTTGAAGTTCAATTTTCTTGGAAACTGAATAACAGAACTACCTAACAGTTATCCCAATTTCCGACCACCGTAGGTGTGGGCTTGTGGACGGAGAGTAATGGGAACCTCGCCGTCCGACCGTCCGGTAACCTTCTGGACCGAGCCATATTCGTTGACAGCGCGAATAGTTCCACGCGCGACTCTAGGAGTTCAGCAAACCGTAGGGGCCCAGCAGGGTCGAAGCCTACTGGGCCCAGGGTCGGTTTCTGAAAGGAAGATTCGGCCCCAGTATAAAAGGCAACGAAGGAATAGGAGTGGGTTTTAGTCAGTAAAAGTCTGACACTATCTTCCGCCCCGCCCAAGGTTTCGGAGATGTTACGAAAAATAAAGGTTAGACGCGAATTGGCTTATATTTCGAACGTCCGACTCATGGTACGTAGTGGGGATTTCGTTGGGTGAATCATGACATAAGTAAAATTCCCAATTAGATCGCAAACTCGTCGAAACTGGCAGTATAATTACCATCACGGCGTCAATTTGGACCAATTGTTTGACTATAATATACCTATGTACATTAATATAGTCAAACAATTGGTCTAAATCGTAGTTTAATAAAATTGAGTACATATCCTATTAATTGTATTTTAACTTTGGTTTATTAATAGGTACCTATATCTATTCTTGTATTCGCCTTTTTCTCTTACTATTTTTCTTTGTATCACCCGACGGTTTTTTGATACAAGTGCAGAAAGTTTTTCATTGCGACCGAGGCGTAATTCACACGAGCCGTAGGCGAGTGTGTTATTAAGCTGAGGATTCACACGTATGCCAAACGACGTTTTTCAATACACTTACGACTTGTGGGGGTTGACCTACGCCTTTTGGAGAGCGACGCGCGTCCAGCCTGATACGATAAATAATTTTATTACAATACAATTGTGGCGGGAGCAAGCACGCGCACTTTTCTGCACTAGTGCGGAAAACCGTCCATTGCGTGCCTGAAAGCGGTGAGATGAGAGCGGGTTTTCGAGTAAGGCCGTGTTTACAGAGACGCGGCACGTTGCGTGGCGCGTTGGGCGGTCTTTGTACATTGCAGCAGCGGGCCGCGTCATCGCACGCGCATACCCGCTAAGTGTATTGAAAAATAAATAAATAACTCTTTGCTCCCCCTAGACGTTGACTTACCACAAAAAAAAGTTTTGGTACTAAGTATTGTTACATGATAATCAAACAACACCTGACCCGACCTGGAAATCCAATCCTGCAGAATCCTACGCTCAGTGGTCGTACTTCCGACCACAAGGCTACGAGGTATAATTTTGAACTTCAAACAATCACGTTGAGCTCGTGCCAATTGGTGATGATTTAGCCAATAAAAGGTTTCTCCAATATCAAGATTACAATCATTATGCAATAAACTTGCAAGTTTACAAGATAGATTCAGGCGCAGTAGTCACGACTAAACACCGAACCTACATATTTTGCTTCAATCACGTGAAAAAGCCAATATTTGATTGTTTTTTTATCAGATTTTTCTCTATAGGTATTCCTGGAAACCATGGCTGTTTCTATCTAATAGCTAAATGGGCTGCAGCCCAGGGCATCATGGATATAAGGGCCCGTCCTCATTAAAAACTCGAAAAAACTTTTTAGAAAAAATGGAGTACTACTGATTAACTATAGAAAGTAGTCCTTAACTCGCTGCTAATATAGGTATAATGGTATACAAGCAATCAACATTGGTATTCAAGTTCAGTCTGTGCTCAAAGCATAGAATAAACTTTATTGTACACCAAAATAGTAACAATTTCACGGAAATCATATCATAGCATATCTAGTTACTATTAAGTCTTTCAAGTTAATCTTAGTAACTCATAACCAGTTGAAGATTTCTCGGGTAATGGGACGTCATTTCTCCTTTGATCGATCATTGTCGAAAAGGTACTCCAGGAAAAATATAAAACAGATTTTTAACAAAATGCTAATTAGTTTGATTACTTAGGTGGACCCCCGAGTAGTGTTAACGCGTAACAAAGTCACGATCCGCCCCTAATGGGAACTGTCTGTTAAGTAGCACTAGTGTCATACTCCTGAGTCCTGAGCCTAGGTATTGGAACCGGGACCCTATTCCTGCTTTCAATATACGGGCAATAAGTAAGTATCGTAATCGAATCCGAATCGGAATTGAATTGGTTATCCCATCACGCTCAAATAGCTAACGGATTTGGGTGAAATTTTATACCAGAATAACTTATCATCCTGCATCACAGATATATGTGGCTATAATTTAAAAAGGTATGAAATACCAATTTCACGCTAGTGGAGCCGTGGGCAGCTGCATAATAATATCTACATATCACGAGCTTCTATCTTGCATTTTTATCATTGCAGAGCTAAGTTGCACTACATACTGATCTATCTAAAACGCGATAGCAATAGCAATATTTCATAACTTTTCAGTCTACTTAATTTAGCAGTAACGGTCAAGGTTAGCAGGCGTTGGAAAGGCCTGTCAATAGCGTAGAAAGAATGTCTCTGGACTAAATTAGAACATTAGATGCTTGAGATAAGTAGTTAGTAGATAATTAGGGCTACACACTCGAAGTTGTGGATGATTACGATTATGAGAAAGAAGTCAATTGTCGAATCCGGCTCCGCTAGGCGGCGTTCGGGAAGCTGCGCGGTATCTTCTCGTCCAACATACTTCGATATGCCGTGACAAAAGTCTATGACTAGTGCTTAGTTGCCAGTGATGGTATATGGCACTGAAACATGGTCGACAATTACAATGGGCCTCATCAGAATGCTTAAAGTCACCTAAAGGGCCTCCTAAAGGGTTTCCTTGTATAATCGCATTAGGAATAAGGAAGCCAAAAGCCGTCAAACTTATGTGGCACTGGACATGGCACATTGTTCATAGAACGATAGGGCCGAAAGGTTCTGGAGTGGCGACCGCGCACCGGAAGACACTGCGTTGGAAGGCCTCCCACAAGGTGGACCAATGACCTGGTGAGAGCTGCGGAATTGCGAAGGATGCGAGACGCACAGGACCGTTCGTTGTGGTGACACTTGGGGGAGCCAATGTCCAGCCGTGGACGTGTTTCGGCTGAAATGATGATGATGATGAATTAGGAAGGATTACGGCTTCTGTGATCTAGATGTGAAGAATGGGCCTTAAGGCGGATTAATAATAATAATAGCATTTACTTTCAGACGAGAGTCCAATAAGAGATTAAGCAGACGAAAGGATACTTATATCTAACACACAGACCTGATGCAGGTGGGAATGTGTCACTTGTTTTCGGATTTTTGATTCTTGGACATATCAGACCCCTCGCCCACGGCGATGTTTTGTAGCGATGCTGTTGCGCGTTTCGTAAGCGCGTGACACCATCGCTACTAACGCGCGTTAGTCGCATTTGCAACGCGCTATAGAAAAAATGCCAACGCGCTACTAACGCGCTACAGCATCGCGACTGTATCGATGCGAACGCGCTACAGTATCGCTACAAAAAGTTGCCGTGGGCGAGAGGCCTTAGTGTCTTTCTACATTTTATTTTTCCATTCAGGAATACCTATAGATTTTTTACACACCACAAAACAATAAAAAAATGTAATCAAAACCAGTTCAAAAACGATTAAAAAGATCAATAGAAAATAAGTTTGTGGAAAAAACAAATCTATAAACAACAGTTGTCATCATAAAGTAGATATATCGAACTCAACAAAAAACAGAGAAAACTTCTGATTTAAATCTTTTATACCGACTCATTATTACCAATTATGTAGATTCAACAAACTGGTTTAATATTAATTAACTTAGCTTAACGACGGTGTGATAAATTGTGACACATAAAACGTTTATCATCTAACACCTACCTTAGGTACCTATTAGTAAATAAAACCGTTAAAACCATCACTCTCGGTGACATTGACCCTTGAAGAGGTAGCGAGACGGACGCCTAGCGCAAGAGGTTCGAGGTGGCTCGAGAAAAGAATACGAAAAGATCCCTCATTAGTAATGTAGAGTTTTCATCTTTCTGCTTGAATGTCGACGCAATGCTGTAGACTGTAGTCCACCGATCCCATCAATTTAAACAATCAATTACACATAGGTTTTTCTGTTTCAATGGTACTTTCCTCTACAATAAACTAAATACTATTATGAATATCTACACACTAATTAATTAAACGAGAATGCAAAACTAAACATTAGATTTCTGGGAAGAGAACTGGCGTCCTGAAAAATAGGCTCGGTATAGTTTGGGCACAATTGCTCATTTTTTATTCATAAGCATCCCACATAATAGGTACCACCTATGAAATTGACGTTTTTTAAAACGGGTTGCTTTGATGCTTTGAAGTGTTGTATCTTTGGATTGACTTGGAATTATAAGTTCAAATAAACTTTATATTAAAGATACGTTATTCTTTTTTCTAAAATAGGTATTTATTGGTTTCTTTGTGTTTTGTATTTTCTCTAATATCGTTGTATTTATAGATAAGTATTATATATAGACCGATAGGTAATAAAGTAAAAGTTTAAGGAGAAATAATTACTTTATTTTATTATTTCTTGATTCATCTCAAGACCCTAGTCCAAGATATGCTAGGGGCATTATCGTATACTGCACTGTCGATGCTTTGGTTTCAGAGCAGGTATATATCTGAATATCTATAACTAACTACTTTCGAAATAAAGGCTTCAAGTAACATCTCGTACCACCAAACTGTGGGGTTGCGATAGTCGTTGATAGGATCCAGCAGTTGGGACTCGAAGTGGCATTGCACAAATCCGAGGCCATGTGCTTTCATGGCCCTAGGGGTGCGCCACCACCGGGTTCCCAGCTAACGGTAGGAGGAGTTCACATCAGCGTCGGGTCGACGATGAAGTACCTGGGACTCGTCCTCGACAGCTGGTGGAACTTCAAGGAGCACTTCCGACGTCTGGCTCCCAAACTGAACCGGACTGGGGCTGCTCTCGGGCAGCTCCTGCCCAACCTCAGGGGACCAGACGCCTCCTGCCGGAAGCTGTACGCGGGAATCGTTCGGTCCATGGCCCTTTACGGTGCTCCGGTGTGGGCGCCGTCGCTGCAACAGCAGCCGAAGGCCCAGCTGAATGCGTGCCAGAGGGTCATGGCAATACGCATGGTGCGAGGGTACCGAACGATTTCCCGCGAGGCGGCGACCCTCCTTGCTGGCCAACCGCCATGGGATCTGGAGGCAACAGTCCTTGCACACATGCACGACAAGCGCATGGAGATGCAACGCCGGGGCGAAATTCCACTGCCACGACAAGTCGAGGCATGGCGGACAGAGCTCCGGCGGGATCTCATGGCGAAATGGCGTCAGCGACTATCGCAACCTCGTTCGGGGCGCGCCACAATCGAGGCGATAAGGCCCATCCTTGAGGCGTGGCTGGAAAGACCTCACGGCACTCTTAACTTCCGCACGACGCAGGTCCTAACGGAACACGGAAAGTTTGCCAAGTTCCTGTTCCGGATTCGTGCGGAGGATTCGCCCGGGTGTCGCCACTGTGCGGAACACCCGGAGGACACGGTGGAGCATACTGTAGAGGTGTGCCCCGCCTGGGCGGAGCATCGCCGTGTCCTCGTGGGGGCAATCGGCGGCAGCGATCTCTCTCGCCGGGCCTTGGTTCAGGCCATGGTCCGGAGTGAGGAGGGATGGCAGGCGGTCGCCTCCTTCTGCGAAGCAGTAATGCTAGCAAAGGAGGAGGCAGACCGCATCAGGCAAAGGCAACGGGGCGCTCGCCCCAGCCGCCGCCGGGATTCCGATCCCGATTTCCGGCCACCGTAGGCGCGGGCTTGCGGACGGCGTGCAATGGGTAGCACGCTGTCCGATCGTCCGGTAACATACCGGATCGAGCCCAAGTCGTCGACGGCGCGTTCTGTTCCCGCGCGCCTCAAGGAGCTGTCAGCAAACCGTAGAGGCCCAGCCTGCTAGCTGCAGGCAGGCAGGGTCGAAGCCTGCTGGGGTTAAGGGCCGTTTTCTGAGAGGAAGGCTCAGCCCCGGCATGATAGGCATGAAGGAACGGGGTAGGTTTTTAGTCAGTAAGAGTCTGACACTACTTCCCGCTCCACCCAAGGGCGGGACTTGTCATTGGATGATTTTACCTACCATAAAAAAAAAAAAAAAAAAAAAACCACCAAACTGTAAATATGTAGCAATGGGTGTAAGCTCTCTTTTTTATTTATATATTTCATCATTTGCTTATCTCCTAGTAAACGAAACCTCCAAACTTCATCTTATTTAAGGCTTACAAAGTTGCATCTTAAACGCTCAAGATCTCGAATCTCTAAGGGACTAATTGTGTATCCACGCCGCAATTGTTTTGGGACGCGACCTGATGCCGTAATGACACAGACGACCTTAGTCCCATTGGACTCAGCACTCAGCAGTCAGCTAAATTCGACTGCCTTATTATTTTGTTAGTTGCCTACGTTTAAAACCTAAACGGTTGCACGACAGTGGTGGCTTAGGAGAGGTCACCTTAAGTTCATAGCCATTATGTATTTGTTGCCCTCGAAATGTGACAAACGGTGGATTACCCGATGGTTGTATTGGTAGATAGAGACCAATTAAATTCAACAGTGGTTAGTCAACGAAGCACTTTTTATTTTACTGGCTCATACATGTTCATAGCTTTGGTAGGTAGGTACTAGATTTATAGCTTTTAAAAATGATAGATAGGTACTGAATTATTTATGCGATCGCGTCTGATAATCACGAATCTAGTCTCGTGTAATCTACGACTAAACATAGGCCTTTAATAACTATAATCGAGAGGTCTTTATACAAACGCTTGACTAACTGATTTCACAGTTTAGGATACTGCCGACTTATCTGCATGACATAATCCCATTGTTACATTTTACGAAGCCTACCTCAGGTTACGAAAGGATCGCCTATTCATAATCTGCAACAATAGTTGGCCGAAGGCATGATAGTTACCTATTGGCCGTCACTGTACCTGGTAATTACCAGTCCTAACATTTAAATTGGGCCTTGTTAGACGTCATTCCGTTGCCGATAGCCATTAAAAAATCAATCAACCGTTCAATGAGATGATCCCATAATTCGCTTAATACATAAAATGATCTAATCTCTCAATAAAATACAGTGCAACAAAATTTTAATTAGTTCAACCGGCTAAGGTCGTCGATTCGAGTACGATGTACGAGCAATGTAAGGCAACTGGATGCGCGCAATTAATATACCTATCGGGTACATAACATAGCCTAATCACTGTGTTTAGATAGTAAGGCCACTGTTCTAATTTGTGGCACTTACTAATGTAAATGAGATGATCTCAATGGAATACATCGCATATTAAATATCTGGGATCTCGTAATCCGCGATGCTCGCGCATCATCATATCGGCGTCAGCATTCTGTATTGACCTTCGAAAGACGTCACCGTGCTATTAAAATTTGTTCCTCAGAAAGGTATCTTGCTTGGATTGCTGCATCAGAAGTCTCCTTTTCCTCAATAACATACCTAAACCTACATGTTATTTTGAAACGCCATACTTTCTTTGTGACTAATATTGGTCACATTTTGGAACTTTGCGGTCAACAACGTCGGTTTATTAATTAACATTTCTGCTGTAATATTTTGGTAGATAGGTTGTTTCAAAAGTAAGGTATGTAGCTTATTTTATAAGTAGAGTAGCCTACTACCTAAGTAGGTAAATTATACTTCCTCCAAAGACTATAGGTAAAAAGAAACCAGCCATGGGCGCCGGCTTTTAGAAAACCTCAAGGGTAAGTACTCATGCTTATTTGATGACTCGAAAGTGAAAAACTCGAGGTGAGAGAGCACACTAATCGGCCGACAAATAAATAAATATCTTACTTAATTACCTACTCATTTTATTTGATTTAAATATAATTAGATTTGTGTTGGTGCGAGAATCGAACGCGCGACCGTAGCGTCCCAACACTCCCAACCGGTACTATAAATTACTGCGCTAAACGTGTCGGGAAAAAAAATCGCCCATCGCTAAAATGCGATTACTGATCTGTTTCTTGATATCTACTCTCAGGGGTGTTGCGTACCCACTGTTTATTTCTCATGGGTGATCGAGCCCCCGAGCACCCACGGTGTCGGCACCCCTGGTACCAGCTATAGGTGCTCGTACCCAAAGAGCAATGGGACTTTGAATGGCTGACTACTTACATACTGATATTCCTTCGTGCCTCAGAAAGCACCCGCTGGTCTCGGCTGTCATCTGTGCATTTTTGACAGTCAGAAAATTGACACCAATCTTACCAAGGGGTATCGTAACACCCAATCGCTCCGTATAAAATACTAGCATCTAGGCTAGGCCAATTGATTGATTGATAGGTACAAGCATATCCTAACATATTATAAAACAAACTCCCTACTGTGTCAGTATGTCTTTATGAATGAACGCGATAAACTCAAAAACTATCGAACGTATTTTCATGCAGGTTTCACCAATACATGTGTTCAATGAGGACGTTTTATGTGTATGTTACCGGCAATCTATATAATTCGGTTTTCTATACAATACCTAGGAAATGTATAAAGTACCTAAAACGTGTAGGTAATGTATGAAATATTATTTATTTTATACTTTGCCTAGGTATTCTATACAATACCGAATGTGCAGCCGGTAATGAGTGAAAAAGACGAGAGCAGGAAAGGAGGTGACGTAATTTTAGGGCACCCCAACACGGACAGGTTAGGTTAAAAGCTAAAATCTCAGTCTTCGTGGTTATTTTTTTTTATAACCACCCAGAAATAGAAGCCTTGGGTACTTTAAACTTTCTTGACAATTATAATGTGCCTGTGAATGGTTTATTTGAAATAAATACTACCGTGGTAACGAAAAGCCCAGAATTTTACGATAAACTCAAAAACTAAAGAACGGATCTTTATGCAGTTTTCACCAATAGATAGAGCAGGTATTTCATGAGGAAGGGTTATGTGTATAATAAATGCATATTATCGTAAAGAAAAATCGAGAATAGCGAAGCTGGGGCGGGCAGCTAGTATACCTATATTAAAGTAGAACAGACAAAACTTAAGATACTATATTAGTTTACATTTAAAACAGTCTTGCGACCAAATAAATTGCTCCAATATAAGGTCAATACAGTCATGAATTCTGTATCAAATCGAAATTGAATATTTTAGATCGGTATTTCCTCGTAATGGATAGCAAATGTCATTGCCACTTTCCTATAGTAACACAGTAATATTTACATCCGGGAACATTATTTTTTGCGTTCAAATTATTAGTTTTATATTCTACGAAAAATGATAGATCCTGAACGTGGAGAATATTCCTACAAAAACCGTAAGATGAAAAAGATTTGAGATTTTAAAAAGCCCAATCTACACAATTGGTTAGTTTGCTCATTTTTTTATTATTTGTATTAAATAATTTTTTATAATGCATTATAAGTACATAAGTTAACCTTTCAAATCTGGTGGAAAGGGAAACTGGCAAGTTATCAGAGTGCATGCAGTCACTGAAATGTGATGTCACCACCCCCACCATTAGGTTCAGCAACATCATTTCAGCCGAAAGACGTCCATTGCTGGACGTATGCCTCCCCCTTAGGTTGCTACGAGTGAACTTACATAAGAGATGTCCCCACGACGCCACTCTCATACTAATATTTAGTAAAATGCTAATTGCTACTTCATTCAATAACCAATTTTGATGTTGTGGTATTTGATGATCTCAGTGTTATTGGGTGTTTAGTATAATATGTTGCACAACATTAAATACAGGGAAGTACTCAATTCTATTAAAAAGGTAGCAGAAAACCAGAGAACAAAAAACAAATATATTCTTAAAAATATTTTATGTCCATTAACAAAAATGTTATAAAAAAAAATCAAATAAAAATAACAACCTCTGTTATTATAGTTATTAATAATAATATTACACTTAAAAATAATCAGGTTAACTTAAAATTACTTTGTTTTAGTGCTGCTAAAGCTTTCATTGTGCTCACATTGGTAAATTAATTAAGTCAAGATAATATTTTAAGACTTTTCATCTTTATTCTGATCCTTATATTGTTTAGAGTCGGGTCTATTAACAGGATTAACTTTACAAGTTATTTTGTACGATTCGATCATTTTGACAGAATCTCTTACTAAAATCGTGGATCTAATAGTGAATGAATGTGAGAAACATACGGAATTGTCACACAATGCCGTATGGAAACTAAGGTACAAGCGATAAAGGAATTTATCTGTTCGTTGTTTAAGTTTCATTTCGACCCGGCCGGGCAACTTGTTACCTTTGCGAGTAGAGCTAAGGAATTCGAAATCTTCTTGAGTTACATCCTTATTGTTCTCGTCCCTTATACAAACGAGCCAGTTCTGAGGCGCCCCAGGAGTGAACTTAACATTTTTCGTTTCAGCGTCCAAACTGACATTGAAATAGATGATAAGATTCCCACATTTTCTGTTCACAAACAAATCATTTTTATAAAGAATCAAATTCTCTGGTTCAGTAAACTTAGGTTCTAGTAATCGCACTTTGAAATCTTGGCACACGTTTTTGGTTAGGTTAAGGATTTTGATGCAGTGATTATTTGTGTCTGCAATGTATAGGTATTTTCCATCTCCAGTTATTGATAGGCCTGACGGTTCGTTGAATAATGCTGGGTCGGTGGTCTCGATCATCGTAGGGTTTAGAGTAGTGACTTTCTGTGGGCCGACCTCGACTTTCTTGATCTTGTGGTTGTATGTATCTGCTATGTAGAGAGTCTTGGAAGATTCGCAGTACGCCACGCCTAGGGGGTGTTGCAGTTTCGCGTCGACACCAACGTCATCTACGTCTCCGAACGCGAATAAGTTCTGCACAGAATAATAAAATATAATAATTGAACGTATTCGTAATATGGGATGGTACGTTAGTAATCATGGTAATGAATATTGGAATGTTAGTTTAATGCCCAATGAAGGGTTTTTTTTTATGGTGGGTAAAATCATCCAATGACAAATCCCGCCCTTGGGTGGAGCGAAGTAGTGTCAGACTCTTACTGACTAAAAACCTACCCCGTTCCTTCGTTGCCTATCGTGCCGGGGCCGGGTATTCCTTTCGGAAGTTGACCCATGACCCCAGCAGATGCCCAATGCAGGGTGATTTTTATTATAAGTATTCATAGTATTGTGGCATAATGAGTTTTCTGATTTATAAATTAGCCTATACTGGACCACCGCTCGACAAAGATATGTCCAGCCCAGTCCCACTTAAGCTGGGTAGCCTTCTGAGCCACGTCAATGCTCTGCGTTTTGGAGCGCAGTAGAGTGTTTCGAACGACATCCATTATTTTAACACCTAGTATCACGTTGGCAAACCTTAAGTTTGGATTATTGGATGTTAGTCAAAAACAAAGTCTTTGCACCATAGGTCAGGATGGGGAGAATACACATGTCCTTTAGCTTACGCGTAAGTGACATAGACAAATGGTTCGTTCATAGACCAGTAGCTCTTCCAGGCATTTTCTGTTCAGCGTTTTATTTCCTTATCTACCCTGATTAATAAATATAAAAATATATCCAGTAAATATGGGCGTAGACGCAGGCCTAAGCTTATTATAGTAATATATGAATACCCATATCGCTAACAGTCACGTACGCAACATATTTGCAAAATAATCAGGTGGCACACTGCACATATTTCATTAATTTCTATATCAACATGGGCATAAATAACGAGATATTGATAATTATGATTATTAGCAATTATAATGAAGCTGCAACAGGAACACTATAAAACTAATAAGTAGTAAAGATCTCAGTAATGTAATAACTGGTAATTATTAATGTAGTATGCATACCAAAGGGTTGCGATCACCGCCGCACAGAGTCGAAACCTGTCCCGTAGTAAGGGCCAATCTTCGGATAGACGAACTTTCGGAATCAGCGATGAAAACCTCGGGACTCGTTCCTGTTATAGAACCGGCAAGGAATATGTAACTAAGATTATAATGTAATTCATAATTTGATTTAAGTGTCCATGGAGTTTCTTGCACGTTCTTCTCCATAGTGAGATAAAACTTTGGAACATGCAATTTAACTTCACGTTTTGACTGACCGACATTTTGACAATTCAAAAGTGCATGTAAATAGTCTATTTAAAATAAACGTTTCTGATTCCTGATTAAATTATTTATTAAATAAGCCACCGGTTTTAATGTTAATGTGTCTGTTACGGTAATTCGTGTAATCATTTTTGACATTTAAACATAATTTTTATTTGCAATATGTCATTGCAAATAAATGCTAAATCTGCACTAGTCGCGATTAGGGCGCGGCAGTCGCACGTTTTTATTTATATCGAATAACAAAGCAGCGCGGCGGCAGCGCTACACCCGCGCTGCCGTCGCGCGGCACGTTGCGGCTAATTTGAAGGCGCCCATAGATTTACGCGACTTCACTAGGAAAAGTGATATCGGAAATGTTTAGTTAAAATATTTATCATCGAATTCTATTTTATTCATAATAATATTGCATATTTATATGTATGTATCTAAGTATGTATTTATTATTTCAATTCTATTTGTCTTTTTAAGTTCGCCTGCCATGTTACGTTTCTGCATCACCCTAAAGTCGACTGAGAAAGACTGCCTAAGGCATGAAGTTCGCCTTTGTACGAAGATATTTTACTAATACATAAAGTTTCTATAAATACATTTTTGACGTGTCGATAGAAGTGTGTAGTCTTAAGTTAAAGAGCTCAATTCTTCGCTTTTAAGATATTTTCTTACCCATTCTAAGCGTGAGTCCGGAGGGCTGCGCAAACGCAGCTGAGTTTGGATACGCGCTGTTACGAGCTGCTTCTGCCCCCGAGCCCGCGATGCTCACGCATGTTCCTGGGAGACGGATAGTATTATTTTACATTAATAAATTTAAAAGGAGTTTGTTCTTTTTTTTTTCTTTGATATTTTATTTTTAGGGTAACAAATTAACTATTTTTTTTTTTCTATAATGACTTACCTTCTGTAAAGGTCTTGTATTTCCACCAAATTGTAGTATCGAGATAGAGAGCCCAAATCTGATGAGAACCAGCGCAAGCTATTAGCAGCACCCGGCGCTTCTCGTCCTTTTTGTTCTTTTCTAAAACAATTAAGGAGTTCATGAAATGGGTATGAAGTGCATCTACCATAGGGCCTATGGACACCACTTTTTTTAAACGCGCCGTTGACGCGCGTTTGATGCTATACGAACACGACTCAGACACAGCCCGTAAACCTTTGCACACCTTTATAAATTCAAAAAAGTATAGCGTATTTAACACTCTCACTGCGTTATGAGGTCGAACAAGCCACATGCACAATAACTTCATGCAGATGCAGCAGGCTAATTCGCGTTCTTTCACTCTGTACGGGGGATAGCTATGTTAACATTCCTATGGGTATAACAGAGACAAATATATAAAATTGATTCTCTCACGAAGCGTTACGAGGGTGTTTTTTAGAAATAAAATTCTGTGAGGCCAGGAAGGTCTCATACGCATTGCAAAGAAGTTCAATTTTGCCTTTATATAAAAGACCTCATACGCACTGGCTGAAAGAGCATGAAAAATAACTTCTCAGCGAACGTCAAGCAGAACCTCGTCAACAGTACCAAGATGGCGTCGGTACAGACAGCCTTGATTGCATGCGCTTTGTTATTATTATTTATTTTTTTGGAAAGGAAGAAGAAAAATTACCGACGTTTGTACACCCATTAATAAGCGAAAGAAGATTATTTTGACATTATACAACAACGCGCGTGTGATCGACAGACGTGCCGGTGATAGACAAGTGACAAATCAAAATATCCAAACACGACAGCTGTTTTACCTATATCTTCTTTAAGATCATCCTTCTCCTTATCAGGCGCAGTTTGGCTGCCGGGCGGCGGCGGTGGAGGTGGCAGGAGTGGTCGCACGGACATGTCCATGTCTGGTGTGGAGTATAGCAGCACGTCCCATGGAGACGCGAGGGGCTGCACGCCCAGGCACTTGCCTCCTGTGAAGAGATATACACTTTACTTGCACATCACATACGAGTACCAGCTGAGCTATAGACTGGAGTCGAGAAGTCTAGTTTCGTTAATTTATTTAATTTTACCGACTCTAACAAGCAACGCGCATTACTTATCGTCAAACATTTTGAGGGGGATGATCTAGGGTGAACACGCTTCTTCAAACTCTCGTAAGTTCACGCAAATTCAAACATTCTTAAGTTTTTGCACTTTGTCTTAGTCCGGCGAGTGTTTTCGTGTCCAATTCACCAGGGTTGTGTGATTGCGACTGGGTATTACATCTCGTTTAGATCTTTAATCCCTATAGGTGACAGGAGAGCTAACAAGATGGGAGTAGTTGGTCGTGGATGTGTGAAAAACCGCAAGTTTTTGTCAGATATATCCGACGTATATGGTTAAAGGGTTAAAATATGATTTGCGACAAACAAACCTTATTTAGTAGCTGATAGAAAAGTCATTAAATAGGGTCAGCTGAACTGAGAGGGTTTTTTAGCCTATTGTATGTCTCACGGCTAGGCAAAGGCCCACCTTTTTTCCTTCCAAAACCTCTCTGTCTCTATTACAAGATCAGTGGTGCTATTATCTAAGAAAACGCAGCGCGGCCTCAACGACGAACACCCAAATAGGATATATTGGATTGATAACCTAATGTACGTATACATTGCAGTACGTTAGCGGTCCGACAACAAGCTCCTAAAAAGATAATAGGTATCTGTCTGCTGTGCATTTGTATGCCAGTGATGCGCTATTCAATTCCGCACTATTCAACACCGAATCAAACACGTGATGTTTGGGACGTTGCCGTCCTGTTGTCGACCGTTCGCGGTACAGTTACCGCACCGGGCACTTTGTATGAAAAATACGATCGTCCGTACGCACCGCATCGGCACCGCAGCAAGCCGTAAAAGCGCTCAAATTGAAAGTGCCCTTAGTAAGTAAAAGTCTGTCACTCTCGCTGCACCCAGAGCGGCAAGAGAGAAATTCCTGATGCAAAAACCGAATGAATCTTTACCCAGTTTATGAATCAAGCCTGATAGGGCTATACAATAATAAGGTAATTTTAGTGGGTAGTTTTGTTACAACGTGAGGCATATAAGTTGAACCAAAATGGGGCTGGGCGTTACCATTGCAACGATGGCTATTTTAGTTCAACTTATTTGCCGCGTACTGTACATACAATTATTTTAATATTAGATTGATATTAGGACCACAAACAAAACTCGCATTAAGTACCTTGATCTCCATGCGCGGCTTGTTCACCCGTCCCGGCGAGGATCTCCACAGTGCCCTCATCAAGGTGTATGGCACGCACAGCATGGTTGTTAGTGTCGCACACTGCTAACACATTGCTCGATAACCAGCATAAGCCTTGGGGGGCGTTGAACTGCGCTTCGTTCAGCTCTAGGCAGAAAAGAATATGAGTTTGTTGAGTGGAAACAATCAGGTGTACCTTCTCACCCACACCCACATTTTCCAAATAAAAACACTAGTGCTGCCAGACAGAAAGTCTGTAGCTTAGTTGTTTAATTTTTTTTTCTGTACACTTCGTGGAAAACTGACTCTTTTCATAACTACGGTTTTATTTTTTTTCTGATTTCGTCACTTCACTTCTCTATAAGCAGAAGTGTTTTTTTTGTTCGCAGCACTCTCTTGTTTCTCCACTTGTATCAAAATGTACTATTTATGCATGCTGAGGTCTCCTGTAAGTGAAACTAGGAGTACACCGAAAGGATACCTAAACGATAATTATTATTATAAGAGATATATATATTGAAGATATTAGAGATTCAAAATAAAAATAAAATGTAAGTTTATATTAATAAACTAAAAAAAATCTGCATGTTTATTAATTTAGACAGTAATGTTAAAAAATGAGGTATATTTGCAAGTACAATACGGCTAAAACTTGCCCACAATAATATTTAATATAATAATAAAAATCATATGACGATTGCGTATTTTTTCGAGTATACGCGATAGTTCGAAACGCCAAGTTCTGAGTACCCAACATATATTTGACCATACCTAGTTAGATAACCAACTTGGTTAGATAACAATTTTTTTTATTTTTTCATGCATATACCTTTGAGTATAGAAAGATTTTTTGTGCTCATCTTTTTCTATAAATATTTTTTTTCTCAATCTTTATAATTTAAACTTACGTACATTGCATTGCATCAACCTTATAATGTTCCCACTGCTGGGACTCAAGCCTCCTCTCTAGGAGAGGGAATGGGCCGTAATCCACCACGCGGGCCCAGTGCGGGTTGGTGGATGTCACATGTCTTCGAATTTTTGGTTCTAGGACATGCCGGTTTCCTCACGATGTTTTCCTTCACCGTTTTTGAGAGCAGAGGTGATGAAATAAATTACACAAAGTAATGCGCCTGGCTGGGTTTGAACCCGCGACCTACAACTTGTAACTTACGTACAAATAAAAAAAAAACTTTTTATACTAAAAATACTCACTGCCATCCTTGAACCCAGGTTCCGTTCCACCGACGATCCTTAACACAATTCCTGAGCAGTCAGTCAGCAGTATACGATGATGACCCGTGTCTGCGATTGCCAGGAACGGCTCGTCCGTGCGCCCGCGGTAGAACGGGTTCAATGACAACTGAGGTAAATAAATTAGAATTGTTGAGATATCGATAAACTTTTGGGAGGTCCAAACTTAACAGACAATAAGTTTGCGCTAAACTATTGAAGGGATGGAGCTGTATAGGGTGTATAGCCCTCTTTCTAGGTCGTACGCTTGACATTTCAACATGTACGTCCAACATGTAACAGGTAAGGTCCCAGCCCAGTGCTTATTGAAAGAGTCCTAGGCTTACCCCGCCATCTCTGTATGGGCTTGTCTTAATATTGCTTTGCACTAAAAGGGATTCTGGGACCTGAGTTTTGCTTATTAAAACTAGAACTAAACTTTAGACCGACTCACTGGGGCATCATCCTGACTCACTGGGATAGTACCACCCCCACTCACTAGGGCGTCACCGCAGACAGTTCAGATTCACCAAGAACTATGTGGATTCCGGTTGCAACCCACTGGAACCAACCTGCACTGACCTGACATTCATCATGAAACATCAAGAACCATCGATCTCTGATCTCCACAGGGGAGTGATGTAGACATCTATGGCGCCATTTCATCTAAGTAATTTAGTCGTGAAAGAGTAACAGACAGACAGACTTACTTTTTTTTTTACATACTTTTTACATTTATAATATTAGCATGAATAAACGCAACATTATTACTAAAAATAAGAAGGCACAGAAACATTTAAAATAAATATACAAACCTTGCTCGGAAAATAAAGAACTTCTTCAGATTTAAATTTCAAGTGTTTTGTTGGCGCCATTGCTATGGATGCCGTAGATATGCGATTGCCGAAGTGACGTAATGCATTGCCCACATACCCGACCAGCTCATCTCTATGACCCTCACCAGTAAGCACAAACATGGGCTTATTGCCTGGACCTGAGAATAAAAGTTAATTGATTTTTAGGACAAAAAACCTTGAAACTGATATTGTGATAATGATGACACAAATTATTGAAATTCCTCATACCAATGAGTAATCAATTTATGCTGTCAACCTGAAGAGGTATAAACAGCTGTTTATAATACGATAAATCATTTTAATTACAAAATTTGAAAACTTTAAAGGTATGAATTGTAAGTATTGGCATCAAATATATTCTTTACCACCGCTTAAAATTATTAAAAAAACAAAAATTCGCTCTAGCTTGAGCTGGAGAGTTTGTTTGTTTGGTTGGTTGAATGCACATATCTCAGGAACTAATGGATGGAAATATTGAAAAATTGAACCAAATGGAATGGAGCAATAACCAACAACTTGGGTGAAACCGCAAGGGACTGAAAGTTTTCTTTATAAATTCTAATATACACATACCCAATATAAGTAGTGTAGGCCAGCACTTTATTCCCAATGCATCCCACATGCAGCTGTCGGCGTCATTCACGACAGGATGATGTATGTCATATCTTAGTACTGCTGACAGTACATTGGCTGATTCCTTCTCATTAGAAAATTTGGCACAGTGCACACCTATCTGGAATGTAAGGAAAGAGCTTCTTGTCACTGATTTTTATTTATTTATTAGGAACACCAACAACATATTTACAAGAGATCTTGTAGTTTAGTTCAATGCAAATATGTCAATTACAGGTGTATGCAGCTTTTATAATTTTACATTAAGTAATTAATTTTGGATATTAATTAAATTAGATTAAAATAATAATAATTAGAAATTCAATAATCGGTTTAAAAATATTAATAGTTTAGATTATTAGATTACATTAAATTGAGTAGAACAATAAATTAAAACAGAAACAATTAAAATAATAACTAGTTCAGAGTTGACTTATTACTTGAGCTTAGGGAGCATTCAAGTATTACGTAACGCAATTTGGGGGGAGGGGGGTCTTGTAAAACGTTACAGTGCGTTACAAGGGCGGGAGGGAGTATTTAAACAACGCGTTACGTAACATTTTTTTATTTTAATAAAAAAGCTAGGGAATTAGAATCTTCCAACTCTCCTACCCTTTTCGTTTATGTTACTTTCTTGCCGCCACCAAACGCCTTCAAACCTCAAGCAAGCTCGTGGTACCTAGTCAGCAAGACAAAGGATCATGCAAGTTCTCACCACTTCTTGTTAGGTTGTCCGTTGATCTGTCGCCTCCTCTAGAAGGGTTTAAGCAAATGCCTTACGATTTTTATTATCCATCAGTACAATCAGATCTCAAGAACAGAATATGTGCAACCTGTGGGATCTATTTCACAACCCAAAAGAGTGTGCAAACGCAGTCATTACGTGCATGGCAAGACTACCCAAAACCCTCGTGAAAGTAGAGTACGGCCACAGCGACTTGCTGCCAAAAGGGCAAATGAGCTGCTCTGCATTGTGCGCCATAGTGAAGCATTGTCTGAGGATGCCGATTGGCTTGATGAAGACGAAGTTGATGCAAGTAGTTTAACAATACCGGAACCTTCTTCGTCTGCTCTCCGAATACCAGTAATGAAAGAGTCTGAGTGGCTGGCAAACCCATGGACAGAGGAGCAGTAATTGCAATTGAATTGTGTTTTTACGTACCTACACTTATTTGATTTATGGCTAAATAAAAACATATAACTTAAAAATGTCTTCTTTTGTTTATTACTACTGCAAACGCAATTAATACAATAACAAAGGTATTATACTTTGTTCAACATAATTGTGACTTTAATGGTCACTTAAATGTTACGTAACGTTTAAGGAGAGGGAGGGGGGGGTACAGAAAAACGTTACGGTGCATTACATGGGGGGGAGGGAGGGTCTAAAATCTTCAAAAATTGCGTTACGTAATACTTGAACGCTCCCTTATTACTTGAGCTTATAATAATTGATTGGATCAGGATATATTTTGAAATACCTTGTAAATATGGGAAGACTTTGTGGAATTGGAATGAGTAGTTTCTATTCCATATTATGAAAATTAATTCTAATCAATAATTCTATGACTAGTTACATAAATTAATTAGGCATAAAAATCATGCAAGTTTATCACAATATAAAATACAATGCCATCAAAATGAAGCCAACTATGGGAATAAGCAGATAATTAAGCTTCTTCCTAATGATATTTAAAGAGGTACACAAGTTTGTTTGTTTATTTTTTTATTTTAATAATAAAAAGTTACTCTACCTCTGAGTGTCTTCTGTTCTTATGGGATAGGCCCCAGGAGAAAGCTATTATTTATTAAGCAAATGCTTACCACAACAAGACCGTTTTCAACCGAGTGCAATTTCTCAATATGAGCCAGGTCAGGCAACACATGGTAACAGTTGATGCAGCAGTATGTCCAGAAGTCCAGTATCACTATCTTGTCAGCACAGTGCTGTGCCAATGATATAGGTTCTGATACATTCACCCATTCTAAGTCTAAAACATAAAAAAACTTTCTTTTACTAACTTTCTATCAGTGATAGTAATACAACTACCTAAAGAATGAGATAAAGCTGTTGCGGTAATCTTATCCGTTACTGAAGTGTTTAATTAATATTCAAGTAGCATGGTAAATAATGCAAATAGGTAAACGTTGATATGCCGTGATAGTTAGTGATTAATAAATATTACCGTTATAGGTAAGGCTTTAACCGTCCGATAGATCTGATCGCGCCTGTATGAACACTTGATTTTGTATTGAAACCGTCAACTTACTTTTTTTAAAGTCTTCTATTGGAGTAACTGTAGACCAAACTTTCTTGATATGGTTTGTAATAAGAGTATCACGTTCTGATTCACTTTGAACTGCACTCATAGCTTCTGTTAAGTCCATGCAAGCTTGCGCAACGAAATCCAAAGGAGTTAGTTCCATTTTTAATAGATTAATTACAAAAACTTTAAAATTATTGTTTATTTAATTAATATTTTGTTCAACAAACAGCCTTCACTTTCGACTCGTCTTTTCTGACTTTTTGCAGTTATTTTCCCGTCTTGTTTGACATTTGACATTGACATCACAAAGTACTTTTGACCATTTTGACATTGAATTGAATGAACGAATTTTCGTTTTTTTTTTTTGTTAATGTTTTTGGCTTGGGTACGAAGTCCTTTAAGCCATGTCTTCGAGTAAAAACTTTGGTTTACCATTAGAATTATATGGATGTACACATTCTAATGTTTTTTGTTTTTTAGTGTTTGGCAGCAAATGTATCAAGTAAACCTTCTCGGTAAACTTCGCTGAGGTAGGTAATCAACACTACAATAAAATTTTCAGCTCCATTTTATCGATATCGTGGCTGTTTCAATGATTCCACATATTGTCCAGTTGCACAGACACTTAAGATACAAAACTACACCAATTTTACATCACAATATCCACTAGGAATCAATTTGTGAATAATTAAAACAGCCACTGAACTTCACTTAATGAAATCCCGCCAAAAATTCCAACGAATTTTCGTCCATCTGTCTGACCATAAATTAGGATTGTTTGATAGCCGAGGCCGAAATGTGGGCCGATTTACATTTTTGGTTAAAGTTTTCAACTCTTTTTTTTCTTATTTATAATTATTAGATACATAAACAACAATAAATAAGTAAAAAATATAATTATACTATATTTCCCCTTTCTTTCACTTTAGTTTTCGCCGTCACAGAGCATGTAAATGTTCGCCGTCATGCAGGGTTCTATTCTTGACTTTGACATTTACAGGTAAGAGAGCGAATGATTTTTACTTTTCATTCAGTCATCTTGTGTTTATTTGTCGGAAGGCGTAGATATTCGTGTTTATTTTTTCTCGCAGCTTGTTCTTCTCCAATAATTTTTCATTAATTTTCTTAGTGATTGCCATCAAATTATGTTCGAACATGGATGCCGTGTTTGATATATGTTACTTATCGTCTGACGGTAATAACGTCGAGCCTGATGATATCCCTCAGACAAAGGAGAGCGTATGGATTTTAGGAAAAAAATACAGTGCTATTCAGGGTACGTGAGATTTCATTTATTGTTACGTTTACTATAAAGGTCAAATGTCAATAAATTATAGGACTTATGCCTATTGTTTTAAAGATACAGCTGGAACAAAATGATCAGTTTTGCAGCACATGACATGAGCTCCTATCTTACGACGAAGTATTGTTTCCAGATTTGGACCGTATAAGGAGAGACATCACGTCAATTATATGGTGTACCTATAGGAAAGGTTTCATTCCTATAGGGGATGAAGGGTTAACATCTGATAAAGGATGGGGTTGTATGCTGAGATGTGGACAAATGGTCCTTGGCGTCGCACTCGTTCGAATACACCTGTCAGCTGATTGGGTTTGGACACCTGAGACTAGGTAAACAAGTACTTAAATTATGTCAAGGAAGTTTGTATAGCATAGACAAAGCATGCTGATGCCTGGTAGGCAAGTTAGTCACTTATTAATAGCTCAATGTTTGAGATAAAATCATTGTTTTCCTGTTTCATAGACTTCTCTATAAACTTATTACAATTTCACATAATTGCCACATTATAAGACTCCTTATCAGCATTAGAATTAGAGCAGCTCTAATCTATTATGAAAATAAAATGGTTTCTAGTGTTATTAACAGTTAAAGAGGTTAATAACCAGAATGAATCACTTTTTTTTACATTTTTCCTGGTATTAAATGTAAGTAAACTGAAAATAAAAAATATATTAATAAAAATAGAAGACTAAGATCTACAATGATGACTGATGATATGGCGTTATATCATTTTTCAGAGATCCAACATATCTGAAGATAATCCAAAGGTTTGAGGAGCGGAAACAGGCTCCATATTCCATCCACCAGGTAGCTTTGATGGGGGCTTCAGAAGGCAAAGAAGTTGGTCAGTGGTTTGGGCCCAATACGGTTGCACAAGTATTGAAGTAAGTGGTCTAGGGTAATTCCCTACAGAATTGAGTCACCAATAGATCCTACACCTAATATACTTGTTATGTATACATGTCAATTTCTGGATGTTTGTCAATAGGGTTTCAATAGCTGAAAAAAATATGATTGGGATTTAAAATATGAACAGACCATGGCCTGAAATAAACAATAATTAAGGCTCTTTTCATCCCAATAGTGTTCCATGATACAATTTTTGACTTATGAAACTTTTTTGGTATAATTTTTGACTTCATGAAGCTGTTAGGAAAATATTGTAGACACCATTTTTACAACTTGTTTCATTGGTTGCCAAGTAATGACTTGCTTTTTTGAGTAGTAATTAAAATAACTTCACAGTCAAAAACATTCAATATTAAATCAACAATAACTAGAATCCAAACAATTTTACTGCATTTATTTTATTACTAAGAAGTCAGAAAAATATATACTCTGTCAATAATTTGTTATTGCTTGCACAAAGGAAACAATTGTGCAAATACACATCATACTGTTTATAACCTTTAAAATAATCTTTCTTTGTGACTCAGCAATGTTGTTTCTCCTTATAAGTTTTACTTGGAATTCATCCAGTCTTTACAAATGTCTGCATGATGCTTTCAATAATAATACTTTAGGAATAATTCAGATAATCTGTTGATCTAAGCCTTTTTTTTTTTGTTTTAAGAATACTGATTTATTAAGTTCTGCCAGCTTCAACTGCTTAAAAATTAGAAAAAAATTCCAAAGGAACATATTCCAGGGATAAATAATCCTATGTCGTATTGAACATGGTCTACTCTTGAGCCAAATTTAATCCAAATCTGTTGAGCAGTTTAGGTGTGAAAGAGTAACAAATATGCACACCATTTAAAAACGTTGAACACATTTTAATCGCATGATTAAAGATTTTCTATGGAGACATAACAGTATATGGTGACATTCTACTACAGTTCAATCCTTGATATAATTTAAAGCAGTAATGTTAAAATTAGTCAAATCAATATATTTACTGTTTATTTCAGAAAACTGGCAGTCTATGACAAGTGGAGTTCTCTGGTGATTCATGTGGCTTTAGATAACACAGTTGTCAAAGAAGATATTTGTAAGTATTATGAATAAAGTCGTCATAAGATTAAATCTATTTCAGATAATAAATCACACATTCCCATTCTGCAACTGTCAGGCAGAGGTGTGTAGAAAATTGAAATTATATTTAGATTTTCGTTAATATAAAAATTTTGGTATGATAGGTAACGAAGGAATGAGGTAGGTTTTTAGTCAGTAAGAGTCTAGCATTATTTCCCGCTGCGTCCAAGGGCGGGATTTTTCATTGGATGATTTTACCTACCATATAAAAAAAGCAAATAAAATCATAATTAAATATGCATTTTAAATGTGCATTTAATTATATTATTATAACATGAAAAGTTATATTCTGAGTTAAGCTACTACTACTACTGACAACTGCTGCTACTGCTGACAAATGCTTACACTGACTGGAAAGATCCACTCAAATCTGTTGGTCTTTCCTCAGAAGACCATTTCAGATACTTATCTGCATTGTTCTCATATAATTGGCCATTACATGTTTGCTGTTAATATAAAATAAATAACTTATTGTTTCATATGTTAAAATAATATTACTACGTAAACACTTAATTTGTTGAAAGCAATTAAATTAACCATAGTAAAATAACCTTGTAAAAATAATATTTGTAGTCACACATTCCATTTGTGTAATTAGCTTGCTTATAACTTTAATAGTATTGGTTTGGTAAGCATTATTAATAGCATTGCTTAAGATATAAAAGCTGCATTAGTAAATTACTTTATAATCACTGGTCATGAATACACACAATAAATCATTAGGGGTCGCATTTTTTTTTTATATTCGGATCTTATAATAATTCAGACTATTGTCTAATTCCTATTCCTAATAAACTATGTATTATCTTGTCATTATTCAGATGAAACACTTCCACTGCTAAACATAGGTCTCTCCCATGTCACTTGGAAATCCCCTGGGGGTCTTGGCACTTGTGTATCACGCATCCATGCCATCGATCCCCGCAACTAGTGGCGTAGCTAGACGTGGGCGAAGCGGCCCCTGGCATTCAGCCTCGCATTCAAAAGGCCCTTTAAGAGTTAAGGTTAAATTTCGTATACCCAACACTTAGTAAAAATCACAAGTTATATAAATTAGTGTATATTTATAACATTTCTATTAAATTAACAGAACTGGAAAATTTTATATCGGCCTCGATCGTTTCGTTCCCATCCCTTTTTTGAGGTGGGAAATCATCAAATTATAAAAAAAAACACATCCCATAGTCCTAGCAGATTTCAGCCCTACTGGGCTTTTGATGACATTTCTTTGATATACTCATGGAATAAACGTAGGCCATCTCACTTTGTTTAAATGGAAATACCAAAAAAAAAAAAAAAATGTGTGAAGATTATTAACATCTGGGCGCATTTTTCGTCAAATATAAGCAATCAAATATCTGCACATATTTAATTCAGCTTGTAACAAACATTCTTCCCACATACACTAACATTCCAAATCTTAGCGGATGTTACATAAGCACATACGTTTGAACACCTAAAATTGTTCATTTATATGACTACAAGAAACAGTTTTCGATACGAAGGCATAAAGGAACGTGGTGGGTTTTTTTGTCAGTAAAAGTCTGACACTATCTCTTGCCCGCCAAAGGCCGGGAGATGACATTGGATGATTTTACGCATCGAAAAAAAAATCCTATTACAAAAAATATTTCGGTGTTTGAAAAATACTCTATGTAAAGACTTTGATTGCTATGGGTGTGCCTTATGTTAAAACAAGATTCAAACAATTTGTGTTTTACAAAGTGAATTTCACAACTTAAAAAACAAGGTGAAATTATTAAATGAAAAATCCTTTAAACTTGTTTCCAGTACAACAATGTATCGTGAACAATGACAGAGGTGACTCCTCGTCGGCGCCCGACTGCCTGGTCACCGACTGGATGCCACTGTTGCTGATAGTACCGCTCAGGCTGGGCCTTAGTGAAATTAATCCTGTTTACATAGATGGACTAAAGGTAATAAATACTATTGACTTTCTAATTTTGCTTTCGGTTTTGTAAAAATTAAGCGTTTGACCTGGCAAGAGGAAGCGTGGGCCTACGAAAGATGGAAGGAGTGGTGGGAGGCCTTTGTCCAAGAGTGGGACAGGCTACCAATAAAGTGTTTGTCTTGGTCCTTCCTAATGGTGACGTTATCTATCGCTTATTCACAGGTACTATAAAAATCTCCAAAAATAAATAAATATTTGTTTGTATTTTCTGTTGTTAATTATTTGTTCCCGCTCGGAACAAATATTTGTATGGCCTATAGATACGTGTTCCGGGTCTGGGTGTCTTGTGTATGTGAGTTTACATGTTTGTGAACGTACCCACGATACAGGAGTAATTTATAGTGTGGGCATCATTTAAAAAAAAAGTTACCAAATAGAGTACATTTACTTCAAGCCCCTTGTTTTGTTGAAAGATCCTTTTAACCCAAAATTTGATTGGCTTGATGCATTAAGTTTACCTATGTACTTATAATATTGTACATGTTTAAATAAATTATTCACTTTTCCAGATATGTTTTCAAAGTCCGCAATCGATTGGCGTGATTGGCGGCAAGCCTAACCAGGCGCTATACCTGATCGGATGTGTAGAAGATGAAGTTATTTACTTAGATCCTCACACCACACAGAGATCTGGCTTAGTTGAGGTAAATCCGTACTCTCATTATTTTTATTCTATACAAATATTGTTAACTAGCTATACCTCTTTGTTTATTTCACCGCTCCTATTGGTCGCAGCGTGGCGTGAAGTGCTTTGCTTTATAACTTTCCTCGATAAATATGCTACCCAACATTACAATATTTATTCAATATCAACCTGTAGTTCCTGTGATTGACGCGTTCGAACATACAATCATAGAATTAATGTCAGTAGCGTAGCTAGTCCCACAGGGGCCCTGTACCAATAGTCCCACAGGGGCCCCGTATCAATAGTCCCACAGGGGGCCCTGTATAAAAAATATGGTGCTCTTTTACAAATGCTCGGCTACCCTACGAAACGGTTGTGGTTAACATTTTGCGAAGTTTTGCCTACATGGGGGCCCCTGTAGCACGGGTGCCCCGTATAAATTGATACGGCGGTAGCTACGCCCCTGAATAATGTGTAAGCGTCATTCTGTCTTTTTTACATTTTTCACTATTCATCCAGCTAAGATGTAACTTTGAGAGAGATGGCTAGAAAAAGACATACTTTCTTTTATAAACATGAATTCTTAAATGCTTGTAAAGGGGTTTTAAAATTCGCACACCGCCAAAGTCGCGGGCAAATCGCTAGTCATGTCCGCGGCTTCGCTCGCATGAAACCTCTATTCACTTTTAAGGGTTGAGTTTGAAAAATGTGATCTTATTCCTTATTTAAATTTGAAAACAACACTTATGTTTACTTTCAGCTTGCGTCCAAGAGTTTAGATTGGGCTTTGATGAGTCAGTGAGACAAACCTACTCTTTTTCGACTGCATCATCCATTGTATCAATAGTTTTTAAATACATAAAGTTCAGATAGGCAATTACAGTAAAAAAAATATGCCATATATTAGCTCTTGCGTTTGTGACACGTGAATTTACAATTAGAAACTTATATAAGATAGGTAAATGAAAGTCACTTTAATCTTTTGAAGGTTACAATGAAGGCCTGTCTATGTATATTTATTGAATAGATTGTGTAAACGATAGATGGAAACTAGAAAGGAAATTAATTAGCATTCGTTGCTGACGATTTATAATTTCTCATGTAGGCCTATGTGCAATAAAGTATTCTGAATTTGAAATCTTTGATAAGGACTAATAAAACATAAATATGGAAGAATAAAATAAATGAGGTTAACATTAATAAATCATATTTTTTTTATTTTACAGACAAAATTGACTGATGAACAAAAAGAAATGGACTGCTCATATCACTGTAAATTTGCTTCCCGGATACCAATGCTGGCCATGGATCCTTCTGTGGCTGTGGTAAGTACAAATTTTACTTAATCAATGGTTTTCATTCTGTTCTCCTTTTTTTTTCTCTACAACTGGTGTTGATGTCTAAACTATTGACAATGGTATGGTAGACCCTGGTTTGCTCTTGTCAGAAATGTGAATTCATGTGAATTATCAAAAAGAAAAAATGTCTCATAACGGTTCTAATTGTTTAATACATTTTTAATATTTCATTTATTATCTCTTTTAAAAGTTGACCCAGACTAAGTATTACTTGTGTCGTGTATGCATTCAAAAACATGTAAACACACATACAAAACACCCACATATACCCACACAATTAATTAAGCATTTACTTAGAGATACGTCCATCAAACACTCTGTTATTATCTAGCTAATGCGCTAATGTTTTGGTCAGAAAAACAAATACCATGAAATTAAGATTTTAGAAAAAATCGTATAAAAATTAATCGTAATAAATTCTTTTGTTTCAGTGTTTTTTGTGTCGGACAAAAACTGATTTTGAAGAATTGTGCGCCACTATAGAAAGTAAACTGATGTGCGAGACTCAACCGTTATTTGAAATATGCGAGAAGAGACCGTCGCACTGGGGCCCGATGACTTCTGACATTGATCTACAAAATACTATATTATTTGCAGGTAATTTTTTTAAAAGATCTAAATGAGCTTTGTTTCGAAACAACGCGTATTCTTCTGTTATTATTTCACAAATAAATTAGATACACAAGTTTTCAGGCTTGGGGAGAATACAAAGCGAGTGGCCAAAATCTTTAGCAATAGCTTTCACATGAAAATTCCGAGGTGCCAAAAATGTATAAAAATAAACTAGTTTCATAACTAGTAATTTATTATACTCCACGATTTTCATTAATGACTGACTGAAAAAAATAGGCCATTTCATTATATTTTATCTCTTTTGTTACAGAATTTGAAGACGTCGACCGGCAATTCGACGACTCGGACGATGAATTCGAAATTCTGTAAAAGTCGTACAGCAGAATAGTAATGCAATTTATCACACAAACATCTTATTGTAAATATTTTAATATATAATACTAAATAGAAGACGATACTCTACTCGTACTTATGTACCGGTAACTGCTAACGTAATATTATTTTTTAAGTTACCTACATTTTCGACTCGAAGGGAATCTTGTTGCATGTATTAGTAATAGTGTCTACGACTGGATAGTGTAAATCGCTACATTATATTTTGCAGTGCCTTTACAGTTTTATTGAGCGATTTATGTAAATAAACACTAATAAATACGCTGATTGACATTCCTGTAAAAAATTGTGATAATCAGTGCATCTTATACGCAACTTAATTAGAGTCAGTGGCGTAGCTAGTCCTAAAGGGGCCCTGGGCTAAGGCCCACTAAGGAGTCCTGGGGACGTTAGGGTAAGCCCTAACGTCTTAAAATGTCAAGCGTGGGAGCGAGAAAGAGGGATGGAGCTATATAGGTCCATCCTCTTAACAGTTCAGTTTAGGTCATAAAATGGATTGCATCAAGAGCTTGTAGTCCTCTGTATCAAACATTATTAAGGTTTTATTTTTATTTTTCAAATTAGGTCTTGCTAGCACTGAACTGGCAGCTAAGAGACAGACGGAGTCGCGACAAGCGAATGTTACGAATTATTGTTCTTGTCGGGGCCCCTGGAGGCCGGGGACTCCGTATAGATACGGCTGATATTTTTAGCTACGCCCCTGATTAGAGTTTAGTTATCATCTAGTCATAATTTAGATAGACTCGAAATATTGAAGCTTAATAAATTAAACAAAAACAATTACATAATTATTACACTTGAATTAGTAACTGTAATTATGAGAATAAGTTTTAGTTTATGTGCATGTATTGTCCAAGTAAGTTTTACATTGATTGCATAATAGTTACGTGCTAGTAGTCGGTTTTAGTTATATTACGGAGCCAATTATACGCCATTAGCAGTAATTAAGTAAGCTGTAGACTTTAACATAAAATATCATGATAATGTATTTAATATTGTGTTTCCAAGTTTATAAAAACAAAAAAAAAATGTGTTAATATAACATTGTGTTATGTGTTCTAGGGTAATCTTTTGTTACGAAATTGCGGGCTTAAAGGAGCAGCCTACCCAAATATTTTATATAAATAAAAGTTTTAAAAATTTTGATCTTTATTTTTCATTCTACCTAAGTACTAAATTCTTTAACAATTGATTGGAGTTTTTCCATATTTCTCACGGGCAATTTTGTTTCTAGCGAGTAACTCATCAAATAATTTCTCCTGCTCTGGGTGGAGCGACAGGGAGAGTGAAACTTTTAGCACTTATTTTTGTAAAACGAAAAAGAAAAAATTACCGCTGCTGATGCTCAAACAAGGCACTGGAAGTTTTCAAGTTATAATGGACCTTTTATGTATGCAGATAAAGTTTAAAATCAGTTAACACTGAATGAGCTGCTAACCGTGTCACTGCCATTCCGGTATGAATCGGCCCCACAGAAATTTTAAAAACCTAGAAGCGGCATGGGGGCGTGACCGAGTCCGCGGCACAAGCACTACATGGGCACATACCGGCAAACGGCCAGTCATTTATAAACTTGCGAGATCGCGAACGTTTTCGTAAATAAATTTAGAATGCCGTGTTGTGCAGTGGTTTCGTGCAAGAATCGAAGCGATAAAAAAAGCCTGGGTCAACAAGGAATCTCTTACCATGTGTAAGTACAAGTTTAATAGTATATTTATCTTTAAAATCAGGAAAAACAACAAATCTTGTAATATCCCTTACTTTTACTACGTTATTTTTATTTTCAAAGATCAAAGCGACTTTATTATTGTTACAGTAAATACATTGCTTTTTAACCACTACCGAATTTTGACGTTCAAAAACTGGAGCAGCAATGTAAAAATAACATAACGATACTTTATCAGTGCGGTATATTTCATAATACGGCCGCTGTTTGACGCGGTGAGCTAGTGCTGTCCGTAATGTAGGTAAAAATGTAGACTATCGACAACACTATCGATTGTTTGGATATCCGAAGTGGAATAATGAATTTTTATTTATTATTATTTTACAGGTAGTTGAGAAATACGTAAGCAACTGTCGTAAAGTAAGTTGTTTAAATTATAAGTTAATAGTCGGTGGTCTATTTTGTTGGTTTCGGATGTAGTATGTTATGCGTTATCTTGGTGTTATTTCCTTACTTTTTCAGATTTTGATATTTTTTCTTCCTTCTGTCTTTAAAAGCTTCGAATGCGCTATAATAATGGGCTATAAATATGACTCAGAATATATTACCGACTTTTGCTTAAAATAAGACAACATTTTCTAGCTCTTTATTTGTTGTGCATGGGTGTGTGCCTACTAAACAAGCTCTGTACTATTTTTTTTTGTCTAACAAAAGCCTTTTACGTGGTGAGGTTTAGCAGTAGCTTATGTAAAAATTAAAACTAAAATGTTATTTTATGTTTACAGTTTCCCGAAAGACGCAATTTTAAAAACGCAATGGATTGATGCCACTGGAAAACCACCTAATTGGTTCCCTACAAAAAACAGTACCATATGCTCAATTCACTTTCAACCAGAAATGTTTCAGCCTCTAAAGAAAAGACGCAGACTTTTTGAATGGGCAATCCTTAAATTAAGACTAGAACTTATTTTTGCAGAAGTGAGTTAAAGTTTTTTTTTAATAACTGAAAGCTTTTTCATGTAATAATTCTTAATAATATTAGTTATTAAACTTTTCAGGATTTTATAGAACCAGGACCAGGATTTTTCTGACGTTCGGCGAGTTTCAACAACACAAGGGTGGCTCTTACGTTGTTGAAATCTCTATGGTCCAAACTAAGCGTTTCGCATCGTCGTTTATACCGCTTATATCGAAGGACTAGAACAATTTACCTGCTACGGTCTTCCCGTTTGATTATAGTTTGGGTGTCTTCAAGATTAAAGTGAATAATAGGCTCAGAGCTTTTCACCATTAACGATTGCATTTCTGCTTACCATCAGTTGAGATCGCAGTCAAACACTAGTTACGTTATATTATTTAAAAAAAAAGCACAATAAACGAGCTATGAGCTTGAAATTTGGTTATAATGTTTTTTCGTCAGTTTAAATAGATGAGGCCGGTATTACGTATGTTTTTTCCTGAGAAATTAGTAAACCTGTTTTTTTTTTTAAATTTTATTGTTTTATTATTAATATATAATTTTTTGAACATACCGGTTTTTATTTCATTTGTTTTTGGAACACCAAAAAAAAATTTCATAAAAAGAAATGAAAATATCGATAACTTTTATATTTAGTCAAAAACTAGTGTAAATGTAAAATAAATTGCTTTTGCACAGCACATTGATGTTTATGTGTGCGTAAGTTATACGGTGCATGGAAAATACACGATGTGCTAAGGAGTATAAGGTTTATAATTGACTGTGTAATATGGTCTGATTTATAATTTGCGGGAGTGTGCGCGACTGTGTAACTATTGTGGCATATGTAGTGGTTTCGGTGGTGGTAGGGACAACTGGAGACATCGTGTTTCAATACATTTTTTAATTACGTAACGTATCTCTCCTTTCCGAAATCTGTGATCGGCCCTTACTGTCTTTATAAACCCCTCATGTTCTTCGATTTGCCCTTTGCGTTCAAACAGGCTTAGCCAAGTTCATAATCTATAATCGTTAACGCTAGCAGAAAACTAATCAAATGTATGGGAATGACATCATCGCAACAACTACTTCGTAGCAAAGTTCACATCGTTCAAAATGACAGAATGAAATGTAATCGTTTCTACAATGATCATCGATCGCTACATTCTGTAATTTTATGGTATAAATAATACCCACGCTGAGGCATTTCGATTGTAGAAAGAGACTCGACACGAAACGGTCGTAACTTGACTAAGCCTGCCTATAGGGCTGCAGTAACTCACGAACAATCTCGCACCCCTCAAGGGTAGTCTGGTTTTCGGACTTGTGCCCAGATAAATTTATCTGGTGAAAGGGTGGCTATACTACAAGTACAGCTCTGTCTTCCTTCATACCTTCAGAGAATACGGGCGTGAATGAGTATTGTTACCTATATGTTGAACTGGATTCATTCGATTATGTGTCGACAGTTCAGTAATGACTGAAACACGCCTTTTGCCATAATTGACGATTGGCGATCGTGCGTGTACAGTACAGTATAGTAGGTATAATGCCCAAGTAGCACAAGAAGCTGTACAAGGGCTGTATATAGGTTCAGGTTTACACTCTAAGCTGTATATAGGCTGTATAAGCCTATATACAGCCCTTGTAATATGAAGACATTTTGTACTTCAATAAGATCAGGGGCCCTAAAAGGTGGACCAGATGGTTGTAGTTCAGCGTTCCAACGAAGGTCACCTTAGTTGGTGACCTTCGGTAGCTTGGTTTGTGTTGCGGCTACATCAGCTACATGGACGTAACCCACGCGCCAACACGTACGCAAATCAGTTACTGCGGCTGGGAAAACGAGCCACCCAACCAAGGGCGTTGAAGGTCATAGTTTATAACTGCTGTCTACGGATTGAAA
Organism: Leucania comma; assembly: GCA_958295575.1. NCBI lineage: Eukaryota > Metazoa > Arthropoda > Insecta > Lepidoptera > Noctuidae > Leucania > Leucania comma. Next base: position 9,607,132 of record OY282468.1, read on the forward strand.
CTTGCAACTAGGTCACCTTGGTTGGGACGTTGGTTTGCAACCCTTAATACTTATATGTACGAAACAACAGTCCACGTTATATGTATGAAAGTATCTGTACGTAACACAGGAAATTACTATGTAAAGATTGTTTAAGGAGGCGTTTCGTTGATTCTGTCCACCTCCATAGAACAATTACGCGTGTGTTTATGTATTTGTGGCAAACACTTGCGCTGATAAGCAAACTGTTGTGTAATGCCGTTCGCCTGTTCATATGTAACGTAGCCTATGGCTTAGTTTGCTGTTAGGTACGGTACGATACCTACTTACTTGTACCTACTTTCTTGCAGCATAGGCAGTTTAGACGTATAATGAATACATATTAAAGTAGAGAAAGGCCGTAAAATTATACTTAATTATTTCAAAACATGATTTTCAGCCAAAACCGTAATCGAATCACCACTTTGTAGACTGCGGTATATGTGTGCCCCGCTTTGGCACAGCACCACCCGTGTTCTTGTGGGGGCGTTCGGCGACGGTGACCTCTTGCGTCGGACGTTGTTTCGTGTCATTGTCCGGAGCGAGAGGGATTTGGATTGGGTCGCCTGCTTCGTGGAAACAGAAATGCTAGCAAAAAAGATGGCCACAAACGTGAGCCACCGTAAGCGTAGGCTTGTGGACGACGAGCAATTGGTAGCTCGCCGTTCGCTCGTCCGGTAAGGACCGAACCCGAGGAGGCGACGGTGCGTAAGTGTTCCACGCGCGCATCAAAGAGATATCAGTAAAACCTTACCCAGCAGGCCGATGCCTGCTAGGGTTACGGAGATTTTTTTGAAAAGGACACTTGTGATCCTGGAACGCAAAGGACAACTGAAGGTTACAAGCGTGGCTTTAGTCAGTTAACACCCTAGTGCGGGCGATGTAATTGGATGATTTCGATAAACGAAACCTGTAGAATGTTTGAAGAGTGGGAGACAAACGGCAACACTCGTTCTAATAAAAATCGGGAACTATTTCCTTTCTCTCTTTTATCTATTCCGTGATGTTTATGTGAATAAACAAATGCGATGTAAGATTCGCTTAACATTTTGTGAAGCTTCTACATATTGTGTGGTCACCTTACTACTGCTATTTCGGCAAACGCTATTCTATTTGCATTTTGAAACAATCAAATCTATCAACGATTTTTTTACAAATGGAAAAGTATATAAATGTGGAATAATCTATTATATAAAAATCTCGTGTGCAGTATTTGTTATCGTGCGATAACAAATTTACGAGAACAAATAACGAGATTTTTTCGGTTTTATTTCGATTTTTTTTATTTAGGTACCTAATACTAGCTTTTGCCCGCGCCTTCGCTCCTCTCTGTTTATAAGTGTATAGTCTATGTTCGCTCCCGCTTTACCCAACTCCACCCTACTCTACCGTATACCAATAAATGAGCAGGTCAAAAGCAGGTTTTGGCCGTTTTTTATTATATTTAACGGGCTAAAAAATATCCGTCTCCTGGTTCTAAGCTACTTTTCCACCAATTTTCAGCCGTTCTTGAATTATAAATAGTGTAACTAACAGGACTTTTTTTATATATATAGATTTATTAGGTCTGGGAATAGGTCATAGGCTATTTTTTACTCTCCTACCCCTAGCCCCCAATATTTCGTTAGTAAAATTTATATGGCAGAATCGTTGGACGAATCAGCTAGTAACCCATAAAAATGAAAGAATTGTTTTTACGATACCATTTATTTAAGTATTACGTACAATATGTTATATTTTGGTAGGTAGATCTGAGGCAAGCAATAAGACAATTGGACAACATATTACAAACCTTTGAGGCTTTGGTAGATTTACACATACATATAACACTGATTATGTACAAGTCAATTAGTCAAAAATACTAACTATACATAACTATGTTAAAATCTCTACAAAAAATAGGGTAACACAATAAGGGCTTTAATACCTTTTTATCTGCTAAAGCGCTTCTGTAAACAATCACATTATGTACGCAAATATGTAGTTATGAAAAACCAGATCACATTCCAATAAAACTCAAGTAATTTTGGCACCTTACCTATTAAAATATAATGTTTTCAATATGACCATCATAAGTAGTAGGCATTCATTAGTAGGTCAAGTAGACAGTAGAATCATTTGGCCCCAATAACGTGTAGTTTAAAAGATAGTAATACGCCATAGGCCGATAGTTTTACTTTGTAAACAATTTCTTTGTACTTAAATCGAACCTTATCATCGTTATCTGTATAGATAGAATTACAAAAATATTTTGAATACATAAATCTGTTGACCATGTTAGAATTTAAAAATGATCTTTATTTACTATGAACAGCTATTGTAATGTCTATTATGCAAGTAACAATGTTAGAAAAAACGTATAAAACTAAGAAAATATGACTAGCACCACAGGCTGAACCCAAGCCTAAATAAAAAAAAAAAAAACTAATACTCAAACCAAACCAAATGCAGTAAGAAGTAAATATATAACAAATAGGATGGTGATCACATCATTTTCAACTTTTCAAAAGCTTATCATTGGCAATCATTGTACCAGTTTCTCTTTTGGAATACCAATTACAGATAAGCAATACCATATCAAAACTAATTCAAATCTAAACATGTTGATTGCATCAAACAAGTTGTTAAAACAACACTCCATAGCCAATGCAGATGAATGATAAGTTATGTTTGTCTAAAGTTTGTGAGGATTAAAATATTACTCACTAAAATACATAAGTATTTAAAATGTTTGTCAACAGGACAACAGTATGATGGGTAATCAACAAAACAATACTCTTATAGACCACCCAGTTTTAAAACTGTATCCACATCACAACCATCCATAAATTCAAAACTTTAGATTTTCAAAAATATGACCCTATACACTTTTACATTCAAAAATATAAACGACTCTCGTCTAAGTAATATATCATCTACTGGACGTAACTATATACAAAATTTTCGTAATCTTAACAATAACACCAATATACAAGTGATAGATTCAATTTTACATGTAAACTATGTAGTTACTGTACAGTCAAGCAGCTGGATGTTAAGACACTTTTATACTCCATTGGTTTAGGTAGTTAACTAAACGTAAACAACCTTGATACGTTCTTGTCTTTTTACTTAAAAAAATACGTATAGAAGACATACAAAGATTATTTAAATTTAGTCTATTACCTAACATCAGTTTAGGTAAATAGCTAATTGTAAACATTTTTATATAACAATTTTAGTCAATATTTAAATAAAAGACATGACGAGATTGTTTACATTTAGTTAATTACCTAAAAATATGGAGTATAGAACAAATTCCTTTTGCAAATATTAATTGCATTTCACATATCAGTAGAGCTGCTTTCATTCAAAACATTGGGAATACATAAGTAATAAAATAAGGTGCAAATAAAAACTCAGGAGTGCCTAACATTTTCATTTCTTGGCTGTACATGAATACACTGCAGACAAAAAAGTGGAATAATTATGGAACTTGACAACATTTACTATGCTACAACAACCAGATTTTTAAAAAAATATAATAATGTAAATAATATAATTATTTAGTTTAAAATGCATATTCGAAATTATGCAGATACTATGCTTTTTTTGAATATTATTTTTTGTTTGTAAACCTATCATGTAAAAATGTTTAAAATAATTATTATCATTGCTTTTGCTCAAATTACATTTGCTCAAAATAAAACACAACAAAAACTAACAACTCTGTTAGAATACTACTTAAGTAGGATTTTTTTTTTGTTTATAAGGAACATAATTTTTAGTAACTACAAAATAAATGTATTATGCAAATACAACAGTTATTATTACATTAATTGTTACTTATGGTAACCCATAGGAAAATGCTCTGAAAATTATGTTAGTAAAAATCCCTAACATTTGAGGAAAAAATTCAAGTAAACCTTCCACAAATTGTAAGATTTTAGAATTTAACACGCTAGTGTATACCATCATAAGTTTACTGCGAAACTGCTGCAAACATTTTGTTGGTTACAAAATTGATAACTAAAACTGTGATATTATCCACAGAACCTCTATAATATGCTTGTAATGTCAAACTTTTAGCTCCATAATCCGGTTCATCTAGCCTTTCTTTAATGAATTTCACAGCTTCCTCATTAGAAAAAGTATCCCACAACCCATCAGAGGCCAAAACTAAGAACATAGGCTTGTGGTCTTCCAGGTTGAAAGTCAAGATGTCAGGATCAGCAATAACAAATTTCTTGTCTTTCAAAGGGTAGTCTCCCATGGCACGAGATGTTGCCAGTATACCTGCGACGCGCCATACACCATTAAATGCTATGTAGCCACCTGCAGCTTCAATCCTTTTCTGTTCACGGACCTAAAAATACGAAAGAATAAGTTACGGAATGCAACAAGTATCACAGTATATGATTGATCAAAATGTTGTTTTGCAAATATTCAGTTTGGTAATGGATAGAATAAAAGAATTTATAATGCTGAAATGCAGATCCATGTGGGATGCAAAGACTGGTTAATTGTTTCTTTAATTTACAGCATACAAGTATAAAAGGTTAAAAAAGGAAAAAGAAGTGAAGTCTACTTTAAATTAGTAACATTTCACATTAAAATAGCATTCTATTAGTGGAAGAATTTTTGAAATTGATGGTGTACAGTCCAGCTGACGTAACTTGGCAAGTCTGAAGTTAGGTTCTGCGAACTTTACTGCTTATGCACTCGAAAAAAAAAAATAGTTTAATAAAATAAATACCAATAACAATTGTTAGCAGCAATAACAACTTTTATTAGCATTTATTTTTTTATAAGTGCACAAGCGCTAAATTTTGATGAGCCTAACTTTAGACTTGCCAAGTTACATCGGCCATACTGTACTTTTTGAGTTTACTCATTACAAACAAAAATACAAATCTTTCCTCTTTATAATATTAGTAAAGATTAATGAATCCTTATCAGACTAATTACCTGTTGTGGTTTATGATCAAACGACACGGGAATCGCATTTCCCCGTGAATCACACATCACTCCTCGTGAATCACCCACATTGGCCACAATCAGATAGTTGCCTTCCATTACTGCAAGGAGTGCCGTAGTACCTGCTACATTGAAAGACCGCTTCGCAGCCTCCACTAGTAGCCGGTCCGCATCCAGTACTTCATCACTCAACAACTTCCCATAGTTTATCTTCCCCTTGTCCATATAGCTGGACAGCGGTTTAGGCACATTTTTGATTGGCTTTGCAGTTGGTCTAACTTCTCTAGTGATAGGTCTTGCCTTTGATATCTGTGCTAAAAGCTGAGGATCTGTTATTTCTTTCTTTGATGTATCATCAGCAGTACTCACAGACTTTTTAAAGCTTGATTTCCGGTCAATAGAAACAGTATTCTCTTCCTTTTGTTTTGGTTCCTCAGTAATCTCTATTACAGGTGTGCTAACTATTTTACCTTCCTTAAATGCATGTAACTCCACAATTTTATTGTAAAGGTTTTGAATCAGGTGGTCTTTTGCGTAGTTGGCGGCAAAATCGCCTCCATGTCCATCAAATATAGCGAACAGTGAGATCCCAGTATTGTTTATGTTTTCGTTGATGATGAATCGGTCTTCCATATGAACTCTTCTACCTTTGATTGCGTAAGCAGCACTGAGTGTACCCTTTTGCTCCCAGCTTTGCTTATCGGCGTCAGAACCCTCCAAGATCTTCAGCCGTTGCACTGCACTTATAGGACTCATGGCCTGCGACAATCTGCTCAACATTGTGCGACTCCATTGCTCGATTGATTGCAAATACATAAAAAATAATATTATGCCTAGCGTGAATACTACAACTTCAGAACGTAGTAAATAAAGGCGCACCATCTTCCATAAATAGCTCACGGGAGTATCAAGCGGAACACTGCTCGTGAAACGTGACAAAATTTTCATAAACGAGAGATATGTTTGGTATAGAACTCTGTCTTCTAATTCGTCTTCCATGTCCTTGCAGTTTTTCCGATGATAACGCAATAAAAGCTTGTCTATTAGCACGCGAAGTGCACTCAGATTTTAGGTGTTCTCTTTGTGTATACCTACATTAAATTTATGTATGTGCAACATACAAGCAAACTGCTAGAGACATACATAGATTTTGGCATGTATGACATGACATTTCTGTCATTCTATTTCATCATATTTATTACCAACACATATGATAGACGTTATGAAATTTTGATAAAGTCTACTTTTGAATGGCTAAGTGATAAGTTATCTATGTTCGTTTTACATCCGCTCCGTAGACTTTTCAGTCCATAGAGAAGTCATGTTTTTGTTTTAATATATCTCAAGAAGCAAAAATGTTTCCACATACGTTACCTACTGACTGAATGTTTTACAAGGTCAAAATAATTCAATACAATTAGTTTCGATTTTCTATCGTGGTTGTGCTTGGACTCCGTATCATTTTAGCAACAAAACATAAACTATTATAAAGCTACATACACAAATTAATAATGGAAGAATTATGGAAGTACTTCATCCCTAGGTCTACCTACGACTTCGTGATACTTTTGCTTAGTACTTACTTGATAGCTGTGTGTTTTCAAGCTGCATTCTCCCACTACTGACGGGATAGTCTCCTCTTTTTTTAGGTTGGAAGTCATCCAATGACTTCTTCGCCGCAGACTTTTACTCACTAAAACCACACCTGTGTCCTCCAGTTACCCTTTGCGTTCCAGGACCACGATATCCATTGCAAAAATTTCACGCGGCCCTTGTAAGCTTCGTTTCTGCTTGGCTCTTACGTTATACTATGGCATCTTTAACACGCCGTCAACGACTCAGGGGAGATCCTTACCGGTGACGAACTACCCATTGCTCGTCGTCCGCAAGCTCGAGGTAACCAGCTACTCATTGTGATGATGATACTTACTATTTCAAATTATTTTATTTGATGGTCTATGGTAGCCAGGGCATTGATTTTTGTTCTATCCAACTATATTAAACCCTTTGTTTCAAAGTCAATTACTTCGTTCATTCTAGAGGCGTATTATAAACACACACACGCACATACTTAAATACAATTTTTCATCTCTAAAATATTAGTGTGGTACGTGTCTATTGGATTAATACTACAGGTATACCTAACTACTTGAGTACAATCAACAGCGCCAAACTATTTACCAAAAGGTAATATACTTAGTTGACTTCGATTTTCAGTTATCGTGTTCACTCTGGATTTCCCGTTTAACAAATATTTTTTTATACTTTAACAAGGACTCTCTAATACAGCTCCATGTATCTGTCGCAGCCAACTTGCTTAATCCGCCATCCAGTTAAATGCCTAACTTTTTTTACTAAATGGCGCTATTCAACTAGCCGCCCGAACGATATTGTCGCCGCGCGATGAAATGAACCTAGTTTACGCTAAACTCAGTTTCAATTCTTTTGTTGTCGCCCATGTTTACGACACAGGTCTTTAAACTAGATTACGCTGAGCTCAGTTTAGTTGAACTAAGTTTTTATATTGAATGATGAAATCAGCCCTCAGTCAGTCGTAGGGTCTGTTTAGTAAAGCGGCCATCAATGGTGGGAAGTGCCTTCTTGGCCTGCCTGCACTCACTATGGCCCGCCCATAGAATCAACTAGCCGCCCGAACGATATTAAAAAAACAAACTTTAATAAATGCACTGACGCAACTATTTACCAGTCGGTTTAAAAACTGATGGGACTATTTGCATTTTTATTTATGGGAAAGGTTCGCCAAATAAAAGATGTTTATTTATTTTTATAAAATGTATTAAAACATGAAATTTAGATTACACTTCAGTAAGATTCAGAATAAGTCTTGCTTTAATCGTGCTAGCTTATACATCATGTGTTTACAACTCATTCCAAAGTACACATAGTATATTTTATACTATGGGCAATTGAAAATTACTTTATCTACCCACAAAAACACAGCCAGTTATAAAGATCAAATCGAATATAAATTAGTACTTTGTAACTATTGTCGACGATTACTTCAAGAATAAATTAAGAAATCCAATAATAAACATTTTTCACATAAATATGTATATCTAATTTAAAATATTGAACATTTCACATAAGAAGTAAATTTTGACTACAATGATAATTTTCTTCTGCATTTTAATTTAGAAATTTGTGATACCATGTTAATTAAGTACCCATGAAAGTTATAGCATAGTTTAAATAGATGTTTAATTTTATGGCTGTTCCAAAAGTTGGATATCATAATATTATAAATAAATAATTTAATAAGACGAGTAAAGCAAGGCATCGAGTATGAGATTAATTTCACTATTCACATTATAAGTAAATAAATAAGTATGATGAATATGTACCCTTCTCCCAACTTATAAAACTTTATATTATAAATAAATAAGCAATGGAATGGAGTATTATTAAAAACGCTTATGAACTTAATAGTAAAATGGAGCCTGGTAAGAAAAATTATTAATCTATGATTCTAAATGGGTAACAGGATTCAACGTGGAGTCTGTTTTTTATTGCAAGTTCCAAATTTATCTATCAATAAGTTTTTATTATTTCTACCTTGTTGGACAAGATCATTTAAGTATGGATTTGAACAATACGACTTTTTCTTACCAGGCATACAGTAAGCATAAATTGTAGTATAGATTTAAGAAGTAAATCACTACCACGGTAGTTATTTGGCATGACATAGACAAATCACAGTAACCTTTTTATTTTCTTTTGTTTTATTACTAAGCCAAGTGCTTTTATTTATTTAGGTGGCACAGGCAAGCTATCGTGCGTGCAAATCGATTTGTTTTGAGTTACGGCCCTTTGTCTATATTATGCTAGTCAAGTATATTCTATAATATAAAAAAGTATGTATTTGAGAACTTTATTTCTAATATAGGAATTATACAAACTTGAAAAATTATAGAATAATTTCTGATATTTAGATATATAAACATGTTATTCCGAGACTTGGTTTGAGCAAAGTATAGAACATTGTTAAATCCGTGGTAGTACATAATAACGTGTATAACGATATCAGCGCCATCTATAACTATAAAATGAAGCCCTAATACGACAAACAACAAAATAAATTAAACAGACGTACAACTTGCGTAATAAACTTTGTTTACACAAATTAATAAAACAGCACTTAACTGAATACTAAACATCTGATATAAAAATAATAAAATGTTCACCTAAATCTAACGTCAGGTTTGAGTTTGTTATTAAAAAAATAAGAATAGAGAAATACTTAATACTTTAAAAAAAGTAATCTTCTTTTGAGGACCTCGGCTACGTTAGGCGTGTTTTGTGCGCATATTATTTGTATTAGTATTCCCATAAATCTGTGGTACAACATTGTTGTTCTTTGCACGCAAGTTATACGTTACTATTATGCAATGAAATAGTAAGATTGCATGCCAATGCTATGATATTGAAGTTAAATAGACGGTATAATACTCGGAACGTTGTGAGTGTGCAACGTGCAAACATAGCTTTAAACATAGGTGCGCAAAACAAGCATCACTTAGCGAGACCCCGAAAAGTACCAAAACAAAGTTCAGGTCCCGATCATAAAAAAAGAAATAACAAAATAGGGTGGTATCGTGAGCTAGTCAATACAGTAGGTAATATAGAATATAAAAAAAAATCACACAAGTATGAAATTTGTTCTGTGTTTTATAACTAGGTACAACACGTAAGCTACTTTTAATACAACATAATTATACAATTAGTGTTAGTAAGACATTTAATTTATAAAAAAAAAAAACTATTAAGGAACTGGAGAGATGCAACAGATTTCTAAAAAAAATCGTGTGAGATGGTATAACTTTTCTATTTCAAATACAAGTCATATGATAGGTAAAACGTTCAAAGAAATTATTTATTAGAAGTAGGTACATAAAACCGGGTTAAAAATCCTTAAAAACTAGTTTTATGTTAAGCATGGCAATAATAGCAAACAGTCGTTTACTAATGACTTGATACTCTTAGGTCGTTCTACTGAGGGTAAAAATTCTATACGAAAACGCCAAATTTTGAGGCATGTGCGGTCATAAAACGTGCGAGTAGGACGGTAAAAGTATTTATACTAAGTCTGTCATCTCGCTCTCGCGTTTTGTGACCGCGGCTATAGCTACTTTAAATCGATACTTGTGCTCATAATAACAAGACTTATTATTTAGTCTAGATAAAGATTTCTAGGTTAGGTAAGAGAGAAATATCAGTCATGGCACTTGTAACAGTTTTTGTCAGATCTTAATTATTTGAAAAGAAATTGGCCGATTGTAGGATGGAGTTTGTAATTGACTATACAATTCGACGTCCCCAGGTAATAAGTAGGTAAACATTTATTTTTCGATTTACCAACTTTTTACCCGATAATAAAGTCGGTAATCGGTCGACTAATGCCCGGGGACGTCGACATGTTATTTAATGTTTATGACGAGTTTATTTCCTCCCTTATTTTACTTATTGTTTGTGTTTAAAATTCGATATGTTTGCATCAACTTAGAAACCAGGCACACTTACAGTTCTGCCATTCACAAAAAGACGCATGAAAGAAATAGAATAAATTTCAAAGAAACTAATTTACGTGTTTATTTTCGGCATATTTTAAGGCAAAGACATTATTATTCTAAAATGTTGTTCATCCCGTTTTGAAACCTTTATTACGTTATTATTTGATCGTAGCAGTAATTTTTTACATCTTTTAATACCACCTACAATAAGGATATCAATTGTATTATCGTAAGCTGTATCCAACAGAATCAGGCTGATTTTATTTCAATGTTTATTGTAAAATATTTCGCGAATCCTGAATTATTATCAGCTAAAATAAAACTTAATATTTTCTTGGCAAGATAAACAATTTTTTTTTGCTTGTAACATTATAGTGACGTATTTCATTTATATGAGTACTATTATTTTAATTAGCAATATTTTAGTCAATTTATTCGGGCATATTACACACTATTTCACCTGAAAAGATAATAAACAGACCGCACCTTGGATTTGCTAAGTAACATAGGCCATTCATAATCACGGTTTATGCGTTTAACCAGTATCATGTTCATAAAGTATTTCGTTTTCGATACAGTCTAAAGTACTTTGTTTTTTTATTATTATGCGGATGTAGCAAATTCTATTATCTTTGCAGTATTGTTCACATAATGTTTCGAGTCAACCCTCTCGACTAGTTTCACTGAGATAGCCTATTTGTGGTAGTTTAGTGTATTCTACAATAGAGTTCACTAATTTCGTTTTTACCGAGATCGTGAAATGATTTCACATATTGTTTCGTAGTGACACTTAGAATACTTTTGTGTCTGAAGTGTATCTCACAAATTTGACATCACAATATCCACTAGGAATTAATTCGCGAATAAAAGCGATTCATGGGAATTAAAACGCTTGCTGTGTTTCATAGAAATTAAGACATTATTTTTCTAAAAATAAAGTTCATATTCGTATGAGAGGCTTACTTAGCAAAGATCTTCAGATCCATAATTCTGTCTACTTTAGTCAATAGGATAATTTTATAACGATGTTTTCACATACTTGTATTTTAAACGTAAGGAGGTTAATTGAAACTAATCTCCTTTAATTAGGGAAACCGTACCTACTAATGCGGTTGCAGTGATAATGGGATTAGATACTTTTGAAACTGACATACGAGCCAATGTTAGTTCGGTATAAATAAACTACGGGTTTAGGTTTCTAAAAATAAACAAATTATACACGGCTAAATTTTGATCTTTTTAATCCCATGGAGGGTCGATCCGGTACATGAAACACTATCGATTTGTAAAGATAAATTAAAAAATAAATTGCTTTTTTTTTAAACTCGAATTAATTTACGCATGTACGAAATTAATTTATTTTCTAACTACGTACCGGTCATTGCATTCGATCATATGATTTTTACATTAATTTGAGAATATGTGTTGTGTTAGTCTCGCTGTAGATATATTTCCCTAACTGAGGAATTGTTTGAAAGATTTTCCGTGACCCTAAAACGCAAAGAGCAACTAAAGGAGCATAGGCAGGTTTTAGTCAGAAAAGTCTGTCACTTGGCAAGTAATCCCTCCCATTATAGGTGGACCAAAGCCGGAGGGGTTATTTGACTTCTTTGCCTTGACAGGTATCTTCTGGTCTCAGTCACTCCATCCCAGTCCAGATCCATCGTCTACCATAAAAGCAAGATCGCCATACTAACTGCTTAGTATAACAATATACATAGAAATGTCCGTAATATTATCAGCTACAATATTTTAATAGTATTCAACTCTTAGTTCTAATATTTTGAGAACTTGGTGCAAAATCTATTCTGGACTACAGTGCTCAAATATAAAGAGCAGTCTTTAAGACAATATCATTGAGACATGAATTGGCATTCGTTATTTTTTTGAGATATTTTTTTTTTGTTTAGTAATGTACAACAATTTTTTTTATAATCAACCACCATCAACCATATGCGGTTGGCACATGACACTAAGGAGACTAAATCAGACCTCATTGGTTAAAAAATGTAAAAAAGTTAGGTTACCTTGTCATTTTTCACATCTGTCTAATGCTTCGGACTAAGCCGTATTTGGTAAGAATCTTATAACGGTTCTTAGCACAAATACATCGGCAATAACTATATTTCACTGCTTTTTTTATTCTTACATAAGTGATCGTATGTAGTAGTATAGGCAAGTATATGTCTGCACCGACAAATGTATGGTGTAATACTCGTGGATAATTTTGTTCCTTTGTCCTTGTAGAACAGAGCACGGCATTGCGTAGGCTGCGTAGCGGCGCCTTTTACGTATTTACGCTACTGAAACGACTGCAAAGTGAGAGCATCAGCTATCTTTTGCATCCACAAAGGACAGTGCTGGATCAGACGTGTATAGAGTAGGAAATGCTACGGACCTCGCGCATTGGGCAGGACCCCGCTTGGACGTACAAAAAGTTAAGAAACTTGCGCCATATGAATTCTAACCGATTCCGGATTTCACAACAAAACAATATACTGACAATAATGGCCCCGCGGGCTGTTTGAAAAATAAATTAAGAAGTTTTGATTCGTTATCTATACTAATAAGGAGAAAAGATCTGTATTTTTATTTGTAATGAATAAACTCCACAACTAATGGACCGGTTTTAAAAATTCTTTCATCAATAGAATCCTATTTTCTTCACTGAGTGATATAGGCTATATATATTTTAGTTCCACGCGGGCGAAGCCGCTGGAAGATTCATTTGTAAAGATTTAGGCTCCACGCTGGCATAATTCGGCACTAAAAAAAGGGAAACCAGCAATCACGCCATTGCACTGTAAATTTCGCTTTTTAAACACACGGCAGACGCGCTGAGAGGCCCGCTAGGACATGACCTTCCCTTTCAAGCATTACTAGACTCTAATTCAACTCCAGGAACAGTAGTACTAAGGTTTCCATTAACTAATATGTCTTGTAACGGCTGGCCTAACATGCCAGATAGAGAATGGCTCAGCTTGTAGTAGTTCGTCTCCAACGCTTCGTGGTAGGTGACTTGGTCGGAGCAGATGAGCTTGGCGTTTAGTTGCAAAGCTGCGTGGCATACGGTTAGGAACTCTCTGGGGAAGAAAAGAACATGGTTATTATGATTTCGTTAAGTACACATCTGTTTCAAAAATTGATAGTGACATAAATGAATAAATTTTTCGGTTTGCATAAAAAGTGTTTGCTAAAGGATTAGTTTCTATTCTTACAAAAGATTCTTTCACTGGGTCCTAAATAGTTGCTGTGGTGTCTGTGATTTTTTTTGTTTCATTCGGATCCTCAAGCTGAAAATGTTTTTGTCTGAACGAGTACTTAAAGCCGGTGCTGAACCGTGATATGTGAGTGCACGGTACGATATAGCGTTGCACCGCGCTTACTTTTCCCGCGTGCAAGGAGTTGTCAGCAAACCGTAGGGACCCAGCAGGGTCGAAGCCTACTGGGGCCAAGAGTCTGTTTCTGAAAGAAAGGCTCGGCCCTGGTATGAAAGGCAACGAAGGAATGGGGTGGGTTTTTAGTCAGTAAGAGTCTGACACTATCTTCCGCACCGCCTAAGAGCATGAGATGTCATTCGATAATTTTACCAACAAAAAAAAAAAACCACTACACCGTGTCCTTCAACCAAACGACGTTACCTTGTACATTACGACGAGGTACCATATGTCCGCACGACGCGGCGACGTGCTACAATCAAGCGGGAACTAAATGAGCCCTATAAACACGTGGGCGATGCCTGATTTGTACGTAGAATCACGTCGCGTAGCGTGGTTCTAATGTAGCTCTACAAGTCTAGTTGCCATATAAAATGTATGAAGACCGGCGCGTCCAGATCTTGGTACGTGGCCCACGTGCCCAATGTAGTTCTACCTTTAGGTAAAGCGTCATCAAAAATCTCGCACTGTGGTAATGTGGCCAAACTCTTGGTTTGATTTTTGTTTTCAAAAGTCTACTGCTCTATCAATGGAAAGTTATTCTGCCAACTAAAATATTAGACGACGGATTCCTTCATTCAAACATTCTTAAATTCACATACTCATACAACGCATTTGATCAAACATAAATATATATTGCACTAAATGATATAGTCCCATTCAGATACTTGAAACGTATCAATGAACTGAAATGAAATGAGGAGGCGCGGCCAATACAGCCAGATTGTATGTTAGGATGTACAATTATACTTTAATCGAATAAACTCTTGAATTAATTTGGTTGGCCGTTGGCCCATTACTGGCTGATAAGACAACGTACAACTATGTTTTATAGCCAGTGAAAACAAAAGAAATATTATTTTGAGATCCACCAAATTAAGTGGCGGGTTTGTTCGTAAGAGTGACCGCAAAACAGGAATATACAGTGCAACTGTAGCAATACGTGAAAGTCAGTAAAAGTCTGACACTCTTCTCGCTTAACCCAGAGCGGAAGAAATCATTTGATAATTGTCCACTCTCAAAAAAATAGGCGCACCAAGATGACAACTATCAAAAACTCAAACTCCGATTAGATGAATGAGGGTTCAAGTTGGTACCAATACATATAATCGGAGTTAATGGTAAAGTTCTGTGGCTATCTAAAATAATGTTGTGTTTGATAGGATATGGGAGCGAGCTAAGAAACCTCGTTTTGAGCATAGTCAACCTTATGATGTTTTCACTGCTGTGACTCAGACCTGGACTAAAATCTACCGGCCCAGTTGGTTGGTTTTTTTTTTATGGTATGTATAATCATCAAATGACAAATCCCGCCTTTGGGTAGGGCGGGAGATAGTGTCAGACTCTTACTGACTAAAAACCTACCCTGTTCCTTCATTGCCTTCATACCGGGGCCCCGGGGTTCACTTTCGCCTAACCCCACTTTCGCCCCAGTAGGCTTAGCCCAGTTGTACAGTGGATGTCATATATCTTCAAAGTTTTTTGGTTTTAAGACATGCCGGTTTCCTCACGGTGTTTTCCGTCACCGTTTTGAGAACAGTGGTAATGAAATAAAATACACAAAATAAAGCATTTGCGTGTGTTCGTGGCCGTTTGAGAGAGCTAGCACACAAAAGCTTATCTTATAAAATAGTTAAAAAATAAAAAAAGCGCGTTTTGACATTTGAGAAAGACCCTAGAATATAACTTGGAACGAAATTGAAGGAAACAATAAAATAATAATTAATTACATGAAGTGTTTAATCGTAATTATATTATAATATATTATAGACGATTATATAACGTAAATAATAAAAACATCAAATGTCAAAACGGGCCTTTTATTTTTTGACAACTTTAACAAGTAAATAACGTCTAAACAATACTCACTTGAATATCGCTTTGAGTTTGTCGACCATTTCGTCAGGATACATGGGCGCTAGCGTAGGATCCAGGAAGGCGTTAGCATACGCCAGTGGGCCAGCGTTCACTTGTACGCACACGCTGCCTTGTAACCTGTTACGCAGAAAAAAATTTTTATTATAAAATATAATGATATACAAAACTGAAAAAGACATCACAATTGGTTATTAATTAAAGCGACACTTAGTATTTTGAGAAAGGGTGGGGTTTTTTTTTATGGTAGGTAAAATCATCCAATGACAAATCCCGCCCTTGGGTGGGGCGGGAAATAGTGTCAGAGTCTTACTGACTAAAAACCTACCCTTCCATTCATTGCCTTTGTCCCGGGGCCCGTGGTGACATTCTCACATAACCTTTGGCCCCAGTAGGCTTCGGCCCTGCTGGACCCCTACAGTTTGCTGACAACTCCTTGAGGCGCGCGGGAACAGTGCGCGCCGTAGACAACTAGAGCTCGGACCGGTTTGTTACCGGACGGACGGACAGCGAGCTACCCATTGCCCATCGTCCGCGAGCCCGCGCCTACGGTGGCCGGAAATCGGGATCGGAATGGTGTGGTCGCTATATTATTTGTACTTACACACGCAACCTAATGACAGTGACGTTACATAGAGGACCCTTCGACACTCGCCTATCGTCAAGGTCGAGCATGGTTTAAAAGCTTGTTGCTTCATCTAACGCAATCCAACGCGGTCTTTGATAAAGAGGCAACGCGAAAAAAAAGAACGCTTGAGAACTCTGTTGGCATTTTGTGACTTACTCGAATATTTCACAAAACTTGTGTTCCAGAAAATCCTAGTTTTTTAAAACCCTTAAAAGCTTTTGAGAAAAGTTGTCGTCATTTAAAATTTCGATTAAATGAGCAAGGGCTCTATAGAAGTACTTTTTTATATTTTTAGTATATGAGTACATTATGAAGGGTCAAACTTCACGTAAAATAGCAGATTTTTAGAGGAACTAGTTTTAAACAAATTTATGTTTTGATTTCTATAGAAGCCTAGATAATATCCCCAAGATATCTATGTATCCAAAATATCTGAAGCAGGATGAGTAATAACAATAACATCATAATCATGTAAGAGCGGTGGTATGAAAATATACCTCAGGTTGGCCGCTCTTAGGCCCAGTAGTTTCGGCTATGCGTTGAAAAATAAGTCAGTCTGTTTCTCCTTCTATAATATATAGATAAGGAGCACAGCTAAAATACCTGAGCTGTAACTTCTTAATATCTGGTGCCTTCGCGTTGACGATCTCTTGTAACTCGGTGACTTGTCCTTCCATTTCAGACACAGCGACCTCTATCGGGCTCTTCTCTTCAACCTGCGTGTCGATGACCGCCACGCGACGCTTGACGTACGGGAACCACGAGTCCGCTGTAATTATGAAGACAGGTTTTTACGTTAACTGTCAGATCCCCTAGCCAAGTTACAATCGTTTCGTTAAGCGTAAACGCTTGGAGTTGGCCACGCCCCCAATTCCTTTGCTTTTTTTCCATTCATCTCATGGCGTCATAAGGATAAAAAGATATTCGAAAGAGTTACCGCGACCCTGGAATGCAAAGGGCCGCTGATGGAAAACAGATGGGTATTAATTAGTCCGTAAAAGTCTGACACTCCCATGGGACGAGTTATTTGATTATTTCTCACTTAAAAAAAAGGTGTAATTAATTCGAGATGACTTTAATCCAAGTATCGACTTTAGCATTGCGTATTTTAAGTTATTTTTCAAGTGAATATTTGAAAATTAACTTAAAAACTATTTTTTTTTTTGTTTTTTTTTTTTTTTTTATATTGCCTACATTGGTACTTAAAACGTCAAAAGCTAGTGCAAGATACCCATTGGTCGTTTCCTATGGAGAAGAACCGGCAAGAAACTCCATGGTTACTGGTTAATATGTTATTTGAATTTTGTCTTATTGTTCCAAAATAATAAGATAAATAATTTCGAATTATGAATTCAAATGTAGTAAAAAGAATATGTGCAGTCGGCCTAATAGGTAATTTTTTTTATTTGTGCATAAAGGAATTTGTGTTATCTTTAATTAGCGAATTATTACAAAGAGGTTTTATCTTGTTATTGAAAAAACTACTATTTTTTTTTACATTTTTCAGGTAGGACTTCGATTCCACTATTGTTTTAATATAAATGCATTTATAAATGCGTATAACGTTATCGCAACACATAATTTATAATGGTATTTGCCCATTTCATGTTAATATTTTAAGGTTTAATTTCTATGAGGCTATGATTTCAAGATAATGTGTTACTACGCAAGTCGTATTTTTAACGTGAAGGAAAAGTTTCACTCTTTGGAAACTTTAATAAAAAAATATATTTTTTGGCAAATGTTTCGAATCGGATTCCTGATACAGAAGATCTATTAAGATGCCTTTATATCAAATTCCTTTTAAAAAAAAAAACATCTTATGTATTGAATAGTCTCGAGTTACGAGATGTAAAAAATTTTATTGCAATGGTATTATTCCTTACAGGTGTCGATAAGTACCAAGGTACAAGGATGACAATATCAGTTTTTTTTTCAATATCAGATTGATTTATCAGCCTGGTTTTTTATGGGTTATCTTAAGAAGTCTACTAAACAGGTACTTACTAGTAAGATGCGTGAGTCTTATCCGTTGATGATGCACAGGTCCCCTGGCTGCTCCATCTCTCGTGAAAGGAGTCTCAAACACAAAGCGCCGTACATTATGGGCGCGTTCGAAAGATCCTTCCCCACCGCCCGAAACCACCACTCCTTCGGGCGCTGCGCGAACCCACGTCACTTGTATGTAGGCCAGTTTACTATCCAACTCTTCACGATTCACCTAGATGCAAACAACAATAAATTAATGAAGAAACGACATTTTTTTTTGCGTGGCAAAGATCTGATTATTATTATTCTTTATTTAAATTAAGACCATTTACACGTTCGAGCTGTCATTTTTTTTTACAACGTTCCAATTCCAAGTAGAGGCACTTTATGGTTAGTCCTCTAAATTCAGATTCTTTTACATTGTATTTTGACACATTGGTGCCATGGTGAATGTTATTAGACAACAATTGTTGAGATAGAATAATTCTGCCGTGGCATATTTTATACCGATGAGCTATGACTCAGATTCGCTCAACACGGCTATTTTAAAGAAAATAAGTTCAAAAGGAAAAACAATCATATTATTCGAGGTTACTCTCATCGTTACAGTTGGGAGCATGATAATTAAAGATTTTTAAGTGATGAATCTTTTTCTAACTGAATTCTTATCGAGACAAAAGTAACATCAAATAAAAGTAACATGTCTCATATTTTATTTCTTATGCTTATGCTCTTCGCATTCAATTAGTGGATACCTTCTAAACCAACAACAGTGAATTTAAAAGTTAATTATTATCGTTATATTATCACCTACCAATTAGGCTTATTAGCTGCACGTGCTACGTATTAAAAATAAAAAACTATCAATGTTTCAATTACATAGAAAAATGTACCAATTAGCAGCCTATTGCTATGAAGTCAATTTGCTTATTTGTCATTAATTAAACCACAAATTCTTTTTCAATGACATTATTAAGCAATATATTACTTTTATTAATTAAATAAATTTATTGTACAGTTTTGATTGGTTTGGCTATGCATTCAGTAGACGTCATGGAATAAAATGTATCATAAGTACACTAACCGGAGCCGAATCCATAATCATCTTGACGTTTCCTGCACCATACTTCTGCTCGTAAAAGTTTTGTAGTTTCTCGGAGATTTCACTGAGTGACGTTAATTTGGGCTCTTTGTAGATAAATTCTATGCCTTCCTCATCTTCACCGAAATGTGCTTTGCCAAAGAAGGCAACGCGGTAAAATCTACCAAGCAATCGCTTCCCTGAGTTCGTTACTTCGATGACTTTGGCATAAGCTTTCGTCAAGTGCTGGTAGCAGGCAAGAAGCGCTTGATAGTCCTTACGTCGTTCATAAATAGGTATGATAAGCCTATAGAGTGGGCCTAGGAGTTCATATCTTTCGGCTTTGTCCACGGCTTCCGTGCAAACCATTAGTTGGTCGAGAAAAGCTTGCTCATTGTAATGAACGTCGGTCATACCTGGAATCCAAAAAAAAGCACTTATGATTCGAATGTTTATTATTTAGAAGATTATTTGAAAGAAGACTGTAAAAAATTTTTGCTAGTGCTTTTATAAAGTAGTTTTGTTTTTAATTTCTTAACATTTATCTAGGATATGTCCTAGTGACATTTCTGATTTATCTAGGCAATACAATTTATGTAATTTTGAAACCTCGCTGATTACACCACTCTTTCTTTTTACAGAATTAAGGTTAAAATATCAAAAGAAACACAATATTTGAAGCGAATCTAATTAACATGAATGTTGTATTACGATTTAATTCGATAAGGTTTAAATTGAAATAGGACATTACAAATCAAAACAATAATTTTGCAATGTTCGTATCGCTTTACGCCTGTATTTCAAAGGATCAGTCAGAACTCGGAAATCTTTAGATTTACCTCATATTAACAATGGTCTGAAATTAAAAAATAGTTTTTTTTTTTCTGTGGCTAATGTCGCATGCAAGAACTGCCTTGTTATGTTGTTTAACTATCATTTATATGTATAAGTCGGGCTGCAGGATTGTTCGAAAGAGTTAAAAAACGTGGCATTTAAGTTGAACCATAATGGCGATCGACCTTGAAAGCGCTGTAACAGATTTTCAGGTCTCACATGGAAGTGGGGGCTGCGCGTAACCATAGCAACGACGGTAACTTTGGTTCAACTTATCCCTGGAATGTAAAGGGCAGCTGAATGAACACAGGTGGTCTCTTTCGCTCCGTCTGGAGGGGAAGGAGTTATTGATGATTTCTCAACAAAATAGGAGTTTAAAGACGGAAAGCGGGGGCAAGTATTTGAACCAATTAATATATTGAAACAATACAAGTATAAATAATAATCAAGGGCAAATAATCTTTTAAATGCAATTGCAATACTTTTATTCTGTAAAATATTTTATGAGGATTTTTTATATTAGCCTAAAAGTGTTATTACTAAGTTTGAATATTTTTTCATGACAAAACGTCTTAAAGCATGCCTGTAGGAGATATACTCGTACTATCTCAGTCGAGAAACATATACACCGTTAAATTTTGATCGTTTTAATCCCGTGGAGGGTCAAATCGGTACATGAAACACTATCTATTTGTAATGATAAAATTATAATAATTTGTAAACGTCAGCTGGACGAGTTCAATGACCTGTAGGTAGTACGCAACGACCTACAACTACCTACAAGATCACTGACTCGTTTACGTAAAGAAAGTAATTTCGTACAAGCATATAGGTATTAATTCGAGTTTTACAAAAAAAGTACTTTATTTTATCTTTACAAATCGATAGTGTTTCATGTACCGAATCGACCCTCCACGGGATTAAAACGATCAAAATTTAACGGTGTATAAACCTTTTATAATGTCTAGGTTCTCATAAAGGATTATTCCTATGGCTATTTTGCTAGCTGGATAATTATATTTGTCTTAGTTAAAAGAAGACCGAAGACCATGAGATCTTCAATTGCATGGATATCAAGGTGAAGTAAAATAATCATTGAGGATAATTCATTATTAAATCGATAAACGTAAAACTGTAGCTGATAATGTCATAAATGCCTATTGTTTTGTAGCCCTTAAGTGTTTTTAGTTTTTTGTTTATTTTTAACAGAACTATCAGGAGACAGCAGGTCAGGAACAAAGTGCGAATATCATTAGATTAAGGTAAAATTTTATTTTTTCCTTTTCAAACTACAAATTTACCCATGTGTAAGTTGGATTTTACCGGGTATTTTTTTCATAAATTGGAATGTTTAACCACTGTGAGTAAAATTTGCTATTACCAATAAAAAAATCCCTTTCTCCGTTCCGATTGTACCCATTAAGGGCCGGTTTTTATCGAGCCAATTAATTTATATTGTAACACCATGTCATGAGTCCAGCCTCGTCCAAGCCAAGCCAAGCCAAAGCCAAAGCCATAGCCATGCCATGCCAAGGCATCTTACGACAATTTGGAGCCAAAGCCATAACCAAATTGTCAGCCAAGCCAGCCAGCCGGTGCCTCCCAGCCAGTGCCTGTTGGAGAAGCCACATCCAACGAAGAAAGAGTATCTAAGTACTTGGATCGCACAGTTTTGTTCTCTCACTTTGCTGTGACATATACTTGACAGATAAGAAACGCTGAAAAATCATAAAACGAGAACGCCAATAAATAATTCTAATCAGTAATTAAGCGAATTATTTCATTCCCGTTTCAATATCGTGTTTTCATTTTTGCCAAGCCCTCGGCCATATAGTCAATTTTAATCAAATAAATTTTCATGGTGTTCTCTTCTATATTTGTGGATTTCCAGAGGTTTAAAAAAGTTCAAAATGAGTAGAACCGGGCCTTAACTTCTTGCGTCGGATTTGTCCGACGAGTGTTTTCGAATCCTGTTCGCCAAGGTCGTGTGTTTGCGACGGGGACGACGGGGTACTCCATCTCGTTTAGCTCTTTAATCCCCATAGGTAACAAAACAGCTGACGAGAGGAGTATTTGGTCTTTCCGATGTGGACGAGGGATATATCCGACGTGGGCGGTTGTAGTACGCGGCAAATAATTTGAACCATTTGCTATGGTTACGCGCAGTCCCCCCCACTTCGATTGAAACCTGAAAATTGGCTGTATTCCTCGTCAGACAAGTTGAATCATTATGATGTTCGACCTTGAATGCGCAGTAACAGCAGCAAATGGTTCAACTTATTTGCCGCGTGCTATAAAAGGTTAACTATTGCGTAGAGGATAACGAACCTGTACTTTCCCTCAGCCGTTTGGCCAATTTTTTTACAGCCTACAGAAATGAATACGCTTAAATAATATCTCGTACTTTTGATAGGTACAACTATTTCACTAAAAAACAAAACGGTAATTTAAAAAACTAAAAAACCCGACTGCTTTTCAGAGTAGAAAATGCCCTAAACAAGAAAGTCGTTATACCCGATTGCATTTAACTATATAATATTTTAAATACAAGATAAATTGTAGCAGTCGGGACCCATTCTAGAAATGGAGGCTTAGTGAATTGAGAGCACATACTTATATTACATTGCAGATTACTTCAATCTACTGACTAGACGGCTGAATTTCTAGAATGGGTCCCTACAGCTACAATTTATCTTGTATTTAAAATATTATATAGTTAAGTGCAATCGGATACAACGACTTTCTTGTTTAGGGCATTTTCTACTCTGAAAAGCAGTCGGGTTTTTTAGTTTTTTAAATTAGCGTTTTGTTTTTTTTTCTTTATTACGGTATCACTTTCACAGTAATTACGAATTTTACGACACCTCGCAAACTAAAATCCATCGAGCCGTTCAGGCCGTAGAGCGTGCCAAACATTTGAATTTGGCGCCAAAAATCCGCCATTTTGTTTTTTTTTTATTTTGATATACCCAGTGTCACTCTCACAGGAAATACAAATCTAACGATACCTCTCAAGTTAAAATCCATCGACCCGTTCAGGCTGCAAAGCGTGCCAAACAATTATACATACACACATACATACATACATACATACATACTCTCGAAAAACAACCCTCCTTCTGGCGCAGTCGGGTAATGAGACTGGCAGAAACGCTTATTATTACTTACAGGCAATGAAAATAATAAATATCAAAATAAAACGGAATATGTGATTAAAAAAATACTTTCAACTATTTTTTGTAAATATATCAAAATAAAAACTGTAGTAAATTGTAATAAGTAGTATCTATTGTTTCAGAGATCTACTAACAATGTATTTATCTTGATAACACAGACGCGAACGTTGTACAAAACTAACACTGAAATTGATATGAAAACATCCATGAATGAAAACGATGACCCTGAAACACCCTACGTACTTCACTACAGCTGTTTTCCGTGATCATGTCTCTTACAATAGCCATAATTAGGCACGTGCATTTCAATTTGCTTCAAAACGGTATCACCATTTTTAGAAACTCGCACGATAGAGTCATAAAGATGCAATTTTCGGTATTAATAGACGTCTAACGACAGATTACGTTGTTAGAGATTCGCAGAGCTATTGAAGCGATGCTGTCCGCCGGCCCTCTTGAGATACTATTCTATGTATCTCTATATAAATGGAGCAGAGGCTCCGCGTGTTGCAGTCGAAAACGGTTCGCGAACGCGCGTACGTACCGCCGATAAGAGACCGCTCGGTCGGTCTGGCGGGAAATTCGCATTAAAAAAATGGGGCTGGTGTTAGTGACGGTAGTTGTACTGGTGGCGGCAGTGTGTGGACAGGAGCCCCCAGGCCGCGTGCCTGAGCCCCGCCGCATCGACTCAGCAGACAATGGCCTGGCGGACACAGAGCTGATCCTCGCATTTGTGGTACGTCTGATGACTTGTTATTCAACCGGTCACGACTGGCTAGCGTGCCAGCTTCCTACATGAATCGCAGGTCATTAAATGATGAACAGTGGTCAATCATGTTATCAAACGACGAGTGGTAACCGGTAATAACGACTAAGTCTAAAAATTAGCTACATAATTCCTAATTAATTCATTAAGGGCATCGATAAAATAATCATAATATTCTACATCCTTATTACACAGAAGATATCTAATAATTTAATATAGAAAAAGTTTACTTGATAAGATCTATTATAAATTATGCGAAACAGTAACTTATTTTGATTAGCATCAATCGATTGTTAACAGATTTTCCGCCATGGCGACCGCACTCCTGACCAAGAAGAGTTGGCTCTGTATCCCTCTGAGCAAAAACTTGGGGATGATCTTTTCTTCCCTTATGGAAAGAAAGCCTTGACTAATGTAAGTTCAACAAAATATACATGTTTGTTATATTTAATAAGGAAATAGATTTAGCTGAAAATTATGAAGTTAAAAAAATAAAACTGATTTTACTACTGCCAGGTGCCAGGTTTCAGAAACAAACCACAGGTGGTGTAGAACCTTATGCCGCACCCATTATTGTTAAGTTTAAATTTGATTATTTTTAAGACAACTTTAAGTAAACAGAATCAAACCTAGCCTTCAATATCAGTAGCATTATAGAAAAAAAAATTAAATAGGTACCTACTACTACAATACAAACAAAAAAAGTTTTTTTTTAATGTTTCTTTGTTTATTCCGGTTAATCTCCGAAACGGCTGGATTGATTTCGATAGGACTTTCACTGACAGAGAGCTGATGTTACACGGAGTAACTCCGGCTTTATTCGACATCTATGAAATGGATAAAAATAATATTCGGTTGCCCCAAAAATGGAGAGTAATGTTCTTAAACTCCACGCGAACGAAGGTGGTAAACGGCTAGTTTTACATACTAAACCCGCAATCTTTTTACCTAAGAACATCTATGGAAATATTGTGAACGTAAAGTCATACTATATTTTATTCTAAGAGATACGTAAAATTGTTTCTTCTTCTCAAATAAAATAAAACACATAAATCCTAAACAGATAAATGTATTAAAATATATGCACAAACTTTGATATATTGAAAGACTATAATTTGGACATCGATTGAATGTCACTACATCTAATGAAAATGTTAGTGACAATACCGGTAAATGTAGTGAACATTATATAATTCAACAAAGCAGCAAGTTTAGGTTTCAGCATGATAATCTGGAAATCTATAATGTATTTAGCTATGGTCTTGGATTTAGCAAACATTTGAATTGAGAGTTAGTACTTCCATATTATTTATACACGCGTCTATAGAGCAACCGTTAATAATACCATAGTTTTATATTAAACTAGCTTTTTCCCGCAACTTCTTCCGCATCAATGTCATTTCTCGCCGTTCAAGCTTACTTTGTACAAAGTTTCATCAAAATCGTTTTAGTATTTTAAGCCATGAAAGCGTAACAGACAGACTGAGTTACTTTCATCATATTATTATACACTAGCGATCCGCCCCAGCTTTTCACGGGTGCAATGGTGATATTAAATATATTATGCATGTTTTATACTTATAAACCTTCCTTTTAAATCATTCTATCTATTAAAAAAAACACATCAAAATCCGTTGTGTAGTTTTAAATATCTAAGCATACTGACAAGCTTGGAAGGGGGACCAATAGTCTTTCCCCTGGTTTTGTTATTATAAAATAGCATCATTCTTGGTTACTGTATAAAATATTGCAAATATTAAGAATATATCAAAACGCGATGCGAAAATATGGTGTGTACCAGCGCCGAATTATCACAAGCATTGCCTATTGTAAATCTAAATTTAAAGATTGCTCTTTCACCTAACTTTTATCAGTAACTAGCTTTTGCCCGCGGCTTCGCTCCCGGTCTACCCTAATCCACCTTACTCTTCTCCTGACAATAACAAACACAACAAAAAAAAAAAAGAGCGAAATCGGTCCAGCCGTTCTCGAGACAAATTGTTGTAAGCAACATATTCAGTGATCATTTTTTATATTACAAATAAAAATACGCACAAAAATGTAATGCTTGATATTGTTTTGTTTTTTCAACAGAAAGGTAAACAACGAAGCTACTTCGTAGGCAAATATCTTAGGGAGCTCTACGACGGCTTCATCAACAGGTTGTACTTACCTGATGAGATTACCATTAGAACTACCGACTACGCCAGGACCCAGATGACGGCGTTGACTGCCTTATCAGCCCTTTACCCTCCTCCACCAGCCCAGAAGTGGAACCCTAATCTAGACTGGCAACCCATTCCATATAATACACCGCCGTACGAAGAAGATGATGTAAGTAATAGGGGCCCATTCAAAACATATGTCGAAGAGGAAACACATTGAGATATAACTATTTTAAAGGGATGCGAATATGTTAATTCTTCTTTTCTTGTCGATCTGATTTTGTCCGACCAATATTTAGCCACCTGGACAGCTCTGTCGTTGACCTCGTACAGACAAATAACCAACGAACTTTTTAGTAATATTACCTCAGACTAGTATAAAAAAACTTAGTATATAAGAAATTTGTTTAAAAATTCTCATCAGGAATTCAGCTAACGATAATTATCTAGAAACCGGTTGGTAAATAATTACATTCCATCTTTTTAACATAACTTGTTTTGGATAAAGGTGAAAATACACTTTGCCATAAAGTCAGATAAAAAGAAAAAAAAAGTCTGTTTAAAAACAGGAAATCTATTTTTACAAAGGAGCTTTTTTTTTAATTTTTTTATGTATTTTCAGCTTCTCTACTGGTATAACTGTCCACGGTACATCTGGTTGAGAGACAAAATGTATGAGAAACCTGAGGTTAAAAAATGGATCGAACCCTATCAGGGCTTATTCAGTTTACTTAGTGAAAAAACTGGGACGAATATCACCAAACCTGAAGATGTCTTTTATTTGGACAATTTATTCCAAACATTGGTAGGTTTGCAAAACAAATTAAATGAGAATTAGAATTAGTAATAATCAGTTTAATTAAAGTCTTGTAATGTTTTTAGAACAACGTCGGTGTACCCGCGCCACAATGGGCACAAAATGTAATGCCGAAAATAAAAGACGTGACCAAAATTGAGTACGCTATAGAATTTTACAATGCAGAACTAATCAAATTGGCAGCAGGTAAAAATAAAATTAAGGCTCATTATACCGTCCATTATCTAATCCAAACTACTTGACGTGTCTCAAAAACAATTTATGTATTTAGATTGCTGTAACACCAAAACCTGATGGTTTCAACACTTAGCAGAAGATTATAACCATTCTATTTACAATCTTATAAAGTAGAAATTACGTAGAGTTGTCAATAAGCGCATTTGTCATTTTAAGAAATTGATATTGTGTGAAGTTAATTCTGTTTTTATTACTTCTCACCTGATGGTGAACGATGATGTAGCCGACGATGGAGCACGCTTGACCTTATGCGTAGTTTTCATTATGAGAAATCGACATTTTGAAAAACTGACATTATGAGAAGTTGATATTGTGAAAAGTTGACTTTTTGTATCTGGTTGACATTTTGAGATGACACGTTATTTTTTTAAATACAAAACATTGAGTTCAGGTACTGAATACATAATTTAATTTCAGGTGTACTAATGCAATCGATAGTCAACATAACGCAATCTGCCATACACAACACAAACATACCTCTAGAACCGAAGTTGTACTTGTACTCGGCCCATGAAAACAATGTGGCTGGTCTGATGGCCGCAGCGAGGGTGTATGAAGCCCATCAACCTAACTACGGGTCTACGTTCTCGTTAGAACTTAGGAAGAACACTGTGACGAAGGAGTATGGAATTGCGGTGAGTATTTAAAAGTTAGTCCTACTGTCCGCGGACGCATAGCTTCATAGACGCGTATTCGCCATTATACGCTTGGAGTACGTCTGCGTGAAGTTTACATACAAAATACGAAACTCTGTCGACGAAGCAGCAGCATCGTGCAATCGCGTCACGTCTATGAAGCTATGAGTGCGTGGACAGCAGGCCATAGTTTTGTATTTAAATGTAAGCTTCACGCAGGCGCACACCAAGCGTATAATGACGAATACGCGTCTATGAAGCTACACGTGGACAGTGGGCTTTAGTTTTTCCTGTAGCTCGCCGTACAGCCATCTGGGTAGGACCAAACCCGAGTCGAAAGCGTATAGTATTCCACGAGCGCCTCAAAGAAATGTTAGCAAAACGGGCAGGGCTCACTTGGGCCGAGGAAATTCTATAACATAATATACTCTACTCAGAGCAGAATAAGTTACTTGATGTCTTTTCATCTCAAAAATTAAGGGTAGTTTTCCGGCTTGGTTTCCTACAGGTAACTTGGGTAGCAGTGTGCATCTGCTGAAACTGGTCATTACTTGAGAAGAGGTTGATTAAAGTTGACTATGTGGACTAAAATCAAGCAATATTTTAAAATTCTAATTATGCTACAGTGTTTAGTTGTTCCGGCCATGTAGGTAGTTTTAGGTTGTAGCTGGAGAACGGCAATTAAGGAAAAGATGGTACTCATATACTGAAACTGGCTAACAAAAAATTTGGAACAAATGGTTTAACTGGTTTTGTTTAAGAAAGACACAGTAAACATCTAAATATGATTTGTATCTTTGTATTAAGTCGTCTTACAAGGTCTTCAGCAGGAAAAATAAAGTTAATTTTATGTCAACAGCTATAATCTGTAAGAAAAACGATCCGAAATAAAGTTCCATTGTTATTGTAATAGTACAAGTTTACTGATATTTTCTGTTGACGTCTATTCATCATGAAGAATAATAAATGAAAGACAAAACTGTCAATCTTTATGGAAATATTATAATTAGTAGAGAATAAAAGAGATAATGTAATTTTAAGAATAAATCATAACTTCTTTGTGAAGCGAGTTAACGCGGTTCGATTAGGTACACCAACATTGCAATGATTAGACACGGCTGATATTGTTAAAAACAGTTTTTTTAAATATAAAGACAACATTAGAGTCATACAATAAATCAATGGGATGTTTGGACAATATTTTGCTTGAAAAATGGACCACCTCTTTTTTTCTTTGCTAGCATAACCTAATGCAACCAGGAATTCTGTACCAGTCAACCTTAAGGTTAAAAAGGCTATACTTCTTTTTAGTTTGCTGTGACAACTTGTCCTACAACACAATATTTTTTAACAAGAAGTTGCTGAGTAGGATTATACTCTTGTCTTATTATTTGGATGGGACTATCATCTAATAACTTCTCCCAATCTGAGTAGACCGAGAGGGAATGTCAGACTTACTGAATAAAACCCACCAATAACTTTCTTCTGCTGTCCTGTGTTCCAGGGCTGCGAGTTTTTTAGCGGGCTCCTACAATCATGCAGGTATAGTACGCGGCAAATAAGTTGAACCATTTGCTATGGTTACGCGCGGTTACTACGCATTCAAGGTCAACCGTTATAATGGTTCAACTTGTGTGACAAGGATTATAACCGATTTCAACTTACTTGCCGAGTACTATACCTCTTTAAAGGCGCGCGTGGACCTCAACGCGCCGTCGACATACCAATTGTACGCGTCCCATTACATCTAAGCCAATGTTTATTTATCATAGCATTGCGCTAACATTATTTTAGAGATTTAAAAGATATCAGTCACGTAAGATAACAATGATCAAGTTAAGCCTCACACAACTAATGGCAAGTACCTTTGGTAGTCGGATGTCATTGAAAATGTTAGTTTGACTTTCCTTAACGTTTATTTGCCGTGGGATTGAGGTATCTCAACAGCATTATTTCCTGTCTGCGCCTAGGGTCTTTGACTGCTGAGATAAATTTCTTTGGTTCTGTAACCAAAGGTTAAAAACGGGACCCTATTTTTATCACACCGCTGTGCCTCTATCTGTCATCAGCAGAGGTCGGAGTAGGAAGATTGATTTTATATACTTGCGTCAAGATATTATAATATGGACATGCCATTTTATCCATAATGTGCGGGAAGTACCGGAAAAAGTTCCGGGATTGGAATTATGGACTAAAATA
Source organism: Leucania comma (assembly GCA_958295575.1). Taxonomy (NCBI): domain Eukaryota; kingdom Metazoa; phylum Arthropoda; class Insecta; order Lepidoptera; family Noctuidae; genus Leucania; species Leucania comma. The sequence goes on from OY282468.1 coordinate 9,637,473, forward strand.
AAATAAAGCGTCATAATGTCAAGCGTCATTTGTAATTCAACAGTAAGGGACAAAATACGGTGTAACTATTCCAAGGTATTTTTGTATAAAATAAAATACTGATTTCTTTTTTTTTTTATTGATATTATTAATACGTTTTTCACCTTAAACAAAAATTCGTGCTAATTTCAAAATTCCGGAACAAATATCACAATAAATATGAAGTTCCGGTATTTTGGAGGCATATCCATATTATTCTCTACGTTTGACGTCAACGACCTTAAATCAATCCACCTACTCCGACCTCTGGTCATCAGGTTGTATCTTATAAACCGTGATAGCTATTGAAATTAACAACAAATACTAAAAACATACTACGCGTTTTTTTTTTTTGCCGTTTTTTGTCACAGACGGTATGAAAACCTTCGCGCGCGGATCCGACTCGCATTTGGCTAGTTTTTTTGCCTTGCAGATTTTCTAATAAAAAGATAGATATCGTGACATTTTTTTTTAAATTATTTATCGAGATTCAGGTAATTTCATGGCGGTAATAGGAAGTACTCGGGCATTCACCTACGAGTCGGAAAAAGTGTCTATTCACTTAATTTTTTTTTTTTTTTTGTTTAGGCGGTGTACGCTCGAGATGCGGGCGGTCCAGGGGAGATCCTACCCATCAACGGCTGTGGCGCCCAGCTAGTCTGCCCATACGAAATGTTTTGCAGCCTTGTGCAAGATGTGATCTGGTCAAAGGAAGAAATGGATAAACAATGTAAAAACCTAACACAATTATAGTACATATTAGATAGATATAGTTGACACGAATAAAGTGGCTGTGATTTTTATTTAATTTGTTTGATTTAGCTACCATTACTCACGTGCATAAAAAAAAATGCTAGAATAATAGCAAATGACCGTGGAATTAAATATGAAATGTTGTGCTAGCAGCTTATTGAAACAAGTTTTTTACGTCTTAGCGTTACGCCCTAGATTCGCTCATATGGTTCAGAAGAATAAAAATGTATAATACCGACAATGTCCATGTAAAACTATGAATTTACATAGCTATAGTAAATAAATTGAAATATATAGGCATTTATGTAGGTATTTGTTTTTATATGAATTTTGCAGTCAACGAGCTTAATTAGCCATTTCCTTAACAGCCTAGACCAGTGATGGGCAAAGTACGGCCCGCGGGCCAACACCATGCCCGCGAAAGCATTTAATCCAGTCCACTGACGTTCCTTCGATATAAATAGTATATGGATATGAAAAATAATTAAGTATAGTTTGACGATCCAGAAGTATAAAGCAGATTCAGCTTAGTAGAATAATAGATGAATAGGTAAAAGAGCCAGCTAGACCAGCCGCGTATTTCATGATTGTGTTGCGCACACGCACACGCTTACCATGGCATAAAAGCCCTACCTTGGAATAAAAGTTAAATTGTATTTTTTTTCTATATTTTTGGCCCTCCTCTGCAATTTCTTAAACTTTCTGGCTCCCCATTAAGAAAGTTTTCCCTCCACTGGCCTAGACTGATAACTAAAACGCGTCGTTCAACTTGCGAACTGAATGATATTCAGTCGAAATATATAATTCAATATTTAATAAAGTGGCTGGCTAATTGTTTAGGCCATTCATACAATAGGGTTACCATGCTGACGAAAAAAAAAATACTTAGGGCACCTGGACACGGGACAGGTTAGGCATACGAAGGGAACTAGAATAAGCAAACAAGGAGAGAACAAAGCCCCCGTTATCTCCTTCAAGTTAGGTTCCCCGCTGCGTTATCTTACTTAAGACCGTCATGAACGCAGATCAAAATTAATTTTAGCACTTCCCACAATCTCTCTTAAATGCCGAGCTAGGCAAATAAGTAATTAAATCAATCCAAGTCTTCGTTTGCCTAGCTATTTGATTGAATGGTTGAATATTTATATATCATTTGGACGATTAGTTGATTGGTGCCGTTTAGTAAAAAGTCTAGGCTGTTAACAGAATGGCGAATTGAGCTAGATGGCTGTGACATGTACAATTGATTTAAAAAAACTAACTGCAAATAGTAAGGTTTTCGAAAAAGTACTTTGTTTACTACTTTTGTCCAGTTAAAAGTATGCTGCATACAAATCACTAAATAATCGGAGGAGGTTGCGCTATTTTTTTTATACCTGTTTCAATATAGTTATAATAGGGACACTATTGAATTCCAGGGATTTGAAATATAAATGATTAAGTAAGTTATGAACTACTTTGTAAAAAGCTATTTACGTTTTCAAACGAACACATAATCCTCCACCCCTACGACGGATAAGAATAAGACGCACACGTTTCCGGATGAAAATAAAACTTTTTTTTCTTTTTAATTTTATTAAAGTAATAATTTTGTATGGACAAGTACCAAAACCCGTTATAAACTTATCCTATCTTAGGAATTGTTAGAATCCCGGGGAAAGTCCATATTAACGTTAACGTTTGCGACCATACAGTAAGTATTAGGTATGCATGTATATTAATTGCTACTTTATGGTCAAAAGCTGCCTGATTCCTTGAAAGAGTCGGCGCTGTCACGCAATGGGCAACTGAAGGGACACAAGTAGGTTTTAGTCAGTAAACATCTGACACTCCCTCTCCCTCCACCCAGAGCGATAAGAGCTATTTGACTATTTCCCACGCCAAAAAAAAAACTGTCAAGAGCCACTGACATATAGGGGACGGGAAGTCAGGCATCCCCAGTGATGACTTCGCTAATGGCGGTAAAGTCCACTTCACAATATGCGGGCACATTGTCATGATGAATCAAACGATTGACCCTGAAAGTCTAGGCTAGATTACAGGTTCGAACCATGCATGCAACCGAATGAACTCATAGAAAATTCCGGTGATATAAATAACAGGAAATTCTATTTGAACTACAAGAGATTAACTAGACTAGATTTTTCCTATGGATAAGTTAAGTATCTTTGAAAGCAGAAAATAACAGTTTTTTGTTGGGATTAGGATATAACACCGAAAAATACTTAGGTTTTATCAAACAGCAACCTCTTTGAACAACAAAGATTAAGTGTACGGTTAATAAAAAAAAAAACTGTAATTTCCGTGTTTATGGTAAAATAATTGATAGATTATATGTAAATCAAATGTAACATACAAATAAAATTGAAAAACTAAATGCATTTCAAAATATATCCGATACGTATTAAAAATGTAATTTTTTAAATTTTACGCTGTTCAGGAAACACCTTGATCGATTTTGACGTAACTTTCACTGGTAATGCTAATGCTGGTAATTGTTAATGTTTTAAAGTATAACTTAGCCACTAAACTACTCTGCACGAAGAAAAAACTTCTTGAAATTGTGACCAAATTTCATTCTGCTGTTTTAAGAGAATGCCGCAGTGGAAGTTGCGGACACCTGCTAGCAGTTTATATGAATCCTATGAGAAAATGGACATGAAAGCTAGACAAACCGATGGGACTACATAAGGGAGAGAACTCACGAAGTGATTTTTTTCCACGGCCGCCATGGCAGAGGAAACGCCTATTTTATTTCAAAACTCACGAGGCGGTTGATTCGCTGCCACCGCCGTCGCCGCTACGGCTGCGATTTTCGACCACAAGCCGCCGATAGGGCGCGATTGCCGCCAACCGACCGCAGAGCGTGCGGGTGCAAACCGCCGAGGCAGCGGTGGGCGCCCGCGGCGTCTGTCAGCGGCAACCGCGAACAACCGCACACACCGCGACCGTAAACCGCGTCGTGAAAACTAATTTAATTTTTTACGTATAAATTTGCATTCTACAGAAGCTGCGGGCCCGCTGCCCTGGCGGCAGCGGGAGAAAACCGCTTCGTGAGTTCTCTCCCTAAAACATGCATTAAATACATCGGTAATGTGTTACTATGTACTTAATAAACTTAATGGAAGCAATTCTACATAATAATTACGGCATGATACACAGATATTAAGTAAATAAGCGAGTCTATACACTGAAAACAACACAACTAACTACAGCACGGTTGTAGTTACAATATGATTAGATATGATCACTCGCAGTATGACTGCCATAGAATTATAAGAACAACGTTTCCTCCGACATCTTATTTAATGTCTTATCTCTAAGCAAGATGTGTACGTAGATTATACCTACAAATAATTTATACAAAGCTAATTTGGTGTTTTAATTAGAAGTAGTGGGAAGTCCGTGATGGCAAGATGGTGCATCTAACTAGTGTAATATGTATCAAGTAAGTTGTAAACAAATTTTATTATTATTGTTGTTACATGATTCAGAGTGTTTGGTCCAGATGCATGTATGTAGATGCGCAGGAGTGCTCCAGTCGAATAATGATATATGTTTTTTAAATTATTATGTGGGGACTCCTATTGTAAAATGATAACAATTTTTTTATGGATACAGTGTCAACACTTGCAAACCCCATAACACATCGAAGAAATGAACTGTCACTACATCAACAACAACAACAAATAGCTAACTAAGAATGCGAGGTCGTCATAGAAAAATAGTCTTTATGTACCCAGCCCCCCCACCAGGATAGGGCAGGCGGAAGGCATTGTACGTTCGCACGGCAGCGCGCGCGCAATCTTTTAATTCACACTATCAGGCGAATCAAAGCACCCTCATGCAAATAATACTCACATGTTAGTGTCCTATTCATACGTATACTCTTTGTTTCTATTACATATTCACAATGCATTTCCTACAGGAAATTAACGTAATCCATCTCTAATACGTATGAAATCGCCATGTATGGTCTATTCAGAGAATGAATACATATGTATTCATGGGGCCGCATTATGTGACTAAATCTGACATTTCCATTGAAGCTGAGGTTAACAAGGGCGCCGGCTAAATATCAACATACGACGATACGGGTCCGCATGTGTAAATAGGCACCGTGGTACAATCGATTGGACAAAGTCAATCATCTGAGCGGGCACAGGTCGCAGCGACCGTGAATCTGGTAGAGCGTCCCGTACGCCTCAGTGGGACCCCGCCTCGCGCGCCGTACGCTTCCTGTCTCATACCGCTCGCTGCCGATCTAGCTTGCGTATACCAAGTGGATGCTTCACTACGACGGACAGTTCTGCTAGTTAATGTGTCAACACTAAACTATTAATTATGCGGTACCCCGAGTGACTAAAGCCCGATTAAGATCGGAGTACAATGTAGAGCTGCCAGCCCGGCGGAGAAAAATGTGAGTGACATTTTAAGACATCATACAATAAAGCGGATGTTTTTGTCAATTGCAGTTTCTGTGCGAACACGTGTATCAATTAGTATGAGCATAATTCTCCCTTCGAGTATGTAAAATCTTAATACTGCAATAGTTTTGAGTTACTAAAATAAATTGTGTTGAATCACAACTTCGAGGTAAACAGAATTTACAAAGAAAATATCTTTTTGCTTTGAAATCGGGCAAAGATTACACTTTCACAGTATTTCTTGTGGTCAAATATGTGGTGCGTTTGCGCAGGAAAGAGGGCGGTCGCGAGGAGGAGCCGACCAACGCGGCGGAAGCGGCGCCGGCACAAGGCATGCGCATAGAACACACTTGCTGCTGCCTCGGCGTGTTGGTGGGCATCTCGCTCATCGCCGGTATGTTAGCAGGGAAGTTTCTTAGTACTTACATAATTATTTTGAAATTAAAATTAAGGCACATTGCACATATTGGGTTATAATCTTCAGAAGTAAGCCAAATGCTTGCTTGCGAATCTAATTATGTGATATTTGGTGGTGTTCTAGTTTATGAACGTCATTAATTCGAATAAATTTTTAGTATCTGATCCCTTGTCTCAGATTGTATATGTAGTAGATATACAGTACCTGATTTTGATTCCATTTATGAGAATTCAGCCTGTCAAAGTTCTGTGCAAAAAAAATATATGAGAGCAGAGGCATCAAGGAGACTTTTTGATAAAAAAGCACAAATGCAAAAACTCTTTAACGAATCATTACAAAATTAAAATTAAAGTTTCTTCTTCAGCCCTCGTAGCAGTGATCCTGATGAAGGACTCTACGATTGAATTGACTGTCCTTCGACAAGTACACGTGGTAAGAACATTAAATAAACTAATTATAATAATCATTATGAATAAGAAGCATATGTTACAACTATAACTTTGAACAAAGTAGGGTTATACTTTGTTCATAGTCATGCAGAGACGCAAAGAGAAAAGGCTATCTGAATACATTGTTATTTAATGAGATATGGGGTAATTAAGTGCTTGTGTCTGTCAGGTATAAGTACTTACTATGCACTAAATATAATTTTGTTTAAAAAAGATTGGTTACACTGGAGGTTTTTTGCTGTGGGAAATAATTGTATATAAATCTAGAGTCGAGACTCGAGAGGGGGGGTGAGACTTTTAATGACTAAACCCATCTGAGTCTTTCAGTTGTCATTAGAAAATTTCCACGACTCAGAAATAACATACGTTGAATCTTAGATTAAATCAAAACAGCTGAAGATAGGAGACTCGCCTCTAGCGCGTGTATCGCTGAAATTGTGCCTATATGGCACAATTTCAAATCGGTCGCGACGATCACACTCATTTGGGGGCTAACGCTATTTTGCTCACGGCTGTGATGATACTGATTATAGATGTGTGAGTTTCGAGTCCAGATTTTCTGATTGCGATGTTAGCGCGTAATGTATCTTTTTGACTGGCCTCTTGGTCTAGTGGTTAGTGGCCCTGACTGCTATGCCAGAGGTCGTGGGTTCGATTCTCACCCAGGACAAATGTGCGTGTGATGAGCACGATCATTTGTTCTGTGTCTGGGTGTAATTTATCTATAATATGTATGTATTTATAAATATATAAGTATGTTTATCAGTTGTCTAGTACCCATAACACAAGCTCTGCTTAGCTTGGGACTAGACGACGTTGTGTGATAGTGTGTGTGATATATATATTATATTATATATTATCTTGCCTTATAATATATGAATGCGTTGAATATAAGTTTAATAATGCCAACAAAAGCTTTTTCCTGGAAAGTTGGAAAAGGCGAAATGCAAAGCGAAACCCAACTATGAAAGCACACTACGTCAAGAAAATATTGAAAGAACTTGATCTAAATTCCAGAGTATTACCTAGTATTAATTACAAGCGTGGGTCAAGCACATGAAAGTAATGTTTTATAATGTTGAACGCTAATCTGCATGTATATGAACTGTTCAGCTTCCGAAAGGAATACCCGGCATCGGCACGATAGACAACGAAGGAACTGGGTAGGTTTTTAGTCAGTAAGAGTCTGACACTACTTCCCGCTCCGCCCAAGGGCGGGATTTGTCATTGGATGATTTTACCTACCATAAAAAAAACTGTTTACTTTTGCAGTTAATGTCGCACGGGGAGCGCACCCCTAGCGAGGGCGAGCTGGCTATGCTTGGAGCTCCTCCACCAGACCACGTGTTTTCACCCTACGGAGCTGGCGCTATGACTAATGTAAGTGCCAATTCAATTTCTAATGACCTTAAATTAAACAAAAGTTAACAGTAGTACTAGGCATTTTACGGTTTATACAAGAGACCTATCAAAAAGAGACGTAACGTAAAAAATAGGGTATTTTGAAAATTAAAATTTATTTTTGAAATGTAAATTTTCAGATTCAAATACCTTATTTTTGAGTTAGGTCTCTTTATGATTTATGACTTGATCACAGGTATCGAGTAAAAGGGCGAGACAGTAAAATGTTGGTCAGCCGAGACAGTGATGTAAAGGAGTTGTAGAGATATTCTATGACGACCGCGCTACGTTCATACGTACCGAGTATTCGGCCGAGAGCACTGTATCGCCCGTATGCGATATGCGCATGCGATAAAAGCAAGTCGAGAACTCAGTATTTTTGAATTTCATACAAAACTTTTATCATAATTTTATTATGCTTAAACTCATGGGAACCTCAAGCGCAGTTATTTCTAACAATGGAAGTTTTTAGCGTAGTTCCTCGATACATTAAATTAGGTGTTCGTCACCCGTAACGAATGGCTTCTGACGTACAAAAACCATAACCGCGGCTGTTGCTGATCAATGGTGATGCTGCATATAGATTACTCATATGCGCCGCCGCTCCTCTATCCCGCACTCACAATGCAACAAAGGAACACTTGTTGATCCGTCCTTGTAGGCCGACCACTCAGGTGTATTAACCATTCACAAGATTACCAAAGCAACAAATATACAATACAGTTCGATGTTAATAGCTAACCGCAAAAATGTATCTTCCATGCACAATGCATACGCAGCATGCAATCATTTCTACTAATAAAATACCAATGTAGTACAATTCAATTTGATTGCTGCTGCAATTCATATTAGTCGACACGTAATACACGGGACCGTGACAATGAATCTCCGGAACTACATATATCAACGAGTCAAGGTTGCAGGACTGCTCGAAAATTACCGCAACCGTTCGTAATACGCGAAAGACAATTGAAGGAACACAAGTGGGTTTTAGTAAGTAAAAGTCTGATATGCTCTCTCGTTTACACAGAGCGGGAGAATACATTTGGTGATATCCCACCAAAAAACCAGGCAAGTGCGAGTTGGACTCGCAGACTGAGGGTTACGTACAAAATTACCTATGAAACAGTTCAACTCCCGAATTGAGTTACGAAGATTTTTCCTCGTCATTATCAAAAAAGGTTTTTTTTCGTGACGTTGCTACAAATTATTATTATTATTCCATTTATTTAAATTATATATACATATTTCATACATTTTTAAATATTTCTTTACAAAAACATTATAAAAAAAAAAAAAACATTTAAAAATATAAAAAATAGTAGCCCACCGGCATCGGGAACAGGGTCCAAGCTGCCGGTGGTCAGGGCTCCTGAGAGAGAAACCTCCGGACAATGCGCGCCGTGTCCAAGAGTACTGCTTTCTGAATCAGGCCCTTGATCCAACTGCCTAGCGAGAGCCTCCTCAGATGTTGGTCGAGGCTCTTGGCTATTAAACCGTTGGCCGTCACGACTATCGGCACAATGACTGCTGTGTCCACTTCCCACATGTCGACAACCTCGCGAGCTAAGTCAAGATATTTAGTTTGTTTATCCTTCTCAGCTTTCACGAGGTTCTCGTCATGAGGGACCGCTATATCAACAATCATTGTGCGACGCTCTAGTCGATCTATCACCACTATGTCAGGCTTATTGGCAACAATAGTCCTGTCAGTGATAATAGATCGATCCCAATACAATGTGATATTGCCATTTTCGAGAACTGGGTCGGGCACATACCTATAGTATGGTACTTCTGACTCCACAAGATTGTATTTAAGAGCAAGTTGCTGGTGGATAATCCTGGCTACGAGGTTGTGTCTATGCAAATAGTCTCCGTTAGCCAGATGAGAACATCCAGAAATAATGTGTCGGATTGATTCTCCGGGCCGGTGGCATGCCCGACAGATGTCAACCGTACCGTCCTTCACAATATATTTCCGGTAGTTGTTCGTCATCATAACTTCGTCCATTATCGCACAGACAAAACCTTCGGTTTCCCCGAAGAGGTCACCAAAGCGCAGCCAGGATACGGACGCTAATAGGTCTACAGCGGGCCCATGTAAGGCCCGGTAAAAGCGTCCGTGAAGCTCCTTGCTCTGCCATACTTCTTTGCGGTCATTAGTATCCAGTACTATAGGTTTGCGCCAGTTCTCGTTAGCCAAGGAGAGCGGAGTGAGGCCCTTGTCCACCGCTACCACATCTCGGTGCATACCCACGTCGGTTTCTAGGAAATATTCCCTGAGACTGCACACCTCGCGGTTGTGTAGGGTCTTAGCATTTAAGAAGCCGCGACCCCCGCACTTCCGCGGGATATACAGTCTCATCACCGATGACCGTGGGTGATGCATCCGATTTGCGGTAAGCAGTGTGCGGACCCTCCTATCCACGGCGTCAAGTTCTGTCTGAGTCCATTTGAGTATGCCGAAAGAGTACATCAACACCGGCATGACCCAACCGTTGAAAGCGCGCACCTTGTTCCCGCCTGATAAAAGACTATTCAGAACTTTATTCAGGCGGCCGAAGAAGCGCTCCTTCAACGACTGTTTCACGTGATCAGCATTGATGCCTAACGCTTCCGACATACCCAAATATTTGTAAGTTTCAGTTGAGCAGAGGGATCTAAGGTGTATGGAATCCGTAAGTTGAGTTCCCACGGATTCCATAATCTCTCCTCGCTTTACATGCATGACTGCACATTTGTCCACACCAAATTCCATCCTAATGGCACTACTGAAGGTTTCAGTTACCTTCAGTAGCTCCATCAGTTACAAGTCGTTGGGGGCAAAGAGTTTCAGATCATCCATGTAAAGAAGGTGAGATATGACCTGACCACCTCTTTTCAACCGAAAGCCTAAGCCAGAACCCTCCAGCAATGTGCTGAGAGGGTTCAAGGCTAGGCAAAACCACAGTGGACTCAGACTGTCACCCTGGAAAATGCCACGCTCAATCCTTATCGGTTCACTGTTCCCCTGAATTTGTCGACATCCTGAATAGCGAAGGACTGTTCTCCACTGCCCCATACACGTCAACAAGAAGGTGCGCAGAGTTGTATCAACTTTGTACAGATCTAGCACCCTCATGAGCCATGTATGAGGAACAGAGTCATAGGCCTTCCTATAATCTATCCAACATGCCGACAAATTCTTTCGAGAACGTCGAACCTGTTGGCTTATGGCCATATCGATGAGGAGCAGCTCCTTAGTACCGCGTGACCCGTTCCTACATCCATTCTGAGAGGCCGACATGATAGAATTTGTCTCAATATGACTATTGATTTTAGCTCTCAGAATGGATGTAAGAACTTTATAGACCGTCGGCAAACACGTGATCGGTCTATAGTTCTTAGGATCCGCAGTACTACCTGATTTGTGGAGCAGGTGGGTTATTCCTGTTGTTAGGAACTGGGGTAGCGACCCTGACTCTAAGGCAGACTGGAACTGAGATGCCAAGCGAGCATGCGACCTTTGAAACCATTTTATCCAGAAATTGTGCAGCCCGTCCGGCCCAGGAGATTTCCAGTTAGGCAACGGACGGACTGCACGGGCTACATCTTGGGGGCTGATGGTAATTGCCCCCATTTATGGTAAAAGATCACATGTTCGCTCGACCTCTCGGATCCAATCGCCCTCGATGTGACTGACAGGCGCCGACCAGATGCTGCGCCAAAATGAACACATGGCGTCATCATCCGGCAGGCGCGTATCAGTCACATCTTGGTCCGGTCGCTCCCAAGCCCTATAAACCCACCTTTCGTTACTTTGGAATGTGCGATTCTGAGTGTACCGCTCCACTCGCCGCTTGTACCGACGAATACGGTTTGCCCATGCATAGATCTTCTGCTTCAGGAGGTCGATACGCTCTGTGACGCGGGGCAGATAATCTTGAGGACTAATATCAGTCCCCGAGAACGCCCGCCTCACAAAGCGCATCACCCTAGGGCGAGTGTTGCCCTCCCTGAAGCAGATAAGCTTGCCGATGAGTGCTCTAGCCTCACCGATACGGCGCTCTATCCTGCACTGCCATGCTGGCACGGCTGGTCGTGTAGCTCTGTCACAATTAGGGAACTTAACGTGAGCTACACGACATGCCGCTGCAGCCGCACAGTACAATATCGAGTGGGTATCAGTGAGGTCTTCGCTGCTATCGAAAAAGTCTGATAGCTGCGAATCTAGAGCACACACCAGCGCCCTATTTCTCTTGTGCATGGGCAAACGAGGTAGACGGGGTCTAAGCTCCGGCGGTGTGGAGCGGTACTCTCGAAATGCGTCCTCCAAAGCACTCCTCAATCGTACATTGCATTGGGTACTCACAGATATAGCCGCATCATCAACGGCGTCACTAACGTAATCGGGTCGCGGTGAAGCACTGGGTTGAAGTTGCACCGCGGCCTGTGGTTATTATTATTATTTTTATGAATTTATTTATCTCAGGACCCTGAGGTCCTGGACCTTTGGAAGGCGTACAAGGAGCCGAAACGAACTCGCAGAGGTCCTATTATTATTATTATTTTCTATACTTGTGTTATGAGAACTTGCTTCATGCAAAATTTCAGGATTCTAAGCCAACGGAAAAGTATCCTATGAATTTTGATTCCCTAGAAGTGTCGAAATATACGTATTAAAAAACAAAAAAAAAATAAAAACGATTACGGATGTAAAGACCGTATCTTTTTCCCTTGACTTAGAAGTTTGAATTTCTCATAGCTTCAAGGGACATCAGACATGAATAGGATATGGTTTTAATTTCAACTCGATACCACCACGCTTTCCCGAGATAAAGGGTCTTAACAGACAGACGGCCAACAAAGTGATCCTATTAAAGGTTCCGGTTTTTTCTTTTGAACCCTAAGAAGGGCCAGACCAGAAGGAAAAGTGAAGACAAATGATGTTATAACGAAGTGTCTGCTTCCTGGTCCGAATGCGGGAGGGAGTCCCGATAACCGAAGGTCGCGGGCTTCTAAACGGGAACGAGGTGTCGGCAGACACGCAGATTGCCGTCAGCCACTAATAATGATTTATCGCTTGTCCCCACGTCACAAGCTCTAACAGAAAAGCATTCGAGTGTGAACCGGACTTTATTCATAAAGACGTTTGTGTATTGGCATGTGTTATGATTACAGGAGGGCAAGATGTTGACATTCGAAATGGGCGCATTACTTAGGAAGAGATATAACGAGTTTTTGGGACCTTACTACCAGAGTGGTAATTATTTTAACGTTTATTTATTTTAAGTTATATTATAGTTTATTAATGTTTTCAATAAAGGTCAATAGAGAGGGCTATGTTCGGAGTTTCTTTGCGTAATTGGATCAGAAATGAAGATATCCGCAGGAGAACTAAGGTTACAGGCATAGCACGAAGTTTGGAGGTAGTGGAACAGAGAGTAAAGTCCCGCTAACCTCCTTTGAAAAGGGAGGATCCTCCGACCAGACAGGTGTTATGTCTGGTGGGCTACTGCCCGATAGATGAATTCGGGTTTGTTCTATATGTTACAATCGCGCCGCAAATCTTACCTGCGCTATGCAGGATTAGTTCATTTGTGACGACATAGATGTCGCCACAAATGAACCAAACACAAACTCGCAAACTTCAAACCAAACTTGAGTGTCAGGGCACATTGCTTGTAGAACAGATGGTCAATGGGGCTGAAAGGTTCTAGAGTGGCGACCACGTACCGGCAGACGCAGCGTTGGAAGGCCACAATGTGGACAGATAGTGTGAGGGTCGCGGGAAAAAGACTGATACGAGAGGCACAAGACCGGTCATTTTGGCGATAATTGGGGGATGCCTATGTCCAGCAATAGGCGTCTTTCGGCAGAAATTATGATTATGAATGTTTTTATTTTTTGATAGAGAACAGTATCGTGATATCATCCGATACAGAACTGAGTAAGATGACGGCGCTGTTGATCGCGGCGGGGCTTTGGCCGCCTGCTCCAGCGCAGGAGTGGAACAACACGCTGCCCTGGCAACCCGTGCCTTACAAATATCCGCCGAGACATCAAGACTTCGTAAGTGCTTTCGAGATGTCTAGACAAATCACCTCGGCTTCTGTATTGAAAATTTGTAGTCTTGTCCAATGTTAGCATTAGGTTTAATAAGTTCTTAACTGCAAATTCTCAATCAAGAAAAAGAATGCTTATAGTCGTTTATTAAAATAATAGAAAAGGATGTAATACCTAAGATCATCTTTAGATATAATTCAGTATACTATTGGTAAATGGCCGAGAAGCGAAATCTAGGGTATGTCGAGTACAAATTACTTTTTTGAGATATTGTTTAAGCTTTATGAGGACAATTTAATATCAAAGAATTTATTTCAATTTGGTTCAATTGAAATATATTCAAATTCAGAAAGTACGAAGCTGTAAGAATCTCTAAGGACACTTTTAAATCAATATTATGTCATAAATGTCATCTTAATTCATTATTCCCCGAGAGGACGCCGGCGTCCGCACACCTATTTTCTTTCTATTGTGTCTCTAATTACGGTATTCAACAGGTTAATGTGATGCTGTATGAAAAATATCTGTTCATACATTTATTCCAGCTACTCTACGAAGAGAACTGTCCTCGCTACACACAAGAGAAGGAGAGGATACTTAAAGCGTTCACAGACGAAGGCCTGTTGCAGCCATACCGCGACTTCTTCCACAAGATCGCGCAGATGACCAACACAAACTTCAGCACGCCGCAAGAGGCTTACTACCTAAATAATTTATTCCTGATACAGGTTTGTTAATACTTTTATTACAAAACCTGTATTACCGGAAGAGTTTGTAAAACATGTGTCCACCCATGCTAGGTACATTTAATTTTCATGTGACGGGGTGCCCGGCCCTTGAGCCGGGGAGTCTTGAGGGCCCTGTAGCGCCCTTACCGGCCCTGAAGCGCCCTTGAGGGCCTTAAAGACGGAAAAGTCATTTGTTAATTTCCGACCCAAAAAAGAGGGGATGTGAGACATCAAGTGAAATGAAAGACGTGTTGAAGGGGTGATTACGCTAAATCACTTGAAGCCATGGAACGTATAGGGGAAACAAAAAACAATATTTGCGGGATAATCGAAAGTTGCCCTGGCAAAGCGCAGCTAAAGGAACACGGGTGGATTTTAGTCAGTAAAAGTCTAACACTGCGTTTCACTGCACTTAGAGCGGTAAAAGTTATTAGATGATTTATAATTCTGATTCTTTTCTTAGCAACTCAAACGCTAGGTGTCGTTGGTGGCATGGCGGTTTTGAGAAAGATTACCACTGGACTTATAAAACAGTGCAGCCCAGTCTAACTCGAATGATATAAATATATAATGTAAGAAATGTACTGGATTACTTGCCTAATGTTTTCCATGAATTGCAGGACGATATTAAAGTAGCGAATCCGAAATGGGCGAAACATGTGAAAAGAAAACTTATGGATGTTGCCAGATTGGAGTATTCAATGATGTTCCACAATAATTTGCTAAGAAAACTTAGTGGTGGTAAGTTTTTTTATTAATCTTAGAATATATGATAAATGGATGATTATTTATTGGCATTTTTAACTAACGATTTGCACGTGTTCGGCCATGCAGCGATTAAAAAGAGCCTTGACATTAACACTTAACCACTTAATTTAAAATTCAAAGGTCGTAGAAGTCAAACATAATGTCTAGAAAGACAGATAAATTATTAAAGCAAAAAGTTTTAATTGAATGAAAAATAAGCATCTATTTATAAATCTGAATAAAATTATAGATATCAAATTCTATGGCAAGTGTAGTGAGTAGTCCCCAAGAATATCCATTTTTTACTAGCCTCGATTCTCATTGGCAAAAGGCTGCCCTATTCCTTCTGTTTATTCCGATGTTGTGCTTCATCTTGACAATTCTCAAGAATGCTATGAAGGCGTCTACCGCAACCTAATCTGAATCGTGTTTCGTCACGGCTCAAAACTGGCGATTTACAGGCCCACAGCGTAGACCAATATTTTGCTATTTTATTAAGATTTTCTTTCTACCCTAGGAGCGCTACTCCAACAAATTATAAAAGAAGCCAGCAGCAACAGCGCAGGCGACTCTCAGCTTCGCCTAGTGGTGCGCACAGGGACCCCGGTGTCCGTCGCAGCCCTGCTAGGGGCCTGTGTGGCCCCACCACCGCGTCTGCCTGACCCTGGGGCAGCATTACTGTTCGAGCTACATGAACGACGACCCTCGCCGCAGTCAAACAAGGAGCAGAAGATTTTGGCTGAAGGACAGCGGTATGGTCTTAAGGTAATATTTTATAATATCCTAGAATAGCACACAGGATACTTTTTACCCTGTGGATTATATTCCCTTAGGATATTTTATACTATAACGCGGGTAAAGCCACTGGCAGCATGTAGTGTGTTAATAAAAGAAAGCATTTACGCAATCCTTGGTTATAGTTTAGCCAGTGCTTCAAAACCCACAAAACCGTTTGTTATTTGCAAAAACAGCGAGCATTTTCTTTGTACGTTGTTACCGAATATTGGGAAGCCCAAAGTTTTATGGACATTCCCTGAGTAATAAAGAACGTGACCTAAAGAATACTAAGTAGGCATTCTCTTATTAATCAGAATAATTAGTGGTTTTTGTAAAGCATTTACTAAGAAAGTCGACCGTGAACTTTTGACATTGTGACCGCATCGCTAATTAGAGTAGATTGTTAAACAAATTGAAGGCCTTCCCCAAAACGCTATTCTTATTTATTTGTGCCTTTTATTTGACCAATTAGAAATGGTCTAGTGGTGTTTTCCTTATTTTTTCTCTTTGACATTTGAAAGAGACTTTGAATTCGATACGTACGTTTTATATTTTTTATAAGCTTTAAAAACAAATATGTCTGTCTCTTGTTGGGGGAACTCAACGTCAAAAACTTGTAAAATCTAGTCGTATCAGTTACACAATTATTTATAACTCGAGAACGGCTCGGCCGACTTTTAAGATATTTGCTTTATTAGAGTCGTCTCCGCCCCGAATAGCGGTTAAAATATCGGAAAGAATCACGTTAAAAAAATAATTAAAATATATCCAAATACGACGAAAAATTACAGCAACTGTCAAATACATTGGTCTCAATCATTCAATCATTCGGTCAATAAGTTTAGCTTAAGGTTAATCACTACATTCATTGACTGTTAGGAGGTACGAAGTTCGCCGGGTCAACTAGTATTTTGATAAATTTGTATTTTTTTTTTTAAAGTGAGGACTAAGATTAAATTGCGAACGTTTTTCAAAACAGTGGAATAGCCTTTTCGAATGAAGTAGAATAATCCCATGACGGAAATCCAAGCAAAATGTGTCCTGTTTTTATTATGCATAGGCTCGCGTTTGACCACTATCTCATCTGATGGTAAGCGATGATGTGGCCGACGTTGAAGCACGCCTGGCTAGAAGTAACCTATTCACTCTTGACTTACAAGTTGGATCTTTTATACTTTTAGGAATACTTTATTTACAGATTTACTATTGGGATGACGACTCGGCGGAACCACGCCTGATGGAAGTACCGGGCTGCAACGCATTCTGTCCCCTCGAGACATTCAAAGAGCTAACCAAATACATAGTGTCACACAATTATAACAAAGACTGCAGACTAGTTCCTAATACATAGATACAATGAACCTTTATTTAGTGCTTTCAACGGATTAGAATTGGACTTTATAGCCGGGTACAGACTGTTGTAACGTAAAATTCAAAAAGTATTTCAAAAGTGTAGACTGGACGTGCGCACGAGCCGAGCATGTACCTACCTACTCACATAGTTCGCGCGCGTACTGTCCACACTATGGGAATTCTATTACAATGCATAATACATTGCAACAATGTGAACGCCAAATTCTTTCATAGCATGTTACATTGCATGTTACGTTACAACAGTTTGCACACGGCTTTAGAAATGGACTTTATGCCGCATGACGCAGAACATAAAATATATTATTGGTGATAAGTTATTGTTGTTTGACTTACCCTCGTCGATTTTGAGGCCGGTCTCATCTCGGGGTATGTTACGGGATATCTCTGCAAATTCGTCCGCTCCCCATTGTTGAGTTCCTCGAAGTTTTAGGTATTCTGCTATGAGAGCTGCGATGTGAAGTTGGCAGCACATAGCCTGTTACGAATGATTTTATCAGTTGAGGAAATACTTTGTTCTGGGAGACCAAAAGTTTACAAGGCATCATTATGATTATAGTAGGTTGCAAAGATACATTGAACAGATTAGCTCTTTCGTAAATCAAGCAATGGACATAATAAACAGGGTCTATAAAATATATATGCATAAATGTAAATTGTTTCATTTACTTCATTTTGTATCTATGATAAAATTTTATGATAAAAATGTATCTATGGTGATTTTGTGTCTATGGCAAAAAAAAAATGTTGCGTACCTCATCATAATCTCCTTGTCGTGCATTATGTTCAGCGAGATTGGAGAGCCAAGCGTGCCGCAGCCGCGGCGTCGCTCGACATGACGCTGCCAACGCATGTTGCAACTCTGCTAGGTGAACGCTGCCTGCACCTGACACATTCATCAGATTTTCAATCCTGATGATACTAGCAGTATATTCAAGACAATGGTTTGCTCTGTCATTTAATATTTTTAACAGGAACAAACCAAAATTTGTCTTCTAACTATCTATAAATGTACAAAACACCAACAGTGAAAACAGATTCAAAAGTCACAAAGAAAATCAAAACAAGATATAGGTAAACAATTACGAACAAATATAATTATCATGTCAGTCTCGCGAAAACACCGTTTTCGTGGTGGTTATATGGGCCTGAAGGACTGTGACGTCAGAGTCTATATCGAGCTTCTTTCTCAAGTTTACGGCCTTATAACTACATCGCTGATGAGCGAGATAATAAAAAAGTCAGTATTTTACTAAGAAAATTAAAAATAACACGCTTATTCGAATATAGTCATGATGTATTTGTTGTCATAAAATAATTACCTGATGCACCAACTCCTCCCACTCCAGCGAGACGCGCCCTCGCTCCAACAACAGTGCGCACACGCCGCATGAGTTCTGCCACTTCGCTAGACAAACCTGATACAGGCGAAATAAAAGTACAGGTAATCAATAAAAGAGAGTGCATTAAATAGCTGTACAAAGTGATTGAGCGTGTTTGATCTACGGCTTTTTTTTTATTGTTTATTAGCTTTTACCAACGGTGCGCGTGACTGTAGGTTCGGCCATACAAACTCTGGACTCCCATTTCATGCCTTTAGGCGGTAAATTATGAAAAAGCCTTTCTTATACTTTATATGCATCATAAAAGGAACCTCAGTGCAAAATTTTAGCGTTCTAGGCGAAAGGGTTTGGGCTGGGCGTTGATAAGTCAGGCTTTGCCATATGACTATACAACCTTAATTTTAGTATATGCGAAACTTGAATATAATTTGTTAAGCAACCCCTCAGTCACCAGGATGGGCCGGTGACCATGTATTTGCGCGGGCAATAAGGTAACATAACAAGCTTATAACTTAGTGATTTTCCGTGACAGTTATGAAATTTTTTACAGTTTCTTTATATAAAATACAAGACACGTGTCGAAACACGTGTAAGAAGAAGGTTTCGCATATACTAAAACTAATTTTGTATACAGATGTGCAAACATGGTTTTAGGCAATATAAATATGCATAGTAGCAGCTTTTTTATACGGAAAATTCGTTGACATTTAAAAAAATGTAGACAACAATGTGTAAAAAAAAACCACAGTGCACCTCCTATAATGAGAAAAATGCATAAAACTAGGATAAATAAACGAATTATAACTCAGTAAATAGTACAAAAACAACCGATCAATTTGAACACAGAAGCAAGTCTTATTGCAAAAAAGTAATCTCTTACTATCAACGATTGAATGAACGAGATCGATTACGAATGCAATCATGCATCAAAAGCAATATTTTTTTGCTGGTTTAAATTGTGTTTTTACTTACCAGTTCCTTTCATAGCTTTATCGCCCGTTGCAAAGCAATTGATGACAGAGAGAGATTCTTGAAATCGTTTGCAGTTCAGCGCTGTTGAATTGTCAAGCAGCTTCGATACAGCCATAATAACCTGTGCCATTAACAAAAAGCATAAAAACGGTATAACGGAAAAGATTTTTTTCAGAAAAATTAGAATGTTCTTTTTTTATCTAAATAATTTAAATCAATGATTCAGCATACAGTGAATTATCGCTTGCAATATTGGCGGATTAAAGCAGTCTCGATTTTCATTTAGACAAACACCAAAATGTGTTAGCTCTACAGAAGACAAAGATACTTCGATGGCCACTACTTGAGGCAGCATTGTCAAAATTATATGTAAGTACAAACCAAGCATGTGTTACCATTTTTAAATCAAAGGAATTGACAGTCCATGACATTTTTATCTCTGGTTATGACAGTCCGTGACTCTGTTTTCTATGGCCATGACAGTCCGTGACAGTTTTGTCTATGACTATGACAGTTCATGACATTTTTGTTTACTACTATAACAGTCTGGACATTTCTGTCTGTGGCTATGTCAGTCTGTAATATTTTTATCCATAGTTATGACAGTCCGAGACATTTTAAACAATGACTTTGACTCTCCGCCATATTTCTGTGTACGGTTACAGCAGTCTGTGACATTCACGCACGAATATTATTGATAACGGCGTCTCTATTCGTTCTCGGGCGGCTGCCGTTTTAATACTTGTTATTTTCACTGACCTGCAAGTGCACTCTAGTAAGGTCTCCACCGGTCCCATGCTGGAAGTTGGCTCGCATCAGTAAGTAGAGTGCAGCGGCCGCTTCACGCCGCAACCACGCCGCGCGAGCTTCGCACAGACGAACCACCGCGGCTACTACACCCGAGCACACAGTACTGCCACCTGTATTGAAATAAATTACGTCGTAATTTGTCTAGCCTTTCCTATCATGATGAGGACAACTCTCAGACTAATATTTAAAATCAAATTACTGAGTAGCACAATACCGTCAGTCTTTCGGATCAACCAATACTCAAAGAACGAAATAAGACGTTCCTTCAATAAAATGCCAGTCGAGTATTTTATTTTTGAACCTAGCAATAATCCACTTGACGTAATATTTCTCCAAGATAAAAGAAACCACAATTTGTATTTATTCGATACGGGGCGTATCATATTATTGGTGGTATTACTTTACAGCAGTATAGCCTGCATATTGCTGTAAAGTAATAATACAAGTTTACAACGTGATCCATCATTTTGTAATTTACCTGTTCAATTTACTAAGGCAGTGTACTACGTAAACGATTCAACGCGATGCGATTCGGCGCGATTGGAAAAATCAATCGACACTCTACTGTGATAGTATATGTGAAGGAAAACGATAGCATTCAATTGGTTAAATATCTTCGCGTAAACTCTTGCGGTTCGGCGACTTGTTTTATATAAATGGCGACTAAACCGGCGATTTCGCATGCACGTAGGACAATTCTGCCGCATCGCGTTCAATTTGCGTGAACCGCATCGATTTGCTTTGCAATCGCAATCACGTTGAATGGCCCACATAGGACGCCGTGTAAACTATAACAGATGCGAATATGGCTTGTCCATAGTTAAATACTGACCTTCAAACAAAGTCTCCGAAAACTGATTAATATACGCTCTGAGGGCAGAAAATAGATGTTTATACAGCGTCTCGCTCTGTGGGTACTGCAGTAGCTTAAGATAAGGCTTTGCCGCGACTCCGTCAGCAGCTCCAAGATTTTTCATAAATAGACACGCGCGGTCTATTATAATAAGGCCCACTTCTGTGGCAAGAAAGCTTGCTGAGAGCACTGTGTGTTCGGCTATGGCTTCTAATTCTAGGAATAGAGAGAAAATTGAGTTAGATTTCTGGTTGAGTTTTAAATATCGTAAGTCTTTCATGCTTGAGGTCGGTTTTAGAGTTTGTTTATAAATATCTAGTTGTCAGAGCAATTATTTGGAAATATAGGCTGACTGGGAATTAGCGAACGATACTTAAACACGTGATTGTAGTCATGATAACAAACAACTTTTTCTATGGGATCAAACCTAAAATGGTGAAAAAAATCTGCCAAGTTCAGAACATTTTGACCAGTTAGGCGAACATAAATATTTTTTTGTGGTGGATGATCGGTGAGCATTGACTATACGGAAAAAGCGCGCTGAAGGCAGCGCTTAATGACATTGGATATGATTTTTTTAGTTACTAAGCAAGTTGTTGTTGTGTTGACTATGTAAGACAATCCTGCCAAATTGCACTGCTCACAAATCTCGTCTCTTACACAAACAGAATTACAGAAAAGATTATTGATGAATTTACTCGCTTTAGCAAAGTTGTTAATAAACTTACCAGTAGTAACCGAAGGATTAACAAGGTTTTCCCTATTAACAGTGTTGGTTTTTTCCACTACTATAGGAGGTTCTTTTGAGAAGTCAGGCGGACTCATCCTAGCTGGCAGAGTCCTCGCTTTCATAGGCTTTGGTTTACCGTTACAGTCCGGTGTAGTTACTTTCATTTCTGATAGGATCTTTTTACGTCCGACGTATTGGAATTGTTCGGCGCATATTCTGAAATACATTTTTTTTAGAGTTAGAAATTGAGAAACTTATTATAAAAATAATGAGTTCTATTATTCATTAGTATCAAAAAGCAATCTTATCCAAAGTCGCAAATAGAAAGTAATTATTAAATCCGTTTAAATTTAATAAGTTAGAAACCTTTCAAATCTGCTGGAAGGGGAAACTGTCAAGTAATAGAAAAAGGATCCACGAACTACAAAGAGACGTCACAGCCATTGCGATATGCGCGTAGAAAAGAGATAGCGAGATATTTCCACCACGAGTACATGCTCTTTCTGATTCAAATATTTGAAATTCGAAATGCTACTGCACTTTGTAACCGATGTTGGTTACGGTTTTCAGAAGAAGATTTATTATATACACATACACACTTAAATAAATCTAATCTGGGTCCCCAATTAGGCTTTAGAGAATATACTGAAAATCTTTATTCTCTTAAACATTAACAGAACAAAAGTACAAATATGACACATTCTAGTATTCGAAAAAGAGACGAACACATGAATATGATTATGAGTGACCAACATGTTGTTAAAGGAAGCTGAACATTTAATTATTTGTTTCAAATTAAATGTGTTCTATTTACGGCAGCTAGCTGTTTTTGCAATTTGCTATAAACAAATTACTTCTACAATGTAAACATAAAAAAACACATTAAAGCTATTTATTGGTAACTAGCTGACCCGGCAAACTTCGTACAGCCTAATAAGGATAACGCCATCTATGGATGTAGCCAGAACCAGCAGAATTAATTTCAAAATTACATTTTAGTAAGAGATGGCGTTGTATTCGAATTTTTTTTCGTGATTTTTCCATCTCTTCTCACCATTTAAACCTTCCCTGGAGTATCACGAATATTTCAAGATCATAATTGGCCAAATAGATCCAGCCGTTCTCTAGTTTTAGCGAGACTATCGATCAGCTATTCATTTTTATATATAAGAAGATATGCTAAATAGAAACTCACTCCAGAACATTAAAGAACGATTGCTGCTGGGCTTGTGATTGCGTCTTCCACCAGTCCACAAGTCTTTCATCATCCAAATACTTCAAAACGAACAGGAAACACAAAAGCACATCCCGTACCTCTTCTGCAGACATCACACCAAACCTACACACGAAAATGAACTTTATTTACATAGTAATAAGAATATGACGACATAAATGTTTACTCCAGACCTATTTATACAATAATAATCATTCAAACCAAATAAATAAGATTCAAAATAGTATGAAAAATATTCACCTATTGACTTGATCACCAATTTCGCTCAAATCGAGTCGACCAACGTTTCTAGGCAATGAATCTCCACCGGACATTGTAGATACAGATTCTAAAGAGCTTTGTGACATATTGTTGGCGTGATCTAAAAAAATAATAAGCATAACTTTCTAGGCACAAAACAAGGCTCTGATCACACGAAATCCATTACTGAGTCAGTGAAAGAAAGATATGGAGCTATACATATCTGATAGCACCATCTATTTTCGCAATGCAGTAGGGCTGTGAAACTTCATATAACGGTTTTATAGTGCCCGGGACAAAAACGAGACGCGTTAGCGCGCTCCTGTTATTTTTTATGGCTTTCAATGCTTACGATTTTTTTACCATGGGCTCTGGAGTGAATATATTTCTAAGTTTATTTAGCAACAACCTAAAAGCGGGGTAGTGTAAAAAATCAAATATCTTAAAATGTTCACGGACAGAATAATAATTAGAAATTATCAAAACGAAGTCCTCTATTGCGTCTGTTCGCTATAAACTCAATAATTACTTAATGAATTTTCATTCAGTTTTTCCCATAGACAGAATGATTCATAAGAAAGGTTTATAGGTTTATTGTATATAGAATTTCAAAGATAGTAACACTTATGGGTAACAAGCTGGGGGTGGCTGTAAATATTTGAGGTTATTTTCTTACCTTTACCATACATATGGTTGATCGGAATAGTAGGCGGTTCTTTAAAATGAGCAGAATTCCTGACTGGCGTATGATCGAAGTGTAGAGTAAGTCGGTTCCTTCTAGGAGTGCTATTAGCGGACGCTGCTGCGTTCTGCGTACTGCTAAGTACTGGGTTCACGGTCGCATCTCCATCGACTTTGTCATGACCATTCTCTACTGGACTTGCCAGGGTTTTTGTGATTAGACGGTGGGCGTTTTCTGCAATAAAGATAATAAGATATTACTGTAAGAAATATTTTCTTAAAATTATATTTTGTAAACCAATAGAAAATCGGTCAAACAAAAACGTGCTAAAGAAGAAATAATAAATAGATATATGTATTACTTCGTGAGATACGCGCTTTATTCGTAGAGTTGCGGACATCAGCTCGAAATACAAATACAATATTTCGTGGAGGTGGATTGGTCTTGGATGTGTGTAGAAAAACGCGTACTGAACAAATATTTGTTTGGCGATAGTTCTTCTGGGTATGTGTCTTGAGTGTGAGTTTACATGATTATGAACACACCCACGATACACAAGTAATTCCTAGTCTGGAGCAACGTTTTTTTAATAAACAGAACTAAGCAAATTATTTCTGTGTGCGTAAGTTATTTTATGACACCGAGCCATCTGAGCTTATCCACTCAGAAACAAAAGATTACGTGAATACTCCTAAGCCACGCCTTGATGAGGTACAACAACTTCATAGAAACATTTCTTTTCAACATTTGTATGTATGTTATATAATGATTCTTTTTATTGACATGTGCCAGGAAACAATAGGAAATGCCATAGCAAATGCTTAAATATTACACCGTTCGATTTATCAACTCAAAACGGTTACTTGAACGTTAAAAATCTAACTTTAAAACTAAAAAAACGTGCAACAGTTTCGCTAGTTATTTTTGTTGTTGAAATACTTACCGAGAACGATAGTAAGCCACGGCGAGTACAAGTACGCAAGCCTAGCTCGGCATTGTCGACTTCTATACCGGTCATCATGTTCATGTTTAGTCAATAAAGCCCGTAATACACTCAACGCAGACCGACGCTTCAACGGCGCTTCTCGCAATGATTGTTCCACCTGAACAAATGTAAGCATTTGAAAAATGTGCAAGGAATTTGATAATAAATGTATTCAAGCATGAGTCATGCTTCATATTATTTGCTAGCAATATACATATTTGGAAGACAAGGGAATACTTGTTTTAGTAGGGTTCCAGCAAGGAAGTGTCTCATTATAAAATCTTCAGTGAGTCTCAGCCTGGCAGGATCTGTGTAAAAGTAATATTTTATTCAGATCAGCACTAATGGACAACAAATCTATTTTGTCGTTACATAGCACAATATAAATATAGCCTTATCTCTCTAAAACAGCGGTTACCACTAGGACAAAAATGTTTCGCGACACGTTCGCGTACATATGACTGCATTCGATGATATGGGGCCGTACAAGTATTACGTAAGCAATTTTTGGCAAAGATTAACCCCCCTTCCCCTCGTCAGCAAAAGTAAGCAAAGCTCTTAACCCCCCCCATGCTTACGTAAACATTGGAGCCTACATGCTTTTTTCAATGTACTCTGGTTTCGTTAGTAGGTAATTTAATTAGCAAAAGTTACAAGTCTAAAAATAAGGAATAGGCTTGAAATAGAGAAACTAAATAAAAATACTTTTATTTTGGCAAATTAACTCAAATTATTATCAGTCATCAGTCTATGAGACACGAATCCATGACTTTAAGTTTTGATGTGTGTATGCTCACTTTCGTGCGATTTTGGAAAATCGACACATTCCCTTGTCCCTCATCTCATCAAAAATAAACAAAGCAAAGCCTCCGCCACCCCCTGTAGTGCTTACGTATTACATGAATGACCCTTTTACTGTCGCCAAATGATTGCTGACATAGTTATTTACTATATGACTGAACGGTATACCGTAACAGGAAGATATGCATTGCGTTGCCAGACTTATAACACGAAATCTGGCAAGATGCGAGACATTTGTCTCCTAGCGGATGGCTTATGAATGCAACTTCCTAAATTTTCTATTTATTTACAAATACATGCACAACATTACATATTAGGAAATCCAAGGCGTTGTGCAGACGTGCGTTGTATTGTATAAAACTAATGCATTTTTTAGACATAGTTACACTGTGCTGTTACAGCTATACATTTTAATTTATACTGAATTCTTACCTTCATCGCCATCTCTTGCTAACTTGTTTGCGTGTAATGGCAGATTGAACGGCACAAAGTGCTCATGTGAACAAATTGTTTGTAGAAACGTGAATTTGAAGTCAAATAGGGCTTTCGGATCGGCGACTTTAAATTTGTCTAGATATTTCTTTATTTGTCGGAACACGAAACCTCTGTCCATAAAAGATAGGCAAGACTGTGAAAGAAAGCATCATAAAATGTAATAAACTAGTCATGGTACATAGCATCATTATCATCCTGTCTATGTCCCACGTTACTTGAGGTCTGCGCAACATGTTTTTTCTTCCATTATGTCCTGACAGACACTGTGACTGACACCATTTTCTTTTATATCACTGCCCACACAATCCATCTATTTTTTTTTTTGGCTTCCCACTCCCTTTCTATCAATCCACATGTATACTCATGTCTTTTAGTAACATCCGTCTCATCCCTCCTCTTTACGTGACCATACGAAAACAAACGATTCTCTTTTTTAGTCACGAACGACTTTCGTATTTTCTCTAATATACTCATTTCCCACTTTATCCGTTCTCGTCACTCCACACCTCCATCTCAACTCTCTCACTTTCGCTACGAGCAATCTTTAACATGCCGCTAAGCATTCTATCAAAAGTAATAAAAGTTACCAACCTTTAAGAATGTGGCGAGATTCTTATTAAATATATGAGTTTGCATTGGTTGCTGTAATATGTAAGACGGTTCCACAGTCGATACCAATTTGTCAATATTTTCTAAGAGATCAGCGTGAAATCTTTCATTTCGAGACATCTATAAAAAAGTTTTAACATGTAAATGAATTGCAAAGATAAAATTAATAATAATAAAGAACAAATATCAAACGCTTTTCCTTAAATTGATTATCGTTATTTATTATTATTAATACTGTGTGGTTTTCCTTGTACTATTTCAAGAGCAGTAGGTACTTACTTTAATTCTTCCTGTATTGATTAGGTACTGCGCCATACTTTTGGTGATAATGTCGAAGAAAAATCCGGAATACTGCATGAATTTGTTTCCTAATAAGAAGTCCGGTTGGTTGGGATCCACAAACATGTGGAGTGGGGCCGTCAACATTGTATGCAGTTTGAATTCTACGCAGTTAAACACGTACTGTCGACAAAAAATATTTTATTTTTCCCATAATCTTTATATTAGCTCTGTAAGTCTGTATGTGTGTCATAAATTCATCATCATCATTTCAGCCGAATGACATCCACTGTTGGACATAGACCTCCCCCAAATGTAACCTCAATAATTTTTTTAAATTCGATAAAATTATCCATTTTTCAAAGCCTTCCTGACATCCGAATAAGCTGAAACTTGTCATATTTATGGAGTTTGTGGCACAACGGAATAATAAGGTACTTTGGAGCTTTTTTTTTTTTTTTTTTTTTACGGTAGGTAAAATCATCCAATGACAAATCCCGCCCTTGGGCGGAGCGGGAAATAGTGTCAGACTTTTACTGACTAAAATCCTACCCTGTTCCTTCCCTGCCTTGGTTCCAGGGCCCTGGTATGCATTTTCATACCTTCCCAGAGCCCCAGACTAAGCCTCGACCCTACTGGGCCCCTACGGTTTGCTGACAACTCCTTGAGGCGCACGGGAACAGTGCGCGCCGTAAACGACTTGGGCTCGGTCCGGTCTGTTACCGGACAAACGGACAGCGAGCTACCCATTGCCCGCCGTCCGCAAGCCCGCGTCTACGGTGGCCGGAAATTTGGATCGGAGTTACGGCGGCGGCTGCGGCGTGAGCGCCGTTGCCTGATACGGTCAGCCTCCTCCTTTGCTAGCATTACTGCTTCGCAGAAGGAGGCGACCGCCTGCCACTCCTCCTCGCTCCGGAGCATGGCTTGAACCAAGCCCCGGCGCGAGAGATCGCCTCCGATTGCCCCCACGAGGACACGGCGATGCTCTTCCCAAGCGGGGCACACCTCTACCGTGTGCTCCACCGTGTCCACCGGGCGTTCCGCACAGTGACGACACCCGGGCGTCACCTCCGCACGGATCTTGTACAGGTACGGCCCGAACTTGCCATGTTCGGTTAGTACCTGCGCCATGCGGAAGGTTATGACGCCGTGAGGCCTTTCCAGCCACGCCTCAAAGAGGGGCCTTACCGCCTCAATCGTGGCGTGCCCAGCACAGGGTTGCGACAGTCGTTCTCGCCATTTCACCATGAGATCTCGCCGGAACTCTGTCCGCCAAGCCGCGACTTGTCGCGGCAGCGGGGATTCGCCCCGGCGTTGCATCTCCACGCGCAGATCGTGCATGCGTGCAAGGACTGTTGCCTCCAG
Organism: Leucania comma; assembly: GCA_958295575.1. Classification (NCBI taxonomy): domain Eukaryota; kingdom Metazoa; phylum Arthropoda; class Insecta; order Lepidoptera; family Noctuidae; genus Leucania; species Leucania comma. Next base: position 9,666,005 of record OY282468.1, read on the forward strand.
ATCCCATGGTGGCAGGCCAGCAAGGAGGCTCGCCGCTTCGCGGGATACCGTGCGGTATCCCCGAATCATCCGTATGGCCATGACCCTCTGGCAGGCGTTCAGCAGGGCCGCCGGTCGCCTTCGCAGCGTCGGCGCCCACACAGGCGCCCCGTAAAGGGCCATGGACCGAACGATGCCAGCGTAGAGCCTCCGGCAGGAGGCGTCTGGACCCCCCAGGTTCGGCAGGAGCCGCTTGAGTGCAGCCGAAGTCCGATTAAGTTGGGGAGCCAAACGTCGGAAGTGCGCCTCGAAGTTCCACCGGCTGTCGAGGACGAGTCCCAGGTACTTCATCGTCGACCCGACGCCGATGTGAACTCCTCCTACCGTTAATTGGGAACCCGGTGGTGGCGCGTACCGAGGGCCGTGAAAGCACATGGCCTCGGACTTGTGCAATGCCACCTCGAGTCCCAACTGCTGGATCCTCTCCACGACTGTCGCAACCCCGCGCGTCGCTAGTTCGACCGCCGCCTGGTACGACCATCCCCGCGCCAGGACCAGCGTGTCGTCCGCGTAGCAGACCACGCTGACCCCGTCGGGAAGATCGGCGCGCAGCACGTAGTCGTACCCGATGTTCCACAAGGGCGGCCCTAGTACCGATCCCTGTGGGACACCGCACGACATCTCTCGCCGATTCCATTCTCCCTGATGACCGGGGTAGATAATGTACCTGCTCGACAGGTAGGCCTCGATCACACGACAGAGGTAGTCGGGCACCCGGTGGTACCGGAGTGCGCTCCTAATGCTACTCCAGGGCAGGGAGTTGAAGGCGTTGGCGATATCCAAAGACACCGCCAAGACACACCTGCCCCGGGACACTGCATTCCCCGTCGTGAGGGCTCGCACGCGCATGATGGCGTCCACCGTTGAGCGCATCCTGCGGAAGCCGAACTGGTCATCCGACAGGTTCGGCCCGACGCGTGCTAGGTGCGCGACGAGGCGGTTTGCAACTACTCTTTCAAAGAGCTTGCCCACCTCGTCGAGCAGCACAATGGGCCGATACGCGGACGGAGAGTCCGCAGGTCGCCCTGGCTTCGCGATTAGGACCAGTTTCCCCGTCTTCCAACGAAGCGGGAACTGGCCCCTCTCCATACATGCGCTGAGGAGCCCTCTGAGTCGAGGCCCGAGAGCCTCCATGGCCAGGACCCAGGCTTTTCCAGGCAAGCCGTCGGGTCCCGGGGCGGTATTTTTGGCATTCAGCCTTTGTACCGCCACTCTCATCTCTACCTCGGTCACCTCTGGAGCAATATGGTCACCGTCGTCGCCATTGTGGTCCGCGTCGGACACCGCAGGTGGCGGAGCCATGGGCGGGGGGGTGTGTTCCCCCCGCGCAGGGAACAGAGAGTTCACTACACCCTCCACAAGCTGGGGCCGGAGACTCTGCGTCAGCGGGGGAGCCCAGGGGCGGAGTTTATCCCGCACCGCCTTGTACGGGCGACCCCACGGGTCCACATTGAGAGTCCCCAGCCACACGTTGCGGGCCTCGAGTTTGGCCCGCTTTATCTCCGCTCGGAGGGTGCGCTTTGCTGCTCTGTATCCCTCATACAGCTCCGCCTCTATGGCCTCTGCATCCGGTGGACGGATGCGGCGTCTGCGGTGTCTGGAGTACCGGCGTCGCGCGGCAGTGCATGCGTCACGCAGTGCCGCAATCTCCGGCGACCACCAGTGCACCTGGCGCTGGGCACGTCCTGGTCGGACTCGGGGCATAGCCGCGTCGCAAATTTGCGACAAGGCCTCCCCGAACCAGTCCGCCTCGGCGTCAATGTCGACAGGCCTGTCCGGTGCTTGCACCCAGGCCTGTACCGCCGCGGCCTGCCGGAAGAGATCCCGGTCCAGCTGCCTCAGCGCCCAACGCGGACCACACGGGGTCCGTTGGACCGGCGCGGTCGAGGACTGGGCGGAGACGTCGAACCGGATGTACCGGTGGTCCGAATACGTCTCCACCCCCTCTATGACGCGCCAGTCGACGACACGCGGTGACAGAGCAGGGCTGGCGAACGTTATGTCCACGACAGACTCACCCTGCATCCGCACACACGTGGGGACAGAACCCCGGTTTATGACGACCAGGCCCAACTCCAGGGCCCAGGCCTCCACCCTCCGACCCCGCTCGTTCGTGAACCGGGAACCCCAAGCCTCGTTCCAGGCGTTGAAGTCCCCGCACACGACCACAGGGAGGGAGGAGTGAAACCTAGCGACGACGGCATTCAGCTCCATAAGGGAGTTGTCTAGATCGGCGAGAGATCTGTTCGGGGACAGGTAGACTCCCACCACCACAATGTCCCCGAAGGTACTTTGGAGCTGGGCTTATGATGCAGCTAGGAAAAGCAGGGCGGTCATTGAATATCCGCAACAAAACCAGAAAGAACCATCGTATTTCGAATTTACATTATTTAGACTAGGTAATGATCGATTGGAGTTTGATTATGGAGCCGGAAGGTTCTCCACAACAAAACAAGATAGCAGCATTGGGCTCAATGACCCATTTATTATGCCTAACCACAATTGGTGTCCAGGATTTGATTATGTAGTCTGAAAGTTGTCATAGCAACTCCTCAATCAAACAAAACAGCAGTATCGTTTTTGGACTCATTAGATATGTTTTTACAAGTTTTTTCATTAGGTTGGGCCCCGGTTCTAATAATGAGACTGGAAGGTTACCATCAGAGACCCTCAACTAAAAACATAAACATTTTTTTTAGTTGGGCAATTATCAAATAGCTCCTTCTGCTCTGGGTGGAGCAAGGAGTGTCAGACTTTTACTGACTAAACCTACCTATGTTTCTTCGGTTGGCATACACCAGGACCACGTTTCAGAGCCATAGACCAGAGTCTATCTTTGGTGTCTTTTTTTTTGGTGTCTAAGGACACAGGACAGTGCATGTCACTTTTTAAGAAAATATTAACTAAATTATTTATTCTAGTAAAATTAGGACCTAATAGCGGAAATAACTAATAAGTCAAGGTGAATACCAATAGGGAAAAAATTAAAAACGAAGCCATTACAATAACTAGGAAAAATAAACAGGAGTTTACTATCGTTCATCACAAAGTTTGCTGTTCAGTACCTAAACTGTGCAGCTAATAGAAACAATCTTCATTTTATTTTCAGGAATATCCTAGTAAAACATATAATTTAAACTTACCTTAACGTAGCTGTCCAACAAGTCTTTTCGACCATAGTCGTGTATCATATGCACAAAATGCACTATCAATTTTACGATCTGGTAACCCATATCTTGAGTGTAGCTTTTTTCAACCGTCTGTAAATAAGGTAAAACATAATAAGCTGGGATTTATAAGATAACATTAAAGTGAATGTTTCAGTGTAACCCATGCAAATTTTCGTAAGTTTTTTGCCATTTTCAGTTCAGTATCGGATATTAAGGTAAAAATAATATATATTTGTGGTAATGAGATGTATATTTTTACACAATTATGCTTATTAAAAACATTGATCTCTTATGTCTAGATCACACGTACCGAACAAAAGGGCGAGACAGTGCTCTCGGCCGAATACTCGATACGTATAAACATAACACAGAATGATCGGCCTAGTGCTTATCTCTACAACTCGCTTATATCACTGTCTCGGCTGAGCAGCATTTTACTGCCTAGCCTTTTTACTCGGTACGTGTGATCAAGACATAACTCAAAGAAGCGCAAAAAATTGCCATTTTAATAAAAACTTTACGTTTAAGTTTAACTAAGTTAGAGAATTATGATGATGGTTGATGAGTATAATTAAATACCGTTGCCGCAAATATAACTTTTATTACTATGCTATTCTTTTGTATTGTTATTACATTGAGGTGCAAATTGCAAAAAAAAAATAATTGAATATTTAAATTTCGCAGGTGTACTCTGTAACATTCATCCTAATGTAGGTATATATTGGTAGCCTAACCTAGTAGAGTAGGGTCATGCCATCATCTTTTCGTGACGATATGGTCATAATATTTGATTAATTTGAAGGGTACAATACAATAAAACTCTGGTGAAAATATTTACCATCAATTCAAAAAGTTGATTCATAATGGTTGGCAAGAATGCGACAAGCGAGCTAAGTTTGATCGCGTGCGCAGCTTTGAGCGCATTGCACACGTCATTCCACGGAGGGGGGGACGGGGAGGTGGGGGGCGAACTGGACTTGATTAACCGTTCAGCTTGATTGAACAGGTTGTGCAAGTGTGAGTCTCGAGTCGCTACTGTTGAGTCCAGGACCAGTTGGCAGCGGAAGAGTTGCTTCTCGCCTTCCACCCATACTACTTCAGGGCCCGTGTTCTGTGGAATAATTAAAATGTTATAAGGATACTGTGTTCTGAAGGAAAATATACATATTTAAGATATTATTATGACACAATGTCGACTGCACGGTTGGCGCAATTTTTAAACGATTGGCTGCACTGCGTATTGCAGGCTAGATTCCTGCACAGAACAAATATTTGTATGACCTAAATATATGTAGTTGTTTCGGGTCTGATTGTCTTGTATATGCGAGTTTACATGTTTGCTTAAGCACCCAAGATACAGAAGTAAATTCTAGTGTGGTGGCATTGTCATTCGGTCAATAACTCAATATTAACTTGTTTCTCATAATTATTATGATGTATTATTTCAAGTAAATAAAGTGCAATCAAGTAGTCTTACACGTCACTTTAATGCTACTGACACATTCTGGCAAGATAACTCTTCTACTTACTTCACTGACTGGCGAAGTCACTCATGGTTGAGTAATTTTCGTATCAAACGTACCAACATCAGTCCCCCTAGCCAAGTTACTATCGTTTCGTTTAGCGTGAACTCTTGGAATTGCCTAAGGTCCCAATTTCTTTGTTGAGATGATGTCAGAACAAAGGAATTCGGGGCGTGGCCAACTCCAAGCGTTCACGATAAACGAAACGATTGTAACTTGGCTAGGGGGGTAGAACAGAAGAGTTGACATGAACCTACCCCTTTGCCAAGTCCAAGTGGCTGGATAGCCAAGTATCCAGAAGGCAAATGTGTTGCTATCGGCAAGTTTACAACTTCATCGACCAGCTTATCGTTTTTCAATAGCGGTACCCACGCGTACCTGAAAGGAAAGAGGAAATAGATTGTCCATTATTATAACCTTTACTTGTCAATGAACAATAAAAAAATGCTATAGAAATAGCGAGCCCTATGATGTATTGTTAGACAAGAACAATTGGAGCGGATATCTTTATTGATATCAGGTTGGTATTGATCTAGAAGCCTATTATGAATCTATGAAGAATTAATTGAAGCAATTAAGGAGAAAAAAATATCTCCAATTTGCATTTTACTGATGAATGCAGAAATGTAGAAAAATATCATATTCCGCTATTTGTTTTTTATAGATATCGCTTAATCGAGGACCGACGACCTGGTGAGAGTCGCAGAAATCCGGCGGATGCGGGGCGTACTAAACCCGTACTTGTGGCGTCACTTGGGGAAGGCCTATGTCTAGCATAAAATAATGATGATGATGATTGACTTATTTTTTGCTCTTTTAACTTGTGACAGATTTGCCATGTTTTGGAATATGATATTTTTAGTGTTGTACTGCATTTATCGGTAAATTGCATTTTTTTAGGTAAACAATTTTAATCGTGAAAAAAAAAAGGTTATTGTGAAAGACAAGAAATGGACGATTTCAAAAAAGATTGAACAATGTCCACATTTGGACTACAGCAATCAAGATGATGTGACTTAAAAATGCGTCCGGGCAACATTGACACTCTTATTTTCGGTCAGCACAGCATTTAATTATTTTTTTTTTCTTTGAGTCATTATCTCTGGCAACGCTTTCTCGAAATAAATTATATTCTAGATTTAAAAAATACAGTTTAAATATTTACCCAATACAAGTTTCAACATTAGCGTCGTTCTTCTTCGCGAGGTCACAGGAAATGTGGTGGAAAGTGAACAACAGATGATGCTGAGAAGTTATTGTGGCCGGCAATCGGATCTTGGCTTCATCGCTCCATGTAGGGTTGGCATTGTGATGAAGTACCGAGCATCGGTATTGTGATGTCATACCGAATCTTCCGTAGACCACCTATAAGTGAATTGACGATATTAAGATGACCTTTCCCGATTCGTCTATCGTCAACCTGAGCATGGTTTAAAAGCTTGTTGGTTCATCCAACGCAATGTTTGATAAATCGGCAGCGCGAAAAAAGAGAGTATAAAATACCATCATTCACTTGAATTTTTTACAAAACTCGTTCCAGAAAATATGTTTTTATATTACATTTTATATAACTTTAATAGTTTTTGGAAAAAAGTTTTCGTCATTCAAAATCTTGATTAAATGTGCAGTTGCTATAAATACATTTTTTTTTTGACATTTTTAATTTATGAGTATAATGTGAAAGTGTAAATTTCACGCGAAATAGCAGATTTAAAGAGGTTTTTACTGGATTAGTTTTACACGAATTTATGATTTGATTTAATTCGACTGGCCTGTTGGTCTAGTGGTTAGTGGCCCTGACTGCTATGCCGGAGGTCGTAGGTTTGATTCCCATTCAGGACAAATGTTTGTGTGATGAGCACGATCATTTGTTCTGTGTTTGGGTGTAATTTATCTATAATATGTATGTATTTAGACATTTATAAGTATATTTATCAGTTGTCTAGTGCCCATGACACAAGCTCTGCTTAGCTTGGGACTAGACGGTGTTGTGACAGTTGTGGAATATTATATTATATTAATTAAAAACCTAGATAATATCCACAAGTATCCTTATCTCCAAAATATCTAGAAAAAATCTACAGTAACTGTAATCCGTGGTAAAAACCCCCAGGCACTCTACTAAAATTTCAGTTCCAGTTTTTACTCAAATCACTATTTTCTTAGAATGTTGAGTAAAAAATGTTCAATTCAAGATTAGCTAGTTCTACACAGACTGGTACTCTTGAAATTTGTCTAATATAGTTATACTAAACTGTATTCTTACCTGAAGCGATTTAGGTTCTCCAGTATCACTATCTCTCAACTCAATGGAACAAGCAATATTTCTGGCTCTGGCGAACATCTTCTGAGATTCGAAATTTAAAGCTAACGGCCGGACATATAAATGATGTATGAAGGCTGCATACGGCTGCTCTGGTTCCACGTTTAGTGTTGCCAGCTCTAATGTGAGTGGCGACGTAGGCGGAAGTGGGAAAGGTTTTAATGCAGCATAGGAGTTTGACATACAATCTGTAATGCACCATTAAGACTTACTATTAAAATTTTGCCTCACTTAATTTTTGAATGCAATGCTACAAAAATGTCAAAGATAGAAGTGTGAAGAATTATTGTTGTTAACAATATAAATAATATAAAACATTTATTTTCTCATCACAAAGTTACTTAATACTGAAACTTTTCAATTTACACTCCAGTAGGTATAAATAGTTCGTATAATGAAACCATAACGAAACGGTTATAATGCAGTAGTTTACATGGTTCGTCAAACAGATAATCAATTAATTTACGAAAAAAAAAAAATACTGAAATGTTCTTACTTGGAACTTGTTCGTTACTCTGGTGTATATTAATACTGAGCCAACCAGGTATCACAGTTAGTTTAGCCATTTTCTCAGATTTGCGGTAATCTGACAATATTTTTAGCAGATCATCATCTGACATTTTGTTCGGTTCCTGTCGATATATCGCTGGGAATTCAGGTGTCAAATCTAGGTCATTGCTGTACATTCTGTAACAAAATCAACCTTATAAGATGCAGGGATATCTGGGTCTGAGAATTATTTCCACTAAAATTATTATTGATAAAATTGAAAGAGAGGAATTTGGACTTTTTACAATCGGCAGAACGTGTAGATACACTTTTTTTTTTGGTTTTGATATTACTACTATAATCTAAACTCTTACTTGTACAAAGGTTTCGCTGCCCAAGCAAAAGGCATCCTGTAAGTCCCCACGCGATTTGCATAAGCCTGGACATTTTTATGGACTTTGAGCCCAAGTCTCGGGTCTTTAGTAGCCTTGAGGTATGGCTCCATAACTTGACTCACATGGCCTTGCAGGATTTTGTCGATTTTCACCACCAAGAACAAGTCTGGGTGGGGATTGTTTACAGACAGCATTACCTGAGAATTAACATAAAATATTATAGCTTTTTACATGTCTACAGATAAAATTATCATAACTGCATCAAGTTTCACTAGTTTCCTTAATAAATAAATTTAAATACCTGTCTCTTCGATCGGAACCACTCTTCCGGAATCTGATTAACGTCTAACTTAACATCGTAACTAAAATTTTCAACTAATGACTTTGTGCACTCCGTGTCTTTGACTAGATCTTTGACGGCTTCATGGTTGAGGTCAAAGTGGAAGTTCTCCGACAGTTTCTTCCCACTCCTGGCGTCATACAAAGCTAAGTATGTGTAATAAGGCTCTACTTGACACAATAGTTCTTTATCGCCGTCTATGGGCGCTTGTAACCTAAACTTTAAGCTTTCGCATTTGAGCAAAATTCTTTGGCCAAAGTGTTCTCTGAAACAATAAAAAATACCGTTTAATCTAGACCGTGTAAACAAGAATGTTCGTGACAGTTGCGGTGTGTAGAAAAACTGTTTATAGCTTGCGGAATGCCAGTGTTGCTGAAATAGTTTTATTGTGGTCGTAGCAAACTGTTATGGCCTGCGTAGGAAAAGTTGCTTTCACTGTTCCATTGGCATTCAACAAAGTAACAAAAAGACACGTACTTGAATGGTTCGAGCTGTGGTTCAGGCGAGGGCGCACGCTTATACGGCATGCTGAAGATGTTGTATCGACACTCGTTACGGGCAGCGGCAATGGACATGTCCGTCTCTCGGGAGTACCGCATCAGGAGCGGGTTCATGCTGTGCTCCAGACCCTTTAGGGTGCCATATGTCGGGGGTGGAGGCTCCGCTGTTAGGGAAACGTCGGCATCTGAACAATCAATTTTTTTTTAGTGTATAGCAAGTAAAATTTTAGTGAAAAAGAAGCAATGTTGAGCAAAAATGCTCTTTTGTTTATAATGAACACTGAACATTTCAATATTGCCAACATTTAAATATTTTGTTTGCCTAGCGATACTGTCACCCCTTTTTTTTGAAGTGGGAATTCATTGAATAACTTCTCCCGCTCTGGGTGGAGGAAGAGGGAGTGTCAGAATTTTACTGACTAAAACGAACCTGTGTTGCATCAGTTCGCCTTTGCTTTTCAGGGTCCAAGTAACTATCTAGATATTGTTTCCCCTAACAAATTATTTTCGTGTACGGTGTACAGAAAGGTTTATGTTAAATAAATAAAAACCTCAGAAATCAAGATTATCGTTTCACTTTCATTCAATAATAACTTTAGAACCGTAGCTTAGTTATATTCAAAAAATCTCGTTAATCCTACCTTTATCCAATGCTTCATCGCTTTGGTGAGTTTCCTGGCTATCCTGGTTCTTCTTCAGAGCTGCTTTGAAAGCATTGATCCAATCATTCACATCTTCTTCATTCTCAGCGGCAAACGTATAGCCTTTTCCACCAGACATGCGCAATTCGAAAGAGAACCTTCCTCTTTTCGGATTCTGCAACCACACGGTAATCTTACGATAATAGTCACCACAAAAATGTGCGGTTTTAGAAAGAGGAAAATGCTTTAGTTTATTTAATATAAGCTCTATATACCTGTTTCGTAAGTAGTTAAAAAAGTTTATGGCAAATTCGCGATTCGGAAATGCCCAATTAGTTTCGTCAGACAAAAGGTGACCTTCTTGATTTTGAGATTAGGGAAATCCCAAAACAGAGGTGTAACTAACACATTAAAAATCATGTTCAAATCACAGGCACATAATTCTATACTTAGACTTGCTAAAATCCGAAATACAAACTGGATGTCAATAACTATACTCGTCTAGTTTTGTTCAACAATTAAAACTAGATGAGGCTGGTGTTTTCTAGCTGACTACCCTGAGAAGAAACACCGAAACCAACTTAGAGGTCAAAGTGTCTACAAGTTCTTACAACAAACATATAAACAATCATATGAGAACCATACAGATTTTAATGAACCTGTTCAGTCAGTGCAAATATTTATCAGTAATGTTTTAGCTCAAATAAAAACTACTTAAAAGCTCAACGAACAATATCAAAGACAGGACATTTGGATTGGCCGGCTCAATCTGTCATGCATACGTTAAAATTACTGAAAAGAAAAAATAATCCACATAGCTCCCACATTAACAAAATAATATTTATACCACATTAGGTTTTACGTAACAGTAGATAAAGCCTTACTTACCCTGACAACATCAGAACAAAAGTCCATAACGATAGTGAGCTTTGTATCCGTCTTCTTATCATCCTTGTACACTTCAAGTATGTACGTGCCATCGGCCTCTCTAAGCATTGAGCAATATCGTTTCTTAAAAGACTTTGAAGCAAGGTTACTGAATATTCTATCTGAGCCGATTTCGGGTCCTTTGAGCAAGTGCCCCTCTTTGGTACCAAGGTCCAACTTGGCCGCCTGATTCTCATTGTCACTTTCGGTTTCAGCGTCAATATCATACACCTCTTCCGGGAATTTGTTCTCTATTGGCCTGTGTAAGAAAGATAGTGGTAATGGTATTGATAAGTATTATCAGTTACCTACTAAGTCGTATGTTTGAATTTACTCAAGCACATTGTAAAAAGTGGTTCTTTGAAATAACGATTCGGGAAATGCTTGTCATATCAGTTAATACCGAAATGTAATCCTACTAATATTATGAGTGTGCAAGTTTGTGAGGATTGATGTCTGTTAGTCTTTTACGCAAAAACTACTGAATAGATTCTGATGAAACTTTATAAAAAACTTTTAAGGAGAAAAAGTATTAATTATACGCTAGGAGAAGTAAATCATAAAGTCATCGTCAAATATTACAAATATTTTCACAAAATATGAACTGTTGTAAAAAAAAATCGCGAATACACAAAAGAGCTTTCATAAGTTTGACAATACTTCTTAAGTTTGTCGAAGGGGTCACGACCTTTAAGATTAGATTGCAAATGTGTTAATTAATGCGATGCAAATTAAATAGTCTTCAGAAACTAATTGGAAGATGTAATATTTAAATAATAATCAGTGAAAGCGTCTGTCGCGACTGTTTCATATTATGTGACTTATTAATTCCATATATTAAATAATAGTGTATTTAGTGTTAAATCCTTTCATGTTATGTTGTGCAATCAAAAGGATATGAGTCATACATCAGATATGACAGATATGAGAGCATAATGCTTTGGCCTTGGAAGTACTTTTGTTGGCCATACAATGTTCATTGCCATGTAAAGTATGTTAATTATAAGTACTAATGAGAACCCCACTGTTTGTTACAATTTTAGCATATTGCATGCAACTGCCTTTGATTAATTTTAGATGCGAAGGCGATAATCAATGCATTTTCAACAACGATATTCAAATGTAGCTTTTATATCATGAATATTATTACCATTTTGTTTATATTTGGTTTGGCAATGAATTTAAAATTTCAACAGCTAATAATTTTACTTTCTAACGTTATCTTTTTTTTATATATAAATAATCTAGTGCTTGACTGCGATCCCACCTGATGGTAAGCAGTGATGCAATCGTTGATGGTGAGGCGCACTAGTTTATTAAGAGCCTATTCACTCTAGCCTTGAAGACACCTAAATTATAATCAAATGGGAAGACCGCAGCAGGCAGCCCAGTACCTCGATGTACGCAGTATAAACGACGAAGCAAAACGCTTAATCCGGACCGTAGAGGTTTCAACAACGTAGGGATGGATATTCACCGTACGTACATACTTATCTTAGAAAGGAACCACTCAATGGTAAAATTAAGAATAGTTGAAATATTAGTGGTTGAATAAATTATAAAATATAAATTTGAAAACTGATACCAGAAATAACCGTACCATATAATACAATAACAGCACATATAACATATTAAATTAGGATAAGAGAAGCATGGCAGATGTGAATACCCGATTGATCTCATTATAAAAATTTCGACATAATAACTTTTTATATTCAGGGGCATGAGGACCCTGGATAACAAATATAATAGTCAATTTTTCTTCTTATTCTTTACTAGCGACAATCCGTTCAAAAATGTTTAGAGTTCATTACTAAGATACAGGATTTTTCTAGTTTAGGAGTCAGGGTTCAAATTTTGAATTGACTATCTGTGTGACAGTTATATGTATGTACCTACTTTCATGTGTCTTTGTATTTTTGTTAATAAAAATGTATTATTATTATCACGGACAGGCAGACGCGGTGGCGGACTTTGTTTTGTAACAGATATGTAAGGAAGGACTATTTAAATTGTATGCTAAGGCTTACCATGACGTGTTAAAATGTCAGTCACGCGAGCGAGAAAGAGGGATGAAGCTAGTGATGCAAGAGACTCAGTTCTTTAAGTCTTTTAAGACAAGACTGATATTTGAAACACTCACAACTAGTCTTTTAACCCTCAAGTCTTGAAGTCAAAAGTCTAAAACTGAAGGCTTAATTGAGTCGCAGTCTTTTAACCTCAGATTTAAAAAACTAAGTCGGTAACTTAAAAGACTTATACACAATTTTCTAAATCTCGAATTAATATACGCATGTATGAAATTAATTTCTGGTAAACGAGTCAATTACCTTGTAGCTGTCGGTCTTTGCGTACTATCTACCTACAGTTCATTGGCCTCGCTCAGCTGACGTTTACTTAAAGAAATTAATTTCGTACATGCGTGTATTAATTCGAGTTTGAAAAAAAGTACTTTATTTTTCATTTTTATCCTTACAAATCAATAGTGTTTCATGTACCGAATTGACCCTCCGCGGGATTAAAACGAACAAAATTTAACGGTGTATAACTAAAAGCCTTATAAGCACATAAGGACTCGCACCTTAACGCCTCGGGAGTCTCGCGAGGTTTTCCTGACAGAATAAATAATACAACTACATATAAAAATACGACAAAGATTTATCCACTTTGTTGCGCTTACTGATATTTGGTAATTTATGACAACACGTATGTTTACTTATTTCATTATTTTTGTTGTTACAGAACGAACGTTATTTAATTATTTATTAATAAAATTAAATAATATTTTTTTCTTAGCCTTGGTTACTAAAGTCTAATTATGTACTTACTTCATTGTTTTAATTTAGAGGCCATTTATTAAACAAAATTATAATTAATAATTATTCAAAATTAAAACTTGAGCTGTATTTCAGTTAAAATCAAGCTATCAAACACGACTCAGTCGCGGATGTTTTTATAAACAGCTCGAGTCGTTAAAGTTTTTTAGTCCTTTAGTAAAACGATTGAGTCTGAATATTAAAGACTGGAAACCCTAGTCTTCTTTCCATACTTGAGTCGCGTAAAATAAACTCGAGACGTTCTTAGAGGCGTTAAAAGACTAATAGCTTCACTTTGCGTTTCACCGCTATGAATTGAACCTAGTTTACGCTAAACTCAGTTTCATTTCTTTTTTTGTCGCCCACGTTTACGACACGGGTCTTTAAACTAGATTACGCTGAGCTCAGTTTAGTTGAACTAAGTTTTTATATTGAATGATGAAATCAGCCCTAAGTCCCTTGCATCACTAGATACAGCTATACAGCCTATATAGCACCACCCCTGAAAAAGTTCTTTTTAGGTTGTAAAATGGATCGCGCATGCGTTCATTAATTCTTTATTGTGCATCACAACTTTTATAAAACAATAAAATAGGACAGCTGATGTAAACAGGCTAGCTTAACTCTCAATCGGCCCACAATTTAGCTCGTGGTAGGGCCTCGGATTATTACTTACCTTGGTAGGTTGAGATAGGTGCCGGAGTAATTGCTGAACTTGTAGTGTATGAGATTCCAACTGGAGGCATAGCTGAGCAGCGCCTGCCTTGTGAGGAGAGGGCAGGAGGCCGCAGTCCTAACGTCGGGCACCGCCGTAGTCACCGTCCTCCAGCGACGAGGCAAGACAACACTCTGTCAGACAAAAAAAAACATAACAAAGAACTTTGTTTTCATAAGTCGGTGTCAAAAAAAGAGAAAAAACATTGCCGAAAAACTAAATAAAAAAAAAGGAAAACCAATTATAGCAAGACACCCGTAGGAATGAAAAAACGCCGACTCAATCAATGCATTGCTTTAGTTTCTAAAATGAAGGTGTAACAGGGTGAACTGTACACATTTGCATACTTACTCCTTCAGAGAGTACCTGCATGATGTAATGTTATGAAATGGTGTTAAGAGTACATAGACATACGACCGCAGTAATCGCGGATTATTTGCTATTAGCTATTGAAGAGTTCCATCTCCAAAGATCATCATCAAAGCCAAATAAAACAAAACACTAGGCATTATGCGATTTTCAAAATAGTCCAGTGGGTATGTGTTACCGTCCGTTAACCGTCCGGACCGGGCCAAGTTGTCGACAGCGCGTATTGTTCCACGCGCGCCTCAAGATGTCAGCTAAACGTATGGGCCCAGCAGGGTCGAAGCCTGCTGGGGCCATGGGTAATATGAAAGTGAAACCCAGGGCCCTGGAACGAATGCAATGAAGGAACAGGAGTGGGTCTTTAGTCAGAAAAAGTCTGACACTATCCCTCGTTCCGCCCAAAGGCGGGAGATGTCATTGGATGATTTTCCCACCTAAAAAAGAAGAGGACGCCGTGAGGTCTTTCCAGCCAGTCCTTAAAGAGAAGCCTTATTGCCATAATTATGGCGTGGCCAGCACTGGGTTGCGAATGTTGCGATTGCGACAGTCGCTGTCGCTCCCGCCGGAATTCTGTCCACCATGCCGTAACTTATCGCGGCAGTGGGGTTTCGCCCCAGCGTTGCATCTCCACGCGCAAAATGTTTAATTTTCTATAAATAAATGATTGCATGACAAACAGGGGGTGAATGTATGCATACAAAAAAAGTCCCTCCCATGCTCTGGATTCTGTTAAACATAGCTAGTAAGTATGGGGATTCCCATTTAGATTTTCCTGTTCATATAATTAATTTTATATAATATTTCCATTGGTCCAGTTTGCATACACACTTCTGTATCGATGAAAACTTTACTAATATGTAAAGTTTTCTTTTTAAGGTGGGATTTCATAAAATAATTTATAGACTTTTGCTGATTAAAGTCTGTGTTCCCTCAGTTGCCCGTTTTCTTCCATGGTTATGGTAAGTCTTTCTAACATTCCTGTAGCCCCAGCAGGCATCAGCTCTACTGGGACTAATACTAGTTGGTAGCAAACATAAATTAAGGCCAGGTTCCACTTACTACACAAAATGTTGAACAGCTATTGTTTTTTTTAAAATTGCTGTTAATTGGCGGCGAAGTCGACATAAGACCAGTACCTCTACCACGAATTTTAAGCAATAGTATTCGTCGCTACTCGATATCGACGCCGTAAATATTTTGTATGGCAAATTTTGGTTCTACAAGTGACCGCTAGAGGCGCTGCAACATTTGCCATACAAAATATTTACGGCGTCGATATCGAGTAGCGACGAATACTATTGCTTAAAACTCATGGTAGAGGTACTGGTCTTATGTCGACTTCGCCGCCAATAAACAGCAATTTTAAAAAAAACAATAGCTGTTCAACATTTTGTGTAGTAAGTGGAACCTGGCCTTAATTTATATTTGCTACCAACTAGTATTAGTCCCAGTAGAGTTGATGGGCGAAGTTTATACAGAATGCACTGTGACTACAACCAGCTCTTAAAACAAGATGCATAACTTTTTATTTTGTATTAATTTATTATAATTACACTGCTACAGTACGGCCAACGGATCTTGGCGAGTCTGAAGTTAAGCTCTGCGAACTTTAGCGCTTTTGCACTCGTAAAAAAGTAAATGGTTTGGAAAAATAAATGCCAATAGCAGTTGGTATTACAGTTAACAACTGTTATTGACATTAATTTTTATAAATCATTTATTTGGCGCTCTTATTTTGAGCGCTAAAATTCGCAGAACTTAACTTCAGACGCGCCAAGATCCGTCGGCCGTACTATACTTTGTTTTTATTTTTAACACTTGTTTATATCAATTGTATGTAAAGCTTGTTTAGCAAAGGGACTGGTTATAAAATAACTTACAGAAACATCATCAGTTGGGTACAGAAGGATATCCCTAAGTGGATCATTCAGCAGGAGAGTCTTGTTGTCTTGGATGTACTGCTCAAAATCCAGCGCTGTACATTTTTTGGCAATGATATTCTGTAACAAAGGGGACCAGACATGATCTTATTCATTATCTTTGTGTTTTATATGTATGATGGAATAAAGTACCTCCATAATGAATGATGGAATAAAGTATTAAATGCAGCCTACAAAATGTTATAAAGTTTATACAATCATCGTCACAATATACATGTAAGTTACAGGAGCCAGGAAATAAAACAGCTGATTAACCATGATCAACTACTTCCTGATTCTTTACCCTGGCAATGCTAAGTGTTTTATTCTTCTTTTATATGAGAAAGTTGGAAGGCTAAGTCTATGCAGATAACATTGTAATACACAAAATCACTCCTGATTTTGATTCATTGAACACACAGTGAAGTGTATTGTGTATATGTATAGTGCCGAGTGTGTTTCCCAGCAGAGACAGCTACTCAAAAAAATTTTAAATATATGGATTTATAATAATAAGTACATTTTAATTATTTGTTATAATAGAAGAAGAATTAATCACATACTAGTATAAATTTGTAATGTATCATTTTAGTTGTAATTTTACTATATTAAAAGTTATTTTAAAAGTTACTATTTTAATTTTTATTTTAAAAGTTATCAATATATATTAATTTTTCATGTATTGCTTAATTAATATCACTTGAATTGTCCAATTCTATAATTCATCACAATTCAAATTATATTTTGATCCTACTTTTAAATACATATCATTCTGTCACCTGTGTCTATTCCTGTACCACAGTATGTTCCTGTAACTGAAGCAGCACACAAGACCCTTGTAGTATTTGTGATTTAGTTATGTTGCTACTGTATTTCCTTTGTTGGAGACCCAATTACATAAATAAAATCAAAATAAAGATATATGGTTTTCCATACCTTTTATATTGTATTGTATTTACATTTATTACTAGCATTCTACCCTAGATTTACATAGGTTTTACAAATCTTTGAAACGCTCACCTGTTCTCTACTATAACATGCATGCATTATACACTTAGGTACACCTTTTTCATAAATTACTTGGTCTATTGGTGAAAGCTGCATGAAAACCTGTTCAGTAGTTTTTGAGTTTATTGTGTTTATACAGCCAGACAGACACGGATGTAACTTTGTTTTATAATGATAATTATAGAACACTGCAACTTCACACTTCATAGATTGATATTTATTTGATATATTTTGTTCCGAATTTTTGTTATAAGACATCAAGTTATTTAATGCAGCTTTTCATTCCTATTTAGATCTTGTATGGTAAAATGCTCAATTATTGATGTTAACAATTTACTAGAGTAATTTGTAGTCAACTGATAGGCAGTAATTTATTATGTTAATGACTGTTTTATTTAAGTTTTTCTTTTCAGAATAAGTTTTATTTTATTTTAAATAAACAGACCTATTTAATTTTATTAAGAGTCTATAACAAAACAATCAGTTTATGTGAGCTCAATGTCGTTCTTAAGATGTTTACAATATCCGACAGCTAATGTTATGTAAATATTGAATGGCAGACAGACAGACAA
The DNA here is from genome assembly GCA_958295575.1 of Leucania comma. Lineage (NCBI taxonomy): Eukaryota > Metazoa > Arthropoda > Insecta > Lepidoptera > Noctuidae > Leucania > Leucania comma. The sequence goes on from OY282468.1 coordinate 9,683,748, forward strand.
GGTAAAAAATAATATTACAGATATTGATATTGTAATTGCCTTTGATTGAAAACATAATTGAACACTTTTTGTACACATTTCTAGCATAGAACAGAGCATGTATAAGCTTTTATGTAATTAGAAATTTCTAATGCAAATAGAAAGTCTTAGGTAAAGGAATTTTTCCAATTAGGAAAACTAAACTTTTCTGTCTATAGACTGGGTACATTACACTAGCATATATAAAAAAAAAATACTATAAGAATTTTTTTAGACAGTAAAGTCATGCTTATTTTTTCTAATAAAAATCCATTCAATACATGATAGACTTGTTATATTTACCTCATATTCTGCGCCGTTCTTTTTCACCTTAGAATTGACTGGCGGCATCGTTAAAAATCTTCCAATACACAGTATCTTGAAGCAGTCACATCTATTTATTTGGAATAACACAAATGTTTACATTTTGAAAAAAATCAATCATTTTTCATTTACAAAACGCCGAAACCGCAACGCGAACGAAGAAGCGAAACACGAACGAAAATGACAGGAGATGGCAGTAGCAGTTAGTGTTGCCAATTTTTTTGTTAATGTTATTGGCTTGGATACTAAACCTCTTAAGCCATGTCTTTGTATTAGTTAGGGCGCATTCACGACGTTGCCGCTCTGAGCGGCAGCGGCGCGCGGTGGCGGCAAGTGGTAAAATCAAATGTATGAAAATGTTTGAAGCACGCCACGAGTCTCCGCTCATAACGCCGCGGCGCGCCGCGCGGCAAAGGGGGTTAAGTCAAGCCCACAACGCGCAACGTCGGTCGGATTTGCGCTAAAATCGCTTTTGACGTAATTCGGAACGAGGGGATGAAAGTCATCATGAAAAAGAAGGAAGGGCGCCACCATCATTAACATGGTATTCCGATAATTCAACTGAAAGGTTTTGATACTTTTGTTTATAAAATAGTAATTACCGATTTATGGTCCTTTTACTGTCGTAGATTGTTTTGCCGATCTATCTGACACTCATCTCTCTATTTGACACATGCAAAAGCGAGTTTTGATTTTCATTGGTAGTGGTGCACAGCATTCCTGCAGGGCTATTGGCTAAATTTTTCAAAACAGTTGACAACTGGTATTTGATGTACACTAAACTTTGTTGTCAACTAACAATTTCATAACTTTGGTATTACGTATGACATCAAGTGGCTAACAAACTACGGTGGCTAACAAAAATTAACGGTACATATTGTCCCGGCTCTTGTTTTTATCGACTATTATAGAGTTAAGTTGAATATCGCATCTTCAGCTTAAAGCTGTGATTGTGAATCACAATTTTAAAAGTGTCGATACAATAACATCTGTCAAAACGTGTTACGGTGGATATCAAAGGCACCGGTGGATAATGACGTCATATCAGTTGGTCACTAAAGATAGGCAAAGAAACTAGCTGTTTGACAGTTATACGATGTTCATTCTAGCAAGTGATCTTCACTTAAGCTGTCAACAGAGTTACGCATTAGTGACATTAAGTTTTAACTGATAGTTATGTATAGCTTGCTACAGATCATGAATGAACATTGCGATGGAATTTGATTTCATACTTTATTAGCATATTAATATGTTTGTACAAAGTTGATCAATCTGTTTTTTTAAGGATATCTGGGGCTTAATTATTATCGGTCGACATTGAAATTGTGATGTTAGGTACTCTTGAATTCGATACTAGTGCCAAATTGGTTTAAAATTGCGGGACCACACGCCAAGCCCAAAACCCATTTTACTTAGTTGTTGCAATGTCGACCGATTGGAAATAAACTCGAAAGTAAGGCCCCAGGTTTGATCAACCCGTGTTTTCGTATGAACCACAAACTGCCAAGTTCGATTATTCGCCTAACGATAGGTGTTCAAATGCAATAATAGAAGCGTTTATTATATATTTCTTTATTAATTGGAATCCAAAATCACAGTCGAGGTATTCGACTCCGGAAATGTTGCCTGAAACATCTTCATAATGAAATTGGTACACATTCACTCGAACTATCATCGCTAACTGACATGACAAATCTGTCTATATCATTATAGAGAGCTCCTTGACGGGCAAAATATTCGTTTTCAATTTTGATGGCGCACACTTTCGGAAACATCTGAAATCGATAAAGACATTTTGACCTTGAATGCACAGTAACCGATTTTCGGGTCCCAATCATAGTTCAAGCAAATGGTTCAAGTTATTTACCGCGTACTATAACCGTCTATATCGACGGTCCCTACGTATATAAAGACATGTCGAAAACGGCATTTTTTTTTATTGTATTATTGGCTTTAGATTATCTATGCGCACATACTGACATATTTTTTTTTTTAAATTTTGTTTATTTACTTAGTTTTACAAATCGTATAAGAGAACAAGTATTATAAATACAACGAATAAGTGTCGTAGATGCGGACATCTGTACATATCTTTTTGTACGGTGTTTTAAAATGCGCGCCGCTCGGTGCTAACGCGGTCTTGTTAGACATGTCCGCTTATACTATGACTTAGTAATTGCGACAATTTTTTTTCACAAATAACAATAATAAATTGTAGGCTTCTTTCAAATATGATTTCCTAAATAATTGTTACAAAGAAAACAACTTATTATTGTTATCAAAGTAAATGAAGTTATGTCCTACATGTTTGTTTTTACGCGTAACTCTTAATTTTTTTATGGACTTGTTATTATTTACGGTTACTTACTAGAAAACATTAAACATTTTTTTACTTACAATAAACTTTTTTTTTAGAGAAGAGATTTGTGTTCCTCGGTATAAATGATTATAGTTTGATTTTTTTAGATTCACGTCGTGTTTATACCGAAAATAGTAAATTTTAATGGATCTTGAGGAAGTTTCTAATGACGAAAATCAATCAGCTAATATATTATCGCAAATTGATTTAAATTATATAATAGACACCTTTTTGTGAAAATGAAACACCACGACAAGTACCTGAAAATGATAATGAAGAATCTTTGATTAGTTCATTTTATTTTTTTATTACTTATCTGCATTGTGCTCACATAATAGAAGCGACAAGAAAAATGTAACCAAGATTTATGTAACTCATAATATGATTTTAAAAGAGTGTCCATGGAGTTTCTTGCACGTTCTTCTCCATAGAGATCTACGCTTTGGAACGTGCAATTTAGCTTCACTTTTTTTTTGGACTGACAGACATTTTGACAATTCAAAAGTGCCTGTAATTGGTCTATTTGAAATAAACTATTCTGATTCTGATTCTGATTCCGTAAGTAAGTTTAACTATTTGAGTGAGAGTAGCGCTATTCTTTAAGATCAAGCCCGTTAGGTTCCAGTGAAATTGCCACGTTGGAGTGCAATGCTGATTCGTTGACCGAAGTAAAGCCCAGACCAGTTTTCTGATACCACGCACAACTCGATGAGCGTTCGGACCCCATGGCCCTAGTGTTTCAACCCCAAACGGCTCAAACATATAACTTCCGATATATCCGATGTATCCCACACCAAAGGCCTACTAAACGCTTCTTCTGCAAGATAGTGCTTCTTCTGTCGACTGCTTCAGCGCATTGACACCGATGTGGAGCTCCGCTAGGAGCAGCCAGTCGCATTCTATATCAACCTGCAGAGCGGCTCATTCCACTGTTTCTGGGAAAATGGATTCTTGGGCAACGCCTTATCCGGTCAAGCCATTTTCCAGGCGTTTACGGCATCGGCTAAGCACGGCAACTCACAGCTAACCAGTGATGGAGTCAAAATTCTATTGGTCAACTGTTGAGTACTGTGGACTGAAGATAGGAACGCCAGTAGGCTTACACTAGAAATTTTGCGGATACCGAGCCCACCAAAACGAATGGGTGGTTTGTAGCCATACTCGATCTTCCAGGGTCACATTTAATATGGAAGATAGAGTATACCAAATGGTTTGAACAATTTTGTCCAAGGGATGTAGCTACTTTCATAAAGGGGAAGAACGGACGAAACGGAACGGAGAAAATACATGAAAGTTGGTGTAAAACAACAATACCGTGTGAGGGTGAAAGCCGAATGTAGGTTAGTTTTGGAAAGTCTTACGGAAATGTTGTTAAAACGTTCAATTTTGTCGTCAACGAATAAAGAAAAACTGTCTTCCAAAATTGGAGAACCTAGGGGGTGCAGTGCTGTGATTTTTTATGTTTAGTTCCTACTTCAGTGTGACTATACCTAGTTACCTATTATTTACATGCTAAGAAGATTTTTTTTTAATAATAAATAATGTTGAATTTATAAACCTTGTTTAATTAATAAAACACAAGCCTGATCATTTTATTTAAAGACATGTCTTTGTTTACATTACAAGAACTATAGTCCTACCCCGAAAGACTATAACCACGTATAAAGTGATATGTCTTCATTGAAGTACTTTTTATATATATGGGTGACGATTTCAGGATGTTTAACGTATTGATTTTAAAACAGTAACATAATCCTACATTTTCATAAAACATTTTATTTAAAATCTATATCAGACACTGTTTTTTTGTTTCCTGCGTATAAAAAGGTATCATAGACATGACTGACACATTCCTATTTTATTATCGGCGTAGAAACGGTTATCTATCAGTTTTTCCAAGAAAACGTAAAAAAATTAAATATGTGTAAATAGCACTATAAAGCTTATAAAACTGTTAAAATATTGTAGAAAGAAAAAAATTATTATTGGTCATAGAATTATTTCTAGGGCGTGTTGAACACAAATTTCGCTCTCCTGTAAACCTCGGTTTTTGACTTGTCCTTTTGTACGTAGGGACCGTCGATATATTTGTGACCAAAATTCTGTAAACTGTTGTTTCGGTGTGATGAAAATATCGCAAATAAATCATTTGGCAAAAGAAAAAAGTTCAAGAGAGGCTTTGGCCATTAGCAATTCGGTATAATGATACCTATGACACATGATACTTCGATGGTATAAAAATATGTCAAATACTTAATGCTAGCAAAAAAGACGTCGGTCAATAGTTTTCGGTCACATGAAATTCGAACAAAAAAAAATCGGAAAAATGATCGGTTCCCGGACAAGGCTCTGCAGACACTTGATATACAAAGCCATACCAATTTTACATCACAATATTCACCAGGAATCAATTTATGAATAATTAATACAGACACTGACTTTACTCTACAAAATCCACGTTTGTGTAAATATAAGACACATTTACACAAACGTTAGAGCCAGCGTGTTGGTCGCAAGAAATACTTGTAAGGCATCCATTACACGGTCAATAATTTCCATCAATAAAAAACAATCAATGAATGACGGAGAATGATTTTTGAATAACGGTGAGTACCGTGATTCAAATTTCATTCATGATACATCATGATTAATGGAAATGATTGACGTTTGCATGACCGTGTAATGGGCGTCTAAGTGTAACTAGCATCGTAAGTAGGGTGGGGGGACAGGGATGGGTATTTGTATTATGGTTAATAAATTATTTTAAATAATAAAAAAATATAAGTTTGATTATTGTAAGCTTCCGATGTTATTGATGATTCTCTAGTTTAATTAAAATTATAATTATGATGATGTTGATAATATATTTATTTTTTTAATTATAGTATAATATTCCACAAGTACCACACAACGCTATCTAGTCCTAAACTAAGTAGACCTTGTGCTATGAGTTCTAGACAATCAAAACAGCGGAAGACAGGTGGCTCGCCTTTGGTGTGTGGACCTCTGAAATCAAGCCCCGTCGCCTAATTACACTTAGTCGCAATCGGCGAGTGACATAAACGGGTGTATTATTTTTTCGGGACACTGACGATCCGTATGACATGAAGCTGTGTGATCAAGTACGAACAAATTGTACGACTTGCAGATAGAGATGGGACGTTTTTACTTGGCAAATACCCAAAAGCATGGGTAAAAACAATAAACACTAATTGGTTTCATTCTAAACACTGAATAACGTTAAATTTCATAAGATTTAGTCGAATTTTAGTTCGCTTAGATATAAAACTATCTAAGCGAACTAAAGTTCGATAGAAAATTTAGGCGCTTAGATAGAAAACTATTGAAAGGAGCTATAATTCGACTAAATCTAGACCCATACTTTATGTTCACCTAGATTCATATTTTTTTTGAACATACCTACTCGAAGACACCGCAACGCAATTTACTATTTATCGTACTAGAACGGAAAAGTGCCTCCGCCGCAAATCATTTATCATTCATTTGTTACTTGACACACCTCGTCATTTTGTACTTTATTTTTTTTACTTTGCTGCCACTTGGCATAGTCAGGCACTTGGCACTTGGAATTTGGCATGTTGCATTTGGACTTGGCACTTTATTTTTTGCACTTGGCACTTGGTACTTGACAATTGTTACTTAGCAATAGTTACTTGGCAATTGGTACTTGGCAATTGGTATTTGACCATTGGTACTTGGCAATTGGTACTTAGCAATTGTTACTTGGCAATTGATACTTGGCAATTGGTACTTAGCAGTTGGTACTTGGGAATTAATACTTGGCATTTGGTACTTGGAAATTGGTATTTGGCAATTAATACTTGGAAATTGGTACTTGGCAACTAATACTTGGCAATTGGTACTTGGCGATTGGTACTTGCTACTTGGTAGCTGGCTATCAAAGGCTGGCATTTAGAACTTGGCACTTGGCAGTTGGCTCTTGGCACTTGTCACTTTGTACTTGGCGTTTGGTACTTGGCTCTTGGAATTGTCACATAGAAACACTCAAATAAACAAGACTAGCAAGTTTAAAAGATATATTAAAAAAAAAATGTTTTCATTTGTCACAATAATAATAATCGAGAGTTACTAGTCTTCACTTATTCACATCTCTGATGTTTGACCCTTCTCTTTTAATAACATTCTTCTTACTAAGTCATTTATGCGTGATTTTAATATCTTTTGTTTATCAAGTGATAATTCCACACTCATTACTACACCCAATTCATTGAAAAAATGTCTGATGTATTCGTCAGTTACGGGAGGCGTATCCGTCCCATTGTCGGTATTATCTTCAATGACTATCAAATTTTCACATAAATCCTTTGAAGTCTCATTCTTTTTGTCATGACCGACAGTCAAAATTTGTGACCTTGGCAAACTGATCCCTATATCATAATTTATTTCAGTTGTATTATTTATATTCTTCGCCAATGTTGAGTAATCTTTTACAAAATCTTCTCTTATAGCAACATACTGCTCATTTTGGATATTTACAAAATTTTCATTTTCCATATATATATACTCTTCATTTTGGTTATTTACAGAATGTTCATCTTTCAAATCTACAAAGTTGACTTCCTGGGTATTTTCAAAATCTTCATGTTTCAAATCTACAAAGTTGACTTCCTGGGTATTTACAAAATCTTCATCTTCCTTATTGACATCGTCTTCTTCTTCTTCTATCTTTATATCATCATCAAGGATAAGTTCAGTTTGTAGCCCCAAATTATTGGTTGTAGTTGTATTTTTTTCATTACTGTTTAAGCTATTTTTACTTGGTATTAAAGTAGGTTTTCTTTTACGCACAATTTGTAAATTTTTACTAGGCATCATAGTAAGATTTATAGTATTTTCATCATCATTATTAGCAATGTCATTACTTGTATTGGATGGACCATTCCGCATTAGTAGTAGCTCCCCTAATTTACGTTCTACAACCTTGTCAACTATACTCAGCAAATGTTCCGTATCTATGTTATTCACAACATCCCCTCTTAATCTACGTTCTCTTAGCAACTCTTTAACTTTTCCATGTGTAACAAATTGGGAACTGTTTTCTATAGTGGTTTCTTGTAGACTGCGTTTGGTTTCTAAACAAAATATGTCATTTATGGACTTGTGTATAGTAAAAGGTATGTCTTCATCAGTTATATTACTAATACAAGGGTTTAAAAAACTGAGGCGCCAATTAAAAAATTTGCTGGTTTCAGGATGAGACATTGCAACCTCCACTGCTACTTTTCCAGTTTTTATTAAATTAATGATTTTTGCATATGTCAGTTTTGTCTTTGACCACTGCAGTTTACATTGTCTAACTGAAAATATAAATAAAATTACAAGCACTGTTTAGGAAAATCAGTAAAGTTGAAATGAAAACCAAAAACAATTATATGTGCAATAGTGCCTCATCAAATAGTAGTAGTAGTAGTGGAGCACTTTGTCTAGTGATGTCAAGCATTTCTGCTATCTCTAAGAAGCATTTCTGTATTCAGGTTATAAAGCTATGTGGTATATACATGGCATATAAGTTTGAACTAAAATGGTGATTGTAGCTATGATTATACGCAGACCTCCGCGTTGTCACTTCGATTGATACTAGAAAAATACGTGCCGCGAATAATACGTAATGAAGTAAATAAAGTTAGTAAGGTCAAAATGGAGTAGTTTTCTAGTTAATTCAATAACAAATAGCATATGTAATTATGTACTTAACGTAAACTCACTTGTCAGGCCTAATTTCGATGAAATGTCTTTCCAGGCTGCTTCCACCTTAAGATTTGTAGTCCTTTTATTAGAATGTGGAAGACAAGCAATAGGAGATTTTTCTATCAGACTCATCAAACTCTTGTGGTAAGAAGGCCAACTTTTTGTATCAAAATTCATGTCTTTAAGTATATTTTTTGCCAGAAAACGACGAACTTTTGTTGTGGACGCGCAGAGGACTTCGTTGAATTGCTTATCTAAGAAGAAAAGCACACTGAAAACTATTAATAAATTCGCAGCGCAGGAGCAGAACAACCACAGAATATTTTGTAATTACAGATTTTTGTAATGTACTGATAATAACAACATCAATAAATATCAACAAAATCAATTTTTTTATCTGACACTGACACTGACAGATGACCCTGACTTGCGTCAACTTTTTTGTTTTTAAAATTTGGTGGCATGGCTATTTGGCCTTTGTGCCTTGCGTCAACTTGCGTTTGACAAGTTGGTAGCGATGGGCGTTTCAATAACGAACCGCTTTCAAAGACCGTTTTCTATCCTACGACTAAACAGTCTTCGTTGCATAAATCAGTCTTTGAATTACATTATACGAATTGTTATCTTACTTCTAAGGAAATAAGTTCGAGAATCCATTGATTCAACTATCACACTCGTTGCGTCGTTATCGTTTCAAAAACATTCTGCAACGCGACGGTAAAAATGTTATTCTGTTATGCAACCAAAGTCTTTGTTGCACAAACCAGTCTTCGAATTACTTTATTGCGAATTGTTAGCTTACTAAAAATAAGGTTGAGAATGCATTAATTCAATTGTCACACTTGTCGCATCGTCGTTTCAAAACCAGTTATTGCAATGAAAAATGAACTTTACGGCTATGAAATACAGCATAAATTTCCACGCTTAAACCGTCCTCAAACTAGCTGCGATAACGACGACGAATGACGACGATGAACGACGACAATGAACGGCGATGACGTTTAATGACGTTTTCTGCAACTACTTTACTCAATGATAGTTTCGTCTTCCGTTATAATAACCGTTTCTGTCGTCGCAAGACCGGTTACATTTCGTCGGTCAAAAATTCGACAACGACCCACTAGAAATCTAGAATACCACAAGTTCAGTTGGTGCTAATCTATGATGGTTAGCGTCATCACAGATTAGATAGAGATACTAGATTCTACCTGTCATAATAATAAGCCAACGACCTTATAGCCACTAGACGTCTAATAACAGGCGATGCATGTCTGTCAACACATCTGACTATTCTATTTTTTTTAATGGCAAATAGAGCCGATGTCGACCCTTCTGCCAATGTCGAAAGTGAATTAGATAAGCAAGTATGTGTATCAATAACACAAGGAATTAGTATGCTAGAAACGAAGTAACTAAAAATGTATAAATCTTCGATTGATACAGTTCGACTTCATGTGTGTTAGTACTGGACTGAAACAAACAAAAAATAAAGGTAGCTACATAAATATTAAAATTGTTAGAACATTAAATATATAGACATAACCACAATTACATACATAGAAGTCAAGTCACTCATAATTTGATGTTATTGTGACGGATGAAACTCATCAGCGCCACAAGTGGTTCTGGAGAGGGATACGTTAGGAGGGCGGGGACATTAATTGGGAGAAACACATCTGACTAATAGATCTGCAGGGCTATTGGCTAACTTTTTCAAAGACAGTTGACAAATGGCATTTGATGTACATTAAACTTCGTTGTCAACTAACCATTTCATAACATTGGTATTACGTAACACATCGAGTGTCTATCAAACTACGGTAATTGGTGGATAACAAAATTCACGGTGCTCTTTGGGCCCACTCTAAAATGTTATCGACTATTACACAGCTAAGTTGAATATCGCATCTTGCGAGTTACAAGCCTGCACTTTAGACTTAGAGAATTTTTATTCTCTAAGTCTAAATTGCATGACAAACTCTCAACTGCCATGCTTTTAATGTCAAACAAGTTGTAACTTAATTAAATAAAAATGCCATGCCATCCATGGTATGCACTTCACATTCACAAATTAGAAAAAAAAGTGCTTCTACATTATACAGTCTTATTGTTTCCAATTTAAAAAAAGTAATAAGTAATTGATCACAAGCTCCATTAAAATAAACAAATAAAATAAAATAAAAATTTATTAAAATAAAAAAAACACATTTCGAAAACAACAATAGAAAAAGGGCCCCTGCATTTCTTTCAAACTAATTTGTAGGCAAGTGTGGCTGTGACTGTGGAGCAGCACCGGCAGGATAATTTTGTTTTAAAAATTATTGGCCCAGTGTTTACAGCAACCGAAAATCAGGAGTTTGGGGACTAATTATGCAACTCTGTATAGGACAATTTATAAGTTAAATATGTTCGATTTCCAAACGTGACTGGCAGAATCGCCATTGAAATATAGGCCGTGCCCGCGGCAGCGAACGCAGCGGCGGACGCGGCAATTCTGCTAGTCCCGATGTGATTTTCCGACACCCATGGAGGATGACATGATCGACGACATTTTTTTAGTAGATAGTTCTGTTTTAAAAAGTGAGTCTCTGTAAACATTATCGAACATTGCCACATGTTTGTGTTTGCGCGTGCTATGGCGCGGCCGCGCGGGCCGCTGCACGCGCCGCTTCTCTGTAAACAGTAAAAACGCCCGACGCGCCGCCCAACGCGCCGTGTGGCCGTAAACGGGCACTTAGATAATACATGCGCACGCGATTACCGTAGTGCTTATATTCTCATTGGCGCTTACCTGCGTAAACTGGTTGGTGCAGATCTGCTCGCAGGCAAGACGAGCTACCGTCTTGCTGTCCACACGCACGCCCATAGATGATACATGCTCACGCGCTTACCGTAGTGCTTATATTGTCTTTGGCGCTTACCTGCGCAAACTGGTTGGTGCAGATCTACTCGCGTGGTGTTTTGGGTTCTTTACAGCCGGTAAAGAACCCAAAACACCACACACACTCGGGGCGGTATCGGCCGCTATGACAGCGCATTCACGATTTCGGTCTTACGGCGCATTCACGACCTTGCCGCACTGAGCAGCAGCGGCGCACCGTGGCGGCGAGCGGTAAAATCAATTGTTTGAAATCGCTTACAGCAGTAAGGTCGTGAACGGCAGTTTATACTGTCTGTATAATTATTGTTTTTTTTTGCTCCTCCTTTTTTGTCAAGGATCTTTTGATTAAAAAAATTCGTCAATCTGAACTAATTTTACTAAAGAACCTAGCTATGTAAGCAGGTAGTGGATGGTCAAGATAGTCTCATGCCACTTAGGTATTCTGTGGTTGCAATAAAGAAAATCACGTCTTTTGTACACTTTATTTTCATTATTTTTCATACATTTTCAAACAATGCTTCCGAAAAGTGAATACGGCAGGTAAATAAAGTAAAGTATTCAATCTACCTAACTACCCACAATTACTGAATAAAGGTACATAGAGATTTGTTTACTAAGTTTTCTTTTTAAATTATTTTTGTCAATAGGCATTTATTTAACTTTAAATGAAAATAGGTAAGTTTAGGTATAGAAATGCAATTTACACATAGGTATTGAACGCGGCATATAAGTTGAACCTAAATGGCGATCGACCTTCTTTGCGCAGTAACAGATTTTCGGGTATCAATTGATGTGCACCACAGCGGGGGCCTGCACGTAACCATAGCAAAGACGGCATTTTTGTTCAACTTATTTGCCGCGTACAATGTATTGGGGATAATTTCTAGCGTAGGTATAGGTAATAACTATATAAGAGTGGACTTTAAAAGTCATTTTGTGACTATTATAAAACAGTGTTTTGATTTGAAGAGATTGTTGTATTGCATTTGTGAAACGAAAGCTATTATTTCTAGTAGGGAGAGAGAAGGGACATTATTATATTAAATTATACACTAACCACGTACATCTGAAGCCCTATTTACAAAAATAGGTACCTAACTATATATCGGAGACAGTGGCGTAGCTAGTCGCACAGGGGCACCGTATAAAAAATCCCTGTAAAAAAAAATGGTGCTTTTTACAAATGCTTGGTTTACCCTACGAAATGGTTGTGGATTAAATGATGATGCAAATTTTCGCCTACGTCGGGGCCCCTGTAGTGCGGGGGCCCCGGCAGATACGGCAGTAGCTACGCCCGTGATTGTAGACTTTAATTAGGAGACATGAATACTTTTGTGAAAAATTGATCTACAAAATTTTTATCCTACAAAAATAAAGAATGCAATTCGACTAAGTCAACGGCGTTGCTCTGATAATTCAAAATGGGGCTTCATTCGATGCTCACAACTTTAAAAACATAGCCTAGGACTAGGATAAACGTCTATCTATATGTAGGTTTTACATTCCCTATTGTATAATTTTATACAATTTGTTGTAAACATACATCTTATCAACAGATACAAAGTTCAGTCAATACTTACATACATTTTACAAACAAGTAAAAAATAACTGTACCTACGTATAGTATGTGTGTTTGTTTCGTTACATATAATCTACTTACTTACAATTTGGAACACATACACATTGCTTTATATATTCTTATGTATTTATTTTATAAAAATATTATGGTATAAATTGTTCTATCGTCTTCTTACATTTTAGGTACTTTTATTTTTGGCATATGGCACACAGTTAACCTATGCAATAAAATTAAATACTAAGATATCCTTTAAATACACAAACACACTTTTAAATATCAAAGAGATTTACACAGCTACAACAGGTAATGTCCTCATAAAGAATATTTTTATTTATTATTATGAAAAATATCACACTTAGGTAGGTAATTGAGTATTGACTCTATTTTTCGAAATTACTTACATTCCTTGACTTCACAGCGGAAGTCGCAATCGTTCGTATGAACATTGGAGTTAACACTGAAATTGGGAAGACACGCTACTCTGTGAACGGAATGTGCGGGTGAGAGTCAAGATGGCGGCGCGGTGCGGCGGCCGCGGGCGAGGGGCCGGCACGTAGTGCGCCGCCGCCTGTCAGGTGTACTCCTCGTCCTCGTCCTCCTCCTCGCTGGACTCGAACGAAGCCTCCATGTCAGCATGATCTTCGGGTGTCGGTAGAGACAGCTTCAAGTAGTCAACTGGCAACTGCTCCTTCGGGATCAAATATCCTGTCGAGTCTTGTGGCGGCGGCGGAGGACGTGGCAGACGCATTTGCATTGCTTGACCACCTGCAGCTGCATCATCTAATTTTCTACATATTTCATCAAAACCTATTCTATCCCGAGGATCTGCCTTCCAACATGCACGCATCAATTCACCAGCGAAGCGTGGACAGTCTTCGGGAGGCACCAGCACTATTCCCCGTAGGATCAATTTTGTAGCGCCATCGTTATTCTGACCGTAGAATGGCTGTTTGCCTCTGCTGTATATCTCCCACAGTACTACACCGTAGGACCACACGTCGGATTCGTGGGTGAACCTAGCGTACACGATACTCTCTGGTGACATCCATCGGACTGGCATGGGTCGTTCGCCACCCATTTTGTAATAATCGCACGTGTAAACATCTCGAGACATGCCAAAGTCAGCAATTTTCACAGTAAGATTGGCACCGACTAAGCAATTCCTTGCAGCGAGATCACGATGAACAAATCTTCTTGAAGCAAGATATTGCATGCCTCTGGCTATTTGCAGCGCTACGTGCAGCAGAGCGGGCTCGTCCAGCTGCGGGCCCGGCCGCCCGCCGCCGCGCGAGCCGCGCAGCACGCCCGCCAGGTCTCCCCACTCCATGTACTCGAACACCATCCAGGGACTCGCGTTGATATCATCTGCAAGTTAATTTGTATTTATGACTGTAATATCCGAAATAGAAATATTAAAAACTTTTAATAATCATCATTTATTTACCTCTGTATACGACTCCAACTAACGCAAGAATATTGGGATGTCTAAATGCCGACATTATGGAGACTTCTCTCACGAAGTCTTCCTCTGCATTGCGTCCGGCACTTTCTTTTAGTACTTTGATAGCTACTACTTGTTCCTCAGCGGTGGTTCTAAGAAGCCCTGTAACAACAATTTCGCAACGTTAGATGATTCTTCAAAATTGTGTTGAAGGACTGATATTATGTGAAATGATGTAGTCTTTACCTTTATGGACTTTGCCGAAGCATCCTTCCCCGACCTCTTCAAGGAATGTGAGTGCGTTTCGGTCCAGGAGTTGGACCTGTGACTTGTTGGTGTCATCAGCATCCATGACCCCTGGAGTCCCAGGCACCGGCACGTTGCCTGCGCCGTACACTCCGTACTGCGGGTTCGTTATATATCTTTCAGCAAGCAGAGGCTCTCCCGGTCGCACACGCTATAAAAAACCAAGCTGTTCAATCTTATTTGCATCTATTTTGAATAATTGATTGTGTGCAACAGGACAGTAAGAGTCAAGCAATCAGAAAGCGGATATATCCTCGTTAATCAATGTTGTTTTTTACCATGCAAGGAATACATTATTTGGAGAACTGAGATTATATATTTAGGTCAAAATAATTGAATATACAGGGTGTTAGGGACAAGTCTCGGCAAACTTTAAGGGTTTGCTCAGTAGACGAAACTGAACATCCTTCCACAAGATTTTTTTTCAGGAAACGAAAACAAAAATCGGCCTCTGCATATAAAGTGTCCAATCTAGTTTACAATTTTGCATGGAAAGACAGATTTTTATTTTCGTTTCTTGAAAAAAATCTTGTTTAGAGGTTGTTTAGTTTCACAAGTTTTTTTTTTACGGAAACGAAAACAAAAATCGGCCTCTCCGGCCGCTCCATACAAACTGACCAAATAAGTTTTCAGATTTTTATTTTTGTTTCCAGAAAAAAATCTTGTGGAAGGTTGTTCATTTTCGTCTACTGAGTTAGCTCATAAAGTTTGTGGAGACTGGTCCTTAGACTCTGTATGAAGGTGAGGATACTTACAGGCTGCGTTTTTCCATCTACACGGCTCATTCGTTTCTTGAGGAACAGGACTATGATGAATGCGATTAGTAATAAGGCTACGGCGCCTGAAACAGTGACAGCTATGAGGGTGCCCACGTTTGCTGTCATGCCATTCTCTATTAACGAGCCATTCCTATTCGTGGATACTGCGAAGATCTCTCCACTCGTTAAGGATTTGGGCCCCTAAAACATAATCGAATACATGTTTTAGTGTGGTATTAGGGCAAAAATTTCATTTTGAGCTTGGAGCGATCTTTTTGTTAGTCAAAAGGATTAGGACAGAGAGATTATTACTACAGAAACTTATTAAAGACAAATCAATCTACACTAATATTAAAGAGGTAGCTTGTATTTTTGTTTATAAGAGTACTCTGGAACTAATGAACCGAGTTTTAAAAATTCTTTCAGCAGTCTCAAACTACATTACTCATGCATGAGTGGCATAGGCTTAGGCTATATTTGATTTTAAAAGTATTACTCTTTTACACCCTGAACGCGCGTTGAAGCGAATAAACTTCTACTTCAAGGCATAAAAAACAATATAAAAGTCCCTACGCGTAAACAAAGTACCTACTCCCACAATTCGGGTGACATCTATGTTATCACGTCTGACCCTATCATGAATATTTATCAGTACTAACTACGGAAAAACACTGATTTTATTTTCCATCCCATATATTTTTGCGTGCTTCAATAAAAATCAATACTTTCATTGATAAAGTCCATCGCTTGTTATTTTCATTGTCCTCGACTTAATTAATTTGCGAGGAAAACACCCACACTTTTTAGGTCGAATTTTGGGTAAGTATATATCAATCAATTTGTTGTGTGACGTAGTAGGTAGAAATCAAAGTAGGTAGATAAATGGCGTAAAGTGAGGCTTTAGTTGACTCTTCACAATCTCTAACCTAATATTTATAATCAAGCTGGCAATCTGTGTAGTAGGACAGAATGATAAGGCGATAAAAGACTTCTAATTAAGATGGATGGCCTCACTTGTGCGGTGGGTGGTGACGGCGGGTATCGGCTGTCTGCGGAGGCGTTCGAAGTTCTCGGCGGGATCACGTTTAGTATGGGCTTCAAAGTCACGGGAACTGGAAATAATGAATACAGTTTACTGTTAGACCTTCACTGACACAAATGTAAGGTGGATTATGTGCAAACTGTAGTTAATGCAGTGCTGTTTTGCGCTCAGTTTGCAGTTTGCTTCTGGTTGGAAGTCTGATTTTGCCTAGAAATTTGTACTTACAGCAAAATTAGACCTTCACAAGGCTTTTTCATTTAAGGTGAGAAATCATCAAATAACTTCTCTGAGAGACTTTTAGACTTCTGCTAACAAAAACCCATTTGTGGTCCTTCAATTATTGTCCTTTATGTTCCAGGATCGCAGTATCGAATAGACCCGCAGCTCTGGCAGTCACCTCTACCTACTAAGCATAAAGATCGAATTGGAATGTCCTTACCTAACGGAAATGGGTGTATGGTCATATTTTAGATACTCATTCTATGAAAAGGAACATGTGCACAACAAGAGTCATTTTAAATTTGTCAAAAAAAAAGTAGCCTGTACTTTGCGTAAAAAATATCATCAGATGATCAAAATTACAGCGGTTTCGCACTACGTCCGATCCGAATCCGATCCGTCAAAAACCGGCTCTTATTCCACCGCTTTTTGGCACGCAATGATAGTTTTCTGCACTAGTGCAGAAAAGTCCGCGTGCTCGCCTTCGCCTCAATTTTATTATAATGAAATAGTTCTACGGCTACAAAAGTGAAGTCTGTAACCATTTTTTCAAGGGTTCAGATCGGATTCGGATCGGACGTAGTGCGAAACCGCTCTTAGCATGAGAAGTCCATTTTTTCGAAATTGACTTTCTCATTCTATGGACAGAAATAGTACCTATTAAAAAATTAGTTTTTAGTCAGTTAGAGTCTGACACTACTTCCCGCTCCGCTCAAGGGCGGGATTTGTCATGGGATGATTTTACCAACCATAAAAAAAACCTAAGTATCAAAAAAATTACCACCCATTTCAAGTAAAGTAGGTGAAATACGAGACAAGAAAGTCTAAATATAATTGTTTACAAGGAAATGATAACAACTTTCTGAACTGACAATCAGCTACAAGCCATAAAATGCACTATCATAGAAGTAACTATTACAAAACATTAAATCGTCGTAGCATCAAAACAAAACAACGAAAGAAAAGTTCAATAAACTCAGTGCATCAAATTATGATCAATCAAACATCGTGGGAGTTATTAATAGGCGTAAGATCACCTGGGCTTCTGGGGCATTGGAATCCCCAGTAGAGGGTAGACCGTTGCAAGAGCTTGCATGGTACTGTACACATGTGACATATGTATATATAATTGTAAGTTGCCTCATTATTTTTTTATTATTTGTATGAAAAAGTAACTTTATCAAGAATCATCATCATTACAGCGCACACACATTACAGCATTTTCGAGCACATGGCCAAATACCCAAGGGCTCCAGTTGAAAATCAGCGTCAGACGGTAGCTTTGTGTTACTATTTGGCATTACGCTGAGCTGAGGCCCTTTTGGCATTATTCAGTGTAGGTACGTTTGGTTTAATTTTAAAGTGTTACCGTTTTTTGTAATGCAAATAAACGCAATTTTCTTTCTTTCTTTCTCGCATCCAGGATTCCTGCAACCGTCGCCAAGCCATCCAAAATCACAAATAGAAATATATTTCAAATCCGTTCCATTTTGAGTACTTAGGAAGAAACCTTTGATATCTGGTAGACGGGGAAACTGTCAAGTAACAGAATAAGGATGCAGACGCTGAAATATGACGTCACCGTTAGGTTACGTGTGTACAGAAGAGATAGCGAGATATTCTCACTACGCCCGCACTTGTCAAACCAATATTTGAAATGCTGCTTTATTTATCTAGTTGATTTTGTTGCAGTTTTCAGAAAAAACTAACACAAGAAAATAGCGAATTGGGTATGGTGAGGGTTTATTATAGGCATAGGTTACCTGTGCTCCTGGGGCATCTGAAGTCCTCTGTTGCGGGCAGTCCATTGGACGTGCATCGGCAGTAATAACTGGTACTGTTATGCGGCATGCATGCTGCCTCCCTGCCGCAGGAGCTCAGCCTGCAGGTTCCCGAGAATAAATATTTTGCTGGAAAAAGCAAATATTTGATATAAAAGCATGTCTTATATCAGTGAAAACAAATCACACCAATTATCCTTATTAATAGACTAAATGTGAAAGTATCTATGTCGGTCTGTCTCAATGATCTATCTGTTACGTTTTCTTGAGCCGATTTTGATGAGGTATGTACATGATGTATGTGTGTACTCGTATGTTGTTACTACTTCACGCTCAAACAAATGATCGGAAATGCCTTGCCCTGAAATAAAATATAGGATCCCTTGTATCTTAGGAGTTGGCTTCCTTGGGATAATTTTCATCGCTGTCAGAAGCTAACTTATAAAGAGGAAAGATTTGTATTTTTGTTTATAACGAAAAAACTACTGAGGACCAATTTAAAAAAATTCTTTTACTAGTAAGTAATATTTTACTTTTTAAGTATCACCACAGTTTCGCTGAGTGGCATAGGCATAATACACCGTTAAATTTTAATCGTTTTAATCCCGTGGAGGGTCGATCCGGTACATGAAACACTATCGATTTGTAAAGATAAAATAAAAAAATAAAGTACCTTTTTTTAAAACTCATATTAATATACACATGTACGAAAATAATTTCTTTAAGTAAACGAGTCAATGACCTTGTAGGTAGTTGTCGATCGTTGCGTACTATCTACAGGTAATTGAACTCGCTCAGCTGACGTTTACTTATAGAAATTGATTTCGTACATGCGTAAATTAATTCGAGTTTAAAAAAGTACTTTTATTTTTATCTTTACAAATCGATAGTGTTTCATGTACCGAATCGACCCTCCACGGGATTAAAACGATTAAAATTTACGCTCCACGCGAGCGAAGTCGGTGGCAGACGTTAGTCATTAATAAAACAACCAATCGGTCATTGTCAGCTATTAATAACATATTAGTACATACCTAATCCTTTTTAGTAGAATACGGGTAATTATAGGTAATTAATTAGGCATTGTTACTGTTGTTAATTTATAATATGTAAACAGAACGACGTAGCCATGTTATTTATTCTACGGAAGTAATTTATAAACAATCTTTTTTTTTTTTTAAGTAACCATGGAGCTTCTTGCCGTTCTCAATATGAAACGACCAATTGGGACCGTGATCTAGCTTCTAACGTTTTATAAGTGCCCATGTAGGCCTATGTGAAATAAAAAAAGACAATTGCCAAAAGGTATTAATGGCGGCAGGGTCGGTGCTGTTGTTGAGCGACAGGCTGTTGCGCTGCGGGTTGCGGGTTCGATTCCGCACGGAACAAAATATTTGTATGACCTACAAATAGGTGTTACGGATCTGGGTATCTTGTGTGGCATGTGAGTATACATATTTGCGAACTCGCCCACAATACAGGAGTAATTTCTAATGTGGGGAAACATTTTAAATAAAAAAAATAAGTATCAGTTCTACGAACATTCTTTTAACAGTTAACCTCGAGTCGTAATCAACGTCCAATGTCAAATGTCTATCCAACACGGCAAATAGAAATTCACGTCAAACTCTGTCCCACGATACTTGCAATTTAAATCCGCCGATTGTAAAGTTAAATTAAATGTTTTCTCTTATTTGTAGAGCGTGAAACTGAGTAATTAAAACTATTAATAGTATGTAAATTGTGATCATCGAAAGTTATTAGTAGCACACTTCAATGATCACCATAATTTATTCCTCTATAAGTACATGCTAGCGATCTGCCCCGGCTTCGCACGGGTGCAATACTGATATTAAATATATTATGCATGTATTATATACACCATTAAATTTTAGTTGTTTTAATCCCGCGGAGGGTCGACTCTATACATGAAATACTATCGATTTGTAAAGAAAAAATTAAAAAATAAAGTACATTTTTTCAAAAACTCGAATTAATATTCGCATGTACGAAATTAATTTCTTTAAGTAAACGAGTCAATGACCTTGTAGGTAGTTATCGGTCGTTGCGTACTAACTAACTACAGTTCATTGGCCCCGCTCAGCTGACGTTTACTTAAAGAAATTAATTTGGTACATGCGTAAATTAATTCGAGTTAAAAAAAAACACTTTATTTTTTAATTTTATCTTTATAAATAACCTTTATGAATATCTTTATAAGTATAAAACACCTACAAACCGTCTTCTTGAATCACTCTAACTACTAAAAAAATCGCATCAAAATCCGTTGCAAAGTTTTAAAGATCTAAGCATACATAGGGACAGACAGCGGGAAGCGACTTTGTTTTATACTATGTAATGATTAACTGACTGACTGACATATCAACGCAAAATCGAAACTCCTGGGACTAGGAGTGTCATTATGCACAAGGTTTCCTTTTATGATGAAAGCTAGCACTAAGAGGGGATTTTTCAAAGGGATGAAACGGGGTTTCAAAATTTGTATAGAGAAACTTATTTCACGCAGAACCAGGGGAGTAACTACCGCCATATCTGCCGTATCAATTATACGGGCTACAGGCGTCCCGACCGCGTAGGCAAAAATTAGCAACAAATTATCCACAACTGTCTCGTATGGTAAACCAAGCATTTATAAAAACTAGCTATGCCACTGCGCAGAACTCAACATTTTTATTTTTTTATTTTTAGGTAATGGGCAATTAGGCAGTGGCGGACCCTACTTACGAGTTGTAGGCCACCGGTTCAGAACCCAGCCAGACGCATTACTTTGTGAAATTTATTTCATCACCAGTACTCTTAAAACCGTATAGGAAGATATCATGAAGAAACCAGCATGTCCTATAACCAAAAATTCGAAAACATGTGACATCCACCAATCTGCACTGGGCCCGCGTGATGGGTTTTCCCTCTCCTAGAGAGGAGGCCTGAAAACTGCTTTTGAATTTGTGACCTATCTACCCAGTTTTCTGATTTTTTCCTATTCTTGCACTATGAGACCTTGCTTTATGCCACATTTCAGGATTCTAGGTCAACGGGAAGTATCCTATGAATTTTATTTCCATTGAGTTGGCAAAATATACATTTTTTGCGACATAATCGGCAGTATCTTTTTTTTTCGCTAACTCAGAACTTTTACTTTTTCACAGCTTCAAGGGACCGTAGACTTGGATAGGTACCTACTTATGTAATTTAATTTCAACTCGATAACTCCACGTGTTCCCAAGATAAAGGGTCTTGACAGACAGACAGAAGGACAACAAAGTGATCCTATAAGGGTTCCGTTTTTTTGAGGTACGGAACCTTAAACATGATGATAAATTACACATTTCAAAGCGTAGATCTCTATGGAAAAGAATGTTAAGAAGCTCCAAACTTTGTCTTTGTATGTTCTTACGCCAACGTAAGCTTTATCAAATTGAACAAGGAATAGTAGGTAATAATCGTATTGGAACGTAAATTATAATAAGACATCTCAATCAGAACTGTGCCAATAAAATGGCCACCACAGAACATCGGCCTTTCCATTAGAGGCGAATGGTAGGACAGAGTGATTACCATAATCACTACGCTTGCCAAGTGACTGATTAATCGCAGCATAACGTTAAATAGTGGTCCCAAGTTTTCTGATCAACTTGATTGATATAGCATTTAAATAAATAAACTGTAAATTAAATAAATGACGGGTCCATTAGACTAGTAATAGGACTAAACGAAACAAATTAATATTTTCTTTATCTATGTCCCTGCAGCGTACAGGTGTTTTTCAAAAGAGATTTTATCTGGAAATGCACCCAACATAGTTTTTTTTTTTTTTTTTTTTCGGTAGGTAAAATCATCCAATGACAAATCCCGCCCTTGGGTGGAGCGGGAAGTAGTGTCAGACTCTTACTGACTAAAAACCTACCCCGTTCCATTCTTCGCCTTGGTCCCAGGGCACCCAACATAGTTGGAAGTATGTCAACCAACTTGCGTCTGCCAGCGGTTTCGCTCGCGTACCTAACAGTAGGGTTCTCCATACAAACTTTGAACCCGTTTGAATTTAGAAAAATCCTTTCTTTTTCTTTGTATATGTCTTATACGGAACGTTTGTGCAAAATTTCAATGTCCTAAATCGAAGGGTTAAAGGGGAGTCGGTAATTGAGGCAGAACTTTGTCTTTTGTATATTGAAATTTTAGATATTTTTTAACCAATCATGCCTCAATAGCTCAAGGGGCTTGGAAGACAGGAACATGGTCTCTATGAGGACATGGCATTTTTTATTCTAATAATCCACGTTTCTGTAGGATATGTTTCTATTTTCACCCAGGCAATACCGACCAAAAGCTAAGCTCAGTACACTACGACCGAAATATCTTGATCGCCCCGAACTTCAGACAATTGGCTGCGCATGCAGTAATACTTTTTTAAGAATCATGTGGCGAATACTTTGAAATACCTATCATATGCGCATAGTTCAGACCGCGTAACTTCACAGTAACCAACATATTATAATCATACTATAGCTAGAGGTGATGTCACTAGGTATTGAGTTCCAAATATGCCATTATAAAGAATAATAATAAGAGAAATAGCTACTTACTCGGCGGTAGTTCCTGTGTTTGTTCGGGCCTCGTCTCCTCCCTAGCGACCCTCGCCAGCTTTTCCGCATAATCCCGGAGCCGCTGAAACAATCATATTATTTTGTTGAAACACTATACAATATTACAGCTAATCTGTTGGTACTTTACTGTGTACATAGGAAAAAGCTTCTAGAGGATTATAAGATTGAACGAAATTACGCTGTAAATGTTGAAGATCGATATGAAGTGGCGATTTAGTACCTATAAGCTACTTCTTGAAATGCCTACTATACTCCTAGTACGCTCAAGTACTTTTCAAGTTCAGAACTCTACATAAATATTAATGAAATATGTGAACTTCTTATTTCTATCCCAACTTTGTACAAATCAATGTGTGGCAATATCCGATTGACAGCACGCAGACCAGGCAACCTCGCCCAGAACATTTGATTACCAAGGAGTGCTTTACTAAATAAATCATATTTAAACGCACCCTTCATGCACTATTGATTGGTATCAATCAAAACGCATTTTCATATTAATTCGTTCCGATAGAAAGGCCAGATTCTGACGGTCTGGCGCCGAACAAAACCACTTGTTGAACGGGAATATCATAACATATAACTATCTAATACCTATCCATCACAATCTTGTTACATAAATTACGTAACAGGAGTAACAAACAAAGTGCAATAACAATGGAATTCTAAAAACAACAGTTACAAACATGGTTTCTAGGATCTCCCGCAATACGTCCCTCATGTCAATCAGCTCATAATTAAACAATTAAGGTAAATCAGAATGCGTTTTCACGTTAATTGTCAACTGTGTAGAATGCATAAGGTTGCTAATTACCATCGGGATGCATTCATACCCTGGTCATGGTAATCGAGGCACGATCTCGCAATATCTTGAGATCGCCGTAGCTGCTCTATCGTCCACATTTACTGCATCAAGTGCTTAGATTTACGGCCGTTTTGCACTTTAAATTGGGCGTATTACAGGTTATAAGTATATAATAAAAACATAAAGACGACCGGGGCTGTGTTATGTTATCTGTGGAACGTTTGAGATGCTCGACGCGGAGTTATTTTGGCCACGTTATCGTGGAGAGTGGCTGCACTCCGCCTTGCCCTCGGGTTACGATAAATCAATAATATCTTGTACCTAAGTGAATTATCGATATTTTACATTTTATGCCTATTTGTTATCGTTAATAGGAACGAACTTAACGATCGCACTGCGCAATTACCTCTAGGCTAGGCTGTTTGTCTGGCCCGCGGCGTACGCATGTACCTACTCCTTCAATGGCGGATACTTTAGGAATCAGTCATTTGACATTCTCTGCTCTATCGCATTGGAAATAAATCTTGAGGGATTCTAAGTAGTCTAACTGTAGTAGGATAGGCTTTTAATATTAATAAATTGCTTAAATAATTCAGCCAGCATGCTTTATGAGTAATGATGATGGCTGTCATTTGTTATGATTTGCTGTTCATCTGGTAGCTCCAGTTAATCTAAAATATCTACTCGGTTCATTCAATTTTCTCGAAGGCAAACATTAATCTCGGTACGAAAGTAATTAATAGAGTACCTACTTAAAATTTTCATATATTCTAACGATTTTTTAATGTTTTCCTTGTTCAAATAATTTTGGTTTTAAATCTTGTTTGAAGAAAAGTAATCTATTGAATGATTGTCTCCTTTGTGTTTAGAAGCCTAAAAAACCTTTGCTCCTAATTTCATTTTTAAAGAAACTCTTAAAAAAATATTGAGATTATATTTATCCGCTTCGTGATCGCGATACGATGAGGAACTGACTGACCGACATTTATCAACGCTCAGTCGAAACTACTGGTTTCTGAGAACGTGAAATTTTGCAAAAGGCTTCCTTTTATGACGTAGGCGAGTATTACTTAAATTCAACTTTCCCCGCGCGCCTCAAGGAGTTGTCAGCAAACCATAGAGGCCCTGCTTGCTAGCACGCAGTCAGGGTGGAAGCCTACTGGGGCCAGAGTCGGCTTCTGAAAGGAAGGCTCGGCACTGGTATGAAAGGCAATGAAGGAACGGAGTGGGTTTTTAGTCGGTAAGAGTCTGACACTATCTCCCGCTCCGCCCAAAGGCGAGGGATGTCATTGGATGATTTTCACCCACCATTAAAAAAAACCCTATGTCCATCAATCTTCACCAAAATAAATGTTATTCAGCAGGATTGTTGGACTTGACAAAGCAGTAGGCTTACGTACACGTGTCAATATCGACCATGCCATTGAGCGTGACACATGTACGACCAGGAACACAAGCAACGTGAATTGGAAATCAAATCTTGTTTGTTTTCTCAAATCTCATTAAGCTTTTCAAATGATTCCTTGAATTCTCGGATGGCGTTCGTGTTGATGCTACGATGATGTATGAAAGCAATGATTTCCATTCAATGTGCACGTGCACAAATGGCTCTACCGATAGGCTCGTGTTTGCTCTCTATTTGTGTGATAGACGATACAGCACGTTTTAAATTGCGTAGGAGTACCTAACCTATAACAGACCCCAGCAGGGAATTGGAATGTCTAAGCCCGTTTTCATAGAAAAAAATGAATCCCGCATTTTTTTTTTTATTTGTGTTAGGTTCGCGCTTGACCGCTATCTCACCTGATGGAATCACCTAATCCCGCATGAGTAATCCTGCATTTCCGATCCCGAAGAAAAATTGTGCGCAAACGCGGGATCCCGAATTTGCGGGATTCCGCGTTTGCGTGTTGGGATCCAATTACCAACAGAAAATACTTAGTGTAGTTAGCTAAAAAAAAAATTCAAATTGTCTCAATATTTTTTTAAAGGTTTTTTGTTTATTTAGCATAAACATATTATTCTGTTCGCCTACGTTCATGTTTTGATATCCCTAGACAAATGCCGACATTGTACGCTACAAATGCTACAAGGTAAGTATCTCCCGGCCGCAGAGAATATGTACAAGATATTACCCTACTTATCTTAGATCGGAAAACATTCTACTATCTAACTAGATTTGCTGTGCATTTATAAAAGTCTTATAAGAGATAAAACAATGCGGAGATCCGATAACGGATACTTGCATTGCATATTCAGGCAGTTATTCATAGAATGCTGTCATACGAATCAAGATTAAGTAATTTATATAAGTGACAAATAAATAAATACATGTCATTAAGTTTTTAAAAAATGGTAATTTAAAAAACTAAAAAACCCGACTGCTTTTCTGAGTATTCATGAAAAAGCCCTAAAACAAGAAAGTCGTTGTAGCAGTCGGGACCCATTACATCATAGATCTACTGACTAGACGGCTGACTTTCTAGAATGGGTCCCGACTGCTACAACGACTTTCTTGTTTTAGGGCTTTTTCATGAATACTCGGAAAAGCAGTCGGGTTTTTTAGTTTTTTAAATTACCATTTTTTATTTTTTACTTTTTTAGTTTTATTTTTTTTACGATATCACTTTCACAGTAATTACAAATCTAACGACGCCTCGCAAACTAAAATCAATCGAGCCGTTCAGGCCACAGAGCGTGCCAAATATTTGAATTTGGCGCCAAAAATTCGCCATTTTGTTTTTTTTATTTTGATATACCCAGTGTCACTCTCACAGTAAATACGAATCTAACGACACCTCTCAAGCTAAAATCCATCGAGCCGTTCAGGCTGCAGAGCGTGCCAAACAATTATACATACATACATACATACATACATATATACATACATACATACATACTCTCGAAAAACATAACCCTCCTTCTGGCGCAGTCGGGTAAAAACACTGACCACTGAATAAACGCTTTTTAACAACGAGTATCACGGATAGTCCTCTGCGCAGAGAATGCTTGGAGTCGGATGAAACTGTCACACATATTCACCTCGAGTACACAGTCGATAGTTAAATAAGACCAACGAACCTTGGGAGCACTGAATTCACTCATAGACGGCCTGAGTAAACTGAAAGGAATCATCTGCTTTTGGAGAGAGGTGGACTGGTTGGAATGAAGGCAACCATTGCCCACGCACAATAGTCAGGAAACCAGATCACAAAGATAAGATAAGTTAAGATCATGTCTATTGGCATTGCGTACTCTTATTGGATGCGTGCTCTAGTCATACCCGAAAGTTGCTGCTAAGTACTACAAAAACATTAGAATGTATTACATTCGCATTCTAATGAAAAACAGACTATTTAAAACTAAATACTTTTTAAATTTAACACTGGCTAAATGAAAAAACCGTGCAGTACTAAAAAAAAGGACTAGACATACTGAGATGACATTTTACACAGATCCCAAATGTGCACATTGTGCACTGCTATGATTCTTTAAAAACTCGTTGGCGTTGGTCATTCGTTACCTACTATGACTAATTATTCAATCTGACATAGTCATCTTTACGATCATCCATTTATAATGTGTACCTAACTACCTATAGTTATAAGTTATAACAATATCCATGTTGTTGCACAATCAATGGTTGCTCGCTCATCTTACGAGCTGTTGCTTTGTATTTAGTAACTTGAAGTCTTTCTACGGAAGTGTGAAACCATGTTTCATAACCCTTTTACGTTCCATCACGTAGTTTGAACAGACAAAGTGCCGGACTCATGTTAGTATACACCGCAATGGACAGCCTAGTGAAACTTTAGACCTATGTTACGCAGGTCGTAAAATCCCCTACAGTCATTGCAACAAGATCATAAATTAATTGATTGAGTACAAAGTGGTATTAATATAATTATCTTGGGGAAGTTATACAAGAACTTTAGGCTGTATTAATATTAAAACACAGTTGTGTTCTTCTATAATAAACTCCTACTTCGAAATGCATTTTGGCGGGTGACATGAAATTATTTAGTTAATGTATTTGGTAGAAATCGGACAATCTAGGCTCGTGACATGCTCGTGACAAACAAAGTGGATTTAACATGAATTTAATGAGGAAATTAAGCAAATAATCAACTTACAGTAATAAATTTGTTGAATTACGAGTAACTAATCTACTCATTAAATTCTGTAGGGTTGTGAAGGGTTTACCCACTTGGCTTTGTAAAAAAAACTAACTTTATATCACGACGACTGAATTTAGATCATGAAACGATCTAAGCAATGAATGATGATGAAGGAAGTCAGATAAAAGTTTCGACATGGACGACATTCATGGATTTAATTAAAATCCTATAGCAATATTATTAAAAATAATATGGGAAATAGAATGTCCGAGAAAAAAATATCGATGATGACATCCAATGAGGACTTGTTTATTGGATTAAGCCTACAGGGTTCCTGCGTCGACGGCGCTTTGTGTTTCACGTGCCTTTAAATGAGATGTCTGTAAAATAGATAGGGTCTACTAGTGTACTCGTAGATGGTTGCTAGTTCTGGTGGATTGTTCGAAAGAGTTACTGTGGTCCTGGAACGCAATGTCAACTGAAGAAACACTGGTAAGTTTTAAGTTAGGCCAACCCTTTCCTTCCGCTCCACCCAGAGCGAGGTATGATGATATCCAACCTCGAAAAATAAATTTAGAGAAAAACCAAGCAGTTATAGCACCATCAACACGAATTTTTAATGCTGTAACTAGAACTTAGGTAGGTACATAGAATAGCGTAGATGGAGCCTCCCAGATGGAAGATCTGCAGAGTTACTCAATTGACTTTCCTGTTTAGCGTTTCCGCCAACATAACCTAAAGAAAAGTCACGTGACAAGTAACATGACAGGTGTCATTGCCATACATTTTGTACTTAGCGTTTGTCGGGAAGGTCAACAAAAAAGTCATTTCATCCTGTGTAGTTTAGAAACTTCAAATTAATTTGATGTTGTGCTTAGAATTACCTAATTAACTGCCTGATCACAACAATAAAATCACAATAGCCGTTGAACATTTCTGACCCAAATACTTGTGGCTTGAAATCCCGAAGCTGTAAATTTATTGCATGCAAGGATTCCCGAGTTCGTGAGAATATTCAACCGTTCCATTATTTCCGTCTTTAGAATGTTTTGACACGCCGATTCACGAGGTGTTTCAGACATTCGTCTTGTTTAAATTGTTGCCGTAGAAGGCGTTATTGTTAACTACGATAATTAGGAATGTGAAACTAACAAATGAGCTGTAGGCAGCATTGACATTTCATTCTCTTTATTAAGTTAAGTTTATGACGCAAATGCAGAACACAATAATAAAAAGTATACTTTATTTCACGGCCACATCTTTTCAATTTCAATAAATGCATTAAACAGTTTCTACTCACTACCAGCACTTGCATCTTAGCTTCGTTCTTCGGCCACTCCTCGCTCATTCGCTTACCTCTTGCGGTCGTTTACCGCAAAAATATAGACAATAATTTACAACAGTTATATCGATGGCTCCGGGCTATCATTATCTCGTGATCGTGTTGGTTTTCAATGTTTAAACGTGAATGAGAAATTCAGAAATGTCAAAACGATAAAATGTACTTTATTGAACTGTTGGGATAACGATAATCACGAAAACACGCGCCGGCTCAGTCAGTTTTACGTGTGCCCTTAACAATAATATTCATTACCGTGTAATGTAAGCAATATCAACAGAACAGCAATAAGGCAGTAGGTAATCAAGATCGTGTAGCTCCAGGCTGTAGAACACATTCAATAATAATACCGTTTTCTATCATTGCGTTATCCGTTTTATAAATCCTTTGTGTACTATTGATATTGCAGGATTTATTGGAAATTCTAAGTACATGAAAATCAGACAGCTGTTTTTACTAACCTTCCAAAAGGTGATTTACGATCTATCTGAATGTCACGAATGTTTACTCGCCCTTTTCAACGAACGTAGTAGAAACATAGTCTATGGTTGAACTTCTGTTCCACAAGTTTCACATGATCGCTAGGTTTGTTAGTGGACCAAGCACCCACGTGACAGTTTCGTTGATAGATTACGGTATAAATAACCGTCGGACAAGTCGTAGCTTAGAGCCACGCTCGGCTCGTCCCGTTGATGGCAAAACAATACAACAAATTACCAACACTATTGTTAACTTCTTACATCACCCACACCTACGTACAATGTACTGTGTACGAGCATGTAGGCGCTAGACGCGTTCGAATTTCGAATTTGAAGTATGGTTTCTCCAGAGTGATTTATTTTATTTAATAAATTGTCTATGAAAAATGGTAGGTAAATGGCCGGCATTGTTTGATTTTGAAAAATAAAAACTCTTGCTTTAGATAAAACAATAGTATAGCTTGATCTATCTACTTACAACGACGTGTGTAGTTATCTCTCTTTGCTTACAATGAACAAACTCAATAACATACAGATTCAGAGACACATGGGTCGATTTCCGCCCATCCGGGCAATCCAATAAACCCCGAGAGAAGCTGGCCATTCAAACAAATTAGCCAATCGTCAGAAAAACACGCAATCTTTTTGTAACCACGTTACATTCTCAGAATCATTCGGTACAAGAATAGGCCACTTCATTCAAAACCTAATTTTATACTGGAGTATCCTTGCAGATTCTGGTTGTATGGCAATGCACTTATTACATTCGATATGTTCATAAGGGCATGTTGTGCATCATAATAATTAAAAGTTCTGCATATTTACCTACTTATGTAGCTATTAGCTACAAATAGTTCTATATGATAGACGAGCACCACGTCAGGCAAAGGCGTCTCTATCTACGACTTCAAGTGACATTCTCGTCTCGAGTTTCATATCTTCCGAATCTTTAAAGCCACCAATCATCGTTGAACACCCAGATAGAAGACTTAGGCAATGTAGGAGGACCTAAAGGAAGGTAGCTTTTGTAGACCATAAGCTTGTTTTTGCTCTACCTTATGGCATACCATGTACTTACCATAGGGTAAAGAGGATGATGCTCTGTTGTAAAATTCTATTTAGTTTTTAAAACAAGGACTGGCCTGTTTCTTGCCAGTACCATAATGTCAAGAAAGGTCGTCAGATCATTCTGGAAATAGTTCCTGTTGTTGTTTCCCAGCTGTCGAGGGAGGAAGAATCCTTTACTAAAAATAAATTTATTCGTAGGAAATAAAACAATCATGTTTAGATCACAAAGCATTCCGATATTTATAAAGAAATTATATTTAGTTCCGGAGTTCTTTATTTAGTTTCGTCCCGTTTTGATAGAGAATATTATACAAAAGCTTTGCTGAAGGAAATTCAGAGTTTTACAAATAAATGGGTTACTGTTTTTGGAACAAAAGACGTAGTACGATTAGGGGAGGAGACGCGGCACCGTCTGCGTACACCTGGCTGCGCAGGCGCACGCGATCATTAAAAATGTTTATTTAAAAATCCGACCGCTTAACGCCGGCCGCCTCTCCACAAGAGTGAACCACGTGTTTATTATGATGACGTTATATAATTAATGTTTCTCTGCGTAATTTGTAAACACACTGCATACTAAGTTATTCATAAACTATTATTGTTGGAGTTATCATTAACGCAATCAATTAGTACTAACTAATTATGCATGATCTATAATGGCATTGATATAAAATTCTATCTACTCTATCTCGGTATATAAACTACGTTATAGTTATTAGTATAACATAAACCATATTGCATCAACAGACTTGACTAAATATAGAGCAATGTTTGAACTTGTGTGCAACGAGATTACAACGTACGTAAAAGAATTTTGCATGTTGAAACATTAATAAATCAGAGTGTTTAAGAGTTCGCGTAGGTACACTGGTACACACATACTGCATAACCATTTCCAATGTCTACAAACGGTCTGTCTATTTTCCTAATGTGCCGGCCGGCGCGGGCGCAGGCGGTCTCTTCATCCATTGGTCGGTGCTTTTTAACAAAACAAGACTCTTCCTGAAACATCAACAACATATCAATGAACGCATTAACAGATATAAATGAAAACAAATCTTTTTATTCATATTTATTTGTGTTATTATAACTTTCAACAAATTCTGGTTTCGTTCAAAAAATTTCAAGGATTATTTTTCCGACCCAAATATCGACCAATAGAATTGCACCATTCCACGTCACGTGGTACAACCTACATGGTATTATACTGATAATTTTTTGAAAATTTTCTCGTTGTACCACGTGACGTCGAATGGTGCAATTCTATTGGCCGACATTTGGGACGGAAAAATAATCCCCCGAATACCACACGAGCTTCAAAATTATCTCTTGTGGTATTATAAGTGATAATTTTTGTTTAGAGTGGATAGGGGCGTTACGCAATAAAAATATTGCCTTGTCAAAATAATCATCGTAAACTATGAGGCTCTTCGAGGAATAAATGAGCACCATACGTTAGTGTTATTTTAGATAGAGTAGCCTAAGGGATCTCTAACGTGTTCGATATACAATGCGTGAGTCAACACAACGGACGCTCGGCGACTGAAAATGTCGAAATAGGAAAGTTCATTAAGCTCGTGCTGCGGCTGCGACGTATAATCCTGAAATGTTTACTCAGCAATAAAGGCGCCTAAAACGCACTAAACTATGACATAAAAAGTTTAAAAAGCTCTCAGTAGATCAAACAAGATGAGTGGTGTCGCTCACAGACGGCGCGGTGTTGGGTTACGGCCGGCGGGTCACATTTGTCCCAAAAAATAAACACCAGATTGGTGTCAAAAAGTACACTTTTTATGACACCATCAGCCCGTAAAACCCTCAATCCTCTGTTTATTTTTAATAAATCTTCCGCGAAGGTCGATGAGCCTTTGATCCGCCGAAGCAAACTTTGCTAATCCATCTATCATTTACATACGATGTAATTCAGATGTGATACGAGAATTTGACGAACAAAATAATTATGTCCTATTTATCTTTGTTTGGTTTGTTTATTTTTACTTTGGGTTTACGTTTTACTGTTACAATAAAACAAAGTAATTAATTGTTTAGTAGTGTTCTCAATTTTATTTCAGATTTGTTTATTCCACAGTAATGTAAGCGGTACACCTAATCAAAGCTAGGTCAAGCGTGTCTAAAATAGACGGACAGATCTATCAGTACTTCGAGAACCATTGCCATAATGGAAGTGCATATAATGTATAATCCCTGCCGTGTAGGCCGTAATGAGCCATCGTAAATCAGGGAAAAGGTAATTCAATAGCAATGACTGCTCATATGAAGAGAAAATTGCAAGAGTATCAACATAGTGCATATAAGGGCTCTGCTTTCTCGGCATTCGAATGAAAGCGATGAGGCGAGAGGATGCATAGGAATGTAATTCACAACCGCATTGCTTTTAGGAAAGAATTCTTTCGATCGGTGCGTGCATAAGAAAAATCACGTCAAACGCGATCGTCAAGATCGGGTTTGCTACAGCTACAAATGACGTCATGCAGAGATTCAATTTGAAACTGCGATCGTCGGTCGTTGTCACTATCACCGCCAGTGTCACAGTGCGGAAATGTGCATTTGGGGCACCGGCACGCGGATTGTTGGCCTCGGTGCGTTCGGAACCACGTCCCAGTTGCAAGACCCGGCCCGACACACATTCTCCGAACAATGATCCTTTAATTAGACGTTGCACCGTGTTCTAATGTTGCATAGCTCGTTTACGCAATGCTCTGTTTCAGTTTGAGTTTATAGGAGCACCTGTTTAGCTCTTACAATGGTCGTCATTCTATATTGATTGGACACAGAACATATAATCCAGACGTAGACTGAACACTTAGTGATTTTGGCATATTCCAGAAACGCTGAAGTCTGAACTTTATTCGTACCTGGTCTTAGATGTACTGCTTTGAACTTCGACAATAACGGAATATTAAATATATCCTAATATTATATAGTTGAAGAATATCATTTTTTTGAGAACTCAGGAACTACGGGTTCGAATTGACAAAATCATTAAGTGTTGGATAATTCATTTATCGAAGAAGATAAATAAGATAACATCACGGTACAACCCGCAGAAGTGGAGTAGAAATTAAAGACGCATGTGAAACCGCGGGAGACAGCTAGTATTTTGTAGTAATCGAAACTGCAGGTAATACTACAAACCTCAGTCACAACATTCGCAACTATTAATAAGTTCCGAGTAAAGTGAAACTTCGGAGTTTCTCTGGTTATGCGTGTAACCGCAGGGGTCGTTTGAGTGTATATGATTCGGTTCCCAACAGTTCTATATTAAAGTCTGATCGATTACTGATGAGGTATTAATATAATGTTTATAAAACAATATAGGCTTGCTCCAAACAAGTAATTACAATCAAGATCATGTTGCTATTTACAAAACGTCTTGCTTACTTATAATGAAAATCTAAATTAGTCATTAGTTATTGTTTTATGGATAGAAGTACTTCTAATAAGTCAATTTCTTTATGAAACCATTTATTTACGTTTACATCAGAAAGTGGGTTTCAATCTGAAGCAAAATCCTCTTGATTGATCACTCAAACGTTGTAATATTTTACGTGAACGGATAGATGTTATTCGATTACTGAGATAACCATTTAGGAGTAAGTTATTTTTTATTCTAATCATTTGTGCTACAATCTGGTTTGTAGAAAAACAGCACAGATTTTACGTGATAGCAAAAAATATAAAGATGATTCAATGGGTTTGAGCAGCTCTTGCGCAATTCTTCATTCAAATTGACTAGTGAAATGAGAGTAGGTATATGTATATACGGAATCTTTATTTCTAAGAAGTGTATGGGTGGGCGATGATGATATTGATGATGGAGGTGGATTACGGTTCATTCCCTCTCTTAGAGAGGAGGCCTGCCCAGTAAGGCTGATAAAAAGAAATGTATGAAAATTTTGTAAGGCATGACTAGGTGGGGCAGGGGCACGCTTGGGCGGCCGGTGGATGAGTATCCAGCGCCTGCGCAAGCGCGTGGGATGCTGCACTCGCTACAAAAACGCGCGCCCTTGAGCACGCCGCTCTGTTTATTCGACTGTCGTCTAGCACTTAACGCCAACGTCGATATTTGCTATTTTTGCACGATACAACAGCAAAAATTCGGTCTGTGGAAAATTATAGACCATTTCCATGTCTAGTGAAGGATTTTTGTAAAATTTTGCTGGAAACTGTCAGAACTTTTAATTATAAACTTTTGAAGGATGTTTGTAAATTTTTCAGCTTATAAAATTTAGCTAGATAATCTTGACGAAATCAATTGACGACCTACTTTCAAAGGAAAATCTTTACTGGGTACTTTTTCAGTAAGGTCGTGCACAAGACACATTGAGTATTTTCAAAAACAACCCTAATTACTTCTGAGAATCGAAGTAGTTACGCGAGAATAAAATAGATTTTTATTACTTTTAAGGCGCTTGAGATAACGGGCCTGAGCCCGTTCTAATTTTACTGAACATGACTTAATTATTCGCATCCCTAGAGCGTAAGGTAATATTTTTTCTATGTTAATATAATATTATAAAGAAGATTATTGAAATTCTTATCTGAAAGAAATATAAACAACTTTCAAATAAAAGACAAAACTTTAATTTATTGTGCAAGGTAATCAGAACATCCTTCTTTTTTTAAGTTTAATTAGAGGTAAAATTAAGTATTTATTTTTAAGAAATTAATTATAAAATTCGTTCAGTTATTTTTTTTTTTCTAATTTTAAGCTCTGCTTTCAATAGCTTATTTGGTAATCCTAGAAATACTAAAAATAATTTAGAAGACACATCAAATATTTCATTAATATACAATAATTCACTTCATTGATTTTGAATCACGATGTTAACTTAATTAGGAAATTAATTGCTGTAGTCATTCACCTGTCAAGCGTTGTACTTAGGTCTATTGAGGCAAATATGGATACAATTCAATAGAGCAATAAACGTACCCAGGTATATAAATTGTATATAATGGGAAAACTAGCTTTACCTGACGGGTCTCGAAATTGGTTTGAAGTCGGATTGCTTTTGTATTTAACTTCAAAATATTTTCTTTCACATAAACCTACATACGATTATGAAACGTAAAAATCTATGGGTATGGTTCCAATTGGTCGTGTCCTATGAAGAAGAAAAGAGATTCCACGGTTACTAACTACAAAAATGTATAGGTAATCTAAGGTAGGTTTTTTTTTATGGTAGGTAAAATCATCCAATGACAAATCCCGCCCTTGGGCTGAGCGGGAAATAGTGTCAGACTCTTACTGACTAAAAACCTACCCTGTTCCTTCCCTGCCTTGGATCCGGGGCCCTGGTATGTATTTTCATACCTCCCCAAAGCTCCAGACTAAGCCTCGACCCTACTGGGCCCCTACGGTTTGCTGACAACTCCTTGAGGCGCACGGGAACAGTGCGCGCCGTAAACGCCTTGGACTCGGTCCGGTCTGTTACCGGACAAACGGACAGCGAGCTACCCATTGCCCACCGCCCGCAAGCCCACGCCTACGGTGACCGGAAATTTGGATCGGAATTACGGCGGCGGCTGCGGCGTGAGCGCCGTTGCCTGATGCGGTCGGCCTCCTCCTTTGCTAGCATTACTGCTTCGCAGAAGGAGGCGACCGCGTGCCACTCCTCGCTCCGGAGCACAATCTAAGGTAGGTAGTAATAATTTAAAGGTGTGTATCTTTTATTTCAACGTCTTTTTGTACTTGTCTTTCTATTACTTCTACATCTAAGTCTACATTTATTTTTTTCAGCTTTGGAAAGAGATTTCCATTGGAGATTTCTTAAAAAATAATCACCTATTTCTTTTTCGGTGTGTAAAAATCATCCAATGACATCTCCCGCCCTTGGGCGGAGCGGGAGATAGTGTCAGCCTCTTACTGACTAAAAAACCCACGTTCCTTCTTTGCCTTTATAACAGGGCCGAGCATTCCTTTCAGAAATAGACCCTTGGCCCCAGTAGGCAAGTATCACTTTTTGTTTTCTTCTCGTTTGTTTATTAATTTATGTGCGTACCATATTAATTGCTAAAGTACCTACTTTTAAAGTTGAACATGTTAAACTTATTATAGAATCGATCGGTACATTCAACTAGTTTGATGAAAAAATATCCAAAAAAACGTTACACTGTACACACAATTCAATTATAATCATTAAAACCAATTGTCGAAATAAAAACTGTGTTTGCTCGTTAAGCTAGCTCTGAACTTTCGTAGATATATATTAATTAATATACGGACAAAGCCAGCAGTAGATTATATTAAAGAGAAAAACAAACAATTAACGTGTATTTAACCCGTCATCATTTTAATGAGGGTATTTCGAAGCAGTCTGGCGTGACAGATCGTAGGTATTATTATCGATATAATTATAAAATTTCTGAGAAAATATTAATGTTTTTTCTGATTTTTCTCATCTAGTAATGCTTAGATATTTCTAAGTACCAAAAATAATGTTGGGAATCATCCTTCCCACCTAAGTTTTCCAATTTCTGTAAGTGCGTAGAATAGTACATTTTGATACAAGTGCAGAAAGTTTGTCATTGCGACCGAGGCGTAATTCGCTCGAGCCGTAGGCGAGTCAGTTATGGAGCCGAGGGTTGCAGTGACAAAGGAGAGTGGGACTTCTGGGCCAAAAATGTAAATGATTGAGATATGCTTTTAAAAACTAGTTACATAATTCTATTTCAAAATAGAAAAAATCTAGCCCTAGTTGAAGTGAGGAAAATGAGATATCTAAAAAATAAGTTTTAGTCATGAGTAACCTATTTTAGGTTAGGTATACAATCGAAAAATAGTTTATTCCAAGGACTAACTCCTTGGAATAAACTATTTATCGATTGTATGATGTATTTTTTTTAATTTTTGTTGACAAGACTTATATTCTACTCCTTTCTACTTTTCTACTCTATGTATGATTAGTCGTAGACATGGGCATTTTTGGCTTTGAGTACATACGGATATTCATTTATTATTCCCCGAGAGGACGCCGGCGTCCGCACACCTATTGTCTTTCTATTGTGTCTCTAATTACGGTATTCAACAGGTTAATCCGATATCAGACTTCAAAATAGACTTTCTGTTTTTAGATATTCGGTTTTAGTAACGCCTAGCCTATACAATAAACCATAAAATAAAATATAGCAGTATTCTCGTAAATATTCTTAAGCACTAAAAATAAGATGATATTGTTTGCTTATTTCAATGTGCAATAGATTTTCATAAAAATCTAAATTGTGCGATTCGCACTGTCTTTTTTATTCCGCGTTTATATAAAGAGAAAAAGCGAATTTATACGCATTGGTCAGTTTGAGTTCGGCTGTACACAAAATTCATTTGACCTTTCTCAGCTCCAGCTACATCTACGTATCCAGTGCTATTATTCGTCGATTGTGATTAGTTTGGTTGTTTATATCGTTTAGCTTGGCTAGGCCGGTTTTATAAATCTGATTTTCTAGACCGAGAAAACGATAAAAATGTGTTTGAAATTGACTTTTAAATTCGTTTTTATATATCGAACACATGCCTAGTCACTCGTCTCGTATTCTTCGGTTACTTGCGGTATAATGACTAGTAGTTGCAACCTCTTCCGTCACGGCATAGGACGGATGAGGTTGCAGCTAAACGGCATAGAGTTATTATGTCGATGAGATATACTGACATAATATAGAAACGTCACTAATAAAAAGCTATTTTAAAATTCCTGTTTTCCATAAAGGCCATTAATGAAAAGTTGAAGTTGAAATATAATTGTTGTTATTGAACTGCATCTAGAGTGTAGAGTATTTTCTACACACCATCTAAGCACTCCAGATTAAATGCTGAAATGCACTATGTCGACGACCTATGTATGTTGAAATGATATTGTCAGTGATTTCTCTTAATGGCGCCACAACCTGTAAGTATAATCACCCCACATTTTATTATTAACCAGCATCTACTACGATGCACCGTTTTCTTTCTCCACGATATTAACAAATAAAAATATATTTTTAGAGAACATTGATATTATTTACATTTTACTAAATTATTTTTTGAATAAACTATTATTCCCATGTTTCAGGTAATCGATAGTGACTACATTTATCAACCTAACTGGGACTTTGCTCAAAGGTCGTCTGTTGATGAAACAATACAAACCGGCCACAGTTGTATTGGTCTCCACTGTGGTCGTTCTCTTGCATCACGAATCACTACTTCATGTAACTCGTGAATCGAGAATTTATAATTTTATTCAATTATTGATTATGCCTCGAAACGGAAATTCTTGGTTTGCATGGTGTTTATGAAAAAAAAAATTATATGTAAACTGTTTTATTATAAATTAAATATGACCCTTTGCTTTACCATTGCCATTTGGGAACGCGATAATCATGGCGGTAAGTCCCTTCTTTGAGGAATGGCTGGAGAGGCGTCACGACGTCGAACCTTCCACGTGCCATAGGTCCTCCCCAGATATGGTAAATTCCAAATTCAGATGGAAGAAACGCCCGGGTCATCATTGTGCGGACCACCCGAAAAACAGGACAGAGGGGACAAGCAGTGGTCGCCTCCTTCTGCGCAGCAGTAATAATAGCGAAGGAGACTGCGGCAGCCTGAGGAAATAGAGACTCTCACACCCCAGCCACTGAGACCCTGACCCCGACTACCAGCCAGGAGGATGATGAGTAATGGGTAATTCGCTTTCCGGCCGTCTACTAACCGTCCAGACCGAGTCCGAGACGCCGACGACCGTAGTATTTCACACGCGCGCCTCATAGAGATGTTAGCAAAACCGTAGAAGCCCAACAAGCCCGATGTCCGCTGGGGTAGCGGATAGTTTCTGAAAACGGTTCCAGAAATAAGTGTAAGTGAAGGACAGAGACGTGGTTTTAGAAAGTATGTCTGACTCGCCACTTTACTCTACTCTAGAGCTTTTTCTTTGTGGTAGGTAAAATCATTCAAAGACATCTCCCGCCCTTGGGCGGAGCAGGAGATAGCGTCAGACTCTTACTGACTAAAAACCTACCCCGTTCCATCATTGCCTTAGTTCTGGGGCCCTGGTATGCATTTTCGTACTTCCCCAAGGCTCTGCTGGGCCCCTACAGTTTGCTGACAACTCCTTGAGGCGCGCGAGATCAGTACGCGCCATCAACGACTTGTCCTCGGTTCAGACTGTTACCAGACGGAAAGACAGCGAGCTACCCATTGCTCGCCGTCCTCAAGCCTGCGCTAACGGTGGCCGGAAATTGGGTTCAGAATCCCAGCGGTGGCGGCAGTGTGTGCACCGTTGCCTGATGCGGTCGGCCTCCTCCTCTACCCTAGAGCTGGAGAAGTCTTTTGATAATTTTCCACCTCAATAAAAATACAACCTTACCCTAAATATATGAATGATGGGTTGTTTAATATTTTTTCATTCTGCAAAACTCTCAATAATAAATAAATACTGTCAATCAAAACTTAATATCTTACATAACCTCACTTTTACTAAATCTCTGATAACTCTTCTCTCTGACTGATAAATTCCGCAGAATTTTCAGCAAATGGTTGAAAATATATTAGCTACTAACTGACATCACTTTCATTTCTTTACTACCCAGGCCCAACATTGTATGAAAGCGTATCTGTCTCCTTTGCACTTTTACGCACTAGTTCAGAAAACAGCCTGTAAGCGGTGGGATATGAGCGGGTTTCCGAGTAAGTGTATTGAAAAATTTATTTCAAAAGTTTGGTTTCGTAACAACGTTTTTACTACATCAACTATACTCGGTTTTGGCTAGGGTATGGCTCTCCATTAAATTTTCAAACTTCTTCCGCTTTAGGTGGACCGAGAGGAAGTGTCAGACTTTTACTGACAAAAACCTTCAGGTGCTCTGCGTTCCAGGGCCGCAGTCA
The DNA here is from genome assembly GCA_958295575.1 of Leucania comma. Taxonomy (NCBI): domain Eukaryota; kingdom Metazoa; phylum Arthropoda; class Insecta; order Lepidoptera; family Noctuidae; genus Leucania; species Leucania comma. Next base: position 9,724,497 of record OY282468.1, read on the forward strand.
ATCTTTGGAACAGTCCAACAGCCACTAAATAACCACCTTACTGTATACAAACTGGCATTTGATGAACTTTACTCGTATTAATTAATTCTTCACACGTCTAATACAAGTTGTCAAAGGCTTTCGTGTAGTTGATGAATACTAGGTACTGCCTCTAGTGGTTTTTGAACTTAAGTTTCAACACTACATATTTTTCTATTATATCTAGAGCATATTGCATGCTTAATCACAAAGAGACCTAACACAAAAACCCTCATAATTGAATCTGAAAACTTGTTTCAAAAATATGGATCAATTTTCAAATTTCCTTTTTTTGAGTTACGTCTCTTTTTTATTTAACGTTTGAATCTGCTATTGGTATTTTTTTTTTAAACCGTTATTTTTTTTACGAGTGCACAAGCGCTAAAGTTCGCAGAGCCTTAATCAGACTCGCCAAGTTAGAACGGTCGTACTGTACTAAATCCAATAATCCCTTGCGAAACTTTAAAGTTTTCAAAATCAAAATAGTAACAAATAGCATAGCAAATCCAATTGCTGTGGAAACCGCGCTGCTAGAGTACTTGGATAAATATATTTGCCTCGGAAGCCAAATTTGCTTCAAGTTTTCCAGGAATTTAACCCAGGTTTTGTTATAAAATGGAGCAAATTTTGGGGACATTAGGAATTAATCAAAAGCGAGCTCACATTAAAGCTAAAATAGAACGTTATGGACTTCTGTTTCTGTATACTTCTGTGCTTTACATAAGGTTAATTAATAAAAAAAGGAGACAAGAAGCTTAATACAAGTATGCGAACGCGCTGTGAAAAGGAGCATTTTGAATATAAAATTATAAGACCATCAAAGGAATGCCACAGTAAGAAATTTTTTTAAGTATACACCGTTAAATTTTGGTCAAGCGCAATGTTAAATAATATTTTAGTTTGTAAAATTGGAATGATTCAGTGAAACTTTCCGACAGTTTATTATTTATCCCTTTGCGTCGGATTGGCCCGACGAGTGTTTTCGTGTCCTATTCGCCAGACGCCAAGGTCGTGTGTTTGCGACTGGTTACTCTATCTCGTTTAGCTCTTCAATCCCCATAGGTGACATGAAGAGCTGAGATGATGACCCTGGCGGAATAAACGCGGAAGCATTTGTCGCATATATTCGATTCAGGTAGATAAAAGGTCAATTTTATCTAAGTCCTCCGAAATATTTTTGGTATGCACATATGCTATATTATTATTAGTATATGCGAAATCTGAATATAATTTGTACAGAATCAGTAACTGAATCGATTCCAATGATTTTTACATCATGTTATATTTTAACCCAAAAATATTTAAAAAAGGTCACAAGTTGGACACCACCTAAGTACAAAATAGGTTAGGGCATAGCGGGCATTAGGCACCAGTAGACAGCCGGAGGCGGGAGCAAAACAACCCCTCAGTCTCCCGGGTGGCCCGGTAACCGTGTAATTATGTGGCCAACCAGGTACCATAACTGGCTTATAACTTTGTGATTATTTCAAAATATAGTTTTGAAATTTTGTACATATATACTTTACATAAAAATACTACACAGGTGTTTCACATATAGGTACTAAAAATAAGGTTGTATGAAGCAGATTTACATAGGCAAGTATAATAATTTTATAGTTATTGCGTTTAGTTTAAATATTCAATTTCTATAATACTTATCCTCAAATAATGCGCATAACTTTTCTTATCGATTATTCTGATCGAATTTTATTGACGATAAAAGGATGGAAAGCTCACTGAGTTGCCTACTTCTTGGAACAACGTTGTAAGAAGTAAATAAGTGTATATTTTTCCTCGCTTTCATGAGAAAACTGGTATTTTCCTCTATGGTTTCTTTCTAGCGAAGAAAATTCAATTCAGTGTACCCGTTTGTACATAATTTGTACCTATTATTATATTTTTAGTTTGTGTATTATATTTTTTTAGGTGGGAAAGTCACCCAATGACATCTCTCGCCCTTGGGCGGAGCGGGGAAAGTGTCAGACTTTTACTGACTTAGTAGACTTTTGTTCCTTCAGTGCCTTCGTTCCAGGCCCCCGGGATTCACTTTCACATACCCATGGAGTATACAATTATTAAGTTTTTGTTAGTTTAGCTGTCTATAAAAAATATATTACCTATAATTAGTTAGATTTATTTTATTAGTATGTAAATAAAGATATGCATGTAGTTATCATTAGGATTAGATACCTACCTAAGTAGAATTCAATTCAATTCTAAATATTTAATTTCAAGTATGCTTGCATAGCGACGGCTTATAGTGAATACTTTTACAAAACCAAATTAGACCTTTATTTTCATGTCATTTAAAGTATCACTCCAAACTAACTCGAACGAGGTAACCATTAAACGTCATTACAACTACAAGTAACGAATCAAAATTGTGCGCTACGAGCTTTTCGTTCCTGAAATATAAAAATAAATTTACCTAAAATTGCATACCCGAGGTTTTCACTCTGTACCATTGTAATAAAAACAATTATAAAAAGTCAGAACCTAGTGAAAAGCACCCTGACATAATATTATATCTCGTGGTTTGTCTTACAGGAAACGTACCTACGTGTCTGGGGTTATAAACCAAAAAATACTTATCTATTAGAAGTGGATATTTCTAATTATGACGGAATTTTCGTAAACGGATTAGCAGTTTCAGAGATTACCTTTTTTTTAATTGATATAAACTAGTGCTTGACTAGACCTGCCAAACAATTTAACCTAAGTAGATAGCTAATGTATGGGGAAAAATATTTTTTTTTGTTTCCGTGTTCCAATTATTATCTACGTATATTGTTAGAGCACTTTATCTCTATATAAAACATACAATCTCCTTCGATATCAGATTATCTAATGACATATTTTTATAAATGGCAACTGTTACTGACCGACTGATGTATCAACACACAGCTGAATCACTGAAAGAATTGCGCTGTATAACACGTAGATAATTGTTATAACGTAGGCATATTAACATACCTGCCTGAAATAAAGAATTAATTTATAACCACCAAACGAATTGCGCTGAACTCCACGTAGATAGTTATTATAATGTAGGCATACTAAGAAACCTGCCTGAAATTAAGGATTACTATAAAACCACTGAAAGATATGCGCTGAATGACAAGCAGATAGTTATTATAACGTAGGCATACTAAGAAACCTACCTGAAACAAAGAATTATTATAAAACTACCGAACGAATTGCTCTGAATGACACGTACATAATTGTTATAACGTAGGCATACTAAGAAACCTGCCTGAAATAAAGAATTATTATTATACTAAAAAGTATTTCCCAAAATTCACCCCTGAGAGGTTAAAACAGGGGCCTAGTTTGTAAAAAGAAACCTACATACGCGCGGACGAAGCCAGTAGCAGAAGCTAGTTCTGTTATAAGATATAAATGTTCAAACACACTTCCTTCCAAACGAGCTGTCACAATGGAGGGTTCTGTGAATTACGATTACAAACCGATCCGATACACGAAAGGATGCCATGTTGTTTATCGTCTCAGTGTAATCCCTTGATACGGGCAACTCTTAAGAATGTACTCTCGGGATGTATTAAGTATTCGGGGCTGCTTAAATGCTTGTTACTCATCTCTATAACTTTTTCCCGAAAGTTTTTTTAAAATTGGGATCGACTTCCAGTCTATAACCATTTAAACCCTACCTAAAGCAAGCCTAATATATAAATCAAGCTTGCGGACGTAGAGCAATGGGTAGCTCGCCGTCCGGCTTTCCAGTGATGACGGAGGATGGATCCGAGTCAATGGTGCGGACAATTCCACGCGCATAGCAAAGAGATGTCAGTAATACCGTAATACCGAAAGGGGCAACATGCCCGCGAAACCGGCACAGGGACATTTGAAAGAATTACCAGGGTGGTAGCCCTGGAACGCAAAGGGTAGCTGAAAGACACAGATGGGTTTTGGTCAGTAAAAGTCTGACATATTACGCGGCAAATAAGTTGAACCATTTGCTATAATTCCGCGCAGCACCTCATTTCGATTTAGATTCGAAAATCGGTTACTACGCAGGTCGACCGTCATGATGATTCAACTTGTGTGACGAGGATTATAACTGATTTTTCGGATTCAATCGAAGTGGGGAGCTGCGCGTAGCCACAACAAGTGATTCAACTTATTTGCCGCGTACTCTATCTAACTACACTCGCTCCATACTCTCCCAGTGTACATTTGACAATTTATTTACTTTGACAATTAATTTATTTCATGATATATGATATCCTAATAAAATAAAACAAAAAAAAAGCTAATCTGAGTCTAGGGTTGCCAACCGTACTATAATATATAGTATTGTAATATTTTAGGTCTGTGTACTATATACTATTGAAAAAATCAGCCCCGGATCTAAGGGGGGGGCAACTGGGGGCATTTGCCCCGGGCGGCAGTTTCAAGGGGCGTCAAATCCTTGTGACAAGAATTCGAAACGTCGAACAAGTGAAGCCTCTTTTCCTTCAATCTTATAGGTTTTTTTATCAAGTAGGTAATCGAATCTTAATATATAATATCTTTGAAAAACAAACTTTTGTGTTTTCATACGCCCAGTTAGTTTTTAAACACATACAAAGATTTAAAGTCTTCGATCAAGTCAATTTTTTTGAACGCTTGCGTAGTGTGCATGATCCTTCTGCCAGGGGAATCCCCGTGCCTGTGGACACCACGCGACTCATTAAAGATTAAGAGTTTATTGCACAATACCAATAACATCTGCAAGCTGTGAGCGATGCTTCAGCAAACTGAAAATAAGTAAAACTTATGTACGTTCAACAATGAGTCAGGAGCGTCTATCTGCCCTCGCGATCCCAGCCATTGAAAACAAAACTGCCTGTGCGACGGACTTTTAGGACCTAATAGATTCTTTCGGAGAAAAGAAAGTACGCCCCGCCACGTAAAGTTCTAGTCTTTTTTGGTAATATATTTTTTTCTGTTTCTGTTTTATGTCACAAATTAAAGTTATTAGCTAATAGATAATAAGACGTTTAAACTTATTACAGGATTATTTTTTTCACAAATGGTCACAAAAATGGTGCCCATTTGTCAATTTTAACAATTTTTCTCAAACACTTGGGGCGCCACTATCAAGTTTTTGCCCCGGTTCGAAAAAATCGTAGATCCGGGGCTGGAAAAAATATATAGTACGCAAAAATAGTATATTTTCAACATTTGATCGATGCGGTAGCGTGTATCCGAACTAGGGAATGCAATCCCGATCTCGCGGGATCCCGATCTCGCAAGATCTCTTGTAATTATTCGGGATCAATCCCGAAGCATAATATGATGAGATCCCGTTCGAGATTGACGGGATTGGGCGGCAATGGTTAAGAACATGCTGTCAAGTTAAAAATAATTTTCCTAGAAAGTGTTTATAAAGTTCTACTTTTAAGATTCTTTTTTCTAAACTTACATATTTACATATTTTCTAAACTTACAGTTCAAAAGTTAGAGTTACACTTTTTTTTTACTTTTGGAGCGATTATTTCCGTTAACATTAATATTATCAAAAAAATATTTCAGTAAACCCCTATTCATTTTTAAATGCCTATCCAATAATATGTCACAAGTTAGGAAAGAAATGAAAAAAAAAATCACTCCCCATTTTACGTGTAGTGGGGGTACCCTAATAAAACATTTTTTCCACTTTTTATTTTACCACTTTGTTGGCGTGATTGATATACATATTGAAACCAAATTTCAGCTCTCTAGTGCTAACTGTCACTGAGATTGTCCGCGGACGGACAGACAGACATGGCGAAACTATAACGGTTCCTAGTTGACTACGAAACCCTAAAAAGAAATGGATTTATTTGAATGTGCAGGAACAAGGGGGAGGTTTTTGTAGTTTGCATATAATTGCTTAGTTATGCAGTCCGAACGTATCTATCTTACTGCGTTTTGAACTTGTTAATGACAAACGAATGTTTGGTCTGCTATGTTTATGTTCTTTGATTTTTGTGATTATTTTCATTTACCTAAGTATTGTTGTTTTCTATAAGAAGTCCTAAATAAATTAGTTAGAGAAAATAGAGGTAGCGAAAGACTAAAAAAAATATAAACCTTTAAAAACATAGATTTTGATTTATATTAATTTAAAAGGATTGTCATTTGTCATAAAGCATGAAACTTTTATTTTAGAATCGAAATAGTTAAAAAATGCAACAAGTACAAAAAAAAATATAGTTAAAAAAATACCTAAATAACAAATAATATGTTTTGCTTTTTCCATATTTTTTTTTTTTAATTGTCTCTATTTTTTATAGCTTTATTTGAAAAATACTATATTTCGTCGTAGAAATTTTGGCAACCCTATCTGAGTCATACATAACGTTATGCAACAATGTTGGCGCCACTTAATAATTTTTTTATTCGTCTTGCATAACAACACATAATTGCAAATTGATGAGCACACTTGAATATAAATACAGGTTTCTTTTATGTGACAATTATCGTAATACATAATTTTAATATCTTTAAACTTGATCGTGTCCAGCATATAAATAAATAGATAAGTACCTGTTTCTTGTGTAAAAAGATTTATGCTCTTCCTGGTTTAGTTTTTGTCGCCATTTTTTTGTCTGAAACCGCTTTCTGGTTAAGTACAAGTTTGCCTGGTTTTGTAGATTGATTAGTCGTATATTTAGAACCTGTTCAAATACCCTCTCTAACAAATATCTTAGAGAAGTGACATTGTGATTGCTTGTAGGTATGTGTGTGAAAACTGCAGGTCTAAAAAGGCCACTTTTGTAGAATCATAATATGAATCATATTTTTTTATACGGCAATATTTACAAGGAATATGATTCTGATATGCAGTGAATTGAGTATGATTCGACTAATTTGTGCAACTATTTTACGAACATTAGAAGATTTGCTTATGATCTGCTAGGAATTCGGAATATGATTTGCTCTAGATGAATTTGCTCATGTGACTTTTTTAGGCCCGCTGATCTCTGGAAGTGTGTACTAATTTTAGGGTTTCGTACCTCAAAAGGAAAACGGAACCCTTATAGGATCACTTTGTTCTCCGTCTATGTGTCTGTCTGTCAAGACTCTTCATCTCGAGAACACGTGAAGGTATCGAGTTGAAATTAAAACCATGTCTGCGGTCCCTTGAAGCTGTGAATAAAAACAAACTTCTAAGTTAACGGAAACAAATATATGGCCGTTTATATCGCAAAACAACGTATATTTTGACCATCCCAAAGGAATCACAATTCATAGGGTAAGTACTTCCAGAAGTCCCAGAATCTTGAAAGGCATGTAGCAAAGCAAGGTCTCGTAACACAAGTATAGAAAAAAATCTGAAAACAGTAAATTTGTAGTTACGTCACAAAAAAAAAAGTTTTTGCGATTCGGAATAATCTTCGAGACTCCATTCGTGAATTGGACTGTTTTCATAGGTACGTTTGTACGAAACCCTTAGTACGTGAGTCCGACACGCACTTGCCCGGGTTTTTTAATGTAATCTACACTATCGCTCAAAGTCATGGGCTATTTTTATCAAAAAAAAAGCCTATGGGATTAGGCGCCGAGAAGAGACCAAAACCGCGGGAAAGAGCTAGTACTAATATTGTTGTAGAAAATCTATGTTGCAGCATTTTTATGTTTGAATAAATCTAGACATATAACTATCTTATCCATCACACCATAATCACACTAATACCTATATTAAGCGAATGTTTGTTTGTATGTTTGTTACTCCTACTAATTTGGCGCACGAAGAGACATAGCATAAGTACACTTTTTTCCTGAAAATAAGTTTCCTTGAGATAGTTTTCTTCACACAGGCGAAGCCGCTGGCTGAAGCTTGTTTAACTTATTTGTATTTGGGACTCGTAAATAAGAGCAGATACCAAGGTACCTATAGTTACCACTTTTAAGCACATCCCCAAAGGCCTATTTGTCCGGTTAGGCAAATGTATAGGTAAAATAATAAAAAATGTATAGTTGAGCTCCAGTAAAGAAGAAGTCTCATGAGGCCAACTAACATCCTTTTACTAGTCCATCCAGCCAGGCCATCATAACCTGTTTTTCCCGGGTTTTATAAATATTAAAAGTGTTTAAGGCCCAGTTCCACTCATTTTGACCTTTTATAAACCTATGGAAATCAACAAATATAAAAGAGAACACCATGAAAATTTATTTTTATTAAAATTAACTATATGGCCAAGGGCTTGGCAAAAATGAAAACACGATATAAATTAGTTGGCTCGATAAAAAAAAAATCGCGAATCTGACCCTAATTTACGATTTCAAACGTATTTATCTATGAGATTACGTTACGGAACTATTTGAAATTTACAAAAAAATAAAGCTTGTTATTTAAAAGTGCTTCGCAAGAACAAAAATCTAGAACAGTTGTTGTTTTTTTTTATATATAAAAATAAAACCACTGTTTTGGGGCCGCGAAGACGACATAATCCCAAGCGCAGTTCATACAAAAAAAAACAGTGACTAGAACCGGCCCTTAAGTACTCGCTTTGGCCTTTCGTAATCGATTGTTTTGTAGACGATGGAGCATGCTTTCTTAGAAGTTCTTAATCTGTAGGCAAAGGGTGGGTAGGCTTTTTGTCAACCAAGCTCGATTCACAAGCGTTTCGAAGACATGTCAGCAAAACTAAAAAAAGCTGCTAATGCTGCGGGGAGAAAAACTGACCGCGACCCTAGAGCACAAAGCGTATCTTAAGACTGAAGGTAGGTTTCAGTCAGTAAAAGTCTGATACGGCTCCTCGCACCACTTTAAAAGGTAAGAAGTCATGACGGATGAATTCCCACACTGATGATTTCCCAACTCTAAAAAAGCTGTAAGTATAAAGACTAAAAGTACCCAGGAAACACAAATCTAACGAAGTTAGCTTCATATTATACAACATTATTTTTAGTAGGTATCTGCTAGGTATATGCGAAACTTGAATATAGTTTCTTCAGAACCAATAATTTTTACACCATGTTATATTTTATCCCAAAAAATATTTAAAAAAAAGTCACAAGTTGGACACCAACTACATTAAGTACAACACAGGCGACGGCAGGTCATAGGGGGCATTTAGCGTCAGTGCACATTTCCGAACAGGAGTAAAACAAACCCCCAGTACACCCAGATGGCCCGGTAACCATGTATTTGTGTAGACAACCAGGTAACATAACAACTTTGTGATTTTTCATGATACAGTTATGAAAGGAGAATGTTCCAAAAAAATATCTGCGGTCCACAAGCATGAACCCATTGTTGATCGACTCATTCATTTGAAGCTACTAGGTGTGCAAAGAAGAAGAAAGCTAGCCTGGCCTTAAAGACACCTGACGTTATTTTAAAACTCCTACAAGACAGCTGGGCTTATTTTAGTTCTAGTAGTTTATAGGTTTGAGATCGATGATTAGGTGCATGTGCCCGAAAAAAGTCGTAATATTTATTTATATTACTAATTATTTGCTTATATCTGGATTTCTGCAGGACTGATTTTTTTGATTCTATCCAAAAAAATATTGTATTTGAGATGATCTTTCAAACTAACCATGTGGCAGGCATGGGGTCATACTTATATTGTTATTAAATTATTTTTTGGACCAAAAAACATTCTCCTTTTGTACATAGATTCTTTACATAAAAATAATAACTATAACAAACACGTGTTTCGGGTTTCGCATATAATAAAACTAATGTTGTATATTATAAACCCACAGTTTTTTTGTACCCGTAGCTCCATATTCATCCGAATTAATTTCTTCAATATTAATTACGTTAGCAATAGTAACGAAATCACTTTGGTTTTTTTAGTGGTAATTTATCAGTGATAGACAACGTCTGTTAAATAAAGTAAGTTGTAAAGTTGTTCAATAAATTATCGAATTGTTTTAATGATCGCCAAAAATGGTCTATGTTGACTGGTACAAATTACATCTGGGGATTAAAAACTTAGGGGTCATCCATAAACTACAGTACTGTCTAAATATGTTGACCATTCTGAAGTTAGGCGTTCTGAACCATGCGCATAATCGAAAAAGTACGTAATATGCATTCGATTAATTGTATGAAATTCGGAGCGGCCAAGATATTTTAGCCGAACTTGTACATCACGCATGAAGAGGGGGTCGTGGAAGTGTGGCATTATGTGATAAAGGGTGGGAGGAGTCATAGGTTTTGAGCCGTCAAAATCTATAGGTATTTAAGTATTAAAACGTGATACTAGTTAATGATAAATAAAACTTACTACTCTTTCTGTGATGCTGTTGAATTTAGTGTAATTTTTTTTAAACGTTTTATTTGATATTAGTTTTATTTATAAAAAAAGGCTCCGTCCTTATATTTCGATTTATAACGTTAATCTGTAAAAGTGAACCAGAACTCATGAAATTCGTGTGACGTATTTTATGGATGGCCCCTTATTTGGTACCATTTTTCTCTACAAGTTTGGCAGTTAGTAGATTAGTAGGATATCCAGTTACCTTTGGTGGCACAGAGCCCTGCCCGTATACGATACTGGCTTTAGCCCTGAGACTCCATACAAATACGTAAAGGCAAGTTTTTCTCACTATTTCCCTCACTTGGTGATGGACCTACGTGCATTGGGTGCCAAGTTACTGTAATAACTGTTTTTGTTTAGCGGTTCCGACTTTAGACTTATTACTTTTCCTTTCGATATACACGGCTGAATTTTGATCGTTTTAATCCTGTGGAGGGTCGATCAGATACATGAAACACTATCGACTTGTAAAGATAAAATTATAAAATGATTTTTTTTTTCTAAAACTTTAATTAATAAACGCATGTACGAAATTAATTTCTTTAAGTAAACAACAGCTGAGCGAGTCCAATGACCTGTAGGTGGTTGTAGGTCGTTGCGTACTAACTACCTACTGGTCATTGCACATTTATTTACCTGCTCTGTTCCCGTGATGTACCACACTCTAGATTAAGATTACGTTAGGTTATTTAAAAAAAAAATGGAAAAACTCATATTTATTATTCCGGAGTCAGGACAGACAAATATTTTGAGATAACGTATTGGTAATTCTCAATCGGTAATGTAATGAATCAGCCATAGGATGAATATCTTCGATTATAATGATGTCATCAATCTCTAAGGTAAATTCAAGTATATTGTCATGCTGATTGATAGTTTCTGATTACAGGGAACTTACGAAATGTGAACATGAATTATTATTGTTTAGTTACAAATGTCATAAGTATACATAATATATGGCGTTAGTAAAGTTTGTCTCAAACTTGTATGGCTAATTCAATTTGGTGTAATCCGTGACGAATCTAGGCGCGTATCACTTACCTAACTGGGTATAAAAAACCTATTAAGTACGACTCGAACTCGTGCACTCAGAATTCCGTACAAACTTCCTTATGAATGATATTCCCAACCGAGCCTCGAAAATTTTTCGAACCTAAAGGTACTTGTGCTGTGAGACCTTGTTTCATACCAAATTTCAGGATTCAAGAACAACGTTAAATAACTGGTCATGTTTTTCAGCGAGTATCAAAAAATTTCTTTAAATTGCTTTTACTTAAAAGTCCGATTTTTTTAGTACTGCTTGGGGTATAAAATTTGAGTATTTAAATATTTCAGCGTCATACCTCCATGCGTTCCAGATTAAAAACATCTTGACAGAAGGACAGATGGACCAGAGGACAAACAGACGGACAACATACTGATCCTATAAGGGTTCCGTTTTTGCCGACTCAGGTTAGGAACCCTAAAAATAATCGCCGCCGCATATAAAGAATTGAACGGTTGTTATTGTTATTTGTGACGAAATCATAAAAATTTTCATTTTATGAACTACGAAGGAATCTGAATAACTAACATTTTCCTGCTTCTGAGTGATGCCTTGTTGCATTAAGTCCGCCTATGTACCACTATTGTACATGAAGATTAAATAAATAAATAAACAAAAAAACCTTATTGTGGTTTCCTGCAGTGATTTATTTAGATCAGTAAGTCAAGGACCAAGGACATCGAGAGAGTTTATTGTTAATCGATTTCAAAAAGACCTCCTAAGTCATAAGGAAAATTTTCACAAAAACGCTGACTGAAGAACATATGTAGGCGTCTTCAAGGCTAGAGAGAATTGGCTCTTAATAAACTAGTGCGCCTCGCCATCAACGTTTGCTTCACTGCTTACCATCAAGTTGGATCGCAGTCAAGGACAAATTTTTATCAATATTAAAAAAAAGTTTTTATTCTGTGATACATAAATAGAGGTGGGAAGGAAGTTAGTGGACTGTTCAAAAGAGTTACTGTAGCCCTAGAACGAGAAGAGTATCTGAAGATCTGAAGGAATACGGTTATTTTTTGAGATGGGAAATCATCCAATGACCTCTCTCGCTCTAAGGTGTAGCGCGAGGGCGTGTCAGATTTTTACTGTCTAAAACCACGCCTGTGTCCCTCAGTTACCTTTACATTCATGAACCACGGGTTTCTTCTTCAGAAATTCTCTGTAGCTTAGAGCAAGTTCACATTAGGTCGGACCGACCACAGTGTCGAATATGTGTCGAATATGTAATGCCATATTGGTATATGTATTTCAATAGCACCGTTCACATTAACGCGACCCGACAAAACTAACGAAGACGACACTTTTACTGGACTTTTAGCCACGATTTCTGTTGCATCGGACATAATATTGGCGTAATGGCAAGTAGAGCGTCGTTCGGCAGTTTTTAGTGTGAACAGCAACACGCACAGTCGGGCAACAGTAAAACTGTCGGTCCGACCTAATGTGAACCCGCTCTTAGAGCTGGTTCCCACTTGTCGGGTGGCGGATCCGTATATTAATCGGATGTCGATGTGGAGAAACGCGAGTGGTTTAGTCAGTAAAAGTCTAACAGTACGGTACGGAGGGGAAGAAAACCTTTGATGATTTCCCATTAAAAAATGCTGGAAAGGAAGTGGACACTGGGGTGACAGTTTATAGTGAGATATATATGTATCTCTTTGATAGATGTATCAAAGAAATGATGGATTGATTGAAGTGTTAAAGACGATATGGTTACAAAGAAGGTGACTACTGAGGTGGCGGTTAAAAATGATGTAAAAATGCAAAAAATAAAAACAGCGTCGACCCAAATAAATTGACATAAGAGGCTTTAAACAAAGTGACATTCTTTTAGCGATAACGATCGTCGAAACGTCAAAATGTAAAGGATAAACCACGTGTTATTTCGGTAGCGCTTGCTTTTTGTTTACGCTTCGCACGTAGCCATAGGTATCGAGTTTAGAAAGTAAGTATTTAATTTTTTATCCGACTGCGTCAGAAGAAGGAATATGGTTTTCATGTGTAAGTATGTATTATCAGCGTTGCCAGACGTCCCGATGTTTTAATCAAAATTAAATGTCCGCTCTGTGATCGGAGTTTTTTTGGCCAAATTTGGATACGCAAGTCACATCTCACAGCAGCACGTCTGAGCTCACAGCCACTATGAGGAGCCTAGGAATGCGATCGCTGTGGCCGAAATCGGCTAGATGGCATCATCATCATTTTTCAAAATCGATTACAAGTAGTAATCTGTTAAGCAAGTGTGACCCTAAGCATAGACAAGGATCATGATTTTACCGGTCAGGAGAAAAGATGTTTTTCTCGCTATAGAAATACAAACAAGGTTCATTTTTACAACCAAAAAGTGGCAGCTACCCAAAGTTGAATGGCATCATCTTCTTTGATCCTTTCCACAGTCCCATGTTATTTGGGAGTCAGTGTGGGCACAACACTCTTTTCTTTATATACCCACACTGACTGTCAGCCGTCATGCTTTCATCACTCCCTTTTCTTTCATATCACTCTTCTCATAATCGAGACTGATTCATTGTCAGAAAAATAGGTCATCCGTCAACCCTCTATGTACACACAGAGTCATACAACTTAAGTACGTTAATTAAATAATTACTAAACAAACACTTAATGTGTGGAATAACACCAAGAAACTAAAGGTAGTTAATGAAAATCATTATCGAACAAAAATGTATGTCAGCGGTAGAATTTTAATGACAGCGCGCACCAACGACGACACCTCGCGAAGATTTATTGGAGAGGCATCATTTACATCAGCAGTCCAATCTGGAGACATGATTTATTGCATTTTCAACAGCCTACAAGGCTGTGGACTATGCCTATTATAAATCTAAACGCATGCCGTGTCTGTACATTACAAATTTAAAAGCGAACGAAAGAATAATTTTGGCTAAAAAAGCTTCAACGCTGCCTGCTGTGGGTAGTTGCAGGTTTTTATTAGTAGGTTTATATACTTTGAATGATGTACCTTCGTTTGAAATGGTAAAAATTAAATGGTATCACGATGCAATTGGGGAGACTTTTTCAATACTGCCGAAGTGGAATACATGTGCTTTTTGGAGACCAGAAAGTGTTGTGAAAATTGGCCACGTGTATCAAACGATGCTTTTCAACACACTCAAAACATCATAAACAACATTTACTAACAAATTATGGTGAGAAATGGCTCGCAATTCATGCTGCCCACTAGTGGGAGCTAGCCGGCGATCAGGCTGGTACAATAAATTATGGCGAGGCTTGACCGCTCCACATTTCCGTACTAGTGCAAAATACGTAACACTGCGGGTTTTTAAGCGGTTTGCATCCTGTGTTTCTTCATTATCATCATTATTTCAGCTGAAAGACAAACCAAGTGTCACCACAATGAACGGTCGAGCCCGTGACCCTCAATAGGTCATCGGTTGACCTTGTAGGAGGCTTGTTCCAACGCTGCGTCTTCCGATGCTCAATCGCGACTCCAGTAACTTTCGGCCCATCGACCATCAGTTCTGCGAGCATTGTGCCCTGCCCAATGCCACTTAAGTTTGGCGATTCTTCAGGCTATGTCGGTAACCTTGGTTCTTCTGGGGTTATCTTCATTCCTAATGAGATCATGCAAGGAAACTCGGAGAATAGCTCTTTTCATTGCCTTTGCTTTTGTTTACCTACTATTACAGTTGCCGAAACTGACTTACTTGCGGCCCCGCTGCCCTTGTCATGAAGTGTACTATGATTGACTAATAAGAGAAGCAGGATACTAATATATTGTGAACTTTATAAGGGAGATATTATGTAAGTAACTAAGTCGTTTATGTAGACCGCGTACATCGAAGGATTGAAACAATATGCCTGCAGCAGTCTTCCCGCCCGATTATAATTTAGGTGTCTTCAAGGCTAGAGTGAATAGGCTCAGTAACCAGTGCGAATCACCATCAACGATTGCATCACTATAAGGTGGGACCGCAATCAAGCACTATATTATTTAAAATCTTTGATTTATCACTCCAACAATAAAATTAATTATTGAATAAAAAAATTATATAGGTATCTACCATTTCTTTTTTATATTGTTTAATTTTTTTCCCATGCCTGCAGCCATGTTCACTCATTCATGCATAAGCTGTGGTTGCCTATAATTGAGTGTGCATTATAAGTCTAGGTTACCAATTTTTGTTTAAGTTTTTATTTTGTAACACTCGTTGGTGATCCTTAAATAAATTAAAAAAAAGTATATCGCTACAGTGGCCAGAGGACTGCTCAAATAGACTGGTGTTCACAACTGTACAGACACTGGACATAATTTACTCACCTATCAATTAATTAGCATTAACACAAGCAAACCCGCCAGTAAAGCTAATCTCAGTTTATACAAAGATTACGTTAACAAGATGCACTAATCATTAATCTCAGAAATATTGTTCTCTCGGTGCAAAGGTCGTATTGTCTACCTCCAATAAATAACATTGACCCCGGGGTCAAAATAATTCAATACATTCTCTTTGAAAAACGGAAATACAACGGGTATAGACACTTCGACAAATGCTTCTTAAATATAAATGCTTTTTATTTGATAAATTAACGGATTATGCAACTTATCTCCTTGGAAGGAAACAACCGTAAGTGTTCGATTAGGGAGACGCGGCGCGTCGGGCAGTCCGTCGTACATTGCCATATTATGTTTGTGTTTGCGTGAGCGATGACGCGGTCCGCTGCTGCAATTTTCGAAGAAACGCCCAACGCGCCGCGTCTCCGTAAACACGGCCTAAGATCGCTGGGACCAAGATTACACGCTTTTTGCGATTACGGAAGATATTGGATTACTGAATGTATTAAAAGAAGTTAAGTTTTTTTATATGACAAGGTAACTATAATCAATTAATCATCATCATGTTCCTACCCTTGTACCGTTTTATTTAGGGTCGGCGCAATAAGTACCTACGTTTTTTTCTTCCATTCTGTCTTGTCAGCCGGCACAGGGTGACAAGATAATTATAATCAAGTACCTTTTGTTTTAAATCTTCTTCTTTAAAGATTACCTATAGATAGAAGCTTCGTCTGCGTGATAGAAAAAAATATCTCAAGTAAAATTCTTTCGGAATAAAAAGTATCTGGATATGTGTTTCCTAGCTATAACCTAGGGGTCTTTAAGTCAAGAGTGAATAGGTTACTTCTAGGCAAGCGTGCTCCATCTTCGGCCACATCATCGCTTACTATAAGGTGAGATAATGGTCAAACGCGAGCCTATCAATAATAATAAAAAAAAACATGGCCTACCAGTGTGCCAACTTTAATTGAAATCGAAGAAGGAATAAACACACATAACCTCACAAACTTATCGTGCTGATTTGACGCGTAGCCCCTGTAAATGTCCATTTCATACAAGTATTTATTGTATTGCATGGAATACGCACGCGGATGTAGAACGTTATATCAGGCAGCAGCCCCGCATGCGGATTATTTCCGCATGCGTGATGAAATCCGCATGATATTAAAAACACCCATATAACATTACCAGCTGCTACTAGCGGTCGTGCCACGCCGCTTGAAAATAGATTATATCCAAGATAGATATTATCCAAAGAGAACATATAGGGATAAAAATTATAATAACATAATAATATTGTATATTATAATATTCCATAACTATCACACAACGCTGTCTAATCTCAAGCTAAACAGAGCTTATGTTATGAGCACTAGACAACTGATAAACATACTTAAATATTTCTAAATACATACATATTATAGATAAATTAAACCTAGACACAGAACAAATGATCATGCTCATCACACAAACATTTGTTCTGGGTGGGAATCGAACCCACGACCTCTGGCATAGTAGTCAGGGTCCACCGACCAACAGGCCAGTCAATATTACACACAGTCAAAATTATCCAATCTCGTATGGAATTCGAGGACATGGTCTACCAGTGTGTTAAATTGATCCTGAATTGTGCAGTTTTTGTGCAATGACAACACACACTCATAGACTTTCGCATTTATAATATTAAGTGAAATACGACAAACAACATAAGACAAGAAAAATACAACTGAGTTGATACATGAAAGCCAAAAATCGCAAAGCTAAAAGCTGCTCAACCTACGCTACGAAAACGTTCATTACAAAGTTTGCGTTTCTTTACACATTGTAGCGTTCTTTTTATAACATCTTACATACTAGTATTTGTTTGGATAACTCTTCCTCAGATTGTAGTAGACAGTTAAATTTATTCATCCCATAAAATAACAACGCTTACCAAAACCATTATAGAATATAACGTAACACTGTATAATTAAAATATCGTGAAATTTTGCGACTTCACGATACTTGAGACGTGCTTTGTTCATGACAGCTATTATAACAATAGCGCTCTTGAACGAACGTAAAGATCTCATGTTTACTCGAGCGGTCATATGTTGTCCGATCTATGTTATTAGCACATATTTAAGCCGTTTATCTCTATCGTTACGTTGGGCGTAGGTCTGCGTACTCAATAACAGAGAATAGGAATACGTGTCGATACACGGGCAGAGACAATCGCGCACAGAAGACGGCAGCCTTATCTCCCGTGTTATCTAGAGAACGTGACCCCTTAGCCCCCCGCTATCGCTTGCACGCCGCCGCCGCCCGCCCATCTCACCCCGACAGTTCTTCTCGAAGCAAGCAAATAAATATCGGCCGAGTATTTTACGAAAGCCATTAATTTAGAAATGCCGATCTGTCGTACGATTGTTTATGATCATCGAGTCGGACCACCTTGTCCGTGTTATTAATTGATCGCACGATAAGCTTTGCAGTTAACGATTACACGGTTCGGTTTTCTTTCCTTAAAAATTACACGGTGTCGATTATTTTGGTTGGATATTGAAACAGGAACTTGCTCTAAAAATAAATTGAGTGGCAGCAAAGTGCGTGGTCACCGGACATGGCGGCACGAGGGGCTTGTGCCTGCGGGTCCTGACACATCATCGCGTGCCCGTCAGGGGCCCGAGCCCCGCATATTAGTGGCTCATCTCAGTCGTCACACGGTCTCATTGTGCCCCGTACTTACAGTACACTCATTGCGAACGTTCCTCCCGAGCGATATTCAACAAGTCGTTGAAAATCTCGCACCACCTGTTGCGAGCCAAACAAACACTAGAAAAATGTCGGCAGGATTACGTAAAGATGGCCATCATTTTTCTTTGGCTTACACAAACTCAGTCTTCGCAGACTTCTAGCGCAAACGTCTTGTTTACTGGTTGAGAAATATACCTAATACTCAATACTGTTTACTTCAAATGGACCGCAGTCCGCATTACAAGCACTCTAGAAGCATACATTACTTTGCTTGTGGTGAGGAAACCAGAAGAAACATAACGGTTCAAGAGACATGAACGAAGGGTACTTTTGTTTTATTTAATGCTTACATTAAGGTTTCCATTACGAAGTGAAACTGAGTCCGGGACAGGGTAGCGCAGCTCATTGCCTCGGACTGACTGAGCACGATTATAATATTAAATGTCTGTCTTGGCTCACTGGTCGCGCTTCGTGGAATTTAAGAAGAGCTTGAGTGACACGTACAGTCACATTATACACCACTCACAAACATTACCAATGCCTAAGACAGCTTAAAATTTCGATTTTATGTAAATAGTAAATACCTATGACTACCTCAACCCACTTAAGGGGACTTAAAACATGGAATTTACGACCAAAAGGAAAATTGTCTTTAATAACGTTGCAAAGAACAGGAAATGAGCGGAAATAGTTGTACGGTAATATTTGTAAGATGTAATGTAATTCATGTAATGTCGGCGTTGTTTGAACTGAATGAGTTACGTCATGTGACGATTGCAAACTACTCTGGCTGAGTCGAATTCGTTAAGTTTAGCCGATATCGAAAACAAAGGTCGTAGGTCGTTCATTATTAGTAATTTCAACTAAACTTGAATGGCGATTGTTATTAATGTTAGTTTATTTTGAATGGCAGCATTATCACTATACTTATGTACAGAGTACACTCATTATAATGTGGGATTTTTTGTATTACATTAAGTTCCTTGTTTAAAATAATTGGCTAATTTGTTTGTTTGTTTGTGAGAGAGGTTGGCTGTCCTCGTTATATTTCGGGGAATATTCGATATCTTTAAAATTTTAATTGGAAATTATGAATACGAGTTGGACTCCTAACTAAAGAATTGGCTAGATTGCACCTAAGGACAGATAAGAGTGAAAGAATGGAAGGGAAGTTCATAATAATAATTATGAATATTGGAAATTTCTATTAACATTTTCTACCTTTCTATAAGAAAGAAAGGTTATCAATAAGGGTGGTAACATGCTTTGAAACAATAAATAAGTGAAAAACAAATATCATTCTGAAAAAAAAAAAGGTTTTCTTAAAATTATAGCAAGAGAATATATTCTCGGCTTAAATAATATCCTATGTGCGTAATCCAGGACATGGGCTACACGTAGAGTTTCCAACTTCCCGGACTGTTCGGGAGACTCCGTCAATAATAGTAAACCAGACCTCATTGGATGCAAAAATTTCTCAGGTTTTTCTAAAATTATAAGGTCTTTCCACACTTGCAAGTTACGAGCATTTTATCTATACAAATACCAGTCGCTTAACTTGCGAACGTACTTATACGGAATATACTAACGAACTTTGATTTTTCATGAAGAAAATTTTAAACCGGCAAATACTTACATCATTATTAATGCTACCTACTCGAAAGCAAACATAAAAATAAAAATGAATATATACGATTGAGTTTTTTTTTGTTGAGTCAACATCATCATTTCAGCCAAAGGACACACCAGTCCACAGCTAGACATAGGCCTCCCCTAAGTGTCGCCACAACGAATGGTCTGTGCGTCTCGCATCCACCACATTCCCGCGCCCCTCACCAGGTCATCGGTACTAGAACTGAGTACAACTAGGTAATTGTACCAATATCGTTCGGTTATTAATTTTGTTATTGCGAATTTAATTATGATTAAAAGCTTACTACGGTTATAATAGGAGCTACAATGGACATAAATATTAAAACAACTGCCATTAATTGTGGATAAATAATAGTATAATTAAATTTTGTATTCAAGCCGACTTAGTAAGAGAAAGCGAATGTAATGTTACAATCTCATGCAACAAAACATAATTTCAGGTGATTAAATTGTATCGCAGCAAATTGCAGTAAAATGCAGTATAATAGTGATAGTGTCATAAAGTAATACCGATTTCCTTACAATCATCGTATGTCTAGCCTTTTCCTGCGTCGTAGGACGACTGCCGGCTACTATAGGCGCGTGTATGCGAACGGCGAGCCAAGACAACTTACTGTCCGGCCATCTGGTAAGGACCAAAATCGACGGTGACGGCGCGTTGTTTTCCAGAGATGTCAGCAAAATTGTAGGAACCAGTTAAGGCCGACTCCTGCCAGAGTTGCGGATTGTTCGAAGGTAGGGTTACTAGATGACAAAATCGAAAGTCCTGAGAAAACGCTCGATATTCATTGAAAAATTCAGAGATTTATTAGTTTGAGAATTTTCTTACACTGCGGATCTCACTCGCGCGTTACACATCACTTTCAACATGGAAAGGAGGGTGTTGGCAGGACCAACAGAAAGTAAATTTTAATTTATTTAGATGTTTTTTTTATTTGCTTAAGTTTATTTATCTTTTAACTGTAAGCTGTATTTTATTGAAAATCTAAAAACCCTGAAATCTTAAGACTAATGCTGAGATATGGTAACCCTATTCGAAGGAGTTACAACAGCCCTCGTAATAAAACTCAATAACAGTGGGTTTTAGTCAGTAAATCAGTAAAACTGGATGTGCAACATGGAAGACTACATCCCTTTCTTTTTGACTTTCGTGGAATATGCCATCATCGAATAACTTAATCTTCCGCTCTTTTTGGAGCGAAAGGAAGTGTCAGGCTTTTACTGCCTAAAATCCCCAATCTTTGCGGAAACTTTTGAAAGAAATAACCGTGGCCCAAGAACGATAAGGGTTAGTGAAGGAGACGATTTAGGTGGGTTTTAATCCGAAAAAGAATGACACGCCTTCCCTCTAACTTAGACTGGGAGAAGTTAACTGATGATTCCTAAAGAAAAAAGAAGGTGTGCTGACTCTTTTGTACAAACCTTTCAACCTGACTATGTTCCTCCTTGTCAAAACAATAGAGCATCAACATTTCACCCAAAAAAAAGTCCCCTGATCGACTTATAGACTCCCCCAATGTCGTCATAAAGAAAGCTCTTGGGCATCTAGCATCCATTGAACTCGCGGCCATCACCAGGTTGTCGGTCCACCTTGCTGGCTTTCAAGGCTGCGTCTTCAGAACCTTTTGGCCCTATCGACAATCTGTCTGCGAGCAATGTGCCATGCCCATTATTACCATATAAATGCGATTCTAAACAATATCCATACAATAGATACTCGTAGATTGTTTAAGTTCATTTTAATTAAACTAAATAGTTCATACGAACAATGAAGGTATCTTCTTTGTCCGTCCCTACTTCCATTATCTGTGGTTTGGTCTCCTCACAATTCTTCGCCAGGACAGTCTTTCCTGGGTTGTCGATTTT
This sequence comes from Leucania comma, assembly GCA_958295575.1. Lineage (NCBI taxonomy): Eukaryota > Metazoa > Arthropoda > Insecta > Lepidoptera > Noctuidae > Leucania > Leucania comma. The sequence continues at coordinate 9,746,392 of OY282468.1, forward strand.
GGCAAATGGGCTTTCTTGAGGTCTCTCTCGGTGCTAGACCACTAGGTTAACGCCCGAGCGGTCTCTCCCTTTCTTTTGTTCGGATAAAAGGCCTGTTTTTACCACATGGTCTTCGCTAACCTCATTACATGTCCATACCAATTTAGGCGGTGCTCTGTCATTTTATCCGTGATGGGCGCCCCAAAACTGCCCCGTATGTACTCATTGCGCACTCTGTCTATCCATGGATATTAACGAACAATGATGGTATATTTTTACATTAAATTCCAGGACTAAGGTAGGTATGTACTTGAATTGAAAGCTTAAATTCGAATTTGCAAAGTATAAACGTTTTCGTTTTATTAAAATCTGAGTATTTTAGCGTAGGTACCTACTCTATAGTGTTCGTAAATTATAAAGTATCTACTCCTCCTCAAATTAGAGTAGAACACATTAGATATACTTATACATTAGAGTACGGTTGGCAACCATGGTTGTTTCGTTCCATCAAGTTGAAAATCCACACAAAATATAAATTCGCTTTTATTGTATTTGCGTCTTGCTTCAATGTAAATGTAATTACGTTATAAACTACAATTATTGTGGACCTCATTTTACCCTTCAAAGCATTTTCCGCAATTTACGATACGTAATGAGCAGCGAAATATTTATTTTATTAATGAAATTACGACATTTAATTCGCTCATTTTACACAGATTACAGTATATAATTGACTAGTTTAGTAAAGCTGCTACAACATGAAGACCGGCATTTGATTACCAGGTCCAGCGGAGTCTTATTTGCACTATGAGTATCCTGTACAGCCACGCTGTATGGCCGCATTGCCATACAACATGGCAATGTCGCCAGTCTTTTGGAAACATTACCGTTCGACAGCAATGCTGGCAATGCGGAGGAGATTTTTGCGCTATATTTTAGATTGCTTTTAGTTTTAGTACTTAGTAGACCGAAGTTGAAATTGTTATACGAATAAAGTATAACGTGAGATTAAGGCCCCTCGCCCACGGCGTCTTTTTCCAGCGATGCTGTAGCGCGTTCGCATCGATAAAGTCGCCATGCTGTAGCGCGTTGGCATCTCTTCTATGTATAGCGCGTTGCAAATGCGTTTACGAACCGCGCGATAGCATCGCTCGCATCGCAAAAAGACGCAAGGGCCGACTGTTAGACAAGGAATTGTGGGCTACGGGAGTGATAGAAAGAGTCCTTGAAGCAATGGAATGTATCAAGCAACTGAAGGAAAATTGGTTGGTTTAGTCATTAAGTCCTCTCGCTTCACACAGAGTGGGAGAAGTCATTTGGTGATTTCTCACTTAAAAATTGGATTGTTCGAAAGAATCACTGCGGCTCTGGAACGCAAAGGGCAACTGAAGGAGTGCAGTTGGGATTTAGTCAGTGAAAGTTTATAGGTAGGTGCTAAGTACTTGCGGAAACCTGAAAAAGTGACTATAATCCTTGAACACAAAGGGCAACTAATGGAACACAGGTGGGTTTTAGTCAGTGAAAGTCGAACGCTCACTCTCACTCCACCTAGAGCGAAGCCTTTGATGTTTTTCCACACTCACACAAAAAAAAAGAAAACAACTTATAGGTATAACTATCTACTATCGGGACTACCGATTCATCTTTGCCTACCTCCTCGGCAAACAAGCTTGTTTACATGTTACATCCATATTTTACAAAGGTTACACATACATACATATAATACGTAGGTATGTCTGTCTGCTACAACCTAAGGCTGTTGTAAGTAAAGATACATGTTCCGTATGTTTTAAAAATATGTTGTCACATTAATAAATTATGTAAAACAGACGTCGACGTATATTTAACTTGTGTTTTAACAAGATACGGCTAGTGGAGTGGTTTACAGTAGGTACAATAAAAAGAAGAAAACTTTCTTTGAACAACAGTTGAGAAACAATTTGCCTGCTGCGGTCTTCCCGTCCGATTATAATTTGGGTGTCTTCAAGGCTAGAGTAAATAGGCTCTTAATAAACTAGTGCGCCTCACCGTCACTGATTGCATCACTGCTCACCATCAGTGGGATCGCAGTGAAACACTAGTTTATATTTAAAAAAAAGTACCCTATTAATGTGTCCAGTCATTTACAAGCAAATCTGTACTTTTCATGTTGCCTGAAAGAGATCACGGAATGCAATAGGCCGTCAATTGTATATTTTCTTTTGTATTATTTATCATCGTGGTATACAATAAAATTTATATAAATAAATATACTTTAATGCTAGCTGTCCCCGCTGTTTCACCCGCATTACTATTGGTCGTAGCAGTAAACATAGCCTTTCTCGATACATGGGTTAACTAACATTAAATTAATTTTTCATATCGAACCAGAGTTCCTGATGTAGTAGATTAGTGCGTTCAAACAAACAGAATCTTCGGCTGTATAATATTAGTTTAGATAACGTCATATCTGTGTACCCTATGGCTTAGGAAGAGGACCTAATCTATAGGGTGGCTCTATAGGGTAGGTCCTCTTATACCTTCATAGTTTTACACACACATATTTTTTCTATGAGAGCAGTGGTGGCCGAGTGGTAACGGTCCCAACTTACGCATTGTAGGTCGCGGCTTCAAACCCAACCAAGCACATTACTTTGTGTAATATATTTCATTAGCACTGCTCTCAAAACCGGTGAAGGAAAACATCGTCAGGAAGCCGGCATGTCCTAGAACCAAAAATTCGAAGACATGTGTCATCCACCAATACGCATCGGGCCCGCGTGGTGGATTACGGCCCATTCCCTCTCCTAGAGAGAAGGCCTGAATCCCAGCAGTGGGAACATTAAAAGGCTGATGCAATGCAATGCAATTTTTTTCTATCGTTATGGATACGGTATATAGAAAAATATGTTTGTATACTTATAGAAATAATAGGTATCTACGGAACTACTAATGTATCAGTCAAAACATTTTTCATAGGTATTATATATTGCACTTGGTTTTTATGGAATCGCAATAATATTATAAAGGTGAAAATTTTTGTGTTTATGTGCCTGTATGGGTGTATGGATGTTTGTATTCTAAGGGCCTGTACACACCACGTTTTGTTGACGCGCGTTTGTAGCGATACAGACGCGATACGCACGCGAGTCAGACGCAGCCTAGACCTTGTATAGGATAAAAACGCGCCGTCGACTACGACTCGTTAAAAAACGTAGCAAACACAGGCTTTAATTCTTTCACTCTTTCTTTCTCGTTTTCTTTCGGTTGAATGGATTGTGTTGAAAATAGTTAAAAATTGGCACAAGTCTAAATTAAGGACGTATGATACATTTTTATTCTGGGAGTAGGTACATTGGCAATTTATGGTAGTTATGGAAATTTATTGACTTTCACACAGGCAAAACCGCTAGCAGGAAAGAAACTAATAAAAAATATTTTACAAAGAATTTGTGTAAAGAAATTTTGTAAAGATCACTGAAGCTTTTGAAATTCACCCAAATGTGAAAAAGATGAAATAAAGATAGAAAATTAGATTGCTTTATAAAGTAAAGTTTTTGACGTACTTAAACGTTTTCTTTTTGTTTACGAAAATCTTTTACGTCAAAATTGATTTAGAGAGCTTTGTAGGAATAAGATACAGTATAAAACTACACAAAATAGATATATTTTGATCGTTGGTCAAAAAAATATCCTTGAATACTGTTCCGAGCACTCATCTTAAGCAGTAGATAGGGTAAGCATTTACTAATGAATCTTTATATATTTTACTTAAAGATTCAATAGATGCTTACCCTACAATACAGCTCCTCAAGTTCTTCTTAAAATTAAGTACCTATTATCTACTTGGCATTTTCATTCTGCCTCTGAATTAATCTAGCACTTTCCGGAATTTTGACTCTACCTACCAGAGACAATACACCTCTATAAATCGTACTAGCAACGCTTGGAAGAATCATGAATCATTTATTTATAAAATCTAATAAAAACACTGTCTTGGTCAGTGTTTTAGACGGACTTGATGCCTTAGGCATTTTCTATCAATCGACCCTAGGGTCATGTAAAAAACATAAAATGGCAGATAGAAGACAAACAGAAACAAAATTTTCCATATAAAATACAAACAAATAAAGAATATTATTGCCAATAAACGAATCCAACCAATCAATTTCACGTATCGTTTTTCACGAGCTTTATTTATTCTGATGGATTTGAGATTGTTCCAAAGAATCCCGCGGCCCTGGAGCAGAAAGGGCAACTGAAGGAACATTGGGGTTTTAGTCAGTAAAAGTCTGACCCTCCCTCTCGCTCTACCCAGAGCGAAAGAATTATTTTACGATTTCCCACACATCATTTTTAATTTCACTTTTATCTATACTTATAAAATGCTTTGTCCTGAATGTAAAGACCTGAAACAGGCATCCGATAAGACAGGATTTTTCGAAATTCTACCCATAAAAGGTGAAAAAGAAGGCCTGCTTTCACGCGAGTGAATTCACTGGCAGAAGTTAGTGGTAATTTAAAAAACACTTAAAAAGTAAGAACAGTTGAATTTTCTGCTTTTTGCTTTGATTTTGATTCGAGTTTACCCGTTATTTACGCTCTTCCTTCTATAGTACGTATACTGTACGTAATGTTTTTATGTCCTCTGTATTAACGTCACTTTATAGATAAGTTCGCTTCCTACATTAGGCCTGTACAGGTGCGCATTAAATTTTAATTAAGTATCGTGAAATAGCTTTTATATTTTATTATTGCTGCGATGCCAAGCGCATTCGTGTTTGGAATCGCACGTACAGCTACTTATGTCCTCCATCAACGTTACCAGAGCTATAAAGTCGATGCATAGCTTTCATTGTAAGTAGGTACGGACAAACGGCAACAGAATAAAACAGGTAGATTTAAACTTTTTGTAGCAGCGCAAAAAGTTTGTTTGTTTTTGTAATTTATTACGGCTTAGCCGAAGGTTAAATAAAGATTATTTTAATTGATTAGTTTTATCTCTCTGTTCGTTATTCTAAATCTGTTTTTAACTTTTGTTTTTTCTTTGATGTACAATAAAGAATATATCTAAGTATCTATGTATCTATCTTTGAGTAAACTGCCACCTACTTAATATCTATTATCAACAACGGTTCTGCGGTGATCTGTTGTGCAAACTTACCCTTCGTTTCCCTTTCGGCTTTTCCGACGACTGACTGTGATTTCTTTTCTTCATATTTCCAGCTTTTAATTCCTTCATGATTAAGCTACCATCTTATTCTACGATTGTACAAATAACTTTCACTTATTAACACTATAGTGTATCTAACACACATCCTTATCAAACGCTTCAATTTGTTCGTCTGTTTATAGGAACGTCACAAACACTTAACATTGTCAAATCCAGGGAGAATCGAAGAATCCGGTGTTTTCACTGTGTTCGTAAGTTTTCAGAATGTTCTGAAAGTGCGAGTGCGTAGTTTCCCGCGCACGGTGCCGCGTCGCGTCGTGCGTGGTGCGGTGCAGCGGTGAGCCGTGAGGCGTCGCGCTACGCTTCCACCTTGACGTAGAGTGGGATCCTCCGCGGTCGCTCCCGCCTCCGAACGCGGCGCGCCGGGCTCGCACGCGGCCGCGTCCCGCCGCCCACTCGCCCGGCCGCCCCGCGCACATAAGTAAACACAAAATTCTTTGAGAGATAACGATATAGTTAACCCCTCATAACACACCCTTAATTAAAACTCAAGATAAAAAACCTCAAACATTAGACTCGAATGAGTTTTTAATTCTATTGAAATCCAATTGAAATCCTAGACAAATTACAGCAAACATAAAATCATTAAATTATAGAGTCGTTTATAGAAATCACTATAATTCGCTTATCTTATACATTATAAGTTACGATTGAATCCATATATTCTACTAACTATGTAAATAGAGTTATAATTTTATTTGCCACTCTCGCATAATTTGCCGAGTGTTACCCTATATACAACTGAATAAGAAGATTTAGATGTTAATTGTTAATAATGAAAGTAAGGCTGGCTATAAGCGCTTGAGTAAGTTGAGTTGAGTGTGGCGTGAGCGGCGCTCGCTAACAGCTAATGATTCGCTACAAGATTGCAATAAACGTCCACTCGCATCTACATCGCATACAAATTATCCAGCGCATAAGTTGAAAACTCATTTTATGACCACTAACTATTATTTACCCACATTTTAACGCCATGAACAAGCTACGCGTTATCTGACTCAAAGGTCACATGTCACTGACGAAACATTACGGAAATACACGTTGAAATCATAACAAGAATGGGGATAAAAGCAAAGAATTGCTCACATTTCTGATTTTAGCGCTGAAAGCCTGTGGAAAAATGCGTGATGTCAGCTGTGACGCAAACCTCGACAGATTGAGTGGTGTCTGCTTCAAATACGCGGGCTGAGCTTAAATACTTGTCTATTCGGCATTGCGCTGATTTATTAACACATTATGTGAGGCGCGGAAGGATTATCAGGGTTCAATAATGTTTGTGTATCAAAGCGATATCAGGAAATCTGATGTTTTTTTAAACAGATTTTAGTCTGATTGATAGTCTGACCGAAATAGGATCCTAAGTCAAAACTGTAACCGAATATTGAAACCAAAACTATGTGTTTTTTAACTTTAATTTTTTGCTAGGGTGATCAAAGTTTTGTCTGGAATAAACTTCAGATTCAAAGATCATGGAAAAATCAACCCTGATATTCTTAAAATAAATAAATAAAATAAAGTAAATGAATAAAAAAATAAACACTGATTGCACACATAACGCACAGATAAGTCAGTTTTGGTTTTCATCACAAGCGTCAGCTTAGGACGTTAACTTTTCTGTCAAGGTGAATATTTGACCGCTTTTTGGCTGGCTTTGCAACTGAACCCCGGTTGGTCATATGAAGAACGTCGAGCCTAATTTCAGCCAGTTTTTACCCGAATCTGATACCAAATCGAACCTCCAGTCTTAATAAACGCAGAACGTCCTAACACAGTGAGAGTAAATTTTGTAAAAGTCTAAACAATAGCTAATATACTATACTGAACACAAAGAAGACGGTGATAAAAACTGAAAAAGAAAAAAGCACGAGCAAAAGAATTAAGCCCGAGCTTACTAAAGATGGAAGGGTTGGTGAATTGTATGAGGTTAATCTGGTTGACACGCGTAGCGATACAGACGCGATACGCACGCGAATCAGACGCAGCCTTTAAACCTTTGCACACCTGTATAAATTCAAACACGCGTTTGAATCGATACAGGCGCGATGCAAAAGCACGTGTCTATCGCGTTTTTAATCAGAACCTCGTCAACAGTGGTAAGATGGCGTCGGTCGAGACAGCATTGATTGCATACGCTTTGTTATTATTATTTTTTTAAAGGAAGAAGAAAGTTTACCGACTTAGGTACACCCATTTACAAGTGAAAGAAGATTGTGTGGACATTATACGAAAACGCGCGTGTGTATCGATACAAACACGATGCTAAAGCGCGTGTATATAGATACAAACGACAACTAACTGCTCTGTACGGTAAAAGTTACTAAAACGCGCGTCGATGGCGCGTTTAAAAACGTGGTGTGTACATGCCCTTGTTTACCATACAGACTGATCAGAAATATATCGCCTGGTAGCTCTTAAGAAAAACCTAACGGATTTCTATCGATATTGAGAACTCTACTTAACAGTAATCATCTATATCTCTGCATCTATAAAGAGAAAAGATTTGTATTTTTGTTTGTGATAAACAAGCCCAAAAATTACTGGACCGATTTCAAACATTCATTCACCAGTAGAATGTTATTTTATCACTGAGTAACATATACTATGATTTTTTATTAGATGAAGTAAAGTGACAGCAGTGGACAATACCCAACTGTCAAATAAAAATGCCAAACTGTCAAACAACCATTGTTATAGCTGTCACTTTACTTCATCTAATTAAAAATCATAGTATAGGTGAAGCCGCTGGCAGAAGCTAGCGTATATTATAGTTCACAAAAATACACCATGTATAAAAATCCGATCCGGGCCCTGATTCTGGTAGGAATGCTAGGCGGTCGCCTCCTTCTGCAATGCACTTACGAGTGTGTTAGAGAAGGAGAGTTTTATTTTATAAAGAAACAATGAACGTTACTCGGGAATGAGATAGGTATACTTTTTGAAAACAGAATACATGATTCGAGTATCTATCTAGATAATTTCATGCATTTTCCGATAAAGAGAGAATTTTGTGTCCATCAATTCACAATTTTAATAAAAAGTTGTTTGGCGAGCTGACTATTATATTTAGATGTTAAGTCTCAAATTCGCACTTTTGTATAAAACTAAACAAATTCAGAAAAATCTTAAAATAACTTCAACGTCAAATATATTTACTTTTAGCTCTCGATTAGACCAAGTGTTTGAATTTAACGTTGTTTGAAATTCTTCACAGACCATCTTTCCAAGACACAGTATCTACATTATACTACATGCTTCTACATGGCTTGATCTATGCTCTGAGAAAAACTATTCACACTCGGTAGACCGTGTGAGTAGAACCAATTTTGATTCAATTTAGAACTCAAAAGCAAGCTCACACTATGCCGAAATGCCCGTAGATTTTAAATTGAATCAAGTAATAGGTATATTTGCAGTTTAGTGCGTAGTATTTTGTCCTAATGAGATGGAGGCACGTTATTCTCGAATATCTGTTTCATTTCAACGGCTGGTTTACTTGTATAAACTTGGCGTCGACTCTATTCCGCGTAGTGTTGGGCTCCTGTTAAATGTTTACATTATGCAGTTCGCATGCATCCCTACTTCCAGATCGGGATAGCTAAATAAGCTAATTAGAGTCGTGAGCTGAATTTTGAAGGCTGCCTCGAGATTTAAATTGCATTCGCATATTTTAACGACACATTACGAACTAAAATTATCATTTGAATGCCTCGCAGCTTGTAACTCGGCTTGTGAAAATATTGCCATCGAGTTACCTCAAAGACGCATCGGAGATACGAGGCAGAGAAGATATAATCAATCTCTGACTGCAGACTTTTATAGTTGTAATAAGTAATCGTTTGGGTACGAAGCTTTCCTGTAGTGCTATTTAATCAATTATGCAATAGCCAGTTAGCTGTCATTTTATTAGAATTACTTGCTGTAAACGCTGTGTACAATACATTTCGGTCATAAATCGGTTGAATGGTGGCCATTGCGGCGGCGACCGCAAGCACCTATTAGCGAAATATGATTGTACCTCTGTCCACTGCCAATGACTGCAAACGAATCGATATTTAGTATATATCATCATAATGACGAGTTATGTCGAATATCTGTGTCAGACACCACTGTTATTGGCGTGTGCCGAGTTCCTGAACAAATGTTTGTCACAGAATTACGGTCAATAGGGCTATCAAAAATGAAATGGGTTTTCATTTACATAATAAGTGATATTGATTGTATAATGTGAGAAAACGATAAACTGGAACGTGCTTTATTAATCAACTGTACTTACGCGGTGTTCCCTTGATTTCGTATTTAATTAAATCAAATTAATGTATAAAGTGTACAATGTATTTAAATGTATAACATATTTAATTAATTTCATTTCAGCCGCAATGTGTTCATTGCCGAACAGCTACAAGCTACAATAGGTATTGTGTGTTCAGATTTTGTAGCAGAATGTTTTATTGTAATTTTCGTTACGTACCGAATGATAATGCTATTTATTATGCAAATAGGTCTTTAAATTTTTTAAGAAATTAATAAAAAAAAGGGCAATTTAAAAAATAAGAAATGAAATGACAAAAATTATAGAGTGTACTGATCAATCTCCGTTTTGTCCTCGTTTTACGGTATAAAAAGCAACACCTCAAGCAGCACCTTTGTACTCTTCTGTCTATATTTGTTCTTTTCTTTTTTTAGTATTTGTGTGTACATAAATAAATAAATAAATAAGCCTTCTGGGAAAGTTTTAGTTTTACAAAAGATTTGAATTTACTAAAACTAAGTTCCTGAATAGGGCTGGGAAGCTTATTATAAAAGTGTATACTTCGGCATCTAAATGAACCTGAAATTATTTCACCTATATTCCAAATGGAAAGCAGTGGTGGCCGAGTGGTAACGGCCCCGACTTACGAGTTGTAGGTCGCTGGTTCAAATCCAGCCAAGTGCATTACTTTGTATAATTTATATCATCACCACTGCTCTCAAAACGGTGAAGGAAAACATCATGAGAAAACCTGCATGTCATAGAACCAAAAATTCGAAGACATGTCTTATCCACCAATCCGCACTGGGCCCGTGTGGTGGATTACAGCCCATTCCCTCTCCTAGAGAGGAGGCTTTAGTCCCAGCAGTGGGAACATTTTAAGGATGATGCTATGCTATGCTATTCCAAATGAATCAAGATTTGTAGTGAGTGAGCACATAATCAATATGAAACTCAGCACAACTATCTACGCTTCAAAATTAATTTCTACTTAATTAGTTAATATTTTTTCAAATTTCATACGACTTTTCATAAACAAATATGGTCAAGCTCTTATAGGACTACCACTAACCTGGAATTAATTTACCATGCGATTAATAATTTTAACAGAAATTAGAACCTAATTCAATAAGACTCAGACCGAAGTCACAACCTAAACAAAACTAGCAATTATTAATGAAACCTATGTAAGACTCATACGACTGCATTTCATAGAAATTGTAAGTGATGAATTAATGCGCAACATTAACTACACTCGTTCAGTATTACAAACCAATTTACATGGCTTGTCTATGCATCGTGACGCTGAGTTTAGCTAGCTTCCCACAGGCCTTAACGACGTGTGTCGCTTCGTGTCACCAATTAAAATATTACGGTGCATCTGTTAAGTATGCGATGCACTACCCAGTAAAATACCAGCTACATAGATTCAACAGTTCAACTACATAAGCTTTAACAACGCCATGTTTCGGCATTATTCAAATTGATTTATAAGTCGCTTTTTATGCCAGTACGTAACAGGAAAGCAGATTACAAGTGTAACAATGCGACTAAGAGCCTAGCCACATTACCATGTGACCACGATGCGGTGTCGCTGTCGTTTACTTGAAACGCGTGAAACGCTGCAGCGCGTCGTATGACACCGGCACGTTGCTGCAACTTAGTTACACGACATCGGGCAGTGCAACATCACAACACTTTTTAGTTTTAGCCACAAGATCACAGTACGGCGTCGCTACCATGAAACCTCGCGGCACAGTTACAGTAACACAGCATATCGGTAATAGTGCCGTCAAAAAATACTCAATACATTATTACATCATGCCATATTATGTACGTAGATGTTATAAAATACTGCAAGATCAATAAGGACCCTGTCGGGCACAGAAAAGTCAAATATAAAGAAAAGTCTATTGTAAGTTAAAAATCTAATAGAGAGTTTTCAATAATTATACAGTTCTTCAGATATGCTAGCAATACATCAACTAATGAAGATCCAGTGGCTAGGAGGCTCATGGTTCACGGTACCGTGCTGCGGCAAGACGTCGTGTGGTACGGTACCGTACTTTGGTGTTGGGGCTAGGCCACAGAGATCTTAACAATAATAATATTTCTGTGGGCTAGGTCCTTAGAGGAAGACGGTTAGAAAAATTTAAGATGACACAGCGCTTGTTATAGCACGGTATCGTGGTACGTACGACGCGGCACGATATGCCATCGTCAATCTGCACGACGCGACATCGCGCAGCATTCAGGCGCCGCACCGTTTTTCGTTAACGATGCCGCACCGTGTTTATGTTGCCAGGCTCTTAGCTCGTTTTATTACGTTTAAATTATACTTTCTACGTGTTGATCATTTCGATGCATCGCTATTTGAATTCGAGTACATCGTGCCTGTTTAATATGTGTTGGTATGTAGCTCGCTTGTCTATACCATTTTTGAAATACGAAGGCTCTGAGCAGTAAATTAAACAATTTTGGGAAGTGCGTCGCGGCGTTAAACTTGCGAATAATAAATAGCGAAATGAAGGGTTACACGGGGTTACACGTGCATGCGTCGATTGTGGAAGGTTAACGGTTTATTTCCCCCTTCGGAATTGAATGTGAAGATAAAAACCTCACTACTTTGTAAGATTCATTCGAAGTATAATGAGAAAAGGGATGACAATGTATGTTATACAAGTATTTTATCATTCCTGCAGGTGCTCCATATTCTAAACATTACATAACAGAACATGTGTTCGGTTTGTGTTTTAACCTAGACCGTGTTATGTGTGGCGAGTCGATTGTTCTAAGCACAGAACATATCTTTATTTAGTACTAGCTCCGGCTAGCGGCTTTGCCTGCGTGTATTTAGAATTATTTTCCAAGAAAACATACTCTCGGGATAAAAATCAGCTATTCCCATTTCCAGGACAATGTCTACCCGTACGCCAAATTTCAAACAAATCTGTTTCGCCGTTTAAATGTAAAAGAGTAATTAACTTACATACAAACTTTCGCCTACGTAAGTACTACTATGTAGCTGGTGCTAGAGGTACTTCACCAGTGTGAAAGTAGAAAATTATCCTAAGGGAACATAGCATAGCATAGCATCAGCCTAATAATGTTCCCACTGCTGGGACACAGGCCTCCTCTCTAGGAACGAGAATGGGCCATAGATATAAGAAAGGAGAATGGGCCGTTATCCACCACGTGGGGGCCCACGGCCCATTCTCCTTTCATGCGGGTTGGTGGATGTCATATGTCTTTGAATTTTTGGTTCTAGGACATGCCGGTTTACGCTAGCGAATGGGATTAACGGATTTTGGTTTTGATCCTTTCCTTTTTCTACTTGACCTTCTCCTAATTTTGAAACTAGATTCAACTTCATCATAATTTCAGCAGAAAGACGTCTAATGCTCGACTTAAGCCTTCCTTAAGTTTCACATCCACTAGGCATGTGCGTCTCGCATCCATCAGATTCGCACGAACCTCACCAGATTCTCGGTCCACCTTGTGAGAGGCCTTCCAGTGCTGCGTCTTCCGGCACGCGGTCACCACTTCAGGACTTTTCGGCTCGATTTACCATCTGTTCTGCGACTACTTAGCACAAAATGAAACGTGCTCAAGTTACACAGCTTGAGAGTCTCCAACTCAAAATTTGCGTGACTTGATTGAAGCAGTGCCGTTTAGCGTGTTATTACATGGAACCTTGCCCATAAGATTATATCAGATGTTTTACGAGTTTGTCTTCACGGTAAAACTTTTTACCTGACCTGAAGTTCAAATCAGAGACGTCGAGAATGTAGCCAATAGAGCAAGATGGCTGCTCTAAAATTCAAATTTTGAAATCGGTGATAACACCATTTTTTGTTTGATTTATTTCGAAGAGACTGAATCTTATAAAAGAAAAGAAAATTCTCTCGTACAAACAAGTGAGATATTTTGAAACCCTTCCATTACTGAAGAACAAATAAGGCAAATTGAAGCTTCCAAATGTTCACTTCCGCGTTTCACTTATCATTCTTGGAAAGACAAAAACTTTGTAGACTGTGAATAGCTTAGTTTCTTCCTTTTTTATGGTTCCGAAATTAAAATAAAATCGGCACCTTTCTCATGTAACTTTTTTTGTCCATCTGTCACAGAAGTTTTTCTTGAGTTCTACGTAACTCATAAATTATAATTTTACACCAAAGAGTTGGGTTTCGGTAATACGTTAGCAGATCACCAGTCAAATATTATACGAAAAGATTTGCTTGGAATCATTCAGGATTAGAATATACTTACAGCATTATTTTCAGTATGTATATGCGAACCCTGCATATAGTTTGTTCAAAATCAGTAACTGAATCGTTTCCAATCATTATTACTCCATGTTATATTTATTCCCAAAAATATTTTTAAAAAGTTACAAGTTGGACACTACTGACATTAAGTACAACACAGGTCACGGCAGGTCACAACGGGCATTAGGAGCCAGTGTACAGTTAGGTGCCGCGCCGGGCCTTGGTTCAGGCCATGGTCCGGAGCGAGGAGGAGTGACAGGCGGTCGCCTCCTACTGCGAAGCAGTAATGCTTGCAAAGGAGGAGGCCGACCGCATCAGGCAACGGCGCTCACGCCGCAGCCGCCGGCGTAATTCCGATCCCGATTTCCGGCCACCGTAGGCGCGGGCTTGCAAACGGCGGGCAATGGGTAGCACGCTGTCCGTCCGTCCGGTAACAGACTGGACCGAGCCCAAGTCGTTTACGGCGCGCACTGTTCCCGCGCGCCTCAAGGAGTCGTCAGCAAACTGTAGGGGCCCAGTAGGGAGGTATGAAAATGCATACCAGGGCCCTGGAACCAAGGCAAAGGAGGAACGCAGTAGGTTTTTAGTCAGTAAGAGTCTGACACTATCTCCCGCTCCGCCCAAGGGTGGGGGATGTGATTCCATGATTTTAACTACTTTAAATAAAAAACTGGGTGCGGTGGCAAAACTACCCCTCAGTGGCCCCAATGGCCCGGTGACCATGTGTTTATGTGGACAACCATTTAACATAACAAACTTATAACTTTGAGATTTTTCGTGATACAGTTATGAAATTTTGCATAAAAATACTAGACCCGTGTTTCGGGTTTCGCATATACTAAAAATCAGGTTGTATTTATTGTAAAACATCATAATACGTGCGAGGTCTTAAAATAACGGGTAGAATAATCTTTATTGTACAGGACAAGCATGATTATAAAAAGAGTACAATGTTTTATCGCACAGGGCAATTTCTTACAGACAACTGCAGACAACCTTTGGATGGACTCATGTACCTACAAAAAACAAAACGCCAAGGGGAGCAGGGGGGGTCTACGGCCCCCCCTAGAGGCTTACTTTTCAGCGTCAGAGCCTAGTTTAGGCACCAGTCTCCCACAATATAATGCCCATCCATCAGATATAAGGCTAGCAATTAGGAGTTATATTGTGGAGAAGAAAACTTTTATTATTATTTAAAAAAATAAAATATTATTCTCTATACTTCCAATAGTTTCTAAATTCCCTTGATCATCGGCTGGAGACGCCCTTGACTCAATCTTTTATGGTTTATTCTAAACCAATTATATTGTTTTTGTAGACGTGGAGTTGCGGGCAGAAGCCCAAAATACAAATACAAAATTAGTCTAAAGGTGAAATTACTACCATTAATAAGCCTTTAGACTTTTATTGTACTTGTATTACGGGCTGCTATCCGCAACTCCACGTCTAAGGCGCGTACTCTAATTAGTAGACTAAATAGTATAACCGTTGTCGGCAATTTCTATTTGTTTTCCAATTTCCTTTGTTTCTAATTATGTCCGTTATAACTTGGTTGAACAAAACCGTAGTTTGCGGTTAAGGGAAATATAAAACAGAATAACTAACTGCACTGGACTCAAGTGATAGTTTGGTCTGTTTAGGCAAACCATTAAGACTCATCCGTATCTTAAAAATTAATGCAAATATCGCAAAATGTGTTTTAAGTTTTATAAGCTGTGTTTATTGAACTAATTCATTCACCAGCTTTGATGGCAATAATAATGTCTAATGGGCGGGATGATCAGATCCGAAATTATTTGAAAATGCGAAAAATACTTAAAGATGTGAGATTAAAAAAAAAACGGACTTCGAAAAAAAAGGAGGTTCTGTGTTCGGCTGTATGTATTATTTGTTTTTTTATGTATGTTCACCGATATCTCGGTCAATTGTGAACCGATTTTGAAAATTTTTATTTTGATTGAATGTCTTCTCAGTTGGTTCCATAGAAATTTTGTTTTGATCTGATGATGAGCTTCGAAGATATAGAACGGAACTCTTCAAAAAATCATAGCAGAACTGTCGTAACAAGTAGAATTGCTTTGTTTATACATGTAGTCGGTGAGTGACTAAAGGAAGAAGGGGACATACTTAAAACTGATCTGATGATGAAACCGGAAGGTAGGTAAGAACCGGAACTCTAATAAATCCGTGTATCCTAGCCGCGTTTGGTATTATTAAAATTGTCATGATGATGTGATGATGGAACCAAATGGCGGAAAGTATCTTTTTAAGTTTGACTGAGGGGTTTTTTTATGGTAGGTAAAATCATCAAATGATAAATCCCGCCCTTGGGTGGGACGGGAGATAGTGTCAGACTTTTACTGACTAAAAACCTGCCCTGTTCCATTCATTGCCTTCGATCCAGAGCCCCGGGGTTCATTTTCACCTAACCCTTGGCCCCATTTACTGAGGGGTACTACAACAAAAAAGTGTGAAATAAAAAACTTTGTACAAAAAAATACAACCGACTTCAATAACAAAAACACAAAAAAGAGCAAAATAACTTTAATTTCGGAAGTCGGTGTTTAATAACGAAGACACCAAACTATTATAGAAACACCGACTTCCGAAATTAAAGTTATTTTGCTCTTTATATTTGATTACCTTAAATTAATTATTTATGTAGAAAGGGCAGGTTTTTGGCCCTTCTTTCTATACACCGTTAAATTTTGGTCGTTTTAATCCCGCGGAGGGTCGATTCGGTACATGAAACCCTATCGATTTGTAAAGATAAAAAAAAGTACTTTTTTTTAACTCGAATTAATTTACGCATGTTGTATGTGTTGTTGTGTGAATTAATTTCTTTAAGTAAACGTCAGCTGATCGAGGTCAATGAACTGTAGGTAATAGTTAGTTCGCAACGACCGACAACTCCCTACAAGGTCATTGACTCGTTTACTTAAAGAAATTAATTGTCTACATGCTTATATTAATTTGAGTTTTAGACAAAGGTACTTTATTTTTTAATTTTATCTTTATAAATCGATAGTGTTTCATGTACCGAATCGACCCTCCACGGAATTAAAACGACCAAAATTTAACGGAGTATGTATATATACTCGTATCTTACAGCGTAATCGAATTATCCATAAATCGCAACCGTTCATTGAATACAGATTTTCGCTGCGGTCACACCTATTGCAATCATATCGAGTCAATTACCGGTAGCCCAGAATGGGTAATGAAGATTCTGTCACAAGTCAGAGAAGGTATCCCGGTGCAGCATCAAGTAGGTAAATAATGGTAATTAGATTCCGAACTATCCGCGGTTTGAATACTCAAGTGGCGGCCGGTCGTTTGGCGCGCGATGTAGGTCGCCTCCGTCACGCACGCACGCCTGTAAATGCTTCCATATCTCCACTCTTCACTCCAAAGACACGGTCTGTTACTATTGTTTGGCGACCCTTTATTTACCTCCTTGTAATAGGCTCCTCAACCTTAGGGGCTCTTGAATGTTAAGCTCTCTCTTGGACAGTTCTAAAAGATAGGGCGATGCGCTCTTGTCAACTTCTACTCTCCTGGTAATCGATCTGTGAAAACAAAAAAAAAACATGTAATTTTTTGTTTAATAAGTTATGAGTATAAAGGATAAATGGAGAGGGAGAGGGATACCAAAGTAAAGATGGATAGATTATGTGAAATTTCTTACCACTGAAAGAAAAGGCAAGATTAATGATAGCATGACTGGTAACCTAATAAAATGGAAGAAAAAAACGTCGACAAATAACACAAGACAAGGTCAGTTAAATTATGATGTTTAATAAGTTTTTGTTGTCTATGAATAGGTACTCGATTTTATTCAATAATAAGAAAATAAAAATATAATAAAGTTACAAGTACGAGTCGAGTTTTCCACGAAAGCCTGATTGACCTGTTTTCTAATCTTTATTATTATATTCGTAATATTTCTCCGAGAGATTGTATTAAAACAGCAGGTTACAAAAGGAACTCAGAACCCGACACTGAGGAAGCTATTAGTGTGAAGTCAACAAGTAAAAGGAATGTCGAACAAATATACTATTAACTCAAGATACATTACTTGGTAGATCGGGTTTTGGTAATTGCTCCCTGGTTTAATGTGCAGGCAAAAGTCTTATTATCACTCATTAACTTAATATGTTAGCGAAACCATCGTTAACCTAGGACACCGTTAATTTGTATCAGATAAGATTATATTACAAGGTCATTGTTCTAATTTAGGTACAAACAAAGTAGGTACTCCATCACCCGTATGTTCATTTGAAAAAATAGTCGGCTAGTCTATGGATGACAGATAAAAAAAATAAGTTACCAACTTTCTTTTTCCTGTTTCAACATTGTTGTCACTCGTCAAGCCACAGAATAAGTAATTCTGGTTTTCGCACTTAGTCCTATATGGGCCTTTGGGCATGGGCCATGGTGGCTATCACGGATATCTATGGTGGCTATCCTTTTGTGATCTTATTTCATCCAGTTCTAAGGTTGCTAGTTGCAAACATACTTGATTTTTTTTGGTAAATCCTTTGTATGTTAATCAAGAACTGTTTTAATTTCTTTTTCAATACACTTCCTCGAAAATTGACACTTATCGCACTACAATTAGGTTCAATATGCCACCTATATCATCCATCATAATTATGTGTTTTTTTTTTATTTATCGTTACAAGCGCCTTTGCTTGGTGATTATTTTTTTTTTGCAAAGTTGCGCAGTTTTTTTGTTTTAAAATTTAATGAAAATTTAAAATTGAAAAACTATGAATAAATTGATTATTTACACAATAATTTGTTACCAACAAATTAACAAATAGCTGCGTTCTAAATTCAAAATTATTTAAAAAAATATTTGAAATATCAAGTAGTAGGTATGTATAACGGTTTGATACCTTTGCTTTTCCTTCAACCTGCAAAGATTAAGCGCGGGAAAAAGCCTATTAAATACTAATTTATATTTTATTTATTTGTGTTAACTGTGAAAAAGAATAATAATTTATGATTTGAAGAGAATTCTATAGATGCTACCGCCCGTCGCCGCCGTCAGATATAGTGATTAAGGTAAAAAAAAAATTTGCGGTCGATAGCCTGCTGCCATCTAAATCAAAACTAAAATTTATGGCAGCTTTGGAAAATTTTCTTCAGTACAAAATGATTTTGGTTCATTTTGTACCAAAGAAAATTTTCCGAAGTCACAATTTTCAGAGAAAGTATTTCTTCGTAAATGTATTGTAAAACGTCGTTTGATACACGTACACATTTGTCACTGCAGCCCTTGGCTTCATACCACACTCGCCTACGACTCGTCAGAATTCCGCCTCGGTCGCAATGACAAACTAGCTGCACTTGTATCAAAATGATACTACATGCTGGTTTTATTTTATTGTTTTATGTTTTCAGGCAATTCGTTAGATATACTTATATTTTTATTGACAGAAGAGAATATGGATCAGAAGAGAGCAATTTAAGAAGGGAGGGAGGCAAATTTAGCTTTTTTTTATTATGGCGCAACGTGAACCAATTACAGGTATTTAAAGAACAAAGAAAACGAAATATAAGAAAATTATTATATTCCTTTCAAAAAGCTGTACCTAAATATAACAAAAACAAATCGGCTAATAAAAACTTAGACAAATATCCTAATATTATTTTTAATACAAAACAAGAATACACTTCGGAGATGGAACAGATTACGGATAATCAAAACAGTCTGTAACAGTTGTAGACAGCACCTCATTGTTAGATGTAGGTCGCGCATTGAATTCGGCAATAGATACCAGACGTGGGAGCCCCAGCGATCCCACTTCTACAACCAACCTGAATACACCGAAACACGAGATAATCGATAATAAATATACTTCTGATCGCTTTGGAGCAGCAATTTCCACCAACATCCCACTTCTCATAGATTTTATACGTTTATTTAACACTTGGAAATCGAGCGCTTGTTATTTTTAAATATTTACTAAAACTTCTCAACAAATATTTTTGTTTAAAGAACTAAAAATATTTTTGTGGCTCACTGGGACAATGTGTTTTTGTTCAGCTAGATTTGTATAAACAAATACCTAACTTATTTACTCCTAAACAATGACATAGAGCAAGGTTGATGACCGATCCGGGCTCCTGAAAAGGGGATGACGCCCTTGCGGCTTTGTTTTGTTTCCTCAAGCCGGCCATTAAAGACACAACTTTATGAACTAGAAGGGCCATTAAATTTAGCCATTTCTTCGCAATAGACGGCCTGTTTTAAAACAATGGCCATTTTTCTGACTCTGAACGTGTCTACTCATGAATATGATCGACTTGTACCTACTGTGAGGAAAAGAAACAGTTGCTTTGCACGTTTACATTTGCACTAGCTGTCTTTCGCAGTTTTATTCGCATCATCGGTTACCTCAAAAAAAAAGGCTCTCCAACACATAAATTAGGTTTCAATCGAACCAGTAGTTCCTGAGATAAGTGCATTCAATCAAACTTACAAACTCTTTGGTACTATCAGCATGCAATGTATTAAAATAGGCAATACTCTGTAAGTAGATATAACGTACGGAACGGGATTGCGCCAACGGTAGATATATGGTAGACATCACACCCATAGATACAAAAGATTTTGGGAAAAGGTTCATTATGCGTACAGTTAATGAGTGGAATTCTGTTAACTATAAGCCTACCTAGGAGTCTTTAAGTCAAGAATGAATTGGTTCATTCTTGGCAAGTGTGCTCCATCGTCAACCACATCACCGCTTCGTCAGGTTTTTTTTTTATGGTAGGTAAATCATCCAATGACAAATCCCGCCTTTGGGTGGAACGGGAAGTAGTGTCAGACTCTTACTGACTAAAAACCTACCCTGTTCCATTCTTTGCCTTGGTCCCAGGGCCCCGGGTGCCATTTTCACATACCCTTTGACCCCAGTAGGCTTCGGCCCTGTTGGGCTCCTACAGTTTGCTGACAACTCTTTGAGGCGCGCGGGAACAGTGCGCGCCATAAACGACTTGAACTCGGACCGGTCTGTTACCGGACGGACGAACAGCGAGCTACCCATTGCCCGCCGTCCGCGAGCCCGCGCCTACAGTGGCCGGAAATCGGGATCGGAATCCCGGCGGCGGCGGCAGCATGTACGCCGTTGCCTGATGCGGTCGGCCTCCTCCTTTGCTAGCATTACTGCTTCGCAGAAGGAGGCGACCGCTTGCCACTCCTCCTGGCTCCGGACCATGGCTTGAACCAAACCCCGGCGCGAGAGATCGCTGCCGCCGATCGCCCCCACAAGGACACGGCGATGCTCTTCCCACCGCTCCGTCAGGTGAGAAGTTAAACACAGCAGTACTAATATTCAGAGTGCATTCAGAGAATTTAAATACAACGTGCTTCATATCAAAATCAGTCTAGTCTAGCCAGTTTTCATTTCTCGTATGTTTAATGTTTTCTAATACACACAGGAACAGAACAAAACGAATAAACACAGACTCCTAAGAACCGGCTCGCTGAGCCAAAGAAATGAACAAATATTGTTATTACATGATTAAGATTACACATGGATGGACGCCATTTGCGTTCAGCCTTTTGCTATCTAAATCGTCAGTGAGGATGTGATCTTCGTAGTACCACTCGCTCTAGTAATCGGCGGAATCGTATTGCTAAAGTAAAGGTAATAGTAATAGGAGATTTTGTAAAAGGATGGGTTGGTTTTATTCAGTACTAGCCGAAGAGTACACAATGTGTATTATGTCATAATATATGTAAGTACATTTAAGGTACGGAGGTAGTCCGTAGAGGTATACAACTTTTTGAACTTTATACCGTAAAAAGGAAAAGTGTCTTTACGGGTATATTAAAGTAGTTTATTTATAGTAAGTATGGACAGCTAGAGTTTCAATTTTCTCTTCTTGAGAACCTTTTTGAGGCATCAACTTATAGTTTTATAAAACCTTTATCCAAATCGGTCTTACCAATCAATTAAATTAATTTTTATTTATGTAAGATAGATAAACTAGTTGTCTCTACAGACGTTGTCTTATATTAATCTATGAACCGTCAAACGTAGTCGTCGTAGTTTTTTGGAACAAAAAAAAAAACGAAAGCTAATCAAAAATCCATTTTATTTTTCAGTTACTTTTTTAAGTCGTTTTTTTGTTTATGACTACCTTGAAACAAGGTTCATTTAAATGGGAAGAAGAAGAAGAAGCAGCATTTAAAATATTACCAACCAATATAAGCATAAACAACCTGTTTAGGTTTTTATATTAGAGTTGGACTAGGTGAATGCTTTCAAAGGATTCAAGCCAAGACTCGCAATAAAGTTTTCATCAATAACGATCCAATAGTTTAGTAGTGAAAACGTAACAGACAGACTTATTTTCTGATCTTTTAAATTACTTATTTTTTAGGTAGATCTTCTTCTTCTTTTCGAATCGATGGTTTTAGGAAGATGAAAAAAAAATGTATAGAGCAACCCAGCTTTCACGCCCCAGGGACGTTAACTCCACCTCTGTTATCCATAATCCGATACTGATACCCATAGTATCCGGACACTCATAATTAAGTAAAATATAATAAGCCGAACGCTATCTGTTTTGGCACTATGACGCAAATGATGACAAAAATAAATTCGCTACCATTTTCGGTAAACATTATGATATTTTATCGCGGCGATAGGCTAATCAATATGTGACCACACACGACGAACTCTGGACAGTGGACACTTACATACGATCATTGTACCTACCTTGGCAATTACGTCAGGGATAGTGAGAAAGCACTAAAGGTCAAAGAAAAGAAACAAGGGAATTGATGGGATCACTGTAATCTCAACTCAGATCAGGGCCGAACTTAACGAACTTGAGGTGAAAGTTCAAGAAAGGAGACAAGTTGTTAGGATTGCTATTCAGATTTTTGTTTTAAATCCATTATGCTCAGGTTCGGTTATAGGAATATCATATGCTTAGAATGCAATCTGCAGTGGCCTATCTGGAAAGCGATCAATAGACTGCGCACCCAACTAGGCCGTTTCAAACACGATCTGGCAAAATAGGGGATTATAGACCCCGCCGACACCCAGTGCGAGTGCGGTGCTCCTGACCAAACGCTGGCCCACTAATTAGAGCGCCCAAAATTTCGATACATCTATACACTATGGAGGACATAAAATCGCCACTGGCACCTCTATAAACTTGGCCACCTACTGGGCTCAAAAACTTCGAGGGAAAGGAAAACCATCGATTCGAGAAGAAGAGAAAGTTTCGGTTATAAACTCTCCAGATAAGATGAAAAGTAACTTATAATAATAATAATAATAATAATTTATTAACTCAGACAACTTTAGGTCCACGGGTTAGTTACAAAAAGACTTAAAACTATGTTAGAAAGAAAGAAATGATGAGATTGTTATGCTTATTACTTAGTCGACATTAGTGCATCTACTTTGTTAATGATAAATTAATTTGTTTGAAAACATTATGTAATTATACTAATTACGAATTCAATTAAACGGGTACCTACCAAAACAAAACCTGCTTTTGTGTAGATAGTAAATTAGTTTCATATGTCACAGTATGACCTAAATATTTGACATTATTACGTATTAGTCCCTGAATCAACAATAATTACATGATGGACTTATTATCAAGCGATTTAGTCTTAAGATCATTTATCTCCACATATTGACACCAATAGGTGACCTATAGCTAATTGAATGTTTGTGTCAATAATCTATTCCGAAGTATGCGAGTGATAGTAGCAGACAGTCTTGCGAACGGCTCCGGAAAACGCGTGCCATTACAAAATTCACTTCGTGATAACTTGTGACATAAATTCAGTATCGCCTTGCTCACAGTTCATAGAACTTACGCTAGATGGCTAAGGCCACGGTCACAAGTGCGGCGGCAGCGATACGGAAGCGGAAATGCAACGTATGTAGTTGACGGAAAATTATTGAAATGGTCGCATAAACAAAAACTGTCAAAGAATTCGACAGCTTATATGGATGCACAAACTAAAATTCAAAAAACACGTTTGATACTCCACTTGGGTTATTTGTCAAATATTATAGGCTCACCTGTAAGGCGCCCCATACACCTACAATAATATTGCACAATCAAATTGAAGCTCGCTCAAACTTTTGTTAAATCATTGCGCAATGTTTCAATACTATCCCTACACGTTGAATAATATTGTACAATCAGAAATGAGCTTCAGTGCCACAGACACACACAAAGCGGTAAAACTTATTGCGCCGGGGGTTAAGAATAAATTGAAGCGATTTTATTGAAATTTTATTTACCCTGATTCCCCCATTACCTTTTGGCTCATTGAATTTATTTTGCTTTCTCTAGCCAAACTGTCCGGAACGAGCCAAGTTTAAATTGTCCAAGATCGCCAAGTCAACCTTTCTTAACCTTCCTGCGGCTGCCACACCCGTCCTCAGCCACCCTCATCCTCAGGCATCCGCTGCGTGACAATATTGGCCCACCGGTTCGGATGCATGTTGTGAATGTAACCCGCCCATTCTACATTAGCCTCGCAGACTTATCGCAAACATCGGCAATCCCGATGATGATGGTGTTATTAATTTTTAATATGATACACTGCATCACCCTTCGACAAACCTTGAGTTTAGACTCCTGAGGTAGATAGATAGATAGACAGATAGTTGTAGGTATTCTTTATAGCCAAAAATAAAATGGAAGTATTCCATAGTCTGGGATTGGCAGAATGTTCATGTCGACTCGTTTACAATTTAATGAGATAAGAAGGTAGCCCATCATCAGCGCCTTCTAAAACATTTCTAAGAGCTACTTTTCTTATGGACGGTGAATTTCTGTGTTCTGTGTGTTGTGGACGGAAACTAGCTGGCCCAGGAAGACTTACTTATTTGTGTGAATATTTGGTTGACTTTAGTTTTTTTATCAATTCATCATCAGTTCAACCTTAAGGCTCTTTTTTGAGGTAGGTACTGAGCAATCATCAAATATCTCCCCCAACTCTCTCACTCTGCGGGCATGAGAGACACATCGTGCTTTCGACTCGGGCCATGGTCACACATTATTGCCAGCCAGCCAGTTCTCGCAAATGCTACAGCTAAAATATTATTACAGAGAGGCTCGCATGTTGGTCTGACGCAGACCTCATCATTTCAGCCGAAATCGACATCCACTGAAAAACATATGCCTCCCCTAAGTTTCGCCAGGTTGCCGGTCCATCTTTTGGGAGGCCTTCCAACGCTGCGCCTTCCAGTACGTGTTTCCCACTCCAGGAATGGGGACGTTCACTATGGAATGATTATGAAAAGCCTTTCACTTTTAAGTATATACAGACCTAAACGTCAGAGAATGCTTTCCTACTTTCTTTGTTCATACAAGGCCCTATAGAAGTAATATCTACACAAATAACTAAAATACTCTGACTAAACGGCCAGCCATCGTGGTTAAGTCGCCTCTATTAGGTATAGTCCGCGGCAAATAAGTTGAACCCGTTGCTATGGTTGGCTGGTGCAGCCCTCCACTTCGATTTAGACCCGAAAAACTGTTACTGGTTTTTCATTCAAGGTCGATCACCATTTTGGTTTAACTTATATTTACGTGATTGAAAGTTTTGTCACGTTTATACCTACTCGCCTCGTTCTTTTTGTTTTTACCTAACAGCCCCTTGAAGTCTAAATTGGATTTCAAGGAACAAATCGATGGCAGACACTCTTTTTTATTAAAATTCAGTTGGAGAGGCCTAAAGGCTTAGTTTCATTTTTTGATGTTACAATATTGTTTTAGTTCAATAAAAAAAATATTAAATTGACGAATTGTATTGATTCTTAGATACCTGATCCAGCCCATACACACGAGCGGCATATTGCCGACGGCGGAGGTAACTAGCCATGAGCGCAACGCTGGCCCAGCGACGAAAACCAAGTAGGTACATCCAAATCACATATAAATCCAATGTAGGTACCTATTTGGATTTCGTCGCTGGGCCAGCGCTGCACTCATGGCTGTTTTCTTAGACAAAAGCACTGCTGCAGCCGTCGACACGGGGCAGCGGCAGATGGCGACCCATTGACACCGGACAGACAAGTTGCCGCTATCTTCATTTATTGGAATGTCGACGGCCGCCGTCGAAACGTGTCGACGGGTGCAGTTACCTCTGCCGTTGGCAACATACCGCTTGTGTGTATAAGGTCTTAGTCAGTAACTGACACTCCCTCTCGTCCCTCCATAGAATTATAATGATATCCGTTCTTTTGTGAAAGTGCTTTTTTTTATGGTAGGTAAAATCATCCAATGACAAATCCCGCCCTTGGGCGGAGCGGGAAGTAGTGTCAGACTCTTACTGACTAAAAACCTACCCCGTTCCTTCGTTGCCTATAGTGCCGGGGCTGAGCCTTCCTCTCAGAAAACGGCCCTTGACCCCAGCAGGCTTCAACCCTGCCTGCCTGCAGTTAGCAGGCTGGGCCTCTTCAGTTTGCTGACAGCTCCTTGAGGCGCGCGGGAACAGAACGCGCCGTCGACGACTTGGGCTCGGTCCGGCCGGTTACCGGACGATCGGACAGCGTGCTACCCATTGCACGCCGTCCGCAAGCCCGCGCCTACGGTGGCCGGAAATCGGGATCGGAATCCCGGCGGCGGCTGGGGCGAGCGCCCCGTTGCCTCTGCCTGATGCGGTCGGCCTCCTCCTTTGCTAGCATTACTGCTTCGCAGAAGGAGGCGACCGCCTGCCATCCCTCCTCACTACGGACCATGGCCTGAACCAAGGCCCGGCGAGAGAGATCGCTGCCGCCGATCGCCCCCACGAGGACACGGCGATGCTCCGCCCAGGCGGGGCACACCTCTACAGTGTGCTCCACCGTGTCCTCCGGGTGTTCCGCACAGTGGCGACACCCGGGCGAATCCTCCGCACGAATCCGGAACAGGTACTTAGCGAACTTTCCGTGTTCGGTAAGCACCTGCGTCGTGCGGAAGTTGAGAGCGCCGTGAGGTCTTTCCAGCCACGCCTCAAGGATGGGCCTTATCGCCCCAATTGTGGCGCGCCCCGAACGAGGTTGCGATAGTCGCTGACGCCATTTCGCCATGAGATCCCGCCGGAGCTCTGTCCGCCATGCCTCGACTTGTCGTGGCAGTGGAATTTCGCCCCGGCGTTGCATCTCCATGCGCTTATCGTGCATGTGTGCAAGGACTGTTGCCTCCAGATCCCATGGCGGTTGGCCAGCAAGGAGGGTCGCCGCCTCGCGGGAAATCGTTCGGTACCCTCGCACCATGCGTATTGCCATGACCCTCTGGTACGTATTCAGCTGGGCCCTCGGTTGCTAGCTGGGCCCTCGGTTGCTAAGTGAAACATAGGCCATGAAAATCAGCCACCGACCCTATTTCCGTCTGCGCGAAAGCAGGTTTCTTGATACCAACTTTGGAACCCCGTTTGATCCCCTTAGAGGCTTAGAGGGAAAATCCTTACTTATTCTTTGTACAGGGGACTTACATTCGAGTTTAATTCCGATCGATCGACATTGGACTTGTGACGTTAGGTACCAACTCTTGTATTCGATGCTAGCGCCAAATTGGTTTAAAATTGCGTGCCCACACGCCAAGCCCAATCCCCATTTTACTTAGTTTCCCAAAAAGGTCACGCAATTTGGCCCTAGCATCGAATTCAAGTGTAACTAATGTTACAATTCCAATGTCGACCGATCGGAATTAACCTCGAGAGAAAACCCCCTGGACAGGATTTTGCCTTTTAAACAACTTTTTTTTTCTTTTTAACTCAGTAATTTATTTTAACCTGATCTCTTTATTTTGTATTGTTAACGTTTATATGGATCTATAAGGTCTGAAATAGAGGTTTATTATTATTATTATAAACAAAGTAGAGTACCCAATTATTAAATATTTCTCAAAACCCGCTTCCGGAAGCACCACCGCCGCTCCCCACTGTAGCCAAGTTTATATACTCCACACAACACAATATAACATGAGTCAATCTCGAAAGTCGTTACGTTATCACTAGTAGATGCGTGTCGCGGAGAAATGGATGCGCATGCGCTGCACATCGAGGACACGACTACCCGCCTTATCACCGACTGCCAAGCTCCGACCGTATGCTGTAATCAATAAACATTTTTGAACTTAGGCACGTAAACATGTAGCTCATTGTGTCTGTGGAAGGAAGTCGGGTTTTGATTATTCGCATTCGTTCGTCTGCAAGCTGCTTGCTTATATTTAGTTCTTTCTATGGGTTCCTTTTAAAGGCAATTAAGTTCAAATCCCGCAATTGTTGCTTTTCAATTGAATCGAAAGAGTTGTTTTTTTTCCTTAGCCTATACTTTCCCACAGCTGGGCAAAAGCCTCTCCCAACTCCTTCCAGGTATTTTTCTCTGGGGCCACCTCGAACAAGCGCGGCGTCCGGACGCGGTAGGCGTCCAGGTCATCTCGCTACCTTCTCCCAGGTCGACCTCGACGGCGTCGTCCATCACAACAGCCGCAAGCACACTGACCGTTGGGCAAGAGTCTTCACAAGATGGGTACCTAAAAGAGTTGTTTATTTAACATTTATTATAAACTTTATTGTACTACACAACGGTAACTTGGAAATACAATGGGCGGTCTTTTGTATTTTGGATGGATTAAACGAAAAGAGATAGATTTGGGGCTGTCAGCATACAAGAATCAATCAACAACTTGTGATGGAAGATTGGCTATAATAATGTACTTACATAGAGATTCGTTGTGTATTTTGACACAAGTTCCCCATCAAAATCACAGTAAAGGCGAACGATTGTGAGTGTGGTGCAGGTACATTTATTTATTTAAACTTCATTTAACTAAAGGTACAAACTACTAAAGATACATTTGTATGTTTGTGACTCTTTCAGCTGCAACGGCTGAACAGATTTGGATAAAGTGTTGCTCACATGCCCTGGAATAGCACTTAGGTCACTTTTTATCACAGGAATATGTTTCCTTGTGATAATTTTGTATTATTATGCGGGCAAAGTACTATTATGCTGACAGAAGCTAATCTGTATACGAACTGGGCAAGTGCGACTTGCAGGTCGGACTCGCACACTGAGGGTTCCATACAAGCCTACCTATGAAAATAATTCAATTCCGGAATAGAGTCTCGAAGATTTTTCCGAATCCGAAAAATAGCGTTTTTTTTGGTGACGTAACTACGAGTTTACAGATTTTTTTCTATGAGACCTTGCTTCATGCCAAATTTCAGGATTCTAGGTTAACGGGAAGTATACCTATGAATTTTGATTCCCTTGAGTGTCGAAATATACGATTTTTTGTGTCATAAATATCCGTATCTCTTTTCTTCTTAACTTAGAAGTTTGAGTTCACAGCATCAAAGGACCGCAGACCTAAGTATACGGTTTTAATTTCAACTCGATACCTCCACGCGTTCTCGAGATAAAGGGTCTTGACACATAGACAGACAGACAACAAAGTGATCCTATAAAGGTTGGTTCCGTTTTTTCCTTTTGTGGTACGGAAAGCAAAGTTCTAACTCACTCATTGACTTATCAACATAGCATAGCGTCAGCCTTATAATGCTCTCAGGCCTCCTCTCTAGGAGAGGGACTTGTCAACGCCCAGCCCAAACCCTCGGACCTAGGACGCTGAAAATTTGCTCAGAGATTCATGTTATGATGTAGACAAAGAATAAGAAAGGATTTCCCAATCCCAATAAAGGTATGAAACGGGGGTCCAAAGTTTGTATGGAGACATATCCATTCACGCGTGCGAAGCCGCTAGCTGAAGCTGGTAATTTTATAAGTGCCACAATAAGATGCTTTATGCCTATCATTGCTTATTGAGGACTAGCTGTGCCCGCAACTTCGTTCGCGTGGACGACGAAATTTATCAATGAGTTTTTTGTGTAAAGTGCTATTTGTGTAGAACTTGCCCCGGCGCGGGCCCTTTGTGGCTAATTACAATAGGAAACCAATTTCTTTATGAAGTAAACCTAAGTATCTACATAATTAAAAAAAAAAAACTCAATAACAGAAAATAAAATACCTACCTACCTTAATAAAACTATCTGATGATAACTAATCTAAACCCAATAAATAAGCAAAATCCCTAAAAACTAATATCTATACGAATGACTAATAACCTAACAGTGGCCTCGATTCGAGAATCAAAGCCTCCAGCCAGGGATGATGCGCGCGCTCAGACTCCGTCCTTAGATACGGTAGCGATCCGTGGCGGCCGCGCGCCTGGCGGTGCAAGCCAAATTCAACCTTCAGCACTACACTTACAGCATAATTTAGTGGCGCTGAACACGGCTAAGATACTATAATATTTTCGCTCGCCATACAAATTCATCTTAAGATACGAAAATATGAAATATTATTTATTATATTCGTAGTGTGTGCTAATCCATTGAATAGTATGGCGAGCGATATTGTATCATAAGATAAAATAGTGAACTCCACTCCCCCCCCCCACTCACTCCTCCCTTTAGTAAATTCCACTGCGGGTCGTCACTCGCAGTGGAGTTCCCTACCCACAGTGGAGTTAACCTACGACAAATTTATTATTTGCATTTGGTACAGTAATCGGGTCTAGGGATCGAACCGCAAAATTAAGTTTGTTTTTTATTGTATGTACTTTTCCAAGATAAAAAGTACCCAGTGTGGTGCCCAGGATGTTAAAGAATAATTATACCAAGTTTCATCGTAATCGAACCGGTAGTTTTTGCGTGATGCCTGAACAAACAAACAGACAGACAAAAATTTTTTTAATCACATTTTTGGGTTCGGTATCGGTCTAGTAACACCCCCTGCCATTTATTTTTTTGATATTTTCAATGTACAGAATTTTTACTTCTACAGATTTATTATAAGTATAGATAAAATGTTTTTCGGTCTATCAATTCCATCCTCGATAACCATTGAAACCCACTTCACCGAAAAACTTGTAAAGCTTTTTACATAGCAACGTAACTTTTTACCCGACTAGTGCGAAGCCAAAGGAGGGTTATGATTTTGACCGGCTATGTATGTATGTATGTATGTAAGTATGTTCATCTGTTCCCTCATAGCTCTTAATCTACTTATCGGAACTTGACTTATAAGGTATCGTTAGAACCGTCTTATTCGTTCGCTGAACATAGGCTACGTAACGTGTCACAAAAATCGATTTGGCGCCCTCTAACGGACAAAAAGTAATGTGTTAAAAAAATAAAATGAGATAAATATGCCGTGTTTGGTATCATTAGAAAGGGCTTGACTCGTAGATTTCTAAAATGTTATTCAAATTTAAACTGGGCGTTAGTTTAAATTTAAATTTGAAATTCTAGCGGCCAAAAGTCATGTGTTAATTTTTTTTTAAAGCTAAATACACCGTGTTTGATATCATTTGAACGGGCTTCACTTGAACTTATAACAAAAAAATATCATCAAAATTTAATGTGGCGCCCTCTAGTGGACAAAAAGTATTGTGTTAATAAAAAATTAAGATAAACACGTCGTGTTTGGTATTATTTGAAAGGACTTCACTTGTACATTTCCAATATATTGTTCAAATCTAAAGTGACGCCTTCTAGCGGACAAAAAGTCATGTGTTAAAAAAAACATTAGTATACTCGTAAATACACCGTATTTGATATCATTTGAAAGGGCTTCACTTGTGCTTATCAAAAATATTATCATCAAAATTCAATGTGGCGTCCTCAAGCGGTCAAAAAATTCGATGTCAAAGACAGTGTAGAAGCACAATGTTTTAACACCAAAATAGTTTAAATAAAAAAAAAGTAAATAACTAAAACCTGACTACGACAAAAAAGAAGGCTAAAAAAGTATGAAACAAGATTTTTGGGATACTGAAATAAACAAGGTTACTCGAGGAACAAGAAAAAAAAAAAAAAAGAAAAACCGTAGTCACACGTTTCATACTTTTTAGCCTTCTTTTTTGTAGTAGTAGGGTTTTTTGCTAGAGGATCCAACCATCATCATCTTCCTGCCCTTTTCCCAAGTAATTTGGGGTCGGTGCAACACGTTTTCTTCTTCCGTTCTGCCAGTCACCCGTCATGCTATTACTAACCGTTTAATCTAAATGTTGAGCCCAATGTAAGTACCTATTATATAATATTTTTATTAAACTGGCCGCTGCCCGTGTAAAAGAAGAAGATTGCCCTAAGGGAATGTGGGTACTACTGGGGCCAAGGATCGATTTATCGAAGGAAAGATCAGCCCCGGTATGAAATAAAACAAAGGAATAGGTATGGGTTTTTAGTCAGTAAAAGTCTAACACTATCTCCCGCCCCGCCCAAGGAAGCAGAGATGTCATTGGATGATTTATCACAACAAAAAAAAAATTTTAAAAGTACTCTCAGGATTTAAACTCCTATGTTTGATGTTCTATACCAAGACGTGGTCTACCCGTGTATAGGGTTACCATATCTCAGGATTTTTCCTGAAATATCAGGATTTTTGGACTCTTCTCAGGATTGTGGCTGGATTGATTGAAATCTTAGGATTTTTTTTATTTTTCACCAAAATACAGCTTACAATTACAAGTTAAACAAATTAAAAAAAAATGTAAAACTAAATTCAAAAAAAAATAAACTAAATTTAAAAATAATCTTTCTTTGTTAAAGCCCCACTTGTGAGTGTGGTGTGCAACGCGTGAGCGAGACCCTCGGAGTACTTATAACTCGATAATATTACGACTTTTTTAAATTGTTAAACAGTACGTTTGAGAGAAAATTGTCAAACAGTAAAAATTCTCAGAATTTTTCAATGACATCCAGGCCTTTTCTCCTAACTTTTGATTTATTCATCTGGTAACCCTACCCGTGCATATCCGTTCTGTCATCTGAGCGTGAAGAAGTAAAAACATACATACACTTACACACCATAGGTACATACATACTTATTATATAAAATTTCATCTTTATAATATTAATATACCACCTTCGAATGTTGAAATTATTTTACTCCATGAGGAAAATGGTAAACTATCGCGTCGAATTCTAACATACGTACTCGAGCCTGTTCAATCGTATGCGTACTAACTGTGTAATTACAACGATCCCTGTATAACTTACGAACTAGCAGACCAGACGCGACTACAATAGAAACTGCATTGATAAGGCCTAACATATTACTCTCTATTTATATCTAGTTGAATTTATGGCGGTACCGTCGAGAAGTTGGCAAGGTTTGCCTCGAGGCGAAATGTTGCAACAAATTACCATAGGGTAGGTTGACAGGGCCGAGATTCCAAGATTCTTTACTGAATATAATCGTAAGTTCAGTAATCGTGTGTTAGGATCTCTGCGGACACGGCGCTGTCGTCGCGGATTCGATTTATCGTCCCTTCGGCACAACGCCAGCCGTTGTGTGGTTCCGCCTCTTTAGCGAACCTCGGCTCAGCTGCCCTGCGAGACTGCCAGGGCTATCTGCACGCGATATCGCAGCCTCCACTAACGAACTCCCTCACTAGCCTATAAAATCTTATTGACACCTCTATTACTGTACATCTAGATTCAATTGTGTTCTCAGTATTCAGTATAACAGTAAGTACTCTGTGGCTCTGAGTGACAGTTATCAGTTTGTTGGCTACATGCAAGTAATTAGGTCCAATCGTTGTTTCGTGTTGTTGAACTGTGATGTGACATGTTTCCTTTTGTTTAAGATTATACTGGTATCTTATACCTACGATGTTTATTGTTCTACGTTCTCAGGGGTAACCTATACCTCTGAGAACGGAGTGGACTTTGAGCAAATCAAAATCAAAATATTAATATTCGTAGCAGATAGGTATCTAATGGGTAGAAAAAACAGAAGGTGTGCATAAAGAAGACGGTAATTAAATAGATTCCGGGGTTCTTTTGATAAGAATCTATCTTTTTTTGGTTTTCGGGAAGAAACCTTCAAAAGGTGCCTGGACTTTGGGGAAAAGAAAAGGGAATACGGGATTCTTACCTCACTAAAACCACCCCGGACAGTAAGAATCTACTTAGGTTCATAACACAAATCACATAGACACTCATAAATAAGATCTATCTGATATAAATTCTACCCTAAAAACCCCCAAATAATAGGCTAATTAGGCTTTTTAGCCTAATTCTGGCTGGTTTTTATTCGGTGGGAAATCATTAAATACCTACCTAACTTCTCTCGCTCTACGATGGAGAATGAGGCCTTGTCAAACTTTTGCAGACAGACTTTTCAGAATTCCGTACCTCAAAAGGAAAAAACGGAACCCTTATAGGATCAATTTATTGTCCGTCTGTCTGTCTGTCACCACCCTTTATCTCGAGAACGCGTGGAGGTATCGAGTTTGAATTAAAACCATATATTCAAGTCTGCGGTCCCTTGATGCTGTAAAAAAAAATCATACTTCTAAGATATTAGAAAAAAAAAAGATACGGCTATTTATGTCGCAAAAAGCGTATATTTCGACACCTAAGGGAATTAATATTCATAGGGTACTTGCCTTTGACCTCGAACTATGAAATTTGTCGTGAAGCAAGGTCTCATAGAACAAATATAGGAAAAATCTAAAAACTGTAGATGTAGTCACGACACAAAAAAAAAACTTACTTAGAAAAATCTTTAAGACTCGATTCCGAAATTCATGGGTAGGTTTGTAGGGAACCCTCAGTGCGCGAGTCCGACTCGCACTTGCCCGGTTTTTTCCTTTAGTAGTGCTTTGCATTTCAGGGCCACGATATAACTCTTTTGAATGATACCGCAGCCGGTATTTTTTAATTAGAAGGGACTATTTACTTAGCCGACTGACTGGCCGGTCTAGTGGTTAGTGGCCCTGACTGCTATTCCAGAGGTCATGGGTTCGATTCCCATCCAGGACAAATGTTTGTGTGATAGGCGCGATCATTTGTCCTGTGTCTGGGTGTAATTTATCTATTATATGTATGTATTTAGAAATATATAAGTATGCTTATCAGTTGTCTAGTACTCATAACACAAGCTCTGCTTAGCTTGAGACGGCGTTGTGTGATAATAGTAGAATACATATTATATTATATTATTACTAAGGCTTTACTGTACATAAATCAGAGATCAAGACAGCAATACTATCAGAAATAAATTCGATTCAGGGATAAAAAAAACTAAAATCAAGAAGTGCCAACCCTGGTGTACGACTCGCAAATTAGTAGAGAAGATTGAATACATGAGGTGTCGGGTTACAGCGGCGAGGGCCCCAGCCTCCGACGGCTAGCCATAAGAAGCTCTATACTGCCTCCCGACAATGTAGCGTATTATTAACTATCCGACAGCGTTCATTTATCGATTAACTGTTACAATCTCTCAGATGTATCTCATTTCTAACGCGCGATTGCTATTTATATCCTGTTAGTTATTTCTGTTCTAACTTGAAAATGTATCTTACTTATGCTGTTTTTAATACTGTGCGGATTTCATCATGCATGCGGATCTGCTCCGCATGCGTAACCTCCGCAAAAGTCCTTTTCATATTATACACAGGACGCGTTTTTTTTTGCTTTTTGAAACTTTCTACACAGAATTTAAAAAAAACACCCTTAGTATCTAATTGTCTCTATTCTTTCTTCGATATAGTTGCTTAGCTGCTGCTGTTGATTTTGTTTTTCTGGTATGAAAAGCAAAGAAGGAACAGGTGTGAGTTTTTGGTCAGTAGAAGTGTGACACTATTTCCTGCTCCGCCCAAGGGCGGGAGATGTCATTGGATCATTTTCCCACCTAAAAAAGGGGCTTATACTATACCTGTAAAAAATGTTAGTCATGTGAGCGAGAAAGATGGATGGAGTTATACACCTTATGTTATGCAACGGCGCACACGCCGCCGTCGCCGCCGGGATTCCGTTCCAGATTTCCGATATCCTGATTTTAAGGAACAGGGTAGATTTTTAGTCAATAAGAGTCTAAAACTAACTCCTCTCTCTCTCCTTAAAATAAAAAAAAATCTACTCGTATATAGCTCCAACTCTTTTCTTTAACAGCTCAGTGTAGATCGTCAAATGGATCGTCAATATTTTATTTCTAGGTACTATTAGTTCTATATTGTAGGTCTGTAGGTCTGTAGCTCTGTAGCCATGCTATGTTTTCCTTGACATTTTTTTTTTAAAGTTGCGGACTACGGATTTTTTAAGCTTGAAAGACACCATGCTCAATACAAACATTTTTTTTTAAAGAAAGAAAGAAATGGCTCGTGGTTGGGCCGTTAACCCTTTCGAACAATCCCACAACCCTGAAAGGAACTTTAGTTTGACAGCACAACTAATAACGTTAGTTATGAATATCAAAACAGAAATAACTTAGGGTCTCGTCGTTTACAGTAAATTGCTTAGCAACTATTCATCTGTTTTCATTATTCCTAACAGCACTTGAAATGTAGCGCCATTTGTGGAATTGGTTTTGCCGATCATCATAAATAGATAGCGCAGATGTAATGGGATAAAGATATAGGGAACAGCTGCCTACACCCCGCAGGAATCTTCGGGGCTTGATCTCTGAGAAATATTTATAGAAATTAAAATTATCAAGTATCCAACGTAATAAACGTATTTTTAGAATATATGCGAAACCTGAATATAGTTTGTTTAGAATCAGTAACTAAATTTTTACACCATGTTAGATTTTTTCGCAAAAATTACAATAAAGATCACATGTTGGACACCACCGACACTACAACACACGGTCACGGATGTAGCGGCCATTTGGTGCTAGTGCACAACTAAGTGCGGTAGCAAAATAACTCACCAATCGTTATCTCTCTAAAAAAACACCCCTCAGTTGTTCGGATGGTTTCGTGACCATGTTTTTAGGCGGACAACCAGGTAATATAACAAGCTCTGTCTTTACATAAAAATATGGTTTCGCATAATATTAAAATAATGTTTTTAAAAGAATGATAGTTAGGTATCAGATATTTTTTTTTGTCTTATCGACATTTTGACAATTCAAAAGTTATGAATGTTTCTGTGATAGCTTCACGCTAAATTAAAAAGGCGAATGTATGTTTGTTTGTGTCTGTATGTTTGTTAAACCTTCATGCTCCAACGGCTAAACGGATTAGGATGAAATTTTGCACACGGAGACATCATATCCTGGAATAGCACATAGAGAATCTACTTTTTATCTCGGGAGTATATTCTCTTTGGATAATTTTCTAATTTATCGCTGACTTGATCATAAAATATTACTCGTATATCTGTAAAGTTTCGACAGCATATTTTGCTATCTACTCAACCCCCTAGCCAAGTTACGATCGTTTCGTTAAGTGTGAAAGCTTGGAGTTGGCCACGCCCCCAATTCCTTTGTTCTGACGTCATCTGAACGCTCAGTCACGTGGTCGACGTTTCAGCTTAACGAAAAAATCGTAACTTGGCTCGGCGGGCATTCTATTACAAGTTTTACAATTTTAGCATAAACATAATATGGGCGTCAATATAGTCGCAACAAAAACTGGCTTGGTCAGTAAATACTTATGATACGTATACTTTACGATAAGCAAATTCAAAAGCCATTTAATCAAAACCAGTGCATTCTATCAAAATTGGATTACGTTTTCTGGCTTATTACTTTTAATCTGATTCTGATTGTTAGCAAATTGAATTATTGAGAGCTTTGCAACCGTTCAATTTAATGCATAAAC
This sequence comes from Leucania comma, assembly GCA_958295575.1. Classification (NCBI taxonomy): domain Eukaryota; kingdom Metazoa; phylum Arthropoda; class Insecta; order Lepidoptera; family Noctuidae; genus Leucania; species Leucania comma. The sequence goes on from OY282468.1 coordinate 9,783,701, forward strand.
TTCGTAGCTGCCTAGGTTTAATCTACCTCTAATGCTAACTTATAATCTAGGCAATGAGAATCTAAACAGCACAGGTGTTCTAGCTGGATAACTGAATTATTACTATTTAAAATGTGTGCAGATGCAATAACCAAGTTCTCGATGACATTGCGCCGAAGTTTAGTTTCTAAAAGGCTTTTTTTTAAGTGGGAAATCATCCAATTACTTCTTTCGCTCTAGGGTGGAGCGTGAGGGCGTCTTAAATTTTTACTGACTAAAACCACCCTTTGCGTTCAGGACCGCGGGTTTCTCTTTCCGAAGACAACCCATGGCCCCAGCAAGGTTCAGCCCTGCTGGACCCTTACGATTTTGCTGATATCTCTTTGAAGCGCGCGTGAATCACTAAGCGCTGTCGACGACTTGGATTTGGTCCGGAGGGTTACCGGACGGCCGGACAGCAAACTTCCTATTGCTCGTATTCCGCAAGCTACCTACGGTGGCTATGTTAGTTACAAAAAAATTTGATGACAAATTGGTAAAATATCAGTAAAGATAGAGTGGAATTCCCTGCCAGAGTCTGCATTTCCTAATAACGCTATAAGCTATAACCAGTTTTTTTAAGTCAAGATTAAATAGGTTACTTCGAAGCACAGAAATCTTAATAATAAAGGCACTTCTAAGCAAGCGTGCTCCATCGTCGACCATATCGTGGCTCCCCATCATGTAACATAGTCTTAGAAATATAAAAAGCAGCAACAACTCCTTTCATATATCTATGTCGATAGTGGTCAAGCTCGAGCAAAAGTAAAAAAAATATATCCTGTGAATAATATCTGACAACAAATAATAGGAACAAGAAATAATAAATAAGAATAAGAAGAAGAAGAAGAAATGACCATTTGTCGTTTACTCATGTTTTCATGCTGTGATTGGCTGATTGAAATAATAATAACAAACTATAAAATACTCGTAAAATCTGAATTATTTATTGCAATCCTTATTGTAAATATATGTTTACAGGCATAATATTAAACGGAAACGGTATGGACCCTGTCTGGCACAGTATAATTTTAAATAGGTTGTAGGAGAGAGGTTAATTTTCTTTACTAAGCTCTTAACGGTTTTTTGTATCCATGGTTCATTATTTTAGTAAATATCATAGAGATATCTACATAAGAAACTTATCACATATCTTACCATTTACACTAAATCTAACTACGTACATACACAAAAATAAAAATAATACACTCAGATGTCGAAGTCCAAATCGCTGACCGCCGGAAACGTGCCCAGTAAACTGGCAGCGTTGCCACGTTAAATGGCTATATTAATTCTTACATAAAACGAGCTTGTCCTCGTCACGCGAACTGACGATCATTCGGTGAAAAAAAGACACAGCAAAAAATAAATAAAAATAAAATTAATTTATTTCAGATAACTTTAATCCATATTACAACCAAAAAGGTCCAATTAAAATAAAATTCAAAACGATAATTAAAATTAAAAACAAACTAGAATTCAATAGAACAATTTAGCAATATGCTAAATAGGCCTTCATTTTCAAAATCCCGGTGAAAACATTACGAACAGTGCCCTGTTATAATTAAATTCATATTCTTTACACAATGTTCAATCTTCCTGACTCGCAATTACCGTTCCTGGTATCTTCATCTCCGCTCCCCATCGACATGTAAGCGTATGGTAAATTAGCGAAAAATAATCGCAATAGCGATGTCTGCGCGTGCGATCGCAAGTCGGCCCTTTTTCAACACCGCTCTGCTGCATTCCCCGTAAGCGGCTTCTCAGATGTACAGACTTGGATTATAATGGACTATGTATGTTGTATGTTGATGATGTGTAATTTATAATGGGGCAATGTAGCTGTGTTTATTGCGGCGTCTAACTGCATACAAACGGGAAAATAATGCAGTCTGAGAAGCGAACTTAGGGCCTTTTGCCAGTTTTCTATTTGTAGTGAAAAAAGTTAAGTCTAAAGTTCGATCACGTTCTTCCAACCGACCTACTCGACAACAATGTTTGTTGACCTTTTCCCAAATAGCTTGGGGTTTTTTTATGGTAAATCATGTCCTTTTTTTTATGGTAAGTAAAATCATCCAATGACAAATTCCGCCCTTGGGATGGGCTGGCCTACCACCGTGGGATTTGGAGGCAACAGTCTTTGCACACATGCACGACTTACGCGTGGAGATTCAACGCCGGGGCGAAACTCCGCTGCCACGACAAATCGTGGCATGACGGACAGAGTTCCGGCGGGACCTCATGGTGAAATGGCGAGAGTGACTGTCGCAACCCCGTGCTGTGCTGGGCACGCCACGATCGAGGCGGTAAGGCCCCTCTTTGAGGCGTGGCCTCACGGCGTCGTCACCTTCCGTTTGGCACTAACCGAACACGGCAAGTTTGGGCCGTACCTGTACAAGATTTGTGCGGAGACGACGCCCGGGTTTCGCCACTGTGCGGACCTCCACAACCCAGTTACCGTTCAACACAATACTCCTTGTATAGACTGGTGGTCAGACTTGCTGGCGTCTGACCATCTGTAACGACTGTCAAAGATCTACGAATGACAACAGTTTGTTGACCATCAATGCCAGTTCTAAATTACAAATTAGAGCTGTTGCGCCGTGGTGGCCCAGTGGCAACGGGGCCTTATGTACTACTATTGTACTTCGGTTGTGGTACAAACCCAGACAGGCGTTTAAATTGCAATTTTCATTACTCATGCTCAGAAAGTAGGTCTGAAGTTGCCTGAGGAGCGGGTTGAAAGTAGTACTTTTCATCCCTAGGGAAAATCACTTTCAACTGACAGCTGTCAAATTATTAAAAAATAAAACTAGTTTTATTTCCACATTTCTATTGAACCGTGTCCTAACTTTCTATCATCATCATCATCACAAGAGCAGAGGTAACCGAGTGGTAACGGCCCCGACTTACGAGTTGTAGTATTGTATTTATTTCATCAACACTGCTCTCAAAACGGTGAAAGAAAACATCGTGAGGAAACCGGCATGTCCTAGAACCAAAAATTCGAAGACACGTGACATTCACCAACCGGTACTGGACCTGCGTAGTGGATTACGGCTCATTCCCTCTTCTAGAGAGGAGGCCTGAGTCCCAACAGTAGGAACATTGAAAGAATGAATTTCTTTATTTGTAACATATTACGCGCAGATTTGAAAAAAAAAAATTACCATTTTTTCACTAAAAAAAATCAAAAACGATGGCTGAATAGCCGGTTGATCACAGAAAAAAAACAAAATGACGGGTAAACGGCGATCCGATCTTTATTGACGATCTTTACTAAATCTCTGCTGTAAGAGATTTTGTAATTACACAAAAAGTTCATCAAATTCAGTTAAGGATTTAACGCCTAATTATTTAGAGAAGAGGCTAAAGCAGTAGTCGGAAACCTTTTACGGCATAAATCAAAAGAAACAATTCGTACGACGACCTTTGACGACGACTCAGGTTTTTATTTTCCTTTTATTCGTAATGTTCATCTTGGGTTAAAGACTTATTTAGTTCCTCGAATATTGGCGACCTCGCAACGCTCGGACGCCAAACTCCTTCTCGGGATTAAATAAGTTACTTTCACCCTTAGGGTAACAATGTACTATTATTTCATCACCACAGACTGCTCAGCTCAGGTCAGCTGGTATTATTGTCAATAAAAAAGGCAAATCGTATTGTGTATTATATTATGACTTCAGTTTTTAATGGGTTAAACGCGGTCGTCTAGCTATCTGTCGTTTCATATATGCGCTAGCGCCACTGATTAATCTTTCAACCTCCGTTTGGTACACGTGACCACGCTGCCACCCCGAGTTGCTACCGTTTGTAATCTGTTACGATACAACTGTTTACACCAGCGTGTGTAATATGGTAAACAAAAGCGCTTATAAAATGCTATCTATCAAAATGGCTGCTGTAGGTAAGTACAATCGGCTAGAGAAGTCGTTCGTTTGGGAATTAAATGAATAAATAATTCTTAATATTCCTGTGCCAAAAATTCATCAAATAGAAAGTAATATTTGGAATGTTTCTTAAATTAAACTTATCGTTTAAGTAGATGGTAATTTAAAATAAGGTCTTACGGTGTGATATATCCAGTCAATAAGGACAAAGCTCCAGGAGATCACCATAGTACCTACTTTTTTTTTAACGTATTTCCTTGATTTTTTTTTAAAATGCCTTTATAAGTATTCTCATTTATTTTATTTTAACGACCAATAAATATCGCAGCACAATACTGGTAACATATTTCCTTCTTTTCCTTATGTTTGAACATAAAATGTACGAATAAACGAATACTATCATTTGTACCGAATTGAATTCGGTATTATAGAATTATCTTTTGGAACAAAAAACTCTATGTTCACTAATTCAAAGTTCAAATTCCTATCTATACTTTTTTGGGAACCTTTTTGCTATAAGTCATGTTACAAATCAACTCAGGTACCTACCTACTGATTTAATGGTTTTAAAATAAACCTGAAACACACAATGCTGAAGTCGATATTATGGGGAAATAGTGATACATTTAAATTCAAATTCAATTCAAATTCAAAATAGTGATACATTTAAATACTGAAATTCTCTCGAATTTTTAATTCAGATATTATATAGGTACAGGTAACCGCAATGCTCTTTGAAAAATATGCCCATTAAGTCGTTTTCCTGCGACAGTTCAGTGGTGCTATTCTCTAAGAAAACGCAGCGCTGCCGCAACGACGAACACCCTTATAGGATACATTGAATTAACAATCCAATGGGCAGGAAAATTAGGTTGACAATCCAATGTATCCTATTTGGGTGTTCGTCGTTGACGCAGCGCTGCGTTTTCTTAGAGAATAACACCACAGTTCGCTGGCGCGAATTACATATATCATCAGGTGTCATATCACTGACCTCTCCAAAAAAAAGGTTATAAGTCATCGCGTACTTTATCAATGGTTCTCTGTATTAATATCATAAGCGTTATGATACACTGAGCATCATATGGCAAGGCTGCTGACCCAAGCCGACCGCGTCTTTACACCACATTAAGAACGCGAACATACTACGATCCAATCCAGCCATGATGTGTGCAAAAAATACGCAAATCACAACTTATTATACACACAACACTGTATTGTACGCATGTGAGGCGGTCGGCAAAATAGACGGCATTTTTATATATTTTTTGTTCCACAAACAGTACTTCTTGAACGCTTTCCGTGGCTCAGTGAAGTATATACATTTTTTTTAACAAAGATTTATATCGCGAATTTCAAAATGATTGAAAGCCAAATAAAGATTTAAAAGAGGCCATTAAAGCGTGACAACACAAGCGAAGCTAAATAAGAGTTACAGAAACAAAACGTAAATCAGTAAATGAATCTGTTTTGATAAACATAAATAACTAACGTCTTGGGTGTTAAAAAATCGCCAGTTGTTCAACAGAAGGGATACTTCAATCACAACTTGAAGCATAGCATCGCTCTTTGAAGTGAGACAAAGCATTGTTTATTGGTATTGGTTGCGCCACCTCCACGGGATATCAGCTCAGCTGAAGAAGAATAGGTTAAAACCTAACGTATGTTCATCATCGGCAAGCTTCGCTGGAAATTCGTGGAAAACAGTAGTTTCTATTTTTCAATTCTGGAGCGCAAACATTTTTCGTCGACGGTTTATTGTTATCATGAAGCCAGATGGTGCTGGCTAACATTTAATTTAGAGTAGAGTAGTAACAAATATATAGTTACCTACGACTCACAATCTTCAAGCACATTGATTAACAGAATAAGCAGGATGTAGCTTAAAGTGCACCAGTTAACTTAGGATGTTACGTCACATACAGTTAGGTATGTTGAGGACGTAGGAATAATTTAAGAAATATACACCGTTAAATTTTATTCGTTTTAATCCCGCGGAGAGTCGATTCGGTAAAAAAAATAAAGTACTTTTTGCATCGACCTAACTTTTTGGGATAAAAAAATACAAGTTCTTTTTTAAAAACTCGAATATATGCATATAAGAAATTAATTTCTTTAAGTAAACGTGTCAATGACTTTGTAGGTAGTTGTCGGTCGTTGCGTACTAACTACTCAGCTGACGTTTACTTAAAGAAATCAATTTCGTACATGCGTAAATTAATTCAAGTTTAAAAAAAGTACTTTATTTTTAATTTTCTCTTAACAAATCGATAGTATTTCATGTACCGAACCGGAATTAAAACGACCAAAATTTAAGGGTGTATAGGACATCAAGCCTTTGTTTGATGCCTCATCATTGAAATGCTTTGAAAAACTGGATAGGATGGTCTTTCTTTAATTACCAAAATTTGAATAAAATAAACATATTCGAAATAATCTTGGACTATCGGATACATCAGGCATAGACACATTGCGCTTCCGCAGTCCATCAGTATTATTTTTACGGATGAGTGTGGATTACCATGCAGGCCAGATTATGGTGAGTGTGCTCGTGTTACACTTAACGTCTAGCTTGTCTACGAATAGATCACCTTTGTTCCACTACCGCTGTTCGTGGGAGGCGACTGAGAAATCAGCTAACTTCCACCTGGCTACTAATTATATCACACTACCATTTACCTACTTATCCACTGCCGAGTGGTTTGGTCAGTGCATTACCATCCCTGGATCACAGGTAAAGCTGATAACAGTACAACTTCATTTATTTTAAGTCATCTTAATACACCGTTATAAGATTCGTAAGTTTAAAAGTATTTCAAATTTTATCAGCACTTAGATTGAAACGGTATTCCACATTTTGCAGAGTGCATCCAAAATTCCAAGCCAAATTATTTAAAGCCTTTAAGGAAAGATGTAATGTAATATGAATCACAATAAATTGTTAAACTTGGACGTTCCGAATCGTTAAAGATAAACGTTGACACTAAATAAGAGGGTTATTTTGTTATTCATTCATACCTAAGTGAGGAATATACTGATTCAGATATGAAGAAGAAAATAGCAACAGGAAATAACATTTTTGTCATTCAGGCAATAAGTCTAAATGATTCATTCTAATTTCCAGTAAAGTAGCGATAAATGGTTGTAGGGGTTAACAATAAAATTAAAGTTATCAAAACAGAAGGCAATGATGATCATAGTCATTTCTTAAAAATATTTGTTTATGTAAATGAAATGAACACGGATGTGACCGGCTGGCTGGCGCGCTTCAATACCGCCCATAATATCCTTTTCGTTGCATTGAAATATTACAGGAGTGTCGATAGTGGGAGACATAACACTTACATTTAGATTGATTAACAGTAATTGAACACAATGCGAGTGCTATTTCTTAACATTCTTTTTATTATCTTTAATAAAAACAATCGTTTCTCTTGGCTGTAACAATACGAAATAAGTCAGAAAACACATGTAGCTCAAACACAAACTAATTATAATCACCTTGACTATGAAATATTTCCACCACTCGTGCATATTATTGTCTATACAGGCCCACAGGCCAGTGAACACAACGGTCTCTATAGTGCACACTATAATCCAAAACACATGCCACACACGCACGTGCCGGAAACGTATCTTAAACTCCATCAGACAGAATAAGTAAATGAATGCGAGGAACACGTAGAATCCTCTCTTCACGGTGCTCGCTTGAGGCACTATGAGGAACAACAACATAGCTTGGTAGTGCGAAAATAGAATTATAATTGCGACGACCGGGAAAAAGTTTATAAAACATGCTATCGAGAGCAGGCGACACACAAAAAACGCGTACCATCCCAAGAAATGTACTAACGCTGCTGTAGCATCTTGAGGTTCAAGACCTCGCATGTAGGACCTGGGCACACGGCGAGGAATATCTGGCTCATCTTGGACCACTTCGTCACAATACTTTCTTCTCGGTGGTGCTGACAACCAAGCAGGGATAGATTCTGCATTTTCAACCATCTTCTCTGCCCATACGGCTAACGATAGTGGTCTCGGCGCTAACATTACAGGCGGTGGGACTATTTCTACTTTTTCAATTGTATAGTCAGTGTTCCTTCTTAATGGTGCTACTCTATCGATTATAGTTATAGGTCTAACATATTCCTCATCACTACTTAATTCTCCTGATATTTCTTGTGTATGAGGTCTTTTAGGAGGCAAGTAATCTGAGCTAGTATCTGAATCAGTAAACACTTCGTTATCGACGAATCCTGAAGACATATCAACGGTACTCCTTGGAGAGAACTTAATCAAATCACTATTCGTATTTCGATAGTATTTAGTACCATCTTGATAATCTGAAAGGAACGAGTCTTTTTTTGAGACTGTTTCATAAATCGGTTCGTCCTTTGCTTCATTCGTTTTATCACCGTCCACGTTATCAACATCATCATCAACATCATTATCGTCGTCATTTGTCAATAGTGGGTCAGTCTTTTTGCTCCACGGATATTTTCGTCCATTTAGCTTTTCTCTTTCAAATCTTCTGTACATTGTGGCTGTGCTAGCCATACGGAGAGATGACGCAATAATGCTCACAGCTTGGACTGAAACTGATGAAAACAATGGTTTAGTACAAACCGACTGCTGTACAAAAAATAAGTGACTAATAGTTAAATATATTTTTTTAACAATTTTGGTATTTCAAAGCTTAACGGATTTTTTCTTCAGCTTACGAGAAAGGGAGAAAGGCGAGTAAAACTTTAACACTCCATAAATAAGCAATAGACTAAAGAAAAATAAAAACATAGGGTGTTCGAATGTAGGATACATTCAAGCATAAAAATCCTGCCTTTAGTCTCGCTTTCAATTTGGCATTGCTTTCTATTGTAGGTACCTAACAATTACAACAGATAGATTTGGATATCATATATATTACCTTTGTCAAAAGTCATGTCAGAGTATCTTGCCATCAAATCAAGGATATTGACGATGGCATGTGGTGCCGCGTGTATGAAGGACTGCAGGAATAGGTACAGCTCAATAGGCGAAGGTGCACGGGCTGCCTGTATGGCCTCCTGCGCGCGCTCCTTGTCGTCACTGCGAGATGCACAGACAGCTTCCACCCACCAGAATATTAGGTAGCAGTATCTGTTGGTTATTGTTTAAAGATATTGGTAGCAGGCACTTAAGAGCCTGTTCACATTAGTATGGTTCGGCGTTTGACCGTTGCACGTTGCCACATCATGCAAATATACAGTCCCCGGGTATCGTACCGCGTCGTGTAAATACACGACAAGGTAAACTCGCTTATAACACCTTGGTTGAAGATCAATTGCGAAATTATTGAGACGACGGGACGCAGCAGCAGCATCTAGACTACACGGTGTCGTGAAACGATGCAATGCCGTACCGGGTACTGTATGTTTGTAGTACGCGGCAATGTGCCACGGTCAGGCGTCGTCACATCGTTTGGTGATGAGGCCGAGGTCTTATTACAGTAAATTTAACAAGTGCGGGATATTGGATTGACGATTTCGAGGGGCTCGGCGTTATTGGGTATTCTAGTAGGACTGTAGCATCTCTAAAACAGATCGGAGTGTGAATTTGTGCCTACATGGTAGGCAGAACTATCTTATCCAACTAAATATATAGCGGTGTATTATTTTACACCACTGCATATCCCTTTGAGGATTAGGATTAAGTACATGTATGATATCTTATTATGTTATTTGTCAGTGTGGCGGACTGTTGTGTGTGGCGACTGTCGAGTTAACGACCTAGAATAGGTAAATAAAAATGTCCGGACGAATATAATTTAACATCAGATCGTTGACTTCTCTTCCGGACCCCAGAAGGACTCGTGTGAATGCGGTTTAACAGTTCATGTCCATCTATTTTGGTCAAAGAATCTGTTACTTCCGAATTATATTAACGAGTTGTGGGCTCTGACGACGATATAAACGTAACCGTCCATCAATCTACCTAGATCTATATGCAACTGTCTCTAATCATACACATTGCATGTGATGGATTATGATTTGATGGATATAATAGGTATAATAAATCCTATTCACAATCTTCGTTTTAATCTGATTAAAGGTAACCGCAGGACATCAGGTATGTCTTTTTTCACGTGAGAAATCATAAATGAGTCAGTGTCAAATGAGGAAGTGTCAGACTTTTACTAACTAAAACCCACGGTGTTTTTTCAGTTGCCTTTTCTCAGGAGCCCGCCAATTTTGCTGACATTTCTTTGAAGTACGCGCGCAACCAACCGTGGCGCCTTCGACCCGGGCTTGGTTACTAGACAGCGAGCCACCCATTGCTCACCTCTCGCAAGCCTGCGACATAAGACTTGCTTAAAATCGATGTGAGGAAATCAATAAAAATACAAACCTGCCAATTGCAGCTACAGGAAAGAAGACTGCGTTAACAAACTGGATAGCCAGCCAACGTAGGTCATGCTTCTCTACCTTCACAGAAAATACTGATAGGTCCATCTGAAATCCTGATGGAGGCGAGGCCAGCGTGAATACTAACGATATCAGCGATGGCAATGTAATGACGATTGTGCAAAATACTCCGATTCTGTAAACAAGAGAAAACGAATTATTCAAATTAGAGAAACCATCGTAGCGATTTATTCTTAGTGCCATTTGCATGTGGTGTTTAATTGTGTTGCTACCTGAAGTGTGGGAATATATGTAGGTACTGCCCTTAGAATAATCTATGGTACTGCCATTATACACCGTTAAATTTCGGTCGATTAGGTACATGAAACACTATCGATTTGTAAAGAGAAAATTTAAAAATAAATTACTTTTTTTTAAACTCGAATTAATTTACGCATATACGGAATTAATTTCTTTAAGTAAACGTAAGCTGAGCGAGGCCAATGAACTGTAAGTAATTGGTACGCAACGACCGACAACTACCTACAAGGTCATTGACCCGTTTAGTTAAAGAAATTAATTGCGTACATGCGTATATTAATTCGAGTTCTTTTTTTAAAGTACTTTATTTTTATCTTTATAAATCGATAGTGTTTCATGAATCGATCCTCCACGGGATTGAAACGGTATACGTATAACATGTACAGATAGCCTAGGGCCTAGGTTATGGTGCCTTAGAAAGTATGATAGGTACCGACCACGTACCGACACTGTTAGGTATAAACCAAAAGTTACGAGTACCTACCTACGACTACCTACTCAAATATTGTTAAAAATACAGAACCTACCTTTTTTTAAGTGGGAATGGGTGGAAAAATCATCCAATGACATCTGCCGCTCTTGGGCGGAGCGGCGGATAGTGTCAGACTTTCACTGGCTAAAAACCCACTCTTGTTCCTTCTTTGCCTTCGTTCCAGGGCCTCTGTGAGTCGGTGTGCACTTTCACATTACCCATGGCCCGACCCTGCTGGGCTCCTACGGTTTGCTGACATCTCCTTGAGGCGCGCTTGGAACGATACGCGCCGTCGACGACTTGGGCCCGGTCCGGACGGTTACCGGACGGTCGGACGGCGAGCTGCCCATTACTTGCCATCCGCAAGTCCGCGCCTACGGTGGCCGGAAATCGGGATCGGAATCCCTGCGGCGGTTGGGAAAGTACCTACCTAAAATTAGATTTATATATTTACTAACTACTGCCGGCGGTTTGCCCGCGTCAAAGTAGAAAACTGTCGCAAGGGAACATACCCCCGGGATAAAAAGTATCGTGCTAAGTAAGTGCTATTCGACGACATGGTCTACATAAGTAGATACCAAACATAATATTGAAATCTGCTCAACCGTTCGAACGTAAAGAAGTAACAAACACATTCACAAACCTTCACCCTATACATAAGAGACATGAAAGAGCTGGTGTTACTAGGTCTGGTGGGTCAGGTAGAAACCTAAGACAAGGCCTAGAATATCTTACAAGCTAGCAAGTGGTGATACACTCAACACTGCCTACTACTAAACACTACACTTTCATTGTAGTTGAACATGAGAAGTATCCTAAATACCTAAAATACGCGGCATATAGGTTGAACCAAAATGGCGATTGACCTTCAATGCGCAGGAACAGATATTCGGGTCTCAACTGAAGTGCGACACAGCGGGGAACTGCGCGTAAGCATAGCAACGACGGCCATTTTAGGTCAACTTATTTGTCGCGTCCAGACCTACTTGTAAACCTTCTTCAAGGTACCAACGAAATAGATACGTACCCTTCATTACCATCAATGAAATGTTCACAAATGAGTGTAAAGTCATAGCACATAAGAACGATGTAGACTATAAGTCCCCCGCAAGAGGGCAGCACTCGATGCAGCAAAAGTGCTTGCCATGCTGGGATCTTCCAGCCAAGTAACTCTCCCGACACTTCTCTGTCCAATTCACAAGTCACCATTTTGTATTATTTTTGTTGCAACATTATAACGGTTTTGTTCGTAATTTTATAGTTACTTTTTCACTTGACACAAAGACGTCATTGTTCCAAAAAACTGCACGTTTTTTCGCAATATTATGATATCCAAACAGAAAATCAGTACTGTTTTCGTTGAAACAATTGTGCATAAAGCAATAATGTGTTGTATTCGTATTCCGCACGCCCATTGATAAAGATAAGATAGCAGGGTTGAGTCAAATAGATAACTTGTATGACATACTTTCTAATCAGATGTGCATTTATATTTTCGTTTTAGCGAAGTTTCCATAATGAAAAGGTACCTACCTATTTAGTTAGTCATATTCGTGGCAAGTTTTGCTAAAAGTAGATCTTTTTATATACCATTAGTACTACCAACCCTCTCGCTCGACAATCTTGATACGTCCCCAAGTTTTTTATTAAAAAAGTGGCATACCTACCAAATAATTTCGCTTTTCTCAACACACTGCCCGCCCTATATTATTATTATAATCTTTGCCTCTTTGCTGCCCGCTGTTCGGTTTGCACATTAGGGTTTACAAGGACTTGAATTTCACCCACTTTGGTAGAACTCTGTGTACTGACAGTCAAAATAAATTTTAAAAAAATTAATAGAAATAAAAAAAATATCATTAAAAAAAGGACCTAAGACGTATACCATAATTGCTGCATGTACAAACCAGCGAAAAAAGTGGTTTACGGAAATTTCTTGGCCGGGCAAAGAACAGAAAAAAAATAGACACAAATGTCATTAATGACATTGACAGATTGACTGACAAGTAGTTTTTAGGTTATGTTTATTTTGTAAGAGCAACTTCCGAATAAAGATTAAACGTAGGCCGTTTAATATTCCATAAATAGATTGTAATTGGCATTGAAAGACGAGATGTTAAGGAAAATTTTCTCGAGAATTCTAAGTCACCGTCCACGGAATTCATTAGTGCGGTGTGCTGATAATGTTGATATCAATAGACAAATACACTGTGGAGTTTGTTTTAGGAATCCTAGGTATACATCCAAGACAAACAGAACCACACCAGCTTTAGCCAGCAAGTACCAAGTGATTACAGACGTAAATCCCAAGATTATAGAAAATACTGCAGAAGAAATACACATTGAAGACAAATATCCTTTACTTAGTGATGAATTTGATGGCATTAATTTAGAAAGTAAGTTATTTACCTTAAGCTATGATTATTTTGTTTATACCTAAAAGTTAATATTAAACTCTTATTGTATTATTAATATTTTAGGAGGCCAGACTGGTGTTTTTGAAATAGAAGATCTAGTAGAATTACTTCAACGAGAAAACTCCAAAGATATATTCGTAGCTACTGTTCCTCAAGAAATCCGCTATGTAGATTATATATGTGTTGTCAGTGGTAGAAACAAGAGACATATTTTGGGCATATCAGAATTTGTCCGAAAGGTGTACAAGAAAAAGTGTTTTAAAACAGACCCTATACCTAGAATTGAAGGCAAAGAGTCTGATGAATGGATGGCACTAGATTTAGGTAAAATACTTTATTAAAAATCAAACTGTAATAATATCAGCTTTTAAATGTCCAAGAACGAAACCATTTACAACCATTAACTACTATATCCTTATAGCATTGACCTGCATGCTTCGTTTTTTTTTTTAATTGCAGGCTTTTAATAGTAACTTTATGCTTGCAGGAAACATAGCATTACATGTCTTCACAGATAAAGCAAGAAAAGCATATGATCTTGAGACCCTTTGGTCTGTTGGGCCTGAGTATGATGACCAGATCAACAAGAAGAGTGAAGTTGTAGACATGTTTGAGAACTATAGTGATTACTTGAAAGACCTCAAACCTTTAGGATAATAGCTTAAATTATACTTTAAAAAATACATAGTGATTTTAATAATGCCTTTAATAATTAGAAATTAAAGCCCTTTGAAAGTCTCATATAAAATGTTTATTTCTGCTTAATTACGTTAAAGATACATATAGATTGTATAATTCAATCACAATTCACAATCTAAATAATTATGAAACATTGAATTCAAGTATTTCAAATCAATTAAATAAAAACAAATATTCATAATAATTCAATATTGTAATACGAAAATTTGTTATCCATTATAATTGCTGTAATGTAATATGTCTATCATGATCATTACTAATATACTTTGATATACAAAATAACAATTTGGCATAATTTATAACTAGCTCAGAATTTAAATGCAGTAATATGACAATGTAAAATTATACAAAAAGAACAGCGGTTGACTAATACATTCATACCACAATCACAAGATCCTTAGTTCAGTCAAAATGCAGATGCACATACTAGTAAATCTAAGTATACACTAAGTAGCATAGTTTTGAAAGCAACCTAACATTAGTGCTTTATGAGTTAAAACTAACTATGTATAAGGATAAAATATAGTGGAAGCCAATCAGTAATACAGATTGTAACATATTTTGTGTAGCAATTATAATAAGTAATAAAAAAAATGTTTGGACCACCAACAAGTCTTTCATTTTAATGACTACATAATTAGTAAATTTATGAGCATAGAAAATAATATTGCACTGCCAATATAAAGCATTTGTGCAGATACAAAATTAAATATTTCATTGTTCAATGTAATCTTAAAGACTTACATAAGTTAATGATTAAAATGGTATGATATACCACACAGTATTGATTCTACTACCTGCAGCCTAATAATGTATCATCAAAATAAGTGGAAACTTTCATTTGTCACTTGATAAAATATAAAATGTCAAATAAAACCTATAAATATCACAATTGAAGATACATTATTAAGCTCTTATTTTGAAGGCAATAATTGGCAGTTGATGTCACATAATTATTAATACTTAAATATTGTAAATTATTGCCAAATAGTAAAATTAACATTCAACCGGGTGCAAAAATTCTAAATACAGTACATTCTTATAAAATACACAAATATTATCTGTAGATTTGTGATTCATTTTGGATCTCAATTTTGGCTCATGACTATATTTGCCATTTGAATTTCAGATTATTAATCAATGTAAATAAACAATCAACAAAAAATAACTATCAATGTGACAAAACCATAATCCACTGCAACAATTGTTTTCAGATAATTCAAGAGACTTTATTAGACTGGGAAAAAGCAAACTTGAACATTGTTTTCCTGGTATTAGTAGGTATAAACATATAAAATCAATAAATTTTTACTTAAGCAGCATAAAAACATTTGATTTCTAATCTTTTGCTTCTAAGTAGTGAAATAAAATCTCTTTTTAAATTGTCTGGTAAAATGTTTTGCACCAGTGGTCGTCTGACTGGCAGTTACTTTCCTTGTCATTTTTCTAGTTTAACAAATAATCTGAAATTAAGATTGAAGATGTAATCAATTTACGACAAGATGGCTACACTTCGCCTCACACCAGCACCTGAATTGACATTGTCTAAGCTTGACCATTTTTTAATGCCATTCTTTACAACTTCAGCAGCTATTTTATCTTCCATGACTCTAGACATTGCCTCTAACTTTTGTGCTCTCTCTTTACTTAAAGGTTCACTGGGGAATGCCAGATCATTAGCTTCCGCCAAGGTACGAAGATCAAAATAGTATTTAGCATACACACTAGATGGTACATTGATATTAAATTGTAACATTTCTAAAAATTGCCTCTCAAGCTCATTCATGTCTTCCACAGTGATATCTTTTAAGATCTGGCAGTAATCTACATTCCAAACTGCTTGGTCATCCCACACTTTGCTCGCCAGTAAGATAGCTCCCAATACTATCCTTTTCCAGTTGGATGGAGCAATATCCAGCTCTGCACATATTAAGAGGCGCTCCAAGTACACCAAAGTGATGATAGCACATTCTGCTGTTAATTGAGCAGCATTGAACAATGTTCTTACAAACTTGTATATCTGTTTGTGCTCAGGGTTATATTTATCATAATCATCACTCACTCCTTCTTTACTTAGGGGATGAAGCTTTTCATCAAATATATCTAACCTGCGCTCTGATGTTCTGTTTTTAATATGATAGTAAATAGCAAGGGCTACGCATTTGACTGTGTTTTTCAGATTAGGTTGAGACACTGTGCTATCATCTAAATAAATAGTTGAACAGGAACTGCTTTTTTTGAGCTTATTATCAGCGATTTGGTGTTGACTGCGCTTCCTGGTCATTCCATTTTCTATAGAAGCTTTAGAGCGTTCCATAAAAATGGTTCCAGCAATAGGATCCTGCGAAGGATCAATGTCGCCATCATCAGGCTCTCTCTCACTGATGTGCTGGATATTATTAGAGCTTACTTCTCCTTCTGGAAGGTAGTCTTCTAGTTTGACGATGTCCTTTCTGATCGGCGACGGACTCCGGTAACAACAGCAACTGTTTTGGTTACCCATTATGTATCACATATAACTGTATTAAAGATTAATTGTTATCATTCTATAAGCACTGCCTCACCTCTAGACATGCGTAAATAGTGTGCCGATACATAGGAATGACATAAAAGGCCCATAGTATCTGAAACAAAAGGTGCTACATGAATATTCTATTAACGAATGCCAACATTAGCATTGAATAAAAATAGGTTTCTAAGGACATTATGTTGTAAAATATCATACCCTAACATCTTCGGTTCTTAGAATAATCACACATTTTCACCAGAACATAAAGCAGCCCCGAGAAGATTTCATATTAGTTTTTTGACAGTAGAAATGCACAGACAGAATAGCGTTGAATTGAATTTGATAGATGATAAGCAGTGAAATTGAATCAGCAGGCCAACCTTGATCAGTCTTCCTTCTTGCAGGGCTTGGAATAACGTTAAAAATAAGTATCGTTACGTTACCTTCATCGTTTGAAGATAACGTTATTAGAGATAACGTTATGCTTGGTAACGATAGTTGGGTGAACTTTTACCAGTAAACCGTCTTACATCGTAGTATATTACACTATGCGTTATTCAGGACACGTTATACAAACTGTCTTATGCACGTATTGAGCGCCTATTACACTACGCGTAATTCAGCACACGATATACAGACTGTCATAAAGTCTACGTAGACAGCTCGCTATTTGTACACCAATCTAAAAAACGCGGGCTTGCTCATTCGCACGCAAAACGTCGACGTTGGCGGTTGTAATGGCACTTGCACTCAAAGAGAATATAAGCACTACGTTTACTTGCACTTTTGAAGCTTCAAAATATCACCGTAGCATTTACTGCTATAATGTGCTAGCTTTTACCCGCGGCTTTGCCCGCGTGCATAAAATGTAGCCATGTCCCTCAAGAATAAAACAGCTTTCTAACGGTGAAATTCTAGCAATCGGGTCAGTACTTTCAGAGATTACCTCCTACACACATAAAAACAAACTTTACCTCTTTATATAAATTATTAGTGTAGATTTTTTTTTTAAACGTCGTTTAGGTTGCTTTTTATCGAAATTTTGTATACTTCGAATAGAATTTAAACCCCAGAAGCTTAATGCCTTATTCAAATAATCTTTATGATATTTTTGCCATAAATATGGCATCTTGTGGTACAACTTTAGAACGCTTAATAATACTTCTTTTTCTTTGCTGCAAGCATTGTGGTAAAGGTAACATAAACAAGACACACCAAATACGAATAAAATATACGTAACGCACGCACACGTCCGCTCCTTTCGGACACGAGCGCAGACTGAACGGTCTAACTCTTATTACATTACTCGATATTCAGACTTTAACACACTAAGAGCCTATCCATTATTACACTAAGCTACTTAGACTAAGGCGGCGTCCTAATTGGGAATGATCATACAAGCACACGATGCGTTCATCGTCGTGCGATTAAAATGATCGTACGATGGTCCAACTGGTGTCCTAATTGGCAACGATCGATCGTACGAGTAAACGATGTGTTCATCGCCTTCACCGCAGCGGCGCCATTTTAACAATGGTTGTTTACAGAGATGCACAGAATTTGCTATCGGACCATATTGTTTTAAAAATTGCAAGTGTCAATAAAGAAAGAAAACGTGGGCTCTATAACATATTTTTTGGATCCAGAAATGAGAGCGGTAAATTTTCCGATATTTATTTTGATGTACGGAATAATGAATATAACTTTTACGATTATTTGTCCACAACAAAAGAAAAAATTGATTTCATCTGTAATGGAATATGCAGCGATTGTAATAGGTTGAACAACTTTAAAAAGCCCATTGTGTGGAAGAAAGATTGGTATAAATACAACCAGTCATGACACTCAAAAGTCAAAAGAGATTTATAGCTTTGATTGCACGATCGCACGATCAAATCTATTGAACGATCGTTTTAAGCTTTTCACTATTATCGCGCGATCTTTTGCAAGCTCTATTAGGAAACACTAAAGAAACTAGTATGTTTAATCTCGTCGTCCGACGAGAACACTTCGTTTGTTTGTACGATCGTTGCCAATTAAGTCGCCTCTTAAAAATGTCTGAATATCGAGTAGTAGGATAGATGTTTTAATGTTATCGATAATTTTATCGGTAAATAGTACCGTTACCATAGCCCAAGGCTTGATAACGTTACCAAATCTTTTTATTTTGTCTAGATTAATGCAGTATTGGTTTGATCATGTAAACTCTTGCGCCACGCAACAGTTTTCATTATTAGGAATAAGGTACATTTATTCTATAAACCTTTATTTAGTCGCATGGGGTCCATCGGACGCCAAGCAAGTTAGTTTTTGTCATATTTTGGCAAATATTACACTTATGCGACTGTGCCTTCTAGTAGCTTCCTTATTCACCTGCTTCTCCCGTTTCCCTGTTCCACGTACCCACACTTACTTACGTATTTCATCACACATGCCGTACTAAGATGATTGGGTTCCAACGGACCCCACGCGACTAATAATGCAGTATAGTTTTGGTAAGTTTATATGTTTTATTTGGTATTTTTGTTACATTATTTTATGTAATTTAGTTTTTCAGATTTTATCAAATATCTTTACAAGTAAATAATATAGCAAGCCAGTACTTGATGAACAAAATCACAGCGATGCTAAATCTTTATTTAGCATCGCTGAGATTTTATCTTGATTTTCATCTTTATGAAGAGAAGTTTTTTGTTGAAATTGACATTGATTTGCTATTTTTTTCCTTTGTTCTTAAATACTTTATTTTGCCATTGCAAACTTTAAAACAAAGAGGGATGAAATTACTGCTCTGCCACGGCCTTTGGAACGACCACTTCAAATTGACACCAAAATCTACTTTTGGAGGTAGTTCAAGTGGTTCAAACTTTCAAAGGCAGTTGTCACCTAAATATAATTTTCAATAATAGAAAAAAAAAAACAAATTTTATAAATGTAAACCTTAGGGTCCGTACTCTACGGACTCCACGCGACTAATAGTGTAAGTATTTCGAAGCGACTAGCTAAAGTTTAAACGCCAAAAAAATACGTAAGTATACGGGCCGCACTGCAACAACGCATTAAGTAGCGATACTTGTAACGTTAATTGTAGACATTATTACTAGATTTGGTTCCAAACTACCGGTACACTGTTACTGTTATAATATTAATTTCAATTTTTTAACGATACTTACAGAGTCAATTTGGTACAATAACGTTATTATGCTTTGTAGTACTTGTTAATTCCATGATACTTAATAGCCACAGATTATGAAAAAGAATACATGCATTCTTAATCAACACAGTTTTCACAGATTACTGATATACATGTAGACACTTTTTACATAAAATAAAACCGTTTGGGAAAATTATTAGCAAAAGCAGTAATTATAAAGAAAAAAAAAAAACTTTCCAATTTATTTCATGGTTACAATCGTAAATAAAAACTTTAAAACAGTAAAGATGATTTTATTTTCCAATTGTGAATACAATGATTATTTTAAGAATTTCTTCGAGTGAAGTTGAGTGGCTGTTTTAATTATTCGCAAATTAATTCCTAGTGGATATTGTGATCTAAAATTGGTGTAGCTATGTATTTTAGGTGTCTGTGCTACTGGATAAGTGGAATCATTGAAACAAGCGCAATCTCGGTGAAATGCAGCTGAGAATTTTATGGTAGTTTTGCCTAACTCGGTGAAGTTTACCGAGAAGGCTGACTCGATACATTTGCTGCCAAATACTATAGAAAACATAAAAATGTGTTGTACCCCCATTTTAATGGCAAACAATGAACGACACACGAAGACATAGCTTAAAAGACGTAGTATCCACGCCAAATACATTAACAAAAATAAAACATTTGTTTTTACAATAGCAACCCAGTAAAATATGGCGCGCGGCCATTATACGCTTCTGTTGTAAAAGAGCACGCTGAGTATTTGGAAGATAATTTATAGTCAGGAATTTAACTAGTTACTGGTAATTACATTTTGAAATTGTTTTTATATGTAACTAATTAATAAGTGATCTAATAAAAATTGTGTTTCTGCGCGTATTTTAGGCTACAATGCGTCGCAAAAGCGAACGTACTGCGAGTAAAAAAGGAAAGGCTTCACCAGAAAAGAAGGTTGAAAAGGTGAAGCGTATGAGAACTAGTAGACGGAGAAAACAGTCTTCGTCTAGTGAGAATGAATCTGCCGATGAACCGAGCCCGGTGCGGGAAGTAGAAGTGGCCGATGAAGCTGAAAAAAAGCCACCAACGACGCCCGCCAAAGAGGACAGCCCTGAGGAATCTCAGGATTTAGTGTGGCGCGTTAAAACCACTGAGACACCCGGTGATATTAAGAAATTAAAAATATGTTTGACTCGACCTCCATCCACACCTGAACGAGTCGATAGATCTCCACGTAGCAAAAGAAAGCATTCGCGCGCCACTAGCTCCAGTGATACACCTAGTGTTGAGGGTGCAGATGAAAAAAAGAAAACCAAACATCGTTCCAAACGGGCACCTCGGGGGGATTCAAAAGATGAATCTGAAAAAAATATTGACAGTCCAGGAGAAGAACCTGATCATGAATCAGGGTCTCAACAAGATCCAGACAAATCTAGTGATGAAGTAACGCAAAGTGAAACAGTTGAAGAAACTGAGACACCTGTGTCTACAACTAATGAGGACATGAAGTCAAATGAAAGTGAAAACTTGATACAATCTAGTGGAGATGCTAATCAAAAAGAACCTGAAAGTAAAGAATCTAATAAAACTGAGTCACAGGACACAGATAAAGCTTCTGATGCTGATACAACTGTTGTTTCACCTAAAGATGAATCAAGAGTTGCATCACCACCAGTAGAAGCAAATGCTGAGTCTAAGTCCGACAACCAAGAAGTACAACCATCTAATATTCCTGAGAATAAAAGCCCTGAGCATACCAATGTTACTGAGAAGGAAAGCCCGCAGCGGAAGAGAAGTCAATCTGTTGAAAAGTCAGAAGTTCTAGAATTACATGCAGAGGATAGTAAATCCGACAATGAAGTAGGCCAATCGAAAGTGGAATCTAAGGAAGAATTAAAGGAAGAATCAAAGGAGGAATCAACCCAGCCCCAAGAAGAAAAGACGGCATCAGAAGAACAGGAGGTAAGTAAAAAAAATGAAGAAACTATTAGTAAGGAAACTGACAAAGATGAATCTGAGGGCAAAAAAGCTACTAATATAACTGATGTTGTAGAGAGTTCTGAAACAGTAGATATAGAAACAAATGAACGGAAAATGTCAACTGATTCCGGAAGCCAACCTGTGGAGACAGCTAAAGAAGAACCTGATCAAGAAGCCAATCACAGGAAAGAGACACAACATACAGAACCTGTCAAATCTGTAAGAGAAGATCCGGTTGCAAATGGTCAATCTACACCTGCTGTAGTGGGCAGGAAGAGACGGTGGGGCTCCAGGAGCTCTAAGTTAACAACTCAGAAGTCAATAACAATTTCAACTGATGTTCTGAAGGATATTATACCTGACGTAAAACCTGTTGAGTTTGATGAAGTTATAGAAGAAAAGAAACACAGAAGATCAGAAAATCAGGAAAGAATTGAAAGACCTGTGCTTCCAAAAATTATTATTGATAATACGGATAGTGTGGAATTGAAAAAGGAACATGAAGAAAATGACAAAGATCCTCACACTCCAAAACCAAGAGATTTAGCTTCCAATAGAAAAATATCAATAATTAAGGATAATGATAGTATAATAACTAGACCACCAAGCCCACCCAGAAATAAACAGTCCTGTATACTGTATATCTCAAATTTAGTGCGACCATTTACCCTGCCACAGCTAAAGAATTTATTACAGAGAACTGGCAGAATTGTTGAGAATGGGTTTTGGATAGACAGGATAAAGTCTAAATGCTTTGTTCAATATGAAACTGAGGAGTAAGTATTCTTGACTATTATTACACCAGCCTTAAATATTCTCTTTTACTGATTTTTTTAATAATTGTTTTGCAACAATAATCACATAATATGACTAACAATATAATTTCATTTTCAGCCAAGCTGTAGAGACAAGGCATGCCTTGCACGGTGTCACTTGGCCTGTCTCAAACCCAAAGACATTGCAAGTTGACTTTTCAACTCAAGAAGCATTTGATAAGGCTAAGCTAAATGAAGAGACTGACACCACACCAGTTTCAACTATTCCTGGAACGGTTGAGGACTGGCTTCGGGAGCAAGATATGAAGAGGGAACGCGGGGAATTGGTAAATTTTAATTAAAGACTTTTGCTTTAGAAACATTATTGAAACAGTTGTATTTCTGTTTTAGAATTTATTAAGTACATAATTAGTTACTATGGCAGATAACAAATTACATGCTTTCTGTACTATGTGAAATTAGTAATTTATTAAATATCTAATGTTTTGTTTTTCACACTTTAATTACATTCTTTATATTTACCATTAATAGCTGAGTAAATGTATGTGTGAAATGGTTCATGTATTATTAATCATGTAATTTTTGATTAGGAGAAACCATGGGAGAGGAAGACGGTGACAAGGGAATGGGATCTTGGCAAAGGCAATGATAAGGATAAGGACAACAAAGATAATGTTAAGCTAAGACGTGATGAACGGCCCATGGATAAGAGAAGGCATCGGTCTCCTGAGAAAAGTCCTGAGCCAGGTAATTTTAACATTCTAAAAACATCCTATGACAGGCCACGTATTAAGGACCCTAATCATTATGAATATAAACTTAGATTAAACTCAGCCAGCTAACTCTTCATGTTCCTATTTAGACACAGGTTGATTTTGTCATGGTATGTTGGCTGTTGTAATTTTACTATGTAATGGTAGGTTTCAGCCACAGCAAATTATATGTCATTGAAAACTAAACATATTTCTTTCGATTTTACCAGCTTACGCATACAGTTGAATTTAAAGCATACCATATTTATAGTCAAAGTTAATAAATAAATATGTTCAGGTTTTTTACTTTGTCACTCAACCTGTGTCACATTAAAATCTTGAAATTGTATTATGGTGACTGATTTGACAAATTATTGTTCTAGTATTGAGATCTATTATTTTTTCTATTTACAGCAAGAAAATTCAAGAAGAAAGAGGAAGAAGCACCTGCTAAGCTGTTGGATGATTTGTTTAGAAAGACTAAGACAACTCCATGCATATACTGGTTGCCGCTCTCAGCTGAAACGGTAAATTAAAGTAAAAACATTTTTATGAACATTTTCAAGCTTTATTGCGGTTTTTTTTATTTGTATCATCAGTAGATAGCAGTTTCACCTCTTAAAGTGTTCACTCATTGATTGTCATAGATAATTGTAAAATCAACAGTCATTTCTTGTAAAACTACTATGCGTATATGTTAATGTAAAGGCCAACAAATTAAGAAATACTGTTTGATATTTTACACTTTTCAAGTCGTCTATTTCTATTACTTTTTCCTTAAAAAAAAAATGGATTACATAGCGGTTTTAATTCTACCACAAGATATACTATTTTTAATTAACTTTAAACTAATTTAGATAAAAATCTTTCAAACAAAGCAAAATAACTCTTATATATACTTCTCTCTACTTAATAGTTAGTTTTTTTTCTAGACTTCGTTTCAAAGTCACGTAGTAAGGTCCTGTACCGTAGTCTTGCGACTCTTCAAATTAACGTGTATACGAATTAGCGTTAAAAATTTCCGAATAATCGAACTTACTATTATCAAGCCGTTTTTAAACCAAGCGTCTTTTATTATTTAATATCACTTAATTTTCAGCTGACATCAAACTATCAACGATTATATAGAAAATTAATCCTAAAAAGTATTGTCATCACTACATAATATAAAACGAAGTCGCTTCCCGCTGTCTGTCCCTATGTATACTGTATGTAAACTTCGCAACGGATTTTGATACGGTTTTTTTTTAATAGATAGAGTGATTCAAGAGAAAGGTGTATAATTCATGCATAATATATTTAATATCACCATTGCACCTGTGCGAAGCAGCGGCGGGGTGCTAGTTTTAAATAAATCTTTATAAGTATAATGGCTCGTATGTCACCTCTGTTTTAACTACAAAGACAAGACCAATCATTTACAATGACGATTAGGTTAAGATGGAACTGAAACTCCCGAAAGATCTCTTTTATAAAATTCTCACAATTACCTACACACGTGCGATGTCATAAGATTTACTAGCGAAATCTAAGATACCTAGACGAATACAGGGTTTTTACAGTAACACAAATCTGCAAAACTAATCGATTAGTATATATGTACCTACAAAGAAATAAATCTATCTCCTAAGAATCGGTAATTATACTAAATGATTTTTAATCGACTTCAAAAAAGGAGATTTCTGTAATATGTTTTATTTTTTGTTTGTTCCCCTTAAAGGGTATGCTTCCAAAATCCAGTTCTGATAATGAAATCGAGGGAACTCCTCAAATATTATAGGCAACCATATAGTGATTTTGGTATTTTTATTGAGGATTTAAGCATTTACAGTCAAAAAGTAACATACGATGAAGTGGAACTGATGAAGAAAACCAGAAATGGCCAACGGAACTACTAACGGATACTCATATAGATACATAATGAAGATAGTTAGTCTATAAAAAAAAAGTTAAGCGATTATGACAATACAACTAAATAAATGGTTCTGAATAGTTATGTTGAAAATGGTATCATCAAAGTGACCTGATGATGGAGCCGGAAGATAGGCACGGGAACTCCGTAATGAATCAATGTATCCTAGCCATGTTTGGGCTTATTAGAATTGTCATGAGATGCACTTTGGCTATAAGGTACTATTAAACTAATCTGATGATGGAGCCGGAAGGTGCAAGATAGACAGGAGAACTTCATAATAAAACAATGTATTTTAGCAGTGTGTGGGTTTATTGGAATTATCACGAGAAATAGGCACTTTGGTTATACGTGCATCGCAACTAAAAAGTGTGAAATAAAAACTTTTTACAAAAAAGATAAATAACCGTCTTCACTAGAAAAAAAACCACTAAAATGACCAAAATAACTTTAATTTCAGAAGTCAGTTTCTTGGTATTGTTTGTTTCTTATTTAACACCGACTTCGGAAATTAAAGGTAATTATGGTAAACGATTTTTTTATTCCATCCCTTTTTGTCAATCTGCCAGAACTGTCAAACGGTATTTCTTATATTTAACGGGCTTTAAAGAAAACTAAGCGCGTTTTACAACAGTCAGCTGTTCCCTTCCCTAACACTTATGTGTTAATCAAACAATTAGGTTCGAGGGAAACATTACTTGACATAATTTGGGCCATTATGGGAATTATATTTTGTTCGGCCTTGGCTGAGTCAACAGAAGAACTTGTATACTTATTAATAAGTAATTTTCTATTATTCAGATAGCAATAAAGGAGGAACAGCGGCGCCAGCACATGGCCGAGCACGAGCGACGGCTGCAGGAGCTACGCCGAACGCATCGCCGTCACTAGCATGGTCCGTCTCACACACACCCACGTCATTTAATCTTACACACACACACATCATCTTCACACTACTCAGACACTCACATCCACTCACAGTCATCCATACAAACACACTTGTCATTAACTCACAATCATACTAATATTTGTCGCTCAGTCGACATTCTTTTTCAGGCAGTACTGTCTTCAGTGACAGTGACAGTAATTTTTATTTTATTTGAGGAATCATTTTGTTATATGTTAGTCATATTGCTATTTAGGTTTAAGGGCGACATTCAAGA
Organism: Leucania comma; assembly: GCA_958295575.1. NCBI lineage: Eukaryota > Metazoa > Arthropoda > Insecta > Lepidoptera > Noctuidae > Leucania > Leucania comma. The sequence continues at coordinate 9,810,144 of OY282468.1, forward strand.
CAATCTTGGCAGGACATTATGTGACATGGACATAATGAATTGATTTTATACAAAATGTTATAGAAAGGCACGCTCGGAGGAAAGCCTATGATTTAATTCGTCGTCGGCGTAATGCAGTCACTTGATCAAAACGAGCAGGGGACGTCCGCTGTGGAAAACAGATGCACTACGATTGACGTCGATGCCACTTGACTTTGCGTCGATGTGGGCCTTTCGGCCAGACGTATGCGCATGGCGCGTTTGGTGATACAGTTGCGAAATTATCTGTACATATATTGAAAACGGATCTTCAGTCAACGGGAACAACAAATTTTAAGAGTCTTACACAAAATAATACTCTATTCTGGGCAATGAAGATGTCGAAGATTCAACTTCATGAAAAAAATCATGGTTCCGACAGAGGAAATAATGAACGTGAATAAAGAATTTTTAATAGCAGAGGATCAGCTGAGTATGGTACCTTAATTGGTGGAAATGGACATATTTGGTTTGGGAATGTAGCCAGCATCGTCGTCTCTATAGATAGACACATAGCGCAAAGGTATTTTGCGAGTTAGTCAGGTTATCGTCGTAATGTTTCTATGTTTTGTGAAGTATATTCGGTTCATTTGATGTTGAATAAATACTTTCCTATCTGAAATGCTTTGGTGTTTTTTTTTTTGCTTTTCCTGGAGGTCCGATCCCTTTTTTTCGACACAGGTACATACTTTAATTCAATCCAATATCTTGAGTGAATTTTTTTCTTGGTTTCCATCAGGATAAGTAGTTTTTGGTAACATTTCATAAATAAATAAAAAATGGAATTTTACATCATATTTTACAATGCATACATTTTGTTTTACAATACTGCTTGCGTAAGAGTGTATGCACGGCATGAGCTACGTGAACAGAACGTAGCGTAGCATAGCAGTTTTGTTCATGCTCAGTAGGTAACTGACTATCGGTTTTGCTTGGTACACCTAAGCTATTTTTTAGATTGTTCAATAAATTGATATATGACCCTTACGCTGGGTTCTTGGCACTAAGTGTAAGTCTCATAATTTAGTACTATTTCCCGCGACTGCGAGAATTTGTGTATTTCGCCTACCTCTTATGTCCTTTGGAATCCAAGCTTACTCTGTACCGAACAGTACAAAATTACATCAAAATCGGTTTAGTAGTTTAACCGTGAACAGCATACAGACACAATTTTATTTCTTTCTTTCATATACCTAGATATTAGCTGCTGCCAGTGGCTTCATCCGCATGATAGTGTGAAATTATTCAAAGGTAGTATGTACCCCAGGATAAAAAGCATAGATATCCGATAAAAAGTGTCCTATGTACCTATATGCTATTCTAGGTCATGGTCTACCTGTAAGCTATTGCAAGTTTCATTGAACTCCCGAAAGATTAACATACAAACTAGCGCAGCGTTATAATAAGTATTAGTAGGATAAAATAATTATTAGTATCGATGAATGAATGTGATGGACGAGTGGGGTTCAAATGCCATAATGGATCGGTACCAACACTGCCTGCAAGCTTCCAAAATTTGGATGGAGATTGTATCACCGCGCGTCGACAGGATAAAGCATCTATTACACCACTCGATATTCCACACAATTTACACAGACTTTAAGACAAGTTTACTCCCGAGTAAGACAGTCTGAGCCTTATTACACTACGCGATGTCGAAAAAACCGGTCGTTTTATCGAGTGGTGTAATAGATCCTTAAGTTGTTCTTTACAATTTTATGTGCGTGACGCGCCTAAATAGGTATCTACCTATCTAAACAATTAAATTAAAAGACAATCTAATCGACATATTAAAATTATATCTATCTTAAAAATTTGGTCAATAATCTGTACCTATCAGCTTATCTTTATCAAAGGGATAAGAATTGTAATTCAAATGATAATTTTGAGACAGTTGTGTTGGCGATTACGAACGCCAACCACTACATTCTGGAGGAAAAAGGATCCAACATGGTGAGTGTTGTCTCCTAAATAACCTTCATATTTTTTACAGTTGAATCAAAGTTAGTCACGAAAAGAGATAATGTTTGTTAAGTTGAAACAGGCCAAACAGGCATTTGAAAAGACAACTTCTTGCCTGATAAGACTTTGTAGGCCATGTCTCTTCAATGCATTCTAAATTCGATTTGCGATAAATCAAATCATTGAAAAAGAAAATCGAAAAAAAATGGCATCCTATCATGTACCTATTTCTTAATATTATTCTAAAAGGCGCGGGCTTCGTGGTGGTGTGTGCTAGCCGTACTGGTGGTGTCCGCCACCGCACAACAGAACTTCACCCTTGAAGAGGTACTGAGTGGACAGTTCGGCCAGAGAGGATTTTTAGGCAGATGGATTTCGGGTAAGTTGATAAGCAGTTAGAAATAAAATGAATAGCCTACTACATATCACTATAAAAAATAATAGTTCTTATTATTTCAATAACTAAATAACACAGTGGGGAATTCGTACCATTGAACGTTATGGGCATATCACTAACGGTGATAGCAGTTTGCTGGTACCTACTCCTATCTTGATAATCTTGGTAGGTAGGTACCAACCTTCTTACTTTAGGCGAAGACTGCTACCCAAGCACGGATCTGACGGATGCAATCCAATATATATGGCAGTGGCACATTGCTCGCAGCACGGATGGCCGTTGGGTCCGAAAGGTTCTGGAATGGCGACCTCGTACCGGAAGACGTAGCGTTCGAAGGTCTCCTATAAAATGGACCGATGACCTGGTAAGGGTTACGGGAATTCGATGGAAGCGAGACGCACAGGATCGTTCATTGTGGCGACACTTGGGGGAGGTCTATGTTAAACAGTGAATGTCTTTCGGCTGAAATGATGATGATTATATTAATTGTACCAGTTAATTCTAGACGATGCTTTCATGCTAACGTAGGTACACCAATTTACGGCCATTTATCTGGCTGGTCAACGCGACAATTTTTTCTTCTAAGTATTAAAAACATTGCCCTACGCTAGTAATTACTCCTATATACTGTAGCGTGGGTGCATATAAAATCGTGGCTCTTATACATAATTCGCCCAGACCTGGAACAAATAAGTATCGCGCGGTAGGCCGCGTATATTTGTTTCGTGCAAAAAACCGAACCCGCGATACGCAGCGCAGACAATCGCTCAACCATTGTGACAATCATAGATTTTTTATACTTTTATAGTTTTTTTTTTTTTTTTTTTTTTTGGGTAGGTAAAATCATCCAATGACGAATCCCGCCCTTGGGTGGGGCGGGAAACAGTGTCAGACTTTTACTGACTAAAAACCTACCTTTCCATTCCTTGCCTTTATCCTGGGGCCTTTGATACTTTTATAGTGCCAACCGTGCCGCCGAATTGAAGGTGCTTATGTTTGTGTGTTGGTTTGATTAAAATAAATACTTGTAAATCCCTACCAAACGTACATAAAGCTGAGAAAGGCATAAAATCAGACATTCCTTCATTGATTTGAAGGAATACTATACTAAAGGTACACGTTAGTGTGTATGGGGCCATTCAAGTATTACGTAAGCAATACAGGGGGGGGGGGTCTTTGTTTAGCTTATTTTTGGTGACATGGGAAACGGGGGCTATTTCGATGTTCCAATATCACATGAAAATGAGTAGACAGACACTTATCACTGAGCAATGTTTACTTAAGCTTGTGGGGGGAAGGTAAGATTTTTGCTTACTTGGAGGGAGAGGAGGGGATAATATTTGCAAAAAATCTGCATAAGTAATATTTGAACAGCCCCTATTTACCTGACAGGTTTACCTGTACAGTTGAGTTTTACACGTAAACCAGAGTGTATATGTTGCACAACTTTGCAGGTTTCCGCACAAGCTTACCTGACAGGTATAACTGTGCTGCCAAACAGTGCCGTAACTAGTCTTTAATACGCCCGGTGCGAGCTTCTATAACTTCGCCCCTTGAAAAAAGTATCTACAATATAACGCCCCTCCTGGGATTGCGCCCTGTGCCTGTGCACAGCTAGCACCGCTCTAGTTACGGCACTGCAGGCAAACCTGTCAGGTACACATCAATGATTATACATTCTCTTTGGGCTACATTAACTTGAAAATAGGTACACAACACTTCTATGTATGAGATAGGCTAGCTTCAAAATACCTAGCATAGATAAGCAACAAAATTCATAGATAGTTCAGGTATAATGCGCGGTAGTAGTATAGTAGTTAGTGGTCCTGCCTGCTATACGGGATGGTTCGATTCCCAGCCAAGGCAAATGTTTGTATGATGCTTATAAGACAAGCTCTGCTTAGTTTGGGATTAGATAGCGTTGTATGAAAGGTTGTGGTATATTATTATTTATTTATAGTACGCGGAAAATAAGTTGTACCTTTTGAAATGGTTACGCGCAGATTTTCGGGTCTCAATCAAAGTGGGAGGCTGGGCGTAACCATAGCAAATGGTTCAACTTATTTGCCGTGTATTTTTAGTAATAAAATTTATTGTTATCTCTTCACAAAGGTTTCCTTAATAAATAAACTTATTAATGTTTTATAAAGTGAATAAAAAGTTCCTTTTCGAGAGACGAGTTCGTACTAGGAAGACCCTGTGTTACGGATCGTCTTCAGGACCTCACCCTAAAGAAATACAAGAATATACCTACAGCTCGATAAAAGGACAAAAGAGACGAGAACTGGATTTATGCGTGTGGGTTGTGTTTGTGAGCGTGTTTGTGTGTACTGAAAGAAGAAGAAGAGAGGCTGGGTCATTCTAACAGTTTATTCACGCGAAATGACCCAGCCTTAAAACTAGCCAACAAACACATTCATTGTGTAGGTATTATGCGTCACATCCGCGCAAAACGGCCGAACGCTCAGCATAAAGCTGTGACAACCTCGCATGATGAGCTCACTGCGCTGGTTTTCAGCGTTGGCCAGTACCTGATTTGTCATGGGTGATGTGAAATTATTAAATAAAGGCTAAGACAAGACTAGAAGCAACCGTACAGTACTATCATAGTCCAGTTTTTGCAGCCACTTCAGTAGTTTTGACTTACATGATATCGATCTTGCCCAGCAAATGCTGAGGTGGTCACCCTTTTGATGCGGGCACGCTCAGCGTACTCTGTACATTTGTGGTTTTTTATTATTATTATTTCATGTTTGTAACCGTTGTGCTGTGTCTGTCTCAAATAAAAGTATTTCTATTCTATTCTATCTTTCTTTTCCAGATACTCAATTCACATTTACCAACGCTAACGAGCCTGGTATTTTTGTGTACGATGTTGAAAAGGGTGAACGTGACATCCTTGTGTCTGGAGACATTATGGTATGTATAGCTACTACCTTAATACCAAAACTAATTAATCCTTGATTTTTATGGTAGGAGGTAGGTACCTGTTTTTTTTTGAGGTGGTAAGTCGCCTCCACGAGGATACACGGTGCACCGCCCAAGCGGGGGACCGTATGCTCCACCTTGTGTTGTGGTGATTTGCACAATTGTGATACCCGGGTGGTTCTTTTGCCTAAATCCGAAATAGGAACGAACTGGCCGTGTCGTATGAAGACCTGCGTTAGGCGGAAGGTGGCAACGCTGTGGCGTCTCTCTAGCCGCTCTTCAAAAACTCGTCCATGCCTCGGCAAGCAGGTTAATGCTAGAAATACACTGCGCACACGTGTGCCTCACACGCCGAATTGGGCGCGTCGGTCTCCATACATTTATATGGAAACTAGACTTGTAGCGCTACACTTGATGACTTGATTCACGCTACGCCGCGTCGTTCTACGTAGGTACAAATCAGACGTGTGCGTCGGTTTAATGTAGTTCTAGCTTAGGCCATTGGTTAAGCTGTAATTTGTATAGTTAGCACCTAGTTATGATGGGAAGTCTAATGCTCGAATATTTGACACAAGGCTTGCCAAGGATTGGTATTATGTTACCCAGTTGTGGAGAACTGCCTATCCGTAGGCAGTTGCACCATGTAAAATACTGGTACCGCGGCAAATAAGTTTACCCCTTGCCCGGTTACGCGCAGCCGATTGAGCAGCCGCTTTAATTGAGACCCGAAAATCGGTTACTGCACATTCTAGGTCAACCGCCATGATGATTGAACTTGTGTGCCGAGGATTATACACCGTTAAATTTTAGTCGTTTTAATCCCGCGGAGGGTCGATTCGGTACATGAAATACTATCGATTTGTAAAGAGAAAATTAAAAAATAAAGTACTTTTACACTCGAATTAATTTACGCATGTACGAAATTAATTTCTTTAAACGTAAACGTCAGCTGAGCGAGGCCAATGAACTTTAGGTAGTTAGTATGCAATGACCGACAACTATCTACAAGGTCATTGACTCGTTTGTCGGGTCGGTGGGATAAAACTAGGCAGATTGATGGATAACTCTCAATTTTTTTTTGAAATGGGAAATCATGGTATAACTTCTCCCACTCTCGATGGAGCGGGAGGGTATGTCAGACATTTACCGACTAAAACCCATCTTTGTTTGGCAGCCCTCGGATATTCCCGCATCCCAGTTAACTCAAGGCGTTGGGCCACGCTGATGAACACATATTTAGATTCAGATTTTTATCCTATCTTACTATCTGATTAAGCCTTCGAACAGTTGGTTTCGAAAGCGTATAGTCCGTTGAACATCTGGTCGGAATTAAATGCATACAACTCAATGCATGCAACACTTACACATACTCGTACTGCCTAGGCGGCAATACGGGTATCTGTGCATTTACCGGCTAGCTGCGCCCGGATAGAGCCCCGCTGATCTTTAAATCCATTTTCTTTGCGGAATATTGATTGATTTACATATGCTATGTACATTCTGTAGAAAACTTAGCCAGAATTTTTTCGAATAAACATATTTCTAAAAATCAAAGTCGTTTAACTGATTACTACGCGTGGTTCTATGTTCATCCCAAGATCGCAATATAAACATTTCGTTTGATAAACAAATAAGAACAGATTCAAACCAAAGTAATTTGAATCAATTTCTCATTTGATTTTCGTTATCTTACTTTTCAGGCGACGTTGGAAACCCAGAACCCTATTCTTTCACCAGATGGGGACTTCATTCTCGCTTCAAAGAACGTCCAGTCGGTAAGTACTGAATACGCACGTCCTTATAATAATAAAATTAGATAGCCTATCTTTACAGTTTCGATATTAAATTGTTGTGATAAACCTATCTACATATATTATAAGATATAGATAACGAAATCATTAATGTTAATAAATACCTTAATTATGGTGTATTGTAGTTTATGTATATTTATCATTCATAACATAGAATCATGTTCATAAAACGGTTAGGCAGAATTAGAGAAACAGGGCTATTTATTTATTATCTGAGGCGATTTTTTACTAGTTTTTGACATTCTCTCCCTCCCCTAAATTAGAAAAAATAAGTATAGGCCGACCCCTCCCCCTGTTTTTTATTTATTAAGTAAGAATCTAAAGGAAAAAAATGAATATACGTTTGCTTGGTTTTTTTTTTTTTTTTTTTTTTTTGTGGTAGGTAAAATCATCCAATGACGAATCCCGCCCTTGGGTGGGGCGGGAAACAGTGTCAGACTTTTACTGACTAAAAACCTACCTTTCCATTCCTTGCCTTTATCCTGGGGCCTTTGGTGACAGTCTCACATAACCTTTGGCCCCAGTAGGCTTCGGCCCTGCTGGACCCCTACAGTTTGCTGACAACTCCTTGAGGCGCGCGGGAACGGTGCGCGCCGTAGACGACCTGAGCTCGGACCGGTCTGTTACCGGACGGACGGACAGCGAGCTACCCATTGCCCACCGTCCGCGAGCCCGCGCCTACGGTGGCCGGAAATTGGGATCGGAAACCCGGCGGCGGCGGCGGCGTGTCCGCCTTTGCCTAAGGCGGTCGGCCTCCTCCTTTACTAGCATTACTGCTTCGCAGAAGGAGGCGACCGCCTGTACGTTTGCTTGGTAACACTTACAATCATGTTGGATGAAATCATTTTAATCATTTGGTTATATTCACTTCGCTACATAAAATTTTCAGACCAGGCACTCAAAACACAACCGCGCGGTGGCCTGAGCTTTTTAAAATCTTAACTTTGCGTATTTTCGTTATCTTACGTAAGAACTATCAAGACCTCCCAAACCCTTGTAAGAAAAAATAAGACATGGTCGATACCCCCTTCCCCCCTAAATCGTCTTAGCCAATAAAAAAATGGCCCCTAGCCTACACTAAAACACTGTATAAAATGCGTGTGTAATCTCATTTTTAAATATTTAATTGTTAATAATGATTCCTATTTCTTTCAGGTTTACAGATATTCGACTACTGCTGAATACTCACTCTATAATATTAACACAACGTAAGTATCTAATTTATGTAAAATGTAGAGGTTTCTCTAGTTTTTTTTACTTTTTTAGCGGGTTTTTCTAGGTATTGTTTCCAGTATGAATTGGAAATGGGTAGGTACATTGTATTCCACGCGCGCCTCAAAGTAGGTACGCCTTTGATAATAAGCTTTTTTTTCAAAACTAAAAGTGAAACAAAATAGTACAATTTATTGACCGAGCAACAAAACCATAGCATTTTTTTCCATGACTCCCGGAACTGTAACCACCTACTAAAGTTTTTTACCCTTTAACCGCTAGCGTCAATTTGATTCGACCAGAGTATTCAAATAAACTATTTACAGGCACTTTTGAAAGGTCAAGAAGTCGGTCTGTCATAAAAAAATATGCTAATTGCACATTCCAAAGCGTAGATCTATATGGAGAAGAATGTGCAAGAAAATCCATGGATAATCTTTTCAATCATGTTATGTATTACAAATAGGTATCTCGGTTACATTCTTCCTGTTGCTGCTATTATGTGAGAACAATGTAAATAATATAAAGAACAAAAAGAAAACAAATTCTAAATATACACCGTTAAATTTTGATCGTTTTAATCCCGTGGAGGGTTGATCCGGTACATGAAACACTATCGATTTGTAAAAATAAAAAAAAAAAGTATTTTTTTTTTCTAAAACTCGAATTAATATACGCATGTACGAAAATAATTTCTTTAAGGATCGGAATCGGAATAAACGCGAGTGTTTAGTCATTATATTCGAAGTTGTTAATAGAAAATGCCTATTACAGTGTACCTATTTAAATATTTACAGGATAAGTAGGTAGTACAGATATGCAATGAAAACTTACATATTTTTCTGTGACAATAATGACGTGTCGATGCAACATATGAAAAATGCTTGAAACTTTATATTAAATGAGCTCAAAAAAAGAAAAAATAGTATGTAATTTTTTTTTTTAACTTCCATACAATTAGTAAATTATATTTATACTACTATTATATAATACGTAGAGTAACATTACATGACATTAAAATTATTTAACACCAGCGGCTTCAACCCCGTGAAAGCCGGTTTCTCCATACAAACTTCCAAATCCCGTTTTACCTCTTTATGGATGGAGTTTCGTAAAATCCGTTCTTAGCTTTTCTTTTTATACTTAGCTTAGGATGTCTACACCTTTAAGGAACTTACCTGCCAAATTTTAAGTTAGTAGATGGGGTAGGTAGGTCTTTTTTTTTTTTTTTTATGGTAGGTAAAATCATCCAATGACAAATCCCGCCCTTGGGCGGAGCGGGAAGTAGTGTCAGACTCTTACTGACTAAAAACCTACCCCGTTCCTTCGTAGCCTATCGTGCCGGGGTCGAGCATTCCTTTCGGAACTAACCCATGACCCCAGTAGGCTTCGACCCTGCCTGCCTGCAGTTAGCAGGCTGGGCCTCTTCGGTGTGCTGACAGCTCCTTGAGGCGCGCGGGAACAGAACGCGCCGTCGACAACTTGGGCTCGGTCCGGTCGGTTACCGGACGATCGGACAGCGTGCTACCCATTGCACGCCGTCCGCAAGCCCGCGCCTACGGTGGCCGGAAATCGGGATCGGAATCCCGGCGGCGGCTGGGGCGAGCGCCCCGTTGCCTCTGCCTGATGCGGTCGGCCTCCTCCTTTGCTAGCATTACTGCTTCGCAGAAGGAGGCGACCGCCTGCCATCCCTCCTCACTACGGACCATGGCCTGAACCAAGGCCCGGCGAGAGAGATCGCTGCCGCCGATCGCCCCCACGAGGACACGGCGATGCTCCGCCCAGGCGGGGCACACCTCTACAGTGTGCTCCACCGTGTCCTCCGGATATTCCGCACAGTGGCGATGGGGTAGGTAGGTGGTGTTTGTTTGTAGATTTCGTGATTAATCATGATATTTCGTGATATTTCGCTTTTATATATATAGATTTAACGTAAACCATACTTGGCGTTCAGACGTAAGATTGTGTCTTCGATCATTTAAAACATATTTTTTATAAGAGTAAAATGTTCGCTCAACATCCACTGAGGTTAGGCACTAGATACTCATACTTCCAAATAAAAATGATTTGAGCCCCTGTAAAGAATGAACTCGACTGTCTACTAGAGAGAACTTATCAATAGATAAAAGTCAACTGTTCCGTCATGGTTGTCAATATCGCATTGCGGTTCATTAATCAAGTGCAAAGGTAACTATCAGGCGTTATCCGAGCGCGTCTTTGCGTTTGGCTTCATATTTGTTTAGGTATTTTAAAAACAAATACTCACTAACTTGCTATAATTCCTTTTCAGAGCTATAATACCTGTCGGAAACGGAGAGCGCCTCCAGCTTTGCATCTTCAGTAGCGGTCATACTCACGCCTTAGCCTACGTGTTTAAAAACAACCTATTCTATCTTCCGTCAAGCACCGCTCAAGCTATACAGATCACATACGATGGCATTGAGGGGGTCGTCTATAATGGACACGCTGACTGGGTGTATGAAGGTACAATGAACTGAAAGGCTTTTTATTATGTAACTATAGGTAGCTTTTACAACTTGAACATACTCCCGGTATAAAAAGTTTCCTATGTCCTATTCCTGGTCTTCCCGTGTGCCACTTTTAGAGGATGATCCCAGGGTTTCTATGAATTCTGGGTCCACCTTCCTATAGCTATGTGTCTTATATCATTGGATTGGTAATTTGATTTGAGCTGAATAAAAGCTACTATGACACTAAGTCCCAAATCTTAGTCGGGGTTATTCAAATGTTTCTTTAAAAAAAAAAAATGTGAATTAATGTTTTTGGTATTTTCACTCGTTTTTTTCTGAGGCCAGTAAAGAAAGAATATGAAAAGATATCTTGTTATTGCGCGTTAAGCGGCAGGTCGATTGTGACGCGTCACGCGTGCAGCACTCTTATGAATTAGCCTTGATAAGGGGGTAACGCGACGTAGGTAAATTTTTATGCCTACAGTGTGCCGTGCGCGAAGGCTGCTGAAAACGAAAATGCGATTTTGTTTACTGTTTTCGCGTAGCAAAACTTAACAAACGACACAATTTATAACTGTAGGTCAGTATCTACACACAACATGCGTAACTTTTTTTTTTTAGTAAATGCAATATATTACATATAAATAGTAATGCTTGGTTATAGGCAAAATTAACATGTTAAACAAATAATAACTTTGAAGGGACTAAAATTCGAAATTTGGTGCCATATAAACTTTTATTCAGCTTAAAAATACCTATCCAACGATGTAACATACATAGGTATTGGAAGGTGGCCCAGGAATGGCATAATGGCATTCTCCTTTGTTGCGCCGACCGCAGTGTGAGTCGGAATCGCGCACGAAGGGTTCTGGGTTCTGTGCCATTATCTATACCTACAACATTAGACACTGTAATTATTATTTTTCGACTTTTATTAATCGAGCAAAAAATTGCGAAAAATTCACGTTTGTTGTATGGGCTCCACTTAAATATTTATCTTATTCTGATTTTAGTATTTATTGTTATAGCGGCAACATAAATACATCATATCATATAATATATCATACATTCTGTATAGCGGAGAGCTTCACTTATTACAATGATTAGAACATATTATATAATAGCCCGAAATCAACTATCGGACAGTTGCCCAGTTCAGACACAACACCTGTCTGGTCGGAGGGTCCTCCCTTTTCATCGAAGGCATGTGGTGGCTAAAATCACCCAAATGGGAAAGGACCTTGATCTTGAATGATCAGCCCAGAACTCAAGTGCATTGCCTGGTAGTGAACATCCACCAGATACTCCTGTGCTTGGAGCGTCGTTGTGGATGACAACGAAAGTTCTTAGGGCGCTTCCAATTTATATGTTTCATGTCGGACCGTTGCCGCACGTTTACCGTGCTGTAGCCGGCCGGTGGCAGTACGTTAGCAGTCCGACAACAAGCGCCGAAATTGAAAACGTATCTGGCTGCCATGCGTTTGTATGCCAGTGATGCGCTATTCAACACCGAATTGAACACGTGATGCTTGTGACGTTGCCGTCCTGTTGTCGACCGTTCGCCGCATGGTTGCCGCACCGCGCTTTTTGTATGATAAATACGATCGGCTGTACGTTGTACAACAACGCACCGTAGCAGGCCAACAGAAAACGCTTTAACTGAAAGCGCCCTTAGGAAAGAGTCAAAGAGTCTGTTGCAAGAAAATAAATTAACTAAAATATTCATAAATCTTTCATTCCAGAGGATGTCATGTACACTGGACAAGCTACTTGGTTTTCCACGGGAGGGTCTTACCTGGCCTTCGCGACTTATGATGACACTGAGGTCGAGAGCTACTCCTACTACTACTATGACGACAAGACTGACAAAGATGATCTATACCCTGAGCTCGTTGACTTGAAATATCCCAAGGTAGGAGAAAAAATTTACATTATTTTGGTTGCTTTAGGTGAAGGACTACAAAAATACTAATTTTACCGCGAGTTCTAAGAGATCGATTAGTACCTACAATATTCTGTTAGTAGGGCAGACTAAACGTGAAGAGCGTAGTTGGTAGAAATCACAGGACATACTTAGAGTGGAATTGGAATAAAATAATACGAAAACTTAACATGGTGACCAAAAAAAAAAAAAACCCGGAAGCAGTACAGGTAAAGTAGAATAATAAACTTATAAAAAAGATCGTACTAAAAATTACAGACTCTTTTATTCAAACATATTTTTGTAAAGGTGTTTTGAACGTTTTTAAATAATAAAATGGTTGCATTCCATTCCACAGGAAAAATCGAATCTCGATTTCAAGCTTCTGAGATCATCGATCCACTGTTAAGATCGATTTTCTTGAGCTATAAAATCGACATTTCGAGTAATCGAGCTCAGATCACTATCATTACTATGAGGAGTCCATTTTTTTTGAGTTGGAAAATCATCAAATGACTTGTCCCACTCTAGGGTGGAGCGAAAGGGCGTGTCAGTTTTTTACTGTTTAAAACTCATCTGTGTCCTTCAGTTGCTCTTTGCTTACCCGCGCGGGCCCTCGTCACGTGACTACGCGCATGTGTCGTGTGCGGCGGTCCCTGTCGCGGAAACCGGATTATAACCGCGCAGCGTCGCTAGTTTAACTTTAATGGTGTGCATGAAGTCGTGTCGAGGGAGAACTGATATGTATTATTGCGAGCGAAATGGGCGCGAAGCGCGGCTGCCTGCGACTAGTTTGCGCAGCATTGGCTCTGAAGTCTTTTTTACGTTGCATGGATAGGATGACAGCAGGACAAAAATATGCATCTATAAGATGAAATACAAATAATAAAAATACAAATAATTTATTTTCATTCACAAAGGACAGCTGTCACCCACACCATTCTGTAGCAATTGTAGTGTAAGCGTCGTCGATTTGAGTCCTTTGCTATTACTCTGTAGCAATCTATCACGCTATTGGGAGCAGCATTATTTTTGGATTAATTAGTGCTATGTAACAACTGAAGTAAGAAGCTAAACAATTTTATAGAATATCTAAACTTTGAGCATTTGCATATCTAAGGTCAAATAACTATTCTCAATCATCCAAGGCAGATAATTAAACTATGAATACTTTAATACTGTCTTCGTTAACGTAATAATACGAGTGTAAGCTGATTTTAGCATAGCATAGCATAATCAGCCTCGTAATGTTCTCACTGCTGTGACTCGGGCCTCCTCTCTAGGAGAGGGAATGGGCCGTAATCCATGTGGGCCCAGTGTGGATTGGTAGACGTTATATATCTCCTCAATATGTTTTCCTTCACTGTTTTGAGAGCAGTGGTAATGCGTCTGGCTGGGTTGCTGATACGACTGGGTTACCAATAATTTGTTGATTTTTGAGTGATTGGAATAAAAAGTTTTTCTTGAATTTATTTCAAAATACGAGTATAAAGGCAGATTCTCAATTCAAATATAACCATAATTTTTTAAGGTCGGCCGCAAGAATCCAACAGTTAGGCTTCGCGTGGTGAACCTTGCCGACCTGGTGGCAAACAACCGGCCTAACTTCATAACCATGGTCGCTCCGGAGGTTGTGACTACTGACCACATCCTCGGAGGCGTGGTGTGGATCACGGATACTGAGCTAGCCATGCACTGGTTGAACAGGAGACAGAATCATACAGTGCTCAGGATCTGCAATGTAGCTGCCGCTTCACCTTGTGAGGTAAGTGCTCAGTATTGCGCTGTGACTCCGTATTTTTAGATCGTTAATGAAATTGTATTTCATTCCAAAACCGAACCGAAACAAAAGAATTTTAAAATTCTTTATATGAAATCCTATGAAACCCCGCACACCTAACCGCGTCGAATCGTCCGAATCTGGACGGCATATTATAGCATAGCACAGCATCAGCCTTATAATGTTCCCACTGCTGGGACTCAGGCCTCCTCTGTAGGAGAGGGAATGGGCCGTAATCCACCACGCAGGCCCATTACGGGCTGGTGGATGTCACATGTCTTCGAATTTTTCGTTCTAGTACATGTTGGTTTCCTCACGATGTTTTTCGACCGTTTTGAAGGCTGTGGTGATAAAATTAACTACACAAAGTAATGCGCCTGGCTGGGTTTTAACCAGCGGTCTACAACTTGTAAGACGGGGCCGTTATCATTCGGCCACCACTGCCACAAAAATCTAGACGGACTCAAAAATTGTTTTTTCGATTCGTTCGGAAAGAAAAATAAAGTTCGATTCGTTCGGCGCGTTTGGTTCGGATAAGTGTGCGTTCATCTTAATAGAGCGCTTTTTTAATGATATGTATGTACATGTGCACTAGTTTATTAAAGTAAATTGTTATACTGGGATTATCTTCTGTGTATTTGTACCTTCTCCTTCTTGTATATAAAGAAAACAATGTCTGTTGGCTATCTTGCTAAAACTCAACAACTGCTTCATATTTTTAATGAAATTATTATTTTGTTTTTTTTTTGTCCTAATTACTTAATTTGGGTCGGTTTAATAGAAAAATAAATAAAGAAAAGCAGTACAAAATTTTAAAATTTATTGTAAGGTGGTAATTTTAACGGGGGCGGAACCGTTAATATTTTATATAAAAGTCAATTGGTGTTTCTTAGTCTCGCACTCTCGCTAAAGTTCAACAACGGCTTGACCGATTTGAATATTTTTGTTAAAAGAGAAAAATAACTGTCATGAAACATCAAAACTGGTATTGTATAGGATCGCCTCTTAAAGGTGGAAAGTTATACTAACTTCATAGATGGAACCATGGCTAGGTAGGTATTAAATTAAAAACAGTTAAATTTGTCGTTTTAATCAGAGGGTCGATTCGGTACATGAAATACTATCGATTTGTTAAGAAAAAAATAAAAAATAAAGTGCTATTTTTCAAAAACTCGAATTAATATACGCATGTACGAAATTAATTTCTTTACGTAAACGAGTCAAAGTTAGTTGTCGGTCGTTGCGTACTAACTACCTTAAGTGGCCTCGATCAGCTGAAAGAAATTAAATTTCGTTTACTCAAAGAAATCAATTTCGTACATGCGTAAATTAATACGAGTTTTAAAAAAAAGTACTTTATTTTTCATTTTTATCTTTACAAATCGATAGGGTTTCATTAACCGAATCGACTCTTCACAGGATTAAAACGACTAAAATTTAACGATGTATAAAAAAAACTGGTAGGCACTAGGCAAATTTCTATTTACGGGGCTATAGTCTATACAGCTATAGACAGAGTCTACTTGAATTTTGAACGAAGCTGATCTTTTTTTGATCTTTAGGAAGAACATCGTAAACAGCCCAACGGCTGGGTGCCCATCGCGATGCCACGGTTCGGTAGCAAGGGAGATATCTTCGTGTCGCTGCGCTGGTCCCTGCCGCAAGCCGACGACAGCATCTGGCAGCACCTGTACCTCAGCATGCGTGTCGGCGGGGAAATCATCTCTAATTCCATCACCCCTGGTGCTTTCACCGTCAATAACTTCATCGGCATGGATGAAGCTAACACAGCTTAGTGAGTATGAATTAGGAGTTGCAATCGAATATTCGAATTATTCGAATACTCTTTCCAAGTTTATATTCGAATAGTAAATAAATAAATATTCGCATATTACCAAAAAAGTTACTAGTTTAACAAAACGCGTTGTTATTTATTTGCAAAGTAGCGATGGGCCAACCCGCATTTTTGACAACTCGAGTTAATCGAATTGGAATGGTGGCTGATTTGAATTCAAATCATCGGTTCGCCGACTCAACTCGTTCCGCTGAGTCGACTCAGTCTGTCGTTCATCTCGGTCCGCCGATTCAACTCTGTCGACTCGAACCGCCGCGCCGATTCAACTCGTTACGCCGAGTCAATTCGATTCGCCGATTCAACTTGTTCCGCCGAGTCAACTCGGCCCGCTGAATCAGTTTGATAACTGGTTATAATGAGTGTCGATCAAGCACTTGTTACTTGTTGAATCAGATCAGATCAACTGGACTTAGACGGAACTTAATGTAACATAAATATGTATTAACGTTTTTAATTCGAAATGAAATATTGGTTTTCAATCTTTTTATGTTAAACTAGTACTTTGCCTGCTAATTGTTTACATGTTCATGTCAAATTTATAAATACAAGTAAAGAGTCGCCTAGATTGTTATATTTCCACCGCTTGAGGTACTCCGCAGCTGCCGCGGCAGTACCGACAAATGTCGACACAGGGAGCGTCCCACACTAAAGGCCTACCAATCTTCCAAGGAAATAAGACATAATGTCCGGTCTTTTACCATCGTCGCGTGCCAGGCCATGAGTTTCCAAAACAGCCGAAAAGCCGACTGTGACAAGGGCTCGTAGAATGATGTCGTTAATGTCCGCGTGCCGCGCTATGCGTCCCGCACTTTAACTGTATGACAGACCGTGGAGACCGAGGCTGCTGGCTGTTGACAACTTCGCCACAGTGGCATCGAAGAGGAGAACAGCAAAGAGAACCATATGGCAACACCTAAGCGGATGCGTAGGGCAACAGATAAGCGGAAAGTAGTATCGTCAAACAAGCTGTCAATATTCGACGACGGCAGTGCGTGAAGCCAAAGACCTGACTCCCAATTTCCCACAGCCAGCAGGCGCACGCTCCGCAGTAGTAGTAGATGTTACGATTAGGTTTTCCTGGACTACTTTGCAGAGCGGCTCATCCCACCGTCTCTGGGAAGTTGGGTAGTTGGGTGGATTTGTATTCAGGCAAGCGAGTCTCCAGGCATCCATAGCCTCGGTGAAACACGGCACATCTAAAGGAATCAGTTTGGAAGCTGATTTTAAGTATTGAGTATTAGTTGTTCCCTGTGGTTTCTCCCGCGACTTTATTTACTGCTCCGCTCCGGGGGGTTGTTGCATAATGTTATGTAGCATATCTTTGTCGATAAATGGGCTATTGAACACACTTTTGAGGTTTTCATTGACAATTTTTTGTATTTTTAATATCAGTTTTTTTGCAGTAGTAGAATTTTATAATTGTTTTGAATTTTGTTGAATAAGTAAATAATTATGGTGCTAGGTTTACTTATCTGCATAAAAATATGGTCTCTAAAGCAATAAAAGCTGTATTTTAAGTTTTTTTTTAATTTTTTGAAAATATTCGAATAGCACTGAAAACGTATTCGAATATTCGAAAATCAAAACTATCGAATTTTTGCAATCTCTATTATGAATATAGGAATTATGCTTTAGTAAAACCTGAAAGTATTCGAGATACTTTCAATCCTTCGACAATTCAGGTATCGTCTTAACTTTGTGTAATTTTAAGCCCAGTGACATTTGTTAATTGTAATAGAATTTGAACTTTGCCAAGAATTTAGAGTATAAAACTCTAAATTCTTGGCAAGTTTCAAAATTTGATAATTAGTCTTGAAAAATTCGTGATAGTTCAGGGAAGGTTTAAACAGTGCCAGTGAGATGATGTAGAAAATATAAGCATAGTTCGTTTGTAAATTACAAGCGGTGTTGTGTGCAGCTACTACACGCGCACGGCGACGGACAAGCCGTGGGAGACGCAGGTGCACCGCGCGGGCGCCGGCGCCGGCTGCCTCAGCTGCCACCTCGTGCTGCCCGACGGCGGCGGCTGCTCCTGGGTCACCGCCACGCTCAGCACCGCCGGCTCCTACATGACCATTACCTGCTCCTCTCCCGACGAACCCTCGGCAACCTACATCATAAATCCCAGGGTGAGTGCCTCAGTTGCCATCTCATGCTGCCAGGCCCATATAGCTGGGCTACGGCAACCGACAGAAAAATATATGTAAAAATATAACAAAATATTACAATTTATATTAATAATTATAAGTATATATTTTTTATATTATTTTGTTGAAAAATATAACAAAATATTACAATTTATATAATTTTTTTATATTATTTTGTTGAAAAATATTAAAAAATGTAACTTATATGTGCATGTAGTTAAATAAAGGGAATTATAAATATACATTATTAAAAATTGAGCGTGTGCGTCGATTTCCATATTAGGGTGTGCATTATTCCAGTTACGTGTTATATATATTATGCATCTATAAACTATAGAAATTAGGTAAGGTGATAGCAAACGTTGGTCAAGCGTATCAATAAATGACGAGTATATTATTATTATGTTGATGGACGTGACGGTTCCGGTTCACGTAGTACGTAAGAATCTGCGTACGTTTAGATTATGACAAAATCGTGAATACTGTAACGCGTTATAGTACGCGGTCAATAAGTTGAATCTGTTGCTATGGTTACGCGCAGTCCACCTCGATTGAGACCCGAAAATCTGTCACTATGACTGCGACTGTCGATCGCCATTTTGGCTCAACTTATATTTCACGTATTATATCGATATCTGCGATCATAATCAGCGTAGCAACGGTTCACTGTGACTAGTGGCGGCCTGGTGACGAACAGGGCAACCGTTCCGGGCCTCACACGCACAACAAAACGACTAGAAAAGAAAAGCTAATGTGTATTTGAAACTTTTTATTTAATCCATTCTTTATCTTTCATAAGTGGGTGCCAGTTTTCAGATTCCTCAAATGAAAATGACGTAATCCTCACTTAAACTTTTGTTAAATCATTGCGCAAATGTTTCAATACTATCTCTGTCCTCTTCTTCCTGCCCTTGTCCCGTTTTATCTGGGGTCGGCGCAACACGTCAATACTATCCCTACACGTTAAAAAATATTGTACAATCACATATATTGCGCAATATTATTGTAGGGTGTATGGGGCGCCTAAATGAGCTTCAATTTTATAATACAACTAGCTTTTTCCCGCGGCTTCGCTCTTGTCAACCGACTACTCTATCGTACCCTATTCTATCTTACTCTACCCGACTCTACCCTACTCTACCCTACTTTACCCTACTCTACCCTACTCTACCCTACTCTACCCTACTCTACCCTACTCTACCCTACTCTACCCTACTCTACCCTACTCTACCCTACTCTACCCTACTCTACCCTACTCTACCCTACTCTACCCTACCCTATCCTATTTTTTTCTTTTATAAAACCTTCTCCTGGCAATAACAAAAACAAAAAAAAAGAATTAGTGAAATCGGTCCGTTCACGCGTGATGGCGTGACCAAGGGAAATAGGGATTCATTTTTATATATATATATAGATAGATATTATTGTAGGTGTATGTGGCGCATAAAGGAAAATCTCCATAGTACTGGATATCTATGAAAGCACTGCAACCCTCGCTTTCGATAAATCTATTTGCCAATATTCTTTTTTTTTTCTGATACCGTACTTTTTTTACTCAGACGAACCAGACCTTATTAGAGTGGGAACGCAACGACCAGGTTCGTCAGCGCCTTGTGGGCAAGGCTCGCTGGAGCAGCATCATCACGACCGTTCCCCTCGAGAACGGTTTCCCGGCACCCGTGAGGCTACTCCTGCCTCCTGGCTTTAATGCCAATGACACGAGAAACATCAAGTATCCTGTCGTATTCTACGTGTATTCTGGTCCTAACACCCAAACGGTTTTGAATACGTTTACTGTTGGTGAGTGAATTAATTGTTATTTTTTACCCGACTGCGCCAGAAGGAGGGTTATGTTTTTCGAGAGTATGTATGTATGTATGTATGTTTGTATGTATGTATGTATGTATAATTGTTTGGCACGCTCTGCAGCCTGAACGGCTCGATGGATTTTAGGTTGAGAGGTGTCGTTACATTCGTATTTACTGTGAGAGTGACACTGGGTATATCAAAATAAAAAAAAAACAAAATGGCGAATTTTTGGCGCCAAATTCAAATATTTGGCACGCTCTGTGGCCTGAACGGCTCGATGGATTTTAGTTTGCGAGGTGTCGTTAGATTTGTAATTACTGTGAAAGTGATATCGTAAAAAAAATAAAACTAAAAAAGTAAAAATAAAAAATGGTAATTTAAAAAACTAAAAAACCCGACTGCTTTTCTGAGTATTCTTGAAAAAGCCCTAAAACAAGAAAGTCGTTGTAGCAGTCGGGACCCATTCTAGAAAGTCAGCCGTCTAGTCAGTAGATCTATGATGTAATCGGTCCCGACTGCTACAACGACTTTCTTGTTTTAGGGCTTTTTCAAGAATACTCAGAAAAGCAGTCGGGTTTTTTAGTTTTTTAAATTACCATTTTTTTTACCGTGTTTTTGAGCAGTGGTGGCCGAGTGGTAACGGCTCCGACTTACGAGTTGAAGGTCGCGAGTTCAAGCCTAGCCAGGCGCATTAGTGTAATTTATATCATCACCACTGCTCTCAAAACGGTGAAGGAAAACATCGTGAGGAAACCGGTATATCCTAGAACCAAAAATTCTAAGACATGACATCCAGCTACCCGCACTGGGCCCGCGTGGTGGATTACGGCCCATTCCCTCTCCTAGAGAGGAGGCTTGAGTCCCAGCAGTGGGAACATTAAAAGGCTGATGCTATGCTATGCTTACCATGTTTTTATTTAAATAAAAATGTTTTTCTATTCTATTCTCTTTCTATTCAGCGTCGGCTCTTATCTCTGTCCTTGTCTATCACTGATTACTGGTAGTGTAGATGTATGTATTAATTCCGAGTTCAGGTTTTCTGATTGTGATGTTAGTGCGTAATGTATCTTCCCTTATAATATGTATATCAATGGTACAAATACACTATCTAACCAAGTTCTGTCTTGTAGGCTACCACGCATACCTGACGACCAGTCGGAACATCATCTATATGTTGGCGGACGGTCGCGGCTCCGGCCTCAAGGGACAAGACATCCTGTACTCTCTCAACAACAGGCTCGGAACTGTGGAGGTGGAGGATCACTTTGTTATTCTCAGGTAAATCTTCATCACCATCACTTTTGACTGGCCTGTTGGTCTAGTGGTTAGTGACCCTGACTGCTATGCCAAAGGTCGTTGGTTCGATTCCCACCCAGGACAAATGTTTATGTGATAAGCACGATCATTTGTTCTGTGTCTGGGGGTAATTTATCTATAATATGTATGTAATGTATCATTGTATCAGTTATCTAGTTCTCATAATACAAGCTCTGCTCAGCTTGAGACTAGACGGCGTTATGTGATGTTTGTGGAATTTTATATCAAGTCCTGACTTCTTGGTTATTACGCTTTACCAGTCGCAAAATTATGTACGTGGTGTCTAATGGCCGTGGTTCTGGTCTTAAAGGACAAGATCATTTGTAAGGTGTGATTCCGTTATCTGACGACGTCAACGGCTCCGCCCGTATGATAGCAGAAAACATAAAGAGTGTCAGAGATTTTTTTTTGAGTGTATTTTTTTTTAAAACCATCCTGAGGTAGTTTTTGAGTTTAAACAAAGAGGAAAGTTTTATATTTTTCTTCGTATAACAAATCAATCATCAATCAATCAATTCATTTGTGTATCTTTTTTATATTCACCTTTTCTCTCTCTTTTATTGCATCTACCACTATTTTTCTCTGCATCACCCAAAGGTAGACTGGTAGGTAAATGGCTAAGGCATTAACTCCGTCTCTGTACCTTTATACACCGTTACATATATAAAATAAAAAAAAATTACGTACTTTTTTTCAAAAACTGGAATTAATATACGCATGTACGAAATTAATTCTTAAAGTGAACGTGTCAATAACCTTGTAGGTAGTGGTCGGTCGTTGCGTACAAAATACCTAAAGGTCATCGAACTCGCCCAGCTGAGGTTTCTTAAAGAAATTAATTTCGTACATGCGTAAATTAATTCGAATTAAAAAAAAATGTACTTTATTTTTCATTTTTATCTTTACAAATCGATAGGGTTTCATGTACCGAATCGACCCTCCGCGGGATTAAAACGACCAAAATTTAACGGTGTATATGTATGATAAAACTGTTATGGCTGGGTTTGTCTCATAAGTTTATTGAACTCTGTTGCATCAATCGTTATGCAATAGAGCCAATATGCATGGGTACTTTATCTGTCTTTATATAATATGAGAGAACAATGTCTCTCTTGTGACAGTTTTTTATTTCGATAGTCAGGTAATACATAGGTACAAATGCACGTGTTATCGTGTGCGCAATGTGCGTCTGCCATTGTTACACGTGGTTCTCAGCATTAGCTAAAGCTTGTCAAGAAAATGAGCAGAGAACATCAAGCAATTTGTTACAAATCTTTTGTAATCATTTATTCAAGAGACCATTTTTACTGTCACTTTCGATACAAATACAATAATTAACATTGAATTGCTTGTTAGTACGGCACACAGTACTTACAGCCGCTAATCTCCGAAATGGCTAGAGCGATTTTGATGGGGCTTACACGGGCAGATAAACAATGTTAAAAGAGTAAATAAGATATTGCTGTTATATTGATAATTTTCCTGGGAAGAGAATTGCGTCCTAAAATGCAAGGTCTAGCTCAGGCGCTTATTTTTTATGTATTAGTACTATAATACTTTTTATATTTACTCAAATGTGCAAAAAAATAAACTATATTTGAAAAATGTTTAAGGTTTCCGTGTAAGAAAACTGAAACCCTGTGACAAGTGGCATTAAGTGCTTATTTTATTTAAATTATATTACTTCTTGAGATAATGTACTAAAACAACACAAATGGCATTTGTGCTGTTTTACGACTTTACGAGTAAATATTATTAGAATACCTTTTTTAAACATCGAGCGAAAGACTAAGCACGATAACTACATATTGAATTGGGTTTTCCTTAATTAATAGTACAAACACTTAAGTATTAATCACTAATTTGGTGCCTAATTAATATCGATAACTTTGCATATATGTCGAATACAAACTCATTAGCTAACGTGGAAATTACACGGTAATCAACTGGCCTTTAAAAATCTAATATAATAATAAGGTCCATCATGACGAAAACCTGGGGAAAGCTGAAAAGGATAAACAAACTAAGAATCTGGACTTGGGTGCAACGAAGGAATGGGGTGGGTTTTTAGTCAGTAAGAGTCTGACACTATATCCTGCTCCGCCCAAGGGCGGGAGATGTCATTGGATGATTTTACCCACCACCAAAAAAAAAAAAAAATCCGTGAGGTTGTCGACATGTGGGAAGAAGATATAACAGTAATTGTCGCGATAGTCATAACGGCCAATTGGTAAGAGCCACGATCAACATCCGAGGAGGCTCGCGTTGGGCATTTGGATTGATCAAGAAAGCAGTACGC
This sequence comes from Leucania comma, assembly GCA_958295575.1. Lineage (NCBI taxonomy): Eukaryota > Metazoa > Arthropoda > Insecta > Lepidoptera > Noctuidae > Leucania > Leucania comma. The sequence continues at coordinate 9,834,071 of OY282468.1, forward strand.
CACGGAGACGCTGCGCGTATAGTTAGGAGGTTCCTCTCTCAGGAGCCCTGACCACCGCTGCACCGGTAGGCTACTATTTTTTATATTTATAAACGTATTTTTTTAATGTTAATATTTAAAATGGAAATCAAATGTTTTATATGAAATACTACATAGTATAAATAATATATATTAAAATTAATAAATACATATTAGAAACATTATAACTTAATTTTGATCTGTTTCAGCCATATTACAGGAAGAAAGAATATTGGTAGACTTTCAATAGCTGAACTCCAGCGTTTCTCTAAAAACTAAACAAAATTACCCATAAACGGAATTAAAGCTTCGGTTCCACTTTTTTATTTATTATTAACATGCTCACGCTTGACTATCTCATCTGATGGTATGTGACGATGTGTTCAATGACAGAGCACACTTGTTTAAAAGCAATTAATCTATTCGCTCTTGACTTAAAGATTATTGACCTCTAGATTGAAGATATCGCTGATAGCCTATGAGGAAAGACAGACTGCGATAAAAAATCCAATTCATAGCCGTACGTACTTACCACAGAATATAGAATAATCATATACATAATAGTAAACATATCTACCTAACTATAAAAATGTGCCTTTTTTTCATAACTATCACACAACGCCGTCTAGTCCCAAGCAAAGCAGAGCTTGTGTTATGAGTACTAGACAACTGATAAACATACTTATATATTTCTAAATACATACATACTAGATAAATTACACCCAGACACAAACAAATGATCGTGCTCATCACACAAAGATTTGTCCTGGGCCACTAACCACTAGAACAACAGGCCAGTCTTTGGTAGATAAAGATGGCGTAATGCAAACGTTCTTATGCGTTGTTAAAATCTTCCTTTTATAGTAAAATCGATGCTCTAAAGGTATTTCCTGTATTATAAAACAAAGCAAGTAATATGTAACAAAGCTTGGGAAAAGATCTTTTTTTTCTAAAAGTGTGCGAATGTGTTACATAAAACCGCAAATAGCGGAAGGAATTATGAAACATATATCTTACATTAATTTATTCAATCAGGTCAATAGAGGACACCTGATTGTAAAACTAACTGGTTTTTTGATATGAATATTATAACTTATTACATAATTATTCGTACATTTCGAATCGTCCGTATGTAATAGATTTTTCGAATAATTAAATAACACAAACAAAAAATTGAGTCTAAGAACCTAACGCCTAAATTATTTTAAAATACTTTATGCATATACACCGTCAAATTTTGATCGTCGATTCGGTACATGAAACACTATCAATTTGTAAAGATAAAATTAAAAAATAAATTACTTTTTTGTAAATTCGAATTAATTTACGCATGTTTGAAATAAAAATATAAATATAACGGTGTATAAAGGTACAGAGACGGAGTTAATGCCTTAGCCATTTACCTACCAGTCTACCTGTGGGTGATGCAGAGAAAAATAGTGGTAGGTGCAATAAAAGTGAGAGAAAAGGTGAATATAAAAAGAAACACAAATGAATTGATTGATAGATGATCGATTTGTAATACGAAGAAAAATATAAAACTTTCCTCTTTGTATATACTCAAAAACTACCAACAGGATGGATTAAAAAAAACACACTAATAAAAAGTCGATTTGTGAAGACAAAATTAAAAAAGAAACACAGCTGAGCGAGTCCAATGTGAGGGTCATGGCAATACGTATGGTGCGAGGTTACCCCACGATTTCTCGTGAGGCGGCCAGCCTCCTTGTTGGCCTACCACCATGGGATCTGGAGGCAACAGTCCTTGCACGCATGCACGATAAGCGCGTGGAGCTGCAACGCCGGGGCGAAATTACGTTGTAGCGATAAGTCGAAGCATGGCGGACAGAGTTCCGGCGGGAACTTATGGTGCAATGGCGTCAGCGACTGTCGCAACCCAGTGCTGGGCGCGCCACGATCAAGGCGGTAAGTCCTCTTTGAGGCGTGGCTGGAAAGACCTCACAGCGACCTCACCTAACGCATGACGCAGGTGCTCACCGAACATTGCAAGTTCGGTAAATACCTGTACCGGATTCGTTGCCGGCCACCGTTGGCGCGGGCTTGCGGATGGCGAGCAATGGGTAGCTCGCTGTCCGACCGTCCGGTAACCGACCGGACCGAACCCAAGTCGTCGACGGCGCGTACTGTTCCTGCGCGCCCCAAGGAGCTGTCAGCAAATTTGTACCTGGTTGGTGGAAATGAGCTGGTAGCCTGGTACATGGAACTTTATCATATCTCGCGAGGTGCCTGTCTTTTGTTTAATCTAACGAGAAATAGAGGCGTAATGGACATACATTCTTTTATGTATTGATTGATTTTAAACTTAGAGCTGCATTTTGGAATCACAGTATAACGGGGTCAGCGGTTAATGAAAAAAAGAATTTTAAGGAAACTTTTTGGTTCGCCTCTTAATCCGGCTCCGGGTGAAGCAAGAGGGAGTTCTGGACTTTTAATGATTAAAACCCACTGTAACTCGCTGTAACTCTAGAACAAATTCGCAGCTCTGGCAAAGGTTTATGTGAAATAATAGTAAGCAGTAATAATCCTTGCATATTATGAATCAAAGTCTCCCACCGCGTTTTTCTTGTTTATGAACGCGAGAAACTGAAAAACTACTGCGGATTTACATGCAGTTTTTACCAGTTTTTTTTTTGGTATGTAAAATCATCCAATGACAAATCCCGCCCTCGGATGGGGCGGGAAATAGTGTCAGACTTCATCGAGTATTTCATGAGGAAGGTTTACGTGTATAATACATGTATAATAGAGTGGAAAAAACCCAGAATTTTATAGATTTCTTCCTAACACCCGATGCGAAACTGGGGCGGGTTGCTATTTTGTTATTGAAGTGTAAATTCTAGTCACTCAGTTTTACTAACATTTTATCCACAAGGTTTTCATTATATTCACTAATCTGCGGAGTTCTCATGTGATTTGACCATTACATTCAAAAGAGACTTTTACCCCTGCACGAACGGCACGTGTGTTTCGGTGTTTCTTTTCAGGGTAGTCAACTAGGGAACACCGGCCCCATCTAGTTTAAACTGACGGAAAAATTGACGTGTAAAAGAAGTGTTTTTAAAAACCTATTTGCAAAATAAAAATAATTTATTATTTGTTCGCAGACAAGTGCTAGACCGGTACTCGTTCTTGGACCGCACCAGGGTCGGAATCTGGGGGCACAGCTACGGCGGGTATGCGACTTTGCTCACAATGCTGAAGGATGATGACAAGTTATTCCAGTGCGGAGTATCTGGAGCCCCTGTCACTTCCTGGCTTTACTATAGTAAGTTTTACAATATATTGATTGTTTACCTTTGGTAAGGATTCTCAGAAAATGGAAACTTCATTAAGGCCGTTGGGGCCAACGATGCGTTACGTGGTCGCCCACGCGGTCGTGGAAATAAGTTTTAACAAGCTTTCTGGAGCTAGAGGCTCAACTGTGGTGACAGGACTTAGCCCATTCTTGTTTTTTTTTCCATCCCCATTACTCTGCATTTTGTTCATTACCATGCCACTGCTGAACCTGGTGGTAGGTTCGGAACGAATGTTGTCGTGCTGCTGTATACTGCATCTGTTGGTGGTAGTAACACAATATTAAATTTACTTTTATATGCTGATGTGTGCCAAAAAACTGCTCATAGGCACCATTTTTTAAATATGGCGACGCGAACGGCAACAATACGAGGTGTCAACTTTAAATTTGGGAAGACCACTTCAAAATAATTTAAAGTTACCAATTTTCAAAACTCCGTGGTAACTACTATTTTTCGAACCAAATGACTGTACTAAGAGGCAACTGAAAGAACTCAGATGTGTTTTAGTTTCACTCCACCCAGAGCGAGAGAAGTTATTAGGTGACTCCTCACCTCTAAGAAAAGGCTCTAGACTGTGTGAAATTTTATCAGCGACTAACTGACCCTAGGAAGTAGGGATTCATTTTTGTATACAACATTAGTTTTCGCTAATGTGAAACCCAAAACACGTGTCTAGTTAATTATTATATACTACTATAATATATACTACTATATATTTGTAATATTCAAGTGAAACTTCCGTAATAAATTAGCATACATGTTCGAAAGTGTTTCACTGCTATGCAAAGCTTGATATTTTTGCATAACGATGGTCTTTAAATTATGTTTGATTATTTGATATAATAAGAAATATTTATAGTATCAAATTATATCAGAATTACTACTTTTTACTAGTTATGACTTGATTTGCCATTGTGGTGAAAAGATCAGCTAATCGACAAGATGTCAAATACTGAGGATGCTTCAGGTTTCATAGAAGATAGGAAAGAGTTCCTTATTTTTTGTTTGCCCCTTTACTATATCAAGTTTTCTCCATCCGTTTCCATTCATTCGTTCTCGCAGACAATTATCAGTCCATGCCTTTCTATTGCTAGGCCGAGGAAGTCCAGTCATTCAGGAAGTACCTATACGGAACCGAGATATTTGTACATGATTTAAAAGAGTGGCTAAGTGAGGAACCTCCGTTCCTGCACATTCTTCTCCATACAAATCTACGCTTTGGAAGCAGCAAGTACCATAATTTTTCTGACTGATTTCGTGACAGTTCAAAAGTGCCTGAAAAATGGTTTATTTCAAATAAAAACAAGTGTTTTCATTCTTGATTCTTGAGTTTTCTTGTCGCCATAATATTTCTTCCCTTTGTAGAAAGTTGCTTAGAAGTCGTATTTACTTCAATGTAAAGAAATAAAAAATACTTAAATTCTAACTAATCTCTCTCCCTTAGACACAATGTACACAGAACGCTACATGGGTCTCCCTACGCCCGAAGACAACTTGAAGGGCTACCAAGACGGGGACGTCACGCTCCTGGCTGAGAAACTGCGTGGCCATGACTTCTTCCTCATGCACGGCAACGCTGACGACAATGTACACTACCAGAATGCGGCTAAGCTTATGACAGCGCTTCAGAAGCTGGATATTCCTTTTGACCAGATGGTAAGTAACGGTCCACTTCAAGTATTTAAATTTCTACAGTTTAGTCGTAAGTAACTGGTCGTGATCGAATTAGAAATTAATATTTCAGCAGGAGAACCAGTTACGGATATGGACAGTGGAGGTGTTTTAGGGCATATTGCTTGCAGAACAGATAGTCAATGAGTTGGAAAGGTTCTGAAAACGCACCGTTGGAAGGCCTTCCACATGGACAAGGCGGACCGTATAACCTGATGAGGGTTAAGGGAATCCGTTGGATATGAGATTCACACCGCAGAACAGCACCTACACTCACTCACCGCTCTGCAGGACTGGTCGTTGTGGTGATATTTGAAGGAGTCCTATGTCCAACTGTGGACGCTTTTTGGCTGAAATAATATAATAATAATACTAATATTATTATAATAATACACGACTATCACACAACGCTGTCTAGTCTCAAGCTAAGCAGAGCGAAATGATGAGGATTCTTGGAAAGTTACAATACCTTCAAACTTTAGGGATAGTCTGGGGAAGTAACTGATCACCAATAAACGGTCTCCGAGACCAGGCCTGTAATTTTGCCAGGAAAGCGGTTCACTTAGCGTAGTTCGGAAATATCACAAGTTTGGTGGTAATAGTTACCAGTGACAGGAAAAGTATTGAACTATGTACGTTGCGGGTTACCTGGCCTTTGTGGCAATAATCTGCAGTTGAAGATTCTTATTTATGCTGCTTTATGATTGGTCCGTTTAGCAAGTGTCTTGGCCGACAGCAAGATAGTACTGGTTTTGGCCATCCAGAGCATTCTCTAGATGACCAATATATTGCCTCGTGAAGGCTTAGCTATATCGACAGGTACTTCATTCCTGGACAGAAACAGTTTGTAACAATATGTTTTCTTTGCAGTCATACCCCGATGAGGCGCACAGTTTGACCAGAGTGAACCTGCACAGATACAACGCGATGGACCGCTACTGGACGCGTTGTCTGAGGCTGCAAGATTGGGACTAGAACTTAGTAATTACATGTACAAATGTACCTATTGTATACATAATATTTTTTGTTAGTAAAGATAGAACTACAAAATGGGCATACTTGGGCAATTATGCCGATCTGGGCGCGTCGGTTTCCAACCATTTTATATTGCAACTAGATTTGTAGTGCTACATTATAACAAATCAGGCGTGGTCCACGTATGCATCGATCTAATGTAGTTCCCACTTATTTAATATACAATATACGCAATAGTAATACTGTGAGTACTAGTTCATTGTCAAAGAAAAATCCAATGTATCAATTTGATTTCCTGCATGTCCAATTTGTTACGCATTCGTGCAAATAAAGAAACATGTATAATAAATAACATACTTGTAAGAGCTGTGTTTACTTAACTATTTATGCTGTATAACATAAGTTTAATTTTATAGAAGTTTTCAATAAAATGTATTTAAAAAATTTCAGATTTTAATTTTATATTATACACTGTTTTGATTATTTCCGTGGACACATGTCCACGGCACATCACCGCCACCGTGCAACGTCATGACGCCGCCACCGTTTTTTGGTCTGGACCAGAATAATATTTCTTTCGCGGTCCATATTAAGACAAAAACGATGAACGATGGTTATTGTATTGTGCCCGCGGTGCACCGCACTCGGCACCGTGCCGCGGTACGACGGCATCGCACGATGGCGGCATCGTGACGTTGCACGGTGGCGGTGCCGTGCTGTTGACATATGGCCACGCCCTTAGAAAGGTGACGTTTAGAGAATTGCTGGTAATCCCCAGGTGACCTATGCTTAATAAGCTTCTTGTACGTCTACAACCAATTTCTTAGCACAACTTTCACTAAGCAAGCAGTTCATGAACTTTCATAAGACATTAGTATGGAAAGATTTTAATTCTCGAGATGTTATAAAACAAAGCCGTGTTTCGCAACAGGTAGAAATAAAAGCGAAACTTCGAAGTCTGAACGCTAGAAAGCGTGAGTACCTATGATATGTACCTATGTTTTCTTCTTATAAATTCATCATCATCTTCATCTGCCTCGCCTTTTCTCAGCTGTGTAAATGGCTTCCAGTTTAACTGGATTCAGCAGAATACTGGTTTTTTACGTACTGCACTGCCTACAATACCTCCAAAACAAATGCGAATCTACTCCTTTAGGGTAGCATATACAGTCGGAACCAAGACTAATTACAGTAATATTATAAAGTCATGTGTGTGTGGGAAGGTATGAATGTTTTTACACCTGTGGACCCTGTGGGGCTATTCTCTAAGAAAACGCAGCGCTGTCTCAACGTCGAACGCTCAAATAGGATACATTAGATTGTCAACCTAATGCACCTATACATTGGATTGTTAATTCAATGTATCATATGCCATCCAAATTTTCTTTTTCTTAGAGAATAGCACCTCTGCTCGGTAATGCCTTCTTATATATCATACAACCATCACTTTAAGCATGTCATTCTGTACCTAGCTGTATTCTGTACCTATTCTGTGTCATTCTATACTCTTTGTATAGTAAATAAGGGGAGAAGTACCTAGGAAGATAATGTAGTATTATAATAAAATTATAAGCGATCCCTATAATAATGAGATTTGATTTTCGAAAGTCAAACAAAACCATTATTTTGTTCCCACAGTCGCGGGAGATGGTGTCAGACTCTTACTGAATAAAACCCACCACGTTCCTTCGTTGCCTTTCATTTTTCTGGGCCTCTACGCTTTTTTACGTTACGCTCCCGGACGGTTGGACAGCGAGCTACCCATTGCTCGCCGTCCGCAAGCCCGCGCCTACATTGGCTGGAAATCAGTATCGGAATCTGAATCTCCGCGGCAGCTGGGGTGTGAGGGCCGTTGCTTCTCGCGTGCGGCCTCCTCCTTTGCTAGCATTACAGCTTCGCGCTTCGCAGAAGGAAACTACCGCCTGCCACTCCTTCTCGCTTCGGACCATGGCCTGTACCAGGGCCCGGCGCTAGAATCGCCGTTGCCGATCGCCCTCAAAAGAGCACGGCGATGCTCTGCCAAGCGGGGCACACCTCAACCGTGTGCTCCACTGTGTACTCCGGGCGGTCCACACAGTGGTGACCCGAGCGTCGGTTCTGCAAGAGTGAATACGCAGGTGCTCACATGTAGTCTCACGTTCTCAATTAGTCTTACCAAGGCGACTGCCGCGTTGACTGATAGTAGTCACAGGTTGCTGTGCATTAAATCCTGGGTTTAGTAGAAAACTTCCAACTTGGATTTTTACAGGAGCTGCCCGCATTCTGTATCTATGCCCGATTGATTATGATGAGCTTAAACATAACTGACGATTGCCTCCTTCTGCGAAGCAGTATTACTAGGTACTTACTACTTAAGTTCCTGTGTCCCCTAGATGGAGCAGAGGGCGTCCACAGTGCGCCGCCATCGCGTTCGGTCTTGAGCTTTGCGTTTTATTTCACTCCAGATCTTCCCTAAGTTCTTCGTCTCTGCGATAACCGTTCGTCGCCAGGTCTGCTTAGGGCGGCCACGATTTCGCTTTCTTTGGGGATTCCAGTCTAGGGCTTGCCTTGTGGCCGATCCAGTTCCATTTTCGGCGGGTGCGAAGCAGTATTGCGGAGTATATATAAGAATAAGGAGGTGGCCGCACGCACGGTGAAACTGGCCGTTCCATCACGCCCCTGCCGCCGGGATCCCGACCGTGATCGAGCAATGGAAAGGCAGGCGTTATTATTTTTAACCCCTTTCTTCCTTCTTCTTCTTCTTAGTCGGTACACTCTTGTCAGAGTGGTCGTGGTCATCACTATGAAACACGATGAATAATCATTCCGGTTAGTATCATTTCTTCCTTCAGGCTAGTTTAATTGTAAATGTTTCTACTTGTTTTAGATGTGGTGTTTAGTCGTGGAGCGAAAACGAAAGCCAGACTTTTACTGACTAAAATCCACCAGTGTTCTTTTGTTGCCTTTAACTCTTAAGGTACTATTCGAACCTCGGCTGCAGGCTGCGGCGATAGCACGTGTAGCCGCAGCCGCGCTTGGAATGTTTTCACATTCCATACTACATAAAAAACCACTCGTGCTGCCGAACCTCGGCTTCGAGTGCTGCCGCGACCTGCAGCCGCAGTCGTGTTCGGAATGGTTTTCACACAAATCCATACAACCAAGATTCGAATACCACCTTAACGAATAATCCCGCAAGACATCTCTACAAGCTACAAGGAACGTTTATATACTCCTTCTAGACAACAGGAAAAACCTAAACAAAATGACATCAATACTTTACCATACGTTTGTCTACCAAGGAACTTGTTAACATGCTACACCAGTCCAGTCAATAGCAGAATCGTAATACATCAATAACAAATTGTGTTGGCTACCGCTAGTATAATAAAGACATAGCATAAATTACCATAATCACGAAGATGAACGATGACCTCGGAAGTGATGGCCGGACACAATAGATGTTTATAAATTTGTTATGTTGTGGCTCGTTTTGTTATGCTATTCCTTTGATCTATTAACCTAGTAGATGCCCCGGAGTTGTGTGTGCGAGATATTGAACACGGAAGCAACAGAAAAATGTGTAGATATTAGTCTGTGTGGAGAGGCTCGTGATAACATATTCGACATACTTTTCTATGCATTGAATTCATCCGGTGTTTTGGAAAATTGATTTAAATAACAACCGGATGTATATATGGGCGAAAAACCATTATTTGATCATTTTGATATGGATTTAATTTTGTCACTTCCCGCTTATTTCTTTTAAAATATTGCAATATCCTGTTGAATTTATACTAGAAACTAATTTATATCGTTCCTTCGAATTATTTAAAATATTGCGATAAGTATTCTGTTGAATTTATATAAGGATTTAATTTGATAACTTCCTTTCGAATTATTTTAAATATTACAACATCCTGTTCAATTTATAACGAATTAAATGACGACTTCCTTTCTAATTTTAAAAATATTATAGTATCCGGTTAAACTTGTGAGGATTAAACTTGACCACTTCCTTTTTATTTCTTTAAAATATCAGAGGAGGCAAAGGAGGAGGCCGACCGCATCAGGCAACGGCGTACACGCCGCCGCCACCGCCGGGATTCCGATCCCGATTTCCGGCCACCGTAGGCGCGGGCTCGCGGACGGCGGGCAATGGGTAGCTCGCTGTCCGTCCGTCCGGTAACATACCGGTCCGAGCTCAAGTCGTTTACGGCGCGCACTGTTCCCGCGAGCCTTAAGGAGTTGTCAGCAAACTGTAGGGGCCCAACAGGGCCGAAGCCTACTGGGGTCAAAGGGTATGTGAAAATGGCACCCGGGGCCCTGGGACCAAGGCAAATAATGGAACGGGGTAGGTTTTTAGTCAGTAAGAGTCTGACACTACTTCCCGCTCCACCCAAGGCGGGATTTGTCATTGGATGATTTTACCTACCATAAAAAAAACCCTAGTGGGAGGAAACGGGGGTACAAAGTTTTAACTGTGAAACCTAGCAGTTGTTAACAGCAATAACTGCTAGGTTTCACAGTAAAAACTTATTATTGGCATTTATTTTTATAAATCATTTATTTGACGCGCTTATTTTGAGCGCTAAAGTTCGCAGAGCCTAACTTCAGGCGCGCCAAGAACCGTCGAACGTACTGTAGATACCTAAGTTTTCTATTCAAAAATTGCCTGACAGGGAACGCTTATAGCGTCATTTAAGATGCTTGGTGTTTTGTGCAATAAAGAATATTTGTCTTGAACACGCAAACAAAATGCGTGCGGACAAATACAGTCAGTGGAGGTGCATCCGGTTAGAGTGGAAGCCGACCTCAAGATAGTTGTGGAATGGTTGGGCAGAAATCACAAACATTTATTTTAAATAAACTATTTATTTTGAATTTGGGCATGACATGATCGTCAAACGTAAAAGCTTTGGTGAACCAAAGCGGTAGCTAAGCGGGCAGTGCCACGGGGCCCCCAAGCTCGGAGGCAAGCTATATACGCCAAGCTCCAAAACTTGATGAAAAAATCTCATAACTATATACTCTTTAGCGACAAAATTTCACACCTTCGAAATATAAATATTATATGAGGTTGCAACGCTACTTAAATAATTTATTTGATTATTAATACTTTATGCACACAAACAGTACAGAGGCGGATAATGGCAACTCGTTTTAGTCACTAAAAGTCTGACACTCCCTCCCGCTCCACCTAGAGCTGGAGAAGTAATTTCATAATTTCCCATGTAAAAAAGAGCCCAATTTTTTATGCCCTAAGGCCATTGGTCACTTAGCTACGCCACTGTATGTGAGTTACCTACGTTAGACGTCTTAAACTAGGTAGATACTCATTCCATCAATTACACCCAGCTACTCATGATTACCTACACAGAGACGTAGCGTGGACTATTTTAGATGAGGCCTTTTTCTTTCATCAATCCGAAAACGAGACAGTCTCTGTTGAAAACCAGCGTTCGACCGCATCGTCGCTTACCTTCAGGTGAAAAAGTGGTCAAAAGAGACCCTATTTATTATAAAAAAAAACCGTCTCTTGCTATTAAAAAAGCGAGGGCTAGCCCGAGGGCCCTTCGGGTGAGAGGCCGTGGGCGAAGCTCACATCGCCCACGCCTAGCTACGCCACTGTTCCTACATTTATATTTACTCATAGGTACCTTGACATCAGATTTATTGAGGACTAGGTACCTTTATAGACTGAGGTCATTCGTAAACCCACACTTTCGCGCCTCATAATAACAATTAACATCTCAATATCACGGCTCGTGTGCTACATTACGACATAGCAAGTATCTAGGTAGGCATGTTGATACTGAAATAGATACTGTAACAGGTGCAGCAATTGAACTGCAACTCCGAATGTAAAGCTCTGTTAACCCAAAAAAAAAAGACATGCCTACCAAATTTTTTGTCAGACATTTTTTCTTCAGTAGAGGACTGAAGAAAAAATTCAGAGGAAAACCCTTAGACATGGGCTTGCTGACGACGAGTAAGGGGTAGCTCGCCGTCCGGCCGACTGAGCCCGAGTCGTCGATGGCGCGTAATGTTCCACGGGCGCCTCAAACGGATGTCAGCAAAACCGTAGGTGCCCAGAAGGTCCGAAGCCTACTGAGGCCATGGAAAAGCCTCAAGTTCCGAAAGGGAAACCTGTGGTCCTGGAACGCAAAAGACAGCTGAAGGACACAAGTGTGGTTTTAGTCAGTAAAAGTCTGAAACTCCCTGGGCCGCCCTCGCGCCCCGCTCCAGAGCAAGAAAAGCCGTTAGAGGATTTCCCACCTGATAAAAAGTTCTCTGAAAATAGATGGAAAATATAAACATCTTTAAAACATTTTGAAAACATTTTTGCAACGCTCTTTGCAGTAAACCAAAGCCACAATAAATTTTCACAACGCATTTATATCATAGGTATATGAAGCACGATACACGCTGCAATTAAAACCAGTCTGGCTACTGTGAATGTCGTCACAATCTAGATTTTTTCACCATATATCCTGTCCAGTTGATCCGCATTGTTTCATGTTTTTTAAATGCGACATTGGAGCCATTCATCATAACACGACCCAAAAATGTCACTCGTAATCTACCTTCTAGATTTATTTCAATCGATTCTGCTCAGAACTGGAAAACATGACAGGACTGAATTTAGGTAACACATTACGTACTGTGTTTTTTTTTTTGGCTTTGCGCTGATTGTACATTAAGCCAGAGTCAATTATTTAAAAAAAATAAAAAATCTGAAAACTTTTTTAAAAGTCAATTATTTTAAGAAAGTTTTCAGTCAGTAGTTGATTTAAGTTCCATTAGAACGCGAATGTAACACATTCTAATGTTTTTGCAGCATTTATCAGCAAATGTATCGGGTCAGCCTTCTTGCTACGCTTCGCTGATGTAGTCAATACTACAATACTAGCTTCATTTTACCGAAATCACTCCTGTTGCAAAGATTCTACATATTGTCCAGTTGCGTAGACACTTGAGATACAAAACTACCCCAATTTATATCACAATACCCGCTAGCAATCATTTTGCGAATAATTAAAATATCCACTGAAATAAACTCAAAAAATCCCTCAAAACTCGCTGCGATATTGAAAAATCATAAAACAATAAAACAACTTTTCAAATGAATCTCATTTCTTTTTTTTTTATGTCTGACTCCGCAATGTGAATTAACTATTATCGTCAGCATTACTTTACAAGCTGACGATAATCGTTTCTGTGTTATTAACTTAGATTGGTCTTTTACCTAATAAAGATTAGTTAAGTTGGCAGTAATCATAATTTGGTAATGTCTTACCGATTTGTTCGTACAATGAGCGTCAGTCGATGAGCGTGAACAGTGATGTTATTCTCTAAGAAAACGCAGCGCTGCCGCAACGACGAACATCCAAATAGGATACATTGAATTAACAATCCAATGTTTAGGTTAATTAGGTTGACAATCCAATGTATCCTATTTGGGTGTTCGTCATTGCGGCAGTGCTGCGTTTTCTTAGAGAATAGCACTACAGATCGTAACCTACCTCATTTCATTGGAGGCAACAGTCCTTGCACACATGCACGACAAGCGCATGGAGATGCAACGCCGGGGCGAAATTCCGCTGCCACGACAAGTCGAGGCATGGCGGACGGAGCTCCGGCGGGATCTCATGGCGAAATGGCGTCAGCGACTATCGCAACCTCGTTCGGGGCGCGCCACAATTGGGGCGATAAGGCCCATCCTTGGGGCGTGGTTGGAAAGACCTCACGGCGTTCTCAACTTCCGCACGACACAGGTGCTTACCGAACACGGAAAGTTCGCTAAGTACCTGTTCCGGATTCGTGCGGAGGATTCGCCCGGGTGTCGCCACTGTGCGGAACACCCGGAGGACACGGTGGAGCACACTGTAGAGGTGTGCCCCGCCTGGGCGGAGCATCGCCGTGTCCTCGTGGGGGCGATCGGCGGCAGCGATCTCTCTCGCCGGGCTTTGGTTCAGGCTATGGTCCGTAGTGAGGAGGGATGGCAGGCGGTCGCCTCCTTCTGCGAAGCAGTAATGCTAGCAAAGGAGGAGGCCGACCGCATCAGGCAGAGGCAACGGGGCGCTCGCCCCAGCCGCCGCCGGGATTCCGATCCCGATTTCCGGCCACCGTAGGCGCGGGCTTGCGGACGGCGTGCAATGGGTAGCACGCTGTCCGATCGTCCGGTAACCGACCGGACCGAGCCCAAGTCGTCGACGGCGCGTTCTGTTCCCGCGCGCCTCAAGGAGCTGTCAGCACACCGAAGAGGCCCAGCCTGCTAACTGCAGGCAGGCAGGGTCGAAGCCTACTGGGGTCATGGGTTAGTTCCGAAAGGAATGCTCGACCCCGGCACGATAGGCTACGAAGGAACGGGGTAGGTTTTTAGTCAGTAAGAGTCTGACACTACTTCCCGCTCCGCCCAAGGGCGGGATTTGTCATTGGATGATTTTACCTACCATAAAAAAAAAAAAAAAAAAAAAAAAAAAACCTACCTCATTTCATCTTGGTACCATTACTACTAATTAACCAGTCCAGTCAGTCTCCTTATTTTTTAATTAGAATATAAACGATTTTTTTTTGTCTGTCTGTCTGTTTGTTCCAGCTAATCTTCGACACGTGGACCGATTATGACGGGACTTTCACAGGTAGCTTATATTATAGAATTATATAGGCTACTTTTAATTTGGGAAATAAAATATAATTAGGGAAAAAAAATCTTTTTGAAATTGTAACCAATCGCATTGTGTAATATTACGAGTCGGACGCGGAAGATGTCCAGGGTACCAGCTAGTGGGATATTACGTAGGTACCTTCCTATATATAAATCACTGAAAATGTAAAAGAGTCAAGGAGTAACTCCTTGACTCCTTGGATACGTGGAAAACTATTTAGAACTGCTGAATTCCTTGGATGAGTATATTAATGTACTTTTTTTTTAGTATTTTTTTTGTTAGAATTGGAAATATCTGGCTGGAGTGAGAGGGAATGTCAGATATTGAATGACTAAAATCTCACCCTTTTCCTTGTTTTCCCTTTGTGTTCCATGGCTAAGGTAGCTGTGTGGCAGACAAACTAACAATCTTACCATTATGAAGTTGCTTGTAAGAAAATGGATTGAGGAAGTATCATGTTCGATAAAACAACGTCTATAAATCCTCTGGCGTTCATTAAAATCAGCCCCCTTAATCAAGTTCGAACAAAGGGGATGGGGGCATGGCCAACTCTAAGCGTTCACGCAAAACGAAACGATTGTAACTTTGCTAGCGGGGCTGATGTCTTAAGCCACGTTATCTATACTCAAAACCAAAAATAACGTGAACATAATCAAAGAAACATGTTAAGTAATTGAGTTAAGTACGCTTTTACAGCGATTGCGCTTGCGCCGGTCATGCTGCACTATTGTGTTCTATTGCGTAACGGAGATGGCCCTACTCGGTTCCTTTCACTTAGTCTCTATTGATAGCCGCATCTCTGAGGGTCACCTTTCTATTGGTACTTATTGACGAAGATCTTGTGATGAAATTATTTTATGTCTGGATTTTCCGAGACGAACGAACGTAGACTGTAACCTTACTGTCTACATTTTATTATGTTGGTATATATATGAATTCGTTGACATATTATATCGTTTGTTGCACATATACAGCATTATTTTTAGTATATATGCGAAACCTGAATATAGTTTAGTCAGAATCAATAACTGAATCGATTCCAACACTTTTTATACCATGTTATATTTTTTCCGAAAAATATATAAAGAAGGTGACAAGTTGGACACCACTGATACTAAGTAAAACATAGGTCACGGAAGGTCATAGCCGGCCTGTTGCCGGCTATGACCAACACAGAGCTGGGTGCGGGAGCAAAACAACCCCTCAGTCGCCCGATGGCCCGGTGACCATGTATTTTCGCGGATAACCAGGTAACATAACAAGCTTATAAATTAGTTATTTTTCACGATACAGTTATAAAAATTTTGTACATACTCATAGATTCTTTACATAAAAAAATTCGACACGTGTTTCAAATTTCGCATATACTAAAACTAATGTTTTATATTTCACATATACGTAAACTGACGACAATATTTGTCGTTTTATCTAGGGGTTATATAGTTAGAACGTTGCGGTATTTTTTCTAAGAATCTCCATCAAAAAATACCGCAACCCCTTCCCCTGCCCTAGCGCACCCTGCGCCTGTGCGCCTGTTAGCATACCCTGTATTCCATGGTTACTGTATCTATCGTAGCCCTGGAATCATTCTTATCTTTCAGGGGTGGCTGGAGAGGTGTCACGGCGTCCTCACCTTCTGTCTGCTGCTTCTGTGTTATGTAGACCCACACGGGACATGGTGAATTCAGGAGGTTCTTGCATCAGATTCAGTCATGTCATTCGTGACACCAGGAGGACACGGTGCAACATATGGTGGAGGTGTGCCCTATTTGGGTGGAGCACCACCATGTCCTCGGTGGCAGCGACCTCTCACGCCGGGCCCTAGTTCAGGCCATGGTCCAGAGCATGGAGGAATGGCTCTTTTCCACTCGCTCACATTTTAACAAATTATGGAAAGGCTTCAGCAAAACGTGTTTGATCGCAATAATTACCTACATCGAACATAATTATGGACAACCAACTTAATAAATTGTGACCACTGATTTGAACCAGGGTGCCCAAATCGATTGGTCCTCCAGTTGGTGGGTATGTACTGTCTACGGCACGGTCACGTGTGAGAGGTGTCAGGTTATGTTTCAAAAGAATGGCCAAAATTGAAGTGGTAAAGGGAAAAACACATTGTTCGTATAATAGATGGTGGATGGCAGTGGAAAGTCTCACACCGGAATGATCTGGTGATAACCGAGATTTCGTTATAAAAAAATGTTGTAGGTAAGGTTTATTGCAGAAACATGAATATAGCATCATCCATGTACTGTTATCTGTTCTCATTTATATAAATAAGGAAGCAAATCATATTTTAACATTAACATATTGTTTTGGTATGCTTCATAGATAGAATCTACACAATTTAACAATAACGTCAATAGTAAGTGTAGTGTGTTCTTAATACATATATATATATATATATATGTATATATATATGTATTAAGAACACACTATAAATAAATGTTCGTACAGATTTGACATGGACGACGTTTTAATGCACCGCTTTAGTGAGAGGTCTTCTACTAAAAAGTGCAACTTAGGCGTGAACATGACATCAATTTAAAAATTATGTCAGAAAGTATAAGGACTTTGACAGGTGCCTGGCCCTGACGCCTTCGTTCTGCCATCTAGTGCACTTCTTTGTACTTGATGTAATGTATCTACCTAGGTACATTACATGGGGTTTTTCTAAATTATGTTTTAAAACTATAAATATTACTATATTTAACAAAATAATTTACTTATGTTATGCATATTATTCCGCTTCTGATTTTTGAATGCGTTTATAATTGAAATTAAATAAATATATTTTATTTTATTTCAAGCCTTTAGCCTGCAGTTCCACATAATATATGTGCATTTGCAACAAAGGAATATATACTTTTAAGTAATTTTGCCTATAATTTCTGCGATTTTTATCTTTAACTATTTTACCTGACGGTATGCGCTGGTGTGATCGACGATGGAGCACGCTTGTAATCTTGATTGACTCTTGACTTAAAGGTTGTAGTCAAGTAACACAGACTTCGGCAGGCGCGAGCTTGTGGACAGCAATGGGTAGTTCGTCATCCACCTGTCCGGTAACCGTTAGGATCGAGCCCAAGTGGTTGACGGCGCGAATAGTTCCACGCGTGGTAGCTCAAGGAGTTGTCAGCAAACCGTAGGGGCCCAGCAGGGTCGAAGCCTACCGGGGTCAGGGTCAGTTTTTGAAAGGAAGTTTCGGCCCCGGTATGAAAGGCAACGAAGGAACAGGAGTAGGATTTTAGTGAGTAAAAGTAAGGCGCGGAGATGTCATTGGATAATTTTTCCCACCAAAAAAAAAAGACTCCGGCAGTGAATATCACTCTTTAGATGCACAACGCATTCATTGTGCATGTAACGACTGAAATTCCTGAAATGTTTGCTCGGATAAGGATGTATAGTTATTATTCAGGAGATTACCTCATAAGCCCTACTGGATTCTATTAATAGATCATAACAGGAAAAACGTCTAGGATAGAATAATATGGACTGTTTGTGGACTTAATAAATAACATCATTCTTAATATCTAGGTGCCTTCGCTAAATCAGTATACACCTACTATCAAAATAGACTAACGGTTTTATGACATTCATTTCGTAAAAGGTTGAATGTCAAGGAGATGCACAGACCATAGACACATTCTCTTCTTTCTGTTAACATCGTAGTAGTTATTTGTTCGCCAATATTTTCACTAAGTTGGTGATTATGATAGTATAGTCCGCGGCAAATAAGTTGAACTATTTGCTATGGGTTACACGCAACCGAAAATCGGTTACTGCTCATTCAAGGTCGACTGCCATGATGGTTCAACTTGTATGATTAGGATTATAACCGATTTTACTACACCTTTCTTATTTTGACCTTTCTTTTTCTCCGGGTGGAGTAAGGGGAAGTATCAGACTTGTGAAGACTAAAACCCGCTCGTGTTTCTTTAGTCGCTCTTTGAGTCTCAGGGTCGTGGTGATCCTTGAAACTACAGATAGGAGTTCCGGGTCTGGGTGTCTTGTGTATGTGAATGTTTGTGAACGCACCCACATGTAGGTGTCAAACATTGTACCTACCACACAGGACCAAACAAAAATAAAAAGATTATAATACCTCACAGTCGGGCAGTCCATAATGGTAGAATAATTTTGTCGATTTTTATGCAGGTTCTGATGACATGGTAGACGAGATGAGCGACTCACAAATTATGCCAAAGTTGACCAATATACATATGCAGGCATGTGACGTAATAAGTAACACTACGTTATTATGAAATCAACCATTTTACTATATAATGTTATACACTGCGTCTGCTCATCAAAATTGTAAAATACTGACCACGAAAAAAGAGGAACAAAATTTACATATCTCGGGAATCCAATGAAATTTTAAAGAAGAAACCGGATTTGAAAAGAAATGGAGACGGGCTGGTTATTACAAATGACCTGAAGGTCGTTTGTAATGTTTCGCAGAAGATTAAAGTTCACTTTACAATACAAGAAAATGTTGAGAAGTACGTACGGGTACGGTGAACATCTGAATTGTAATATAAACTTTAG
This sequence comes from Leucania comma, assembly GCA_958295575.1. NCBI lineage: Eukaryota > Metazoa > Arthropoda > Insecta > Lepidoptera > Noctuidae > Leucania > Leucania comma. Next base: position 9,853,257 of record OY282468.1, read on the forward strand.
TGTCACACTAGTTATTTAGAAGAAGAATCCTTGCCATAGTTAGGATTTTTAATACCCTAATTTGGTGAAATTTGGAAACCCTATGACTCCAAAACTCAAGTTTGTTTCCTGTTTAAGCAAGCTGGCAACGCGGATATAGGCTGAGATAGTTGTTACTGTGGTCAAAGTCGATGTCGAAGGGGATACCAGTGATTCATCACTGCCGCCTGATAGATTTCTCTGTTAGGGGTTTATGGTCTGTAGATGTGATAGAATGACAGGAACGAATCCTTATGGGTGGCCACAAGGACTCGTTGGTGCCACTGTTTTTAAGTCTAAAATGTTAGCTTAAAAAAAGCCTCCAGCCAGGTTTACCGGAGAAGACCACACTAATTTTGGTGTTCTGCTGAAAATAATTAAGGGAGGCCTTCGCCCTAAGTGGGGAAGCAAAACATAAGCAAAAAAAATGATATGCTTGCGTTTAATCTCACTAATGATGGATGTGGTCGACGTTGACTTTACGCTTACGTTATAGGTAACAGGAAACAGATGGGAGGGAGTTCTATTCTTTCACTGTACTTATAATGAATGTGTTCTCAAAACCTTTTGTGCGTGTAACCACTACGTACCAGTGACATTGTTCAAGACAATGAACCATTGGGAAGCTTTACTGAGGAACAGTAAGATTTGGGGCAGTCTAAGCCGTATTGTTAGTCATTCATCCAATGTTGTGCAAAGTTGTACTACCTTGCATCACCAATATTGGTACACAACAAACCGTCACTCTCGTGATTCGAGTCGGTCTTCTTGTTTTGTTTGGGATTACTTCTGATATTGGAAAGGATCTTGTATAAGAGCTCGCATGTGACTTGATCTCCGGTCGTTGAACGCTTGCATCATAACCACCGATACTAAGATTACCAAATGTTTAGCTGTGGCTTATTTTAAATTAATTGTTCTTGATGCTATGAACTCAATTTAATTGAATTTATGGCAACATTTATGATACCACATGGGATTGAAAGCATTAATCGTACAACCATATATAGATATTTACAGGGTCGGGTTCTTAAGAGACAGAAAAATGATCTTAGGAGACTATTGATGAGTTTTTAAGAAATTTTGCTGTTTTATTTTTTTGTAAACCATTTAAAAAAAAAAACAATCAGCAAGAAAATGTGCGACACGTATCTAGCTAGATTGGCTAAAAACATCTCGCAAATTCATGGTCAATCTTCTAAGATCGTTCTATAGCTACAACGGTTAAGGTTACCCTGCCTATGCCACCCCATCTGAAAAATCTGGCCTGTATATATAGGAAATTATAGTGTTTCTATTAATTGACCGAAAAGTTGTCAACTTTGTTAATTGAAAATTGCAAGCGTAACTAATTTGTTAAGCACGCAGTCTGTTTTCCAACTTCAAATATAGATCACAATTCCAATATAATTCGCCGTAAAATCTTATTTATTTTAAATCGGTTCATCTGTGATGAACGTGGTGACTGGTGGAGATAAGGGGGCTGGTCAGCTAGCCAGCTGCGCAGTGTCAGTCGGTTACCGCGCGCCTCCGCGTCAACTCGTGCGCAGCAGCGAACGGTGTGTGTGTGTGATGACCACTGATTGGACCATTAGCATTCATTGAGGAGGTCTCGACCTCGCATCCTGCGGTACTTGTGTGTACGCGTGTGCAATGGTGAGTATTTCCGTCTGTTCATTGATACTATCACGGTCATCGATTTTGAAGGATATTTTTGTTTGTTTTTGTATAACTAGTGAAAAAAAAAAACAAATAATAATATAAATGACTAGGCCTAGTGGTTTTTAAATTGTCTAAGGGAATATCCTTGATTTCCTCTGTGGGTAGTTAATCAGAAATTCGGTTTCGAGGTTTAAATCTGTTCATGGACCGAAAGGCACATAAAATTCCTTAATTTTATTGTTATGGGTGTGGTGTTCTCAAGAGTGTGCCAGGTTTATTGCAGCATACCTTCATAAAATGTATCTTAAACTTCAAAGAATCGGCCAAAACAATCAATTACCTTTTGTATTACATGAACTATTGATCTTATGTATTTTGACCGAGATAACTAACTAATTATGTATTTCAACCGAAAAGTTGAATATTGTTATTGAAAACAAGTTGACAATGTGGCTTTTCAGCCATATGTCGTTAAGAAAACAAAACAACAGAAAACTGGCATTGAAGTAAATATTTTAACATGTCATGAAAGTGTTGAAAACATTTGTCAAATTAGTTCCGTTAATACTTATTAGAATTAGTTAAGTACGAACATATGTACGAGTATATTTACGTAAATGTATTTATGCACACGCACATTGTGTAACCTGTCGCTAATTTCATGATTTTTTTTTCTTCAAATTTACTGGTTTTGTTTCTATTATTTTTTCCATAGGGTAAATTTATTTAAATATTTATTTAAACTTCATGTACAATAGTGGTACATAGGCGGACTTAATGCAACAAGGCATTCTCTACCATTCAACCTTTGGGTTAAGAAAGACAACACTGAGGTAGGTGTGCACAATAAATAAATAACACATAATTTTAAATAGAATGTATAAGTTATAATAATGAAATACGTATATGTGTTAATGTTATAAACTAATAAATACTATGATAAATATTCAAATCATAACTATGAGAACCTAAAATATGACAATTAGGACGATGACAAAATTAAAGTTGTGAGGACTTCAAGTAGTAGTTCCGAATTTTGCACTTGAAGGAAAATTTACTTACAGCCTTTTTAATGTCAAGAGGACGCCCATTCCAGAGTTTTATGGTAGAAACGGTGTAAGAATCAGCCATAAAACCAGTACGGTGAGAAGGAATATGGAGAATTATGTTTTTGGAAGCTCGAAGGTTGAGATTATGAGAACTGCTCAATACTTTAAAATATTGTTTTAAATAATCATCCCTAAGTAAACAATGATTTTTAGGGTTCCGTACCCAAAGGGTTAAAAGGGAACCCTATTACTAAGACTTCACTGTCTGTCCGTCTGTCGGTCGCCAGGCTACATCTCAAGAACCGCGTTAGCTAGACAGTTGAAAGTTTTCACAAATTATTTATTTCTGTTGCCGCTATAACAACAAATACTAAAAACAAAATAGAATTAATATTTAAAGGGGGCTCCCATACAACAAACGCAATTTTTTTGCTCTTTGTTCCTCGCTTTTAATAATGGCAACAATTATGGTATGCACTTGAAATATTCACAAAATATTTAGTTTGTTTTTATGGTAGGTAGAATCATCATACAAAATCAATACATACAAAATACTCAGTTGTATTTTTATTTTAATAATAAATAATAAAAAAATATTTACGGGGGCTCCCATATCAATCTCCCTTAATCTTTTTAACGTGTACCTAAACGCATCGATCGATGAAGTCAACAGTGCACATGCGGGATATTTCATTGACGGTTTGTGTTTTAACAACATAAGTTACGCAATGATATGGTAAGTGCCGCCCTCAGAAAGTGGTCGTAAAACTGGTTAAAATTGTGAGATCTGCGCTTCTGGCCACGGGTTTAAGGCTGTTGGCAAGAAATATCCAGTAAATATGGCATTAAAATCAACTATGTCCCGATTCGTCGGGTACATCAGTTTCAATACTTTGGACATTTTATTGCTGATAATCTTGACGATGATACCAGAAACAATATGGAATAGCAACGCAGGATATTGACGGTTCGAGCAAACATGTTTGTTTGTAGGTTGACCTGTGTTCTGAGTGCGAGTTGTTTTTACGTTAACGCGATTGAAACGTTTACCGCGTTGGGTTCTCTGATTGGCTAAGAGCTTCGAGTAGGCCAATCGGTGCGCCGAACGTCATAAACGTGTCGATCGCGTTTACGTAAAACGAACTCACACTAGGTACTCTGATGCATAGTAGCGGTCAAACTGTACTCGAGTGCCCTATGGATCAAGTGTATCAAAAAATTAGCTAATACGATGCGAGTCCAATTTTTTTTTTTTTTGTTATGTAAAATCATCCAATGACAAATCCCGCCCTTGGGTGGGGCGGGAAATAGTGTCAGACTCTTACTGACTTAAAACCTACCCTTCCATTCATTTTGCCTTTGTCCCGGGGCCCGTGGTGACATTCTCACATAACCTTTGGCCCCAGTAGGTTTCGGCCCTGCTGGACCCCTACAGTTTGCTGACAACTCCTTGAGGCGCGCGGGAACAGTGCGCGCCGTAGGCGAGTCCAATATAACAACGCTTTCAGGAAGGAGTATGTTTGTTGTCTGAGTGCGTCTCTTCCCATCAGATTCCTTGGCAGCAGCAACAGCCTCCTGAAAATAATTGTTGGTAGCCGCTTAGTGTGAGGCATGGAGCCAAGCCATTGTTTGATTATCTTATCTTTCTGGGCTTACGTTGTTTTCTTCATGCGTGACGGATTTGTCAACAATCATAACACACCTGTCGCTTCGGTCCTTGGTCTCTAATCAGGTTTAATGGCAAAAATCTTTGTCAGTGATAATGGACCGTTTATGAGGACTGACTGTGGGCCGATACAACTACCAGTTACGTACCGAAGGGCTAGACGGGGCAGTGCATTCTCCCGCCTTTGAAATAAGTTAAATAGGTTGCAACGCTAATTAAAGCAACTCGATTTAGGGCTGATTTCATCATTCAATATAAAAACTTAGTTCAACTAAACTGAGCTCAGCGTAATCTAGTTTAAAGACCCGTGTCGTAAACATGGGCGATAACAAAAGAATTGAAACTGAGTTTAGCGTAAACTAGGCTCAAGTCATCGCGGTGAAACGCAAAATGAAGCTATAATCTCGATGAGGCGCTTAAACTGCGTTTTGTTTGAACGAATCGCGATTAGTTTATTGGTGAATTTGGCCCTTAGTCAATAAAGTCGGATACTCTCCCTCCCTTTCCACTCAGAGAAAAAGATTTCCCACAGTTCCACACTAAAAAAGGGGCCTCAATTTTTTTTTTGCCCCAGAGCCGTTGGTCATCTAGCTACGCCACTGCACAGAGTGGTCTTTGTGACCACCCATTATCGATTACAATATCGTTTATTTATTTTTTTATATAAAATGGCACATTTAATTTTGACACCCTATTAATTTTGAGCGAAATTTATTATTATTATTAATTTTATATAACATTGAGCAGATATAATTATTTAAAATAATCATTATCATTTCAAATTTGTCTTTAGATTTATTTGAAATATAATATAACAAAAAAAAATTGTATGGATTATAAATAAAGCTTTATTATTATTATTATTAATAATTTTGAGCTCCTACTTTAATTGTATTTATGGTGTACCTACAATAAAGAGTATAACTGTCTATCTATATTGCCAGTAACGATAACTTCGTTGAACTCATTGGTTTTATTAACCTTTAGAAATCTATCCATGTTAGAGTATTAAAAGAATTGCAATCTATTATTATATTATATCTGACAATCCTTGGTGATGTTATTGTTTATGACAGGCTAATGCAAATAGTTTTCTTGTCACCCACATTCATCTGCACGATAAGCGTTGTTTCCATGTCCACGATAGCTCGTAATCTTTGCACGTATGAAAAGGGTTTCTTCTCGAGACTAAAGAATAAAATAATCATATTACCAATTATATCATACCTACTATAACTTGCAATAAACAACGCAAAGGGCAACTGATAGAACAGGGATAGGTTTTACTCGGTAAAAGTCTGACAGCCTTTTTGCTCCACCCAGAGAGGGAGAAGTAATTTGATGATTTCCCAAGCCCGCAAAAAAAAAAAAATAACCGGCCACAGCAGCTTAGTAAAAAACGGAAAAAAGTCACGTTTGCTGTATGGGAGTCCCAGTAAAATATTTATTTTATTCTGTTTTTTGTATTATTTTGTTATTATAACGGCAACAAAAATACATGATCTGTGATTTCAACCATCTAGCTGTCACTGGTCTTGAGATTCGGTTTAGATGACTAATAGTAGCTTGTTGCTAACTACTAACACAAATCTTGCACTGCCGCGATGCCGTGGCGTAGCCATTCCTGATGCACTGTACAATGAAAAATTCGGGGCCCTAGTTTTACCTGATTCGCTTCTGAAAGGAACACCCGAGGAATAAGCGCTGAACAAAAAAAAAAAAATTGAGTTTTTAGACAATACTTTTCGATTACCTGACACCTGAGGGTCTCGTATCATCGATACAGCTGATATTAAGACGGCAGCTTTACCTATACTCTTGTTGTTAACAGTATCAGTTATTTTCTTTATAACCTATGCGTTTAGACGAAGCCTGTTTATCACTAACAGAGGAAATAACCCGTAACGTTCTCTATTGAAAATCGTAACGAACAAAACAATGACTTATTCAATTTAAATTCCGTTATGACGATCGTGATATTGGTTATTGAACAAAGAACAACGATTGCATATCAATTTTACTCAAATGAACTAAATACCTGAGCAGAGTTAGACACTTTTTGACACTATGTGTTCATATCGTGGTAGCAAATATAGTCAAAAACAGTGTGAAGGTATTTTTGGGGATAGTGTCGATAATTATGTGCTAGACTTAAGAAAGGTAAGTACTCGTAGGTACCTTACACCGTACTTTATGGAACGGAACGCATATCAAGGAATACAGGGGTTTTTGACGGGAATTCTTCGAGTAAAGTTCAGTGGTAGTTTTAATTATTCGCATATTGGTTCCTAGTGGAAATTGTGATATAAAATTGGTATAGTTTTGTATCTTAAGTGTCTGCGCAACTGTTCAATGTGTGGAATCATTATAATAGACGCGATCGCGGTCAAATGGAGCTGAGAGTTTTATTGTAGTGTTGACTGCCTCAGCGAAGTTTGTCGGGAAAGTTTACTTGATACATTTTCTGCCAAATACCACAGAAACCAATACGAAGCGAAGACATCGCTTAAAAGACTTGGTATCCAAGCCAAGTTATTATTATTATTATGAGCCTGTAGTGTCCCACTGCAGGGCAAAGGCCTCCCTTCCATTCTTCCACTCTTTTCTATCTTTTGCCACTTCCGGCCAAGCCAAGTTACAAAAATAAAACATTGACAAAAAAATTATATTAACAAGAAATAAGGAATACAGCATTGTTCACTCTGTACCTAATTACTTCCCTTTCTGACTCTTGAGTGCTTAAACACTTTTTACGACAATCGCAAGGATTTATAAGGAAATTCTTAATCTATTACGAGTAACATTGCGTGTTTAAAAATTCGTTTGATAGACCTAATTAAATGAGCGGGTGAATGTTGTTCAATTGCGATCTGTGACTGGTTTTCTCACGATACTTTCTTTCAATGTTAGTCGAGTAATGTTTGATAATAAAATTGACCAGTATTGAAAATAAAACATCGAATCGTAGATGATTCATTAAGATGCTTGAATATTTTGTCTGAATGGAATAAATAAATGATAGGTACATCGATCTTTTAAAGAAGGTATTAGGTACGTATAAAAAATTAATAAGTCCTGTTTATACACCATTAAATTTTGGTCGTTTTAATCCCGCGAAGGGCCGATTCGGTACATGAAATACTATCGATTTGTAAAGAAGAAATTACAAAGTACTTTTTTTTTAAACTCGATTTAATTTTACGCATTTCTTTCAGTAAACAAGTCAATGACCTTGTAGGTAGTTGTCGGTGGTTGCGTACTAACTATCTACAGCTCATTGGCCTCGCTCAGCTGACGTTTACTTAAAGAAATTGATTTCGTATATGCGTATATTAATACGAGTTTAAAAAAAAGTAGTTTTATTTTTAAATTTTATCTTTATAAATCGATAGTATTTCATGTACCGAATCGACCCTCCGCGGGATTAAAACGACTAAAATTTAACGGTGTATAGTAAACCTTGAAATTAACTAAGTATGTGATTATTAGTTACTTTTGTTCTTGTCATTTGAACAATCTTTCATGGTAGTTATACAAAAGTTATGCCCCTCTTTTGTTCATGACAGCCAACTGGTTTCTTGTCGGGTGTGTGACGCAGGCAATTTTATTTTGGAAACCTCTTTATTTATTGGTAAATTCATTTCCTCTTGTTTCAGTCCATCCTAAGGTTGTTTGTAAGAGATTGCCAATTGCGATAAGACCGCCCATTGTACACTTAGTTTTGTAATATTTATCCTGTGTTCATTATGAGGTGTACAATAAAGTATATAATAAATAAATAAATAAATAATAAGGCCTAAAAATAGGTAGCAAACATGAACAATTAAACTAGTAATGAAAATGCCATCTATGTTAAAACAGAAGAAGCAGGGCGCTCTGCCACCGTATGCTCCACCGTTTTGTCAGGAAGGTCCACTCAATGGGCGTTTCTTCTGCACGAATCAGGTGCAGGAACCTATCGAACTTACCATACCCGGTAAGGACCTGAGTCATGCGGAAGGTGAACACGCTGTGACGTTTTTCAAGCCACTCCTCAGAGAGGGGACTTGTAGTACGCGGCAAATAAGTTGAATTATTTGCTATGGTTACGCGCAGTGACCTGAAAATCGGTTACTGCGCATTCAAGGTCGCCCGCCATGATGGTTCAATTTGTGTGATGAGAATTATAAGCGATTTTCGGGCTTCAATCGAAGTGGTGGCCAATCACTGCGCGAAATCATAGCAAATGGTTCAATTTATTTGCCGCGTACTATACCGCCATGATTATGGTGAACCCAATTTATATAAAGATGCCATGAACAAGGGTCAATGTTTTTTTTTAATGAAAGGATGTGTTTGCTTGGTCACGTATTGTCATTACTGGTCACATAAACAATGTTGAAGTCAAATAAATCTTAAGGAAGTTCTTTGTGTAGAATGTCATCAGCGTAACCTTGAGCAACAGGGGCGCCGACTCCATGGGTGCTCGGGGCCTCTAGCACCCATGAGAAATAAACAGTGCGTGTGTGCCCCTGAAAATTGACATCAAGAAACATATATCAGTAATCGCCTTATAAGAATGGGCGTTTTTTCATTATCCGACGACCCGTTTAGCGCAGTGGTTTAGAGCACCGGTTGAGACGCAAGGGTCGCGGATTCGTTTCCCGCACCAACACAAATCTAATTATATTTTTATGAAACATAATTAGTAATTAAGTACGCATTATGTAAGTAGGACATTTATTTATTTGTCGGTTGATCAGTGTGCATTTCTCTTCTCACATTTCGGCACTTTTTCGAGTCCTCAAATGAGCATGAACTCCCATGAGGTCTTCTAAAAGCCGGCGGCGGCGCCCCTGTTGAGCAAGCATAGGTACATACTGTAAGGACCGGTGATACTAAAAGTACTTATTCGCGTTTAACTGCAGGGTTTATTCCTACTAATTACTTACTTCATTGTAATTCTCAAATTCCCTCCTAAAAGTCCAGCTACTACTCCTACTCTTTCTCTGTGCATGCAGTAAGGTTGTGGAACTCTCTTCCGCATAGTATTCAAGACTTAAAAACTATTTCACTCTTCAAAACTAAGTAAATAAAATCATACCATAGAGGTATGATATTTATATACTCGTATGTAGGTAAATATATATAAGTATACTATGCATTTATTTTCAATATAAAGTACTAGCGACCCACCCCAGCTTCGCACGGGTGCAATGGTGATATTAATTATACATATAAACCTTCCTCTTGAATCACTCAATCTATTTAAAAAAAATATCACAATCTGTTGCGTAGTTTTAAAGATCTACGCATTCATAGGGACAGACAGCGGGAAGCGACTTTATTTTATACTACGTAGTTATATACCTACTTATAATTTAAGTATTTATTAATTTAATTTAAGATTTCACAAACTCTTCTTTTCTCATTTCTACACATTATTGTCTACATTTCTTCTTATCTCTCCTTTCGCAGGTCTACTGGAAGAAGTTTCTTTTTGAAATAAGCAGTACCTTTGTACAATTTTTATAATAGGTACTGTTTCTTCTTGCTGTATAGATAGACCGAATGATGACGCGATAACGGTCGCGGAATACCGATGGATGCGAAACAAAAAACACGTGCGCCTATTGACCTGATAAGCGTCCCCTGATTAATGAGTATGTAATACCTAGGTATAAAATATATGAACGTATACATATTTTAATAAAAAAAAAAACTAATAATAATATAAACTCTGTACACCTATTTTCAAAATCAGAACATTAAAAATAGTAAGTAGAATTGGGACCTCTTTACTCTAAAAAAGAAAAAAAAAACCCGAAAAATTATTATTAAACATTGCGAATGGAACGGACTAGCTAGGGTACATTCCCAATGGCTGCATTTACACAAGCTCTAGGTTAGGACGTTCAAGCAATTTCGTTCGCTCAAACAGATTGAGTAATGATAGCCCGCAAGATCATTGGCCATGAACGATACAGAGTACTTAAGATACAACACAGTAGCACATATATCTAGGAACATAGGAGTGGGTTTTAGTTAGTAAAAGTTTGACACGTCCTTTCGCTTCACCCTAGAGTAGGAGAAGTAGTTGAATGATTTTCCATCTAAAAAAATAAACATTTAGGTATAGAGAGATCTCTACCTGCTATAATATTCAGGGAGCAGAAAAAGAAAAAAGAAATTCGATTTCTTTTTCTTTTAGTTTCGCATATTTTGTGCATGTAGCCAATGTAACGTTCAGTTCATGTATTTTTTTTATACGGATAAAACAAAGTTAAGAAAACAAAAAATATTAATTTGAACGGAATTTATAATACTACAGACTAGACGGATAAAACAATATACGAATAATAAATTTATAATGTTCATAACATCCTTTTGTATTCTATTTTCCTTTCATACACATTGTACAATTTTATTTGATAAAACATCCTTAACCATAAAACAAAGTACTCTAACGCGTATGTTTGTTTGCAATGAACTCAAATACTAATGATGCAATTTTCACCAATAAACTGAGTAATTCATGAGGAAGGTTTAGGTGTAAATACAAACATATTATAGCCAAAAATTTCAAAGATATCTAACTCTATGCGGAGCTGGGGCGGGTGTGTCGCTAAAGTTTATTTTAGGCAAATTACAACGACGAAAATTACAACTTATTATATAAGTTGACGAATGAGATTACATATTTCTACGCAGGGAAGCTTTGAGATAAGAAAAGAAATACGGAAGGACAAGAGGTTACTGAGGAACGGTCATATAAGGTACAGGCGAAAAAAAATGATCTAAGCCGCATAAATCTGTGCCACAAAGGTATCCGTTGTTCAAAATTGTATTCTTCGTCGTATTGCATAATAAAAGATGGAAAAAGGTTAATAATAAAAAAGGTTGCATTTCAATATTTAACAATACTGGCTGGTTTATTCTCGCTGGCTGTTTTTATTCCTATTTCGAATTGTTTTACGACGTAGAATAACAAACATTTTGGGCGCGAATTTTCATTCTATTTTTAATGTCAATACGTTTTGTTCTACGTCAGAAAGATTGTAATTAGGTAGTAAGAATTTTATGTTATGCTGTTCATAATATTACGTCATTGAAATACTGAAGTTTGACTAATTTAGGTATGTACCTATGTTTAACCGCATTTTGTATTCCTAATGATTAAGGTAAATAAAACTATGATATTATACAATTATCTAGATTGACTGCTTCAATTTTTTATTCTACTTGAAGTTTATAATTGCGATACCACGTAGACAGATTGCAGTACATTGTTAAATATACATAATCAACCTTATAAAGTTCCCACTGCTGGGACTCAGGCCTCCTCTGTAGGAATAGGCCGTAATTCGCTACGCTGGTCCAATGGATTGTCGCATGTTTTCGAATAATTGGTTTTAGGACATGTCCGTTTTCTCCTTCAGCATTTTGAGAGCAGTGGTAATGAAATAAATTACACAAAGTATTGCCATTTCGCCAAGTTGCGTTTGTAGCGGATACTTGGGTGCACAATCGATTTAGTACTTTCTATATAAGCTCCTGCAATTAACGTTCAATTAGTAGATATTCCTGGGGTTTCCAATAGTTGGATGGTGATGGTACTTAGGTGATGTTCTTTCCCATTCTTCCCATTGTTTGATTTTTTATTTATGTGTTGGGTCTACGTGCAACGAAGAAAGCTTTTTTGGTTCTTAAGCCTATTCGGGGTTGTTGTGTATGCAATGTGGGTTTCTATGTAGACTGGGTACGTCATACGAAGTTTAATTTATTCTCATAATGTCATCTCCAGAATCGTATAAGTAGTATCTGTCAGTGAGGATGTTTATATTAGGTATATCACAAGTTACAAATTGATACATTGATTGAGTCTTGTTTGTTGGTGCAGGACCTATACGTTTCCGCACAGGGATTTTGGTAATAAGAAAAATAAAATCGGCTATAAATATTTTGAGGACGGTTCTGATGATGAGCTCAAATTTATAAAACTATGTTTTATCATCGCCAAAAATAAAAACTTACATTCAAAGTTTCATCCCCGTGTACCTACCGTAAACGCACATCAGGGCCGAACTTTACTGGGACCACAGATAAGTATGTCAAACAGACTGTGACCATGGGTTGACTTCTGAAAGGGAACCCAGGGTCCTGGAACGCAAGACAAAGAAAGAACATAAGTGTAGTTTCAGTCAGTAAGCCAGACACGCCCTCGCCTGAAACACAAAAAAAAATCACGAAAAAAAATCTGCTGATCAGTACATTTGTGTTCGCCTAACTGGTCAAGATGTACTGAACTTGGCTGATTTTTTTCAGATTTCAGGTTTGGTCCCATAGTAAAAGTTGTTTGTTATCATGACCACAATCACGTGTTTAAGTATCGTTCACTAATTACCAGTTTCCCTATATATGTCTTGAATCGAGTAACAGAATGTAAGATCGACCTTTTCTTACTTATCTAATTTCAAATGAAACTCGTAGCTAAAATAATAACAGCTGATACACTAGGTTATGCTACGCCTACCAAGGTTGGACTGTTGATCTTCATAACATACTAATTCGATTCGATTCCTCCGTGGTGCCTCGAAAACTCGTTAAGCCGGCGGTCTCGAGTGTCATTTGTAGATCTTTGACTGACTTTACCATTAACATATTATAAGGGAGGATACTTTACGCGCTAACATCCCAGTCAGAAAACCTGGACTCGAAACTCGCACATCTATGATCAGTGTCATCACAGCCACAAACTTATAATCACTGATAGACAAGGACAGAGATAAGAGCTGGCGTTGTCGTGCGAGCGAAATAGCGTTAGCCGCCAAATGTGTGTGATCATCGCGACCGATCTGAAATCGTGCCATATAGGCACAATTTCAGCGGTCCACGCGCCAGAGGCAAGTCACCTATATTCCGCTGTTTTGATTTAATCTAATAGGACTTTACAGATGTCAGAAGATAGGTAATCTGACACCAGATTTGCTAAGAGTTATTGTGTTACCCAGTAACTGGGTTGTGAAGGTCAAATAGGCAATCGCTCTAGGTAAAATTCTGGCTTTCAGCTGCATCCGGTTATACTAGAAACCGGCCACAACATAATTATAGGCATATGATATACTTATCAATATTTTTGAGGTGAAAAGTTATGAAATAACCTTCCTCGTTATGGAAGGTCAGGAAGGGTCAAGTATCAGAATTTGACTGAGTAAAACGTACCTGTCTTCCGTCACTTGCCTTTGAAGTTCTAAGGTCGAGGGGAACCTTTTTCTAACACATCCGCAGTACTTATACCACCTAGTAAAACATATTCTCTGAAGTTATTTTTCTTTGTTAAACAGTCGCTGAAAACGATCATCAGCTTCGTCCTGGCGCTACTGAGCAGCCACACGGAGTCCTCGCCGTACTTAACTGGAGGCCTGAGGACGTTTACACTTGAGGAAGTAGTGCCACTGACCATCGGCTTCTATCCAGAACAACTGTCAATACAATGGATCTCAGGTACGTTATTAAGTTCTGTAAATGAATGCATCGCTGCTTACCATCAGGTGGGATGGCAGTCAACCACTGGTTTATATAGGTAATAAAAACAAAAAAAAACGCAGTCTTATCTAAAGGAATTAATTGACATGCAGCCTGGTAATGCCGTCAATCTATTGGACAAATTACCAGTCGACAACGATGAGCAAGAGTTTTCGAAGCCATAATTTAAATTCATTTATTTAGTTTTAATCAGTTAAGGGTTTTATTATTATGCATAGGACATTATTGAAATTGTTTATATCATCGATTTAGTGATTGAAATTTTACTAAATAGGGTTTTTTCTTCGATCTCCTGTTCGGCCAGAGTGTCATTTAGTTTCTAAGAAACTCTCAGTAGCCAGCAGTTTGAATTTCTTGTCCACTAGAACATAGAGTGGGTTTTAGTAATATATATAGGGTGACTGGTAATCAGTGAACGATACTTAAACACGTGATTTTAGTCATGATAACAAACAACTTTTACTATGGAATCAAACCTGAAATCGCGAAAAAAATCAGCCAAGTTCAGTACATTTTGACCAGTTAGGCGAACACAAATGTACTGACCAGCAAGTTTTTTTGCGCGATTTTAGGTTTGGTCCTATAGTAAAAGTTGTTTGTTATCATGACTACAATCACGTGTTTAAGTATCGTTCACTAATTACCAGTCACTCAATATTTGTAGCAAACCAAATGGCCTCTACATGAAGTTACGTTATGATTATAATTCTTAAGATAACTCTCACACTCTTACTACAATTGTTTGACTAGCTCTCAAACAGTACTATTATGAGAACAGCGCTACAAAATTATGGTATATCAATGAGCATTATTAACGAAATTATCTCACCCTACTTATATCCTTTCGTAATTAAACAACCTGCCGTTATGAAATGACTGGTCTGTCTGAACAGGTTGTCTTGAATCTGCAAAATTCTTACCTCAAAAAGCCATCACAGACTAGTCTTAGACTCATCTGAGTAGGCCTCATAAAGGGTGACTGGTAAATAATTACTAACGAATACTTAAAAACGTGATTGTAGTCATGATAACAAAAAACTTTTTTGCTATGGGTCCAAACCTGAAATCGCGAAAAAATCAGAAGTTCAGTACATTTTGACCAGTTAGGCGAATATAAATGTACTGAACAGTAGATTTTTTTCGCGATTTTTTTGGGTTTGGTCCCATAGTAAAAGTGTAAAAGTGACTACAATATCACCTATTTAAGTATCGGTCACTAATTACCAGTCACCTTATACACCGTTAAATTTTGGTCGTTTTAATCCCGTGGAGGGTCGATTCGGTACATGAAACTCTATCGATTTGTAAATAAAAAATAAAGTAGTTTTTTTTTAAACTCGAATTAAATTACGCATGTATGAAATTATTTTTTTAAGTAAACGTCAGCTGATTGAGGTCAATGAACTGTAGGTAGTTAGTAGGCAACGACCGACAACTCCCTACTTGGTCATTGACTCGTTTACTTAAAAAAATAATTTTGTACCTGCGTATATTAATTCGAATTTTAGAAAAAAAGTACTTTATTTTTTAGTTTTATCTTTACAAATCGATAGTGTTTCATGTACCGAATCGACCCTCCACAGAATTAAAACGACCAAAATTTAACGGTGTATAATCGATCTGACCAAGATAATGTCTGAACTTCAAAGGAGTACCTTTGAGTTTGTTTCGATGTTTCTTTACGGAGTAAATAGTTTGATAGGAATCACCGACCTCATTTATATTTAAAATATTAGCTTGTTGACGTGTAGAAGTGTTTGTTCGAATCGATTTACAATCGAGTTTTCACATAGGTATTTCGCTTCATATTTTCAGATACGGAATACATTTACAAAGAGCCGGGGATCGGGATCTGGAAATTCGATGTCCCTGATGAGACTTACTCTCCAGTCCTGGATGATGCTGACCTGGTAAGGAAAAATTAAGATATTTATACAGAAATGTATTTTTTTTTTTCATAAGTCCTAGATTTTTGGAAGATGTATGAGAGGAAAGCTATTAGCTGAGGTACCATTTCAATAATATCCATGTTACGCACTATGAACGCGCTCGCTCCTGAGGCTCCGAACTCTAATTGGTACAGCTACATAACAGGACTAAAGCAATAAAAAAATATATTTTAAAATCTTTTTGTATTTAGGTTTCGACGACTGAAGTGCGAAGTCCTAGAACTGTAGAAGTCCTTCCTCTGAGATTTCTTTAATTGTTGTATTTGCTTTATTATTGTTTTATTTTGAGCATTGGAAGTATTCGTGATTTTATTTAACTGCGTACAACTGATTGTTAAATGTTTCTAAAGTTGTGCTATCTTTAAATTTCGTTGAGATTTCTAAGTTAGTTTTATTAGTAATATTGAGTTATTGGTACTAGCTTCGATTAACAATAAACGTATTAGGGTTGCAATTTCGAGGTTGATAGCGAAACTAAAAAAAATAGATTATGAGGAAAAATTCGAAAACAGCTAAATTTTTTTTTTTTCATAAACTCAACTCTACTAAAAGGTGTATATTTTTACTGACTACGAGCTAAACCATCGTGAAATGTCTGGCCTTACTTTAACCCTGTTTCACCTGTGGGTTATGCCAGTGGACACAATATGCAGCAAAAGCTAGTTTTATAAAAAATCCGATCAATGTTGTTCACTTCATCTGGCGGTCGATATTTGCGATTTCCTCATCCTATTTGCAGAGAATCAGAAGTAAGAAATGTCTCCCTTTTATGTAAACATTCTACTTTAATATTAAATTACCAAATTGATATTAATATTAGAAATAATTATTAGCTATAGTTAAAATAATAAAAACTTTCAAATTTATATTAGTTGTTCAGGCGTGAGGAAAAGAGCGAGATCCCACGGGTGATTGTGTTTTTTACCTAGGCGCAGTTGATTAATTGTTTTTTTTTTAAATATTGTTTTCAATTTATGTTCACAGATTAAAATTCGCAACTACACAGTGTCGTCGTTTTCGGAGGATATGAAATATTTGCTGCTAACAACGAACAAACAAAAAGTGAGTTTCTTGCCTATTTTAAAGCCTTTAAATAGCAGTTGGGCATGCAATTACTAATTGCATTATTGGTAAACTCATTGCCAATCAGTTAATCAATAGTGCACGGTTATATTTTGTGATGATACCTTGTTTATAATTGTGGGCACGCCAAACTTTGAGGAGTGACTTTTTTATGGTAGGTAAAATCATCCAATGACAAATACCGCCCTTGGGCAGGGCAGGAGATAGTGTCAGACTCTTACTGACTAAAAAAACTTTGAGGAGTGGCTGGAGTCGAGATGGTCGTAGAACAGAACGGGCAACTCAAAGACTCAAGTGTGGTTTTAGTCAGTAAAAGTCTGACACGTCCTCTCGCTTCATCCTAGAACGCAAGAAGTCATTGGATGATTTATTTCGTTTACAGTATTCCGTATTATTCAGATGCATATAAGGAAAATTATGTTTTAAGTATCTAATCGCGAGTTTTAGTATTTAGTTTATTATAAGGTAATTCAAAAAAATATCCTTAACGTCATATTTTTAAATATTGTATTATTACATAGCACAAGTTTTACCTTTTTAGAAAAAACCTAGTATCATTTAGCCACTGAATAAGTATATACCTTTGCAACGGATTTTATTATCGTAGCTATATATTTTGTAAAATAACTGCGTTTATAAAAATGAAAAGCAAATCAAAAAAAAAAATACACAAATAAAAAAAAAGATGCGACAGTAAATAATCATATGTTTTACAGAATGTTGGTAATCAATCGATTAAGCAAGGTTATTACATAATTATACCAATAAAAAACGTTCGTTTCGCGATACAGCCGTTTTAGGCCCTCCGCACAAGGAGCACATTACTACGAGCTTGAAAAAAGTTCCGTTAATAGTTACAGAAAGACTGGCATAGGAAGAGACTGTCGTTGCTGAAAGTATTGCGGTATAAGGTTACAGAAATCAGCAACTTGACAAAAGTAGCACGAATTTTTCAGTTGCTAGGAGTAGATCCGGCAATTTGCAATTGATTTTGCCACCAAGAGCAGTAACATAAAATGGTTGTCAATCATAGAAAAACATAATCAAGTAATTTGGGCATTTCTTAAAAAATAAATAAATTTACAAACAAGTAGACGTTGGTTACCCGTAGCCAGAACTCGGAGATCCATCAGAGGAGCGAACCTTAAACTGAATTTGTTCATCTCTTACTTTCGCGTCACGCTACCATCTGGGATTCCGTCTGAGAGAATTCCTGCACTATTATGGTACCCTAGTAAATTCCTATCGTTTTTCCAATAAGATTAGAGAATTCCTCCACGGAGATCACTGTGTTAGCTGTATTAGCACATTTTTTTGTGAATGCATATATCATTTTTTCTGAGAAAAAAAAAATATAGATAGCAATGTCAATTTTTCCAGTGTCAAATTATTTCGTCGTGATGATTAGTTCTCAGACTTTCTATCCACTTGATTTCAAGTAGCACTTTTATATGCAATTTTCAGAGTAGGTAAATCAAGCGTGCATAATTGAATTTTCAATTTACACGCTAAACATTTTCATTCATTTTAGTTTACAATTTTTTTTTCGAACCGTTAGATACACCGTGAAAGTACGATTAAAGTTATGAAATTTAGTACTAGGAGTTGAAAATAATCGTCATCAGCGTAGTAGAGAAGTATCTGCATACGTGCTTTTGCACGTATTTCAAGTGTAAAACATTGGGACGGTTGGCATAGAAAGTTGATTATCGGCCTTAAGTAAATTAAACATACTTACTGCTTTTCAGCATAGTGATGTCTCTAACAGTCAGGAGTTTGTGTTAAGTTTTGATATTAGGTACATAATAGGTATTATAATATATATGTATAATACTGGTATCGTAACACCAATGATAGCCTCATTTCTTGTCCAGGTTGTCTGTCCATTCCAGGTTGCCTAAAAGAGATCGAGGTATGCGTTAAGGCCTATTGTATGTATAAGTTTTAGTTTCCTTATTGTAGGTGTAACGGTGTACAATAAAGTATATAATAAATAAATAAATTATAATAATTTTTCAACTCCTGTTTATTTTAATGAGTTCTGATTAAATCAACGGAAGAGTTACTCGACTTGTTCTGGTGACCGCACCAGCTACAATATTAATATCTAATATTTATAGACGTTAAAAGTGAAGACGCGGCCTTAAAAAGCAAATAAATAAAAACTATCATGATGTGAAAACGTACTAAAGTGTTAAGCCGTTTTTAGCAGTCAAGAAGTACGAGATTTATGGCTGAGTTTATCAGATGTTTCAGCTTCAGCGACCAAGACTGATAATAGAGAAATTGTTTTCTCTATTTTTACAATATATAATCGTTTTAATCAGTAATGCGTAGATAGAGTAGTAATTTTTTACTCCGGAATTATAGCCTCATTTAAGTAAAAAATACTGGTAGGGTGAGGGGGAAGGATTGGACTATATTTCCACCAACTCCTTTGTTAGATAAACAAAAATAGAGTTATGATACCTTAACTAGGTATCACGACCTTATAACTCAATTTTTGTGGAATGTGTGGAATATCGTACTTTAAAACTACCAGGAAGGATAATGTTACTCTATTGTGATAAACATGACTAGATACAATCAATACTACCTACCAATAATTATATTTGCATACCTACATGTAAGAAATTATTTGTTAGTGCAAAATTGTATACTATCTACTCGTTTTGAAAGATTTTTTTTTATCATTTATTTATAAACAAAGAAACGTATGTATATTATAAATATTAGTACAAAGGTACTGTTTATTTCAAAAGTAATTTCTTCGAGAAAAGAAAATAGACAATTGAGTGCTAAAAACAAATAAAAAAGAGTATAAAAAACTCTACAGTTAAAGTATCAAATCAATAAAAAAAACATCTATAATTTATAGTAAAAAAATAAGAACAATATATACGTAATACTATACTTACTATAAAAATAATTATGTAATACCTAGTTTACGTCATAAACATGGAAGTTCTACGTCAAATTTTAATAAAAAATCACGTCGTATTGTTATCATAATCACGTTATATCCGCGACAACTATACCTGTTACTAATACAACTGTTACATACGTGCAACATTCACCGGCTAGAACAGACTCCCTTCTCCTAACACTTGCGACACACGTTATCTAATAGCTCAGGTCAAGGCGTACCTAATTCTAAGATTCAGTATTACGTATACAGTATACACACATACGAGTACATTCACGCACGTTTTTGTTTGTTGTTACACATTTCTGTAGTGACCTCGCGATCTTGCGATGCATCCTTAAAACGTGAAAGTAGGTGCATGTAAATGTTATAAACAAACCATTGCAACGTTCATTTGATTCGTGTTTACTGCTAAATTTATAAAAAGATTTTTTTTTTAAAGTTAGATCAGAAATGATTTTTGAAAAAAAAGTGCATGCAAAATGTTGTATGTAAAGAAACCATTGCAACTTCTGATTTGTTGATGTTTATTTATTTATTTTTACACTTCATGCACATAAAGGTACAGAGGCGGACTTAATGCCTTAGGCATTTTCTACCAGTCAATCACCAGTCCAGTCAGTAGAAGTTTACTGCTAAAATGAAAAGTTTTTGTATGTTTTGTGTATATATAAGTTTTAGAAAAGGGTCATTCTTTTTTTATTGTTGACCACATCACACTTTTTTTTTTTTTTTACGGTAGGTAAAATCATCCAATGACAAATCCCGCCCTTGGGCGGAGCGGGAAATAGTGTCAGACTCTTACTGACTAAAAACCTACCCTGTTCCTTCCCTGCCTTGGTTCCAGGGCCCTGGTATGCATTTTCATACCTTCCCAGAGCCCCAGACTAGGCCTCGACCCTACTGGGCCCCTACGGTTTGCTGACAACTCCTTGAGGCGCACGGGAACAGTGCGCGCCGTAAACGACTTGGGCTCGGTCCGGTCTGTTACCGGACAAACGGACAGCGAGCTACCCATTGCCCGCCGTCCGCAAGCCCGCGCCTACGGTGGCCGGAAATTTGGATCGGAATTACGGCGGCGGCTGCGGCGAGAGCGCCGTTGCCTGATACGGTCAGCCTCCTCCTTTGCTAGCATTACTGCTTCGCAGAAGGAGGCGACCGCCTGCCACTCCTCCTCGCTCCGGAGCATGGCTTGAACCAAGCCCTGGCGCGAGAGATCGCCGCCGATTGCCCCCACGAGGACACGGCGATGCTCATCCCAAGCGGGGCACACCTCTACCGTGTGCTCCACCGTGTCCACCGGGACATCACACTTGACTACCAGTTCTTCTGATGGTTGGTAAATGATAAATGATGTTGTGGTCGATTGTGGAGCACGCTTGATTATAAGTAACCTATTTATTTTGAATTAAAGACCTTTTGACGGTTGTAGCTGCTCTACGTGTTTTATACAAATATTTGAAAATAGTCATTCGAAACTCTGCCCTTGTTTTTTAATTTTTAACTGCCTGGTTTAAAAAATAAAGCCAACTTCAGCGTCTATCCGCTAATTCCTTCTAAATTACGCAACAGATTTTGATGCGGTTGTCATTAATAGAAAGAGCAACAAACCAGAAAGGTTCATGTATTATGTATCGAGCCTTATCAGGAAGAAAATCGTAATTTTTTTTCTCCAACAAAATATAAGAACTGTTGATTCTCATATTTTGTTGAAGAAAAAAAATGTTATTCCTAATTTAAAAGTATTTATTAAAATATCCTTCTAAAAATATTCAGACAAGTTATTCATAAAACTACTGACCTATTATAATACGCACTATTGGCATTTACAAACTGTCGCTTACGCCACCGCCGCGCCGGGCGGGTCATAAGTGTATAATAAAATAACATTCCATTACTTTTACATCATATACATCTAGAGTAAACCTAGTAAACCTAGAACTAAAAATTCGAAGAGATGGGACATCCAACAACACACACTGGGCATTCCCTCTCCTAGAGAGGAGGCCGGAGTCTCAACCGCCGAAACATTATAAGACTGTTTATGCTAAGCTTATACTTATTATGCTACATTTAAATAGTATCTTTGTAGTTTCTAGTTGATTAAATAACACTAGTCTGATATTTAATCTAATTTTAAATTAATTTTATTAGCATAAAAACTGCGTATTTGATCTAATACAGACCACGTGTTGAAAATAATAATTATAATATATGCATTTGCTCCCATTAATATCAGCATAACAGGAAAATTATAAATAGGTAAGTACCTGCTTCGCCAACCGCAAACCGTTTTAATGATTTGTTTTGTGAAGGTATATGTAGTTTACTTCTGTAAACAATAGTCTATATTTTACTATTATTGATTATTATGGACTTACGTTGACCGCATATCTCACCTGATGGTAAGCAATGGTATAGTCGACAATAGAGCACGCTTGCCAAGAAGTACCAAAGACCTATTCAATTTTTACTTAAAGAATTTAGCCAGAAATTCCACTCCAGACATACGCAATATGGATGTATTCCCAGCTTTATATTTCAAATTTAATGCCTAATTTAAATTTAATTGCCTAAATAAAATGCCTAATTTTAATAGCAAGCAATTAAATAGGATTAGGGTTTTTTAGACTAAAAAATAAGTCATGTTTTTATTCTAAATTATGTCAACCGTGATTATATGACGCATTATATATATATATAATTATATATATATAATTAAGTAACACTCCCGTGTTTCAAAAATCATATTAGATCGAACGTAGATGTAACGATGAACGAAAGTAGATGGAGATTGGCACTTTAAAATTTGACTCACTGATGACAGACATGACAGTGTGTAGTGCGAGAATACTGGCATACGTTTTTTGTGTGGGGAAATCATTAAATAATTTCTCCCACTTTGGGTGAAGCAAGAGAGAGTGGTAGGCTTTTATTTAAAAAACCCACCTGTGGTCTTTCAGTGGCCCTTTGCGTACCAGGACCAAGGTAACTCTTTCGAAGATTCTTTAATCTGTCCTAGCTCAGAGGACACCGGTGTCCTCTCACATCCACGCCACTATAGGCCTTAATTCCGATGTTTAGAGTCTACTTTTGTATGAACAAGTTGGGTAGTTGTGGATCGACGTGTTAATTATTATAATTTTGGATACTAAAAAAAAATATATACAAACACAAAACCAGTGTTTGTATATATATATTTTTAAATTGATATGAAGTAGTTCTTGACTGCGATTCTTTATTGTCAATAGCATCTACCAATAGCAGTGCCCGGATAAAAAATATTCTATGTGCTATTTCAGGGCTTGTTTAGTTCTACCTATGTGCTAAATTTCATTCAAATACGTTCAATCGTTATTGCCGAAAGGAATAACAAACAAACACAGGATCACACACACAAAAACTTTCGGCTTAGAACTACACTACTAATACGTGTGCCACACACGCCGATTTGGGCGTGTCGGTTTGCCACACATTTTATATGGTAACTAGACTTGTAGAGCTACACTTGATACACGCCACGCGACGTTGTTCTACGTAAAAATCAGGCGAGTTACACTAATGTAGCTTCAGTGTAAAGTGTAAGCCCTAATCTGTAAATATACATATTCTATGTGTAATCTTTAATAAAAAAAAACTGGTGAATTTATCGAGTAATTGCTTGCTGTACCAGTCTCTGTAAATTATGTGAAATGTCTCATAAAAAATGATGTATTTATCAAGTAATTGCTTGATGTACTATAGACTGGTACATAACGTTAGGTCATAATGTTGTACCTATGTGACTTTACAATGCAACTTTCTATTTCAGAAATACCGGCACTCGAGCACTGCAGAGTACTGGATATACGACCTTGACACCAAGTAAGTAATCAACGTTAATAACTATATGTAATTAAGTGAAACACACGTACGTGTGTTTTGACTGCCGAGTACACGCTGCGCTTGAACCTCTCACATCACTCGGGAGGAGACCAAGGATCGTGGCGTGGCGTGGAGGTATTGTGGCACGACTTCGAATAGGCACGGCGAGGCGAGTCGAGCAGCCTATGTTCATCAGTGGACATGGTAGTGCTTTGGTTTGTGCTGTGTTAGCTGATAAAAGAAATCTGTGAGAGACAAAACTTCTGCTCTTCAGTGGGGCAATTACAGGCCAGAAATGATACCTATGAAACTTTTACCGAATTCCCACCTTTCAAATTTATGTGAAAAAGGGTGTGTGCGGAAGACCACACAACAGAAGTGGAAAATTCACAATATATAAGCTCTCTCACTCGCTTATTCGGCTCGAGCCGACCTTACCCGAACAAGGGATAGCCGAACGTGACGGTACAATCTTATTCAATACTCATTATAAATAACGTGCTTATTGCACCTTTCTGTGCCTAGTGGCTGTAGCCAAATAAATACTTTTCTTTCTTTTTTTCCTGAAGAAGTTTTCACTTCAAAAAATGCGCAAATATTGCTACTTACCTACTCGGTAAACGGTGATAAAATATATCGTTAACTGACACATATATTTTTACCGTTATCGAGGAGTTTCTGCAAGTAGTAGTAAGTCTTAAAAATGTAGGTAATAATTTAATGTTTATATGAGTAAATTTAAACGTATTTCTCTCGTGTTATTTTCACCAAAAGGTTGTAAAGTAACCTTTTATGGTCAACTTATAGCCATATCACAATTTATAAGAATTTTGAGTTAGACCATTTTAATTATTGTAAGGGTGCGATATAAAAAAGGCATAAATATAGATACGACATAAAACTTAAAACTCAAAGAAACAAATGAATAACTCATTTTAAATCGAGAATAAAATGGTGTACTTAACTTATTACCTATACCAAGTTAATCTGAACATATCACAGATCAAAGTGTGCAGTGATATTTATTTTTTTTGGCTCTTCAACAATGAGTACAATAATACATGTAAAGGAAAACAATTCGATCATAAGCCTAAGTGCCCTATTACTTAGAGAAGAGCACTACATGCACTGTTACATACGCCTTAACAGCTAATATTACAACAATTAAATCACATGACACTAATTTGAATAAATACCAAAACTGAACAGAATCCGAATGTAAAATTGAAATAAAATAATGTACCGAACATTACATTTGGACAAAACAAAACAGAATTTAACACTATACATATTTAAGTGAGTGAGTGACTTGCTAGCCTGTCGGTTTTCTACCGGTTACATTTCGGGGAGTGTGCGTCGGGATTGCATAGCCTAATTCCGCCTGGCCCGTTCCATCATCCGACTACCAGACGTACGGCGTTGCGCCACCGGTACATGGTGGACATCCCACCTATACGCGCAAAGTGTATTATGCGTACAGCTAAGGAGTGGAATTCCCTGCCGGAGTCTGTGTTTCCTGATGGCTACAACCCGGGAATCTTTAAGTCAAGAGTGAATAGGTTTCTTCTAGGTAAGCGCGCTCCATCGGCGACCATATCGTCGCTTGCCATCAGGTGAGATAGCGGTCAAGCGCGAACCTATCAATAATGTTAATTTTCTAGCTTGATTTTTTTACAGTGGGCACATATGTATGGTGCAGGTCGATATCCTCATCATATTCTTTGTATATTGCATACATTCTGTGCAGTGAGCAGTGCTGCTTTAAGTTTGTATTGCTTTTGTGATATGTAAAACAGCTTCCTATTTAATTATTTCGGAAGGTTTCGTGGCACATGGAAGGATACTTTACTTAGCAACTCAGAAAAGTCCAAAGAACCTGTTACTAGTTTTTTAAGGAAAATGAAATCCAACATATCTCTACGTTTATCTAACGAAACCATCCTCAAATACTTCAATCTTTCCTTGTACGATTTAAGATATTTACCCATATTACAATGATAACTCAGATGCCATAAAAACCTTTTCTGCAATCGTTCGATACGCTTTATATATTACAATTTAAATCGTCAATTTTATAGGAAATTGATTTAAATACTAATAAAGTAGCAGATTATAAATTCAAATTCTCCATAGAAAATTTGGTTTAACCTAATCAAAGGTTTTTTTTTTGTAAATATTTGGCCCATTGTGTGCGTCCAGTATCGGAAACCACTACGAGAATTCTGACATAATTTTCCTTACTATCAAAATTACTTCCCAATTACATGAAAATGTGATTCAGTATTGTTTTACCATTTTCAATAATATGCATATGTGGGTAATTAATACAATCGTAGAAAAAATCACATCCGTTTGTCGCAATTGATAAATATTACCTATGAATAATAACATGACTATTAATTTCCATTGTTAGGTTATAGGTATGTTTTAATTGACAGTCAAATGCGGGTTTTATTTTATAATTTCGATAACTATATTGCTCAGTGGTTTTTAAACAGAATGTATCTATTAAAAACATTGCTATTCTGTCAATTTTATGACTAATAAACTGAAAATTAATTGATTAAATAACTGTTACGCGCGTCAACAACGCGTTTGTTTTTTTTTTTTTTTACGGTAGTTAAAATCATCCAATGACAAATCCCGCCCTTGGGCGGAGCGGGAAATAGTGTCAGACTCTTACTGACTAAAAACCTACCCTGTTCCTTCCCTGCCTTGGTACCAGGGCCCTGGTATGCATTTTCATACCTTCCCAGAGCCCCAGACTAGGCCTCGACCCTACTAGGCCCCTACGGTTTGCTGACAACTCCTTGAGGCGCACGGGAACAGTGCGCGCCGTAAACGACTTGGGCTTGGTCCGGTCTGTTACCGGACAAACGGACAGCGAGCTACCCATTGCCCGCCGTCCGCAAGCCCGCGTCTACGGTGGCCGGAAATTTGGATCGGAATTACGGCGGCGGCTGCGGCGAGAGCGCCGTTGCCTGATACGGTCAGCCTCCTCCTTTGCTAGCATTACTGCTTCGCAGAAGGAGGCGACCGCCTGCCACTCCTCCTCGCTCCGGAGCATGGCTTGAACCAAGCCCCGGCGCGAGAGATCGCCGCCGATCGCCCCCACGAGGACACGGCGATGCTCTTCCCAAGCGGGGCACACCTCTACCGTGTGCTCCACCGTGTCCACCGGGCGTTCCGCACAGTGACGACACCCGGGCGTCACCTCCGCACGGATCTTGTACAGGTACGGCCCGAACTTGCCATGTTCGGTTAGTACCTGCGCCATGCGGAAGGTTACGACGCCGTGAGGCCTTTCCAGCCACGCCTCAAAGAGGGGCCTTACCGCCTCAATCGTGGCGTGCCCAGCACAGGGTTGCGACAGTCGTTCTCGCCATTTCACCATGAGATCTCGCCGGAACTCTGTCCGCCAAGCCGCGACTTGTCGCGGCAGCGGGGATTCGCCCCGGCGTTGCATCTCCACGCGCAGATCGTGCATGCGTGCAAGGACTGTTGCCTCCAGATCCCATGGTGGCAAGCCAGCAAGGAGGCTCGCCGCTTCGCGGGATACCGTGCGGTATCCCCGAATCATCCGTATGGCCATGACCCTCTGGCAGGCGTTCAGCAGGGCCGCCGGTCGCCTTCGCAACGTCGGCGCCCACACCGGCGCCCCGTAAAGGGCCATGGACCGAACGATGCCAGCGTAGAGTCTCCGGCAGGAGGCGTCTGGACCCCCCAGGTTCGGCAGGAGCCGCTTGAGTACAGCCGAAGTCCGATTAAGTTGGGGAGCCAAACGTCGGAAGTGCGCCTCGAAGTTCCACCGGCTGTCGAGGACGAGTCCCAGGTACTTCATCGTCGACCCGACGCCGATGTGAACTCCTCCTACCGTTAACAACGCGTTTGTTGCGATACAGATGCGATACGCATGCGTGTCAGATGCAGCCTGTAAGCCTTTACACACCTGTATTAATTCAAACACGCGTTTGAACCGATACAGACGCGATGCAAACACAGGTCTGGATCGATACAAGCGCGCTGGCATATTGCGTTTTTAAGCAAAACCTCGTCAACCGTAGCTAGATGGCATTGATTGCATGGTCGAGATATGGCATTGATTGGTCGAGACAGCATTGATTGCATGCGCTTTGTTATTAATTTAAAAAAAAGAAGAAGAAAAATTACCGACGTTTGTGGGTATACCCGTTTACAAGCGAGAGAAGATTGAGTGGACATCAATAACGAGCGTATGTATCAGACGCGCCAGTGTCGAGCGTTTGAATCGATATAAACGCGATGCTAACGCGCGTGTGTTTCGATACAAACGATAACAAACTGCTTTGAGCACCGATTTTCTATAGGAAACTGCTAAAAACCGTAGTCGCTAGCGAGTTCGTGTTCGATACATTTTTACTTGAAGGCTTCAGGTGAGATAGTGGTCAAACACGAGCCTATCAACAATAAAAAAAAGGCTCATACTACCGATTTTAGTGCCGTACGCGGCAGTTACTATTGCTATAAACTCATGGTAGAGGTACTGTAGGACCAAAGCGCGCCGTCGACGCACGTTTCTAAAACGCGCATCAACGGTGCGTTTAAAAAACCGTGGTGTACACAGGCCCTCAGTATCGGTTTCGAAATTCGAAGAAGACCAAATTATTATTTGGTCCCCTAATTTTATTAGATTGTATTGAGAATTTAACGAGAGTGTAATTAAGAGGATCGTACATTCACATGTCTTAGCTAACATATTCATTTTTGCAACAATAAACCCATCGTTCTGACACGATTAAGTATTCTGTTACGGTTTCGGCAAAAAATTGTGTTACTATCAGACTACACGTTGCACATATAATGTTTTTTTTTTCTTGTTCATAGGAAAACTACATATAGGTATTATTTATTAAAATTAAAATTAGAATATTATTTTTTATAATTTATCCCGTACTTGTTTAAGGAAAATCTGTGAAGGAAAATATATTCATCATTAACAATTTTTTGTGAAATACCTACAAAAATAATTGATCATACATTGATCGTATGATTCATTACGTACCTACCACCTAATTAGCTACACAGGCGCAGTTTCCTCCGATCACCAACAAAAACTAATAAAAAAAGAACTATATGTTTCTTAAATCCGCCGACAGCGATTTATCGCACCGGGCCTTGGTACCGCCCGGGTGTTGCCACTGTGCGGAACACCCGGAGGATACGGTGGAGCACACTGTAGAGGTGTGCCCCGCCTGGGCGGAGCATCGCCGTGTCCTCGTGGAGGCGATCGGCGGCAGCGATCTCTCTCGCCGGGCCTTGGTTCAGGCCATGGTCAGTAGTAGGAGGGATGGCAGGCGGTCGCCTCCTTCTGCGAAGTAGTAATGCTAGCAAAGGAGGAGGCCGACCGCATCAGGCAGAGGCAACGGGACGCTCGCCCCAGCCGCCGCCGGGATTCCGATCCCAATTTCCGGCCACCGTAGGCGCGGGCTTGCGGACGGTGAGCAATATGTAGCTCGCCTTCCGACCGTCCGGTAACCGTTCGGACCGAACCCCAGTCGTCGACGGCGCATAGTATTCCACGCACGCCTGAAGAAGTCAGCAAAACCGTAGGGGCCCGGTAGGGTCGAATCCTACTGGGACCTCTGGAACGAAGGCACAGAAGGAACAGGAGTGGGTTTTACTCAGTAAAGTCCCACTCCGCCCAAGGGTGGGAAATGTAATTGGATGATTTTCCACCTAAACTGTTTTTTTTTTTTTTTTTTTTTTTTTTTTGTGGTAGGTAAAATCATCCAATGACGAATCCCGCCCTTGGGTGGGGCGGGAAACAGTGTCAGACTTTTACTGACTAAAAACCTACCTTTCCATTCCTTGCCTTTATCCTGGGGCCTTTGGTGACAGTCTCACATAACCTTTGGCCCCAGTAGGCTTCGGCCCTGCTGGGCCCCTACAGCTTGCTGACAACTCCTTGAGGCGCGCGGGAACGGTGCGCGCCGTAGACGACCTGAGCTCGGACCGGTCTGTTACCGGACGGACGGACAGCGAGCTACCCATTGCCCACCGTCCGCGAGCCCGCGCCTACGGTGGCCGGAAATGCGGCGGCGTGTCCGCCTTTGCCTAAGGCGGTCGGCCTCCTCCTTTACTAGCATTACTGCTTCGCAGAAGGAGGCGACCGCCTGCCACTCCAAAAAAAAAAAAAAAAAAAAAAAAAAAAAAAAAAAAACCTAAACTGTTTCTAACATTATAATAATGACCGGAATAATAACTGCAAGTATTTATAGCCCAACTATGTATTTAAGCTTATACAAAAACAAATACACTTTGGCATCGAAGTCCTTCTGCATATCGCTTCTGGTTACACCGTCGAAAATGTACCTAGAAGACCCAGAAGATTGGTAACATATATCGAAGTAAATCAGCTTTACCCTGGTTATACATCATCTATAAATTCGACTGACTCATTGCGAGATGAGAATTTTAGCAACTGAGTGTAGTGTCATTAGACAATTTGTCTATAGCACATTTACATTAACACGGTTGGCGCGGTGTTAGAGCGATTGACTGCTGTGCTGCGTGTCATGGGTTCAATTTCAGTCAATTTCAGTAAAACACAGTTAGTTTACAGTTCATTATTTATTGATCTGGGTCTGGGTGTCTTTGTCTTGTACATGTTAGTTTACATGCTTGTGATCCGACCTCATGGCACAGGAGAAAAACCTAGTGAAGCGCAACGTTTTTTTTTTAAACTAATAAAAAAAACAGTCCTTATAATATAATAATATAATATTTCCACAACTATCACACAACACCGTCTAGTCCCAATCTAAGCAGAGCTTGTGTTGTGGGTACCAGACAGCAGATAAACATACTTATATGAGTATATTTCTAAATACATGCTTATTATAGATTATTCCGAGCGATTAATAATCTTTTGTGAATAACAAAAGATTATTAACTCACCTTCATAAAGCCAGTCAGTGACTATTTTAAGCATATATTTCTAAATACATGCTTATTATAGATTATTACGAGTATATTATTCCGAGCCATAGTGGAACTTCTCCCAAGATGTTGTAATAGGCCATTGATAAAGTTAATTTTAAAACTACCTACTTTAAAAATATGTTTTTCTTTCATCATTCAGGTCCATCGTAAGACTAGGCAAGAACTCCCTGGATGTGGTCGTGTGGGGCTCCGGACGATCCCTGGCCTACGTCAGAGAGAACAACGTGTATTACGTTCATGATGTTGACACTGATAGCGCTGTGGCGCTCACCAAGGATGGCAAGCCAGGGGAAATCTACCATGGAGTCACTGACTGGCTTTATGAAGGTGAGTTAATAATCTTTTGTCATTCCAACGGCGAATGTATCTTTGGAAGAGGTCCGAAAGTTGATGCTGAAAACGGTGAAGAAACATATTTGTAACCATTTTGTAACTATGTACATACTTATTCTAGTCCACGACAAATTGTTCATTATGGTTATGCGAAGTTGCTTATAACTTGGACAAGTTCTGGTAGTATATTTGGTTCTGCCACATTTAAAACAAATGCAAAACAGCTGCATTCGGCATTATTATTTAGTTATGGCTGATTTTTACATGATCATGACCTCTTTATTAGCGGAATAAAATTGAGCAGATTTTGTTTGGAAATACTATAAGATTTTATTTTTAGTATATATGAAACCTGAAACACCTGTCTAGTATTTTTTTGTAAAGAATTTATGTACAAACATCAAAACTGTAATATAGAAAATCACAAAGTTACAAATTGGCGACATGAATACTTGGTCACAAGGCCACCCTGGCGACTGACCCTTGCTTTTGCTTTGTTTAGCATCTAATGCCCGCTATGGCCTGCCGTGACCTGTGTTGTACTTAGTGGTGTCCAACTTGTGATTTAAAAAAAATATTTTTGGGAAAAAAAATTAACATGGTGTTAAATTTATTGGAATCGATTTAGTTACTTATTCTTAACAAACTATATTTAGGTTTCGCTTATACTAAAAATAATGTTGTATATAAAAATTTAATTATTCTTAAGATAAAAATTTTTGGCGTTGGCAAAATCAGCCCATTGCTTAATAGAAGTATAAAATACAACAGACGTATTTTTTTGAGTCTGTTAGTTAAACCGACTGTTAAGTTATGATGAACAAGGAACTAATTACCGAATTATTTTTCAGAGGAGATGTTCACCGCAGCCGAAGCCATGTGGTTCTCTCCCGGAGGCAGCTACTTAGCGGTGGCGTCGTTCAACGACAGCAATGTCGCCACTGCTATGTACCCCTACTACGGGCAGCCCTTCGACATAAACAACCAGTATCCGGAGATTATACACTTCAAGTACCCAAAGGTAAAATTAGAATGAGGTATAACTTGATAACTGTGCTCACCATTGATAAAATCAAAACTGTGGAAAATAGTTGACTCTCCTCTAGCGCGTGGACCTCTGAAATCACGATAGTTTGTCCTAATTTCACTCAGTCGCAAATGGCGTTATAGCGGTCGCGACGATCACACACATTCGGCGACTAAAGCTATTTTGCTCGCACGACAGTGCGGGCTCTTTTCCCTGTCAGGGAGTGTAGATGTGTGAGTTTCGAGTCCAGGTTTTCTGATTCTGATGTTAGCGCTTAACTTATCTTCCCTTTAATATATCTATGATGCTCACATATAAAAAATAATATCCTTAAATAATCTGTAAGTTCCGACAACATTCTTGCTCTTATCATCTCAAAACTACTACAGTTTTCACCAATAGCCAGAATGTGTCACATGGAATTCTAATATTTATAACGTTTAATTTAAAAAAATACACTTTCTTTTTTGACAATTCGTTTACTGTTCGAACAGTTCGTCTGTGAAATGCTCAAACGCTACCGACCTTTAAAACAATGGTGAAGTTATTACCTTTCACTATAATATTTCTTTATTCTCCTTTCTCATTTTATGCTTGTAGTACTTATAGATATAAATTGATAACGTGTGTATTTTTATTCTTATGAGTATTTAATATAATTTATGATATTTAAAGTTATCTGTAAGAGATGACCCTGTGCGATAAGACCGCCCATTGTACATTAAATTTTAAATGTTTATCCTGTCCACATTGTGAGCTGTACAATAAAGTATATAATAAACCAAAAACTTTTATTCTAACTACTTATTTGATTTTCGGATGTAAACGTGAAATAAATTAAAAATATATAAATTTGTATACATATTTTAAAGCTATTTACTCCATTTTAAACGTTCTGAACTTCCTTTTCAACACAACACATCATTAATTATACCATATTTTTGTCAGGCCGGTCGAGAAAATCCAATCGTATCGTTACGAGTCTTTAAACTAGATGATCCTCATGGAGAACCGTGGAACATCCCCGCACCCGTCGACATAGTTGGCCTGGATCATTACTTAGGAAGAGTCAACTGGGCATCCGAACAAAACCTCGTAGTATTATGGCTGAACAGACGGCAAAACGTCAGCGTACTAGTCAACTGCGACTTGGAGAAAGACAAGTGCAGTATTGTAAAGGAGCATTCCGAACCAAACGGTTGGATCGATGTGAAGACGCCATTCTTTGACAAGTCAGGGCACAAGATGTTGGAGATACAGAACTTGTACCACGGTGATCAAAGGTTCCCGCATGCGGGCCGATTTAACTTCTTATCTTTGACGACTGAGGACTTGAGTCCCGGGAACTCGTCGGTCATGGAGATATTGGGGTGGAACCAGGAGACTGATACTGTTTACTATGTGGTGTCTCCGGGCAACGTGCCGTGGTTGAGGCAGATGTGGGCCACGTCAGGAGGCGTTGTGAGGTGCGTGTCGTGCAGGGAACCTTCGTGCCATCATGTGTCGGCGACGTTCTCGCCCGCGGCCAGCTACGCTGTTGTGACCTGCAGCTCTTCCTTCAATCCGCCGAAGATCTTCTTATATACTAGTGCCGTAAGTTTTTATAAATTCTTTTTGGTACAGAAATGAATTCGAAACTGAATTTTGCTATTACTCCGTCCGTTATCGAAATTAATTTACAAACTTTTGGAGAACCAAAAATTTTTTTAGGGTCCATTATCTCATAGAGCATCTCAGCCCTATCGTAACACCTAAGTTTACAATAACAACTTAATAAATACACAATAATTTAGAATGATTTTTTTACAAAAGTGGACCTATAGCTATATTTTTGATATTTGTTTACCAAAGCTAAAAAAGTATTTAATTTAGTAAAAAAAAATTGCAGGCTTCCCTTTAGAAACAGATATCTCAATTAAGTATTCGCTAACCAACAAGATAATTCTTTTTCAGACTGACAGCTTCAAACTGATCAAAGAAAATTTAAGACTGAAAGAAAAACTGAGGCAATACAAGTTGCCAATGATACTCTTCAACGTAGTGTCGGTAGGAGATTATCCCCTGGGACACGTGAAGCTGCTCCTGCCGCCGAACATGATCAGTGGGGTGAAGTACCCCATGATCGTGAGGGTGTACGCGGGACCTGGCACCAGCAGAGTGAAGGATAATTTTGATTTAGGTAAGCTTATTTGCTAGATCTTGGACATTTCAATTTCAATGATCGGTGGGCATTAAATGTGTAGCGGTTTCTCTCTCTATGGTTTGGACATTTTTATTCTATAACATGCAGGTAAAAGAACACTTTGTGAGGAATCACAAAGTGTTCTTTTTATGTTTTGTGAGCAGTGGTGCTAAACGATTTTCACGATGTAATTCCGTGTATGTAGTTTAACTCTTAACTGACAACTCGTTAATAGGAGCCTTAACCACTAGGTACTACAGAATCGCTTAGAACTCAAATTAGCGGTAACATATCGAAACATTAACATATGTCGAACTCTTTAATAGAGTATATACACCGTTAAATTTGGTCGTTTTAATCCCGCGTAGGGTCGATTCGGTATATGAAATACTATCGATTTTTAAAGAGAAAGTTAAAAACTAAAGTACTTTTTTTCAAAAACTCGAATTAATGAACGCATGTACGAAATTAATTTCTTTAAGTAAACGAGTCAATGACCTTGTAGGTAGTTGTCGGTCGTTGCGTACTAAATACCTACAGTTCATTGGCCTCGCTCAGCTGACGTTTCATTAAAGAAATTGTGTTAAATGCAGGATTAAAACGACTAAAATTTAACGGTATATAATCAGATAAAATACCTATAATAAATATAGTTAAGTTCGCTCTGAAAAACCGATCCAGAACCTTGTTATAATTTATATTTTATGGTTAATGTAACACAAATATTATTCCATTATGTTTTCCTGTACAGTGTAACAATTACACTAGCGAAAAAGCTCTACAAATAAATATTAAAAAAAAAACTATGCTATACCACTGGAGATTCAGGCGTGATGAAGTTAGCTCATAATTATAATGTATGATACAACCAAAGTCAATAAGTAGGTCGATGTCTAAAAGTTAAATATTGGTATAAATGAGGACACATGCAGTTCGAGTTGATGACGAGGCCGCAACTTCAGAAGTTATTTCAGAAGTTTGCGCGCGGGACAGATCTCATCTGTCTTCGTGAGCTGTTTGTGTGGTACGATATTATATTACACATGTTACTTCTGGCTTAGTTTCAGATGTAACAAGCTTATGTAGGCTTTGCGTTGGTGATTTCAAAATAATAACAATAAAAAAAAAAAACATGGCGTATAAATGCACACGGAGAGATGGAAAGAACGTTACTCAATGAACACCTAAGGGAGGACTTCACCGTTGAGGTCCTCAGCGGCGAAGGTGATGTGGCGATCTGACCACGTTGCCTGTCAAGCTTGGCCAACAAACGCGCTTGACAGAGAGATTTGAAAGGAAAAAAGGCAAGCCTTTCCTCGGCTGCGGGATCCAAAGTAGACTAAGAAAATGTAAAAATAAACATGAATCCTCCATACATTCTTTAACACCCCCTAAATCGTTTTATGGGGGTAGTTTTTAAAAACAAATAGTGACAACCTTTATTTAGGTTTCTATTCGTGCTAAGTTTAAAGTTCACGCAGGCGAGATTCCCTGTTTTCACCCCCTTAAGGGTTGAATTTCCTAAAACTCGTTCTTGTTGACGCCTACGACGTCACAATATTTAAATAATAAGGCTTCCGCCTTATGCAAAATTTCTCGTTCCTAGTCCTAGTATAGTAGAGGTTGTACGTTGATATGTAAATTAGTCAGTTTCTCCTAATTTGATCTTGACCTGCATACTTACCTTCCTTAAAGAGAAACAAAAGTTTTAATAAATAATAATATTCATTTAATTCAGGTATCCAGTTTACAATTTTTTGTTTTGATGTTAGGTTTCATGAACATAATTTTTTACCCTACCATATAACGTTAAACTTTCAGTCTAAAAACATATTTTTTATTCTTTCAGAATACTATAATACGTACTTAACAACGAATAGGAGCTTCATCGTGGCGTCCATCGATGTGCGCGGCTCTGGTGCCATGGGCGTGGAAGCCATGCACTCCGTTAACAACGCGCTAGGAACTGTCGAGGTGTCCGACACTTTGGCTACCATCAGGTGAGGAAAATCGTTGTTAGTAACATATGGCATAATATCACATAGTGAAGGGTACGGCTCTGGTGCCATGGGCGTGGAAGCCATGCACTCCGTTAATAACGCGCTAGGAACTGTCGAGGTGTCCGATACTTTGGCTACCACCAGGTGAGGAACATGTTTATAACACATTGTATAACACCACATAGTAATGGGGACGGCTCTGGTGCGATGGTCGTGAAAGCCTGAACTGTCTTGGTGTCCTATACGTTGGCTACAGTCAAGTGAGGAAAATCGCTGTTAGTAACATATGGCATAATATCACGTAGTGATGAGTACGGCTCTGGTGCGATGGGCGTGAAAGCAATGTACGCTGTTAACAACTCCTTCTGAATTGTCGAGGTGTCCAATACTTTGGCTACAAGGTGAGGAAAATGGCTGTTTGTCACATAGTGATGTACGCGGCTCTGGTATCGTGGGTGTGAAAATACACCCTGCACCTATGCACCCTGTGAGCTACACGTTCAGAACTGTCGAGTTGTCCGATAGTTTGGTTATCATCAGGTGAGAACAGAAGATATTAGAACACCTAGCATACCATCATATAGTGAAGTGCGCGGCTTTGGTGCCATGGGCGTGGAACCATGCACACCAACAAAGACGCGTTCGGGACTGTTGAGGTGTTCGATGCTTTGGCTACCGTCAGATAAAAAAAAAGATGACTAAACAGCACGTTTCTGTATTCTTCAAACAATTGGATAGAGGAGAATAGAATACCCATTTTGTTCAGTTCAGTAATAGTAACTTAAAACCAGCAACCAGGTACAGCTGCAGATTTTGGGCTGCTGAGAAATTCATAACGAAAAAATCAAATAGATAGATAGAATTTATTGCCACGACACAAAACAGCACAGACAAATTAAAAAACCAAATATTTAAACAAATAAAAATCTAACACATACTTAGACAATAAAAAAGAAATACATACATAGATAGGAGCTACAAGGTCACATCACATTAGAGCCACCCGGCTCCCACTCCGCGCCGCCTCGCCTCCTGTGGCTCGTATTCTTTATATGGACTTTTATGGGCATGCGCTCACTACATCAACTTACGACCGAGGTGATCCGGTGACGCTACGGAGTGGATGTAGTGACAGTGACATACAAGTTCATATAAAGAATACTGGCCGCACGAGGCACGGCGGTGCGGAGTGGGTGACAGGTATATCGATGGTGCCGGGTGATTCTAATGAGCTGTGACTTTTAGTGTGGTGTGCATCTCAGTGTAGCACCAAACGAGAGTCAGGCTCAGCATGTATGAGGTAAATATAGCTGGTGCTGCTATAATGCTGGATCCTTGCGCCGACATTCGGACGCTCAGCTGGTTTTGAGAAAGAAGTTAAATAAATTATTTCTCCAACCGTGAATAAAATCGGGACAGATCGCTTATCAGTTCAAACATTAAAAAGACAATTATTCCGCACATGCATAATCGTGATTATAATTGGCTGCCTTTAACTATAAATAAAATAACTGTTATGATTTTCCAAAGCCAGACTTTACTTGAGGATCCTTACTTACTTTTAGAGCGGTTGCCCACTACGTCCGATCCGAATCCGATCCGAACCCGTGAAAGTATGGTTGCAGACCATTCTCTTGTAGCCGTAGAACTATTTCTTTACAATAAAATTGTGGCGGGGGCGAGCAGTGAAAATGTCAGTTTTCCGTACTAGTGCAGAAAAGTGCGCGTACTTTTCTGCACTAGTACGAAAAACTGTCATTTGTGTGCCTAAAAGCGTTGGGATAAGAGCGAGTTTTTGACAGATCGGATTCGGATCGGACGTAGAGCAAAGCCTAAGTGTGTAATTTGAAGCCGTTCAAGCTAATGACCTAAAAAGCCAATTAACTGACCTCTTCTTAATAGTTACGTTTATGTCGCATTGCGTCTTTGGGATAAAGTAAGAAACCTTAGTTTCAGACTGTTTATTTATCCTCTTGACACCTTTACTGCTAGATTAAGTGCTTGAGCTTTGGTTTTCGTACTTTGTCGTAAAAGGATTCTGAATGGAGCAAAGGGTTTTCTATCTACATATTACGGCGAATCTACTTGTTTCTGGCAGCTTCGCCCGCTTAACGGTCTAATACTGGCCAAAGGATTAAATTCCCGGGATATGGTCTACCCGTGTACTAAGTTTCATACAAATCCATTCAGCCGTTGAAACGTGAAGAGGCAACAAACAGACTTACTGAGTTACTTTAGAACTTGTAATACCTATCAAGTAGGTATGGATAGAGTACATAATTAAAAATGCTTATAAACCGATAATAAATAGTAAATCTTTTCATGTAGTAACTATAAAATAATTGAAGGAGTTTTTGATTTAGGAAATCATCTGATGACTTTTCACTAGGGCTACGGGCCGTGGCCCTAGCCGGGCATCGGCCCTGCTGGGCCCTTACGCTTTTGCTAACATCTCTTTGAGGCGCGCATGAAACATTACGTGTTGTTCACGACTCGGACTCGTTTCTTACTAGATGGCCGGACGGCGATCTACCTATAGCTCGTCGTATGTAAACCCGCACCTACGATGACCGGGGATCGCCCAGTAACTCTTGCGAATCTGCGATGGTAATCCAAAAAAATTTAAACCAAGTTATTGAAAACGGTGAAAAAAAGAGTAATAAATAAGTAACATAATGACCACAAAAATAAATTAAAATATCTGACATAATTTACCAATACATCATACCTATACATCTATTAGATTCTACGCACAATAATTAACTGCATGAATTGTTACTTAGCCTTCATCCTCTCTCCTAACTTTGCTGTGCCCGACAGGGTCCATTTTTTTTTTTCTGTAGGTAAAATCATCCAATGACAAATCCCGCCCTTGGGTGGAGCGGGAAGTAGTGTCAGACTCTTACTGACTAAAAACCTACCCCATTCCATTCTTCGCCTTGGTCCCAGGGCCCCGGGTGGCATTTTCACATACCCTTTGACCCCAGTAGGCTTCGGCCCTGTCGGGCCCCTACAGTTTGCTGACAACTCCTTGAGGCGCGCGGGAACAGTGCGCGCCGTAAAGGGTCCATATTGATCCTGCAATATTTCATACCATCTATGTACATAATATGGAATGCAATAAAGTATTGAGTATTAACAATAAAAACGGGAACCGGAAAAAATAAATAGACAACAAGACATAAAAAGCAACAATTTCGATAGAGGTTATTTTAAATGAAATCTCTTACCCCAGCCCAGCTAGCCAGCAAAATTTCGAACAAAATTTGTTAGTTAAGCGCGCCTCCAAACAACTATTGGATTATTCTACACTGTGCCCATGGCGTTAAATCAATTTGCATAACTGCCGTGAATATGAAACAACGTGTGACAATGTCATTTTAAAAATATTAAGGTAAAATATTTAGGCCTTTGGCTGGATCGTTCTCTAAGATGGGCCAAACACATAAATGAAACCCGTGAAAAAACTGCCAGATTCCTCAATGTTCTCAAAGTTTTATCCGGCTCTAACTGGGGGGTTCATCCGAAACACTTAAGAATTGCATATATATCCCTTATTCGAAGTCGCATGGACTACGCTAGCTTTTTATATGGAGACAGTTGTTACTCAAACTTGTATAAACTTGATAAAGTCCAAAACCAAGCAATGAGGATTATTGGCAGCTTTATAAAATCTACACCCATCCATGTCATGAATAGTGAATTAAGTCTTCAACCTTTATTTATTCGTAGAAATTATTTAGCCGGTAAATTTTATTTAAAGTGTAAGTCGTTATTAAGTAGTTGTGCGATTGTTAACTTGTTGGATGATTTTTTACCTCACTTGATTCTTTGGAAACGGAGAAATAAGCCTTTATTAATTTTAAGCCATGAATACCTTAAAGACGTACGAGTTCACTGCAGTCAGAATTTGGAGATGTTTGATTATCACTATTGGGTCAGTTACATAGATTTAACTAAAAATATTAACTTTAACATAAGTGGAGTTAATCAGGCAAAAAAACGATTTCAACCACCAATTTTGAATGTTTTATGTGGTCAACATTTAAGCGCTAAATACATAAATTTTTATCAAATATTTACAGATGGTTCTAAAGAAAATAACAATTCCGGTGCAGCTTTTTATGACCCACAACAAAATACATCTATGAGCTTTAGTATTGATTCGAATGCGTCTATAATGTATATTGAACTATTGGCAATCAGCGAAGCTATATCATATGCCCAATCTATAAATCACAATAACATTGTAATACTAACTGACTCCAAGAGTGCTTTACAACATGTGGCTCGTTGTACCTCGTCATTTCGAGGGACACCGATAGCGTACACAATAATTAACCAGATACTGGAACTTCAACAAAATTTTAAATCAGTAATACTGCAGTGGATTCCGTCACACATCGGGATTCATGGCAATGAAATGGTAGATTCGGTTGCAAAGCGAGCCTTTGTTGAGGGAATTCCGTTAAATGTAGATCCATTTTTCACAGACAACTTTTGTCTAATTAAAAAACATTGTTATGAATTGTGGAAACTATATCATGATGAAAGATCAAGAGAGAAAGGTATCTGGTACAACACCATCCAACCAGAAC
Organism: Leucania comma; assembly: GCA_958295575.1. Classification (NCBI taxonomy): domain Eukaryota; kingdom Metazoa; phylum Arthropoda; class Insecta; order Lepidoptera; family Noctuidae; genus Leucania; species Leucania comma. The sequence continues at coordinate 9,894,120 of OY282468.1, forward strand.
CTTTAACTATACCTTGGATAGAAAACTATACACTCAACAGAAAAGACATTGTTACTGCCATGAGGCTTCGCTCTGGTCATATTCCATCGAGGAAGTTTACGTTCCTTATGGGCATCACATCTTCGCCTAACTGCGAAAAATGCGCAATTATCGAGGACGTACATCATATTCTGGTGGAATGTGAGCGGGGTGAAAGCCTCAGGAGAAATTTGTTTAGTACTTTAAATTTGTTAGATATCGGTATCTGCAACAGTATTCTATCGAAACCTACGTCAGACGAGGCAATAATTTTATATAAAATATATTATAATCATTTTAAATAAGTTAAAATTCAAAGTCTGGCTTTGATGGAGCGTCATAGTCATTATAGTGACCAAGCTCCCTAATTTAGATTAAAAAAAAAAAAAAAAAAAAAATGTCATTTTAACTTAACCAATCTCGTTTTCGCGCTTTAAACTGGAATTCCATTGTTACCTTTATTTTTATTTCTAGCTGCTGCCAAGGTTTCGCTTACGTGCAAGTAGACAATCGTTCAAATTTAATAAATTCAATATTCAACATACATTCTGCACAGCTCCCCATGCAAACTAGTGTTTTATTTATTCATATTTTCATTCTTCGTAATCCTACTAACTTGAATACCTTCATCTTCCAGGAGTCTCCTAAGCGTGTACACATTCATCGACCCTAACCGCATCGGCGTGTGGGGCTGGAGCTATGGCGGGTTCGTGTCCACCATGATGCTGATACAGGATGACGAGAACACACTGAGTTGTGCTGCTGCCGTCGCTCCTGTCACTTCTTGGCTTTATTACGGTAAGAAGTTTGAAACTATAGAAATTGTTTCTGTGCCCGAGTGAGACCTGGAGATGTCGTAGCCTCGAATGTCAGGAAGATGTTCAAAGAACGAGCTTGACCACACCTATAAATAATACATTATACACCGTTAAATTTTTTAAGTAAACGAGTCAATGACCTTGTAGGTAGTTGTCAGTCGTTGCGTCAGGTCATTGCACTCGCCCAGCTGACGCTTAATTAAAGAAATTAATTTCGTACATGCGTAAATTAATTTGAGTTTAAAAAAAGTGCCTACTTTATTTTTTAATTTTATCTTTACAAATCGTTAGTGTTTCATGACTCGAATACCGAATCGAACCTCCACGGGATTGAAACGATCAAAATTTAACGGTGTATAACAATGTAACAAGAATAATGCACATCTTTATACCACCTTATTTAGAAATGACTTTGTGTAATTTATCACTATTGCTCTCAAAATGGTGAAGGAAGACATCGTGAAGAAACCGGTATGTCCTAGAACCAAAAATTATAACAATATTCCCACTGCTGAGACTTAGGCCTCCTCTCTATGAGAGAGAATGAGCCGTATCTACAACACGGACCCTGTGTGGGAAGATGGAGGTCACATGTCTTCGAATTTTTGTTCTTAGAAATTTGAATTGCTGACAATTTTTTCTTTCACCATTAGATCAGTGGGGATGAAATATCATATTACTTGTATGGGCTCTTCCTCTTCAGTTTTTGACTGGTCTAGTGGTTAGTGACCCTGACTGCTATGCAGGAGATCGTGGGTTCGATTCTCACCCAGAACAAATATTTGTCTGATGAGCATGATCATCTGGGTGTAATTTATGTATAATATTTGTTTATATATTAATTGGATATATAATATAATATTCCACAACTATCACACAACGCCGTCTAGTCCCAAGCTAAGCTGAGCTTGAGTTATGGGTACTAGACAACTAATAAACTTATTTACATATTATAGATAAATTACTCCCTGACACAGAACAAATGATCGTGCTCTTCACACAAACATTTGTCTTGGGTGGGAATTGAACCCACGACCTCCGGCATAGCAGTCAGGGCCACTAACCACTAGATCAACAGGCCAGGATGGTCAAGATTTGCACGCAAAATTTATAGCTTCTACAAAAATCATTTTTCAAAATCAATCTTTTCATAATCATCTTCCTTTATTTCCAGACACAATGTACACAGAGCGGTACATGGACACACCGGAAGCGAACGAGCTGGGCTACCTGCGCTCTGACGTCATCCGGCAGGCGGACAAGCTGCGCGGGCGCAAGTACCTGCTCGTGCACGGCACCGACGACGACAACGTGCACTATCAGCACAGCATGCTGCTCGCCAAGCAGCTGCAGCGTAATGATATTGACTTCCAGCAGATGGTGAGTGAAATATTACATTTTGATACAAGTGCAGAAAGTTTGTTATAGCGAACGAGGCAGAATTCGCACGAGCCGTAGGCGAGTGTGTTATGGAACCGAGGGCTGCAGTGACAAAGTTTACACTTGTATCAAACGAAGTTTTTCAATATAAATACGACTCGTGGGGGTTGATGCGCGCCTTATACGATAAATGTAATAAAATTGTGGCGGGGGCGAGTACAAAGCGCTGCACTGCTCTAGTGCGGAAAACAGTCTATTGCGTGCCTAAAAGTGTTTTCGAGTAAGTGTATTGAAAAAGAATTTGTTTGATTATTTCTTTATTTATCTTATTCAAATATAATTCATATATTTAAAAGTAAAAAAAAAAAAATAATAATAAAAATTAGGGGTCCACCGATGTCGGGAACAGGGTCCAAGCTATCGGTAGTTAGAGCTCCAGATCAGGAACCTCCTCACAATGCCAGCCGTATCGAAGAGTACTTTTGTATCAGGCCCTTGATCAACTTAGAAGTCTTTAAGTCAAGAGTGAATAGTTTACTTTTAGGCCAGCGTGCTCCATCGTCGGCCACATCACCACTTTCCATCAGGTGAGATAGTGGTCAAACGCGAGCCTATGAATAATAAAAAAAACAAAACCAGCCGCGCACCGATTCGAAATTCTATGATGGACGCCAAAATACTGTTAGCTACACATAATAATCAGGCATAGGACAAGGTTCCCAGACCCGCTAAAATATAACCCCGGATAGGTCAAAGATTTGTAGCCTACTCAGTAAAGTAACATACTGACATAATTATGTATATGCTGATAAATCAAACAATAATGAACTCTTCATTTAGGACTGGGTACATCATTAAAATAACTATATAAATGCTACTTATTGTTTCAAATCTTGACTGAATATTTAAAGGTAACGTAACGTAAACGAAAATGTTTTCATGTACTCAAAGCTCATCCAGTCAAAACTGTAGGAAATGAACCCTTGTTTTGCTAGTCAAAATGTTACTATATGATTTTATTTCCAGAGCTACACGGACGAGAAGCATTCTCTCCTCGGCGTCAGTCGACATTTCTACCACATGTTGGATCACTTCTGGACTAAATGCTTCGAAAGCGAGTGAACGTGCCGAGTGACGTCACAAGTGTTGTGTTCAATGACTAGTTTGTGTTCCACGTTGTCGTACTGTGATCTCGTTAATGTCGAAGAAATAAACGTTTTAGTTTGTAAGACACCTTCTATTTGGATGTAAGCTATAGTTTAGTGATATTTATAAAGGATACGCTTAAATATCTGCTGTTTTATTTCCTGCAATATGAACTGCAAAAAATAATTTGTACCTATATACACCACTATTTTTTAGTTATGGCAAATACTTAAAGGGCTTATTAGAAAATGTCTTGTTATTATATAAGTAAAGTCTCAATGCATAATATTCATAAACAGCAAAGTTATGAGCGTTTGTATAAATCCCAAAATCTCACTTAATTTCTGAAAACATTATACAGGTTATTGTTTATGAATGAAAGAATGTCAATAAAAATGAAAAAACACTGCGCTTAGTATTTTCTAGTATTAATTGTTACGAATAATGATTCAATTATGAATTTACCATTAATGACAAATTTTCGTGGACAATTTTGGAATTTCGTTTTTTGTACTTTTGACTACACAAATATGATCAGTAACGGGTACTGATTGAGCCCCATTTTTTTGTGCACTAATTAAAAAATAGGGGTGTATAAAAGCGAAATACCACTTATGATAAATGATATTTATTTTGCTAATAGATTTAAAAAAACACTTTTACACGTCAATATATTTTTTCGTCAGTTTAAACTAGATGAGGCCGATGTTTCTCAGCTCACTACCCTGAGGAGAAACACCGAAACAAACTCAGGGGTTAAAGTCCATACAGTAAGTTTGTAATGGTCAAATCACCTGAGAACTATGCAGATTTGTCTGAGATGGTCTTTTTAAGAAAGGAGCATACAAATTTGAGTGGACCTGTCCAGTAAGTGCAAGTATTTGTCAGTATTCGTGTAGCTCAACTCAGGACTATTAAAGAGCTTAACAACTTGACGAACAATACCAAAAAAAGGACATTTGGATAGGCAGCAGGAAATACTCAAATTGCCAGTCACACATACATTAAAAATACTGAGAAGAAAAGAAAAAAGCAATAAAATTCACATAGTCCTCACATTCACAGTAATGAAAGAAAAATGTCAAACATTAATTAAAAGAAAAATAAATGTCCAATTGTAAAATAAAAATAAACAGCAATGTCAAATTGTCAAAAAAAAAAAAAACAATCGAAAATAAAAACAAAAGAAAAAAAATTAAAGTGCGTACAGGAGCAGGTTAATCCCAAGCCTTTCAGTCCCTGATTAATCACGAAATCTCAGTAACTATAACACCTATAAACTTGAAATTTGGCAGGTACGTTCCTTTTAGGGTGTTGAAATCCGCTAAAAACGGATTTTACGTAACTCTTCCCCTAAGGGGGTAACAGCGGGCGAAGCCGCCGGAAGAAGCTAGTTATTTATATAAAGCAAACTTTTCCTTACTACAGGTAGAGAAAACTCATTTATTCTGGGAATCGCTAAGAAAAACTGCGACTCATAAAGAAAATATACTTTATACAAATAGTGAAAACAATTACTCAGTGTACAGTTAGCAAACTTGGAAGAAGTCTAACAATTAGTGCGCCGCAAAAACAAAGTAGAAAAATCACAACGCGGCGCCAGAACGCTCCCGTTGCCCTGCCAAATAAAACATTAACCGTTTCACTTGGTCTTCTACAAAGAACGCGTTACTATACACATTACTTGTGTGTGTTTCGGAGATTTATGCTGCGGTCAAGTTTTGAACAAAGGTTTTTATTGTTGGTGATAACTGTACCGAAGTCTCGACTCGGAAAGACGGGACTCGTCAACCATAATAGTGTTTAAAATTGGATTTCTAGACTAGAATTGATAATGGTGGTATGGATCGAGTAGTATTGGTATAAGACTCCCTTAGCAGCATTGATATATTATAAAGGAAGATACGTTACGCGCTAATATCACAATTTATATCCGGTTACAGCGGCAATAGAAATATATAATCATCTGTGACTACTGTCTATCACGGTTCCTGAGGTACAGACTGGTGACAGACGGATGGATAGCGGAATCTTAGTAATAGGTCCAAAGGGTAAAACAGGACCCCATTTTACCCTTTTGGTACGGACCCTTAAAAAGGTAAAAAAATTATAACTAAAATCTACCTATATTTTGATAAAGTTGAATTTTCCATCTCGACAAAAACACAACTAAACACAACTAAACACAAACACAAAAACGCATAAACTTAAATACTGAAATGAAACTATTTTGAGAACGATAAAAAGAAACTGAACTAAAGAGCTCTATGACAGAACAAATTGTCACAAGATTTTTGGTTACTTCAGTGCTACACAAACTCCGTACCGTATTATTTTAGGCATGTAACGTGAATTACATACAGACTTTAAAATTTCGACTGTACATATGAAAAATTTCAGTTATCTAGTTTTTGAAGGAATAACATGGCTGAGGACTTCGATTCGAAGGTATGCCTAATAAACCTAACGTGGGGTAGGTGAATCCCTACAGCAGCAGCTTTCCCAGAATTATCTTGTAAAAGAATTTACATACGTATATTCGTACAATAAATGTTATGTTATAAGCAGTAAACTACGTAAGTCTGTACTTGATATATGCCTGTAACACTGTACGCATGATATTTCTTATTTGCCTGGTTCTGCGTAGAGCAAAGTAGTGTAAATCATATAAAAATTGTAAATACTCCAGTTTACAATATATAATACAATTTTTAGAAAATCGACGATCAAAAGCCCCTACGCTGCAACTGCTGGGTGTGGACCACAGAATATATGTGAACCAAATTTAGAAGATCGAGCTTTGTGCGCGATAGACCCATGCGACGTCGAAAAATGTTACAAAGCGCCGCGCGTCATCATCATCGGTGCAGGCATGGCCGGGCTGTCCGCCGCCGCCCGCCTGGCGCAACGTGGCATCAAAAATTTTACTGTACTTGAAGCCTACGAGAGGTTCGTTTAAAGGGCTAATCTAGTAGATACTCGTACTTTTCCATGTTAGACTCACTATAAAATGCTTTTTCCAGACCTGGTGGTCGAATACACTCGTGCTGGCTTGGAGACGTTGTTGCTGAATTAGGATCTCATTGGAAGCCTGATAATTCCTTCACACATCCCGTTTACACGATGTCTGCCACTGAAGATCCTCCCCGCCCCGGGGTGCCCGGCTCTGAACATACTCGTGGTCTTTTCAACAGAATAGTTAATGGTAAAATGGCGTTCCCTCCCACGCTAGCTGCTTACTATAAATTTCGGCAGATAGAACAAGAAGCGGCGCAACTATACTGCTTTGGTGGTAGCAAACAGGCAGGTTCCCTTATTAATTTCATGAGTCTGCGAATTCAACAAGAACTGCACGAATATCCCGAGGAACAACAACATGATGCAGCTAGGGTAATGTTCGGACTGTGTCACATGTTGAGCGCACGCTGCGGGGACGACACGGCCATGTTGTGCGCTGACCATATCGGGTGCTACATGAACATGCCCGGCGGAGAGGTGCGTGTGCCGCTGGGGTTAGTGGGTATATTGGCTCCATTGCTTCGGCAAATACCGGAAGGAGCCATTCGATATTGTAAGCCTGTAAACTGTATTTACTGGGGAACATCACAGAAACATGGTTATCGAGCCCTTGTGTCTGCGTGTGATGGTGAGGAATTTCCTTGTGACTACGTCATCATAACGGTGTCTCTCGGAGTATTGTGTACTAATTCCGTCAAAATGTTCTGTCCTACGCTCCCAGCATCAAAAATAGACGTCTTGCGCTGCCTTGGATTTGGTTATTGTAATAAAATTTATATGGAGTATTGTCGCCCTTTTTGGTATTGGCATAAAGGAGACTTGAACTTTAAATATTGCTGTAACGAACTTTGTGATCGCACTGACTGGACTCGCGGGATTACTTCAATAGAAGCGGTGCCATATAGTAAACATGTCATATGTGCTTGGGTAGTGGGGCAAGAAGCTAAGCAAATGGAAGGGCTTTGTGACAGAGACGTAGCCGAAGGCTTGACCGAAATATTACGTATGTCGACGGGGAACCCCACTATACCGTATCCTATCACAATTCTACGGTCACATTGGGCTTCTGATCCGTTTTTCTGCGGGGCTTATTCTTATGATTACTACAGATCTGACGGGCAGTTACAGAGGTCGTTGGCATGTCCACTGCCGGGACCTAGTGAGCCTGTTCCTCCTATCTTGTTGTTCGCTGGCGAGGCCACGGTCCCTGGTCACTACGCCACCGTGTCTGGTGCCCGACTGAGCGGCGTGCGCGAGGCTGAGAGAGTGTTACAGTTAACTCTGCGATTTAAAGGCCCGCCATTACCTTCTGATGACAATCCAAAACCGAAAAAGAAGAAAAAGGCGTGAAATAGTGATGCTCGTGTTTGAAACTGTTGTAATATGAAATTTCGTAAGTCCTAATGCTTTGCTCTTTGTCAGAAAATGAGAAATATATGTAAAGTTTCCCGTTGTACTTGGATTTTACTCCTTTCATATTTTCACCCGGAACTCATGTCTACGTAACTGCTAACTTATCTCTCTGGCAACTTTGCGGGACTTGCTAGTGTCTGTTGTTAGTTTTGAAACTAGAATGATACGCAACTTGTTTGATGTCTCATCTTATCTCATTTTGTCGGTGGCCTGTAGAGAAAGTATTAAATGAATGTTCTTCTATTGAAAGTATTATGTATAACGCATTAGACAGTCCAACGAAACACGAGAAATTTAACTATTTTACTTTGTACTGAGTGGTGTGTATGTTTTGAGCCGAATAAATGTAAGACATTTTAAGGATTTTTAGTATAGTCTTATGGTTACCATCGATGGCGCAAGGAGACACAATACCACCGATGGCGCGGGCTTGCGGACGACGAGCAATGGGTAGCTCGCCGTCCGGCCATCCGGTAAGTACTGAAGCTCAACCGACGGCGGATAGTGCTCTACGGGTACAGTAAACTACAGGACCGATTTTGATAAAAAATTGTTGCGAAGTAAGCTTTAACCAGGATATGGGCTATTTTTAATTTTGCTTCAACATCGCATCCGCAATAATAACAGATATTCACATGGACGAAGTAGAGGGCAAAAGCTAAGCATTTTATAAGAAAATCGTATCAATATTTAATCAAATACAGACATAAAATGCTCAGAAAAATAAATTCAAAATTGTACTCATAAAATCTTGAACCAACATACTAAATCTGGTATTGGCAAAACGGTCTGTAGTCAAACAATTTGCATAGGTCTCGAGCGTTATACGTAATGTCGGCGAATTCGGCTGATTGAGCTATTGTTCACCATGTTTGCGCTTCAAGATTGAATGGGGATGAAGGAGGCGATTTCCAGAGGCTGTATGAGTTCTATCGGCAGACAAACTAATAGTAGACTTCCCTGCCTTTAGTAGTAGTATTGAATGATTGTGTGGGAGGTTTGTTTTCTCAATAGGCCATTAACATTTTGAGATTGAGTACCATGGGACGAAACAGGAAGATGATTATGATCAGATTGCTCTATATTAATACACAGTAGCGACCCGCCCTATCTTGGTACAGGTGATAGAAATGTTTGGAATTTTCGACCTTTCTCCGCAATAATATGCATGTATACTTAAGGGTATTACATTGCTCAATGACCTTGAAGAATTTACCTCTACATTAGTAGAGAAGGATTAACCTCTACACAGGCATTGAAGGGGGTGCTGCGCGCGGGGTGTTAGTACTGATTCGATTTTTTCTTGATTACTTATCGATATTCAATGAAATTAGAAAAAAAAAATCAATACAAGTTATTCAATTTATCGTAACATATATTTTGGTATAAATTTAATGTGTAAATATAGAGCCGTTTTCGAGAAAATATGGAATTAATTCATTATTCCCCGAGAGGACGCCGGCGTCCGCACACCTATTGTCTTTCTATTGTGTCTGTAATTACGATACTCAACAGGTTAAAGTTCAAAAAAGGCCTATTTACCAGATTTTTTTTTCTAGAGTTAGGGTATTTTTTTGAGAAACGTAATCAATACAATTTATTAGTAATGTCCTTAAGTGTCCCCTTCATTTTTATATGGTATTCGTACATAAGGAATAATCTATAAACTTCAATAAACCTAGGTGTTTTTTTGGATTTGGGCGATGTAATCCCCTTAAGGCACTGAACTTACAAAGCGGCTTTTTCCCGCGGCCGCCGCGGCTGAGTTAACGGCTATTTTATTTCAAAACTCACGAGGCGGTAGATTCACCACCGCCGCCGTGACGGCTACGATTTTTGACCGCAAGCCCGGCCCGGCCGATTGGGCGCGGTCGCCGCCAACCAACCGCAGTGCGTGCGGGCGTAAAATCCGTTGCGTAATTTAAAAAATCTAAGCATATGGATATATAGTGGGAAGCGACTTTGTTTTATACTATGTAGTGAATGTACCTAAGGATAAACAATTACATTACTAAAGAAGGCAGATCTATTTACTAATCGTAACACGTAACTAGATGTAAAAGCACGTGTTGAGGATTGTGTCATTCGTAAAATAATTCATGTAAGTATAACCTTCACTTGGAACTTTTCGTAATTACTAAAAAGTGTTTTTTTTTTTACAAAAAATTACAACAACATCTATGTAGACAACTTTGTGAAACGCAGTTTTTCTGTGAGTCGGTGTTTTTGCGGCTAAGTGTATCTTGCTTTATATCTATAAAGCTTGTAAAAATGCTTTAAGGCGTGACGAGATTTCCAGTTTCTTCATGTTTTTGTTTTAAGAAAATTAATTGTTTGAATCCAGAGGAACCTACGGCCGAGGACATATTACGAGCGGCTACGGTTTCCGCCTCCCATACAGAACATTCCTTACATTAGTATCCGGAAGAATAAATTCCGTCCTTTTGTCCCATCAGTGCGGATTTTGCCCTCCACAAACTTGGATTCTTGTTATGATATGGACCGCTGGGCTTATAAATACGGGCAAGTTTTCATAGTTTGCTTTGACGTTTAGTTTTACATCTATGGTTTCATCTGTTACAATCTACAAAACTACTGAATGCTGAAATGTGGAGAGATAAGTCTTAAGTTTGATCCCAACCTCATCTATAGCACTATTGGTTGCAATCATATTTTGACAATGTATCGTAAAGAAGTGCATTAGCCTTTGAAGCATTTTATCAGCCTTATAATGTAAGCACTGTAGGAACTCAGTCTAACTCTGTAGTCCTCCTCAGTGTTGGCCGAGTGGTAACGTCCCCGACTTACGAGTTGTAGGTCGCGGATTCGAACCCAGCTAGACGCATTACTTTGTGTAATTTATTTCATCACCACTGCTCTCAAAACCGTGAAGGAAAACATCTTGAGGAAACCGGCATGTCCTAGAATCAGAAATTCGAAGACATGTGACACTCACCAACCCGCATGGGGTCCGCGTGGTGGATTACGGCCCATTCCCTCTCCCATAGAGGAGGCCTGAGTCCCAGCAATAGAAACATTAAAAATCTGATTATGCTATATGCTATGCCATCTACCACGCAGGCTCAATGCCTGTTAGTGGATTTTTTTATTGATATAAACTAGTGCCTGACTGCGATCCCACCTGATGGTTTTTTTTTTTTTTTTTGGTAGGTAAAATCATCCAATGACAAATCCCGCCCTTGGGTGGGGCGGGAAATAGTGTCAGAAATTTACTGACTAAAAACTTACCTTTCCATTCTTCGCCTTTGTCCCGGGGCCCGTGGTGACACTCTCGCATAACCTTTGACCCCAGTAGGCTTCGGCCCTGCTGGACCCCTACAGATCCCACCTGATGGTAAGTAGTCAATCATTGATATAGTGAGCTGCACTAGTTTATTAAGAGCCTGTTCACTCTAACCTTGAGGATGGATGCCACATGTCGTTGATTTTTTTTTTTGGACATTTCGGTTTCCTCACGATGTTTTCCTTCACCGTTTTGAGTAAAGCGTCTGCCTGACTTTGAATCCACGACCTACAACTCGTAGCCCACTACCACTTTTATTCTTTTTAATATTTATTAGTCTTCTATTGAATACGTCCATATCTTCCTTATCCTCTATACAGTGTCCCATGGGATTTCCTTTCCTTCAAATTCGAGACACAAAAACTACACTAGCATCTCAAAATTGGCAAAACCGAAACAAACTAAACACAAAGTGGAATGTTCATTTTGTCAGGTGAAACATAGTAATCTCGCTAACTGGAATTCTTCGAGAATAACTCAATTATTCGACAATAGAGGGAGCCTCCGTTCCATACGGTACGATCACAGCATCGTAGGTGCAATTTTATCCACGGACATTTTTCATGAGATCAGCCGCTGAATACTAAAGTGCAACATTAATTTCAATAAGTTTTCCTCTGAAAGAATTGTCCTCTTTCCTTCCTTCCTCTATATTTTGTCATGGAAAAAAGTGGCAACATTGTAAGTGGGGTCATCAATATTGTTTGATCAGTTTGCTTAAGGAGTGATTATGGCTTTATTGAGTCTTCTGATCGTTCGTTATTTGTTAATTAGGTCTTGGTTCGGCTGTGGGTGGACGTTTAATGACTTATGAGTATATTGTGAGTTCGATGATGTTATTTCTTCCGTTTATGTAGTCCATGAGTCTAGAGTACTGTTGGGGCCCAGTAGGGCCGAAGCCTAATCTGGGACTTTGGGGAGGTATGAAAATGCATACCAGGGCCCTGGAACCAAGGCAAAGGAAGAACGGAGAAGGTTTTTAGTCAGTAAGAGTCTGACACTATCTCCCGCTCCGCCCAAGGGCGGGGGATGTCATTGGATGAGTTTACCTACTTAAAAAAAAAATGAGTCTAGAGTAGGTACAATAACAACAAGGTTCAGTACGTGAAGGCGCATTGGCGGGTGAGCTAGAAGCCGTAAGCTTATCTTTTTACCCGACTGCGCCAGAAGGAGGGTTATGTATTTCGAGAGTATTTGTGCATCTTTTTAGGGTTCCGTACCTCAAAAGAAAAACCGAACCTTTTTTGATTTGATTACTTTTTTGTTCATTTGTCAAGACCCTTTATTTCGAGAACGCGTAAAGATATCGAGTTGTAATTAAAGACACATACTCAGGTCTGCAGTCCCTTGAAGCTGTGTAAAAATCAAACTAGTTAACGAAAAAGAAAGATACAGCCGTTTATGTCGCAAAAAACGTATATTTCGACGTTCTCAAGGGAATCAAAATTCGGAGGTTTCCCGTTGACCTAGAATCCTGAAATTTGACATGAAGCAAGGTCTTATAGCACAAGTGTAGCAATAAATCTGAAAACTGTACCTGGTGAAAACAGGTGAACCTGGAGTAACTATGTATAATAATAATAATTAATAAAAATAGAAAAATATGTATAGAAAAAAAATAAAGGAAATAATTAATAATAATAATTTATTTAACCAAAAATACATATTACACGATTTGACATTGCTCTTAATTATATTGTATCCAACACATATGTAAACCTTATTGGTACTGGTTAATATGACTATTGATTTGATTTATTGATTTAGAAGAAAAACGTGCAGGTTTACAATAGGGAAATGGCATAAAATAATAATTAGATCTAACCTGAACTTAAGGGTAAACCTGTACCTCAGGTGTCTTATGAGCTAATAATTTTATTATTTACGTTAATATTTCCTAAGAATACTTATATAATATATGTTAATAACTAATCGAAACAATGCCAATGAAAAACTAACTAAAATAGTACATTTTGATACAAGTGGAAAAACAAAAAATATCCGCTTCTTTGCTTTAAAAAAAAAATAATAATCACCCTTGACCGTGACAAAAGAGGAACGAAAAAAGGGCCCTTGTTTTGATAATTCAAAAAAAGCACGCGGTTGATAATCATGCCATATCGAACCTAATCGTAGTGCAATAAGAGGCAGTTTTCGAGTAAGTGTATTGAAAATTAATTAGTATACTACAGCCAATAACTTATCGGTGTCGTCATAACACAAATAATGCAACCATGTTAATAATAATAATAATAAGTTTTTTTATATTTTTAAATGTTTTTTTATACGTTTTTTAGGAAATATTTAAAAATTATAAAAGACATGTATAAATAATTAATAAAGGGAATAATAATAATAATAATAATTTTTATTTTCAATTAATACACACAGCGTTACACAGATAGAAGTCTTATTCACATAATTGAAGTGCTAATTTTGTTGATAACTATGTCCATGATCAGTGGTCGCTCTAAGTTAAACAGGGCCAGCTAGTGTCAATTCCTGCGGCTGCGGGATTTTTCGAAAGAGTTACCAGGGCCCTGAAACGCAAAGGGCAACTGAACGATCACAGACGGGTTTTAGTCAGTAAAAGCCTATATACCCTTTCTTTTCACCTAGGGCTGGAAGATGTATTTGAAGATTTTCCACATCAACACTAAAGCATGGGGTTCTGCAATGAATTCTCTCCCCGCTAAACATTGCCATGTGTACCAGCGCAGATTCCAGCTTTGTGACTAGATCATAATAACAGGCTCTTCACCGATTGTTTATACGCTTGACTTAAACTTAAGGCCTACTGTCAACGGACGCGTAGCGACGCGGCGTCGCTTGGGTGCTCTGTCGACGAAGCGGCTACGACACGACGGCGACATTACCGCTTTGTCGACAGTTTTGTAAGTAAGCTGTGAGCAGACGTACACCAAGCGCGTCCGAGGACGTCCTTATAATCTGTAAAAATAAAAATATGTTCGCCTTTTACCTAGACTATCGAATCGTATTAGGCGATGATGTATTGTTAGTTTTCCACCACCTCCATATGCAATTATTCTATAATCTACCGCAGTGTATCCCCGTCTCAAAGGAAAGCTCGCTGAATAACAAATATATCGGCGATTCGTACGAATTGATTCCGCAGTGATTGATGTTCGCTGTTCTACTGGGTACAACACGATTCAAGAGCCTTTTCATTCCCCGTCACTTTACTCAACACAATCAATAGGGAAGCAGAATTAATTTGCTTTAGCGCTTTTCGCTAGAACATCTATTAGCTTATATGGCAGTTTGAATGAGAAGAAATTTTAAATCTGGAGCAAGTAAAGGTATAGCTTACGTGCTAAAACTATGTGCTGTTTTAAACACGTGGTTTCAAAAAATGGCAAAAGCGAAATTTGTATCTATATTAACAGAACTTTTAACTTATGTTGTAATTGAACCTAGCTGGTTTCTTCGGAAGCTGATCTGATGAACACTAATTAACAAAACAGCAGTGTGAAACTACGGAACTTCCCACGCATCCTGAAAAATACAATATGAACATTTTCCGAGAAAAGCAGCGGCCAGTTTTCCGTATAAGCAAAAATATGACCTTGCCACCGTTGGACGGGAAATATCTGATAATTCAGCTCTATTGAGCTTTACGGATGTAATGCGAAGAGTTTCGCGGAGGGCATTAACACCGTCGCAATGAGAGGGCGGCGCGCGCCCGAGCGCTCCGAGCGAGCCCGGCCAGCACGTCTCTGCAGATGGCGGGCTGCGGGAGCACGCAAGAAAGCGTCGAGACAGATGCGTGACGCAGCGCGCAGGACCGCCCCCCTCCCCCTACCCCCGCGCCCCCGGGAACCCCGCCAGTGCGTGCCGCGCCCCGCGGTCCCTGCTCCGCGCGACACATCTCACAGAACACATCGATAATCGCGTGGTGCGTGAGCCCGCAGCGGGCTCGGACTCGGGTAGGTAGCTCAGCGCGCGGCAGCGGCGTGCGGTGGCGCGGCGTGTGTGCCGGTGCAGGCGGTGCGTGGCGCGCGCGTGGCGCGGGCGGGGCGCGCGCGGCGGCCCGGGCGGCAGTCGCTCGACGGCAGGCGGCGGCTCGCGTCGCCCTGCGCTCTCTCGCTGCACGCTGCATCGGTGCGCTCGCGAACTCGCGACAAGGTACGCGCCGCGACCCGCACCGCACGCTGCACATGTTACACATCACACTCGTGCATTTTTCATTCATCACTTCGTAGTTTTTTTGCTTTATTTTATGCCGTATCCTAATTCGCGAAGGAACCTTTTCGGGCGCGCGCATATTGCCTTAAATTAAATTCAGGATTCGGTTAGATTTTGAAAATCGCGTTTGATAATAATAAAAACAAATTGTTGGGTAAGTAAAAATGACTAATTATTTTCTGCGTCTTACTTAAGGCTGTAACGAAATAGAAACAAGCATGCGTAAGATCTCTAATGGCAGCCGAAATATTTTGCGAAACTAAGAGAGTAAAAAAAAAACGTGGTGGAAATTTTAATTTTCTTTGTTATATTAAGGAAAAAATGGAATTATTATGGGTGTCATTAATTTTATAATGGTTTTCGAGACGCAAAGACTGCGCTTCGTTTTATCTTACAGAAGATGTCATGAGGGAGAAAACAGCAAAAGCACTGGCCTGATGCCAAGTGTCGACCGCGGCACACATCTTTCAGTAACGAAATATTTTAGAAATATCAGAGAATAATGTCTGAACATTTAAATGTCTGTAGTGGACTGCAAATGTACGATCTCGAGAAGATGAGCTCTGTCATCGTTTGTTCGGTTGATAAATGAGCGTGCTGGAGACCAACACGTACCCTACCTCAGATAACTAATTAGAACAGTTAGCTCTCCCAGTGATCTGTGACTACTTTCTATATGAAAGCGTTTTCTAAGAAACTCAAATATTTCATTTGTCATTTCTTCGTATCTTTAAAAATCTTATCTTAATATTTCGCACATTTTTGCAAAATGATTCTAATAACGGAAGAATAAATCTCTAAAATGGACACCTCAGCGCAATGTTCATATTTCCTTGGAACGTTCATTTTAGTTGATTTTCTTTCATGAATATTTTCGGCGTGAGGCTCGATCTCCACGCCCAGAATTATGATAACGTACTTGATGACAAACATGGAGATAACAGATTCGCCATTTCGGCAATCATCTTTAGCATTCTTATTTTTTTTTTGTAATTACATTCTTAGGTACAATTATAAGATTTCAGTTTTCACTAATTATTGTTTGTTTGTAGATGCATATAGAAAAGACAGTGATAACATAACACAACATCTCGCGTGCTTTTACCGTAGATTAGTCGGAGATGTATCTACAGAACAAGAAAATTTATTATTATTATTATTATTATGAGCCTGTAGTGTCCCACTGCAGGGCAAAGGCCTCCCTTCCATTCTTCCACTCTTCTCTATCTTTTGCCACTTCCGGCCAATCCTTTAGAAAGGAGTCCAAATCGTCACGCCAAAATTTAAGTACATGTAAAAATGTTGGCCAACCCTTTTGCCATAAGTATCAATTTATATTCTATCCATTTGTACAGTTATACCTTAGATCGAGTTACATTCGAAGGTTTCCCTGAGATCGAGTGTCAGTTTTGTCTCTATGAATACTTGGCACGCGGCTTGGCATGTTGCGGGTATCACAACCTTTCTCTCCGCTAGAGTGCTACCTCTTCTTATTGGCCAAATACTTGAGTATTATCTATAAACAGGATATTGGCCATTCATTGGAGAATTACTATATTATTATAAACAGGATTTTGGCCAAATATTGGACACTTACTAAATTATTATAAACAGGATATTGGCCAAACATTAAAGCATTATAAACAGGGAATTGGCCAAATATTTGAGTATAGAATGATTTATTTTTTGATTAAATGTATTGGCCTACAAATCTTAAAATATTTAGTTACATCAGTTCACACCTCCAAAGACACGCAACGGATTTTAATGCAGTTTTCATTTATAGAAAGAAAGAAAACATATGTAGTTTATAATAAATTAGCCTCTGCCAGCGGCTTCGGCCGCGTGAAAGTCGGTTTTTCCATACAAACTTCCAATCCCCTTTTACCCCTTAGGGGGGAAGTTTCGTAAAATTCGTTCTTATCGGATGTTTACACCTTATAAGGAACCTATTTGCCAAATTTTAAGTTCACAAACTTGTGTGTTATAGTTTCTGAGATTTTGTGATTAATCTGCGAGTGATATTTCGCTTTCATACACCGTTAAAGTTTGATCGTTTTAACCCCGTGGAGGGTCGATTCGGTACATAAAACACTATCGATTTGTAAAGATAAAATTAAAAAATAAAGTACTTTTTTTTAAAACGAATTAATTTATGCTTAATCGAAATTAATTTCTTTAAGTAAACGTCAGCTGGGCGAGTTCAATGACATGTAGGTAGTTAGTACGCAACAACCGACAACTACCTACAAAGTCATTGGCTCGTTTACTTAAAGACATTAATTTCGTACGTGCGTATATCGAGTTTTAGAAAAAAGTATTTTAAGATCACCAATGTCCATGTGTCCAAGAAAGGTTTGTGTATATAATTTGCAACCATGGCAAGCTAGGGCCAGTCGCTAATTTTAATATGAACATTGGATATTTTTCCCATACTTGAGTATTTTAAATAAGATTCGAGAGTGCAAAAATAGCTTAGTACTTTTGTTTTCTGTTAGTGTTTGAATAAAGGGAGTGTGTGGTCAATTAGTACATTCGAAATGAGATGCTATTTTTTTGGTTTCTTGTAAATTTCCACATGGGAGGACTAAAAGTTATAGGGAAAGGATTTGTTTATAAGGAACTATAACCACTACGCCACTACACCACTATCACTACTACGCCACTACGCTACTACCACCCTTGCTATGGATTAAGTTTTATTCTATTCTATTCTATGGCTGCGTGAAAGTAGAAAATTGACCCAAGGGAACATTTTCCAGAAGTTTTATCTAAATCCATTCAGCCATTCGGGCTTGTGGAAGAATACATAGTTACAAACACTCAAACTTTCGATAATATTAATGTAATATAATTTAGAGAACATCAGTTAATTTAGACCAAACAGATTTTATTCGCATTGTACCTATAGCCTTATTTACATTCACACAAATTACGAGTGTGTTTATGGTTTCATAAGTCATAAAACAGCATACAATTTATCAACTATTCTGTTATTGTATACGTTTATTACGAAACTAATTTGTAACACTGTTGGCGTAATTCATTCTACAAATGCATGAGAGATCCCCGCTGAGTTGTCTACGAACTTTCAAGTTTGCTATATGTATGGTATAAGTCAACATAAGTTCCTGACTTTGGCCGTAAGCCCTTAACACTCACAAATTCCCAGTTGCGAATTCCGGAAAACTAATAGTCAAAGGCAAATTGTCATTTCAGTTGGAACTACTGACGTTTGGGGCAATTTGTTAGCTATCCCCAAGAGATGCAATTTCCCCCTTCTGCCTAATTGCTCCCGGGGCTTGCTACTACAAAGCTAGTTAGGAAACTGCCTCTCGGACCACTTGTGTCGCCTCGACCCCAATCAATTATATGCCCACTGTGCCCAATTTGCCCACACCGTGCCCACTATGACCGGTGCTTTTTTTTTTTTTTTTTTTTTTTTTTTTTTTTTTTTTTTTTTTTTTTTTTTTTTTGGTGGTGGGTAAAATCATCCAATGACATCTCCCACCCTTGGGCGGAGCGGGAGATAGTGTCAGACTCTTACTGACTAAAAACCCACCCCGTTCCTTCGTGGCCTTAGATACCAGGGCCGGGCTTTCCTTTCGGAAGCAAACCCTTGGCCCCAGTAGGCTTCGACCCTGCCTGCCTGCAGCTAGCAGGCTGGGTCTCTACGGTTTGCTGACAACTCCTTGAGGCGCGCGGGAACAGTGCGCGCCGTTGACGACCTGGGCTTGGTCCGGATGTTTACCGGACGGTCGGACAGCGAGCTACCCATAGCTCGCCGTCCGCAAGCCCGCGTCTACGTTGGCTGGAAATCAGGATCGGAATCGGAATCCCCGCGGCGGCTGGGCCTTGTGGGCCGTTGCCTCTCGCGTGCGGCCTCCTCCTTTGCTAGCATTACTGCTTCGCAGAAGGAGGCGACCGCCTGCCATCCCTCCTCGCTTCGGACCATGGCCCGTACCAGGGCCTGGCGCGAGAGATCGCCGCTGCCGATCGCACTCACGAGAACACGGCGATGCTCTGCCCAAGCGGGGCACACTTCGACCGTGTGCTCCACCGTGTCCTCCGGGCAGTCCACGCAGTGGTGGCACCCGGGCGTCGGTTCCGCACGAATCCGGAACAGGAACCTCCCGAACTTACCGTGTCCGGTGAGAACCTGGGTCATGCGGAAGGTTAGGACGCCGTGAGGTCTTTCCAGCCACGCCTCAAAGAGGGGCCTTACCGACTATGACCGGTGCTGAGACAATGTCACCGTGAGATCCATATTACCACGCTTACCGCGCACCTAACACTTTGACGTTGGATTTCTTTATTGCGGCGCTTGCCGACTTCAATCAACCTTTAAAACATTCACTGTTGATTAGATTCTCGTAGATTTCACTTTATATTTCATTTCGTAGCTCGTTTTATGTATTTCTGCTTCTAATTGGGCGTGTAAAATGTAAAATATAGTTCTGTCGTAGATTGCGAATACGTAGTAGAGAATGTGACCTCACATTTTACACCGATGAATCGCGTACATATTATTCTTTAGACGAATAATTTTCAGCAAACGACATTGTGACGATATCTGTGCGAGTGCCAGACACAACAGTGAATGGTTTACACATGCTTCCTAAAGTAGTGTCACATAATTATTTGCTTGAACAAAAATGATCGGTATTTGGACTAAAATAGCCGCCATGCCCAGAATAACATTGTTAATCGCGTGTGACCGCACAAATTGTAATTAAACTGTGTAAATAAATACATCACTGTTTCTGTTGTACGCCGCAAATCTAAATAATTGAATTTGTGCAAACTATGTGCAAATAGAACTATTAGTACCCATTCAAAGTCTAGCGGTGTAAGAGAGAGAATAAATGTGTCCATAGGCAATGTAAATAGTATAAGCTACTTATGGTCGACACGTTCAGGTTTCATGAAACCTTATACGTTTTATATCGTGGTATTGGAACAGAAATTATATTCTGATTGGTCCTTGGCCTTTGCGTAATTAATGTCATTAGTCTTCACTTTCTTCAAGATCATTGAGGACTCTTTGAAGCCTTTTAAGGACAAGTTAATTTGAATTGATGTATTTTCCCCAATGAGTATGAGTCTTGTTCAAGGTTTGTCTTCTTAATACAGGTTTTTCAAATGTTCTTCCTCTCCAAAGTCCCACCTACGGTATTCCATAATTATATATGTGTTGTCTTCTTCAAGTCTATCCAGGAAACATTTTCTCGCACCATGCGCGTCTCAAGGGGATATCAGTAAAACCGTAGGGGCTTAGCAGGCTCGAAGTCTACTGGGGCCTTGAACGAAGGCAAAAAAGAACATAGGAGTGGATTTTAGTCAGTAAAAGTCTGACACGCCTTCCTGCTCCGTCCTAGAGCAGAAGTAGTCATTTCCTACCTAAAAAAAGCCTTCATGGTACTTAACCACGCATTCGGATCGCCTCGCCACCTCTTCTCGGACCGGCCTCAGTGATGTTGTACGTCTTCTGGTATACTCTGAATGGAAAAAAAATGTGTAAAAAGTAATAAAATCGGCACGGGTCCGAAGTCTACTGGGGCCGTGGGTCCTAGGATGCAAGGGAACTGGAGGAATAAAAGGTATAGTTTTAGTCAGTAAAATCTGACACGCTATTTCGCTTCGCCTTAGAGCAGAGGAAGTTTGCAAGTCTTCAAGCGCGCTCCATCGTCGACCACATCATAGTTTTCATTAGATGACATAGTGGTCAAGCGCGAGCCTATCAACAATCAAAAAATAAGTAAGATGACTTCACACATCAAAAAAAAAAAAAAAATTAACTTCAAAGTTTAGCTACGCTTGCTGAGGTCTGTGGAGAGGTGACCATCCATTGCATACTGTTCCTTTGTGCCGTTAGTCCGAACTGTCATTCGAACATCTTCGATGGTTATTATGCGTGGTCTGGTCAGATGACAGAAAATCTGACGCCATTTTTGCCAAGGGGTATCGTTATAACCCAGTTAATGTCGTGAAGGTCAGATAGGCAACTGCCATTTTGCATGGATCAACTGATCCATGTAAAATACTGATGTTCTGCTACATTCAGTTACACTGGAAGTTGATACCAAATTTTTTGGGAAAAGTAAAGGTAAAAAGTACCAGATGTAACTATTCCACTACTGTGGAACGGCGTCTTCTCATTCAGAAGTCCAAATTCTCTCACGATGTTTGGTTTCTCGGAATAAATCATTCGATAGCGTCTTATCCAACCTACTAGGGTTATTTTATTTTAGGTTGGAAATCTTCCAATGACTTCTCCAGCTCTAGTGAGAAACGGGCCTCACCTTTATCCTTCATGCGTTCTAGGACCATGACCTTCCTTTTCAAAAATCCCTTATGGTGTTGCTGACCACCGTAGGCGCGGGCTTGCGGACGGCGTGCAATGGGTAGCACGCTGTCCGATCGTCCGGTAACCGACCGGACCGAGCCCAAGTCGTCGACGGCGCGCTCTGTTCCCGCGCGCCTCAAGGAGCTGTCAGCAAACCGTAGAGGCCCAGCCTGCTAACTGCAGGCAGGCAGGGTCGAAGCCTGCTGGGGTCAAGGGCCGTTTTCTGAGAGGAAGGCTCAGCCCCGGCACTATAGGCAACGAAGGAACGGGGTAGGTTTTTAGTCAGTAAGAGTCTGACACTACTTCCCGCTCCGCCCAAGGGCGGGATTTGTCATTGGATGACATTTGTGTTGCTGAAATCTCTTTGAGGCGCTCGTCGACGACTTGGGTTGGGTCAACTAGATGGCGAGCTACCTATTGCTCGTAGTCTGCAAGCCCGCCTGACGTGGTGGTCAGACTTAGGATCAAGATGGTTGAGGCGTGCAGATGTCCGTGCCATCATGTGTGGTCGTCTCCTTCGCCAGCATTATTGCCTGGCAAAAGGAGGAAAGTTCCTCTCATTCACTCTTGCTCCGGACCATAGCCAAAGCCCGAAAGAGGTCGCCATCACTGATCGCCTCGTTTTTCTTTCTTTTATTTTACAAGGATAAGGTGGTGGCCAGTCCAAGCGGGGCACACCTCCACAGTATGTAGTATGGGCCGCAGTGTCCGTCAAGCAGTCCGCATAATGGTGACACCTGGGCATTTTTTCCTTATGAATTTAGTGTAGGAACTTACTACATCCGGTAAAAACCTACATCCTGGAACGCAGTTGGGTTTTAGTCAGTAAAAGTCTAATTCCCTTTCGCTCCACCTAGAGCGAAAAAAATTATTTGATGATTTCCCATACCTAATCAGATTGGCAGATTCATGATTTATTTCAATATCTCTCTAAGTACAGTAAATAATCACTATTTTCACCATGAAACACAAGATCTGAAAACCTATAGGCCGATAGTTAAAATAAATGGTTTAATTAAAATACAGTCATTGATCGTTTCAAAGGAATTTTAAAACCATTTAGCACAATGTGTAACGACGTCGATTCCTTTATTTTTTAATTTCTCTCTCGCCTTTAGGCATAGGTATTGAATTCCCGCTGAATTTAATTAAAATCTGTGTTAAATTCGAGTGACTATGAGGCAGTGATGTAAGAGCTGCCGCCTCGCTGAATGGATGGTCGGAAATGACTGAAATTATAGTGGTTTTTAGGCTACTGAAATAAGTTTCTAGAATTTATTTAGACTTTCCTGCCTGGAAAGGTATTGATTACATAAGGACAATCATTGAATTGTATTTAAAATTATATAATAATAGTTTTTTCGTTTCATTAAAGGTAAGGAACACTCAGCAGGTAAAGATCATTTGTAGTAGAACTTATTCAAAGCTCATCAGTAGATTTTATCAAAATTGTCAAGGTCATCCGGTTAGATACTTATCTAGAGGCGATTCAATTTTCTGACCCGAATACCGTCACATAATCCATCTACGTCCCATCAAAACGATGTTGCTGTATCATTTTCCCATTTGTTAGTGTTACTCGGCACTGCATCACCCATCACCACTAGACTCATCGGCTCCACTCGGCTCCACTCGGCTCCACTCGGGGCCCGGTACTCGATTACAACATTAATTTAAAGAGCGATCTGCAACCTACACCTATTTTATCTCGTTAGTCACTGCGAACATTTTTTTCACGAAAAATCCCCCATCATTTTCCGAATGCAATTTATCACAAACTTACTCCACATACGTTTGTCGCTGTTGTGACCTGATTTTTTACTAATGGCTGCCAATAATAAAAACAATACATAATACGTTATGAAAATATGTAGTTCGCGATTGGAATGCGTATCAGTAGACCCCACAGCGATGGGGAGCTAATATTCAAATAGATAAATCAAATGTCTAGTCCTGCCGGCTTTTTGCACGGGGAAGATTGATGGCGAAATTTTTAGCAAAAATTCCTCTAGATGATCGTCGACTATTACGTAGAGGCTTTTGTACGAATGATAATACGGTCCGAGGGAGCGACGAGCGATGTGATTGCAGAGCCGAGATATGTTCCCGTTGAAAACTGGCTTAGTCACGTCCGCAGGGCCCTGGCAAGCTAGAGCGGTAAACAATCACATATATATACATGTACTCCCAAATTCTATATCGATAGGTGTTGTGTATTGATCACTTCTTCATAATATCATGACTTGCTGCATAATCGCGTAATTTTTATGATAATCGAAACCTTATTCCATTCTCAGAACGAAAATGTCAAACAAAATTGATCTGGTTTTCTATTGAAGTTACACGATTAGGTTGTACGAATGGTAACCGTTGCGTGTCTGAAATCTACCCTATATCATTTTTATTGTCTAAAAATAAATTTATTAATGTTTTTGCGAATAAACGTACGTTTGGAAAGTAATCCTAGATGTAGGACTTACCTTTAAATCGACTCATTCATATCACTGGCATGAAACAATTATGAAGCATTGACAAGCCATTGTTCATGGACGTTTCGCTTCATAACACAGGATCATTTATATAACCACACAATATTACTCACTCTCACATTTTTTTCTTTTACCTACAGCGACTCTCACTAAACATTAATTTTTGTTTCAGGTGCGACAATTGTGGACGTTGGTGTAGGTATCAGTAGTGTCTGACAATCAGTAGTGTTAATCAGTGCTTAGTTCTCCGTCAGTCATATTTAAAGTGCCTAAGTTACATCAGTTAGTACATTATTGACCAAATAGACGGTGTAGTGTAGTGAACTTGAACTTCTGTGTAGAATTTTCTCGTGAGCCGTACTGATATAGAAGTTGGAAGATAGTGAGCTTTTTTTTCATCTTCGAAGCGATTCTGTGTTCACCGATTATGACATAAAGGTAAGCTATTTTTTGTTTAAAGTTAAGTTTGCTTTTCTATTTTCACGAAAATGGAGAACTGGGAGTATTGAATGTCTTTTTATAAACTGTGATTCTATAGGTTTTGGTTGCGATTATATTTTGCTCATTTTCATTGAATTCAACCGAATTTTCCGCTTTGAAAATCGGGTTTCACTTCAACTTTTACGGTATCTTGCTATCGGGCATTTTAGCGAACGTTGTTTCCTGACGTACACTGCGGAAACTCCAGCAGTTTTTATAGCCTTCGTATAGGGATCGTTCGAAGCCAAGATTTTGATGAATGAGAAGCGCAGCAATTCATCATAACACCGTAACAGAACATTATTTATGCATCGCAGGATTCTCATCTGTGTAACTATAACCCATAAATTAAAACAAAAACTAGGCCACAACTCTGTTTACTATAAACAACGCTTATTGGCAACGATATTCATATTTACATACTCACGAAATATTCTTCTGTCGATTGCAAAACATTCTTTTTTAGCTTTTTTTTTGCGTAGGTAGAAAGACGTTTAGCTTTGTTAGATTTTCAGACGAAATTAAAGTACTATTTTTATACATAGAATAAATTGGTCTGCGTAGCGTCGTGACTTTTATAGGTTTCATGTATAGCATAAAGTTGCGTGTTCAAAGCGTGCAAGTACCTACCAATGGGCAGTTTTCTATTCATATGTACCAATATTTCCAAATATAAAAAAAAAATGGTTTTTATTTTACACATGCTTACATGAGCCCATATAAGACGTCAGAAGCTAGTGGACTCTTCCAATTAGTCGAATATGGAGAAGAACCGACAGAAACTCCTTGGTTTATCAAAGACATTACTGACATCCTGAGTCTCGGAAACTACTTAAAGCCTTTGATCCCGGTTGTCATTCATAGGTTTTTGACACAGGTAGTCAGACACCAAAGAGACCATCAGTCTATCCAAAGAGTATTGAGTTGCCCAGTTATACTGGGTTGAGGAGATCTGATAGGCAGTCGCTCCATATTAAGCAGCGGTATTCAGCCTCATCTGGTTAGACTGGAAGCGGACTGAAACTCTCTGGTGGGTTTGTCATCATCAGGTTTATGCTCTCTAAGATCGCTACAGAAGCGACACTAAAGACTCTCTTTAAGAAGAAAGTGCCTATCGCTCCCACCAGAAAAAATGTGGATGTTCGCTTGAACACAGTCCGATTTAACGTAGCCCACGCAGACATTGTGGATAATTTCAAGGAAATCACTTTTCACGTCGAAAATGGTCTAGGAACTGTGACTGAAAACTTACTTCAGCATTACTGGAGAAAAACTACGCAGATAGATTACTTAGAAGGCAACAGTGACTGGGCTCTTAAGCTAGGTAGTGCGCTTCACCATCAACGATTGCATCACTGCTTACCATCAGATGCTTCAAAAAAAAACAAGAGCATGTCCCTTGGGAATAATGAGATTTGATTTTGGAACTATTAAAAAAAAAAACACATTAAGCGTATAAAAGTGTACGTGCATTTCACTTTGATTTTAATATATTATAAATCTCTCACTGGCGTTCCGAATTAAACCTTAGCAACCTTCGTTTCAGTTGGAATTAAAAAAAAAAAAACAAACATTCAACATGCCATCCGCGACATAAAGACACTGTTTTATCTTTTAGTCACATAATCTTCTATATTTTATATATATAAAAGCGAAATACCACTCACTGATTAATTATAAAATTTCTGAAACTATTCTGAAATTTGGCAGGTGGGTTCCTTATAGGACATTCGCTAAGACCGGATTTTACGAAACTCCAACAAGGGGGTAAAACGGGGGTTGGCAAGTTTGTATGGAGAGGCCGACTTTCACGTGAGCGAAGCCGCTGGCAGAAACTAGTCTACTATACACGCTTAAATTTTGGTCGTTTTAATTCTGTGGAGGTTCAGTACATGCTACACTATCGATTTGTAAAGATAAAACGAGTCAATGAACTTGTAGGTAGCTGTCGGTCGCTGCATACTAACTACCTACAGTTCGTTGACCTCGCTCAGCTGATATTTACTTAAAGAAATTAATTTCGTACATGCGTGAATTAATTCGAGTTTAAAAAAAAGTACTATATTTTTCATTTTTATCTTTACAAATCAATAGGGTTTCATGTACCGAATCGACCCTCCGCGGGATTAAAACGACCAAAATTTAACGGTGTATACATAACGATAATAACAGCAAATGGCGTGTTGTATTAATAGCATTTCACGCAAGTGTTTTCCGCCCTAAAAAAAAAAAATTCAATTTTTGTTTTGTCTTTAAAATTTTAAAGCAAATAGAATAAAATTTATTTCCTCGTTATCTATATAGAATCGGATCAAATAGTTAGCACTATTATAACATTGGCCGCGATCCAACTCTGCGACACTAGCCGTGGCCTTACTAGAGGTTGCTGCTATTAATCTAAACATAGTGTAAGCTGTTGTAATTGTATTATTACTGTTTGTATCGTTCAATGTCCTTAACGTAGAAGGGTGTCCAGGAGCCTGCCAAACACCACTTGGTTTGGCAGGCTCCTGGACATATTTTTAATATGTCTTTTTGTATAGTTTTAATCGCGTGGAGGAGTGATTCGGTACATGAAACACTATCGATTTAAAAAGACAAAATTGAAAAACAAAGTACTTTTTTTCTAAAACTCGAATTAATATACGCATGTAAAAAATTAATTTCTTTAAGTAAACGAGTCAATGACCTTGTAGAAAGTTGTCGGTCGTTGCGTACTAACTACCTACAGTACATTGGCCTCGACCAGCTGATGTTTACTTAAAGAAATCAATTTCGTACTTACATGCGTAAATAATTTCGAGTTAAAAAAAAAGATTTTTATTTTTAATTTTTACGTTTACAAATCGATAGGGTTTCATGTACCGAATCGACTCTGCGCGGGATTAAAACGATTAAAATTTAACGGTGTATAAGTAGGTATTGGCGAAAGAAATTGAATGTCGCTCTGAAATCGACGAAATTACATTATGCGGACGTCGAGCTATCGGTAGCGCGCCGTCCGGCCGTCCGGCGGTAACTGATCGGACCGAGTCCAATCATCAGTGATCCACGCGCTCCTAAAGAGTTGTCAGCAAACCGTAGCGGCCCAGTAGGGTCGATGCCCGCTAGCTAGGACCGCGGGGAATTTCTGAAAAGGAAACCCGTAGTCCTAGCACGCAAAGGGCAACTGAAGGACACAGGTGTGGTTTAAGTCAGTAAAAGTCTGACACGTCATTGGATGATTTTCCATCCTTCAAAAATGCAAAACACCCTTACACAATACACCCCCCAATTAGAAAATTAAGTTAGAAACATAATGCAAGCTTTTACTTAAATGCTAAGTGCATTTAAGTAAAAGCTTGCATTACGTTTAGTCTTTTCATAAGAAATTAGTTATCCTAATTGAAGGTAAATAATAACAATACACTGATAGCACACAGGTATTGGTATCTAATCTACGTACCTACACACACGTAAACATTCTAGTGACGCAATCAAAATTCAATAAGATTTGTTCATTTTTTTTTTATTTGATTCATTTTTTTTACACCTTGGGTTACGTTACTGAAATTTAAGTAATGATCCCTAATCTTCTCAAGTAATAAATATAGTCTATGTTACTCAGGGTGAATGTAGCTTCCTAATGGTGAAAGAATTTTTTAAATCAGCACAGTAATTTTTGAGTTTATTCATTACAAACATACACACAAAAATACAAATCTTTCCTCTTTATAATATTAGTGTAGATTAGTTTAGATATTGAAGCTCATAACACTTGCCAGTAAGAAATTCCCACAAAATACTAATTCATTCGTTACCCTAAGGCGTTGTCAATAATCTGATTTATATTACGTTACTGAGATAACGTTTTGTGACAGAAATACCAAATTACTGAAACGTAAAGACAAATGTTGTGACTGTTGTTGTTCTGTTTATGTAACAAATTATCGCAATATGAATGTGAGAAACTGTCAAGCGTTAAGGCTTTCCCCCCTAGCGAAGTTACCATCGTTTCGTTATCGTCAAACGCTTAGAGTTTGCCACGCCTCCAATTCCTTTATTGTGATCACGTGACTGAGTGTTGAGATATCGCCAGAACAAAATAATTGAAAGCGTGGCGAACTCAAAGCGTTCGACGTTAACGAAACGATCGTAACTTGGCTAGGGGTGCAGATACTTGTTCTGTTTTGTGTATGTGAGTTTAAAAGTTTGTGAACACACCCACGAAATAGGAGTCATCATCATTATTTCAGCCGAAAGACGTCCATTGTTGGATATAGGCCTCCCCCAGGTGTTGCCACAACGATCGGTCCTGTGCGTCTTGCATCCATCGGATGGATCCAAACAGGACTAATACTCGAAAATACTACACTGACTTCTCCAGCTCTAGGGTGGAGCGGGAACACGTATCAGAATTTAGCTGACTAAAACCATACCTATGTTCCTTCTTTGCCTTTGCGTTCCAGGACTCCATGTTTCCCTTTTGTAAGTCAACCCGTAGTAGTAGGCTTTGGCCTTGTTGGGCTCCTAAGTTTTTGTGTGTAGGCGCGCGTGGCACACTACACACCGTCGACGACTCAGGCTCGCTACGGACGGTTACTAGACGGCCGGACAGCGAGCTACCCCTTACTCGCCGTTCGCAAGCCCACATTTACGGTGGCTGGAAATCGGGGTTAGGTTAGGTTAGGCTGGCATTTAGGGCCTGAGGAAGTTCGTTCGCTTGCTACTACTTCACAGAAGAGTGGTGTTGTGGTCGCCTTTTTGTTACGACGGTCGAAATAACTCAGGTGTTCATATAAAGCATAATATAAAAATGAATAGCTGTTCGTTAGTCTCGCTAAAACTAGAGAACGGCTGGATTGATTTGGCTTTTTTTAATCTTGGAATATTCGTGATACTTCGGGGAAGGTTTAAACGGTGAGAAAATAAGGAAAAATTCAGGAAAAAATATCGACTATTATACGGTATAAAATTTGTCGGGTCAGTTAGTAAAGCATAAATATGAATGCTTATCTATACGTCCTTGCAAGGGAACACTGTCAACCTTCTTAGTGCAGGTAGCGAGCATGTTAAAGCACTATTAACCGCTTTAATCGGATTAAAGCGCTGTGTGCTTTGTCGTACACCGCTGTGTGAATACTTAGTTAATGTGCATACCTCCCATTATAATATCCTCGTGAATTAGAAACTCCGCTAAGTGGTATGGAAGTTTTGCTGCCAGGTAAATGCAGTTTTTGTGCTTTTAAGTATCTAGCTTTTGCCAGCGGCTTCGCTTGTAGAAATTAGAAAATTATGCGAAGGGATAATTTTCCTGGATTAAAAAAGTGTTCCATGTTCTGTTGCAGAACATGTCTAGCCATGTGCCAAATTACATCTAAATTCCCGTCCGATTATAATTTAGAGGTTTTCAAGACTAGAACGAAGGGGCTCAGTGCGCTTCACTATTAATGATCGCATCACTGCTTACCATCACGAGGGATTTTAGTCAAGCACTAGTTTGTTATTAAAAAAAATACGTTCGGCCTTTGAGAGCAAAGGTTTAACAAACGCACACATACAAACGTTCGCCTTTATAATATTAACGTGTGGTGTGATTTAATTTGTTTACTTACAGAATTAAAATGTATATAGGAATTTTAAGGGCTTTGCTGCTATACCATTGTTTTACCTTTACATAGCCAACCTCGCTTTAAATCCTCGTAAACATTAAAATGTTTGTCCAAATATCGGGTTTATGTCCCCAATACTGGCGTAGAGGCTTTCGCAGAAGGCCGAGGGGCCATCAGCTGTCGAAGTGCCACCTGCCACCTGCATCCGAACCAATCCTTATACTTTACTCCTAATACCTACCTCTTAAGGCGATGACGTGTTTCGAGTTAATTGAAATTTATTTCCTAAAACTGAAAAACACGTAACATGGCGCGCCTATTGGAGTTGTCAGCAAACTGTAGGGGCCCAGCAGGGTCGAAGCCTACTGAAGCCAAGGATCAATTTTTGAAAGGAAGGTTCGACCCCGGTATGAAAGGTAACGAAGGAACAGGAGTGGGTTTTCTCGCCCCGCCCAAGGGTGCGGAGATGTCATTACATGATTTTCCCACCGGAAAAAAAATCATGTAATTTATTTAATATTAATGTGATATTGACTTAACTGTCAAAAGCTGAGAGTTCTATAAGATACCATCTATTCGTTTTTAACACTGATGATAGAAACCCAAAAAATGTATTTTTGTTTGTAATGAATAAATTCAAAAACTTCTAGACCGATTTAAAAAATTCTATCACCATTTTAGTTTTTCTTCATAGATATCTACATTTTAGAATGTGTAACCGACTTCTTGATAATTAAAAAGTATCGGTCAGGTTAAAATGAATAATTATGAGTTGAGTGTTTTTTTGTAATAGGTACTTTACCATAACTACATAATGATATTTTAGTAATAAATGGAAAATGATTTCCTATTTTTTCCAATAACATGATTTTTTATGCAGTTTTCGCAAAGATAATATAGAGAAGCAAAAGTGGAGAGTATTCCCCTTAACTCCCACCTCTTAATGGATTCAGATGGTCGCAGCGTTATTACTGGTTATTACCGCTGACCACATATTTTATGGCTTCGTCCGGTTCGGGTATTTAACACCGTTTTACTACCAACTAAATCATGCGCCATGACTTTATCACCAGTGCACTTATGTGTTGAAGATTTGCAACATTGTTTTTGAGAAATAAGATGACAATTTTCTCTTCCTTCAACTCGTATTCGCCTAATACTTTTTTTACGTGAGAAATCATCAGATAACTTTAACTGTCTCAAAACCGTAGTGTTCCTTCAGTTGCCCTTTTTTGTTAGGGCTGCGGTAACTCCTTCGAAGAAATCGCAGCCCTGGTAGGTTTAAGTCGTCGATGGCGCGTACTGTTCCCGCGCGCCTTAAACAGTTGTCAGCAAACCGTAGAGGCCCAGCAGGGTCGAAGCCTACTGGGGCCAAGTGTCTGCTTCTGAATGGAAGGTTCGGCCCTGGTATGTAAGACAACAAAGGAACGGGGTGGGTTTTTCGGAAAGTAAAAGTCTGATACTATCTTCCGCTCCGCCCAAGGGCGGGCGATGTCATTGGATGATTTTCCCCCACCATAAAAAAAGACTTGTCAGAAAAATTGCCCTGCCAGGTAAAATTTTTCTGACAACTCTTTGAGGCGCGTGTGGAACACAACGCGCTGTTGACGGCGAACTACCCAAGGCTCGCCGTCCGTAAACCCATAGCTACAGTGGATGATATCCGTCCTGCTACTGTCGACTAAAAGTAATTTATTTTTCCATGTTTTTAGTTAGCCGTGTTGGCCGCTTCTACTTATGTAAGACCACCTTACCAGATCTTGAGCTCCCTCTAAATCCACCTGCTAATTTGACCTGGGCACGCCACGATCGAGGCGGTAAGGCCCCTCTTTGAGGCGTGGCTGGAAAGGCCCCACGGCGTCGTCACCTTCCGTTTGGCGCAGGTGCTGACCGAACACGGCAAGTTCGGTCCGTACCTGTACAAGATTCGTGCGGAGACGACGCCCGGATGTCGCCACTGTGCGGAGCGTCCGGAGGACACGGTGGAGCACACAGTCGAGGTGTGCCCCGCTTGGGAAGAGCATCGCCGTGTCCTTGTGGGGGCGATCGGCGGCAGCGATCTCTCGCGCCGGGGTTTGGTTCAATCCATGCTCCGGAGCGAGGAGGAGTGGCAGGCGGTCGCCTCCTTCTGCGAAGCAGTGATGCTAGCAAAGGAGGAGGCCGACCGCATCAGGCAACGGCGTACACGCCGCCGCCGCCGCCGGGTTTCCGATCCCGATTTCCGGCCACCGTAGGCGCGGGCTCGCGGACAGCGGGCAATGGGTAGCTCGCTGTCCGTCCGTCCGGTAACAGACCGGTCCGAGCTCAAGTCGTTTACGGCGCGCACTGTTCCCGCGCGCCTCAAGGAGTTGTCAGCAAACTGAAGGGGCCCGATAGGGCCGAAGCCTACTGGGGTCAAAGGGTATGTGAAAATGGCACCCGGGGCCCTGGGACCAAGGCGAAGAATGGAACGGGGTAGGTTTTTAGTCAGTAAGAGTCTGACACTACTTCCCGCTCCACCCAAGGGCGGGATTTGTCATTGGATGATTTTACCTACCGAAAAAAAAAAAAAAAAAAAAAAAAAAAACCTGCTAATTTGACCAAGTCGAAGACACTTGGTTTGCAACTCAAAATATTCCTGACTTTTCTCACTTTATAGTACTTAGTCGGAAATGGTACGAATTATTAAAATAAAAACCATTTTCCATGAAAATCGTGATCAAAATATTTAATTGAAATTAATATCTACTCTTCTCTCCTACTCTTCTGAAAATTACGCATAATTATAATTAAATTAAGAGCTTTTTAATCAACTCGTCATCAAATTATTCCTCGGAAATCGTGATAAAAAGCCGTCATTCCGCAATTTCAATAATTGAAATGATTTCCTGAATTTGTTTCAGTTTTCTGAATCGTGTTGCATCTGTCAATGCGTTCGATCGAATCAAATATTCGAAATTCTGATTCGATTCACATTGAAATGAACTGTTGGTTTATTAATATATTTATTAACGTCTGTTTCTGAATTGTGGCTTTATATCTTTTTCCTCTTTTGGTGCGAATTTTATCAAATATTTCCCAAAAATTCATATGAAAGTATTTTTGATACTCGTACCTACAACAAAAATGCATTTTTTTATTTCTGTCTG
Organism: Leucania comma; assembly: GCA_958295575.1. Classification (NCBI taxonomy): domain Eukaryota; kingdom Metazoa; phylum Arthropoda; class Insecta; order Lepidoptera; family Noctuidae; genus Leucania; species Leucania comma. The sequence goes on from OY282468.1 coordinate 9,927,457, forward strand.
TCAGTATATCTGTTTCTTCCGGCTAATCACCGGATCGGCTGGGCCGATTTTGACGGGACTTTTACTATACTTTTAATATAAATAGCTCATGTTATAAGGAAGTAAGTCTTATTTTAGAAAAAAAATTAGGGTACCACACAAAAAAATCTTAAAATTATGACCAAATGGCAATGTGCTGTTATGCGAGTTTGATGCGGACGACGTCGCGGGCACCAGTTAGTCGGATAGTAAAAGTTGTGACTTGAGAGCGATATAATACTCGTAATAATTATTTTTTTTTATTTTTAAATGTTTTTTATATGTATTTTAGGAAATATTCAAAAATTTAAAAAAATATGTATAGAAAATTTATAAAGGAAATAATGTAACTTTTAATAAATACGATTTTAGTCCCTTCTTTGAGGAGTGGCTGAATTTTGGTTCTGCAAGTGACCGCTAGAGGCGCTGCAAAATTTGCCATACAAAATATTTACGGCGTCGATATCGAGTAGCGACGTATACTATTGCTTAAAACTCATGGTAGAGGTACAGTCCAGTTCCATTTATGTTTTCTTGCCAGAGCGATAAACATGACTTTTAATGTTGAAACAGTCACCTATCCCGTATGATTTAGTTTCATCTATTTAAGCCACCCGCTACACTAGCCACGATCCTCTCGTGTTCAGCTCACTTGGTAACCCGCTTCCCAATAATTTTGCGAGCAACACACTCACCTAGAAAGCTTAATTAACCATAAATTGACACAAAGGAAACCCTATTCCTGTTTACACAATCACATAAGTCCTTTAAATAGATTTGTTTTCCAACACGGCAGCCATTTTGGAAACATTTTATTTATAGGCTGGGCTGTCCTTTGAGTCTTTTGTTACTGCTCTGATCCCGTGGGTCGTAGCGTGATATTAAATAGCCTATTTATAACCTTTCTCGATGAATGTGGGATAGCTAACACTAAACCATTTTTTAATTCAAACTGATTGGTACTGAGATTAGTGCTCTATGTATACTATAAATATAATATAATATTTAGAATAAAACGTCATTCCTTAATTTGTTATTTTTTGTTCATTGTGTGCTAATATATTTTCTTTTTTCTTTACCATCCCAAGTTTCATATGAATGTTAGTCATCTTTGAAAGTTTCGGCTTTTCTCATCTACACCAAACCACTCTCTCTCTCTTCTGTATATTGGTGAAAACCGCATGAAAATCCACTCAGAAGTTTTTGAGTTTATCGTGAATGGATTATACAGACTGTCAGATATGGTGGGAGACTTTTTTTTAGGGTTCTGTACCTCAAAACGAAAACGGATCCCTTAAAGGATCACGTTGTTGTGTCTGTCTGTCAAGACCCTTTATCACCGGAACGCGTGGAATTATCAAGTTGAAATTAAAACCACATACTCAAATCGGTGGTCCCTTGAAGCTGTGAAAAAGCTATGAAAAATATCAAACTTATAGTTAACGAAAAAAAGATCGGCTGTTTATATCGCAAAAACATTTATATTTCGACACTCTCAAGGGAATTAAAATTCATAGTACTTCCCGTTGGTCTAGAATATAAAAACTATAAATTTGTGGTTACGTCACAAGAAAAAAGACTTTTCGATTCGGAAAACTCTTTGCGACTCGATTCGAGAATTGAACTACGATGTTAGTTTGTACGGAACCCTCGGTGTGCGAGTCCGACTCGCACTTGACTATTTTGTTTCTTTTTATTACAAATTTAGAGTTGAGGATTGCAGATAGAATTTATGAATGTTAACGCTCTGTCACACGACACGTACTTGTTTGCCCGCATTCGACAAATTCAGATGACGTCGAATTGGAACACCAGCGTCCAGGCATGTTATTTACACTTCGCAGCCAGCTTTGTTGATTCTGGCACATATGGAACTAGACGGTAAAACGGTTGTATTTGATATATTTTATTTACCTACACTTTTGTAAACCCTTATCTTTCTATTGACGCCAGAATGCGGTTGAACTCAATGGTGCATGCAGCATTTTTTCTTTTTACTTTTTTGAAGAGTGGGAAATCATGGAATAAATTCTCCAGCTATATACTCCATCTGTTTAGGTACTTAACTAAACAGACGTGACGTAGTTTTAGCCAGGCGTGCTGACGACATCTTTGCTTACCAACAGGTGAGATAGAAAAAACTAAAAATATTTCTACCTACCCTACAAACTCAACTTAACGATAGCCATCATTAAGTTGAGTTTGTAGGGTAGTTTGTAGGATAGTTGGTAGCTGAATGCTGTACCGAAGGCAAATAAAACAGCTCACCAGCAGTCGCGCGTAATTTGTCAGTGTTTGACTAAACGTTGTCAGTTTGCTCTGAGTGATGTTTGTTCAGTATTGGCTCCGTTCCTCGATCACACAAACTATATGACCAGATGACGTCATCAATGTAATCACTGAATGAGATGAGGTGTATGGTATACTTAAATTTAGACAGTATTTTCTTTATTTTGATTGCCAATTCTGTTTTTTTTTTTTTTGGTGGGAAGCTTCGCTTCACTCAGTGCAAGTGAATTAATTTGAAATTACTTCACTTGCTCTGAGTGAAGTGAGAGGGACTTTCAGAATTTTAGTGAGTAAAACCCTCATGAAGTTACTTAGTCGAATTGTTATATTATTACACGCTTTTATTTAGTTTCACTTGTCCCGATGTTTGTCTGTGATCAAATCTTGCAAATTAAATTTGATCCACTTCCCGGTTACCAAATGAGCTGAAATTTTGCATGCATTTGTTAATCAGATGACAATACAAAATTATTATGACGACGAGCTGATCTGATGATGGAATCGGAAGGTGCCCATTGGAACTCGGTAAGAAAAGACATAACCCCATCGAGTTTGGAATCATTTGATCCGTCATGACGAATACTTTGGTGCTTTGGTTGGCCCTTCTGATGATGGAGCTAAAAGATGGCCATATTAACTCGGTGATAAGCGTAATAAGAGAACCCTATCGTCTTTGAGCTTTTTAGAATGCTCTCGATGAGTATTAATTATATGGTATATATCGCGCTATAAAAGCTTGCTATAAAAAATTGATTTCCATTTTTAATTTGTTATCTTCAAATTCAGGTTCCATTCCCGCGTAGAACAAATATTAGTATGGCCTACAGATTGATTGTTCGTTGTTCTGGGTCTGAGTATTTTGTGTATGCACACATCGCACTCCCACGATGTAGGAGTAATTCTTAGTGTGGGTTGAAAAGGTTCAATTTTTGAGAACACAAGATAATCGTAGAAGAGTTAAAAACTCATTTCGTAGACATAAAAGCGATGTGGCTACGTTTTGCCACATCACTTTTAACGCATCACATCACTACGCTTAGCTAGCTACATACACAGGATACTTAGATAGCCGTGCTTCGTATCGTACACATCAATGCAATCGAACGGCTGTCTTTGAAAACACAGTCTTTGTTCTAAGTAAAGTGGCCTGACCATTGTGATGAGGAGTCTTAGCATTGTTACAACTTTTCTACTTATTCTCTTGAAAGAGTCTTATATTCTACTTTTACAGAACCATTATTATTTAGTCCTCGATTCTGATCTATAGTTTTTGTGAGCTTAAAAGTGCAATCTACATTTCAATAGAACATCACATTAAAGTAATCATTAAACCGCGCAGAGTCCGAGTTGTGGATTACAGCCCCCTCTCTCTTAGAGAGGAGACTTGAGTCCCAGCAGTGGGCACATTATAAGACTGCTTATAATGCTATGTTTTTACCAATGGAATCGTTTAGCGGACATATCTGCCGCATGCCGATCGAGAGACGGGCGCGTAAAACACTAAATTGGTGCCCTGAAACGGTGGGATAACTTAAATGTCTTCCTTAGGAATTGGCATAAAGTGGCTCAAAACCGACATCAATGAAAGAAAAGAAGGGAGGCTTTTCCCAGCCATTCAGGCTAGGTATAATAATAATTTGAGAACAGCACATGAGTTTTTTATTCGATTTAAATATTGAGATATACTATCCTCTGTATGTTACAATGGATTTGGCAAAGAACTGTTTTATAGTCGGCCGCAAGCCTGACACCAACCCTCCTTGAGAATGCTATTGGTATTATGAATGGAGATAGAGGGAGGCCAAAGAAAAGATGAGTGGATTGTGTGAAAAGTGATAAGGACAGAACGGAAGAAAAAAACGTGCTGCGCCGACCGCAAATAAAATGGGACAAGGGCAGGAAGATGATGATGACTGTCCTTTTATATTATTCTCTCACACATTCGTGCCCCAATGAGTTTATTCCAAAATAAACAGAATCGAAACACAGTAGAGAGCCTATAGGAATCATTTATTGAAATTGTCCGCTCGCGAGTTTGTCCAGGCACCATAACAGGTATTAGGGCTCATTTCCCCGCCCCTGATTGAAATCTAGAGGTGTGCTAGCCTCTAACTTACAATCATGACATTACGTGCTGTTCAACACTACAATTGAATGCTGTGATTGATTACATTTCGTATAATGTAGCGTTTGCTCCACAAAATACTATTACTTAACAAATAAAGGCGTTGCACGCGAACAGCGGTATAGGAATTTATAATCTTTATAATCTACACAGCTTATAAATTACTAGGGATGTAGTCAGATGTAGATGGTGTAGATTAAAATTGTGGGTGAACTTTTGTAATGAAATTGGACGGGAAAGTAAAAGTTCGTTCAGTAGCCAGAGAGTCCTCGTACGCGCCTTTTAGAATGTACAGTTAATTTTTTTCCCGTTCCACTGCGATGTCGGAAAGTGACCGCTTTTGGTCTTTTTTTTTCGGAACTTTTCTGCTGATATTGTGTCGTGTTTGTTGAGATTTTGGAAACTAGAAAGGGTAATGATTATTTTGTGGTGATATCAAATCTTGAGCTAGTGCTTTGTTGATAGTAGATCTAATCGCTGTTTTGAGCAACTGAAGGAACACGCTGTGGTAAAATTGTGACAATCCATCTTGCCTCACCTTGAACAGAGGCCCTATCAAACGCGATCCATTTTAAGACCTAAACTGAGTTGTTACAGGATGGAGCTATATAGGGTGTAGGTATAGCTCCCTCACTTTTTCTCGCCCGCATGACTGACATTTGAACACGTCATAGTAGGGGTCCAGCAGGCTTCGCCTAGTTGATAATCTATAATCGTTAACGCTATTAGAAAAGTAATCAAATTTATGAAATTGACATTATCTCAACTTTGTAGCCAAGTTCATATCGTTTAAAATTACAGAATGAAATATAATCATTTCTACAATGATCATCGCTACATCCCATAGTTTTATGATATTTAAATGATATTTACGCTGAGGCGTTTCTATTTTAGAAAGAGACACGAAATGGTCCTAACTTAGTTAGGCCTGCAGGAGCTATTTGATGAACAATCGCCCCTAAATAAAATTGCTTCAGTCCGGTCAATTAATGGAAAAAATATGCAAATCCATAAAATAACAAGCAATGGCATGTTATTAATACTGGAAACCTTGAAATATAAACCTTAGCACACTTCAGTAACAAATTGTAGATGTCAAGCGATGCGCAGTTCATTTTGGCACCGTTGAATATTTGAGTGTTTCCTAAATGACATCAACAGACACATCTTATTAAATCAGATACGAGTTAAATATAGCAATGTATCACCCGCCTAAAATATGCACTTTGAATATTATTAAATAGTATTCGATACTGTAAATAAATCAATCAACACCTCGTTTTGATCTTGTCAGATAATAAAAACACAAATCAATTTACACTTTGAATAAAAATCTATAATTAATGGTATCCATCTTTCGAATATAAACAAAGCCGTGGATGACTAGTATATTTTGATACAAGTTGAGAAACTTGTAATTGCGACCGAAGTGGAATTTACCGACGAGGATTTCACTAGTGACAAATTTCTACGTGTAGCAAACGACGTTTTCAATAGACTTACGTAGAAATGAAACAACAGAATTAAAAATATTTTTTTCAATAAAGTATTAAGTATCGAAAAAGTATTGAATTTTTAAAGATTCAATTATGAAAATAAAGGCATGGAGCCGCTAAACATCTTAATATTAAAAAACTATAAGACATTCTAATATTTTTGAATTTAGAACACAGATAAATATCAATTTGTTTGCAAAACCAAATTATTGTACGGATAATACTGACGAGGTGGAGACGCAAATGAAATGCTTCTTTTGTTAAATAACTAGGATTAAATTCTAATAGCTATAATATATTAATTTGCTTAGTCTTTTAACCTCTTTGACATTCTCAAACAATTTACTTTTTTTTTTACTATTACATTATGAACACCTAAGCTATTTTTAAACCATAAACATCTAAAAGTTTACCTATCTTGCCAGTTTGAAAGATTTAGCTATATGCGACCTTTTTAACCGACTTTAAAATGAAAAAGGTTTTCTGTGTCTCAATCTTGGCTGTATGTTTGTTTTTTTTTTTTAATTTAGATCTCACAATACTGTTAATTTATGATATTCTGTTCATAAACACAATTTAAATCTTCATTAAATATTATGGCCTTAAAAACATGCGCTCTTTGCTGTGAAAAAAAGTCACCGCTATTGTTATTTGTAACGGAATCAGTAAAAATAGTCGCGTGCTATTAGTTATAAAAAAATACGAGTGTTATACATAGTATGTTGAAAAATAATTATTTAATTTCATTTTCGAGTCGGGGATTAGTTACTCAAGCCCCAAGCGAACGCCGTTCGCACACCTATCGTCTTTTTGTTGTGTCTCCAATTATCAATTAGTATTTAAAATATCTATGGATTAAACGTTTTAGAAGCACCGGACAATTATGACTCTTGTTTGTCGAATTAGGTTAAATTTAGAAGCTGATATTCGGTTTTCTCAAATAGGATGCAGTTTGAAGCCAAGACATAGGTACTTCTTGCCAATTGCCTTGACCGCTCAGCTTTTACCGATATCTACACGGACTTATATGACTTTCAGATCAAACTTTAATGAAACCAAATATTCCAATAAAATTGCAAACCGCATATAGTATGTACTTTTTCTTAATAAAGATATGTGCTCACTACAACACACCACTATCATACCATGCCATATCACCTAGAACATACTTATACTTATTTTTCTTTCGATTAATTAACTTTTCAATACACTTAATCGAAACCAGCAACAGCAAGTATCTTGGGACAAGGATGATTGTGATTCAGGACAATGACGATTCGTTTTCATTCATTAAAATCACCGCGCCTTCAGTAGTTAGCATAGGCACAACTGCGCCGTTTAGTCTAATTTAAGCCCCAATTCGATAATTGCTAAAGGCCCTAAAGCTACAAATCGAATATCAAACCGATGGTGATAATCCGCTAATCTCTAGTTTGTACGATTTGGCTTTGTCTATTGCTGTTAATCAGGAACTGAATAGATGGACAGATGTTATAATGTTCCGCAGTAAATGCTGCTTTCATGGGATACAACGCCATGTGGTCTCTCTCAACTCTCTTATCTTGGGATTGCTTCCTTATATCTTTTTAATGGCTAACTATGTGAAGTTTTATGGTATGGTCATTTGAGTGTAAGTACGGTGTCATAGAAAAATAACAAAGATTTCGTAACATAAATTCGCTTACGCGGCAAATAAGTTTAAACGTTTCCTATGGCTACTTTGATTGAGACCCGAAAATCGGTGACTGCGTATTCAAGGTCGATCGCCATGATGGTCCAACTTATGTGACGGGGATTATAAGGACAGATTTGTTTGAATATGTTGAATCGTTTGGTTCAACTTATTTCCCATGGACTGTCTTCTTCTTCCTGCCCTTATCCCACATCGCATCTTATGCACCTTATTACATGGGGTCGGTGCAACACGTTTTTTTCTTCCACTCTGTCCTGTTACCCGTCACACTATCACTAACTCCCTTTTCTTTCATATCACTCCTCACACAATCCATCCATCTCTTCTTTTGCCTCCCTCTTCCTCTCCATCCATCTACGTGTAAACTTAAAACTCCCGCGTATATTATTTCCCGTGTACAGTATGTACTTTAATTTTTCGAAACTGTTTCAGCAACCTCTGTATACATTTATCTTTCAGTGGAAAGCATACTAAACACAAGAGCTTCCAATACATAAAAGCCCACCAAAAAGGCAATTACAGAAAGTTAAACGACGCCAATATGTCAAATGACACAGGATATCGATGGGTAAAAAGCCGAAATATTCCCCGATGCGTATTCTATTGAACAATGAAGTGTTCGCTAACGCATTGTTGTACTTTACGCAACTCCGCAGAGTACTGTTGTAATGTATCAGCGAGTAAAGCCCATTTACACGCGGAAAGTTTCTCGCTTGTCAAGAGATGATAATAGCGAGGCGAGTCTTGTGGGCGAGCCGGTTGGATGTGACATTCAAACGGAAAATAATTTGAATTGTGTGACAATCGGACCCTGCAAAAGGTTTTCTAATACTGTGTTAAGAAACTTATTTTGACGCTTCCAATTTTTATAGCAGAAGCTTTTTTTTTAGTCAATGACGTCACAAAGTCGGTTTTTTTAATATTTCCTAACTATTGTTATTGTTATCAATGCCATCTAGCCTCAAATTAAGCAGAGCTTGTGCTATGCGTACTAGACAACTGATAAATTACACCGAGACAGAAAACATGATCGTGCTCATCAAACAAACGCTTGTCCTGGGTGGGAATCGAACCAACGACCTCCGGCTTAGCTGTCACGGCCACTAACCACTAGAACAACAGGCCAGTCAATTTAGGTTAGGGATATAGTGAAGGTTTAAAACTATAAACCTCGTTTTCCTGTAAACTGACCAGTTTAATTTTACTACTCTATTATTCTACAGTACTTAATTCCGCTGTCAATTTATGCCTTTTGATAGAAAAGTATTTTAGCTATATCATTGTTTTAAACATGAACTAAGTACGTAACGTGCACTTCTATTAAAATGCCACTTTTGAGGATGTTCGATCTGCGCGATAAAAAGGGTCACTATAGCTCTGAAACGCAAAAGGTCATTGAATTGACACACGTGGGTCTCAGTTAGTCACACTCTGTCAATTCTTCTCGCTCCACTGAGAGCAAGAGAAGTTATTCGAACATATCCCAGCCCAAAAAAAATTAGGCAAGTGCGAGTCCGAATCGCGCACTGAGGGTTCCGTAAAAACTAAGGTAGGTATGTAAATAGTTATTCAATAGTAGACGATTTTTCCAAATAGAAAAATGTTTATTTTTTTGTGACGTTACTACAAAATTTCAGTTTTCAGATTTATTTCTATACTTGTCCTGGCTTCAAGACCTTGCTTCAAGCCTTCAAGGTGCCTAGGTCCACGTACCCTGTGAATTTTGATTCCCTTTAGAGTGTCGAAATATACGTTTTTTGCGACATAAACGGCCATGTCTTTTTTATTGTTAACTCAGAAGTTTGATTTTTTTCACAGCTTCAAGGGACCTCAGTGTTGAGTTATATGGTTTTAATTTCAACTCGATAACTTCACGTGTTCTCGAGGTAAAGGGTCTTGACTGACAGACGGATAACAAAGTTAGCATAAAAGAGTTCGGCTTTTTCCTTTTGAGGTACGGACCCTAAAAAATGACGACTAGTGATTTTTTTTGTGTTGAGTAAATCGTTGACAATAGCGTAGTTGAGACGAGTAACTGTCCCCATCTAAACGGGCCTTGAGCGTCAGAATGTCGCAGTGTCAGCGCACATTTGCTACTGCTCTCTTCTGGGTTATTACCCCAATAAAAAGGGGGCACGTTGGCTCAGCGTGACAAAAGGACGAGAATTCGGTACGCTTCTGACTTTATCTCCCATTTAACTGTTTAATTTTAGTGATCGTGACCTTTGTATTGCTACGGAATTGATAAAGGTTAATAACGTGTGTGGGTTTAAGTTGGCAAAACCGGATTTAAAGTTTGAAGTAAGTTGTACATTAGGGGAAAGTCCTGTCAGTGATTTGCATATATTGTTACAGCTACATAAAGGACTAACTACACACACAACATTCACACATATTTTATAATACATTAACATTTTTTTTTACATTTTATAATATGTATGTACATATATATATATATATATATATATGTTTTATAATTATTTATTTATTTTCTTAGTAGTACACCTCAGATTACTCCCTGTATTATTTTAAGTTCTTACGATCCATCTTAAGGTTGTCTGGTAGAAATCGCTTTCAGCGATAAGACCGCCATTGTACCTATAGATTTAAGTTTAAGTACTGATTAAGTAACTTTCTTGGTGTACAATAAAGTTTTATTCTATTCTATTCTAAATTTTCTTAAAGGAAAATAGGCATTCTACTGGTTGAAGATTTTTTTTAATCAATCCAGTAGTATTTGAGTTTATTCATTACAAAGGAAAAATAAAAATACATTTTTTTTCTCTTCATAATATTATTAGTAATGGAATGGTACAGATAACCAAATCCAATGTAGGTATGCAATTTTCTTTCTGTTTTCTATTTGCGGACAATTCCTGTTGTAGTTCGATATCTAGTTTTTAAGTCCAAAACTACTGTATTCACTTCAGTCATTGTAGTCTGTTCAAACGAGAATCGGAAAATGAGTTGTAAGTTGTTTTGGGTAACTAATCAATAGATCCCCATATTCACGAGATTCTACAGATCCTGAATTTTCCGGTGAAGTTCTCTTGAGCTACGTGTGGGTCTGCAATATTAAAAGCAGAATATTTTATGGTTTGGAAGAAACGTAGGTATTGGAAATTTTGATGAAAAATCAACCAACGAACAGATTCAAGAGATGTTGTTACAAAAGTTATCCGTTTTTTTTTTATTGATATAAACTAGTGCTTGACTGCGATCCCAGTTGATAGTGAGGTGCACTAGTTTATTGAGAGCCTTTTCACTCTAGCCTTGAAGATGGAAATAAAACCTAAGGTCCAGACGCCATTTTTTTTTAAATATGTGACATCAAAAAATAACTTCTCCGGCTCTGGGTGAAGCGAGCGGGAGTGTCAGACATTTACTGGCTTAAACCCACCTGTGTTCTTTCAGCTGCCCTTTGCGTTTCAGAGCCACACCGAATCTTTCCTTTTCATAGAAGACTACTATCACATCATGATTTTGCCAATTCGATCGCCAAACACATCCTCACATTTCTAACACCCGAAATCTTAAGTATAAACAGAATGTCGCCGACGGCGCGTACTGCTGTTCCCGCGCGCCTCAAGGAGCTGTCAGCGAACCGTAGAGGCCCAGCCTGCTAGCTGCAGGCAGGCAGGGTCGAAGCCTGCCGGGGTCAAGTGCCGTTTTCTGAGAGGAAGGCATGGCATGATAGGCAACGAAGGAACGGGGTAGGTTTTTAGTCAGTAAGAGTCTATATATATATATAGTATACACTATTTCCCGCTCCGCCCAAGGGCGGGATTTGTCATTGGATGATTTTACCTAACATAAAAAAAGTATAAACAAAATATTTAACAAAAAATAATCTCAGTAAGATGTCGATACACAATAGACTGGTTATACAAGTATACGATATACTTGTGAATATTAAGTATCTGCAGATATCAAATGGAAGCTGTGTAGCTACCCGCGGCCGGAGACTTGCCAAATATCGTTTTATTTCATCTCATGATTGCGATCAAATATATTGTTCGTGCTTTTTCCTTGTTGGAATAAGCCCGATATAAGCTACAGTGGTATAACAAGATTCGAGTTGTGACCTTCACTGATAGAATTATGGATGGGATGGCTATTTGTATATTATGGGGGTTATAAGTAGGTACCTTGGATTGTTTCCGGTTATATCAGCTTCCAAGTTGGGTCTCGCTCAATTTCCAGAAACTTAGGATTGCTTTTATGAGTAAAAATAATATATATTTGTTACACTTTAAAGTTCTTGCTTTTAAAATGTATATAGACCTATCATATAGGCTTGCTTAACCTAACCTTTACATACACCTTAAAATTCTAGGTTAATATCTAAAATAATCCTACTATCTGCTCTTCTCTCTCATAGAAGTTTCTTTTCGGGCCACAGAAGATAACCGTAAAGCAGAAGATAAGCAACGATCATGTGTAGGCTCAAATATCTGAAAGTGTTACAAAGCGGAACGCAATAAAATCGCGTGTAGTGAAGAGAGCGCGATGAGTTCGATCGTGGGGAGGCCCTTGTTTATAACACAATGAAATACGACACTTGCAGTAACCGAGGAAAGATATCAATATTAGGTATATGTTGTAATGCCTCTGTTTCACTGTGTGTGAACTACTAAAAGATACTTTAAGAAAAGAGAAGGATTGCTAAATAAGTTAATATTTCAAGCTCTGTAGCTTCGGGAAAAATTTAGCATCAACTCTGTACCCCTTTTTGACGTTAGAGAGATTGGTACAGAAGATGATCTTTGATCAATTGTAGGCTCAAATATCTGAAAGTATTACAAAACAGAATGCAATATTTTCGCGTGAAATGATATGAAGTGACCAATGCGTTTTATCGGGGGGGGGGGGGCTATTTACAATACAATGGAATATGACACTTGCAGTCACACAAGGAAAGATATAAATATTAGGTATTGACGCCCCCGGGCAGTAAGTCAAATTTTTTTTTTCGATTACCGACTCTATTGCCCGGGGGCGACGGTATATATTATAATACCTCTGCATGGCAGTACTGTATTTGTGACTGTAATAGTGTAAGATACTGCAGAAATTCCACATCTACTCTTTAGCCCTTTTTGACGCCAGACAGATTTGCAAAGAATAGTATCTTGATCAAGTGTAGTTTCAATTATCTGAAAGCGTAACGCAGTATCATCGCGTGAAGTGAGGAGGGAGCGATGAGTTCGTTCGCGGAGAGGCCCTATTTAATACACAATGGAATACAACAGTTACAGTAACGCGAGGAAATTATATAAATGTAATTCCTCTGCTTAGCGGTTCTGTTTGTGTGGTACTGTGAACTATTAAAAATAGAAGATACTTTTAGATGAGAAATCGCTAAAAACGTTATCATTTTTAGCTCTATGTAGTCCACTTAAGGGGAAAAAATCATCATCAGCTCCTTACCCCTTTTTGACGTCACAGAGAACTGCCCGGAGGATAATCTTCAGTCAAATTTAGTCTCAGATATTTGAAGCGGAACGCAACGTTGTAACATAAAACAAAGAGGGCGCGCTGAGTTCGATTGTGAAGTGGCCCTATTTACAATACAATTGAATACGACATTTGAGTAAATTATAAGAAATAATACTACCTGATCCGACAAACGTTTTGTTGTATACAAGAATTTAAACAAAATACCCAACGACTTATTCTCAGATTTACCAAATACTTGTATAAAAAAAAAAAACAAAAAAAAACAATAAAAAACACTGACAAGAGATTTTTATACATTAGGTACATGAATTGTCTTGTAATCCGTCTGTTTGATGGTAGTGAAAGACTGTGAATTACCTACCGAAACGTACAGCTTATACAAACTGTCGTATTTATAAAATTCGTGTAAAATCTATTCATACCGTATGAAAATCTGAATAGAAAAATGCGAAACATTAGTCTCTAAACTGCGCTTAACATGATGCCAGCCCACTTGACCCGCATGCATTATGTGCTCAATGGTTGAGCAAACACCGGCAGCGCCGGTGGCGCCGCACGCTTCCAGACTCGGCCTCTAATTTCTCATGCAGCCTGCAGACATTAAACTGTGCTGGCTGACTTTGAAATTAATGGTAATTTTATAACCTAGTGTATTTCCAATGAACAATTTGGTATATCTATAAGCGATATCTATAAAGATACGTACATAAACACCGTTAAATTTTAGTCGTTTTAATCCCGCGGAGGATCGATTTGTAAAGAAAAAAATAAAGTACTTTTTTCAAAAACTCGAATTAATATACGCTTGTACGAAATTAATTAGTTAAAAAAAATACTTTATTTCTTAATTTTCTCTTTACAAATCGATAGTATTTCATGTACTGAATCGAACCTCCATGGGATCAAAGCCGTTTTCATGAAAACGACCATAATTTAACGGTGTATAAACTCACCCTTTTTTTCAAAAGAAAAAGCAGAAACTACAGAACGGAAACTATAATCCTTCCACACTATTTTTACTTCGTCAAATTAAAAAAAAATTGCTGATAGCTTTTGATTTTAAAATAGTCTCTCATGTCTATGTGTGTGTAAACGTTACTATAAGCAGAGTTAGATATTAGTATGGCGAATCAGATGGATTTTGTGGCTATAATTTGACTAATTTCAATAAAGTAGAATGTCCGATTTCCGTTCTACTATTTCTGTGACTTAATATTGTTCCAATTACACTCAAAACAATATAAAACAGAAAATATTGACTTCAGCACCATCTAGCGGGAAAATGGCCACGAAAAACCCATAACAACCACCTTAATATAAAAGAATTGATGCCATTTTAAAGGTGTTCTATATAAGAAGAACATAAATTATTCAATAAAATATCGCTAATGAATTCAAAGTCACCTCTATACTATTCTTAACTAATACACCCCTTTTATAATGCACTTATTCCTCATGACAATTCACTTGGCGGTGCCACCTACCCCGTTCCTTCGTAGCCTATCGTGCCGGGGCCGGGTATTCCTTTCGGAAATAAACCCATGACCCCAGTAGGCTTCGACGCTGCCTGCCTGCAGCTAGCAGGCTGGGCCTCTTCGGTGTGCTGACAGCTCCTTGAGGCGCGCGGGAACAGAACGCGCCGTCGACGACTTGGGCTCGGTGTGCTTTTTTTAAGTGAATATTGACTAAATGCACAAACCGTGCGGAGATAAATAAAAAAAGAAACAATCTATATACACCGTTAAATTTTGATCGTTTTAATTTCGTAGAGGGTCAATACGGTACATGAAACACTATTGATTTGTAAAGCGAAAATTAAAAAATAAAGTTATTTTTTTTTTCAAATACTCGAATAAATATACGCATGTAAGAAATTAATTTCTTTAAGTAAACGTCAGCTGAGCGAGTCCAATGACCTGTAGGTAGTTAGTGCGCAACGACCGGCAACTGCCTACAAGGTCATTGACTCGTTTACATAAAGAAATTAATTTCGTACATGATATTTCATATGATAAGTAATACTCAAATAGAATACGCTTTGGAAACAAAAATTTAATCAGATAAAAACAAAATATCACCTCGGCTTAACTTTGACACTTGCTATAATGCAAACCCAATTAATATAACGAATATTATGCAAATTTTCCACATAAAGGCATCTGTCGCAATAACTCATGCGATGTTATTTATGACGTAACATTCCTAAGTTACGTGATAACTGTGACGTCATAACAATATTTGAAATTCGAATGTTACATACGAAATGATTTCATAACACGCATAGGTATTTTTTTTTAGGTGAGAAAATCATCCAATGTCATCTGAGCCCTTGGGCGTAGCGGGAGGGTGTGTCGGACTTTTACTGAGTAAAAACCCACTCCTGTTCCTTCGTTGCCTTTCATACCAGGGCCGAGTCTTCCTTTCAAAAGCAGTTCTTGGCCCCAGTAGGCTTCGACCCCCTTACGGTCCTTACGGTTTGCTGACATCTACTTAAGGCGCGCGTGGAACAATACGCGCCGTCGACGACTTAGGCTTGGTCTGGACGGTTACCGGACGGTCGGACAGCGAGCTACCCATTACTTACCGTCCGTGAGCCCGCACCTAGCAGCTAGCAGCTAGCATCAGCCTTATAATGTTCCCACTGCTGGGACTCAGGCCTCCTCTCTAGGAGAGGGAATGGGCCGTAATCCACAACGCGGGTCCAGTGCGGGTTAGTGGATGTCACATGTCTTCGAATTTTTGGTTCTAGGACATGCCGGTTTCCTCACAATGTTTTCCTTGACCGTTTTGAGAGCAGTGGTGATGAAATGAATGACACAAAGTAATACGCCTGATTGGATTGGCATCCTCTATAACTCGTAAGTCGTGGCCATTACCACACGGCCACCACTACGATGAGCCCGCGCCTACGATGACCGAAAATCGGGATTAGGACCTGGTGCTGGGGCGCTCCCTCGCGAACACGCATAGGTATGAAACCGCAAAGCTGCGTTTAGATCACAATGGCTTCTGCAAGCGGCTTCGCTCGCGTCAGTATAGAAATTTGTTCCAAGGAAACCAGGATAAAAGTATCCTATGTACTATCTAGGACATAGTCTACCCGTTTACCCAGTTTGGTATTAGTAATCATGTCATCATAACTGATGCGAGAAGGAAGTTCGCAGAAGAATTGGCATGGCTAAGGGCGCTATGTCTCAGCTTGACAGGATCTGGAGGGATCGCAACATCTCCGTAAACACCAAAACCAGTCCCTGGTCTTATCCATATTTTCGTATGGCGCTGAATCTTGGACGCTGAAAGCTGCAGACCGCAAACACATCGACGCCTTTGAGATGTGGTGCTGGAGAAGAATGCTCCGTACCCCCTGAAACAGCATTTCGGACCAACGTATCCATATTGTAAGAACTCAAAATCTTTTTGCGTTTGTCGTCCGAGTGTCTTCGCAAGATTCTATAATACTTCGGTCACATTGCAAGGAAGGACGGTGGCAACCTCGAAAGGCTTATCGTGACTGGTAAAGTGTATGGGAAAAGGCCTCGTGGACGCAGCCCAATACGTTGGTCCAACCAGATCCGCACGGCTCTTGACTCTACGGTAAACAATGCCCTTTACGCCGCCAGGCACAGAAAAAGATGGAGAAATGTCGTGCGAGTGAAAGTGATGAAGCATGGTCACGAACCTCAGCATTGAGGAATACGACGCAAAGAGGAGCATCCTATCTAATTAATGTCAAAACCTGTTTTTGACCCATCCTTGTTAAAATTTACCTGACTCTACCTGCCAATGAAATATTCAAACATGCATCCGGTCTATACGCACCTTAGCTGCGCCGTTTACCCACAACTGACGTCAAAACAATCCGTGATAATTTCCTGTGGGCTTAACCGGCTGGCGGTGTCGCTTTGTCGCTTTGACACACCGCGGCTGTGCGGTGACGCGACTACATTGTATATTTACTTTCGTGTAAAGCTCAGCTTGAAGCTCAACTGTGGTTGGCATATGTTACGAGTAGATTCTTGCTGTCTCAGTATTTTTATTTATTACGCTCACTGTCACTAAACATCTATTTATTAAACCCGACGGCAAAGAGGGGTGTTATAAGTTTGACCTGTCTGTCTGTGTGTCTGTCCGTGGCATCGTAGCTCCTACTTGAATGGACCGATTTTGATGCTTTAATGGAGTTAAAAGGCTCAAAGAGTAAATTATGAACTTATTTTTTAATTTTTTTGCGTCGAAGAAACTTTAATATTACTACAACTTGCTGGATTTTGGTCAGGAAAAATCAACCGGATTTTAGCGCCACCAACCGGGTCTTATATTATTTTCAAACTGTTCAAGGACCCAATCAAATATAAACACAAAGTTTTATCTATATCAGTCAAGCTGTTTGGGAGGAGTTAGGTGACAAACACACGTACAGAAGATAGTATATAATGTTTAACTACACATTAATATATGTATTTACTAGTCGTCCCTTTTTTACTTGGGACTTTATCAAATGTCAACTCCTACTGTGGATGGAGTACAAATCAGTGTCAGACTTTTACTGACTAAAACCCACAAGGTTCTTTTAGTTGCCTTTTATTGCAGAGACTGCGGTAATTCCTTCGAACAACAATTCGTAGCCCTAAAAACAAAAGCCCTAAAACGCAGTCCTACTAGTTGTCACTAGTAGAGCTGCGTTTTTATCCGCATTTTTGGTTGCTGCCCCGTTTGTTTTGGTCGTGTGTTATAGCTGTGTGCTATGGATGTGTGGCCAATCATACATAAACATAGCCCGAGGTGCGCATCTTCCACGCGCAGCTGGTTTGCGGCGGCGCATCTTCACAGCACATCTTACTCGCACCGCTACAGGGCTTATTATCAGTTGAAACCACAGGTTGAAACGGTTACATAGTTTCACAGCTTAGCTATTACATCCTCGCTGCATATCTGTATAGCACACCTCTGGTGGAAAATCAGCCTAACGTATGTACTGTAGTCTGTATTTCCAGAGTATTGCTTCGTGTACGAACAAGCACTAACGACGGGCTACCGAAGCCCGTGTGCAGCTAACCGATAGCTATTTCCTTTTACTTACACTCACCATATTCGGTGACTAAAAGCCACTTCAAAACGTCGTTTCTCGAGAATGCAGATGCCTCATTTTGCATACCTGCATATTCTAGAAGCTAGTTTCTTCCCAAAGACGTCATCCACATAGTTTCTACATAAAACATAGTTTACGCCCGTATATAAAGACGAAATTGCCGGATAAAACAAGGAGATGTCAGTAGACCCGTAGGGGCCCAGCAGGGTCGAAGTCAACTAGGGCCATGGGTTGTGCGAAAGAGAACCTCGAGGTCCTGAAACGAACGCAAAGAAGAAACATAGGGCTGGGTTTTAGTCAGTAAAAGTCTGTCATAAAGAGCGGGAGAAGTCATTGGGTTATCACCTAGAAAAAAGATGCCTCATTTTGCATATTCCAGGAGTTAGTTAGATTAGGGGCTAGTTAGGTAGGTGTAGTAAAGAAATGGTGCCTCATTTTGTTTACTACCAGCATATTCAAGGAGCTAGTTTCTTCCCAAAGACGTCATCCGCACAGTTTCTACATAAAACTAGTTATTGTACGCCCGTACATAAAGACGAAATTGCAAGCTAAAACAAAGACAAAATGATTCTTTAATAACGGAACCCAAACTGTGTTTGATGTGTTCGCATCTTTAATCAAAACATCCAAACAAAATCACAGAGTACGCTTATTTCATGAACATTTCACTTTAATGACATATTTGACGCTCGAGCCCAAGAAAATGGCCCACTCGCACTCCAAAACTGTAGTTTAGCCTCATTCCATCAAAGTCCTTAAGGCCCGTTGTTATATTTATGTAAATGTTCGCGTTACACCGACTTGGAGACATTTGACTTCCCTTTTCAGCCCTAGACCCGGCCCTAAAGCGTCGCGCAAACAGATATAAAGTAAACAGTAAATACAGGCCGCGAATGTCATGCCTAATTAATATTACACGGTAAATCACGACGTCTGTTATAAATCGCCTGCATTGTAAGTCGGTTGAGCGAACACATGCACCGTACATTTATCCAGCTTCCGGTAGTTAATGGTGGCATTAAATCGCTGTTGATTTTGGCCAATGATTTGCGTGTCGAGAGGAGAGGGTAGGGGGTTGTGTGACGCACGCCCGGGCGGAGGTGCGGCCCTTACGTCACGCGTTTCGTCACAAATCCAGTGCTACGCGCTATGTAGGCTACGAGCTACGAAAGCTACGAACCCGCTACGGCGTAGCAATCAAATATCCCCATATACCGACCCTTTAGCTTTAGAGCTATTTTTACTTTATCATAAGTTGACATGAGATTTTTCTTACGCAGCATATTTTCAGGCCATAAAACAGCACCCCCTTATATTCTGCACTGCTATGGATTACTAAACCCGATCCAATCAAGTTAAGAGGTCTTTTACTACGGTAGGCCTACCGTGCGGAATGCAAGCAATATCCATTACTCAACTAAATATCTATAGGTGAATATAAGTGTGAATAGCAATCGCAGTCGATGCGGTTGTATTAAGCCGAATGATTTTAATAAAACTTTGTATTTACTTACTAAATGAGAAGTCAGGTCAGAAAGAAATATATATATTTTTTTATTCATATAGAGATATTCATTCGGGACACGATTCAGCAGCCACCTGTCACGAAACGATGAAGTTGTTGAAAGAACTTCTGAATGTAAAGCCCCCATTTTACCCGTGGCAAAGTACCTTTCAAAAAGTTCTGATTTCTCCCACCTTTATGGGGAATCAGAACTTTTTAACAGTCTCAATTATACTCATTTACATAATTAAAAGAAAACGAGATAATGAGGGAGGTTGCCCTGCATTATTATATCACTTATTATTTCAGATGTTTCAGAGTTTTTCAATGATAGGTTCTTTTCATTGTTTCATACAAAACAGATAACCTAGGTCCTCTTAAGGTGAGCCATTATTCGGAAGCAGTCATGTGCGCAGGATATATTTAAGTGCATAAGTGTGTACGCTTTTTTTTTTTTTTTTTTTTTTGGTGGTGGGTAAAATCATCCAATGACATCTCCCGCCCTTGGGCGGAGCGGGAGATAGTGTCAGACTCTTACTGACTAAAAACCCACCCCGTTCCTTCGTGGCCTTAGATACCAGGGCCGGGCTTTCCTTTCGGAAGCAAACCCTTGGCCCCAGTAGGCTTCGACCCGGCCTGCCTGCAGCTAGCAGGCTGGGTCTCTACAGTTTGCTGACAACTCCTTGAGGCGCGCGGGAACAGTGCGCGCCGTTGACGACCTGGGCTTGGTCCGGATGGTTACCGGATGGTCGGACAGCGAGCTACCCATAGCTCGCCGTCCGCAAGCCCGCGCCTACGTTGGCTGGAAATCAGGATCGGAATCGGAATCCCCGCGGCGGCTGGGCCGTGAAGGCCGTTGCCTCTCGCGTGCGGCCTCCTCCTTTGCTAGCATTACTGCTTCGCAGAAGGAGGCGACCGCCTGCCATCCCTCCTCACTCCGGATCATGGCCCGTACTAGGGCCTGGCGCGAGAGATCGCCGCTGCCGATCGCCCTCACGAGAACACGGCGATGCTCTGCCCAAGCGGGGCACACTTCGACCGTGTGCTCCACCGTGTCCTCCGGGCAATCCACGCAGTGGTGGCACCCGGGCGTCGGTTCCGCACGAATCCGGAACAGGAACCTCCCAAACTTACCGTGTCCGGTGAGAATCTGGGTCATGCGGAAGGTTAGGACGCCGTGAGGTCTTTCCAGCCACGCCTCAAAGAGGGGCCTTACCGCCATAATTAAGGCGTGCCCAGCACTGGGTTGCGACAGTCGCAGTCGCCATTTCACCATGAGATCCCGCCGGAAATCTTTCCGCCATACCTCGACTTGTCGTGGCAGGGGACATTCGCCCCGGCGTTGCATCTCCACGCGCTTATCGTGCATGTGTGCAAGGACTGTTGCCTCCAGATCCCATGGTGGCAGGCCAGCAAGGAGGCTCGCTGCTTCGCAGGAAACCGTACGGTATCCTCGCACCATCCGTATGGCCATGACCCTCTGGCACGCGTTCAGCTGGTTCTTCGGCTTTTTCCTCAGCGTGGGCGCCCATACCGGTGCTCCATAAAGGGCCATGGACCGAACGATGCCTGCGTAGAGCCTCCGGCAGGAGGCGTCTGGACCCCTCAGATTCGGCAGGAGCCGCTTGAGGGCAGCCCCAGTCCGGTTCAGTTTGGGGGCCAGACGTCGGAAATGTTCCTCGAAATTCCACCGGCTGATAAGTGTGTACGCTAAGGTCGTGTTTACGGAGACGCGGCGCATTGGGCGTTTAGTCGTACATTGCAGCAGCAGGCCGCGTCATCGTTTGCGCAAACACAAACATATGGCAATGTAGTCGCGTCTCCGTAATCGAGCACTAACACAGATGCACTCTCTGGTCCATGCCCTCCTTGATTCAATGGAACGGAAACCGCTACGACTCGAGAAGAACTGGATGCAGTGCCTGGTCGAACGATAAACTGTCTCCTATTGTTCACCATACAAGCCTTTCACAAGCCTAGCTGCCTCACCACCGCAAGTGGATTGCCATTATTACCTCTAAAGGTAACTACGCATACTTCGAAAGAGACACTGCGATCCTGGAACGTAAAGGATAACTAAAGTAACACGGGAGGGTGTTACTCAGTAAAAGTCTGACATTCCCTTTCGCTACACCCTGAGCGTGAGAAGTTCTTTGTTGACTTTCCTTTAAAAAAAAAAGTATAAATACAATACAGAGTGGTCAAGGATTAATTAAACCCCGCACTTGTTTCTGAGCCAAAATAATAAACAGCATATTACACAAAATATTAGTATATGGCAGCATAAGCATAGCATAGCATAATCAGCCTTATAATGTTCTCACTGCTGGGACAGGCCTCCTCTCTAGGAGAGGGAATGGGCCGTAATCCACCACGTGGGCTCAGTGTCGGTTGGTGGATGTCATATGTCTTTGAATTTTTGATTAATACTGGATTTCCTACGAAGTTTTCCTTCACCGTTTCGAGAGCAGTAGTGATGAAATAAATAACACAAAATAATGCGCCAGGTGATGGCGTGACGATTTGGACTCCTACCTAAAAGATTGGCCAGAAGTGGCTAAGTACAAAGAGCAGAAGAAGGGAGGCTTTTGCCCTGCAGTTGGACACAGCAGGCCTTTGAACCTGTGACAACACCATTTGGTTTATGGTCATCATCATCTTCATCATCATTTAAGCCGAAGGGCGTCCATAGTTGTACATAGGCCTCCGCCAAGTGTTGCCACAACGAACGGTCCTGTGCGTCTCGCATCAACCGCATTCCACCACTATTGACGATTTGGGCACCTTGTGGGAGGCCTTCCAATACTGCGTTTTCCGATGCGCGATCGCCACTTCAGTTTATGGTATTACAGGCTAATATATCTACGTCGTATAAAATTTACAAAAGGCATGGCATACGTAAGTACGATCACGCACGTCAAAATGGCGTGACCCGTACGAAATATTTACACATTCCTAACGATTTGAGTAAATAGCTGTATACCGTAAACACAGATTCGGTTTAGTGCTTAATTTAATTTTGCGTTAATATTTAGGATGTTTGTACTCCAGATTTTATTAATGTTGCGACTATATTTACATTTTGTTTGCGTGTTTGCCGGTTTGTTTATTTGTGCGTTGGACGTTTCATCTTTAATGGCTTATAGAGACTTTATCATTATGTAATTATTATTTTTATGTTTTTGTTGGAATTCAAATAAATATACGAGTAATATCGCCTTAGAACGACATAGGAATGTAATTTTGATAGATTTAATTTTTATTACCAATTTTTTTTTTAACTGTATTTCGGGACGCACTTAGTATCCTGAAATACCGTCAATGGCATTTCGTGAGAACCTCGTAAGCATTCGCAGCTGTCCTTATGAACAATTCGCGATACAGTATAGTTGATATTGCATCAATAAAAAAATCTAAATCGCAAACTAAAATGTATTTTATTTAAATGTCAGTGTCGTAAAAATTGCCAAAGTGTAATATTTTTTTCATTCTGTAAATTTTTTTTTTTCGGTTTTTTTCTTTAGTGACACACAATAAGCAGAAAAGAAATGTAAAATTTTACAAATACATAATTATATTTCTACACCAACTTACTTATCTTTTACATCCATTTATCAAAGATGATGATCATCTTGAAAATACAAAACACAATAAAAAAACAATTAATACTTAATTTCGAAAAAATAATACCTAACGTACGTTTAATATAAAGTTTTTTTTTTATTTATAATTCCAAGACAATCCAAAGATATCACTTCAAAGCAACCCCTTTCACAAAGCGGTAATTTCACAGATAAAGACCTATTATAACACTAGCTGACTTAGTAAACACTGTTTTACTATAAAAATTATTTCCACTCTTATCATGTAGAGGTATAAAAACAGTCTACCACAAAAAACAGCCTATCAAATATACAAAAAAAAAAAAACATAAAAATCGGTCAAACCGTTTCGGAGGAGTTCTATAACAATCACAGTGACATAAGACATCTAATAAATCTATTAGATTACAAAATATTAACTATCCTTGTACCAAAACATTGCCAATATTCCCAATAAACTGATCCCAATAAGAATGTATCGGCGCCATTTTTAGCGAGACTCTTGCTAGCTTCGTTAACAGTAAGTTGTTTACCCAATTAAAAGTTTGTACAACAGACACGGCGATCAGACCGGACGGCGGTATACTTGTACCTATATTAACATCTTTTTGTTTTCTAAAATTATCTTTTAACAGCTTCATTGATAGATTTGTGTCTTTAATTTTAGTGAAGTTGGGACCACGTTGGGACAATTTAGGTTCATTTTTATTGGTCGATAAGGCTCGCATGCGGAGTGCGGGAGATATTCGTATACTACAAAAACTATAGGTATTTAAAAATAATTCAGACCATTTAATTATTAATTTTTACAATTTTATAAGTTAAACTGTTGCTCGTTCGCTTCATCATAATACCCAGAAGTTGTGGACAGTCTTTGTGAAGGTCTCTATATATTGAAACCTCATGCATACATAGCGAACCAGAAAGCTCAACATTTTAAAATACTAAAGGAAACAATTATAGAAAGAGACATTGTTTTCAATGTGGTCTTGGCCTCAACTACCATGAGCTCTTAATGCGATTAATTTGACGACCTGAACTGATGCGTTAAAGAGATGGAGGATATAGAGTATATAGTTTTATCTCTCTATTTGCACGTCTGACATTTTAACATCATGGTAAAGCCCCCGTAAGACATGCAAAAACGCCGCCAGCAAGAAGGGCCCGCATGCTGTATATCGACTGATTTATCGATAGATGAAAATCTGACCTTAGGCTTAACTCACACTTGTGTACAGTCAAAGTGTCGCCTTGCAATACGCAACCTATTAGTCAATTAGGTACAACGCACGACGGCGCGCAGTGACGCGCAATACTGCTCGATTTCAATCGTGCGTCGCGAAGGCGCGCGTTCTCGAGCTTCGACGCGTGCTTCCTTATATGTATAACACATTTGTACCTTAATAATAGGAAAATAGAGATGTTTAATATGCTATAGACGAAAAACATGACGTGGCAGGAGACGATTCTACGCCAGTGTAAGTTGAGCTTAAGGCCTCATTTTCATTGATCGATAAATCAGTTGATATCGAGCATGCGGATCCTCCCCACAGGCGGCGTATCTGCATGCATTACAGATACGAGTATATATCTTCTACATTCCGCATGCGAGCCCTTTCAACCAATAAAAATGATTCATTAATGGCTCATATAGAATCGGTACTGTAGGTCTGAACGCGTTCCAAATATTTCTAACCATTATTCAGCAGGCCTAGCCAAGCTACGACCGTTTCGTTTCGATTTTCTAGCATCGAACGCTTCAAGTCGGCCACGCCTCCAATTCCTTTGTTCTGACCACGTGACTGAGCGTTAGCATGACGTCAGAACAAAGGAATTGGGGACGTGACCAACTTGAGTCGTTTGATGCAAGAGAATCGAAACGAAACGGTCGTAACTCGGCTAGGGGGGCTGTAGTTTATGGCATACGAAACGCCCAATTCACAGCTTTGGTTTTGATAGAATCGATACCTGTTTTCTTAGGATATCCTGTGTGGCGTTACGTGTGGTTGGAATGAGGTAGGCTCGCCCTCTAATGCATGGGACCAAATACCGCCATAAGAAAAATGTGCCCATACATACATCCCCTCATCGTTCTCTGCCAACCCTTTTCGAGAATGCCGGCGTGACACACATTTTACAACCAGGAGAAACCCGCAGCCACACATATGAAAAGATGCATGAATGTGGAAGAAACGGCCGGTATGTACGGAACGTAGCACGTGGCGATGGATGGCGTCGAGTTTACATCATATAAACATAAGTAGAAGTAGGTATACATGGAGCCTTCTATGACGTAAGGCGAATGACGTAATAGAGGATTATGAGATTACTTTTAACTGGATGAGTAATTATGGCATCCGTAACAGCATTATGTGAGCATATATCTTTTGTAAAATGTATTCTTTAGGGTGTTTTTAATATCGTGCAGATTTCATCACGCATGCGGGATTGCTCCGCACGTGTAATCCCCGCAAATGTCCTTTTCATACAAGTATTTATTGTAATGCGTGGAATACGCACGCGGGATGCGGGGCGTGATATCAGACAGTAGCCCCGCATGCGAAGCTATTCCGCACGCGTGATGAGCATTATATATTATATTATAGATTGCTCTCATTTCAATATTGTTACACTTTTGTTTTTTTTAGGGTTCCGTACCTCAAAAGGAAAAAACGGAACCCTTATAGGATCACTTTGTTGGCCGTCTGACTCTCTGTCTGTCATCTCGAGAACGTATAGAGGTACCGAGTTGAAATTAAAACCATATAAGCAGGTCTGCGGTCCCTTGGAGCTTTGAAAAAAATCAAATTTCTAAGTTAATGACAAAAAAAGATACGGCGTATGTTTCGACACTCTCAAGGAAATTAAAATTCATAGGGTACTTCCCGTTGACCTAGAACCCTGAAATTTGGCGTGAAGTACAAATATAGATAATCTGGATATAAGTTTTATTTCGATTCCGTAAAATCTTCGAGACTCGATTCGGGAATTAAACTATTTATATAAGTTAATTTGTACGGAACCCTCGGTGCGCGAGTCCGACTTGCACTTGCCCAGTTTTTATTTTTTATTTTGGCCGTTTTTTCGAGAGTATTTAAAAAATATTTATTTATTTATAATTTATATACACACAAAAAACAGAAAAAGACAACGCATAATAGACAATAGTACAAAGATACTGTTTATTTCCAAAGAAATTTCTTTCAGCAGACCTGCGAAAGAAGAATAGTGTTAGATCTCCAACTAGCCTTTACTCTTCCTCATTCTAATATTTATAATTTTAACTACTACATCTCTAAAACCATTCTCGTTCATTCTCAAGTTCAAAAATGCTAGTTTCAGCGGATAAATTATACAGAACCGGAAAATCTTACCGACATGTTGAAACAATAATGAAGATGAATGAATGATATTTTCGCGACTGGATTCCAAAGGAATGTGTTATTCGTTTTTGTTTTCAAAAGAAACGAATATTATCGTTGGAACTGTCAGAGTTGTTTAAAGAAAAATGGCAACTTGCTGATTTTGTTCGTGTAAACGTTGCTGTAGTTTTTGATTCAATGGATTTTTTTTAGATAAACACCGAGTCTGAAACATCGACGCACAAGCGTGTGCCATCGTGGTGATTTCTTACTGTGGTGCTATTCTCTAAGAAAACACAGCGCTGCCGCAACGACGAACATCCAAATAGGATACATTGAATTAACAATCCAATGTATAGTTATATTAGGTTGACAATCCAATGTATCCTAATTGGGTGTTCGTCGTTGAGGCAGCGCTGCGTTTTTTTAGAGAATAGCATAACTGATCTTTTTTTTTTTAAATTGCATGAATCTTGTGCGGCGGCCGCGCCAAACCAAACTCTTTAAGGATTTCGTTTCGAATGCAAGCAAAAGAAAGAAAACAAAGAAAGAAAAACAGTTTATTTACACGGAATGACGCAACTAAAAACTAGACAATCATAAACATTTTAAATGAATGATATGCGTCACATCCGTGCAAAACGGCCGAACGCTCAGCATAAAGCTGTGCCCTCATGCACAATGCGATGAACACACAGCACTGGTTATCGGGGTTGGCTGGTGCTGACAGAAAGAACAGGTGCAGTATGCAAAAAGTAAAAAAAAAAAACATCAAAAATGAATTTAGCAGTCAGCCGAAGTGTCTTTGATAGTACCTACCTTGGATCTAGTACATGATTCTTGTCTCTGCAGTGGTAGAAAAATTTTCGTTGACGTTTTCCTTATGTTGGTCGCAAGTGCGACTGCTGAGCGTGGGGCACTGGGTTCGATTCCCGGGGCGAGTAAAAAATGCTATTGAGTTGTTCTATTACGAATCACTCTGTTGCAGTCCGGAGACACCACCAACTTCCTATGTTGATGGTGTGACGCAACACGCCTCAGAAAGATCGTAAAGCTGTTGGTCCTGAGCCTGATTTCTCTCCGGCCGTGTCGGATTGCCGTCCCATCGGACTATGAGACGAAAGAAATAGAGAGTATGTTACGCACGCACTTGTGCACTATAATATATCCTGCATACTTGTCTAATGTCTGTTAAGAGCGGCCACCGTGATCGAACAGTCGGGAGGATTACTTTTTATATATTAAACTGTATAAAATCTTTATTCTATTCAACCAGAATGACATTTTAATTAAAATCTAATTAATTCGCTTTTTATATTTTTATCTTAAGCTAATTAATTATCTTTATGTCTTGTTAGTCGTAGGACGTCTTTGCTGAAATGATAATAATGATGATCACTGTTATAGGAAAAAAAGTAGAAAATAATTCCTGTCTGTACCTATCCTGCTTTTTTAGTTTCCTATTGTATAATGGTGTGTAATGGTGTAAAATAAAGTATGGGACGTCATCATCTCAGTTCGGTGGTAAAGGGTCCATTTCGTAGGTGTCGTTGAAGTATAGCACGAATAAAACGAAACGTTAATATAACTTCACTTTTATTCACAATAACTAAAAATAACAAAAATAAAATTGACAATATAAGATGATAATAATTTAACTAGGCAAACCGACAGTTTCGTTTTGGAGAAGTGACTTGGTTCGCGTCTCAATGCAAAGTCTTCGTTCGACAATCCCCACTTCCCAAAACGACTCTGTCCACGTGCCGCCATTACAAAATAACGTCACAGCGTTTGCCCCACTACTACAATAATCAATTGAGCAACTTTTATTAAGAAAACGATATTGCTATTCACGACATATATAATAATAATAACGTAAGCATAATTTTCTTTTTAAGTAAGTTTTTACGATTCTTTTACAATATTTACCCAAACTGTTTCAGTATTCAATCCATAATAACCGTAATTTTGACAAAATTCAATGATCATCAAAATGGCACAAATTCGTGAAACTTATGTACTCGTAAGTTCGTCCAGCTATAATTTTCACGTGCAATTTAAACTTGTCAGTGGCCATTAACCGACCTCAGAGGCGTGTTACGAAACCGCTGATCTATCGATAGGTACATTACCCAATCCTAGTACGTACGGATAACATCCATAGACAATATTTGAATGACCGAAATTGAACAGTTAAATATTTTGCAGTGGAAGAAAATGTTACTGAATTATTTTTGGGCAACGCTGGGTTGTGACTGTGGCTTTCTCGTTTTTGAATTTATGAAGGAAAATGGCCTGGCTGATGTACCTTTGCTTACGTCTAAACTAGTCCACGCTAGGCCTCTAGGCATTGTTTTTGAGTTCCATGTTGTAGTTAAGTTTATGTCCGCGGCTAGTGAATAAATAAAACTCTAGGATTTTTTTTAAAATAATAAGTGGGTAGGTATACAGGTCAGTTTTAGTCAATAAAAGTCTAATACTCCCTCTCGCTGCACCCGGAGTGGGAGGAATTATTTTAAAGTTCACTACACTAATAAAAAAACTGATACTGGATCATTTTGAATTCATTCAACTCTTTTTGAGTTCCTCTTAATTTTAGATACTATAGAAAATCAAGTCTGGCATTTGTGACTAGTGGATGAGAAAAGCCTTATGAGAGCCTAAAAAAGAAATAACGAACTGTTTTTTTACTAACTGCAGTGGCCAATCGAGGTCCACATTCAGGTTGGTCGCTGCACAAACAATCTGGCCAAATGGGGCCCATTTCAAACTACTAGTGTGGAACTGCTCCACAGAATATGCGTCACTAGTAAGTGACGCATATTCTGTGGTGTGGTGTGCGAGTGGTTGTATAGAACGGGAAGCATAGTAATGCTTCCCGTTCTATACAACCACTCGCACTTTTCAGGATTTATACGAGGCCAATATCAGATCTATACGGGGTACCAAATAGTGCTCAGAAAAAAAAATTTAGTCCACGAAAAGAAAAAGACGCTTCACTTTTTATACAAAGTGTACAGAATAGGCGTGATGTCCTGTGTTAATTATATAAAATGTTGACCATACTACTAGTGTTGTACTCAAGTACACACGATAACGCAACCTTACTAACTCAAAACTGATTTAGTTGAAAATAACAGCGTAACCCATTACCGGTTAACGTTCCTAATTAACGTAAATAACCCTACGTAATAACATACGTTTATTAATTACGCAGGGAATTCCATGTTGTAGTGAAGGCTAATTGAATGAACCCCTGTATTAGTGAGAGACACGCGAAAAAGCGATTTTCAACTATTTCTAAAAACTGATTACTTCATTTTCTAGAGTCATAATATATTAGAAGCGACGCCCAACCCAACGATCACCGTCTGAAAGACTTTCTTGAAGTAAAACGACATTATTACTTTGAAGAAGTTGTTTACAAAGTTGATAACTTATTAAAATCGCGACTACCACTGGGTAATACTATAATCATCACATTTATAAAGGAATAACCGTAGTGGTAAACCAAAAATTCGGCGACATGTGACATCCTCCAACCCGCACTGGGCCCGCGTGGTGGATTACGACCCATTCCCTCTCCTAGAGAGAAGGCCTGACTCTCAGCAGTGGGAAAATTATAAGGCTGATGCTATGCTATTCTAAGTGTAGTGCATAGTCAGGAGTCGCCCCGAATTACGGATGTCGTAAGGTAATTCCTGGTCACAGTAGACGTTGTCTTGAACTCAGCGTCCGACAAGGACCGGACTCAGTAAGGTCAACGGCGCATTGTATTCCTCCCGCACCTCAAAAAGCTTTGGCAGGCCTAGTCATCAACATTGACTGGGCCCGCTAAAACCGATTCCTGCCCGAGTTGCGGGATCTTCCGGCAGAGTTGTTTGATCGAGAGAGTGAGAGAAGAAACACAGGTAGGTTTTAGTCTGTAAATGTCTGAAACTCCCTATCTAAAGCGGGAGGGATTAAAATGATTTCTCATCAAAAAAATGGACGGAGGTTTTTAAAAACTTTCGAGTCTTGACTGCCCTTTATACAAGGGTGTTGAAATATTAACCCAGTAAAAACACATTATCTTTTCTCCCACTTCTAAATATACATCGTTCAATTTCATTGCGTTCGGTACCAGATATCAAAGCCGAAACAATGGAGGCTTCAATATTGTACCGTTGCCAAAACAATTCAAATTCCAGTTCCACAAAAAAGCTCGCGAGACCGAATCGACACTAAATCCTGAAAAAATGCATGGAACTATCTGTTTACGTCGTTTCGGTTCTTGAGGTTGGATTCACATTGTAAAAATATCTAACATAGTATAGCATAGCATCAGCCTTTTAATGTTCCCATTGCTGGGATTCAGGCTCTTTAAGATAGGGAATGGGCTATAATCCACCACGTGGGCCCAGTACGGGTTAGTAAATGTCACATGTCTTCGAATTTTTGGTTCAAATAATAAAGAGTATACGATTAAGGTCTACTCTCTTTTTTAATTTCCGACAGAAAAGAAGGGTGTTATAAGTTTGACCTGTCTGTCTGTCTGTCCGTGGCATTGTAGCGCCCGAAACGAATGGACCAATTTTGATGCGGTTTTTTTTTGTGTGAAAGCTGGCATAATCGAGATGGTTCTTTGCTGCAATTTATGAAGATCTGTCCTGGTGTTTAAGGACACTAGCTCTTTTGTTAACTGCGGTAGGGGTTTTAAACACTTAATGGGCATTACTTTATCTTAAACATATGTGTGACCTAATATTTGAAATACTCGTATACAATCTGGTGCCATTGAGCTAGTCTGATGATGGAGCTCGAAGGTAAGAACCCTGGTTTGCTTATTAACATAGTAAACCCATCAAGTTTGGGCTCATTAGATTCGTCTTGACCAGTGCTATATATTTCTCATGATGACAAGGACGTGATGCTAGAACTGGGAGCTGGCTGATGGAACTTTGTAATATCTACTAGTAAACCCATTGAGTTTGGGCTCATTCAATTTGTCTTGACTAGTTCTATACATTTCATATTGATGACAATAGGACTGTCGGGGGTTGTAAAAAAAAATATTTTTTATTATTTTAAAGTTGGAAAATCATCCAATGTCATCTCCCGCCCTTGGGTGGAGCAGGAGATAGTGTCAGATTTTTACTGACTAAAAACTCACTCCTGTTCCTTAGTCACCTTTCACAATAGGGCCGAGCCTTCCTTTCAGAAACAGACCCTTGGCCCCAGTAGGTTTCGACCCTGCTGGGTTCCTACGGTTTGCTCCTTCGACGACCTGGGCTTGGCCCGGATGGTTATCGGACGGTCGGCCAACGAGCTACCCATTGCTCGCCTTCCGCAAGTCCGTGATCACTTTCACAGTTCAGTTTAGGCCGTCAAATATGTAATTGTTTACAGAACTTTATAATTCATTAACCCATTAAATATTACAGGGCAACAGCCTCTAAAAACTGTCAGACGAAAAATAATACAAGGGTACTGTGGTAGGCTAATCCCCAATTCATATCCCAACATATGCGAACCATCGGTAATTAATTACGTTTCATTAATCACCAGTGAGCGGTGATCTTTCATCGTAATCCCCGTTTTGTAAGCCTTTTTAACAGGTCTTGTCTTATGAATCATAAATGTACGGCTTTTGTACAATAATATAGCTGGGACTGGCCGTCATGTCGGATTACGATTGAGCGTGGTTTGTTTGCGATATTTTATTTTATTTATATACCTTTTTTATATTTTGCATAAATTAAATAGTCGTTGTTGTTCTGTTTTTTTATGTTTATGCATTCATACATATTATACTGGTTTATGGCTCCGTGTCTGCTCGCGTGAAACCCCTTTTTGCTTCCGAATTTCGAAAAGTCCGTACCAAAGGTTGCGCTGATCATCAGTTAATACTCATCTCTTTTACCACTTGGTTGAGGATAGGATTACCATAGCGGTTAATAAGAAAGTCATGATTCAGATTATTTTAAAACAAAGTAAAATGTGCACACTTTTGAGAATGGTATTCATTTAGTCAAAGTCTAAAATAATTTTGGACATAGTTCTCATACGTATATATATATTTTTTTTGCTTCATTTTCGATGTAGTGTTTTTTTTAGAGCTCTTTGTTTCTAAAATTTTAATTCGAAAATTTTCCAGTAGGGATGTATTTTTCATGGATTGTTCAAACGTTCATTCAGCTTTCAATAACACTACACACTATGAACTCGGCTGAACTGTTTTGTAGTTTTGCCTACAATGGACAGCTGTGCCACTAACACAGCTGCGAGGTCTCTTTATTTCCTAGAATCAACACGAATGATACAAATATTATACTACACAGTCAGTTCAGCTAAATGGCCTCATATTGTGCAAACATTTTAACGATACTCAATAATAGTTGGTTCACAGATAGTACCTTTTGTCTATTTATTATTCGATGTAATCACAAAGGTGCGATAGGAGAGCAAACAAACAACGATACGGGTCTCCAACAAAATTAAAGCTATCTATTATAACAACAAAACCGAACCCCAATATCTATTAGATATCCCATTAATCCTAAAGTGTTTTGAAGTTTCAATTAGCGAGATGCAGCCAGCCTCCAGCACGTAGCAGCCATTACTCTCCTTTGAACTCGCGCAAGTTAAGCGAAAAGGAAACAGCACACAATCGCAATAAAGTATGACACAATTTAAACGAAGCACAGGAAATTGTACACATTTTTTTTTTGTGTTCTTATCCGATCTCCGTGCGGACCTGACGTGCGGTAGCACAAAATAAACGAAGAATTTGTGTCTCCAATACTGAACAGACATTTGTACGACAACGAAGCTGTTTGTAACAAAGTTTCGTTGTTTTATTGACTTGGATAACTTGTATCAGTAGTCTTGGGTCATGTGAATATTATAGGAATATGAGCTTTGCAAAGTTAGAGTGGGGTTCATATCGGAAACTATGGGTGAAGACTTGAAGACTCTTGATGTAACAAGAAAGATAGGTTGTCTCCATGCTGAGGTTTATTTATTTCAAATTATCTACGTCCTAAAAAAAATATGTAGGTAATTTTAGTTATTAATTTTAAAATTTTTCACGCGGTGTTTAATTAAATTGTAGCGGCACGTACCTACCGTTTTGAAACTCGCATCTCTAGTTAAATACAGCTTCATAAAACTGAGACGTGGTAACCTGCACCTCGCACATAAAGTATACATATTACTTAAAATTTTCACCTAACTATTTGGAGCCGGCGAGTGCATGCGAAAGTTTTCAAGCGCCCGAGTGTTCTGGCGAAATATAAGTTTGAAACGACTCCCCTAGACACGAGCACTCTTTCTAAACGTTGTAGAGCCCCTAGTTTGCAGTGCTTATAACAAAATATTAAAATAGTAAAAAAAGTACGTGTAGCCTGGTTCTGCGAAACACCGCAAACGAGACCAAAAGCTTTTAAAGCAATAACTTAAAATGCAAACATATATTTAGGTTACGTGAATACGCCGAACTCGCCAGGGGATCGGTCGCTGCACTACTACTCAGATAAATACTGAAACTCTTGTATATATCTACTTTATATTTTTTAGTGAACTACGAAACAGATGTGTACCGTTCTACCTTTAGTAAAGTTTTATCTCATAACGCGTCTTCATGTTCACGTGCGAAGTCTCAAGGGTCGCGTGCGGTAATTTTAATTAAGTATATTTACTGAGACGAGCGCCGAGCGCCCGGGCTCGGTAATAAATGTTGGCCGTAAAGGTAACAAATGTTGGCGGGGAGGGTCGGCGGCGGCTCGGGCGAGCTCGTGCGAGCGAGGAACTGCCGCTCCCGGCACGACAGGTGATATCCACCTGCGCGACTTCTTCCTTCCTGTCTCTCCATAGCATAATATTTGAACCTCTTTTCTCAAGCACTAAAATATTTTATCTGTAAATGCTGAAAATGACAATTTTGTTGCCACATTTTCTAGTACTTTCCGAAACCAATATATCATATCGGAAAATGATTTCCCGAATACGCTTCGTATTTTATAAATTGAATGTTAAATAAAAAGGATCGCTCTAAAAGGGTCGTGTTCACGATAGCATTTCAAAAGTAAGCAATTGTCGAAAAAAAATACCGATTGCGATTCGGGTCAATCTCGGCAAGTCAGCGAAGATTTAAATCCTTCAAATTCTAAGTTAGGAAGGCGAGTTTGGAATTTAGAAATTTTCTTGCGCCGTATACGGGTTGGGTTTTGCTCGGCTGAATTCGGGGAGCTTCCGAAAGTCGGTGAAAATTGAACGCAAATCCGATTTGTTCGGATCTAGAACCGAAATCTTGGTAAAATGTACCTATGCACATTCTTAGTACTCCCGAGGCAATAGAATCGCTTTGTTAAAAGAATTCGATAGCTATAGTGTTGTGTGAATGTGTTTGTTTCGTGAAAACGAATAAAGATCTCAAGTGCTCTTGTATTACTTGTGTATAAACCAGTTAAGTATCACAAGTACTCAAATAACTCCATCGCAGCGGTATAATGAAACTGTTCCCCGTACGAGGAGCTTGCTAATTTTAATTCTACAATACATTAATTCTCCTTCCTGTAATTAAAGTTGGCGGGTAATATTAAGTCTGGAACGAGTATTAACGCCTGTACGTATAATGTAGGAAGGCTACGTGGCTCGTGGCTCATATCCTTTACTAAGTTTAGCCCCATAAATTCTGAACTTGGGCACGTAGAGAGAACTATGAAATGCTACTAAATCTGTTACTCAAGTTGAGGTCTAAGGATATTGTTGTATGAGAAAATGCTAAGTAGCTCCTGTGTGTAGAACAACGGCACACGGTACCTATATACACCGTTAAATTTTGGTCGTTTTAATCCCGCGGAGGGTCGATTCGGTACATGAAACCCTATCGATTTGTAAAGATAAAAATGAAAAATAAAGTGCTTTTTTTTTAAACTCGAATTAATTTACGCATGTACGAAATTGATTTCTTTAAGTAAACGTCAGCTAATCGAGGCCAATGAACTGTAGGTAGTTAGTACGCAACGACCGACAACTCCCTACAAGGTCATTGACTCTAACTCTGACTTAAAGAAATTAATTTCGTGCATGCGTATATTATTTCGAGTTTAGAAAAAAGTACTTTATTTTTTAATGTTATTATTATAAATCGATAGTGTTTCATGTACCGAATCGGTCCTCCATGGGATTAAAAAGACTAAAATTTTACGGTGTATTATACTAGCTTCTGCCAACGTTTCACCCGCGTGAAAGTCGATTTCTCTATACAAACTTTCAACCCCCGTTTTATCCCCTTAGGGGTGTAGTTTCGCAAAATTCTTATCCTCCATCTTAGCGAATGTCTACATCCTATAAGGAACCTAACTGTCAAATTTTAAGGTTGTAGGTAGGTGTTATAGTTTCTGAGATTTCGTGATTAATCAATGAGTGATATTTCGCTCTTATATATATATAATAATAATAATAATATAATATTTCCACAACTATCACACAACACCGTATAGTCCCAAGCTAAGCAGAGCTTGTGTTATGGGTACCACACAGCTGATAAACATACTTATATATTTCTAAATACATACATATTATAGATAAATAACACCCAGACACAGAACAAATGATCTTGCTCATCACACAAGCATTTGTCCTGGGTGGGAATCGAACCCACGACCTCCTGCATAGCAGTCAGGGCCACTAACCACTAGACCAACAGGCCGGCATATATAGTTTTATAATCTATATACACTGTTAAATTTCGGCCGTTTTAATCCCGTGGAGGGTCGATTCGGTACATATAACACTATCCATTTGTAAACATAAAATTTTAAAATAAAGTACTCTTTTTCTAAAACTCGAGTTAATATACGCATATAGGAAATTAATATCTTTAAGTAAACGAGTCAATGACCTCGTACGTAACTACGTACGAGGTCAGGTTGTCAGTCGTTGCGTACTATGTACCTACAGTTCGTTGGCCCCGATTAGCTGCCGTTTACTTATAGAAATTAATTTCAAACATGCGTAAATGAATTCGAGTTTAAAAAAAGTACTTTATTTTTCATTTTTATCTTTACAGATCGATAGGATTTCATTCCATCCCAATTTTACCCAATCGACCCTCCGCGGGATTAAAATGACCAAAATTTTACGGTGTGTACAAAAACCTTACCTCAAGAGTATTATTGCTACAGCAATATTTCTCCTACGTGTACTCTCAAGATAAACCATTCTAAATATTCTGCAGCTCATAAAAAATAATAGGTAAATTTTTCACTAAAGTAATTAGCAAATGTTTGCTGCGAAAATATTGCTTATATATGCAGTATAACCGTATCAGTTAACACCGATCTAGAATCTACATAAAACTATTAAAATACAGTCATTAACTAGTGTATTTAATATAGAAGAAGGCGTTGTTGTAATCATACAGTGTACTTTTGATTTTATGTGCCAATTTAAAAAAAAAAAAGTTTACATCAATGATAAATGATATTTGTTTTGCAAATAGGTTTTAAAAAACACTTTTACACGCAATATCTTTTTCGTCAGTTTAAACTAGATGAGGCCAGTGTCTCCTAGCTGACTAACCTGAGAAGAAACACCGAAAGAAATTCAAGGGTCGAAGTCTCTTTTAAAGTTCATACAGTAAATCTGTAATGGTCAAATCACATGAGAACGATGGAGATTTGTCTGAGATGGTCTTTGAAGAAAGAACTACTCTTTACCTTACATTAGATAATGAACGTTGGAATCAGAGGCGTAATTATATGGGGCCCCCGCGCTACAGGGGCCCCCACGTAGGCAAAACTTCGCAACATGTTATCCACTTCCAACCAACGTAGGCGCGGGCTTGCGGACGGCGTGCAATGGGTAGCACGCTGTCCGATCGTCTGGTAACCGAACGGACCGCGCCCAAATCCTCGACGGCGCGTACTGTTCCCGCGCGCCTCAAGGAGCTGTCAGCAAACCGTAGAGGCCCAGCCTGCTAGCTGTAGGCAGGCAGGGTCGAAGCCTGCTTGGGTCATAGGTCAGTTTCTGAAAGGAAGGCCCGGCCCCGGCACGATAGGCAACGAAGGACCAGGGCAGGTTTTTAGTTAGTAAGTCTAACACTATTTCTCGCTCCGCCCAAGGGTGGGATTTGTCATTAGATGATTTTACATACCATAAAAAAACCACTTCGTAGGGTAAACCAATCATTTGTAAAACAGCACCACTTTTTTTACCCTGTGGAATTTTTGATATGGAGCCCCTGTGGGCCTAGTTACGCCACTGGTTGGGATCTATGCAGAAACACATACGGTAAATACAACAGACATTCATCATCATCATCATCATTTCAAGACATTCACTGTTGGACATAGGCCTTCCCCAAGTGACGCTGTAACGACCGGTCCTGTGATTCTCGCGATCCTAGGAGAGGGTGGGAGGTCTTTTAACGCTGCGTCTTCCAGTATGTGGTCGCCACTCCAGAATCTTTCGACAACAGTCTTTGTTTCTAGTGATCTATTTAAGAGCGGCCAACCCGAGGTACATTTTCATACAATCGCTCTTACGCGATTATGATGTTATTACACATCTTTTTTCAGATATTTTGGATACATAGATATCTTGTGGATTTTGTCTAAGCTTCTATAGAAATCAAAAGATAAATTTGTGTAAAACTATTCCAGCCCCCCTAGCCAAGTTACAATCGTTTCGTTTTGCGTTAACGCTTGGCGTTGGCCGCGCACCCAATTCGATTGTTCGAACAAAGGAGTTGGGGGCGTGGCTTACTACAAGCGTTGACGCAAAACGAAACGATTGTAACTTGGCTAGGGGGGCAGTAAAGCCCTCTGAAAATCTGCTATTTTACGTGAAGTTTCGCCTTCCATACTATACTCATAAATATTAAAAATATTAAAAAGTACTTCAATATAATAGTAGCGTTGCATATTTAATCGAGAATCTAAATGATAACAATTTTTCTCAAAAACTTTTAAGGGCTATAAAAAAAATCACTTTTTTGCTGGAACAAGTTTTGTGAAATATTCGAGTAAATCACGGAATTACCGAATGTCAACAGAGTTTTCAGGCGTTTTCTCTCTTTTTTCACGTTACCTCTTCATCAAACATCGCGTTTGCATTCGCATGAAGCGACAAGCTTTTAAACTAAGCTCGACCTTGACGATAGGCAAGTGGCGGAAGGCCACTTTACGGGCATTATTTTTGGACTACCTACATCTGAATGTCCTACACTGCTGGGAAAAGATACTACACAGACTACTCTACTTTAGGAATACTTCTAATAAAATAAACAAATCAAACATTATAATTTTACGATTGAAAATAAAAGTGCTGTAATACGTTTTATTTGCTGTCAATCTCTTTAGTAATCAAGGGTAGAAGTGGTTCGTTAGAGAGTACTTCGAAATAGTAATAAATATAAAACATCTTGCCAAGGGATCTTATGGCCACTATCAAGGCAACTGAATCGTTGAAACGATTGACTTCCGATGCGGATATGTTGTTCAAGACGATCTTTAGTTTTCTTTTCTTGATGAAAGTTATTTTTTTTCAAAATACTTACTCATAGTATTTGGACAATTAAGGCCACTTTTTGGATTTTAGATTTTTAGTTTATAATAAATAAATAAAAAAAAAAAAAAAAACTACTGGACGGATTTCAAATATTCTACCAGTAGAATCCTACTTCTAGACATAGGGCGCTCGCAGAAGCTACTAATATACACATTTTGATACTAATGCAGAAAGTTTGTGATGAGACCGAAGTGGAATTCGCACGAGTCGTAGGCGAGTGAGCATGTGTTATGGAGCCTAAGGCTGCAGTGACGCACGTGTGTAAAACTACGTTTTTCAATATACTTACGGCTCGTGGGGGTTGACGCGCCTCGTGGGG
This sequence comes from Leucania comma, assembly GCA_958295575.1. Classification (NCBI taxonomy): domain Eukaryota; kingdom Metazoa; phylum Arthropoda; class Insecta; order Lepidoptera; family Noctuidae; genus Leucania; species Leucania comma. The sequence goes on from OY282468.1 coordinate 9,966,969, forward strand.
CCGCCTCTCGCCCAGCCTGGTATGATAAACAATTTTATTAGAATGAAATTGTGGCGAGGCGAGTCCGCGCACTTTTTTGCACTAGTGCGGAAAATAGTTTATTGCGTGCCTAAAAGCGATGGGATAAGAGCGGGTATTGAATAAGTTTTAGAGACTTTGTTTGTAACAAACGAGCAACAGAACTCTTTCCCTGTAATGAAAACCTTAATAACCGAGAACAACTAACTAATATTCATCATACCAACTATGAAAAGTCATTACCCACTTTAATCACAGTGATTGCAGAGGTTCGCGGAGGGCCCTCAATAGGCGGAGGGTCTAATCCAGGGCACGGCGGGGCCCAAAGCTGTTTATCTGGCCTACTTAGAGGGCTTACTAATGCAGTTTTATCTTCATTAATTTGTATGGAACAGTCCAGAACAGTAACAGTGGTATGTTCCTAACTTTTTTGGTTAGGATTCCAGTCTGAGCGGTTTAATTGATATAAACTAGTGCTTGACTGCAATCCCACCTGATGGTAAGCAGTTATGCAATCGCTGATGGTGAGGCGCACTAATTTATAAGGAGCCTATTCACTCTAGCCTTGAAGACACCTTAATTATAATCGGACGGGAAGACCGCAGTAGGCAAACTGTTCCAGTCCTTCGATGTACGCGGTATAAACGACGAGTCAAAACGCTTAGTTCGGACCATAGAAGTTTCAACAACGTAAGGGTAGATACTCGCCGTTGTCCGATGATAAGATTGAGATGGCGGAATCAAGTCATGCAATTCCCGCACACACTTTCCAAAATACCTCTCAAAAATGAGGGTATTTGAAAATTGAACCTTATTTTTGACACTTAAGTTTTAAGATTCAAATACCCTCACATACCGAGACACGGGCTAACCTGGAGCATCCCTCTTAACATGCTTTCAGAGACGCGCAGGAGTTCAACAGGCCTAGCCAAGTTACGATGGTTTCATGTTGAATCTCTTTCGACAATCGGTAATGCCTCGGTGTGTAAGCCATTTTAGAAAATTATAAGTTGGTATAGTAAGTGGCAAATAAGTTGAACAATCCGCCGCGATTACGCGGTGCCTCCTACCTCGACTAAGACCCAAAAATCGGCTATAATCCTCATCACACAAGTTGAACCATCATGGCAGTCGACCTTGAATGCGCAGTAACAGATTTTCGGGTTCCCAATCGAAGTGGGGCGTCGCACCGCGAGCAACCACAGCAAATGGTTTAACTTATTTGTCGCGTAAGTACTAACATGTTGACGCCCCTGAGTCGATCGCTCGTTCTACAAACATTTTAAGTTTCCTACTATTTATACCATAAAACTACAGGATGTAGCGATGACCATTGTAGAAACGATTACATTTCATTCTATCATTTTGAACGATGTGACCTTGACTACGAATTTTCTATTCGTTTGATCTGGCCACATGACTTAACGATAATGTCATTTTAATATAATGTCATTCCCACACAATTAATTAGTTTTCTAAAAGCGTTAACGATTGTAGATTATCAACTTGGCTAAGCCTACAGCCCCCTAGCCAAGTTACAATCGTTTCATTTACCGTGAACGCTTGGAGTTAGTCACGCCCCCTATTCCTTTCTTCTAACGTCATCTCAACAAAGGAATTGGGGGCGTGGCCACCTCTAAGCGGTCACGCTAAACGAAACGATTGTAACTTGGCTAGGGGGCTGGTACCTAATCGATGGCGACCCCCTCGGCAAGATAATACTTGTATTAAGTAATATCTCTGGAACAAACCTTTTAATTTCCATCTGTTAGGAAAACTCTCGCCAATGACTCGAACTAATAACTTATTTCAAACTTTGGTATTTTAATAAGCGGGAAGGTGAAAATTTAAATAAGTTTGCTGTTTGTGAATGGTAGTTAGTTTTGATGAAGTGCGACCGCATTTTGAATGCGCAGATTTATTACAGGAAGTTCTTTGTAGGTAGGTATACTTAGGTACATATATTTACATATGAATGACTGCTTAAGTTTATAATGGCATCAGAAAGTATAAAACTCGTTAACATGGTATTTGTAGTCTTAGGCCTAAGGCTCCTCGCCCACGGCGACTTTTTGTAGCGATGCTGTAGCGCGTTCGCATCGATACAGTCGCGATGCTGTAGCGCGTTAGTAGCGCGTTGGCATCTTTCATATAGCGCTTGCAAATGTGACTAACGCGCGTAAGCAGCGATGCTATCGCGCGTTTCGTAAGCGCGCGACAGCATAATAATTTTTTTTTGCATTTAAAATTTAAAAAAAAAACAACAAAACATTTTATATAAAAATCTTGCATGTTCAATCGAGATTCTGAGTGATGAAATTTTTTTCTAAAAACTTAAGGTTTTTTTTTAAACCTTAAAAGTTTTTATACGGTTTAAAAAACAACCGTATTTCCTGGAACATGTTTCGTGAAATATTCGAGTTAGTTAAGGAATTTCTGAATGCCAACAGAGCGTTCAGGCGTTATTTTTGTTTTTTCGCAACGCGAATAAACAGAAATAACGCCTTGCGAAATAAACTTCATTTTGCAAACATGGGTATAGTACATATGTGTTTTAAAAAAACACAGAGTCCTCCATATTTTGTCATCACATGGGCATACAAATTTTTAAAAATTTTTGAATTCCATAACAATAAAAAAAATATACACCGTTAAATTTTGGTCGTTTTAATCCCGCGGAGGGTCGATTCGGTACACCAAACACTATCGATTTGTAAAGTTAAAAATGAAAAATAAAGTACTTTTTTAAACTCCAATTAATTTACGCATGTACGAAATTGATTTCTTTAAGTAAACATCAGCTGATCGAGGCCTATGAACTGTAGGTAGTTAGTACGCAACGACCGACAACTCCCTACAAGGTCATTGACTCGTTTACTTAAAGAAATTAATTTAGTACATGCGTATATTAATTCGAGTTTTAGAAAAAAAGTACGTTATTTTTTAATTTTATCTTTATAAATCGATAGTGTTTCATGTACCAAACCGATTCTCTTCGGGATTAAAACGACCAAAATTTGACGGCGTATATTTATATTAAAAACTAGCTTTTGCCCGCGGCTTCGCTCCCGCTCTACCCTAATCTACCCAAATCTACCCTACTCTACCCTACCCTACTCTACCCTACTCTACCCTACTCTACCCTACTCTACCCTACTCTACCCTACTCTACCCTACTCTACCCTACTCTACCCTACTCTACCCTACTCTACCCTACTCTACCCTACTCTACCCTACTCTACCCTACTCTACCCTACTCTACCCTACTCTACCCTACTCTACCCTACTCTACCCTACTCTACCCTACTCTACCCTACTCTACCCTACTCTACCCTACTCTACCCTACTCTACCCTACTCTACCCTACTCTACCCTACTCTACCCTACTCTACCCTACTCTACCCTACTCTACCCTACTCTACCCTACTCTACCCTACTCTACCCTACTCTACCCTACTCTACCCTACTCTACCCTACTCTACCCTACTCTACCCTACTCTACCCTACTCTACCCTACTCTACCCTACTCTACCCTACTCTACCCTACTCTACCCTACTCTACCCTACTCTACCCTACTCTACCCTACTCTACCCTACTCTACCCTACTCTATTTTTCTCGCCGTAAAAACCATCCTTGAACTTCAACGAACATTTTAAAAAAAGATTTGGCCAAATTGGTCCAGGCGTTGTTGAGTTATGCGCTTACCAACACATTTTGCGATTCATTTTTATATTATAGATGTTAGCGTAGTAAAGGTCATAATAAACAAACATTTTAAACCAATCTGCTTTAAACCATGTTCATATTGACGAATAAAAGATTAGTAGACCAATTTTAGAAAAGGTTTTACTATAGAAAAATAACCAAAACTACAAAACTTCCAATAAAATCATTGAAAGTTTTTAGAAAAAATATTTGCTTGATCAGACAAAGGAAGGAGACGATATTGATTTAGACTGTGAAGAAATAAGAAAAGTTTGTCATTGCACTCGCACTTGAGTAGACGGGCGAACATCTGTGGGCGGAGCTTCTCAGTGGACAAACAGAGAAATGGAAACATTCCATTATACAGCTAAAACCCCGCTTCTTCTCTCCGAACATTTGCCACTAAACCCAGACATGTTTAATATAAATCGTAATATATTCACCATTGTTGTGTACTCGTTATAAAAAAAAAATCAGTCAAGTTCGAGTCGGACTTGCGTATCGAGTGTTCCGTACAAACTTACTGAAGTAAATAGTTTGATTCCCAAATCAACTCTCGTACAATACGTGGCATATAAGCTGAACCAAAATGGCCATCCACCTTCAATGCGCAGTAACATATAGTACTGCGTGTAACAATAAAAAAAGGCTATTTTGGTTCAAATTATTTGCCACGTACTATAGATTTTCGAAATCGCAAAAAAAACGTGACTTAACCTCAAAATGGTTTCAGACTTTTTCCGTTACTTTTATTATAAGACCTTGCCTTGACCTTGCATTCAGAATTATATGTCAACGGGCAGTACCCTATAGGTAACGATTTCCTTGCGCGTCAAAATTTATAGCATAAATAGCGTCAGCTTTATACTGCGTTGATTTAGGAGTTTGATATTTTTTACTGCTCCAAATGTTAGTAGTAAATACTCAGTTTGATATTTCCATGTATTCTTGAGAAAAAGAGTTTTGACAAACGGATAACAAAGTGAAGTAAAGAAACGTTTTTGCCGACTTAGGTACAGAACCCTAAAAAGGTGACAAGTCACGTCTTGCATTTGTCATTTGCTTTCGTAAAACTCCTCTGTCATTGCTCTCAAGTGCGCTGATCCTAGACAAAATAATAAAAAGGGTATAAAAACCAGACAGATTTGATTTTCAAGGTTAGTACACACGCGGCACATATTTTGGCGTAAAGTTTAGTTCAAAAACTATAGTTAGCGTTTCATGCAAACTATTAGAACGAAATGTAATGGATAATCGGATATTTACTCGAAGCATGCAGCCGTATATCAAGCAATCTTTTCCTGTATAACTAAATGGAGAGGAAAAATCTTGATAATTTTTGAACTACAGCTACTTGCGTGCACCGGTTAATAGAATGCTCGGAACAAAAGAGATTGCATCTTAATAGCTTTAGGAGCTGGAAGATAAACAGTTTCTAACGGCACGCAGCCTTGGAAGCAGCATAAAGTCATAAATATTGCATAGAGGGGACCACCCCTGTAATTTCCAGAAGCCTTGTTACTCTAATTAAGTTCAGCCTTGCTTTTTATCACGATCAAATTACACTTGGTTGCATATTAAAGCGTGCACTTAAAGGTCGTGCAAATAAGCTGCCTACAGACTGCTTGCATAGTAATAATATATTTTTCAATACACTTACAATTTGGCTGCTGCGGTCTTCCCGTCCGATTATATTAGATGTCTTCAAGGCTAGAGTGAATAAGCTCTTAATAAACTAGTGCGCCTCACCATCAACGATTGCATCACTACTAACAATCAGGTGGGATCGCAGTCAAGCGCTAGTTTATATATATTAAAAAAAAACCGCTTACACGAAAGCTCGCTCTTATCCCACCGCTTTTAGGCACGTAATGGACTGTTTTCCGTATTAGTGCGGATAAAAGCGCGCGCTCGCCCCCACTACAATTTAACTGTACTAAAATTGTTTAGCGTATCAGGGGGGGCGCCTGTCAAAATCCACGAGGCGCGGGTCAACTTAGCCCTCGGCTTCATAACACACTCGCCAACGAATTCTGACGAATTCTGCGAATTCTGCCTCGGTTCCAATGACAAAATTTCTACAGTTTTATCAAAATGTACTATTACTTCCTATGGGTCTCTGTGCGGCGTCTGACTGGTCTGTTGGTTGAGCGGTTAGTGACCTTGACTGCTATGAGGTCGTGGGTTCGAATCCCACTCCAGACAAATGTTTGTGTAATGAGCACAATCATTTGTTTTGTGTCTGGGAGTAATTTATCTATAATATCGATGTATTGAGAAATATATACAAGTATCTTTATAAGTTGTCTAGTACTCATATCACAAGCTTTACTTAGTTTGGGATTAGATGGCGTTGTGTGAATGTTGCGGAATATTATTATTATATATTATACGCTCTCTCTACTATAATTATTAACGAGCCCAAACACAAAACGATGATGCGATGTCACATCGTCACAATCTGCGAGACTTTTGCGATGCGGTGTCGTATCACATCGCATCGAAATTTTGTGTAGGAGCCTTTAAATCAGTTAAAATTCCAAATTTAAATTACAGTTTAAAACTTCATATATAATTTTGGCGCGAGAATGTAAGCGTGCGTTACATTAAATATGCATATCGCTATTGTTATAATTTTAATTTACTTGCGTAATATTAATGTGGAGTTATTTCGATAGCTCTCAGATTGAAACCGCGAGATTATTTGGGTAATTTCGACTGAGATATTAGGTGAACTATTGTTATTCAGCACATAAATTTAGCTGTCGATAATCCCTCCAATGTGTATGAGTCGTTGACTGCGCGTAGTAATAATAAAATGTATTTATTTAGATACCTGAGATCCATTATACGGCGAGTAAGACTAAGTGATCGATTACGGAGACGCGGCTCGTCGGGCGGTCTGTCGTACATTACCATATGTTTGTGTTTGCGAGCGATGACGCGGCTCGCTGCCGAAAAATGTACGAAGAAACGCCCAACGCGCCGCGCAACGCACCGCATCTCCGTAAACACGTCCTAATAAGAAATATTTAGCAGGGACTTTGTCCGCTGTACTGATTTCCAAGTAAGTGGACAATCGTATCTATTGGCTATAGCACTCAAGATGTTTTGGCGACTTCCACGCATTCTGATAAAAGATGCGGTCTTTTTGCGCCATATAGCTGCGAAGCCATCTGTGTGTGTGTGCTACAGAAACGTGGAAGCCGCAACAGCGCCCTGAAGGGATTGTTAAATTGGACCCGCAGAGCATTGTAAGCTTTCTGGGTGTAGTCAGCCCACAAACCTCCCGTGTACAGTGAAGTACAATACGCCTTAAATAAAGTAATTTTGACTGCGTCTGTACAAAGGGAAAATCTGCGAGCTAACCTGTTCGCCGGAACTGACAATGCCCTGCGTTCCCTCTCCATGTCAATGTCATCTTTTAAACCATCGGTAACCCAATTCCATAGTGTCTCACGCACCTCAATCCTCAGCGAAGGGCATCTGAAAGAACATAATTTACTTACGGTTTTAGTCAGTAAAAGTCCCACCTTAAAAAAAACCCTTACAAAATCACGCTTAGTTTCATCTAGACTTTTTCTATGTACTAAATTCCCGTCAAGACAACCGCTTTTGTCCTCTTGATAGATCCTCGTACCGATTAGACGCTCACTCTCAGCGACTAATGACCGTCGCACATCTAGTTAACATGAGTAAATATTCATCAGCGCGGCACAAGATAAATGGGAGCCGCCACCGTACCACAACCTGACACCGGCGGTACTTACCGCTTTTTAATCCTTTATTACCGGTATAAAGCGGTTAAAACCGGTATTTAGCTTCACGCCCGAGTCGTGGCAAAACGCTTCAGTTATTAAATTCTTGGACTTAGGGTAGCGGAGGTGGTTGGGCCACTTGGCAGGATGTAGCCATTTTTTGATTTGATTTGATTTGATTTGAGCCATGTCGGGCGAGGAAAACTCTAAATGCATAGTTGCCGAAAGAAAGCAAATGTTTTCATTGGTCTTTACCTATGAAATTGTCGTTTTTAGGGTTCCGTAGCCAAATGGCAAAAAACGGAACCCTTATAGATTCGTCATGTCTGTCTGTCTGTCTGTCCGTTCGTATGTACGGCCACTTTTTTCCGAAACTATAAGAACTATATTGTTGAAACTTGGTAAGTAGATGTATTCTGTGAACCGCATTAAGATTTTTACACAGAAATAGAAAAAAAAAAACAATAAATTTTGGGGTTCCCCATACTTCGAACTGATCATCGAACCCATACGTGTGAGGTATCTATGGATAGGTGTTCAAAAATGATATTGATGTTTCAAACATTATTTTTTCTAAGCTGAATAGTTTGCGCGAGAGACACTTCAACAACAAGTGATAAAATATGTCCCCCCCCCCCCGTAATTTCTAAAATAAGAGAATGATAAAACTAAAAAAATATGATGTACAATTGCCATGCAAACTTCCACCAAAAATTGGTTTGAACGAGACCTAGTAAGTATTTTTTTTTAATACGTCATAAATTGTAAACTGCAATTTGTACGGAACCCTCAGTGTGCGAGTCCGACTCGCACTTGCCCGGTTTTTAAAACGGGTTGCTATGAAATATTAGATCTTTGAACTGATTCGGAATTATAAGTTCAAATAAATAAATTTTTTATCTATCTATCTATCTATCTAAATAAACTTTTGTTATTCTAACTACATAGGTTTTTTTTTATGATAGGTAAAATCATCCAATGACAAATCCTGCCCTTGGGCGGAGCGGGAAGTAGTGTCAGACTCTTACTGACTAAAAACCTACCCCGTTCCTTCGTTGCCTATCTTGCCGGGACCAGGTATTCCTTTGGGAAGCTGACCCATGATCCCAGCAGACATCGATCCTGCCTGCCTGCATCTAGTAGGCTGGGTTATTTTTTTTCGGAATTAGGTATTTATTGGTTTCTTTGTATTTTTTTTTCTGTAATATCGCAGTACTAGAGTAAAAACTTATTAAAAAAAGTAGCCAGATCGTAATATATTCACACATAAGCCCAAGTATTATTTTATATATATTAAGGAATGAAAAACTGGTGTTCCCTATATTTACCCGACTACAATGAAGCCAAAAGTAGGATTATGATTTTTTTATAAGTGAAATTAGTAGTTAATTATCTGGCATCATACTTGATATTAAAAGTTCTATCTTATGTCCTATTCCCATGACATCTACATAAGTTATAAAATTAATGCAAATACCGCCAGCCATTTGTGTATTGAAGGAATAACAATCATAATTATACAAATACAAAATTTCGCTTTTATAATATTAGTGTGACTGACTAAACAAAGGACGATGACAAAGAAGTTTTAACACCATATATAAATAGACCACAAAGCGATAATCTCGAGTAACTAAACAAATGTTAGCTAGGAGATATTCCTGGCTATTACTGGCTATTGACTCAATTGGACACAAACATTATAAATCTATTACTTAATAGACACGTTTGAACTAATAATGACTCATCAAGATATTCATTTTCGATTTCTGAGATATTCTTAACCAGAGTTTATTGATTCAGTGTATGCAATCCGTAGGCGCGGGTTTACGGACGGTGAGCAATGGGTAGCTAGCTGTCCGACCTTCCGGTAACCATCTGGATCGGGCTCAAGTCGTCGACGGCGCGTATTGTTCCACGCGCCTCAAGGAGGTGTCAGCAAACCGTAGGGGACCAGCAGAGTCGAAGCCCCCTGGGGCTATGGGTAATGTGAAAGTGAGCCCCGGGGCCCGGGAACGCAGGCACAAAAGGAACAGGGGTGCGTTTTGAGTCAGTAAAATTCTGACACCATCTCCCGCTCTGCCCAAGGGCGAGAGAAATCATTGGATGATTATCCCACCTAAAAAAAAAAACAAAAGTGTAAGCAATACTGCCATTTGTTTGATAACAAAAAGCCATAACAAGCTTTAAGAATGAAGCCCAGCAGGGTCGAAGCCTACTGGAGTCATGTTTTGACTATTGAAAAGATATCGCAGGATCCTGAAACGCTAGGAAAAGAAGGAACATAGGTGTGGTTATATTCAGTAAAAGACCTTAAAAAATACACTTAGAACGAAAGTGACCTCTTGCTAGGTCTGCGAGATTGAGAAAGTGTTACTATAGCCCTGGAACGTAAAGGGCGATTGTTTCGAACAATTCCACGACCCTAGCAGGTATGGATCCTGGTCGGCCCGTCAATTCTGCTCACAGATCTTTGGGGCTGGTTATATCTCCCCCTTTCCTGGCGTCGTACCTAATACTTGAGGGTCGTGTACTCCCGTCTTCATCACTTTCACTCATATGATATTCCTCCATCTGTTTCTGTCTCTGACGGTGTCGAGAGCGGTGCGGATCAGATCAGACTATCATCATATTATACGAGGCCTTTTCCCATCTATATTACTGGTCATGATGAGCGTTTTGAGGTTGCCACTGTCTTTCCTTACAATGTGACTGAAGTATTATAGAAATGGTTATAATATCTACTTGAATATACAATACAAGATTTACCATTGACAATGTTTCAAAAGACTTCAATATAAAATATCACTATTTAAAAGATTTTATACCCTTAAAGATTAATTAGAAGGCCTGCCCGCCTAGCCAAGTTAAAATCGTTTCGTTTAGCGTGAACGCTTGGAGTAGGCCACGCCCCTAATTCCTCGAGATGACGTCAGAACAAAGAAATTGGGAACGTGGTCAACTCCAAGCGTTCACGCTAAACGATACGATTTTAACTTGGCTATGGGGGCAGTAAATAGAACCTGAAAATTTGCAAGCTAGAGTAATTGACATCACTGATTGTGAATATATTTGCACGGCATGTTATGGCAGAATATGCTGAAAGAAATTTATTTATATACTATTTATATAATTTATTTCTAGTAAATAAATATTTAAAAATCTTTTATATAAAAATGAATAGCTGTTTGTTTGTAAATGCACCAAATTGATCCAGCCGTTCTCGAGTTTCAGCTCGCTGAAACTCGAGAACGGCTGGTTTAATTTGGTGCATTTTGGTCTTGAAATATTCGTAACAGTCCTGGGAAAGTTTAAAAGATGAGAAAAAAAGTATTCATTGACTACTAGGCGGTACGAAGTTTGCTGTATCAACTAGTATATATACATATTATATGTATTTGTAACTTCACCCAATCCCCTTCAACCCAACTTAAAAACCAAACGATGGTGACATCGCAAAACCAAATTGGCAACCAGACCTAACTTCGTATTCCTTCAATAAATTGCATTTATTGCACTCGTTTAGTACGATTCACGCCATTGGGCTTGATATGGGAAGTTTCCCGAATATCCCGCGACTACAGATACCCTCAGACCCTTAGGGAAATCAGCCCTTCGCTGGATGGTGTAGCTGTTGTCAATTTAGGTAAGTATGTACACACTCGGTCGGATGTTGTTATCTATTTAACCAGCTCTCATTGAATAGCTTTTTCTGATAGGATGTGTAGAGACACTTGTATCCTATCCCTAAATTAGTTTTAATAAAATAGGCATAAGCATGGGCAGGCCATATTGCACGCAGAACAGATGACCGTTGGGGCCGAAAGGTTCTGGAGAGGCGACGCGTGCGACCGCGTACTGAAAAACGCAGCGTTGGAAGGCCTCCTACAAGGTGGACCTGACCTGGTCAGAGTCACTGGAGTCCGATGGATGCGAGACGCACAGGACCGATCGTTGTGGCGACGCTTGGGGAAGGCCTATGTCCAACAGTCGACGTTTTTCGGCTGAAATTTAAATTCAAATTCAAATTCAAAAGCATTTATTTCAAATAAACCATTGACAGGCACTTTTGCAAGGTCAAGGTGTCAGTCTGTCAGAAAAAAAATGATGCCAATTGCACATTCCAAAGCGTAGATCTCTATGGAGAAGAATGTGCAATGATGATGATGATGAGGCATAAGCTTAAAAGTCAATTTATACCATCGCGGAATGGAATGGAATGGAAGCGTCAATTTCGCCTTATGACGCGTGAATTCTCTGGAATACACAGCCATACAATAGCTAGAGGAATTCTCGAGAATTTGCAAGAACTTCCCGGAAGACGCGCGACTTATTTTGGCTTGTATTTAGTTTGTATATTATAAAATTGACATAAATTTCATTATGTTATGTATGTGCAATGTCGTCGTAAAAATTTGCTTCCGTTACATTTCGCGGCGGTGTAAATTGTGCCTAAGTCTACAGGACAGTAGGTAGTTTTGGTTGAAAAAGCAATGGCCTCGCACAGGGCAACTGAAGGATCACTGTAGGTTCAGACAGTAAGGTCTCACACACACATTCTCGATCTCTGGGTGGAAACCCAGAGCGGAAGAAAAGAATCTAATAATAACGAAAAAATAAGATAAATTGACAATAGAAATTAATATTTCGTAAATAATATAATATTTACTTCATTAATATTTCATAATTATAATTTATCAATACGGGGAAGATACTAGCTCCTGTAATGCAATGTGCACTAGCTAGGATATAGGGAACTGACTGGCCTGCTGGTCTATTGGTTAGTGGCCCTGACTGCTATGTACTGTGGCTATGCCGGAGGTCGTGTGTTCGATTCCCACCCAGGACAAATGTTTGTGTGATGAGCACGATCATTTGTGCTGTGTCTGGGTGTAATTTATCTATAATATGTATGTATTTAGAAATATTTATGTTTGTTATCAGTTGTCTAGTACCCATAACACAAGCTTTGCTTAGCTTGGGACTAGACGACGTTTTGTGATAGTGTGTGTGTGTTTGTGATATTATATATCAATTCATAAAAATACTTAAAAAAAATATGTCAATAAAATTATTATTTTAGTTCGTCCAATTTTTTTCGAGGCCTTCGATTCACTTCGCTTCACTTTATGTATCATTGCACCACTGCACTGAACCAATTTGATTGTTGGCAATAAGATAACTTGGCATCTTGAAAAGAGCACGTGTAATAAAATTGATGCCGTGTAAAATCGAAATTTTAAACTCGAGCCAAAAGCTTTGCTATATTCTCATATCACCATAATTCAAAAAAAAACTGGTAATTTTTCTAAGTAAGGTCTTGTCATGGTATGCGGGATTTTTTTAAAGAGTTACCAAGCTGCTGGAACGCTATGGGTAACTAAAATAACACAGATGGGTTTTCGGTAGTAAAAGTCTGGCACTCTCTCTTACTCCGCTTGAAGCGAGTCAGAGAAAAATATTAAACGACATCTTTTAATGTTTTCCCACATAATATAATAAAATAATGTTTTCTTAAGGTCTAAAAATGAGGGCAGTAACATGTTGCCGCATTGCATCTGTCTGAGGAGCAGAGGGGAGGCTAATGGGGAGTGCCACAGTTCTACTTGACGTCATAATGCGCCTTAAGCACTGGCTTATTAGTCAAACAATATCAGCTAAAATATGGCGTTCACTGTCACTACATTGCGAGTGCACAGTAGGAGCACAGAGCAAGGAATTTCTAGACTAGACTAAATATGGGTACTCTATTAAAATTCGTGGCGATGAGAGTGCACTAAGTACATAACTTCTGTCAAATTTTGAATTTATCGCCTTAAGTGAGCTTTTTAGGATTTCGCTCCTAAAAAGCTCATTCACGGCACTGATGGTATTAACCCAATCTCAACAACGTAATGACGAACCCACGTAAGAAGATAACCACATTATTTATAGAGACAGCAGCACATCTGCAGCTATATGTATATAGGGCAAAATACTTCAGAAATCCAGGTAACCTCCGCGAAATGGTCAGTAACACCAAGGCGCTGCTGGCCTTCCTTGAGGAGCTGGGGTAGATCGAATGACACATTTGTCCCGCCCGTACGCAAAATATGCGCATTAGTCGTGGAGTTGCGGACACCAGCCCAAAATAACAAATACAAAAAACTACATTATTTCAAAAATCGAATGTTCTTATATAGAGTTGATTTGTAGTTTTTGGAGGGACTACTTTGAATAAAGTTTATGCTGTCTTAATTATTCGCAAATTGATTCATAGTGGATGTTAGAAGGTGAAATTAGTGTAGATTTGTATCTCAATTGACAACTGGACAAAAATAATTGAAACAGGGCGCGATCTCGATAAAATTAAGCTGAGAAAATTTTAATTTTGACTTACTCAGCGAAGTTTACTCAAAAGGCCGACTCGATATACATATATTTGCGTTCAAATAGGTGACGTAAAAACATTAGAACATCTTAAATCCGAAATGTAAAGGAAAATAAAAGGACTATATTAAGTATTAATAATTATATATAGGTACTTTTAAAATGTGGCACTGGCTACATGCATAAAACGCACGTAGCAAAAAAAAGTTCATTCGAATCTTTGTCAATGTACCTTAGCCCTTACTTTTTATCAATATTGTTAAAAAAATTCTGTGCCTACCATGTTGCCACCATACTCTATAGTAGCGAGGAACATATTTATGTATGGGCGACCGCAGTTATCGTGGTACACAATAGAAATGCTGATTTGCGCGAAAATTTCCCGGGTGCCGTGTAACGTGACGGATGGCATGTGGCTCTGTGGGTACAATTTATATTTATAAACCGTTTCTCTTTACATAATAAAACAGTTCCGTGACTGAGTCGATGAATCTTTGAATACATAAAACTTAGATGTCATTTTAGGTTACATTTTCACCAAAGCCTATGTGACAACAATCTTCTAATCGCATCCAGTTAACCACAAATGAGTAGTAATTAAATTCTGTAAGTGCTGTGCATATCATTGTTAAGTGATGAATTTGCTGTCATAATTGTTTCTTAATAAATATATTATTCTTCTGTGATATTCGTTTGAGTGCCATTAATGAATAAATAGTAACACTTGCTCTACGAAAATGGCCTTTCATTTAAGTGGGAAGTCATATTATGACTTCTACCACCTTGGATGGAGTGAGAGGGAGTGTGAGGCTTATATTAACTTTAACTTATCTATGTTCCTTCAGTTACCATTGCGTTCTATGCCCCAAAGCTCTTACTACTAGTGCTGCTACTCTGTAAAGGCGCTGTCAATTTGAAATTGGAATCACTGACATGTGGTTGACTTAAAAAAAATGTACATAGTTACCAACAAAGAGAAATTACAGGTCAGTTATCTATGAAAGTGCTTACACTATATATTATAAAAGTTCTTTACCAATGAAATTACCGTTTTTTTAAAACGGGTTGCTTTGTACTGTCATATCTTTGTACTGACTTGCATATTATAAATACGGTAATATTACAGAAAATAAAAAACACAAAGATACCAATAAATACCTACCTAATTTTGAAAAAGTCAGTCCAAAAATGTAGCATTTCAAAGCAACCCCATTTTAAAAAAAACGGTAATTTCAAAGACCTATTGTAATAGTGTGAGCACTGTGAGCAGTAGTAGCCCCGGCTTATGAGTTGTGTGTCAAGGGATCAAACCAGCGAATTCATAACCACTGCTCGCAAACCGGTGAGGGAAAACACTGTGGAAACATTTTCATTTTCTAGAAAAAAAAATCGAAGACATGTGAGATCCAGCAACCCGTACCGGGCCCGCGTTGTGGGTTACATCCCATTCCTGCTTCTAGAATAAAGGCCTGAGTCCCAGCTGTGGGAATATTATAAGTTTGATTATTCTATGTTATATTAGCTCATTCATGTTCGTTTGAACCTGATTGATACTAATTAATAGGCACGTCATACCGATAGCAACCCTAACAACTTAATTGATAGTATTACTTTGTTAGACCACTTAATTACATAGGGTTATTTACAGTTGTACTTTAAAACTATTATAAATATAAATTACCATGCAACTGTATTATATGAAAACTAGCTGGTGCGCGTGATTTCATCCGCGTTCGAGTCCTCGTAATAAGTATGTACAGCACAATGCCATTTGGTTACAATTTTTTTTTTTGTTTGCGCGGATCCTTATTTCTTTTTCTGAAATAAGCAGGCAGTGAAAAATTTTAAAATGCGCATTTAGTGAAAAACATTACTTTGTTTTTTTTTTTTATTATTCTCTTTATTTTGAATTTGGGACCTTTATACAAATGTACATGCCAGTCCCATCGGACCTTATACAGTAAATACCTTACATACATTACTTATACAGTAAAACGTAACAATACAAACTTAATTAAACTATGAGCAGCCTCAGAGATAGGTGCCGACAAAATATGATGAAACATTCCAACATCGTACCTGTTCGTATTTAGTTCTCTATATAATTCTTGTCTAGCAGACTGAAATCTGTCACATTCCGTCAATAGATGTATAACATTTTCTACTGTGCCACACTCCTCACAATTTGGTGAATTAGTTTTTAGATTAATTAGAAATGCAATTATACTTATTGAGCGGCATGTGTCCAGATCTCAGTCTGTGGGCGTCTCAGTCTGTGAGGTGTGTGTGTGTGTGACTTTGGTATTACAAACAGACATTTCAATTTTAGTCATAGGTAGTGGTCACTTTCCTATATAATTATGACAAGCTTTTCAAACCACTTCAAATCCTGAAAGGTGACGAGCATCAAAATCCGCCATTACTATTTGCGTTCCATGACACTCTTTAAAAATATGCCCGCGTCTTTAGTGGGCATCCCTACGGTTTTGCTGACATCTCTTTGAGGTCCGCGTGGAAGGCTACACCGTTGATGACTCGAACTCGGTTATTACGGCGAGCAATGGGTAGCTCGCCGTCCGCAAATCCGTGCCTACGGTGGCCGCAAAACGTCCTATGACCCCAACGCCCAAGGTATCTCCTTGTATTACTTAAATATACATGCCTAATAGTTCATCACGAATAACCTTAATTCAAATTTCAACCTACATCAAAAGTTTACTTCAAAATTGAAACGAAATATTTACAAAACAGTTTAGAAAATTCTTAATCAGCCATGCTTCGTTGCATCTCATTGTATACTTCAAGTTTCCACTGCCCCCGCTTTAAACATTGATAATAATCTACTAAAGTTACTTGTTTGAAACTCTAGAAATGATACCTTTGAAAGGAAAACCGTCGGGTGTTTCACGAAGTTGTCTCTTCCAGTAAAATAAAGACGTTTTGAAAGAGCTGGCCCTTAACTTTGTTTTGCCGTGTTATGTTCATATTTTGTAAGATTTCGTTTATTGTCCTTTCACATTTTCAGCTGTTTGATCTGAAAGTTTCAGAGAAGAGAGGAGCTTTTTTATTTTCTTTAGTCACGGGAGCTACACATAGTACTGTCGGGGGCGGAAAGTAATCAAACACTTTTGTCGTTGATATATAATGAACTAGCTTCTTCTAGTAGCTTCGCCCGCGTAGAATAATGTTTCTCTATACAAACTCTGGACTTAGGGCTCCTTTTAAGGGCTGAATGTTGAAAATTCTTTCTTAGTGCTCGCCTACGTTATAAAAGGAAGCCTTCTGCAAAATTTCGCGCTCCTAGTCCTAGTGGTTTCAGCTGTGTGTTGATACCCGCCCCAGCTGCGCACGAGTGTAATGGTGATATTAAATATATTATGCATGTATTATACATAAAAACCTTCCTCTTGAATCACTCTGTCTTTTAAAAAAACAGAAAACGTCAGCTGGGCGAATCTAATGACCTGTATGTAGTTAGTACGCAACGACCGACAAATACCTACAAGGTCATTAACTCGTTTACTTAAGGAAATTAATTTCGTACATGCGTAAATTAATTCGAGTTTAAAAAAAGTACTTTATTTGTTAATTTTATCTTTACGAGATTAAAACCATAAAAATTTAACGGTGTATATTAAGTTGTTTATTAACTTATTTGTTTGTAAGTTTAATAGAATAAGCGTTTTTGTGTACATAAATGAATAAAAATCCTTTTACAAATTCTAAACTGAATGCAAAGTGTGCTACTAAATATGCAAATAGTTTTCAATTTCAATAATTTACGCTGCGATCGGTAGCGGCTGTTATAATTAGCGGTATAAAGTGTATTGTGGTAATAATTACGAGTTTCGCGTCCCGGGCGACGGCAGATAGCGCAGCATCCATTAGCATCCATGTAGTCTTGATTAATGGGAACTAGAATACGACAGGCATGCTTGTTGCATAGAAAGATCTATTGCCTAATA
Organism: Leucania comma; assembly: GCA_958295575.1. Lineage (NCBI taxonomy): Eukaryota > Metazoa > Arthropoda > Insecta > Lepidoptera > Noctuidae > Leucania > Leucania comma. Next base: position 9,984,786 of record OY282468.1, read on the forward strand.
CAGGGTGAATTTCCGCAGTGGGATGGCAGGGTTAATTATTTATTTATTTATTTTATTTATTTGTATTGGCACACCAACGAATCCTTCACTAGATTAACATTATAAAAAGACACTTTGCAATTGAAAAATATTGTAGTGAATTTGTCACTCATAGGCATGCACAACACTTGTACAGTAATTTATATATAAAAGAAAATTGTGATCATATAAAAATAATAAAATTAAATTACATTACAACTAATTGAAAAATTACACTAAAATAAATTAAAATAAGTTAAATCGAATTTAGGATTACAATGGAATAATAATAAATAAAATTAAAACTTACAATGATATGACAACATAAAAAAAAATACACCAAGATGAAATATTAAACTATACTATTTTCATGTTTAAATATTACCAGCTGACCCGTGCCCGCTTTTCAGCGCGTGAAATATAATTGGGATAAGAAAACTAATACTAATTATAATCATTCAGTTATAACATGGCTTGAAACGTTGGATTTTTTTTTCAAAATTGGATCATTAGTTCCAGAGATTACTTCCTACAAGCATAATTAAAAACTTTACCTCTTTACAATATTACAATATTGCGGACGGCGTGCAATGGTTAGCACGCTAGGGGTAGGTTTTTAGTCAGTAAGAGTCCTACACTACTTCCCGCTCCACCCAAGGGCGGGATTTGTCATTGGATGATTTTACCTACTGATTTATTTATTTTTGATAACGTTCCTTCACACTAGGACTAAATCCCGTGTCGTGGGTGCGTTACTAAAAATACCCCTAATAATATGTTGGACCGAATTCAATTCATCAAAATTCATTCCAGCATTATATACGGTAACTTAAATCATTATTTTTTGTATTTGTTACAGGTACATACAGAACCCCCTGATCATCTTATCTCGGGCGAACAACAATCGTTTTTTTAACAAGGTATGCAGATAAGGAATCCTTCCTTGCAATTTCAAAGCTTTCCCTTATAAAGGCACGCTTTGAAGAATCAAGTGGAAGATTGTAACGAAAAAAAGAGTTGGAGGATGGGTTGACCTCTTCTGATCCGCGCCCGGAATGACGGACCCGGTCCATAATGGGTCGGTTCATTTCCGTCTCTTTCTATTGATGACGCCCGTTTTCTGTTAGCTCTTTTACTTTTCGTAGTAATGTTTATGCTGTGATGTCACTATGCTATTGATTTTAATGTGATTGTACCTTTAGTTCTTTTGCATTCGTCTATATCTATTTAGGTACAATATGGTTCATATATTAAAATATCTTGTTAAGGGGCCCAACTTACAACCCATATTTTCTCGCCGTTAAAACTTTCCATGGAATATCACAAATATTTCAAGACTAAAATTGGCCAAATAGGTCCAGCCGTTGTCGTGTTTTAGCGAGACTAATGAAAAATGTATAACTGACATTTTTATACGCCGTTAAATTTTAGTCATTTTAATCCCGCGGAGGGTCGATTCGGTACATGAAATACTATCGATTTATACAGAAAAAATTAAAAAATAAGGTACTTTTTTTCAAAAATCCGAATTAATAAACGCATATACGAAATTTATTTCTTTAAGTACGAGACACGCGCACTCGTCAGCGGCGCCTCGCGCAGCAGGTTAGTTCGCGCGCGCGGCACCGCCAGCAGCTGCGGCTGCCGACGACGACCCACATACCCGTCCGGCACGGCTAGCTCCACCTTTTACATGGAGCGACAGCTTATCAGACCTTCACAACCCGATTACTGGGAAATATGATACTCCTTGGATAGATTATTGGTCAGACTTTCTGGTTTCTGGCTACCTGCAACGAATGTTTAAGATTTACGAATGACAACTAGGACCAACGGTTTACGTGTTGTCAGAAGTATTCTAGATTAACCATCTTTATACAATTCTAAAACAATTTTTATGAACTCGGGAATTAGGTACTGTGACATTTCAATAAAGGGCAAGTGACGTATACACGTGCGCTTGACAGTTAAGGCACTATTCGCTTGACTGTCGATAGAGGCGGACGTGTTACGTGCTTAGTAAAATCAATGTGTGTGTTTTATTTATCAACCCAGCAGCAAACCTGGACACCAGAAGTACCCAAGTCTAAATAGCAAATGATTTGTATCCCACATTAGGAGCACACAACTGACAAAAAGTGTATGAACGAAAGTGCACTTTTTTGAGGATTATCCACTAGCACAGATTTCCATTTTAAAAACGCATGTAGGTAGCATTGTTCCGCAGTGTTGGAGAATATGCAGAATGTAGTGCATTCTCTGTTTGTTTTCTGAGGGTAGTTTTAGGCGGCTGCTCGGGGATCGTGTTACGTTCGAGCTCGTAAATAAGAACGCTCCAGCTACATGCGGGTGCACTTTTATTTTGGTTTTGTATCTACATATTTTCGTTTTATGCATTATTCATTTTGTCTTGTGATTTTGTATTTCTTGGTGTATTTTGAGAATATTTATTCTGTTGTGCAATTATTTGTTTATTGCAATTACTCGCTGCACTGCCGGCTTAAAACAACTCAAGCAGAGTGTCAATCGTTATATTATTATTGTTAAAATTTGATTTAAAAATATATTTTTTACTATTGATTGGCTCGCATTTCATCACAATCTCACATGATGGAAAGGCAAGATGTGGTCTACGTTAAAGCACGCTCTTGGCTTAAAGATCCCCAGGTTTAGCCAGCTATCAGGAAACAAGCTTCTTCGGCAAGGAATTCAACATAAATAGTAAAAATAGTCTAATTTAATTTCAATTAACCGTCAAAAAGCTTAATAGATATAACTATATTCCTTCAAAAACAAACGTGCATTCGACTATATAATTATAACGTTGCAATTGTGGAAACATTATCTCAAAATTATGTTAATTAAATATTTAATTATATCACAAAATTAAAACGGTAACAAAATATTAAATTTCCAAAGGCTTTACATATAATAATAAACTCGTGACAGTTTCAACCACAAACTGGTTTTGTAAGCCCATAAATAAAACGCTGAAATCGTTGAATAAATATTTATGGTTGTAACAAATAAAATGCAAATATTTCTGGTCGTAAAATAGAAAATATTGGTGCTCAAACTAATTGACAAACAGAGCGAGTGTTGGTATACAATAATATAATAAATGAATGAATGATAGTAGAAATAATATATAATTTATCATGCCCATTCGATTGGTTTTAGCAAGAAAATCCGATCCAAAGACGACTCAAGAGCTCTTCCCCTTAAACCGTTAGTTATTTTTGTAAATAGACTTCCGCAAAATAACATCTTACTCGATAAATTAAGTTTTATGATCAACTATTAATACTGATGTAAGTTATTTTTAAGATAACATCGTAACCAACAGTTTTATTGACTTGTAATGCTGCTTGGAAAAGGAAAACCTATAAAAAATGGTGTAGTTATTTTGACCCGAACTGATGCAGTAAAGGGTCTATTACACCACTCGATATTCAGACCGGCTTTGTCGACGTCGCGTAGTGTAATAAGGGTCAGACTGTCTTACTCGGAAGTAAACTTTAAGACAGTGTATCTTGTGCGGAATATCGAGTGGTGTAATAGATGCTTGAGTATTTCGACTTTAGGCTGGCGAATTCGAACGAGTTACCGTGGCGCGGAACGCAAAGGCCAACTAAAGGAACACAAGTGGGTTTTTGTAAGGAAAGAAAGAAAATAAATTTATTTGTCATAACACAAGGCCCTCAAACAATAATTATTGACGAACACGAAGTAAAAAAAGAAACAAAAAATACAACCTTCTTTTTGGGATAAGCGAAACCCGAAACACGAGTCTAGTATTTTTAAGTAAAGAACTTACGTACAAAATTTTATAATTGTGTCATGAAAAATCACAAAGTTATAAGCTTCTCATGTTACCTGGTTGTTCACACAAACACATGATCACCGGGCTATTCGAGTGACTGAGGGGTTGTTTTACTCCCGTACGCAGCTGTGCGCTAGCGCCTAATGCCCACTAAGTATGACCTGCCGTGACCTGTGTTGTATTTATTTTCGATGGTGACCAACTTGAGACCTTCTTTAACTATTTTTCGGAAAAAATATACTATGGTGTAAAAATTATTGGAATCGATTTCGCATATATTAAAAATAATGTTGTATAATTGTATGCCTTACCAAGATAATTACAGATCAGCACGAATATCAGACAAGAGATGAGACAAAATGATGATTTACCACCTTTAAAAAGAAAAAATGAACCCTCAAATAACAGGTACTGAAACTTGTCGACGGAAACCACTACAAAGCACAAAGAATTTAATTTGGTTAATCAACAAAAATTGCAAAAACTGAAAATTACATATTGAACAGCTAAAGAAAGCCGAATTCATGTCTTTAACAAAAATGTAGGCATAATTTTTCAAGTTTAGGGACTTTAACATATTACGTTTTCCCCGAAAAACGTGTACAATTCGTAAATATTACGGGAAGAACGCTTATAGGGTGTAAAAAGCTGTCGTTACCTCGTATACTAAAGGAGCAGGTTCGATTACCAATGCAGCCGACAGTTATGAGGCGAGATTACGCACGCAACACATGAAACCTTTTTAGATAAAACCTTTTTATATTATGCAGCTGAAAAAATGAGTTTTGTGGGGAAAATTGCCGTGAAGTCGATTTTGTGAGGGAAAGTTAGGTTTGTAATACATGTTAATCTCTGGTATTAGCAACAACAATAGTACATTTTGATACAACTCAAGAAAGTTTATCATTGCGACCAAGGCGAAATTCCTTCGACCCTTAAGTTAGGCGAGGGTGTTATGGAGAGCTGCAGTGACAAATTTCCACGTGTATCAAACGACGTTTTTCAATACACTTACGAAAATGTAAATAAACGGGGGCTGACGTGTGATTCGTGGAGGTTGCTTAGTGCCCAGTCTAGTACAATAAATTTAATATAATCGTATTAATAAATGTTATGTAATCAGATATAATAATACAGGAGAGAATGGAAGAAAAAAACGTGTTGCGCCGACCCCAAATAAAACGGGATAAGGGCAGGAAGATGATGAATAAATGTTATGTAATCGTGGCGGGGGCGAAGCTCGCACACTTTTCCATACTAGTGTGAAAAACCGTAAATTGCGTGCCTAAAAGCGGTAGGGATAAGGGCGGGTTTTTTACAACTAAAATTGACTACAACTGGTTAAAGTACGATGCTTTTAATTAAAAATTCCTGTGCAATTCCAATGCACATTTCCCAAAATGTAAACGGTAGAAAATCGACAGGCAACTCGGCGTTGATGCTCAAGACTTTGGAGTTTGGACTTGACAAGTGCATCTTTGCTGATGATATTCTTGGTTTGCTTGTCAATCGACTCTAGTGCATCAAGCTGGTATTTGGCAGACCCGTCCCAAAGATGAGAGCAGTACTCCATACATGATCAAACTTTCGCTTGGTAGAGGATGAGCAGCTGTTTCGGCGTAAAATACCGTCTCACCTTTGCTAAGATCCCCATTTTTTTGATAGCCAGTTGAGCTACACACAAAATATTTTTATGGGTGATAGTCAGTAAAAGACACTTACTGTCGGTAAATACAGACAGAGAGTTATTTGATGATTCCTCGCCTCAAAAGAATGTTTGTGTGTTGTGTCATTATCTCCTATACGAAAGCGTCACCGTTAATTTTCGGCGGTCACGTTATATGTCGGTTTTAACGACTTCTTGTAATGAGATCTAACTTAATGGTTTGCTTTTAATGGTTTTCATCTTACCACTGCGGGAAACTACAGTTGTAGTTTTTTTTTTTTTTTGGTGGTGGGTAAAATCATCCAATGACATCTCCCGCCCTTGGGCGGAGCGGGCGATAGTGTCAGACTCTTACTGACTAAAAACCCACCCCGTTCCTTCATGGCCTTAGATACCAGGGCCGGGCTTTCCTTTCGGAAGCAAACCCTTGGCCCCAGTAGGCTTCGACCCTGCCTGCCTGCAGCTAGCAGGCTGGGTCTCTACGGTTTGCTGACAACTCCTTGAGGCGCGCGGGAACAGTGCGCGCCGTTGACGACCTGGGCTTGGTCCGGATGTTTACCGGACGGTCGGACAGCGAGCTACCCATAGCTCGCCGTCCGCAAGCCCGCAAACTACAGTTGTAGTGGACTAGTGACGTATCATTAAGTGGAAATCTTGTCTTTTTCGAATAGATAGTCAATGAGTTCATCATCATTTCTGGCGAAAAACGTTCACTGCTGTGGTGCTATTCTCTAAGAAAACGCAGCGCTGCCGCAACGTCGAACATACAAATAGGATAAATTGAATTAACAATCCAATGTATAGGTACATTAGGTTGACAATCTAATGTATCCTATTTGGGCGTGCGTCTCGCATCCATTGGATTTCCAACACCCTCAGGCCATTGGTCTGCCTTGTGCAAGGCCTTCTAACGCTACGTCTTTTGGTGCGCGGTTGCCACTCCAGAACCTTTCGGCCCCATCGACCATCTGTTTTGCGAGCAATGTACTTACTGCTGCTAAAGTTTGGCGATTCTTCGGGCTATGTCGGCATTCTTGGTTCTCCTGCGGATATCTTTATTTCTGAGTTAAAGATAAAACTATTTATTTGAAAAGAAAGAGGGACAAAAGATAATGTATATTATAAGAGCAAAAACTCGAATCACTACACTTTCAATTAAAATAAAGTTTGAAAAATAAGCAAAATTAAAAAAAAAAATACACAATGTCATGTATCAAGTGAACTTTAAATTTTCTAAACACGAGAAAGAATTTATTATCAGATTTTAAAATAGAATCCTTATAGAAACTAAAATCTCTTATACATTAACACAATTATATGTATTGAAATAAATATTTAAATGAATATTAAGTTCTACAAGCTTACCAAAAAATTAAAAAATACTTAATAAATAAATCCTTCGACAGAAGTCGGACATATTAGTACCAATATTATCTGCACTATTATTACAACAAAATGAATCAATAACTCTCTAAAATAGTCCATTTATAATTCGGCCTTGTATCATAATATTGAAACCTACATAAATATTACGTAGTATAAACACCAGAAAATGTTGATGTTCATTGTTACTTGGCCGAACATTAATAACTTTATACTCGCGAAATAACGTAAACGCACAATATTTCATTTGGCCCACCTCGCGTGCTACTTACGTGAACATTTTCCCTCCAAAGCTTCACCCGCCATTGAAAACTTTTTGAATCTATTTAACAAGCTACAGACCTACCTATCAACGTGGGATGCTTATGAACACAACATGAAATCTATATCACAAAGTGCAAACTGTTCCATAACACGCAGGCCACACGCAACACCGACGCATCGCTAACGTCATGACATCACGGAACGCAGATAAAGCGAATTCACATTTACCCTCAAAAAAAGATTCACCTTCAATATTTATGAACTCTATTTTCGGTGACACTTTCATTGAGAATTGCGCCGTTGAGGACAATACATAGTAACCTCGGCCTTTACAATGACGATAGCAAAATATCTACCCAAGTTAAGTACGTACAAAAAGCGTAACTTTGTTAGAAATGCTGACACAGCGGTCGACCGAAGTCATTTGTGGCGACGCAACGAGAATTTTCCTAAGTGACACTCAAAAAGTAAAAGGTTCATCGCCCTGCAAGCTACTGCGTCTGTGTTGAGCTGCGAGCAGAGCAAGGGCAATAAAATGCGAGCTAGGGTCACTGCAATGTTTAGTGTAATGTTCGTCTAGTCTTGAATGGCCCGCTACTATTTGAATTTCTGAAGATGTTTCCTAGGGGATCGGCCCTGAGTATATAGCGTCTGCGTCCTCCCCGAGCTGTGTTTTGGCAACCCTGTTTGAGACTTTGAGCCACTCGGCTCTCGGATATACTTTGAATAGAAATGACGTAATCGACAAAATTTTGACGCAGCCTGCGGCGTCCCTCCCCTTCTCTATCGACGCAACATCACCATTGCATTAAACTTTCCCCTTCAGAATCGACGCGCTGATTTAATTTTCTTTTGACCTGCAAATTAGACCCGTTATCGGCAGAATCTAAATGAATTTTTTACAGGTAATTGAATGCCTTTTCTTAAGGCGATCTTATACTGTAAAGATATTGGTTTTGAAAGATCACCAGCATTATTTAAAAATAATTTCCAAACTATTTATGTCAATATTATTTTAAACAGTATTCTATATAGTAGAGTCTCTACTATCTACAGTAGAGACTCTACTATTTAATATTGCTTCCTAAAGGACAATGGGCTAATTGGTACACCCCTCCAATAGCAATGAGATGTATATCGTTAGATATGTCTTTTTAACTGGAACAACATTTACTATGACAGCTTTGTTGAAATGTTTGTCCGTTCTGAGTTTTAGGTTAAAAATAAAAGTTAGGTATATCTCATTGCTATTGGAGGGGTGTACCAGCTTCCATACATTTTTGCCCATTGTCCTTTGTTCAACTGTTTTTTCATATTTTTTTATTTTGAACCACTATAGCATATAAGGATATTAAAGCCAACAAAACAAAGTAAAAAAAAATATTTTTTATTTAAACGGTTTGAAATCTATCAAACCGTTTTTGACCGTTAGCGAGACTAACATTAAAACCACTTGTGTGTGTCATTCTTTTTTGTGGGGTGTGGAACTTCTTCCGCTCTAGATGAAGCGAGAGGTAGTGTCAGTCTTTGACTGACTAACCTAACCCACCCGTGTTTTTTCAGTTGCTCTTTGCATTCCAAAACCGCAGTAAGTCTTTCGAACAATCCCACGTACAGTGGCTTTACAATCACACTACAAAATTTGTGCAAATCCAAGCAGGATTGCAATTTGCAGGACGGTGGTGAGGGAAGGTCTCGTCTCACTCTCACGCAAAATTACCTTAGCCAGACCGAGAAAGTCCATTAGGTTTTATGGGCTCCACTCCGCAGGACGAATGGCTCGAAACGTTGAAATTAATTAAATTCTCACATAAACGCGACTCAAAAGCGAATTGTGCTCTTTCAAAGATATCCTATCCTATATTTTCTTTGCTAGGTCTTTTTTAGGTGAAGGAACGTTGTTTTCTTGCTAATAGGTACTGTGATTTTTAAATTGCGATATTATTTTTTTTTAAAGTGGGAAATCATTCAATGTCTTCTCCCGCTCTAGGGTGGAGCGGTGTCAAACTTTTACTGGATAAAACTCCACTACTCCTATGTCCCTTCATTCCGGGGCCCCGAAGTTCTTTTTTGCACAACCCATGGCCCCAGTAGGCTTTCACCTTGCTGGGCCCCTACAGTTTGCTGACATCTCCTTGGGGTGCGAGTGTAACACTACGCGCCGTCGACGCCTTGGGCTCGGTCCGGACGGCGAGCTACCCATTGCTCACCGTTCGCAAGCCCTAGCTTATGGTGGCTGGAAATTAGAGTCGGGATCCAGGCGACTGGGGCGTAAAGAAGACCTTGCTCATACTGTGATTTATGAAGACTTAATTTTATCGAGATTTTCAACGAATGTTTCTCATCAAGATGATTGGCAGTGGATTATATAAATCTTTGATGTTATGAAAGATGTCTGTACTGTTGTTTAGTATATAAGTAATCCTCCACATGTTTTATAGGTCAAAGACCTATCTGTAAATACCTACACGTTTCTGGCAACTATCCTAGCTTCGACGGTTTACTTGTTGTAGAATAATCGAGGCTTTTAAGCTCTTAGTACACTCACTATTAACCGTATAAGTTTTCTGTCTATCTTACATAGCGATTTATTAGCTTCTATACCTATATTTACGATATATTTCACATATTTCCACTTAAGTTTAGCTGTAAGGCTAGGTAGATATAGTGATATATGGAAAATGAAAACATGCTCGGTTTCTGAAAGGAAGATCATTCATTCGTTGCCTTTCATACAGGGGCCGACCCTTGTATGAAAGGCAACGAATGAATAGGAGTGGGTTTTTAGTCAGTAAAAGTCTGACACTGTCTCCCGTCTCGCCCAAGGGCGCGGAGATGTCACTGGATGATTTTCACACCGAGAAAAAAAGACATGCTGGGTAAACCTCGAAAGAATAGAGATACCTTTTCTTTGGCTGGAAAATCATCTAATTTGTTCTCCCGCTCTGGGCGAAGTGAGAGTGAGTGTTAGATTTTTACTGACTAAAACCTACCTCTTTTCCTTCAATTGATTTTTACCTTCTAGCGCTTCAGTAACTCTTTCCACCCAGGCAAGCACCGACATCACTTAACACGCGTTTGCTCATTATCCGACGGCGAGCTACCCATTACTCGCCGCCCACAAGCCAGCACTAAGCACTCCCTAAGCCCGAGGGTCTCCTCCGGCTGGGGCGTGAAGATGTCCTCTGATTAATAAAAAATAAAAACGGCTCTATTGAAATACATATATTATGATAAACATTGACTGTACTTTCTTTCATCTAAGCAAACGTCATCATGACTTTCTCCATGTTACCTTAACAATCCTTTAGAAAACCAACGCGGCTATGTTATAACGAGGCAAAATTTCGCGCGCTTTTGTAGATATTTTACTGCAATCAGACGACTATTCATTTTAGGTCTACTTCAGCCAGACGCCATCAAATTGCAGCTAAGAAATTCTACCTTCATTTTAAGATGGCTGAAGAGGTGCCGAAACGTCTACAGCTCCGTTTCAAAGTTATTTCACCATGAATTACACTCGGTTTGCAATTAAAACTATGTCGGCACAGCCATGAATAATTCATAAGGAAGCAATTTGCAATGTTCAGACCGACATAACGTGTCATGTGTGAGCACTCCGCCCAATTACTCATACAATACAGTGGAGCGCGGTTTACAAGCAACATAACTCTCTCTTGAGTTATCATGTACCCGGACCGACGGGCGGCGAAACAGACCCGCTATTGTATCCCCGTCATTACGATGTGGGACATCTACTCACCATTGGGGCTCCCCTTCAACACGCCGCTTCGACCCACGGAACGAAACTTATTCGATTTCAAAACCGCATTAAAACGCGTGACGGAGGTACACACTTACATTTTATTTGAGTTCAAAACTTTGTTATTGTTTTCAAAGTACTTAATACCTATCTCTATCATTTACGAGCGGCTGTTTGTGCAAATGCAAATTTCATGTTTAATCACTTCTCCCTGAACGGTCCCAGCTTTTGGGTATTATATCAGAAAAGTTTAGTCGTAAAAATCTGGCATACTGAGGCTAAATCGTTAACCAGCAGAGTTTCAAAAGCGGCCGTTTTTTAGCAGCAATGTCTCCGGCGGCCGTGGCGAACTTCCGAACTTACGACTCTAATTTTAATAAATGTGGGCGGTTGCGCCACCCGAAATTCATTTGTTTTACTGTGTAAGTTGTTTAAATCATAGCAGACCAATACAATGTTGCTGAAGGAAAAAGTTGCCAAAGTTGTTTCTAGGCAGCCAAGTTTATAGCGGCGGTTGCTCATGCGGTCACAGCGCTGTCGATATAAATCTCAACTCTGCAGATTTAGATTTTCTCTCTATTTCAGGTCCTTGAAATATCTCGTTCAAGTTGGTGTTACGTACCGCGGTGCATAGCAAAACTAATAGGGTAACAATTTATCGACAACATTCCAGATTCTTAACAAGGTAGCAAACTGTTTGGTAATGGCTCTGTAGGTACTTGTGACTTGAATATATCAGAAGTTAGTTTAGATGCTCACAAAGCCACATTCTGGTGAAATATAAATCACAAGTCAATCCCAAACAACATCGATAAATTACCACACAAGGGGAAACAATGAGATGCGAAAAAAACAAAAAGTATTGCGGACAATCGTCGCCAAGACATTTAATTTAGTAATGGATTCTTCTGCGCAATTGTGCATCTTTTACCGCAGATTTTGTATTTTTTGGTAATGACATCAAGTTTTGTTTTGCAGTTCTTTCAGTTAATCATTAAAGTGGCTGTATGTAGTGCATTGCCTGTAAGTGATTATCTTATGGTTTAGGTACTTGAAATAATCTAAACTAATTGTAATGAATTATATTTGTTGTTTAGTTGTAAGCTAGAAGAACTGAGGGTCAGGTCAGTTATAAATACCAACCCGCAATGGGCCCGCGTGGTGGATAACGGCCCATTCCCTGTCCTAGAGAGAAGGCTTGAGTCCCAGCAGTAGGCTGGGCACGCCTTAATTATGGCGGTAAGGCCCCTCTTTGAGGCGTGGCTGGAAAGTCCTCACAGCGTCCTAACCTTCCGCATGACTCAGGTTCTCACCGGACACGGTATTTTCGAGCGGTTCCTGTTCCGGATTCGTGCGGATCCGACGCCCGGGTGCCAACACTGCGTGGACTGTCCGGAGGACACGGTGGAGCACACGGTCGAAGTGTGCCCCGCTTGGGTAGAGCATCGCCTTGTTCTCATGAGAGCGTTCGGCAGCGGCGATCTCTCGCCAGGCCCTGATCCGGAGCGAGGAGGGATGGCAGGCGGTCGCCTCCTTTTGCGAAGCAGTAATGCTAGCAAAGGAGGAGGCCGCAAGCGAGAGGCAACGGCCCTCACGGCCCAGCCGCCGCAGGGATTCCGATTCCGATCCTGATTTCCAGCCAACGTAGGCGCGGGCTTGCGGACGGCGAGCTATGGGTAGCTCGCTGTCCGACCGTCCGGTAACCATCCGGACCAAGCCCAGGTCGTCAACGGCGCGCACTGTTCCCGCGCGCCTCAAGGAGTTGTCAGCAAACCGTTGAGACCCTGCTAGCTGCAGGCAGGCAGGGTCGAAGCCTACTGGGGCCAAGGGTTTGCTTCCGAAAGGAAAGCCCGGCCCTGGTATCTTAGGCCACGAAGGAACGGGGTGGGTTTTTAGTCAGTAAGAGTCTGACACTATCTCCCGCTCCGCCCAAGGGCGGGAGATGTCATTGGATGATTTTACCCACCACCAAAAAAAAAACAAAAGTCCTAGCAGTAGGAACATTATAAAGTTGATATGCTAGAAGAACTGCTCCGATTTCGATTTTATTTAACATATGTTAACATCTTTCTTTTGATAAGCGATTGACAGCTCCTTCGTGAGTAACATTTGCTTTTGTTAATAAAAAAAAAAAACGAAATTAGTAGCCTTTTTTACAGAGGGTTTGATCTGAAAAGTCCCAAGAATAGAGTACAACCTAAAAAAACAATTTCAACTATTGAGATTTATTATTTTCAAAGGTATTTCATTGCAAACGTGTCGAGACGTCATTGTAATTTAAATATAGACCGGTATCTTACATCTACTACGTCTACTAAAGGAAGTTTTATTAAGAGCATAGCATCAGCCATATAATATTCCCACTGCTGGGGCTCAGGACTCCTCTCTAGGAGAAGGAATGGGCCATAATCCACCACGCGGGCCCAGTGCCGGTTGGTAAAATGGTCAATCAATGAGTTTAGTAATTGTGTTGATTGTTTATTGCTATTTATCATCATTTTAGCCAAAAGATGTCCACTGTTTAGGTCTCCCCCAACTGTCGTCATACCAGTCCTTTCCGTTTCGCATCCATCGGATTTCTGCGACCCTCACCAGGTTTTCGGTCAGCCTTGTGGAAGGCCTTGTAACACTGCGTCTACCGGTACATAGTCGGCACTCCAAAACGCTCCATCAGCCATCTGTTCTGCGAGCGATGTGCCCTGTCCACCGCCGCTTAAACTTGACGATTCTTTTATGAAGGTTATTTATAAACTGCATAAAAACAAAACTCTACTTATTCGGTTTTCAAGATTAGTTTACTTTGACCATTTTCTTTAGGAATTTCTTACCAGAGTGCAGTGCATTAGAGGACCGGAGAAACTTGAACAGAAACTTAATCAAACGTGTCAAAGTAACCACTGGTCTGATTGAGTGTTTCTGCTGACCTAGCTGGATTATTACTAACGAACTTGGAAAACTAGAAAATCGAAGTGGGGAACTTTAGAAGATAATCTAGAGATTTTTGTCACAACCATTCAAATCTCTCCTTATCTGCAGTTTAGTGGTTTGCGGTTCAGGATGTAAAGTCCAACATATCTCTGTTGAAAAGGGGGATCCTCTGATCAGATGGATGTTGCGTCTAGTTCGATAGTTGGTTTCCGACGTTTTAAATGTTTTTTAATGTGTTCATACATATCAATTTATATGCTATATGTATCATCATCATCATTTCAGCCAAAAGACGTCCACTGTTGAACATAGGCCTCCCCCAAGCGTCGCCTCAATGGCCGGTCCTGTGCGTCTCGTATCCATCGGACTCCAGCGACCTTGACCAGATCATCGGTACACCTTGTGGGAAGCCTTCCAACGCTGCGTCTTCCGGTACGCGGCCGCCACTCCAGAACCTTTCGGCCTCAACGGCCATCTTTTCTGCGTGCAATGTGCCTAGCCCATTGCCATTTAAGTTTGGCGATTCTACGTGCTATTTCGGCAACCCTGGTTCTCTTGCGGATATCTTCATTCCTGATTCGATCACGCGAGGAAACTCCGAGCATAGCCATTTCCATTGCCCTTTGGGTGACTTTACTTTGACTATATGTACTTCCATTTTATTTAAAGAGTAAGGATCTGTATTATCTCTCCACATAAGGAAAAGCAAAAATTACGAGGAAAGGGACACAGGAAATATTACAACGGACTACGGTGGAAGGGCAGAGGCCTATCCTGGCGGGCCGGCGCCACAATAAGTCACGCGCGGTATTTACATAACAGAATGCATTTAGGAAATGAGATAGCTCTCACAATACCGTCTTAACTTCATCGGGAAATTAGTCGTCAGTTCGTGAGCGAGAGTCGTGATCGCCGAAATTCGCACGTTATCTGATGCCGAGGCCGACGCGTGACGCTTTCCCCTCCCTTTATAACACATTTTATTAGTCAAAATAAGGAAGTGGTCATGCGATGTCGCGTTGAAAAACTTTTTATAGACTTCTGTCATAAATAAGCGCTGAGCAAACTTCCATTTAATGAAGGCTTACTTTTATACGCTAGTAATGTGTTCTAGAATACGTAAAGATTTATTTTTGGCGAGTGTAAAAAAGCCGATGAGGGTAATGAAAGTCGGCACGCGAGTCAGAGTCAGTGGCGTAGCTTGGTCACAAACGCCCGGGGCCAAAAATTAACTGGAGCCCTTTTCACATGGGAAATCATCAAATAACCTCTCTGTTCTGGGTGGAGCGGGAAAGAGTGTCAGACTTTTACTGACTAAAACGAGTTGCCATAATTAAAGTAGTTTTGCAAGCTATTTTATTTAGATTTCTAAAATGGGAGAATTTCTCGGCAGCTCAATAAGTTTGTTAATAAGGTTTAGGGGCCCCTCCGAGCTTGAGGCCTCGGAGCACGACCCCGGCTAGTCCTTCGGTAGCTACGCCTGTGGACGGAGGTAGCTTACAGATTAACTAGTGATAAAGGAGTTCGGTTTAGTAGCTTTAATTACCGTTCGATAAAGACGGTGTTGGACGTGCGAAGGTAGCGCTGCGTGCACGCAAGCGAGCCGTCGTGTTCGCGCTATCCGGACAATATCCGGGCACACAATGTAGCCGGAACTCCGGAAGCTCTTCATCTCGTGACTAGTTAGGTTACACGATAAACTTAATCCTAAGCGTGTAAACCAACTGAGAGGGTTATGGTTTGCGTGTTCCCTGAGAAGTTGTGCAAACAGTTAACCCAAGCGTTTATCTATAACAAACATGATTGGTTTCGTGTTTGTAATTAATCTTTGTGTAAATAATGGTAACTCTATTTATGGTTTTTTTTTTACCTATATTCCTTTTTTATAGTATTTTATCTATAAGTTATAGAATAGACTGGAATTTGTAAAGATTCCAACCCACTTTATAGTTTACGATAAAAATTATTAAAAGAACTACTAACAGCGCGAAGAGATGCGCAAAGACAAAGATACATAATGCTTGCAAATATGAATCATGTTAGCGATATACTAAAATCTAAAGATTTGATTATAAAATTAAAACTTTGGAACAGTAAAACATTGTTTGTGAAATAATCAGACAAGCAATCAGAATGATTGTATATTATATTAGTCCTGTTTTTATCGATAAAAGTTATTTTAGAGGCATCTTCGTGATGAATTTATTTTTCTGTCGTACTAAATAACCTGTATTATATTTGAACACACTTTGACTAATATATATCAACACACAGCCGAAACTATTAAGACTAGAAGCCTCAAATTTTGCATAAGAAAGAAAGAAAGAAAGAAAGAAAAAACGTTTATTCGTACCTTACTCATACAATAGAAATATATAAAAGCGAAACAGCAATAAAAATCTGTGCAATCGGTGCGTTTATAATGTAAGCGAGCACAAAGAAAGAATTTTCAAAAATTCTCTCCCTAAGGGGATGAAACAGGGGTTCAAAGTTTGTATGAAAATATCTACTTTCACGCGGGCAAAGCTGATTCTCTCAGCCGGTTATACTTAAATAATGCTTTTATGAATTTGTTTTGTGAAATTTGTAAGTCTATAAGATTTGTCTTTGCATCACACCCCCATATTTCAATTAAGTACTCCAGATGTAATTTTACCAGAGAGTTGTATATAGTCCTTCGTACTTTATGAGGAATACATCCTGACGCACGAATATATTTATAGGGTGACTGGTAATTAGTGAACGATACTTAAACACGTGATTATAGTCATGATAACAAACAACTTTAACTATGGGACCAAAACTGAAATCGCGGAAAAAAACTGCTGGTCAGTACATTTGTGTTCGCCTAACTGGTCAAAATGTACTGAACTTGGCTGATATTTTTCGCGATTTCAAGTTGGGTCCCATAGTAAAAGTTGTTTGTTATCATGACTACAGTCACGTGTTTAAGTATCGTTCACTAATTACCAGTCACCCTATATTATTCTGATTTTAATTACTGCTGTGAATCATATACTTTTACGCATTATAAAACTCGTGCTCAGCGTAGTCCCCTTAAGATAATATTTTTAAAACTTCAAGTCTTCGATGTGAAGTACCTACATATAAATGCTACGTAAAATGGTATAAGCTTTTCGCGCATGATACGGTTGGCTATTTTAAGGCTGCCCCTTAAAATAGCCAACCATTTCTACGAAATCCTCAGTAACGTGCCTTTCGTAGACAGCAATAAATTCAGCATGTTAGCTATCTGGCCGATCAGAGTGATAAGCTAAGCACTGGCGAGCTATTCCATCCTTCGAGCTATATCTGTACATCTGACCTTCACGGCTTCACCACGGTTTGACCTGTGGCTCCAAGGGGTTCAGGTAACAGAATAACGTTATCGGGTGCAGACGTAGATTCGTTAGCAAATGGAGTATTAGTAGTACCTATCAATGGTTTACTGCTGAATTATCTATGACTTAAATTTTACAAGTAAGTTTCGAAAAAACAGGAATTTTACAATAAAATGATTCATTTTGGTTTTCATATAGACATATATTTCAAAACAGCTTCTGCCTACGGTTTCGCCTGCGTGGTTTGTTGATAAAAAGTATCCTAAGTCTTTCTTTAGCTTCAATGCTACCTATATCCGTTTTAAAAATGTATGTGTTTTTTACTTTCGAGTTTTAAAATAAGTAAACAAGAAGGATATTGTCTATTTTGGTTGTTTCGATAAAGTTACGGTTTTCCCACGAGCCTTCCTATCATAGAAAGTTTTAAACTACCTAATGCAAAATAAACCCATGGTATTTTCAGATAATTACTGCTCTTTTCTGAATACAAAATAAGTCAATTAGTTGAATAAGTCACTTTCAGGCAATAAAATATTTAATACTTAAGACACACCAGCTACTGTGAATAATTTGAAGTGTTTTTAAAACAGTCAAATAGTAGATACACAACACGTAACGCTTAGCCATTGTCACGCCACATTTTTTACGAATCCATTCATGATACTAACACAGCAGTAGTTATTACTAACTAAATTCATGTCACAATTATTCAAAACCTAACTAGTGTTTATTTACATCCTGATATGAAAAAACAGTGGCTACACGTTACAAATATCCATCTGCTCATTCACCCGAACGTTGTCACTCCATTTCCTACCCACTCTATGGTCGAAGGCTATCAAGATTTCCACGGCGGCCGCTATTCATCATCGAACGTCCCGGCTGATCGATCGCAGCCACGATTACGACCCGGCCGCCACCCTGCCCTGGCACTCTGTAACAAACAATCTGCCGATATTGGAAATTGTTTAGATTTTACTTTAAAATTAGTTTGAAAATTGATTTTGTGCGGCTCTGCGATTGGAATCGAAGAATTGAAAATGTTTTGAGGTGTATTTTGTATCATATTTATATTTTTTCGCAAACATTTTTTTTTATTAATATTATTTATAGGCTCGCGTTTGAGCTTTATGTCACGTGATGGTAAGCGATGATGTGGCCGACGATAAAGCACGCTTGCCCGACGTTTTATAAGTGCCCGTGAATTAAATGATTTTGAGTTTGAGATCGAGTTTAAGTTTGAGTATACCTACCTATTCACTCTTGACATAAAGTCTCCTAATTTATAGCTATCAGAAAACACAGACTCAAGCAGGGCATTCCACTCCTTAGCTTTGTACATATGGGTGGGATGTCTACCATTTTCGGCTTGGGAAATGGCCTCTCTAAGCTCGATGCTGATAACAAATTCACGTGTCCCACATAGATAAGCACACTACCTATCTTCTTTAAAAGTAGCTAAAAGAAAAAGTTCTTAACAAAAAACAAAAGCCTTATCAGGGTATCCTGTTCTCGTAAAACTTCGACTTCGTAAGCCAGACAGATAGTAGCGCATTTTTTAAAGTAGCTGCCTTGTTTGTAGCGTGTCTTGCTGAACAATAATAGCAACGATAGAAGGGTACCTCGCACATTCTGATGCTTAGCAATTCTAATTGAGTTCCGAGTCCTATCAGTGTTGCCATTGTGAATAAATTTATAGGGCAACCCCGACATGCAAGCTTTTGGACAAATAAGCTGTTAATAATGGTAATGAGCTGTAGATATAAGCTCTAGAATATTATTTAGTTTTTTTTTATATGTTATAGGCTATTAATGGACAATAAAAAAAATAACGTTTGTCCTAAATTGTTGTGAAAACACCTTTACTGAATTCATTTTCACACAATTTCACTTTTGACCGGCCTGTTGATCTAGTAGTTAGTAGCCCTGACTGCTAAGCCAGAGGTCGTGGGCTCGATTCCCACCCAGGACAAATGTTTGTGTGATGAGCACGATCATTTTTTCTGTCTGGGTGTAATTTATCTATAATATGTATGTATTTAGAAATATATAAGTATGATTATCAGTTGTCTAGTACCCATAATACAAGCTCTGCTTAGCTTGGGACTAGACGACATTTTGTGATAGTTGCGAAAAAAAAAAGAACTTTAGACCGTCCTTAGGGGCTATATTAAAAAAAAATAAAAAAATTGGAAGAATACCGAACAGGAAGTGAAGTCTCACAAACCTCCGTTGAAAAGGGAGGATCTGACCAAACAGGTGTCTGGTCCGGGTAACTGCCCGGTAGTTGATTTCGGATTGTTGTATTTTCTAATCGTGTAGAGAACTCTAATACTGCGATGCAGATTTTTAATTTTAGTTCCTATGTGGCGTGATTTATCATAAACCCTCTTTAAAAAAAAAGCTGGGCAAGTGCGAGTCGGATTCGCTCACTGAGGGTTTCGTACTTATCTATGAAAACGGTTCAATTCCCGAATCGAGATTCGAAGATTTTCCGAATCGCAAAAAAGTTTTTTTTTTGTGACATAAATACAAATTTACAGTGTTTTTACTACATTTGTTTTATAAGACCTAGCTCCATGTCAAATTTCAGGGTTCTGAGTCACCGGGAATTATCCTATGAACTTTGATTCTCTTGAGAGTGTCAAAAAAAAACGTTTTTTTGCGACATAAACGACCGCATCTTTTTTCTCATTAGCTTAGACGCTTGATTTTTTCACAGCTTTGAGGGACCGCAGACGACCTGAGTGTATGGTTTTAATTTCAACTCGATACCTCCACACGTACCCGAGATAAAAGGTCTTGACAAACAGACAGACGGGCAACAAAGTGATCATAGAAGGGTTTCATATTTTTCCTTTTGAGGTACGGAACATTAAAAGGAAACTTGTTACGTACTGAAAAAGTATGGTACCTGGTGATCTTCAAATCCTCTCTCTGAACAAAAGTTAAATACATAACATACTTACAACTAGTCCTTTAAAAAGCCTCTATATCATGGTGGAAGGAACTGTACTCAACGAGCCAGGATGCTAATGAGCTACTTGCTAATGAGCGAAAGAAAAACGGCTAGACTGAAGCATAAACAAATACAAGGGGTGGGTTCGTCTAGTAAAATAATTAAACTAACTCTTTGTGAATCAGCCAGTAGATAATTTTGTTCCAGAGAGGATAATGTTCCTTTTTTTTTAATAACTATCTTTTATCTCTGCAATGTTCAAGTTGTAGGACGAAGCATGATGTTTGATTTTATCAGAATTACGGTAAACATTGATTCAATAAATAACAGCAACATATACACACATAAACGTTTAGGCAACACCTTTCTACATTTTCATACGGGACATAATAAAAACTTTGTGCTAAAACAATTTGCAGTCAGACAGAACAGCCTAACAAAAAAAAACCGGTCAAGTGCGAGTCGGACTCGCGTACTGAGAGTTCCGGACAAACATACCTATGAAAACAGTTCAATTCTCGAGTTTTGTTACAAAGATTTTTCTGAATCGTAAATTTCTTTTTTGATTTTGCTACAAATTTACACTTCCTATACTTGTGCTATCTTGTGAGATCTTGCTTCGTGCTATATTTCAGGATTCTAGGTCAACGGGAAGTACCCTATGAATTCTATTTCCTTGAGAGTGTCGAATTATACGTTTTTTGCAATATAGACACCCGTATCTTCTTTTTCCGTTAACTTAGAAGTTTGATTTTTTCACAGCATCAAGGATTCGCAGACTTGAGTATATGGTTTTAATTTCAACTTGATTACTCTACGTGCTCCTGATATAAAGGGTCTTGACAGAAAGACAGACGGACAACAAAGTGATCCTTTTGAAGTTTCAAGATTTTTTCTTTTGAAGTACGAAACCCTAAAAATCGGCTTGATGATAAGTTCGTGACGTTGTTTTTCTTCACTTATGGTGAAAGAATGTGCCAAAATATTTAATAAGTCACATTGGAAAGTTGAGAATTTGTTATTGTTTACAAAATAATTTGGAAAGGTGACACATAAAGCTTAACTGCTATTCCATAAAATAAATCTCACGCAGTGTTATAATGTTCGTAAAATTATTTTAGGTACCATGTAATGACCAAACAGTTAGGCATTACGTTATTGCTAGATTACATGCCATTAGGTAGTCTAGAATATTACTTTTTAGGGTTCCGTACTCAAAGGATAGAGATTATTACTAAGACATCGCTGTCTGTCCGTCTGTCAGTCTGTCTGTCACCAGCCTGTATCTCAAGAACTGCTATAGCTAGACAGTTGAAATTTTCACAAATTATGTATTTCTGTTGCCGTTATACAAACAAAAAATAAAATATTGAAGGGGGGCTCCCAGTCCCATACAACAAACGCGATTATTTTGCAAATTTTTGCTCGATATCAATAATGGCAACAGGTAGGCACTTGAAATATTCACAAAATACTCAGTTGTATTTTTACTTTAATAATAAATAATAAAATTAAATAAACATTTAATCCATTTTGTTGTTAGTCTGTTGTTGACCTAGTAAATGGTAAGGAACCCTTCGTGTGCGAATGGTGAGTCGTCAAATAACTTCTCCTGCTCTGGATGGAGTAAAAGGGAGTGTCAGACTTTTACTGACTAAACCCATCCCTATTTCTTCAGGTGCCCTGTGCATTCCATAGTCAAGATCCTCTCGAACAATTTGTAATGTTTAAAGACGAAGACGCTTAAAACTAAAATTGGGTATATTATGACATGTTGCGTTGCTACGGAAAATTATTAGAAAGAAAATAACAAGTGAAATAATCAGCTACCATAGGGTCGGGTTTGCGGATGAGCAATAGATAGCTCGCCGTCCGGCCATTCGGTAAAAAAACCTGTGATTGTACATTGTAATATCTCTAGCAAATTTGATTCTATTGAGATTGGCCACCGTGACCGAGATTAGGCCAGAAGGTTGACAGTTCTCACTTAACCTATTGAAATACGAGATTTTTTATAGTATTTTAGAAAATATCTTATTTTTATTGTGTCTACAGGAATATAAGAAAATCATTTTCGAAACAAAATTTTAAAATCAGTTAATAACTTACTTATTTCCAAAAAAAAATAAAAATAAGCACAGCACAATAAAACAATAGATAAACAAAAGCGCTCAAACAGTATAAAACTTTCAGAATATTGTGTGAAAATAAAACTAAAAATTCGCAGTAGCAAATAATACAGGAGGAAATGCAATAGTTCAGTGAAAACTAAATCAACTAAACTATTATATTAAACGTAGAATATAGCACAAAAGCTTGCACACCAAATCCTACGGAAACAACGTAGTTAGAAACAAAATGCATATGTTATATGTTGAAAATATGGCGTCGTATATCCCAGTTTACATTATATTACACAGGCCAAGTATGGCCGTATTACCAGCGCTGTATCCGACCGGCATACACAAGCTGCACGCTTCAGGAAGCGCTCACAACGCTAAACTACTAGTTCCGAAAGATTTCAAACTCTGATACCGCCATGTTTTACCCAAATTACGTACCTGTTGTACCTCATCAATGGTTGTAAGTTTACAGATTATGTAGGTCAAAAAAAAAGCTGCATTAAGATACTGTGCTCGTTTAAACGAACCCGGATTTTATTTATTTAAATTGCGTCGCGTGACTTGTACCGGAATTTATTCGATGAACGAAACTTTGATGGTCGAATTGGATTCAATCTTATTCCACTTTTTCCGCAGAATTTAAAAGTTTTCCCGAACTTTCCACGCACTGATTCATATACTTAGTTAGCGGTAGGTAAATATTTAGTTCACGTAAACACCAGTTTTCCTTTGTGAGTGGCATTGTAATTAATGTTGCTACTACATAATTTCCCTAAAGGCCGAACACAAGAATGAACAAAAAGAGCTAAATAAAAGAAAACAAATTACAGCCTCGGTGCGTCTAAATAGTGAAAAATATAGGGTTGTTACTTAAATAGAGAGCAAGGTCCCGCGGCCCGCAAGTAGTGGGTGGCGACCCTGGGTTCTTCACAAACGCCATTTCCGGATACCGAATCAGAGTGAACACGCGACCGGCGAGCACAAAGGGTGTTAATTACATATAGATGGCGCTGCCATGACGTAGTTAACATCGTCTCTGTGTTTATTTAGTCCTTAAAAATAGTAAACTTGTATTTAATGTGTTAAAAATTACAACACAAAGTGTCTAAGTGCCTCATCAACGCGTAACAGTGTTTTCAGACATAAGTTTACACTAATTATAATATAAACCAGCTACAACTGTTATTCTAAAAAAAAATACATTGAAGTCTATTTTAAGTGCAAGTGAACAAAAACAATTTGTACTAACCAGTTTTTATAATAAACCGTTCTAACTTATATGAAGACATATCAGTGAATTAAGTTTATTTTGGTACAATTTATGTAAAGTGACTGTGATGATTCCGTTTTTTATTCAAAATTTCCATTTCAAAACTTTTTGACAAGAACTGTTAACAGTGACATCTAGCGGTATCTTGTGGTTTTTTGAAGTCAACTTTATAATGAGTCGATAAAGCAGTTCCTCTCACACTCTTGATATGGTACTATATTTCAACACAATACTTCATATACGTTGTGGTCGAGTGGTTTAGACTGCTATGTGAGAACCGACGATCGCGTCTTCGATCCTGACCTCTACTGAGTAACACTTTTTGTAGATTTTCTAACAACTTAAAATTATGGACTACGACTTGGAAGCGACGGAATTTATTAACACACAAAATAGACGTCAGAGGCATAGTTTAAATATCAATGAGAGTGAGTATGACTTAGCTGATATCTCATATCAAAGTCTACCTAATACCTCTACAAACAAAGAGGATATAGCTTTAACAGACAAAATAAAAAAATTGAGCCTTGAATTACAAATTGCAAATTCCGAAATTGACAATTTAAATATGGAGAACAGTAACTTGAAAGAAGAATTGGATAAATGTAAACTTAAAATAAATCTTTATAAGTCTGTAGGTGCAGGCGAGTTTAAGAACAATGGCAAAGCAACTGGTACGCCGATAAAGTTTTACTCACCTCACTACAGAGTACGCTATAAGTCCAGTTACATAAAAAAGGGCTTCCCGAGTACCTCCTTTAGAGAAGTAACTGCTAACCCTGTGACAAGTTATCCAAAATATCATAATATAAGCCTCAATAATCTGCCATTGATTGCAAATAACAACCTGAGTTTCACTTTTGATCAGTCGATCACATTCCCGAAAAACGATAATCAGCTTTATCTGCATCGACAATCATCGCAGAATAGCCTGGTGGAAAGTCGTCGATCGTCACAGGCCAGCATCGAGGGTAGAAGTTGCATTGACATGGGCACTGTAGTTGATGTAGACCGTGAGAATAAATGTACACATATGATTCAAGGAAGTAAGACGTATGGTTCGAGTAATTATATGGCACCCATGTCCTATAATAAACACAGAGTTGTTATCTGCAGCGATCAAACAGGTTTTGGTTTGCGAAAGCTTCTACAATGTGCGCTCGGCGATTCCTTCGACGTGACGTCAATAATCAAACCAGACGCCCCCCTATCTGAAATTGTACGTACATGTATCGCCTATAAAGATCTTACAAAGTCTGATTATATCATAATAATGGGAGGCTCTCATGATGACAATCCACTGCATGTTCAGTCTTCTCTGTATTGGTTTTTAAGTCATATGCAACATACTAATGTAATAGTTGGTAAGATTTATAATAGTAGATATCTTAATGTAAATAAGTTGAATGATTTGTTTAGGTTAATATGTAATAACTTTAAAAACTCAGCATACTTGCCCTTAGATCCTTTTACTAACAACAGAACTCATATCACATATTGTAATAAACTTCTGGCTAGTAGGATATTACTTAAAGAAATACTTCGCCTAAAGTATAAATATGACTATTTAAATTACGTGACAATGTGTAAAGAAAAACAAAATGCATATAAATCTGACTGTAATTGTTTAAAACAGACACTATTGACTGATAAATCGGTTCAAACTGACCTTAATGTAAATAAAATTGACTTAAAGAATGTTACTACACAAACTGACCATATTGTAAATAAAACCGACGTAAAGAATATATGCACTCAAACTGATATTGAGAGTGATTGTATAAACAATTTTTTTCGTGATTAACGAAATCAACAATGAACACTGCAGTTTCGATGAAAATGAATGTCTGTCAAATCTAAGCATCTTTCATCAAAACTTATGTGGCATCAATAATAAAAAAGACGAATTCGAGCTCTATATCAAAAATTACTCCACTACTTTACATTACTTATGTATCAGTGAACATTTCCTTAATGAATCATTAGCCTCACTCGTATTTTTTTCTGACCATAAACTGGTTTCATATAACACAAGAATTAATAAAAAGAGAGGAGGTACTTTGATTCTGGCTCGAAAAGACATTGAATGTGAAGACTTGGCAGTGTGCAAAAAACTGTATAAAAGAGATGGCTTTGAAATCTGTGGCGTAAGGGATGTAAACACAGGAGTATATATTTTTTGTTGCTATCGAAGTCCATATGAGAATAACATTGACATTTTTATGAATAGGTTAGATAAATTACTTGAACACTTTTTTGATAAAATCTGTATAATATGTGGTGATTTTAATATTGATTTGTTTCTGGATAACAATAAGAAAAATGAATTTCTAAACATACTACATTGTTATAATTTTAGAGCTATGGTTAATACGACAACTTATGTTCGTAATAACTCACACTCCTGTATTGACAATGTGTTAACAAATTTGAATGATGACTGTGTTCCAGAGTGCGTTGTAGACTTTAATGGAATTGGGGATGGGCACGCTGGTTTAGTATGCACCTCTGTCCATAAAAATGTCAATCCCAGGGCGTCCACTAATGACGTTATTTACATATTCAGGCGCCTATTTAATGATAAAAATAAAATGGAATTTCGAACTCAATTAATGAGAAATAACTGGAAAGATTTGGGAATAAACAGCTTCTTGAATAAGTTTAATAATATATTCAATCAATGTTTTAAAAAAATAAGGAGAAAAGTAAAACTCAGGTACACCTCTGGCCTCAATTGGGTTACTAAGGGAATAAAAGTTGCAAGTCGAATGAAACGTGTTCTATGTGTGGGTAAAACAAACAGGAATGATGAGTCAATACAAAAATATAGGAAAAAGTACATAAAAATATACAGAAATGTTATTAACAAGGCTAAAAAGCTGACAGTTCAGGACAAATTAAATAAGGCTACGAACATTTCGAAGGATATATGGAAAATTGTAAACATGCACAGAAATAAAATTGCTGAAGAAAGACGTAATTTTGTCATCCATTCAGGAAATTCAATTGTTACTAATCCATATAATATTTCCGATACATTTGCTTCACAGTTTAATCTAAGTTCTAATTTATATCCCACTGACTTAAATACAGCTTTAGAATTTCTTAATAAATACACCAATAGAGTAGATAATGACATGAAAATGGATTCCGTCACACCTAAGGAAGTATATGACATTGTTAATAAAATGAAAGCCAAGAAATCGTGTGGTTATGATGATGTGCCGATAGCCATTATCAAGGAAAATATTGACTTATTGGCAGAACCGCTTAGTAATTTTTATAACAAGTGTTTTACCAAAAGCACTTTTCCCGATCAGCTTAAAATTGCTAAAATCACACCGGTACACAAAAAGGGTTCAAAAAAAGACTCTAGTAATTATAGACCTATATCGTTATTACCAAATGTATCTAAAATATTTGAGAAATTGATAAAAAATAGATTATTTAGACATTTTAATTTGAATAAAGTAATTAATGGACGACAATTTGGATATATGACTAATGTGGGAACTCTTGATGCTATTGACACTTTGGTAAATGACGTAGTTACAAAACTGAATGACAAAAAGAAGGTTGCTGGCATTTTTCTCGATCTCAGTTCCGCTTTTGACTTAGTCAATCATGACTTGTTATTGGCTAAGTTGGAGCACTACGGAGTGAGAGGATCTGTTCTTCAGCTAATAAAATCATATTTACACAATAGAAAAATGTTTGTGGAAATTAATTGTGAATATGATGAAAATTGTGGTAATAAGAAATTACGATGTAAAAAGGGTTACAAATCCAAACAAAATACAATAAAGTTAGGTGTACCACAAGGATCCATACTAGGTCCGCCATTTTTCATAATTTTTATAAATGACATAATTAACTACATTCTTAATCAAATACCTGACATTAAATTGACTATTTATGCGGACGATACGAATGCAATTGTGTCAGATTGTAACATAAGCCACCTTAACTGTATGGTTAATGATACATTAAAATTTTTTGATAACTGGTTTGCTGTAAATGGTCTGAAAATCAATGCCAATAAAACCAATATAATACTATTTCAGTCAACTGTAAAAACCACCGACAATGTTCTTAGTACCTTAAATGGAGAAAAAATTGACACTGTGAAAGTAGTCAAATTTCTGGGTGTTTATATGGATAGCTTACTAAATTGGAAACACGAGCTGTCATCCTTGGTTAGCACTATTAGTTCGGCTTGTTATGTTTTGAGGAGTTTAAGAGACGTAATTGACTTAGAACAGCTAAAGAAAGTTTATTATGCCCTTGTGGAATCTAAATTACGATCTAGTATACTTTTCTGGGGAGGTAGCTACCAGTATAACATTGATAAAGCTTTTATTGCTCAAAAGCGTGCCATCAGAACTATGGTACGAATACAACAAGAAGAATCGTGTCGAGACCATTTTATAAAATTAAATATTTTGACTGTACCTAGTTTATATGTAATTGTTTTGTTAATGAACCTAGCTAAAAATATTGACAAAGTGGAAACCCATGATGAAAGACTAAAAAGGGAAAAGACGAGAAGATTAGATCTATCGTCTAATATAACACCCCACCTCAAAGTAGTCAGTCATTGTTCTCAAATTAATGCAATAAAACTGTATAATAAATTGCCTACTTCATTAAAACAGGATTTGTATAGCAGAACTTTCAAAGCCAATCTTAAAGCATTCCTTTTAGATAAGTGCTTATACTCAGTTGGTGACCTCTAAAATGTATATTGAGCGGGTATTTGCAATTATAATAATTTTTGACATTGTTTTATGATTTAAATTATATTTATGAATCTTATATTATTAATAATTATTGAATTTGTAATATTTATGACAGTGTAATGTTTTTTTTTTTTATGTTCAATTTAATTTAATCTAGTTTTAAGGATATAATTATCAATCTGTTCGACACAATATTATGTTGTTATGAATAAAGATACTACTACTACTACTAATTTAGTTGCTGTGAAAAACCTCCGCGAGTTATTGCGCTGAAACGTGCGAAATTAGCATTTCCATTACTACATTAAATGCTATAAATCATTTTCACTTGCGGACTGCGCCCGTTGTTCTAAACTCACTATAATATTCTGTTGCATTTACATATTAGGAAGCGAAGGACGATTTTGTGACAGATTTAGTACCCCTCGTGTTTACCTTTAAATTTAATTGAATCCCCCAATCTTGTTGTTTGTCTTAGTTCTACGTATATTAGAGGGTAGTTCTAGGTAGGGTACGTTTGTGTGGGTGGCCGTTTGTAGACACTAAATTAAATTCTAGTCCTGACCGCTCGTTAGAGCAGATTGAAATGTCCGTTTTATGTATTTTCTTACCTACATGCTGAAACAAGTTTTAAGCCTGAAAATAACGTACGTAATCTATTTTTTCTCTTTAAATCCTCAACCCAAAAATTCTGTGTCTCTATTCAAACATCTTCAACACATACCTATTCTAATACTCTATGGTCTGTTTTCGCACTTAGTCCTTGGTGGAACATTGTTTGTGAAACCACAACACATAAGTACTTAATACTGAAAAAGTTATAAAAGTAAATAACAAATTATAATGTCATTCTTAATTGCAAGAACCTAAGTTCTTTAAATCAAGATTTAATAGGTTAGCTGTACAGTACGGCCGACGGATCTTGGCGCGTCTGAAGTTAGGCTCTGCGAACTTTAGCGCTCAAAATAAGCGCGCCAAATAAATGATTTATAAAATTAAATGCCAATAACTGTTATTAACAGCAATAACAACTGCTATTGGCATTTATTTTTTCAAACCATTTATTTTTTTACGAGTGCACAAGCGCTAAAGTTCGCAGAGCCTAACTTCAGACGCGCCAAGACCGGTCGGCCGTACTTACTGTAAGTGGCGTGCTCCATCGTCTACCACAGACAAGGTGAGAAAGTAATCAAATGAGATGCTTACAATTATAAAAATAAATGATTACCTATATTCTGTATCCACCCACACTTGCAGTAAACCCAATTGAGCAAACGTGCGGTGAACACTCTCAGAAGATGAGTTGGTGAACTGGTCAGTGGCCATCTAATGACACGAGATGGAGGTTTCGAAGTTAAATTAGTGCGAGCTTCCCTGGTACAGTAGAATTCAAAACTAATACGTACACATATCTAGTTCCTGGACACGTAGTTTTGTAGTAGTAAATTCAAGTGACAGCAGGATCGGACCGGAATACTGTGCAGTGAGTTGAGTAGAGCACTTCACAGTAGCCATGAAATTTGATTCTCACTACACACATAGCTGTGTGGCTCTATTGACAGAACTATGTATACAGCTAGGAGAACTTTTGTTGTAAAAGTGATAACACACTAGTGAGTGAGTGGAATTGAACGCCTTGATTTTTCGTTGTACTATGTATTATATACTATTGTTGACTGTGGGTTAGTAAGTGCTATATTTGTATGTTTAAAAAAATATGTAATCTATATAAAAATATTGTGGTTCTTTCTCAGGTCTCTTCTGTAACGGCGTGACCGATTTTATCTTTTTTTTTTTAATGTAAATTTTTACATCTGAAAAAAGTTTTTTACAAAAGAGTACAACCGACTTCAATGTAAAAAAAAAAACACAAAAAAGTGCACAATAACTTTAATTTCGGAAGTCGGTGTTTAATAACGATGAGACTTAACTATCATAAAAACTTCCGAAATTAAAGTTGTTTCGCACTTTATTGTTTTTTTTTTTACATTGAAGTCGGTTGTACTCTTTTGTAAAAATCTTTTTTCAAATGTATTTTTTTTTTTACACACTTTTTAATTCTCAGCCAAACTTAAATAGATACCTTCCGCCATTCGGTTCCATCATTAAAATTAAATCATCATGACAATTCCAATAATACCAAACACGGTTAGGATACACTGGACTGGACACACATTTATCATAGAATTCCGGTTCATAGATACCTTCCTGCTTCATCATCAGATCAGTTCTATATATCCCTCCCCTTCTTCCTTCAGTCAGTCACCGACTACATGTATAAACAAAGCAATTTTACTTGTTGCGACAGTTCTGCTATGATTTTTTGAAGAGTTCCGTTCTATATTTCCGAAGTTCATCATCAGATCAAAACAATATTTCTATGGGACCAATTCGGGAGAATAATCTTTCAAGTAAAACAAAAAATTTCAAAATCGTTCCCACTTGACAGAGATATCAGTGAACATACATATAAAAACTACAGTTCTGCTATGGTTTTTTGAAGAGTTTCGTTCTATATCTTCGAAGTTCATCATCAAATCAAAACAATATTTCTATAGGGCTAATTCAGGAGTCAGTCTTTCAATCAAAACAAACATTTTCAAAATCGGTCCACAATTGAGAAAGATATCGGTGAACATACATAAAAAAAAATACATACAGCCGAAAATAGAACCTCCTCCTATGTCGTAGGCTATTTTTTACCCTCTTACATCCAACCCCTATCTTTTTTCTTTTATAATATACCTATATGGCAGAACTACATTTGCCGGGCCAAAGAATAATAAATAAATGTTAACGATACATCTACCGCAACAGAGGCTAAAAGATGTCAAACGTAGGAAAACCATAAAAAAATGCTAATAAACAACTTAAGTACATCTTTATAATATGTGTTTTCATTTTTATGACGTCGCTTTTAAAATGCTGTACCGACCTCAAAACGTCGTTTTTATTGCTTCAGGTCATTACAAATTTCTAATTTCCTAAAGTCATAAAAGCAATATTATTTTCCATCATAATCACCGGGTTACCTCCCAAGATGCGTTTTTACGACAACAATAAAACTTAGTGCTTCGGCCGCACTTGAAACTCGAGATGTTTATCGCTTAGGACATGTTACGATTTTTCAAGTCATCATCATTTCAGCCGAAAGTCATAATGACCGGTCATGCTATTCCCGCGTCTTTCGCCTGGTCGTCAGCCACCCTCGTGGGAGGCCTTTCAACACCTGCGTCTTACGGCATGCCCTACATGGTTGCCACTTCAGTACCTTTCGACCCTACCGACCAGCTGTTCTGCGAGCAATGTGCCCTATGTCCAGCAGTTGACTTCTTTCGGCTGAAATGATGATGATGGTCTCTGACAACTATCTCTACAACTCCACCATAGGCCTCGTATAAATCTTTGAAGGAGAAGATGGTTGTATAGAACAGGCAGCAGAGCAGGTGAAGCATGTCCTGTGGAGGCACACTTGCACGCCGTTGCACACTCGCGGCATTTAATATTGTAACCACTTATTTGCTTTTAATGTCATCCTTATATCTACGGATTAGAAGTCAAAATCGATTGAACGGACACTAAAAAAGGTTTGTTTAAATGTCTAATCTTATTATGACTGGAGTATGGATTTAAATAAAAACTGTCCCAGAACAGGATAAACTAAATATAATCGTCTACAAACGTCTTGTAACAATCTGTCGATAGCGCTGGGGTTTTAGTTTGCTCCATCGAATATAATCCTCGTCTCGTCCTCTAAGACACTCGCTGGAAGGCGCCTCTCTATTCTTAGATCCATTTGAGCAATCTTAATCAAAACATTTAAAGGTCAAGATCAATCAAGTGAAGTAACAAGTATTATGGATTATTTTGAAGGGAACTAACTAACAAAATCTATTTAAGGATCAACAAAGTGTAAACTGTGAAAAGGGTTATTATTATATATATATCAGTATATCTCAGGATCCTGAGGTCCTGGACCTTCGGAAGGCGTACGAGGAACCGAAACCGACTCGCAGAGGCCCTTTAGATACTTTTAATGGATCGTGATTATTATTATTATTTCCTTTAATTGCTATACATATTTTTAAATATTTCCTTAAACACATATAAAAACATTATAAAATATTAAAAAATAGTAGTCCACCGGTGTCAGGAACAGGGTCTAAGCTACCGGTGGTTAGGGTTCCAGAGACAGGAACCTCCTTACAATGCGAGCCGTATCAAGGAGTACTGCCATCTGTATCAGGCCCTTGATCCAACTGCGCAACAACAGCTTCGACAGATGGTCGTCGAAGCTTTTGGCTATAAAGCCATTGGCGGTCACAAAAATTGGCACTATGACTACCAATCCACCCTAGAGCGTGAAAGTCATTGGATGTTTTCCCGCTGCTAAATAATAATAATAATAATACGGCTCGCATTGCAGCTTGAACCCTGCTCCTGACAGCGGTGGACTACTATTTTTATTATATTTTTAAATGTTTTTTTTTTTTAAGTATGTTTTAAGTAATATTTAAAAATATAAATGATATGTTAATAATTGGAATAAAGAGATAATAATAATGGCATGGCATATAGACTAAAATAATTATATAAAGTAAATACAAATTATCTTACATAATTATGTATCTTTATAATAATATAGGTACTGTCACTTTATTGTCCATTAGAATGCGGATGTGACATTTTAATGATTTTAAGGTGATTGCCTAAATCGTCAGTTTTAACATGTATGTGTTTTTTCATTGAATTAAAAATATATTTTTTTTCATTTTTTAAGATTATTATGATATCTAGTTTATTATGTGAACATCATCTAAGAGCCAACAAAAATGAACCCTAACAATTTTTAATATGTTTTTAGTTTTTAAATATTGAACACCATTTCATAACAGTATGAAATGGAGTTCTAATAGTAGAACTTACCCTATCTTAGAACAATAAATCACCAACATATACTAATCATAGAACCTAATCAAGGAACTGCCACAAATGTCTTGACGCTCCTCAGCAGAACATTACGCGCATACATGTATCATATCCATTCTGACAGCCGTAGTGTCAGCACCGCATAGTCCTCGGCCATGTTGAGAAGCTTACGCGGGCGCGGGAGCGAGCGCGGAACATTTGATTTTGATTAAGCTGAGATAAAGTGAGCTTGAAGGGTCTTAACAATCTCTAGAATAAAAAACCAAGTGGTGCTAGGGTGTTTTTTACCAGTGTCGCATACATATAGGTAAACTTACATTCACAAGACACCCAGATCTGGAACAACTATCCAGTTAGGTTTTACAAATATTTATTTATTTATTTCATTTGTTTACCTTTAAATCAGGCAGATTACCCATAAAAACGTTAGTATTACTTAATCTATGTTAGTAAAATCGACAATAAACTTAATTAATTTCGCCACCTGGCAACAATACATGCACTGCACGCAGGTGCCCCATCAGGTGGCCTTCAGCCTTACTTAATACTATTGCCGCCGCGCATCCGAAGCAGCAGTGAAGCTGATATTTGTTCTATGATTGAACTCGCAATAAGCATCGCATCAGCCAATTTCTCAACTACCAACTACCCTGCAAATTGCGATGTTTTTGACAGCAAATTGACTCTTACTTTTCAAACTTCCACAGAATATAGCATTATTGATCTGACCCTGGGCTGCAACACAAAACTGCAATACGACGCCACATCCCAGAACCCTGCGATGCGGTTCGCTACGATCCGATTTCATGCGGCAAAGCATCGGTTCAGGTGACCATACATTGTGCGATGCGAATCAATTTGCAAGTTCTTGCGATGCGTCGTGCGAGCTTTGTAGATTTTACGATGCGGTGGATTGTACTGGCGGGTATCAAGCGCGACTATTGTTATTATAGCAATCTATTATTTTACACTGAAGAATTACCCGCTGCAGAAGTTCCCGATTCACTGTGGCGCATGCACCTAATCGTGCCGCTACCTCGCCCGCAACCGCCCTCACTCTGCCCCAGGCCTGACACAGCGCCACATATCCATCACGCGGTCTATCAATCATCTTGACAGTCTGTGCACTTTGCTCTGCTCTTTGACGTTGCAACGTCAAATATGCTATTGATATAAAGGGTAAGTTTACTGTTGAAAAGTTAGCGAGAGACAAGGTTTTTATTTGAGTGCAAGTTCAATTGGGGTGATTTACTGATTTATATAGATTTTTTTCCAGTAAACTAGAAATTCGTCGAGTAAATAGATAGATAGATGTACTTTTTATTGTACACTATAGAAAAAAAAAACACTGTTGGGGCTCAAAATGAATAAGGTTTAAAATTGTTCGGTTTTATCATATATACCTTTTGGATAGATTTGACAAAGCCAGAAAAATACGCAGATAGTTCGTAGTGTACTATTTACATAATTATATGTAATACATAATTAATTAATTAATATACCATATACAAACCATATAGTGTAATATACATATATGGAAACAGAGAAACAACGTGTCCGCTATAGTCTTCCCATCCGATTTATAATTTAGATATCTTCAAGGTTAGAGTGAATTATAGGCTCCTAATAAACTAGTCCGCCTCACCATCAACAATTGCATCACTACTTACCATTAGGTGGAATCGCAGTCAATCGTTAGTTTATATCAATAAAAAAACAATGTACTTAATGACGTTCAAAAGGAGAGGTAGTGAGCGTTGTTGAGTTGCATTTAGATTTCTATTTAGTAAGATAAATTAATTTCTGAAAGGCCTCAATCTTAAACTATTAATCGATTAAGATAAGAACGTTAAAGGGTGTCCCTTTCCTTTCTATTGTCTTAACTATGCAGGCTTCGGTATAACAATGAATGCTCTAATCGGTCCTTATTGTCACTAATTACCCCGTTCAGTCGCAAATTCGCAACAAAACGATCCCAATTCTACGTGCACGTATCGAAAATGAATGGAATGCCGCTCGAATAATCCAGAATTGATAACTGCCATTCTAAAATGTTCACGAAACAGCGGTATATTGTTCGCACGCCTCGCCGATAGAGCGATTCGAGCAAATTATTGGTGTGTGTAAAATCAATACAAAACCAGGAATTGGATGTGAACATTTCCAATTAGCAACTTTGACGTTCGGAATGATGAAGAAACGTGAAAACAAAAGTTTTGCCACTTGTACGGAATGTATGAGTGTGAGGCACGAATCGGTGGGTAATTTTAGCATTCGTTTTGGAGAAAAACAATCTGAAAGGTAAAACTACTAATAAACAACAGTTTTCAACAAATCGTTCAATTTGTTTGCAGAGTTCTGAATTGTTCTCATTTAATCGCTGCAGAGTTTTATAGAAATTTTCTCATTACTGCCACTCTTTCCGTCGATTTTTTGGCTCGAAAATTATCAAATGACTTTTCCCGTTCTGGGTGGAGCGATTTCTTGACTCTTCTGAACAATTCTTTTTTTTTCAACTGCTGTTAGGCTCGCGTTTGACCACTATGTCATCTGATTTAACAGACATAGTATTATGTTACTTTTTCTGAACTCCTTGCGGGACTGAAGTAATTTTTCAATCTTGTCTGTGATCTTAACACAGGTATGACTGGGATGCCATGACAGGAAACCTCCTCGAGTGCCCGCAGGCTGTAGTTCCCTTGCGGATACGTCCGGAGCGAAGACCAGTCTGCGTGCCGGTGCATCCTGGGAGGCGGCCAACTACTTCCCTTAGGTATCTCTGCCTAAAGGGTTTCGATGGCCGTCTGCGAATGTCCTGTCCGGAGTCCACTTCAACGCGTGTCCCTCTGCTTTAGCAGAGGGCACAGTGGCGAAGTAAGAGCGGGCCCGATGTGCACTTACCCTGCCGCCGGGCAGGCAGGAGGAAGACTTGCTTCTCCTTCTGCCACCGTTGTTCTCGTAGCCCCAAAGATTGTCCAAGGTCATGTTTCTGACTTTCGATGGGGGTCGAGGGTCTCGGCTTAACCGCCCGGGCCGCGAGGAAGAAAACCTCTATAAAAAATTACCCCAAACCTCCAAGCGGCGGCGCACCGTGAGGGAGGTTGTTAGCTTGACTAATGGGTAGCTTAATTAGTCACTAGTGCGAACCACCGTACTTGAGCAAGTAAAACATGAGAAATACTCATGGGAACCAAATGAAAAAGTCCAAATTTTACAAAAACCCTAATGAGAGTGACGCGCGGTCGGAGTCCGACGCGCAGTCCAGAAGGAGCTCAGGCTCGGAGTTGGAGATGGAGGTGGTGAGTGACTCCGGAGGGAACGCGAGTTCCTTCCGGAAGCGCTCCAAGTCGGGGGACGGGTCATCCTCCGAAGAGGATAAGGGGCCAGCCCCAAAAATCCCCACCAGCAGCCGCGGTGTGGGCCGGGCCCGAGGAAAGGGGAGGGGGCTCACCGCGAAGGAGTCCGCTCAGCGAGCTGACAGGCTCGCTGCGGAAGGGCGCTACCCCGGAGAGACCAGTGCTGGGGCGGATCCCTCGCGGCTATCTGGAAGTGAGCCAGACGCCGGGGAGGACTCCGCCGAGGAGGCGCGCAGAAAGCTCGGGGAGCTGGTAGTCGAAGCCCTGACGGCCATGACTCGAAAGAGGGAGAAGGGTTCCAAGAAGAGGGGAATCGCCCAGTTTGCGACCTCTATCCTGGAGGCTGTGGACACAGTCCTCGGGAAGGGGTTAGCAAAAATCCGGGCTGAGCTCGTGGGAGCCCAGAAAGCTGGCTGTCAGGAGCCTACCATCGGGGGGCGCAAGCAAGGGCAGGGGAACGAGCAGCCCCCAGCCCCAGCCCGAGCCGGAGAGCCAGCTGCTGGTGCTAATGCGGCAGGCGTTCGCTGCCTTCCGGCAGCAGCAGCAGCAGCAGCTGGAACAGGTCCAGTCACGGATGCAGCAACAGCTGTCCGTACTGGAAGGAATAGTGCTGCGTCCCCCACTCGCGGCCTCCGGCCAGCGAAAGGCGGCGTCGTATGCCACCGCTGCGGCCACGGCTACTGCACCCAAAGCGGGCCCGTCGAGGCAAGACGGGCGCGAGGCCGTGGCGTCGCGACACGCGAGGCCGGCTCCAGCGGCTAAACAGCAGCGGCGACAGGGGCAGCCTACTCCTTCCCCAAAGGGTGAAGTGGCGGCTGCCAAAAAACCGGCGGGTCCACCTGCCGTGGCGGTGACTAGGCCTCGCTTGCCACCTCCCTTGCCTGAAGAACCTTCGGCTGGCGCCGATTGGACGGTTGTCGGCGCCAAGAAGAAGGCGGGCAAGGCGGCTAGGGCGGCCAGAAAGAACGCGAGGCGCCGAGAGCGCAAGAAGCGCGCCATGGCGGCAAGGCTTCGCGCCCCGAAATCCGAGGCTGTAGTGATCACACTACAGCCTGAAGCGGAAAAGAGGGGCGTGACCTATAAGTCCGTCATGGACAAGGCGAGGCGGGCGGTGTTGCCCCACCTCGAGGAGCTCGGAGCCACCGAGGGCTTCCGCATGAGGCGCACCGTGACCGGTGCCCAAATGCTGGAGGTTCCTGGCGCGTCCAGTGGCCCAGCGGCAGACGCCCTGGCCAAGAGGCTCAGGGAGTCCCTGGACGTGGAGGAGGCCCGAGTGTCCAGGCCCACGAAGTGCATAGACATGCGCATTATGGGCTTGGACGACTCCGTCGGGGTGGATGAAGTGGTGGCCGCCATCGTCAGGGCGGGAGGGTGCACGGCCGACCAGGTCCGGGCGGGCACCATCCGCACTGACGGCACGGGCATGCAAGCTGTTACAGTTAGCTGCCCCGTGTCGGCGGCCAAAGCAATTACGGGGGAGGGCCGAAGGCTTTTGGTGGGCTGGGTTTCCGCGCAGGTAAAACTGCTGGAGCCCAGACCTCTACGGTGCTACCGCTGCCGCGTGGGACACCACGCCGGGGCCTGTTGCGCCGCGGAGGTGGACCGCAGTGACCGCTGTTTCCAGTGCGGTCAGTCTGGTCACAGGGTCGTCGAATGCCGCGAAAAGCCGCACTGTTACGCATGTGCGGCGGCAGGCAAGACGGCCGACCACCAGGCTGGTTGCAGGTCCTGCGACCCTCCAACGAAGGTGAAGCACAGGGTTCGGCCCATCCCCGGTGACGTCCTCACCGCCGCAGCCGCGTCCGTAGCCGCCGCCGCTATCGCCGCCACAGCCACCGTGGCAGGACCCTCACAGAGGGCTCAGGAGGAGATCGTAATGGAATGTCAATAACAGCTCCATTACGTCTCCTCCAGGCGAACATCAACCACTGCGCCCCCGCTCAGGATCTGTTGCTCCAGAGCATGGCGCAGTGGTCGATTAATGTCGCCGTAGTCTCCGAGCCGTATTTTGTCCTGCCCAGTGCAGACTGGGTTTCGGACCTAGACGGCTCGGTGTCCCTAATTAGGTCGACCGCCGCCGGTACCCCGCCCCTCGAGCGCGTCACGAGGGGACGAGGTTGCGTGGCAGCACGGTTCGGGGACATTGCAGTGGTAGGCGTCTACCTGTCCCCGAGCAGATCTCTCGGCGATTTCCACATCTTCCTTATGGAGCTGAAAAACGTCGTCGTTGGGTTTAGGGACCTCCCCGTGGTCGTTTGCGGGGACTTCAATGCCTGGAACGAGGCTTGGGGTTCCCGCTACACGAACGGGCGGGGTCGGTCGGTAGAGGCCTGGGCTGAGGAGTCCGGCCTGGCCCTCCTAAACCGGGGCTCTGTTTCCACGTGTGTGCGGATGCAGGGCGAATCAGTGGTGGACCTGTCGTTCGCCAGCCCCGATCTGGCACCGCGTGTCGTCGACTGGCGTGTTATGGAGGGGGTGGAGACGTTCTCAGACCACCGGTACATCCGGTTTGACGTCTCCGCCCAAACCTCGACCGCGCCGGTCCAGCGGAGCCCTTGTGGTCCGCGATGGGCGCTGAGGCAGATGGACCGGGAGCTCCTCCTGGAAGCCGCGACGGTACAGGCCTGGGTGCAAGCACCGGACAGGCCTGTCGACATTGACGTCGAGGCAGAGTGGTTCCGGGAGGGCATGTCGCAAATCTGCGACGCGTCAATGCCCCGAGTCCGTCCAGGACGTGCCAAGCGCCAGGTGTACTGGTGGTCGCCGGAGATTGCGGCATTGCGCAATGCGTGCAACCACGCGCGACGCCGGTACGCCAGGTACTGCAAGCGCCGCAACCGCCCGCCGGATGCGGAGGCTGTTGAGGCGGAGCTGTACGAGGGTTACAGGGTAGCGAAGCGCACCCTCCGAGCGGAGATTAAGCGGTCCAAGATGGAGGCCCGCAACGTCTGGCTGGGGTCTCTGAATGCAGACCCGTGGGGACGCCCATACAAGATGGTACGGGAGAAACTCCGTCCATGGGCTCCCCCACTGACTCAGAGTCTCCGGCCCGAGCTCGTGGAGGGTGTGGTCAGCACTCTGTTCCCTACGCGGGGGGTACACTCCCCCCCGTCTATGGCTCCGCCAACACCGGCAGTACCTGACGCGGACCACGACGACGACGACGATGTTCCAGAGGTGACCGAGGTAGAGATGAGAGTGGCGGTACGAAGGCTGAGTGCCAAGAATACCGCCCCAGGACCTGACGGCCTGCCTGGGAGGGCCTGGGTCCTGGCTATGGAGGCTCTCGGGCCTCGATTGAGGGGGCTCTTTAGCGCATGTCTGGAGAGGGGCCAGTTCCCACTTCGCTGGAAGAC
Organism: Leucania comma; assembly: GCA_958295575.1. Lineage (NCBI taxonomy): Eukaryota > Metazoa > Arthropoda > Insecta > Lepidoptera > Noctuidae > Leucania > Leucania comma. The sequence continues at coordinate 10,024,704 of OY282468.1, forward strand.
GGGGAAACTGGTCCTCATAGCGAAGCCTGGGCGCCCTGCGGACTCTCCGTCCGCGTACCGGCCCATTGTGCTGCTCGACGAGGTGGGCAAGCTCTTTGAAAGAGTCATTGCAAACCGCCTCGTCGCGCGCCTTGCAAGGGTGGGGCCGGACCTGTCGGACGGACAGTTCGGTTTTCGCAGGATGCGCTCCACGGTGGACGCCATCATGCGCGTGCGAGCCCTCACGACGGGGGATGCGGTGTCCCAGGGCAGGTGTGTCGTGGCAGTGTCCTTGGACATTGCCAACGCCTTCAACTCCCTGCCCTGGAGTTGCATTGGAACGGCACTCCGATACCACCGGGTGCCCGACTACCTCTGTCGTGTGATCGAGGCCTACCTATCGGAGAGGTATATTATCTACCCCGGTCACCAGGGAGAGTGGAAACGTCGAGAGATGTCGTGCGGTGTTCCGCAGGGATCGGTACTAGGACCACCCTTGTGGAACATCGGGTACGACTACGTGCTGCGCGGCGACTTCCCCGACGGGGTCAGCGTGGTCTGCTACGCGGACGACACGTTGGTCCTAGCGCGGGGAGAGTCGTACCGGACGGCGGTCGAATTAGCGACACGCGGGGTTGCGATGGTCGTTGACAGGATCCAGCAGTTGGGACTCGAGGTGGCACTGCACAAGTCCGAGGCCATGTGCTTCCACGGCCCTCGGGGTGCGCCACCACCTCGTTCCCAGCTAACGGTGGGAGGGGTTCACATCAGCGTCGGGTCGACGATGAAGTACCTGGGACTCGTCCTCGACAGCTGGTGGAACTTCAAGGAGCACTTCCGACGTCTGGCTCCCAAACTGAATCGGACTGGGGCTGCTCTCGGGCGGCTCCTGCCCAACCTCAGGGGACCAGACGCCTCCTGCCGGAAGCTCTACGCGGGAATCGTTCGGTCCATGGCTCTCTACGGGGCTCCGGTGTGGGCACCGACGTTGCAACAGCAACCGAGGACCCAGCTGAATGCGTGCCAGAGGGTCATGGCAATACGCATGGTGCGAGGGTACCGAACGATCTCCCGCGAGGCGGCGACCCTCCTTGCTGGCCAACCGCCGTGGGATCTGGAGGCAACAGTCCTTGCACACATGCACGACAAGCGCATGGAGATGCAACGCCGGGGCGAAATTCCGCTGCCACGACAAGTCGAGGCATGGCGGACAGAGCTCCGGCGGGATTTCATGGCGAAATGGCGTCAACGACTATCGCAACCTCGTTCGGGGCGCGCCACAATTGGGGCGATAAGGCCCATCCTTGAGGCGTGGCTGGAAAGACCTCACGGCGTTCTCAACTTCCGCACGACGCAGGTGCTTACCGAACACAGAAAGTTCGCTAAGTACCTGTTCCGGATTCGTGCGGAGGATTCGCCCGGGTGTCGCCACTGTGCGGAACATCCGGAGGACACGGTGGAGCACACTCTAGAGGTGTGCCCCGCCTGGGCGGAGCATCGCCGTGTCCTCGTGGGGGCGATCGGCGGCAGCGATCTCTCTCGCCGGGCCTTGGTTCAGGCCATGGTCCGTAGTGAGGAGGGATGGCAGGCGGTCGCCTCCTTCTGCGAAGCAGTAATGCTAGCAAAGGAGGAGGCCGACCGCATCAGGCAGAGGCAACGGGGCGCTCGCCCCAGCCGCCGCCGGGATTCCGATCCCGATTTCCGGCCACCGTAGGCGCGGGCTTGCGGACGGCGTGCAATGGGTAGCACGCTGTCCGATCGTCCGGTAACCGACCGAACCGAGCCCAAGTCGTCGACGGCGCGTTCTGTTCCCGCGCGCCTCAAGGAGCTGTCAGCACACCGAAGAGGCCCAGCCTGCTAACTGCAGGCAGGCAGGGTCGAAGCCTACTGGGGTCATGGGTTAGTTCCGAAAGGAATGCTCGACCCCGGCACGATAGGCTACGTAGGAACGGGGTAGGTTTTTAGTCAGTAAGAGTCTGACACTACTTCCCGCTCCGCCCAAGGGCGGGATTTGTCATTGGATGATTTTACCTACCATAAAAAAAAAAAAAAAAAAAAAACACAGGTATGACAATTGATGCTCAACTCTCCATGATGCAAGATGCAAGCTTCAGGCGCCATGTTAGTCCCGAAGCCCAATAAGAGGATCATCTGCACTCTCAACTCGCTGACTGAATAAGACTATCACACTAAAGGCCACATCTCATTAGAGCCACCCGGCACCCACTCCGCACCGCCACGCCTGCTGCGGCTAGTATTCTTTATACAGACTTGTATGGATATACGCTCACTATATCAAGGGGAACCTATCACTTTTCCGATTTTTTTTTTTGTTCGAATTTCATTTGACCAAAAACTATTGACCGACGCCTTTTTTCTATATGTATACTTTTTTTTAAACTCGAATTAATTTACGCATGTACGAAATTAATTTCTTTAAGAAAACGTCAGCTGAGTAAGGTCGATGAACTGTAGGTAGTACGCAACGACCGACTACTACCTACAAGGTCATTGACTCGTTTAGTTAAAGAAATTAATTTCGTACATGCATATATTAAATCGAGTTTTAGAAAAAAAGTAGGTACATTATTTTTTTATTTTATCTTTACAAATCGATAGTATTTCATGTACCTGATTGACCCTGCACGGGATTAAAACGATCAAAATTTAACGGTGTATTTCCTTCTAACCCCCGATTTCTGATTTAAGCATTTGAAGTTGAGAATTACTCAAACTCTACTTTACCCTCCAAACCTGTCAAAATTTGGCATATAAGCATGGTTTGAGACGCTCTTAACTCAAAATACTCAATTCAGAAACCCGCTCTATCTATTGCATGTTATTTGTATTTGAACTCACGATACATGAATTAAGAACCGTCAATCATGATCATGAGATTCGATAAAATCATTCAAACGTGATCACATTTGAATGATTTTATTGAATCTATCTTCTTTATAAAGGTCAATTATGATGAGAGCAGTAGTGACTTTGTGGTAATGGTACCGGCTTACAAGTTGCACTTCGTGGGTTTAAACCTAACCAGGCGCAACACTTAGTGTAATTTTTTTCATTACCACTTCTCTCAAAATCGTGAAAAAAATATCGTGAAGAAACTGTTATGTTTTTGAACAGAAATCTCGAAAATATGTGAAATTCACAGCACCGTAACACAGTAAATTATACTCAGTCAATCATTACAAACATAGTTACATTTGCATAAAAAAGTTACAACAAAAATATTGAACGGACGCTAAAATATCGTGATTGCGGTTCTCGTTAGTGAAACTTATCACTATTTGTAACTTTAAAATATATTTTTGGTTCCCAGAATGTTACTAAAAAGTTTTTTATTATACTACAATTGCTATAAGATGGTGCGGATGACAGCTGTCAGATCATACAGTGTAGCTACCTATCCTTTTGTCTCATCATAAAGATGCATATTCTCGTCCTGCTGTCACTCTACCCACGCTAATTAAAAATACCATAATGTTGTTTAACTATTAAATATACCTAAGGGCCAAATTCACCAATAAACTAATCGCGATTATACAAGACAAAACGCAGTTTGAGCGCCTAATCGAGATTATAGCTTCATTTTGCGTTTCATCGCTGTGAATTGAACCTAGTTTACGCTAAACTCAGTTTCAATTCTTTTGTTTTCGGCCATGTTTACGACACGGGTCTTTAAACTAGATTACGCTGAGCTCAGTTTAGTTAAACTAAGTTTTTATATTGAATGATGAAATCAGTCCTAAGTAGTCGTAGCTACACCGTGGCATCATTTCGTCCACAATGTAAGCAACTGTAATACCGCGCCAGATAGACGTTGCAACAATCTTTGCACGAGATTGCAAAAACTTCAACAACTATTTACTTTGAAGCGAAACTTGCCTATACTTTAGGCGGTTGAAGTCCGTTTATCTGTGCAATAATAGCACTTTTGTATATACCGGTACAATTGAGTAGGTTCAGTTCTATTTTCAAACCTGAATGGTTTGAAAATACAACTGGACCAGGTGGCGCTGCAGTCGGGTTCTCACTTTTTTTGGTCAGTGTTCAGACAGGACCACGTATTTCGAGACCACTAGTATATTAATATAAAATATATGAAAGTAACTATCTGTCTGTTCCGCTTTCTCAGTTAAATAACTCAACCGGTTTTGATGAAATTTGGTACAGAGTAAGCTTAAACGCAAAGGAAGGACATAAGCAAGAACATTTGATCTGTTTTTGACTGTCTGCATAACCCACATTCACGAGGACAAACTGACGAATTCACAGGCAAGTCAAAAGCTAGTTACATATACCTATATTGTTCCTCAAACATGCCTCTAGTCAATATACAATTCAATGTTTGCCCACCCGCCTCGACTTTCACGCAATTTTCTTTTTGTTCTTCTCAAATAAATTCAAGCAGTATCGAGATTCGCGAGATGAGACCGCGTCTTTTGAATGAATACAATATTAGAACGTAAGCCAGCTAGCTACAACTTTTTATATTGCCAACGTGAGGAAAAGGACCTGGCAAACGCGACTCGAATTGAAAATGGACTGAATTGTGCGACAAATCTTCTTACTAAACGCCATCTTTCATATAGCTCACGGATTTCAGTTCAGAGGTAATTGCTTGTGCTCAACATAATGAGTTAATCTAAACTTGGGAAACTTGATAACTGGCGTTTAGCAAATTAACGTATTACGGATGGAATTAGTGAGCCGACTGCTATGAATTCACATGGTCGTTCATTGGCTTCACAACCACGTGCTGCATAGTACATTATAGTACAAGTGTTGAAAGTTTGTCATTGCCCCCGAAGCGAAATTCGCACGAAACGTAGGCGAAGGTGTTATGGATCAGAGTGCTGCAGTGACAAATTTCCTCGTGTATCAAACGACGTTTTTCAAATACGCTGACGAAGAAATGAAACCTGAGTAATTGCGAGGCGGACTCGTGCACTAAGGGGTTCCGTAAAAACTTACCTATGCAAGTAGTTCATATCCCGAATCGAGTCTCGAAGATTTTTCCGAATCGAAAAACGTTTTTTTTTGTGACGTAACTACAAATTTACAGTTTTCATATTTATTCCTACACTTGTGCCATATATGACCTTGCTTCATGCAAAATTTCAGGATTCTAGGTCAGCGGGAAGTACCCTAAGAATTTTGATTCCCTTGAGAATTTTGAACGTTTTTTGTGACATAAGCGGCCGTATTTTTTTGTATTTTTGTTTTTTTTCACAGCTTCAAGGGACATATGATTTTAATTTCAACTTGATAGCTCCACGTGTTCCCGAGATAAAGAGTCTTGACTGACAGAAAGACGGATAACAAAGTGTTCCTCTATTGGTTCATTCAGTTTTTGCCTTTTGAAGTACGGAACCCTAAAAATAAAAAACAACAAACAAAAAATAAAAATCAAAAAAAAAGAATATAAATTGAGAACAATTACATTTAAATAAAAAAATACAAGAATATAAACTAAATGTCAAAAATAAATAAATCAGGTGATGTGATTATACACCTGATTTATTTATTTTTACATTTGATACTGTCTTAGAATTTGGCAGGAACGCTAACAGAAAAAAAAACATTTGTCTATCCCTCCTCTTGTACTATTCTCTAAGAAAACGCAGCGCTGCCTTAACGACGAACACCCAAATAGGATACATTGGATTGTCAACCTAATGTCCCTTAACATTGGATTGTTAACTATTTGGATGTTCATCGTTGCGGCAGCGCTTCGTTTTCTTAGAGAACAGCACCACGTATCACAGCGAGCTTTGCATGACGAAACTTGCATGAGTTTAGAAGAAAGATACTCGTACTTATCTTTTTTTTTTGTTGATAGGTTCGCGCTTGACCGCTATCTCACCATCTATCCTTACACAATAGCCAGCTCCCACGGGATCTACATTCCATATTTCATTCTGTAAAAGAATATTATTTCTCTTTGTTACTCAATCATGTCTCTGCGGATCGATAATTTTGTCGAAAGAAAATGGCATTAGAAAGTTTGAAAGGTTTTCCGAAGACATATTTGTAGTTGTGGACAAAGTTTAATTCGGTGTTAGCCGAACGTTAGTTCTTCGTCGAAACTTGTTCGTCTATAGTAGATGAGGCTGCATTGTTTCGTGTTTTATGCCGCAACACATGATCTGCCGGTCGGTGGCAAAGTTTGCGGCTTGAAACTCACAGCTGGTCAATTAAACTTCGTCAATATTATGCGGCGGCCACTGGCTGCTGCGGCGGCCATACTTCGCTGTTACAATGCATTGCTATCAGATCGCAACTTTACTTGATTAAAATTTTACTATTAAATTGAATTTTAATGGAGATTGATGAGTTTTATCACGTAGCTACGATGGATAATGGTTTATTAAAAGCTTACTGCATCTGTTTCAAAGTAAAACTATTGATGTTTTTTAAATAGATTTTCGTAGAATATCACACAAATATTAGGGAGTTTTTAATATCGTGCGGTTTTCATCACGCATGCGGGATTGCTCCGCATGCGTAACCCCCGCAAATTATCTTCTTATACCTACAAGTATTTATTGTAATGCGTGAAATACGCACGCGGGACGCGGGGCGTTATCCCGGGATACGAGCAAACCCGCATGCGTGATGAAAACACCTACAATGAGAAATTATAAGCAAAAACACAAGTATTTATTTTCCACGTGATCAAACTTCTCATTTTATAACTTATCAACGGGAAGGTCGAAGCGTGCTGGGGTCATGGGTCAGCTTCCGAAAGGAATACCCGACCCTGGCACGATAGGCAACGAAGGAACGGGGTAGGTTTTTAGTCAGTAAGAGTCTGACACTACTTCCCGCTCCGCCCAAGGGCGGGATTTGTCATTGGATGATTTTACCTACCATAAAAATCCATCTCATTTTCCCGTTGATAAGTTTTTTTTTACAACGGCAACTAAATATTCTAAGTGCAAGAGCGAGCGAAGCGTACTCGAAATTGTAGGGCACTCCAACACGGGCAGGTTAGGATATGTGTTTATTTTTTTATGACGATCCAGACAGTGGCTTACATTAAAGATAGCTAGTGGCTAAGATAAGTATTATTTAGGCATTCATTAATTGTTGCTGACTTAGTAATTTTGAAAGCAATGCTGACTTTTAGAGGCGAATATTGCTATTAAAAAGGAGTTTTTTTTAATTAGCACACTGTATTAGTCATATAAAAACATTTTTTTTTTACCATATACTAGAAATGTATTAGAACGCCATAACACGTAGGTAATAAGGCCCATCTATCTACAAAATGGACGAGTACAAACTATCAACATTACCTTCTTTAATGCGACTATCGTTTCCCGAGGCAACTCAATTTACCGCCTCTGCCTATTGCGCGAGAGACGTAACTTGTTTTTTTTTTTTAATAATAATGTTGTTTACAAGATCTGAAGCTGCACTACAGCTTCTTTGAAAAAAATACTAAAAATACAATCTAGGAACTAAATGACAATATAATTTTTGCATGACGATTAGGCTAAATGCTTTTTGTTGATTCGAGGGTATGGCGCTGTATACTGTGATGAAGGACTTGCCCTAGTTCGGATACAGATGTTCCTATGTGATATAGTCTAAGTACTAGCATATAAATTTATTAAATTCGTATTAATAGTTTTGGTAAAATAAATATTACTATTATTATTATAAGAAATTATTTATGTAACTCATTTTAATGTGGAATAATAAGTAGGTAATCTAAAGGAGAGCGTAAAAATCGAAAAAACTGTATCTCCATTTTCTATAGATATTAGGTAGAAGGGGCAGGAGATGGAAACATTGAGCAAAACATCTTAATTACACACGAAAGCCTCTTCCGTTTCAACTTCGACCCTAAACCCAAATTAATATTTTATATTTCAAAGGATCCCGGGCTTAATAGGAAAATCTCGAATTGATTAACATCAAATCAAAGGGGAACGTAGAATAATACACAATAAAAGTGCCGGGGTATGTCATTTAGTCGTATCTACCTCATTCCGAAACGAGCTAAAAGGAGCCCGTGTACCCGGGTTGGATTTTCCGATTCATATCCTTTGGAATTTTTCCGGGCCGCGCATCTACGTGTGGCACGAATTTTTATTTCATTTGCTTCCTACTAACAAAACGAATGCATGGTCCTGTGAGCACTAATGAACCTGCCTTCGGAGCATTCAGCCGACTGAAATGCGCGCCTACACAGCTACATTTGCGGCTTAATGAGTACCTGTGTTGTTCCATTTTGTACCTTACGCCCTTAAGAAAAGAACCTTCTAGCTTAGGTTTTGATGTTTCTCAGGTGTAATTTAATGTTGGCGGGGGTAAAAAGGGAGATTATCGGGGAAGCGCGGACGTTTCCATAACAGCGTTCGAGTAAGTGCGGTATGGAACCACCTCAAGTGAAAACCGTTTATTATAATGGGACAGAAAAATTAAGGAAAGATCTTGATTCAGAGGAGTTTTAATTAGTTTTGGTTTATCGAAAGAGAGGACTAATTAACGTAGTGATATTGTAGTTTAAGTTGTCAACGTCAGGGGTAAAGTCGGTTGTAGCGTTTGTGGGTAGAGGTCGTATCCCGGTAAGTCGGGTAAAGACTCGGAAAAATAAGAATTTGTAGTTGTTCCCCTTGCTTTTTGTTCTTTTCCTACTATCCCTTATTTTCAAATAGTAAAATAAATAGGTAGGTTTCTTAATGTAGGTAAGTATTATTTTAGACGACCTCGTGACGGTCGCGATGCCAGACGCACAAGACTGATAAGTATGGCGACACTTAATGCAGGCGTCCAGCATTAGACGTGTTTTGACTATTATTTTGTATTTGATAATAATTATATATAAAAATTATTATCAAAAAATAGAAATAAAATAATCATAATAATAGATTATAATTAACAAACAAATTAAGTACATTGATTTGGCTCGCGAGGTTGTCGACATGTGGGAGGTGGATTCGGCGATCATAGTACCAATAGTCGTTTCAGCCAATGGCTTAATAGCCAAGAGCCTCGACCAATACCTTAGGAGGCTCTCGTTAGGCGGCTGGATCAAGGGCTTGATTCTGAGAGCGGTACTTCTTGACACAGCTCGTATAGTCAGGAGGTTCCTTTCTCTGGAGCCCTGACCACCGGCAGCTTGGACCCTGCCGATGCCGGTGGATTACTACTTTTTATATTTTTAAACGTTTTTTTTTTTTTGTATAACTTTCTATTAAAAAATATTTAAAAATGTAATTTATATGTATATACAAAGAATAAAAGGAAATTATAATTTTAATAATTAAATAATAAATTAAAATTATAATTTATTACAATGATTATGTTATTTTTCATTTTTATTTTTTATAAATTATGATAATAACTTTTCATAATGATTATTTTATTTTTTGGTGCCTGTGCTATCCTACTGCTGGGCAAAGACCTTTCCTTCTTCTTTGCATAGCTCCCACATCTAATAATGCGTTTTTTTTTTCAGGTACGGATGGTATTTAAAGTTCGCTGAAATTCAGGCAAGCTTTGCCGATCCACTTTATAACTAGTACCAACAATGGGTATGTTTTTCCTTAATTACTGTGTAATATTTTGTGATTGTTTTCGCCTAATAACACAAAAACAGCAATCAGCACCCTCGCTTGTAACTATTTACATAATTAAATGTACATTTGTAATTAAGATTTAATTTTACATTGCGACCAAATTGCAGTTGAACACTTTTGGAGCACTCTCTCATTAGTGTACTACTATTCATTAAATTTAATACATGCACGCAATTATGTCGTAGTTAAGGGTGCAGCCATACAATTACTTAATAGATGAATATTAAATGATTGTTGCATACACCCGTATCATGCACAAATTAGAAATTGTTTTATACACCTCTTATACACCGTTAAATTCATTTCGTATATTAATTCGAGTTTCTAAAAAAAAGTACTTTATTTTTTAATTTTATCTTTATAAATCGCCAGTGTTTCATGTACCAATCGACCCTCCACGGGATTAAAACGACTAAAATGTAACAGTGTATACATAATATACAGTTCTGACTATAATGAGTTTCGAGTCAATAATAATAAATATTTCATTTCCTTCTAACTACAATAAACATTACAGACATTAATACAATACAACAGACATGCATACAATAGAGTTTCGACAATATTTTTGTTTATTGTAGAAATCTGGCGGCTACGCTAGGTTTTTCATAATAGGTTTCAAATAGTACATTTTGATACAAGTGGGGAAAGTTTTTCATTGCAGCCGAGGCGAAATAAGTCTTGTTTCTAAGTTTTAGTAGTATCTCCCCACAGAAAAGTGAAAGACACTTATATTATGCTGATGACAATACCTACGTGCGATACGTTCAACTTAAATTTAGCAAAGGCCCAGAACATTCAATAATCAAGTATTCGCATACAAATGGAATTTAGGAATGTGTAGTAACGAGATTAGCCTAATATCCAAATATCGCTTCTTACATCCCAAAACCGTAGGGTTCCAACACGGCCGAAGCCTACTGGGACTATGGTTTGACTCCCAGAAGGGTCCCCAGGAACGCAATGGACAAACAAAGAACATAGCTGTGGTTTTTGTCGTTTAAAGTCTGACTTGCCCTTGCGCTTCGCCTTAGAATAAAAAAAGTGATTGGATGTTGTCCCACCTTAAAAAAAAGTCCCTTTACATTTACCCAAGTTTACATAATTTATTTAGAGATCGGAACACGCGACCTTAGTCTGCCAGTCCACTTCCTGGCATTTAGAAGGTGTTATTCTATCAAAGTGATGACCATTTCAATAAGTGCAAAATATACAGGATTGGCCACGTGCCACGGGTGCGCGACGGTTTGGAAGAGTCACCGAGGATCGCAAAACGACACTGAAGGAATACGGGTGTGATTTAGTCAGTAAAACTCTGACACTCCCTACTCCAGAGTGGAAAAAGTTAATTTCATGATTCCCACGGCAGTTTAGTTCCCGGGCCGCTACTTTCAAGAAATTATCTGACAAATAAATTTATTATTATTGTTCAAACCACTATACTTTTTTATACTAAGTGTGTGGTGTGGTGTTTGTTCTCAGGGTAGTTAGCTAGGAAACGCCGGCCTCATCGAGATTAAACTGACAAAAAAAAATTGACGTATAAAAGTGTTTTTGGAAAACCTATTTGCAAAATACATATCATTTATCTAACACATATACATTATAATGATGTCGTCATAAAGTCAAAACTGTATTTGTATAAAATTTTGAATTCGAGCAAAAACTATTTAACGTATTCATTTAAATTTTGCATAAATATTTGCCTGTCCGTAAATTATTCAAAACTTTATACCTACACTTAATTTTTTTTTTCAAAGTATTCTGGGTAGTGTTTGTATAGCTGTGTTGAGTGCACGGGCAGTGACAATTGACAGCTGCACGCCAGCGGTTGCCAGAATTGCACGTGTTGACCTTAGCTGCTGGTGACGTAACGAGCCAAAGTGTTTAAACCAGTTGACACCAGTATTGTAAAAGTCTTGGAATTTTATTTAATATATTTTAGCTATTTTTGAAGACTCGAGTCTTATTTGTAAAACTTAGAGCTCAAGTCCCTCAGGAGTTTGGAGTCTTTTATAAAAAAAAGACTTGAGTCCTGTCAAAAAGAACTCAAAGACTAAGTCTTTATAAATAGCTTATGGCTGAGTTCTCTAAACCCATGGACGGCGAGCTAGGGGTAGCTCGCTGTCCGACCGTCCGGTAAACATCCGGACCAAGCCCAGGTCGTCAACGGCGCGCACTGTTCCCGCGCGCCTCAAGGAGTTGTCAGCAAACCGTAGAGACCCAACCTGCTAGCTGCAGGCAGGCAGGGTCGAAGCCTACTGGGGCCAAGGGTTTGCTTCCGAAAGGAAAGCCCGGCCCTGGTATCTAAGGCCACGAAGGAACGGGGTGGGTTTTTAGTCAGTAAGAGTCTGACACTATCTCCCGCTCCGCCTAAGGGCGGGAGATGTCATTGGATGATTTTACCCATCACCAAAAAAAAAAAATATTCTCTAAACCCATAGCTGTAGTTTGAAGTAAATGAAATAGCAATGAACAAATTATTGATTTATAGGTACGTAACAATTACTCAAATAAGTGCATATTTTATTATTTAGACGTCTTAACGCGCATTTTGATTTAGCAAATCGTCAGTCTTCAGATAGATTCTTTTGATTACAAATTATTGTGCGATTTATTTTCAATCAGTAAATAAATATAGAGGTCGATATAAATTCACCCAGTATTACTTTTTATAATACACCAACTCAAGTTCATGACTTAGTCTAGCTCAAAGAACTTAATAGACTCTAAAGGACTCGGAAGACTCAAAGTACTCGGACTTACGTGACTAACGAGTTCTAGTCTTGAAAATCTACTCAAGTCTGTGTGTGTCTGTGTCAAGTCTTGAAATGAAGACTAAAAGACTCCAAGTTTCTCACAACACTAGTTTACACCCTGGGCTTCAAGTCTGCTATTATAATAGTGTCAGAATCGTCTATCATTGATTTCATAATTGTTGATTTTAACAAGTTTGGTTATCTACTAATAATGTATAATGGCGTCTGGCGTCAATAGTCAATTACTGACACACCATTGAAAGAAATGGTAATCTCGTACATAATGATATATGAATGTCTGACTTATGGGGTAATCTGCTAAAATGTTGAAAGTTCCTTTGGTTGGTGACTTACCATTAGATTTGTCTGAATATAACAAAGTAATTCTACCACAATTCATTTACGAGACCACTGACTGACCAATGATCGACCATTATGATTTAGCAGATTAAGAACTTTTAGCAAAATGACAATAGGATCGTGTTGGAATATTGAATTTACAAAAATAGCAGACTTGGGCCCCTGTGCTAGTGAGTACCTACTACACAATGTATCACATATTCTCCTAAAATAATGCAAAAAAGCCGACATAGCCGATTGATCGGCACTATTGTGTGCTTCTGAGCAGTTAGCCTGCTTTATGAGGTTTCGCTTCGACGCTTCGACTGGCAGATAGTTTACGAGGCCGTGTTAAACAACGTAATGAAACTCCCCTAAACTAACCACCGCTAACATTACCACATCGATAAAAATGTCTGCTAATATCTAATATGGGTTGTGGGACATAATATTTTTAAGATATTGCGTTCTTCATTTTATTTTTGCAAATTATGAATTCTGCCCGCGATATCGGCCGCATGCTCGGCAATAGGGTAGCTGAATGAATCTATTTTTAATACCTCTTTTTATATAAGCGTGAGATATCATCAAACAACTTTTCCATTTTCAGATCGAACGGGACAGATTATCGGCATTTTTTGTCAAAAACCCACCAGTGATATTGATCTTTCAAATAATTCCGTATCCCTGGTAACCATAGGTTTTAACGTTTTGCTTCCGCTATGTTGAAATCTGTTATGTTTATGAAACACAACGGGCCTTCGTCCCGGGCCTAGTCCTTATCTAATGGCAATCTACTCGTTCCTGATGCCCAGGGGGTCTCCGTACTCTCTTTGTTCCTTGTATTACAGCTTCGCTTAAGAGGGTGACTACTTCCCTGCTCTGTCGTTTCATACCATGACCCCGACAAGGGCCAGACGCGAAAGCGCCTCCGCCGATCTCGTTTACGAAGACTCGGCGCTGCTCCACCTAAGGAGCAGACCTCCACCGTATGCTCCACCGGACCCTTCAAGGCTCCAAGTTATCTGCACAATGGTGACAGCCGGGCGCGCCGGCGAAAAGTTACGCCCAGGCATAATTTTTCGCCGGATTCGGCGGTAAAGACTTCATCAGCCGATGTTAAATGTTACTACGCAATGAATTAATTTGAGGAGAATAATATATGTTGCATCCGTATTCTAACCAAAACAAAGTGACTGAGTTCTGTATGAAAAACTAAATACTTTCTAAACTTGTCCCTGGCTGAATGCACGAACTTTACGAAACGTAAAGAAAAAAAAACCGGCCAAGAGCGTGTCGGGCCACGCTCACTGTAGGGTTCCGTAGTTTCCCGTCCGTCACAATAAGTGTCCCCACTTACCACTTACTACACCACACACCACGGATTGATATACATATTGGTACCAAATTTCAGCTTTCTAGTGCAAACGGTCACAAAGATTATCCGTGGACGGACGGACGGACAGACAGACATGGCGAAACTATAAGGGTTCCTAGTTGATTACGGAACCCTAAAAAGTAGTTGGGTAGATGGATAACGATATCTTTTGATGTCTTATTTCCCTCAGCTCTTAAGAGCCCATCTGTTGATAATCTTGAGAACAAAGGATCCAATAAGAAAATTAGGAAAAATACGAAAAAAGCCTCATAATATTTGCAAATGTTACACTAACTAGAACAAGGGAATATTATGCGCCTATTTCAGCTTAAAAATTTGCATCAAACAAAAACGCGCCGCAATACATTTTTAGCATTCAGCTAATTCCACAAAAGGTAAAATATTCGCGTCATAATATTTACCTCATACGGAATTCAAGCCTTAAAATATATATTTAAATCCGTCATTAGCATAAGTCCCGAGGTACCCAACCCCGGCCGACTGCGCTCTCCACTGCAACAGGGTTGCCACAGTAAAAAAAAAAACTCAAAAACTGACGGACATAGTTTATGAATTTTGCCGTACATTTTCTTTGATGCAAGCTGCCATTTCGACGGTTTTCGGACGTGATGTTTTATGTGCAGAATGTCAAAGGAAATGTGTATAAGAGCATTTTGCTCTATCTGAAAAATCCACACACATTGATTGTGCGTAAAACTGAGAGGAATTTCCTGCCACACAGACCCCTGTGTTTCCTAATAGCTACAATCTAGGGGTTTTTAAGTGAAAAGTTATTTCTAGGTAAGTGTGCTCCATGGTCGACTAAGAGAGAGAGATAGTGGTCAAGCGCAATAATAAAAATATCTATTCTTAAAACCCTCCAAACTACACATTTTCGCAACTCAATCAATTTAGTTAGAATATTTTTTACGACGAGCAGTGGTGGCCGAGTGGTAACGGCCCCGAATTACGAGTTGTAGGTCGCGGGATCAAACCCAAAGAGGCGCCTTACTTCGTGTAATTTATTTCAGCACCTCTACTCTCAAAACAATGAAGGAAAACATCGTGAGGAAACCGGCATGTCCTAGAACCAAAAATTCGAAGACATGTGATGTCCACAAACGTACTGGGCCCGCGTGATGGATTACGGCCCATTCCCTTTCATAGAGAGGAGGCCTGAGTCCCAGCAGTGGGAACATTATAAGGCTGATGCTATGTTTTTTTGTTATTTTACTCGTACTCGTGTTATTTACTGAATTTATACAAGTAATACATAAACACATTAGAGTTTGTGATGTATTTATACCGTATATGGCCGTAAATGCAATTATTCTGGATCGCGTTAAATTGGGTGACACAAAAAGAAGTAAATCGTACCGATTCTCAAGCTCGTCTAGATTATTCCGCTTGCGTGACATCCCTAACTGCGGCCGAGAGCGCTGATTGTTTCCTGAAGCCAAATGGCGGATTGAATTCAATATTACACGCCAATTAACATGCGTATGCGCTACTGTTTTATTTAAGCGATCCATTAGCTGCCTGCCAGATTGTAGGTAATGAAGAAGCGTTAATGGATAAAGTTTAACTATTTATTTATTTATTGTATACTCTAGTGACCTACCTCAGCTTCGCAAGGGTGTTAAAAATCTTTGAATTTCCCGGGTTTTCTCTAATTCTTATTATAAACATGTATTGTATACTTAAACCTTCCCAATGAATCACTCCGTTTACTAGTGAAAACCGCATGAAAATCAGCTCAGTGGTTTTTGTAGTGTTTATCGCGTTCATACAGACAGACGTGGTAAAGAACTTTGTCTCATAATATGTAAGGATGTATATCTATCTGTAAAATAGTATTATTGGTAGGATTATAAATGTAATCGTTAGTGGTGGGAAAATGGATGCAGGAGAAAAACTGTGACATTGTAAAATCCAACATCTGTTTTTTTTTAGTATGCGAAATCATTATGTAACGTCTCCCGCTCTGTGTGGAGCGAAAGGGAGTGTTAGATTTTTATTGCCTACAAGTATTCCTTCAGCTCCCCTTCGCGGTCCACGGATATTTCAAAGATAAAAGTAATCAATGACGCGAAAATGTAACTTTCTATCTGTGAAAATCAGATCAATGCTTACTTTTATAGATTCCATTATGTTTTTGTTATTGTTACCCTTAACTGTTAGCTCACCTTACGGTAAACGATGACGTCATCGACGACGGAGCATGCTAACCTAGAGGTAACTATCAGGCACCTCGACTGCTTACCTACATAAAATGAAGGTGTTCCCAAAACGCGTACTTATGTAATACGTTTTAAACGTATAGACGGGATATCCACCGATGATAGATCTTGGCGGAATTAAGTGCAATTCCAAAGCTTACTTCCCGAAGTTTATCCCGGTAGAAAACCGACAGGCTAGCAAAATGGCGTCGATGCTCAAGACGACGCTTCAGAATCTTAATCTATAACAGTCTATATTTAGAACTGTACTGAGCAGTAATCATCAATATCTATACTTCTATATTAATATTTTATAGAAGAAAGATTTATATTTTTGTTTGTAATAAATAAAATAAAAACGACGTATACACCAATTTTAAACATTCTTTCAGGAATAGAATACTACTTAGTTACTGAGTGACTTAAGTAGGTTATATAATATTATTGTCCATTATCACGCGGGTGGAACTGCTGGCAGAAGTTAGTTATAGATAAACTAACAATTTTACCGCATTGGGTGTTTTTAATATCGTGCGGTTTTAAATCACGCATGCGGGATTGCTTACGCGTGCAATCCCGCATGCGTGATTTAAAACCCCCGCAAATGTCCTTTTCTTACAAGTATTTATTGTAATCCGTGGAATACGCACGCGGGACGCGGGACGTGAATTCGAGCAGCAGCCCCGCATGCGGAGCAATTCCGCATGCGTAATGAAATCCGCATGATATTAAAAACACCCTATAAGTTTAAATAACAGTTTTGAATATCATATTTTCCGATGGAGTTTTTCATTCTAAAATGGTCATAATTTAGCGAAGAAACAACATCACACATTCATGGCAAAAAATCGTTTAGGAATTTTCCTTGGCGGTACGAGTATAATTCAAACAATGAATGCAAATTAATCCATAAAGTTTGTTTCACTTTCATGAATAAAGTTGTCGCATTAAAAATACATAATGTTGGATAAATTCTCTCCATCTTAGTTAGATTTAATGGAGAAGTGTTTTTTATTCTACCTTTTAACAATATGGGATTTAAGTATGGTTGACGAACTATGTGCTAATAGTTGAAAAGCTACTGATTTTTTTTCAAACAAGGATAGTTTTTATTTAACAATATTTCATACTCATATGTATAAAGCTTCATTACACACCATAAAATCAAATCGCTTCCCGCTGTCTGTCCCTATGTAAGATTAGATCTTTAAAACTACGCAACGGATTTTGATGCGGTTTTTTTAATAGATAGATTCATTCAAGAGGACGGGTTATATGTATAATACATACATAATATATTTAATATCACCATTGCACCAAGGACGAAGCTAGGGCGGGTCGCTAGTTAGTTATATTTCTTCTTCTTTACGGGTCGATAAACTTAGTTTTTTTTTTTCTGTTCAGCCCTAGGTGTAGGTTATTGTGCAAGACGGATAGCATACCCACACTAAGGATACAAATTAAATTATTTATAAACAAACTTATCTATACTAATATTACTTATTAAATAACTATTAGAATAAACTCAAAAAATACCAAGCCAATTTTTAAATTTTTTCCCCAGTAGAATACTATTTTATCACTAAGTAAAAGGCATTTAATTTCTTGCAAGTAAAGCCGCTGGCAGAAGCTAGTTGTTTATAATTTCATTAGCAAAAGTATCTATGCAAATAGGACCAACCTATTTCCCGCTGCAGCTATTTAAAACTCAGCGAACTCCCAAAGGGCGGCACGGCCATCTATCCTTGTACAACACTTTACGTAACTAAAACAGTAGACAAAGCGTGTAATGAAAAACTACACTAACAAAGTAAAGTCAACGAGATAACACGAAGCTGAATGTATCTACTCAAAGTTTTAAAAGTAAAATTCACTTCAAGTTCGCGCTTAACTGCGCTCCGAGGACAAACAGGAGATACTAAAGAAAATGTATCTGAATAAAGGCGTCCCCACACCCAGCCGCGTGCATTCGTGTAATGAAAGCCACTGAGACGCGCAACAGGTATCATTGCTAATATCACTTCTTTGAAACAGGCTAAAGCGCTTTAAGTTTTCTTTATTTTAAATCATATTGCTGCGGCACCTACGCGCCGACACGCCTCCGCGGGTAACGCTCCAGGCGTCATCTCTTTACGCCTCTTTGCGCTTACATCGTCTCATTTCATATTCACATTACCAACATTATACCTCTCTTTATACGATTCTGATCTTCATATCATATCAGTTTTTTACATCAACACAAAAACATATTCCATTTACGATATCATTGTGTTGTAGGCACAATACACAGCTGTGAAATGTGACTGTTTCAAATGGACCGTGTTAACTCTGTTCACAATAAAAATGATTTACTGTATCCCGCGTCACGTGTCCGGATAAAATCATTCATGCTAACTCTTCCGTGTTTCAGAGGCTGTAAGCTTTTGTATAAAACGCTTTGGGGAACTCTAAAGCGCTTTAAATGCTGCATTGTGCAGGCATGAGGCAATACACCACGAGAAGCAGCCAAGTGTACCGTGAATCAGGGGCGCCGGATTTTAGAAAACCTTTTGGGTGCTCATGTTCATTTGATGACTCCAAAAAGTGGCGAAGAGTGAGAAGAGAAATACACACTGATCGACCGACAAATAAATAAACGTCCTGCTTACGTACTGCAAACTTAATTACTGATTATTTTTAATAAAAATATAATTAGATTTGTGTTGGTGCGGGAATCAATCCCACGACCTTTGCGTTTCAACCGGCGCTCTAAGCCGCTGCGCTAAACAGGTCGTCGGGTAATGGAAAAACGCCCATACCTAAAAGGCGATTACTGATCGGTCATTCTCCAATTCGGCGTTCTTTGCCTAATTACCGTAACTTTTTTTATTTTTCACTGATTTGACTTAAACACATTAAAATATGAAAGAAATCAAAGATACGAATTCAATAATTAATGTGGCATGTAACAATTAATAGTGGTTTTCTAGTTATTGAGACTAAAAAAATTTATGAGTACGGTAATTAGAAAGAAAAAATGTTTTAATGTAACGGTAATTAGAAAATATCATCAAGTCTATGTAAAATATGATATAATAAAATGATAATAACACACACTAATAATTTGTACACATATAATTATAATTAAAGCAATAGAATTAAAGATGTCCCTCATAACCATAATAAATAGTACAAAAAAATACACTTTATCATTACTATGATTTATTAAAAATTAGACACTTTCAATGAAAATCAGGTAAAAACAAACTAAATAAAACAAACTTAACATTGTTTTAATTGGTATTTTTTTAGTTTGTTGAAACGATATTTATAAAAAAAATGGTAATTTAAAAAACTAAAAAACCCGACTGCTTTTCTGAGTATTCATGAAAAAGCCCTAAAACAAGAAAGTCGTTGTAGCAGTCGGGACCCATTACATCATAGATCTACTGACTAGACGGCTGACTTTCTAGAATTATACACTCGACTAGTATGTCATAAATTTCAATCAGTCTTGTTTTACAGTAATTTTCTATTTAAAAATAACAAGCAAACAAAAAACAATATAAAAACAGAATATAAATATTAATGTTTTAAAAATAGAATCTTCTTATCTTTAATACTATTATTTGGATCCTTTGTCATTGTTTTAAAGGAAAATCAAGAGTTGGAATCAAGAGACACGGAGCCCAGAAACTGTCTGTGTTAAATCATCATCATTATCATTTCAGCCAAAAGACGTCCACTGTTGGACATAGGCCTCCCCCAAGCGTCGCCATAATGGCCAGTCCTGTGCGTCTCGCATCCATCGGACTCCAGCGACCCTGACCAGGTCATCGATCCACCTTGTCGGAGGCCTTCCAACGCTGCGTCTTCCGGTACGCGGCAGCCACTTCAGAACCTTTGGCCCCAACGGCCATCTGTTCTGCGTGCAATGTGCCCTGCCCATTGCCACATAAGTTTAGCAATTCTACGTGCTATGTCGACAACCCTGGTTCTCTTGCGGATATCTTCATTCCTGATTCGATCACGCAAGGAAACTCCAAGCATAGCCCTTTCCATTGCCCTTTGGGTGAGCTTAAGTCTTCTTATGAGGCCCATTGTAAGCGACCACGTTTCAGAGCCATATGTCATCACTGGCAACATGCACTGGTTAAATAAATCGCACAATGCTAGATAAATTTACGCTATTTACCGCCTTTTCGAACCTCTCAAACCTCTCCTGGGCGGAGCATCGCCGTGTACTCGTGAGGGCGATCGGCGGTAGCGATCTCTCTCGCCAATCCTTGGTTCAGGCCATGGTCCGGAGTGAGCAGGGATGGCAGGCGGTCGCCTCCTTCTGCCAAACAGTAATGCTAGCAAAGGAGGAGGCCGACCGCATCAGGCAGAGGCAACGGGGCGCTCGCCCCAGCCGACGCCGGGATTCCGATCCCGATTTCCGGTCACAGTAGGCGCGGGCTTGCGAACGGCGTGCAATGGGTAGCACGCTGTCCGATTGTCCGATAACCGACCAGGCCGAGCCCAAGTCGTCGACGGCGCGTAATGTTCCCTCAAGGAGCTGTCAGCAAACCGTAGAGGCCTGTTTGGGTCATGGGTCAGCTTCCGAAAGGAATACCCGGCCCCAGCACGATAGGCAACGAAGGAACGGGGTAGGTCTTTAGTCAGTAAGAGTCTAACACTACTTCCCGCTTCACCCAAGGGCGTAAAAAGTATTAATTTTACATACAACGGTAATTATAAGCATATGGTAATTAGTATACGGAAATTAGAAAACGACAGATTTTCTTAAAAATGTCAAAAACTGACGCAGTATGTAAATATTAGCTTATTACAATGTAAGGAGGCCAAAGTACTGTCTCCATTTACATGATTAACTTGGGTCTAACTTAAAAAATCAAGTGTTAAAATAAGTACAACGGTAATTAGAAAAGTTTTTAACCAAGGCCACGGTAATTATACACTCACGTGTTTCATTGGCGGTACACTAACGTTAGAGACGAGCAACTGCTGATGGGCTGCGGCACATGCTGAGCAGACGCGACACATACGGTAGTGATGTGCAAAATATTGTTATTTAGGGGTGTGCACCCGAGAACAGAAAATGTCACGGCAATTATAACTTTCGACTGGACATGCGGTTACTTAGTGATAGTTAATTATAGACTGGTTCTATTGAGTCCACATTTTGATAAACGATACACGTTGCTTAATACCGTTTCAAACGTTGAATGGATCAAAGTAAATGATGTACGTTACAAAAATTACAAGCAATTTTTAACATTAAGTTGGTGTGCGGACACACCACGGTAATTAGAGAACAGAGGTTCCTTGAACATAGGTTCAATTAATTTAGTCTTAACTACTTAAAACAGAAGCCAGTGTTTTTGTTTACAGCTAGATATGGATACTATCTAACATATAAAAAAAATCCATGATTGAATATGATAATATTACGGATTATGCAAGCCCGGACACGTAAAACTTGCTTGTCGGAGAATGGCCGTGATCTATTTCTTGATTTCTATTCTCAGGGGTGCTCGGCACCCACTGTTTATTTCTCACGGGCGCTCGAGCCCCCGAGCACCTACAAAGTTGGCGCCCCTGCCGTGAATTATGCTTTAGGCTCACATTCGCATGCAAAAACGGTCAAACGGATTTGGAGTGATTCCGAAGCATATACAAGATAGATTGATCGTTCGGCAGCAGCACTAGAAATAAATTGTATAACAGTGGAACATCTTTCAAAGATCACAAAAGGCTGCAAAATCAATTCGGCCGGCGACGCATGTAGTTGGCAATATTTCAAATTCTCTTTGATGCAATATTTCCCATCCTCTCTTTTCTCCGCATTACGTAACCGAGGAATTGTGGTATCCGCATTTTGTTAAGTTGACGTCTCAAGAAATTTGAAACTAAATGCTTTTTGAAATGTACACACTGAACACCGATATGTTTTGCTCTATCATGCGGTAAATATTTTTGCATTACTCTTTGATCTCAAAGTCTTTAGTGACTTATGGGAAATTTATACAAGAACGTAAATAAGAAGTTCTTCATAAACTAGTTTTTATATAATCGAAAACAAGGTGTAATAAGATGAAATAAGGTCTAATAAGGCCTAGAAAACGCTCTGGAATGCATGGCTTAAATTGCATTACGAATAAATCATGCTTCCGTCACACTGTATTGTTCGTGACAAATAAGTTGAACCATTTGCTATGGTTACGCGCAGCCCCCCACTTCTATTGAGACACAAAAATTGGTTACTGCGTATTCAAGGTCGACCGCCATGATGGTTCAACTTATGTGACGAGGATTATAACCGATTGTCGGTTGTCGATAGAAAAGAATAAAGTCCCTTATATAACATAGGTAAGTATTCACAACAAACTCTTATTACCCGTATTTAAAAAGAAGTATACACTTGTCACTAAGTAAAATTTTATTGAGTCATTACTTGATGTTTGAAATCTGCATTCAAAATTCAAATTTTCTCAACTATAGAATACAAATAGTAGTTACTTTTACTCAAGTATTTAGTTTTACTTGTTTATAAATACGGGTGTTAGAGTTAGCACACATAAATAAATAATCCATAAAAATTACGGACAAATTACTTCTATAGAATTAATTTGCGGAGCACAGAATGCTTTCCTACTAATAATGTTTTCCCTGAACCTCTACGCTAAAGTCAAAACGATATGAATCTCCATTTATCATGTTCAACGATAATAGCCAATAACCACAAGTCAGTTTAACGTGAAATATTAATTGAAATAATATTATCCGTAGAATTAAATTGAGCAGATTATGTAAATGGCGCGGATGTGGTTTAAATTATTGCATTCCGAATTAAACTTGTGAATTTTAAATGACTAATTCGCTGGAGGAATAACAGAGAGGTAAGGAAGATTTTAATGAAAGTGGACTTTTGGCTAAATGGCTGTCTGAAGAAACTTTTTGGGAGGATGACAATTTCTTACCGTTCGAGTTGGGCCTCGTTAATTAGCGAGTATTTGAAGAGGAATCTTCGCTGTTGATGACTTCTTTGGCTTTGTAACAGGTGGCCAAATTTTTTTTTAAATTGTTTAGATAAATAAAAATGTATATTAATCTTAACACTTGAAGCACCTGCCCAAAAGACAGTGCAGTGTGAACTCCTCCACACTTGAACATCTGCCCCTGGACGCGAACTGCAGTGGCCAATCTGGAAATCTCTTAACCGACTGCGGACCCAGGTTGGCCACTGCAAATATAATCTGGCTATATAGGGTTTCTTCGACCCATCTCTGACATAGTGCCCGTGTGAAGCCGCTTCGCAAAACATGCGTTACCTGCTATGTTGCCCATCCTGCACAGCAGCTTGCACTTTACAGGATTTGTACGACGCCAAAGACGCAGCAGTACAGGTTGCTAAATATTGGACAGAAAAAATGTAATTTGAGTTCATCGACACGCAAAGAAGAAGACAGGTGACCCTTTATTTACAAATAATGAAGTATAAGTTATTTATTTAACACATAAAAAAAAGACAAGAAAAAGAAAACAGAAAAATAGGTACTTAGCTGATGCTTATTTCTACAGAATTGCCTTCCAGCATACCTAAGAAAGGAGAGTTGGAAAAAAGAGAGATTAGATAGTTACGAGTATGTAGTTACTCTATACCCTTAAATTTTGGTCGTTTTAATCCCGCGGAGGTTCTATTCGGTACATGAAACACTATCGATTTATAAAGATAAAATTAATAAAGTACCTTTTTTCTAAAACTCAAATTAATATACGCATGTACGAAATTAATTTTTTTAACCTGTTGAATACCGAAATTAGAGACAAAATAGAAAGACATTAGGTGTGCGGACGCCGGCGTCCTCTCGGGGAATAATGAATTAAGTAAATGAGTCAATGACCTTCTAGGTAGTTGTTGGTCGTTGCGTACTAACTACCTACAGTTCATTGGCCTCGCTCAGCTGATGTTTACTTTTAAAAGTTTTTATGTACACAGGTTTAGTATAAATACTTAATAAATATTTAAGTTTCTTTTGTTAATATACGGTTATTATAATGAATAAATGTAAATAATCTTTATTTTTTAAATTTCTCTTTACAAATCGATAGTGTTTTATGTACGAATCGACCCTCCGCGGAATTAAAAGGCAAAGACCAAAATTTAACGGTGTATAAGGTTTTACCTGTCAAAAAACATCTGAAAGTACTTGTTTTATTACCCATATATAACCCTATTTTTGGGATACATACATAGCATAGTTAATTCTTGAATTTTAATTTATTACATTTTCGTAGCAACCACGTAGCAAACTGCTACGCGCCAAGGCTACGCGAATAACATTGCTACGAAACGGTCTACAAATATTCATCCCACTTTTGTAAATGCAGTTTACAACCTAAATTGCTCTCTTGCGCATGAGGGTTAATAAAGTTGATAGTAGTCCAGCAATGGACGTCGAAGTGAGTCCTTCGTTGCTTTTTTGTACGGAAGCCATATGCTTACCCGAACTTTTGACGAAAATTGCTCTTGGAGAGTGGCTATGCAATTTCCCTCTTCAATTTCCTCTAATTCAGTCTGTAATCATGACGTAAGGTCTTGGAATCAGGTATGCAGTATGCTAGAAACAGTTTAAGGCTTCACTGAATTGCCCTGTTATTGTTATAAGTGGACTGGCCGACATTTTCAACCTCAAATATAAGCTAAATTGTCTGACAAAAATTGTCGGGTATACTGAAATCTTACGACTATTTTCCGACCACGTAAATAGGGTCAAGGTCTAATCCTTACCTCTTTTAGGCACACATTGCAATTTAAAATTAAGTAAATCAATTGCACCGCATCACTTGGCTCCATAACACCCTCACCTGTGGCTCGGACGAATTCCGCCTCGGCCGCAATGACAAACTTTCTCCACTTGCATCAAAATGTAATATAGATTCTTAAGTATTTACTATTCAGGTCTACGGGATTGTTCGAAATAGTTACCTTAGCTCTTGAACGCCAAGGGCAACTGCAGTAACTGCAAACTAAAAGTTTTACGCTCCCTTTCACCCCACCCAGAGCATTTCCTCTTCTGAGTGGAGCAGGAGGAAGTTAGTTAGTTGACAATTTCCTAACCAAAAAAGTTCTTACTATATGCTATGGCGGATACAGTAGCCAAAGGGTTAATATCGTGCAGATTTCATCACGCATGCGGGATTGCCTCGCATGCGGGACTGCTGCCCGACATCACGCCCCGCGTCCGGCGTACGTATTCCACGCATTACAATAAATACTTGTAAGAAAAGGACATTTGCGAGGGTTACGCATGCGGAGCAAACCCGCATGCGTTATGATATCCGCACGATATTAAAAACACCCAAACACTAGCAAGCAGTTTTAGTGTTCTGTCTGTTGTAATTTTATTCTACATGAAGATGCAGTATAGGCCTTCCACAAGGTAGACCATTAGCCTGGCAAGGGTCGCGGAAATCTGATGTCTCGATCTCGACATAGGCATCCCCCAAATGTCAACACAACGGTTGACATTTGGAGTTTTTTGGATGAATGACGATGATTATGATGAAACCTAAAAGATTCCTTATTCACCTATCATAAGAGTCGAGCATGGTTTAAAAGCTTGTTGCTAAATCTAACGCAAGCCAACGCGATTTTGATGAAAAGGCAACGCGAAAAAAGAGAGGTAACGCCCGAAATCTCTGTTGGCATTCGGTGATTCCGTGATTTAGTCGAATATTTCACAAAATCTGTTTCAGGAAATACGTGTTCTCTTAAAACCCTTAAAAGTTTTTGAGAAAAAAATGTCTTCATTCAGACTCTTTTCGAAATGTACTAGGATTCTATAGAAGTACTTTTTTATATTTTTTAATCTGTCCTAGCTCAGAGGACACCGGTGTCCTCTCACATCCACGCCACTATAGGCCTTAATTCCGATGTTTAGAGTCTACTTTTGTATGAACAAGTTGGGTAGTTGTGGATCGACGTGTTAATATATGAGTACATTATGGAAGGCCAAAGTCCACGTACAATAGCAGACTGATCAGATGTCTTTGCTGGATTACTTTTACACAAGTTCATGTTTTGATTTCTATAGAAGCCTATATAACGTCCACAAGATATCTGTGTATTCAAAATATCTGGAAAAAGATGTGGAATAACATCATAATCACGTAAGAGCGGTTGTATGAAAATGTACCTCGAGTTGGTCACTCTTACGCAGACTGACGAGACAAAACCTATAGGTATGTAGGTGTTAGGCATGTTTGCCAGTGCCTAAGCCTTGTTTATGTGTCCCTAATGAGTCTATCGCTCGTAATTACCTGCTGTTTGATCGCTAAACAAAGCCTTCGCTAATGACCTCTCGCAGGAGACAAAGTGCACACTAACGAGAACAATTTTTTTGAAGTAGATTTCTTCCTGTTATGATATTGTACGTATTGCTTAGTATTTAAAAACCAGCCAAGTGCGAGTCGGACTCGTGCACGAAGGGTTCCGTACCATTTACTAGTTAAACAGAACAACAACAAAATAGGCAAAAAATGGCGTTTTTAGTGTGGGACCGGGCCCCTTAAATATTTATTTTATTTTAATTTTATTATTAAAGTAAAAATACAACAGAGTATTTTGTGAATATTTCAAGTGCCTATCTGTCCGAGCGCTCGTCGAGTCGTTCGGGATATCAGCAAACGGTTGGTTGACTCTTCGCGTGACCAGAGGGCTGGGATTTTCTTCGGTCAACGAATGAGCATTGCCATCCAACATGGCAATGCTGCCAGCGTTCTGGGCACTTTTCCCTTTGACATCGATGCGGATGAATTTTTGATGCCCTATGAGCTCTTTTTCTACCCGTTTGTACATATTATTATTTTTGGTTTGTATATATACATGTTAAGTTGTAATATCTGTTGCCATTCACATGTCACAATACTTCAATTTTTCTGATACTTTTCGAGATCTGGCTGATGGTCTGTGAGGACTGAGGGACCGCACTTAAAGTCTGATTTACATTGATACAGTAAGTAGCTAGCGCCAGCATCAATAGATTGCGGTGCTGGATCAGCCCTGTATCCATGTAAATAATTGCTGGACTGGATTGAAAATATAGCCCCTAAGGACGGTGGAAAGTTCTTTTTTTTTCGCAACTATCTCACAACATCGTCTAGTCCCAAGCTAAGCAGAGCTTGTGTTATGGGTACCAGACAGCTAATAAACATACTTATATAAGTATAAATACATACATATTATAGATAAATAACACCCAGACACAGAACAAATAACACAAACATTTGTCCTGGTTGGGAATCGAACCCACGACCTCCGGGCATAGTAGTCAGGGCCACTAACCATTAGACCAACAGGCCAGTCATTGATACAGTGCTGATCCAGTGCCAGAATCCAGTGATGCTGGCGCCAGCTACTGCATCAATATAAATCAGGGCTGTATTTTTTAATATATTTGTTTACAAATTCCCAGACTTGTTTTACAATATACTATTCCTCAGCAAGTAGTCGTTTTAAAAGTCCAACAGTAGTTAATAAGGATCTTCATGCTTTCATTCTTTAACGCCAGCTATTTTGAAATAATAAATCTGTGAATGACGTCGTTAGTAGTGTATATGTTACTTCTATTGACTAAATGCCGATATTATTATATTGAACACTGCTGTTTGTTATCCCTATAAAATAAAATAAAATAAATGTTATAGGCGTGCGTGCTTTACCCACTGTGTGCTGGCTCATTCTTTCATTTCGACAGTTTTCCTGTAACAAATAATAATAATAATAAACTGCCCTGCTCCCGATACCGGTGGGACACTATTTTTTTTATATTTTTAAATGTTTTTTTTTTTGTAAGTTTTTTAAAAAATATTTAAAAATGTAATCAGTAAGTTTATAGAATGAATAAATGGGAAATAATAATAAAATTTATTGGTCCATTGCTACAAATTGTTCCTTAATACTTAACTTATGGTAGTTATACAGTAACAGGTAAAATTAACATAGGCATTAAGACAGTGGTCCCCAAACTAGGCAGTGCCTGTATCTTGGAGGCCAGAGTTGCGTTACTTACATTTTTCGAAGACATGTTTACGGTATAATAATATTAAATACAAAATTTTGAAGATGGACATATAACTCATGCAGGCGTAGCAAACAGCCTACCGAGATATTATGAATAAAATAGAACTAAGATAATACAAAACATAGCAGAAAAAATAAAAATAAAAATAATTGTAGACTTTTTAAAATAAACTGTTTCTACAATTTCCTATCTCATTAACACAAAAAGCTTCATGAATTCGTTTTGATCAACAGACAGAAATTGTTCACAGTAGTATACAACTTCCTATTTTTAAATTCACCGTCGTGGAGTAGCGTGTATGAATAAATAGCACGAAATGACCAGTTCGTAGGCAACGGTAATCGTGAGTACACTATCGCGAATTCAAGATCATCTAATCTGATGGGACGGCTCAAATGAGCGTGGTGTTAAATACCTCTATAATTAAAGTGAACTTGACCTACAGATTTGACTGGCCTGTTGGTTTAGTAGTTAGTGGCCCTGACTGCTATGCCGAAGGTCGTGGGTTCGATTCCCACCCAGGACAAATGTTTGTGTGATGAGCACGATCATTTGTGCTGTGTCTGGGTGTAATTTATATATAATATGTATGCATTTAGAAATATTTATGTATGTTTATCAGTTGTCTAGTACCCATAACACAAGCTCTGCTTAGCTTGGGACTAGACGACGTTGTGTGATAGTTGTGGGATATTATTATTATTAAAAAAGATATTATTATTATTAAAAAGATTTAAATTCGTATTTAATGTAAAAGCACAGAGTTTCCTTGCGCGTTGGGATCAGAAGCGAAGATATTCATAGGAGATCCAAGGTTACTACTGACTGAGCAGGACACCTTGCTCGCAGAACAGATGGACGATAAGACAGAAAGGTTCTGTAGTGAGAGCCGCGCACTGGAAGACGCAGCGTTGGTAGGCCTCCTACAAGGTGGACTGATGACCTGGTTGAGGGCCACGGGAATCCGATGGATACGAGACGCAAAAGCCGGTCGTTGTGGTGACACTTGGGTGAGGCCTATGTCCAGCAGGTAGACGATTCGCGGCTGAAATTATGATGATGATGATATGAATGCGTGATAAACTTTGTAACCTTAATTATTTTATCATTCATTACACTCCCACTGTTAGGACTGCCTCCTCTCTACGAGAGAGAGTTGGCCTTAATTCATCACGCTGGTCTATTGCGGGTTTTGGGAATGTTCAAAAGAGTTACCCACCTCGGTCCTGTAACGCAAGGGGTAACTAAAAGAACAGGGGTTGGTTTTAGTTATTAATGTCTGCCCCGCCCTCTCACTCCACCCTAGAACGAAAGAAGTCATTTGATAATGTCTCACGTAAAATAATGGTCAAGAGCGTCTCAATCCCTGCTACCTTCACCAGATCATCGGTCTACCTTGTAGGCCTATCAAAGGCTGCATCTCCCAGTACGCGGTCGCACTCCAGCAGTGCTATTCTTTAGGAAAAACAGCCTTTAGCGCAGCGCTGGCCGCAGCGACGAAACCCAAATAGGTACATTGGATTAACAGTCCAATGTATAACGTCTGACAAACAAAAAAAAATTAGATACTACATCACTATCAAGACACAAAATTGACAACAAAACTTCATTGCATTAGAAAACTGTCAAAGTCAAACTCCACAATAGGTTTTTTTTTTTATGGTAGGTAAAATCATCCAATGACAAGTCCCGCCCTTGGGTGGAGCGGGAAGTAGTGTCAGACTCTTACTGACTAAAAATCTACCCCGTTCCTTCGTTGCCTATAGTGCCGGGGCTGAGCCTTCCTCTCAGAAAACGGCCCTTGACCCCAGCAGGCTTCGACCCTGCCTGCCTGCAGTTAGCAGGCTGGGTCTCTTCGGTGTGCTGACAGCTCCTTGAGAAACTCCACAATAGGTGAGTTTTTCTAGTATCGCAAACGTATCAACGTTCGCTTCAACCTTATCTATCTGATTTATGAAGCTTATCAGCCGCGCTCCTCGCTCACTGATAGTGAACTTAACAAAATGGAGCTCTAATCAATCACTTAGTCGCTGGCGTTTCCAATTTGTCCTTTTAAGTATTCTCATATCTGCTACAATTTTCAAGAATACAAATTCGATTAAGGGCCCGCTGTTTAGCCTCTAGCGGCACGCTTTTGAATGAATTACTTAGATATTTTTGGAACGAGGACTGGAAAAGAAAATGGCGTTTCTCTGTCAAAGGAATTAAATCAACCAGTTTGTAATGGCTGTTGCATTTGCATGGATATCATGAACTTTTTCTTTTAACAATGTTCTATTTTTCGTGGTCTTGTTTCCGCACTTAGTCTTTACACCATTCTACGTGTGCCATGGCGGCCTTCAGTCCAACCAGCCCATCTTTTTCCAGAAGCAGATGAATCCTTTCAGTTTTCTCAGTTTTAACAATGTTGTGTAGAAGTATGTTTGAAAGTTTGTTTTACACTTGCAGGCATCACGAGAATTCTTGTCGATTGTTACCGATAGTTCCCGAGATCTGACACCCCCCTACGGGAAAAACTTGATCCATAAGTTACTTTAAAGCAACTCCGGCTCACCTACGACGAACGTTCCAGAACTATTTTCAAAATATTCAGCGAACGCAGTAACGGGTAGAACGTTCTTCTCCGAGGTTCTGACACTGCATACAACAATTCGGTGTAATGAAATTTGTCGAACAACGCGGCATTCGGCGCACGTCCCCGCACTGGCGTGGCGGCGCCCGTTCAAATTGACGCCTAATTAAATTACAAGCCGCTGCAGCCACGTCGACACGGAATTCATTTCGACCTCTTAAACTCCACTTTTACAGCTCAAAAGACGATCAATACATTTGTACAGACGAATTTACACTCAGTGAACAAATAACACGATATTTGAAGACGTTTTCCTTAAGGAATGTCTGCTTTGAGCTTGTCTTTTGATACTGTTTGACCCTTGGAAAATATTTTTATTATATGTAAATGCATTGTCCGCCCTCTCGGCACGGAGTTTCAATGCTTTTATCACATTCCATTCGCATTCCGCAGCATATGAGTGCATATGACAACACAGATAAAGCTCTTTTCCGTAATCTCGTTGAGCTCGAGAAAATCGGTCGCGGGACGATTTCCATTGTTTTGAAGACAAGGCACCCGCCACGCTCGCTGACGGCACGGCAGTAGCGAGTGTATTATTTCAACGATGTATTGCAAACTGTCCCAGAGTTTCTTCCTAGAAACTAGTAACAATGAAGTATCGTTTATTACACCGCCAACATAAATTTTCATTACAAGTAGGTACGTCTTTTAAAGGAAAATACGGGCTGCGAGATCGCCTCGAACAGGAAAGTTATTGGTTGTAAAATTGAACTGGGGCGTTACGTCATCAATTTTCAAACGATACAAAACAAAAACTATTTTCATTGTTGTAACATTTAATTTCAGGAAAGTAAATATGATTTGTTTATATAATAAAAGTGTTTTTTACGTACGTAAATAGCTATAAAATTGGTAAAGTTTTAATAGATAGAGGCCTTCAAAGTTATGATAAATAGCCCTCTAAATCCCTATTCAAAGTCTAATAAACAGTTTATATCTCCCTAGAACATATACCTAGATAACAGACATCCAGTCCTACAAGGAATACAAACAGAAAGTTTTATGTAAATGTCGCCTCCTTTGAGTCATAGTGGCGCAGATAACACAGCCTCCGGGGAGCGCGCCTGTCGTCTGATCCCAAGATGTATGCAAAATTGCCAATACGTGCTACAATATCGAACTGAATTACATTTTTAATACTTAAATTTCTACATTTACCGTTTATGTTACAATTTTGCAAGTTACAAGATTTAAAAAGTTAAAATAAAAGGACAACTTTACTATAAATATCAAAACGGTGTTCGATTTATAAATAAATTAAATAGTTTTGTTTCTATAACAAAAACCTTTTTCTACCAAACCTATTTTCAAAGGTATAGCTTACACTGGCCGTCGGAGATCGAAAAAGAACCAGATGCCATTAAAGTTTTTTTTATTTTTTACTGGCAAATGGCCAGCTATTTATTTTTTCATTGAAAACAGCCATTCTTTTTTAATATGCTATTATAACAAAACCTTTTTTTTAGAAAATGAAAGGCAACTTTGTTAGCCCCTGTCTTCAGAAACTGGTTATTTTAACTTTTCAGCTTCCGTCATCTTTTGCATTACGTAAATTTTTCATGCATAACTTAGCAGTGAATAAAGTTTTAACATTTTTTTTCCATTTAATGAATATAGTTGAGAAATTAATTAATATAGGAAACACGGTTTTGTCAGTGAAAATAAATAGAAGTTACCTTTACAACACGATGAAAAAAATTATAAAATTACTTGGATTATAAATTGATTTTACGAGTTTTTGGTGGGATTTTATAGAGTAAAATTCAGTAGCTGTTTTAATTTTATTTGCAAATTTATTCGTAATATATGAAAAATTGGTGTAGTTTTATATCTCAAGTGTGCAACTGGACAGTATGCGGTGGAATCATTGAAACAGGCGCGATCTCGATAAAAATGGAGCTGAGAATTTTATCGCAGTGTTCACTACCTCAGCGAAATTTTCCGACAAGCTTGACTTGATACTTTTGCTGCCAAATACTACAAAAACATTAGAATATGTACTCATACATCCATATTCGAATGGAAAACAGATTAACTATTATACGAAGAAATGGTTTATAGTGCTTGGTAACCAAGTCAAAAACAATAACAAAAAAAAACAAAATTAGGATTTTTGGCGGGAATATCATATTCTTAACGTAGATAGTACTTACATTCTCTTTGGGATTATTTCGAGGGAAATTCAGTGACTGTTTTAATTATTCGTAAATGGATATTGTGATAAAAATTGGTGTAGTTTTGTATCTCAAGAGCCACAGCTGAAAAAAAAAACGAGATTTCTGTCAAGTGGAGGTGATAAATTTATTTTAGTATTGACTTTCTCAGCGAAGCACAGAACAGAAGTGCAGCGAAGCTTGCCGAGAAAGCCGACATTTGCTGTCAAAACTGCAAAAACATTAGAATGTGTTTACATTCTAAAGTAACTCGAAGAAAGATTTTATTACTATATGACGAGGCGGTATAGTCCAAGACCTTAGCACAAATGGGCGAAAAAAAAATTCAAAATTATTTATAATTTTCATAATTAATTTTATCTAAGTATTTTAGTAAATTACTTGTGTTTTTAATATTCTACACCCTAATAACAATTTCCAAACCAGGGACTGCCGTCAAACGACAAACAAATACAAATAACTTGAGATAGCTAATGATAACATCTGACCACGTTCAGTCTTCGTCTAAGTTTAGACAAGAAAGGAATGTTCCGATGTTCACGGAAACCGATTAATTTCAGATTCAGACAGCTACGCAGAAATTATGCCTTATTCAATGGAAATCAGAAGGAAGGGTCCGCGTACGCTTAGGGTGCGACTACACAGTCAACAGAGATAGAAAACGCATCTTGATATGAAGGTGGATTCAGGTTACTTAGTATCCACTTTACAAACGATTTTTTTATTCATATATGTATGTCCATTAAGTACCTATTATAAAAATACTAGTAGATTCTGCCACTCACTTTTCTCGCGTAAAAGTAGAATTAAAAAAAACGGTTCAGTTACTTTTGAGCAAAGATATAGATAGACATAGATAACGCAAGCATCACAATCTGTATGAAAACCAAGCGTGCCATTTTTTGACTATCTAGTATGACGCATATAGCCCTATCACAAGCACTATTTAGTGAAGACGCCGCCGCGTACGGCGTCCCCCTCGCTCCACCCCCACACCAACAGCACAATTAACCATTTTTATATTTTTAACTGTGTACATTTTTAGCTGTACTCCGATGCAAACTGAGCGCGAAAGTGACCACTTACGATTTTTGTACGTAAGTTAGGCACGCGAAGTAGTTGCTCTTGCGTTATCTAGGTATATCTATATCTGTGCTTTTGAGTTTGTTAATTGCTAACAAAAATACAAATCTTTCCTCTTTATATCTCTAATATATAAAAATCTCATGGCATAGTGTTTGTTATAAAACTCTTCCGAAACGGCTTGACCGAGTTTTATGATTTTGGTGTAGTTGGTAGGTCTAAGAATACGATGTGGGTTATTTTTTACCCACTTAGGTAAAGCGGGGCTTTAACCTTTAAACTTTAATTATTATTTATATGACGGATAGCTGACTGGGCAAACGGTGCTTAGTAAGTGCTTATTATGTTTGCCCAGTCACCTAGTATCGTTTTAGATTATTATTCAACCGTAGTATCGTTTTAGTTATTATAATTGTTTCTATTTAAGGCCTGATTCTAGTCATTTTGAACTTTTTTAAACATATGGAAGTCCACAAAAATATAAAAGAGAACTTCAATAAATTGGCTAGATAAAAAAACACAAATCTAAACTAACTTAAAATTTCAAACTTGCTTTTCTCTATGAGGTTCGATTGGATCCGACTGGATTCGATTGGATTCGATTGGATTCGATTGGATTCGATTGGATTCGATTGGATTCGATTGGATTCGATTGGATTCGATTGGATTCGATTGGATTCGATTGGATTCGATTGGATTCGATTGGATTCGATTGGATTCGATTGGATTCGATTGGATTCGATTGGATTCGATTGGATTCGATTGGATTCGATTGGATTCGATTGGATTCGATTGGATTCGATTGGATTCGATTGGATTCGATTGGATTCGATTGGATTCGATTGGATTCGATTGGATTCGATTGATTTCAATTGGGTTCCATTGGATTCGATTGTATCCTACTGGATTCGAATGGAATCGATTGGATTCAGTCGGATTCGATTGGAATCGATTGGATTCGATTGGATTCGATCGGATTCGATTGGATTCAGTCGGATTCGATTGGAATCGATTGGAATCGATTGGATTCGATTGGATTCGATTGGATTCGATCGGATTCAATTGGATTCGATTGGATCCGACTGGATTCACAAAACACCATATTGTGCACACCCAGGCGTGTCTTTCTCCCGCTAAACTGAGTTAATTTTAACTGGCTCTGTTTTTCCGGGGTTTTACCGTGCCGATAACCGATCACCTTGAGCTTTTTGGGATTACGTTGTCTTCTACCCTCAATTTTGATTCTCACGTCGAGGCAAAAGCTCAACTGACTGCCAAAAAATTGGGGATCTTAGCAATAGTGAGACGGTACTTTACACTGGAACAGTTGTTCAAACTTAACAAGATCATGAATATGTATGGAGTACAGCTCTCATCTTTAGGAAGCTCTATGCACTAAACTTTTTTTAAAGGCACTAAAGTCGATTGAGAAGTGGACCAAGATCATCGGCAACGATGCACATGTCGAGTTCAAACTCCAGTCTTGAGCGTCGACGCCATTACGTCTTCACGTGTCAACCCCGCTAACGGAGCTGCTTTTCAAATTCAGTTCGGTATAATGATTTGTAATGCCTAGTCGGCATAATTATACTTACCTAGGGAAAATATCATCCACCATATTATATTATTTTATAAGCAGTCTTTTTAAATTTGTACCAAGTTTATTATTTTATTATTTTTCTAAATGATTATTATAACTTTTTAATATATAGGTTTTTTTTTTTTTTTTTTTTTTTTTTTTAAGTTTATTATTTTATTATTTTTCTAAATGATTATTATAACTTTTTAATATATAGGTACGGTTTATACACAAAATCAACTACATTTTTCTTTCGTACCCAAGAATAGTTAAATTATACCTTACACACTGCATTACACTACACTGTGACGCTAAGCAAGCGCACGCTAAGTAGGTACCAATGTCGCGCACGGCCAGCGCGATCGACTCGCCACTCGAGCTCTCGCTGCGTCGCCGAATTGGCGGGGAACGCGGCACCGAATTCATACCTACATGCGGCACTAGAACCCGCTCTTAAGTTTTTTCAACCTATTCTACCGACACAAGGCACTTACGCCAAATAAATTAACTACCTGAATACTATTTTCATCAAAAAAGAACGAATGCTTGAACGAAAGAGTAACAAAGCTAATAGCACCTGAGGCAGTTCGATTAGCGCTAAGCTAGATAGTCTCGCATCGCGTGCGGTAGAGCGAAGGCTAATAGTCAGCGATTTTAACAAATCACTTCATTGGAACACCGGGCGGGTAACTAATTGCCTAGCTATCTTTAACCAGCGGCTTTGCCCGAGGGGAAAAAAAAAGGACCCACGGAATTTGGTAGTTGACTTTATTAAATTATTTGTATCGAAAAATAAAATCGACAATGGCAAATAGAAAGAATTTTTCATATCCTTTCAATTTTAAGTAAGTTAAAAATCTTTCTTTTTAATAATTAATTTATCATGAAGAGAGTCATGTATATATTCGAGTAATTTTAGGTGGATTCCGCATTAGAGAGCAGTGGTGGCCAAGTGGTAACCGTCCCCAACTTAGGAGTTATAGGTCGCGCGTTCTAACCCAGCCAGGCGCATTATTTTGTGTAATTTGTTTCATCACACTGCTTTCAAAACGATGAAGAAAAACATCGTGAGGAAACCGTCATGTCATAGAACCAAACATTCGAAGACATGTGACATCCACCAATCCAGCACTGGGCCTGCGTGGTGAATTACGGCCCATTCCCTCTCCCAGGCCTGGGTCCCAGCAATAGGAATATTATATGGCTGATACTATGCTAATGAACAATAAAGTTTTAATAAATGAATTTAAATTAGCTAGATATTGCCGCGTCGCGTTTGGTGGATCGAAGGCTAATAGCCAACGATTTTATCAAATCACTTCGTTGGAACACGGAGCTGATAACTTATTGCTCGACTCGCTGGCCAGCCGATACCCTTCGTTTTCCTTATGGTGCTTGCTTACGCTTGATTAATTGAATCAAATAATTACAAGCTTGTTTTTCCGAAGAAACTTTGGTTGATTGATGATATTCTTTATATAAATGAGAGGAGTTGCAGTTTTCAATGTAGTTTTATACTTATATAAGGTTTGTTTGTAAACGTTACCAGATATTCTTAAAGAAAATTGATCAAGTTACCCAAATAGTCACGCAAATCTATATAAAAAAACTTTTTACAAAAAAAATACAACTGACTTCAAAATAAAAAAAAAATTGCAAAATAACTTTAATTTCGGAAGTCGCTGTTTCTTTAATAGTTTAGTCTCTTCGTTATTTAACACCGACTTCCGAAATAAAAGTTATTTTGCACGTTTTTGTAGTTTTTTTTTTTACATTGAAGTCGGTTGTTTTTTTTATTAAAAGTATTTTATTTTTCACTTTTTAGTTGTAGTACTTATAGTAGGTACCCGTCAGCCAAACTTAAATAGATACTTTCCGCCATTCGGTTCCATCATCAAATCATCATGACAATTCTATTAATACCAAACACGGCTAGAATACGCTGATTTATTACAGAATTCCGTTTCTTACCTACCTTCCGGCTTCATCATCAGATCAATTCTATCCCCTTCTTCCTTCAGTCAGTCACCGACTACATGTATAAATAAAACCATTTTACTTGTTACGACAGTTCTGCTATGATTTTTTTAAGAGTTCCGTTCTATATCTTCGAAGTTCATCTTCAGATCGAAGCGATATTTTTATGGGACCAACTCGAAAGTATAATCTTTCAATCAGAATAAAAAATAAATTGAAATCGGTCTACAATTGCCCGAGATATTGATGAACATACATAAAAAAAAATACATACAGGCGAACATAGGACCTCCTCCTTTTCGAAGTCGGTTAAAAAATGAATACTTCCTTTCCCTTGGTTTCGTTATCACGCGTGAACGGCTAGACCAATTTCGCTAATCCTTTTTGTTATTGGCAGAAGAAGGTTCTTACGGAAAGTAAAAATAAAAAAATCGCAGAAAATTTTTGAAAACTACAACTAACTTCACACCACTTTGCACATTTGATAGTTCATAGTTAAGATAGGACAATGTGTGTCAAACCTGTACTAGTATCACTACATAGTATAAAACAAAACGCTTCCCGCTGTCTGTCCCTATGTATGCTTAGATCTTTAAAACTACGCAACGGATTTTAATTCGGTTTTTAATAGATAGAGTGATTCAAGAGGAAGGTTTATATATATAATACATGCATAAAATATTTAATATCAGGCAGGTCGCTAATTCTATATAAATGAGATGAGTTGCAGTTTAATGTGTAGTTATATACTTAAAATATGTTTTTTTGTAAACACAACCGGATACTCTAAAAAGAAAATTGATCAAAATCAAGTTCTCCCCATATCCGTATAACAAAAATGAATCCTTATTTCCTTTGGTCACATCATCATGCGTGAACGGCTACACCAATTCACTTTCACTAATTCTTTTTGTTGTTGTGTTTGTTATAGTCAGGAGAAGGTTATTACGGAAAGAAAAAATAAAAAATGCTCAGGAAATTTCAGAAAACTACAACTACCTTCGCAAATTTGTCAGTTTATAGGTAAGATACGACAATATCTGTCAAACAAACTAGTACAGTACGTTCGACGGTTCTTGGCGCGCCTGAAGTTAGCTTCTGCGAACTTTAGCGCTTGTGCACTCGTAAAAAAAAAATGGTTTGAAAAAATAAATGCCAATAGCAGTTGTTATTGCTGTTAACAACTGTTATTGGCATTTATTTTTATAAATCATTTATTTGACGCGCTTATTTTGAACGCTAAAGTTCGCAGAGCCTAACTTCAGGCGCGCCAAGAACCGTCGAACGTACTGTACTAGGTAGTATTTAACACAAATTACATCACTCTTCAGTAATAGATTGGCAACAGTGATGACATAAATTATTACCCAATTCTATCCGCACTAATCAGTAAATCAATTGCAATACTATATCCTAACTTGATAATTATACTAAAATGGTAGTTTTGCAATCTGCATATTTAATTATATAACTGTAACTGACATGTTGCAAGTCTTGTTTTTGGTTAAGGAAGTCATCAAATAACTCCTTAGTAGTCCTAAGTTTGAGCTACACGAATACTGACAAATGCTTGCACTGACTGGACAGGTCCACTCAAATCTGTGTGATTCTTTCCTCAAAAGACCATCTCAGACACTAATCTGCATGATTCTCATATGATTTGACCATTATATGTTTGCTGAATGGACTTTATAACAGACTTTGACCTCTGAGTTTGTTTCGGTGTTTCTTCTCAGGGTAGTTAGCTAGAAAACTGGCCTCATCTAGTTTAAACTGACAAAAAAAAAATGACTTGTAAAAGTGATGCGGGCTTGCGGAGGGCGTGCAATGGGTAGCACGCTGTCCGATTGTCTGGTAACCGACCGGACCGAGCCCAAGTCGTCGACGGCGCGTTCTGTTCCCGCGCGCCTCAAGGAGCTGTCAGCACACCGATGAGGCCCAGCCTGCTAACTGCAGGCAGGCAGGGTCGAAGCCTTCTGGGGTCAAGGGCCGTTTTCTGAAAGGAAGGCTCAGCCCCGGCACTATAGGCAACGAAGGAACGGGGTAGGTTTTTAGTCAGTAAGAGTCTGACACTACTTCCCGCTCCGCCCAAGGGCGGGATTTGTCATTGGATGATTTTACCTACCATAAAAAAAAAAATTACGTGTAAAAGTGATTTTGAAAAACCTATTTGTAAATATCATTTATCTCTCGTTCTGACTGGAGCGAGAATGAGTACCAATCAGATTTTTTTGACTAAAACCCATTCATGTATCTTCAATAGCCCTTTTCATTCCAGAATCCAGGGCCGCTTTGACCCTTTCGAGCAATCCCGTAGCACACGTCCCTAAGTCCCTAGTCCTAAACCTAATGTCCCAACTCCTCCCCCGTACCTGTGTGTATTTACGCAAAAACTTTAAAATAATAACGCATGCAAATGATACGTACTGTGCAGGTTGGTGACAATATTAATAGCTAAAAACCTCGTAGATATAAATAAGTCTTTTTAGCAAAGCAATGTGTTTTATGACACAGGCATTCTAACCAAATGATTCACTTTCCATTTTTAAAATGTCAAAACACGAAAATAGTTTTAAAGAACAGCGAGTACGCTAATTGAAATACATTACAAAGAATATTTGAAATACCTACGTTTATTATACCTAAACACTGCAAAAACACTGTTGAGAATACACTGAATGATAGTTGCCAAGCTGGATGAAATAATTTCACAAATGCTCATAGCCGTACAATTTGGGGTAATGAAAAGAGCTATACTCTGGGTTTCCTTGCGTGATCAAATCAAGATAGAGATATCTGCAGGAGAACTAACGTTTGTGCCACAGCTGGAAGAATCGAAAAATTTAAGACAACAATGTCAACCGATGATCTAGAGAGGGTTGTAGGAAGCCGATGGTTATGAGATGCACAGTAGGAGGCTTTCTTTCCAGGTTTTCTTTCAATCTAAGTGATGATGATGACGGTGTACAGTTCGTTTTCTCAATAATTTTTTTTTTTTATCTTTCATCATTTGAAATTAAAAATCATTTTTTTTTTATGCGTTTCACATTTATGTTTCCAATAAATCACAATCAACATGATTGTAAATCTAAAATGAACATTTAACAGTTTCATTTATATCAGAATCGCAATAAATTGGCGACATGCAATTACCGTCGGGCCGCGATGAAAGATTATTCGTGGCGATTGCAATAAATTATTTACGATTGCATTTATTCCATTCTGTTTTATAGTTTCGAAAATGGGAAGAGACAAAGGGGTTATGGCAAAGTAAAATTTTTGCTCAAAGTAACACTGATTGAGTAACACGTCCTCTTTTACGATTATTTATTGTTTATTTTTATATAAAAGTGTTGCTCGTCGTAAAAATAGTCGGCAGTATTTCCTCGTTACAATGTTCACTTAGTGAGGGCGTGCTAATGCCTGGCTCGTCATAAATCAATGATAAAAATGTTACACTGACACTCCGAAGCGTCTGCGAGCAGTAGGTATACCGACCTATTTATAGCTACAAACTAAATATAATTTAAACAGACAGGTTTATAAATAGCCGCTGTTAACAGTTAATGATAGCTCAAACAAAGTGGCTGGCATTTAGTTCGCTAATGGGTATTTTTCGTACAACATTTACAATGTGGGTTGGGCCCTGAAGACCGCTTGGACACAGACTCTAGTTAACAGCTACTCAAACTACAATTAATTGATCTATTTTTATTCCTAGATGAATATACAACTGTATTGTCACCACAAATAGCAATCGCATTCCGTACCTAATTTTGTTTTCTTTTTTTTTTGTGTCGGTGACCGCTGTGCTAGGTCTGTCCCGAATATTTTTTTTCTATTCTACATAATATCTTGATTTTCAGTTTTATTATTCATATCATTTATTCATACATTTCAGCTATCAATGAAATGTGCCCTGTTATCCATAGTTTTGTAATATGCATCAATTAAGTAAGAACTCTGTCTTAGATAGACTCTAACTTACTAAAAACAGTTTTCAGAAGTATCTTTTATTTTCGAGATAACCTAGTGGGATTATTGCTACTGCACCATACTACACACTGGGGTCAAAGGGTATGTGAAAATGGCACCCGGGGCCCTGGGACCAAGGCGAAGAATGGAACGGGGTAGGTTTTTAGTCAGTAAAAGTCTGACACTACTTCCCGCTCCACCCAAGGGCGGGATTTGTCATTGGATGATTTTACCTAACGAAAAAAAAAAAAAAAAAAAAAACCATACTACACAACACACCAAGCACACGAGGTTGTCGACATGTGGAATGGATTCGGTTGTCATTGTGCTGACTGTTCGTACCGACAACAGCTTGATAGCCAAAAGCCTCGTCAATTACCGGTTAAAGCTGCCTTACGTGGTCGGATGAAGGGCTTACATACAGAAGGCAGAAATCTTCGATACGGTTGCATTGAAAGCAGATTCCTGTCTTTGAAGCCCTAACCACCGGTAGCTTACAACTTGCTCCTGAGACCGATTGACTTACCAAGCCGTTGTACAATAATGGCTAGGAAAAAAATAATTAAGCAATATTTCAAAATGAGAAAATGACCGGTATTTAAATACGAGTACCTGCGACCACGTGACTGAGCGTTGAGATGACGTCATAACAAAGGAATTGGGGGCGTGACCAACTCCAAGCGTTAACGCTAAACTAAACGATTGTAACTTGGCTAAGGGGCTGTATACTGAACAAGTGTTAAATTGTGTTATAAATGTAAAAAAAAATTGTGCAGCGCAATTCCTGAGCTTTGTAGGGGCCCGACAGGGCCGAAGCCTACTGTGGTCAAAGGGTATGTGAAAATGGCACCCGGGGCCCTGGGACCAAGGCGAAGAATGGAACGGGGTAGGTTTTTAGTCAGTAAGAGTCTGACACTACTTCCCGCTCCACCCAAGGGCGGGATTTGTCATTGGATGATTTTACATACAGAAAAAAAAAAAAAAAAAAAAATCCTGAGCTTTTGGCGTTTTTTCGATTTATTTGCAAATTGATTTTTAGTTGATATTGTGATGTAAAATTAGTAAAGTTTTGTACTTGAAGTGTGTACTCAACTGAAGAGTATGTATAATCAGTAAAACAGGCGCGATCTCGGTAAATTCCAGCTGAGAATTTTGCTGTTGTATTGACTGCCTCAGCTAAGCTTGCTGAGAAAGCTAACTCGGAATATCTTCATTCACACATCTGCATTCTAATGGAAATTAAAATGACTGTGTACCGAACCAAAAACTAAATACTTTCTAGCCTTGACACTGGCTAAATGCACAAAGCATGCGAAGCTAAAAACAAAAAAAAACTGGACAAGTGCGAATCGGACTCGTACACTGAGGGTTCCGTATAACTAACTTATGTCTATATACTTAGCAATGCAAATAAATGGTTAAAATTAATGCAAATAAATGGCCTTTGACTTTGACTTAGTCCACTTCTCGAATCGAGTCTCGATGATTTTTCCGAATCAAAAGAAGTATTTTTTTGTGACGTAACTACA
This sequence comes from Leucania comma, assembly GCA_958295575.1. Lineage (NCBI taxonomy): Eukaryota > Metazoa > Arthropoda > Insecta > Lepidoptera > Noctuidae > Leucania > Leucania comma. The sequence continues at coordinate 10,068,003 of OY282468.1, forward strand.
AACTTACGGTTTTCAGATTTATTCCTGTACTAGTGCTATAAGACCTTGCTTCATAGTTCTAGGTCAATGAGAAATATACCCTATGAATTTTTGAATTCCCTTGAAAGTGTCAAAATATACGTTTTTTGCGACATAAACGGCCGTATCTATTTTTTCGTTAACCTAAAAGTTTGATTTTTCACAACTTCAAGGAACCGCAGACCTGACTATATGGTTTTAATTTCAACTCGATACCTCCACGCATTCCCATGATTAAGGGTCTTGACAGACAGACACACGGAAATACAGTGATCCTATAAGGGTTTCATTTTTTCATTACGTAACTCTATAAAGTGCAATCGTTGTACTTTTGCAGCTCTATGGTCATTCGCACTGTCGCACACTTAGTAGCCACAAAGTGTGAGTCATCATTAGCTAAATGGGATCTCCCACAGCACCGCGCCCTGCACATAATGTGGCTGTAAGTTTACACCCTGCATAGCGAAAATGTCGAATCACTACTACTAATTCCTGTATACAACATCGTAATATGGCTTTGAAAAACACAGTAGGAAAACTGAAATATAACTAGTTGAAAAAAAAAACTGGTTATGGCAGATTGGCTTTTTGCTAGTTTTTTTTATTTTGTTTATTTAGGGTTAGTTTCGATTGAGCTGAAAGGTATACCTATCTAATTTAGATGACAGCTTGTCTGACGACGAAGTCTCATAGTGGACATAGGCACTTAGTATTTAAGTTCAACAAAATAAGTCCAACGTGTTTAAGCTCTTTGAAATGGTCTTGATGTATAGCTTAGCAGTTATATCGCACGATTAAAACTTGTCCTGAAAAAAAAGTTTTCCTTTGAAAACTTATTCTCAGTTTATTTTCATAATTGAAACTGTGCAAGTACACAGAACATGTGGTTTATTCGAATTTTTGAAATCATTACTATAATTTAATTTCACATTTACAATTTTATGCTCCTGTAACATCGTTAAATAATGTTATTAATATGACATGAATGTCAAGCAGTTACGAACTGTTGGCACGTATAATGGCAATAATTAACGTTATCGACACACGACATTGATCCATATGATCTTGATATTAATGTATACTTTGCAATGGCTTTGTGTAGCCATTGAACGTTTAATGTCGATAGTTAATATAGTTATTAGCTAATATTAATATCACGTTATTGCTTGTTACAGGTGTGTGAGGACCATAGCGAATGTAAACAGAGCATGACATAAACATCTCAGGCGCCTGGTGAACGTGAGTTATTTTAATTTCATTCAAAACAAATTCCTAACATTTTTATGAACGTGTACACATGGGGAAATAGATAAGTGTGCGGGCAGTCGACAAACATCTATGCATGATACAAAATGACTTTGTTTTAAAAATATAGGTACACATTTTTTAAATTATTCAACTTTGGTGGCGTAACATTTTTTTTCGTGTTTCGTGAAAATTAGGGACCTAGGTCCCTAATTCTCGCGAAAACCGAAGAGAAGAAACTTTTTCCTCAGAAGATAATGCTACTAGATATTAATTTAATAAAGTATTTACAAAGTTCTCATGACTTTTTTATAATATGTTCCTTGACCTTCTTTATGGTGACACTTAGGAGAGGCCTATGTCCAACAGTTGGACATAGGCCTCTCCCAAGTGTCGCTACAATGAACAGTCCTCTTCTCAGGAAAAAGTTTTTCTTTTCGATTTTCGTGGTTTCGCCACCAAAATTTAAAAAAGAGATATTGACCCAAATACAGTGATGTCATCACTTAAATGAATCTAGTTGTAAAAAATGCAATTTGTGGAAATTTGAGGATTATATCTCTCCCTTCATTAGCAAAAATACCGTTATCTGCACTCTTCATTAGCGAACCAGTTAATTGCCTACTCACTTATCTTTTTCGCCGACCGTACCTAGGTGCTTCATTTGCCAGCTAGGCTACCTAGAGTAGTCTAGTACCTACCTCATTTTAATTTCAAGCTGTCCCACTGCCGCAATAAATAATGGCTGACTATAAAAAAAAGCTAAAAACTGTTGGACCGTTTCGTTTCATTTAAATACTGAAGCTTTATTTCATGGACTGGCGGATATGGTCGAAAATGCCACGATTTCTATTGGGAACTATATTTAAATGTACTTTAGGTTGCGGGATATTGAAGGGTTATTGAATCGCAACTATTTTTGAATACAGACAATTTGTTCAATTGTGTGGATGTTACAGTTTTGTGATCGTTTGTTCTGGTTTTATTAACGCTATTGTTAATATATTAACTTCATTTGCAACGTTATAGTGTGCGTATTCACTACGAATGCCCGATAACCGGTTAATATGGTACGGTTTCAAGTAGAAAGGTTTTTTCGGGTAAATTTTGATACATGTACTATAAGTACCACTGGAGGAAAAGAAATTATGACTAGATAATGGAATATAAATCTAATAAATAACCTTACTATTTTAAAAATAATTATTCATAACGTTTTCTACCAACAATTTTCTTATATTTTTCAAGCACAATGGTCCAATAAGGACTATAAAGTGCGGAAACCATACTACAATAGATATAATTCTCTAATAAAACTTAACAAAAGTTTCTTATAAAAAAATATTAACACAAGAAACTGAATAAAAAAAAATTCCCTAACACTGAACACACATGACAATTACTAATACATTACAAGATAAAACTATACTAATCCATACATATCCTGTTAGGTAATGTAATAAGAATTCTAATGATATAACTGGCATCGAGCTAACTAACGGAGTTTTGAAGATATCATTGTTTTAATCAGACGCGCCGAAATTGCGCGCGATCACTTCGCGAATTCCCACTGATTTTGCGCATGCACAACTAGGGCCGCACCGTTGTAAAGCTAAAAGACAACAAAATAAAAATAAATTGACACGAAATACTACGTAACTAGGTACGAGTGTATAGAGTCATTTAACCACATTCATGTCGATGGGAGCGTCGCTGACGCAGTAAAATAACATTTTACTGAACACAAAGTTATGCGGGCAAAAGTTGCAGCATTGTGGACGTGGAATAATAAATTATTTATTCAGAATGAAAAGTAACCTGAACTGTGGAGTTAGAGTACAGTCAACACTAAAAAGATATATCACTTTTGGTTTTTTTTGTGGTGGACAATCATCAAATGACACGAGAGGGTGTGTTAGACTTTTATTGACTAAGACCCACCTATGTTCTTTTTTCAAATGTTCCCTCAGAGAAAATAATATATTTGCACACATATGAACACGCAATTTATTCAAACAATGCTACATTCTTGAGAAAGTCAAGAACTTCTACACAAACAGACTATTGTAATAATTATTTTCAGCTTATCCTACGCGTCAATATTGTCTAAACATGAAATAGGTTATGTATTTGTAAACAAATTAAATCTAAGCGGCTAAAAACCGTCTTGACAATATATCAAAGTTTCAGATATGAATATTTGACAATGTGTGATGTCCAATTAAAAATTGAAACACAGTGTGCACAGAACAATCTGATTGATAATTTAAATGGCATAGATAGATGGTTACATCTAGTTTGAATTTGTAACACGTTTAATATTGAATTCTAAAACCTGAAGTCAAAAATGGTCAGCATCAACACTTTGTATCTTATCTTTTGTAAATTTGAACGTCAAATTTACAAAATATAGTCCCCGAAACATCTGCCAGTTGCCACTTGAGAAGAACTTAGTCTTGTAAAATTGAGAAGAAGAAGGCCACGAGCTTGTTTGAAAAAAATACTGTGATTGGAACACAAGGGTCAAATGAACAATACGGTGGAATATGGTGGATTTTAGTCACCTCTGGGTGGAGCGAGTAAGAATAACCTGAATCGCTATCCTACTTTTGACGACGACTGTACCTTCCTGAAGCCGGTTCTATCCGGTTCTGCCGGTAGCAGTCATAACGTTTCGACTGCAACCTTTATTTATGTGCACAATGCTCAAAATTTATTCACGTATGCATAAATTCCGGGAATTAGCCGCTGCTATTGTATTTGGTAATTAGGAAATACATATTGCTGTTTCAGTTAAACTTAATCTCATTTGGTTTTGAATTGGTTAATAATTACCTAAAAAGCTAGGGTTTTTAACGACGAAGTCTCTGAAAATTGTAATTATAAATTATTATTGGTTTATGTACCTAAATCGTAGTTTCAAACTCAAGCTAGTGCTTTACTTTGTCTACCTAATATATTCCATCACCATCGCTTAAAAATGGTGAAAGAAAACATCATGAGAAAACCGTCATGTCTCTAGAACTAAAAATTCGTAGACATGTAACGTCCATTAAACCGAACTAGGCCCAAGTTGTTGATTACAGCTCAACCATCCAACTAATAAATAAATAATAAATTGTGCAACATGTATATATTCATTCCTGGTTTATTCAGCTTGGTCCGGATGCCATTGCTCACTGTCTGCAAGCCCACGGTGGCTGGAAATGGAAAGACGTCCACTGTTGGACATAGACCTTCCCCAAGCGTCGCCACAATGACCAATCCTGTGCGTCTCGCATCCATCGGACTCCAGTGACCCTGACCAGGTCATCGGTCCACCTTGTGGGAGGCCTTCCAACGCTGCGTCTTCCGGTACGTGGTCGTCACTCCAGAACCTTTCGGCCCCAACGGCCATCTGTTCTGCGTGCGATGTGCCCTGCCCATTGCTACTTAAGTTTGGCGATTCTACGTGCTATGTCGGCAATCTTGGTTTTCTTCATCATCATTTCTGATTCGATCACGCAAGGAAACTCCGATCATTGCCCTTTGGGTGACTTTAAGTCTTCTTATGAGGCCCATTGTAAGCGACCACGTTTCGGAGCCATATGGCATCACTAGCAACACGCACTGGTCGTAGACTTTCGTCTTAAGACACTGTGCTATGTTGGAAGAGAGCCCCTGTACAAGTCTTTAGGAAAATCTGGACTCATGCCCTGAATTTATTCCTAAACACGTGAATATCATAAACAGGAATTTAACTTGAGCGTAGGTAGGTACAGCAAGATGATTACAAGACGTTCCAAATTTATTTTGGCAAAAACACCTCAAAAACTGATTAATTCATAATGACGATATACATACGTCTTCATTAACGGAAGTTGTAAAAGAAGACAAAATTAAAGTTGTTTACATCTCAAATGATATCTTGACCCATCTCCAAAATCTCCTTCGTAAGTATTTATTTCCTATCACGTTTCTGACGCACGCAACTAAAAGAAAAGAACCCAAGCAAAATCACGTACATAAAAGAGATATTACACATTAGCCGAGAAGATATCACGAAACTAGTTCAGGTACGAATCCGAATAAATTGCATCGAGTAACCGACGGACGCGTTCTGTAAATTTTTTATGGGCTCGAACGTTACGTGGCTGGCGGGACTAATAAATTGGGATCGGACCCGCAGGAGGCTGTTTGTTCCCGCCTCGCTCCCGAGAGCCCGAGATTCGTGTCCCGACCAGGCCATTAAGCACACCCGCTACACGGTCACAATCTTGTTTTCCAATACGATATTGAGAACACCTATAGATCTTTTATTGGGACTAATCTTCGAACAACCACGTTTCAGTGTTATGCCGAAAACATTACTTGATTTTTTTGTACGCCTTTTTCTAGTTATTCGTTTCGATATGTTTATAGAAACATGACAAGATTGTGTAGCTCAAATCGCCATATTCAATCCTCAATGAACATGTTAAAACCGTCGGATGATAGAATTGGATTAGAATGCTGTAAGTGCAGTGGTTAAAGTGAATAAGGGGTGGTAGGTAATCCATTTTGCCTGTAATCCATTTCCCTGGCTTGACGGTCGCCACCGCCCGGTCCGATAAGCCGTGAACATACTTTTATGGGAATAGCCGCATATTGTAGCACTCTTTCAGTTTGCCACACCTTCAAATCTTTTATAGAACTTATGTTTATTTATGGAATACGGAGTTGTGTGTGAACAATTGTGAAAAAAATACAAGAAATTACATTAGGAAATACCTTGAAAAGTATGATCTACATTCTTTCCATCGTGGCAGAAGTTATATCATTTCGTTAAAACTGCGAATTGTTAAAACCATTTGTGAACAGTCTATATGCTACAAAATTCTTACTATCAATCTTGTTTCATGACTGACAAGCTGTCTAGGTACTACATACATTCTAAAAAAAATAAAGTGAAACTTGCATTTCTTGAACAGAAAAGATATTCACAAAGATATTTTATCCACTATCAGACCTCATTGCAGTGTTTCTGCATTCAACTTTTTACCGGTTACAAGAAAATAAATGATGTGACATGGAATGATGGATGATAAATGACAGATGGAGGAAATATATGGGAAAAAAATATATTGTATGGAGTCAGTGATAGCGAGACGGTTAACAGAACGAAATAGAAGAATAAGACGTGACGTAAGATCACAGGCTGAAATTTATTGATTTTTTCTTAATATAACTCGATTCAACAAAAATTTCAATATAATAATACCTTCTGTACTCTGTCTATAAAAATAAATAGTGTTTTTCTTGTTACTAAGCGTAAACATCGAGAATGACTTGCACAACTCGGATGAACTTTTTTAAAACTATTCGTTGAAGTCTCAGGAAAGTTCTTATGAAAGAAAATTTGTAGACTGCTGTAAACACATTGTTCATTATTACATCCAAATTAGGGTTAACTGTCAATCTTTACAAAAAAAGAATAATTTATCCGTTTTGACATTTTTCATTTAAAACCGCAATAAACACATTGTCCATCATTACATTCGAATTAGAGTTAACTAGCTGTCAATAATTACAACAAAAAAAAAAAACCATTTTGGTACTTTTTCATTTGGTAATCTTTTTTTTCGTTTAAAACCGTAGTAAACACATTGTCAACTAATTAATCCTTACAAAAATAAAATATCTGTTTTGACACTTTTTATTTAATACCGCAGTAAACATATTGTCCATTATTACATTCAAATTAGGCTTAACTGTTAAAAAAATAATTTATCCATTTTGACAATAGTTTTTGACAGGACGTCGTCTCGTTTTTTGGGTCAGCTAGCGGACAGTAAAAGTTGAATGTAATAGAACAATCAGCGCAACATGTTACAAGATGCTGGGCTGCCTGCAACAAGTTGTTGGTCCACGGAACACAAATATAGAATAGTATACTGTAGCTATTATTAAATGAACTGCAGATGTACCTAGTATTGTCGTAACCAATATCAGACAGGTCAGTAGGGTTGTCCGTCGTAATGTTAATGTGTTTGTTTATGATTATGATCATGAAAGCTCTAGACTAGATTAGCTGGGTAGGAAGGTAAGGTCGTTCCACATTGCATCGTTGGAAAATTTTACGGCTCATCAACACCACGACACGCATATATTCGCACCACACAACTGCTCACATCCACCACCGAATGGCGACTGACAGGCGTCAAAGTTCAGTTTCTCTTCAGTCAATACATTACACACATAGAGATGGTTTGACAGTGGTTCTACATTTTAATTATGAATTCTCCCATAGGTACTGACATGTACTTAGTGTCAAACTGTTATCAGTAGGGTATTTAAAAAAAAACAGGTGGGTTTTAGCTAACTAAATACCACCTGTGTTTTTTTAAATACCCTTTGCGTGGACCACGGGAACTTTTTTGAAAAAACTCGCTTGCAGTCATTATAATATAAATGTCGCAAATTTTGTACGTTCAAAAAAGTTTTACGGTAGTAAAAATTATAAGATTGATTATTCATTTAATTAATTTTAATTTAATTATAATTATAGTGAAGTTACTGATAACTAGGTACCTACCATCACTCTAATATTATATAGGCAAAAGTTTGTGTGTTTGTTGATTCTTTACGCTCAAACCGCTGAACGGATTTGAATGTAATTTGGCACACGGGTAGACCATGTCCTGGAATAGCATATAGGTTTTTAAATACTTATTTTTTCCCGAGAGTATGTTCTTTTGGGATATTTTTTTACAATAACCTGAGCATAGCCACAACAGCTAATAAGTTAATAAGTTTCACAAGCAAAATTATGAATAAGTGAGTAAAATTACAAGAACATTTTTATAATGTCAACCTTACATTTGCAAAGCATTTTACTCTCAAATAAACAAATACATTAATTTTACAGCCACAGCCATACATAAAAGTACGTACACATAAAACACAACATCATAATTTCGTTTTTTACGTCTTACTCTCCAGTCGCTATTTATACGAACATTATAGGTACCTAGTACGTAAAATGTGTTATAAAATTGTTCGTTGTAGGTAGGTACATAAAACGTAATAGAATTTCAGTGAGTTCTCTGGTGTTATTATTGGTTTTCCCGGGGGATATTTCAAGATCTGATGCCGAGACGTTTCTCTTCATTGAAAATGTTGACAGCGTTCTTTTGATGAAAATTTTGATACCTCCCATTTTTATAGGAATACCTACTGAAATATCTGAACTTGACGACAGTCCGTGCGATAAAATGGTTTTCATTTTATATTTTTTACTTTTGATCCTTTCATAGCTACAGATTTTTTTATAAAAAGAAAGCTCATCAAACGTTGTGGACGATTACATATACCTAGGACAGCCAATCCAGTTGGATAGGTTTAACTTCGTGGAAGAGGTCAATCGTCGCATTCGGCTTGGCTGGGAACCGTTCAGGAAGCTGAGTGGTATCTTTTCGTCCAAGATACCACAGTGTCTCAAAACGAAACTCTATGATCAGTGCGTGTTGCCAGTGATGACATATGGACCTGAAACGTGATTGCTTACATTAGACGGTATAGTCTTTCAAAAGGGCAATGGAAAAGGCGGTGCTCGGAGTTTTCCTTGCGTGATCAGGAAACTTACTTGTAATTATTATATCCGCAGAATATAATAATATATAAGACTGTGGCTTTGAAAGGAGAGAGACAGCGAGCTACCCAATGCCCGCCGTCCGCAAGCTCGCGCGCACACTGAAGGTTCCGTACAAACTAACTCATGTAAAGAGTTTAACCCCAATCGAGTCTCGAAGATTTTTCGAATCGAAAAAGTATTTTTTTTTGTGTTGTAACTACAAATTTACAGTAACCTATGAATTTTGGTTATCTTGAGTGTGTCGAAATATAAGGTTTTTGCAACATAAACGGCCTTATCTTTTTTAAGTTAACCTAGAAATGGTACACAGCACCGCAGTATTAATTTCAACTCCATACCTCCGCGCGTTCCCGAGATAAAAGATTTAAACAGACAGACAGACGGACAACAAAGTAGTATCACTTTATAAAGGGAACCGACTTTTCCTTATGAGGTACGTGCGCTGTCAGTTGAGACTGGTCATCTCTTAGCTGCTGCTCTCTGGTTTATTTTAATATCTTTATTTAGAATGCCTTTTTTTTTCGTCTTTACTTTATTTTATTGACATTGTTCTCACATAATAGCAGCGACAAGAAACATGAAACATGTAACAGAGATATTTGTTATACATAAAATGATTGAAAAGAGTGTCCATGGAGTTTCTTGCACATTCTTAACCATAGAGATCTACGATTTGGAATGTGCAATCAGCATCATTTTTTTCTGACAGACTGACAACTTTTTTTTTTTTTTTTTTGGTAGTGGGTAAAATCATCCAATGACATCTCCCGCCCTTGGGCGGAGCGGGAGATAGTGTCAGACTCTTACTGACTAAAAACCCACCCCGTTCCTTCGTGGCCTTAGATACCAGGGCCGGGCTTTTCTTTCGGAAACAAACCCTTGGCCCCAGTAGGCTTCGACCCTGCCTGCCTGCAGTTAGCAGGCTGGGTCTCTACGGTTTGCTGACAACTCTTTGAGGCGCGCGGGAACAGTGCGCGCCGTTGACGACCTGGGCTTGGTCCGGATGGTTACCGGACGGTCAGATAGCGAGCTACCCATAGCTCGCCGTCTGCAAGCCCGCGCCTACGTTGGCTGGAAATCAGGATCGGAATCGGAACCCGCGCGGCGGCTGGGCCGTGAGGGCCGTTGCCTCTCGCGTGCGGCCTCCTCCTTTGCTAGCATTACTGCTTCGCAGAAGAAGGCGACCGCCTGCCATCTCTCCTCGCTCCGGACTATGGCCCGTACCAGGGCCTGGCGCGAGAGATCGCCGCTGCCGATCGCCCTCACGAGAACACGGCGATGCTCTGCCCAAGCGGGGCACACTTCGACCGTGTGCTCCACCGTGTCCTCCGGGCAGTCCACGCAGTGGTGGCACCCGGGCGTCGGTTCCGCACAAATCCGGAACAGAGACTGACACCTTGACCTTTCAAAAGTGCCTGTAAATGGTTTATTTGAAATAAATGCTTTTGAATCTTTGAATCTTTGGTACGGAACCTTAAACAGAAGATATGCCACGCCGATTGCAACTGAAATAGAATAATGTGACAAGATAATTATGATTTAGGTCTCTAGCTATAAATACACGCAAAACTAATTCTTATTCAGGTACCAAGTTCTAATTGAAATGTTCAATAGCCTCCTCCCCTCTAGGGCATTGCAATTTGCTCCCAAAATCATTAGTTGTAACCTTTTGTCTATCTCTTGGGATGTCAATTTATTAGTTTCGAATTCAAATAGGGACTGATAATTCATTGATAGGGCAGTGAAATTAATGAGTTGAAATTTTAATATCTTTAATTTTATCATGATAGATAAATTATAGATAAAATGTCAGGTACCTCAAAGAGATATCAGCAAAACCGTAGGTACCCAGTAGTGCCGAGCCCGTTAAGGCCATAGGAATTTTGAAATGCCATGATCCTGGAACATCTTGCGTCACGTGAATGCGTTGTAAAATATTGAAGGGCAAGTTTGGAGACACAGGGCAACGTTGCAGCTACACATTGGGGGACAGTTTGTCCCCTAATTCATCTGAGGCTTTTCATTAAAAGGATGAATTTGCTGTACAAAACTCACCATACCTGGGTATCTTTGTACTGTAAACCCAATTATAACCAAACGTATGAACTTAAACAAAATTACTTCTAAGCAAGCGAGTTCCATCGTCGACAACATCATCGCTTACCATCAGGTGAGATAGTGGTCAAACGCGAGCCTATCAATAATAAAAAGGAGTGTGTAAATATCTTAGCAGATATGAGGTCTGTTACCCCTTTGAGTAGTGATAAATCATACTTCTAAGTCACTGCAATCTAAAAATAAGCATGTTTATGCTCTGTGTAGATGCTTAGTTAGTTTGCGCAAGACCGACTCGGATTTGACCATTTTTTTTTAATATTCATTTAGCGTCATAAATTTTATTTTACTACTTACTTTAAACTTTAATAAAAATCACAAATATAAATAATTTTTAATCAATTCAATATCAAATAATTTAAAAGCCTTATAATATATAAAAATCATCCTGGGCTCGGTCCGGACAGCTACCGGACGGTCAGACAGCGAGCTACCCATTGCTCGCCGTTCGCAAGCCCGCGCTATAAGCCTGATGGAAGGGTAGATAAACATTTAAGTAACAGAACAAGGATGCACATACTAAAATGGGACGTCAATGCCATCAAGCCAACGTACGTAAAAAAGAGATAGGGAGATGTTCCCATTACGCCCTCTCTTCCTCAAACAAATATTTCAGATGCTAATTGGTGCCTTATTTTATTTTGATGCTGTTTTCAGGCATAGATTGTAAATGTTTTACAAAAATAAAGACAAGCATAGCCCCAATTGTGGTCCATAAAACTTCCTATCCTTCTTTGATAAGAAGTCAGTACTGTAAGGTAGCGACCAAAAACCGCTCAATATTTTATAACACTTTTCAATTTCCTCTTAACGGTCGAACGAGCACTGTGCCATTGCAATTGCACTTTAATTATCTCTAGAATCTTCCGCTGGCGGTGCCGTGAAACGCTTCCAAACAAATTGATGAAATATTGCACTGTACAAGAATTTATTTCATTCTGAAAATTGTTGCAAGAAAATTCCCTGGAGTCATTATTAATATTTTAGACGAGCTGCATTAATTAAACGAGATATTAGTTCTCTTTGAAGTGTTTAAAGTCAAATTTTGCACTTGAAGCATTCGGGGACCTACTTGTTTCATAGGAAATATGAATGCGGTTATAGAGCAGAGTTGGACGAAACGAGGTTATACTTCAAGCCCTATTTTTTCAATGGAAAGTCATGAAATAGCCGCTGTCACTCTGAGTGGAGCTTGAGGTAGTGTTAAAGTTTTACAGACTAAAAGTCGGCAGTTTTCCTTCTTCGAGACCCACAGAAACTATTTCTTACAATCCCACAGCCCTCGCGGACGGTGCCCTAACTTTTTGAAGTTCACGGGAAACCCGGCGCGCCGTCGACCGTAACCTGATCCTTATAGGACCGCAAGCTACCCGCTACTTGCCGTACACAAGCCCATGCTTGCGATGACCTAGGGTAACTAAAATATCTAGGTACTTCACCCAATCGTTGTACTGATCTTTTTAATTGTCAACCAATAGTGTTGCGCAGTTGGGCGGCCACTCATTGACATAATATAACTCATTAAATGACAGAAAATGAACCATTGGGTCTTGAAGTATGAAATATTACACAAAAGTTCATTTATAACAAAGATAAGCATGAAAAAAGAAGTTTTGTAAATTCATTGTCTAAAATAGCAAAATGTGGAATGGAAGCATCAAGCATTTCGATTCCGATTAGTTTGTTAAGGAATAGGTACCTACTTTAGTCTTTGAAATAAACTACGCTTGTCGACTTCTAAATCCATCAAAAAACATACGTAATTTTGCGTAGGCTTCGATTAATGGGCAACCAATTAATCGATTGCAGGTGTTACTTAGAAATAGAGGTAAACAATTAGGTTGCAGCTACGTAGTGTATTTGGTAGGCAAATACTGATTACACTGATTGCGCCCTAATTCCTAACTGTCTTGTGATTTACTAGCTTTAATGTCACACGACACCAAAACGAAGTTGTGCTGGATGAGCTTTTTTATTATTTTTAAAGTGATAACAATTGTTTTTATTTGTTTTTGTAAGTTTAAGGGTCTAGGTTTTTTTTTTACCAAACTTATCCCACTAATATTTATAAACGCGAAAGTTTGTATGTGTCTGTTTGTTACTCCTTTAATCTTTTGAATACCGTAATTAGAGACACAATAGAAAGACAATTGGTGTGCGAACGCTGACGTTCGCTTGGGGCTTGAGTAATTAAGCTCAAACATCTGAACGGATTTCTATGAAATTTTGCCCACTGTTAAATCATGTTCAGGAATATTTTCCTTTGGAATCATTTTCTGATTGCACTTGGGCAAAATCGCTGGCAAAAGCTAACCTCGGTTAAATGCATGGACAATACAGGACGAAGCTATACAAACAAGTTATTCCCAAATAATTTAAATACTCCTGTCTTAAGTAGTATTTTTTGTGTATAAAAATCTCTCACTTGTTGAGTTACTTCAGCATTATTTTGCATATGATATATTTTTAAGATTTGCGAATGAGTTTTAACATGAAGCTAAGTGAAAACAACTGTTATGCGAAAAACTTTTTTGAAAGAACGAAGGTCATTTTTTATTTAGAGGCATTATTCACAGATAAATATTGTACATAGAGCCCCTGAAAAGGCTATAACAATATGTTATTCTGCCCACTGTTTGACTTGAGCAACGATGACACAAATCATGACCCTCGCTTGAATACCACTTTCGGTAAAAAATGTTTTAAATATAAATTGTATTATAGATACCTGCGGTGTATCGTATACAACACCTTAAAAAAAACGAAAATTTTCACTAGTTTTTCTGTTGTAATACTAAATTAGCTAAATTATTTTTCTTCACAAGTGTGTTAAAAACGTCGTATGATACGCGTAAATATTAGTGATTACCGTCCTCGGTTCTCTTAAATCCCTCGCTTTCAGTTCGGGTCTAAATCTCCTCAGCAGTAATCACCAACATTACACACTTGTATATTATTTACTATGAATCAGTTCTAACAAATCAACGTTAATGTAATAACATCAATGCGCCAAGTATCCTTTTCGGCTAAGATTTTTTAACAGCATCCCATAGTATACGTGCCGTGTCCGCAGTTCCACAAGTTTCAAGAGTTTTCCTTGTTTATCCATTTCATATTACCTAATATTGGCAGTAGAGGAAACCGCTCAACTATCTGTAAACTGAATTTGTTTAAATTGTCTCTTTGAATGCGAATGCTGCATATCCAACGAGCCTTTCAAAGAAATAACTAAAACACTTTGACAATGACATATATACATGAGGTAACTGGGGATCTATTCTCGTCTAATGCTATTCATGGATTGAAGAAGTGATTTGAATAAAAATAACAGTATCGCATAAATAGATAGAATATACCTCTTTGCTCCACCTGGCTTTATTGATTTTCTTCTGATAACTTTAGGAATGTCAAGTTCTGTTACCTTTTCATCAATATTTCTTTTAAATCAGTACCTATTTACTTACCTTTAGACCTTTAGAAAGGCTTGCTAAAAGAATTATGAGTATACATGTAGATGGATGGATTGTGTGAGGAGTAATACGAAAGAAATGGGTGACAGGACTGATGAGAAGAAAAAAACGCATTGCTCTTTGAAATTCCCGGTTTTTCTCTATTATGCATGTTTTATATACTTAAACCTTTCTCAAGAATCGCTCTGTCTATTGTTGAAAATAGATATGCAGATGTAAGACACTGTGAGGGACATTTTTCATAATAACCCTTAAACCACTTAAACACTTGGGTCCCGACTGCCAGTATTTAAAATATTATATAGATAAGTGCAATCGGGTACAACGACTTTCTTATTTTAGGGCTTTTTCATGTATACTCAGAAAAGCAGTCGGGTTTTTTAGTTTTTTAAATTACCGTTTTTTTATTTTAACTGAAGCTACTGGCAGAAGCTACTTAATATAAGCTAGCACAACTCCATTCGTCCAAAGTAACTAATTTTCTTTACGATTTCCATAACTGAAAACTTATCTGTCCCAAAATTGAGGGTGATCTCGTCGAGTTAATATAAAACAACACCATTCAAAGTTGGGCCAGCCAGTCCCCCAGGATACGACATTCGCAAAGTTAAAGTGGAATATGGCGTCAAAATGTTTTTATGAGACACAACACAGAAAATTGAATGCGCTCAACTCATGGCGGATTTATTTAAAGCATTATTCACCCGTTGGAACACTCCGGGGTCTATTAACGTGGCTTTGGAGTTCAGACTAATGATCTGAAATCGAGATGTGGAATCGAATGCTTCTCCTACATCTTGATTATGTTATCGGACCGCGATTCGACAATCTCGATTTGGAACGTTCAGTTTGATGTCATTTGGAATGTTATTACAATAGTGATTCGAGATAAGTTTGAGATGCAGTCGCTGTGGGATCGAGAAGGCTAACGATCTTGTTAGAAAGCTGAGCGAGCCAGCGAACTGCACCGCATGGCTCAAGGTAATGAACCACGTTTGAGCGGCTCTTGTACTTGTCTGCCTTTAGAATATTTAATAGATACAACATCTTAAAATTTCATCTATTTAGGGTTTTCTACCTCAAAAAGAAAAAAACAGAACCCTTATAAAATCACTTTGTTGTCCGTCTGTATGTCTGTCGAGTTGAAATTAAAACCATATACTCAAGTCTGCGGTCCCTTGAAGCTGTCAAAAAATCAAACTTCTGAGTTAATGAAAAAAAAGAGATACGGCCTTTTATGTCGCAAGAAACGTATGTTTCGACCCTATAAAAATTCTTACACCCGTATTTACAAGTAAAACTAAATACTTGAGTAAAAGTAACTACTATTTGTATTCTATAGTTAAGAAAAATTTGAATTTTGAATGCAGATTTCAAACGTCAAGGAATGACTTAATAAGATAAGACTTAGTAACAAGTAAATACTTCTTTATAAATACGGGTGTTAGAGTACTTCCCATTGACTTAGAATCCTGAAATTTAGCGTGAAGCAAAGTCTTATAGCATAAGTTCAGGAAAAATCTGAAAACTGTTTTATACATATGTCACAAAAAAAACTCTTTTCGATTTGATAAAATCCTCGAGACTGGATTTGGGAATTGGACTATTTACATAAATAAGTTAGTTTGTACAGAACCACATAACCCTTAGTGTACGAGTCCGACTAGCACTTGCATGGTTTTAAGGTGAAACGACGTGTCAGACTCTGACTAAAATCCACCTGTGTCCTTCGGTTGCCCTTTGACTTCTAGGGTCACGGGCGTTTCGAACGTTTTCGCCCCAGCAGCGATCGACCCTACTGGGCCCCTTCAGTTACCATCATCACCTCTAAGAAATCTGCCTTAACGGCAGTATTCCCTTTTAAATTCTCAACAAACCTGTTTACACTGGCGTTAGTATATTTACGTAGGAATTATCATCACTCGTTTAACTCTAACATCTGCTCCTATTAAATAAATATACGAACTAAAGTGGTAACTATTTTATTAACAAAACAATCTCGTTCTCAAATTAGCCGCTCTAAATCAACTTCGGGAACATTATAAATATTCAACGCAGAACTCTTTGGGTGTAACGAGGAACAATTTTACTTCAGTAAAAGGTAGCTGCTTTAATAGTGAATTATCTAAAATTGCTTTTTTTTTCCACAACTATCACACAACGCTGTCTAATCTCAAGCTTAGCAGAGCTTGTATTATGAGTACTAGACATCTGATAAACATACTTATATTATCCAAATACATACATATTATAGATAAATTTTAATAATCTAATAATTTATAATTTTAATAATCTAATAATTTATATCTAATAATTGATAATTTGGGGACTGAGTCACCCTCGTCCGTAGGAGGATACCCACAGCTAGGCCCTACACGTGGTCCCCGGGTGGTGCTAATCAGGTGACACTAACTGGTGGTAGGTTTCGACCGTTGGCTTGTGACCACCCACTGGACAAAGGCGTACCGCCAAGCGGCCTAACCGTGTTCCGGTACGATGCCCAGTGTAGCCAATTCAGAGGAGTTGGGTCGAAGTGGCGGTTCCATTGCATGCAGACCAGCCTGCCTCGCGTTGGTATTGACGTATCGGGAGACTAGTCGCGGAGGGTAGCGGGATCCGAGGCACGGTGCACCGCTGGCCGACCGCAGTTAGTAGGGGGCCCAAGTAATGTGCTAGCCACACATGAAAGGCTGCCCCGCCAACTGACGAAAAATCCCGGAATGCACCATCGTGCTGGTTGGCGACCAGATGAGAGGGCCCGATGGTCATTTCCGGGGGGGCTCGGGCGTCCCCGCAGTCTCCAGACTAGTACCCCAATGATGCTGTCCTGCCAGTGCGAGGCTGAAGGTTAGCAGCATGGGATTCCATCTCACTTCCTTCTCCTCTTACCTTCACTCTCAATATGCCAAGGTTCAAAAAGAGGAACGGTAAACAGCGGCTGCACTCCCTCTCACTTAAAGTGCACCTCAGCAATATTCGAGGTCTGCACTCCAATCTCGCAGCAGTCCATCATCACCTGGAGACTGAGAAACCATCCCTCTTTTTTCTTTCGGAGACGCAAATTAAAAGTCCGTCAGATGTTTCGTACCTGTCTTACCCAGGGTTTATCCTGGAGCACAATTTTAAACCACACGCTGGTGTGTGTTTGTTCGCCCGGGACGACATCTGCTATCGGCGTCTCCGCAACCTTGAGGATTCCAGGTTCTCAACGCTTTGGGCGCTGGTGGACACAGGCATGGATAAAATTATCTATGCTTGTGTCTACCGTTCGCACAGCGGAGATCAGGAGACGACCAGGCTCACACAGTACCTCAGTGAGGCGGCGGATGCGGCTCAGCAGAGGTACCCCTCCGCACAATTGGTGTTACTGGGGGATTTTAATGCCCACCACCAGGAGTGGCTCTTCCCATACCAGTGCACAGACCATGCTGGTCGTGAGATGCGAAAGCTTGCGCTAACGTTAAATCTCACTCAGCTGGTCCAGGGTGCTACGAGGGTACCAGATGTTGATTCGCACACGGCCAATTGCTTGGACCTTCTGCTGACAACAGATCCAGACCGCTACTCAGTGTCGATATCATCACCGTTAGGGAGTTCCGACCACTGTCTGGTGAAATCTGTATCAGTTTTTTCTCCGCCCGATCCCTGCCCTAGAGGCACCAGGCGGGTTTGGCGATATAGGTCAGCAGATTGGGATGGCATGCGATCTTTTTTCGCATGTTATCCTTGGCAGCCTACTTGCTTTTCTTCGGATGATCCATCGTCGTGCGCAGATGCTGTGGCAGATGTGCTGCGGCGGGGGATGGAGTACTACATTCCATTCTCCGACGTCACAATGTCTAGCCTGGCTCGCCCTTGGTTTGGTGCGGATTGTGATCGCGCTAACGCGCTTAAACACGTGGCATGCCAGGCTTGGGCCGACGCTCGTATGCACAAGGCGAGTGACGTGAGTCAGAAGAAGAGAGCCTTCAACAGGGCTGCCAAGTCTTGCAAGAAGGTGATGCGGAGGTCTCGGTTCGACCACATTAGCCGCATTGGGAACAAACTCGCTTCATACCCTGCTGGTAGTAAAGCGTTTTGGTCCCTGGCTAAGTCGGTTGAATCGAACTTCTGCCGTCCCTCACTACCACCACTGCTGAAACCCGACGGGTCACTGGCCCACACTGCTGAGGAGAAAGCGAATTTGTTTGCCTCTCTCTTCGCGGAATCTTCGCGTCTAGATCCTGGTGACGCGCGGCCCCCTGCTTATCCTGATAGTTGCGAGACGAGTATGTCCGATATTCGCATCCATCAGAAGGAAGTCCGTAGGGTGCTACGTAATCTTGACGTGAACAAGGCTAGTGGTCCTGACGGGATACCGGCGGTTGTGTTGAAAACGTGTGCGCCTGAACTGACTCCAATCCTGACACGCCTATTTAGGCTCTCATTTGAGACCGGAAAAGTGCCGACTGCATGGAAGAAAGCTAATGTACAGCCCGTGCCCAAAAAGGGTAGTCGTGCTGACCCAGCTAACTATAGGCCAATCTCAGTAACGTCCATTCTCTGCAAGACAATGGAACGTGTACTCAACAGTAAGCTCCTGGCATACCTAGAAGCCAATGATATCCTAAGTGACCGACAATACGGATTTCGCCGAAATCGGTCAACTGGTGATCTTCTAGCGTATGCCATCCACACCTGGAGTGAGGCCATCGAGAGGCACGGGGAAGCGCTTGCCGTCTCCCTCGACATCTCGAAGGCTTTCGATAGGGTCTGGCACGAAAGCCTGATTAGTAAGCTTCCTTCTTTCGGTATACCTGCTGGATTGTGTGCTTGGATCGCAGACTTCCTGAGGGACCGGTCCATCCGAGTGGTCATCGATGGTTGCTCGTCTGGTCAAATGACCATTAATGCCGGGGTCCCTCAGGGGTCAGTGCTCTCGGCAACTTTGTTCTTGCTGCATATAAACGATCTGCTTAAACCCGGTACTTTTGGGTATGCAGACGATAGCACTGTTGCTGAGAGTTACATATCCAGTGCACGAGCTAGTGGGTCCCAGATCCGGTCTCTTCGAGAGGCTATGGTTGAGCGGTTGAGCTTGTCCTTGGAGGCTGTCTCGGAATGGGGCGATGCCAATTTGGTCAGGTTCAACGCTGCTAAAACCCAGGCGTGTCTATTTTCCGCTAAA
Source organism: Leucania comma (assembly GCA_958295575.1). Lineage (NCBI taxonomy): Eukaryota > Metazoa > Arthropoda > Insecta > Lepidoptera > Noctuidae > Leucania > Leucania comma. The sequence continues at coordinate 10,087,630 of OY282468.1, forward strand.
AGGAGTCAATTCAGCCCTGCTCCAACTTTCCGGGGTGTAACCGTGCCGATATCCGACCATCTTGATCTTCTTGGTGTAACGTTGACATCTACTCTCAACTTTGGGCCATACATCGAAGCAAAGGCTCAACTGGCTGCAAAAAAGCTTGGAATCCTCGCAAAGGTCAGACGGTACTTCACGCCGGATCAGCTGCTTAAACTTTATCAAGCGCAAGTGCGATCGTGTATGGAGTACTGCTCTCATCTTTGGGACGGATCTGCCCGATACCAGCTTGATGCGCTTGAGACTATTGAGAGGCGAGCCAAGAGGATCATTGGCAATGATGCACTCGTCGAGTCGAGGCTTCAAAGTCTTGAGCATCGACGCCGAGTTGCTAGCCTGTCGGTTTTCTACCGGTTACATTTCGGGGAGTGTGCGTCGGAATTGCATAGCCTAATTCCGCCTAGCCCGTTCCATCATCGGACTACCAGACGTACGGCGTTGCGCCACCGGTACATGGTGGACATCCCACCTATACGCACAAAGCGTTTTGGGAACACTTTTATTATGCGTACAGCTAAGGAGTGGAATTCCCTGCCGGAGTCTGTGTTTCCTGATGGCTACAACCCGGGAATCTTTAAGTCAAGAGTGAATAGGTTTCTTCTAGGTAAGCGCGATCCATCGTCGACCGTATCGTCACTTTCCATCAGGTGAGATAGCGGTCAAGCGCGAACCTATCAATAATAAAAAAAAAAAAAAAAAAAAAAATTACACCCAAACACTGAACAAATGATCGTGCTCATCACACAAACATTTGTCCTGGGTGGGAATCGAACCCACGACCTCCGGCATAGCAGTCAGGGTCTCTAACCACTAAACGTTTTAACCGAGCGTTACGTTAAGCGGAAAACGAGCAAGCCACAACAAATTTTAATTGACATTTAAACTTATAACAATTACTCTTAAAGTGCACATATTTTGCACAGATGAAACCAACCCAAAGGACCAATCCACAAACTGCGTGGGAAACCCTTGGACCACAAAAAATAAAGTGTATTTTTATTGCCCTCCGAGATACAAACACAAGGTATTATTAAATTTTTATCGGCCTTTTTGCTCGATTGTTTGTTTTTATGTTCTTTCCTAAATATTACATTTCCCTTACCACGAGGCACCATAAATAGACATACGAAAATAGAGCTTCGTTTCCTTAGTTAAGTAAAACAATCAAAAGCTTAGATATAGCGGTTATAGATGTAAGAACATCGTTCAGCAGTTACTGAAATTATCATGAAGCTCAACGTTTAAGGCAAACTTCCTCATGGGCCGATTAGCTGGATTCATATGCAAATAAGTAGGTACTGTAAGTTACTGTGAATCTGCCCAGACGCCAACGCCAGTTAATCTATCGTATTCAAGATAAGCGTGACAGGAGGGCACGTGACGTAACACGCGGCGTGAATGGCATCCCGACGTGACGGACGTGACACCGACCCGGCCGATTGTGAGCACCCTGCATCCACACGCCACTGCATTCGAACGGCATTCACTACACGCATCAATACATATATCACTGCCAATGGAAATAACTGGCATTGTTAATTAAAACTTACCTGGGACAAACATTTGCGAGCACAATACAAAAAAGGCAACAAATCCAATATAAAAGCACGTTATTGGATTTACCTTCCATATGAGGTGTGCATGCAACACTATAAAACTTTTCAGTGCAAGTTTAATAACACATGTGTTGCGAGATTTCCATAAAAAAAAAATCAAAATAAAACAAAGAAAATTCAGGCGCATCGGTTCAACTCGATGCGGCTGCCACGTACACAGCTTGTTACGTAAATTTCAACAATATACAAAGGTATTCTCGTAAATAAGGACACACACAAAGCGTAAAATGAAAGCAAAGGGAAGCACCGACATGATTTAGAGGGAGGTAGCTAGATAATAATATTCAAGAACCAGATTACCATAACTTAACTGAGAGATTGGCTCGGCCTACCCTGGATCATTATTTAAATCACTGGCTGCATGCAAATTACTCAGATATCGGATAAACATGAATTGAAAATTAAACAGCGGTAGGTATTCAATCGCATTCCGGTAATCTGTGAAACAATAAAGGAATATTTTCATTCGGATCGCTTGTTTTTGGAATAAGTAAATGAATGTACATACCCACAGTATTGAGGACGTATTTCACGGCTCGGGACTTCATTTATTAATTAATCATTTGAATTCTCGACATACTTTTATGTCACTTTGTTTCACACAGCATCTTGTATTTTTCAACCGATCGACTGTAGCGGTTGGGTGAAAAACCCAAATCGCCTTTGACCCCTCGGGTCTTTTGTCCGCTCCCTCACCTGCCGTTTCATTTTGAGGCTACCACACACCCTTGTGGGGTGTGAGGTCAATAAAGGCTTTTGTGGATCCTTTCGAATACAGCTTACCTGTTAACATTTAACTCTTTTACTTTGTAGCCTCAAATAGACTCCGCATAAATTAACCAATTGGCTTCATGAAATACGGACATTTTCTGTATACATGAAAGGCAAAGTCATTCACTGACTCAATAATAATTACGATCAGTCTAAACTCTTGGAACCAGAACGCTGAATTTCTGCACAAAGGTTGATTTTATGCTGTATAAAAAGAATAAGAAATGATTTTACAAAATTCACGTCCTAAGGGGACGAAAGGGTGATTCAAAGTTTGTATAGTGAAACCTACTTTAACGCTGGCGAAGCCACTGGCAGAAGCTAGTCGGAAAAAAAATTGAATAAGAGAATCATTAAAAGAGAGATCTGTATGTAAACATACAAAAGGCATGCCGTTCTACTTAACTACAAAGAAAATAATTCTGAAAACATGGAAGGTGAAGTTTTAAAGATTTCAATCAAGTCGAGTCCCGTTTTACTTTAAAAGACTTTCTCTAGTCTTGTTATAAAGTATAAATAGAGCTCAGTCGTATTCATAGAAGAAAAATCCCGGCAAGCCCCTTTACAGACGAGACTCTCCGACGGAAAATGAATGTCGCCTACGCCTCACCTTAGAGATATGATATTTTTTAAAGAAACCCTTTTATGATCAATATTACCTACCCGGTATTTTCTTGGCTCGTTTTTGCCGATATCAACTATACGGAAAAAGGCGAGGCGCAAATCGAGGTATTTTATGACTTCTATGCAAATTTTTGTCTCTGCGAAGCCACGGATCATATTAAGTACATGAATCATATTGGCATCGATCTAGCCGAAGTCAAAGCTTTGCAAATCTGGCTGATTCATATTGATTTATCATGCCTCTCGCTGTAGACACTGGCGAGCACCTCATCAATTTTAAACTGTAACCAGAGGTGCGTGTGAACCGCCATGTAGTAGTAAACTATCCGGGCGATAGAGCGGCAATCAATCACTTAGTGAGTAACGTGTTGCGGTACACAAGTTTGTAAGCGAAGCTGTTCATCTGACGTCTTCTCCGAACAAGTCGCCCGCGCCAACTGAATCCCCAGAGAAACGAGATTTATGGAATACCGGACCAGCTCAGGACCGTATTGTCCGCGCCAGGATATTAAACGTCACCATCTATCAATATTGCACTACATTATTATGTCGAAATAGGTCAAATATTTAATTATGTGATACGACATTTAATTAACAATGCGGTTCTTAACAACACGCCTTAAAACCAAAATAAACAAACGTCCAATAAATTCAGTAGCCTAGACAGTATTAGTACAGGCAAAACGCCAGATAAATTCATCAGACTGCTTAAATAATGTTGATATTGAAAGAATGAACATCCCAAACATCTTTATGTACTAGCATACATTATCAAACTGAATGAGAAAACTAAAAGTGTTTTCCACTCATTCCTAAGTGATGTGAAACATTTTTTGTTTTGGGATTGCAAGTATTTTTGACATTTTGGGTCAATGTCGCGTCGAGCGTTCGATCGTCTGGATCGCAATATTTCTTTTATTCATAACTCGATTCTTTCCACAAGTCGATGGACTATGAATAACGAACATTTTCAAGCTTGGTGCTGGTGAGAGGATGGGCTGCTCGCCAAGTGAAATTAAATTATTAGCCGAAGGAGCGGCGAGATCTTGCACTTGTATCATAGTGGCGATCATTTAACCATTTAGCAACCGCATTTAAAATCTACCCGAATCGAATGAAAAGAATAAAAATGTGGTGAAGTGTCGACTTTATCCCGTTTGTGATTCCAGTGGCTGCAAAGTTTACAAAAAAAAAAATCTAAAAATGCGTTTCTATCGCAACGATGCGATATCAGTTAACGATGCGCCGAGCTTTTTGTTTCATCTCGAAAATGGTTCTGGATTTTGTTGATCTGATTTTCTGTAAACTTTTGACTTGTTACAGGCGTCACAGCTTTCTCTTAAGCAGTGATTGACTTTACATTGGAGTGGAGTTTCTTGGTTGATCTTGACCATAGGGATCAGTAGATATCTAGTACTTTTCATTTTTCTGATTACCCGACTTCTTGACAGTCCAAAAGTGCCAAGTTTTAGTTGCAAATGCGGAAAATGCGACGCCACAAAATGCCAATTTTAAAAATAAATTTTGTCCGTCATTTTACCTTCGTACATCGCGGCATCGGTCGCATTTTTGCCCAAAATTCTCAGAAACCCAAATCCAAATCAGTGTTTTTTATCCGTATTGATGCACTAATTTATGCACATAAAATATAAAAAAATGGAGAAAACATTAAGTCTAGTGCAGCCTTGCAGGCCGTAATCACTTTAAATTACGGTCATAAACATTCTACTAATGAATTCGGTAATTTACGTTAATAGCTACCACGTTGAAAGTTTCCACGTTTTCATTCATTTGTGGTTTTTGCTGACGCTTTATAATTTAAGTTTTCCTTGCTGCAGCTATCATGAAACTTGATTTAAAATTCATGAAATAAATAAAATAACGACTCTACGTGTAAATTTGTTTAAATATGTTTTGAAGCTCTACAGAACCTAAGTTTTAGGTTCATGGAGATTATAGGCATCACCTGAAATACTCAAATTATTTATTAACTGAATAATTGGACACTCAGTACATGGGCATTTAATTAAGCAAACAAAAATACAACTAAATAGAGAGCAACCTTCTCTTATTTAAGTCGGTTTGGCTCTTTTTTATATTAGTACGATACATGTTTGATTAGCCTTTTTTTAATGTGGAAATCATCAAAAATCTTTTCCCGCTGTGAAAAATGAAAAAAAAATATTTTATTTAGTACACATTATTCATCACACACAACGTAGAAATAACATGTAGACACTTGAGATTATATATAAAAAAAAGAAAACGTGTGTCTTATGGCTGCACCAAAAAAGGTCCAGTTCACCAAAAATACCAGACAGCTACAGGGTAGTTGCTTGACACTGGTTTTCAACTGAATCTTATTGCGAGTGTACGCTTGAAAATTGGTTTATCTGGTTGGAGCATGATGGCGTATCAGACTTTTACCCAATCGTGTTTCTTCAATTGGCCTTTATGTTCCAGAGCCATCGTAAATGATTTAAAATGTTATCTTATTTAAGAAGCTTTAAGGAGCTTTTGATCACCACGCGCGTAGCTACCGCCGTATCTGCCGTATCAACTATACGGGGACCCACGCTACAGGGACCCCAACGTAGGCAAAAATTCGCAAAATGTTATCCACAACCGTCTCCCAGGGTAAAACAAGCATTTGTATAAAAAGTACCATATTTTTTACACGGGGCCCTATGGGACTTTTGATACGGGGGTGTGGGACTAGCTACGCCACTGGCTATTATCAACCTTTATCATCCCCATAACTACCATGACCACTACTTTTGTCACGACAAAAAGATATCATTATCGCCACCGTATAATTTCACTGGCGCCTTAACATCCTTGCACCTCAGAGTATCAATTTAGACCAGCCAACAATGGAGCAGCACCACGAGTAAGTAGTAAGGCAAGCTACGCGTTATATCAATTAGTTCGCAAATTAATGGAAGCGCGGAAGGCATTTATATTGAAAGCTCGACTGCAGCTTTGCTAAGTGTTGTTACAAGGATAGTGCAAGCTTTAAATTAAATTATTTTAAGTTTACTGTAGATATTGTCTTGATATTAAGCTGAAAATAGTTCTGTGTTCATATTGTCGTTTATGCTCAAACCGTGTAAGGGCCGGGACACATAAACACGATACGACGTCGTGTCATACCACGATACGGCGTCGTTTCACGATGCCACGTCGCGTCGTGGGAATCTACGACGAGCATCGTAAAAAACTACGTCGCTACATCGTAAAGTGCCACGATACACGGCACGACGCATCGTGAAACGACGCCGTATCGTACCACTATACGGCGTCGTTTCAGGACACGACGTCGTATCGTGTTTATGTGTCCCGGCCCTAACGATTTCACTCCTTGTGAGGCAGTGGTTCCCAACATGTGGTCTACGGACTACTGATGCTAACAGAAAAGTCAATTAAATAAGCCAGCTCCCAGAACCTGGTTATATATATATTTTTTTAAACTAACTCTAATTTTATTTCATAATTATGTTTACCTACAGAGTGTCATATTCCCACAAGCGATAAAGCTCAAAAAAAATTAAAATTAATAAGCCAGCTATTTTTTTTTTTTAATTTATTGTGTTTATACTTTGCTTTATAATATGTAAGGATCTCTACACTGTTTATGTGTCTATCCACTAACTTCTCCCAAACCATACAACGGATGTAGTTTTCACCAATAGAAAGATAAAGGAGGTAGATTTATTTGTATCATTTGCACCTGAACAAAGCCAGGGCGGGTAATAGTCTATATGTCTATACGAGTATTATAAAAAAAAAAGATTTGTATTTTTATTTGAAATGAATTGGATGGTCCGCAAGAGTTAAAATATGGTTCGCGAAAGGTTAAAAAATTTCAAACTCATCTTCATCTTCTTGCCCTTGTCCAGTTTGAAAAAAAAAAATCCAAACTAATGTCCAGTCTAAAAAAAAAGCAAACAGATTGTAACTTTTTAGTTTTCTATGACACTACTCGTTATTTTTGATTTTAAAGAATAAACATGCTCCAAGTTTTAAATTTTTATTTTTATTAAAATGGTATTTTTTTTTGGGCTTTTGGTCCCTGCTAAAAAAGCAAAGGCTTGAGTATTAATATTAATTTAACCTTACTTTCTCCAAGCGTTCCTTAGAAAAGGGGTTTTGACAGACTGACAACAAAGTGAGGAGTCGGTAAAATCGGAATCCTATAAGGATTGGATTTGGATTTCATTTGGATGTATGACCGCCAAATCGTCCGCTTGAGTAATGGAAACCTAAAAAAGTTGAGAACCATTGCTAGAGGGTAAGACACACCCTCTATTTTCAAACAGGTTTTTGATGAAGAGATGTCGTTGTTTTCACTCACGGGGAAACACGCAAGTTATGGAGACTTAGGGGAGAATGTTTTGTTCACTGTATTTTCTTCTGTTGCTTCCTCAAATGGTTTCTTTTTTGTTGTTTTCCTACTAAACAGCTAGGTAATTTCTAAAATTGCTGCAAGATACGTCCTCATATATCTTACGGTAAAATGTTATGTTGTGACACATTTAAGATTACTTTCACTGCTCGAACAAATCTTTCAGAATATCAATATGTACTTAACAGCTTCATAGTAAATAGATTCTCTTTCTACATTATCGTATCCTGTATTACATACCCCCTTGATGTTTTTTAGCCAGCAAAAGCCATCAGTATTTCCGGTTGGGTGGGCCACACCACAAAATGGCTGCAAGGACCATTGAATTTGGGAACTTGAAACGAATCTAGTAGGGAAAGGGGAAATGCAAATGTTAATGGCAGAAATATAAACGTTTTACGAATCTAAATAAAGCTTCTCTAATAAACTCATGAGTATTCATAAAAAGTAATCACACGCAATAAGTACCTATTATAGCTACATTAAGCACATTAGCAGTAACTAATGTCATATTGAGCCGAAACAAAGACATTAAAAAGCTCATATAAATGAGTGAGCTAGTTAGTTCATTTTTTCACAATAAAATCATGGCGTTAAAACGAAACACATTAACAGAACAAGGTTTAATAGGTTTTATGACATCATAAAAAATATCAAGGGAAATAAAGTGCGGCCCTAGGGTGTACAAATTGAATTAGATCCTGGCTCGGCGCCAGGATGCGCCGTCCTTAACACACTATAACTAATCTGGACTTAAAAGGACAATAATACAATAAGAGTGACAGCGGCGAGATGCAGTGGTCTGTAAAATTGGGATTATCTCGCCTTTACTGGCCGAAGCTTGCCCGAAGCGAATGTAGCGGTCTACAGCAAAGCTGTTTGCGCTCGTTTTGCGGTTGACGGTAACTAAAAGTGAGCGAGCGTTTGCCCAATGCCCCATTTACTGGATTGAAAATTTTACGAGTAAAAGCTTTATATTCTTGCCAATGCCAGAAGGTACTTAATTGAACCTCTATCCCCAGGCTATGCTTACCGAGAATCCATCAAAGAAAACAAAGGAAGTTGCACTACCAACGTACCTCCAAACATCTGTACAAACAAAACCAAAATTTATGTTCGCATGAAACAGCAGAAAGTTCACCAATAAAAGCACATAAATGTGTGTGACCATGTGATCTTAAACGGAATCGTTTGAAACGAAAGGTCGTCCTGAAGTGCTCAGTGGCAACAAAGTTGTCGAATAGCTCCGAAGTATTCCGAAGTACCCTGGCGCGCCCCGAAGTACTTCCTAGTGGAATCGTAATATATCCTCACTTACTTAATTAATGCTATAAATCCGTCCCAGCATTCCAGGTGGAGCTTGTCGCAATCCCACTGCAGACCACTGCACTATAGTATAAAGTGTTAGTGCTACATATTTTATTTCTTTTGCGGCATTGTTAGCTTAAAATATTTGAAAAAAATTCTGAGGTAACTCTTGCTAAATGTTACATAATGAAGGTTCATTTAACTTCTTATGAACACTACTTATTACTAATACTTTTTTACGAGGACAAAGTTAAGTAATAATTTCAAATGTTTAATGCTAAAAAAAATCAATTACTAATAGTTATAATCGACCACAATCATTATCCTCCATGTGGCTGTGACTACATACACCATGTAGATTATTTCTGTTAAATTATTTTCTATACAAACTATGAATTTAATCTGCAAATTGTATACTGTTTTACTAGCGTTCCCGACCATCCGCAATGCAGCCGACTCCATTTTAGAGCCTTCTGAGCCAAGAGGCTATAAAGGCTCCACTTAAACGTCAGCGAAGCTAATTACAAGAAACATGTTTAATACCCAAAATTGGGGGCCGCACTTCCAAGCTTTAGTCCACTGCACATCATTAATCTGAGCCGGCTACAACTTTCCGCTTCGAAAGTTTGCTTGGTTCTCGTCTTACCGGAAGACACTTGACTTAAGTAGTTTGACTACAGTTTAAAGTTTTGTTGAGTTAAAAAAAGTTATTGCTTCGATAACTTTAAATCGATGATGCTTGAAGAATGTTGGGTGCTCAACGGTGGCCTACGATTAGCGTTTTATGCCCTAGTTAATCTCAAATAGGAAGAAATATCGACAGTACTCTTGCCAAATGTGAACGAGGAAACTCGACGCCAGGCGGCCTACGGGCATGCTGCCCAAGTCATAAGGCAAAGCTGGCAATTTGCTTGGCAGTAATTCTTTTAGACATTTATTTTCGATTTATTTACTATTTAATAAGCGCGTTCGCTTCGCTATTAAAATTATATATATTAAAAACAAAGGGAATAGATAATTAAGCTAACTATCATTCCATCTGCAGCTATGGATAGGCAGGTCACTTCACTTAAACTGGTGTTTGACAGTGTGATAACTTCAAAATAGCTCTGCTGAATATTCTGATAATAAAAACGGCATCCATCTAAAAAATCGCATCGAGAGAGCAGTTGAAATAATAGTTAAACGAAATCGTAAAGTTGGTGTGGAACGAATTGTATAAAGTAGAGAGTGCGCGAGGGTTGGCGGCGGGCCAGCGCACCACCGCGGTGTATTGACAGGCCGCGTCAGCGAAAACAATTAACAAATTATCTATTAACCCACCCACAATTGAACTTGGTATTACTATCAAACAAAACTTTACAGTTTGTATGAAAAATATAGGGTACAGTGCAATATTTCAGTTCTACAGTTTGTCATATTTCAACAATTCACAAAAGGCATGCAAAAAACAATAGTTTGCTTTCGTGTATTTTATACAATAGTTGGAGAACCTGTAAAAAGAGCCAAGAGGCGTAAAGTGCAATACAATGTGGCTGGTCTCGTAGCAATTTTTCAAGCGGATGCTGCGGTCGGGCGGCCTGCTCGGCAGCTCACCACTACAGTGGTCCTATAAAGCGACCGGACTGCACGCATTGCGATCCTGTTTTGTTCCTTTTCACCACATAAAATTGAAAATTCAGCTTAAACGAGAGCAGTTACGCCAGTAAATGCCTCTTTTATTTCGACTTGCCGTGCAAAAACCCACAACATTCGGTTGAATTGTGCTCAGCTACGATTGTATTGAAGATAATACGATCAGTTTTAAGCTTCTGTGTTTTAACGCATTTGTAATTAAATGATATTTTATATATAATAAATATTTGATATGCTTAATCAGAGCAAATCTACTTAACCGAGGACTCTATAAATAAATCGCGGTGTGGCGCCTCCCCTATTGAGAATGTCAATTTTTACATAACATGTTGTGGAGTATTTTCGTAATTTGGAGAAATTAAAACTTGAATTGAAAATGACATTTTAAGTTTAAAAAAAAAAACAAAAAATTCTTAATCGATCATCATCATCACTTATATAAAACTTGTATTTTATGAACTTGTGCCCGTATTTATGGAAATAAAAAGTATGCCATATCCTAATTCAGACCTATCTGTGTTCCTTATCGAAATCTGCTCAGTTATTTAGGCATGGTTGATAAACAAACGTTCGACCGATATTTATATTAAACTAGTATTACAAAGGCAAAGTTTTATTTGCTTCTGCGTATGTTTGTTACATCTTCGCACGCACACGCTCAAACGGTAGCACAGATTTGAATGAAAACTACGTGAGCAGTTTGGTAGCCTATGTAAAGCAGATAGGATATTTTTTATCCTTTAGGATAATGTTCCACTCAAACGCGGATGAAACCGCTGGTGGTTCTTATTATTACTTAATGTTTTTACTTGGGAATAAAAACTAATTTGCTATAATATGTTGTCCACAGTGATGGGGCGGATTCCGCTTACGTTGCGCAGCGGAGCGGCAGGCGGCGGCAGCGCGGCGGGCGCGGCAGCGTAGCGCGGCGCGGTGGCGGGTGCGCGCGCGTCGGCGCCGGCGCATGCACGCCACCGGCCACACGGACCGCTCGGGCGGCGGCGGCGGCGGCGGCTCCTGGCGCCTCCCGCCCGACGAGACCCTGCAAGTCGCCGACCCCAAGTCCGCCAAGGAGGAGGTCAGATTGCCCATTCCCTTTTATATATCGTCTTCACCCAAACATCTCATTACTAACCTCCAATCTCTAATAGATAAATAACATTCTGTCGTCGATAGCAATATTGTCGAAACATCAAAGCATATTTCAATCCTGCACATTTTTGCATATTGTGACAATCGTAATTGCTAATAGAATAGCAGTTTGTGAAGATACTCTGATCCACAACTTGCAGAGGAATGCAAGGATCGTCAGTTTTTTTTTTTTACTGCTGCGCAAATACCTCTACAAAATTCGTCAAAGTATTAATTAGAGTACCTACCTCATTAAAACAACTATTATAATTTGTTCTATACCACTTAAAACTACACGAATAAATGAACATTTTTTTTATTCAGCTGAATAATAATAATAAATGAACTATTGAATTTCTAATAATTCAACTCAATGAAAGAAAGGACTAAATTCAAATCAGAACTTCAGTTTAAAGATCCTGAACTTTTAAGAGATTGAAATCAAAATTTTATTCTCACAGCACAGCTTCACGGCAATAAATCAAATAACTTTAAAACGTAAAATTCATAAAAAAAAAAACAGTATTCGTTGTTCCAGCGACGAAGAGCAATCGAAGTTATACAGCCTTCGTCGTCGGAATGGTCGTAATACCGCGTCATTGAACCCGACACCTTCCGACGCCATATAATAAATCAAATCCCGGTTTCTTCGCCTATTTTTAGCGACGCTCGAGATTGTTGACGAATGTCATTTTATTTTGCCACACCTCATGCTTTAAAATAGATGATAATAAATTGTATAAAAACTTTAATTTCGGATAACATAGAAACCATTTCCTTAATGAATAATAATTATTATAACAGACAATAAATTAATTATAAGTGAGTCAAGTACTTACCGAGGCATTTCAGGTGGATAATGATTCCGAATGAGATGCCTCAGCACGGGAGCTCTCGGATCCTCGGCAACGACTTTCAGGATGCTATTGCCACTCCCCCGAATCCTCCTCACAAGCGATGCCACCTTTTTTCTGATGATCGCATGTAAACCATCTGTACGCGATTGGCAAACACTCCTGAGGTAATACAGATACGAGGGAGTTTCAACATCATCCTGAAAACATTATTATAATGGACGCTTAGGGCGCTTAGCGTCTCACGTGAACAGTTGAAACACAGACTTCCCGTGTACAGGCCTTATTAACAGTACAAAACAGTAACGATCAAATATTTTTCCAGGACTTATACCAAGGAGATGGCCACAACTGGCGAAGCATCATATTTTCATTGATGGTCATCAGTTTTGTCATAGCCGGTATTGTCACAGCTATTTATCTATTAGGGTGAGTTGATGCTTTACTTTAATTTAGATCTTGAAAAACACGTCGTTAACTCTTTTATAAATGACTTAAGTATGCGAAAGTTGGCGAGGAAAACTTTGATAAGAGCAATTTTGTTGAGAAGAAAGTTAATTCTGCCTTTGTCATTTTGGGAGCTGCAGAGTGGGAGTTGAATTGTGAACATTAAAAAGCTCTAAAACGTTCAATAATCACACATTAGTTGCGTCACCGTCACATCATCAATTGGTCATATTTGTGAATGATGGAGATGCGCAGTTTGTGACGCAAATTATGTGTGGGGTCAACATCCTATGCCTTCTAGGAATCCATATTTTTTCACATCGGTGACTTGAAACTTTTTAACAATACATTTTCATCAGGTATGTGGACGAGTTATTGTATTGGTCTGGCCGACGCATGCGGCTGGACGAGTTCCTGCACGGGGACCTGACGGGCGAGCGACTGCCCACGACCTGGGTCAGCTCACACCAGCTGGTGTACCAAGCCGACGACGGCGGCCTGCTGGCGCTCGATACCTTCAACAACACGCTCTCTGTTCTCGTCACCAATCACACATTAGTGAGTCTTAAAATTGATGAATTCTGCTTTACCTATAACTAAACAAAACCAGCAAGATCTGAAAGTCTAGTCCTTATTTAAACGATTTATTTGCCTTTAACAATCATACATTTATAACCAGCCAGCATAAACAGAAAAAAGAAAGTCTTTATCTTTTTCATACCTCTGATCTCATGTTAGTACCCAAGTTCTGTAAGTGCGGACGGTATTACTTCGATGCTCTTTACTGTAAAATTTATGGCGACATCCCCGATTCTCCATAATGGCGTTATTATGCTGCGGGTAGCGAGCTTCGGGGAATGAAAATTTGAGTATGCCGCCGACTTTAAAGAGGATATTTCGCATTATGAAGGAATGAAGATATTTACGGATATTACTGGAGTAAAACGCGAAATTTGTCAGTTCAGTTGACTCGAGTTTTACCGTGTGGGGTCGTTATCGAGTCAGTGCGCGTCCCGCACGCTCTATTATTACATCAACACTCGCTCGTGAAAGCTTCGCGCGGACGGCACTGTGGCCGTGTGACTGGAGCTCACCCCTCTTCCGCAAAGTATATTTTAACCTAACCCAAGAGGCTTATCACAGAGTTGACTCGGACTTTTGTTACTTGAAACATCTGTTACTTTAGTACATTATTGTTTTAAAGCTACTTTAAAAACGAATTACACTTTTTGATCACAGAGGCAGCTAAATGTGCGCGGCTACCAGTGCTCCCCGAACCTGCGCTTCGTGCTCTTCCAACACAATATCAAAGAGGTACGTATCTGCTATCTGAGGTGGCATATTTACCGTAGGTTTTCTTTTTTTTTGGTGGTGGGTAAAATCATCCAATGACATCTCCCACCCTTGGGCGGAGCGGGAGATAGTGTCAGACTCTTACTGACTAAAAACCCACCCCGTTCCTTCGTGGCCTTAGATACCAGGGCCGGGCTTTCCTTTCGGAAACAAACCCTTGGCCCCAGTAGGCTTCGACCCTGCCTGCCTGCAGTTAGCAGGCTGGGTCTCTACGGTTTGCTGACAACTCCTTGAGGCGCGCGGGAACAGTGCGCACCGTTGATGACCTAGGCTTGGTCCGGATGGTTACCGGATGGTCAGACAGCGAGCTACCCATAGCTCGCCGTCCGCAAGCCCGCGCCTACGTTGGCTGGAAATCAGAATCGGAATCCCCGCGGCGGCTGGGCCGTGAGGGCCGTTGCCTCTCGCGTGCGGCCTCCTCCTTTGCTAGCATTATATTTACCGTAGGTGTGGGCTTGCGGAAGACAAGCCCAACCGGATTCGATGAGGGCACGTAATGCTCTACTTATGCATCAAAGAGATGTCAGCAAACCCGTAAGGGCCCAGCAGGGTCGAAGCCTACTAGGCCCATGGGTCGACTTCTGAAAGAGAAACCCGTGGCCCTGGAACGCAAAGGGCAACTGAAGGAAGATAAGTGTGGTTTTAGTCAGTAAAAGTCTGATACACCGACGCGATCCGCCCTAGAGGGGAGAAAACATTGCACCGTTACACTTGTAATCGTTTCTTTTTCTCCAAAATAAATGAGTCATTAGTTATTCATATTTGTTATTTCGCAGGTTTACCGACGGACGTTTACTGCGCACTACACCGTTTATGACGTCACAAATGAGTGAGTAGCTTTTGATATTTGATTCTTGAAGGTCTCAGTTAAGGGCACCCTGAAGTTTCCGTAATTAAATTTCCGTCTGAAAATTAAATTCACGTCTCAAATTGGTTTTCAGTCACCGCACCTCCGCCAAAAGTGGTGTTTGTTTGGCATATCATAGGACATTCAGAGGCCCTACCACGAATTATTCAGAGATGTAATTATACATCGTTAAATTTTGATCGTCTTAATCCCATGGAGGGTCGATTCGGTACATGAAACACTATCGATTTGCAAAGATAAAATTAAAAAATAACGCATTTTTTTTAACTCGAATTAATTTACGCATGTACGAAATTAATTTCTTTAAGTAAACGTCAGCTGGACGAGTTCAATGACCTGCAGGTAGTTAGTACGCTACGACTGAAACTACCTACAAGGTCATTGACTCGTTTACTAGAAATTAATTTCGTACATGCGTATATGAATTCGTTTTAGAAAAAAAGTACTTTGTTTTATATTTACGAATCGATAGTGTATCATGAACCGGATCGACCCCCCACGGGATTTAAACGACAAAATTTAACGGTGTATAGAATGTCCACCATCCTTCTTTCTCGCTCGCATGCCTGACTTTCCTTTAGAGTGTTTTTAATATCGTACGGATTTCATCACGCATGCGGATTTGCTCCGCATGCGTAGCCTCCGCAAATGTACTTTTCATACAAGCATTTATTGTAACGCGTTTTTTTTTGCCTTTTAAAATTTTCTGCATGATATTAAAAACACCCTTATTTCAACGTGTACGTTTTGGTTGAAAATTATTCGGAGAACTGGTTTATTGCATAAATAGTATCGATGTAAAGTATAACAAATGTGCGGGACGCGCGCACGGCATGGCTCGTCTCACCCTGAAGAATATAAAATATTTTCACGATCTCAATTTGTTTCCTTTGCACATTCATCAGTTTCCACTAGACTTTCAATGGTATCTGCAGCATTTCTTGCTTTTGCGGTTATTGAATATAGATGAATTTTATTACAAACGAGGAGAAGGAAATGCTATATTGAATTTTAGAAATAAATTCGAGATATATTGAACGCGACTATACGCTACACTCGCTACAATAAATGATTTACTGAATCCAGATAGTAGCCAAAAATGTTGTTCTCTTTTGACGAGGCAGAGCTAAACAAATTGATGATAAAAGCTAAATCAAAACATCGGAAAATAGGTGACTTGCATCTAGCGCGTTAACCGCTGAAATTATACCTTTATGGCACAATTTCACATCGGTCGCGACGATCACACACATTTGGTGGCTAACGCCCTTTAGCTCGCACGACAGCGCCGGCTCTTATCTCTGTCCTTGTGTATCAGTGACTATAGGTTTGTGACTGTGATGACACTGATCATAGATGTGTGAGTTTCGAGTCCAGGTTTTCTAATTGTGATGTTAGCACGTAACTTATCTTCCCTCATAATAGATATCACTATCACTACATAGTATAAAACAAACGCTTCCCGCTGTCTGTCCCTATGTATGCTTAGATCTTTAAAACTACACAACGGATTTTAATTCGGTTTAATTTAATAGATAGAGTGATTCAAAAGAAAGGTTTTTAAATATACTCGTAATACAAGCATAATATATTTAATATCACCATTGCATCCGTGCGAAGCTGGGGCGGGTCGCTTGTCAATGGTAAAAGTGATTGATCTACTCAAAAATTAGCGTAATTTTAAAATTGGGACATTAATAAACCTCTTTATTTCAACGGAGATAGAGTCCTACAGTCTGCAATATTCGAGTTGATATATAAAACGAAAGTGACTGTAGAAAACCATTTAAAACTCATATTTCATGGTACATTACCTCAAAAAAAAAGTTTTGAAAGCGTATCCGCAGTCGACTAGCTTTAAAAAGCCGATATTAAAGAGAGTCGTTCTCCCCAGTTTGTTTTTTTTTTCTTTTAAATCATATCTCTTTTGTGAATTTTCTTTCCCCGGTCGAGTCGCGGGTGAAGAAATCGATTTGACGATAGGTACGTGAATGCGATTTCCAATTTATTTCAAAATTTGCGAACGGAATTTTAATGTGGGGGGAGGCAGCTTTTGGGTAGGGGGTGGTAATACTTTATAGCTTCGAATGACCGTCTAGTAAAGTTACTGTACCGAGCAGAGCCGTAACTAGGGCAGTGCCAGCGCTGCCTAGGCTCACGGCGCAAACCCTGGAGGGGCGCAAAATTTATTAAACCAGGGTCAAGTTTTGTTGATACAAAGCTTGATAGTTAATAGCACCTATTATTTATACTCAGGGCTCCAGAACCCAATAGAAATAAATAAATCGGTGTTGGTTGTGGGTGGTGTGCTCATCTAACTCATAACTGGCATGTTAGTCTAGTGGTTAGTACCTCTGAATGATATGCCGGAGGTCGTGGCTACGATTCCCACCCAAGACAAATGTTTATGGGATGAACACGATCATTTGTTCTGTACGAGACACATAATTGTATTTTATCTATAATAATATATGTTCAGCTATCTAGTACTCATAGCACAAGCTCTGCTTAGTTTGGAACTACATGGTATATTATTTTCTTTATTTTAACATAAAAAAAATAAGGGGGCTTGTATAGAAGTTCGCAGCAGGCGAATAAAAGACTAGTTACGGTACTGCCGCCGAGAATTTAAGATACAGTTTGAGTTGAAATTTTAACGAAATATGTTGGGATATTTTTTTTGCCAAACAACACACCTGTTGCCGCGGCAGCTCGCGTAGTACTGAATTCATATCATAACGACATCGTCCCATATTCTTAGCTCGTTTACTTTTGTGTGCATTCGATTTCGTGGGGAACCGTATTGTAAACGGTTTTAGAGTTAGGAACTTGTTTGATATGAACATTAATTTTGAATTGAAAGGGAATTTTACAGTAATTTTACCTATTTACCTATACACCATTGAATTTTGGTCGTTTTAATCCCGCAGAGGGCGATTTCAGGTTTGATCCCATAGTAAAAGTTGTTTGTTATCATGACTACATTCACGTGTTTAAGTATTGTTCACTAATTACCAGTCACCTTATATATTAAGGTAAAATGTTATCTTAAAATAAACTACCAAATAAATTAATTAAAAAGAACGCGCTAATAATTTCACCAGTTCCGACAAATTAATCCTCGATTGCTCGCGGATTCCAACGTAAATCGTAAGTACCTACCGTAGGAAAGAGCCGGCATTCCGAACGGATTAATTAGTTTTGCAGAAAATGCGGTGGCATTCAAACTCATCTTACTTTATTAGGCACCTCTCCCTATTAAATAAAGTGATAGGGCTGTTAACATTGAATAAGTTATTACAATTTTAAAGTTGGAAAAAGTAGTTAATTACTTTTATAAGCTTGATGGTGCTTTTCCACCAAAGATGTGGCTACGTTCTATGGATGCCTTTGATCCCAACCACCAATCATATTCATTCGAGCACATAGCTTAGCACTGATGGAAACATATTCAAATACTATATGTTTTTTTATGGAAGAATGCGTGCTATGGATGAGTGCAATTAATGCGTGCAAAGGATGTAAGCTATGGATGCGTGCTATGGATGGCTCGCGCAGTTACTTTCAGTGGCGCATCTTCATTTAAATAGCTTAGTATCGGTGGAAACGGTCACATAGCTTTCCAGCTCTGCGGCTATGCGGCTGCGGTGGATACAGGCTAGCGAAATTCAAATTTTAGGTTGTTTTTGCGTTTTGCAGGACAACTAACACTATTGTACGACTTTTTCATGAAATAGCCATTCAATAGGGTACTTGAACGAAGTGGGAGAGTTGTATTGTATTGATGATTTTAATTATTATGATTCCGTAAATAAATACCTACGCTAATCATATTTTAATCAACATGATTTTATACTTAGGTAATTAAATTGAATTTACTGATATAAATTTCATTGAATTAAATTAAATATTAATTTGAATTAAATGGAATTAAGGTCAATTGTATTAAATCAAATTAATATAAATTACTTTGTAATACCTAAAGCTATCATAGTATGCTCTGTATTTTGTTGACTTTTAACATAGTCCTTCGTTTCTGTTATTCTTTTGAAACGTGGACATTGAAGAGTTGTAATGTTTACGCTTCTATTTTTAGGAATCTCTTATATATATAGAAAGAATTTCTCATATTTTCTGTAGTGTGTGACTTTGTTGTCCCCGATAAATAAAATGAACATAGGTACAACTTGACACTAACTGCTAATTGCAAAAAAGAAAGAGATAGAAAATCATTCTTTCATGTCCTCCATGACTAATACATTAAATACATACAACTAGGTACATATTAATCTACACGATCATTAATAATAATGTTAAACTTGTTTGAGGTCTTTATTATAAAGCTGAAACCAGCATAAGGTTGGTACAAAACCAAGTAAACCCAACTAAAACAATGTTAAAGATTACAACGTTAAACATGCTTCAAAACGCTTGCCAAAATTAAACTGAATAACTCTTGTAAATGAGCGCTTAATTTTCAAGTTTTCTAAGAACTTTCATCACATTTATTATCTTACCAAATGCACCAGCCATTTTATCTCTTCACTATCCTTAGTATATTGGTCAAGAATGCCTAAGGGAATAAATCCGTTTCAATACACCTACTCGAAAAAAAAATACACTTACTCGAAAATCCACTCTTTATTCTACCGCTTTTAGGCACGCAATTTACTGTTTTTTCGCACTAGGGCAGAAAAGTGCGCGCACAATCTATTACATTTTTCATATAATGGCTGGGTGAGGCGCCCGAGTCGAGCGTCAACCTCCGTTTATTTATATCATCTAAAGTGTCTTAAAATCTTTAATCGTTTGATAGGTGGGTACTCGTACTCGTGATTTGTTACTGCAGCACTCGGCTCCATAACACCCTCGCCTACGGATCATGCGAATTCCACTTCGATCACAATGATAAACTTTCTGCACTGTATCTAAATGTACTATTTTAGTATGCTTGTTCATGAATGCTAAATATATATAAATACATACACTTACAGCCACCACATACCGCTGTTTGGCGAGGGCCAGCGCAGTTGGGAGTGGCAACACGCGGCATGGCTGGGCGGCGATGGGGCCCTACTGCTGGCGGCCGACAACGAAGTGCTGGCGCGGCCGGGGCCTCCGGCACGACGGGCCCCATTGCTGCGCCTCACTACCGACGCCACGCCCGGCAGCGTTTACAATGGCGTATCCGACTTTCTCTATCAAGGTGGGTTCAGAACGAGGAAAGAGTCACCAGGAACTACCACATACCATTGTTTTTGCTAGACACTATGTCACGTAAGATTGAAACAGTAACTAGAAACAAGGTCCACTGCCGCAAAAAAAAAAAACAAATTTGAAAAAAAAATTTTTTTTGTTTATTCTGATGCAGGCCTCACTTGTACTCACCATCTTAATATTCACTTCATTTCCAACCATAACACGATTCCCACAATCCTCCCATAGTTTCTTTGATATTCCTAAACCACACGTCTTATAAACATTCAAATTCATACTCATAACTTTTACCCTTATTACTCCACATGTTGTGGTTTTAAGTATGTTATATACTTAAAACCACAACATCCGATCTCCGCATAACTTCACGGCTACCGGAGCAACTTTTAGACTTCCTTCCACGCTCATTTCTCATTCTATGCACGAAAGGCAAGAAGTTTTAATATACCATAAACAGTACCTACTATGTTGGCATCTCCTCCCCCCCACCCGCCGAACGATTGGCACTTCACGGTAATTTGTACAACATATCAAGAATATTATCTTTTTTTATGTCATAGAAACGCAATGAGAAGATTTAGGTAGGTGGGCAACACGACTACCATTGTGCCAATTATTGTAGGTTAAAATAGTGCCACATTTACTAAGCTGAGGTGCCAATGAGGTACCAATCCGTAGAAATCAATTTAATAAGAATTTATAAAATTGAACATTTATTTTCAAACCTAATGTTCCTTTTTGTGCACCCCTGTTAAATTTAGTACCAGAAAAAAAAACCATTTAGAAATATTACCAATTTTGTTTATTTACGAGATTCGACAACTCAATGGTAAAACTCGGCTTACAGTGCAAATAATTATAATATACTGGTTACCTTAATATAATCCTTTTTGCCACAGAGGAGGTGACGAAAACGCCGTCAGCGACATGGGGCTCGGCGGACGGCACGCTGGTGCTGTACGTGCAGTACGACGACAGCGCCGTGTCGCAGCTGCGCCTGCCGCGCATCGCCGACAGCCTGGCGGGCGTGGGCGCGGCGCGCGCCGGCTTCCTGCAGCTGCCCACCAACAACGCCTCAGCGCACATTGTCTTCCCCGACCAAGTCACTGTCAGATATCCCACGGTATGATATTACTCGCAATACTGATCCTCGAAGGGGCCACCAGGTTCTCGCAGCGTTGGCAGGCCTCCCACAAGGTAGACTGATGACCTGGTGAGGGTCGTAAAATAGATGCGAGATGCACAGGAACAGCAATTGTGGCAACACTCGGGGGCGGCCTATGTCACGCAGTGGACGCCTATCAGCTAAAATTATAACAAGTCATCATTACATTGAGTATATTTATTTATCTTCTCGTGCATTCATCATTCCTTCAGCCCTTTATCAGCGACTCCAGCTTTGCAGGGCTTGCAAATAATCTTGAATGAATATTCTTTCTGTTTTCAGCCTGGCAGTGCTATACCAAAGGTAAAGTTATGGATAGTAAGTGTTCAAAACGTGACCTCACCGCCAAGATGGGAAGTGAGGCCTCCAAGTACGTTAGATGGAATGTACGTATTGAACATCTTAAATATATATATCTTAAATAGCATGGAATCTGCAATTAGTGTCAGTTCCTAATAGGTTTTTGTTTGTGTTTCAGGGAATATTATCTCATATCAGCCCAGTGGGTGGGCAAAGACAATTCTCATGTAGGTGTAGTGTGGATGAATCGAGCGCAAAACCTTACAGTTTATAGCAGTTGTTATGCTCCTAACTGGACTTGCACTGAGGTAACCTTGGTAACTTTGCAGGAGGTCACCCGCCTCTTTTCCATCTACTACTTATAAAGTAAATTGGTGTTACTGATTTCAGATATTTTAATCAAATTTTGTTTTTAGACACACTCAGAAAAAGCAACAGAGGAGCCTTGGTTAGAAGTTCATCAACAGCCGGTGTACTCAGAAGATGGCAGCGCGTTCCTTCTTCTGGCTGCCGTGCAGGAGGGGGGCGGGCAGTACTACACGCACATCAAGCACGTGGACGTGCTGCGCCAGCGCATGGCCGTGCTCTCGCACGGGAAGGTCGAGGTCGCCGAGATCCTGGCATGGGACCAGGAGAACCATTTAGTTTATTATTTAGGTAATCCTACTACATATAGAACGAACTATCTTCCGAAGCATTATGTCCTCAATTATTTTTTCTGATTTAAAGGTTTAGACAAAGAAACGATACCAATGCTTAGACTGCATCCAGATTTGGTGAAGGGAGCAAATCAAATTAAGTATTTAGATTGAGTGCAGTTGAGTGTTCTTTTTTGATTAGGTTCAGTTCACTAACCGTACGTCCTCTTCGCTGGTTATTAACACCATCTGTACCCCTTTCATTGGCGTTTTGGCCATAGAGTACCGAGACGCCTCAGTGGCTGCTACTATAGAGACAGCATTGTAAACAACTTCCACACAAACTAACCACCGATTAGCCACAGAAACTGACGGCCCGTAACGATTGACTACGTCTATGGCATCTGAAGTGTGCTCTAAGTAGTCACAAATATACGTAAAGTTCGAGGAAGTAAGTAGGTATCATAGAGTTGATAATACCGCCTCTAAATCTACTAATTTGTGATTCCTTAAATCCTTACCGATATTTAATCATCATTTACATATCTGAGATTTTAGAGGTGTTATTATCAACTCTATATCATTTACCCACTTCCTCGAACAATATACTCGATCTGTTCCCTGTTTATTACAATAGCAATGGTGCCTCTAATCGCAGCCGGTGCGGCGATTCCGTACTCTGTGGTTCAGGGCATGTGGTTGTGTTACCGTCTGTAGATCCCCTTGTGTGTGTTTGATTGTGGGTTTTGTTCGAAACAGGCAGTGCAGACAGGCCTGGTCAGCGTCAGGTGTATGTAGTTAGAGACCCTTCGTACGGGGGCGGCAGCAACTCGGTGAAGGCGCGAGCGGAGCGCGAGGAGCCGCGCTGCCTGACGTGCGAGCTGGCGGTGTGGCCGGCGCGCCTGCACTACGCCAACTGCTCGTACTGGCGCGCCACGTTCTCGCCGCCGCGCGCGCGCCTGGGCATCACGCACTACGTGCTGGAGTGCGGCGGGCCCGGGCCCCCGCTCGCCGGCCTGCACGACGCCAGGACGCATAAGCTAGAGAGAATTTTGTATGATACGAGGCCTTATAGGTAAGCCACCTTAACTTTCATTATGTTTTCTTATAGCTTTTGGTTTTCTGAAATTGTGATTCAATTGATTTTGTTACATGACGGTGGATGTGCGTTCATCCTGATTAACATAATTTACAAAATACTGGCTGGACTCATATTAGCTACTTTTAAAGACGGATACAGACTTTGCGAGATATACACCGCGAATGGTCATCGCGTGCGAAGTAAATATCTCGTTTGTCTATCTTCATGTTTGTGGCACGTGCGATGCTAGCCAGCCAACGTGTGTGGCGACACACGAGGCGCCATTGCGAGCAGTGCGTTGCGTTTGAACTGTTATATCCACCTCGTTACGGCAGCACACCGCTTACATAGTGTGTTTTTTACTTGTCGCCCCTTGAAGTACCTACAATGGCACAAAAAGTATCTTTTACCATTAAAGAAAAATATAGGGTTTTCTCTGTAATTGGACCATCACAAATTTACCAATAGTTATAAATATATCTGTTATTGCAACCGTCAGATCAGTACGACTACGTGAGCTGGCGCTGCCGACGCGGCGCTCGTTCGAGGTGGCGCTGGGCAGCGGCTCCAAGGCGCGCGTGCAGCTGCTGCTGCCACCCTCCTGGCGCGAGGAGCTCAGGGACGCCGCCTTCCCCGTGCTTGTTCATGTGTAAGTCACCAGCTTTAGTACTAGCATCGGCCCGTGAAGTGGCCAAGGGGATTAGCATAAGAGATGATGAGTTAGTAGTGAGCAGTGGTGGCCGAGTGGTAACGGCCCCGACTTACGAGTTGTAGGTCGCGGGTTCAAACCCAGCCAAGCAGATTACTTTGTGTAATTTATGTCATCACCACTGCTCTCAAAACGGTGAAGGAAAACATCGTGAGGAAACCGGCATGTCCTAAAACTAAAAATTCGAAGCCATGTGACATCCACCAATCCGCATTGGGCCCGCGTGGTGGATTACGGCCCATTCCTTCTCCTAGAGAGGAGGCCTGTGTCCCAGCAGTGGGAACATTAAAAGGCTGATGATGATGATGATGATGATGATGAGTTCACGATGTTCTGACGAGTCGTCGAGGTCGTCCTAATTGAGGATCATCAGTTTATAAGTTTAGAGATATGTGGAACAGAGTGTAAAGTGCCAAATACCTCTATTGAAAAGGAAGAATCCTCCGACCAGACGAGTGTTATGTGTCGTCCGAGCAACAGCCCGATAGTTGATGCCCCACGGCGTCGTCACCTTCCGTTTGGCGCAGGTGCTGACCAAACACGGCAAGTTCGGTCCGTACCTGTACAAGATTCGTGCGGAGACGACGCCCGGGTGTCGCCACTGTGCGGACCGCCCGGTGGACACGGTGGAGCACACAGTCGAGGTGTGCCCCGCTTGGGAAGAGCATCGCCGTGTCCTCGTGGGGGCGATCGGCGGCGATCTCTCGCGCCGGGGCTTGGTTCAAGCCATGCTCCGGAGCGAGGAGGAGTGGCAGGCGGTCGCCTCCTTTTGCGAAGCAGTAATGCTAGCAAAGGAGGAGGCCGACCGCATTAGGCAAAGGCGCACACGCCGCCGCCGCCGCCGGGTTTCCGATCCCGATTTCCGGCCACCGTAGGCGCGGGCTCGCGGACGGTGGGCAATGGGTAGCTCGCTGTCCGTCCATCCGGTAACAGACCGGTCCGAGCTCAGGTCGTCTACGGCGCGCACCGTTCCCGCGCGCCTCAAGGAGTTGTCAGCAAACTGTAGGGGTCCAGCAGGGCCGAAGCCTACTGGGGCCAAAGGTTATGTGAGACTGTCACCACGGGCCCCGGGATAAAGGCAAGGAACGGAAAGGTAGGTTTTTAGTCAGTAAAAGTCTGACACTATTTCCCGCCCCACCCAAGGGCGGGATTTGTCATTGGATGATTTTAGCTACGTTAAAAAAAAAGCCCGATAGTTGATGTAATCTGTTGTATATTATTATGATCTAATCGCTAGGAGAATTCTAATAACGCTATGCAGGATTTCAAATTTTAGTTCCTATGTGGCATTATAGGATGTCGCTACACCCAAAAGAGTGCAAAATTTTGCTGTAGATAATAAAGGTTAAGAAGATGGCTCACGAGTATATTGTTCTTTCTGTTACTACAATTCTTCATAGCTGAAAGGGCGTTCTAAACTTGTATGGTCTAACAAACTTCGTCATGATGACATAGGTACGAGTAGGTATCTTCCTTGAATATTTTATATTGCTTAGATGCTCTCCCACTCATCACAATTTTGATGAAATTTTGTACAGCGTAAACTTGAACCCCAAAGGAGGACATAGGAGTTCTTTTTGTCTGGTTTCGACTTTGCGTGTGCAATAGCCGATATACACGCAGACGAAGTTGAGGGCAAAAAATACTATGTTAGTGTTAAAATTACCTTATCACTTGGCAAATGACTTCATACCTATGTAATGTAGTGTTCACAAAGTCGGAACTATGGTAGCAACTTCGAGAACACTATGTAGGAACTAGGCCGTTAATTTACAATGTTCATATAGAAGTTTAATCTCTAGGCACGGCATACATTCAAGTTATGCTTTGCCAAATGAAATACAGTTTTGGCACAAAAATGTTGTTCTGTTATGAGGCCTTGGTAATAAGCAGAAATCCTTGCCAAACTGTCTTTTGGGTATCGTTGTCTTACATATTTTAGTAAAGTTTTTGGCTGGAAAATTACTCGTAAATTTAAAAAATCATTTATTTTGTATTCAAATAAAATGATTGTGCTGATTGCCACATTATACTGACAAAAAATTCTTGGAATATTCATTATTACAGCATCAACGAATAGTTCACAGACACATTTACAGAACATTAATAAAATTATGTCTATTAAATGCTAATTTAAAATCATCACAGTGAACTTTTTAATTAAAAGAATATGAAACTTGAATTAGCTGTAAGGTAATGAAATACTTAGATATACTCGTACCTAACTTCAAATTGAAGATTGAAATCATTTCCTTAGACACCTTTCATTTTATATCTGAAGATATCAAAATATGTTGTTGAATACTGCAGAGACGGCAGACCAGGCAGTCAGCAGGTGACGGAAGAGTTCCTGGTGGACTGGGGCTCGTACATGTCGTCGCGCAACGACGTGGTGTACGTGAAGCTGGACGTGGCGGGCGCGCGCGGCCTCCCGCGGGCGCTGCTGCGCGGCCGCCTCGGCGGGGTCGAGGTCGCCGACCAGTTGGCTGTTATTAGGTACGTAAGTGCTGGATTTGAGGATGGCGAGCTTTGGGTAGATTACTCTCTGGCCATCCAGTTAGGACCAAACCCATGTCGAAGGTGCGTTGAGCTCCACGCGCTCCTCAAAGAGATGTCAGCAAAATTGTATGGGCCATTCAGGGCCGACGCCTGCCAGAGCTGCAGATTGTTTGAAGATGTTAGCGTAGTCTTTACAATAAAGGGTAAATAAAACAACACTGTGAGTTTTAGCTCCACCCAGAGCCGGAAAAGTTATTTATGATTTTCCACGTGAATAAATGATACATGGATGCTAAAGTAGCAATGAGCTGGTCTAATAGCCGCAGAACTAATTGCCGTTCGAGTACATAGACGTGTTTTTGGTGGAGGCTATGACTGTCAGCAAATGCGAGGTAAAATAGAGGGCGCTTCTTCAAGTAGCAGGTGGATGAAAGGATCATGATATGAAGGATTTGAAACCACGTCTACAAGTGGCCGTTAATCTTCTGTATATATAAAAGGCAAAGACCTGACTCACTCACTGATCAACGCCCAGCTCAAACCCTTGGACTTGGAACCTCTGTTTTATGATCTTATACAAAGCTTAATATAAGATTTTCCAACATTCAGGGGATCCTCAAAGAGTTGTCAGCAACCATAGGGGCCCAGCAGGGTCAAAACCTATTGGGACCAAGGGTCTGCTTCTGAAAGGAAGGCTCAGCCTTGGTATGAAAGGCAACGAAGGAACAGGGTGGATTTTTTAGTCAGTAAAAGTCTGACACTATCTCCCGCACAGCCCAAGGGCGTGAGATGTCATTGGATGATTTTCCCCACCATAATAAAAATATTCAGGGGATGAAAGGGGCACCCAAAGTTTGAGTGGAGTGGATGCGATAAATCATTTCGCGCTTTTGGTATATTCACAAAGTTACAAACGCAGAAATATCTTCATATCTTTAACTCAATGCTTTTCACTGTTTCAGATATTTATTAGAAACGTTCAAATTCCTGGACGTGACGCGCGTGGCGGTGTGGGGCTGGGGCTACGGCGGCTACGTGACGGCCATGCTGCTCGGCTCGCAGCAGTCCACGCTCAAGTGCGGCATCGCCGTCTCGCCCATCACTGACTGGCTCTATTACAGTAAGTATTCAGCTGCCCTTTTACAAACAGAGGGAATATCTTTACCATCATATTTAACAGCCTATAATTTAAAAATCGTGATCCCAAATGCTATTTATAATATGATCAGAGTTCTCCATGCGATCAGAACATATACAACATATCGAAATCAAATACTGGCACAGACACAACACCCGGGCTGGTCTTTTAGATAGAGTTATGTGGGACTTTACACCTAGCTCCGCAAAAGTACCTCTAAATAATCGATAGGTACCCAATTTGTTACGTGCATTCATTCAGAAAATTAGGGCGCTTTCAATTTATACATTTTTGCACGTTAACCGTGCCACAGCCGTTCGGTTGCAGTACGTTAGCAGTCCGACAACAAGCGCCTAAATCGAAAACGTATCAGGCTGCCGTGCGTTTATATGCCAGTGATGCGCTAATACAACACCACACTACTCAACACCGAATAGAACACGGTGTTTGCGACGTTGCCGTCCAATTGCCGACCGTTCACCGCACGGTTGCCGCACGGTTGCCGCACATCGCGCTTTGTATAAAAAATAAGATCCGTACGAGTACGACTAACGCACTGCATCCGCACCGCAGCGGCCGTCAAAAAACGCAAATTTGTAAGCGCCATTAGGATGGCAAATAAAAATCTCTAAAACAAAGTGAAAACTTCTGTAGTGTTCATAGAAGCTGTTTAGTAGTAGTTGTCTGATAGAGTAACGCCAAAAAAAGATCTTCAGGTTTCTGGTTGGGTACAGAAAGCTAAGTATTTTACAGTTTGACAGTTTTCTTAGGATATATCTGGCATCGCACAAGGTCTAAAGGCGCGGGCCCAACGCGGCGCATGCTGTGCACGGGCACGGGCGCATTTTAGCTGCGTGTATTAATTTGTTTGACATCGTGGGCCTACGTTTCCACTGGAATACGTACACAAAGACCCACGATTATGTATAGCGTTGCACGGCGCACGCACACGGAGAGGCTACACACATGCCACTGCCATCATACTGCGCTGCGATAAGCAAGCTGTACATAGTCGTAGGTCATATTCGTGTACTCCAGTGGAACCGTAGACCCACGTTGACAACGTTGAGCTATGTATCCGCTATTGGAGCAAGCCACGCACATGCGTAGATACATATCAATGACGTCAATTTGTGCGTAGCCTCTCCGTGGGTTGCAGTGGACACCACCACATAGATTTTCTTATAAAGCGATGCTTAATACACGTGCGTAGCGTCTTCATGCGCCGCTGTGGGCCCGCGCCTTATTGTCTATTATAGTGCGTCCACATCTATGACATTTCAGAGGAAACTTCTCCGTCGATGAGAGTCCTCCGTGAATTTTCTCACAGGTTATCCAATGAGATTCTGGAATGGCGCATATTGACTTGATCTTTTCCTTTCATTTCTCTCCAGACGCAGCCTTTACGGAGCGCATCTTGGGCCAGCCGTCAGTGAACTACAAAGGCTACGTAGAAGCAGACGCGTCGCAGCGCGCGCACCACGTGCCGGCGCACGCGCTGTACCTCGTGCACGGGCTGGCCGACATGTCCGCGCCCTACCCGCACGCGCTGCAGCTAGCGCGCGCGCTCACTGACGCCGGCGTGCTGTTCCGGTATCAGGTAGGTTAAGGGTCGTGCACGCGCTGAAACTTGGGCACGAGTTGGCCAACATATCTGTGGCCGAACCACATACACTGCAGCTAGTGCTGTTCCTATATTAGATACACAGTATACACTCACCTCGAAGTTTTTAGCACCTCCTCCTTAAAGACTCACTTTTTTTTTTTCACATAGAGGCCTATGTGAAAAAAAAAAATGAGTCTTTAAGGAGGCACTGAGCACATAAAAAACATCAGAAGCTAGTGCACTGTTTCAATTAATCATTTTCTATGGAAAATAACCGGAAAGAAAGTCCATACTTACTCTTTAACAACTAGAGATGCATTTTTTTAAAGCAAAACTATCGACCTTGGACGCAAATTTTAGTGCAATACCAAGATTGGCCCTTCTAAGTCTCCTCGACCTCTGTTTGTCCGGTATACTGATTATAACCGTTTTTTTGTGACTGAATGAATTCAGACAATTTGTGGTAACATAACGTTATCTACTTGTGAAAAGAACGAAACTTCCGGATGATGACGATGAATATATTTGCCCCATTCTTCCAGGCGTACGCGGACGAGGGTCACGACCTGAAGGGCGTGATCGAGCACGTGTACCGGTCCATGGAGGACTACCTCCGCGAGTGCCTCTCCCTCGACCCCGAGGACACCAAGCTGCCGCCGCCCGACAGATAGACTCCTGTTGTCTGTAAATATGTACATGAACATAGTGCTTTAATAAATGTGTTCCCCACGCATCGGCGACGACGACACGTGTGAGTGCGACCTCTTGTGATTAGTCATAGGTACTTATGAAATTTGTTATAAAGAATAAAGTTGCATGAATTGAATTACTAAAAACACTAGTCTTAGTAAAATAATTAGGTTGATTTTATAATAGATAGAAAACAGACGACGGGCTACGAAAGTAAGATAAATTCTTCGAATTCAATATTTCCTCATCGAATCCATGATTCAGCTTCAGCACCATTCGGCTAATCTATCGTACCGTGTCTTTTGCTAGCTCTTAAGAGCCTAGATAGGGAATAAATTGTAGACACGGAAGAAGTCTCGTTAGATATCGGACACATTTTGTAACTCGACGATGTACCTCGGCGTGGAGACAGCCACACACACCGTCGTAACGACTACAACCCCGAGCTTGTTCTATTACGCTTTTACTACTATTTTCTACTGCGCCTTTACTATCAAGCTTTTCTATTTTATCTATTCCTATAGAAGTGTCCACTTGTACTATACATAATGTTATATTACACAGTTATAAACAAATTGTTCAATTCTAAGTATTGAGAGCTGACTGACAGAACACAACTCAATTATTTTACTTGTCGTCGAAAACATTCGTTTTGTAAATATGATTTACTTCGATGATTGTTGTTAAACATTTAAACTACGAAATGAGGAGCTTATCATTTAGGAAAAATTTACTAGGCCTTTTGAAATTAATGTTTATGTTACAGATGTTTAAAATGTTATGTTTTGTAAAATTATAGCGCTGTTGAAAATACCTCATGCGACAATGTACATAGAATAATTCTAATCATATGTAATTTGATAGAATGAAACGCGTTTTATAGTGACTTATAATGTTTAGAAATGAAGTGACCTTGATCATCCCCTAACCTTAGCTGCTTTGGCTCCATCGCATCATCATTTCCTAAACTTCCTAGTCGATAAGAGCGTCCGGCGCAGAGGGTCACAGTCGCAGTCGGCGGCGCACGCTCCGGCACTTCGTAGTCAGTGACATCACTGTAGGACTCCAAACAAAACATTTGAGTAATAAGCTTGTACAAAATAGTCGATAAATTGAGCTAGAAAATTTGCCTTTCTGATAGATATTTCAGTAACGCAGTCTCTGAGTTTTGAAATCAAGATGTTTGAAGTTGTGATGTCTATGTATGTAGGTACATAGAGGCCAGATGGAAGGAGTCGCGGTGCCCGGAGGGGCGGAGGTGGCGCCGCGGCATATTGTTGTTGATTTCCGTAACTGTGACATAACTAGATAATTCATTGTTGTTGTATAGAGATAATAAACGTTTGCCGATATTGTTAAGTGTTATCGGATACCTGCATAGACGCATATCGTACATTCCATGTTTGTGAAGACTGCCAATTTGGTCTAAATTTTACAATCATTGTACTAATTAAATACCTACGATACGTCGATGAGATTAATTTCAATTGCCGTTATGGTCTTAAGGATGCTGTGATTCTTCTATTGCATAATTGTAACGATAATGGATTAAATTATATTAAATAATAAATATAA
This sequence comes from Leucania comma, assembly GCA_958295575.1. Lineage (NCBI taxonomy): Eukaryota > Metazoa > Arthropoda > Insecta > Lepidoptera > Noctuidae > Leucania > Leucania comma. Next base: position 10,119,302 of record OY282468.1, read on the forward strand.
TGTCTCCATCTGACATTGCGTAGGGCCTAGTGAAATCGAATTCGTTGTAATTATTAAAAATAATTATCATAAGGTTAATGTTAATTTGGATATTTTGAAAAATTCTTCCATTATAAAAATAAACAATATTGCTTTGTTCTCCAATAATTATGAAACAAAACATAGACAATATAATACGGGCTACGTGTACATCACACACATATGAGATTTTATAGTTAGATAAAATACGAGAGAGTTCGGAAACCGGGTGCTTTAAATTTTACATCATGTTGTACGTATTGATTTCATTAGCGAATGTTCTCTAGTTATATACGGCGGGGGAGCTGCGGCCAAACGAGGCGCAGCCCCTCGCGCTAAGTAAGAATACTTTCCATTTCTCATAAGTTAAATTATGGAATATTCAGCGGATAACACCAATTAAATTCATATTATAGTATTTATATAAAGAAACGACATACTTACCGGGTTGTTACTAAATTTTAGCACAATGATGGATCTAATCGTTTGCACGCCGCTTCACTCCTGACTTTACTCCTTTCAAAGTCTCTAGTCCTTAGTCTTCCAGTACAGCGAAAGCTTCCGTACCTTGTCTTATTCTTGATGCAGGAAAGTAGAAACTATGTGATGACTATGTCAATTATTTCACTTTTCCAACTCTGATCAGCTACGTAAATTATTAATTTCATTTATCTAAAGTCCTTCGATAAAATCTCTATATAAATTTAGATTTTCGTCCTAGTTTAACCAGATTCAATGGATGTGGTATAAATGTGAATCAGTAATGCTGTGTTCTTAGGATCCCTGCATTATACGCTACACTGCACTCAACCTACACAATGCTTATTATTAGATAGGTATTAAATTATGATTTGGTCCACTACAGATAAACTTATTAAGCAATATGAAAACTAAAAGACCTAAGAGAAAGTTTAAATCAGTAGAAACATTTGTCAATTTAGCTAAGCAATATAACAAAGTAACTAACGTAGGGTATCGAGGCAGCGGTGTGGGTGGAGTGCAGTTGGGATGCAGCGTAGTGTCCGCCTTGTATCTTTAGAGTGCCGCGGATTGCTCCCTTAGCGGTTAGATTGAAGACGAACGATGGTGAATACAACACTCTGATATACTGATTGACGATAACTACCCAGTGAGAGAAATCTGACAGATCACTTGATCAAGACGGTCCAGTCAAAGTTTGGAGCATATGAGGTGTTGTATTCAGTACCGCGCCGTTCGATGGCCCTAGAAAATCATCTAAAAATCTACGTTATTGTTAATCAGTGTTATAAATCTTATCGTCTCGTTTAAGAGTTACAGTGTTGTATAGATTGGTACGTTTAATTTGTAAAAATTCTGAGATTATTCTGTTATTATTGTAAAGTTTCTTTGAATAAATAAAATTTTGAAATTTACATAATCGTTCATATGGCAGTTTTATTTGGGGCAGTAAAGAGGATGTTCAAGATATGTTATTGTGCCTGGTCAGGTAGTTCAAAGTGTAGGGTGCTGGGCGGGTTGTCGTGGAAGTGGCGCGACCACATCTCAACACTGCGGAAGTACTTCTCGAGGTGCTCGTCCTTGACGTTGAGGTCGGCGGCGCTGGCGTGCGACTGCGCGCTGCACGTGTTGCCGCTGTAGGCGCCGTCCGAAAAGCAGTTGGAGCGCGACACGTTGCGGATCAGCTCGTAGTGCGAGAAGTTCATCGACATCAGCGACGCATTCTCCGTGCCCTGCTGGTAGCTGGAGCTCGTGCACATGTCCATGAACATGTCCGTCGCCCCCTGTGCTTCGTCCACCTGCCTACTCGTCGTATACTCCCCGTTCACTAACTTGCTCTTCTTCAATCTACCCAACGCCAAGTCTAAGGATCTCACGGCCTCATTCACGTTAAAGGACTTACGTTTCGAAGGCTCGCTCTTGAACTTCATGGTATTATTATGGGATCTGGTCCTATTGACAAACTTTTTGTCGTTGAGTAGGTCGCCATTATTTTCCATGGCTATGTACACAGTAATTTAGATTTGACATTGCATGTTATCGTTAGGATTATGGTCGTTAACTTCGTCAAAGCGTCTTCAATACCTTTTAATCCTTTTAATTATTACATTTTTTCCAAGCCGTCTAGCAACTGTCGAATATCTGACAACTAATTTCGTGTCATTGGTTCCCAGTGATAATAAATATCAATAAGAACCAATGAGGTTAGTTCTGTTTTCAAAATTAAGACGGCGGTTTTATGTGCTTTAGCGCCATCTGCCGGTTTAACTTGTAACTACTTCTACCGTACGTTGCGCCCCCTCTGTTACTTCATGTAATGTTGGAGACAAGTTTAATACCTAGATGGCCTTAGTATAGCAAATTATGGTTCATATAAAAATAATATTTGTCATCCCAACCATAGTATGCCCGGTTAAAAAATTTAACAATTTAATCTATAAATATTGGTGAGGTAGATTAAATTACTGTGTATTCGTTGAACGGTTAAAAAACTGGCGACATCTTCATAAACACTGGCGTACTACGCGATCTTCATGGCTAAAAATCGCACTGATAGGTGGCGCTACTTGTTGCAGTTTATTAGAGGGACGAATGAGCTATTGTGGGTACAAAAACCGGCTAAGTGCGAGTCGGACTCGAGCTCAGGAAGGGTTCTGTACCATTGACTAGGTAAACAACAGCACAATAACAAAATAGGCAAAAAAAATGGCGTTTTTGTTGTAAAAATACAACTCAGTATTTTGTGAATATTTCAAGTGCCTACCTGTTGCCATTATTGATATCGAGCAAAAACATCGCTTTTGTTGTACAGGAGCCCCACTTAAATATTTATTTTATTTTGTTTTTAGTATTTGTTGATATAGTGGCAACAGAAATGCTTAATTTGTGAAAATTTTAACTGTCTAGCTATTGCGGTTCTTGAGATACAGCCTGGTGACAGACAGACGGAAAGACGGCCTGACAGCGAAGTCTTGGTGATAGAGTCCCGTTCCCGTTTTAACAAGGTTGCGTGAAAGATTTTTGGGAAGAGCTCTCATAAACATATCCAAAGGTAAGCATGAGAATTTATGATTTTGAAATTATTTTACCTAATTTAACTTACCTTTTGTCTAAATAGGTATAAGTACGCTGTAAATAAGTTGAACCAAAATTGCTGTCGTTGCTATAGTTACATGCAGAACCACACTATGCCGCAGTTTGATTGAGACGCGAAAATCTGTTACCGCATAAGTAACACAGTCATGCTGAATAAAATTTGAATAAAAGCAGAAAAATATAAGCTGAATTATTTTCTGAATAATATCTGAGAGAACGTCTAATCAACTGTTATTCAAGCAATTTGAGGATCCTTTTTAAATGCTTAATTCTGTATAATAGCGTTGTAAAGTCTGGGTAATACCCTAATAATGGCCTCATTAGCTTAGTAACATCTGAAAAAAAGGTGACATTTTACACAGCTAGCTGTTATTTCGTATTTATTCAGACAAATGCGTCAGGAAATTGTTATTCAAAAATGATTCAGGATTAAGTTCATTTACGTAATACTTTCCAAAAAAAATTAAAAGTTAAGTTGTAAATTAGAAAAAAATAGTGTTTAATCTTGCAGAGTGTATTTATCCTGACATTTCATTGTTTAGTTGCAAAAAATAAAGATAATCGATAAGTAAATGTAAGTTTAATAAATAGCGATTAAATCTACAATAAAAAGAAGTGGTTTATATGTTCCATAATGAAACAAAGTATCACTTAAATATTTGTTAGTTTCATTTATCCAGTAAATAAACGAATAATAACTGTTTATTTGTTAGAGTGGCGTTCCATGGTACACCCACCTTATTTTAACGTCGTCGATTCCCGAAATCAATGAAGCGAAGGACCGTACTGCCAAAATAGTAGCGCGAGCGATTCGCCGCCGCGTCTGTGATTTTGAGTTCGATTGGTGTTTGTGTAAGTAGAAGGAATTTGTCATCACATGGCAATAACCACGACATTTCAATAATAAAATTGGCCTACGAAGGAGCATGGCCTTCCATGGTCCACCCACCTTATGTCGCAGGGAAATGAGGATATCAGGGATTTCACGAAATCCTTAAGGATTATTAGGGATTATTAGTTGTTAATGTTGAGCCATAAGGCACAACAATTAAGACGATAACGTTGCCGACAGGTTCTTCCGATGAAGGTCCCAGGTGGTTGAACCGGGATTTTGGAATACATCAACGGTAATGAGGAACCCTATATAACTTGACAATAAAATAAAAGCGGTTATTCAATATCAAGCTTTAGAAGAAACCGAGGACACACATCACTTTACAGCTTAGCGGGTTATGAAATAACCAATAAGCTGAGTAAAGTTTGACCTTTTTTTAAATTATAGTCATCTGTAATGTTTTAGACTGAACTAAATCTGTGTTATATTCGGTATAGATGTGATTAATAATAGTTAACTTTTACTAAGCATAAAGAGTCATAAAAGCCGAAAGAAAATATTGTTCAGAATTTGAATATTTCAACAGCCTTTACTCAAAAACATTATAAAGCTAGCGTTAACGTTTGCGAATTACTATTAATTACTTAAAATTTATTCAGTTTGTCTGTGTAAGGTACTTGGGTCGCCATTTTGGTTTAACTTATATGCCGCGCATTGTAGGTACAGTTTCCTCCATAGAAATATATAAAAAAACAGTATATCTATGATTTTTCACTGGATATCCTTTGGGCTCTCATAAAGAAATTAAGCTCAATTAATTAGGTAATATTATATGATTGTCAATTTGATTGTTAAATGGATACCGATCAAGGGATCGGTAGAAGAATGTATTATACTCAAATAAAAGGTTTTTCAATAAAAGATAGCAGGATTTGTTTCAAAATCTATTTATTATCCTAAGTAATCATTCTGTATAATTTTTGCAGGGAGGTATGCGTCGCAAAGCGCGGCAGCAGTAGGTGCTAAAGCTTCTATTTCTGCCTTAGTTCCACTAGATAGCATTACGGTCAACTCTTCTTTTATGCGAGCACCTGGAGATAATTATAGTGGTGGAAAAACTTTAACTAAGTAAAGTTCAAAAACCAAATAGATATGCAGGTATACTTAATTAATTTATTCTTGCTCCACACGACAATCTTTGTGGTGTCTTGGAAAATTTATTTCACGGCCACTTAAATTTAGACCAGTAGGTACCTAACGTTAAGTACGTTAGGTGTTCAATCAATCATGCATTTTATAAAGTTCATAGATTGATTTATCTCCGATCAATAGGGCCAAGGGGGTTGTACAACAGACAGTTTAAATACTGTCCAAAGTATTGCAAAAACTTCAAAATTTTATATTATTTAGGTAAAGCACGGACGCGGAGCAGGAAGAATTTCGTACGTTGACCTATTATTACCTGTCTCTGTCACTCCCGCGTAAATATAATGCGTCTCGCTCGCACAGATGCAATGGCCTCTGTCGTCGGGGATTGTAAAACCTTTAATGTAAACTTTTTACTGTTATTGTAAGTTTTGCTCTTTTTTGAATGTGGTTTCTCTTTGGTTAGCATTTAGTCACTACAGAAATCCTTGGTGAAATTCGTAAATTTAAATAATAAATGGCAATGATAATTTTTATTTAATTATCATATTTCTACTGAATTAGTAATTTTAACTCTATTTTTAAATTCTTATAATATAAAATGTTAATAAATAATTTATATATTTGATAACAATATTTTTTTTTTAATAAATTAATCATTTTTTTCCCCTTAAATGTTTAATGTAAAACGCACTTAATATAAAAATGTTTGTGACCACTGTCAGTAGGCCCAAAGGTCATTGTATGAAATTCTTCCTGCTCCGCGACCGGGCTTTTAGGTACTCAGCATTGGTAGACCATTAGCATGAATTTTAGCATTGTTATCAATGTTACAATTCACTTACTTAAATATCGTAATTTTTTTTTCACTATATGTACCATATTTCTTATGGTGTACAATAAAGAGTTTGTATATCGTTTCACAATGCGTTTCAAATAGGAATAAGATTGATTTTTACGCCATGTTGTGACGTCCTACTATCAAATCGAAGAAAATGGGTAGGTAAGGTGAGCAAAAATTGTTAATTTACTTAATTTGTTTACGAATCATGAACGAAAAAAGTATAATCAGAATTCACTTCTTCAATTTTGTTCATCTCTGCATCGCTGTGTGAAGTGTCTGTATAGTGGCAAATGGAAGAAGGCGAATTGTTCCTAACAAAGAAAATAGTTTTTTTTTAACTAATTATGACAATGTATAAATGCTAATTTAGTTCAAACAATAACTTTTTGACTTCACCTTAACTAAGACTCAGTAAATAAAAAAAACAAAGCAAAAAAAACCGTTCTTGATACGTAAATAAATAAAACTTAAAGCTTTCTTTGCAAATCAATGTTTGCAAACTTACTTTTCAATCGACATCTGACATATCGAGGTTATTGACTTTCCTGTTCTTATTTGTAACGCATAGTATCTCTAAACATACCAACTGGAGTGTCCAAATAGGGTCTTTTAACAAGATTCTTCAGTTTCCTTTTATCTAGATCGGTGAGAGGCAGTCGTGCTTCAATGGGAGCTAAGGTCATGACGTCACTGTGACGGGCTCCTAGCATTACTAGAGAACTGCAAGCTAGGGATGATGACAAATGTGATTGAGCCTAAAATTAGGGAAAATTGAAGTTGTAAAAGATGGAGGAAATTAAAAATATCTATTACAGTGTACAACCAAACTTAGTATTTACTTATGTAAATCTTACCTTTTTAATAGCCTTTCTTTACATTATCTATTTACCAACTTGGGTTGTGTCAGGATGATTCATTGTAATGTGGATCAACGCATTCTATTGCAATTTTTATTTACTCAGTTTTATGTGTGGTTCATAAATATGTAGGTATGCTAGTTTTTTTTACTAACCAGCCAGTAAATTATCCTAAGATTTTATGATGATAACGATAAATAGGTACGATAACGAAAATAGGTTTTATTTGACATTTGAATGTAATAGAAATCATCGTGAATTGAACTATGTAAGGTCGTGCCCTAAGTTACCTGACTGTTTTTCAAAGGAGGTGGGTTAGGTAACTTAGGGCATCGACTGTACTTATTGCACATAAGGCGATTATCCAGACAGAGGCCTGTTTTAAAAGGTAGTTAGCACAGGGTCAGGGTTATATTCCTGTAAGCAAATTTAGTCCTAACGACTTCAGCGGTGGTATTTGCTAAGTAACAATTAGGTGACTTACCAGTGATCCGTATTTGTAAGTGAGGAATATTTCGTAACCATGAGGATCAGCGTCAACCAGCGCCAGCGCTCGCAACCTCAACTCGGAGCACAAACGGCATAACAGCTGGCGCGTGCACACGTCGGGATAGCCTTTACCCTACAATCAAGACTTATTTTTTATTGAATAAGATAAAAAATAAGAAACTACTAAACTACTAGAACTTAAGAAATTATGACTGCATATCACCATATCTCTTGAAAAAAAAACGAGCGAAGTTACATGACCTAAGTATTTAGATGTCCTGGCGGCCAATTTTCTAAGAAAACAGCCTTGAGCGCAGCGCTGGCCCAGCGACAAAATCCAAGTAGGTACATTGGATTTGTGATTTGAATGTTCCTACTTGGAATTCATCGCTGGGCCAGCGCTGCGCTCAAGGCTGTTTTTTTAAAGAATAGCACTTCAGCAGGCTGAACGCTGGAAATAATTACCGTGGCCCTAAAACAAAAAGGCAAATAAAGGAACACAGGAACATATGTGGCAACCAAAAATTCAAAGACATTTGACATCTACCAACCCGCACTGGGCCCGCGTGGTGGATTACGGCCCATTCCCTCTCCTAGAGAGTAGGTCTGAGTCCCAGCAGTGGGAATATTATAAGGCTGACGCTATGCTAGGCACATAGGTGTGACATATTATAGTTATATTTAGTCAGTAAAATTTGACACAGCCTCTCACTCCACTCGAAGCGAGATAAGTCATTAGATGATTTCACAAGATAAAAAAAAGTATAGTTATAATATAAGCACATTATAAAATTGAATAACAAGATGGCGCATTGATTTACCTACAGTTAATTAAGGGAATATCAAACAATATTATTTTTGAGACAAACTTGGCAACTGGGGAAGGATTAGGAGTGGAGCAATAAATATAGGAAGTTGTAGATCACAGCTTAGGTACCTATATCTCCCGTAGAGACCCAGCCTGCCCCGTAGAGACCCAGCCTGCTAACTGCAGGCAGGCAGGGTCGAAGCCTACTGGTGCCAAAGGTTTGCTTCCGAAAGGAAAGCCCGGCCCTGGTATGTAAGGCCACGAAAGAAGAGGGTGGGTTTTTAGTCAGTAAGAGTCTGACACTATCTCCCGCTCCGCCCAAGGGCGAGAGATATCATTGGATGATTATACCCACCACCAAAAAAAAAAAGAAAGGTACCTATATCTCGCAGCTGCAGGATTGTTCGAAAAAGTCACTGTGGCCTTGGAATACAAAGGATAATTGAAAGAACACAGGTGTATTGTAAATCATTGCATGCAAATCCGCCTTATGCTCAAAATAACTAAAGTAGTCATCGTAAAAAAATACATTACAATTATCAAAGTTAATCGTTAAACATCAGTATGCAAAAAAACTGCTTGTAGAACAGCTGTCGGTATTATAAATCCTGTTTAGTGTCAACGAGAGTTACGTATAATCTTATGGTGGCGACTCACCATCATGCCACTTGGTCCAGTGGCTTGATCAAATAGGCTTGATCAAACCAAACAAACCGTGTGCGTGGACACATGCACACTTTTGTTAAGTCATGCGGCAGGATGGTAAATGGCCACCGTTGTGCTGGCCATTCAACATCATATCGTATGATCCAGTGCGGTTATACTATACGATCGGCCATACGATCCAATTTACCGTCAAGTTTGCAGCCAACCTATGGCATGCACACTTGACTGCTCAAAAACACAATAGACTTGTCAGGCATACAGTACCTCTACCATGAGTTTTAAGCAATAGTATTCGTCGCTACTCGATATCGACGCCGTAAATATTTTGTATGGCAAATTTTGGTTCTGCAAGTGACTGCTAGAGGCGCTGCAAAATTTGCCATACAAAATATTTACGGCGTCGATATCGAGTAGCGACGAATACTATTGCTTAAAACTCATGGTAGAGGTACTGATAGCTACTTCAAGTGCGCTGCAAACTTGACGGTAAACTGAATTGTGTGTAGCTGGCATCAGTTTAACTTGATCAAGCCACTGGATCACACGGCATGACGCTGAGTGGCCAGCATTACGATTACAGCAAATCATCGAGCTTGCCGCCGGCCGCGGCATTACCTCGTTTGCTCGGTATGTAAATACTGGGATGAAGGAAGGATGTTGAATACATTAGCTTGAAATAATAGTCTATTAATAAGGTCTTGTAGGACCGTATAATTTGTAATCGACGATGTTGTTAACACATTGGCTGTGGTCAGTTAAATTATGAACCTTCATCTGATGCGGCGGCGGGCGAAATATAATAATAATCTTTTAATATAATAATAATAATAATCTCTTATTCACATAAAAAGTGTTACAAATAGTTTTAAAGTCTCTGATTCCTGAGCTAGGTTCAAAGACCTGAATTACAGAAATCAGCGGCCTTTCTCATATTTTGGTGACAAACAATTATGTAAATAAAAAATAAATGCAGTGTGCAAATGGGCCACCAACGATATTTCCGCCAGTGAGTGGCAGGTCTTTGTCGACCCACTAGCTCTGGGGTAAATTAAAATGCTATAACTTTGCAAAAATCTGATGTGTACAATTTATTTTTTGTTCTGTAAAAATAACCTTGAACATAACCTCCTTGGGTTCGATTCTCCCCGGGATCTACCAACCAAACCGGGGAAAGCGGCAGGCTGATATCGACCTGAACCACACTAGAAAGTATTTTTAGTAATGATGGGACACATAAAAATAAGGGGATATCGAAAATAGAACTGAATTATCGTAAAACAAATAAAAAAAGTTTATTTACTTATGTCTGTCTTTATAACATGTCACACAAAGATTTTGGTTGCATTTCTTGTAATATGTTTTATTCTTTTTTTATTTGAGTCCGAGAAACTGCAATAAGTATTACCCACGTGTTTCAAACGACGTTTTTCAACAGTTACTTAGTAAATTTCATAAAATATAATATTGTGACAAATTTTTCGGGATTTTTTTTCATCCACTTTGATTGGCGAATAGGTAAATTGTGGGAGGGACTGGATGCCGCACTTTGCCACACTAATTTGAAAAAAAAAAGGATTTTTGAGTAAGGTAAGAGTAGGTAAAATAATCCAATGACAAATCCCGCCCTTGGGTGGGGCGGGAAATAGTGTCAGACTCTTACTGACTAAAAACCTTCCCTGTTCCATTTATTGCCTTTGTCCCAGGGCCCCGGTAACATTTTCACATAACCTTGGCCTCAGTAGGCTTCGACCCTGCTGGGCCCCTACAGTTTGCTGACAACTCCTTGAGGCGCGCGGGAACGACTTGTGCTCGGATCGGTTTGTTTTCGGACGGACGGACAGCGAGCTACCCATTACCCGCCGTCCGCGAGCCCGCGCCTACGGTGGCCGGAAATCGGGATCGAAATCCCGGCGGCGGCGGCGGCGTGTGCGCCGTTGCCTGAGGCGGTCGGCCTCCTCCTTTGCTAGCATTACTGCTTCGCAGAAGGAGGCGACCACCTGCCACTCCTCGCTCCGGAGCATGGCTTGAACCAAGACCCGGCGCGAGAGATCGCTGCCGATCGCCCCCACGAGGACTTCCCAAGCGGGGCACCACTCGACTGTGTGCTCCACCGTGTTCTCCGGGCGGTCCGCACAGTGGCGATACCTGGGCGTCGTCTCCGCACGAATCTTGTACAGGTACGGCCCAAACTTGCCGTGTTCGGTTAGTACCTGCGCCAAACAGAAGGTGACGACGCCATGAGGCCTTTCCAGCCACGCCTCAAACAGGGGCCTTACCGCCTCCACACACCACACCTACACACTGAGTAAGTGTGTTAAAAATCTTTTTTCATTCGACTAGTTCGTCTATATGTACAAGCGCTTTTAGCGCTAGAAAGTTAACAAACAACTTATTAGGTATTAAAAACAAAAACCAAACCATTTTTTCCAATCTGCATGAAAAATCTGATTTGTTTGAAGAATTTTCTAGATTATAAAAAAAAAATGACAATTATAATTTACTTACCGTTATAATAATGACAGGCCCTAATCTGACTAGTGCTCCTTCGTCCAGCAATTTCTGGAATATTGCGTCCTTTTCCACCACCAGGATAAACTTAGCTGTTGAATGGAACTCTGTGATGCCAATAATATCTTGTGGTATTAGGACGCCTTGTGCTTAGTTGAAACATGAAACAAAACAATAACATTTTTGGTCGGTCAATGGGTTTGCTAAAATAGTGAATTAAAATGGTGTTTTATTAATACTAGAACTCGCTAAAACTCCCAGAAATAAGTTACAACTCATTAAACATTCCTTAATTCTGGGAGAAGAAAAAAGGAGTTATCGGGTTTTTTTTTCACAACGATATTCATCAGGCTTAAACACTGCACATTTTCACACATGACTCGTCAATTGAGTCGATGGGATGTTGCGAATTAAAACAATATTCATGAATTTACATAAATTTTAACCATCAAAACTAGATTTCCTAATGTTTTAGAGGAATGGGTTTTAAAAATGAAATAAAACACGTAATAATTAAGTTAATCGCCACGGTATGGCTTGGTTTTAAATATATTGGTGAGGCTTTGGTGCTTATACCTACATGATTTATTATTTATTATCATTTTAGGTAGTAGCAGACCCGGTGAACTTTGTACTGCCAAACAGTCAATGAATATAGTACTCGTAGATCTATCGATATAGTCAACCGATTGCGATGAAAAAATGCCTGGATAATATATCAAGTTATATACATACAGCGGTCAAGCGCGGACCTATCAATAATAAAAAAAAACATACATAGATTGACAAATGAAGATTGATTGAATGATTGATTGATTGACAATTGTAATGTACAAAAGTTATCTACGTAAATTTCGTACATTTTATGCAATGCGCGCACAACTAAAGTCTTCTACAGATTTATTATAATATGTATAGATATTGGCTCCATGGCTGACTCGAATAAAGCGAAATCGGGAGGTTTAAATTTTGATCATTTTATCGAGCAACTGGGGCCATTCGATCGTTAAAATTTTTGGTCAAATTGAGTGGAGAAAGCCCTGAAGACCCGGAACTTAGACTTTGAATAAGTAGGTACTCGAACCGAGCCAGCGGAGGTTTGTGGGCCAGGGACCTGTGCCAAACTATAAGTACGGTTAATAGTAGCAAACTATTTGGGAGCGTTAGATCAATCCAAAATATTTTAGACAATTATAATTATAGCCAATAGAATGTCACTTTATCCTTAGACAGAGTTTCTGACAGTCGGTTCATACTACATATAGTTATACCATAAACTAAAGAATAAACTATAGTTTCTGGTAGAAGAAAACTAGAATAACTTAAGTACCTCCAGCCGCCGTGCAATCAACCACACTTCCATCTCGATGATGCAAGGTTAGAGGTCCAGCTATCAGACCCTTGGCCGTGGCCACAATACCCAGGCTCCAAGGAGGAGTCTCTAGCAAGCAGCACACATCCCTTACAGCCACATCCAAGTTAGCCTGGTTGCGAAGTCTCATCACATTTTGATAGAACAGCTCTCTGGATTTAGAAAAAAGTATACTTTTAGGAGTCGTTGGCGATGTTCATGTTATGTTTCACCTAACTGTATTATATACTATGAGTCAGACATCATCAGGCACAAACGTATACCATGATCCCTGTAAGCGCAGACTTGCGGAAGGCGAGCAATGGGTAGCTCGCCGTCCGACCGTCCTGCAGCGGACTGGACCCGTCCCAAGTCGTCGACGGCGCATATTGTTCCACGCAAGCCTCAAGGAGATGTCAGCAAACCATTGCAGGGTCGAAGCCTACTCGGGCCATGGGTAATGTGAAAGTGTACCCCGGGGCTGGAACGAAGGCAAAGAAGGAACAGCCCAACCTAAACAAAAATACCTGTATATCCAGTAATCTTGACCCCCAGGAGTGGAATTCTTCGTAGGCTTTTTTCTAATTTAAATAAAAAATCTTTACTTTTTAAAATTGTAACCGTATAAAATCGTTATAGTAATCAATCCCGACGACATTTTAGGGAAAAAAAACTAATTAATTAATTTTTAAACAAAAATGTCATCGAGGTTAAGTAGAATAACGATTTTATCAACTCCGATAGAGCGAGGTGAACTCGTAATTTTTACACCTGAGCTGAGCTTCGTGTAAGGCCTGGCTGGAAAGGCCTCACGGTGACCTCACCTACCGCATGACGCAGGTGCTCATCGCTCAATTGTGGACGAAGGAACGGGGTGGGTTTTTTAGTCAGTAAAAGTTTAAGACTATTTAATTTTTAAACGACTTCGAAAAGGAGGAGCCTGTATTTTAGGCTGTATTTTTTTTTATGTTCACCCATATCTCGGTCAATTGTGGATCAATTTCAAAAATTATTGTTTTGATTAAAAGGTTATACTCCCGAGTTGGTCCCATAGAAATACTGTTTTGATCTGATGATGAACTTCGAAGATATAGAATGGAACTCTTCAAAAAATCACAGCAGAAATTTCGTAACAAGTAAAATTGCTTTATTTATACAAGCAGTCGTTGACTCACTGAAGGAAAAACGGGAAGGGTTATATATTATTATTGAAAGATTATACTTCCGAGTTGGTCCCATAGAAATATTGGTTTCATCTGATGATGAACTTCGAAGATATAGAACGGAACTCTTCAAAAAATTATAGCAGAACTGTCGTAACAACTAAAATTGCTTTGTTTATACATGCCGTTGGTGTTTGACTGGAGGAAAAGGGGAGGGGATACATATATCTGATCTGATGGTGAAGCCAGAAGGTAGGTAAGAACCGGAATTCTGCAATAAATCAATGTATCCTAGCCGTGTTTGCTATTATCAGAATTGTCATGCCGATTTGATGATTATTTAAGTTTGGCTGATGGATGCTATAAAGTGTGAAATAAAAAACTTTTTACAAAAAAAAATATAATCGACTTCAATGTAAAAAAAAAACTGCAAAATAACTTTAATTTCGGAACCCTTATTTGTGTTTTTATTTTACATTGAAGTCGGTTGTATTTTTATTTTTAGTAAAAAGTTATTTTTTTAACCACCGCAATAATAAGCAAAATTCGTTTAGTAGCAAAATGCTGCTTTGTCTGCGTTGATCCATAACAGACTTAAATACTTTTTAACATCAAAACTGCACAACAATAGTAATTTATATTGCAGTGCTCCTTACCGTCGGGTGACAGTTAAATTCTTAGAAAGTAATTCATGCACTTTTGTTAACACAAAAACAATAATATTAAACCTCGTTTTGTCTTCGCTACTGGTATAACAAAGGGTTGTCTTTTTTGCTTCATTAAACGATTTCAATGTTACCCTGAAAACAAAAATATTAAAATTTAAACTCATTTTTCATTTTTATTATTCTACAAAAGAATTTCAATAACTTTATTATATTTTCACCTATCTAAATCATAAATGCAGTTGCTCCACAGTTTTTGGTTTCTAATAACAAGTTTGGGCGTATCACCACTTTCAGCGCATTTGTTGATGCCGCTAAGAATATCTTCCACTTTTTTAATTAACGACTTCCTGGCATCATTTGTTTCCTTCAATAGGACGTAGGAAGGCTTGAGGGCAACTAAAAGTATTAAACAATTTAAAACCTAGCACACTAAAGAATCTTCATATGTGATCATAAGCAGCTGAATTAATTTTGATGTACCTTTTTCTTTTACGGAGGCGTTTAAAAGTTCCTGGACCTCAATAAAGTCCAGCTTACGTTCAGGAAGTAACACTGCTCCAGCAGCCTCCACTAATTTCCTTTCACTAGTACAAAGTTTATCAATTGCAGCAGCCAACATAGGATCTTGTTTGAAAACAAATTCTGTATTCAACGGCAAATCCTTCGTGAATGCCAAAAACTCCGTATTCATTAAGTCCATCCTAAAAAATGACGTCCCAAACAACCATTGAGTACAACAATAATTGACAAACAAACCCGAAGGAGCTTTATTAATGTAAGCCACCGGTAAAAGTGACGATGATCCCTACCTACCTAGTGGCGAGATGTTTATCAACCGCAAACAATAACAGCGTCACAAAACGGAGCTCGTAAAAGGGCCACGAGACAATAGGGCAGCTTCTCGAGTGTTTTTATGGCGAAGTCGAGCGAACAAGCGAACGGGACGAAATCATCGTCGGTGGCGCATCCGACTTGCGCGCACTGAAAAAATGACACAATAGATTTAATCGAGAGATAGTGAGGCAGGCGTCTCGAGAAGCAGATGACACGCCGTGACAACCTCACAAAGGGCGTGAAATGACGTCATAATAGCCTCGAATTATCGCCCCCTCTTGTCTCAGGGCAAATATTTAACAGCAGTCTCGTTTTTGTCCTCCTTCTTCGGCAGGAGATCATAAATAACAGGGTTACGGCAGACAAATGATGCGGACCGTTACCGCAACGCTTTGTTACTCGGTGACATATTGCAACGAGCTGATGTTTATGTCTTATTATGGAATCCGAGGTGAGTTATGGTCGGTGACGGAATTCTGGGTAAGTGGCAACTTAGTTGTGGCACTTTCTATGGTGCACCTGATAGATTACACGAGAGATCAGTATCAATTAGTTTAACTGACATTTTTTTTTTACTTGATCTGTGGTTCTGTGTAATCCGTGGAATAATGAATTTTATTAAGATGATGTAAAAAAAATTGAGACTGAGAGATTTGCTAGCCCATCGTTTGTTAATAATATACCACAAAACTTCGGTTCCCGTGACCATAAGTGGCATTAGGATACAATTAATCTCGTTACAAAGCTATTCGGAAACAACTGAAGAGCGCCCTAGGCTCTCCCTAGCCATTTTAATTAGGTACTTGAGGTGTGAGAAAGTAACTACTAAAAACATTTCCCATTGGCTCCCTGAGGCGTTCGATAGCATCAGCGGGTGACAGCCCGCACAAATACCATACAAATTGCTCGATAGCTCCTTCACATTGATTGTTGCAATTATTCGGCGAACCCTTTCGCGAGCCCGCGACCACGGGGAGGTGAGAACGCACTTATCTATCAGCTCGATCGCTAGATGAACGACCCAACTCTTTGACAACGGTGTGAAGTAACAAGCCACTACATCCACAGTTGGGACCAGTCAGGAGGTCGCCATTCTTTTATATTTAGATCTTACCGTTTGATATAACGCTGATAAGGTGCAGATTCTTGTTATGATTTACAGTTTACACTCTAGTGTTTAACGATATTTTTTATCGACAGCATCTTTGCAGCTTTAGGGTTTTATTAATGGGTAAATAAATTACTGGTAGAATAGTGGTGTACTAAAATCTTTTCTTCGGATAACGTTTTGAAATAAATACAAAATAAATTTAAGTTTTTTAATCTTTAAACTCTTTTCAGCCGTCGTCGAATAAACAGCAACTTTGAGGTCAATCCCTAACAATAAAGTAAGTGCCAAAAAATATGTTTCGATGTTACAACTTCCCACAAAATACGACCTCTAGAGCGGTCATCGGAGCGGCAGTAAAATCAACAGTTATAAAAATAGGAAACAGTGTCGTTGCATTGTATGGGCACGAGTGGCCGACGCTGGCCGCCACGGGGAACCTCCCCACAATGGACCACCATCGCGGTATCTCCATGCACGATACGTTGCCGCCTAATTGACTGCTCAAATGCTATTTTAATACTTTGTTATTAAATGCCGATTTGTGTATTAGGATCTCATGTTCGGAAGCTGTTTTTAAATGTACATGGTCAAAGATCTTATCGAGATTGAAAGAAATGACCGTATGTAGATTGTTCAGTGTTATTTATGTGGATACATTTGGTACACTTTAATTCATTTTATAATGTGCTAACTGTATTTTTAATGTATTTATATAATTATACAGAATATAAGTTAATAATATTCACGAAAAGCTTTAAGTGAAAGCTTTAATACAACCCGAAATAGAAGCGACAGTAAAATTTGTCTTCAAAAATCAAGTAGGTAAAAGAGCATTAGGTAACTTTCCTCAAATATTATAATATGTGCCTACATAATATATTATGTATCTATTTATAATATTAGGTAGATATATTGTAATTATATAAATAACTAAAATATTCCATTTTATTTCTATGTTAGTTTGTAGTTTTATTTAAACTTTAGTTTAAGATTTCACATTCTCCTTTGCCTCTAGTTTAAGCCCTTAATTTATAAATATTTATGTAAACCAAATGATTACATAGATATTATTATATTACATAAATTTCTTTTAATATCTCCTTTATCATATCTGCTGGAAAAAAGTCTTTAAGAATAACCAGTGCCTTTCTCATATTTATAATATAGGTATTATCTTTTATTGTGTCTATGTATGTAAATAAATAATAAAATTCGAATCCAACTGTACGACTTTCAATCACAATGGCAATATCGAGGACAAAGAACATCTCCAAATTAAACAGAAGCAATCAGTAATACTAAACTAACCAGTCGCTATACCAATCTACCCACATTCTCACACACGAACTCACGGTAAAGTAACAGTTTCTCATACTAAAGTGGCTACTTACCCTTTGTGAACAAAACAAAGCTCACAATTGCTCACGAGTTATAGAAATACGTCTCTGCTATAGTATTTGCAACTGAAGAGGCTATGAACTAGGGGCCTATTTAGTTCTTTGTTAATTATTTGGCCTGTAAGTGATCGGAGTATGATTTCGTTGCTCAATTAAGGTGGTATTGTCCCATTATTACAAAATTTTACGCATTTAGTTGGGAGCAGTAAACTCAATATACATTTTTATACAACCGCTCTTACGTAATTATAACGTTATTATACATCTTAATCTAGATATTTTATGGATATCTTTTGGATATTATCTAGGTTTCTATCGAAATCAAAACAATTTGTGAAACTAATCCAGTAAAGAAAATTTGATATTTTGCATGAACTTTGGCCCTTCATAATATAGGTTCTCATTAGAATTAGAAACCTTGCACATTTAATCGAGATTCTAAATAACGAAATATTTTTCCCAAAACTTTTATGGTTTTTCAAAAAACACGTGATCCTGGAACAATATTCTATTATCTACATGTTGACTACCACTATTTTTCATTCAAAAAATATTACAAAAAAAAAACTAACGAAAAGTCCATCGGAAGCTCACGATTTTCTAATCAAAACTTTCGAGTGTTTAAAACCATACATAATAACAGCATCGTCCCTAACCTCGGCAGTGAAGTGGCGTCCCGCCGCGCTCCAATATTGTCGGGGCTGTTCCGTTCCCACCCCACTCCACTCTTCCCCGGACATTTGCATACGACAAAGCGACTGTCACACATTAAACTGTATAATTACAATACATTAGATTTATAGACGAAAAACAATAGCCCTCAAGTACGTTCAACCCTTTTTTCTGTAGCGACGAAACGTTAAACTCATTTAGGGGTAATTAATATGAAAGTTCTCATAAACCCCAGCAATTAAAAATGCTTTTATAATTCAATCTAGAAGCAAAAAATTAACAATGATGTTTTGACCTTTATTTATCTGTTTGTTTTTGTTTCCAAATGATTTATATTTGAGATATTTTTAATTTCCCAGCGAAGTGTACGTTTTGAAAATTTCATTTTTTTTTTAAATAATATTCTTAAACCAGTGCTTGACTGCGATCCCACCTGATAGTAAGCAGTGATGCATTCGTTGATGGTAAATCGCACTAGTTTATTAAGAGCTTGATCACTCAAAATTCTAAAGTAGATGTTAGAAACCAAAGATTAATTTATGATATTGTAAGACGATATTTGTAAGTAGGTACTAGGTATGCTAGCATTGCTTGCAAAAACAAGAATCTTAATTGGATCAATATTTTTGCAAGCAAGCTAAGATAGTTTTCCTTTTTTATCCAGACATTTATAGTTTTTGCCCATACTCACTGCTGCCTGACTAGCATAAAGTTAATAATTATCAGGTTCTACATAATGTTGTCACTTGTATAAGGAAAACGTCGATATTTATGACTATTAAATTCTCATGCGATTGAGATTCTGCGTGTGCGGCATTAGAAGTCTTGAGCAGGTGTCACCGCAGCTGCGTTCCCATGCTACTACTAACTAAATCTAGACTTTTCTATTACATCCTAGTTCAATACACTGCTCAGTGTATACTCATAGTCATTTGCTGACTTTTTATAACAAGGTTAGAAACTAGTTTCAACTTATGCTTGCATAAATTATACAACATAATATTTAAAACTTCACGTAAGCTCACGGTGCAACGTGTAAGATCATGAATAATGGACATACAAATTACGCACCTGAAGCTTAATACTTTCACCACACGACTCAAATCTATAAATAAAATAAAATAGTTTTATCAGACTATTACAAACTGATCAACAAACAAAACAATTCTCGATAGAAAAACCCTATTCCAAATCTGAAGCGTTGATTTTTTTCTTAATATGGCGCCACTAAAGCTAAGCGTAGAGATTTTTTTTTTTGTTAAAAATTTCGGCTTGGATACTAAGTTCTTTAAGCCAGTTTTTTTTATGAATAGTTAATTTTTTTATCATTTGAATATGCATTTAGGTACACCTTCTAATGTTTTATAGTATTTGGCATTAAATGTCAACCTTCTCGGCAAACTTTGCTATAAATATAAATTTTCAATTCTATTTCACCAAGATCTCACGTGTTTCATTGGTTTTACATATTATTGTCTATTTACGCAGACTCTTGAGATACAAAATCCAATCTCACACCACAATATCCACTCGGAAACAATTAACGAATAATTAAAAGTTAAAACAGCCACAGAACTTCACTCGAAGAATAGATCATAATTTTTTATTAATAATTCTGATATTCTCGTCCTCTTCGCCAACCAAAAAATCTAAATTTAAAAAAGTCTACATTATGGTTAGATTAGTTACAAATTTTTTTTTTTTTTTTTTTATAAATTCGAAATAAGAACACGACACAAATCAATGTTATTATAATTTTACTGCGAAGTGAATTTAATCTCAAATCGTTTGCATGAAATTAGCTAGGCTTATTTGTTTTTGTTTATTTACGTTTAACAAAATAGCAATACCCGGCAATGACAAGTTCAACCACCCACAATGCTAATGCATTTATCGGCGTATTGCGATGTCCCCAACGAGATGATATCGGCCCAGCTGTCGCTGCCACGTGCAAGCGTGCATCCCAGGTAGGTATTATTGACATAAAATGTTCTGCCGGCAATTTAACTGAGGAGACGGTAATAAAGGGTTTTTGTCCACAATCCAATTGATTACTGAATGTTGCGTTGATGTTTTATTTACTAGGTTTATTTATCGCTCTATGTTGCCTTCAAAATAACAGTTTAGATTGTATTGTTATTGGTGGAATTAAAAATTTTGTACCCAAAGCATACCCAAAGGGTATGTATATTAGTAAATGAATGAATATAGAAATGAATAAATAAATGAATTAATATTGGTTTCATCAATGTGCCGTATCGAGTACCTACCTAGTTATTGATGCAAAAATTACGTTGATTATATTTTTAAACGGATTGCTGCAATATTTTATTTAATTGATATACACTAGTGCTTGACTGCGATCCCACCTGATGGTAAGTAGTGATACAATCGTTGATGATGGTCGCACTAGTTTATTAGGAGCCTGTTCACTCTAGCCTTGAAGACACCTAAACTATTATCGGTCGGGAAGACCGCAGCAGATAAATGGTTCCAGTCTCTCGATGTACGCGGTATAAACGTCGAAGCGAAACGCTTGGTCCGGACCGTAGAGGTTTCTCAACCTAAGGGTCGATACTCGCCGTTCGTCGGGTTAGGTCGTGGTCCGTTGGTCAGTAATTTAATGTAATGTTTCTACTAGTTGTCCCCCGCGGTTTCATGCGCGACTTTGGTTACTGATCCGCCCCCGTGGATCGTACCGTGATGTTTATAGCCTAAAGCCTTCCTCAACAAATTGTTTAACCAACAATTAGGGCTGATTTCATCATTCAATATAAAAACTTAGTTCAACTAAACTGAGCTCAGCGTAATCTAGTTTAAAGAACCGTGTCGTAAACATGGGCGACAACAAAAGAATTGAAACTGAGTTTAGCGTAAACTAGGTTCTATTCAACGCGGTGAAACGCAAAATGAAGCTATAAACTCGATTAGTCGCTCAAACTGCGTTTTGTTTTATATAATCGCGATTATTTTATTGGTGAATTTGGCCCTAAGAGATTAAAACGAACTCTTCAGGTTTTTAATACTAAATACTAGCTGAACAGGCAAACGTTGTTCTACTATGAGAATACAGTTTATACATCAAAGATATATAGCGATATAAAAATTAGAGAGGGAGAGGGAAGAAGGGTGAAAAATACTTAACGAACTATTCGTAAACCTACCCAATATAAACTAAGAATGTCATAAAAAAAATGTCATAAAATCGGTCGCGCCGTTTCGGAGGAGTTCGATTACAAGACTGAGACACAAGATTTTAGAAATTAAAATATTAGCATAGATTTAATGATTAAGTATTTCAATGCCTAAGACCTATTGTCTACGGAACCTTACCTTCATAGACGCCTATTCGTCATTATACGAGAACGCTTGGTGTACACAGCTTACGTACCACTAAGAAACTGTCGATGTAGCGGTAACGTCGTATCGTCAATGAAGTGGCAACGCCATGACGCGTCATGATGTGCTACTTCGTCGTACACCAAGCGTATAATGACGAATACGCGTCTATGAAGCTACGCGTCTGTCAACATTAGGCCTTACTATTATGTCACCTTTAACTTCCGACATTATTTTTAGTATATACAAAAATATTTAAAGAAGGTCACAAGTTGGAACACTACCAACATTAAGTATAACACAGTTCACGGCAGGTCATTGCGGGCAGCAGGCGCCAGCGCACAGCTGGGTCCGGGAACAAAACAACCCCTCAGCGGCCCCGATGGCCCGGTGACCATGTGTTTGTGTAGACAACCAGGTAACATAACAAGCTTATAACTTTATGATTTTTTATCATACAATTATTTTCGTGTAAGTATAGATTCTTTTCATAAAAATGCTAGACCCGTGTTTCGGATTTCGCATATATACTAAAAATAAGGTTGTATAAATAAACCACAGTTTACAAGTACATCAAACACTTAAGAGACATGTAACACCATCAATGTGTACGGTGGCGACTATCAGAGGGGAAGCTAAGCCGTTCATATTATCTGTTTGCTTAACATTCATGAGGTTCACCCTCCCTCACCAACAGTTACTGGCAACACATTTGTTTTACTAAACTATTATACTAATACAGGGAAATGTGTGGTAGTATATTTTAGGTTTTTATTTATTCACTCCAGATGTGCAGACATTTTATTTTTTCCTATAATGTCTGTTAGTTGGCATTAGATAGGTTCATTAGAAAAACTCAATTAATATTTTAATAACTTCATTTTTTAATTTTATTTTATTGCGAGATTGTAAATGAATAATTATTGCTTAGTGAGATAGGTACATCCACACGAATGATTATAGCTGTAGGTATTTATATTTTTATATCACTTCGATGAGTTTAATGAAATATTACTAACAAAATTATCAGATACCTCACTAAAGGTGTCTGATATTTTTTTTCAATCACAATCAGTCGATATGTTATTCTGTAAACTTAAGTTTGATGACTAACAAAATTATCAGACAGCTCATTATAAAAAAATAACAATATAAAAAAAAAATGTTTAATGTTAACAGGCAGTATTAAAAAAAAACTAGCGTCCTGCCCTAGCTTCTCACAGGTGGGTGTTAGAAATATTTAAAATTCTGTTGTATAATATGTACGTTAAAATCTTTCTCAAAAATCATTCTGTGAATTTGTGAAAACTGCATGAAAATACGTTCAGTAGTTTTTGTTATCTCGTTCATACAGACAGACATACAGACGCGGTGAGGACCTTGTTTTATAATATGTAAGTATTATCTTCATGCAAACTGGTCCTATTCCAATTTCCTCACAATAATTCCTACTGTCCTAAAATGGTTATGCTTATAAGCAGCCCTCCCACGTCCGTGCCATCAACATGCGTTTTTTTATTTGACCATCAATTGTCCATCCGTCGTCGAGTGCAGTAGGAGGGCAGGAGGGCTGCATTCCCTCACACCCCGCGTCAGCTGGCGATGGTAGCGATCCTCACCCTCCGAACATTCCTATTAACTTCAATTGAGCCCGACAAATTTACATCAAGTAAGAGGCCACTGAATGAGCGGATGGGGTGACAGTAATCGATAACTTGAAAACCACTTTTTTTATTCTCTATTTTGAATTGAATAAAACAGTAACTTTACTTAAGTCTATGTTTATATAAACAAATTATTATTAGTAAATTACTGTCTGGTTTTTGGGACCATTATGGTCCCATAAATAAGTGCTATACTGTTTTAGCTCCTTTGCAACATACGCATACGTACGAAAAATCAATAAAAATATGTCACATTAGAAGATTTTTTTTAATGGAGCTCGATAATTAGCAAGAAATAGCCACAAAGCCATAGTCAACAGTTCTTCGAACGATATTAGAAATGGACAGTATGACGCTTATTTCATGGACCCACGTTAGCCCGTGCGGTACGCCATATGGCTAGGGTACGCGACTCAAATCGCTATTATATTGCTTTTAATTGATAACAATTTAAATATATTTGGTGATTCACACTTACGGAGCTCATTATTATTCATCGAGTCATTATCTCCGTGTTCGCGTTTTACCAAACGATGGTATCTTCAACACGAATGTGTTTTACCTTTATGTTTTTATCGTCACGCCACTAATTTAATGTTGCTGATGTCATTGTTTAATTTTTAGTAGTGTTTAATTGTCAAGAGGCCTATTAGAAGCATGTAAAATAATATTCCACAAGTTTCAACAACACCATCTAATCCCAAACTGAACCGAGATTGTGCTATACCTAAATACTAGACAACTGATAAACATACCTATGTATATCTTCAATATATTAAATCTGTACTAATCATTTATTTCACAAATACACAATTATATCCATAATTAAAAAATGGCGTCATAAAACTCCTCCGCATCGCTGTCGACTGGAAGTGTGTATTAATATATTAGATAAATTATGCCCAGACACAGAACAAAATGATTGTGCTCATAATACAAATATTTATTTTAGGAGGCAATCGAGAATACGACCTTCGACATAGTAGTCAGAGCCACTCACCACCAAGGGTGTTTTAAAATCGTGCAGATTTCATCACGCATGCGGAATTGCTTCGCATGCAGGGCGGCTCTCCGGTATCGCGCTCTGCAGCCCGCATGCGTATTCCACGCATTACAATAAATACTTGTATAAACATTTGCGGGGACTACGCGTGAGGGGTACTCCCGCAAGCGTGATGAAATCCGCACGATATTAAAAACACCTTAAGACCAAAAAGCTTGTCAAGTCTATAATTTGGATCTAATCTTTAAATTCACCAAATCAGAATCTCTTGATCAGTAGAACATTCAATGAAAGAAACGTGAACCTAACACCGCAATAGAAATATAAAAAGATTATTTCTAACACTGCAAAAATTTTCATAACAGCGATCGTTAAAAGGGAATGGACCTATAAAATTGTTTCATTTTGTGGAAATATTTTATTATTCAATAAAAATGTTTAACAAAGGCACATTGAATCCCTGCGGTTTTCGGAGCCCGTAAATCAGGAGCAAAGACCCTTAGGGCTAGGTGGAGAGGCTTCTTGAACTGTCAAGGCCTCGTTGTGGTCATCCGCAGCTCTCCGGAGAGTGCAAACAAAGCTCTCTGGTAAATGTTGTTAGGAATGGCAGATTGTTGCGAAAATGATTTCATGTGATTTGTTTGTAGACCGTCTGAATTTTTGTTGTTTAGTTTTCATATAGTTTAGCAAAATATTACAAAAAAATTTTTGAGTCCTAAAATTACAAAGAGCATAACACTATTTACATAAAAAATAACAGAAATTTTTGGGGTTCCGTACCTCAGTCGACATAATCGGACGCACTTGGCTGTCGGAAATTAATATCAAATACTCTAGTCTGCTAGCCATTATAATCAGTGTAAAAATCAAACTTTTAAATCAACACAATGTAAAGATAAGACCATTTATGTTCTGTTTATTGTGCATTGCATATTCAGACATAAGGAAATGAAAACCAGTACAGTACCTCCGGTCGACCTAGAGTAGAATCCAGAGATTTGAAAAATAATCAAGGTCTCATAGCATATTAAATACTTAAAGGAAGATAAAATAAAATGTATATATAATAAATATAACAATAATTAAAATTCATAAATTAACTTCTGTACAACAACAGTAACAGTTGCTATCTTATCAGATTATATATTATTTAGTTACTCTAAACTAAGTAATAAGTAAAACAAGCAGTGCCTTCATCCTCTCTTCTACCTAAATTTATCTATGCTGTGCCCGACGGGGTCCATAATTGTGATTATTATCTATTTCCCTACCAACTATGTATACGCAATAAAGAATTGAGAATTAAGAGGTCTGAAAACCGTAAATTTAAAGTCACGTCACATGATTAATTTCATCAGATAGTTACTTTTTTGCAATATGAAAAAATCTTCGAGACTCGTTTAGGAATCGAACTGCTATTTATGAAGGTGTTTGTACGGAACATTGATGCGCGACTCCGACTCACTTGACTGGTGTTTGTGTTTATGTTTCTATAGCTTGCCAAAATTACTGCCTAGTGGAACCTTAATCGCACTTGACGTTTTTATCAACCACAGAATTGTTCTCAATTAAAAAAAAATAATGAGCTATTATAAAAGCAATGGAACAATAACAGTAGTATACAATTAATGAAACTCGCGTGTCGATAGGATGGGCAGATAGCGCAGCAATTCACAGACCATATTGCATCCATGTCATTTACATAATTGTTCCATGTATGAGGATGGAAGCGTCGTATAAATCGTCACACTATTGCCATGTTGGTTTGCGTATTTTATGTTATTTGTAAAGGAGTAGATATTTTATATTTAATATTGTGAGGCATGTACAGAAATAGCCTAAATGAATAACGTTTTTAGAGTTTTTTTTTTTTGGTAGGTAAAATCATCCAATGACAAGTCCCGCCCTTGGGTGGAACGGGAAGTAGTGTTAGATTCTTACTAACTAAAAACCTACCCCGTTCCTTCGTTGCCTATCATGCCGGGGCTGAGCCTTCCACTCAGAAAACGGTCTTTAACCCCAGCAGGCTTCGACCCTGCCTGCCTGCAGCTAGCAGGCTGGGCCTCTACGGTTTGCTGACAGCTCTTTGAGGCGCGCGGGAACAGAACGCGCCGTCGACGACTTGGGCTCGGTCCGGTATGTTACCGGACGATCGGACAGCGTGCTACCCACTGCACGCCGTCCGCAACCCCGCGCCTATGGTGACGTTTTTAGTGTTCCGTTTTTCAAAAGGCAAAAACGGAACCCTTATAGGAACACTTTGTTGTTTGTCTGTCTGTCTGTCAAGACCCTATATATATATCTAGAGAACGCGTGGAGTTATTGAGTTGAAATGAAGACTATATGCTGAAGTCTGCGTACCCTTGAAGCTGAGAAAAAAATAAACTTCTAGGTTTACGGAAAAAAAAAAGATACGACATATTATTCGACATTTTCAAGAGAATTAAAATTTATAGAGTAGGTACTTCCCGTTGACCTAGAACGAAGCAAGGTCTTATAGTACAAATATAGGAATAAACATGAAAATTTTAAATTTTTACTAATGTCCAAATTTAAAATTTTCATCAATTTCAAAAAAACAGTTGTTTTAAAAAAAAAAATCTTCAAGACTTAATTCGGGAATTGATCTATTTACATAATAGCATGTACGGAACCCTAACTGTGCGAGTCCGACGCACACTTGCTCAGTTTTTTGTTTGTCATCATCATATAACTTATCCCGCCGCAACTCTATATTGCTACTGACTAATATCCACATATTCTTCTTTATTTGCCTTTTGCAGGGCCACGATAACTTTCTCAAACAGTCCCGCAACCCTAACAGGCTTTGTTTCTTCTGTGCTCTGCTCATTTTGCTCTCCGAGGTACACCTGACACACTATCTAAATGCCTTCGACTCTAGCTTCATACATACCCACCTAGCGGCTGGAAAACGTATAGAAAATACATTGGTTTTCCTAACACGGGAAACTAGTAGATATTTTTTATTACAAATGCGTTTTTTACGTAACTGAAAAATTCTTTAAAAAAACAGCATGCTATTAAAGTAAAAACGCTATTCAATTTACAAACTAACCAGGTAAAATACAAACATGACAATCAAAGCATGTTAAAAACCAATGACAAAACCATTAGAGGGAATTACCTTGTTATGCATAGTACCGTACTCAACATTCCTACCTGTGTGTTATATGGCAGCATTGTCAGCCAACCTACTTAAAGCGCTATTGATTTTCCGCCAACCACCGACCAATGGGAGGGCAGGAAAACATCCAATACAATAGCTAGGAATGACAATAGTAACTGGTTAGTTAACTAGGCGTTAAAGCTATTTCAATAAATACAAAGTAACAATCAATTAAGTAGATAGTAAGTTGTAATGGCATTGTTTATTCGCAATTTAGCGCTTTTCACATCCTGTTACCGCTAGAAAAACAAAGATATCTATTGAACAGATAGGTACCAATTTACGACCAAAGTAAATTAACGTTTTTGGGAAAGGAAGTATCGACTCGCCATAAATTAAGTACCCTACATACAAGCTTAATATGAAAATTGGCTTAATAATGAGGTGCTTTGAAATTGAATCATAAAGAATTATATCTTTTTATACCTCATTTTTTATTTTTGAGAGCAGTGGTGGCCAAGTGGTAACGGCCCCGACTTACGAGTTGTACGACTTACGACATCAGCCAATCTGCACTGAGCCCGCGTGGTGGATTACGGCCCATTCCCTCTCCTAGATAAGAGGCCTTACCGCCTCGATCGTGGCGTGCCCAGCACGGGGTTGCGACAGTCGCTCTCGCCATCCTAGAGAAGAGGCCTGAGACCCAGTAGTGGGAACATTATAAGGGTAATGCTATGTTATGCTATACCTAATTTTAAGTCAACCGTTACGATTAACTGTGAAAAATTCATTGGACCAATTGATGATGAATTTTCGTTCCGGAAAGTAAATGAGCCTGAAGTTAATTTTTAGCAAAAACCAGCGGCATAAAACCTGAAAGATTTCCCTCGGCACAAAATATTAGTTATGAATGAATAAACGTTTTTAATAAAGAGAACAGAAGACAAAGAGCTTTGACCGCTTACCTCGTACTAATCCTTGTGCCACATTCAATGGGCTAATTGCACCACATGTGAGATAAACTCATTAACGAGATTCCGCTGCTACCACTGCCGCGCTTATCTGTGAAAGTTACGTGCATAGTGATAGGCGCAAGCGACTTTGGAGATTTTTTCGATAGTCGAACGTTTTCCTTACGTTATGAAGTAGGAACTTCCTCCTTAGATTTGATTCTGTAGCTACGAAATGTGCACGTAATGAGCAAACGGGAGTGACTGTGCTCTCGACCGTATACCTACTCGGTACGTATAAACATAGCGCCGAGTACTCGGCCGAACGCTTATCTTTACAACTCGCTTACATCACTGCCTCGGCCGAGCAACATTCTACTGTCTCGCTATTTTACTCGGTACGAGTGATCAAGACATTATTGTTGATATTACGTTACGTTATAGTGCCAGGTCGCCAGATTTTATTTACTTAAATTCTGATTTACAAAACGAGTTAGTTTTAGTAGTCTTAGTGATCTTCCGTATCTTTAACGTACGCATACATGCTAGTTTGAACAAACGTCCAATTTTTATTTCTTTTGCACTAAAAAACCAAAGAGTTTTGCATCGTGGTAGACTATAATCTTCATAATTTATTCCTAATAAACAAAACTAGGCCCTAATTTTTACCTTTGTTGATAGAATCTCACTCGTGGTAGCAACCTGCTCTTAGACTAAGTACTCGTATTATACTTACTAATCAAGCGTGGTACTGATAAACTGACTATCTGCTTTTAATATACGTTCCATGCACAATAAACCCACACTTTGCTCAAACAGAATATAACCATAGACAACTTCGCAATAATGTTGCATATCTTTGAAATTTTCGGCTTTTCTCTACGATAATATGCATGTATTGTATAATAAAACCTTTCTCATGAATCAGTCAGTATATTGGTGAAAAGTACATGAGAATCGGTTCAGTGGTTTTTGAGTTAATCGCGTTAATACAGACAGAAGTGGTGGGAACTTTGTCTTATAATATGTAAGGATTACAGTGCGGTCAAAATATGTTGGCCACTCTGAACTTAGGCATTCTAATCTATGCACACACTCGAAAAATACGCAATACTTATTCGCCATCTGCGCAGCCAATTTTTCGAAGTTCGGAGCAGACAAGATATTTCGGCCGTACTGTACTAATCATTTTGAACACAGTTCATTAAAACAACAACCAATAATAACAGCAGGCCAGCAAACTAATCAAATCTCCAAAAGTTACCCGCTCCGCTTATCACTATAACCAAATTCAGCACACGTACAAAGGCCTTTGAGGCTTGCGGGGGCGGTGCGGGGGCGGGCGGCTGCGAAGGGCGGGCAGCCCGCATGATCGCGCGATCGCACCCATTTGCGGCTCGTTACACCGATAGCACCAAACAAAACACACCCTAAGTAATTAGGAAAAGCCTTATCCAGATACCGTAAGCACTGCTGTGACTTGTGGCGAACTGCCTTCGTACGTGTAGTGTTTTGGTAACAATGTTTTTCTTTATTGTAACAAGTGTACAAGGATATCTAAATGTCAGATTATTTTGTTGCGGAAAATGTTGAATTTCCAGAAAAGAGGATAAACAATTTAAGATTAAAACTAACTTCACGATGGCTTTTATACAGGAAAATGGCTTAATACCAAAAGAAAGAAAGAAAGAAAAACATTTATTTGAAACCACTACCAGATGTAGTGATTTTTTTTTTTTGACGTGTATTGCCTTTGGTAGGCGTTGTTTACTTTTTAGTATTCCTTGACTGTAGCTGTGGATAGTCAGACTAAAAAAACAGAATTCTAACAAACAGTCTTACTAGTTAGTGGACGGTGAGGGTCAGGTAGGTAGTAGTTCAATGTAAAAAAAAAATTCCGATATTCTGCTGAAGCTTCAGATTTTAAGCCCACCCCGGGCTTGCTGACAGCGTGCAATGGGTAGCTCGCTATCCGACCGTCCGGTAACCGTCCGGCCCGAGTCCAAGTCGTCGACGGCGCGTACTGTTCCATGCGCGCCGCAAGGAGTTATCAGCAAACCGTGGGGACCCAGCCTCCCAGCAGACAGGATCGTAGCCTACTGGGGCCAAGGGTCTGCTTTTGAAAGGAAGCCTCGGCTGGTATGAAAGGCAACGAAGGAACGGGGTGGGATTTGTTTTTTTAGTCAGAAAAAGTCTAACACTATCTCCTGCTCAGCCCAAGGGCGGGAGATATCATTTAGTTATTTATTTAAACTTTATGTACAATAGTGGTACATAGGCGGACTTAATGCAACAAGGCATTCTCTACCAGTCAACCTTTGGGTTAAGAAAGACAACACACTTACCCCAACATACTTTAGAATTGTCTACACACATTTATATTATCCCTTTTCGTTTTTAATAATAACACAAATCAGCACAACAACATACAACTTGGTAACGTAGACAGTGAAAAGTGAAATTTCATGTCCCATAAAAATAGACAAAGGAATCATTTGAGAGCGTGCAAAGGTGCAGAATGTTTATGGTCCCTGACCACAAACTGGCCATTATGTCTCTATGTTATTTATAAAGAAATGGCCATCGGCACGAAACACGAACTTAGAATATTTAGCTAATGCTTAAAGTTATTTAGTTTAGACCACAGACAGTCTTCTTTTCGTTTCTAAAAGCATAATTGGATTTTTAAGGGCCTATTAAAATATGTTCTTATGGATCATTTTCTCGACAACGAACCGCTTTAACAAAATGTTTATTTAAGTTGTTGGTTATGCTTCATTTAAAATGTAAATAAAGTAAGTGTGAAACGACCGACATATGGCAAAAAATGCGTGTGAATTATCATTTATTACCAGGTTTAACTACTGAAAGGTATCGTTTAACAATTTGCCATAAAAGTAGTCACTACTTTTTCCACAGGATTTTTTCTAGAATACAAGTATATTTTTATATTGTACTCAGCCTTACCCCCGATTTGTGATTTGAGAATTACTCAAACTCTACAATAACCTGTAAACATGTCAAAATAAGGCTCTTAAGTATAGTTTGAGACGTTCATAACTCAAAATTTACTCAATTCAGAAACCCGCCCATAGTGTAGTTTTATATCAATAAGATAACTTTCATAATCAGATCAATACTTACATTTCTTATATTTCTGGAAAAAAAATCCTAAGGTCGACTGGTAGAAAATGCCTACGGCAATTAGTCCATTTTTGTATAGTGTTTCTTACTAATGCATAAAGTTTTTATAAATAAATACTTGGACCTCCAAACAACAAACAATTTTATTTCTTTCTAATATTATTTGAGATTAGATTGCACAATACGACCACAAAGTTTTTCCATATTTTTTTGTTTGCCCATAAACTAATAGACTTCGGT
The DNA here is from genome assembly GCA_958295575.1 of Leucania comma. Classification (NCBI taxonomy): domain Eukaryota; kingdom Metazoa; phylum Arthropoda; class Insecta; order Lepidoptera; family Noctuidae; genus Leucania; species Leucania comma. Next base: position 10,151,211 of record OY282468.1, read on the forward strand.
TCAAAGATCAGCCCGGGATACAGGATGATGCATCTATGTAGGGTGCAACACGCGTCGTGCGACGGCCGGGTGGCTCGCTTGGCCACCTGGGCAGCCTGCCCACCTTTCTGTCACAAACCAACTAAGCGCCATGTATCATGTCATGTCGTCAAGATCATCAAATTAGATTAGGTTTAGCTAGTCTAGTTTCTTCGTTTTGTATTTGTAATCGGTGCGATTAATTTCTTGCAATATGTAAGTTTAATGTACCTAGACTTAACAGTCGGTGACAGTGGAGGAGTGTTGAATGTAGTTACACAGATCAAAGAATCTTTATTTTTTCATTTTATCTTTACAAATCGATAGCGTTTCATATACCGGATCCAATATCCTAAAGTGCTAAAAAGATCAATAAAAAAAAAAAGTAAAAAACTAAAACCCGACTACGACAAAAAAAAACGCTAAAAAAGTATGAAACAAGATTTTCGGGATACTGAAATAAACAAGGTTACTGGAGAAACAAGAACAAAACAAAAAGAAAAGTATATATAGGTAAAGGTACCAACTATAACACTTTAATAACGTGTGACTACGACTTTTCTTTTTGTTGCTGATCAAGTTCCGTACAAGTAGATTAGGAGCTATGAGGGAATAGATGAACATACTCACATACATTATACATACATACATACATAGCCAGTCAAAATCATAACCTCCTCCTCCTTTGGCTTTGCCGTAGTCGGGTAAAAATTAGCCGTGTAGATATATTCGCAGAAAGAGAAATCATTGGATACTTCCCACCTCAAAGAAAAACTTATTATTTAAATATTTTTCCTGTAGAAGCTATTGGTGATGAATGATTCAACAATTGGCGGGTTAATACTCTTTAACAAGTATTGCATTAAGTTAGGGTGTCAGTGGAAAGTGTAACGGTATTGTACCGCCAAAGTCCTGCGTCAATCAGTGGATGCGGGCTCACAATTAAGCGCACGCGCCGATGGGAAAAACTCAATGCGAATACAAATAAATTCTCATATAAAACCATTTCAATATATCACGTTACGTCTCTTGTGTAACGGTTTTTAAATAACACTCTTTATTTGAATGTAAACTGTCAAAATTAGTCTGAAATCGTGATTGATTATTTTCATGCCTTCTCTAAATAAGAACTGGTTTTTTTTAAGCAGTGGGACGGTAATTAACAGTCTAATAAATAGCTTATTAAATTTTAATCATCTTTAAGTACCTATACTTAAACGATCACATTACTTTGTTAACGTTTTACTCGACAAGTGTATTTTTATCAGAATTGCAAAATATTACTCCGCTTAATCTATTTACCGGATACAGCTAATGTACTCTTATAAAGTTGTAATTAAAACTAACCTAATCTAAATAAAATTGTTGCCATAAAATTAATGCAGCAATTTTTAGCTTTCTTTACATTTTTTTAATATTAATTTAATGTTCGTTTTTCTTTTTTACTTCGTTCATATCCATGTCCATAGTGAAGTGGTAAGTCACTTGGGATAGAGCGTTACAAAAACTAAGAAAGGTTTTTAGTTTGTATTGAAATTAAGTCATTAGCTAACATTAAGAATTCCATTATTTCTCTATTTGAATTACAAGTTTTGCTCACGATCTTCGGACCATCACAGTTTTTGCGATTGGCTTGCACATCTGGCCCGTCATTAGTTTGTTACGAGTGTTTACGTAAATTGCTTAATTAATATTTTTCACGCAGTTAGGTAGTTTTATTTTACTTGCATGCTATTAACATGAAGCCTAATTATGGATAATTTCCATTTCAGTTTTCTATCGAATTACTTCTATTTGTTTCAAAATTAACTACTGTAATACTTTAAAATTCGAAAATCTTAAATTTGAAATTCGAATGTTCACTACGTTCGAATTTCATATGAGTCTGACTAATAAACAAATAGTGTGATTTAATATGAAAGAAAGAAAAAGAAAACGGTATTTTGTGCCATTCACAATCGTTTAAACCAAAAATACATAATGAAAAAAGAAAAGAAAATTATAATCAGTTTGAGGTCAAAAAGGCGCCTAACTCAGAATATGCTGCGATATTTAAAACGCAGTGCTGGTATTCTGACCGGGTCCACTATAATGTCACGGACACGCACATACGGCTATGACCTTTGATCATCAGAAGCTGCTGAAAAGTAGGTACTTGTTACCTGTATCGATAGTGACGTCCTTGATGACTCTAAAATCGAACGAAGAAATAAAACCAAAGCTTTACGATAAGTTTTAACCTCCTCCTTCTTCTACCTCTAAAATAAAACAAGCCAGACGCCATTGAAATTAAAATAGCCATCAAACAGTAATCTCACAATAAAATAAAATCGATTATAATTCTCAATCAACGATATTCATAAATAAATAAAATCGCGACATAAAATTATGTTAAAGCTAAGATAAATAAACGTTTTCTTCATATCAATTTATTAATTTATCCGATTAATTTAATCTAATACCCAAGTAGTCCATAAAATGGTCAGAAGTTCATAGCTCCCTGGTGTACATCTGGAGTGGTGTGCACACTTAAAGGCATAGAGTTATTGCGTAATAATCTAGGCAGGCAGATGCTCGAGCTGATTGCAACAGCTCAGATATATTTAGCTAACAGGTGCTGTTCCTACACCACGTGGTGGACCAGGGCTGGCTTACAAAGTTACTTTGCTGAACATTGAATTCATTGTCAATGATACAATTTGCAGTTATTGAATTGATATTTATCATGAAACACTACTTTTTGTCTGGGACTTTAACTGCATGGAATTATTTTTTGTATAAGCTATATTATTGTAAAGTTTCATCAAAGTCTCTTGAACAGTTTTTGCGCTAAAGACATTCATAGGTAATATGTTAGTAGAACTTATCCGAGAACTTCGTAAAATTAACCCACCGCTTATATTTATACAAAAGATCCATTCAAAATAAGTATCTATAGAACGAAGATTTTTGAAGAACATAAATAGCAATTAATAAAATCATAGTATTTTTAAACCATTTTAATTTGCTTTATTAGAGAAATAACTCCAAAATAAAAATTCCGAGGGCAATGACAGCACTGTACAGTTTGTCAAATACTGGTCACAGACAATTTATTCTGAGTCCAAAAGAGAAATAACAAAATGGCCTTGAAGACACGTTTACCAACCTACATATTTGAAGCTGTTAGTTAGGATCTGTCAAATAAAAGAAAGATAACCACAACAAAGTAATTAACAACAAACAGTGCTAGCAGCCCTAACCAAGCTTGAACAGGACTAGCTAAACCAGTTGACGCGATTTTATAGAGTGGACATTACATAATGGCCGCAAACGTGATAATTACCCTATCCGTGTAAGGAGCGGTTAAAAAACAACTTGTTTCTCCCAGCGTATACCGCATCCTATTATAGTAACAAGGGCTTTTTTTTAAAACACTATTTATTAACATTATCAGCACTTAAACAATTTATTCATTTAGGTTGTTTTTTTATGATAGACTTGAAATGAAATCGATTGTCACTACCCATATAGGGATGATATATATTTTAAGATAAATGTTTAAGGACGGCCAAACCGAGATACATTTCCATACAACCGCCCTTACGTGATTATGACGTCATTACACATCTTTCTCCAAATATTTTGGAATCACAGATATCTTGTGGATATTATCTAGGCTTCTATTGAAATCAAAACATAAAGTCTAAAATTATTACAGTAAAGACCTCTGGAAATCTGCTACTTTGCAAAAGTTTTTGGCCCTTTATAATCCATTGATAAATAAAAAATTATACATTTAATCGAACTTGTCAAATGACGAAAATTTTATCCTAAAACTTAGACAGGTTTAAAAAAAAAGCACGTATTTCCTGGAACAAGTTTTATAAAATATTCGATTAAATGATGGAATTACCGAATGCCAACAGAACTTTCGGGTGTTATCTCTCCTTTTTGCGTTGCCTCTTCATCAAACATTGCGCTGGATTGCATTAGATGAAGCAAAAAGTTTGTTAAACATGCTTACGTTGATTATAGACGAGTTGGAAAGGGCACTTTTAAAAAGAGTCGTTATTAAAGTTATCTATAATTATCGCAAAAACCACTATTGATCATTACAGTAATCTAGTTTCATTAAAGCTCTGGTCAACGTGATAAATCGATTTACGTGTCATAGGCAACTGACGTGTGCGCAGCCATGATTAGAAACAGATAATGTTGAATCACGCAGGTGGCTTTCCTCGTAGAAAAGTTTTTACACAGATACATGTAGGAGGCAGCTGCCGCTGTGAAAATTGCGAGCCCCTATGTCCACTACCAGTCATAATCCAAGAATTAATAGCCAATTGCTAATGACAAAATGGAAATGCAAGCAAATGTTTGGTCAAACGCTACGCAATTACCTGCGAACGTTAGATTCGCACATCGGTTGCAAACGATACGGGCTTAAACACGTGCTAGCTGTCATGTGGACCTCAGCTAACTTATAAATATAGAAAACTAGTCTAATGGTCAATATATTAGAATTAGCATTGGTACTAAATAAAACATCTTTTGATAAGAAATGATTCTGTAATAGCCATTAGCACCCACATGCGTAAGTATTGATTAAAATGCATGATCGCAGATCACAAGTTTACTTTTAATTAAATATTTGTTTATCAAAACACTTGTCCTGGATGAATTAAGTAAGATAAGGTGAAAAACAATATACAAATAGGTACTTATTGTTTATTTGTTCAGGCAAATCGCAGCAGACATCAATAATAAATAGAAGGTACGCCAAGCCTTGCAAAGCTTTTGTATGAGCGCACATGCGCGCTCTCAATATGGACGGAATACCGCACAAAACGCTTTTCATTTCGTTTGAATCGCTCGCGCACTTTGTGCGTATACGCAAGATGAGTCAGAAGCAGTGATCACGTGCAAATCAGATGGGTCACTTCGTTGAAATCTTTTGTACGCTTACGTTCAAGTGGTACGTAATAATATTATTCAGATATTGTTTTATTGGTGTAATTCAGTCAATCAGGAAAACTAACATAATTAAAGAGAGTCAACGTGAAGTTTGTAGATACTATACTTAACACGTACAATAAAGTTAATCCTCATTTGTCACTAACCTTTTAAAACTTTATCGAGAAAAAATTACCCAAAAGGAAATTATGACGTCAAATTTGTACACAACGTCTAATCACGTCCAATAAAAATATGTCATTACTTGCACTACCTTTCATAACGCCGAGCAGCCATAGTAAATTCTATTAGTTAAATACTTTGGCCACTACACTACACTTGCAAATATTTTATATATAAAGCTACTTGTAAAGCATATAGTACCATACTGTCCACACCTCACGAGAGCGACGCTAGGCAAAGCTCGTTTTAGAAAATTTAGGCAAAAATCTCGCCCAAAAGCTCTCCAGTCTTTGACCTCGCGTAATTAGTAGCGGGGTGAGTTGTCTGCCAGGAATTCTTTTGACGGGAGACAAACGGAGGAGGCTTCGAGCCGGCATACAATGGCGTATCGTATGTCGGCCACCTGCAAGTGAGCGCTCCTTTCATAGCGCAGCAATGCGCGGGCGCAGGCCCAGAGTGATGCTGTACGTGCTTGCGGAATTTGATTGGATATCGATTGCAACGTGAATTTAAAATTAAGTGTCCTTATTAACATACTCGTATATCCCATAAAGATAATCACATCACAGTTAATATTATAAAGGTGAAAGTGTTGATTCGTTACTTCTTCACGCTCAAACGGCTACACGAATGTTTGAATAGCTCATAGGATAATTTTTATTCAGGGAATATGTTTCCTTGGGATAACTGTCCACTATCAAGCGGATGAAGCCGCTGCTGGTAGCAACTAGTGTATGAATAAATATAGAGCTATGGTCATAATGAAGACTCAGTCAGTACAAGGTTCTTTTTTGAGTTGGGAAATCAACAAATAAATCCTCCCAACTCTGGAAGGAGCAAGACTGAGAGTCAGACTTTTACTTTACATTTACTGACTAAAACCTACACGTGGAACACGTGTTACCCGTTACACGTTTACAGTTCCAAGACCGCGGTAATTCATTCAAATAAACTCGTTACCCTGTTATGCAACGGCCCTAGTAGTTCACAGCACAGTGGATGGGTGGCCATCTATTACTCTCTCGAGACTCAAGACCCACCTGTGCCTAGGAATGCACTGTCATTTGATGATCATTGTCAGTTGTTGCGATTATTCAGAAGACCGAAGGTGTGACAACCAGTCTTGCCAAAAAGTCTTGTCATGTTACTAGCTTTATCATCATCATCATTTCAGTCAAATGAATGAAAATAGAACTCATATGACAAAATTATACGAGTTTTCTTAGATTTCATACAAAAATTGTTATAAATTCAGCGATGCCAATAAATACCTAATTTTAAAAAAGTTTATTTGAACTTACAATTCCAAATCAAACTCAAGACAATAACACTTCAAAGGAACCCGTTTTAAAAAACAGCACATTCTTAGGTAAAGATCTAATATTTAAAACTGCAAACAACAATAAACAAAGCAGCATATTTGTGGACAATCATAAATCATCCAAACCCATGTAACTGTATCGCCGTGAAACCTTTTGTACTTAATGATTGTTACCGTTTCTTAACTGCACAACCAACAAGTCAATAATACAATAACAATTACTAAGTAGAGCTGCCTCATTCAAAGTCAGAAAACCGTAAACAATGATTGTAATTTTACAACGTGGTATTATGGACTCGGTCGTAAAATCGGCAGATCTCACAGATCTCACACAAAGATAAGGTCGCCCCCGAACCTCCTGTGGCTCCTGAGAACGTCACTCATTACAAAACAGTAATTTTCTATCGATATAAAGTTATACATTGTGGATATAAAGTGGTGTATCGATTTTATCGGCCGCCCGTTGCGGTTTGTGTGGGAAACGAACGTTTTTTGACGATTTACCTTAAGTATATTAGCACGTGCTGCTTTTTGTTTCAATCCTACAGCTGCAACGGCTGCCACCTACATTTAAATAGACGAGTGTGGTCATTTGATTACTGTAGTTGATCGTAAATAGCAGCATGGTGGTAAGAAGTTGTTTAAAAAACGAAGACAGTAGTAATTTTCAAAGGAATTCCCAACCGATTGACAGTTGAGCTTCAATCATTAGATTTTTCTTTTATTAATAGGATGTCTCATCAACAATGAAAGCTGAAACGTTAACCGGTGGTGGTAGGGTATTTATTAGAAGTACCTACATAGTGCTTAGTTAGGTAACTAAGTGGTACATAGGTACCACTGCGTCTTAGGTATATTGGTAGTTAGGTACCTATAGATAAATATCTTTTTTTGCGTGGTTGATTACAGCCCATTCCCTCTGAGAGAAGGCCCGAGTCCCAGCAGTGGGAATATTATAAGACTGATTATGTATAAGCTTATACGTGAATCACACATCCATAACCAACTCACCTTTGTGAGATAGAACAACTTATAACTGTGTTACTAGGACTAGTAACGTAAGTAAAACAGATATAAGCACAATATTAATGTCCACGTAGCAATGTAGTTAAGTTGCAGCCAGATTTTTCAAGTTTCTTAAAGTGATTGCATTTCATGATATAGGCAGCTAAAACTGGCCAAATCGCTGGAAGGATGTTCTTTATTATAAAAGATCTAAACAAAGTAGCCCATAATAAACTACGATGATGTGGCCAGTAGGCATGGTTCTATATCATGGAGTACAACCATTTCATGAAATACCTACAATCATTTTACGAAGTACAACCATTTTATGAAATGATTGAACACATCATATTATTATAAAAGTCTCCGTTTCAACTGCTCAGCCAAAGTGTCGTAGCAGAATAATGACTATAATAGCATTTGTAAAGCACTAACGATGATAGTCATAAATTCGTAGATTTTAGATCTGTAGGTCGTGAAGTTGAAACATTAGGGTTTTATTTATACTATCTACATTTTCTTCGAAATCGTCTCAGTGATTAGCAAAAAGAATGGGACGTCTACATAGGCTCCAAACGAAGAAATAATGAAAAACGTCATGGCCGCGCGGTTCTCCATGTTTCGACCGCGCAGCCATGGAAATATTGAATCTACGAAATTGCGACTATCATCGTTAGTGTTTTACAAATTCCTTTGTAATGCTGGCGTAGTCATTCTGCTACGACACTGGCCGAGACATATAAAATATTCAATCCTAAGATCAAACTACGGCAGATACTTCTTAAACCTAAAACTACATCCTTAAAGTTAGCAACAGATATTGGCTTCCTAAACTTTATGAAAATGACTTCAACTGCCTCTGACATTATCACCAATCACAATAATAGGAAGGAACATAACCCTCGCCAAAACAACTCATTACTATCAGGTCAATCAGTGTATCAGCGCTAACTCGGTAACGCACGGAGCCACCCTAATCGGCTGATTGTGGGAAAGGGCAAAGACAATGGCGATTCTATCAGGGTTAATAGCACCCATCTAGTATCTGACGGGAGGGAGGGTTGACCGGTTATCTGGAGGATTAGCTACCGGAAAGTTAGCTTGGATGATTGTGATGTAAGATATATCGGTAATTTGTCAAGGTCTGTTTGATGTGATGTAGGTGGAAAATAAATACAAGGTTCGAGATAGCAGTTGTTCTAAAAGTGTTTTTTCTCTGCCATTTTTTCAAGTATGGAACTAAAAAGTACTGGCAACTGATTAACACTGTTTTTGAAAATAAATTATTCACTTGTCACAAAATAAAACGCAAGACATAGGTTGCGGCAGTGTTCCAAAGATAACTCTTTCCAGGGCTGCGATAACCCGCGGCCTTGCAACCCAGAAAGACAACTGAAGGACCAGATAGATTTTAGTCAGACCATAAAAATCTGACATGCGATCTCGCTCCGCCTAGAGCGGGAGGAGTTACACACATGATGATGTCTCACTTCAAGAAATACGGCCTGCGATTGGATGTTATTTGTCATATTATTAAAAAAAAAAACACAAAACTACTCGTAAATAACGTTAAATAATTTAAATACAAAATTATTTAAGGTTATTTACGAATTTTTAGCTGACTTTTCCTAAAATTACCGTCGGCCGTCGCAATCTCCATTCCGACGCTAACCATGCCGTGTTACAGAAAAATCGATTTTTATTGTCAACTTGAAACAGTTAAGGCATATCATAAGGAAACCCACATGACAATGAACTGTAGTGTAATGCCCTGATTACGATACGTGGTGTTGGTAGCAACACCAGCACCTGACCCGCGTGTGACGTCATATATGATGAATAACCTGACAAATTGTCAGGTGCTGACTTGATCATAGCACTTTGAAGTTAGGGTAAAAAATTAAAAATACGTAATAGGTTTATCCTGAGAGAGATACGTACAATTGTTCGAAAGAATTACAGTGGCCCTCGCAAAGGGCAACTAAAGGGAGTGGGTTTAGGTCATCAACGTTCTGAAAATCCCTCACGCTCCAAGCAGAGCAAGAGAAGTCATTTGATGATTTTCAAAGTTAAAAAAAATATATATTCAAAGAGGTACCAAAGTTCAATTCCTAACTGAACTTTCGACGAAAACAATGTTTTTTGTACTTTATTATTGAGAACAAATAATCTAGCCGTAAAGATTAATAAGCGATTTAACTTGAACTTATTATATACGCTATATACTATGCTAACTAAAAATAGCATGCTCATGTACTTTTACACAAGTCTGTAGGACTTTCTTAGTGTTTGGTATTGATGAAAACTGTATCTGTGATAAAATAGATGAAAAATAAAATATTAACACTTTAAAAGAACCATTTGAAACCTTTTGATACGGTCATAAGTAAAATAATCAAAATTGTAATACACATACCAACAATAAGATCTATTTAAGCGCACCAAAACGTAAAAAGCAATCAAATCACATCCTGTAGAAATATGAACCATAGTCCACATAGCAAGAAAGATGACTATTGCTCATCATAACGATTGCACTTTATAGAGGGGAGAATTCATTGTGTTAATATCACAATATGGTGCTGTCACTTAATTGGAATAGATTATGGGAATGAGGGAAGAAGTACGCCATAGAGTGGTCCCGGGGGATGCTTTGCGGATGGACTTTTTATATTTTTTTTATCAAGTCATCGAGTGACAATGGAGAACGGACGGATTATCACAATATTTGGAGGCGGTCGTGTGGCTCCGCTGAAAATTGACACCGGCTGTGGTTGCTCGACAATAGAATAAGTTAGTAAATACGCTTAATCATGTTAAATAAACTATTTGAGTAGATAATTACTATTGTCTGATTTATTCGTTTAGATCATGATTGTACGGTTATGATAGGAATAAGTTCCACCACGCTGGAAACTGGGGATACACAACAAGAATTTACTTAATAATCATTTTCTGTTCCATATCCCAATTTATTAAAGGTTGGCACAACATAACTTACTTGGCAGACTCTGCGTTTCTTAATAACTACATCCTAGGGGTCTTTGGTCAGGAGAATGAGGACGATAGGACGATGAGTCAGAAGTGAATAGGTTACTTCTAGGCCACCATTTTTATCATCGACCTCATCATCACTTACCATAAGAAAGAAAGAAAAACAGTTTATTTACGCGAATTGACGCAAACTTAAAACTAAATAGCAAACATAATCATTATAATATAAGGAAGATGTGCGTCATATCCGCGCAAAACGGCCGAAAGCACAGCATAAAGCTGTGACCTCATGCATAAAGCGATAAGCTCACAGCGCTGGTTCATCAATAACTCAATAATTAAATGTTATAGTTCTTAACACCGTAATTACGCCGTTTGTAGCCTTAATTTATCTTTTACACAATCCTGTCCACCCCTGATTCCTTAGTACTCCCTTGCTCTTAAAGTCAAGGACATTGACTTTCAAAAAACTTTGCGTCACACTAGGAATTTTTCAATTCCTAATGCACAAGATATCCAGTCCCGGAACAACTATCTGAAGACCATACAAATAGTTGTTATTGCAGCAGCCAATAGCTGAACCCCTAAACCAATCGTGTCGTTCTCATAATCAAATCTCAAATTCAAAACTCACGACATTTTCAAAAATTCTCCGCCAAAATTCTACATGGCGTGTCTACATACAATTAGCCAATTAGGCACACCAGCTGTCCAACACGTCTTAAACATGACCTTCCCCAATTTTATATTAGATTAGTCCCAATTATGACGGAGTTACGTGTTAAATGGGCTCTATAGTAAACTGGCCGTCGGTGTCGGTCGTGACCCAGTGAGAGGCCCGCATGTCTGCATCACTAGACGGCGGGGCTCCTCGCAGATGACCACCAAGACCTTAAATGGACCGTCTCGAGTGAGCTGTGATTCACCGTGGGAGTCACAGACGGAAGTTCAAGCGTCTATGTTGGTACTGTTGGGGTAGCAGCGTTTCCGGCGACGAGTGCGAAGACGACTGCAAGAGATGCGTAATGATTGGTTTGGCAAAAAAATAAAACTGCTTTATAAATTTTTTAGAAAAAAAAAAACCATTATGTCAGTGGGTTACCTCAAGTAACTTTATACCAACGCAATTACACACAATCGAAATGAAATCTGAGAACATTATTTGATCCGCTAATCTGAAAAATTCTCAACAATTCCCCTACTAAAGGAATCACAGTGGCTGAATTATAGCGTGAAAACATACATCGTTGTCGGCCGACATTTTTATTGATAAAAAGAAAATAAAAAATATAACAAAGCTAACAAAGCTTTGAAGATGCGCAATAAATGTGCAATTACGTGGGTTCTTGTGCGCGCTTCATCGGAACTGTATGATGAGCGTGTCGGGCGTGACAATGGGCGCGGTGGCGCGTGCGCACCGAAAGCACACCTTGTTTCGCGCGCGCACCACTCGACTGTAGGATAGATAGATAACTGGACGTGTGTGGAGTATTTAAGTTACTTTACCTTTTTGTGGTACTTTTGTTTAGTTACCTATTTAATTATTTTAAGTATTAATATCTTACTAACCTTTTCCCGCTGTTTCGGTCCTCTCGCCTCTCTAACCTTTTCCCGCTGTTTCGGCCTCTCTCACAAGATTAAATTTTTCCGAAATTAATCAGATCTGTCTATTTTTTATGTTGATAGGCTGGACCACTATTTCACCTAATGGAAAGTGGTCGACGATGTAGCGCACTTGCCTACAAGTAACCTGTTTACTCTTGACTTAAAAAACCCCAGGTTGTAGCTATCAGGAAACACACCCTCTGGTAGCGAATTCCACTCCTGAACTGTACGCACAAGCTGAATTTTCAGTTTCAGATCTGTTTTCTGCCATTTTTCATTACACCTCTATATAATAAATATTAGTTAGGACAGCACTTTATTTTTCAAACCACATCGTATTTAATTTCTATTTTTTATCCCCAACTTTTGACCTCGTCTTTATGGTAAAATCCTATCGGGCATCCAATAAAAAAATAAGCTCCCATATTCCATTATTAGAATGTTCGAAAAAACAAGCGTATAGGACGAATAATAACAGCCAATAGCCAAAAATATTGAATGCAGATCTTGAACGGTCCATTGTACGCTGTTTCCTTTCATATTTGATTTGTTGCTACAAATAGCGGACATGAAAAGCGTTTAAGGTACTTAATGTCCAGTAATTGGCGATCAATGAGGATCAGTGGGCACATTGTACTAAAGTATCAAATGGCTCCACATCTATTGTCCGAGCGACGGGTAAAAAATATTAATAAAAAATTGTACTAAGCCAAATAAGCACCCGTCAAGGGTCAGTTGCTGAATGGCGAGCTGTCGATATGTGACAGATTATAAAATAATATCTATTGAAACTTAACACTTTAAAAGGTCTAACTATCCTTTTTATTTTAGACACAATGGGTGACACCAAAAAAAATACGGTAATGATATTATGTCAAAAATTGAGCAAGGAAAATTAAGCTTTTCATGCCAATTATTACGTCTTAGTCTTACACCCGTATTTATAAACAAGTAAAACTAATTACTTGATTAAAAGTAACTACTTAAGTAACAATCTGTATTTTATAGTTAAGAAAAAAATATTTTTTTCATTATGTTTTCTAACCTCAAGTAATGACTTAATAAGAAATTACTTAGCAATAAGTAGTTACTTCTTTATAAATACGGGTGTTAGCTTCTGCCAGTGGCTTCGCCCACGTGAATGTAGAAAATAGCAAAAGTCACCCAATGATAAATGCGAAATGACTAGACCGAATTAAAAAAAATCTTGCACTAGACTCCAAGACTATCGCCAGTCATTTTTGAGTTTACTCATAACAAGTTTTCATATAATCCTTCCTCTCATAGTATAAATATAGATAAAAAAACTTTTAGTATTGACATTGTAAGTTTATAAACGGTTTAGTTTACATATGATAATACTCGTATTTGTCATTAAATTAAAACAACAAGGTGTTCCTAACGGTCTCCCTAAACGTTTTAAATTCAAACAGACAGTGTAAGCGCAATCACCGGGCGCGGTCCCACGCACTCTGAATAAGAAATATGAGCTGAACGGATACCGCTATTATCAAAACATTATTACAACACTCGAACGACCCTACCACTGTAAAAATTAAACAACAATTGCCTTTAATATTCGCTCGTCTGTACCGAACTACCCTCGACTGGTATTATAAAAAATCTGTCAATCTGCCGTAGATCAATCATCCTTGGTGAATGCTTTGGGGGGTGAGCAACACGCTTCTCGACCACAATCAAACTTCGCAGATAATAAAAGGTAGTCTATATTTACGTAAACGCATCCATTTGATGTCCAATATTATGCGCGGGCGCATCCGACACTGATTTCTTTTTGTTCGTCCCTATTCACTCCTTTGTGGGAGTTTAACACTTGAATGACGTTTTGCAAATATCATACAAAAGTCAAGTAGGCGTTTTGATGTGGACTTTTGGGCATACTTTAACAATATCATCATAGAAGAGTAACTGTACGTACGGTTTTGTTATGAGCAATAAATACGAAAAAAAAATCAGTCAAATACGCTTTTTACCTGTGTTGTGACCACATAGTTGTTAAAAATAAAAAAATTATATTACTTACTACCTGGTCTGACTTGGATCCGACAGACTTCTTTCTGTCAAAATCAAATGTTATATTTTTAAAAGAAAAAGTGCTAAATCTACGGAATTCGGACGCATTGAAATAGTTTATAGCAATAATAATTAAGTTTGTAGGAAGTATACAGAATTGACAGCAAGGAAAAGTTTAAATATAATAAAGAAAAATGTGTTTTTTCCGTGTTCCGTGTATTTTTTTCTTTCTAAGAACCTTCTAGAGACTACAAAGAATAATCCAAAAAAAAAATACGTTTGAATTGGTCAAGTCACACATTTACCATTTTTTTTTTTTTATACATCGTTAAATTTTGGTCGTTTTAATCCCGCAGAGGGTCGATTCGGTAGATGAAACACTATCGATTTGGGAAGAGAAAATTAAAAAATAAAGTACTTTTTTTAAAATTTGAATTAATTTACCCATGTGTGAATTAATTTCTTCAAGTTAACGTCAGCTGAGCGAGGCCAATGAAATGTAGGTACTCGTAGTTGGTACGCAACGACCGACAACTACCTACAAGGTCATTGACTCGTTTACTTAAAGAAATTAATGTCGTATATGCGACTAAAATTAAACGGTGTATATATACAGATACAATGCCATTTATATTAAGAGCCAGAGTTTATTAGTCAAATACACCATGCATTCACTCAACTGTTGCATGACAATGTGAAATGGACCTTCTCTGTTACAAGACTCAGCACTCAGCTGACCACCTCAACACGGCGCCGGCGATGCGCGCGGGCGCTTCCACGTGTATGTACGCTCCGGCGCACCCACGTGCCGACGCGCATCGCACGCGCCAGGTACACATAACGCGCGACGCGTGCCCATGATAACGTATGTAAAAGTGGGGAAAGAACAGGTATGATAACAAAAGGTAAAAGTATACTTCAAGAAAGATGGCTTTTGACTTATACATGGTTACTTATGTATTTTTACGTGGTTACTGATGATTTGATTGATTCTAGAACATAAGATTATGTGTGATAGACGCTAATAAATTAATAATAGAAAACATAACGGCAAACTGCAACAGCTATTTTTTTGAGGTGTGAAATCACCGATCAACTTCTCCCGCTCTTGGGCGGAGTGGGAGAGCGTGTCAAACTTTTACTGAGTAAAACCACACATATGTTCTATCAAGTGCCCTTTGGCGTTCGGCTACGGGCAACCATTCGAAATGTTTTCTTCTATATGTTTCGTAGCTATTCGTAGCATTATCGTAGCAAGCTACGAAAAATTAAGATGATACAAAAGGAAGACGAAAAGATTCACAAAATACATGTTTAAATGACATGAAGGTGGTCTTCAATTAATTACTTATTCGGTCCAACATCCATCACTACATCCATATGAGTGTATGACTGCCGTGTATTGTACGCGGCGTATAAGTTGAACCAAAATGGCGATCGACCTTCAATGCGCAGTAACAGATTTTTTGGGTCTCAATCGAAGTGCGGTAAAGCATGCGCGTACAATAGTTATATCTCATTATTATTTTATTCATATTTTATATCAAAAACATGTCTTTAACTAATGTAAATGAGCTTTTAGCCGTGTTGTGTTAAAGTAAAATAAATTAAAAAAAAAAGTTGTTTGCCATCACCCTTTCCTCACGAAAAAATGTCAATTGAACCTCAAAATACAATCTAATGAGTGTTTACGATGATCAGCATTGGTACCAGTAATCGTAGTGTCAGGCGTGCACTTTATCACCAAGGCTAATCGCGCCGATTCGCGACCCCTGACGAGCGTCGTCTTATTGATGATCTGTCAATAGAAATCAATGGCTTTTTGTGGGCAAAGGCTTAGGATGGGTTTTTTTTTGTTTAGAGTGGGTAAGTAAAATCATCCAGTAACATCTCCCGCCCTTGGGCGGAACGGGAGATAGTGTCAGACTCTTACTGACTAAAAACACACTCCGTTCCTCCATTGCCTTGGTACCGGGGCCCTGGTGTATACTTTCATATTTTTCCAAGGCCCCAGAGTAGTCTTCGACCCTGCTGGGCCCCTACAGTTTGCTGACAACTCCTTGAGGCACGGTCGACGACTTGGGTTCGGTCTGGACAGTTACCGAACGGTCGGACAGCGAGCTACTCATTACTCGCCGTCCGCAAGCCCGCTAGAATGGGTTGTAAATGCTTTTTAATTTAATCAACAAACAGTTACAACAACCAGATACAAGTGTGTTGTATTAATTTTACTGTTCTTAAGTACTACAAAACAAGGTGTATCACGTATTCACGTTTGTGTTTAGGGACACAGTGGAATGCAAAATACGAGTATTATCAGCGATACGGCTGTCCGTGATGAAGACAGTCGCAAATAATCTACAGACGTAAACGGTTGTTTCAATTAACTTTTAACCCTAACACAAGTTATAGAACACATTAACTAGTTAAATTTAACTTAGTGTAGAGAGAACTTAACCTGCATTAGTGACCCCGACGTATAATATAATGTTTATTTACGGTAAACTCGAAAACTACTGAGCGGATTTTCACGCGATTTTTACCAATGAACAGAGAAATTCATAAAAAAGTTATTGTAGACAAAATCGTGAATTTAAACAGTTTGTATCAACTGTATGAAGTTGGGGCGAGTCACTAGTTTTGTTTTAAAATAACAATTGTATCAATTTACTCGTATACTCGATTTTATGTCCTTCTAAACACACATTTACATTCAGAATTTATAGTTTTCACAGCTTTGTTAAACGAGCTAAATAATAAGCAACGTTCGTTAAAATCACATTAGATCTCACTATTATGTATATTGTAAACAAATAATCGGCTAAATACATCAATCGTTAGTGACAATAGAAGGATAGCTGGACGCGTGCCCACCGCTGGACCATCTATTGATACCACCAGTTAAATGGCCGCCGATGGGATTACAATAGTCTCCGCTTGTTTCCGCATCCGACTGACCACAGGGGAGCCTGATTGATCATTGAATATGAAGAATATACCTTTAATTTTACTAATCCGGAAATAAAATTTCTATAGCACTTCCCCACTTTCACATTATTCTCACTTTTTACCGTAACGATATTTTACAAAAGCAATTTATTTTAAAATGGTGTTGTTGAATCTGTCAATAAATATAGGAAGGTAATTTGCAGATGCGTTGAATATGATCTGATGGCAATAACCGTACATCTCTAGTGTACAAATATTGTTCTAATAACAATAAACATAAAGTATTCGCGGTGGCGGCGCGCGCGCAACCCTTTCCCACCGCTCTAATTTTACTAATGCGTTCAACAAACAGAGGGGCAGTAAGTATTAGGTTAAATAAATGCGTTAAAGCGATGATTAACCTTTGAATTTACAAAAATTAGTTTTGGATTGAGTTTCATTTGGAAATGAACCTAGTTTAACAGCATTTCATTTCAGAAATAAAGAACAGACACTGAAAATATTTGATGATTCGTCAAAAGAAGCGAAAGTAGCTCAAATATTGACTGTTTTTGAACTGTGAATTCAGTTTTCTACCAAATTAAATAATTCTAGGTCCAAATATTTGATTAATGTCTAATTGACCCGGCACGCGCCGAGAATCTTTTTAAGACCATCGCAACTGACAATGGCAATGAAATCCGTTCACATGGTGTCCGCTGTCACAATCGTAGCTAATTGCGCATAATGAGTGGAGCAACAAACGCAATATGTTTTGTGCTATTATTTATGTGTACGAGCCCTAACTCGCCACCCTTCGCAACTCGTGGTTGAAATAAAATTTAATGGTCCGCCAGCCACATTGGGTTCTAAACATTCAATGTTATGTGAAATATCGGATTTCCGGAGTTTAAAGCAATATCGGATTATCATTTAAGTATTTTAGGGTTGGATTTATCTGCGAAGAATCATTCGAAGAGTTCGGACACTTTCGTGTGGACAATTTTTTATTTATTTTGTTAAAACTTTAAATGATTTTTTAAACAATTTTAAACGGAGTCTTTGTATTTTGTCAAAATACAGAAAGCTAATTATGTAAACAATGAAGTTTATAGATCTTACAATCTTGCGTTTCTCATAACGTCCTTACATCTATCACGATTTTTGGTATTTCTGACGCTGGTCATATAGACCAGAGATAAGACAGATCTTATCACAACAATATAATTTTGAACAATATTCATGAAAAACATGAATCACTCACACAAAAATCAATTCTACAACCGCCTTTCCCACGGTGAGCCACAAATGAACATCAATTAATTAAACTCACCAATCAAGGTTCCCACGTTATGATATCTAGAAATCACGCAACATCTTTATTCGTTTATTAGATTATTCCCCCATCACCTCCCCATCGAAAACCCATTGTTTTTGGGGTTAGCGTGAAATGGGCCGGCCGGTGAGACCATAATTACTTTCGTAATATTGCTACTCGTCAAAAATTAAATTTTTGAGGGGTGGCAACACTGTAATTTATTTATTAAGTTAGCTAAGTAGTAATGCATAGAATTGGAGCTTATTACCTCAATTTATATTCAAATAATTGTCAGTCAAAAGCTGCAATATTTTTTTACGTCTCTCTCCGACTTGTAAAAATTACAGGAGAAAACTATTCAAGTGAATTCAAAGTTCAAGCCCTACAATAAATATCAATTTTATGGTATAATCTCACAGTGCCAACAATGTCTATGATGTACTGCAATTAGTATAATACTACCATATATCAATCTCTCCCATAGAAACATTCGCATAATTATGCGGAAATGTCGCAACGTGCCCATGTTTATGCTAAATAAAGCGTTTGTGAAAATTCAAATGAATCAACAAATTGGTCGGGGTGAATACAATACAGGAAATATTCATACATTTTTGTTGCGAATGTGAAGATCAAATAATTTAAATTTATTATTAATGCTCATAGTTTGATTACCGCTAGCTAATGTCTTATCCCCTTCTACGGAGGTAGGTATCATGTCGACAGAAAAACCACGCAGAAGGCACCTACCCTTTCTGAGATGGGAAATCATCAAATAACTTCTCCTGCCTATGTTCCGTCAGTTGCCGCTTCGTGTTCCAGGGCCGTGGTTACTCTTTCAAACCTAACCTGACTTGTCAAAGAATCACGCCATCCCCGTTACCTTACAGAAACGAGTACATTATGTTTCCTTAAACTAGGAAAATTGCATTTTAGTCTACGTACCTTGTACGTCACAGTCAACCAGTTCAATTCGTCATTTAATTAACAGCCTAGTCTGTTACTGAATGTCGATTCATTCAATTACTTCCTCAAATGATATTCAGCCATTCAAACAGCTAGGCAGTTTACTTGTATTGATAACTTTTAATTATCCTAGAGAGGCTGTGGCAACTCGTGACAGCGTCAGCAAAGAGGTCATTCAACGGTAAGTAAAATAAGCCGTCAGAGCCCTTTCTGGTTTAAAGGAACCTAACATGAAGGGTATGACGGGGACTGGAATGAGCGAGCAAAACGAGCGAAAGTAGTCCCCGCCACGCTCCATATCTCTAAGACACATCGGCAAACCGGTGTATCCTATGTCAATAATTAATTCGTATAAAAATCAAATCGTCAAACGCACAAGCTGATTCCATATTTTAAACAAAAAAAAACACGGTTCAGTAGCATCGCCCATAAAATAAAGAAACAGTTGTCATAGTCGCGTGCTGCATGTTAAAAAGCAGCAGCCACTCGTATCAGCGGCGATGGGGCGTCGCCATGACACTGCCTGCGCACCCGCATCCTATGTTGCAGATAACGGGCGACAATAAATTAACCAACGCACACCTACTGCCTTTCACAACTAGAATTTTTCACCTTGTGTCTTTGTCATTCACTATAAATGTTAATGGTTAATAAATAGATAGATAATTTATTTAAGGTACGTGCTGCTACTAGGGTGGGTTACATCAGTCGCATGCTCTGTAGCCGTTGGGCAAAGGTCTCCACTCAGTGGATGCTAGAAAACAGAGAGTAAGGCGCCGAAGCCGGCCCAGAAAGAGATGGACGCGTACACAGTTTTTTTTTATCAAAAACAAGCGGTCGCCCGCGGCTCCGCCCGCGTGGATATCGGTTACCGCTGCAAAGAGCCTACCCAGGAAAGACACGGTCGGCAAAATGATTCCCAGGTCAATTCACAGACACCGACACTAACATCGACGACGCAGTCATTATCCGCAGGCTGCATAGATTGTCTTTATGTGGATGTTAAAGTTGTTAATGATGAAAATATTTAAATGTAATTAATACTAAGTTTTCACTTCTGCCGGCAGTCCCGGAGTGCAACCCGTTGTTTTAGGATAGATAACTAAAGACATTATTGTAGAGCTTCTCTATAAAGAACATTTGACGTTAAATTATTTTCAGGTAACAAAATTTATACTGATGGTCGGGAGCCCCGACCCGTGATAGGACAACGTAAAGTTGCCCATGCGTAAAACATTCTTTTCGTAAATCAATTCCTACTAATTTGAATGTTTGGCCCTGGGATTTGTTTATCGTTAGTGCGAAAGAAATTTTTACTGGAAATTGGAGCCTTTTGAAGGGTATAGGCAAATCAGTAGGAATCATGAGTATTCTTGGTATATGAGCTAATTCACCAGCTGCAGGGCCGTACCACGGTAAGATAATATTACCGTGGCCGTACCTTACTCATAGATCTAAACTCCCCTCCCGCACGCGCACCCCCGCCTTGGTGACGCCACCTTCGCAACGGGCCGTGCAGCAGAAATCGTAATATTTTAATTTCGCCATAACTTCAAAACCAAACGTCCAATTTTAATCATTCAAAGACCAAATATTATCTACATAAACTGTACTTAGTGATAAAATAATTTATTTTGTTAAAGATTAGTAGCATGAGTAAAATAAATGCGTTTAAATGTAGTCCAAAAAAAATTCAAGATTTTTAAATAAAAAAATGGTTGTTGTGCCTCACTCGACATAGATAGGTATAGTGTGTCGCGGATTTTTTTGTAGATATTTATAAGATCTACAATTAATTAGAACATTTTATCGTTCTATCTTTTATAGTTTAGGCAGCGTACGCAAAATAAGTAACTTTTCTGGTTGATTTTTTACACCTTGTGTCCGAAAAACCCAAATATCTAACGGAAACCTATTTTTTTCCAAAATAAAATTTAGCCTATTTTACTCGTGAATAATGTAGCTTTAGAATTTTTAAAATCTGTCCAGTAGTTTTTGAGCCTATTCATTACAAACAAACAAAGTTTTCCTCTTTATAATATTAGTATAGACAAATACAACCGCCTTCAATGTTAAAAAACATTAAAAATAATTTCGGAAGTTGGTGTTTCTATAATAGTTGTCCGTTCGTTATTCAACACCGACTTCCGAAATTAAAGCAATTTTGCACTTTTTAGTGTTTTTTTTCATTAAAGTCGGTTGTATTATTTTTATAAATGTTTTTTATTTTACACTTTTTAGTTGTGGTACCATACCACCACTAAAAAGCGCTGGTACGAGGTGGTGCAGGATAAGAATTTCTGGAAAGACTTGGGAGTGGCCTTTGCCCACCAGTGATACAGTAAAAACGTGCGAAATTTATAACTAGTTAAGAAAATTGTATTCATTAAAATACATACTTACAGCCGAAAATAGAACCTCCTTTTCTAATCTGCTTAAAAAGAATGTACATTACCACATTAAAAAAATGCCAATGTAATTAAACTAACTATGAAATAAAATAGTAATAGATACCAGCTTGTTAGGTACTGTCTGAATGCAGGCTAGAGACTACTTCTCATACAGAGAAATCACGAGCATTCATTATCATTCTTAGTAAAGACAGTTGACTTATAATCATCACTAGTGACTCGCTCCGGCTTGACACGTGTGCGAATTATTTACAGAAGCCTTTATTAGTAAAAACATCAACATTTGTTTCGTGTCTTAGGATTAGTTAGCTAATACAGTAAAACTTCCCATTCAATATTCGCGAATTAAAAAAATGCGACCTACATTTGCAGCTAATGACTTCCTTATACGCGGATCTAAAATAGACCTTATGTTTGTAGTATGTATGCCTCTATGCCTAAAGTATATTCGCCGCTGTATTGCCGACCTGCTATGATATGGAACAGTCTTTTATTTAAGAGACAAATTGCTAATGCAACTGTTGAATATCAGTCTGAATTAAAGGAGCCTTTAAAAGCTGCTAAAAACAAAATTCTTTAAACCATTACTACCTGAAGAACTTCATTTTTTTTATATGTTTGTTTTTTTATTTTGTCACTTAGGAACGCATCCTCTATAAGCCCATATAAATTACCATTGCATATTCACAGATTTTGTATTCTCGGCATATTTACAGAACGTACTAAAATAAAGCGAATAAAGAGCTTTTACAGTACGCGAAAATCTTAGTAACATGCGTTTCATTCCTCTTTTTCAAAGGACCATACCAAAACAAACGATAAACAATACCAAGGGAGCCTAATTCTCTTTGGCCTAAACCGTTACGAGGTCGCGCGCAGCAGATCTTTGCGAGGCCCTTGTCTTTTTTGCAAAGTAGGTGTGAATCGATACTGGGATTAT
This sequence comes from Leucania comma, assembly GCA_958295575.1. Classification (NCBI taxonomy): domain Eukaryota; kingdom Metazoa; phylum Arthropoda; class Insecta; order Lepidoptera; family Noctuidae; genus Leucania; species Leucania comma. The sequence goes on from OY282468.1 coordinate 10,173,869, forward strand.
TTATGATATGTCAGAAAAGCAAAATTTATAAAAGGGTACTACATGAATTTCGAGTTAAAAGTGTAAAAGATATACAAAAATGAACAATCATACATAGTACTGATGATGTGAAACATGTTAAGATTTGAAAATTCTGTTTACTACTTTTCAATAAACCAGTAACCCATCTACGTATTTTCATTTAAAGAATCCCGCGAGATCCAACACGGGATTGATCAATTCCGCTAATCAATCCGCGGGAAAATGAAATTCTGCGAGATTGCTTTAACTGTTGCCCGGTTTTGAACCCATTCCGGGTTGCTCATGCATGCGAGACGGGTGCCTTAACCACTGGGCCATCACGACATAAACTTTTATATGAAAGGTAAAAGCAGGATAAAATATTTTTTTTTAAATAAGCTTATTTTTCTAATTGAGTTATTGCGCGAGGCATCAACAAGGGCGAGGCCCTAGGCCTTTGTTCTGCTCACCACCCCTAACGCTGCCACTGCGATGCAACCTTTTAACTTTTCAATCACTGACGCTACTTTAAAATTTTCTCTAATAAGTACTCTCATTGCTCACTATTCTCGTCATACCACCTCAAAATTCTCATCTCTGCTACATGCAATATTTTTTTATTCGACTTTTTCACAGCCCAACATTCTGATCTATGCAGGTTTTATCACGGACTTCTAGACTTTCCCCTTTAATTTGAGGGGCATCCGAGGGTCACACTTTGTTTCAATGACCTGTCGCCATTTTATTCATCCTGAGTTGTTCCGGTGCGTTGATCTGCCTGGTCATCCCCATGGATAAGCGACCTGAGATAGCGAAATTCGCAGCACACTTCAATCAAATGATCAATTTCATTTATTCAACAATACAGACATCGAAAGGATACCCAAAATGCTAATCCAATTGACATCCATATTGAATAGCACCCATAAGCCACAATCAATGCAAACACCCGGCCAAGCTGAAGTTTTTGCAAAGTCAAAAATATTGCGCATTTTCACCAACGCATTAGTTCCACTCCACGCGAATGGTACAGAGGTCAATCACCATGCATTTGTTGTAGGTATGACAGTTGAGTCGCGGGGGCGTGCTATTTGTACCAACTTCCAAATAGTTATTTGATTAACTCTCTTTCATGTACATATTCGTCTGTGTTCGTCAGCATTGTCGTCGCATTTTGTTTAATTTGATCCTTTGTTTGAACACCGTTTGTGTGGAAAGGCTTATGGGATGGGGAGTGTGGGGTACAATGCAGATATAGAGATCCGTTATCAATGGCCGCAAAGGGTTATCTGTGACGTCACGAGCAGATCGCTACGTGTAGTTGATTTGGTGCGCTTTATCTGAATGGACTATAGGCATTATAATATCGCATACGTATCTTCTATCTACCTCGAAGCAGGTAATGTTACAGGGGAATTAGTTTCGAAGTAAATTTGCAAAGGGCAAGATTTACGGCCTACTAAACTAAATATGCTTGTCACTGTTAGATCTTACGTAACATCAGCTATTCTAACACTCGATCTTCATTCAAGAATACTCGCAGCTTATCATGATTTTCAACCTTTTGTCCGCAAAATCGCAAAATATTTTACATAGAAAACTAGTTTGCAGTTTCATATCGTACTCTAAACAAATAAATATACTATAAAAACTGCAGACATAAAACAATGAAACTCCACTCCCTTGTATTCTCCAAAAACTTTAAATCGAATGAAAACGCGTGTGAAAATGTATCGCGCCGACACATGTCACGATGCCGCTTTGATCACTGTTGACAGTGTGCTGTGTCGCTAATTCCGTATTTGTACACTCCCCGGCTCCCCGGTTCCGATACCAACCTCTGCTGGCAAATATACCTACTGCACGTGTAGTGTACAGTTAAATTGCTATTGTTAAAATTTGTATGTAACAAGTTTTCAATGTAAATCATTTTTTCATAGCAAGCTTTTATAGCGCAATATACACCCCTATTTTTTAATTAGTGCACAAAAAAAATGGGCTCAATCAGTACCCGTTACTGATCATATTTGTGTAGTCAAAAGTAAAAAAAAAACGAAATCCCAAAATTGTCCACGAAAATTTGTAATTATTTGTAAATTCATAATTGAATCATCATACGAGTACATAACAACTACTACTAGAAAATACTAAGCGCAGTGTTTTCCATTTTTATTGATATTTTTTCATTCATAAACAATAACCTGTACAATGTTTTCATAAATTGAGTGTGATTTTGGGATATAAACAAACGCTCATAACTCTGCTGTTTATGAATATTATTTATTGAGACTACTTAAATAATAACAAGACCTTTTCTTATAAGCCCTTTAAGTATTTGCACTAATTAAAAGATAGTGGTGTATACCTATGTAATTAATACTAGTCAAGACCATTGTAAAAAGCTCAAACACGACAGGGTTATCTTGTAACGCTTATTACCGAGTTCCCATAACCATCTTCCAGCTCCATCATCAGACCCTGGTTAGACCCTCTAGTACCAAAGTACTCGTCAAGACCGATCAAACGAATCCAAACTCGATGGGCTTGTGTCGTTCAACTACCAAGATCCTGTAGACACGTTCCGATGTCATCATCAGATCAGCTCCACGTCATAATTATTTTGTATAGCCATCTCATTTACACATGCATACAAAATTTCAACTCAATCGGTAACCAGGAAGTGGATCAAATTTATTTTTGCATATTAAAAATGATTTTATTAAACAGACAAACATTGGGACAGGTGAAACTAAATAAAAGCTTGTAAAAAGACACAGGTGTGGTTTTATTTAGTCGGTAAAATTCTGACACGCCCTCTCAATCACAATATCTAGCGACACGCGGCGCAGCATCTAAAGAATTAATAGTTTGCTTTTTTTCCCGCGCTTAACCCTTGCAGTTTGAAGAAGAAACAAAGTTATGAAACCAATAATCATGTGTCTTGAATCTTTTGACCAACTTTATATTGAGTGTAGTTTTTTCTCTACTTAGTGTTGAAGACTACTCTGTATGCCTTGTACAAACTACTATTGAATAATAGTACATTATGATACAAGTGTGTAATGTCCATGGTTACCGTCGAGGCGGTATTAAGCCTTGGCGAGGGTCTTAAGAGAGCCCAGAACGGTAACCATACATTACTCACTTGTATCATACGACGTTTTTCAATACACTTGTGAAGAAAAATAATTTAGCTAACTCTTATTACAACAGCAAAACTAGGAAAAAAATTCATAATATGGCGGTAAGATTCATAGGCACGCATCAATTTTTTTTTAAATGACCCATAGCTGAAGGCTATGGCTACATAGTCTTTTGATCAAATTGCCTAGTCGTTGTTTGTTTTCTTGCGTGAAAAGATTTCACGATAATGTCATTTTCAGTGAAAATAGGATGTAACATTTTCTAATGTTTTTGTAGTATTTATTTAATGTTTTTGTTTTAATTGTAGTAAGTATTGTATTTAATTAATGTAGACAATGAACTTCACTCGAAAAAATCACACCAAACACCGCGCGCATTTTAAAATGGCGCTTACAATGGCGACCATAAACCACAAAGAAAAAACAATTTTTATTTGAAAGAACATATATGTTTAATTATTAAATAAATCGTTTTTACAAGTTAAAATGGCTGAAATTGCATGAAATAAGTAAGTAAGACACTAATTTACCTATACTATTGAACGAACGCAATAACCTAACATAAATTTTTCGTATTGGATTTGCGAACAAAGAGGTTGAACAAAAAGGTTATAGCTACATTACAGCACTAGTGCGTAATGGTAATCAAAATGTCACAGTTTGGTAACAGGTGCTATTGTGTACCTAAGCGTAGTGCAATAAGAGCCACTTTCTGAGCAAGTGTATTAAAATAGTACATTATGATACAAGTGTGTAATGTACATGGTTACCGGCGAGGCGGTATTAAGACCCGAGCCTTGGCGAGGGTCTTAAGAGAGCCAAGAATGGTAACCATACATTACTCACGTGTATCATACGACGTTTTTCAATACACCTGTGAAGAAAAATAATTTAACTAACTATTATTAGAACAGCAAAACTAGGAAAAAAATTCATAATATGGCTGGCGGTAACATTAATAGGCAAGCATCAATTTTTTTTTTAATTGACCCATATCTGAAGGCTATGGCTACATAGTCTTTTGATCATATTGCCTAGTCGTTGTTTGTTTTCTTGCGTGAAAAGATTTCACGATAGTGTCATTTTTATTGACAAACATTTTCTAATGTTTTTATAGTATTTGATTTAATTTAAATAATATAGACAATGAACTTCACTCGAAAAAATCAAACCAAAAACCGCAAGCATTTTAAAATGGCGTAAAATGGCGCTTAAAATGGCGACCATAAACCACAAAGAAAAACAATTTTTATTTGAACGAACGATTTATACATTATATGTTTTGTTATTAAACAAATAATTTTTACAAGTTAAAATGGCCGAAATTGCATGAAATAAGTAAGTAAGACACTAATTTACCTATACTAATGAACGAACGCAATAAATTAATATTATTTTTTTTCGTATTCTAAATTTGATTTGCGAACAAAGAGGTTGAACAAAAAGGTTATAGCTACAATACAGCACTAGTGCGTAATGGTAATCAAAATGTCACAGTTTGGTAACAGGTGCCATTGTGTACCTAAGCATAGTGCAATAAGAGCCACTTTCTGAGCAAGTGTATTAAAAAAAAAATTATTGTATTAATAATCACGTTAATTTACGATACTCTGTTCACAAGGACAATTTAAATTTTCATTAAATACTAAGGTTAGGTTACATAATATAGATACCACCTCTTTGTTTTCAAAAAAGAAAAATTATCAGCGTTGTTAATTGTTGTCAGTTAAGAAAATAGATTAAATAGATTTTTTAATAAACTTGCTCAGGAAGTGACTCTTATTGCACTACGCTTAGGTATATAATGGCACCTGTTACCAAACTGTGACATTTTCATTACCATTAGGCACTAGTGCTGTAATGTAGCTATAACCTTTTCGGTCAACCTCTTTGTATGCAAATCAAATTTTTAATACGAAAATAAATCTTAGTAGATTATTTTTTCGTTCAATAGTATAAATTAGTATCTTACTTACTTATTTTATGTAATTTCCGCCATTTTAACTTGTAAAAACGATTTATTCAATAACAAAACCTTTAGTATATAAATCGTTCCGTCAAATAAAAGTCGCTTTTTCTTTGTGGTCTATGGAAGAGCATACTGTCAAGTATTTTACACGTATACTCTGTGGATTAATTATACCAATACAACAATGCGTTCAGGATACTGTTGGGGCTGCCACGCTTCTGTAGTGCCTCAGGGATGTTCGCGGATGCCCAGACTGACAGCTTTGCTGCAGTTGGCGCAAACGTGCAGCATCCTTGTTGCGCAGGGTGCGTGCCAGTACCAACGGTCATCTGAGTGTCATTGCCAATAAGACGGATTGTCCTATTATCTAGTCCTTAAGCCAGCTACATGCCCCTGTAAAGACTGTACTAACATAGTTGTAAGTTTTTGTGTTACTAATCTGTTTTTGTATTTATTTACTAACTTAGTTTTTATAAGTTGTTATGATACTAACAACAACTGTAATTATGGATGAATATCTGAAATAAAGAGAATATTATTATTATTACGGCCACCATTTTAAAAATGCGCGTGGTTTTTGGTATATTAATTAAATTAAATCAAATACTACAAAAACATTAGAAAATGTTACATCCGTATTCTGGTGTCACTAAAAATGATATTCACGCAAGAAAACGACTAGGCAATTTGATCAAAAGACTATATAGCCATTATTAGCCTTCAGCTCTTTTAAGACTCTTAAGACCCTCGCCACGGCTGGGGTCTTAATACCGCCTCGACGGTAACCACCTACATTATACACTTGTATCACAATGTACGAGTACTATTATTTTATTTAATAAATGTTGCTTGTTGTGATAAATAAAAAAAACACAAGGGCGATACGCATTGCATTGTAAACCTAATCGTAGCGCGATAAGGGTTAGTTTTCTAGGTAGTGTATTGAAAATACTTTTTTTTTATTAAAAAGGCCTTTTAGATAGCTTTAATTTAGGAAGTAACAATTAAATAAAATCAAAAGCAACGGTCACCGAAATGAATTTTATTGCAGTTTTTAATTTTTCACTTTTTAGTGTTTTTATTTAAGTCGGTTGTATGTTTTTTTGTTAAAACGACTTTTTTTAGTTCAAAGTCAAACCGTTTATTGCGAACTAAGTGTACAAATGTTGGTGTTATATATATATCATGTCAGTACTTACTTTTGACTTAGCAGCCTTTAACTTACAAGCATTGCAATTTTAATTCTTTCTAAATCCCCCGTTTTATAGGGATGAAGTTTCGTAAAATCCATTTTTAGCGGATGTCTACACCCTATAAAACCTACCAGCCAAATTAAATTTGTAGGTGTTATAGTTTCTGAGATTTCGTGATTAATAAGTGAGTGGTTTCGCTTTTAAATGTATAGATTAGGAAAACGAATCACTCGCATTCACAGCCGTATACAATACACAGTTCAAGCAATTCTATTCTAAATTGTATGTTACCTGTATAGAGAGAGGTATCGAGGGTAGAACTATCTGAAACTTGGTAAAGATAAGCACCCCTCAAAGTTAAGTCGCCAAATAGTCCACTACAACTGTACAAGACAAGTTGCCGGCGGCGGTCGCGAGTCAGCCCGGATTCAACAACTAGTTCATTAGTTAGCTTAGCACGGTTTTGAAAACCGTGTAGGCAGGTAGTATTAATGATAAACGCAGTTTTATCTCACAATACATATAATTACTATTTGAAAAGACAGAAAAGTACAATGTTACATAAATTAAATTAAAATTCATTTATTTAAGATACCATTTCATATTAGAAATCATCTATAGTAAAAAGTTATTAGCTTAAAGTACAGAACTCAATAAATTAAAACACTACATTACAAAAAAAAAACATGAGCATTCAAAAAATTAAGATCCTCATATTCAATAAATAATAATTCCAAAAAAATTATTAAAATCCAATTTTAATTTACTGAGTTATAGAGCTCAAGTCACCGACTGCGCCCACCGCGCGCCTTACAGATTTGTCAGTAAACCATAGAGGCCTAGCAGGGCCGAAGCCTACTGGCTGGTAAGGCCCAGGGACTGATTTTGTAAAAGGAATATCCGGCCCTCGTGTAAAGGGCTAAGAAGGAACAGGGTGGGTTTTTTAGTCAGTAAAAGTCTAAGACTATCTCCCGCTTCGCCCAAGGGCGGGAGATGTCACTGGATGATTTTTACCCATCAACAAAAAAAGAAAAAAAGAAGTACGGTTAGTGATGAGACGCTACGACGATAGGGATGCGCACACTCATCGACTTTTTAGACTAACATTAGATATGATAGCAAAATGTAAGTTTATTCGGAAGCAAAAAAATGGTTCTTTAGATTTGCGGCACAGGGTGTAAAGTTTGCAAACCTCCGTTGAAAAGGGAGGTCATTCCGACTGGATGGGATTTGTATCTGGTCCGTGTGGCGTCACGTTGACGCGTCGAACTGTTAGATATACGGTACCGAACCACATTGATCAGATGCACGGTACGGTGCCGTTTCATGTTAATACACGACAAGGTAACGACGCAAAACCCTTTAGTTGAAGACTAATTGCAAAATTTTTGACGACACAACGACTGAACAGCATGGTGTCGTGGTACGATGCGGCATCGTACCGCGGTCAGGCATCGCACTCCTCCTGCACCGTCAAAAAGTGACGAAGCCCTTACTTAAATGATATTAAAAAGAGATAAGACACTAAAACTGAAAGAATACTTTGCCACAAAATAAAACAGCTCATAAAAAAAAACTTAGTTTTCAGAACGAACATTTTCGCAAAATTAATGTGACAAATTATTATTAAACGCGCGTAAGGGCCGTGCCTCACGGGGTCGTGTCCAGCGTTACCACACATCCCGATTTTTAAGGGCTGATTTCATCATTCAATATAAAAACTTAATTCAACTAAACTGAGCTCAGCGTAATCTAATTTAAAGACCCGTGTCGTAAATATGGGCGACAACAAAAGAATTGAAACTGAGTTTAGCATAAACTAGGTTCAATTCATCGCGGTGAAACGCAAAATGAAGCTATAATCTCAATTAGTCACTCAAACTGCGCTTTGTTTGAACTAATCGCGAAAAGTTTATTGGTGAATTTGGCTCTAAATCAAAATTAAATGTCCCGCACAGGACAAGCTCAAGCCCGCTTTTCGGTGATAAATCTAAAGTGTGTGCAGAGTGCTGAGGAAGCACGGCCGGGCGGCACAGTCAAAGTTTGGACTGGCCGCCCCCCGATTAATAGTAAATCTGATTTAAATTATCATATTTTTATTAAAATACATTTTCTATGGCTATTTTAGCCATCTATTGTCACGTACACGTAATTTAAAACTTAAATAAATATTTAAATACTTCTTTTTATTTAAATACTATCGATTTGTAAAGAAAAAAATAAAAAATAAGTACTTTTTTTCAAAAACTCGAATTAATATACACATGTACGAAATTAATTTCTTTCATGTACCGAATCGACCATTCGCGGGATTAAAACGACCAAAATTTAACGGTGTATACATTTTTTACTATTTTTGCCGCTTTCGACGAAAGAATGGCGCTTTTACTAAAAAAAAAATCAAATCTCGACTTGGCAAAAAAATAAATCTGGTAAAGCTGGTCGTGTAGTATGCTGTTATGGCGTCGAAATAATCGATTGATTGTTCTTGACACCATATAACTGCATGCATTTTCTTGGCTACGCAAACTGGCAACACCGTTATGCTGTCCCCGTGAGACTCGGACCTTAGTGCTTATAATCGGTTTATTAAATTTTCAACGGGATCACTTACCACACACATCACTTGACTTGCGAAATTGCGATACGTCGACAATATCTTCCCAACAGTTACGACAAAATTACATATAGTTTTGTTTTGTAATCATAACTCTTCATTATCAAATTACAGCACGTTCATATTGTACTCCAGTAATCTTTGGTTTTATACCTATGAATTATAATAATAATAATAAGCATTTATTTCAGGTAAGATAACCATATGTTAACACAAGTACACAGAAACACACAAAGCATAAAGCATAAACAACACTTACTAATTATACTAATTTATTACCTACAATTACATAGTTGACATCACATTAAATAAATAAATCACAAAACCTTGAAATGTCCGAATTAAGAATTAAATTATTAAATTGAATTGTTAAATTGTATTATCAATTGGAATTAAATTAAATACAATATCAAATAAATAAATAAACACATTAAAAATAACATAACAAATTATGACTTAATTTAATTAATTAGATGTCACTTACATTAAATTTACATGTGTTATACACGGCCTGGATAATTATATTTTTCGTATTTCTAATGCGGTCCATAAAGGAAGCGGCCCGCTTTCTCATTACTGCATAGAAGTCATCTACCCTATTCTCGGCGAACATGCCAGACGCACTACACCGCCACGGTAGCTTGAGCATTGCTCTGAACGCGTTGTTGTACTGCACGCGAAGAGCGTGGTACGTTCGCTGGGTGTAATGGTGCCATAGGTAGCAGGTATAGAATGACTGACAGTACGCCGTGAATAAGGTGATTTTAACAGTTTTGCTGCATCTCGCAAAACGACGGGCCAACATGTTGCTTTTAGCGGCAATGTACCTCCTCTGCCTTTCCATATCATTGTCGTCCTTTAGGTTATCCTGTATCACATGCCCAAGATATTTAAAACTCGATACAATTTTTAGTTGAGTACCAGACAAGGTGATTACTGGGTTATAGTTATTAGATTTGTCGTGCCTAAATATCATCACTTCCGTCTTACTAACATTGTATGAGAGCCCATGGGCTGCGGCATATTTTTCACAGATTGATAATAGTGTTCGTAAACCGTGCACAGAGGGGTTTAGCAAGACCATGTCGTCGGCGTAGCTTAAGTTGTTTATTGGTTGATTGCTCATGTGACAGCCAACATTTGATCCGCTAAGCTCCTCAATCAAGCCATTCACATATAGGTTAAATAAGGTTGGTGATGTTAGACCACCCTGTCTTACGCCACATTTAAGCGTGTACTCTTTAGAGAAGCTGTTGGTTCCCCATTTTACCACATTGGTCTGAACTCCGTACCAGTATTTGAATAAACCTCTTAAGTCACGAGGAATACCCACCTCCTCCATCTTCGCCCAAAGTATATCATAATTTATACAATCGAAAGCACGGCTGAGATCGAGGTAGCAGGCATATACACTTGTGTTTCTAGAGTTATAATACTTTACACTGTGTTTTAGCGCGTAAATAGCCATATCTGTAGATAAACCGGCACGGAACCCGAAGTGCGCATTATTTAAATTAATGTATTTTAATAATTCGGGATGTAGTAGTCGCTCAAAGATTTTTGATAAAACTGTTGCCAAAGAGATGGGACGATAGCTACTCGAAACAGAAACATCTTTAGCACCGCTTTTAGCTAGGGGCACAATTACAGTCTTCATAAACTGTTTCGGCAAATAGTTATGTGATAGACACAAATTATAGAAGCTAGACAATAGCTCGAACAGTACCCTACCACCATATAATATATGCTCCACACTTAGACCATCGTGTCCGGGTGATTTTCCTTTTTTCATGTTCTTTACACAGTCAAACACACTTTACGGAGTTATATCTACGCTTGTGTTAGATACTAAGGACTCACCGACTCGTTGATCCGTGCGTGATGAGTCATGCTGCAGGCCGCTACCTATATCCCCGACCGTTTGGAATTGCCGAGCAAACATCTCTGCTATTTCGAGGGTATTCTTATTATTATTAACTGATACGGGTATCGACGGTTTATAAGATAATTTATTTTTAGATTTCCAGAAATTCTTGAAATCACACTTTGATATTTGCTCAGCAATAATATCCATTCTTAACTGAGTTTCGTTGTTTTGACACCATTTTATTTTATTTTTAAACAATTTCCTAGTTGTACACATATTATTATATAACACCCCTTGCTTCGGCCTGCCATTCAGCAACCACATTTGAAAAGCGTCTCTTGCCTGAGTGTGCAATTCTTTGATGTGATAATTCCAACCTATAACACGTTTCTTTTTATTGCAATTATCTGAACCAGAAAATGATCGTCTCGCTGCATTACACAAACAGTTCGTAATATCTGAATACAACTGGTCTATTAATGTAAAATGAACATGGTTACTACACGGCACGCCACAGCAATGTGTGATATAGTGGTCAACATTTAAGTTCGATAGAAATTCGGTACAATAAGCTGTATAAGACGATATTTGTTCACTATTTCTATTACCCCACAACACTTTACTGTTTACGTGATTATTTTCACCCAACTCTGTCTTAATTGTTATCACTGATATGTCACATTCTATTTCTAGTGGATAGTGATCCGACCATGTAACACTCGTAAGGACTTTTGTGTTTTTAATAATGTTTTGAGCTGACGTCACAATGCAGTGGTCGAGCCAGCTGCATGTGCCGTGCGCCTCACTCAGAAATGTAAACGTGTTAGAGGACTCACCCAGAATCATCACGTCCGCACATACCCAGTCCTGGTCCTCACAGTAGGCAGACAACTCGTCACCGAACATGCTGCCTACATCTGCATTGAAGTCACCAAGCGTGATTGCGTACTCAATCCCGCTATCTTCTATTATTGAACTGATAACACCAAGGCTCTCGGTAAATTCAGGTCTATTTTCAACGGACTCTGTGGGCATGTACACTGACATCACCAGCATACAACGGTCCAGGTGGTTCACTTTAATCGCTATCACACGTTTCGAGGCACACACGATGGGCACGACGTTGGGAAATAGCGACTTCCTCCACAGTAGCGCCACTCCTCCATACGGTCTTCCTTTCAGCGTACCGGCTGAGGTATCGATCGGCGACACAGCATGATATTCAAAATCCTTGTGTATTTGTCCCAGGAAACCAAGGTCATCAGGTAGTAGCCATAATTCCTGTAGGGCAATTATGTCATAGTTTTCACATAATTGTGTCACAAAAGGCTGTGACCTTTTTACAGACTTACAGTTAAAGCTGGCCATTTTCACATATCTTTCCATGTTTGTTATTGCAAAACTATCGATTTTGTTATCCGGTTGGCTATATGAACTGTTTTAATTTTGGTGTATATATTAAACAAGTCATGGTAGTAGTTTTGGAAAATATGAAAAAAAAAAAAAAAAATACCATATTCAATATTTTTTGATTTGACTTCATTTTCTCAGGTCGCGCTTTCGTTAGACAGACTCTACTACCTACTACTATTAACTACTGAAATATTAGGATTATATGAACTTAGATTTAAATATGTAGTGTTATTTATGTAAACGTTATAATGCGGCTACGTTCTCTTTTTGGCTTTGTTTATAGGTCCTAAATACTATTTATACTATTCCGGCCAAAAATGTTCTTTTAACACAATGTCTAAATCCTTCTTCAATACTAATACTTTGAATGATTTAAAATTTGTTGTTTTCTTTTGACTTAATGTTTCAATACCATACGTGTTGCGACCATTCTCGGTACAATATTTTTTTATGTCAATCTCAGTACATTCGTTTGCAAATCTAGAAATATATATCGGTATGATTTGTGCGGCTGCTTTCAATGAAGTAGACTTGGTGCTGGTGCCGCGTTTGTTTTTAGATTGATTCCTTGACCTGTGCTTTGGTTCAGTGTAATTTTCAATACACGGCCGTTTTCTCTTTCTTGAAACCTGTGTAAATCCTTCTTCGTCAGCATTCTCGCAAACAATAACACTGTTGGATGCAGCATCTGAAGTTTTGTGATTCATTACCGCTTTACTAAAATTTAAAACTCTGTTTTGGTTTACGGGAGTAAGTGGCCGCTCAGTGTCTGGCATAGGAACATTTCGAAATCCTAACTGACTAACTGATGAACATGAAACGGGGGGTACTTTGTTTTCCAGAGCGTCACGAGTGTCGGCGCTCGTTGACGATTTTTCTGCTCTTAATTCGGTTATTTCTCCTTCCAATTTGTTGATAACACGTTTCGTCTCATCCTTGAAAGTTTGCATTTCATTTCTTATGGTTGCAGCTGCTTATATCGAGGTGATCAAATGTCACCGGGGGTAGGCGGTTCAAATCACTTGCAACGAACTTTGGCAAATTATCCGTTTCTTTTATTATTTTCAGTATATCGGACACATTGCTTGCAGATTTTTTGTCTCCTTTTCTTATTACTTTCCTGAGACCGAAGATTTCACACAGATAGGTTTTTGCATTTTCAATTTCTTCTTCATTATACCAAGAAATACATATTTGAACTAAGCTCAATTCGTCCATAACTACACTCTTGTTTTGAAGATATACAAAATGGAAAAAAAAAATGTTAAACACAGATCAACGAAAATCTATTTTGTCCATATGGACAAAATGGATTTTCGTTGATCTGTGTGCATAACACATATGGACTAAATGACATACACGACGAAACTATAAAATTAAAGGTAAAGCTCGCAACTGAATCGCTTAGTTCGTTTAGAGACGTCCGCGGGCCCAATGCGAACAACTGAAACACCGCAACCAGTCTTTTCCAGGACCGGGAGAAAGATCGTTGTAACATATGCAAGCGCAATTCTGTTATTCATCTTGAGCCTTGCTTGGCAAATATTCTTCTTTACTGTCTTCTTCGAATAGAGATTTGGTAACGTTTTGGTCTCTTTTCTGGAGGAGCTTTGATATATCTGTGTGCAGTTATGTGTTTGAAATTAACCTAAAGTTAATTTAATGGCTTTCGATTTCGTTCATGTTTGCAGTAGAAGTCAAAATCAAAGCGTTTTGAAGACATCAGGTGGAAAGTAGCTTTCCAAGATCATAGACCCTTTGCACTGGACTTTAAAGTTTTGTTTCTATCCGAAGCATGTCTTCTGAGAGTTGCTTGTTGCACTCCAAATATATTAGACGCCAAAAGCCAGCCCATTTTATTACTGAGGACTGTTTCTATAGTTTTACGCATAGATTTCTCACTCCAAGTTTGGCCATCAGTCTTACGCTTATAGTTACGCGGCATTTTGGTATATCTTTAACAAAATTAACAGCGTTGAATAAAGGTAGGTACAATTAATTCATTGAATCTTATCTTTGGGACAAAACGACATACCTATGGCATTTCGTCCGTTACCTATGTATGTCATTTTGTCCAGAAAGCGTTATAAAAAATCAAAATTCAACAATAAATGTATAATCAATATTATATAATGTAAAAGTTATTTAAATGAAACAATAAATAGTTAAGGGGTGCAATAAATGTTCACGCAAGGTAAAACTATGAAAAATTTAACATTAAAACAAGAAACTCCTTCCTATAAGAAAAAAACTCGAAACTTACCGGTATTTGTCGTCGGTCATAGCACTCAGCAGTTAGCAGTTTTGACAGGTTGGTATGAGCCGGTAGGGTCACGTAATATAGTTGTCTAGATACTGTGGGCTAAACACGGCAGAATATGAAATATGACTGATGTGTCGTTTTATCCGTGTATGTCATTTTCCCTTCCCCTATCTGAGTAAGTATTTAGCTACCTCTGTGTTAAATAACGATGGACGCAAAATCATCAGGATCACACATAGTTTTGGCACTCACACTTAAAACCTTCTTATAGTTCTAGGCCGGAACTGTACCCAATTTTGCAAATTGGTCACTTCCTTAGGGCTGGGGACGCAAATTGTTAGCAGGCCCGACTCTCTACTTATGGGCGTCAATTGGTTACCGAGGCGATAACTAAAGGGGACTGGCTCTGCGCCAATCATAAAACGATACTACTGGCAAATCTATACATATAAAAGCGAAATACCACTCACTGATTAATCACGAAATCTCAGAAACTATAACATCTACAAACTAAAATTTGGTAAGTAGATTCCTTTTGAGGTGTAGACACCCGCTAAGAACGGATTTTATGAAACTCCACCCCTAAGGGGGTAAAACAGATTTTGGAAGTTTGTGTGGAGAAACCGACTCACGCGGGCGAAGCCGCTCGCAGAAGCTAGTATTTAATTTACTTTTAAAAGAAGGAAGAATGGAACAGCACTGAAATCACTAAATCCTGTTTCGTAGTCCAACAAAGGTTTCCAGCTCTATGTCGGTATTATTATTAAAAATCGCCAAGTGGGGCAGAGGCTCGCTTTACAGCTTCAGAGCCTAGTTTAGACACCAGTCTCCCACAATATGATGCCCATCCTATATGTTACCGTAGGTACAAGGCTAGCAATTAGGAGTTATATTGTGGAGTTTTTTTTTATTGTTATTAAAAAAAACTTTTTTCATTATTCTCTATACTTCCAATAGCGGGAGCTATTGGAAGTATTGAATATTGAGTATTGAGTATCAAGGGAGGGATCCCTTGATACTCAATACTCAATATTCAATACTTTATTGCATTCCATAGTACATATAGGTGGTATAAATATTGTCACGATCAATATGGACCCTATCGGGCACAGCAAAGTTAGGAGAGAGGACGAAGATCATCGGCTGGCGACGCCCTTGTCGCAAGTAGATCGCGAATCATGTGGTATAACCTAAAGAAGGGATTCAAAGTGCCGACCAACAGTAATTGAAAAAAAACAGAGCAGAAGAAGGTAACTAAAAACAATAAGAATTCAGAAATCTTTTTTCATAATAAGCTTTTACGGCGCGGTGGTCTACTGATGAAGACAATTCCAAAAAGCCGAAGACAATGAGTTGTCTTTTTACTTTCAATAGGTTACTTCCTATTAATAGGTCTTTCTTATAGAATCTTTTTGTATTCAATATAAAATATTAAAGTTTTCAACCTACATAATCTACATAATCCCCTTGATGTTTTGCCGCCACAAATACTAACACACAGACACTGATAACTTTTAGCAGTAAAACATTATTGGGATTCCAAGAATTTTGTCAGATTTTAACCATTACACAAAACAAACAAAAGACGGATTAAAAATGAAAACAATTGTTCAGGTAAACCCAAGTTGTGGGAAGTTCAATGAGACAATTACACTTTGTCCTGTGAAAACAAAGGAAACCATAAAACCTTTGACCAAATTTATGACGCAGGTAAGTTTGTTGCAAGGGTTGCGAAATTACCTGTCGCTAAGAGCCGTGACCCTAAAAATATAATATCTACCTACAAAAAGCTAGTCAAAGAACATTATAGTACGCGGCAAATTAGTTAAACCAATATGGCCGTCGTTGCTATGGATACGCGCAGCTTCCCATTTCAATTGAGACCTTAAAGTCTGTATTTATTGAACCCGAATAAATCCAAATAAATTGAACCCTACCCTTGCTATGGTTACGCGCACTTTTATTGAAACCCGAAAATCGGTTACTGCGCATTCAAGGTCGACCGCCATGATGGATCAACTTGTGTGCCGCGTATTCTCTCTACAATCTCGTTAAGTTATACATTTATAGATACATATATCATTTTAATGTAATTTATATTATAGTATCTATGTATGTGACTGTGTACCTACATTTTTAGACTTAATACATATTATATTAATATGTTTGTGCAATAAATATATTTGTGCAATAAATATTACGTACTTGTAATATACTTAGATAAAAAAAAATATTATGGGATTTAATTTACATTTTAGTCTTAACTTTTCTAACTTATTTACCTATATAGGTACAATTATTGTTATTAAATATATAAATTATTTATTTAAATTCTATATTATAATAATGTAAAAATCAAGTTAACATTACGAATTCGGTAGAAATATGATAATAAAATAAAAATTATCATTGTCATTCATTATTTAAATTTATGAATTTCGTCAAGGATTTTTTGTAATGACTAAATGCTAACCAAAAAAAAAACCACATTCGAAAAAGAATAATAAGATGTTACTTAGTAACAAGTAATTACTTCTTTATAAATACGGGTATAAGAGAGGATTCTGTAAAATCCAATCCCTAAGATTATGAAACGGGGGTCCAAAGTTCATATGGAGAAACCGACTTTCACTTTATTAACGGTTGAGTTTCGTAAAACCAGTGTAGGGTGTGACATTTTTGCGGATGTCTGTACCCTATAAGGAACCTTAAGTTTGTAGGTGTTATAATTTCTGAGATTTTTTATTTACACAATTCTAGACATTAAAACCCTTAGCTCTCTAGCTTGTAGAAATGCTAAAATGATCCGTGTTAATAAAAAGCTTTCAATTTCATCTGTCTTAAAGTTGGAAAGTTATTACGATGATGTTATTAAACTTAAACAGAATATTTAACGTAATACCTGATATATTTTTTGCAACACAACATAACTATAATAGCTAGAAAGCAGCTTTCCCATGCGCACGCGTCGGTTGTCATTACTCGCGCCCGCATGGCTCTCCCTGCCTCACTTTATTATAGGTTCACAACTCCACATCTTGAACACTCGCCTTATATATCGAGTTCTGCAATTATTATGCTATTGCAGCTGCTGGGAAATTCGTTTAGGCTATTTTACATTTTGACACGTACCTAAGCCTTTGTATTTTCTTTGTCAACAGTTGCTTTGTCGACCGCCATTTTTAGAAAATGTGACGGAGTATCTAAAGCAGTCATGAAATCGATGTCTTAGTATCTTACCTAGCACATTGATCATATTTGTACCTACATACATAAATGTATTGATAGCTTATATTCTTTCTATTCTTAACTTTTACTCCTGTAACCTCATTGATACGTTGTTCTTGGTAATCAGTTCTTAAGAATAATAACGCGTCTATCATTTTATCTGATAAAGAGCTTCGTATTCGGTTACAAAAGTATCCAGCACACGAAAAAACTCTCTCACTTTCTACACTAGTGGGTAAAACCGATGAAATATACGTATTCAGTTCAGTCAAATATACACCTCGGTCTCCTATGGCTTCTATGTACGTATATGTGCCAATGTGCAAAACCACAATTGTAATGTAACTGTAATGCAATTTTAGTGCAACAAAAAGCAGTGCTTTCATAAAAAAATACTTATTACAATAGTTCATTCAATTTTATCGATAAAATGCATTTAAAAAGTCAAAATGATCAAATTGTTAGTTTAACTCAAATATAGCATCATCGTTATAAACTGAGAATACTTATCTATAGATATTTTCATATTTATACTATAAATATTTTGTAGATATCTGTTTCACTCATTTCGTTTGCTTTCAGATTACTACAGTCGACAAATTGTAAGCCGAATTTGTAAACTACCTATACAGAAATGATGAAAACCGTAACTGCAACGACTCTACAAAACTCTATTTGTCAAGATTGCTTAGCAAATATGAGGGTAAGTGTTGATTGCGACCCCTTCGCCTACAACAAACCGGTTCCTGTACTTGTATCCCAATCCGGCAGCCATTGCCTACAACATGTACCTAGATAGGTAAAGCTTTGCATACACGCCATATTTTAAAAAAACGACATAAAAATGTGTAAACTTTCTTTTTGATTTAACTCAAGAGCATAATTTTTGAATTCGCGACCTTTACTAAAAGGTATTAATATTATCCTATGTCCGTCTCCTGGTTCTAAGCTATCTTCTCACCAATTTTCAGCCAAATCGGTTCAGCCTTTCTTTAGTTATAAAAAGTGTAACTAACACGACTTTCTTTTTTAAATATAGATATCTAATTACAATTTATTTGCAAATATGGGTATTGTCATAAGGTAAAAGTCGTAAAGGTAAATGTCGTCATATGGTAACTACGTTTTTAAAATTTACCAGGAAAATACAACAGCACTTAGGTAATATTACACCATTGGATATGTATCTACGTATGCGTTAATTTCATACCATAGTCCACATATTCAGACATTTACAGACCTGTAAAATATTCACGTAGATTTACCTAGGTAGTTACTCTACAACATAAGCGGTAGTAGGTAGCTAGCTTTAATACTTAACATTTTACAAAATACGTTACTAACTGATAACGATATTCTAAAAATGGCAGCGCACTGAACATTCCCATTTTTACCTGAAAAATATAATTAATGTAACATTCTCGAAAACCGTCATTGGTGTTTAAGCTTGCGTTTCAATTGGTCGGGAGGCGGTGTCGTGAGTGTAGGGAGCCCTGATTGGCTGGCTGCGATCCCCACCTCGCAGCACGGTGGGGCCCATCATCCCTATGTTTATTTTTGTTGTTCAATTTAGTGCGCTATAAGCTTTCATGGTGTGTAGAAGTGTTGTACAAACAATATCGATATTCGCGATGAATCGTTGACGTGTGCAGTGGTTTTATGGACTGTGATTGTTTTTTTAAAATTGGACACAAATCCTGCATTGTGATTGTGTAGCGTTTGCATCTTTTCGGAGATGGTTATCCTGTAAGTACCTATCTGTTTATTGTTTTTTAACGAATAGGGTTTTTTTTAATCTAGATTTAAGGGCTGGTTCTAGTCACTGTTTTTTTTTTGTATGAACTTCGCTCGGGATTATGTCGTCTTCGCGGCCCCAAAACAGCGGTTTTATTTTTATATAAAAAAAAAAACAACAACTATTCAAGATTTTTGTTCTTGCGAAGCGCTTTTAAATAACAAGCTTTATTTTTTTTTTTTTTGTAACTTTAAAATAGTTCCGTAACGTAATCTCGTAGATAAATACGTTTGAAATCGTAAATTAGGGTCAGATTCGCGATTTTTTTTTATCAAGCCAACTAATTTATATCGTGTTTTCATTTTTGCCAAGCCCTTGGCCATATAGTCAATTTTAATCAAATAAATTTTCATGATGTTCTATTTTATATTTGTGGATTTCCTTATGTTTAAAAAAGGTCAAAATGAGTAGAACCGGGCCTTAAGATAGAGTTTACGACGGAGCTTTCTATTCGGAACATAGTTTTACTCAACTGTCTTTATGTATAATTCAGTCGATATCGATACCTCCTCCACGTAAAGTCGTAACCTATTTTTGGAATAAGTAGGTAATATTATAAATGAATAAAATAAATATATATTACTAGTTGACCCGTAAACTTCGTACCGCCTAATACTCACTTTTTTTTTCATTAATTTTTTAAACCTTCCCTGGAGTATCACGAATATTTCAAGACTAAAATTGGCCAAATCAGTCCAGCCATTGTCGAGTTTTAGCGAGACTAACGAACAGCTATTCATTTTTATATACTTATAAGATTATTTCTCATTTCATCTCATCTAGAGTCTGATACTGTGATCTTAAACTATTAAATCCCGAGAGGACACCGGTGTCCGCACACCTATTGTCTTTCTATTGTGTCTCTAATTACGGTATCTGAATACTTATATTGAATACATAATGCAAAAACACCGGGTTTAAAGTATTTCACAAATTACTAATGTCATTAAAACGAATACAAAAACGGTTCTCCTGAATAAATCGCTTTTTACATTATGCCCAAATCTAAATTACAACCTAATGATACTTATATCTAAATAATTATGTTAAGTTGCATCGGTATAGTTGTTCTATCTCACGAAGGTGGTTTGAACTTAATATATACATATACTTATTATAAAAAAAGGGTTTGTCTTTCATCTAGAGTCTGATACTGTGATCTTAAAGTTAATATATTGATTAAATAATGCAAAAACACTGGGTTTAAAGTATTTCACAAATTACTTATGTATTAAGTATAACAAATACAAAAAAGGCTTTCCTGAATAAATCTCTTTTTGCTTATGACCTAATCTAATTTACAGAAATGTTATGAGGCATCGGTACATATAGTTCTATCTCACGAAGACGGGTTGGTTTTGAATGTGTATGGAGGGTTATATAAACTCTTTTCTCACCAAGCGCTCTTCTTAGCTTCTTAGCGTGGATGGCCAAAACCGAAATTATTAATATCTAAAAATATTCAAAAACGTCTCGAACTCGATATTGAAGCTGTCTGTAGGCAACCAAAACTAAATCTGTATACTTACTAAAACTTCTAAGTATAATCCAAGCCAATAAAATCGACCCCGTTGACATGTGAAAAGTAGATTCGAGTCACTTTCCTATACTACACTATCCGATACTGTCGCTAATAGGTGTACCTACTCAATCTGTTTAATTAGTTAACTACACATAAACAATCTTGATAATATATGTCTTTATATTTAAAAAAAAATCGTAATTTAGACATACAAAGACTATTTAAATTTAGTTAACTACTTAGGTTAGGCTTAGGTAAATAACTAATTTAATCATTTTAAAAGTTCATCTTCTTATAGATATACATATCTAAGTAGTATAGTCTGACACTCACTCTCGCCACCCAAAGCGGGAGAAGTAATTTGATGATTTCTTATATAAAAAGAATGATAGCACTGTCGGACCAAGCCCACTTAGAAATTCAGAATCATTATAATATGTATGTATTTAGAAATATATAAGTATGTTTATCAGCTATCTGGTACCCATAACACAAGCTCTGCTTAGATTGGGACTAGACGGCGTTGTGTGATAATTGTGGAAATATATTATTATTATTATTATCCAATTAAAAAGAAAAGTTAGATTTTATTTGTAAGTCACAAAGTCTCAATAAATGCTGTTTCGGAACAATAATAAAAATAGTAATAATCCAAATTAAAATAGCAACTTACATATACAATAAGATGTAGGTAATGGTCGTCCATCCTTGGTTAATGTGAAGTGGCACAAACCTAATTTCCTGCTTATCACAAACACATCTAGGGGCTCTTGTTAGGCGGCTAGATCAAAGGCGTGGGTCAGAAAGAGATAGGTACTTCTAGCCATGTGCTATTGTTCTCTAATGCCGTCACCGCCGCGCCGGTCATAAATCATAATTCATTTATTTTGCAAACATAGATAAAATATTCATATCTTAATTGTTTTTTTTTTTTATGTTATTCTCATTATTGTTGAGTAGGTATGCAAATAATGTGAAGTGCAAAATGTTATGTCTGAGTATGGTTTCCGCACTTAATCTATTCGGACCATTGTACGTGAGCCATAGGGGCCATCTTTGGTGGGCTTGTTCAACCACCTGTCTCCAAAACTGATTAACCCCTCAGGTTTTTCAGGATGTCAATAAGGGAGTTCGGGGATCCCAAGATTCGTGTGCTTGTATCAGTGACACACAGTCACGAAATAATTATAATAATAATTAAATGTCAGAATAAAAAACCATTAATAAAAGATTTACAAACAAATATAAATTTAATTCGAATCAATTAAAATACACATATAGCTCAGTGTTAAAATAATAGATTACAGTCAGATTTAAAACTAATACAAACATTTGTCAAAATAATAAATTAATAATTCATAAAACTAGTACTGATTTTTCACTAATATAATAAATCGGATGTTATAGGTCTACCATCTTTCATATAAATAATAATCATTACTAAGGTCGTATCATTTCGTAACAAAAATTCATGTAAGTAGTATTTCTTTAATTGATCTACACCGGTAGCTTGGAAACATAAACATGGCACTTAACTATATAATATTTTAAATACAAGATAAATTGTACCCATGTGTCGGTTAAACATGGAGAACTTTATAGAGAATAACTCTCTTCTTCTTCCTGGCCTTGTCCCATATTACTTGGGGTCGGCGCAACACGTTTTTTTCTTCCACACTATCCTGTCAGCCGTCACACTATCACTAACTTCCTTTTCTTTCTTCTTTTATAGAGAATAACATAAAAAAATAATAATATAGATATGGATATTTTATCCATGTTTGCAAAATAAACAAATGACTTATAATTTATGACCGGCGCGGCGGTGACGGCCTTAGAGAACAATAGCACGTGGCTAGAAGTACCTATCTCTTTCTGACCCACGCCTTTGATCTAGCCGCCTAACAAGAGCCCCTAGATGTGTTTGTGATAAGCAGGAAATTAGGTTTGTGCCACTTCACATTAACCAAGGATGGACGACCATTACCTACATCTTATTGTATATGTAAGCAGCTATTTTAATTTGGCTTATTACTATTTTTATAATTGTTCCGATACAGCATTTATTGTGACTTTGTGACTAACAAATAAAATGTAACTTTTCTTTTTAATTGGATAATGATTCTGAATTTCTAATTGGGCGGTCCGACTGTGTTATCATTCCTTTTATATAGGGCGAGAGGGAGTGTCAGACTTTTATAGTAGGTACGCGGCAAATAAGTTGAACCCGTTTCTATGGTTATGCGCAGCCTTCCACCTCGATTGAGTCCCGAAAATCTGTTACTTCAAATCGACCACCATGATGGTTCAACTTGTTTGCCAAGGATTATACCGACTGAAGATTACTTCAGTTGCCCTTCTGGTTTCAGGGCCGCGGTGACACTTTCAAATGATACCGTAACCTTGGCAGCTTTGGTAGGGCTGTGGCATTACTATGACTTTGGGTTATTACTTTTAATATCATATATTTTTATGTATATATATATTTTTTTATTATCAAATATTGATTAGCGGTTCGATCTACTTAAACATATTTTTATTTTCAACTTCAGTAAGTAAGGTTTATTATTTTAATTTGTTATTGATATTTTGGATTGATAAGCATATTTTCAAAAGAGGTTCACGATTCGAGTCCCTAGCCGCCGCATTATAAAAGCTGGGTTGAGATAAGGTGGGTATTTCCTTTTAGTAATTAAGTAATTCAAACGGTAAACTTTGGCTACACAGGTGACCTACCAAATAATTATTTTTAAAACTTCTCCGTTTTCGAACTCGTTAAAGCGATATTTCTCTCTAATTTACATCAACTTCGATTTCAGACTAGGTTATATAGAGAATATAGATTTAATATGGAACAGCAATTTACTACCCTATATTACTTAGATATATCTATAGGATGAATTTTTAAAATGTTTAAATTGTATTTAATGTGTAGGCGCGGGCTTGCGGACGGCGTGCAATGGGTAGCACGCTGTCCGATCGTCCGGTAACCGACCGGACCGAGCCCAAGTCGTCGACGGCGCGTTCTGTTCCCGCGTGCCTCAAGGAGCTGTCAGCACACCTAAGAGACCCAGCCTGCTACCTGCAGGCAGGCAGGGTCGAAGCCTGCTGGGGTCAAGGGCCGTTTTCTGAGAGGAAGGCTCAGCCCCGGCACTATAGGCAACGAAGGAACGGGGTAGGCTTTTAGTCAGTAAGAGTCTGACACTAATTCCCGCTCCACCCAAGGGCGGGATTTGTCATTGGATGATTTTACCTACCATAAAAAAAGCCGATGTTAGGTAATTAACTAAATTTAAATAATCTTTTTTTTTCCATATCAAGGGGTTCGATTTTATTGGCTTGGATTATAGATTCTTAAAAGTTTTAGGATACAGTTTTAGTTTTGGTTGCCTACAGACAGCTTCAATATCGAGTTCGAGACGTTTTTGAATATTTTTAGATATTTCTAATTTCGGTTTTGGCCATCCACGCTAAGAAGCTAAGAAGAGCGCTTGGTGAGAAAAGAGTTTATATAACCCTCCATACACATTCAAAACCAACCCGTCTTCGTGAGATAGAACTATATGTACCGATGCCTCATAACATTTCTGTAAATTAGATTAGGTCATTAGCAAAAAGAGATTCAGGAAAGCTTTTTTTGTATTTGTTATAATGACATAAGTAATTTGTGAAATACTTTAAACCCGGTGTTGGGGCTGTCAATGGTGTGACAAAACCAGTATCATACATACCTATATATTATAATAGCATTAGGTACATTAATAATAAATAGGATCGTTAGATCAATCGTGAAATACTTAACATTCACCATAAACAACGAGTAGAAACATAAAATAAACTCGCAGGCAAACTGGTCAGGGTTGGGGAAGGTGCTGGAGGCAGTCAATTGAATCTAATTGAAACTCATTGAAACTGTGACGTTGCTTTGTTGACGCATTAAGCCGGTAGTTTGTTTTGAATAGGCGAAAATACTGGATTGTTGCGTCTCTTACTGTGATGGTTAAAATTACGGTTTGTAAAAACGAGCTAAGTAGATGGATAGCTATTAATCCTAGATATAGATACCTGGATATCGACCTTTCAAAGGTAGGAAAATCCTCCATGCACCTTGTGAAACTTAGATATCATTATTTATACGAGTATAGGGTGACTGGTAATTAGTGACCGATACTTAAACACGTGATTGTAATCATAATAACAAAAAAAATCAGCAAGTTCAGAACATTTTGACCAGTTAGGTGAACATAAATGTACTGACCAGTAGGTAGATTATTTTCGTGATTTCAGGTTTGGTCCCATAGTAAAAGTTGTTTGTTATAATGACGTTACGTGTTTCGGTCACTAATTACCAGTCACCCTATATATTAGGTAGATACACTTAATTGTAAGATAACAATTTACAAAAAGAAACTTTACAATAAAAAATAACATTGGTACAATTGTCTGCCTTATTGCATTCGGCAATTTCTTACAGGCAACCTAGAATTGACAGATTGCCTGGTATAGAAGATGTGAAAAACAAAAACCAATCGTAGTAGGGTAAATCTCGGATAGTCGCCCCGGGGGTATAGTTGCCTTGATTGCAATTAATCTAGTTTCGCGAGACTCTGCAACTACACTAAGTTGACAGTGTTGCATGTCTCTGTGCGATTTCATGGGACGGCTAGGTGCGATCAAAGTTTCTGCGGGATAAATGTCCTCTTCCTCTACGGGGCATCTAACCTAAATGCGATGTTACAAACTATGAATCTTGCTTTTTGTACAAAGAGATATAATTTCAATAACCCTCCTTCTGGCGCAGTCGGGTAAAAAGTTGGGCAACTATCCTGGTTTTACCCTACCTAAAACAATCGTTTTAAGTTAATCTAACCATTTTTCGTGCATTTACCAGCTAGTTTGACTATTCGTTGCTTAACATTCTCGGTGCCAAGAACGTATAGTACCTACGCGGCAAATAAGTGGAACCCGTTGCTATGGTTACGCGCAGCCCCAAAATCCGACTGAGACCCGAATTTCGGTTATTGCGCCTTCAAGGCCGACCTATGGTGATGATTGTTTATAATATGTATGTATATATATATTCGTTTTATAATTATTTATTTATTTTCTTATTAGTACACCGCAGACTACCCCCTGTATTTATTTTAGTTCTTACGATCCATCCTAAGGTTGTCTGGTAGATATCGCTTTCAGCGATAAGACCGCCATTGTACCCATAGATTTAAGTTTAGTATTGATTAAGTAACTTTCTTGGTGTACAATAAAGAAATATTCTATTCTATTCTATTCCTATGCCCACAACCCGCCTCCTGATTCTAGCTATTGTTGACTTGTGTTCATATCCAGGATTCGCCCACCGAGTCCAAATTAGACTTCAATTATTGTAAGCACGGACCATTTGCTAGGTCTCCTTGGCACTGAGTGTAAATTAGTTTCAAACGACGTTTTTACTCAATAGGCGAATTCCTAAATAAAAAAACATGTCAATCCTATCACTTCAGGAATGCTTTGTAGTCAGTGTTGAAGTAAATGTTTTATTTTTATTATTTACCTAATTCTCTGGAAAATTGATTACCTTAATTTGTGTTTCATATTTAATTTAAATAATTAATAATAATAATAAAATTTTTGATAGTGGTATTGTAAGTCCCTAAAACCCTATCGACTAAATATTTGCATGCCATCACGAAATGGCGGAATGTGTCTTTGTACCTATTTTCCCATAATAACATCTTTGTATCCACCACATTTTACGCAAATAAATGATATTATTATATTATATTATTATTATTATATGTTTAAACATTTTTATCAGATACATCTAAATATCATCACCCCACCTCTTCACAGCTCCACATCCTCCACACACGCACCTACTGCAAGGGCTGAGTCGAGGTGACTAGAAAAAGGAATAGGCACCTGGAAAAGTAAGCGGGAGCCTACCCGGTACTACTGTACCTTTACGCAAAATAATACCTAGTAAAAAAAAAATAGGATTTATAACGTAGAATGCCATTTATTTTCAATTTTATAATACAATCCAAAAACATGTTCAAAGACTCGTCTCTATTTACTTGCTCCCTCGTAAGTGGATATCTACACAAAGTTATTTGCCCAATTAAGGCGCGGCCGCCCCTTCAGACGATGTAATTCTGAAGCAATTGGTTCAACGAGGGCTTGCGAGGGGGAACTGAGCTTTCTCCGCGATTTAGATGTTTACTTTTTATTCTGTAAGGAACTTGAACAAAAGATATCTAATAAATGTTTAGCTAGGTAGGAATGTGTGTGTCGGTGCTTAAATAGTTAGGTGGCTAGATTCTTAGGTAATTATTTATTACAGAAAGCTTTTACTAAGAGGTGAATTCAAAAAACTTAATTATACTATAGTTACTAAGGCAATCGTGACTCTAGGTCCTAAAAACTTAGTTATAGATATAGGCAGGCACTACGGCACCTGTGGCTCTAGGTCCCTCTTATTATTGGATAGCATCTCTCCAAAGCTGTGCTTTAAAAGAAAATATCGAAGACAAAATTAAAGCCGTAGCAGAAACTGCTAAGTCCTAAAAGATTATTTTAGGTACTAAATACTGTGGAATATTTTAATAGGAAGCCGTTAGGAATCGAGTTATATGTACATAACCAACATATCCTACTTATACATCCACTTTTTGATGAACAACAGCATTCTAAACCTTCCATTCTTCCATCAGCACCAGCAGCCGCGACATGACGGAGGGCCAAACACCAGACTGGGATATAAACGACGCCGTCGTCCCCCGCGTAGCAGCTTTCGACAACTTCGGAGAATGGTGCGATGGTCACGTACGCCGCGTATACCCTCCAGGGTGCGAAGAAGCAAGGAAACATGCATCAGGCTGGGCCATGAGGAACACCAACAACCATAATGTACACATACTTAAGAAAAGCTGTCTAGGTGTACTGGTTTGCTCACAAAGATGCAGACTACCTGATGGCTCAAGGGTGCATCTGAGGCCAGCTATCTGTGATAAAGCGAGGAAAAAGCAGCAAGGTAATGGACTTGGAGGTATATTTTTATTAACATTTTACTGTAGTCAATATTTTTATTGCATTTCCTTATACATACAAGGTCCTTGAGCACTAGACTTTTAGAGCCTTAGTTGACCGAAATTCAGCAACAATGGCAGGCCGATCATAGACAACAATGCTTGTTTGTGCGATTTCCCTAATAAAGCAATATGCTATCATGTTCCAATAACAGACGAGGCCGTTATTGTCCTTCCCAGTGCATAATATGATAAAAAAGATTACCATTCAATTGACATTTTCCCTAACGTTAATTTTCTTTCAACAGGTAAACCCTGTCCGAACCGTCTTTGCAGCGGAGGTCGCTTAGAAGTCTTACCATGTCGAGGTCACTGCGGATACCCTGTCACACATTTCTGGCGGCACACTGAACATGGCATCTTCTTCCAAGCAAAAGGTGCTCATGACCATCCAAAACCTGAAGCCAAAGGAGCCAGCGAAGTAAGGCGGTCCCTCGGAGCTGGAAGAAGAGTCAGAGGCTTAGCTTTACTGCTCGCGAGAGAAGCAGCTATAGCCGATAAAATATTGACAGTAAAACCTGATAAACAAATGCCGCAGAAAGTGTGTAACTCACATCCACAACCGCCGCCACTTATACCAGATAACCAAAGAGGTAAGTTGAATTTCGTTACATTGAGGTTTAGATTATTTTAGTTTGACTACCCACTCAATAAATAATTGATTTTGCTTTTTTCAATGGATAGCACATCATTAATACGAAAATCAAAATCATAACTATTTTTGTACTCAATAAATCCTTTTTATTCCACAGTTCAACTAACCTGCACCTGTGGGCCATTCGAGTGTTCGTGTCGGTGGCGTCCAGATCAGACTGCGGAGAGCTACGCCACCGCGGCATGGACACCCCAGGAGCCGCAGTACCAGGCCTACGCCCCTCCCGCACCCCCCGGACCTCCCCTCCAGCAACAACAGCATTACGACCCCACCGCTTTACCAGCAGACGACATCTTTCATCCAGAAGAAATCTTCCAGCTCGACCAGCCCATCAGACTAGACTTCCCGATAGAGGAACACACCTTAGAATCACCGCCAACCTTCGCAGACCTCAATAGCGAAAATTCCCGACCTGAGGAAGCGTACTGGTTGGACTGGCAACGAGCTGCTGGGAGCTCAGAGTCCAGTGAGACACCCTCCCCGGAGATGTTCGGTGGATACCAGCAGACTGAACCATATTGTGAACAGCAAGCATACATGCCGCAAGCGTATTACCCTGAAGAAGCGCAACAATACTATCCTGCTGAGAGTAGAACCTCACCTGTAATGGATGTGCAGGAACAGAGGTTCTACAGGTATGGATCGGATTGTGCGCAAACTAACTTGGATATGCAGACGTGGAACTATTCAGACTGCGCGTTCACGTCCAACGACATGTCAGAATGTAAACAATACTTCGATGTTCAGCACCAACAAGCCGTCAACGCTTTCAGTGGCCTCTTATAATAAAATATCTGTACAGTTTTGTAAATTGTAAATTTTGTAACTTGCAACTAGCCTAAGTTGTTAATTTTGTCTTAAGATACAAATACAGATTTATTATAAGAATTATGTTCCTACAATGGTGTTTGAAATGTGAGAAAATAAAAAGCAGTTTGTATAAAATGGTCTATTTATTGTATATAAAAATTACATTAAAATTGTCAATTTTACATTATTAATTTCTAACAATAAAATTGGTCACTACAAAATAGTCCATAAGCGATCGCACGATTGTATTATGCATTTGCAGAAACATTCCGAAAACCTTCATAATGATAGGTTACACGACACCATAATTTTGACGACACACATCCGTAACCCTAGCCTAATTCATTGCAAATGAGCTTATTCGTGTCCAGCACAAATAAAACTATGCGACACACCACTGATCCACCACGACGACCACAAGCAGTTTTCATGTAACTTCATAAACCGATTGACCACCACTGTCCATAGCAAATTTTGGCTGATACCGAAATATCATAACTTAATTAAATTCGACACAATTATGGGTACCTATAACGATATCTCAAATAAGTATTTACAAACGATTGCGTTAATATTGCTGTGTATTGCAATATCCGGGCTGGTATTGCACTATAACGGACAAATAACGCAGCCGGCAGCCAATGGCCGCCCGCACAATGAGCACCCCACATATTGCAAGACGTGAACAAGTCGACCACATCACTGTCTCCTACAGTCTCAACACAAGTATTATCACTACAGTAAATATTGAGAACCTATAAAAACGGAAAGTGATTTCATTGATATGAACGTTTACACTAAATACTATTTGAAATGAAATCTGTAATATGGTCATAAATATTTAAAATTCTGAATATTGCTAATGGAGCCGAATATTTTCGAACGGTTTTACATGTACAAATATACGTATAGCTAAGTTTTAGTGTTAATTTTACACTTAATAATAGGCCCCTAACTCATTAATTACACAAAATGTAGTGAGTTGCGCATGTAGAACCGTCCGGCTCGGGGTCGAGGAGAGCACAGCGCGCACTATCACAGCAGCGGGCGCCCGCCGGACGGCTCGCCCGCAGCGCACCGCCCGGGGGCCACGGGGGACCACGACGGGAACACCTGTAGCCCAACGTCGGGCGCCGCTTATAATAAGGCCACAAACAAATTTAACGTGAAGCAAGTCATCTTATTTTACAATAACACCATAATTTGCGCTTCGAATGAATCTAGTGTTAGAAAGGCTAAAACAATATTCGGACGCAAATGTCTGTGCCTCACTATTCACAATTTATTTAATTCTTCTCGCTTCCTCCCACCGAAGCGTAGGACAAACGAAACACTGACAGCTTTCGAGTGATTACTTCACTCTAGCGAAACTATAAATATCATTAATATCTAAGCTAAATGTGGATTCGGTAAGGATTCAGAGCTCAAATAGGGGCGAGATCGAGTGTTTAAAGCATTAACATCGCTGAAGCCTATCGACAAATTGTAAGAATTCCTAAGAGGAACGACTGTCCTACTAAATAATCACTATGACTTAGTTATCAAGATAGTACTTATACAGGTAGGAGAATCTTAAGGAGAATGTGACTCTAACCATAATTAGACACGTATCTAGCTATTACACATAATATAATGCACTTCGTAGATTTGTGAACAAAGCGAATCTGAAATCAAGAACACAACGATACCACATATATTACTTTTGTGCTAGAATATAACTTGATAATCATCAATAACACTACAGTACAATAAAATATAATTACTAACATAGTTTGGTATTCAATAAGAAAAATAAACGATACTATCTGAAATAAGGTGTAATAAAGGAACTATAATATAACACAACACAATATAGAGATAAGAAATATAAAATACGAATACATTCGCAACATAAGATCACGTAAAGCTTCAACACGACTAAACGAATTTGTACTATTGTGAAGAAATCACTGCCTAATCGAGATACGAACTTCAATAGAGGGAATCGGAGACGGTAATTCCTACGTTATATTCTAAATAGACACACAGTATAGGAGAGAGAGAGAGAGAGGGAAACACTGAGAGCGGGACATGAGATGCGTTCCGCGTCAGGCGAGCCGCGGGACGCACCGGCCGCGCGCTCATCAGGACCGCGCTCTTCAGGCGACGAGAACCTCACAACCGCGTCCAATGAAGTCACAAGTGTAAAGTCCTATTCAAACAGTCTCGACGAACGCACACGGAGTAGTAAATAAATGGAGTGCAAATATTATTTTCCTTTCTTTCAAACTCTCAACTTTTCAGCTGCGTTCGGGATTATTCTTATTAACTTAATCAGAGAGTTATTGCTGTTCTTTATGCAAGCGTTTGCGCTCGTTAGTCCCAGTCGTCCTTCAGCTATTTTTTCTCTAGCTGAATCCCAAGTGTATTAGGATCGAATACTGCCAGTTGCGGCTTTTTAATATGCGAGTATAAAACTTATTATTTCTTTGTCACTCCATTACTTTACTATGCGTTGCGGGATATAAGATGTTGGTGGTTGTCAGGTTGGTCGATGTGTCAGGGTTCGGCTTCCTCCGCCAGTTCCGAGGTGCCCACATCTCCTCTGGACACGACGGCCACTGCGCTCACTGTCAGCTCTAAGGGTTCTGCTCCCACGCAACGACCTACGCTGCACTCCATGTCAGTACTGTGACAAAAAAATAGCAGAATATTAATTTATTGGCTGAAATGTGAAATACATGGTTAAATATTCATCTAATTTCACGAAAAAAACGAATATTAAGGTTAACAAAAACTCTAGATTTTGTCAAAAGGAAGAATTAGGTAATATCTTTCTTTCGGAAACAACTCATTCTTCTCAGTCAGTAATCTAAGATAAGGTAATTGTTAAAAAAGAAACGTTTGGCATACAAAAAACGTTTTGGGAAAATTACGTATGCTCTTTTTTTCATCAACTATGAATGCAGATTAATATTTCCCTTAATACAAGGACAGTCTCCCACAATCCTTTTCCTGTAACTACAACGTATTAGGAACTTGCCCTTGCTACCCCAACTCAAAAATCCACCTGTATATTTCCTTAAGCGTGTAGTCAAGTGTGACTCGACTAAACCTTCAGGGAGGGTAGACGAAATTACTGTATTCTAAATGCAAAACCACATACACTGCACTTATAGTAGAGAGATGCATCCTAGCGTTCTGCCACTGCTCACTGGCTTCAATGGAATCCAGCTGATCTTCAGAGTGAGTCTGTGCTGAAGCAGCAGAGACTGGATCGCTGCAGGACACCGGTGACTCCAGGTTGATCAGCGTTGCTGTGGCGACCTCAGCCGCTCTAGCGCTTTCCTCAGTCGCTGAACTGGTTGATTGACTTGTATCCACTGATTTCTGTGGGTCTGTGTACGAAGGAAACATGTTTATTCTTTGCAGTTGCTATTTTTGTAGAACAGCAATTGCCGGAAACAGTATTACTAACACATTGCATGGGTTTTAGTTATAATTCTATTTTATAAAGATTAATAATAAATAGCGAGCTGTTTGCAGTGTATTATTGCAACAGGACTATATTATTATTTTAATATATTAATTTAAATTGAGGAACGCCGCAGTAGAGAGTTAGTCATGCAAAATATTTTCTGTTGAGCCAAAACTTTAATGGTTTCAATTAGAGAGAGCATTTACTTTAACAATCTCGCTAACATATATTTTTTTTTGTATTACTGCGGCGTCACTTTAAATACTCAACCTGCCATTTAGCCGCAGTTGATCTCCACCATCTTAAAATTTAATCATATGAACCCAGATGGCGATGAAGCAAAACAAAAAAGCATGACAAGTGGCTCGGCAAGCTTATGAAAACGTGAGAGATGAAGAGAAATAAGCAAAGACCTGGGGCATGCATGTAGGTCAACCATTTCTTGAGCGGGCGGGCGTCACCGAACACCGGCAGCACACCGCCCTTCAATGCATCTGCAACGCAACGCGCGTGCACGGTTAGACAAAACAAGGATCGCACTTTGAAGGAAGAAAGCACTATTTAAAATTTATAGCTCCATCTCTTTCACACACCGTAACAATCATAGTACGGGGCTCAAAGAGAACGCAACGAAACAATTCAAATATGATATCAAATATCAAGTTAATTTAATACGATTGTGAGAAAGGGCTTCAAACACGTTTTAGTAGCTATTAGTTTTGCACTTAAAGTATCTTCTTCGGTTTGACTGAAACAACCGTCTAGCCAATACTAATATGTGCCATCTTGATTCCGATTCCGTTGAAAAAGAGAGACAGTGTTATACAGGACGAATAACACTATCCCCCTTTTACAACAGAATAATGGTAGCAATGACCTTAGTCGTTCGTAGTAGTAGGGTAGGTAGCTAATTACAGGTTGGAAAAAAAAAATAATTCAATGACCCAAAAGTGTCTTTTTGTCATTAGAATTATCACAACATTAAAGCGAGGGTTTATGAAAAGGTAATGGCACAGTGCTCTAGACTTTACTAATATATTGAGCTAACTTGGACTAAACTAAAGGGCGTGGATAAGCGCAGGGGCAGAAGCAAACACTACACATTGATGGTGCTAGCTTAGAAACCAGTGAGACACCATATAAGCGTTTCTTCCCACACCTTGTGTCATGTAATTTTCCAATACAATGTGTCACATAAATTAAAAGCTCTTATATCCGACTACTTGTGCAGGTTTAGGCGACATTGTTAGAAATCAGAGTTAAAAATTACCCTCCAGTTTTTTCCGTTTTTCAAGACATCTCGCTGTAAAATTTTTATAAATTCAAATAAATAAATACGACAGAAAAACGAACTAATAGCTGCGGCATTAATTTACGGTTGATATTTATAAACCACTTTTATGGTGTCTCGCCAGTTTTGATCCGACGTTTCAGATATTTATACAGTAAATATGTGTGTCATAAAAATACTCACATGTCTACTAGAAAGAACATTTATCCCTACAACTATGGAGCACTATGAGACAAAAATATAAAACCTTCAGTGCAGATTTTATGATATTATTGAAGTGAAAATTTATTTAGGTTTGCTAAGCACTTTATTGAGTGAGATTGACGGTTATGCTCGATTATGTCACGCTGGTTCGGGTAAGATCGGGTCGAATCGTCCAGTCTTATCCGAACATTTATGATTTTGTATTACTAATTTTGCCTCGCGATTTCAATTCTGTTGTGTGGATTAAAAAAAAACACACACTTTTCTTCATAACTTTTTAGTTCGAATAGCAGTAATGTCTTGGCTTGGGTCATTCATGGCGAAAAAGTGACAGACTCACTATTTTGATTTAAAAGACTAGTCTCCTGTTACCTAGGCAACACTGAACAATAACATAAAAAAAAAATATGAAAGAATAAACAGATACCCATAGAGGCACAATATTTATAAATGAGTTTGATTTGTCTTTTGTAAGTTTGTAGTGAGGTTAGACTGACCGGCGCGGTGCCTGTGGTCGCAGCAGGGCGGCGGCGGCGGCGCGGGCGCACGCGCGGCGCGCACGCGCACGCGGTAGAAGCGCGAGCCGCGCGGCATGCCGTAGCGGTTGCCGCTCTGTAACATTACACACTTCGTCAGATATATCCGACAAACACTCTCACGTTAATTCCGCCAGGTTCCCACATACACGACCAAATACTCAATCACGTCAGCTCTTCTATCAACTAAAGGGCAAGCTAAGCTAGATGGAAATACCTAGTCGCAAACACACGACCCTGGCAAACAGGACATAATCGGACCAATCTAACACAAACGATAACGGATTAATTCGATAAATGCTGCATTATTATTTTTTTTAATTTGTAATTTGATTAAATATTAAAAAGTCAATATTCCAGGTGTAAACATCAATTAAAAAGAGTTACAAGTGAATTTCCAATGGCTTGAACGCGAACTATCGTAAAAAAGAGAATGTATTAGATCTCTACCGATTACACTATTGACATAATCATAGCTTGTCTAAAAAATAAACAAATCGCAGTCCTTTTCATTTTAATTTCATTAAAATGTATCTGTATGAACTTTATAAACATACACAATTAAATTAAATAACCCACCTTCTTAGCATAACAGTACTCCTTCGACTCGACAGTAGCGACCGCGTACAGTCGCCTCTCACTTTCGTTCTTTACTTGTATGCTAAGCTCTAGAGCGGGCAGACAGTCGCTGTGCACGAAATACATTATCGACGCTTCCTGGGAATAATAATATTTATGCTATCATTAATTTACATCGAAATATTACGTTGAATAGATTAAAAGGGGTTGTATCTTACAGGTAAAGCGATCTTACAGGTGAAGAAAATTGTTAGTATGATCTTAAAACCCCAACTCAATTGAGAAAAGACTTGGCAGTGTAATCTGAGACATGACGGCGTACCTGCAGAACAGTGTAGTTGAGATGCGCCGGGTCCCACATGACGAGCACGGTGTGTCCCGGCAGACACGACGACAGCGACAGTGTGCCGGCCGACAGGCCGAACGGCGTGTGGCTCCGAGACCGAACCTTCTTGCCGTCTTCCTTCTTGGGAGACGATCTGCAAGGATAATAAAAAGTTGCATATAAATATGAACCGGACAGGTGGGCGAAGATCGTCATATATCGGACGCCTGAGAGAGGTCGAAATCGGCCGCGGCAAATTTGGTGCGACGATCTGACCATGTCCGCGGGGCAAACTTGACTAGAGACAAGACAAGATAAAGAGGTTTGGAAGGAATACGGGGAGATTTTTCGAGAGATAGCGTCTGAACTCTCGGTTTACATTCGATAACTTCCGTCGCTCGAATATGTTACAAAACTTGTTCCAGTAAAAATATGTTTTTCTTTTAAACCTTAAAAGTGTTTTTGACTCAATTTTCGCCATTTAAAATCTTGATTTAATGTACAAGGTTTCCATAAATATAATAATAACACACATACCTTTAATAACCACGATATATCTGTGTTTCCAAACTATCTAGAGAAATATGTGTAATAGCGTCATAATCACGTAAGAGCTGCTGTATGGGAAGTATCACAGGTTGAAAGCTCTTAAGCGCCACTTAGCCATTAGCACGTAAGGCCATGCCGGAAAAATCCTACCGATAAACTTGTTGGGCTGAAATGTTTTGTCAAGTTGTCGTGCTTACCTGCCATCGCTATCGTCTTCTCTGCTCTTCTCTTCTTCGACTTTCTTTTCCATGTCCTTTTTCAAGTCTTTTACTTGCTGCTTCAAAACTGCATTCTCGTTTTCGAGGGAAGCCAACTATAAAAATACAATGTTGCTGTTTAGTGATTATAATTATCGCCATTAAGTAAAGAAATACGATTATTATGTACAACCAATAAAATCGATTCAATGACACATCATCAAAAATAACTAAAAATGCTAAATGATAATACAGCTAAAAGTTACTACATACTTGCAAATCAAACACATATTTATCTACAGCATAAGTAAGCTAAATATTATAACTAAAGAACAAACCGCAGTTCTGAGAATTTTTGTCGCATTGAATTGTAAACCT
Organism: Leucania comma; assembly: GCA_958295575.1. Lineage (NCBI taxonomy): Eukaryota > Metazoa > Arthropoda > Insecta > Lepidoptera > Noctuidae > Leucania > Leucania comma. The sequence continues at coordinate 10,210,945 of OY282468.1, forward strand.
TATTTTTAAAGCAAATATAAACCACCGTAGCTGCGTTGAAAGGGTACCTGAGATAACCAATTTTACCTGTATATCATTGCTCATACAATTTTGGACTTTGTACCTTTGTCTATAAGGCCTGTTATTCAATGTCACAAGAAAATCGTATGATCTTCATTCCTAACATAAATAATTACCTGTGTCTTAAGCAGCGCATCAAGATCGTTGGTCTCCGGATCAGTCAGCTGCTGTATAGTATCGCGGTACTTGCCACACTCCCTCATTAATGCTGCCTCTCGCTCTCGCAGCGCATCTATCTGTCTCTCTTTCTCCGACAAAAGCCGACGAGTCACGTCGTTCGTGGATATCGACGTTGAAAGCTATAAGCGTAATGTGTGTGTGAGAAAATAAAAAGTGGTTGGTGCTTCTAGGTGTAGTGTGGAACAAGCGCTATTGCTGAGAATTTTATTTATTGATCTTGAAAGCACAATTTAAATACTACTAAAGAAAATAAAAAGCAATGCAATATACAGTAACGTGTCTTAAAACAAGCATATCGAGTTTCAACTTGAAAGCTACGGGTCGAGTGTGATCATAATCTCGCTTGCGGAAGAGCACGCTTGACTAGAAGTTACCTATTCACTCTAGACTTAAAGACCCTTAGGTTGTAGTTATAGATTTTGGTGGATTTTGAGACAGTAATTTGACTTCAATAAAGTGAATCGTTCGATTTTAGCAAATATTTTTTTCTTAATTTAATAATGCTCCCAGACATTTAAATAACGTATAGTTCAGCGCCATCTAGCGAAGGCATGACCAGGCTCAACTCCGCAACTTTCACCTGAGGCTTTTTGTACTATATTCACATTCCGAAAGGGTATTACTGTACACCCATTTAATGCTAATGTCTTGCTAACGCGTTTTTGTACGTAGGCGATTCAAGAAACAATTTCGAACAAACAATTGATATAGTCTATTGAGGTGGCCTGCGTGAGCACCCGCACGTGGGTGCAGCGCGGCCCCGAGCCAGGCGAAGCGGCCGCCATCTGTCGATGTCCTCACGCGAGCTCTCGCGGTTCCGAGACTTGTTTTATATAAATGGCGGCTAAGCGCTAACGCCCTTGATTGGCGGGAACCGCATCGGAACGCTTCGCATCCGCAATTGTGTTGAATCGTCTACGTAGGATGCCGCGTTAGAGATACACAAATAATCAATTACAATGAAAACTTATCAAAATTTTCCATTTATTTTCGGAACAGAGTGATACTGGACAAGAAACGAGCATTACGACAGTCTACAGCAAATTTTAATTTTATCAGCATGCAAACTCATACCTGCTTCTCCGAGTCGTATTTCGTATTAATAGCCGCTATTTCAGCCTCCATCTTGGACTTCCATTCCACTTCTGCTTTAGCCACCGCTTCCTTCACAGCTTCTTCCTTTTCCACTTCAGCATTTTCTTTCGTCTGCATGACAATCGCGTTGTGGCTCGATATCTCGATGACGTCCGTACGTTCGATCTTCTCGAGGCTCGATTCCGATGGTGATCGGTCCATGTTTGTTAGAGCTACTAGGCGGAACCTGGGGAAAAATATGTGTATTTTTCGGAGTTTATTTTTGCAAAATATTTTATGGTGATGAACAATAATTGTTGATGGTTGATGACAAATGATATTCAAAGAAATCTTTTTCTGAAAACAACATCAAAATGAGTAATTAGATGAAGCAGTAATTTTGTCCTCGTCCCAAAACGAAAAAAAACAAATCTTACCTCGACCGTAAAGACTCAATCTCAGCCTTATACTCTAGATGCATCTTCTCTTGCAAGTCTTTGATCTCTTTCTGCTTCTGAACTTCAATATCTTCTAACTTCTTTTCGAAACCCTGAATTTCTTCCCTTGTCTTCTCTAGTAAATCTTTCGTCTCTTGGTGTTCTTTTTCTAACCTTTCTATCTCTTTCTGATGTAAGTTTTTGATATTCTCCGTGTCAGTTTTTAAAGTTGCGATAACTTCATCTTTCTCGTTAAGAGCTGCCTTCATATCACTTAGTTCTAGTTCGTGGTCTACCGTGAGCCTCTGTGTTTCCTCACGGAACCTTATTGCACTCTCACTATTGCTTTTCTCCCAAGCTTCTAATATTTCTAAATATTTACTCGTCATAAATTTCTTCTGCTTATTAACCTCATCTTTCAACTTCGTCAACTCTTCTACTATAAATACAATATTTACTTTGCAAACCGCATGGACTTTTATTAAAAACTCTTGCAGTTTTTCCATATTTATTTTGTGAGTATCCATGTTGTCCTGAAATTGTAAAGTACTTCAGAATATATTATAATTAGAATAAATAATATTGCTAGCACTACTAGACATCACAATTTTATATTACACATAAATATGAAGAAGAACTAAATAAAATAATACGCAAAATATAAATAACATATGGAATAGCTCATTCGGGGCCGGTGAAGACAGGAGCAAATAAAATAATAATAAAACGGCAACCGCTCAGATAGGAGCTCCGACAGCGAGTACAGTCGAACAGAGTTAGAGGTACACTTGCAAAAGTTTAAAGACAAGTTGCAAGTGGCCGACCTGCAATTGCAAAGCACGGAATGACCGCGGAAGCCGTGCTAGTCAATATCGTGATGACGCGAGTGCGTTTGCACACGTTTATTTCTTGAACTGTCACGCGATGTCCTACGTACACGATTCAATGCGATGGCGATTGTAAAACGATGCGGTGCGAATGGAACTACCAATTGATATTCTATTGCTGTGGCCGGGCTTAAGAGATCAATCGCACGTGGGTGCTGTGCGGCGGCGAGCGAACTGAAGCAGACGCGTTCAGTTCGTTTAATATTTCGGAATAGTTCGGAATTTTGCGTTGACTTGTTTTATTTAAATTACGGCTGAAGCGGCGACTTCGCGTGACACGCATGGCATCGCTTCGCAAACGCAGTCACGTAAAATTATCCACGCAGGACGTCGCGACAGTGGCCCACTTATTTTGTACGGAAGGAACAAGGCGCCGTCGAGAACCCGTGCTGTGTAGTGCACATGAGCCTCTTCGTTCGAGTGTACTAGTTGTCTTAGAGCGCGTGGGCGCGGCGTGGACGGGGATGTACACCTGTCGTGGGTCCCGGCCCCATTCCAAGCTCGACGGTAGCGACTCCTCGATGTAATAATCCGAGTTTTCGAACTCGTTCGATTTCGGGCTCTCCGCGGTTTCCAATATGACCGGTAGTTTTCGCACCTCGGTTACCGTCGATACCGCCATCGTTTCGGGAACACATAAAGTGGAGATGTCGATTTTCTGCTTTGTGTCTGCACTCTGTCCGCCTAGCTTTTCGAAGTCGCTGGCTTCCGTAACGGAGTCGAAATCTCTGTGAAGCAAAAATACTCAAAATTTAATCAAGGCCAAAAACAAAAAAATGCACCATAAACTTTAAAATACTCACTTATCCATGTCCACTTGAACATCCATATCTTTACTTTCGAGTTCCGACGCTCGTATTCTGAAATCCGATCAATAGTGCTACTTTATAACAGTTCCAATAACACTACATTATCAAGCTTCTTTATGAAATTGATCCTTTGGTAATTATTTTCATAAGTAGAAAAACACAGTTCTTAATAAACATAAATCCCATACCGCTGTTGGAAAAACTGGACAGTAGAATCCATATCATAGTTAGGAATATCCTCACTAAGAACAGGGAACGCATTGGCAATGTACGCCACATCTGCCTCCGTGAGTTTGGGCAGGTTGGCGTCAAACGTTGGCGGGCCTTGTGTGGCGAACGTTGGTGGTAATTCCGTCATCCCGGGGAAGAGACTTCGTAGGAAGTGACCTTCGAAAATTGCGTTAAACTCTTGCCGCCTACTGATTTCTTCATCATGTATTTTGAGTAGTTTTTCTGCGAGATCTGTGGCCCACTGAAATTGAAGACAAGGAATTTAGTTTGGATTAAATTATATCAGGAACATGTGATTAACAGTTATTTCTGTTTTGTAGTATCCATTTTTATTACTGTATAAGAACCCCGTGATATCAAATCATCACTGGATACACCAGTGTTGTCCTCTCCTTTTGCTTCAATTCCAATTAAAATGGCTGTCAAATAAAAGACAATATTATATATGTGAATATAACATGATTTATTAACTGATATATTGGAAACAGTAGTTCAAACAAGAATCTGTACTAATGTTAAACGCACTAATCTCAGGGACTACTGATTCAAATTGAAAAATTATTTTAGTGATAAGAGCCCATTTAACACAAATAATATCACGCTATGGGAGCGGAGAAACTAACAAGCCCGCTTTTTTTAAATGCCTTTTATCTGCAATGGTACACAGTTTGTCGGAAAAGTGCTACGAAGTAAAAAAAAAGCAAGTAAATTTTCATCTTGTTCTTTTCGTATACATCGTCCAATTTTGATCGTTTTAATCCCGCGGAGGGTCGATTCAGTGACATCATTACAGTCACATGATACACTATCGTACTTTTACTATTACTTTTTTTTAGTGATCGGCCACTCTGGCAGCGTTTGCGTCGCGGCAATCATAAACACAAGAACTTCCTTTGAGTGGCCACAGTGGGCGAGCGCGCGGGAAGCGGCGCGGACAGCTCAACGCGGGCTGCACGCGGGCAACGAGCGCCTTGCTTGTTATAACGAATTTTGATGCGGTTTCTTTTTAATAGATAGAGAGATTCAAGACGAAGGGTTTATAAACCTTCCTCCTGTATAATAAATGCTTGCTACAACAAGAGAGAGGAATGCGAGAGATATTTGTAACATAAGATGTGTAAGGGATGAAGCTGGAATAATTCTATCAGAAGATTAAAAAAAATTAGGGAGAGGTGGAAGGATTATTTTGAAAGACTGATGAATGAGGAAAATAATTGGATTAGGATTTTAGAGAATGTAGGGTTAGTGAGAATGGTCAGTATGGATGAAGTCAGAATAGCAGTAAATGGTATGAAGAATGGTAAGGCCACTGGTCCAGATGGAATACCAGTTGCAGTGTGGAAGTTATTGCGAGTGGATGGATGGACGTGGTTAGCTTTGTTCTTAAATCTTAGCTTATCCAAGGAGATGGTGAGGTAGACTGAGACGTGACACATCGGATCAAATCAGGATAGATGAAATAGCGACAGGTCACAGGAACTACTTGTGACCCACAGATTCCCCTCAAGTTGAAGGGTAAAATCTACAAGTCCGTGATAAGACCTGTCGTACTGTATGGATCAGAATGATGGGCTGTGAAAAAGAAGGATGAAAAAAGATTACATGTAGCGGAGATGAGAATGTTGAGATGGATGTGTGGTGTGACAAAAAAGGATAAAGTGAGGAATGGGTATATTAGAGGAAGTTTGAAAGTGGCGCCAGTTACAGAAAAGTTGAAGGGGAATCGTATGTCTTGGTATGGAAGAAGAAAATGTGTTGCGCCAACCCCAAATAACATGGGAAAAGGGCAGGAAGATGATGAAATGCATAATATAGTAGAGAAACACTGATAATTTTAGAGGTTTCTAATGTGATCTCGTAAATAAACACATTTTTTGCACTTACATTGCAAACCCTACGAGATAGATTAAAATAATGTACTATAGTATTGTACAACTTATAAAAGTCTACAAAAATGTAGGACATGACTGGACGGACCATCACCTGCGCTGCCCCCGCACCACGCTGCCAGTGTGGCCGAGCACTTAAAGTCGAATTAATTTACGCTTGTACAGAATTAATTTCTTTAAGTAAACGTCATCTGGGCGAGTTCAATAACCTTTAAGTAGTTAGTATGCAACGACCGAAAACTATCTACAAGGTCATCAGCTCGTTTACTTAAAGAATTTAATTTCGTACATGCGTATAATTAATTCTAGTTTTTTTTTTATCTTTACTAATCGATAATGTTTCATGTACCGGATCGACCCTCCACGGGTAAATCAAATTTTAACGGCGTATATTTTAAATAAAATAACATTACTTAGATTCTGTATTAATAATTAAATAATAAATTACTTCCAAGAAATTTTGCAACAAGCTTAAGCCTGCACTTAAGCTTACAGCTGCAACAATAGGGTCATAAAATTCGGTGATAATGTCGCGGTGGGAAAAAGTCGTTGCGTTGAAGCTATTGTTATAGCGGGTTTTGGAAAAGGCATAAAGACTTTAACAAAACCCACTCTTTGCCTTTCTCTCTCAATAATTTACAATGAAAAAAAGATTTAAAGATCTCTAAGATAAGAAGCATCACTTCCTTTTGACTAACAATGCTGCCTCAACACAACTGATAACAAGAGAGGGAAAAATCTTCACAGGTAGTCTCGCGTTATTTTGAAATTATCTCTTTGCACACCGGACATACATAACCTTAATTAGGTATTGTAATTACTGTGATTTTTGTGATGACTACAAAATAAAAATAAATACAAATCGTACAAGCAGTATACCATCAGTAATTTTGAATCTTCTAGCTATACATATAGGTACATATATACGGACCGGGCGAGTTAGGACTAAGGATGAATATGGACGAATCCAAAAACGCGATTAAAACCGCGGGGGACAGTTAGTATCAAATAGGTATTTGAGGGAATTGTCTCAGCCTACTATGGTTCATTGTAAAACATAGGAGACTCCCAGGGCGTGCGTTCCATAGAAGCAAATAAGCCGGACTTTTATTTGAAAATACATAACACCTAATTAAAATAAAAACTTAAACATTAAACTTCGCGCACCTTACGTTCAATTCTACCGCGCAAACATTACTATGCTACGTTTATACGTAGGCCCAGCCTCGGCCAACCACCATTTTGTAAATTACACAATGGCTAGGGATGGCGATTTGTAAACGTAGCATTAGACGTGCAATTTGGCAACTTGACGACTAAATTTCGTTCATAAGAAAATGCAGCGGTACCAACCCAGCTTGTGCAAACTGCGATCTCACTCTAACACTTAACAACAAAAAGAGACGAACTGTATTTGTTGTCTGTGTTTTGTCCTTTGCGCACGTAAAGGCTTTTTTATTTGGGTTATCTTCCATCTCATTTTTCCTTATAAAAACATTAATATTATGAATATGTAGTATGAAAATATGTATGTGTAAGCTGATATTTGAAAATAGTACCAAGATAAAAGCCCAGCTTTTGAGATATTTATGAATGAATGAAAATATAGTACACGAATATTACGACGCGCCCTCTATGACGCGTAAATATTTTGCAAACTACAAATCAGTTTAAATTTGCTTTGAGCGGTAATCGTATTGTATGTAATTGGTTTGATAGTTTTTTTTTTAGTTTTCTGTCATTTACAGTTAAAGTTTTATAATTAGTTATTAATATTTACTAGGTTTGAAGTGATTAAAGTTTATTATCTTTGAAATGAATTCAGAAACGCATACAACTGTTCCTTGTGACGGATTAAAATGTGTGGGAAAACCACAGAACACAGAAAGACACTAGAACTAGCTTGAGAAAATGTTTGTACCAGAACCGGTGTCGCCAAACTCACACATTTACGATTTACTCTTACTGCAAACCGGAAGATACGATTGGCTACAACAAAAATTGGGCGTAAACAAATTAAAAAAAAAATGTTATACGAAATGCAACTTTAATGTCAACGATTTATAAGTCAAATTGACAAAAACAAGAAAGAAATACATCTTGGACTACCAAGTACCGCCACTCGTCGCTAGATGGCGTTGTTCAGTATGAACTATAACGTTATAAAAATAAGGGTGGTATTTGATTGGCGTATCACTGACACAAATGCAGGTCGCTACTCAAATAGTGACGTACCCTAATTCGATCGTAATAATATCGGTAGTATGAAAACAAACATAAAATATAATGCGAAAAAATATCGTATGCGATAGTATTAAAATAATGAAATTAATATGTAGTAGGGTTCTAAACGTAGTAAAAAGGGTATTTATTTGCATGTAAATCAAATACCTTTTTGTTTGTATTTGTTCATTTTATACTGGGTAAATGAAATAAAATGCTGAAAACCTCGCAATGTTTTATTATTACATTGCTATTTGAGTTTAAGACAATATAAAACAGTGAAAAGATTATTATATTTGTATATAATAATCTTTTCACTGTTTTATATTGTTTGATTTTGATCAAAGAATTTAATTAAAATATTAACGGGCACTTTTAAATGATCAAGTTAGTTGCCCGTTTTAAAATTTAGGTTATGTTATTTATGTTGAATACTACGGACATATAGGTGTAACAATGTAACAAGTATTGCAATTTCACAAATAAGAACTTAGTATAAATACGTAGTGAAAAAGGTAATTTATTTTCATTGTGTGTTTAATATTGAAAATACAAAAAAAAACTCTTTTACAAAAAAATACAACTGACTTCAAAAAAACTAAATAATGTAAAATACCTTTGATTGCGGAAGTCGGTGTTTACGGTTTGGTTTCTTAATTTTTTGACATTGACTTCCGAAATTAAAGTTATTATGCATTCGTTACGAAAAGTGTGATCGGACGAAGCCGGCGACGACTAAACATAAGGTATAATTCAAACGCCCTATGTTGTTCCAAGCTCTTTAGCTAGATTTATTTAAAATGGCATCACGAATATCATCCTACAATATTTATTTTATTAACTTTATTAATTTAATAATTATCTGTATTTTAATACTCATACTCTCAAGTATAAATACTTTTATTTTAAAAAGGCAATGCAATACATGTCGATTGATTTTATCGATAAAGTCACGCACTATTTGGATAGCGTCAAAAGTATAGGTAGAGATGCGAATATTCCAGAAAGGCTAATAACCGGGAAAAGAAAATCAACTTTGTTTGCATGAAGTTAAGGACAATTTTTGTTTGTATGTCTTGTGCAATGTTTTACGAAATTTAATTTTTTCATTTTATTAAAATAAATTCGAAAATAATACTTACCGGTGGTATGATACACCTCCATGAGTTAGATTTTTAGTCCGACTATGGTTTTTACAGTCCAGAATGGCACAATAAGGCGTTTTATTATTATTTTATGTAAATTGTATGTTGACGTAGTCTAGTTTGCGAATGAGAGCGCTTGAACAGCAAGTGCGTATTGCAGTACTCACTAGCGGCGACAGTGCCACGCCTACTTACTATTTCCAGGTTCTTTCTGTGTTCCGTGGGGAAAACGATACTTGGTCAGGTAACTCATAATCAGTTAAATATGATCTCTTATCTTCACCTTTAGACCTACCCCTGATATTTTGGTGTTGCATATTTTTCTCAAACGTACAAGAATACTTGCAATAATATGTAGGTGCATCAGGTTTTAGTGACTTAAATAACTATGATGCTGGTGCCATGAATAGACATCAGATTTCTCGAAAGCACTTGACTGCTGTTATTTCATTTGTAGTTTTTGTAAAATGCGACAAAAAATATTCATAGATTGCTCATAAATAGTATTAACAAATGAAAATGTTGTTTTTATCAATTTGTGCAAAGAAAACATGTTTTAAAAATTAGTTCCATTTTTACAACTAGATGGCGTGGTTCATTCAAATGTACTTCTACATCGCGGTGTTAAGATTATTCGTCAATAATATAATGTATAGTCTGAACTAATGCATGTTTTTACTTCCGTTTTTACAACTAGGTGGCGTTGAATTTCCGTCAATTAATAATGGATGTGTGACTGGTAACTTTCTAATATATCATTTTTAATTTGTGTTGAGTTTAGGTATTGGGATCAGGTCGAGATCCGATACAAATATACCGTACTAGGTATCCGATCACACGATGTTATATTTGTCCGAGTTTCGCGAGTTAAGTAACGTACTAATGTAATATTTTTGCACTGATGATACATGACTGCGGATTAGCGCGAGGTTTTTTTTTTATTTGGAATATTAGGAAAGTAGTAGATAAGTCAAGGTTTTCTTGGCTTGCCCCCTATAAATGTATCTGGCACGCCACTGATTCCCAACTACCACCACATCCCTCGATCTTCCACCAAATGCAACAAATTCATCCTTTAACTATCAAAATCTCAGTATACCTTAAGGTGAGCTTGTGAGAAGGTTCGTCTCCTGGACACCTCGTGTACGGCTCTTACAAACACTTGAGGCGCTCGGTGCAGCTGTGCCACGATGCCGAAGTAGCGCGACAGTCGGTTGAAGCATTGGAACGACAGCATCGCATGCGCATCCTGCACTGACATCGAGTTCTCGATCATTAGAACTGCCCTGGAAATTGTAAGGAGTAAATTAGCTAATGTCTTTTATCTAAAGCTTACATTCTACAAAAAAAGACTTCTCTGAAGGCTCTGTTAGTAGTAACTAATCTATAAAAAAATATTCTTGTCCAGATGTTATCACATTTTTATTCAAATGAAATTTTACATAGCCGCTTCACGAAAAATAGATGAAAACAACTGATGCAAAGAATACTCATCAGTCACATTTTAGAAACCTAGGAGAAGTAACAGGTTTAGCATATTGTTAAGATTCGAAAGTCGAACTGTCATTTATTTTGTTTTATGCACTTTAGTTCGCATCATCTCGATAGATGGTGTTGTACCGTTCGCTGAATCGCGGTGTTAAGATTTTCCGCGGCTTCATGACGTTGCCTGTATATTGTAAATAAAACCACTCGTTCTGAGCTTGGCGTTTGATTTATATCATAGCTGCCTTGCAGGCTCCTCATTCTTTTAGGGAAATTGTACATGGTCCTTACGAGTCGGACGATAAATCGGTTGATTGAAGTTGAACCACGCAGCGGCATATCCAATACAGGAAACAGTATCGGACGGAGAGCGATTTTGGACCCTATTTCAGTGAAGTATAAAGTGGAAAAACTGTGAGTACTCTTTGCAATATTGAGTTAGAGAAAATTCAAGCAAATTAGAACCTTCAATACAAGAAGAAATAGACTTAGAAAAATTTAGAAGTTGTTTGGACTTAGAATAGTTTCGCAAAAAGTCAACAGACGGGGAATCCACGCCGGTTTTCCTACAGAAGTGCCAAACACTTAGAAAATTTTCATGAGAACGTTCATTGACTTGTAATTTTTTTGAGATCGGATATTCAAGTTAATTAAAAAATTAAACTAATAATTGAGATAATTTAAACAACATTCATTTGAAAAACTAGTAACGATGGAAACGTATTTTGCGATTCAAGAAGATACGAAAACTAAGATTCAAAAAGCCAGAGTTAATTTTAAAAAATCTCCTAAGGAAAGACTAACTCAATCTTATTTGGAAACACGATTCGAGACATTGGAAAATTACTGGACTTCGTATCGCGATACACATAGAGTCATCGTTTCGGAATTTGAGCCCAAGGAATTGGTTAAGTCTGTCTATTGCACAGCTGATGCATACGGCGTAACTGAAGAACTATACACGGATTATAAAACAGAGTTAAAGGATTGCTTACTTAAATTTAAGTTAGATTCTAGTACTTTTGCATTGTCTAGTTCTAAGGTTATTGAGTCAAACATCGGTCAATCCTTTAGTGTTAGATTACCTAAAATTTCCATTCCTAGTTTTAGTGGTAAATACACCGAATGGACAAGTTTTCGCGATTTATTCATGTCGTTAATACATAGCAACAAAGCATTGGACGATGTTCAACGACTTTACTATCTCAAAGGCTACTTAACGGGTGAGGCCGAACAGCTTTTATGCCATATTCCTGTCACGGCCAATAATTACAAAGTCTCTTGGGATCAATTGGAACATCGCTATAATAATAAATTACACCTTGCTAATTGTATTTTAAAACGTTTCATGAATCAAAAGAACATAATTTCTGAATCATCCAGTGCCATTAAAGAATTGCTTGATACAACAAATGAATGTTTAAACGCCCTTAAAAATTTAAATATTGATATTTCTTCATGGGATATTATTGTAATTTATATTTTTAGTTTTAAACTTGATACTGATTCTAGGAAATTGTGGGAAGTACAAATCTGTAAATTTAATAACGAATTACATAAAATAAGCGATTTGCAGGAATTTCTCGAGCAACGATTCAGGTCTCTTGAATTTTTAGATAATAAAGTCAGTTACAAGTCAAATAATAGTACTTGCACGACTAAGGTTATGCATATCACTTCAAATGCAACGTGCGTATTTTGTGCTGAAAGCCATAAACTTATAAATTGCAAGAAGTTTTCTAAAGAAAATGTTGATGCACGTCGTGAGTTTGTCCAAACCAATAAGTTGTGTTTTAACTGTCTCGGTCCAAATCACTCGGTATATTCATGTCGTCTTTCAACCAATTGTCGTATTTGTAGGAAGAGACACCATTCTCTTCTTCATCCGAATTCAGTCCCTAAAGGCAATCACGTCACACGTGATCAAGAGGATGACGGTATGGATAAATCTGTACCATCAACTTCACAGAGCGAGTCACCAAACAACATAGTATCTTGTTTCTCCAACGTGAACAGCCAAGTGTTATTGGCCACTGCCTTGGTCAAGGTAGAAGCGAGAACAGGTACTTTTGTTTTAAGATCACTCTTAGACCAAGGATCTCAAACATCGTTTATTACCGAGTCCTCGGTACAGATTCTTGGTTTGAGGAAGATAGCAAGCAAGAGCTTTATTTCAGGACTTGGCAGTGACCAGAGTGCAACATTGCACTCTAAATGGTTTGTAACCGTAAGGCTTCAGTCATGTCATGATCCCAACTTTATAGTTGTTGTAAAGGCTCATGTTCTTGAGAACATAAAATCACTTCTTCCTACAAGGAAGATTGTTTTGACAGCGTTGTCACCTCAAATGTCGGATCTAAAATTAGCTGATCCTTCATTTAATACTCCAAACAAAATTGATATTTTGCTAGGCGCAGAGGTATATAGCCAGATCTTAATGGATGGTGTTATCAAGGGTCTACCTGGTTTTCCCATGGCTCAGAATACCAAACTCGGATGGATCCTGTCTGGCTGTATAAACTCACAAAGTAACCAAGGTTCTCCGCAAGATAAAATCGTGAACATGCACACTACGATAGTGACTAATGATCTGTGTAAGAAGTTTTGGGAGTTAGAGGAATCTTCTTCTGAAAAAAGGCTGTTATCAGAGGAAGAGCAAGCCTGCGAGGACTTCTTTACAGAAACTGTTACAAAAGATTCATTAGGTCACTACGTAGTGAGATTTCCTTTCAAGTCATATAATCCAGAGTGTAAGATTGGCAACTCTTTCGAAATTGCTCGAAAACAGTTTTATCTACACGAGAAACGGTTACTTAAGAATCGTGAATTTCGGACTAAACATTATATGGGATGGGATATATCTGAAATTCAAATTTGGAAAAATGGCCCTAAAAGGCTACAAGAAATTACAGTCCATTATATTAAGGGGAAGTTTAGAAGAAAGAAAAAATAAGGTCTTATGACACAGCAACTCAAGACATTTATTTATTTACATGGTTTTTGAGTTAAAGTAGGTTAGTTAGGGTATTTAATTTTGTAGAAGGTTTTTAAAAAAACCAATTTGATCTGACATTAGATCTACCACTACAGGCAAGCCAACGTATTAGAAGGAATCAAACATCCTATCTTGCTTACGCATAAGTCACATCTAGCAAAGTTGATTGTTGCAGATGCTCATGAACGTACTATTCATGGGGGCTCTCAGTTAATGCTGACTTACATAAGTATTCGATATTGGATTTTGATTGCAAAGAGTCTCATAAGGCAGCATGTTCGTAATTGTGTCGTTTGCGTTCGTTATGCGGCTCAAACAAAGTAACAATTGATGGGTCAGTTACCATCAGCCCGTCACTGCTTGCCGGCCTTTTTATCAAAGTGGTGTTGATTACGCCGGCCCTATCGCCGTCAGGATCGCAAGAGGACGTGGTTATCGCTCCACTAAAGGTTACATCTGTTTATTCATCTGCATGGCCACTCGTGCAATTCATCTTGAGGTGGTGAGTGATCTGACCTCAGATGCATTTCTCGCAGCATTCAAGCGCTTTGATGCTCGCAGAGGGCATTGTGCAGATTTGTGGAGTGATAATGGCACTAACTTTGTTGGGGCGAATAGAGAGCTCAAAAATGCATTACCACGAGAAGGTTCGGTAGTAGCAAGTGACATAGCTGACTGGCTTGCAACAAACGGTACCACCTGGCACTTCATTCCTCCCTGTTCTCCAAACTTTGATGAGCATTGGCAAGCGGGAGTGAAGTCCACAAAACATCACCTAAAACGCGTGATCGGCAATAGCACACTCACGTTCGAGGAGATGACGACCCTTTTGTGCCAGATAGAAGCATGTCTTAACTCACGGCCGATAACACAAGTTAGCTCCAATCCAGAAGATCCATACCCACTTACCCCGGGACATTTTCTTGTGGGGGAGCCTTTAGTGCTGGTGCCGGATGCTAATTATGAAAATGTGAACATGAGTACTCTCAAAAGATGGCATTTTACTCAACGGCTTGTGCAAGACTTTTGGCGTCGATGGTCGCATGACTATCTTACACAATTACAGCACCGTTATAAATGGTCACAAATAACTCCGGAACCTGATGTAGGAGATATTGTGTTGGTTAAAGAGGATGATCTGCCACCGGCAAGATGGTTATATGGTATAATAACTGACAAGCATATTGGTGTGGACAATTTTACGCGCGTTGTTTCTTTAAAATGTAAAGATTGTATCATAAAGAGACCAGTGTCCAAGCTCATTATTTTACCCGTTACCACCTAAATTTAAGGTTTGATATTTTTGCTTTGTATTCAAAGGCTACTTGCCACACACAAGTGAAGTGAAGTGTTTATTTAAGTTTTTATAATTTTATTGTTTTTGGTAGTAGCTGTATTGTTGTCTTGGTGGGCAGATCAACTGTTTTATTTTGTACATATTTTGTTATTTTATGGACACTCTGTCCATGGTGGGCGGTATGTTAAGATTCGAAAGTCGAACTGTCATTTATTTTGTTTTATGCACTTTAGTTCGCATCATCTCGATAGATGGTGTTGTACCGTTCGCTGAATCGCGGTGTTAAGATTTTCCGCGGCTTCATGACGTTGCCTGTATATTGTAAATAAAACCACTCGTTCTGAGCTTGGCGTTTGATTTATATCATAGCTGCCTTGCAGGCTCCTCATTCTTTTAGGGAAATTGTACACATATTCTGTAACGTCTCAAAAGCATTTGATTGCGTTGACCATAACATACTGATCAATAAATTACACCACTACGGAATTCGTGGATAAGCTGTTGATCTTGTTCTTTTCTATTTATCTGACAGGTAGCAAAAAATAACCAATAGTGGGATGACGTCCTCGCGGTCTTTAGTCAAAATGGGCGTACCAATGGGCTCAAATCTTGGTCCTATCCTTTTTCTAAACTTTATTAATGACCTTTACATGATGGCTAATTTACCTGATTATAATTATATTCGCTAATGATACTTGTATTGCTTTTTAAATATAAATACTCGCATATCCTGCGAACTAATTCGAAATAATTCACTAACTTTTTCTTCATGTCAATATTTTTACAATGGTTTTACATTATTAAGACTTATTCTTTATTGTACATACAATTCCACACATAAAATAATAAAAATAGGACAGTTGATGTACATAGGCGAGCTTAACCCATAATTGGGTTTTCTTACAGCAAACCATACGTGAAAAATATTACAGATAAACTTTATAATTGAGGATAACTAAACACATGCACAACAAAACTTAATCACATAAATTACTTAACTAATAATTTAATTAGTAACTTCTTATGTGACATCGTTATTTGGACATGATTTCCATACAGATTTAGGTATAAGTGTTTTTCGATTAAATTCAAAATATTTTATTTCACATAACTACTTCCAATTGGTTGTTTACTATGCAGGAGAGCCGGCAAAAACATCTCCATGGTTACATGATTTTTTCGCCATCGATGAAATAAAATATTTTTAATTGAATTATTTTGCTTTCCGATCCAAAAAAAAAATCGTGCTTACTTCAATCCAACTTGGCTACTTACTCTAATCTAGCCTTCAATATATGTGACAGTTCATCCTTAGACTTGGCGATGCGCCGTCTTATGTCGATAAGCATCTCATGTCCCTTCAGAAGCTTCTTTAGCTGACACCAGTGGGACTGGACTAGCGTGGGCAGGACGGAAGGATCGCATGCTGTGTTTAGACGCTCGCGGCACTGGGGAACAAAGATGTTTATTTTATTGGGATACTTACTCTTTCCGCCCGACTTCGTTCAACACCAAAAACATCTGCCACTCGTACACGATCTGCAGTGGGCTTTATAGAAAACGATCAAGAAACTGCGCACCGAAGTAGGCCGTTGCAACCGCAACCTAGCAAAATGAGGGATTATAGACCTCTCCGACACCCAGTGATTGCGGTATTCTTGGCCAAAGGATGGCTCACTTAGTAGAGTGCCCAAAGTGAATGAGGAGGACCTTAAAAACGCCACTGACGCCATTTTAAACGTGGCCAGCTACTTGGCCCAAATACCTACTTTGAGAGAAAAAAAAACCATTGATTCGAGAAGAAGAATAAAATGTGTAAACGCGGCTTTATTTTTTAATTTGAGCGAGATGATGCGCAAGTCACTACAGTATAAGTTTTATTTCGATCTCATAAGAGTAACGCGTCATCATGAAATTCGCGAGTGAATGCAATTACATGACGGTGAGAAATTCAAGAAGTGAGTAATCTAGTCGGTGTTTGTTGATCTATAACTAGCACTTTCAAAACATTGTAAGAACCACATCATCAACATCGCCTACAGTGATTGCGTTTAATGTCCATGTACTTAACGAATTATAATTGTACTAGCTTCTACCATCGGTTTCACTCGCGTGAAAGTCGAAAATCAGTTTGTTTCCGTTGTTCAATTTGAGCGTCAAAGAGTATAAAACATATACAGAAACTATCGCCTTTATAATATTAGTGAGAAGTGGGATAGTGCTATATTATCTATTTGTATTGTTCCACAACATATAGATAATATAGCGTTGGAAGGCCTCCTACAAGGTAGACCGATGACCTTGTTAAGGTTGCGGGAATCCGGTGGATGCGAGACGCACAGGACCATTCATTGTGGCGACATTTGGGAGAGGCCTATCTCCAACAGTGGATGTCTTTCGGTTGAAATGATGAATGATGATGATTGTTCCACAACATAACAAAATGTGTAATTCCAAAAAAGTAAATAAATATAGAATACTAACTGACCCAGCAAACATGTTCTGCCATATCAAAGAAAAAAAGTGGGGAGAGGAGGTAGGAGGGTACAAAGTGACGCCCCCAGGCAATAAGTTGGTAATCACAAAAACATGTTTTTCGATTACCAACTCTCTTACCTGGACAATAAGTCGGTAATCGAAATACATTTTTTTGCGATTACCGACTTATTGCCCGGGGGCGTCGAAATAGCCTACCTACTCACAGACCTACCAAATACACACAAAAAAAAACATAAAAATCGGTCAAGCAGTTTTGAATGAGTTCTATAACAAACTTTATGACACAAGCTTTTTATATTAGATTAGTTCTTCTCACCTGTATAAGTGACGCAGCCTGATCACGTTGATCTCTCTCCAATTTCCTCACGTCATTCAAAAGCTGGTCAAGGCCATAGAGCCTTTCTTCAATACCCTTGATATGTTTCAGTCCGTGCATGTTGGCGTACTCCAAAATGTGGTACAGTTCCGCCTCACGCTCCTTCAGGGGATCGGCATCTAGCTGTAATATGTTTTTTTTTTAGTAGGCATTCAGGTATTTGATAAAATACCTGAATATGAAGAATAAGAGACAATCAAAACATTGCCATAAAGAGTTGAGGTAGGTGGTTTTTTTCCCACAAGGTCAATGTCCGGGCGAATCTCAGAAATTTTCATGACAGTACTCTTAAATGGAGTGATTTAAGGTTCAAAAGCATTAACTAGACACAGCCCGTGATAATTTTTACTAGTCAGGTTTCATAAATGGTTTTAAAGGTTCTACCACGAACTCTTAAATTGAACTATTAAAGGGATGGTGCTATATAGGGTGTACAGCTTCATTTCCTTTTCTCGCTCGCATGCTTGTCATTATAACACGTCAATGGTCAACCATATTTGACAATCATTTCCTTGTATTCATGCCTACAAGAATGTAGTTCTTTACAATTTTAATGAATTTACGCACACAAGAAACTGTATAACCTGAAAACATACTTTGATAAAGATTTTATGCGTTCTGATAAAATTTAACACGCCTTACTCTCGTGTGCATTGTGAATGGAAATTGCATTTGTAAAACTCCAATGAGTTTAGCCTGGAAACGTTAGACTGAATCAATACTCAGAGGCGTAGCGTGGACAATCTATTATAAAAAAACTCTCGTTCTTAAAAAAGTGAGGGCTTGCGCGAGGCCCCTTTGGGTGCGAGGCCGGGTGCGAGGCCGAGGCCGCGTACGAGGGCCCAAATTACCCACGCCTCACTACGCTACTGTCAATACATCAGAACTTTCGTGAATTCCTAATTTTCTGTCAATTACTATATTTTTCTGTAAGTCGCATGGAGAAATTTACTTGCTGTAGTTACATTTAATTAAGATACAAGTCCAATTACAATAATTAATATACAGAGTAATATGAAACATAAAAAGATACCTACATAATGTTGGCAGTTGTATAATTGACGGCTATACTTACATAGTAGAATATTATATACAGAATGGCACACCACAAACCTAATACACTTTTTCACAAAAAATAGGCCAGAATGAATGAACCTATTTAACTGAATATACTTTTGTATCTTTAGTCTAAATATTTTTTATTGCATCTGCCAAATGAACTCTCCACCACACTAGATTAACTGGTTCAGAATGCATAAGGCATTAGTCCGTATTTGTATCTTTGTCGTATTTTTGTTTTGCTTCAATCTTCATGATTAAATAAAATAAATACTTAAAAACAGATGAGATAGCGGTCAAGCGCGAACCTATCACTAATAAAAAAAAAAAAAAAAATCTAAGAAAAAACGTCGAATTTTCAAAGCCAAGCTCAGCCCTAGTTGAAAATCTAGTATTTAAAGTACTCGTAATTACAATGTATGGATACTTACTAAAGCTAATCCCTTCTGACAATAGTCCAGAATATCCTGCAAGGATGCTTTGTTCCCCTGTGCGAGGATCCAATGCAACAGGGACGGTTCCTCCTTGCTTTCATAGGACTGTGCCTTGAACGTGACGCCTTCATCAGACTCTTCCACCAGGGGTACGGGCTCCGAAGATGAGGCACCTTCGTTCCCTGATGACAGTTTTTGGTCGAACACTGTAAAGATTAATAAGTAGTTGTGGTGGATACGCGAGAGTAGTCCACAATACTCAAATTTTCTTAAGCTTTTTTGCATATTACTAGTCGGTGTCAAGTTAGATGTCGATTAAAATATATTATTTTTTATTGAAATATTTAAAAATATAATTTATACATGTAGGAATTAAGTGAAGAAAGAGATAATAATATTCCACAACTATCACACAGCGCCATCTAGTCCCAAGTTAAGCAGAACTTGGTATGCGTACTAATTGATAAACATGCTTAATATAAATATACAACTTATTTTTAGTATATGCGAAATCTGAATATAGTTTGTTCAGAATAAGTAACTGAATTGATTGCAATAATTTTTACACCAAGTTATATTTATTCTCAAACATATTTAAAAAAAAAGGTCACAAGTTGGAACCCACCAACACTAAGTACAATTAGGCGCCAGCGCACAGCTGGCGCCTGATGTGCAGAAGCAGAACAACCCCTAAAGTCACCTGGATGGCCCGGTGATCATGTATTTGTGCGGACACCAGGTAACATAACAAGCTTATAACTTTGTGATTTTTCATGATACAGTAATAAAATTTTGTATATAGATTCTTTACATAAAAATACTAGACACGTGTTTCGGATTTCGCATATATTAAAATTAAAGTTGTATATTTCTTCATACAAATCATAGATAAATTTCACACAAACATAGACCAAATGATCGTGCTCGTCACATAAACACAAATGTTTATGTGACGAGCACGATTTTGTGTGTCCTGGGCAAAATCGAACCCACAACCTTCGCTAAGGGCGCGAGCGTGGACATCTTCTCACTAGATGGCGCTGATATCAATATTTTGTATCAATATATGAAATGGTATCCGCGGACATCGCACATTCCACTTTATTGAAATTAGTCAAATTATTGCTGCAAAATCCACCTAATTCTAACCGTTCTTATAGCGCTTAAGTATGTACCGGTAATAGCTCGGTATACCCCTATAACATGACTCTAAAACAAACAAGCAAAATTGACCTATATAATATATAGGTCAATATTGCTTGTTTGTGAAAGAGAAACAAACACATTATGATTGTTAATCTTTCACACGCAAACGGTTGAAAGGATTTACATGAAATTTAAAAATATTTTATGTCATAGAATATTTTTTAACCCTGAAGTACCGTTTTCTTGTGATAATTTCCTACTTTCACGCAGGCGAAGCCGCGGTCAGAAGCTAGTTTAAACAACTCGCAGTGGCAAGGCTGGCAAAATGCCACAGGCCAATTGCCTGGTGGAGCCCCCCGTCTGAGAGGCCTAGAGAAAAAAATTGAAAAAGTAAATTATTAAGATTTATTAAACGCATTCATAAGAAAAAGATCGATTTCCCGTGGTATTTTGTCAGCCTTACCACCTTATAGATACGCTACTGTATTAGAAAACCTGCCGATTTATTAACAATTAAGAATATTTTGGAGATTAGTCCAAATAAAATTACAAAGTTGACGATTTTCCTGGGGCCCCATCCAGTGATTTTGCCACGGGCCTCAGATGGTATAGTTACGCCACTGATAACTCGTTCAATTTAATGATTTACTTAATGTTGTTTAACCTCATGTCAGTCGTGTTGAATGTTTTTCTGCTAACCTCAAGCAAAAAACTAAACTCAGATTAAAGAATCGGACTCTGATGTTCTCTTTTTAAAAAACAGTAAGAAACCGGAGGTCTCTAAGAATAATCTTATTTTCATTACATAAAGATGGTACAAGAACTACATAATGTATACTAAACAGCAATCACCAATCCAGCTACATTACGCTACTCTATATTTTCTGTAAGAGCATATGTAAGTAGCTATCTGACCTATTTTTTTACGAGCCCCACGATGCTCATAACAGCATACGTCACCGGTCCAATAGAACGTACCTACTTACTGGAGATTTTACCACATTTTCCTTAACGACCGAGATCGAGATACAACATGAACTATACTATGATTTTTTATTCGATGAAGTAAAGTGACAGCAGTGGACAATGCCCAACTGTCAAATAACAATGCCCAACTGTCAAACAACCATTGTTATAGCTGTCACTTTACTTCATCTAATAAAAAATCATAGTATAGTTTTAACCAGCGGTTTCGTCCGCGTGAAAGTAGGTTTCTCCGTACCAACTTCCGAACCCCATTTTATCCTTTTAGAGGGTCGATTTTGTGAAATCCATTCTTAGAGCTCACCTACGTCTTAAATAGAAACCTTGTGTTTGTGTTTTATATACACGGTATTATTTTTCTATAGGTTTATTTTATCTATTTATAGTATTTTTATTTCTTTGATTTATATTTGCTTGAAGTACACCACAGACTACCCCCTTTATAGTTTAAGTTTTTATAATCCATCCTAACGTTGTCTGATAGATATCGCTGTCAGCGATAAGACCGCCATTGTACCCATACATTTTAGTTCCTGTGAATTGTTACTATTTTGGTGTACAATAAAGTTTATTCTATTCTATTCTTGTGGAAAATTTCACGCTTCTAGCTCCAGTAGTTTTGGCTGTGTTTTGATATGTCAGTCAGTCACACGCGTAACACGCCTGATTTATACGTAGAACGACGTCGCATGGCGTAGATCAAGTGTAGCTCTACAATTCCAGTTTCCATATAAAATGTACGGAGACCGACGCGCCCAGCTCGACGTGTGTGGCACACGTGTTCGTAGTGTAGTTCTACCCTCAATTAAACCTACATAAGTACATAAATATAGATCATATACAGAATATTATATCAGTGCTTTCCTACTTTCTTCTAAGTAGTACTTATCAGGTAAAGTGAGGTTCACGTGCGAGGCACATGTTGTTATGAATACTAAATAACGAAAATTTATTGTTGGTAGATTATTGAGTGTAAGTAAATAGAAATAATTAAAGCGATAAGTGACAGAATGTAAACAAAACAATGTATCAAATGGTAATCTTGTATGTGGAACTCGACTGGGTAGTTAGGACTGCCCAGCCTAGATATTTCTTTTTCGCATGTTTGGTTGTTCCAGACTGTGCTTCGTGCTACACTAACATTTAGATATAAAAACTCGGCCAAGTGCGAGTCGCACCCGCACGAAGGGTTCCGTCCCTTCCTTAGCAAAAAATGGCAAAAAATCACGTTGGTTGTATGGTAGCCCCACTTAAATATTAATTTTATTCTGTTTTTAGTATTTGTTGTTATAGCGGCAACAGAAATACATCGTCTGTGAATATTTCAACTGTCTAACTGTCACGGTTCATGAGATATAGCCTAGTGAGAGACTGAAAGCGGAACGATAGCTATAGGGTGCCGTTTTTATATTTTTGGTACGGAACCCTAAAAAAAATAATGTCGTTACATTATAATACCTTATCACATTGTATTATTCAAGTAGGTAAGTGAAAGTATCGCTACGTTTAATTAACAAACAAAAAATAAATGTTTCATAATACCAATGACCCTAGAATTTCATACGGCCTGACCTTCGGGCCCGACACATATTTTGCATATTAAACATGAATGATGATCATAACACCGAAATATCACAGTTTTAGGCTGTGTCACATGCGTGGATGTGCACGCGGAGCAATTAATTGCACAACTCACAACAAAGATAAGCTAAAGCAACTCAGATGGTTTATAATTGGAATATGTTATCAGTCAGTGCCCTACCTATAAGCCCATAACATAGGCACAATAATCTCTAGATAAATTACTGATTTCAGCAAGCGTCTTCACCCGTGAGAAGCTTAGAAATTATCGCAATAGAAAACACTCTTCATAATGTTATGTCTATGTAGATAAATTCTAATGTTAAATTTAATCCTTCTTCTATTTGCAGTACACCGCAGACTACCCCCTTTTTATTCTATTTTAAGTTCTTAGAGTCCACCCCAAGGTTGTCTGGTAGATATCGCTGTTAGCGATAAGACCGCCATTGTACCCATAGATTTAAGTTTTTGTTACTATTCTGGTGTACAATGAAGTTTATTCTATTCTATTCCTTGAATTAGGACATCTTTCTCTAAATACGAGTAGCCGCTAAGATGAAAATAGGTAACAGACAGACAGACAGTCAGAGTTAATATTAGTAGGTACCTATGGATAGTAAAAAAAGACCCTTCAAATCACATGACCGACGTCATCGCTGCGCATAATAGTTTCCGCTCAAACCAGTTTTCGTTAAAAAGTCATTAGCTAAATATAGATAGGTCGTCGTAATGGCGACTCATTGACATTCGAAGCAAGAATTAATTCACCGACTAGCCTACTAAAATATATTCAACTTTACAGATCAATCAGTTCCTTGTTGAGCACTTATTCCTAGGGGCCAGCCAAGTATTACGTAAGCACTACAGGGAGGTGGGGGGTCTTTGCTTTGCTTATTTTTGATGACATGGGGGATAGACGGTGATTACGTCAGCAGTACTTGTATATTTTTTTTAAGAGAATGATGTCCATTTTTCAAAATCAGACGAAAGTGAGCATATACACATCACTGAAAACTTATCATTGAAAACTTAAAGTTATGGATTCGTGTGTCATGGACTGAAGTTCTTGGTGAATTCTAATTAATATGCCAAAATAAAAGTTTTTTTTTTTAGTTTCTCTGCTTCAAGCCTATTCCTTATTTTTAGACCTTTAACTTTTGTTCACTAAATTAACTAATAACGAAACCAGAGTACATTGAAAAATGCATGTAGGTTTCAATGTGTAAGCAGGTATATCAATGTGTGGGGGGAGGGGTGAGACCTTTGCTTACTTTTGCTGACGAGGGGGGAGGGGGGTTAATATTTGCAAAAAAATCTGCTTACGTAATACTTGAACGACCCCTTATGGAAAGACTGGCGAATGAAACAAAAACGACGACTAATATTATAACACGCTTGCTGTTCAAATATGAATACAGACAAGAATTTCTTTAGGACGAGCCACCTGTTTGCATTTTAAATATGAACTCATTACACAAATAGAAAGATAATAACTCGGAAATTTAAACAGACACGTATTGTTTGAACCACTTACCATCTTCGTCGGAAAGTTTGAACGCCTCGACGCCGAAATCTTGACACGCCTTGTTTTCCGAACTATTGTCCAAAGGATGAGTGATCCTGTAGTGAGGTCCTTCAAATTCTGTGTCTTCAAATACGTCAAAGGCCGAGAACCGGTGAGCCTCGGCATTTAATTGGAGTGCGGGCAGTATTGGGATCTTGCCTAGAGATTCTAAAACTTCGTTGAGCCTAAAAAATAAATATTCAAGCATTTATTTATTGACAGACTTTTGGTTGGTAGTGTTTTATTCAATGTAAGATTGAAGGTGTTCTCAGGCATAAATTATTTATCTGTAGAGACGGGTGCAGACTGATGTAACGTAACACACAATGAAAGAATTTTTGACGTTCACATTGACGCAATGTAACAGAATTCGCATAGTGTGGAGTCCACACTGTCCACATGGTTCGCGCGCGAACAAAGCGTTTCATTTTCAACTATGTGTGAAATGCTCCTTCCATGTTATTTTGCATGTTACATTACAGCAGTCTGTACCCGGCTTAACTTTAGTTCACACGGAAAATCCCTTTTGCAGAGCTTACTATGTATTACAAGGATGTATCTGTTTGTTCCCTTTGTTTCAAAACTAACATTATTCCATTTCAAATGCTAAACTCGTTTGTGTTGCGAAATATTTAGATACATGTGTGTAGATTAACAGAAGTATTCAGAAACATTGTTATTTGTACTGTAAACACTATCACGCGCAGATAACGAGGATCGCGCTTATCTTCAAAGTTTGGTCTAGACAGAATTATTTGCAAGAATAGGTAGAGCAGAAGTGGGGCGCGCCGGTCAGGGTCAATGGAAATGCGACGGTGCAGGCGACGTCCGAATATGACCCAAAATACTTTAACATTAACTGACCTATGTAAATACAGTACTCGTATATTTAGGTTTTATAAATGTATCGCAAAGTGAAAACAGTGTGTTTAACTCATAGGCTACAAAAGTTTTGGAGCTCCGTTACTATAACCGAAACTATTGGATGTCCGAAGAAAAAAAATATCCTTAACCGTAATAAGTTAATAGTCAAAACCGATACTAGTTTTAGATAGTTTCAGATTGAGGTTGCAGACTTAAAAGCAGCTATATTATTTACTTTTATTACTGATGTAAAAACAAATGATAATGTAGACTAAAAATAAAAGTCAAATCACGCAATTTCCATCTTAGTTTTATAATTTTAATATTCTAATATCCGTATCTGGAATTTATCCGAAACTAACGATAATCCGAAATAATTTCATATCCGAAACCGGTATAGTACTATTCCTATATGCGTATTCGTATCGAAATCCGAAATTTCATAAGTATCCATAACATCCCTGCAGCAAAATACTCGTATAAGAGTATTTCTCAAAATAAATGTACGTAACGAAATGGTAGTAACGAAATATTGTTACGAAATAGTCCTTAGATGTAACTAAATAGTAACCATAAGGCTGGTTACACATTGGCGAAATATTGTGAATGCTCTTCATTTATTCAATACGAAATATTTGTAAGTATGTACCCAAATACTTAAGGGGTTAGAAATAAAATAAGGGAGTAATCATTCATACTATTTTAATCAAATTATTTTTTTTTCCCAATCTTTTAAAAATGAAAACCTGACGTTATTTTAAACATAAAAAAACTTAATTAGAATCACTATCCATTAGCGCTTTATAAATTTCTTCCTTAATAAATTGGCCTAATTTGTTGGGGTAGTCGTTTTTTCAGAATTTCCACTCGCTTTTTCATCCGATTGCAGGCCTGTCTTAAATTTTTATTTCGTCGTTTTAATTGAGTATTTTCTTCAGTAAGCTTTTGTAGTCTCTCCTTTAGGATATTTGTATTATTTTTAGCATTTTTTCTTACTTCCAATGTGTTGTTTTGTTTTGTCGTAGAGTAGGCCTTTTTTTTTCTTTCAGCTCTTATAGCATTGGCTTGTCTCCACTTTGCTCGTAGCTCTTGTTTTTCTTCTTCTGTAAGAATTTCTTTTTTCTTTTTGATATTTTCTTTAACTTTTTCCAAATGTTTGACACGGATTTCCTCATATTTATTTGGTTTATCCTTTTTGAGTCGTTCTCTGTAAGCTTTTTGCCTTTCGGCATTGGTTTTTGGCGGCATTCCTTAAAAAACAAAAGAAGTAATGCAGTTGTATATAAGCAGTTGTAAGTAATAACCAATTTGATAAGTCAAACCAACAAGTATAGTGGGCATCTCTACAGAAGTGTCATTAGCAAGAGTTAAGTATTTGTAACAATCGGTATAATTCTATTCTCAAGCGAATTGAAACAAAGCCGCGAGGTTTTTTAACCGACGAAAAGGAGGAAGTTCTCAATAGAACTTCATGTAAGTAATATCAGGGGTAAAAAGTTATTAAATCACATAAAAACGTAATTTAAATTATTTCATTATTTTTTGCTGGTGGCACTTCTATATAGCAGATAATATCCAATCCTTTAGTTATTGACGCTCTATATATTTTTTTTTCATAAATTAAGTAGTGAATATTACTATGCTTAGTCAGGTTATAACAGTATACACTCAGCTTTATGTTGTACTTTTTCGTTACGTAACGAAATTCGTAAAAAACGTTACGAAATATTAGACAAATTGAGGTCAGAAAAAATATATTTATTGATAAAAGCTGTTACAGCAAATATAAAAGCTTATTAAATATTCGTACAACACGTATTACAAAAAATGGGTAAATGAAGACTTACCGTTCTATGAAAAATCGCTGATTTTACTTCCTGTCTCGAAAAAGTAACCCCACAAAACACACACGTTCTCACTGATTTTCACGATAGATGTAATGGCGGAGACGTCAAACCAATAGCCAATCAGAGTGAAGCTAGTGTTGTCCGTGTAAAAAAATTACGGAATCGTTCAGAAATCATGGGAAAGTAGAAATAAATCGTAACTAAAGAGTAATAACTAAATAGTAAATGAGAGCGACTCATTTTGTTTTTTTGCTTTAAATTGCCAATTCACTATGACACCCCATAGAAAATCAATTTGATACAGAAACTGCGATTACTGTAGAACGATGATACAAAGAAATTTACAATAATTTAGTTACGTATCGCATTTTATGAAACAAAAACACATGAAAAAGGTAGAGTGGCAAACAGGTTTTTGTATGAAAGGTAAAAAAAAGCTATTTTTAAAATATCGAAATATTTGATAATAAGTATGATTATAGCTATAATTCTTCGTTATCTTAAAGATTAATATTCATCCTACAAAATTGAGTGTGTGTTTTTTTTGTGTGATGATTTATAAATATAAAACTTTTGAACTGTTTCAAAGCACACTTTTTTTTTCAAAGATGTACATGTATTTTGAGAAATACTCATAATTAGGTTTTATGAGTGCATCGCAAAGTGAAAACAGTGTGTTGAACTCATAAAGACAAAGTAGCACATTCGTATGGGGACGTGTCCGTGCTGTTGCACCGGACTAGACAAAGGCGCCTAGAATCAATACCGAAGTGCTGCACTGTCCTATTACAGCCATGGCGCACGACTAGGGGTGCCAATCATACTTTATTTTTGGTAAAGATACTTTATACTTTTGCATAAAAATAAAGTATAATAATGAACTATTTTCAATCTTTACTGTGATGCATATAATGAAACACTAATATGAATAAATCACTAAACTGTTACCGATACTTCCGCATTGAAACACGAATAAAATGTAAGGACATTTAATGAAAAACTGTTAGTGTGTGCTAGAAGCACATAAAATATTGTCTTCAAGAGAACAAATGGCTAAATATATAGGTAATATAATATATATAATATTGGAGTATTTTCTTTTTCTTTCTAATACCTCCTTTTTACTCTACTAAAATATTGTGTTACGTTATTTTGTTTCAAAGACAGTTGGCAACCCTACCGCGACTGTACTCTACAATTTATTCATAAAATTACAGTGAAGCACGAACGCCGGTAGGTCAACTAAACACACTCGGGCATGAAACACGTACAATGAGTAATTATTACGCACATAAGCTATATACGGATTAAATATTAACGAGGAATTCAGGTGTAGTTTGTAGTGATATTTTTCTTCACTTCGAACGAGACAAATTCTTTTATACACATCGTAAGAACAATCATTTGAGATTTTTGCAATCTAACTCATTACTACTACTGTAATACCGGAAAAGACGAGGGTTCAAGGTAAACACTAAAATGGAATAAATTAATATTTGGAACGGTGGGCAATTTGTTTTATTTACCTATTCCTTTTGAAGGCGAACTATTTGTAATTGGCGTGTTAGTAAATAAATCAATATTGAACTTGCTGTGAACTTGAACGGGTTGCATTAGTTAATGGTTTTTGACACGAACGTGCAGTGCAGCGCGTCATTCGCAGTAAGTAGGTACTCACCCTGATAACTTTTCATGATATTCCTCCTTTTTTAGTCGATGTTTCCTAAATGACTCTTTAAAATTTCGTGATCTTTCACAGAATTCGTTGAATATGTCTTCCAAGTTCGCGACGACTGCCGCCCAACCCTGTTTCAAAAACGGAACATCAGTGAATGATAATAATTAGGTCGAGGTCACACGCACCGATTACTTGAACTAGTTTAATTAATTTAAAACTAATTAAGTCATTCAAACGAATACCTATTGACACACTTATGCACTAGTTATCTAAACTTCTTGAAACATTTAATTGGACCTCTTCAACTTATGATATTACTTTTGATTATGTTTTAATTTTTGACTGAGGGAATCCTTTCTCGATCACGAAAATACTTCCATATTGTACGTTAAATAAACTGTAATTATTCAACATAGAACAATTGTTTCAATAAAATGCTATATTAAATACTCCGAAAATGTGTATATAGTCTGGTTTATCTACCAAGCAAAAAGAGACTTTATGAATGCAAAGTAGATTCTTCAATCTGATGGCCAAAAAGTTTCGTTTAGATAAAGAACTCTATTACAATAGCACGAGAATGTATAATGGATGATAATAGTTGGATTCGCTAAAAAGATACGGTTCAAGTCCCTGGCATCAGGCGCTTCGCGCGTGCTAATTACGGAAGTTAATTTAATATGGATCGTATCGCTTCCAAACCCTATAGGATTCGGAGTTTTACACTTTTCGAATTAATTCAAAATTCAAGGTCTATTTTATTATTAGTCGATTTTGTATATAGCAGAAAGATATGAATTATTTCTTCGTCATTGATCATAATAAGTAAATCGTTCGCACGTTTTTTATTTTGATACAACGTGTTTGATCAAGGCCAAACATTAGTCGTAGGTTATTCCAATATTTTAAAAATACTTAGTCTAAAAGAAGACACGTTCGAGATTCACACATAAATAGCCACTTACTTGGTGTTGCAGATGCTGTTCATGCACTAGCTGGTCACAACTGCTGGACACCTCGAGCGCGAGATCACTGAACTGCTGGGCGAGGGTCGCACAAGATATCACAGTATATACGTTCGGCTGCAGGGCACAGCACTTCTCAACCGCAGCCTTCAACTCCACCACTGATTTACCATCGAAAGCACTTCGGGACTCACTTGAAAACTCTCCAGTACTTAACTCCACTATTGGGCTTAAATCGCACACTAAAAATGATGCAGCGAATTACTAATAAAGAAAGTATGATAACATCAGATAGCTGTTTGTAAATAATTTAAAAAAGGATGTTATGAAGATAGGATAGATAAACAAATTAAGAATCTGAAGAATGTAAACTGTAAAGCAGTTAATTTTTCTGACAATTTATAGGTAAAAGATTGTAATATTTACTCTTTACAAACAAATAGAATTCTGAGATAAAGTTAGAACATAACAAACAACTTTTAATTGCAAAATAATAAAACAATTAATCAGACTTACTAGACTGATTCAAATGACTCTCCTTCACAGATGGTTTGCTAAACATGTAAATAGGATTGGTATCCGTGCCAGCACTGTATGAGGATACCATGTGATCGGAATGAAGGACTTCGCCCCCGCTCACTAGGAGCACCAAGGAGTTTGCTGGCACTTTTGTTTTCCTCTCTATTGCTAGTCTGAGTGAAGACACGCTAAAAAAAAAGGTTTGGTTAAAAACTTACCAAAAAATTGTTAATAAACTGTGTTAGTATTTCCATTCATATCCTGAAGACACTTCAAATAAAGGCACCCCTAAACGGTTTACGAGTAGGCTAGATTACATCTAAATACCTGTTGATTGACTAACAAACATTCAAAGTCACAGACTTTCACATTTATAACATTAGTAGGATAACAACAAGTTTTGTAATTAACTAAGACAAGTTACTCATTCCTCAAAAACGGTAAACACTTTTACAATAAGTCACCAAAGTCGGTTATAAATAGAACTTAGTAAAGTTTCTTTGCAAAAAGAAGTTACATTCCTTAAACCACAGACTAACTTCATATATGGACATGATTTTCATGATTTAATATCCACTTTTAGAGGTAGTTATGACAGGACTGGGGGGACCAGTCAACATAGTACCAAATAAGTGCATAAAATGCATTTCTCCATAATAAATTTTCATTAGCTTCTGATATTTTGTAAATGCTCATGTAAGCCCATGTGAATGACAGTATTTTGATTTGAACTGTTGCTATGAGCAAAATAAATTATAGGAAAATGACTTGTAATTTTTAACACAAAAAGCAGAAAGCAAAAACTCAATGAATTACCAATTAAATTATGTTTAGGCTTATACAATTTTTTTGTTTCAAAAGATTAGAGATCTCTTTAAAATGCTCTATCATGATACAATTATAAAAAAAACATGGCTTTCTATTTTCTTTTAAATACCTGCTTATAAAATAAACTTATTATTTATTACTTACTTCTGCAATGTGAGGTTCATGTCATATGTGGTCATTTGACCAGCATCTACATGGAAAACATACAGCATAGTGGCAGTATATTATGTACCTTCACAGCCAAAATATATCACACCCTAACGTAACTGTCGCTTGCATCTGCCTTTTGTATCCATGGACTCTACAAATGAAAACCATTAATTAAATTTTGTAGAAAAGTTATTCACATTTTTGATGTCAGGTTAGGAATTAAAGTTTTTTGGATTCTACAAATCAATGAATAGATAATAAAACTGAAAATATTAATAACATCAGAATCATTATCCACCACCCAATTTCAACCACTGCAGAGCATAGGTCTCTCTTTTCTTGCCCATATCTCCATGTTTCTGTGCTAGTCTCATCAAGTTTTATCCATGATGGTAACCCACCTTTCCGCCAGATAACATAGACATTGTTTATACAACACCAAAAAAAAGTAGAATCATTAATACAGCATTACACCTCAATAGCCTACTCAACTAAAGATCAACAAATTCAATCATTTGTTTTATAGAATAAACACATAATTTGAACCAAAAAATAACACATGGCATTTTTAGTATGTCTGAATGGTGGTGTCATAATTTATTATGAAAATGTGTTTTAAATGCATACATTATGAATATTTACATTGGAAATGCTTAACACAAAATCATCTGACATTTAGAAGAGTTGAAATTAAAAGCTATCTATCATTTTCAAGAGATTATTATATTCTGGTATTTTATTTTGCTTTTGTTTGTAAACTGTAAGTGTGCAAAACTATACAATGCTATATTTAAACTATACATATACTATAATTAAACCCACAATAGTATAATTATGTAAAAAATACAAAATTTACAAATTAATGAGTATCAATCATTATCTATAATCGTTTACGAAAATTACTTTAGTCATTATGAGATTATGAAGAGAAATGTATCTATTTTTCTTTACCGAATATTATTATTTGTTAACATTAACAAAAGACCACGCGTACTAATAGACAAGCCTAAAATAAACAACAACGTCATAGTACGACTATCTGCACAATCGGTACATTAATTTGTATACTTTACATAATATTCAGTGATAAAATAATTACAACGCTTGATGCAATATAGAAACACAATAATGTAACAACACACTGGACTATCCAAGTAAACCAGTTCAGTTTTTGCGTTTGTAAAAAAATTTGAACAACAAAGATTTTAAGCACTTACGCAGTCCAGAAATCTCGCAAATACTCCTTAGAGCTTTGCTTAGCATTTATACAGAATCCATTAACACGTATTCGTATTCATCACGTCAAATAATGAATGAACACTTTTAGCGAAATAGCACGAGTTAGATAGGCTGTTTATAATTTTAGCTCTCGAAAATGTAAAAACACCACCATTGCTCAACTCAATAATCACTCAGCTGACATGACAGCGCACACTACATACTCACAACAAAAACATTGAACTATGTAACGTTGGTACTGTCTTTGTCACACTTATTATTATTTCAAGTATCTGTCTCAAGTCTATGCTTTAAATTCCAAATCTCCCGTTTCAGTCCATTGTGTAACTTTTTTAATGTCAAGCCAAGCACCAAGCACAAACGGAAGCTTTGCAGTGTTACTATTGTAAAATAATAAAATGAAGTCAGGATTAGACGAACATCGAAACTTGAAAATTATTGTACTGAATTTTTCCCATTGTTTTTTGTTTCAGTTAGCTTATTCTAGACAGAATGATGGTTAAGTTATATCTTTATAACATTTACTGAGTACAATCTATCTATATAAAAAGTACTCTGTGGTACAATCAAGAATAAAATCTTAAACTGATTATTTCGGGTTTCTCGATAACTTACAAAATCCAAAGACCAACCAAATATAAAAATTATGCTTTTGTTGTTTGTTATTTCCCGGGGTTAGATTAGAATTTTGGAATAGATTAATTAACTTTTTGAGGTACAGTCGGTGCCCTAAGCTACCTAACCCACCTCCTTAGGGGTTTTTTTTTTTTGGTAGGTAAAATCATCCAATGACAAATCCCGCTCTTGGGCGGAGCGGGAAATAGTGTCAGACTCTTACTGACTAAAAACCTACCCTGTTCCTTCCCTGCCTTGGTTCCGGGGCCCTGGTATGTATTTTCATGCCTTTCCAGAGCCCCAGACTAGGCCTCGACCCTACTGGGCCCCTACGGTTTGCTGACAACTCCTTGAGGCGCACGGGAACAGTGCGCGCCGTAAACAACTTGGGCTCGGCCCTATCTGTTACCGGACAAACGGACAGCGAGCTACCCATTGCCCGCCATCCGCATGCCCGCGCCTACGGTGGCCGGAAATTTGGATCGGAGTTACGGCGGCGGCTGCGGCGTGAGCGCCGTTGCCTGATACGGTCAGCCTCCTCCTTTGCTAGCATTACTGCTTCGCAAAAGGAGGCGACCGCCTGCCACTCCTCCTCACTCCGGAGCATGGCTTGAACCAAGGCCCACCCCTTTACCGTGTGCTCCACCTTGTCCACCGGGCGTTCCACACATTGGCGACACCCGGGCGTCACCTCCGCACGGATCTAAGTTACGGGTACGGCCCCGAAGTTACCATGTTCGGTTAGTACCTGCGCCATGCGGAAGGTCACGACGCCGTGAGGTCTTTCCAGCCACGCCTCAAAGAGGGGCCTTACCGCCTCAATCGTGGCGTGCCCAACCTCCTTAGGGGTGCGTCAGGTAACTTAGGGCACCGACCCTACGCTGAACTGTCCACACTTGAATTAAAATTCACTAGCACCACCTAGCTACAATATAAAGAACTAGGTACTCACTTTGTTATTCAGTTCTTTTTAAATAAAATAGATGGCGCAATTCAACAGAGATATAATCATAATGATAAAACATTTCATTTTTTTTTTTGGAAGCTAAGCTTAATTTTATTAGGCATGACTCATAAACATAAGCATGATATCTGTAACCAGAATAACTGCAAGTACAAGAGAAGTATGAAAATTATCACTGATCATCAATTTTTATTGTCTTTATCTAATATCATTAGACACCTACCCAATCAATGTCAATTGTTTTGTAATTATTGAGGAAATTAAGAAATAAAATTATACTTTCAGCACCATACCTACTGTTTATTTCAGCGTTAAAAGCCTTTTACACAACAATGTTTATATATTGCTGTAAATAAGTCTCCCAAGTATTTAATATAATTATACAGATTCATAATGCAGGTCAAATTAAAGAGTGATTCCTTTTGCAAAAGGTTATAGTATTATAAATTATTATGCATTACATTGGCTTATAGGCCTTTTCAATATATAAATATGATAAAACCTATAGAAACAGATCAATAACAATACATTTTTCATACCTATACTTAAAACTAAAAATATTGTTGAACAAACATAAACCTTGAGAGAACACTTATAATTGAATGCAATACTTATAAAGTTATTGAAAATCAAATAAGCATTTGAAAAACTTGATAAGAAGCTCTTATAATTGCTATATTCTTAACAAAACAGCCACCTAGATAATGCAAAACAATGAAAAAATAGAGAAAAATATGTCATAAATGCCTTAATTACTAATAAAATGTTAACATTTTGATGTCTTACAAATGCACAATCTTTAAATACAAATAAAAAAAACAACATACTAATGAAACTGAGAATGTATGAAATCCCATGATAAACCTTAAAAAACTTTTGTCAAATATTAAATATCCAACTATTAACTGATAAGATGTTTGAAGACTTTTATAAAAATATTTAAAATTATTATAAAATTTTTCATCACAAAATATTATAGTAGCTACCTTAAAGTATTTATAGTGAGTATTTATACTCTCCTTACTATATTTAAAATTACAGTTGTAATTATGGACACACAATAATGTGATTGTATAAAAATATGTCAGTAATTAATATCTAGTCAATACCACAATAAACATTTATCATATTAACCATCTATTAATTGCATTTTAAATAGTATATCAAATTAATTTTTTTTTTCTTATCACCATTTTAACATGAGTGATAGCTTGACCCCAGACTATCTTAAAATAATTTGCTCAAAGGTACCTCATACATGAACTACTCGTGATTATCATAGCTTACTTTTAGGTATTTGTCACAAGTAAATATCAGACAGGTTACAGAAGTGGATAAGGCACTCACACAACCATTGTCATAAAGTTAAAATGGTCCCCTTAATTTATTATACTATCATGCAAAAACTAGAATTGGTAATAAACATGATGCCTTGCTTAAAAAAAAAACTATCTAAAAATAACAACATAAATCTGTAAGAGGTACAGCAAAAGGAATGTAAAACATAAATAAACAATAACAGTAACTAATTGTGATTAAAAACGGAATGTAAAATAATAAACAGTATAATTTGTTCAATATTATGCAAAATATAAAATGTTATCAAAAACCATGAAAGCAAACCACCACCATTAGCTCTAAATACCGGGCTCTAATTAAACTTAAGATAGTGAAGGCTTCTGCCATTTGTAAGAGCCAGTGTATTTAAAATCATAGGATGCAAGTTTCTGGTCTGCTGCAGGAGGGCCTCGTGATCCATACACATATGGAACAGGTTTAATATGTTTTTCTTCCAATTCTTTTAGAATGGGCGTGAAAATACGCCAAGCCTCCTTTAACTCATCACTACGTACAAAATGCATTTGCGTTCCAGTAAATACATCTAAAATGAGTCTCTCGTAAGCATCAGGGACATCAGCTTCTCGGTAGCGCATGCTATATGTAAGATCCAGTTCAGTTTCCACTAAGTCAAATTTCATTCCAGGTGATTTGCTCATTAACTTTAAATACAAAGCCTCACCAGGCTGAACACGTATCACGAGTTCATTTCTCTTTGCATGTCCATTGAAGATGTCACCGGGAACATCTTTATATTGGATTCTCACTTCTGCTTTCCTCTCATTTAAAGCTTTCCCACAGCGAAGGATAAAAGGTACCCCTTGCCATCTTGCATTATTAATCCGAAGAGCAGCAAGTGCATATGTAGGTGTCACAGAATCCTTCGGTACTGTTGGGTCTTCAAGGTATCCCAATACTTCTTCGCCTTTTCCCTCTGGATTACCTACATATTGTCCAACTAATATATCATTCAGCTCAATAGGTTTAATGTGACGTAGAACTTTTACTTTTTCATCTCTTATGTCATTTGGATTCAAAGTAACTGGTTTCTCCATAGCAACAAGTGACAAAATTTGAAGAAGGTGATTCTGCATTACATCCCGAATTATACCAAAGTCATCAAAATAACCTCCTCGGCCTTCCGTTCCAAATGGTTCTTTGAAAGAGATAAGTACAGATGCAATATTTTCTCTGTTCCATGAAGGGCTGAATATTTGATTAGCAAACCTGATAGTCATGAGATTTTGAACCATCTCTTTCCCAAGATAGTGGTCAATTCTGTAAATCTGCTCTTCTTTAAACAGAACTGCCAGATGATTGCTCAACTTGTCTGAACTTTCATCATCTCTCCCAAAAGGTTTCTCAATGATAACTCTTGTGAAGCCTTTAATGGATACACATGCATTTCGTATATTTACAGTAACATCTTCAAAAACAGTTGGTGGTACCGCTAGGTAAAATATTCTGTTAGCAATTGGACCCTTTTCGAATTTGCTAATCAGCTGGTTCAGCATTTCGTAATCAATTCTTTTATCATAGGAGCCGGCAAAATACTCGTTCGCTTCCCAAAATTCTTTCAATTTTTCTTCTTCTCCAGGACGCA
This sequence comes from Leucania comma, assembly GCA_958295575.1. Lineage (NCBI taxonomy): Eukaryota > Metazoa > Arthropoda > Insecta > Lepidoptera > Noctuidae > Leucania > Leucania comma. The sequence goes on from OY282468.1 coordinate 10,247,910, forward strand.
CTTTCATATATTTTTTACATTTTTCTTTTACTTCCGATATCGTTTGCTTAGTGCGAGCATAACCCACAAACTTAGTATGACGAGGTAAAAGATTGTCTCTATATAAATACCATATAGTTGGATAAATCTTCTTTTTTGCAAGATCTCCTGACGCACCACACAATATGAAAGTATGGGGATATTGAAAATCAGTTTTATTTTCCATGTTTACGTAGGTTAATCACTTGCAAAAACTTTGAATTTTTCCTGTCGGTGTCTGTTATTGATAAATACGTAAATTACGTATCTATGAAGTACTTAATATCGATGTTCCTGAGCCGACAAAAAAAGAATTACAATGCAAAAATCACACTTAACATTTACACCGGGAAACTTAAAGAAACGAAGTAAACTTGTAAATTTCACAGCGAAGTATTTATATTAAACGTTTTCCAGTTTCAAACTTACACAGGTGCAAGGTCAATCAACATTTCATTATTTTGATTGGTCCATAGGTAGATAACCTACTTTTTAAACCAATAGAACGTAAAACACAGGTAAATTAACATAGGTAGTGACAATGAGAACTGACCTTCTTAAATGACATTAACTTGACATTGAAAATAAAAAAGTGCGTTCCGGATCATAGAATTTACACATTTTACACGTAAACGAAACCATAAACTTCAAATCCATAAAATATGAACAAAAGATCTCTTAAGTTTTAAAATCTTCACCGACGAAAAAATAGTGAAATTGGGAAAACCAAACTGAAAAATCTTTTTTTTGTTTTAATTTTGAACGGATTACGCAAATGTTATTTATTTTAATATATTTTTTTTAGAATTGTATAAGATTTTTAAAAATAAGGTATTTTTTTAATCTATTGTGCTTTTATTTAATTAGTTTAAAACATTTTTTTATTAGTTATGTGTTATTTCCATACATGTAAATCAAACATTTTTCACTTTCATCAGTATCAGAGTGTGTGTTATCGAAATTTCCGAACGAAATCGACTGTGACGTGACGCGTTGTTTTATGTCACTGAGAATTAATTGAAATTGGGTTATTGGTGAATTCTTATAAATATTAACCACAGTTATCACCTTTTTTGTTGATTATAGTAAAGTTTTATTACTAGTGTGTCTCATAATATCTTCAAAGACATTTGTGTACAGTAAGGGGTGTATTCTTTCATCTTCAAATAGGTATATTTAGTTCAACGACCTTGTTACTGACAGGTTCATCGTTAACCACTGAACTATTCTATGAAAGTGGTTTATCGTAAACGATAGATACATTATACCAGATGATGGAGCCCTCGAGAGATTCAGGTAAGAAGTAGTCTTTAAATACCGTTAAAAACTCTGGTTTTGCCAAATCATAGTCTTATAGTAACCATGCATCTACCTATCAGACTAGGGTCCTTGTTTTACATGGTAAACAACTGTTTCATTAAGAATTATTAGTTTATTCTTATTGTAGCCAGTCTGTGAGTGTATTGTTCGTGTCCCGTATTGTGTTTAGTTTAAATTTGGCACAATTTAAGACTGTACTTGAGTTAACTATAGAGTGTTGTTGTATGACTGAAGCACAGTATAATTAGGTCGGCAGGTATTTAGTATTTACGCAAGCAGCACTAAACACGACTCATGTTCTCAGATTTATACTGAATAATGGTAGGATAGAGCAGATATTAAAGGTTTCTAAATGAGGCTCTACTATAGGTACCATTGATCATATGTCTACTGGATGTCTATTATTTATGTTATTAATGATATATGTGGTAGTGTCTTGATAAAGTGATCTAAACAATAATTAAAGATAGCATGGTAAAGTAAAGAGCCTTAGTATACAATTACTCATAAGTTATGGTTAGGTACAAAGTTCTTACTATCCACTATTACTCTTCAAAAGTAGTGAATATGTAAGAATGGTACCAATTTTCAGAGGCATCCATAATCCTAATTATATTTTAAGGTCTAGTCATTGAGGTATAATAAATTGTTACATGCAATATAATTCTAACAACCACATTCTAAATATACAACCTCAAAAATATTAGATATTAGCATTTCATGATAAAATGAGGTAAGTATTCTTACTCCCGTATTTATAAAGATTAAGAAATTTCTTATTAAGTCATTACTTGAGGCTAGAAATTTTGATTACAAAATTTTAATTTTTCTTAACTATAGAATACAAATTGTTATTGTATTAATAAATATATAATATACATCTAATCTAACAAATATTACAGCTTAACATGTATAGATACAAACCAAAAATAATAATATGTACAAACGGGTAGAAAAAGAGGTCATAGGAATAGCTTTTTTAAGTAGTTACTTTAACTCAAGTAATTAGTTTTACTTGTTTATAAATATGGGTGTAAAGGTCACTGTCAAAAGTATCAGCTAATTGTTTTCCAGTTGGCTTATAACAAATTATACATTTGTTAAATCTAAATAATCAATTAAACCAGTTGTAGATCAAGAGCTAAGTTAGGTAAGTTACTTTTGATTTACTAACATAGCTGAAATAACATTTTCATACTTTTGTGCAGACTATGTAAATGAATATGAAAGTTTACTTCAGCAGTGTAAGTTTACCTAATCAGGCTAGATTAGGTAAACTGACATAGCTGCATTAGTGCTTACCTCAAACTAGGAGAAGTATGCAACTGGCTTTATAGTGTGAATATAAACTAATAAAATGGTTAATGATTTTTAATCAAATACTTTAAATGTATTGAATGCAGAACAACAACAAAATCTCATTTTAATTCTTTTTTTTAAGTAGTGGTAAATGCACCACTATTGTTTTGCTTGTACTTTACTATTCCAATGGTCCTAAATGATAGTAATTAGTTGAAACCTATTTTATATTTAAACAAGTTGAGTAGGTTTAAAAAGCAAACTAAACAAAAACATTGAAATCATTATTTAAAAATATGGTGCTTAATCAAGTTATAAAACTCTTGGTAGTGGTGCTTAAAATCAAATTATGTATAATTAAATACTATATTTATAAACTATAAATTAGTAAGAAATCCAGACTAATTAGCCAATATTTCTGACTCAGAAATTCAAACAGTTCCTTCACCAAATTATCTATGAAATATTTAAAAAACATAATCAAGAATAAATCACTGATTTAATTGACACCAAAATATACATATATATAAACACTTTATAGAAGTAAATAATTTTTTGAGTTAATTATTACCCCAAGTTTTTATTACATGATGACAATGACTAGAAACACAATATTTTAATCTAATGCTAATAAAAACGTAGTAGCCAATACTACAAACACTAACAGAATCTCAATATATTTATTATATATTTATTTATGTATGTTTTCAGCATAATTAAAATCGCCTTTGAACAAAGGATGTTGATATTATTTTGAAGGGTAGTGTCGTGACAATGTCCTAGATGGCGCTTTAGATGTAGTTTCTCGTATTGCTGCTAGATGGCACTGCACGCATTAATGTTAAGTAGTAGTTCAACACCATAATAATAAGGGTAGACAGGATGCTCCCTATTATGCATCAATGTCAAGTTTAGAGCGACACGTTTTTTTGGTAGACCAAGACAATAGTCAATTTATGTGTATTTGGGGACGTGGGATTGACCTGAGGAGTAATTCTCGTATTTTTATGAAATAAATTCGTATCGCAGTCTGAATTTATCAAAACACCTTTAAATTTCGTTAAATTCGGACGAATTTTCGTCATTGGTTGAAATTAAGATGATATTACGACATAAATTTGAACGTATTTAAGTAGGTATCAACGAGAATTGACCTTCTCGTGTTTGATCAAAAACTCCAGACATCAATATTGAATCAAGCAGCCTACGTGCTAATAATGTTTATTTCCCATACGATCTACTTGTAGATTTATCACATGAGTTACTCCCTTTGGAATAGAAGCGCACATACTTACAATTGAAGCAATTTTATTCAAAAATCTCTTGTAGGATCAGGCATAATCTACCCTGACCAAGTTGGAAACCTGATTAAGTAGAAAGGTAATATTTTAACCTATTAGAAAGCTAATCTACGCTCAACAATTAACGCTGTTATCCTAAAGGCCTACTGCTGTCCACGGAAGCGTAGAACGTTTGATGTACCTACGCCTGCTCACAGCTTACATAAAAAACTATGAAACTGTATCGACGAAGCGGCAAACGAAACGATGGACGACGAAGCCACGCGTCAGTGGCCAGCAGGACTTTTCGTTTCCTTGACTTATGCTCGTAATAATGGCCGTCATAAGTACGTTTTTTTATCATTCCCGTGACAAAATCTATTCACCAATGGCCGTCAAAGACAGATTCATTCAGTATTTACAGCATTGTGGCGACTAAAGAGGTCACATGTTCAATCATGCACTTAGTCAAGACGCCATATCCATATCAAATGTGTCCTCGATGCAAAGTATTTTTAGCCCAAAGACGTCCGTTGCTGGATATATGCCTCCCCCAAGTGTGACAAAGACCGGTCTTGTGCGTCCCGCATCCATCGGTTTCTCGCGCGATCCTCATCAGTCGGTCCACCTTGTGGGAGGTTTTCCAACGCTGCGTCTTCCGGTACGTAGTCGCCACTCCAGAACATTTCGGCCTCATCGCTCATCTATTCTGCGAGCAATGTGCCCTTCCCACTGCCACTTAAGTTAAGCGATTCTTGATGACTTCAGGCTATGTCGATAAATTTTAACCTCCTTCGGAGATATGTAACTTCATTTCTGATCCGCTCACGCAAGGATTTCCGAGCATAGCCCTCTCCTTGCTCTTTGGGTGACTTTATGCTTTCCCCTGGCTCCTGGGCTCTTGAAGAGTAATTTATAAAATCAGATTTAAGCATACAAGGGATATTTTTGGAATAACAACCAGGCCGGAGGAAAGAAGAGCCATAACAGCATTAAGTAAATGAATTTCAATTTCTTTTTTTCTAAATCTACTCCGACGATCAAACAAAAAAAAAGTTGACAAGCTTTTCTATAATACAACCATCGGTTGTCCTGAATGCACTGTGGGAAACTGATTCATCAGTTGAGTGAATCGTGTCACCCTTTTCGAAGACCATGCCCCATTAACAAAGTTGGTATCAGCTTAGCCTTTTCTCTTATGTGTTCTGTCAATGTATCTATATCTTTCGTCGCTCCCTCAATATTGCGCATGATGACCCCGTCATATCGATGCGTCTCCAAGCTATTTGACCTCCGCAGTGTCTGTGAAGCTCGCATTCAATGCCGTAGATTTATGCTGCATGTACATAGCCTCCGATTTTCTTTTAGCCGTCTCTCTGCATTGAACACTTTCCTTCCATCCGATGAACCGACCCAGATGTTCGTGGAGAAATAAGTGAAGAAAAAGAAAAACTTGTAGCTAAGTTATAATAGTCACACGTCGATGTGTAAGGTTCAGCAATATTTGCTAAGTTCTGACCATAGATTCATAGATGGATGCCCATCTGTTACAAACTGTGACACTTCCGTGCATCGGAAAGCAAGTTAAGACATCAGTTCTGGCAGTAATTTCTAGATGACAGTCTTTATGAGTAGTCAGAAGCCAAACAATCTAAGAACAGTCTTGCCAAGGGATATTGTTTTACCCAGTTACTGGGCTGTAGAATGTAGAGGTTAGGTAGCTTAATGTAAGATATTGGGACTTGGTCCTATCCAGTTAGACTGGTTGCCGATCCAAAAATATTCGGAAAAAGGCTGGACAGATTGATTTGTTATCCGTATCGGCGATTACCAATTAGCAAATGATAGTCTGCCGTGCCCACAGGTTTGCTAACATCTTCACAGACTTTAACAATTAGGTAGGATATTTGCCTTTGCCTTAGGTCATCCTTTATCGTTTTGTACTTGGCAAAGGTGATGAATTTACAATACCCGCTAGTTCTCCTTATGAACTGTGCCTACCCCTATATGATCTAGCCCCAAGCTCAAAATCTTGGGTTATTCATTTGAAATTCAATGAGGGACGCCAAAATACTGACAACACAAAAATCAGGCATTATAGGGGCTCCCGCTTAAAACAACCCTTGATACACTATTGCCGGATCTACAATTCAGTGCAGTCTACTCTCCTTTAACTTGGGTCAAAAATTTTCATGACTAGACTACACACTCTTTGCTGTTAGCCCTGTTATCAGTACCTATTGCGGTCTGACTAAAATATTTACAACATGTCCCAGTCTCTCTTTTTCTTTTTTAAATTTAAGCCTCAAATTGTCATAATTGTTTTGTTGGTGTACAATAAAGTATCATCATCATCATTTCAGTCGAAACATGTCCACTGCTGGACATAGGCCTCCTAGTGTCATCCATCGAATTCCCGCGACCCTCTTCAGGTCATCGGTCCACCTCGTGGGCACCTTCTAACGCTGCGTCTTCCGATCAATGAAGCGTACATAAAAAAAAACACGGCTACGATTAAACTCCAACAACAATAAATTATATTTCTATTTACCTGATTTGGTAATCAGTTATTTTATCTGTGGAGGTCACATTGGCACTGATATTATACGTTTGTTTTGTTTCAGAGATAATAAACCTGATAACAATTTATTTTAGTCTGTTCTTACAAAAAAATGACCCGAACCTTTGCCGCCATAATCCAAAATGCGATCTAAAATAGTTCCGGGACTATTACTAGTTTTAATTGGCATTAAAGCTAATAATAGTCCCGGAAATACTTTTAGATCGCTTTTAATTGGTATTAAATTTAGTAAAAATCCCGAAAACTACATTTGGATAGCGTTTAATCGGGATTAAACCTAGTAATAGTCCCGGAACTATTTTAGATCGCGTTTTGGAATAAGGCGGTTGATGTCCATAAATCTTTATTCAAATCTATTTATATATAGAACTGCGGGTATAATTTCTATACTTTTGGTTTAAACTAAAGGTTCTTACAGAATTTAATTCTTATTATTTCGGGATCCGCAATGTAGCATTCTAATTTGCAATAATGTTCTACATAATAATAACCGCTTTAATAGGTTTCAACTAAGAATATAAAAAAAGCACATTGGCATACTTGCAGACACAAAATTGATTTACTCAAAACCTTCAATTCTAAAACATAGTTACCTGGTTCATCACATAAAAGCAAAGCAAATATTACCACAAAACAAACTATAAAAAAATATAAAACATTTTATAATGCTACAGAAATAACTTATAAAAAGTTTTGTACAAATTAGTTTAGTAGACTGCTTGGGAAAAGTTTAATTAATTACCATAGAACATTTTTACTATGTTATTGACAGGCTCGCGCTTGACCTCTATCTCGCTTGATGAAAAGCGATGATATGGTCAACGATGGAGCGAGGATACCTATTCAGATCAGCTAAAATATATCTAAAGGAGATAAAGCTTAGTAAAGAAGGTAACTGTACCTCTAGAAAGCTTCAAAGTAAATACCAACACTAAAACAAGCGTAATAATAATAACTTTCTAAGGACGAAACTCCGCGAAAAAGAAACAGGCACCCAAATATTGTACCGAACACACATCGTATTTTACAGAAAATAGTAGTAAATACATATCAGTATTTATAATCACAAGGATAACTTCATTCATCACCTAATCATTGATAATTTCAAACCATCTCTAAGTACTCATTTCGCGAAAATGTTCTCCGGACTTTGCTAGGAAAATTATCTACGGCTCAATTTCCTCTCGAAAACGAAAGACAAGAAGAGTATACAATACACGTACATATGTAGATTGGGATTAATGTTTTAAACGGATCAGAATTAGGACCAACCCATGAGTAATTTGTGCTTATTAAGATAATAAAGGGACTTCGAGATCGAGGATGGGAGAACAATTTATTGAATGAAAAAAAAATGTTGTTAACTTCTGCTGCAATGAAAAAGACTTCATCCCTGTTATTATTGTTTATAAAAAAAAAACAATACAGCATAATCTTAAAAAGATTAAGATCTTATAAAAGAGCTTTGAAAATACCAACTTCTGTATGTCAATCTTTCATCGCTACCGGAAATCGATTGTTGACCATGGAAGTTACGCATATGCATAAAATGCAGTAGAGGATGCGAAATGCAACATGAAAAAAAGATTTGATGAATTTTTAAATTACTCATTAATTTAGGTTTGTTTTGTGGGAGAATTGTAAAAAAGAAAACAAAAACAAAAGGCCCTCAATTTTAGGTACGTAAATTGATAAGCTAATGTAATTAAAAAGCACTTGCCAGGTTCCATAAAACCCACAACAAGTATAAGTATAAAGATCGAAGTACATTAATTTATATCCAAGTAATAATGTGCTCAAGACGGCCTATAGTCCAATAGGTTAATAGACTAGTGAACAAGACAGATCCAAGGAAAAGAAAGGTCGTGTAGTCTGGCTGGTCACATTGCATGGTGCGGTTCGAAGGACTAAAGCACGTGCGATGCGGCGCGACAGGCAGCGCGGGCGGGTGGCAGGGCGAGGGGTGCGCAGTCGTGTGCAGTGGACCACTCGACGTCGCACAAGGTCAAGGAGAATGATTAACAACGAAAATACAGCAAAACAAACGGTGGCGATGCGGGGTACGAGCGGGGACGCGGCGCGCCAGTCAGAGCAGCGACGCCGCCCGCATCGGCCGCGAGACCGGCGCCGCTCGCGACAAACACGAAAATCGATGCACGATCCGTAACCGGCATTTAACATTCATTAACTACCGTAATTTTAATATTAATCTTTAATGATAGACGTCATGACGGGCTCCGCGCGCATTAGCCACCCATGTTTGTGATGTGTCACTCGTGTTGACGATTTAGGGTTGTCTCACGATTTTCAACTTTGGAAATAGAGCGCTCTTGGATCCCATGCAACTGCCGTAAATCCTATCGTCGTCTGTTGGTGTTTCTATGATTATGTATGCGATTTTATTTGCACATGTCTACAAATTTTATCTGAAAATAACCAGTTATTCAACTTTCAATATTACCTATTTAGCAATTAACCATTAATTTAAATTCAATACCTATATATTTAATTTGCTTTAATTTCTATACTTGTTATAGTAAATTATGTGTAATCTTAAATATTTTGAATTGTGGGACACCATAATTTCATAATATTTAGGTGATTATTATGCCAGGAGCAAATTCTCGACATGTTTTCGAAATATTTCTGCAGTTATTAATATCTTCAATTATAAAGCATTCAATAAAGAAAACTTAATGTTTATTTTAATTAAATGAAACAGTTCTTCAATTTATGATTGAAGTTAAAGCCAACAACGTTAACATACGCAATATAAACTTGTAATGTTTTAATGCCCTTATGTCTTTATCTGACACGAGTCGTAAAGAGCACTGCAAGGTTGCAAGTGTATTGACTCTAGTGTTTTGAATAAATTTATCTGGGTGCTCTATTGCTCTAGCCGCTGCATTGCCATTCGCATATTCCCCATTTTCATATCGAGATAAGACAGAACTTTCCTCGTTTGATAGTTTGACGTCAGGATGATGTAACCGAGCACAGAAAGCGTGCCAAAGCAGACTGTGATGAGATCGGAACCTCGTCAGCTTTGTGATGGACTAGGATTACCAGCGACATCTTTTTGCTTTCCCACATAACAATGTTTAATTAGTTCTCTATAAGGCATTTAAAGTGTATCGTATTTGAGATATTTCCATCGCTATCCTCCCTAGATTATAAAGCACTACCTTATGGTGCGTCCACAGTTAATTCGACGTCGATCGTTTGTCTCATCATCTAGCAATAAAATACTGTGGCGTGCAAAATTGTCTCCTACCTAGCTTTGTTTTTCAACTTAATTCTTGAAAGAATTACCTGTGACATATTTAATGTACTATTTCTTAATACGAATTTAATATGTGTGTTATTGGACTTAAGTTAAAATATTTGGATTTTGACTTTTTCTCTAGAGACTGTTATTAAAGAATTTTGAAGAAAAAAACATAGTAATATGCAAATTCTATATCCAGAGCTTGAATTGATATGAAGTGACTGCTCCTAAGTTTCTGATAACTTTAACGATCTATAAATATTGTACGGCTAATTCTAGGAAACGATGAAGGCAAACCGACATGATAATTGTAAAATTACTACGTACCAGTAACTGAAGCAGAACGTTTGATGTTTGTCATCATAAATTATATACTCATATTACCCATGGTTATAATGAATTAATTACCACTTTAACTGTCAGGTCTGTCTCATTGTTTGTATATTAGCTTTCTCATTTACTGGAATTCTGTCGAATCCTGTTCTGCATAATTTGAACTTTAATTTTATGAGGGCTTGTTTTTCGTTTGTTTTCTTCATGACCCTCAGTAATGAGGAATACGACTCGAGGAGGAGGAACTTATGTTTGACTTGTATTATTTATGTTATCTATGTATACCTCAAGTCCACTCTCAAAAAATGACAATCCGTAACTTAAAGCTTGAAATAACAAATTTTATTTGGAGCGTTTCTATAGTTTTGAGCTTCAGTCGTCGATCACTAATAAAGCTTCAGTGGTTGGTGCTGCGACTTGTTTTGACGACTTGCGAAAAGTTTCTATACTATATAATATATCTATCTATATGATTATATAAAAGGAAAAACTGAGTTACACAAATAAAAATTGTTTTCATTATTCGCTATTTAAAATTGCCCCTATAAAACGATTTAGCGGACGACCAAGAAGGGTCCTAGGCGTTAATAGTTATATGGGAGAATCTTATTCATCGGGTTAATAAACTTGAAAAATAAAAATAAAAACTTAATAAAAAAAAGTTGACCATTGTTAGGTTTTCAAAACTATCTACCCTCAAGAGATAGTTTAGGGGATAGCAAAGCTTCTTTATAAGAATCATATTCCTTGGTTAATAAACTTGAAAAGTGACATGAATAATAACGACGTAATTATGCTTCTTCTAAAACTATCTCCAAAGAATGAATGTGGTATATAAATTTGAAAGAAAAGAGTGATATTATTTGGATTGTAAAAAAAATTACCCTCAACGCGACAGAAGGGGGTATTGGTTGTAATTTTTTTATTTGCCGTAGCCTATGTCGGAGAAAGTACGAAATACATGCGAATGAAATTGTGTGAATTAAAATTAGGACTGATTAAAAATATTTCACTCAACATTATTATCTACTAAAGAGGCACGATTATTATTTTTATAGCTGTTATCCAAGACAAATATAAGACAAGTTGTATCATTGTCAAGGTCTTCCACTCTATTTGAATTCATCGACGCCCTCGTGGTATTTCGCACGTGGAATACTAAAACGTTGCATTACATTTTTGTTAACGCAGTTCCATCTTGTTTCCGTATTTTGTTTTCTTTTGCACACCTTGTTTGGTAGTTTTCGTTGAATAATTTATGAAATATTGCAAGGGTGATATTATTTGCAATACAATGGTCTTTGAGATCCTCCAAAGCTCTATATCTATAATGAATGAATCGAGAAATATGTAATTGTTTGAACTTCAGATACGTCGTACTCCACTTGTTTATTTTGGCCACACGTTCTTTTTTCATAAAATTAGTACTGCATCAGCTGCTTCTCTTCATATAGAGATTAGTCTTGTTTTAATGAAATGTCATTTTATGACATTATTTACAAAATATGACCATCTAAACATCCGTATCTTTCTGCTAGTTGACATTGAATTATTCGATCATTATTTTTATCAGTGTGTCAAAATGAATTGAGTTGATTCGTTAATAGCCTTTGTAGCCGCTTATTAAAATATTTTCGAATTTATTACAGCTTGTTAAGGAGTGTTTAGTTTATTGTTGTTGCGTGTACCTAATCGCGGGCGCGAGTGGCGTCACGTCACGCCGCGGGAAGTGTTACTCTCTGGCTTGGTCACGGCCAAGGTCTTGTGTCGACACAACGCTTGGCGTCATTATGTAACGCTTGGGTAAATGATGAAACGCTCTACTTCTCATTATTTTTAATACAAACATATGATATGGATATCATTTTATGTGGGTGATAAAAAATATTGATCTTTTCTTTGCTTCTTCTACCTCACGGGTCTTTCTTTCTTCTACAGAGATGCCAAATTCGCTTGATTTTAGAATATGTGTATGAAATATTGATTTTGTATCGTTATAATTTAACTGCGATCAAATTACAAACAATGGGTCGTAACAAATTCCAACAATAACGAATTACTATGTTGGCACTATAATATCATCTCTGTTAGCCGTGTGGTCCTTGGTGAAGAACAGCTTCGACTCAAACCTTTAATACCCGAATGACATTGCAAGAGTTGCATAACAGATTCCATCAGTTTAATATTTTACCTTGAAGCATATTTGGATGATTAACTAGGGAAGTCTAAAAATTTTGCCATTCACATTTGATTGCAATCAAGCACTAGTTTATAACCAATAAAAAAAACATTTCTATCCTTGTATAAAAGTAAAACAAATATTGAGAGCACAACATACGTAGGGTATATCTGAAGTAATAAATTGGATCACCAATTGGGATGTGAAACGGTGCGGACCCAAAGAATACCTATGCTATAGAAATCACAAAGATAAATGGAATTGCTAACATCAAATCCTTAGGCGAAGACTAATCACTTAATGCTATTGTACCACCTGTATCTGTAATAGCTATTTATCTACAATAAAAATCCATTCGAAATCAAATCACGTGTCTATTAGTATGTCCCCTACAGGTTACCAATAATAATTATAATCACTACGTAGCCTCACAATGAACGCATCTCTGAGTTGGAAATGAGCATTGTTTTGTAGTTGGAGTTCCGGTTGGTCTCCCCGCGCCGCGCGTCTGCCGGCTCGCCCAGTGCAGACTTGCCAGCAGAGGCATCGCTCAGCGATCTTGTGCACGAACAAAAAACACCTGTAGTCGTCAGCGAATCGCCAAGGTCGCAGGCCCCCGCGGCGCGCTTCTCTCTGCGTTCCGTTTACCCATATCTCGCGGCGAATGCACGCGCCGCCCCCGCGCCTTTGACTCACCTACACCCGCGTCACTCGCACGCCGCGCTCAGCACGTCTGTTCTTCTATGGGTCAAATCTAGGACGCTATTTAACTACGCTTTTAAATTACTTGTCTCGTAAAAGCTACTAGCGTCAGTTAATGGCTATTAGACGTCCGCTTATCTTCTTTAATGACTAGTTTTGATCTTTAACTAGTTATATTGTTTCTCAATGAAAATTAAAATTGCTAAACGTCCTATCTGGTATCTACCTGGGAAAATAACTAACATAATTACATAATCAAAATTTTTAAAAAGTTGCAAAACGGTAATGAAAAAGAAAGTATGTATAGTCAGAGAGTTAAGGTGTTGCGCATACGTCGGTATTGTCACAGTAAAGGTATTGTCAATGTTAATTGTGGCTGGCGAGCGCGCGACAAGTCAAGGTCGGTGCAGATCGATAGCGCCGCTGGAGGGGGGCAGGCAGGCTGACTTCCATCTCCACATACTCCACATGCACGTATGCACGCACGTCATGCGGACCAAGAAAGTGTAGGAAAGTGGAAACATTCCTTGATAGCGCGACAACTTCTCTACGCTCACTGAGCGCTGCGTAATTCTTACTTATCTAGTTGTTGTATCTTTTTAATCTGGTGTAGAATATTTTCACGACTGCTGGCAATTGAAATCTTAATTCTCTTTCACTTCCATAATATGGCATTTATTATTGCTGTCTATAAATAACAATGTCGTTACAATATGTAATATTTCCTTTGTGAGTTTTATTACCGGTAGTGTTGGTGTCCGCTTAGTCATTGTCGGAGCGATTCCCTTTGTGTGGCCCATCAATCCCGACACTATCATAATGGCTCAATTCATTCATTTCGTGCCTGAAGGCGACGGTGTGGCGTTTACTAAACCCTTTGTCGTATTGTCGATGGCGTGTTTTCCTTCGTCTGGTATCTGTATTGATTTGTTGCCTTGTTCAACATACTCTAAGTATATGCTCACTTACGTAGATTAATTTACGAAAGAATTCTCTTTTCTCACAAGAGGCTATCAATTACTTAGTCCCGGGGTCGTCAAGGATACGGCTTGATTGACAGGTTCGGGTAATGTAGTACTTCTATGATGTAGGTGCTTCCCTACACCCTAACCCAAGCGCAAATGGATATGGATGAATAAATTCACGCCTGGCTGATTTCTTTTGAATTGAAAGTGAATTTTATCAAACGCCTACGCTGTACGCCGTAAATAAGATAGATATTCTCTGCGCACTTTCAATTCTGTGTTTTGGTTTTCAAAGGATTTATTATAATTTCAATTTTATATTGTATTTGATAATAAAATATTCATTGGTAAAATTTTCTGACAGCCTGTGCTGTGTTTACTTTCTTTGTAACGAATTATAAGGTTTATTTGTTCGTGTATATCGATCACGATTATTCGTTTACTGAGCGTCGCAGTATGTGGTCCAGATGTAATCTAATATCTCGTTATTATCTTATTTATTTTTCTGAGCCTAACCCTTACGATGTACGGCGTGACTCTAGCTTTATTTATCGCAATACGTATAGCGCACATTACGTTTTTGATACTTGAATGATTTCAAATCGTTGATGATCCAGATTTTACTCCGAAAATTATTATTGGCCTACTGTTGGGTAAAGATACCCCTGTGGACTTCTAAATACATCTCTACCTTTAGCTTCCTTTGCTAGGTAGCCCGCCCTACAAAATTATTTGTAATTTGATAAATGTACAAATCTACGTAAGTCCGCCATACATTAATATAAGAAAGTTTCTACCAGTCAATCTTTGCGTTGAACGGATAACATTGTCTTGGGTGCATAATAATAATTAATAAAATAAATATATTTCTAAAAAAATATTATAACATATATTATCTATAAATTTTTGTATTTGCCTGTACTCCTTGGACTCCTTCCATACTTTTAACTATGGAAACCTTAATTCCTATAATGCACCTAGAAAATTTAAAAATGACTATTAAAATTATTACCACAATATTGAAACGTCAAGGTGTTACCTACACATTGTTTGGTTTAGGACCGGAAAGCTTTTTGTCGTCGATCTCTGACGAACGCCCTCAACACGTGCAATGAACGCCCCAATACGCACAGCCCCAAGGCCGCATATGTCGCACATACAAACAAACATGGCCACGTTTAGAATTATCGTCTTTGATGCCCATTTTAAAAGTGAGTCAAATGTGTTCCCCTTATCAGTTACATGCTTTGAAGATCAGTTTGACAACATTCGTATTGGAAGCTTTTCAAGAGAACTGTCAAAGTGTCCTTGAAAAAACTTGAAAGAAATATTTGATCGTAGAAACAATTGAATAAGTACAATTTAATCGCGCTAGGTTTTACTAAGTGACATAGCGAATTTTTATATGGTAGAGGCTATCGCAGGGAGTTCGGTCTATGAGTGACGTAAAACTTAATTACAGAAACGCGCCGCAGCCACGATCACGAAGGCCAGCTGCTAACAACTACAATTATTTAGATGATTCCATTCTAACATATAACTATAAAATTTTACATTAAGTATCTAGTTCAATTCGGAATCATTTGCAGCTCTTAAAGGCAAAAAATGTGATTATAGGAACTCGTTTTCATCATAAAATCAGATTTGTTCACGTATGATTGTATGCGGACCTTGAGCACGTCGGGTGAGACCTTCACGCCGGTAACCGCGCGGAAGTTGACGGGTACATTTTTTGTCAAATTCGAGCTTGTTGAATTTTAGTGCGCATTAGTCACTAGCTAAGCATCAGCGCCGAAGCTCGTGGCGCATTGTTGACGAGTTGCACTGCGATATCGTCGCGTCGGGTGCAATAACAGTCGCTATCACAATGTCACTACGACGTCTGCTTTGTCCCCGGTCGCGGCTCTGACGCTTTTGTCCGTATCTCCGGCGTCGCACTCTCACTCACATTTGCACGTATTATTTAGAAGCCTAGCGCCATTGCCATAATTCACGGGTTGGATCTTTCGCAGCGTAAATTGATCGTGACCATCGCATCGCGCGCTAAGTTGCCCGTCGTAACTAGTGTATCCGTGCAGTTTCATTTGGAACGTCTTTGAAGTGCAGTGGGTTGATAGTGATGTGAGGATGCTTGTGCGTGGCCATGTCCGTGGCGAAGAAAGACAAACCGACTATGTCGGTGACAGCACTTATCAACTGGGCCAGGCCCTTGCCGCCAGGCCAGCAGCAGCAGCCGATGACGCCTACATCGCCCGGAGGCATGCTTCAACCGATGGCAGCACCGTCTAACATACCGACTGTCGACTGTTCACTCGATATTCAATGTAAATATAACATTATATAATTGGCAACAGAAAATATTTTAGTTTTCAGAGCGAAATTATTGGAGAATATATATTATTGTGGACTCCGCACACTTGTACATTTCGATCAAAGGTTTTTTTTTACTTATTAAGCACTATATTGACGAGCCTACACTGTCTGTATTTTGATTAATATTTGAATATGGAAATACTTTATTTTTTTATAGAGTAACCGTGATGTTTTTCGCCTGTTCTTTTCCATAGGAAACAACCAATTGGAACCGTGCACTAGCTTCTGACGTTTGTATGTCCCCATAAAGCGCTATGTGAAATAAAATATTTCCGAAATATTTAAATAGGAGAAGTTTTCCGTAATCCTTTATTTAGTTGAGACATGATAATTACACGCAAAAAAAAATCAATTTAAAATTAGTTGGCCACCATAGACACATCTATTTTTTTATATGGCGATTATTAAAGCATTAGGCTAGTAGGTTGCGAGGTGAGTCTATAAAAAAAAACACATTTTGAAGTTAATAAGTTGATGATGAAGTTGTTTATGGCAATTCATTCTTTTGCAGTAGTCTTAAAATGTGTGCTAAATATGTAAATTACGACTAAACATACAGCTGAGCCGTTTTCAAGGTTTGCGGTGTAGAAGCCTTTGTTCTATATCTATCAATGGTTACAGTTGCTTGATACACTGGGATGTGAATAAGAAATTATTTTATAGTTGTAGTTGACTTGATATCAGCGTCATTTAAACGAGTTATTAATAAACAAATACAAAAGATGGTCTTAAAACGATTAATTATACTTGTTGTTACTTTATCTATACCTACATTAAAGAGGAAAAAGTTGTGTTTTTGTTTGTAATGAATAAACACAAAAACTATTAGATCAATTTTAAAATTCTTTCACCAGTAGAATGCTATTTTATCACTGAGTGACATAGGCTATAATATGTTTTCTACTTTCACGCGAGTAAAGTCGCTGGCTGAAGCTAGTTTTGTATATTATTGAATTATTTTTTTGCGTACCCTCTGCTCTGCATGTTGATTCAGTGACGTCACTCTTAGAGCCCATGCACACCACGTTTTTAAACGCGCCGGTGACGCGCGTTTGTAGCGATACTTACGCGATACGAATGCGAGTCAGACGCAGCCTGTAAACTTTTGTATACCTGGGGGGCAATGTATAAATTCAAACACGCGTTTAAATCTATACGGACGCGCGTATTTGCGATACAGATGCTATGTAAACGCGCGTGTGTTTTGATACAAACGCGCCGCAGTCGCGCGTTAGAATCGAAACAAATGCGATGCTAACGCGCGTGTATCGATACAAACGGCAACAAACTGCTCTGGAGGGTAAAGGGTTTAAAAACGTTTTATGCACAGGCCGTTAGCTTTTTAAAATTTCTGATGCTGTAATATTTGAACATTATGAATATTTTTATTTTACTTGTATTATAGTGAAAGATTTGTTGCCATTCATAAATAACTCGGCAAACGTTGCTCTACCGTATAATTTTTCGATTCTTCCATTAGGGCCTTTTTCAGAGCCCAGGATTTGATTTGTGGCTTCTAAAAAGTCAATATAGTAATATGCCAAAACAAAACCGATGTATTATGCCAAAACACTAATGCTACATTTATGGTAGGGATGGCGGATTGATGAAATGTAATAAACAATAGAATTGATTACGTATAGAGCCTCTGATAAGCCCTTGGCTCAAGGAGTATAGTAATTCATGATACAAAGGTTAAAGACGTTAGCGAATCGGAACTGCGATTACATCTTCATTTTACAACTGAATACAATGGTAAATATTAGAATAATGATAGTAGTCATGCTACTAAATACATACTGAGAATAACTACTTAAGTATGTATTTCTGACATAAAAATGACCAAGGCTTTCAATCGGGTTTAGGTAGTCAAAATATAGGTACAGACGAAACATGGGTCCATTAAAAAAATACCTGTGTTCAATGTCATAATAGGATTGTGGCATACTTCCGTTTCATTGTAATTCAGTTTCAATTAATAAAGTAGATAGTGCAAATTCATACTTCACAAATGTATTATTTTGATACGTGGTCACACTTCACAGCTCATAATTAATGTTGGTCTGTTGTTGTATGTCTGCGCTTGATCATGATTTTTCGAAAATAGTCGTGATAAAAAAATACTCGCGTTTTTTTTTTAAAAAAAAAACCTAATACATCTATAAGCAGGGACATACTTAGGTCGAAAATTTATAGTTTTATATTGAAATACTGTATACCTGGCAACAATTACGCGCGATTACAATTGAAATATGTTTTGGCTTTTATAAATACCACGTATAATTTTTATAGGATTTTATATGTAAGTATAGGTTTAGTTTTAACAAGAATTATAAAATATAGAATCTGCGTTTTCACAATAATTAAAATATCACAGGAATAGTCGTAGTTTTGTTTTTACTCGATAAGTCCTTTTTTTTTAATGTTACTAATAAATCATTTACGAATATTTATTATTATTGAAAAATATTTTAATACGAATAAATTAAAATATAATTTATGTAATACATTTACAATAACAAATACATCATATTTTTTATACTCAGTTAATCATAGATATAATATATAAATAAGTTAATATTCTAAATTCGCGGCACAATGAAAATTCAATAAGATTGTACATTTAACAACAGAAATTAAATTTTTTGAGTGATTTATGGCAGAGATAAGAATTTATTGTAAGTATAAACACGGGTTATGTGGCACACGGGTTATAGGGCACATTAGTCCTATCTCTTTCCCTTCCCATCACTTAGGGGTGGGAAAGAGATGGGACTAAACAGTATACTCAAGGGTGCAACTTATCGATAGTTTTATTTGGTTTTGTTTGACTAATTTATTCTCTCTGTTAGAGTAACCTTACGACAGCAAACTACACACTCTTAGTATGATAAGAAATTAAATTATGCATAATGTGTACCTTTTCTCACATGTAACACCGCGTTTCGCCGCGTGTGTGACTATAATCTTTCTTTTTCACTGATTTTCATTAATTACGAAGATTAACACGAAATTATACGACAGATCTCGTCTCGCGAGAGTGAAAATTTGTTATTACGCGCTACAATTATATCTCTTTGAAATAAAACTCAATTATAAATTTAATTTCAGTTGTCGTCAACTTTTATATGAACTAACTAGATACATAATAACAGTTTGTGTATAACATGAAACTTGTTATCAGAGTTTGAAATAAGATTTTACACTGAGATAAATAGCTACGTTGGTTTTAGTCTGGTAATAATATCTGAGACGTAACCACTTTACTAAGAAAAGTACTTTTATGTCAAAATGAACTTAATTTTTTATTTAAATGCAGGCTTTGAAACATTTCGCAGTTTTGCTTGCATGGATTTAATAGCTTTAGACATTTTGTATTTGATTGTCGTTACTAGTAGAACCGACTAAAGGTGCCATTCGAATCTCTGCTGCAGGCTGCGGATGCAGGCAGTACGTGCAGCCGCAGCCGCGTTCGGAATGTTTTCATAGAAAATCCATACTATTACAAAGAAAACCAGTTGTGCAGCTGCAGCCGGTTTCGTGCAGCCGCTGCATGTGCTGCTTGCAGCCGAGGTTCGAATAGCACCTTTAGTCCAAATAGTCAAATAATCTAAAGTTCTACACGTATAATATAATTAAACAATCATCTCGTAAAACTTGATTTCCGAGGGCCACATAAATGAAACGCGGAATAATTGGAAATGTTTCTGAAACTTATTATTTTCATGATGAAAGAGCAATCACTTATAGGTTTTCCTCAAAGGGATTGAACTGTGTAGTATTCTAAAGTCTCGCTTCAAAGACGATGGCTGCTTAAGAAAACCTTCAAGATGAGGCTAATAATTTTAGAAATTGAATATACAATTGTTTGTGAACAGCCCGCCTACAGCACAAATTTCATTTTCAGACGACAAAAGTCGCATACAAATAAGACGAAGATTGATTTACAAAATCAGAGGTGTTAATTACTTAAAGTTATGATTTTTTTTTTGTTGATATAAACCAGTACTTCACTGCGATCCCACCTGATGGTAAGCAAAGATGCAATCATTGATGGTGAGGCGCACTAATTTATTAAGAGCCTATTTACTCTAGTCTTGAAGACACCTAAATTATAATAGGACATAAAAACCGCAGCAAGAAAATTGTTCTAGGCCTTCGATGTACACAGTATAAACGACGAATCGAAACCCTTGTCCAGACCGTAGACATTTCAACAACGTAAGGGTCGGTTTGTCCGATGGTAGAAATGAGATGGCGGAATTAAGTCTTGCAATTCACGCGCACACTCTCCAAAACTTATCCTGTAAAATACCGAAAGGCTGGAGTCATGAGCCATGGTGAAAGGGATCCTTTTGGCGGTGAACAGACACGCTTGTGTTTTGGGGGCTTTTAATCCCACCAGATTGGTTTCGCCCCACTTCTAGACTGCTCAAGTGAGACATTCGTACACTCTACCATAACTTCTCGTTCGGACCGGGTTAGCTCCTTAGTTCCTTACTAGCCCGAGCACTTGGAAGGTATCTCTACAACTGTGCTATCATCTATCATCTGCATACCCATAGATACCGGGCATCAGCAGATCGTTAATATGCAACAGGAAAACAGTTGCAGAGAGAACAGACCCCTAAGGAACTCGGAGAGACCGTTCACTGAGGAAGAAATTAGACTAGGGGAAATGCCGTACGCTGGAAGCTTACTCAAAAGGCTAGCGTGCTATACCCTGTCGAAAGTTTTCGAGACAGTAAACTATTCCCCATTCCTCATATTTTTTATTAAGTTAGTGAAAGTCTGCCCTGAAAAAATACATTCTTATACTGTTGAGAGCTTTTTATAAAGTTAAAGCAGTCCTTTCAAGACTACTATTTTGAGGAAGCAAAACTGAGTTATCTAAATCTAATAAGTTTTCACTCAAATTTTCTTTCTCTAAATAAAATAGAGCTATTA
The DNA here is from genome assembly GCA_958295575.1 of Leucania comma. NCBI lineage: Eukaryota > Metazoa > Arthropoda > Insecta > Lepidoptera > Noctuidae > Leucania > Leucania comma. The sequence goes on from OY282468.1 coordinate 10,269,175, forward strand.
TTCTACCAAAAGGTAAGCCATTAGTTTGGTAAATACATCGAGTCTCGACACTTATTTCTTGTTTTCTTAATATATGGTCCAAGCGCCGTACTAATACGTAGAAATTGAAAGTGTTTGTTTGACACAGGTACACAAAGTCTTCCGCACACGTAGGCGTGATACGTTTCAACTCAGAAGCTGTTCATAGAACGCTTTGTTATGGACCTTGAATATTCCTTTACATTGTTCAAGTTACATCCATTGTGATTTAAATGTCAAACGCCATATTTAGGACCACTTGTTTGACTATTTCGGATACAATAAATATGAGAAAAAATTCGTCGTTCTACCGTTTTACTAATAATTGTTTTGTGGTCGGCACCTCTAGAATGTTTCCTTTTCAGCCGTCATCTCATTTGTTACACTTTTTGCAGCTCTATAATCGTAAAAGATTATATGGCTCCAAAAAGTCAATCTCTCGATTATTGGATATTCCAATACTTTGAAATCCATCCAGAATGGGCTGTGATTATTTTTGTACATACGCCAGCACGTCAATCTACCCCATCTGTCAAATTTTACCAATCGAACATTAACCTTCCTCCATTGCGATAAGGTTGAAAAATGAAAATCTAATAAAGACATTTGACAGATTGAGGTAGGTTGATGTGCTGGCGTTTTTTGTTGTTGGTTAAAAAATAAAAAAAATAAAAATAAAAAAAAATATATAAAATAAAAGTTTTTCTGAAAACCACAACAATACTGGTTATAAAAAGAAGCAACAATTAGCATTTCTAATATTTGTATGAAAAAAAGTGAGCACGTAATGGGAAAATCTCACCATCTCTTTTCTATGCGCATAACCTAATGGCGGTAACGTCACATTGTAGTTTGTTCATCCTTTTTCTGTTTCTTGAGTTTCCCCTTTCATCAGATTTAAAAGTTTTCTAACTTACCTAATTTTGAATGGATTTGAAAAATTCTTTCTATTTGCGGTTTTGGACAGTTATTTTTTGACATAAATGATTAAAAATAAGTCAAATATTGAAATATTGATCATTACTCGTACGATATAAGAAAACGGCACTTAAGGATTTTAGAAGATACTCCTGTGGCAAAAATATACATACGGAAGGAATTTAAGTTAAATTTTTTGAGTAACAGTTACTTGAAAAATTGCTTCCTTGCCACTGCACGGGAGCATCAGTCCTATACATTATTCATCATCATTGGCTTGCTTTGTTTAATCCACTGCTGAGTCTCCTCAAGTCCCAGTACCATACTTCCCAAATCTATTGTCTTCTCTAGGTTTTGATCATTAGTAGATCATCATTTGACTATTGATTGGCCATTGTTCCTCCTACAGTCTCTCAGCATCCATTCAGTGATGTTCATGTGAAATATAAACTTCAACTGCCATCATTACACCTAGCAAAGTAATTCTATCTCCATTTCAGAGACGCTATCGTACCGTAGTCCGACATTTTTTATTTGCATTTGTAAATGTTTATTTCAAGACTGTCAAGGATATTTTTTTCCTGGTAGGGGTCGTATTATAATTTCTAATGTTAGGTGTGCATTAACATAAGAGGTTTGCTCATGATTTAGTTAGAGGATCAACATCATGCCAATGCGAAAGACCTTGTTTTTTACGCATATAAAACAATAAGGACTACATTAAAATAAATATGTTTAATTATGGAAACAAGATTGTAATGGCGCTAGGTCTAGCGTGATGTTTTGACCGAAAATAAAACTAATCGCTATTTATAGAATACTAAGATTATGCCATGTTTGTAACCTATTAGAAGAGATCGTAATACGTAGGTAGATTTGCTTATAGATTGTGGAATTAAGTAACATAGAGTTGATAATACCTCCTCTTAAAGCCCGGAAATGTAAACATGACAATTAAATCCCGGAATGTAAATAAGTTGAACTAAATCGCTTTATTGAAGAATCAGCAAAAATTTAGATTCTTCAATATAATAATTCGGTTCAAATGTACTCAAAGCGCAATAAGTAATTAGCAATTTAATAAATCCTGTGACGATTTTATCGTCATGTTTATATTTCGAGGACTTTAAAGGAAGTTTTATCAACTGTATGTTATTTACTTCCACGAGCTTTAGGTAAATATACTACCTAGTCTCATCTCTGCTTAGTAGTCAAGCTCAAGAAAACACTCGGAAAAAAACTGTTGCCAAAGCCAATCCGCTTTTGCCCATAGGAATGTAAAAGGTCGGAAATGACGTATCAGGTGTTATCTTGGTTTGACGGTGACGTAAGCCCTAAATAGTCGCTTATGCGATGGACAGAAGTTATACGCACTTATACGAGAAACGGATGTATTACCAGTGAACCGCCCAATGCAACCGGCTCCCCCATAAAGATAACGATTGTTTTTAATAATCTACATTCAAGTTATGTTGCATTTTACTTACTCAGAAACCTACAGATGCTTCAAAACGAAGAGAGGGTCAATTAGTATTTGCAGTAATCTGTTTTATGGCCTTTTAATTGTTATTTTCGTAGCCCAATTATCTATTACTTAAGCATCAACTACGCAAAAATCTGTTCGTTTGTTCTTTATATTATAATCAAATCTATACGTTTTCCACAGTGCATGCTATCAGTATAATAATATGCGACGCATTACAAATAAAATACTTGGTTCACATATGAATTAACTACAAATGATGTCACATTTAAATATAAAACTATGATAGGTGAGGTGTGGACCGATTGTTACTAAAATAACCAACAAACTACAAGAAAAAACAAGCCTGTTTTTGTATTAACTTATCTACGACGTAATGAGTTTGATGCAAGCAGAATTTAAGTGTGTGTATTTGTATATTATCTACCTGGTAAGATTGAGCACTTTGTATGCTTATTGTGGATTCATCAACGCCAAACAAAATAAATGACAAAACGAAACAGTCGTCTAAGTATATACCCACTCATTCATAGACATTTTTCAAGCACATACTGATTTTAAGCTAACCAAAATATTTTTTATTTTCATAAATCTCAGTAATTGATCGTAAAATCTTACATTTTGCGTGGAACAAGAGTCTTTTATGATCAAGCACAGATGGTGAAACAGTTATTGTTAAATTATTATTTGATTATAGTTCTAGATCAGGTCCAACCAACATTAATCAAAAAACTAAAAGTATTCTAGCTATTGAAAGAACATAAATTAAACCTTATACATAAAACAGATAGGGCACTATCAAATAAGAACCAAGCCACTCCAAAACATGTGCACAGATTTCTTATGTGATATCGATTTGGATGTGTTAAGACAATGGCAACTCGTTTACAAGGCGCATGACCAACGAAGTATGTTCAGTTAATAGATCAGATATATTGGTATTATGGCATTTAACTAAGTATGCTTTACTTGGACCAAACGAGAATATAAGATTTACATTCTGTGAACACGTTCGCACACGAGAATTGCGTCATTTATGCTTTTAAAACGAAATTCCAATGGTTTTATCAGTTGGAAACACCTGAACATTTTCAATCATCACATCATTAGAATCATCCAGTAGAATATGCTCACTTGACCGATACAATTTGAAAATATAAGTTTCAAAGAAATTTAAAGCAAAGTTCTTTAGAAAACCAAAAGATTTTCTACTGCGCAGTAGAATGAGGGTGGTGGCTGTGTATGTTTATTTTCTTTTTTGTCTGCTGCAGAAGCCCTCGGACTAATGAACCGGTTTTGTTGGTTTTTGGAACAACTGCCATCCATACTTTTTGTTTTCCGAAGAATTTGTTTAATACTGCATTATGTTTTCTAAGCATGTTAACCGTAATGCTTAGTCTGTACAAAAGCTATCGTTTCGTGTCTTGTAATATTTTAATTTAATTTTAAAATGTCTCCGAAGAAAATCACACGCAAATATACAAATATATACAAATATGTTTTTCACAAATATCTGAGCTTTAATCGGTGTTTAGTCATTTTAAAATAAAGTTTAAATTTTATTCATTATAATATCTAATTATAAATTCTTCGCAAAGATTCAAAAATTCTTATAACTACGAGTACTGTTAGTGGCAGCTCGGGAGAAAAAAAATATTGATCCCTCCACTTGGCATCTGTAATTAAGATTTTCATTATTAAAGCTGTTCAAATGTTTATTACACTTTTTTATTGCAGGGCTGAATTTAGAGGGCGGTTTTATGTCGCCGATGTCACCGCCGGAGATGAAGCCAGACACGGCGATGCTAGACGGCCTGCGAGACGACTCCACCCCGCCACCCGCCTTCAAAAACTACCCCCCGAATCACCCCTTAAGTGGTTCCAAACACCTCTGTTCTATATGTGGAGACAGAGCGTCGGGAAAACATTATGGAGTCTACAGGTACTTTACAGTTAAAGCATAATTTAATGTCTTTCGAAATAACTTTCGTAATATTTTGTTAATGAAGTTATATTGTTATGTAGAGACTACGTTCTCTCGTATGAACATCTTAAAAGTATTTTGTGTGCCATACGTGATGTTATCATCGATATAACTTAGTTGGAAGGTATTGACTTCGTTCTCGATATTTCTTACTTAGCCCTCCCCCTGAGGCCAGATGTTCGATACACAAGAGTTTGACTGTGAAGTTTTTGCTTAAATTTTTTACCGCTGCCATATGCAACATAAGTTGGTCAGACGGTTTTGAAAACTTAAAAGGGTCTTCAGCAAAAGATCTGTTAAAACTCGATGCTATAGGAAGACTTTAATTCCAAGAATAAGATTTTTTTTGAAGTCTTCCTATTACATCCAATTTGCATAGTTCAATGATTAGGTTCGAAATATGAGTTCTCGTAAAATTGTAAGTTGAGTAAAATAGTTCATTCATCATTTTCCTCAGCTATTCTGTTTCTCTGACGGACATAGTAGCATGACAAGATGTTTCACAATAATAGACGAAAACAGTGTGTAAATATAAAATAGCCCTGAATATGTTTTGGCAAAATACACGCTCACCTTTCATTATTGTTTTTTCAAATGCGACAGAGTTATAAATACGAACCAAATTAAGGGGTTTATATCTGCTGAATCGCTAACCGCTGGGGTAAAGGAAAATCGTGGATCGTAATAAAAAAAAATTCAGTCTGTCTGAGCAGATATTAGATCACTCTTGGGAAACCTAGACTTAGATCCATTCGTATAGAATTAAATGTCAATCAATTCGTTTCGCATTCAGCTACGGTCTATGATGGGTTATGGATCTTTGTTATTTTAATTAAAAATGCAAAATGGCTGGGGATTGTGAATTTTTATTATAATTAAAAAAACTTGATTTAACATCACGTGCTTATAGAAGGCCGTGTATGGAATGTTACGAATATTGTGTACAGACATCTTTATAAGCCGTGTTGTCGTTTTAATAGGCAATTTAAGATTAGGCGGTATTTCGTTAATGAGGAACATTTCGCAACGAATAATATTTAACCACTAATATTTTCGCAATTAATTTTACCGAAGCTTTGTCTCTAAAGATTTATTTTAGTATAAATAAAATGCCAGAGATAGTTATTACTTTACGACTGAAAATAGTATCCCGCTACGATTGATGGTGAAACGTAGGTCGTCATAAATACGAAATTTAATTATACTTGATGAGAATAATTACAGAGATAATACCTAGGGTATTGTTGGTTAGTAGGTAAGTATATAATATGGTTGTACTGTTTATTTTTGTTGATATAATAATATAAGTAGGTGGAGATGCCGCCGTCTAGACAGGCGCGCTGGTGTTGCGTCGGTGTTCAAAAGAACGCTGTTCGTGTGTACGCGCGTAGCTTAGATACAACATTTATTGGTTGCGTGTAAAATGAATATTATGTTATGGCATGCGCAAAATTAAAGATTTTACACCTTCTTATTATTCCCTAACGTTTTAATTGAAGTCGGCGGGCGTGGGAGTGTTCGTATATTCGATTCTTTTATATTTTCACACAAATGCTTCAAAACACTATTGGGGCTAACTTTACAGACTATTAGTATATAAAATACATGCTATTCATTATTTAAACGATTTACAATTCTATCGATCGGTAACCGCTCGTAATGCTATTCAGAAGGCATTTTTTTCATCTTGATGTTTTTTTTTTTGTTGATTTAAAAATCACGCATTGGAGGGCAGGTAGTCTTTCATGGCTTTTACATCATTTGAGTCAATATAAGTAGATATTTTTTGCGTTGTTTGTGACTTGCTTTAAAATATGAAGAATTTCTGTGTACTTACCTAATAGTATTAAATGCTTTATCCAAGCAATTGAACACAATACTCTCGTTCTGCCTTCATTCACGCTGAACGTAATATATCTGTCATAGGACGGATAGCTATCAATCTTAGGGTGTTTGCCTCCTTACCATCCTACCATACCTACCTACTGTAGTTGACTTGCTGTCGTTCGCGGCTTCAATTACATTCTAGGAAAATATTTACATCAACATCTTCCACAATTTTATCCGAATGACGTCCAGCGCTTGCCATACAATGCTTCAATACATTCAGATAAAAACGTATCTTATAATTTAATATATGTAGCTCATATAGTCCGCCAATATGCCAAATATCATACAAATTCAGTCGTGAATTCGTGATGGAGTAACAAACGTATAAATTCACAAACAAACTTCATCATTTATATTAGATTAGGATGTTTTCGTACATTTCTATCTACTAAATCGCCTGGTTGATCCGCCCTTCTAACAAAAACAATCCCTGACGCCTCCAACACCCCCGAAGCGAAGGAAGGGCGTTATTAACAAATTAATCTCAACAAATTCCTGATATCGCAAATTCACACATTTGTTTATTTTCGCGTCTTATAAATAATTATACGGGTATGATGAGATGTATAGAGTGTAAATTCGTTCGTTGGCACGTCTTTTGAGGCATGTACATAGACAGAACGCGTGTACCGCTATTTTTGTAACCAAGCTTTTTTTGTGTTATACATTTTTAGGGATACCACATAAAAATTTTAGTAATTCATTTGGCTGTTATGGTCGTGTATAAGCCGGTTGTCGTCTTGACGAATAATGTTACAGTGGGTGTGGGCGTTAGCCCTAGGCCCCGAACAATCCCTAGATTAGGCTGGGACAAGAGCTTAGTTATTAATCTTGGTGACTGAGTGAGACAATAGATAGTCAGAAGTCTGAAAAGCTTGGTACCTAGTCTGTCTAATAAGAATCGTGTTATTGAATAAATCACAAAAGAATTGCTACATATAGCCGTTATAGACTTCAAAACCATCTAACTAATGTGCCTCAAACTGATTTCATTAGAAAGACAATATATGAAGATAGTTCAGACCGGTAAAACAACTATACACATAATATATTTTTTATTGTAAATAAAAAAATAGGAACTTAAAATTAATAAGGTGTCACAATGGGAGGTCTTATCGCTAAAAGCGATTTTTACAATGCACAAAACATGTACTTATTTTTCAAACAAATAAACAAAACCTATATTTTTTTGCGTTGTAGTGCAACCCGGGTATCTTTTAGTTGTATAGTACCTACTTTAGGTACTAGTGTTACTGTAGTACTATAAAACTAAAAAATACCTGTACCTCTACCATGAGTTTTAAGCAATAGTATTCGTCGCTACTCGATATCGACGCCGTAAATATTTTGTATTGCAAATTTTGCAGCGCCTCTAGCGGTCACTTGCAGAAGCAAAATTTGCCATACAAAATATTTACGGCGTCGATATCGAGTAGCGATACTAGCGACGAATACTATTGCTTAAAACTCATGGTAGAGGTACAGGTCCCGCTCCGGCTTCACATGGGTAAAAATTATGTATGTAAACCTTCCTCATTTATTATTCTATCTATTAATGAAGATCACGTCTTAATATATTTCGTGGTAGACGCGGAAAGCCATTTTGTTTTATACTTACTGCGTAATAAGATTAAAACAAATGGTTCTCATAATAACTCAGAACAAACATTTAGCAACTAGGTTGTATAGGTCAGTTAAACAGTTGTTTCTTGTAAGATACTGCTATACTACGGCTGCATGCGTTTATACTAGGTATCTAGCCTAGTGCGAGTTGTTTTTACGATAGACAGGATCGAAGCGATAACCGTGTCTCTGAAGCGGGCCAATCGGAGCGCCCAACGAAATAGAATAGAATAGACTTTATTGTACACCAAAAAGTAACAATTCACACATTTCAGTCGCGTTAACGTGAAACAAATTGGCACTAAGCACTCTGAATCAAACACAGATAGATCAAGGTAAGGCAGAGCGACCGAGACAAAAGGACGAAAGGAAGTCCTGTAAAAAAAAAATCTACCAAATATTGGTCTTTACAAATATTTACTTACAATCTAAAAATGAAAGCGAAATCGTACAAGAATCAGTAAAGATTACAAAAGCTATAAAAGAAAGCTTTTATTGCAAAAAAACTTTAACAAGTCTAAACGAAATACCAAATTCAACCTCTTTGACTTAAATCTTAAAGGTCTAGTCTAGATATTATTTATGATTTATTTTATGTCAATAGAATTACTAAAATGTCTTTATTGAATACAAAATGGCAGACTGTCAAACATATATAATACACGTTGGGGAAACCGTCGTAAGGATCAGTGCATACCATGCTATAAATGTCATCATCCGTTTTATTTTTAGTTTTTAAACTTGTGTCAAAGTACTAGGTTATTTTTAAAGAACTGAAATATATACAGGGATTTTTTGAGGTGGCAGATCATCCAGTGACTTTTCACGGTCCGGGTGTAGCAGCATGAAGGCGTGTCAAACGTTTTGTTGACTTTTAGTCAGCCCACACCTGTGTCAAAAATTAAATCGATTTTAGATTCAGACACCTTTTGAATACCGTAATTTGAGACACAATAGAAAGACAATAGGTGTGCGGACACCGGTGTCCTCTTGGGATTTGACAGTTTAACAGCGCTTTGTTCTTATTTTATTTTTAGGATCTCTGCGCGGCTGAAAATTAAAGTAAAAAAAAAAAAACTTAAAAAAATATAATGTCATTTAAAAATCTACCTATATTTTCTTGGTTATATGTTACTAGCTTCTCCCTGCGGCTTCGCCCGCGTAAATATCGGTTTCTCTATACAAAATTCCAACCCCCATTTTACCCTCTTAGGGGTATAGTTTTGTAAAATCCGTTCTTAGCGGATGTCTACACCCTATAAGGAACTTACCTGCCAAATTTTAAGTTTGTAGGTGTTATAGTTTCTGAAATTTCATGATTAATCAGTGAGTTGTATTTAGTAGATTAATTTCCAGGGTTTTATCTTCATTAGCAATACTAGCGGATGGTGTAATAGTACTGCCAGTCCTTTTATTTCAAAATGAACGTGTCCCATCTCGTTGATTTTGTTCGTGGCTAAGAATATTGATTTTTCAAAAACCCAATGATACAGTTTTAGTTGTTTATCAAAATCAAACCCTTTGATTCCTTGTGAGAGTTTTTCGCGATTCCTCATAGTTTCGAATTTAACCGTCTACGCCTCTTGAAAAATTCATCCTGTATAGTATGTTGATTTAATGGTACAGGGTAATAGTACTACTATAATACCTATCTCTCTATAATTTTCCAAGATTTGGATTAGTTGCATTGGATAACCAACTTTTATTTACTGTCAACCTTTCATCAAGCCAGGGGAGAGCGAAACAAGCGTCTTTATTCATGGCTTACCAAACATTCTAGAAAACAAAACAGAACATTACGTAAGTTAAGTAGGTACCGCACTTAATGAATACACCATGGATCCGCATTAACATAGGAAACATAAATTATGTTCTCCCAAGGCAAAAGGAAGCCATAGTATGTACGAACGAATTAATTCTTTCATGATAATGCCGGTTATTCTAAGCTGTCTGGTCTACTTGTGTTCCACGACGTACTTGTTTTCAGTCGGTTGCGCAGTATCGACCCTATGTAAATTACGCTAACGTAAAACGCAATGAAATGTGAAACTACTCCCACTTTGATGGGTTTTCATTTGGTGAAGAGGGTGGAGGTTTTTCTGATATTCACGCTGAGCTGAATACCTACTGAAGAAACAAATGACTGTCTTTGTAAGTGTCTCCTAAGGTTTTGAATAAGATAGATACTTATTTCACGTTTTCTGCTACCTACTCATATTGTGAGCCGTTTGATAAATTATATTTATTTTGCAAGTAGGTTTTAAAAACACTTTTATACGTCAATTTTTTTCCGTCACTTCAAACTAGATGAGGCCGGCGTTAGCTAGGTGACTACCCTGAGAAGAAACACCGAAACATACTCAGGAGTCAAAGTCTATTTTAAAGTCCATACAGTAAATATGTATTGGTCAAATCTTGGAGTTTCTACATCTTTGTCCACCCCTGCTCCCAGTACGCGGGGACGCGTCTGCTCAAAATTCTGCGCCACGACAGTCCGTCCTGGGTTGTCGATTGGTATTTGGCAATTGGGCTTTCTCGGTGTTAGACCACCAGGTTACCGGCGGGCGGCCCCTTTTTCTCTTTTATTTGGGTAAATTTAGGGCTGTTTTTACCACATGGTCTTCGCTACACCTCGTAGCATGTCCAATTGTCCATACCATCATAGGCGTTGCTCTGTAATTTTCCGTGATTGGTGCAACCCCAAAACTGCCCCGTACGTGTCCTGTATGAGTGTCTTTAAGTTTCTACATCAGACAATTATATATCAAACTTATGCGGTGTGTTAGTGGTATTCGTAACAAACACACATTTTAGTTATCTATCGCAGTAGATGTAGATACACTAACAATACACGCACAAGCCTTTAGTCTATTGACATTTACTTAATTGCTAGAAACCCTTCAATTAGTGAAAGTATTCTGCTTGTTTTATTTTGTATCTAACAAACAACAACGTTAACAGCACTGATAAAACAATTATCGATTCGTATTCCACTTTTAATACCTAAACACGATTGTAAATTGAATTGAATAACCTTCAAAACTTTCAAGTTCAATTTAATCGCGCGCCATTTTGTTTAGTAGGTACCTATCGTAGCTTGAAACAAACGTTACACCTACGAACAACCAAATATAAAATATTCCTAATTATACATCATTAATTAGTCCATAAAACTAAATTATAGCTCATATCATTGACATATTAATAGCCAATATATCACAAGGGTTTCATCGGTTTAAAACAATAACTTGAGCTATAAAGGGTGTTCTTTGTAAATTCTAAAGAGTAGTACAACTACCTGCCTAATTTATTGGCGTGCGTGCTCGCACTCGAGTTGATTTAAAGCTCTAACGTACAAGATTTAAAGCTATGTTTGTAAACTTTTCAAGAAGCTGGACAATGGCCACTTGACCACGCCTGCGACCACGGTCCCGCACCATTGATACAGCTATCGCATCATAGTAACTAGGTAAAACATAAACATATGTATATGTACGTATATATGTTATATAAATTCTTTTTACAATATTGTCTGATTCACAAATATAGAGTGACGAACGCGCGAAAAATTTCATGTAACGGTTCGATTTCACATTAGCATCTACAATTTCTAAATTCGAGGAATCATTTATGCGTGTTATTTATATTCCTTAAATCAATATCCCATTAGTGGTGTAAGTGAAAAGAAAGTGGAATTCGTCACGACTGGACGAAGTTGCGAAACACATGTCGATGTCGAAGGCTCGAACGCAATCATGTCATTAACGTTGGCCTGAGAAAATTACATGCGTCACCGTCACCGCTTGTTCCTTTTGACCGGGCTCTTATTGATTTTACTCTTGCTTTTTATTTCATCGCACAACCAACCGAGTAATGCGCAGTTCCACAATTTCCACTTAGACAACATAAGTAATCTATATGCAAGTTTCTGCATAAAGATTAGTAATGCTGATATTGTAGAGTTTGTTATTTGCCGTAAATATTAGACAGAACATATTTTTCCAAGATCTAGATGGAGGACAACTTTATCTCCTCTACACTTGATTTCAGTGCAAATCACCTATGCGGATGCAGGTCCTACATATGATAACTAGTGATGTCATATTCAAATCACATTTTGTTGATGGTTTTCCCTTTCAAAAGTGATGTAAGCTGGCAACTATAAGAAGTTCCTAAGTGTTTGTTGTGTTATTTGCGTAGTTGTTTCTTGCTTCTACATTTTTATTACTCCTTAAGCTGACTTTTACGTTTCTCGTGATCTAATACATCCTTCGTTTAATTTCATTATCATTCTTTTATTTGAAACAGACTGTTCCGAAAATAGTTTTAATAACTTTGATCATAAATAGAGTTACTTATATCTTTGTACACAGTGAAACGGAGCAAGTTCAACAAATGAGCCCAATTTAACGATATGTTTTCTCATTTTCATTAATAGTCTATATAGCTCAACACCCAGGGATATCGAAATTACGTGGGATAATATGATCGAGTGCCCGCCGATGTCATCCTTTATTCCCGAAGGATCTATCGGAATTATACCGACGCAGAAAATAAAGTATTTTTCTACGAGAACTATTATTACGTAATATTCTTCTTGCAAAGATTTATGGGTACGACAAAGTTTATTTATTTATGTAATGCGAGTTACACCAATTGAATAAAGTGAATTTGAAATAGACCACAATGTGCTAAATTGATTCGTGATGCATGCTCCGCGATGTTGCGATAAAGGACCGAATATACTGGAAGAACTCTTATTTAGCGCGTTGTTTAAGAAAATGTTAGATTGAATGGATTTAATTTTATTAAAATTAGGCTTTTAAGCGACCTACTTTCGAAGGAATACCAAAAGCCACGGTTTTGCTTATGTCTGTAACTAGACGTCACAATGACATATCAACATCATTAACAGAGACTTTTAGGCCCGACGCGGCTGCTCTACGGAAAAACAAAGTAACTAACATTTTTTCATAAATCAATGTTTTTACATTTTTGGTACTTTTAAAGCATAACGTGCTTTAAAAGTACCAAAAATGTATCTTTTTTTTTTAAATTTAAAAGATAATTTACAGCTTGTCATAAAATTGTTGTACAATAGGTAGAGCAAACTATTTCATGCATTATTACATTTAAAATATGATGAAACGATCAAAACCACGTTTTAAGTAAAGACTTTTCCGTTTTTTCGTTCTCCTGTAAAATTTACTTAACTGTAATTACTTTGTTCTTCCGTAGAGCAGCCGGACGGTTGCTAGGGCTACGGGATTGTTCGAAAGATTAACAGTACCTCTACCATGAGTTTTAAGCAATAGTATTCGTCGCTACTCGATATCGACGCCGTAAATATTTTGTATGGCAAATTTTGCAGCGCCTCTAGCGGTCACTTGCAGAACCAAAATTTGCCATACAAAATATTTACGGCGTCGATATCGAGTAGCGACGAATACTATTGCTTAAAACTCATGGTAGAGGTACTGGACTACTGGATCGCAAAAGGCATTCCATAGGGAACATAGATGGATTCCAGTTAGTGGAAATCTGAAAGTCCCTCTAGCTTCATCTATGGCGGGAGGAATTATTTGAATAATTCACCACCCGAAAAAAGTAGCTAAAGCTTCATTGACTGTTTATAATTAATTGCCTTATTCATCCTTAAATGCTTTAGGTAGTTATTATAACTCACCTTGAAACAATACCATATCAAAGTCATAGTTACTTTTCGATTATTGCCCGTTTCATTCTTAATTCAGTAGTATCCATATCGACAAACGATTATACTGTTTCTAAAGTCTTTATTAATTCAATAGCTAATTTCAAGCTGTCTAGGGCTATTTATACCATTGCTACAAGGAATGATATCGATCAATGCTTTAAACATGCAACGGTCAGTTCTAGTGTCTTCTACATATTATATAGTTATTAGATGTTATGTTCTTTGTTTATTAATAGTATTTATCTCTACGAATGGTAATTAGTTCGTGGTTCATAGTTAATGACTGAACTGGTTCGACAGTCATGAATTATTTTATCGTTTTATTCATAAGTGATACATCATTATTACCTAATATCTGCCACTGTTTAATAATAAGTACAACGTACAAATTCTAATTAGTCTTATCAATCTCACCTTTTTTTTTGTTTTTGTAGCCATGTCAGGACATAAGAAATTACAGTTCTTTTAGAACTGTTTGCTTTTAGCCGTATGCAGATATAACTGCCATTGTTTTTCTAGGTTTATGGTAATTTTGAGATGTTTTGTATACTTATGTATGCTCATTCAAATGTTTCTCGACTCGAATGAAGCTATGTTATACGTAGCTTTTGTTGGGGAGAAATCGATTACTTTCAACGTTTGAATAAGTAAATAATAGAGGCTCTTGCCGGGCAATTAAGGCTTCGGTAGCTAGGTTAGCTTTTAAGTCTTCATTTCTTGAGAACCTTGTTCGATGTGGCGACTTCAGGTTTTCTTGTCAATTTGAAAATGCAAACACCAGCAGTGAATTAATAGTATCGATGACTTGGTTGATGATCATCGTAGTTATGGTGTTTTTGAGATATTCCACGAATTTTATAATTTTGTTCCCCAATGCGCGCGCACCAACGATGAAACATAGTTATGAGCATGAAGGATTCGTAATAAAAGATATCAATAGACGTTTTAAAATTCATAAATGTTTGTGTGATGAGCATGATCATTTGTTTTGAGTCTTGTAATTTATCTATAAAATATGTGTGTATATTTAAAAATACATTAGTATGTCTATCAGTTGTCTAGTACTTACTCATAGGTCATAGCACAAGCTCTGCTTAGATTGGGGCTAAATGGCGTTGTATGATAGTTGTAAAATATTATTACATATCCTAATTATTATTTATTATGACTACCAGGAAAGCAAAAATAAACTTGAACTAGGTGAGATTTAATATTCAGTTCAATAATTCTTTATTAAATATTTTGAAATTGAACCATTTGTTGTTTTGACAAATACAAAGAGTGACAGAAATGGAATGGAAAAGGAATAAAACAAATCAATATAAAACATAATAACGTTTTATAATCACAGCGTGACACAACATAATATAAATATTAATTTGTATATATTGTTACTGGTCACAAAGCTTGAATAATAAATTGAATTCTTAACACTTTTAAATCTAGCAGTGGGTATTAAATCAGACATTGAACTAAATAGGTTTCGTAGGTTTGATCACAAAACTGAGTAATTCACAAGTTTTTAAATACTTAATACAAACTTTCTTCAGTACACAACTTCGTATTACGTAGGCGTATGCGCACTCCCGCTACTAGCGGGTTTAGAAAACAACAAAACGAAATATGTAATGGGCATATTCGTTGTAAACTAGTTCCGGATATGCTCGGCTGGATTCGGAATCACTCGGTGAATGCGTTTCTCTAGGATTCGACAGGGAACCGGCGGGGCCAACGACGACACAGCGGCTCGTTTTTTGTGTGTAGCGCACTGCTCCCCTCACCGCGCTTACTCCCCGCTGTAATGCATTATTTGCTATAGATATTTTTGGATCTCTATCCACACCTTGATCATTTGGTGTGCTTTGAGCAACAAAATATTTTTTTTAGTTTGATTTTGTAAGAGCACCTAATTTATTTATTTAAACTTCATGTACAGTAGTGGTAAATAGGCGGACTTAATGCAACAAGGCATTCTTTACCAGTCAACCTAATGGTGCACTTCGAAGATTACTTTTGGTGCACTACCAAGAATACCCCTTTGTTTAATCAATTCTGAACCTCAATAAACATCTAATCTGTTTGTTCTAGTTGTGAAGGCTGCAAAGGCTTCTTCAAACGGACAGTAAGAAAAGACTTGACGTACGCATGTCGTGAAGAACGCAACTGCATCATAGACAAACGACAGAGGAACCGGTGTCAATATTGTCGGTACCAGAAATGTCTCGCGTGCGGGATGAAGCGGGAAGCCGTACAGGAGGAAAGGCAAAGGGCAGCCAGAGGTACGGAGGATGTACATCCAAGCAGCTCAGTGCAGGTCCAGGTAACTATTCGTGCAATGTGATGTCACTTTGTAATTTTGTAGTTTAAAATGCTATCCTAAGAGAAGGTTGACCGTCGATGAATCGTCTTTACCGTTTCGTGAGTGTCAACAATGGCAATAAAGAAAAGTGAAGAGTATCATATCTAGACAATTTAGTAAACAAAAGCGATGATTACCTACTCGTTTAATAACTTACTTTAAATGTGCATTTGTATCATGATAATGTTGTCACTGATATCCTCTGTAGATATCAGTTCTTTATGTTTCAAAGTCAAATGAATCGGAATCCAATGAGTTGATACAACTATCTAAATTATACGATAGAATGGAATCGCTCCACATAACACACACACATATACGAGTACCTATGTACGTAAAGTACAATATCAACCTCGTCTAGCATAGCGTCACTAAAACAAATCGGAATGCGCTAAACTAAAAAATATGTTTGCTTATTGCTCAGCGGACTGATGTTTGCAAGAAGCAAATTAGCCTCTCGGATATTACACGTGCCCTTTACTTCAACTAACATAATTAGAATGAATATAAAATAGTAATGCTATTTGAATGTGAACTAACGATACAGAGACGTATACGTCTCTCACTCAAACAAGAATGGAGTGAAGTGCAAAATTGTTTATAAACAATTTTGTACTTCACTCCATTCTTGTTTAAGTTAAGTTTAATGAAAAGTTACTACGCTCTGCGTTTACTCCTTTACATAAATGCCATTATAACTTTGGAACCAAACCAATTTTAATGGTACAAAGTATGAAACAAGGCTTTGCTTCTAGCTTCACTTTGCAATATATTCATAATAATCCAAAGTCGTTATTTTTCCAATTGAGGATAAATATGATCGTAAATGTTACCATGTTGTATGGCCATAAAAATTGGTAGTAAATAATTTCTTTAACGTAAAATGAAGTTCGGTTTTTATTAGCCTCTGAACATGAAAATGAAATACGCACAAATATAAGTGCATGTTTTGATCACTCGTGAAGATACGGCATAAGGCTCAGTATTCACCAAAGTGGAGAAGAGACGAGACGAGAGATGTCTTTGAATAAACCAATCCGATTTCGTTTTTATTTCCACATCTCTTCTTCACTTAGCTTTGGTGGAAATGGATCAAGCGGAGAGAATAGGAGATGTCTCATTTTTATATAGAATTTTGTGCGATGAGCGAGCAAGGGGTGCGGCAGAGCGGAGAAGTGTCTAGTCGGGTGGCAGGGCGGTGCACGCACTCCCGGCTCCTCTTCTCTCACAGCTCACATCTCTGCTATACAAAGCTCACATCTCCTCTCCGGTATATTTCTCCTCCCACTTTGGTGGTAATAACTTGCCAGCTTCGCAACACATCTCTTCTAATCTCCTCTCCGCTTTGGTGGAAACCGGGCCTAAAGTTGGACTTTTCAACATTTCAAATAAATAGTTTTAAAAACATACAAGTTAGTTTTCTGTAACTTATAGCTATTTTATCAAAAGGAAAAGTTATTCAAAGGGCAATGGAAAGGGCTATGCTCGGAGTTCCCTTGCGCGATCGAATCAGGAATGAAGATGTCTGTAAGAGAACCAAAGTTACCGACGTAGTCTGAAGAATCTCCAAACTTAAGTGGCAGAAGACAGGCCACATTGCTCGCCGAGCGAATGGTCGATGGGGTCGTTAGTCACAGTCTTTGGAAGACCTACCACAAGGTGAGCTGATGACCTGATGAGGGCCACGAAAATCCGATAGATGCGAGACGCGCTGAACCGGTCGTTAAAAACAATAAAAAAGATCACATAAATATGGGAGATAGTCAGTCTTTCAGCTGAAATATTGATGATGATGGCGATATATATGCAGCTATAAGCCAGTACTAATAAACCAACGCATAAACCAACAATGGTTACTTCAATTACTGCTCAGTCTTTACAACAGATATTAAATTTTCTCTTGTCCCTCGGGGCACCAATTAGTGTAAGTCAGAAGTTGGTAGTAGCTACTTACCTAGCATCAAGCAGTAAAGTAATATCGTGGCATTCATTTAAAATGCCCGGTGTGCAAATAACGCTGCTAGTGATGCACCAGGACTGGCGTTGCCAGACGTTCAGATAAACCCGGACACAGTCAGGTTTTTTGGTTGCATGTCCAGCTAAATCAGATGGCGGACTATCAGGCTTTTGATCAGCTTCTTGTGTTGACAATTTTGAAATGCTTGATGGCACATGCGAACGGTGAATATAGTGAATAGGCTCTTAATAAACTAGTGTGTTGAGGCACTCGTAGATGGTGAGCCATCAACGATTACATCACTGCTTACTATCAAATGGGATCGCAGTCAAGCACTAGTTAACTACTATTGCATAATTGCAATTATTAAGCAACTACTATTTCAATTATATTGATTGATTAATAATATAGAAGACAATTTTTGAAGTTTCATTAGAATTTAAAATATTAAAGGCAAATGATATAAAGCCTTGTGGTACTTAAAAAAAATATATACTAAGGCTTAAATATTAGGGTTGACCGGCTTTTTTACGCAAATATTCGAAAGGTCTGTCCTGTTTTCGTTTTAAAACCTGGCAACCCTGACCTCGACTGATTTCTTTGTGTATAGCGAGCGTTTGTGAGTTCGTTGCGGCTGCGAATATCGACTATTTACCGATATTGATTCGTTGCGTTTCACTCGTGTTGTGATGAACGTGATTGCTGAACCGTTTGCAGATTAAATTCAATGGATGAAATGCTGAATTGTTGAAGTATGTTTACGAGACTAGTTACAGCCCGCAATTTCACCCGCATTTGTGGTTACTGCTCCGCTAAACTAACTCTTTGCTCACTGAGCACATGGATCTGGATATCTTCCACGACAAGCCGTACCAAATTTGTAAATATATATATATGCCGGATCCGGCGTTGATTTGTTGACAACAAAACAAGGCACGCCATCTAGTGGCGACTAGAAGAAATAGAGGTGGCGCGCCTAGACAGAGTCAGCCGTTTCCGCTTTGGGTACGAGCTTGGAGAGGGAGAATCCGCCGAGTACAGCGGACACTCTCAGCCAGGCCGTCGCAGAGTCAAGACGTTCTGAAACTGTCCGTTTTGTTGTTTGTACCTACCTAATAACAGTGCACTGTACCGAAATTTATTGAGAAGTAAACTGATTCAGTTCCTAACCGTTTTTATTCATTGCACGATACCCACTTAGGCCCACCTGGTAGATGACCAGAGCTCGAACCATCCTGAACGAGCCGTCATCAGAACTGGGATAAAATCGTGCAATTGAATTGACAAGATGTGTGAGCAACAGTTACGAAACACTGAAGAAAATTGGCGGTTATTATTCGAAATCGAAAATGAAGACCCGGATCGAAGCATGGACTTGAATGGTCTGATTAGGTTTTTTCTGGGGTTTTTCCCTAATCCTGAGCAACAAATGTTGGACCATGGTAACGTTGTACCCCCAGAGAGCAAACTACAACGTTTTACCCAGATTGCTAATCTACCCGAATTCGACCCGGAGAGACAAGTGTAGTAGCAGATCAAAAATCACTATGGAAAATTTGGACGTAGGCAGGCTGAAAATAAGAATACTCAAGCTTCAAGACCTCCGGTAACGAGGCAGCAAGATTGGCCTGGATTGGCCCTGGAAAACAAGGTCACATGGAGATGTCTGGGTGGAGATCCGGAGCCCTGATGGAAGAGGCGCGGTAGCAACAGTGGCGCCAAGGCATTACGCAGCGAGCAACGGGTGTATGGGTCGTCGATCCTTCATCAGAAAAAGGTCAGGTATTCACATTCCATTTTGATTCTGGAGCTGAGTGCTCTTTCGTTAAAGATGACACCCTCTGTCATATAAATTTAGGGGTAGACGTAATACAAAGGATGGTAATATTGACAGGTTTAGATAACGTATGACAGTCTAGTGTAGGTACTTGGTACTGTTAATTAATTTTGTAGTTAAAATTGATAATAGCTTAATCGAGATTTTATTGCGTTTTGCCCAACATTCATTTGCGAGATGATATTATCTTAGGCCGTGAAAAATTGTCGCAAGGGTTTAGTTCCAGTAGTGTGACCGAGATACATTTTAAAATTGCTTAGTTCACGACGTTAAAAATTATAATCAAATCAACCCTCAGGTGCTCGTAGAAGAAAAAAAAATAAATAATGAGTGAGCGGGTAGGCCAATTATTTGTGTGTAATTATTATTTGACCAAGTAATGTGGTGTTTGCTAGTCCAGCTCTTTCGGTTAAAAAACAAACGTGATAGTCCGTGACGTTATTGACTTCTACGTGTCGTAGTACATAAATCTGCTGTTGTTTCGGTGTTGAATCGTCGGTTATTTGGATTATTTTATAACCGGTAGGCGTTAAACGCGTGTAACAAAAAGTAAACTCATTCGTTTAATTGACTCATCTTTGACTGTATAAAGACGACAGTAGTGGTTTAGCGTAAATTAATTAGTAATGCGTGAGGGGGTAGACAAATTAAAAATAATGCGTTAACGGTTGATGAATTATTGGATGCAAAGATTATTCGATTAAGTAATTCGGTGTTTGTTAATTTAGTTCTTTTGATTTTAAAAAAAAAAAAAAAACGACGGGTCAGATATAATGTGCAAAGATTGCTGTAAACTAAATAAAATCGTGCATAACCGGTATTCGTTACCAATGATCTGAGACAAAATAACTCGTTTACATAGTTCGCCTTATTTTACAAAATTAGATTATGTATCAGGCTTTCAGTAGTGCTTATGACGGCGGACGGCCAGTACAAACATTTGAAGTTTAGAAATGCGATCTGAGTATTCTAATGGACAATTGTTATTGTCCTAAGCTGATCGGTAAATACCTAATTCATATTTTGAGTTGTCGATATTTTGATTATTTTGGAAACTGTTAAGTTCGCGATCGCGTTGGGAGACTTGAAGTAGTTTTGAGAACGTCGACTAAAGCCGGATTAACGTTACATTTGAAAAAGTGGAACTTTGTTTTTGATAATGAAATTTAAGTTGCGCGGTTTGATCCGTGGCGGGTGATGCCATTCGGTATGGTTGGATCCTAGGCGGGTGATGTCAGGTTACGAGGCTAGATCCAAGGTGAGGTGATGCCACTGGGTGCGGCTAGATCCTAGCAGGTGATGCCACTGGATGTGGCTAGATCCTATACGTGTGATTTCACTGTGTGTGACTAGATTTTTGACTGGTGATGCCAAGTAAGGAGACTAGATCCAAGGCGGGTGAGATCATGGGATATGGCTGAATCCAAAGCGGATGATGCCCTGTAATAGTGCCACATGCGACTTCTTGTCACGAAATCATTTCTTATCGATTTTAGTCGCGCGTTCTCTACCTTTGATGACGAAACATGATGTAGACCCCTAGGTAAATTTAAATATCGTGAGAGATTTTGCGTTACGCAATTTAAAATGAGTACTATCTTAATAAAAGGGTAGGTTTGATTTGACGAAGGTAGAAGTAGATGCATTTTCGGTAAGGGCCTTTGTTTAGATTAGAGACGAAGAGAGCAATTAAACTAAGTTAGATCCATTTAAAGATTCGTTTGAAGTAATAAAGACAGGAAGAAAATCAGCGCATAACTGATAAAATTGGGGTACAGACATAATGAGATAATTAAGTTCACACGATGATTAAACTGTAGGAGATTTGATTTATAGCCGTAGCTTAATAGAAATCAATATCCAGTGGTCACATTAGTCTGTGAGTACGCAGTATTGCGATTAAATCAGTGACTTGGCGATCCTGGAGGGATGCGCAGTTATGGTTGAGTAACTAGAGGTTACTGGGCTATGAGTAGCCAGAAATCACACGTAAAGCTAAATGATTAGTTTGATTGGTTGTGTGTATTGTAAAGGTACCTACCACGATATGTTAAGAAAGATGCCAGAAAGTCATGTACCAGTCGGAAGTAGATAGTGATCACAGTGGTGATGAGCGAGCCTAAGTTGTATGGAGCACGCGAGTAAATTTCTCTGTTGGGCGTAGTAAAGTTGTTGGTTCCAGTAGCTATGCTTAGCTCTGATGGAAGTTGTGGTCTGTAGTGACCGTTGTGAGTAGTTGACGTGGTCAACAGGATGGTTCTAGTAGCTAGTACGTGCGCGTTTAGCTCTGACGGAAGTCATATTGAGTGATACACAATGTGATCCACGGCGTTGGCCGGTGGTGGATGCACATGTGAGAGAGCAATTGTGATTGGTGTTCGGCAATGAGTGCCGTGGCGTTAGAGTGGTTTACTTGTGGGGGCTCCTAAGGCTTTATAATGAGAACAATGAACGTTGGTGCATGACTGGATGACAATTTCTATTACCCGAGTTCTTTTTATTTTGGTTTATTGAGTGTGAATTGTTCTAACATTGAACGATGCGTGTTACGGGTTCGATTCCCGCACGGAGTAGACGTTTGTGTGACCTGTAGATGGTCACTCATAGTCAAGATGTGAATTGATGGTTTTATATGTGTGAGTTTGCGTGCTTGGGGGCGCACTCACGATGCGAGAGTGGTTCCTAGGGTTTGTCAGGAGTGACCGAGCTATATGATACTGCGAGATGTATTTTGTTTCAGAGTAACACACAGAGATGGACGCCTTGTTGGAACTTCTCGTCAGTGGACATCTTCCAGCTGAGGTGGTGATGATGACTAACACACGGGGACGTGTGTCTCGCAGGATGGCCGTGCCGGATCCGGCGTTGATTTGTTGACAACAAAACAAGGCACGCCATCTAGTGGCGACTAGAAGAAATAGAGGTGGCGCGCCTAGACAGAGTCAGCCGTTTCCGCTTTGGGTACGAGCTTGGAGAGGGAGAATCCGCCGAGTACAGCGGACACTCTCAGCCAGGCCGTCGCAGAGTCAAGACGTTCTGAAACTGTCCGTTTTGTTGTTTGTACCTACCTAATAACAGTGCACTGTACCGAAATTTATTGAGAAGTAAACTGATTCAGTTCCTAACCGTTTTTATTCATTGCACGATACCCACTTAGGCCCACCTGGTAGATGACCAGAGCTCGAACCATCCTGAACGAGCCGTCATATATATTCATTTTTAAGTTTCTTGTAGGCATATTCACATAATATCGTTTTTATTAGTCTTTAAGATGTTAGAATATAAGTGTTTTGGTCTTGTACTGTAAACTTATATTTTTAAATAAATTTGAAAATAAATAAATAGGCTATCAAACACACCAAAAAGATTTTTTCAATTCTAATCAGTTATTTCTATGATCACACAAATTCGGCAGCTTTTTAATATTACTAGCTTCGGCTTCGCCTGCATGAAAGTAGGTTTCTCCAGACGAATTTTGGACACCCATTTCACCCTTAGGGTGTGAATTTTAGAAAATTCTCTCTTAGAGCTCATCTAGGTCACAAAGGGAAACCATGAGCAAAATTTCATGCACCTAGTCCCAGTAGTTTCGGCACAGCGTTGATAATTATGTCAGTTAGTCCCTCCTTTTATATTGACTTGACTTTACTTGAATTTGATTGGCTTGTTGGTCTAGGTTAGTGGCCCTGACTGCTATGCCGGAGGTCGTGGGTTCGATTCCCATCCAGGACAAATGTTTGTGTGATGAGCACGATCATTTGTTCTGTGTTTGGGTGTAATTTATCTATAGTATGTATGTATTTAGAAATATATAAGTATGTTTATCAGTTGTCTACTACCCATAATACAAGCTCTGCTTAGCTTGGGACTAGACGGCGTGGTGTGATAGTTGTGGAATATTATTATTATTATTACCTATATATAAAGAGATTATAGACAATATTATGACAAACTCCAAAAATTGAACTGCAGCGAAACCAATGACCGTAAAGCTTTTATTATTTCATCGAAATAATAATGGTTATCACTGGTTTGTTTTATTGTTCAAGATTGCAAAATTAAGTTTCTAAGATACTTAAACAGGACTGTTATTTAAATAATTACACATTAAAAAAGTTAAAGCCAGTTTTAAATGAAATCTGTGGTGTTCAAATATCGTTAGTTTTACAGATAGACGCAGTAGAGGACTTTGTTTTATAATACTAAAGATGTTTTTTTGGGTTCCGTGGCTCAAAAGGAAAAACAGAACCCTTAGAATCTCTCTTTTTTGGTTTTAAATAACGAAGAGACCAAACTATTATAGAAACACCGACTTCCGAAATTAAAGTTATTTTGCACTTTTTGGTGTTTAAAAAAAAAAAAATTGGTTTGTATTTTATTTTTTTTGTAAAAAGTTTTAATTTGTTGTAAAACCTGACTTTTTATGGGCTCCCGTTTCTCTTGGTCCTCCAGGAGTTATCAATCGAGCGGTTGTTGGAGATGGAGTCGCTGGTGGCGGACCCCAGCGAAGAGTTCCAGTTCCTCCGCGTTGGACCTGACAGCAACGTGCCGCCTAAGTTCCGCGCCCCTGTTTCCAGCCTTTGTCAGATAGGTAAGTGATGATGATGATGTGGTTGACAATGGAGCAAACTTGCTTAGAAGCCATCTTCTTAATCTTGAGTTGCCCTTCACTCTTTAGGAATCGGGTCATTTTTTCACCTAGCCATTATTGTCCCACTGCTGGGAAAAAGCCTTCCCAAAGTCTGTCCAGA
The DNA here is from genome assembly GCA_958295575.1 of Leucania comma. Taxonomy (NCBI): domain Eukaryota; kingdom Metazoa; phylum Arthropoda; class Insecta; order Lepidoptera; family Noctuidae; genus Leucania; species Leucania comma. Next base: position 10,293,711 of record OY282468.1, read on the forward strand.
CATTCTTCTCCTGCACCGTCTCGAACCAGGCCACATGGTACGCATCTAAATCATCTCGAACGTGCTTTCTTTCTGCAGAAACCTTTTTTGGAAAAAGGAATGGGGTATACCTATTTCGTTTAAGGCTTCAGAACCACTGGTTTTTAGGGCCGGCTTTGACATACCCTTCTATTGACTGGAAAGCTATGATCTGTAACTGTGTATGGTTAAAGACATAAAGCTCCAAGAGTGCCCCAATATTTACATTGTCACAATTGAACGTATATTTAATTGCCATTTTGACAGTAGTACCTATTGACTTGTTTTGCACCTCAACAAATTTAAATTAGGATCAAATGGCCTTGGATTCTAAAATGAATCAAAGAGAAACTCAGCTTGATTCTCGAAACATTTTGTGGACTATAAACAACATATTATTTCAAAGAAGCCCTAAACAAAAGGTTAGTCGGAAGGAAAACGGTAGGTATACCTACATATTGATAAACAATAGATGACGAATTCTTCAAGTTTGATTATTAATTAGTGCGATTATGCCCGGACTGCGGTCACAAGTCGGTCAATTTTCGCCGTTTAGCACCATTTGCGATTCGGCATGATTATGCAGTTTTTGTTTTACTATATTTACTAACAATGGAAGACCTCCTACAAGATGGACCGATGACCTGGCAAGGATGGATGTCTTTCGCCTGAAATGATGATGATGATGATGATGACTAACGATCTAGCTCTGACCGTCATCTCACTATTGACATTAACGTCATGTATTTGCAAATTATTATTAGGAAAAAGAAAAAATATAAAGATTAGTTGTGTAATCTTTTAAACAAAGACTGTAAATGATAGTAATGCAACTCAAGCAACCCAGTAAATTTCGGGTTTGGCCTCTTGAGATCTTGATGTATGTGGTGTCATTACATATTCACAGACCTTACAGTTCCAAAGAAAAGCCATGGCTTCGCATTCCAGGATTATGATAGTAACTGACCCTCTGAGGTTACCTGTGGCGTTTGGCCTATACACCGTTAAATATTGATCGTTTTAATCCCGTGGAGGGTCGATTCGGTGCATGTAACACTATCGATTTTTAAAGAGAAAATTAAAAAATAAAGATTTTTTTTTAAACTTGAATTTATTTACGCATGTAATTTCTTTAAGTAAACGTCTGCTTAGCGGGGCCAATGACCTGTAAGTAGTTAGTACGCAACGACCGACAACTATCTACAAGGTCATTGACTCGTATACTTAAAGAAATTAATTCCGTATATGCGTATATTAATTCGAGTTTTAGAAAAAAAGTACTTTTTTTTAATTTTATCTTTAAAAATCGATAGTGTTACATGTATCAGATCGACCCTTCACGGGATTAAAACGATCAAAATTCAACGGTGTAGAATCCCAGTTTAATAGAATAAAATCCTATTTACTGCCCGCTTCTATATAAAATCATTGATGTTATGATACGAATAGAGATTAAAACGTAGAAATAAAAATTCTTCGCGACATAAAAACTAGAGGTATGTTGATATGTATTTATGTACATAAATACATTATTACAATGACATACATAATTCCAAACTGGTTTACAATGGCGTCACAATTTGTGTCTACAAAATATATTTTTGTATGTGGCTTGAATTATTATAATACAACATTTTTGTACCAGGTCTAAGTATGTGGGGAAGCAAAGTCCGTAATTGTAATATATTTGTATCTAATTTAGCCAATCAGGCCGTTGTCTACTAGGGGGCTTACTCTCGAGTTTAATTCCGATCGATAGACATTGATATTGTAACGTTAGGTACTCTTGAATTCGATTCTAGCGTCAAATTGGTTTAAAATTGCGTGACCACACGCCAAGCCCAATCCCCATTTTACTTAGTTTCCCAAAAAGGTCACGCAATTTGGCCCTAGCATCGAATTCAAGAGTACCTAATGTCACAATTCCAATGTCTTCTGATCGGAATTAAACTCGAGAGTAAGCCCCTAGGGCCATGAGAAAACTTAGGAAAATGTAACCCGTGATTCTTAAAGAAACTTGAGGAACATAGGTGTGATTTTACTCAGTAAAAGTCTGACACGCCAGCTTTGCCCTAGAGCAGGAAAAGTAATTACATGATCCCCAGCTCAAAAGAAAATCTGCCTATGTACGTTTACATTTACATTCAATTTCATTTTGATTGTATCTAACTGGTATGGTAATATATTGAGAACCTTAGAAACTAATCTCATGCCTGCCAGGGTTCCGGGATTGTTCGAAAGATTTCCGGCCCTGGAACGCAAAGGGCAACTGATGGAACCCAGGTGGGTATTGGTCAGAAAAGTCTGATACTCCCTTTCGCTCCACCCAGGGCAGGAGAAGTTATTTGAGATATTTTCCCAACTAAAATATAAAGAAAAATGTCTCATGTTTTAAATTGATTAATGCGTTTAAAATGGCTGTCTTCAACACTACATTAATTCGTAATTATTTGCAGCTGTATATCCTTGTCAGATTGAGCTGGCAAAAAACTGAGGACGACGATAATATAAAAAAAAATTAGTTTGTTATTCAAGTTTCTTGGAATATTAACGTTAACTTGCTCATGGATAAGTGATTTGCGTAGTTTTAAAGACACATTTTCTTTGTGTATTGTATTCCGAAACGGGTAGGCGATGTAGGTTTTTTTTTTTTTTTTTTTTTTTTGTGGTAGGTAAAAATCATCCAATGACGAATCCCGCCCTTGGGTGGGGCGGGAAACAGTGTCAGACTTTTACTGACTAAAAAACCTACCTTTCCATTCCTTGCCTTTATCCTGGGGCCTTTGGTGACAGTCTCACATAACCTTTGGCCCCAGTAGGCTTCGGCCCTGCTGGACCCCTACAGTATGCTGACAACTCCTTGAGGCGCGCGGGAACGGTGCGCGCCGTAGACGACCTGAGCTCGGACCGGTCTGTTACCGGACGGACGGACAGCGAGCTACCCATTGCCCACCGTCCGAGGCGATGTAGGTGGCGCTGTCTCTTTTAAAGTCCATACAATTATGATTCAACTCTCTGTTACTACCTCTTTCAGATAAATGTACAGGTGTATATAGGGTGACTGGTAATTAGTAAACGATACTTAAACACGTGATTGTAGTCATGATAACAACTTCTACTATGCGATGCGCAGATTATTTTCGCGGTACCGGGGTTGGTCCCATAGAAAAAGTTGTTTGTTATCATGACTACGATCACGTGTTTAAGTATCGTTCACTAATTACCAGTCACCCTATGTAAAAATAAGTTTAATTAGGAATTTAAATCCCTGATAAATCAGATAGATAGATATACAACTTTCAATCTTTATAATATCATTTAATTAATTAAGTGGGCATGGCACATTGCTCGTAGAACAGATGGTCTATGGGGACGAAAGGTTCTGGAGTGTAGTCCGATAGATGCGAGACGCACAGGACCGGTCGTTATGCCGACACTTGGGGGAGGCCTATGTCCAACAGTGGACGTTTTTCGGCTGAAATGATGAACTTAATTTTAACCAACGTTGTTATACTTCTGGATTTTTTTATGAGAACTTGATTTTCCGACTCATAAAGTAAACAATGAAAAAATAAATTGGAAATTCTCGATTGAACGTGATCCGTATTTATATTTCTTAGAACTGCCACCCTGTGTGTAAGCCCATTACAAATTCTTATAAAAAACACAAGCAAAGAATATTTTCCTCAAACTGAGGTAAACCGATACATCGGCATCGAATGGTATAAAAGACATTTTTTTATCCTTATAATTTCTTTTAGAAGTGTAGCGAATGGAGATTTATTGCTCTGAGTTTTATATAACCTTGTTATATACATAGGCGTGTATTGAGGGTGAAGGAGGGGGGGGGAGCGTGGGGGCCATGCTCACTCCTATATTGTCTAACGCCCACTTCAGGATATGGAGCTACAAATCCGAAATACTGATAACTTCACACCAAAATCAGGCATGCTAGTTGCCAGGCCCTTCCTAGGTATTACAATATATAAACTTAATTTTAATATTATATAAGTATGAGAAAACCCGAAACACATGCCTAGTATTTTTATGTAAAGAATCTCTATACAAAATTTCATAACTGTATTATATAAAATCACAAAGTTATTAAGCTTTTTGTGTTACCTGATTGTTGTCGCAAATACATGGTTACCGGGCCATCCAGGCGACTGAGGTGTTGTTTTACTCCCGCATCCAGTTGTGCGCTGATTGCTAATGACCGCAATGGCCTGCCGTGACCTGTTTTGTACTTAGTATCGATGGTGTCCAAATTGAGACCTTTTTTAAATAGTATAGTATCCCGCGTGCGTATTACACGCATTACAATAAATAATTATGTGAAAATGTCATTTGCGGGGGAGAATGCGGAGCAAATCCGCATGCGAGATGAAATCTGCATGACATTAAAAACACCCTATGGCATTAAGGCCGCCTCTGTACCTTTACTTTACGTGCATAAAGTATTAAATAAGTAATACAATTTTCTGAATAATAAAAAGTATTTTAAAGGATTGCCAGGGAGGGTATTCAGAAAAAATCCAAAGCTACAACGTCGCGTCGTGCCAACGTGTCGTTGCCGCTTCGTCGACAGAGTTTCATAGTTTTGTATGAAAGCTTCACGCAGGCGTACATCATGCTATAATGACGAATACGTGTCTACGAAGCTACACATCCGTGGACAGAGGCTTTACTTACGTTTTTTTGTATTTTGCAGGGCAGTGTCAAGTTCTATGTTGATTAAAATATGATTAGCAACCGTAAAAATATGACTTTACTGGGTTATACAACTCTCTCTCAGTTGAACTAACCATATTACATGACTTTTTCATGAAATAAAATGACTGATGGTGGCGCGTATGTTGGATGATTTGGTTCCCTTCAAAATTGTTGAGCTTAGTGGTGCTGATCAACGCGTCAAGTCCGTGAACGGGCGCTGTCTGTTGAGAATGGTCATCTCTTATAAAGCTGCCAAGGGTTTATTTTAATATTTATATTTTGATATTTTTTCTTTATTTTATTTACATTGTTCTAACATAATAGCAGCGACAAGAACCAAGACTTTTGTGATACATAACATGGTTGAAAAGAGTGTCCATAGAGTTTTTTACACGTTCTTCTCCATAAGCTTTGGAATGTCTTCTTCTTCCCGCCCTTATCCCATATTACTTGGGGTCAGCGCAACACGTTTTGGAATGTGAAATTAGCATTTTTTTTTCTGACAAACCGTTTTCTTAAACTTTCAAAAGTGCCAGTAAATGGTTTGTCTATACATAATAAAAACTTTTTACAAAAAAATAATTTACTTCAAATCATTCTAGGTTCTTTCTCAAATGTCAAAACGAGCCTTTTATTTTTTAACGAATTTAATAGCTTTTTTATCTGTATTCTGTATAGTTTTTGTAGCTGTACATCTTTTTTCCAGCCTTAACACTTCGATCCACAACTACCCAACTTGTTCATACAAAAGTAGACTCTAAACATCGGAATTAAGGCCTATAGTGGCGTGGATGTGAGAGGACACCGGTGTCCTCTGAGCTAGGACAGATTAATATATTTAAGTAAATCCATTTTCCTCGTTGTTTGTCCTACCTATAATTTGCGTGGGTACGGATTCGATTAAGCCGTAATTCCCTTTTAATATATTGCGAACGGATCCTAAGTTTGTATTCATACAAAATTAGTGAGGTACGGTACGTGCTTATTTAGTGCAATCAAGATGTTCTTATCAGGGGTCACAATAACATGTACAGTCGAGACGTTTATACTATCGTCAGTTTTCTAATTATTCAATTTATCGAGTCTGAAACTTATTATACCTTTAGCTACGGTACACTGCAAAAAAAAAGCAATGAACTAGAAAATAGAGGTCAAAATACCTCTACACTAATATTACAAAGAGGATTTTTTTTTTTTGTTTGTATGATGTATCTCTGAAAGTACTGGTCCGATTGCAAATTTTTTTTCACTGATAGAAAGCTGCTTTACTCCTGAGTGACAAAGCTTATTTTATATACGCGGGCGAAGACGATTGTAATCTTAATTTTAATAATTTCAATATTTTAATTTAATAATTCATCTAATTTATTTAATCTATCTATAATGGTGTAATAATTTAATAACATTTCTATGGGTGTCTGCCATAAACTCTATGGGAGCAATGCCAGAAATAATTCGATAGATTAAAATAAATAAATTAATCTGTTACTAATTTTTAGTTGACATCAAACTAAAAACTTTTTTTTGACTAGCCATTTTTATTTTAAGCAAATCTGTTTATTTTACTGTCGTATTTTCTTATTAGAAACTGAATATCATTCTGTGCCATTGATATTATGAAAATGCTTTGAGCAAATTATATCACACATAGAGCCTCCATCAAAATTTAATTTGTGATGGAAAACCTATTTTTACTGTGACTGTACCGGTACGTACCTATTTGTATAGTACGACCCGATCTTAATGCCCGCTATGACCTGCCGAGACCTGTGTTGTACTAAGTGTTGGTGGTGTCCAACTTGTGACCTTTTTTAAATACTTTTGGGAAAAAATGCAACAAAGTGTAAAAAATATTGGAATCGATTCAGTTACTGATTCTGAACAAACTATATTCAGTTTTTGCATATACTAAAAATAATGTTTTATAAATGACTATAAAATGGGTAAAGTAAGTAAATAAAATCGATAACTCGAGTCCTGAAATAACTTTCTTATTATTATTTGTACACAAGACAGTTTTGTTTGCCGTTCAGATTACATTATATCTACAAGGACGAGTTTCCTTATTTGTAAGTAGATACGCCAGATAGAATTGTGGTAGGTATCGATGATGCTCGCCATCAATCAACGTCAACAGGAATGCGATAAAATCTACTTGTGTACATTACTTGCGTATTGATCTGCAAATGAGGTGTGGTCTTGTAAGTTTTCAATACTTGCATAAACATAACATAATCAGCCCCCCTAGTCAAGTTACAATCGTTTCGTTTTGCGTTAACGCTTTTTTTTATTTTTTTTTAATGGTAGGTAAAATCATCCAATGACAAATCCCGCCCTTGGGCGGAGCGGGAAGTAGTGTCAGACTCTTACTGACTAAAAACCTACCCCGTTCCTTCGTAGCCTATCGTGCCGGGGCCGAGCATTCCTTTCGGAATTAACCCATGACCCCAGTAGGCTTCGACCCTGCCTGCCTGCAGTTAGCAGGCTGGGCCTCTTCGGTGTGCTGACAGCTCCTTGAGGCGCGCGGGAACAGAACGCGCCGTCTTGCGTTAACTCTTGGAGTTGGAGCTACGCCTGCAATTCGTTTGTTCTAACAAAGGAGTTGTATGTCAGTAGACCGGAGGGGCGCAGCAGGGTCAAGGCATTTTTTTAGAATTTGCCAGTTTTCTTACAATATGTTCATTGTTCATTCACCGTTTTGAGAGCATTGATGATTAAATAAAGGCAAAATAGGTGTTTATGCGCCTGGCTGGGCTTGGATCTTTTTTGGATTCGTTACTTGAATTTACACAAAAATAATGATATAATATTGGTGTACATAGTATACATATATAGGGTGACTGGTAATTAGTGATCGATACTTAAACACGTGATTGTAGTAATGATAACAAACAACTTTTATTATGAGACCAAACCTGAAATCGCAAAACAAAATCTGCTGGTCAGTACGCCTAACTGGTCAAAAGGTACTGAACGCTGATTTGTTTCGCGATTTCAGGTTAGGTCCCATAGTAAAAGTTATTTGTTATCATGACTACAATCACGTGTTTAAGTATCGTTCACTAATTACCAGTCACCCTATAAATAAAAGGAAAAACTGACTGACTGACATATCAATGCATTCAAACTACTGGGACTAAGAATGTGAAACTTTGCACGAGGATTCCTTTTATGCGGTAGGCGAGAAAAATTTCCAAAATTCACCCATTAAAGGGATGAAAGGGGGTCCAAAGTTAGTATGGAGAATCCTACTTTCAAACAAGTAAAGCCGCTGGCAGAAGCCAGTAAAATATAAGATAATAATACTGATGACTAATTTTTGTCGCTTCATGTAATATTAAACGTGGCTTATTGTTACCTTACATTATTTTGTTATGTAACTGATCTTTTGTAAAAACGCCTTTGTCATTTTTAGGGTTTCGTATACGAAAATTAATCAGCAGACCCTACTACTAAACATCCGCTGCCCGTTCGTCTGTCCGTCTGTTTATCAGCGGGCCGTATCTCGTGAACCGTGTAGATACATAGTGAAATTAACTTAAACTACGCCCCTGCTTCGCTACTATAATAATTATATGCTTGTATTATACATACAAATCCTTCCTGATAAATCAATTAACCTAATTGTGAAAACCGCATGAATTCGTTCAGTAGTTTTGAGTATCCGTAACAAAGACACGGTGCGGGAGTTTGTTTTATAATATTTGTTTTGTAACGATAGACATACAAGAATCATTATTTTGGTTTTTTATTCATGGCAATTTGAACTCTGGAATGGAATACAGGAATTTGATCCTGAAACCTAGGTTTACAACAAAGATTAAGGCTATCGGATAAATGAAACAAGTTTTTCCAAATTAATACCGCCTTATTCTAAAACGCGATCTAAAATAGTTCCGGGACTATTACTAGTTCTAATTGGCATTAAACCTAATAATAGTCCCGGAAATACATTTAATCGGGATTAAACCTAGTATTAGTCCCGGAACTATTTAAGATCGCGTTTTGTAATACGGCAGTAATACTTTTTTTCAGTATATTTAAAAAAACGTTTCCCTTTATTTACTTTTTTAATCGTGGAATAATTGTAATGGTAATACTGGGAAGAAGTTATTTGTGACTGCTATCGGTTTAGCAAGAGGATCTGAGGGGTGCCACAGGCAATAAGACCGGTGTGGGTAAGTTAGGGGGTCGCCCTCGCTATTGGAGAATGTTAGGGTCTTGAATTGGACTTGACTTGGCAGTGGACTTGTACATAAGACATATCCAGAGGAATTGTAAAGAAATAGAAAATGTAACAGAAAAGGCGCACGTTTGTCGTCGGTTGTTCTCGCTACTAAAGTGTGGCGGGCTTGCTTGTACCCACGCTATCGCCCGCGCACCAGCCCGACGAGTGACGAAGGTAGCCGACGTCGCCCGAATAGGTTTTCCTAGTTCAGCAATGTGTCTAAATATCTTCTTTCTCTTATTCTAGGTAACAAACAGATAGCCGCACTGGTGGTGTGGGCGCGCGACATCCCTCATTTCGGTCAGCTGGAGCTGGAGGATCAGATGCTACTCATCAAGGGCTCCTGGAATGAACTACTACTATTTGCCATCGCATGGCGATCCATGGAGGTTGGTACTGGTTTTTTTTATTAAGGATATGGGTTCTAGGGTGATGGGCAATCCGAAAGGGAATGTGGATGGGAAAACCATCAAGGAATCACATAATTATGATATTGTACAACAAAGATAAGGTTTATGTCCAGCGATGGACTAAGCAAGTGTGGTCATGATGTGATTCAATGGAGTAGCTCTCAAAAGTTAAAACTTGACCATTTAGATATGAGTTTCCTCCCATGATCGAATCAGAAATAAGGAACCAAGGCCAAACTTAAGTGGCAGTGAGCAGGGCTATTGCTCTCAGAACAGATGCTCGATGGGGTCGAAAAGTTCTGGAGTGGCGACCACGTACCAGAAGACACAGCGTTGGAAGGCCTCCACAAGGTGGACCGATGACCTGGTAAGGGACGCGGGAATCTAATTGATGCGAGATGCACAGGAATGGTAGTTGTGGCATCACTTTGAGGAGGCATATGTCCAGCAGTGGACGTATTGCAGCTAAAAACATGATGATGATTAAGTCCCGATTTCATCATTTACTATAAAAACTTATTTAACTAAACTGAGCTCTGCGTAATCTAGTTTAAAGACCCGTGTCGAAAAAATGGGCGAAAACAAAAGAATTGTAACGGAGTTTAGCGTAAACTAGATTCAATTCATAGCGGTGAAACGCAAAATGAAGCTATAATCTCGATTAGACTCTCAAACTGTGTTTTGTTTTAAATAATTGCGATTAGTTTTTTGGCTAATTTGGCCCTTAAATGTGAATTAATAAAATCTAACACGAATAGTTTACATTTAAAAAAATACTTAAATTAATATAATTATATGTATATATAATAAAACCTATACACTGTTAAAAACAACTTAAATAATCGTATGAATATGGGTTAAAATAAATAATAATTTGAAAGTAAACTTTGATAAATCGACCAAGGACTAAGAGCCAAATTCACCAAGAAACTAATCGCGATTATATAAAACAAAACGCAGTTTGAGCGCCTAATCGAGATTATAGCTTCATTTTGCGTTTCACCGCTATGAATTAAACCTAGTTTACGCTAAACTCAGTTTCAATTCTTTTGTTGTCGCCCATGTTACGACACGGTTCTTTAAACTAGATTACCCTGAGCTCAGTTTAGTTGAACTGAGTTTTTATATTGAATGGTGAAATCAGCCCTTAGGGTCAAATTTACCAATAAACTAATCGCGATTATATAAAACAAAACGCAGTTTGAGCGCCTAATCGAGTTTATAGCTTCATTTTGCGTTTCACCGCGAAGAATAGAACCTAGTTTACGCTAAACTCAGTTTCAATTCTTTTGTTGTCGCCCATGTTTACGACACGGTTCCTTAAACTAGATTACGCTGAGCTCAGTTTAGCTGAACTAAGTTTTTATATTGAATGATGAAATCAGCCCTTAATTGGGGACGAGATCACGGTTAACACTACAAACGTACAAACCACAGGTTCTTATAATTAACACTAAATTTGCTATCGCTATATTTCTATTAACATGCATTATAAATGTTTCAGTATTTGACTGAGGAGCGTGACGGAGTCGACGGCACCGGCAACAGGACCACATCGCCGCCGCAACTTATGTGTCTCATGCCCGGTATGTACACAAAACATCATTATTCTTCATCTCTGACTTAGGGCTGATTTCATCACTTACTATAACAACTTGTTCAACTAAACTGAGCTCAGCGTAATCTAGTTTAAAAACCCGAGTCGAAAACATGGGCGAAAACAAAAGAATTGAAATTGAGTTTAGCGTAAACTAGATTCAATTCATAGCAGTGAAACGCCAAATGAAGCTATAATCTCGATTACACGCTCAAACTGGGTTTTGCGATTAGTTTTATTGGTGAATTTGGCCCTTAGAGTACTTGGGTTTTACGTTAACGCGATCAAAATATTTACCGTGTTTGGCTCGCTGATTGATTAAAAACTTAGAGCGCGCCAATTGGAATGCCGAACATAATAAAACAAACTCGCACTAAGTTAGGCAGATAGATCCTTCGATCAGATAAAGGATATCTTGTGCCGTAGTAGCACGCAAAAAAAGCCAGTTAACCAAAGCAAAAAAAATAATCAAACTCAAACTTGATCCCGATTCTGATCTTGATCTGGCCAGCTAAAATTGTAATCAGGAATGACTTTCTACCCTGATAGCTACTCAAAATAATATCATAGATTAATCAGGGCTGCGTTCAAAAATAACCAGAGTAGGGTAGAGTTGCTACCCCAACCGTTCAAAAATCCAAAAATGCTTCGAGTTACAACCCAGGGTCGTCCTTTTATATTTCGAGTAGCTACTTGGAGTTTACACAACTAACTCGCAGGGTAGGTTGATGTGAGCGGCCATAAATGATATTGACAGTTGAACTCTACGTTTGCGTTCAAAAATGCGAGTATGTACTCTGATAATGTCATTAGAGTTCTCTCTCTGATTAATATTAAGTTAACCTCTTTAAATGCAATGCTAGACGGCTGTGAGAACACTTAAGTTTTTACAAAATGTAACGAATCCAATGACAACCACTGTAACTTAGATTGATAGAAAAAAAAAGGTTGATCCAGGATTATTCATGTTTTACGCCTCATTCCAGTCAATGTTGAAGCAGGACCATTTGTGTTATACGCTTCATTACACAGTCGACTGATCGTCTTGAAAATAAATCAGAAACATTAAGGCGGGCCTATTAAATCATGTGGAGATTACATGTGTGTGTACTTAAATACTAGTACCCACGGAGGTTATTGTTATGGAACCAAAAGCCACTACAGCACTAAGTCGGCTGCACGCATGTGGGAACGGCCTTCACGCTCCAGCCGCCTGGATCCCGATTTCCAGTCATCGAAGGTGTAAGCTTGCGGACGGCGGGCAATGGGTAGCTCGCCTTCCGGTCGTCTGGCAACCGTCCACGGTCTAGACCGAGCTTGAGTCGTCGGCGCGTAGTGTTCTGGGGCCTTAAGTGAACAAAGGCAAAGAAGGAACAGGAGAGGGTTTTAGTTAATAAAAGTCAGACACGCCCTCCCGCTCCGCCCAAGAGCGGGAGAAGTCATTGGATGATTTCCTACTATAATAAAAAAGACACTAACCAAGTAACTTCATTAATCTTAATCATGATATTCACTGTTCCATTGCAACTTTTGCTGTAATATGATGTCATTAGCCAACATGCATAATGAATACATTCATAGTAAACTGTAAAACAGTCCCCTGGATGAAGTAAATAAAACGTACATAATAAATTAGCAATACTTAGCTTTTTTCTTTACTAAGTAAATGAAGATAAAGGGGTTTCAGGATTATTCTAAAGAGTTACCGCGGCTCGGAACGCAAAGGAAACTAAACACTCTGGGTTTTAGTTAGTAAAGGTCTGAGAAACCCTTTCACTCACCCAGCGCAGGAGAAGTAATTTGATAATTTCATTACAAGAAAAAAAAAATACCCGACTTTGTAAAAAATATCTTCAAATAAAAACTAAAAGAAGCAAGTTCAGTCCGGTAGCGTAGAAACCTATTTAATTGCATTTATTAACACATGAAATAACACCAATAATATATTTTAATATGGATCATATGACTGCAACAGTCAGGACCCATATTAGATAGAATGATTTTAGTCTAGATTACTTTAATGGGTCCCAACTGTTGCACTTAGTATGTTCCGTATTAGAATTTATTATTTGTTTTATTTAAAGCTATTTTGTTTCATGCTCTGCGTGAGCTTCAAAAATATCCGTAAGGCTCGTTTTTCTTAGTCATACTTTTCCTGAGCAGTAGCACAGTATTGTCACAGAGGTAGCGGCTACAATTTATTTATAGTTTACGTCGTTGGTTCAAACCCAGGTTAGAGCCTTCACTACTTGTACTCTGGTCACACCAAACCATATGCAGGTGGCTTAATCCAGAACTCAAAGAGCCCAACAAGAAGCTTAAAAAGAAGAAAAATCCTTGATAACCTAACAAAAACTACTGCTCAAATATCATAAGGAAACCGACATGTCCTACAGCCAAAATTAGTACCTTCACTGAACTTAGGGCCATGGTTTATGTGAAAATGTACCCCGTGGCCCTGGAACGAAGGAAAATCAGGAACAGGTGTGGGTTTTAGTCAGTAAAAATCTGACACGCCGCTCGCTCCGCCCAAGAGCGGGAGAAGGCATTGGATGATTTCTCATCTAAAATAATCCCTCAGTGGGCTCGACCGGAAGATTATGGCTCATTCCCTTTATTAGAGATGAAGCTTGAGTTTAAACATGAGAAATTAGCCTGAACATTTCCCCTAAACATTTTAATTGATATTTAGCGAACGAGTAGCGCATGGCTTTTTTTTTTATTCCGGTAATATTATGTTCCTGTGGGATGATTTACGACATTTCTACCAACTAGTTTCTGCGATTTTACCCGCGCGCGGGTAAAATCGCAGAAACTAGTTGGTTTATAATTGTTAATATAAGTAATATATATTCTCAATAGCTCTTATTAGCACCTTTCAGTCACGTCATTTATAATTTAGTCAGCAATTAGTTTTATTTAGTTTCCATTTGTAAAGGTTAGTGACTTTAAGAACACGAATCTATGCATAATCATGTTAATCTGAATAAATGTTGAATAAATATTAGTAAATAACTCGATATTAATATTAAAATATCACTGGTACGTGCTGACACGCTAGTTTTTTTTAGATAACGCCTGAGTTTCGTGTTTTTCCTTTAAGGTCATAACAAAAATCATAGTATCCGTGATGGTGTTTAAATTATATGCTGTTTGTCTAATATTATTATTAAAAATTGAAAAAAAAATATCGCCATTTATATTATTTAAATATTTAGGAGGGTATCATACAACTGCTATCAAATAAATCTTGGAATAACTTCTGCCGCGCTAGGTGGAGCGTGAAGGAAGGAGGTAGTGTGAGACTTCCATTACGCTCCAAGCTCCCCGAAACTAACACACTAAGATCTAGTGAACTATGTGCTTTGGTATAATGAGGTTTATTCTAAATATGTACTTGCACTGTCATTAGAAATGTGGGTTTAGAAATTAGAATCAACCAAACGTACAAACAAATCAAGACAATTTTTTCCATTAAATTCTTATTGTTAGAAAAATGGTGTAAAATGTTATGATTTAAAATAAACATAATCAGCCTCAAGGACGTCCCCGAGGGGGGGCAGGGGGATGCTGCGGCCCCCCCTAGAGGCTTGCTTTACAGCTTCAGAACATAGTTTAGGCACCAGTCTCCCACAATATAATGTCCATCCTATATGTTACCGTAGATATAAGGCTAGCCATTAGGAGTTATATTGTGGAGAAAAAAACTTTAATTATTATTTAAAAAATAAAACTTTTTTATTATTCTCTATACTTCCTTTCCATGTTCTGCTGGGACATAAGCTATGTAGGGGAGGGAATGGTCTCTAATCTATCACGCGGGGCCAGTGATGATATCATATAAAAAAAAAACGTTGCTCAACTCTAAAAATAACTCCAGCATCGTGGGTGTGTTTACAAGCACGTAAATTAGTTTTTTTTTTATTATTTGTTAGTCTTCGTTTGACCCCTATCTCACCTGATGGTAAACGATGACAAGGCCGACGATGGAGTACGCTTGCCTAGAAGTAACCAATTCACTATCGACTTAAAGACGTTGTAGCCTTGTGGCTATGAAGAAACACAGACTCCGGCAGGGATTTACACTTCTTAGCTGTACGCACAATGAATATATTCTCAAAACTCACATACACAAGACACCGAGAACTCGAACATTTATCT
Source organism: Leucania comma (assembly GCA_958295575.1). NCBI lineage: Eukaryota > Metazoa > Arthropoda > Insecta > Lepidoptera > Noctuidae > Leucania > Leucania comma. Next base: position 10,308,838 of record OY282468.1, read on the forward strand.
GTAGGTCATACAAATATTTGTTACGTGCGGGTATCGAAACCGCAACACGCAACGTAGCCACCAATCACTCAACCACTGCATAATTCCGAATTTCTGGATTTGGAACGTGCCGGTTCCCTCACGATGTTTTAGTTCACTGTTGAGTGAGCAGTGGTGATGAATTCAATTAAAGCAAAGCGCTTACTAATACCACCGCCACTGGGCCTGTCTTAAACCCCTTATGCTTTGCAATTGCTTTTTCTAAAAACTACTGTAACTGAACATTTCTTGTATCATAATTTGCAGGTATGACGCTGCACCGCAACTCGGCGCTGCAGGCCGGCGTGGGGCAGATCTTCGACCGCGTGCTGTCCGAGCTGTCGCTCAAGATGCGCACGCTGCGCGTCGACCAGGCTGAGTACGTCGCGCTCAAGGCCATCATACTGCTCAACCCTGGTGAGTAGCTGCTTCATCTGAACCTCGCAACTAATACTATAAAAGGGTGTTAAAATTATTTTTGCTTTTAGTTCTGTACTGATAGTCTCTGCATGAATCCAATTACGATAATAATAATAGACAACTGAGAGAAAGAGTGCCATCAGGTTTCAGTGAGATAATACACGAGAAAATCTCGTTTTTTTGGAAGCTTGTTCTATAGCATTCCTCGGCAATGCTCTTCCTCCTCTCATCTTTTGTGAGCCCGCGCTTCTTCTTTCCAATCCTAGCGACATCTGTCCCGTTTGGCCCACCATTTCCTTCGTGGCCTACCGCAACTCTGTCTCACTGCCCTTGGGCACCTGTGTGCTACTAAAGCCCAAGGTTTGGGCATGCGGCAGACATTACCTGCTCAGTCCAATTTAAGTTGAACAGCCTTTTTATACTAACCCGTTTTGGCTCTGTCAAAGCCTTTCCTGCACTCTTTTCGTCTCGATATGAAAGGAAGAAGTAATATATATAAAGAAGAATAAATCTGATTCAATTTTAGAGTAATCGAAAAGATGCCACATAGAATCAGAACAATTTAAACATAGCTTTAAGATATTTTCTTCCCAGATAGAGCAGTGATTCCCTGTTATAATAAGATACTCGATAGACAATATTATTTTAATACATTCACAAAAAAATATCCTTAAGCTTGCACTTTGCCAGCGACTTCGCTCGCGAGAATGTTTTCATAAAAACTAGCACCCATTAAACAGTATTTAGAAAGTAGTTTTGAAAAACTGATATTGGCAGTCTTTATTTCGATTAGAATTTATGCCAAGTTTCAGATTTAGAAATATGACTCCTTCATACAAACTTTAAAACCTAGGGGGCTTCAAAGTTTCTTTTCGTTAATTGTTCTATTGGGGGTAGTTTAAAAAAAAAATTAAGACAAACTTTATTATTTACGTAGGTTACTATCTGTGCTAACTTTCAAGTATATTGGCACACGGAATGATAATTTGCATGCAAACGAAATTCCTCTTTTCACACACTTAAGAGGATTAATTTTCAAAAATCTAGTCATAAAAGGAAGCCTTGTGCAAATTATCGCGTTCCTAGCCCTAGTATGGTAGCCACGCACGTTACAGTATACTTGTGCAAGTCTTAACTTATACTGAGAAGTGTGTTGGAAGATACTTGCGCAAGTTTCTGCACAACACACGTTTCAGTGTACTTGTGCAAGTCTTAACTTGCGCAAGTATACTGTAACGTGTGTGGCTACCAGTATTTTCGGGTGTGCGTTGATTCAATATGTCAGTCAGTTTCTCCTTTTATGTTTATATGTAGACTAGCTTTTGCCCGCGGCTTCGCTCCCGTCAACTGACTAATCTACTCAACCCTACTCTACCCTATATTTTTTATTTTATAAGAACCTTCTCCTGACAATAATAAACAACAAAAAGAATAAGCGAAATCGGTCCAGCCGTTCACACGTGATGGCGTAACCAAGAGAAACAATCCACTGGTCAATCAATGATCGATAGACCAAACAATAATAAACTTTTTCCTCCTTTAGCACGCGTAAAACGTGCGCCCGAACTGCTTAACATTCGCATACTTATTCACGTGTGCTGAAAAATAAATAAACATGTTAAAATTGTTCGTTTATTATTTCAGATGTGAAAGGACTGAAAAACAGACAAGAAGTGGAAGTTTTACGAGAAAAGGTAATTTGCATACATTGTTTGAAATAACACCTGACCGCAGAAATATGGGTACATTTGAATATTTTGAATACACAATTTAAATACACGATGCAGCGTCATTTTTGCCGCTCAACGTCCTATGTAATTGTATTACAATTTATTCGCATTTGTCATATCACATTTGACCTCTTTTGCATTTGAAAGCGACGGACATTGAATTCTAAATTAGCCTTTGTTGCAAACACGTGTAGTATTATTAATAGAACTGCCACTTAACTATAATGTAGTACCAAGTTAAATGTATGAAACTGTATAACAGCTAACATGCGAAACTCATGCACAATCGAAACATAATCCATAGAAAATGCACTATGAGTGTGTGATCTTTCTATTTCGACGGCAACTATTTTCATTCTATTTTTTTTTTGCCTTGAAATCATTTACTAACTTCTCCAGTTCAAGGTGGAGAAAGAGTGACAAACTTATACGGACAAAAACCTACCGGTGCTTCTCCAGTTGGCCTTTGTGTTCTAGAACCGTAGTAATTCTTTCAAATAATCTCGCATCCCGTTATCAAGTGTTCTGACTAATGAATACCTTTTATTATGTTCGATTACCAGTCACTAAACCAATTTGAACCGGAGAACAACTATTAGCACCTGTTTCCCGCGCAAAAATCATTAGATCCCTTTTCTTTTGCCACCTTGATACAGTCTCAGAGAATATTTGAAAGAGTTACCGGCTCTGGAAAACCGAGGTCAACCAAAGATAGACACAGGATTTTAGTCAGTAAATGTCAGACACTCCCTTTCGCTCCAGCTAGAGCGAGAGTAGTTATTTGATGATTTTCTACCTCAAAATAAAAGCCCGTATGCATCACTAGCTTAATATTTACATTTCTGTTTGTGTTTTCAGATGTTCTCATGCCTGGACGAGTACTGCCGACGGTCACGCGGATCTGAAGAGGGTCGCTTCGCCTCCCTACTTCTACGTCTGCCTGCTTTACGTTCCATTTCGCTGAAGAGCTTCGAGCACCTGTTCTTCTTCCACCTCGTGGCTGAAGGCAGCATAGGCGGCTACATCCGCGACGCACTACGCAACCACGCGCCCCCCATCGACACCAACATGATGTAATATCAGCCACAACACCACACCTAGAGGCTTCACGTTCGTGTCCATACAAGGAAAAGTTTCAAAATGTTTGGGTTCAAATCAACCCAGCATGAAGTAGTGACGAAGCTGGAGACTGGAGAAAATGTGCGCAGCTAGATAACAAGTTCTTGTTTTTATTAAATTCTTTCACAAACAATCATTTGCCGGTCAAAGGTTCGAGGTTAAAGTTCTGGTTATGGCCAGCTAATTAAGGATTGTTATATGGAAAGTTAGCTTTAGCAGACGTCGATTGGGCGTGTCGAAGTGGTTAGCAACATTTTCGAGGTCTTAGATTGTAATCTTGATACCTCACAGTACGTGCGTGTGACCGCTGCACGACCTCTGCCACGATATAAGAGTTTATCAAATAAACGGCACCGTATTAAATTGTTGCTATAATTATAAGAACTTTTAACATAAGCAAGATATTCGTTTCGGCAGCAAAATTTGATAAGTTCGGCAATAATAGAAGAAAGGCCTTTATGTTAAACGTGCCGGTAACAACGTGTTTAAACGATATTCTGGCTATTGTATATACTTACTGTGTAGTTAGTATTATATGTAACTAACTAAAACTATTTGATCTATAGGTCAAAGGGTTCACGTTGATTACATCCCTCTGCTAACAAACACCTGGGTTATAAATAACCCTTATTGTAAAGGCCCTTTGTTTTTTTTACCTATTAAGTTCGTAACTTATACGGCCGAAACAACGGTGTATGAGGTGCCCGTGCGGGGCACGCGACGTTCACGCGTCGTATCGACGTGTGTATGCGGCGCACGTCCACGCTGCGCACGCGGCACACGTCCACGCTGCGCATGCGGCACACATCCACGATGCGCACGCGGCACACGTCCACGCTGCGCATGCGGCACACATCCACGATGCGCACGCGGCACACGTCCACACAGCGCACGCGACACACGTGCTCACTGCGCAGATCGCGACCGGGAACCACACGTGTTAGGTAGTGTAAATGGGGCCGCCTCTTATATTACGTAGAATATGATTAACGTAAATTAGTCATTCATTTATTAGGGAATTTTAATCCTCAGGTAGGTGTCCATAGCGAATTAATATAATGTTAGACTAATTAATGTGTAATTTTAACATTTACCAAATCTCTCTTCAAAGCACGTACATGTATTAAAACGTATCTTTAATGGATTGAGTAGTGACCACTGAGCCAGTGATAAAATCGTGTTGATTCGTAATAAAAACAGAATTAAAAAGAAAATTATACAAAATTATGCTTCATATATTTCCCATATTATACACATGTTGGTGCTTTAACATGCATTATTTACATATTATGCATATTAAATATGCATAGTAAACCTTAAAATTAATGTTACTTGATATATCCTTATTTTCATTACAATTAGTATAGAAAGTTAAAAAAACTGTAAATATATCTTTGCATGTACAATGTAATTTTATTATGTTTAGACGAGTAATTTATATTGCATATTAATATATAACTCACCAATCGGGAGTGGTGAGACTATGCGGATAGAATGGCCTACACAACACGCTATATTTTAAAAAAGTAATATGTATTTCTTTAGGCAGGCCACTTTATTTTTGTATCATGTGTATCATGCATCTTCAAATTCACTGACAAAATTAACCAGTATTATAACATTTCCGAAATATTAAAGACTAAACTATCAAAGTTGTAGATAGAAGGAGAAAACTGATAAGTACATTCACAAAATCAGAAAAATGATAAAAAATTAATGTTTCATAAGTGTTGAAAATATTATAGAAAACTTATATTGTGATTAAGCGCTGGATGTAGTAGACAGCTCAAACAAATAGAAAGTTCTTTATCTGGTCTATTTGATCCACTATTGTAGGAACCGCGGTTAGGCGACGGTTCACACGTTCACTGTAGTTTGTTGACGTTGAACAACCAGTATTTCTGTTATAATGAAGAATTAATGTTGAGCAATGATATTATTATATGGGTGGGTTTGAAATATATGATGGAGATGTTGCAGCGGTTGTGAGATGATTTATAATGATGTTCACTAATTATCTGATTAAATTTAAGTTATATTTTTTGTATAGACATACATAGCTTTAAGATTCATAAATGGTGATTAAAATTATTATCACAATAATGCCCTATTTTATTTCAATAATTAATTCCTCTAGTACTATTTATAAACCCTAAACCGCCTCATTACAAAACGCGATCTAAAATAGTTCCGGGACTATTACTAGGTTTAATACCAATAAAATGCGGTCTAAATGTATTTCCAGGACTATTACTAGGTATAATCAGGCCTGTCTCACTTCCATACAAGCGGCGCAAAATCGTCGAGTTATTTACCTACTGTTCTGGAAAACAACCTAATTTCAACCTTTTGCATTGCATATAGCGTTCATAGTACAATAACTGTGTGCCGTCTCGCTTCAATCTGCCAGGGCTGTCAGAGGTACTACTTTATCTGTGAAAGTAATACACGCGAAGCGAGACAGATGGCGACACATGTTGATACGATTTACAAACGGGCAATAGTCTAGGAGCTAGACAACCGAGATTGGTACTTAAATAATATGAAATGCCTACCTGTAAAATAATAATAAAAATAGGGATATAATGATAAACAAAGACCAAATTATGCAGTAATTATGTTTAATTAAGTAGGTAGGTACTAAAATATATAACAACAGACAATACGTTTTCTTATTTTTTAAATTTTATAGTTGTTTTACTTTTAAATACTGTTTTATTGATTTTCTTCCTGATTTAAAGCAACGATTGATTTCCAACAGAATATACAATACCTAGTACCTTACGGTATTAACAGTTTACTTTAAAATTTGTTTCGCGGCTGCGTGCGCTGCGTGTGCGACAAGTCGAGCGAGTGCCAGCCTATTGAGACTAGTCCGGTGACCGGACGCTTGCGTTTATCATACCTAAACTCGGGAGTAAAATTTCTGTACCGGTAAGGTACTATTATATATTCTGTGGTATAATGCCATTATTAAAACTAGTAATAGTCCCGGAACTATTTTAGATCGTAAGAATAAGGCGGAAAATATTTGGTGCAACAAGGGATATAAATAAATTATTGTTATTTGATGCAAACGGGCCAAGTTTGTGAGTTTATCATTGTCGTTAAGGTGGAATATGACAAATGTCCACGTGTTTCCAACGATGATCTATGGCAGACTACTATAGCGTGTTTTTTATTTATTCAATGCTATACGTAGACTGGGCTTTAAAGAGGGATGAAAATAAAATAGCCATATTATGTCAAAGAAAAATGAATCGAAGTATGTTGGTTATAAAACAGAGTGAAAAACTGGATAGGCAAACAAAAATAGTAGACGTGACTAAAAGAATTAGGTCACTTTAATGTAACTGGGCTGGCCATATCTGCAGATTGGAGAAAGATCGATGGTCGACGAACGTCGAACGACCAAAAAAGTAATGGAGTGGATACCCAGAGAAGAAAGCAGAAGTAGGGACCGACCAAGGAAAAGACATTTTTCTGGAGAGAGTTGGAGCAGGGTGAATGACTGGAACCCATGTTAGATGCATAGATGGGGGAGTCTATTACTTTCCAATGGTACGCCGAAGAGGCGACTACTACTTAAAAGGCAAGATTTAAATTATTACAGCATAATTATTATAAAATAGGTAACTAAGTGTTTTAGTTTTAGTTCCTTGTTTTTGTTTATGTAATGGTGTACAATAAAGCATATAATAAATAAATAAATAAGGGTAGAATTAAGTAACTCAATGTAAGTAGTAGTTTATAGGCTTTTTTATTTTATACGTAGAGTAGATATTTAAACCTAAAAATTGCGACTGCTGATACTTGCGAGATTGGTTGATGTTTGATATCAGGCACAGGACTAAAAAAAAAGAAGGATCGTTTGCCATGTTGTGACGTCACGACGTACTGTCAAATTGAAGAAATTTTGGCAAAATTAAAAAACTCAGAGATGAGCAAAATTGAAGAATTGGGTTCTGATTAAACTTTTTTCGTTCACAGTTCGTACATAAATATTTAAAAAATTCTGTCCTCGATTTGACAGTAAATCGTGACGTTACAATATGGCAATCGACCCTATTCTCATTTGAAACGCATTGTACGTGCTTTCTGAGCCACGGTAGTGTCGCACCACCAACTTCCTCCGAGCTGCTACAGAGGAATTCCTATTGGAATAACCTAAAGCACTGTGTCCCGGGAATCAAACCTCACACCCTGTAGTCGTGCCTGCGACTACGAGACTGCAATTAATGGGTAAACATCGAAAAAGATTTAAAAAATTCGTTCATTGGCCTGGATTCCTACTAAATTATACGATAGGTTGATTTTGTTTATTATTCTAAGAGGCCGATTCACGTTGGAAAGGCAGCGGCGAAAATGACGTTTCTGAAGAAGAAACAAAGGAAAAAAGGTATTTCAAGCGACCTAGCGTTCCCGCGGACATATTTTTGTGAGATTTTTTCCTCTTTCGGGATCATAGCGTATTATGAAACTATAGATTGCCACTAGAGTTCTGTAGTTTCATACTACCCCATTAGAAAAACGTGGCTCCTATGGAAGCCGGTGGAATAAGGTTGTATATTATTTCCAGTTGTAATATATGTAATCTATACACCGCTATTTTTTAATTAGTGCAAATACTTAAAGGGCTTATTAGAAAAGGTCTTGTTATTATTTAAGTAAAGTCTCAATGAATAATATTCATAAACAGCAAAGTTGTGAGCGTTTGTTTATATCCCAAAATCTCACTCAATTTATGGAAACATTGTACAGGTAGGATGAAAGAATGTCAATAAAAGTGGAAAAACACTGCGCTTAGTATTTTCTAGTAGTAGTTGTTACGAATTATTGATTCAATTATGAATTTACCAAATGACAAATTTTCGTGGACAATTTTGGGATTTCGTTTTTTTTTTACTTTTGACTACATAAATATGATCAGTAACGGGTACTGATTGAGCCCCATTTTTTTGCCCTAATTAAACAATAGGGGTGTATATAATAAAAGAAAGTTGTATTAGTTACACTATTTATAACTCAAGAACGGCTGAACCGATTTGGCTGAAAATTAGTGGCTCAGAACCAGGAGACGGACATAGGATTTTTATCCCGTTATTTGTTTTATTTATTTATTAGCCTGTTCTGTCCCACTCCTGGGCAAATATCCCGTTAAATAATAAAAAAAATCCAAAACCTGCTCATTTATTGAGTAGGGTAGAGCGGGAGCGAAGCCGCGGGCAAAAGCTTGTTTCTAATATTGATAAGGCAGTAAGTATGTAAATTTGCCCTTATTGCGAAGTGAAAGAATAATACAAATAATTCTGTATACGTATTTTATTTAATAAAGATCTTTAAAATTGCAAATAGTTATAAAATGAAATACTTATGAATTATTATTCCTTAGTATACAAGAGGCACAGCCAAGCAGACCTAGTAACAACAATATTTTGTAAATACACTTTCAATCTTATGTGTTGCATTGCCGTTAACGTGTTATAATTGAGATATAAACAATAATAATAGCTTTGTATTAATAATATTATAATAATTGTACACTTAAAAGCACCTAGTAGTTTGTACTTAAACGTTGAAATGAGAGGCTTCCATAGATTCGAACACATCCAGTTTCACATTCATTCTGTGGACAAAAATCAATCATTTTAAATAATTCATTTCGATTTATCAACATGATAAAGTTTATAAAGTAATACGATCGTCGTCTGTTACAATGCGGCACATGTAGGTTTAGTCTATGGATATTTATTTATTAAAACTTTAAGCAATAATATGAAACAATGTCCAAAGGCGTCATTTTCTTCCAGTCGACCTTAGGGTGGTGCAGAAACATAACATGGCAGGGGCAACTTAATGATAAACTAGAAAAATACGATAATAAATATATGCAAATTAACAATGTTATTATGAAAAACGAATCCAACAATTCAACGCTGTAATGATTATGCTGTGTGTGTATATCTGAAACACTACGGGGGGTATTTCTCGCGCGTTAACTGTTTAAACTCAGATACGAGTAGAATAGAGATAAAATGTGTTCCAACATGATGCGCAAGGCTGTCAAATTGTCCGACATGTATCTCACCTATCACACCGCCACATAAGACCTACAAAAATAAAATACGAATTCTTGCACAGCGTAATTAGTTTTCTGCGCGATTTAAATCTTTACAACTCGACTGCCCGAATTCATCTATCGAGTAGTCGCCTAAACCAGACATAACATCCGTCTGGCCGGAGGATCCTCCTTTTTCAATGGAGGTTTGCCAGACTTTTCACTCTGTTCCATTCGGACCTCCCCTAATGTATCCGAGACTTTAGGGACAAACGTAAAACGTCACAACGGCCCTATACCCTAACTAAAAAATAAAAAACGCAGCCGTGTTGTTTAGCTGCTGAATTACCAGATGATATTACCCTTGATAAAGTTCTTTCATAAAAACTGCTCTACTATGATTGTACTGCAAGAATTTACTTACTTTTCAAAGGCAGCATTCATGTCCTTGACTTTGGTGGGATGGCAGACGATGGCAAGCTTCCCTTGTTGCGTGTCGAACAGCGAGGGAAGCCACTTGGCTGCCGCCGCATGCACATCTTCTGGCGTCACTGCTGATATCGCGCAGACGAGGTCGCTAAGAAAAAAATAAGAGTTCTATGAGTATTTTAGATTTTACATATTTGTTTTGCAACACCTGCCGATGTATAGGATCCAAAGAACTCTAGCTTCCAATTCCGTTGTCTCTTAAAGTCAGGCCAAGAGATGGAACTGACAGCAGTGGACAATTTAATCACAACTGTTAATAAACAATGCCCCACTGACATTAAACCATTGCTATAGCTGTCACTTTAGTCAATGTAATTAAAAATCATGGTATAGTCACAAATTTGATCTATTAGGCCAAAGATCTCCTTCTCTATTTTCCAACCACTTCAGCTCCCACACTTACCTTTGTATTAACAAATTACGTGGTTATCAAAATATGTTAGCCGAATGTACAGTACGGCCGACGGATCTTGGTCCTTGGCGCGTCTGAATTTAGGCTCTGCGAACTTTAGCGCTCAAAATAAGCGTGCCAAATGAATGATTTATAAAAATAAATGCCAATAACAGTTGTTAACAGCATTATCAACTGCTATTGGCATTTATTTTTTCAAACCATTTACGAGTGCACAAGCGCTAAAATTCGCAGAATCTAACTTCAGACGCGCCAAGATCCGTCGGCCGTACTGAATATGATCACATTATAGAGACATGGGTTTATCGTTTAACATGTGCTTCTCCACTGTGAAAAATCGTCAAAATATTTACCCGCTCTGAGTGGAGAAAGAGGAAGTCTCAGATTATTACTGACTATAACCCACTTGTTTTTCTGTAGCTCATTGCGTTCCAGGGCTACCGTAACTCGAACAATCCCACAGAGAGCTACAGAGAGCACTGGTAGAGATCAGTGCTATAATTTTAGAAGTGTAAATGTGGGTAATTCAAGAAAAAGATAGTGAACATATGACTTCTAGCTTCAACATCACTTTCTAGCACAGAATATCTTCACAGACTATCCATTTTCATTGCGATATGACTGTAGTTCACTTACTTGTTGTATGTAGGAGCGACTCTATACAAATAGTTCATGAGGGATCGTCTCACGACGTCTGCGGGACACTTCTCATTCTCAACGACGTCAAATAGCACCGTACTCTTGGCAGACGCGAACAGGTCATCATCTAGCTTGGCGTCGGCCAGATATTCCTCCTGTTGGATATAAGATACAAAAATATTTACATAGTCTACTTACGTATTTATAAAACGTCACCAACTAGAGACTAGAGCACGGTTTGGTAAGTTATTACTAACTTTATTTGAAATCGCAATAGAATGAATTTTTCAAAACTATATGTTAGAAATATTTCAAATCTGGTGGAAGGAGAAACGGCCAAGTAACAGAATAAAGATAGCCACATTGAAATTTGACGTCATTGCCATAAGTTATGTGTGTAAAACAGAAATAGCGGGATGTTTCCACCATGCCACCAATCTTCTTCATACCAAAATCTGCTTTCGGTTCAGTTTTTGTACAAAATGAAAACAGGAAAATATCAAATTGTGTCTTTCACTATGGCGAAGAACCGGCAATAAATTCCATAGTTACTCATTTAGAACTGATTGGAATAAAAGTCGACATTTCATTATTTTCTCTGAATGGATCTTTAAGTTATTAAAATCAAGATGTTTTATATTCGATGAAGAATGAGTGGTTTTTCTTTTTAAATTAATAGACTCGCGTTTGACCACTATTTCACCTGATAGTAATGTGTTCAACGAGCTAAGTGTGACCAGTGCTGTCAACAAACTATGAGATTATGGGCTTCATCATCATTTCAACCAAAAGACGTACAATGCTGAAATGGTTATCCTCAAGGATTCCCATTTAAAACTTAAAATCTAGTCTTAGACTATATTTTAAGTTCAAAGTAAGTTAAGTTTTAAGTGGACTATATAGTCTTAGACTATATTTTAAACCTAAAGGATCAGTTGGTTTGATTCTACTTACCAAAATGCTTTTCGCTTTGTTGTACGCGGCAACCGCGTTGGAAGCTCTGTAGAGCGAGAATATCAATCTACCCTCGTTCTGCGACATGCGTATCGCGTAGCCGTACGACAGTCCACTCCCACGTATCAAACGCCACATTGGACCCTGTAGGAAATTACGACATTTTTTGTTTTACTGAAAGAGTATTTTTTGGAATATAATTATTTTTATTTAGCATGCTATGAAGACCAAAAGTAAGTTGAATACTGGAAGGTGATATTAAATAATAATAATATTTAAACATATAATTTACAAGTTTATGTAAGCGGCGGCCATAGAAATCTTAACCGACAAAGTTCAAATTATATTTTTTACATTTTATTTGCCATGACTAGCCACACCTATACAAGACATGTAAGTGAAATAAAGAGAATAAAAATAACTTTATTTCGGGTGGCCATAGAAATCTTAACCTACAAAGTTCAAATTAAGTATATTTTTTACATTTTATTTGCCATGACTGGCCACACCTATACAAGACATAACCCAATGATTCTGAAAGAGACAGTCGCGTTCAGCAATTGCGATCAGAATGCTGTTGTCGCTACTTCGTATACGGGCTAGTAGGGAAGCTGCTTGTTTGCGTATATTGACCTGGAAACCATCAGTACCTAGTAGTAGGCCGGACCTCGCCGACCGGCACTTTCCATCTCTTGGATACTTAAAAAACTAGTATCACAAAACAGTTTAAACTCATACCTCCAACTGCGTAAAGTAGTTAAGCGCGACCATAAGCGGCGCCACATCTTCGATTGCGTGTCCGAGAGGTCCGGGGCTCATCTGCGCGACGCAGCACGACTCCCAGCCGCCCACGCCCAGCACGAAGCCGCCGCCCCAGCCCGACAGCAGCTCGGCGTCCCAGTACAGGCGCGGCCTATACACCAACATGGAATCACTCGGACTACACTCAAGCACTATAGTTACAAGTCTAATATTAGTTCGATGGATATTTGGCGATTTTGAGCCAATAATTTGATAAGTTCCATAAACTTCCATTCTGTGTTTCTTGAAAGCTACAACCTAGAGGGTCTTTAAGTCAAGAGTGAATAGATTAGTTCTAGGTAAGCTTGCTCCATCGTCGGCCATAACATTGCTTACCATCAGGTGAGATTGTGGTCAAACGCGAGCCTATCTATAATAAAAAAAAAGTGATATATCCGATTTCCGAATACCATTTCCTTGACTTAATAATGCTCCAAATACATCAAAAACAAAATAAATAATGTTAACTTCAGCGCCATCTACCGAGAAAATGCCCTGAGCTCGGGCCGTAGCTTTCACATCAAACAATTATTAGTATTTTACAAAAATTAGATCTTTTATTTTCATAACCAATATCTGTAGAATTTATATCATTACGTCTGCGATTCCTGATGGGTAACGTGATAAAAAAGATGTTTGATTTACTTACCTACATATTTACAAATATATTTATTTAAATTAGCTTATGGAAACCAAATTGCAGTAATTTAAAAAGATGATGGAGGTAGTACTCAATAATACTTGGCCCGACCTAGGTTATTTAACTAGAACTTGAATAGTAGACATTCTTTCAAATATAAGCTCAACGAGTTAGTAAATTTAGGATTATGTTTTAATTCTAAATTTACTAACTCATTGACCATAAATTAAAAAAAAAACTCACGCAATGGGCGTAATCTCATTCTCCGCACCAAACCTCTTCCACGGCTCAGTACTCATCTTATATCTCTCAAAGTCAGTCGCGAGGTGGAGCCATACATTCTGAGTGATGCTCTTGAAAGTCTTCCTCGCTTCACTCAGCGCTGCTTCTGCGGAGTCCCCTCCAGCATTCAGTTGTTCTATTAGCTCTTTAAGGAACTTCTGCTGACGAAGAACTGTGCACCAGTGTAGGTTGCTGTTTTTGCTGTAAATTGAGTCACGAAGGGCGTCGTACAACATTTTGTCTCCGGATCTTCTAACCTAGAATGATTTGGACATGTTTTAAGATCAATTTGACATGAAAAGATGTTTACTTATTTATTTATTTGGACTACTAACAACTCTTCATTCAACTATCTTTACAACTTTAATCAGTGCAACAATTACTTAAAAGTAAACTCCACATGCACTAAAATAAATTACGTTATTGTAAACTTAGGTACATTTAAAACTGATATGCAAACTTAATTGAGAGAAAAACTTACCATTCCGTTATTAATTTTGATAATTATTATTTTTAATATTTAAAAAAAATAATGCTTTAGAATTACAAAAAAATAGATAAAATATTATTAAAAATTTCGGGTTATTTAAAAAAAAAAAACAAGCAATTTTGAATAACTGTGTCTGAATTGAACTATAAAATTGGGTGTAATGCTAAAAAAAACATGTAAAATTAAATGCTGAGTTTTTGAAGGTAAACATTTTTGAACCAATACCTAACTTTACTCAAAACTTATTAAATGGCATCCAAAAAGTGCATATTTTGTAGTGCAGATATATTACCTGAGCGACATCGTTGATGAGTCTCTGAGCGAAGACAAGCAGTCTTTCTTTTGTGATCTCAGCAGCATACAAGATCTCATACAAATGGTTCACTACCGCGTCATAGTCTTGAGGTTCACACTAGAAAAAAGAAACCAAAATATTATTAAAGACACCATAGAACAAAAAATAAAACTTCATGGCATTGATATATTATAAAGGAAGATACGTTACGCGCTAACATCGCAATCAGAAAATCTGGGCCCGAAACTCACATATCGCAAACATATAGTCACTGATAGACAAGGACAGAGATAAGTGCCAGCGCTGTCGTGCGAGCGAAATAGCGTTAGCCGCCGAATATGTGTGATCGTCGCGACCAATATGAAATCGTGCCTCAGAGGCACAATTTCAGCGGTCCACGCGCTGGAGGCGAGTCACCTATCTTCCGCTGTTTTGGTTTAATCTAAGCTCCATGAACACAACTTTTTTTGAGACCAAATTAAACAGAATAACTCCATCATGCGTCTCTCCGAATACCTGAAAGGGCTTGTAGGTGGCCATCGAAAGAGGTACTATAATGAGTCTATTTTTTTTTTTAATAATATAAATTAGTACTTCATTGCGATCCCACCTGATGGAAAGCAGTCATGCAATCGTTGATGACGAGATGCCCTATAATCGAACTGGAAGAAAGCAGCAGGCAAATTGTTCTGGTCCTTCGATTAAAGCGGTATAAACAACAAGGCGAGGATATTCCTGCTTACACTATAATTGCTGTAGTTTGATGCGGGTGACAGCTATCGGATTCATACAATGCTATCATCCTACCTACCCTATATAAAAAAGACTTTAGAACAGTGGTTCCCAAACTATCGTGAGCGTATATGTGGTGGCTCCTGAAAAATTAGACGACAAATAGACCAACGATGGGCCAACAGTCGAGCGACCACTGACGGTGACAAGCGGTGATCGCGCAGAAGATCTATGAAATTTCATGAAAAAAAAACCCCGCCCTAAATACCGAAATGAATTGGGACGTATTTTGATCAGTATCATTGTGATTAAAATTACCTGACTAAAATCGAAGTTGATGGTTGTATTTACAAATAATAGGAAACATGCATCCTTCTCATTAAAAAATAGTGTTTCTCGTGTTTAATTACGACTATAGTTCAGAACAGAATGTTTTTTCTTGTTTGAGCAGACCTTTATTCATATAGTTCTGCTCCCTCTTTCCATCATGAAAATTAAGATTTGAAATTGGTACTTACCCTCGTTTCAATATGCACAAAGTTCCCAAAGTGCCCAATAGAAAAGTTCCCACTGCGATCGAATCCGATATTATTGTTGAACATGACAGTCAGCTGTTCCGTGGCGGAGATGACGTCTTCATGAGGTACCAGCGTGTCTCCGCGGTGGACCGCGCACTCAGCCAGCCCGTTCATATGTAGAGGAAGCCATTTGCGAGAAGACTCGTCTATTGAGGTCGTGTCGAATATTAGGTTGATCTGTATCGAAAGAAGACAAAAATATATAAAAACCAGTATATAATGGGTGAGTGGTCTTATCACATAAAGCAATTTGTTACAGACAATCTTCAGAGTCTTTGGATTATGGAGAATTTTAGCGATTTACAAACTCCCTGTTGGAGTGTTTTCTTGTAGCTATAATCCAAGTTTTAAATTCTTAAATGAATAGATCACTTCTAGGGATGCGTACACCCTGTTTTCAGTAACGCTTACTAAAAGTAAGACCAGAAAAGAGCCTATTAATTTATTTAAATAATACTCACATAAACGAAGTTAGTCTTCAAACTGTGCACTCTAGCGTACATGGGCAGTTCCTTGAGATCGAAGTGTGGGCAGGGTTCGCCGTCTGAGCTCCAAGAGTTGATGTGGTGGTATTTGAACTTGGATGGCGGTACTGGTACTGAGGCTAGTGTGCCCGCAGGAGGAGAGCGCTGAGGACAATATAGATAATTAATTTTGAAGGTGTTTGAGAGTAAAAATTATAGAAGTGACAACTAATTTGTTTTAATCTTTTAACCACGTATCTATTCCGCCAGGGTCGCACATCCACGACCAAATATATAATCTCGTTAGCTCTTCTGTTACTTATGGGGATTGAAGACCTAAACGAGATGGAGTACCCAGTCGCAAACACACGACCCTGGCGAGTAGGACACGAAATCACTCATCGGACTAATCCGACGCAAGAGATTAAAACAGACAAGACGGATTAAGGCTTCAAAATCGATTGGAAACTAGTAGCTTTTTTCCCTTTGAGGTAGGGAACCTCTAAATAAGTCTTCCCACTTTGAGGGAAGCCAAAGGGAGTGTGTTTGACACTCACACACTTTTACTAACTAAAACGTTCCAGTTCTCTTTCAGTTGTCATCCCTTGCGTTCCAGGGTTGCGGCAACTCTACTGAATAATCATGATACAACCATACAACATTTTGAAGGCTAAAAATCGCACTATACACCTAACCTACATAATAAAAAAAACGTATGTTCTTTGAAAACAATAGACATTATTAACATGGCAATAGTCACGTGGTGCTATAAAATTTAATATTGCAAGCAAATTAATATCTTAGTAATGTAGGTATCTAATTAATGCAAACGTCCGTACACATAATCGTTTAGTAATAATTTACAAAAAGTATGACTCAACAATGATTATTATTTATTCACTACCCTCACATACAATTCGAATACAGCATAAAATTTAGTATCGGAAGCACATTAATATCTTTGAAATGTTGGTATCTAATTAATGCAAACATCCTTACACATTCGTTTAGTAATAATTACAGAAACAATGATTATAATTTATACACTACCTAATTACAATTTGAATACAGGTGAGTGGTAATTGTGTTTCTTCCAATAGGATAATAATAATAAATAATCTTTATTTCATCTTTTACACAAAATTGTTACGTGTAACAGCCACAAGTAAATCTTGGACAAATAATTATGCTAGTGCCCAAAGAATAACTACAATCGACTTATCAATATTTAAGAACTAAAGGAAAATTGACTTTAATAAAGTAGAATTTTGTAAAATTTACGCTATACACCGTTAAATTTTGGTCGTTTTAATCCCGTGGAGGGTCGATTCGGTACATGAAACACTATCGATTTATAAAGATAAAATTAAAAAATAAAGTACTTTTTTTTCTAAAACTCGAATTAATATACGCATGTACGAAATTAATTTCTTTAAGTAAACGTCAATTTTTTTAATGATTTAAACTAGTGCATGACTGCGATTCCATCTGATGGTAAGCAGTGATGCAAGTGACCACTATTATATGTTTAAAAAAACTTGTTAAGAGTCAAGGTCAAACGAAATGTCTCCTAATAATGTTTATTTCTCACCACAAAAAAAAAGCGTACGTTTAGTGTAATACATTTATTTTGAGTAAATTGTCACGATATTCTCATAGCTGCAACTCATACAATAATTAATTTCAAAAATAATCTGAAGATTTTTTTAGAGGAATTTATTCGTTTTAGAAAAAGTAACATGTTCCTGCCCAAAGTGGAGTAGATTTCTCATAACTAGCAATTTCTGGTCGTGTGGAAAAAAAAAACTTAAAACTGGTAAATTAATATTTAGTTCACTAAATACTATAATCATTGTTGAGTCATAATTATAATCATCATAATTATAATCATTGTTGAGTCATATTTTTTTTAATTTGGCTACCCAGACATCAGCTCAAAATCGTTGTAAGTAAGCATTAGAACATCTTATTCATAGAAAAGTAGTCAATTTGCAGTTGTATACCAATATTTTACTTGAGTTTTTATTAAATCAATGGTTATTTAGGTACACTGTATTCATACAACAATATTCGTCTCCCGCCTGGACGTGAATTGCAGTGGCCTGTGTGGAAAGCACTAAATCGGCTGCGCACCCAGGTAGGCCGCTGCAAACACAACTTGGCGAAATGGGGGTTTATAGACCCGTCGGATACTCAATGCGAGTGCGGTGCTGTTCAAAGCATGACCCACATGTTGGAATGTCCCAGGTGCCCTTACACCTGCACTTTGGAGGACTTAATGGGTGCCACCGATGCTGCAGTTAACGTGGCAACTTACTGGGCCCAAATAATTTAACGAGTTTACCATCGATTCGAAAAGAAGAAGAAGATACAACAATAATATTTTAGTTTTAAGTAAATTACATTTTACTTTTAATATCTTAAAATTTAACTCCTTTAAGTGAGTATTGTTCTAAGGCTAAAAGTAAATCTGTGGGTTACCTCATTGAAATCCATGGCCTCTTGTAATAGCCTTGCTTTCTCAGCCAGTCCAGCTTCACCGAGTTGTGCTCTTTGCTCTTCTAACCGTTTCTTTTCTTCTTCAGCCATTCTAAATTAAAAAAAGAACACTTCACTTGAACATCCAGTTTCAAATTACAGAATCATGTTCGATGTAGGTACTTTCCTTAATATATTTTTAGATTTTTCCAACATATTTATAAATCTACTTAATCGCATATAAATTCACTTTATCGGAGTCTAAGTAAACTATGTATATACATACTTCTTGCTGTCTTGGAATTTTAGAAAAAGGTAAAATTCTGTAAGCTCTTTAAAAAAACATAACACTTTCATAACACCCACACATAAAGTTCAATTTGCGCTTTAAGTTCAAACATTTTTATAATTATCTCAGTAAGTTTAAATTCTTATGTTAGTAGAAATTTTGCCATAAGGAATTGAATAGATTATACGTACTTATCTTGCAGTTCAATGCTAGGCGATCCCATGATAGTGACGAAGTCTTCATTGAAGTACCTCTTTAGAAGACCAAGCCAGTAGTCTGGCGACTCTTCCAGTAAAGCCAGTAGGTCGCTTTGAGGATTCATGCGAGAGATGAACTGAAACCAAAAGAGATTTAACATTATATTTTGTAGCTGTTTGATTGCACCATTAAGGAAAATCGGTTGGTGTAACGACAATTATGTCATCCTATGAAGGCTGACTGCCAAATAAACTACGATTTTTTTTCGACAGTGCAAACAATATTATTCGTTCTTAAAAGGGAATGGACGTTTTGGACCCATAGCTATATAAATTAGCGGTTGACTTGGTTTGTAAGCTTCTCCAAGCATTGCTACCACAACCAGACATTGCTTCTCGCAGCGGATTTTTTAAATCAGCAATTTGTTCTACGTCGCAAGGTTTACCCGCGACGTTCTAGAGGCCCACAAGTATAGAAAGCTTCAGCTCAATCGTTGATTAATTTTGCGACTACAGTTTTTTTTTTGTGGGTTATCATCAAATGACTTCTCTCACTATGGGTGCAGAGAGAGAGTGTCAAACTTACTGACTACAACATGCAGGATTTCTTCAGTTGACCTATGCGAGGGCCGCGACAACAATCCAAACAATCAATCCGCAGCCCTAGCAGGATGATTTCCCGCTTCTAGATACTAGTTTAAGTGGTAATTACTACCGAGGAGATTCTCTTACATCATGTGTTACATTCACGTGTCTCATGTAACAAGTTTCCATTAGACCATAACGGGCCAATCATAAACAGTTATTGTTTGACATTTCATTACAAAAATGTGGATGCGCGTTATTAAAACTCAAGATTGCTTCTTTTCAGAAAATAAACTACTTATTTTCTTTCTCGTTTATTTTTAATACAAAAACAAATAGTTCGATGTTTTATGTTGTGTCACATGAATGTACAATAAAAATCAATTTGTATTTAATTTCATTGTGTCAATAGTAATTGTTTTGCCATATATCAAGCAGTAATATGCAGTACGATTGCGCTATTGTTTGCAATGGATTGCTTAGAGCAAAAAAATTATCTTTAAAAGTTCTAAAAAATTTCTAAATCCAATCCAAAAGTGAAAATCGGATATATATATAAAAGGAGAAGCTAACTGTCTGACATATCAACGCATAGCCAAAATTACTGAGACTAGGAGCGTGAAATTTCGCATATCATAGATTTTTTTAAATTAAAGGGATGAAATGGGGGTTCAAAGATGTATGGATGAACCTACATCACGCGGGCGAAGCCGCTGGCTGAACTTAGTATTTATACACCACTATTTTTTAATTAGTGCAAATACTTAAAGGGCTTATTAGAAAAGGTCTTGTTATTATTTAAGTAAAGTCTCCATAAATAATATTCATTAACAGCAAAGTTATGAGCGTTTGTTTATATCCCAAAATCTCACTCAATTTACGGAAACATTGTACAGGTTATTGTCTATGAATGAAAGAATGTCAATAAAAATAGAAAAACACTGCGCTTAGTATTTTCTAGTATTAGTTGTTATGAATGATGATTCAATTATGAATTTAACAATAATGACAAATTTTCGTGGTCAATTTTGGGATTTCTTGTACTTTTGACTACATAAATATGATCAGTAAAGGGTACTGATTGAGCCCCATTTTTTTGTGCTCTAATTAAAAAATAGGGGTGTATAAAAGGAGAAACTGACTGACTAACATATCATCGCACAGCCGAAACTACTGCGCCTAAGGAAATAAAATTTTATACAAGTCTTCTTTTTGTGACATAGATCAGCACTAAGAAGGGTTTAGAAGTTATCTATGGCATATACGATACAGAAGAATTTTCAAAAGATTTTTTAACTCGCTACCAAATTAATTAAAGAAAAATTAATTTTTTTTTATACTTTTTAGGGTTCTGTACCTCAAAAGGAACCCTTATAGGATCATTTTGATGTTCGTCTGTCTGTCTGTCAAGATACTTTATCTCGGGAACGCGTAGAGATATCGAGGGCAAACAAAAAACTAAAAAATAAATTACTCAGGTCTGCGGTCCCATAAAGCTATGAAAAAATCAAACTTGTGAGTTAACGAAAACTCCTTTTGCGGTTCAGAAAAATCTTCGTAACTTAATTCAGGAATAGAACTGTTTTCATAGGTAATTTTGTACGGAACTCTCAATGCGCGAGTCCGACTCGCACTTGCCCGGTTTTTTTTTGAGGCTGCCGCTCTAGGGTTGAACGAGAGATAGCGTCAGATTTTTACATAATAAAACCGATCTGTGTCCTTCAGTTGCCTATTGTGTCCTAGGGCCACGATCACTCTTTCAAGCAGTCCAGCAGCCCCTTCAGTTTTGCTGACATTTCTTTGAGGCGCACATGGGATGTTATACTTATACTCCATTCGCAATAAGATTACACAAACCTTTTTTTACTATACTTTCAACCGATTTTGACTTCTATTCCGTAGAAATAAGGATGGCATTAAAAGCAAAAAAGAGGTTACAATATCGACTATTTACTGCAGCCGCCATTTGTTCTGTAATAACGCTATAAAAGTCAAAATCCGTTAAACGGACAATAAAAAAAGGTTTGTTTAACTATTTAACCGCCGACGTCGAATATATCCGACAAACATGAGAGTTTTTGTCGGATATATCCGACATCCTATATATCGTTTATTCCGCTAGGGTCGCACATCCAGGACCAAATACTCGATCTCGTCAGCTCTTCTATCACCTATGGGGACTGAAGATCTAAACTAGATGGAGTACCCAGTCGCAAACATGTTCTTGGCGAACAGAACGCGAAAACACTCGTCGAACCAATTTTACACGGACGGTTAAAGGGTAATGTCTAATTTTATTGCGAATGGAGTTATAAAAGGATATAAAACTACTTACATGTTGTTCATTCTGCGAATACAAAGCGTCGCCGATGCATCTGAACGCTACAGCATGATGTGGGTCCGATTCAAGGCTAGCAATGGACTCTCTCAGCTGTTTCCTCAACAACCTGCGCAGACGCTCCATGTCCATAACATCTTCACCCGAGCATACTGTCCGTAGGCATTTCAACGCCTCGTCACGTGCCAAGTCTAGCTTATCCATCGGAACATTATCTAGTTCTATTTTGATGAGAGATGCTATATTTTCTGTCAGGTTGTAGGAAATCTGTTAGGGAAATAATTAATGTAAATAAAGTATTCCAGATAGATTTGTTCAAAACGGCAAAGGATTGAAGTCAAGTTCAGGATAATACAGAATGTCTTATTTTATTTTATTTTATTTAGGTAACCAACAGCGATGAAAAAAATATGTTACAGAGTAAGTGATTTACAGTAAACCATGGCCAATAACAGGTTTCCCTTTCTAACTAGTATAATTATACAATGCATGCGAACGGACAAAAAAAGAAAGAAAAATCAAAAAAAAAATGTACACTTAGAATTTTTGATGTTGATTTCAGAAACATTTGCTTGATGTACGGACTTGATTGTCTTGTAGACAATCAAGTCCGATTTTAAATTTAACTTCGATGGAACGCCAAGCTCTGTATTCAAAGCCATAAAATTCGTCTATAAAATCATATCAGCTGCAGCCAGATATGCGAGTGACCAAATAAGCGACATTTGTGGTTGCCCCTCAAATACCTCTTAGGTTCATAAGAGACAATGTTCGAAATGCAGCCGAACATAAGCAGCAGGTTCAAAATATTTAGTTTTTGCTTTTTATATTAGATAACATTAAATAACTTAATTAGTTAAGCACGTCTCAAACCTTTAATTCCAAATTTTAACAGGACTTCACGCTAAAATAGACTTTGAGAAATACTCAACTTCAATTGCTTCCGAAATCGGCGGTGAGTGTATTAACTAATTTTTTAGAGACTTACTCTAATAAATTAGTTAATACACACACCCCCAGTTGCCGTTCTAAATAAAACAAATAAATTTAAAAAAGTTTTCTCACATCTCCAGCCAAGGCATCTTCCCTCTCGACAAGGCATCGCTGGAGCGGAGCCGCAGCAGTATCGCACAGATACCGCAGAAGAATCGCACAAGCCGTTAAATCCTTCATCGCCGTCTGTTCAGTCAGCAGAGGACCACGCCATCCGAATATAACCTTTATGACAACATAGCAAGGTATAATTTTATTGGTTTAATAAAAAAGTGTTATTTGCGAAGTAATGACAAACAAAATACATAGTACAAAACACTGTGATTCAATGTTGCGTCGGTAATCATCTGTATTTGTCAAATAAATGGTTCTTAATTTGTGACAATGACACATGAGTTTTCAGGGACAGACTGCTGATATCGCTAGTCTACCTACAACTAAATTGCCTTTAAAAACACTATTTCTATAGTATTTGATTCACTGAACATAAATGTAGAACGTAATATTGTGGGTTAGCTGTTATTGATATTTATTTATATATGCTTTATTGTACATCAAAATAGGAAAAAATACAATTAGAGCCTTAAATTTAAGAATATACAATTGGCGACCTTATCGCATTCCGCGATCTCTTCCAGGCAACCTGGTATGGATGGATTGTTGGATATAGGGAAAGCTAAATCGCTCAGGTAGCCCGCGGAATTCAGAGAAGGTGAGTTGCTGTGAGGCATTTTTCGCCCATCACACACACTAAACAGGAGTTTCTGTTTCCGATTATTTTTAAATGCATTTGTATAGTTAAAGATAATAATATTTTTTTTTTATTCAGTGGTTTTTACGTGATAAATCGCTATATATATAAGCAAAATACAAGTCTCTGATTAATCACGAAATCTCAGAAACTATAACACCTACAATAAAAAAAAAGTACACCTACAAACTTGAAATTTGGCAGGTAAGTTCCTTATAGGGCGTAGACATCCGCTAAGAACGGATTTCACGAAACTCCACCCCTAAGGGGTAAACCGACTTTCACGTGGGCGAAGCCGATGACAGAAGCTAGTATATCTGTACGCTTAGTGGTACAGAGAAGACTTGAGTCCCAGCGGTGAGAACATCATAATATTAATTTCCTAAGGAGGTTCCTTTCTCTGGAGCCCTGACCGCCGGTAGCTTGGACCCTGTTCCCGATACCGGTGGGATACTATTTGTTATATTTTTAAATGATTTTTATTTTGTATTGAAATGTTTAAAAATATAATTTATATGTGTATATTATTAATGAATAACGAAAATATTAATTTTATTTCAGGTAACAAAACCCTTATTACAAATACTTATACACTAACAAAAAACAACACTACACTATACTATGATTTTTTATTAGATGAAGTAAAGTGACAGCTATAACAATGGTTGTTTGACAGTTGGGCATTGTTATTTGACAGTTGGGCATTGTCCACTGCTGTCACTTTACTTCATCTAATAAAAAATCATAGTATACTACTACTAGTTTATTATGCTACATTCAATCTTTATCTATTTAAATTCTGATTAAAAAAAAAACAGTATTATCTAATTTTATTCATTCGAGACCAGACGAACTAAAGATGAAGAATCGAAATACATAATCATTGTAAATTATTACGTACCTGACCGCAATCTTCAGTATCAGCGGGCCACTGCACCTTCAACTCGCCGTAATTAGGCCTGGGGGGGATGGTCTGCCAAGGTTTGACCCACGCCTCTTGAGGATCACTATTTTTCTGCGTAAACAAGGATTTATTTATTGTTAGACACTATAAGTACAAAAAAGACTTAAAGAAGAATTAAATTTAAAAACAGATGAGACATTTTAGGGGTTAGTAGTTAGTATCAATTTACTAATATAAAATTCCAGTCATACAATCATCCTTCAAAATTTCATACATTCTGACAGTGGCGTCAGTGTCGTGAATGGTAACGGCAACGACTTCGAGTTGTAGGTCGCGGGTTCAAACCTAGCCAGGCGAATTACTTTTTTTAATTTATTTCATCACCACTGCTCTAAAAACAGTGAAGGAAAACATCGTGAGAAAACCGGCATGACTTAGAACCAAAAATTCGAAGACATGTCACATCAACCCGCACTGGGCCCGCGTGATGGGTTACGGCCTATTTCCCACTCCTAGACAGAAGGCCTGCGTCCCAGCAGTGGGAACATGTCGTCTTTCATTTTTCCGCACACAAATCAATCTGTGTTCTTGTCTAGGAAAGCATTAAGCGCAGAGAGTGTCCGAGGTCGTACAGTTGCTCACTCTAAATCCATGGTGGTATTCTCTAAGAAAACGCAGCGCTGCCTCAACGACGAACACCCAAATAGGATACATTCGATTGTCAACCTAATGGACCTATTAATTGGATTGTTAATTCAATGTATCCTATTTGGATGTTCGTCGTTGCGGCAGCGCTGCGTTTTCTTAGAGAATAGCACCACTGATTTGGAGTGCGCAACTGTATGACACGTAAGGACGGCTAGGATCGACTCCTGCTGTTTTCTACTATGGTTGTTGTGCCAATTGATACTCTGGAATGACCTAGACTGTGACCTTTAAAAGTTTTTTGATTCAGATAAGATACATGCACACATTCATAATGTCATACCCATTTACATAAAAAGTTAGATGTTGTAATAAAATCTTTGAATAACAATTAAAAGATGCAATGATAATTCTTCCATTATTCTTTTCTTTTATTTCTTTTAATGATATGGAGGACTTATACCTAAAAAAACAGTTATGGAACAGTACCTAAGTTAGACTGACAGCCTATAACAAGTCCTCAGTCTTAAAGTATAGGATAATACCAAATTACTAATACTAAATTACATGGACACCAGGTATAGAGCCTATCATAGTGTTTACTCTATGATTGTGTCTGTAACCCATTTATTATAACAGATATTTATGCCCAAGGGGCTAGACGCTAAGTAAGGTCAAGTAAAGTATCACTAGCCTTTTTTTTTTTTGTGTATACCAACACCTGTAGCATGATTGCGTTTTTAAACATTTAGACTTACATACACAAGACCCGAAACACCTATCTGTAGGCCATACATCATAATTATTATCATAGAACCAGGTTCAGTTGAAAATCAGTATCAGGCACAAGTTGTCTGGCATTCATGCTGAACTGGACCCTTTCTGGTGCTGCCGTGAGGCTCACAACTATTATTCCTTTTTTGTTTTTATATTATTTTGAAAATATTTTTATGTAGGTATTTGTTTCATGATACATAATTATTGTGTTTTATTTACATTACATACAACAGTGACTTTCTGATGCCTACTACTCGGGAACGGCTAAGTTAATACTCGCAGATTAAAAAAAAAAAAAGTTTATCATAGATTCATGTACTTCGCAAAGAAAATGGATTTAAAGGTCAGCGGGGCTCTCACCGTGCGCGGCTAACTCCAGCTAGATGTTCAAGATCTACACCGTTAAATTTTGATCGTTTTAATCCCGTGGAGGGTCGATTCGGTACATGAAACACTGTCGATTTATAAAGATAAAATTAAAAAATAAAGTACTTTTTTTCTAAAACTCGAGTTTTAAAAAAAAATAGTACTTTTTTTTTAAATTTATCTTTACAAACCGATAGTGTTTATAACGGTGTATACGTCTTTTGTCATTTGAAGATCTTTGACAGTCAGAAGTCAATAAATCTACGGGAGTCTGTGTTTCCTAATAACTACAACTGGGCGATCTTTAAATCAAGAGATAATAGGTTACTTTTAGGCAAGCGCGCTCCGTCGTTGACCACATCGTCGCTTTGTATCAGTTGAAATAGTGATCAAGCGCATGTCTATCTATAAAAAAAAAAAAAAAACTGGCGACGGTCATACCAAAGAAAGTCAGATAAGCAGATGTTCCATGTAAATTCTGTCTCTTTTGATTTCAAGTATAACAATCGCTCTAGCGATATATTAGACCATTAAGGGTGTCTGCTACCCAAGGCTTTCACTCACTATAATCGCGCTGTGATTTTACGAGATCATCAAGGCCGTTTGCTGTCCAAAGACTTCACGCACGCACAATTATCGCACTAGCGATTATACTAGGGTCTAGTATACCTAATCGCTAGACCATCAAGATCATCTGTTGCAGAGGAGTGCGCGTTGCCTTTACGTTAACGCGATCAAAACGCGTATAATCCTCAGCACACAAGTCAACCCAATATGGCGGTCAACCTTGAATTAGCAGTACCTATTTTCAAGTTTCAAACGAAATGGCGCATAACCAAAGCAACGGGGTCAACATATTTGACAGGCCTGTTGGTCTAGTGGTTAGTGGCCCTGACTGCTATGCCGGAGGTCGTGGGTTCGATTCCCACCCAGGACAAATGTTTGTGTGATGAGCACGGTCATTTGTTCCGTGTCTGGGTGTAATTTATCTATAATATGTATGTATTTAGAACTATATAAGTAAGTTTATCAGTTGTCTAGTACCCATAACACAAGCTCTGCTTAGCTTGGGACTAGACGACGTTGTGTGGTGGTTGTGGAATATTATTATTTGCCAAATACTATACCGCGAGCTTGGGTAGCGCCGAACGTCATCTCGCACTAGACACTGATGTAATCTATATCAGCAAAATTTCGTTACTAGACATAGACAATGACATAATCATTAAATAACCTAATGCCTGCATGCGACAGGTATTAAACTCAAATACCTAATACCTGTGTGACCGAGCTGATTTGAGCTGAGGTCGTTTCAATGAGAGCCACAGTTTTACCAATAAAGGCGTGAACACTTCAGAAGTAGGTTATTTGGATGCAACAATTGTTTAAATTGAATAAGGATCTGATTTATTTCTTCCTGTGCACTTGATGATTGACGCTAAGAAATGCATGCACCCACAGCATACAGCGGAGCTAAGTGATGAACGACAAAAATGTGTTAATCAGCCATTTTATTTGTCTGATGTCCTCCATTTTATGGTATTAGTTTTAACGCTGATTAGCAGGATCCTTATTCAAATTTTTCTACCTGGAAGAAGAGATGTGGGTTCTAAAGTACCTACCTACTGATTAGTCATTTGAAGGAGGATTTGTCACATACATAATTATAGCCTAGTCATATAAAACATCTCAGGCCGCAAAAATTGCATTTGTGCTTATTATCATTTACCAGTACTGCAATTCGTCAGCCTCCATTAAAAAAAAGCAAACATTTCGAACGTTTTATGAATACTGGCTAATGTTTGAAGAGATGTAGGTATCGCTATGTAGACTTATTTAACCTACAGAGCTATATGACCACACGAATTTAGTGTTCTTTATAAGCAAACTGACTTTTTCCGCAGGAAGCACCGTTTAGAAGCCAAAGCTCGGAAAATAACCGAATGTTTTCCGAGGACAGTTACCGACCGCCAGGTCTAAATCGCAAACTTGATTTTAAACTATTGATCTATCCGAACATCCCAAAAAAATAGTAGAGTGCATTCATCCGTGTTTATTCTACCTACTGGTGACTGGTCCAAAATAAACAGTTGAATGTGATGAAACAGACTGGACAAGATGTATGTATGTTATCTTGAATTGTGAATCAGCTAATCAGTGCTTATTTAAACTAAAGTTTAGTTCTATCGCTGTCTTATATTTATGAAACTCGTGAGTAGCGTTGCCAGTTCCGATTGGATTCAAATCGGGACAGATAATAAAACAAATCGGGCTTTTTTTTGATCGGGTCAAATAAAAAGTACTTTTTTCTAAAGGCCTTTTTTTTGAGGTGCACTCTAAGCTGGAATTAGAAAGCTTGTCAGACTTTTACTGACTAAAACCTACCTCGCGATCAATTTGACGACCTAAATTGAACTGTTGAGGATGGAAGGGATGGAGCTATATAGCTCCACGCGCACCTCAAAGAGATATAAGCAAATCCGTAGGGACCAAATAGGGCCTATGCCCGCTAGAGCCACGGGAATTTTGCGAGAGATGCATGTCTGTCAGTTGCCCTTTGCTTTTCAGGGCCACGGTCACTCTTTCAAACGATCCCACATCTCTAGTAGGGATTAGCCCTACTAGGCCCCTTTAGTTTTGCTGACATCTCTTTGATATAAATAAACTTTGCGTCCCGATCAGGCGCAAATCGGGATGCGTCCGTAGACCCCTGCATATCGGGATGTCCCGCGCAAATCGGGACACCTGGCAACACTATTCGTGAGTTTGGGTAAAAGCCAAAAAAATGCATCATGCAGTTGTATTTTTATAGTTTTAAAAGTTATTTCGAGGACAAAAATATACACAGTCTGTTGAACAGTGGTACAAATGGATATTATTGATTTAACCTGAGTAGGTACAGACATTAGACTAGCGCTGGTAAATTACCTACTGTTATTTAGATTCATATCACTGTGCTTGAAATGTTGCCACTATTATTAGTCAAACGTTAGCATGCTTCTATTAAAAAAACTAGGTAATAAAAACTTTCCAAGTAATGTTTAGCTAGTTTCTAAGCCATTATTATTATACCTATCTTTTTTTTCAGTGGGAAAATCGTCCAATGTGCAGTGACATCTCCGCGCCCTTGGGCGGGAGATAGTGTCAGACTTTTACTGACTAAAAACCCACCCTTGTTCCTTCGTTGCCTTTCATACTGGGACCGAACCTTCCTTTCAGAAATCGATCCTTGGCCCCAGTAGGCTTCGACCCTACTAGGCCGCGCCGTAGACGACTTGGACTCGGTCCGGACGGAATACCGGATGGTCAGACGGCGAGCTACCCATTGCTCGCCGGATCGGAATCCTGGCGGCGGCTGGGGCGTGAGCCCCGTTGCCTTTGTCTGATGCGGCCTCCTTCTTCGCTAGCATTACTGCTTCGCAGGAGGCGCCGCATGCCACCACTCCTCGCTCCGGACCATGGCCTGTACCAAGGCTCAACGTGGGAGAAACCGCCGATCGCCCCACCTCTACCGTCCTCCGGGCGGTCCAGACAGTGGTGACACCCGGAAGTCGCTTCCGCACGAATCCGGTGCAGAATCTTCCCGAATTGACAATGTTCGGTGAGAACCTTCGTCATGAGTAAGTTGAGGACGACGGACGTGGGGTCCTTCACGCCAAAAATAGGGGACTTACCGCCATAATTATGGCGTGCCCAGTAATATCCAACTTAATCTATTTTATCAATAGAAACGTCAAAATATTACATATTACACTAGCGATGCTTCTCTAAGTATTTTCATTCGGTTCTGGTTTAAGGACCTGGTTTTTTTTTTCTATTGATTTCTCGTATTGTCCTAAACATATAACCTAGGTTTCTTTTCTCGCGAAAATAACAAGTAAATCATGCCAATAGTTTGCATTGGCTTTTATATAATAATATAATATAATATAATTATTTACCTCTAAAACTAGACATGATGGGTACTTATGGATGATTACTTATGAATGGCTTGGAATTTATTTCTGACTCATCAGCTATTCATTTCACCTATTACTTAAGCTGATTCCAAAATCATATGATGCAATTCAATTTAAAATAAAATTTTATTCGAAACGCAAACAAATTTGTGCTCCGAAAAGTATGAGGAAAAATTATTTTTATTCCTAACCATAAATGTAATTATCTCTAACACACCTGTTGACCAAATAATATTGTTTCTTACCTTAATGATGATGTCATTTTCCACCGTAGTTAGTGCTTCAAACACATCTTCCGCTTCTATCTGACCTGTCAATATGATTGTCAAGTTCTCTGCACGGTAGAACTTCTTATGGAAGTTTCTGACCTGTAAAAAGCTTGCTTAAGTAATTTGTTTTTATTTTTTTTTGTAAATATTCTTTTTTATTTTATTTATGTTCTGGTGAGCTTTGATTAATGCCCCATGGTTTACAAATTTAATTATAGCAGGATGTCTAATTGTAAACTGACAAAAATGTTCAGGTGTGAAACATTTCAATGTCTTGTACGTAGATCACCAATCAAGAAAGACTACCAATTAGAATCTTTTTATATTTAAAGTTGGTTTTACAGGTTTCACTCACTTTAATGTTATCAGTGGATTCTCTAAGGTTTTTCATAATGCCACCAGTTTCAGCTGAATAACCACTCCCTGGATACATGGCACGTAATAACTGTAGGTCACATCTGTAACAATATTATTACATATTTACATACTTTGAAAACTATAATTAGAGACACAATAGAAAGACAATAGGTGTGCGGACACCGGTGTCCGCTTGGGGTTTGACAGTTTAAATAGCATACATTTAAAAAATCATTTAAAAGGCACAAAAATGCCAGTTATTTTTTTATTATTTAGTATTTTTCTGCACATAAAAAATGGTAACATTAAGGTTATTAATATTGCCTTACCTACTGTAAGAAGTGTTCTCTCTTCCCTGCATCTCACAATACACTACACCAGCATCCTCTCCTTCACCATCAATATGGTGGACTTCCGTAATGAACCCATGATCAGTGAGAGTAGGCTGCAGAATATGATCAAGGTATATAGGCAGCAGAGTTAACATGCCAGCATCTCCCGCAGTATACACGGTATAACATGTGTGGTCCGTATCTGTCCAGGCATTAGTGCCATGAGCCATACAACGGTTGGCCAGTAAATCCAAAATGCCTTTGTATGGGTACCGCTCAGAGCCAAGGAAGATGAGATGCTCTAATGTATGAGGCAGACCGTCATCGTCGTGGGCTTCAGTTGCTAAAGTAAAATAAAAGAAGCGATTTACAGTTCTGTAATTAAGTTCTTATCAGTGTTCTTACTATTTCCCTGTTATCATTGTTTGTAAATTGAATAAGATTTTCGTATTTATTCTGTGAATTATTGTCAACATACACAGAGAATTTCATGTTTATAAAAATGTTCGCCGTGGGTAAATTGGAAAACAGATCGTAAGCAGAATTAAAACTTTCATCATAAACTATATACTAAGTTACATGATAATAATATGGACTTTTTTTTCAAATAAAACTTACCAAGACAAAAGAAACCGTTGACCAGAGGTCCCTCAACTCCCGCTATAATCACGGTGATACCGGTCTTCTCCGACACATATTTGTTCACAGGAATCACATCGGACGCTTTTGTCGACGATACCAATTTAAAGTGAGACATTCTGGATTTAAGCCAGAGTTTATGTGTGTACTAAATGTTGTTTAGAAAATCCTGGAGAGGTAACAAACTTTATTCACCGGTGCCCGTCTGATTTGCAATTAAATCAAGGCCAAGTGGTGATTCGTCGTCGATGTCTCGACTCTCGGTGAATGAAATAAAACCTGTGAATCTACTGTGAATATATCAATGCAGTGAGCACACGTTATGTCAAAACTGTCATTCTGTCAGATTCTACTACCCCTCGTTCCGAATTGCGTCAAAAGTGATTATAGCGCGAATCCAACCAACTCGCAACGGTTCAATTATTAATCAATAGCCCTTATATTTTGTGACTATTAAATTTGGTCGGATTCGCGCTATAATCGCTTATGACGCAATTCGGAACGTGCGGATTCGAATGGGAATGTCACTTATTCACTAGGGATGTCCATTCACCTAGACAATTACATTGAACAGCTGTTACTTTTGGTATTCCCTGTTCATATTTATACTTACAAACAACTAACCTAATATTTAGCAACTTGATATTGGCGGATGCACAAGAGTGCTAAACACAATATCCTGTCGATGGGATGAGAGAAAAAAAAACTAACCTAATAATCAACTTAATAGTTATAAACTGAATATAATAGTTTGAAGGAAAGAAAAAAAGAAAACGTGTTCTATGCACCAATACATATAAAAAGAATTCATGTAAAAAAATCATCCCGTCCCTATTAGCTTTTCCTGAAAAAAGTGCCCAAACCAAGTGCCAAAGAGTGAAAAAAGTGGGGCAGTTTTTCTACGTTGAATAACAATACCAAAGAAAAACCCAGCTATCTAGTCACGTGAAGAGTCGACTAACTATTATTTATTACTATCTCGAACTACTTGATGAACACTCGCACTTTACGGCCCCAGTTTTTCAACTCCGACGGCTCAAATATACCGTTAAATTTTGATCGTTTTAATCCCGTGGAGGGTCGATTCAATACATGAAACACTATCGATTTGTAAAGATAAAATTAAAAAATAAAGTACTTTTTTTTAAACTCAAATTAATTTACGCATGTACGAAATTAATTTCTTTAAGTAAACATTAGCTGGACGAGTCCAATGACCTGTAGGTAGTAATACGCAACTTCCGACGACTAGCTACAGGGTCATTGACTCGTTTACTTGAAGAAACAGCCACCCCAGTACAGCTCTCCGTGCTTAAAAGATGGGATGGTGCCAGAGTGTCATATCAACACATGTGTCATCCCATACCAAAAACCAATATCCGTCTTTCAAGCTATTATGGGTATCCTGTCTAATTTGTACTCACCGTCACGTGCCGAGGCATTGAGATAAGTCAAAAACAGCTGTCATCCTGCAGCTGTGACAAGAGCTTAACAGATTATGTCATAAATGGTAAGTAATCCTACTTCAGTTAGTTCCATCCGGTTAGACTGGAAGTCAACCTTGAAAAAGTTGGTTACTTTAAACAATTGTTTAGGGCTAATTCAATTTGATTGTAATTAAATTAAAATTAAAAATTAGTGACTCCAAGTAACATTGTATAAAGGTAGGAAGATGATGGCACGTCACAAATATCACTCGGATGAAACTATTACGAATTACTTTTTAGTTCATACATATTAAAAAAGAGTTATTGTAAAAAATATCACAGGGCAAAAAAAACTAAGATAAGTAACACGTTGTTTTTGAAAGGTTCAAAAGTATATCGAGTAATAGTATCTGTGGAACGTCACTCGAATTAAAACTTCCATTCATTTCATTCATTCAGAATGACTCATCAACAACCACAGATAATATAAAAAGTTCGCTTTGTTCCCGATGGTGCTGCCATCTACTTGCTAAATCTCGCAATTGCTTATTTCGATGTCCATTGCGTCATATTCGCTTATTTCGATGTCAAGTACTGTAATGTAATAAAGTGCATTGTATAGTACTATTGTACAGTATTTTGTGATGAATGGGGATTTCGCGGTACGAATACCTACAATGAGACAATTTTAGACGTATTTATATCTGTGTGGACAGTGTATATTATATCTTGATTTATAAACCTAGCAAAAAAGTTTAGATTTAAATGTTAGTAAGTCAAACAGGTATAAACCTCCTAACAACACCTTTGTTTATACCTAGTAGGTACCTAATAGTCAAATCTTGGATAGGAATGCTAATGAGAATTTAATTCTTAGATAAGATTATAGTAATTGTGTTCGGTTGTCAGGGATTAAAATTTTAGGGAGCTGTACCATTTTTGCACTATTTGTAAAGGGTCTTTCAATAAGGACGGGTCGATGTTGAAATTAAATTACAAAGTCTGTGAATTAAATAAAACAAGCTGTAGGTACTTATGTGAGATATTAAAGAAATTATTTTTTTATTTGAAAGGCCCATTTATGCCATTATTTATGAAATATGTCATTGGTCCGTACTTCTTCGAAAACGATGATGGCGAGGCCATTAATGTCAACGGCGAGTGCGAGTGCGAGTGTTACAGATCAATGATTAACAATTTTTTTGACGTGAATTGAACGATATGGACGTGGGTGGACAAAATGATGTTCTAACAAGACGGCGCTACGTGCCACACAGCAAACGACACAATGGACATTGTGCATGAACGGTTCGAGGGTAGGGTTATCTCTCGGAGAGGTGACGTGAATTGGCCACCAAGTAAGAGTCTGACACTATTTCCTGCCCTAGCCAAGGGCAGGATTTGTCATTGGATGATTTTACCTACCATAAAAATAAAACCAAGATCCTGCGGTTTCACCCCGCTAGACTTTTTCTTGTGGGGTTTTCTCAAGTCGCAGATCTATGCCAATAATCCGCAATCAACCGATGCCCTAAAAGTCAACATAACGCAGGCCATCGCTCAGATTCAGCCGGCCCTATGCAGTAGAGTAATTGAAAATTGGACCTCTCGGATCCGTGCCACCGTTCGAAGCCGCGGTAAATTTTTGCCTTGGTGGTGGAGCCGCATTTAAACGATGTCATATTTCATAAATAATGGCATAAATGGGCCTTTCAATTAAATAATAATTTCGTTAATATCTCACATACAGCTTGTTTTATTTAATTTCAACATCGACCCGTCCTTGTTGAAAGAACCTCTACAGGTATGGCGATAAAATAAATCTATATCATCTTGTAATTATTCATAACAAATAGGTACTTACTGCATGTCCTGTCTATTTACTTTAATCATTATAGAAATGATTAATTGCACCTACGCTAAATGCCTAGGTACCTTATTTACCTACCTGTTTTTTTTTATATATTTGTAAAAACTGTATGTTATAAAGTCGTTTAAAAATAATAGGTTCATTTTTACATTTGAGAAAGTCCCTATAGTGTAACTTGGAATGAAACTGAAAGAAAAAAAAAATAATACTTAATTAATTACAGAAAGTGTTTTAATGTAATTACATAATGGTTACATAGAGTAAATGATGAAAACATCAAATGTCAAAACGGGCCTGTTATATTTTGGCAACTTTAATTATATACCGTTAAATTTTGGTTGTTTTAATCCCGCGGAGGGTCGATTCGATATATGAAATACTATCGATTTGTAAAGGGAAAATTAAAAAAATAAAGTACCTTTTTTAATTTCAAAATTCGAATTAATTTACGCATGTACGCAATTAATTTCTTTAAGTAAACGAGTCAATGACCTTTTAGATAGTTGTCGGTCGTCGCGTACTAAGTAATATAAATTGTATATTATTATATAATTTTGCTGAGCGCTGGCTGTTTTACGTAGATGAACCTACCTATATCTTCCCAATTTAATATAATGTTATTTTTATTTTTTATGGTAGTATAAGTACCTGCCTACGCCATGTTGGACGCTTATAAACTCTTTTTCTTTTTAGGGTTCCGTACCTCAAAAGGTAAAAACGGAACCCTTATAGGATTACTTTGTTGTCCGTCTGTCTGCCTGTCTATCTGTCAAGACCCTTTTTCTCGGGAATCTAATGAGCCCTAACTCGATAGATTTACTGTGTTAATAAGCAATCCAGGGTTCTTATCTTCGAGCTCCATCATCAGACCAGCTAAATGGCACCAGATAATACACGAGTATTTCAAATATTAGGTCACACATATGTTTAAAGTAAAGTAAACACCCATTAAGTGTTTAAAAACCCTACCGCAGTTAGCAAACGAGCTGATGGTCTTGAATACCTGCACAGATTTTCATAAATTGTAGCTAAGAATCATCTCGATTAAGCCAGCTTTCAAATAAAAAACCCCGCATCAAAATCAGTCCATTCGTTTAGGCGCTACGATGTCACGTACAGACAGACAGACAGGTCAAACTTATAACACCACTCTCTTCCGTCGAGGGTTAATAAGGAATAGGTTTGAAATAATGAAACTAAAATACAAATTCTATTTTGGCATATTAATTCAACTTATCACTATCAGTCATCAATCCATGACACATGAATCCCACATTGATATAATTATTATATAAGTCAATGCGAACCCATTCATTGACTTGACACTTTTGTGAGATTTTGAAAAAACGACACCATTCTAAAAATATATACGTACTGCTGACGAAATCACCATCCTGCCCCCTTAACCCCCATGTCATCAAAAAAAGCAAAGCAAAGGTTCGCCACTTACGTAATACTTGGATGGCTCCTTAAGTCACAAAAAATACTTTTTTCGATTCGGAAAAATCTCAATTTTTTTATCTTTTGTGTTTACTCGTAGTGGTCTGAAATTCAGTAAGTAAATATATTTACAAATTCTTTACTAAATGTCTGCAGTCACGTACTTCAAGTTTTCAGAGACCTACTCTTCGAGATCTGGCTGATCGTGTGTGAGGACTGAGGGACCGCACTTTAAGGGCTGTATTTTTTTTACAAATTCCCAGACTTGTTTTACAATTGCTTTAAGTGTACTACAAAATCTCAAGATTTTTATTTTACGAAATGTCAAAGTTCAGTTTACTCGCACATATTTGTCATTGCAGTAAGTACTCTACTCGGTTCCATAACACCCTCACCTGCGGCTCGGTCGAATTCCTTCTCGATAGTAATGACAAAGTTCCTCCACTTGTATCAAAATGTACTATTTAAAAGAAAAAACCTATGTCTTCCGAAAAAGGGTCGATTTAGTCCCGATCTTACTTAATCGCGCAGATGGATAAAAATATGTTATTTCCGATAATTATGATGTCAGCTGCGGTAAGACCCGCACAGCTAGAATGTACCTATTACCTTAACGTGTTATGAATAGTACATATGGGAATTGCTTTTGTGAAGTCATAAATAATGAGAGTAAGCATCTACTTTATACCATGCGTCACAGGTGACTTGATGAGATAAAGTTTTGTTAGTTTAAGAGACAGTCATCATCATCATCATCATTTCAGCCAAAAATCCTCCCCTAAGCGTCGCCACAACGACCGGTCCTTTCTCGTTTCGTATCCATCGGATTCCAGCCACCCTGACCAGGTCATCGGTCCACCTTGTGGATGGCCTTCCACCGCTACGTCTTCCGGTACGCGGTCGCCACTCCAGAACCTTTCGTCCCCAAAGGCCATGTGTACCTCTGCCATGAGTTTTAAGCAATAGTATTCGTCGCTACTCGATATCGACGCCGTAAATATTTTGTATGGCAAATTTTGCAGCGCCTCTAGCGGTCACTTGCAGAACCAAAATTTGCCATAATACTACTGCTTAAAACTCATGGTAGAGGTACTGCTCTGCCACTTAGGTTTGTCTTCATGTTATGTCGGCAACCTTGGTTCTCTTGCGGATATCTTCATTTCTGATTCGATCACGCAAGGATACTTTGAGACAGTAGTAAAGTTAATTTTTAAGGTTTTTTTTTTCTTATACGAAAGGTACAACAATATTATAAGTGTAGGTAATAAATACAAAAGGTAGTAAATTATTTTTGTGCCTCCATAACGTAGTCATCAGCATCGAATTATTGGGTATTATTTAACTGCAAGAGTGAGTATTATTATGTATAATTTCTAATAAGAAAAAACAATACATACAGCCATACACAGAACCTCCTGCTTTTCGAAGTCGGTTAAAAATGACTATTGAGAATATAAAATTATAATAAAGAGAATTTTGGACGAGAAAAATATATCGCACCACCTCCAAATAAAGATAAGAGTTAGAGAATGGTGACAAGGACCTGCCTACAACTATTATTTCAGATGTCATAATCACATTCAAATGCCTCGGATCAAAGAAAAAAAAAAGAAAAAGAAAAATAGAAACCACTCACTCACACCACTTCCACTCACAAAACACAATCACCCTTTCTTTTTAAAACCGCTTTGCTTAGGATCGCCCTAGAGTGGACAAATAATGACAGAATGATAACTGTCATTCAAAACAGGCTTTTTTTTGTTGAAAATCATCAAATAACTCCTCTGTGAGAGCAAGTTTCCAACTTTTAGTGACTAAAATCACCAGTTTTGATTGATTTCCACCTGTGCTCCTTCAGTTGCCTTTTGGGTTTCAGAGCCCAAGTAACTCAAAAAAATGGTGAAGGAGCCTACACTTCGATTTTTTTTCTCCTGACTCAATTATATTTGATATTTACTAGTATATTATATAGGGTGATTGGTAATTAGTGAACGATACCTACACACATGATTGTAGTCATGATAACAAACAACTTTTACTATGGGACCAAACTAAAATCGTGAAAAAAAATCTGCAGGTCAGTACATTTGTGTTCGCCTACATGGTCAAAATGTATTGAACTTGGCAGATATTTTCTCGATTTCTGGTGGATATTGTATGTATGTATTATTGTATTTGTGTTATTATGTCTTATTAGTATTATTTCTGATGTTTGTACACTGACAAACCTAAATCTGTCTCCTTTCGCTCAGTCAAAGGTTGTCTGTAAGAAATTGCCCTGTGCGATAACACCTTCCATTGTACCCATATTGTTAATAATATATGTCCTATGTTTTTTGTTTATGCGGTGTACAATAAAGAATATATGTAATAAATAAATAACTCATTCGAACAATCCCACAACCCAAGAAGATATCGGCCATAGGTGAAGGACACAATCCCAATCATAAACGAAGATTTTTATTATTATGATTCTTGATAGGCTCGCTTTTGACCGCACTATCTTGATGGTAAGCATGGACGATGTAGTTGACGGTGAAACACGCTTACCTAGAAGTTGCCTATTCTCGACTTAAGATCTACCTTGCTCTACATAATCGTAAGTAGGTTAATGATCATATTAAAAAATAATAAATTCGTGCACCCTAAGCCCTTGACCAGTTGGTCCTTCAAGGGGGTTGTTTAGATTTAGGGCAGATACGTCAAAGATCCTATCCAAGGTTTAAAATACAGTTTTTGCACGATAAAACTGATTTCGGAGGAAAGAGCAGTAAAAGATTAGGGTCAATGGCGCAGGACTTGTAAACAACATAATTGATTTACCCGTCTACAGATGTAAGACTTTCGTTGCCTCTAAAGAGAGAAACTTTATCAATACGAGGCGGACTTTGAGGGTGTTATGTTGCATGGTGCTGAAGTGACAAATTCCACGTTTATCAATACACTTACACTTACGGAGAAAAAAAACGGGGTTTGCCCATCCACTAGTGGGGCTGCGCGGCGATTAGTCTGATACGATAAATACAATATAGATTCTTGCAGGGGCGAGCTGGCGCACTTTTCCACAATAGTGCAGGAAACAGTATCGTCCCTAAAAGCGGTAGAGATAGGAGGGGGTTTTTGGGTAAGGGTGTTGAAAAAGTAATGATTTTTTGAGATCTAAGGATGCGGTAACTGGGCTCGCTCTATATCACTATGTCACCTATTAGCTCAATGATTGTGGTCGATGATGGCACACGTTTGCCTAGAAGTATCCTATTATACTTTTGATTTATAGACCCCTAGTTTGTAGCTATCAGGAAACACAGACTCTGGCAGGGCATACTCATTAGCTGTAAGCACAATTAATGATTCCAAAACGTGAGCGTTGTTTTGGTTGACTGTGTTTATAAAATAGGGATGATTAGGGAACTTTTTTTAGGTGAGAAATCTTCTAATAGCTTCTCGCTCATTAGGGTGGAGCAGGAGGGCGTTACAGACTTTTACTGACAAAAACCTTCTATGTTCCTTCCTTGCCTTGTATTCCAGGGCCCCGGGTTTTCCTTTCAGTAGCGAACCCATTGTATGGCCCCAGCAGCTTCGACACTGCTGGGCGCCTACGGTTTTGCTGACATCTCGTTGAGGCACGCGTGGAATATTACGCGCCGTCGACGTCTTGGACTCTGTCCGGACCCGGCGGCGCCGACGGGGGTGTTTATCTCGTGCGTGCGGTCACCTCCATCTTCTTCTTTCGCTATCATTACTGCTTCGCAGAAGGAGGCGGCCGCCTGCCATCCCTCCTCACTCCGGACCATGGCTTGTACCAGGGCCCAGTAACTTTGAGTTACACAAATGTTGGAATAGCCTGCAGATTACCTACATTGTTTCATTATTACCCACACTTTGTATTCACTGTTCTATTCTATCTGCTCTAGTTACTCCGTAAGGCAATTCACGTCAGAAATAAACATTAAATATGTAATTTATTATTCAATAGATGTGTTACTGTTTGTTGAGTAAAAAACGTAAATTAAGTAAGTAATGAATAATAATAATAT
Source organism: Leucania comma (assembly GCA_958295575.1). Lineage (NCBI taxonomy): Eukaryota > Metazoa > Arthropoda > Insecta > Lepidoptera > Noctuidae > Leucania > Leucania comma. The sequence continues at coordinate 10,349,612 of OY282468.1, forward strand.
TATGTTTGGGTGAATTAATTACAAAGTGAATGCACGTCAGACATAACATGCAGTTTTATTTTATTTTATAGGTATGAGATTACTCATAAAATAATAATAATAATATATAATAGTGTTATTTTTGTACTTAATTAAATAATTAAGTATTATCTTAATTATTTGATTAAGTACAAAAATAACACTTAACACGGTTTGTTTTTTATTGTTTGTATAATTTAAAAAACAGGTCACATACCTATACACCGTTAAAATTTGATCGTTTTTATCCCGTGCAGGATCGAATCGGTACATGAAACTATTATAAATTATTTTTTTTTAAACTCGAATGAATTTACGCTACGAAATTAATTTCTCTAAGTCAAGCATCTAAGAACTTCGGAGATAGGCCATGAAACATTTCCTATAAATGATTGTAAATCTTCCGAGATGCTGCAATCGGATGTCATATTATCTTTTATCTGTTTATTGGTAACACCTTTTTATAACATGACATCGAGCTAGTGTACGCTCTGAAGTAGTACATACCTACCGCAGATGTATACCGTCAAATGGGGAGAATAGAAACAAAACTCTGATTAGATATGATTTTCTCTTAGGCTTCGTTTATTGAGACGCGGCGCGTTGCGCGGCGCGTCAGACGGTCAGTCGTACATTGCCGTACCGTATGTTTGTATTTGCGCGAGCGATGACGCGGCCCGCTGCTGCAATGTACGACGAACGCCCAACGCGCCGCGTCTCTATAAACACGGCCTCAGTTACACTTTCATATTATTGATTTCTGTTAAATTTTCAATTCAAATTACAATAATAATAATTAATGAATATATAAAAATATTTAAACGCTGAGAAAACGGGTTAAATAAACTACGTGAAAACCCAATTAAAGTTTTATTTTCTATTCACCTCTGCTTTTCTATTGACCTCGTTAGACATGTAAGTAAAGTTCACACTGATTTATCTCTTTATTCCCATTTCACAAAATATGTTCAAATTCCGTGTTATTGGGATTAACTTTTTAATTTATGGATCGATCTTGATGATTTATTTTTGTGTTGTGTTAAGGTAATAACTCCTAGTGACAATCCTAGTTTTTCATTCGTCAATCACAAAGAAATCTGTATGTTGTGTGTGATTATGAGTAGTTAGTCAATCCTAGCCTATAGCCTATAGCATAGCTAAATGTTGCGACAGCAAACAGTCCTGTGGGTGTCGCGTCCTTCGGATTTTCTGTGACACTCACCAATTCCACCTTGTTGGAGGCCTTTCAAAGTTGATTCCTTCGGTATTTGGTCGCTTCTCCAGAACCTTTCAGCCCCATTGACCATTGGTTCTGCGAGTCATGTGGCCAGCCCACTGCCACTTTGGTGATTCGAGCTTCGGGCAAATAGTTAACGCACACAAAAAGCAATTTGTACATGAATCTACACACATATCCAAGATAAACACGCCTTTGTGAGGTAGAATATTTATACTTTAAATTATACGACTGTCAGATAAACGCACTAAAAATCACTCGCGTGCAAAGTGAAATTTTGCAAGCGGCCATTACTCGCACGATTTCATTTTGTGACGCTCAAGCTCTTTCTAATATTGGCTTTGAAACCCTAAACTTTACCTTTGGTAGTCGAAAGTTTTGGCTTTGTTCGTAGACACTCCTAGGTCCTAGGTTTCTAAACAATCAGCCTAGCCTTTACCCGTACACATTAGGGTCAGCTTCCAGTCTAACCAGATATAGCTGAGTACTGTGGTGACTGCAAGGAGTACATGCCGGTAAAGTGTAAACTGGCACTTTAGTAATAGCTTTGAAGGTTTAAGGTAAAAAAAAGTAGGATAGATTTGACAGAGTGTGAAAATAAGTGAAAAACTAGGATTTGAATGTAATATTTTATAAATACTTAATGCTTCTATTAACAATATACGAGTAACATATTTTAATCAAAGCATAGAAGCTGTTTGATTAAAGCCTCCATCCACCAAAACACCATAATTTTACATAGGTACATGCAGAAACTGCCGATCTGACATTTGCAACCCAGTAATTTGGGATTATGATAGCTTTTGGCTGATACTCCTATCCCATAGTATCTGACATAATCCATGATATGGGTTGATCCAAGGTTGAAACTTTTAACTTCGGGCTCTATACAATATAATAATAGCCTTATTCAGAACTAATTCACTTTCGTATCTTTTTCTTCTTTTAAATTTTATCTCAGTATGCCTCCTAGCAAAGGTCTTCTCTAGCTGTTTCCACTGAACTCTATCACGAGCCACTCTCCTCCAGTTAGGGTCCGCTGTCAGTTTCAACTGTTTTCCCCTACTCCATTTCCCATCCCTGGGATCCATCTGTCACTATTTGGCTCCACTCTTCCTGTTTGTTTCTCATCATGTGGGTTGGACATCTCTACTTTTGCTGGTAAATTCTGGTCAATACTTGATTCATAACTTTTGTTTTACCTAGATCTCAGATTTTCATTACTTATGTGGTTCGTTTTAGATCGGCTCTATATGTATCTACTTACCAGCTAATAAAAAGGAACTACAGTCTTCAAATGCAGTCCAAGAAGTAATAACATAACCACGGTAAAACCACAAACGCACTCGCACAGTCATCTCAGTATAGAAATGTGCCAGCGCACTGCGCAATCAAACATCGATCATGTTTTATTCGTAACTAGCTTTTGCCCGCGGCTTCGCTCCCGCTCTACCCTACTCTACCCAAATCTACCCTACTCTACCCTACCCTACTCTACCCTACTCTACCCTACTCTACCCTACTCTACCCTACTCTACCCTACTCTACCCTACTCTACCCTACTCTACCCTACTCTACCCTACTCTACCCTACTCTACCCTACTCTACCCTACTCTACCCTACTCTACCCTACTCTACCCTACTCTACCCTACTCTACCCTACTCTACCCTACTCTACCCTACTCTACCCTACTCTACCCTACTCTACCCTACTCTACCCTACTCTACCCTACTCTACCCTACTCTACCCTACTCTACCCTACTCTACCCTACTCTACCCTACTCTACCCTACTCTACCCTACTCTACCCTACTCTACCCTACTCTACCCTACTCTACCCTACTCTACCCTACTCTACCCTACTCTACCCTACTCTACCCTACTCTACCCTACTCTACCCTACTCTACCCTACTCTACCCTACTCTACCCTACTCTACCCTACTCTACCCTACTCTACCCTACTCTACCCTACTCTACCCTACTCTACCCTACTCTACCCTACTCTACCCTACTCTACCCTACTCTACCCTACTCTACCCTACTCTACCCTACTCTACCCTACTCTACCCTACTCTACCCTACTCTACCCTACTCTACCCTACTCTACCCTACTCTACCCTACTCTACCCTACTCTACCCTACTCTACCCTACTCTATTTTTCTCGCCGTAAAAACCATCCTTGAACTTCAACGAACATTTTAAAAAAAGATTTGGCCAAATTGGTCCAGGCGTTGTTGAGTTATGCGCTTACCAACACATTTTGCGATTCATTTTTATATTATAGATTATTATGATGTTCTGACTTTCTAGACGGCGCGGGCGGTGTAGCCACAGCGTGATTGTGTTTTTTCTCGCCGGTTTCATTGAACATACAGACACATAGGGTCACGTCTCTCCATTGAGAGATGCGATCCTATGTGTTTGTCTCCCACAATATCAGGCAATAAAGCTTGGCTTCCACTGAATAAACGAGCATTATGAAGAGTCCGTTCCACTTGCCTCGATAAGGTTATTTTTTTATGTTTAGAGAGAGAGGGAGTGTCAGAATTTTACTGACTAAAACCCGCCAGTGTTTTTTCAGTTTCCCTTTGTGTTCCAGGGTTACAGTAACTCTTTCAAACATCCTCACAGGACTCTCAATAGCTTTTTTTATTTTTGGGTCAAGACATAATTTCTGCGGAGCGGTGTTAGTATTTTACTGACTAAAGCTGATCTGTGTTTTTTCAGTTGTTTGCATTTATGGCCCACGGCACAACTCTTTTGATCATTCCCGTAGGACTCTGATTTGCTAAAGTAGATTTTAATTGCAGCCGCAAGGGTCCATAATATGGCGACAGCGATTCGAGAGTCCAGGTCGCGCTGTGTTATTGGTAATTTTCTTGTAGCACCTGGTTAGACTGAAAGTCGATCCCAATACTATTTGGAAAAGGCTAAACTAACCATGACCAAAGAATAGGTAAGTACCATGACCTATTTACTTAAAAGAGAAAGTAAAGTAGCATTTGAGTCTAATTTGTATAGTTACTTGAATGGAGTGTGTGCGGAACTAGCTCTCTCATATTTATTTGCTTACTTCAGCTAGTTCTTTTTTGTGGAGAAGTTCTTCTATGAAGCATTGAAGCTTGCATAGAGGCCGCTCCGCTTGCAGTGGAAGCTTGCCCGTAGTAGTTTGTCACAATCACCGGTATCGTACGTCGTTGGAGCATTCGTAGCTACGTTTCCGTTCGTGCGATAGCAGCGTGCAGCGATCGCTTTGCCCCAATCTGCCAGCGCTCACAAAGTCGCAAGCCGGTGCCGCGTACGCTTGCGTCGCTGCGTTGCTTCGTCTTGAGCTCGTGAACTATCGTAACCTCGGAACAGTCAAAGTTTTCGTAACTAATATTTTTGCGTAAGATTTATGTGAAATATTCTGTACATCAATCCGGATCTGTGCTGAGATTTTTTTTCTGTTTTGGACAGGGATGGTGAGTGAAATTTTTTGTATAAATTACTTTAATTTTATGTGTTACAATATGTTTTTTTATGGTATTGGTATCGATGTATGCCAAGGTTTAATATTTTTTAACCTTCATTATAAATTAAATAATTTCCGTAAAAATTCTTGCATAAATCAATTATCATTTTATTTTGGAATTGATCACACATAGGTCATGGGTTTTTTATGGTAGGTAAAATCATCCAACGACATCCCCCGCCCTTGGGCGGAGCGGAAGATAGTGTCAGAATCTTACGGACAAAAAACCTACCCCGTTGCTTTATTTCCTTGGCTCCAGGGCCCTGGTATGCATTTTCATACCTCCCCAGAGCCCTAGAGAATATTTGACATTATATCTATTATTTAAAATGAGATGAAGTAGAGACGAATAAGATGTCTTTCTCTACCTACACAAAATGTATACTTATTATTAAATACTTGTAACAGTTTTTATGGGGTGTGCATACATATGTACATGAGTATGTATTATATAAGTATTTGAAAATACACCTCGTAAAACTTTGATAGCTGTAACAACTACGAGTAGATTGAATTTCAGCGCATTTTTTTTAAGTTTTTACAGTAAATGCATACCTACTACACGACTGTTTTATTACCAAGCCATGAATACAGGAACTGTAATACCTACGCAAAAATGTTACAAAAAAAAGTTTGAATACCATTTCAGTTGTTATAATATTCAAGCTAGCTCTTTCTGTTTCCAATTATTTTTTAAATGAACTCTGAAATATACATTATATAACTTTGCAGTCGAACATTAATTACGGCTCAAATTATTATTGTACACCTGAAACTTATAAAAACTTTCATCCAAGGTTACCTATATTACAAAATAAGTAATTGCCTATACTAAGGATTCTTTTTATTATAATAATTCTAGATAGTGCTTGTACATCATCATCATCATCATCAGCCTTTTAATGTTCCCACTGCTGGGATACAGGCCTCCTCTCTAAGAGAGGGAATGGGCCGTAATCCACCACGCGGGCCCATTGCGGGTTGGTGAATGTCACATGTCTTCGAATTTTTGGTTCTAGGACATGCCGGTTTCCTCACGATGTTTTCCTTCACCGTTTTGAGAACAGTGGTGATGAAATAAATTACACAAAGTAGTACTTGTACAATTTTACTTATTGCGTAAAGGGTAATGGGAATATCTCATCATCATCATCATTTCAGCCGAAAGACGTCCTTTGTTGGAAATAGACCGCCCCCAAGTGTCGCCATAACGACCAGTTCTATGCGTCTCGCATCCATAGGATTCCCGAGACCCACACCAAGTCATCTGTCCACCATGAGGGAGACAAGAGCAGGATTTGTCATTGGATGATTTTACCTACCAAAAAAAAAAAAACCTTGAAGGAGACCTTCATAAAGGAATATCTAAGCAAAGAAAAATATAATTCAGCTAGGAAATAATACGCTACTGACTGCAAAACAATTTTATCACTATTTTGATTACATATCATGCTAATACGTAAGTACGTATTCTATCAAGAGATAAATTACTTGCAAATCACCACGTCTTACCCCCAGTATCTATAAATTAACAAAGACATTCATTAAGTATATCAAATCTATGGATTATACTATTTTTTTATCTTAAATACTTTATGCAAATCTTTTTTGCGACATTATGTTTTTTTTTCTAAAATGTTAAATATATTGTCATAAATTAACCAATTCACTGTGTGTAATTTTTAAAATTTTGATGTTTGATAAACTACACGATCATTAATTCACGCGTCGACTGAGCACGTGATTATGTTAATATATAAATTACAAAATTATGTATTTAGTTAATGACGTGAAAAGAAAGGATATTTATTTGACGGATGACACCCACAATACCTACGCGGCATATACGGTGTACCAATATGGCGATCAATCTTTAATACGCAGTAACAAATTTTATTTATTTATTTATTTAAACTTCTTGCACAAATAAAAACTCTCAAACAAAGGCGGACTAAATGCCATACGCATTTTCTACCAGTCGACCTTAGGATGGTGCAGAAACATAATATAGTAGGTGCAACTTAATGTAAACAAACAAATAGAGAACTTCGGAAATTTTCGGGTCTCAATCGAAGCATAACTGGGCTGGGCTGTGCATAACCATGACGAACATTTTAGTTTAACTTACTATACTCACATTCATCATCTCCCTAGCATTTTCCCAACTAGCTTGGGGACGGCTTCTAGTTTTCAATCTGATGCGGCTGAATACCCGTGTTTTACCTACATGGAGCGACTACCCACAATTCAAATACTGGGCAACAGACTTCTCCTCCTTCTGCTATACTGATGGCAGGCACTTATTTATATTGCAGAAAACTAATTATGTTTGTGTCGGTAGACAGGCAGGTACAGTTAGGGGTCAAAAGTGCAGTTGCACTTTCACCGATGGTTACTATCTAAAATTTCTTTGTAGAAGAGTGTCAGTTGTTAACGACTGATTTAATTTGCAGTATAGAATTTAAAGTATTTGATAAACTTGTTGTGGATCATTGTACTTTTAGCATAATAGCATAATCAGCATTATAATGTTCTCACTGCTGGGACTCAGGCCTCCTCTTTAAGGGATCAAATGGGCCGTAATATCATGTGCGTCCAATGCGGCTTTGTGGATGTCACATGTCTTCAAATTTTTGGTTCGAGGTTATGCCGGTTTCCTCACAATGGTTTCCTTCACCTGTTTGAGAGATGATGGTGATGAAATCAATTACCAACACAAAGTAATGCACCAAGCTGAATTAGTTTGAACCCGCGAACCCAAACTCGTAAGTCAGGGTCGTTACCACTAGCCCATCATTACTCCCCAAACTTCTCTGAACTTTTACTACAAAATTTCAAAGCGGTACACAGTCAGCGGTCAAAACTGATATTTTATCAGATTTATAAGGAAACACTGTAAGCAGACGAGGCTTTCATTAGTACAGTTAGTTTCAACCTGATAATTAGCTTAAAAACGACTTGGAGTTAGAAGAAAACCTAGAGAATCAACATGGACAATTTCATTAAACATTTTTTCGTGGGAAATCATCTAATGAGCTTAAATAAGCAATTACCTGAGAACAATATTGTAATTAACTGTACGGTCAGGGTTCAAAAGTGCAGTTGCACTCTAACAATGCTAAACTGTCTAAAATTTCTTTGTAGTAGAATTCCAGTGTTCTGCAACTAGTTTATTAAATATTTTAGATTCTATGTTACAAACTAAATCGATTATGACCCATTGAGCCTCTTATAAAAAGAAAATATACATACTTTAGTATAGGGAGAGTGCAACTGCACTTTTGAGCCCTGACTGTAAATGTACTGCTATAGCTAGTATGTTTCTTTTGTTTTGATTAACGGGTCCATTGTTGAACCAAACGAAACATGAATTGTGCGCAAATTGAAACTGCTCCCTACTTGGCAGCATCTATGTTTCCTGTGTTTCCTTTTTTACGTAAGAATTTATCACATATCTCCTGCTGCTTTAGGTGTCTCTTTGGGGTGGAGCGAGAGGGAGTGTCAGACTTTTACTGATAATATACTCGTACAACTAAATTTTGATCGTTTTTATCCCGTTGGGTCGATCCGGTATATGAAACACTATCGATTTGTAAAGATAAAATTAAAAAATAAAGTACTTTTTTTCTAAAACTCGAATTAATATACGCACGTAGGTACGAAATTAATTTATTTATGTAAACAATAGCTGAGCGAGTCCAATGACCTGTAGGTAATTGTCGTCGTTGCGTACTAACTGCCTACAGGTAATTGCACTCGATCAGCTGATGTTTACTTAAAGAAATTAATTTGCCCACGAGAAAGTGATTACAAAATAATGCGAATTTTCTTAGATTTCATACAAAAACGGTTATAAATACATATAAATATAAATACATAATATTGCATTACAGAAAACACAAAACACAAAGAAACCAATAAATACCTAATTTCGAAAAGTGAATAACGTATCTACTTTATTAAAAGTATTTGAACTTATAATTCCAAGTCAATCCAAAAATATAACACTTCAAGGAAACCCGGTATTAGTTATTTTATTTTTTCTTGAATTTACTATTAGTTGAATTTTAAGGAGAAGAAACAGGGTTCAAAGTTTGTATGGAGAAAACTAATTTCTCGTGAGGAAAGCCGCTGGCAGAAGCTCGTTTAAAATAATCTAAATCACTTGCGCCTATAGGCGTCCTAAGTCTCTCAGATAAAAATGTTCATTTTAAAATTCAAATAGGAGTCTTTTTTTATTTATAGTGTACCATTACTTCATCTTCTCTAAGGAGGCACCGATGAATGAGGATATCAATACTTAGGCACTACAATACGGTAGGTAGTATAGGTTAACTGGAAATTTACTTGACGTCATGGAAGTTCCCTTCGCAGAATCTTCCACAGACCTATACAGCAAGGTCAACCTTAAATAAGAACAAAAAAAAAAGAATGCACTTATATTTATAACCTGTAATACTCGGGCGGTTCCGTGGACGCTTGTTCGTTCATTACAGTGCATTCCCCGCAGGTATTTATAGCATGGACATAGGTTATTCGACGGTTATAGGCTACTCGACACAAGCAATTCGGTATGATTTCATACAAGAATCAAAGAAATCTAGGAAGGTAGATAACTCTGCCAATTCTATAAATTGTTTACAAGTTTACAAGTCATAGAATTACACGAAATGAAGAAGAATGGAAGTTTGAAAGCATTAAATTTGGAATTAAATAACTCAAATGGAAAGGGACTCATGATGTCTATCTAGAATGGGTCCAACAAGTCACAGAATGGTGATCTATCTTTATATGTATACAACATTATTTTGACTATATGCGAAACCTGAATATAGTTTTATCAGAATCAATAACTGAATCGATTGCAATATTTTTTACACCATGTTATATTTTTCCCTAAAATATTTTAAAAAGGTCACAATTTGGACACCATCAGGGCCGGTTGTAGTCAGTGAGTATTTTGTATGAACTCCGCTCGGGCCTATGTCGGTTTCGACTTTCGCGGTCCCAAAACAGCGGTTTTATTTTTATAAAAATAAAAACAATACTTGTTCAAGATTTTTGTTTTTGCGAAGCGCTTTTAAATAACAAGCTTTATTTTTTTTTTTTGTAACTTTCAAATATTTCCGTAACGTAATCTCGTAAATAAACACGTTTGAAATCGTAAATTAAGGTCAGATTTGCGATTTTTTTATCGAGATAACTAATATATATCATGTTTTCATTTTTGGCCAGCGCTTGGTCATACAATCAATTTAAAAAAAAAAAAATCATGGTGTACTCTTCTATATTTGTGGATTTCCAAGGGTTTAAAAAACTTCAAAATGAGTAGAACCTGGCCTTAAGTCAATCACAGATCACGACAGGTCATAGCAGGCATTAGGAGAAACAACCCTTCAGTCACGGTGACCATGTATTATTGCAGACAACCAGGTAACATAACAAGCTTATAACTTTGTGATTTTTTATGATACAGTTATGAAATTTGGTACAAAGATTCGTTACATAAAAATACTAGACACGTGTATCGAGTTTCGCATATACTCTAACTATAAAATAAAAAAATACCCCCGACGGCCCCGACTTGTCATCAATATGAAATGTATAGCACTGGTTGAGGCGAATCTAATGAGCCCAAACTCGATAGGTTTACTATGTTAATATGCAATCCAGGGTCCTCGACCTTCGAGCTCCATCATCAGACCAGCTCAATGGCACCAGAGTGTACACGAGTATTCCAAATATTAGGTCACACATATGTTTGAAATAGAGTAAATACTCATTGTTTAAAAACCCTACCGCAATTAACAAACAAGCTTCTCTCTTCTCTTCTTCTTTTCATAAATTGTAGCTAACAACCATCTCGATTAAGTCAGCTTTCAAACAAAAAAAAAAACCGCCTCAAAATCGGTCCATTCGTTTGGGCACTACGATGCCATGGAAAGACACACAGACAGACAAACAGACAGGTCAAACTTATCTCTTTTCTGTCGGGGGTTAAAAACTAATGTTGTATATATTCTTCTGTGTTGGAGTTAGGTGAGAAACACATCACCCAACTCCTAAACGGCGTGACCGATTTAAACGAAATTTTATTTGTATATTTGAATGGATTGCTGAATATTTTTAAAATAGTTTTGAATCTGGTAGGTGGCGCTGCGATTAGGTTTTAATTTTTTTTTAAATGATAAGCTAGCTTTCGGCACGGTCGGTGTCTGTCAGGACCGCTAGTATGTATATAAAAGGAGAAGTAAAGGTAGAAAGTATCGATAATACGACGATATGATCACAAAAGGGGCGGGAACGATTTGTGTGAGAACCTTAGAAGATATAGTTCTTAAGGAGACCTCTTAGGCCGTGTTTACGGATACGCGTCGCGTTGCGCGGCGCGTTAGGCGTTTTGTCGTAAATTGCAGCAGCGGGCCGCGTCATCGCTCGCGCAAACACAAACATATGGCAATGTACGACGGACCGCCCGACGCGCCGCGCAACGCGACGCGTCTCTGTAGTCGAACACTTAGGATTGCCTACGCGCAAAGCAAGATCATCAAGAAACCGCACGGGGTCTAAGAAATTATTTTCTATAGCAAACAAATTTATAATTCAAAGTAGAAATGAGATATTACGTATATGTATATGACAGTTAATAGAGGCTATCATTATCATAGCAATGAATGCCATGATGACCCACATAATGGTAAATGGTCATTTTATTTTGATGAGGTTAACGATGGATCAGACGACCCCGACTGCCTGAACAAAGTCTGATCACACTGGTTTTGCTAACTGACGAGTTATAGGCGACAAGAAACAAATAAGAGAGAGATCAGGGGTCAGCGAAAACTGATGGGGTCGATAAGGGCTTGCTCGGTCTGCGGGACCGTTGGAGAGAGTTACCGTTAGGTACTCTCGAAAAAGGAAACTGAAGAAATACAAGAAACAAATAAGAGAGAGAGATCAAAGAGATGTGAAGGGGGTACATAAGGGCCTGCTAGGTTCGCGGGACTGTTTGAGAAAGTTACCGTAACTCTCGAAAAGGGAATGTGAAGAAACACAAAAAACAAATAAGAGAGAGATCAAAGGGATTTCAGCGAAACCTGATGGGGTACGTAAGGGCCTGCTAGGTCTGCGGGACCATTCGAGAGTGTTAACGTTACTCTCGAAAAGGTAAAATGAAGAAACACATATGGGTTTAAAGGATCCAAGAAATGGTCAATTGCGATTGACAATAATTATGTAACTGACAATCTATTGACAATTCCTTCAATCGTTAAAAGTAAACATCAATTGGCGTGAATCACGTAAATATTTTTAATTGCAATTGATCGTTTCGAGGAGTCGGGGGCCTTTTTTTTAAACGCTTCCTCTTGCTGCAACCAGAGCGTCAGGAGACATTATGATGATTTTCCACGTAGAAAAAGGGATCACAGAAGCTTCTAAAAAGCAGGGGAACACAGTGTCACAGTGCACACAATAAATGTTTAAACATTTTGTTTAGTTCATGGACAATGGACTTGTTAATCAAAACAAAAGAAACCAAGTATAGCTTTAACTAGCTGCAGCGGGCGGCTTCGCCCGTGTTATATTAGAAAATTATCTCAAAAAAATATAGTCCCAGGATAAAAAGTATCCTATGTGCTATTCCAGGATATGCTCTACCTGTATGCAAGTTCCATCGAAATGCATTCAGTAGTTTTTGCGTGAAAAAGTAACATACATCCATTCATACGTACATTTTGCGTTTATATTAGTATTGTATTAGTTTATTACAATGTTGTTCTCAGGTAATTGCATACAAGTTTTATGAGGGGAAACACGGTTTCAGAAAACATTCTTTTAAGCTAAAATAATTAATGCCCGTGGGATAAACTTTGAAGAAAGTTGGGACTATATTTGAATAAAAACCATTGTGTTGTGCAGCAATTTTATGATGTGAATATAAGTGCGGTTTCAGTGTAGTTAACCTTGAATTGTGGTGTGTATGCACCGGGTCATTCTTTTGTTTTTATATTCCCACAACAAAGCTCATTTTTCCCTTCACGTTAATTAATTTAATATCTATGTAACTAAGTTATGGTGAAAATAAATAATACTTCATAATTTTTAACGATTAATTTTACTGTCTGGCAGTGTCTGGCTGGCTTTGCTCGTACGAAGAATTGTTTTAATAAAACAATAAAAATTATAAGATACTAACTACACAATAGGTTTTTTTTAGGGATCCGTACGTATCGGCAAAAACGGAACCCTTACAGCATCACTTTGTAATTTCTATCTGTACGTCTGTCAAGATCCTTTTTCTCACAACCGCTGAAATTAATATCAAACATGCAGGTTTGCTACCATTTGGAGCAGTAACAAATAAAACTTTTAGGTCAATGATAAGGTCGTTTATGCTCCGCATTTTTTTTTTTCACGACTATCACAGAACGCCGTCTAGTCCCAAGCTAAGCAGAGCTTGTGTTATGAGTAGTAGACAACTGATAAACATACATACATTTATAGATAAATTACATCCAGACACAGAACAAATGATCCTGCTCATCAGCCATCACACAAACATTTGTCCTGGGTTGCAATCGAACCCACGACCGGCGGCATAGCAGTCAGGGCCACTAACCACTAGACCAACAGGCCTGTCAAAATGTCAAAATATGGGACACGCATGGAAATGAAAACCTATTGGGAAATTTCCCTCCCACTGACCCAGAATCCTGAAATCAGGCAAGAAGTAAGGTCTGGAAACCATAAATTTGTACATATAATTAAGGTACTCGTACCTACTTTTAGGTAGATAAGTAATCGATTCTGAAATCAAAATATTTACATAGGTATTTAAGTTTATACAGAACCCTCGTTACGTGAATTTGATTCGCACTTGACTTTTTAATACACAAATTTACAAAGTCCCACCTAATGACCACAGAACAAGTTTTTTTTTTATTTTAGATTATTTACATTGTGGTCTATGATTTGTGATGATTACCTACGTCCAAAATATTTTTTTCAAGCGTTTGGTTATTTAGGTGTACTTCTCCCGTACACTAATCTGTTACGAACGGACAATTTGTCCTCATAGATATTAATCTGACCTTCATAGTGAAATCTGAAGTTGCGAAGTAGGACATTTGACTATAATTTAGTTACATATAAATTAATTTACTATAGATGCAAAGAAAGAGTCGTTCAAGTAAAATAATATATAAATGTTGTTACATGTGGCGAAAGTTTGTCATTGCAACCGAGGTGGAATTCGTCCGAGCTGTAGGCGAGGGTGTAACGAAGCCGAGTGCTGCAATTACTTTCCACGTTTATCAAACGATGTTTTTTAATACACTTACGAAGATATAAATATACGGGGTTTGACGTCCGATGGCACGGCACTAGTTCGAAAAATCGTAAATTGCGTGTCTGGGTTTTGGAGTAAGTGTATTGAACACATATTACTTAGTTTTGTTTTTAATTTATTCGGGAAAAGGAAAAGATCAATCAACCGAAGTAAGTACCGGATTTTAATAATAAATGTTATCTTTGTATCATTCGCCGTATCTATATAATGATGTATTGTTGCTAAGTATTAAATGCTAACTAATGAGTTTTCATATTTTAATAACAGACCTTTCGGAGTCCGCAGCTGTGCAAAGGACAACCTATACCACTACCTATAGGTACCTACTCTTTTTATCCCTCTGGAGTGGAGTGTCAGACTTCTGCTGACTCAAATCAACCTGAGGCCCAACCACGATCTCTTAGCGCTATCCATTAAACGACCTAAACTAAACTGAACTGCTAAAGGGAAGGCGCTATTTATGGTAGGCATAAACCTTCATTCCTCTTTATCGTTCGCACGTTTCATATTTTAACACGTCATGGAGGCCTCTGTGTTCCTTTAGAGCGGGTTCATATTTGGTCGGACCGACAGTTTTGCTGTTGACCGACTGTCGGGTGTTCACAATAGAAGCTGTCGAATTGAACGACGGTTCGCTTGCCAGTATTATGTCCGATCCGATAGAAATCGTTGCTAATCGTTCGGTAAAAATGTCGGCTCCATTAGTTTTGTCGGGTCGCGCTAATGTGAACGGCGCTATTGATATAGCATAGCATAGCATCAGCCTTATAATGTTCCCACTGCTGGGACTCAGGCTTCACCACGCGGGCCTAGTGCGGGTTGGTGGATGTCACATGTCTTCGAATTTTTGGTTCTAGGACATGCCGGTTTCCTCACGATGTTTTCTCTAAATTAATTTCTTTAAGTACGCGAGTCAATGACCTTGTAGGTAGTTGTCCGTCGTTGCGTACTAACTACCTACAGTTCATTGGCCTCGCTCAGCTGACGTTTACTTAAAGAAATTAATTTCGTTCATGCGTAAATTAATACGAGCTAAAAAAAAAAATTTTCTCTTTACAAATCGATAGTATATCATGTACCGAATCGACCCTCCGCGGGGTTAAAACGACCAAAATTTAACGGTGTATAGCTCTAACTAGTTCAGTTTGGGTCGTCAAATGAATCGTGTTTATGATTCGTGGTAGCCACTGCAGCCCTAAGCTTAGATTAAATCAAAACAGCAGAAGATAGGTGACTCGCCTCTAGCGCGTGGACCGCTGAAATCAAACCCGTCGACTAATTGCAGATAACGCGAATTCGGTCTGACGACAGCGTTGGCTTTTATCTCTGTCCTTGTCGACGTATCTTCCCTTATAATATATCAATGTCCGTCGTTCCACGTCAAAGGCAGAGCTTTACTAAATCAAAGAAGCCGGAAACATGAAGACGAGGTCAATCAAAATCTGGTTTATTTTGGAAAAATAATCAATAAAAATCAGCTTCCGGGTTAAATTTATGAAATGCGTAGAATCAAATAAAATGGAATAAACTTTATTATACATCAAGACACCAAGAAGTATTTCACCGAATGGGAAATGGAGGATGATACTTTCTTTAATTCTTTATTGTCATTGATGTATTAAAGTTAATACATCATTGATAATAAGACGAATCTCATCAGGTCCTTGTCATCATGATGACAAGGACCTGATGCTAGAATTGGGAGGTGGCTGATAGAACTTTGGAATGCCTACTAGTAAACCCAGCAAGTTTCGGCTCATTAGATTCGTCTTGTCCTGGGGCCCAAGTCTGCTATTTTTATAAATTAGTCATTCCAACACGATTCCATTGTCATTTTGCTAAAAGTTCGTAATCTGCAAATCTGATCATTGGTCGGTCTGTGGTTTTTTAACTGTCAAAGTCAAAGTGAGATTACTGCTTACTGTTTATTTAGAGCGGCCGCTGGCCGGCGTTTTCAGTGTTTTGTTGTTGTTGTATCAGTGTTTGGTTTTTGTTATGTTTTTGTTATAAGGCAGAAATTCATTTTTCATCATTTAGGTAAGTACGAGATTACCATTCTATGCCATTTCTCTCAATGGAGTGTCGGTGGTTCAATCGTTGGAGTTGCCATTATATTAGTAGATTACCAAACTTGTCAAAATCAACTATTATTAAATGAATGATAGACCTTTCTGACACTATTGTAATAGCGGACTTGAGGCCCAGTTCTATACATTTCATATTGACGACAAGGATTGTCGGTGGCTTTTTTAATTTTTAGATTTATAGTTATAACTGAAGTTTTTGACATTTTATTATTGTACATCTTATGGTACAGTGATATAATTATAACAATTAATTAATAGAACTTACCATATTCACCTGTAAGCAGCAAGTGGGGGCGATCGGCGGCAGCGATCTCTCTCGCCGGGCGTTGGTTCAGGCCATGGTCCGTAGTGAGGAGGGATGGCAGGCGGTCGCCTCCTTCTGCGAAGCAGTAATGCTAGCAAAGGAGGAGACCGACCGCATCAGGCAGAGGCAACGAGGCGCTCGCCCCAGCCGCCGTCGGGATTCCGATCCCGATTTCCGGCCACCGTAGGCGCGGGCTTGCGGACGGCTTGCAATGGATAGCACGCTGTCCGATCGTCCGGTAACCAACCGGACCGAGTCCAAGTCATCAACGGCGCGTTCTGTTCCCGCGCGCCTCAAGGAGCTGTCAGCAAACCGTAGACGCCCAGCCTGCTAGCTGCAGGCAGGCAGGGTCGAAGTCTGCTGGGGTCAAGGGCCGTTTTCTGAGAGGAAGGCTCAGCCCCGGCACTATAGGCAACGAAGGAATGGGGTAGGTTTTTAGTCAGTTAGAGTCTGACACTACTTCCCGCTCAGCCCAAGGGCGGAATTTGTCATTGGATGAATTTACCTACCATAAAAAAAACCTGTAAGCAGCAAAAAATAATTTGAATTTGATTTTTACATAAATATATAAATAAGAGCACGTTTCCTTATGTCATCGAATTATTTATGTTCATAAAACTTGAATGATTAGAAACTGGTACGTACAGGAATCTAAAAACATGTTTGAAAATGACAGTTTAGATACAAAGTTTTATTCTTTTTTAATTTTCAAAAGACAGGCTCACGGTCAGTGGGTTTGAGTTTTTTTTTTTTAGATAGCTAATTTAAAGATTATTATAATAACTACTTTTTAATTATTTTTTATCCTGGTTTTTCAGAAATATTTTTAAAAGATATAAATAATTTAAATTAATTATATATTACTACTATTACTTGCTAACTCGGCAAACGTTTTGCAATATAAAAAAAATATGGGGGAATAATACAATATAGGCATACGAAAGGTTAATGCATCAAAATGAACTAGTCATAACTTCAACTGAAGGTGCAAGCGCAGTAACTCTTTCATCTTGATAAATGCATTTCTAACGACTCCATTATCTTTAATTTCTCAATTTGATAAAAAAGATATCGTAACATTATTTATATGCAGTTATTTCAACATTTTAGTATTTAAAAACTGATAGAAATCTTAGATTTCACAGCAATCTTCGAGTTAGCCGTGACAGAACAGTTAGAGAAATACACTGTGTTGCATTAAAATGGTTTCGAAAGTTTCGAATGCAGTTTTAACTACTATTTCTTTTGAACAAAGCTAAATAAAATATCAAAATTATCGTATCGTCATCTGAGACTGCTAGGTGGCAGAATAAACTCGAAATATTATAACAGTTATTGAAGCACTATTAAATGTAAATTTTATAAAATCTGTAAAAACATATTGGCGTATGCTTAAAATTTACAGTTATTTTTCATGACCGTCTTAAGTGACATTCGGAAGAAGTTATTTCTTTTTTTGTTGTTTATTTATTTTAATGTTTATACTAATTTATTTGGGTACCATAAATTTATCTCGATTATAACTTTAAAATTTAAATATGGCTGGCTGGCTGGCATTCGATCTAGAGCTAGGGGTCGTGGGGCTCTTTGGACCGGGACCGCGGTCCCAACTTCCACTTTTTATTTTTAAGTAGTATTTGGGACCTCAAATAAAATTTAATTCTTTTTTAGTAACTGTACTCTAATGCCTCTTTCCTTGTGTTCCCAAAATACTACAAAAGTAATAATAATTGGAAATTGGGACCGCGGTTGCGGTTCAAAAGAGCCCCAAGACCCAGAGCTGGGATCAGGTCGTTACAGAAAAGAAAACAAAGTCATATATGTTAGCATTACGCTGGGTTTTACGATTATCCTGAGACCAGGTCATGCTATGTTTCAACATTGGAGGCAATTGCGATTTGTGTTGATTGCGTTCTTTGATGAAATTCGCAATAAGATTTTTACTCTCTATTAAAAAAATACCCAAATTAGGAAATGACTCCTGTATCGGAGGTGCGTTTACAAATAGGTAAAATTTACAATACAAGACACCCAGAAGCGGAACAACAATCTGAAGGCCTTACAAATATTTGTTCCACGAGGGAGTCGAAGCCACTACACGGAGTGCAGCAGCCAATAGCTCGACCACTTTGCCAACCGTGTCATCGCTCTGTCGTTTATATGCCTACCATATGGCAGATTTTTATTTGTTTGTTGTCTAAATAACTTTTTAAAAATACATTGTCATGGGTTTGACGCAACGCCAGCAGTTGTTCCGTCTAGGTCCAGGATGCGGAAAATGCTAGTTATGATAAGTAGGTATGACTGCTATGATGAAACATCAGGCGTGCGCCCGCGCATAGCACCTACGTGCATGCATTGTTAGTGGCTCTTGACAAAATAATTATGTTAATAACTTCTGAGAGAGATTAATTGAATGTTTTTTTTCTAATTTTTTTTTAAATTACCTGACTGTAACCAAGTATGCTCAATGAGAAAAAACCGGGGAAATGCGAGTCGGACTCGCGCACTAACTTACCCGTGAAAATAGTTCATTTCCCGAATGGAGGCTGAAGATTTTTCCGAATAGCAAAAATATGTTTTTTTTTTGTTTCAGTTTTCCGATTTTTTTCCTATATTTGTGCTCCATGCCAAATTTCAGGAATTATGATTCCCTTGAGAGTGTCGAACTGCGCATTCAAGGTCGACCGGCATGATGGTTCAACTTGTGCGACGAGGATTATTACCGATTTTCGGGTCTCAATCTAAGTCGGGAGCTGCACGTACACCATAGCAAATGTTTTAACTTATTTGCCGCGCACTATACGTCTTTTAACTTGACGTCATTTGTATACACCGTTAAATTTTGGTCGTTTTAATCCCGTGGAGGGTCGATTTGGTACATGAAACACTATCGACTTGTGAAAGAAAATTAAAAAAATAAAGTACTTTTTTTTATAAACTCGAATTAATTTACGCATGTCTCTTCTTCCTGTTCCTGCCCTTAATTTCTATATATGTAAACAAGCGAGGCCGATGATGAACTGTAGGTAGTTAGTACGCAACGAAAACAACTACCTACAAGGGTATTGACTCGTTTACTTAACGAAATTAATTTCGTACGTATGCGTATATTAATTCGAGTTTTAGAAAAAAAGTAGGTAGGTACTTTATTTTTTAATTTTATCTTTACAAATCGATGGTGTTTCATGTACCAGATCGAACTTCCACGGGTTTAAAACTATCAAAATATAACAGTGCATATGAATGGTAGCTTCAATGTTGGCTTGTTAGCAAGAAACACAGTCGTTATTATGACTATTTTTACCACAAAACCTTTACAAGCGAAGCACAATTGTACGATTCCCACAACACATTCTTTGTTTCATAAACATTGGCATTGCTTTACGATTATGGCAAACGTAATGGGGGTCTCATGAGTACTATAGCATTCGATCATTGTGCTAGGCACATCCTAGCCTTGACAGTTATGTCGCGTAATCGGCCCCAACAGTCGTAATTAACAGATCAATGACGCGATTGACACTTTGGTACTAATTAATTAATTTCCTATCATAAAATTCATTTGCATTTTGGATTTATTTACGGAAGTTTGTGTATCTATGGTGCTAAAGTTTTTTTTTTTATGTCAATGGTCACGGTTGATAGATGTCACATCATTACGTCACCAAAACGGCGACAAAGGAAATTAAAAGTTTAGATTTTATTTATTTATTATTTATCTTTTTTAGATCGAATGGCGTTTGCTAAATGTCAACTCTGCAGATTTTTTGATATTTTGCAAATTGTTGTCCAATAAATCAAGCCATCAAGGACAACAAAGATTAATATCCGAGAGTGTAACTGTCGGTTATTAAAATACATAGCCATAGCCTTCTATTCAACCATATTTTCACTTCAACTTCAACTTCTAATAAACTCACATTGCAAGAAGGTAACTGAAGGGACTCGAGTGACTCACGGGCCACCCAGAGCGGGAGAAGTTATTTAGTGATTTATTAACCTTAAAAAAGGGATTGATACAAGTTAAAAACTCTTCCTCATCTAAGTTTAAAGAGATCTCAGTTGGACCCGTATATAAATAAAACTCACTGATCATGATTACCGATTCTAAATTCAAATTCTCTATAGCAAATTTTGAATTACGAACCTAATAGTCTTTCAAACACATTTTTTTTTTAATAAATTGTGTTCTGGAAAACCTCAACGACATAATTTAATTCGTAGATCTTCGTAGATCCATGGATTTCCGAGACACAAAAAGGGGTACTGGTTGAAGTGATATTTCTTGCCTAGTCTACAATCAACCATTCATCGAATTGTGCGGCTATAGTTTTATTCAGCCAGGAGAATCATAGTTTGTTAGATAAATGGATAGAATAATTTTCCTTAATTGTAGACACCAATAGACCAACATTCATGCAGTATTATGCTGGACCTTATAATATTTTTCATTATTGTCCTGAGCAACCTTTGTATGACAAAGCAGGAAGTATATAATAAGAGCATAATAAGATCTCATAAAAAATATACCTAACACTCTCGAGACAGATTTCTTATTGTTATTTTTGCTATCGTTAATAATAAATAATAATAATGCAGACTAGATTGTAAATCTTGCATTTTATATTATATTAGTTTGCTTATGTTTATTATTCATTAGTTAATTTTAATGGAACAAAAAACTATATTTAGCAAAAATAAAAAAAATTCAACCAGTCGCTGATTCTAGACCGTTTTATTATTTTATGTCTAGAAAGACAAAGAAGGTTATTCTTTGCACTAATCTTTTTATAAAGATTATCTCCTGATTTCGCGCAGGGCCGTTCCTTGTGGCGACACTTGGGGGAGGGGGGGGGGGAGGCTATGTCCAACAGTGGACGTCCTTGGTACGACTACGTGCTGCGCGGCGACTTCCCCGACGGGGTCAGCGTGGTCTGCTACGCGGACGACACGTTGGTCCTAGCGCGGGGAGAGTCGTACCGGACGGCGGTCGAATTAGCGACACGCGGGGTTGCGATGGTCGTTGACAGGATCCAGCAGTTGGGACTCGAGGTGGCACTGCACAAGTCCGAGGCCATGTGCTTCCACGGCCCTCGGGGTGCGCCACCACCGCGTTCCCAGCTAACGGTAGGAGGGGTTCACATCGGCGTCGGGTCGACGATGAAGTACCTGGGACTCGTCCTCGACAGCTGGTGGAACTTCAAGGAGCACTTCCGACGTCTGGCTCCCAAACTGAATCGGACTGGGGCTGCTCTCGGGCGGCTCCTGCCCAACCTCAGGGGACCAGACGCCTCCTGCCGGAAGCTCTACGCGGGAATCGTTCGGTCCATGGCTCTCTACGGGGCTCCGGTGTGGGCACCGACGTTGCAACAGCAACCGAGGGCCCAGCTGAATGCGTGCCAGAGGGTCATGGCAATACGCATGGTGCGAGGGTACCGAACGATCTCCCGCGAGGCGGCGACCCTCCTTGCTGGCCAACCGCCGTGGGATCTGGAGGCAACAGTCCTTGCACACATGCACGACAAGCGCATGGAGATGCAACGCCGGGGCGAAATTCCGCTGCCACGACAAGTCGAGGCATGGCGGACAGAGCTCCGGCGGGATCTCATGGCGAAATGGCGTCAACGACTATCGCAACCTCGTTCGGGGCGCGCCACAATTGGGGCGATAAGGCCCATCCTTGAGGCGTGGCTGGAAAGACCTCACGGCGTTCTCAACTTCCGCACGACGCAGGTGCTTACCGAACACGGAAAGTTCGCTAAGTACCTGTTCCGGATTCGTGCGGAGGATTCGCCCGGGTGTCGCCACTGTGCGGAACACCCGGAGGACACGGTGGAGCACACTGTAGAGGTGTGCCCCGCCTGGGCGGAGCATCGCCGTGTCCTCGTGGGGGCGATCGGCGGCAGCGATCTCTCTCGCCGGGCCTTGGTTCAGGCCATGGTCCGTAGTGAGGAGGGATGGCAGGCGGTCGCCTCCTTCTGCGAAGCAGTAATGCTAGCAAAGGAGGAGGCCGACCGCATCAGGCAGAGGCAACGGGGCGCTCGCCCCAGCCGCCGCCGGGATTCCGATCCCGATTTCCGGCCACCGTAGGCGCGGGCTTGCGGACGGCGTGCAATGGGTAGCACGCTGTCCGATCGTCCGGTAACCGACCGGACCGAGCCCAAGTCGTCGACGGCGCGTTCTGTTCCCGCGCGCCTCAAGGAGCTGTCAGCAAACCGAAGAGGCCCAGCCTGCTAACTGCAGGCAGGCAGGGTTGAAGCCTGCTGGGGTCAAGGGCCGTTTTCTGAGAGGAAGGCTCAGCCCCGGCACTATAGGCAACGAAGGAACGGGGTAGGTTTTTAGTCAGTAAGAGTCTGACACTACTTCCCGCTCCACCCAAGGGCGGGATTTGTCATTGGATGATTTTACCTACCATAAAAAAAAAAAAAAAAAAAAAAAAACAGTGGACGTCCTTCGGCTGATATGATGATGATGAAATTGTCAGGTGGAAGTTTCTTTGATAGTACCTACCTATACATTTTCACGGTATGTTAATTTTATTGTGTTGTGGTAACTGTGGTAATACAAAATCTCAGACTTTGTAGAGCCATGAATAATTGCTTTGTGTCTGTGAAATTTCTTGGCTTACCAGAAATAATTACGCATTCATCATTTGTTGTTGCATATTTTTTATTGCGAGTTCTTCAACAAGAATAGCTTTCCTTTTTGTTTGAGATTGAGAAATCATCAAATAACTACTCCTGATTTGGTGTAGCGTGTCTAACAACTCACTTCACCCAGAGCGGACTTTTAGACATTTTAACAACCAGTCAACAAATATGCACGGGCTCGTGGACGATGAGCAATAGGTAGCTGGCCGTCCGGTAAGGACCGAGCGCGAGTAATCAACGGCGGGCGCGTTGTGTTCGTAGCCAAGGGATTTTTGAAAAAAGATACCGCAGTGGTACAGGTATACAAAATACCAAAGGTAAATACCAGGTTTAAGTCAGTAAAAGTATAACACGCCACGCCATCTTGCTCTGCTAAAAAAGTCAACAGGTATACCTATATTACCTAAGTTTTGATTTGATTCTAGGCCTTAATCTCCTCCGCATAATCATATTAATTACTTTCTACACACGATCATATATGCCTACGTATAATAATACAATCAATTACATTATCGATAAGGAAAGACAAATTAAATCTGCTTACGATAAGATAATGATTACATTAGGCCCCTAACAGACTAGCAACAGTCGTACGTGTCATGGTCAAAGGACGCGCGTCCGACCGAATTGAGAAATGGAGCTCGTCTCCTGTCACAAATTGACCACGGTATTTTCCTCTATCATCAATTTAACTCTACGGATTTAGTCGTAGACCGTATTTTTTAGACCTACCTAACATCATTCAATTATGCAGTGTTTTATTTATTCCTATTGGAAATTGTGATGTAAAATTTGTAGTTTGGTACTGGTCGATCTATGTGGTCGATACTAGCATCTAGGAACAAAAGTTATAGGTACGGAAAATCGCTGCTAATATCAATTTTCAACGGTTTTTTTTCGGAATTAGCAAACCCATAATTTTAAACGATATGTCGTGGATAAAGTCTGAAAGGGCAGTAAGAACCACAACTAGTACCAATTTTGATTTCATATCTTAGGATTAAAATAGGTTAATTTATTTATTTTCATAATTATGATCAGTTTTATGATGTTCCCACTGCTGTAACTCAGGCATCTTTTCTACGAGAGAGAGTTGGTTGATGTCACAAAGCTTCAAATTATTGGTTCCAGGACAAGGCAGTTGCCTCACGATACCTTCAAGAACAGTGGTGAGGAAAATACAAAGTAATGTGCCTTACTGAAATCGTAAGTCAGGATTTATAACTGGAGCACCTTTGCTTTAATTTCCTATCTACCTATATATTTTCCACTGACACTGTATTGTGATAAGTCTGTATATACCTATAGGTATTGTTGGGACCTAGCTCTAGTAGGCCTTGGGACGTAATCAAACTATACGCGTCACAGTGATAGGTATCTAACTTATATTTTTTTCAGCTCCAAAAAAATCACATTTCATTCAAAGTCACTACTGTAAACAATCGACAATTCTTTTTACCTATAAATTTTTAAACCTATTCTAAAAATCTAGTCAGTTGAAATATGCAATCTCCTTCGATATCACAGTATCTCTGAAGTCCGATGATTAATCTTTTTGTAGCATCACGTCATTACACCTTTTTATTACTATACATGCGCTAGCGCAGCTCCTCGTTATGATAATTGTACATACGTCTACGTATTTACGTTCAAGATCATTGTAGGTACAATTAACCTGCTTACGTTTTCAGTGGCATATCAAACTATAACTAAGTATATAGTGGGTTAAATAAAAAAGTACCTAGGTACTGACATAGCAATAATATTATTAAGTATACCTGTTTCAGTTACGCTAACGGATATAAAATTATTTCGGATTATTTCACGGATCATGCGCTACATAGTATTTTTTTAATTTAAAAACACAAATAGTTTGACCTTTATTTTTAGTTTAGATATCAGTTGTTTGACCGGGCAAAACTAACAAAAAACGGTCATGCCAGTTGCCCTCCGCCTCTATCCGAAACTTCGATTATGATTACGAATATTTTTCTCTATTTTCGCATGGGTGTTAGAAGTCTTTGAAATTATTGGCTTTTCTCTATAATATACATGAATTTTATACAATTAATCAATCTATTGGTGAAAATCGTATGAATTTTCATAGAGTTCAGAGTTCAGTTTCCGTTCAGTAATTTATGAGCTTATCGCGAATAGACAGACATGGTGGGGGCCGACTTTACTTTATAACATGTTTATGGATTAATTTGTAGTCTTCCCATTACTGGCGTGCTATTCTCTAAGAAAACAGCCTTGAGCCCAGCGCTGCCGCAGCGACGAAAATCCAAATGGGATACATTGGATTGTTAACCTAATGCTCAGTATAAATTGGATTGTTAATCCAATGTACACACCTATTTGGATTTTTGTCGCTGCGGCAGCGCTGCGCTCAAGGCTGTTTTCTTAGAGAATGGCACTGCTGTATTAGCTATATGATAAAAACATTACCTACCGAAATAAACAAAAAGACTTCTTTATGACTGATGTGCGCACACGGTTGTAGAACAAAAAGAATTGGGTTTTCACAAATATTAATATCTCTGTACCTTTATTATACTTATTGCTGATTTCTGTACTTTTTGCTAATCACTCACTTTGTTAAGCCATATTGCGAAGGTTAAATGGATAGTAGGTGTTATTCCTCCTCGAAAATAAAGAAGGTGTTATTATCTAAATTATTTACAACGAGCTTTTACACGTTGTTTCGCTTTAAACTGTGAAGCCCCAAGGGGACACCGGTGTCCGCATACCTATTGTTTTTCTATTGTGTCTCTAATTACGGTATTCAAAAGGTTTTTTAATTTAAAAACTCGCTAAAGTAGGTGTTATTTATATTTAAAATAATAACTCATAACGTATAATATTCGACCATGATACGAAAGACATGTAGCGCCATCTAGCGTTCTGTTTTAACACACAATTTATCGTTTCTATCTGTACTGTCGGATTTTTTCTCCTAACTTTTTCTGGATACAAGATGTCCTTCTTATATCCAAGACAACGTGTTTGCAAAACATGATAATCGGTTTAGTGTTTTAGGAATAAAAAGGTCACAAACGAACTTTCGCTTATTATCTAAACTATCTAGAACTCAAGGACAATAATCACGCTCTCGAAACTTGACTAGCATTCTAACATGGCAAAGCGATATTTACATAAAATACTATATTTTTGGTGTTGCCACACAACGTTGCAACATCCGCCAAGTCTGTTGGTTGAACACGATAGGCCTCTTTGGTTACCGTGACGTAACGACATCTAACGAAATATATCATTACGGTAAAACGGTAGATATTTTTGAAACGTTTGCTTCATAGATAAGAAGGAAACACTTTTAAATAGGCATGTATCTTTGACGTAACATAGTAAATGGAAATCCTGAAGTATGTTCAGTGTCACCAACTGAATCGATTTCAGCTAAGGGGTAATAGGTAAGGGTTAGTCCTATTTTAGGTTTAATGCATTACCAGTGCCGTACGTCCATGCCCATATTATTTGCTTACTATTAAAATAACTTTATTTCTTAAAAAAATAAAACTAACAAAGTTTTATTTTTTAAGTATTTCAGTACTTAAATTATATTTGTAACTTAATTTTCTCATTAGGGAGTCTTTGGGTTTGCATTATTCCATTAACATTGTAAGTATATGTAAGTATACATAATATAATATGTTATCCGCTAACAGTACTAATTACAGTTTTGAACCAAAGAAACGCACTCCGACCCCATGACCCAAACGATTCGCCAAATAATCGTTTGGGTCACGGGGTCGGAGTGCGTTCCTTTTCTAATTTTTTAGATTTTTTTTTTAGTTTTCGCGTATTTTTTCTCACCGAAAAGTCAACACTGAGTGATCAGGTGCTGACACGTCCTATGCCCAAAAATTTAGCTTTGCCATTCAACGTGGCAGCCTGTCTACTGGGTACATTTCTGCTTACTACGATATGGAGGAGTAGGTAGCTAACTACCTACTTCGACGACAATTTTTGTATACTTTTTAAGTTTAGTAAGTATAATGTTAAAGATTTTTTTTCACATTATATTGTTATTTACTATTAATAAAATAATATGCATACAGGATGTTTACAGCCGGCTGGCGACTTGGTCTTTTGACATCAACCAGACACAAGTAAAGATATGCTGCCTCTGAGAAATATTGGGCGGAAAAACACTTTCTGACCCAAGAATCGAATTCCGAAGGCCGTTCGATTTATAATTAAGGAAAAGTTAATTTAACTTTTTTTATTGTTGATCGGCTCGCGCTTGCCTAGAAGTAACCTATTCACTCTTGACTTAAAGTTCCTCGGGTTGTAGTTGTCAGGAAACACAGACTCCGGTAAGGAATTCCAGTCCATAGCTGTAGGCACAATAAATTTGTTACTTAATTGAAATGTTTTGTGCATATACATAGGTGAGATGCCCACCGGTACATGTTAGACATCCCATCTATACGCAAAAAACGTTTTGGGAACACATTCATTGTGCGTACAGCTAAGGAGTGGAATTCCCTGGAATCTCTAAGTCAAGAGTGAATAGGTTACTTCTAGGTAAGCGCGCTCCATCGTCGACCGCATCGTCGCTTTTCATCAGGTGAGATAGCGGTCAAGCGCGAACCTATCAACAATAAAAAAAAAGTAATGGTGGCGCATCACCATAATTGCTTAGTTCAATAAACAAGGATAAAATTTCTTAACATTTTAATGCTCTTTGTAAATATGAAAAATCTTCAATCAATACATTAGCAAAAAGGTATTCAGAACCATCTCCATAATGTCACTCGGGACCCAAAAAAAAGATTTAGGTATAAAATGTCTCAGTGATTACACTTCCAGAACAGGTATCTGAGAACTCAAACGAATACAAATTAGGGTCAAATTAACACATGGAGGGGCAAATGAATAACAAACTAATCCTGAAATCGAATTATAACACTTGAAGCAAAGGGAATGAAGATTTTAGATATTCTTCATTTTGTTTCGTACTCATTATTTTAGAGTGGTATCCGTCATTTATGATTTCGCATAAATTGACGGTTAGCCAATATAAATGCGAAATCATAGTTAAAAGATTGCTTTATAGAGTGAAGAAATCATCATAATTAACAAGAAATTTAGAGTATAATGATTTCTCATAACACGACCTATTTTAAAGAAATTGTAATAAATTATAAGGGTGGACTGGAGCCTAAACTAGGAAAACCCTATATTTCAGGCCTCCAGGACTCTCACCCGCGATTAGAGTTTACTAAGTATATCTCAATTATATACATACTTACGTATTTTTTTATATAGTAAGGAAAACTCTACTTTTAAGTATTACCCTCCTTTCCAAGCAAGAAACAAAAATAGAGCTGGAATAAAGGTAGAACTACATTGCACACACGTTGGCCACGTGCGCCGATCTGGGCGCGTCGGTCTCCATACATTTTATATGGCAACTAGACTTGTAGAACTACATTAGAGCCACGCCACGCAACGTCGATCTACGTATAAGTCAGGTGTATTACACGTGTGCGCCGGTCTAATGTAGTTTTAGTTGAAGTAACCGACCGCCCCATAATTTGAGCCATTAATCGACTCAGTCACAAAGCATAATTATCAAAATGGCCTTGAAAATGACCTAATAATGATAATATATAAGACACTCACAAAAAAACTAACATGTGATATAACCGTTCTCTCAAAACCAGTACATTATAGTAAAGGTTTCAAGTTCAATGGAACAAGAAAGCTTAACTAGTTAAACCGGTTTTACTAATTAGAATAATATTTATTGACAGAAAACCTATAGAAACACACGTGATAGTATAATCGTGGTTTGTATCCCGTGTACCTACCCATAGTGTAAAAAAAATATCTAGGGAATATTATGCATTAGTTAAGGACAAAAGTCTACATAATACACAGCGACAATAAAGCTAGAATTACATTAGACCGACGTACACGTGGACCACGCCTTATTTGTACGTAGAATGACGTCGCGTGGCGTAGATCTTGTGTAGTTTTACAAGTCTAGATTCCCTTTAAATGTATAGAGACTGACGCGCCCAGATCGGCGTTCGTGGCCCACGTCTGCGCAGTGTAGTTCTGCCTTAAATCTAGCTCTTTTTTAGATAGAAAATTGCCAAATATCTGCTCTTGCTCAGGGTAGACCGAGAGGGAGTAAAATTTCACATAGTTTTTAAATTCATTTACGTTTTTTTCTAGTTAAGACAGAGCGGGATGTCGTGATGAACTGATGTTATCCACCTCTTTTACATGAAACGGGTTCAAAACCGGGCAAGCACCGATGTGAAATATTCAATACATACGTACTTTTTTACGTTTATCTAGTACATTACTGTAACCTCTGCCTCGGAAAGCAAGTAAAATCGTTAGTCCCGGTTGTCGTTTGTAGGTCTTTGAAATTAGATACGGGTAGTCAGACGACTAAAAGTCAGCCCCGCAGTATATCCAAGGTGTAGATCGTATTGTCTAGTAATTGAGTTATGAAGGTCTGACAGGCAGTTGCTCCATGTAAAACGGATATCCAGTCGAATCAGGTTAGACTAGAAGCTCAGCCCAAGCTAGTGCTGATTTAACTGGTCCAATTTATAATTTATATTTCATTTTCAAGCAGTAAATCTTTAATGTTTTTTTTATTAATGAGTAGGATAATAAGGTAACAACTGAAATTGAATACCTATGCCACATACCGGTCGCTATGCTTTCCACACGGGTCTTCGATAGACGATCTCAGTGTTAAGAGGTTGTATGTCTACTCCTCTCCTCTCGAAAATTTTAAGCATTTGGCAGGAAAAGAAATATCGTAATATATGTCTGCGAAGTCAATAGTATATAGTACGCGGGAAATAAGTTGAACCCGTTGCTATGAATACGCGCAAACCACCTCGATGGAGACACGAAAATCTGTTACTATTTTAAACTTGCATGCAGCGTATTGTAGGTACCACTAACTTCCTTGTCTTTCATATCACTCTTCACACAATTTATCCATCTTTCTTTGGCCTCCCTCTCCCTCTCCATCCATTCACTACCACCATCCACCAGCTTGACAACGGGACGTGGGAACGATAGTGCCGCTTGATAGAGTCTGGACTAAGTTCGCGAGACGCGCGAGCCGAGCACATAAAAGTTGCACAAATGCGGTCACCTTTTCTTAGTCGTCAGCCGCGTAGGCAACACTGTTCTAGAAACTGTCTCATGGCTTTTTTAGGTGGGAAAATCATCCAATGACATCTCCCACCCTTGGGCGGAGCGGGAGATAATGTCAGAGTTTTACTCACCAAAAACCCACTCCTGATCCATCATGCCTTCGTTCCAAGGTTCCGGGTTTACTTTCACATAAGCCATGTGTCTCATGAGAGTCATGAGACGTATGGGTGGCCATTCACAAGCCATGGCTTGTGAATAAAATACCAAAAGCCTACATTACAATAATCAATTGCGTAATCTGGAATAGTTTGTTTATTGCTCGTTATCCACTCATCACTACACAAATTTTCTCTAACCTAATTTGAAGTATTCACTTAATCTGTCCTAGCTCAGAGGACACCGGTGTCCTCTCACATCCACGCCACTATAGGCCTTAATTCCGATGTTTAGAGTCTACTTTTGTATGAACAAGTTGGGTAGTTGTGGATCGAAGTGTTAAGGGTATTACATTGCTTAATGACCTTGAACAATTTACCGCTACACTAGTAGAGAAGAATTGACCTCTACACAGGTATTGCAGGGGGTGCTGCGCGCGGGGTGTTAGTACTGATTCGATTTTTTCTTGATTACTTATCGATATTCAATGAAATTAGAAAAAAAAAATCAATACAAGTTATTCAATTTATCGTAAAATATATTTTGGTATAAATTTAATGTATAAATATAGAGCCGTTTTCGAGAAAATATGAAATTAATGTTCAAAAAAGGCCTATTTACCAGATTTGTTTTCTAGAGTTAGGGTATTTTTTTGAGAAACGTAATCAATACAATTTATTAGTAATGTCCTTAAGTATCCCCTTCATTTTTTATATGGTAATCGTACATAAGGAATAATCTATAAACTTCAATCAACCTAGGTGTTTTTTTGGGTTTGGGCGATGTACCTAATCCCCTTAAGCCGGTTTAAGATGTTACTAAACACTTTATTCTCATTAAAAAAATACTTAGAATATCTTAAGTTGGTTTAAGAGTTCGCACTAAAGATTTGGGCGGGCCACATCTAATGCCGCTGATAGTTATAAACTTGTAATATGATCATAGAAGCAACTCCGAATTTTATAGTCTTGTTTTAATTACAGACCTGTCTGCCTACTCGTCAAGTTATATTGTTTCGAATACCCAGCACAAAATATTTAGATTATGTTTTAATTTACCCTCGTAAGCTTAATAATTTGTATGTTAATTGCCAAAACATAGCGCAATACCTGATTTTTAAGATCTTGTATAAGCGATTCTTTGAAACTGAGAGAACGTCACATTAATTTTACTTAGTTTTCGTACCCATCAATTTTGTGTCGAAAGCCACTCAAATGAGTGCCTCTGATACATTTAGTGATCGGGGAAAAATAATATGCAAATAAAAATGTCAAATTGTGAAGAAAAAGCTAGGCCAGACGAATGAGACACCCTCTAAGCTAGAACTACATTAGACCGACGCACACGTGTAACACGCCTGATTTGTACATAGAATGATGTCGTGTGGCGTCAAGTGTAGCTCTACAAATTTATTTGCCATATAAAATGTACCTATGGAGATCGATGTGCCCAGATCGGCGCATGTGGCACACATGTGCGCAATCTACCTTTATTGTTTAGATTAGACTGGTTAGGTGGGGGTGTTACTGAACTCTTAAGACGAAATACTACGTATAATTGTGATAGAATTTCACTTAGGCCGTGTTTACGGAGACGCGGCGCGTTGGGCGTTCGTCGTACATTGTAGCAGCGGGCCGCGTCATCGCTCGCACAAACACAAACATATGACAATGTACGACGACCGCAACGCGCCGCGTCTCCGTAAACAAGCCCTTAGGGCAAGTTCCTGTAATCATTAATTTATAATCACCTATTTATACAAATAAATGATTCTAAATAAAATATCTCTTGTTACTATGTGTTATTATGTGTATAAGTTAAATATTGACCCGTGTCTAAGAATACAAGTGATATGCAGGAGCATCGAATATCAGTCAGTGAATGCATAACGGTGTCAATAACACGTATGTGTTCAGAGGCGTAGCTGCCGCTGTATCAGCGGGATCAATGATATGGGGCCCCTGGGCTACCAGGGCCGCAAAGTGTGCAATAATTCGTAATATGTTATCCACAATCTTAAATTCTCTTCTTGATAGGAGGCCTGTAGTTAATTAGTACCTAATGACTATAATTGATAATTATCCATATTAAAGTTCACTCCGCTCGTTCTAGAATTTTCTTCATAAGATCATAATAAAAAAATAACCTACCCAGTCCAGAATACTGTATTAAACGAGCTCATTTTCAATCAGGACTTGACAACCTATCCAGTTCAGCTAACCAGTCTCAAAAAAGCATTAAAAGATATTTGTTACAGGGCCTCTAGGCCCCTCTCGGGCTAGCTACGCCACTGTAATTTTATGTTATGAGTGGCATAACATAACATTGGTATCTTCTAGTATAAAATCACACTAATATTAAAAAGGCGAATGTTTGTGAGTGTTTTTGTGTATCAAGGAAATTATAGAGAAAATTGTTACCGAAACCGAAATAGATGTAAAAGTTTCGGATAATTTCGGATAAAAACAGAGTCTAAATGACCGGTTACGAAAGAAAACAAAAATGTTTGTGTTGCACCTCCAAATAAATGATAAGTAATTTAGACTAGAAATAAAAATTAAATGCTGTTATTTGTATTTCACTTTTATAATTTTAAAGTTCTAATATCTGTATAGTAGGCGGCAAATAAGTTGAAAACGTTGCTAGGGTTACGCACAGCCCTCACCTCGATTGAGAGTCAAAAATCGGTTACTGCGCATTCAAGGTCGACCGCCATGATGGTTCAACTTGTAATCCTGTCGACAAATCCTCGACAGAATTATAACAAAAACTAGAGGGTACTTAATTCAAAATAATTTTATATATAGATACGCATATAAATCTGAAGTAGTATCCGAGTAGACTATGTCCTGAAATAGCGCATAGGCTACAGTCTACACTCTAAAACGGCGCTGTATTCCGAGAGTGTAGTTAATTTTCTATATTACATAATTATGTACATAGTTAAGTTATAAATAGGTACTCGGCCTCGACTGGTTTAAATTGATAAAAAAAATCACCCGCGCAACGCGCCGCGTCTCCGTAAACACGGCTTTAGAGTGCTTTTAAAAACAATTTGCAAAATAAAAATCATCTATCATATAATCACAGTTAGTTTATATTATAACTCATATATTTTCGAGAATTTAAGAGGCTACTTTTGCTGACTACTCTGGCCTAATTAAATCTTAAAAATTTCGCAAGAGAAAATCTTAGATGTCACGACAGTTTTATTGGCAGCTACAGACACTTTCAAATATGACTTTGAACCTCTTTAAACACAGTCATATTAATTAAAAAGTTAAATGGCGTTAAAGGAGAAAGTGTCAAAATGTCAACATAAAACTCAGCACTGAGCTATTCATTAGCTCCCTGTCCGGCCATCCGGTAACCATCCGGACCGAGCAAGAGTCGTCGACGGCGCTTAATAGTGTTCCACGCATGCCTCAAGGAGATGTCAGCAAAACTTTGGGTAAAACTCGGTGCTATTCTCTAAGAAAACGACGAACATCCAAATAGGATACATAGAATTAACAATCCAATGTATAGGAAAATTAGGTTGACAATCCAATGTATCCTATTTGGGTATTCGTTTTTGAGGCAGCGCTGGATTTTCTTAGAGAATACTACCACTGTACGGGCCTAGCTTACTAGGGTCATGGGTTGTGCGAAAGAGAACCCCGGGGCCCTAAACAAGAAACGAAGGTAAAGCAGAAACATAGGAGTGGGTTTTAGTCAGTAACAGTCTGACACTCTCTCGCACCGCTCTAGAGCAGGAGAAGTCATTGGACGATTTCCTACTTAAAAGAAAAAACTACTTATGTAATTAAAAGGTTCGTGGTTTGTGAAATAAAATGTTCCTGTCAAGTTCAATAAATTGCCATCGGCTGTCAACAAAGACTTGTGGCAACAGCCCGGACCTGAGGCGCATATCAACTAACCTGAGGTTAACGAATGTGACTAATCTCAGTTTTGCAACTGTCCTTACTGTAGATGTACACTGATGGTCAATAACACTGACAAACGAATTTCTAATGAATTTTTTTTGGGGTGAAGTTCGGTGACAGTTTTAATTATTCGCAAAT
The DNA here is from genome assembly GCA_958295575.1 of Leucania comma. NCBI lineage: Eukaryota > Metazoa > Arthropoda > Insecta > Lepidoptera > Noctuidae > Leucania > Leucania comma. Next base: position 10,384,151 of record OY282468.1, read on the forward strand.
TGAGTCTTACTCGATATTGTGATGTAAAATTGGTGTAGTTTTGTATCCCAAGTGTCAACACAGCTGGACAAATTATGTGAAATCATTGAAAGAAGCGCGAATTCGGCAAAATGGACCAGATATTTTTAATGTAGTGTTGAGTAATTGGCGACTACCTCAGCGAAGTTTGTCCAGTAGGCTGACTCGCAATACATTTGCAGCCAAATATTGCAAAAATATTAGAATGTTTTAGATCCTAATTCTAAAGGTATAACAAAGTGATCGTATGCTATGTCAAAAACAAAATATCTACTTTTAAAACTGACACAATATTCATTAGAAATCAAAATTAAAACGTCAACTAAACTTCACTCAAAAAATTTCGGCAAAAAATTGTTATCATTTAAAACACGTAATATTAAAATGTGTTTTTATTTTTTATCTGAATGCCTCATGAGCTTGGACATCTTTTGACTTTGACATTTTAAAAACGGCTACCTTTTTCCTGCACAATAAATGCTGATGATAGTCATCAATTTTACAGTTCAATGAACTCAGAAAAAGTATAACAGTGAATACAAGTCCGTGCATTGAAATAAATTCACTGCAAGCATAAATTCAATACTATGAATGACTGGAAGCTTTCACTCTTAAGCTCGCGAAATCTTACTTTCACAACCGTCTTAATAAAATACGGATAGCGTCTGAAACAGTGAGAACAAATGATTAAATGATCCATCTTATCGTGTTTACAATCATTATACTTCAGTCGCATTAAGATTAGACATTTAAACAAACCTATTTTACTGTCCGTTCAACCGATTTTGACTCCTATACCATAGGCATAAGGATGGCTTTAAAGGCAAAAAGGTGGTTACAACAACGCTTGTGGAAACATTTTACTGTTACATTACTAAACGATTATTTATTTATTTAACTATTCATGTACACACATAAAATAAAAGACAAGAAGAAGGTAATAGAAAAATAGGTACAAAGTTGATGCTTATATCTATAGAAAGCTTTTCTAACACACCTGCGAGAGGAGAATCGAAAAAATTGATATGTAGACACTGTGTGTGAGAGTAATAGGAAAATAAATGCATACTAAATGGTTGTGTATGTAATAATATAACATGCAATTAAAGATATACTATTATAATTATGTATATGATATGCATACACATAGTAAAATGAATATCACAAAAATACATACTAAATAATAATAACGTTATGTAACATAAGCTTTTGTCAGAGGTTTCGCTAGAAAATTATCCCTAGGGAACATAGTCTCGGGATAAAAAAGTATCTACATACGTTAGTCCAAGGTTGACCATGTATTCGTGTGCCCCATTTTATAGAAATATGTTCAGCCGTTTCAGCTAAAAAAGTAAGAAACACATAACTTTCGCCTTTATATTGATAATGATTTATGAAATAGAAAATGCCACTTATCGTTAAGTTTCCTTAGTATAAATCGTCATTACCAATGTATGTAGTAAAATAGCCTTAAATTGTTTACTTAAATACTTGAGTTACTTTTGTACCTATTCATATTATACAAATGTTTGCACAGTATTTAAGCATCTCATGAATGTACAGTATCCACATATTTGAGAGAATATAACACTGTTGAAGGTTGTAAATATTTTATGTATAAACAAAGAAGGTACATAAATTAATGTTGAGCCAAAGAGGTACTAATTAATTACTTATTTGCCAAACGATGCGTACATAATATTCAGTGTGAAAAATAAGCCACAACTGGCAAATTAAGGACATTGTTTATTATTGGCAAATATTTACATGAAACACTGTGAGAACAAATTTTCAAAATGTCCTGAATAATTGCTGGCCAGCTGCCACGATTTATTTTAATAATTTGTTCTTTGAATTGTGAATTAGTCCTTTTAACTTGCGCGTCTTTCTAGATCGTTTCCCCATAATATACCAATAATTTCAATTTGTAATTACTTATAAAAAAAATGGAGGTAGAGAGGTTTTGTTTTATTTATAAGTGTCAATGTTAGAGTTGCTTGCACGTTCTTCTCTATAGAGATCTTCACTCTTGTACGTGCAAATAGCTTCTTGTTCTGATTTTTTTATCAACCGTATATTATTTAATTATTTGAATTATATATCAACGTCAGTCAAACCGACTTTAATAGATTCTAGACTATCACCAATTCACCATCTTACACACGTCTAGACTGTAGAAGGAGCACGCCGAGAGGAACCGTGAGAAAGAAAGCTACTCCAGTTCCGAGAAGGTGTCGGAGAGACAATCACCTTGATGGTTCATAAAAAGTCCAACAGTCTTATGAGATTTCTGACGGTGCCTCTCGGCGTCCTCCTTCTGAGTAATTACAGATTTACAAAAGGAAGTAATTTCTACAAGAAAGTAAAAATAATTTTAAAATATACTAACGGGACTTGAGTGGGCTATACGTACTACCGATAATTATAAATGTATTAATAAGCATATTTGGGTTGTTTGGATTCACGATCCTACTACATACCAATGATCAATGATATTTTTACATTAATTAATTTATTTATTTTTTTAAGCAAAGTGCAGGAAAAAAAACAGAGCAGAGAATACACTACGACACTTCTCTTTGGAGAATGTGAAATTACTTTTTAAAGACTAGTAGAACTTAAATGTTACCATATTTAAATTATTATTATGAAATTCACATGCAAAATTGGACTCGATTAAAATTAAGAAATTTCATAAGGTCAATTAGGATATTTATATCAATAAAAAAGAAATATTCATAGGATCTGATTTTATGTAAAGCATGAATTACATAAGAACACGTTTTTACATAATTTTAAATATCGAAACGATAGTTTTACCCGTTGATAGAGAGAGAGACAGGCGACGTTTTTAAAAGTTCAAGGTTATATAATAATTCGAAATGTGTGTATTTTTAATGTGTCTTTTGAGATTCTTTTCAGGTTATTTAATTGCGTGATTAAAATGTTATTATACATGTTTCTCCAGATATTTTGGATACACAGATATCTTGCGGATATTATCTAGGCGTCTATAGAAATCGAACCATACATTTGTGTAAATCTAATCCAGTAAAGACCTCCAAAAATTTGCTATTTTACGTGAACTTTGGCCCTCCTTAATGTACTCATGTAGTAAAAAGTACATCTATAGAGTTGAGCCTTCGACAATTAATCGAGATTCTGAATTATGAAAATTTTAATTTTCTCAAAAACTTAAAAAAAAAACACGTATTTCCTGGAACAAGTTTTGTGAAATATTCGAGTGAGTAAATCACGGAATTACCGAATCAAAGAGTTTTCAGGCGTTTTCTCTCTTTTTTCGCGTTGCCTTTTCATCATCATGGATTGCGTTAGATGAATCAGCAATCTTTTAAATTAAAATGCTCGACATTGACGATTTTGCGAGTGGGGAAAAAGCCTGGGGACTCTTAAAAAGGATCGTAGTGAGTCACGTGCTTAATCAGTTTTATTGCCTGTAGGTATGAAAAATGTAAATCGTTAATCAATAATCATAGATAAAACCATTTTATATTTAATTTATTTAAATTATTATTCTTATTAGCTCACTCGAAACGTTGTTCTGCCGTATAAATTATCAGAGAAAAAATGAAGGGTAGAGGTAGGGGGGTAAAAAATAGCCTGCGATTTATTTTCAGACAAACCAAAACAAAAACAAAATGATTAAAATCGGGCTGGCTGTTTCGGAGGAGTTCGATAAAAGACACTGTAACACATAATATCTTCAATAAAATACAGCTTGCAGTTAAGACTTACCTTAACAAATTAATTTAAAAAAAATAATTACACAAGGTAAAATTAATCTTCCTGTGGTAAAGTGGGGTACTGCTGCCACATCCTCCCGCTTTGAGTGCAATGTGCAACGAGTGAGTGAGAACTGTAGTGTATGAAAACGACAATATTACGTCTTTTTTAAATTTTGAATTACGTTTGAGAGAAAACTATGGAACAGTAAAATAACTCAGAATTTTTCAATGGCAATCAGGCCTTTTCTCCGGACTTTTCATTTTTTTCACCTGGTAACCCTAGTCCCATAGAACCGTGCCTTGTCCCGACAGACGTTGTCCTGTACCTCTACCATGAGTTTTAAGCAATATTATTCGTCGCAACTCGATATCGACGCCGTAAATATTTTGTATGGCAAATTTTGCAGCGCCTCTAGCGGTCACTTGCAGAACCAAAATTTGCCATACAAAATATTTACGGCGTCGATATCGAGTAGCTATTGCTTAAAAGTCATGGTAGAGGTACTGAATTGCTCTGTCCGTACTTAAGCTAGTTTATCGTTAGTATAAAAAATTGAGTAGGTACCCGATTGCAGCGCCACAGGATTCAATTGTATTTTCAAACCATCTAGGGACCCACTCAAGTATACACACACATCCAAACACTTTCGTAAGCCTTCGTTCACTTCTAAAGTAAAAACATATACTTTGTATCTCTCTGTCTCTTTAAGAAAAACCTCTGTGAACAAATAAAGGATATTTACAGTGACTCATCCGTACACTGTTTGCAAAACAGACATAGTGTTAGGAAAACTAACGAACATATGCTAAGAAAAGAAAGGAGACGTATCCATACAATGATTGTATAATTATCGTGTGAAATCGTATACTGTACATTGGAAATACACAATCATTGATACGTGCTTTCCGTATAGATCTGTAAGTACTGATTACAAAAGATAACATTGAATTAGCTTCGGTTTCGCTTTCTTCAAGCTAAACTAAGCATTATGTATCTATTTATCAAAGGTCATTGACTTACACTTTCATTTGTGACCGTGGTTGCCGTTGAATGCGCGTACATGTCACGAACCGCACTTTCGATCATCTTTGAAAGGTTTTTGTCCCCTTTCAACAGGGGCGTAGCTGCCGCCGTATCTGCCATATCAATGAAACGGGCCCCCACGCTACAGGGGCCCCCAAGTCGGCAAAAATTCACTACATCTTAACCAAAACCGTCTTGTAGGGTAAACCAAGCATTTGTAAAAAACATTGTTTTTATACAGTTGCCTTGTATAAAAACAATGGTGCTTTGTGGGACTTTTGATACGGGGCCCCTGTGGGACTAGCTACGCCCCTGCCTTTCAAGCTTTGTTTTTTAATTTATTTATTGTAGCCTGTTTTTTTAGCCTATTTTATGTTTTGTAAATAACCTATTTATATATCTACACAGTGTCTACATTTCGCACCCAACTCTTCAGTCGAGGGTCGGCTGCAAGATTTTTCATTTGGAATAAACAGCATCTTTGTGCTTTTCTGTCTATATTTTTTATTCTTCTCTATTAACTACTTTTATCGGCCACATCTACTTTACCTTCGAGCTCCATCATCAGACCAGCTCATCGTCTGATGGTGGAGCTCGAATGTAAGAGATGTAGCCGTGGATTGTTAGTAAACCTATCAAGTTTGGGCTCATTAGATTTGCTTTAACCAGTGCTATACATTTCTCGTGATGATGAGGACCTGGTGCTAGAACTGGGAGGTAGCTGATGGAACCCTGGAATGCCTACTAGTAAACCTATCGAGTTTGGGCTCGTTAGATTCGTCTTAACAAGCTCTATTGCTTTCTTATGTTAACAAGAACCTGATGTTAAGACTGGGAGGTGGTTTGTTTGTATAATGTTATATGGGAGGTACATGATTTGTTTCCCGCGCGAATTCGGGGAGAACCACTAGCTGATAATATTTAAAAAAATGTAATTTAAGTAGTTATCACAATAATGCGTTCCGCGAATAATTTAAAAAGTCTGAAATAAAAACTAAAATTAAAAAAATCCCCGACTCAAAAAAAATAAAAAATAAGTTAGTAAATTACTCTTTCTGCCTTTTAGCTCCATAAAAGAACCTATAAATATTTTAAAGATGAGAGTTACTGAGTCGGGGAACCGCTAACTAAGGACCTGTAATCCTATAGATTGATATACAAAAAAACTAAGTACTGTACATTTGAAACTAATAAGTATATTGTAATCGTTAAAGCTGAATAAACTTTTGCATATTGCGGTTCCCCGACTCAGACGCTCATTTTTAAAATATTTATAGCTTCTTATAATGGAGTTAAAAGGCTGAAAGAGTAATTTAATAACTTATTTTTTATTTTTTTGGATTTTTTGCGCCGTGGTTTTTTTTTAATTCTTTTTTTTTTTCTAATTGGGATAATCTGCATCATTCCAGCAACATTTTGTATAGGTACCTAAAGATAAAAAATAAACTTTAATACAGAGTCAAATTATTGTTATAATGTATTGATAACAACGAGAGCTTTTCCTTACTCCAAAATATTGAGGAAAAGGGTCTCTTCATCAAAGACTTTCTTTCTAGATGCAATTGAATACGATAACAAAAAAAATCAGTGGCGTAGCTAGTCCTACAGGGGCCCTGTATCAAAAGTTCCAGAGGGGCCCCGAATAAAAGAATAATATAATAATATTTCCACAACTATCACACAACACCGTCTAGTCCCAAGCTAAGCAGAGCTTGTGTTAAGGGTACCAGACAGCTGATAAATAGTTTGTTTATGAGCTCGTACTTATATATTTCTAAATACATACATATTATAGATAAATAACACCCAGACACAGAATAAATGATCGTGCTCATCACACAAACATTTGTCCTGGGTGGGAATCGAACTCACGACCTCCGGCATAGCAGTCAGTCACCTTACGAGACGGTTGTGGATAACATGTTGCGAATTTTTGTTTTCCAATTATACGGGGCCCCCGTACTACAGGGGCCCCGTATAATTGATACGGTAGATACGGTGTTAGCTACGCCCCTGAAAAAAAAATGCTTTTCATCTTTAGCTGACAACGGGGTCAACAGTCGTTGGTAGTGTCCTACTCATCATGTCAGCTAAGGGTCGCGAGCTAGTAGGTATTTAATATTAATACTCAACAATTTATTTTCATCAGCAGACAAAGATCTGTAGGTTAATAGGTAACAATATTCTTATTTATTTATTTATTTATTTATTATATGCTTTATTGTACACCATAACATGAACAAAAACAAGGAATTAAAACTAAAACACACATATACAATGGGCGGCCTTATCGCACTCTGCGATCTCTACCAGGCAACCTGGGATGGACAGTAATTGCCTGGACAAGAAATGGGGCTGTCATTGGTGTGACAATAACAGTGATATACATATTTATATTACAATAGATACATAGATATATACATATATTTTATAATAAATACATACATATTGAACAATACATAAAACATGACGACTAACAACATTCACAGCGACAGGTAATGTTCCCTAACGAGTCTTTTAAAAACAGGCAATGATTGAGCGCGTTTAATTGTGTCTGGCAATTCATTCCACAGACGAGCAGCTTGAACAGTAAATGATTTGTCAAAGAAAGTCGTGGAATGTATTGGCATTTTAAGTCGCAAGTTCTCTGACGACCTGAGAAACTTAGAGTGAGAATTGCAGAGAAATTCAAAACGTTTTTTAAGGTAAAGGGGCGAAAAAGGGGAAAAGAGAATATTATATAGAAGGGAAAGTATATGAGCATTCCGGCGAAGGCGAATTGGCAACCACTTGAGCTTCACACGGAATTCGGAAACGTGGTCATATTTGCGTAAACCAAATATGAATCTTATACAAAAATTTTGAAGCCGCTCAAGTTTATCCAGTTGTTCCTGAGTGAGATCAAGATAGCTGGCATCGGCATAATCAAGGATGGGAAGAAGAAGTGACTGTGCAAGCGCAATCTTGGTGGCAGTCGGCAGAAAATTTCGGAGTCTTCTCAAAGATGCAGCAGATGCAAATAACTTACGGCTGACTTCTTGTAGCTGGGCAGTCCAAGAAAAGTTCTTATCAATAAATATCCCCAAGTTTTTAACTTTATCACTAAAGGGAATCGTGGAATTGTCAAAAGTAACTTGGGGAAGAGTCGACCAGTCGATCTTAGAAACCATCCTAGGACTGCCCACCACTATCACCTGTGTCTTTGTAGGGTTGACCGTAAGACCATACTTCTTGCTCCAATCGCATATGCGGGCCAAATCACGGTTGATAGTGATGATAGCCTCAGACAGATTATTAAGAGGTGCCCACGAGTAAATTTGAAGATCGTCTGCATACAGATGGTAGGAAGAAATTAGTTCATCGGAAATTGAGTTTATAAAAACTGCGAAAAGTAAAGGGGATAACACGCCACCCTGCGGCACCCCGGCAGTAGTACCACACCAGGAAGACAAGGACTCTCCGATGCAAATACGTTGCCGGCGACCGAGCAGGTAACTACGAAACCAGTCAATCACCGATGGAGATATATTAAGAGAGCGTAGAATACCAAGCAATACATCGTAATCAACAGTATTAAAGGCATTACTGAAATCCAGCAATGCTAAAACCGTTAGATTACTTTTTTCCAAGGCTGATCTAATATCATCCGTAATATTAAGAAGGGCTGTAGTCGTGCTATGACCAGGTCGGAAGCCGGACTGAAAGGGATTAAGGAGGCTATGTTTGTAAAGGAAAGTACTAAATTGGTCGTGGATTAACCGTTCGAGGACTTTGGAAAGGAAAGGTAGGACGGATATTGGACGGTATTCAGAAAAGGATGTGGGATTGGATTTTTTTGGTAAAGGAATAATTTGTGCATCTTTCCATGAACATGGAAAGACTCCACTAGACGCAGAAAAGTTGAGGATGTGGCTAATTACGGGAAGGATTACGTCCAGCACCGGTAGTAACATTTTACGGCTGATACAGTCGGTACCTACAGCATTGGAAGTAATTGATAGAATGCTCTTCTTAACATCACATGCGGAGAATTCACTAAAAATAAATGGAGAATAACTGGGAGTCGGAAGAGAAGAAAGATGATCCAATGTATTAAATTTCACGGTCCTATCAAAATTAGACGAAGCTGTAAAATGATTATTCATTGCATCGATGTCTAAATCTTTAGGAGTTGACTGTTGTCGGGTTTTGCCGACCCCCAGAGTTCTTAGAAAATTCCAAACTTTGGAAGCGTCCCCATTTTGGACGGAATTATGAATGTGTTGGCGATTAGCATTCCTACACACCTTATTACAGAGATTGCGAATTGAGGCATATTTTTCCCTATTAGCATCACTTGGCTGCCGCTTAAATTTAGACTTGGCTACCGCTTTTTTGTTCAGCAATTTTTTGATCTCATCTGTCAGCCACGGCGCCGGCAAATGTTTGACTCTAACTGTACGAACGGGAGCATGAACATCATAAAGCTCAAGAAGTTTAGTCGTGAAAATATTGACTTTCTCATCAACCGACGTAGAGGCAAACAGAGTAGACCAATCAATATTGCTGGCATCCTCGCACAGAATGTCATGGTTCATACCACCAAAATTGCGTTGCATGAGAATTTTGGCTTTAGCCTTAGGTGGTCGAATTTTATAAGATAGAAAAACCAGGTCGTGGTAGGAAAACGCATCGGCTGAGCATTGGCCATGCTTAGCGACGCGATCAGGTGAGGAGACAAAAATCAAGTCAAGAAGTGAAGGTGTAGAGTTTGGAAAATGGTGAGTTGCACTAAGTGGAAGAATGGAAAGATTATAAGAAGCTGAAATATTAGTCAGAGAAAACGAGCGATGATCTTTTTTTAGGAGACAAGTATTAAAATCACCCATGATTATGCTATGACTGTAAGAAGGGATCAGGACTTCTAAGAGTTTTTCAAAGGAAGAAAAGAAATTAATACGTAGAGAGGGACAGTAATATACACCAAGAAGTAATTTCGAGTGTTTTAGTTCGACTTCGAGAAAGAGGTGTTCACCAGCGTTTGATGGCGGAGGCTGTGCCGACACATTAACAACAGAGTAGGGAATATGTGCACGGAGATATATGGCAACACCGCCACCACCACCAACAGCACGATCGTTTCTTATTAATACAAAGCCAGGAAGAGAATAGCTAGTAGAAGGCAAACAGGGTTTAAGCCAGGACTCGGAAACAAGAATAGCATGAATGTTTTTACAGTCAAAACTTGCCAGCATATCGTGGAAATGAGCCGGAATACTCTGGGCGTTAATATGAATAACGTTAAAATTATTAGGAACATCAGAAAACTGCGCTGTAAGACTGTCTGCAAGAGACGGAATACTGACAAAACTGTCATCACTGCTTGTTAAAGATAAAAAACTATTATTGTCACTGCTGTTATCGAAAGACATATAAAATATATATATATATATATAAAATCCTAACTAAAAATAATTATTTAATTACACCAAATAATTTGGTTTACCTGCCGGTTGCGTTACAAAATTTAAAAACATAAAATAAAAAAAAAATTAACATTACATGTTGCCCGAGTAACCATATTATATATATAAAGTATATCTTAATGGAAATGGAAACACAAAAAAATAATAATATATATATAGACCGCTAACTATGCACTGCCACCTAAAACGGAACGCTCTAACGTTATTCTCTGCTATAAGATTAGGCAATATGATCAAAAGACTTTAGCCTTCCTTGAGGGCAAATATAAAAACATGAAAAATAATTGTTGACTACTAGTGACAGTGACATTCTATAACAATTTGTGAAGCGTCACGTCAAAACAAACTTAAAACACATAATAAAAAAAAAAAGAAAAAAAAAGTGAAGGTAACAAAACAGTCAACATTACCCGGACATTGAATAAAACATCACAAAAACATAAATCACTTTTTTACGGCCGCAGTACGTTTCAGCCTCGCAGTTTTCACAGCAGCAGCAGCAGCAGCAGCAGCAGGCACCGGCAAAGACTTAGGATCGCACTGTTCGAGCTCTTTGGCAACCAGTTGAAGTGGCGCAATCTTGTCCAACTCGGCGAGAGACTCAATACGATACCGCTTATCATTAGAGTCAAGGACATACACGCAGCCCGCCTTAGTCCAGCTCCTGGATACGCCGCATCTTTCCCTAGCAGCCAAGAACACATCGTGCCGTGCCTTAGTGAGGAACTCAGACATAGTGATGCCAGAGCCCTTTAATTTGGCTTTCGAAAACCAGATCTTGTCACGGGTTGCTTGACTGCTAACTTTAAACAGAATAGGCCTGGTTTTACTTGCCACAGCTCGCCCCATCCTGTGACATCGGCTAATGTCAGTAACAGTGAAGTCGTTCAACTGCAGCTTACTACGGACCACCTCAGCGATCACCTTCGGTGTATCCTTCTGCCCTTCATCAACTCCATGTAGCAGCAGGATCTTTCTTCGCCCACGCATCTCCATTTGGTCGATACTCCGTGAAAGTAATCCCACCTGCTGCTGAAGACTATTGAGAGCCTGTGTGACAAATTTCCGGAACATTGTGAACTCTGTTGCCAGGCCAGAAGCTGTGATAGGCGATTGTGGCGTTTTTTGCAATTCTTCTTCGAAGATAGACATTCTTGTGTTGAACAATTCCTTGAGCTCTGTCAATGTGCTTGTTAGTGATTCCATGATGTTGAAGTGAAGTGAATTGTAGAGTAAAGTTTATAGGAAGATAACGCTACACCAGCAGGTACAAAAGGTTAACTTTTAAAATATTGCATAAATACTTATTAAAACAGTTTTAATATTATTAAATTGATTTAAATTAAGAAGAGCTAATTTTTATTTGTGCACCTTTACAACTACCCACGGAAAAAAAAAAAAAAAAAAAAAAAAAAAAAAAAAATTCTTATTCTTAGTTAGTATTTAATTTCAAACATCCATAATGTGACTAACTAATTTGATTTCTGCAGGCAAAAAGCTATATCAAATTAATGAGTTTGAAATCAATTACATTCGTACTTAATTAGTTTGTAAATAGGTACTCGTAGTTAATAAATATTTACGTAATTTTTGTACCTAAATAGATTTATTACTTCCTATTAACCATTAGATATTGTTTTTTGCTGTGTTAATTCGTTGTTGCACTACTAGCAATTATATAGTAACAAAACCTCTTTCCATCTCTTTCACTTTTATAAATAATTACAAATCGGAATTATATACACTACTATTTTTTAATTAGTGCAAATACTTTAAGGGCTTATTAGAAAAGCTCTTGTTATTATTTAAGTAAAATCTTAATAAATAATATTCATAAACAGCAAAGTTATGAGCGTTTGTTTATATCCCAAAATCACACTCAATTTATGAAAACATTGTACAGGTTATTGTTTATGAATGAAAGAATGTCAATAAAAATGTAAAAACAGTGCGCTTAGTATTTTCTAGTAGTAGTTGTTATGAATGATGATTCAATTATGAATTTACCAATAATGACAAATTTTCGTGGTCAATTTTGAGATTTCGTTTTTTGTAGGTACTTTTGACTACACAAATATGATCAGTAACGGGTACTGATTTAGCCCCATTTTTTTATGCACTAATTAAAAAATAGGGGTGTATACACCGTTAAATTTTGGTCGTTTTAATCCCGTGGAGGGTCGATTCGGTAGGAAACACTATCGATTTGTAAAGATAAAATTAAAAGATAGTACTTTTTTTTCTAAAAGTCGAGGTATATTTAAAAAAAAAACCTTTTGACTAAACTTGGTATAGTGTTTTGTTAACTTATGTCAACGAAACATACAAATTTTAAACTTGTAGGAGGAAGTATACATTGTCCAAAATAAACTTGCAAAAAGCGAACAATAAAAAGCTATCATAAACGCAACATCTAATAACATGATTTTGTGTTGTAAGAATGATGGTTTTAATACCTAAATTATGTTTAGTCACCGTCAAGGTCTGTGAGAAAAATAAATTATTTTCAGGCTCATGCTTGACCGCTATGTCCCTAATGGTTTAAGTAAGCGTTGTTTTAGGGTACCGTACTTGAAAAGGGAAAAAACGGGACCCTTATAGATAGGATCACTTTGTTGTCAGTCTGTCTGTATGCCTGTCAAGACCCTCTCGGGAACGCGTGACGGTATCAAATTGAAATTTAAACCATATACCTAGTCTGGCCTGCGGTCCCTCGTAGCTGTGAAAAAAAAACAAACTTTTAAGTAAGTTCTTATAAGTTAAGGAAACAAGATTCGGATGTTTATGTCGTAATAAACGTCAATTTCGACACTCACTAAAAAACCTTTTCTTGCGATTTAGAAAAATTTTCGAGACTCCGTTTGGGAATAGAACTGTTTACATAATAAGCTGCCGTCCTTTAGCTAAAGAGCCGGTGTCTGACATTTAGCGGGCTTCCGTTTTTAGATGCTAAAAATACTATATCAATCTCTCTAAGCAGTATTTTCTAATATCAATAGTTAAACCGAGTAGGTCTCAACTCGGTACGGCACTTTAGCTAAAGAACGTAAGTATGTAAGGAGCCCTCAGTACGAGAGTTCGACTCGCACTTGCCCAATTTTTTCAACATTGAACATTTTTTCTGACTTTACAAAGCACCTGAGACTCCATACAAATAAACGACTATTTTGAAGTATTTATTCTTATTGAATTATCCACAACTCTTACAGCAGGATTATGTATCTTATATTTTGTGTGTGTGTGTGTGTGTTTAAACAACTTGTGTGTTTGTAAACGATGACCTTTGTTTTTGTGAGACAAAATAAACTAAGCCATTTTTTAAATACTTGTTCAGCATTGCCTATCCAACCAACCAATAGAATAGAATAGAATAAACTTTATTGTACACCAAAATAGTAACAAAAACTTTTAAACAAACTTAAATCTATCAGTACAATGGCGGTCTTATCGCTAACAGCGATAACTACCAGACAAGCAATGTAAATTTCTGAAAGCTATCGACTAGCTACAGTACGGCCGGCGGATCTTGGCGAGTCTGAAGTTAGGCTCTGCGAACTTTAGCGCTTGTGCACTCGAAAAAAAATATATGGTTTAAAAAAATAAATGCCAATAACAATCGTTATTGCTGTTAACAACTGTTATTGGAATTTATTTTGTTATTTTTAGATTTAAAATTTATATTATTATTAGTAACTAGCGACCCGCCCAAGCTTCGCATGGGTGTAATGGTGATATTCAATATATTATTCATGTATTATACATATAAACTTTCCTCTTGAATCACTCTATCTGTTAACAAAAACCGTATCAAAATCCGTGGCGCAGTTTTAAAGATCTAAGCATACATAGGGTCAGACAGCGAGAAGCGACTTGGTTTTATACTATGTAATGATAAGTAATCATACTTTTCTACCATTAGCTGGTTAAAGCTGGTTATTATTTATTCGATGTTCTACCCCGTTAAACTTTGGTCGTTTTAATCCTGCGGAGGGTCGGTTCGGTACATGAAAGCCTAAAGATTTGTAAAGATAAAAATAATAAACTTTTTTTTAAACTCGAATTAATTTACGCATTTACGAAATAAATCTAAAACTTCTGTCTGGCTCCTAGAGCTGGACTATAATAAAACAGAGTCTTTAGTTTCTAACATCGCTTGACATATTTTTCTTACAACATAACTACAACCACCACATACACTTACACTATACACACACACCATTACACTCTTACGATTCCAAATTGTTGTATCGACACACATTCACTTCACTTTGTAACTTTACATCTTGATTTAATTTAAAAATGGCCGAATCACTGTCTCTTAAGATACAGGTCTCCTAGTTTAAGAGACAGGGTTCATAATTTTATTGTATGCATTGACAAAAATGCTCTGTTCACAAACTTTGCGTATGGTATCTTTCTTTCTTTTCTAAATTTCTTTAAGTTAACGTCAGCTGATCGAGGCCAATGAACTGTAGGTAGTTAGTACGCAACGACTTACGACTTCTTACAAGAGCATTGACTAGAAATTAATTTCGTATATGCGTACATTAGTTCGAGTTTTAGAAAAAAGTACTTTATTTTTTAATTTTTCCTTTACAAATCGATAGTATTTCATGTGCCGAATCGACCCTCCGCGGAATTAAAACGACTGAAAACAGCGTATAGGCAAATACATCATCAATACATCTAGTAAGTGTATTGCCTTTCCAAAATATTGGTTCTATGCGTTGGATCATATTTTTAAACATCGAGTGAATTCGGTGTCAAATATTCCTAGTAAATGAATGGAGCACGTAGTTTCCTGATATTATGTTCTTCTAAGTAATTTTAGGTACCTAATTGTAATTAAATAGTTAGGTAGGTACTTAACAAATATCAGGTTCTCTGACAACACCACAGAATAAGTAAGACACCTGGTACACCAGTACTTCTCGAATGTGAGTGTGTTTAGAGCTTTTTAGAATCCTTTAGAATTATGCTAATTGATTTTTGATTTATTCGGCTTGCATCAGGTTTTTGAAGGTCAAAATTTAAATGTCTCATTATCGACAGTACGCATGTTTCGTTTGTGAAACAAACTGATATAAAAAAAAAGTTATCAGGTTTTTGTAGGTAAGGTGAAATTATAGTTAAATAAGTTTTGTTTTTATAATATGTATTAGTTTATTATTGTTTAAGATTATTTTATGTATTATTTTTTCTATGGGCCTCCGATGCCTGAAAATAAAATTATTATTATTTCCTTTATTTATTTGCTTAAACATATTTTTTACATTTTTAAATATTTCCTAAAAAAAAAAGTATAAAAAACATTTAAAAATATAAAAAACAGTAGTCCGCCGGTGTCGGGAGCAGGGTCCAAGCTACCGGTGGTTAGGGCTCCAGAGAAAGGAACCTCCTCACAATGCGAGCCGTATCGAGGAGTACTGCCTTCTGTATCAGGCCCTTGATCCAACCGCGCAACGAAAGCTTCGACAGGTGGTCGTCGAAGCTTTTGGCTATAAGGCCGTTGGCAGTCACGACAATCGGCACAATGATAGCCGAGTCTACATTCCACATGTCGACAACCTCGTGTGCTAAGTCGAGATATTTGATTTGTTTCTCTTTCTCAGCTTTCACGAGATTCTCGTCATGTGGGATGGTGACATCGACTATTATTGCGCGGCGCGCTAACCGGTCTATCACCACTATATCCGGTTTATTGGCAACAATAGTCCGGTCAGTGATGATAGACCGATCCCAGTACAACGTGGCATGGTCATTTTCGAGAACTGGGTCGGGCACATACCTGTAATACGGTACCTCAGAATCCACTAGGTTGTACTTCAAGGCAAGTTGCTGGTGAATAATCCTGGCTACTTGGTTATGCCTGTGCAAGTACTCGCCGTTAGCCAGACGAGAACAACCAGAGATAATATGTCTGATGGACTCACCCGGACGGTGGCATGCCCGACACACGTCAACCGTTCCGTCCTTCATAATATATCTCCGGTAGTTGTTCGTTAGGATAACTTCGTCCATAATCGCACAGACAAAACCTTCAGTTTCCCCAAAGAGGTTGCTGAAACGTAGCCAGGCCACGGACCCCATGAAGTCAACATCGAGCTCATGAAGAGCTCGGTAAAAGCGCCCGTGGAGCTCCTTGCCTTTCCACACTTCCTTGCGGTCATCAGTAGTAATTACCACAGGTTTGCGCCAGTTCTCTTTAGCCATGGACAACGGGGTGAGTCCCTTGTCAACTGCGACCACATCGCGGTGCATACCCACGTCAGTTTTGAGAAAATATTCTCTGAGGTTGCACACCTCGCGGTTGTGTAGAGTCTTTGCGTTCAGAAAGCCTCGACCTCCACACTTCCGCGGGATGTACAATTTATTATTATTATTATTATTATTATATTATTATAATTCAAAATATTTTGTAGCTACCTGCCTAGACCATATTTTGTTTGCTGAGTCTAATTTATGACAATATGTTGCGTGAAATATACTGAAATTAAAGAAATTACGGGCCACACACAATGAAGATATTTCTAACTTCATTTATTTACAACACGTGGCAAATAAGTTAAACTATTTGCTGTGGTTGCGCGCGGCCCCCTAATTCAATTGGGACCCGAAAATCGGTTTCGGCGCATTCAAGGTCGACCGGCATGATGGTTCAACTTGTGTGACGAGGATTATAACCAATTTTCAGGTCTCAGCCGAGGTGAGGCGTTGCGCGTTGCCGTGGCGGATGGTTCAATTTATTTGCCGCGTAAGCACCTCCCTAGAAAGGAATTAAAAACACTAAATTATGTAACATCAAACGTAAATGCTATTGCTATGCATTATGTAGTTATGCAAAAAACATCGTCTTCTTATACACCATTAAATTTTGGTCGTTTTAATCCCGCGGAGGGTAGATTCGGTACATGAAACCCTATCGATTTGTAAAGATAAAAATGAAAAATAAAGTAATTTTTTTTTAACTCGAATTAATTTATGCATGTACAAAAATAATTTCTTTAAGTAAACGTCAGCTGATCGAGGTCAATGAACTGTGGATAGTTAGTACGCAACGATCGACAACTTCCTAAAAGGTCATTGACTCGTTAATTACGTACATGCGTATATTAATTCGAGTTTTAGAAAAAAAGTAATAATTATAGTTTTCAATTTTATCTTTGTAAATCGATAGTATTTCATATACTGAATCGACCCTCCACGGGATTAAAACGACCAAAATTTAACGGTATATTTTCGTTTTATCATCATAATTATTTCAGTCAAACAATGTGTACTGTTGGACATAGGCCTCCCCTAAGTGTCTCTCCAACGACCGGAACTGTACGTCTCCCATACATCGGATTTCGACACTCATCAGGTCATCGATCCACCTTGTGGAAGGCCTTTCGACGCTGCGTCTTTCCGTCTTTTTTTTCACTTTTTTTTTTCTAAAAAGCAAAATTGAAAATGAAAAACAAAAACAATTGTTTCACAACACTTGTTTAGGTAGAGCAGAATTTGTACGTCCTTCCTTGCTTACAAACATTTTAAAGTCAATTTTAAAATCACGTTGCCATACTTAATAAAATATTACCCCACGTTATTTTTAATCTCAGCAACGAAATAATTATGACTTAGGTACAAAAAGCTATATGATGGCAAGAAACCACATTACACAATTATATATCGTGTAATTGAAGGTCTTTCATTCAAAAAATACGACACGTGCATAAATTGTTGATTCAAAAAAACAACTGACTTCAAAAAACACCAAAAAGTGCAAAATAACTTTAATTTCGGAAGTCGGTGTTTCTAAAATAGTTTGGTCTCTTCGTTATTGAACACCGACTTCCGAAATTAAAGTTATTTTGCAATTTTTGGTGTTTTTTTGAAAAAAAAAAAACGTCGGTTGTATTTTTTTTTTTGTAAAAAGTGTTTTATTTCACACTTTTTAGTTGTAGTACCCCTCAGCGAAACTTAAATAGAGAAGTACCTTCCGCCATTCGGCTCCATCATCAAATCATCATGACAATTCTAATCATACCAAACACGGCTAGGATACACTGATTTATTACAAAGTTCCGGCTCTTACCTACCTTCCGTCTTCATCATCAGATCAGTTCTATGTATCCCCTTCTTCCTTCAGTCAGTCACTGACTACATGTATAAACAAAGCAATTTTACTTGTTACGACAGTTTTGCTATGATTTTTTGAAGAGTTCCGTTCTATATCTTCGTAGTTCATCATCTGATCAAAACAATATTTCTATGGGACCAATTTGGAAGTATAATCTTTCAAACGAAACCAAATTTTAAAAAATCGGTCCACAATTGACCAAGATATCGGTGAACATACGTATTAAAACGACAGTTCTGCTATGAATTTTTCGAAGAGTTTCGTTGTATATCTTCGAAGTTCATCATCAGATCAAAAAGATATTTTTATGGGACCAATTCGGGAGTACAATCTTTCAATCAAAATAAAAATTTTCTAAATCGGTCCACAATTGACCGAGATATCGGTGAACATACATAAAAAAAAAGAAAATACATACAGCCGAACATAGAACCTCCTTAGGCACATTTTTTGTTTTGAAGTCGGAATTAATTTAAGCATTCACTTTAACATAATTAAAACCTAGCAAGTCCCAGCAGAAACTAACTAGGATTTTAATGGCCGATGTACTAGATTTTCGAATTCAAGACCAAATTCGAAAGTAAGAAAAAAGTACTAGGGGCCCCCAGTATACCACAGACAATACAGAAAATTAAGTTTCTACAGCTGAGATTGTTCTCTAGAAAAGGGAAAGGGCCGTGATCTGCCACACGTATAGGCCCATTGGGACTTCGAATTTTAGGTTCTAGGACATACCGGTGGCCTCATGTATTCCTTCATCGCTTTGAGGACAGTGGTGATGAAATACCTATTCCTGCCTGGATTTAAATGGTTTCAAACCCTGGCACTAACCTGCAACTATATTAAAAAAAAAAATATTGGCCAGTCAACGAGATGGTAGGTAGCGGAAATAAGTATATACCCAAGGTAAATACCAAATCTAGAATGAAGTCATGCTAATAATATTTTGGAACCCGCAGTTATTATATGTCCTTCAGACTAATTTACTCAAACATGCTATATTTACCTATTAGGTAAAATTTAGCTAAGTAAATATCGTTGACAATGAATTTTCGTATTCACGTCTTTATAAATTGCGTAAGTAAACTTCTGTACGCTTGGGTTTTGGTCCACAGTCGACTTTATTTTAACAAATCAGGGAAATAACCGGAGGAATGCCATTTTTGATGCGTGTATTGCGTTAAATACACACGTGTTATTTAACTTTGGCATACATACCGACCTGATTCACACGTAGGTATTGGTATCTTAATAAATTAGACATATCTTGTGAATTTTGAACTTCTTTTTATTTTTCTTTGATCTATATAGATTTATACTTTGATTGGTTAATCTTCAGGCACTTCTGGTTCAAGTTGTTCTTCAAGATACAAGATAGATGTAACTGGAAATTTGTCACTACAGCACTCGGCTCTATATATCGGCTTCTATGTATCAGCCAGTCGCAATGACAAAATTTTCTCCATTCGTATCGAAATTAGTGTAGGATAGCCCATTTATTGAGGAATTACATCACGCAATGATCATATCATGGGAGCAGTGCAGTAACCAAAGACGCGAGTAAAACCGCGGGGGGCAGCTAGTCGACAAAACTAGCCAGCATTATAGCTAGGATAGCTTCATTAGCGATTGCGGCATGACGTGATAAAAAAGTAGATCTCGATCTACTTTCTTATCAGGATGATCTTTTTATTACAATCAGGTAAAAAACTTTTAAGAATTAATTTTGAATGTAAAACAAAGAACTTTAATATAAGTTTCAGTGCGAAAAAAAAAACAATAAGATTCCATACAATTTAAACGTATTTTATTCAATGCGTAAAAAATCAAATTTTTAATTCCGGGTGATCGTTATGTTTAAGTATAATTTCAGAATTTTAGGGGTGGTATTAATCAACTCTATACATATGTTACTTAATTCCTTGACTTTTGTGGAATATATTCTACAATTGCAGTACATATCAGTTAATCACATAAGAATAATATGAACCCGAACTTGGCTATAAACCATATTTTATAACAGTACCTCTACCATGAGTTTTAAGCGATAGTATTCGTCGCTACTCGATATCGACGCCGTAAATATTTTGTATGGCAAATTTTGGTTCTGCAAGTGACCGCTAGAGGCGCTGCAAAATTTGCCATACAAAATATTTACGGCGTCGAAATCGAGTAGCGACGAATACTATTGCTTAAAACTCATGGTAGAGGTAAAGGTATTGAGATACGAGTAGGTATCTACGGGGTTACGGCGTAGCAATAGTGCTACGAACGTAGGTGAACACAAAAACAACTGTGCGTAAATATGTATTATGGTATCATCATCATTTTACCCGAAAGACCTCCATTGTTCAACATATGCCTTCCGGTAAGAACCAGTAATGAGCGTCTCGCATACATCGGATACCCGTGACCCTCACCAGGTCATCGGTCCACCTCGTCTTCCGGTCAGTAATGCTAGCAAAGGAGGAGGCCGACCGCATCAGGCAACGGCGTACACGCCGCCGCCGCCGCCGGGATTCCGATCCCGATTTCCGGCCACCGAAGGCGCGGGCTCGCGGACGGCGGGCAATGGGTAGCTCGCTGTCCGTCCGTCCGGTAACATACCGGTCCGAGCTCAAGTCGTTTACGGCGCGCACTGTTCCCGCGCGCCTCAAGGAGTTGTCAGCAAACTGTAGGGGCCCAACAGGGCCGAAGCCTACTGGGGTCAAAGGGTATGTGAAAATGGCACCCGGGGCCCTGGGACCAAGGCAAAGAATGGAACGGGGTAGGTTTCTAGTCACTAAGAGTCTGACACTACTTCCCGCTCCACCCAAGGGCGGGATTTGTCATTGGATGATTTTACCTACCGTAAAAAAAAGCCTTGTCTTTCGGTACGCAGAACCTTTCGTCCCCATTAACCTTCAGTTTTGCTAAATGAAATATTAGAAAGTTAAAAAAATACCATTTGACTGACGAGTACCCAGGTTTTATACTACATAATACCTGGAATAAATACGTGTGCAAGAGTTTATCTCGAAAACAATGGTATAATCGTAATGGTAGACACAGGAACCGTGATAATATAAAATTATACCACTAATTTGCCACATATCCGGATTTGTATGCAGTATGAAGCAACGTTTGCTATTGTTTTATTTCCGAGTGCGGATCACCGACATGGCGGATAACATTTAATTTCAGAAGGACATCCTAAAACTTTAGGATTGTTTCCCACGTAGGTACCTACTTTATTCAGTTTTCAACTTTATACCTGCAGGTAGAGCCAAATATTATAAACATTGATCGTCCTATCGGATTATATTATGAAAGTAAAGAAATATGTTTGCGTACTATATGTTCCAAATGAGAATAGGAAAGTAAATAACCTCGATCTGTCAAATGTTGAGTGAAAATTACGGTTTGCATAGAAAACTTATTTGCGTATTAATAAAGGTTTTTTTTAAATTTGTGTTACCAAGTCTTAGTTAATTCTAGGTGAAGTAAAAACGTCATTGTTTAAATAAACTAGCCAAATATATTGTTTTAAGCCATAATTAGCTAAAAAAACTATATTTTTTCTTGTTTTCTTTGTTAGGAACAATTCGCCTTCTTCCATTTGCCATTACTCATACACTTCACACAATGACGCAGAGATGAGCAAAATTGAAGAACTGGATTCTTATACTTTTTTCGTTCACGATTCGTAAATAAATTAAATTGTAAAAATTTCTTATTTTGCTCACCCTACCCAGTTTTTTCGATTTGACAGTTCGACGATGTGACGTCACAACATGGCAATCGATTCTATTCTCATTTGAAACGCATTGTACGCGCTAGAGCACTAAAATCTCTTCTGTGTAGGTAGGTATAAGTTGAAACAAAATGGCTTCAGTGATTTCATCTCAATCGAAGCGATGGCCATTTTGGTCCAACTTCTTTGCCGCGTAGGTACTATACTTGGTTATAACTTCCGTCGAGATTGTCACATTATTAGTATTATAAAATTAAGTTGCTCTGTATATTTTAATTTATTCAACTGTAGTAGCTTTTGAGATTGTTGGACTTTATTCTATTGTAGTGTTGGGGGACATTTTGTCCTAATTACTCTCATTCAGCTATTGTTGGGGAGGTTTTATGCATTTTTTTTAACTGTCACTGTAATACCTTAATATACCTAGGTACACGTGACTTATTTTATAGGTTTACATTTATTTAATATTTGATTTCTATTGATAACAAATACGATAAAATATTACGTATCAGATAAGAAGCATTAGGTAATACTATACGGTGCATATTACGTGTTAATTAGCGATATTCTCTTATCAGCAATGACAATTATTGCTACTTGTCTTACAATGTTGCCTGTAATGAAGTAATGAGAATCGTTATCAGTTAAGATACTAAATGAGCTTGTGGATAGAATAATACCAGCTGCTGAGATGAGTTTGCGCGGGCTTGCGGACTACGAGTAATAGGTAGCTTACCGTACGGCAGCGGCTGTCCGGTAAGTAACCGACCGGACAAAGCCCGAGTTGTCGAAGGCGGTTAGTGTTCCACGTTACACGGACGCAAAACCGTAGAATAACAGCAAGGCCAAAGCCTACGGAGGCCACGGCTATTAGTGCAAAAGGGAACCAAAGCAAAGAAAGAACATAGGAGTGGGTTTTTTGTCAGTAAAAGTCTGACACTCCCCCTCACTCCATCCTAGAGCGGGAGAAACAATTGAATGATTTCAAAACGAGGTTAAGCAATGAAGATCACTCTGTGCACGGGTCTTAAGGTGGCCTTTTCCCACTCGACTATAGTTGACGTCAAGCGTGGTTCAAAATCTTGTCGCTTCATCTAACTAAAGCAACCAACGCGATGTTTGATGGAGAGGTAACGCGAAAAAATAGAGATAACGGCTGAAAACTATGTTGGCAAGTTGGCATTCGGTAATTCAGTGATTTACTCGAATTTTTCTCAAAACTTGTCCCAAGAAATACATGTTTTTTTAAAACCTTTAAAAGTTCTTGAGAAAAATTTTCATCTCTTAGAATCTTTATTAAATATGCAATAGGTCTCCTCCAAGTGTCCCCACAATGAACGTTCCGGTGCGTCTCGCATCCATCGCAATCCCGCGACCCTCACCAGGTCCTCGGTCCACCTTATGGCAGACCTTCCAACGCTGCGTCACCCCTCCAGAGCCTTTTCCATCGACATGTGTTCTTGTCCTAATTTAGTACCTATATGTATCTACTTTCATTTAATTCACTGACTTCTTACCCGTATGAAAGTATAAACGGCTGCTTAGCATTGCACAAAATTGAACTCATGACCTTTAATGTAAATTAGTATTACCACTAGTTAATTTAAATTAATAATTCACACTACTTAAGTGCAAATATGAAATGCTGTGCGACCTTGCTTAGCTCAATATTTTTTAAATGTCTTAGAGGAAAACAGCGCAATTATTTATCGGCATATTTTTGAACCTTATAATTTATGATATTTAAAGATATTAATATTCTCGTGGCTAAAATAATAACAGCTTCACGGGGTCGATCTCCAAGGTTATACAACGTTAAGATGGGGGATTATGAATTATATTATGTCGTGGCCAGATCATTGAAATTGATCACTTCATGATATGCCCAAGTTAAACTTTGATGATTAATCACTTTCTTTAGACTTTTCATTATCATAGAAATCCTATATCAGTGATATGGCCAAATAAGGATTGACATATCATTAAATGCCCAACGTGTCACGCAAAAGCACGGCTTTCAGTATATTACAAAGTACTCTATGGTCTCGACTGTATCATCCAATGCTCAACGTGTCACGCAAAAGCACGGCTTTCAGTATATTACAAAGTACTCTGTAGTCTCGGCTGTATCATCAAATGCCCAAAGTGTCACGCAAAAGCACGGCTTTCAGTATATTACAAAGTACTCTGTAGTCTCGGCTGTATCATCAAATGCCCAAAGTGTCACGCAAAAGCACGGCTTTCAGTATATTACAAAGTACTCTGTAGTCTCGGCTGTATCATCAAATGCCCAAAGTGTCACGCAAAAGCACGGCTTTCAGTATATTACAAAGTACTCTGTAGTCTCGGCTGTATCATCAAATGCCCAAAGTTTCACGCAAAAGCACGGCTTTCAGTATATTACAAAGTACTCTGTAGTCTCGGCTGTATCATCAAATGCCCAAAGTGTCACGCAAAAGCACGGCTTTCAGTATATTACAGAGTACTCTATGGTCTCGGCTGTCATTTGAAGGCGTTCGAGAGTCGCTTCGGATAGTCAGAAACTCTGACGCCAGAAAATCTGTCACTAGTCCTTTTTTAGGGTTCCGTACCTCAAAAGAAAAAAAAAACGTTCTTTTTATTTATTCCTTGTCTTGAATAATAGAGATTACATGTTTCTAAATAGTCAATTTTTTTACTATTAGAATATGGATATGCAAATTCTAGGTTTTGTAGTATTTGGCAGCAAATGTGATACAGCCAACCTTCTCGGCATAGGTAGTCAACTTTGCAATAAAAGACTCAGCTCAGTTTTCTCGAGATCGTGCCTGTTTTAATGATTCTACATTATTGTCCAGCTGCGTAGACAATTGAGATACAAAACTTAATTAATTTTACATCACACTCGTAGTATCCACTAGGAATCAATTTCCGACTAATTAAAACAGCCACTGAACTTGAAGAACCACCGCCATAAACCCCTTGACACTAGTCCTAGTGCAGCAGTGTTGCCAAGATAATATGTTATAAAAATGTTCATTTTCTTTGTTTCAGGTGGTCTAGTCTAACAGATTAGCAGCGAAAAATGGCATCTATAATCATATAAAAACAATAATAAAACTAAGTGAATAAAAAAATTGATAAAATGTCAAACGTCGAGATGGTCGTCGACAACAATATGAATAAAACGGACATCAGCAATCACAAGTTTGAAGTAAGACATCAGATAATCATAAACCAAAGTACTATCGCGGTCATTTCTGCCTGTTCACTTAAAAAAAATACGCTAGAATCCTGCGGCCAGCGCCAAACCCCACCGCTTTGTAGTTTTCGTTTCGAGTGCAAGCAAAAATGAACTTAGGGTGGTCAGGCGGAAGTGTCTTCGATGGTACATTCTAGGTATTAAGTTTTTATTTACATGTATGTAAGTATGTTTGTTCAAGGAAAATCTTACAAATGGATTATTGAAAAAATTATCCCTAACCGACTGAGTTGAAATTTAATATACCTACGAGTATATAATTTAGATGACAATGCTTTAATATGGTAAGTAAGTATCATAGAACCGGTAATAATGTATCTATAGCCATTGCTGGGTATAGTGTTTTGGCTCTCAATAAAAAAGTAGGTACATATGTATATATAACTGAACGATAAAAGCTTATTATGAAATAGTACATTAGTACACCCGAGGAGGAATTCGCCCGAACCACAGGCGAGGGTATCATGGACAAATTAATCAAGGTATCAATTAAACGGCACGGCAGCCCTCGGCTCCATAACACCCTCGCCTAACGCTTTGGGTGTATGCTGTCTCGCTTGCAATGACAAACTTTCCCCTTTTGAATCAAATTGTACTATGTCTCCACACCGATTAGAATCATAATTAAAACTAGGCCTTCCAAATGATAACAGAGTGTACCACGGGCTCTAACTCTGATCATGTTAGTGGACACTGGCAAAGGCAGGAGCGTGGTTTTAGCCGGTAAGACTCCGGCTGATCCAGCAGACCACACTCTCTTACTTTTTGGGCACTTTGGGCGTGAGCATTACCCACACCTGCCACAACAAAAAAAAACAAAATTATTTAAAACTTATTTTTATCAGTAAGCGAGAAGCTCAAGCTGATTGTTGACTAAGCTAGGCTAATTTGTTTAAAACTTACCTCGCATAACTGACGTAATTTTTCATAAAACTTGTGTGCAGAGCAGACCACCATCTATGCAAATATGAAACTAGCCACTGCAAGCGGCTTCACCCGTCGCGACGCGCGAACTGTCTAACGTGCCAAGGTTTTATAGTCGTTAAATTTTCAGAATTTTTCCATTGAGCTGCGTAATTTTCTTAAATTTTCTTTCAGGCGAATGTAATCGGTAAAGTCATTCTCAAGTTATGGCGTGACCATGGGAAATAGGGATTAATTTTTATATATTTAGATATATCATTTTTAAAGATCAGGTGTACGATTATTACCTAACTCCCTAAGGTGGAAAAATCATAAAAATCTTTTGGATGGCCTCAAAAAAATTGCATTTTCATATTAGTAGGTACCGCTATATTAAAAAAATGTCTTACAAATATTTTATCTGCTTAATATACATCTAATATACAAGTGAGTACATACATACATACATACTCACTTATAGGTATATTAGTACCAACAAATAAAAAAAAAATAGCGTTTAAGCTGTTTGTAATATAAAAAGATATTTTATACATATAACAAAAATACAATTTTGAAATTATAATTAGAAGCCTTTATTGTTTTTTTATACAGTTTTAATTAGTTGAGTGGTATTTTTTATCTTTGTTTAAGTAAAAAAAAAACACGTTAAATACAGCAGGAGTCTGAATAATCATTATAAGTCTGAGTTGAGTAGTTTTATAAGTTAGTTGTGTGTTAGTTCGAATTGGCAGCTGTAGTTGTACGATATTATCTGACATTAAAAAAAACGTACCGTAAGTTTAATTATAATGTATTTTTAATACAAACTTAATATTACATAAAATGTTAGGCAAATCCCTATCCCTATTCTGCATTCAATAACAACATCATCATAATATAAGTATCTATAATAAGCTATCTAAATAATGAAGGTTATCGTCATTTGTTTTCAAAAATAAACCCCAACCGCCTTAATCCAAAACGCGATCTAATATAGTTCCGGGACTATTACCAATTAAAAGCGATCTAAATGTATTTCCGAGACTTTTATTAGGTTTAATGCCAATTAAAACTAGTAATAGTCCCGGAACTATTTTAGATCGCGTTTTGGAATAAGGCGGCAATAGAACAATTAGAGGTGTTTTAAATATTGTGTGGATTAATGTGTCTTGGGTAAATATATTTGAAACTTGGCACTAAGTAAAAAAAATAATTAAAAACTGTCATTATTAGTTTTTTTTTAAAACTCTACCCTTAAAATACAGTTTTAGAGGCTTAGGTTAATTCAAAACCCTTATAATTTATCAGTGTTCAAAAGGATATTAAAGTTTTTAATTTTATGTGATATTCTCGCGAACCTAGTCGCTGGTACAGTACTAGCTAATGAACAATAGGATCCTATTCAACACCTAAAATACTTGAACACAAATGTGTTCATGTATTAGCATTGTCATCATAAGTCATAATATGAAAATGAGTAAAAAAAAAACCTTAGGTTACATCATTATAAATACTAGGAAGCGCATAGGTATTGTACTAACCTAAAAGGCAATAAATAACTGTATGTACGTGCTTACCTACATTAGGTATTCAATAGGTACCATATTAGTTTCATTTTCGTATAAGTGCATAAAGGTGAAGCAGGAAAACCGCTTGAATATCTCATTGAACAATCGTATTCTTTTCTGCTCACGAAAAACCTAGTGACCAAGGCGTCGCCAAGGGGGGGCAGGGGGTGTACGCTCCCCCCCCCCCCCCCTCAGAGGCTTGCTTTACAGCTTCAAAGCCTAGTTTAGGCACCAGTCTCCCACAATATAATGCCCATCCTATATGTTGCCGTAGATATAAGGCTAGCAATTAGGAGTTATATTGTGGAGAAAAAAAAACTTTTATTATTGTTTAAAAAATACTTTTATTATTATTCTCTATACTCCCTATAGCCCCCCCTTAATCATCGGCTGGCGACGTCCTTGCCAAGTGACGAGTTTCTTAATAAAAACCAGTCTTTCGACGTCTACAATTTTATTGTTAAAGTTTCTAGTAAAAACGAAGTGTTATTTATAATGAAAAATAAAATGATGTAATGAGTTTTAACCGTTTCGCCCGTTGGTCACAATTGCAAGTAAGGGGCCGTTCAAGTATTACACAAGCAGTTTGTTCGCAAAAAAATTAACCACTTCCTCCCCCTCGTCAGCAAAGGTAAGCAAAGATCTAACCCTCCCCCCACATGCACAGTGATATGTGCCTGTCTACTCTTTTTCATGTGATTTTGGATCATCGAGATTTTTTTTTTTAAATTGTGACGTAATCACCATTCAGACCCCCATCCCCCATGTCATCAAAAATAAACAAAGCAAAGACCCCCCCACCCCTCTGTTGTGCTTACGTAATACTTGAATGGCCCCTAAGTTGGTTACTGAATACTGATTTCAAATCTTTAGTGATGTGTGAGGTTTTATAGGAGGCCTTCGAGCCACTTCAGAACCTTTCGGCCCCAGCAACTTTCGGTTCTGCGAGCCATGTGCCATGCCCACTGCCACTTAAGTATGGTGACTCTTCAGGCTATGTCTGCAAGTTTAGTCTCCTGCGGATATCTTCAATTCTGATCCGATCACGCAAGGAAACTTCGAGCATAGTCCTCTCCATTGTCCTTTGGGTGACTTTAAAATGTGTTGCGTCAGTCTTAATATTTTTAGTTTGTTTACGTAGGTTTTACTACTTTGACTGTGTTTTATTCAGTAAAGGTTTTATACTCCCTCTCGTTCCATTTAGAGCGGAAGGATTTATTTGATGTTTTCCCCCCCACAAAAAAAGTTGTCTCTGACTATAGGTAATAGACAAGAAACCACACGTTTTCTCTATAGCTCTCTCAAGCCGTGACATAGCCAAACAATATGATCTAAACATAACTGTAAACCTATTATTAAATTAAAATTTTCCTTTCATATTACACACTACATGATGACACATTGTTTTAGTAACTAATGTGGGAGCTAATTCTCCTATTATTTTTATGAATGCTCTGGCAACACTGGCATAGGTACCTCATTAGCTTTATCATACTTTCATCTGTTTTAAACACTCGTCTTGCATATAAATAAGCAGTAAGCAACGGTCTTATGGCAGTCATGTCTTTGTCACTGACTTAGGGGCTATCCTGTATAAGAGAAAGGTACGTTATTTTTTTATTCAACTCTACTAATTTAATATGAAAGAATTTTTGAAATATTTTAATCAACAACGAATTTTAAATAAAGCTTCAAAGCTGCGTATAAGAAAGAGATGACCGACATGTATTCAATTTTGCAAGAGGTAGTAATATTTGTTTAAACTGGTTACCTATACACCGTTAAAGTTTGATCGTTTTAATCCCGTGGAGGGTCGATCCGGTACATGAAACACTATCGATTTGTAAAGATATAATAAAAACAAATAAAGTACTTTTTTTCTAAAATTTGAATTAATATACGCATGTAAGAAATTAATTCTCTAAGTAAACGAGTCAATGACCTTGTAGGTAGTGGTCGGCCGTTGCGTAGTAACTACCTACAGTTCATTGGCCTCGTTTAGCTGACGTTTACTTAGAGAAATTAATTTCTTACATGCGTAAATTAATTCCAGTTTAAAAAAAAATAGTATTTCATTTGTTTCGAATCGACCCTCCGCGGGATTAAAATGACTAAAATTTAACGGTATATCTCATCGAAGGAACGGGGTAGGTTTTTAGTCAGTGATCTGACACTACATCCCGCTCCGCCCAAGGGCGGGATTTGTCATTGAATGATTTTAACTACAATAAAAAAAAAAACGGTATATCTCATTTCTACCAATTATAATTTTATTTCACCGTTAGTTTTCTATTTTTGCATATTTATTGATAAAATAACCAGTTATTAGCAATAAAATAACGTACTTAGGTAATCAAAACGTTAATTAATCAATCAGTTTATAGTTTAAAACTGTTTAATGTCATTTGGTCACAATTTCAAGATTTTTTTTTGCGCGGGTACCAAATTGTTTTTTATAATAATAGTAAGCATAAGTTACTCCTTATAATATCAGCTATCTATCAGTGAAAGTCTCGTCAAAATCGGTCCAGCCCTTTCGGAAATAAGTCGGAACAAACAGATAGTTAATAAAAGAATTTTAAGTAAACATGTGGATGGATGAAGAGGGAAAGGGGAGGGCAAAGAAAAGATGGATGGATTGTGTGAGGAGAGGTATGAAAGAAAAGGGAGTCAAAAAGAGACAGGACAGAATGGAATAAAAAAACGTGTTGCGCTGACCCCAAGTAATATGGGACAAAGGCAAGAAGATGATGAATATTTTTTGGGTCAAATTAAGGTGAAACGACTAGGGTAATAATTGGGTGTCTTCAAGGAATTCGGCTAAAACTAGTGCGTTTCACCGTGCGACGATTGCATCACTGCTTAGCATCAGGTGGGATCGCAGTCAAGCATTAGTTTATACACCATAAAATTTTGATCGTTCTAATCCCGTGGAGCGTCGATCCGGCACATGAAACACTATCCATTTGTAAAGATAAAATTAAAAACAAAAGTACTTTTTTAAAACTCGAATTAATTTACGCATGTACGAAATTTATTTCTTTAAGTAAACGTCAGCTGAGAGAGTTCAATGACCTGGAGGTAGTTAGTACGCAACGACCAAAAATTATCTACAAGGTCATTGATTCATTTACCTAAAGAAATAAACGTACCTGCCTATATTAATTCGAGTTTAAGACTTTATAATTTGATACTCTTTTCTAAGATACTGTCAGGCTTCTGCCCAGTTTAGAAAAGAAAGTTATATTGATTGTGTTGTTTTTTTTTTCTTTCTTAAATCCAGTGTTTATGACTACCAGACCATACCAACTCTGTTCGCCATGTACAAATTGTACAAACTACTCATTGAATAAATTATTTATTATGAAAAGAATGATCATTCTTCACTTTTAGTCTGTTGTTTTTAAGATAACTTTGTGCTAAAGGTTATAAGAGCACGTCTTTAGTTTCCTTTGTTTTATTTACAAGCTATTATGTATTATTTATTATTATTGCTCTATGAAAAAAAACACTAAGTGTGTTTCTTTAAATAAATTGGTTGTATTTTCAGTAAAGAGTGGGTATTTGGGTAATGGAAAATGAATTACCATTATTTTCAATCTTTATATCAATAACAACCCAAGTAACAAAAGCTTCTATAACCAAGGCGTTTTATCACCAAACAGTGATATAGTGGGCCTATAATGGTAACCATTGTGACTGCTTGTACTATAAAGGTTTTCAAGAGAGCTTTTTGGTTCTTTAAGATTAAAGAGCATTTAAGTTCTATAATTTAGCTCTTAAAATGCTTATAGGATCATACAAAAGAATCTTTAAAGTGTTGCACTGTAAAAGATATGAAAAAAGCGATTATGGTACTATTTAGTACTATAGACCACCTTACTGACACTTTTATATATCTACTTTGCACTAATAATGTGTCAAAATGACGGTCACAGTACTAGTATTGTAGGAGTATCATAAACACTATTATAGCATAAATCTGTGCTATAAAAGTACCTTGCACAACCATTACGAAACCCTTTAGCTTCTTAAAAGCTCCTTCAACACCGCTATGGGGCTAGTTCTGTAAAAGTCACGAAAACTCTTCTATAGTACTAAATAGTACC
Organism: Leucania comma; assembly: GCA_958295575.1. Classification (NCBI taxonomy): domain Eukaryota; kingdom Metazoa; phylum Arthropoda; class Insecta; order Lepidoptera; family Noctuidae; genus Leucania; species Leucania comma. The sequence goes on from OY282468.1 coordinate 10,416,080, forward strand.
ATAGCGACTCCTGGCGCAGTTGTTATATAACTTAAATTCTAAATAGGTCTATAAATGAGTTTGAGCTTCTGCTACGACACCTAAAGGGTGACATATTCGTTTTCGATACAAATATGGCTGCTGTGGTCTGCCATGATGGCACATTAGCAGCACGGCTGGAGTCAATATGTACTATAGCAGCCATAATCGGTACAAGTCCTTAATTTATTAATTAAAATTTTATTAAAACACGAAAATTATGAAGGCGCATTGTTAAATTTGAAATCGGCGTATTGATTTTACCGATAAAATTATTTTCGCAAGTGCAAGTTATGGTATAGTTACGGTTCATGAATGTTTTTATGGCCTTTTGCAACAGTGGCAAATGACATAAAGCATAACTTAAATCAATATATATTTTTTTCTTAAAGGACACTCAAGATGATACGATAACAACACGGACAAGTGACATAAAAGATAACTGGAATCGTTTATGGTTCAAAATACCACTATAAACATGTTTTGGTTACTTTTATAGTGCAAATTTGTGACATAAATGTTGCAGACAGTACTAGTTTAGTACTAAAAAGCGTTTCACGACACTTTTAAATTTCAACTATAGAGCTAATGTATCACCGTGAGAGACTTTAAGTAATGTTTATAGAATAAATTAGTGATAAAACTAGGGCCTTTTTGGGGTTTTGTAATAGTTTACAACACCGCTATAGTACTAATCATGAATACTAATTAGCACGTCCTAAATCGTTTTCAGGGTTTTTATAGTACCAAATTTTGTTACTTGGGAAGCAAGGTTAAAGTAGTGGTTGAGTGTTTGGATACCACGCTGCCTTTCGCGGGTTCGATTTCCGCACAGAACAAACGTTTGTATGGTCTACAGTTAGTAGCTCCGGGTTGCAGTGTCTTTTGTGTGTGAATTTACATGTTTTTAAATGCACCCACGTTATAGAAATAATTTATAGAACGGGGCAAAGAATACCTAAATTAAAAAAAAATGAAAGAAAAGAGCATTATAATATGTAAGTATACACGTGTAAATTTTAGTCGTTTTTATCCCGCGGAGGGTCGATTTGGTACATGAAATACTATCGATTTGTAAAGATAAAATTAAAAAACAAAGTACTTTTTTTCTAAAAGTCGAATCAATATACGTAAGTATGTACGAAATTAATTTCTTTAAGGAAACGAGTCAATGAGCTTATAGGGAATTGGCAGTCGTTGCGTACTAACTACCTACAGTTCATTGACCTCGATCAGCTGACGTTTACTTAAAGAAAAACTCTTTTAGACCACTGATTACTCAGTGATGATGAATATCCCATTAAACATCATAATAGGTATCTAATAGCTTAGCTCAAAGTCCTATAGCGGGTCAAAGGCCGTTTGACACACAAATGAACCAGCATAAATTATTTGTACTGTGTGGTTTCCGTATAAAGATCTAAAGCTTGTAGGTCCATGTTTCCAGGTTATACCATGAGAGAGACAGGAAAGCCATCTTAACGTCTAGTAATTACGAGTACTGTACTAGCCAGATCCGGATTAACCACGTATCAAGAAAAGCAAATGCTACGGGCCCCGCGCAATAGCTGTGGGCCCCGCATGGACGTACAAAATCAAGTCAAGATACCTTGTACCATACAAATTCTAACCTATTACCTATTATTATTACTTAATGGTGCGATTTTTAGAAAATCACATTAAAAAAAAATTGAAAATACTTTTTTCTGGTTTTTCCAGGAAAAACGAAGATATAGAAACAAAAAATTTCAGCTGAATGAATTTCGTACACCCGTGTGTACACTACGTAAATTATCATTTTTCAAGGTCATTCAACTTTTTCACGTATGTACAATCGGCGCTCAAGACAATGTAGGCAACTTCTTAAGAAACTAATCGCTTCCTAAACCCAGCGGTCTCTTTGAAAAATGTATTAAAGAAGTTTCGTTTTCAATATTTTGTTGAGACTACCTTATTACTGTAGCGCTTGAGAAATATTTCCTATGCGATTATACGCAAAAAAAAACTGCATCGCTATTGATGAGAGAGCTTCGGCTCTCTGGTTGCTTAGAAGTTTATGCGGAGATTGATTATTACTAACACTAGGCAATAAGTTTTTGAATGTTACAAACACTTTATGCATTTGTCCATAAAATATGAGTAACACTCAAAGGTGTCCAAAATAAAATTATTATGATAATTTACAAAAAAAAATATTCAAGGGGCGCCTTTGGAAGAATACATTAAAGGCCCCGCGCAAGCTTGATCCGGCACTGTATTTAGCATCAAATCATTGCAAAGTCCACTAAAATAATCCGCAGATAACTTAGCAATCTTATCTTGTACTTGTAATCATAGGCACAGTCATGAATATTTTGTTTATCCGATAAACTCGAGTCGGTTACTATCGGTTCAGTCAGCAAGTCGTTCAAACGATTTTTTTTTATTTTCAGCTGAAAAACGGTGACACTGACTTGGAAAAAGGGAGGAGTAGAGAAGTACAGCAGGCCAGTTCTAGCATACCTTGGAGTAAGATAGCTATGGGGCTGATTGCTGTAGGGGTGCTGGTTGGCGCCTGTGCCGTCACATGGGTCTTCCAGGACTGGAAGGCCAGCCTGATGGTGCTTGCTATTCTCTGCGTGGTGTACCTCATCGCGTTCTACTGGAGATGGCTCTATATCGCCATCAGAACAGCGCCCAGAGACTTCTCGTAAGTAATTTATGTTCTTTTGTGTTTTTTTTTATATGTATTGTAGTAAAATATGTTTCTGAGGTGTGTGATTTATTGCAGTTGGCATTGACTCACAGGTTAATGAAGTAGTTTGCAAAACAAAAAAGTTTAAATGGAAAATAATCATTTTGTAGAATTTGGACGAAATATTATTTAAGCTTTTAATTTTTTTATTAAATTATAGGTATCACATCAATCACATAATATTTTTTTATTATTGTGAGCATAGAAATATAAAAAAAATTGTGAGCCTTGTGTCCCACAGCACACATAATTCCGTCGCATACCTAATATGTACTTAATTCGGAAATATCACGGTAGACGAAGTGGTTGAGTGATTAACTGCTGAGCTACGTGTCACGGGTTCGATTCCCTCACGAAACAAATATTTGTGTAACCTACAGATAGGTTCCTAGTATAGGAAAACTTTTTTTAATGCTAAAACAAACTGCAAGACAGACGTACAGACAAACAACGTTTCAATACATTTCTTGGCGATAAGTACCCCGAAACAAAATAAACAATAATTTAACTTTGCAGTGCCCTATACTGCTACATCAAAATCCTGTTGCTTACGAAGAATTTCACGAAGAAGAACTGGTCCATGCCTGACATATTCCATCAGATGGTGGTCAAACATCCGAACAAGGCGTGCTTCCTGTTCGAAGATGAAACATGGACGTTCCAACAGGTAAATCCTAATAATTATATTAAAACAATTCCATTCCCTGTTTTACGGAAGTGCAATAGACAATCTAGACTACAGCGTTTTGTTTTGTCTATTGTATAACAGATCTCATATTTAATGCCCATACGGCTCGACAGTAAAACTGTATCTTATTTCTTTTAGTCAGTAATACGGTCATTCTCCAATTCGGCGTTCTTTGCCTAATTACCGTGACCTTTTTTATTTTGATGAATAGTGGTTTTCTAGTATTAACTAGAAAACCACTATTCATTGTTACATGCCTCATTAATTATTGAATTCGTATCTTTGATTTGTTTCATATTTTAATGTGTTTAAGTCAAATCAGTGAAAAATAAAAAAGGTCACGGTAATTAGGCAAAGAACGCCGAATTGGAGAATGACCGAATAAGTGATATTTTGTAATTTATTGTGCACCTATTTGGTTAGAATAAACATGTTTTCTTTTTTTTAGCTTCCTGAATAGTTAGGAAAATACTATTATTATTATTATATTCCTTTTTTTACTATTGTAAATGTCGTATCTACTATATTATGTCTTTTATCCGTTCATTAATCACATTTCACGATCAAAGATTGTAAGTCCGTGATATAGGTAATTCCATAGGTGTTATCCTTTTATAAAAGGTAAATTTTTTGTCATTAAGAATCATGATATTGCAACCCATGTGTTATTCAGAGATTTTGCATCTCTGAACAACACATGGAGTCATAGAGCGGGCGTCCATGCTACGTCAAATTCACCGAGTACCAAACATCGAGATCCGAAGATGTACGAAGATTTCCGATATAAGAAAACGAATATATTGGAGCTGATCAGTGGACTAGAGCGGTGACGGAGTGGATCCAAGGACAAGAAGCAAAATTCAGTGTTGGTCGTCTAGTGGACAAACGACATTGTTTTGTCATTGTGGGTAAAACTTTAATAAGTTGTGCACAGATACATGGAGATTGGCACAAGAAGAGAGACCAGCAGTGCTACCACGAGCTCTTAGAACGGTCCATTTTACGACCTAAACTGAACTGTTAAAGAGATGGAGCTATGTAGGGTGTACCGCTCCAATCTTTCTCGCTGGCACCACTGACATTTTAATACGTCAAGTGGTGCTATTCTCTAAGAAAACGCAGCGCTGCCGCAACGAAGAACGTCCAAATAGGATACATTGAATTAACAATCAAATGGATAGTTATATTAGGTTGACAATCCAATGTATCCTATTTGGGTGTTCGCTGCGTTTTCTTAGAGAATAGCACCAAAGTCCCCTATGCTCAGTAGTAGCCGTACTGGATGTTGAAGTGTTGCCAGTAGGAAGATATAAAAAGTTGAAGTACAACACTTCATTAGTTACAATACTCAATCGACTTTCGTTGCTGACTCGTATAGTTGTCAATATTTAGTTGTTTAATTATAACAATCTTGAAACGACATAACATTTTGCAGGAAGTTTACACATGTGTAGGTATTATGTTGTAACACTCATTAGCGTGTTGTTGTGATATACGGTTATGTCAATATATGCTATGTAATAGTTAGATTTCCTTAGTTTGCAGATACTCACAATCTTTACATTTATACATATCATAAACTAAATTCCCCATCACATTAATCTCAAATCATCTAATTATTATATATAATAATAATAATAATATATTAAAATATTATATATTAATCCCATCTCTAATCTCGGTTTTCACCTAGTAACAGTGTTTCATGAGAAAGGTTTGGTTAATAATAAATTATAAATATAAAAAAATTCCGAACTGCCGGACGGCAAGCTACCCATTGCTCGACGTCCGCAAGCCCGCGTCTACCGTGGCTGGTAGTTGGGGTCGAAATCTCAGCGGCTGGGGCGTTAGGACGTTCGTTCCCACACGCGTGTGGCCTCCTTCGGTGGCATACTACTTTGCAGAGGCGAGAGAAGACGACCGCCTGCCATTCGTCCTCGCTCCAGACCATAGCCTAAACCAGGGCTCGGCGCCAAAGGTAGCACACCTCCACGGCATGCTCCACCGTGTCCTCCGAGCGGTCCACACACCTCGTGTTCCTTCAGTTAGCCTTTGAGTTCCAGGACCTTGGTCTTCGAAAATCCCGCGACTAATGAGGAAGGTTCATATTTAATATAATATAGAAAAGCCGAGAATTCCAAAGATTTTTAATAGCCGTGAGATGCTGTGGATGCTGTGGTGTCGCTAGAGTAGAATACACACACAGTACAGTTTTATACTTGTACAAGAAGTTTAAATAAATAAATATTTTATGATAATTGTTTGATACAAGATACAGTAAAATCTCAAGTTAGTATTTAAAGTCTCAGATTTTATTTTGCAAAACTGGTAGATGCTTTCTAGTTATGCAAATGAAATTGAAATATTCTAGACACAACAGCTAGGAATAACAGCCTTCCAGGAATGTCGACTATTATGCAGAACAAGCAACATTTGAGCGAATAAAAAATGAATAAAATACGCATAATATTTTATTTTAATGTGATTCCAAAACCGTCGCTGCTTGCGTGATGTGATTGAGAACACACTGTTATATTTATTTTTACATGAATTTCCGTCATTTGACATTTTAACGACTTCCTACGGAAAGAAATTACTGATGCCTTTCAAAAAACGCAGTTATCGCTTTCATTTGGAGCAATCAGGTTACTTACCTTAAGTTTCACACGCCATTTCATTTTCCGGTGAAAATAGGTCGCCTTCTTAATAGTGTAGTATTAGCAATAGCGTCATTAGGTATATGCACTAGCTAGTACCTACTAACTACTACTAAAACCGTTCTTGTAGCAAATAGTTACTAAAGTTGTCAAAAATAAAAGGCCAGTTTTGACATTGGTATTTTGACTACCAAGCGGCTTGTCCGGTGTAGTGTAGCGACTACTAAAATAGCTTCAACTACACCGGACCCCTAATATTATTTCAAAACCAAGCGCGTCGTCAGCCGATGTTCAAGGGGCCCTATTGGAACTATGTATAGAGAATAATAAAAAAGGTTATTTTTTTAAATAATAATAAAAGTTTATTTCCTCCACAATATAACTCCTAATTACTAGCCTTATATCTACGGTAACATACAGGATGGGCATTATATTGTGGGAGACTGGTGCCTAAACTAAGTTCTGAAGCTGCAAAGCAAGCCTCTAGGTCAAAAAGAATCTTTTATTTTAGCAACTTTATCCATGCTTGAACTTTGATGACAAGACCTACATAGACTTGTAGTTCTATTGGAGTAGAGGAAAGCGAAGAATTGGAGACTTCCAATTTTATGTACAAAACTCACTATAATTAATTATAAGCAAGAATGAGCATTCAATCATTGCCATCACTTTTCATTTCAGGTAGAAGAGTACAGTTTAAGAACTTCAGCTGTCTTAAAAGCTAAAGGCGTCAAGCGAGGAGACACAGTTGCTGTTATGATCGGCAACTGTCCTGAGATGCCCTCCATCTGGATCGGGGCCACGAGAATCGGCGCCGTTTGCCCTCTCATCAACACCAACCAGACGGGCAACACCTTGCTGCATTCTATCAATATCGCCAAGTGCGATGTTGTAATCTACAGTGATGAATTCCAAACAGGTGAGTCAACCTTGGCGATCACTTAAAGGATTCCGGCTCACCAGGCCCCCTACAAGGTGGACCGATGACCTGGTAAAGGTTGCAGGAATCCGATGCTGCGAGACGCACAGGACCGTTCACTGTGGCGATATTTAGGGGAGGCCTATATCCAACAGTGGATGTTTTTGGGCTGAAATGATGATTATGAGTCAATCTTTTATATCTATGTTAATTTTAGTCTCGATCCTCATAATCACTCCCATCTAAGTATTACGCTCAACAGAACCTGAAGCGCGCGATTGATGGTCTTCTCTTGTAAAAAACGTGTCTACCTAACTTCTCTCAAAATCAATATTATCGATAATACTCGAAAATTAACATCTCTATTACAAATTATTTCTATTAGGTAACAACGTATTAGAATTGCTGTAACTGGTGAAGCCGGTTTCTTTTTAATTCATAAAATTATGACCTTACTATCAGAATTTGAAAAAAAAAAAAGATAAATTTACGACTTGAGGAAAAAACGGTTCATATTATCGTAAACATACCTCAAATCGAAGCATCCTTAAAGGAATCTTATTCCATTCCAGCATTCCAGGACATATCAAAAGAACTGAACCCATCCATCAAGCTGTTCAAGTTTGTGCGTCGTCCTCTCAATACTTCTCCTAATGCAGTGAAACCAGTGACATCTGAAGATGATTTCACTTCGATGCTGGAGAGCACCAACCCTAACCCGTGGTCACCATCTGATGGTGAAGGTTTTAACGGAAAGCTATTGTACATCTACACCTCTGGAACTACTGGATTACCGAAGGCAGCTGTTATTTCTTCTTCAAGGTAACTTCCAACTTGTGGTATGCGCCTATTAAGTTAGCCGTAGGTTCCTTGAAAACTGTTAATTAGCTATGTAAATCAAATCGTGCCTTTATAATATTAGTTAAGATTACCAACCGAATAAACGCAAAACGAGGTCATCTTTATGTTTCACGTGCAGCGCTCATAACCTACCATCAAAGTTAATTAAACTATAAATATTAATGCTTGGTAAATTTTGACCCTCAAATCAATAAAAAATATCTAAAATCACGTCAAAGTCCATCATTTTAATTTTTTTATTCTAGAATGGTCTTCATGGCGTCAGGTGTCCACTACCTTGGCAGTTTGCGTACTGATGACGTTATCTACTGTCCCATGCCTCTCTACCACTCAGCTGGAGGCTGCATCACGATGGGCCAGTCCTTCATCTTCGGTTGCACAGTCGCTCTCAGGACCAAGTTCTCAGCTTCCAACTACTTCCCCGACTGCATAAAGTACAATGCCACGGTGAGTGAAAGCTCGGAGAAAGTACACTGCACTAATGTCCCACAATGTAGTTATGTGGCTGGGATGCAGGGAAATCAAAACTTTATGCGCTTGCGCCGACCGATCGTTAAAAATGAATTGCTTTGTAGTTGAAGTGAAAGTGTGAAATATGATGATGTTTGATTTTAGCTTTAGCTTTATGAGTATGCTAATGTTTTTGTAAAGCCTTGGTAGACCGGTATTTGGCCCGAAATTATGAAATTGCCTCAATTATTTATATTGTTTGCTACCACGGTCAATAACTGTGATGACATACGATACGGATTCGTAATAACCATGGGTAATAACCGAAAAAGTAATGCAACTTCCGATGAACTCTCTACTGGTCCACTTTACGAAAATATTAATCAATCACGACCTTGAAGCAAAAAACATCTCGATTTAGAAGTATTTGAAGCTTTATACTGAGATCGAAATTAACTTAAAAAGCCACTTCTATGGTGTTAGTGACAGCTATTGTAGCTCATTCGTAAGTGCTCGATTATGGAGACGCGGCGCGTTGCGCAGCGCGTCGGGCGGTCCGTCGTACATTGCCATATGTTTGTGTTTGCGCGAGCGATGACATGGCCCGCTGCTGCAATGTACGACGAAAGACCCAACGCGCCGCGCAACGCGACGTGTCTCCGTAAACACGTCCTAAGGGTTACAAACGCCCCTTCAAGTTTTGGTGCTTTTTAACGTTAGAGGCCCCTCAATGTATTTTTTAAGCAAAATTTCGCCGTAATACTAGGAATTAGGTACACTTATAATATCTTGCGTGGGTGTGTTTACAAATAATTATACAACCTTATTTTTAGTATATGAGAAACCCGAAACACGGGTCTAGTATTTTTATTTTATGCAAAGAATCTACGTACAAAATTTCATAACTATTTCATGGAAAAACATAAAGTTATAAGCTTGTTATGTTACCTAGTTGTCCACACAAACACATGGTCAATGCCATCCGGGCCACTGGCTGAGGGGTTTTTTTTAAGTCCCGTACCCAGCTTTACCTTGGCTTCTAATGCCCGCTATGACCTGCCGTGTTTACTTAGTATCGGTAGGTATCCAAATGGTGACTTTTTAATTTTTTTTGGGCAAAATATAACATGGTTTAAAAATTATTGCAATAGATTCAGTTACTGATTCTGAACAAACTATATTCAGGTTTCACAAATACTAAAAATAATGTTGTATAAGATCACATACACTAGCACATTGTTGATTCAAGTATACAAGACACCAAGACTCGGAACAGCTATCTGTAGGTCATACAAAATAATACAAATATTTGTTCTGTGCAAGAATTAAACCTGCATCACGTAGCGCAGCAGTCAATAGCTCAACCACTGCGCCAACCTTACCGTCACTGAGTTTCCGTACAGTTATAGCCCTTATTACAAGGCAATAAAGCCTTGTCACCCTGCTATAAAGCCTAGATCCACATTGTACACTTAGTTTTGTAATATTTATCCTGTCCACATTATGAGGTGTACAATAAAGTATATAATAATTAATAAATCATAATAAATAAATAAACATGCTGATGTTGCATTTTTACCTAGTGCATAGAAATTACAGTTAGGCCCGTATTACAGAACTACAATCAAGACTCAAACATTACTTAAACTAGTCTCAATTGGAGTTTTAATTTTAGAACTTAACTTGAGTAGAGAAACTACAATCAATAATCACCTGAGCAATGTCACTTTAAAATAAACATTTTTACGTAATTATTATAGAACAGTGCTTGAGGCTTGACTGAGCTCCACTCAATGTGTCCTTATTTTAAAATCTCAATCAACTCAGAATCACTGCTTGAGGCGAGATTTGATCTTTGTTTTCGCAAGTGTAGTCGAGACCACGCTTGAGCATAGATTCTCATGAATTTTTTTGTGGATTTGGAGTGAATCGAGTACCTACCTAATCAAAATGGATATATATTTGCAGAAGTAGATAATACAAATCAAACGTTTAACTTAAATGTTCCTCTGAGATATTTACGAGATACGCAGGACCCTTATAATTTTGAAAATTTTAAGAAGAAGTATCTACAAGTTTTCAAGAGATGTCGTGAAACATTAAATTTTAATACTCAATACTCAATATTTTATTGCAATCCATAAGTATACATAGATGGTATTCAAAAAAAATTACCATTATGGACCCTGTCGGGCACAGCAAAAATTAGGAGAGAGGAAGCCACCACATAACCGTGGGCATCCGATAGCCCCAGAATTGCAAATTCTTATGTGTTTACGTGTTTATTTTTTGACTTGGTAACTGAGACCTTCTTATTTTTTTTTCTATCTTTTTTGAGTTTCATTAGAATCACCCGCACACTTCATTCAACACATAATTTTTTTTTTGCAATTTTTTGCAGCAAACCTAACGAGTCAGCCTTCTCGCAAACTTCGCTGTGGTAGTCAATACCAATAAAATTCTCAGCTCCATTTTAACGAGATAGCGCCTGTTTCAATGATTCCACCCACATATTGTCCAGTTGTGCAGAAACTTGCGATCGTCCGCCTCGTCATCCGATTTTGATCCAGTTAAAACAAACTATTATTCAGGGTTACCACAATAATAGCTTACTCACGTAATTAGAGATCAAAATCTCTACTCAAGCGTAGTTAGTTTGATTTGAGTTTGAGGATAGTTCTAAAATAAACTGAACGATTAAGTCGAGATTCTTCGCTCAAACAGTAATCGGTTGAACGCAGTTTAAGTAGTACTTGAGTAAGGTTCTGTAATACAGGCCTTAGAATCTGAACGCTGCACCGCCGCGTAATCTATTTTGCCGAAATATAGAGGCCAATTAAGGTCAGGTTCTACTCATTTTGAACTTTATTAAACCTCTGGAAATCCATAAATATAAAAGAGACCACTTTGAAAAATTATTTTATAAAAATTGACTATATGACTAGGCGCAGGGCAAAAATAAAAACATGATATAAATTAGTAAGTTCGATAAAAAAAAATCGCGTATCTGACCCTAATTTACGATTTCAAACGTGTTTATCCACGAGATTACGTTACGAAAATATTTGAAATATACAAAAAAATAAAATAATGCTTGTTATTTAAAAGCGCCTCGCAAAAACAAATGTCTTGAGTTACTGTTTTTTTTTTTATATATAAAAATAAAACCGATGTTATGGGGCCGCAAAGTCGACATAGTCGGGACTATATATACAACGGCGGAGTTCATACAAAATACTCAGTGACTACAACCAGCTTAAGAGGGACATTGCCAAATTATACTTAAGTTTTGCCAAATTATAAGTTTTAAAAGTTGAGTCTTTTGTATTGTGGTGATTAAAAGTGGTTCCAGCAAAATAATTGTACGTCAATAGATCTAGTTGGTGAGTCCTCATTTCTTTTATCTAATTATTTTATGTTTTTCCCCAGGCTGCCCACTACATCGGTGAAATGTGTCGCTATGTGCTGACGACTCCGCCGTCCCCAACAGACACGCAACACAAAGTCCGGACAGTTTACGGCAACGGAATGAGACCAGCGGTAATATTTTTATTTTTTAAATGGAAAGTTTCGTAAGAAAACCTTTATTTTACTGTGTATGAGAAAACATTTCTAACTTGCCGTGTCTGAAGTTAGACTCTACGAACTTTAGCGCTTGTGAACTCGTAAAAACAATAAAGGGTTTAAAAAAATAAATGCTAATAACGGTTGTTAACAGCAATAACTGCAATGCATTTATTTTTTGTACAAGTTTTGTGAACATGTAAAAAAAAAAAATGCGCCAAAGTTCGCCGAGCCTATCTTCAGACTCGCTAAGTTAGAACGGCGGTACTGTACATTTGAGATAGTTTAGGCAATAAGAAGTCGGCAAATATTTATTTTAGTTCCTAAAATAACGAAATTAATTACAAAAAAAAAAATAGTTTTTTGAAAAGCGAAACAGTAGCTGCCATGATATTATGTCATACGATAATTGTTCACTGATAAACTGTGGTCTATAAGTTACTTTATTTTTTGTGTTTGTTTTCAGATTTGGCCCGAATTTGTCAAACGTTTCAACATAAAGAAGGTGGTAGAATTCTACGGTGCTACAGAAGGAAATGCAAATATAGGTAGGTAATTTAAATTGATAAACCTTGTACCAATACTTGTCCTTAATATATAGGTCCAGAGACGGCGTAAGGCGTGGGCGACGTGGGCCACTGCCTACGGCCTCGCGGTCCAAGCAAATATAGATATAATTACTCATCTAGCAATAAATAATAAATAAAACGGCTAGCAAGTATCTGGCAATACTAACCTACCACATTCGTTTTTTAAAGATCTAGTCCGGCAGCATTTGCTGCGTTGAGGGCGGTGAATGACGCGGGGAATCCTCGCTTCGCCCGCTGGGGATTTCCAATTCTGTTTGCTCCGTCTATGTTCGCGCGTCTAAACACATGCAGTCATACAATCATGCGACGACGCATATACCTAATATTTTAATGTATTACCAACAGATTTCGATGTGAGATTAAGTGTTAACAGTAACAGTAAGTACAGCCTCAGCTGAAAGGAGTTTTCCAAAATTAAAACTAATAAAAAAATATTTAAGAAGTACAATGGGTCAGGAAAGACTTTCAGCGTTGGCAGTTTTATCTATCGAGGCAAATATAGCATCTCATCTGGATTACGATACAGTTATTAGAGAGTTCAGTAAGGCTAAAAGCAGAAAATTTCTGTTTTTTTAATTATTTACTTTGCTGTTGGTTGAGGTATACTTAATAATCTAAAATAAATACAATAAAGAAGTTTGCATTTTTATGAAAAAAAAATATAGTATCAAAAATTTTTTTCTCTCAACAAAATCCGTCCTCTTGCATCATCCATCAGGGGGCCTCGCAAAATATATCTTGCCCACATCAAATTTATGTCTTGCCCCGCCACTGTATAGGTCTAATAAAGAATACTTTATGTATATATCTATATCTATACCTTCGTTTCAGTAAACATCGACAACAAAGAAGGAGCTATTGGCTTCGTGTCAAGAATTATACCCGCAGTATATCCCATCGCTATCCTCAAAGTAGACCCTGAAACTGGAGAGCCTATTAGGAACAGCAAAGGATTATGTCAGGTGAGACGCATTTTTATACTCATCGTTGTTATTTTGATGTTTGTGTGTTTGTGCTACATATTATGAGCCTGAGATCAAGCGTCACCACTGCAACCACTCTTGTACTTCTCGCATCTAGTGGTTTCCCACGATCTTCAACAGGTCGAATAATCGGCCCAACTCGTGAATGGCTTACCATAACTACGCCTTCCAGTACATAGTTGCCATTGTAGCGACATCTATGTCGCCACATAGGAACTGTTCAGCATCGAAGTCTCTAATTCTGTACATCAGTTGGAAACCAACTATTGGGCAGTTGCCTCGACTAGATACAACACCCGTTTGGTCGGAGAATCCTCCCTTTTCAACGGGGGTTTACGGGACATTATACCCCGTATACCATCCCGGAACAATTCAACTCGAAGGACTATCCATCTTCGAGGGAAGCTATTAACCCATCACTGCTGATATAAAATTAACTAAGTCTGCCTAAACCGATGGCAGAAAGGAGAGAAAAGTTTAACAAATGTTTCTCAATTCACAGTTAGCGCAACCCAACGAGCCGGGAGTGTTCATAGGAAAAATTAAACCCGACAACCCATCCAGAGCTTTCTTGGGTTACGTGGACAAAGCTGCATCTGACAAGAAGATTGTCAGAAACGTGTTCACTTATGGAGACTCCGCGTTTATCTCAGGTCAGGACCAATATTTCGCTAGTTTTTCCTTATACTATACCTACAATATTTTTTTTATCCTACTCTTCGTCAAGTGACTTTGTGACGGTAAGGTCAGGACGTCCTTCCTTAGCAAATCTTTTGATCTGTTTGTAATAACGATACAGTCTGGTTGAATCCAGCCAGGACATTGCTTCAGAACATCTAAAAGACAATGCAAATATTTTTTCAGGTGACATATTGACAGCAGATGAATTGGGCTATCTATACTTCATGGATCGGACGGGTGACACGTTCAGGTGGCGCGGAGAGAACGTCTCCACTACAGAGGTGGAGTCTGTTGTCTCCAGGGTTGCTGATCAGAGGGATGCTGTAGTTTATGGTGTTGAGGTGAATACAAAGCTGAAATCCATTCAATCAGGACCTACAAGAGCGTCGCCAAAGGGGGGGTAGGGGGGGGGCTACGCCCCCCCCCCCCTAGAGGCTTGCTTTACAGCTTCAGAGCTTAGTTTAGGCACCAGTCTCCCACAATATAATGCCCATCATAGGAAGGGCTAGCCTTATATCTACGGTAACATATAGATGTTACCGTAGATATAAGGCTAGCAGTAGCAATTAGGAGTTATATTGTGGAGAAAAAAAAACTTTTATTATTATTTTAAAAAATCTTTTTTATTATTCTCTATGCTTCCAATAGCCCCCCTTGATAATCGGCTGGCGACGCCCTTGACCTACATTAGAACCTGTTCTATAATCCATATTTTTCTTACACAGATACCCAACACTGATGGTCGAGCGGGCATGTGCGGCATCGTAGACCCACAAGGGACGCTAGACTTGGACAAATTGGCGAAAGATATTGCCAAAGACGTGCCTAAATACGCGAGGCCGGTCTTCATCAGGATCATGACTAGCGTCGACATGACTGGTAAGTTTATGAGCTCTTTTAGACATTTAAATCACCATATTAATAATTATGTTTTTTTAGTTGAGAAATCATTAAATAATTTCTCCCGCTCTAAGCGGAGCAGTTGTCTGATGTCAGACTTTTACTGATTAAAAATCTGAATCCCTTTAGTTGCCCTTTGCAGTCCAGTGGTGCCCAAATAGGATACATTGGATTGTCAAACTAATGTACCTACACATTGGATTGTTAATTCAATGTATCCTATTTGGATGTTCGTCGTTGCTGCAGCGCTGCGTTTTCTTAGAGAATAGCACCATAGGACCACGACAACTTTTTCGAACACTCTCGCAGCCCTTAAATGACCACCCTACTATGTCCTCAATTTTTTTTCCTACTGCTATTTTTTACCAAGTTTGGGGACATGGGACTTTAGAGCGACTGCTCTAAAATCCCATGTTCCCATACTTGTATTATAGGTATAATTATGTCCCTTACGTAAGTGGGCTTGATAAGTTATACTATGTTTTCAAGACTGTTCTTCGTATAGGAAAATTATGTGTAGTTACCTATATAGTTGCTGGACTGCTGCGCTAGCCCTTCTTTATAAAATCAGTCTTCGTATCAATTCTTTAGAGACAAACCTGCCCCATCCTTTTTACCTAATATATTAAGGCCACCATTTTGTTCACAGGTACATTCAAAATGAAGAAAGTGGATTTGCAGAAGGAAGGCTTTAATCCGTCGTTAGTGAAGGATAAATTATTTTACTCAGACCCGAAAACAGGCAAGTATTTGCCTTTAGGTAATGAAGAGTACGAGAAAATTATATCGGGACAAATTAGACTGTGATTTTAAATTTTATTAATTTTTGGTACATAAATATATTATTGTGCCTTATTGTGTAACAAATATTTTGTGATACTTTTAAATGTATATATTTGTGAGGAAGTAATTAAGTACTACGAGCTACGTAGGTACGTCCTATCCATTTTAATGTTTTGATTGCTTATATGTTTTTTGCATTGCACGAAATCGTTTTTATTTTGGTAGGTTGAACTAGGTTGGTACCTATTTATCTACTTTTACATATCATATTATACTTCCTATACCCAGTAAGATTGTATTGTGGAATGCTGGTTTAAAGTTGGGTAGGTAGTCAAATACCTAGGTAGGTTAGGTACCTAAACACTTACCTGTCTCGGCTGCCTCGTAGCTGTTGATACGTAATAACCATCCATATAGCACAAATGATTGTTATAATATTAGTAAGTAAGTATATTAAAAAAATCAAATGAATGATTTTTTGTCTGTTTTTTTAAACATTATTTCCGTATTAATCACAACGCTAATCAAGCGATAAATGAGTCCTTAAATCAGCTCAATTAATTGTAAATGACAACATAGTGTTTCAATCGTAGTAAATTATATTATTTAATTGTAAGTTAAATTATTAAGCATGTATTATAAGCTATATTCTTTTATATTTCCCGTGAAACTAGTAGGTCTTAGAAACTTGTATTTTATTATTATTACATAGATCGATATGTTAATTTGTTTTTATACTTAGTCTAATTACCTATGTTATAATTATGGACAAACGGTTTAAGTAATAAATATTTTAAAATCATTGTTTTCTTTTTATTTATTAGTTATTTTACTAAGTGTTTAGTAGATGTCTTTATCATTCTAAAACTATCCTAAACCAGAAGCACGCCAGCGCCCAACGGGTTGGACCGTGGGACTCCTGCTTACCCAGTATCAAGAAAAAACTATAAATTCTCTATACCGTTTAATGAGCGTTAACTAAACGTTTTACTAAAAAATACAATACAATTCTCTAATGGTTTTAAAATAATGATATTATTTAATTCTTCCATATAAACGATGGGCAAATAACTGCAATTGACTCATTATTATTAGTTTTTATTGTTTCAGTAACAATTTTCTTTTGGCGTTGAGACCAATAAAACGCAAGCGTTGTCGTTTTAAATTATTGATTTGAGGATGAACGATGACAGTGACATTTGCAACTGATAGACGTCACACGTCGCCATCGGCCTACGGCCTATAAATTTACTGTACATTGCGTGCTTTAAAACTGTTTTTCCCGAAGTAATTAACGTTGTCCAAGTTTTGGTAGTGTGCCCTCATTATCATTTAAAATGAAATTCATTCCTTTGAGCTGATTACTGCATGACCGGCGATTTAAACAAGTTTTACAAACTAGGAATATTATTAACAGCGACTAGGTTCAAAGAACCTGTTAACAGTAAAGTTCAGCAACTTACACGATTACAGTTATTGACAAGTGGCAATAAACTGCTTAATAAACAATAAAGTGCTCCTTACTTATTTGCCCTATAGGAGGTTCTCGCATATAGTACGACTGAATGAATTATAGTCAACAAGCGCACAGCGCGCCACAGCCACCGTGGGTCGTCGATCAGCAGTTACACGCGTTTCGTTGCGAAAGGCAGTTGTGATGTTGCTCTTTTTGTCCGCTATTGCGGCTGCCTGTGCCGTCGTCTGGCTATCCCAAGGATTCCTTTGTATGTTTGTGGCTATTTTCATTTTTGGTGTTGTTTACCTTGTTGCATTCCATTTAAACTGGTGTTACGTCGCAATTAAAACTGCTCCAAGAGATCTCAGGTAAGGGTTCAGAACTAGCACGTCATCGCATAGCACTAGTTATTCAATGTTGTTACATTATTACAGAAATATTACGAGAATCAAATTCCATTAAATCATGATGAATTTCATTTAATTTTTGAATAAAAAACTTACTCAATAAGTTTTTATGTCAATATCTTGATAGCTACGATTGAGTATTAAATTTTATTTATTTTATCATTCTAGAGGTTTATTATCATATGTGAAGATCCTATGGATAACAAGGAAATTCAACAGTAAAAATCTGACCTTACCAGATGTGTTTCACGATGTTGTGAACAGGCATCCTGATAAGCCATGTTTCTTGTTCCAAGATGAAGTCTGGTCATTCAAGGAGGTTTGTAGCAGTTTGTAATATTATTTGGAATAACAGAATTTCTAGCTAAGAAACAATTAAAAGTGAAATAAAATATCTACAAAGCAATAGTTCTCACTATCATTGTTCATCATTACTAATTCATAAGATGTACACATACAGGACATATTTCAACACATTAGAAATCAAACTTAAGTAATCTATCAGTGTTATACATACCAGATTGAACTTATAGTTTGTAGTAAATTATCTTTAAATTGAGAAGAAAGTAAAAGAAAGTCTTTTGAAATTGCTGATGCATTACTAAAGAGAAAGTCATACTTATGACTTATCTTTTTGTTAAACATGGTAATAACTTTTAAATTTGAATCAACATACTTACCAATACCAGACTATAGGGTCAAGTATTCAATAACAATAGTGTATTGTGTGAGTTTATGTAATTCATTGCCAGAATTATAATTTCCAATAAGTTAAATGATATAAATGTTATATAAATGATTTTGAATGTTGATGTAGAATCTTGCTCGATAGCATTTTTTTATTTTTTATTGTCAACAAGAACATTGTCATCTGATTGTTATTGGCTTTGATTTGCAGAATCCAAATTAGTTCACATGATAAATTCGGTTTGTGTCCAATTCTTGCCATGTTATATAAATAACTGGTATTAACAATTACTATTTTTCCAATTTTATATTCATTATTTCTACCTTCAAACTTCTCACTGACAGCTTGTCCACTCATTTTTGCATGGGCCTACTGTATTATCAAAACAAAAATATTTTCAATTTAAAAATGTCTACGTTCTCTATTTTGAGAGCCTAAAGATATAGCTTTCCTATAATTAGGGCTCATTTATAAATGATAATTGTATCGAAATTTGACATGAGAAAAATTATGACTTGATATTTTAATTCCCCATGTTCAAATATAGGTATTAGGTTCACATTTAATTATCATATTTTTTCTCGTATTTTGATACCGACCAGTGTAATTATGGCAAAATCCTCACATATTATAGAATAAAATTTCCAACTGCATCTGTCTGTCTGTATGAATGTAATAAACTCAAAAAATCCTGACCAGATTTTCATGCAATAGGCAGAGTAATTCAAAAGAAAGGATTAGGTGCATAATACATGCTTATTATAGTAAAGAAAAGCCAAGGATTTAAAAGATTTATAATACCCATGCAAAATGTGGGCCGATTGCTAGTATAATAATTTAGAGGTCACACACAGATTTACAAAAGGCTCATAATGTATTAACCTTTATATAACTTATGTTTTTATATGAATGCAGTCAGGCATAAAAAGTAAATATACATAATTATATTTTATTTGTTATTATACATTTTTTTCGAATAAAACTTATATTAAATGAATACCTACAGAATTCAGGTGACCGCTTTCTGTTTGAAAACTGTAATAATGAATTCTATTGATTTCGGTGAACATACCTAGTAATTAACCATTGTTTAGATTCATGTTAGTTTATATTTTGGAAAGATGTCAAAGGAATAATGTATGTAGCTACGTGTAACCTTAGGGCTTTAACTTTAATTTTGAATCTTTCAGTCATTGATCCAATTTTAAATTAATACTAATTTTACTCTTCATAGTTACAGTAATAATAATAATAATATACCATATTGACAAAAATTTGATAATGTCGCCTTCTCAGAATGGATGTAGGAATGGGTCCCGCGGTACTAAGGAGCTGCTCCTCATTGATATGACCATTAGCCAACAGGTTCGACGTTCCCGAAAGGATCTGTCGACATGTTGGATAGATTATAAGAAGGCCTATGACTCTGTTCCTCATACATGGCTCAGGAGGGTGCTAGAGTTGTATAAAATTGATACAACACTACGCACCTTCCTGATGTCGTGTATGAGGAAATGGAGTACGGTCCTTCGCTATCCAGGATGTCGACATATCCAGAGGAATAGCGAACCTGTAAGGATAGAGCGAGGTATATTCCAGGGTGATAGTTTGAGTCCGCTTTGGTTTTGCCTAGCCTTGAATCCTCTAAGCACACTGCTGGAGAATTCAGGTCTAGGCTATCGGTTGAAGAGAGGTGGTCAGGTTATATCTCACCTTCTTTACATGGATGACTTGAAGCTTTTTGCCCCCAACAACCTGCAAATGATGGAGCTACTGAAGGTAACTGAAACCTTCAGTAGTGCCATCAGGATGGAGTTTGGTGTGGACAAATGTGCGGTCATGCATGTAAAGCGAGGGGAGGTTGTGGAATCTGTGGGCACTCAACTCACGGATTCCATAAACCTGAGATCTCTCTCTTCAACCGAAACCTATAAGTATTTGGGTATGTCGGAAGCTCTAGGCATCAATATCACTGACATGAAGCAATCGTTGAAGGAGCGTTTCTTTGGACGCCTGAAGAAGGTTTTCAATAGCCTTCTTTCAGGCGGAAACAAGGTGCGCGCCTTCAATGGTTGGGTCATGCCGGTATTGATGTACTCTTTCGGCGTACTCAAATGGACTCAAACGGAACTTGACGCCCTGGATAGGCGGGTCCGAACACTGCTGACTGCATACCGAATGCATCACCCACGATCGTCGGTGATGAGACTGTATATCCCGCGGAAGTGTGGCGGTCGAGGTTTTTTAAATGCTAAGACCCTACACAACCGCGAGGTATGCAGTCTCAGGGAATATTTCCTAGCTGCCGACGTGGGTATGCATCGAGATGTAGTGGCAGTGGACAAGGGACTCACACCTCTCTCCTTGGCTAACGAGAACTGGCGCAAACCGGTAGTACTTGACACTGACGATCGCAGGGAAGTATGGCAGAGCAAGGAACTTCACGGACGCTTTTTCCGGGCCCTTCACAGGCCCGATGTAGACCAATTGGCGTCCGTAGCTTGGCTGCGTTTCGGTGACCTCTTTGGGGAAACCGAAGGTTTTATCTGTGCAATTATGGACGAAGTTATCATGACGAATAACTACCGGAGATTTATTGTGAAGGACGGCACGGTTGACATCTGTCGGGCATGTCACCGTCCGGGAGAATCAATTCGTCACATTATCTCCGGTTGTTCTCGTCTGGCTAACGGCGAGTATTTGCATAGGCACAACCTCGTAGCCAAGATTATCCATCAGCAACTTGCTTTGAAATACTCTCTTGTGGGATCGGAAGTGCCGTACTACAGGTATGAGCCCGACCCAGTCCTTGATAATGGTCATATCACGTTGTACTGGGATCGGTCCATCATCACTGACAGGACTATTGTAGCCAATAAGCCTGATATAGTGGTGGTGGACCGAAACGAGAGGCGTGCAATGATTGTTGACATATCCGTTGCGCATGACGAGAACCTCGTGAAAGCCGAGAAAGATAAACAAATCAAGTATATTGACTTGGCTCGCGAGGTTGTCGACATGTGGGAAGTGGATTCGGCGATCATTGTACCGATAGTCGTGTCGGGTAATGGCTTAATAGCCAAGAGCCTCGACCAACACCTTAGGAGGCTCTCGTTAGGCGGCTGGATCAAGGGCTTGATTCAGAAAGCGGTACTCCTGGACACGGCTCGTATTGTTAGGAGGTTCCTTTCTCTGGAGCCCTGACCGCCGGTAGCTTGGACCCTGTTCCCGATACCGGTGGGACACTATATTTTATATTTTTAAATGTTTTTTTTTATATATTATATGTTAAAAATATTTAAAAATGTAAAAAATATGTAAAACAAGAAATAAAGGAAATAATAATATTCCAAACTCACATAACGCCGTCTAGACCCAAGCTAAGCAGAGCTTGTGTTATGGGTACTAGACAACTGATAAACATACTTATATATTTCTAAATACATATATATTATAGATAAATTACACCCTATAGAACAAATGATTGTGCTCATCACAATATTACACAAACATTTGTCCTGGGTGGGAATCGAACCCACAACCTCCTCTTTTTAATTTAAAATGTAAATTAAGAGAAATAAAATGTTAATTTATGTTATGTTTAAATTTTAGTTACTTAACACATTTTCATTTTTTTTAAAGAGTAGGTACAATATGAGTGTAAATAAATAAGAGATATCAACAGGTTCAATCTGAGCTAACATGCTGCTAGCTAAAAATTCATATGCTGTCATTGCCATGGAGGCATCCACAATTCATAGTGAATTATCTATTACTTTTAAACTCAATGTCAACTGGTTAATGTTTACATAAGGTTTCTTAAAATAGATGTTTACTAATACTTTGTTAAAATGAATGAGGTTTAATAAAGATAAAACCCCTGATCGACAGACCGATGCATAAAAATCGTCTTAAAACATTGTTAGGGCTTTAATGATCTTAAAACATTTGTAAATTCTGATCTAGGTTTTTGTACAACATTTCAACAGTTTTTGTAAAACTTTCTCTATCTTATCCAGTTTGACCTTTGTTTGAGTATTTCCTATTTACCCTTTGTTTTCTACTCCATGTAAGGTTTAATACAAAGGTCTAAATTACACTTTACAAAGTGTTTTGTTTTAGCCATGTTTTAAAAATAAATTTTATTGACAAAGGTTTTGTTTTAGGTGGAAGACTACAGCTTACGGGTAACAGCTGTACTCAAGGCTCAAGGTATAAAAAAGGGCAATATTGTCGGTTTACTGGTGAACAACTGCCCTCAGCAACCAGCGCTATGGATGGGGATCGCCCGCCTCGGGGGAATCACACCGCTCATCAACACGAACCAACGAGGCAAAGCTCTCATACATTCCATCAATGTCGCCAAATGTGACGCTTTGATATTCGCCGACGAGTACCAGGCCGGTAAGTTACTCAAACAGGTTTTTTGACGAAACGAAAACAATTTTCCGTGGGTGATAATCGCGCGGTTTTTCCAGTTTCGATAAAATAAAGTTGATGTTCGTCTCGTTTGTTACTATAGATAGGTACCTACCGCGACCCATTTTTAACTGACCATTTAAATCAAAAGAGGCAAGTAAATAAGTACCGAATTTACCTTCCACCTTAATTTCCGACGCATTCAATTTTGTAGTTATGTATACGATTTGGTACCATAGCCTATGCGTAATATTTTATCGGCTAGTGATGTAATTAACCTTGAATGACCTAAAGAATATTTGTCTTAATAAAAAAAAAACTGTGGGATCCATCTTATCACATTTATCTACTAAACTATTGACCTTTCATAGTCTACACAAAACGTTTAGAATTTGAATCTAGAGTGAACTTAATTAGGTTTAGGAAACGATAATACAAAGCAGTTGAAATAACTAACCGATGACTGCTATACAGCATTACCTACATAAATATATGAGACATTTTTTCTGCGCCAAAAATCGCTTGAATATCTTCTTGAAAAATAATGTAAATATTTAAAGTAGTTGTAATGTTATTTTTTTTTCAATTTATTAATAAAAAATACATAATTCAGAGGTTTAAATTATTTATACATATAAATAAAATTAAGGTTTGTAATATCAAAATAACATTTATAGGATATTATGAATCATATTATGATCTGATATTTATAACAAATATCCAAATACTTAATTTTTTTGTCTGTTTGTTTCGACTAATCACCAAAACGGACTGATTTTCGTGGGACTCACTGACGGATAGCTAGCATAATGTTACAAGGAGTAACTTAGGCTAATTTAATTTCCCGGCGGGAACAGGATTTCGAACTACGGGATATGTCTTAGAAACTGTTGAACAAAATTTGAGGGAACTTTCACTGGGATATAGCTAATGTCATAATGAGTCACTAGAGCTACTTTTTATTTTCTAGCGAAAACGCGACATCATTCCCGAGAGGAGAGGGGAGAGAAATGTCTCCGAAATGGATAAAAAAAATTAACTGTCAATAAAAAATAGAATGTCCTATTTAGAAATCTACTTTTCAGGATCCATGATCTTAAAAGTCTTTTTTATTTTATTTATTTGGTATAAACTAGCGCTTGACTGCGATCCCACCTAATGGTAAGCAATAATGTCTACAAGCAGGAAGTTAGCTACTCATGTTCAACCAGCCCGTATGCCAATTTGTAAAAGGTCACAAAATCGACGCAGTAGTTACGTAATTTTCTTCCATAGTTCCATACACCTCTATTCCCTCAATCAGTCGCCATTCAAGTAATTTCCACTTCTAGTAAACTCAGGATGTTGTCTGTAGCAAAAACTGCGACTAGGAAATAGGAACAACACTTTGTAGAACAGTTTACCTTAACGAGAGCAAAGTATGATTGATAACCAGAACATTCTGAATCATCGTTGGCCCAGTTGTACACATCGTACCAGATATCGTCCTAAACCTTGGACTTCGAACTTACGTTGGACTGACAAACGACACATTGTGATTTCGAATCCTACACATTGCACTAAAGACTTAAACCCGTATCATGGGCTCTCGGCTCGTTCAAAAGAGTTACCGTGGCTCTGGAAAGTAAACAGTAAGTAAAAGAACAGGGGGGTTTTAGTCAGTGAAGTCCAAAGTGATTTAAAGAGATAATTTAATGTCTGGTGAGTCTAATTAATTATATTCCACAACGTTCGCACGATGCCATCTAGTCCGAAACTGGGTCGTGGGTGCTCTTTGGACCGGGTTCCCAGCTTCCACCTATCAATTAATTTATTTTTAATAATATTTTGGGGCCATAATTAAATTAAATACATTTATTTTTTGGTAACTGTACTTTAATGCTTTTTTTCTTGTAGTCCCAAAACACTACCAAAAAAAAAAAAGTAGTCTGACACTCATTTTCCCTCCATCCAGAGTGGGAGTGAGAAGTTATTTGATGATTTCACACTACGAAAAAAAAAACGCTTTTATTATATTACTTACTACGGATATAAATAAACTCTAAAAGCGAGGGGTCAAACCTCGTTTCATACTTCATAATATTCATTGTTTTAAAATTCAAAAGAAAATAGGTATCATTAAAAATACATTCCGGTAAAATAACGTACAACACTAAAGGTCATTGTAGTAACGTAAACATCTTCATTAATAATACTAAGCACACATTACTTCGCAATTTTAAAATAATAGAAAGACAAAAAAAAGTTTGAAAGCCATAAGATAACAGGTAAATTTTATTGGGTAATATTTGTTTGGATGCCGATGTTAGTACCTATTATAAAAGATTTTTATGTTACCTGATCATTAGCATAAGTGACTACTTTGATGATGTGTTCAAGCTTGCTCGTTTTTAGGGTTTTATACCTCAAAAGGAAAATACGGAATCCTTGTAGGATCACTTTGGTGTCCGTCCATCTGTCAAGACCTTTTATCTCGGGAACGCGTGGACGTATCGAGTTGAAATTAAACCATATACTGAGGTCTGCGGTCCCTTAAAAAAATCAAACTTATTTAGATGTCAAAAGTCTGACCATCAGTCTAATTAAGGAGCTGTCAGCAAACCGTAGAGGCCTAGCCTGCTGGGGTCATGGGTCAGCTTCCGAAAGGAATACCTGGCCCCGGCACGATAGGCTACGAAGGAACGGGGTAGGTTTTTAGTCATTAAAAGTCTGACACTACTTCCCGCTCCGCCCAAGGGCGGGATTTGTCATTGGATAATTTTACCTACCATAAAAAAAACATCAGTCTAATTAAGGAGCAAGATTGCCCTGTATCTGGTTTGTTTATTATTGAGGTGTAATAGGCAGTCGAATCATGTAAAAAAAAAAACTGGGCGTCGGAAAACCAGACTCGTACACAGAGTCGAAATGTATGTTTTTACGACATAAACGGCCGTATTTTTTTTTCGACTAAAAACGGGTTTTCAGCCGCTTCCAGTTAGATTGGCTAAACAACCTTATGATATTTGAGAAAAAGCTAGGGAACTGATAAATACGAGTGTTTCTAATGACATAATTATCTTATTTCAGCTATACAGGATGTAGCCAAAGAGCTGAGCCCAACATTGAAGTTGTTCAAGTTCTCCCAGCGTCCTCTGAACACAACAAACCCAAGGATTGAAAGTAGTGGTGACGATATCGCTGATTTCACCAATTTGGTGGAGACAACTCCCCCTGCACCATGGACGTTGGCAGATGCTGACGGCTTCCAAGGAAAACTGTTGTATATTTACACTTCTGGAACCACTGGATTGCCTAAAGCTGCCGTTATTTCTAATGCCAGGTAAGACTCATCATATTCTCATCCTTATCCTTACATGTCATGGAAACTAGTCCACCGTGTCTGGTTTTATCTGTTCGCGATAACCACTTAAAGGTACTTTTGAATTGTAAAAAAAAAAATAGAAGCTAAATTGCAGATTCCAAGACCAGAGATCCAAGTATTTTTTCTATGTTTTCAGATTCGTCTTCATGGCAACTGGCCTCCATTACATGGGTTTGGAAGGCAACGATGTTTACTACTGTCCCTTACCCCTCTACCATACCGCGGGGGGAGTGATCAGTGTTGGCCAAGCACTGATAATGGGATGCACAGTGGTACTAAAGTCTAAATTCTCCGCTTCACAATACTTCCCCGACTGCGTCAAATATAAGGCTACGGTATGTGAACGTCATTTACATTTGGGTCGGTATATAAATAACACAGGTACTGCGCATAATTTTAAGTGTTTTTTACCAGAATTATACGGCTTCTCTTGGTAAAGGAATCAATTTAATTGGTGTTCAACGTTCTTTGTTATCAAGTCAATTTAATTTTTGAATCGTAAAATTGTGTTATGTTCAGAATGACGCATCCAAAAAACCTTTATTTATTTATATTTGTTACCGGCAATAATTCAGGTATTCTATACAATACCGAATGCACAGCCCGTAATGTGTGTAAAAGACGACAGCAGGGAAAGAGGTAATGTAATTTTAGTGCACTCCGACACGGACAGGTTAGCTTAGTGTTATTTATTTTTATCACCACCTGAAAATAAAAGCCTTACTTTAAACCGTATTCTATACGTTGCCTAGGTATTGTACAAAATACCGGATTATATAGATTACCGGTAACATACACCGTTAAATTTTAGTCGTTTTAATCCCGCGGAGGGTCGATTCGGTACATGAAATACAATCGATTTGTAAAGAAAAAATTAAAAAATAAAGTACTTTTTTTCAAAAACTTGAATTAATATACGCATATACGAAATTAATTTCTTTATGTAAACGTCAGCTAAGCGAGGTCAAAGAACTGTAGTACGCAACGAAAGACAACTAACTACAAGGTCATTTTTTTTTAAACTAAATTGATATTGACCCGTTTATATATTATACTAGCTTTCGCCCGCGGCTTCGCTCCCGCTCTACCCTACTCTACCCTACTCTACCCTACTCTACTCTACCCTACCCTACTCTACTCTACTCTACCCTACTCTACCCTGAATTTTCTTTGCTATAAACCTCACGGAGCCCGAGACCTTTCCAACGAATGCAAAACCGTGGAAATCGGTTCGTGCGTTCTGGAGTTATAGCGTCAGGAAGGAAAACCCGACTTATTTTTATATAGTAGATAATGGTGTATACTTTATTGTACCGGCTGTCATTCGTAGATCTTTGACTGGTTTTACAAGTAGCATAGTCAGAGGCCCGAAAGTCTGACCAATAGTCGCTCAATGTTGCTGGTAATCAGCCGGATCCGGTTAGACGCCGATTCCAACACAGTTAAGGAATGGCTAAGAAGATAATTATGTTGGTTTTTTTTTTTTTTTTTTTTTCGGTAGGTAAAATCATCCAATGACAAATCCCGCCCTTGGGTGGAGCGGGAAGTAGTGTCAGACTCTTACTGACTAAAAACCTACCCCGTTCCATTCTTCGCCTTGGTCCCAGGGCCCCGGATTATGTTGATGATGCTGAATCGTACATTAATTCATTTTCACCAAGAGGACGCCGGCGTCTTATTAACCTTATACATATAAATAATATAATAAATAATTGGCGGGTTTATCGCTCCGCGATTACTCAACCTGAATTACATATTGTGCCTGGACACAAATGGAATTGCACTTTCACAAGTTTTTTTTTTCACAAGTTTTACAATTTGTACAATTGGTTGAAATAGGTAAAACATCCATGTTTATTATTCAAATATGTAAATACAAACATACTAAATATACATGAAATTAAGTGACAACAAAGTTTAATACAGCTTAAAACGAAAACATGACAAGTAATATTCTTCCTTACACTTTTTAAACATAGATGACGACGTTCAAGCGAGTGCGATAACAGTTATTTCGGGTAAAAATCGATTAGTCCATCTTCGATTAATATAGTCAGTTAGTCACAGCTCATGCGCATGTATTTTATGGAATTATTCTCTGACTCTGCTATCAGCTGGGTTGGGGTGGGGGGGGGGAGGGGGCGGTAGTTATATCCATTAGTGGATTCATACCGGTTGATGGTGATGATATATGTCTTTTACATAACACTTGCTGCCTGCACCGGCTTTGCTTTGGTGCAGGCGCACCAGGGGCGTAACTAGCCTCAAAAGGACCCTGTATGGCTTTTTTTAGTAAAGAGAGATAGTTAGAGGGAGTCGTGATAAGCCATGACGGAGATGGTCAATTGACAATATGTTATACATTTTTACACACGTTGGGGCCACTGTAGCCCTTGGGCCCCGTATCATTGACCAAGCTGATACGGTGGTAGCTACGTCCCTGAGTGGCACTCACAAAATTTGCATTGTCTTTTTAATTATACAAGTATAGATAGCAGAGGCGTAGCTACCGCCGTATTAGCAATATCAATGATACGGGGCCCACGGGCTACAATTGCCCCGATTTGTATGTGATGTATTCGTAACATGTTATCAACTGGCCATCTCCATCATGGGTTATCACGACTTCATCATACTGTTTCTATGCTACCAGTTTTGTAAACTAAAATCCAATAATTTTTGATACAGTGCCCCTCTGGGGTTATCTACGCCACTGATGAACACAAACTCAAAATGACCCAGGTTTACGTAATTTTTCTTTATAGGCAATGTGATCAAATGATTCTATTAACTATACAAGTTTTCGAGGTCAATAAGAATGCTTATCTACATAATTGACATTACTATCGTACCTATAGCATGTAGGTAATTATATGTACCATCGCATGGTTGCCATTGTGGAAACATTTTATTGTGAATCTTTTAATGTATATCTTCATGAAATCAGTCAAGCGAGAAATCAGAAACATTTATAACACAACAAATAGACTATTTTTTTATTTTTTTTTTATTTACGGGCTTTTCGTACACTACTGTGACGATGTTAATCCCATCGTACCTGCTATTACACTTCAATCATACAAACAAAACAAAAACAACAAATTGTTTTCTTAAATCTATGAAAAAATACAAAACTTTTGCTGTTCTGCAATTATGATTGGCTAAGATGCCATTAAAAACTCCTACATACCCATTGCGGTCAACTTCAACGACTTTAAAAAAAGTTTCTCTAGTCTTTGTATCGGACACATTCCACTAACACATGCTGCATCTTCCTTTTTCCCACACACTGCCCATTTACAAGCACTTTTGGTTCAGCTTCCGAAAGGAATACCCGGCCCCGGCACTATATGCAACGAAGGAACGGGGTAGGTTTTTAGTCAGTAAGATTCTGACACTACTTCCCGCTCCGCCCAAGGGCGGGATTTGTTATTGTATGATTTTACCTACCATAAAAAAAAAAACTATCAAAATGTCGATCTGTCAAAAAAGTTAAAACGAGTATATATATTGCAGGAACAATGATTACAGAAAACAAAATCGATACAGGTTCTAATTAAAGTTACTAGCCAAACTCCGCGAATGTGATAGGCGTTAACCTACAACCTGTGTGATAAGAAATGCAGGGGTGAATAGAATTAGCCATCGTTGACGTAGGCTCACGGACGGCGAGCAATGGGCAGCTCGCCGTCACGCGCGCCTCAAAGAGTTGTCAGCAAACTGTAGGGGCCCAACAGGGTCGAAGCCTACTGGGGCCATGGACCGATTTCTGAAAAGAAGGTTAGACCCCGGTATGAAAGGTAACGAAGGTTACTGACTAAAAGCCCACTCTTGTTGAGTTTTTTTTAGTCAGTAAAAGTCTAATACTATCTCCCGCCCCGCCCAAGGGCGCGGAGATGTCATTGGATGATTTTCCTAACGAAAAAAAAAAATTACTATAAAATAAAACTTTCAATTTCAAGTAGCAAAAACTAACTGCGGGGTCAACGGCATAATGTAAAACAAGAAACAAGCTCATTTTCTTTATTTTACAGTCATTAAATATCATAATTGTGACGCCTAAAATAAATGCAGTATTTCTTGCACTATGTATGCACATATATACGTGTAATTTAAATTGTTCACCTTCCGAAGTTATTGAAACCATATTTGAGAGGTCTATAAATAGAAACATAATCGCAACGCAAATATTTAATAACGTTTTTCTTGGTTGTTAACACCAAATATTTATTCTTCGTTATTTATACGGGTAAATACAACAACTATATACGACATAGACGTTCCATCTACATGCTTTATTTATTATCTTGTCTCTAGGATTGGGTACTTGTCTGTGTTTATTTTTGTACAATATGTTGTACTAAAGTACAAGTAACACTAAAAAATAAATCTTTTTTCTGATAACCGCATCAAAATAGGTGGATAAAAAAAATGAAGCAGTAATTAGCATTTCAAATGTTTAAATTACGAAGAGTGAGCGCGTGATAGGGATATCTCACTCACTATCTCTTTTCTGCACGCGTAACCTAATGGCAGTGACGTCACATTATAGTTTGTGCATCCTTTTTGTGCTACTTGACAGTTTTCCCTTCCATCAGATTTTAAAGATTTCTAACTGACATAATTTTGAGGGGAATAAGGGATTTGAATAATTCTACGTCACATTATAGTTTGTGCATCCTTTTTGTGCTACTTGACAGTTTTCCCTTCCGTCAGATTTTAAACATTTCTATCTTACATAATTTTGAGGGGAATAAGGGATTTGAATAATTCTTTCTATGTATTGGATAGGGATACTTTTTGATATAAGTACCTAGTAAAAACACAGGAGTCAAGTACCCAATTATTCAGAATCAGAATCAGAATTTTATTTGTAAAACATAGGTATTTACTAAAATTTCTTAAATTATTCTATATCTGATTTCCCCAAAGTACATCTCATATAACCTATACATTATTTCTTCTTATTATTTATTTTACGAGTCAATAACATTATTTTTACCTATTTTTGGTTCCCCCACAGGCTGCCCACTACATTGGCGAGATGTGTCGATACGTGCTCGCTACGCCTCCCTCGCCGGCTGACACTCAACATAAAGTGCGCGTCATTTACGGCAACGGTCTTCGACCACAGGTGAGTTAACCTATGTATTTTAACTTTTATTTATTAACTAGCTGACCCGGCTAACTCCGTACCGCCTAATAGACATTTGTTTTTCGCGAATTTTCCATATTTTCTCACCGTTTAAATCTTTCCTGGAGTATCACGTACATTTCAACACCAAAATTAGCCAAATCTCGTTGTCGTTCTCAAGTTTTAGCGAGACTAACGAACAGCTATTCATTTTTATATATAAGAAGATTACAAACATAACAAGGAACAGATAGTGTTCAAGCACATGTCTAAAAAAAAACAAAACGCTACGCTGTGAGAAAAGCTCACCTATTGTCAAAGCACTGTACTATATAAAGATTTTTGTGGACAATGGACAAAAATTAATTAAAGATTAAAAAAACGGTAATTTAAAAAACTAAAAACCTGACTGCTTTTCTGAGTATTCATGAAAAAGCTCTAAAACAAGAAAGTCGTTATACCCGATTGTACTTAACTATATAATATTTTAAATACAAGATAAATTGTAGCAGTCGCGACCCATTCTAGAAATGGAGGCTTAGTGACTTGAGAGCGGCTGACTTTCTATAATGGGTCCCGACTGCTATAATTTATCTTGTATTTAAAATATTATATAATTAAGTGCAATCGGGTACAACGACTTTCTTGTTTTAGAGCTTTTTCATAAATACTCAGAAAAGCAGACGGGTTTTTTAAATTACCGTTTTTTTTTTTATTATTTCATTACAAAATCACTTTCACAGTAATTACAAATCTAACGATACCTCTCAAGCTAAAATCCATCGAGCCGTTCAGGCTGCAGAGCGTGCCAAACAATTAAACATACATACATACATACATACTCTCCAAAAACATAACCCTCCTTCTGGCGCAGTCGGGTAAAAAAACAGCTCTTCAGCACGTAATGAACTGAACATACATTTATAAGCATAAATCGACGAAATATAGGAAACAGCTAATTTCTTTTTTCATTCACGTCAGAGTGTATTGGATTCTGACGTGAATGTTGTTCATATTGTCACTATGAATGGATATTAGAGATTAGATTCTAAATTAAAAATTAAATTCCAGAAAAATGAAAAGGTACGTATACTTAAGTATACCTGAGTTAATATATTTATTCATCACTAGTAGCGCGTCAAATATTCTGTCAAGTTAATTTAGAGGGTAAAGTCTACATACATATATTATACAATGTTGTTAACGTGTTTAAAAATATTCAAAATGTTGTTAGTCATTGCCCTTTACCATTTGGGTGAGTGAGGGGATAATTAATGCGTGTGGTATATAGACTAGGAGGTTTTGTACAAAAGCCGTATGCATCACAAACGAACAGTGGCGGATTAGCTATATAGCAAAAGTAGCAAATGCTACGGGCCCCGCACATTCGGGGGCCCCGCGCCTTCGGGGCAAAAATGAAAACACGATATAAATTAGTCGGCTCGATAAAAAAAAATCGCGAATCTGACCCTAATTTACGATTTTAAACGTATTTATCTACGAGATTACGTTACGAAACTATTTGAAAGTTATAAAAAAAAAAATAAAGCTTGTTATTTAAAAGCGCTTCTAAAAAAAAAAAATCTTGAATAGTTGTTATTTTTTTTTAAATAAAAATAAAACCGCGGTTTTGGGCCGCGAAGACGACATAATTCCGAGCGAAGTTCATACAAAAAAAAACCAGTGACTAGAACCGGCCCTTAAGAGTCTGTCTACATGCAAACGTCAGCAATAAAACTGAACGCTAAAAGCTCATCTAAAACAAACAAATTCTGTATTATTATTTATACTTTTTTTCCCACAACTATCACACAACGCCGTCTAGCCTCAAGCTAAGCAGAGCTTGTGTTATGAGTAGGTGTATAAACATAGGTATATGTATTTTTAAATACATACATATTATAGATAAATTACTCCCAGGCACAGAACAAATGATCGTGCTCATCCCACAAACATTTGTCCTGGGTGGGAATCGAACCCACGACCTCCGGCATAGCAGTCAGGGTGACTAACCACTAGACCATCAGGCCAGTCAACTCAATTCAACAGCTGTTAGTATAATTTTGCAATGGAATTGGGGCAAATGCAGCTTCTAATCTGGATTTAGATATGTGCTAATCCCGTTCAATTTTATGAAATTAGCTCTTATTTCTAAATCATATAAAATTCTGTACACATCTAAAATTAGCAGCAATAGAACAATGTTTCAAATCCGTTAACAACTTAAAAGCCTAATTTTATTAGTACATTGCTCTTTGACCATTGTCAAGACAAATTTTATTGATATTTCACAAATGACGCAGCCATGTCGTGGTAAACCAACCATTAGCTGATTGAATTATGCTTGTAGGTAGAATCTTTATTTCGTTGTACTTTTATTAAAGAATTATAACAATTAATGCTGTTTCTTTGACAATGAGCTGGCTATTTTTGAACTTCGTCGTAAACTAAATGATTTATTGCAACAAATTAGTATTTATAAATTTATACGTTATACTTAAAACACTTTATTTTGGCGCTAGTCTTCAGATTATTTTTTCACTATACTCTTTGAAACCTTTTTCTTGACTCTTGCATCGGAATTGTTTACCTTAATCAATTCAATATTAAAAAAAAAACTTGAAGGTTACATTGGGGACACGTGGGTCACGTGCGCCGATCTGGGCGCGACTGTCTCCATACATTTTATATAGCAGTTAGGCTTGTAGAACTACATTAGATCCACGCCACGCGACGCGATTCATAAGTACAAATCGGGGGGCTTACTCTCAAGTTTAATTCCGACCGGTCGACATTGGAATTGTGACGTTAGGTACTCTTGAATTCGACGCTAGGTCCAAATCGCGTGACCTTTTTGGTAAACTAAGTACAATGGGGATTGGGCTTGGCTTTGGCTCGACCGATCGGAATTAAACTTGAGAATAAGCCCCCTGGGCGCGACAGTCTCCATACATTTTATATAGCAGCTAGGCTTGTAGAGCTACATTAGGTCCACGCCACGCGACTCTACGTACAAATCAGGCGTGGTCCACGTGTGTGTCGGTCTAATTTAGTTCTCGCTTAACTTATTTATGTATGTATTATTTCAGATCTGGAAAGACTTCGTCAAGAGGTTCAATATCCAGTCTGTAACAGAGTTCTACGGAGCGACAGAAGGAAATGCTAACATAGGTGAGCAACCTTAATTATACCACTTATCATTTGTTATCTCTCTCGCATTCTTAAATAATGGGATTAAAAACCAGATAACTCCTGTTCAAACCGTGTTAATGTTCATTCGTGAAGACTTTAACACTTTTCGTCTGATTTTATATTATTATACCATTTATTTTCTATATAAAAATTAAAAAAAAAACTCAGTAATAGTAGCTCATCGGTATCGATAATAGGGTTCAAGTTATCGGTGATAGGTCTCCTGATGAATATCCTAACAATACTGTGTCCAGGAGTACCACTTTCTCGAACAAACCCTTGATCAAACTGCCCAATGAGAGCCTCCTCAGATATTGGTCAAGTCGAGTTCGAGAACACTTTTCGTCTGATTCTATATTATTATAAATAACTTGTAATGTCCCACTGCCCGGCATAGGCGTCACTCCACTTGTTCCATTGTTACTGGCTCTATGCTACTGGTTCTATCTGTATAATATTTTTAGAAATCAGAAGTGCAGATATTAAAAAAATAAATACAGTGCGACACACAACAAAATAAACAATTTTTTAGTTAGAAAAACAAAATAACAATAATTATAATTAATATTTCTTACGGCCCTTGAACGATGTTCCTGCCACAAATATGACAACCGTCAAAGTCTCCCCTATATTATTACTATACTCTTTAGTCAAAGTGCGAGAGGTAGCGGTGCGCGCCGCTTTCATACTCTTAGCTGTCATTTCTTCGAAAAGGTTTACTATGTTGCTCTGTGACTCCTTTCTTCTATCCTAACAATATATAAACCCTTGGACCCAGAACGCTGAAATTTTGCTCAGAGATTCCTTTTGTGATGTATACGAAAAAAAAAAGCAAGAATTTTTGGGGTCCAAAACCTTGAATTTGGGAGTCAATTTTGCAAAATTCTATGAAGTCACTACTAAAAACAGTTGCTTCTTTTACGCTGGCGTAGAAGCTGGTAAAAGTTGGAATCCGCTGTCGGTAGCGGATTGCAACTTCTACCAGCGTCTATAAACCCCAACTATTAATAATTGACGGTTCTACCATGTCATTACAGCTAACGTGGACGGCACGCCCGGTGCCATTGGCTTCGTGTCGAGGATCTTCCCGAAGGTCTATCCCATCGCCATCATTAAAGTGAATCAGGAGACTGGGGAGCCCATTCGAAACTCTCGCGGGCTTTGTCAGGTAAGATGTTGTTTTTAAATATACCGAATGTTATTAGGCGTGGAATAAGCATATTATTTATTTATTTAAAGTTCATGGACAGTAATGGTACATAGGCGGACTTAATGCAACAAAGCATTCTCTATCAGTCAATCTTTGGGTTAAGAAAGTGCACCACATACGGCTCACATCCCAATAACTCTACATCCCTCATCCATTTCTCCTGTCGCTGATCTGCTGGAAGAAATTTCATTTGAAATAAGCAGCTCCTTGGTGCTCTTCTATATGTTTTTGTATACATAAATAACTATACAAGTGACAATATCATAATTTCTACGATTCTCTTACTGACATTCACGAAAAATCGTAACAACCAATGAAAATAGGGTGGGTCTGAAGTGTTTGAATCAGAACATAACCTGATTATAATTTTTCACAGCTAGCGGAACCCAACGAGCCAGGCGTGTTTATCGGCAAGATCCAAGCTAGCAATCCAGCGCGTCAGTACCTCGGTTACGTAGACAAGGCTGCTTCCGATAAGAAAGTGGTCAAGAACGTATTCCACTTCGGTGACGCCGCCTTCATATCGGGTAAGTGTGTCTTAAAATATTTGACACGGCAGTACTTGGCTACATAACACCCTCACCTGCGGCTCGGACGAATCCTGCCTTGGTTGTAATGGCAAACTTTCTAGACTTGCATCAAAATATACTTACAAGCTTTCAATATCTAGTTGGAAAAAGAAACCTGTGCTTAAGACCACACGCGTTGACTACATCTTTCTCGACCCATTAATCGACTCGAGCCGGTCTTAACCGAACGAGCGTTACATAGTCGAGCGTGACAGCTCAGTCTCATTCAAAACTCGCAAAATAAACAGCTCAGCGAGAATAAAAATCTTTATTATTATTAATATGTGTAGTAAGAGTAAGATATTACCACGGTGCCGATGAAATCGCGAGACCAGTAGTGCTATTCTCTAAGAAAACGCAGAGCTGTTTCAACGACGAACATCCAAATAAGATAAATTGGATTGTCATAAGTCATTTATTTCATAACAATGGAACATTGTGTTGAAAATAATATAATAATGTGCAAGACAGTAAAAACAAAAAAAAAACCATTCAATCAAATCCTAATAGTTCACAATAAAATAAATTCAATCATAAATAGAAAAAGATCATAATACAAAAAAATCTGTAGTCATTTTTAAGAAAATAAAGTCACATCATAAGAAATATAGTAATCCAAATCCAATTTTCAAAAACAATATTAAATAATTTATATAAAAAAGATCAATAATGTCAGCTGTGCAATAACTAAAAAATAAAATTAAAAATAGGAATTCAAGTTAAAAGAAAAATTCAATGTCGAAGATAAGAAAAATTAATGATATATTCTAATTATTTAATAAAAATTATTGACTTTTGTCTTCGAGAAACTCATCGACACTGTAATAGCCTTTCCTCAACAAGTATGTCTTTGATTTGTTTTTGAACAGATTTACACTATTTATAGTTTTATATTCTACGGGTAACTTGTTGTATAGTAAGACTGATTGATATCTAGGACTATGTTGAACTACATTCAATTTCGGTTGGATTAAATTAGGGAAGTCTTTCCTTCGAGTGTCAACCTAATGTACCTATGCATTGGATTGTTAATTCAATGTATCCTATTTGGATGTTCATCGTTGCGGCAGCGCTGCGTTTTCTTAGAGAATAGCACCACTGGTCGCGGCAAACCACAAAAGTAAGCCGGACGACTTAAAGACTTCCTTAGGAATTGGTTAGAAATGGCTTAGAACCAGAAACAATCGAAGGAGGCCTTTGCTCAGCAGTGGAAGAGTACAGGCTAGATATAAAATTTATAGTAATAATAAAGATTGTTACTACTACTCCTAGGTTCCGTATGTTTTTAACTTGTTGCAGTAACGTAAATATAACGGAACCCAGGGTAATAATATTTTCCCGGGAAGCTGGTATATCTACAAAATCCTAAATATATTGTTAAGTGCTGATGACTATCTTATGTTTACTAAGTAATAAAACTGATCCCGAGATTAAAAAAAAGATCATTAAATAGTGGTTTTAACCACTCTGTGTTATGTGTCATGGCGTAACTTTAGGTAACTTAACCCACTAGGTAGGGTTATCCGATCACTGGTGATGAATAACATTTGCATTCAAAACCACGAAGCTATCATAATTATTATGATATTGATAACACTATGCAACACCGAAAAAATCACCGATATTCCGGATGGTGATTCGTATTATGTATACCTTATAAACGATAGACTACACATTTATATTTAGATATCACATCCCAAAACCGAAATCTCATTTTGTTTACTTTGCGCAACACTTGTTCGAGCGTACATGTTCGATTAGGTAGATCATTAATGTGTACAAAGCAATATTACTCTTAAATCTACAAAATGTCGCATTTTTCTGTTAAGTTTCACTTAATTTGTTCAATTTGTGGTCAATTAATTCATAAAAGTGAAAAAAATAGTGCCAAAATGGCACTATTTTTTACGCTTTAGTTTGAGAGTATTACTAATTTTAAACTAAAATTGAAATTTAAAATCTAGCACTAATTGTGGGTTAATAGTATGTTGTTTAAAATAGTATAAATATTTGACGAGTTGTCCTATAGGTAATATTTAAAAACCAGATACTTTTTGGTGGACTAATGCAGTGCTGTAAACCTAAAAATCATGTTGGCGTCTATAACTGCACAACCACTGTAAAAGGTTTTCCAAAAATTCGAAACTTTCAGTGAAGTATGCTAATATGTCATCAGTGGCAATGAAGATAATTCTCCAGACACCTAAGTTGGCTTGACAAAAAAAAAAATGTAAAAGCACTCTCCAAAGGCGGATCAGAATTTTTATTTCTCAAACACTAAGTGGGGCAAAAACCAATGACAATTTCTTTGCTCCTGGCATATGAGCACTAATCAAAGATTCCACTTTATTATATAGCCTCCGTAGTACATATAATATCGATGATAGCCTCAGTCCCATTGAAAAAATGCATGGTCAATTTAATTTGTTGACATTACAAAAAAAAAATCCTTGGGAATCACAAGTTACGAGACTTCTATGAAAAACTTAACATGTTTTCAAATGTGTATCATAAGCGAAGATGCAAAATGTCTTTGAAAATCCATTTCTTACACTCCCGTTTAAGTTTCTTTCCGTATACATGGGTGTAATAAGTGATGAACACGGTGAAAGATTTCATCAAAAAATTACAGGGTATAAAAAGAGTTACCAAGGTAGATGGTTGCCAGCCATGCTTGTGGACTACCGTAGGATCCTTCAGAGGGACACTGCCACTAATGACTATAAGAGGAAAGCCAATCGTTCAAAAAAAAAAAGGTTTTTTTCATGTAGAATAACAATTTATGTTCCTACTTCATATAATTTTAAGTAAAATCACTAAATGCCTTTCACTACTAAACTTGATGTGATGTAAAAAAAATATTTATATATTTCAATTAGGCCTAGGGTGGGGAATCGTAATTAAGTACAGTGAACCCAGTGAATTTTTTTTTTTCTATTTTGTTGC
Source organism: Leucania comma (assembly GCA_958295575.1). Taxonomy (NCBI): domain Eukaryota; kingdom Metazoa; phylum Arthropoda; class Insecta; order Lepidoptera; family Noctuidae; genus Leucania; species Leucania comma. Next base: position 10,455,293 of record OY282468.1, read on the forward strand.
ATAGTGTAATTTGAATTGTAACAATCTAGGTGACATCCTGGTAGCTGATGAACTAGGCTACCTATACTTCCGCGACCGAACGGGCGACACGTACAGATGGCGCGGAGAAAACGTATCCACTACCGAGGTGGAAGCGGCCATCTCTAGAGTGGCAAACCATAGAGATGCTGTTGTTTATGGTGTACTGGTAAGTGCTTTATGATGTTTATTTCTATGACTTTAATAATAACATCAGTGAATGTTTTAGTCGCTGTCATCATAGATTTATCTGCATTAACAGTAGATATGTTGATTATTTATAACATATTAACTAACCCGTCAGACGTTGTCCTGTCTAAACTGTAAACAGTCAAACGCGTGAAGGTTACCCTCACAGGGGAAAAACGGAACCCGTTTGTCCATCTTTCTATATCGACGGAAGAAAGCGAAATTGTCGTAACTTGAAAAACCCAATTTTACACCAGAGCCAAAAAACTATTTCAAAAATTCATAACTCACATATTTATTGAGAATAAAAGTTGAAAATTGATACGTATTTATATTAATCGAAAGCCTATCAGATAGGTTTTGTCTTAATTTCGTAAAGTTTGTGTATCATTGATTTTTCGCAAGTTACGCCAATTCATCTTTCAATTTCAGGCAGCAAAAATGTTGTACCTGTGAGATGAAATGTATGGACAACTTAGATAGACCTGTTTTTTTGAGCTAAGGATTTGCTGTATCTTAAATATAAAATCTTCGATACATGTTTCAATTAGCTGTATGTCAGTCATTTTATTAAATTGTATCAAAGTTTTGTTTTAAGTACAATTTAAGCAACAGATATTTTATAAATGAAATGCTGTATCTTGAACTAAATGTTTTTATTAAATTTTGGAAAATGTTATTACAAGCCACTGACTATAAAAAAAGAATCTACAAGCTTCTAAAAGAGAAATATAATAAAGCTAGAACAAACTAGTTGTAAAACTATTAAAAGGCCTATCTTATCGATAGCTTTACAATATTCTAAAGTCAAACTATCAATATTGAAACCGATAATCCTGTAACGCTACTGTTACAGTCACATAATACAGGAAAATATTGCACTTTTAAAAGCCTATTAACAAAGAAAATTATTTAAAAATTTTAAAATCTCAACATAAGCAAATATATTTCTTAATCACAACTCTCTATCTATCTATCTTCTGAGTATGGTTTCCGCACTCAGTCCTCTACGGACCATTGTACGTGGGCCATAGCGGCCATAATCTCAGGTGGGCTTATTCCAACCAGCCCACCTCTCTCCAAAAACTGATCAGGCCTCTCAGGTTCTTCAGGGCGTCAATAAGGGACATCGGAGATCCCAAGGTCCGTGTGCGTGTATCAGTGATCCCCGTGCAGTCCAGGAGCACATGCGAAACTGTCTCCTCCCCCTCCAAACACGCTCTGCATAGGGAGTCTATCCGTGATGCCCATTGTGTGAAGGTGCTTATTCAGTGTACAGTGACCAGTGATGGTCCCCGCCACCAGGCGCAGGCTGCCTCTGTCTAGTCGTAAGAGTTTTTTGGTGAGGGCTTTATTAAGGTGTGGCATGGCCTCTTTGGCCTGCTTGCATCCTGATGTCGAGGACCACCAGTGCCCCGTTTGTGTATGTGTGTGTTCCCGTAGCCAACCACGCAGCTGAGCAAAGGGGACCGGCACAATGGGCTCGGGCCCGAACACCACTGCACCAGATCCCCTCCTGGCCAGTTCGTCCGCTGCGTCGTTGCCCAGCGTAGCGTAGCTTTGATCCACTGTAGCGTCACAGTATTTTGTTTCGGCACTGTGACTCTTTCCAGTGCAGAGTGGCATTCTTGTATAATTCTCGAGGTGGTAGAGTTTTGGTATAGGGATTGTAGGACTGAGGCACTGTCGGAGAGTATCCGGATGTGCGTGTCCGTTACGTTTCTGGTTTCTATAGCATGGGCCGCTAGGATTATAACAACACATTCCACCTGATAGACGGTGTTGAATTTTCCTAGCGATCTGGATATTCTGATATTGAGGTCATTGGAGAAGACTCCGACCCCTGTGCCATTATCTGTCTTTGATCCATCCGTGTATACCCTCAGTTCACCTGGGCCTGAGTGGTCATACACTTTCTCTGTTAGTTGAATATTGTAGTGCTTTTGGAAATTATACGTTTTTGGAGCTTTGTCGCTAGGTGATGCCATCATCGGCTGGCGTTTAATAGCGTCTTCCATTATACGTATGTGTTTGATTCTGGAATCCTTACTCAGGATGCCCGATATGCTGAGCCCGAAAGCCGCTAAAGCTGCCTCCTCTTGCACTATTAGGTGCAATGGAGGCAGCCCCAGCATAGCCTGCAGGGCAGCTGTGGGTGCAGTTCTCATGCTGCTAGTGATCGCTACGCAGGCGAGTCGCTGCAGCTTTTCGAGTTCTTTTTGGGCTGTGCTCAATTCGGTCCTAGGCCACCAAACTAGAGAGCCGTATGTAATTATCGGTCGTATTACAGTGTATATAGTCAGTGGGTGACCTTTGGGGCTATACCCCAGTTCCGGCCTAACATGCGCTTGCACTGCCACATGGATATACTGGCTTTTTTAGTGATATACTCGGTGTGTTTTGCCCAATTCAGCTGTTTGTCCAGGTAGACGCCTAGGTACTTGACTGCAGTTGATAGGATAAGGGTCGTTCCAAAGAAACGTGGCAGTTGTAATGCTGCTAATTTCCTTTTTTTTGGTGAAGAGAACCAATTCAGTTTTGGTCGGGTTTACAGTCAGTAAATGTTCCTTGCACCAGTCCTCTACTATTTTCAAGGCCTGCCGCATAAGGTTGCATAATGTGTTTTCGTGGGTGCCATTTATTATGATGGTTATATCGTCAGCGTATCCTACGGCGAAGTAACCTTTATTGTTTAGTCTTTTAACAAGATCATCTGCGATTAGGTTCCACAGTAAAGGCGAGAGGACACCCCCTTGGGGACAACCCTTCGCCACTATGGCCCTTGTGGTGTTGTTTATGTTTACTTGTACTGCTCTTAATCTGAGCATGTTCGTGATCCAGCCACTCAGAGTCGGGTCAACACCGTGACTTTCGAGTGCTGTGCTAATGCTTCGGAATGTAGTCTTATCGAAAGCTCCTTCGATGTCTATAAAGACTGCTAACGAGGAGCCTTTGTGATGTATTGCGCATTCGATCTTAGAGATCACGCTATGTAGTGCAGATTCTGTAGATTTACCTATACAGGAAAAGTTTTTAACCAGTGCGCAAATTTTGACATAATAAACTTGAATATATTTTAATAAACACGTATTTTTTATTTTGATATGTTTCAGTAGTAAAAAATTAAGTTAACGCTTACGAGACTTGTTTACTCAGAAATTTATTTTATGGACGTCGCTTGCCAGTCCGTCGACTGGTCGCCCGATTCACGCCGCACGTCGACCGCTCGCCTGACGCGTCAGCTGGTATCAGAAGTACTCACGCGCGCTCGCTCTATGCGACGGTACCTACTTACGCGGTGCGATTATTGACCCCAGTTTAGCGCTACAATTTTTTAAATTTAAACTGTGTAAAGTTATTTGTAAACGTAATTCCAATTTATCCTTCATACTTTCATGAGCTTAGGACCATCAAAATGCAGAAAATAAATCATAATAAGTAAGAAAGTAGGTAATACGTTTTAATCCCTTCAAAATAAAACATTTAGGTATGATAGGTATTTAGACATGATACAATTTAGATTGAAACAATTGCATTTTGGCGTATTTAAAAAATTGTGGTGTGATTTAAAAGGCTCGACGTGGTGCTGGGTCTGGGTCATGGAGTTGTTGTACCGGCTGAAAGTGGTATGGATGGAGTCCGGCTGTATTTAGCAGCTTCCATACTGCGCTTTGGCTAACACCAAAACGTCGTTCTGCGTCGTAGGTACTGGCTCTTGGATTGCGTTCAAAAAAATCAAATATGACGTCTTCGGCTTCGACTGCCAGTCGAGGTCTGCCAGACCCCTGTGCGTGGCTCGGTGTTCTGAACTGGCCGTGATCAAGCACCCTTGGTTAGCTGCTAAAATTGTCCTCTCATTAGAGACCGTGGGATTGAGGATCCCTTGGGCTCGCATACGAGGTACGCTCTCCCTTTCGTATCTTCTTCGTGCTGCTCGTAAATTTTCATTGCTTAACAAATACACTCGCACCATTTCATAACACTCGCGGTGAGTAAAATGAGACATTGTCACTACGCTAGTCTAGTACGCGGCACACGCGCAGGGACGGCGAAGGGCGCGAACGTTCGACCTCCACTTCCGCAAGTGACGTACTGCATGTGCATGCGTTTTGTTTATCAAACGCCGGCGCCGCATGCCCCCGCACCCCCGTCTCGTGCGCTGGGCGTGGTCCAGCGGCCGGCGGCCTTCGCGTTTTCATTCATGCTCATTCATAGTATTACTATTAAATTATATCCATGTCTTGCTTATTTCAAATTGGGACAAAGTGGAAAAATGAGAAAAAAAAAAGTCATAAACTAAAAATGGAAATGTGTTCTATTGCTTACACTGAGCCACCAAAAAAAATTTACGCAGTGGTTAAAAAATTTTCCTGTAGAGTAGGCGTGCTGCTGCTTGTGGAGCGGTCTCTTCAAGAGAGGTCCGTCCCGGATATGCCTATCGCAGAGCCTTTCCAGGGTTTTCAGTAAGAAGGATGTCAGGCTTATGGGCCTGTATGCCTTTGGTTGTGTATAGTCAGTTTTAGCTGGTTTCGGAATGAAAATGACTTTCACTTCACGCCATATTTGTGGTATATATCTGTGTGCTATGCAGGCATGGTATATCATCACCAGCCACGGTACTAGGGAGTCTTCTCCCCACTGCAGTAGTGCTGGAAAGACACCATCTAGTCCTGCCGACTTGTACGGTTGGAAGGTCCTAATGGCCCACCTGATTCGATCTTCTGTTATTATATTGTGAGCTCTGGACCAGTCGAGATCAGTTGGGGTCTTTTCCGGTACGCTCGGCCACGTCCTGTCCTCAAGTAGGTTGCAGTCCGGGAAATGCGTTTCCAGTAGGACCTTACTGGTCTCATGGTCTGTTAGTGTATAGCTATTGTCTGGTTTTTTGAGCACGCCAAGGGTACGTTCTTGGTCAGTTGACAGGATTTTCCTGACCCGTGCTGCTTCAGTGTTTGATTCAATGTTTTCACAGAAATTTCGCCAGGCGGAGTTTCTGGCGCTCCTAACTGCTTTTTTATATCTATATTGGGTTTCTTTGTATTTCTGCCAGTCCTCTGGTAGTCTTGAGTTTTTGGCTCTGTCACAACCCTCTTCCTCTTCATCAGTTACCGGCAAAGTATCTTTAACCTTTTTGTCGTGTTTTAATTTCAAATATTCGTCTGCGAAGCGTTTGGGGATAATTTGTTTGTCCACCAGCTTTTTAAGATCTTTATACTTTTGGATTGAAACAGGGAGCTTATTTGAATACAAAGAAAGTTTTGGTTGCGCATTGTCCAAAGTACATAGAGAAACTGAAGTTGTTTCGGCATCTGGGAGCATAGAATTTTTTATAAACATGGTGTCCGGGTAACTCACCCGAGCTCCTACAGTTGTTTTATAACACTTTATTTATCACAGCGACAAACACGCTTTCGCAACTCGACGCTCGCGCATCAACTGAGGTGCGACCGGAACGGCGTATCAAGAGTGCACGCATTGGTATGATATAGGAGCGGGGGAAGCTAGAATGGTGTAACTGATCTCTTCATACAAAACCAAACTCTATTGTTTTAGACTAAGTATAATATTAGCAAAAAAAGAATATTTTTGCAATGTAGTAACTATTTCAAAATGTATGTAATATGGAAATAATTGTTGTATCTTTAAAATGACAAAAAATCTTCATGGAGCAGAATTGTCGTATCTCTGACTATATAAAATTATTGGCCGGAAGAAATGTCGTATCTTACTCCAACCAGTCTCCGTGACATATGAACAAAGTAGTATCTATTTTATTTTAAAAAAGTGCATATTTTACACTAGTTACAACAATTTTTTTTATGTGCAGTCCTAAAACTAGGAAAAAATCCAAGGTCGTATCAATAAAAAATTTAATCGTAGGAAAATGAGACCCAGACTATTCGAAGCGGTATTTTTTTTTATACAAGAATATGGTAAAAAGTGATTTAGCCCAAAATGCAAGTTACGACATTTTCGCTTTCTCCCGTCGATATGTTAAAACCCTTTACCTCGGGAACGCGTGGAGATATCGAGTTGAAAATAAAAACATATATGTAGTCAGGTCTGCAGTTCCTTGTAGCAGTGAAAAAATCAAACTTCTAAGTTAACGGTAAAAATGATATGGCCGTTTATGTCGCAAAAAAAGTGTATTTCGGCACTTTTAAGGGAATCAAAATTCATGTGGTCCCGTTGACCTTGAATCCTGAAATTTGGTATGAAGAAAGGTCTCATAGCACAAGTATAGGGAAAAATTTAAAAACTGTAAATTTGCAATTACGTCACACAAAAATTACCTTTTGTGCAATTCAGAAAAAATCGTCAAGACTCAATTCGTGAATTGAACGGTTTTCATAGGTATGTTTGTACGGAACCCTCAGTGCGCAAGTCCGACTCGCACTTGCCCGGTCTTTTTAAAATTAGCATCGAATTCAAGAGTACCTAACGTCAAAAATCCAATGTCGACCGATCGGAATTAAACTCGAGAGTAAGCCCCCTGATTTTCTGCATAGATATATTTTATGATCCGAAGATTTTAACCGTGGTCTGAATCTTGCGCATTTATATTTTCCAAACAATGTTTGTAATCGAAAGTGATCCCGGCAATATTTACAGAAACACTAAACATAAATTTTCACATAATTAATAATCGTGTGATTGGATTTGTGTTACAATAAAGAGCTGAGACAAAATAAAAAACAAAATTCACCAACAAAAATCTCATCACGCCACTAAGTAAATGTTTATTATGTGCATTAAAAGCAATTCTCTGCCAAGAGTTGCATAATGGCCTTCATTGATACATTGTGTATCAACATTGTAGTATTTACTCGCGTGTTTACTAATAATAGGACTGCCTCAGTAGTCTAGTGAATGTGGAGAGAAATGACATCCTTCTGTGAGACCGTGATGGTCCAGAAGCAACCCGCCGAGCGGGATCGTGAGAGGACCGATCCCATTTGTAGACTAACATTTTTTTTTTGTTTAGTTTTAAGTATTTGACATTATTATAATATATTTTTTTTTTGGCATTACATTTTTTTTTGTGTAGTTTAGTTTCAAGTAGTTTTAGTTGACATTCGTTATTAGATACTGACATTCCATTCATATGTAATAATCAAAATTAAGTAGTCTTGACATTGTATCAAATTCTCTTAATATTTCTACACCGGCAACGGTAGTGTATGTGAAACATTTTTAATATTAAGATCTTGTATGCACCATATACTAAGAAATAAAATGAATTATTATTATTATTAGAAGGAGGCGTCAGAGGGCCAACCTACCTAACCCACCTAAAACACTAAAATCCCACTTGCAACATTAAAATTTAAAGTAGGTGGGACTTCGAGGTTGGGGACTCAGTCCGCTCGCCAAATGACTTCAGGAAAGACGGTGGCACAGTGATCGTCCTTTATACCCGAAATCAACTATCGACCACTTGTCCAGACCTTTGATGTGGTATACACATTAAGTGTGACGTCGGTGGCACTGTCGATCTAAACGCGAGACCGACCACATGTCATTCTCTAGTTGTGTCTACTTATTGGTAATTTAGTTGTTTAATTTATAAAACCCAAATCCCTAACTAGTGATTTAGTGAACACCACCATAACACCCGTCTGTTCCGAGGATCATTTCTTTTCAGTAGAGGTATGCGGGACGTTTTTTTTATTATGAATAGTTTGACCACTATCTCACCTGATGGTAAGTGGTGATGTGGCCGACGATGGAGCACGCTTGCCTAGAAGTAACCTATTCACTTTTGACTTAAAGACCCCTAGGTTATAGCTATCAGGACTGTTTTTATTTCGAGTATCGACTGTGACAGCACTTTTATTTAAGGGCGGTTTTTCATGTGATGCGTGATTGTCCGACCGATCCTTCGGAGAAGTCAGTGTTAGTGCCTACTGATCCTTCGGGGTATATTTATAAGTATTTTGTTTTAATGTCTATCTTTACTAATACCTAGGTACCAAACACGGAGGGGAGAGCAGGCATGTGCGGTATAGTGGATGGGGACGGCACTCTGGACCTAGATAAACTGGCGCGGGACCTCGGAACTGACCTGCCGGTGTATGCGAGACCTGTGTTCCTCAGGGTCATGGCCAGCTTAGATATGACTGGTGAGTACAAAGTACTTTATTTTGATGATAGTTGAATGGTAAAGGTCGTCGTTCCCAAGTAAACCGCATAAATTAACTTTGCTTAGGGCCGATTTTTCAATCGCCTGATAACTTTTATCTGAAGAATATGTTTGACGTTTTGACAGCTTTTGTATAGAAAATATGTCAAACCGCCATATTTATTCCTCAGATAGAAGTTAACTGATGATTGAAAAATCGGCCCTTAAGCGCGTTAACTCCCAATTACGCGCTGTTTGGTTAAAAAATTATGTTTTTCAAACCCTTTTATTTATACTCAATGATTTGTTGAACAAACATGTGATTTACTAATAAAATGAGGAAATAAATAGTAAAACACGATTCTCTTTAAATTAATAGCACGCCTGTGAACTATATTCACTTATCGATGACTTATAGTGATATACTACTTATAGTGATATATATACCTCGTAACTGCAAAATAAGTAACATTTCAGGAGGCACAAAAAACCAAATTAGACCATGATTATCATGTAACTTAATTGTGCTTTATTCAATTTTACACTCCATCTCATCAGCTCTTCTATCACTTAAGGGGATTAAAGAGCTGCGAAAGAACTGTGAAAGAATCGTGCATGACCACCGTGCATCGTGTGTTTAAGTAACGAAAGATAAACAGTGATATTTCTCATTCACAGGTACATTTAAAATGAAGAAGACTGACCTGCAAAAAGATGGTTTCGATCCTAAACTGGCCAAAAACGACAAACTTTACTATTTAGATCTAAAACAAGGCCGGTACCTACCCCTAGGAGTCGAGGAGTACGATAAAATCATTAGTGGACAAATTAGGCTGTGATCTGTTTTAAAAAGGCTTGTTTCAGTGTTGTTATAGTTATTACAAGTAGTTCAAAATGACAGTTAATGTTTTGTAAAAAAAAACTCACCAAATAACTGAATTGGTTCTTTGTGACAGCTTTCAAAATACTTAGTATAATGATGAGAACTGAATTAATATACGCGGCATGTAAGTATAACCAAAATGGCGATCGACCTTCAATGCGCAGCAACAGATTTTTAGGCTTCAATCGAAGCGGGGGGCTTCGCGTGTAACCATAGCAATGACGGCACATCGTTTGGTTGAAAAAATGTACACAGGATTAAATACAAAAAAAAAAAAACGATGTTACTCAATAGTAAAATGAGTAATATGTAGGTAACAATTATTTGGCTTTCATGTAATTTTTTTGTATTTGTGTATTGACGTTCAAGCAAAGTTTTAGCATCGTGTGTTCGTGATGTCAATCACAAACGTCAGATGAACCTATTCAGTTATTTGGAAAGTTAGCTGTTGAAACCTACGTCTGCATATAATGTTCGTAAAAAATGTCTAAGACTAGTAAGCTTTTATAATAAATGTAAGTTCAGCGCAGATCAAACAATAAATCCTTATGGAGGTTGAAGTTTCGGCTTGTTGGACATACAACTATCAACTTTGTGCCACTCAAAATGAAGTGTATAGTTCAATGTCATCAAAATATCCTTATAATATAAGACTGCGCTGAGTATAAATCGTTGTTGCTCTTTCTTTCAATGTTTAAGATGTATACATTGACATTTTTCCTGCATTTAGGCCATAATTTAAAAGGAATTGTAATTTTAGTAAAGCAATCCCCAGCATTTTCTCTTCCCGTCAATAAGTTTTATTGAAAAAAATAATCAATTTTATTATTTAAGTGAATAACGCCAAAAAGTGATTGGCTGGAAATTTTCACTGTAGTAACAATTTATTTTGCCACTGCATTTATAATCTCATTTTACTTATCTCTTCTTTACATAACACTCAAAACCGTTTAGCCCAGCCATGTTACTTTCCGCAGTGTTATGTTAATTTTCGTATTTCATCCTAGCCGTGCGCAGGGTATGTCTTCATAAGAATTTTTATTTGGAATCATCGATGTATGTGTCAAGCCTGTGTCTGATACTTAAACAGCAGTACAATGTCCAGTATTTGAAAAGAGCATAAGTTAACCGACACTCAGGATGATAACAAAAATCACAACTAACTAATCAAATCAATGAAGATTAGGCTACAGACTAAATCCAAGAGGCTTTCCAAAACCAAATGAAGGAGCAGGCAATCTGAACAGGCTTACCAGCCTTTTCAATTACTACAAAATAAGTCTTATGGTATGCTTGCTATCTCTTTCTGTGCTCATGCAATACAAAACATTTGGGTGATATAAAAATCACGAGTAAGTACCTATTTTTCTAAATCTATGTATAATATGTATGTAAACCTATTTTAGAGATCTTATTTTATATTCCTAGGCGGTATTCTAAAGTCTGCTTCTAGGAAAAATAAACTTTTGACTATGTTTATAACTTTGGCATTATTAAATGTTACATAATTATAGCAATAAAGTTAAGGTGTTGCTAAGTTATTTAGTGTATGCCGATGTATATGACAACCGCGGTCACAAAATGCGGGAGCGAGATAACACGAGACTCCGTATAGTTATAGAGTTAGAAACACCGTTTTAAATGTTCTATGTCCCACTCGCACGGTTTATGACCACGAGTTTTAGTGTTTCTTATTGTCTGTCGTGATCTAAAGGAGGTGCAAATCTATGAATTTATTAAAATTAGCATTTTTGATGGACTGATCTGGTAGGTTGATGTCGAAATATTTTCGTTCATAATAAGAAATTGCAATCTCGAAATTGTTTACATATGTTTTATGTAAATTATTAGTTAAAACAATAAAATAAACAACATTCGAATAATATTTAAAAAAAAACTGCGTATAGATCTATTTTTTAATTTAATTTTACTCATATTCAAAATTAGGAGGAATATCATGATAAATGTACATTTATTACATCATTTATGTAATAAAACTACAAACTTTAATTATTTATAAGTTACTTCAATTGCTTAGCCAACATTATACCTCATACTTTTTCGAAAAAAGTAGTTTGTTCAAAAGGAAAATCTATGTTAGCTAAAAACTGCGCTTTGTAAAAAGTATTGTACTTAAAAAGACGATATTTCTGGTGTGGGATTATTACTAATTGAATTTGTTATCCGTTAAATCAAACCCTAGTTAAGTTAATCTTAGTACCGACTCATTATTATGTTTAATCAATAACCAAGAATTGTCATTATTGTTATTTTAATTATTTATTTGTAAAACAAAAAGTATAAGAGTTTTTACGTACAATACTTGCCTCGATGATACTAAAAATATTTTTTAAAATTTATTATTATTGTACAATTTAAACTGTCAAACACCAAGAGTACACCGGTGTCCACACACCTATTGTCTTTCTATTGTGTCTCTAATTACGGTATTCAAAAGATATGTTTTCCAGTCTTGTTTTAAGACTTATTTTACTGTGTCTCTTCTTTGTCATTTTTGTTAGTTAAAATTAGATTCTAAGTTTATTTAAACGGTATGGGATATGTTGAAAAACTACATTAAATGTATATTTTCTTACATAGTGTTTTTTATTTATACTGTTTTAATCAAAACCTAGTATAGCGACTGTCTATGTCATGGCCTTTGTATATTTGATTGCGTGAAGTATCAAATAAACACACGTAAATATTCACTGGTTGGCTGACTGTTTATATCGGCAAGGCAAATACAATGATATTTTCTGCATTCTTGAGAAATAAAAATAATGTCAATATTGCATTGTCTAAACTGTATATTTCAGGGATGGACAGTAATGTGAGAAAACGTTTTTAATAACGTAAAGAAGAAAATCGAAAGGACAGCTTAACCACTATCACACCTGATGGAAAGCGACGATATGGTCGACGATGGAACATGAGGCAGACAGCTTGCCTATTCAATCTTGATTTAAAAATCCTCAGGTTATAGCTATCCTTATGGGAATTCCACTCATTAGCTGTATGCATAATGAATGTGTTCCCAAAACGTTTTTTATATATAGGTGTGTTGTCCTCCATGTACCGTAGGCATATCGCCGTACGCCTGGTGGTCCAATGATGGAACGGACTCGGGGGAATTAGGCTATGGAATTCCGACGCACACTCCCCGAAATGCGGGTAGAAAACCGACAGGCTAGCAACTCGGCGTGAACCGTTGATTCGACTAGTGCTTCATTGCCTATGATCCTCTTGATTCGCCTATCAATTGTCTTAAGTGCATCAAGCTGGTATCTGACAGATCCGTCCCAAAGATGAGAGCTGTACGCCGTACACGATCAGACTTGCGCTTAATAAAGTTTAAGCAGCGGTTCCGGCGTGAAGCAGCAGTGAACTTTTGCCTCGATGTGTGACTCAAGGCTGACAGTTGATGTCTACGTAACACCAAAAAGATCAAGATTATCGACACGGTTACACTCCGGAAAGTTGGAGTAGGGCTGATTTGGCCTGGGATTTAACAACATTGAACTTGGCTAAATTGGCATCTTTAATGGCCAATGGCGATGGCGATAGCCTCACACCAGATGTGGATGGCATACGCTGGAAGATCTCCAGTTAACCGATTTCGGTGAAAGCCACATTGACAGTCACTTAGGATTGCATTAGCTAGGTAAACCAACAGCTTATAATAGTGTTGAATAGGTATACGCTCTATACTCTTACAGAGGAAGGACGTTACTGACAATCTTTGATTAAATATATATAATCAAAGCTGACAATATATTGGTTCATAGTTAGCCAGGTCAGCCCCACTACCCTTCTTGGGCACGGGCTGTACGTAGCTTGCTTCTATACAATCGGTAGTTTTCCAGCCTCAAACAAAAACCTGAATAGGCGTGTCAAAATCGAAGACAGTTCAGGCACACACGTTCTTAAAACAATTGCCGGTATCCTGGCGTTGACAGTCCGCAGCACTACGGACGTCCTTCTATTGAATGCTCTATGCTGAAAATCTGACATACTCGTCGTCTCGCAATCATCAGGAAAATCAGGGGGCCGCGCGTCATCAAGCTCCAGACGCGAAGATTCCGCGCAAAAGAGAGGCTTCGTTTTCTCCAAGCGGTGTGAGCTAGACCAGTCGGTTTCAGCAGTTTGCGTTTGACTGTCTGCTGCAACTCTTTGTTTCATGAATAGAACTCGAAATGATGCATTTTCCCTTATGGGTGGGCGAGAACCATAGAAAGCTATAGGAAATCATATAGAATATAATGGATTACAAATTCCATCAGACCCAAATATAACAATACTCAGTTTATTACTCATAACTTCATAATTTTATAAGTTTCCCATAGTGAGAATTTCCTTCCTGCTTATATCGTACTCTACGTGGCCATGGCCATAGCCATTATGTAATTAATAATAATAAATTCCAAGCGTGTGCATCGCCCTGTGAACCATTACACTGTGGAGCACCTGTCACGTGTATATAGGCATCGGCTAGCGCAACGTGGAACCACTGAGCCGTGTGAGTAACCAACCGAGCCTTTTCGATACTTCGCCGTGACTGACAATCATAAAACATTGAGCTTATATTTTAATGCCCGATCAAAATGGGTTTGTGGATATATAGACAGCCTCTTTTGAAAAGGTCAGCTGCCTTTTGGGAGCTATTGTTTTTAATTTGTCTATGACGTTAGATAAAAAATATTTAAATTCAGAATGTCAATTATTTATCTAATAATGTAAAACGTCAGCTCTTCAACGTCATCCGCGAAAATTTTTATAAAATTCTAATATCCTATATCGGTATAATTTTTAATTTTACACAAGTTCAGATGAGTTAACCGGGGTGGGTGACATAGCGCGCCTACCGTTCAGGGATCAGCTGTTGTCGGCGCATGTGCAGCTGGCGCGAGGGGGGCTGGGGGCCGGCGCTCCGCCATTGACGCGCCTGCTCGCTCGGCACTCGCACCGCTTCGCGTCCTTCCCGCATTTATACGAAACTGTTTGGTGTCGATGGACGCGCGCGTCCCCGGTGCGTAGTGTTCGCGCATCGTACTCGCACGTACTGTTTATCTGTTACCGGTGTATAGTTAGCCGCTGTGTGCCCTACTGGGCCGATCGCCAGCATGGACGCGATACTGGCAGCGCTCGTCGCTCTCATGGCACTGGCCGCCGCGATGGCCGCCGTGCTCAGTACACTCTCTAAGGCGGCGATATTCGTCATCCTCGCCGTAGCGCCCTGTATCTACCGATACAGGAGGCATATTTACGTGTTCATCAAGACTCTCCCGAGGGACTCTAAGTAAGTACCCTTGTATTTATTATTGTTATTCCCCAGCTCAACCGAAAGCATGTATGGAAACACCTGCATTAACAACCACTGCGTCAAAAACTAATCGGTTTTCTTTCTCAAGGAAACCTACGCTATATATATTTTTTATTCATGAAACGGTTAATTGAATGGTTCTGATCATGGGTAACTATTTCTCTTTTTTATTATCGGTGAAATATACTGCGCAACTATGCAAGGAATAATAACAACAATGGAACGTACAGATTTAGATAAAGCAAATATAATGTATTTCATAATTTAACTGGGATCCGTATTAGGTACATCGTGCTCTGCGGTACTGCGGATAATCTAAATATGAAGCTGGTAATCAATTCTGGACGTCCTCTGTTTTCAATTTCCTCGTGTTACGTTTGTGTTGTTTTAAATTTTAAATATCCGCAGTGGAAGAAATTCTTGTACTTATTTTGTTATTGATAACATGACCGAAGAGGATGGAAGTCCTTTGCACCGAAGGATCGTTGACGTTCATTGAATAAATAAATATTTAATGGCCCGTCTCAACGTTAGGTACCACAACTAAATAAGTCTGTTGTCATACGTTTATGGTGATGTCATAAACAAGCGAATAATATTCATTAAGTTTGTCATTTAAATATCATGGTAAATCTACCATGGCTTATCAACACGCTGATAGAACTTATTTATCTAATGGTGTGATAAGATTTTTCTTTATTGATAAAGTGATAACAAATGAGAGCAATACCAAATCTGAAATAATTTGCAGACTTTATTTAATTTTATTTTAACATCCGCGTTTAGTCACCGGTCTGCAGATGCTTTGTTACTGAAATAAATATCGAGATGAATCATTGTCCTTATTGCGAGTCCTGGCTGTGCTCCTGGTTTTTTTATGTGGGTGATCATCCAATGACTTCTCCTGCTCTAGGGCGGTGTGGGAGGGTGAGTCAGACTTTTACTGACTAAAACCCACTTCTGTTTCTTGTTCGCCTAGCGTTTCAGGACCCCGAGTATCCCTTTCGGAAGCGAATCCATGGCTTTATTAGACTTTGGCCCTGCTGGGCCCCTACGGTTTTGCTAACATCTCTGAGGCGCGTGTGGAACACACTCACGATCGGCATGCAAGCTCGGTCCGAACGGTTACCGGACGACTGGACGGCAAGAGCAATGTGTATGCTCACCGTCTGCAAGCCCTGTACGCCTACGGTGGCTGAAAATGGGCTGGAGCGTGAGAAAGTCCGTACCCACACGCGTGCAGCCACTTCCTTTGCTAGCATTATTGCTTTGAAGAAGGAGGCGACCGCCTGCCATTCCTCCTCGCTCCGGACCATGGCCTGTACGGTCCTCCGCCCAAGCGCGGCACCCCTCCACCGTATGCTCCATCGTGTCCTCCGGGCGGTCCACACGTCCTCACAATAGTGACACCCGGGGTTGTGGTCCTAGTAGCTTTTCATTCACATTCTTATGTCGCATGCGTTTAATAAGCTTAGCTACATACGTTACTATGCATGACCTAGCTCTGTTTTACATAATTACTTATCGATCCTGATATTTTCATTAGACTTGGCGTTTTACGTTATGCTACATATATTACGGCTATTGGCTATAGGTAGGTTAAATTTATGTTGTTACGGATAACGTAGAGAACTGGTTTCCTCATTTGATTGGTATTAAAAGTCTAGTGACGTTCCATAACTGCTAAAATTTGTTGATAAAATTTTGGTTTCAGTTAGCTCAAGAACAAAAAGGCACGCACGTCAATATCTGACATGCCAATCCCATACTTTTCTGACGTTTCTATTACCGTTAACGTGTATACAAAATACTTTTATCATTAATTTATGTTATCAAACAAAAAAGGTACGACTGTTTCGATATCATCTCAAATATTGATCTTCTGAAATAGATTTCCGTTGGGTTGTCACTATTTTATCTATCATGTTTATTTGGACTGTTGGTAGGGACCTATGTTTGTAGCTGTCCTAGAAACCTAGAACACGTATCTGTAAGTCATACAAATATTTGTACCGAGCCGGAAACGAATCCGTGATACGCAGCGCAGCGCAGGAGTTAATCGATCAACCATTGCGGCAATTGTATCGCCAAAATATTTGAAACAAGCATAACTTATTCAACAATCGCACTCGTGCAGGATTATCCCAAATGCGCTTAATACATATTAACAGTTCGTATGCAAGTAGCGTAGTGCATACAATAACCCACAATTATGCCATGTGTGGCGACTGGCGACTTCCAACTAGTTGTGACTGCACAATTTTTCAGTCGCTATACCTTTCCTATTCCTGACCTTCAAATCTTTTCAATTTTCCCCCGCATAATTGAAACTGAATGTTTTATAGTCTAACCTTGCCACCATAAAAGACAATAAACCTATCTACCACATTATCGATCGGTAATAAGTGTAATAACTTGTTTATATCTAGTAGTATACGTAGAACCGTGTCTGGTATTTATCATTCATGCTTGTTTCCTTTGCGACTAGTGTTTGATATTGATACCACGTGATGTTTCACACATTTAGCGCAAATGTAACACTAGTGTTTGTTTTTATAAATATTGACCTGATCAGCCATGTCCTGTCTTAGCTATGAACTGGCAAACGGTATTTGACTAACATCCAAAAGTCCAAACTCACCAGCGTACCATCATGCAGCGCGGCATACTAAGTGTTAAATTAACAGACCACGTTCGAAACACTACATTGCGCACCAAATCAAATCGTCGATGTGGCTCAAAAGGTGGCTCAACTTAAATGGGGCTGGACAGGACATTTCTGCCGCATGTCTAACGGGGTGTGCCGAACACAAGATTGGCGTCACACAGCATCTCAATATCGTGGTAGACCTTAAGAGAAAGCGAGGAATCGTGATCTCTGGCATTTCATCAGTGGGACAATACGGGCTAGCTATAATAATAGATAACACTCTACCACGTTTCATGAAAACCGTGTAAAGGGCTTTTGCGAGTTTCGGCTCTTCTCGTTTCGCGCTTCTCGTCTACCGATCTTATCCGCTAACTCCTAAACTACGCAATGAAGTTTAATACGGTTTTAACTAATGGAAAGAGCAATAAGTGAGAAAGGTTTGTGTACCTACCCATAAAATTTGTATCAGTGGGAAGCCAAAACGGGTTACTAGTTAAGAAAAAGTCAAATCAATCTTATTTTATTTTTATTTTAGCCTATACTTTCCCATTGCTGGGCCGAGGCCTACCCGAAATTCTTGCAGGTATTCTTTTCTAGAGCCACCTCGAACCAGCCCCTGCGGTTAAATCTAACTGCTATGGCTGCCATCCAAAAAATAGGGGATATATTTCTGCTTGATTAAATAACAACCTATAAATAACAAGCCAATTTACGAGCGTGTTCGTGAATCCAGAATTCCGTACAGACCTTGTCAGTTCATAAAGGTTTTTCATCAAAACATAGCTGGAGGCTAACACTCGTGATTTGTCTTTTATCGAAACTTTCTGCTAAAAAAATATGTTTGCTGAAAAGAATCTACATTAATTAGTTAGGTATTCGCATATTTTGACGTAATTGAGTCAAGTTTCTTGAGCTCTACGTTTCTGAAGCTTTTGAATGGCCTGGGGCTGTTACGAATATAAACTTTAAATACGGTTATGGTTATGAAATTATTTCGGACTATCCACTAGTTTCGGTTTTAGAATTTTAAAATTATAAAAGTAAATACAAATAGCAAAACTTGAGGTTTATTTCTGGTCTAAGTAATAATTTGTATGGCCGGGCAAAACAAATAAAAAACCTGTTATAAGTCATAACCCGTCTAAATAAAAAAAATACATTTAATTCTGACTAAAATAATGTCCTTTTTTATGGTAGGTAAAATAATCCAATGACAGATCCCGCCCTTGGGCGGAGCGGGAAATAGTGTCAGACTCTTACTGACTAAAAGTCTAGGGCCGAGCCTTCCTTTCAGAAACTGACCCATGACCCTAGCAAGCTTCAACCCTGGCTGCCTGCAGCTAGTAAGCTGGGCTTTTACGGTTTGCTGACAGCTCCTTGAGTCGCGCGGGAACAGTACCTACGCGCCGTCGACGATTTGGGCTTGGTCCGGTCGGTCACCGGAAGATCGGACAGCGTGCTACCCATTGCACGCCGTCCGCAAGCCCGCGTCTATGGTGGCCGGAAATCGGGATGGGAATCCCGGTGGCTGCTGGGGCGAGCGCCCCGTTGCCTTTTCCTGATGCGGTCGGCCTCCTCCTTTGCTAGCATTACTGCTTTGCAGAAGGAGACGACCGCCTGCCATTCCTCCTCACTCCGGACCATGGCCTGAACCAAGGCCCGGCGAGAGATCGCTGCCGCCGAAAAATAATGTCCATTATAATGTTAATAACAAGGGTTCGTATTACATGCAGTTGAACAAGCCTCCTCATCACCGCAGACTCCGGC
This sequence comes from Leucania comma, assembly GCA_958295575.1. Taxonomy (NCBI): domain Eukaryota; kingdom Metazoa; phylum Arthropoda; class Insecta; order Lepidoptera; family Noctuidae; genus Leucania; species Leucania comma. The sequence goes on from OY282468.1 coordinate 10,474,245, forward strand.
CTTTCCGATATTATCTTTAGAATTTCGTTAAATGACTCAGTCTTTATCCGAAACATTTTATCGATTTCGGTTTTTTTAAGGTGGGAAATTGTCCAATGACTTCTCCCTCTCTAGGGCGGAGCGGGAGGGAGTCTCTAAGGGGGTTTCCATTTCGGAAGTCAACCCATGGCTTCGATTTTTTTTTTATTTCGGATATCGGATATCTGATATAGTTTTGGTTACGGTTATGGAGTTTCTATAACATCCCTACTCCACTGCACAGCTTTGCCTTGCTAACAAACTAGACTTGGTAACATAAACATGAATGTTAAAACTTACATGGAAAATGCTGGTTGGAATCTGAATAATTTATGAGCCAGCTTTCATGTTTGTCATTGAAATGAAGACGTACCTAGTCTTAGTAACGCTTGCTTGAGGTGTTAGCTTTAGGCATTATGTTAAGTAAAGCCCCGTATTTTTAGAAGTCTTTACACAAACAATCTCATTTTCTTCATAATTATTCTCTTTCCCTGATCTCAGTTTATTTTGGGCTAGTGCAATGTTTTCCTTTTTTTTTAAGTACCAATTGATCATATAACTTCTCCTGTTCAGGATGGAGCGACAGCGAAGTGCCAGATTTTCATCGATTAAAACTGACCTATCTTCCTTCAGTTGTTGCGTTCCAGGGCCATCGATAACTCCCTGGAACAATCCCGCAGCCTTTCTTCCATACTTCTCTATTACTCGTCGTCTCCGTATTCACTCGCATTTCCAGTCATTTTTGCATGTACCTAAGGTTTAACATTCATGATTGTTAGCTTGTCTAGTTTGTAAGCAATGCGAAACAGTAGCCCTACAGTAAGCTTCAAAAACTTTGTGCTCATGAAACTTGACTCTCAGGTCTTCCCTCTTATAGCCATCCATATTCATACTCAAGACTATCCTCACGACTAGTTCCTTATTCCTCTGCATCACAAGGCCTTACCATGACAATCGATTTCAATATCGTTAACTCTAATGCCAGGCTACTCTTGAAAAGGACCATTATTCAAAGTACTATCCTATGTCACTTCTACTTTAAGACTATCATTGTCATCAAGGTCCCCTTAATGTATCATTACGCTATTTCTTTTCCTGATTACACGTTCTAGCACTATATTAACTACTTACCGAGTATCGCCTGAGGATTACCGACACGTGATTAGATTCATCACGTTTTTGTCTATGACTAAAAATGGATAGATATTACCAGTTTCGTACACAAGCTACTCCGATATATATGATTTATAACCTTCAAAGTGTATCCTACTTATTAATAAGTCTTTAATTGGCATTTAATTTTCGTTTTTACATAATTATTTATAATAATTTAACGTTTGACATTGAAGCGGACGTAGACTAGTCGAGGGGACATAATTGATACTCCGCTATCGATCCAATTTCAAACGATTGATATTTTCCCTAACCGTAGTTTGGCAGAATCAATTACAATAAATTGATAGACACCTCTTTGTTCTATCCTTATTACAATAAAAGTCTTTAGACTTTGAACTTACGGTTACCAGCAAGATTTTAAACAATGCTTTTGATTTAAATGGTTAAAGAATGATAGCACTAATAAAAAAAAATCGTGAGGTACTTAATTGCATAAATCTTTTAACTTAACCACTTCATTTGTATAAAGAACAATACAAAGATAATGACAATGAGGGAGTGCAATTTAATAAGTCGGAAACTATTTAATAAAAGAATTGCCTTATTGTATTTTTTTTATTCCTTTCAAGTTCAAATAATAGGTTTAATCAAGACCCCCAATAGGCGTTTGTAACTCTTCATTAGACCTAACTATTCTTCCACCTAAACATTTATCCAGGTTTGGAAACTGGAAATAGTCAAATTAAATCTGGAGAGTATGCTGGATCAATTTGTAGCCTGTTGGGAAATTCTTCCATTTTCCAACATAATGGCAGTTGCCGGGGCATTCAAAGTTAGGTAAGTATAGTAGACGGCAAATAAGTTGTACCATTTGTTATGCTTACGCGCAGCCCCCAAAATCGATTGAGACCCGGAAATCGGTTACTGCGCATTCAAGGTCGACCATCATAGTGGTTCAACTTGTGTGACGAGGATTATAACTGATTTTCAGGTCTCAATCGAAATGGGGGCTGCGCATAACCGAAACAAATAGTTCAACTTATTTCAACTTATTTACCGCGTACTATACTGCGCAGGAAAGTCAACTAGTCCCTGATTTTCCAACTACGAGGTGCGAGGGTACATATGAGATCTTTTTTTTTATTAATCTTACATTAGAAATTACTCATATTTATCGTGGGCTCGTTCACAAACATGCAAACTCACATACACCAGACATTCTTACCCGAAACACCTCTTTATGGCTATACAAATAATTGTTCCGAGCGGAAATCAAACCCGCATGCATTGACAATTTGATGTATTATATAATAATGCGTTATGCATTCTTTTCCACCAACCACCTCACCCGGAGGAGAGATAAAATGTCAGGCGACATGACGATTAATTTATCGACTTTTACTGACTCAAAACCTACCTTGTTCCATTCATTGCCTTCGATCCAGGGCCCCGGGGTTCATTTTCACCTAACTCTTGGTCCCAGTAGGCTTCGGCCATACTGGGCCCCTACAGTTAGGTTGACAATAGTACCTACGACACGACGAGGAAAAAAATGTTTTTCGAAATTGTGTAAGTAGTTAAGTAAGTAAGTACTGTTAATAGTAACCATTAGTTCCTATAATTGGCGCGTCCAAAAAAATAAACTTATACCGCCTTATTCCAAAACGCGATCTAAAATAGTTCCGGGACTATTACTAGTTTTAATTAGCATTAAACCTAATAATAGTTCCGGAAATACATTTAGATCGCTTTTAATTGGTATTAAATTTAGTAATAATCCCAAAAACTACATTTAGATAGCGTTTAATCGGTATTAAACCTAGTAATAGTCCCGGAACTATTTCAGATCGCGTTTTGGAAAAAGTGGTTTAGTTTTATAAGTAGATAAATTAAATTCCATATATTGTAAAATTTATTACAATATTACTGTGTTTACGATAAATTACCCGGTGAAGGATATAAATGATTATTTAAATTAATTTTCACGAAGACTATTAGACACTGAGCTGGCGCTGATATAATTATATAATATGTTTTCCGTCATCCACCGGAAATTATTTTGTTCGAAGCGGTATCAATTCTAGATCAAAGCGGAAGGAACTTTATTTTACTAATGTTGATCTAGTCTAAATTATTGTTCAAAATTATTAGCATTTTTATAACGTTTATGCTCAATTAAACTTTCAGTGTAATTTCGAGACAAGATCTATAAATACTACCTAAATATATAATGTACACTAGTACCCATAATACCTGTTATTTATATGATAGGCAGCACTCTGATCTAGTCAACATAATTTTAGTCACTAGTTTCGTCACTTAATACGAAGACAGATTTGTATGAAGTAGTTATATATTTGAGAGCAGTGGTGGGCGAGTGGTAACGGCCTCGACTTAAGAGTTGTAGGTCGCGGGTTCTAACCCAGCGTGATGAAGAAAAATAAATTACACAAAGTAATGCTACTTTATGTAATTTATTTCGTCACCACTGCACTCAAAACGGTGAAGGAAAACATCGTGAGGAAACCGGCATGTCCTAGAACCTTAAATTCGAAAACATGTGCTATCTACCAACCCGCACTCGGCCCGCGTGGTAGATTACGGCCCATTCCCTCTCTTATAGAGGAGGCCTGAGTCCCAGCAGTGGGAACATTATAACGCTAATGCTATTTATATATTTACTTTCATTTAGCTAATCGTGATCTTGGCGATTATTTTTATACCATCACTAAAACAATAGTTATCTTTTTTATAAAAGAGACATAGTATTATTCTCTCATGAGTTTAATAAACTTAGATATAATCAAGATTTCATAAGTGTGTATTTAATACCTTTACTTGGGAGCACTTGTAATAAATCGGCCATTGTCGTCGTAGTTCATATTCGTAAATATGTAATTACTTACTCTTTAAATATCCTGCTCAGTAGGTTTAACGTATTCTGCTATGACTGTTCTAGGAAATTATTTTATTTCACACAAAATATGTCAGAAGCTAGCGCATGGGTCCAATTAAGCGATTCGCGCCGTCGACGACTTGGTCTCGGTCCGGACGGATACAGATCTGCGCCTACGGTGGTCGGAAATCGGGATCAGTACCTCTACCATGAGTTTTAAGCAATAGTATTCGTCGCTACTCGATATCAATGCCGTAAATATTTTGAATGGCAAATTTTGCAGCGTCTCTAGCGGTCACTTGCAGAACCAAAATTTGCCATACAAAATATTTACGGCGTCGATATCGAGTAGCGACGAATACTATTGCTTAAAACTCATGGTAGAGGTACGGAATCCCGGCGGCGGCGGTTGGGGCGTGAGAACCGTTGCCTGACGCGTGCGGCCTCCTCCTTTGCTAGCATTGGACCAAGGCCTGGCGCGAGAGATCGCTGCCGCCGATCGCCCCTACCACGAACTAAATTACCTACCAGGTCCAGTAAAGTTAACCATAAACGTGTCAAATATTATGATTTCTATTCATCTTACGAGTCATAAGTACCTACGTCACGTGAAACCGATGTAGAAAGACTTAAAGGAATCCAGATTAGAATAGTCTCAGCTAACTTTATTCTAGTTTTTGGTAGAGAAGTTCTAGGTGTCAACCTACGCCCTCCACACTTTTATTTCTCTTATATCTATCTATGTCCATCCGCCGGCCTTTCCTTCCGCTATATTTCCCTTGTTCAAGGCCACGTTATCGCTTCATCAGGGTTGACACTTCCCAAAACGAATCACTTCAATGATGTTCTTGACCATTTCCAGCATCCGCACATTGTTCACGGCGATTGCGATTTTATGACTGCTTCGTAGACACCTGAAACCTCGTTTTCATTAAAGTAAATTATATATTTAAAATTTAAGTTTCATCTGCCATTCTGTGTCTCTGCACCATCTTACGGTAGAAAATGCCTCAGGCATTAAGTCTGCCTTTGTGCATAAAGTTTTATATAAATAAAAATTTTAACACTAATATGTCACTTACGCACGCAGAGTGCGAAAAAAACGTTAATGGTCTCACTGAGAAAAGAAATCGATTGTAAGTACCTACAGTACTTACAATCGATTTCTAAACCGATTTAAAGTGATCCATTGAGGTATATAATCTGCTCAACAGCCCTGGACATATGACCTACATTATTGTTTGGGAAGATCGATGGCACAACACGCCGCGCTGTCTGCGATATCATGGAATGTGGCAACCTCCAACTGAACTCCCAAACTATTGCAAATGAGATCCGATTGCGTCACTCCATCGCCTGTTTGTTACTTGTGAAAATTTCACACAACTTTATTCATTGTTTTCAGTCTTGTAGGTACTGAAGGCTGCTCGGTAGTTCGCTGAGCGCTGAATAATATATCGAGATGGTGTTACGACGGCGCCATTCTGAAAACCAGACTAATTAAAAAGATCTCTTCCTTATTAATTTTTCAACCAGCTATAACTTCTTTTTAGATATGTAGGTCAGTCAATATCAACACAAAAAAGGACAAACAGTGTCCCCTCATCTCCCCCGCAGAGGTTATCAAGGTCTTCTCGACAGTATTTTCTATCTCTTCCTTGTTGGAGTTTGTCTTGCCAGAAAAAGGCAGAGGTTATGTCACACCCAATGATGGCATGCAAAAATAAAACCATCCCGCGTGGAACCTGCATTTCTCCACACGTACAGGAATTTGCTGGATATTGGATGTAGTCTGATCCACCTCTACTGCCTTTCAACAAGTGACATAATTTCACAGGTTTCCGATCACTGCGGGAGGATTGCCCATCTTTGACTTACTGTATCTCTGCAACTAATGGACCAGAGTGCTGGGGTAACACTGAAATTGTAGTAAATTTAGTTAGCTTTATTAAATTATAAGTCAAACATACCTGAAAAATGATTCCTTAGGGTAGCTTTTTCGAAAAAACTGAAACGTGCCAAAATTTCGTAGTTTTTCGAATGCCATGGGGGTATCAAAGGGTTTTCAGGGTTGCAAACTTGGTTGTAAACTACCCTCAAGGGACCTAATAACGAATTAAAAAATCTTAGATAATATTATGCACGTTTACGATGTTGGATGTCGATTTTGACTGGCCTAACGGTAAAATAATTCAGTAGTACGTTTTGTTTATTTAAAACTCATTTTTGTTTTTAAAACGCCCTTGCGTCTTTGTAAATATCACCTTGTAAACAATATGTGTGGGTGAAAACGAAATTTACCGGTATGCGTGCCAAACCCTAATTAATTTTAAACGCAAAATTTATCTTTGTGTATGTGTAAGAAGTACCTTTAATAATATAATTAGGGGGCCACGATTTCACCTTTAAACCGATGAAAGACAAAGGCAAAGCATACAAACAGTGTTAGTAAGCTTCAGGTATGAAAATGTTGTAGCTCTTGGTTACCCTTCAGAGCACGACCTTTGAAACGCTTAAAAAAAATAAATGAAACAGTGTATGGTGTTAACTATTCTGGCTTCTATAGAAATTAACTAAGTAGTATTAACGGTAAAAATTGAGCCTAAAATGTTACTGTAAAAAAACAAGACTAAAGTCATCAGAAAACTGTCGACCTTGAAGGCTTGAACTGTCTGGATGAGCCTTTAAAGGTAGAAAAACCGGTTCACTGTGTCATTATTCATTCTTATTAAATTATTTTATAATAACACAGTTTATTATTTAGTTATTTATTCTCAGTGTGCGTGTTTGCGGTACGCAAAATCTCTTCCTGTTCGGACGGACGAGCCTTGTACCTCATCTATTTATAATTATATCGCTTCTGTCGGACGATTGCTGAGGACTAACAAAGATCGCTATACGATCTATTGTGTCAGGTTAGGTTTGGAAATCTAATAATATGCAGGGACAAATAAGAGTAGTAGATAACTAGATTAGTCTTTGTTCAAATAAAGGCAAGGATACCTACGGCTAAAGATATTAAATTTGCTGTAGTAGGTAATTACGCTTATTAATCGCTTTTGTTACGGCCTGTTATAATTAAGAGATCTTCACATACATACTGACATAATTATTATCCACACTTATAACTACGATTAAGTAATTGTAAACTGTTTATTAGAAGTCAATAAAATAATGTTAATAAAATGTAAGAGTTGAGAATTCGTGTCCTGAAAATCAGGCCCCAAGTTTCCCACAAATGCTTACCTACTGTGTCTACATATACACTAGAAACAATTAAATTATTTTGTATTGTGGCGAGAAAATAAATCTTATAATTATTAATTTTAAATCCAGTCTAAACTTCAACATCTTGAACATTATTCTCGCTGAAAACATAAATTTCTCGTTGAGTTTACAAGCTTAACGCTTTATACGTACATACTTATAACATAAAGAGTAACTACGCAGCTTTTCACACCCTCTATCCATTATGTAGACTCCATTTACCTATGCATAATTTCGATGGCTGAAAACGCGCGACCTTTTCAGAAGCAGCTATCGGTCTCTCGTATCATCTCATACATACATTGTTTACACTCTCGTCCATGTGGCTATTTTCGACGTGAACTTTAGACGAAGTGTACGTTTACACAGTGCGATTAGGAGAAACAAACCTTACATAACCGCGTTTACACATACGTAACTGAATTACGCATTATTAATTTAGGGGAACATGGGGCTCAATGGATCACTTTTTTTTCTGAAGGCTTTTTCGGTTACATTTTTGATTTATTGACTGAGGTTTTTAATTCAATATATGAAAGCATGTTTAATAAATCAGGTTTTTTTTTCAAATGCTTGTTTTACAGTTTCGTTTATTTTATAAGTTTTTTTTTTCTCAAACAGGGAATTGATCCATTGTGGCCCATGAATGGGTCACAATGAATCAGAGTTTGAGTCACAGTGGATCGAATGGGGTACTATGAATCATAAGTGTTTAAAATAAAATAAAAATCACTTATGATTAATTTATTCCAAAATAAATATAATCAGTCATTGCTTTAATCAATCTTCGTTGCAAAATCACAATAATATACTTGTTAGATTAATAATATAGCAAATTATGAAACAAAACAAAATCCGAAACTTCTACTACTTTTGTTTAGTTTTACACCAAAAAATCATAATTATTTTCGTTTTACATCATAAGCTTCTTGAACATGAGTAAACCTTCTAAAAATCTTAAGTAACGACATAAACAATTGAACAAATTAAAGTAACAAAAAGTCACTTCTAAGTCTTGCAGAATTTAAAAATAAAAAAAAAACATCTTAAACTGTCTTACGAGCTATTAATATTTTTAGCATAGTAAATTTGAAAAATCAACATCGAAATAATATAAACCCTCCGTTCTTTTTGATTGAGAATGACGGGCAGGTGATTTCTTTTTTTTTTATGGTAGGTTTACGGGCAGGTGGTTTGGATTTGAGCAGATTCGCGAAGAAAACTGACCTCTGTCTCTTCATCTTTTTCCCCTATGACTCTTGCAATATAACAATATGTAAGTCTCCTTCTTTTGGTAAACTATTTATTGGAGTTAATTTATCCGGATTAATTGTTAAAACTTCAGCTTCTTCTTCAAACATTGGTTTTTCTTCAGAAAAGATGCTAATTCGGTCGTCTTCTTTACTGGAACTGTCACTATATTAGAACTTTCTTTTCACAGCAGCCTTAATCTGTATCTTAGCCTTTTTCTGCTTTAATTCCTCGACTTTTCTTTCAATTTCGGCCTTTTCTGGTGTATCTGTCGCAATCATGGTTTTACCTTTTCATCTAGCTGTTCTGCCACCTTTTCTAGGGGCAGCTTTTGGTAAACTACGAAACTCTAATGGAATAATAAATATTCCTTCTTGTTTATCAATTTAGGCCTCCAAATGTCGGAAGGCATTAGCGTTTGGTCGCAGCATGAAGCAAAAGATGGGTTTACAGATAATGTATTAAGGTCTGGAACACAATGGAATAATTTTACTGGTGTGCAAGGTGGTAGAGTTAGATCTTGATTCACATGGCCTTGAGACGCAATAGAAGATATGGATTGTTCTGGCCGAGTGTCATTTAGAAATTAAATAGGAAGTTGAAAGCAGTTTTCAAGGGATGGATTGTTGGATGGTGTATTTTGAAGGTTAGTAATGAGGATTAGGTTATCTTCGATTCCAGATGGTGTCTTTAAAGGTGGCAATATATATGGTGATGGACTTCTTGTTCTGTTCTTGTCTATTCTAATAAAATATATAATTTCTTGTTCTATTTCGCCTAGATTTGGCTTATATTGCCTGCCAGTAACTTCGCTTGGTGCGAAGTCAAGGACAGTAAAAATATCCGTAAAAAATTCCCGTAGCCTGAAATACATTACATATGTTACCAATCTATAAAGACCAATCTCTGTTTTCCTTTGTCTATCACGTAGCATGTTGAGCTTTAAACAAGTAGGAATAGAACTTACTTTGAAACTCGAACCTTATTGGGGAACAGTGGATCATGATCCAACGAACCCCATTACCACTTGATTCACTGTAACCCATTTACTAACAACGGAAATAATATTTTTAGAAAAATATTAATCGGTTATATCGCACTACTTAGTACGGTTTTATACTATTAGGCACACATACTTAAGAAAAATATGCAAACACTTTAAAATATCTAAATAATTTTAAACCAGAGTAACTTCAAACATTACGTAAATTATTTTTTTCGTACTCACCTACTGACCGACGCGCTGTCGCACATCCTCCCGTTGTGACTCAGTAATGGCGACTGGTCGGGTGGCGCGGGGTAGGGGATAGCATTAACGAAACCGACGCGTGATTGTGTGAGTACAATAGATACAGAGTTATAGAATTTGATTCACTGTTCCCCGTGATCCACTGTTGCACATGTTCCCCTACTGTTTATACAAATACGCTACCTCGGAAAGTTTTTCTACCTACAATTGTCCATTGTTAATTTTGACAGTTTTAATTAATTTAGAGTTTCCTTTTTCTCATAATTAACTGTTTACTGTGAACAAGCAGAAGTTATAGCGGTTACCGCTTTACACTGTAAAAATGAACCTCAATTATTTTTGTAGCCATAAGCGCTGAAATACGGGAGTTTGAAGCCTATTTTGCCGGAACAAAGGATGTTTTGTTCAACCGAATAAATAAACGTGAAGTGTATTTTTAACGAATAAAACATACCGGATACTCGTTCCGATATTTTAAGATAAAACATTTTTATTTCAAACATACTTAATTGCGTATTTTGCAGATAAAACATCAGTGAGCAAATTTCGCTTATCAGATAGTTACTTATTTACAATTAAGTTGGTACATAGTGTTATCTTTGTTGTAGATCGTCAGCTACAGCAGACATCTTAATTTGCACCAGATTTTTCTGAGATCGATTATCCTGTTATCTTTGTATCCCGCCTGGTGAATAAGTTGGTATTTAATTATTCATATCATTGCGAAGGCGTTGGAAGGCCTTCCACAAGGTGAACCGGTAACCTGGCCTGGTAAGGGTCAGTGGAACCCGATGGAATGCGAGGCGCTCAGGGCAGGTCATTGTGGCGACACTTGTTGGATGCCTATGTCCAGGAGTGGACCTCTTGCAATTAAAATTATGATGATGAAATACTTGAAGAATAGAGAAAATACTTGAGAAAAGTATGGTGTGTCTGTGTACCTTCTTATCAGTAACCTTTTCAGGGTGCCACTAACACTGTTGACATTCGCCTGACAAAGTGACAAACTATCGGTTTGAAGCGTTACACACTTGTGTAACGCTTGTCAACGCTTTTATAGCAAGTATATTGATACGCAAAACAAACAGGATAATCGGTATTACTACTAGTAAACAAATATACTGGCACGTGACTGGAACATTAATAAATGGATAGGTAGGTGCTGTCTAAAAAGAAATATGTGCGGAAATAAAGTTACGCAGACGAAACTTAGTAAATATTGCCAGAGGTAAAAAGAATTGTGGGCACTTTACTGGCAAGACATGTGTTCCGAATTGAGTAGAATGTTTTATGAAAAAATCCACCTTGTCTGTGCGAATCCGTAGCTTTAATGGCTTGTCCAAGCAGAGCGGATTAAGTTGTTTTAGCTTCGATAAAATGTGACTTGAAATCTCTGACGTTCCTCTGGCATTCATTTAATGTATATGCGTACACTCGAAAGTAAGGATTGAAAACCAACGTTAGGCAACTGCAACGTAGTTGTTTAACATTATGAATCAACTGGACTTGTGTGTGTCATTGTTTTTTATTTTGTTATTCATTTAAGTTTTTCATAAATACTTGTTTCTTCACTATGCGTGTCTGTAAGCTAAGTAAATGTATTTCTTTTCTTTTTTTCTAATAAAAGATGCACAGTGAAGATTAGGCATAATATCTAAGATAATAATTCACATCACTTGTTATTGAGATCGCTCTATATGTGCTGATATCAGCATCCTTTGTCTTCTTTGTTTTATTGTCTTTACACAAATATGTACGCTACACCAAGTACAAAGGTTGGTTTTCGAATGCTTCCAGATTATTCTATCTGTTATTAAATATTTTTAATTTATTTGATTATTACGTATTAATTAAATGTCTTGATTGGGTGTTTACTTGTTATTCGTAATTTTTATCAATCTAAGTATCTATAACTACGTGTAATCTTTTTTATGGCCTATGAGTATCAAAAGTACCGCTTTGTCATACTTTCATACTAAAATAGTATTTCAGTCGGTTTTACTCGTATATCCGGATTGAATTAAGCTCTTTTACAACACAAAAGTGAATACGTAACATACTAAATAAGTATCTATGGTAAGTCTCTAGCCTATCCGGTAAAATAAATTGTCGTGTCAACGAAAATCTCGTTTTAAATTTCAGTTCTCCATAGCGGTTACGCGTATGTTAAAAGAAAATTTGGCATTCTCCATTGGCCAAGCTCTATATACGCAATGCTGTAGTTTCCCTGTTACATAATTTACCAGAATTTCCCGTAATACTGCCTTTTTGGCGATACTTTTTCGGAAGCGGCTAACTGTTCTAACTTTGTTATCATGAGATTGTAAGTACTTTCATTCAAGGGTACTTTGTCCTGTGGTCCTTACCACGATCTCTTAATGACCTAAACTGAACTGTTAAAGGGATGGAACTCAATAGCTCTTTCTCGCTCGCACGCCTGACATTTTAACACGTCATGGTACGGCCCGGTTTGTAGTTCATAACGGATTTGTTCCTGTATATCTATTTTTAGATTATCCCTACATTCCCTTTTGTTTCATTTGTTCCATTGCCTACCAATCAATAACCACAGAGCGTTGAAAGGTAGATATGTAGGTAAGTAATATTTTAGACAAGCTTTTTCCCGCGGTTTCGCTCTCATGAAACCACTTTTTCTCCGCCTAAGGGTTGGTTTTTGAAAAATCCTTTCTGATTTTCTGTGAAAAGCAACAGCTTTCTAGGTCTAACGGTTTAAGCTGTGCGTTTATGATTCAGACCTTTTCTTTTTAGAAATTAATTTTATTTACTCACATCTTTTATTTACAATCTTCGGCTTTATCCACGTTATAGTAGAAAATTATCCCAAGGGAATTTACTTCCAAGATAAAAACATATCCTAAGTGCTATTCCAAGGCATGGTTTTCCCGTGGACCAAGTTTCATCGAAATCCATTCAGCCGTTCGTGCGTGAACAAACATACACACACGTATACGCCTTTTTTTCATCGCTGTTTCGAATATTTCAGGAGAAAATGACATGCTATAGAAAGGTTATTCGATGATGGTTACAACAAGAATAGTGAGAACGTAGGAAAACGAAGTAGTACGCGCTACCTGTTCCATCTCGATGACTTTGTAGACAGTTGATACCTCCGTGTTTGATAAAGCATGATGGAATTATATTATTTTGTTGGTTTGTGTCTTTGGTTTGGTTACTGTTTCCAGTTATCTTTTATCAGTAGGTATGTTGATTTGTCTGGTCTTCACTTAACCTTTCATTATTAAATCCATGAAGTTTTGTTACCTATTGTAGGTATTCAATTACCTAATCTAGAATTTTAATAGAATTGGAAATTATTGCCAAAATCTCTTTGCATCTCCATGATGAAGTACTCCATGATTGTTAACATACAAAATTATATGGCTCTTACTTCTGACTCTGTTTTTACAAATGTATTTTTATGTTACTACTTCTAAACGTCAAATCAACCTTATCAAGCCAATAAAATAGTAATAAAATGTTACTGTTTTATGTAGCACCAATTGTCGGAAGTCTGCACTACACCAATCGGGTGAAAGGGCGTTTTAACTCTTCCGGGTTTCCATAGAAGGAAATGTTATCAAACAGCGTTTTGTGGAAAATCTCCAGTCTGAAACGTCAAACTGGAAAACGAGTTTGTATGAACGTATGTGTGTGTATGTTTGTTACGCTGAAAGTGCTATGTGGATTAACATTGGCGCAGTAAATAACCAGTAATAGGAAGTTTTTTTTTTGTTTTCTGATCTTGCAATCAGTCATTCCAGACTATGACCAGCGCTGTGTGCTCATCGCATTGTGCATGAGGGCACAGCTTTATGCTGAGCGTTCGGCTGTTTTGCACTGATGTGGCGCATATCTTTCCTTTAAAATGTTACGTTTGTCTAGTTTTTAGTTGCGTCATTCCGTGTAAATAAACTGCTTTTCTTTCTTTCTTTTCTTTCTTTCGTAAGCAGATGTGGTGAGTGCTTTTTGTCGTTTAGGGTGCTGCTCCCATTAGAGCCAGCCCTTTACTCTTCATTAGTTGGATGTCAGACCCTCCAATCGTCGAAAATATCACGCCGCTTTTTAAGCCGACGTATGATCTCACTCGGGGATAGTGAGTTACCCTGCTAGCTGGTTTGGGTGCTTCAACAATCTTAGTTTATAGTTCGCTCCATGAGTGTCTATTTCTGGTTTAACCAAGGCATGTTTAGAATTTCATGGACCTTTCTTGTTTTTATAAACCATGGTGCACTCGAGATGTGTTTCAGTATGTAGTTTTGAACTCTAGCTCTCTGTTAAACCATTGTTTTAGAGGCCCTGGATACCATCCACCTTATTCCAAAACGCAACCTAAAATAGTTCCGGGACTATTACTAGGTTTAATCCCGATTAAACGCTATCTAAATGTAGTTTTCGGGATTATTACTAAATTTAATACCAATTAAAAGCGATCTAAATGTATTTCCGGGACTATTATTAGGTTTAATGCCAATTAAAAATAGTAATAGTCCCGGAACTATTTTAGGCCGCGTTTTGGAATAAGGTCCAAAAAGGTTTTATGAAGAAGTAGGAAGTAGGATAGTTTTTATCCCAGGAGTATATGTTCCCTTAGGATAATTTTCGATTTTCACGTGGGAGGACCACGCCAGCCACTCTGGCAGAATCTTGTGTGGTTATCAAATCATCGAACCATTATTTTTTGAAACCTCATTCGGAACTTGCACACCGTTATAGGCAAAGAGCGTGACCGCACGTAATAAGTAGCTAAATATTTGAAAAGATATAAGTATAATGGAACATTAACTACCAAGGCGAATGCCCGTTGTTTTGAAGAGACAAGGTGAATGTCTCACAAATCTGTTGCCGCTTACATTTACATAAAATATTAACACTATAGTACTTCACGATTCGAACATCACGTTCCAAAGTCGTCAGTTTTATGGATCTAATAATATTCACTCACCTACCTACAATGCGTTCCAAATGAGAATAGGATCGATTGCCATGTTGTGACGTCACGATTTACTATCAAATCGGGGAAAGAAATTGTTAAAATGTTTATTTACCAAAAATATAATTTATTTACGAACTGTGAACGAAAAAGTTTAATCAGAATCCGGTTCTTCAATGTTACTCAGCTTCTCAGTTCTTCAATTTCGCCAAAATTTCTTCGATTTGACAGTACGACGTGACGTCGAAAAAAATTATAAAAAAAAAACAACATGGATCGATCCTATTCTCATTTGGAACGTATAGTACCTTACGTGTATTACCTACCGTTGTTAATATAGTACCTAATTAAAATAATTAAAATACTACTACTTACTACACGATTGAAAGCGCGTGGATATTTCTCATTAAGTTTTTTTTTGTTATTACTTTGTTTTTTAACTTTAGT
This sequence comes from Leucania comma, assembly GCA_958295575.1. Lineage (NCBI taxonomy): Eukaryota > Metazoa > Arthropoda > Insecta > Lepidoptera > Noctuidae > Leucania > Leucania comma. Next base: position 10,489,440 of record OY282468.1, read on the forward strand.
TTGTAGCGATATTTATGACGTAATATTGGAACCAGAATTTGAAATCGTGAATCGCGGTATTAAAGTTTTCCACGCGATTAGAATATATACAACAGAGGGCCCTTTGTTATGTATGTTCTAAGGAAGCAAGCACACAACCATAGATCAAAAAACCAAGCTATATATGGTTTAGAGCTCTATCTTCATGCTAAGCCCCAACTCGAAATCAACTGTCGGGCAGTTTCCCGGACCAGACATACATCTATCTAGTCGGAGGTCCCCCCTTTTTAACGGAGATATGTTTGGGTTTGACACCCTGTTCCGCATACTTCAAAAAGTGTAACTTTGCTTACCAACCTTCGATCGAACGCTTCCAAGATACAGCTGTTCGATTCCATTACCTTGAAATCTTACTATGTTTCCATTTTGTTTTCATCATCATTTAATTTCCGTCGTGACAATATAAGCAGGGATTTAATATTGTAATAATGTATGAAATATGTAATCCCTGCTTATATAGTTTCTCTATCCTACAAAATATTTACTTCCTAAATACACCGTTAAATTTTGGACGGTTTAATCCCGCGGAGGGTCGATTCGGTACATGAAACACTATCGATTTGTAAAGAAAAAAATAAAAAAGTACCTTTTTTAAACTTGTACGAAATTAATTTCTTTATGTAAACGTCAGCTGAGCGAGGCCAATGAACTGTAGGTAGTTAATACGCAACGACTGACAACTACTTTGCAAGGCCATTGACTCGTTTACTTAAAGAAATTAATTTCGTACATGCGTACCTATATTAATTCGACTTTTAGAAAAAAAGTATTTTATTTTTTAATTTTATCTCTACTAATGGATAATATTTCATGTATCGAATCGACCCTCCGCGGAATTAAAACGACTAAAATTTAACGGTGTAAAAGCAGGGATTTAATATTGTAATAATGTATGAAATATGAAATCCCTGCTTATATTGTTTCTATTCTACAAAACATTTACTTCCTAAATATATTATCAGTCACGTTGTTTTATATTTAAAAAGATTTCTAAGGTTGTTGGGCACGAAGGTCGCGTTCTAGTCATTTAATTATAGGATTACGAACACGTCAAGTTTGTCGCGTGACTGCTGGGCAAGCTCCGCAGCCGCAATGCTGTTTTGTTATGGCTTCGTCTGTACATATTAGCATTTCTAGCTCCGTGGATTGTATGCTACCATCACGCAAAAATATTTTCGTTAGCCATGCTTCGAACATTGTGCTCCTGATCCCTCCACCCATGAGGGGATAAAACTGGTAGCTATTTATTATTTATTTATTTAAACTTCATGAACAGTAGTGGTATGTAAGCGGACTTATTGCAACAAGGCTTTCTCTACCAGTCAACCTTTAGTTTAAAAAAAACCCTTTTACGAAAAAAAAAAACTTCGAATATTGTGTATTGTGTGTATATATGTTTGTGTGATGAGCACGATAATTTGTTCTGTATTATTTATTTATAATATGTATGTATTTAGAAATATATAAGTATGTTTATCAGCTGTCTGGTACCCATAACACAAGCTTTACTTAGCTTTTGGGACTAGACGGTGTTGTGTGATAGTTGTGGAAATAATATAATAATATATAATTAATATTGTGCTGAATGAGCACTGAAGTGCACTTTATTAAACAGTTCCGCTAGACCGCTACGGTACAAACCATGTTTATTATTATTGAGATTATCATTACAACAGCATTGTAGACGATACTCTCTCAAATGTATTTAAAGTTAGTTGAAAATGTTTATTAAATCAATAGAATACATGCCTATTGTTCCGAATGTCAATATCGAGTTTAGTCTACATAACATAACGTCAGATGGATTTATCGTTCAGCATAATTTTCCCGCTACCAGGGCTGCGGATTGTTCGAAAGATTTACTGTAGCCTCGCAGAGCAACTGAAGGAACACGAATGGGTTTGGTCTGACACTCTCACTCGCTCCACTCAGAGAGAGAGGGATAAGTCATTTGATGATATAAATCATATATATTTTCTCGAACGGTGGGATTGTCCGAAAACGTTTTTGCAGCCCTAGAACGCAAAGTGCAACTGAAAGAACACAAGTGGTTTTTTTTTCCAGTAAAATCTGACACTCCCTCACGCTACCCAGAGCCGGAAAAGTTATTTGATGATTTTTTTCTCGTGGAAACTGCGTCTATGCAGTAGGTAAAATATAACAAATAACACGTTATTTGTTATATTTTATTGCCCATGATTTATCGCACATTATCCTTGCCTATGTGATAATATAATAGGTATTTTTTTATCTAGTCACGTACAAGCAAACCGCAAACTTTCAATACCGTTCGATTTATTACCCTGGTGAATATTTAATGAGGGAATACTGTCAATGGGTGGAAAAATAATTACGGAGAACAACGAAACAATCGATATAAACCATTAACTGTCTGAAAACCACCATCTGGAGCTAGGTAAAGCCTGAACTGACTTGTAGGTACGATCGATTTGAAGCTAATTATAGAATAACCGGTACGGCGATGTTAATTTTCTACGAAAAAGCTAGATTAACTTGGGCCGCGAAGACATAGCCCGCCTTATTCCAAAACGCGATCTAAAATAGTTCCGGGATTATTACTAGTTTTAATTGGCATAACTTTGAAGCTCCAAGAGGACACCGGTGTCCAACACCTATTGTCTTTCTATTGTGTCTCTAATTACGGTATTCAAAAGGTTAAACCTAATAATAGTCCCGGAAATACATTTAGATCGCTTTTAACTGCTATTAAATTTAGTAATAATCCCGAAAACTACATTTCGATAGCGTTTAATCGGGATTAAACCTAGTAATAGTCCCGGAACTATTTTAGATTGCGTTTTGGAATAAGGCGGAGCGAGTTCATATCGTGCTTCAAGATCTAGGAACTAAAAACTTTCATTATAACTGGTTGCGCCAATTTGCTATGTTCCGCGATTTTGTTTTTTTGTAATTTATTTTTTTGGCCTAGCAATCCTATCCCTTCCGTTTATTTCCCCGCACGACCTCAAGAAAGGATTTGACATTGACGTTGTGTGCATCGATTGTGAATGTGACCGCACCGCTAACACGCCCGCTCGAAATTACAAGAAAATTGACTATTTTCGTGATCCAATCATTCAGAGACTCCACAATAGTGCTGTGTTAGTGCAATACAGGACCTGGCAGTGATTTAAATGTGCGAAGACGAGGATCGGCCGGTGCCACGTGCAATCTTCGAAGTGCCACGTGCAACCAACGAAGTCTAAAGGTCAGTGCTCCTTCCCAATACATTTATTCCATGCCAGGCGCAGTATCTGCATATTGTTAACAAACCTAAGATCGCTTTTCAAACCTACAGTCCATTAAAACATCAAGCAAATTCGCGCAACCATTACTTTTTGGTCCATACGAGCAGGATCGTGAATCATTTTCTTGTAATTTCGCAATATAGTATTTGTTCCATAGGGAATAAACGCAACGCGCCTGTTTACCTAGATATAATAGTAGAAAACCCGCATCTAGGCATTTAGGCAACTATACGTTATTTCGCTCGTATAGTTAAAGAGTCATTGATAATTACGGTACCTACGCCGTCAACCGCACCGCATAATTATAGTTAGCTACGTAAATATCAGCGTAGATATAAATCGATCGCATTCCTTTTCTTGTCAAAATTCATTCGACCATCCTACAAATTGCATGTAGGTAGACGCATTTCAAAAATACCCGTTCATTGTTGAGTGAATATTTGTAGGAAACGGATAAACCATAGATTATATAGACAGGTTATTCCGTTCGTTCGCCGTTCGCTTTGTTGTTTACAATATTACCATATTGTTATCTGATAATTATCGCTTACTTAATAATTCGTTAAGTGTTTGTTTGAGTGTATAGTGTGAATATATCAAGACAAGATGTCTCTTAAGGGAACCAAGGTTAGTACTGATTTAAAGGTTCAGTTAAAGCTTTTATACGCTGAAAGGGACTCACAGTTTTCACGTGTTCAATCAATTTGTGATAAATCTTTGCAAACCTCGGATCTGGCGATTAGAGATGCTTTCTTGTGTTCGTTGGAAACTTTAGATAGTTTGCGCGAGGATTTTAAATCTACAATTAAGAATATAAACATTTTAGAGTTGGAGTTAAATCCTGATTACTGTGTGAGTTATCAGGCATTGTCGTCCTTTGATGACTTGTATTGTCGTATCAAACGTATTGCTAGGAGTTTAGAGACTCCCCCCCCCGCGAGTGGTTTATCTAACCCTCCTCGCGAACGCCCACGATTGCCGCCAATTCAAATACCTGAATTTGATGGTGACATTCGAAATTGGAATTTATTTATAGATAGTTTCGAAAATATAATACATAGGAACACATCGCTGACAGATCACGAGAGATTGCATTATCTCGTAGAAAAATTGACCGGTAAGGCAAAGGCTGTCTGTGCTGGAATTACGTTTAGCGCTGAAAATTACAATTTAGTTTTGAACACTTTAAAAACAAAATACGAAGATAAGCGATTAGTAGCCACCGCATATTTAGATCAATTATTCGATTTGAAAAGTTTTTCCGTTTGTAACGATCATAATTTAGAGAAGTTTTTAAATATTTTCGCATCATCTGTTCGTGCAGTAAAGAACCTAAAGGTCAATGACCTCTGTGACTTTTTGTTTTTGTATATCGGTTTAAAGAAATTAGATCCTCAAACTGTTCGTCTGTTTGAAACGACTCAGCGCGGTAAAGAAATACCTAAGTTCGAAGATTTAGAATCTTTTATTCGCGACCATATTAAGGTGTTGCAGCGCACGTCGGCACGTCATGAAGCCACGAATAGGACAGGTTCCGATCGCCGTATAGACGCGTCATCGAAGTCAGTCAAGACTGCACATACGCTAGTTAATACCGCCTCAACACCTGACTGTTCTCTGTGTAAGGGTAGCCATACACAGCTGTACAAGTGTTCGGAATTTCAGAGATTATCGCCTAGTGATCGTTACAAGTTTGTCCGCACTAATAATTTGTGTTTTAATTGTCTAAGTGACAAACATCTGGTTACGTCATGTAACAGTGGTGGTAGCTGTCGTAAATGTCTAGCTAGACATCATACCTTCTTACATTTTGAGAATAGTAAGCTGCCATCGCAGCAGCAGCCTGCGCAGACGCGCGACGCTTGTGACGCGCGGCCTGCTGCAAGTGCAAACGACGTAACATTGTGTTCGCTTTCCGCCGCTGGTACTCAAATCACTACCGTTTTACTTGCGACCGCGCAAGTTGTCATTGTAGATGCCTTTGGCAAACCGCGCACCGTTCGGGCGCTACTAGATGGCGCTTCCCAGAGTAATTTTATTACTCGGGATTGTTGTCAACGCCTTGGTTTTAGTTTTAATAATTGGTCATCCCGCTCAGAAGTGAAAGGTTTTGGAGGTTTAAAGGCAACCATTCACGGTTCCATTAAAATAATATTTAGTTCACGTTTTAATCGTAATATTTCGTTTGAAATGGATTCGCTAGTCGCAGATAAGATTACGGAACGGTTGCCCACGGTACCGGTTGACACGTCCATGCTGACGGAGTTTAAGAACTTGCAGTTAGCCGACGGAAATTACGCTTTCCCTGGAGATATCGATCTATTGATCGGTGCTTCGATTCTCCCGCATCTCCAGTTATCACGTAAAATTCAAGGTCTTCCGATGTACCCCGCTCCGCACGCACTGGAAACAGTTCTCGGGTTTGTTATAGTTGGTTCCGCACCCGCTTGTTTAAATAATTACTCGACTGTGTCGCACTGTTGCACCGTCGAGCCGCCGCTTGAGTCTACCATCCGCAAGTTCTGGGAGATTGAAGAGGTCAATGTCCCGCCTATTCTCAGCCCTGAGGATCAGGTCACTGAGGAGATTTATACCCGCACGACTACTCGTGATAAAGATGGTCGTTATGTTGTCGCGCTCCCTTTCAAGGGTGATATTTTTTCGCTCGGTGGCTCCCGTGCCTCCGCAGAAAAACGCTTTCTATGCTTGGAACGTAAGATGCAGGCGTCTCCTAAGTTGAAGCAAGCCTATGATGATGTGCTGATCGAATATTTAGATAAAGGTTATATCTCATCAGCGCCTGCCGAGACTGAGGAGACACGTGATTACCCGTTTTACATCATCCCGCACCATGGAGTTGTTAGAGAAGACAAACTTACAACTAAACTGCGTGTGGTTATGGATGGTAGCGCTAAGACTAGTACTGGCATATCGCTTAACGATATCTTGTATTGTGGTCAGAACCTCCAGGGTAACTTATTTGAAATAATAGTAAATTTTCGCTTGTTTGCTATTGCGCTCTCTGCCGATGTTCGGCAAATGTTTCTTAGTATTGGAATCAGAGAATGTGACCGCAGATTCCAACGCTTCTTGTATAGATTTTCTCCGCAGGAACCTTTGAAGGTTTACGAATTCAATCGTGTTTGTTTTGGGCTTAAGTCTAGTCCCTTTCACGCTCTTCGCACTATCAAGCAGTTGGCCGCTGACGAGGGTGATACATACCCGAAAGCAAGGGCCACTATTGAAACCGGATTGTACATGGACGATTTTGTGTACAGTGTACCTAGTGAAGCAGAGGCTATAGAGACCGCTGCTCAAGTAATCAGCCTCATGAAGTCCGGTCAATTTGATCTGGTGAAATGGACAAGCAACTCGCAAGCTACATTAGAGTCGATTCCACCGTCACACCGGTTGACTTCGGTAAAGGAATTCGATGATAGTGATTCGCATAAGATCCTTGGTTTAAGTTGGTCACCCGCAACTGATATGTTCAGTCTTAAAATTAGCTCGACTCCGCCAACTTGTACCAAACGCGTTATCCTAGCATGTGTAGCTCGGATATGGGATATAATGGGTTTTGTAGCTCCTGTCGTTTTATATGCAAAGCTGCTTATAAAAGAGCTTTGGCTTTCCAACTGTGATTGGGACGACACCGCTCCTGAAAGTGTTGCCAAGTTGTGGGCTCGCTATAGGAAAGAGCTTCCAATGCTCGATCAGATACAGATTCCTCGCCATGTTGGTATAGTACCAGACACTGTTGTTAATGTGGTAGGTTTCGCAGACGCCAGTGAGAGGGCTTACGGGGGAGTGGTTTACTTTCAGGTCCAAAATGGCGATAACATTTCAGTTTTCCTCATTAGCGCAAAATCAAAGGTATCTCCTAGTAAGGTTGTCTCTCTTGCTCGTCTCGAACTCTGCGCTATTCTTATGTTGGTTCAATTGATTACATCTATAGTCAAAACTTGTCGTCCTCGCATTAATATAGAGAGAATTGTAGCGTTTTCAGACTCAACCGTTGCCCTATGTTGGGCCCACTCTTCACCCCATCGATGGGGCACGTTTGTCGCAAATAGGGTGGCTAAGATTCAAGCTGAATTGTCACCGGAAAATATGTTCCATGTCGCTGGAACAGAAAACCCAGCTGACTGTCTCTCACGTGGTTTGCTTCCCGCGCAAATTTTAAATCATCCGCTTTGGTTTTGTGGCCCTCCCTGGCTGCATACCACTCCTAACGAGTGGCCAAATGCTCCGTTTAACCCCGCTACTGTTTCAGAACCACCCGAGGAGAAGAAACATACGCTTGTAGTATCAGTTCCGCGTGAAGAGTCAGTTGTTTTGTTGTTGTCTAATCGAGTCTCGTCTTGGTCGAGACTATTACGCTGTGTAGTTTACGTCCTAAGATTTTTGAGATTATTACCATCGCGTGGTTCTATAATCGCAGCTGATTTGGATAGAGCTGAATCAGTTGTACTTCGAGAGTTGCAGAAATTTTATTTTTCAAAAGAATTTCGTAGTTTAGAATCACATAAACCTTGTAGTCCCGCACTTCAACATTTGAAACCATTTTTGCAAGACGGACTCATTCGTGTCGGTGGCCGTCTGCGAAATGCTAAGTTAGAGTTTGAACAAATGCATCCAGTAGTTCTACCACGCAGGGATCACGTTTTGGATTTGTTGGTGGACTATCACCATAAGGTGAATTGTCACGCTGGTCCCGATTTATTAATGTCCATTCTTCGACAGAAGTACTGGATACTTTCCGCTCGCAATTTGATACGCGCTAGAGTGCACAGATGTGTGCCCTGCTTTAAGCTCCGCCCGCGTTTCAACGCGCCGGAAATGGCCGACCATCGTTCTTGTCGTGTTGTACAGACGGTGAAACCTTTCATACATACTGGGACGGACTATGCTGGACCGTTTAAAGTCACTATTGCCCGTGGTCGTGGTATACGTTCCACAAAGGCATACATTTGCCTATTCGTTTGTATGACAACTCGTGCGGTTCACATAGAGTTAACCAGTGATTTGAGTACGCAGGGTTTTATGTCTGCATTTAAACGATTTTTATCTCGCCGTGGTCCCGTTAAGCGCTTATACTCTGACAACGGCACAAATTATGTTGGAGCGCGACGCAATATTTCGGAATTACATACATTCTTACGCTCCAAGTACTACCAAAGTGAATTCGCCCATGTCTTAGCTGAGAATCGCATTGATTGGTGTTTTAATACGCCAGCAGCTAGTCATTTTGGTGGCAATTGGGAGGCGAATATTAAAAGCCTTAAGTCGCACCTGTTTCGGGTCATAGGCGAACAGATTCTCTCGTACGAGGAGTTGAGCACTGTACTCGCTCAGGTAGAGGCGTTGATGAATACGCGTCCGTTGTGTCGGACTTTGTCTAGTGATCCATCGGAGCCACTAGCGTTGACGCCGGCTCACTTCTTGACGACGACTCCTCTTAAATATTTGCCCGCTTTAGATGTCGAGACTGACAAACTGCAGCTCCACCCGCGTCACGCTCTGCTAGATAGCTTAGTTCAGTCCTTTTGGAAGCGATGGAGGACAGATTATCTGCATACGCTGCAGTCGCGTCAAAAGTGGAACACTCCTTCAGATCCAGTCACAGTCGGTACTGTGGTGATACTGAAGACTGAGAGTGCGCCTCCTCTGCACTGGCCTCTTGGTGTAGTGGAAGAAGTTTTTCCGGGTTCGAACGGAATAACGCGAGTCGTAAAAGTTAAAACCGCAACTGGATCGTACCTGCGTCCGGTTATTCGCCTCTGCCCTCTGCCTAATCAGTAGTAGTGGCATAGTTAGTTATAAGTTGTTTCGCTACCTAGTATTGATAGTTTAGATTAGTAATAGGGTTTAGTTTCGCTTTTGTTTTTTTTCTTTTCTTTGAAGGTAACCCTTCAAACCCGGGGGGAATGGTTGCGCCAATTTGCTATGTTCCGCGATTTTGTTTTTTTGTAATTTATTTTTTTGGCCTAGCAATCCTATCCCTTCCGTTTATTTCCCCGCACGACCTCAAGAAAGGATTTGACATTGACGTTGTGTGCATCGATTGTGAATGTGACCGCACCGCTAACACGCCCGCTCGAAATTACAAGAAAATTGACTATTTTCGTGATCCAATCATTCAGAGACTCCACAATAGTGCTGTGTTAGTGCAATACAGGACCTGGCAGTGATTTAAATGTGCGAAGACGAGGATCGGCCGGTGCCACGTGCAATCTTCGAAGTGCCACGTGCAACCAACGAAGTCTAAAGGTCAGTGCTCCTTCCCAATACATTTATTCCATGCCAGGCGCAGTATCTGCATATTGTTAACAAACCTAAGATCGCTTTTCAAACCTACAGTCCATTAAAACATCAAGCAAATTCGCGCAACCAATAACACCGGATTATTGATTTGATTCCTGATATGAGATAGTTTGAGGGTCTATACAATTGAATTTTTGAAATAATATCAGGTTTTTGTTGACGGTGGTAAATCTAACTTATTATAACAGGAGAAAGTAAGTAATCACTTACGTTAATCAACTTATGTATGTAACGCACAGCCGAAACTATTGTCACTAGGAACGTGAAATTTTTATGACGTAGGCGAGAACTAAGAACTAAAGAATTTTTGGAAATCTTAAGGGATTTTCGATTTTTTTCTTTAGGGCACCCTGTAAAGGATATATTTCCAAAAACTCCTTCAAAAAGAGGAAAATCGTTGCATGACGCTGCTAACAGGTGGTCCTTCCCCACTTTGCCTCATCTTAAGCAATCCAACGCAATGTTTTAACGGAGAGGCAACGAGAAAAAAGAGACATAACGCCTGAAAACTTTTGGCATTCGGTAATTCCGTGACATAATCGAATATATTTCACACAACTTGTTCCAGGAAATACGTGTTTTTTTAAAACTCTTGTAACAGTTATTAAGAAAAATTGTCGTCATTTAGAATCTCGATTAAATGTGCAAAGCTTCTTTATAAGTACTTTTTTATATTTTTAATAGATATACACCCCTATTTTTAAATGCACAAAAAAAATGGGGCTCAATCAGTACCTGTTTACTGATCATATTTGTGTAGTCAAAAGTACAAAAAACGAAATCCCAAAATTGTCCACGAAAAATTGTCATTATTGGTAATTTCATAATTGAATCATCATTCATAACAACTACTACTAGTAAATACTAAGCGCAGTGTTTTTCCATTTTTATTGACATTCTTTCATTCATAAACAATAACCTGTACAATGTTTCCATAAATCGAGTGAGATTTTGGGATATAAACAAACGCACATAACTTTGTTGTTTATGAATATTATGCATTGAGACTTTACTTAAATAATAACAAGACCTTTTCTAATAATCCCTTTAAGTACCTATTTGCCATAATTAAAAAATAGTGGTGTATATGTGTACATTATGAAGGGCCAAAAATCACGTAAAATATTCGATTTCTATAGAAGCTAGATAATATCCACAAGATATGTGTATCCAAAATATCTGAAGAAAGATGTGTAATAACATCATATACACGTAAGAGCGGTTGTATGTAAATATACCTCGGGTTACAAACCCGTAACTTGATCTGAGAAACAAGTGTTGCGGAGAAAAAAGTTGCTCGTTTTCGCTATCTATAAATATTATCAGGCTTTGATCAGTCATATCAGTTAACATGATCTTGATCTATCAGTTGCCTATCACTAACCGGAGGTTTAATTAATAGCTCTTTCTCGGGAAATACCCATTAACTTACTGATTTGAGATTGCGATTTACAAATCGAGTAGAGACGATAAAAATCTTCATTTCACTCCAGTTAATCGAAAGTCCAAGTGACATAACTGCTAGTAATGGTATACAGGGGGGCGCGGGCAGGGGCAGGGGCAAAGTCGGCCCCAGTCCCAACCTCAGCCCCAGCCTCGGCCCCAGCCCCAGCCCCAGGCCGAGTCAGGAAGCCAGCTGCTGACACTGGTGCAGCGGGAGCTGGCTGCTTTCCAGCAGCAGCTGCAGAAGCAGCTGCAGGAACAGCAGCAGCAGTTCCAGCTGCGGATCCAGCAGCAGCTGTCCCTGCTGGAGGGCATCGTGTTGCGCCCCCCACTAGCGGCCGCCGGCCAGCGAAGGGTGGCGTCCTACGCTGCCGCCGCGGCCTCGGCGGCTGCGCCCATGGCGGGCCCGTCAGGGCAGACCAGGCGCGTGGCCACGGCTGCGAACCCCGCCGGAGCGGCCCCACAGGCCAAAAAACAGCAGCAGGTGAGGCCAACCCCTAATGCTGCCCCTAAGAAGGGCAAGGCGGCACCGGCCACAAAGGCGGCAGGAGCCCCTGCCGTGGCGGCAAGCAGGCGGTCTAGGCCGCCTCCTCAACCTGCGGATTCTCTGGCCGAAGCCGGATGGCAAGTGGCCGGAGCCAAAAAGCAGGCTGGCAAGGCGGCTCGGGCTGCTAGGAGGCGTGAGCGGCAGAAGCTGAGAAAACGGACGGCCCTCGCGGCCAGGATTCGCACCCCGCGCTCTACGGCTGTAGTTCTTACACTGCAGCCGGAGGCAGCGAAAAAGGGTGCGACCTACGGCGAGGTCCTCCGTAAGGCGAAGCAGGCGGTGAACCTCACCGACCTTGGGATCACCGGGGGCTTCCAGATGCGGCATACCGCGACTGGTGCCCTGATGTTGGAGGTCCCCGGAGCCAACAGCGGCCCCACCGCAGACGCCCTGGCTGAAAAAATCAGGGCGTCCTTGGATGCGGAGGAGGTCCGGGTGTCCAGGCCCACAAGATGCGTCGACATGCGCATTATGGGCCTGGACGATTCCGTCGAGGTCGAGGAGGTCGTGGCCGCTGTCGCCAGGACGGGTGGGTGCCCTGCCGATCAGGTCCGGGCAGGCACCATCCGTGTTGACGGCACTGGCATGGGGGCAGTTACAGTGAACTGCCCCGTGTCAGCGGCCAGGAGCATCACCGGGGACGGCAAACGGCTTCTGGTGGGCTGGGTCTCCGCGCGAGTCAAGCTGCTGGAGCCCAGACCGCTGCGCTGCTATCGCTGCCACGTGGGCCACCACGTGGGGGTATGCTGCGCAGCGGAGGAAGATCGCAGCGACCGCTGCTTCCAGTGCGGTCAGCCCGGCCACAAGGCCGATACCTGCAGTGCAGCGCCGCACTGCTACGCATGTGCGGCGGCAGGCAAGTCGGCCGACCACCGGGCTGGGAGCAGGACCTGCGATCCCCCTGCCAAGGCCAAGGGCAAGGTCCCAAGGCCCGTCCCCGCGAAGATGCTCACCGCCGCGGCTGCCCCGCTGGCTGCCGCCGCCATCGCCTCCGCGGACGCCGCCGCCGCTAGGAGGGGACCCTCGCAGAGGGCACGGGAGGAGACTGTAATGGACTGTCAATAACGGCTCCATTACGTCTCCTCCAGGCGAATATCAACCACTGCGCCCCCGCTCAGGATCTGTTGCTCCAGAGCATGGCGCAGTGGTCGATCAACATCGCCGTTGTCTCCGAGCCGCACTTTGTCCTGCCCAGAGCCGACTGGGTTCAGGACCTGAGCGGCTCGGTGACACTTATTTCGTCGGCCGCCGCCGGTACCCCGGCACTCGAAGCCGTCAAGAAAGGCCGGGGTTGCGTGGCAGCACGGTTCGGGGACATAGTGGTGGTAGGCGTCTACCTGTCCCCGAACAGATCTCTCGCCGAATTGGATAGCTCCCTTTTGGAGCTGGATGCCGTCGTTGCTGGGTTTGACTCCAGCCTCCCCGTGGTCGTTTGCGGGGACTTCAACGCCTGGAACGAGGCGTGGGGTTCCCGGTTCACGAACCAGCGAGGTCGAAGGGTGGAGGAATGGGCCCTAGGACAGGGCCTAGTCGTACAAAACCGGGGTTCTGTCCCCACGTGTGTGCGGATGCAGGGCGAGTCGGTGGTGGACGTTACGTTCGCCAGCCCTGCACTGGCACCGCGCGTCGTCGACTGGCGCGTCATAGAGGAGGTGGAGACGTTCTCCGACCACCGGTACATCCGGTTTGACGTCTCCGCCCAGACCTCGACCGTGCCGGTCCGACAGACCCCGTGTGGTCCGCGTTGGGCGCTGAGGCAGCTGGACAGGGACCTGCTCCAGGAAGCCGCGATAGTACAGGCCTGGGTGCAAGCACCGGACAGGCCTGTCGACATCGACGTCGAGGCGGACTGGTTCCAGGTGGCCATGTCGCAAATATGCGACGCGGCCATGCCCCGAGTCCGGCCAGGACGTGCCCGGCGCCAAGTACACTGGTGGTCGCCAGAGATTGCGGCACTGCGCGATGCGTGCAATGCTGCGCGACGCCGGTATACTAGACACCGCAGGCGCCGCACCCGTCCACCGGGTGCGGAGGCCATAGAGGCGGAGCTGTATGAGGGATACAGGGCGGCAAAGCGCACCCTCCGAGCGGAGATAAAGCGGGCCAAACTCGAGGCCCGCAACGTGTGGCTGGAGTCTCTGAACGTCGATCCGTGGGGACGCCCATACAAAATGGTGATGGAGAAACTCCGCCCATGGGCTCCCCCGCTGACTCAGAGTCTCCGGCCCCAGCTCGTGGAGGGTGTGGTGAGCGCTCTGTTCCCTACGCGAGGGGAGCATACTCCCCCGCCTATGGCTCCGCCACCAGCAGCGGTGTCCGATGCGGACCACGACGGCAACGACGGCAACAATGCTCCAGAGGTGACCGAGGTGGAGATGAGAGTGGCGGTGCGAAGGCTGAGTGCCAAGAACACCGCCCCAGGACCCGATGGCTTGCCTGGAAAAGCCTGGGTCCTGGCCATGGAGGAACTCGGGTCTCGACTGAGAGGGCTCTTCAGCGCATGCATGGAGAGGGGCCAGTTCCCGCTTCGCTGGAAGACGGGGAAACTGGTCCTTATCGCGAAGCCGGGGCGCCCCGCGGACTCTCCGTCCGCGTATCGGCCCATTGTGCTGCTCGACGAGGTGGGCAAGCTCTTTGAAAGAGTAATTGCAGACCGCCTCGTCGTGCATCTGGCACGGAAGGGGCCTGATCTTGCGGACGGCCAGTTCGGTTTTCGCAGGAGGCGCTCCACTGTGGACGCCATCATGCGCGTGCGAGCCCTCACGACGGGGGATGCGGTGTCCCGGGGCAGGTGTGTCTTGGCGGTGTCTCTGGACATCGCCAACGCCTTCAACTCCCTGCCCTGGAGTTGCATTGGTAGGGCACTCCGGTACCACCGGGTGCCCGACTACCTCTGTCGGGTGATCGAGGCCTACCTGTCGGACAGGTTCATCATCTACCCCGGTCATCAGGGGGAGTTGAAACGGCGAGAGATGTCGTGCGGTGTTCCGCAGGGATCGGTACTAGGGCCGCCCTTGTGGAACATCGGGTACGACTACGTGCTGCGCGCCGACCTCCCCGACGGGGTCAGCGTGGTCTGTTACGCAGACGACACGCTGGTCCTGGCGCGGGGACGGTCGTACCAGGCGGCGGTCGAACTAGCGACGCGCGGGGTTGCGACAGTCGTGGAGAGGATACAGCAGTTGGGACTCGAGGTGGCATTGCACAAGTCCGAGGCCATGTGTTTTCACGGCCCTCGGAGCGCGCCACCTCCGGGCTCCCAATTAACGGTAGGAGGAGTTCACATCGGCGTCGGGTCGACGATGAAGTACCTGGGACTCGTCCTCGACAGCCGGTGGAACTTCAAGGAGCATTTCCGACGTCTGGCTCCCAGATTGAATGCGACCGGGGCTGCGCTCAAGCGGCTCCTGCCGAACCTGGGGGGTCCAGACGCCTCCTGCCGGAGGCTCTACGCAGGCATCGTTCGGTCCATGGCCCTTTACGGTGCGCCGGTGTGGGCGCCATCGCTACGAAAGCGAGTGGCGGCCCGGCTAACCGCCTGCCAGAGGGTCATGGCCATCCGTATGATTCGCGGATACCGTACGGTGTCCTGCGAAGCGGCGAGCCTCCTTGCTGGCCTACCACCGTGGGATTTGGAGGCAACAGTCCTTGCACACATGCATGATTTACGCGTGGAGATGCAACGTCGGGGCGAAACTCCGCTGCCGCGACAAGTCGCGGCATGGCGGACAGAGCTCCGGCGGGATCTCATGGTGAAATGGCGAGAGCGATTGTCGCAACCTCGTGCTGGGCACGCCACGATCGAGGCGGTAAGGCCCCTCTTTGAGGCGTGGCTGGAAAGGCCCCACGGCGTCGTCACCTTCCGTTTGGCGCAGGTGCTGACCGAACACGGCAAGTTCGGTCCGTACCTGTACAAGATTCGTGCGGAGACGACGCCCGGGTGTCGCCACTGTGCGGACCGCCCGGTGGACACGGTGGAGCACACAGTCGAGGTGTGCCCCGCTTGGGAAGAGCAGCGCCATGTCCTCGTGGGGGCGATCGGCGGCGATCTCTCGCGCCGGGGCTTGGTTCAAGCCATGCTCCGGAGCGAGGAGGAGTGGCAGGCGGTCGCCTCCTTCTGCGAAGCAGTAATGCTAGTAAAGGAGGAGGCCGACCGCCTTAGGCAAAGGCGGACACGCCGCCGCCGCCGCCGGGTTTCTGATCCCAATTTCCGGCCACCGTAGGCGCGGGCTCGCGGACGGTGGGCAATGGGTAGCTCGCTGTCCGTCCGTCCGGTAACAGACCGGTCCGAGCTCAGGTCGTCTACGGCGCGCACCGTTCCCGCGCGCCTCAAGGAGTTGTCAGCAAACTGTAGGGGTCCAGCAGGGCCGAAGCCTACTGGGGCCAAAGGTTATGTGAGACTGTCACCAAAGGCCCCAGGACAAAGGCAAGGAATGGAAAGGTAGGTTTTTTAGTCAGTAAAAGTCTGACACTGTTTCCCGCCCCACCCAAGGGCGGGATTCGTCATTGGATGATTTTACCTACCAATAAAAAAAAAAAAAAAAAAAAAAAAGTAATGGTATACAGACTTGATCATCATTTATTGTGATTAAATTAGAATATCATTGGTGATAAAGCAAGTAGTTAACCTTGACTGAATGACTTAGTCTCATACCAAACAAAAACATGCTATTGCGAACTTTGTTCCCCGGTTCTTGTTTCTAGTTTTTTTTTTTTTTTTTTTTTGTAGTTGGGAAAATCCAACGGCCGTTGTCACTTTAGGCGAGAACGATACAACGCGATATTGTGGAGCTGGTAGTTGTATTAGAAAAACTTCATAAGGGGCGCCTTCAAATTAGCCGCAAAGTGCCGCAGCACCGCGGCAGCAGCGCGGCTGCCGCACTAGAACCGCTATGTTCGAGTATTATAGTGTTGTACATTTAGTTTCTCGATTATACCGATACTATTAAACCAAAAAAGATTTTGGAAAAAGCAGCGCGGCTGATGCGCGTTTTCAATTTAGCGACAGCAGTGTGACGCCAGCGCTGCTGTCGCGTGCCATGCCTCCGACCCTTTTGCAGGCCAGAACTTTTTTGTAAAGGTTTGCCATGTAACTCAACAAATTACATACATACCTACCTTTATAGTTATAAAAATTATTAGATCGAATCTGTATCTACTACATTGGTTGCGCAAATAAGCTGTGGACTGTAGATTTTAAAAAAGCGATCTAAGGTTTATTAACAATATGCAGATACTATGCCTGGCATGGGATAAAGGTATTGGGAAAGAGCACTGACCTTTAGACTTCGAAGGTTCCACGTGGCACCGCCGGCGATTTTCGACTTCGCACATTTAAATCACTGCCAGGTCCTGTTTTGCACTACACGGCACCACTGTTGTTGAGTTTGAATGGTTGGATCACGAAAATAGTCAATTTTCTTGTAATTTCGAGCGGGCGCGGTTAGCGATGCGGTCACATTCACAATCGATGCACAAAACGTCAATGTCAAATCATTTCTTGCGGTCGTGCGGGTGGAGGGAAAACGGATGGTATAGGATTGCTAGGCCAAAAAAACAAATTACAAAAAACAAAGTCGCGGATCATAGCAAATTGGCGCAACCATTCCCCCCGGGTTTGAAGGGTTACCTTCAAAGAAAAGAAAAAAAAAACAAAAGCGAAACTAAACCCTATTACTAATCTAAACTATCAATACTAGGTAGCGAAACAACTTATAACTAACTATGCCACTACTACTGATTAGGCAGAGGGCAGAGGCGAATAACCGGACGCAGGTACGATCCAGTTGCGGTTTTAACTTTTACGACTCGCGTTATTCCGTTCGAACCCGGAAAAACTTCTTCCACTACACCAAGAGGCCAGTGCAGAGGAGGCGCGCTCTCAGTCTTCAGTATCACCACAGTACCGACTGTGACTGGATCTGAAGGAGTGTTCCACTTTTGACGCGACTGCAGCGTATGCAGATAATCTGTCCTCCATCGCTTCCAAAAGGACTGAACTAAGCTATCTAGCAGAGCGTGACGCGGGTGGAGCTGCAGTTTGTCAGTCTCGACATCTAAAGCGGGCAAATATTTAAGAGGAGTCGTCGTCAAGAAGTGAGCCGGCGTCAACGCTAGTGGCTCCGATGGATCACTAGACAAAGTCCGACACAACGGACGCGTATTCATCAACGCCTCTACCTGAGCGAGTACAGTGCTCAACTCCTCGTACGAGAGAATCTGTTCGCCTATGACCCGAAACAGGTGCGACTTAAGGCTTTTAATATTCGCCTCCCAATTGCCACCAAAATGACTAGCTGCTGGCGTATTAAAACACCAATCAATGCGATTCTCAGCTAAGACATGGGCGAATTCACTTTGATAGTACTTGGAGCGTAAGAATGTATGTAATTCCGAAATATTGCGTCGCGCTCCAACATAATTTGTGCCGTTGTCAGAGTATAAGCGCTTAACGGGACCACGGCGAGATAAAAATCGTTTAAATGCAGACATAAAACCCTGCGTACTCAAATCACTGGTTAACTCTATGTGAACCGCACGAGTTGTCATACAAACGAATAGGCAAATGTATGCCTTTGTGGAACGTATACCACGACCACGGGCAATAGTGACTTTAAACGGTCCAGCATAGTCCGTCCCAGTATGTATGAAAGGTTTCACCGTCTGTACAACACGACAAGAACGATGGTCGGCCATTTCCGGCGCGTTGAAACGCGGGCGGAGCTTAAAGCAGGGCACACATCTGTGCACTCTAGCGCGTATCAAATTGCGAGCGGAAAGTATCCAGTACTTCTGTCGAAGAATGGACATTAATAAATCGGGACCAGCGTGACAATTCACCTTATGGTGATAGTCCACCAACAAATCCAAAACGTGATCCCTGCGTGGTAGAACTACTGGATGCATTTGTTCAAACTCTAACTTAGCATTTCGCAGACGGCCACCGACACGAATGAGTCCGTCTTGCAAAAATGGTTTCAAATGTTGAAGTGCGGGACTACAAGGTTTATGTGATTCTAAACTACGAAATTCTTTTGAAAAATAAAATTTCTGCAACTCTCGAAGTACAACTGATTCAGCTCTATCCAAATCAGCTGTGATTATAGAACCACGCGATGGTAATAATCTCAAAAATCTTAGGACGTAAACTACACAGCGTAATAGTCTCGACCAAGACGAGACTCGATTAGACAACAACAAAACAACTGACTCTTCACGCGGAACTGATACTACAAGCGTATGTTTCTTCTCCTCGGGTGGTTCTGAAACAGTAGCGGGGTTAAACGGAGCATTTGGCCACTCGTTAGGAGTGGTATGCAGCCAGGGAGGGCCACAAAACCAAAGCGGATGATTTAAAATTTGCGCGGGAAGCAAACCACGTGAGAGACAGTCAGCTGGGTTTTCTGTTCCAGCGACATGGAACATATTTTCCGGTGACAATTCAGCTTGAATCTTAGCCACCCTATTTGCGACAAACGTGCCCCATCGATGGGGTGAAGAGTGGGCCCAACATAGGGCAACGGTTGAGTCTGAAAACGCTACAATTCTCTCTATATTAATGCGAGGACGACAAGTTTTGACTATAGATGTAATCAATTGAACCAACATAAGAATAGCGCAGAGTTCGAGACGAGCAAGAGAGACAACCTTACTAGGAGATACCTTTGATTTTGCGCTAATGAGGAAAACTGAAATGTTATCGCCATTTTGGACCTGAAAGTAAACCACTCCCCCGTAAGCCCTCTCACTGGCGTCTGCGAAACCTACCACATTAACAACAGTGTCTGGTACTATACCAACATGGCGAGGAATCTGTATCTGATCGAGCATTGGAAGCTCTTTCCTATAGCGAGCCCACAACTTGGCAACACTTTCAGGAGCGGTGTCGTCCCAATCACAGTTGGAAAGCCAAAGCTCTTTTATAAGCAGCTTTGCATATAAAACGACAGGAGCTACAAAACCCATTATATCCCATATCCGAGCTACACATGCTAGGATAACGCGTTTGGTACAAGTTGGCGGAGTCGAGCTAATTTTAAGACTGAACATATCAGTTGCGGGTGACCAACTTAAACCAAGGATCTTATGCGAATCACTATCATCGAATTCCTTTACCGAAGTCAACCGGTGTGACGGTGGAATCGACTCTAATGTAGCTTGCGAGTTGCTTGTCCATTTCACCAGATCAAATTGACCGGACTTCATGAGGCTGATTACTTGAGCAGCGGTCTCTATAGCCTCTGCTTCACTAGGTACACTGTACACAAAATCGTCCATGTACAATCCGGTTTCAATAGTGGCCCTTGCTTTCGGGTATGTATCACCCTCGTCAGCGGCCAACTGCTTGATAGTGCGAAGAGCGTGAAAGGGACTAGACTTAAGCCCAAAACAAACACGATTGAATTCGTAAACCTTCAAAGGTTCCTGCGGAGAAAATCTATACAAGAAGCGTTGGAATCTACGGTCACATTCTCTGATTCCAATACTAAGAAACATTTGCCGAATATCGGCAGAGAGCGCAATAGCAAACAAGCGAAAATTTACTATTATTTCAAATAAGTTACCCTGGAGGTTCTGACCACAATACAAGATATCGTTAAGCGATATGCCAGTACTAGTCTTAGCGCTACCATCCATAACCACACGCAGTTTAGTTGTAAGTTTGTCTTCTCTAACAACTCCATGGTGCGGGATGATGTAAAACGGGTAATCACGTGTCTCCTCAGTCTCGGCAGGCGCTGATGAGATATAACCTTTATCTAAATATTCGATCAGCACATCATCATAGGCTTGCTTCAACTTAGGAGACGCCTGCATCTTACGTTCCAAGCATAGAAAGCGTTTTTCTGCGGAGGCACGGGAGCCACCGAGCGAAAAAATATCACCCTTGAAAGGGAGCGCGACAACATAACGACCATCTTTATCACGAGTAGTCGTGCGGGTATAAATCTCCTCAGTGACCTGATCCTCAGGGCTGAGAATAGGTGGGACATTGACCTCTTCAATCTCCCAGAACTTGCGGATGGTAGACTCAAGCGGCGGCTCGACGGTGCAACAGTGCGACACAGTCGAGTAACTATTTAAATAAGCGGGTGCGGAGCCAACTATAACAAACCCGAGAACTGTTTCCAGTGCGTGCGGAGCGGGGTACATCGGAAGACCTTGAATTTTACGTGATAACTGGAGATGCGGGAGAATCGAAGCACCGATCAATAGATCGATATCTCCAGGGAAAGCGTAATTTCCGTCGGCTAACTGCAAGTTCTTAAACTCCGTCAGCATGGACGTGTCAACCGGTACCGTGGGCAACCGTTCCGTAATCTTATCTGCGACTAGCGAATCCATTTCAAACGAAATATTACGATTAAAACGTGAACTAAATATTATTTTAATGGAACCGTGAATGGTTGCCTTTAAACCTCCAAAACCTTTCACTTCTGAGCGGGATGACCAATTATTAAAACTAAAACCAAGGCGTTGACAACAATCCCGAGTAATAAAATTACTCTGGGAAGCGCCATCTAGTAGCGCTCGAACGGTGTGCGGTTTGCCAAAGGCATCTACAATGACAACTTGCGCGGTCGCAAGTAAAACGGTAGTGACCTGAGTACCAGCGGCGGAAAGCGAACACAATGTTACGTCGTTTGCACTTGCAGCAGGCCGCGCGTCACAAGCGTCGCGCGTCTGCGCAGGCTGCTGCTGCGATGGCAGCTTACTACTCTCAAAATGTAAGAAGGTATGATGTCTAGCTAGACATTTACGACAGCTACCACCACTGTTACATGACGTAACCAGATGTTTGTCACTTAGACAATTAAAACACAAATTATTAGTGCGGACAAACTTGTAACGATCACTAGGCGATAATCTCTGAAATTCCGAACACTTGTACAGCTGTGTATGGCTACCCTTACACAGAGAACAGTCAGGTGTTGAGGCGGTATTAACTAGCGTATGTGCAGTCTTGACTGACTTCGATGACGCGTCTATACGGCGATCGGAACCTGTCCTATTCGTGGCTTCATGACGTACCGACGTGCGCTGCAACACCTTAATATGGTCGCGAATAAAAGATTCTAAATCTTCGAACTTAGGTATTTCTTTACCGCGCTGAGTCGTTTCAAACAGACGAACAGTTTCAGGATCTAATTTCTTTAAACCGATATACAAAAACAAAAAGTCACAGAGGTCATTGACCTTTAGGTTCTTTACTGCACGAACAGATGATGCGAAAATATTTAAAAACTTCTCTAAATTATGATCGTTACAAACGGAAAAACTTTTCAAATCGAATAATTGATCTAAATATGCGGTGGCTACTAATCGCTTATCTTCGTATTTTGTTTTTAAAGTGTTCAAAACTAAATTGTAATTTTCAGCGCTAAACGTAATTCCAGCACAGACAGCCTTTGCCTTACCGGTCAATTTTTCTACGAGATAATGCAATCTCTCGTGATCTGTCAGCGATGTGTTCCTATGTATTATATTTTCGAAACTATCTATAAATAAATTCCAATTTCGAATGTCACCATTAAATTCAGGTATTTGAATTGGCGGCAATCGTGGGCGTTCGCGAGGAGGGTTGGATAAACCACTCGCGGGGGGGGGAGTCTCTAAACTCCTAGCAATACGTTTGATACGACAATACAAGTCATCAAAGGACGACAATGCCTGATAACTCACACAGTAATCAGGATTTAACTCCAACTCTAAAATGTTTATATTATTAATTGTAGATTCAAAATCCGCGCGCAAACTATCTAAAGTTTCCAACGAACACAAGAAAGCATCTCTAATCGCCAGATCCGAGGTTTGCGAAGATTTATCACAAATCGATTGAACACGTGAAAACTGTGAGTCCCTTTTAGCGTATAAAAGCTTTAACTGAACCTTTAAATCAGTACTAACCTTGGTTCCCTTAAGAGACATCTTGTTTTGATATATTCACACTATACACTCAAACAAACACTTAACGAATCATTAAGTAAGCGATAATTAACAGATAACAATATGGTAATATTGTAAACAACAAAGTGAACGGCGAACGAACGGAATAACATATGCGTCTATAATCTATGGTTTATCCGTTTCCTACAAATATTCACTCAACAATGAACGGGTATTTTTGAAATGCGTCTACCTACATGCAATTTGTAGGACTTCCGAATGAATTTTGTCAAGAAAAAGAATGCGATCGATTTATATCTACGCTGATATTTACGTAGCTAACTATAATTATGCGGTGCGGTTGACGGCGTAGGTACCGTAATTATCAATGACTCTTTAACTATACGAGCGAAATAACGTATAGTTGCCTAAATGCCTAGATGCGGGTTTTCTACTATTATATCTAGGTAAACAGGCGCGTTGCGTCTATTCCCTATGGAACAAATACTATATTGCGAAATTACAAGAAAATGATTCACGATCCTGCTCGTATGGACCAAAAAAGTAATGGTTGCGCAAATAAGCTGTGGACTGTAGATTTTAAAAAGCGATCTAAGGTTTATTAACAATATGCAGATACTATGCCTGGCATGGGATAAAGGTATTGGGAAAGAGCACTGACCTTTAGACTTCGAAGGTTCCACGTGGCACCGCCGGCGATTTTCGACTTCGCACATTTAAATCACTGCCAGGTCCTGTTTTGCACTACACGGCACCACTGTTGTTGAGTTTGAATGGTTGGATCACGAAAATAGTCAATTTTCTTGTAATTTCGAGCGGGCGCGGTTAGCGATGCGGTCACATTCACAATCGATGCACAAAACGTCAATGTCAAATCATTTCTTGCGGTCGTGCGGGTGGAGGGAAAACGGATGGTATAGGATTGCTAGGCCAAAAAAACAAATTACAAAAAACAAAGTCGCGGATCATAGCAAATTGGCGCAACCATACATAATATTCCTTAATTAAACAACACAATAGGTAGAACTGAGTTTCTTATAAAGTTAACTTAATTGACGCCATAGCACTAGCAAAAAAATTACTTAGCATTTTGTTATCCATCAATTAAATGTACAGGGGCCTTACCATGACGTATTAAAATGTCACGCGTTTCAGTGAGAATGAATGATGGAGCTATACGCCCTATACATACAGCTCGATATCCCTTTAACAGGGGCCCAAGTCTGCTATTTTTGTAAATTCGATATTCCAACACAATCTCATTGTCATTTTGCTAAAAGTTCATAAATTAAATTAAAATTAAAAGTTCAAAAATCATAATGGTCGATCATTGGTCGGTTATTGGTCTCGTAAACGATTGGTTGTAGAATAACGTTGTTGTATTCAGACAAATCTAATGTACCTAAGTCACTAATCAAAGGAAGTGGCAAAATTTTAGCAGATTACCCCATACGTCAGAAATTCATTTGTAATTATGTACGACATTACATTTCTTTCAATGGTGTGTCGGTGATTGACTATTGGAAAGTCATAATGACGCCATTGTATTAGTAGATTACCAAACTTGTCAAAATCAACAATTATGAAACCGATGATAGACGATTCTGACACTATTGTAGCAAACTTGAGGCCCAGGTCATCAAATGGATCGTGTTAAGAGCTTGTGTTGACTGGGTGAGGCCTCTGTTTAAGTTGTTTTTATTATAAACTATATAGCGACCCACTCCGGCTTGGCACAGGTGCAATGCTTATGCACATATTATATATATATAAACCTTCTTCTTGAATTAATCCATTTAAAAAAACCGCATCAAAATCCGTTGCTAACTTTAAAAGATATAAGCATATATAGGGACAGACAGAGGGAAGTGACTTTGTTTTATACTATGTACCAGCGGCTTCGCCCGCGTGAAAATCGGTTTCTCTATACAAACTTCCAAACCCCGTTTTTAACCCCTTATAGGTAGTTTTGTAAAATCAATTCTTTAGCAGATGTCTACATCCTTTAGGGAACCTACCTGCCAAATTTTAAGTTTCTAGGTGTTATAGTTTCTGAGAGTTCGTGAATGTGAGTGATATTTCGATCTATATGTATACATAAATATCGTAAACTGCACTATCCCACAGCTGGACAAAAACCTCCCACCATTCCTTCCGTTGTTCCCGGCTCTAGACTACTTCTTGCATATCCCTAAGAAAAAAGTCTAAGTCGTCCCGCCATCCCCTTCGTGGTCTGCTCGCTACTCCACAACTTCAGGCCACCAATTTTTTGTTGTCTACCGCAGAACCAATCCGTCGACATAAAGGCTTGTCCAGCCCAGTTTCACTTAAGCTGGGCAGAATGGGCAGACCGTCAACATAACATTAAAATATATCTAATCTAAACTATCGTATGAAGATAATATGTAAGTATAGTTTTATGATGTTGAATAGGTAAATAAATAACACTAGATTTTACCAGCGATTTCGCTCACGTAGAAGTGGAAAATTATCCCAGGAAAACGTGCTACGGGGATAAAAAATAATTCCAGTCCTGTTTTCAAATGCAGGCCATGTAATTAATCTTAACCATTCAGACTTGAGACGTGAGTCATAAGATCCAGATCCAGACCGTCACATTTATATTACAAAAATAGTATAAAAAGATATCAAAATATTAGGTAATTAATCTTTTTTTCTTTTTCCCCCAGATTCCTATGGCGTTACGCCAATGGCATGATCAGGTCGAAGCGATGGGGCCGCCAGGACGCGACCGTTGCGGAGTTGTTCACCCAGCGAGCCCTGAAGAACCCCAAAGCACCTTGCTTCTATGTCGTCGGTGACCGCGATTGGACCTTTGGCGAGGTATTGCCAATATATAAATCGTAGTAATAAGTTGAGCTTATTTTGAGGTACCTACTTATATCATCATATCTGATATACATACCTGTGATGAGATATGATGAAGGAAGCTAAACTTCCAGTGCTGGTCACACAGCGTTGCCATGTTCCAGCTGGTATATCTATACAAAACATGAGATATTTTAGATAGGTATATCTTTTTTTAGGTGGTTAAACATCCAATCACTTCCCTGCCCTAAGGCAGAACGTGAGGACGTGCCTGACTTTTACTGACTAAAGCCCACTCCTATGTTCCTTCTTTGCCTCCAGTACCCCGGCTTTTCCTTTCAGAAGCGAACCCATGGCCCCATGGCAGTATGCTCCGATTTTGCTGACATGTCCTTGAGACGCGCGTGGAACACTACGCTCCGCTCGCCGTCCCGCAAGTCCAAGCCTAGAGTGGATGGAAATTGGGGTCCGTATCCCAGCGGCTGGGGCGTGAGGAAGTCCGCTCCTTCAAATCTTTCACGCGTACTGCCGCCTCCTTCTCTAGCATTACTGCTTCGCAGAAGGAGGCAACCGCTTGCCATTCCTCCTCGCTTCGGACCATGGCCTGTACTAGGACCAGGCATGAAAGGTCGTTGCCACAAATCGCCTCCACGAGGACACGGTGGTTGATATATCTGGGATAGAATTGCAATCCATAATACTTCTGGTTTAATTACACAATCACATGTCATGTTGTGTGTGTGTTAAATAAACTCACCATCATATTAGCGGCATGTTTGATTATTTTAATCATAAATATTGATTAATTTTTACGTTTCATGTAAAGTCCTAACTGCTAAAGTAATCTAAAAGTCTATAAATATTATACGATGTAAATTGTTGAAGCGTCAAATTAATCAATGAGATAAGCGTGTATACTTTGTCTAGGCTTCTAAATATTATGTACCTACGTAGTTTGACTTCATTAAAAAACAAAGAATCACAAGCGTGCAAATTAACCTTTGAACGGAGGATTTTGGATACACTCATTATTTTTAAGTTAACAATACATGTTTACAATTTTTTCTGAAATCTTATATACCATTCAATGTCAATTTCAATTTTATGATAGGCCTCCAAATTAGCGATGTGAAGCCGAAGTGAGGTACCTACACGTGTTACGTGTAACAGCAGTTATCTACCGTTAAATAAGACTTCCTACTTTTCAGCCCTCTTTACTTAGATTATAAATTATCGATATTTCGCAGCCATCTGTTCTTGGTCAGCTAACTGAACGCCTAGGCAGTTTATTAATTGGTGGCAATGTTGGCATCCAATGGGTTGCTTGGCCGTTAGTCAATTGAACTTGAAAGTTAGCACTTTGAGTCTTTAAAGGACTGTCGTCTGAAGTCATCTGAATCTGACTGACCAAAACTCAGCCAAGTGATTGTGAATAGCATAATTATGTATTTAATTTAAACGATTGATTTAATTTTGCGAAAACAGCAAGCAATTAATTGTATAAGTATTGATATGATCTAGCTTCGGCTTTTAATAGGTACTTATTGCGGTGCAAAATTACCAAATTACTTCTCCCGCTCTGGGTGGAGCGAGTAGGAATGTCAGGTCTTTTACTGACAAAAATCCACATGCGTTCTTAAGATGTCCTTTGCGTTCTAGGGTCACGGGTACCTTTTTCGACCACAGTCGTAGTAGTCATCGGGCTTAGTGGATCCTGTCTCATCGGTTTTTAACCATAACAAAAACTTGCACAAGTTCACATAAATAGAGATTATTTTATCCCACAGATGGCTGCAAACTCGAACAAAGTTGCCCGCGTGATGCAAGAACACCTGGGTCTGAAGCGAGGCGACGTGGTGTGCGTGTTCATGCCCAACTGTGGGGAGTACGTGTGGACGTGGTTGGGCATGGCCAAGGTGGGCGCCGTCTCCGCGCTCATCAACAGCAACCTGCGCCACAAGCCGCTGCTGCACTGCATCCAAGTCGCCAAGGCTAAAGCTGTGGTGTTCTCTAATCACCTTGCTGACGGTGAGCAAATCTTTTAATCATTATCAGTCAATCGAAAACCGTCTGATGCTCGACACAGGCTGCTCCCAAGCATTGCCGAAACGACCAGTCGTGTATCTTTTGCATTAAGTCAATTCCATCATTTCCATCCTTCGTTCACCAAACCTAATATCATGTTTAACAATATAAAAATCATGCAGTTAGGCAGTAATATGGACAATACGATTACTTAGAAATCCTTTTTTACTGCGCTATTTCCTAAGATTCGTAGGTTTAGTAAATAAAGGCTTTCTTGTCTAATTTATACTAATGGTTGACTAGCTGCTATTTAAAAATAAATTATCGCTAGGGAACATACTCCCGGAAAAAAGTATGCAATGTGTTATACCAGAAAATAGTCAACCCGTGTATCTGAGGCAACGATGGAACAGGGTGGGTTTTTTAGTCAGTAAAAGTCTGACACTATGTCCCGCTCCGCCTAAGGGCGGGGGATGTCATTAGATGATTTTCTCCCACTATAAAAAAACCGTGTATCAAGTTTCATTAAAATCCGTGTTTAAATGTTCGATTGTGAAGAAATAACACACACACAAACATAGAAACTTTGTGATAAGTTTTATGGGAAGGTGTTTAGTTGATCATTTGTGTAGTATCGTAAGTTACATAATTATATCAGTTTGCACCTGCTGACTGTTTATATTATACCAGACAATATTTACTTTCCGTTTCGAAGCAAGTCGGTAAATTGTTTCAGGTAACCATGATCTCATTACAATAAGTTAGCATGAACAGCTGCTCAATTCCCCTTTCACTAACACTTCAATAACATCTAGTTTGAAGGAAACAATACCTCAGTTTGAGGATTGAGAAGACGTGTCATGATGTTTTGTTACGCTAATATTCAGTGGGGTACAGACGAGTTTAGACTGACAGCAGTATCTTTTGTTCGTATATTTATTGTAAATACTAGTACGGCTTGTTACACAAGTACTACATACTACTACGAGTAGAAGACAAAATAATAACATATTTTGGACTTTGAACATCATAATATACCTATTATGATGTTCAAAGTCCACACAGGCATGTATGAAATTAATTTTGAAGCAGGTTCGTATTGCCTACGTTTTAAAACTTTATCAGTTAATCAAAGTACAATGGGTCAATAAAATAAATCTCTCAAAACAAATTTCTTTGTTTCTTAAACAAAACGATCAAACTATGGCCTTTTTTTATGCTTTGGAGAAGTCATTGGATGGTTTTCCCACTATCCAATGACATCTCCAAATCATATTGTCAGACTTTTACTGACTAAAAACCCACTCCTGTTCATTCTTTGCCTTCGTTCCAGGGCCCCGGGTTTCACTTTCACATTACCCATGGAAACTATTGCCAACTGTCCATAGTCCATAATCCTGAAATAGTTATGTCAGATCGCTTTGGGATCTTTGTATACCTCGGACGCGTAGCTTCATAGACGCGACACGACACGGCACGATTCGGCTCTTTTCTTTCATTCCATGTTTAAATGTTTCATTTTGAATGTTGAGTGAAATATCCTGAATTAAAGACACAAATGAACAAAAATAAACCGTTTGATTCTGCCTTAACGAACTAGATCTACCATAAGCTCATCACTGTTGAACAAAATCTCGCTACGAACTCTCCGTCTGTGACAGAAATCCGATAATAATGCAGTTATGGAACCAATCCTACCCTTGCAAATTCTCGCTCGAAACGGCTGCCTATTATACTCTCGGCTAATTAGCTCTTTTTATTGAAACTGCTGATGAATTCGGAATTTAATTACTTACATTCCCTTTTTTGATAGGGTGAAATCATGAAATATTTATTAATAAAAAATGCCAGACTTTTACCGACTCAAATCCACCAGTTCTTTTTTTCCTTCAGTTGCCTTTTACGTTCCAGGGCCACGGTAACTGTTTCGAATAATACCGCTGCCATAATTACATCCTCTTCGGCAAATAAGTTGAACCATTTGCTATGGTTACGCCCAGCCCCCCACTTCGATCTCTATATTCTTGAGACCCGAAAATCGGGTGAAATCCTCGTCACACAAGTTGAACCATCATGACGGTCGACCTTGAAAGCGCAGTAACTGTAGCAACGAGTTCAACTTATTTGCCGCGTACTACTTCAGTAGTCCAATATTCTTTGCTATATTGTCTCTGAATCCCAATATCGCGTTTAATCAATGTAGTGCACGTATTTTGTTGGGGCCTTTTTTTATAGTCTGTTGAGATTTCGAGCACCCGACCATGTTTTTTGTCTGTTTTTTTAACAACGTAATGGTACCTAATGATCACTGCAGTCGTTCACCGTCACACGAATTCAATTATCCTAATGTTATGCGAGGGCAGGTAGTCCGATGCAGTTTAGACAAGATAATGTTAAGTCAGGTTTTTTTGGAGGTCTGGAGTAATTTTTTGTTTGCAAATTAATTCTGCTGGCAGCTTTGCTCGCATGTACCTAAATCAAAAATTAATATTAAAGAAATCTTAAAACGGAGGCTGTATTTTATCGTAAAATTCTAAAAAATCTGAGATTTCACGAGATTTGCATAATCCAGCCGCAGTCCTGTTAATAGTTCAAAATTCTGAATCAATGAAATTTCAGGGCACATCCTGAGATATGGTAACCCTACCTATGTACATACTAATCCAGGACAATGGTCTATCTGTGTGCTCTTTCATTCAAATCCGTTCACCTGCTAACACCCGTATTTATAAAGAAGTATTTACTTGTTACTAAGTAAAATCTTACTCAGTCATTACTTGACGTTTGAAATCTGCATTCAAAATTCAAATTTTTCTTAACTATAGAATACAAATAGTTGTTACTTTTACTCAAGTATTTAGTTTTACTTGTTTATAAAAAAGGGTGTAAGACGTGAACATATTGTAACAAACATGCCGTACAGACAGAGCTAAGTAGTTGGTATTTTCATATTCCATATTACTAGTAGGTAGGAATTTTCACACCGAAGAAGAATAAATATATTGACACAGTTAAACTTGCCTACATTAACCCTTTAACCGCCAACGTCGGATATATTCGATAAAAACTCTCGCGTTTCCACCCGGGTCGCACATCCACGATCAAATACTCTCGTCAGCTCTTCTGTCACCTATGGGGATTGCCTAAACGAGATGGAGTAGTCAGCAGCAAACACACGATCCTGGTGAATAGGACATGAAAAATACTTGTCGGACCAATGCAAGCTATTAAAGGGTAGACGTAAACTGCAACTGTGGAAAACAGGATAACTCCAGTATTACTATAAGAACAATAGGTATTATTATGATATCTACAGACATTCTCTTCTCAGGCTTCATTACTCATCTACATTGTGCTCACATAATAGAAGCGACAAGAAAAATGTAACCAAGACTTATGTAACTCATAATATGATTTTAAAAAAGTGTCCATGGAGTTTCTTCGATCCTGGTGAATAGGACATGAAAAATACTTGTCGGACCAATGCAAGCTATTAAAGGGTAGACGTAAACTGCAACTGTGGAAAACAGGATAACTCCAGTATTACTATAAGAACAATAGGTATTATTATGATATCTACAGACATTCTCTTCTCAGGCTTCATTACTCATCTACATTGTGCTCACATAATAGAAGCGACAAGAAAAATGTAACCAAGACTTATGTAACTCATAATATGATTTTAAAAAAGTGTCCATGGAGTTTCTTGCACGTTCTTCTCCATAGAGATCTACGCTTTGGAACGTGCAATTTAGCATCACTTTTTTGGACTGACCGACATTTTGACAATTCAAAAGTGCCTGTAATTGGTCTATTTGAAATAAACTATTCTGATTCTGATTCAGACAATTATACACAGTCTACTATATAATCTACAGAGTAGGTAAATGGATTATTACATGAACATACCAATAACTTCTCGCTTTTTTTCACCAGCCATTTCTGAAATCCGCGAACAACTACCGGAAGACCTGAAGCTGTTCCAGCTCTACGGCGAGTGTTCCCCCGGCGTCTTGGACCTAGGCGCCGAGATGGAGAAGCACCCGCCCGAGTACCCCGTCGTGACTGACAAGCCGCATTATAAGGACACTCTGCTCTACATCTACACGTCTGGCACCACCGGCATGCCTAAGGCTGCTGTACTACCAAACTCTAAGTAAGATTCTGATGCTTTCCTCTTTGTCTTAATTTCTAGAGTTCTGTACCCAAGGGTAAAAACGCGGGACCCTATTGTTATCACTCCGCTATACGTCAGTCTGTCACGTAGCTACATATGAACCATGATAGCTACAATTGAAATTTTCAGAAATGATATATTTCTATTGCCGCTATAACAACGAATACTAAAAACAGAATAAAATAAATATTTAAGTGGGGCTCCCATACAACAAACATTATTTTTTTGCCGTTCTTTACTATGGACGGTTCGGGACCCTTTGTACGCGTATCCGTCTCGTCCTCACTTGCCTGGGTTTTTTCTAACATTCTAACTTGTACACGGATCGCTGTCTTCCTGATCGACTCAAAATAATATCCATTCCATTTTGTTCAATATATTCGTGCATGTATGTTTCTAATACATATTAAATATTAGCAAGGTAAGAACTTTAAATTTTGCTTTGTTCTTTAGATTAGGCAATAGCAAATACAATCGATGAAATGCGCAAAGTTTACAAAACATGGACTCCATATCTACAACTTGACTAGCATTAAACGAAACACAGAAAAGCGTGGGTATTATCGTGTGACTTGAATACCCCCTTTCTGTCATGATGTTTTACGATTCAAACAAAACCATAATATGACTTAATTGACGGACAGGAACGGTACTACGAACTCTTAACGCGATTCATTTGACGACCTAAACTTAACTGTAAAAGAGACGGAGCTTTAAAGGGTGTATAGCTCCATCCCTTTTTCTCTTACATTTAATACGTCATTGTAAGGCCCGATATTTAAACATATCTTTATTTGTATCGCAGTATTAAGCCAGGATGATGTAGGTACTAAGTAGGCTTAACTGATTTCTTCTCCCCTTTTACGCCTCAGGTACCTTCTAGTGGTAGTAGCGACAGTGCACATGCTGGGTCTGAAGAGCTCGGACCGCATGTACAACCCGCTGCCGCTGTACCACACGGCGGGCGGGCTGGTGGGCACCGGCGCCGCGCTCATCGACGGCATCCCTTCGGTACTGCGCACCAAGTTCTCCGCCTCCAACTACTGGACCGACTGCATCAAGTATGACTGCACGGTGAGTGTAGCTACTGCACGTAGGCACTCTTGCGACTCTACAGTCAAACGGGGTGAATAGGAACAAAACTTCTTTCACCCCTACGTTCTTATTGACCCCATTTGACGGTATACGGTGGGCTAGTGACAAGACAAGGGCTATGGAACTGATTAAAAATAGGGAACTCCTGTGCCTAAAACTTTATTTCTGTCGTTAGCTCCGGGAAATTCCGGGTAAAGACAATGTTGACTGCAAATTCTTAACAGCTTCCAGGCAGGCTGGTAGTACTGCAGTCTTTGAAGAAGGCTCTCCGCCTAAGCTTTTACAATTCTTTCCACAGTTTCAGATTCACCAAAAATCATATTTCAGCTTAAAAGAATTAGACCAATGTTTAAACTCCTCGGGAAATGTCAGACATTTCCCACGCTCAAAACCAATGAGTTCTTTTTTTTGTTTTTTTATTAGTCTTCCAACTTGTATTGGTTATTACTAAAACAATTTCCTAACATAACAAAATCGTTCCAGGTGGCGCAGTACATCGGCGAGATGTGCCGCTACCTGCTGGCGCAGCCGCCGCGGCCGACAGACTCGCAGCACCGCGTGCGCATCATGGTCGGCAACGGCATGCGCTCCGCCATCTGGCAGGACATCGTTGACAGGTACACAAGAACACATCAGCAAGAATAGTACAAGTAAACAGACACAATGAGGGATTAGATTTCTAAAAAAATATACATACAGCCGAACATATAAGATCTTCCTCCTTTTCGAAGTCAGTTAAAAAAAAGAAACTTGATTGTGTACCTACTGCATAAAGCCAAAATCGAGAAAAAGGCGCATAAGCGTTGCTTGGGGTCGGGCCTCCTCACTATGCTTCGCGAACCGGATCTATCTTGGGTGGTAAATTTTGGCAGTTGGGCTTACTTTAGGCCCGTCTTTATATTTGACCACACCAGGTCGATGGTAAGTTTGCCGCGTTTGGCTCTCTGATTGGTTAAGAGCTTGGAGCGGGCCAATCGGAGGCTCGAACGTCATAAACGTGTCGATCGCGTTAGCGTAAAACAAACTCACACTAGGCACTCTGTACTACGTGCTCCTCAATACGTCCCAACGAAAGCGATGTACTGATCATATCGGAGATTGGTACGACTTTGAAGCTTCCTCAAAATCCAAATTCTGACAATACAGTACTATTTTTAGTATATGCGAAACCTGAATATAGTTTGTTCAGAATCAGTAACTGAATCGATTCCTATAGTTTTTACAGCACATTATATTTTTTTTCCCAAAATCACAAGTTGGACGCCACCGATATTATGTACAAAACAGGTCATGGCAAGTTATAGCGAGTATTAAGCACCAGCGTACAGCTGGTTGCGAAAGGAAAACAACCCCTCAGTCGCCCCGATGGCCCGGTGACTATGTGTTTGTGCGGACAACCAGGTAACATAACAAGCTTATAACTTTGTGATTTTTCATGATACGGTTTTGAGATTTTATACCTTGATTCTTCAAATAAAAATACTAGACAGACACGTGTTTCAGGTTTTTGCGTATACCAAAAATAAGGTTGTATATTAGTCAATCTATGTATGTATAGGTGACAAATGTTCAGTGCTGAAATGGCAACATGCCGTCTAGTCTTGCATGCTATGTCAATACCATTTCCACTTAGCACTTAAACCTTTATACAGTGCTAATTTCATAGCAATTAACTACAATTAATTAATTATTCTCCTATCTTAGGTTCAAAGTGCCCCAGATAAACGAGATATACGGAGCAACGGAGGGCAACGCAAACATTAGTAAGTGAAAGCTTATTCATACAAAATTAGAAGAAACACACATTTACATACAATACACAGTGTTGGCGACACATTTAACTTTGTAATCGTGAATGTGTGCCGGACGAGGTCATGTGCCATTTCGATAATATTGTTTTTTTTTTTTTTTTGTTAATGGTTTCTTTTGACATAATGAATGAATACGCTCGATGAGAAATTGAATTGTTTTAACTTCTTTATGCGTGACTTTGCTCGTTTAGATTTTTAACTTTTTAGGAAATTGACTAAGATTCTTTTATTACAAACACAAAAAAAAAGATTTTTTTTGAAATCACCTTTGTTTACTTTTCAAGTAAATCATAGTCGAAAGATCTAATTTAAACAACAATTTCCATGAAGGATTATTATAGATGCTAATTAGTAAAATTTTTACTACTTTCACAAGAAATATAATAATACAGGAAAATTTTTTAACCACTGCGTAAATTTTTTTTGGTGGCTCAGTGTAAGCAATAGAACACATTTCCATTTTTAGTTTATGACTTTTTTTTTTCTCATTTTTCCACTTTGTCCCAATTTGAAATAAGCAAGACATGGATATAATTTAATAGTAATACTATGAATGAGCATGAATGAAAACGCGAAGGCCGCCGGCCGCTGGACCACGCCCAGCGCACGAGACGGGGGTGCGGGGGCATGCGGCGCCGGCGTTTGATAAACAAAACGCATGCACATGCAGTACGTCACTTACGGAAGCGGTGGTCGGACGTTCGCGCCCTTCGCCGTCCCTGCGCGTGTGCCGCGTACTAGACTAGCGTAGTGACAATGTCTCATTTTACTCACCGCGAGTATTATGAAATGGTGCGAGTGTATTTGTTAAGCAATGAAAATTTACGAGCAGCACGAAGAAGATACGAAAGGGAGAGCGTACCTCGTATGCGAGCCCAAGGGATCCTCAATCCTACGGTCCCTAAAGAGAGGACAATTTTAGCAGCTAACCAAAGGCTGCTTGATCACGACCAGTTCAGAACACCGAGCCACGCACAAGGGTCTGACAGACCTCGACTGGCAGTCGAAGCCGATTTTTTTGAACGCAATCCAAGAGCCAGTACCTACGACGCAGAACGACGTTTTGGTGTTAGCCAAAGCGCAGTATGGAAGCTGCTAAATACAGCCGGACTCCATCCATACCACTTTCAGCCGGTACAATAACTCCATGACCCAGACCCAGCACCACGTCAAGCCTTTTAAATCACACCACAATTTTTTAAATACGCCAAAATGCAAATGTTTCAATCTAAATTGTATCATGTCTAAATACCTATCATACCTAAATGTTTTATTTTGAATGGATTAAAACGTATTACCTACTTTCTTACTTATTATGATTTATTTTCTGCATTTTGATGGTCCTAAGCCCATGAAAGTATGAAGGATAAATTGGAATTACGTTTACAAATAACTTTACACAGTTTAAACTTAAAAAATTGTAGCGCTAAACTGGGGTCAATAATCGCACCGCGTAAGTAGGTACCGTCGCATAGAGCGAGCGCGCGTGAGTACTTCTGCCCCCCTAGCCAAGTTACAATCGTTTCGTTTTGCGTCAACGCTTGTAGTAAGCCACGCCCCCAACTCCTTTGTTCGAACAATTAACTTGGGGGCGCGGCCAACGCCAAGCGTTAACGCAAAACGAAACGATTGTAACTTGGCTAGGGGGGCTGATACCAGCTGGCGCGTCAGGCGAGCGGTCGACGCGCGGCGTGAATCGGGCAACCAGTCGACGGACTGGCAAGCGACGTCCATAAAATAAATTTCTGAGTAAACAAGTCTCGTAAGCGTTAATTTAATTTTTTACTATTGAAACATATCAAAATAAAAAATACGTGTTTATTAAAATATATTCAAGTTTATTATGTCAAAATTTGCGCACTGGTTAAAAACTTTTCCTGTATACGAGTATTGTCTAGAATTAGACGTGGACTGAGTCGGGAACTCACGGCTAAGCAACAACAATAAAGGTAGAACTACACTGCGCACGCGTGTTCCACGTACGCCGATCTGCCCCCCTAGCCAAATTACAATCGTTTCGTTTTACGATAACGCTTGGAGTTGGCCACGCCCTCAACTCCTTTGTTCGAACAAACGTATTGAGGGCGTGGCCAAATGCAAGCGCAAAACGAAACGTTTGTTACTTGTGGCTAGGGGTGCTGGGCGCGTCGGTCTCCATACATTTTATATGGAAACTAGACTTGTAGAGCTACACTAGATCCACGCCACTTGACGCCACGCGAAGTCATTTTACGTACAAATCAGGCGTTACACGTGTGCATGCATCGGTCTAATGTAGTTCTAGCTTAACTATCTGTCTTAACTCTGAAATTCCCAAAAGCCATAAGCATCATTTTGTTCAAAATTAAATACCTACATTATTTTATGAACATCACCGTACTCAGTATTATACAACAATCACCTAATTCTAAGTAAACATAATACATAATTATTTATAATCTAGACAAAGATCAAAATTGCTAATTTCCTGGTTTGTGAAGTTATTTATGATTGCATAGATTTGCTTGTCTGGACTTTGATCGTATTAAAAAAATGGCGAGGTCATTTTTCAAACTCGTTTAAAAAACGAATAGTTTGATTTTTAGTCAAATTTCAGACTGTTTTGCATATTTTGGGGTTCCGCAATGCTAACAATATTAATCTCAAATGTCAAATTTGAATTTGTAAGTCTTCCGTATTTCATAATATGCTCTACTTCACTAATATACTGCAATAGTCGCCTCTTTTAATATAGAGTAGTTATGAGCATTGAACACCTCGCCTTCACAAGACGCGTTAGGAATTTTAGACGTATAGGTACCTCCTCATACCCTCCCTTTTCTCTGGGCGGGATAGTTCCTCATCCTCTATTGAAAAGGGATAAGAGAGATCGAGAGAGCTCTCTGAGCTGAAGGGCTGTTGTCCACCAGACACCACACACATCGGATGATTCTCCCTTTTCAAAAGAGAATGTGGAACATGCCACCTGTTTTCATTCAGTGTCTCTTTACGTTCCATGACCGTTCAACCTCCAAATTATCTATATCTGTCTTATTAAGCTACATGAAAATTTGACGAATGCTTGCATTGACTGGACAAGTGGACAGGTCCACACGAATCTGCATGGTTCTCATATGTTTTGACCATTACATGTTTGCTGTATGGACTTTAAAAGAGACTTTAATTTAACACCTGAATTTGCTTCGGCATTTCTTCAGTCAGTTAGGTAATAACGGCCTCATCTAGTTTAAATTGACAAAAAACATGTACAGGTGTTTTTAGAAATCTGTTTGCAAAATAAATATCAATTATAATTTATTGTCCTTTCACACGACAGTTCCATTACACGTAAAGTTGCTGTAGTAAGCATAATGTACTTGCGTATTTCCAGTAAACGTGGACAACACAGTGGGCGCAGTGGGCTTCCTGCCGAAGCTGGTGCCGACGTGCCTGCACCCCATCGCGCTCGTGCGCGCCGACGAGGCCGGCGCACTGCTGCGCGGCGCCGACGGCTACTGCATACGCTGCAAGCCTAGTTAGTATACTACTCCGTTTACTAGATGATTAAAGGACTAGAACAATTTATCACTTACGATTTTCCGTGCGATAATAATTTAGGTATCTTCAAGGCTAAAGTGAATAAGCTCTTAATAAACGAGTGTGGCTGCAGCTACTGGAATGTCAAGCACTAGTTTATATCAATTAAAAAAAAGAGGCTTAGTCCTTGGTGTGGTAACTGATATTACCATCATTCAGCCAAAAGCTGTTCCACTACTATTTGTGCAGTTACTTTGTCTAGCTGTTCTTGTTTGTACGTCATCGCCAGCAGATTCTCTGACTGGAAATCCACTCGTTTTCACCAGGTACCTAAGGGTCTGTTAGACTCGTATGTTCGGCAATTACGTGATGGTGGTACTGAAGCATTTTTGCTGTTCATCATGTCCCCCAGTCTGCATGTAAGCCGCATGACATCCATGCAGACCCCGTCACCCCTTCACGAAACCTTGATGCATTAGTTGCTTTGCCGTGCCTTTGGATACTCTGCTTTTTATAATGCATGTCTGGTTATGATTGTTCAAAATATGACTCACGTTCCATTAAAACCGACCCTGACCTATCTATATGACACGAATAATCCATTATTTATGTCGTTCTATTAAGAGCGGAAACTCCAAATATTAGTTATTTCCGCTCTGGGTGCATATCGCATGTCTGTTTCATGATCACACAGCTGATGAGTGTTGAACTACAGCAATGCACGCTATGTTTCAGATGAGCCGGGCATGTTCATCGGACTGATCGCTCAGGGTAACGCCTCCAGAGAGTACTACGGATACGTCGACAAGGTATGTTAAGTATCTACCTTTGTTTTTTTGTTGTGTTAGGCGCGGACTTTGGGGATAAGTCTGAGGAGTGTGGGATTTTTACCTCATAAAACCATCTCCGTAATCACCATCAGCACATAGAAAGGCCTTGTTACTTCTTAAAAGACCATTCCGGAAACCCCTCTGTGCAACGCTTGTTAGTGCACATCCCTGAGGAGACTGTACAACGGTCACCCTTGAGACTCTTTGTGCACGGCAGCACGTGATGTTAAAAATATCTACGTACTTACCACCTAGACGACGAAACAAAACACTTATCTCTTGACATGTTTCGGGTTTGTTGGATAAGAGTGGTTTAGTTAGTCTGCGATGTGTCGTTTCGACGTAACCTTGTAAAAGCGACTGATATTATCGAGTTTTAAAGATCGTATCAATATGACCAACGCGTATTGCGTCAAAATTATGTAGCACATAGATTGCCGACCGCTCCCGATGATTACCGAAACGGCAAAAATTTTACATTACAAAAAAACGCGATCATCTCTGTCCTTATTATCTATGATTATGTCAATGTTGCTAAAACCCATTGTGTTAATATTGCTACTTCCAGGACGACAGCAACAAGAAGCTGGTCCGCGACGTGTTCTGCAAGGGCGACGCGGCCTTCGTGTCGGGCGACATCCTGGTGTCGGACGAGCTGGGCTACCTGTACTTCCGCGACCGCACGGGCGACACCTACAAGTGGAAGGGCGAGAACGTCGCCACCGCCGAGGTCGAGAACGCCATGTCGCCTAGTGTGCAGCAGAAGCCTTGTGTCGTCTATGGAGTCTCTGTAAGCTTTTATTACGGACTATTGTCTATTCGCGTTAAGGAAATAGTTACTCATCAATGCAACTGCAGAGTAAAGGAGTACCTACTTATTCATACTAAGATAAAAGTTACAAACACCACGTTTGTTTTTTATTTAAGCATTATGTTTTTGCACTACACAGAGTTTTCAAATATTAAGTAAATAAGTTTAAAATTTAATCAGACTCGTCAGAATTTACGCGTATTTTTACGAGTAAGTACTTAGGTCAGGTATTATTTTTTTTAAATTAACAAAAGATGCTTACGTACTGTGTGTACATGTAATATTTACTTCAACTGGTCAATGTGATCACTGTTTTCTATTTTATTGTCATCTAATTGGTTAAGGACTTTTAGTGCAGGCCACGCTGTCATTATTTTCTTAATGTGATTACTATATTATTATCTTTTTTCAAAATTCTAGATGTAAAAAAAAATATATGAAAAAAAGGTATAAAACAAAATATCTATGATTTTACCCAGGCTAAATCAGTTCTGTCTACACGTAATTTTAGTCCAAGCATAATCGAAGCAAGCTCGGAATTTTAGGGAGTCCGATACGGACAGGTTAGAGTAGAAGCCTAAAACGAGAGAGAAGCTGAGCGCCCGCCTTAGTTCTCGTAGTTATATATTTTTTTATCACAACCTAGGGAAAACTGGTTAGG
This sequence comes from Leucania comma, assembly GCA_958295575.1. NCBI lineage: Eukaryota > Metazoa > Arthropoda > Insecta > Lepidoptera > Noctuidae > Leucania > Leucania comma. The sequence continues at coordinate 10,529,725 of OY282468.1, forward strand.
CCTAGGGACCTGCACGGTCGATTACGGCTCTTTCCCTTTCCTGGTGAGGAGGACTGAGCCCCAGCAGTGGGAACATTAGGCTAATGATATGTTGTGACTTGGCAGATCCCGATGACGGAGGGCCGCGCGGGCATGGCGTGCGTGGCGGACCCGGCGCGGACGCTGGCGCTGGCGCGGCTGGCGCGCGACCTGGACGACTCGCTGCCCTCCTACGCGCGCCCGCTCTTCCTCCGCCTCATCAATGATATTGAGATCACTGGTCAGTACATACAAATATAACTAACTAGCTTCTGTTCTGCCAGCCGCTTTGCCGCGGCGTGAATGTTGGCTTAACCCCTTAAGAACCCCCCTTGTTGTATAAGTAAACATCAGCTGAGCGAGTCAATAACCTGTAGGTAACTAGTACGCAACGACCGACAGACAACTGCCTACAGGTTATTGACTCAGCTGAAAAAAAATAATTTCGTACAAACGTAAGTAGAGTTTTAGAAAAAAGTACTATATCTTTTTTAATTTTATCTTTACAAATCGATAGTGTTTCATGTACCGGATCGATCCTCCACGATCAAAATTTAGCCGTCTATACAGAATAATATGCGATGCATTGGCCGCTCAATGTAACAAACATTCCATATTTTGAACAGGCGATATATTGAAAGTACGATATATGTATTGAATGTTCGATTTATTAACCACTCGATATTATAAAAATTCGAGTATTTAAAATTTCGATTTATAGTGTTCGATCAATTAATATTTGATTTGGCGTTGTACACCCCGTTGATTCAACACGATATTAAAATCCACAGTTCTAATAGTTCGAAAACATGTGCACGTACCATTGTCTTACCACCCTCGCCGCCTCGGCCGCGACTCCCCTCAACGTCCGCCCCGTCAACTTGCTCGAGCCAGCCCGCAAAGCTGAGCCTGTAGTCCAAAATCCCCTTTAATAATAATTCATCTTGGGATACTCTTAGCATTATAGTCGCTTAGGGTGTTTTTAATATCGTGCAGATTTCAGCACGCTCCGCATGCGGGGCTGCCGCTCGATATCACGCCCCGCGTCCCGAGTTCATATTCCACGCATTACAATAACTACTTGTATAAAAAGGACATTTGCCGGGGCTACGCGTGCGGAGCAATCCCGCATGCGTCTTGAAATCCGCACAATATTAAAAACACCCTTAGTTTTAAGTTAATTGAGTAAACCCTGGCTGGAGACATTGATTTCCGAATTGAGGCCCCTAAAGGCAAGTTCGGTTAAGCAGTCGACAACCTCCTAGGTTGACCTGCGAGAGGCCACACACATAACACAAAAATGTACTAGAAACGAGAGGAACACGTGTAAAATCGAACAGGCAATGCCGTCACTTTTGTTTACAAACCTAATCATTAAAAGTTGACCTATATATATGAGCAATTAAGTGCATAATCATGATACGTAGTAGGTCGATAGTGTTGATCCCTATTTCAAAACCCCCCACATGATGTGCCAGTTACATCGTGATAAGATTACAAATAGCAGAGGTCATTATACAGCATGCATGTTACTGTAATAGTAAACAATAGGACGACCTTTCTTTTAAATAGATCGATGATATACAGGGCGATATTTAAATGGTTGTTGACCCGAGGTTGCACGATTTTGTCTTGTCCATACATTGTTAATAAAAATATTATCATTATTATCAACCAAAAATTCAACAATATATGGCTTGTTCCCTATTTGGGGTCAGCCTGATACTTTTAACGTCATTCTAGGCGATTTTGCGTCATTTCGATGCGATGGGTTGTCTCCAGGGCCTCAAGTCTGCTATTACAATAGTCTCAGTATCGTCTATCATTAGTTTCATAATTGTTGATTTTGACAATTTTGGTAATCTACTAATACAATGGCGTCATTATGACTTTCCAATAGTCAATTACTGACACACCATTGAAAGAAATGGTAATCTCGTACATAATTACAACTGAATTTCTGACGTATGGGGTAATCTGCTAAAATTTTGCCAGTTCCTTTGATTAGTGACTTACGATTAGATTTGTCTGAATACAACAAAGTCATTCTACAACCATTCGTTTACGAGACCAATAACCGACCAATGATCGACCATTATGATTTAGCAGATTAAGAACTTTTAGCAAAATGACAATGGGATTGTGTTGGAATGTCGAATTTACAAAAATAGCAGACTTGGGTCCCTGGTAGTCGGTGACCGGCCTCTTCCTCTGTTGCCCTCTTCTTTGGCTAAAGCAGTTGTAGGTATAATTAACTGGCTTTTTTATCAATCGATAGGTACAAAATAATGATATCTATACATTTTGAATCGATATTAAGATGTGTATTCCAATTCGGGATACCCAGACAGTGTCAGTGTTAAGCTTTTGCTGACTAAAGCGCAATTTAGACGGTACGAGTTTCTCGCCTCGAACATACGAGAATCGTAAGAGCATAGAAAAAATGTCATCGTCTAAACACATACCTAGGTGGTGCGAGTTTCTCGTCTCGAACGTACGATAATCGTAAGAACAAAAAAGCATCTCCGTCTAAACATTCATACCTAGACGGTTCGAGTTTCTCGACTCGAATTTATTTCTTACCTGTGTCTAAACACTTTGATACGATAATGTCATGGCGATTATTGCTTACGATTATTGCGTACGATTTTCTCGAACAAAACGTTCGAGAAACTCGTACCGTCTAAATTACGCTTAAAGCGCAATTTAGACGGTACGAGTTTCTCGCCTCGAACATACGAGAATCGTAAGAGCATAGAAAAAATGTCATCGTCTAAACACATACCCAGGTGGTGCGAGTTTCTCGTCTCGAACGTACGATAATCGTAAGAACAAAAAAGCATCTCCGTCTAAACATTCATACCTAGACGGTTCGAGTTTCTCGACTCGAATTTATTTCTTACCTGTGTCTAAACACTTTGATACGATAATGTCATGGCGATTATTGCTTACGATTATTGCGTACGATTTTCTCGAACAAAACGTTCGAGAAACTCGTACCGTCTAAATTACGCTTTAAACCTGTCTGTGTTCCTTCAGTTGCGTTCTAGGGTCAAGGTAACTTAATTATTTATACACACTCTTTACAATTTATAAAAGGAAACCTTCTAATAAAGAATATAGGTACAATCAGCGGAATTATAGCACTCGGAGGTATGTTACCGACAACCCGGAATGGACAGAGATTGCCGGGATACAAATGGCATTTTGTGCAAATATAAAAGTAAACAAAAATTGAATAGGTACTTAATACTAAAATAGATACATACATAAATATACACCGTAAATTTTGATCGTTTATAGATGTATGTATGTATCAGATTTTGATCGTTTTAATCCCGTGGAGGGTCGATCCGGTACATGAAAAACACTATCGAATTGTTAATATAAAATTAAAAAATAAAGTGCTTTTTTTTCTTAATTGCGATTTAATATACGCATGTACTAAATTAATTTCTTCAAGTAAAGATCAGCTGAACGAGTTCAGTATGATAAAACCTGTATGTAGTGGTCGTTGCGTACTCACTACTTAAAGGTCATTGGACTCGCTCAGTTGACGTTTACTTAAAGAAATTATACCAATCAAAAAAAAAAAAATTTAAAAAACTCTTTCTGGTTTTTCCAGGAAAAACGAAAATATAGAAACCAAAATTTTCTAAAAAAATTAAATAAACATTTTCAAAGTAAGCTGTAATAAATAAATAAATAAATTTTCGGCCGAATGAATTTCGTACGTCCGTGTGTACAATACGACAATTAGGGTTTCAAGGTCATTCAGTTGTTCGAACATATGTACACGCGGCGCTCGAGGGGACGATATAAAGCTGATGCTCTAATAAGAACATTTCAATTCCCAGGCACTTTCAAACTGAAGAAGCTTCAATACCAGAAGGAGGGCTTCGACCCCGACGTGATCAAGGACCCGCTGTACTTCCGCATGGGACAGGACTTCGTGCCCATCACGCCGCAGCTCTACACCGACATCTGCACCGGCAAGCTGAAGCTGTAGGCCCCCGCTGTAGGCACAGTACAGGCCAGGACGGCACCCACACAAGGAAGAAAAGAAATAGACGGGGTGGCCGCATCATCTATCTAACCTTTTTCGAACTATCTCGGGTTCGGCTTCCCCGGATGGAGTTGAATACCAAAAAATCACATAGAGCGACTGCCCTGCACTAACCCAGTTACTGGGTAACACAATCTCTTCGTAAGACTGATCTAAAAAATAAACTTTCTTGATCAGTCAGCTTGTCAGTCCCAGAAATGTGCTCAACCATTTTAAAGCTTCTCTAAAGCCTCTCAGGTGCTAATTTCAATCCTCGTTCAATATTGCTGAAAACATAATTGATAGCGAAACTTCCGTCCTGCCTGTACTATGCGTCGGTCAATCAATGTAAATCGTTATGTGAAGCTACAAACATTCGGTACCGCTCAAGCCAATAAGCCGTTGGCACATTGTGATACCCCGAACTGTCGAAATTTTCTGTACTAATATTAATCACCCTTGATGGGCCGATGAGAGAATGCCTGCACGGGCAGCATAGTTATAGCTAGATCAAATCACAGACTTTTGCACGATTACGCCGGCAGTGTTTCGTTCTATCCAGCTAATTATTAGCTAATTTAGGTCAAATTTACTATAGACTTCGTAAATTGTTGTTCAAAACATTTGTAGTTAAGACAAAGGTGGACGGGGTGTGTGAAGACAGTAGTTAAATTTTCATGTGTAACCTTGAAAGGAATGTGAGAATACCAATAAGCTTATTTTTTTAATTAATTACTATCAGTCGAGCCTCGTTGTAAACAGGCGTGACGTGAAGTGACGTCGTGACGTCACGCGAGGCGAGGCCGCGACGTGAACATTGAACAAGTCGGTAATGTTTAGGCGTAGCGGGGCGGGGGTAGACACTAGCTGTTGTTTCACCTTTTCACAGTTGGAAACTAAATAATTATAGTTGTATAATTCCAGTTTCAGAACCGAAACCTATCCTTCAGCTTTTTCCTTTCGTCATACATAAAACCATTCTAGCATTAATTAATAATTATTACAGATTATTTTTTCTGAAAGTTAAAAAATCTGTTAAGAAAAACATTTAATGTATGTAGCTTATTAGATGACATTCCACCATCTAGTCACATAAGGTGTTCTATTCATTTATCTTAAAATGTATGAGTTCCTAAGTATTGTTTTTTGGGCACTTTAAAGTCCTATATTAGCGAAACAGATACCAAAATAACTTAACTCCATGGCAATTAATCGCGATACGGACGGTATTTAGATTTTTGTGCCTTGAAACGAAAATCGCTGCACAGTAGTGTAGACTAGGAAAACTTTGCAGTTTAATCCTAAACAAAATTATTACGTAAGTTGTAAATAATATAATAAATGATGAAAATGTCGATACTGGTTTTATTTTACTTCCCGTTAACCCGATACATGAATACAACACTACAAACACTATCTATCTATCTAATTACCCAACCACAAATCTGCCACGAGTGGAACTCAAACTTAATTATTGCTGCCACTGAGTTCGCCACCATCACGGATTTTGATAACACTTCCGGCTTCATCATCAAATCAGTTCGATATTTCCTTCCCCCTCTTCTTTCAGTCAGTCATCGAATACACGTGGTCAACTATGATTTTAGCATGCCCAAGCAGATAAAGGTGTATCCGTGCGCTACGACTTCGGGAACAATACGATTTGAACAGGATCCTAAAGACCGCGCAGACATCACGTCTCTGTGGTCTTTTTGTCTGATGTGATAAATATGACAAACACACTGTAGAATATCCAAATATACAGTACGTTCGACGGTTCTTGACGCGCCTGAAGTTAGGCTCTGCGAACTTTAGCGCTTGTGCACTCGTAAAAAAATAAATGGTTTGAAAAAATAAATGCCAATAGAAGTTGTTATTGCTGTTAACAACTGTTATTGGCATTTATTTTTATAAATCATTTATTTGACGCGCTTATTTTGAGCGCTAAATTTCGCAGAGCCTATTATAACTTCAGGCGCGCCAAGAACCGTCGAACGTACTGTACGTTACGATATGAACACTTTCTCATTGTGTTGGTGTTTTCTCATTAGTCTTTACATGTAAACAATAAATATAGAAATCACCTACTTTTATTTATAATATACCTATATATTTACACATACATATTATATTTATACATATATTATTTCGAAGTTAACAACACTACACATATACACAAACACTAAACACCAAATACGTTAAACACAATAACGTGACTCATTGGACACGCGCCGGCGATATATTTCCATCTACCGCCGCGTTGTTATATTCGTTTCTCACCAGTCACGATCTACGCTGTCCGCTAAACGTACGTGCGCTGGCGCCGATATAAGTTCTCAAGTATCTACCCGCGCTAGCTTTACCATTGTGTTCATAAAGACTGTCTCCTTGCTGCTGTTTTCACCTGTTTGTGCTTAGCTTTTGCGCCTTCATTATTACTGTGTTGTGTGTGAGGACAAAATACAAATTGAGATACGACGAAGGACTTATTCATCCACCTACCCAGTGAGTACTTACACCACACGCACACACCATCCCAAACCGAATACTAATACCTGCAGTGCCAAATTAAACACATGCGCAGGAACTGATACCATCACTTTGTCTTGGAGTATTGTAATTGCAAATAAAATGTATGATCTAGCCTTTTTACCTAATAAGAGAGGAACACTAATCACGACTCAAGCTGATCTAGATCATCTTTTTGGTGATTTAGAACGACCTTAAAAAAACATATTGATTTTTTTTAATATTACGAAATAAATGACTACAAAAATCTCATATAGGAACTTAAAAATATGTCTGCACTTTCTACAATCACATTACGGCTTCTGTACCAAAAATCTGGGATCCGATGCGTATCGTAACTGAGAAAGGTTCCGGGAGGTAATTTCCAACAAAACCCGTACCACTGCATATCCTGCACTGGAGTCCTTGAATTTTAGCAGTTTTTGGTTAGATGCTTGTGGTAGACCAGTTTAACCTGTTGACGTTACAACGCAAAAAACTCACGAAGAGGCGATTTCACCCGCTCCCGCGGCTGTGTAAAAACAGCTGTTTTATTTTTTAAACTTAAGATTCTGGGGCTTTGTGTGGTTACGCAGCCGTCGCGGTTGCGATTATTGCTCGCAAACTGGGTGGGCGATTATCGCAAGACGGGCGGGTAATTATATTATTGATCAACAAAAAATAACTCGTTTTTTTTTCCCCACCGGTTTTTTTACTATATATGGTTTTATTTTGATTCTTTGGTAGGAAATAGATATGGAAAAAAATTCTTAACTAGTATTGTTATATAGTTTTTTTATGATACCCACTATTTTTCATGAAAAATATAAATAGTTTTCATCATCATCATATCAGCCGAAAGACGTCCACTGTTGGACATAGGCCTCCCCCAAATGTCGAAATGAACGGTCCTGTGCATCTCGCATCCATCGGATTCCCGCAACTTTTGCCAGGTCATCCTTGTAGGAGGCCTTTCAACACTGCGTCTTCCGGTACGCGGTCGCCATTCCAGAACCTTTCGGCCCCAACGGCCATATGTTGTGCGTGCAATGTACCCTGCCCACCCCCACTTAAGTTTGGCGATTCTTCGTGCTATGTCCGCAACCTTGGTTTTACTGCAGATATCTTTATATCTGATTCGATCACGCAAGAAAACTCCGAGCATAGCCCTTTCGGTGACAGATATTTTACCTCAAATTAAATTTAAAAATACTTATTTTTTAAATAAAATTGTTATCATTTTCTGAAGTATTTAGCTTTAATTCATTATTCCCCGAGAGGACGCCGGCGTCCGCACACCTATTGTCTTTCTATTGTGTCTCTAATTACGGTATTCAACAGGTAATCCCGTTTGAAAGCCGAGAAAGATGTGTAAATCTAGTATGTATCTAGAGGTTGGCAACATATGAGAGGTGAATTCAGCGATCACTGTACTAGTCTTTACCAACACCTTGGGAGGCTCGCGTTAGGCAGTTAGATCAAGGGCATGATTCAGAAAGCGGTATTTGTAGCGTAATCGGGTCGTAAATATTGTTATGAGGTTTCTCTCTCTGGATTTGTCACAAAGTACAAGAAAAACTTATGTGAAATTCCTGAACAAAACTTGAACTAAAACAAAAATAAAGCTCAGACCCGATAAAGATCGTTTAGATTTTAGAAAACAACTTCTCGATTTTTATCGGTCTACCTACCTAATTAGAGTGATTATTGTAAAACATGTGTACGCTTACGTTTTATTATGAGCTTGATAACATTTACGAAATTAGAGAAACAGCGAGTATAAATAAAAGAAAATATATCACTTATTGTAACTTTATTCCAATTTACAATAACAACACAAATAAATGTTGAAATTAAACAAAAAAAAAAATAACAAATAAAAAAATATATTCATAATTCTGTCACGTAGGTATCATATATGATAATTTACTAAATTACGTGTTAAATACTTTTAAAATAAGCGAAAAATAAAGTTCTTTGTAACATTAAAATGAATAAACTCTCTATAATAGTATTTAAACAAGCTAATACTAGACAATGTACATTATATTGATCCTGCGAACACCACATATCTACATACGTTACAAGTGCCTTCAATTGACAGTGCTGCGGCTCACTAAATATTAGGAATGCTTTAATTTATAAAAACGGTGAACTATCTTGTCTTTTAATTAAACTACTATCCCTTTGATTTTAAATTTTCGCAATGCTTCGCATCGGGCCAGTTCTAGTCACTGTTTTTTTTTGTATGCCAAAACAGCGGTTTTATTGTTATATAAAAATAAAAAAAAACGATAACTATTCAAGATTTTTGTTTTTGCGAAGCGCTTTTATATAAATACGTTTGAAATCGTAAATTAGGGTCAGACTCGCGATTTTTTTTTTATCGAGCCAACTAATTTATATCATGTTTTAATTTTTGGCAAGCGCTTGGTCATATAGTCAATTTTAATAAAATAAATTTTCCTGATGTTCTCTTCTATAGTTATGGATTTCCAGAGGTTTAAAAAAGTTCAAAATGAGTAGAACCTGACCTTAAAGCAATTTAATTCATTATTTCCCAAGAGGACGCCGGCGTCCGCACACCTATTGTCTTTCTATTGTGTCTCTAATTACGGTATTTAACAGGTTAAATCAGTTTATTTCTGTCCCCAAACTGTTGTTCGTCATTGGTCTTTCATACCTTGCCTTTGGCCCACACTTATTAAATATTCTTACAAAAGTGAAAAACGGGTAGATCCGAGTGATCTACCTAGTATTATGTAATGCTGCGTGCTTTACAGTTCATTCATTCATGAAATATCTACATTTTACTGAGCGATTTCTAATATTGCTATGTTTTCTGTTCAATAGCATTATCGAAGAGAAAACGCTGAAGATACAAACTAACAAAAAAAAAAACGGCAGATGTAAAACATTTGTATACTAATACGCCGCGCACACAAAGAAGTCATAAACGCTGGAATAGTGCCAGCCACACACGATCCAGTTCACCGTCAAGTTTTCAGCCGACTACATTATGTACTGTTCATACATACAGTAGAATTGTCAAGCAGCTACTGATAGCCACACACCGTCAAGTTTATCGGACGCCGGTAAAAACTCGCTGCAAACTTGACGGTGAACCGGAACGTAGGTGGTTAGTTTACTGAGAGTATCATGCCGTTAGCCGTGACGGCGTTCGAGTCGGTTTTGCCTTGATCACACAGTAACAACAGTGCTCTCAACCTCAGATACTCGATACATATAAACATAGCGCATATTGCTCCGCCGAGCGCTTATCTCTACAACTCGCTAACATCACTGTCTCAGCCGAGCAACATTCTACTCTCTCGCCCTTTTACTTGGTACGTGTGATCAAGGTATTATAGATGCTTCACATCAAAACATCAAAAAGTTCTTCATTTCTATAAGTAATTTGTTTCTTCAACGTTTCTCAATTTACCTGACGAAAGTTAAAAGTACAAAATACAAAGGGGCAGTGTGTTGTAACTTTATCATTTGAATATATTCCTTTATATTTATTTTAAATCTCTCAAAATTATTCAGACCATAATATTTCTAATACAACTTGAAGCAATGTTACATTGATGCACCATAAACATAAAATTATTTATAACTTTTGACATTATATTATTATTGCAAAATAACTGACAACACAATATGCATACAAAAAATAAACATTTACATCATATAAATAGATAATACAATCAATTATTTAAATAATGACTAGCAACTATTAAGGCAACTTTAATTAAATTTTCACAATCTATATTACAATAATGTTGTTCAAAAATACAATAAGATAGGTCTACATACAATACTTAGGATTACGCGTAATACGACATTTGCTTATTCGGGTATACTAACACCGACATTAAGTAGATTTACAACCTAATTATCATAATCTATGAGTTGTATCACCTGTCAAGCAACTTATATAGGATGACTGGTAATTAGTGAACGATATTTAAACACATGATTGTAGTCATGATAACAAACAACTTTTACTATTGGACCAAACCTGAAATCGCGAAAAAAATCTTTTACCATTTAGTACATTTTGACCAGTTAGGCGAACATAAATGTTCTGACATTGCAGTTTTTTTTCGCGTTATGGGGTTTGGTCCCATAGTGAAAATTGTTTGTTATAATGACTACAATCACGTGTTTAAGTATCGGTCACTAATTACCAGTCACCCTATATAGTTGCCATCTAATGGAATGCCAAAATGTGACAACCCTTGACATAAGCTTAGTCATTTTAACCTTTTTTTGCACGACCAATATATCCGGCAAACAATCTCACGTTTATTCCGCCAGGGTCGACCAAATACTCCATCTCGTCAGCTCTTCTATCACCTATGGGTATTTACGAGCTATTTTTAAACGAGATGGAGTACACAGTCGCAAATACATGACCCTGGCGAACAGAACACGAAAACATTTTCGGACCAATCCGATGCAAGCAGCAACATTAAAAAGTTAAAGCAAACATTATAAAAAAAGACCATAGTAAAAATTAGTTACAATATCATTTTGATGATCTCAATGTGATGTGCAGTAAGAATTTGATTCAAACATTTGCTTGAATGTAATAAAAATCTAAAATATAATCATAAAACCTATAGGGTACTTTGCTTAAATTCGTTGATCGCCAACTACGATAAATTATAAGAATACCAAAATAAATAATTGAAAACTGCAATACTAAGATTTTAATAATACTAGATATGTTACAATAATGTATAATTCTCGAGAATGTTTGAAATATCCATATAAAAATAATCGAGACATATTAACGTTGGGTTATAGGATGTTTGATAAACTATAAATCCTACAATGGAATGATGAACTCTTGTTTAACAGAGATTCTCAAAACATACGTACTATGTCAAGTATATAGGGTGACTGGTAAACGATACTTAAACAAGTGATTGTAGTCATGATAATAAACAACTTTTACTATGCGACCAAACCTGAAATCGCGAAAAGAATCAGCCAAGTTCAGTACATTTTGACTAGTTCGGCGAACACAAATGTTTTTTCACCAGCAGATTTTTTTTTCGCGGTACCGGGTTTGGTCCCATAGTAAAAGTTGTTATCATGACTACAATCACGTGTTTAAGTATCGTTCACTAATCACCAGTCACCCTATATATACATATACTACCAATTGTTATTGTACAATCGACTGCCGTCTTTACATTTTTATTAAACAGTCCCTACATAGACGAATTTCAATTCAAATTAGTACACAAGTATGTGTTTTGGAATGATTGGTCATTAATCCTTTTTCTTTATGGAAAATCATCAAAATAACTTCGCCCGCTCTGGGTGGAGCGAGAGGGAGTGTCAAACTTTAACTGACTAAAACTCACTTGTGTTCCTTCAGTTGCCGTTTGCGTTCCAGAGCCGCGGTAACTCTTTCAAACATCAAGAACTTCAACTTCAAAATTTTTGTCACACTTCTATGAACTTTCGACATTTACTCGTACACGCCGGTATGAACCCACTTATTGTTTATATCCATACCATGACTCGTTCTTATATTAAAGGTGGACCAGACGGTTGTAATTCAGCGTCTCAACAGGGGTGACCTTGCCAACTTCAATCCGTGTAGACAGCAGTTGTAATCCATGACTTTGAACGCCCTTGGTTGGGTGGCATGTTTTCCCAACCGCAGTGACTGATTTGCTAACGGTTGGCGCGTGGTTAACATTCATGTAGCCGCAACACAAACCAAACACACTAAGCTCCAATCAAGGTGACCTTGATTCGAAAGCTGGTTTGCAACCATCTGGTTCAAGCTTTAAACAGCATAATAGTATAACAGACCGCGTCCGTAGAATTAAAGGCTTCGAACACACTTGTCGAAGCTACTAGCGTTAATTAATATTCAGAGCTACTATCAACATATAAAATTCAGTCAAGATATAGTTACCTGGACCTACGCTTATACTTGTTCGTGACAGTCACGGTCACAGAATGTAAGAGCGAGACAACTTCAGCACTACATACATGCTGTCTTACTCACACGTTTTATGACATCGTCGAACACGTTTAGTATTGGGACAGATGACACTTTCTCACTGTCATTATATAAGCGTAAAATAATTATTGAAACAAAATTCAATTGCCGGTCAGAATATTGTCATCTCGACATCTTCGTACGTGTTATTCGAGTGATAGTTATGTTCAAACAGGCTCTTGACTAGCCTATTTACAATTGACGTGACGCTGATATTAACAGTTACAATACACATAATACATACAAAATTAATACTGTATTTGGCTACCTAAATTGCTCATTGTCGTAGAAAATAAGCCTCCTACTCTCTCATTCAAAGGTTACATACGTTCCTATGGTCTGTTCACACGGTCCTATGGTCCGTTCAGACGGATCAGGTGTTGAGGGAGGGGAACCAAGCGGCCAGGCCAGTGCGAGGCGGCAGCGCAGCCCGCAGGAGAGCTTCCTCGTGAGCTGACAAGCGGAGGAGAGCGGCCAGTGCACGAGTCAGTTGTCTTGCTTCCAACTCGCGCGCAGTTAGGAAACGAAGCACCACGTGTTTTAAGTACCTGGAATTGTATAAATGGAGGTTATGACAGGTATTTTTTCATTGATTGATGAATACGAAACAATTTAGTCATATAACTCAATGAATGAATTACAAATGAGTAACTTTTTTACTATAAGAAAATAAAGACGAACTCACAGACTAAATAATGTAGCTAAATCAACAAATTACATAATTTATTATAATGAATGCCCAATCATTTGAATTTACGTACAGATAAATTATAGCGTCAGATTTTCGTTTGAATAATCGCTGCCTACGCTTTAAATCTCGCGTGGTACCGCATAAGTTCAAAAGAAAAAACCCTCTAAATGACAAACACCGTAATTTCATAAGCAGTAGGTTCAAAATACCTTATGTTTTTGCGTTTGGTATAAGGAAAAGGTCGCTCGAGGGGCTATTCATGGTAATTAAAGTTTGCTTTTAATAATACAATTAACGATATCTTTTTATATAATTGGTCTGTACCTGTGTGTTTGTATTGCTAAACTGTATATATATTTAAGGGAGTCCCTGGATGGTTTGAAAATACAATAGGGGTTTAATATACCGGGTGGTAGGTGGCGCTGAGAGCGGATTCTTAATTTTTTCTTTTTTTTTTACAAAATACCAGCTTTTGGGCAGAGCAAATCTGCCGGGATAGCTAGCATGTACTCGCAATAGTACATAACCGATGGCGACCACAATAATGTACCATATTCTGACAAATAACTGAATTTTAATACAATCTTAATGAATTTCAATGTAATTTAACTTATTTTACACCCCTAATAAGTGTTGAATTCACCACATTTTTTTCTTAATTTGCAAAAATATTTTTATAATGTATTGAGATAGTGAATTAAGGTTTCTACCTTAATTAAGTATCTCAATACATTATAAAAATATTATATAAATTAAACACATTGGGCTCACGTGTGCCACGTACGCTGCTGAGCGCGTCGGTCTCCATGCAATTTATATGGCAACTAGATTTGTAGAGCTACATCAGCCCCACGCCACGCAACTCTACGCGACGCGTTGCTACATACAACTCACGCGTCGCGCACGCGTGCGTCTATCTAATGCAGTTCCGGTTTAAGTCGTTGGTGTGTCGATAAATAAATAGGTAGTTCTACTACTGCTTTGAGGAAAACCGGTGTGGTGTTATATTTAAGATAGCTCAACAAGTAAGACAGCTCACCTTCTACTAATATCTTGTTCTTCGGCGGAAGTGAGGTCAGACTTACTGCTCTGTAGTTCACGTTGTAACGTCTTCTTCATATCTGATATTCTGTTGTCTAACGTTTTTATTTTCTGAAAGCACAATTTTAGATACTTTTTGAATACGATTTTTTCGAGGATTTCCGCCCAGAGGTAGAAATGAGTTGCTGACGATTTGGATACATTGTCCGAACTCAAACATTTTTATTTCAATATTTTTTTCATTGAGAATTCGAACACACTGTTTAGTGCAGTCAGATAATAATTTTTTAAAGCCGGATTTATAATAATTTATTAAAGAAGAAAAGAAAATAAGGTTACAGGGTGTGAGTATTGTTAAAATGTTGTTTTCATTATTTTTAACATAAAACGTTTCCGAAGACTTCCTGCACTAGGCGAGGAAGCTTACAAGTATTCTTTGGAGTTACAAATTATAAGAATGGGCATAATAAAGGAAATAATAATCTAATATGTCTATTATATCTAACTTTGCAAATATACTATTTAAGGTCTAGTTAAATTGTTAAAATATAAGCTTATGAGGACTTTATACATTAAAAATTACTATTATTATAGAATACAGATGTCGAAAACTTAGAACTAAGTGCATTATTTAAGGCGGCAACTTCGGGTAATTAATTTCTTTTTTTATATATATTTTTTTATCTAACTGTATTAGACAGGTTCAATAAATTTGGTAGTATCTGAATCGTCATTAAAAAATATTAAAATTAAAATGTGTCGATTCGGACACTATGTCCAAATACATATATTGTGTCCGGATTGCCATCAACTTAGACAAGAAATAGAAGTCATATGATGGAATTTCCCCCTTAAATAAAAAATGAGTTTCAAACAGCCTTGCTACTGCAACTCGTGATTCTTTTTATATTTCTTTCCTTAATAATCACGTTATGTACTTTTTTATGACACTAAAGCGTGCAAATTGATATTATGAAGCTTGAAATTAATTTAAATATTTCTGTTATTATATTAATTTGGTGTTTTATCAGTCTGTAAACGTTTTTACGCACATTACATGTACCTAGCAATTGTCAACAATGAAAAAAAGCAAAGGGAAAAAAGGACCGCCGCATCACACAGGACCTCAGCAAAGGTCTCGGTATAATAGGCAACGATGGAACGGGGTAGGTTTTTAGTCACTATTGCCCGCTCCGCCCAAGGGCGGGATTTGTCACGGATGATTTAAAAAAAAAAAACTGAAAAAATGCCCCCTGGAGGTTCTAAAAACGTCACTGACGCTGCTATAAACGTGACAACCTTACTGGCCTCAAAAATTTTGAGGGAAAAGAATATCATGGCAGTGTACATCATCTCAAAGAACTAATTGGTTCAGGAAAGTGTCTAAAACATCTCCTTACCTTATTTTTATCACAGATTTCAGTTTCTAAGTCTTGTATAGTCTTTTTGAGTGCAGTCTCGTTTTCTATTAATTCGTCGACCTTTTTCTTTAGTTGTTCGATTTCTTGTTTGCGCGCCTCCTCGGTTTCCTTTATTAACATACACGCAGCTTGATTCTGAAATTAATAAGGGCCAAGGTCAAATCATTTATTTTTTAATTAGTAGTAAATTACAATAAAAATAAAAAAAAAACAAAAAAAAGTAAATTGATATCACATTATTATCGATAAGTAAAATCTAGGAAGCAAAATACAATAAGTACGATAAAAAAAAGATCTGGGTGTAGTGCAGTTTCTGATTATGCCAAAATAACACTTTCGTTATATCTTATCTCTCTTTTAAACATCCTTTACAAATTTATAAGTTTTAAATCTGTTCGCCACAACGAAGTAGGTAATAACAGTAATTTGGCATACTTCTGATAACTTGAATTTTTAAATTAAAACACTCTGTATTCAGGAAACTGGTTTTTGTTTAAAATGTAAATGTAAACGGCGTCCACCTCCAATATTCATGGGCTTCAAAAGTCCAAACCCAATACCAGTTTTGCGAAGGTATGATAAATCCGAAAAGTTAAGTATAAATATTTCATGACGCCTCAACTGCAGTACCGATTTCAACGGATCTTAAATAAGATCCGGCGACGGATACAGGATATTTTGAATCCAGGAACTTACTAAGTGAGTGAAACCAAGGATAACACTAGTTGGTACACACATACTAAGAATTTAAATATTGTTTGTTTTTCTGGTAAGTCCAGATACGATTTAAAAAAAATACTGTTGACAGTTCACTACACTATTACACTCGGTGACAGAACATGTTTTAGTCAGAACATTATACACAACACAAGCACAATACAAGCTCTGCTTAGCTTGGGACTAGACGGTGTTGTGTGTTAGTTGTGGAATATATTATATATTATTATCTGCACATTGACATAGAGGATCTTTTTATGATATATAGAAAGTATAAGAAGGAATTTTCCAAAATTCAACCCCTAAGGGCATGAAACGGGGTCCAGTTTGTATGGAGAAACCTTTTTACACGCAGGCGAAGCCATTGGCAGGTGCTAGCACATAATAAAAGTGTTTCTTTATTGCGGAAACGTTCGAAAAACTGACTGTAGATCGGAAAGTTCAACTGAAGTACACAACTGGGTTTTTATCAGTAAAAGTCTAACATACTCTCTCACCACCCTAGGGACCGTTCAAGTATTACCTAAGGCCTACAGGGTTTTTGATGACATGGGGTTGGAGTGTCTGACTGGTGATTAAGTCAGCAGTATATATTTTTTTAGTTCTTTAAGAGAACGATGTCGGTGTTCCAAATGCACACAAAAGTGAACACACACTTCTCTGGACAACTACGATCAAATGGCGTTTAAGACTTTAGATTCATGGATTCTTTCCTTGGATTAGATTGGAGGACCACTAATTTGGATTCATATCATAAAATTGTAAATGAAGTTTGTTTTGTTCCTCAATTTCCTTATTTTTAAGTTTATAACTACTGATAATAAATTAATAACGAAACCAGAACACATTGAAAAATGTATACACCAATGTTTACTTAAGCATGGGGGGAGGAAGAACTTTGCTGACTTTTTCTGACGAGAGGAAGGGGGGAATAATATTTGCAAAAAAATCTGCTTACGTAATATTTGAACGGCCCCCTAGAGCCTAGAGAGAAGACATTTGACAAAAACCCACCTTAAAGAAAAAATATATTACCTCTTTATGTTGAGCAATGAGTACCTCCAACTCCTTGATCTTACTCTTCAGGTCCACTATCTCGCCTTCCTGATATCGCACGTTACATTGACTCATCTCTATCGTTTGGGACATGTGTGCGTTTCTTAATAAAGCTTCGTCTTTCTCTCGTTTTTCTCTGAAATAGAAAATTGATTTATTTAAAAATACGGTATTTAGAAATTATCAGCCCAAGTTCTCGTGTAGGATGAGGGTGAGTCAAGATAAGAGAAAGGAGTGTCACCAAACATCGTGAAGAATGAGTGTCCTAAAACCAGAAATTTTAAATCATGTGAAATCTGGTGTAGCTCTGCACCTACCCCGCGTGGTGGCTAACGGCCCGCTCCCTCTCACAGAAAGGTCTGTCTTTCAACAGTGAACATTATAGACTTTACTTTAGCCAACTTTTTCTCTCTGGTTTGTGAAAAACCTCATGATTACGCGTTTTTACCGATCTGGGCTGTCCAAGAATGAATGCATTACCCTGGATGAATTACCTAATTCCCTAATGAATTAGCCTAGGCGTCTTCAGCGTGGGTCCAGGCATGAGCATTGTCTCCTCTCAACGATTTCCTCCACCGCCTTAGCTTATATTAGGTACAGCTTCGCTGAAGGTGACTGCTTCCCATTCCCAGTTACTCCGATAGCCTTAACGAGAACACGGCGGTGCTTCGCCCGAGCAAGTCAGACCTCTACTGTATGCTCCGGACGAAACGCACGATAATGACAATTCGGTGTTTCTTTCCACCGAAACCAAAACAAGAACCTTCCTAACGACCGTGTCCGGTGAGGACCTGCGTCAAGGCGAAATTGAGGACGCTGTGGTGCCTCTCTAATAAAAAGTGGGAACTTATCGCCGCTATTGTGGCTAGGCTACTCATGATTACCCTGCATCTGGAGTGCAGAGAGGGTTATGTTGGACTCCTACGGATTAGAACTTAGAACCCTATAGTTCTTTCCACTACCGTGACTCCTCCATGGGCCAGGATAGGGGTGAATTGGCACGTACCCCCGACTACAGCATTTTCGCACCCTACAAATTTACCAGTTTAATAATTAAGGTACTTTTGCGTTCAAATCAATCTATAAAAGTTATCAAAAAACGAAGAGCGTATAATTGATAACATTTATCAACTTTTGAATTATGAGTTAAACTGAAAAGCAATGTACAAAAAAAAATCAAGTATGCTAACGACATACTTTTGATCTCAAGACGACTTTGTCGACAGTCACCTGATCTACAAATGAAACAAGTAACCTTCAATTTAAAAATTGGTTATGCTATAACAACGCACGCGTGTGCTACTGGCGTTCAAGGTAATTAAAGAAATTGCTCCAGTTAATACAATGTAAACAGCTGCACGGAGCGGCACTTAAAGATTGTCACGGAACCATAATATAAATCTATAGTCGTTACAATTCAATTTATAAGATAATAGTGCAACTGCTGATCGATTTTTCGTAACAATAGAATGATATTCATTAATAAACTACTACAAACTAAATACCATTAAATAACTAAATATCATTATTAAATAAAATATATTAAAAACGATGCCGTTTTTAATATATTTTATTTATCACTAGCTAACCTCGTAGTTTTACTCGCGTTTCGGTTACTGCTCTGCTTCCGTAACTCGGTAAATGGGCTATCTAGCACTAAAAGAACTTTTTAATTCTAACTTTTCTGGAAGTTTCAGAGGTTAGCACATTCAAACAAACAAACTCTTTAGCTTTATAATATTAGTTTAGATTTAAAACTTGAGCTCTTCTGACTATAACAGACTCCACGCAAGTTCAATGGCTGCCGGAAGTTAGGACGTCCGTTTTTATTTATGTTCGGCAGAACATGTTACGGAATAATGAGTGAATTGGTTCCCACAAAATGTACTATGGAAGCAATTGATTCCCTTTACGAGAGATAGGAGACAGAGAGAAATAAGTACGGTGATATTAAACTAACCAGGTATTAAATATAAATATCTGTATACACCGTTAAATTTTGGTCGTTTTAATCCCGCAGAAGGTCGATTCGGTACATGAAATACTATCGATTTGTAGAGAGAAAATTAAAAAATAAAGTACTTTTTTTCAAAAACTCGAATGAATATACGCATGTACAAAATGAATTCCTTTAAGTAAACGAGTCAATGACCTTGTAGGTAGTTGTCGGTCGTTGCGTACTAACTACCTGCAGTTTATTGGCCTCGCTCAGCTGTCGTTTAATTAAAGTAATTAATTGCATCCATGCGTAAATTAATTCGAGTTTAAAAAAAAGTACTTTTTTTTATTTTCACTTTACAAATCGATAGTGTTTCATGTACCGAATCGACCCTCAGCGGGATTAAAACGAACAAAATTTAACGGTGTATATAAATATCTGTATATGTATAGGCAAAGTCCTGACACATCAAAGGCCAGCCCAAACCCTTAGTCCAAGAACGCGGAAATTTTGTACACAGATAGCCTTTTATGATGTACAATTGTAAATTTTAAAATTTACCCCCTAAGGGGAAGAAGCGTGGGTCCAAATTTTGTAGGGAGAAATCTACTTTCTTGCGGGCGAAGCCGATTGCTGTGTATATAATTATTGTGCTATGGATAAACCTAAATGAATAAAATACACTCACTTGTCAAACTTCCTCTGTATATCCAAGAAGTCGTGTTGCATCTCCGTCACCATCGAGTTGAGGTGATTGACCTCCGCCTTGTTCTCGTCACATAGCAGGTTTGATTTTTCCACCTTCTCTCTCAAGATCTTCACGAGGGTCCTCTCATTCTCCAATGCTTCTGTCAACTCTCTGTTCTCTTGCGTCAAACTTTCGATTCGGTTTTCGAAATCCATCGTTTTATCCTGAAATTTGGCCATTTTTGTACCAAGAGAATTTTGGACTAAGATTTCTGTGTCCCATGCCCCCAACTATTGCCGATAATTATAGTAAAACTCGAAATATTTTGATTAACATTACGCTCATTGATTTACAAGTTGAACCATACCTAATTAACATGAAGGTGACATTAATACACGAAATATTTTTATACTACAAGTTTTTCAACCACATTAGCTGGTTTGCGAACCGTGTTGTAAATTATCTTGTTAACTTTATCTGACGTGTGATTAACTATATTATGATAAACTGCAGCACGTGATAACTTTGTAAACATATGTTTTATTTTCCTAAGCATGCAGCACTACCTGGTTCTTCGAAAGTAGCACAGCATTAGGTAGCTCGCTAAGCGTCATCTGAACAGTCTACGGAAGATTAGTTATGAAAACATTTGTCTTAAAGCGTTGTAAAAATAAATATTCCTGTTTTGATGACTCATCACCGAATTTATTATGAAATATACGTACCAAATGAAGTGTATACACGATTTTAATTTGTATTCACACACTGTTTTTGCGTTCTAGTCTCTGAATATAAACAGTTAACTGCACTGAATCCACACATTTAGGTACCAAGTATGTTTTAAGCACTGAGAGATTTCTAAACACTGATTTATCAACTTTATTTTTAGTGGTCTAATCTTGTACCGCGTACTTTCTACTAGCGGCTAGCGCGAGCGTCCGCCTCTACAAGCAACCAGGCACTACTGAGTATCCCAGTGTAAACATTCGCCAAAAGTACCGGTTCTGTTGCAATGCACATTGTATATTTACTTCCATCCGATAGTTTCGCCACCGAAGCGTGCAAACCCATTAAAAATTGTCGCAATGTATGTACAATCGGATGCCAATATACACTATAATACTTTAATATATCTGTTATATAACATATCTAGCGAACAAGAACGGAACTGATATGAAAATTCAATGTCAATTCGTTTTTTATTCAACAACTGTTCTTTATTTAGTAAGTACCTATCACGCGAAATGTATATATTTGGTTCTACCGTGTATGTAGCAGATTTCATATCTATCAATAACAAACCACTCAATGAATATTACAATCTTATCTTGACTCTTCAATTCATCTCATATGGAGTAGGAAGGTAAAGGCCACAATCCAGGACGATATTAGTATTAAAAATATTAAATACCATGCACACACACCAAACTAGCTGTTAGCAAAGCAACACCCATGCAAAATAAGGGAAAAAAACAAAAAGAAACATTGAAAATTTGACCAAAAATAATTTATTTATCCAAATCCGTGCATCACATCGAAACCAAATTTTAACAATGTGTAAATATAATTTCATCATATTTGTACTTTTAATATATAATTATTATTTTTTTAACTTACTTGGAATGGAAATGTATCACATCTTAAAATTACTAAACTAAGTTTAAGTTGTTTTGACCGTCTCGGTGAACAAAACGTGTACCATCACCTGTGCCCTTTATATGACTATGTAACTAGTTGGCGTTATAGTCGTGCCAAAAGATCACTCGTAGTGTACAGTACGATCGACGGATCTTGGCGCGCCAGAAGTTAGGCTCTGCGAACTTTAGCGCTTGTGCACTCGTAAAAAAATAAATGGTTTGAAAAAATAAATGCCAATAGCAGTTGTTATTGCTGTTAACAACTGTTATTGGAATTTATTTTTATAAATAATTTATTTGACGCGCTTATTTTGAGCGCTAAAGTTCGCAGAGCCTAACTTCAGACGCGCCAAGAGCCGTCGTTCGTACTGTACATAATCAATTTATCAACTCGTCAGTCTCGATAACAAAACAAAGGGGACGAGATATTGACATTAACCCGCATTGTGAAGCAAGTGATGTGCTAACTATGGTTTTGTGAGATAGCCAATTGCGATTCAGTACAATTGTGAGGCAATTTATCTTTAAAACAAGGTATATTAGCCTAAGCCTCTTCAAGTATTATAATTTAATGCCGGTTTCTGAAAACTCAACCAATTCTATCTGCCATCAAGTCTCATATCATTGGTTGTTAGCATTTTTCAAAACAATTAAATAAAAGTTCATGGAGTTTCTTGGCCATTCTTCTTCATAGAAATTTTTGCTATGTAACGTAAAAATAGCTTCATCTTTCTGACTGACCTATCGGTAATTCAAGTGTCTTTTAGAAATAGATAGGCAGCCCGTCTTGTGAAGACGACTGATGACAGAGGACCTCTGGCGTCCGGCCCTGGATCAGACCATGGTACAGAGTGAGAGGGAATGGGAGGCGGTTTCCTTCTGCGAAGCAATAATAGCAAAAAAGGCCTGCGAGGACTTTGACCTTTACTTGGCAAACAAGGAACACTGTGGATTTTAGTCAGTTTTAAGTCTGACATTCCGTCTTGCTCCACCCAGAGCGGAAAAGTTATTTAATGATACCAACGTAAAAAAACTACTATTCAGGCCAGTTAAAAAAAATGAGGCTTGTTAACAAATTCACCAAGCAGAGGAATTGATCAAGCATTTCAAACGCGGGCATTTAAAAAAAAAATCACAATTGCCAATCCTTCAGCTGCATAGTAAAGTGAGCCAAACAACCAACTCACCCACTTAATCACAGAATAATTAGATCTGAAAGCTAACATTAACAGTTCAAAATATTGCTACTACACTGATCAAAATAAGTTTAGCACCAAATTAACTTTATCCGCACCGATTTTTAGGCTTTCAGAGCAGTGTACGAAAGCATAGCACACAAAAAGAATTTATTATATTTCTCTTAAACACACACTCAAGTGTACCCAAGGCTAATATAAAATTAGTAAATGCAATGCCTATTTAAAATGGTGCAACCAATTTTTTATCAGCATAGCTAAGCTGCCCAAATAATAAAATATAGTAAATTTGATATAACTAACATTTAGTCACAATAAGTAGAATTCGTAAATAAACACTATAACTGTAAATAAAAAATCTAATAACTAATTATGTAATAATTCGATATAGGAACATAATTTTAGACCTATAGTTTTTTAGACCTATACTCACGATGCAGCATTTACAGTGATAGGTACGAAGTTATATTTTTTTACTAATATATTTCTCAGAGGTTTGCTTAAGAATTGCGCTTACCACTGTCAAAATATGGATGGAAGAAGAACAACAATCCATTTACGGAAAATGTCGCAATCTTAAGACTAACTTACAAACATTCCATAGGGAAAGGTGTACCTGGGGAAAAATCGAGGAAAATATTGACGTGGACAAAAATAACTGTCGTCTATTCTAACTATTAACTTGATTTTGATTGCATGCTGACTCCCACGGTTTCTTTTTATTGGTTACTATTATATAGCTTAAAGCTTAAGCTCTTCCTTCTCGATAAAAAGGATAACTAACTGAAATTATTTTTGTGTTGTAAAAATAATTTTTCAATACACTTACTCGAAAATCCGCTCTTTTTCCACCGCTAATTGGCACACAATGGACTGTTTTCCGCACTAGTGCGGTAAAAAGCGCGTGCTTGCCTCCGTCACAATTTATTATAATAAAATAGTTTATCGTATCAGGCGCGCCTCGACCCCCACGAGGCACGGGTCAAGCCCCTCGAGTCGCGCGTGTATTTAAAAACATCTTTTGACACACGCGCTTTTGTCACTGCAACCCTCGCCTACTGCTCGTGCGAATTCCGCCTCGGTCGCAATGACAAACTTTCTGCACTTGTATCAAAATGTACTATTTCAATTCGAACAAGTAGTTTTTAAGATACTAGTTGAACTATTTTAATCATAATTGTTATTTTTTAAAGCATGATCACATTTTTTTTACAAGTGACCCTTTTTATACACATTATTAATCATTGGCTGTTATTATTTGATTTTTTAAATTTCATCCACAGGTACTGTAATCCGACCGAGGTCTTGATGATTCTAACTCAGACTATAAAAATTATAAATTTAATGTAGAATCATATGATGAATTTTAGAAGTACAATATTCTTATCACTGTATAAACTGCATCGTGTGCATTTAATTCGATAAACTTGATTCACTGTTTCCACAATAACTAAAATTAATTAAAATACATAAAATCGCCGATAAAACTCGGAAGGAAAGGTGAAACAAGTCATTGAAATAAAAATTCTCAATAATTGATTTTATACACACAAAGCTAGCAAGCTTGGCCAATAGTGCAATTTTAACACATATGTATAAGAATAAATTATATAGCCATATGCTCACTGTAATACTGATACAATTACGTTACAGTAAGTACAAGGCTTTACGCGTAAAATATAAAAAAATAGAGACATTAGGGTTTAACTATGTCTTAAGAAATAAAATCTACATATTTCATATTCTCACTGTACATGTAATGACGCAATACTAAATTACTGTAAACATGAACAATGCAAATTGTATTTGTTTCGACTAAAACTAGAATGCTAATAAGAATGTTCAGAAATCTACAAATTAATACAACATAATGTTTTACAAATAACATAATAACGTGATAAAGCGGCCCGCGACTAAGAACATTGGAGGGAACTAAATCAGGCATAGGAATATTTTGAAATCAGAAGCTTTTCTTTTTTTAAATCCTGCTCTAAACGCGAAATAACATAATTTTTGGAGTTAAAACTCAAAAACAGGAATAGAGCTTATAGCTCAGCTGCTAGATCTAAATGTCACGTCAATTTTTATAGGTTACCCTCATCATATGAATTACGAATGGAGGGTAGAATATAAAACTGCTTGCGACCTCCGCCATTATCGTTTACTACTAAGCAAACCTACAAAGCTAATATACAGATTATACAGCACTAGTAATACGTCATAACACGCAGTGTAAGGCGTAAGTATAGTGCATTCACCTTACTTATGTCATAATTGGTAAACAAACATCAGAACCAGGACACGTTCCTAAAATCTTTGGTATGAATTATGAACGCCAAGTCTATGACTTTATAAGAAACATACGATAATTTATTATTTGCAACAAAAACTGCTTTGAATAAAAAAAAATTGCTTTAACCTTTTTAACCGATTATTCCACCAGGGTCACACATCCACGACCAAATACTCTCTCTCGTCAGCTCTTGTCATCTATGGGGATTGAAGAGCTTAACGAGATGAAGTACCCAAACCAACTCGCAAACACATACTAATTAGTATCTCAAGGTGGCCTGATGACCTTGAGATACTCCTAGGACCGGTCGATGTGACAACGACTGAAGTAGGCTAAAGTCGAGCACTGAAAGTGTTCCACCTAATATTTGTTTACCAAATAGACCATGAAAATGGAACAGCACTATAGCTAAGTATGCGAGACTAGAGTGACTATATGGTGTAGAGGCTGGGACTCACGGCCGCGAGCGAGGCGGCGCTGCGCAGCGCCTTCACCTCCAGCGCCAGCGCGTGCACCTCGCCGTTCAGACGCACCACCTGACAGACAGATTAGCACTACCTTTCTGACTATACCACTTATGTACGGAGACGAAACAAACACACAGTATATACATGAAAATTTTAGGTAATCCTCAGTTATATGCCCTTTACAAAAGTCATCAAGTGCCCAGTCTTTTGCTAATTACTTAGGTTGAAGTGTCTTCCTGTTTTAGTAATTGCCATTGAAGTACTGCCTCTACAACTCACTGGGTCACACGTCGATACAGTCTCAAATTTTAAATCCGAAAATAAGAAAAACAAGTAATGTTCTGTGATTGAATGCCTCGCTTGTTGTATTAAGTCCGCATATGTAGTACCACTGACTTACATAAAATTTTAATAAATATATATGTAATCAAATTAATGCAGAAAAACAAATATTCTCAGAACTTTACACTGCTTCTTGCATTTTGTGCGATGATTAATTTATTTAGTCAAAATGAAGTAGAAACACTAAATGACAATTGTTAGTTACTTGTATAATAAATATGGCATGCAAATAGATCGGTTTAAATTCGTTTATGCCTCAAAATATGCCCAGAGGACAAAATATGAGAGAAATGGTGGACGTCACATTACTATAATAGGTATAAACAGACAATTTAGACAACTACGAAGTTAGTAGACATAGGACACCTAACACCACGTACTCTGGTGTTATAACGGACAACAAAAATAATACACGAACTGTATACCTTTGCTTCGCTGTTGACAAGATTCTGCTTAGTTTTCTCCAACTCTGCGGCCGCATTTTGTAGCTTTTCTTGCATCTCTTTCTTCTCCATCTCCACTCGTCTCCTCTCTGAGCCTTCTTCTCCAGCCTGACGCGATAGTCGCGCCACCTGTGTTTCAACTTAGTATGATGATAATTACCGATAGAACAATGCGTGGAAAAAAATAATTTGAACATATAATACATTAAATAATACATTATGATTTATTTTGTTTTGGTGCTTTTTAAATTAAAATATCTACCTACCTTAAATTGCGTATATTTTGATGTGTATAATACTTTGTAAGCTAATTTGCTGAATATTGTACCTACAAGTTTATACATCACAAAAAAAAATGCAAACCCATAAAAACAGTCGGAATAATCTTATAAATAACAATATAATAACATAAGTAACATAAAAGTAATTAGATATTTTCCTCATGAAATTCAATTCTGAAATAAAGTCTAAAAGTACAGTTAAATATATACACATAATTATAATATAAGTATGTACAAGACATTAAGACACATTTTAACTGTTAGATGCAATTATTATGATTGTCTTCAGACCGCAATAATATACTCGTAAAAGTGTTCATTAGCCGGTCTGTAAGTGAAGTGTCATGCTTCATGCACACGCCTTTCACATGCACATATACAAGCTCAATTATATACAAGTTTATATGCAACTGATGTTTTATGCACACCGAGTAGATCCTAGAGGAGCAAAAACCGTAATGTAGATTTTTTTTGTAGGGATGGCCATCTGAGATCGGTAAATCTAATGATTGATTTCGTAGAACAAGAAAATCGATTTTAAATCGATCTTAAACAATGGATGTGAATCGATCTTAGAAACTTGAAATCGAGATCCGATTTTTTTCCCTGCAAACATTTTATTATTTAAAAATGTTCAAAGCTCATAATCTTCTCAAACTAATTTGTAGGTAAATGTTGTACACCAACAACATTACATTGTGCTGTAGAATCATCTGTACCGTGGTATTTAGGACTCAGTCAGACCTCCACGGCAATCAACGAATCGATATTCAGGAAATCGATCTACTATCTACTCGATTTATTACTGAATCGACTCCTTAGACTTTAAAAACCGATCTACCTTAGGAATAATCGCCATCCCTAGTTTTTTTGCTTCTTAATGTGAGTGAATGAGCTCCGTAACTGGAAGTATAAGATGTCCGATCCGCGATAAGTGTCGAAATACTCGTAACCGCGTTGCGTCGACGCAACGCTAAAATCGGCAGTGCCGCCCCGTACATTGTACGTACAATTGTACGGGCCGGCTCTGCCCCAACCCCCTAACTCTTTCGAAAAATATCGCAGCCCTGGCAGACGAAGCGCGCGTGAAACACAATACACCGTCGACCCCCGGGTCTGGTCCTAATCGGATGGCGAACTACAGTATGAACAGACCCTAAACAGTCAGAAAGTAACTAGAATCGGTCCATAAAAATCATGACCATACATGGAACCTTGCTTTTCACTGTGTGTGTCTGTATGCTAAACAAATGTGGATTCTTTCTTCTTTTTCTTACTTTGTTTTAATAATAATAAGTTAATGATGTCAAAAATATGTTAATAATGTGAATACACAAGTGATAAACTTTCATACGGACAAGTCATCATATTGAAGTGACACATTAAAATATTGTCGTAATTATGATTGTACCTGTGTCTCCAGCGAAGCTATCTGTCCGCTCCAGGAAGTCTTGACGTCAGCGAGCGCCATCTTGGCCTCCTGCAGCTGGCGCGTGAGCACGGCGCGCTCGCGACACACGCGGTCGTAGTCCGCGCAACCCGTTGGAGTTACTTCGCGTTTCTCTGCGTACGTAAATTAAATGTTAGTAGTGAATTAAAATGTTATGTTTCTCAAACTAGCACTCTTATCTGCCTCTTAGCTGTTCCCCGCGATTTCATCTGCGTTAGACAGCGGACAGAACTAATGGCACTTGGGCCACAGTTTTATGGGATTTTTTTGCGCGAATCTTTTTTTCTGAATTAAAAATATAGCCCAGGTTTACTCCACATCAGCGACAAGCCAGTGAATATTGTCAAAAAAGATCCAGCCGTTTCGAAGATTAGCCATGACAAACAAATTGTTTGTTTTGTTGCTAAAAAAATTGTATCAAACAATCACTTCAAATTCATTTATTTATAAAAAATTTGGCCTGCTTGCCGTAATTTAAAAAACCAAATAATATATTAAAAATAAAATAACTGGGCAAGTGCGAGTTGGATTCGCGCACTGACGGTTGCGTACAAACTTACCTATGAAAACATTCCAATTTCCGAATTGAGTTACGAATATTTTTCCAAATTGCATTTTTTTTTTTGTGACGAACTACAATTTTTTTTTACAGAATTTTCCCTATACTTGTGCTATGAGACCTTGCTTCATGGCAAATTTCAGGATTCTAGGTCAACGGGAAGTGCCCTATGAAATTTGATTCCCTTAAGAGCGTGGGGTATCTTCGTTTTTTGCGATATAAACGGCCGTATCTTTATTTCCCGTTAACTTAGAAGTCCGCAGACCTGAGTACATTGTTTTAATTTTAACTCGGTACCTCCACGCGTTCCCGAGATAAAAGGTCTAGACAGACAGACGGACAACAAAGTGATCTTATAAGGGACCCGTTTTTTGTCTTTTGATGTAAGGAACCCTAAAAATAATTAAGATGTGTGCTAATAATTAGGTTCATGGTGCAAAAACCCAGTCAGTGTCATTTCTTGGCTGAGCTGTGGTTTATTCCAAATAAATAAATTATCCCAAAGGAATAAAAAGTATTGCATGTTTCAACAAAGACTTGATGGTCTAGCCTGTGACAAGTTTCATCCGAATTCATGTAGCCGCTAAGAATTGAAAAGGTAACGAGCTGACATAGAGACACGACTTCGCATTGTAAATCACATCCGTCTACCATTTTAGGAAAAACATAATATAATTAATTACCATCGTCATCCATATGATGGTGCGGGTTGTCAGGCGGCAGCGCAGCCGACACGACGGCCAGCCGGTCGGCCAGGTCGGCGGCGCGCGCCTCCGCCGTGCTGAGCGCACCGCTTAGCTCCGCTCGTTCACGCGCCCATTCACGGCGACATTGTTCTAGCTCCTCCTGTCAAAAAACGTAAAGGGTTAACTTGAGATTTTGAACTGAAAGAGCCGAAACTCCGTAAAATACAAAAGCGGCCCCGCGCACGTTTTGCTACGTAATGATACATTAAGTTCTCCATCGACACGACTACATGCACACCGTTAAAGTTACACTGCTACACTGCGCTGGAAATAATTCGGATTCTGCGACGAGAACTCCAGCACACGACATACGTACAACGTCACGCGACTCCCGCGCGTGCTCCCGCTTAACGCAGCGTTGGCCCTTAGTGTTGTGTAAGGTGAAAAATACGGATCCGATCGTGACTATGTATCACTAGTGGGTGCTGAACTTAGAATTTTTAGTTTATATTGTTTTTAATCTATGGGAACTATTTAAGTTCCCATACAATACTTACTTTAAAAAGCAATATAAAGTAAAAACATATTTACTACACAAATTGGTTAAAACGGTCTCACGCAATTTACTTTTCAGTCAGAAATCGCAGTTAAAATGAAGTATTATCCATTATTATAATAGGTTAATATAATTATAATTTCTGACTATTTGTTTTATCTGTGCGAACCAATGTATTTATCAAAGACTACTACACGACACTCACTACTCTCTAGCTGATTACTATTAGGCATCAATTTCACAAAGAGATAAATTGAAATCTATGTAAGTAAATGGGGTAAACGTTAGGTGAAAAAATGTTTGTAACGTATTTCCATCCAACAGTTGCTTATCCGTAAAGTAAAACAGCATGACACAGGAAGCTCTACTTTAGTTTCATAGATAAGCCTTTACATACCGACACTTCTGCTTTAAGGGGGAGATATACGACTTTTTATGATTTTAAATTCAACATCACGTTCTAAACGGCTAGACGGTGTGTTTAAAAAAAAAAAGTATGTTAAACTAGATTATTTGCCTAATAATTTGAAATTCTAATTTTACATTTTGTTTCATAGAACTTGGTCTAATTTATTTTGAAAGTTATGTATATTATAGCCAGAAAAGTGAAGATCAGGCAAAAACCATGGGATGTATTTTTATGAAATTTTACACAAACTAAAAGATAATTTAACTACCAATCTTTTGATATACGGCTTTTATTCATATTGTGTTTAATAAATGAAGGACATATTTATTATTGGAAAAATTTTGAGCGACGCTAGCTCCTCTTTTGTTCGCTCAAGGCAGCTGGCGTTTTGTGTCGCCTTAACATACTGAAATGAGTGGGACTGCAGAGGCGACGAACACCAAAATAGGATACATTGGATTGTCAACCTAATGCACCTATACATTGGATTGTTAATTCAATGTATCCTATTTGGATGTTCGTTGTTGCGGCAGCGCTGCGTTTTTTTAGAGAATAACACCACTGTAAGTATCTATATCTAACACATGCAGGGTCAGTTACTTTACTAGATAATTACCTTCCAAATCGTCATTAGCTGCGCTTTCAACCTATTTTCAGGTGGTTAAAGCATTTGTCAGAATTCTATATTAAAGACGCAAACAAAAAATAATAATAAAACAATTCGTCACTTAAACTTCATAAAATCCGTTCATTAGTTTTTTGAGTTTAACACGGACAGACAGACAAAGTGCTGTGACTGTACTGTTTTATATACATATAATATGTAAAGATAATGCTGAGGAGTCCGTTTATAGTTGCATAATTTCCTTTGCAAGACAGCTTAGTTTTTTCACACAAATATATCTTTCAGGAATTTAAACCCACTTTGAGGACTATTCAGAATTATTTGTTTATTAGCTTTTGCCAGCGGCTTCAGCCGAGTGAAAACGCCAAACCAAAAGTTTCTACTTACAAACTTCCAACCCCCGTTTTACCCCCTTAGGGGTGGAGTTTCGTAAAATCCGTTCTTAGCGGATGTCCTACTTGACAAATCTTAAGTTTGTATATTTTATAGTTTCTGATTTTTCGTGATTAATCAGTTTGGTATTTCGCTTTTATATACACCGTTAAATTTTGGTTGTTTTAATCCCGCGGAGAGTCGATTCGGTACATGAAACACTATCGATTTTTAAGGATAAAATTAATAAATAAAGTACTTTTTTACAAAAACTCGTTAATATACGCATACGCACGTACGACATTAATTTCTTTAAGTAAACGAGTCAATGACCTTGTAGATAGTTGTCGGTCGTTGCATACTAACTTACCTACAGTTCATTGGCCTCGCTCAGCTGACGTTTACTTGAAGAAATTAATTTCGTACATGCGTAAATTAATTCGAATTTAAAAAAAGTTTTTAATTTTTTAATTTTCTCTTCACAAATCGATAGTGTTTCATGTACCGAATCGACCCTCCGCGGGATTAAAACGACTAAAATTGTACGGTGTATATTAAATTTTTGTGTTTTATACACGTAGTGTGTAGATACTGACCTAGAGTAATAAATTGTGTCGTTTGTTAAGTTTTGCTATGTGAAAACCGTATTTTCGTTTTCAGCGGTCTGCGCGCACTCCGCATTGTAGGCATAAAAATATACCTACGCCACACGGCCCCCTTTACGGGGCACATTCTTTAGAGTACCGCACGCGTGACTCGTCACAATCGACCTGCCGCTTAACGCGTGCTAGCAAAAATTTTTCTCAAATTCTTTCTTTTCTGCCCTCAAAAAAAAGGAGTGTAAAAACAAGCCATTTAGAATAACTCTGAATGGACTAAGATTTGGAACTTGGTGATATAATAATTTTATTCAGTTCAAAATTACCTATCCAATGACATAACACACATAGCTATTGGAAGGTGCTCCTTTCATCTAAATCTATTAAACTTTAAAGTAAAGAAGTAACAAACATAAATGTATAATGCACATACATACACACACAAATACATACATAGCCACATAGCTATTGGAAGGTGGGCCCACATTTCATAAAAGCAATGGCATCATCCTTTCATCTAAAGCCATTATACTAGGTATTTATAGTAACAAAGTAACAAACATACATGCATAATGCACATACATACACACACATACCGAATACGTAATTAAACTAGAAGCTGTCTTTAAGTCAACTTACATTTAAAGCATCAAGCCTGTCCTGAGCACGCTCAGCAGCTGCTAACTGTGTCTTCAACTCAGTCACTTGTCTCTTGGCTGTGTCTCTCTCTGTAGCTGCCTTGGCAGCCTCTGCCTGCGCTGTCCGAGCTACTGCTTGCGCCGCTGCTGCCTCTTCGCCTGTAAATAAATTTTTCATAAATAAGGATAAATGATAGAGCTAATTATAAAAGCATGAGGAAGTATCAATGTTTAACTATATCCTATACCACTGAAATCAAGAACTGTGCTGAATTGTAAAAGCATTGACAATATAAACAGCTCTAATAATATAAACACTTTGTCTTTAACAAAGCAAATATGTATTGATAAATTAGGAAATTCATTAAAAAAAAAAATGTTACACTCATGTATACAAATCACAAAGAACTCGACAAATAATTAATTAACATTTTACTTGTACTAACCACTTGTAATATCAATGGAGTTTTAACCCTTTGAATACCGTAATTAGAGACACAATAGAAAGACAATAGGTGTACAGACACCGGTGCCTGCTTGGGGCTTGTCAGTTTAAAGTACTTTCAATATTTTTTACCACATTTGCCACCAACAAACACAATACTGAAATTCGTACAGCATTGAACTTTAATAAGATAATTGGATAAGACCATGCAATATTGTATTCTTTAGCATACAATTGCACAAAACTTTTCAGACCATTTACAATTTAGTTTATAAATACCTATTGTGAACCGAAGTAGTTAGTACCTGCTTGTGTAAAAACTATTGGTTAACATCTGACCTTGCACAGAGGCTAGTGAAAGCTTCAGTTCTTCAATCTTTTGTTCCCAGAAGGTGTCCCTCTCTCGTAGCTTTACTTCTAACTGTGCAGAGTACTGTTGTTGTAATACTGCTTGGTCTACCCGTCCGCCAGTGCGCTCTGATAGGTAGGACTCCAGTTGCGGAGATATTGACTAGAATTAAACAAAGCAATATTTTTCTACATAAACAAAACTAAATAAATAAAGGTATAACGAAATTTATACAATTGATGTAAAATTAATGATTTATTATCCTTCTATTGTTGGTACTATTTTTAAATGCAACATAATTATTTATTATACAGACTTATATCGACAATAGAAGCTTTATTTACCTTAAAGTAGAAAAATGGGCTAGCTAAAAAGGTAAATCAGTTAAATTGCAACTCACATCTGATGTAGAATCCCCATGTCCACCAGAACTTGAAGGACTAGCTGTTGACTGAAAGTTGAATTGTTTGTTTTAGATGTTAAACAAATCTTTCATTTTGTAAACATTTATTAATATATTATTATGTTTCTACATCAATAAACATAATACATGCAGTCGCCAAATATTTTTATTTAAATGTGCTTAACGTTACTTGAAATGAAATACTTTATTAATTATTTCGGTGATTAAACTGACGGTGTAAATACTCACAGAGTCATCCCTGAGCGTTATTCTTCCTAAGAAGGCACCGCTACGCCAGCTACTAGTTATTTTACTTATGTCACTACCAGTTTCTTCCTTTATCTTACTTTTCAAACTCGCGAACATTGTAGCTCGTACGTGATGCCACTAAAAATCCAATAAGACAAAAATGTAACTCGTTTTTCAATGTAAATGACCATGATAACGCTCGATAACTTACCAGTTTCGTTTTTTAATTTATTTGCAATATAATTTTACGTCAAGTTGAGATTACAACTATGTAGTCAAAAAAACATGTTTGCCGCAGATTTTTGAACAGAACATATTTGTTTCGAAGGAATATATACCAGGACAATTATATACAGTAAGAAATTGTTCGCACAAAAAGACTAATGTCTGTCAATATGAAAACACTGACAACTTACAACTATGACAGTAATTTGACAGTTGACAACTTACAAATGACTAGTGGAGGATAAAACTAATACTAATAGTCAAGTGAATTAAAAATCTCACCTTAGGCGATTATTAAATAACAAATCAACTTACAATATATTTACCTACAGAGTGTCATATTCGCACTAGCGAAAAAGCTCTTTAAATAAAGACAAAAATAAAAAGAAACTTACAATATAAACTTTTGGTTCTGATAATATTTTTATTGAAATGATGTCATAGAATTTTCAAATAAATACTACAACATAGAACACTCCTTGTTAAATACGGCCAGTGGTGAGGAGCAAATGCTACAGGCCTCGCGCATAAAATATCTCTTAGAACTTCCCCATTATGGTACTTTTCATGCAACCAATAGAATACAATAAACTTTATTGTACCAGTAACTTTTACACAAACTTAGAATACACGGGTTTATTGGTGTCAATTTGTAAGTTAGTCACATAGATGTGAATTTACACAAAATAAGTAGATCACTTAGGGCCAAATTCATCAATAAACTAATCGCGATTATATAAAACAAAACGCAGTTTGAGCGCCTAATCGAGATTATAGCTTCATTATGTGTTTCACCGCGATGAATTGAACTTAGTTTACGCGAAACTCAGTTTCAATTTTTTTGTTGTCGCCCATGTTTATGGCACGGGTTTTTAAACTAGATTACGCTGAGCTCAGTTTAGTTGAACTAAGTTTTTACATTGAATGATGAAATCAGCTCTTACTAACCTAAAAACCTCGTTTAAGCTTATTTTTAATTGGTTATTAAAAATAAGTTAAAATTTGACCAAGACTATAATTGACATAAAATCAAATTCCCTTTTTGAAATTTGTATGTTGATACGTAGTGGCTTGTCCGGTGTAACGTAGCTACTACTAAAATAGATACTACTACACCGGACCCCTAATTATTATTATTTATGTACCTTATAGCCACACTACACCGGACAAGCTGCTAGGTAGTTAAAATATAAATTTCTAAACGAGTCTTTTATTTTTTGCCAATTTTACACACATATTAAAATTAACTATCTTCAGCCAGCGGCTTCATCTTAGAGAAAATTGGAATTCATAAAAAGTATGAAATTTTATGTCCTTCTTCATGGTTCATGTCTATCTATAAACTAATAATCATCAAAAATTAGTTCTCGAGATCTTTAGTCGAGTGGATTCACCTCGAATAAGACCAACGATTCTGAGTCTAATTAATTACTTGTCGCTAAGTAATTTCTTATTAAGTCATTACTTGAGGTTAAAAATCTTCATTCAAAATAGA
This sequence comes from Leucania comma, assembly GCA_958295575.1. NCBI lineage: Eukaryota > Metazoa > Arthropoda > Insecta > Lepidoptera > Noctuidae > Leucania > Leucania comma. The sequence continues at coordinate 10,565,599 of OY282468.1, forward strand.
ATACAAATTATTGATTCAACTAAAGTAATTAGTTTTACTTGTTTATAAATACGGGTGTAACACCCATATATTTATTACTGCTTTAAGAAAACGGGTGTAAGGGTCGGTAGGTACAGTCAGGGTTCAAAAGTGCACTTGCACTCTAAGAATTTTTTATAGAAGAGGACCAATGGATCATCACTTAGTTCGTTTCTTTCATAGAAAGAACCTTAAGAATTAAATAAAGAGTTGTAGCCAATTGGCCCTCTTTTCAAAAATAAATTTCATTCACTTAAGCATTGGTAGAGTGCAACTGCACTTTTGACCCCCGACCGTACATATCTGACGGAAAATGCGTCGCGTATTATCGGTCGCGTAACACTCAACCGATGATGCGTTAGTATCATCATCGTATGCTCGACGCATCATTAAAGCATCATCGGTTGAGTGTTACGCGACCGATAATACGCGACGCATTTTTCGTCAGATATGTACCGACCTGAAATCAAATGCACTGCAAACGCAATGCATGTACTGCTAAAAACCAGAGTTATCAAAAGTGATCAAACTTTAATGTCTCCGTAACCAATGTGACACACAGGACCGGTCATTGTGGCGACACTTGGCCTCTTCCAAGTGTGGCCACAACGAACTACTAACTTTGTCCAGCCACGGACGTTTTTGAGCTTAAATAATAATGATTATATTATTATTGACATAATAGTGAGATGATATCTTTCGAAAAGAATATTCAAATTACAAGATGCCTGAATGTAACCTCTTCAAGGAAAATGCTAAAGGTGCTCCCTCACCGGGAGCATTCACGTGTATTGTAACATTATAGATTCGACTTTGAGCATTACATTACAATAATACTTCCCTGACTAACGAGCATTTGCGTGTAATGTAACATATAGATTCGACTTTGAGCATTACATTACAATAATACCTCCCTGACTAACGAGCATTTGCGTGTAATGTAACATATAGATTCGACTTTGAGCATTTCATATAATTTATTGATGCATTGATGTTACAAGTTGTATCAAGATATTACACATTGTATCATTACAAGGTGCGCATTGTAATGCTCGGTTCTTCTCCTTCACTGATGTATGCCCGTTTTGTATCATTACAAGGTGCGCATTGTAATGCTCGGTTCTCCTCCTTCACTGATGTAATGCTCAAATCTGTAACGTTACATTACACGCGAATGCTCCCGGTGAGGGAGCACCTTTAAATGTTGCATCCCATAGTAAACTTAATCCTTCAGCTTTTCTGTATAAATCCTCAAAGACTTCATCATCATCTTAGTAAAAAAAAGCTTTTCGCACGAGGCCCCATGCTCGAATCGGCTGCTCTACCGAAAAACAAAGCAAAACACAAGTTGCATGTTAATATCTTTGTTTTTAAATTGTAAATTGTATTATTTATATGGTAAAAGTGTTTTTTACTGAGACTACATTTCAGTTAAAAAGAAAGGAAACAGCGCTACTTGGTTGCTGTATTTTAAAAAAGTAAATTATATTATAAAAAAAAAAAATGTAAAAAAAGAAAGAAAAATTGTCTACTGAAAAACATTTTTTTAAATTAAGATATAATTTTTTTTTAATTTAAATATTAAGATAAAATATATAATACACAATTTGTCACAAAATTGTTACTACAGGTAGAGCAAACTATTTCACACGCATTATTACATTTAAAATATGATGGAACGATCAAAACCACGTTTTAAGTAAAGTTTTTTCGGTTTTTTCTTCTTCTGTAAAATTTACATAACTGTAATTACTTTGTTTTTCCGTAGAGCAGCCGGAATTTGCTACAGGCCCCGCGCTGGCTTAATCCGGCACTGGATGCGGCTCTTATTGTGAGGTTTTTATATTTAGAGCCCTAACCGCAGCTAACTTGGACCCCACTGAGCACTTTACTTTGTTGGTATAACCACAAAAAAAGAGTTCAATAAATTCAATAGATTGAGACAGAGCTTTCACGCTCGGCTACGTAAAATGTGACTTAACCCAATTCATCACTACACAATTTTGTATTAATAACCACGCCATGATGTTTTTACTTCTGTACCTCTACCATGAGTTTTAAGCAATAGTATTCGTCGCTACTCGATATCGAGGGAGTAAATATTTTGTATGGCAAATTTTGGTTCTGCAAGTGACCGCTAGAGGCGCTGCAAAATTTGCCATACAAAATATTTACGGCGTCGATATCGAGTAGCGACGAATACTATTGCTTAAAACTCATGGTAGAGGTACAGGTGTGCGAAACTAAATAAAAAAATATTTGAGCGAAATGTTGTTCAAAAGATGTTACTGCAGTTAGGAAACATAAAACGTAAAGAGATAACACACAACTATATTTTGACTGGCCTGGTGGTCTAGTGGTTAGTGACCCTGACTGCTATGCCAAAGGTCGTGGGATCGATTCCCGCCCAGGAAAAATGTTTGTGTGTCGAGCACGCTCATTCGTTCTGTAATTGTAGTGTAATTTGTTTATAATATGTGTTTAATTAGAAATAATATATATCTAAGTATGTTTATCAGTTGTCTAGTGCTCATAGCACAAGATCTGCTTGAATGTTGTGAAATATTATTACTATCGACTAAAACATATTTTGAAGGTGGCAGCACGGCTGTAAATTATACTGTATACACACAGAACCTTCTTCGTCTATCGTTCTTTATATTAGTGAAAACAGCATCAAAATCCATTGCTTGGTTTAGGAGTTGGCGACCAAACAGATAAAAGCGATTCGAGTTTCACTTGCTTGTAACATTATTATATGGCCTAGGCTCTCATCAGACTCCTTCTAATTATGACATTCATTTTGGAATAAGATACTAACTCCTTTTGAGTAAGACCATAACTTTTCAGACTTACGAAGTTTGTCCAGGTACGTATTCAAAAAACTTTCCTTTAGTTATATTAGGTAGCTACCCCCAATTTTGCATCTGATGTTTTTTTCTGTCCATATATCCGTCGCTATGACTAGGTTGTCGATGTTGATATGTTCCTTGTAGGGGTAAAGCGCCTCAATTCACTCTTAGTTCGTCGCCTCCCGTCTCCAAGCAGAGTAAAACAGATCACTTGTACGCGATCTTTTTAACCACCGACGGAAAGAGGGCGTGTTTTTCTTAATTTTTGCTGTAATTTTTTACTTACCTTATACCTACTCGAAGTAATTGAAGACTACTCGAAGTATAGACATGTTTTTTCATTTAGCTACCGCCGTATCAAAGATACGGGGTCCCCCAGGCTCTAAGGGCTTTAATCTTTTGTTTTTGATGAAGCCAATATTGTAATAATGCCTATATCATTGGATTTTTCGGTTTCATAGATCGCTTCGTTCGTTCTATAGCCTTCGCTACTTACATAAAGTCACAATAAAAGCTTTACCTACAGGTGCTAGACTAGCATGCTATAATAAATAAACAAGCTCATTGTCAATAAAGACCTGCATCCCAATCAGAGTAATTCCATTTTCAAGATTCGTACGCTCGCACATTTTCTAGTCATAGGTGTAATCTGTCCAGTTAGTCTGCCCATCTCCTCCATGGCTTATCGTGACGTCGCCGCGTCGTTGAGCTGCGCTTTGTCAGTGTACTATAAGTTATGTGCAAGTAGGACTTGAAATATTAAAAAAATATACTTTTTTTAGACGGGGCCGCTGTGTCTACCGACGCCACTAATATAACCTACTGGCGTGAACTAGTCGATTGACGTCATCGTCAACATGACAGGCTCCAATGGTCCCACAGAAGAACTGCGGGACTTAGTTCCTTCCCAAGCTCTCATGAACTAGTTCGTTCTTGAATCACACTATAGCTTTGCAATAAGTTTTAAAACAGGTATGTCTTCTGCTGCTACTCAGCACTAAAAGATGTGGTCGTAACCATCAGTGCCAGTAGTAATACTATAATAGTTAACAGGAGCGAAAACCGCCTTTAGGGTGTTTTTATTATCATGCGGAATTCATCACGCATGCGGGATTGCCCCGGTCCACACACATCGCGCGTGCTTATTCCCCGCATTGCAATAAATACTTGTATAAAAAGGACATACGCATGCGGAGTAAATCCGCATGATAATAAAAACACCTTTAAAACTCCGAAACAAAAGGTGCTGTCAATCTTATCCTTTCTTATACTTATAGTCTTTTCACCGCCAAGTCGCATAAAAGAACAGACTTATGAACTAAAGAAAGTACCTATTGTTTTTCTTATTGTTAAACATTGACATAAGAAAACCCAAAAAAAAAGGTTTTTCTTCTTAAATCAATGTTGTCAAATCATGAAATTGTCGAGTAGCTCGTCGGTGCCGAGAGCACGTCATTTGATTTTTCGACGTGGTACTCAAAAGGCAAAAAAAATAGATATCTATCTACCTACGTGGTAAAAAAAATAGATATCTATCTACCTACGTATTCTATTTCACGATGGGGCGCGATGGCCGGTTGGTTTTAGAACCTGTGCACTTCACGTTTTTTGAACGCGCTGTTGACGCGTATTTGTAGCTATACAGACGCGAGTCAAACGCAGCCTGTAGACCTTTCATAGGATAAAAGCGCGCCGTTGACACGCGTACCTAAAAAGGTGGCGTAAGTTTTTATATTGAATGATGAAATCAGGCCTTAGGGCTGATTTCACCATTCAATATAAAAACTCAGTTCAACTAAACTGAGCTCAGCGTAATCTAGTTTAAAGATCCGTGTCGTAAACATGGGCGACAACAAAAGAATTGAAACCGAGTTTAGGGTAAACTAGGTTTAATTCATAGCGGTGAAACTCAAAATGAAGCTATAATCTCGATTAGGAGCTCAAACTGCGTTTTGTTTATATAATCGCGATTAGTTTCTTGGTGAATTTGGCCCTTAGACGTGTGGATTTAAGTGCACGTTTTTTCTGAGTGCGTATACTGTGTTAGCTATTTTTTACGATACCAAGCACTTCGAGCACACAGAAAAAACAGTTTGTGATCACAGACGCTCAATCTGCTTTAAATAGAACAACTATACCAAAATAATAATTATGTTCATGTGCGATAGTTGACTTACTCTATCAAGCCAAAAAAAATGGGGAAGCTACATAAGGTAGTTAATTAACATATTGAAGTGAACATCAAGTTGTTTCAAAACAGAATAACTACGTGATCATATTACCTCGTTAAAAATAACATATTATTATCTTCGCAAACAGAGCAGATAATAAATGCGAGTTTTCTTTCATTAATCTCCTCAGTTGGCTCTCGGTTGAAGTGGCGCGACCTCAAATCTTTTTAGGTCGCAGTAATGAAACGCGTAGGTATGGGCCAAGGTCGCTTTGAAGGATACCCTCCACTTTGATTCAAATTATTAGGTTGTTCGTTTCAGGTAGGTAATAAAAACACAGGGAAGATTGCGATGTTTTCTATTTATTGTACATAAGTTATGGGTAGGTATACAACTTTTGTATCCACTCCAGCCATCTTCAGGCTGTCACCACTGGTTATCTGCCCCTCCAAATAGTTCTTTGTTCTTTCAAGTGGCAAGATTTAAGATACCATGAGTATACCATCAGTAAAAGTCAGTAAGTACCTACACTTGACAAAGTTTGCGGTTGGATTTTTACCCTCATCTCGTAGAAGTCAAGTTTTGTCGGCTGTACTCTACACCTATAAGTTGTATTATTATCTTTACCAACGTTTTTGCATAATCATTAGGAAAAAGAAGTGTGCATGTATGACATTCTTGTGTAGGGGTTACTATTTACTGTGCAGCCTAATGTAATAGTTGAGCATAGCGTTTTAGTTGTAGAACCAACTTGCTAAAAGTTCATGCTATATTAACTTCTATGTCAATGACATTAGGTTGAATTTGACTTGTTAGAGCAACTGCACCTTATTAATTGCAATTGCACATGTTTTTATGTTGTATACTTACTTTGTCGGGTTTTAGGTTTTAATTTCGAGTAAATGAAAGACATGGATCACATATTCAGTTGTTTATTATCTATACTGTACTCAAAATTGATCCGAAGATCACATCACATAGTAATTTCATAAATAATATTACAATGTCATGTACTTTCTGTGATTGTTCGTGAATAAAAAAATGTTCACAATATTATCAATACTTTGTTCACTGGACCGGTTTACCTTTAAGTAGACTGTAGGTACATACTACATAATAAGATACCATTATTTTAGGTACTCAAACAACTTACAGTGTATTTGATGAGAGATATAATAATCAATTATTGTGTTGCAGTTCATTTTTTTGTCAATATATTTACAGTTTTACATTTTTTTTTTTTGTGATTTACAAATAAATTCTTGAATATTTAATTAGGTCATCATTATTCCATTTGGATTTATAATAACAGTACTTTATAGTTAAAAATATCACAAAAATGAAATATATTATGTGTAAGACACACGCAACATTAAAAATACAACAAAAAGAAAAATATAAAATCCACTAGAAACCTTGGGCCAGACGAGTCCCTTCTAAACAGGAAGGATACTTTCGATGTTCTATATTTCATAACGGCAATTTGATACCATAATTATTATTATCACACTAATTAATTATAAAAGTAATCGATTGTCTTACAATAAATGCGTCAGATCATAAAATTTTGATTATAAAAATTATAGGCAACAAATAATTCATGAAACGATAAATTTTAACAAAAAATAAAATGACAACTTATACATTTAAGACTCATAGTGCCGTATTGATAAAAGTGAACTGTTCACCTTAGCCACTAGCACGGGACTGATAATAACAATCAACATAAACACAAACGCAACGAGTTACTAATGAGTTTGACTCCGCATCCGATATTCACCTTTTATCGATATGGCATTCCACTTACGTTACGACAATAAATATAACGCGCTTACACATTAATCACTTCTTTAATTCCGACGCTAGGAATTATTTCATAATATATACTTACCTAAAAATATAATCACGGCACAAGTATCCCTCCGACTAAATTACTAACGTAGTGTCACTTTATCAGGATTTAGAATCAAATATGTATTATGTATCTTAAATATTTCATTATTAATATATCATTATCAAAATATCCACTAAATGGGAGGAATAAATCAAATTATTAATATTTATTCTAACATTAATCGCATGACTGATCAACAAAAAGGATATGGACTAGGAATAATATTAGGCATTAGGCTTCCATGCCTTCGGGACGCGCGCGCCGCCCGCATGCGCCGCACTCGCAGTGCCAGTGCGGCGGGCACCCGCACGGGGCCATGCGGCGGGCACCCGCACGGGGCCGGTGCGGCGGGACGCAAGCCTCGGCGCGCGCGCACCCGCCTCTCTCTCTATCCGCATATCACCTCTACATACATACGACGAGATAAATTTGATCAAAACGTTAATACTGTTTGTGTTGAAAACAATATAGGTAGCTATTTCTTTATGCTGTACTCACCGAGAGGTAATCGGACTCGATCGTCGGTAATATTTTGTGCATCGATAGACGGGAATCGACCGGTAAAAGAATGATTATCTAGCAAAATCTATCTGGAATAAAAGCCGACGTTCTATCCTAGAATTTAGGTAGGTAAATAGCTTGGAAGTATGCCTTCTTCGTATTAATATTGTCCGATAACGTTCATTGTATTATGAATTTCTGTCCTATCACTCTACGAGTGTCGCGATCTATGCTAATGTGTGAACTGGGACGCCTCGGCGCCGTGGGACGTGGCGTGCGGGCGGGCGGCCCTCGCCTGCGCCGCTCCACACACGCACATTGTGCTCCGGCGTCAAAAGTTTCAGTGCCGAGGGAGAGAAGCGGCTACTCTATTGGTGTTTCATTACTGACTCGCTTAATCTAATCTAGTGTAAAACTTGTCATCTAGAAAAAAATAATTTTATAACATACGTAAAAAAGTAACATAATTCTCACAAAAATGCTCACGTTAGGAGTGGGGTGATGCAACTTTTGACACCGGCAGGCCGCCGGCGAGACCGGCAGCACGGTGCGCTCCGCACCACCCATAAACATTACATCGCTTGCTTATATACAACAAAGTTTTCGTGCGACGCCCGATGGCGACCGCACTGATCTTTACAGGAACTCATATCGTATCTTAAAAAAAAAATAATATACAATAGTAATAAAACATTTGAAACCTCACTAACTACTATTCGACGATCTCGGTACGATCTCGATAAAATTACTCAAACGGCTCCGGCGTCTCGAAATCTATTCATATCACAATCGCATGACCGTGCCTGAGAATCATATCCCGCTACTTATGTACACACTCTTTCCCGAAGACTAACGCACTCCAGGCGGGGACGGGGCGCGGCGCGAGTGCGCACGCGGCCCGTCCCGGCCGCTAACACTAATCGATATTCACTAGGATATCACCACCTCAGCCGCGGGAGCGACAGTAGGATACTTGCCGAACCTGCCTTTCCCGAGTGTGCCAGAGGCGCGATCGATATGGATAACGCGGGGCGCGGGCGATGCGGGATGGGAGTCACGTGGGATGAGGGCGGGGGCGGGGCGGGGCGGGGGATGGGGAGGGTGCGGCGGTGGACGGGCGGCGGGGCAGGTTAGGGGGGGCGCAGCGCGGGCGGCAGCTGCACGGGGATGTGGTAGTAGCGGCAGGCGGCGCGGCGGCACGTGCCGGCGGCGGCGTCGCGGCACACCACCACGCGACACCCCACCACCTGCAGCCCGCACCCTGCAACACACGCAGCCACAACTTAGTATGCTCGCACACAGAGCCTCGCACTCACCGACGAGTAGGAGGTACACATCAATTGGAGGAAAAGAGAAAAGATGATACATGGCTACATTCTGATAAAGGTAAAAATCTAAAGTCAACTAATGTAGGAACACGTTAAGACAACACTACATGTCAATGTGCATATAGGGTCCATTTGTATAAAATTCTACTATATGAATAATAAAGCAAATACTGAAACTAGTGAAAACTACATCACTGAACTAATGTTTTAAAATGGTACAGTACAGGAGTAATAAGATATGTACCAACCAACAAAAAACTGAAATATCTAAACTAAATTGGTTATATGTAGTCCAGTCTACGGATATTTTTCTACTTTCAAGATAGTAAAACTACTCTATTGATGAAATATAACAAAATGTGGTGATCATGCAGATATACAAGGAGAGGGGGAAGGGGACATTTCTATCCATGATCTGAAAACTTGACGTATTGTCAATAAATTAGTTACACGTTAACAATTATTATGTGTTCTGACTATTGCTTGTTACTAAGAAGTAGAAGAGAGTGATAATAAAATTAAGATTGTATGCTCACCTTCACGAATATGAACAAATCTGCAGGTAGGTCTTGTACATCCTTGTCGATTAAAATCTTGGCACACCGGGAGGGTGTCCAGTAACTGCAAATATAACAATGTTTTCATTAGTATTTATTGTCGTTACTCAATTTCATATTCATACAAAACGATGGTCCCACAATGCTTGTGCTCTTTGACACAACATAATTTATTCCCTGCTTACTTTATATGCTTGCTATTTCTTAATAATTGTGACTGAACAGTTAATTAGAACTAATTCAAATAATTCGTTGGCTATTTCGTTGTCATAACGTCAGCAAAATCAATCAGGAGAAAGTGATCTTGCCATTTTATCAAGACTTGTTTGAAATCATTCAACACATTTGCTCAACGATTTTCACATGTCAAAATAGTATATAAAAAGTTATTTTTATGTATTTCAGAAGTGTCACATTTTTGCATTGTGGAACAACTGTCTGTATGCTTCTTATAACTATAATCTACTTCATAAACAGTCGATAATTATTATTTAAAGATAAAAAATAATTACAAACTACTCTTATTTATGATTTGTGTAATTATGTAAGAGTGTATAACAATGTCGACAGGGAGTGACAAGTAACCGACGGTTTATGAATTCGTTATGTTAATAGTGTTAATTCTAAAATCTAGTTCATCACTGATTGGACATTCATACATCTGACATTGATCATTATCCTCATTGCACAGCCGTCTGAAAAATAACGCTGAAATAGTTTTTGTAATATCAAAGAGCAAAGTATCACAGATGGTCCATCACAGTAACCCTAGCACATTGTATTGAATTAAGGTTCCCTACTCGTATTAGCTGTTCTCAAGAGATCAATATATATTGGTATATAGAAAAAGTTTATGCGTGTGTAGTTTCTCAGTCGCTACAAAAAATTAACACAAAACGGGACACACGGAAGGCGAAAATTGCTCGAAATCAAATCTTGTTGCTGCTTCAATATTACAAGAACTTTACAAGATTCGTTGCACAATATGATTGGAGCTTCCAAGCATTCTTTCATTTACGTGCGCGATGATATCATATCATGTGTGTCACCTTTATATTGTAGTACTGTCGAGATAATAGAATGCAACATCAAACAGAATAGTAAATTAAGAGCCCACTGCTGGAGTTATTCTCGTGAACGAGCTTCCATAACCGTCAGAGAGTAGTGTTAAAGTACGCTGCACTATGCACATAGGTATGAATATATAATATCTAAATGGCATGCAGAACGCTTGAAGTATAATCATTATTGCGCAGCCAATCTTATTTAAGCGTGACTATATTTTACAAAAAAGCTAAAGCATGATGCTAGACAACTTTTACCAGGGCGAGGGCGTACTAGAGGTTTTGTAGCGTCCAAAGTGTACCCATAAATACCAACTGTTGCTATAATAAAGCTAAAGAGGCTGTGTGGGGAGAGTTACGACATGTGTCTGCTCGGCGTGATGAGTTTAGATCTCCCGATGTTCTCAGTAGAGGAACAGAGGACGTCATGCTTATCGGTAGGTTGGCATGGTTATAATGTAAATAGACAAATTAAATTTATACCTTTAGCTTACATGACAGTTCTGGACGTGACATGTTAGTGGTAGTACAAACTGCAACATAATGACCATTAGAGAGTGCGGTTACTGTACGACAAACAAAAGAAAACCAAGTATATTATTACATCTACGTGAACACTTTAACAAGCGTCAGAGAGGCCTCAACAAGTCGTAAGCGAGGAATTGAAGCCGCAACGGCGAAGCATTTTAAGCATTATGAGAAAAATCGAAGTGAGTGCAAACCATTAGATACTTTAAGAACGTTATTTCAGGCTTCACTTCACATCAAAACATACTCAAATCACTTCGTGTTTTCTCCTTTCACCATCGTCACTTCAACTACCAACTACGCATAAAAAATAACTGTTTACAAAAAGCATTTAAAATGAGTGTAAAAAACCCCCTTATAGCAGTTGATAGTTGATATTGGCCAAAAGGTGAATTCCACAGGGAACTAAACAGTTGACTATGCAATTTAATAATTAGGTTGTATGTACATGTTATTTAGTAAATTAGGCGAGTTTGAGCGTTTTATTATTGAAACGGTCAACTGTTTAGTAGTTCATAAAATGGCTTCGTTAAATTTCAATTATAAAAGTGACCCTGTACTGAAACTGCCGAGTTCATTAGATATTAGAAGCATATTTAGAAAAGAGAGCGGTTTCAAGTTAATATTGCAATTGCAATTCCATGCGAGTGACAAAGCGGCGTGTTTCAGTATAGGCTCCAGATAGGAAATAACTTATACTGAGGATATTATAGTAAGCTGATTGTATCTTACCGGGTGTAAGCAAGGCAATACTGTAGAGTGACTTCTTCCACATTTGAAAGCAAGATATGTCTCACTATACAAAAACTAAAATCCATCAACAATTAAGTTGTAGCATCAACTGTTCATTACAATATATAATCGATACAGTTACAGCACAATGACTAGATGGTGTGATGATGACAGATAGATCATGAGTCGGTGACAAGCGATGCCACCGGTCGCGGCGCCAGGCCCGTCCTCGTACCTCCACTGTACTGTCGTGCTGAATATCGAATAGTTCACCGAATAGATAGTCCTGCCTGCCACCTGTATCAGCAGGAAAGGAAGTACTGTCAGAGGAGACGATGCATAGTATGATGTGAACAATTACTGGTATTCCATATAGTCTTTCTTCGATGCGTACAGTCAGGTTTATTAAGAAAGCTCATTTCACCAAGCGCACCTGTCCCGCTGTTGTGAATGGCCCGCTTTAGTGGTGATCGTGTTTGTCTGTTCGTTGCTCATTGTTAACAAGCGTCTGTTTGCCTACTAAGCCCGCAAGAAGCGTCACAAACTAAAACTAAATAGGTACGTCTACATAAGCCGAGTGAAGAAGCAAGCTCTGAAGTTCTATGCGGAGTCCAAAGTAGGTAGATTTACTTCTTTACTTTTTGATAATTCAATCTGAGATGATGGTAAAGGCTTGTGTAATAAGGATATCAAAAATTAATAGTTATCTGTATGAAAATGTATATTTCCGTTTAATAATTACTAATTAATGTTAGGCCAATACAATTTACTATAACACACAATTACAACAACAACAGATTTTTTAGCAGGATTTTCATTCAAAACAGTAAGGTAATGATCAATTTATCGACTTGGAGCTTCTGAACAGAACATAATAAGCGGTAGACTTGAGGTGAAGGAGGTGATATGCGTTCGATAGCGTACTGGTTAGAGCGAGGCGAGTGGTCGTGAGAGCCGTGAGAGCCGGGAGAGCCGGGAGCGGGACTGTGCCGTGACACAAGATGACTGCTCTTTGCGACTAATCTAATAACATTATTAATGTGTTAACGTTAAGCCCACATCACACGGCACTTGCTTTGTTGTTTACTGAACGTGGAGACGCCACAGAATAGTTAATAAAATATTACATAAACATATAAGAATTATTATCGTTAATTACCTAAAATTCAACGAATATTAAGCACAGTTGATTTTTTTATCAAACTGCTTGTCATTGGAATATGTCACATAAAACTGGTAGAAAAGAAATTGATAGTGGCACAAATTGATTTTGTGGTACCACTAAGTCGTATTGTCTTTTACTAGACTGTGGTAGCTATCTCAGCACGTGCGTGACATGGGTCTACAAAACATGTGTCATGGAGCGGGTGTCTACGGCTGGCGTTAACGTAAGCGGCATGCGGTGAGGTGGCCGCGGTGCTGTGCGGTGCGGCGGGGCGCGGCAGTGCGACACGCGGCACACGTTACCTGTCCGCGCTCGTCGGTGTACACCACGTAAGGCGCGTTCGGGGGCGCACAGCCTTTCCGTCCCGACACAAAAAGCGACAAAAGATTGCAATGCGGACGCAGCCGAAGCGTCATTCGGAAGGCATGTAAAAGAAAGCGTTTAAAATAAATAGAAGGAAGTGCGACCGAAAGAAAACTGCAGGAGTGACGCTCGTCACCCCCGCGCCACTACTGATGAACACGCCGGCACACTTAGCGCACACAGGAGCCACTAGAATAATGAGAATAATACCTGATGAGCCAAACGTATAGGGGTGGTGGATTCTATTCCATGCGAAAATTACAAGGCGGCTGTGTTAGGTGCGGGCCTGCTGCTGCAAGCCGGTACCACTAGTAGGTACGGGATCGACACATCGGCCAAAGCGCACCCGTGCGGAGCTCCTTCGAGAACAAGCGTGTACGTAGCGGGATCGACGGACCAAGCGCTCAACTCTCAGTACGACGATAGTACTCACGATAAACGACGATCGACAAGAGGTAATAAAAAAACGTACAGTCATGCATCTCAAGCGTTATTATTACCGGGATCGTAGATACGAGAAATATACACGCATAGGGTAATAACGGTAAGTGAATAGAGATACAGTAGTATATATATATAGCGTAAAACTACCGAGACATCCGCGAGGGCGACGCCGCTCGCTTCGTCCTTACAATAATACAATACAAATGTGACAACACGCCTAGCGCTAACCGCCCCGACAGGCCGGGGCGGGACACTCGGCCGCACATACGAGTCTCTACGCGGAGACCCCGCGTCCCGCGCCCCGCCGACCGTGCGCTCCTCTCTATGTCGTCTTCATCTTTTTGTAGGGGTTCACCGCCGCCGCAGCCGCAGCCGCCGCCGCCGCCGCGGCCGTGGGCGGCGTGGGCGGCGGCACCGCGTACATGAACGGCTGCTGGTAGTAGGGCATGGGCATGGGCGGCGCGGGCCAGCCGCGCGGCATCATCATGTGCGGCGCGCGCATGAGGCCGGCGTGGTGCTGCATGCCGGCGCGCGCCTTCAGCGCTTGCTGCGTGTAGGCGGCGGCCGCCTGCGCCATGGCCGAGTGCTGAGCCGCGAAGGCTAGCGCTGCCACGTAGTTCTTCTGCGCCACCTCTTTGGCCATGGCGGCCGGGTCGGGCGTGCCGGGCTCGCCCGCGGGCGGCGAAGGCGGCGGCGCGGGTGCGGGCGGCGGCGCGGGTGCGGAAGAGACGGGCGTGGGCGCGGACGCGGGCGGAAGCGCGGGCGCACTGCTGGGCACGCTCACGGTCGGCGGGGCGGACGTGGCGGGCGCGGGGTACTCACATGATACGGGCACGAACGGCTGCTGAAGCTGCATCAGCTGCTGGTAGGTCGTCGCCGGTTGGTACACGGGCACACCCGCTTTGTCGGCGGCGGGTCGCTTGTACGGCACCACGCCGGGGAAGGCCTGCGGAAGGTAAAGTAGAGCATGAGTATCGTGTCGGTCGGCGGTGGACGCGAAAGAAAAGAAGCACCTCATATACACATAAGATACTTACGAAGTTATCATAGTAGAAGGATCCGACGCTTTTCATGTCCATCTGAAACGAGAAACAGACGGTTGAACTTTGGGGTCCGGGCGGAGGACTGATGCGGGCGCGGCGGCGCGGCGCGAGGGGCGGGGGGAGCCCTGACGCCGCGACGCCGCGTGCGCTGCGGGAGGGAGAGGCGCGCGGAGGGATCGTGCGGGCGGGAGGGGGAGCGGAGGAGAAGCGTGCAAAGCTGGCGTTGTACCGGTGGCGGCTCGAGCTCGGGGGGCGCCGGCCGTTTCTTGCCCGGCTCCGACGTCGCGCTCGCTGTCGGCTGCTGGGCTGCGGCGGCCGTCTACGTGAAGCGAAGCGTCGCAGGACGGGACAGAAACAATAACGATGTAGTAGATGCACAGAATACACCTAAAGCTCGGCGTAAGGTGATATTATGCGATAGATAAAAATAAAATAAAAGTGAAGCGTGAGTGCGACGGAAGCGTGGCGCGAGCCAGCGCGAACTGAACAGAACAAAGCTCTGCGAACGTAAGCGGCGTCGCGGTGAGCGAGACCAAGCGGAAGAACAGAAGCGAGCGCGAGCGAGCGAGGCGAGAGCGTGCAGCCTGGTGGCGTACCGCGCCGCGCGCCTGCGCCTTAAGGTGCGCCTGCAGGTGCAGGGGAGGGTGGAAATAGCGGCAGGGGTCGCGGACGCAGCGGCCCTTGACGGCGTCCATGCACACCGTGACACAGCCGTCGTCGTGCGCGGCCACGGGCGGCGGCGGGTGCGCGAAGCGACACTCGGACTCGGCGCGCTTGCACGCGCCGCGCTGGAACTCCCGGCACACCTGCACCACCACACACCAGCCATGTCCGCCGCTCGCGCCCCGCGCTCACTACCCTCTGCCTCTGCCTACTCTCACAATCTCAAGTCTGCGCCGCCTGCGCACCACGCGCTGCAAGTGCTACTTGCTATGCGCCACGTGTGCTAGCTATGGACGTTACTTTTACAAGAACACGATCGCGACTTTAACTCAGATGGAAGTAGCGCGTGAACAAGGTCTATGTGGCATTATTTACTTTGTTTTGTCACATTATACAATTTACTTGTATCAATGACCTCGACCGGACGCCGCTTTTGATTGGTTGATCTAATCAGGAAACTACCTAATACTTTTCTAATCTAACGATTTACGCATCCGTCGCATCTTCAATCAATTTAGAAGGGTATTAATTCTCAATATGCCTATTCTTGTTGCCTACAGTATTTGATTTACGAATGTGAAGCGTTCGGCACGTCTACACTGTAAGCGCAAATCGACATTTATTAGCCGGTCTGATTCACCTATTTGGCAGTTATGAGCGTGCGCAACATAGCCGAGTTTGTGCCAACAGTGTAGGTCCTTCACCAGAGGGAGAAAGCGAGTGCTGCTCGCGAAGCAAACGCTGGCGCACCGGGTCAGTGCGCCCGCGCGCCACAGACACACGGGGACGGGCTACGGCAGATCGGCCCAAAATTTGCTTCGGGGACCGACAAACTTTTAATTCGATGCACTCAATAATCGCTCGACAGTTTACTCCCACAATATTAGTTTGAAAATAATTGGACCACAAATCAATAGATATTAACTGCAGTAATTAAATATAGGTCGGTCCCCGGCATAATTAAGTGGCAACATGGGGAAGCACTACTCGAGTGTTGACGGTAAGAGGATTATTAGAGTATCGAAGTGTATGCTTACCTCCAAGCGGTCGGTGCGCGGCAGCTTCTGCTGCAGCACGGGTTGCTGCATGACGCCGAGCGGCGAGGCGGCGGCGCCCGAGGGGTCGTGGCCCAGCACGGCCGGCACCAGCTGCGGCGCGTAGTACTGCGCGTACGTCGAGCCCACGCCGGGCACGCCCGACAGGTACGGCGACGTCGCCTGCACACCACACCAACACTAACACTCAGTATACTTGTACATTTACTCATTCGTTAGCAACGATGTTAGTTTCTTATTATTAAAATACGCAATATCTTATTTATTGAACGCGTCTTAAAAGCCCACTTTATGCTTGCTTCGAATACAACAATTATTATTTACAAAAGCGGTACATCTACAAAACATCAAAAATAAATACAAAAAGTTAATATCCAGAAAATTGTTAGCCAAACAAGCAATCACATGCAATCATAGAGAGACGAATTGAAATATTAAACAAGCATACGGTTTATCCAGTCTAGCTACCCACCGGCCACCAGAAGAAGACAAAAGGAGAGGATGTACCAGGATAGGGTGGATTAGGGGTCAATCTTCGGTTAAGAGTGCGTTACGGTGCTGAAGGTGTGCCTATCTTGTGTGTGGAAGTGGTTCGGAGGTAAGGGGCCGGTGGACGGTGGTGTCGTCGCGCTCGGCGGCGGCGGCTATTACCTGCGGGGCCAGCAGCGCCAGACTGATCGGGTCCAGCGCGGCGAGGTGGCTGGCTGCCGCGCCCGCGCCGCCCACGCCGCCCACCTCGACACAAAACCACACAAACACGCTACTCATCGTGCGAGGCCAGGTCTGCGCTCGCGCCACCGCCATACCGCCTCCACCTCACTCCTCGCACCGGCTCGCGGCTGCGTTGTATCGACGGGACACGCCAAAAGATCTCTGACTATGAGACGCAAAAGAAAAATCCGAAACTACAGAGTACAGATGCGGTATAAAGCGCAGAGCGCCGAGGCGGTGCGAAGAGGAAGGTCGAGGAGTGTGTCGGCCGCGTAGTTAGCGACAGTGTGAACAGTGAGGAGGACTTGTCCCGTGATTTTATTTGCATTACCGCTGATACCCAGATCATACACATGTGAGTAAGTTTGGAGAATAGTCATGCCACTTAAGGAACGATTCGTACAAACATGCTCAAGCAGTGGGGAGCGATCGGCCTCGGCGGCAAAGTTTAAGTTGTGCCGGAAAATTAGTAGACTATCTATATTCTAAAAAAACAGATTACTCGTGACTTTGTTTAGCAGGTTTACGCATTCGAAGCGAAACTTTAAATTAAAGCGCGGAACTAGTTGCAGGAACGGCTGCGCCGCCTTCAAGAAAGTAAATTACCATTAACTTTCAACGTGCACATGATTAAGTTTCCTAGAAAACTTCACGAGGGAATCGAGTTAATTTACTTACGGATGAAAATATTTTCAATGCGCAGAACCTACATGTGAGTTACTATATTTTGTCTAAATAGTTACGGACACATTTGCGAGGCACAACTTAAACTCGATACGTTATAAAGTCTACGTGTTTCAATAATAAGAACGCTTATAATAATAATAATAAAAATACAGAGTAGCGAGTAACACCGAAAGCTGCGTGTTGCGTGCATACTGAATACCTACATTAGTGTGGAGGTCCGATCGCTCGAAGCTTCGGTAGTGGTAGGAGGGAGCGTAGCTTGGGTGACTCACCACAGCTGGGACTTGACCAGGCAGCACCTGGCCGGGCGTCAGGCCCATCTGCTGCATGAGTGCGTTCTTGAGTGCTAGGTGATTCCTTCCGTTGATTAACAACTGATCCTTCAGATGTTGCGGTGGATGGAAGTACTTGCAAGGTGGTTTCTCGCGGTTACACCGACCCTGGAATTGACAAATATTTACTTTAGATTAAGGGTAACTTCAACAACACATGCATATACCGTCAAGTTATAAAAAATAGTATGTATTAAGGTTCCACGCTCTATAGATATGTATCTGTATCGTAATGTTTCGTTACGTTCGCATTCGAGGGCGACGACGACGCTATTATGGTACGTAAGTGGAAAATGCAATAGATATGCGAGCTACACGCCGCAGGTAATCGACATTTTTGGGCTTTCAGAATAGACCAAAATGGCGGACCTCATTCGATATCATTCCGATAAGCAATATGTGTAGTAGCGGGGCGGCGGGCGAACGCGGTTTCGGCTCAATATCGGCCGAATGTGCGGAAATCCCTCCATGCATCACAATTGCCGTGAGCCGGGCACGTAGCCACCAGAAATCCTCCACTCGATTTTTCCTTATAACCGCGTCTTAGGCGGTGTCAAATATTTCTGAGGCGTGTCGGGGGCGGCCGCACTCCTCGCTCCGCTCATTTTCGACGTCAATGAGGCGCGAGATAATTGCCTTTCGGAATCGAAGCCCTCCGCCGCACCCGTCTATGATGATTTATTTACATCCGTGTAATTAACTGTCGCACTACGTGACGGGAAGAGCTTCGCGGACGTTTTATCGTCGCACGCCGAGCCTCCTGCGCCATATTTTATTCAGTAAAAAAAACGGAAAAGCGCTTATCGCAGTTTCAAAGAAATACGTATACAAACAAACGCCATCTGAATATTCAGTACTCTACCAGGGGACTCCCTTGCTGATAATGTCCGCGGAAAAGCTTCGGAGTGATTTAGTGAGTAACTTTTCTAAAGCATGCCCGATGATATCACTCACTCCTTTGCAAGCGTAGCTATACGAGTATTTATGCCGGTATATCTATAAGCAAACATCGCGGAGTGTGAATCTTTGGCTGCAGCTGAATCAGATGCAGACATGTTCCGAATTTTCTCAGTTATTAAACTTCGGCGATGCGTGCTACAACTAGCTGGTGGAAGCAGTCAGCTGCATTTAGATTAACTTGTTACTGGCAGGCATAATGTTAGTTGGACGGTCCTCTCACAGTTTAAGCTCGGGATAAAGTTATTATTTCCTGTTACTCCGTGCCGTCTACTTTAGCCGAGTTTCGATTCGAACCGACCCGTTTGTGAAACTTGAATGGGTGATCACGTTTCATCATTACTATGATAACTCTGTTGGGTTTATCAAACTTCTATTTATTAGCTGCCACAGTTTGGGAACCGTTAGATAAGTTTATTGTTAGAAGCATTCAGCTGCGTTTGTATTGGTTGAGTTTAGTTGAATGTTTTCCTGTTTGATAGTGAATCATGTTTTCAACTATAAGCTCTGGAATCGAGTGATGGTTTGATTTGTATTGTCTGTGTCTAAATTGGCAGGCCTATCTATAGGTATTAAAGTATTACTTATGCGAGTATCGGCGAGTGCAAGCCTGCAGGTGTATCGGCGCGGCGATTAGCGTGACGGATGGCCGCGCGGATACAAATGGCCGGCCGCCTCAGACGGATGACCGCGCCACGCTCGCCCGCCAAACGCATTACGATACATTAATTGCTCTTCGATCACTACGCCTCTACATTTGTTCGTTTAACATCCCTTTTGTTCATTCACGAGCTTTTATTTTCCACTTTAGCCATGTTTGTCAAATGGCTGTAAGCTGCAAGCTTTTTTATCCCAAAAACTCTCTTTCCAATATGGAAAAAAAAATACAGAACAAATAAGCATATAAGACGTAACGTAACGAAAGACATGTTTATATGAGGCCCCGAAAATTAAACAAAAACTTTCAATATGGCCTATTTGTTCGGGAAGGGCAACGGGAGGGTCGAACGAGCGCAGGGTGGGCAATAACCGCCCAAAACTAATAACATTTTTGTGTGATAGTGGAGGAGCAAACCGAGCGCGCTACCCTCGCCGTGTCCTTTATAACACAACAATGCGCACTTGCAATACAATAAGGGGTTAGCCGAGAGTCAGTTTCATCACTGCCTTCCTTCCTGGAGATAAAGAAACAACGTGCGAGGGGAAAGGACTGTACCGAACTAAAACGACACGAATTCAGATATGAATATACCTCATCGTGACTTGGCACTGGTGCCCGATTAAAGCGAAAACGACATCAATGAAGCGAGACGCTCGTGTCTCGTTAAGGTGAGAGCAGTAAGGCGGCGAGTGCTCTCGGGAACTATGACGTGTATAACGAACAACCCTCGAAAGTCACGGCGTCCGCCGGCACGCGCCACACCTTGTTACTCCATCGCGCCAGCCGCTGCCAAATGCCACCTCTTCCATTTTCAAGCCCGGAAACTGTATCAAGAGTTTATTACTGGATAATCTGAATCTCAGTTTGCCAACCTCGCTCATTAGGGAAGTTATGAATGACCTCATTGGCTTGGACTATGATGTGTGTTTGCCAACTGACTATTCCGAGGACTGGAATCTAAACAGGTAGGTTTGAATTCAAGGAAAAACATTGCACAATACTGTTGAAAACAATTTACAAAAGGTAAGGAATGCCAATACGACGATGTAAAAAAGCCCATTCAGTCGTTTCATTGTACGTATTATAGTGTGCAGTTCAATGCAAATGTCTTAATCAAAACAGCAATCAGCCAACAGGACATGAAGAATGCGCCCGTCAGACGAGGCGTGCGGTCGTTAATCGATTAGAACGTTCGATCACGATTGATGTATCGGTGACACGCGGCGACGCGCGGTGATGCGTACAGGCGTACGCACAAGCCGATCTCGACTCGTCTATTTTACTATTGGGCGAGCGGACACGCGTCGGGATAAATCGACACACGAGGAAAACAATGAGGTAACGAGCCGATGAATGACACGCTCCCGTCGCGAAACGGCTCGGACTCCACTTGTACGCACGTAAGTGGGTGCCAGAAATATTTGGGGACAGACGGAAATAGAAGCGGCCGCTGAGACGTGCCAACTCCTGCATCGAGGCAGTGAGCGCAAGACACGTGGCCCACACATATTGCTGGAGGTTTCACATTCACGAGCCGTTTCAAACTTCTACGATGACACTTTTCAACTTTAGTGTCAGAATTTATTGAAATTATAACAATTATGGACTACCTTTTAAGGAATGTTTAATGTAGTTAGAGGAGATCGTTGTTTGCTGGAGAGTAAAACTATTTGTTATGACATATACAAAGTTGTGCTTATACTCATACTGTCAGCAAATCATTATTTTATACAAAAAAATATATCAACTTTTTTTCAGACATAGGCGGCGTTTCATAGAGGTCATTTAACTCAATAAGAAGAATGTGAAGAATGCACTTTTACCAATATTGCTGTGCTGTTAGTTTGTTTAATAATTAAGTCGACACACTTTTAATATTAATAGAGGACAATCCAGATTTCGATTCAGGGTCGGATTTCCCGAAGGGAAGAGGTTATTAAAAGGTCCATAGGCTTGAATCGAGTGATAGAGGTAGCGCAATCACGAACAGACTAAGATCCGGTGCCGGATGCCACAAATAATTTTTTCGACAAGCCTGAGCGAGGGCAAGGTGAAATCTAATTTGCAAAATTTTGTGGTCGGGAAGGGAATTAGGTAAGCAAAGTCAATTCTGAAAGTAAGTAGAATTTGAATTTAAAATGATTTATAGAGGCACAGGGGAGTGGCTAATGAGGCGTCATGCGAGAGGGGCGCGTGTTTACGCTCGCGTTGAGCGCGTATTTTTTATCGTGGCCTCTGGGCGGCGCCGCCTAGCACAGCTGACGTAACCTCGAACACGCCTATCAGACGAAATAATTAGCTGCTATCTAATTGAATTCGAATAATATACCACATTCATGTTGATTAGAATTTAAATCTATTTCACTCATTTGATTATCAAATAAGGAATTACGTTGCCACGCATCGGCAATATTCTTGTCAGTCACAGACTCCCTGCTGATGTAATCAAGTCCTGTCTTTATTTTGTACTACATCAGTTATTTAACAACCATTGTAGCATAGCATTGTTGTTGTTCTTAAAAATAGCTCCCTTGCCTACTCATCCTATGGGCAAAACTTAGAACCTCTCGGAAAAGTTATTCTTGGAAAGTCTTCACAGAATTTGAAGAACTGAATTAGTTTGAGTGGCTTGCACAAAACTCACATTTTAAATTTTATTACATTAAAGATTTTTTCTTAATGTAATCCTTTTAAATGAACTCTCGTGGAAGTCGTTAGTAGTGAGTCAATGTAATTAGAACTCATGCTTATTTTAATACTATGGTTATTTATACCTATGTCTCTACGTCGAGTAGCTTTCTCTAGACGAAAAAAAAAAAAACTTTTTAGAAGCCTTAAAGTAAGAATTATTCAGTCCGGTGAAGTTCCCAACAAGTTTGCATGGCGGTGCCGTAGCTTAACGTTAAAATATGCATTCGTGCACGGAGTTATCTCGGCCACTTTTGCCGTTGCCGCCGGCGAGCGCCGCCGCACGGTCACTCCTTGTTTATCCCGGCTTTAATATTAGTTGGCCACTTTTAAACGGTAATGTCGAAGCTTAGGGCTCCAAACTGTCATAAAAGTTATGTCTCCAAACAAAATGCTACACTTAAATATTGGTAAATAAATGTTAAGTAAAGGGTATTGTCGTAGGTGTTTGTCGGGAGTCGGGACCACGGGGTGCGAGATTAATGCAACGGAAGCAGGCGTGACCTCTCCAGGTGTTTCATTAAATTGCGCGCGGCGCCTCGGCCGGCTCGTACGGCCATTATGAACGCTGCAAGCTCGAGGGCCATTCGCTTTAAGAACGCCCGCGCCACTTTGTAACAGCCTTAATGAATCTTGTTACTTATAGGCTCGCGTAAATTGCCTGTTTTACTAACGTGGCGTGGGGTGAAAAAACATTAGGTCAGTGAACGCTTTCGTGAGGAATGCCTTTTGAGCGCGCTGAGAGGTTTTGCGTTGCACGGCACTGCCAAGTTTTTAAGATGTTATTAGCCGTCAGAATGTCATAATATCTGCTTTAGAAACTGTTTCAGAGAACCACAAGACTAAACCGCCAGATGAGCTAGGAGCCAAAACTAATAAAATATGCCAAAATACAAAATTATGCATGCTTATTTTTAGAACTGATCCATATTATTCTTCCAATAGTCTAGACTTGTAGACTGACTGAAAAGATGTCGAATGGTAAACAAGTAAAATGTCGTCGGACAAAACAGCGTGTAGAGTGTAGACTGTATCGTTCTATTTATATACGTGCCAATTTCTAAAGAAGAACCGTCTGCCGCCTCCGTTAATATGTCTAATTTACTTATTTTTACTAATGCAAACATTCACTCTCCATTTCTATTTCAGTGACAAAGCAAACAAGTTTTCGAATAGCAACGCTTCAGGTAGGTAGATATTATGTGTAAGAGGAACGTAGTGAACATTTGTAACGAATGAGTCAGACTTTCAGAGTAAAGTTAGGTAAACAAGCGGAGCGTGTGCACGTGTTTCACGTGCAATCTAGTGAACTAAGCGGCACAAGTCGATGCGGCACAACACGACGGCACGGAGCACCCGGCCCGCCGCCTCGCACCGACTAACCAGTTTAACCCTGCTGCTGCAGTAATTAGTCTAAGCAGCTAGACGGAGCGCGTGATTCGAAGTGCCGGTACTCTCTTTGACTTTCTTGCTTATTCAGGGGGTTAGCACTCGTCCGGAATCCGGATTTCACCGGTCCAATCCGCACGGCTAAATTAAGCCACCTTCGTTACCGCCTAAAAGCAGACTTAGACTGGTCTCCGTCTAAACCCTCAATGACAATTAGGTCATCAATATTTCTAGATCTAGATACTAGACTAGGTAGAGAGTTCGTGTTAAAACGAATTACAAAATGCTGGCGACACAATAGAGCTAGTCAAACACAAGAAGATTTTTGACTTTCAACATCGGTTATCTGTTATAGTTACAGACAACAATAGTTGTATCACAACAATGGTTTCTAGGACGTTTCCGTAACGGCATTTTCTCTGCTTTTGTACTGAAGTTAATAGAAAACGTTGAACGATATCGGGTTCTTTTCACAAAACCTTGGCGGCGGCGAATAGGATAGTTAGTGTCTATCTTGTATCTACCACTATGCAGCTTATTTTGTGATTTCAGCTTGCCTCGCTACATTACTGTATGTGTAGTTTCGTTTTAAAATCTTGCCTTAATATAAAGTGTTCTACATTTTCTTTTGTAATGACATTTGTTCTCGCAACGATTGGTTTCAACACGTATAAACATTTCAAAACAATTAAATCTCAAGTTATGTTTAATTGCCGTAAATATAATAAGTTAGAAAATAATTAATATTAACACAGCGCCAATTTATTTTCGGAGATTCATTAGATTTTTATTGTGTATTCGAATAAAGCGTTCGACACAGTTGTATCTATAAAATAATTAATAAAAAAAAGTTTTATATTTCAGAGCTGCTAATAAAATTGAACGAAATCATAACAGTCGTGAAAGGTAAAAAAACACAGATTAATTTCAACAAAACTTATTAGAAATTTATAAAGAAATTGAATACTCATTGAATGGGAAAACTGGCACAACGTAATCAAGTAACCTAGAGAAGTAGGTGATCATTATTTATGATTGAAGTTGACAAGTTGCTATGACAACCGTGCTATGCCTCATTTAGTTTGGCGCCAGCAGCTCGGATTCGACCTCCAATGTGGCTGTTTACACTAATCTTAGCAACACGTAACATTCTACATCCGGTAGCGAATGTAAACTAAAACAGTACTAATTACTAATTACAAAATGTTTGAAAAGGCAAGTATCAGCACAATAGGTTCACAATATGTATAATTTAGTCAGCCTTATAATGATCTGCTGTGAATCTAGCTTTCTCTTTAGGGAGAGAGAATGACCCGTGGTATCCACCACGCGGGCCCAGTGTTGTCGACAGCGCGTATTGTTCCACGCGCGTCTCAAGGAGTTGTCAGCAAACCGTAGGGGCCCAGCAGGGTCGAAGCCTACTGGGGCCAAGGATCGGTTTCTGAAAGGAAGCTTCGGCCCCGGTATGAAAGGCAACGAAGGAACAGGAGTGGGGGCTTTTAGTCAGTTAAATCAAACACCATCTTCCGCCCCGCCCAAGGCCGCGGAGATGTCATTGGATGATTTTCCTTTCCTTCTTTTCATTACTTCAGTCAGTGGATGTCACATGTCTTCAAATTTTTGACATACCGGTTTCCTCACGATGTTTTCCTTTGCGGTTTTGAGAGCTGTGGTGGCCGATGATAACGGTCCCGACTTAAGAATGATAGGTCGCGGGTTCAAAAAGCCTAGCCAGGACTTTGTGTAATTTATTTCACTACCTCTGCTCTCAAAACTGATAAAGAAATATAATGAAATTTTTTTTTTTTTTTTTGTAGGTTCATTAATTCAGCAGCTGAATTTCGGTGTCTATTCCTTATCTACAGGCACTATTGTGTAGGAAGTTACGGCTCGAATTACTGGATAATGCAAATTGGTCATTACATAAACAGTGTCGACATTAGTTCCTAGACACACAGTAGCTTATCACTAAAGCGAGATAGAATTAATTTAGTGAAATAATAGCGATGGGGCTGCGGATTGCTCGAAAGAGCTAACGTAAACCCTCGCAAAGGGTACCTGAAGGAAAATTAGTGGGAATTAGTCGGTATTTTTTTTTTGAAATTGGAAAATTATCGAATGATAAATTGGGAGCAGTGGTGGCCGAGTTTTAATGGCCCCGACTTACGAGTTAAAGGTCGCGGGTTCAAACCCAGCACGCGTATTACTCTATGTAATTTATGCCATCACCACTGCTTTCAAAACAGTGAAGGAAAATATGGTGAGAAAACATGTCCTAGAACCAAAAATTCGAAAACATGTGACATTCACCAATCCGCACTGGGCCCACGTAGTGGATAACGGCTCATTCCCTCTCCTAGAGAGGAGGCCTGAGTCCCAACAGTGGAAACATTAAAAAGACTGATAATGCTAATGTTAAAAATTGGGAAATCACTCCGCTCTAAGGCGGAGCTGGGCGTGTCAGACTTTTACTGACTAAAATGACACCTGTGTTCTTTCTTTGCCTAGCGATTCAGAGTCGCAAGTTTCTCTTTCAGAAGATAGCCCATGGTCCCCCGTCCCGGTAGGCTTCGGCCCTGCTGGGCCTGAGATTAGTTGGTAAGTCTAATAATAGCATCGATTACAATAATGTCCTGCACAATGTGAACGTAAGATGAATGATCTAGGATTGCCCGCGAGATTCAAATTTTCGTACGTTTTTTGCAATTTTCGGTCCAGCATATTTAACTTAATCATTAAAACCATCATCGTGACTCTCTAACTTAAAAACAAGGTAAAACCAGTTTTTATAAAAATACCATTTTAGCTTTTCTGTGTTAGAGTTACGTTAATGGTTTTAATGAATATAATTATATTAATTAAAATAATATTACATATCAATATTATTTTAATTTATTATAATTATTACACGCGTATACGACGTAAGGACTAATTGCGCACAGTAGCTAGTACGACTCATCTTATACATGAAACTATCTTTTGTATGGCTACACGCATCTTTAATAATATTCCGGGGCCTATCAGAATAATTACGGAAATTTAAAAATTTAAAAAGAGTCTCCATGATCTGTTATTAGACAAGTGCTACTACTCTATAAAAGACTTCCTAGTAGACAAATCACAGCTGCAATGTAGTCCCCCTCAGTCATGATGTGTTTGGTGCCCCATTGATGTGTGCCTACCAACCTTAATTAGTTTTGTTTGGATTTATTTTTCTATACTTAAATGAAATATTAATAATTTGTAAAAATAATGTATTTGTATTCCGATATGACTATTGTATGCCCCAAGGGCGGAACGTGGCTGATCAATTTAATTATTTAAAACTTGTATTATGTACAAATCTATGATCCACAATAAAGATTGAATTGAATTGAATTGTGTTAATACAAACATGTTATTATCAAAAATACGTTTTTTGTTACCATACTTATGAAGTACCGTACCGTATGAAGTTCAAATTCCAAAAAAAAACTTCAAAATTCTAATTTTCGCAGGATACCCTTTTGGAAATCATCCAATGATTTCTCCCGCTCTGGGAAAGATCAAAAATGTTGCCATTTGTGTTTTAAACCACACGTTTTCTGTTGAGAAAATACCCACTGCCCTAGCGGGCATGGAAAATTTACCTTAAGTTTTTCTTCCAATCACATCCGGTGTGAATTTATTTATAGTAATGTCGCAAAATCACAACTGAAGATAAAAGGCGATAAACGCAGAGCGAACTAACTACAAAATAAAGAGCCTTTACTACGTACGATAAGGGAAGTTTAAGAGGAGTTTTCGGGCTCGGGTCGCACCGATAAATTGGGCGGCACTTAATTATGATCTGGAGCGGCATCTTGCAGGCGGCTAATGTCCCGGACTCGTTTAATGCGCGAACTTGTAGTCTCGGCTCCGGCGGGCGTGATAAATCTCCATCTGCGCCCTGGCCCGACCCCTACCTTCAACGTGGCGCGACACACACCCGTCTAGAGACCATCCGAGAACCACGAAATAATACTAGCTACTTTGTAACGTTTCTGTCTTTGTTCTTTTCGGTTAATACCTTTGTGGCTGTTACTAATTTTACAATTTTTCCTAAATCTGAAAGAAGAAACCGACTGACTGATATATCAACGCACATCCGAAAGTACTGGGATGAGGAGTTTAATTTTATGATCTAGGCGAGGACTAACGAGGATTTCCGAAAATTCACCTCCTATGGGGATGAAACAAGGGTCCAAAGTTTGTATGGAGAAACCTACTTACACGCAGGCGAAGCCGCTGGCAGAAGCTAGTCATTTAAAAAAAAAGATTTACGAAAAAAGAAAAAAAATAATAAAGATGATTCCAAATGAACAAAACATTTCCTTACATACGCTAGAGGTCTCCGACAATGAAACGGCCAACACAATCTCTTTCCGTGAAAAGCGTAGCAAGTGCTACGCGACTACGCGAGTGCTACGAGCGCGTAAAACAAAGACTACAATAATATCGCGGGGAAGCCACAATCTGACCGTTGTTAGTGAGAAAAATATTTGAGTGAATAGGCTTCTGTAGTGAAATAAGAGGTGCCTGTAAAATCTTGTGAAAATAAGGAAAACTGTTGTAACTAAATTAAATGCTGTGTAAAACTTCAAGGTCTAAATATCCAGGTGTGTTTGATGAGCTCGTGTTTCCCAAGTATCTCATCTGTAAACAATTTTCGCGGAGACCGTGCGTATTTCATTTACTAAAGCCTTAAAAGCCAGTAAATATGTAGGCATAAATCAATTTTCTAAACAGAGTGAAATTATTAACCGCAATGATTTACGATGTTAAACGAAACTTTGTTCCGTTTACATTGCTCTTTTATGTCGCGAATGTGGGTAAATATAGGGAATTATTGTGTACGGCCGGGTACATTAGGAAGAGTGGCACTGTGTTATTGCATCGTGTTACGTTAATGTCGCAAGGTTGGCGGCGGGCGGCGCGGTGCGGGCACGGTGCGGCACAAAGCGATATGGGGCGCAGGGCACAGTCGGCGCCGCATTATCTAGGTATAATTAAACCGGGCAAGACGACGGCGAGACGTTACGCCCGTCCTAACGACTTTTATGGCGTATGTAACATTGCCGGGACATAAAATAAATGTGCCGCCTCCAGCACCCCGATATAGCACAGTATTCCCAGATTAATCGCCAAAATGTTTGCTCACACGCTATACGACTGCCGTTATTTAGACTATACCTCTACATAATGAGGTAAATATTGGAAAATGTTTTCCTTTCCTCCATTGACACTAACGTAGAGTCATGATGGCTCTCGAACGTGTCGGATAAAAGTATTTCCTGAAGTTTATTTGTTAAAGTTTTTGCAATATAAGTTTCTATTTGGAAAGGGTTCAAGAGATTTTTTTGTAGAGCGGAGGGCACAAAATACAGAGTATAAAAAGTTGTTTACTGAAAACGTCGAAGGTCATTCATGTCGACTGCTCGTGTGTTTGTACTCGCGTGTATTTATGTGATTTGTTTTTTCACTCTCGAGTGTGTATTTAACGCACACCCTTATAAGTTGTGTATTGTAATACCGTCGTCTTGGGATGTTTGTACGTCGGCGAATATGAGGGTATACGAGGTGACCACACCGCCGGTGGCGTCCAGAGCCGTCATTTAAATCTTTATATGTCCACATTAGCTTTATAGGCGCCGGGGAGCTTTCTTCGACCGTAGCGGCGCCTGAGTGCACTTTTATTGAGGATGAAATACCGTAATTGCCACTCGGCGCCAAGCCGTGACTGACGAGTTTTGTACGTGCTAATTGTGCCAACTCATCTATAAGGTCGCATGACCGACGCCGAAAGGTAAAAACATACTTTACTTACTTCCTAATGGGGGCTACGTTAGATTAACTCTCGGGCGGCGATGTTTGTTTTGATTAAGTCATAATATTGGAAGTGCTTTAATATTTTAGTAGCCGCCCATTCACAACAGCACAATATTATTATATCGTCGGGCATCGTAGGTCTATACAATGTTGTATAATACATGAAAGGAAAATATTCAAAACAATAACCGCTTTTTATATCTCAATCCCCGAACAGCCATAATCTTGACAAATGACGGTCTTTGGAGTGTAGTCGGCACTAGAAGCCGCATTGACAAAACTCCAAATAAACTGACACCGACACATAAATAAGCATATTTGATGTTTTATTGAGTAGAGGAAATACGAGGGAAATAGTTTCCTGGGTCATTACGCGGGTCATCAATCAAGTGTAGGCCTGCAACGCTTAGATTTGGAATTTGTACGGTGGATCGATTGGCGTGGCGGTCGATTTCCGATGGCTGCCGTGGGCGCAGGTCAGGCTGGCGCGTGTGAGGCAAGCTTCGCGTGGTCGTAAACGGCAATAAAGGGTGAAGGCGTGAGGACGGTTGTTGGGCATCGGTATGCAATGGAGTCGAATGCACGATATCTGCATTGTGGGGCGGCGTCGCGGCGCCGGCGGGTCTGGGCGTCGCGGCGGCGGCGCATACATCAGGCACGCGACCGCCGCCCCCACCCCCATACTCCGCTACACTCCTCGCCAATTATCATAGTTTTGTTCCTATTTTTTGCCGCATTAATGGCTGTTTTCAGACAAACACACTGATTGCTTGTGCTGCATTGCGATTACAGAATACATTATGGATCAATTTTTTTCCGAATTTTAGGGAAACAGGCTTTTACGCACAAATATTATAGCAAAATTATTTTCTCGCAACGCTCCAATAAAGGTACATATATATACTGACGGCACGTCTGACGTAGTAGCTGATGCGCTGTGTGTCGCTGGTTCGATTGATTCACGCAAGAAACTTATACTTGTATGGCTTACAGATACCTAGTTATTCTCGGTCTAGGTTTCTTGTGCCCGTGAGCTTACAGAGTAATTTACTTAGGGTAGGGCAAGTCTTAAAACAAAAATGTACCTGTCATACAAATCAAGTTGCCTTTACAGAATCTTCTTTGTAAAATTTAAGACGTTACACATATCAAACCGATATAAAAACTGGACGTCATCAATTTATGCAATACGGTCAGAGATAAAAAAAGAACTTGTTTAAATTTTTATCAATTCTATAGGTTTCTTCAAAGCTAAAGTGAATAGGCTTAATATACTAGTTCGTTCATCATCAACAATTGCATCACTGCCTTGCCATCAGCTAGGATCGCAGTCGAGCGCTTCTCCATACCATTAAAAAAAAAATTACATGACGCAGCCCAGCACAAAGTCATTCTTGGAGGAATAGGTTTAAAAGCCGCATGGGGCTGACGTGTCGTTACGTATGCAGCGAGTCAAGCGGCGGCGGGCAGGTAGAGTGCAAGGCGTCGCGCTCGATGCACCGGCGTTCCCCATTATCCTATGCAAATCCGGATTTCCCAAATATCGTGCTCCGCCGCGGGCCACCTCGCTATCGCCGCTATTAATAACCCGCCGTGTTACAAATACGAGGCTCCGAGCTGAGCCGTTTAGTCCGCCGACGAAATACACTAGCCGTATGTTACTTCATACGCTCACGACTCCGCGCTAATATTAAGTAGCGCTGCACCGTATTTTCCAATTTGATTAAATCCTTTTTCCAATTACGGAGCTTCGGGTAGGCGTTTGTTTTTATGATGGGTTTAGGTTCGGAATTTATGAGAGTTTATACCGTACTTGCATTATGATTAGAGAAATGAACTTTTACAAAACAGCTTTTATTACGCGGCAAATAAGATGAACCCGTTGTCATGGTGACACGTAGCCCCCACCTCGATTGAGACCCGAAACTCTGTTACTGTGCATTCAAGGTCGATCGCCATTTTGGTTCAACTTATATTTCACGTAATGTATTATATTTTATAACTTGGATCTGCCAACGGCTCCGCCTGTGTGAAAGCAGGTTTCTCTATGCAAACTTTAGACCTCCATTTCATAGGGGTTTCACAGGGGTTCCTACACCAGGAACCCCTGTGAAAAATTTCAGCGATCTAGATTCAAAGGTTTGGGCTGAGAGTTGATGAGTTAGGATTTTGACTTTTACGAGTATATACTCATACGACCTTATTTTTAGTATATGCGAAACCCTAAAGACGAATTATTATTATATTTTTATACAACGAATCTATATACATAATTTTAAAACCGTATCATGAAATATCACAAAGTTATAAGCTTGTTTTGTTGCCTGGTTATCCACACAATCACATGGTCACCGGGCCATCCGGGCAACTGAGGGGTTGTTTTGCTCCCGCACCGAGCTGTGCACTGGCGCCTAACGCCCGGTATGACCTGCCGTGACCTGTGTTGTATTTAGTGTCGGTGGTGTCCAACTTGTGACTTTTTAAAACATTTTTGGTAAAAAATACAACATGGTGTTAAAAATTATTGGCATCGATTCAGTTACTGATTCTGAACAAACTATATTCAGGTTTCGCATAGACTAAAAATAATGTTGTACACAGATGATTTGTTGTAGAAAGTAACGTAACATAAGACGCGTTAATGATACTTCTCCTTACATAAAATACACAGTCGGATACGTAATACTTACGAGTTAATTTATAAATTAGGAAATTGGCTTGCTTTGTCGTTTATACGTGTTCTTGTGCGGTTCTACCTTTTATTTTGTTACGGGGGCGCTGCTGTAATAATTTTGCAAAATAACTTTGTATACTTCAGGGGAAGTTCGTTTAATATTCGACTACGTAAAGTGTTTATCGCGCTAATCTCGTAAAACAGGTTAGTCGAATGAAGGGTGCAGATCATCGCGCCGGGGTCAGAGGATGGGGTCAGGTCGGCGCGGGTCAGCCGATGAAAATAATCCCTTCCCGTTTTGGGGCGAATTAAGTATAATTCGTTCACTATAAGTAGGTTTATATCGAGTTACGGTTGGTTCTTATAATTGTCATAATCAATTATAGTACGCGGCAAATAAGTTGAACCATTTACTACGTTTACGTGCAGTTCGATTTGGTCTTGGGACCCGAAAAACGGTTACTGCGCATTCAAAGTCGACTGTCACGATGGTTCAACTTGTGTGTACAACCGCGTTTCCGCGTACTATATCTACTTGATGGTGCCTAAGTAGGTGAAAAAATGAAGAGAAAAAGAATGGAGCCAACAGCTTGCACTCGCTCCTTGCAAGTTTTTTGAAGAGCGTGCTGGATAATTAGATTAGATGCCGCTGCAGCCGAGCCGACGTGCAAACCGACACGAGGTTTTTCTTATTAACTCCGCGTACACGTTTACGTCGGAATTTATATCGAGAGTGGCCAATTAGTGAAAATTTTCTGCTTTTCAACTGAATTTCGAGACAAAAACGTTTTACCGGATAAAGTTTTAACGATGAATTGAGATACTAGATACATTTCATGAATAAATATACCTATGGGTTGTTTCGTGATTTATTTACCTACCTACACAGTAATTCGTGATTTAGGTACACAGTTTTCGTGATTTAAGTACAGAGTAATTCGTGATTTAGGTACACAGTAATTCGTAATTTAGGTGCACAGTAATTCGAGATTTAGGTACACAGTTTTCGTGATTTAGGTAACCAGTAATTCGTGATTTAGGTACACAGTAATTTGTGATTTTAGGTACACAGTAGTTCTAGAGCCCGGGATTTCACAGATTTTTTTTTATGTAGGTAGGTATGTACCTAGATTAAAATCAACACATTCGACTAAGTAACACTTTCAATGATAAATAAAAGCAACAATAAAAGACAGAACGGAATGTATGCTCACCTAATGAGGAAACTAATATTGCAGAACTAAACGTTGGGTATGCGTGAGTACACAAGTCGTCCGCACTGAAAGGCTGTAGTCTACGGAATGGACGGCGGCAACGTCCACCTACCCTTACAATTTAATTAAATATGGCTTCAGATTAACTCGGTGAGGCTTCATACAAACTATTCTGTTTCATATTTTCCACCCCCCGATAACAGTATCCCCCCACGCTTTATCTACCCTGTTGACGATATCACACTAATATACATACGTACTTTCACCGGATATAGACATTTTCCTCCATAAAATTATATCACAGCACTCTAATAAGATTACCTGAAACAAAAAGATTACACAATTAGTCGGATCACGCGATTTGTTTACGCCAAAGTCAATTAAGCTAAACAATGTCGCTAATAATAACAATGGGAGCAGGAGTGACGAACCAAAGTTACTTGGGTGTACAGTCTTGACTTTGATAATAATGGGTTTGGTTGAGAGCCGCGGAGGGAAGGGGTGCGCGCGATTGTATCCGATGATAAACATCGGCCGCCCGCCGCCCGCCGCGCCATCCAAGAGTCGGCGCGCTAATTAAACAACAACGGAGAAAATTAATTTGATTGTTTCGGAACTACGCCTCTTTGTTACGGCCTACCAACGGTTTACCTAGGAAAAGTGCTCGGCTGAAGCCTCTCGACGTTGCGACGAGACGATTTTTCACTGTAACACCATTTATATTGTGTACAGAGAGTACGGCAGGCGAGCGCGACAGGCCCCGGTGACAAACAAGAACAGACTGAAGTTGACTGTTTGACACCTAATGGAAAGCTTCCAAGTGCACTAGATCGATGATACTTTGTTGGAAAGGTTATATACGATGACGTCACGTTCAACTTTAATTTG
The DNA here is from genome assembly GCA_958295575.1 of Leucania comma. Classification (NCBI taxonomy): domain Eukaryota; kingdom Metazoa; phylum Arthropoda; class Insecta; order Lepidoptera; family Noctuidae; genus Leucania; species Leucania comma. The sequence goes on from OY282468.1 coordinate 10,600,025, forward strand.
CTAGTTAGGGTATGATTGGACAGAGTTTAAAGAATTAATAAAGTTTGTGACATTTTCATTGTGTTCAACTTTCAGGGATTTCAGGAAATGGATCAAAATTCCTTTACAATATTGTATCCGTAAATCTGTAGCTACGAGGTTAATTGCCATAAAAGTCACCGTTGTGGTAGACATGTGTGACAAATGAGGAGTGCGTGATGTGACGTCGGCGGCGGTGGCGGCTCGACATGCGTGGCGGCGCCGCTGGTTCCGCCGCGATCAGGTACCGCCGTACCGCGGTGTCGCCTTACATTACGCACTCCCCAGCTAACATTACACCACACGCCTTCCTCCTTATTAATGACACGCGGTAATTAATTAAACCTACGCGCTCAGACATTCTAGTCACTAACATATGTTAATAAGATCCGATACCCCCACTGAGCGTAACAAGATCATTATATTATAACAGAGACGAAATAATACAGTTATTGTCATCTACACTACTGTAAATGAATAATTTATAGGGTTAACGCAGAGTTCGGAGCTTCGGGTGTCAATTAAGTAAAGTATTTACGAAATGCCCTCTCAATAAATAAGTTAGGGAATAGAATTTGGAAAATGACTCGTGAATAGGCGGGCGGAGGGGGTAGGACAAAAACTTTAATGCGTGCTTGGAAACCTTTCGGCGTGAAAATGTGGAATTACATGCGGTATCCGAGTCGGGCAACTCGTTCCTGGGCGTGTGAATTATTTACGCGGCGCCGAATGCGGGCGGCCCGCCTCCGCCCCGCACATGATTGGAGACGACTAACTTTTCGTTTATCTACAAATAAGTTGATTGGATTTAATTTGACCAAAGGGTAATGTTTCACAACAAATTAGCGAGCTTCATAATGTTAAAATATACGTGGGAACAACAGTTGACTGTTTACTAAACAACTAGATTTGCTTGACAATTCTACTTTATCGCTTCTCTCATTTGTGTGAGTTGGATTTATCATTTAAATAAAAATTGATCCATATTATAAATAAAAGGAGAAACTGACTGACTGACATATTAATGCACAGCTGATAGTCAAGGAGCGTGTGCACAAGGATTGCTTTTATGACAGGTGAGCACTAAGATTTTTTATTTAGATCCTAAAAGGATGAACTGAGGATCGAAATTTTGTATAGAGAAACCTATTTTTACGCGAGTGAAGCCGCTGGAAACAGCTAGTTCGTCATAATATAAATCAGAATCTCATTGAAAAATAAAATGAAAACTTAGAAGTGAGGAAACCACAGATAGGTATGTCAAACAGTAGAGGAATAAACATTCAAATCCTGAAAATGTTAGGAGTGCATGAAATGTAGATGTCCGAAGGGTAGTGAATTCGGGGCGAGCGGGGAGCGACTCATTAAAGGATGCGCGGTTCATCTCATTCGGGCCGGACAAAAACGGGCTGCTGTCCGTTACGGTGTGGCTCGCAATTAAACACGAGACCCAACGACGAGCGTTCATTGGAAAAGCGCTGAACAAGCGAACAATACAACAGCTATCTAATTACTTTGTGTCTCTACGCCGCCTGTTGTCTCTACAATGTAACGTCACTGTAAAGTTGTTTGTGGTTTTTGCCCAAACGTACGGACCCCATGTGAACTTTCCGATGGCCCGATCCTTACGCTACCCTGACAAAATTAATTAGTCAACTTATTGACAAAAAATACTTTATTTTTAATCTACCTACGAATTAGCTGCAGACAGTGGCTTCGTCCCCGTGAAATTAGTACTTCCCATTTTTAGAAGGAGAATCCACATTATATTATCAAATTTGAATTTTTCCACTTTTTATTAATCACCCGCGTACTAAAGTGAACCAAACAAAAATTTAAACCGGTCAAGCCGTTTCAGTTTTAGCGAGACTAACAAACATCAATTGATTTTTATGTATAAGATAGAAGATAGCGATCCACATTTTTTTTTAGGAATTATGACGATACTTTGATTTCCAAATGTGACACTAAAGTCTATGAACCGTCGTTATTATTAAGAGCCCTTTCGGGTCATTAATTGGAGCCGAAGTGGGGTTTAATACAATCGAAATCAAATTAAGTACATTCAGTTGCGGTAGGGAGTCGGGTTCAGTTGATTCAGCGGTATGACCAACACGTGCGGCGGGGCGCGCTGGCTTCTGACTTGGCAATAAGAATAAGAAGTAACTTACTATCTTGTCGTGCTCAGTTTTATAAAGCTTTTATGTAGATAGAGGAACATATGGCACTGTGTCTTTATATTGTCAAGCCAAATGTTTGCAGTCTTTGTTAAATTAAAAATCAAAATATTGTTTCCTGTATCACGGCAACACGGCTGCGACAAATGAAGTCGAGACTGGCGATTATTCCGCTCCATGTGCACCCGACGAAACTTAATGCCGGCCGCCGACGCGGCTCCACTGAAACGACCCATTAATATGCAAAACAAAACTTGCAATTAATTGGGCTTTAAAAGTTAAATCGTCACTACAGGCGAAAATTGTTCTTGTGAATCAAGATTTATCGCTGAAAACGTGACGGAGTTTGTCGGTGATTCAGTGGGATCGTAAGAGGGACTCGTGACTACACAAGTCTAGTCGCGAACAGTGCCGCGACATCAAGTAGTCGCTCCCTTGACGTATTAGACTGGAAGCGACGTCCTGGCGGGGGTTATGAGGTAAAGCGGCGCGTAGTTGCACGTCGGGAATGGATGGTCGAATTAATTGAAATATAGCGTCGCGCCGGTGTGCGGTCGTGCGGTGGCGGATTGGGGGATTAAAGTTGCAGCAGTTCAGCGCTGGAGCAGGTGCGGCAGGCGCGGGTGGGGGCACTGCGGTGGGCCATCGGCTTGCCGAACACGAAGCCGAAGCGTTGAAAAATTGCGCTGAACGTCTTGAAGCGCCCCCCACGGCGGAGGCGCGCTACATACAAATAAGTCAGGGCTGTTCGTGTCGCCGCTCCGCAGCCGACGTCGACGCTATCTCTACATCGCATCGCTCTACCGCGTAATCGACGAAAACTTCATAATTTATCACGAACGAGGCCAAAGTTCCAGGTATCGACGTTGGTTTTTTTGATAATAAAACAATTTGGAATAGAAAACTTCAGTTGGTAGAGGTTATAGTGCTAGATAGCATTTTAGGGTCTGGAAAAAAGACTTTTCTTCCTATAAGAACGTACAGCTAAATTGAGACTTAACAAGACACCTACATAAGTAAAAGAAGAACAACATAGGTACATCAACTGCATTAGCCACATTGAAAAATATGAAACAATAATTCGTCTACACCGCAAATGATAGCTGAAAGCCTTCGACCCGACTACAGAAAGGTCGAAGTAGAAAATATTGCTGCAAAGCTAAGCGCAACTTTTGCAATGACTCAGCGATCTTGCGACGTCGCAAGGCACCGGGTATCTACTCGAAATATCAAAATAAGATTATTTTATTTTGTGTCTGCTCTTATCGAGCAGCAAAGAGGATATCGTTTATCTGAAGTGATCGGTGATCGACTGAAACTTCAGGATTTTCTAGTGAGATATAAATAGAAGTAAAAATAACAATTCAAATAATCGAGCCTAAATCCGTAAGTGAGGGTATAAGCGAAAGCTAAACTTTATTAAAGGTCCGACAGCGTCAAGGGCCGGGGCGGCCGACCTTCATAAAACAAACTTTATGACAAACAATAACATTTATTACATAGTTGAGTATTAATGCGCACTCCATTTACAGCTGGGCGGCGCCGTCGCGGCGCCCTGCATTGTTGCGAGCGCCGCAAACATCTTTTTAGGTTTAATAACTCACCCCACGATCGGGACTCCTTGCTTGTGAAACGTGAATAATCCTAATCTAGTGCGCTTTTACAGCGCTCCGCCTCTTAGCTCACATCGTGCACGAAGTATAGCAAAGTTAACTCGTGATGTATTGCTGTTTAGAATGCATTTACAATCATTCTTCCATGTTGCAACACGATGATGTCATGCTCATGTCTACTTATAGAGACCATAAAGGAAAGCGATATTAAATAAAAAATACAAAACGTCCTGAAGCAAGCAGTGGACACAGACGCGCGGCGGGTTGTTCTTGTTCTAGACTGAAATAAAATTTTATATAGGACATTATACGTGACAAACGACGTGAACGACACGAATATCCTCTTTCGAGTTACGTTTTGGGTAGCTATTCTTATTTTACGCAATCGTAGCCGGCGTTTTGTTGAGAATAAACAATATTAGAGTTAAACCATTATAAACAATTTAATAGTTACATTTCACGAACTAATATCACAAGCAATAACAATTGCTCCTTGCAAGTTACCAGCAATAAATGTCAAGAAATCTTTGTTCATTAAAATGAACGTGTTTACTTGCTGTTAGAGTGAGTCTGAGTGCAAAATACTGATTGTACATGTACAATACAGTCAATTATAACAGGATAAATGTATGTACATTACAGTATGTATATAGTGTTTGATAAGAATTTAATGTGTCATGGATTCGGTGGCCACTAGACAGGGGGTTGGTATAAAGCCAGTGGAGGACATGTGTCAACCGAGAGCTCTGCACAGGGAACGTTTTTATACCGCCGAGCTGCCGAGAATATCGTGCGGGTGAACGACACGATTTAGGGAAATCTCAATATTCCAACCCTCCAAATATACAGGCTTTTGGACTTCACTTTTTGTTTGATAGTTAGGCCTAACAATGTTACAATATCGTTATAAAAAGTTACTAAAATGTCTGTTTGTTACATAAAAAAACAGAATAGTAAGTATATTCAGATTTTCCGATTGTCATTCCTTCTGAATCATTCATGACGATCAGCCAGACGAGTATCGGATATTTATGACAAGGTTTTATTTATTTTAGTAGTTCTAGTATTATTCCGAGGACGATCACAAGTTTCGCGTGTAGCACGTCATTAAACCACGGTATGATGTAGAGTAGCTGTGTTGTAAACGATTTGGAAAATTCTTTAAAAAGAAAAATAAAATCTTGAACATTTCTGTTGTTTATGGTTCGTGTGCAGAAGGAAACATGGAAAGCACGTGTAAGGTAGGGTACAGCATCAGTCGGTGTAATGTGTACGCGTAATCGCGATGGCGGGCTGGGGTACTTGTCGATGCTCATTTGCGTATCTAAGTGGGCCCGCGGAGGCCATTAGCCCACGATCGAAGGCGTCATTACTCGCGTAGTGGCGCACGATAAGGACAGACCGCCACTACACCCTTAACGACACCGCCTGCGGTGGAAGTGGACAGCTATGTACCTTCCACCCTTCAGATTGCTATTAGAAAAAGAATTTAAGCAAATGTTACGGAAAATTGGGTCAAATTTTATGCTAAAAGCTTCTGCTTAATTGAGGTTTTATAAGAATTTACGATTTACTATTTCATTTTTCCTTTTTTCCGCAGTTCACAAAATGTACTCAAAATTTTTTTCGCAAAAAAAGAAAGTTAAAGAGGCGGTCCTTTAGAACGCATAAGTTTCTGTTACTCATTTTCGTAACCATGTCTAATGAGTGGAGCAAGACATTTTGCAGACGCCATTTTACAAGAATACACATCTTGTAAGGCAATCTAAGTCCACGTAAATGTTTCTCAATGCTAAACCCTCTGTTTATTACAACAATAGAAGTTCAGAATCTGACAACATCGTTCCGGTGTTATCGCTATTAGTGAGAGTTACGTAGCTTACGGTACAAGTGTAACTACTTACATACTATTAGGCGAGGCATGTGATTTCATAAATGGTCGTGAAACGCCATTGCGGAGTTTCCTCGTAGATTTTAACGAGATTGCCGGTAGTCGCCGGTGCCAGTAGCATCGAACTTGCGGCGAGAACCCTCCAACACAAGTTTACAACTTATTAAGAAGATCTCTCCGAATTGATATTAAAATCCGGGGAAATACTTTCCGTTTCTTACTTTTTTTTTACGAAGAATCTTAAACTTCTTACATTAAATATGTATTTTTATTGCAGGTAAAGATATTCTTCAGTAGAACAGCGAATTATAATATTTAAGATTTAATTTCTTCGTAACTTGAGCACGTAACTTTTTTAGTATTCAAAGCGTTACTGGTTAGCGGTCTCCCTGAAGCTGCTAATAAGATTTAGAAGCTGCTAAATAAATTAAATTACAACACCTTCTAAAATTCTGTAACAAGAATGCTCGTCCACTGACCGCTTTGAAGAATCTGATTATACAAATTTATCCCTTTCTCATAATTGTCTTAAGACTAGGCAAGTCACGTTTCGCTAAGAGGAAGGCGGGAAGGAAGGTTCCTCGTTTATAATCAATGTCAAGATAGTATTATCAGGAGATTGGTCAAAAATTGTGTACACTGTGGGCTTTACAAGGGGATTGGTGTTAATAATAGACTTATCAGTGTGTGGTCACGCCAGTGACTAATTTGTATATATTATAATGAATAGCTGAACGGTCGTCTCGCTAAAACTCGAGAACGGCTAGACCGATTAGGCTAATTTTGGCCTTGAAATACTTGTGATAGTCCAGAGAAGGAGGTTTAAATGGTGAGAAAAATAACCAAAAAGAAAAATCCAAATATCTATTAAAATCTCATTTTAAAATGAATTAAGCTGGTTCTGGAAAAGCCAGTAGATGGCGTATCTTTGGATAGTTTAGCTAAAAGGTATCTATTATATTCATTGACAATTAGGCGGTATGAAGGTCGCCAGGACAGCTAGTTTGTGAATAAAATAAAACCAGACTAATATTATAAAGAAAACAATTTTTTACTTCTTCACGCTCGCACCTGGAATAGTACGTAGGATACTTTTACCCTAAGAGTATGTTCTCCTGTGATAATTTTCTATAATCGCGTGGGCGACGCCGCTGGCAGCAGCTAGTATTATATAATGCGGAAGTGTCGGCGATAGTGATCGATTCGGCGGCGGCTGCATGCGCAGGGCGCCGAGGTGAGCTGCGAGGGCTGCTGGGTCCGACTGTCCGATACATGTATTATTCAAGCGAGGAGTCGGCCGCCGCGGCTCGCGGGCCGCTCATTACAATACGCCAGTACGAGCTCGGCACCGGCGAACCGGACCACTTCAGCGACGGCAGACAACGCGACCGATTAAAATTTCATCTCTCTTTGTTCCGGAACAGAGATAACCGATCGATATGTGCCGCTAATGCCCTGCACGCTTCACGCCAATCTAAATTGAATTCATCGATTCAGTCCACACGCACTTACTTAATATAAAGACACCAAAAGGTCAAATTATTTTGCTGCCTAATTTGTCGCTACTATTATTCGTTGTGATTAATGTTTTGTAAACAAACGTGCGATTACAACAGGATGTAATGTTTCGTACTCTGATAACGTGCCTATTGTTGCTAGTGCACCAGATAGCATAGAGATTAGAGAATCTATTCGTATAACAGGGCATGGTGTATGCTCACAGGTTTATCAAATCCAACGACGAAATTGAAACGCGCGAGCGCGATACGAATATCGGCTTATTTGATTAAGCTTAATGTTTTGTTACAACGTACATTCGCAGAATAGAACATTTATTTACAGTATAACATTCTTGAATGACATAATCGACTGCACACTAAACTCGATAAACGTGCGTAACTGCATCGCTGTAAATTATACTGCAGTTGAGAGCTTTGTCTGCGCATGTAATAAAAAGGTTAATGTGAATCGGTTATTGAGATGTTAATGTAATTTGCTTTTCAATAAGGAATACTTAATTGCCCGACAGATGTTCTGTCAATGAGCGTGAGTGGCGGCTACGAGTACCTAGGCTACGTCGGCGTAGCAGTCAGCCAGATTTCGTAGGCTAATGTCGTAGCAAATTAATCCGCCCTAGTGCTCTACGTAATTGTCAACGATAGAAGTGACTTAACTTCGAATTAATGTGCAATTTCAACAGAAAAATCTTAGTGTACTAACTTTGATAGGGATATTCCCATTGAAGGATATTTGCAGAGAACTCGATTCCTACCAATTATTCGAACGGCGATTGAAAGCGATGCTGGCCTATACCGGCCGAGACTGCAAAATAAAGCTGAAGTGCAACGTTCTGGAAGCTTTAATTTTTTCCTCGCCACTTGCTACAGTTAAAGCGGGTAATAAATAAATTGAACAGACAGGACATTCTTGCTACAACCTTCAGCCATCTGAATAACGCACGGACGTCTTTGCAACATAACTCACGTATCTAAAATAAAAAGGCGACAGAGAAGGCCATTTGTTTTGGTATTACGCTATCGGGGCGCGCACGGCGCGGGCTACAGGCTACAAGCATAGCCACTGAGCGTGGACGCTTCTTAGCGCGTCCGATTTTGCAAACGGACGCCTCACGACGTAACAGCTGAAACTGAGAAATAGCTGCAATTCGTGTCGGTTATTTAGGTACAAACAAGAGCCGTTAATCTTTTCAATCTCATGTTTACAGGGTGCACTTTCAAAACTAAGAAATTGACCTACTCGTTGAAAAGATTAATTTAAGAAAATAAATCAGGCTTGCTTTGTATTCCCGTCACAGCCGACAGCGGAGCCTTAGAAGCTATTACAGTGGCCGTAATGAGATTTAGAGCGCTCATATAAAGTTATTTATGTGCAGAGTGCGGCTACCGTGAAGCAAGCAAGGAGTGGAGACGGTGTGGCTCTAAAGCTCTATAAAGAGCAGCTTCATTACCGTACAATGATATGGTACGAGTTCATTATGCGAGAATTAAGTCTCATTGATGTATCATAAAGTAAAATGAGTGTTGGATGTGTGTCAAAGAGGTGAGTTGTTCTATAGCCGCGTTGATGTGGCACGCAGGGTGGGGCGGCCCTTCTATGATCATCCATCAAACTTGTCCTGTATAGTAAGCTAAAATGATTGAGCTTATTATGTGGCGGTGAAACACACAGACATTTCCGTTGAAGGAAAAAGGGAAACATATTACTCATTTGGGGAGGCTGTGCGACATCTCATAAACCGAATCTGTATAATATCGTGCATATTGGGTAAAGCGTACATTCACTTCTATTTCAATATCTTACGAGACTGTCTATGGCAATAAAAACATGAGAACACTGTTAATTGAAAGTATAGCGACCTTGGGTCTCACGATAAATTAATTAACAAAAGAAATGGGCGAATGGCGTATGTAGGAGTAAGTGTATGGAGTATTGGAGTACCAGTACAATAATATGAAGTCAGTGGATATTACATCAAATAGCTAAAAGTATCGCTGACACGCACGCCTCGTTTGGACAATGGCGCCGGCCCTATTATTTATTATTATTTTTATTCGAGGAGGTCGTATGATCGATAGTGTGGAGGGCTCGCGGAAACGGACTTCTTTGTTCGGCGAGATTAATCACACGCACTAGCTATGATGGAAACGGCTAGAGATATTAATTAAAACGGCCGATCAGTACAGCTGCAGTGTTTATAGGGAGACTATTAAGGGCCGCCGGTTCTAGTCACTGTTTTTTTTGTATGAACTTCGCTCGGGATTATATCGTTTTCGTGACCCCAAAACAGCGGTTTTATTTCTATATAAAAAAAAAACAACAACTATTCAAGATTTTTTGTTCTTGCGAAGCACTTTTAAATAACAAGCTTTATTTTTTTTTTGTAACTTTAAATTAGTTCCGTAACGTAATCTCGTAGATAAATACGTTTCAGATCGTAAATTAGGGTCAGATTCGCGATTTTTTTTTTATCGAGCCAACTAATTTATATCGTGTTTTCATTTTTGCCAAGCCCTTGGCCATAAAGTCAATTTTAATAAAATAAATTTTCATGGTGTTCTCTTTTATATTTGTGGATTTCCATAGGTTTAAAAAAGGTCAAAATGAGTAGAACCGGGCCTTAAGCCTTTGTAAGATGTCTAAAAGTACAACAAAAGCTGTCTACATTATTTTGAATGAATGATCATACAAAATACTCGCGTCGTTCGTAAAAAATATACCGTCATACGCCCTATACTTATTGGACTGTCAGATAAGAACGAACTATTCAAAATTGTGGAACTGCGCACTATAAAGGATCATTAAAGCTCAGTTCACGTACGGGCTACAATTTATTCCCCGGGCAATTTAAGGAAAAATTTCGTGGCAGTTTTACCTTTTCGCATGGGAAGAGGAAGAGCAAAATCGGAATGTATTTTAGACGCCGTATGACGCCATGCTGACTTGGCATTTGGGTGGCTCCGCACGCGCCTACTCGATACCGACGCCGACGTGGCGTTTTTACAGATACAGATTATATATTACTGTTTATCTATATTATTATTACTACTTTTCAGAAAGGGTTCAGAGGATGGTTGTATGTGTTGTACCCTACGCAATGAAGGTGATTGATTTAATAAAGTAACATGTGTCGTCGTGATTAAATCCTTTCAGTAGTGCGACAGCGCCATCGGTTATGGCGTCGACGGGGCGGCGGACGTCGGGTGCGGTAACGCGATATCGCAAACAAACGCTTGGACACCGCGCCTCGCGATGTCAATTAAGCTAATTAAACACACAGCGGGGGAGAGGACGCTCGCTACCCGGGCCCTCCCACAATGTCCTCAACTGACGCATCATTTTAACAACAAAAGCCATTCCTCACAGAAGCGGAAAACAATGGCCCAACTATATACAGATGAGCGAGTCGGCGCTTGTTACAACGTAAACATCACGCTTGTAATTAAAGAGCAAAGAAAGGTGATAACCGCAGCTATCTCCGAGGAAGAACTCAATAATTAGTAACGATCTGCAAATGGTTTCCATTTTCATCCGAGTTAAACTTTAGGTGAAGTTTACAATGCAAACGACGACAAAATATGCAAACACAATGAGAAATGCTCCGCGTTAGTGGTAAGTAATTACTCGCCGATGAAATTATGGAAATGAGCGGTGAAAAGACAAATAATAGAATGAGTGCTAACAAGAGATAAGACACGGCTTAATTAATAAAGTTGGCGCGCTTGTCTTGGGGAGGCGCGCCGGAGACGCCCGCGATTCTGGATCCGAATCGGATAATCGCATTCGGCTAATTGAGCGTTAGATTGACGCTATCGGGCCAGAGTCAACCGCCGCCGTCCCGTACTCCGTGCACCCCGCCGCTCTTTGATCCACCCGCCAATACGACCAAATCATAGGATCAAGCTACAAAAGAAACTTGGTGGTGAAAATAGACGAGAAATCAAAACGGCTATACTTTAACAGATAAAATGGAAAGAGATCGAGTTGAAGACAGTGGTCGTGTAAGTAATGGGGGCCGAGGAAAATGACACAAAGGGTTGCAAGCGTGCGTCATATTTGGGAAAGTTTTAACGAGAGGGGCCGCTGAAGGGGGTTGCTTGCGTGTCACGCGAGCTTCCATCAGAGTACTTTGAACTGTCATCGTTTGTCGACAGAACGTATAACAATTAAAATACGTTATGTTCAAGATTAAGATTTTTCCTTATTGAGTCAGTATATTTACGGAAATGTGCTTCATGTTTCAGAACAAGACGAATGATAATCACCGCATCTTCGCCGAGTCAGGCTTTGTTGTATGTAAATATTGTAAGACTAAGAGGAAAATGGATGAAACTGAGCGTGGAAGACAATGCACGTGTTATTCAATGGTCTCCCGTCAAGGTCAGTAACTTTCGTTGCTTACACAGGTGCGAGGCGAGCGCGCCAGACGTTCGTACGTACGTGCGTGTCAGACATAAAGCGGTCGTTTCGAGCTCGACCTACGACGTCCACACGACCGGTGCATGCGACTGTTTGCTATCGCTTGCAGTTCGCGTTCACTTCTTTTTCAATATTATACCTATAACATTCCACTCTGTTTCTATACTTATAATTCAGGATAAAGTGTAAAAGCGGCAACCCTATTCTATACCAGGCGGAAACGCGAGTGAAATATAATCAGAAATAAACAAGTTATGTTTCAACATGTAACTGGTACACTGGTAAACGATGTCTAATTAATTCCTGTTTGACTTTATTATGTTAACATAGTCAGTTTCAATTTACACATGATGGATTTTGGCTAAAATATCACAGTATTTAGAGGTTAATTAAAAAAAAAATGAGTCACTGCAAAGGTCCTTATTAAACAGGAGTCTTTTTTGAGGGGCGCCAGAGTGACTAAGTACATTATAAAAAGTGTATTTACACTCGACCTCACGCGGCGGACGGAGAAACTTTCGTTTCGGGCGCTTTATGGGCGGAAAAATTGAGAAAAGTTGGAGCGTAACGGCCGGTAGCGAAGAGGAATAGGGACTTCGGGCGACGGCGAGTTTAATATAATATGTAAATCGAACGGCAACACCGCGACCTTACGGTCGCAAGATACACGCCGAACTCATATCGCCTGGACATATTACATGGGGAGTCGTAAATTATCGTGCAAAAGGCAAAGCAGCAGTTTTACGCTGGAGCGCTGCGGATGAGGCTGCATAAGCGGTAGAAGAGCGAGGAAGGGTTACGAGCCTATGAATGCAAATGAGCGTCGCCGCGCGGGTGGAGGTCGGTTTATCGGCGGCCATTTACATAAAACCGTAGAAGCCGACTGGTGAGCACACTTACCCGCCTATTGCTGTGATCATATGCTGATTATAAGTACCCGACACGACGGATAATACCTTTATAATTTGCCCAAATTTCACACTACCCCACAGAACTAAATCTTTGTCGGAACCAAACGTATGTGTCAAACAAAGTTACTAATGAAACGTTTAATATTTAATGAAGAGTTTAACACACAATGTACGCGACCAAATAATAGTTTATATTAGTAATTAAAGCCAGCTTCTTAGTCGACTATTACGAATCCTTTTGTAACTATTTATGTGGACGTGACTTATTTACATTTGGAAATACATGTGCACGTTTATTTTTAATCTCTATTCTGCCCAATTCTAATGCAGATGCGTGTATGGAGTCATTCATGTAAGGAGGTCATGCTAGTCTAGTTGAAAACATTTTCGCCAGCTATTTCTGCATAGACGTAGAAAATCGTTAGTGAGTTTAAACACAGATGACTTTACGCGCTGTTTATTCCCTGCCGTCACTATCTCCGCTCGAGATCAGCTCGTAAAACCGTCGGGTTCGAGCATTGTTTTATTATCAGTCCCCGCTGGTGTAATACTGCACAATGATGCCGCTCTACAATCTGCCGCCATTCATTAAGTTCTACTGACCGAATGTAATCTAAATCTGTGGCCAGTTTTGAAGTAGCTACTTATAAATATATGAATTCGCATAAAATTTGCGCAAGAGCTATACAACCGGTTCAAGCGAAATTTGAAAAGAAGTCTTTTAATCTTGCCAACATATCTGAAATGGTGGACAGGCGACCCAAAAGTTTCCTGTTGCGATGTTTACAAGGCTTCCAACTCTACAAAAACAACGATACATCAAAAGTGAGTTACAAGTTAACTGGCGTTATCCGCCGCGGCCCACGGCGAAATTTCGATTCAAGCTGACACGGGTACAGACCGACCGCGCCTGGGTCTCCTTGTTGACTTACCTACGACACTTTTCAAGTTGCTCACTCAATAGAAGTGACCTCCTCGAACTATACCTCCCTGTCATTTATAAAATAACGCGACATAATGACGCTTTACAGTCCTTTTCTATTATTTAGTGAGTATAAAGGTGAGCAGCGAATCATACGAGTCGTAAATTCATAAGCATTGAACGCGCCTGTTCAACAAGTAGGGCAGCTAAAGACACGAAGGGAGGAGCGTCAAGAGAGGACAGACGAAGGGCGGAGCATTCTGAAAAACTAGTAGCGTGTCCACAACACATAAGAGACTTAACGGTTTCTGTTGTTGCTAGGAGATTACTACCAGATGTTTGTTTGTTCGTTACGTGCCATCGGGAAACCATTCGTGAAGTCCTTAATGTCCGTTGAACGTTTAATGTGTGGCAACTTCAAAGCGATGGAGTTTACACACTGCGATTTGTTGAGAAAAGTAGTTGTTAAATTTTACGCAGATAGACGAGCCCCGCGAAGACAATAAAGAACATAAAGTGTACAGTTTAAAAGTTTTAGCGAGGCGAAACACTCCGGCGCGACGCTTTGAAAGTTGCAAGACGAAGCCGGCGGCGCGCGGCGCGGCGGCGGAGGCGCGCAACACCTCACCACCGCGATCTCGCTGTCAAACTAAGAAATATTGCCGTTCCAAAGTAGCTCCCACAGTTTTGTCCATCCAACTCGCAAAAAGCGTTTAAACTAGCCAAGCCGATGATAGCCCCGCTAGCCTAGGGATATTTTCGTTCTTGTTTTTTATTTCCGTTGTTATTCTATTAAATTCGTAATGTTGACATTTATTTGAATCAGAACAGAGATTGTTTTGAGCTCGTGTGCAAATTGTGCATGTAGCTCAGTCTGTTTACAAAGTTGTTACTACGTTGTTGGAAGCAGACAATTACCTATCAAAATACAAGAGGCGGTAATTTTAAGAGCTTCGGTGCTTTGGATCAGTACAGTAAGCCTGTGATCGCATCACGGCCCCGCACCGCCACCCCTCCGGCGCCCGCTAATCCTGTTCCCGCGACAAATTAATATGCTCATCGGCAGCCGCGTCACTAGATTACAGCGCGTTCATAGCGCGATTGTATTTTAAGTGTATTATCCAATTTGGTGGATATTGTGCGTGTGGTAATCCGCGGTCGTGGAGCACACGCGAACGTTTAGTCGCGAGTCGCGGTGAACGCTACAACGCTACATTATCGCACGCCGAGCTGGAGCGAGCTAGCGCACTTAATAGATTTCGTTGGTGCTGCACCCGGCGCGGTCAGCCTATTGCAAACTAACGGGATTATCGCCTGAATATGAGTTTAGTGCGATAGCGGAATGAGTATATTTGCGTGTGTGAAATACGGCAATAACATTCTGTGTAACGTTCAGCCGTGTAAATCCAAGTGTTGATGGTTACGGGTAAGTCCGAAGAATCCTTTGAACGTCTTCGTTAGAGATCGCAGCTAGGTCTTGTCAGTCCTCTTGTGTTGAAGAGCGCTCATCCCGAGATTCCGACTGAGTGTCTCATTATCTTGGATAGGATTACTTTAATGTAAGCAAAGCAAGTTTAGTCTTCACTAATACGAGCATGTTTACAAAAACTACTGACTGTACATCCGCAATTTGAAACAGACTGAAAAATAATAAACCTCGCTGTTACAAAAACTTCTCTTACACGTGTAGGTGCTATATTTAGCTCTTTTCCAGATACGAACGAAGTGAGCCAAAAATGGCGAAAATAATTAAAATCGGCGCAAACCATTAAAAGCGCAGTTTATAATAGGAGAGTGCACCGTGGAGTGTCCTTCATGTAGGTAGTTAAAGAGTTGGAGGAGCGCACTCGAGCACGAGGACGTACTGTAGCGGCGTCACCTCGCGACTAACGAACCTGCCGACAAAAACTCCGCGCTACTGTGCCGCGATAATTCCGACTGCGCGACACTCGCTTTATACTTAAAAAAATCTCATCGAGTTAATTGTGTGCAAACTTGGGGCGCTGAATAATTGATAAATTACTCCGACCTGTGGAAATATTTTTAATTACGATGTTTGTGGGTATAAGCCGGAATTTAATTCCGCAGTGTTAAAGTAATAGGAAGTTACTGACAAGCTCCGTAAAATAGAAAGATTGATAATTTTTTTGTGTTTATCTATCTATATACATAAAAGGAGAAACTGACTGCACTGCACTGCACAGCTGAGACTACTAGGACTAGGGCCTAGGAGGCCTAGGAGCGGGCAAGAGGGACTAGGAGCCTGAAATTTTGCACAAAGTTTCCTTTAATGATGTAGGCGGGCAACAAGAGGGGATTTTTCAAAATCCCCAAGGGGTAGGGGGGTTCAAAGTTTGTTACAGAAAAATCAACGACGCGTGCGATACCACAGAAGCTAGTACGATGTAACTATATAAAGAAAAACATTTGCGACGAAAATGAATAGACGACAGACAGGGTCTTGAACCTATTAGTGTATACTTATCAGCAATGACTTACGTCAAAAACTACCGAATAGAAAAAGGTAGCGCAATCGAAAGAGCCATTAATTTAACGTTGCCATAAACCGTAAAAGACAATAATGATTAATACCACGCGATCCGACCAGGGTACCGATTTTAATATCGAGATTGCGATACGATCGCGATGTCATTTGTAATTATGTAAGTAGAATATTCTAAACGTTCAATTCAAAAGGTATAGCTAAGTATTCGTATAACTGGATCAGGTGCCTCTTAGAGCAGATGCTCAAAAAAAGTTCAAGCATGATCCTCAAATCTCAATAACACTCAAGAAAACTTCCGTGACTCAGCCAGCGTTCGGAAACAGAACTTCAGTTCGTAAAAGATGAAAAAAAAGCAAGGAAAACTGTAGTAGAAGTGTTGCTAAATAATGAATGCTCACCACTTAAGAATGGTGGAGCGGGCGCGACTGTCAGTCGGCACTCATCCTCGCCTCGCGCTAATTGAGTGGGGCATCTCACGACGTAACACGACAACGCCACGGAATGTAAACACCATCGTAAAAACGACACTGTCACATTATTTCGGGTGCTTCATCAGCAACTTCCTCGTGTAGCACGATTAAATCAAACGATTTTAAGTAAATTTTCAAACTACGTTTCACGTACAGCAGTTTATCTAGTTTATGTTTTCCGGAAACACGATGTTGGAACGAACGATCAATGGACGATAGCAGATATTTTGCAGGAAATTGTAAATACGACATAGCGTTCATGTGATTATGATAAAAAGCCAACCGAAGCTATTCGTTTCTTTTGAACTGTTTCTATTTCGTAGTCTGCCGGTCTGCGTGGCACGTGACATTAGTTATAGATAATATGGAGGTAAGTTTCATGTGTGGTGGACTCGTGGCTAGTTAGTAGTGAGGTGTGATCGGTGGCAATTCATCACGCGCCGTCGCCGGGAGATATATGGGCGTTGTCGTCTATCGGTCGCCGTTCGCCGTGAACGGTAACACATTGTCCTATGCTTCACGTCCCGCTTTTTACAACATAAATCATGACACAGCTCTCGTAACATAAACAGGCACACGACCAATAGGATCTCTAATATTCAGGAATCAAGAGCGTGAGAATGAAATAGTACATTGTTACCCTAGGGGTGAAAGTAACTTATTTAGTCCCGAGGAGTTTGGCGGCCGAGCGTAGCGAGGTCGCTAATGGTTCGGGGGACTAAATAAGTCTTTCACCCGAGGTAAACACTGTACTTTTCATTACGAATAAAAGGAAAATAAAAACCTGAGTCGTCGTCAAAGGTCGTCGTATAATTTATACGCATGTTTCTTTTGATTTAGGCTGTAAGAGGTTTCTGACTACTGTTTCCTTTATCCTTAACTGAATCTGATAAACTTATTGTATAATTACAAAATTTCTTACAGCAGAGATTTATTAAAGTATAAACAAAATTCTACAACTCGAAAAAGCCAATTAAGATCGGATCGCCGTTTTCCCGCCATTTTGTTTTTTTTTTTTCTGTGGTCAACCGGCTATTCAGCCATCATTTTTCATTTTTATTAATGAAAAAATGGTAAATATTTTTCTCAAATCCATTTTAGTTTAAAGAAAGAATTGAAAATAAATTATAATTAAGTCATTTAAACAAATATGTACCTATGTTTATGTTATTTCAATTGTACATCGCACTGTAATTAAGTAGCTGTATAAAAATTTACGAAATAGTTATACATATATTCTTTTTGGTTCAATAGATATGTGAAAATGAAACTAGTTTTTTTTTTAAATAATTTGACAGCTGTCAGTTGAAAGCGATTCTCCCTAGGAATGAAAAGTATTACTTTCAACCCGCTCCTCAGGCAATTTCAGAACTACTTACAGCGTATGAAAAAGATTTTTTTCAATGGTTTCGAAGTAGCATGTTACTCGGCTTTTGTTCCATGACAATCAAAAGAAGTTGTTTTTACTTTAGGGCATTTTCGTTGCACGAAATTCAATCATGTCGAATAAAACGCAATAAACAGTTCTTACATTGCACGACCTTCGAAGGGCGAAGGCGATGCATCGATTTTCAGTCTCTAACAATAGTTCGGTCGATGCTTTAATGGAATGGTTGGCGTAGATTTAACAAAATGACAAATTAATGTTATGAAATGGATGTTTAAATCTGCAAACATTAACAAGCGAATGGGAATTGGAATACATAAACGAGGAATATCAAGATCTAAATCCCGCCATCGTAACTAATTAAAATGAGAATAGAACAAATGTAGAACGCGGTTTGATAGTAAAACAGACAGTTCGCCGCGTTCAACTGTGTGTTACTCGTGTAATAAGTTGGTACAGGCGTTAATCCGACTTATCTCACACGGCTGGTCATTGCATCGATTTGTGGATATGTTAGGCACATAATATAAAATTCCTTGTGAATACACAAGTTGTTAAATATGGGATTAGAGAAAAGACTGCGTCTGGCTTGGAGTGGGCAAAGCGCACGGTGCGAAACGAAACCGGTTAGACTTGTTTATTTTGCACGCATTCCAGGCGGCCGGGCGGGAGCGAGCGAGAGGCATCCCGGACGGATCAGGAGCTCCTCCGCCGCGCTGGCCTTGAATCCCAACTCTTCGTAGTGGCCGGTAAAAATATTGTGAAGTTGTGTAACGTATGTGCCAAGATGTTACTACCATTACCATCTACGTCATTCGCAAAGAACTGCTGGTGATTTATGTTCCTTTAATGCGTTTTTTCCCTTCGTGAATGTGTAGATCTAAACAATCACCATGTGTTATTAGATTACATCAAGCTTTGTGAAACAATAACATGTTAAATTAGGAACCTCGTTAAAATAACGATCAGTTTTTTCAGTGCTATTAGTAGCTACATATTGTTTATTTATTTATTTATATACTCACAATAACTTAAAAGAAAAGAACAAAATAAATACAGATAGAAGCGCACAAGAGTGCTGCTTATTTCAACGAAATTTCTTGCAGCAGTCCTGCGACAGGAGAGTTGGATGAGAAATGTAGACACAGTGTATAAATAATTCATAAAAGTTGTTCTGAGCCTAAATAATCAAATATAACCTGAATTATAAAAATTACTTCAGTTTTTACTAGAATATCCGAATTTTTGCATTAGTAACGGAATTATCCCATCTTGCTTCCTTAGCAACCACATTGCAATCAAGTATGGCGGATGGAGTGCAGATGTGCGCTCTCCGCTCTACATCTTCTATATCTCAAACTTGTAAAGCAGGTTTCGCGGCTCTCAACCAATAATGTCACTGCACTACGTAGAAAGTTTTTATGAATTCTTTGTGGCATAAAACGTGCACATATTCTATATGGCGACTTTATGAGTCATTTAGATGTGTCATTATTTATAGACGGCATGTCATTAGCGTAGGCTTTGTTTATGTCGTGGCGAGTGAATCTATTTACGAGAAACATGTCACCAGTTATATACGAACAGATCGGACATGAATTGGCAATGCAGTAGTTATAATTAATAAGTAGAAATTGTGGGAGGACTTATTCGCGTACAATAACTAAGGGTGAGTTCGTAAGCCGACAATCCTCTTGCCTGTGAAATCCATACAGGTTTCGTGTCACGTCCGCTATGAGAATTCACTTTAATTGGCAAATAATACGTAGGCCAATTAAGGATGCTAAGTTGGATGGAGGCGCGCGTGCCGCGACTAGTGAACGTATTCAATTATGCAAACGTAGTCGTGAAAGAACAGCCCCAACTCCCCGTCTTCTTCTCTTTATTGACCGTTAGGAACGGGCTGACGAAGTGCACTTCTACTCAGTTCCCTCGAATTATGTAACAATTATCGTCACGTGTAATTCTCAAGCTCCCAACTCGACTTTCACACCTTTCACTGACTCGTGAGCAAAAAATTTATATCATATTATATGGGTACTTGAGCACACTTTCTCTTCATATAGCTACTACACAGACGAGGGTTTACATGTATACACGTACAAATACAGGGTTTATTTTTAATAAAACATTCGATATTGCACAAGGTAGTGAAACGGCGAGATAGCGACGCCACTGGAGCATCTGAGAGTCGCGACGACGACGCTCGCCCCGGGGACATCGCAATTGTCATGTAAAGCGTCGTCGGGGCTAAAGCGTGGCACATCGAGCCCGCGCCTCGCCTCCGGCTGAAAATGCACTTTTGCGAAGCGATTGCCTGTCGATCTAAGTTATTCAGCGAAACGGTGAGTAGCGACCTAAGTATGGATAACGATCTGCTCCGACAGTGTTAAGCCCCCAGACACTCAGATTTATCGTCAACTGCAGTATCGCGCGGTATACTGCAGGAAAAAGTAAGAGAAAACATCAACTGCACAAACCCTAAATATTGTAAGAAATATAAACATAAAGTAAGCAATGTCAATACCAAGTTGTAACGACATCGCGACGATTAATTATAAGGTTTATTGACTTTGTTGTACTCAACGGATGGTAGCCGATACCATCGCGGTAAAAGCAAGCATTGCGGAAAGAAATGCCTGATGCGATTCATTGTTCTGGCCGTGGCTGTCTCAAAATAATGGTTTCGTCGATTCGTGACCAATCACTTAGTACGGTGAGCCAATCTTATGCGGACAATACTTTCATATTTTGTTGTTAGTGTCAATATGTTTGATCAATCAAGATGCTTTATGATCTTTTAACACATTTAGGAGATCCATACTTTGGCTTTTATCAGTCGACATGATATATGGATAAAATTAATATCTTAGATGAAAATTCCATGTTTTCCTGACAAGTTCGGAATCGGAAAAAATATGATGTAAAAGTTTCAGCATCTATACACCAAAAGTAATCAAAATCAACAGCGGAAAGCTGTTTACTGTCAAGCGTATATGATTTAGGATGGCAACTTGTCGAATGCGATACAGAAACCTCGTAGCGAAGGCATAATTTATTGGCACACGTAACTTTACACTAGGTATATGGCTTTACCAACTTGGCAAATAGCGTCCTTATAGGGCGACTGGGAGACCACATGATCGTACTGATTGTCCGATACTGTAAACTGGAGTTGATCAATATTGCCGTAAAAGGCCAGACTAGACTTTCGCTATCTCGTAATAGTCTCGCACTGGCGGCGGCTGGTGACGTAAGCGTGCGTCCGGCGCGGCGTCGAATTCGGCACGTTGTGTGTGAATCGTGATGCAAGCGAGGTGCCAAGGTCGAGGCTGATACTCGGCATGCAAATGAGCGCAGATAAGTCGCGCTCATTACACCCTACACCCGACGCCCCGGCCTCTGGCATCATTACGACCCTGTCGGAGCCGCCTTATTTTATTACGCGGATGTGTCGAGAAAGGAGGTTAATGTTGTCGAATTACACGCATTGTTTCACCTAGCCATTGCCATGGAAACAACGAATGTTGCGAGCCTATTTTGCTTACCATTACACCCGGGCGAAAAATTACTGCTGAGCTATCTTTACATTGTTTCTTTTTAACATTTTTGGAAGACAAAGCTGTTGCGTTTTGGTGCTTACTGGTTCTATTACCATTCCTGACAATTGTTTACACAATAAGCTAGCTGACAGAGTGGATGCTACGATAAAGAAGAGCATCAAGTTTGTCGTCAATAGGATGGACTGAACCGAAGAAAATAACTTTGGAGCTATTTACGTGATTTTCCACGTTGGTGGTGTAGACGTGTCTCTCGGGCCTCACCGTTTAATTAAAGGGCGGCGGGGTGAGGGAGCCGAGGAGCAGGGCATAATGGCGGCGCAATATCGGATGGAAATGCGCGGCATGTAGGAATGCGCCGCGCGCCGCCCCTCCTCATTCGCGAACGATTCGTGGTATTTTTTATTGACGACTCTGGAAATGCTAAAGTGGAAATAGTCTATTCTATCTTCATTCTACTAAAATCATGCCCGGGAAAGACCTCCACTAATGAACATTAAGGGGTAATTTCCGCTATAGTTTTGATACAATATAAGAGCATTGAAAGTGGACTTAAGGCTTATGTAGACGGGAATTCCATCTAAAAATATACTTTACCTAATGGACACGGCACGACAGTATTTTTCATCCGCGCTCTGCACTCGGTGGAAAGATTAAATTTAGAGAGTGACGTTTTTAGAAAGCACAAATTCAGTGGACATCGCCGAAAAATATTTTTCAGTGTTTAAAACTGGTCAAATGAGTAGATATAAATGAAAGTAAAAAATGCATAGGTTGCAAGAGAAATAATGAAGTTATTATACTTAAATTAATGTAGTAATATCGAGTCGTGGGCTAAGTGCATGAAGTGCGCATGAACGTCAGATCGAGTGCAATTTGAACGCGAGCCGCGAGTGGCGAAATCTGAGAGCGAACGGAACGTGACACCCCACTTATCACGCAACGAGAAAGTTGGACATCTTATTAAAATCTGTTATTTATAACTGCGTAACGACTCTAGATTCCCGACTTCATAAAAGAATCATACACAATAGCAAGTCTTAACACAACACAAAGTTCCGAAATTTTAAGAGTTTTTTGATTGCTCCATTTGCTGCGAGCATTTGAATTCTTTTCTTTGAGTTTATCTCATAACAGCTGTGACGTAACTACTTGGCAACATTTGGGAGACATTAAAAAATACTGCACGTATGCACCAAATTATAAATAGTCAATATAGCTAAGAGCCACCGAAAAGCTGGTACAATTAAAACGCGAACGACAATTTATGCAGCAATTACTTGAAGCATGCTGGCGTTCAATCCAGGTCAGATTAAGTGATTTTTAAAAACTAATGCAAACGATAGCAGGCGACGAGTGCGCCCACAACGCTCACTGCTGCACAAACTTAATGAACGCCCGCTCGCAAAACGCAACCCTACCCGATGGATCGTACATTCAGAGCTCCTAAATTGAGCTCCATAAATACTCTTAATGAAATGTCTTCATTAGTGTTCATTATCTCCAGAGTTATTTAAGGATTTATCACGTTAACATATTAAGATTTTCTGTCGGACTAGTCAAGTCGCCGTCGTGTCTATTGACTAAACATTTGATGTATAATGGCATTTCAAATACATCGTGATCTGGATGAAGGCCAATTAGGCTCTAAATATCGTTCAGGTGATCAATGTCTTTATCAAACCCGTTTGTTCGTTACTGCAAATATATATTTATATATGCTTTTCCAATTACAGATTCTAAGTGAACCACGTAGGCAGTAAACATTCCATGGCTAATTTCTCGTCATTGCGGTCTTAGAGACAGGATGGACGGAGCGGACAGACATACGTATATCTAGTATAATACATATAATGAATCACGTAACGGTGCCTGCTATTCTACTAAAGCCCACCGTCTCGGCCACGTCTACTTACCTACCTACAATGCGTGAAGGTTCACGAACAATCTCCAGTCCAAGAATGGTGACCTTGTTTATAAATCAGTGTACAAAATAGACTTCTAGGTTAATTATGAGACTGTTTTATTTCGCTTTATAATTACATATATTATGATACCATCTTCGAGTGTGATTTATCTGCTAATTACACGTTGTACAGGGTAATAATCGTCATGATTGGCATTGCAGATAAATAGTTGCGAGTTGGATGAGATATACGACTTCGAAAAATCGTAAGAAGTATTGAGGGATTGTTTAGCAGTCCATGAAATTATTCAACATTTGAAACAAGTCCAGCGTGGCGCACAACGCTAGCCAGTTGCGATAACTGGCGGCTTTTAAATGCCCCCAATGCTCTGAATGTTTAGCAGCGGAACACTTGGCGGACGAGTTTTGAAAACCCCTCCAGAGGAGTGCCCAAAGCAATAGCTTTTGCTCCAGATTTGTTAACAGTAGTTTTGCTCATTTGCGAAACCGCCGAGTTCAGTCAAAGGATTCTTGCAATTATTTTCAAAAATATTTTTAAAAGGCAATGAATTCCCTTTGGATATCAGTAAATTCGCTGAAAGATCAATTCAAATGAGTTCCAAAAATAAAAATATAGGTCAGCGGGAAAATTTCACAATATCGCGCGGTAACTGAGTACAGATTGTTAGAAGCGATTTATATTTTCTAAGAATTGTGTAGGGATTTCAGTGTGGTTCTTCGCTAATTTCGTACTGTACGCGTTGTGTAATTTGAATATCTTGTTTGTGTTTAACTGGAGGGCCTGGAGTGATAATCAAGTATTTCACCTTCAGCAGTGAATTTGCTTACAATTCAGTTGTGCGATGAAAGCTAGCGCGTGGGTGGACGACTTGGGTGTGTACTTCTATTTCGAGTATGGTGATTGGCGGCACGGCGGCGACGGCCGGTGCATCTATCACTCCCACGTATGGCAA
The DNA here is from genome assembly GCA_958295575.1 of Leucania comma. NCBI lineage: Eukaryota > Metazoa > Arthropoda > Insecta > Lepidoptera > Noctuidae > Leucania > Leucania comma. The sequence goes on from OY282468.1 coordinate 10,624,297, forward strand.
CTATACTGCACGCTGTGCGAACAGACCACCTGAACCCACGCACACTTTCGCTGGTGCCCTTTACAAAGTACGTTATTATGCGTGCTAGTATTTCACATCAAATCGTGCGTAGGTTTATTTAAACAAAGACTTGGCTGTTGCTAATGGTGTTAATCCGTTGAGTTGTAAGTTTTTTTAAACAATTTAATTAATTCTTAGCACAGAAAATGGTTAGTAGATTGGCAAGTAATTAAACAGTATATGCAGCGTTATCGTTAAATAAATTGTAATTAAAACTAATCCGAGTGTTACAACACGCTAACTTTGGATATCACGCTATTTTATGAGTCTAAAAGTCTAAAATGTAATCTTTTATATAAAAATAAATAGCTGTTCGTTAGTTTCGCTAAAACTCTAGAACGGCTGGACCGATTAGGCTAATTTTGGTCTTGAAATATTCGTGATACTCCAGGGAAGGTTTAAAAGGTGAGAGAATATGAAAAAAATATCCGACTATTGGCGATACAAAGTTTGCCGAGTCAGCTAGTTGTTTAATAAAAACTGGTAAGAGGATGACTTAGTCAACCATAACATGTTGACTGAGATGAAGTCACTATCTAGTTGATTTTGCAAGACGTCAACGTATGGATGCGTGCATGACATAACCACTGCTGGTTCTATTAAATAAATTGATGCAACAACATTATACGAGTACCTAACATAAAAAATACCTAACATAAAAAATACAAACATTAATATGAAAAGTTGTATGTCTCCGCTAACGCCTACGTCATGGCACGCGGTCAGTGTTTCATGGTCGTTTTAATGTCAGCAAATTGAGAGGCGGTGGTGATGCGTTGAGACGTTCGCGAATCCGGTTTGACAGTGAGACGCGACGCATCGTTCGCCAGGTAGATATCAGCGGCGTGGGTGAGGTTAAGTGAACAAGGCAATAAGCTCGGTTTAATCAACACAACACGTAGCCTAATCAAATATGACCCCCTCGTCATATCGTGTAATTGAAGGCTTAATCACGAGAGACGTTCCGCGAAAGGCGCGGCGGCGCGGGACGCGGGCTGAGCCGCGCGTTTGTTTGATCAGTCCACGATTACCAACGTAGATACTAAGGCGGTGACAACTTTTGTGGGATAACATTCGGTTTGTTTAATTAAATAAGTATTTACACATCCTACAGTTTACAAGTTGATTGAGATTTTTTTATTATGGTCGGTAAAATCATCCAATGATATCTCCCGCCGTTGGGCAGAGCGGGAGATAGTCTCAGACTCTTACTGACTAAAACCTACCCCGTTCCTTCATTACTTTCGAACCAGGGCCCTGGTGTATACTTTCATATTTACCCAAGGCCCCAGAGTAGGCTTCGACCCTGTTGGGCCCCTACAGTTTGCTGACAACTCATTGAGGCGCGCAGGAACCGTACGCGCCGTCGACGACTGGGCTCGATCCGGACAGTTACCGGACGGTCGGACAGCGAGCTACCCATTGCTCGCCGTCCGCAAACCCGCGCCTATTATGGCCGGAAACCGGGATCGGAATCCCGGCGGAGGCTGTGGCGTGAGCGCCGTTGTCGGATGCGGTCAGCCTCCTCCTTCGCTAGCATTACTGCTTCGCAGAAGGAAGCGACTGCCTGCCACTCCTCGCTCCGGACCATGGCCTGTACTAAGGCCTGGCGCGATGATCGCCGCCGAAGTTGATTGGGATGGAATTTCTGTTAAGATAAAATGCCCTAGGCCTTAGTGCTTGATTACGGAGACGCGGCGCGTCGGGCGGTCCATCATACATTGCCATATGTTTGTGTTATCGCGTGCGATGACACGGCTCGCTGCTGCAACGTACGACGAAACGCCCAACGCGCCGCGTCGCCGTAAACATAGCCTTACAAGGTGCAGTTGAGTATCGGATAGTATGATAAAAAATATATTCGCAGTAACTACGTGTTTGTATTAACACAACCATACTCATTAAAACCATTATCGTACTTTCTAACTTAGAAACAAGATGAAACATAAAGTTTTTATTAAAATAGCACATTTTAGCTCTTCACTAAGTTAGAGAGTTATGTTAATGGTTTTAATGAATACAACTGTGTGAATACATACATGTTATTACCGCAAATATTTTTGTTTTTACTTTAAGTACTATCCGATGCTTATCAGCTATTTTAAATATTAAAGTGAATTTTAATATTTAATCCATGCGCCATGTTAGGTAGTTACCACGGCCCTGTATCGCTAAGGGCAACTGAAGGAACGCGGTGAGTTTTATTCAGGAATAGTTTGACCTCTCGCTCCACTCAGAGATAACACATTACAAAAAAAAAACGATACCTCTGTGGTATTCAAACGCGAGCCTATAATAAAAAAATAATAATAACAAAGTGAAATAGTTTATTTAACAAAGCTATAGATGTTGAAAAATTGTGAGGTTAGATTGCGATGGTACGGTCACGTAATTAAAAATAGCCTCTTCATCGCTACAAGAAAGAGAGGAAGAGGAAGGCCCCAAAAAACCTGGCTGTCAAATCACCAGAACATGAAAGTACTGGAACTACACGAACAAGACGTTCGAGATAGACAAAAATGGCGTCGCATAATTGGGAAAACAGACCCTGCGTAACGGGATAAATGCGAAACAGAAGAAGAATAATGCTGTAGATGAAATGAGAATCACTATTTATGAAGTCGTTTGAAAGCATACAGAAATATCATTTGCATTCTTCTTCTACCACGATATAAAAACAAAAAGGTTGTGTCTGTGGGTCTGCCAAAGGGCTGTTTGCAACTGTGCATTCCACAAATATTCAAAACAAAATTGCGCGAGCTCACCTAGCACTCGACCGCTTTATTAGCTTTCTCGCAACAGACACAACACCCTTATTATATCAGGGGAAAATCGAATAACAACACCGTTTCAGGTTTCAGCGATGAAAGAACGAAGTTTTCGCTTTACCCGATTAGGCGAGCGGCGCGGCGCCGGACCAGTGGACGGCGGGCCGCTGCTCAAAGAGCCCAGCACTAGTGCGCCTCACAAAGCCGTTGTTTACTTTTTCGTTCCCCCAGTTAAATATCTGGACGCTCCATCGCCGGTCAACAGTATAAGCGGCGTTCTCCATCGTCGAGATGCTTTTTATCGTGCAGATTAGCGCCGGAGCGACGTACGATGCACTATTTCGCATTCTCTAGGGGATTATTTAAAGTTTCCTTGAGCTACGGCTCCGTCCAAGTGCGGTTTTATCTTTAAGCGCGGATAGTGACTGTTTAGGGTTGAAATGCATGCATACTTTTTCAGCTTTTTTTAATATTTCAAAATAGGTTCAGTTGAATGGAATGGATGAAGATTAATTTGGAAAGACGTTCGCGAATCGTCTAATTTTGCTGTCTCAACTCAAACAGAAAAGTAGTTCGAATCTTCCTGTCATCTACTTGAAAAACTCCGAGATAGCCTACTAATAAGGTAATGGCTTTGAAGCGAGAGCATTGTGAAGCGCAGAGAGTGTGGAGGCGACGCTGCGATACCACGATACCAGCAGAGTGCACAAAGCCCGCACAATGTACGACGGCTCATTGTTTAGAGTCTCGGACTAAACATCATGGCCGGCTTTAAGCGAATTACCTACTGCAGCCTCACACATGTAACTTGATGTACACCACACAACGTAGATGTTAGATGGCTGACCGTGATATATGGCGGCTAAGACTGCACATCCCAGATTTCTTTGAGGATTAAACACAGCCCAGCCTTTAATTTAAGCATTTATTATCTTGCTGTCGTGAAATAAACGCAGTCCTTACTGCTTGACGAATTATTGGAGAAAAGTTTGGATTAAAGTGTCAGATCCTGGATTAAGAGGAGATAAATTGCAGTCAACTAATAAAAGAAACGATCGACTCAGAAAAATAAAGTTACAGAAATAGAAAGATAAGCTAATCTAAATCAAATCCAGCTGCATACCGAATGTCTGACTTTCTCGGTGGTAATAAAATGTACGATATAAAAACAGTATTGCCGCTAGCAAAAACAGGATCATCGTTTTACCGCCCACAATGTGCATTGACGTATTGAATCGAGCTAGTCGGCTAGCTCACATCGCCGATGTATCCTAGCCGTGACGTTAGAAACATGACCATATTGAATAGCGCACGCGGGATGGCAGACGTGGAGATCTTTACCGGGCGCACTGGCTCGCTCCCGATCCCAGTGCGTTTTATCTCTTGATCGCGTTATTCAACCAAGCATCAAAGGAAAATACGAAGGGAAATAGGTATTAAGAAATGAGAAAACGCCTTCTATTTATCTGTTTTGATTTGTGAAGCAAGCGGCTTGTTGAATTGAAAATAATGAATTACATTTCCAGAGTGCTAATGCAATTTTTGTTCATGAGGATACTGAAAGTGATAACGAGCTGCGTGTATTTAGTCAAATAAAAGGACGGTGTTATTTGGAGAGTCGAACGAGTGGACATAATCGCGATAAGGCCCTCCGCCCGAGGCGATGCAGCGGTGGAGGTGCGTGTTTACATGTCAGTTTTAATTTTTATCGCCCTCCATTCGCCCGAAATACCTACCTACCCGTTATCACGTCATTCTACCGTGTTGATAACGCTATAGCACGTAATAGCCGAGCAAACTTGCCGATAAACCGTTTTATTTGGTGCAAATCGATGTAAAATATTCATGTTTTCTCTGTGACATTAATTTTGCTAACGAACATAATTTAATTCTAACCTGCTGTTCATTTGAATACGCGGAATATTGCAAAACCGACGAACATTATGCAGCGCTACTATAGGTAGGTATCATATAATACGTCGTTATCGTTATGCTTGCCTCTTAAAAACACAAATGAGTACATATTTTAATATGTATAGAGTACAAGTTAAGGCTGCGAGTCATCGTCCTGCTCATTATGTTAGCGCTATGCCAATTCTCATACAATAGTAGACGAACGACGGCGACGGCGGCGGGGGTGACGTCACTTCAAGCTAGCCTTGGGATTGAGGTCGTCGAGCGGAATAGAGGCGGCGAAATGTCGCCTTGAGGGGTTGTTTCTTGTTCGACCGGAAAATCGCAACTGCATAAGTTTTTGAAAGTATTTACTGAAAGCTCTTTCCGATTATTTCTAGGGAATATAAAATAAAAATATTTTGAAACTCACCTTGATACTGTCGTAGCAGGCGGTGACTCTTCCATTCTGCACCTCCACGGTAGCCGGGGGATGCGCAAACTTGCATTCGGTGTCAGGTCGCGAGCACTTATTCCGTTGAAATTCGCGGCACACTTCAAGCTGCAGCCAACGTGAGTCCTTGCCGTTTAAGAGGTTATTCATGTTTACCATGGTGGCCATTGCTGACATAAAATTCAGGGGCGGTAGATGCGCGCGCAATTACGCAGAGCGAGTGCGGCGCATAGGCGGCGGGGATCGAGCGCGCCCGCGCGCTCTCAGCATGCACTGGTCACACGGAGAGAGAGACTGGCCACTGGCTTGCGATCGCGCACCCTCACTATACACGACACACACGCACGGCACGCGGTTCACGCGCGGCTAGGTACCTACTTACTACTTGATTAATCTTACAATTAAGTTAGAATTAAAGACACCGACGTTGCAAGCTTATTTAGGCGAGTATTAAATTATTATTATCACACGCGTTCTTATCGATGTTGACGGTTGAGTTTAGTAGAGGGCGAGCGGTGCTTGGTGCGCGAGCATGGCGGCGGCCGGTGCGGGTCTGGGCAGGCGACGGTGGGGCGCGTAAAAAGCTAGATTAGCGGCTCGGCGGTCAGCGAGCAAGCCGGTGCGGTGCGGGGCTCAACTCTGCGAACAACAAAACACACTGGTTACTCTCCGGGTGGATCGCCCCGGAGCCAAGCACAAGCGGCTACCGGGTTAGCAAGCAGCGCGGCGGCCGCTCTCAGGCCCGCGCGAGCGACGGCCCCGCGCTGCATTCGGAGAAGCAGCGCGGCGCCCTCACCGGCACCAGATTTTAGGCAAACATTATTCTCAGGTCTCGTTCTGTCGCATGTTATTTGCCAGCAACATAATGCATTGTGAACATTATCAGAGGTGCGCAAGAGGAATTAGCAGTTATCAAGTTTTTAATTTGGATGCTGGCTATTTAGGCACTAGGCAGAAAGGTACCTCATACCGTAGAACGTCGCCTCCAATCTGCTACCCCATCATCACCCTACTTACTAGTTACAAACATTAATGATAATATATGAACAGACAATTTAGGTATGTTGATGGTATTATAATGAGGGATTTTATTCAAATAATTGCCAAGTAGAAAGATCTTAAGAACATATCAGTTTTGATGTAGTATTCGCCGTATTACAGATTATTGAAATAAAGAAATTGTACCGCAATGACAAACAATTCTTAATTTTTAAATACTGTCCATCTATCTCATTGTCTTTTAGTCTACATAAATAGAAATGAAAACATGAAACTTAATTGAACAAAGACACATACTTCAAGGTGCCTACATTTTTTCACATAAATAAATGTTTTTGAATGACAAACTCAAACACGAAGATAAAAAGATTGCAACATTGACAACAAACAAACCATATCCATCCGGCTCTCCGTTTATTGGCAACAAAATCTAAAACCATTGAACAGCAGAAGATCAGATATTTGACGTCAATCTCATCAGAATAAAAATATGAAACGATGTAAAAGTGTTTCACGGCGGCAACGCCAATAAGTGTCAGGGGAATCATCGCACAGAAAAAATGTTTGTGTGGGCGCTGCCACTAGAAACGTAACGGTCTGAGGCCGGGAACAGGGAAAAACTCGTGAAACCAAATCCTATCGTAATGCGCTATTTAAAGCATAACCTGGTTGAAAATAGCTCGGTGTGCGGCAACGCAACGTCGCGCTCTTCACTGTGCATAAATCTTCAAATTTTATTTTCAACGTGGATGCATCGCGACCGTATTCACGTGTTGTGGATGCGCTGCGCTCGATCCGACACATGAGATCTCAAACGATTCACGTTCGTTTCATTTTTCTTTTTGTTTTGCTTACTCGTTATTGCCGACTTAACAGGGTTGGGGGATTCAAATCAAATCAAAATAAAAATTTATTTTTATAAACCTTTTACGGACACTTTTGAATTGTCTAAAGATCGGTCAGTCAGAAAAGTGAACCTAATTGCATGCTTCTACTTTTCGAATCGATGGTAAACTCGTTAAACTGTTTGGGCTCTGTAGATGGCTACGTTAACTGCAGCATCGGTGGCACTCTTTAAATACTCCATAATGCAGGTGTATGGGCATTTAGGGCACTTTAACATGTCTCATGTTTTAATCATGACCCTGTTCTCGCACTCACATTAGAGTATCAAAGTCTACAAAACTCAATTTGGCCAAGTTGTGTTTACAGCGGCCTACCTGGATGCGCAACCGATTTAGGGCTTTCCATATATGCTATTCTAGACGTGAATAGCATATTATATGGAAAGCCCTAAATTGGTTTTTGGGGATTTAAGAAGTCGTATGGTATGTTGTATATAGGTGATGTTCTTCCCAAAGCTTCATTCTTTCTTTGGATGGTGGATCAAAGATGACCTATCTGCTACAAAGAAAAACGTGCAAGAAACTCTATGGACACTCCTTAAAATTAAGAGTTACAAAAACATTTCACAGTTAAATTTTTCTTATTGCTTCTAATATGTGAGCATATTGTAAATATAATGAAAAAAAAAAGTAATTCAAAAATAGAAATTGCAATAAGTCACTGGCAGTTATGAGTCAAATGCTCGCTCGCTTGATTGTCCGAAGGAGTTACCAAAACAATGAACTGAAAAAGGTAACTGAAGATGTCTGACACTCAGTCGCTTCACCGAGAGCGGGAAGGGTGGTTTGATGACGATCCAAGTAAAAAAAAGAATACTGACTTCAAGTTCAAATAGTGGTCAATTACGGTTTTAATAAAGCAAATTGTTGAAATGGCACCAATTACACTGTAAATTAGCCGGCGTGAAATTAGATTGTACTGTGTAACAAGGAAACAGGTAACAATGATTACGAAGTGCTGTGGTTGACCAAATCTAGTTACGTCGAGGCTCACGGTAGTAATGGCTATTTGCGTCCGCTGTGGTTTACATTAATCAATCATTTTTTGGTAATATTAATTGGCAAGTATTCTTGGAAAATGTACTGTAAGTGAAACTGTGGAAAATTCAAAGATAAGCAAAACTATTTGTGTACCTACAATGTTTTTATTCTAATCAAACATGAGAACGTAATGCTGACTTACTGTTTACAAATAAACATATCATTAGTAACACAGCTACATAACTACAACATAATTATTTATGTTGTAGTTATGAGTAGCAAACCTTTGAAGCTGTATAGTTTTCCACAGTCATGATTGCAACCTATCAAGTCCAACCCCTTGGAAACGCACACAAAGCAAATGGACATCCTTTTATTTTCTACGTTTAAAGCAGAAATTGAGAATGGTGGTTTCAAATGATATCGGCGGCCGATTCTTTTCACGTCGGCGCCGATCTCTGGGAGATTCCTTCGGTGCTCGACACGCACGGGGAAGACATTCAATAACCCAGTGAAAAGATTACCAAGAGCAATCAGACGGAAGCGAATCTAAATAAGAATCTCGTGAGAGCGGTCGGGGACAGGGTGGGCGCAGGAGGGGGAAAACAGTCGAGCGGGTCTTTGTTAGATCGCCGATTCGATCAAGTTACCATCGAGAGTATCATGTAGATTTAATAGTTAGGTATCTGAAAAGCGCGGCGGGCTTTTAAAATTTTAATTTTACACATTTTTTTTGCACAAATGGCAACCAGACCATTTGCCCGCATCCACGGTCTCGACCGGGACTCGAACCTGGGTCTCCCACCGCGAGGGAGGGCGCTCTGACCACTGAGCTATCAAGACAATAAGAATGCGAACAGCTCGCCTGGAAACCTTAAACGAAAATTTCACCAGGGGTATTACGTTTCTTAACAGGAAATATTTCAAGAAGAATAATGTAACTTCGAACTGTAATAAATCAATTTAACGTCGTTGAGCAAGAAATTCTTCTGCTTTTCATTTAAATGTGCTTTGGTATTTATTCATTATTGTGAATCTTTTTGGAATGTTCAAAAGATAATATACATAGTCCAACCGCGTTTTTCATACACCATTTTAAGTAACAAGTTCAATACAATTTTGCAAGGTAGAAAAGTGAAAGCTTAAAATGTAAAATTAGTTGTCGAAGGCTTAATTTGCGATTGAATTGGGTTCGACCGAAACCGGGGTAAGGTCGAGGCATACGCGTGGTCGGCGTAGTGCAGCTGTTTGAAAGGTACCGCTTATATATTTACCTTCACCGATAAATAGTTCTGCTACTTAATTTTTTGTGCATTACGTGACGCCTTTGTATGAAGCAAGATTGGTAGCATTTATATTATAATTGCTGCATACTTTCAGGTATGTAACATTTAAGTGTGGAATTAATAAGCGTGTAATTATTTTTCCAGATTAAAAATGATAATAGAATCAAGTTTTATAATGTCTATATTGCAAATGCCATCAGTCTGGTATATAAACAAGGTTGTATAGAAAATTTGAGAAATATATGAATTCCAGGAAGTGGTAAAGAAACGCCAGAATATTTTTGGAAAATCAGGAAATAAAGTTTGGAATTCCAACATTTTTGCCATTTTGAAGAGTTGTTTCAACTGATCCAAGAATTTATTTATTTTACAAATGCAGTGCAGAACAGTACAATAGGTAGGTATACTTAAAAATCTAGTTTTTATTTTTCAGATGCTGTCTGAATTAAACTACAAGTTAGACTTCTCATGGAAGAATTGCTAAATTTACAGAACTGCGAATTTCAATTCTGTAAAGACCCGGACAAACAAACCAGTATTTCCAATCAAAATTGGACAAATAAACAATACAAAAAGAATAATACAGGATTTAAACACAAAGAAGAAATAATTATTGGCGTTATTTTATTCAGAGTATTGAAATAACAATGGTGGAGCGTGTCCTCTTTCCTTATCGTTGACTAGACTTATCGCTGCCGGAGATGGTAGTAATCAACTAGAGCGTTCAGTTGAACGATAAAAAGTTGTCGAGACAGCAAGGCCGTCAGACAATGGTAATACGGGCGGAGAGCAGGGCAGGTATGATCGCGAGGTGACCTTGGACGGTAGTGTCGCGGTTCGCCGCAGACGCAGTCGCAAAAACCACCACCGTGTTTACCTTCGACATGCTTGATCGGAGTCAAGTCTCGCTCAATGCATTCTCAGATTTACCATTATCTGCATCTAGATTTACATTCAATCGATTTCAAGCATTTCATTGTGTGCTTTGATCTCTTCGTGCGGCCAAATTGGAAAAATTGGTTCAGCTCTGCGCTTTACCAAATATATTTTTACTTCCTTTTACTTTGACAGTGGATAATAATGGAATGTATTTCTAAATAGAGACATTTATGTATATTAAGTGACATTTTATTACGGTCTTAGTTTGTTAGGCGTTTTTGTAATCAAAGTTTTAATAATTTTTCACATGCAACACTTCCATCAATTCAAACTGCGATTTGTTATAACGTTCAAGGGCAAATTTTCTGCCTCCTGTAATGCAATTTAAGTCATAAATCTTGCGACGATGGTTGAAAATTGAAAGGATTTGTTAAGTTTCGCATGTGTTCGGTGGCGTCGAAGTGATGTCACCGTTTGTTATTCCTAGCATGGTTCTATATTCGTTGTTAAGCGCGCGCAGTTGTTGACTCACATCGTTAAGGAAAAAAGTGTTATCAATTACTTAGAAGGATATTTACTGAAGTTAATTTTATGACTGAAATACAAACTGGAATATTATTAATTAAGTTATACTGAATGTTAGTAAACTGGTACCTCTTCTAAAGAGTAATTGTTGATTGGTATTAGTTCTGGACGAAACCCATTGCTTTAGGAAAATATGCCTATTTGAATCCAAAACTGCTGCATTGATATACCATTATAGAGTTACTCCCAACTTATCATTCACAAAATCATGTTAATTTACATCGGAAATAAGATTGTCATCACAATTTAATACAAATTCTATGCAGCTCTAACTAAATGGTTTGTTGAACACGTAGGTGAACCATGGTAGCCAAAACAAAGGCTATTGTTTACCGTGTGCGAGGCAAAGCAGATCGCAACTAGCGCTACTTTCGCATTCGGGACGTGCACGAAGCACATTTAGCAGTCTCAGGGGACGTCGGCGGACTGGTAATTAGCGAGAGAGGCGAAAAATTTGCGACGGCTTAAATTTACGAGGCGCAAATTACACGATTCCGGCGCTATCGCTGCTGCACGCCCGTTAATGTGCACGCCTTATCGAACATGGAGCGAGGGCCTGCCCTGCTACCGCTCGCACACTCTACTGATGGTATCGACCCCACAATACACCAGAAGCAATCACACCATAATATAGACAATACGGAAATGCTTACAGCAAGCAGCAAGGTTTGGTTTTTGAACCAGGAATTAGGACCTTATGGTTAGGGAGCAGTTAAACTTAGTTTGTAAGACACAGAAGGTTTTATTTTCAAATGGATAAAGTGGCTTTTGGCACAAAGGCTTGACATCTTGGTTTGTTTTTGGCCCCACGTCCGATATGATATTGTGGATGCAATTATATAGAGTATAAAATTATTAGTTGGTTAGAATATACAGCAAACTTTAAGGAAACAATATCAGTATGTATCATATAGAAGTTAGGACAGGTTATCTTGAAGAACATCAAAGGGACGGAATAGAATACCAAAGAAAAAGCAGCAACATAGACTAGACGCAGAACAGACGAGAATGGAAATTGCTGCACTGAAACAGCCGACTCTTAAATTAAAGATGATGCAACGGCATAATGAGAGGGCGTTTCTCAACACAGATGAATATTATCAAGGAATTATCGGAACCAAATGTGATAGCTCCAGTCTGTTACTTGGCACGTTGGATTTACTTTTAAAACAATTAGTACACGTAAATTAGCACCATATTATTTAATGTATAGCACTATATTGGCTCTATCAAGAAAAAAATTGTAGGAATATATCATTCATTTATCGTATCATCTTCAATATCTTTACTGTCGATCATAGGTTTGTGCATAATGCAGGTCTTAAATAATTAAATTGATCAGTCACGTCCCGCCCTTGAGGCATGCAATAGTCATATCGAAATACAAGTACATTATTTTTACAAAGTATTATTTATTAGTAAAAGTACAGAAAAATAAATCCAAACGAAACGAATTAAGTTTGGTAGGTACACATCAATGAGCCACCGAACACATCACGAACGAGCCTCGTATAGATTTTTCTTCTTAGAATTTTCCCAAAACCAATACATTACAGAATTATCTAAGCCAACTATAAAACTTCCATGGCTTTGTTGCAAACAATGGACGATTATCAATGGACATATTTGGTCATGTAATTCAGTTAGACCGGTTTAATTTTACCCAGATAAGATAATTATAATGATAAGAGGAAGATTATCGCGGACTGTTCAGGTTTTGTTCAATCCTTCTTTGCCAGAGTTGGTCATTGGATCCTTGAAATCGTAATTAAATGTCAGAGTTTCCTTGTTTGCCCAATTTGCAAAAAATCCCATTCAGTTGTGAAACGAGTTTTGTGTCGGTCTGTAATAAATTCAATTTGGTTTCATTTCTTGTAAAGGACAAAATGTAGATGACGGCTTAGGTACATCACAATGGGTATTTAATTTGTGTTCGAATTATTTGTCACTTTTAGACAGATGTCTGTGATTGAGTTTCTCTTCTTTGTCACTTCCGTCTATCGTATTCTGCTGGATCATGTTTTGATCTTGTAATGACTGCGTTTGTTTGCAAACATCTTTAAAATAGTGTTTAAGTCAGGCATGGTACCCAATTTTTGTTCGAATTCTTTGTCACCTTTAGAGAGATTTCTGTGATTGAGTTTCTCATTTTTGTCACATTTGTCAATCGTATTCTGCTGAATCGTATTTTAATCTTGTAATGATTGTGTTTGTTTCCAAACACATTTAAAATAGTGTTTAATTCAGACATGGTCCCTAATTTTTGTTCGAATTCTTTGTCATTTTTAGACAGATTTCTGTAATTGAGGCTTCTTTTCTTAGTCATTTTTGTCTATCTGCTTAGTCATATTTTGATCTTGTAATGACTGTTTTTTCAAAATTCATTTAAAATAGTGTTTAAATCAGGGATGGTAATTTGTGTTCGAATTCTTTGTCACTTTTAGACAGATTTCTGTGATTGAGGCTTCTTTTCTTAATCACTTTCGTCTATCGTCACACACATTTAAAATAGTGCTTAAATCAGGTATCGTAATTTTCACTGTAAGCTCTGAATTAAGAGCTAAAATGGGGCAATAATAATAATGCAAAGCGAGCCCTCTATTGACACACGTTTTTATTGTTGAGCAGGTAGCAGGCCCAGCTGTTACCCTCGTAGTAGAAGCGTTGCAAACAATCCATTCCACGTTTAAATGGATAAAGCCCTGCCATTTTTAAAATTAACATGCTCGTATCTCATTTTAATTTAGACTGTGTTACTAATTTATAGATTTTTTTGCACACTTTTTTACACATTAGTCTCTATCATTGCTTTATCATCTTTTCTGTAAACAGTTACGAAATAAAGAGATATATTTTGATTGTTATTATCATCATTATCACTCTGAATGACATCATCAGCTTAATTTGCAGTTTTAAAAGAATAAACATAATATGCACTTATCATTTTATGAAAAATCATACATGTATAAGTAAGTCTTTTGTCGGGATGTGGAACATTTTATTATACACTGTTTTTATTATCTTCGAATCAACGCTATGTACTGTTGTTTTAGAAGATAAGATAAACCCTACGTAATTTCTCGCAGTGATATGATAAAAGAACTTGCCAGTTTTGGCTTATCTCCGAATTCAGAAAACTGAGGATTTCTCATGTGATAATTTTAATGATTTACCAGATTTAAAGTGAATGAAACAATATTTTAAGTACAAGTAGATTAAATATAAATGTATCAAGGAAAAAAGTTATAACCATGGATCCTTAAATAATTTTAAAAAGAAAGTGGAAGTCCAGGGTGAACTTATCATCAACTTACACAAGAAATACTTACATGTATTTTAGAAAAGCAAATAGAGAGTATTGAATGAAGAAATATTAGTTACATATGCTACGAAAGAAATAGCCAAATGCACTATTAGAAGAAATTGAATGATGAAGGAGTAAAGTTCCATCGATGAGGATTAGGGAAGACTACTTAGCGTAACTTTTACATTATGGGCAATATCGACGAAAGCTTTAACTTGGGTTTATGGTGCGTAGCGCAGGCTGCTCTGCACCTAGCAGGTTTGAACCAAGGCGAAAGCTCTCATGCGGCGGAGCGAGCAGTGAGCGGACCGAGCCAGCAGCAGTGCCCACTAGTAACATACCGCTCGCTCCTACTGTTGGAAACTTTTCCATCGAATTTCGGAAATCGCCGGCGGTATAACTCCAACCACAAACAAAGACAAACACTAACCAGACAGACGGGTACAAAACACGATTGCCAAAAACACACTAGCCTTTTATTCACAAACTTTCACGATATACACTTTGTCGCGAGTTCCGAATTTCGACGAGATCATGCCGCATTTAATAGAATGAGCGTAACACTTACATGATGAGGGATAAACAAGCCGGGTAAGGGAGTGTAAAATGTCCGTAAGTTAAAACATAGCAAGTTGCACGTAAGTTAGGAGAAACGATTCGCCGGGAGCGTAGAGGTCGCGGTTCGCGGCCACAGCGGGGCGGCACGCGTCGTGTTCGGAGCACGAGTGCGGTGCACGGAGCGGCGCGAGTCACACAAGCACAAGCGGAGTCGGCGGGCGACTGACGGGAGGCAAGTGGCGCGGCGCGGGGGCTGCCGTGCGCGCGCACCCCGCGCCTCGCCCGCTGCCCCGCACCGCGCCCCGCGAGCGACGCCAGCCGGCCGCCTTATCACACCGCGCGGCGCGCCGCTTCCTTTCTCCTCATGCAGTTGCGAGCTTTTCGCCACTGCCACACTTCCGCCCGCCCCGTCGATTGTGTAGAGTTTTAGCCGGTCAATGTGTTGCACCGATTATTTCCACTTCTTGAGCACAAGACATTCTTTTTAACGACGTATGGAAACATTTTGGTTCGTTTAAAACTTTCGACAAAATGTAAACCGACTTAGTAAATTATAGACCAAAATTGTACGAATGGGGTGTATAGGAACCCCAATTCGGGATAAAACAAAGGGTGCACTAAGTTCATCTATAAGGCTATATTGAAGCCACACACAGGGGTACAATTTAACCTCTTCGAAAATCAAAGTTGCCAAAATTACCATAATACGAAATGGAGAACAAAGGACTTGATTGCAAGTTTGCAACATGTCCGGTAAGTTTAAGTTGTCCATGGCGAGTATTTCGAGGGGGAAGGGTGCCGCGTGTGCAAGCGAGCTAGCAACAGACTCCGGCGCAGGCGAAGAGCGGCGAAAGTGCGCCGCGGAACGAGTTTGCGTGGCGCGTGACCTGCCCGAGGACACGCTTGCCTCCCCTCGCGGCTCGCCCTCGCAAACTAACGTGCACTCTAATGCAACACATCTCATGCCATTGTTGTTTAATTGTCATAACTTTATATTCAGACCAAATATATTTCGAACACGCATTTAAATCAATAATCTATCTAATTAAATACACAGCACGCAATCTGCAATTTTAAGTGGACTCGGTTCAATATATTATAATTAATATTTTACATTTTAACATAATTCATTCCTAGCATTATATTCGTATAACCAAACTGTAGAATTATGGATTCTATCACATAGGTATGCCAGGGATCCCCACAATATCCCATGTGGACTGATTGGGTAATTCTGTTGTACGTCTTCGAAGCGTAGCAGGCTGTCCTTGTTGAAAGTGGTTGTTTTGGCTCCGGACAAAAAAATAGTATCATTTATTAATGTATCTCATTGGTCATGCTATGGAGAAATGAGTCAATAACTTAGCTCAGCTTGGTGCTGGCTGGGAGGCACGGGCGCGGGCGTGCAGCGGAGCGGGCGCAGGCGGCACCTCGGCAGTCACGAATGCGACGTGTGCTAGTTTTTGTGACGCGCACGCCACCAAGCGTAACGTCTAAAAGCTCGTTTATACGCTTCTTATAGTCGTTTGACTCGAAATATCCAGCCATTTTTTACTCGGCTGACTATCATCTTAATAATGCAGAACTGCAAATCATTTGTTGTAACATCGTGGTCAATGGCCGAGACAAGGCCAGCTTATTGTTACCTTCAAGTCTACTTTTAATTTATTGTATTTTGAAATAAGTTCTGAATAATGCCAAGTGCTTAACTTCGGTCTGAACTTGCCGAGCCCCTTGAATGACTCATCCAGTGTGTTTGTTTTGTAACTTTGAATGTGTCTGAGACTCTCAGCCACAAATACTTCAACATTGGATTAATTAAAGAGTAGTTTAATTGAATATTTGTTACTTGTTCACGCTTGAACGGCCTGAAGGAGTATGGATGACATTTGGCACAAGGGAAGACCGTGTCCTGGAAAAGCATAGAATACTTTTTATCCCGGGAGTCTGATCCCTTGGGATAATTTTCTAATTGAACGCAGGCGAAGCCGCTGGCAGAAGCTAGTTACATTTCAAATACAGCATCGTCTTTATAACGAATATTAAACATTTTGTAGTGGAGTTGCTAAAAGTAGATGAGTCATAAAGTCCCATTTTATCATGCAATTAGTTGGTAGTTAATAGCATTAAAACTATATCAGTGGATACCCCATATCTCGTTCGTGGAAGAGCACCGTTCTGAATTTTTATTGCACATTATCTTGGTTGGTGGCGGCTGGTTTCTTTATACTTCACCTAGTCGCAAGCTTACTGCGCTTCATAAAGTAAGAAAGCACGCGTCGGTCATACATTCTTCTCGGATGAAAGACGGGAAATAAGAACGGCAGTGCGGTGCTAATTAGTTGTTTTTGAACAATTTTTTTACCGTCTAATGAGTGAGCAATGATACCGACAGCTGTTTCGTCGTGCCGCCCGCCTGCTCACAATGCGTGCCGGCAAGCCGTCGTCGTCCAATGCTGACACGCGACCAAAGTGTACACTTCCATCGATTTTTTTATGGGTTTCATATTTTTAACCAATTAATGTTAAGCATACACGTATGTTTACTTTTAGATTTCAATAAAATATAACTTAATTTTTCACACTCCACCGCGCACATGACGTTAGAAAGTAGCAGATTCTGAACTAATTGTGCTCCATTGGTGTAATTCAATGACTGTGGTTAATTCTCTTTGTTGTAATTGCTGTAAGGCGTTCCGATGTGATAATAAATAAATAAATAAACTGTTAAATTTGCTACAAAATCCCAAACAAATTCATATTATGTACACAGATGCGACTGTAGTTTGATAAAATTGCAGCTAAGTGAAGAGGCTGGAAGATGCGCTCCGTTGGCAAAATTCGGTACCGAGACAACCGACGGAGTTCAACGACCTGCCGTTCATCTCGCGTTCGCAAAAAATGCACTGCCCGTCCCACGTCGAACGCAATTCACACACACATAAAGACGTAAGTACGTTGTACATGAACACATACCAGCAAGGCGGACACCAATCGGCGCACGTGTAATCGTACACCGCACCTCTCTCCTTGTTCGGATACTCGAGAACAATGTTTATTGCTTGCATGATGCTAGCTGGTCATGGCAGATATCCTCCTCAATGTAACTAAGTGCAGCAGTTATTATGATTGAACATGAGTTAACAATAGTTACCAAAGTAAAAAACTGTATAGACTACTCAGAATCATACTACCGTTTCTTTCAAAATCTATGTCATTGAATGTTACTTACGACGCCAAGAGGCCAATTGTTGGACAATAATAAATTAGTGGGGGTGCGCCCACACTGCTCATCTCCACATCAGTTTACCGCGCACGCGCCGAGTTTCCTGTACCATTCACATCATCACCATTTGAGCACCCACAAACACGATTGTCCTTTCCTTTTGTGACTTCATAAAGACAATCTTTATCATATTTAAACACACGGTGGACATGACATCATCTAAAGAATAATCCTTTCATATGGTTAATGTTGAATCACGCAACAAATTAGAACATAAAATTTATTTATAGGCAAGTTCGGAATTAGTAGTTCCAAGGAAATAACATTCCAATGCCTGTCAGGGTTGCGGTTTGTTCGAAGGTGTTACCGATTATCGTGGCTATCGGAGGGTAATTTTAAGAACACTGTGGGTTTTATTTAGTAAAAGTTCGACACTCTCTCAGGCTCCTACCAGAGTAGGAAGAAACATTGATGATTTCAAACTTAAAAAAGAGAAACAACATTTATAGCTTTCATGTAATGAGTAAAAGGTAGGTTACCTTTTTACGAATCATGAATTCGACTCCCACGCCCGATCCAAACTAGTGCAATTTGTTTAGAGAGCCGTCCTTCAGCTTCTCGACATCGGTGTCGAGCCAACGACCGTCCCAAAAACTAAATTCAGGCTTCCGATTAAATTGACCTTCAAACAACGCCGGGAAAACATGGAACGTCTACACGAGGAGAACAATACCACTTAAGTGATAAGAGAAGAGAGTGCGCACGATGTGTAATTCGCGGGGGTACCGTTTTAAACGCGATTTCGCCAACAAAGAGGCTCCAATTCTCGGTCGACTGCCTGCCGCCGTGTATCCACACACCAATTAAGCTAAATTAAATATACGAAGAATTTAGAAACTGGTTAGCTTCCTTGAAGCGCGACGTAGTAATTGGCTAACCCCCGCTAGGAGCACGGACGCATCACTTGTGATTTATTGATTATTTTTTTTCATACACACTTGCAGCCAGATGAACAATAGCTGCGATAAAAATTATTATCTAGATATTGTCTAGTCGCGTTTTTCAGAGGCATATATACTGAACTAATTGGGAAGTGATTACATTCGCAATTAAAGCAAATAGATTGCGGCGCTGGTGAAACAAAGTAGGGTATATTACAGATTTCTAAAGGCGATTTAGGTTTCCACTCATTTTGAAAGATGTTTGAAGATGTTGTCAAATCATTCACAAATTCCGATGAATATAATAATGTCTAAATCGGTCTTAATTAGACATTTATAAAACAATATAAACACAATTGGTTGTAATGGAACACTGGTATGTATAGATATACGATATCTATGTGATATTCCCGGAAACGAGGTCCCGAGGGTTGTTAATTTTCTGTATGTCAATCAACCGATTGAACCTGACAAATATCAAAATTATGCAATACTGGGTGGAGGCTATGCGCACAGAAGACTAGAAGTTAGTCAAGGTTCTTTGCACAATTGACATATTTTTGATTAAACATATGTATAGAAAAGGTCTTGTGTGCTGGTAAGTGGATTGTAGATGACTTCTTAGCGCCACAGTACCATCGTTTAATTAAAAGCGGCGGAGCGAAGTCGCGCTCCTGAGCCTGTCTCGAAGGCTCCGCGCTCACGCCTGTTTGATGACTCCGCATAAACGTTAATTAACTCGCTCCATCCGACTTAACATTGCTACTCTGTTGCCTGCCTACGCTGATCTGTTCACCAAATTCAACTGCACACAAATTGTGACTATTCTAGGAAATACGTTGATGTGTCAAAATCACACCAGTTTACATATTGCTGAGTATTTATTCTTGTATATCTTCTTGTTTATGTAGCAGAAAATGGACAGCTGTTTTGGTAACAGAAGCTGTGATTTCCTAGTTTTCGCATTTCGACGTACGTTTACCCATCTTTAGACGATTCGCGTACTGAAATGGGTTCCGGATCAGTGACGTAGGCACGGAAATGAAAAACTTCTATTGGCTGATATTTGATGCTGTTAGTGACCGACGCGGACGTGAAAATGCCTCAGGTGCTTTGCTGTTACTCAATATCTCTATAATTTCCGTTCAGCCTTTTCCAGATAAAACGGATTTATAAAATGACGCAAGCTGTTTTGCTGGTTAGATAATTCATACTTATAAGAAAATTAAAATTGCTGAAAATTCTAAGTAGGTACCACTTAAGAATAAGTATTCATATTAAGTATAATAATAATTGGTTAGTTTATTTTTGTAATTAAAATACGTATTTATATATGCAAGTTTTATTTGGGTAAAGTAGTTAAAATGGTTAATTAGTTAGAAGATCTCAGAACGACTGTTACACGAGTTTTGTTTGTTGTGGTTCCGGTTTGCACATCAGCAAAGTATAGAGAAAATGTCGATGTTAAAAATTGCAGAAGAACATACATATATAGTGTGAGTGGAGTAGAGTATAAGAGCGGTCTCGGAGTAGCTAGTTATTACCCGAATTATTCGCTAAGTAATAAGAAACGCAGCGAGCGGCGCCGGCGCGGAGAGCGCACAGCGCACTGTGCTAAGTGGCTTTTAAGGTCGCTTACCTCATCTCACCGCCTCTAGTGAGACTATCTGACTGTTCATGCACGAATTTAGTCCGATAGCTCTTTGTTTATTTGGATCTTATAACACCTTGTTGAGTTTACGAAACAGTATTTGTGTTTTTCGTCTTCCGACGGGCCTACAAGTGCATCTCGCTAAAAGAAATATCTGGCAGATGTAGAGAACGTTGTTTTGCATAACATCGTACAAAGTTACTATATGTTTTTATAGATCGTTTTGATGTATTACAAAAAGCCGTTGAGTCATAACATTAAAAAATATATAAGCACAAAAGATCCTTTGTGTTGCAAAACGCCAATCATCGCGTCTCTTAAAACCTATCATAGAAGCAAAATTGAGATTTGTGAATCATGAAATTGACACAGATGAATACTTTGATACATACGAGTATTATTTGAAAATATCTTTCTAAGGGACGTTTTTTAATATTTGCCTACAAGAACATAAAAAATATCGCTAAAAATTGAAATAAATTTATTTATTTTCATATTGATTTTGAATATATTGCTTTTAAAGACAATTCTCGGGATTTCTTTTATTATTTATAGGCTCGCGCTGAGTGTAGCTTATTACTAACAGTGTTAAAATAAGATTGACGTGGGGTTTGTGTTTTTATAAGGCAGTGATTAACAAAAACGGATAAAAAAATAAGTCTTCTTAGTCCGTCGACACAAGCCGTCAGACACGACGACATGCGATGACTCAAAGTGTAGCTGCTGCTGATGCTGTAAATATGGGCATGCTGACCAAAACAGAACCCTGGTTTACCGTATATGTAAGCCAAGAAACGAATGTAATCAAGTATATTCGACATCCAATTGTTAAAATTTAAGCTCATTGATCAAATGAGGTGGTACACGACAAAAACGGGAGGCTTAAAGGAACGATTATTCAGAATTACGTTCATGTTGAGTAAGTAGGACCTATTAAGTTTTGCTATAGTTTTTGTTGTCTAATATAATTCCACGGAGACTGCTTCGGTTACTCAGTTGTTTCCGGATAGGGACTAGCTGGAAGCATTGCGCTGTGTGCGATGCGGTTCAACTCGGCTGCCGCAACTCGTAAATAATGGCGTCTCATTGTGGGCCATTATTAATGAATCTGCCACCCCGCGCTCCCGACACCGCACCCGCCCGAAAGCCAAATAACAGGTGCGTCTAACCCCATTCGCACAATCTATTTTCGATGTCTTATAGCCGTGCAGAGAAACGGTCGATGCGTTCTCCTGCTCTAAATATTCATACCATATGCCAGATATTGAGATTTGTTTGGGCGTCATCTGCTCGACATCGCCGTCTCTAAATAAGCGCGGTCTCGTGTTGGCTTTGCGAAGTTTCATTAGCCGTCTGGGAATACTTACTTATGGTATCATGTTGCTTGAATTGTGTGCAGAATTTCCACCTACCATGAAAGGAGTTGGAGCAAAATAACGCTCGTTGAAGAGCTTGCGGATAAACAAGAGTTAATATGATGAATGTACGTACCTTATTCACTTAATTTCGTCTGGGATATAAATCCGGTATATGCTTTTTATTACATAGAAATCATAGATTCATTGCAGTACCGCATAAATGCCGAAAAGATTCGCTTTAAAGACTCAATGTATCATGTAAGCGGATAGAACAAAGTTACCCTGGGACACGTTAGTTGTCACGGGTTGGATGTATGAGGCCTTCTCACTGTCGCTCTATTATTTACTCCACAGAAAACTGCTTTTCATATCACAAGCAGCGGCCCGCAGCGGAGTCGCACAAAGATGGCTCCCTGGCTCCCTACATAAATGCACTTACTTTATGAATGACATAATCGTAATATTGTTCCGAGCTTGGATTTGTGTTCATGTTTCTCTGCAATCAGCTTTGTGTAATGCTTGTGGAACTTGACTATTTCCATTAAATAGTCGAGCGGTTATTTACTTAGAAGCAGATAAAAATCCGCTTGAAAGATTAGCGTGACGAATGAACGGGCGATAAGGCTAGACCAACTTAAATCGTAGCTTCATTTATCATATACATCTATACGTAAACCGCGACTGGGTTCTGTTGTTCGTGTGTCTGATTTAGATTTAGCAAGGACACGCAGCGAGGCTAGTCGGCAGACAAGTGCGAGGTCGTAGTTTCATACTTTAACCAAAACTGTGTTTACATCTTTAAGAGCAGATTGCGTGAATCACAAGAGTGACGTAATGGAGGAAGTTACCACTTGGCTGGAGCCAACCTACGCGCTCCCGCCAGGTCGAGCGCACCGTCATAATGTTTCAAAAATATTGCTTTGATCCGGCACCATTATTACTTAAACTGGTTAGATCTTCGCAATGGAGGTTGAAGATTAACATATCACATCATAAAATTCTGGTTAGTAAATTTTCGCAAATCTCACAAAAAAATATTAAAGGATTCATGTTTAAAAAAAAACTAAGACAGTTTGATGTTGTGTTAGAATTTATTGAATGGTTCAATGTTTCAACCCACGTGTCTGTAGGTGTGTGCGTATTCGCTACACAGTGCGCTACATTTGTTTGCATCTGTCAATGTCCAGGTGATTTCGTCGAGGCATCCATCGTCGACTGATGTTTAGATCGCCGCTCGTGTTAATTAGCATAATGGTGCTGGAGGCGATGACGTCACGTATCTAATTTGATTACATCGGGGCAAGGCCGGTGTGGTTAGCAGTTTGCACCGAGTGCGCAACTTCAATATACCACACAAGTTTTAGAAACGTTCTACTAGTGTACCTATCTACCCACTAACCTTTAGTGTTAGCTATGCAAACTAAATAATAGACGTTTTTGCGTCACAACACGATCGCGTCCGAACTGTACCACAAAGCGTTTAGGACTTGAAACTTTAGCAAAGGATGCCTTTCAAAATCCAGTCACGGTGAGTGTTGCGCCGGCGATGAACCAAGCTCTCATTTAACAATCATAACAATTGTTCGGTCTGTTACCTCAACGGTAAAGCAAAGTTTTTATACGTATTTTGTAAGCATTCAGAAAATTTACCATTTGTTACACAAGATCACAGTTCCTATTTTGGATAATGGAAAACGCGTTTTTTTCCGAGGTTACAAATGGCATATATGAATTAATTATTAAACCGCCGTTGCTCTTATATAGATTTTTATTAAAATATTAAATATGGAGTTAATCACAAAAGCGTCGCGGAATGAATTGTCGACATTAGATAAAAACAAAGAAACTCTCACTTTAAATAGCTGCTAAAATTCCGTTACAAATTCTCACATTTCCTCGAATTCAGGCGGCGCTCGTGTGGATCATTTGAATTATAAAGTGAGAAGCGAGTGCATGCACAGTGCATAAGATACCTTGGCTATGTAAATGAGGCGAAGCTGCAGTCTAAGTAAGGGCGAGTTTACACCTGCGGGTCGCGACCGCTGTCTAGGGGACGCGATTAGGTTACGAACCCGGTCATAGTTCAATCACAGGGGAATACGGTCAACTACTTATTTTTAACTCGTTTAAGACGAATATATTAATGAAATTTTATTTATTAATCGTTCTAGCACTTTCGGGGCAACGGTCTTTAAAATGCGTCGGATGCAGCAAAAAAATATTAAAATTAATTACACTAAGAAGGTGGTCTTCAGACCAATTATTTTATTTAGCAAGACTAGAGAGAGAAGTGACTTTAGGCTAAATTAAAAAGTACTTACAGTAAAGTTACCGACAAAGGTGTTTTCACAGATTTTCCAGAAATCTCAGTACAGTGTAGTAATAAATTCGGCAGTTTCGTCTGAGAAGTAAATGAAACAGCATTTAATTGTAAGTTACCCAAACAAAACAACAAGACGGATCCCAATAAAGCACTCTAAACCAACAGATAGAGAAATAAGTTTAACTCTTACAACGATCCTGTGACCGTTACTCAAAACTTCGGGGCGGCTTTGTTCAAAACACGAAACTAATTTATTCGTATCTCAGCGTACCATTCCACCGTACTAAATAATCGAAGAGCAAATTATAAATGCGTATTAACGGTCAAGTCGTAGTTCAAAGATTAGGGCAGAGGGCAACCCTTTCCTACGACTCGAGTTGTATCGCCGGTAAGGTGAAGTCTCAAATTATATCGGATCACTGGCCTGGACTTGAATCCCGATGCATGCTCAAACAATATTTGATATATTTTAATAAAAGCCGTCGTGCCCTTTGTATTTCAATGTTAGCCAACAAGTACTGGCCATGCTCTTTTTGTGAACTTAGTGAGATTACATACTTCAATTTTGTAACGGATTTAATCTGTAGAGTGGATTTCATATTTATTACAATAATGATGTTCTTTTAAAAGTTAATTTAACAGACAACTCTTTGGAGCATTATGCCGAAGCCGATATTTAGAGAAAGGTTGAAAACCAATGTTAAGTCAGAATGGGCTGTTTAATTAATGAACCTGAAGAGCAATTGGAGGAAAACAGGTGGATTTAAGTCAGTATAAAGGAAGTTATGTGTTCATTTTCTACTTAAAAAAGGAACCTCATATTTAAAAGCTCTGATTAAAATGTGTTAACATAACAAGACATTTACGAAAAATTGTGTTCAGTTCCTATCAAAAATGTCGGATTAGATCTTTCCAATCCATAGATCCAGAAAACAGTTCTTTGGGTTACCTACCACAAAGACTAGTAAAAATAAGGATCTTTTCTAAAATCTAATCTACAGATGGACCATAACGTACTTAAGTGAATAATACAAAGGCTACTAATGCATAATTAACATTCTTAGCTTCCCTTTTCAATATGTGCATTTTAATACGTAGTATTGGTCGGTGATGTCACGCGTCGTCAAGTCTGCTCTATTCGGGCTGAACCCCGCGGTCAGTCACGGAAGTGCAAACCCTTATCGCGGATCGACACACAACACAAGTGGTATCGTCAAGGGCGGCGACGACGGCGTCGGCGCGGCGCGATCGGCGCCGAGCGTCGCGTGCGGCGCCCGTAATGGATATTGATGGCTATGGCGCGACTAATTAGCCCCCACCGCCACCTTCCCGCCATGCCTGCTTAAGCTCTTTTTTTCACGGTGACAACGGGCGATACAACACGCTTAGTCGCTGCTCATCAATCTCCCGGGAACCTATCTCGTTCGACCACTCGAATGAATCGAGCGATCGCTGTCTCGGGATGACATCATCCGCGTGCGTACAGATTAGATTCTGGCTCGTGGGAGTGACGCCGATGCGCGTCCAAACAATATCATTCGAATTAGAAGCCGGCTTGGTCTGGGCGGTATCAATCACCGTGGGCGGGCCGCGCGACATTGGACTTCAATTAGGCGGGCGGCGCGTGTGATTGCTCTCACTCCTCTACACGCTAAAGGGTTACTTGACCCACTTATTAGGCTCGACGTACGACTCCTCGCACACCGGAAGCTCGGAAATGAACAAGTGATTCAATATTTATTCGAGCTTATATTATAGTCCTGTCTATGTTCCTAGCGAATTAAAAACAACTACTGAGTTATAAATTGGATAATTTTTAACCGTATGTTTTTACAATTAGCATTTAAGAGTTAACGACTCTTATAAAAAGAGTAGCTTATGAATACGAAAATTAAATATTATCATATTCAGCTATCTATGCTATAACAGAATGTGGGTACATTATGAAACTATGTACAAATTAAAGCGGCAACCGTGACGGGAGAGCAGATTAAAATAATGATCGCTTATTAAAATTGTTAATTAACTTAAACGAGTTAGAACATGCACTTGAGCGCTGAATCTCATATCTTAGAGATATTTTAGTGAAGTTAACAAGCATGTAAAGTGTAACGATGTGTCATACAAGTGCTAAATAACAGGTTTGGTAGACGTCTACACTGCGGAGCGGCTGAGCCCGCCTCGGACTGCTATTGACCACAAATAGGTCGCAGATTAAATAACACTACACCGACCTGTGCAGGTTTCTAAATATGTACAAAGCGATATTATTATAACCGCAGAATATTTCGCAACTGTGATATCAACTCCGGTGGGTGAACGTAAGCGACACGCTGGGTGCAAGCGCCCAAACTTTGTGTGGCAGCCAGTGTTTACATATTACCTACGTAAGATCCAGTTCATGCAATTTTGACATATTCTAATTTGCATTTATGCATGTAATTCATACAACGAATAGTTTACATCAGTTTGCATAATAACATTGCATATCTTTTATTTTCAAACCTTTCCCTTGAAAATAAAACATCAAACGCTTAAGTGCAATTATTGTAAAACTTGCAACAAACACAGTAATACCATGTATTATCTCAGAAAGCTAGTCTGTTACAATAAAACCAATTACATTTATTTCTATTGGTCCACTTTAAAATTGCCATGCCAAATGAAAATAAGTTATTGTCTAATTCGGTTGTCTGCAGTAATTTGGTGTAAAATTGTTGGATTAAGTGAGAAGGTCAGGCGCCGGCATGGGAACTCGATAGTCAATTGATTTCGTTCTGATCGTGTTGAAACTTTCACACACTGCAGTGCATGACTGTCCAATATTTAGTGCATTACCAACTAATAGCTGTTACGCCACCCCCTGAGAAACTGAGAAGTTGTGGTGAACTAATCTAGCAGATAATTTCCTACAAGTTCTGTTGAATTTCCTCACTCGTACGACTGTGGTAATTTATGTATATAAAAGGCAAAACTGACTGACTGACATATCAACGCACAGCCGAAAATACTTGGGGTATAGGAACGTAAAGTTTTGCACAAAGCTTCCTTTTATAATGTGAGCGAGCACTAAGGGGTTTTGAGGGGTTTTTTTATGGTACGTTGAAAAGTGGTGCAAAATTTTATTCGTTGGACACTTGAAATTTTGCGTAAATAGTAACCCAAGTAAATAAAAAAAGGCTTTTCATTATTCGTTCTTCAAAAATACCTTTACAAAACGGTGTAGGTCTTAAAGGTTGTATGGGAGAATTTTATTTCTTTGGGTTAATAATCTTGAAACTTGACACTAATTCTAATCAGTAATAGTTTTTCAAAACAACCCTAAAAAAACGGTCTGAGGGGTGTTAAAATTATCATAAAAATATTCTCGCGAACGAAGTCGCAGGCACTTTACTAGTAAATAATGAAAAGGTTAACGACTTATTGACATCAATGATCAAGATGAGCAGCTAAACGTTTCCTATAAATGCAGTTTGAATGACAACAAACAGCCTGTATCTACAGAGAGAGGCGTAGTGTGGACTAATTTAGACGTGGGCGATGCCAGGCTTTTTTCTTTTATAAATTCGAAAACGCGACAGCAACTGTCGCAACCCAATGAGCCCCGGGGCCCTGTAACGCAAGGAAAACATAGGAACATAGGAGTGAGTTTTAGTCAGTAAAAGTCTGACGTCCCTCCCGTTCCGCCCAAGGGCTCCCGCGAAGTAAGTACTTCTCCCGAAGTCATTGGATGATTTACCACCTAAAAAAATGTCGCATCCCAGTGTTCAACCACATCGTCCACTGCCATCAGTTGAAATAATGGTCAAACTCAAGCCTATCAATTATAAAAAACCCTAATTTTTAAGGAGCGCTCGATTGCACTAGGCCCTTTTGGGTGTGAGCCCGTGGGCAAGGACTTCACCTACGCCTAACTACGCCACTATCTACAGGAACTTCACAAGTCTTTCATGTTCGGCTCGCCCTCCTTCGGCAACTAGGTTATCTTTATTATAACATTTCTTTCAAGTTTGCTGTTTCATGAATATTAATATAGGTAATATTGCGAGCACATTATTCGATATAAATAGGTCTATAAATAACAGGGTAGCGTGGTTGATTTATTAACTGTTTGATAACAAGCAGTAAGAGTCACTTGCCATCAATCAATCAAGTTGTCGTTACCACTATGTAAATGACTGGATGTGCAATATCCATCACTATGCGCGGACGATGTATGATATTGTTTCTGTATGCTGAACTTTATACGAGATTTATACTTACACTTTATTTATAATGTTACTAGCTGTTCTGCCGTGGTTTGGCCTGGGTCTTTGGTTACAGCTTCGCTCCCGTGGGTCGTAGAATGATGTATACGCCTTCATCGATAAATATGCAACACTGAAATAATTTTGCAATTCGAACAAGTAGTTCCTGAGATTACTGCGTTGAATGAAACCAACTCTTCATTCGTTATGTTCCTCATTGGTCTCCTGGACGCAAGCGTTGATCGTGGGGTTCTCGGTTCAATTGCCAGGTCAGGCAAAAATTGCTATTAAGTTTTTCTATTAAGAATTACTTTGTAGCAGCCTGGAGTTCGGAAGTTGTTCACATAAAACCGTTGGTCCTGCGTGTGATTGCTCTCCGGTCGTGTCGGATTGTAGTCCCATCGGACTATGAGAGTAAAATCCAGAAAGTGCACCTATGTGTGTGCACTATAATATTTTCTGCGTACGTGGCTATTCTCTTTAGAAACTGGCCACCGTGATCAAAACTCGACCGGCAGGCTTAATATTATTAATGTAATTTGTACTTTTGCTTTCGAAGACGTTTAATTTAGAAAAAAATAACCAGTTGGCAGACGATCTTAGATATATTAAATAATAAAACAACATTAAAGTAACAACCGTAGTTCCTATCGGATGTAATTTAACCAGAAATGTACTTCAATAACCGGAGAACAATAGTAAGATAATCTCGCACATCCAAGTATTATTCCACATTTGGCCTTCTGACTGCTGTTTTTCTACATAAATTTATCATTTTATCATGTTTACAGCTCTTAAAACTGTGTCGATTATAATTATGGAGCCTACGAGTAATATTAAAATGTTAATTTTATAGAGGTTGACGCACAAGGTACTTGTTGATAGTCTGTACTATCAGTCACAGTGTAGTCTCTACGGACGGCGCTCTTCTCAGACTCTGACATTAATTGACATTCACCTGAAAGCCGATGGAGTTTGCGTGTTAATTGATAGATCTCGACAGTGAATCCCAGCGCTGGAATTATCAGTGAAACTTCGATGTATGGTAGTATAAGTACTACAGAAAATCGCAGTCATCTGAAATAGCTCTCGATACCTGTAATACTAGAGATCTTCAACCGCTTCTTGTGCACATGCCAATTATCTCTTTCTGGTTCAAAGATAAGAAGGCGCTAAGGTCGTCCGCGATAAACGAATTTGATTAAAAATTTAACGTGCACAAGATTAGAGCGGACTTTTTAATCAGTTGGGAACACGACTTCATTTTTACGAGCATCGTCTTTGCAGTTCTTTTTTAATTGCCTCTCGACGCGCCCGGGCCGTGTAATGCGCTATTTAATGATGCTTCAAAATGTAAAATGCATTGCTGCACCATCTTTGTTTTACTGCTTCTTACTAAAAAGATCATGCTAAGTGCTCGTGATGTTTTCAACCTTATTATTAAAAGTTGAGATGAATTAAAAACGCTAATTTACTTCAGCTTACTTAAGCTAGCAGCCAAAATTGGGTACTTTTCTATGTTTATTTTTGTTCTATGTTTTATACTATTAATGTCTCTAAAAAATATCAAAATCGGTTATCAAACGAAGCAGCAAATATTATTTTAAATATTGGCATGACGAGGACGAGTGGGGGGGGGGGGTCACGGTGGGAACATCTCGCTAGCTCTTTTATACGCATGTTACATAATGGCGGTGACATCACTTTTCTGTTTATGCATCCCTTTTCTGATACTTGATAGTTTCCCTTTCTACCAGATTTCAAGGGTTCCTAACTTGTTAAAAATTGTTTCTATTTTCTATGTATGATAAAGTACTATTTTAATTAGGTAAATAATAAAAACAAATCAAATATCCAATTCGATTTTTCGAACCGGTCGAAAATTAAATTACACGTGCAAAACAAGGTAGACATTACTATGCTTAACGAAAACAAAATGTTGAACATAGTCGGTAATGGTCATTTTAATCAGTTACAACGAATCAAAATCGAGACGTATTTGAATGACTTTATCTGACGCAACGCACTGTTTTGTTCCGGTTCAAAATCGACATTGAACAAATTCGTTACGCCGACAAGCGAGAACACCAAGTAAAAACATGACCAATCTAAATGTTATAGTCAAATAAATGACAATTTATATAAAAAAGGAAATTGCTTTTTAATATAACAATACACAAACCGTCAATGCCGTTAAGCTATGCAAACAAAATACTGGAAAATGTTTGACGAGAGTGAATATCATAACTAGGGATCGATTACTGCCAACTAAAAAACGAATACTAATCTAATAAATCCATCACGGTATAAAAAAAAAAACATAGCGTACAGCGGAGGGAGTAATCCATCACCTGCGTATATTCAAAAAAAAAAAAAACTGGGCAAGTGCGAGTCGGACTCGCGCACGAAGGATTCCGTACAAACTGAAAACAGTTAAATAAGAATTCATGAATCGAGTCTCGAAGATTTTTTTGTGACGTTACAACAAATTTAAAGTTTTCAGATTTTTTTCTACATTTGTGCCATGAGACCTTGTTCATGCCAAATTTCAGGATTCTAGGTCAACGGTAAGTATCCTAAGAATTTTGATTCCCTTGAGAGTGTCGAAATATACGTTTTTTTTGCAAAATAAAGAAATAAACGGCCATAATCTTTTTTTCCGTTAACTTAGAAGTTTGATGGTTGGGTCTTTACAGATAGACAGACAGACGGACAACAAAGTGATCCTATAACGGTTCCGTTTTTTTCTTTAGAGGTAGGGAATCCTAAAAACAGTTGGGCAATTCAAAAATTGCTCGCAGCATAACAAGGGTTTTGTCGCCTACGCACATCCGTTCGTTTCAATGAAAATAATGTCATAATATTACATGCAAAGAAAAACGTATTTCGAATTAAGCATGCACCCTTACGAGCGGTTGTAGCTGGCACCTAATTAGAATATAAATAATTTGTACCGGCGCGACGGTGTTTACCAACTGACCCTGCCTTTGTAATCTTAATAACCCGACACTCAGTAGTAAAAACTGGCACAATGTAAGTAATTCGCATAACTATTTTGTTCTCTCTCCATTACTAGTTGCCAATAACGCAAGTCAATTAGAGGCGGTATGATTAATTGCGTAAATGGCATATTTTATGCATTTTATTACTGATACAGTAGATATCTGCAGTTGAAATCACCAACGAGTTACAACTAAAATTAGAGCGGAAAAACTGGTTTTGAATGTTGAACATTTGTGGCAGGCACTAGATCATAAAGATATTCGCGCTAACGTTTATAGGCTTCCGTATTTCGAATGTTTGGTTACTTGCAGTCCGGCGCCGGCGCAGGACGACCGCGACCGCGGCGGCCATGTGCCACAACAATGGGCTCACACAACCGGTCTCAGGACCGTTACAGATGAGCCACCGGCGACTTCTCCGTCGCCTGTGAATATGCATGAGCCAAGACTTGACCTCGGGTTATTAGACCGCGCGCTCGGAGCGTGGGACCGCTCAGGTAACAATCGACATTTGACATTTGCGTGACAGTCAAGTCACTTCCCGAAGTTCACGTCAAATATATTTTGAATTGATGTTATTGCAGAATAATTCTTATCATTTGTGAAAGGGGGGACATTAATTGCCAATTCGATGTCGTCAATATATATAATATAGTTCTAATTATAATAGTTATTTTATTGTTTATTGATTTCCTCAATATACATAGATATTTCCATCAAGAATTTGTGATAGTTGCATCAATAAACATTGAACGTCGTTGTAATTATTTATGACAGAATCCGATAAAAGAAAGCTGTTGGGATTGTTGGTAAAATGATTTCCTCGGTACTTATTTGAGGTTTTCCCGTATAAAAATCCACAGAGCATTTCGGGTAAGGCGAAGTGCAAATCAAATGTAAGATGGGTAGTCAGAGCGTGAACGGGACGTGGCCATCAATCAGGCGAGAGGCCGCGGGTCAGGCGCGCACCCCGACCACCTGTCGCGCCTGAGCCCGCCAGCTCACACCAATTGCTAATCAGTCACTAAGTTACGCCAAATCTCAGCCTGACAGGGGGACCTCGCACCACCGCGCGAGTAATGCTATTTTGACGAACAAGGGTATTAGCCGCTGCGACAACACATTTTGTCACCAACAGTTTTCATTCAGATCGACCCCTCTACGAGTTGCAATTTTTTTATGCATGTAGGTAATTTTTTAAATTCGATGTGGGCCACAATTAATTTTATTCTGGACTTTCAAGTACTTAAATACTAAAAATTATTAAAAAAAAAAAAAAAATTGGACCGATATAGCCTTTTAACGTCTTTTGTCGCAGAGTTTTCTTTTAATACCGCGCAATAAAAGTAATCTCATGGACCTTTCACCCGTTGAACAAAAGAATTATTGCTCATCGAAAGAGCGGGAATTCTCGCGTAAAATAGCAGACATTTTTGAAATAGCGGTAGCTTGTCATTTGAAGCGTCGGTATCGGAGTCCGGCGAGCGGCGAGCCGCGGCGATCGCTGTAAATTTCATCGCAATAGTGAATGTACACGCGAGACTAAAAATAAACATGGCGGCCACAACGGGCGTAGTCAGGCGATACTGAGATAACTGCTCCAGCGTATATCGCCTACAACAGATCCGGCGCCACTGTGTTGTGACATGCGAATACGTTTCACACAACATTTATTGTTTAATTAGTTGAGTTAATTTTAGTGCACTGGCGTCTTTTGAGTGGGCGCCAAAGTTTTATTTAAATGACAATTTCGAGTTTGCTATTTCTACATTCAATGTAAAGTGCCCGATTGAAAGAACTCTGAAAGTAAAAGCCGGATAACTTAATATTAGAAATGAATCGAATCCGAGATTTATATCTATGGAACAGAGTTATAATAGCTTTAAAAGTTTTTCAGAGAAATAATTTATGAGATGGCAGAGCTGCTTGAAATCAGGCACGCAGAAAAAAACAAATTGATCCTGAGAAAGTTTTCAATCTCTTTCATACGAGGCCAAGTGTGTTCACAGAATTCTTTAAAGATAGTTGGACAATTTTGACGAATAACAACAGATTCAGAGGCTTAGAGAAAAACTCCATGAAACTTCATGAAAGAAAAGCCCTGTTTCGGTGATATTTATTTATCTGAAATTTGACTACAAGTCGTTTATCATCAAGCGTCGTCGTTGTATTGGAAACTAAATCTTGTGCGAACCATGACATATAGCGGTGAGGCAAATGCTACAAAAATGTTATACTTTTACGTCACATACGTCGCGAAAACAAATGGACGAGGAAATTCCCGCATCCGTAAAGGAAATTTGTATACAGAGTTTCAAGAAAATTGTTTCATCTGTGGTAGCACGTAAAGCAGCAAAAGTGTGACAGGCAGAAACAAACTCGATTGAAGAGAGGAACAGAGCTATAGCGTCCGTGGGATTCATCTCGGCCAGATCACGTTCGTGGAACAAAAGGAGCGCGCGGCGAGCCGACACAGGCAAAACGAGCTAAAAAACTTGTGTTCAAATGGAGCTTTTCATACTTAACCAACTCTATGCACTTATAGAGTGGCCCCAAATGACGCAAGCGTCTCCTCAC
Source organism: Leucania comma (assembly GCA_958295575.1). Lineage (NCBI taxonomy): Eukaryota > Metazoa > Arthropoda > Insecta > Lepidoptera > Noctuidae > Leucania > Leucania comma. The sequence continues at coordinate 10,658,294 of OY282468.1, forward strand.
ACTCTTAACTTCTTTAGTTTTTTTTTCGCACGCATTCGATATTTGAATTTATATTAGTATTGAGAACATCTAAAAAGTTTATGGAAGTTAACCGTGAATACCTTCGGCGAAACGAAACGAACAAACGCCAGCTCAAAATGTGCAATGTGACAACTCCATGCAGCATTAAGAAGACATTAGGGGTGGGGTTAGAGCGACGACAGAGGGCGCATTATTTAGCAATTTATCACGTATCCGATAGCAAAGGAATATGAACTTTCTGTAACTGTTGCCTGTTTATTATTTCAATAGTTTCGACTATGTATGTAAACTTTATTTTGAATACGTATAAGCATTATTTACATTGTATGTTCCCTGAAACGTAACGGATAGTCAAATAGAATGTTTGTGATATACATTAGAAAGCATACATTATAGCTGTCACTTTCGCTTGTCGGGCTACAATGACTCGCGTGAAATCACCGCGTGAACCTTTCATCGCGCGTCACTACGAGCTTTCAAAAAGCTTTCAGTGGTCGATCGTGCTCACTATGATTATGAGTGTTGGCAATACATATACGATCCGCGATTGGAGTTATAGCTGAATGAATAAATGTGGAATGTTGGACATCGCTGTTGTATAAGTTGACGCAATGTCTACCACGTTAACCTCTCAATTTGTATGGGTAACTGTGGCGAGCCGCAAAGTGCGGTTGCCAAGCGCCCGCAGCGGAAAATTTGGCGGAAACCGATCGACATCGCGGCTCAAAACTATGCATTTTAAGTCAAATCAATCGATACGCGGTCGGACGCACACGTGTGCTAGTTGTTTATGTGCCACAAAAACCACAAAGTTTTGCGAGATTGCCAAATGTGGAAGTACATACTTCGTATGAAGTGGCTTTTAGGGCTTCCCATGAGAGGAGTTAGCTTACGTTAGTGGACGAATGGGGCACAACTCACGCGGCGTCATTATCGTTACAGTTCAGTGGTCGGCGCCAATTTGAGCGGGTGTGTAACGAGCGCTGCGCCCACACCGGTCCCAGGACTTACTTAATTGAGCTCTCCACACACTCAATTTCTTTATATGAAACTTCAAATGTTATTCAGATATTATGCCATTCAGAATGGGGCGCTGACGCAGAACACGAATTTGCAATGAGGTTATAAAAATTAGGGGGACCGATGAGAACCAGAACTTATGTAAAAATATACCTTTTATTCGTGTTTAAACCCTACTAAACCTAAATTTGCATTGAACAACAAAATTACTGAGTGTAGTAACGTATACAGAACTATCGTCGAGGTTGATGGAGGTAGATGGCCCGTGGTGGAGCCGGGTACCGGAGCGTGCCTGCTCCCGCACCCATAAATATTTTACGGTGCACTCCTTTATGGTATTGTGATTAGATTGTCGCGCTGCTTGTGCCACGCGAATCTATGGTATATCGAATTCGGAATAAAGTAAACGCGTGTCTTGAGTATTTTGCGTATGTATTGAAATTTCGTCAAGAACTATGTGTGTTGCTGTAGCTTCACATCTGTAAGTACCACCGTAGAGGCCCAGTAGGGTCGAGGCCTAGTCTGGGGCTTTGGGGAGGAATGAAAATGCATATCAGGACCCCGGATCCAAGGCAGGGAAGGAACAGGGTAGGTTTTTAGTCAGTAAGAGTCTGATACTATTTCCCGCCCCACCCAAGGGCGGGATTTGTCATTGGATGATTTTACCTACCATAAAAAAAAATCTGTAAGTACCAGTATCTTCTCGTCTAATAAATGGTTTAGTTATCGACGAAAATGTAGATAATAAATTTTCCATGTTTTCTGAAAGTAGAGCCTATATAATATCATAAATCTGTTAAGCCAATACAGCAACTAGCGATTAAACCGAACGCAATATGCACAACACTTCTCCAAGCAGATATCTATAAATATTTTGACAAGCCCGGGGTGAGTGTTATATTTTCGTTTCAATATCGGAATAATAAATATGAAATAGCGCAAGGTGGGTTAGATAGTGTTGTAAAAGTGTACGATCTAGGAAAACCGGGGCGAAGGAACATGTGTACACGGTGCTGGAGAAGGGGAACCGGGGAAGTGGTAAGGTCGCGTTACGCCGTTTGAAAGTGAGATGCGAGGCGCCAGGAGAGCAACAAATTAAGTCCCCGCGGGGAGCGCCACCGCCCACGCCCGCGTTGAGAGCCGCCTGCGATAACGTCTCGCCGAAAGGAAAACTTGAATATTTCCAACGAATTACGTAACCAAATTCGCTGAATAAAAGTTCTCGTACGTGCCCCGACAACCGGCAAAGTATTATTGAAGTTCTCTTTACATTCTAATTAGGAGTTAAGAAGCGTTTAATCGTAGAATATGTCGCCTTCGAGAATACATTACACGGGGAAGTTTTATTGAATACAGTAATTGTACAAGTATCTGCTATCAATTTTGTTTGTAAGTGAGTTCAGTGCTCCAATAATGTTGTAAATATGTTAGAGCTTTCCAACTTTTGCGAATATATAGAGATATGTCATCACTAAGCTTTAAAGAACTGAAACATTATATTAACACATACATATTACACTTCTTAACGAACTTTTCGGATTCTTAGACACGTCAGCAATGTAAGCCTTCGAAAGGATTTTACCATATTCTTATGGAAAAAGTGGGAAATCTATGTGCAAGGCATGTGACATTCACGCCAAGGAACTTTTATTTTTTGGTGTTAGAAAGAAATGCAGTAGAATTTTCCAATTACTAAATATTTTTGCTCATGATGACTGTCCATAAATTTATTACTCCTAATACCAAGAGTACAGAGCATATGATGAAAATATTTTATTTTATTGGCCAATATTACCTTATTTTATATTACGTTATTCGAAAAAGTTATAGTCGTTTCACGAGAGAAATAAAACTCTTACCGCAACATAAACTTTATCACATAAAGTCATAAATATTTTGTACGAATATCACTTCCCCCGTTTGAGGTGTGGCATTGGCGTTCAGTTCTAAATGTGAATTTTAAAGTTTATTGGTAGCAAACTTCTTTTTTTATTCAACGTTCATTTATTTCAGTAGCATTTAAACTGCACGACCGTTGTTTTAAAGGGATACAACCAGTTTTCTGTATTTGATTATGGAATCGTTGGAATAAGCACAGAACATAATCAGTCTTATTTTATTAACAGAAGAATTCTTGAAGAAGTAAATGTCAACACAAACTTGCATTTTTTCTCATCTTTCTTTAATTTTAGTTTATTATTTGATTTAGTTTTTTTTTTTTAATTTAGTTTTTAATATTGCCATTTTTTTTTATAATATGTACATACTTGTGTCTAAATACACGTGCTAGATGCAAGTCAATCAACAACCTACAGGGGATCGCAACTGACTATTATATTCTGTCCTAGCTCAGAGGACACCGGTGTCCTCTCACATCCACGCCACTATAGGCCTTAATTCCGATGTTTAGAGTCTACTTTTGTATGAACAAGTTGGGTAGTTGTGGATCGAAGTGTTAAACACGAGTTACCTCGTAACCTATCTAGAAGAGCAGTACTGCACCCAATAACTAGTCTAGTAGTAGTATATATATATATGTAAACATGTCGCTGTGTAACCCAATAATATACGTAAGCTAGTTCCAAATTTATCAATATATTTTATTATTATTATAGTCTTATAATTTTCCCACTGTTGGGATTCGGACCTCTTCTCTAGGAGATGTAATGTACTGTATTCCACCAAAGGCCCGGAGTGGTATGGTAAAAAATCTTGCGTGAAAACGTTGTAAAAGTACAAAATAGCAGAACGTTATAAATTCACTGCGAATGCCTGCATTTGAAACGACACTGCTGTATTAACGAGCAGATTAAACAAGCGAGAAATAATAGACGCACGATACAGTTAATGACGGACCCATAAAAAGAAGGAAGAAATCTGCCAATAGCAAAGCTTAAGCGAGGGTATAAAATTAAATGGGTAGAAGGCGTTTTTACAAGTTTATCGAGCGTTCCACATCGGGCAGACGTCTAATGGGCTCGCAGGCGCCGCGCACGCTGCCTGTCTGTCTCGGCGGCAGTGACGTGCCCGCCAGCTCGCCAGACCGTATGAAACCGACATTTAGACCTTACCAATTTCCGATCGATAGCCAGCTACGAAAACGTTTCACTTATGACATGTCACGCTATGTTACACTCATGATGGTGGAGCGATAATAGATTAAAGAGTTCCTTATGAACAAGTGACTGTAGCGAGAACAAAAAGGTCGGAATGGGGGCTACTTACACAGAACGGCGCGGTTGGCTGCCCCCTCGCTCCGCTTTTAATGCGGATTTATCGACTCAAATTAATCGTGTAAGTAGAGAGCCGGCCGAGAAAAGTTGCGTGAAACGCGATAAAAGACCTCTATTCGTTCGAAAAGCCGTTCATTGGGATTTAACTAAATTGACCTTCGTTTGCTGTAAACCTGGTTGAGTGATCTTATTGAAGAGTGTATTTTACAAAGACGAAGAAGTTTTTAATCATTGCATCGAATATTTTGAGTCGTAGTCGCCGAGATCGCTTGAAAAGTCAACAAGCTGAAGAGGCAGTGAATACGCTTGTCATATCTGTCGAAGGACCGATGCCCGGTGGAGTGGACAAGACTCTGTCTGACTGCAAGGGGACTGTGAATCGGCAAACACAGCGTGACACATACACCCTTCAGTCAGATTTAACCAGGACATAAAAATGGTTTGTGTAGCCTAATATCTACTAGAAGACTTGCATTTAAACTACTGATGAACAAATCTTTTTGAGTTATGGTAAGATCTGCCCAATAGTTATAATTTAGATAAAGTTAAACCTGAGTGAATTGTAGGTCGGGTTTGAACCCAGCCAGGCGCCTTATATTGTGTAATTTATTTCATCACCACTGCTCTCAAAACGGTGAAGGAAAACATCGAGAGGAAACCAGCATGTCTTAGAAACAAAAATTCAAAGACATGTGACATCCACCAACCCGCAGTAGGCCCGCGTGGTGGATTACGGCCCATTCCCTCTCCTATAGACGAGGCTTGAGTCCCAGCAGTGAGAACATTTTAAGGCTGAGCTATGCTATGCCAAGTTAACGGATTAATTTGAATATTTATTTTTACCAATATTTTATTCTGTTTCCATTATGATAAAAACAAGAAGAAACCATAGTTAATATTAAAAAAGCTTTAATCAGAAAACGAATGGCCATGACATGACATGCGAATCTCCTCATCTATATGATAGAAGCATGTTTTGTAAACAGCGAGTAGCGTGGCGGTGCGGTTTCGGGTGGATGTCGAACGCGACTGGGTCTCCGGAACGACACGTCAGCCCACAATCTCATTTGTGCTTCCCACTACAACGAGCGACACGTAGGAAATGAGATGCGATTAGCTTACCCAGCCGGCGAACATTTGCTCTGTACATCGGCACAACATTCACATAAATTTAAAATAGCTGTGACAACAAACCCGTAAGGAAATATTGCCTGTTTATCAGCTCAGGTACACCCTACTTTACATTTAACATGTTCAAAGCGAGATTTTAACTTTATAAGGCACACAATCGCCCTAATCGAGCCGTTTCACTTACACATTCAACTGCAGTAAGTTACCATTGTGCGCTCTCTTGACTTTTGATAAATGATCCGATTAAAATGAGATTGCTGATAGTCTCTTTTTAGTTTTAGTACGGTTCTATATACCTGATCGTGAGAAATGGAATACTAAATGCTGACGATGAGATTCGTGAAACGATAGATATTACAAATGGTTATTATTTAAATTGCTTCCATTCAAATAGGTACCATTACTGGCAAGAGCAGGCAGTATCTTAGAATTATAATGCGAAAACCTAAACCCCAATAAAGTGAATGTTAAGAAGTCGTGTTTGCTGCCAAAAGAAAACACTGCAATAAGTTACAATCAGATCCGTCGCAAGTAATTCACAAAAGATATTTGAAGCGAAATGGTTTCTAGCAACTTTTGGAATAGAAAATTCTCAAGGAATAGCTGTGTGTTCTTCGACGGGGAGTAGGAGTGATTCCGAGCCGCTTACACTGGCACCCGCTCCGGGACTGCATAATACATTGCGGAGAATGCACCGCAGTTTGATCCCTTTCTAGACAAGGTAAGTACGACTGTACCCCGAGTGGAAAGTTCTCTTGATGTTACCTCCACTTTTCTACCAAGTAAGGACATGAGCCAGTAAGGGGCTTTACGGTTTCAACGTAAATTGACAAAGTTTTGAGTATGACATCTCTTTGTCTTCTTACAAAGGAATATCGACCATGTTCAATTATTTATGACTAATTGTTCTTACAACTTTGGAAGTGCAAAGTTCGAGCGAAGGTATTAAAGGGATAGGTACAAACTTGTGTGGGAATAATGAAGGCATTTAGGGGTACACACACAGTCGAGACATTATCAATAAGGCACCTTCAGGAGCTAGTGAAATACTGTGTTATTAGTACAATATCGACGTAAAGTTCGTAGTAGCAAAACAATCTTTGGTTTCGATCGTTAAAGAGGAATGCTAAAGAATTCAGTTCCCGGCCACGTCCACGCTAGCTCTACTGCTCGTAAAAGTTTGGTGTATGGATAATAAATATGCTGTTGTTACCCGAAGAGACTCCTAAAACGAGCTGTTGTTTGTTCACGTAAGCGCTGCATCTATTAATAAAAAATATTTTTACGAGAATGCTTTTACAAACTTTTTATAAATTACATGTCTAATCAAGATTTCAAATAGATTTTTTTATATTACTTTTTATATTTTTAACGTCGATTTGCACCGAACAATAAAGAGAAAGACAAGTACTGGAATTATAGCTGTCAAGCACAAACAGTTAATTTGGTTTCAGTTCAATTATAAATTATAAAGTTACTTACTTCGGAATATTTAATTAAAACATAAGATAAAATATTGCAATGACGTAATTATCTTTTAATAAATTTGTTTCATAATCATTCTCAATGAGTTTTATTTAATTTATGCTAGGTACACTGCTCTTATGAGGTTACTTAATTAGCTTAGATTATACAGAGGTTTTGGAATTAAGGCTAAAAAATATGAGTTTCATAGAACAGAACATCTTGAATTTTACAGATTTCAGAGAAAACAGCTCTGAAATATGCTATTTTGTAAGCACAGTTCTTACGCTACAGTTGTGTAGTCTTCGCGGAGAGGCAATCTGGCATTTATTAATGCGGATCGGCCTGGCAGGCTCAGACAATGGCGAACATGTTTCTCCGAAATTGTGGACCGGAGTAGTGGACCTGGCCTACGTAGCACGTACACAAACCTTAGGTAAACGACGGCCCACATAAGTAATTCAGACGGTACGAATAAACAAAACAAGTTTAAGTAGTCTTCTTTCATGCATATCTGAGTGCTACTTTTGTACATTGATCTATTTAGTTTTTAAGTGAGTTAAATTGTAACGACACGCGTCGTTTTCCAATCAATTCAACAAAGGACGGTGTTTTTAGGCGACATCGTGCAAGGTTAACCGGTGTTTCCTCGTTTGACAAAAACTTTATGTGTTCAAAATCAGGCAACACTTTTATTGAATTGCCGTCTGGTTACCTTGGCAGATTAATTTATTGATCCTAGTTCCGCTGACATTTGATAGTATCAAGTCAGAAACACATATACGATTGTAAGTATGTTATTTTTTATCAACGTCGAGGAAATGATTAATGAACAAGATTATTTGTGAATCAACAGATAGACAGGCTGCGGTTTGGTTGTTTTTGAAACAGTATTATGGAAATGCACAGATCAAGTGTGACCAAGACGAAGAAACACAACCGATTTTCTGACCTGCTGACCAGATACCTACTAGACTAATGAAGAAAACTGATCGTCGAATGAAAGTTTCATTTTAAAAAAATCCATGAAAATATCGAGAAAACTTGAATCATTTTGCTGAGCAAAAGTTATGAAAGATAAGCGAGTAAGATCTTGGTATTTTGCCAAGAGAGTAATCATGAAAAATATGACAGAGAAACAGTACGATATTAAAATACGAAATAAATTTTCAGCTAGACAAAATATTACAAAAGGATAGCGTAGTAGTGTTGATTTATTATGAGCAAGGTATGCGATTGATTTGTCATTGCGGTAGAGATAACTTTTAAAATGAATGTAATGTTTAACTTACTTTGAAGAGAGCTCCTTTACAATGATATATGACTCCGGGCAAAAATCTGAAACAAACAACAGTAATGTTATAAAGTTGAATAGGACTTGCACGTCGCTTTATCTTCTTTATTGTAATACATAGGAGAATAAAAAATAAAGTAGATATAAGTTTAAAGTGAGCTATAACTGGGTAAGATAAATCGCTAAACTGATATCATTCTTAGAACAAATTGGCGGTTGAATATAAAACTAAATCAATTACAAGTTTTCCAATATGCCCGGCAAATTATACCAATGTTAAACTTGCAATAGCCGCTCCACACGGCTTCTTGCAGACTTCTCTTCAAATTGAAGTTTGGAGCGTTCGCGACGCACTCGGCTTGATTTACACACACACACAAACACTGAAGACACAACCATATTTTATGTGCATTTTAAGTCAATTGTGTTGCGATGCGTGACTTTAAACTCCTACTTTATTTTCTTTCGACCGTCTGGCCGTTTTAATTCGGTTCTTGCTGCATGATACGATAGGAACGTCCACTGGTTTAAAGATTCTTCATAAATGCAAAATTTTTGTCTAACCTTCCGGTAAATAATAGAAACGGTGTATTTTGTACTTTTCCGTTTATATTGCAAATTCCCAAGTCGAGAGTTATAACAATAAATCTGTACGGGGCCCCTGTAGTGTTTACTGTGCAATCACGTCGCTATTCTAGTTACATAATTCCCTTTTGTAGCGCACAACGAAAAAGCTGCGCTTAAAAACTCCATTACTGGGCGGCATTCGTTTCGCCATGACACAATACGCGTTAACCGACAAAATGAGAGCGTCGTAGCTAGTTACGGAAATAAAAGCTGTTATTATGAATCGTAGCGATGGCGCGCGGTCGGTGGTAGCACGGCGTGCGCGCGGACGAGGCGCGGAAGCAACGCGGCGCGGCGGCGCGGGCGGGGCCAGGTAAACACTGTTATTTGCATTACACGCCCCGGCCCTTGGCTAGGATTTGTGACATCCGCCGGTAAGCTCAGCGAGCGCTCTCCCGCGGCAACTCTAATTATTGTTGAATTCATTACAGAAACGGCGACATGTACAAGATTGGATTTTGTGCAAATATCTTTACAAGCTACATTACCTTTTCTCAGTATGCGATTGCTATCTTATTGCTGAGTGTAATAGTTAGCTAGCGAAGCGAACTCTACGACCGCGACGGCGACGGTGAGATATTGTACCGTAAGAGGAAAAGCTTCGCATTCACATTTATTAACTAATTAACGCTATGAAACGGTGGTTGCGTTTTTAGAAAGATAGTTTAATTTAATTTACACGATTGAAGAGACAAATGTTTACGTACTAGTTAAAATAATGGTGAAAGGAAATAAAACAGTCCGTATTAGGTCTGGAGATGGGACTAATAAGAGGCAACAGGGCGCAAGCGAGCTTGTTGAGCGAGCAGCGACGGGGCAGCCGAAGTGTGCAAGTTTCACGCTTGCGGCGACAACGTGTAACGCGTCTTTTTACAGAACGTCTAAAATGACGGGCGGAATTCAAAGGCTTGAGCTAGTTCCGTGGCGCCGCGACAGTTCGGAGACAAAGGCCCCACATATCTGCACAAGAGTGCCTAACAATTGAATTTTCAGATTTTTCAGACATTTTATAAGTGGGATTTTCACTATAAAATCATTTTTGATAGTTTATTGTTAAAATCAACACGTGAACAGCAGTTTTTGTATGTCGTTGTAGTTCAGAAATATTGTTTATGTCTCTCGTTGTAGCTCAGAACTGAGGCTTGCCCCTCGTTTTAGCTCAGAATTATAGATTGTGTGTCTGAGTATAGGTAGGTAAGAACTATATTTTATGTTTCTCGTTGTAGCCAAGAACTACCTATAGTTTATATCTCTCGTTGCAGCTCAGAACTATAGTTTATGTCTGTCGTTGTAGCTCAGAACTATTATTATAAGTTGAGATTGTTGTACCTCTTGTGACCTATGGTTCGAGATAGCGGGATACACCTCTGAGCTAGCGTCGCTCAGACAACAATAGAGAAACTTTTGAAACACACTGAACATAAGGAATTGGCTTTTGCTACGGTTAGCATTTATGCTCGTAATGAGAAAACTGTTTTTTTTTTTATAGTTATGAACCATTTATAAAGCAACTGTTAAAGTAAACGGCAAGTATCAAAACGATCCGAGAAGATTTTTTAATGGACCATGATAATTATCAAACTAATTGGCAGGTCGTGCTCAAGATGAAATAACATCCATTAACTGGTTCCTGTTACAACAATATTTGCTCACTTGAATATGTTCAAGAAGAAACGGTATATTGGATGAATTAGAAGAGGTTCTTTCGATCACTTTAGTAGTTGTATGATGATAAAGCAATTCTGTGACTGCATTTATTATAGTTATCTCTCGTTCCATTAAGTTACGTCACGAATGCTTAACTTTCTGGTGTTGTTCTTAACTGTTATGAAGCTTAAAGCTTAATTTTAAGACAAACAAGATAAATATTAATGCAAACAAAGTTACAGCTGAAAACTTTTAGTACCTAATGTTATTAAAACAATATTTTTGAAGACCATGTTGCAAAATACCTGTTTAATATGCGAGTTATTCAGTTTATTAGCATAGATGAGAGTAGAAAACTTTTGTATTTTCAGAAAAAAAAAAAACTTTAAACCAAGAATTTTATTATTAAAGTTTTATAACACGCTTTCAAAACTCAATCGAAGTGCGCGGCACGTCGTACGTAAAACTCGACGAAAGTATGACTATGACAAAAGCACGTGCGCACCCGAACCTTCCAAACTTCCCGAAGGACACCGCGACGTTATTTAGGGGCGTTTCTGAAAGGCAAGGTGTGTCGTCTCAGGCCCAAGGGAATTCACTACGCTTTAAAGCTGGTAATTTGATGTGAGTCTTTCGAGATTTTTCCATCTTCCCGGGTCGTTCGGGGAGCGGGCGGATTAGGCCACGCACGGCATGGGCGAGGGCGGCGACGCGCCAGATTAATGTCGCGAGCTTTGCGCCAAATTTAAAATGTCACGTTCCATTTTTCCAGCCAACAGAACCCGTTAACGACCCGAACAGTTAATACTTCCGATTGCACGCATTTCTTACGCAATAAGAAATGAACACGGGAACGGAATAAAAAGTAACATGCCTAGGCGCTCAATTACGTATAGGTACATTATTTACAGGCATTTTATTTATAAGAAAATATAATTTGCAAAGTACCCACAGTTGAATAAAGTTATTTCAGCGTTACTTAACAAAATAAGCAATCTTGTAGATGACGACGTGATAAGACTAGAGACTGAATAGTCGTCCTTGAGACAAATAAAGAAGAAAAAACTGCCAGAGGTCAATGATTCCTATGTGTGTCTGCAGCACACATACGCACATGTATTATCCAAAGTGTAGTCAACATGGAAACAGGGCGTAGGAAAAAAGGCCAAGTCGTAAAACTGGCGCCCACCAATCGCCAAATAAGGCCGGCGAGCCGCGCGGCGTCGTCCTTGACTCCCGGCCAAATGACATAAGTTGGCCCATGGGCGCGGATTCTTGACTAATCGATAAACAAGACGGAATGGATGAAGAACCCAAACACTGAATCGCCGCACCCACGCTAAGCTATTAACTTGCCGACTAATTTGGGCATGATTCCATAAAACTGTTGAATCAAACGCAAAAAGCGTAGACAATAGTCACACGGTCAATTCAGCTTATGCAGTCAAAAAAAATTGCACAGTACTTCTTTGTCCTTTTTAAAATACAAGGCGTTTTGTAAACATGATCTCACTTAACTTCAAGTGCGGAATTATGGTAAAACGCTTGAGTCTTACATCTATCACGAGAAGAGAGTTCATCTCAGTTATATTTTATAATATCTTCCATAATATTAGGCTGGCGGCACATAAGTCTGAAACTTTTCCAATTTTCATATTCCGTCAGAAGTCAACATTCATAAAGAGCCTTAATTTTAATAATTTCACATTTATAGTATATGAAGTGCGTGTCCGTAGCAGCCATAAAATGTGCGTGCGGGTGGAAATTGATGCGTAGGGATATGGTGTAAATTTAGAGCTTATTATCGTAGCCTTGAATTTTGATAGGTCTAATGGGCATAGCTTGATACACTTTTCACACGATCACAGCTTACAGTTTGTTTTACTGCCTGAAGGATTCATAAAAAGCGTAGCTAAATTAGTTAAAGAATAAGAAATCTTCAACATTGCCTGTTTGAACGCGACGACGCGACGCCGCGGATAAGTTCGTTACTGTCGTGTTGAGCTTGATCGCCACAATAAAAAACAAAAATACTAAGTTGGCACATCTATTTGTCTACAAAGTTTTTAATGGTCGATTATTTAGTTAACTGTTATGAGACTGCCACAATGTAGCTAAACAAGGTCGTATCTTTGAATCTACGTTAGGAAACCGATGCCTAATGAAAAATAGCGTGATCCTACATAATTGCAGGTTTAATGAAATTCCTTGGGTGTTATGTAGGGGTGGTACAATGTAAAACAACTTGTAACAGGCAAAGGCAGTGATAATAATATAATATAATATTTCCACAACTATCACACAACACCGTCTAGTCCCAAGCTAAGCAGAGCTTGTGTTATGGGTACCAGACAGCTGATAAACATACTTATATATTTCTAAATACATACATATTATAGATAAATAACACCCAGACACAGGACAAATGATCGTGCTCATCACACAAATATTTGTCCTGGGTGGGAATCGAACCCACGACCTCCGGCATAGCAGTCAGGGCCACTAACCACTAGACCAACAGGCCAGTCTAGTGTAGTGTAGTGTAGTGATAGGATTAGCATGCAGCGCGCACAGGCGCAGGCGGCGGCGGGCGGTTGGCCTGGTGTCAAGTTCATTGGCGAGCCCACGTGCCACGTGCTCCACTGTTCGCCCCCGTCAGCAAGGTGACTGACTTTACCATACTACATTCATGACAACATGTATGGTGAGTAATTACACGTCTGTGTCTATGTAATACCATGTAGGCCAATGACTTGTAATCTGTAATCTTGTTAAACTGATCTGATTTGTCAATCATTGAGATTTGCATTTTTTATATAAAATATTTGGCTTGTTTTTCTGGTTCATGAAGATATATTTTTGTAAAGCCTGAAGTACTTCTTCACTTATGGTAGAACAAATTCTGTCTCAATGTGTTCGTAAACATAGGTAATATTTGATCCTATGATATTTTCAAGCCTTTTGTCTTACGTTTTTTCCACTACTTCAAGTAATGTCAATGACTACCGCAAGCGTAACCATTTTCTTTGATTTTGAACAGCAACGGTGTTTTTTATTTAAATCACTTGTGTCACATCCTGTTCATATTAAAAGAACTGGTAGATGTAATCATACATTAAGTACGGTTATTTTCAATACAAAAACACATTCAGTATCTTACTTAAACAAAATCATAAACAAGAAGCTTTAGTGTGTTTTTTATTTCCACTAAAGTGCAATGGTCCAATCATAATTCACGTAATTCATTTTGATCATTTAACATTATCAGATATTCACTGAAGAGCGAGTCAATTTGGTAAAGTGACGATGCAAGCTAGTCAGAGTATGAGAGCTTTCCCCAGCATCAAATCAATGATTCATCGATCAATAATTGAACAAAGCGCATTAGTGAGGCGATCGCTAAACGTCCACTTCGCCGGTGAGTAAACACCGCGCGGTGAGCACGAAGGCGTAATCCGTAGGGCGGCACTTAGCGCGCGCCACAAGCTCCGCACTCTAATTGCACACCAACTAATCTGTTTGCGTTTCCAACGCATCGTATTACGTATTCCGTTCTATAGATTTTGACGGTCAATTTCCTCAAAATCTCTACAATCATAGCCATATTTTAAAACTAACTGCCACATAAAAATAATAACGCCAGACGTGCGTGCAGTTACCTGTCAGAATTCATGGCGTATAAAATGCGAATAAAATGAAAAGTTCAGAATTACATTACCATTGGATGCGCTTGATAACGTCATGTTCAAGCACATTGCGCCCGCGCATCTGCAATCTTCACGGTGCGGACATTGCACCTATGACATCATCAACGGATAAAGTGAATGGAGTAAAAAAAAAACTAAATTGATATCTTTTCAAGAGTTAATCATTTTTAAGTGCTTTGAGAAGGAAGATTACGAAATAAGTACGGATTGCAAGAGAATATTAACATATTTAGTCTTCACATATGAAACAACACAAGGTGAAGCGTAGGTTTTTAAGGTCAAGAATAACCAACATATACTTGAGGTATTACAAAAAATTCGATTTATCTTAAAATAATTTTCTTTTTCGAACTGTTGATGTTAACACAAGGATCTAATGGAACGAATAAAAGTTCATAATACATTAAACTCTGAAGGAGAAAAACCCAATAACTTGGAATTATCATTGTAAACATATACAATACACTTTCTTCAATGCAAGAAAAAGTAAGGGGTACTTGTGCGAAGTACAATACGTGCCCTACTCGACTGAAGGTTGGAAGAGTGTTCACATTGTTGGTGATTTCTTCGAGCAGAGTTGAAGGACTCGATCCTTAAAAGGTACACATTCGATTTTAAATAGCACCAATATTTAATTTAGAACGACTTCTGTATCATTCCCAAACTATGCGAATGTGTAAAATCAATAGACTGTTTCCCAGTCTATGTATTGATTTTAACATTTCAATATCTGTTGTTACCATATTAGAAAGTTCTATGGAAGTGCCGAAATTTACTTTAGAAGTTATTGGTAAAGTTTTGTAACAAAAACGATTTTTTTCGGTAGGCAAGTTATATTCTGCATCATTACATTTATTTATTGGGAGTTTTGTAAGAATTCAGTTTAAAATCAGTCTTGCGATACTATTGAATGTTTTTAACTTAACACTTGTTATGTGTCGCTTTTTATCAAGTGGTTCCATGAACTGCGGTACCAGTCTGCCAAATATTTCTGAGAAGTCTTTTTTAGAAGAAATATTGAAACCTTTTTTATTCTTTAGTAAAAATAATATAGAAAAACACACGACGGGGTCGCGGCAGACCAAGAAAGAGACTTCAGAATCACTTAGATGTCTTCCTTAGGAATTGGCAAGAAGTCGCTCAAAACGCGGGAACAATGGAAGGAATAAAGAGAAGCCTTTGCCCAGCACTGGAACAGTATATCTTATCATATACAGTATATCTTATCACATAATATCTTCATGTAACCCTCAGTATCGAAGCCTATACTAAACTGAGCATCGCGATTGGAATATCTAAATATTTATCAAGCGCTTTAAAGCAAAATACTAACAGTTCGTTAAAATAATGTAAATATTGCCGTAAGACTGTCTCGAGAAACAAGAGGCTAGTATAACTAGTGTTGATTCAGAACCGATTGAATTTGTACTTCTAGTGCTTCATACTTCCTCGACGACAACGCCTACTTACTCACGAATCTTTTGTTGAATCACACGGAAAATAATGAGAAACTTTAAAAGATAAAAATTTAGGAAGAACAAAGATTTCAGAAGTTAATGTTAAACTTAGCATATTATGTTTTTAACGCTCACTTAATTTTTTTACAACCAAGCCTACTAATATAAAGTGCCAAAAATTAGCACCTACTACAAAATTACACAGTGTGATTTCAGAATGTCATGTGTTTACTACAAATATTTGTTTGGAGGTTAACTTTTGGGTTCAAGGAGGTACTTCTAGCTATTCGATCAAGATATATGGGCAATTGTTATGCCAAAGAATCCTGTCTGCAAAATTTAAAATGGCATTGTGCGTAATGTTGCGTATCGCCTGACAATGTATCTGTAAATATTTATTGATAGATTTATTCTTCAAGTTGCTAAGCCCCATACCAAGTGCTGATTCTGAACGCGAGGACGAAATTACACGCTGAGTAATCGGGTGAGTCTGCTGAGCGTCTCGCTTGATGATTTCGTTTTATGGGCGCTATTTTTTTGTTTGTGTTCAAGTGACTGATTCTCTATTTAAGTACCTCAGTAATTTGTATTTGTCTCAATGAAATGCATTCGTCCAGACAGTACTGATTACGCACCATGAGCAATGCTCCATTATATGTTAAGTTGGGTGTGTTGTGGTACAGTTTGCATCGAATCCGTTTTATAAATAAGATAGTCTTTATAAATCAAGTCAAATATCCCAATGAATCGCCTACACAGAGACGGAACAATCGGATTTGTTTAATGGAGCAGAGTTATTGCAATGGAAAATGTTCGAGCTGACGAATTGCATCGCGCGTGACTTGGCCTTCGCTTCGTAATAGCCAAAAGTATGACTCAGTATGATTGCTGCAACACAGGCCGCTGTACTCATGTAGTCGGACAGTACTCTTTTCTCGGAACAAACGTGATTTCAAACAAAATAATCCACTATTTTCGGAACAGGGTTGTCAGATAGTTACTGGTTCTGCATTGAGCACTCATTAGTTAACATATTTTATAATCAACAAATGCAATTGCCAAGAATACGTAAAACTTTCTCCAGACATTATGGCACATAAGTAAGTGTTTTGTATGGGGAATGACTTTTACATTAGATAAATTAGAGGCAGCTAACAATGGCGGCCGCTAACTAGAAAGTGAATCGAGCTGGTGCCGAGAATGGTCTTTTCGATCGTATCGATCTTGGGTTCGTTACCCCGTTCATTATTCTCTCAATCACAATAAGACCATTTTACTTTAAGTAAAGATATATCTCACGCTACAAAAGTGTCGATCTATCCGTATTAGTTAAAATATAAGTCTTGAACGTCGCCATTAGTGAAAACATAATGTATTCAAAAGGTAAATCAGAAATAAATCCGATCCGACCTTTTACATTTCCTAAAATAAGAGAGGTCAACGTTCACATTCCGGACACTGTCTTTTAATTCAAAGACTTCTTCTTTTATGGGTTTTGCCGCAACATGCAATAAATTAGCCCTTTACGGAAAAATGGACATCTGCTCCTCTGGAAAAAATCCCTCCTTGGAAGTAAAAGGACGAAATTTACGATCCCCGTTACCGTGGGTAGACGGACCTCGCCCACGAGTCGCATGCAAATGGCTCCATTGGAGCGGAGTAGCCTGGCAGCTAGGTACCGCGGAAGATTAAAATCGAAACACCTCGCGACCCCCATCCGCGACGACTTGCCGGCACGGCCTGTGCTCCCTTCGACATCAGCTGACCTGTTCCATTTTTACCGATTTAAAAAAAGAGGATCTCAACTTTGCTTTTTATCACAAAACTCCGTCATTTGTGAACTGATATAGAAAATTCTTTTATTATTTGAATGACTTTCTAATGGGTTCACCATTAGGTATATATCAGAATCCAGTACCAAGAGAAAATCAGGATCCATGAGAAATTGAATGATCTCCTCAAATATTAGATATTGGTAAACAGAGATTTTGGTAGTTTGATTGCCATTCCGAGTGGCACTGATATGTCGATTAAGATGTTTAAGCAACTATAACGAAACAAATTTAAATAAATAATTCTGATGAACCATCGAACTTGATCTTATGATGAAGCCAGAAGATAGGCACAGGACCTCCTCTAAAAAAACAATGTATTCTTGCCGTGTTTCGGCTTATTGGAATTGAAATGCACCCAGGCAACAATAAAAGGTAAATTTTTATAGGCAACTATAGAACTTGTGCACTACTTAGATTTAGTTCTGGGGCAGCACGATTAAACAATGGAAAAAATAACAAATAAAGTTATTTTGCACCTCTTCCTTCATTCTTGTATTTTTCTTATGAAAGTCGATTATTTTTTTGTATACCGCAAGATACTTGGACTCAAGGAACGAGATCAACTAATCGATGCTATACCCTTTCCAATGTAGATACAAGTAATGCTACATTGATGCTGTTAACTCCCGATTAAATCATCGAAATGGGAGTGTGCATGTCCTAAATCAGTCATTACTCTACAAACGTAGCTCAGTGAATTCGAAATGTTCTAATTTCAATCTAAATCGGTGTTTCTGATTCAGCGCGACGAATGATGTCCAAATATAGAATTATTCAGTGCATCCCACATTGTGTCTCAGCCTCGTGGAATATCGAAACTAGAGGTAGAGGCTCGTTATTCGCTGCCAACTCTTCATTCGACCGAATTCAACGGCATTAATATATTATATCACATAGTAAGATAAATGAAACCGTTTTAATTTACCTACGTTCAAAGTTAGGGAAACCAAACAATATCAGGAAAAAACATTTTATGTTTTTCGCACTATAGGTATTGTAGTTGTGACCAATTTAGTTCTTAATCTCAAATTACTCATTAGGCTATGTTATGGTTTGCGATATCACACTAATATTATACAGGCGAATGTTTGTGAAAGGACAACGGAAAGGGCAATGCTCGGAGTTTCCGCGTGATTGCATTAGAAATAAAGATATCCGTAGGAGAACCAAGGTCGTAGCATAGCCCGAAGAATCACGCAATTTAAGTGGCAGTGGGCAGGGCACATTGCTCGTAGAACGAATGGGCGATGGGGTCGAAAGGTTCTAGAGTGGCGTCCGCGCACCGGAAAACGCAACATT
Organism: Leucania comma; assembly: GCA_958295575.1. Taxonomy (NCBI): domain Eukaryota; kingdom Metazoa; phylum Arthropoda; class Insecta; order Lepidoptera; family Noctuidae; genus Leucania; species Leucania comma. The sequence continues at coordinate 10,677,029 of OY282468.1, forward strand.
GGAAGTTGACCTGTGTAAGAGTTGCGGGAATGCGATGGATGTAAGACGCACAGGACTGTTTCTTGTGATAACACTGGAGATGGCCTTTGTCAAACATTGGACGCCCTTCGGCTGAAATGATTATGATAGAAGTTTGTGACTGTGTATGTTTGTTACTTTTTAATGCTCGAATGGGTGAACGGATCACGATGTAACCTGGTACACTGGTAAACACATGTCCTAGAGTCCTGGGATAAAGTACATTAGGATAATTTAGGTACTATCATGTGGGCGAAACAGATGGCAGCAGTATACCAATCAATAGCAGGAAAACATATTTTATAAATGTTTTTCGTACTTATTGTCCTAGTTGTGACATATTTAGTTGATTATTTTTCCAACCCAAATATCGACCAATAGAATTGCACCATTCGACGTCACGTGGTACAACCTACATGGTACTCGTATTATACTGATTATTTTTCCGACCCAAATATCGACCAATAGAATTGCACCATTCGACGTCACGTGGTACAACCTACATGGTATTATACTGATAATTTTTTGAAAATTTTCTCGTTGTACCACGTGACGTCGAACTGACAGGTTGAATTCAATTGTGAAAATTGGAGATTCTATTGGCCGACATTTGGGACGGAAAAATAATCCCCCGAATACCACACGAGCTTCAAAATTATCTGGCATTTCCCTCAAGGTTCCCTGCAAACAAATAAAGTCGTCAAGTTTTTCAGGAAAAATCACTCGCGCTTCGCGCTCGTGATTTTTTAACCTGAAAAACTTGACTCCTTCATTTGTTTGCAACGAACCTATCGGGAAATATCCGATAATTTTGAAGCTCTTGTGGTATTATAAGTGATAATCTCAAATTACCCATTAGCTTATGTTATGGATCGTTTTATTGCATTTGTTTTATGTCGGCAAAAGTTCATGTGTGTTTATTTGTTACTTCTTCGCGCTCAGATGTTTGAAAGGATTTAGGTGAAATATGATACCTGAAATATGAGGTCGGCCTGGGAAGAGGTGGCGAGACGACCTGGACGACTACTGCAAGAACTGGTTTGAGGTGGCCCGAGAGAAAAATACCTGGAAGGAATTGGGGGAGGCCTTTGCCCAGCAGTGGGAAAGTATAGGCTAATTTAAAAAAAAAAAAAAAATGATACCAGAATAACTTATATCTTGGAACAGCCTATGGGCTAATTTGAATGTAGCCAGGTCAAGTCAAGTAGTGTCAGAAAATCTGACCATCAGCAGTTAAGTCTGAATTGCCAAGGACTATCGTATTGCCCAGTAACTGGGTTGTGGAGGTCTGATAGGCTGGCAATCCCATTCTGTAAAACACATGTATTTAGCCCCATTCGGTTCGATTCGAAGTTGACCTCAAGCTAATGGAGAAAAGGCTAGAGAGATGATGATAATAGGTGGGTAAAACTCCACGCAGGCAGAACCGCGGCAAACAGCAAGTTGTTAATATAAACTTCAGTGTATAAAGGATCCGCATGAAAGTAATAAAGGCAACAAATTCAGTAGTCGTGTCGCCCACGCGGCAGACTTTAGGCGCCACTCTCATGACATAGTTAGGTACTCGTGCATACGTAGTCATACAACTTGGATGGCTGTTGCGGATACACTCATCTTAATGTAAATTAGTATTATTCACAGGAAACGTATTGCCATGCATGCTTCATGAAATTGCTGTAGGTACATTCTAAATTACTGCATGCGTTGCATATGTAATCTTTATCATCTTGTTACTATCGATATTGCTACCTTGGCAAGCATTGCACAACGCTTATTAGACCAGAACCAAGGAATTCAACTTCACCTTGCAATACAAGCCGAGATGAAAATATCAAGTTTCTAAACATTAATCTTTTTAGTGCAATGCAAAATTATTACATTACCACACATTGTTAGCATTACGATATGTTTTACTGAAATGAAACAAGCTTCAGAAGAAGTATTTCACGAATTATAGATATACAAAAAATTTGTAAAATTTTACAACGTGTAAAACCTTTAAAAAGAAACCAAGGAACCTAATGTGTACTTAGTACTACACACATAGTACCTATTATTAATTAAATTTATGTGCTAGAACAAAAATTTGAATTGCATTGATCAAGACCATAAAGCGAGGTCAAGACAGATGTAGTTAAAATTAGAACCAATTGTTTATTTAAAACATTATCGAAATGGGATCAGTATAAATTATAACACTAGAGCAGGTCACTCCGGCTTTTGCGGGTGCATACCCGTCCTAACAGTTGAAGACGACAAAAAAAAAATAGCCAAATAGGTGCAGCCGTCCTGAAGTGATGCCCTTAGCCCTGACGCACATTCCTCAACTGTACATAATAATATGTACTTAATTATAGCAGTGGGTGTACATACCATTGTGAAAGAATTATTTATAATAAACTGGTGACGGTAAATTCTTTTTATTAGAACTATAAAAAAAAAATTGTAACTATGCGTATAATTTCCTCCATTATGGAAAAGTATCCCATAATGGAGGAAATTATCCACACCACTCACTGCTAGCTGGACAGACAAACCGTATTTTAATTAATTAATTCCCAAGAGGACACCGGTGTCCGCACAACTATAGTCTTCGTCTCTAATTACGGTATTCAAAAGGTTAAAACACGAGTCGGTACAAAACTAGCATAATTATAACATATTTTAGTGATCTTCCTTAAACAGAACATCAAAAACTGGGACATTTCCTTTTCGTTTTCCTCCCATATTATCCCTAATGCTATTTCAAAGCACTGTTTTAAAGCGGTTAGATAAACTCGAAACGAGTAGGTATAGTATGCTTTGTGGCTTACTTAACGACAGATATAGCAATTGTATACTTGTTTTATAGCATAGTGTGTATTAGTCTGAAGTGGAAAGTGGAGCAACATTGCACTTTCTCTTGCCAGAAAGCCAAGTGCTGCGCATACGCCGTGCAAACCACATTGTACTTACACTAACAAACACAACAAAGCGCGACCATCTGACTGACTCTTTATCCTTTTAAACTGTCAAATTATCCAATCAGCAGAACATGACGAAAATTCAAAATTAGTCATGCGGCGGACAGGTTACAAATGGTGCTGAAATAATGGACCCATCACCGAGACAGTTAGGTTTGACGGCAAAAGATGAAAAATAAAACACACGTAGAACGAGCCGTATTGTATGTTTTGAGTTTACTGACAAGTAATCAACAGCGAAGAAGTTAGCGTGGTTGCAAAACTGCCTTACTGGTTATGTCAGTCCTACCTGAATGTTGTCTGTGTGCACTATACTTACATGCACAAATGAAGTAACGCTCTGACTGCATACTTGGTTACGTAAGCGGTATAAATAAAAGTGTACAGTGCAAGTTTTAACAAATCGATATTGTACTACAGTCAACACACGTGACTGCTAAATTAAGCTGAACAAACATGTAAACGCACTCGTCTGTCACAGTAGCGAATATGAATTTACTGTTTTTTCTGCCGTTTATTAACTAGTTCCAATTATTGAAAGCATGTTTTGCAGTGTAAAATGTTAGAAAGGTACATGAAACTAATAAAGGTGCTAAATAAGAAACGCGTGACGTAACAAAAAATTATGAAATGTTAATAAAAAGAGATTAAAAGAACAAAGTTGGCTAACTTTGTAAAATCAAATGTTACGTAAGAGTTTTATAACAGTGCGGATTTAAACGGACAAAGTGCATGAAACGTGCAGAGTTGGCGGGCGATGTGGCCATGCGGCGGGGGCGGCGAAACCGGCGCTCAAACCAGTTTGCGAAAGAGCCCTTCTGTCGAAGTCGGTCGCCATGCCGCCGCGCGCCGAGGGCCGGTGTATTAGTCGGGTCATCTGCTTATGCACCGCATTAAAATCACGATTTCATAAGATAAAACGCAGTGGGTACTTTTATAGAGCCATTTATGCGATACCGCTCTTCGTCCTGAATTATGTGTTACTTGGACTGCAGATTAGACCGATGAAGTCTAATTTTGAAAGGACTCTAAGTCCACAAACAGCTAAGAAATCTTTTGTTTGCGAAACCCGAGGCTAATTCGCAGCGATGTTTCAAAAATAATAAGATATGTACACTGTCTGCACATATTACAATACAAGAATACACATCCGCAAACTTCTATTATTAACAGAGCATTATCTGAAATTGCAAACAATGACGACTGCAGGTCAATGCATAATACAGTCGCAGCTCCAGCGACTCAATGCTTTCCGAGACAAACTTGGACACATTTCCGTGGAAGCATACTAAACCGAACTGAAAGTTATTCAAAGGATGGAACAGGCGGGGCATTTAAGCAATTAACATTTTCTCAAATGTTAGTGCCTTATCATTAGTGTGCAAATATAGTTGTGTACACAGCAATATTGCGAGTCCAAATGTGTGTGGCAGGCAGGCTCATGGCATTATTTCACAACGCAACCAGTTTTGTGCATGCGATGTGGCGCACCGCGCATGGCAAAACAGTCTTATTGCTCTATTTGTTATGATGCCGGTGTTTTATGTTGCAGGAAATGAGCTCATACTGTCCGTGAGATGTTTTCCAGTTTTAATCCGGTATGGTAATAGAAAAATAGACACATTCAACCAGCGTTTAGTACATTGAAAGCGAAATTAAAAATTATATGCGCTAAAAGCTCACCAAAGCTTTTAATTAATTCACATTATTAATAACAGTTCTTTTGTGGCAGATGTTAAGGAAATGAGAGAGAAACGTTTAATTCCTAAAACAGAAATGTGCATCATTGTGTTCTGCAGAATGGGACGCCAGTAAAACTGTTATTAGCCGTTTATTGTTCAGCGTCCATTCTTATTAGCTTTAACTTGGATCGCGTTAATGATTTTGTCCTTTCAGATATCTCCTAATAGGTATTTTCACATTTACCGTAAAAACAATTATTGCGCGTTCTCTTTCGTAACGCTTACATTCTACTTTATCTTTGTAGCATATGCAGAATTTGTATTAATCCGTCTCTGGTGGTGCAGTTATTAAATACTATGTAAGTTATATTTCATTTACAATACAAAATAACATATAACAACCGTGAAATCGAAAAGCTTTAAAGAATAACTTAATTTGAATATAATTAAATTGAACTCCTTGGCATGATCGTAAAAACGCAAGAGTCGATCAAGAACAAACTGTTCGCGTTTGTCTGAATAACGTCTAGGTACTTTCGAAGTGGTCATTGGCGGATACGGCGTTATAATATCACTGAATCACCTTGCGTGGGTCAAGGTGGCTGGCGAAGTGAATGTAAAATGTTGATTGTTATCTACACTTATCCAATGTGTCGCGGCAGGCCTGGCCTGCAGCCTGCAGGGGCCGGGGGAGCGGCAAACACTTTCAAATTTACAGTACATATTGGCTATAGACAATCATATGTGTTTCACTGCCATTTATCATTTGCTCCCACGGCCCATTAAAAATAGACTGGTACGCAACGGTACATAATGTGCTAGTCTAAAACTAGATTTAGTTTTAAATATCAGAATATAAAATGCTGCGTGGGTTTGGCATTGACTATCAAATTAAAATGTGATTTTAAATAGAGCTAAAAGCTTAAGACAAAGCCGACATAGTGGAGTGAGATGGCGTTTCATCTTAAACCTAAAATTCCTTCAGGGCGTCCATGCAAATGTAATGTATGACGGCTAACGTAGGACTCTTGATGAATGCAGATGTCTATTAAAGCTCTTTGAACAGTCTAGTGTTACGGTAGCTAGGAAATCTCATTACTTGTGTACGTAGGTACGGTTTCGAGTAAATCTAGATAAGACAAGTCTCAGATTCACGAGCAAACGAGAGCACTCTGCTCGAATAAAGTGACGTAAAGACTGACACGATCAACTTAAGCACAAAGCAAGCCACAATCGGAACTGGAGCAATCAAGATACACAAACGCGTACACAGTACACAAACAGTGCTTAATTTAACAAACTTCATGAAAGGATACAATGAGTCAGACAAATATTTACTTTTTACTTGTAATTGAGCTCGATGGTTAACAACCATTATAGTTATGTTTTACTTAGTCACTCAACAATTTAACCACTATATCAGCACAATCTTCAAAGTAACCGATCAATACTAAAATTAATTTTTTGAAACGTCATCACAAAATAAAAAAGAGTGCACTGTACGACACCACTAGTTCCTCAATTTCTAGAAAGACCATTAGTAAAGTTGTCGGTTGTGTTTTCAACTCTCATCATTAAGGTTAGTGCATTAATTTTTTCATCAGATTTGCGGTCGGTCAGTACTCTCTACCCCACTTTATTTTGCTGCAAAGAAATAATAGGTAGAGTGCTTTTCGCAACGACCCCTTGATAGGAAATTGACGATTTTACGTTGCGATATCGCGTTAAAATTAACCCTTCGACGGATATGACTCATTATGCGACTACCAGGAAAGGTCATTAAATTTTCACGATGGCGTTTTATGTTACCCACGCCGCTGGTTTCGCCACTTCATGCATATTTATCAAAATAATGTTGCCGATTGAAAAGCTGCATATAAACACGCACTGAATTGCAGAACGATAGCAGAGTCCGTCGAATTGGAGTTTAGTGTTGTGGTTTCGAGGGTGTACATTTGCGCGGTCGTCCAGGTTGCATTGCGGAGGGCGGTCGTTGTCCGGTAGTCATTAGCGAACGCACCCTTCGCGAAGGGTTGCAGCGAGTTCCGCGAATCGTGCGCCGGGCGGCGGTGACTCAGGCCGCGATGGCGACGGGAAAATACCGATCGCCCACTCGATAACCACTTTCGATACAACACGATTGCATTACTTGCACAATATCGACCGACCTGGCCAAATTACTTATTACAATGTTCGTGCGGATAAAATCACTGGCCCAATAAAGCTACTATTGCAATTTGAGAACATAAAAGAAACGTTTTCGCAATGTGATTTTATTATCAGCAGGATTTATTTACTTTGCATCAGAGTGGAATTAAAAATAATTTCTTTTATACAAGCGAAGTCATCAAGTCTGAATTTCAGGTAGTCGAGTGCTCGTAAACCTGAAACTTAGTACAGACTGTAATACCTGCAGACTAATAAACGTGTTTATGAATTTATTTTATCTTGAGTAAAGCATAGTCTAATTACTGAATAATTGGAGTAATTTTCAAAAGCATGGAGCGCCCCTTGTCTTTGTAAATGTCTATTCTCTGGCTTAGCTGAAACTCGACAAACTGTCTAGACACGTGATCAAAATAATACAGTATATTTGTGAGGTTTTACACACTAAGAGTTATGTGGCTGTGTCAAAGTAAAAGTGAAATTACAACTTTCTCTAGCTTGCGAAGCAGGAACAAACTAGCGTCGGTGGTGGCCATGCCTCGGGAGAATAGCCGGTGGCACACGTCCACCAGGTGGCGCTCGATGCCGGCGAATTTGCATAATTGGCGAAAAAATAAAACGTCAGCATACCATACAACAATTTTTTCATTGTGTCAGAGCTCCCAAGGGTCTGAATAAAACAGAGGCTCTGGACGGCCGAGTTGGCACTAATTTCGTCGGACAACGAATCGTCAGTCGAACGATGACACAGTTGCTATACAATATGACATATTACGTATACACTCTTATATGACAGCGGTTCGCACATTTATACTGCGAAATTATTTTATATTCTTCGATTATGCGTTTTTCAATGACAGTAATAATACTCTGCGCATAATATCATGGCACTTGTGTATATGGGTGAATGTTAGGTCAAGCGAATAGATGCCAGACTAAAGAGCACATGTGCCAGGCAGATGTCGAAGTCAGGATGACTATGAGACCATTGAGGCGTTCCAAGTGCGCCAATTTGGCTCCAGTTAAATTCTATAGCACGATAAATTATCGATTAATGAAATTGTAATTCATTCATTATTGAATCTGTAATTAATTCATCATTGAATCTGTAATTAATTCATCTTAAAATTTGTAATTCATTAAATTTTGAATTTGTAGTTTAATATCCTTTTAGACAATCTGGAACACATGCAGAGTTTTATTCACAATTCTTGTCCACTTGGAATTCTCGGTTTTCTCAAAGAATAACATTTGCAATTAAAATAAACACTTCTCTTCTCCAACTTACATATTAAGTGATTAGTTTTCGCGTTTAATAAAACTGCAGGAAAATGTTTCCTTCTTGCTTTGATTCAAAAACTCCTTGTTGGTAACGAAGCAAATAGGCGCTCAAGGACTGAATAACAAACTTTTCTCATCCAATTTGTCGCACCTCATACTTTTATTCTCGGGAATGTACCTTTCAGCCTTATTACTCTGCAATATAGACCGAAAAGTAAGAAAATTGCTTGATCCGTAGCATTGTAAAAGTCGCCCGCTCTCGTAAAACTCCCACATATTTCACGACAAATAAACTTCTCATCCTATGAAATTTTCTTCTCGGGAGCAGTTCACTGCAGGTAATATTTCAAAACATGTGTCATTCATAACTTTCGCCTTCGCAATGTCTGTCGATGGAGCTCGGGCGAAAAGGTCTCAATAATAAATTTTTCGTGAGCCCGCTCCGTTATCCCCGCGAGCGAGCCCAGGTAGGTACGTTTTACGGCCGCGCAAGGGAAAATGAACGAAAAATAAAATAAAAGTCAAAATGGTCGACATAAAACTATTTGCCCGAATATACTACGCACAAAAAGTTTTGAAAACGTAAAAGGAATGATATTGCTCATGTTGTCGGAATAAATTAAAGTAGGTATTGCTTACTGGGAACGAGAGACATTCGAGATTCAATTAAACCTAATATACAATTTATTGGTTTCTTGTGACATTTCTTGATTTCATAAAGGTATGAGTAAGTGCTGTTTACAACTTGGGCATACATTCAGCATTTAAGGGCGATGCTCAAAAGTAACCCACGAAATTTAAATGTTTTTGAGCTTTTTACATTTGGTACATCAGTGTCAAGTTAGTTGACTAAAATATGATTGGCGGGTATAATATATACATTGACGGAATTAAGAGGCTATTTCATGGAAAAAGTAATTCAATACAAACTAGGAGTAAATAAGTACGTATTACGCCCTCCAATCATATTTGAATCAATATACAACTTGATTTTGATCAGCAAAATGCAAAAAACTTCAGGAAATTTGAATTTCGCGGGCTACGTGTCAGATTTTTGCTGACTAAAACCCACTCTTTTGTTTCTTCATTGTCTTGAGTTCCAGGACCCTCGGGGTCCTGGAACTTAAGACAAGGAGGATTTCCAGGAGGCTTCAGTCCCGCTGGACCCTCATGATTTGCTAACATCTTGAGGCGCGCGTGGAACATTACGCGACGTCGACGACTCGGGCTCAGTCCGGACGGAGATCGACGCGGGCTACTCAGCGCTTTTACCTTAGCAAAATTCTGCTCGAAAATATAAATATCTTCTCGGTATCTACAATCCTAAAATAACAGTCACAACGCAAATCTTAATTTGATAGCTTATCTCAAAGTTGTAACGGCGTGGTTAGAACTAAGTTAGTGATTTATTGTATCGTTAAAGCATTAGAGAGTTTTATGGTACATACGGACATTACTGCGACAACAATGAGGACTGCTACCTCATAAAATACTAAACTACTTTTGTAACTACCCCGTTGTCGTCGGTCGTATGAAATTTCAATCACGCCACAATACGACCACTGTGTTATTACGTACTCTGTTACGGATATAATGTAGCTATTCAAAGATTATTCTCTAACCATTGTTACATTGGCAATAAGTTAGTATTACTACGTTCAGGACTTTATCAGAGTCCATACAAAGGGGATGGAATTGAATATCAACACGCTTTACTATTCTGTATGATTTTTTTATGTCCTGTCACTTTACTGTTATGAAATAGGGAGAGATAGGCTTTGTAATGATGGTATGTAAACTGCATGTAGATTTTTTTTATGATAGGTAAAATCATCTAATGACATCTCCCGCCCTTGGGCGGAACGGGAGGTAGTATCAGACTCTTACTGACTAAAAATCTACCCCGTTCCTTTATTGCCTTGGTTCCAGGGTCCTGGTATGCATTTTCATACTTTCCCAAGGCCCCAGGTTTCCGATATTTAAATGATGACACGGTTGGCGCAGCGGTTGACCGATTAGCTGCTGCAACGCGACTCGCGCGTTCGATTACCGCATGAAACAAATAGTTGTTCTAGATATAAAAGTCTTGTATACGTGAGTTTACATGTTTTTTTTTAAACGTTGCATTCTGCAATGTTCTTTTTTGCGACTGAATTCAGAAAAGTGTTCGAGACTTTGCATAGAACACCTGAGTAATCTTTAATAATAGAATACAATTCAATTGTTTAAAGAAAACATCCTAGACTTGTAATAATGGAAATTGTACGAGTATAACAAGATCATGTAATGAGGAAAGCGTTAACGTAATACATAGATATATAAATATCCAATAGATAACGGCGTCTATCAATGATTGTTTTATGTAAATGTGCATCGGTATAACAAGACAAGTACTGTGCAACAATATAATTACAATACTAGTGTTCTAGAGTTGAATACTAATGTTCCTACTGTCTATCGAGAAAAGCTTTACCTGTCGATATAGAATACATGTTTTAATTAATTAACTTATGCAAATCAGTGTTTGCAGACTAGGCAATAAAAAAAAAACGACAAGAATAAGATTTGTGAAAAACATTAAGGCCCGTGCCTCACCGGGACGCCATGGCAGCGCAGCCAGTTCGTGCAACCAAGGAAATGTATGCCGCTCTATGGTGTGTGCCTCAACTGGCGTCTGTTGGCCACGCAGCCAATCCATACTTTTTATTGGCGTCTTGAATTGGCTACGCCGCCATGGCGTCCCAGTGAGGCACGGCCCTAAGGGAGAAGTGTTAGGGTAACCCGTTAAATTCAAATTACTCGTTAAATTTACTTACTTTTTTTTTTGATTTTAGTGTCAGGTTCGATGTTCATTAATATAAGATAAGCGACCGTAACAAATATGGCTTAAGTGACTTATAATAATTAATCATTAAAAGCTGCCAACCCGAGATACATTTCCTTAAAACTGCTCATACGTGATTATGACGATATTACACATCTTTCTCCAAATATTTTGGAATCACAGATATCTTGTGGATATTATCTAGGCTTTTAATGAAATCAAAACATAAATTTGTGTAAAATTAATCCAGTAAAGATCTCTGAAAATCTGCTATTTTGCATCAATTTTGGCCCTTCATAATGTACGCAAAAATTAAAAAAACTATTTTTCTGTTGAATCCTGGAATATTTAATCGAGATTCTGAATTACGAAAAATTTTATCCAAAATCTTTTAAACTTTTTAAAAATACACGTATTTTCTGGGACAATTTTGGTAAAAAAGTCGAGTAAATAACCGAATTACCGGATGTCAACAGAGTTTTCAGGCATTATCTCCCTTTTTTGTTTTGTCTCTTCATCAAACATTGCGCTGGATTTCCTTAAAATGACGCAACAAGCTTTTGAACCATGCTTACGTTGACGATAGACGAGTAAAGCCCCTCTAAAAATCATCAATACAACTCTCAGTTCGTCTAACACTACTGAATGACTATTGCATGAAAAAGTCATTCCGTAAATAAATACGTGATACAGTCGCATATCATATTTTAATCAATCAGAATACAATTTGACACTGACTTGTAAAATGCAGAAAACTTAAAAAAAAAATTAATTTCGCGGGTTATCTATAAGGGTTCCGTTTTGCCGACTTAGGGCTGATTTCACCATTCAATATAAAAACTCAGTTCAACTAAACTGAGCTCAGCGTAATCTAGTTTAAAGACCCGTGTCGTAAACATACGCGACAACAAAAGAATTGAAACTGAGTTTAGGGTAAACTAGGTTTAATTCATAGCGGTGAAACGCAAAATGATATAGCTTCATTTTGCGTTTCACCGCTATCTTGATTAGGAGCTCAAACTGCGTTTTGTTTTATATAATCGCGATTAGTTTCTTGGTGAATTTGGCCCTTAGGTACCCTATAAATATGATCAGGTTAAAAGAAAGCTTAGTTTCACATGTTCTCTACACTCACACTTAGGAATCTGATTTTATCCTTTCTTATCAGGATTTACTCATTTTAGAATCAGGATACTTCTCTTCAGTCTTTCAAATCTGAGGAAGGATTTAGTTGAAGCTTCAAAAGGATTTAGTTTAATTTCTCATGTTCTCTATCACGAAGAGACGTGATGAAATAATTGGCAGGATTTGAAAGACTGAAGAGAAGGATCCTGATTTAGGACATGAGTAAATCCTGTTAAGAAAGGACAAAATCAGAGTCCAAAGTGGGTAGATCTGATGAGTGTGGGGGCAGAGGGAGGGCGGCATAAAGTAGATGCTGTAAACAAACTTTTAGTTACAAATAAATTTCAGCAATAGCGTGTAGTGTCGCGTGCGTGATGGAGCGCATTATGGCGTCGGGCACGTCACGGCGAGCTCCGTCGGCCGACCCGCTTCGCACGTGATTAACTACCTCATATTGCCACCAGTTTTCCACTTACAAGCTCTGTGTCAACGCATTAGCAAACATAAATCTATAGACATATATAAAAGCAGAAACTGACTAACGGACATACCATCACACACCCGAAAATACTGGGACTAGGAACGTGAAATCTATATTGTAAAAGTTGTGTTAGTTACACTATTTATAACTCAAGAACGGCTGAACCGATTTGGCTGAAAATTGTTGGGAAGGTGGCTTAGAACCAGGAGAAGGATATAGGATAACTTTTATTGCGTTAAATAATTAAAAAAAAAATACAATACCTGCTCATTTATTGATCTAGTGTAGAGTAGAGCAGGGTAGGGTAGGGTAGGGTAGAGTAGGTAGGTAGGTAGGTAAGAGCGGGAGTGAAACCGCGAGCAAAAGCTAGTTTTGTATAAAGCTTTTTAGACTTAAGCGAGCATTAATAAAAAGTTTTTGGAAATTCAACCTGAAAGGGGGTCAGAACGGGGAATTTCGTTGGTATGCAAAATGCACAAAAGCACAAATGGTTAATCCAAATAAGAGAGGTTGTCATTGTTTTTACACCGACCCCCAATGGAACAATTTAGAAGTCTTAAATATTGTACAAGTAGGCATAAATTCTAATCAAAATAAAGGCTATCAATACTAGTTTTTCAAAACTACCCTCAAAATACGTTTTAAAGGGTCGAAGTCGGTGGTAAAAAGCCAGTACATAACAAATAATACGTTCAATATTAATTCTGCTCGTCAATGAAGCTCAGAATGATAGTACAGGTCATTTAAACTACAATACGCTGCTATTTAAGCTCGGTATTAAATCTGTCAGTCCCAAATCTAAATATAATCTCGAGTATTGTCATTGCCGTTTATCCTTTTTTTTGTCGTAGATTTTGATATGGGAGGATAAAAATACACAATTGATGGCACGGTTGGAGCAGTGGTTGAGAAATTAGCCTGCTGCGCTGCATGTCGCGGGTTCAATTCCCGCACGGAATTATGTATAGGAATAAACTAGTGCGCCTCACCATCAACGATACATCACTGCTAACCATCAGGTGATGAGGTGAGATCACTGTCACGCACTACTTTATATGAAATAAAAATATATATACACCGTTAAACTTTGGTTTGTTTAATCCCGCGGTGGGTCGATTTGGTACATGAAACCCTATCCATTTGTAAAGATAAAAATGAAAAATAAAGTCCTTTTTTTGAACTCCAATTCATTTACGCTTGTACGAAATTGATTTCTTTGAGTAAACGTCAGCTGATCGAGGCCAATGAACTGTAGGTAGATAGTACGCAACGACCGAAAAATCCCTACAAGGTCAGTGACTCGTTTACTTAAAGAAATTAATTTCGTACATGCGTATATTCATTCGAGTTTTAGAAAAAAGTACTTATTAGTATTTTTTAATTTTATTTTTATAAATCGATAGCGTTTCATGTACCGAATCGATCCTCCACGAGATTAAAACGATATATGGCCTACTGAAAGGTGTTCCTGGTCTGGTTGTCTTTGTGAGTTTACATGTTTGCGCGTATAAATTAATTATGCTTGCTAAAATTTAAAATAACCGCTTTAAAGAATTTTGATTGATAAGTTTATTTACTCATAGATACGGAAAGTACTCGGATATAAATGATGTGTTAACTTATTCACAAGTAGCACATGTTTTTCGATACATCGAATTTTATTTTTCTACTAACCAGCAACTGTAAACAAAATTTATGTACTAAAGTAGTTATTTTAGGGCTTCTGAAAATTTATATTGTATATATAATTTATGTCTATAATAAAGCATAGTAGTTCTGCTACGTTGAAAATATTTTAAACAGAACGTCAACAACCATGTTATAAAAATATTTATGCCAAAGACATCTTAATAAAATTTTAGTATCAAAGTTGATAATAGTAAAACTTTTGAAACTTGTACTCAACTACATTGTAAAACATCTTATTTAGACCCAAGTGCACAAAGAGGGAACTGTTTTTTTTTTTACTTAAAGCATGACATTGTACAATATGGCGAAATATCTTGACCGCTCCGAACTTAGAACAATTGCCTGCGCAATAATCCTTTTTTAAGAATAATAATTATGACGAATGCGTAACGCGACTTTCGCATTTTTTCGTATTATGCGCAATAGTTTGGAACGCGAACTTCAGAGTGGCTTTTCGGGTAACATGCTTCGTTAATTCATTATTTAAATCAACTGAGAATTTTTACTGTTAAAATCTCTAAATATTGACTCTTCTGGAAAACAAAGAGACAGTTTGCGTTTTTGCTGGGATGGGTATCTTGGCTCTTGCATACCTAGTCAAAAAGTATTTATAATATCATCATTCTAAAAATTTATTAAACATATAACTCGATCTAATAAAATAGGATTTTAATACAAATTATCATATTATTATAAACAGTTTTAATTATGGAATTGTAAACCCATTCTTGCAAAAAAAGTTAATAATAAGTAGGTTACGATTATACGATTTCTTCCTGAAGAGGAAGCTTTATTTAAAATATCGACTATTTTAAATAAAATCGCTGTCTGATTCTTATAAACCTCGCAACGGATTATGATAGATACCGTTTTCACAATTATAAAGAGTGACAAATAAAAAAAAAGGCATAGAACTTATTTTTTATTCCTTTTTTATTTATTTATATATAGTTTGTAGACTTGCACGCTACGTCGCTAGTTCTTACATAGGGTAAAAGCCGGATAGTAGCCCTAGGGGTATAGTTTCGTCGATTCAATTACTCTACTTTCGCTAAAGAATCGCAATACGGATTTGGCAATTATCCCTTATACGGGATAGATGCCTTAAAATATAAAGGAGAATCCGCAAAAATCGCTAAGACTATGAAAATATCAAAGATAATGATTCATAAATTTTTAGATTAATTACCAAAGTAGGTAACAGCCAGTTTATCAAATAAAATATCAATCTTATTGTTCTAAGAACCGGAACTCTTTCCGGCTTTTGCCCTATTTTATATTGTAATAAACGAAATTCCCCAAAGTCTATTTGTTCGCGATAAATTCAAAAACAATTATTTATGCGGTTTTCACCAATAGACAGAGTGATTTATGGGGAAGGTTTAGATATTACAAGTAAAGTTTAGAATTTAAAAGATACCAACAGGCGTGCGAAGCTGAGGTGATTCGCTAGCTAAAAATAAAATGTTGTTTTATGTGTTAATTCATCTAATTTATGTACGACACCAGCCACGGGCCCACAGAAGGGCCGCGGGCCCGTGGTTCATATCAGGGACAAGTATTTGCTCCTACATATTCGCGGTTTTTCACTTTTGTATGTCACGCCAGGGCATCTTATACCCAGTATTAATAATTTTTCTATTATGTTGCAAGAATCTATTTGTGTTTAAAATTTGTTGCGTGCTTCTAAAATATTATCTTCATATAAACATAAGTATCTAAAGGGTAACTTAAATATTTGCGAGAAAACATAAAGCTCAAAGCTAAAGCTCACCCTGTAATAATTAATTATAATTTTAGTAAACATTTTCTAACAGCTATGCGTAAGAAGGGTTGATATAATTTGATTTCGAATGGGATTTCGTACTTGCGGACTCTACCTCAAACGGCGTCCTCGGAATGAGCGTCTGTCTGTTTATCCCATGTCACAACATTTTACGTAATGATTACTGGGACCCGAGTCCCTTCAGAGACAGTACCATTGTTCTCATTTCACAATTTATTGTAATTTGTACGCGGTTCAGGCTTTTACGCGCGCGTTGCCTCCCGTATAATTATTTGTTTTACTTTTAATTTAAGAGGTGCCTGCTAATTGTGTTAATTTTCTTCTGATTTTGCAGTAATTAGTGTGTTTTGTATGTAAGCGAGAATTTTAGGAGCTTTACATACATTATCTCTCAATGCCAGTCCATTTGGATTGTATGCGGCAGTGCAATTGTGGACTATATGTGACGTTGAATAGTGTCAGTGTCGGAGGGCAGGTCGGAAGCTCGCTGGCGCTCCACTGAAAGCAGGCAGACGTCAGCGCGCCGTGAGTGACACGTCCTTCCGCCACAGAGCTTTCTATACGTAGCTACCGCCACTATCCAGTTACGCCATGTTTGCGCTTCAGTCTGTCAAATAGCTGTAAAAATCTGCTCGAATCTCGTGCAAACAAATGGGAAATCTCAATGGAATATACTCGTTGGCGTTTAAATACTTTTTTATAATTTAAATCCTTATCTTCATAAAACGAAAGCACAATATTACAGCTATATTAGACATGTATCCGTTTAAAATGAAAGTCGTGTCGCGAGTCCTACGCTCTAATAAATATGGAGCTCGAATGCGACCCTAATCGGGAAGGCAAAATGGCAACAATGCAAACAGGCGTGGTATCAAATTGTCGAGCATGCAAACACATTAAAGGGCGCCGAGTAAACGACGCTTAATGATTATCTATACATTGGTTGCGTACAGTAAAAAAAGAAACGTGGTGAACGTAAATAAATGAGATATATTTCATTGTTCTTTGTTTTAGGAGGGCCGAGCGGCAGCTGGACGCCGGGAAATGTCGCTTATCTGACGGCGCACCTTTTGTCGGTAGGCGTTGACCCAATTCGAGTGGCACTCTGCCGCGGCGGCGGTGTCAACAGCGTCTTCATTCAGATCATTTGGAACCGAATTAAACTGACTGATTCAATCAAAATATTCGTTATCCCTCTTTTTTTAATGGGAAATCAACGAATGACTCCTCTTGCTCTAGGTGGAGCAAGAGTTAGTGTCCGACAACGACTATATATCAAAGGTGTCCGACTTTTATTGTCTAACACCCACCTATGTTTCTTCTGTTGCCCTTTGCGTTCCAGGGCCACGGTAAATCTTTCGAACAAGTAATATTATGTTCTTCTGTTCTTCACGTAAATGCATCTCCAAGGAAAGAGAACAATATGATCTTGATGATGCATGACGTTTCTGCTGATTAAGTCTTTGACCTGGTTTCCAAATGAAGGTATGTGCCATAAGAACTTTACAACGGTAAATTGGATCTTTCCCTACACATTTTCACCGGATGAGTTCAAACAGCGACTTAAATTTGCGGCAGTACACGAAAGGTTAGCATTGTGCGCATTTGCAAACGGTGCGGCATATTCACGCGATTAAAACGGCAAGTTTCTGCCGAGGCCGATCGCCGGCGCGATAGGTCGCGGGGTCAAAAATAGCGAGGGCCGTACCTGGTGCCACCCCGCGCCGTTCAATGTCAACTTTCAATCACGGCGGGCGGAAGGAAGAGGCCGAACCGAGCTCGTGCGCCGATGCCGCGCCAAGCGGGGCCCGCACTCCACCGCAATTATTGCTTTGCCCTTTTTTACGACAACAACGCACCTCCCCTGTCTCCTCATCGTTTACATTCTGTCAAGTTAAGCCTCTTGCCTTCAAGTACCGACTGTCAAACTCCTGACACCCAGCGGTTGACAATAAACACTCTAACTCCGACGAACAAGTTGTGGTTGATAATTTTCACAAATTGACGTTTGAGTTATTGTTGACCACAATATTCTAAAATAGGTACAAGTTTAATAGTCATTAAAAATTACAAGAAACTAGTGAAACGAGTGAAACGATCGTGGAAGTGTCAACTTGGTAAGACAGTCAATTTTAAAACAAACAAAAACTACTTAGTCTGCTCTTATTGAAGTTGTAATTTTGCAGTTTAGAGAATAAACTGGAAAATAAATAAAACTTTTATTACTTTTTGCTTCAACCTTTTTGCCCTCTTTGTTTACATAGCTGCGAGCAAAGCCTCTCCGTGCCAACAGTCGCTTTGTCAAGCGTCGACTGACATTAGCTCGACCCACTGCGAGATAATTTTGAAACCAAATAAAATTATTCCCGCCTCTATTTGTTTCCGTTAATACTGATGAATTCAAGTTTTGATTTCTGGGATATTTATTGTAACTTAACAGTCCTTAATCAAGACAATTAATAGGTTCCTTAGTAAGTAAGCCAGGCTTTAGGATCGATCCATCATTTTATTCATCAGTCTTATTTTACGTCATACAAAGATATAAGGTATGATGGTGCCAAGTAATCTTGTCATCAAACAAAGGTAGGCGTGTGGGGGTTGAAATCTGTTATACGAACTCTACCTCTTAGGAACATCTTCATCAATATGTCAATTAGTGTTCACAATGAGTGACCCAGCACAGGTGTCTCATGCCCGAGCCGTTTGCCAGCCCATTAAGCAAATAACGAGTCCGCAGGATAAACTTGGAGGCAGTAAAGTTTATTAATGGCTCGATTACAAGCTCGACCCGAGGTGGAAAGAAGTGCTATCAATCAGTCAGGTGCGCGACGGTAGAGGCACCTACCCCCTCAGTAACGCTAATAACAAAATTCCGACGCCCCTGTTTGTTGCTCCAGAAAGGGGTGAAGATGAATATCCTAAGCGCTAGATCGGTGGGTTTCCATTGCGATAACAGCGAATTCTTATGAATTTGTAATAATGTGGAGGTAGTAATGCTGTTGATAACGAGATAGATATAGACAAACGTGAGAATAACGTTGGTAAAATTCATTCTAGATGAATTCATGTTGAAAAGTAACACTAACAAGCCTTTCGGGAATCAAAAAATCTGTGCAACGGGCAAGTTTGCAGAAGTAGATAATGTTGATATTGTTTGTAATAGATACAACGACACACGTAAAGTGGTGGCTGAGCGGCCAAACTACAGAGGCAGTAGAGCGCGGCTCGCCGCTGTCCGAATGGCTCAATTACAGTTAATTCGCAGCGCACACACATTCAGAGCGAGGTGCATGCATGTGCAGCGTCCGCATTAATGTATGTAAATGCATGCGACCGGCCGCGGCCGCCCGCCGACGCTCACAATATTGCGACATTAAACGGAATATGGCCGACGAGACGGACATTTTCGACTAAAGTCGACATTTGCAAACGTTATTCAGCTACTCATCTGTATTTAACAGCATTTTCGAATACCTACGTCGTCATTAGCTACCGTGTTATAGGGATCAGGATTTATTTGAACGGAATATTTCAAAGTATCGTTAATTTATGGAGGATTGATTACGCCGAAACGAGTTGCTTTTGAAGGGTTAATTATTATTTTCAGACTTAAATTAGAATGTATTTGTGAGTATAGAGATCTGTTTATGATGCAAGTGATACATGATAAGTGACACAGCAACACAAATGTTTTGAAAGTTAAGGACACACGAAGACAAGTCTAAGGTGTACGTTCCCACCGGGCTTCTGGTGTCGTAGACCGATTAACGGTCAGCGAAGGCGCGGGCGTGCGGTCATAAACAATGGGTGTAGTAAGCGGCAATTAAGTTGAACCATTTGCTATGGATACGCGCAGCTCCTCACCTCGCTTGAGACCCGAAAATCGGTTATAATCCTCGTCACACCAGTTGAACGATCATGACGGTCGACCTTGAATGCACAGTAACAGATTTTCAGGTCTCAATCGAAGTGGGGGGCTGTGCGTAACCATAGCAAATGGTTCAAGTTATTAACCGCGTATCATAGCTCGATGTTCGGCTGTTTAGTTAGGATCAGGCCTGAGTCGCATTCCCTCTTGCTTTGAACTATGGCCTAAACAAGGGCCGGATGCGAGATGTCGCCGCAGCCGATCGCGTCTCCGAGGAAACGGCGGGCGGTGCTCCGTCCAAGCGGGACACACCTGCACCGTATACTCCAGCTTGTGTTTCTTCTGCCTGAAACCGAATCAGGAACCTCCCGAACTTACCATGTTCGGTGAGGACCTGCATCAGTTGGAAAGTGAGGATGCCGTGGCGGTTCTCTAGCCAGTCCTCAAAGAGTGGACTTATCGCCGCGATTGTGGCAACGCTTAGTTGCGACAGTCTTCAAATAGAGTAGACTGTCGCGGTTGGTACCGAAACAATAAAGTAGAATAACATATTTTTCAGTAAGAACAAACGATGATGCCACACACTATGGAAACGATAGTGAAATGCTGAGAATTTAAATAAAACAATATCCATATATCTAGAAAAAAGAGATGGAGCAACAAAACATACCAGATAAGTGTTGTGTAATTTTTAACAGCGGATGATTTAATTTTGTTACAAAAGCTGTTTTTCTAGCAATATCAAAAAGATTTAATGACTACATTTTATGTTATTTCCAAATATAACATTGAAAGACTGCCAAGTTTCTATATTTATTTTTATAGTGACCTGTCTTTAGAAAAAGACTAATGAACCTATTGAAATTTATCCTGTAAATTTTAATGAGTTCTGATGAGTAGAAGCATTTTTTGGAGGTCCTCTGAGACGTATATAAAGGTAGAACAACATTGCGCACACTTGGGCCACGTACGCCGATCTGGGCGCGTCGTTCTCCATACACTTTATATTGCAACTAGACTTGTAGAGCTACATTATATCCACGCCACGCGACATCTGGCGTAGTCCACATGTGCGTCATCGGTCTAATGTAGTTCTGGCTTAATTGCTCTTTTCAGAGGACCCCCAAAACAAGTAGGCCATATAAAATATGTAAGTAGTTACTAATAAAATAAATACTTCGTGCTTTTACGGGTACGGTTAAAAGGCTTATGTGTTGTTCAAAAAGCTTTTAAAAGCAGTCGTTTGAATGAAGAAGTTTTAAATTGGTTAAAAATGAAAACGATTTTAATTGTTGTGCATAAATTAGGAGTTCCTTAGAAGAGCTGCGCTCGCATATACAGCAAGGACTGCAACTCGCACTGGGCCCGCGTGGTTGATTACGACCTATTCCCTCTTCTAGAGAGGACTCCTGAGTTCCAGCAGCGGGAACATTATAAGGCTGATTATGTTCATACATATATGCAAGTATTTGTATGTCTTGATTACGATGGTCCTTTCCCGTTGGTCTATCGTTAACCTGAGAATGGTTTAAAAACTTGTTTGGTTTATCTAACACAATGTTTGATAAAAAGGCAACATAAAAAAGAGAGATAAAACCTGAACGTGCTGCTGCAATTCGGTAATTCCGTCATTCACTCGAATATTTCACAAAACTTGTTTCAGGAAGTGTTTTTGGAAAAAAAAATCGTCATTCTGAGTCTTGATTATTAATGTGCAAGGTAATAAATATATATTTTTTAACTCTTTTTATTTATAAATATGTACATTATGAAGGGCCAAAGTTCACGCAAAATAGCAGATATTCAGTTGTCTTTACGGGATATTAGATTACACAGATATCTTGTGGATATTATCGAGGTTTCTATTGAAGTCAAAACAAAAAATTGTGGAAAACTAATTCAGTAAAGGGAAGGTGGACCGATGACCTGGTGAGGGTAGCAGGAATCCAATGGACACAAAACCCACAGGAACGGTCGTTATGGCGACACTTGAGGTAGACCATTGGCCAACAGTGGACGTACTTCAGCAGGAATGATGATGAATCCAGTAAGGACCTCGGTATATGCTTGAACTTGGCCCTTCATGATGTACTCATAACTTAAAGATATTCTGAGTGCTGAAAATTTACTCCAAAACATGTATTTTCTGGAACAAGTTTTATGAAATATTAGAGTGAGTGACAGAATTACCGAATACTAACACACAACAAAGCGTTCAGGTGTTATCTCTCTTTTTCGCGTTGCCTCTTTATCAAACATAGCGTTGGATAAAACAAGCATTTATACCATGCTCACGTTGACGATAGACGGTTGGGGAACGGCCCTTTTAATTTGAAACTGCAAATTAGTGGACTAATCGCAAGCAGACATTTATAAATGATGAAATTGTATTTTTAACCGACTTCGAAAAGGAGAAGGTTCTATGTTAGGCTGTATATGTATTTTTTATAATGTTTGTTCATCGAAATCTCGGCCACTTGTGGACCGGTTTTGAAAATTTTTGTTTTCATTTAAAGATTATAATCCCGCATTTGCCCCATAAAAATATATTGGCCCAGCAGGGATGACGGCTATGGGTTAGTGTGAAAGTGAACACCAGGGCCCTGGTGCGAAGGAACAAAGTAAAAGTTTGACACTCTCCCGCTTCGCCCAAGGGCGGGAGATGTCATTGGATTTTTACGCACAAGACAAAAAACGTCAAAAAAGGGTATTAAAGAAGGAACCCTAGTGTGCGACTCATGCTCTCACTTGACAGCTTGACCGATTCTATAATTAAGGAAATACGTTTTTTATTACGCACATTTTTTTTTATTGTTGTAATTATTTAAACTTAATTTCCGAAACCCATTCGTACACAATAGTCCATTAACCATAATAGTTTTTCGATTGTTGGCCGTATTTGTTAGCTAGCAAACATAGAAGTAAATACTAAGCAATACATGATTTTATAAGCTTTCCTCATGTTTGTCACGTTTATCCCGATGTTTGTCTGTGATCAAATCTTGTAAATTAAATTTGATCCGGTTACCGATTGAGCTGAAATGTTGCAAGCATGTGTAAATCAGATGACAATGCAAAATTAATATGACGAGGAGTTGATCTGATGATGGAACCGGAAGGTGGCAAAGGCCATAGTAACACGGTAATTAAACGACACACACCCCCCATCGAGTTTGGGCTCGTGTGATTCGTCTTGACGAGTATTTTGGTGTTAGATGGTAAACAGGATCTGATGCTGGAACTGGAAGATGGCCATAGAAATTCGGTACTTAATTCAAAAGCGCAATAAGATAACTATCGTTTTGGAACTTTTTGGATCGGTTTATATTAATTAATAGGTATACACCGTTAAATTTTGGTCGTTTTAATCGCAACAAACGCAATGACTGACAAGTTGACAACTACCTACAAGGTCATTGACTCATTTACTTGAACTACCTACAAGGTCATTGACTCATTTACTTGATGAAATTAATTTCGTCTATGCGTAACTAATTCGAGTTTTTGAAAAAAAAGTACTGTATTGTTTAATTTTTTCTTTACAAATCGATAGTATTTTATGTATCGAATCGACCCTCCGCGGGATTAAAACGACTAAAACATAACGGTGTATATCGCGCTATAGAAGCTTGCTATGAAAAAAATATTTTGATTGAAAACTTTTTATCATGTTTAATTAGTCCAATGGTTGTACAATATGCTGCTGTACTGCATGTCGTAGGTTCGATTACCGAACGGAACAAATATTTTTACCTACAGATATGTTGACCGAGCCGTTGGCGAGGTTACATTTGTGTCAAAGTACCCAGGTACGTCAATTTAGAAAAGGTTAAATTATTTGTTTGGAAATTCTGATAAAATTACGAAAATTATTTTAGTAGGTAATAAAAGGCATATTGCTGAGTGCCATGTGCTACTTTTTACCCTCGATAACGGAATAATGGATCCAAAATTCTTTCAGGACAAGGGATGGGAAATTCAAAACAACCAACTGTTTTCTTTTCTTTTTAGGGTTCCGTACCTCAAAAGGAAAAAACGGAACCCTTGTATCTAGGATCACTTTGTTGCCCGTCTGTCTGTCTGTTTATTAAGACTTTTATCTTGGGAGCACGTGAAAGTATCGAATTGAAATTTAAAAAAAAAACATACTCAGGTCTGCGGTCCCTTGAAGCTGTGAAAAAATAAAGTTTCTAAGTTAACGATAAAAAAAGATATAGACGTTTATGTTGTAAAAAAAAACGTACATGTCTACACTCTTAAGGGAATCAAAATCCATAGGGTACTTCCCGTTGACCTAGAACCCTGTTTGGTACGAAGCAAGGTAGCACAAGTATACGGTTACGTCACAAAAAAAAACTTTTCGATTCGGAAAAATCTTCCGACACTCATTACGGGAATTGAAATATTTACATAAGGTAGTTGGTACGGAACCCTTGGTGTGCGAGTCCGACTCGCACTTGCCCAGTTTTTTTTTTAATAATTTTCCTGAAATATTTATTATTCTCAGTTTAGTAAACAAATTAATTTAAATCGAGAACAAATTCATCAAGAGCATTGTTATTATTCATAACCGTGCGCGTGAGTCGGATGAAAAAGGTTAGCAGACCGAGACGTCATTACTCTGAGACATTCATCATAACCCTACTTTTTGGCATGGTAAATAGGTATTTTTAATATCTTTGTTTATGGTCGAAGTTAGAAACGATGATCATAGAAATTTTGACAGTACCTAGCTGCCTAGGTACCTACTTATTAGGGCCTTCTGCAACTGTCTACAAATAGCTCCGTTGGCATAGACCTAGTAGGTATTAGAACTAAAGTTTACATAGGTAAATAGATTGAAACAATTTATATATGATTGCAAAGCGCGTAGACGTACATAATAGGCGGTTAATCAAGTTTTTTTTACAAAAAGCGGTTCGTAACATAAAAAATATATCGTAAAAACAATATGTATACAGAGGAAAGTAGGTGCCTCTAAGAAAAGAATTTAGTGGTTGTTATAATTTATGTGCAAAGGTAAACACTGAAGACTGTTCTAATATTTTATTTCGTTTGCAATTTCCACTAAGCAACGCCCCCTGTGGGAACTCGATGGCATTGTTTTATCAACGAAGCATTGTCATGGTGATTCATTACAGAGTCAACATTTTGCCGGATTTATGCAATATACACATAAAATGCAGAATTTCAACATTATTCATATCCTTAGTGCAACATTACAGCCAAAATCACTTCAAAAAAGCATTATTGAAAACAAAAACCTACCTAGGTACCCAGTTCGCTAATGAACTGCTGGAATCATATCGAAATCATCAATACGGAACATAAACATAAAATTGAACGATTACACTGAATGGATACTTTATATTGACATCCGATTCTTTTATAAGGACTCTTATCCAGCTCTACAATTCACATAAAAAGCTAAACGACTGAAATTGAGCATCGTACGTGATGTCAGAGAGGTTATGTTCGCGACAAACAAAAATATTAAGGCGTTTACCTCTTCCTTTTCGTTGTCCGGGGGCTGATACCACTGTATTATTGCACAGTTTCATTCACAATAACGTAATAATATAAATATTAGTTAAAAAATCGGTTTGCATCACAGAAATAACAAAATAAAACGGAAAACATTGAAAGCGGACAAGAAGCGCGACACGAAACGGCAAGCTAAGCAGCAGCTGACTACGAGCGTCGGCCTGACGTGACTTTGCATCGGCGTTCAAGGTTTGTTGATTTTGTACGGAATGAATTGACCTCTTTGGAGTAGAACGTAATTTTATACTTTTTGATGCACCGAAAATATTATAATTGATGGCAGCGTGTTTTGATTGTCTTTGAGTTAATTCCCTAACCAATAAATTAATGTTTACGCAGATATTTATTAAAAAAAAAGTATTGATCTACAATTAGAGTAAGTCATAGATTTTTTTTAATATCGTATAATATTGAAAACATAAAACTGTTACAAAATAAAATCTGAAATAAAATCTAGTTTCGGCTCTACGTCACTGCAAGGTTATTCGTTCGGATGCGCAACGTGGAGGAGTGGAGTGGGCGCGCAAGGCGCGTCGCCGACGTTGCCCTCTAGCGGGTATATTGTGAATTATCGATTCTCCGCGTGCCGCCACCCGCCATTGGCTCTGCTCGGTAATTGGTTTATGTAGCCTGTTCGTAACATGAATTCAAATTTAGCGCGCGCTGGGGCCCTCGAATGAACAGAGGCGAGTGTTTGTACAGGGAAATTACCCGTTTCAGATAATAAAATCTAGTAAAATACTATTCAAACTTTGTTTTGTACTCTCAACCTGATGTTTCAAACAAACAAAATATGCATGTATCCCCGCGGATTATAATTTCGAAGCTAGTTTTGGCTCACAGAATGAATGTGTCGTAAAATTATAGTTTAGCAACAATTATTGCTTTTTTTTTTTTGTGAATAAAATTTTACGGATAATTTTTATCAGATACGTATTTTTTTATCCCCGAAACTAATTTTGTTAATAAAATTTAAAATTTAAATTGAAATCGAATATAAAAAATTGACGAACATGACAAATATTGTTTTTAAAATCTATAAAAATATATTTGTTTACTCGTGATCGCAATTCACGTACACAAAAAAAAAAGAAAAAATGAATAAATGCTGAATGAATTACTTAGAGCAGGTTGATTTGTTAGGAGCGGCGCGTACTGGCGCTAAATTGGGGGCGAGGTGGCAGGGAACAGATATTTATGCACGTTAATAAGACCAGGGTACAGACAAAGCCTACTACGAGCCCGTAAGGAAGCTATGTGTATTAAAGTTATTACTTATTACGTACCTAAGTAAGTACGTTTGGTAACGATTTATTGTTTTGTTGAGTTCTTGCATGATGCCGGAGGATTGAAGTTTGTTGAATTGTCATTTGGGTAAGTGCAATTTATTAATTAGGAAAATGTCATTAATAAAGTATTGGGGATGTGGTTTTATAAGTTATATGTAAATGTGAATACTTAGTCAAATATTGATTAAAAAAACTGGAAAAGTGCGAGACGGACTCGCGCTCTGCGGGTTCCGTACAAACTTACATAATTATGTAAGTAAATAGTTCAAATCCCGATTGGAGTCTTGAAGGTTTTTCCGAATCGCATTTTTTTTGTGATTTACAACAAATTGAGTGTTTTCAGATTTATTCCTATATATGTGCTATAAGACATTGCTTTATACCAAATTTCAAGATTCTCGTTCAACGGGAAATACTTACCCTATGAATTTTGATTCCTTTGAGAGTGTCGAAATATGCATTTTTACGACATAAACGCCCGTTTTTTGGTTAACTTGAAGTTTGATTTTTTTAACAGCTTCAAGGGACCGCAGACCTGAGATTAAAGTTTTAATTTCAACTCGATACCTCCACGCGTTCTCGAGATAAAGGGTCTTGACAGACAGACAGTCAGACAACAAAGTGATTCGTTAAGGTTTCCGTTTCTTTCCTTTTGAGGTACGGAACCCTAAAAAAATCTTTATAGCTTGTTTTATAATTAATCAGGAAAATATTAAAGACCTAATTAATATGATTGTGTTTATGATAAACATCAGGTAGCTCTCATCTTTAATGCACTCAGGATATCTCCCTACATAATCGATTACTCAGTTTTTCAGACAGAACATTTTCAATATTTACTCGAATCGACTCGGATCTGAATTGTGTGGCAATTAAATGTATGGAACTATATTGTTCAGCTAGTTACTCTATTGAAACGGGCTAGAGGCGTGCCAGACAGTCATTTATTATTTATGTTGCTCTCTGTTTTATGAAAACGTAAAGTTTTTTTTTACAGCAATGCTACCACGTCGGTCGCTCAATATCACGGACAAATTCAATTAAAAAATACCTAATCCAAATATAGCAAAAATAAAAAATCTAGTAGTAAATTACGTTTATCTATTGCACCTTGAGGGATAACACCTTTTCCCAAGTAAACGGAGTAAATAAAAGGCAAATAAAAATTCGGTAGCCGGAAAAATAATTTAAAATTGTTTATGCAAACAGTCTTGTAAAGATTACGAGAAAAACAAAGCAAAGGGTCTGATATTTAAAGTCTTAGAGAATAAAGGAAAGAGTGATTGTAAGGAACCTTTGGTATACCTAATATCGACCAGCTGGTTTGGTGTGCACTCTACTAACTCATTAGGCTCTATAAAAACAAATATAAATATATTATATTATAAAATAATATATGAATAATATTTATAATTCTTTTGTATTTAAACAAACACATCACACACATTATTTTATTTTTTAGAATATTCATATTTATGTGTATTTGAACAGGAACTTTTATGCACATGAATAGTGATTACTTGGGTTCTGTCAAGAGGCACCAGATCTCTGACCGTCTATCAATGAGTCCGTTCAATAAATCAAAGTTTTTCTGATTTGTTATTCGTAATGTATTTATCCATTTTGGCTTTCTTCAAAGCATACTCTGTATCGCTTGTCCATAAAATTTGCATTCCCAGTAAACTTGTCAACATAAAATTAAAATATTAAAACATATTTAAAAAATAGTAGGCCACCGCTATAGGGAAGATGGCCTGTAGTGTTCCATGTGTGCCTCAAAGGGATATCAGCAAAACCGTTGGGGTTCAGCAGGACTGAAGCCTACCATGGGTTGGCTTCCGAAAGGGGTTGCTGGGCCCTATGGTTTTACTGGAAACTCTTTGAAGCGCGCGAGAAATACTACGGCTGTTGGACGACTCGTGCTCGGTACGGATGGACTACCAGAGGGCGAGCTACCCATTTTACGTCGTCCGTAAACCTAAAAAAATTGGCATTTAAGTAAAAACTCGATAATTAATTAAAGTCTAACACTCATATCACGAGAGAGTGGTAACGGCCCCGACTTACGAGTTGTAGGTCGCACCCAGCCAGGCGTATTACTTTGTGTAATTTATTTCATCACCACTGCTCTCAAAACTGTGAAGGAAAACATCGTGAGGAAACCGGCATATCCTAGAACCAAAAATTCGAAGACATGTGACATCCACCAACCCGCATTGGGCCCGCATGGTGGATTACGGCCCACTCCCTTTTCTAGAGAGGAGGCCCTTGTCCCAGCAGCGGGAACATTAAAAGGGTGATGACGATGATGATGATGACTTATATCACTTCACCCAGAGACGGAGGAGTCATTAATGAATTCTAAAAGAAAAGGTAACCAGAGTAATAGCTTTTTTGAATCAAGTAAAAAAAATAAAGTGTTTATACCTAATAATACCTAGCGGTTAAAAATATATGTCAGTTTACTAGCAGCTAGTAGTTCGAAGAATCGATCGTATGATTTTTATTTTTTACCGTCAATAGTTTCAAGAATTAGGTATGACAAACTGTCGATGATCTAATAAGTTGAAACGATTTTAAAAGAATAGTTTTCAACTTTACTACTTCATTTTACGATTGAAAGTCGAATGAAATAGTTGATGGGTATCTGTCAAGAGGAAAGCCGCGAAATTTAAAACTTCAAATATTTTAATTTCTACGAAATCATTTCAGGAGCCGCCATATTGAGTTTTATAAAGAAATATGACTTATTACAATACGTCATTCTAGTTATTTCATCATAAGTACGCAGTAGTGTGCGTTGGAATTGTATAGATGACGTAATTCTGCCAAGCCCGTTCCATCATCGGACCACAAGATGTAGGTAGGTACGGTACGGCGATGCACCACCGGTACATGGTGGACATCCCACCCATGCACACAAAACGTTTTTGGATCACATTCATACTGCGTACAACTGTTGAATTTCTTGCCGGACTCGGTATTTCCTGCTGGCTACAACTTAAGGATTAAGATTAAGAGTGAATAAGTTACTTTTAGGCAAGCGTGCTTCATCTTCGTAGACCACATAGTGGCTTTTTTACAGGTGAGATAGTGGTCAAACGCGAACCTATTAACCGTGAAAAAAAAAACGGCCGCTCGGGTTGGTCTCAGGATGAGTGACTATCTTAACATATCGAAATTCCTTCGTGCCTCGTAAAACCAACCACCAACCGCCAGCCGCCACCAGCCGTTGGTCCCAAGCTGTCACTTGTAGATCTTTGACAGTTGTCACTGATAGTCAGAAGCCAGAAAATCTGAATCCGTCTTGACAAGGGGTAAGTGCAAGGAGTACAGTAAATAAGGGGGTAAGTGTTACCAATTACTGGGTTGTGGAGGTCACGTAAGCAGTCGCGCCAAGTAAAATAGGTACCGATTGATTGGAAACCGACTCTAACATAATTGGGGTGGGCACGCCATAATTATAGCAACAAGTGCCTTCTTAGAGGAATGGCCGAAAAGACTCGCATGATCTGGTAAGTTCGGGAGGTTCCTGCATCTGATTCGTGCGGAAGAAACGCCGCCTGTTACCATTGTGCGGCTCGAAAAACACGGTAGATCATATAGTGGAGGCGATCGGCGGCAGTGACCTCTCGCACCGGGCCCTGTTAAAGGTTACGGTCTGGAGCGAGGAGGAATGGTCGCCTTCTTCTGCGAAGCAGTAATGCTAGTGAAGGCGTGCGGCCACCACCACTTGAGGGAACGGACGTCCTTACGCCCCAGGCTCCGACCTCGATTTCAAGCCCCCGTAGGCGCGGGCTTGCGGTAGCTTGCCGCCCGGACTGAGCCAGAGTTGTCGACGGTGCGTAGTGTTTGTATTTTGCCTACAGTTTGGTTTCAGCAAAACTTTAATGTCCCAGTAGGGCCGAAGTATTAGTATAATAAGTTTTTAGATTGTAAAATTACATATGAATTTTCATCGATTTATATATGGTAAGCAACAAAGCTATTACAGCAATAAATTCACGTCCATACTTACAAAAATTTTATGCATTTTCCAAACGGCCTCGATTTTATGTGTCACCCCGCAACACTGCTCACGTCAACATTATGCAAGCCGTCCAGGAAGGGGACACACAACAAAAGGTTTTGACTTTATTTAAATCTAATAACCGAAGCGATGTTTTCAAAAGGGGTGAAGGGGAATTGGGCGCCAGGCGGCAGCTTGCAGGCCATCTATTTCTTTAAGATAGGCACAACTTGCTTTTTTTTTTGCAAATCGCTAACGAAAATATTTGAAAGGAACAATACTACAGCTCAGGTATTTACCATCTTCGCTGTGCGCTAACTTTTTTAATAAATAGTTGAACTTAACTACGGACAATAAATGGAAAGAACTTCACCACTATTCAAGGAATTGCTTTATGCCTTGCTGACAATCTTTGAATAATTGATTTCTACGATTTTAAATTCTGTTCAGCATTATTGAATCAGGGTATTCCAATTAAATACTTATCTACCGCATTAACTTACCCATTTTGCAGCTATTTTCCAAGTATATTACGTAAGTAAAGTATGCTAGTTTTATATAAACCAGATTATCACCTTACTTGCAAAATGCGTTTAGTTGAAGAAACATTATTTAAATGAAGAAATCCGGAGTGAAAAAGTTAGAGGAGGACTTGGCGTTCGCATGCATCGCATGCCCCGATACACCAGCGCGTACAAAACTTTTGCACTTTGCAAAATGCAAAAGAACTTCATAACATTCAGTATGGAACCGCAGACATCTATTTATACAGTCTCTTTTATACACAAATTAATAGTCCAAACGAAGCATTCGCTACTCATCACTAATTCTGCAAACGGTGTCGTACGATCATTACAGCGCGACTGGAGTTTCGAGTTGCAGTTTTCGCGAATTAGAGCAAATAAGATAGAGGTAGTAAATTTATTTTGCCGGAGGGTACGTAGTTGTGAATTTTGCACGGGACGGTGCATTATGCGGCGCACGTAGCCCGCTGTCTGCACGCGGAGCGGCGGCGGGAGCGGGCGCAGTCGGCATCGTGCCGCCCACGCGCTCGTTCTCTTCTATCACCGAGACTCATTTATTATTTAAAAGCTCGCTACACTGAAACAGTCGTAAGTGAACCTGTCTTCTCTGAGCGTTCCCTTTATGACAAATCGATACTAGACACACACGATACGGGAAACTTTGAGATAACAATTTGCAGACTATGATCAAACTCAGCTAAAAATTCCGACTGAAAATGTTTAATCCGAAAAGCAATCTCCAAAGAGGCAATAGGAAGAGGATTCCGTGCATATTTATTGCCGGTCTCTAAACCGTTTCTCGGGTAATTCGGTACAAGCAAAGCGACATTATTTTTGTAGTAATTTCGGCGAATGTCCTTTAAAATATTCAGAGTGCTGTAGCTGAGCCCATTAACGTGCCCCGGCGCAATTCGGAGCGGGGACTCGTCCGCAAATGGCGGCGATATCATTAACTTGACCCCCGCAACTATCCGTCGCCCCGCAAGTTTTTCCCAATATTACACAGGAGAGGTATTCGCGACGAGGCGACACCACATACGTTACGGTACAATCCCACAACATTTGTTCAGGTACCTTTTGTGGCAAACGTCTCAAACACTACGTAAACGTAATTTACAAAGTCAACTGACATCGGTAATGCTGGAAAGTGTTTCTTCTATTAAAAAAGGGTTCGCCTTATTGCTTTCTTAATTGCTTTTAATTACGAAAGCTATTACCTACGAACAGGACTCGTTTATATGTGTATTATAATAATGGATTATATGAATATATGCACCTTAAACAAGGACGACCTTTGACATTTAGAGGCAGCTGCTGGCTTCAGTTATGAATGTCAAATGTTATTTGGTTTGTGTTCAACTATTCTAGGAAGTTCTTACTAAAATGTCTTCCGCTCTAAAATTATCGACATCATAAATCTCATATTTGTCATATAAAAGCACAATGTTAGAACAATAACATCAACATTTCTTCAGAGTTTCGAATCAAAAATTAATAATGGCTTATCAAAGCCTGCCCTTATAGAATATACTTACGCGCCGGGGAAGATTTTCACAAGGAAACGGAAACTTCCCCTGCCTGCCGTCTACACAAAATATGTGGTGCGATACGAAGATAGGTGTACGGAATTCCTAACTAAACTTGTGCGAGGGGATTTCTCAGCCAAGGAAATAACGGCGAAAACTCAGTAACTGAAGTCGCGAGTCTCGACCCCGACACTGCGATCAAGGAGTACAGCGAAGATGTGATATTATGTATTTTTTGCCCTTTGCTGTTTCAGAGAATTTCATTTTGTTAGGAATGTGCAACTGTGTGCTCTTAGCGATTGATTTGGAGGAATTGTTTTAGGTTTAACTTTAGATGTATATGAACCATTTAGGTTTCAAGACGTACTTAATGATAAATATGGAGCAAAAAAAGTTAAGTTGTAAGTAGTATACTGAAATCGGTGTTAAGAGGGTTTATAGTAGTGACCTTCCTGATGAATTGTAAAGGCCTTCTAGAACATTGTTTTAGGGTTCCGTGCCCAAAGGGTGAAAACGGGAACTTCGCTGTCTGTCCGTCCTTCTATCCGTCTGTCTGTCACCAGGTTGTATCTCAAGAACCGCGATAGCTAGACAGTTAAAATTTTCACAGATGATGTATTTCTGTTGCCGCTTTAACGACAAATACTAAAAACAAAAATAAATATCTAAGTGGGGGCTTCCCTACAACAAAAGTGATTTTATGCCGTTTTTTGCTACGGACTGTACGGAACCCTTCGTGCGTGGGTCAGACTCGCACTTGGCCGGTTTTCGATGTTTAAATACAGTAGAAAAAATCAAATGTTCCATAGTTGAAAGGCTTAACACTTTCATTGTAAGTTAACCTTAACGTGCAGTCAAAAGAAAGGCCAGTCTTTCTTACAGAACAAATTATAAGTCGCCCACTGAGTTACCGTGTAAATTTAAATTTTTAAACTTTTACTTTAAAATGAGCTCGCTCTATTAGAAACGTGGAATGGCTGCATAAAATTGCACCCGTGACCAGGAATAGCACTGGACTGTGCAAACAAAAAATTCATTCTGACAACTTATACAAGTTATACAATGTTCATTTTCGTTTTAACCTTATTACGATGCCGACAAGAAAGTATTTCGCTCATATTATGGAAAAGTATTGGAATGAAATTATAATAACAGAATTGTTTAATATGCTCTTCGTTACATTGTATTTCCTCAGTCGATTAATTTTACGGCAGTTAAACAGAATTCACTGAACCTTTCCTAATGACTTTAAATCTTTCGAAGAACTTCTTACGAAGCAATTATTAGGAATTTCTTCGTCTATAAATACACGTACGATGGAGTTTATAAATATTTTTTATCTAGAACTTTCTGCCAGAGAAAAGCCTTTTAAAATCATTTCGTTTAGCGTGAACGCTTGGAGTTGGCCACGCTTCCAATTTCTTCGTTCTGACCACGTGACTGAGCGTTGAGATGACGTCAGAACGAAGGAATTGGGGGCGTGGCTGACTCTAAGCGTTCACACTAAACGAAACGATTGTAACTTGGCTAGGGGGCTGGTCTCTTTTAAGGCTTGCTCAGTAGACGAAACTGAACAACCTTCCCCAAGATTTTTTTTACAGGAAATGAAAAAATAAATCGTCCATACAAACTGTCCAATCAAGTTTAGGTATAATTTTGTATGAAGAGACCGATTTATTTTTCGTCTGCAATCTCTTGCCAGTGGCTTCGCCTGCTTGAAACTCTACTGTCATATACAGGTAGTCATGGTTTACCCACCTTTCTTTTTTTAGTGGGAAACCATCAGATGTTTTCTGCCTCTCTGAGTGGACCGAGGGGGAGGGTTTAACTGACTACAACCCACCTCTGTTCCTTCAATTTTAACTTGTGGAGCCGCGGTAACTCTTTCGAACAATTGTGCAACCCTGGCAGGCATCGGCTATTGAGGCTTTCAGGCGCGCGTGGAACACATTAGACTATCGACGCAGCTATCAATAG
Organism: Leucania comma; assembly: GCA_958295575.1. Classification (NCBI taxonomy): domain Eukaryota; kingdom Metazoa; phylum Arthropoda; class Insecta; order Lepidoptera; family Noctuidae; genus Leucania; species Leucania comma. Next base: position 10,711,781 of record OY282468.1, read on the forward strand.
CTTGTCGTCCGTAAACCCGTGCCAACGCTAGCAGGGAAACGCTCCGCGAGTCTTTAGGCTCGGAGCAGCTGGATTGTGAAAATGTCCTCCCTCTTGTTTCCCACCAACTCCTTTGCTCGCACTCCTGCTACAAGGAGGCGGCTGCCTCCCATTTCCACAGGCTCTGGACCATTAGACCATGATCCAGGACCAGGTCTGGATGATAACCTATCTGTGCTCCAAATTTTATCAAAATTCGTACAGCCTTTGAGGCTTGATTGAATAACCATTTGTACATCCAAACATCAAGAAAAAACTTATAATATTTAGTAGAAATAAAATAGAAAGTAAGAAATTTTAAAGCTAAAATATAATAAAATGCCTTGGTCAGTTATGATGATTGGTGAGTTTAAGAGAGCAACGCTGGTAGATCGCCCCCGTCATCTCTCACCCTCTCTAACCCCATTGCAAGAAGAAATTGTTCTTGCCAGCGGGGGCTCCCGGTCTTAATATGAAAATATGGTTCACTACAAAGAATCTTCCATTTAATTTGCATTAGTCTGTTCAACGTTAGCAAAATAACTTCTAGGTATTCTGTTATTGTATATAACTTGGTTAGACATAGGGTTGCCACCGTACTCTAAAATAGAGTATTGTACTCTATGTAATGTAGGCGTACCCTATAATCTATAATAGAGGACGTTAAAATACTCTTTTTTACACAATGTTTACTATACTAGTGCCAGTCATATATGTAACCAAAAAAGTCGACTTTATTGAAAGCCTTTACGGCTATGACTGTGAAGTGGAAAAGAGAAAACAGGGTTTCATTAAAAAAAAATAAAAAAAAAACTGATCTATGATTCTTTTAAAAACAATGAAAAATTGTTATGTGCTGCAAAAATACCTGATACTCTTTTTTTATAAGTCTGTACTTTTTATTTACGTCCTTTGATATCGGATATACTCTATTTCATCTAATAAAAGTTGGCAACCCTAGTTAGATATCCACTGGATGTAATGCAGTCACTTTTTCGTAAAATCCAATACTGGAATAAAAGCTCTTGAAAATGTGTAAAAGATTCAGTCCACAATCCGGTATAAAATAGATCTGTATTCAAATTATAATTGCCTTTATATTAGCGGACAGTGTTACTTCCTCAAATATATCCTCATTTATTGGGTCATCCTATTATAGAGGGTTAAAATTAAAGTTGTATTTCAAACTCCCAATCCTCACGGATGGGTTAATCACATCCTGCCACGCGTTATAACAAGTTTAACAGCTTGCTTGAAAATACAATCTCGAGTTTTCAAGGATCCAGGTGAATCGACGTAACGGTTCGTGAGCTTAGAACTCTAAAGCACGTTATATATGAGTCTGAACAGTTTAAAGTTAGTTGTGGGCTCGCAAATAAGCGAGGGGTCCCGTTTGCAAGTTGGTCCTTCCGCGCTAAATTACAGATTGTCAACTCGACTCAAGTAACCTGTTGACATTGCGTTAAGTCACGATTTGAGAGGCCTGTTTGTTGTGGACACAACTTGTATCACCGCCTTCATAACAACGGGATATCCTTAGTCATATTGGGACAGCTTTTAACGACGTCCCAAACGTTGATAGAATGTACCCTGCCCCCATAAGTGAACCGTATTTTCAAGTATGGACTTCAATATCAAATTGGGTTTCCAAATACGATCAAAATATTATCTGATCTTAATATTGTTGTATTCTGGAAGTCGAGACGCTGTTTGTATTGGTTTTGAAACTGTTCCATAATAGTGGGGTAGCGTGATACATGCAAATAATTTCGAAAAAGTCTGCATCCTGATGTCGTTTCGTCGGCTGGGACTAGCCTGGCGCGCCGGTGCGATGCCAGTTTAGTTCGAAATTTCATTCTTCTCGAACACATATCTCGACTTCGTCCGGGAATCTACTTTACATTTCTCATCCTAATGGCCATTGAGAGAAAATTGGAAAAGAAGTTTTCGCGTTTCTATTCTAAGAATCAGGTTCAATAGGAACGTTTCAGGAAAGTATCAATGCGATTTCAGATAAATAGACAACAGACAAGAGAACAATGCTTGTGGAAGCGGCGTACGCAGGCGTATCGGGACAGCATCAAATTGATGTATGATATTTATTTTTATTCAAACGTCTTTTGGTTTCGCATTGAAAATTAATGCGGAAATTTATTTAAATGCTGCGGGACATTAAATGCAATACAAATGAGAGAGCTGCTTACAATTTCTTTCATCTTCGTTTCTTTCAGCCGCGTAGGCCTGATTTGTAGAATATAAGTCTGAACAATAAATAATTACGTACTTGGCAGGTAAAATAAAGAATAGCAGGGTTTTGCAATGTTTTCCTGGAATGCGTCATGCGGGCGAGGGCGGAGGGCAGTAATGTGTGGCAAACACCCTCCTGAGGGTTCCTCATGGCTGTTGCCTATGGTGCCGATGACCCCTATCGATTCGCCCATTTCTACGAACTCGCATAATTGCAAATCGCGGATAAGTACTTGTACAATACTGGGTTCCTCAGTATTCACGAGAATTTCATGGAATTTTCGAGCCCCCATGAAACTAACATACAGCCATGATTATGGAGTCTACCATGAATAGTGTACCTATGTATCCATCGTTTTCAATGAATTTTGTCGGCGTGTATTTATATAAATGATTCTTCAGAATTTACTACCTACTCCAGTAATAACAATTTCGAAGAATACGTTACGGTTAAATGAGTAGGTACTGAGAATGAATTTTATTTATATTAATTTTCTAAATAGCCTTTTTATCTATAATTGTTTTTCGAAGTGCTCAAATGCGAGCATAATGTAGGTATATCGCTTTCATCCAAGAAATAATCTGCGTTTTCTTTCAAATTCCAATAAGTTTTTTTTTCATTTTCAGTTAGCATTAAGTATCTAGTTTTAAATTTTTTCCAATGCTCTAGTTTCTCAAGTAATCGAAGGTATATACGGAGAACGATCCGCTGGGGAGTTCTCACCGCCTCCTCGCGAGGTTCACGGCAGTGGTTTCCAATTCGCGGGCCGCACACTCCCGCCTTTAATTTACTGCGGTGCTAACCACGCGGCCCGCAGTTTGTATTCATTACCTACCTTAGTACCACCTCGCTGCAAGATTTAATGCTTCTAACAATCACTGCACTCATTTGCCACAATTCAAACATTTATTTAATTTATTCTCGCCGCCTGGGCTTTGCTGAGCTTGCATAATGCCCTAGTTATCTCTGGTAATCTTGAAATTAATAGGTGATTATTTAGGTATTATAAGCTATCATCATGCGGGACTGTTCAAAAAAGTCCAGCTGGAAAGCTGAGGTGTGTAATTCTCAGCCGGAGTCTGTGTTTCCTGATAGCTACAACCGGGGGTTTTTAAGCCATGAGTGAATAAGTTAAAAGAATACGGGTGGGTTTTAGTCAGTAAAATTCTGATACTTTCCTACTCCCTCTCGCTCCACCCAAAACGGTATGATAGAACGTTTTTGATGGTTTCTTACCGAATACCAAATCTATCATCATATTCATCATAGAGCAACTTACATAGATTTTTTAAATGTGCATTTTTCTATTATTATCTTTTTCTATAATAGGTACTCATCTAACAACTACCATGAACTAAAGCCAGCTAACTTTTTCTAGACTATAAATCTAAGAAAATTGGAATTATGATGTTGTTGTAAACAACTACTATCCCAACTTTCTAGAGATAAATAAACAACAAAAGTTCTTCTAATAACAGCGTTGAACTCCATGTAAAGATGCTATAAATTACACTGACAAGCTGACTGGTGTTCGTACTCGGCAAGCAAATTAGGTGGTCCAGAGTAAACGAGTTATGGCGAAGTTGTGGGCACGCGGCTCCGCTCTGGGACCGACCGGCCAGGACAGGGCCAAATGTTCGCGCTGCCAGCCTAGTAGCGGGGACTGGACTAGGGATGGCGATTTGAAACCGATTAATCAAAGAATCGATTTTATAAATCAAGAAATCGTTTTATTAATCGATTTCAGAAACTTGAAATCGATTTTCGAGTTTTTTCCAGCGGATTATTTTTCTTTAGTTGATAGGTTCGCGCTTCTCTTACCTGATGGAGCAGCGCTCTTAATTAGCAGTAAATTATTCACTTTTGTCAGGTCATCAGGAAACACATACTCCGGCAGGGAATTCCACTTCTACCTGCGGAATGCTACCATATTATTATTTAAAAACAGTCAAAGCACCTATTTTCCTCAACCTAATTTTTATGTGAATGTTTTACACTCGCTATGAAATAAATTGCACTGGGGATCATCTGTACCATGCTTTTTATGACCTACACGGTAACCAACGGATTGATCTTTACGAAATCTAACTTTTTGAACTTGATCTATTACTGAATCGATTCTTTAGACTTCGATTTGAATCGGTTCTGAAATCGATTTTCTTTAGGAAGAATCGACATCCTTAGACTGGACTTAAGTAGTAGGTATTAACTACTGACGCGGCAATCAAAAGCGTCCAGCTTACCAGTTGCCTCTTGATTAATAACTGTATCTGCGGCTAGTTTGTAATTAAGACTAGTAGCTTTATTTAGACTTTGTACTGTGATTTACGTGGCTTTGATTTTAAACAAACAGAGTGGTAAACTGAAAAGAATTGCTTGCTATTTACAAATGAACAGCATTATATTTTGTACTGAAATGTTTGATGGAAACCACAATACACTTTCAATAAGCTCAGTCTATTGATATAACGCAGACATTCGGCAAAATTCAATGACCGAATTTTCCTCATGCATTATCTGATGTAGGAAAAAACACTTTCTGTGAAGTCGCGAGGCAGGAGAAACATTCCAAGATCCGCCCTGTGGCGTGCCGCTAACACTCCTTATAAATACTGCTAAGCCCCTGGCTTTTGTGGCTAATCTTTCGCGTGAAGATCGCCATTATACCGCTATTTATTATTTTTACCCGTATTTTTCTTTTTCTAAAGTCAAGTCGAAACGTGCTTGATATTCTTGAAGGATTTTTACGCTACTCATTCCTCGCAAAGTGCTGGTGAAAGAATTAAATATGCCCCTTTCAGTGGCGTGCTCTCCGCAATGAAGTATTTCATACGGTTTTGAATTTTAAATTATGTTAATTTAGACGCGGAATTTTAACCGACCGACGCGTTCACCAAATTTTATTTGCGTTTAATAATATTTACAACATTTTAATTTTAATACTGTCTGGTTTGTGGAATGATATGCGGATATAAATGCTGCTACATTTACAAAGATATTTGTGAATAAAATTTAAAACTTTTTCCACTCTGCATTCACTAAATAAATAAATTGATTTTCCGGAAACAAAATCAAGATTGCGTTAAAGATAAATGAGGAAGGTATCAGCGTTCAATTAGTGGTGAAAATCACCACTAAGACAGTGTGTGATTACAGGGTCGCCCTTTCTCAACAGAAACAAATTAACTACGACAAATTGTTACAACTTAATCTGAACAAACATGCTCGAGAGCAGAACAATTATTGCTCGAAAACAATATTGCGAAGTGGCGACACTTTCATTACGTTGGAAAAGACCCCATATGCACGTACATTTTGATTAGCTTCCGTGAGTAAGAACAAAAGCAGCGTTAAATGAAGCAGTATGTGTCTGTGAGGCAGGTCGGTGCCGTAACAGAGTAAGTTATGACAAAGTGTGGCGCGGCGCGGCGCCGAGCGGCCCGCCGCCGCGCCGAGCCCAGCCCGCCGCTGCCTGCTACAGCACAACTCTTAAATTAGCGCGAACTTAGACCACTTAGCTTCTTCAAGTTTTGTTTGTAGACGCCATAAATATTGTATGTAACGAACGCGATACAATACCAGCCGTCGACTGCTCGCTGCATTGTTCGCGAATCAAAGCGGCCTTTGTTGCTTAACAGTTGACTCGAATTTTCTCGTTGTTCGCTTTGCTTTATCGGGGGGAAGCGATGAAAAACTACCACAAATCCCAACGAAATGCTTTTCGATTTGATTCTGTTTGATCACGAAGTTCCGTCGTTAAAATGGAGTTAGTGCGAGCGTTTTTTAAACCTTGGAATATTATGGCATCTCTTTTACTCTCTTGCAGGTGAAAATGGTAATGAAAGTTGTTTAGCAATCATATTGATTGAAATGGTCAACGTATTGGAATAGCAATAGGAGTTCTGCGTAGTCGTATTGAATGCGCGGATGTCCAATAATTCGATTTCGCGGTTATTTTATCTCATGTAGGTTGCGTGGGGAGCAGGACGCAGGTGCCGTCGCAACTACAATAATCAGACTGAACAATTCAATGTGCACGACGCACCCAGCCACTTGCATTGTCTAGTTAACCTGAAATATATTGCTTGTATCATTAGTTCAATGATTTCCTCTAGCCTATTCCTAAACAGACCTATTCAGGTAAAATAAAAAATTCAAGCAGGGGCCCAAATTGTAATGCAAATGTCTGCTTATGTATTCGTCTTTTTAAATTGGTTTTACTTCGGAAATGGAAATTATTGTCTAACTTTCGAGTAAAGACAAGACAAATCTTTGTTAGTCGAATGAGGTCTTATTTAATTTGAATAGGTTAGCTATTGACGGCGGCTTTTTTCAAGGAGAGAGAACTTTTCCTTTTTCTTTTGTTTGTTCGATCAGGTGACGAAAGGAAAGTAGACTCAATCATGTCCTCGAAGCTAGTACGAGTGACTTTTATAGAATCGTCTTCATCAGACGGTTTTGTCTAATTAACGAAAAACAGAAGGAAACAAGTCCAATGGAAGTTGAAGTTTTTGGTATAGCCTCTTGATCAGTAAGTATAAACTTTAGTCAATTCATTCTTTCAATATACTTACTAAGGTGATGGTGAAATATCAGATTGTGGTGATGCTAAGTATCTCATTAGCCTTCAGTTAGAAATCGAGAGAAAGTCTGTTAAGTAACAGACACGTGCCTGCTCTACAGTATACCTTCTAGCTAGATGTTATTAAAAATACCAGCATTATTAAGTCAGTTGCACACAACACGAGTTTGACCTTTCACTGCCACATAACACGATCATCTTGCACAACACCTATTGTGTCGGTTGCATTGGCTGACGAATAACCGCTGTAAGCCGATGTAAATTCCTCGTTGTCGCTCCGATCCAAGATTTCCAGATTTAACATTGTTGCTGCAAAGCATATTTCAGTTAGACGGTGCAGGTGTGCCGTGTGGCGTTGGTTGCAACTTCGATTAATTCCCATAACGAGGCAGGTCCATCAAGCGCGCGCTCGTTTGTCTCCGGCCCAGCTATAAATACATCAGCGTACTTGCAATTTAATCCGTTCTGTTCCGCTCCCGTTCCGTGCTTCTCTCTCCCTCGCGCACGACTTCCACCGCCCTGCATGTTTCGGTCAGCGAAAGTTGATGCAATTAATCTCTTACCTAGCTGGAAGCCCCGCTAACAATTGTCTAAACTAGAACTTGTGTCTTGTTTAAAACTAAACACCCACTTTGTTTTCTCTAAGACTTAATAATTACATGGCCAATGTTTTGTTACACGATAATGCCTGTATTTTACACATCAATTGGCACAATGAGGCAGAGTCCATGTTCAAAGTAGTAGCACTTCGTAGAATATTTAACAAATTTGCGTACAAAGCGCAAGCACTGGCGGGATCGTCTTTGTATGCAAATATTATTACAGGAGTCTATTGAAGGACCACACCGAACTCACGTATTGAGCCGAGTGGGTACGCGCTACGCGGCTACTGGGACTATAATAAGAGACCCGACCAAGAACCTCTGACATTATACAGGAATTCTCTGGAATGTAAAGTGTATATCTCCCTAAAGAAGGCGCGGGACAGTTCCAGCCGGCCAGCCTGAACAACATAAGCTAATAACCGAACTGAGCCAATTAGGAATACTATTACCGATGATGGTCCGTCGAGCAATAACTCAATCGAATTGCAGAGTTGAACAATTCATAGGCAAATCTGCTCTAAGCGTGTTAACATGGCTCCGGGGTTATTGTGGTGTGCCGATCCATGTGTCTGTGCAACGTACACCATACTGCACTTGAGTATGAGTAACTACTGTCTACCTTCAACAATATATAGCTCTGGTATAGTATCGCAATTCTGACGACCAATATATTATTTACACGTAATCACCGCATGATTAAACTACTTGAAAGGCTCAATTAACGCACTGCCTGACCGTTTAGCTATTCAATGGAGAGCCAATTATTGCAATATATGTATCGGTGTTGTTATAAATCTATCTAATTTAGCGTTTCGATTAGTGGGATGCCAGAGTGGGCGTTGGGCTGTTCTATTTTTCGGACGGTCGTGCATGGCATAGTGATACATTGTTGAGTTACGCTTGTAATTAGAACTGGCGATGTTTGGCGTGCGATCCGTGGCATAGGTCGGCGCGGGCACGCGGCACGCGCGCGCTCGCTGCAACTGGCGGCGCTCCATCAGCCGCGTCACGAATGAGACGTGTGTCACCGGCCCACCCGCACTCGAAACTCCACTCTAACCGAACCCGATATAACACATTATAAAAATTCGCAACTGAAAGTGGAGCGTCCCGCGCCACGCTTGCAGTCTCTTCTTTGTATTCGAGGCGTTCCATTCATAGCGATAACGGCTTGCTTCGAGGCGACAACGGGAAACAATTACGCTATTACAAAAGGCCTTAAGGATTCTAATTACGAGTGGATCCTTTCATCCGTAAAACCGGATCGGATACGGAGCCTTCCCATTATCGCGTGCCATAAACATTTCTGGATTTCATATCCGCGGCACGGCTGGGACCGCCTCGCTTATTACCTCCGCGCGGAAAAGAATAACATCGTTTTGGCACTTTTGACGCGAATTCCGGATGCCTACGTTCATATTGTGCGCCGTTAATATTCTGCGCGACGCGTCCGACCTTTTTTATTTGTATCTAAAATTGAACATTTTGTCGCGACAACGAGCGCACGCGACGCTCCCCTTCGCCGAAGGAGCGATAAAAATACAGCGTCGAGCGTTTGAGGCAATCGGCAGCACTAACGACCTGCGAGCTCGAGCGGTTAATTCATGTACACCTGTACCGAATTAGCCGCATGAGGCCTTAGCACCTCCACTAGCTTTGACGGCTGTCTGCAAGAGTGGGCGCTGAGGAGCCAACAGCATCGGATCTTTTCGAACCGCTGAAACTTCAGGAACAACAACTGATTTTCCGGTTTGAATGATATGATAATGAATTTTCTTAGAAAAACACAGAAATATTCTCAACCGCTACAAATCATTCCATTTCATTGTAAAGTACTGAAAGTACCAATTCGTTAATAAAAGCTGTAAAAAATTTAGTTGGTTCATTTTTAAAGCTGATTGGAAGAAGTTGCTCCTTTAGTTCAAACGGAATCTGGGGAGAGAAGGATTATAAAAAAATCTTCGTTGAGTGAAATGGCCCTATCAAAACAAAAACGTCGGTCGAGCGATGAAAAAGTGAAGTTAGCAAAACAACAAACAACGAACTCGCCTGTCGGCGGCATCTCGTGGCCACCTCTGCAATTTACGGCACTGTCATTATTCAAAGTTTTGAAAAAATTCGACCGCGAAAATTAGAAAAAAAAGAGGATTTCTCTTCAATATGATCTTGCGAATCTGCTGAAGTCGGTTGCCTTTATGCTGAAGTAGCAAACTCCCTAAGATAAGGGGAGGAGCGGACAAATTGTAATAATTGCGAGACGAGATAAGAAGTGACACCAGAAAACAAATGAAGGCAGGCGGCGGCGACGGCGTCTACAGAGTGCGGGGCGTGAGGGGGGAGGAGGTGTAGGGGATGCGTGACGTTACCACGCGCTGAGCTGCTAACTGCCGCGTGCCACCCCATGCCAGCCAACACTAACGGCCATGTGTGACTTTACATTCACTACATTTACATAAGTTGCCGCTTCACTGGTACATAGTGAATCACTTGTTTTTCAGACGATTGCATAAATTATCTTAGATTCAGTTCAAATTGTATAAAACATTAGAAAATTATCAAAGTAATTATAATGGAATTTATTTGCTAATTTTATTTTATGTACCCACAAAATAATTATTTAATACAACGGATTTGAATATAAACCGAGGGCCGGGGCGAATCCCGCGGGATCCCGGGGGCACACCTCGGCCGTCGTCACCGCGCGCCAAATTAAAATGATAAATCAAAATCCGTCAGCCGGCCGCGCGCACAAATGCTATATAAAACGAACTAAGGCACCGTAACTTGTTTAAACATCTATTCTTTAAACAAATTACATATTTGCTTCCCCTGGGATGCCAGGGATCATTGACCCCCTTTATTAAAATAAATAAATAAATCAGCAAAAAAAAAACAGTTAATATTTTTTTTTTCTAGGAAAAACAAAAAATTTCGGCCAAATAAATTTCAATTTCGTAAATACATGTGTAAAAACGACATTTAAGATTATTTCAAGGTCATTGAGGTTGTACAGAGCAGACGTATTTACAATCGGCGCTCAAGGGGTTAACCTTTTTACAGAAGCTTCCTTTCCAGTATGTAAAGATTGTACGAATAGGTACATGTGAGCTGAGTTGCAAACTGCACTGAAGGGGTTAGTTGAGAATGTTGACAGCGTATCACCAAGCACCAATAACGCGTTTGTTTAAAAATATGTTGTGTTCACTACAACGTTACAAGTTATCTCTAGGGACACACTTCAATAAATATATTTTTCTCTTAGCGATGCGTGAAAATGGTATTCAGACCGGACGAAATCACAACTAAAACCTTTTACAGTTTTTTTTTCACTGAAGGCAACACTAACATAAATAAGGACCATAGGCATAGACAAGTAATCTCCAAATGTAAATTTCTAATCTTAAAATTGTATCATATTTTCCACACGTTTCTCTTTTCTACGAAACAAGAAAAACTCTTTAAATTTTATTTTAAATGCACGCCAGCGCTTTCTCGCCATTTTATTTTCGGCGTTCTTATTAAAAGAAAAGAGTAAAAATTGGTACGATTTAATCATTCCATTCAGAGAGACCTGCCAGGAAAGATAATGCTGGAATTATTCTGTAACAACTGTAATGAATAACAATGAATATTTCATTTGCACTGAACACAGGGTTGTTAATAAGAATTAAAGTTAACGATAGTGTTGTTTTGAAAGTGATACGAGGGAGCATTATCAAGATGGCAGTAGTGAGAATAAACTTGCTCAACTTATTCATGTACAAATCTCCTATTCTGAAATGTAAACGTACTTATTCTGTGTACGTTCTGGTATAAAGTGGAAGGTTCTGTTTTGTGAAATTCGGCCCGCATTGGAATGAAAAGTTAGATGGAAGTTTCCATGATACAAGGAAATGTGCATATTCTTGAACTAGTTCATGCATGGTTTACTTATATTGAAGTGGCAGTTTGTAATAAGATCCTAGATCTCGCAAATATTTTCATATGTTCTTGAAAAGTTTCTTGTTCGTAATTGGCTTGGTGCCTAATGAATGAACTATGAGTTTGTGCTTGTGTTCGTATTAATCTTACTAATTAATGGTTTTGGAAGCTTTACCTTTCAGATGCGCGACTGTAGCATGTGAGTTGTGACACAAGATTTGTTAAATGTGTTTTGACTGGGCCTTGTGAAAAAGCTAGGCAGATTGATTTCAGTTTTCAGCAGATGTATTGTGAACTTCAATAACGTATTGTGTAAGTCACTTCTAGTTCTAGGCTAGCATGCTCCATCGTCGACCACTTTGCCACTTTCCATCAGTGACAATTAAAAAGGAACTAAATAAATCACTTTCACCTCATACTAATTATATTCGGACAGTATCATATTTTAGTACATTCAAATATTTGTTGGACACCAATGCGGTAATGGTAACATACTAAAACTAATTGTGTGGTAAATCGGAATGATGTTGCAATTTGTCAAATGACTGGAGTCTGGTCCTACCTATGTATGAGTATCTATGGTGTATTAATTTAATCGAGGAAAGATAACATTCAACTATTGTGACATTCATTGTCTAATATCATGACAAAAAAGATGTGTTACCATCAGGGGTGATCGCAGTCAAGCACTAGTTTATACCAAATAAACAAATGTTTCCAGCACGCCACGATCCCGAATAAATGACAGACTTAAACGTTAATAAATCTTATAAGGAACTGTTGTTTTTCTTATTTATGTTAAGGGATAAGTTCGCCAAATTGCTCGTGGGCGCGGTGAGCACGCTTTTGGTTTTTTGACGTGGTGGCGATAAGGTTAAACAAAATGATTTCAAAAGGTGTCTTAAGACCTCTTATTATGGGCTGCAGGATTGTTCGAATAACCATACGAACACGGGCGGGTTTTAGTCTGTAAAATTCTGACATCCCCTCTCACTCTACACAGAGCAAGAGAAGTTACGTGATGATTACCTAACTCTAAAAAGGCCTATTGTTATGATATTACTTCTCCAACACGTTCTTAATTATTTATTCTATACATAAAACTTATATGGTACACAGTAATTTGACAATTATTGGTCATGTACAAAGGCGAGCTTAACTCAACAATGAGTTTTCTCCCAGCAAAATTTTGAGTGATATAGAGAGATCACATTCGAAGGTAGGATAAAGTTTACAATATAAACCTTCAGTCTAATATATTACGTTTTTAGTTGTGAAAGGAAGTGCTCTTTAATTTTCCTTTTGGAAGACCTCCAGGCATGGGCTACCGGGAAGGGAGGTGGGAGAGAGTTCCAGAGACGCACTTCAGTTGCAGAAAAAGAGCCATCGTAGCGGCTGGAAATGTGATGCGGAGTACGAATTAGAAGAGAATTGGTGGTGCGACAGGGTTTACTCCTTGGAACGAAGTTCTTAAAGCGACTACTTCTCATGAAGGTATTGAGAAACACTGGGATTGTGCAGGACTACAGAGAAGGGATAGAAGGGGTAGATACCTGATATCGAATTAGCAGCCACCTTAATATGACCCGAAACTTCGACGCATGATCGTATTTGCGGAGGTCAAAAATAAAGAGAATTAATAAAGTCTGCAGTCGCTCGATTTTGTTTAGAAGCACCTCCGTAGCATCAAGAAAACAGACATCCGCATAATTTATGAGCGGTAGAAGAAGAGATTGAACAAGAGTAACCTTAGTGGGAAATGGCAAGAATTTTTGGAGATGTTTAAGAGACAAAAAAGAGTAAAAGATCATCTTACTCACATCAGCAATATGAACCTGCCAAGAGAGGTTCGTATCCATTTGGAAGCCTAGGTTTTTAGCGCTTTCAGAGTATCATTATATGATATAGAAACATTCACCACTTTTCTAGTTAACAATTTTAATGTCTTTCGGTACCTATTTTATTAACTAGATATTTTCCAATAGACCATATTGTTTTTTTTTAAAGTAGGTATGTTTAGTTTAGCTAACATTCATATCTGGTTTATTTTGTCTTTTGACAACCACAACTCTGTGTGTGCTTCCGGCAACAGTCAAAATGAACCACAAGCAGATATCATATCACAAGCTACTATTGCGCTGCGGATGTGGTGCGCCTTTCATGTGGTCTGAAGAGTTCCAGGTTGATTATTAAAATATTTGCTGCTATACGAAAATGCATCAGGTAATATGCTTTTCGCAAAGGTTATTTACCACTGCATCATTAATGATAGGCAGAGAGATGATTAATTTTGAGAATTAATTATTCTGTGTAAATATGTACTCTAATTTCAGTCAGAAACTACACACATTTGTGGGCTAACATTGATTAATTAACAGTAGGTTAATGTAAACAACATTATTTGTTCTTTACATAATCTGTTATGAAATATATCTCGATGTTTAAGTGCCCGTATCAGAATATTTATGACTTATTTCAAGCCTAACTGGGTTTACAAAGAATATCTTCATACGGCCTTTTGAGATAACCGCGTCATGTGTAGTGTTCGCGGTTATCGAAACCGTTTTTAGATACCCATAATGTTTTATTAAATGTCATCCGCAATATAATGAGGTGCGAGGGATCCAACATCTGCGAGAGAGGCGCTACAGAAATATGTGCGAAGTGTTATAGAGTGCCGTTGTAAGTCAATGAAGCGGGAAATGGGGTGCTCCGGCGCGGCGGCGGCGGGGGCACACTCTAATAAATAAAATTATGCCTCAGAAATTACAAGAATACGCGTGCCACCAGCGATCCCACGAGATTGGATGCTGGAGATTTTCATCGATATCCTCCAATAATGAATCTAATATGTAGTAAGCTGAGGACGCCATGACTGTGTCGCGTTGCCGCGAAAAAATAAGATTGCTTCTTCGCCGATATCGCCCGCTGCAAACGGCCACGATTTACCGCTGCTTGGCATTTACTAAATGCCAGATATAGCTTGTGTAAGAGAATATTCTAATAAATTAGCGGTAAAATATATTAATTTGTTTGAGACCTTGGGTCCGATCCAAGATTTTGTCTCCAAGGCTGTCTAAGATCAGTTCTGAAAGAATCGTTACTTGCTTAGCGCTTATTGTTGGTAACAGTCGGTAGAAGACATATCTAAAAATGCAAATGGCGGATCAGAGATGTAAATATAAAAGTTAAGTTGACTGAAGCTCTTGATATTGGAACTGAACACATTCAGTAGAATTCTTTCGGCAGTCAGTGCACGTGCAACGTTAGACGTCCGCGTCGAATGGAATCGAATTTAAGAAGAGTCGAGTTTTAAAATGTTCTCACTGTGGAACCATTTCATATGCGTGTTGTAGGCTTGAGGTTCATGTTCAAGATACTGATGGCAATATGGCTGTCGGATAACGGGACAATGAAGCAATTACACCGTAACACCTAAGCATAGTACGTGGCACATTCATGAGCAGTATTGTGCAGTGATGACGCGGAACAATTCCCGCCTCTGTACTAATGATCTGTCTTATATCGGAGCTGTAAATCAAATTGCCCTCACATACATTAACAGAGACCCGCGAATTGCCTTTTAAAGGCTCTTATTGATTGAGTAACTTCAAAAGCGGTTAAGTAACCTAATTCCGCTAAGTCTTGCTATTTGTAGTGAGGTTTAGACTGAATGATTAATATTAAGTAAGCCTAAGCTGATGCTTTAGAAATATTGAGTACTAGTACTATAATGTTAAGAATTAGCATTTTCTTCTTCCTGCCATTGTCTCATGCCAGGTGCTTGGAGTCGGGGTAACACATTTTTTTTTAAATTCTGTTCAATCAAACATCACGTTAATTCATAATTTCAGGAACCTAAAAACCAAGGATTTTTTTCATCAAAAATATAAAGATGATATATCTGTCAATTTTTTATATAGTACTTAATTAAAACAAGAATTAATAAGAACCATCCTCCTAAATCATTCACTTAGATCGGGAGAACCATTGGCTGAATCCAAACTAAGACCGAGAAACATAGTACTGGTACGTTGTATCAGAGGGGATTGTCTCCAAGGCTATAATAAATAATATTATATCGGAGAATTATGTGGAAGCAACCCTTACGGTGGTGTGTCGCCGTGTGCCGCGCGGCCCCGCTCTCCCCCGGCATACTGTATTAAAGTGATATTGCTTATACGCTTACCATTAAGGCTATACGTTTCTACTGAATTAAGACCAATTTGCACAGGTTTTGCACGAATATGGGAATTTAATTTATGAGCAGCATGACGAATGTAATTTGAGTGAGTGCGTAATCAACGACTTTAATTCGATTTCACACGAGTGAGGATCCCTCTTGTGTTTCCCTGGATCCAGGATCTGGCCTTGATGATTAAATTGCTTCGTCAAGCTATTAATGAGTTGTCTCTTGCCTAAATCTATTCCGTTGTTGACAGGCACAAATCAGTTTTTGGAAATCGATGTATTTAATGTTTCTCGTTAACATTTAGAGTAGACAAATGCTGCTGACATAATTTATTCATTTATTCCGTCCTCACTTCAGTTAGCGGCGGATGATATTAAAAAAAGAACGATTTTGAATAAAAACCGTTTGATGTGATGGTTGAGCTGAGTGGCGGTGGCTGCGGAGTCAGGAGAGGTCTAGCAGGAGCAGCAATAGCTCAGCAATCGTGGTGCGATGATCTCGAGCCCGCAGCTAACCCCGCATCATTCACGATAATGGCGGGGCCTATGTCTCGACCGTAAATGTAAATCGTTCTAATTTATACGCGCGATAACGTCGCCGCACTGCTGTTAACTGTAATT
Source organism: Leucania comma (assembly GCA_958295575.1). NCBI lineage: Eukaryota > Metazoa > Arthropoda > Insecta > Lepidoptera > Noctuidae > Leucania > Leucania comma. The sequence goes on from OY282468.1 coordinate 10,727,967, forward strand.
ATATTACCGAGCGAGGACGTGTTGATCAAAACCCCTGATTAAATGCCCGTGATGCGAACCGGGAAAAATTCTGCCGTCCCGTCGCCCCCGTGGAAATGAACTCGCGAAAACATTACATTTTATTCGAATATTTATTAGGAATTAATCTTGAATGTATTCACGACTATGAATTAAAGGGATTCCAGTGATTGGCGTTGATTTAATTGGATTACGGAATCCCGTTTTCGGAATTAATATTTATGTTCTGTTGTGTCATGAATTCGAATTAAAATAAGAAGTATTCAAAGTGGTGAGGGTTCGTAGGGTTCCGTGCTTATAGGATAAAAACGGGACGTTATTGCTATCACTCTCCGTCTGTCTGTCTCCCTCAGGCTGTATCTCATGAATCGTTATAGCTATACTCCATCTGTTTATGTATCTAACTACATGTAAACAAATCTTCACATGACTTTTATCTAAAAATTGTCTATAAATGTTATCAGAAAATGTTTACAATTAGCTATTTACCTAAACCGGTGTTAGGTAATTAACTAAATTTAAATAATCTTTGTATGTCTTTTATACGATATTTTTAAGATTGAAGATTGTTTATGTGTAGTTAAGTACCTAAACAGATAGAGTATGAAATGAGACATGATAGACAGTTTTTTTTTTATGAAATTTTCACAGATGTTGTATTTTACACACGACACGATCATTTGTTCTGTGTCTGGGTGTTATTTATCTATAATATGTATGTATTTATAAATATATAAGCATGTTTATCAGCTGTCTGGTACCCATAATACAAGCTCTGCTTAGCTTGGGGCTAGACGGTGTTGTGTGATAGTTGTGGAATATATTATATATTATTATTATATTATATTTCTGTTGCCACTATAACTACAAATACTTAAAAAAAGAATTAAATATTTGAGTCGGGCATACAACTAACGTGATTTTTTTGCCACTTTTTGCTACGTCGTGTTCGAGTCCAATTCGCACTTAGCCGGTATTTTTTTGGAATTGTTGAACAAATCTTTTGCTCTAACATTTTATAGATAGCCAGCAGTAGTTCTATTATCCTGTTATCGATATGCCAGCCAGAAACATTCCTAATATAATGCTGTACACAGAGACAATGCCCCAATGGGCAATCTATTTGAGTAATTATCCGCTAAGGGCCATTGTCGGCCATCTTGTCCGCGTGGAATGAGGCTTGTTCGCTGAATGCTGCTATGTACCTACACGCTACAGGCGAGCGGCGATCACCGCCGCAGCCCCACAGTGCCCCCGAGTGTCTTCAATGACAATACAAACACTTTATTGTCCTCAGTTTGCGTAATTCATGACCCCGATGCACTCAAATGCAAATATATTTTCCGTTACAGGAATATGTAAATGCAAAATGGCTGTATTCGGACTTTAACATTCTTAAATTCACACTAAAGCGTTTCCGCTGTATGCTTTTCAGTTTCGTATGAAAAGATAAGACCGTTGAGGATTTTATAAGACCCTTGGACGGTATGAATACCTGTCTTTTTAGTATTCCGTACCTCAAAAGGGAAAATCGAATCCGTTATAGGATCACTTTGTTGTCCATCTGTCTGTCTATTTGTTTGTCTGTAAGACCCTTTATCTCAGGAACGCGTGGAGGTATCGAGTTGAAATTAAAAACCATATACTCAGGTCTGCGGTCCCTTGTAGCTGTGAAAAAAATCAAACTACTAAGTTAACAAAAAAAAAGATACGGCTGTTTATGCCGCCAAAAATATATTCTGATAGTCTCGAGGGAATCAAAATTCACAGGTTCCTTACCGTTGACCCAGAATACTGAAATTTGGCATGAAGCAAGGTCTTATAAAACAGGTATAGGAATAAATCTGAAAAAAGATTTGTTGCTACGTCACAACAAAAAATCCGATTCGGACTTTCCAGTTTCATCGGAAATCTTCGAGACTAGAGTCCTAGCGTCCATAGGTAACTTTGTAAGGAACCCTTAGGCCGTGTTCAGCAGCGGGCACCGTCATTGCTCGCACAAACACAAACATATGGCAATGTACGACGAACCGCCCGACACGCCGCGCAACGCGCCGCGTCTCCGTAATCGAGCACTTAGAGCATGAGTCGGACTTGCACATGCCCAATTTTTTAAGATGGTGTCCTATAAAAGTTCTTATATACAGGGATTAAGGATGAGCGTAGGGTGTGCAAGCTATTATCTTGCAGAGCATGTAGCGATAGTGAAGAAAGTGGGTCACTTCACTGATCTTGTAAGCTAACAACATGTCACTTTTTATTAGGTTTTACGAGGAGGTGGTAACGATGTTAAAAGGTAATATAATTATGTTGTTTATGTTTACATGTTAAAGATGTGTTAGACATGTATAAGTCAGTGTATTATTTGAAGTATCTAAGTGTCCACAATAACTAAATATTCTCGTAAAAATTTTTTTTTTATGGTAGGTAAAATCATCCAATGACAAATCCCGCCCTTGGGCGGAGCGGGAAATAGTGTCAGACTCTTACTGACTAAAAACTTGCCCAGTTCCTTCGTTGGGCCGGGCCTTCCTTTCAGAAACTGACGCACGACCCAAGCAGGCTTCGACCCTGCCTGAATATTTTCGTAAGAGATGACAATATTGTACGTTCCCATTGTCCAATACTTCTTTTTCTTTTTTTTTTTGTACTTTTACCCCTCACTAGGAATAACTCTTGCATCGTGGGTGCGTTCACAAGCATGTAAACTCACATACACAAGACAGCTAGACCACTTATCTTTAGACCATACAAATATTTGCATCGTGCGGAAATCGAACCCGCAACACGGAGCACAGCAGCTAATCGCTCTTGGGCACTCCACAATTATGGCAGCAAGTCCCCTCTTTGAAGAGTGGCTGGAAATACCTCACGGCGTCCTCACTTTCCGTATGACGCAGGTTCTCACCGGACATGGAAAGATCGAGGATTTCCAGCACCACATTTATGCAGAATAAACGCCCGGGTTCACACCCGGGCGTTGTATGGATTGCCCCGAGGACATGGTGGAGTATCGTCGTGTTCTTGTGAGGGCCTTGGTACAGACCATGGTCCGGAGCGAGGAGGAGTGGCAGGCGGTCGTTTCCTTTTGCGAAGCATTAATGCTAGCGAAGGAGGTGGCCGCACGTGCGAGGGAACGGCCGTCACGCCCCAACCCTGGAATCCCGATCCCGATTTCCAGCTACTGTAGGCGTGGGTTTGCAAATCGTAGAGGCCCAGCAGGGTAGAAGCCTTCTGGGGTCATGCGTTATGTGAAAGTGAACCCCGAGCCCCTGGAACTAAGGTAAAGAAGGAACAGGAGTAGGTTTTGGTCAGTAAAAGTCTGACACGAAAGAAAGGGAGATGTCATTGGATGATTTCCTACCTAAAAAAAAGCAGCTAATCGCTGTACCACTGCACCAACCCTGCCGTCAAACTTCATAAATCTACGATTCAGAACAATTTATACGTCATGAAGTTTTAAGCAAATATACGTAGCAAATGGTGCCGTACATTAAGCGTGAAATAACTCCTTATTACAATCAGAAAGCAAACGAAAGAATGAGGCGAGAAATGAAACATGAGACGATGTTTAATTATAACACTAGATAAGTTAACAATCTCAGAACCGAAGCCTGACTGCGGCTTATCTGACGCCAAATGTTTCAAAGGAACTTTTAACGAGTTTAAAGTTGGGCCAAGTGTAGTGCACCCGCAGCGCTTCCCTAGCTAAGATTAATTAAACAATTGCACGATGGCTCCTTGAAAACACTCCGACATGTCTCGGCCTGTCGTCGCCAACCTTGCCAAATTAAACTCATAAATCAAAATCCGACGACCGGAAACAGAAATGTAATAATGAAGAACTAACTTCGGTTACCAGGCGCACTCGCACGACACGACACTTTTGCGAAATTAATTCATTTCTTTTCGCTCCTGGAACTAGAAATAAAAGTAACACGTGATTTAGTGCCGGACCTAATGGAAGACTCTGCAACATGTTTTTCGTTCACACCACCATTACAATGTTTATTGGAAAGTAAAATATTCGTGAGTAACTGTAACACAATCATCTTGCGTATCACTGATGCAAATTACAAGTGTCAGCATCCTACTATCGAACGTAATAATTTTCAGTTTGTAATAAAAGTAATAAACCGGAATATTCAATTGGATGACGCATACAATTCGATTATTTGTTCTGAACAATTCTCCTTGTGAAGCTGAAATTTACAGTGGGGAGAAGGTGAGTACTTATGTAGTGAATGTGCTACGAGTTCGAACATCGGCTTCGTTCGGGACGGCTCGTAATTCACCCGCAATTTATGTGCGTGCGCCGGTGACGCGCTAAAAGATTAGTCGCTCGCCACCGCCGCCTAGTGTACTTTGTTACTCACATTTACACAACATAACATTGTTTTCAAACTTTGACACATAACACACTTCTTCATATAAACAAGTTGTCTAGTCATATTTTTGTGAGTTGTTTTGAAAACCTGTGCGAACCGAACTCGTTATCGTATTTATATTCTTGGCAACACATGCAAGTGTACATCACTTAAATGTGTCGTAGTTTTGTGTTCATATGGACGCGTTTCCGACCTTTCCACTAACGCTAAACTTTATCCTGAAAAGAAACTGCGTACATATTTTAAGAAGTGTCGTGTACGGAGAGTTAAAAAGCGGCAAGTGCATTTGACTCACTCGAAAGCAAAACAGTGAAACTTTATAGTATCTAAATCACTTGTTTAAAAATGAACGCCCGGAACAACGGACGTGGGAAGTCGGGCCAAAGTTTACGACTATGAAGCAATCCGGCGTACGTACCAGCATTGAATTTGTTTCCGTCTGATTCCGCCCCGGCTAGCGGCTATTGCATAGTTCACTAGTGGCGGAATACGGAATCAACTGCCGCCACATTGAAACCGTAACGTATGATTTGCGATATAACAGCGATAATCATGTTTACATTTCGCATATTAGATTGGCTTTTGTTTGCGGCAAATTGCTTGTCAGAGATTAGTAGCTTAATGGCAAAATTAAAGTTTCAGTTCGATAATTGGTACATATTAGGAAAACATCGATAAGAGGAAGAAAGCAAGAGAAATAGAAAAGAAAGATGAGTACATTCTTCCATAAAAATACATGGTACGGAAATAGAATCAATACCTCTAAATAAAGTAAATCCAGCATTCATTCCATTCTTCTTTATACTAAATACAGAAAACACGAGGCTATAAACGCGGTTGTGATGTATCGGACACAATATTCTGGTGCCCAAGTGCCCGTAGATCGGCGATAAAAGCTGCAATTGTTTTCATTTGACAACATGTTTGTGTTCCGTTTGACAAATGGCTTGTAAGATCGTAGCGACGTAAGAGTTTTACTGAGCTCGACTGCTTGCCACGAATATATTGAAAAACATTAGAATGTGTTACTTCCGCGTTCTGATAGAACTCGAAGTAACTTAAAGAGACTGAAAACTTAATACTTTCTAAACTTGACACTGGCTGAATTCACAAACCGTGCGAAGCCTAAATAAAAAAAAAAAGTGGCGCAGACCTAGTTCTATTTTTTTTTTTTACAGCTATATGTGTATCTAATTTATTTAGAAGTGTAATGTGAATATAACGATTTACATCCACGATAATAACGTGAGATTTTATAAGTGTTTTGAAGAAGATAATTATTTTGCTCTTAGAAATTTTAATCACTTTGTATGAGAGATAAAGTACCTAAAAGATATTAATTTTCAAGAAAACACTACGCTCTGCACTTAAAATGTATTGTTATTTGAAACAAACGCGTCTATCGTAACTTTAGTATGATTTAAATATCGAAACACAGGGTTGCAGAGCGCGTAATGAAACAAGCCAGATGTACAAAACATAGAATGTTCTTTATGGGACACGCTTTCGCTATTACAACGTATCCAATTTGAGTAGACCTGTCATATTGTACCATGTTTTTGCTGTTTGGAGGTTCTGGTGAAGAAAGGAGCGGCAAGGGAGGTCATAGTACAGTGGTGGAACGGGTCGGTTTGTTCGTAGGCGCCAGCGGGTTTAGGCTCGCCCCGCGCCTATTGTATGAGATTGTGTCCCAACAAGCTTCCATATTATATTAACAATACAAAATGTTTGCGACACATATCAAAATAAAATAAAAAATCCGGAAAAATCAGAGATAAAAAGGTGTTGAAATAAATTCTAAGCGTTTTAAATGTGTGTGTGATGAAAATGAACGAAAACGGTTTGTTTTAATGAAAATAATTGGTTATTTCAATAACAAATAATACAGAAAACACCCTAAATTTCTCGCTATCTACAAACTAGTGTTACCTAAGAAGAGATAATATTTCAAATTGACGCCTAAATGTTTAAAACAGTCTCCTAAAATAAAATAAAGTACGTATCAATAGTTTGCGTCAGTATTAAGATAAAGTATGAATCGCGCCAACGCTTGTTCTATTTTAGGCAATTCGTCGCAAGTTATTCCACTTGCTAATGGGTAGGCGTCTCACAAATACCTTCTATTGGTAAGATTAAAATTACACTCTTAATTAATATTTAAATATAACTTATCAATTCAATCGTTTACGATGTCTCTTAGTTAACAGCCGACCGTAATAGGCTTAAGTTTACATTGGAATACAATCAAATATCGATTGCAGGCCTTAACATTAGACAAAGTACACACTGTGCGAGATTTGCTTACATTGAATTACAATTGACGAGTTATTCACAGAATTCCTACATGAAGTGATTAAGCAATAATTGCGTCCTAAATTTTTATAGGTCATATCGATAGAATGGCTGTGGTCGAATTCATTACCCTATGGGGTTCGCAGTGGAGTGAGTGGGGGGGTGGCGGGACTTCATGGCGTCGGGTAGAGGGGGGCGACGGGAATGTAATATCAGTAGAGTAGTGATATTGCGGTTTCTAGTTCGCGTGATACTGCTGTGGAGTCGCTCGGCTGCTGACATAATTGCGCGGGCAGTTACAAATAAATAATTTGCTGTAAAAACTTGACTTGTTATGACCTCTGGGGGTCTCAAGTGAGACATTCTTGTCGTAGTTTTAGATGTTGAGTATCTTCTTGTCTGCAGCTTTTTACAGCTGAAGAACATTTTAACAAACGAGGTTTTCATGGAATGTTCAAAATATTATTCAATCAAAATCACCTAATAATCTATTGAAATATTACAAAATTGTAAAATATATATTTTAAATTCATTGCTGAAAACAAGCACTAAAAATTGGCTCTAAAAATAAAGGTTTATCATAAAACTTAGCATCATAAATATTCACGTAATCCTGCAACTCCAATCACACGAATTCACATAACATTACTCCATTAAATAAACCTCTGTATCACTAATAACAAAGTTTTATTCCAATTAATAATTCAGAATGACGCGCGTACCGATGAGAAAATAAAAACAAAAAGTAGAAATATAAATATCTTTTGGTTTTCACCAGGGCAGTCTGTTGCGTTGCTCTTTATAAATACACTCAAGGTGTTGACGCAATGTTTCCACAATTTTTTTTTTAATAATAAAATGAATACTTCATCGTATACAGGAATTCCGGAGCTTTTGAAAGAATCTAGTCACTAGTTCAAATATATTGTTGATGGTTAAAATATGCTGAAAAGATTGTGCCAAGTGCGTAAAAGCATTCTACATCATTTCCATTCATCACTACCATACTGTATCATCTTTCTCAACCAAAAATAATTATTTACTACAAAAAAAAAACCAATAAAATATATTTTATTGTGCCATAAAATCGTAATACCGCTATTGCGCGTAAGTACAGCTAAGGAGTGGAATTCCCTGCCGGTATCTTTCCTGGTAGGTACAACCCGAGGGTCTTTGAGACAAGAGTGAAAAGGTTACTTCTAGGTAAGCGTGCACCATCGTCGACCATGTCGTCGCCTACCAGGTGAGATAGTGGTCACGGCTATGTGTAGCTTGCCGACTGGTCGCACGGGTAACCATCCGGACTGAGCCCAAGTTGTCGAGGGCTCATAGGCCTTATCAGAATACCAGCGCTGCGTATTTTTAAGGTTTCGTACCTCAAAAGGAAAAAACGGATACATATAGGTATAAGTACTCAGGTTTGCGGTCCAATGAAGCTGTGAAAAAATAAAAAAAAAGGTATGGCCGTTTATGTCGCAAAAAACGTATTTTTTGATACTCTCAAAGGAATAAAAATTCATAGGCAAGTTCCCTTTGACCTAGAACTCTGAAATTTGGCATGAAGCAAGGTCTTATAGCAAAAGTATAGGAATAAATATAGAAACTGTAAATTTGTAGTTACGTCACCAAAAGAAATTCTTTTTTGAAAATCTTTGATTCGGGAATTCAACTATTTAGATAGGTTAGTTTATACAGAAACCTCAGTGTGCGAGTCCGACTTGCACTTGCCTAGTTTTTTTTTATTTATTATTGCAGCACATGATAAGAATGCTGAGATAGAAGCCTTTTTGGCCGCACACATTTTTTTTAATGTTGGTGTTATTATCTTTTTGTTGTTTGTCTTGTATTGTCACGTTAAAAAACAATTTTTCTTTCTTTTCTTTATAATGCGACTACATTATCACACGATTCAACAAAATCCTTTTTTCTGAAAAAAACCTTTCCTGAAAAGAGCTCGGTTCACTGAAGATCTAACCTTTGATTTAAGTGGAAAAAAAGATTTTCTTGTAACCCGATTAGCCGTTTCTTCTAAGTACGAACGTTTCTTTAAATTTAACCGCTGTATCTTTTTTAACCTTTTATGTGACTGAACTTCTTCGCCAGTTAGTTAGGTAATTGGTTACTAGGGATGTTACTTCCTTAGACTGATTTAAAAAGTATTCTTTAGATAGTGAAATCTTAAAAAAGGGTTAAAAAAAGTAATATAAACATACTTGGAACTGTTGGCAAATTCTAAGATTGCAACGACAAAAAAAAAAGAAAAACTAAAAAAGAAACTTGAATTTGAAAAAGACAGATTCATAGCGCAAAAAAAAAAAAACAAATGATTCTCGGAAATAAACGACATTTTTTCTTTTTTTTTTATAAAAAGATGGGCAGTGAGTAATGAGGCATTCCTCTAAATATGCCCATGAGTATCATTTCTAGCATTTTTTAAAACTATATGTTGCCTTCGTGTTTACTTATATTTATCAATAATATTAATATCAAAGTCACTGCACGCATTTCCCTGTTCTCACGCACAACGAATGCCAAGTGGGTCGGGATGCAGTACGCCACACGCTTGGCGGACCACTGCAAGGTCCATCACAGTAATTATTTGTCTATTGTAAGTATACTACTTTATTCTTTAATTATCTAAGTATGCTCCTGATCATAGGGCTTAAGAGATCTTATATTTTATTGACAATGAAAACAACATAAAAGTGTTGCACAAGCAAAGTTAGCAAAATATATTTATATATAAATCAATCCCTATTTCCCTTGGTCACGCCATAACTTGAGGACAACTTTAGCGATTTTATTCATAGTTATTTTTTTAATTTCTAATACTTTGTAGAAGGTTCTAACGGAAAGACATTTTAAGAGATGTGTGTAAATAATTGGAAAACTACGATGACTATTTAATCTTCGCGTGTTTGACAGCTCGCATTTTTGACAGTTCATAGTTAAGCTGCAGGCTGCGGATGCAGGCAGCACATCGGCGGCTGCACGCGAAGCCGCAGCCGCAAACCCATACTACTATAAGTACATAGAAAACCAATCGTGCTGCGAGCCTCGGCTGCGAGTGCCGCCACGACCTGCAGCTGCAGCCGCGTATGGAATTGTTTTCTCAGAAATCCATACTACTACATAGAAAACCAGTCGTGTAGCTGCAGCCAGCTTCGTGAAGCCGCCGCATGAGGTACGAATGACACCTTAAGGTTAGCTATCAGCTAGTTTATAAAAACACATTGATAAATTAACAAATAACTGTCAAGTTAATTTGATTACTAAGTAATTTCAGCGACCAATCAGAAGTCAATAGTCCCGGCGCGGTTACACAGAGTTATCGAGTATGCGGGCGGCAGTGGGCGCAGGAAGCTAATTACTGATAAACAACTCGATGGTCGCCTCTCTATTGACAGTTTGACTTATGAGCCTAATCGACATTCGGACGTCGTAACCACTCGCGTTCGAACCAACTCTCGGTCAAAACATCACTGAAGCTGTTTTTTTTACCGACTAAAACCCACTCCTTGTGTTCGTTTTTGCCTTGCTTTCCAGGACCAAGGATTTTCCTTTCGGAAGCGGACCCATCGGCCCTGTAGGCTTCGGCCCTGTTGGGGCCCTATGGTTTGTTGACATGTCTTTAAGGCGCGCGTGGAACACTATGCACCGTCGTCGACGACTCGGGCTCGTTCCGGACGGTTATCGAACGGCTGGACGGCGAGCTACTCATTACTCGCCCTTCGTAAGCCCACGCCTATGGTATGATGCATGAGGAAATTCATTCCTTTACGCGTGAAGCCGCCTTCTTCGCTCCCGATTTCCAGCCACCGTAGGCGCGGGCTTGCGAACGGCGAGCAATGGGTAGCTTGCTGTCCGACCATCCGGTAATCGTCCTGACCGAGTCCAAGTCGTCGACGGCGCGTGCTGTTCCACGCGCGCTTCAAGGAGTTGTCAGCAAACCGTAGGGACACAGCAGGATCGAAATCTACTGGGGCCAAGGGACTGCTTCTGAAAGGAAGGTTCCGAAGGAACGGGGTGGGTTTTTTTGTCAGTAAAAGTCTGAGACTATCTTCAGCTCTGCCCGAAGGCAGGAGATGTCATTGGATGATTGTCCCCACCAAAAAAAACCCCTTCACTAGCTTAACACTAAAACTGAGTTAATTTCAACTAAAAATGGCCTTGTTATTTAAAAGCCAATTTGCCTAGATGGCCATTTACACAGACGTAACAACTGTTAATTGTTTTCACAACAAACCTAACTGAGGATGATAATCACTTGTCATTTCATTAATACTCGACCATTTTGACGACTTGAAATAACAACAAAAGATTACATTTTCATATTCATAAATGTCAGTTACGAAACGAATGGATTCCGCTACTATATTTCCCTGTTTCAGCGATAAATGCTGCGTACAATTGTCTCGATTTTGTTCTCTTTTATTCTAAGTTTTATTATTTTAAAGTATTTTAATTAAAACTGACATTGTTTTGAGGAAGAAGATTATGACAAGCCGCCGGCTTGACGTGGACAAAAAGATTTCGTGGAATCCGCTTCGCTCGGCGCAGGGTTGGGAAAGGGTCGGAATTATTCAAGTTTCGCTGGATGATTTTAAAAATTTAACGATGCTAAATTGTCGTAAAGTTGCAGGAGTATTAGAATTAAAACGTTTTGTACTTACAATAAATCTTTAAGGGCTTGTCATCTAGCCGAAATGTCGAGTTTTCTGTAATATCGGCGAAAGTAATCGATGTCATTAATATTATATGTACTACCTAATACCGCTTTATATTTGGATTTTTTTTTAGTCTCTATATGTATAGTAATAAATAACTCATGATTTATGATATTTATACATTAATATTTTTGTCGTTGATCACTATCTCTCGACTCGACAGTCATCAGTAGTTATTACAGAACTGTTATTTAAAAAATAAACTAGTAGGTATAGTACGCGGAAAATAAGTTGAATTAAAACGGCCATCGTTGCTATGGTCAGGCGCAGCCCCCGCTGTGCCGTACTTTGATTGAGAACCGAAAATCTGTTACTGCACATTGAAGGCCGATCGCCATTTTGGTTCAACTTATATCTGCGCCACATATTGTAACATATTATTATGTAGAATACCATTTGGTTCATTTATTATCGATATGCTCATGTTAGACCATTATTGATGATAAGCAAGGGTTGTTCCCAAAGGTTCACGAGACCATTGTTCTCAAAAAATGAAAGTTCTAAGTAAAAAAATTAATTCCTGATGAGTCCATGTCACTTTAAAATGTTAAATATTTTCTTTCCCTACGAGTCCATGAGAATGTTTGGTGTAGTCAGCAGTGACAGCTTTGATATTGAATAAATGTTTATTATTTCTACATATTTCTATGAAATAAAAGACAATAAATATTGTTTTTGTAAAACAATGTGTTTAAATGTAAACTAAACAACAACTGTTAGAAAAAGTGCTTTTATTCTATAAATATGACGACTTATAAACGAATAATAGAATATTTCGCTCACCCTACTTTCAACTTCGATTTAACAATATGTTCAAAAGTAAAACTGAACTAAACCCTATTTATTCAGATAGCTTATTTTATAATAATTTAACCTATATAAAGTTTGTGGAGCTACGTTGCGTAATTGCTGAGATATCGTAGTTTTAGTGAACGCGAAGAAGTCGCGCGAATTCGGCCGGGCGTACTGTTACAGATATCGAGTAGTTGCGAAAAATGACGTTACGTCGGAGGGGATACGCAGTACTTTAGGAAACAGTAAACTTTACATGCATGTCTCCAAAGAAGTGAATAGTCATAAAAAAAAAAATAGTTTTATAACCATTATAGTAAATAATTTAAATAATAATAATATATAAATCTTGCACTAAAATAGACTTAAAAATTATTTTAAAAATTCAAAGTAAATAAAAATAATTTAAATAATAATTTTTTTTTTACTGACGTACTTTGGACAAACATCGTGGACCCTTTGGGAATTGATGTAGGAACATTTTAAGCACTTTTTTGTCATGGACTCGGTGGGAAATGAAGAACAATAGAGTCATGGAGCTCCGGGAACAACCCGTAAACGACGACGTCATCGACGTCAGAGCACTCGGAAACAAGCTACTCACTCTCATCTTAAATACCCTCAAGTTAGCTAGCTATCAGAAAACACCTTTAGTTTCCAAGTAAGTACTTACATTATGTTCGTAATCATATTCATTTTCATAAAGAACAATATTGAATGTATATTTTATCTGTTCATACATGTTTGTTTGTCTTCGTGTTTTCCTCGACTATTACAATAGCTTAAGAGATTGTAATAAAACTGAATTAATAATATTGTCAGATTATGTACCTATACTCTAAACAATCAAATATTGTATCAGTATTTGTTTAATTCTAAGTTGAACTCATAAATCTTATAAAGTGCCTTTTTTTACAAATTGTAAAAAAATTTGGAACACTGTCTTTTGATAACTATTGTTCCTACAGAGCTGGTTCTGATATCAATTGTAGCAAATGCTTACTTAATACTTTAGAGATTTAACTTACATATTTTTAACAAACGTAGAAGATATAGTGAAAAAACGAAAAAAATAGGGGAAAATATATTATGCAGTTTTTTGGTGGTAAGGACAGGTCTTTCGAAGTTGTAAACTTTAATATATACAAGATTCTTAGTTGTTCTAACTACATATTAAAACAGCAGAACTAGCCGTTAGTTTGACAATTAACCATTTTCTAGTATACCTACTGTAGCGAAATAAAAATAATAAACACACGTTTTTTCACTTTACGCAGGTATTTTTTTTGTAGTTTTTCAAAACACAATGAATACAAGTATATTAGAGAAGTTAAGACAAATGACCAAAAATAATTGGGTACTGGTGTAGCCATTTCATAGCGAAATAAAAATAATAAACTCACGTTTTACCTTCTCAAAAAACTAAAGCAACGCTACACCTAGCGGTCAGAATAAATTTATCTTTTTAATTCTAGAGATAATTTAATTCTAGATCTTATTTAAATCTATCTTTGGCACTCATATTTGGCTAGTAGTTTTTTTTATTTTTTTTTTTATTTTTCAACCCAATTATTCTTGGTAAAATATTCATTTTTGTGTTTTGAAAAATTACAAAAAAAAATATCCTGGGTACTGGGTAAAACGTAGTGGTGGAACGTGTGTTTATTATTTTTATTTCGCTACACTAAACTAAACCTCCAATTTGTCTGTTTGACATCAAATTAGAACACCAAGTAATTCAATAATTGAAAACCGGTAATCATTATTTATTCACGCTGAAAGGGAATGTTAATTTAATTTTAATTGTTTAAATGCGACTGAAAGGAAAGACACATTCTGTCAACCCTGTAACATCCAACACTTCCGCCACTGACAAGCGGCGGGTATTGTTTCCTACAGCAGAGCATTGGATCTATCCATTTCATTGTAGGGTTAAGTTTCCTACCCGCCATTCGTTCCGAATACTTGACTTATTTTCTACACGTATTTTCTTGTTTACTCGTAACGTAGACCTTGTTTGATCAGGGGTAATCTATGATACATGTTTCTAGACTAATATGTAGGCAGGAGCAATATGGCTTGGAGGTATTACGCTTGTGATTTATTTTTATTAGAGGGTATTAAATGATTTGTAAGCTAGTCTAATAAAAAGGGATAAGTGTAAGTAGTGTGACAGCTATCCCGCGCCCGCCGCCGCCGCTCCGCTCCGCTCGCTCCGCCAGATCATTGTTATTTATCTCGGTGCCTCCCGCTTTTATTTCGTCCCTGTCCGCCTCGGTTTATTTGTCTTCGGGATCTGAGGGTACATTAACGTATTTTTCTTCTCTATTAGGGAGACGGTCGTCGGCTCACCTTCAAACTTTGTACCGAGATCCACGAAATCCGAAACCCAACGTTTGTTTACTTGTTTTTTATTTCCAAGATAAGTCAAATAAAAGTTGACGATCGATTGTATTGTAGGAGCGCTCGTAATCACAAGGAACAGAGGAAGTTTTGATGCGTTAAACCGAGAGTTTGTCTAGTTTACGGCGGCGGGGCTATCAATGCGACTCACTCGAACAAAACTGCCCAACTTTGTTATTAAAGTTACGATCGCGCGATTAATATTTTTATATGTCCGTGTTGAGTTGTAAATGTCTGGCCATTAGGTTTATTTATATGTACACACCGCATAACAGTTTCTTTGGAACACACACTGATTCATGTTGTAATAAATAGGTACACTATTTTAAGACGTCCTTCGCACGATTTCTGAGCGCCCGTTAACATGACTGGAAATTACCCGTGCTGATATTAACCCAGAATCCGCGCCATTTACATAATACACTTTTTTCACGAACGGCTTTATTTAATGACTCACTATCTGCACATTTGCGTATCTCAACTGAGCGTAACAAAGGAGCCGACTCAGTGATAAAGTCTAGAATAGGTGAATTAAGCACAAAAGCTCCATTAGCCGCCTAGCTGTTTCAAAATTAAATTATCTCGAGCAATAGCAGGCTAGGGAGTTACGAGCAAATTGCCAGAAAGAATAAATCCATTCTCGCGAATCGGTTGCATGAAAATTGCAACAGCAGGCAATAGCGGCGCGCCAGCGAAGCGCACAATTATAACGAGACGGTATAAATCAGAATGAGTTGTGGCATGTTATTAGGGCTATTCCACCACGAAATAGGAAGACGAAAGCGAGCTCGATGAAACTCGTAAACTGAACCGTGATGTTGCTTGCTCATTTTCAACTGATTTTTTGTCGAATGGAAATCTGTGTACATTTTGTATTTTTATTTCCGACGCCACCGACAAGTAACTCGGTGCCCGAACATGAGAACAAGCTTTTTGTATATTCAAATGAATCGAGAACATAACACTTAAATTTTATTGTTTCCTCGAACAAAGCATTAGAATCGCATTAGGAACAGAGCTCGAAGACGTCTTGAAAAACGTATCTTTGAATTTACCTCTCATATCGATCGTCAGCGTTTTATTTTGTTTGCGTGAGAACCCAAGAACGTAGGTTTTACAATATTTTTCTGTTAGATTCTCATTTGATATTCGCCGTTAAAAAGGATCAAAAGCTTCGAGAGGTAACGGTTCCCTCCGAGAAATAGTTCCCATGCTCGTGAATACAAATAGATGCTTATGAGGACTTACCTTCGCAAATTATCTCCTGGCTACAAGGCGGCAACGTAACCTGAAAACAAAATTTTATAGACAGCTTATTTAGTTTTCTTGGAACGGGGGAATCTTCACATCGGGGGATTGGAGACAATGTCGTAGAATATGATTATCATCATCGATATGTCAGATGAAAAACACTTTCATAAAGATATATTTTTATTTTAGTAATTGGGGCCAGGTAAATTGGAAAAGCTTGTGTCAAAAAAAATATTGTGTCATTGAAAACAAAGCTTTGTTATTTTCAAACTAAGATAACACAAATATAACATATATCCTGGGTTGTCCTTAAAAATACCTTAAGTACATAAATATTTCATTTTGTTTTCTAGCAAATCTGAAGGACTTTCGAACAAAACAAGACCTATAAATAACTGATTGCTTACGCCATCAGAAATTCTTCGAACAAAAATATAAATAGGACCAGCGGGATAGTAAGTACTATTGTTGTTATTGAACCAATAAGTAATCTGTAGACCTATTTGTCAAATAAGCTAATAATTCCCGAGTTTTAGGAGAGGAAAACCAAAGTAAATGATTGCATAGTTTGATATTTTAGCAGTCCCACAGGGAGGAATGTAAATGGAACAGTGAAATGGAAATTGACATATTTGGAAGCCCACTGTGGATGGAAATTTTAAATTGAGTTGGGATCCTCTGTTGAAAACACGGTCATCATAATAATTATAACTGTAGTAATATAATATTCTCAGCTGGTAATACCGAGCCGCCGTATTTTTACTCAATGCTGTGAAACAGCGGAAAAACTGTTGGATATTTTGATCATGTTTTTAATTTAAAATTATAGTTTCCCAGCATATGAACATTACAAGCTGAAATAACATTATTATATATGTATTTAAAAACCTGATATAATTATGTTGCCTCGTAACGAGCACATCAATAACCAAGAAATGAAACAATAAGGTCTTATTGTAACATTTGTAAGCTAGTTAACGAAACTATAAAATATGATAAGCATCGGGCAATGAGATTCAGACGGTATCCTATCTATTCGTATTTACGAGCAAATCGAGCTTTGACCCCACGTCCGAGACCTGGGCCTACTTAGGAAAACAAGTTTTGTCAGCAACAAGCAGCCGAATTCTTTTGTTGTGTCACAGCCGTGATTGACTGCTCAATATGAAGTGAGGCAGGCAAGAGTCGATTATGAACGAACGATTCTTGCGTGTAATCACGGATAGTCGTGTTTAATAAAAGCGGTTTGTCGGTGCGGCGGTGCATCAGGCTGATCGGGCGGGATGCGGGCGTATTGCTCCGCTGCCGTCGCCGCCGGTAAACAAGGCTCGCCCGGGCGGAGGCGGCGGCAGCTGCTAGACCGAGTCGCCTGCATGCGACGCGCAATATCCCTCTTACAAAATAAAGGAATTCCCCGCGACAATCGTTCGCCTTCTTTACCCTCACCCGAGAAATACAAACGCACGCCTCCGAATGACTTTACAAAAATTTGCATGGCACCAGTTTTTTTTCTCTATATTTTCACGTTCAGAAAAGCAATTTTTGTACGTCGCCCGCGATACGGAACGCGGGAAATTGCACTCGTTCCTCGGTGAGTGGAGAGAACAGTGGGAATGGAGTGGCACAGAGTATTGTGCCGAATAGAGGCGACCGATTGCTTTCGTCTAACTTTATTGGCCGGTACACTTCTGAAACTTTGATTATGTCTATGCACAACTGTTATCTACTTTTGACTATGGGTTAGCTGCCGTTATTGGGACGTCATTTGCTTTCAAGTATTGTGAAATTTAAGATTGTTTTAGTAGAAAGTTAAATAAATCTGCGCCAGCTTTAGAGGATCATTATTAAATTGTTAATTGTGTTTCCTTATAGTTAAAATCTAGTGGTCTTTAAGTCAAGAGTGACTAGGTTACTTCTAGGCAAGCGTGCTCCATCGTCGGTCACATCATCGCTTACATATACTTGAGATAGTGCAAGATGTATAATAAAAAAAAAAAAAAAAACTAAAAGATGCGTGTGTATGTTATAGTTACGTTCTTAAAGGGTTATGAATAGGTATCGTGCATATTTTACGTTCTATTCTTGAGTTAATATTTTACACAACTGCCCAACCCCTCGTATCACTGGCTAATGCAACTAGTTTAAACTGGGTTTTCTATAATTGTGATTCACGAAAGAGTTTTGCTGCAGCCGGAGTTATCCCGATGTTGTTTGATTCAATTACCCCGACGGCCGCGTCCCGCTGCGTCACACTACTCAATTATTTTAATTACGAGCCTCAGGGCAACAAAATAACTGCTAATTACTTTAGACTACAAAATAAGAAACAAAATTATTATTTGGTCAAGTAAGATTTTTATTTATTTATCGCGAACAGTGAGCCTTTATTTGGCTGTGTTAACGAGCTCCGAGAGTTAATAAGTATTGTTAAGGACTTAAATTGTTGCGATGAAAACGTAAAACAATGACTTTTTACGTGCGAGCATGTTTAATCTGTCCTAGCTCAGAGGACACCGGTGTCCTCTCACATCCACGCCACTATAGGCCTTAATTCCGATGTTTAAAGTCTACTTTTGTATGAACAAGTTGGGTAGTTGTGGATCGAAGTGTTAAGTACGAAATATTACATATGCTGGTGGTTGTGTGATATCACGGGTTTCTCGATTTTTTCCCTTTAGCAAAATTTTAACTAGTACATTTAAAGTTATATCTTATATCACAACTTTTTTATATTGAATGTAAAAAAATAAAAAAAAAATCTTCCAACAACCAACATATATTATAAAACTTATATTAACACTATCTGTGCTTATGCTGAGATACGAACATTTTTGGAGCACAGTGGTCCTTTTCATATTATTTAATTTTAGTTAGTTTATTTAATAATTTATTTTATTTTGTTGTTGATCCTGTGCGGGTCATAACTTTACAACGAGACACAAGTAACGTTTTACTT
This sequence comes from Leucania comma, assembly GCA_958295575.1. Taxonomy (NCBI): domain Eukaryota; kingdom Metazoa; phylum Arthropoda; class Insecta; order Lepidoptera; family Noctuidae; genus Leucania; species Leucania comma. The sequence continues at coordinate 10,746,794 of OY282468.1, forward strand.
TCTTTCGAAACACATAAAATGAAACAAATAATAATTATTAGTATCAATAATTTGCTAGCAGTACACCGCAGGCTATCCCCTTTTTATTTTAAATTCTTACAGTTCATCCTAATCTTTTCTGATAGATATTGCTGTCAGCGATAAGGCCGCCATTACGCTATTATTTGTTAAGTTTGTGTAAAAATGGAAGAGTTTTATAAAATCAAATTACATATCACGATGTTTTTTTTTTTATGGTAGGTAAAATCATCCAATGACAAATCCCGCCCTTGGGCGGAGCGGGAAGTAGTGTCAGACTCTTACTGACTAAAAACCTACCCCGTTCCTTCGTAGCCTATCGTGCCGGGGCCGAGCATTCCTTTCGGAAGTTAACCCATGACCCCAGTAGGCTTCGACCCTGCCTGCCTGCAGTTAGCAGGCTGGGCCTCTTCGGTGTGCTGACAGCTCCTTGAGGCGCGCGGGATCAGAACGCGCCATCGACGACTTGGGCTCGGTCCGGTCGGTTACCGGACGATCGGACAGCGTGCTACCCATTGCACGCCGTTCGCAAGCCCGCGCCTACGGTGGCCGGAAATCGGGATCAGAATCCCGTCGGCGGCTGGGGCGAGCGCCGCGTTGCCTCTGCCTGATGCGGTCGGCCTCCTCCTTTGCTAGCATTACTGCTTCGCAGAAGGAGGTGACCGCCTGCCATCCCTCCTCACTACAGACCATGGCCTGAACCAAGGCCCGGACATATCACGATGTTCATATTTTTGCTTTTTATTATCTACCAATATTGTGCGGTTACATGACGACTTTTAAATTAAATTGGGCACTGATTATATGGAACTGTTTTTAAAAATGTAAACGATTATTCGGTACTATTATTCCACGATCTGCACAAATATCTGTGAATAATATTAAACAGAAATAATTTTGATGTAAACAATTTATTTTCGCCACAAAGTTACAGCACTGAGTAGATTATATTTTCGTATCATTTCCAATGCCAAAGTCTGAGTTGATTTCAGAAACCAGGTGCTATATAAATGTGTAGTTTCGTAGCAATAACATGGATCTAGGTAGGTATTTAAGATGGGTCGTGTCGTTAATTTAGGGCGACAGTGTTAAATCGTTTGTAATATTTTGTTTATTTAACGTAATTATAACAAATAGGTCGTGCGAATCTCCCGTGGAATCGTGACGAGGTCAATTCGTGGTTCAGGGTGACTGATGACAAATTAGTAATTTGTAATGAGTATTTCTGACTTAATTTGTATGTACCGTCACGCTCCCCAGCTTCGTAGCGAAACGAAATTTTAAACGGTTAAAGCAATTAGTTTGTAGCCGCTTTTTAAAGCGCTTTAGGTTTTTTAAATGCTATTGATGATTATAGTTTTCAGTAGCCTTAAACAACTCTTAGATAACAGTGGTCTTATACTCGGGTTTCTCAGCAAAAGAGTTTCGCTTCGTCGTATCTATCGCGCACATCGAAGGACTGCAACATTTTGCCTGCAGCAATCTTCCCGTTTGATTATAATTTAGGTGTCTTCATGGCTAGAATGAATAGGCTCTTGATAAACTAGTGCGATTCACCATGCACGATTGCATCACTGCCTACCATCAGGTGGGATCTCAGTCCAGCACTAACTTATTCCATTTATAACAAAAAAATCTCCCTGTTTTCTGTAAAGTCCTTTTAACCTTTATCACCATCTCAATTCTACCATGAGACAACCCGACGTACGGTGAATCCTTTGCGGTCCGGATTAGGCCTTTCGCCTCATCGTTTGTACCGCGTACATCGAAAGACTAGCCAATTTGCCTACCGCGGTCTTTCCATCAGATATAATTTGGGTGTCTTCAAGGCTACAGTGAATAGGCTCGTAATAAACAAGTGCGCCTCATCATCAGATATTGCATCACTGCTTACCATAAGGTGAGATCGCAGTCAGGCACAGTTTATATAAAATAGAAAAAAAAACTTAAAGAAATCCGTCTTACCTTGAAATAAGTCATCAATACCAATTCCACCGGTAACATTCCTCAAACTCTTCACAGTACTTCATATTCTTCAGTTGTCACTCAAAGTTGTGAGTGACAACTGAAAAATATGAGTCAAAAGCGAAGTTTGGACGGGCGTATCCGTCAGTTAGTAAATCTATGGCAGTGGTATTATTAGTAATGATTTACGAGCATGTCGCCGCGTTTCGACAGACATCCGTTAATGACGGCGACCGACGAAGTGCACTCAATTTTATTTATTGGCTTTCTTGAAAGTCATTTAAACCTGGCAACACACGGGGCGCGCTGTGAAAACTATTTGATGCGTTCAACGTTTCGGAATATTATTCGTATTTTTTAGACTTTTAAGATTTAATTAATTGCTCTTTGAGTCCAATGTTTGTTGGTTGGTGTTTGATTTTGATTAAGGAGCAGTTTTTGAAAATGATCATTGATTTTCAGGTTCTTGAGCGCCACTCAATTATTAATATTTTTTAAAATAACAACAAAACTGGATGTGTTCACAAACATATGGGTAAACTTACATATTCAAACACCCAGACTCGGAAAAACTTTCTATAGGCTATACAAATATTATATTTATTTGTTTTATCTTTCTATTCTATCTCTTCTTCTTCTCAGTCGTACCACAAAAGAGATAGTTACATTCTTGGCGAAGTGGTCGTGTTCATGAATCGTTTGCCCCCCTAGCCAAGTTAGAATTGGTCACGCTTTCGATTCTTGTCAGAACAAAGGAATTTGAGGCATGGCCAACTCAAAGCGTTCGACGTTAACGAAACGATCGTAACTTGGCTAGGGGGGCAGGTAGGTTGGTTGCGACTTTCGCGACACTTCTCCATCTCTCTCTAATAATGGCACTGAGTGTACATTCAATGATACACTTCCGATACTGTATTGCCAAAAAATGTAGGAAAATTTGAATTTCACGAGTTACTGGAGCATTCACCTTAAGTTCAGTTACAGCAACAGCGCTGTATATGAAGCTCGTATAGCTAAACGTTTTATCCGTAATCCTCACTAACGCTTTGTCATCGTCACTCATAAAAAAAAAACCATTTTGCACGAGTCTTTATTATTGACTTTTATAAGATTCTTCGATTAATTTATTGGGAATCGGTCGTATTCTCTTGAAACTGCTTTACAATGTAAACACTGGCAGTAATCTTATATTAAATGTTTTGTATTTTAAACTTACGTCAGCCTGTATAAAATAAATTGATCATTCCTTTTTTCATGTGCTTTCTCATTTTACTGTGAAATAAAATATAGATTTTAATTTCAATTTTTAATTACATTTTTAATTATTTATCTTTGACTGGTAGAAAATGCCTTAAGGCATTAAGTCCGCCTCTGTACTGTTTGTGTGCATAAAGAATTAATAAATAAATAAATTGTGGTCTATCAAGTTGCTTCTAAGCAACGAGAAATATGTCACTCATAATATGATTTAAAAGATTGACCATGGAGATTCTTTTTTGCATGTTTTTCTCCATAGAGATCTACGCTTAGGAACGTGCAATTTAGGACTGATTTCATCATTCAATATAAAAACTTAGTTCAACTAAACTGAGCTCAGCATAATCTAGTTTAAAAACCCGTGTCGTAAACATGGCCGACAACAAAAGAATTGAAAATGAGTTTAGCGTAAACTAGGTTCAATTCATAGCGGTGAAACGCAACATGAAGCTATAATCTCGATTAGGCGCTCAAACTGCGTTTTGTTATATATAATCGCGATTAGTTTATTGGTGAATTTGGCCCTAAGTTCCATTTTTTTTAACAGACCGACTTTTTGACTATTCAAAAGTGCCTGTAAAATCTATTTGATAGCCACTATTTTTCTATTGAAAACACTACTACCCTTATTAGTATAGATATACTCGATACCCCAAGGAAAATGGTATAGTGCGTCAAACCAGAATTCCATACACTCCTCAACAAAATGGTATATCAGAACGCAGAGTATAGATATTGCATTGTCATCTCCTCCCATAAAAACCATTTTAATACAAGACTTTATTATTGACTTTATAAGATTTCTCGATGAAATTATCGGAAATCAGTTTTTATTACAGCCGTATTCAACATTGTTATGTATTATTTATTAGTTGTTCATTAGTTTTTGTAGTTATTGAAACAATAAATTTTATTCCAATTTCTAATTGTTGTTCATGGGAACGGAAAAAAATTCTTTTTCTCGTCAAAACTTTGGAATGTTTTACCTGTAGTACGGAAAGAAAAAAACCGGAATCCTTATAAGATCACTTTGCTGTCCGTCTGTCCGTCTGTCTGTTTGTCAAGACCCTTTATCTCGGAAACGTGTGGAGGTATCGAGGTGATACTATGTATATGCTATATTAAGTCTGGGGTCCTTTGAAGCTGTCAAAAACCGGGGCGGGTGGCTAGTGAGAAAATGCATTGACATAAGAGAATGTTTAGGTAAGAGGGTATAAAATCACAGACAAAACCTTTAAAGTCAAATTACTAAATGTCCCCCTTAAAAGACATTACAAATCAGTAAAACACTTAGCAACACATTATTATTTCACAGTAATTTATGAACAATATTAATTTTTCAAATGCCTACGGATCCGTCCGATCGACTTCCATTAATATTGATGATGGATGTCAAGTGTGCCACAAGTTTATGTTGTAAATCAATCAAGGATAAATCACGACTTGATGGCTACTTATTTTTATTAATACGTTCGGCTCACAATCTCCGAGAGAAAGAAAATAGTCTTAGTAACGCTGCTAAATCTAGTGTGTGCTTCGATACAGTAATTAGCTTTTGATGGACTGCTGCTTGATTACATATTGCTATTTGTAATTGGTTTGGTCAAGTTATTTGAGAATACATATGAAGATATCCGCTGGAGAGCTAAGGTTATTGACATAACCGCTGGCGTAGCTACCGAAGGCTAGAAGGGCTAGACGGGGCAGTAGTGCCCCGGAGCCCACAAGCTCGAGGGATCCCCAAAACCTGATCAACAATCCTTTTTGAACTAGCGAAAAATTCTCCCATCTTTGAGTTTTAAATAAAATAGGTTGCATCATGGCAATTAGTAATTGTATTAGTCAGTAAAAGTCTGACACTTCCTTCCGCTCAACCTAGAGCAGAAGTTATTTGATAATTTCCCACGTAAAAAAGGGCCTCAGATTTTTTTGCCTCAGTGTCGCTGGTCACTGGGCATAACCAGAAGAAACGAAAAAATTAAGTGGCAGTGGGCAGGGCACATTGCTCGTAGAAAAGATGGACAATGAGGCCGAAAGCTTGTGCAGTGGCGTACCGGAATATGTAGCGATGAAAGACGTTCTACTAGGTGAAGGAGAGTGGCGGGAATCCGATCGGCCTAGTGAGGGTCGCAGTAATTCTATAGATGCGAGACACAGAGGATTTGGTGGTTGTGGCGACACTATGTCCAGTAGTAGACGTCTTTCTGCTGAAATGATGATGAGTTAGTTGAGGGGATTCGCATACCCTTGTAAGTATGAAGGTACAAATTCAGCAAAAGGGTCCTCGTAAACGTCCTGCCCCAGGCTCACAATAAAGTTGCTGAATCTCTTCATTGAAGAAGCACATAAAACATTCTGTTAGTTTGTGCGGTAATTTCGAGGACTAAAAAACGCTAGGGCGTACTCTTTTTAAGACGGCTGTAAAAGAACAAATTGTCGGTTCCATATTGTTCGTAGTAAGACACTATACGACTCTGGTATGTTAAAAGACTCGTAATAAGACGAGGGGCCCACAAATCATAATAAATTCGGGGAACTTATTAAGTCGGCCGCCAACAAACAATGGAGCGAGTTATTGGCGATATACCCTCGTTTTATCTAACGCCCCCCTCTTACCACCTCACAAATGTCCCCCTCCGGGGCCAACAAGTGGAGCAATCTACGTTTTATCGGAAAAAGCTCAGGGAATCAAGAATATACCAATTAACAGAGGCAAAGAGTTAACAACAACAGATGTTTAATAGCTCGAGGTAGCTCTCAATAATGGCTGCCGAGAACGGATTTGCCTTTAGCCTTCACTTATTTGCTGGCTCTGTTCTACTGATATTGTAGGATCGATTCACTTTCTACGACGTTTAAAGTTGAAACTTATAATAGTAATGCTTTTGGCAATCGACTTTGCGGTACCTGATGGCATTACTTCTTTTTATAAAAACAACTAACACATGTCCTTTGCAGCTCTCGCATAGGATATACTTTTGCACTTGATAGTAAAGTTTTCTTTCCTCAGTACCTTCGAGTGAATCTGTCCAAATTCAGAGATTGCCTCTGATTCTAAAATTAAATTAGAGTATTTTTGTGGTATGGAGTGTGATCTTGGCTCAGTGTTGGCAGATGTGAGTCATAATGACGTAGTACTACTCCACCTGGTCAGTGCTAGGGACACAAGTGTAAACCATTACTCATCAATAACTCCTCCACATGAATGTGAGGGATGACTGCAGGAATTCGAACGTTCATTACAGTTCCGCTCTACTTAAGATGTTTCTGTTCACAGAGAAGTAAATTGCCTGTAAATGTCAAACAAATTAATTGTAAAATGATCATAGTTATAAGCAGACATTAATGTCACATTAAAATAACAACTTTCCGACCGTTAATGCGTCCAGCGCTTCACCAGTGCAACATTTACTAACGGTGATGTTTTAATTTATAACATCATATGTTACTATTATACTGTCCACCGACAGAGCTCTCTGCCAGCGCAATTATGTATTGCTTGCTAAATTAGTAGAGCATTAAATTATTAATAAAGGTGACATAGCTGACTGTTGATTTGGTAAACATTAGTACGCAGGCCGCGGCGAAGTGGAACAGTAATTGACTCTATTTCCAATCTACAAACATTAGCATCCCCGCGAACGTGATACACGCAACATATCTGTTATAAATAGCTTGTATGCGCTAATATTTGCAACACTGCAAGTACCGACAAAGACGGAAACGATAATTAATCTTAGTGCAAAAAGAATTCAAGCGAGTGCAAGGAATTACGATTAAACGCTCTAGTTAATTAATACGCCAACCAAAACCGTCGCTCCAGCGAGCCAGACAGTCAGTGAGAACCGGTAATTCGCCTTACAAGCACAAAACATTAAAACTAAGCGAACGAAATCGGATTCAATCTAACAAAATAGCAGCAATTACAATCCCAAACTATATGCCGTAGGATGTAATGACCGCCCTTCGATAACATATAAATAGAAAGCTCCGTACGACTTCGCCAATAATAGTCCAAATATCGTTCAATAATGGGACACGAGCAGGCGAAAGTGGAGGGCAAACAATAATGGTCCAAGACAGACCGGGCACGTACACCGAGTCGCAGAATTAATCAGTTAGTCACACTTGCGTCGAACTGAGGAAGAGTCGATTAGGAGGGTACCTTGAGGATTATTGAGACATTGCGGCGCATGCCAGCTGCGGCCGCCCAACTTGCCGATATTGCCGCCGCGGCCAGGGCTGCCCCAACTTGTTTTCAACTGCCCAAGAATTCCCAGCTCCGACGAGAAACTCCGTCGTTCGATCATACTTATTGGAAAAAGGGTTCTCGTTTTCTCATAATGTTGCCATCGTTGTAGGTACCAGTATTAGGATATTTCACTTGTTATATTTTGGAATGATGCCATGTTCCACTTTATGGTTTGGGGTTATTTATACGTACAAAAGTTCTTGCATTTCGTAATACTATAATATAATTCGTTTGTTTCTGTTCGTATATTCTCTATGATAATTTGGGTTATCGTGGGTATGTGGAGGGTTGTGTTAGGCGAGGCATTTTAATTAACAAACCTGTGTTCCCTTGCGGCTCGGATAGTGCTGATGGAAAAAATGACATTACTTTCATATTCGGCACACATACGCGGGTTTAATTGATAGTTCGTTATCTTCCCTGTGACGAGGTTATTTAGTTATAAGCTGAACCGGGATGTAGCTCGAACTCGAATGTAGTTCACGTATTCACGTATCGAGTAAATTTTATTTGAATCCGTCAGCGCTGACTGCGACCCTCGCTACGCTTACTATTATATCTCGTGTTTTATAGTCTTGTTTATGTGTACAATACAATAGCCTCTACTAGCATACAACAGCTATTTTGCTTTCAGTAATAGAGAACTAGAGAACAAGATATATGTAAATAATTTTCTTTCATCTCTCGCGTGTTCAGTTAACTGTGGTTTTTACAGTAAAATATTTTTATGGTTATTGTTATGGTCAATTGTTTTTATTCTACTTTCAAATTCCTAACTTATGTGTCATAGCCATACCTATATAATAAGTAAATGGAATAATGCACACCTTTACACACGCCAATTAGAAAATTAACCATAATATAAGCATTTTTGAAGAAATTAATTTTCATAATAGTAGGTAAATAATAAAGGAATCGATACACCAAAACGCTAGTGACATTAATCAAGATTAAATATAGAAGAAAAATAGTTTTTCAGCTAAAAATACTTCTTGATTCATTTAAGATATAAACACTATTTTAAAAATTGCTGAAATCGATTCAGTGGTCGATTATGAACATACTTCTTCCAGGATGTGTGTTTATTATGTTTCATGTGGTAGGTATATAGGGTGACTGATAATTAGTGAACGATACTTAAACACGTGATTGCAGTCATGATAACAAACAACTTTTACTATGGGACCAAAACGGAAATCGCGAAAAAAATCAGCAAATTTCAGTACATTTTGATCAGATAGACGTACATAAATGTACTGACCCGCAGATTTTTTTCAAGATTTCAGGTTTGGTCCTATAGTAAAAGTTGTTTGTTGTCATGACTACAATCACGTGTTTAAGTATCGTTCACTAATTAATTACCAGTCACTCTTTAAGTATATTAGTTTTCCAACAAATCAAAACGTTGTAATCTGTACCTAATGCAGTCATTTACGAAGTTCATTTATAGAGTTCATGAACAGCATGCGCTGATTGACATTCTGATGACTCGATTATTATATTCAGATCGGGAGAGTTGTTGAGCCGAAACTCATCAGCTAGGTCCGACACTTGAATATAAAGCCTTAAGTGGTCGGGGTGGTTGGACGGACGACTAATGCACAAAGCGGGTTCCTCTGTTATGGTGATTGTACAAAACAGATTGTGGATGCACCGCTCCTAGTCGGCTTTGCACCAGAATAACAATTGTGCTCTCATCGATATTCCTGTACGATTGATAATGAGGTTTATGTTTGTGTGTCTGTTTTTAAGGCTGATTTTAGAAAGACAATTTTTCTAAAAAATATGATGAGTAATTGTAAAACAAGACAGAGTTGTGGGTAGTTTAAAGTCGATAGTTTTACTGATCGAAGACTACATTAGCATCATAAGCTGGTTTTAGTCAGATATTTTGTTAGAAAATTGTAATGAGTAGTTTTTCAAAAACAAGTCACAGTTCTGGGTAGTTAAAAATCGATAGTTTTACTGATTAAAGACTACGTTAGGTTCATAAAATGGAGGGTTATTTTTTTGGAAGCTTTGTTAGCGGTAAACTTAATTCTTAGTAAGTAGTAGATAATTGTTCTGAAAAACATGATGAGTAATTCAAAAACAAGACACAGTTCTGGGTAGTTAAAGTTCGTTAGATTAACTAATCAAAATAGTAGTACGAGTATTAGTGATAAACTTAATTCTGTGTAAATACTTAATTCACAGTGAGTACAATATCAAGTTATTTTTTAGTCTGTGGACTGTGTTTATTGTACAAATACAATAAACCTACTTTAAAGGCTTGTAGAGAATAATTATATACCCTGCTCAAAAGCCTTTTCTTAGGGTAGAATTATCTCGTAATTCCTCTCCTCTCAGACTTATATTCCTTCAGTAGTCCGTTGCATTCCAGGGTTGTGGTAACTATTTAGATTATAATTTAGGTGTTTCTAAGGCTAGAGCGAATAGGCTCTTAATAAAGTAATGCGCATCACCATCAACGATTGCATCACTGCTTACCATCAGGTGGGATGGCAGTCAAGCACTAGTTCATATCTATAAAAAAAAACTGCATAGAAGATGTTACACTGAGGGCATCAAATGAAAATGTCATAGCCTTTATGATGGCACTTTTAGTACCTTGTTCTACACAATTATTATAAATTCTATTACCGATATTTATTTCCCATAATATCAGTCTACAAGACTATTAAGTTATCAATAGCTCTGCGTGCTCGTAAAAGGCCAGTTAGACGAAGATGCTAGTGTCGTCAGGAACTATTTTTCTGCAGTTTTATGTGTTCATGTCATACGACACGGATCCGGCAGACTCGCCGGACGATCAGGTATAGCTGTCAATCACGGCAAGTTGATTGGATTTCGATATTGGCACCAATACTTTGCCGGTGCTCGAGCCGACCAGGTGAAACGGTCTAATAAAACATTTTGAACGAGTTGAACGAGACTTTCAAATTTCTGTTCGTCACTGTTTTAAGTTTGAAGAAATTATGTTCGAACAGATTTATTTACTTTTATTTTCATTTATTGGCCAACTAAAAATTAAACACCACAAATATTTAAAGCATATTATCTACCATAGTGAAAGGTTAGTTTAATTTATTTCTAAGAAATAGTCTTATTTGTTTTTAACCAACTCAAAAAAGGAGGAGGTTTCTCAATTCGACCTCTAACTATGGTAACTCCGTCGTTTATGGACCGATTTAAAAAAAAAAACCTTAAATGCTTCCAGATTGGTCCCATTTTTATCAAAATCCATTTTTGATGATGGGACCCATGAGGAATTCAGGTAACTCCTCAAATATTACAGGCCTTTTAAATATTTAACCATATAGTGATTTTGGCAGCGTTTACGGCCAAAAAGTAACATTTGATGAAGTGGAACTGATGAAAAAGACTAGAAACAGGCCAATGGAACTTCATACTCACATAGATATTACAATGAAGATATTAAGCGACTATGACAATACAAATAAATAAATGGTTCTGAATAGTTATGTTGAAAATGGTATCATCAAAGTGACCTGATTATGATGATGGAGCCGGAAAATAGGCACCGGAACTCCGTAATAAATCAATATATCCTAACCGTGTTTGGGCTTATTAGAATTGTCATGAGATTCACTTGGCTATAAGGTACTATAAAACTGGGGCCCAAGTCTGCTATTTTTGTAAATTCGACATTCCAATACAATCCCATTGGCATTTTGCTAAAAGTTCTTAATCTGCTAAATCATAATGGTCAATCATTGGTCGGTTATTGGGCTCGTAAACGATTGGTTGTAGAATGACTTTGTCGTATTCAGACAAATCTAATGGTAAGTCACTAATCAAAGGAACTGGCAAAATTTTAGCAGATTTCCCCATACGTCAGAAATTCATTTGTAATAATGTACGAGATTACCATTTCTTTCAATGGTGTTTCTGTGATTGACTATTGGAAAGACATTATGACGCCATTGTATTAGTAGATTACCAAACTTGTCAAAATCAACAATTATGAAACCAATGATAGACGATTCTGACACTATTGTAAAAGCAGACTTGAGACCCAGATCTGATGATGGAAAACAATGTATCCTAGGAGTGTTTGGGTTTAATGGAATTATTATGAGAAATAGGCTCTCTAGTTATAAGTGATCGCAACTAAAAAGTGTAAAATAAAACACTTTTTACAAAAAAAAAACCGGTTAATTAGAAAAAAAAAACACAAAAATGAACAAAATAACTTTAATTTCGGAATTCGATGTTAAATAAGATACAAACAATACCGAGAAACACCCACTTCCGAAATTAGAGTTATTTTGATCATTTCAGTGGTTTTTTTTCTAGTAAAGTCGGTTATTGTTTTTGTAAAAAGTTTTTGATAATTATGAATTACCTAATTTCTGATTTTATCAACTTAGGAAAATATTAGACTTAGCGGCGTCCTCTCGCGTCTGGCCATGGTTCAGGCCAGGAAAAGAAAGTAATTACCTTTTTCTGCAAAACCGTAATACGAGCAAAGAAGGTTGCTGAAAGCGTGAGGAGGAGCAAACCTTTCACCCTGACTCCTGCAAGAGATACCCTGGGCGTCGAGAGACGTAGGGCAATTCCTGGCTGGACATGGGCTTGCGGATCGCGAGCAGTGGGCAGCTCGATGTCTGATAAGGACCAGGCCCGGGTCGACGGCGCGTTCTGTGTCGGTGTGACACACAACGGTGCCCGTTAGGGTGTTTTTAATACCGTGCGGATTTCATCATCACCTCCGCAAATGTGGTTTTCAAACAAGTATTTATTGTAATGCGTGCAATACGCACGCGAGACGCGTTTTTTTGCCTTTTGAAATTTACTGCATGCGGAGTAAATCGGCAAGCGTGATGAAACCCGCATGATATTAAAACATCCTTAGAGCTGATGCTTTCCAGCGCTGCGGGATTCATCGAAAGAGTCACCGCGGCCTAGACACGCAAAGGATAAATGAAAGAACACAAGTGGGTTTAATCAGTAAAAGTCTGTCACTTCCTTTACTCAAAACGGGTAGATGATTCATGATTTTCCAAACCAAGAAATGGTCTAAACTAAATAAACAAATTCAGAAATACGTAGTCATTTATTTCAAACACTTTAAGCTAAGCTTTGAACCAAAGAATACGTTTGAAATAAAGGCCAACTTTATCCAACACGACTTCAGTTCTAAATTAAGACCTAGATTGGTTGCAAAATCTCAGTCGGATCGAAAGTCTAGGGTCTATTTTGTGGTCGGCGAATACAGCTAAAAGCGAAGTGCCCGACTGTAATTGACTAATTAATGACGTCACTCAAACTTCCAGTGAGTGCTGAAAACCAAACTTTACGATTATTTTGGGAGTGAATCATAAATGTACCAGCTTAGTTATTACTTCACATAATTTTGTGATGGAGACATTAATATGGCCTGATTGGAGAAGCGAACATTTTAGAAAGGGATTGTGTTGTGATACAGTAATTTGATGTCGTAATTTGGAATCACATCGTGCACTTAAAAGCTAAGTAATGCCAGCAAAGTCCAAAGCATTCAGCTCATCTCGATCCGAGGTAAAGAATTTTGTAGTCGGCACGTTGTTCAAGGTATTTGAGTAGGTTACAATATCTTAATGAAATACTATAATAACATTCAACAAAAGCCTTTGTGTATACCTTGCGCAACTGATACACCACGCTTTTATTCGCATATCAAAACCGAATCAATGGAAAATATACTTTAAGGGGTTTCCTCAGCCTCCATTTTTGACGTCGGATGCGTTTGCATCGCCGGAACAGACCGGAATATAATCGATGCAGTGTTGTGTGAAATAGTATCATGGAAAGCTATCAATATCGTACTAAGTGCTCGAGACATTACCAGCTTAACGTGCTAATATATTGAACAGCTCGTTTGCAAGGTAATGCGCAAACGCCCCGAATTTGTATCAGCTGCCGACTTGTTAAAAGCTGATGCACGTCTCGTGGTACAGGTGAATTTTCCTTTAGCCTGTAGGTGTTACACTGTGAATCTTTTATGACAAGCAGCTTCGAATTTTGGCAACACATTTCCATCGCAAGAAAGTGCACTGGACGTTAGTGGTTCTAGTAAATTCAGCATGATGCAACATTTTAATAAAAATTCCCGATAATAAACTGCAAAATATTTCGGTGTTCATTATAAGTTGCCGCTCTCATGGGAAATTTTAGAGTAAGAGTTAGGAATCCAGAGCCATAAGTTCTGTTTAGAAGTTAATGTCGCAGCGTTGTTTGAACTTTTTCGAACCCTCAAAAGTGTCCTTGGATCAGTAAAGTCCATCGACTGCGGTGACCTTTGCTGGATCTTAAAAGCCCAACTCGAAATCTTGATTGCATACGAGACAGTATTACGCAAAGCCAGGAACTTGTCCTAACATGCAGCAACTGATTCTACACTCGCTAATAAGCGTACAACTAGTTCCTTAAAGCCAAGTGGAAGTTCCAGAAAGTCTTTGGCGACAGGCCAAGAAAACATTAAGACGAAGAAGTCGACAACAATTACGTAGCTTGTTTAATTTGATCGAGGAGATATGATGGTCTGAGAAGTCGAGGCAGACAGTCAGACGCGGCACCGCCGGCGACTAAGGCTTCAGGTCCGAGACCTGGTTACGATTACAGATGTATTATTTATCAGAAGGCAAAGCGGGGCCTCGTCCGGAAAAAGAAATTGATTTCTGCATAATTTAACAGCGAGAACACCTCCCTGAGACTTCTCTCTAGTACTACAAACAAAACATTCGTTTGTATTTTACTACTTTCCTCGGAATAAATGCATTTTTTATGTTCATATACGCACTCCTTACGAAATGAAGGCGAGTTGATGCGGCTCTTGTGCGAGATCTTTTACAGCTCTGGTTTCATTAACCAAATATTTTATTATTTTACACCGCGTGGAATGAAGAATGCTTAATTCCCTTTGACAGACCGTGTCTAATATTTTATTCAAAAGAAGGTTTTCGTTAACATAATAATTAAATGTGCTTTATGAATATAAAGTCTTAATCAGAGTCTCGTAAATATCATAAGTTTTCCTAGTATTCTGCTCGATATACATTATGCATTTTAATTAGTTGCGACTGAAAGGGACGAGATGTCCACAAATAGGAAAAATAATAATTCTTAGAATATTTTGACTTTGAGACTTTTATTGAATACTGCGGTTAATTAAATTATTCACGTTTGACATATTTTATGCTTGAGCAGGTCTACAGCCGCCCACAACCCGCCTCTTTCATTTCGGTTTCTTAAATATTCTGTTATAGAATTTTATGCATTTTATTAAACTAGCTTCAGCAGAGTGATATCTTTGATATGTTATAATTAGCATAGTACAGTGGCCAAAGTTTTATCCTGCCCCGATATATGGCAGGGTGCCCGTGAAGTAGTAATAGCATCAGATTGATTAGCGGTGTGCGCAAAACAAACATGCGGCTCCAGTGCGGCTTTGTTGTCGGACGGGGCTGAGTCAGATTCTTGTAGGTAATTAACCGTTGCTATAAATTAGTGTGGCCGCGTTGTCCGGCGGGCCTCATTGCGGATGCGACGCACGGCCCGGAGCCGGCGGCCGGCGGCCGGCCCAAGGATGCGGCAGCCAAACATTGTCACTGCACCGCAACTGCAGCTGTGTTCACTAGTTAGTGCTCCACAACACTACGTGTTGAAATATTGCCTTTGTTACCACTAACTAAGGAGGCGACACTTCATCGATATTCGATGACGTCATAACTCCTCTTCGATACCGTTTTGAGGATGTTCTCGCTTTTATATGACAAGTTTTTATGAGCACTTTTCAAATTCCTAATTGGACTTCTTTTTTTGTATTAGTATAGGTACCCTCATTTTGCCAGAAACGTCTATGTGAAAATGAGAAAAACAAACAAATGTATTTTTAAGACCGTCTCCACTTATTTTATGAGTATTCTTGATGGAAGTTTGAGCAAAAAACGGAATAGTGAAAACAAAGAACTAGTTGTTTACGAGTTTTGCGAGTCCATAATGTCGAATAAATAAATTTTATCACACATCCGGCAATGGCTGAAGTATAAGTATGAACTAAATTATGGATGTAAGAACTGGCAACTCTATTAAAATATTATACTAACTACAATTATAATAACTAGAAGTCTTGGCGTCTCCATTACCTATATTAGACATCTTTATTGAGGGTCCATAAATTGGGCAAAGATTAATTACTGGCCTGCGTACATTAATCACTCACAAAGTGCTTGCTAAGATGGTACACGTTTAAGAAAAAAAAACCTAACGTTAACTGGACTTCAAATAATTTGTATATTCGCCTGAAATGTACTTAGTATCTAATGCCTTTGTCATATTTTGTGTTATAGATTAGTTAACACAAGACACGTTGTTAATTTAAAACATATTGGTAATGCATGTCACCGCCCCCACCAGTAAGTACGTAGTTGGCTCGAGGTAATCGCTCCAGCTCACGTATCTGATGGAGTTTGCAAGCTTCCAAACTAGTTGGACTGTTGTAGGAAACTTCCGACGATGCTCGGCGCAAGGTGCATGTTCCAACCTGTTCCCGATAAGGAGGAGGATTCGACCTTAAATCCTAACACGCGCCCCGATCTGTCTAGGTTAGCAAAATATCCACTCCTGTCTTCTCAATTAAAACTTTCTCCATACAATGTAGACTTCATGAAAATGTTGAAGGATGTCAGTGCTCACATCGTAGTTACTCTACGTTCATTATGAGCTGAATTAGTGAGGCCGTCACGCTCGGGGACGTTGTTTTATTCAATGTCTTGAGACAACTTATATGGCAGACCATTACCTAATTGAAGGCTGGCTCGTCGCGGCACCTCAGCCAAAGTGTTATTGCAAATGCGAGTCACGACACGGCGTGAACTTGTTGTTGCGGCGGCGGAGCGCGGCGCGGCGCGGCACGGGGCGGGGCGGGTGTCACGTGACGGGGAGCTGCGGTCCCGAACGTTGTCGAGGCCATGAGACTTATGAGGATTACGGGAAAATGTGTATTCGATGACATTTTTCGGGGCCGTAGAAAAAGATGAAATATAAGGAATTCTAAACGTGACCGGAATACTGTATAAGGCGTCACCTATTACCGGTCTATGCGTTCTTTTCGCGGTCGGGCGGACGAGTGCCGATGAAACCGAGCGTGACGTTCCATTCCTGATATAAAAATGTAAGTATGAAAAAGCTTTGTTAAACGCGACTTGGCTTCGGCGAAGTGGCAAAGTTTCAAGTGGAAAACTTTTCATGGAAAAATCTTTGCAGAAAACGATTAAATTTTAAGGCTATTTGTACTGTTTTAAGCGCGGCCGAGGACGAAATATCCTATTTAATTTATGTAACTCATTATATTTAGTAGCGAAATCCCTAACCGACTCAACTCGGCTGATCGGCCGCAATTATGTAGATAAATCTAGAACTTAATTCTATAACTTGCTTAACATTCGTGATGATATTATTCAATATAGTGCAGAGTGCAGACCTCGTAGTCTTTAGACAAGATTATTTTAATGAAATAATTGAATGAGCGGAGTACGGAGTACGGTGGACAGTGGACGCCGGCAGAATGTAGAGCAGGCGGCTTGAGCGCTGATTACATTTGGCTTCCGAAATATTTCGGCCTTAGTATGGTTAAGCTGAAACTAGTTAACACATAAAATCGTGTCTCATCAAAACCTCAAATTGGATTAATCGAAAATCAATAGATAAGATAATCGAGACAAAGACACGAGACTCGGTCGAAAGGCGTCGTAAGAGAAGATTCTTATACCGAGATAAGGCAAACAAGGCTAGTTTGTGGCGCGCACAGCTCCCACTGCTCCCGGAGAACATTTAGTACGGACTTGGACCCTCGTTACAATCAGCGCTGAATTATTTACCAGGGGGCAGCTTACCGAATTGATTTCTGCATAATTTAAACGAAAGGAAATGTTAGAACCAAAACGTAAAAACGACGATAAACCGCTGCGCACGTAAACGTATGACAATACCGAATTGAGTTTAAAAATTTAAAATGATTTCGGTGGGAGCGAAGCGAATCATCGGACGTCTGCAGATAACTATTAGATAGTTGAATCAAGAATGAGGGAGGCAAAATAAAATCAGTACAGGTGGTATTAGGATTCGGTGCACGTAGCGTATCGGAGGTTTCGGCGGCTACGGCACCGTGCCGCAGTGCGCCCGCCGCCGCACCGCGCCGCGCCCGCCGCACACCCGCCGACAGATCGCTATTCGTGCCTGTTCTAAGACAATTACCGCTACGTAAACGGAAAATTGTTCGAGAGCTCTCTCAAACGTGTTTTCTAATCTTCGAGAACGGGATTGAAGGAGGAAAGAGAGGCCACTTTTACATTCTTAACGTTCGAACGAGATTATTCGTTCTGTTACAGGATCGTTCCGCTCCTGAAAGGATAAAACGAAACCCTTATCATATCGTGAGAGTTGTTCATGTAAATATTATAGAAATAGCGTTTTTATACGCGGTGAGCTCAAATTGACCGGTTTTTATTGTGAGAGCCTTTTGAATAAAAGATTTTATAATAGCTCCGTTCTCTGTTACCGTATCTCGTTCTCATAATGCTGGCATCACATAATGTGTGCAAAACAATGAAAGCGCGAGCGGTGCGAACAATTAATATCCAACACAATATTTTCACAAAGTTTCACTTCCGAAACTACATCCTGTGCCGTTTGGAACAAAGTGACTCCTCTCTGCAGACTATTTTACGGGCCATAAACTGCGAGAGGGACAGACAGAAACTCGACCTTAATGCTTTTAAAAAATATTCACCTTCATCGATATTCTAGTTCGTAGGTATGTTGTGGTTGCATCGTATTTTTAGGCGGGTAGGTATGCAGTAATGTGCTAAGAGAGAGAGGTTGTGTTGACTCCTCGTCTAGAAAGTTAGAACGATACTGAGGACCGAGTTGTAAAGTCTTGTTAGCACGTGGAATCTCTGTGTTGTCATGGACTTGCGGCTTAGTCTCCGCATTACGGTAGATCCGGCGCGGAAGGAGAGATTCGCGTTCGCAAACACGCTAATTGATTAAATATAATAATCGTTTACGACCGATATCGATGACAAACACTATCGATGAGTAAATTAACTCGGTGTCATCCGAGTTCGTGTGTGTAATCCTATTTGTGTAAGTAATACAGTGTGTCTGTTTGTGTAAGTAATTCATCGCGTTCAATGTCTGACTATGGGCCATTAACAATAAATCCTGTTGTTTGCGCCGTCAGGGCTGGCTGGGGTCTGGCGGCTGCTCCACACCCGCCTGACGTTAATCAGCTTCCTCCTCAGATATCTAGATTATACGTCTGTCTAGATACAACACTATTTTTATTTCTAAGAAGGCGAGGTCAACGTGAGCACAATCCTACTTCAAGTATCCGTGGTTGTTATTAGATTTGCTTCGAAACTATTTTTAAAAACGTTTCCTCGTGAAGAATTTTATTTAGAAGAAATATAAAACGGTCCGTCGTTCTTCGTTATTTCTTCAAGATAAATATTGTAGTGTATTTATTTAAGTTTATATTTTATAAAGCAAAACTATTCGCTAAGTAATCTTGGTGGTAGGAGCTTAAACACGGATCCTAAATGTAATTACTTCTGCTAAAATTTAGGTACAACTTAAGTTGTATTAAAAACTTGTTTTGTGCTAATTCCCTCTAAAATGTTGGTATGAGAGAGCTGAACATAAAGTTTAGTTCAGAAAAACACAGACGGCCACAAGCTAAATTCAAGCTGTAGGAAAAAGACAGCTAAAACTGAAAGCGAAACGCTAACTCGGTTCCGTAGCTGGAAATCTCCGGGGAGCTGTTTTTAAGCTGCACGAAACATAAATTTTACAGCTCGTTTAAGTTTAGACTCATTATTTCATTACTCGCATTATCTGCTGCGAACTTCGCTGGGAGCCTGTTCTACACGGCGACTGATAGTTCGACCGAATAATATATGTTTTTCATAACAGTTTTGTATTAATTAATGCTTCTCAACGTCGTAAACTTGAGTATTCTCCTTGAAATTCAACAAATGCTAAAGAAACCTGTAACTTTTGTAACTTTTACACACAGGATATTAATTTCCATAAGACGTACCGTGTTTGTAGTTAGTATATTAGCGGAAATGTAACACTTTATGGATTCGTTTAATTAATAAAGCCTGCCTTGGCTTTGCCGTAGTCGGATACAAAAAAAGATTTCTTTTATCCATCTTACATTTCCACATTACAAGTTTCAGAAATATTTTAAGACAGTTTACTACCAATTATAAATTCTGCGTGGTACAAAAAACAAAGAAGATAATTGCAACGTTATTCTAACAGATTTCACAGCGACGGCCTCTCGTTTCTCTTATAATAAGGCTATTTCCATAAAAGCTGCATGGTTTACATGTACCACGTGTGATGGCACAAACCCGTATCATTGTATGGAAAGCGTCTTGACATTCGAGTCACGTTTAATATTTCTTATTTCCTTTGTCTCATTTGTCCTCAAGACTGAAAGACATCAAGCCTTGTATCTGAATGTTTCTTTTTTCTTCCAATCCTTTGGATTGAGAATTTTTACTCGACATAATAATATCTATAAAATATAATGCTACAACTGTCAATCTTTGGTTTAATGTCTCAAAAAAGAGTCAAAGCATTTATCACTACTTACATAGTATAAAATAAATTCGATTCCCGCTGTCTGTCCCTATGTATGCTTAGATCTTTAAAACTACGCAACGGATTTTGATGCGGTTTTTTTAATAGATAGACTCATTCAAGAGGAAGGTTTGTACGTAAGATACATGCATCATATATTTAATATCACCATTGCACCCGTGCGAAGCTGGGGTGGGTCGCTAGTTTCAAATAAACTATTTACAGGCATTTTTGAATTGTCAAGAAGTCAGTTAGAAAAATGATTCACATGAAAAATGATGACACATTCCGAAGCGTAGATCTCTATGGAGAATAATGTATAAGAAACTCCATGGATACTCTTTTCAATCATGTTATGTATAACAAATATCTCGGTTACAAACAGAGTACGCCCTCTGACTCTCCTTGTGGCCCCATTTGCTTCGACAATTGGGTAAGTTAAACGCGGCCTAGATAAAAAGGCTTACTTACACTAAATAGACTCCATTCCCCCAGTTTGGCCAGCAAATATCGGTGCCTGACGGGAATTCTTGATAGAGACTGGACCGGTAACTTTTTACCTTATCTAGATTAGATAAATCTCGTTCATCGCAATTGTCTGGTGGCTAGGTAAGTTTTTGATAGAGCAATGTTCTGGTATTAATTAATGTATACAATTTATAAAATGCTTTGTCCTGAATGACTGACGGGTCAAGGCACAGCCTAAACCACTGATCGTAAGACCTGAAACTTGAGAGGTATTTTTTGTATGATAAGAAAGGATTTTTCCAAATCCCACCGTAAGCGCGTGCTTCCGGACGGCGAGTAATGGGTAACTCGCTGTCCGACCGTCCGGTAATCGACCGGACCGAGCTCAAGTCGTCGACGGCGCGTACTGTTCCCGCGCGCCTCAATGAGCCGTCAGCAAACCGTAGAGGCCCAGCCTGCTAGTAGGCAGGCAGGGCCGAAGCCTACCGGGGCCAAGGGTCGACTTCTGAAGAGAAGTTTCAACTCCGGTATGAAAAGAAACGAAGGCAACGGACTAAAAAACCCAAAAAAAACCCTGTTGGTGGGTTTTTTAGTCAGTAAGAGTCTGACACTATCTCCCGCTCCGCCCAAGGGCGACGGATGTCATTGGATGATTTCCACCCACCAAAACCCCTAAGGGGTGAAAAAGGGGGCTAATTTTGTATGAAGAAATCTAATTTTACTTGGGCGAAGCCGCTGGCAGAAACTAGCTTCAAAATTTGAAAGCGTAAACAAAGCTACGTAATATTTTAGTGTATTACCATATGTGGAAGTCTGTAGAGGTGAAAGTTTCCCTCTTTCGGACACAGATCATATGTTATGAAACCTTTTAGACGCAGGTGAAGGCGTAGCATTAAAAATCTCATTTAGTGAATACAGCGAGGGCCGGTGGGGTCGCAATGGCGCCCCAGCGCTCCCTTGGCCTTAAAGCGAAAGGAGTCATTCGTACGCATACATGTAATATGAGTAAACGCTTTGTACATATCACCGGTATTGCTTCCATTTGATATTGGATAGCAATTTATTTATCATACATATTGCGGCTGCGAGCGGGCACCGAATCTCGCTGTAGAGGCGTCTTTCTTTCTGTGGGGAATCAGGAATCGAATACGTGATACGTGTGGGGAATTCCGTACCTGACGGTGTCGTTTAACTATGTGGATGGCTATACTCATTTTAAACATATATATATGTAGGTCAATTGATTTTATCGTCTGGAAACTTTTGCATTGCATTCAGTGGGGACCGTGTTTGTTATTCCTGACAACGTTCGGTAAATTGTATTTTTCGTTTATTAAGTCGAGCCGTTTTTGCTGAGTTTTCCGGGGAATGCAGGTTGAATTGGTGAGTTTAAAAAAGGAATTGTGACAGGCCATTTTCATGTATCATTTTAATTAGGTAGGCAAGTTTGCTTTTAAATAGAGCACTATTAATTAATAATATGAGTTGGTATAATTGTGTTACAATGTTATGAAAGCAGAAAATTTATGGTTGTGGTTATGGAAGATTTCTCGAAAATTTATTGCGCCTGTAGGTATTTGTTGTTTATGTTTTTGCTGTTAATGCTGCTTACTGAAGTAAACTCAAATGTCAATTTTGCCGTGAAATATTGGCAGAATAATCGACCAAGAAAAAAAGTAATTGATTACCTATTAACACATTCCAGGAAGAAATATCAATATCACACCTGGAATAAATGTAAAAAAGAGCTTTCCTGATTATTACACAACTCCTAAAAGCTAATTCATTGTAAACATATCGAGAATCTCAGCGTTCAGCAATAAGTTAAAACAATGACCATTTAAAATAACGTTACAAAAAACCTTAAAAAAATGTAAATTGAAAGTCATAAATCTTCGACAACATTTAACTGAAATAACTTTTGCCCGCAACCGTTTTAGGTTGTACTCTTATTTAAATGCCGATAAGAACCATTTGCGAGTGGCAATAGGGACTTTATCGGAGCGACTCCATCATCACAATAACTCGTTCAATAAGTGCGCCACAACATCGGTAATATGGTTTCATTTAGAAAGATGCAAATGTCGCGCCGCTGGCCACGCTCCACCGAACGCGATATTGCGCCTCCGTGGCACTCCCCGGTACCTCCCCCCGCAAGCCCTCTTTACACCTCGCCACATTTCCTCACCTCGACTATCTTCACTTTTAATCGCTCCCCTGAGAATTTATTAAAAATCGTGCTCGATTTTACTGCAACTACCAGCAAAAATTCCAGCTTAGGTACTCAGCTTCAAAACTCTGAACAAAACAAATCTATCCGAACATTTGTCCACATTTACGCTCTCACAAACAATTTTAGGGGAATCGAAACTTGGCAATTCATAAATCTCTGTTAAGACATAAAGCATAGGTGTACCGTAACGTAATAATTTAAAGAGTTAGCCGTTGAAAACGTCGGTGGAGTTGTAAAAACTTCATTCTGTGAAATTCCGTACATTTCTAGGGTGGAGTTGTAGGTTTAAGTTGAAAATTTATGCCGTGCGAGTGTTCACAGTGTTAAGCAAGAAGGAGACCTCGTGAGTGTCGCATAGATCACGCAGGACGTGGCGTATCGCGGGCCGCATGTGCACGCCGCCCGGCGCCGCGCTAGCCCGCTAGACACGTCTGACGTGCTCACGCGTCCTGACTCCCTGTACTACTGTTAATAAATAATAAGCTCACTAAGTGTACTACGACCAGCAGACACGCTTGCATGACTCATATACGTAGGCACCCACAGCATCACACAGCTGCATTACATGCTTCAACGGTTTGAATGACGTATAACTAGAATTAAATTTCTGCCCGGGAATTAGAAAAGCAAAGCACAAAGTAATAAAAGTCGCAAGCATCACACAGGAAGGCAGTTTCCTCCGTTTCGGACTCGAATTGCAAGCTAAGAATTGTTTTCCTAAGACGCCCGAAGAAAAACAAAGGATATGTGTGGTAAATACCAACCTCTTTGAAAACTCATTCGTCTGTCGAACGTTTAACTTAGAATTCCTAGTTCAGGGCCATTTACATTCCGAAATGTGAAAAGTCATGCCGAACGAATGCGGGCTCCGTATCTTGGGATTTTCTAAGTTCATGTGCTTCTCCGTTTATTTCCTGCACGGTTCTCCCCCCGGCCCGGCTTCGTTAAGGAACTAATCGGCTCATTGTGCAGGAGCTGCACTGCACTGCTCTGACCCCGTTTGATCTGCACCGATATCTATCGCTATCTACGTAAAATGAAAATTTAATTTCTTATGCTACCGTTAGTTTGCTCGGAATGAGATACTGTTAACGCTTGAGACTGCACAGGTGGTGGAAATATGCTTTGTATGTCATAAAAAGTGCTGCTCCGCGATCGGCACAATGTTCAATTAGCTAATGTCTTCGATTAGAAGTGAAAATTTACGGCACATGTGTTTGTGTCTGTCTAATACATTCTGCAGATCATGTTTTCTAATTGAACCGTTAAAACTTGATTATTTCCGTAACATTTTAAGGTCGATTGGAACTGGCGATTGGATTTGTTCAATAGATGACTTTGAATTTCGTTTTCTTCGCCAGCGTGTTTCACTTTTTATTACGGCAAATCAAATACAAGCACCCATAGACGGAAAAAACATTATGGAATTTTTAAATGACGAAATCTCGGCAACTTTTACAGAAGTGTCCGCGCAACGAAGCCTTTAACCGCGTGCCTATTTTAAAAAGTATAAAATTTAATGTAATTTGAAACAAAGCCGGGTGTAGTGAGCCTTCACGTCAGCGACGTTATAATACGATCGTGGAACTCCTTCCACCAAAACCTCCGTTTTGGCGCGCAGTTAGTAATAAAAACTTTTGTAATTACACTCATTTAGGGCAAGAAACCCGTCGTTGACGCGGTGTCGTGCCAAAAACGGCAATTATTTTTATAACAGCAGCCCGAGCAAGTTCCCTCTCTGATTCTTTCGTGACCGTTGACACATACATTTCGTTCTTTCGGGCAGACGATGTATTGCTGCGCATTTTTGGACGCTAATGTGCGGTTTGACTCAAATTTCACGCGTCTGTCGCTTCGAAGAAATTTTATTTTAAGTTTTTTAGAGATAAAGCCAAAGATAATTCCGCTTTATTGTGACAAAATTAAGATTTCTTTGTATCACGTTTATATTTATCTGATCAAAATAAAGCTTAACATAAATAACTTCAACTACATCGCAATTTTTCATACAGAGCAGTCAAATAAATAAATCATGATAATCATGAAAGTTATATGAATAAAACAAATGAGCAATCCTGCAAACATGTGCAGAAACTTTCTAAATAAAATTACGTAAACATTCCATTTCAGTGGCTGTTAGAACACAATGAACATGGGAAGCTTATTAAACAAACCGAATAACAAAACAAGGGAGAAAAATACTGTAAACAAAAATCACAATTTGTAAATAATTTGTTCAGTAAAATTATAATCCGCGCCCGGACATGGGGGGCCGTGTCAGGCGGTGACAAGCGACGACTTGGCAAGGCTCCGCTCGTAAAAACTTTGGTAATTATGTACATTTCGTAGCTAAGAACCGCGGGTACTCCACCACATTATATTTTCTAGTTAATTTGGCGAATCTGGTGTGAACTCGAGTCGTATTATGTGTGAGCGCACCCGCGTCTGATCTCCGGTGTTACTTACACAAGCCAGAAAACTTAAATGGAAGCCCTGATCTGTCGTAAGATAACCCCGATATGTCACAGCATATAATACGTAGTAAGTACACTCATGTATGGTGTAAATGCTCAACTGTTTTTCTGATAACATCGAAAAATAAATGATATTTCGTCGATGTCTTGGAAACTGTTTTCATACCCCTACTGAACACAGTATGATGTCCTGATCAATATCTTGTTTGAAAAGTTGGAAACATGAAGAAAATATTAAATTGCTTCTAGCAGAACATTGGTAAAATATGGATGAATGAATGATGTATTTATTTGCAAGGATGTAATAACTGCTAACTAAAATCTATGGGGAAACCCCATTGGGCATTTCAGCCGCACAAATACCTATTTAAAATTTACATTTTGGTTATAAGCATGCAGTACCATCTCATAAAGTAACAATAATAATTTCTTAATTTAAATAACAATTCAACCAATATAATTAAAATTAAATTATCTTAAATTAATTGAAAATAAACAATTTCTACATTTATAATATTTAAAAATTTAATAAAAAGGTTTTTTTTTTTTTTTTAGGAGGTACTTAATCTCTGAAAGTACTGGTCCGATTGCTAAATTTTTTTTACTTATAGAAAACTGCTTTACTCCTGAGTTACATAGTCTATATTTTATGTACACGGGCGATGTAATGTATGATTCATGATTGCATAATATTTTAGAGTAACTAAGGAATTATGAAGGGTATAAAGACATATATTTTCTTAGAGGCAGTCAATATTTGGCGCGAGTAAAATATAACAATCTGAAATGGCTTTTAGGAGCCAAGTCTCCATGGTTTAAGTACTGCTATCGTCAGAGAATATATTACCCCTTATTATTCATGGCTGACCTAAAAAACGTCTTAGGGTAATTTTCTTAAGCATCGTATGAAAAAACCGGCAAAAACAAATACTGCTTCAATTTTATATAATTTGTTCAAAAGAGTCGATAGAATTAGCAACACCACGCTGTGTTTAAAGACGGGGATCACAGAAGTAGGAAAAAAGGTTGCCAGGCTAAAATGGGATTGTCAAATTAGCCACATGCACTCTGAGTGTTGGGCAAGAGTCTCCACAAAGTAGGTACCTGAAGATGGACGTCACCGCCGAGGTCGACTTGGGAAGAGGTGGCGAGATGACCTAGACGCCTACCATAAGGGCTGGTTCGAGGTGGCTCGAGAAAAGAATATCTGGAAGAAGTTTGGGGAGGTCTTTGCCTAGGAGAGGGAAAGTATATAGGTTAAGAAAATAAAATATATATATAGGGCAGTAGTGGCCGAGTGGTAACGGCCCCGACTTACGAGTTGTAGGTCGCGGGTTCAAACCCGGCCAGGCGCATTACTTTGTGTAATTTATTTCATCGCCACTGCTCTTAAAACGGTGAAGGAAAACATTGTAAGGAAACCGCTTGACCTAGAACCAAAAATTCGAAGACATGTGGCATTAACCAACCCGCATTGGGCCCGCGTGGTGGATTACCATGCCCTCACTTAGAGAGGAGGCGTGAGTCCCAGCAGTGGGAACATTAAAAAGCTGATGATGATTATGATGATGATATGACTGCGACTTATTCTATTGCCGTCTTCGTCTTTCGTGTCGATCTGACTCACATCGGGTCCGAACAATATTTAATCACCTGGATAGCTCTGTTTTAGGGCCGAAACACAACGATGTTGCGACGCCGCGCCGCGCCGTTAATATCAGTAGTGCCGCCCACCGCAACGCAGAATTTTATGGTGTGCACCGCGGCGCGAATACCATAGAATTGTTAAATGGATATAACCAGTATCTTCTTTGTCGTTTA
This sequence comes from Leucania comma, assembly GCA_958295575.1. Taxonomy (NCBI): domain Eukaryota; kingdom Metazoa; phylum Arthropoda; class Insecta; order Lepidoptera; family Noctuidae; genus Leucania; species Leucania comma. The sequence goes on from OY282468.1 coordinate 10,773,939, forward strand.
TTTACAATAGAGTAATGTCTTCTTAATAACAAATAAGCATAAGTTTATTACGATCCATGACAGGAAAACGTCTATCCATACTTACTCAAAAATCTCGAGAAACTGGTTATCCCTGTAGGATACGACAATGAACGCTAAAAGTTGCGTTGCGGCGACGCGAGAAAGAGCGGCGGGTGGCACTGCCGATTTTAGCGGCGCAGCGCCGCAAAATGGTTATGTGTTTCGGCCCTTTGGTCTCGTATAAGTCGTGGAAGATGCGATTAGTTGTGCGTTCATGCTGGGCAGGAAAAGAGGTGAAGAATATTCTGTGAAGGGGCTCCACACGGGCACTGTTTTTGCGATGGGTTAAGGATATCCCATTAAACTAATAAATAGTATACACAGCATGTCATTGTAACAAACACACACCCTGAATGAAATATTTTAGAAAAACTTCTTGACTTCTTGGCTTTGTAACAATCACAAAGCTATATTCTTAGGAAGTTCTTATGATTTATTAATGCTTCAAACTCCTACATTGAATGTGTAGTTGATTCCATTTTTAGGGTTCCGTGTCTCCAAAAGAAAAATGGACCCGTATAGTAGTTATAAGTAACTAATTTTATTGATACTACTATACTATATTTGAAATATCTGTTATTTATTTATTGTGCACACCTACCACAGTTTTGTCTTTTTAACCCAAAGGTTGACTGGTAGAGAATGCCTTGTTGCATTAAGTCCGCCTATGTACCACTATTGGACATGAAGATTAAATAAATAAATAAATATAGAATCACTTTATTGTCCGATTGTCTGTCAAGACCTTTTATCAAGTTGAAATTAAAACCATATTATAGTCAGGTCTACGGTCCCTTGAAGCTGTGAAATTGCTCGATTTGTGAATTAAACTGTTTTCATAGGTAAGTTTGTACGGAACCCTCAGGCCACGAGTACAACTCGCACTTGTGCGGTTTTTCTTAATTATTTGCAATTTTAACTTTATTCAAAATTACAAATAGGTAAGTAGAATTCCACATAATTATTAAACGCGTTAGAAAACCTTTCAAATCTGGTGGAAGGGGAAACTTTCATGCAGCAGACTGCACGATGCAGACATTGAAATGTGACGTCACCGCCATTAGGTTGTACGTACAAAAAAGATATCGAGATGTCTCATACCACGCACTCACTTTTCCGCATACCAACATTTGAAATTCTATATGCTGCTTTATTTAATAGCCAATTTTAATGCTGTTTTCAGAAAAAGATCTATCACTAGTAATATTTTATTGTTTGATATAAAATATTGTATATAATGAACACGGAAGAATATATAATTATTCTATAACATACCTAGTCCCCAACAAAAGAACTTTACGATCCAATAAGACTTTAATACTAAAACTGAAATCAATAAACTCTTATATGCAACTTATGTTAAACTTTCAAGAGTTGTTACGAGTTACGACACTTTAGCTGTGTCGACGCAAGAGTAAAAGTAAGTATGGTTGACAGTTGCCAATAGTTTTGTAATCTTGTTTCCTGGTAAACTAATGAAAGAAATTATAGTTATCAATACTGAGATGTTTATTAGGAAATAGAAAAATATCAATAATGTATTATTAGCTTCTGTCAGTGTCTTTTCCCGTGTGAAGCACTAGTTTATATTATTTAAAAAAAAGAGCAGTCGAGCTCTTGTCACCGCCGGGTGCCAGCTGTTTTAGAACCCAATGGCTTGGCACGTGACGATGGGAAGAGGCCAGACGGGATGACTATAATGCCATGGGTAGGCCTTTGGTGTGGGATGCAACTCATGCAACATGCGTCGACACCCTTGCGCCATCACATTTTTTGAGTACGGCGGGCTGTGCTGGGGCGGCTGCTGCAGGTGCAGAAAACCTCAAACAGCGCAAATATAATAACCATATCGGAGGTTATATGTTTGATCCGTTTGGGGTTGAAACGCTAGGGCCATGGGGTTCGACCGCTCTTCGAGTTGTTCGGGATATCAGCAAACGGTTGGTCGACTCCTCGTATGACCAGAGTGCTGGGATTTTTTTCGGTCAACGAATCAGGACTGCCATCCAACGTGGTAATGCTGCCAGCGTTCTGGGCAATTTTCCCATTGACATCGATACGGATGAATTTTTTGATGCCCTATGAGGTCTTTTTCTATTCCTTTGTACATATTATTATTTTTGGTTTGTATAAAGCTGTAATTTTTGTTAGATCATATGAATAAATTTAAAAAAAGGTGGAAAATATATAGCCTATATCACTCTGTAATAAAAAAGGCCGGACTAAGGGGGGTTAATATTATCCTGCGGATTTCAACCCGCATGCGGATTTGCTCCGTATGAGTGTCCTTTTCATAAGTATTTACTGTATTGTGGTGAAAACGCATGCGGGACGAAATCCGTATGATAATAAAATCACCCTAAGCGTTTCGTCTCATCGTTTGTAGCGCGTACATCGAAGGACTGGAATAATTTGCCAGCTGTGATCTTCCCGTCCGATTATAATTTAGGTGTCGTCAAGGCTAGAGTGAATAGGGTCTTAATAAATTATTGCGCTTTACCATAAACGATTGCATTATACTACTTCATTCAACAGTGAAGCACTAATTTATATTACTTAAAAAAAGTGACTTTCTAGTGAAAGAATTTTTAAAATAAGTTTTAAGTTTATTCAATACCATAGTGAACATCATATCTTAACCACGCGCATATATATTTAAAAAATATTAAGATAGTTATGCGCATTTTCTTTTATGAACTCAAGTACGGTAAACGGAAACAAGGCGGTTGTTTAGAAAACACATAATAATATGAAGAAATGCAATATAGGACCCTCTCGCTGGTAAGAGATGGCAAAGGATAGGCTTGGTTGGAGATGCATAACTAAACAAAATGTCGATACCATTGAAGACCAGCGAAAGACAGATCTCAATGTCAGACGAGAGAGCAACAAAACCACCCTTCAGCATCCAATACCTAACACATCAATGGGGTTTGTCTGCGCTGTTTATGCACCTGTAAAAGAGATAGGCTATATTAGCCATATTTGAGAGCATATGATCGAAACCTATAGTTGCACTGATGACAGAAACTAGTTACCGTGGCCAAAACCGGCAAGTGAGTTTAAAAAGAAATGAAAGTAGTTTTCACCATACAAACTTTGGACCCGTTTCAATCCAATAGAGAGTGAATTTTAAAAAATCCTCTCTTAATCCTCGTCATAAAAGTAAGCCTTGTGCAAAATTTCACGTTCCTAGTCCCAGTAGTTTTTTAGTCAGTTATCGTAGTGTTGTAGTTTGTTTTTTTTTTTTTAGTCAGTTTCTCGTTTTATACATATAGACTAGCTTTTGCCAGCGACTTCTCCCGCGTGAAAATGAGTTTCTACATACAAATTTTGGAACCCCTTTCCTCCCCTTATGGGGTGAATTTTGAAAAATGGTCTTTTAGTGCTCGCCAGTAGTTTTGGCTGTGTGTTTATATGTCAGTTATTCAGTTTCTTGTTTTATATAATAGAGATAGATACATACAAAAGCAAATACACTTAGGTGTTGAAGTACTCCTCCACATCGCTGTCATTTGGGCACGCCACATCGTTATCATGGATCTTGAGAGGATTACTTATAGTCGTGTTATGGTGTATCTAACTGTGGACGGAACGTGTTATTGTTTTTGCTAGAAAATGGTGTTTGAGCTTATGGTTCGTTAGGCCTTTTAGTTTGCATGCTTTACGTTTTAAAGCCAAACAGTCCTAAGGAAAAGTTAAAAAAAGAGATTAACGCTACGATTAACTTCATCATTTCAGTTTATTAGAAGAGCACACTAGTTAAATGAACTTGTTGGGTATATACAAGAATATACTTTTTCTTTTTCTTTAGTAACATAATAATAATTAAGTTAATAGTGACTACGTTACTTCTAGGCAAGCGTGCTCCATCGTCGACTACATTATCGCTTACCATTAGGTGATGTAGTAATCAAGCGAATATGTTTCAGTAATTTAGAAAAAAATACGTTAATAAACTATTAGGCATCTTTTGTACGATATTCTCAATCAAATACATTAGTATTTTATTAGAGAAGTGCGTGAGTCGCCTGTTTTTTCTATTTACTATCATTGTTCATTGTTTTTTCTATTTACTAGCATTGGTCAGTGACAGTTCACTGACCCGTAGGAAGAATTGATGGCAAGATTCTACAGGTTAAGTTTTACTTAGCGATGTAAATCTCATTATGAATTCTTTAACTTTTGTTTATCAATTTATACACCGTTAAATTTTGGTCGTTTTAATCCCGTGGAGGGTCGATTCGGTAAATGAAACCCTATCGATTTGTAAAGATAAAAATGAAAAATAATATATCTACTTATTTTTTAAACTAGAATTAATTTACGCATGTACGAAATTGAGTTTCTTTAAGTAAACGTCAGCGATGGAGGCCAATGAACTGTAGATGGTTAGTACGCAACGACCGACAACTCCCTACAAGGTCATTGACTCGTTTACTTAAAAAAAAAAAATTTCGTACGTGTGTTTATTAGTATTTCGAGTTTTAGAAAAAAAATACTTGATTTTTTAATTTTGTCTTTATAAATCCATAGTGTTTCATGTACTGAATCGATCCTCCACGGGACTAAAATGACTAAAATTTCGTTACGGTGTCTAAGTTTTTTCAATATTCGGACATATATATTAAGTGCAAAAGTGAATAAAAATGTCACCACCAATAAAAAGCAATATCAAACATTAGTGTGCCCATGTCTTATAAAAGCCTTGAACTGACAATAAAGGGAGAGTCGACCGTCGACTTGGTAATTGCGTTTCTGGAATGATATAGGCAATTAACGAATAATATTCTGGAAGCTGTGTAGGAGTGCCAAATAAAGAACATTAAAGAGTTAGCCACAGATAATATAGTGACACATGGCCTTTACAAGAAATGCGACATTTTTCTTGGCATGTATTCTGTTGAGTTGTGCTATTACGGAAAGATTCAGCAAAATAAGCTAGTATAAGAATTCTGAGGTCATGCAGTTATACTAAAAGATGGAGAGATTACTAGACTAGATAAGTTTTTTATTCATACGTTTCATAATTGGTCTCTCTGGCTAGAATCCTACAGAATAAATTGAGGTATTATTGTACACAACGCTTTCGGAAAGACTGAAAAAAACAAATAACAACACTAAACAAGTCACTGATTCGAGCTAGTCTGATTTTCGTAAAACACCATCGAAAATTGTCCTCCATTTTCATACTCCATTTTAGAGCAAAAAATTAAAAAAAAAATGCGAGTAAAAAAATACAAAAAGACCTCTTCTCTGGATGTCTTCAAGAGGAAACTTAAAGAGCACTTCCTTTCATTTTTGACATAATATTAGTGTATTTAGTATGTATTAATATGTATAGTATACTAATAAGTATACTAATAAGTATGTATAATATAATTATACCTATGTAAGACTTAGTTATTTAGAATGATATTGTGCACTGGATCCTACCCTCGAATATGTTTTCTCTCTATAGCTCAAAGGTTTGCTGGGAGAAAACTCATTGCTGAGTTAAGCTCGCCTTTGTACATGAACTGTTTGTATCCCTATATGCTATGTTATATTTTTTGTGTACAATAAAGAATAAGGAATTAAGAAAGATACAGGCGAGATACAGTTCTCCTCTAGCTGTCCACACGAGTAGAGTCGAGTATGAACAAAGAGGTGGGTAACCTACTCGCTGCAAATGCGGAGTAGCCTGTAATCTGTTACTTTTACGTAGCACTTGTTCTGCTTCCCCGCGATTCCCGGGAATACTTTTACAACGCGGACCGGACGACCCATCTGACGGAACGGCGCTGCGTCTGCATAAAACTCCAGGAAATTTTACGTGTTTCGACACAATGATTATGAAACACTCGTAAACTTGAACTAGGATTTTTCCCGTCGTGCTCCAAGGTATCCATTTTCCTGGCGACTGTTCCCCGCCGGATCCGCAGCTCTCACAAAGGAAATATAAAACGAAACGCCATTAAGAGTTGTTTACGCGGTATGCATAAATATAAATGAATGGCCCTAAAGCATCGCGGTTAAGACTGTAGTGAGAAAGTTTTGCAATTATTGTAATTACGAGCCGGCAGAGAAGCATCCACGTCGACACAGCGTCATATTTCCTAGTTAATCGAGCCGAGTTGCCGACATTATTATAAATAAATCAATTTGTTACGTTCGCTCGGCACCGCATTACTCACGCCATAATGCTACAACTTTACCTAACACGTACACGCATCTGTAATTATAGCTTATTTAACTAAAGCAGTTAAAATTCAGTTTAACAGTTAAAATCAGCCTTATTATTTTCCCACTGTTGGGACTCAAGCCTTGTCTATGAGAGAAAACGGTACTTAATCCACCACGCCATTAAATACAAATTTTAGGACCTGTGGAAGGCCACCAAGTACTAAGAAAGGTTCCCAAGGTAAGGACCATGACTTGTTAAAATGTCAGGTGTGCAAGCAAGAAAGAGGAATTGTGCTATACATCCTACATACGAGTAGTTCCATCCCTTTCGACAAATGGGTCGCGTTAGCAGCTCGTTGTAGGATTTCAGCGCAAAATTACATTAAATGTGGAAAAAAAGAAAAAAAAAAAAACAGTTTATTTACACGGAATGACGCAACTAAAAACTAGACAAAGATTATTCTCTGGGAAAGAAATGCGTCACATCCGTGCAAAACGGCCGAACGTTCAGCATAAAGCTGTGCGTCTGTTAAATATTTGAATTAGTTTAATATTTTGTGTTTTCTATGTAAAAAATAAGCTGTGCTTGAGTTGGAGACTTTGTTAGTTTAATTCTGTCAAGAGTAACCCGAGGGAATACATTCACAGTGAGTACAATTTCAAGTTAATTTTCATTCTACAGACAACTGGTGTATGGTACAAACTCAATGACCTACTTTATAGGCTTGTAGAGCCTAATTTTAAACCCTAAAGAGCCTCCGCGGGCTTGCGGACGGCGTGCAATGGGTAGCACGCTGTCCGATCGTCCGGTAACCGACCGGACCGAGCCCAAGTCGTCGACGGCGCGTACTGTTCCTGCGCGCCTCAAGGAGCTGTCAACAAACCGTAGAGGCCCAGTCTGCTAGCTGCAGGCAGACAGGGTCGAAGCCTGCTTGGGTCATAGGTCAGCTTCTGAAAGGAAGGCTCGGCCCCTGCACGATAGGCAACGAAGGAACGGGGTAGGTTTTTAGTCAGTAAGAGTCTGACACTACTTCCCGCTCCACCCAAGGGCGGGATCTGTCATTGCATGATTTCATCTACCATAAAAAACCCTAAAGAGTCTTTTTAGGGAACGAAAACATCAAATGTTTTTTCCCGCTATAGCTGGAGCGAGAAATACTCGCAGTATCTGACTTTTATTCTAAACCCTAAAGTCTCCATTTCAATTAGATATGACATGAGTAGCAACTTACTTTAATGTGGCAGTAACCGAAAACATCTAGGTACATAAACATTTGGACTTTATTTTCAAAGCTTCCTTTCATAAAATGTTTTAATTGCGCTTTAAAATAAAATGAACTTCCAACTGTGAAAATTGACCTCTCAGCTCGCTGATTCAGTATTTTCGATACATGACAAACACATTGACATTTCGTTTTCATTATGAGTAAAGCACTTGTGAAAATGATTGACTTAAATCAGTTCCCGTTATGGATGATGAAACTCGAAATCAATATTTAAATGTCATCTGATTAATGGCTTACCAATCTTTACATAGGGCAATGACTTCAGTCTGTGGGTAGTCAGACAAACGCGTTAGTCATCCAATCCATGCGATCAATCTCGAACGCATTTAAAAGTTTGCACATAAATGGGTGCACTTAACGTATTAAATTCGCTGACAATGAGTTACGGGCGGGCTGGCATAAACTGTAAAATATTCATCTTAAAAAAGCGACATTTAAAACCTCCCCCTGTAATATGAGTAACGGCTTATTTGGGTGTAAATCGTAGAGCGGTCGTTCGTCAAACGGGCCCAATGAGCGACGCAATCACTTAGAGTATGTTCGCTATGTAACTACCCGTTGTTAGTCTGTTTACAGACCTACAGTTTGCGGAACGAGCGACAACTACACTATTTTCTGATTACAGTTATGCTCGGAATTGTAATATTTAGAATGCTTGTTTTCTAACCGCAAATAATATGACGCAGCGAATATGAACCTTAGGGATCGTCTATTTTGGTATACCACAATCGCGGTAGCAAGTCCCCTCTTTGACTGGAGAGGCGCCACGTCCTCAACAGTCCTCACTGGACATGGCCAGCTCGGGAGGGTTTTATTACTGTTTCAGATTCAGGCATAAAAAACGCCCGGGAGTCACCAAAGTGCGGATCGCACAGCCGATACAGTGGACCATACAGTGGAAGTTTGCCCTGCTTGGGTGGAGCATCGACGTGTCCCAGTGAAGGCGATCGCCAGCGGCGACTTCTTGCGGCCAGCTCTGGTTCAGGTCACGGTCTAGAAAGAGAGGGAATGGGTGGCCTTCGCCTCTTTCGGCGAAACAGTAATGCGAGTAAAGGAGATCAACCGCAAAGACCACAACCTTAAGGAAACCGACATCGTCATGTTCTAGCCACCACCAATGAAGACGTTACCGACGTTGTGAGTCGCAGGCTTGCGGACAACGAGCGGGTAGCTCGCCTTCTGGCTGTCCGTTAAGGACCAAGCGAATCGATGGCGCATAGTCACGTGCGCTTCGTGTTGGGAAAACAGAAGGGCCGATGCCTGCTAGAGATGCGAAAATATTTGAAAGAGTGATCGTAGCTTAGAACGAAAAAGGCTAACTGAAGGACACAGATGTGGTTTTGAGGATGAGTCAGTAAAAGTCTGACACTCCTTCCTCCACCCCATCTAGAGCAGGAGAATTCATTTGAAGATTTCCCACGTAAAAAGAAAGATGAGGAAACGTCTACATTGATTCAAACTAAATTAAAGTATACTTGTTTTATTTTGTAATGATGTAGAAAACAGACCCACCGACACAAAAACGCTACGATAAATTAACTAGTGCGGAATTAACGAATACAGTCAGTTTATCTTCTTAAAAACGCCATTGCAACACACCTACGTCGGATTATCATGCTAATGTAAATACGCAGTGAAGGGGCAGTCTCATAACAGATACTATCTCCCCGCTTTTAACATTTTTTATTTTTAATCTCGTATAAGGGTGAGTGCAGACCGTTGGACGGATGCGCTCTTCATCGGCTTTTTTCACCACTAATTAATCACAGAGCGATGATTAATCAAGGCAGCCGCGGGCACATTTAACGCAGCTCTTTAATGATCCGTTTGTCGGACGTTAGTATTTCTTCCTAAGCATCGCGGTACGGCACGTGCCCGGCGCGGACGGGTTTATGCCGCTTGTTTTACGATAATTTACAAGATCAATGAATTTTTAGCGGCGCTGTTAAGTGATGCGAACAACGTTGTTAATAGATCGCGAGAGCTTTAAGTGATACCGTAATAAACTCAATTATAGGCTTTGATACCAATTAGACGTCTTTCAACATGTAATTTGAAGTTAATTTGGAAAATAAATAGTCATTATCCATGAGACTTTGATTAAAATTCAATTATTACATACCTCTAAATTGCTCGGATTGAATATTCGCAGAATAATGTAGGCACGACTTGTTGTGATTGAATGATTGAATATGTTGATCAAGCGTTGAAATTACCTGAAACAATACAAAACAATCATTAATTTTAGCCCAACCTGATTGAGGAGAGAAATAATTACAGTACTGAATAACACCATTCACAGAGGAGCGATGAAAGAAAAACATGGGGGGAGGGATTGCGCTTTTATTGAAACCAATCTCACCACTTGCCTCGACTGACTGCGCCCCGAGCTGAATGCGCGTAATTGCTTCGTCATTCAGATGATCGCAGCTTTACCGGCTTGTCTTGTTGACTGTACTCCCAGGCACTCGCTTTGTGCCGCGGCCTTACGTCGCCTGACATGTGCTATTGTCTCCCACAGATTCGCCGCCCGCTTTTATGACGGCAACAAGTTTCAGCTGCTGTGTAAACTACCCCTTAATGATAATTGTACAATTTCATCATTCACCGCTGGTACCAGTGTTTTTGTAACCACTGACTAATTTAGCACAATAATCGCATCATATTTTGTTACTAAATCAACGCGGTTTAATTAGTCTCGTGTACGCGATGTGTTTACAAAGAGAAACATTGTGAAAAGTTTTCATCATGATCTTAACTCAAACAAGTAATTTAAAGTGATGAAAAAAATTTTAATGGATTAATTAACTGGGGACGCCGAGCCGAATTTTTATTTGATGAGATCTACGCCTATTTTGTTCGTTAAGAATTTTCATTTATTCAATTAGACTTTCAAATAGTTTGAATTACATTAGCTGGTCTCGTGGTAATTATCTTTTATTTTACTTTATATTTACAACTCGCTTATTAGAAATCAACTTTCTAAACAGCTGTCTCGGTTACTTTACTTTTACACGGAGAATCTTAACATTGTTTACCAACGCGCACTTCATTTCTTAGGGACAATATTGATGGATCATGGTGCCTGCCATTCTACGTAAAAGCGGCCATATACACGCTTTTTTGTCGTAAGAGCTTTTTGCTGGAATATTGGATATTTTTTCCCTTTTTTGCAAAACACGGCAGTTATTTGCTTCCGCGTCGCTCAAAATCAAAGCTAAGCCAAAAATGCTGAGCTCAAGAGTAAAAATAAAAGAGTACGCTCATACGACAGGTGATCTCTTTAGACGGATCGTTTTTTTTTTTTCGGTGAGAATCGTCAAAATAATCTCATGTTGGGAGTGGGAACGAGTTTCAGATTTTGACTCATTAAAACCCCGTAAAGTAAGACGGACCTTATTTGAAAGACCAACATTTATGCATATTCAAAAACGCGTATTACAAATAATTTTAAAACCCACAACATGCAGGCACCCATGTTTATTGGCGTATGATTTATTTGCCAATATTTACAGAGAGAAGTCCAGAGCACTTGTGTACGCAAACATGGCCGTCGCGTCGGCCGTCGCTCTGCGCCGCCATGCCGTGACGCCATCTGTACTCCGCTCGGCAACCATTCATATTTTCATTTTCATTTTGAAAATCACAAGAAAGTGAACGCTCAAGGAAAAAAGACAAAATGAAAGGAGAGTCTGTGTTTTAATGGGTTAATTAGCCGACGATCCTCCGGTTGGAGCTTTAATTAAAATGAAAAATTTTCGTGACTAGACTGAGAGAATTAATTGCTCCCTTTCGTGAAACTATTCAGGTGAGAAGAGAGTAAATAAAGAGGCCGCCTTGCTCAACTAAATATCAAAACCTGCGCGACTGTATTTTATGTAACTTAATATAAATTAAGTTTCATATCAATTACACAGACGGGATAGTTTTTATACAACACTAGCGTCTGCTAGCAGCTTCGTCCGTTTGTAAGTAGGTTTCTATATACAAAGTTTAGAGCTCCATTTTATCCCCTTAAGGGATGAATTTCGGAAAATCCTTTCTTATTCTTTGTATACATCATAAAAGAAACTTCTATTCAAAATTTCAGAAAATTCGGAAATCAAGAAATCCTTGGAAGTTTGGGCTGCGCGTTGATGAGTCAGTGAGTAGGATTTAGCCTTTTATATATACTTACAGAAGATGTGAAATAATTATTACGCATATTCTGATAGTGTAGTATGTTGTTATAAATAGATTCCACCTAGTTTTTAAATAGGTAATTAATATAACTTATTTAAAAACTAGGTGGTGTAATATTTTTAGGATAAAAATTACTTATTTTGAGAAATTCTTGATAAATGTCGACAGTGTCACTAGCGTGTTAAAAAAAACTATCTAAGTGTATTGAAGTTTTTTTCTGTAGTTAAATTATGAGTATAATTTAATTTTTTGTTTAGGGTGTTTAGGGGTGTGCATTATACCAGTCACATGTTGGACATAAAAGAAAAAAGCTGACTGACTGACACATCAATTGCGATACACAGTCGAAACTACTACGAATAGGAACCTAAAATTTTACACAAGATACCTTATGGACGTAGGTGACACTAAGATGAGTTTTTTGAAAATTCAACCGTTAAGGGTGTTACTTTGATAGCATAGCATAGCATCAGCCTTATAATGTTCCCACTGCTGGGACTCAGGCTTCCTCTCTAGGAGAGCGCCGTAATCCAGCACGCGGGCCCAGTGCGGATTGGTGGATGGTTTAAAGGTGTGAAAACGGGGTATTTCGATTGCAAATAAAATCTTATTCCATGTGCCAATATCCGTATACTTGAAAATTAGTATAAATAGTAAATAATCTAGGTTAATACATAAAGTTTATCATTATTTGTTTCTTTTTCAAAACGACTCCCAATAGAACAATTCAAGGGGTTTTAAGATTGTGTAGAGGAGTCTTATTTCTTAAGTTATTAAGTTAAGTTTACTTTGGCACAAATTTTAACCAAAATGAATGCTTCTTAGTTCTTTTTTTTCTAAACTAAATGATGCCGCAACGAACTAGTAGTTCATATACGGTTACAAATCAGTTGCATTTGGACGAGGGATCAATAGACAAAGTCACAGTGTACGTCCAATGATTGATTACACGACAAAACGTCCTGTTTACTTATGTTCAATTAGAGGGGCATAGAGCTCGTTAATTATAAACTTTTTCGCTTAATGCGGCCGGTCCAAAAATATTCTGATCGTTAAATAGAAAAAAAGTTTCCTTCCATCACGCCACGAACGACGTAAATTGTTTATTCCAAGATAATGGATCGTTTTAATTCAGTAAACCGATATTTAATTATGGCCGCGACTGTATCAGTGACTAGGGTTCCGTAGCAGCTGCCGTAAAGTTATGCACAACACAAGTTGCATGCGGAACACTGAATGCTGAATACCAACGAGACATAAATCCAAGCGTGTCTACTTGCGTATTAACAAATAGCGTTCTTAAACCGCAATAAACTATGTAAATACGAAATTTAAATTACAAACACCAATGCGACAGTGCTGGGGTCGTTCGTCGGTGCGGTGTGCTAGGTGGTTCGTCCGTAGGTGGTGGTCGGTGGTGGTACAAGTAGAATGTTGGTTGGTGGTGGTGCGCGATAGCGGGTGTCGGCCGCGTGAGTTATGTGCCGCCGCGCGCGTTAATTGTCGCTGACGAGGCGAGCGGTCTGACCCGACTTGCCTACTGTAGTTTGCTGTGCAATAACGCGGATTGTAATTAAAAAAAATATATATATATATTTAAGTCTTTTTTGCCAAGTTTGCCACGGTCGATCTTGACGGCGCCGACCTCCCTCAGGCGTCCAGTGAGTGACAATCTTCGCCCATCTGTCCGGATACGTTCGTGCTACGTGGCCTGTCTGTTTTTGCCCCGACATCTGCTATTTGGGTTATAGAACGCACCGTGGTGTTTCTAACGCGATCTATTCGCTTGAAAATTACTAATATGCTACGCTTTATTGCCCTTACTAATATATAAAAATAATAATAATATATTTAATAATATTCCACAACTTTTACACATCGCTATCTAGTCCCAAATTAAGCAGAGTTTGTGCTATGAGTACTAGACAAGTGATAAACATAATTATATATTTCTAAATATATTACACCCAGACTTAGAACAAATGATTGTGTTCATCACACAAATATTTGTTTTGGGTGGGAATTGAACCCACCACCTCCGGCATAGCAGTCAGGGTCACTAACCACTAGTGGTTAGTATCAAAAAATCATGATGACCATTAAAATCGCAATTAAAATTTTCCAAAAGCGCAATTTTAACCCTCATTACATAAAACCGCATCCTCATTTTCAGGTTTTCAATTATTTACATAGCTTATTTTATTTTTGGAATATGCCAAACTGAATTTTCTCAGAGATTTTCAGGCAATCGACAAATATTTAATTAACTGTGTTACTGCATCTCAGTTCCTCATTTCTTATTCTTTTCAGCATTCATCCCAATATTTTTTGCTGCTTTGCAGAAGGAGGCGACTGACTGCCATTCCTCCTCGCTCCGGACCATGGCCTGTACCAAGGAACGGCGCTAAAGGTTGTTGCCGCCGATCACTCCCACTAGGACACTGAGATGCTTTGCCTAAGCGAGGCACACCTCCGTCTGTTCCACCACGTCCTACGGGTGGATCACACAATGGTGACTCCCGTTTCCTCCGCCGCAAATCCAGTACTCCAGAACTTACCATGTCCGGTGAAGACCTGCGTCATAGGGAAGGAGAGGACTCCGAAACCTTTTACCAGCCACTCCTCAAGAACTTACCCCCATAACTATGGCGTGCCCACATTCATCAAAAAGTTGGCGTCAGCATTTTGGATTTAAAACCATAAACCGCGTACAACAGGCACTGCGCCAAAGTAGTTGCAAAAAAAATGCATTTAGCTACAACAGAATGTAGTGTGTTCTGCACTTAAAGTAGAGTTAACACAAATCGGTTTTTATTTAGCCTGGCAATATTTTACAAGGTTTGCGCTAAATTGTCACGAGTTTAAAAAGGTGGCGGTTGTCCGCTGGCGGGTAACAAATCGTTTTAATTTGCGCTCAAGTCGCGCGACTTGTCGCCTTGTCGCCCTGTTGCCATGGCGACTATTGTCGCCGATTTGTCTTCAAATGTTATTATAACCTAAGTCCTGTCTGATACCTATATTTCTTTGATATTAAAGTGGGTTTTATAAGGTGTCTGGTTGGTTATTCATTTCGTAAAAAACATCTTTTGATGGGTAAAAAATGTATTGCTGGAATTTCTTTTCATGTATTCAGTTTTATTTCTTTGTGTTATTTTGAAAATGTCTTGATATTCGTATGTGCTGAAGTGTCAGACACCTTTTTCACGCTCAATGACTCGTCGATCTTCTTATTAAAGTTGCTGTTTGTTTAGGATTGGGGAAAACCGCAAGATAAACCTCCATTAAATTCCATTAGATTGCTTAACACTATTTGTAATAATTGGTTGTTACAAGATACCGCAACCTGTGCTAAGAGAGCCCCAATCTGTCTGCTTGCAAATGACTAAAGTTTTAACAACGTAGGTATTTATATGATAGAGTATTAACCTGTCACGGGTGGCCTCTAAAAGGCTTTGATTGGTCAAAATAGTTACCGTGACCCTGGAATATAAAGGGCAACCCAAAGAACACAGGATTTAGACAGAAAAAGTCTGACACTTCCTCTAGGGCGAGAGAAGTTAGTACCTCAGGAAATGGGTCAGGCGGTCGCCTCCTTCTGCGAAGCAGTAATGCTAGTAAAGGAGGAGGCCGACCGCCTTAGGCAAAGGCGGACACGCCGCCGCCGCCGCCGGGTTTCCGATCCCAATTTCCGGCCACCATAGGCGCGGGCTCGCGGACGGTGGGCAATGGGTAGCTCGCTGTCCGTCCGTCCGGTAACAGACCGGTCCGAGCTCAGGTCGTCTACGGCGCGCACCGTTCCCGCGCGCCTCAAGGAGTTGTCAGCAAACTGTAGGGGTCCAGCAGGGCCGAAGCCTACTGGGGCCAAAGGTTATGTGAGACTGTCACCAAAGGCCCCAGGATAAAGGCAAGGAATGGAAAGGTAGGTTTTTAGTCAGTAAAAGTCTGACACTGTTTCCCGCCCCACCCAAGGGCGGGATTCGTCATTGGATGATTTTACCTACCCAAAAAAAAAAAAAACCTCAGGAAATGGGTGACCTCAATGAACCTTCTTATAGTACCATGATTTCTTCAGAACTGTAAGTAAGTTACAAGAAATCTTTTAAAGTTCCTCACTCACTGTAGTTGACCGTTTAACTGGCGTTTAGTGGTCGGTTGTAATTAGCGCCGTTTGTATCACAAAGGCGAGTGTCTAATGCAGTAGCTTAGAACGTTATTATTAGCAGTTTGCGTGAACCAGAAGCGCATCGAGCAAGTCACGTCCAAACTCCACGCCGCAAATAGGTATCCCAGTGTTCACAGCGTTGTTTTGGAAACATTAACTAACTTGAGAGTACGCCAAAAACGGAAACATTTTAACGTTCCCCGACGCCGCCGTATTGTCACTGTTGTTCCTATTACACGCCAAAAAAGTTGGGCCGTTATTATATCCCCAAAATAAAGCCCGCCACAGTCAACACAAAAATAATTTAATCGAACGAAACGTTTCTAACAAATATTTGCGATGAAAACCTCAATGGTTGTAAAATTTCGGCTTCATCGGCTAGCACTTGACATGAGTAAATAAAAATGTTTTATTGCTTTTAAACTTCCATTTGTCCGTCGCTTCGCAGCCAAAATCGTTGTGGTTTAGGCGCATTACTGGTAAAAGATACAAGAGAGATAAAATCTTTATTTACTTATTTATTAAAACTTTATGCACCAGTGAGAAATACTGTACAAAGGCGGACTTAATGCCTCAGGCATTTTACCTAAATTCTACCAGTCGACTTTAGGGTGATGCAGAAACATAACATGGTAGACAAATTAATGGTAAACAAATAAAAGAAGTATAATAATAAATGTACATATAGATTACAAGCATAGCCCGAAGAATTGTGGCAGTGGGCAGGACACATTGTTCGCAGATCAGATGATCAATGGGGACGAAAAGTTTTGGAGTGGTGACCACGTACCGGAAGACGCAGCGTTGGAAGGCCTCACACTAGGTGGACCAATGACCTGGTGAGGGTCCCAGGAATCCGATGGATGCGAGACGCACAGGAACAGTCGTCATAGCGCAACTTGGAGGAGGCCTAAATATGTCCAACACTGGACGTCTTTCGGCTTGAATGATGATAATGATGATAAACTTAGAATAAATATATATGCTTAGATTTATTTGTAATTACATGGGTACGAACTAGGTAGGGTGAATTGCAGTTAGTATTGCAATATGTTGTGTTTAGAACAAGGGAAAAAATGTATTAATGATGTAAGAAATTGCTTGCTATGTGTGCACTAGTGACTGATAAACAAAATCTAGTTTTTTTTTTAAAAAAAAAAGAATCTATTATGAATTAATAAAACAATATACAATAGCGAATATGCATATGCATTTTTTTTTTAAATTAAATAATTCATATAAGAATTAGGAAAGAGAAGTTCGCCGTGAAATTTGACGTCACGTCCTGCCATTTGTGATTTAAAATTGTTGTATGTCGTTTGTTTTTCTATCAATTTTGATATTGTTTTCTGTTTATATTTTTTTTTTTGTATTTTTATTGAAGTAGTTTAAAGAAAGATAAAAAGATATAGAGGATAAATATAAATAAAAAAAATACGATATAAATAAAACTTAATAAAATAACATCTGTTTACTGTTACCCAAACTTAGCTGGTACAGCGAGCTAACACCGGTTCGATGGCTATCTTGTTTGCTTATATTCTTATAGAAAATTTCGTGCATCCCAGTGAATGCATCGACGAGCCTTCCAATATCAGGCGGATTATCAACTGCAAAAGGTTGTAAAGTTTGTAGGTGCACCCGCGATTCCCTACCTAGCATGGATAGCGTAAAGTTGAGATTCGTATGGCAGCTAAAAGAATTTGTATTTTGCCTAAATATCGGTAACGGATTGGCGTGGCTATACGTGGTAAGATAAGAGGACGAGTTGCATAGTGATACATTGAATGGATTACTACGTTGGGGTCTGCTTTGTGCTTCAAGGGACATGGCTGGGTAATGTTATTATTTTGGACAAAAAGAGCCAATGATACGTTAGTACCTGTGTAGGCTCGTTCAGCAAATGTTTCGGAGATGTTCGTGAAGATAATGGTGGGTCTACGATATGAGCCGAGCATGTGCGGAGCACGAGCCGAGCTCAAGTTCGTGTAATGTCGCTCTTGCTCGGGTTTTCTAGAGTCGGTCCATACTACACGAATTTGACGTCGGCTCGAATTTCGCTCGTGCTCAGCCACTCTATTGTAGACCCACCTTACCTTTTTTAAATCGCCTACGTCGGATATATCCGACAACGTGTTTATTCCACCAGAGTGTCACATCCACGACTAAATACTCCATCTCGTCAGCTCTTCTGTCACCAGCTCAGCTGTTCTGTCTTCTGGGGATTGAAGAACTAAACGAGATAGAATACCCAGTCGCAAACACATGACCCTGGCAAATAGGACACGAAAACGCTCGGACCAATCCGATATTAAAGGGGTAATGTTTATTTTTAAGTTAACATTGCCAAGCTGGCATACGGCCCGTTTCTCACTAAGTGCATGCCATACGTCATAGTCAACAGTGGCCTTTATAATGGTATTGGTTATTATTATGGTGTACTCCCATGATATAAACTGTAGCGGTGGTGTATGCTTAAGTAAATTGATTTTTATTTATTTACTTATGAAAACTTCATGCAACACAAAGGTACACAGACGGACTTAATGCCTTAGGCATTCTCTACCAGTCAACCAAGGGTGGTGAAGAGAAAGCATGGCGGGAGCATAAAAAAGAAAAGAATGTAAAGAGAAAGAATATTAAAATATATAGGGTAATTGGTGACCGATACTTAAACACGTAATTATAGTCATGATAACAAACAACTTTTATTATGGAACCAAACATGAAATCGCGAAAAAATTCAGCAAAGTTCAGTACATTTTGAGCAGTTAGACCAGTAGATTTTTTTCGCGATTTCAGGTTTGGTCCAATAGTACTTAAAAGTTGTTTGATACTTAAAAGTTATAATGACTACAATCACGTGTTTAAGTATCGGTCACTAAATAGCAGTCACCATAAATCAGGCGCGTTACACGTGTGCGTCGGTCTAATGTAGTTTTAGCTTTAACGTGACCGTGAGGGTCACGGGAAAGGGCACCTGAAGGAACACAGGTAGATTTTAGTCACTAAAAGTCTGACACTTCCCTCCGAAAGGAATCATTAGATGATGTCCTACGTAAAAAAAGATATATCATATTAAAAACACTTGCAATAACTATTCAAAAAGTGTTAAGCAAAGTCACTTGGCTCTATAATTTTCATTATTTATGGTGTACTTGATTACTTAACCTACTAAATAAAAGTTAAGTCAAGCGTCCCCAATACCCTTGACTCTTCACTTAATAATCTTTGTTTACCTACCCAGAATATTTGGGACAGATTCACTCGACATTTTTCTACCTACACCAAACGCCACTCAATCAAAATTCAGCCTTCATCAAGGTCCAGCAGTTCATTATACAATGATTCTTCAGGTTTGCCGGCTAAGTATTTATGTCAAAGAGTCAATATTGACGCTAGAAACTGGTCTAAATTCGCATGTTTGCCTACGATATTGGTGGCTATATGCATGGCCAGCGCGCACGGGGCCTGACAGCCTTGTAATGGATTGTTTACCTCGACGCGGACGTCCGCCGCCCCCGTCACCCCGTCGCCCCCGTCGATCACTGACACCGACCTAATTACATGTAAATAAATACAGCCCGCCCGCCGACCGCCTGATCTGAGCCGGCCGGTCCGCCACATTTGTTGTACCGATTGATCTTACGTGCTCTTTTTTGACGCCGATTTGGGTTTAAGCTACTTAAAATTATGGCGATTTTGATCCTTTCATTGACTTAACTTGTGTGAGTTCATTATTCGATGTTCGTTAACTGGTCGAGCGATTTTGTTTTTGATATCAAGTTGAAAAAAGAAAATCGCATAAAATGTTCTTTCAAATGTAAGCATAGCAGAGTATCAAAGTACCCATAAGGCAAATCGAAATGCATAAAGTATCAATATCATAATTATAGCTTAGCAATACATAGGGGGAGCATCGCGGTGGTTCATGATTTAGGAGCGTGCATCCCACGGGCGCAGTAAACTGACTGACTGGCTCGGTAGCTCGGCTGCGAATTGCGATATCGGTTGGCGAGTGCGTGGTACATCGTACACCTGGGTCACGCAACTGCCCGATATTATTCAGCTCAGTACTGAACCTCACCCCACTCTGAATATCAAGCCTAATGCATAAACTCATCCTTTAATATTCTAGCTCACAAAAAATATGACTACAAAAATCTACTTTCATTTTCTTCTTGAAAATCTGAGCTGAATTCATACTCTCTAAACATTAAAGCGTGATTTATTTATAACGAAGGTGTTACGATTATTACTACAGAAAACTTTAACCGTCTCTCAAAAAAGAAATCTTAAGAGACATAAAAAGTTTTCTAATCGTCCCCGTACTACAATAGAGTGCGGGAACTTCACTTATGGTTATTAAATTTTCTCTATAGACAAGAAAATGTAAAACGGGTTTTCACAGTGACATGGAACAAGGCTCAAGCGCGACACATTGGCCCAACACAAAATATTGTGGAGCCGGGTAAACGCGCCGCTCTAACTTCCAATACAATATAAATTGCACTTTGAAAATGGCCTGTACTTCAACGTGTGCATACGACTCGATACTTTAATACTGTAAGCGAGGGGCGTGTTTCGGGTCGCGCCGCCGCGCCGCCCGCTCGACTAGTGCCATAATACCGGTAATGTGGTGTCGCCTTTCTGTGGCGAGATAAGGGTACGCGACATTGACTATTCAAAGGGTTGCGGTCTTCAAAATTTGCGCTCAATAAGTCCAAAATACCTGCGCTTCACCTTTGGGTTGACGCGCTGTTTGCGCTGCCAAACGATGTTTTAGCTTTAAACGTTCGTTTTTGGTTTATTTATCGATAATATTTTAATCATGAGTCATTCGGATCCGTTGAAAATGCGGTTGCAAACGTTGCTCGTTAGAGCATTATTGTAAGCCCTGTTAATGCGACCCATTTTGTTTCGTTTGTTTATTTGCAACTGTTCGCCAGAAATATTTATGTATGAGCAACTCTTTATTATATCTATATATCTGTCTCCATTGCTGGTTTACGACTGTATGAGATCATTATTCCGTAATTTATTGAAGGTGAATTCAGGTCAAATCCTCAAAATGAAATTAATTCACTCCCCTCAACAATCTGTGGTTCAATCTCAAAATTTAATTGATAAATTATTGAGTGGGCTCTCGCTCAATCACAGCGTCTTTCACGTGTTTCGAGGTATCAATATTTACTTTGTAAAGAGATTGAGAAGAAAATTTATTAAGGAATTATCAGATTTCACCAATTGGGTTGAGAAGGCAATGAAATAATTGTATTATTAATGATATTATTTTGGAGAAATGTAAAGATCTTTTTGACTTTCTGAGACTATACCGACAATGTATTTTCTCTCTTATTTTAAGAATGTAACTTTAATATGGTTTTGGTATTAAATTAACCCCTTAATGATATACGAGGAGCAAACAAGTAAACAACCAACGTATAATTAATTAGTGCAGTGGAAATGTTACTAACATAGTCATAAGTCTTATTTACTGATAATAAACTGTATTTACTTTATATGTGTTAGTCTGTAATGTAAGGTATGTTTCTATGGGCCAAGATACCTGAAAATAAATGATACATTTATTACTAGCTACCCGCCCCAGCTTCGCACGGGTGCAATGCTGATATTAAATATAGGTATTATGCCTGTATTATACATATAAACCTTCGTCTTGAATCACTCTATATATTAAAAAGACACTGCATTAAAATCCGTTGCGTAGTATTAAAGATCATAGGGACAGACAGCGGGAAGCGACTTTGTTTTATACTATGTACCTAGTGATATCAAGATTTACCACACATTTTCCTAAAAATAAATTTAGCGTAACAAATACTCAAATAACATATTAAGGTCTAGTCTACCTTTCTAACTGACAATAACTCAGTTCAACCAAAATACTTAAGCAGGTAATTAGATAAGTATGTGCCTACGCTTATATATTCCACACGTGCCTGGAGTGTGGCTTATTTATTTGCAATTTGTAGGATATCGCCTTCTACGTACTACCTTAATGAGGCAATAACAATAAATAAAGACCCAAAAGTTTTCTCAGGCCTCCGCACTCCGCCCTCCGCGGTCCCTCCGAAGAAACCGCCTCAAACTCATATGTAGCTGGAAAATGCTATAATTATTTAGCAGGGCCCCGTACTCGCATTATGTCGGTAATTTGCTGGGGTGAATGCGTTTTGGAAAATTTTATCTTATTAGATACTTTTATGGTGGTGTGTGAAGTGTTTGTTTTGATTTATGTTGTTCGAACTATCTCTTCATCTTAATTTGATTTATTAGCTTTCCAAAAATGTCATGTTTGTTTAAAAGTACCTACTCGTAGGTACTTTATTTCAAAAACTAAAAGTCCAATAGACTAATAAAATGAATGTCGTTCGATCTATGGTTTCCTTTTTGTTATGTGATGGGAAATAATCAAATAATAATCACGCTCTAGGTGGAGTTAGAGGTTTTGTCAGACTTTTACTAAAATCCACCTGTTTTCCTTCACATGAGTTGCGCAAAAGTGCACACCGGGGAACAAAGGCAAAAAAGAAACAAGAGTGGGTTTTAGTCAGTAAAAGTTTGACATCCCGCTCCGCTCAAGAGTGGAAGAAGTCATTGGATGATTTACCACCATAAAAAAACCTTTGTTCGTTCAGTTACTCGAACTCTTGAACATTTCCACAGTCTTGGCAGGCATCGGTCTCAGTGGGCCCTGTTCGGTTGCTTAATGAAAAGACATAATTTTCAGAAACTAACGAAATCTCCTAGGCACTAATAAACAATGTCGTTCGATCCATCTCTTTCCGAGTTTAAAAGCTAAACTGCGCTCTGCACTGGTTTTCTGCCAGCAAATAAAAAAGCGAGTGAATTCAAAGGTGAAAAACAAGTGAACTATGACACGATCTGTGCTTCAGTTGAATGACGTCGCCTGGTACAAATCACTGCAGAATTCTATAAAGTCGTATGTGCATTTGCAGTCGGATTTACACCCCTTTCGCACAGTGTGACCAAATCTGTTGCTAGCCAAGCTACACTTAGACAAAGTACAAATCATTGTATTACTCCTAGCTCCTACATAGGGGTAGGCAGTTGTGGTACCTGTAGGTATGTGCGAACAACGATGTCGTGGCTCTGGGATGTTCATGTAAAATCAATGTGTACTGTTCAGGTGTTCCGGCCGTCCCAGGGGCACTGTAAAGTCTCCCGGTTCGCCTTGCGGTTCCGCACATAGTAACACGAGCGGCAGTATCTTGCTCTGTAGTTTATTGTACGGTTTGACTTAGAAGGGGAGTTTCATGCTCACAGTCGTACTGAATAAAGTAATTAGATCCTACATCAATAATGTGGCTACAATATTTTTAAAACACCACAATCGAATTTCGAAATTAGAATGATTTATATTATAAAATGCCACAATTTAATTTCAAAATCAGATTAGAACGATTCATTTATCTATGGATTCTTGTACGCGTGAAACAGTTTTTAAATTCAAATATGGAATAAATCGGTTTAACATTTTTTTTTTATTTCGGTTTATAGTACCTATCTTTGAAAATGAATTCACAATCAGACTTCAATAAATGAATAATTGCTAGAGGCGTAAAGCGAAAATAGATTCAATTAAACCAAGACGGTTTTGAGACTTATCTTTGATATTATTTTGTATCAAAATAGTAAAACTACCAGCTATAAATATGGTCACATTTCCAACACGAAAGTCAGTGTATTAGTTGTTTCGCACACCCTTTCATCCCAGGAAAATGTTCAGATAAATATCGATAGGTATTCTTCTGGCATGGCGACATCGACATCCCCGACAAAGCTTTATGCACGTCAACTGCGTTTATCCTCTGCTCCTCGCACAGGCCTTTATGACGACGATAATATGATGGCTCTCTATATAGGCCACCGTTTATGGTGAACATTATGCAAATAACGTGAACATTATTTCATATTTTGTTTGCCGGCGGTGTCGCGACCCCGACCGCACTGTGTACCGGCATTTCATTACGAATACATTGACAAGCGGCGCATTAACGATTAATATATCACAATAATGCACAAAAACACGCCGTTATTCAACAAATTACTATGTTATTTACTGCGTGGCTTTAATTCGGTTAATTAAATTTATTTTCGACATCAGTTATGGTAACGGTGTTTTATGGCAGCGATCGCATATGTGAACGCCTAGGGCACCCCTGTGCTCTACGGTACTTACTTAGGTATGTTGTAGACACTCACTAAATCGAGTTTCTGCGTTAAGTTAAATGAACCGCACAAAGTTCGATAGTAACACCCAGAGTACGTTACATATTAAGAGTGTTTTCACAAAGTTTTATGCTTCACCGAGTACAAAGAACTCGCAGTGTACATAGAGATAGAGGCGGCAATGATATAGTGTCGGGCATGCGGCCGTTCCCTCAGGAACGATAAACCCTTCCCGGCGCTTCCCGTCTACTCTTCTTTATGGGGAGGCCGGAATGGCCAGCCGGCAGCCGCCCAGCCCAGGTGAACAGGTAGCTAGATTGCGAATGTATTTTTAGAACATCTTGTCGGTCGTCCGGTGTTTTTCCTTTGTTATCAAATGTGAGACATTGGAAGTGAATTTTTGGTTATAGCCCCGCCTAATGTATCCGTAAGGTTTAGGAGCTCACAGTTGTTCGGTTTTATGGTGTGAGGATAAAGAATATATTGTACGGAGCAGGTTTATTAACTTGCGTGCAAAGGTCAAATAGGTGTTTGTTGATCCCGTAGATAAGGGTTAAATTAAATTCTTAATTGGAGTGAAAATAGTTGTTTTTACTTATCTTACGGGTTTAACTTTCGACATTTTTAGAAATTCTTTGTGTTTTCATTTGAGTGTATTCGTTTGCGGACCCCGAGAGAGTATCCAGGTGAATTCCCGCATAAAAACAATTACGGTGAGTGTACCGTTAACTATACCGTGCACGAGCCGGTATACGTATATTGGTATCTTTACGGAACATAATCTGATTACTGCCTCTGTTAAGTTAATGAATTAATAAAGCTGATTTTAGCCACAACGGTTAGTAGTGCAGCGGAAAAAATATCAGACATCCATTTGTTATTTCCATTTGAAACGGCACAGGTTTTTATCGCATGTTGTGGCAAACGTTCGTTGTTTGATATCTTCGTAGCTTTATTTGCAAATCGCGTGCCACGAGTACACGTTTACACTCGTAATACTTGTTGAATTACCTTTGTTCAAGTAGAATTTCGTTTGAAATGAATGTTTTATTCTTTACTGGTATTGGAAACCCTCGTATATTGTCGTGTTCTGTCCCTAGGTGTACGTGTTGAAGTATTTTCTTTACTCCGAAAAAGCTTGCAGTAGGAATTGTGAGACAAGGAAAGTGGTCGACGATATAAACGTAAACATTTGTATCGACTTGAGACTGTACGAGGACTGGCACTAAACATTGCGACGCTGAAGTAAGCTGATGTCGCAAAGGGTTCCGTACCTACACAAGTATCTAATACTTCAAAAGGTATACAACAACAACGATAGTAATATCTAGATAGGGTCACAGGTTATTTACTTATAGGGGTAGAGGGTCACAATACGGGAAAATACTTTCAGGTAAGGTCTGGTCGCGACTAAATAAAAGGATGCTGCGAGATTACCTGTCTAACCTTTTATTTTTCTCAAACAAATAAATATCACCTACAGCCCTATTTTCTGTCTACAAGCATACAGTGTTGTTGTCCGAAAAATACTCTAGACTACTTCTCAAAATACCGCATAGTTCCAACTAGTACGGGTATATTCAAAAAGTCAAGAAAAAATACCATGTAATATTTGATTGGCGGCATGCAGTTGGTCGCCCGCATGGCTCATGAATCCGTAATGAGGATGTCGGGAGTTGCATTTTGCGGTGTCCACCACCCTTCCTACCCTGGCACCCTGGTACGTTTGTGCTGCGTTAAGTAGCTAGCTCCAGTTCTAACCTACTGAATATATACTCGGAATTTATTCCTTCTGCCACTTTACTTTGCGGTGTTTCCGAGAACGCTGTGTACTACTTGAATATGAATACTGAAATTCCTGTTTTTTTTATATTTGTGGGTTGTTTGATACTAGTCGTTTTGTGGATGGAAACTACGATGATGAGTTATCAAGGTGAGTATTGGAGTTATTATTTTTAAGGAGTTTTTTTTGGTGTTGCTGCAAAAAAAAAGCTTTTTTCAGTTAGTAAAACAATGGAAGAAAAAATCAATGTTTTTGATTTTTTTTTCATAGTTAATTAATTGGTGATCACATTCAATTGTCCTGAGTAGCCTGAGGAGCCTATTGCTAAATTTTCTAATAGGTTTCGATAGCTGATCGATAAGAAAATTAATTTGCCTTCAGCAGGGTTCTTGGTTACAAGAATATGTATACCATTTTGTGTCATTCTGTAGATGGTGAAAGGTAACAAATAGTAAATAACTTCGCCAATTTATGTCAACACTATATTGTATACTAATTTATTATAAAGAGAAAATCGTGATTTGACAATTTTTGTTTGTAAGTAATTAATGAACTCAAAAACTTCTTTATCACTCTTTTTTTATTTTTTATTACAAGTTGTATCTTACTAGTGTAGTAATTCGATTTTTACCCGCACTACGATAGTTTGTGTTTCTACGAAATAAGAAAACGACTCGGCATCGGTACAAAAAAGTCATTAAAAAAAATTAAAGGTGGCAATTCTGATCATTACTTGCGTCTGCGACGACCGATTGATTTGTCTTATTCATGGTACGAGTATTTGATGCAAGATTCGTATGCGCATTGAAATAAGAACTATTTATTATCCCGCGTATGAGAAAATTTAAATTGGACGACCACCTTTTGAGTTCTTTTACCTATTTAGGCAGGTTTGCGCACGTGATAGCTTGACTTAATAAATATACACAGCAATATTTTAATGAAGAATTTTGGAAAAATGTGACCTATATTAAAAAGTGGTTCAATTGATTCTGCTCGTTATTCTGAGCAAACTATTTTCATGTTTTGCGCATTTAACGTTACACGTTGTATAGCTGCATCCCTTTTACATTTCAGTTTAGGTCGTCGAATGGATCGTATTAAGAGCTCGTGGTAAGGCTTCTGGCTGAAGAAGTAAGAGTAAATATATTTTCTTGGTAACCAACAAAACAAATACAAACAAAGCCATAGATACAATACAAAATAGTGACAAAACAATACAAAAACAACATCGCTCCGAAATATATATTTGTTGAACTCATAATCCAATATTACAATGGACTATAAAATGATGCACGTGCTTGCTTTCAGAACATAACCGGCTATTTGGTTGGAGCTAATTTGTGTTAAAACAGAGCAAACCTCCTAATTACGATGCAAATTGATCGTTCAGATCACCGCACTCATAAAATGGCGCCGATCAAAATATTCCCTTCACGGAATATAACCTACGTAGTTGTACGTTTAAAATTTAACCAAATTAATTTTGGTATTTTTGGCACAATTTTGTTGTGGAATTTCGGTTAAGCGCTTAATAATGTTGGCTGGTAATTGTCCCAATATACAAGGAATAGAGAATATGAAAGCATGACAAAATATGTGTTTTCTGGGGTTCCGTACTACAAAAGGAAAAAAAAGCAGAACCCTTATGGGATCACTTTATTGTACATTCATCTGTCTTTCACGACTCTTTATCTCGAGAATACGTCAATATATCGAGCTGAAACTAAAACCATATACTTAGGTCTGCGGACCCTTGAAGCTGTAAAAAATCCAATTTTTGAGTTAACGAAAAATATAATACCTCCGTTTATGTTGCAAAACGTATATTTCGACACTTTCAAAGGAATCAAAATTCATAGGATACTACTCTTTGATCTAGAATCCTAAAAATTTGGCTTGAAGTAAGGTCTCATAGCACAAGTGAAGGAAATAATCTGAAAACTTTAAATTTTGTAATTGTGTTACAAAAAAACCTTTTTTTGCGTATCGTTTTGGGAATTGTACGAAACCCTCAGTGCGCGAGCCCGACTCGCACTTGCCCTTTTTTTATTATTATTGCATCTCCATTACATCCCTTTCTATCCATCCACATGTTTACTCAAACCTCTTTTAGACACTTTTAAACTTCTTACCTTATACATTCTTGACACAGGTAATTTCACTTAGATAGATGCATCTCATCTTAACATTTTTTCACATATTGACCATAAACAAAAAATGGTAGGAAATATATCATGCTATAAAAACAGTTAAAAAATTGACAGCCCAGAGGTCATTGAACCCTATTACCTCTCAACGCTCGCAGCGACCATATTTAATTCCATACTCGCCATCAAATTAATTTTACGTTACAGGAGCCATCGAATAAGCCACGTACAAATAATAAAAGGTATAAAAGATCAATTTCTCCTTTGTAGCTTATTCATCGACATCATAAAAGATGACGGGCGGAGAGCTTGTAGTTATAAACCTGACATGCAAATAGCTAGAAAATAAGTAATCTCTTGGGGCTATCGAGCTTAGTTAAGTACCTAGATAATAGACGCTATAGAGTTACGGTTTCACCGTTTTCTAGAGAAGCGAAGCGGTGTTTTAAAATGTCTGTTTTTTTTTTTGTTTGTTTAGGGCTCTGTACCTCAAAAGGATAAAACGGAACCCTTATAGGTTTTCGCTAAGTTTCTGTTCCGAATTCGTGCGGAGGATTCGCCTGAGTGTCGCTACTGTGCGGAACACCTATAGGACACGGTGGAGCATACTGTAGCAAAGGAGCAGGCCGACCGCATCAGGCAAAGGCAACGGGGCGCTCGCCCCAACCACCGCCGGGATTCCGATCCCGATTTCTGGCCACCGTAGGCGCGGGCTTGCGGACGGCGTGCAGTGGGTAGCACGCTGTCCGATCGTCCGGTAACCGACCGGACCGAGCCCTAGTCGTCAACGGCGCGTTCTGTTCCCGCGCGCCTCAAGGAGCTGTCAGCGAACCGTAGAGACCCAGCCTGCTAGCTGCAGGCAGGCAGGGTCGAAGCCTGCTTGGGTCAAGGGCCGTTTTCCGAGAGGAAGGCTCAGCCCCAGTATGATAGGCAACGAAGGAACGGGGTAGGTTTTTAGTCAGGAAGAGTCTGACACTATATGCCGCTCGGCCCAAGGGCGGGATTTGTCATTGGATGATTTTACTTACTATAAAAAAATCCTTATAGGATCACTTTGTTGTCGGTCTGACTGTATGTCTCTCAAATCCCTTTAACTCGGGAACGCGTGGAGATATCGAGTTGAAAATAAAACCATATATTCAGATCTGCGGTCATTTGAAGCTGTGAAAGAATTACTTCTAAGTTAACAAAAAAAAAAGATGCGGTAGTTTATGTTACAAAAAACGTATATTTCGACATTCTCAAGGGAATCAAAATTCATAGAGTACATCCGGTTGACCTAGAACCCCGAAATTTGGCATGAAGCAAGATCTTATAATACAGGATAAAGAAAACTGAAAATTTGTAGTTACGTTACAAAAAAAAACTATTTTCGATTCGGAAAAATCTTCGGGACTCAATTCGGGAATTGAACTATTTACATAAGGTAGTTTGTACGGAACCGGTTTGTTCCTGCATTTGCGTTTGCGTTCTACGGCCATGGCTACTCTTTTAAATGTTCCAATAGCCCCAGTAGGCATCGGCCTTACTGGGCTCTTTCAGTTTTACTGACATCTTTTTGAGGCGCACGTGGAGTGCTATGTGCTATTGACTCAGGTTCGATACCGGACGGCCGGATGGCGAGCTACTTACTGCTCGTCGTCCGCAAGCCCGCGCCTACGGTCTCCCGATGCCCAGACGTTCTTGTGGGCCCCTGTTTCTTTTAGATATTATGAGTAGGCTGTATGCTAGATATTGTAGCTACCCAATTTTTTTTAGTAATCTGTTGTTTTGTTGATTGACACTCAAAACCGTCAGGAATTAGATTGGTCGTTTCGCATGGAGATTATAGACTATAGTTTATACAGGTAAGAAGAACTAATATCATGTAGTAAAAGCCGCGATCTGCAACTAGTGCGAGTAGAAAACCGTATTGAATGGTCAGACATACGGAATTGCAGAGTTGAATTTTGGAAATAAAATTTAGGAAAAAAAGATGGGAAAGTGTGAGTCGGACTCTTGCACTAAAGGTTCCGTACAAATCTACCTATGAAAGAAATTATTCCCGAATCGAATATCGAAGTTTTTTCCGAATCGCAAAAAGTTTTTGTTTTTGGTGACGTAACTACAAATTTACAGTTTTCGAAAATACGTTTTTTGCGACATAAACATTTGTATCTTTTTTTTTTGGTTATTTTTCACAGCTTCAAGGGGCCGCAGACTTGAGTATGTAGTATTAAGATTAACTCGATACTTACCTGCACGCGTTCCCGAGATAAAGGCTCTTGACAGACAGACAGATCGACGGATAAAAAAGTGTTTCTATAAAGGTTCCGTTATTTCCTTGTGAGGTAACCCTAAAAACTGCTCCAATTTTAAAATTCATTATTTAAAAATTTCCAACCACCCTGAAAATTAACCCCCTACCTACTTGAAAACTTAAAGTATGCCCTTACCTTCAATGAAAGGCCTAAGTATAAGGTTGAACAGTGCATCTCCATCGTGGACTGATCCGAACAGAGCCGGATGTCAACATTTGCTCATGCGATTTTACCCCCGAGGCTGGACGGGAAATGACATGCGCCCTTTATTCCCGGCCTCTCTTTACTGCGCCGAGATGCAATTGCATGCGAAATTTCAAAGAAACAGCCCCCAGTGGGATGAAGTAGCTACTTTGTAAGCTTCATTTGTGTTCTTCTAATTTTAAATTAGGTTGAGTTTTTTTTTTGAGTTTTATGGTATCTTGAGGATGCTGGCCAATTTGGTTCAAACGATATTTGTTTTTGTCGATTACTATTTAAAAAAGTTACTTTGTACTGTCTTCGATTGATATATAATTCTAAAATTATAAATTCAAATAAGCTTTATAATTAAAGATATTTATAACAATTTTATAATTATATCAATTTTTATTTTAGATTCTGAGTTCCACCATAGAAACCATTCCCGATTTCCGGCCACCGTAGGCGCGGGCTCGCGGACGACGGGCAATGGGTAGCTCGCTGTCCGTCCGTCCGGTAACAGACCAGTCCGAGCTCAAGTCGTCTACGGCGCGCACTGTTCCCGCGCGCCTCAAGGAGTTGTCAGCAAACTGTAGGGGCCCAGCAGGGCCGAAGCCTACTGGGGCCAAAGGTTATGTGAAAATGTTACCCGGGGCCCTGGGACAAAGGCAATGAATGGAACAGGGTAGGTTTTTAGTCAGTAAGAGTCTGACACTATTTCCCGCCCCACTCAAGGCCGGGATTTGTCATTGGATGATTTTACCTACCATAAAAAAAAAAACCATAGAAACAATGTGTCTCTAACGATATGCAATATTGATAACTTATGTGGTAGTAACTGTAGAATGTGTGTTTTTATTGTACCAGTAAATCTTCTTCTGATGGCTAAATGCAGGAGAAAATTTCCAAAACGAAAACTTTAAAACTAATAACACAGTGTTCGTTTGTTATATGTACAATTGTACATACATATTTAGCAGTTATTTTTTGTGATAACTATCACAAAAAAAAAACTAAGCTAACTTGAAAAACAATGCTGCTATTTATATTATTATGAATTGACTTCTCCTGTACTGAACAGAGCTGGAGGGCGTGCCAGACATTAACTGACTAAACATTACCTGATTCCTTCAATAGCCCTTTGCGTTCTAGGGTCGCAGTAACTCGTTAAGAGCGTCCAACCCGACATATATTTTTACTGTTTTTCATAAAACTGCTTTTACGCGATTATGACATTTTTCATTAGGAATTTTGAAAACAGATATTTTGTGGATATTATCTAGGCTTCTATTGAAACCAGTTTATAAATGTATGAAAAACTAGTCCAGTAAAAATCTTTGAAAGCCTGCTATTTTGCATGAACTTTGATCCTTTATAAAGTACTCAAAAATAAAGAAAGTAAAAAAAGCTATATAATAATTGCTTTAATTAAGATTCCTAAAAGGCGAACTTTTAAAAAAAAAATTAACACTATAAAAACACGTATTTCCTGGAACACGTTATGTGGAATATTCCGGCGATGATGGTGTTATCGAGTGCCAGTACAGAGCTCTCTGTTTTCGCGTTGCCTTTTTATCAAATATTGCTTTGGATTGCGTTGGATGAACCGAAAAGCTTTTTAACCATGTTCAGGTTGACAATACACGAGTGAGGAAGGACCCTCTTAAGCGTTCCCGCAATTCACAAGCGTAGTCCAGTGATAAAAACATAGAGATTAAAGATTTCCTGAAGGCTAAAACGCTAGCAATATGGAACTTACCCCGACGAGCTATCAGTTTTACAACCGAAGCTATTTGTTCCTAGCTGAAGTATGATACGAACAAAAGGCTATTAAAACTAAAACTTCTATAAAAGCTGGTACCTGAACACTGGAGAACGGCTTAGCATAAAATATTATTTTATATTGAAAACATGTGTTTTTGTTGAGGAACTTGAGTTTTAAAACATCACCAATATATCGTAAAGTAAGTTTGAATTCAAATACGATCAGTAAACAGTGTTTTACGATCAATTTTATCGGGTATAACATATTTGTTAAGGGTCGTACGGAAGGCTATTGATGTGTGTATTGGTAACTTTGTATTGCTAGTTTTTTTTTTTTTTTTTTTTTAACGTAGGTAAAATCATCCAATGACAAATCCCGCCCTTGGGTGGGGCGGGAAATAGTGTCAGACTTTTACTGACTAAAAACCTACCTTTCCATTCCTTGCCTTTATCCTGGGGCCTTTGGTGACAGTCTCACATAACCTTTGGTTGTATTGCTAGTGGCTTATTGATGTATTTAAACATCAATAAATAATAATAAATCATTTATAACCAGGCATCTTGGCCCATAGACCTTACAGACTGACATATACTCAAGCCCCAAGCCGACACCGGTGGCCGTACATCTATTGTCTTTTTTTTGCGTCTAATTACGGTATTCAAAGGGTTAATATGTAAACTAAATACAACTTCATCACCATCATCATTATTTTAGCCTTAATATTGTTATGTTATCTAATTTGTATACCTGTGAGTATTGGGGGGTCTGGTGACTCGTAACACAGGTATACTTTACCTATTTCGGGCACCAATCTCCCACAAATATTTATGGTATGTTCTTTGTTCACCATATTACATTAATGATGAGAAATAAATTTATATTATATTAGTATTATTTTAGTCGTAAGGCGTCCACCATTGGACATAGGCCTCCCCAAAAGTATTTCTATAACAACCGCGTCGCGCGCGCGATTCCTGTGTCGCTTACCAGGTCATTGGTCCACCTTGTGGGAGGCCTTCCAACGCTTCATCATCCGGCACATGGTCACCACTCTAGAACCTTTCGTCTCTATCGACCATCTGGTCTCCGAGAAATTTACCCTGCCCACTACCATTTAAGTTTGACGATTCTTCGGGCTATGTCGGTAACCTTGGTAAATACAACTTATAGTTAGTAAATAGGACTTAGGACTATGTTGGTAACACTTAACATTGAACTAAATTTTTTTCGTGGGGTTCTGTGGCCAGTTCTGTGGCCAGACCTGTCCAGCGACGGAACACCGCGCTCTGCGGCCAAAAGACTTTTCTCGGACTCGCACCACAAACACCTTGAAATTGACGTTACAATGCGACTCCAGCAGTTGTATAAAAACAGTCCCTAATAAATAGCCAGTAATAAAACTCACAGCTCACATCCAATACATTGACATAACTGCATCACTATGCACTTTGACGTGACACATCACCAGACAGTAGTACCGAATCGAATCGGACTTTATAAAATGGTGATGCACATTTTCGCAAAGCGGGGAGAGAGGAAAGTGCGCGTCACCGGCCGAGGGGAGCAGAAATCACGACGGCAAACATTGACTTTAGACTTTTACTGTTTTACTCACTTAGCCTAACTCTCCCCGCTGTGCTGCAAATCACTCCACTAGAAACGAAGAGGAAGTTTTAAATTCAGAAATTTCTTTAAATAATTTAAAAGCGTCTGCTATGAATCGACTTAGTGAGTTATTGAATAGTTCGCGAACTCATAATTGGGTTCATGTGTAACCTTTGTTCGATGTCGATAGTTATTCGAAAGTCTACGTGTATAATATAGTCTATGAGTTTACTTCTGCTTCATGAGACACAATAGGAAGGAATTGATATTTGAGAATATGTTTACCGTCTAAATGGCTTGTGCGTAGGTCGATGTATAGATATTGAAGGCCAGGCTATGTTGCCATAGTGAAGGGAACATTAGACAATCACGTGGACAACATGAAAGGATTTTCAGTTCTGAAATAATCTGAATTTTTGATTGGATAAAATAGTTTAGTTAAGATCGTTAGGATGTTCTCGTTTTTGAACGACCATCGCTTGCAACCCTGTGAAAAATATTGTAGGTACCTAAATACCGTATTTACGTTCCTCAATACTCTATTATTTTAAGGTTGTTAGTAAAATACATGCCTTCATAAGTTTTAATTGCATGATGCGTAAAATTATATTCTGCATGGCGCCAATGGTACCTCTTATTAAGTTTATATGCTAAAAGAATTAAACCTTAATCAATTTCATAAAACAAAAAAAAAATAGTAGAGAGAACATAATTTATAATATTTCTGAATAATAAAGACGGGTGACAGGGTGACATAGTTGTAGAATTCTTGTATTTGGTTGTATTTTTTTTTAATTCATTTAATTTTCTTGACATTGTAATATTTAAATTTTGACTTATTGACATTTTTAATCGCGGTTACCTTACCATTTTTAATTGTTTATGTAGTTTCTGTCTTGTTTTTTTTATAGAATATAGAAAAACAAAAAAATAAAAATAGATATCGGTCGATCTTGTCGGTTTTTTGTAGAATATCAGTAGAATTTTAAAGTATTATTGAGACGAATATACTTATTTCACTTAAAATTGACAATTGGGGTTAACTTTCGCCTGCTTAGAAAAATGTCCTGTTGGCATAGCTGGTTGTGGCCAAACCTGACGAAGAATGGTAAAATTTCCAACTAATTGTTGTGTTCATATTACTTAATTTCTTTGCAAGACAGATTGAATAAAATACTCTTCCGCTACACTTTATTGTACATTTAAAGTTGTCGATAGAAAAGAAGAAAGTTAATATGCTAAATAA
The DNA here is from genome assembly GCA_958295575.1 of Leucania comma. Classification (NCBI taxonomy): domain Eukaryota; kingdom Metazoa; phylum Arthropoda; class Insecta; order Lepidoptera; family Noctuidae; genus Leucania; species Leucania comma. The sequence goes on from OY282468.1 coordinate 10,809,040, forward strand.
CTGCAGATGTTTTGAAATTGGACTGCAACATATAAACTAAAAAAAACCTTTGATAAAGATTGAGCTAAACTAGTTACAGAAATAGTTACCAAAATACTGAAACTAGAGAAGTAAAAAATGCGACTTCTATTATCTCCAATCACACGATCGACTGACTTCGAAACCGGCATAACTCATAATTAAACACTTATTAGACTTCTAGGGATCGTCAGATCTACCAGTTATTCAAATATCGAAGTCAGCGATCAAATACGTGAGGGAGGGTGCAATCACTCCTCTTGAATTACGGCGTGCATTTAATCTTTTCAGACGTTCAAATACTCGCTCATTAACCCGTGTAGCCACTTCTGGCGTCGCCGATTTGTTACCTTGAATGTGCCGATAGAATGAAAGAATGCGCAGATTTGTGAACACACCACCTTATTTATTCTTCTTTTATTACCTTCGCTTTTTAAAAAAAATGGAGAGTTATGGTGTTTGTAAGCGGTCTGTTATGTAAATATTACCTACGATATGAAAACCTTTTCCTTGTTTGAATAAGCTTTAAGTGAATCGGAATTACTTTGTGTGAATTGACAGCTCACATCATGTTCACTTCTAGGATTTTTTTCTGGGTGGAAAAATATCAGATGACTCCTCCCACTCCGGTTAAAACACACTTGTGTTCTTTTAGTTGCCTTTTGCGTTCCAGGCCCGAAATCTTTCGAACAAATCCTCGCAGGCTTCGACTCAATCAGGCTCCCTCAATTTTGCTGACATACACACGGTGAGATAAAAAATAGCACTAATCAATAAAATAAAAAATAAAATGTTAATGTTAAATGTTCATTGCCATTCAACGTGGCAATGCTACCAGTCTTCTGGGTACGTTTCCGAATGACAGCGATGTGGAGGAGTACATGGACGCCTGAGTGTATTTGGTGTTTTTGTATTATATTTGTACATAGTTATGTCTAGTTTACATTCTTAGTTTAGTTTTTATGTACATAGGTTTAGTAAAAATACTCAGCAAATATTTAAGAATAATAAAAAAATAAAGCTTAATACAAACTCACTTTACTAAGATTGACACTATGATATTAAAAAAAAAAATATATCACTAACAGCTTAATTCAAGCTCACTGTTCCTATGTTTTCATGATCACATTTTTACTGGCAAGACGATGATAATGGATACTTAAGTCATCTTCATTAATATTCACATATAACATAATCAGCCTCAAGGTAGAACTACACTGCGCACACGTGAGCTACACACGCTTATTTAGGCGCGTCGATCTCCATACACTTTATATGGAAACTAGACTTGTAGAGCTACACCTGATCCACGCCACGCGACTTCGTTCTACGTACAAATCAGGCGTTTTATACTTATTATTATACGTGTGCTTCGGTCTAATGTAGTTCTTAGCTTTAAGTATAATATTCCCACTATAGGACTCTGGTCTTTAGGATAGGGAATAGGCAGTAATCCGTCACGCTTTTATTTGGTGGATGTCACATGTCTTCGAATTAATTTCTTCCGTGTTTTTGTACGATGTTTGGGAGCAGTGGTTATGAAATAAATTACTACACGAAGTAATGCGCCTACCTGGGCTTGAAGCAATGACCTACGTATCCCATTCATATCGTTACAAGTAAAATGGGCTAACTTCGCTCTTAGTTACGTCAATGTTTCGAAATACTGCTAAAACAATGACAACTGTATATTCGTGGCATTGTTGTTGGAATTGCACATACAATAGTTTCATACGAGCACTATAGTTAAGTTGTACAAAGAAAACTTAGGACATATATTAGCAGCTTATTGTTCCGCTGTAGTTAGAGGATATAACTGTCAGTTGTAGTTTTGTAATAGTGCTTATAATGTGGTTGCTGTGTTTTCTTATTAATGTGAAGATAAGTTTTTTCAGGTAAATATTCTGATGCAGAATGCGGTGAAAATCGTAGGAATCTCAGAAAGGTTTTGTGAAAATTTTAAAATCGTACGAGAACTATTTCTAGCTGTCAATGTTAAGGTTATCTATCAAACCCTACTGTGAAATCCTCTTTTAGAAAAACGCTCTTGTACCAACTGACCTGACAGACAATACTCTGTTTTTTTTTCTTAACAATAATCCCATGGAAAAGGGATTTCTCCATTCTTACTTTCTGTGAGAATCTTATTTTGAATATTACGATCCTGTAAAAAAAAAACAAATTTATGTGCAGTTTATAAATATCTCTATCAAAAAGTTGATAAATATTATATCTTTAATTTTATTGCCTATAAACTGACCGTAAGTATGTCCTATAGTCTTTTAATATTAATACTTCCATTTTCAAATTTACACAAACCAATTGACTATTTTCTGATCCAACGAGTCTTGACAGAAAATGAAAATATGCAAGATGAATAAAAACTGATGCAGTTATGGACGAATTTGCACAATTTCCCAAAAATGTTTGTTTTTTGGAAAATTGGTTACAAAAATATGTTGTTCATTTAAGTGACCTAGTCGATTAAAACGGGTTAAGTGTATTGAAAGAAATATGTATCGTACCGTTGCCATTATAGTAAACAAATTGTGGTAAGAAGTGTTGTTAAGAATAGCTTTAGCACAGTTGTGTGTGCCGCGCGTGTATTTTATGTTTCTTCACCGTGATAATGGCGAAAACGTCTTGAAATTAGTTTCGTTACTAGACAGTTACTGTTTCTAGTCTTTGTTTAATACGATTTACTTCATTCAGAGTACATTTTAATGGGGTTTTCTCTTCGTGTAATTATAATGGTGGTGATTAAACCCAGGTCTCTGTAAGATCGTTCAATTTAATCAGCTTGTAGCAAATCATAATTGGTTTTTGTTGTTTTGTGCAGTAACAGCTGACATTAGATTTGATCAAGTTTTCAAAAGTGGAGTTTAACTAATCTTAACCAGGCAAAGCGGTCTAATAGAAGAACGATGTTTAAGGGGACTACAGGAGCTTTTATTTTATTTTTTATTACGCATAAAAGTATATGATCCATTGCAGTAAATAGAATCAGAAATTGCAATAAATATATGTTATTCTTCAGAGGAAATTATAGAAAGAAAGAAAAGCTTTTTATTTGCCGGATAAAGGCGCAAGTTACAGGTTAACAGAGAATAATTAATTTTGTGAGAAGTATGCGCCACGTCCGCGCAAAACGGCCGAGCACTCAGCTTGATGCCGTGACCACACGCAGAATGCGACGAGTCTACGACGCTGGTTTTCAGTGCGGGCCGGGATAGATAGATAGTGTGTTCAAAACATAGAACAGTTAATTTACTATGATGGAAAAAATCACGAAAATACTTCTAAAAATTACTTTTATCAATTTAAAAGCGGACTATAATAAATCGGAATATACATGCAATCATTCTGATTGCTTGTCAGATTATTCTACAGGTTTTAGTATTTTAATTTTACAGTCAAATTTGTAGATTTTCTTATTTACAAGCATTGTGTCAGTGCGCATCTCTTTCTTTTGTATGCAGTCCGCTTTAAGTGATGTGGGATAGTCCTCTTAAGCAGTGTAGGTATAATAATATTATTTATACTACCTTACAAAACTCTAAATTATATTTCGATTTAGCAAGTTCAATCTCAAAATCAAAGCTCCAATTTTCTCTATAAAGTCTAAAAGATATCAAATATTTAGTCTAATCCCGCATTTATCGAACAAACAGGTAAATAGCAAATCTGATTCCAAGTCTAGTGATGTTCCAACTTATCGACCAACCCGACAATGCCGACAGTACGGCTGTCTAGCAAAACAATAAATATTTGAATATTTTAACGCCGAATTCTGATAAAGGGATGTAAATGACTAGCTTGTCCAATTTGCATTGAACAGATTAACGTCATAATCGGCGCGATTCAATCAGCGATCCAGAGAACACTCTGGACAGGGGACAGGGTGCAGGGGGACAGGGGGACAGGGGGACACCAATGTCATTTAACGTGGATACTAATAACTTCAGATAAAATGCTAATTTTGTGTTCCTTCGATTTAGGCGAAGAAGATAGGCGCTCCCCTGGCAGACGTCCCGGAGAATCGGATATTTTGATTTTCTTTCCTGGCTGTTTTTATTTAAAGTAGCTAAGTAACAATATAATAATCGTATAAGTCCACAGACCCTCTTTTTTTTTTAGTTTAAGTTCTTATTGTCCATCCTTTTTTTCCGGTGGAAAAATCCTCCTATGACATCTCCACCTCACTCAATCATCCTCTGACTCTCACCCTTGGACGGAGCGGGAGATGGTGTCAGACTATTACTGACTAAAAACTCACTCCTGTTCCTTTTTTGCCTTCGTTCCAGGGCCCCGGGTTTCAGTTTCACATTACCCATGGCCCCAGTAGGCTTAGACCCTGCTGGGTGTCCAGTGTCTACGGTGATGGACACCGTAGACACTGGACGCCTAAAGTTGTCTGGTAGATATTGCTGAGGGCTGACCTGTGCTCATAGATATAAAATTATGTTACTTTATTGGTTTACAATAAAGCTCATTCTATTCCGTTCTATAAGTAGATACTAGATAATCTGCACTACTCTGAAAATAATCAAAATCTAAAATATTTCATAAGTACAGTTAACCACTCCTGGCATTCTCGACCCGTCTCAAAGAATTAATAATCACCACTTAAGTGCCAAATAGCTAATATTTATGAAAAAAAAAAAATCCCCGAACTCGATCGCCCCCAATTCAGGGGTAGCAATCCGATCCGAGAGAACGCTTGTCATATTGATTCAGAGACGTAAGTGAGTGTTGTCGGAAGCTACGATAAGACGAAACGTGACTACGGGACCCGGCGGCGGACCAGCCATGTGGAGTTGTGGACCTTTATACTTTACACTCACAGAAACTTGTAAGGACCTACTGTAAACACAGAGAATGGACTGAGCTTTACCAATTCAGGTATAAAGTGAGGGCAGAAGAGGGTGAAAGATATGAAACGGTCATCCGGCTAATAGTAGGCCCTTTCTAGAATATTGATTTGGGCATGTCAAAAGCAGCAGGATTGTTCGAAAAGGATACTGAGGCCACAAGTGGGTAAGTTCTTCCGCTCTAAGTGGAGCAAGAGAGAGTGTCAGATTTTAAGTGATTAAAACCCACCGTGTTCCTGGTCCGCTAGGGCCACGGGGAGTTTTAGATCGGGATATTATGGTCCTTGAATGCATAGGGCAATTGAAGGAGGCAGGTGAGATTTACTCATTAAAAGTCTGACACGCTCTCTTGCTACATCTTAAAACGCGAGAAGTCATTGGATTATTTCACACTTCAGTTGGTCTTTGCATTTCGGGCCGAAGCCTACTGGGGCCAAGAGTCTGCTTCTGAAAGGAAAATTCGGCTTTGATATGAAAGGTAATGAAGTAACAGGAGTGGGGTTTTAGTCAGTAAAATTCTGACTCACCCTCCTGCTCGGCCCACAAATAAAAAAAGGGCTACTGTGACTCTTTCGATCCATTCCTCAGTTCTGGACATCACAAGATTATCAACAAAATACAGAAAATATAAAAAGAAAGAAAGAAAAACATTTATTTGAGACTCGCACAGGACAAAAAAAATTCTAACATCATTGGCTGTAAAATTGTTTTGTTTCTCTCCTACGGATCTTCACTAGTGTCCGTTTTGCCACGGTATTCATTTTCAGTCCATTCTCTGTGCCCATGACCTACCTCCAACCTTTGCGACCCCTGGTTGACTCTACAATGTCCCAGTTCATAGTGATTTCAAGAATAAGCAGTTCGATTCGTAAACGATTTTCGATGTACTCTTGCTTGAAACAGCAAAACAAATTGAATATGTCAGATGCATGATATGGAATTGTTGCATTATTTTTGCTAAGTTTTGGATTGTCGGAGATTATTTGGAGCCAAACTGCATTGAAATATACTGTTCTTCGAGATTTGTGTTTCTAATTTCAGCATCTACTTCTAGCGACTTACCTCAACTTCGCGTGGGTGTTTTTTTTTATTTTTTTTTTTATGGTAGGTAAAATCATCCAATGACAAATCCCGCCCTTGGGTGGAGCGGGAAGTAGTGTCAGACTCTTACTGACTAAAAACCTACCCCGTTCCTTCGTAGCCTATTGTGCCGGGGCCGGGCATTCCTTTTGGAAGCTAACCCATGACCCCAGTAGGCTTCGACCCTGCCTGCCTGCAGTTAGCAGGCTGGGCCTCTTCGAACTTCTCGTGGGTGTTACAAATCTTTGAAATTCTTAACTTATCTCATTATACCTTCCTTATGAAAATCTGTCCAGGAGTTTTTGAGTTTATCGCATTTATACACGGTTGCAGACTTATAATATCTTAGGCTTTTTTTTTCAGTGAGAAAATCATCTAATGACTTCTCCGCACTCTTTAGCGAGGCGGGAGATAGTGTCAGACTGACCAAAACCCACTCCTGTTCTTACATAGTGTTCATTCCAAGGCCCTGATGTTTGCCCTGTTTATTGAAAAATGCTATACGCTACGGCTATTAAGCGACTTTACATTTTGACTAGTTAGGCGAACATTAATGTACTGACCAGCAGATTGTTTTTCACGATTTTGGTTTTGGTCCCATAGTAAAAGTTGTTTGTTATCATGACTACAGTTACGGGTTTAAGTATCGTTCACTAATTACCAGTCACCCTATATACTGTTGTGTTTAAATGATAAATGATATTTATTTGCAAATAGGTTTTTCAAAAACATTTACACATCATTTTTTTTTATCAGTTTAAATTAGCTGACTACCCTGAGAAGAAAACCGAAGCAAACCCAGGGGTAAGTCTCTTTTTAAGTCCATACAGCAAACATGTAAAGGTACCATAATATGGTATATGAGAACCATGCAGTCTGAGATGGTCTTTTGAGGAAAGAACCATACAGATTTGAGTGGACCTGTCCAGTCAGTGCAAGCATTTGTCAGTATTCGTATAGCTCTACTTAGGATTACTAAGGAGCTGTTTAAAATATTAATACAAGTATATGATCGGAAAAGTTGACTGTATATACTTTTGTGTTTACAATACCAAAAAATTTTTCATTGGAAACATATTCATAAACTCGATGTTGATTAGAATCATTATCGTTCTAGAGAAAATAAAGCGTATCGCCTTAAAATATCTATGTATTAACAAACTTTGCTTTATGCTTAAATAAATTTACCTCGATAAGTTCCGCACCGGTGTCAAGACATTCATTTTATGATCCACGAAATCCCGGCCCTAAATTCGTAACCAAAGTTAGTGTTCAAAGCAATAATGTAACGGTAACTTTACATCGGAACTTTAAAAAAGAAACGTACAATAAATAAGCAAAGTTAAAAAAAAAAGTGACAGTTAAGAGGTACAGTTTTTTGGAAGTTCGTGAAGAAAAAGGCGAGCTTTCGGAATTATAACTAGATTAATGTTCGGTGACTGGAACTACCCTGGTGAAACTTTGGAACTAAGTGGGAACAGAGTTTTGTATTATTTTTAAAGAGCCGAAGCGCCTTCGGAATTCATTAGCTTGGAAAGTATTGAGAGAAAGTCTACTTCCAATATTTTCATTTTTATTATGCATAGGCCCACTTTTGACTACTGAATTACCTGATGGTAAGCAATGATGTGGCCTGCCTAGAAGTGGTTACTTATTCTTGACTTACATCCGTATTTATAAACAAGTAAATCTAATTACTTGAGTAAAAGTAATTACTTAAGAAACACTTTTATACTGTTAAGAAAAATTTAAATTTTAATTAAAATGACTTAGCAACGAGTAATAACCTCTTTATAAATCCTCCTTCTTTTTTATTGTTTTGTTAAAATTTATGTACAATAAAGAATAAAAATTTAAATTTTTCTTAACTATCGAATACAAATTTTTAATTAAGTAGTTACTTTTACTCAAGTAATTAGTTTTACTCGTTTATAAATACGTGTGTAATGGCGGCGGAGCTTCTACCATCCATAATTATATTTTGACATGCTCGAGCTACCCCCACTACGAAAATCTCTAGTCAAGTTATTTGCCGTCTACTGTATCTTTCACATGATTAATATTGTACTCTTTGCATGCACCCATATTTGTACGCCTCTAGGCATAACATAGCGAACTTTAAATATCTGTATGTTCACTATATATGTTAAACAAATAATAAATGGTTATTAAATGTATTCCCAAAACCCTTTCTCATTTCGCATTCACTTCTAACACACGAGTAGACAAACGGTACAGAAACCAAGCTTCATACAACCGCGCGAATCGGCTGCATTACTACAAGCACGCGGAGAATGTGTGCGAGACCACTGGCTGCTTGTTGCGTACGCGGCGAAACTGGAAAAAACAGGTAGACGCGGGCACATTCAGTGGAAGATCTTAGGGTCTATGCGACATACGTTGTTTGTTTTGTTAGTAACAAGTTAAAATATTTTATAGTAAAAACGTGTTATTTTCTTATTAATAATGGTAGTTTATTGTGCTGTGTGTATAAATAATACTAGATAAATAAAAAAATATCATACTTTAATCATCCCAAGAAGTACAATAAATAAATAACTATTTAATTATTACTTTTTCAAGTCAGTACCTTTTTTAATAAGAAGAGCGTACTACACGGTGTGTTTTTGCCTTTTTTATTGTTATTACAAGCTTTTAATAAACATTTGTAGATATGTTTTTATACTGAATATTATAACTATTAAACAAATGATTTATTTTATTTGTTTTGACAACAACAAAATATTTTCTAAGTGTACTCAATGAAAGCATGATAGATTCTTAAAGTATAAAATATAAAGTATAAATTATGTAATTAAATTTATTATTGTATATTTATGTGATGTAAATTAAATTTAAAGTAAATGAGACTGAATTGAATTAAATTATATTGAATTATGTTAAATTAAATTATATTGAATTATATTAAATTAAATGGAATTGAATTATATTAAATTATATAGATTTGAATAATATGTAATTAAATTATATTGAATTGAATTAATGTAATGACAATGTTTGCATTATGAATAATTAAACAAAAAAAAAAAAAAAAAAAAAAATTGTCTGAACTACGAATAAAGCATTTTATTATTATTATTATTATTATTATTATGTGCTGACCGACCTCGACGACTATAACGAAAACTAGCGGACTTCGTTGATATTCGATTCGTTCTTTTCGTTGACTTTTTGTTGATTTTTTAATCAGTCTTCTTAGACCCGTATGTACCTTTCCTCCCTCACTTTAAAACCAACACAAAAGTATCGAATTTCAACTTTTAGCATAATATTTTAGTTGCTAAAAGGAAAACATACAACCTAAGTACACAATAAAACACAAAAGTTTTTTGCTGAAGTAAGACTTCTAGGGAGTTATTAACTTTATTGTTTGCGCCTAATATAGCTCTTAAGAAAAGTCTAGTGTTTTCGAAACGTATTGTACTCTCGCAACAATTTCTATAATGATAGCTAAAAACTAATGTTATGTTAGATAGTAATTACGTAAGTAGATACTTTGGGTAAACAAAATATGTATCTATATCTTTACATTAATCTGTAAGAGTACAAGCTATAAAGAGGGGGGAGAATATAAACATGATAAAATATGTTAGTGAGCCAGCGCAATCGTCTCCCATCTATGTATATAGTACGTAGGTACGTCACACACATCGACTTTCTAGCTCATACTTTCTTGGTATGAGCCTCGATCGAACACTTAAGGCTTATTATTTTTCTGCTGAATGTAGGTCATGGTTCAGACTACATCTTCTACAGATACATAAAAATTATGTTATTATCTAAGTGGTCTTGCCATAATTTTAGTATTATTTTTACCAGACTGCAATAGCCGGGTCCCATATTAGAGATTATTTTAGTTTAAATTGTTTTAATGGGTCCCGACTATTGCAGTCAATATGTGTATGTTCCGTATTAAAATTGTTTTTTTTTCTTTTCAGTTTCTATCTGAAATTATTTTTTACGCAGTCGAATTTATATTTTTTACATGTTTTTTTTTTCAGTTTTTATTATGCAGTTATTTTCTACGCAGTAATTTTTTGGTATTTAAAAAAATATATATATATGTATCAGGATAGAAGGTATAAACCCCTCATCAGTTGAACAATTGAATTCGAAGAAGGGAATTTCATGCAACGGATTTGTGCTGAAGCAGCCTATGTGTCTCCACTCTGTGGACCATCCGGAAGACACCATGGAGGACAAGGTAGAGGTGTGCCCACTTGGGCCGTGTCCTTGTGGAGGTGATCGGCGGCAGCGATCTCTCGCGCCGAGCCTAGGTACAGACCATGGCCCGAAGCAAGGAGGAGTGGCAGGCGGTCGCCCCCTTCAAAGCAGTAATGCTAGCAAAGGAGGAGGCCGCAAGTGTGAAGCAACGGGCCTCATGCTCCAGCCACCGCCGGGATTCCGATCCCGATTTCCGGTCACCGTAGACGCGGGCTTGCGGACAGCAAGCTATGGGTAGCTCGTCGTCCGACCGTCCGGCAACCGAACCCAAGTCGTCGACGGCGTGTAGTGTATCACGCGCGCCTCAAGGAGTGGCCAGCAAACCGTAGGGGCCCAACAGGGTCGAAGCCTACTGGGGCCAAGGATAGTTTTCTAAAAGGAAGGTTTCGGCCCCGGTATGAAGGGTAAGGTAGGAACAGGAGTTGGTATTTAATCGGTAAAACTGACACTATCTTCCGCCCCGCCAAGAGAGCAGGGATATAATTGGATGATTTTCCCACCAGAAAAAAAAACCAAACTCATCGAAAAACTAAAAGTCAAGTTTCCTCTAAAGCTGAAAACTAAAGTCCCTCCAAAGCTAAACATTTAGATCCTTGAAAGCTAAAAATCAAGACCCTTTCAAAGTTTAAACGTATTATGCCTGTTAGCTGAAAGCTAAGGACTCTCGAAAGCTAAACATTAAGGTCCCTCAAAAGCTAATAGTAAAGATCCCTCCAAAGCTAAAATTTGTGATCACTATAAAACTAAAAATAATCAACCTTCTAAAGCTGAAAACAAAGAACCCTTGAATTCTAAAAATCACTGGCTTTTCCTAAATACTGACCAGATAATATTAGTCTAAACTCTTAAAGTCCTGCATTGTCTTTGGAAGGAAATGGAAGCCTATAGAATAATGCATGCGCAATTTGGAATCCGATGCCCATCCACAAGCTAGACAATAGCCCAGTCTCCTCTAAAATATTCAGGGAAAGAGACCGACTGATCTATTTCTAGAAAATCCTTATTTCAAAACTCCATCGCACCGAAACCATCTGAGGTAGGTACAATCACGAGCAATAAAATATATACATTGACACATTTTAAATCTATCTTAACTTCGGCTATTCAAGAATCGTGGTTCTAAATTTAATTATAGGTCTAATAACGACATTTGACAAGAGATTTTTAAAGGTAGTTTAATTCTGTGCAAATATGTAAATTGGAGGTATACCCCTAATTGACACACAACATACAGCTTATACAATTTGACATTATGGGATATAAATTATTTTTTTTGAGAATTGTAAAGGGCATTGCTAATCTTTGTTTGGTAGTTGGACCAAGTGCTGCCCAGAATGAACATATAGGTAGTGCATTTTGTTCCTCAGGTCAACATCAATCAGTAACCTGAAGCACTCCAATTTGTCCCAAGAGTCAAGAGAAAAAATGGTTTTGTTGTGAAATATTTATTTTCGAAAAGTAGTATAATAACTGTTATTAGCGTAATTAATTACTGACTATAATAAATAATCAGTAATCAATTACACTGCAAAAAAAAATCTAGAAATACAATAATTGATTTAATAGGGTAATAAGATAAGAACCATTTGTCGTACACTTATTTCTTGAATAGTCCAAATTAAGATAGATAGAAAATGTGAGAATGTATTTATCTTATTGCTCGACTGTACTGCTATGTGTAGTGTAGGTGCGACTAATCTTAATCTTGCTCCACTAATCCTAATGACTGCAGCAGCACTTCAAAGTTATGGACTGTAATATCGTGAAACTTCCCTAAGCAAGCAATCTCCATAATACTCACTCAGTACGTGTTAGTTATCATATCTTTAAACAATTGTTGTATTGTGATCAAGTCGAGAGCTGATATAGAAGTTAAACACAAGTTTGCATAATGTTCTTGTGCGGAGTTAGGCGCCGAGAGGAATCGCTCCTCATTAGGCAAATCGGATGGCGTTAGCTCTCCCTATTAGCACAGTCAATGTTTGGCGAGCCCATCACCCGCCACCCCGCTTGTCACTCAGATAACTCACAAATCACGATAAACCATCTTTCAATTAACTTTTATACGTTGATTGACTTTCAACTTTAATTTCACCAAGGAATTTAATTAAAACCAAGCACAAATTATATTATATCGTAAACCGTTTGATGAGCTTAGTGGGTATTTAATTTCTAATCAGTAGATATCTAACTCTCGTTACGAATAAATACCAGCTTAAGCGCTTAGCGTTTACACAGAATATTTGTGAACAAACTTCACTGTTAGATAGACTCGATTCTTGAAAGAGAACTTTACTGAATTATAAGCGAACTTTCATAGCGGACACGAAAGGTAAAAAGTTTATTTTAAATAACCATCAAAAGCGAACATTTTTCCGAGACTTTATGAAACGTTTCAGTAGATTTATGAATAAAACCTTTCAGGGCGGATGCGAGGCCGCAATGTAATTTAGGTCGTATAAGAAATAGAGCCGCAGCCTCCAAAATTAGACCGTTATCATTCCAGCGCTGTCGCCGCGGAGATCACCAGTTATATGAGCCAATACACCGAACAGAATAAATTTGCTTTATACAGACAGTTGACCTTCATAACCGATATTGTTGCCTTATACAAGGAAATATTTTGGAAATTCCCGACGTCCGCTCTCCGCACTTGGGTCTTGTGTCGTTTCCTTTTTTTTTAAGTTATTTTCGCTGCAAATTCAGAGTTACGAGTATATGAGAAAATTGGAAAAACCTTTAAAGGAATTGAGAGTCCAGGGAAGCGAAGTAGATTCAAATCTGATGAACTTTAAGATTAGTTTTGAACCAATTAATTGGCCAATATGGCGTGTTCCGTTTAAAAACTTCTAGCCTTGTAGTACCAGTGTCAAAAGATTTTCCGAGAAGTACTAGAAACAAACACATCGCATTTTCCTAGGAACTGTATAGCCGAATGAAACTCATCCGCACACACTGTCGCGCGTCGCATGGCTATGATACCGCACGTCAGAGGCACGGACTCGGCGCGGCGCAGCAGGGGCCTTTGTCTCGACCTGCCCTTTTGTGAGAAATTCCAATTAATACGTTATACTTTTATGAGAAAAAAACCCATGTATCGATTCGCGCTCCGAAATTGGAACAATACCACACCACTATTGTGTACCTGTCAAACGTTCATGGAACAAAATTCATATTTGAAGCGACGCTTTGAATCCTTCAGGAAATTAATATGTATCGTATGATTCAGAGGAGACTGTTAGCGTGAACAGTACATTGCGCTCATTGGTTGCTTTCATGCGTAATTCATGTGCCACACGACGCATTCCAAATGTAATTCAACACGCAGACTGTCCACAACATTTTACGCCATAAAGAAACATTAAATTAAGTACTGAAGATTCTACAAGTAGATGTACACAATAACCAGTTTTCAACTTTCCATTGTATTTTAAGGAGCTTAGACAGAAAAGGATGTTAAATATGAAATCAATTGGAACGGACTTTTCCATTAATAAAGGAAGTCGGGAAGAAAGGACGCCGTGTCCTCTCTAATTAGAAGTCGCGAGTCGAATTTTCAATGCGTCTCCCGCCGCTTTACTAATGGTGAACTGAAATAAAAGTTTATATTTACTGTGCGTGGCTTCTTTCTCTGAATGAATATTTATACTTTCTCTCTCCGCTTTATTCACCTCAAAGCCAACACCGCACCGGCTGAAGTTTTTACGGGTATACTTTTTATGGCGGAATTTTTCTTTGACTTTTCTTGATGCTCAGACTGAACTGAAACGTGTTCCGCGATGTGTTGCTCGAGGATACATTATTTTTATTATCTGAATCTGTATGAGTACCTAAGTAGATATGTAGGTAGATATGTCCTTGTTTACATTCCGCAGTTTCAGTATAAACAAAATAAAACGGAGGCCAAGTTAATTTGCTAAGGGAGGCTCTATATTAGCATGTGGGTGCGAAGCGTCGTGTGACACATCTCGGGCGTCACGTCGCGTCGCCAGCGGGGAATCATTTGTTAGAACAGCAATAAAGCGGAGGATTACCAGCCGTCAGGAGGCGACAAACTTCCCAATAAGCCGCCGCCTTCCGGTACACCGCGACTCGCTTTACAAGAGTAATGATGCTTAATTTTAATGACGCGTCGCCGACCAGAGCGTCACGCCCACCGCCGCGCCGCCGCCCCGCCACCCGCGACGCGCCACCGCCCGGCCGCGCGTGACCCGACTGCACAACTAACACTGATATTGGAAGACTCAACGACGTCGACCGAAAGTCTGACGATAAATTTAGTTATTACTTGTGAAAATAGACGGAAGGAGATCGCTAACTTGTCCTCGTGAGAAGATAATGGATCATTGTGGGGGATGTTTTTAGTTACTTTACGAAAAAGGTCTTGTTAAAAGCCCCGTTATGTGAGGAGTTTTCGAATTGTATTCCGGAGTTTTCCGTTTTAACCAGAATTGACGATACAAATTTTGTTTTAGTGGTAAAAGTTTAGATTATATTTAGATCCCGTCTTACTAATCCGGGGTTTTATCACGTAAGTTTTAGCCGTTGTAAGTCTATCATCGTTTTTGAAATTGATATTATCGGAAAGAAATTTAAAACTTGTGCTATTAAGGAGTTATGCTTTTATAAAGTTGTAAAATGTAATTAATTTCCAAAGGGACTCATTAAATTAATCACAATTTGCTAATTACACACGAGTCGACAGGTCAACAGAACAAACGATGCGAGGTAACATTTATATGATAACAAAGTCAGATAATGTTTGTCATCGAATATGTACCAATTTATTGAATCGCAACGTTGGGAATGGACATTTCGGGTGTGCAAACAAGTCTATATAAAATTAAAGACAGCCGAGGGCGACACGTGGCGCTCGTCCGTCCGTCCGCGCTCAAAACTCGATGAATATTGTTTACAAATGCACCGCATCCATAACGAAAATGTTTGGTTGATACCACCCAACTGATATATCGATACTTTTCAATATTTCATCACGACGTAAATGGTTCTCGTGTTGTAAACTAGTTGAAAATGTTTGATTTGATTAAATGTTCATGTTTTTTGTATGCGATATTGTCACGGTGATTGATACATTGTGTTTTCTTTAGGGCAATTTATAAGTAGGTTGTGATTTTATTTGGGTAATAGGTATTGGCTAAAGTCTAGAGTATATGTTTCATACATTGGTTTTCTTCACGTTTTCTCCATTGCACAATATTTATAATTGCTGCATAACAGTACATCACAGTCCTCCTCACTCCATTATCTAGGCAGCTATATTGTTAGTCGACACCAGTAATTGGTGGCAGGTAGGTAACAATATTTCCCACGGTAGCAAATTGAATAAACACATCACCGTGCGCCTTAAACGACGAAAAGACAAGTCCAATAAAGCCGGGCACCGTAAGTGATAAATATTCTGCTATCTGCCGCCGCCACGCTCAACATATTTATGCTATCCTAGTCAGCTTTACTAGTTCGCTTAAGATATTTGTTTTTCTCGGAATAATACAATTACAACAATGTTTTTGTTACGCATTAAATCCTCCAAGTTTCTTTTGCAAACTGCCTTTGTGCCTCCGCTAAATTGATGAGTTTGGCACAGATTTTTGCGGATTGCTCACATTGATATGTTTACTGACGAAACGGTTTTAGCATTCGTTAAAAATAAAAATAACAGCATAAACGTATTATTTTTGTTGCTGGTTAAAGTTAATAAAATTAAAAATTTAATAATAAACACACACGAAATAATAAACTCATCATAAAATCATTTGACGTAGACACGCACAAATGTAAGTACGTAAGTAATATACCAACATACGCGAAAAAAAGAGATTCCCCTTCGAGAGAATTCGTGCTAAAACTGACAAACACGCAGGAGGGCTCCTAATTTTCATATCGAAAAAAAAAAAAATGGCGTCGTTGTACACATGTTGTTGCGTGAATTTCTCTTAGGGTCACGTATTGGCATCGTCTAATACAATTTGTTCGGAGACGCGGGCGCCCGCGGAATGCAAACACACCAGCGACACTTCATAACACATGACGATTATTCGCAATTTGTTGCCGGGACATGGGCGAAATAGAAAATATTTATGTGTTTCATATTATGTATTAACGGCACGTTTCCTAAAAAATATCAGGTACTTTTTCTCTACGTTTCATTATTTTAACTCTTATTTTCAGTTTTCTGACAAAGATAACTGGTTGAAAAATAAATAAAACATCGAATAGTATCTCCGTAATCAAGATGGAAGAGCATACCTATTTTAGTTCAGAAATATTGTGGTAGGCTTTGATCAAAAATATTCAGTTATTTACTGAAAGAAAAAACGTCATTCTCAATCCCTAAAATAAAACCTTTTATCTTGCTTCGTTAATTTAACCATAAAAAAAACAACACTATTTTGAGCAAGATATCGTCACGAATCTGTTTTAAAATTAAAACAATTTCCATTTTGTTTCATGACGTGGGAAGATTTACTTTAGAAAGCGTTTAGTAAACAGAATTTGCGAACGTTGAGTACATCGATATTACTCTCGAATTATTAAGTCTTGGCGGCGTCCGCCCGCAAAGTAAACACATGAATAATAGTCATGAATACTGTAAAGTAGCAGCGGTGTGCACCGGCCAGGGATTATCGGAATTTATGTGGCAGTGTGTGACGCACCTCCGCTTGTTCCACACGAAGAAAAATATTGTGGTTTGAGAGCTTAAATATTGATGGATTTATGAACGCTCTTAAAATTATGACAGGCTCGAGCTACCAGCAACTTTATTGAGTCTTATCTCGACGCTAGATTTATTGGTGTCTGTATCAAGTTTAGGGGAATGATTTTGTTGTTTTCACTTACGAGAGAATAAGAAAGTCGCCTTTGAAGGTACGTTATGTACTTCAGATCTGTTTCGGAACTCGAATCGAAACAACAAGTGCACTGAAACTGAAATAGTTTTATAGTAGCGAATGTTTTCTCAGGGATCTCTTGCAAATCTGGGTGTTTCGTAATGTTGGTTTATGTTCTTTGTCTTTTTATGTGTTTTTGCGGCTGTATGTACTCGCAGTGTCAACAAAATCTTCGATATACAAGATTCAGCCGAGGTATTTGACATTACGCGAATCTTGTATCAGATATCCATACAAGATACAACAATATATTTTCCCAGCAGGTAATAGTGAAATGTGATTGTGTAAATCTCAAAACGGATCCTGTGAACTTATTGTCAGTATAGAAAACTTACAGACGTCGAGGCAGCCATTGTACATTCATACGTCTGACGAGCAACAAAAGAAAATATTTTCTGAAAGAGTACTCCCAAACTAAATCATTTGAAGCAAGAATATAAGTTGCGAGTAGCAGACAGATGGCGCAAGTTGAGGTGCGAATAAACTTTGAGTGGAAAAACTTATTCCTCCGCGGATCGTCAGCGGGCGCAGTCTGTGCCCCCGGGACACCTTTAACAATTTGTAAGTTATTTATTGCTGCCGAGAAAATATCATTAACCCTTTAAAATCTAACAGCTTTACACAAAGTTCTGTTTTCCGCAAGTATTTACGTAACAGTTCAAAGGGTTTGTTTTTTGAGGTTAGAAATCATCCAATGATTTTCTCCACTAATAGCAGAATCGTCTCAATAACTCCTTTCGTTACTTTATATTCATATATTTATGTATATATATATATATTTATTATGTATTATGTATTTTTTTTATGTATTAATTATATATGTATGTTTATTTGAACTTTAAGTATCTATACTTTGTACTCATGTTTTCTAAAACATGTTCCTTGTTATGCACCTACCATTTTGTCTCTTCACAACCCTAGGTGGACTGGTAGAGAATGCCTAAGGCATTAAGTCCGCTTTTATACTTTGTGTTGCATGAAGATTAAATAAATAAATAAATGATTTCTCTCGCTCTAGGGTAGAGCTAGAGGGCGTCAAACCTTTACTGATTGATTTTACGAGTATGTTCCTTTAGTTGCCCTTTACGTTCTAGGACCATTAGTATCCCTTTCATACTTTTCCTCATCGGGAAAGGTATCGGCTCTGCTGGGCCACTACGGTTTGCAGATATCTCTTTGAGGCATGCGTGGACCACTAAGTATCGTCAACGACTCTGATTCGGTTCTTATAGGACGAGCGGACAACGAGCTACCCATTGCACGCCGACCGTAAGCCCGCGCCTACGGTGCCCGGACATTTTTTTCGAAATTCTCCATGAACAGTTCACAGCAGGTGCACTCCGCTTGTAAGGAAGCGTTTCCACAATCTACACGTCCGCGACATTACTATAAATTACAATAGTACCATCTGCCCCTAAAACTAATATAACTTTTCCAACTATTCGTTACATTCTAAATATTTCTGAGTAGTCGTCAAGTTGGCTCGTTCCGAACAAAGTTGACGGGGTTATTTCAACTAAACTAAACTATTACTTATGAAAACTGAGTTAACATGCAAATCTTCGTCCATTCCGAGAGGATCTTGCTTACGTAAGCGCTGTTTAATACTTCGCGCATACTTATACTTTTCTTTCTTTTTAAGTCTTACCAAAATTAAGATTTTACGACACAAAAATGGTAACCGGCTGCTGAGGTTGCTCATCTGGTGCTATCCAGCTGCTGCAGAGTTATAAGTAGCGGTAGTTTATGGACTTACTAGCTTAAGTAAGCGGGTTTGCCCGCGTAAAAGTAAAGTTGTCCATACAAATTTTGGACGCCCATTTCATCCCTTTAGGGGGTAATTTTTGGAAAATCCTCTCTTAGGGATTGTCTATGATGACCTATAGGATGCCTTTTGCAAAAATTCAAGCTTCTGATCCCAGAAATTTAGGCTGTGCGTTGATATATGTAAGTCAGTTCTTCCTTTTATATACACCGTTAAATTTTGGTGGTTTTAATCCCGCGGAGGGTCGATTTGGTATATGAAATATTATCGATTTGTAAAGAGAAAATTAAAAAATGAAATACTTAAAAAAATTATTGAATTAATTTACGCATGTACGAAATTAATTTCTTTAAGTAAACGTCAGCTGAGCGAGGCCAA
This sequence comes from Leucania comma, assembly GCA_958295575.1. Classification (NCBI taxonomy): domain Eukaryota; kingdom Metazoa; phylum Arthropoda; class Insecta; order Lepidoptera; family Noctuidae; genus Leucania; species Leucania comma. The sequence goes on from OY282468.1 coordinate 10,828,305, forward strand.
TGAACTGTAGGTGGTTAGTACGCATCGACCGACAACTACCTACAAGGTCATTGACTCGTTTACTTAAAGAAATGAATTTTGTACATGCGTATATTAAATCGAGTTTTTGAAAAAAAAAAATTTTTTTTCTTTACTAATCGATAGTATTTCACGTACCGAACTGATCTTTCTCTGGATTAAAACGACTAAAATTTAACGGTGTATAGAGTTAGGTTAAGTGGGGTCAATTTGCCTGCTGCATTCTTCCCGTCCTTCCAATCCAATTTAAGTGTCATCATGGCTAGAACGAATAGGTTCTTAATAAACTAGTGCGCTTCTCCATCAACGATTGCATCTCTGCTTACCATCAGGTGGGATTGCAGTCAAGTATTACTTTATATCAATTAATATATGTAATGCTGGGCACACTTTTAAGTGACAAATTCACTCAAGATTTTATAGTTGTAGTAGTTTGATAGTTTTATATAAAAATGTACTAGTGAATAAGTCGTTAGTGTGCCATAAATAAATATATTAAAAAAAAAAATGTTATCAGCTCTGTTGGTGCAGTGGTTGAGCGTTTGGCTGTTATGCTGCGTAACACGAGTTCGATTCTCGCACATAACAAATATTTGTAAAGCCTAAAGAGATTTGTTCTGGGTCTGATTATCTTGTGTATTTGAGTTTACATGTTTGTGAACGCAGGTATACAGGAGTCAAAAGTTAAATCGAAAGTTTATTTTTAAAATAAAAGTTCATTTTAAAAAGTTATCATTTTCCGACCTATTGACATCAGCCATTCAGTTATTAAGAACTAGTGGTGTGCATTTTCCGGTCGGTTCATGCATGAAATGATGCCTCGTTTATGGTATAGTGAAGAGTTTTCAATGTTATCAATTGAGAGGCAAATATCCGTGTTTAAACGCGATATAATTTGTTAGTCGCTTCTCACAATTTTCACGGAATTAATGAATTTTTTATTTGACATGGTCAGTGAATTATTTATTTTTAAACGAAATCTAGACTATCTAAAACACGACTTCTCTTTACCAATACCTATTAGGCACTTTATGCGATCGGCAATTTTAGTGAAATAAATCGTAATTTCGTATAACAACTTTGGCATTGGCACCATTTATTTGCTACAACACAGAACATACACGAAAGCACAATTAAATTATAAAAACTAAGCACATATACAAATATAAACAATATCCACAAAGAAAAATAATTAACACATGTAGGTACTTAGAAAGAGAAAAAAAAACAAAGATGGGAGCCATGGTGCGGTGTGCATCTCAGTGTTGTCTCAATGTCTTTGGAAAATAGATACCAAAACTCGATTGTAAACATTTCTGAAACCTATTTTTATAGGCATAGTGGGAAAGTGTGTCAGATTTTAACTGACTAAATTACACCTATATGCCTACTTTCCGATCCCGATTTCAGGCCACCGTAGGCGCGGGCTTGCGGACGGCGTGCAATGGGTAGCACGCTGTCCGATCGTCAGGTAACCGACCGGACCGAGCCCAAGTCGTCGACGGCGCGTTCTGTTCCCGCGCGCCTCAAGGAGCTGTCAGCACACCGAAGAGGCCCAGCCTGCTAACTGCAGGCAGGCAGGGTCGAAGCCTACTGGGGTCATGGGTTAACTTCCGAAAGGAATACCCGGCCCCGGCACGATAGGCTACGTAGGAACGGGGTAGGTTTTTAGTCAGTAAGAGTCTGACAATACTTCCCGCTCCGCCCAAGGGCGGGATTTGTCATTGGATGATTTTACCTACCATAAAAAAAACCTATATTCCTACTTTTCTCTGGATTCTATTTCGGAAGTCAATTCCCATGAATTGACTTCCGAAATCCATCCTTAAAACAATCACTATTACATTTATTGCGTTTCCCAAAAGCGGTAGTCAATAAAAACTCTTAAAATAGTTCACAGAAAAGTCTATAATGAAATGACCTACACTTTAAACGTAAATTAAATATGCATTTTCAATATTCTTTCATTGCAGAACTACGATGAGCTTCAGGTAACTAAGTACGTATAGCTGCAAAGATCGCAGCGCTAAAGCTGAGTTTATCACAAATTATTTTTTCATGTTATTCCCACTATAAGAAGAAAACTTTTTTTTAAAGATAACAAAATATAATGTATATAATGTCCTTACACAATTTATTAATGAATACTGTAATATGAAAATATTGTAATATAAACCTTTTTTTGAAAGAGTAACCATGGAGTTTCTTGCCGGCTTTTCTCCATAGGAAACGACCAATTTGGAACCGTGCACTAGCTTCTGACGTTTTATAAGTGCCCATGTAGGCCTATTTAAAATAAAAATATTTTGATTTTGAATATAAGAGAAACAAATCAAATATCTCGACTTAGCACACGAGGTTGTCGACATGTGGAATGTGGACTCGGCTGTCATTGTACCGATTGTTGTGACCGCCAATAGCCTTATAGCCAAAAGCTTCGAAGACCATCTGTCGAAGCTGTCGTTGCGCGGCTGGATCAAGGGCCTGATACAGAATGCAGTACTCCTCGATACGGCTCGCATTGTGAGGAGGTTCCTGTCTCTGGAGCCCTAACCACCGGTAGCTTGGACCCAGCTCCCGATACTAATATGTTTTATATTCTTTTTTTGTTTTTTTTTTTAATTTTTTTTAAATTAATATTTTAAAAATGTAAATATTATGTAAATAAGAGAAATAATACTACTAAATATAATAAACGAAATAATAATTATTAATATTAACACAAGAAATAAAATTAAGAATTTTTATTCTAGGAATATGATTTTGCATACAAACTCAATCCCCCCTCTTAAAAGTTGAATTTCTAAAAATCCATTTTTAGTGCTCGCCTAAATAATATAAAGAAACCTTGAGTAAAATTTCACGTTCGTAAGCTCAGTAGTTATGGTTGTACGTTATTATCAGGCAGTCAGTTCGAATTCGTGATTGAGTGCAATGACCTGTAGGTAGTTGTCGGTCGTTTCGTCCTAACTACCTACACGGTCATTGCACTCGATCAGCTGATGTTTACTTAAATAAATTAATTTCGTTCATGAGAATATTAATTTGAGTTTTATAAAAAAAGTACTTCATTTTTTAAATTTACTTTTATAAATCAACAGTGTTTCATGTACCGGATCGACCCTCCACGGGATCAAAACGATCAAAATAGCTGACTTGGCAAACTTCGTACCGTTTAATAGTCTATGAAAATAAAGGTTTTTTCCCTGAAATTTTCCATATTTTCTTACCCTTTAAACCTACGAATATTTCAAGACTAAAATTGGCCAAATCGGTGCAACCGTTCTCGAGTTCTATCAATTTTTATGTATAAGAAGATAGATTGCCAAGAATTGCTCATTTCAATTAACCATGTAAACGCACCATAACTTAGTCAAAGAGAGCCGATCTCTTATAAACCCCGTCAGTATTTCAGGAGCTATTACGCTGTTTTTATATCCTAGCCAGCCTTAATGAATGCAAGGACTAATTTTTGTGAGTACCATAAGTCTGGTACTTAAGCTCATAAGTTCTCGTGTGTGACATTGCACTTTACTTAGTTTTCTGTTTTACTCGTACTTTGCAGATTTTAATCATGTGCTGTGCTTTCTTGATGTTTTTTTGGTTAACAAAATTAATTACGAGTAAAGGTTTTTAATGTTTTAGTAGAATATAATATGGTTGTTTTGGTTTTTAGAATCAATTTCTGTTATTCAAAAGAAATTGTTATTATTTTTTTGATCTACAAGTACTCAAGAATATTAAATGATATTTTATTGAAATTCCTTTCATAATATGTAAAAAAAATAATGAGCACAGTGCCATGAGCATAACAATCAGTTAATTAAACATTCACGATTCCAATGTTTACGCAATTACATATAATTTAAGTTATAAAACAAAACCTTAATTTCTCACTTAATTTTCGCGTTTTCTATAGTTCCTAGGTTTTCACGAAATAAAACACTCTTTAATAGTTCATTAAATCAGAAATTTTACAAGTAATATTAAAGTAAAGTATGGTGGCGCACGCTACGAATACGGCCCGGGGCAAATTCATGGGTTGGTTAATGCACGCTATGGCAGAGCTCAAACATGCAATGCACTATTGAAGGAGACTGCTAAATAGTTGCATTTTTAAATAGTTGATAATAACGTGTTTGTGCTAAATAGCCTTGTCATAATGCATAGACACACACTTAGTTCTAAGTACTGTTTTTTAGGGTTCCGTACCTTAAAAGGAAAAATTAGAACCGTTATAGGATTACTTAGTTGTCCGTCTGTCTGTCAAGATCCTTTATTTCAGGAACGCGTGGAAGTGTCAAGTTGAAATTCAAATTTTCAGTCAGTGCTCGAGTCCGAGTCGCGCTTGCCAAGTTTATTTATTTGCCTGACTACCGTCTGAGTAAAAGCCTACAGATGAACAACGTCTTGTCATCGACTATGTCAGTTTTTTTTTTCAAATATAGTAGCATATATATACACCGTTAAATTTTACTCGTTTTAATCCCACGGACGGTCGATTCGGTACATGAAACACTATCGATTTGTAAAGAGAAAATTAAAAAATAAAGTACTTTTTATTTAAACTCGAATTAATTTACGCATGTACGAAATTAATTTCTTCAAGGAAACGTCAGCTGAGCGAGGCCAATGAACTGTAGGTAGTTAGTACGCAACGACCGACAACTACCTACAAGATCATTGACTCGTTTACTTAAAAAAAGAAATTGCTAAGATTGAGAAGAGCTTTTTAGCCTGATAAAGGTGTAACTTCATGTAGTTGTTTTATATTTTTATGAGTTTAAAAAAATACTTATTATAGCTACGTCTGAGGCTACGGTTGCCTATGCGCAACTAATGGTCATCGACACTGTCAGTTTTTTTTAAGTATCACAGCACATACTTAGATTTACCTTTAGCCTTTTAGCCTGATATAAATCTATTTTAATGTTTTATTTTTTAAAAGAGTTTAAAAATAATAATTTATTTTACTAGTATTATTTATCCAGTGTGTTAACGCGCAGGAGTGCGGCGTGTGGGACGCACTGTCACCATCTCCCTACTCCCTACAATTGTGCCTAAATAAGTGCGTGTACCGCGGTCTTCAGCGTCTACGTCTGCATTGTTTAGTTTGCCTCGTATTTCTAAATCCAAAATTGACAAAAATGAAATTGCCAGTATTAAATGTATAAAATCATCTCCGAGTATCTATTTCAGCTCCTATCTATACAGACAATCTGTCTAAGCCTAGACAAAAAAATATTATGACTCACCTAGACTGTGTGAGTCACAAATATTATTTTTTTTCTTTCTTCCTTTATTTCTTTCAGAACAAATACAGCTGTGCTCCTACATTAGATACAAAACCCAAAATCTGCAATTTTGTGATAGAAATAAGCTATTGCCGTAACTGCTAATATTTTCCCGACGGAAATTCGATATTATTCAGTCTAACCAGGAAATCGCACCCTGAAATAGCCAACCGGTAACTTCCTGAGGAGTTATTGTTGCGATTAATTTTATTGGCCTTAAGTTATCATGCTATTGAAATTAACGCAATTTTATTAGTGATGCTTTATTTATGGTAATCATTAAAGTATAGCGCGTCCCAAATTATTAACAGAAGCTATTAGGTCCCTATTACCGCAGATCATGAAATAGCTTTAAATTTATTGAATTAGTACCTAAATTTTGAACTGTATTAAAATTATAATGATTTCTATATGGAGTAGCCCATGCTAAAAGTATTACTGAATAATTCAATTTCAAAATAATTAACCTAATTAGGTAAAAGTGTGGCGTGAACCTTTGAGGAGGCAAATTGTGGCAGCTTTTATTTCAGTGTGTTGCTATTTGTTGGTCAATTTTTAGTCATGGCAAGGTAAGAAATCCATATATAGACCCTCAAAAGATTCAGCATTTATTAATGAAAACGTGCCTTCAAGGAATTTCTATTAAAAATATCAGTTTTAGCTAGCTTACGTCATCAAAGGCACTAAAAGAAAAAAAAACTTTGTTACTTTTTTTTAATATACTTACACATTATTAAAAAATAATTAAAGAGCATTTCCCTTATTATTATATAATCGTATATTGGTATTTATATATTAATATGATTGTTATGAAGGGGATGGAAAAGGGCTAGTTTGTGAACAGGGTGGACATAAAGCAGTTTAGAATTATGATTTTTTGTATTGTGCTTTTGGGTACAATATTGACTTGTTTACACTGTCCTTACATAATTTTTAATACTGTAATAGGGAAATATTTCCAATAAACCATTTTTTTAAAGAGTAACCATAGAGTTTCTTGTCGCTTCTTCTACATAGGAAACAACCAATTTGGAATAGCTAGCTTCTGACGTTTATAAAACTATTTTGTTTTATTTTTTTATTTGATTAAATCGTATAAGTGAGTTTTTGACTGACCATATAACAGTGCCGAAAATATAAAGGTTTGACATATTATTTCTCTATCTTTATATACACCAGAACCCAAAAGCCTGCCCTTCGAAAGGGTTACCATGGCATAGAATGCATCGACTAACTGAACGGACTTAGGTGGGCTTTAGTCAGTAAATGTTTGACACACCTCTGTACACCCAATTTTTTTAAGGTCGTCTCTCACTCTAGGGTAGAGCGGGAAGACGTGTCAGACTTTTACTAACTAAAACCGCATCTTTGTTCCTGCCAGCAAATCGTAGGGGCCCAGCAGGGTCGAAGCCTACTGGGGCCAAGGGTCTGCTTCTGAAAGAAAGGCTCGACCCTGGTATGAAAGGTAACGAAGGAACGGGGTGGGTTTTTTAGTCAGTAAAAGTCTGACACTATCTCTTGCTCCGCCTAAGGGCGGGAGATGTTATTGGATGATTTTCCCCATCAAAAAAAACAAAAATAAACCTGTGTTCCTTGCCTTTGCGTTCTAGGACCAAGCGTAACCTTTTCAGAAGTCGACCAAAGACCCTGGTACCGACCTCGCTCCACCCAAGAGCGGAGGAATTATTTTGATGATTTCTCATTTAAAAAAAAAGGAGCCTTCATCTACCCTATAGCTTCTACAGTACCTAGGTAGTCACAAAATGAACGTCTTAAAAAACTATCAAGCAAAACTAATTCACTTACTTTCTGCAGTTAAGTAAACGCGTTTTTACTGCAGAATTTCCCATTTCCTATACTAACAGATGAAAATAATAAATGCAAATATAAAACTTAACATTTCTTAACTCAAGTGCTATTTAAAGTAACTAATTCAACTGAAGTAAAGTCTGGTCACAAAATAGGTTTAACGTCAACCACGACCGATTTGATTAAGTTAATTTCTGGCAACTTTTGAACGGCACTTGTTAAGAAGTACGATTGTAAATTTTAAAATGTTAAACTGTGAACTAATTTAATTTACGCTGCCGACAAGTTGACGGACGTAATTAACGGGATTAGCTACGTTTCTTTGGTGTTAAACTGTTTAAACTTATGATTTTGTGGAATATTGTGACATGGATTGTTCCTACTGCGTTGTTTCGGCACAGAGAGGTGAAGATAAGCCTTACACCTCGGCGTCTACATAGACGCCTCAGGCGACAAGATTTTCAGGATGATTCCGGACGGCAATTAATAGATATGTCACCGTCCGTCTAGTAGGAGGCCTTCCAACATTACTTAACAACGTATCTTCTTACTTGACTTTTTTTTTTATTGATGATAGGTTCGCGCTTGACCGCTATCTCACCTGATGGAAAGCGACGATGCGGTCGACGATGGAGGGCGCTTACCTAGAAGTAACCTATTCACTCTTGACTTAAAGATTCCCGGGTTGTAGCCATCAGGAAACACAGACTCCGGCAGGGAATTCCACTCCTTAGCTGTACGCACAATGAACGTGTTTCCGTTAACGTCACCAAAACGTTTTCTGCGTATAGAGGGGATATCCATCATGTACAGGTGGCGCAACGCTGTACGTCTGGTAGTCCGATGATAGAATGAGCTAGGTGGAATTAAGCTATGCAATTCCGACGCACACTCCCCAAAATCCCCCCGATGTTTTTATCATCACAAATATCTAGGCTCTAAACAAGCTAGAATATATATTTCTTTAACATACACTTACCCAGTCTCATTCAGAGTATCAACGGAAAGTCAAAAGGATTTTCGCCTTACCTGGAAGCAAAAGAAAAATCGTGTAAATATATTATAATAATAACTCGCTATGATTTACAAAATAAACACGCATATCAGCTTTTGACATGTATTGTACAGATAACGCTTTGAACATTTGATAAAATTGAGTTATCTAAGGAAAATGAGGAAAGAGAATTTTCTCTAAAAAAAGAAAACCGGAAACCAGGAAAACATTATTTTTTGTTATTTTTGAAAGTATAGTCTTCGCATCTTATCTTAACTTAGTGGTCTGGTTTCCGCCCTCAGTCCTTGGTGAACCATTTCAGCCTTTATTCCAGCCTGCCTACCTCACTCCAAAATCAGATGAGGCAAATTCCGCCCTTGGGCGGAGCGGGAAATAGAGTCAGACTCTTACTGACTAAAAACCTACCCCGTTCCTTCGTTGCCTATCGTACCGAGGCTGAGCCTTTATGCTCCCAGGTGTGAGTTTTTCGCTGAGACCCGAACACTCAAAGACCACAGCAAGCACTATTTTGTTTCCGCCGTCTCCATGCAGACTCTGCATAGAGGGCTGGCCGTGACATTCATTGTGTTGAACTGATTATTCAGTGAGCAGTGTCTGGTGATGGTTCTTGCCACCAGACGCAGGCTACATCAGTCCAGTCGTGGAAGGATTCTAGCCTATATTGAATCTAGTATGTAATAATCGCCTCTGTATTAGGTACGTACTTTTTAATATGTCCGCTCTATGCTCGGATATTTTCGACAAAGTGTGATATGTAAGGCCTTTGAGGTCTCGTAATACAATAGCATATCTGAGCTCGCAACCATCACGTGGTCTATTGTATGTGAATTTAAATGTTTGTGAATGCACCCACTATACACCGTTCAATGTTGATCCCGTGGAGGGTCGATTTGGTACATGAAACTATCGATTTGTAAAGATAAAATTAAAAAATAAAGTACCTTTTTTCTAAAACTCGAATTAATATGTACGTATGTACGAAATTATTTTTTTTGAGTAAATGAGTCAATGACCTTGTAGGTAGTTGTCAGTTGTTGCATACTAACTACCCACAGGTCATTGAACTCGGCCAGCTGAAGTGTACTTGAAAAAAAAATCGTACCTACATGCGTAAATTTATTACAGTTAAAAAAAGTACCTTATTTTTTTAATTTTATATTACAAATCGATAGTGTCCATGTACCGAATCGACGCTCCATGAGATTAAAACGATCAAAATTTAACGGTGTATACAAGTAATTCCTAATGTGACTTTTGACAGTCGATATTTTATAAAGGTTAGAAGAAAGTATTATTTTATCTCGACAGCATTTTAAATTGATAAATAATAACAGATATACTTAATAGGTGTTTCATTTACAATCCTAATTTCATTTAATTTAACATTTATAACCTTTTAGTAAAATTCTATTTAAAATATTTAATTTTTCATAGGCCTACTTATAAAATGTCCAATTGTAAACGGTTCCAATTGATAATTTCCTGTGAAGAAGAACCGGCAAGAAACTCCAAGTGTAGATACATAGAAAAAAAAAATACTACTTTAATCCATGAACCAAAGCCACTCTACCTCTCACTAGTTGTTCTGTACTAGTGAGCAATCTTTCTCAAAGTGGAATCTTAGGCCAAGATCATCAGAGCGGGTGACGGATGGCCGCAGACACGCAGTCCTGACTCCTCGACTATGATGGATGTGGCGGTGCGCAGTCCCGGGAACGTGTTGGCTTATTACGAACAATAACATACTTCACAAACAAAATCTCCGTGTGTGACGTTCCATTATTTTATTAGATTAATGTTTATGTTGAACGTTACACGAGATTTTGTAGTTTTTCTAGATGGGGATCTTGTTTCGGCCATAGTTTGTTTGAAGATAAAGCCAGGCATATCTATTAATATTTTTCTTTGAAATTTTGTTTTATTTCAGTGTTTGTTGCGAATATTCATAGCACTATGATTAAAACTTAATTTTCGGGCTAGAAAAAGATCTGAAAATTTTATTGGTTCATATTTTTTGAAATGGTATTTGTTTGAGGTGGGAGATCAATAAATTACCTCTTCAGCTCTAGATTGAAACGAGAGGGTTTTAAGTAAACCCAAAGTTCTTTGCTTCTTAAAACCGTAGAGGCCTAGCAGGGCTTTTAGGGCTGCGGAAAATTTTGTGAACAGGAAACCCGAATGCAAAGGAAAACTGAAGGACAAAGGTTTGGTACTTATTAGTCAGTAAAAGTCTGACAACGCCCTCGCAAAAATCCAAGAGCAGGAGAAGTCATCGGATGATTTTTCACGTCAAAAAAGGGCATTAACTCTTTTAAACGTTCTCAAAGAATTAATTGCGCCCTAAATAAAGTTTTCAGTTAGATCTACTGATTTATTTCAAAGATTAACAAAAACAAAGTTCACAACAAATTCAACCAGTGTCTTCTCAACAATCAACATGATATTAAACTCACTATTATTCAAGTTATGATAGTAAGCTACAGCGGATAAAATGGATTGTCGGAGTTAAAAGTTTAGCTTCAGCGAAGTTTTAGGCCTGTGGCGGGACAGACGGGCCCGCGATAATGGCGCGTCACTCATCCGCTACTGGATGCTACAGATTTACATCCCCGTGATTTATGACTTCTTCATAGAGAGGGGAAAAAATGTACAGGAAAATATAGGGAGGGCGCCCCACGCCTCCTCTCTTGCTCGAGCGGCGGCGACGACGAATTGAAAAAACTCCTTGTAAGAATTCAGCAATCGCTACAATAGAATATTGCGTCTGTTTTGATATACTTACTCAATTTGAAGTAAATCGTCAAAGAGGATGACGATACCTTTTTCTTGTTTTATTTATTCAAAAAATTACGTTTCAGTGATTATAAGTTCTCGTATGATGTCTTAGAATATATTAACCTAAATACTTAAGTATATGAGCTTGTGCGTGCACGGGTAGCGGAATTAATCTTTGTGCGCGTCCCTTTTAAGCATTCTAATAATTTACTTCGGGTTGTAGTACATATTTAGGTTTGAAAGATGGGCAATTTGGAAGACTAATGGCGTAAAACTCAGAGGTCCGGTATTGATATTCAAAATTTGCCGCAGGCTTGCGTTCAACGTCAAGAGGAATTCCGATAATGTGCGTATTAAAAATTGTACTTTCATTTTAGATAGATCATTTATCATATATTCAGCAAAAAATATGTAAAAATCTTAGTGGAACTAACCTGTTGATGTTTTTTTTTTCTTTGAATGTCTTTGCTATTGGCTTGTACCTACCTAAAGATTTCCAAAGTGATTGTATTTTTTGTTCGTATCTCGTGAAAACTCAGACGTGAATATAGAGTAAGGATCGCGCGGTATGCTTCACGAACAAAATAGAAAAAGGATATTGAATCGGTAAGAGAATGCCGTAACTTAAGAAAATGTCACCCTCTATCAAGCGCGACGCCGACGTGTAGCTTGTATCGAGCCGTGTTCTGATATTGTAACCGACACAATATTCCAAAGATTTTACAAAAACAAGACAATATTTTTCAAAAATTAACACCACATTATTTTCGTTCAAGCTTTATTTTCATGCTGAGATTTTTTTGGGAAAAATTCTCGGATCTTTTCCAAAACAAATGTAAAAAGGTCATCCTTTTATCTCACAATTTGCAATTTGAATACGCAGACAAATTAATCCGGCAAAAAATTTACCAAAAGAATACAAAGCGGCAGCGCGGGAACAACGGTCTGCTCCGAAATATGCGACAGAGGATATCATTACATTCTGCGACCACTGCTTACACACAGGCCCCGCTGCTCGCTGCTAACCTGACTTTATCACGTTTAACTTTTCCGTTCCAAGTAGTGGAAGTAGCTTTAGCACAAAAGACGTAGAGGAAATAATTTAATTTAAAAGTACCGACTAGCGGGACACTCGGTTTACCGCCTCACTGTATCCTACACGAGCGTCTCGTGCGGCGCCTACTCCTTGATATTCAGTGCGCGTACTTCAATTTCAAAGGTGGCGTTTGTTATATCTTAACAATGAAAATCACGCAACGCATTCAGACAAAAACAAGAAATCTTCAGTAACTAATTTTCGTTTCCAGTCTCCAGTGAATACCCGAGGACGTGTGGAAAATATCCGAGGGTTTCTGACGTGTTTTGGCTCGTTGGGAGATAATAACCTGTCTTGTTTCCCGTCGCGCTCGTCAGCGTGTCTCCGCTGCCGCGCGGCACGACTCAGTCCTCGGAAGGGACGCTGTACGTCGTTTTGTCACTAAGGCATCATTTGTACTGTTTGCCAGACCGTTATTGGGCTTGTTTTTGGCAAACTCGCAGCGTATTGCGACGCCCTGCGCCTTTACGCCTGAAATGAAAGACCGTTTCGGTTCAACCGAGAATTGGTTGCCTTCATTAGGGGTCTCTGTTTGCGCGTCTGGCGAAACACTGTTATTTAAACTAATTAACTGGGTATTGTGATGTTATAGAGAAAATAACGAAAACATTAATCTTCACTACTACCCTTTTATTAAGAACGTAATGCTTTCATCTGGTTTCAAATTGGCTTCGTACGCTGTTGTTGTTTCGATTAATTCGGAGCGAGCTATTGTCACTGGCTTACGTCGATGTGAACTTAATTCACCTGTAATGGCTGAGTAACTGAAATAAATAAGTCTACCTAATTTTATTTTGTTGTTCAATTTGTGATGAAAGTGCGGCCCGCCCTCGTCCCGCCCCGCGGCTCCGCTCCAAATGTATATTAATGTGCTACCCGAACCACAACAGTAATACTGTTTTCTTTTTACATCCACGACCTCGAAAGCTTTTACTAGTGTCAACTATTACGCTTGTTTTACGGTTTGAAGTAATGTCATTGTATAGATGAAGAAACAAAGGAGACTGGCATTGGTGGAATAGTTCGTAAATATAAGACTTTACTCGAAGGTTGCAAGGAGAAAATCTTGCCTAACGACTGAATATCGTGAGCGAGAAATGTCACGATCCGCGCTGTGAGCTTGTGACTCAGGTTTATAATAATATTTTTTTTTAGTTTGAGCCACAGGATATGCATCGTGGGGAACAAGACTAGGAACGTAGCTATTGTTAGCTTATTGATACATTGAAGAGTTTGATGAGAAAACTGACATTTTCGTATGTAAAGTCGTCAAAAATTGCTCAGTTAAGAAAATATTCCTGTCAGGCATCGCCACTAGTGACAAAACGCGAATCGAGTGGTCGAGCCGTGAGCTTTGCTATGCCATTATCGTCCTTAAGGTGAGCTTGCGGAACTTTGGCCGATTGTACCTGCAGATGGAAGAATGTCCGAAATCCTTTAGATATTCATTATTCTTTATTAGAACATTATAATGAATCGTCTTTTAATTATGGAATTATTTTGTGTATTTTAACTACGAGGTACAAGGCTTACTAAGGATCCAAATAATATTTAAGTACCTTTAGTATCAAATAGAAGAAGAATGACCAGTGTAGACCTTCTCGCAGAAGTCATTATAATATTTTGAAAAATACTTTTTTATAGTTTAAATTTTTTTTTTTACTAAAAAAATGTGATACGTTATTGTTCTCAAAATACAGTTGACAACCCTACCTAGTAAGAGCCCACATGATATTTAAAGGGTCGGACAGATGGAAGAATGACCAATGTGGACTTTTTCGCTAGAACCAGTGTCACTAATTAGCAGTTCCTAATTTAAAGTAATCACCGCATTACGGAATCAAAATTCAACTCCGCTAATTCAGGGGAAATGATCCGTGAATTAAATAAAAAAAAACAAAACAGATGAGGCGGTAATACCTTGAGCCCGCTGCGCAGTCCGTCGGTCCGGCCGTGGATCCTGTGATGACGTAAGAATTTTATTACCTCCCATAGCCTCCCGCAAACCGCACTCCCCCGCCAGTGGTTCCGTTTCAAGAGGATTAACTTGTAATCCCACAGGAGGACCAATATCATTCATTAGAATGCTATTCCCAGCTTTATTACGTCTGACACAATGTTTTCGTCGGCATTCGAAAATGGTTTTAAATTACTTTTTAACTGTGATTCATATGAAAAATATTGAGTGGACACCCGGTGTTTTCGGACCTTCCATTTATTAAAAATCGAAATTTATGTCTACTGTTGTAAATAAGTGGCGATGCAAAAAGGAAATCTGCAAGAGCTAAGTTTAATTAATTCATAAAATAGCTCGCGGCAGTTGAAGAAATAACAAAGAAAATTGTATTGTGTTTGTCGCCCACGCTAATTATAATAAATGACCCAATGTTGTAGCCTAGCCCTAGTTCTGCCTAAGCAAGCAATTTAAAAGACAACTCAAACACTGGCTGCTATTTTCATTCCATTCTTCCAACTTCCACTATCCGCTTTAACTTTATTTAAAAGACATTTTAAAATTCGAACGAGTAGCTTCTAGTTTTGAATTTATCGGCTTTTAAAAGATTTTTTTGTATAGAGAATGTCGGTAGTCTAAATAGATGTTCTATTTCGAATACATTCTTGATTCGAATTTTAAAATAAAACAAACCTTTTGTTAATTAGGATTGTCGTATTCGAGTAGGTAGGTACATGACAGCTGTCACCTGTCAATACGCAACGAACTCACACATTAGAATCTTACAGACAGTTCAATTAACAGTAGGGTGTGCTCAATCGTAGTGCGTAGGTACAAGGACAATGCCGAGGCAGGCCGAGCCGCGATGAGCCGTGGTATTAAATCTAGATTACCGTTTGGCGTTTCCGCTCGACTGGATAATCAACGGGACTATATTAAAGCTATCAGTCACGTGACGCATGACAAGCTACGCGTGTTGTCACGCGGAACATTCGCATATCAAACGTAAATTGTGGGCTAGTGTCGTGACAATTACACATTTTCATGGGTTAAAGGATCGCACTGTACACATTGGAAAGCCATTGTTTGTATTTATTCAATAATGTGAAGAGTAAAATCGAAACTATTTTTGTGTTGTATGTTGTGTGCTTATTGATAACTGGTAAGTTAGCTAATATTATTATGGACTAGCTTTTACCCGTGGTTTTACTCGTAAAGCCTAAGAAATCAGCTTTCAAAGTCCAAGGCTGGGCGTTGATGAGTTTGTGAGTCAGGTCTTTTCTATTTATGTAGGTACAGTACGCGGCAAACAAGTTGAATCCGTTGCTATGGTTACACACAGTACCCCAGACCCACAAATCGGTTACTGCGCATTCAAATTCGACCGCCATTATGGTTCAACTTGTGTGTCGAGGGTTATAAATGATAGTAAAGAAATAAGCCTAAAAAGCTATTAACCGTATACCATTCGGCGATCAGTTGTCGACAACGACCGCATTACCAACTTTACGATGACTCCAACGCGATCGATAGAATTAATTCAACTCCTCAAATTACAATCTCTCATAAAACATGGGAAATTGCGTCGCATTTTTTCCGTGCGTCGTTTAATCCAAATCGAATATTTGAGTTAAGCGGGCACCATAAAATATGATTAGTGGTTATGTGGGGACCGGCGCTGGCGACACCAACGGCAAATACGCCGGACGGCCTAGGCAAACACGGGCCGGACCGCCCCAGGCCAAACCCGCACCATTCACAAATATTGTTTCGCCTGATCTTCATGTTTCTGACAGTTGATGGGAAAATATGTCTGATTTATTGACTACTCTGGAATCAACAGGAAAATTAAACAAAAGAATTTTTATTTTCGCTTGACTATTGTTTTTATTACATTTTGCGTTGCTTTCTGAAATGGTGAGTGAAACTTATAAAAATATCACTTACAAAAATATCAACACAACTCGCTCGAATTCGCAAATGATAAAACTTCTAAATAAGTTTATACAATCATAATCTTATACATAAGGAAGGTACCTACACCTACTGTAAGTTATTGTTAAGCTCCACGTGTACGCACTTACGCGTACCTACCTATATGACCTCTATTCATAATGATTATGGCAAATAATATCTTTTGTGAGCGGAACACTATCAGGTTTTATGTCATAATTATGGCGGGACGTTGCCCGGGGCGGTATCCGCCCAGGCGGCGGCAGGCCCGCCAATGTGTTTTCACCCGACGCTGCGTAAAGGCGATTTTTACAAACGACGCGACTTCGCCCAACGCCTGCATTAATTGGATGCACTGACCGCGGTGCTGTCCGGATGAAAATATTTACGTTCTCCGCAAAATATATTGGAATATTTCCAGGTGATCGGTGACGGGTCTATTATGTGAGTACGTGGTGGGCGAATCAGGCAGATGATGCGTAACCAATCGCTTCGGAGGCTTCGCTTGATAAACAGACGCGGCTGTTTGTAATCCGCCCGGCTTGACTGAGCTGCTGCACGAAGGGAGATAATTAAGCTATACGATCGGTGCTTAACGCGACACTACATCTAAATTCAGAGATAATGGCGTCATACAATTATGTACGAGTGTATGACGCTTGATCTGTTGTTTGTGTTAACCGCTACTGTGGCATTTTGACTCGAGCGTTGTGCGTTTTGAATAGCTGGTTGCTCGACTATTGCTCATTATTTTTTGTCTCGACTCAATTTTGCTCGAAAATATGAATTTTCGGGCAAAATTTATTCCTTTTTGTAATCTAATCCCGATCTGTGGCACTTAAATGGTTAATAATAACACATAGTATCACAGAAAGGAGGCTTTACAGGGGCTTTCTGGTTGCAATAATAATTAATTTGCTAGTTAATTAGTGTAGATGCAGTGGGTGTAAATCAAGCGGAGGCTGCCGGCGTGATCTCACTATTGTTATGGTGTTTCACTCTCCAATATATGGAGGGCTTAATGAAAAACTAGCAGATGTACAAAGGATAACATAAAGATTATTTTTTACAAAGAAGAATGTTTTTTTAATGTCTGTCCAATAAATGGATGATGGATGAAAACCAATGGATGTTTATTGTTAGAGATAAAAATAAAACTATTTAGTTTTTAGTTTTCAATAGTGATTGATAAATTCTTTTATTAAAAGAACATCTATTATATTTGAAAGCAACTTAATTATGAATTATGGATCGTTTTTTAAATTATTTAGGTAATCTTTCGTTGTCTAGCGACAGTCCTATTTTAATATTTCGCTTAGTTTTAAGCTCAAAGCATTTATTTTGATTAAATCTTTAGAATTGATAAAGATGGTCAGTCAAAAAATAGATGAAAATATTTGTAGTAGTTTTTCAATCTGAGAATATCAGTCAGGTGTTGCCAGCGGCTTTACTAGCGTGATAATAGAAAATTATTCCAAGGAAACATATTTCCCCGGATAAGAGTATTCTACGTGCTATTCTAGGATATGGTCTACTCGTTTACCTAGTGTCATCGATATCCTTTCATCCGTTTGAGAGTGAAAAGGCAACTAACATACACACATACGAATAATACAAATAATTTATTACCTTTCCCAAGTTAAGTAGGTACATATAGTGATTGAAGTGATACTTTAGACAAAAATGGCCTGTGTTAGGGACTAGCTTAAATTGCTTAGGCGTCTTCAAGGCTATAGTGAATAGGCTCATAATAAACTAGTGCCAAAAACGATTGCATCACTACTTACCATCAGGTAGGATTGCAGTCAAACACAAGTTGAAATAGATACATATTTTAAGAAAAAAAATGAATTTTAAAACCTTAAAAAAAACAGTAATATTACAAAAAGAATGGATATGCCAAATTAAAAATAGATAAAAATTAACGAAAGCAAAATTTTTACTTCATACATAGCCAACAAAAATCTTATAGTATTAAGTATAATTACACACACACATACACAAACTTTCACCTTTATAATATGACTGTGTTTAAATTATTTCCGTAGTCAAAAACACAAAATTACCTAAATGGTCGAAACAATATTGTTTGTATCAATTCAGGAGCTGAAGTGGCTCTTTGTGTAGCAGTGGCTGTTGAACTCTCCCCTGTTTTAAACACAATGCCACTGGAGCTGCAAGCGGCTTAGTTACCTAAATGAAGGCCTATTACAGCTTTGCTCAACCCGAGAACAGCAATACTACATATAGAGAAAGATGTGTGGACTGTTTAGTGGACTGCATTCTGCTTTAAAGGTACATTTAGACTACGACACTTTATACGGTACACTCAGTGTATACATCAACTGTCTCTGTACACGAGTGTCTCTAATGGCACACTCGTGTTCACACAGAGACACTCGATGTTATACACTGAGTGTACCGTACAAAGTGTCGTAGTCTAAATGTACCTTTGGGCTAGTGACAAATCCGTGCGTAAGTGCTTAGCGCAATTTTGTAGGTTTAGCAAGCCTTGTAGCAATTTAAAATGTTCTAAATTCTAATATCCTGAGGCCCTCTAGACAAGTGATATTCTTAAGCGACAATGGTAGTCAAAAAGTCCTATACGTGAAATTACAATATGCACTATCGAAAAGCGATGTGGTCAGTATTTTTCATTTTGGTTTTCCGTAAAGACCTTTTCATCTGTCGAAGTTTTGCAGAAGCTTTTGACCAATAAAAACAGTACTAGTTTATACAGCACTTTTTTCCGTCAGAATACGGAGGTTACACTTTCTAATGTTATTTCAATATTTGTCAAAAAATGTATCGAATCAACACTAAAATCAAATTTTCATTTTTGCATTTTACCGAAGTTTAAGGAAACAAATCCATATATTGTACATTACCATCCACATATTTTACAAAAGTAGATACTAAGAATTATTGTACAAAAAATTAATTAAAACAGTTTCTGAATTTCAATAGAAAAAATGTCTGAAACAGACACTTACGACAGGCTTTATCAGAAGGACAAAGTCGCGTCGCGTTTAAAGTCATCACATGGGCAATGAAGAAGGCTGTGCTCGGAGTTTCCTTGCGTGATTAAATCAGAAACGATAGAACAGTGTGATGAACAGTCCTGTGAACCTCTCATCTATCGGATTCCCGCGACCCTTATTAGGTCATCCGTCCACCTCACCACCTGGATGATATTCCAACGCTGCATCGTCCAGTGTACGGTCGCTACTACAGAAGCTATCGACTCCATAGACCATCTGACTCCTCTTTTTTGCTGACTTTAAGTCTTCTGATGCCATTGTAAGCGACTACATTTCAGAACCATCACTGGCAACATGCACTGTAGATCAAATGCTTTCTCTACAAAAAACGTCAGGAGCAGGGTCCAATTAATAATTAGGATTCTAGCCATTAAAACTCCCTCACAACGCGAGCCGTCCCGACGAGTACTGCCGTTTGTATTAGGCCCTTAATCCAACCTCGCGACGACAACATCGAGAAATGGTCGTTGAAGCTTTTGGCCATCAGATCTTTGGCAGTCCTGACAATAGGCACAATGACAGCCTAGTCTACATTCTACACGTCGATAACCTATTTTTCATGTTTCTCTTTCACATCTTTCTCTAGGTTCTTTTCATGTGGGATCCACCACTACTTTATATTATTATTAGTTCAGATAATCTCTCTAATCTTACCCAGCGAAACTTAACAAAAATACTTTCCGAAAATAAAACTTTTTAATTATAAAACTGAACACCTCCGTTGTTAAATTGAAACACTGAAACAGTTATTTATACAAATCCCGTGTGAGTTTTGAAAACCAGTGAATGTTGTGAATAACTGCGAACGGCGCCGGTGTATGGAATCTACAGCGAGATATCTATGAGATTCCGCTTCCACGAGGAGATGGGACATAACCTTTCGGACACACGGGCCAGTAGTACGTACAACATTTTCGATTTTTTTCTGTAGGAAAACTCACTGTTCGTCGAAACATACTCGTTCCTCAGAGGGAAATTGTTTTTAATTTATTATTTATTGTAACGACACTAAACATGGCTTGCCGCCATGTGCCGCAGGTTGGTACAGTGATTGAGCGCTGCGCTGCGTGTAGTGTTTCTATTCCCGCACGGAACAAATATTTGTACGGCTTTGTGATAGTTGTTCCGGTTCTGGGTGTCTTGTGTATGTGAGTTTACATGTTTGTAAACGTGCCTACGATTCAAGAGTAAACACTCTTGAATAATGGGCGCAATGTTTTTCAAAAAACGCAAAAAAGTAGAAAGATAGAACGCAGTGATTGATTATTATAGTTATCTACAAAGGCAAGCTTTACTCGATGTATATTTTTCTCCCAGCATCGAGTGACATTATACCTAATTCAGATTTTCTGATGTTGTGCGCTTATGGTATAACTCTTTATCAGGAAACAAGAATTATCAGGATAAAGTGTCCAAAAAAACTCTATTCATTGAAATACGACACATAGTTTTATTAAAATATTTTCAACATCGAATTCAACATTTAAAACGTAAAATCTTTCTTCTGTGATTTATTGATAATTATAATTGAAAAACAATGTCCTTTTGTTGACTTTATTTAATAAATAGTCATTATTTAAACAATTTGTATCC
This sequence comes from Leucania comma, assembly GCA_958295575.1. Taxonomy (NCBI): domain Eukaryota; kingdom Metazoa; phylum Arthropoda; class Insecta; order Lepidoptera; family Noctuidae; genus Leucania; species Leucania comma. Next base: position 10,848,853 of record OY282468.1, read on the forward strand.
AAACTGAATATATTTGCGCAATAAATTATATCAGAAGCAGCTTTAAAATTGCGCCAATCACTGAAAAACTTACAGAAAACCGCCTCGGATGATGTGAACATGTTAGAAGAAGATGGCTAAATGTCGTAAAAATAGCGATAAATCTGCCAGAACAGAATGGATCTGTCCAGTCAGTGCAAGCATTTGTCAGTATTCGCAAAGCTCAACTCAGGACTACTAAGGAGCTCAACAACTTGACGAACATTACTGAAAAGAAAAGTAAAGAAAAAAGCAATCTACATAGTCCTCACATACACAATAGGTAATGAAAGGAAAATGTCAAACACAATATCGTTAAGTCGTCTTCGACCCAACATTGCCCCAGCTTACTGGCCACACGCAGCAGCCGTGTGTCTCAGTAGTTACCTGCACAGAAACTATGTTTATTACAGAACAGTAACCACCAACTTGTGTACCTACCCGACGAGAATTTAGCCGAAATACTGACTACAAATGGCATATGGAACGTATTTTCAGATGTGTTTGGCTTGCTTAAGCAATTAATGTGGATGGAGGTATTTGGCCTGGTTTATTAGAGTGATTATGTTTTATTTATTGCTGTTTTATTTTTGGAGTATTAGTTTTTTGTTACAGTAGGTGCTAATCTGTTATAACATCAGCCCCTCTCGCCAAGTTACAATCGTTTCGTTTAGCGTAAACGCTTGGAGTTGGCCACGCCCTCAATTCTTTTGTTCTGATGTCATCTCAACAAATTTGTTAATTGTAACTTGGCTAGGGGGACTGTAGTATTGCGATGGATAATCGCGGCTACTGCCTAGATATTAAATTTAGATCTTAAGCCTTTGTTGGTGCCATTGGATACCGAAAATTCAAAAACTCTTTCCTTGAAGTTTTAAAGAGCTATAGGAAGAATAGTGAGAGAGGTGAAACGCCATGCTTGATTCTACCTACAAAGGTTTGAGGTCTTATAGATTCTAGGAAAGAAGATAGAAGTGAATCCTTTCCTATCTCCTCTATTAGCTTGAAAGAGAGTAAACTACGAGTATTTAGGTGTTATAATTAAGGTGTCTTCAAGGATAAAGTTAAGCTCTTAATAAACTAGCGCGCCATCAACGACTGTATGATTGCTTATCAGATGGGATCGCAGTCAAGCACTAGTTTATATCATTAAAAAAAAACTCGCAACTCTCAACGTCTTTTATTTTAATAAAAGATTAATGCTGTCTAATTTTGTAAACACTAACTTACCTAATATTTTCACAGCAGAGGAAGAAAATGAATAATATCCTAAAAGCAGGCCCTAAAAATCAACGGTAGAGTACATTTTTAATATTTTAATAGGACAAGAGCCTGAAATATAATATTTTCACGGAATAAAATTATAACCACAATCTGTGTTGAAGCTTACTGATAAAAATATAATGTCCTGTTCCTTGCAAAATAAAAGCCAACTCCTTAAGATGGTTAAAAATTAAAGTTAATACCTTTTTACTTTTGTAAGAGTATCCAAACATGCGATAGGAACTTGGAACCTCTTAGGTTTTTGTTACTTTTGTGTACATTACACGTGTCAAATTTATAGCAGCCTTATAATGTTCCCTCTGCTGGGACTCAGTCCTTCTCTCTAGGAGAGGAACGGGCCTTAATCCACCGGACCCAGTGCGGGTTGGTTGATGTCACATGTCTTCGAATTTTTGGTTTTAGACATGCCGGTTTCCGGTTGGCAATTCGTAAGTCAGGGACGTTATCACACGGCCACCACTGCTCTTAAATTAATTTGAATAGTTTTGTTAATAAAATATTATTATTATTGTTTTCTTTTTTAAGAACACTGTTTCAAAGATAGCTCCCAATTGCAGGGCAGCGGGGTTGTTATAATTAGTCATCGCGGCTCAAGAACGCAACTAAAGAACACGGGAGAGGGGTTATTAAATCTTGAAGTCTGACATTCCCTCTCGTGCCACCCAGAGCGGGAGAAGTTATTTATTTATTTAACTATTTATGTACACTCATAATAAAAGAAAAGAAGAAGGAAACAGAAGTACAGTACAAAGGTGACGCTTACTTCCCATCAAAGCAAAAACGCCTATTAAAAAATTTGGAAGCCGGGTAAACACTATGAAAGGAAGGAAGTGAGAAGAAGTTATACGATGATATCCTACCAAAAAAACAGACAGTAAGAAAAGAAGATATCAATCATACGAGCAACAACTAAGATAGCTAAGATAGAAGGAAGATACGAAAGAAGAAAGCCGCCAAATCAACCAGTTCTCCAAAATGGCAATGAACCAAACAGCTGAGGCAACAAGTAACTAATTTCTAACTATTATATTGCTCCTACTAGAAAGTATAGCAGCTTAAGCTTTTGCCAGCGGCTTCGCTTGCATGAAAATAGGTAATTATCCCAAGATAAACCACTCCCGGGACATAGAGAGGTCTAGTCGTGTGCCGAATTTCATCTATGTCCGTTCCAAGATTTGAGCGTGAAGGAGTAAAAGGTCTATGCTAGAGGAGCCGAGCGTGAACCGAGTACAAGCCGAGTTAATGTTTAGCTCCTGTAGCGTCTGTCCACACTACACGAATTTAAGCTCGACTTGTGCTACGCTCGAGCCCGGCTCCTCTAGCGTATAGATACCCACCTTTACAAACACGCACAAACATATAAACATTCATCTTTATAGTATTAATTTTTTTTTAGGTGGGAAATCATCCAATGACTTTTCACACTTTCTTTTGTGACTACGGGTATCCCATTCGTAAGTAAACTCATGGCTCCTGTACCTCTACTATGAGTTTTAAGCAATAGTATTCGTCGCTTGTTCAGCAAGTGACCGCAAGAGGCGCTGCAAAATTTGCCATACAAAATATTTACGGCGTCGATATCGAGTAGCGACGAATACTATTGCTTAAAACTCATGGTAGAGGTACTGTAGGTTTCGACCCTGCTGGGCCCCTACGGTTTGCTCACATCTCTATGAGGCGCGCGTGGAACATTACACGACGACTCGAGCTTATAGAACCAGTAGTAGTAGTTACCAGACGGCTGGACGACGAATTACTTATTGCTCACCGTCCGCAAGCCCACGCCTACCGTTGTTTGAATCCGTGTGATCGACAGTGATCACAAATCGTAGAATAGTATTAAATAAAACAGTAGTTAATAAGTACGACGACAAGAGTATATTCCGATCCTCAATTTTCTGGATTATTAGTGATATATAGCTTCGGTACGACCTAATGACTGCCGCCGGATACGACGGCTCTAGGGTTAACTGGTTATTTTCAGTGATTTATTGACACTACTGCTACGTGTGGAAATCTAAGGATATTTATTAACTAATAAACGACTTTTATTGGTATCTTCTACTTCAATGGGATAGCATAGAACAGCATCAGCTTTATAATGTTCCCACTGCTGGGACTCAGGTCTCTTCTCTAGGAGAGGGAATGGGTCGTAATCCACCATGCGGGCCTAACGTGGATTGGTGGATGTCACATGTCTACACATTTTTGGTTCTTGGCAAAGCCGGTTTCATAAATAAGCACAACACAATAAATAGCGTTTACAGAAAACGCGTTCTTGTAAACTAGGCTCATAAGTAATCTTTATACCAAGTTTTATTAATCTTGATTTTCTTACATATATTCTAGATTTTGGTAGGTGGCTGTATCTTATTTACCCGAATCCCAGTTATTTAAATTATTACAACTTATGTGCCTTCTAAGATTGCCCTGTGCATAAGACCGCCTATTGTACACTTTTTTTTTTATAAATGGTAATGCTTATACGTACAACTAGTTTTAAAATAAATAATATATGCCTGTGTTACTTAGTGATAAAGTAGCTTTCTAATTGGTGAAGGGTGAATTTTTAAAATAGGTCCAGTAGTTTTTGAGTTAAATCGTAAGATAGATACAACAAATCAAATCTTATACTACCATTATATTATCAGTTTTGATAAAGAATATTATAAATAAATAATAAACTTCTAAACAGATGACAACATGTGGAGGAATTCTTTGACACCTAAGTGTATTAGTTTTGACAGAGTCTGCCAGTTTTCCTCGACCTTCACCAGGTCATGGGTCCAGCTAGTAGGAGGCTTTCAACACTGCGCCTTCCGGTATGCGGTTGTCACTCCAGTAACTTTCCTAGAGAGGAGGCCTGAGACCCAGCAGCGGACGGTGGAGCACACGGTCGAAGTGTGCCCCGCTTGGGCAGAGCATCGCCGTGTTCTCGTGAGTGCGATCGGCAGCGGCAATCTCTCGCGCCAGGCCCTTGTGCGGGCCATGGTCCGATGCGAGGAGGGATGGCAGGCGGTCGCCTCTTTCTGCGAAGCAGTAATGCTAGCAAAGGAGGAGGCCGCACGCGAGAGGCAATGGCCTTCACAGCCCAGCCGCCGCGAGGATTCCGATTTCGATCCTGAGTTCCAGCCAACGTAGGCGCGGGCTTGCGGACGGCGAGCTATGGGTAGCTCGCTGTCCGACCGTCCGGTAATCATCCGGACCAAGCCCAAGACGTCGACGGCGCGCACTGTTCCCGCGCGCCTTAAGGAGTTGTCAGGAAACCGTAGAGACCCAGCCTGCTAGCTGCAGGCAGGCAGGGTCGAAGCCTACTGGGGCCAAGGGTTTGCTTCCGCAAGGAAAGCCCGGCCCTGGTATCTAAGGCCACGAAGGAACGAGGTGGGTTTTTAGTCAGTAAGAGTCTGACAGTATCTCCCGCTCCGCCCAAGGGCTGGGGATGTCATTGGATGATTTTACCCAAAACCAAAAAAAAAAAAAGAATTAGCAAAGTTGGTCCAGTCGTTAACTGGTGATGACGTGACCAACGGAAATAGGGATTCATTTTTAGACACATCGATTTGCAATATGAACCTCAATTGTCCTTTATCATTATAGCAAACAAACACACTTATACACGTGTGCATCAGAAGACGCAGCGTTGGAAGGTTCCTTAAGGTGGACCGATGACCTGGTGAGAGACGCGGGAATGTGATGGATGCGAACAGATGAAGTGGTGAGAGTCGCAATAATATAATGGATGCGAACCGATGAAGTGGTAAGAGTCGCGGGAATGCGATGGATGCGAACTGATGAAGTGGTTAGAGTCTCGGGATCGTGATGAACGTTAGACGCACAGGACCGTTCGTTGTGGCGACACTTGGGAGAGACCTATATCCAGCAGTGGACTTCTTTAAGCTCAAGTAATAATGACGAAGACACTCACAAACATTCGCCTTTATAATGTCAGTGTAACATTTAATTATTTTTAGAAAAGTCAAATTCTAAAACTATATAATTCAATAACAAAATGTAACTCCACTCGTGGTCCGAACATTCACTAGAAGCTTATTACAATTACGTCAAGCAGGTACTCAAAAGATAAAAGAAAACTCTTAAACATTTCATCAGAAAACGTCTAAATTTAATTACTTAACTAATTAACATTACTTGGGACGACATCGGGTGAATAAAGTCATTGGGGGTGAATTACGACAAATTTCTTATTAAAAAGATTCCTCTCGGAGATCACAATAATGAGAGCTTTGATTATTTCCTACCCGATTTTTTTTCTGTGTTCAAATTAATATTTCTCATGTTTTAGTAAGCCGAAAATGCGATAATATCTGTGTACTGATGTTGTTTATTATCATTACAAGCTTCAAAGAAAAACAATAAAAATGATTGTGTAACAAAACTGACTGGCTTCTTGGTCTAGTGGTTAGTGGCCCTGACTGCTATGCCGGAGGTCGTGGGTTCGATTCCCACCCAGGACAAATGTTTGTGTAATAAGCACGATCATTTGTTCTGTGTCTGGGTGTTATTTATCTATAATATGTATGTATTTAGAAATATATAAGTATGTTTATCAGCTGTCTGGTACCCATAACACAAGCTCTGCTTAGTTTGGGACTAGACGGTGTTGTGTGATAGTAGTGGAAAAAAAAAGTGTAATATGTAATATTTAAACTATATATAAATTCTCTTTAATGCAGGTTTTAGTTTCATCAATCAAGGTTTCAAATAAGTAAGCCTAGACACAAATGAATGGGTTTAGTTACAAAGCGCGTTATCCAAAATAAAGGCAGATTTACACTGTCGGATTATACGCAGCTTTTTCCCAACTGTGCTTTTTTTTGTTTTTGTGAGGAGGCTGTCGACGACTGTGATGTCTGGATACTCGCTGTCTACTGACTAGGTTCCTAACTGTGATGGGGTCAGCATTCAGTCTAAGTACATGAAAATAAATCAAAATATTTTACATGTAACTACTTCACTATTAGTCAGCAAAGTTTGCACACCTAATGAAGAAGATACACTCACCAAATTGCAAAACTTGTGGTAAAATTGAGGACGTGCAACATTTGCTCATGGAGTGTGGTTCTTCCGAGCACACTCTATGAGGTGACGACTCCACGAGGTGGAGAGAGAGTCGGTGATGAGTAAGTTTTACATTAATAGGATGGATGTAGGAGTCATTCAGACCGTTTTAGCTGGTCCGGTATCGGAAATGCCAAAAATATTTTACCTGTTACTGCCACAGCCTCAACGCCGACTCCCTCAGTAGCCAATAGAGAAATATTGTTATTAAGTTAATAAAGGGAAATGATGTAGGTAGATATGGTTTAGTACAATGGGTTTGATGTATCCTACAAAGAACTATAAAACCATGAATAAAAAAAAAAAGAAAAAAAAAATGTAATTACTTCCAGTATGATTTTCTGAACTATTTAGTAGTAGCGAATCTATAACTGACAGCCGGGACTGACGCTTAACGTACTTTTCAAAGCACGAATTCTTAGTTTTAACTTACCAAAAAGTTCTCTTGTTTAATAATTAAACAAGAGAACTTTAACTAACTAATTATTAGTTAGTCAAAAATTATAAAACACCATTTTTATTATTTTTGACTAACAAACTTTTCGCTCGACTGTATCCACTGGTACTGGTTTGAAACAACAGATGTTTTAAGTCTGAATGTGGTCCAGTTAATCAATAAAAATAAAGAAAAATATATATTGCGCAAGTGGACCCGTTGGTCCAGTAGCGATTGGGTCTAGCTGACCAAAGGGCTTTTAGTGTTCACCTGTTTATTATAACGTTATTTTCGTTATTCACTCAATCAATCCTTTTCCTGAGTGCTCTATTTTTCCTTATCCGTTTATATTAAGAACACTTATTTTTGTATTTCGGGGCCCCTGGAATTTATTTTTATTAATTGTGCGTATTAAAAATATAAAATTTGAACTTATTGGATAGGTAACAGTATATCTGAGAAAAGAATTGTAGTACTTATTCAGACCAAGAATTTGGACCTTTCGTTAATGAAGACGGCGAAGGAAAACATCGTGAGGAAACCGGCATGTCCTAGAACCAAAAATTCGACGACATGTGACATCCACCAATCCGCACTGGGCCCGCGTGGTGGATTATGGCCCAGTCTCTCTCCTAGAGAGGAGGCCCGAGGCCCAGGAGTGGGAACATTATAAGGCTGATGCTTATTATGCTTTTAATGTATGGAGCGATAGAAGGATTTTTTAACAGCTGTTAGGCGGGTCCTGCTTAGTTATAAATCAATTAATATGTACTACTCGTAATATACAAATTAATGTTTTTTTTTACAAAAGTGCTACTGTCTATAGTATATAAAAAATAATACTAAAAAGTGAAAAATATTTATTAAAAAAAAAAAATATGGCCTTGAGTTGTGTTTTTGAAATGTTTGGGTTTTGGTTCCCAAAGCTAACTTAAATTGGTTTGTCAAATGTTTTAAAACGACGTTAAGTTAACAATCCCTATACATTTACTCGAAGTAACGATTTATTTTATTAACAAAAACGAGTCCTGCAGGCGTATTGCACGCATTACTATAAATACTTGTATGAAAAGAACATTTGCGGAGGTTACGCATGCGGAGAAATTCCGCATGCGTGATGAAATCGGCACGATATTAAAAACACTTTAAGTCAAAAGAGTTGAAATGAAAATGTAGAAATATCTCCTCAAATCTTTTATTTTGTAACTATAACATTTACTATAGGACTGTTACGAAAAAAAAAAAAAAATAACATAATTAGGCCTTAAATATCAACCGTTTCATTGATTTTGATATATCAGGTAAGGTCAAAATAAGACCCACGAGTTAATAAGGTCGCGTGTTCAAACCAGTCGCATACCTTCCTTTTGGCACAGTCGGATAAAAAACTGACATACACATACTTCATACCGTACACTGCCTGCAATATGACTGTTTCTCCCAATAATTAGAAGCATATTATTAAAAAAAAGTAGTGCCATATAATTTTTAGTATGTACAGTACGAATACGTTATAAACATTTCGTCTTGTTTTTTCCATAAGGATTTGTTTTCGGGTCCCGTCACATACCTTCCTTTTTGGCAAAGTCGGATAAAAAACTAACATACACATACTTCATACTGTACATTGCGAGAAAATATTCAGGAAAAAAACAATTAAGTGAGTGCAATATAACTGTTTCTCAAAGTAGGTAAAAAACTGACATACACATACTTCATACATTGCGAGAAAATATTCAAGAAAAAACCGATTAAGTGAGTGCAATATAACTGTTTCTCAAAGTAGTTAAAAATAGACATACACTTATTTCATACATTGGGAAAAAATATTCAAGAAAAAACCGATTAAGTGAGTGCAATATAACTGTTTCTCAAAGTAGTTAAAAATAGACATACACTTATTTCATACATTGGGAAAAAATATTCAAGAAAAACCGATTAAGTGAGTGCAATATAACTGTTTCTCCCAATAAAATACCCTGGGGTAGTCACTAACTCTGACCCCATGAATTTTAAACCTGATTACTTAGCTAAGAGCGGTTGACATTTGGAGTGCCTCTAACTACTCCCATGTGGGATTTTTACCGCGTTTTTTATTTCACTTAGACGAGTATGTACGTTTTAACCCTGTTACGTATGGTAATAGTCGAGAGAAGTTACTGCTGAGCTAAAAAAGCACTTAAAACTGTGGCGATAAGGTCCTTCGTTTAGCTATGGAGATAGACAGATCAATGAATAGCCTGTACTCGTATGTGTAAATAAATTCACATCTTATATGTTTCTTGGAATTTTAGAAGCGAAATAAAAATATTAAAGATTATATATATTAATAAATTTTCTTGTAATACCAGTTGAAATTAGAATGAAACTGTTTTTTTTTGTTTATAACGTAAACTAGATCTTAACTGCTATTCCTTCTGAAGGTAAGCAGTGATGTTATCTTTGATGGTGAAGTGTGCTAGTTTATTAAGGGCCTGACTGTAGCTAGTGAATACGTCTAAATTATAATCGGACGGGAAGACTGCAGCAAGCAAATTGTCATTGGCTTCAGTAATGAATGCGTATGCTTGGATGTTTAATTACGCCTCAATGGATGTCAGGAATTTATTGATAGCTAGTTTTATATTGTGTAGGATTTTATACGAATTGTAACTACTGGAAAAAGCATTTTTTTTCAGACAGAGCACGCTTACGTCGAAGTCCGCTTGGGCTGCGAGATTGAGTGTTAGATATAGGTGCCGTGGCCCTGAAATTCAAAGGGTAACTAAAGGAACACAAGTGGGTATTAGTCAGTAATAGTTTGACACTCTCTCTCACGCCGTCCAAAGCGAGAGGAGTTATTTGCTGATTACCGACCCAAAATATTTCTGTACGACAAAAATATGAATTGTAGTCGCTGGAGATATGTATTTGTTTATTATAGCGCAGGGTGTTTGCTTTACAGTAATATACAAAGAGAGAGTGAGAGAAGTGGTGACCGACTGATAACGGCCCCGACTTACGAGTTGTAGATCGCGGGTTCACACCCAGCCAGGTGCATTACTTTGTGTAATTTATTTCATCACCACTGCACATCAAAACGGTGAAGGAAAAATCGAAGACATGTGACATCCACCAACCCACACTGGGCCCGCGTGGTGGATTGCGGCCCATTCCCTCTCCTAGAGAGGAGGCCTGAGTCCCAGCCGTGGGATCAATATAAGGCTGATGCTATGCTATGGTATTATACAAAGGCGAAAATTTTTATATGTTTATAACTCTGTTACCGTCAAACGGCTCTACAGTATTGCACGAAATTTGGCACACGAGTAGACTGTTTCCCTTTTTACCCCGGCTGTATGTTACCTTAGGACAATTTTAATCTTTCACGCAGGCAAAGCTAGCAGAAGCTTTTTTAGTATATGGTGGAAAAACCCACTTAGTCAGATATATAATGAAAACCATAATTTTAAAAACCGCTTCTAATGTTTTCTAAGAAGCCTAGTGTTTACGTTATAAGTACAATAATGCAGATACATGCGTAATCCCATAAGTTAATTTACGCATTATTCTCTGTAGTTGCTGCTAATGATTGAATCTCGGTAGGCTTGCGGTTTTCAAAGTATCTTTGTTGATACGTTCTTAGAACTCGATATGATCGCGGTTGCTAGTGAAATAATAATAACACCTTAGGTGGCTCTCGTTAGGCGGCTGGATCAAGGGGTTGATTCAGAAAGCGGTACTCCTGGACACGGCTAGTATTGTTAGGAGGTTCCTTTCTCTGGAGCCCTGACCACCGGTAGCTTGGACCCTGTTCCCGATACCGGTGGGTTACTATTTTTTATATTTTTAAATGTATTTTTTTATGATTAAAAAAAATATAATTTATATTTTACATTCAGTGAATAAAGAAAATAATAATAATAAAAAAATGACTAAATAAAATAAATGAATAAATGTCTGACAAGTGCCCTTCAGAACACTAAAATTCTGTCAAAACATTCGTTTTTCAGAGTCTAATGTATACCATGTTACTTTATTATGGAGGAGTTATCAGTACATAGTATAAAGCAAAGGCGCTTCCCGCTGTCTGTCCTTATGTATGCTTAGATCTTTAAAACTACGCAACGGATTTTGATGCGGTTTTTTTAATAGATAGAACCATTCGTGAGGAAGGTTTATATGTATAATACGTGTATAATATATAATATATTTAATATCGCAATTGCACCCGTGCGAGCTAGTAAAATATAATTTTTGGTATATGCGAAACACGTATCTAATATTTTCATCGAAAATCATAAAGTTATAAGCTTGCTATGTTACCTGGTTGTCTGCATAATTACATGGTCACCGGGCCATCCGGGCGATTAAGGGGTTGTTTTACTCCCGCACCCAGCTGTGCGCTGGCTCCTAAAGCCCGCTATGATCTGCCGTGACCTGTGTTATACTTAGTGTCGTTTGTGTCCAATTTGTGACTTTTTTAAATATTTTTGGGAAAACATATAACATTGTTAAAAATATATTGGGATCGATGTAGCTACTGATTCTGAACAAACCATATTCAGATTTATGAAGAAGAATAATGTTGGATTTTATCTTGGAAAAATATTTTCAATCAAATTTAAATTTGATTTTTCGCTGGAGTTACACGCTCTAGTGGTAATGGAGTGGGAGCAGAGTGATGGCTCAGTGGCAATGGTCCTAACTTACGAGTTGTTACGTCGTGGGTTCGATCTAAGGCAAGTGCTTTAGTTTGTGTTTATTTCATCACCACTGCTGTCAAACCGGTACAGGAAAACATTTTGAGAAAACCGGAATGTACAAGAACCAAAAAAACTGGTTAAGTGCAAGTCGGACTCGCACACTGAGGGGTTCTGTATAAACTAACTTATATAAAAACGAGTAGTTCGTTTCCCGAATCGAATCTCGAAGATTTTCCAAATCGAAAATATTTTTTTTTTGTGACGAAGCTACTAATTTATAGATTTTAGATTAATTCCTATACTTATGCTATGAGACCGTTCTTCATGCCTTTCAGTGTTTTAGGTCAACGGGAAGTACGAATTCTCATAGCACAATTATAGGAAAAAATATGAAACCTATAAATTTGTAGTTACGTCACAAAACAAAATACTATTCGGAAAAATTTAACTGTTTTCATATGTAAATTTGGACGGAATCCTCAGTGCGCGAATTAGATTCGCACTTGCGTGGTTTTTTTTTAAAGGTCCTCGTTTGTTCTGGAAATGCCGGTTAAAAAAAAGCACACATGACAGCTGTGGATAAAAGGTTTCCCATCAATAAATAGCTTTCACGGGAACCATAACAAAAAAAAAATGTTTGTTTTTCCGTAAGTTAGAAAATACGTAATTGGTTTAATCCTGTAAAAAATCATAGAACTCTAAAAAAAAATACATTAGCTGTTAAACCATTTTTTATTTTTCAAAACCTTCTTCGCAATCAAATACTTTTTGATTGCGAAGAAGGTTTAGAAAAAGAAATGCTTCTTTGAATATGTTAGGCCCCTCGCCCACGGCGACATATTTAGCGATGCTGTAGCGCGTTCGTATCGATACAGTCGCGATGCTGTAGCGCGTTAGTAGCGAGTTGGTATCTCTTCTACAGCGCGTTTTAAATGCGACTAACGCGCGTTAATAGCGATACTGTCGCGAAATTACGAAACGCGCGATAGCTTCGCTACAAGACGTCGCAAAGGTTTGTTTATTTAAACCTTTTTTTTTATTCACCTATGTGTATAAATAACGAAAATAAGTAAGTATAGTACGCGGCAAATAAGTTGACCCATTTGCTGTGGTTGCGTGCGGCCCTTACTTCTTTTGGGACCCGAAAATTTGTTACTGTGTATTCAAGGTTAAACTCCATGATGGTTCAACTTCTGTGAAAAGGAATATAACCGATTTTCGGGTGTCAGCCAAGGCGTAGTAATGGCTGATGGGTCAACTTATTTGCCGCGTACTATAGCCATATTAAGGATTTCCTCCAAGAAAACTTCATCACTGGTTCACATTAATTATAAGCTACCCCTTTGTACAATTTAAATCTAGATAAAGGTTCAATTTCGAAAAGGTATCCCAATATTAAACTCTTTGCTATTCTGCTTACGCTTCTGAGCTCACCTAGCATAAATTATTCGCTTCTTTTACATAATTAGTGTACTTTATTTACGCTGTCCAGGAGATATTTAAAAGAGAATATAAAGCGCAAAGAGGGAATTAAGGAAATGAACAATTTTCTTTGTCCTTTTTGTTCAGATTACCAAGTAGCGCCATCTTTGGAGGAAATGGGAAACCAAACTTGAGTATCACGCATCGTAGCCTATCAAATCTTGCAATGATACATTTTACTGAGGTATCAATTTTTTGTCCTTGGGGTTGTATCTTGGTGGTTTATCTAAATGTTAGATGATTATGCTAAAACAATAAACTTAGATTCTAAATGATGATTCATAAATCGACTTATACATATGTTATTTGTTTAATGAAACTTATTGCACTATCACTGTATATATAATCCAAACCTTATGGTTGGCTGGTAAGCAATTCTTTATTGCATAAAGTCCGTCTATGTAGGTACGTACAAATATATAAATAAACCTCTGGATTATAGGCAAAAGTAGAGTTAAATAATTATAATTATGAACTTACAAATTAATAAAATTAAAATGATAAAGTGCTCGTACAAGCTTGAATTAAATTCGTATGCGTAATTTATGAATTTTATGGCAATTAATATTCGTATGTGAAGATTTTATTGAATCTCACAGCCCTAATTAAATTAACAAATAAGTTAATTATCCACTCTGCATTTTGATTCAATTTTATTTGTAAACTAATTCATTAGTAGATAGTATAATATTTTTTCGTGATAAAATTTAATTACGTATAACTTAAAAGGTATACAGACTAAAACTAATAATATTTATAAATGAGGAAAGAAAAGGAACTTATTGGGCATCAAAAATTCATCCAAATCGATGTCAATGGGAAAAGTGCCCAGAACGCTGGCAGCATAACATTGATTCATTGACTGAAGTAAAGCCTAGCCCTCTGGTCAAGATTTTTTTTTTTAAATGATCCTGTGACAAATCCCGCCCTTGGACGGAGCGGGAAATAGAGTCGGACTCTTACTGACTAAAAACCTACCCCGTTCCTTCGTTGCATATCGTGCCGGGGCCGGGCCTTCCTTTCAGAAGCTGACCCATGACCCTGCCTGCCTGCAGCTAGTAGGTTGAGCATCTACGGTTTGCTGACTAGTCACGTCAATTTTTCGCTGTTTTTGAGTTTAAAGTTTTCAGACAAGTTGCGGGTAAAGCGAAGACTTTCTAATAAGTAATTTTAGTTATATTTCTACTTGATTTGTTAAACTTCGTGAACAGGCTTCGTTTTCAAGCGATTAGATTAATATTCTTTAAAACTAAAGTAGATATAATTAGAACAGTGTAACAGACAGCAGTTTGAGGTGAAGTAATTTTAAACGTAAACATAGAGATGGATGCTTTTAAGGTCAGGTTTTACTCATTTTGAACTTTTTCAAACCTCTGAAAATTCACAAATATAGAAGAGAACACCATGAAAAATTATTTTAATTAAAATTTACTACATGACCAAGCGCCGGGCAAATCGAAACATGATGTAAATTAGTTGGTTCGATAAAAAAAAAAAAACGCGAATCTGACCCTAATTTACGATTTCAAACGTGAATATCTACGAGATTACGTCACGGAAATATTTGAAAGTTATAAACAAAAATAAAGCTTGCCTATCAATAATATCTAATAAAAAAAGCGCCTCGCAAAAACAAAAATCTTGAATAGTTATTCTTTTTTTTTAATAAAATAAAACCACCTATTTCAGCGCCGCGAAGTCGACATAGAACCGGACGGAGTTCATACAAAATACTCAGTGACTACAACCGGCCCTTAAACAAGCCGTTGCAATAATTAACCACATAATACCCATGCTGGAAGACGTTGGTATACCCACGTTAAACAATTTAGGTAGTAGGTTTAGATTAAATCAAAACAGCAGAAGATAGGTGACTTTATGGCCTGATTTCATTCAGTCGCCATCGGCGAGTGACATAAACGAGGGTGTTATGATTTCGCTCGCACGACGGCGCCGGCTCTTATCTCTGTACTTGTCTATCAGTAACTGTAGGGTTTGCGACTGTGATGCCACTGATCATAGATGTGTGAATTTCGAGTCCAGGTTTTCTGTTTGCGATGTTAGCGCGTAAAGTATTTTGCCTTATAATATATCAATGGTAGTAGGAGAATACTTCGTCAAGCCACAATCGGAGCGATAAGTCCTCTTTAAGACGTGGTTAGAGAACATCCCCGCTTTCCGCCTGACGCAGGCCTTCACCGGCCATTGTTGTTACGGGAGGTTACTGTTTCTATGGCGCAGATCACGCGGAAGATAAATTGGAGCATATGGTGGAGGTCTATCCAGCTTGAGCGGAGCACCGCCGTGACCTCATGGAGGCTATTGGCAGCGGCGACCTTCCACGCGAGAGAGAAGGCATGGAAAGCAGTCACCTTTCTCTGTAAAGCAGTAACGCGAGCAAAGGTGACGGTGGGAAGCATGATGCCTGAGTGGCAATCTGACAGGACCCATTACACAACACAGAACAACACAGGACAGAACAGAAGGAATTTCGAAACAGTCACCCCGCCCTGCAACGCAGAAGACACTGAAGGATCACGAGTGAGTTTCAGACAGTAAAACTCTGACACTCCCTCCTATTTCACAGCTTCCTTCTGCAAAGACTACCCCGTTATTAAAGTCCCAATACGTAACATTCATCTTCGTTTTCTCACTCACATCGTTGTACTTAGGCCATTGCGATCTTTATTCCGACCAGCCCACCTTTCTCCAAAAGGAAATGAGGCTTCTTAGTATACTACTGACACGTATACTACAGGGCGTCCTTACAATAATTTGGTGCTTGCAGGTGTGCGGTATTTTGCTGATAGGCATCAGTACAGAGATACACTCAAGGAGCACGTGCATGAGCGCTTCCTCCGACTCCCTGAATGCTCTGCTCAGAGTCTGTGACCCTGAATATGTGGAACGTGTTTAATTCCCACAAAAATCCATTAACATAGCTCAAACCCATGTAAAAATTACATTTGTTAGCCACAAGGCCGTGAAACACAATAGACGCAAAAATCAATAACAAAGCAATTTCAAAATGCTTAACGACTAATGGATATCATATCAACAATGTTTACCATCTACTGATGGCTGATTACATGGCTTATGAGCGACGATATCCACGCCCGGGTGGTCGTAATCAAGCCCGGATAAACAAACAAACAACCGGGTAACCGGGCGATAGTACCAGGCTTCCGGAAATTAACTTATGCGACTGTGGCAGTCGTGGCTGGAGTTTTTTTTTAGCATTGCTTTTTGATTTGTGCTCGGGTCTTAAACGATTTGTTGCACTTGGGTTATGACCTAGTTTATAAAAGTAAAGTGGGCTTGAAACTTAACTTAAATTAGGTAGTGATTTTATTATATTGATTATTTTGTTAAGCTACACTAGATTTTTCTGGTGGTTTTGACCGTGTGAAAGCAAAAAAAAAATATTTGTCTATGTCAATGATAAATTAATTAGCAATTTATTTTTGTAAAAAAAAAAAAAATCGGTCCAGTAGCTTTTAAATTGTTCATGTTCATTACAAATATAAATATACAAATCTATTCTCTTTACATAATTACTATAGATTATTATTAGATAAGTATATTAACAATTGTTATTATTGAGTCAATTTCCAATTCCCATTATTTGACAGACCTTGTCATGTTTTTAAAAAGTATCCATAGTCTACAGATTAGAGAACTTAAATAAAAGGTTTAATACCTTACATACACTTTGAAGTATTTCTTAAAAAAGCTTTGAAAATATAAGAAACAAGTTTTTTTTTTTTTTTTTCTTAGCAAGTTTTTATAGCGCGGTTTATACCTATTAAATTAATACTTATCAAGGCCATTCCAAAAATATCAAACACGATAAGATTATCTTATTGCGCTTATTACCGAGTTTCTATGACCATCTTCCAGTTCCATCATCAGACCCTGGTTAACATCTAACACCAAAATACTCGTCACGACGAATCACACGAGCCCAAACTCGGTGGGGTTGTGTCGTTTAATTAGCAAGTTCATTTGGCCACCTTCTGGTTCCATCATCAGATTAGCTCTACGTCAAAATAATTTTGCATTGTCATCTGATTTACACATCACGCATGCAAAACTTCAGCTCAATAGGTAACCGGAAAGTAGATCACAGACAAACATCGGGACAGGTGAAAATAAATAAAAGCTTGTAAAAATAAACATGCCACCGGTATCGGGAACAGTGTCCAACCTAGAAAGAAACCTCCTAACAATACGAGCTGTGTGCAGAAGTAACGCTTTCTAAATCAAGTCTTTGATCCAGTTCCTTAACGAGAGCCTCCTGAGATGATGGTAAAAATCTGTGACTATTATGACATTGGTTGATTGCTATCAGTATTTTTTTTAATTTATATCCCACCTGACGGTAAGCAGTGATGCAATCGTTGATGGTGAAGCGTACTAGTTTATTAAGAGCCTATATACTCTAGCCTTGAAGACACCTGAATTATAATCAGACGAGAAGACCGCAGCAGGCGAAGTGTATTGATCGTTTGTTATTTTATCACAAAGCCCAGGGATCCTGGACCTTTGGGAGGCTTACGAGGAGCCGAAACCAGCTCGCAGAGGCCCTTTAGACTTTTAATGGAAATAAGTATTGATTATTGTTACATTAAGCAATATTGGAGAATAGCAATATTGCTGTAGAAAATTGCTCCGCATCCCTAGGACGGCATTCCGGATCAACGTATCCATATTGCGAGAGCTAGAAATCTCCTCGTGGTTGTCGTCCGAGTGTCTTCGCAAGATTCTGCAATATTTCGGTCACATTGCAAGGAAAGACGGTGGCAACCCCGAGAGGCTCATTGTGACCGGTAAAATAGATGAAAAAAGGTCTCGTGCATGCAGCCCAATACGTTTTTCCGACCAGATCCGCACCGCTCTTGACTACACGGTATATAGGGCCCTTCACACCGCCAAAGACAGGAATAGATGCAGAAACATCATGAGAGGGAAAGTGATGAAGCAGGGAGGTCTGACCCTCAGCAATGAGGAAGTAATATTAGCAGATTATTATTGTGGATGTCCCTTTATATTTACTTCATATTATGATGACACTGCAGGTACTCAGTTATTTTGCTACTATTTTATAAGCTTTTTGCAAGCGTTTTTGTTTTACCAGCGTAATATTCAGGTTTTTTCGGTAACTGCCTACGTTTTTCCAATGCTATAAATTGTCGGCAAAAACTATGAAAACTATTTCGAGTGCGCGGAATTTTTGTTAGATAGCAGACACAGATTTATTCATTATTTTTGTTTTTCATCCACCTACACATATACAAGCTACTATATAATACACGATTAAATTTTGAACGTTTTAATCCTGTGGAGGGTCAATCCGGTACATAAAACACTATCGATTTGTAGAGATAAAATAAAAAAAAGTACATTTTTTCTAAAACTCGATTTATATACGTATGTACGAAATTTTTTTTTTTTAAGTGAAATTCAGTTGATCGAGTGCAATGACCTGTAGGTAGTCCTACAGGTCATTGGACTCAATTAGCTGTTGACCATCCACGGAATTAAAACGATCAAAATTTAGCCGTGTACATATTTTATTTATAAAGAGAATTACTGACTCCCTGATTTATCAACGCCCAGTTTTAACCATTGGACTTGACAGCTGAATTTTTTCACTGATGTTGTTAGACGCAAACGAAGATTTTTCACGATTCAGTCCTTAGGAAAGTGAAAAGAGGCCTACGGAAAAGTGGCCATGGAACACAAAGTGCAACTAAAGGAACACTGGTGGTATTCAATCGGTAAAAGTTTGACATTCTCACTCCACCCGGAGCGAAAAAATCTATTTAATGATTACCCAGCTCAAGAAAAGGGGATTGAAAGGTAGTTCGAGCGAAGCCGCGGCCATATACTAGTATATGTGTGTATATACATCAGTCCCCAATAGGCTGGCGATCCGTTTAATGCTAATACAATCTAAACGTATGACGTAGCTCGTGTCCGATACGGGGTGCCACTTGTCACGTCCGACATGAACTATTGAAGCTATGTGCTATATATAGGTACTGCTACATGCACATACATTAGTGCTAGACATACAACAGACTGTCTTTGATCAGTATTGATCAGTAGTCAGTAGCCGACGCCATTTGATTTAGCTTATTTTGTGCCGCCGTACTCAACTGGGTACGGCAAAACAATTGAAGGTAATCTTATTTTTTTAAGATTTTTGTGTTGTTTATCGCTTCTGTTTACAGTAGTTTTTTTTTTAATATTAACAGTTAAAGTGTGAATAACTTCAAAATTGAAGGCAGTAAGGGCACTAAATAAATATGCGCTCGACAACGTAAAATGTGTTATTGATTCATAATGTATTCCAATGAATAATATAAAGGACAATCGAACATTTTATAATCAATATTAATACCAATTTTCGACTGTAATTCTGCTGTACTCAAATCAGTACATGCTGTACTCTAACAAGTACAGCACTCTTAGAGTCAGTAGTAGTCAGTTTGGGCCGTAACCGAAACTGAATCGTGGTAACTAAAAAACTGAAAAGTTATTCCTAACTATATTTTGGTATAGCAAAGCTTAATAATTATACAGTTATAAATTTATTTATATAAAATCCTAAATAAACGAATAGATCGACGATACCCAAACAATATCATTCATGTATATCAGGTAGACAAACGAGACAGAAAAAATTCTGAGTATTTGTCACAACTGTCATTTCATAGACGTTGGTTTCGGTCACGCCGAATATTCGGCTATTTTTGGCCGACTCCAAAACTCAAGCCGAAACCAGTATTTTTCGGCCGAAACTGGTCGAATGTGAATCTTCGGCCGGTCTATACTTTTTTCTTATTTCTTTATGACTATAGGTGCGTTTTAAAAAAAAAGAGGTATGAGTAAATAGTTGACTGTCTGTGAAAATATTTGAAACGCATAGTGATAGTTAGTTATATTAGTAATTGATAACGTTGATAATAAAGCAATCAGCCAAGCCGTCCCCCAATAATCTTGAGGTCGGCTTCCAATCAAACCAGACGTAGATGAATACCAGTATCTTACATGGAGCGATTGCCTATCTGACTCCAGCAACTGGGTAGTGATTGGCAAGGCAAGACTAATTCCACATTTTCTAATTTCTGACTATTCGTAATGGCTATTAAAGCTGTCCAATTGACAGCTGAGACTGACGGCTTCAAGTAGTTTATGAGGCACAGAGGAATCTCTATTCCAATGGATGATCACCCATCCACGGACCGACCGTGTCAAGTGCAGCTTAACCTCAAAATCCATCTGCGCGACTGTTATAATATACCGAACTCAGGTATAGATAACGCTGATAATGAAGGTAAATTTCGGACAAAGTATAGAAAAACGTTTAGTTACCATGAAAAATGGCAATAGTTAAGACAAACAATTTATCAAAGACTCGAACAGAAACCCCGAATCTTAACTTGACAAACTGTATGCAGACAAGTCTCCAATCCCGTCATCAGTGATTTTATACAGCACGTAAAAAGCATCAACTTCTTCTTCGATTTACGGCAGTTTCTCCGAGGAACATTTTCTAATCAACATTCAAGTAGCGAGTATAAGGCGGTGTCCCCATAAATTACGTATCAAGTATGTGTAGAGGCTTTATGAAAAATGTTTTCCTAACGCGGTTTCTCAGTGGATACTTGCGGAACTGCGGAACTCCGCCGGCGCGGCCGTGCATGCGCGGCTTTATGCAAACAAAATATATTGGCCCTTTGATATGTTGCCTTCTTAACTCTTCTATTAGTTTCTCGTACAGTTATTAAATTGGCTCCGGTGGGTGGTGTTCTAGATAAACAGGTTGGTGCAAGTTTTTACTTGATTAAATATCATATTTGCGTCTAGTAACGTGGATGTCTATTAGCTGCTAGTAGTTTATAAGACATTTGAGTCGGTAAAAGGATATTTATATATCACACTACAATTAGGAAGGCTTGTTATTTTTGTTTATTATTTCACTTCATGCTCAAGGGGCTGTTTAGCTTTGCTTGATATTTGCCACACACAGTAGACCATGTCCTGGAAAACATAGGATACTTTTTATCCTGGGAGTATCTTCCCTCTCCTAGAGAGAAAACTTGAGTCCCAGTGGGAACATTATACGGCTGATTAGATATACCTATATATTTATTTGGCAAAAACGAGTTACAGATACAGTGAAGAATATCCTTCTTTTTAGTTAAAAATGATTGTTTAATAATGATTAAAACTTAATTATGGAATCATTCTGGGTACACTGATGTCACAAAGTATTTTTAAATTGCCTGAATTAATAATCGTAATAGGTTGCGTGTTTACCAAATTCAACAGTAACTTTAACCTAGTTTTTATTCAAAGCTTAACCCGCAGCGGATATCGAGAAGTCATAAAACGGTCATAAATATTTTACAAATATTTGAAGTTGTGTCAATCATAATCCGATTTGAAAGGAGAGGATTTAGACTCGAGAATCGGGACACCATAAGCAATAAAGCACTATACGTCAGATCGAGAGCCATACGATTCCAATCCGCTTTCGTGCCAGAGACAAAGAGAAACTTCGATGAAATTGGAACATCAGACTTGATTCGGCGCATTGACGGAAAAACCTTTTGATATCTAGTTTAATCAAGTGAAAGACGAGCTTGATTTAATTGTGTACTTGCGTGTGGCTATTTTTGTCCAATATTCTGTACTAAATAAACAACAATAGGTACTTTTTTAAACCGTATCAAAATTGGTTATAAAATGAAGCAGCAATTATTAGCGTTTCAAAAATTTGTAGGAGAAAGAGTCGGCATTTCGCTATCTCTTTTCGTGCATAACCTAATGGCGGTGACGTCATATTGTAGTTTATACGTCTTTTTACTTGACATTTTCCCTTTCCACCAGATTAAAAAGGTTTCCAACTTACTTAATTTTTAATGGATTAAAAAAAAACTATTTATGATTTTGGATAAAGTTACCTATACGATAAAATGCAAATAATATTAAAAAAAATGATTGAAATTATTACATTTTTTAAATTCAAATGTGGAACAACAATTCCAAACTTTTGGACCGTATTCAATGCGGATGAAACGCCGATATGTTGTGAATATTTTAAAGTCCACCGTTCAATAGCGTAAATCCGTAAGCGTAATTCAAACTGTCGTTTTGCGCGCGTGTAGCCCGTGCCTAATCCCGGTCGGACGGGTACAAACGACATCGTCAGGTGATATCAGTTGCAGCTGCGACGTGCTCGCTCCTAGATTCACTTACGGATTGATGGCAATGCAACGCGATATATACTCTAAGCTACAAATCACCAAACCATTCCGATCGACTTGCACAAAAGAATATTGAAGATGCCTGCTTTATTACTTCGATTTACAGTTGTAGCGAGCATATTCGACGCAAATGTTATGAATATATCGAAGTTATAAAAATAACGAAAAATTTCAAAAATTTGGAATCAAATTTTACGTTCGGATCGTGCTTACATTGTATCATGTATAGTCACACAATTCACTTTTGTTCAACGTACGGTTGTGACGACCATAAAAATAAAGAGGAAAAAACCCTTAGTTTATGCTCCCGACACACGATAGTTACGCTCCAAATGAGATTGTTCATCGTTTCTCTCTCTTTTTATATGGAGATGTTTGTTTTACATTGTATTCATATTATTTTCAATTACCTACCCTGCGTTATTTGTTCTGCGAACATTATGTTGTTTGGTAAACTTACTCTACGGGATATTACGGTACCTATTGTTTAACAAAACTCGAATTGTTTAACAAATAAAGAAAGAAAGAAAATCGTTTATTCGACCGCTCACATACATAACCGGTCAAGTACGAGTTGATACGGCGGGTTCTGTACGATTGATATTGTTAATTGCTATAATAATGACAATAGCTAGTAATATACACTTTGTGAAAGAATTTTCGGGATTGGTTCAATAGTATCAGAAATTACGCCCTGCTTAGCACTTACAAATTTTATTAATATAAGTAAATATTGAGATTAAGGATATTCAGTGGATTCACCTGGTGCTTTTTTATTACATTTTTATTTCAAATTATATTTTAGTATAATTTGAAATAAAAATGTATTTACAATTATTAAACGTAAAAACCTATAAGGTAAGAGCGCTGCTGTCTGACACACAGATATTAAGTTATCAAGTTCAGACGCAGATGTTCATTGTATTGTATTGAATTTTATGATTAAGTTGTATCTCAAAGTGCTTGTTGTATTCTTGAACTTAGTTATTCGTTGCATTAATAAATTATTATTATTTCCTTTATATATTTTATTTACATATTTTTATAATTTTTAAAAATTTATTATATTATTATTTTAGTTTAGTATGATTTTTGACCGAATTATGAACACATTCAGCCAAAACCAATGCTATTATTTGTAAAAAAAAAAAAAAACGTGCCAGATGAATCAACTGAACATTTTTAATCCTAAGATTCACCCTTTTCACACCCAAACTCACCAACTTTATCTGTTTATGATATTAATGTAGATAACAAAGAAAAACAACCAGTTATTATCTTAATATAAATGAAATTGTGCGCTGAAAACATTCAAATGGAAAAGAGAACGATAATAAAATCACATTCATGACACGTTAAGAATTTATAGTCACAAACAATAAACTTTCATTTAATTTAACTGAAAGTTGTCATAAAGGTACATAACTGGTTCATTTTCCCGGAGAGCGTTAAGGCCCCATAGACAGACGCAATGCCATAAATGCGACATGTAACAGTAATGACTTATTACAGTCGCGTGCGTATTCAAAGAAATTATTCTACGATAAACTCATATATCGCAGAATCGTATACCTTGCCGTCGATAATTTAGTCGATTTTGACAGGTAATATATTTCTAGTTGACACATCTATCTGATCACAAAATGTTTTTTTTTAATTGATAGAAACTAGTGCTTCACTGCAATCTCACCTGATTTTAAGCAGTGATGCGAACGTTGATGGTGAGGCGCACTAGTTTATTAAGAGCCTATACACTCTAGCCTTGAAGACACCTAAATTATAATCGGACGGGAAGACCGCAGCAGGCAAACTGTTCCAGTCCCTGGATGTACGCGGTATAAACGACGAGGCAAAAGGCTTAGTCCGTACCGTAGAAGTTTCAACAACATAAGGGTGGATATTCGCTGTACGTCGGGTTGTCCGATGGTAGAACTAAGAATCTATTTTGAATCTAATTTTTAGGGTTCCGTACCCAAAGAGTAAAAACGTGACCCTATTACTAAGACTTGGCTGTCTGTCCGTCCGTCTATCCGTCTGTCTGTCACCAGGTTGTATCTCAAGAACTGCGATAGCTAGACAGTTGAAATTTTCACAGATGATGTAATTCTGTTGCCGCTATAACGACAAATATTAAAAACAGAAAAAAAAAATTAAGTTAGACTCCCCTACAAAAAACGTGATTTTTTGCCGTATTTTGCTAAGGACGATACGAAAACCTTCGTGCGCGAGTCCGACTTGCATTTGCCCGATAGTTGATTTCGGTCTGTTGTATATACATATATTTTACTCTAATCACACGGAAAACTCTTATACCACGATGCAGAATTTTCTAGTTTTTAGTTCCTTTTTGAAGTCACAGATGTTGCCACAAGTCTAAAATCAGTATCTCAATCTTCTTAGAAATAAGCTCTTCTTTTGTACTTATATTTACAATGTGCTGTAGATATTTTGTTACTGAGCTGTAGGATTGGATGCAACACAAAGGGCAACCGAAGGAGCACTGGTCGTTTTAGTCAGCTAAAGTCTGACACTCCACTGAAACCAGAACTGTATTTATTACTGTTTCCCAGTGCACATAAATAATAATATAAATAAATTAAGATTTTACGCAGACATAATTATGTACTTAAGTTGCGTTTCTGAAGAAACCACTAAGAGTAGTTAATAGTCTACTTCTGTCAAAAAGTTGGAAAAGTCAAGCAAATTTTCAAAACCTTGCTTACTTGTCAGATATTTAGTTAGTGTTTTTTTAATAGTTAGTTTCGGCCAAAAAACTGGTTTCGACTGGATTTTCAGTTTTGGCCAAAATTACTCGATTATTTAGTATGCCTGAAACTAACGTTTTCGAGTTAGCGGTTGTAATAGAAACCTTCTTCTTCTTCTTCTTTTCGAGTCGATGGCAAACTCGCTAAACTGTTGGGACCCAGTAGGTGGCTACGTTAACTGTAGCATCGATGGTAAACACACAATCGAAACCTAAAAACTGGCTATGTCTTCGGCGTATGCGTATTAACATTTCTGGGTCTGCTCTGGGAAAGTTATAATATAATAAACATTACTATATTTAAAAAAGAATTGTTTTAATTTCTGGTAAGTATTTTTGTTACCACGTCAGTTTCATTTTTGGTTTTCGGCCGAAACTTGAAGTGGAGCCGAATATTCGGTTACGGTTTCGGTTTCGGCTGTAAATCGTATAACTAACAATGTCCATTCGATGCATACACATTGTCACATCGCGCCTATCAGTTGGGATCTTTACAGCATATAGGTCATAAAGTCGAATTCACACTGACTGTCACCACTGACGGCACTGACGGCTCTCATCAAGCCCTCGCCCTCGATATTTCACCGAACATTACACGACTGATGTTAATTGGATGCGAGGCCGCAGGACGACTATGAAATATAAAATAGCCAGTTTCCTGCATTATGGTGGATGAGGACGTAACGTGTGATCACTGTTTAAAGATTTCCAGGAATTTGGATTCAAAAGTGACGGAAAGAAAACGTCAAGAGGTGAAAGAGACATGATGCGTTGGATTTCTTTTAAATATTAACCGTGTTTGAGTGTTTTCTTTTGTCGTTTTGAGCTTTGTTTCTTTTATTTTCATTTCCATCTTCTTTGATTTTGACTGATATGTTAATATTGAACGTGAATGAAAAAGAATATTTGTTATGTAACCAGTTTTTCAACTACTAATTAAAATTAAAATATCAACAGCAAAAATAATATCGAAACTGGTAGAAAAGCAATCATTTTTTTTTTTTTTAATAATTATAATCATTTTGAAGAAATATATTATTATCTGTCACTCCCTTTAATACTCTGTTTTCTATGGCGGCCGTATAGGCATGATGAACTTTGACGTCAAATTCCATGTCAGATTTCTATTTTTTATTAGCAGCTTTATAATTTCGTTGTTGATGATGAAGATAAGTATTTAAAAATCTTTCATATTTGTTTATTAAAGCTAAAAATTATTTAATTTGTAAATAAAAAAGTTGTATGCATATTCTCTATTGTATGCGAGGCCCAAGTAGGATTACTATGAAACTGCTTTGAAATCCGCACTATATTAAAACATTTACGCCTTAAGTTAATGTGTCACTACTATGTAAAGGTTTGCGGGAAACAGAAACTATAAGTTTAGGAGCCGATAATGTTAAGAAATCTTGAGGAGACAAGTCGACCCCCATTTCATTTGTTTAGTTAACATATCCTTTTTACATAAAAATTCCGTATCATTTTTCTTGATTTTATTTTTCCATCTATTTTGACTCCAACAACTATTTCTTAACGCACAAATTTCGAATGAGGATGTAAATATGGCGCCTATTCATACACCATCCCTAATAACATACCGCTACTTTATTTCATGCAGTTCCTCTTGAACACGGTCCAATTCGGATCATTTCAACCGAAAATCCTGTCCATTTTTCACTATTTTATTGCTGCATACATTTTCTGCATTATGTATTTCAATTTTCTCACAGATAAACTGGGACTTCATCAAAGCGGTGGGCGTGGCTGTGGCGGTAAAAACGCAGGAGCTCAAACAGTAACATGGGCACACACAATACAAAATATTGCTATTTTTGCAGCGCATTCGCACACAATACGTTTGAAGCGGACTGTGTAATAACGGCCCATCAAAATTCTACGGTACACTTGCCGAGCTGATCGGAAACATTCGACTCGACTCGGCCGACCGACTCGTGCTGGTGTCGTAATCCGCGTGCCCTGCTATGTGTGAAATTTAAATTAAAATTCTATTAAAGCGGAACGATTGGATAGAACACGACCTATTCTATTTTTAAACAGTACTGATAAATTGATTATGTGATTGGACTGGCTCAGTGGAACGCTAAGGAACAGGGCTGCGCCATTTAAACGATTTTTTTTAATCTTTTTATAGTTCCGTACTCCAAAGGTAAAAATGGGACTCTATTATTAAAGGCAAAATTCATTTCACAGTATGAAAAATAAGTTCATATTTATTGCCATCCGCATAGATTATGGTTTTAAAAGCGATTTGTACCAATATAGGTATTTAAAAAATAACGGACTGTATAAAAAAAAATACAAAATAAACTTTGTTCTAATTTACCTAGCGCCATGTATTTGAAAACGGTCGCTATTGACTGAATCTATTTAAACGTCACAATTCTGTTAATATATCTGTCATTGACTGCTATTCCTTTGAGTCCCTATGTTTATTTACTGGCGTCTGACGTTTCTGAATACAATTTGATGCGTATTGTCAAATATGGCGTTTTGGCGGCTTATTTTAATAATACAACTTTATATCCTATTTTTTATGTTAACATTTACAAGAATTGAAATAAAACATTTTCTGAATTCTATAAACAATACTTAATTAAATGAAATCGATTTCAAAAATCAATCAAATAGACTATTCACTGTTCACCCGTCTGTCGGTCACCAGGGGCCCAAGTCTGCTATTTTTGTAAATTCGATATTCCAACACAATCCCATTGTCATTTTGGTAAAAGTTTATAATCTGCTAAATCATAATGGTAGATCATTGGTCGGTTATTGGTCTCGTAAACGAATGGTGGTAGAATGACTTTGTCGTATTCAGACAAATTTAATGGCAAGTCAGTAATCAAAGGAACTCACATAATTTTTGCAGATTACCCCATAATTCAGAAATTCATTTGTCATTATGTACGAGATTACCATTTCTTTCAATGGTGTGTTAGTGATTGACTATTGGAAAGTCATAGTAACACCATTATATTAGTAGATTACCAAACTTATCAAAATCAACCATGATGAAATCAATGATAGACAATTCTGACACTATTGTAATAGCAGACTTGAGGCCCTGGCTGTATCTCATGAACCACGACAGCTAAACAATTGAAATTTTCAGAGATGATGTATTTCTATTGCCGCTAAAACAAGGAATATTAAAAACAGAAAAAATAAAATATTTGAGTGGGGCTACCATATATCAAACGTTCAAAAAAAAAATACCATAATATAGTGTCTAATGTTGTAGAATAACAGTATGGAACCCTTTTCGTCGGTCGGTTTTTATTTTACAATTCTGTACCAAGCGAAATTATGACGGATATTGTACTACCCACTAGTTTCTATTTAAAACGAAGTAAGAAATTAATAACCTCATCATTTGCCATTTTCGAAACTTTGCTATAAATAATTACGGTGTTTCGTTATGGACAACTTTTCAAAACTTTGCAATGCTTCTTCGAGGAAAGATTTTGCAATAGGCACCTTGTAGGCAAAACTTTTATGTTGTATTTATTTTATAACTATTAATAAAAACGAAGTTTGTGGTAGTTCTTGCGTAAGTTAACGTTTTGTACGTTAAATATGAGTCACCTTGGGTTTTTATTACTACGATTTATGTATTTACACTATTGCTGAGTATATTTTTTTTGAATTTCAAAATATACTGTCGTATTCGAGTATTTCTCAAAATAAATGTACGTAACGAAATGGTAGTAACGAAATATTGTTACGAAATAGTCCTTAGATGTAACTAAATAGTAACCATAAGGCTGGTTACACATTGGCGAAATATTGTGAATGCTCTTCATTTATTCAATACGAAATATTTGTAAGTATGTACCCAAATACTTAAGGGGTTAGAAATAAAATAAGGGAGTAATCATTCATACTATTTTAATCAAATTATTTTTTTTTCCCAATCTTTTAAAAATGAAAACCTGACGATATTTTAAACATAAAAAAACTTAATTAGAATCACTATCCATTAGCGCTTTATAAATTTCTTCCTTATCTTTGTAATAATTGAATTCTTTCCGAAACACATTTGGTTTGACAATCCGTTTTTTAATCTTTGGATCACATCGCTTTGGCGCGTGAAGATAATTATTAAGCGATAGAGGTTTAAGTCCTTTATAAACCACTTTCTTTTTTGTGTGTATATTTTCCAGTATTTCGTCGTTAAGAATAGTCAGTCCACATGTTTCGCCTTTGACTTTGTGAGTGCCTTCAATTGGTACATTTTCATTATTTTCATATTCAGTGTTATTTTTTGTTGCATTATTATTTTGTATTATAACATCTACATTGTCCAAATCATTGAAATTAAACTCCGGTTCATTAAATGACATTGCATCACTCATATATTTTTCATCCGTAGTTACAGCTTCGTCACTTATTAAATCCTCGAGAATTATTGGCTTTGTATTGATATCAGTTGTTGATCCTTCTTCCTCATGACTTTTTATTTCTTTACTTGGTTTGTCTGTTTCACCTTTTTGTTTTAATACATTCATTATATCAATTGGATATTTGTCTTCTTCCATATCTTTTTGTTGCTTTGCTGTTTTCTTCCCTGTTCCTTTTCCTTTATTCTTAAAGTTTTCTTTGCCTTGTTGTGTTTCGTCTGCCTTGAGGCATTTTACTTCAGTATCATAGAAAGCATGGTTTGCAGACATAAATCTTGACGAAGATAACAATGTTACTTGTTCTGGGGGTTGCCGTTTAACATTTTCCTCCTTTGATGTGTCCTGAAAATTAAAAACATGACATCAAAGTGTATTTAAAAATATATTTTTTTTATGATTGATTTTGAAAGGTATTTATTAGTTTTTTATTTGTGTTTGACCCTAAAATACGTCAAAAATCATAAATAAATCTCTTTTATATTTGCTCTCAAATGGACATTCACCTCTAAGTCTTGATCACTCTCTCTGTCATCTATCCTGGGTAAATCATTGTCCTCACTCCAAAAATCCGCATCTATCAGATCTGAATCACTATGATAACTTATACTGACATCACTCTCCGTCGTAGTAGAACTATTTATTCTTTTGAATCTTTTCGCTGCTGGTTTTTGTTTTTTCAAGGCTTGCGGTTTGTTACTGCATGATGCTTTTGGTTCTGATAGGGTGTTGGATAGAAGTTCATGTTCTTTAGTGTAGTAGCAATCACAGCAGATGTTTTTCTGGCAATCAAAGCAGCTCAGCAATTTATATTTAATTGTCGTGTTGCCATCCGTTACAATCTGATGCAGCTTCATTGTTCCTTTTATGGGAATAATATTTTCAGGGATATTTTTGGTCATCTTCTGAATGTCGTTTTCATTAACATAAAACATTTTTACTTTACTGTTAACCATTAAATAGTCATATGCTTCTTTTGCGTTGGTTATGTCATTGCCATGTGAAATATGATTGTCAAGTTGGCGCTTTAATGCCCCACCAACCCCGTCAGCTGGCCCTTTGCCGTGAGAGGCTTCAAAAAAATTCCAAGTTGCATATTCAAATCCGTATTCTTTTATATTATGTTGGAACAAGAAAAAATTATGTTTTTGGCGGTACTGAGTTGTAGGGCTATCAGAAAATATATGAATCTTTTTAATGGTAAAGTGTTGGCACAGTTTCATTATTGGATCCAAATGGGCCCAGATTGCTCCAGGACCATGTTCATTATTTGGGGATATGGAGCATATCGATTGGGGTTTCACATTTTTTCTGTAAAGGACGCAAGTGTGCAATGTGACTTGATTTCTAGACCCTCCGAAGTGTATCGCCTGAATTTCTTCAGACTGCTTGCACGAAAAGTTTTCTGAAAAATCGCAAATCAATGCAGCTTCGTCTTCATCAAGGTTTTCAATACACTTTTTCCACGCCAAGTACTGATGTTGAACATTGTAGTAGTGAGTTTTAAATTTTTGAACATCATTTTGAAATTCTTTTATCAATGCATTCACTGTCCCTTTCACTACCTGTTTTGAATACTTTTTCGTCTGTTTTTCTACGCATTTCTTTTTGTCAATTTTAATATAAGTGTGTGTGCCTATTTTCCATTGAAGCCACTCCACAGGGCTGTCTTCATTTATTGTCAAATCAACAGCTAGTTTCTTATTTTTGCATTCAGAACACTCAGAGTACATGCATTTAAAACATTTACTGCAAGTGACATTTTTCATAAGTTCGTCAATGTCAGATGTCTGAAGCAAACCTAGCTTCTTCAACGATATTGCCTTGAAAGATAAATTACTATGCTTTATGCAAGCACAAGTATTCCTATCTTGAAGTCTTGGTTTCACAACGGAGAACGGTCGAAAACGATAAAAAGTTTGCAAAGACGCTTTACCACCCTCTAACCTGTATTTTCTATAGAGCTTGTATATTGGTTCCATTAAATATCTCTTTTGCACTTTTTCTTTGTTTCTCGTTATGCACTCGTTTTTTCCCGCACTAGGTCTACTTACATCTTCTCTTTCAAAGAAATCTTGTATATCTTTCATGAATTTCTTTTTCATTTCGTTTATTGATTTCGTCTTTCTTATTCTTCCTTTCAGACCAAGAACATTAGAAATAGCTGTTTTTAATTTGTATTTATTTGCAATATCGTTGGTAGCAACTTTTTTTAGTACTTTCTTCTCTTTGGTATCTGCTTTATTAAACTCTGTTTTTAAAGAATCTGTAATTGTGTTAAGCAAAATTAACTTCTTTTTTACCTTTTCTTTTTCCGTCACGGACACATTTGGTAAAGTTTCTTCTAAAAAACTATTCGATTTTGTTAACGGTGTGTCATCACACTGACGAGTTTCAATGGAAATAGCATCATTATCAGGCCTAATTTGTTGGGGTAGTCGTTTTTTCAGAATTTCCACTCGCTTTTTCATCCGATTGCAGGCCTGTCTTAAATTTTTATTTCGTCGTTTTAATTGAGTATTTTCTTCAGTAAGCTTTTGTAGTCTCTCCTTTAGGATATTTGTATTATTTTTCTTTCAGCTCTTATAGCATTGGCTTGTCTCCACTTTGCTCGTAGCTCTTGTTTTTCTTCTTCTGTAAGAATTTCTTTTTTCTTTTTGATATTTTCTTTAACTTTTTCCAAATGTTTGACACGGATTTCCTCATATTTATTTGGTTTATCCTTTTTGAGTCGTTCTCTGTAAGCTTTTTGCCTTTCGGCATTGGTTTTTGGCGGCATTCCTTAAAAAACAAAAGAAGTAATGCAGTTGTATATAAGCAGTTGTAAGTAATAACCAATTTGATAAGTCAAACCAACAAGTATAGTGGGCATCTCTACAGAAGTGTCATTAGCAAGAGTTAAGTATTTGTAACAATCGGTATAATTCTATTCTCAAGCGAATTGAAACAAAGCCGCGAGGTTTTTTAACCGACGAAAAGGAGGAAGTTCTCAATAGAACTTCATGTAAGTAATATCAGGGGTAAAAAGTTGTTAAATCACATAAAAACGTAATTTAAATTATTTCATTATTTTTTTGCTGGTGGCACTTCTATATAGCAGATAATATCCAATCCTTTAGTTATTGACGCTCTATATATTTTTTTTTCATAAATTAAGTAGTGAATATTACTATGCTTAGTCAGGTTATAACAGTATACACTCAGCTTTATGTTGTACTTTTTCGTTACGTAACGAAATTCGTAAAAAACGTTACGAAATATTAGACAAATTGAGGTCAGAAAAAATATATTTATTGATAAAAGCTGTTACAGCAAATATAAAAGCTTATTAAATATTCGTACAACACGTATTACAAAAAATGGGTAAATGAAGACTTACCGTTCTATGAAAAATCGCTGATTTTACTTCCTGTCTCGAAAAAGTAACCCCACAAAACACACACGTTCTCACTGATTTTCACGATAGATGTAATGGCGGAGACGTCAAACCAATAGCCAATCAGAGTGAAGCTAGTGTTGTCCGTGTAAAAAAATTACGGAATCGTTCAGAAATCATGGGAAAGTAGAAATAAATCGTAACTAAAGAGTAATAACTAAATAGTAAATGAGAGCGACTCATTTTGTTTTTTTGCTTTAAATTGCCAATTCACTATGACACCCCATAGAAAATCAATTTGATACAGAAACTGCGATTACTGTAGAACGATGATACAAAGAAATTTACAATAATTTAGTTACGTATCGCATTTTATGAAACAAAAACACATGAAAAAGGTAGAGTGGCAAACAGGTTTTTGTATGAAAGGTAAAAAAAGCTATTTTTAAAATATCGAAATATTTGATAATAAGTATGATTATAGCTATAATTCTTCGTTATCTTAAAGATTAATATTCATCCTACAAAATTGAGTGTGTGTTTTTTTTGTGTGATGATTTATAAATATAAAACTTTTGAACTGTTTCAAAGCACACTTTTTTTTTCAAAGATGTACATGTATTTTGAGAAATACTCATTCGGAGTTTATGATTTTTTGAAATATTTGGAATTATAATTTAGGTGACTTTTTTTTTGGTGGTGGGTAAAATCATCCAATGACATCTCCCGGCCTTGGGTGGAGCTGGAGATAGTGTTAGATTCTTACTGACTAAAAACCCACCCCGTTCCTTCGTGGCCTTAGATACCAGGGCCGGGCTTTCCTTTCGGAAGCAAACCCTTAGGTAACTTCAAGGCTACAGCGAAAATTGAATAGGCTCTTAATAAACTAGTGCGCTACACCATCAACGATTGCATCATTACTTACCATCAGATGAAATCGCAGTCAAGCACTAGTTTATAATATAAAAAAAATATTAGATAAATCTTATAAACTCTCCACTTTATTCAAAACAGTAAATCCAAAATGTACGGTACTTCTGCAATATAAATAAAGCGTGGGTCACACTGATCACGAGGCGGGGGCGGAACGTGTGAAGTATCGTTCCTATACAATTTTCCGCGTGAAATCATACCGGGGTCATTCGAGCAGCGGATCTAAACGAGCGCGTTGTAAGTGTCACTCAGTTGCGCAAGAGATGCTTTCCTAGATAATAATATTAACTAATCTTGTTTTTAGGATTCTGTACCCGAAGGGTTGAATTGGGACCCTATTACTAAGACTCATCTATCCGTATGTCTAGCACCAGGCAGTATCTCATGAACCGTGATTGCTTGACACTTGAAATTTTTTCAGATGATGTATTTCTGTTGCCGTTATAACAACAAATAATAAAAATAGAATAAAATAAATATTTAAGTGGGGTTTACAATACGTGATTTTTTTGAAAAACGACACTACAGAAACTGAACTAAAAAAGTGGTTATCTATAATATAGAACCTGATGTTGTATGTATAATGGTACGGACTCGCACTTGGCTGATTTTTTAAAATAAAGTGCAGGGTTTTTAAAACACAGGAAATCCAGGTAAAAAGGTATTTGCTTAATCCAAAGTAAAGCGAAACCATTTTTGGTGATTTTTCTAAAAAAGCGATATCGTTAATTTCCAACATTGTAGGCCGCACCTGTGAGTTCGATATCTTGTAATTTACTAGGGACGTTAGCTCGCTCAATTGGACTCCATGACGAGAAATTCTCGAGGATGTAAGAACATAGTCTGTTCGACGCTTAGGTTCAGATTTATTGACATCGCGATAAACTGCTCTGTGGAGCACCATTCGTCGATTAAATGACGTCACAAGCCAGGGCTGGGTCTTAACTGTCCTTTTGTTATTGTATTCATAGTACGGTTTCATATCTCTGCGTAGGTGTTGAGGGACGATGTAGTTAGCGTCCCGTATGTATAGTATTCTATAGATCAGACAGCCGCAATATGTCGGTGATAATGTATGGGAGTGCGAACGGGTGCGTCTGGATGAATACGTGTTTGAATGTTTCCATTGTTCACGCGTTATCGAGAATAACTACGATGTTATGGAAGTGTATTGTTTGCCATTTTGTTTTCTCGGATAATTATATTGTATTGAAAATTTGAGCTGTTTATTAAACAAACGAATTGTTAAATGGGACAAGTCTTCGCGCTGGTATCCAAGTGTCGGATAACCGTAATGTTTTCCTTCCCTGTCTAAAACGGCCTCGAAAATCTTGTGTCGAGCTGAGATAACGGAAGAGGACAAAAGTTTTATCATACTTTATTTTTCACTTCAGTTCCCTTGTGGGCAGGCCAAAATAACTGGCATCCAACTACTGAAAATTTTATAAAAAAATTGCTTTACGTAAAAATACAAAAAGGAACGTTACTCATTTAGTTATTTCTAAAAAAGAGACTCTATAAATCACACTAAAATTATATACTATAAAAGCAAACGTATGTATGTTCGTATGTTTTAGTGTGTATGATTATTTTTATTGTGCTTTTGCGTACAATATTGACCGGTGTACACTATTACATAATTATGAATACTGTAATATGGAAATATTGTAAGACAAACCATTATTTTAAAAGAGTAACCATGGAGTTTCTTGCTTCTTCTCCATAGGAATCGACCAATTTAGAACCGTGCACTAGCAGTTCTGACGTTTTATAAGTGCCCATGTAGGCCTATGTGAAATAAAAATATGTGAATTTAATTTTTTAGAATTTTACTCCTTTACGCTCAAAGGGCTGAACGAAATTGGACAAAATTTGTCACATGGGTCTAATAAAAGTCCGAAGTGCTATTCTAGGACATGGTAGATTATGTCTTGGAACAGCATATCTAGGACTTTTTATTCCAGAAGTATGTTCCCTTGGGATAATTTTCTGCTAACACGAACTAAGACTACAATTACCTCAAATCTGTATGGTTCTTTATTCAAAAGGCCATTTGAGACAAATCTGCATGGTCCTCATGTGATTTGACCAATACATATTTACTGTATGGACTTTAAAAGAGACTTTGACCCCTGAGTTTGTTTCGGTGTTTCTTCTCAGGGTAGTCAGCTAGGAAACACCGGCCTCATCTAGTTTAAAATGAAAAAAACAAAATGACGCGTAAAAGTGTTTTTAAAACCTACTTACAAAATAAATATCATTTATCATTTACCTAGTACTACAATAAGATTGTTTTTGAAAATGGAAAACTTCAACTATACACGACTAAATTTTGATCGTTTTAATCCCGTGGAGATCGATAGTGTTTTATGCACCGGATCGACCCTCCACGGGATTAAAATGATCAAAATTTAGTCGTGTATTCTTCTGCCGAAACGTTTGATAGAATTTCTGTGGTTCTAGAACGCAAAGGACAACTGAAAGACATTGTATTACTGTATTCTCCTATTCTGTATTCTTTCAGAATCTCAGATGCGAGCAAAAATCTCACGACAAAACTTCCAACGGTACGTGTAAATTACTTTAACGCAAACCTTTGAAATAATATTTCAGCTAAAAGTCTGAAATTCGAGCTAAGAAAACACTATAAGTCTTATCGCAATGCGTGGGCCGGTGAAATATAACACTCCCTGTATTTTCACTCGACTTAGTCTAACATTTGTTTACTTAGGATAGATTATACGCGGGTAATTGACAGATCAAAGTTATCCCGTTACAGACAATTGATTTTCTTTGAAAATAACTGAAAAGCAGATTTGGTAGAGATTGTGCGATAGCAGAAGTAGACTGGCAATCGCAGGGCTATTCGCGGCCAGCGAAGGCGCGAGGTTGCGGACGACGAGGTACTCATTGCGGCTGGCTGTCCAGTGAGGACTAAAGCCAAGTTGTCGCCGTCGATAGTATTCGCGCGCGCCTCAAATAGATTACAGCAAATCTGTAAGGATCCAGTAGGGTCGATGCTCGCTAGATCTACGACAGCTTTTTGAAAGAGTTATCGTGGCAATAGAATTCAAAGGAAAATTGAAGGACACAGATTTTTTAGTCAGTAAAAGACTGACAAGCCCTCTTGCTCTACCCTATAGAGGGGTAAGTCTTTTGATGACTCTCACTCAAAAAAGGGCAACAGTAAACTAAGAGCTAGGTCGAAAAATGTCCTGAATTTACTACAGCTGATCTTTTGACAACTGGTCATACTAATGTGTTGAGTACATACTGTGTTCCATCAAGCGAATCGTAGAACAGGCATCACATATACACCGTTAAATTTTAGTCGTTTTAATCCCGTCGAGGGTCGATTCGGTACATGAAACACTATCGATTTGTAAAGAGAAAATTAAAAAATTAAGTACTTTTTTTTTAAACTCGATTTAATTTGCGCAAGTACGAAATTAATTTCTTTATGTAAACGTCAGCTGAGCGAGGGCAATGAACTGTAGGTAGTTAGTACGCAACGACCGGCAACTACCTACAAGGTAATTTACTCGTTTACTTAAAAAAAATAATTTTGTACATGCGTATAATACTTTTAGAAAAAAAGTACTTTATTTTTTAATTTTATCTTTACAAATTGATAGTGTTTCATGTACCTGATCGACCCTCCACGAGATTGAAACGACAAAAATATAACGGTGTATATTATGACTAGCTACTTCTAGCCGCTTCGTCCGTGAAAGTCGGTTTACCCCCTTAGGGGTGGCGTTTCGTAAATTCTTAGCGGACGTCTACACCCTATAAGGAACCTACCAGCCAAATTTAAAGTTTGTAGGTGCTATAGATTCAGAAATTTCGTGATTAATCAGTGAATAGTATTTAGCTTTTATATATGTAACCTACAGTGGTATTTAAGTAAATTAACTATAGCAGAAATTGTTAAACAGATTATTTGATGCAAACCAAATAACAGTTATGTCAAACACTCAGTTAAATGTGGAAACAGAGCTGTTCAAATAATGTACCTGTAGGAGTGTAGGTAGATATAATAAATAAGTTGCATTTTATTAAGCTTTATATAGGGGAACTTGATTGTATAAAATAATATTAACAATAAATTAAGTTATCTGTTAACCTTATTGATCATTTTAATCATCATCATTTTGATCATCATTTTGATGATTTTATTTTATATCTTTTGAATACCGTAATTAGAGACACAATAGAAAGACAATAAATAGGTGTGCGAACGTGTTCTCTTCGGGCTTGAGTAATTAAATCGAATATTTAGCTTCAATCAAATCAAAAGCTGGTCAAGTGTGAGTTGGACTTACGCGCCGAAGGTTCTATACAAACCTATGTAAAAAGTTCTATTTTCAAAAAAGTTATACAAAAAAGTAATTTTCTTGTTAGATCGACAATTTTGACATTTTCAGACTTTTAATACTTTAAGCTATGAAATGATCATATCCAATGAGACCTTGCTTCACGTCGAATTTCCCTGTTAAATTTCTTTCTTTTTGATTTAGACGTCAATGAGAAAGTACCTTATAGGTTTTGATGTCCTAGCGAATGTCAAAATATGTGGCAAAACAGAGCATAATCGAACTTTTTTAGATTGCGTTTATTTGAAAGTTCGATTTTTTTACTGCTCCAAGATGTAATATCTTCTTACCGTTACGCGTTCCTGAGAAAAAGGG
Organism: Leucania comma; assembly: GCA_958295575.1. Lineage (NCBI taxonomy): Eukaryota > Metazoa > Arthropoda > Insecta > Lepidoptera > Noctuidae > Leucania > Leucania comma. The sequence goes on from OY282468.1 coordinate 10,887,297, forward strand.
TGTTAAAACAAACGGACAAATGAACAACATATTGATGGTTAAGGGTTCCGTTTTTGCCAACTTGTGTACGGTACCCTAAAACAAAAAATCAAAGCATCTAATTTCTGTTTTCTTGTTCAATTCAAAAATTATAAGGAAAATAGGTGTCGGTATTGTGTATATTTTCGTTTTATTATATAGGATTTTGTGATATCCTTTTCCGGGTAAAATAACCATAAGAAATTTTATTTCTTACGGTATAAAGTACATCTTGTTTTACATTGGTTTTGACTTGTGTTTTTCCTGTCAGTAAAGTGAACGTCTGTGAAGAAAACTCGTATTTTTATAAGAAAAATTACTTGAGTATCTTTTGAATGTTTTATAAGGTGAGATTTTTATAACGATGCGATAGAGCGTTCCTATTTCTTAAATAAATTAATAATTAATTTATTATCCAAATAAATAGAGAATTTGAAGTATAGTGGCTGTTTTAAAGTGTTTTTAATATCGTTCGGATTTCATCACGCATGCGGACTTGCTTCGCATACGTAACCTCCGCAAATGTCGTTTGCATAAAAGTATTTATTGTAATGCGTGCAATAAGCACGCGGGACGCGTTGTTTTGCCTTTTGAAATTTTGTGCATGCGGAGCAAATCCGCATGCGTGATGAAACCGCATGATTTTAAAAACACCCTTATTTGCTATTTGATTCCTAGTAGATATTTTATGTAAAATTGGTATCATTTTGTATCTTAAGTATCCAAGCCAAAACCATTATATAAAAAATATATCAGGCGGTAAATCAAATCTAATACTCCTTATTTCTTATCTTATAGGCCAATCAATTTAATAATATTAGGGACAAACATGGGAATTATACGAGCGCGATATTTAAATGAAATTAAGTTATTTTCTCGGATATGTATATGAGGCAGACGGGCTGGCGCCTCTCTGGATTACGGAGGCTTTGGCGCGGAACCTGCCTACCTGTTAATATCATACTTGTCAAATTACCTTGTCAATTCGTGCGACGGGTGATACAGCCTACTTACACCTACGCACTGCTACGCGCTCGTAGCCGAGTTCATTGCTACGCTGGTGCTACGAAAGCGTAGCACTTAATTCGTAGCAATATTATAAATTTTATTCATAAAAGAAAGGGTTATATATCATATAAATAGAATTTTAAACAAAATTAGTACTAAGCTGTGCAGATAAATGTGGTGTAAAGTAGGTTTAATAAAATAGACATAATTCGGATGTGAATTGCCCCACATTTTATCCGTGCGGTATCTAATGCCCCGGCCGCACAACTTCACCGATGTAATGGCCTGTGGAAACGAAATGTGTGTGGCTCGCAAATGTAGCATCTAAATCAAAAAGTTCGCTAAAAAACCCTCGCACCAATTAATTTCTAGTCCATAAAATAAGAATATTCTTTAAGTATCCGTAGACTAATTCAAACTTTGGAGTTTATCAAAGAGATAAGCAAGTTTTTCTTATTAAGTATCAAGGGAGCTGTCGTAAATACAGAAATTAGCGCGAGTATCATCGTCAGAGCGGTGTGTAAACATGAAAACTTTGAAAGTGGCGCACCGTCGTGCCGGGGTCGTGCCGGCGGCGTCCCGGCGACGGCCCGGCGACGTCCCGGCGACGTCCCGGCGACTGCACCCGTCTCTCCCGCCGTGTAAGTTGTCGGCTTGTATTAGCTTATAAAATCAACTCGTGCTATTAGTTCTGTTACAAGTTTTATTATACCTTTAATATGCAGCAAACACTATCTTCTCTGGGTATATTTTCTCATTACTTAACTAAATATATACAACTAAATCTAAAGCCGAGTGTTCACTGTATATAAATGTGGTGCGACGAACTGTGGCGTTAGGCGTCCTTATTAACTGCAGCGGTCACGCTGCACTGCAGGCGCCGCCTGATTAATGAATATTAGACTTTATATCTTCACTCGCAAAAGCTAAAATAATACGGGGATACCGTGTGTATCAGTGTTCATTAACTGACTTTATTACTAAGCCGTGGATTTAACGCCAAAAATGGTACGACTAATAACAAGACTATTTTTTGTTCGTAAAAATAATTGTACTTTCTAAACTAATATCCAAGTTGATCACGGCACACAAATAATAATGAATATGCCAAGAACAAAGCGATGTTGTCGGTGTCGGGGGTGCCGGCGCGCCGCAGTCGGTCGGGCGGTCGGTCGGGTCGGGTGGTCGGGCGGTCGGACGTGGCGTCATATTATGTTATTTACGCGCCCGCAGAGGACAACTTTTTAATGGGGCGATAACAGACCACCCGAGACCGGCGCGTTGCTGTTAAATCTCATGCTCATAAATACGTTATGTAAACCCACCCTAATAATTAGTGGCGGTTACGGCGTGTAGTTAAGTTTTATGAAGCCGGCGGAGGCTGCGAGCTCCTACACAAAAATCTTCCTTAATTTGTCTGCTGCGTTCCGGCGCGATCAACTGGAAATTGTTATGTTTATTCAGAGAATCTTGTGTATCTACGAGGAGCTACCCTTTTTTTATTTTTTCCTCCGTTTTAATGCGATTGGGTTTCCGTAGTACCGCAGCGCGTAACCGAGATCACATTGAATATGTATAGTTTAGTCTGATTTCACGGCAACCTTCGCTTTCGATGCCCTCGGCTCCACTGAATACTGATGAATTTAAATTCATCATACATAGAGACTTCGGATAATACTTTTATCCAATAAATGGCGATTCATGAAACTTTTTTATTGCTCTGTTTTATGATGTCAGCCTTTTGAGGAAAATAATGTTACTTCGTGGAAAATAAATAGCATAACTCCCGACATACAATAAAGTTAATTTCATAACAATATTCACGCTACGACGCCGACATATTTTCTACGAATTTTGACAGGACTCAGTAGTATCTAGTTTATACTTACCTTAAGCCAATATAACAGATTCCACATAGATTACGTGGAAATCAAATGCATTCGTGAACATGTTTATGGTTCATAATACATACAGACATACATAGATATACATGTTTAGAACGTAAATAATGGAGTTACACGTCTTGTGTACAAACTGCGCGCCACATGATCGTAGCGGAACAGTCAGTGACAGGCGTCAACAAGACGGCGTGTTGGCGCGCGGGCCCCGGAACGCAGGGCGAGGGGCCCGGGCGCCGGGGCCCGGCGGGCTGCAGACACAGTACCTTGCTAGGGCGCCGCGCTGCACGCCTGCACTCCGGCTCTTCACTGCTTCCCCACTTTTACTTTCAAAAGTTTTTCAACTAGTTAGTTCACAAACTTGGGCGTTGAGTTCAGTTGAGTGACCGAGTATGAGGCGTTCTGCGGAAGCTAGCGTTGTCAGCCGTGGGGAGAGGGTGAAGCGCGTGCTGCACGTACACAGGTTACAACGAGTACAGCGACGAAGCGAGATCCGGAGTCATGCGGTCAGCCAAAAGGACACAAACCTACTGGCGAGCTGGGTGTATCGGCGCTGCGGCCGGGGGCGGCGGGCGGCGGGGCCGCGCCATTGGCCCGCCGGGGCACGCCTCCGACGACGCCGGTGCCGCCGCCGCCGCCGCGTCGCCGAGCCACCACGACGACCCGACCCGACCCTAGGCCATACACTCCACACCACTCCAAACATCTTAACTCACACTTCAAACTTTTCCACCAACGATTTGCACATCTAAACTATTTTGAATTAGGAACACAACAATGGAATAGTTCTTATTTCAAAAGTTTAAAAAATAACACATAGGTACCTGCATGCAATGGTTTCACCGCAATTCGGTTTCCCGTGCACCATCAGCATTGAAAAATAACCGCGCCAACGGGTCATCTGACACAACACAACGCACCTCACACAGCACTAACGAACTGGTCAAATTGACAATTAATCAAATTAATCACCGTTTACCATAATTGTGGTAATTAAATAAGTTTGTGAATATAAAAATAAGCCGCGTCGGTGGCGCGGTCACGCGTACAATGATTAGCTGATGTTGTGTTCATTTGCGCCTACCCTCATAGAACTCATTTGTCAAATAATTACCTTCTATTTTTAAATTTCCGATGGTCGTTTCGTTCTACGCAAAGTAAATTAAGCTGATACAATAAGTTACACTCTTTATTTAACTTTTTGAAAAATAAAACGAAAGGATTGATGTATTTTCACTGCGTATTTTAATGCTGTTTTATCTTCTGGTAGACAATTTTACTTTGCAGGTCAACATTTTTATTTCCACTAGTATTTACGCACAACTTGCTATTACAATCAAAATAAGTTTTTTTTTTTAAATCTGCCAAACTTTATCCAAACTAGATACAGCTGAATATCAGTATTTAAAATGGAACAAGTATCTATCTGACCTCCAAATCCCAGTATAATTGAGTAACACGATACTCTTTGGCAAAACTGGTGCCAGATTTCCTGGCTTCTGATTACTCGTAACAACTGTCAAAGAAAGATATATAAATGACGACGGGTATATTTCCAAGGCTTGATATGTTACTATGGTCACCCATCCATAGACTGGTTTCGACAGGTGTTACTTAAACTTACTTAACCCGTGTGGCTATTATTGTTTAACGAAAAAAAAAAATATATGTTTAAAACTTAATATTGTGAGTGGCTCGTCGTTCAACATATCAAGTTTTTAACAGGTTATTTTTTAAACTGTAAAAGAGTTCGTTGAAATTATTATCACGCAAACTATTTTGTGGCCAAAAAGTACTCAAGTGCCCAGGTGTTAAGTTTCTAAAGTGGTCTATGGTTTCCAATAAACGGCAATGTCAATTGATTTGGAGTTATTTAACACAGAGTACTTGGTATTATACTGAAAGTCACTAATTTTCTTCTTATTTTACCGTAGTCTAGTAGTAGTATAACTAAGTACTTTTAATGATGTTGTAAGACTGCTTGTTTATTGGAATAACATACCATTATATACCGTTAAATTTTGGTTGTTTTAATCCCGTGGAGGGTTGATCCGGTACATAAAACACTATCGATTTGTAAACATTGGTAGGAAACTTTATTTATTACAAACGATATCTACACATGTACAAAACCCTAAATATTAACTAAACTATTTATATTAAAACCTACCTATATACATATAATACAAAAACGCAGTACACTCAGGCGTCGAAATACTCCTCCACATCGCTGTCATCCGGAAATGTACCCAGAAGACTGACAACATTGCCACGTTGAATGGCAATGCTAATTCTTTGGGCGAAGAACGAGCCAGCCTTCTGGTCACGCAAAGTGTCGATCAGACGGCGTGAAATTTCCTTAAAAAAGAGCCCCAAACGGCCCAAAACTGTAATTACCAATAATATTAAAGTATTTGCGCCGTTTTTATATTTAAGTATTTGCTCAGCAGCCGCAGCGGCAGCACCGCCACAGCTCGCCATACTTGGAATATGACGAGATACTTAAAGATAAAATTAAAAACTCAAACACTTTTTTTAAACTCGAATTAACTTACGCATATACGAAATTAATTTCATTATAATTAAAATTTTACGGTGTATATGCGATTACAATAGCCTTAACACTTTTAAAGTATTAAGTTATACTACTACAAGTATTACAGTAGGTACTTATTTTCTTGTTTTCATTTTTTATCTAAATGTAATATGTTTGTGATTATACCACTTTATTAAAGTGATATTTAGATATATTAAAACAATGGAAGCATTTGGTCAAACAAGGTTATTACCCAAAAAATGGAAAGATATTTGAAATTATGGATGTATTATAAATTCTGAATTGAAATAATCTGAGGGCCTGTATTATTTTTATAGGTTTTGCTACCGACTTCACCCCCATGTAAATAGGTTTGTATAACAAACTGATACCCTGGGGCCCCTGTTTCATCCGCTTAGGAGGTGAATTTTGAAAAAATGCTTTGTTATTCTTTACTAGCTGCCCCGCTGAACTTCGTATTGCCTAAGAGTCTTTTTAGCTAAACTATCAAAGGATAACGCCATCTACAAGCATATCCACAATCAGCATAATTAATTTCAAAATGACATTTTAATTAGAGACGGCATTGTATTCGAATTTTTGTCTCGAGGTTTAGCGAGACTAACGTTTTTTTTTTTTTTTTAATTTGATATAAATTAGTGCTTGACTGCGATCCCACCTGATGGTAAGCAGTAATGCAATGGTTGATGCAATCTTACATTTTTATATTATATCCGCGGACACTCTCTGCGCTGCTTTCCTACATAAAAACACTGATTTTGATATGTTTGGAGAAGAATGGAAGAAAATACTATCAGAATGTATGAAATTATGTGAGATGAATGTATGACTGGGTATAATATTTGTTACATAACCTCTGAAAGTCCTGCGCGACTAATGAATGGTCTGTTTTGAATTTTATATTTTATTATTTTGTTTTCTTTGTACTTTTGTTTGTGCTTAAATGATGTAATTAGCTTCGGCCGTTCAGTTTAAATTAAATAATAAATCTAGCTATACATCATAAAAGAAAACTGTGTGCGAGATTTCAGCGTTCTAGATCCAAGAGTACGGTCCAAACTTTGATGAGTCAATGAGTTAGTCAGGACTTTTCTTTTTACAAATACAGATTAGTGCCATTATTGAGCTATAACTATTGTAACTGTCACAGAGAGGACTAAATCAGCATTTTTGTAAGACTTGAAATTGCCTTTCTTGCAATCATTTAATTTTTCATGGTATTTTATACGTATTTACCCGACTGCGCCAGAAGGAGGGTTATGTTTTTCGAGAGTATGTATGTATGTATGTATGTATGTATGTATGTATGTATGTATGTATAATTGTTTGGCACGCTCTGCAGCCTGAACGGCTCGATGGATTTTAGCTTGAGAGGTGTCGTTAGATTCGTATTTACTGTGAGAGTGACACTGGGTATATCAAAATAAATAAAAAACAAAATGGCAGATTTTTAGCGCCAAATTCAAATGTTTGGCACGCTCTGCGACCTGAACGGCTCGATGGATTTTAGTTTGAGAGGTGTCTTTAGATTCGTAATTACTTTGAAAGTGATATCATAATAAAATAAAACTCAAAAAATAAAAAAATAAAAAACGGTAATTTAAAAAACTAAAAAACCCGACTGCTTTTCTGAGCATTCATGAAAAAGCCCTAAAACAAGAAAAATCTGGCAGTCGGGACCCATTCTAGAAAGTCAACCGTCTAGTCAATAGATTGGAGTAATCTGCAATGTAATATAGGTATGTGCTCTCAATTCTAGAATGGGTCCCGACTGCCAGATTTTTCTTGTTTTAGGGCTTTTTCATGAATGCTCAGAAAAGCAGTCGGGTTTTTTAGTTTTTTAAATTACCGTTTTTTATTTTTTTTATATTTACATAATTAAAAATAAAAACACTTAACTAATTTAAACTGTATAATACACTAAAAGCAATAACTTCTTGCTAAAATATGGCGTCAAAATTTCTTTGCATTGCCGTCGACTGGAAGTGTGCCCAAAAGACTGGCGGCATTGCCACGGTGAATGGCAAATTCTGATGGAAAGCCACGTCTTGGGTCACGTAAGGTGTCAATTAGGCGTTTGAATAATTTTTAAATAGCGTATGAGCACTCGGACCGTATTTGAGTCTATTTTAGGGTTCCGAACTTTAAAAGGAAAAAACGGAACCCTTATAGGAACACTTTTCGACCGTATCGTCGCTTTCCATCAGGTGAGATAGCGGTCAAGCGCGAACCTATCTATATATATAATAATAAAAAAAAAAACTTTGTTGTCCGTCTGTCTGTCTGTTTGTCAAGATCCTTTATATCGTGAACGCGTAGAGGTATCGAGTTGGAATTAAAACTATATACTCAAGTCTATGGTCCTTTGAAGTTGTGAAAAAATCAAACTTCTAAGTTAACGAAAAAAAAAAGATACGGCTGGGAATGGGCCGAATGGGCTTTTAGTCTAAACATTCTTTAATCAATGATAAAAATAAATTATTTATTTCCGATTTCCACTCATATTAGGTTTTTTAAATTCCATATTATCATACATTTTCAATTCAATTCAATATTCCAATCTCTTAAATAACAATATAATAATAAATCAAACATGTCAACAACAAAACAAATTCAAATGATATGAAAATCACATTGTTGAAATTAAAATTTTATTGTAAATAGTTTTTTTTTTACTGTTACTGTATGTTTTGAAAGTACTCATTATGGCAAGTAGTACTGCCGCGGGAAAACTACAACTGTTAAATACACTGTAAAGGAGCTGTCAGCACACCGAAGAGGCCCAGCCTGCTAACTGCAGGCAGGCAGGGTCGAAGCCTACTGGGGTCATGGGTTAACTTCCGAAAGGAATGCTCGGCCCCAGCACGATAGGCTACGAAGGAACGGGGTAGGTTTTTAGTCAGTAAGAGTCTGACACTACTTCCCGCTCCGCCCAAGGGCGGGATTTGTCATTGGATTATTTTACCTACCATAAAAAAAAATACACTGTAAAATTTTGGTCGTTTTAATCCCGTGGACGGTCGAACCTCGAACGGTACATGAAACACACGAAGCATGTGATTTGTAATGATAAAATAAAAAAATAAAATATTTTTTTTCTAAAACTTGAATTAATATACTCATGTACGAAATTAATTTATTTAAGTAAACGTCAGCTGGGCGAGTTCAATGACCTGTAGGTAGTTAGTACGCACCGACCGACAATTACCTACAAGGTCACTGACCCGTTTACTTAAAGAAATTAATTTCGTACATGCGTATATTAATTCGAGTTTTAGAAAGAAATACTCTTTGGTTTGTATCCGACTACGGCAAAGCCAAAGGAGGGTTATGATTTTGACCGGCTATGTATGTATGTAAGTATGTATGTATGTGAGTATGTTCATCTGTTCGAAATCCACTTTATTTGGGTTGAGTGAGACTTATACAAAGTAAAACCCATCCGTTTCCTTCAATTGTCCTTTGCGTTCTAGCGCCACAGTAAACTATTTCGAATATTCCCGTTACTCTAGCAGAAATCGGACTTCCTGGACCACTTCAGTACCTCTACCATGAGTTTTAAGCAATAGTATTCGTCGCTACTCGATATCGACGCCGTAAATATTTTGTATGGCAAATTTTGGTTCTGCAAGTGACCGTTAGAGGCGCTGCAAAATTTGTCATACAAAATATTTACGGCGTCGATATCGAGTAGCGACGAATACTATTGCTTAAACCTCATGGTAGAGGTACAGTTCTGATGAAATCTCTTTGAGGTGCGCATGAAATACAGCGCACCGTCGACTCGGACTAGGTCCTCACCGGACAGCTGAATGGCGAACTACCCTTTGGTCGTTATCCGCAAGCCTGCACCTACGCCCAACGTACTCAATTGGGCAAGGCTAGACATAATAAGTAACAGATTTGGAACACAAAAAAAGAGGATTTTTAACTAATCACTACATAGTATAAAACAAAATCGCTACCCGCTGTCTGTTCCTATGTATGGTTAGATCTTTAAAATTACGCAACGGATTTTGATGCGGTTTTTTTTTATAGATAGAGTGATTCAAGACGAAGGTTTATATGTATAATACATGCATAATATATTTAGTATCGCCATTTCACCCGTGCGAAGCTGGAGCGGGTCGCTAATAAATAAAACAAAATAGCTTTTTAATTAATTAATGCGTTAAGTACCTTAATTGAACAATTGTTGTATCTTATCAATTTAGATTTTTTTTATCAGTTGCGGTGGACCTCATTTGGAATAACTCCAGTAGCGTGGGTGCGTTCACAGACATATAAACACACATTCCCAAGACACTGTGACCCTAAACTAATGAACTTATACACCGTTAAATTTAGGTCGTTTTAATCCCGCGGAGGGTCGATTCGGAAACACTATCGATTTATTAAGATAAAATTAAAAAATGAAGTACCTAATTTTTTCTAAAACTCGAATTAATATACACATGTACGAAATTAATTTCTTAAAGTAAACGAGTTAATGACCTTGTAAGTAGTTGTCGGTCGTTGCGTACTAACAACCTACAGTTCATTGGCCTCGCTCAGCTGACGTTTACTTAAAGAAATTAATTTCGTACATGCGTATATTAATTAGAGTTTAAAAAAAAAGTAGGTACTTTATTTTTTTAATTTTCTCTTTACAAATTTATTGTGTTTCATGTAATGAATCGACCCTCCGCGGGATTAAAACGACCAAAATTTAACGGTGTATTGTTTTTCACTTAATCTTTTAAAATTCTAACATTCGACCAAGTTAACAAAATAACCTTTTAAATTGATTACTTATTATGTAGATATTACTATGAGTAGAAGTAAAACTCACGTGTAGTCACCTACTTTTCGCGTGTTTTATAATAATGAATTAACCCAATTAACGGTTTTACACACGCCAACCCAAGTACCCTTCAGTGAATGTACAATGTTTGACTGGCCTGTTGGTCTAGTGGTCCTGACTGCTATGCCGGAGATCGTGGGCTCGATTCCAACCCAAGACAAATGTTTGTGTGATGAACACAATCATTTGTCCTGTGTCTGATACGAGTATATAAAAGAAGTAACTTACTGACTGACATGTCAACGCGCAGCTGAAGCACTGAAGTGCAAGCGAAACTGCTATTTCCTTTTAGGCAAGCACTAAGAAACGATTTTCCAAAACTCACTCCCTAAGGGGACTTTTTTTATGGTAGGTAATATCATCTAATGACAAATTCCGCACTTGGGCAGAGCGGGATATAGTGTCAAACTCTTACTGACTAAAAACCTACCCCGTTCCTTCGTGGCCTATCGTACCGGGGCCGAGCCTTCCTTTCAGAAGCTGACCCATGACCGCAGCAGGCTTCGACCCTGCCTGCCTGCAGCTATTAGGCTAGGTTTCTACAGTTTGCTGAGAAATTTTGTATCTACCAAAATTTTCTTGAGCAAAACAGCTGGCAGAAGCTAGTTTATTATACGTATGTATTTAGAAGTAAATAACAGTGGTGGCCGAGTGGTGACGGCCTCGACTTACGAGTTGTAGGTTGCGGGTTCAAGCCCAGCCAGACGCATTATTTTGTGTAATTTATTTCACCACCACAGCTCTCAAAACGGTGAAGGAAAACATCGTGAGGAAACCGATATGTCCTAGCACCAAAAATTTGAAGACATATGACAATCACCAACTCGCACTGGGCCCGCGTGGTGGATTACGGCCCATTCGCTCACCTAGAGAGAGGGCCTGAATCCCAGCAATAGAAACATTATAAGGCTGATGCTACGCTATGCCATTTAGGAATATGTTTATCAGTTGTCTAGTGCTCATAGCCCAAGTTCTGCTTAGTTAGGGACTACATGAAAGTTGTGGGAAAAAAAATGTATCCAGGTTTCACAAGTACATCTTGTAGTCTTTCCATAGTATTCGACAAAGAGCTATTAATAGGGGGTGAAACGCTGAAGAAATTCAAACGAGCGTTGAGGCTGTAAGTATGCAGCTCACGTGCACTCCCAACGTACATACGGACACTGTGACGGGATAGGCAGAAGTCTAGGTTAATCAAGAACAAGTTTTCTTTCAAGTTTGATCGCTTAAATCCCGTGGAGGGTCGATCCGGTACATCCGAAACACTATCGATTTGTAAAGATAAAATAAAATACTTCTTTTCTAACACTCGAATTAACATAGGCATGTACAAAATTCATTGTAGGTAGTTGTCGGTCGTTGCGTACTACATAACTACCTACAGGTCATTGAAATCGCCTAGCCTACGTTTACTTAAAGGAATTAATTTCGTTCATGCGTAAATTAATACGAGTTTAAAAAAAAGTGCTATTTTAAATTTTATCTTTACAAATCGATAGTGTTTCATATACCGTATCGACCCTTCACGGGATTAAAATGATCAAAATTTAACGGTGTGTAATTAATACTCATCAAGACCATTTCAAAAAGTTAAAAAAGGAAAGGATAGGTTTATCTTATTACGCTTGTTACCGATTTTCTATGGCCATCTTTAATTTCCATCATCAGACCCTGGTTACCATCTAGCACCAAAATTAAATACTTGTCAAGACGACTCACACGAGCCCAAACTCGATGGAGTTGTTTCGTTTAATTACTGAGTTTTTATGGCCACTTTTCGGTTCCATCATCAGATCAGCTCTTTGTCGTAATATTTTGGCATTGTCATTGATTGATTTACTCGTGCATGAAAAATTGCAGCTCAATCGGTAACCGGGAAATGGATCAAATTTAATTTATAAGATTTGATCACAAACATCGGACTAAAACTAAATAAAAGCTTGTTTGATGATAAAATGAAATTAGTTTTTTTTTTTTTATTTTTATGACTGCGTTTTTGGCTGCTGATGAATAATAGATTTATTGAGAAACGTAGTCTTTAAAATAAATTTTAATTTGCATGAAAAAAAGCTGGGCAAGTGTGAGTCGGACCCGCACACTGTGGGTTCCGTACAAAATAATTTATGTTAATAGTTCAATTCCAGAATCGAGTCAAAGATTTTTCCCAATAGAAAAAAGTTTTTCAGTGTGACGTAACTATAAAACATTTGTTAGTTTTATTCCTATATTTGTGCTATAAGACCTTGCTTTATGCCAAATTTCAGGGTTCTAGGTCAACGGGAAGTACCCTATGAATTTTGATCCTCTTGAGATTGTCGAAATGTACGTTTTATTGACATAAACGGATTTCTTTTTTGTACCCGTGTCATGTTTTTCGAAGATTATCCGGGCAAAACTCCTGGTAAATGCTAATTGATAATAATCTAATTATAGATCTACATTCAAAACAAAAATCAAAACACATTAGCTTACTAGAAAAACATAATTTTCCTTTCCAATATTTTCTCATATTTACGTAGAAGAATCATTAAAATGAGTGTTACACATTGTTCTCATATCGTTTCGTCTCACTTTCATTGTGTTCCTAAACCCATCATGAAACAAAAGAGGCTCGGCAGAGAACAATGAGTGGGCAGTCGAAAGGTAATTCTCGTCGTTACAGCTATTCAAAAAATAAATAGCGAAGATTAGACCCACAGTTGAGTGTTGTTGCTAATAATTATTTGTATTGTTGCCGTCTTTATTTTGTGTTAGTTAACTTGCTTATAGAGTAGTTTCTTTTTGAGAAATTAATAGAACTATTTCGGCAATTACGGTAAGTATCTACCACGGTACCTGCCTAGAAAATGTATAGAATAAAATAGAATAAACTTTATTGTACACCAAAATATGTGGTAATAATTCACAGGAACTGAATGATAAAGAATGATTGCAAGACACAGCAAAATTTTAATAAATCGTGCAATAGTGTACTCTCTATATCACCATCATTATCATCATCATTTCAGTCAAAACGCGTCCACGGTTAGGGTACTTTTGATATCGTGCGTATTTCATCACTCATGCGGATTTGCTCCGCATGCGTAATCTCCGCAAATGTCCTTTTCATACAAGTATTTACTGCAATGCGTGCAATACGCATGCGAGACGCACCCAAGTATGGCTACAATGAACGGTACTGTGCGTCTTGCATCCATCGCATTTCCGCGACTCTCACCGGTCATCGGTTTACTTTGTTACACTGTATATTATGATTAGATGATTAATTAGTAGGTATATGGTCAATGTCTTACATTATCACCGTAATATCAAATATCATGCAGGTACATCGTTTATACTGCGTACATCAAAGGACTGGAACAATTTGCCTGCAGTAGTCTTCCCATCCGATTATAATTTGGGTGTCTTTAAAGCTAGAGTGAATAGGCTCTTAATAAACTAGTTCGCCTGGTGTGGATCAAGAATTGCAACACTAGTTACCATCAGGTGGGATCGCAGTCAAGCACTAGTTGATATCAAATAAAAGAACAAGGTATGCGGGAAGTTAATAAAATGGTGTGAGACGAAGATTTTCCCAAGACATACTTTTTGCTTTTCAAAACTTACACAGTCTCTTAAAACTGATTTATCTATTTTATATTTAATTGTACTCCATTTTACAAAAAGAGTTTTAAAGCTGAAACACATACCATAAGCGGCTTAATTGCATTCCGCGATCTCTCATTTTACATTATATACTTCACCAATAAAATCTCCACAATTGTTTTAAATATCCATTTTGTCTTTTGTTGATTAATGTGGCGAACAAAATAAGCTTCGTTTTGCCCACAATTTACCGTGTAGAAACAAAAAGACGTGTAATAAAAAACTACAATATTTATTACGTACATATAATGGAAACAGAGAAAGTATAATAAAATCCGTACAATAAAAAACAGTAATATACCAATTTAGTTACTGTCTATCCGTGACTAGGATTTTGTAGCCATCTATAAACTAGGAAACATCAAAACACCTATAAATAATATCATAAATAGGTATTGTTAAGGTCTGTAAATTATTAATTACTGTTTGGTATTTTAGATGGTCCAGTTACGTACGTTTTTTTTTGGGGTGCGTTGTTATCAAATTACTTCTCTCACTCTCTGTGGTGTGAAATAGCGTGTCGGACTTTTACTGACTAAAATTTACCTGTGCACCTTTAATTACCCTTAGTGTTCAAGCATCGGTCCAGCTGAGAACATTCAGTTTTGCTGACATGTCTTATAGAGACGTTAGGTAATGTTAAAAAGGCAGATTAGTTTTGTACTTTATGTTTTAGTGCTTGTTTACGGAGACGCGCGTCCTTGGGCAGCAGGCCTAAAATTCATTTTAAGCCATTGATATATTATAAGGAAATATACGTTACGCGCTAATATCGCATTCAGAAAACCTGGACTCAAAACTCGACTAGCGCTGTTATGCGAGCGAAATTGAAAAAAAATAATATTTTGCTTTACACCCTCGTTTATGTTACTCGCTGATTGATACTGAGTGAAATCAGGCCATAAAGTCCTGATTTCAGCGGTCCAAGCGGTAGAGGCGAGTCTAGTCCTATCTTCTACTGTTTTGATTGGATCTGCCTATACTTTTTTCCTGGAAAATTTAACTAAAAAAAATGGTTGGACTTCTGCTTTCGTTTTGCACATAAGTTGGTGAGTTCGCTGAAGTCTGTGAGTTCAGGTCATTGTGATGTACCCGCAGTGCGCCCAAATCGATGTAATTTGTATAAAAACGTTACATTCTTACACGGAGCATTTTTGTACAATTTTCTTTTACTTTCAGAACTTGGCAATTTAATGGCGATGAATGCATTTACTGAAGACTGCGTTTTTAGAACATTATGTCTATTTTATACTAACTTTTTTGTCATTTATCTTCGTAAGGTAAATTCGGAAGCCATATTGAAACCAGTTTTGATAAAGGGTATAGTGTTGTCCAATTAATGGGTGGTGATGGTAAGATAGGCAGTGGCTTCATGCAAAATACTGGTCTGGTGGACTAGAAGCCGACCAAAAAGGCTAGGAAAGAAAAAAAAGATATACATTTATTTGAGACTCGCACAGGAAAAAAGTTATATACAACAACAACAACATAAAAAAAAACAATAAATAAAAGAACACTAAAAAAATATTGAAAATAAAAGACCTGTGCGAGGTCAAAAAGGCCCTTATCCCTAGGCAGATATATAACATTAGTTTTAGTATAATTATGTGAAACCCGAAACACGTGTCTAGTATTTTTATGTAAAGAATCTATGTACAAAATTTCATAAATATATTATGAAAAATTACAAAGTTAAACGCTTGTTACATTACCTAGTTGTGCGTTCAAATACATGGTCATCGGGCCATCCAGGCAACTGAAGGTTTTTATCGCCATCAATTTCGTACAAGCGTAAATTAATTCGAGTTTAAAAAAAAGTACTTTAATTTTTCATTTTTATCTTTACAAATCGATAGGGTTTCATATACCAAATCGACCCTCCGCGGGATTAAAACGACCAAAATTTAACGGTGTATAGAGAAACACGTTTGTTAGTCGTATGGCTCATTAGATAACATCGTTACTCAACCTCTTTTCATAATAACTTAGCCTTTTACGGCCATAAAGACAAGAAGGAGGGTTTACATCAATACGAGGCTTATCTTTTGACTAGATTACTCTTATAAATAGAGCAGCTTCTATTAATATCGCGAGCTCGTACAATATTTCTTAATAAAAGTTTCTCTTTGAAATGAATAGGGTATTAATAAAAAGTTTCAGCTTAAGACTACCGAAATTGTACTCAACACCGGCGAGGTTAGTAAGGCCCAGTTAACTCGAACAACAGAAATAAAGAGCCGCACTTTCTTTCTTGTACCTCGATTATACGTAACAAAAGGTTAATTATGGAACGTAGTTATTTTTAACTTGCCAAGGCTTATTTTACATCTGTTACGATTTCTTTCGGCCTAAATCTGTTTTGTATAAAAATATGTCCATTACGTATTGGCTTTAACATTTGTCAAAAAGGTTAGGATTTTTTTCAGGTAGGAAAACATCAAATAATTTTTTCACGTTGTAGGTTTTTTTTAGGTGGTAAATCATCCAATGAATTCTCCTGCTCTTAGGCGGAGTGGGAGGGCGTGTCAAACTGTTAGTGACTAAAACCCACTCCTGTTCCTTCTTTGTCTTCATTCCAGGGCCCCGGGGTCTCTAGGTAGAACGAGAGGGAGTATCAGATTTTTACTGAGATCAGCCTTATAATGATCCTACTGCTGGGATTCAGGCCTCCTCTCTAGGAGAGGGAATGGGCGGCCGTAATTTACCACGCTGGCCCAGTGCGGTGATAGATATCACATGTCTTCGAATTTTTGGTTATAGGACATGTCGGTTTCCTCTTGTGGTTCTTATGTGGCGCCATTGCTACAGTTCCTTTAAAACCTCAGAATCATAAACATGTCGATTAATTGTTAAATAACATTTTTTTTTGTCCAATATCGGTGGGTTTCTAAACTTTCTTTAGGGTCAATGATCATGTAGTGACTCGGTATATATTTGCTAACTCATAAGTCTGTTGGTTCAAAGTTCTATTTTCAGACAAGGCGCGGTGAAACCTTCCATATTACAACAATTGCGTTGTTACGCAAGTGTTACGCGTGATATTACAAAAAAAAAAACGAGAAAGAAGAAAACTTACTCCGAGGATAAAATATATCATACATGGTCACATGGTCACATGATCATGGTCATGGTGGTACATGGTCTATAAACGTACTAAGCTTCACCGAAATCCGTTTAGCAGTTCGAATGTGAAGAATTAATTAATATACACACATTCTCAAAGTTTTGTCTTTATAATAATAGTGTGATAGTGTATAGGAAAGCATTGTTAAGTCAAATTTTAGCAAATACCATCATTACTTTTGCTAAAATCGAACAACACACTTTACTGAATTTGGTTAAATTATTGACTCTAACTAAAGCAACTATACGTATACAACTATACATAAACACTTTAATTAAAGTTGCCTATTGGTTTATTGGAGTCAGCGGTTTCAGAACTAAAGGTTTTATTTTCTAAAGTAGATAGCTACATTGAAATTTTAAGCAAACGGCTACACTTAATTTCGGACGTGACAGGTCAAATCTTAACCACAAGTTACTTTTTCTAAGTCTCGACTTAATCGTAGATACCTGAGCAACTTTGTAGTACGGACTTTTTTTTTCTTATTTCTTTGGGCAGACGGACTTGATGTCTACTACAAAACTACAGCCACAACTGGCTTAATTTTTTTTATTGTTAGTATCAAAAAGTAACTTTATCCAAAATCGTAAATAGAAAGAAATTCCAAATTCAAATTCGTTCAATTTTAAACAAAGAAGCTTTTCGAATCTAGAAGAAGGGGAAACTGTCAAATAACGGTAGGTAAAAGAATGCACACTGAAATGTTACGTCACCTCAATTAGGTTACGTGTGCTCAAAAGAGGCAGCGAGATTTTCGCACCATACCCTCCCTCTCACAATGGGTTTCATCAGAAAGCTTAAAGTCACCCAAAGCGCAATAGGAAGGTCTATGCTCGGAGTTTCCTTGCATGGTCGTATCTGAAATGAAGATATCTGTAGGAGAACCAAGGTTGCCAACATAGCACGAAGAATCGCTAAACTTAAGTGGCAATGGGCAGGGCACTTTGCTCATAGAACAGATGGCCGTTGGGGCTGAAAGGTTCAGGAGTGGCGATTGCATACCGGAAGACGCAGTATTGGAAGGCAAGGTGGACCGATGACCTAGCAAGGGTTTTGGGAATCCCATGGATGCGAGATGCCCAGAACCATTTGTTGTGACGATACTTGGGGGAGGCCTATGTCCAATTGTGGACTTTTCGGCTGAAATGATGATGATCATGATGACCCTCCCTTTTCTGCATTGTTGATTCACTTAATAACCTATTTTGATGCTATTTTCAGAAAAGATTTCACACCTCATAATGTATTTGAATTATACAATAAAAAGAACAAGTAAAAAATCCAATTCCCATTGCTCAATTTGGCATTGCATTCACGCAAATATGGCTGTATTTAGCTGAATGCGTCAAAGATATGTCGAGGCTTAGTGTCTGTCTTTTGACATCGCACAATTTCGATTGACCTCTTGTGTCTGTGCATACGGATCGTCGAATGCATGCGACCTACATGTGTCGTACAGTAGAAATACCGAAATAGCAACTAACACAGCTCAAAGGCAGTATAGCATCACTGCTGAATAGATCCGTGAACCAATAGGCACCATTAAACTACTGTTATTTGATTCCCTATGTAAGGCAGTGTTTCCCAGTCCACCATGAAACTCAGCTTCAAAGAATATTGAGTTTGCCTATAGGCATTCTTGAAGATGGATATGGTATTTGAAAACCTTGAAATAAACAATGTTTTAATAACATTAAATAGAGATATGAAGATGGGTCAGTTACTAGTAAGTAATCATTTTCAGTCGGATGAAAGAAAATAAAAGTCGTTTTCAAAGGTCAAATGGAAATATCTTATCGTTGTTCTCGTTGTGTATGAGGAAATGGTGTATAATTTTACTATACGTTCTTAATTAAGGTTTTTTTTTTATGGTAGGTAAAATCATCCAATGACAAATCCCGCCCTTGGGTGGAGCGGGAAGTAGTGTCAGACTCTTACTGACTAAAAACCTACCCCGTTCCATTCTTTGCCTTGGTCCCAGGGCCCCGGGTGCCATTTTCACATACCCTTTGACCCCAGTAGGCTTCGGCCCTGTTGGGCCCCTACAGTTTGCTGACAACTCCTTGAGGCGCGCGGGAACCGTGCGCGCCGTAAACGACTTGAGCTCGGACCGGTCTGTTACCGGACGGACGGACAGCGAGCTACCCATTGCCCGCCGTCCGCTTCTTAATTAAGGTGGCACTCATTTTTATTTATTTATTTATCTATTAACACATACAAATTATTTAACTGGCGTACCCAAGGTAACAAATGTAGTCGCAATATAGCCGCACTCAGAGACGCCACCGACAGACTGAACAGATCAGTGTTGGCAGCGCCTTGGAGGACCGGCACAGATTACACAGATGACAACACACTTAGTGTCACCCTCTCTAATTCCTCCAATGTGCAAGAAAAAATATCTAACCGCAGAGAGATAGTATTCAGTATTTCTACTGCCCGAATAAATAATTAATTTGGCACTCCTTTTGTCCACAAAACCATAGATTAGGGATTTCTTTTTGGGCTGCGAGAATGTTCATAAGAGTTTCAGTGGCTCTGAAATGGGAAGAATAATTGGAAGAACACAGATGCCAGTAAAAGTCTGACACGTCGTCTCGCTCCAATCGAGGTAGGAGAAGACATCTGATAATTTTCCTATTTCACAACAGGCATCTTTTCTGTCTAAAGATTTTTTAAACGATATAAACCAGTGCTTGCCAGCGATCCCACAAGGTAAGCAGTGATACAATCGTTGACGGTGAATCGCACTAGTTTATTTAGAGCGACGGGAAAACCGCTGAAAAGATTAAAAAAAAACTAGTACTAATTATAATTAAAAAAACAACAAACATATCTATAAAACGTGCGTTAGGGAGAGTTCAGACACGCGACAAAGCCACGACACTGTAAAACGGTCGCCATTATCAGGGCCAACAATATGGATCACCCCGTAAACGAGTCGACGTACTGCCGGTCGTGTCCAACTAGACATAGCTTGGTGGATAGAAAACATTCATTACCCTCACCCCTGTAACCTCTGAGGGGGTAGGTTTGTTGTTGTTTAGCAACAGTTTAGCAAGGGTTGCATTAGGCGGCCTGGGGAATATCGTGTGTCATAGGTAAGTTAGGTAGTTGGTCACCATTGAAAAGTTATTGCGTAGTAAAAGGCTATACTTGTCCTCTGTCTATGATACCCAGGCGGAATCTGTGTCTATGGATAGTAGTGATAGTGAATATAGTTTTTCGTGATGTGTGTGCATTGAATCTATCAACATCACACCAACAAGGGTATAAATAATAAAATTAGGTACTAGGTCAACGAAAATTTTGATTCCCTTGAGAGTGTCGAAATGTACGGTTTTTTTTTGGGACATAAACGGTTGTATCTTTTTTTTCGCTAGCTAACAGGTTTGATTTTTTCACAGCTTCAAGAGACTGCAGACCAGAGTATATGATTTTGATTTCAACTTGATAACTCCTTCACGTGTTCCCGAGTTAGAGGGTCTTGACAGTCAGACAGACGGACAACAAACTGATCGTATAAGGATTCCGTATTTTCCATTGATGTACGGGTCCCTAAAAAGGCTACAGATACTTCAAAATCTATGACAAGGTAAAGGCGTGCTGCTAGTAAAACACAAATTGACCTGCTTCCTCTTTTAGCTTCCTCTTACTTATTTGTATTCAAAGAAAGATCTTCGATATTGACTTGCGAGCTGATCGGTGGCTATCCTCATTTTATGACGGAATGCTTCGCAAATTACTGTTGATTGGACAGAGAAAACAATTCTCTTGTTGCTGAACTTCGAACATCATTCTTGATTAAATACTCTTTAAAATAAATAGGTACTTCGATTTTTTGAAAGAGTCAACGCTAGGTCCGCTAGGGCCGATGCTTGCCGAAGTTGTGAGATTATTCAGAAAAGAAAAAGTTACCATAGTTCTAGAACGCAAAGGGCACCTGATGGAACGCGTGGGTTTCAGTCAGTAAAAGTTGTTGAGAACATAATTCCATCTCATAGTAACACCACCTTGGAGAGATGCGACCTTTTGCGGGGGACGCTTAGATCTCTTGATAATGTTAAACGAGCTGTTGCAGCGCCTCTCACTTGAACCCCAATTTGACACATCCAATCTGGAAAATTTTTAAATAACTCCACAATCAGATTGGGTGCACAAAAACGATTTCTAAAAGGGAATGGATAGAAGGTGGGTGTTTTCGGATGGTTCCAATCTTCAGTGTTTGTGTGGATGTACTCCGAAAGATAGGAATGGATGGAAGGTGTTCCATCCTGCATCATATGCCCAGGCCGAAGCCTACTGGGGCCAAAGGTTATGTGAAAATGTCACCCGGGGCCCTGGGACAAAGGCAATGAATGGAACAGGGTAGGTTTTTAGTCAGTAAGAGTCTGACACTATTTCCCGCCCCACCGGTACCCCTACGGTAATACACGTAAGCATCTAATGAAAGCGTCAGCGAAAGATATTGCAGTAGCCGAATACTGAGCCAGGCAAAGAATTTAACATAAAACAAAAATAAATGGTTTTGTCATCAACACGCTAAGCATGACACTCTCCCGCTCCACTGAAAGCAGGAGAACGAATTCCAGCAGTCAAAAAAACCGGTCAAGTGCGAGTGGGACTCGCGCACGAAGGGTTCCTTACCATTGACTAGATAAATAATAGTATCGAGCAAAAATAGGCAAAAAATTTATTGTATGGGAGCCCCACTTAAATATTTATTTTATTTTATTATTAAAGTAAAAATACAACCGAGTATTTTGTGAATATTTCAATTGCCATTATTGACATTGAGCAAAAAAGGGCAAAAAAAAACACGTTTGTTGTATGGGAGAAAAAATATTTATTTTATTTTGTTTTTAGTATTTGTTTTTATAGCAGCAACAGAAATACATAATTTTTGAATATGTCAACTGTCTAGCTATCGCGGTTCTTCAGATACAGCCTAGCGACCGACAGACGGGCAGACAGTGAAGTCTTAGTAATATGGTCCCGTTTTTACCCTTTGGTTACGGAACGCTAAAAAAAATATTGCCCATCCTGTAGAACGGTTTTGTTATGATAGAAGTGTACGACGAATATTTCCCAACTTAAACTGCAGTCATCGCGTTTTACTAATAGTGTACACGTTTGCGCAATCCGGCGCAACTGTGCACAGCAGAGATCACGTCCCGCCAACACGGCGACTTAATATTATTTCCACGGCGCATTATGTCCCACCTCTAGTGCTGTGACGTCAGCAGGAGACTCGATGGCGATTCATTAAGGGTAATGTCAGCGGAGATCGCCTGATCGGTTACGGAGAAAGCGTTGGGTCGGTAACAGACGAAGTGCTGCATCTTGTTTAAGTAAAGATGGTTCGTAGAACTAGGTTCATTTTGTCTTGTTTTCGCACAGTAACTTGTTTTTTTTTTTACGTTGCTCAAGATCTTGTTTGTCCATTATAATCACTTGATGGTGAGCGATGGAGCTTATCCACATCTGAAATTATTACAAAGCACTTATGGTCTTCATATTCAAATAAAAAACCATGCACATATTAATAAAATCGGTTGAATCATGTTCTTAATTTAAAATTTTCTATGCAGAATTTGAATTAAGAATCTGCAAACCAATATTTAAACCAAACATAAACGGCAAGCAAATTACAGAAATAAAATTGTTCAAACTTAAACTAAATTTTGAATTTAAGTGTAGTCTGTAAGAATAACCCGATAACATTTACAAGAATTATTTTGACAACAATTCAAATGAACTTGCTTTCACGGGTATTACAAACACACATAAAAAGGAAGTCGTAGTTTAAAATAAAAAGAGAATAAAGTGCATACAGCATAATGCGACTATGTAAACAAAACAAGAAACTTTACATTAGCAAGCGTTAAAACTTTTAAATTCAAAAAGGTCGTCACAGCCGTATTCTTTGTGAATCTATTGCCACAGGGCATAACTCGCAGCTGTCTTGGGCTATGATATATTATACAGACTGCTAAGTGGCATGCAAAATGTATTTATACATTGTACTTCCTTACGCCGTTATGGCATTGTTCCAAGTAAAACAATCTTCCGTTGGGCGGCGATAACGGCAATAGCAATCATTTTATTACGTGACACTGTAATAAAAGTTAAATAAACTGCATTTTCAACTATATTAACGACTGCATACATAAAATTATGACAGCTGAAAGGATCATTAACTTAATACATTTGTGTTTAGACTTTATCGTAAAAATTCGCGTTTTTATTGCGAGTTTTATTAAAATTTTGCTGCTCGTTCATAAAATTGAATCGCTTCTTAGGAATTTTAATAAGGAATTTTGGAGCAATACAATAACATGTCCAGATGTTAAGTCATACAAGTGTGCAATATAGTACAAGGTTTTTTTATGGCGTAGGTTTTTTTTTTATTGTAGGCAAAATCATCCAATGACAAATCCCGCCCTTTTTATGGCGTAGATGAGCATTAAGAGAGGATTTTCCAGAATCCACTCCCTTAAATGATGAAAAGGGGGTTCAAAGTTTGTATGAAGTAACCTATTTTCAAGCGAGTGAAGCAGCTGGCAGAAATTAGTTCATAGCATTTATGTTGTGCATTCATAGCTTTTAGGTTATGTATTCATAGCATTTGGGTTGTGTATTCATAGCATTTAAGTTTATTACTGATGATCCTCTAAAAAAAATTAAAAAGCGGGAGTGTTATAGAAAATTAAAACCATTCTTCAATTTATTGTTTCGTAACGACTTTTATTGTTTCAAATATCAAAACACGTCGGATGAAAAATTATGTTTACAAGTATAAAGTTAACAGTAACTTGTAAAGAGAAATATAAGCATTTTACAAGTATTTCCCTTTTGTTTTTTAATTATAATTTGTTTTAGTATATTGTCTTTTCATTATCTCACAGAAGGTTTAAAAAATATAGTATCCAACACGGGGATTTTTTTTTAGGTAGGAAAATCATCTAATAATAATCCCGCCCTTGGGCGGAGCGATAGGGTATGTCAGACTAAAACCCACTACCGTTCCTTAGTTGCTTTTCATACCAGGGCCGAGTCTCTTTCAGAAGCAGACCCTTGGCCCCAGTAGGGTTCGACCCTGCCGAGCCCCTACGGTTTGCTGACTTGAGGCGCGCGCGGAACAAAGCTGTCACTGTCTTGGGTGGCTTGAATTTCTCACTTCACTCAGGTTTCTATATTAACTCCCTCACAGTGCTCGGGAGTTAATTATAACTATAGATCCCTCATTGGCGTTCGGGATTAAAACTTAGCGAACTTCATTTTCGAAATTCAACATACTGCCCGCGACTTACGGACACTGATTTATTCCCTGGTCACATAATCTATTATTATTACCCTTAAGAAGGAGAAGCCTTAGACATTACCCCACCAATCACTTAAGTAATATGAATTCAACACAAGAAGGACAGAATTCAAGAGTAGGCTTAGTTATATCTACTTAATATGCCTATATATTAGATTTATTATATACTGGAGCCTCAGCTGTTGTGGCCTCCGTTATTAGTTTAAGTCGACTAACTACCGAATCGTGTTTACTGCTTCAAAACGTACTAACTTTTTATTGCCAGTATTTCTTTAATATTTCACCACAATACTTGCTTTTGTTTTTGTCCAAAATGAGATAGAATCATAAGACAAAGAAATTGAGTGAATCTTTTTCTATAATGTAGTATAGCGCCGCATGGATGTTACAAATCTTTGACTTTCTCGACTTTTTTCTACTGTAATATGGTATTTCGACTTTCTTCATGAATCACTTTATCTATTGACACTGCAAGAACATCAGTTCAGTAGTTTCTAAGTATATCGTAAACAGACAAACGAGACGCGATGATGGACTTTGTTTTATTATATCTTATGTGTGGATTGATTATAGAGTACATAATAAATACATATTTATAAATATACATAATCATCATCATCATCATTTCAGCCGAAAGACGTCCAATGTTGGACATAGGCCTCCCTCGAGTGTCACCATAACGACAGCCCTGTGTGTCTCGCATCCATCATTCCACCTTATGTGAGGCTTATGTATAATTACATTAAAACAAGCTTATGTATAATACTATTAACTAAGAAAATTAAAAAAAAACCCCACCTCATACGGATTCCTTAACACCGCGGTCGCTTGGACGACTGATCATATTTTTATAGGAATGCAGCCAAATCACTCGGCCCTCATCCTTTTATGGTTCACCATTGACGAGATCATACTAAGATTTAATACGGAATATTGTTATAGTATTTCCTTGCTCACTCAGAGCATGTGTATAAACACTTGGTGACTTAATATAAAATAATATTAAACCTTAATTTATTGTACTTATAAGAGTTCATGCTAAATAAGAGTATACACCGTAAAATTTTGGTTGGTTTTAATCCCGCGGAGGTTCGATTTGGTACGTGAAACACTATCGATTTGTAAAGATAAAATTAAAAAATAAAGTACTTTTTTTCTAAAACTCGACTTAATATGCGCATGTACGAAATTAATTTCTTTAAGTAAACGAGTCAATGACCTTTCAGGTAGTTGTCGTTCGTTATGTACTAACTACCTACAGTTCATTGGCCTCGCTCAACGGTGATGAAATGGGTTAATATAATTTTTTAGGGTTCCGTGAACCCTTATAAGATCATTTTGTTGTCCGTCTGTCTGTCTTTCTGTATGTCTCCTTGTCTAGACTCTTTATCTCGGGAACACGAGGAGATATCGAATACCTACTCAAGTGCGCGGTTCCTTGAAGTTGTGAAAAACTCAAACTTCTAAGTTAACGAAAATAGATACGGCCGTTTATGTCGCAACAAAACGTATATTTTGACATTTAAAATTCATAGGGTACTTCCCGTTAACCTAGAACCCTGAATTTGGCATGAAGCAAGGACTTGTAGTACACGAATAGGAATAAATCTGAAAACTGTAAAAGTAAAAAAAAATACTTTTTGCGATTAGGAAAAAATCTTCGAAACTCGATTCGGGAACTGTACGCTATTTACATAAGTTACATTGTACAGAACTCAGTATGCAAGTCCGACTCGCACTCGCCCAGTATTTTTTTCAAATTTGGTGGCGAAATCTTTTTCTTCTCTTCAGTGTCTTCTCCTCAGTTTTCGTGAAAATTAGGGACCAGGAGAAAGCTGAAGAAACGGTTTCGCCAAAAAAATTAACAAAATAAATGCACTTTGTTGATATTGACCCAAATACATAACAACAAGTAAGGCGCCAACTTTGGTTTGAACCTACGACATAAAATCCATAAGTCGGCCGTTATCAGTAGTCCACCACTGCTCCACTTTACTTAATTAAAAGTAAATATTATAACTCTTATACAACTTCTCCAGCAACTAAGAAAGTTTAATTTCAACCGCTTACTGTAAACTTTCTTCCTGTAATTTAATTCTTTAATCATTTTCGAAACCACTTTATAAAGAAGCTCCGTTCAGCTGTCCATTTTCATTCGCACCTATTGCATCCCACTCCACGTCTTTAAATAGAACTCTGTAGTAGTGATGTTAAGGATATAGCATTTCGAATCTGAGTACGGATACTGATCTTTATCAGTATCCGTATTCAGAGTGCTCATACCTATGTATAAGCATAGAATAAATAGTGAGAGCAGCGATGACAGAGTGGTAACGGCCCCGACTTACGAGTTGTAGGTTCAAGCCCAGCCAGGCGCATTACTTTATGTAATTTATTTCACCACCACTGCTCTCAAAACAGTGAAGGAAAACATTGTGAGAAAACCGGCATGACCAAGAACCAAAAATTCGAAGATATGTGACATCTACCATCCCGAACTGGACCTGCGAGGTGGATTACGGCCCATTCCCTCTCTTAGAGAGAAGGCCTGAGTTGAGTCCCAGCAGACTAAAAATTAAAAAAGATGATGATGATGATGTTAGAATAAATCATAGTACAAGTAGTATGGGAGAGAGAGGTAAGTAGAATAATTTATTTATTTATTATACACTTCATTGTAGGTACTTTTAAGAAACGTAATAAAAAACCGCCTTTCTTCTTAGTCGTGCACTCTTGACAGAGTGGTCGTGGTCATGGGTTGGTCAAGTCCTGCGCCATCTCTGTGTTTAGCGGCTTTGGAGTTTTCATTAACGCTGCTGTATGTCACCGATTTGATGAAGTCTGTCCATCGTGTTGGAGAGCGTCCAAGTAATGTCTTGCCCTCGACTTTCCCTTGCATCACCAATCGCTTCTTCCAGTCCTCGTTACGAGTGATATACAATAATAAAGAAAAACTTATATCTAAATCACTTAATCACATATAATGGGCGGTCGCATATCGTATTCCACGATCTCGTCCAGGAAACCTGGAAGATCAATTAGGTAAGAATTAAAAGATAAATCGTGTTTGGAAGAAAAACCTGTGTATTAGAAAGGAAAAAATGACAACGATTAATAAAAATAATTGAAAATAACGTAAGGTCAGTACTTTGATCAGAAGAATAATATTATACCGATTTCAGATATGAAATTATTTTGGATTATCCACTAGTTTCGGTTGCGAATATTAGAATTTAAAATTATAAAAGTATATAATACAGATAGCACAATTTGATTTTGTCTAGATTATTTTACGGAACAAAACAAACAAAAAATGTCATTTAAACCCTTTATCCAAAACTTTTTATCGGATTCGGATATTTTTTATTTTCATTTTGGATATCCGATAGTTTCGGTTACAAAGCTCTATAACATCCTTGCTCTGTACTTCCCTGTTGGTATTTCCTTGAATTCTGTGATAAAACTAAAAGCATTGAATGTGGGTTGCTTTTATAAAGGAAAACTATAGTTCTATTGGCCTTTAAGACCGTATCACCAAGTTATTGTGGTGAAAACATAGATTATTGGGTTCCCACTGATGGGACACAGACCTCTTCTCTATAGGTGAGAGTGGGATGTTTACTTATTTATATTTGAAAGTTAAACAATAATTCTATAGGTATATAATATAAAAAGAGAAACTGACTGACATATAAATGATATTTATTTTGCAAATAAGTTTTAAAAACTTTTACACGTCATTTTTTTCATCAGTTTAAACTAGGTGAGGCCGGTGTTTCCTATCTAGTATCTTTTATAGTCCATACAGTAAATATGTGTGTGTGATGGTGTGTGTGTGTGTGCGTGTGTGTGTGTGTGTGTGTGTGTGTGTGTGTATGTGTGTGTGTGTGTGTGTGTTGCTCTATATTTATCAATGTTAACCGACCTTCCTATAAAATGACGGGACAATTAAATATGTTCTATTACTTTAAAACCAATGTGTCTAAAAGACGAGAACAGGGAATGAAGGGCCATTGCCTCAGGCGGTCGGCCGCCATCTTTGCTAGCATTACTGCTTTGCAAAAGAAAGCAACCGCCTGCCACTCCAAGAAGATCGTATGTGTTCATGTCTGGATGATGGGTAATCTATGGCCAGTTCGCAATAAACGTTTTTCACTTTTGACTTTGACTTTTAAGATCAAATTCCAAGTACAACGGGTATCTATTTATACTATTTTTTCACTTTCAAGGGCCACAGGAAACGTGTTTTGTTCAGAATAAAAGATTGGCAGTTTACATTTCTATCAGAACAAAAACCCAATTGAATCTCTAGTTCTAGAAATTAATTACCCTTTTAAATCATATAAAAATATAAATATCTCTTTATGATATTTTTGTTGACGATAAGAAATTTGTACTAAATTTACTTATCTATCTAAATTACCGATAATCAAGTGTTTTAACACCAATAGTTGCAAAAAAACCCCACAGAAATATAACTCAAAAGAAAACCGCTTTCCCATGACACGTTAATGCTACACACCTACCAATAAGAGGTCACTTATTGACAGCATCAAAAGAGGCCGAAGATTCATATAAAATAAATTGCCCCACAGTTGATAGCCGGGGTCAATGAGCCGTGACGTTGACGAGGGTGTTCCCCAATATGCACGACCACCATCTTGGACCGTGTTTGACACGGCTGGCTTCAGGTGAATACGGCGATTACATGAGATGAACTTACATATGTGATTGTTTAATCGGGTTGGAGTACCCTTTTAGGAATGGCTTTTTAAAAGGATCTAGTATCTGACGATCTCTAAGCATCTGTAAAACATATCCTGCCTTCTGCCAGCGCAGCGCAGGCATGAAAGTAGGTTCTTCTATACAAACTTAGGACCTCAAAAGGTGGCGAATTTTAGAAAAAAAAAAATAGTTTATTTTTCACTTATAATACCACAAGAGCTTCAAAATTATCGGATATTTCCCGATAGGTTCGTTGCAAACAAATGAAGGAGTCAAGTTTTTCAGGTTAAAAAATCACGAGCGGCGCGAGTGATTTTTCCTGAAAAACTTGACGACTTTATTTGTTTGCAGGGAACCTTGAGGGAAATGCCAGATAATTTTGAAGCTCGTGTGGTATTCGGGGGATTATTTTTCCGTCCCAAATGTCGGCCAATAGAATCTCCAATTTTCACAATTGAATTCAACCTGTCAGTTTGACGTCACGTGGTACAACGAGAAAATTTTCAAAAAATTATCACTTATAATACCACAAGAGCTTCAAAATTATCGGATATTTCCCGATAGGTTCGTTGCAAACAAATGAAGGAGTCAAGTTTTTCAGGTTAAAAAATCACGAGCGGCGCGAGTGATTTTTCCTGAAAAACTTGACGACTTTATTTGTTTGCAGGGAACCTTGAGGGAAATGCCAGATAATTTTGAAGCTCGTGTGGTATTCGGGGGATTATTTTTCCGTCCCAAATGTCGGCCAATAGAATTGCACCATTCGACGTCACGTGGTACAACGAGAAAATTTTCAAAAAATTATCAGTATAATACCATGTAGGTTGTACCACGTGACGTGGAATGGTGCAATTCTATTGGTCGATATTTGGGTCGGAAAAATAATCAGTATAATACCATGTAGGTTGTACCACGTGACGTCGAATGGTGCAATTCTATTGGTCGATATTTGGGTCGGAAAAATAATCACCATTAAAAATTACGTAAGAAGTGAGTATATTGGAAGAAATTTGAAAGTGGCGCCAGTGACTGAAAAGTTGATAGGAAATCGTTTGTCTTGTCATGGTCATGTGAAGAGGAGGGATGAAACGCATGTTACTAAAAGAGCTCTGAGTTTACATATAGATGGATGGAGAGGAAGAAGGAGGCCGAAGTACCTCTCTTAGAGAGGAGGCCTGTGTCCCAGCAGTGGGATCATTAAAAGGTTGATGATGATGATGATGATGTATATGTGGGTACATAAATACTTTCTTTTTCTTTGTATACTTCACAAAAGGAACACAGGTTTTCAGCGTTCTAGGCCTCAGGGTTTGGGCTGGGTGTTGAAGAGTCAGTGAGTGAGTCAGGAT
Source organism: Leucania comma (assembly GCA_958295575.1). Classification (NCBI taxonomy): domain Eukaryota; kingdom Metazoa; phylum Arthropoda; class Insecta; order Lepidoptera; family Noctuidae; genus Leucania; species Leucania comma. The sequence goes on from OY282468.1 coordinate 10,917,788, forward strand.
TTTGAAACGCCCGAGTGTCTATTATGCGGACCGCCTTGAGGACACGGTGGAGCATATGGTAGAGATGTGCCCCGCTTGAATGGAGCATTGTCGTGACCTCGTGGGGGCGATCGGCAACGATGACCTCTTGCGTCCGGCCCTGGTTCAGGTTATGGCCCGCAATGAACGGAAATGGGATGTCATCGGCTCCTTCTTTAAAACAGTGTGGTGCCTGATATAATAAACATAGGCTGACACGTATAAAACCCCCAGAATAATTAAATATATATATGTACTTATTAATTGTTGCAGCATCTAAAATTGTTTCTACGATATACGAGTGTCTCAAACTTGAAAACGGAAAAAATACTTACATTAAAATTTAATTTCGTAAATGAGTTTGCTTTGAGTTAAGAATAAAGTGGAATAGTTTGAGTTATTCTTAACTTTGTTGAAAACAAACGTTCCTGCAAAGAACTGTGACAACAATTTTGTATGATAATAATAGTTCTTCATACAGAACGCGTTTTAATGAAAACAACTTGAACTAGACACTGTTAAAGTATAAAACTCTGCATGTATAGTGGCACGAAAGTAGGTTCTTTTCTTCTATACAAACTTAGGACCCCCTTAGGTGGCGAATTTCAGAAAAAAAAAAAAAAATTATGTCTCACCATTAAAAATTACATTTCAGAAGTGAGAAATGAGTATATTAGAGGAAGTTTGAAAATGGCGCCAGTGGCTGAAAAGTTGAAAGGGAATTGTGTCTTGGTATGGCCATGTAAAGAGTAGGGGTGAAACGCATGTTACTAAAAGAGGGAGAGAAGAAAAGATGGATGGATTGTGAAATGATATGAAAGTGATATGAAAAAAAAGGAGTTAGTGACGGCATGACGGGTGAATGCAAGAAAACGTATTGCGCCGACCTCAAATAAAGCGGGAAAAGGGCAGGAAGAAGAAGAAGTATAGTCACGAGCAAAAACAGTTTTTTTTATTGTATAAAGGCTTGCGCTCGTTGGTCGACGATAGAGCACGCTTGCCTAGAACTAGCCTAGACTTAAAGATTACCGGGTCGTAGTTATCATGTGACATGCAACTTATTTCAATGATACTACATTATATTTGTAATATCTGTTATTTGTTTATTGTGCACACCTACCACAGTGTTCTTTTTTAACCCAAAGGTTGACTGGTAGAGAATGCTTTGTTGCATTAAGCCCGCCTATGTACCACAACTATACAAGAAGATTAAATATATAAATAAATACGTTGTCACATGTTCTATCTATCTTAACATCTGCCATTCAAGAAATAATTAAATTGTATGACAATTTGTCTCTCTCTTTTAGCTTCGCACAGTTTATGCTATTATTTCGTTGGTTGATTCAGTAGCTTTGTTTTCGATTTGAATCCCAAAGTAACATATTTTAAAGTTTCTGCAGTATTTGGTGGGAAACTTATCAAATTAGCATCATCGATAAGCTTCGCTGAGGTCTAAAACTCGCCTGATTTAATGGTTCCACACATTGTCTGCTAAAGATAATAATTTACACCGATCTTACGTTACAATGTCTAGTAGGATACAATTTGCTAATATAATTAAAACAGTAATAAAAATTCACTCAAAAAAATCCCGTTAATTTTTTTTTGATATGATTGAATTGTCTTTGACAAATCTGTCAAAATTCAAGATTAGAATGCAAATTTTCTTAATAATACGTTACCTAATTGGTTCTATTACATTCAGTCAGATTTATCTTGATGGAAGATTCAAAATGGTGACTATTATTACCAACCTTTACTAATGCGTAATCCTTCTCAAAATCCGCTTTCAAAGTGAACAGTGATTTAAATACCGATTAAATTTCAAATAAAATAGTCTTTTTATGAATTCGTACGATTGTTAAAAATATTGTACTAGTTTTCGGGGCCCATTTTCAGTACAGACGCCATTATATTTTATGATTACTGGGGCCAAAGGTTATGTGAGACTGTCACCACAGGCCCCAGGATAAAGGCAAGGAATGGAAAGGTAGGTTTTTAGTCAGTAAAAGTCTGACACTATTTCCCGCCCCACCCAAGGGCGGGATTTGTCATTGGATGATTTTACCTACGTTAAAAAAAAAAATATATATATTTTATGATGTGATCAATAAATAAAACATGCAAATTCACTGTGAAATTTTCTATTAAAATCTACAAAATTTCGCAAATGTAGTTTTGCGTTTGATATTTAAAATAAGTGAAAAACTTGCAGTCGGATATTTTTATGGGTGAGCGGGCAGCAGTCAACCCTTGTCAACGTCAGCCAGTATTAAGTGGAAATATCTGAAAATTTCATATGAACTGCATCCCAAGCTTTCCTACGTGCCGATGGGCTCCGACGATCTTCTGAACAGTTTCCGATGATTTCATTAAACGTTGGAACATGGTTCGTTTGTTGGCAGCTAAAAAGTTTGGATTTATTTATTTTTCCTTGTTGTTAGTTAGGGACGTGTTTGTCGTAGCAATTTTTTTTTTGTTTTTACAGGGTTTTATAGTTTAGTATGTGGGGGAAAATTAGGGAAACTAATCTTGTGCCTTGTAGATTGCTTTGACACACCAACGACTTATTTACTAGTTCGATACATAAAGATATTGTACAAATGAAGAAAAATTTGTAATTTATATCAAAATTTAAAAAAAATGTATTAAAACAAATTAAAAATTGAATTGAAATAAATTGAAAATTGCATTAAAATGTCGAAGTAATAACATACAATCAATACGTTGAGATCAATAACATTTTTGTAGAATTAAATATAGAGAATATAAATGACACGTTTTGATTTTGAAAAATCAGTTTTTAATCCTCGTCTACCTCTTAAAACAATACTTGTAAATCTATAAGTAAGGCTTTCTCTTTATATACAACCTTATTTTTAGTGTACGCGAAACCCGAAACACGTGTCTAGTATTTTTATGTAAACAATCTATATAAAAATGTCATAACTGAATCATGAAAAATCACAAAGTTATTTAAGCTTGTTATGTTACCTGGTTGTTGTTCACATAAACACATGGTCACCGGGCCATCCGGCCGACTCAGGGGTTATTTTGCTCCCGCACCCAGCTGTGCACTGGCGTCTAATGCCCGCAATGACCTACCTTGACCTGTATTGTACTTCGTGTCGGTGGTGTACAACTTGTGAAGCTTCTTTAAATATTTTTGAGTAAAAATATAACATTGTGTAATAATTATTGGAATCGATTCAGTTACTGATTCTGAACAAAGTATATTCAGATTTCGCATATACCTACTAAAATTAATGTTAATAATTTAACTCAATATACAGAACCATCAACTTCATCTTATCACATCTAATATACCTACACTAAACTACTTCGGAAGTCAACTAGCGTCTTGATAGACACGTTATCAATCTATGATGACACCCGCTATGGGCTTTATCATGGGGACTTTGGGCTCCATGTCACGGACCTTTCGATGCGACGGGCTAATGACGGTATTACAAAGGCCTCCTTGAAGGGAATGGAAATTCATTGGTTGCTATGCGATGTTATTGGGTTAAAGATGTTCAATATCGACAACATGGAGTGCTTTCATTGAGATGAGAAATCATCAAATACCTTCTTTCGCTTTAGCTGGAGTGAGAGAGAGTTTCATACTTATATTAAATCCCATCTATTTTCATTCAATTGCTTTTTATAATACACCCGCTCTTATCCCACCACTTTTAGGCACGCAATGGTCTGTTTTCCGCACTAGTGCGGAAAAAAGTAAGTGCTCGCCCCCGCCACAATTTTATTGTAATAGAATTATTTATCGTATCAGGCTGGGCGCGCGTCGATCCCCTCGAGGCGCGGGTAAACCCCACGAGTCGTAAGTATATTGAAAAACGTCATTTGATACGCGTGCACATTTGTCTCTGCGGCCCTCAGCTCCATAACACACTCGCCTACGGCTCGTGCGAATTCCTCCTTGGTCGCAATGACAAACTTTCTACACTGATATCAAAATGTACTATTTCCGTCTAATGGTCACGGAAACTCTAGTGAAGAATCTCGTAGGTTGCATTGCAACCCTAAGGGCCGAAACACATAACCGCGTTGCGGCGCCGCGCTACTAAAATCGACAGTGCCACCCGCCGCTCGTTTTCACATCGCCTCAACGTAACTTTCTGCATTTGTTGTCTTATCCTACATTGTCTGTCTTAAACTTATAATGCTTATCTGTTATCAAGAAGACAAAGAAGATACGAGTACTGGTTAAATTCATTTAATAAAGGTATGTTATTCGCACCGCGGTGCACATCGCAAAATTCTACGTTGCGGCGGGCGGCACTGCCGATTTAAGCGGCGCGGCGCCGCACCGCGAATATGTGTTTCGGCCCTAAAAACGGGATAGGAGTAGATTTTCGAGCAAGTGTGTTGAAAAAACTGTTTCGAAACCTGACACAAACTCGCTTTGACCTGACTAGAACTGAAATCTGCTAGAAAATAAAACAGAATACATGTGGAGAAAGAAGCAATCTCCAACAATGTACTATTTTTTTTTTTTTTTTTTTTTTTTTTGTGGTAGGTAAAATCATCCATTGACGAATCCCGCCCTTGGGTGGGGCGGGAAACAGTGTCAGACTTTTACTGACTAAAAACCTACCTTTCCATTCCTTGCCTTTATCCTGGGGCCTTTGGTGACAGTCTCACATAACCTTTGGCCCCAGTAGGCTTCGGCCCTGCTGGACCCCTACAGTTTGCTGACAACTCCTTGAGGCGCGCGGGAACGGTGCGCGCCGTAGACGACCTGAGCTCGGACCGGTCTGTTACCGGACGGACGGACAGCGAGCTACCCATTGCCCACCGTCCGCGAGCCCGCGCCTACGGTGGCCGGAAATTGGGATCGGAAACCCGGCGGCGGCGGCGGCGTGTCCGCCTTTGCCTAAGGCGGTCGGCCTCCTCCTTTACTAGCATTACTGCTTCGCAAAAGGAGGCGACCGCCTGCCACTCCTCCTCGCTCCGGAGCATGGCTTGAACCAAGCCCCGGCGCGAGAGGTCGCCGCCGATCGCCCCCACGAGGACATGGCGATGCTCTTCCCAAGCGGGGCACACCTCGACTGTGTGCTCCACCGTGTCCACCGGGCGGTCCGCACAGTGGCGACACCCGGGCGTCGTCTCCGCACGGATCTTGTACAGGTACGGACCGAACTTGCCGTGTTCGGTCAGCACCTGCGCCAAACGGAAGGTGACGACGCCGTGGGGCCTTTCCAGCCACGCCTCAAAGAGGGGCCTTACCGCCTCGATCGTGGCGTGCCCAGCACGAGGTTGCGACAATCGCTCTCGCCATTTCACCATGAGATCCCGCCGGAGCTCTGTCCGCCATGCCGCGACTTGTCGCGGCAGCGGAGTTTCGCCCCGACGTTGCATCTCCACGCGTAAGTCATGCATGTGTGCAAGGACTGTTGCCTCCAAATCCCATGGTGGTAGGCCAGCAAGGAGGCTCGCCGCTTCGCAGGACACCGTACGGTATCCGCGGATCATCCGGATGGCCATGACCCTCTGGCAGGCGGTTAGCCGGGCTGCCACTCGCTTCCGTAGCGATGGCGCCCATACCGGCGCACCGTAAAGGGCCATGGACCGAACGATGCCTGCGTAGAGCCTCCGGCAGGAGGCGTCTGGACCCCCTAGGTTCGGCAGGAGCCGCTTGAGCGCAGCCCCAGTCGCATTCAACCTGGGAGCCAGACGTCGGAAGTGCTCCTTGAAGTTCCACCGGCTGTCGAGGACGAGTCCCAGGTACTTCATCGTCGACCCGACGCCGATGTGAACTCCTCCTACCGTTAATTGGGAGCCCGGAGGTGGCGCGCTCCGAGGGCCGTGAAAACACATGGCCTCGGACTTGTGCAATGCCACCTCGAGTCCCAACTGCTGTATCCTCTCCACGACTGTCGCAACCCCGCGCGTCGCTAGTTCGACCGCCGCCTGGTACGACCGTCCCCGCGCCAGGACCAGCGTGTCGTCTGCGTAACAGACCACGCTGACCCCGTCGGGGAGGTCGGCGCGCAGCACGTAGTCGTACCCGATGTTCCACAAGGGCGGTCCTAGTACCGATCCCTGCGGAACACCGCACGACATCTCTCGCCGTTTCAACTCCCCCTGATGACCGGGGTAGATGATGAACCTGTCCGACAGGTAGGCCTCGATCACCCGACAGAGGTAGTCGGGCACCCGGTGGTACCGGAGTGCCCTACCAATGCAACTCCAGGGCAGGGAGTTGAAGGCGTTGGCGATGTCCAGAGACACCGCCAAGACACACCTGCCCCGGGACACCGCATCCCCCGTCGTGAGGGCTCGCACGCGCATGATGGCGTCCACAGTGGAGCGCCTCCTGCGAAATCCGAACTGGCCGTCCGCAAGATCCGGCCCCTTCCGTGCCAGATGCACGACGAGGCGGTCTGCAATTACTCTTTCAAAGAGCTTGCCCACCTCGTCGAGCAGCACAATGGGCCGATACGCGGACGGAGAGTCCGCGGGGCGCCCCGGCTTCGCGATAAGGACCAGTTTCCCCGTCTTCCAGCGAAGCGGGAACTGGCCCCTCTCCATGCATGCGCTGAAGAGCCCTCTCAATCGAGACCCGAGTTCCTCCATGGCCAGGACCCAGGCTTTTCCAGGCAAGCCATCGGGTCCTGGGGCGGTGTTCTTGGCACTCAGCCTTCGCACCGCCACTCTCATCTCCACCTCGGTCACCTCTGGAGCATTGTTGCCGTCGTTGCCGTCGTGGTCCGCATCGGACACCGCTGCTGGTGGCGGAGCCATAGGCGGGGGAGCATGCTCCCCTCGCGTAGGGAACAGAGCGCTCACCACACCCTCCACGAGCTGGGGCCGGAGACTCTGAGTCAGCGGGGGAGCCCATGGGCGGAGTTTCTCCATCACCATTTTGTATGGGCGTCCCCACGGATCGACGTTCAGAGACTCCAGCCACACGTTGCGGGCCTCGAGTTTGGCCCGCTTTATCTCCGCTCGGAGGGTGCGCTTTGCAGCTCTGTATCCCTCATACAGCTCCGCCTCTATGGCCTCCGCACCCGGTGGACGGGTGCGGCGCCTGCGGTGTCTAGTATACCGGCGTCGCGCAGCATTGCACGCATCGCGCAGTGCCGCAATCTCTGGCGACCACCAGTGTACTTGGCGCCGGGCACGTCCTGGCCGGACTCGGGGCATGGCCGCGTCGCATATTTGCGACATGGCCACCTGGAACCAGTCCGCCTCGACGTCGATGTCGACAGGCCTGTCCGGTGCTTGCACCCAGGCCTGTACTATCGCGGCTTCCTGGAGCAGGTCCCTGTCCAGCTGCCTCAGCGCCCAACGCGGACCACACGGGGTCTGTCGGACCGGCACGGTCGAGGTCTGGGCGGAGACGTCAAACCGGATGTACCGGTGGTCGGAGAACGTCTCCACCTCCTCTATGACGCGCCAGTCGACGACGCGCGGTGCCAGTGCAGGGCTGGCGAACGTAATGTCCACCACCGACTCGCCCTGCATCCGCACACACGTGGGGACAGAACCCCGGTTTTGTACGACTAGGCCCTGTCCTAGGGCCCATTCCTCCACCCTTCGACCTCGTTGGTTCGTAAACCGGGAACCCCAAGCCTCGTTCCAGGCGTTGAAGTCCCCGCAAACGACCACGGGGAGGCTGGAGTCAAACCCAGCAACGACGGCATCCAGCTCCAAAAGGGAGCTGTCTAGTTCGGCGAGAGATCTGTTCGGGGACAGGTAGACGCCTACCACCACTATGTCCCCGAACCGTGCTGCCACGCAACCCCGGCCTTTCTTGACGGCCTCGAGTGCCGGGGTACCGGCGGCGGCCGACGAAATGAGTGTCACCGAGCCGCTCAGGTCCTGAACCCAGTCGGCTCTGGGCAGGACAAAGTGCGGCTCGGAGACAACGGCGATGTTGATCGACCACTGCGCCATGCTCTGGAGCAACAGATCCTGAGCGGGGGCGCAGTGGTTGATATTCGCCTGGAGGAGACGCAATGGAGCCGTTATTGACAGTCCATTACAGTCTCCTCCCGGGCCCTCCGTGAGGGTCCTGCCGCGGTGGTAGCGGCGGCGGCGTCTGCGGAGGCGATGGCGGCGGCAGCCAGCGGGGCAGCCGCGGCGGTGAGCATCCTCGCGGGGATGGGCCTAGGGACCTTGCCCTTGGCCTTGGCAGGGGGATCGCAGGTCCTGCTCCCAGCCCGGTGGTCGGCCGACTTGCCTGCCGCCGCACATGCGTAGCAGTGCGGCGCTGCGCTGCAAGTATCGGCCTTGTGGCCGGACTGACCACACTGGAAGCAGCGGTCGCTGCGATCTTCCTCCGCTGCGCAACAGACCCCCACGTGGTGGCCCACGTGGCAGCGGTAGCAGCGCAGCGGTCTGGGCTCCAGCAGCTTTACTCTTGCAGAGACCCAGCCCACCAAAAGCCGTTTACCCTCCCCGGTAATACTCCTGGCCGCTGGCACGGGGCAGTTTACAGTAACCGCCCCCATGCCAGTGCCGTCAGCACGGATGGTGCCTGCCCGGACCTGATCGGTAGGGCACCCACCCGTCCTGGCGACAGCGGCCACGACCTCCTCGACCGTTACGGAATCGTCCAGGCCCATAATGCGCATGTCAACGCATCTTGTGGGCCTGGACACCCGGGCCTCCTCCGCGTCGAAGATCGCCCTGATCCTTTCAGCCAGGGCGTCTGCGGTGGGGCCGCTGTTGGCTCCGGGGACCTCCAACATTAGGGCACCAGTTGCGGTATGCCGCATCTGGAAGCCCCCGGTGATCCCGAGGTCGGTGAGGTTCACCGCCTGCTTCGCCTTACGGAGGACCTCGCCATAGGTCGCACCCTTTTTCGCTGCCTCCGGCTGCAGTGTGATAACTACAGCCGTGGAGCGCGGGGTGCGAATCCTGGCCGCGAGGGCCGTCCGCTTCCGCAGCTTTTGCCGCTCACGCCTCCTGGCAGCCCGAGCCGCCTTGCCAGCCTGCTTTTTGGCTCCGGCCACTTGCCATCCGGCTTCGGCCGGAGGATCTGCAGGTTGGGGAGGCGGCCTAGGCCGCCTGCTTGCCGCCACAGCAGGGGCTCCCGCCGCCTTTGTGGCCGGTGCCGACTTGCCCTTCTTAGGGGCAGCAGCAGGGGTTGGCCTCACCTGCTGCTGTTTTTTGGCCTGTGGGGCCGCTCCGGCGGGGTTCGCGACCGTGGCCACGCGCCTGGTCTGCCCTGACGGGCCCGCCCTGGGCGCAGCCGCCGAGGCCGCGGCGGCAGCGTATGACGCCGCCCTTCGCTGGCCGGAGGCCGCTAGTGGGGGGCGCAACACGATGCCCTCCAGCAGGGACAGCTGCTGCTGGATCCGCAGCTGGAACTGCTGCTGCTGTTCCTGCAGCTGCTTCTGCAGCTGCTGCTGGAAAGCAGCCAGCTCCCGCTGCACCAGTGTCAGCAGCTGGCTTCCCGACTCGGCCTGGGGCTGGGGCTGGGGCCGAGGCTGGGGCTGAGGCTGGGGCTGGGGCCTACTTTGCCCCTGCCCTTGCTTGCACCCCCCTTCCACAGGCTTCTGGCTGCTGGCTCCGTGGACCCCTGCGAGCTCGGCCTGAAGCTCGGCTCGGAGCCCGGTTCGAAGCTCGGCCCGGAGCTTCGCCACGCTCTTTCGCAGGGCAACGTCGAAGGCCTCCTGCATAGAGGCGGCATGGCGGAGGACCGTCCTCTCCTTCGACGTTCGTTCGCGCTTGCGGCCCATATCCCGCAGCGCGGCGACCACGAGCTCGCCGAAGGTCCTGCGCGACTCCTCGGCGGAGTCTTCGCGTTCACTGCCCGATGGTCCCGAGGGGTCCATCGCAGCGTTGGCCGCAGCGGGGTGGCGTCCTTCCGCGGCGAGCCTCTCGGCTCGCTCAGCCGCTTCCTGGGAGGTGACTCCCCGTCCTCTTCCCGGTGCTCGGCCCGCTCCCCGCCCACTGGTAGGGATTTTTCGGGCCGAGCCCTTTTCACCGTCGGAGGACGACTTGTCCCTCGACAGGGAGCGTTTCCGGAAGAAACTTGCGTTTCTTCCGGTGTCGCCTCCCGACTCCACCTCTTCTTCCACCTCCGAGCCTGAGCTCCTTCTGGATGCCGCGTCGGACTCCGACCGCGCATCACTCTCCAGAGGGTGTTTAAAAAACTTGTTATTTTTAAATTCCATAGTAGTTCCCACGAGTGTAAACTTTGGGTACTTGCTCAAGATCCGTGGTCCGCACTAGAGACTAATTTAGCTACCCATTAGTCAAGCTAACAACCTCCCTCACGGTGCGCCGCCGCTTGGAGGTTTGGGGTAATTTTTTATAGAGGTTGTCTTCCTCGCGGCCCGGGCGGTTAAGCCAAGACCCTCGACCCCCATCAAAAGTCAGAAACATGACCTTGGACAATCTCTGGGGCTACGAGAACAACGGTGGCAGAAGGAGGGGAAGCCTTCCTCCTGCCTGCCCGGTGGCAGGGTGAGTGCACGCCGAGCCCGCTCTTGCTTCGCCACTGTGCCCTCTGCTAAAGCAGAGGGACACGCGTTGAAGCGTACTCCCGACAGAACATTCGCAGACGGCCATCGAGGCCCCTTAGGCAGGAGTGCCCAAGGGGGTTGTTGGCCGCCTCCCAGGGTGCACCGTCCCGCAGACTAGCCTTCGCTCTGGACGTATCCGCAAGGGAACTATAGCCTGCGGGCACTCGTGGAGGTTTTCTGTCATGGCACCCCAACAATGTACTATTGTGGTTTTATAAATCCAATACACTGTTGTTGAAACACCGCGCAGTTCATCTGTGTGATGCTAACATTGTATTCCACTAGGATAAGCTTAGAAAAAGAAAATTTGTGTTAAGTTATATTATTTTTACACCACCTGCAGACAGAAGGGATTATAAGAAAGGGCATTATCAAAATGCCCTTTTATATGTCGTACAACCATCACAAGTTATTCTGTTTCTAGGTAGATAATGAAGTGTGGCGATACCTAGGGAATAATGATATTTGAATTTGGAACGTGAAAAACCATTATTTAGAAAATAAAAGATATTAAGTAATTTCAAATGTAGTACGTGAATCAAGAAAGTTTATTCAAAAATAAAACTGACCACCAACAAAAACAAAAAAGAAATGTTATTTTTGACGGGTCTCTGAAAAAAATAAAAAAATAAAGAAAGAGTGAGAGCGTCACCTTTCGAAAATTAAAACTATAGAATTTTATATTTCAAAACATATCGAGTGACAGGATTAAGTTGTAAATAAATAGGTAAGTACTTATGTTTGGTATGGTTTCTCTAATATAATTTAATAATATTTTCTAACAACTTCCCTTGAACCTTATTCAAGCAGTAGTTAAACGATTAGCTGCTATATAACAAAACACTATAACTGTAGTAAAAAAAAAATCTTTCTTTTTTTTTCTGTATGTGCTTATGTAAAAGGAGAAAGTTTGTATGTACATAATTATAATTATGTGTGCTTAAATGGCTGAACGGATTTGGGGTACACCACTGTTGTTGAGTATCAAGCTCCAGATAAGCTGCTGGTGGTCTTGACTAAATAATAAAACTGCTTGAATCCGATAATTATAAGACTTCATTTCAAAGGTACTTAGTAGCTGTAGAAATTTTAAGACAACCGATATGTGTACGCTAAAGATGTCGGGACCATTGCGACTACGATGTGCTGTGTAGCCGGATGTGAATTAAAAGCCAATTCTCTCTCCTAGAGGGGAGGCCCGAGTCTCAGCAGTGGGAACATTATGAGGCTGATGCTATGCTACGATATGTTACCTCGGGGCAATTTTCTACTATTACGCGGGTGGAGCCACTGGCAGAAGCTAGTATGATTATCAAAACATTACTGAAACACTATACTGACCCGTTTCAATCCCCTAGGTATCATATTTCCTCCCATTGTTTACGCGGAAACTCATACTGATGACAGCATTCACATTGTGGAAATACTTAGAAAATCTATTAGCCTTTTCCAGCCTTATTCTACTTGTTTATTCTCTACATGTTTCCGCGAAACTTAATAAGTTTTTTTTTTGCACGTCTACAAAATAATATCAACTTGAGATTTTATTTTATAAATTCTTGTGAAGAAATTAAATTAGTCTTGCGTAAACAATTATTATTATTTTTAACGCTATATTTTATACTTATTCACTATCTTGTTTCTGACTTATTTCAATAAAAAAAGCTATTTTCATGTTCCAAAAAGTAGACTGTAAATAACAGTGTGCATGAAACTAAAAAATACATTTTGTCTTCAAATATATGTTACTTTGGAATAAATGAGGCTAGTGTTTCCTAGCTTACTACCCTGAGAAGAAACACCGAAACAAACTCAGGAAAAGCCTTGTTTATAGTCCATACATAAAAGTTATAATAAAATCCGAGAATCATGCAGATTAGTATTTAATATGGTCTTTTGAGGAAAGAACCACATAGATTTGAGTTAGTGGGCCTGTTATGTCAGTAAAAACATTTGTCAGTATTCTTGAAGCTCAACTCAGAACTAATGAGCTCAACGACGAACGATACCAAAGAAAGAACATTTGGGTAGATAATATAAAGCGCCAGACAAACGTTAAACTTACTGAAAAGAAGAATAATCCATATGATAACACTTTCACAAAATAAATTAAGTATAAAACGAAACAAAAAAAAAAAACATATTACACATTATAAAGACGAGGTTCGCAACAACACATGTTAACAAGTTGCACATATTATGAAACAAGGGCGCACACTTTGTTGTAACGCGAAACTTTTGTCTATCCGGGACAGGGTAGAATTTTCATTAAAACCTTTCTTTAGCGCCCTTACATAAAAGAGCAATTTTTCCCAGTAGGAAAATCTCGATGCAGCCGCATTAACGCTTTTATTTGCTCTCTTATTCGAAAAAAACTTATTATTCCACTTCTCTCACCCGGGGAATTACATTATTCTCTTGCAGTTCTATTTATAGAAAGCATTTCAAATTTACCTTCGCTATGGTGATGGCTGTACGCTGGGATAGTGTTTTGTTTATGTTTTAGTTTTAAATCCGTTTTCCGACTTCGAAATTAGTTTTTGTTGATGTTCGTTTCATTGATCTGGAAGCAATAAGCTCGGATGGGTTTTTGTCGTTTAACCTCCCAAGAATCTACCAAGATTTTCTTCTCATTTTCCGGCTTCTTCATGTTATTTTTAAAAGAGCTTTGTTCTGGGGTCAGGGATCGATGATGGACGTCTTTGTGTTTACGATTGATTTAAAACTGGTAATTGGACTTTTTTTATGGTAGGTAAAATCATTCAATGACAAGTCCCGCCCTTGGGTGGAGCGGGAAGTAGTCTCAGACTCTTACTGACTAAAAACCTACCCCGTTCCTTCGTTGCCCATCATGCCGGGGCTGAGCCTTCCTAATTGTTCATTTCCTGATTATTTACTTCTTTTCGACATTAAGATAGGTAGACTAAAATGTAAACAAAGTCTTAACGAGCTAATTAATTCTATTTCATCTTTGAAGTGTTATAATTAACTTGGCTCTTAAGCCTTGAGCTTATAACCCCTTATTAACCTTCGAGCTAATAAGGACATAAACGTTAATGCCAGCAGTATAAAGCTAACGGCTATAAACAGTCATAGGCATGACAGATGGCTGGGAAGATAACCCGGAGTAGTTAACGCTGTAGTTAACTATGTACTCGTACATGTATCTTTTTGCGGTGGGAAATCGTGACATTCCCTTTTTTGTACCTAGAGCAGGAAGTTATCCTGCTCTAGGTACAAAAAAGAGAGTGTGAGATTTAACTGGCTTTTTAGTCAGTAAAAATGAACGCTTGTGGCATCCACAGGGTCGCCTAATGCATCCTAGAACTGCAGATTTCGTGGAACTAGTGTGTATTCGGCCTACGGTTTTGCTGAAGTCTCTTTGAGTCGGCGTGCAATGGGTAGCATGCTGACCGATCGTGCGGTAACCGACCGGACCAAGCCCAAGTTCCCGCGCGACTCAAGGAGCTGTCAGCAAACCGTAGAGGCCCAGCCTGGTAGCTGCAGGCAGGCAGGGTCGAAGCCTGCTGGGGTCATGGATCAGCTTCCGAAAGGAATACCCGGCCTCGGCATGATAGGCAACGAAGGAACAGGGTATGTTTTTAGTCAGAAGAGTCTGACACTACTTCCCGCTCCGCCCAAGGGCGGGATTTGTCATTGGATGATTTTGCCTACCATAAAAAAAAACGACGTGTGATATGAGCAGTAGACGACTTAGGCTCGGTCCGGATAGTTACCAGATGGTCGAATGACGAGATACTCATTGCTCGTCATCTGCAAGCCCGCACCTACGGTGACTGGTAGTTGTCCTGTGACTCTCGACACCTGGGGCGTCTCTTGTCGCGGCGGCTTGGACGTGAGGATGTACGAAGTGCGTGTGTCTTCAGTAACCCTTTATAATCCTGCAACCAATCAGATGTGCTTTACGTTTGTGACTAAAGTGTTTTTTGTATCACGAGGCAATAATCAAGCTTTCTACAGATACTCGTACATTAAGGCAGAAATTACGAGTGTTATTCACTCAAAACTGCTTTGATGGTAGTTGATAAGGCTAACTCATCAGCTACATATAGGTGAGAACAGGGTAAATGTATTTAGCTGATGAAAAGTAATTATCATCATCCTTATTTCAACCAAAAGACGTCCAGTGCGAAACACAGACCATCCCCAAGGGCTTTTTTATGGTAAGTAAAATCATAAAAAGACAAATCCCGCCTTTGGGTGGGCGAGAGATAGTGTCAGACTCTTACTGACTAAAAACCTACCCTGCTCCATTCATTGCCTTCGTCCCAGGGCCCCAAGTTTCATTTTCACATTAACTTTGGCCCCAGTAGGCTTCGGCCCTGCTGGGCCCCTACAATCCCCAAGGGTGGCCATCGGTCTTGTACGCTTCACATCCATCGAATTGCCACGACCCTCATAAGGCCGTCGAACCACTTTGTAGAAGGTCTTCCAACTTAGGATCTTCTAAAACGTGGTTGCCACTACACAAGCTTTCTGCGAGCATTGTACCCTGCTCCCTGTTTTCGAACTATATCTGTAACCATGATTCTCCTGCGGATATCTTCATTTCAGTTCTGATTATGCAAGCAAGCTTCGAGCATAGCCCCCTGCAGTGAAGTAAATATGGATCAAACAAACACATAGGTATCACATTTTGTAAATTAAATATATAAGACAGCTAATATTAATCAACAACCGACTCACTTACAAAACAGCGAAACAAACCGTAACAGATTCTGCTTATCCAGATTTATTACTAAAATAAAAAAGTGGGATGCGAAATGGTCTAAATTAAAAAGCAATGCCTTGTCGAGACAGAGCGAGCGGAAACAAAGAACCGGGAATTCATCAAGCGCTTTTGAACCTCCAGCATTGTGGTGCAGTATTCACAGACCATTGGTGGAAAGAAAATCTTCGAGGGGATCGCCACTCTTTGACGCCCAATGCAAAAAAGTAATTCCTTTTCCCCCAAGAAAAACTCTACTTCATTACTTTGTACGCTAGCCACATAAAAGTATTGAGGAATTTTGAAACCGAGCTACTTGTTGAACGTGGATGCTTCTGAATAGATTATGCGAAGTTAATTAAATGATTTTTCCGCACTGAATGGTAATGTCGCTCATATTTGAGGTTTGATCTTGGTTTTTCGAATTATATGGAGCATTGTTTGAGTTCAGTGCGGTGCGGTGAGAGCCGTGCGTTTCAATCGTTTAATGCTTTTGTGATTTCTGATATGTACTGGTGATACTTTATTAATTTGATATTGTTTTTTATCTCACTATGGTTTTTGTGACCAGTGTTTTTGACTCGACTTAAACGGTTTTTAGGGTTTCGTACTCAAAGTGTAAAATGAGACCCTATTTCCATCCGTCTGTCACCTGGCTGTATAACCGTGATAGTACCAAAAACAGAATAAAATAAATATTTAAGTGATGCTCTTATTTAACAAACGAGTTTTTTGCTACGGAGGACGGTATGAAACCATTCGTGCGCGAGTCCGACTCACACTTGGCCGGGTTTTTATTTAATGACATCCATATTCGCAAGAAATATTAAGAAAAAATGAATTTAAAAAATGAAATGGACTGTATTGCCAAAATGATATTGTACCTGTCTTTGTAATATGTACCGTTAAGATTATTGTACCATGAAAGTTATATTATAAAACAATACCTAATACCAAATAGGTTTTGAATTCGTAGTTTGAGAGCTACATTGAACCCAAACATTCCTTAGCTAATCCCGCGCCACGGCCGGGTATTCCCAACGCTACGCAAGTTCTAAAACTAATCTAAATAGTCCATTTAAAAACGAAATTGAAGGCCCAAAATTTACGTAGGAATCTATCTACCATTACTTGTGTCCTGTGCACAAAACAAAACGTAAAACAATTCAGTATTCAGAATACGTTTCACATAGTTCAGTGGCTCCCAACCTTTTTTTGACCTGGGGCCGTAGCGTGACGTGTAAAAATGTCGAGTGTGCGAGTGAGAAAGAGCTATATACCCTATATAGCTTCATCCCTTTCACAGTTAAGTTTTGGTCTTCTAATGGAACGCGTTATGAGCTCGTAGTACTCTGGACTTCGATTTTGATTTTGTTAGTAAGAATCGAAAAAAGAAGTTATATAGTAAGAGTCGACAGGAAAAGTAAAAAGTTAAGAGCAGTGGTGGCCGAGTGGTAACGGCCCCGACTTGCGAGTTGTAGATTCAAACCCAGTCTGGTGCATTACATTGTGTAATTTATGCTCTCAAAAACGGTGAAGAAAAACATCGTGAGGAAACTGGCATGTAGGCACTAGAACCAGATATTCGAGGACATGTGACATTCACCAACCCGCACTGGGCCCGCGTGGTGGATTATGGCCCATTCTCTCTCCTAGAGAGGAGGCCTGAGTCCCAGCAGCGGGAACATTAAAAGGCTGATTACGATTATGCTAGTAAGAATCAAAAGTCTAGAAGAAAAATTTAAAAGTGTAGATCTAAAAATTTTGCATCACAAATTCAAAACTTAAAGTAACGAGCTCTTCTCAGGCATGCACTCTTGTCAGAGTGGTTGTGACCATGTCTAAGGTCGAATTTTGCACTAAGTTGCTTCTCGCATGTAGTTAATTAACTGTTTGGTGGCCTGAGATTTGTCATTGATGCTAGAGTGTATGACAGATTTGATGGTGTCCGTTCATTGTGTTGGAGAGCCCCTACGGGATCTTTTGGCCTCAACTTTCCTTCGCACCACTATTCGTTCCATTCTTCATTTCGGGTTATATGCTCGAAGAACTTGAGCATGGAGTTTGAGGATTCGTAATATTATTATAAATGTGAAAGTAACTTTGTCTGTCTATCAGTCTGTTAAGTTTTTGATGAAATTTGGTAGGGAGGAAGCGTGGACTCCATGGATTTCTTTATTTTATATTCGTCTTCGACTTCGACTTCGCGTCCACAATAACCAACATTTACGCGGACGAAGCTGCTGGCAGAAGCTAGTCTTTTAAACTTAGTTTTTTCAGAATCAAAACGTTGATACGGCTTAAAATTACAAGCACTATCATAGGCAATATTAAATTTCTTAAAACTTAATAAATTAACATCAGTTTGCATCAACGTTATTTTTGAGTGATCTTTCGCTGAACATATTTTGTTAGCTCTTGCGAACTTCCAGTGGTTCGCGGACCTCCGGTTGAGAACCGACGACATAGATACAGTGTATCTGTCCATTACGGTATTAGCATCGGAATTCCGTCGGTAGGTACCGTCCGCTCACGTAGCGATGCAGCAATGGATGGACCAGCCGGTCCCCAGCGACTCCTGAACAAGATTGATGTATTTGTGAGATAGTGTCTGATGTAGAGTTTTTTTTTTTTTTTTTTTTTTTTTATGGTAGGTAAAATCATCCAATGACAAATCCCGCCCTTGGGCGGAGCGGGAAGTAGTGTCAGACTCTTACTGACTAAAAACCTACCCCGTTCCTTCGTTGCCTATAGTGCCGGGGCTGAGCCTTCCTCTCAGAAAACGGCCCTTGACCCCAGCAGGCTTCGACCCTGCCTGCCTGCAGTTAGCAGGCTGGGCCTCTACGGTTTGCTGACAACTCCTTGAGGCGCGCGGGAACAGAACGCGCCGTCGACGACTTGGGCTCGGTCCGGTCTGTTACCGGACGATCGGACAGCGTGCTACCCATTGCACGCCGTTCGCAAGCCCGCGCCTACGGTGGCCGGAAATCGGGATCGGAATCCCGGCGGCGGCTGGGGCGAGCGCCCCGTTGCCTCTGCCTGATGCGGTCGGCCTCCTCCTTTGCTAGCATTACTGCTTCGCAGAAGGAGGCGACCGCCTGCCATCCCTCCTCACTACGGACCATGGCCTGAACCAAGGCCCGGCGAGAGAGATCGCTGCCGCCGATCGCCCCCACGAGGACACGGCGATGCTCCGCCCAGGCGGGGCACACCTCTACAGTGTGCTCCACCGTGTCCTCCGGGTGTTCCGCACAGTGGCGACACCCGGGCGAATCCTCCGCACGAATCCGGAACAGGTACTTAGCGAACTTTCCGTGTTCGGTAAGCACCTGCGTCGTGCGGAAGTTGAGAGCACCGTGAGGTCTTTCCAGCCACGCCTCAAGGATGGGCCTTATCGCCCCTATTGTGGCGCGCCCCGAACGAGGTTGCGATAGTCGCTGACGCCATTTCGCCATGAGATCCCGCCGGAGCTCTGTCCGCCATGCCTCGACTTGTCGCGGCAGCGGAATTTCGCCCCGGCGTTGCATCTCCATGCGCTTATCGTGCATGTGTGCAAGGACTGTTGCCTCCAGATCCCATGGCGGTTGGCCAGCAAGGAGGGTCGCCGCCTCGCGGGAAATCGTTCGGTACCCTCGCACCATGCGTATTGCCATGACCCTCTGGCACGCATTCAGCTGGGCCCTCGGTTGCTGTTGCAACGTCGGTGCCCACACCGGAGCCCCGTAGAGGGCCATGGACCGAACGATTCCCGCGTAGAGCTTCCGGCAGGAGTCTGATGTAGAGTTGGAAAAACTACGTGCACTTGTTAAAAGTTTTGTAACGAAATTTGGAAAAAGTCGTATTATGACGTGACGATTGTGTGATTCCGTTGTGGAATTCATCCAATGACTGAGCTCAAAAATTTAGTGGTTACGGACCTGACTATACCTAGTCTGCTTTTCACAAGTTTCTAATGGATACAGTGACCAAGAGATCCATGGCCTGAATGCTTAAGGGTTGATATTTTGAGTAAAACAATGTATTATTTTCCTATCACAAGTACAAAATATTCTAACACGCTCTTTTTTATGAAGTTTTTTCTTAATTTGTAACTGACTTTTTTTAGTTATATACTATCTTCTGCCAGCGACTTCGCCTGCGTGAAATTAGGTTCCTCCATACACAACGCCTATAAGGAACCTACCTGCCAAATTTTGTAGGTTTTATAGTTTCTGAGGATTCTTGATTAAGCAGTGAGCGGTATTTCGTTTTTATATTTAGAGATTCTTTTATTTAAGAAAAGTGCTATGCCGCTCTAAAATTACTCCTATATCGTAGTTACGTTTTCAAACACATAAACTTACATACACAAGACTCCCAGACCCGGAACAACCTTACTGAGCCATACAAGTTCCGTTTGGGAATCAAACACGCGGTACGCAGCGCAGCAGTCAATCACTCAACTACTAAACCAACTATGCCGATATTTTAAAATATAAGTAGGCGTCCTACTTTATTTTATATACTTCATCACCACTGCTTTCAAAACAGAGAAGGAAAACATTGTGACGAATTGGGTATGTTCTAGAATATTTAAAGAGATGTGACGTCTACCAATCCGCACTGATCTACGTTTTGAATTACTCCCCACGGATCTGACGAAGAGATTTCCTGGTTCCCAGCAGTGGGAACGTTATAGATTGACTGTATTTTATTTATCCTAGTTTGTTCCCTCTAGTCTCTCTCTTATACATATCCAAATAATTATAGTTTAATAATTCCTAGTATAACTCAGCCTACTTTTACACAGATTAAGCTACTTTTCTACAAATTAAGCTGTATTTACACACTGGCAACACCGAACCTTGTTAGCTTTATAGGCAGTTAATTTTAATAGGTTATTGCTAGCTTTGGGATTATTAATTAGGGGTTTAAAGTTGAGAATCATAACGTTTTGACCTTTCTGATCATCACAAGACTCCAAAATTGTAGGATATTCTTGTTGCAATATCTAGTACAGACGCCAGCACGGCAATTTACCCCAATCTGTCAAATTTTACCAATCGAATATTAACCTTTCTTAATTGTGATAAGGTTGAAAATCTATTAAAGAAATTTGACAGATTTAGGTAGGTTGATTTGCTGGCGTCTGTACATCAAACTAACATTCATGATTATTTTATGATTATTTTTCATTCGTCTGCGAGCAATCACAGTTTTGAGATCGGTGAATGCGGATATAGTATTCTTAAGAAAGTCCTAATAATGCTTATTCTAGTTTTTAATGATGATCTATCTACAATTTTCAAAGTTATGCGGAATACAGACATAATTTATTAAGCAATAAAAACCAGACATTGCTCTTATATAATTAAGTAATTATTGCACAGGCTTATGAAACATAATGGTCTTACAACATAGCATGCACTTAGCAATATGAGTACGAAACTATTTAAAATAAAGGAAGTTCGTATCGTTAAATTCTATGCTAAAAATGACTGGAACGATATGTTTTGTCATTATTATGACTAACCTTTAACTTTAACTGTCAAGAAAAATAAAGTAAATGAAAAGAAAAAAAAAACTTTAACTGTCAAGAAGTATGTACCTAGCTAAATGGAACGCTGGATGAAATGCACAATACAACAGTATAATGCGTGTCAAATGAGAATAGGAAAGTCAATAACCTCGATCTGTCAAATGTTGAGTGAAAAGTACGGTTTGCAAAGAAAACTTATTTGCGTATCAATAAAAGGTTTTTTTTGCTTTGAATTACTAAGTCTTTGTTTTTAGGTGAAGTAAAAACGTTATTTTAATATAAATTAGATAAATACGAGTATATTGTTTTAACTTATATTCTCAGGCCTCCTCTCTGTGAGAAGGAGAGAGGAGATCTAGGTCTTAAAGAGGAGGCCTGAGTCCCAGCAGCAGGAACATTATAAGGCTGATGCTACGCTATGCTATAACTTATATTCTTATTTGGAACGCATTGTACATTTTTTTAAGGTAACTGTTACTAGAGATAAAAAAAGAACACTTAGGTCTGTCTTTAAATACAAGTTTACACTGAAACCAGGGCTACGCTCGGAATTTTCTTGAGTGGTCACATCAGAAGTGAAGATATCCGCAAGAGAACCAAGGTTGCCGACATAGCTCGAAGACTGAAGTAGCAGTAGGCAGGGCACATTGCTCGCTGAACATGGAATGATAGGGACGAAAGGTTCTGGACTGGCGACCACGTTTTGGAAGACGCAGTGTTGGAAGGCCTCCCACAAGGTGGACCGATGACCTGGTGAGGGTCACGGGAATTTGACCGGTCATTATGACGACACTTGGAGGAGACCTATTTCCACCAGTGGACGTCTTTCGGCTGAAATGGTGTTTCTGCCGTATTGGTCAAGCCATTTCAAAAGAGTTCGATAACAAACAATGTGACACGATTTTTAGTTAGTCTTTCCAGTAGCTTATAAAACTTTTATAAAAGTCTTGATGTCGTTGCGCAACCTTTTCATAATCTGCACAATTTTGAGATTGGCTACAACAAACCGACAGGTGGACAGATACGCTTGAAAACTTTAGTCTATGATGTGCACTGAACTTTATACTTGGTTTTCAACTCATAAAGAATTCGTGCAGTTGTTTAAAACAGACTCCATTCAGACCAAATGGTATGCTCCTATATATTCTACCAGTAGCGTAACTAAACGTGGGCGAAGCGGCCCCACGCCCACGCCCTCACACCGAAGGGGGCCCCTTTAAGAACGAGGTTTTTTTAATAAGCTGGCGTTTACCTCTATTTCAGCTGATGGTAAATGACGATATGGTTGAAAACTGATTTGCGACAGTGACTGTCTCGTTTTTGAATTTATGAAAGAAAATGGCTTCGCTGATATGCATTCGCCAACGTCTAAATGAGTCCTCGCTACGGCTGTATTCTACCTCATATACTGCAGCTCCTTGATAAAATTTGTTTAAATAAGTCCACTACCTTATGAATACAAAATTCTCAGTTATATAATCAGAACCGCATTGTGTACATATACTTGAATTTTATAATACAAATTTCATTCGTATAAGGAGATACTCTTACCTTCTTTTCGCAAGAAAAATGTCTAATACATGAGGTTATTATAGGAGACATGAAAGCCGAAAATAATAAAGAGGGTTTTTTTTATCAAAGGTAATGAAATTCCACACGTTGATGGACCACATCAATTTATTTTATTATGTTATGTGGCGTGAGGAGGACCCGCCTGTGAGAGTGACGTCACTTCCTGTGCGCCACTCTCAGATTATGTTAATATTGTCTCCAAGACATTTGTCTTTGCGTAATGCTTAGCTTCACTTGCTGGGACCTTATTACTTTCCGATGTTGTTTACCTACATACTTTATTGTTATTTACGATTATTTACTCGTCTCTCCATCTAATAAGTTGCTATTAATTATTTTATTTTAATGTGTTTGTACATCTCAGGACTTTAGAGTCTTTGGAAAGCATACGAGGGACTGAAACCAACTATCAAAGGCCCCTTAGGCACTTTTCGTGGAACGTGGTAACAAACGACGATTATCCTAATCTTCGCTATGCTAGTGCACCCAAGATTAGTATTGCGACATATGGAAAACCAAGATATAGGGCTATGGTTTTGGGAGGCTTAAGAGGACTGATAACTCGGAACTATGTTAAGATTATAGACCCTGCCTGAACAATGTTATTGATATCAAATTATTATTTTCATGCATTTATTTGTTTTAGGACCTTGAAGTCCTGCACCTTTGGAAACTTTACGAAAGGCCGAACGTGATACCAACCGACGATTATTTATCCCTGTACGCTTTATGCTAGAGCACCCAAGGACAGCCACCGCTTGGTGGCGAACTATGGAAACCGAAGATAGCCCTATGGTTTTGGGAGGTTACCAGGAACTATTTCAAAAGCATGGCTCCTACCTAAACAATGTTATTAATACAGAATTATTAGCATGGAATCCTTTTGAAAATAAATTCCTATTAAACTCTACGTAAGCGCTCAAGTTTGCTCTGTACATAGAGAAAAGTTTGTTGAAAAATATTATTTTAAAGATCAATATTTGTATTAACGCTTTGAAATTTACCTAGTAGTAAAAATATATTTTTATTTGGCTCCAAAATATGTTTTCTATGATTTAGGCCTTTGATGAAAATCCTAAAAGGCTAAAAATGCTTTGTAATACACTGAAAGGATTTGAACACTTTTGTGATATTGATGACATTCTACCAGGGACTGTCTCTCTGTCTAAACTTTTTTTTTTACCAAATGATGAAAAGACATAATGATACAATTTCATTTTTGACCTCCGAAAGAAAAGAGGGGTATAAGTTTACGTGTCTGTCTGTCTGTGTGTGTCTGTCCGTTTCATCATAGCTCCTACACGAATGGACCGATTGTGATGCCGTTTTTTTTTTGTTTGAAAGCTGACGTCATCGAGATGGAATAATAATATAATAATAATATTTTCCCCGACTCAGTAACGTTCATCTTTAAAATATTTATAGGTTCTTTTAATGAAGTTAAATAACTGAAAGAATAATTTATTAACTTACTTTTCACTTTTTTTGCGTCGGAGGTATTTTAAAATTTGTAATATTTTTTTTTAAATATGATTTAATAAACTTAATGCACATTTGAATTAAATAAAATTAATTGACATCATGTCAAAACTAAACCTGATCCACCCTGGTTGCTCACGGCGAACGGGTACCTAGGCGTCGGGAGCAACCAGGGTTGGATTATTATTCTAATGTCGGTGAGGTTGAGTTTATGTGGATTATAGCGCTTGCTGCGTTCCTACGTTGAATGGTAATGGCTAACCTCTATATCAGTTCACCGTAGGCGCGGGCTTGCGGACGGCGGGCAATGGGTAGCTCGCTGTCCGTCCGTCCGGTAACAGACCGGTCCGAGCTCAAGTCGCTTAAGGCGCGCACTGTTCCCGCGCGCCTCAAGGAGTCGTCACTACTGGGGCCAAAGGTTATGTGAAAATGTCACCCGGGGCCCTGGGATAAAGGCAATGAATGAAACAGGGTTGGTTTTTAGTCAGTAAGAGTCTGACACTATTTCCCGCCCCACCCAAGGGCGGGATTTGTCATTGGATGATTTTACCTAACATAAAAAAAGGCTCTGTATCAGGAGCGACCCTGAGAGACGATAAATTTATTTAAAGTCATCACCATTACAGTCGATAGACGTACAGTGTTGGACATAAGACTCCACAAATGTCGCCATAACGAACGGCCCTGTGCGACTTGTAACCATCGCATTCCCGCGACTCTCAGAAGGTCATCGGTCCATTTTGTGAGACGTCTTCCAACGCTGCGTCTTACGATGCATGCTCGCCACTCTAGAACTTAGATTTTCTATTTTACTGTTAAACTGGTGTTCTTTCTTTTTCTTCTTTTATCTTTAAACACACAACTAAAACTACTGAGACTAAGAGCGCGAAATTTCGCACAAGGTTTCGTTTTATGACGTAGGTGAGCAGTAAAGGAATCCTTACTGCTCACCTACGTCTCTCTTCTAAATTGGCCCCCTAAAGTGATAAAATGGGGCTCAAAAGTCTGTATAGAGAAACCTAATTTCACGCGGGCGAACCTACTGATAGGAGGTTGTATACATAAAGCAAACCCTACTGCTAGTACTGACAGTTTTGACAGTTTTGTCACTTTATGCTTTTTTTCCGGTGGGTAAAAATTATCCACCGCTCTTGGGCGGAGAGGGAGATAGTGTCAGACTTTTACTGACTAAAAAACCTTTCATCCCATGGTCGAGCCTTCCTTTCAGAAGCAGACTCGTGGCCCCAGTAGGCTTCGACCCTGCCTGAAAAGACAAGATTGCCGCCCCCGATCGTCCCCACGAGGACACGGCGATGCTCAGCCCAACTGGGGCTTCACCGTGTCTTCCGGGCGATTCACATAGTGGCGACACCCGGGCGTCACTTCCGCATGAATCCAGTGCAGATACTCACCGAACTTGCCATGTTCGGTGAGGATTTGCGTCATGCAGAAGGTGGACGCCGTCGGGTTTTTACAGTCACTCCTCAAAAACGGGATTTACCGCCATAATTATGACGTGCCCAAATCACTTTGTTTTTGATTTCCATTCTGTATTTGAGTCACAATATACAAGAATAAGACCACAAGATTTAACCGACAAAGCATCAACATAGCTCTATGTACAACATAGTATCCTGCATGCGAGGTAGCAAACTTGCTACTTGATCGTACACAATAGTATTCATGCAGGATGATCTATTCTTAGACGGTGTGTGTTTATTGCGCAGATACAGAGCTGGTTTACAGCGGGTTTGTGTATTGAATTTGTCATTTTTACGCGACAGAGGAAAGAGTTTTAAACTTGGGGATATTTTAGATTTTAGTTTGTAAAGTAGTTATGACTGAGGAAAAAACATTTTAGGGTTTAAAACATGAATGTCTAAAATAACTTAGAGGCAACTTAAAAAAAAACATGACTAATAATAATAATAAATCTTTATTTTTTAGTTTTTTTTTTACAAGTTTAATTGGCACTAGTCTCCACACTAGGATCCCCTGTGTCATGGAGACCAGTCTCCTTCGTCTTACAAAACTAGTAGTCGATGTTAGGGAGGTAAGAATAATTAAGTACTCAAGCCTATTGTCTTTCTACACGTACAGCGCGTACACACCTATTGTCTTTCTATTGTGTCTCTAATTACAGTATTCAAAAGATTAACTATGTTGTGTAAAGATACTTGATCGTAATAAAAAAAAAAGATTATTTTATTGTTACTAAAAACATACTCTAGTCAACATTATCATTGCTGTAAAAAGGTCATTTTCATTGTCCACTGTCATAGGATTCCCCGAAGTATTACTTCAACGACCAGTCATGTGCATCTCCTCAGATTCCTGCAAACTTTACCTAACATTCATACATTCGTTCTGAAGCAAGCTAATTGTTCATTGCGCTTTAACATTAATTATTTATTGGTTTATTAAAAAACCCTATTAAAACCTATTTTTCCATCAAGAAACTATATATAACTTATCATAAATATAGTTCTGCTTACTTTCGTCCAGAATATAGGTTTGAAAAGCTCAATGATATCTCTAATTAGTAAACCTGCTGTCATTAAACACAGTACAAGAACACACTGCACTACTAAGCTGCCATGATTGATTAACTACAGTTAAAAATAAACATGACCACAAGCAAATTACAAACGCAATCGGTGCTTTATGCTTAATCACCTTCTCTAAAAACAGTCATTTGTTTCCTACCGTTCTATAAACCAATATAATCACGGCCCCAACAGTTCAGCGACTCCGAGTTTCTCCGAAGTGAGTCCGCATTGGCGTGCAGTGTCCGCATAAGTGAGCCCGGCGTCGGTGGCACTTATACGCTTGTTATATCACCAACACTGTCTGATAATGAATTTGGTTTGGGAATATTTAGTCTTTGAAGGGAAATTGTGGAAAGGAGAGAGAGAAGGGAAATTTGCTACAGCATTCTGCTCTCTTTTATTTATCTAATCTTCATGCAACCAAAGGTACAAAGGCTGGCTTAATACCTTAGGCATTCTCTACCATTCAACCTAGAGTGGTGAAGAGACAATATGGCGGGAGCATAAAAAAAAGAAAATAACTATTTTAAAAACGAGTGTTATAAAATTATATTTTCTTTTCTTTCTTCTCTTCCCTCTTTGATAACAATTATAAATTGGGGTTGGTGGATGATAGCGATGTGAACGATTATTTATTTCAGGTATTAATAAATTCCTAGTAACATTATTAAATTAAATTGTTATAGCACAATAGATAAATTAAATTAAAGTATTGAATTGTAACGATATGAGTTCAAACCTAAACAGGTGCTTTAATTTTTATATTTTATTGCATCAGTACAGCTTTCAAAATGTTGAAGGATCATCGGATCATCGTAAGAAAACCGGCCGAGCCTATTGTTTCAAGATATGTGACATCCACCAACCGCCACCCAGCGGATTACGGCACATTCTTTCTCTTAGAGAAGAGGCCTTAATCACAGCAATTGGACAGTATAAAGCTAATCATGCTATTATGCATATGAAATGTAAGTACGTAATTAAGGTTAGCATACAAAAGTTATTATGTTGTTTAAGTATTCCTATTACAAGCTTTTATTTAGTTAATCAAATCTTGTAAATTAAATTTGATCCACTTTTCGGTTACCGACTGAGCTGAAGTTTTGCATGCTTGTGTAAATCAGATACCAATGCAAAATTATTATGACATGGAGCTGATCTGATTATGGAACCGGGAGGTAGTCATAGGAATTCGGTTAGTTGCCCTTGAGCGCCGATTGTACATGTCTGTACAAAATAAATGACCTTGAAAAATTCTTAATTATTGATTTTTACACAAGTTTTTACGAAATTTATTTGCCCGAAAATTTTGGTTTCTATATTTTTGTTTTTCTTAGAAAAAATCAAAAAAGTTCATTTTTAATTTATTTTTTGGTAACTTATTTATTTATTTTAATAAAGGAAGTCAAAGCCCCCTCAATGACCCTTGGTGTCCCAGGGGTCTGTGAAGCTCCAAGAGGACACCAGTGTCCGCACACCTATTGTCTTTCTATTGTGTCTCTAATTACGATAGTCAAACGGTATCAGTTGTTAACGGCTAAGAAATAAGATAGTGTGTGTTCATTCGATATTTCCATCCCCAAATCATACAGTGAAAAGGCAGACACGATGCGCAATTATAGTGCATAGACGAAGACCTAATTTTACATTGTACGCCAATGCGGAATCTCTTTTGATAACCCAACCTAATGTCAAAAGACGTGTGTTAGACTTTTACTGACTAAAAACCCATTCCTGTTACTTCGTTGCCTTTCATATCAGGGCCGAGTCATCCTATCAGAAGCACACCCTTGGCCCCTGTAGGGTTCAACCCTGCTGGGTTGCTGACATCTCCTTCTCTTTTTTGATGTGGGAAATCATTAAATAACCTCTCCCGCTCCGGGTGGAGTGATAGTAAGTGTCTGACTTACGTACTAAAACCCATAATGTGTTCCTTCACTCAACAATTTCGCAGCAATATTTTTTTTAAAACAAGTTTTTAATAAAAATCCTTTTTTATAGCAAGCTTGTATAGCGCCGTATAGCATAGCATAGCATCAACCTTAAAATGTTCCCAATGTTGGGACTCAGGCCTCTTCTCTAGGAGAGGGAATGGGCCGTAATCCACCGCGCGGGGCCGGTGTGCGTTGGTGGATGTCACGTCTTTAAATTTTTGGTTCTAGGACATGCTGGTTTCGACTCAATTTTTTCCTTCACCGTTTTGAGAGCAGTGGTGATGAAATAAATTACACAAAGTAATGCGCCTGGCTTATGCAACAGCCTCGGGGCCGTTACCGCTCGACCACCATTGCTCTCTTACCACTCGGCCACCAGTGCTCTTTAGCGCCGTGTGTATACACCGATAAATTTTGGTTGTTTTAATCACGAGGAGGGCCGATTCGGTACATGAAATACTATCGATTTGTAAAGAGAAAATTAAAAAATTAAGTACTTTTTTTTAAACTCGAATTACGCATGTACGAAATTAATTTCTTTAAGTAAACGTCAGCTAAGCGAGGTCAATAAACTGTAGGTTCGCATTCGCATTCGCAACAACTTAATTTCGTATATGAATGAGCCGCCATATGAATGAGAAATTCTCTCGGTTTCAAAAAATCACCCTCAGTTGATGCAAAAACGAATCTGTTTAAAATCTCTATCAAAATAGTATTTTGATACAATTTAATGATCAAAACTTACTTGAACTTAGCTGAGTGGAACTTGAACAATACTTACTTGCTCGGAGTTGCTTATTGTATATTGAAAATGTGTAATATCAATTTGTATACTCACATGCAAGAAAATAAATAGCTGCAGTAATATTGCGGACCTACATTGCAAACAGTTTTCATAACAATTTCACAGAAACAAAGCTGCAAGCTTATTATTTTCCATCAACACCTGAACAGGGTAATTCTCTACAATTTTATGCATGTCTCATTCAAACTGCAAGCCCCGATGGGGCTCTGGAGACGGTCCCAAGTGGTCCCACTGCAACCGTCCTCGTACGAGGACACGTCGAGTTGGAGTATTGAATATGCACTATGCAAGTTGTTAATCCGCCGCTTAAGACCCCAATTGAAGCCTTCATAGAGACAAGGCAGTATATGCCCTGAGATGAAACGGAATACTTGTGAAAAATTCCTAACCCCTCCAATTTTGCGATTTAACTTAGATTGGTAGGTATAACTGTACGATACTATAACAAGGCCAACAAAAGGTAAAAAGTATTTGAATTCTACAAGAATCCGTGACTGATTTATGATATGAAAATAACAGTTTCAGAACTTACAATTTCAGTTCGTGAAATATTCACTAAGTACAGTATACAGCATGCGAAATAATGCAACGTGATTGGTTACCCGCTGGAAAAATAAAAATCAGATAAACATTGTTTCCTTTACTCCCAAATCAGGCAGATTTACTGTAATATCCAAACCTGATTACAGTACGTAGACAGGTTAACAGCCTATGCAATTTCCCCCCTCGGCGTACTACGCTCGTTTGTTGATATTCAACTTTTGTATAAGCCAGCAAACATTATGGCGTAGTGTGATAGCGACCAAAATTTATTTCAGATACGTGAGCCTATATTGTCATATGGAATTGGGAAAATCCAATTGTGTCAACACACGAGTCGTGTGGGGTAAGTTTGTAGAATTGAATTGGTCGGCAGGTAAACGGTTATCGTGGGTAATAATAGCTCTCCGAATTTGTCCGTAGTAACATGCCGTCTACACTGCAATTAGGGGCCGTTAGACGATGGCTGGCGCCGACCGGCTCCTGGTGCCTGCCTACTCGCTAACACACCATATTATCGCGATGGACAATATAAGGTATTGTTTAAAAAGGGTTGTTTTACACGGAAAAATGTCGCATCGATTGTGTCGCTCGTTCACGTAGATGTACGCCGACTTCCACCGATTATAATCGTGGTTTAATGTCTACATAAATCGACGGTGCTTTGCATGTTTAAATGACACACTGTTAATACTTGTTTATGGGTATTTCCTCAAAGGACTACACGGATATTATAGTGTGAATAAATATGTTGATATGACTTTTATGAAGAACAGTTTTCAGTTTTATTTTGTTTTATTACGAGATGGGTTTGCTCTTAACCGCGATATCGCATGATATTGTTATGGCGGAAATGTAGTGATACTCGTACATTTCTGTGCTCTAAAGTATTATTACGTATTTCGTTCAAAGTACTACATGTTATTTTGATGTAATAGTAAATTATGTGATAAGAGGATATCTCTAAGAGGTGACAAGAGGATATCTCTAGAGGATGTCTTTAAGTCACGGGTGGCATGTTGAATTCCGAATAAAACAAAGGTTGCTAAGTTTTAATCCCGAACGCTAGTAAGGGATTTATTTAATTATATTATAATCGAGTTTTACGAGGGAGTTAATATAGAAACCTGAGTGAAGTAAAGAATTCAAGCAGCCCAAGAAAAAGAAACCTGTCGTTGTGCTTATTCCCCAGATACTCTACTTTTACTTATACCATCTGTGAGCTATTTAAAGTATATATCAGTGTAATATAAGAATTGTTTACGAGTTAATCTAACTCTTACTTGACATGTTTTGAGATTTGAAACAAAAAAAAATTACTACTCAGATTGAACTATAATTTTAATTTTCTATATTGCTTCCGCACTTTTATTCTTTTTTTTAGAGACTCTTCAGTATTTTAGCACATTTTTTTCTTTTTAGGGTTCCGTGTCTCAAAAGGAAAAAGTGGAACACTTATAGGATCACTTTGTTGTCCGTTTGTCTGTCTGCCTATCTGTCAAGACCCTTTATCTTGGGAACTTGTGGAGAAATATATCAGGATGAATTTAAATCCATATACTCAAGTTTGCGCTCCCTTGAAGTTGTGAAAAAAGCAAACTTCTAAGTTAAATAAAAAATATACGACTGTTTACAAGAAGAAGCAAAATTCGTACCCTGTGAATTATGCTTCCCTTGAGAGTACCATTGACCTAGAATCCTGAAATTTGGCCAGAAGTAGGGTCTATTGGCACACGTATAGGAAAAAATCTGAAAACTGAAAGTTAAGTCACAAAAAAAATTGTATTTCGTCAAAATCTATGAGACTCGATTTGAGAATTGAACTAATTTCATAGGTAATTTGGTACGGAACCCTCAGTACGCGAGTCCGATTCACACTTGCCTGGTTTTTTTTTGTTAATGGCTAGTTTGGTTTTTGAATTTTGTTTGATTCACGTCCATTTTAATTCTGGTGTGTTCCTTTTTTCAAACCATTCTTTTTGACGTTCTAAATTCAAATCTTATTGTTCTCTAGGAAACACCCATACTACATTAAATATAGATACATTCCCATAATAACTTGCTTTCGGTGATGGTTGTATGATATATAAAAGAGCATTATCGTGCATGTGGTATAAAAAAATATTATTTCCACCTAGCGGCTTAACAGTCGCCCTTCTTGACATTAGGAAACCATCTTCTTCTCTTCATAATACCAAATACAAACGCCTATTCTATATAAAGCAAAAACATCATTATGCTGTCAGTTTGCAAGTTGATAAGGACAACATCACTGCAGCCCTTCTAGCCCAGTTACAATCGTTTTGCTTAGCGTGAACGCTTGGAGTTGACCATGCCCCCAATTCCTTTGTTCTGACCACGTTACTGAGCGTTCAGATGACGTCAGAACAAAAGTATTGGGGGCGTGGTCAACTTCAAGCGTTCACGCTAAACGAAACGATTGTTACTTGGCTCGATCTCTTCCGATATCACAATATTTAAGAGGTCTATAAGCTCTGTTTCAACTCACCTTAACACACAAACAAACAGATTTGAAATCGACAACAAATTCCCCAATTATCATAATCAATCAATTACAGCTTCAAATAACACACCTACCAATAAAATCAAACTGATTATATTTCGGTAAACACGGCGCGTATTCAGCCGTAATGTTCGTGCAGTAACATTTATCAATCAATTTATTGTCCAATTATATGGGACATATTTCTCTAAAAGTTACATTGCAACATTTACAACCAATGTCTCTGATACGTACGACCCATTAAAAGCCTATATATAAGCGAATAAAATTCACATGCACAGCTGTAAATGGCGCGATCGTAAAATTCACTGCACTCACTTTGTGGCGCTCTGAAAATTTATTTAAAGGCTTTGACACGCAGTTAGGATGATGTAGGGCTACTTAAACATAATTAGATTTCAGAATAGAATCATATAGAGCTACTTCGAAAAGAAAAGCTGGATTTACTTGAGCAAAACATTGCGATAACCCTCTCTATGTTTGATTCAGGAGCTAGCAACAACCCCCTGTTAACACCCTTTACCCCTTGAGAAAAATACATACATAATTTATTACGAAAGCTGTCTAAATTTTTATTGCGTTGTAAAGTTATTGTATCTAAACTATTTTTAGCACAAAATAATGTAAAACTACAGTTGTTAAGCTGTAAGCAATGGCCGAAAACTTTATAGTCGCATAAAATTACCATTTCAGTGAAGATACATGGTATTCTTTGTAATATAGCTGAACTGAAGTACAACCGTAAACGTTTTGAAATGAACGATAAACTTGAACTACTTAATCACATTAATGTTGTACAGGCAAAGGTTTGTATGGGTGTGTGTGTAAATACACCGTTAAATTTTGGTCGTTTTAATGCCGTGGAGGGTCGCTTTGGTACATGAAACACTATCGATTTATAAAGATAAAATAAAGTACTTTTTTTCGAAAACTCGAATTAATATACGCATGTACGAAATTAATTTCTTAAAGTAAACGAGTCGATGCTCTGTAGGGAGTGGTCGGTCGTACTAACTACCTACAGTTCATTGGCCTCGATCAGCTGACGTTTACTTAAGGAAATGAATTTCGTACATGCATAAATTAATTCAAGTTAAAAAAAGTACTTTATTTTTCACTTTTATCTTTACAAATCGATAGGGTTTCATGTACCAAATCAACCTTCCGCGGGATTAAAACGACCAAAATTTAACGGTGTATATGTGTATGTTTGTTACTCCTTCACACTCAAACGGATGAATGCAAATAGATCGATGTACGGCGAATATCCACCCTTACGTCGATGAAACTTCTACGGACCGGACTAAGCGTTTTGCTTCGTCGTTTATACCGTGTACATAGAGGGACTGGAACAGTTTGCCTGCTGTGGTTTTTGCGTTCGAATATAATTTAGGTGTCTTTAAGGCTAGAGTGAATAAGCTTTTAATAAACTAGTGCGCCTCACCACCAATGATTGCATCACTGCTTAACATCTGGTGGGATCGCAGTTAAGCACTAGTTTATATAAACTAAAAAAAAAAAACAAATTTAGCACAGGGGTAGATCAAGTCCTGGAATGCTTGTCATCTCGGGAGTATATTATATGTTCGCTTGGGATATTTTTCTATTTTCACGCAAACAAAGCCGCTGCCAAAAACTAGTATGATATAGTGTCTGACGTGACGACATAACGTAAATTAATTAAATATTACAGCGTGTGAACGTATATTGAAGCTATAAAGTTGCTGTATTTGTCGCAAAGTAGCGGAATTTGATCATAATTCTATTTATATATTTAAAAAGGTTTTAATTAAAAAAAAATACGTTGAATTAAATTACTCCTGTTTCGTGGGTGCGTTCACAAAGATCTAAGACACCCAGACAACTATTTGTAAATCATACAAATAATTGTATCTGGGCGGAAATCGGACCCGCAACACGCAACGCAGCAAACGATCGCTCAACCCCTACACTAACTGTACTGTGTTCTAAGAGAAATGTTCTATGAGATTCTGTGGTTTCAAAATCGTCAATGTCACGATAAAGCTAAAAGCAAAGTTGAAAGTAAATTTTCCTTCAAGCGTAAAATTTGGAACTAGTATTTGAAGTCCTTTCAACCTTAATTTGGTCTTCGTCATAATTATTATATTTTAAGTTTTCTTCATTATAATGATTCGATATTTATCGTTGTATTTATTACTTTGTGATTTTAGCATATGTTTGTGTGTATTTTATTATTATTGGTTGCGTCAATTTGCTATGATCCGCGACTTTGTTTTTTGTAATTTGTTTTTTTGGCCTAGCAATCCTATACCATCCGTTTCCCTTCCACCCGCACGACCTCTAGAAATGATTTGACATTGACGTGTGTGCATCGATTGTGAATGTGACCGCACCGCTAACACGCCCGCTCGAAATTACAAGAAAATTGACTGCTTCGTGATCCAACCATTCAAAAACTCAACAATAGTGCAGTGTAGTGCAATACAGAAACTGGCAGTGCTTGAAAGTACGAAGTTCGGGGTTCGCCGGCCGGCGCCATGTGGAACCTTCGAGGTTAAAAGGTCAGTGTTCCTTCCTAATACTTCCGTCCCATCCAGGCACAGTATCTGCATATTGTTAACAAACCTTAGATCGCTTTTTTAAACCTACAGTCCACACCACAGCAAATTCGCGCAACCATTACTTTTGGTCCTTACGAGCAGGATCGTGAATCATTTTCTTGTAATTTCGCAATATAGTATTTGTTCCATAGGGAATAAACGCAACGCGCCTATTTACCTAGATATAATAGTAGAAAACCCGCATCTAGGCATTTAGGCAACTATACGTTATTTCGCTCGTATAGTTAAAGAGTCATTGATAATTACGGTACCTACGCCGTCAACCGCACCGCATAATTATAGTTAGCTACGTAAATATCAGCGTAGATATAAATCGATCGCATTCTTTTTCTTGACAAAATTCATTCGACCATCCTACAAATTGCATGTAGGTAGACGCATTTCAAAAATACCCGTTCATTGTTGAGTGAATATTTGTAGGAAACGGATAAACCATAGATTATATAGACAGGTTATTCCGTTCGTTCGCCGTTCGCTTTGTTGTTTACAATACTACCATATTGTTATCTGATAATTATCGCTTACTTAATAATTCGTTAAGTGTTTGTTTGAGTGTATAGTGTGAATATATCAAGACAAGATGTCTCTTAAGGGAACCAAGGTTAGTACTGATTTAAAGGTTCAGTTAAAGCTTTTATACGCTGAAAGGGACTCACAGTTTTCACGTGTTCAATCAATTTGTGATAAATCTTTGCAAACCTCGGATCTGGCGATTAGAGATGCTTTCTTGTGTTCGTTGGAAACTTTAGATAGTTTGCGCGCGGATTTTAAATCTACAATTAAGGATATAAACATTTTAGAGTTGGAGTTAAATCCTGATTACTGTGTGAGTTATCAGGCATTGTCGTCCTTTGATGACTTGTATTGTCGTATCAAACGTATTGCTAGGAGTTTAGAGACTCCCCCCCCCCCGCGAGTGGTTTATCCAACCCTCCTCGCGAACGCCCACGATTGCCGCCAATTCAAATACCTGAATTTGATGGTGACATTCGAAATTGGAATTTATTTATAGATAGTTTCGAAAATATAATACATAGGAACACATCGCTGACAGATCACGAGAGATTGCATTATCTCGTAGAAAAATTGACCGGTAAGGCAAAGGCTGTCTGTGCTGGAATTACGTTTAGCGCTGAAAATTACACTTTAGTTTTGAACACTTTAAAAACAAAATACGAAGATAAGCGATTAGTAGCCACCGCATATTTAGATCAATTATTCGATTTGAAAAGTTTTTCCGTTTGTAACGATCATAATTTAGAGAAGTTTTTAAATATTTTCGCATCATCTGTTCGTGCAGTAAAGAACCTAAAGGTCAATGACCTCTGTGACTTTTTGTTTTTGTATATCGGTTTAAATAAATTAGATCCTGAAACTGTTCGTCTGTTTGAAACGACTCAGCGCGGCAAAGAAATACCTAAGTTCGAAGATTTAGAATCTTTTATTCGCGACCATATTAAGGTATTGCAGCGCACGTCGGCACGTCATGAAGTCACGAATAGGACAGGTTCCGATCGCCGTATGGACGCGTCATCGAAGTCAGTCAAGACTGCACATACGCTAGTTAATACCGCCTCAACACCTGACTGTTCTCTGTGTAAGGGTAGCCATACACAGCTGTACAAGTGTTCGGGATTTCAGAGATTATCGCCTAGTGATCGTTACAAGTTTGTCCGCACTAATAATTTGTGTTTTAATTGTCTAAGTGACAAACATCTGGTTACGTCATGTAACAGTGGTGTTAGCTGTCGTAAATGTCGAGCTAGACATCATACCTTCTTACATTTTGAGAGTAGTAAGCTGCCATCGCAGCAGCAGCCTGCGCAGACGCGCGACGCTTGTGACGCGCGGCCTGCTGCAAGTGCAAACGACGTAACATTGTGTTCGCTTTCCGCCGCTGGTACTCAAATTACTACCGTTTTACTTGCGACCGCGCAAGTTGTCATTGTAGATGCCTTTGGCAAACCGCACACCGTTCGAGCGCTACTAGATGGCGCTTCCCAGAGTAATTTTATTACTCGGGATTGTTGTCAACGCCTTGGTTTTAGTTTTAATAATTGGTCATCCCGCTCAGAAGTGAAAGGTTTTGGAGGTTTAAAGGCAACCATTCACGGTTCCATTAAAATAATATTTAGTTCACGTTTTAATCGTAATATTTCGTTTGAAATGGATTCGCTAGTCGCAGATAAGATTACGGAACGGTTGCCCACGGTACCGGTTGACACGTCCATGCTGACGGAGTTTAAGAACTTGCAGTTAGCCGACGGAAATTACGCTTTCCCTGGAGATATCGATCTATTGATCGGTGCTTCGATTCTCCCGCATCTCCAGTTATCACGTAAAATTCAAGGTCTTCCGATGTACCCCGCTCCGCACGCACTGGAAACAGTTCTCGGGTTTGTTATAGTTGGTTCCGCACCCGCTTATTTAAATAGTTACTCGACTGTGTCGCACTGTTGCACCGTCGAGCCGCCGCTTGAGTCTACCATCCGCAAGTTCTGGGAGATTGAAGAGGTCAATGTCCCGCCTATTCTCAGCCCTGAGGATCAGGTCACTGAGGAGATTTATACCCGCACGACTACTCGTGATAAAGATGGTCGTTATGTTGTCGCGCTCCCTTTCAAGGGTGATATTTTTTCGCTCGGTGGCTCCCGTGCCTCCGCAGAAAAACGCTTTCTATGCTTGGAACGTAAGATTCAAGCTGAATTGTCTCCGGAAAATATATTCCATGTCGCTGGAGCAGAAAACCCAGCTGATTGTCTCTCACGTGGTTTGCTTCCTGCGCAAATTTTAAATCATCCGCTTTGGTTTTGTGGCCCTCCCTGGCTTCATACCACTCCTAACGAGTGGCCAAGTGTTCCGTTTAACCCCGCTACTGTTTCAGAGCCACCCGAGGAGAAGAAACATACGCTTGTAGTATCAGTTCCGCGTGAAGAGTCAGTTGTTTTGTTGTTGTCTAATCGAGTCTCGTCTTGGTCGAGACTATTACGCTGTGTAGTTTACGTCCTAAGATTTTTGAGATTATTACCATCGCGTGGTTCTATAATCGCAGCTGATTTGGATAGAGCTGAATCAGTTGTACTTCGAGAGTTGCAGAAATTTTATTTTTCAATAGAATTTCGTAGTTTAGAATCACATAAACCTTGTAGTCCCGCACTTCAACATTTGAAACCATTTTTGCAAGACGGACTCATTCGTGTCGGTGGCCGTCTGCGAAATGCTAAGTTAGAGTTTGAACAAATGCATCCAGTAGTTCTACCACGCAGGGATCACGTTTTGGATTTGTTGGTGGATTATCACCATAAGGTGAATTGTCACGCTGGTCCCGATTTATTAATGTCCATTCTTCGACAGAAGTACTGGATACTTTCCGCTCGCAATTTGATACGCGCTAGAGTGCACAGATGTGTGCCCTGCTTTAAGCTCCGCCCGCGTTTCAACGCGCCGGAAATGGCCGACCATCGTTCTTGTCGTGTTGTGCAGACGGTGAAACCTTTCATACATACTGGGACGGACTATGCTGGACCGTTTAAAGTCACTATTGCCCGTGGTCGTGGTATACGTTCCACAAAGGCATACATTTGTCTATTCGTTTGTATGACAACTCGTGCGGTTCACATAGAGTTAACCAGTGATTTGAGTACGCAGGGTTTTATGTCTGCATTTAAACGATTTTTATCTCGCCGTGGTCCCGTTAAGCGCTTATACTCTGACAACGGCACAAATTATGTTGGAGCGCGACGCAATATTTCGGAATTACATACATTCTTACGCTCCAAGTACTACCAAAGTGAATTCGCCCATGTCTTAGCTGAGAATCGCATTGATTGGTGTTTTAATACGCCAGCAGCTAGTCATTTTGGTGGCAATTGGGAGGCGAATATTAAAAGCCTTAAGTCGCACCTGTTTCGGGTCATAGGCGAACGGATTCTCTCGTACGAGGAGTTGAGCACTGTACTCGCTCAGGTAGAGGCGTTGATGAATACGCGTCCGTTGTGTCGGACTTTGTCTAGTGATCCATCGGAGCCACTAGCGTTGACGCCGGCTCACTTCTTGACGACGACTCCTCTTAAATATTTGCCCGCTTTAGATGTCGAGACTGACAAACTGCAGCTCCACCCGCGTCACGCCCTGCTAGATAGCTTAGTTCAGTCCTTTTGGAAGCGATGGAGGACAGATTATCTGCATACGCTGCAGTCGCGTCAAAAGTGGAACACTCCTTCAGATCCAGTCACAGTCGGTACTGTGGTGATACTGAAGACTGAGAGTGCGCCTCCTCTGCACTGGCCTCTTGGTGTAGTGGAAGAAGTTTTTCCGGGTTCGAACGGAATAACGCGAGTCGTAAAGGTTAAAACCGCAACTGGATCGTACCTGCGTCCGGTTATTCGCCTCTGCCCTCTGCCTAATCAGTAGTAGTGGCATAGTTAGTTATAAGTTGTTTCGCTACCTAGTATTGATAGTTTAGATTAGTAATAGGGTTTAGTTTCGCTTTTGTTTTTTCTCTTTTCTTTGAAGGTAACCCTTCAAACCCGGGGGGAATGGTTGCGCCAATTTGCTATGATCCGCGACTTTGTTTTTTGTAATTTGTTTTTTTGGCCTAGCAATCCTATACCATCCGTTTCCCTTCCACCCGCACGACCTCTAGAAATGATTTGACATTGACGTGTGTGCATCGATTGTGAATGTGACCGCACCGCTAACACGCCCGCTCGAAATTACAAGAAAATTGACTGCTTCGTGATCCAACCATTCAAAAACTCAACAATAGTGCAGTGTAGTGCAATACAGAAACTGGCAGTGCTTGAAAGTACGAAGTTCGGGGTTCGCCGGCCGGCGCCATGTGGAACCTTCGAGGTTAAAAGGTCAGTGTTCCTTCCTAATACTTCCGTCCCATCCAGGCACAGTATCTGCATATTGTTAACAAACCTTAGATCGCTTTTTTAAACCTACAGTCCACACCACAGCAAATTCGCGCAACCAATTATGTACACTTAATTGATTTCTTTTTTATTCCTTTTTTGTACCCAAAGGTTGACTGGTAGATAATACCTTGTTACATTAAATCCACCTATGTAACAACAATGTACATGGACCTTAAACAAAAAAATAAAGTAGTATAACTGCTTCGTTCAAAAAAGGCAACTAAAATGAATTTCAAATCTCAGGGAGGTTCCAACTTGGAAGATTTAAGTTACAAGTTAACTCTGAGGTCATTCTGAAGATGAACAGCCTTATTTCTCAGCAAGACCCCAATTCAAGTGTACTTAAGTATTATCTAGTATGTTCTTAAGTTATTTTTTTTAC
The DNA here is from genome assembly GCA_958295575.1 of Leucania comma. NCBI lineage: Eukaryota > Metazoa > Arthropoda > Insecta > Lepidoptera > Noctuidae > Leucania > Leucania comma. The sequence goes on from OY282468.1 coordinate 10,957,868, forward strand.
AAATATTCTTTAGTCGTTGTTCTTATGACAAAAAATAGTAAGTATCACACTAATTTTAGGTTTTTGTGTTTGTTAACTTTTCACGCTTGAACGGCTGACTGCATTTCGATGATATTTGGTACACGAGTAAACCGTTTCCTGGAATAGCATACAGGGTATTTTTCATCCCAGGTTTATATATTTCCTTAAGATAATTTTCTGCTATAACGCAGGCGAAACCGCTGGCTATTAAGATAAAGGTTTTCAATATCAAATGCCTACAAAAAACATTACTAATTCACAACTACACGGGTAATCATCGACGAGTAATGGGTAGCTCGCCGTCTGGTCGTCCTATTAGGACTGAACTCGAGTCGCCGACGATGCGTAGTGTTCCATGCACGCCTCAAGGAGATGTCAGTGGGCCGTAGAGGCCCAGCAGGGCGATGCCTGCTAGGGCCTTGATGAAAAGTATGAAAAGGATACTCGTGGTCCTAAAACGCAAAAGGCAACTGAATAAACATATGTGGTTTTAGTCGGTAAATATCTGACATGCCCTCTCGCTCTACCCTACAGCGGGTGAAGTCAATAGATGATATCCCACCTTAAAAAAACGGGTTATCATTAAAATAATTCGCTATGATATCAGCTAACCAATAACGAAATAACATATTTCGCCACATCCCAGCAGTATTATTTAGTATGAAAATCATTATTGAATTTGGTTTTAAACGTGTTAAAGTGACTGCACACACACAGTTGCATGGAGAACAATTTATGTTAATAGTACCATAAAAACTATTACATCTATTTTATTCAATAGTATCGCACCATTTGGTGTCGTCATAAATTTAAATACTTTAATTGTGTTTTACTGGACAAATGTAATCTGGGTTAAACGGAGTGTGATTGCATTATTTTGTTTTCAAAACCACTAAATAATTGCACTTTACGAGTAGGTACGTAAATAAGTACAAAATTTTGATGGAAAAATCCTCATCAAACATATTTTTTTTTTTAAGAATGAATACTTGACTTGACTGGTCTGTTGGTCTAGTGGTCAGTGGCCCTGACTACTATGCCGGAGATTGTGGGTTCGATTCCCACTCAGGACAAATGTTTGTGTGATGAGCACGATCATTTGTTCTGTGTAATTCCTCTATAATATTTAGATATATATAAGTATATTTATCAGTTTTCTAGTACTCATAAGCTCTACTTAATTTGGGATTATGTGAAAGTTGTGGAATATAAATAAAATTAAAATCATCAAATGACTTCTTACACTCCGGATGAAGCGAAAGAGAGTGTCAGAAGTTTACTTATCTAAATCCACGTGTGTTTCTCGTCGCCTGTTGCCACGGTAACACTTTTAAATAATCCCGCGGCCCATCTCAAACATACGAACATACAAAACTTTTTGGGAAAATGTTCATTATATGTACGTACGTACAAACAAGGTGTGGAATTCCGTGCCGGAGTCTTTAAGTCAAGAATAAGTTACTTCTAAGTGGGCTCCATGGTTGACTACAGCGTCGCTTTTCATGTGGTGCACTAGTGGTCAAGCGCAAGCCTATCAACATACTTAACAAAAAAAAACATAACAATGTCATTTATGAATGTCGTTCATAAAATCTTTTCTAGTCCACAGTGAGTCATACCCTATATAAACTAAGGTTGATGCGTGCGTCCCCTTTGCAGGTACCAACCTTAATTTTTTTATTGATTTGTTTGTCAATATTGAATCAGATCTTCCGGACCCCCACTAGGCTCCAAAATTAGCTACTACATGGAAAGGAAACCTCTAAGTACACGAATTTTCCACAGTTTTGTCAGCAAGCAATTTAAAGCCACGTTCCCTTGCTTAAGATGCATTGGCTCATTCCAAACACAGGATTTAACGTTGGATCGAGAGGCCGACACTAGCGCAAATGTGGCAATTCGTAAGCAACTCGTCCCACAGCAGGCATTAGCACTAAATGACATCCACGAAAAATCTTCACGAAGCGCTCAGATAAGAAATAGGGGAATAAAAAAGATTTTCTCGCCTTTTACACTGTTTTATTTGATTCCTGTCAAAATAGGAACAATAGTTTAGTTTCGTTCCCCCAAGAGATCGCCGGCTGACAGAATTGCGAAAGTGGGCAAATTATTTGGTTGTAATTTAAATTTAGGTTTATTTTGTTCGTTCTTGTATTTGTATTTACTGAAACACCGGTTAAATACAATTTAAATTCAAATTTATAAATGCAAAAATAACTTTTTGACTTGAAAAAGAGCCAACTCGGTTTTAAAATCATATCGAGCAATTTAATTCAATTAGCACATTTGAATTCACCCCGCATATAAACTAGCGTGTATTTTAAAGTAAAGGTGAGTGAATTCAGCTGTGGGATCTATAAACTATCAAAAGTTCAACGTAGAGTTAAATTGCTTAAAGCATTATATGAGTCAATGTCTGGCGCCGGGGACGCGTACTTAGAAATACTGGTTTACTCGTAACATCACCATAAATACAGCTGATATGAGCATTGATTAGAAAAAAAAATCGTATAACGGTAGATGGTTTACATGCATATTTTAAGCTTATATACTCGTATTTGACAAACATTTAAAACAAAACAGTCGAAATAGCAAAACTTATAATAAGGAAATAATTTGTTTATTTTATTCATTTATTTCAAATAACAATATGGTCATTTTAGTTACATCATAAATATGCTATTGCAATAAGTCAGATTAATAAAATTAAACAAAATTGTAATTATTATAATTAAATTGTATTACATTATAACTACAATATTATTTACTCAATACAGTACTTATACCTTCCGCTTTACATTGTGTATGCAAAATTAAGAGGGAAACCCTACGTTATTTCATCTCAGCCAATCCGAAGCCACTTTTCTAAATACGCGCTGCGGCCGTTGAGCGGTGACTCCATGCAGACGAAATTCTGGGAAAACGCTTTTTGCCGTGGGCCGTTGGAAATAACAGACAATTATTGTACAATGACTTTTTACTTCGTATGATTTTTCTTTTTATCTGCAAATTGACTATACGGAGAAACGTTGGATCTGAAACGCAATTTTTTCGGTGAGCAAAGAATTGTTTTTAAAATCTTTGTAGCATAATGCCCCAAATATTGGATTAAGTAAGTCTTAGTAAGTCCAATTGCAATTATTGTTCCAATATTAGTTGTGCTATTATGAGATTTTATGCTGTACATTTTTTTTAATTCTTTATTGATTTAGGAACTTTTAAACATTTGTTTATGATAATCCCATTATTACTTACGGTAAATTACATTTGTAATGGTGGCGGTGGAATGAAACCAACGTTGGATGACAGATAGGGTTTATTTACCTCAAACACTTGACAGATTTTTAGCAAACAAGATAATAGACTGATGTGAAAATCTATGAGCGGTTCTAGGGATGGACTGCGGGGCTATCCTATCCCTTGACCTCCTAGCTCGGCTGTTCCTGAGGGCGACGGGGCCTCCGCTCAGGTCAAGCTTATGACAACAGTAGTGACTGCGGGGCTATCGACCACTGTGCCTTCTAAGTAGCGAGTGTGTCAGTTCCTTCGTGCTGGCGGCTTATATAGGCTATTTGACAGCTTAGTGTGCATCTTCAATCTCTCATGCTTGTATGTAGTAGTAACTTGTTGACGTCACAGACACTTCACACGTCGTATGATAGATGCCGCTAATAATCTGTAGATACTATTGATATGTTATCGTTTATATCGGTGTTTGATCTTGTTTGTGATTTGATCAATTCGGGTGGCGTAATATTGTGCCCACAATCCGATAGATGGCGTAAGGCGTCGTGTTATATTCTCCCCCTCTGGTACTCTATGGTCGTCCCGACTGAGTACCAGCACTAGTTTGTTTCCGCGGCCTCCCTCTTCGGCGTATCGGATAAGTTGGTTTAGATATAACATCGTCTCTCTTTTCAAATTTCGTTATTGCTGACGTATGATATTTTCCAATAGGCTTGTCTGGCGTTTCTGAATGAGCGATCTCGTAAGTGGAGGTGCCATGTTTCTTTAATATAACATACGGTCCATCTCGTCGAGGAGCAAATTTTGCAGTAAATTGTTTGTCGATGTTGCTAACGGGATGTGATTCTATCAATACAAAGTCTCCAACTTTGTAGTTTGGGTCTGGTCTTCTCTTGCTGTTTGCTCTTTGTCGTGTTTTTTCTTTGTTACACTCTATATTTTCTTTAGCTAACTTCAAGTCTTCGGCTAGTTGTTTTAACTTTGGGGTGATTTCTGCGACAAAGTTTTCTGATTCTACAACTGAGCTTAGATCATGTGTCAACTCATATGGTGTACGCAATTCTCTCCCAAATGTAAGGTAAGATGGTGAGAAGCCTGTAGTTTGACATTTAGCTGTATTCATTGCAAATCTTATTGTTGGCAAAGTCGATGGCCAGTTGTTATGCTTGTCTTTCACCATAATTGCAATTTGTGACTTCATGTCTCTATTTTTCCTTTCGACCACATTTGGTTCAGGATGATATACAGGTGTGAATATTTGTTGAATTTCTAGGCAATATGCTAGTTTTTGCATTATTGCTGATATAAATTGTACTCCATTATCGCTGATAATCTTCCTTGGCAACCCATACCGAAGGAATATTTCATTGAGTAAAATGAAGGCGCAACTTTCACTAGTTGCTTCGTTTAGTGGGAATAATTCTACCCATCTTGAAGTAGTATCTTCTATGATCAGAATCCACTTTTCTCCTAATGGTCCCTTTGGCAAAGGGCCAAAAAGATCAACGGACAATACCTCAAACCGTTGCGAGTTTGGGGTTGGCTGGTATAAACCTGCTGGTTTTTTATTAGATGGTTTATATTTTTGACATTCAACACATGTTTTTACGTATTTTATTACATCTTTTCGTAGTCCCTTCCAATATAAATTATTTGTTATACGTTGCACCGTCCTTTCTACTCCCATATGACCAGCAGTAGGCGAGTCATGGTAAGCGTTCAGAACGTTTTGTATTTCATGACGTGGAACTACTAACTTAGCATTGTCGTTTTCTTGTTCTGGCATGAAAAAATACAGGACACCTTTATTGATTAGGTACCCTTTTTTAACATATTCTTCATAACTTGGTGTTTCTTCTCCTTCTAATGTTTTTATGATTGTTTGAAGGGTTTCATCTTTCATTTGTTCCTCTCTTAACTGTTTTTCGTTGTATCTGGGTAGATCTATCTCTGTACTGCATATGGTACATTTTACATCATGCTGCTCGCATGGCGGGCGAGACAATGTATCAGCTACTACATTAGTTCGTCCAGGGGTATATTGGATTTTAAATTCGTATGGTTGCAGCTGTAGTGCCCACCGCGCTAGGCGACCAGTAGGTGTTTTAAGATTCATTAACCATTTCAGCGGTTGATGGTCTGTAACAGTTATGAACTTTGTTCCTTCTATATAGCCACGAAATTTCGAAATAGCCCATACTATGGCTAATGCTTCTTTTTCTGTGACACTGTAATTCCGTTCTGCTTGCGTTAAGAGTCTACTTGCGTATTCAACAGGGTGCTCATTTTCTCCCTCCCCCTGCACCAGAGCTGCGCCGATGGCATAGTAGCTGGCATCAGTTTTGATTGCAAAAGGTAAATCGTCACTTGCCTGTTTTAATACTGGTGACGTAGTCAAGGCGTCTTTTAATTTTTCAAATGCTTCTTGTTGCTCTTGTTCCCACTTCCAGCTTATTTTCTTCTTTGTTAAGTTAGTAAGTGGTCTAGCTATGTTTGCAAAATTATGAATAAACCTTCTATACCATGATGCGGTTTGTAGAAATGATATTAATTCTTTTAAGTTTTTAGGCGCCTGACGGTTTGCAATAGCAGAGATTTTCTCAGGGTCGGTTTTGATACCGTCTGAAACTATAAGGTGGCCAAGATATCTTATTTCTGAACACATAAATTTACATTTATTTCTGTTGGCTCGTAGGTTGTATTCTCTCAGTTTTATAAATACTTCTTTTAGGTCGTTTATATGGTGACTAAAAGTCATAGACCTTATTATTAGATCATCTAAGTAGCTTAATACACACTGGGCGTGCAATCCTTGTATGAATTTGTCCATCAATCTTTGGAACGTAGCTGGCGCGTTTCGAAGACCGAATGGCATACGCTTGAAACGGAACGTTCCAAATGGTGATATAAAGCTTGTTTTATCATGATCATCTGGATGTACCATTATTTGCCAGTAACTTGACTGTAAATCAATTGTTGACATGTATGGCATCGCTTTTGCCTGATGTAATAAGTCGTCAATACGAGGCAACGGATATCTGTCTGGTTTAGTTATCTCGTTGAGTCGTCGGTAATCTACGCAAACTCGGACATCGGTTTCTCCTTTTGGAACTAGAATTACAGGTGCTGACCATGGGGAATCGCATTCCTCGATAATGTCATCATTTATCATATCATCCAGCTTTTCTCTTAGTTGTTTTTGCCTTGTAGGTGACAATCTATAGGGCTTAACACTAATAGGAGGGTGATTGCCTGTGTCGATTCTATGTTGTGTAAATGGAGTTGGTTTCGTGTTTTTCTCAAAGATGTCGCTGTACTCAATTAACAGTTCATTGAATTTATTTCGCTCATAGTTTGTGAGTAAGGTTCCTTCATCGGGTTCTAAATAAATATCAACAGAATACAAAGAAGTGGGGTTTATTGGTAAATAAATAATACGAGGATCTACATAAGATTGGTTATCAGCAGGTTCCCGTGGACGAATAGGTCCCGGTGGTGTGTCCAATTTATGCAATGTCCATCTTGGTCGTTTGTTTACTGGTGGACTGTCTTGCATGTCGGATACTGTTGGTGTTATGGGCAAGGGTGACAACATGTCGAGCTCACTAGCCCAACGGATGAACTCCGACACTGCTTCCAGTTCTGCTGGTTTCTTTTTGACTTCAAACGTCAACCGCTTCACTGCTTTCAATGGAATGTCGTCATTGTTGAGTTGGATGAAGTCGTATGATGTTTGTGGTTCGTCAATAAAGTTCCAGCTGCGTTGCGGTGTGTTAAGTATGATTCCTGCCTGTTCTAGGAACTCGATACCTAACAGCGTACGGTTGTCAACAGCTTCAGGTATAACTGACAATGTTATTGGTAGTGTGCGTTCTCCAATACGTATGTCAGTTGTCGTTGTCAACAAGTTTGACGTTTTCACCGTTCCATCGGCTAGTTTAATGTCGGTTACTCGCTGGTCAAACTGTGCTCCATATCGTAGCAACATTTTATACAGCTGCATACTGGCAATACTGCGACGAGCAGCAGTATCTATATATGCATAGCCTTCTTCCCCTTTTATATATACCTTGATTGTCGGTATCTTTGCATGTATCTTCAAGTAGTTTTGTACTGAACAAAAAGCAACGGGCTTGGGTGGTGTTTCCTTTGCTTTACAGGTATTGCAACTGCTTCTGTAGACACCAAGTGCTCCACATCCATAGCACGTGATGACTGGCTTCTTTTCTGGTTCAGAACTGACTGCTTTTTCGTTTTGTTCCGCCAACCTTTTGCGACAAACGTTGAAAAGATGACCTTTCTTGCCGCAGAACGAACATCTTTTGGACGGCTTTCGGTCTGGTTGTGTCGGAATTGTCACCTCACCAGCTTCCTTGGCCAGACTTTCAATGTGACGACCTCGTTCCAGGAGTTCAGCAAAAGTTTTTACTTCCGTTCGAGCAATTTCCTTTTTGTAGGTTATGTTGAGAAGTCCATACACAAAATCCAGGTGTTCCTCTTCCTTATGCCTTTTCGCAGGCAACTGTGATAGCAAGGCGCGTTTTTCACACACAAACGCGTCAATTGTTTCCGTCGTTTGCCTCTTTGAGTACACTTCCAAGTAAATTTCATGTGGCTGCATTTTCGGCGCAAAAGCAGATTTAATGGCGTCGAGAGCTTGGGACCACTTTTTGATATCACTTTTCACACCGTTCCACCACGTCGCAGCGGCACCAGACAATAATAAGGTCAAACCTTCCAAAGCGTCTTCGTCACAGATTTTTTCTATTTTCTTAAAAACTGATATATTTGTAACGAATTCTTCCACTTTGTTAAAGTTTCGTTCACCGTCGTAGCGTTTCGTACAAGCAGCAAAACTTTTGAAATGTCTATTTCCACTCTCGTTCGCTTCTGTCACTTTTGTTATGAGTGCGGTGAATTGTTCCTGAGTCATCACCACCATCTCTGGTTTTTTTTCAGACATGTCAATAGTGTCAAAATAATATAAATGCTCTTGAGGGTAAGCTTCTATTTATCCGCCGATATGTGGATACACCGTCAAAAATGTGAGTGCTCCGAAAAGTATTGCGGGTAGAAGAATATTACGTTGGGCGCCAATGTAATGGTGGCGGTGGAATGAAACCAACGTTGGATGACAGATAGGGTTTATTTACCTCAAACACTTGACAGATTTTTAGCAAACAAGATAATAGACTGATGTGAAAATCTATGAGCGGTTCTAGGGATGGACTGCGGGGCTATCCTATCCCTTGACCTCCTAGCTCGGCTGTTCCTGAGGGCGACGGGGCCTCCGCTCAGGTCAAGCTTATGACAACAGTAGTGACTGCGGGGCTATCGACCACTGTGCCTTCTAAGTAGCGAGTGTGTCAGTTCCTTCGTGCTGGCGGCTTATATAGGCTATTTGACAGCTTAGTGTGCATCTTCAATCTCTCATGCTTGTATGTAGTAGTAACTTGTTGACGTCACAGACACTTCACACGTCGTATGATAGATGCCGCTAATAATCTGTAGATACTATTGATATGTTATCGTTTATATCGGTGTTTGATCTTGTTTGTGATTTGATCAATTCGGGTGGCGTAATATTGTGCCCACAATCCGATAGATGGCGTAAGGCGTCGTGTTATACATTCAAATATTTTTACAATATTATAATGGATAATTATAATTAATAAAAATAATTATAACCATTGCTTCGCGGCACGACGTTGCTACGCGCTACGACATTGCTACGCACTACGGCTACGAGTACGCGTAGGCTTTGTAAACTCGTAGCACAATACTTTAGATAGAACACGCTTCATAAAACACAGCGTTACGTAGCAGGAAAACAGCAATGTACTATTTTTATGAACCTATAATCAAGTCACCATATTGGAAATGGATTTATAATTCAATAACAAGGCACAAAGTGAACGGAACATCCGAGTGCATAACTGGCTTCAGTAAGTTTGCATAAGCTGGAGTAGTTATACCGTTATTATCTATGCAGTGTTAGAACGCAGGGGCACCTGAGACTGCACGCTAATTCCGAGCTCAGCCTCTCCTTACGACCGATAGCTGCACGCTTGAACACGTCCGTCAGATAATTGCTGCATACGCAATTAGGGTAACGCTATTAACGAAATGAAATTCCCACCTGTTTTATATGCGGCGCCAACGAGTTATAACCGCAATGACTAATTAAAGCAACAAAAGGTCAATAAACATGACTCACTGAATCGTTTCCAGTCCCGATGAACGATTCATGAACACGTTATTTTGAATGGGACATTGTTCGACGATACGGAAAAATCACACAAATTGAACATTTAGGATGTAAGCCGGCAGACACACTAAAACAAACAAGATCACAAAGCCCGGCCGTGTCAACACGGGCGGTAACGTGGAAATTATACGGAACAAATTACATCATTAGAAAGCGCGACTTTGTACGGGTGTCTGCACGATAGCCGCTCCGCTGCGGGCAAGCAGCGCCGGGGCGCGAGCCAGTGTTGTTGTCGACCTCACTTGTACAGCCAATCAATTACGATTGCTTGGCTTTTGAAGTAGACGTCCGCGATCGATCGACCGCGTACAATGACATTCGCAATATCAGATTTTATAGAGCTTGTCGCTCACTCCTCACTGTTTTGTGTTTTCATGAACCCGCCGTGACCCGCTTCCTCCGTCCATGAGCGGTAACAATTAGGAAAACCTCCGCCGGTGCAAGTCGCGCGGATATAAAACTTTATGTACGCATATAAATTTGGATGTCGAGACATGTTTTATTGTACAGTCGTAAAATTTGGGGTCGGAAAAGACCGACATATTTAATAAATACGAACAAGGTCGTAAAGTTGAATGCAAACCTCTTCGTGGCATCGATAATATCATCGAACTATTTCTGGCGTTCATCAGTAAGTACTCGTTTACCGATCGATTATGGGGAAGTCCGCGATTCGGCGATGGCACGTCTTTATTGTTTAAGTAAATGAATTCGGGTGAGATTGTGGAAACGAAAAGTAAGAAACTCTTGCATTGCTTAAAGTGCTCTCTCTTTGTCGCGAATTTATCTTGAAACATTCGGCTTCCCCATACAAGTTCACAAAATAGCTCCAACAATAACGTGAATCCGCTTAACATAGCGCCGGCCGCCCAGGGGGGCGCGGGGAGGCGCGGGGAGGCGCGGGATTCCCGGTGACGCGCCTTAAACGTGGGAATACGTTACCTATCGCTTCACTTATTTACCGAATACAACTCTAATAAATTTAATAAAGGGGAAGGAAACGTGCGACAGATGCACGAGGCACCGAGAAAAATATCTGTCGGGACGTTTCGATTATATGTTCGAGTTCGAATAAATTTTTGTTTGCATTTATCGTTTCCAATAACTCATAAAGAGTAATAAAAAATGCCACCTTAGCAGCTGTACATTTCCTAAAGAGTACAGCATCTACAGGTAGTTGGCTGGCTTCCAGTGCTACCTGAGCCTAGACGTGTTCTACATTAAACTCTGTGTCACAGCAAAAACTTTAATGATCTTCATTTAAACGGGGTGAAATAGTGCAGCGAGCTGGCTGAATCTAAAATTCAAACGTCAAAAATGTGAAATATAGTCGCGTAAATATATACAAAAAACGATAAGTTGGTCGACAGTGAGGCAGGGCGGTAATCCGGCTGTCGCCGGCAGGTATCGATGGACGGATTAAAACACCATTTTTACTGACGGTTAAACCCTTTGCTGAGTATCATTTTCATGTTTTCAATTATAGCACCGATACTGCGATTCTGTGGCTTTCGTGATTTTCTTTATTCAGAGAGATATCATAAATAACATACATTTGGCACTGTTTTTTTATTAACTTTCAATGTTTGTATGATGATGTTATTTAATTCAAATGAAATTTAAAACAGCATGCATGTTCATTATGGATGACAGTGCATGCTTATCTAAGTGACGTCATTCTAAATCCAATATGGCGAATTTCTAAAGATGGCGGTCTAGTTATTTTTTATGCACCCCATGTTAAGGGGTTCATTACAAAGGTTTGTTAAGACAAATCTGAAGAGATAAATACGAAAAGAAAACTATGTCACAAGTCACAATAAATCTAATAAGGCTGATATTTTTTTAAAAGATAGTTTTTAGAAAAGGTTTTTTTTTGTGTCAGCATTAGGTATCTTGTTCAGTTATAAGATACAAAGTACGAGGAAAACCTTCAATTGATAAGACAAAAAAATAATTTTAGACTTGAAACACGAACAGGGAATCGATGGTAGGTAGGTCTATAAAACTATAAATAATAAATATTCGCGGTCATAAAATTTTATGTTGTCAGGAGGGCGACGAGTGGCTTCATGGCGAACCTCCATTGCCCTGCGCCCGGGCACGTCGCACAGACGGCACGACTCATAAACTTAGCATACTGTTACGAACCTATAGGTATATAAAAGGAGAAACTGACTGACTGTCACATCAACGTATAGACGAAACTTCTGCCACTAGAAGCCTGAAATTTTCCTTTCATAACGTAGGCAAGCACTAAAGAGAGGATTTTCTAAAATATGGGGTATATTTTAAGGGGGAAAGGGGATTCAAAAGGTTTGTATGTGGAAACCGATTTAGACATTGATGAAGCCGCTGGCAGAAGATAGTATATACAACGTGTAACATTAAATGCACAAATGATTTTTAATTCAGTTAACATAATTCTGAGAAAAAAAGTGATTAAAAAAATTAAAGGTTTTATTCGTTGTTTTAGTTTTTTGATTCTTGGCCCTTAATTCTTAATTATTTATTGTACACAAAAATATAACATATAGAGATACTGACAATTCATGTACAAAGGCGAGCTTAACTTAGCTTAATTAATTACTATTATTAATTTGGCCCTTGTGTTTCTATCACTATTGAGTTTCTTGTGTGTAGATTTTAACATCCGTATTTATAAAGAAGTAATTACTTGTCGCTAAGTAATTTCTTATTAAATCATTACTTGATGTTAGAAATAATCAACAAAAATTAAAAAAAAATCTTATCTATAGAATATAAAATAGTTACTCAAGAAATTAGTTGTTTATAAATACAGGTGTTAGTCGTTGGTGTTTTACCTATCATTGATATCGTCCATTTTGAAAAGCATTGTTTCCATATTGGAACACTTCATAACGAAAAAAAAGCAAACGATAAATCGATCACCATAAACATGTTTTTACGTTTTTCTTTTTCAATCCTATCAATCTGTATTATTGATTTCGTAAGTACTCAAAATATTTGTGAATATTTGAGAAAAATACCTCTAAACTACGTTGCTTCAAAAAACTAGTCAACACTAACATATATCACTATGCACAATACATGTGCCCTCACTTCTAATGCCTCTTAACATCGTAATACTGCCAATAAGTCTGCTCTCTTGCGACTTACATGCATAATATATGAATACGAAATCGAGTTAGAGCATTCCTATCATTCGATATATGAGTATTTAGTTCTAATCAACTATGATTTATTATGTTCTTTTTTTGTATTTAAGCGGTTTTGCTATTCGTTTTCAAATGGACAGATTTTTAGGGTTCTGTACTTTAAAAAGAAAAAGCGAAGCACCGTCGCCGCGACGGCTGCGATTTTCAACCGTAAGCGGCCGACACGGCGCGGTCGCCGCCAACCGATAACAGAGCGTGCGGGCGCAAACCGCTGAGGCGACGGCGAACGTCCGCGGCGCCGGTGAGCAGCACCCGTGGACAACTGCGCACATCGCAGACGGAAACCGCGGCGTGAAAATTGCTTTAATTTTTTACATATATATCTGCATTCTACAGCAGGCCCGCAACGGTGGCGGCCGCGGAAGAAAACCGCTTCGTGAGTTCAGTGCCTAAAGATGTAAAATTCTAAGAATTATTATTTTTTTAAATCGGTTGAGCAATGTTTGTGTACAAACAAATAATCAAATCTTTCCTTTTTGGAATATTATAGCTTATAATAGTAAATTGAGAGATTTTTTTGGCAAGTGAATACTGAGTTTACCGTATATTATTACTATAATATACGGATACTGCCACCTGTCAATCCATTTAATAACGTCATATCTTCCTCCAGCCTATAACAGTCACAAGTAACGACCCCCATGAGATGGGGTGGCCAACTAGTTAGAGTGCGACAAAATATGATCAGTCCTAGATCATATATTGAAAATAACTGCTGTAAATGTAATACAATTTGCCATTACTCTGTGGCAATCGATACTGTAGTGTTAAGTGATGGGTGGTGCCACAGTGTAGCGTCGACACAGAGGTTTATTGTCTATACACTTAAGAGAGAAATGTCAACTAGTTGTTACTCGCAGTATTATTGCATGCTGAAGAGACACTTGCATTGGCAAGTGAAATTACACAATATCAAAATTTACGGTACGATTGTAGTAAATCGAAATTTCCATTAGTTGCTCGTGTAAGCACATAAATAATAAATGATATTTAATTTGAAATATGGTTTTACTTTAACACATCATTTTTTTCATCAATTTAAACTAGATTAGGCCGGTGTTTTCCAGCTGACTACCCTGAGAAGTAACATCAAATCAAATTCAGAGGTCTCTTGTCCACACAGTAAACTTGTAGTGGTCGAAATCATAATATATGAGAAACATGCATATTAGGTTCTCAAATGGTCTTTTAAGTAAAGATCCACACAGATTTCAGTGGTCATGTTCAGTCAGTGCAAGCATTTATCGAGTGTATATTCGAGTAGCTCAACTCAGGACTACTAAAAAGCTCAACTATATGACGAACAATACCAAAGAAAGGACATTTGTGTAGGACACATCAAGTATTCTACATAGTTCCCAAATTCGCAGTAATAAAATAAAATATTTTTGTGAATGTGGAGACTATGGTGATTACTTTTTCCTTTATTCTCAAAGTCAAAATAAAATTGAAAAAAATATCAATGTCAAAATGTAAAAAATATAATAACAGAACACTAGATATTACTGATCGATATTAGTAAATATACTATAGATTTTTTTTTAATATTATCAGGCATAGGAGATGATGAGACGAAATGGGCCCCTACTTAAAAGATTAACCAGAAATCTAAGGACAGAGAAGAACTGAAAGAAGGGGTTTGCTCTGCAGTGAGACACAACAAGCTCATAATAATAATGATATTAAATAAATTTCTGTTATTCGTTCCGTAAGCGTGGTGTGGTATTACCAAGGGCCCTATAAAAATACCAGCATTACAATATTTATTATTTTAAATATCACAGCATATTCTAAGATATACGCCTTTTATTTTCGTATGTATTTTTAGTTAGTCGTAGTTAGCGTAGGGTCTTTATTATTATTGTAGTATTTTTTTTAATAAAAATAACATATTTTAGTGTATATCAGTTTTGTAAGGCATAATTAAACATTTTTTTTTCTATCTCTCTAAATTGTGCCTCAAACTGCTCTAATTATTTAAGACTTAACTTTTCCATGCAAAATTGTATACGTAAGTGGACCGACTGTGAGAATTGAATTTAGTTAGTCTGTGATGCTTCTGATACTCCAGGTATCGGTGTAGTTGTCGTGTGCCCTTGTACGTTGACATTTAGTGCAGACCCAACCATGGTTTATGAGCGCGCGCCCCAACCGACCCTACTAACGCACTTTTACTATGATTACAATTTAAAAATACTGTGGTACATGTTAAAACCACTGTCTGGTGCGAAAGGGTAACCTTTTGTTTTTATTTTGGATTGAAAACTTCGAAGTTTATTGTTTGTTGGGTTTCTTTTTACCCGACTGCGCCAGAAGGAGGGTTATGTTTTTCGAGAGTATGTATATATATATGTATGTATGTACGTATGTATGTATGTATAATTGTTTGGCACGCTCTGTAGCCTGAACGGCTCGATGGATTTTAGCTGGAGAGGTGTCGTTAGATTCGTATTTACTGTGAGAGTGACACTGGGTATATCAAAACAAAAAAAAAACAGAATGTCGGATTTTTGGCGCCAAATTCAAATATTTGGCACGCTCTGTGGCCTGAACGGCTCGATGGATTTTAGTTTGCGAGGTGTCGTTAGATTTGTAATTACTGTGAAAGTGATATCGTAAAAAAAATAAAAGTAAAAAATAAAAAATGGTAATTTAAAAAACTAAAAAACCCGACTGCTTTTCTGAGTATTCATGAAAATGCCCTAAAACAAGAAAGTCGTTGTAGCAGTCGGGACCCATTCTAGAAAGTCTGCCATCTAGTCAGTAGATCTATGATGTAATGGGTCCCGACTTCTACAACGACTTTCTTGTTTTAGGGCATTTTCATGAATACTCAGAAAAGCAGTCGGGTTTTTTAGTTTTTTAAATTACCATTTTTTTTTTAAGTTGTATTGGCTCGCATTTGACCACTATCTCACCTGCCCTCCTAGCCAAGTTACGATGGTTTCGTTAAGCGTGAACGCTTGGAGTGGGTCACACCCCAATTCTTTTGTCCTTACGTCATCTCAACGCTCAGTCACGTGGTCAGAGCAAAGCATTTGGGGGCGTGGCCAACTCCAAGCGTTCACGCTTAACGAAATTATCATAACTTGGCTAGAGGGCTGATGGTAAGCGAAGATGTGACCAACAAAGGAGCACGCTTGAGTAGAAGTAACCTATTTACTCTTGACTTAAAGACCCATAGGTTATAGCTATCAGGAAAAAAACCTACTATTAGCTGTACAATACTCACAATTATAATTAATACGTTCCCTAAATGCTTTGTACTCATGGGTGGGATGTCCATCGTACGTCTAGTGGCCCTATGATGGAACAGACTTGGCGGAATTAAATTGTGCTATTCCAATGCACACTACTCGAAATATAAGCGATAGAAAACCGACAAGCTAGGAATTCGGCGTCGATACTTAAGACTTTGGAGTTTTAACTCGACAAGTCTACATTGTTGATGATCTTTTTAGCTCACTTCTTCTTTTTGGTGTATTTAATTAATTATTACAGGAAGGGTTTCTCAGTTAAAGGAAAAAAATCCCAGAAATTATTAGTATTTCTGTACACTTACTCGTATACACTTATATGAAAAAGTAACGAGTATCTTTGTTGATTACATATATCTCTTTGAATTTATGTTTTCGGTATTTTGCTTACTACCGCACCAATGGCAAAAAAAGTACCAGTTCAATATAAACAAACTCAAACTTCAGTAAATAACGTATAACATCGAAACAAGCTTAAATATTTTA
Organism: Leucania comma; assembly: GCA_958295575.1. Lineage (NCBI taxonomy): Eukaryota > Metazoa > Arthropoda > Insecta > Lepidoptera > Noctuidae > Leucania > Leucania comma. The sequence goes on from OY282468.1 coordinate 10,974,346, forward strand.
TTTAAGGAAGAAAACCGGCCATGTGCGAGTCGGATTTACGCTTGAAGGGTTCCGTAAGTGGAGATCCCATACAACAAACGTGAGTCGCTTCCCGTCTGAGGTGAAAAGAAAATTACGTTTCTTGTATGGGATCGCCACTTAAATATTTGTTTTATTCTGTTTTTAGTATTTGTTGTTATAGCAGCAACAAAAATACATCATCTGGGAAAATTTCAACTGTCTAGCTATCATGGCTCTTGAGATACAGCCTGGTGACAGACAGACAGTGGAGTGATAGTGATAGGGTTCAGTTTTTACTCTTTGGGTATGGAACACTAAAAACGAACTAGAAAAATAACCTAAGTGGAAAAAATTACACCTGTAATTATAACACCTACTATACTACTTATTGTGAATACTTGTTCTGATATCGATAGATATGGCCCATAATTACCTAGGTGAGTGTTACAAGCAATCAAAAAAGGGTTTGTACTTAAAGACTCTTAGCAATACGTGCAGAACCCTAAAAACCAAGTTTACCTAAGCTTGGTCATAAAAAACTCAACTTTCTAAAGGTTCCATGATGACGTAAACCAATGGATTTTTATAATACACCAGTCCTGTACCCCACGGGGTTCGGAGGAACTTTAGGTCTCCCACGGGAGTCTTACAACTTATAGGGATAAAGAATATCCTATTATGTTAATCCGGAAACTGACGCACCTTTACAGAAAAAAGGTCCAATGTATCTACGCACTTTTAAGAGGGATCTCTAACGGATTTTCCGGAGCGATAATAACATATAAAAATAACATTAAAGTTTTATCTATTCACTTGTTTTTTTGCAAGTATGTGTACGCTTTTATGGTAGTGGATTGATTTTGAATAATGTAATACTAACCTTAGACCATAGATTTTTTTTCGTTTTGCCTGTGTAAAACATAAGTATTTATAATAACGTAATATGTATGTGAGAGCAGGCCCCGAGTTACGAGTTGTGGGTTGCGGGTTCAAACCCAGCTAGGCATGCTACTTTGTGTAATTTATTTCATCACCACTGCTCTCAAAACGGTGAAGGAAAACATCGTGAGGAAACCAGCATGTCCTAGAACCAAAAATTCGAAGACATGTGTCATCCACCAATCCGCACTGGCCACGTGGTGGATTATGGCCCATTCCCTCTTCTAGAGAGGCCTGGGTTCCAATAGAGGGAACATTATAAGGCTGATGCTAATATGTATGTATCTGTATATCTATTATAGGTAGTATATTGTAACAAATTTTGGTGCTTATTATGACACTCCATATCATCTTCTGAGAATCCAGTCCATTCAAGGTTGCCTGAAAGAGGTCGCGGAATGCGATATGCGATGCCCATTGTTTCTATTTTATTTAGACATAAGTTTTTCTTTGTAGTGTTTTTTATAAGTGCCAACAATAAATAATTAAATAATTTATTATTTATATGTTCCACACGCGCCTCGAGATGTCAGTAAAACCGTAGAAAGAGAACCCCAGGGTCCTGGAACAAAGGCAAAGTAGGAACAGGATTGGGTTTTATTCAGTAAAAGTCTGACACGCCCTCCCGCACTGCCAGCGGGAGATATCATTGGATGATTTTACACCTAAAAAAAGGGTTGATCCCTGAAGTTAAGCAATGCCTGCCGAAGTCGGTCTGGTGATGGTTGACCACCTTAGCATATCGAGATTCCTTAATACAAGTTATATCATACGAGTAACTTAGTAAGAGTGCTGGTTGCAACACCAATCTGTTTTTGTTATTTTTTAACTGTAACTTGCAAACAAATGATTTTATGAGTGTTGACATTGTTTTATTGCTTGAATAAATTTCTTATCATTATTATTCCTCCATGCCTTGCAAATAATTTTAAGGCGACGCGGCGACGGTCCGGATGTCTTTTGTCAATCTTTGTCAGTCATTAACGTTAGTCAGAAATCACAAAAAGTAATACTAGACTTCCTTATGGGTATCGTGTTACCCAGTTACTGAGTATCGGAGGTCAGACAGGCAGCTGTTCCCAGTAATATGCTGGTAGGTATCCAGCTCAGGCAGATTGAAGTCCTGCAAGACCTCAAAGAAAATCTAATACGGTTTTATTCTTGTATCTCCATTTTCAAACGCCAGGTTGTTATTACAAGCCTTCACGATTTTTCAAAACAAGAATATATTTAGGATTCAGTCAGTAAAAATCTGACGCTCCCTTTCGTTTTCAACTGAGAGGGAGAAGTAATTTGACGTTTTCCCATCTGAAAAAGGTTTTTGTTATATGTCATTTTATGCCAACATAACCAGTAAATGCGGATTTTACCTTTTGCTCAACGATATGGCACTTGTATGTCAAAAGTATATGGTGGGTCCAAGCACCTAATAATAAATGGTCAAGGCTGGTCATAAACCCGTGGCCAACGTAACGCCATCGCGGACGCGTTGCCAACTTTATAAGGGGACCGGAACACATTAACACCGATCATATTTAGGCCACATTGGCCTCAGTAAAGCAAATTTAAACGTAACGTGTCATGGATGTTTTGGTTTAGCCACGGTATTGTGTTGTGAAGTATTTTTATAATACACAAAAAATCCGAGTCACTGAAGAAAAATACGATATTTTTACATAAATATAACTGAAATTTTAGTGTCTTCATGGCTAGAGTAAATAGGCTCTTAATAAACTAGTGCACGTCACCATCAACGATTGCATTACTGTTTACCATCAGGTGGGATCGCAGTCAAGCATTATTTTATGTACTAAAAAAAAAAATTTGTTGCTAAATAAAAGACAATACATAACACCATTTGTAAACGATTTAATTTTAATTAAATACAAAAAAAAAACACAGTTTCGAAGTAAATAGGTACCTATGACATCAATAAATAATTATATTATGTCGGGGATTATGACAATTTAGTGATAATAAGACACTCAATTGATTCCTTAGTACCGGAGTGGGGTGAAACGTTGTGACGTTATAGACGTCACGTGAGTGTAATCGCTTGGAGGGGAGAGAGATACAAAAATTGCAGTCGTGGGCGATCCGTCGAGTAGTGTGGACGCTCTTTACAAAACTGGTTCTCTTAAATTACGATATACCTAAGTCTGTAATGGCCCCATAATATGTACTATGAAATAAAAGTGATTGTGAAGTGAATTGTTATTTTAATTCTACGCTATGAACCCTCTACAGGAAAACCTTACTGATAACGGCTGTATCACTAATTTATTCTGCCGCCTTTATATATATCGCAGTTTATTTAAAAAAAAAAACCCTATTTTGTCATTTTGTATTTCCTCCTTAACACTTGAATAAGTGTACTCGTACACCTCTTTGAGATTTATAAAAGTAGTACGTACTTATCCGTTTCTAACATACACTCTTTCTCGCTCTACCCAGAGCAGGAGAAGGTAATTGATCGTTTCCCACATAAAAAGAGTAAGTGCGTTATTTTTATGCAGGTGAAACTTTTGGAAAAAGCTAGTCTATAGTAATATTTTCTTGGTTTTCCACTTTTCTATCACAAATTCTGAACAACTACTTGAAGTCTCTCAACCTTAGTTCGGTCTTCGTCATAATTGTTTTATTTTTCGTTTTCCAAATTATAATGATTTGATATTTATCATAGTATGTATTAGCTTATAATATTAGCATATATGCGTATTTTATTATTATAGCAACTTAATTTGACGACACTACATTCTATTTGAAATATCTGTTATTCATTTATTGTGCACACCTACCAGTGTTATCTTTGTTAACCCAAAGGCTGACCAGTAGAGAATGTCTTATTGCATTAAATCCGCCTATGTACTATCAAAGGCACTTTCGCCTGACCACCGCTAAGTTCATTTTTGCTTGCACTTGAAAAAAAAAAACTTCAAAGGTTTGGTTTAGCACCGCGCCGCAGTATTCAAGCGAATTTTTTTTTAAGAGTTCAGGCAGAAATAACCGCGATGGCATTACTGTACATGAAGTTTAATAAAATAAAATAATGAAAGTCTCACACCATTGCAACACAGATCGCAATATGTGTCTACCAACATAAATATGTTCCTCCAGATACTATGTAGTAAGGGTCGAGTTTTACCAAGTCCCGGAGGATGGCAAGTAACGCGCAACATAAACTTTACCCTAAGACATATCACGGCGCATGAGGGCTCATTACAGAATTATAGTATCTTAGATTACACCCCAAAGAATTGCTGTTTTCCTGACTTTATTGATATACTGACATTATTTCCTATTACTTTATAGTGCGACACTCTTAATTGACATTAATATTATTTAACAATTGCTACACAACAAAAAACTTAACGAACTATTTATTTATTTCTTAAGAACACCAACGATTTATTTACAAGAGATTTTACATTTAAGATTTTAAATTTATAAATTACAGGTCAAAGTAGCTGGTACAATTTGGCATTAATTAATTAATCTATATATGTATATAAAAGGAGAAACTGACATATCAAGAAGGCTCAGCCCCGGTATGATGGGCAACAAAGGAACGGGGTAAGTTATTAGTCAGTAAGAGTCTGACACTATCTCCCGCCCCACCTAAGGGCGGGATTTGTCATTAGATGCCTTTGCCTCAAGGAGCTGTCAGCAAACCGTAGAGGCCCAGCCTGCTAGCAGCAGGCAGGCAGGCTCGAAGCCTGCTTGGGTCATGAGTCAGCTTCCGAAAGGTAGGTCCGGTAGGTAACGAAGGAATGGGGTAGGTTTTTAGTTAGTAAGAGTCTGACACTACTTCCCGCTCCGCCCAAGGGCGGGATTTGTCATTGGAAGATTTTACCTAACATAAAAAAGCCACGTATCGGTCAAAACTGCGACTAGGAAATTAAATGTTTGTACAAGGGGTTCCAAAGTTTGAATGGAGAAACCTATTTCCACGCGGCTGAAGCCGCTGGCAGAAGCTATTATTGGATATAAATTAATATAATTAATAAAATTTGTGTATCCTACAGATAGTTGTTCCATGTTTTTTTTTTTATAATAAAACAAAAACATATTGCTACTTTTATTATTTATTTATGTATTATCTTGTCCATCTCTGTATTCCGTGAGTGTGTCCGTAGCATCACCAGGCCCTGTCAAAATACCAGCGCTGCGTTATTTTAGTTTTTTTTGTTATAATATCGCAGCATATGCTGAGATAGAAGCCTTTTTGGCCTCGCACAAGTCTTCTTAATCTTTAAATATTGTTTTCTTTTATTTTTTATGTGAGTTTCAAATAAATATTCTTTCTTTCTTTCTTTCTGCTAAGTATTTACCATTTTTTGTTGAAAAGTCAACGCAAACTTGTGGCATGATTTACATTTTTCTTTTCGCCAGAATTAAAACCTAGGTTATATGTTAGAGGACAATGCGAGAAATCAATAGCAAAAAAAAAAAACCGGTTCACGTACCGTAACAGAAAGAAGATAACTTTATAAGCATTGCTAGTGTAATACGTAATACTTTGAATTTCTATTGAAAAAAAAATTAAGTTGGTTAGTCCTGTATTTGTTTTTACACTTGCAGTTTTTCATCACTACAACTAGTAAAAAAAATAAGTGATAAACGGATCGAAAAGATACGCGTTGGTGTTGCGATAGTGATTGACAATATTTAATGCGTACACACCATAAACACCGAAACAAAAATCAAAAATAACGCGTAATAAAAAACCAAAAGCAATCTACTAAATAGTCTCTAACTTTGTTTGGTTACGGTTGGTAGACATAATTCTTTTTGCTATTGCTGTCTCATACAGTCCTTTATGAAATGACCTAGGTTTCATTTCTGGCGAAAAGAATAAAAAAATATGCCAGCAATGTATGGCAAAAGTTTCATTTCCCTTTATGACATTATTATTTATAAAGAATAAATAAATATTTCAGTTATTTATTTTGTAACTCATATCCAACTCTCTATGTTTATTGAAAACGGGGTTTCCAGCAAAGAAAAATAATTCCGTTTTCGAAACAATGTTTTCCAATGACTAGTTTCCAAAACGGCCGAAGGGAATATTTCAGTATTTTTCAGTTGAACAGCGATGTAAATTTTTCCACCGGAGGAGTTAGAGGTGTGTATTAGCCACTAATTCAGGAGAGACACAGGGAGCAAAATTTATTATTCTATTCGAGTACGTTTCGAGGTGACGTTTTTAGGAGAATATTTTAGTGTTTGAGGAAGTTAGGGAGTTTGTAATTAGTTTGGTGTACCGCCAGGTGGCTCCACAGTCTTAGCAGTATCATCACGTGCCATAACTTTTTCATTTGACGCGCACGCGAACAACTTTTCCATTTCTTTTTATTAACATCATAACGAAAATGAGAGTAGGCTTTATGAGAAACAGATACCTGATGGTTTTGCTAAGTATCCTCGCCGCCTGTCATTTAGTTAGGTTATTATAACTTGGGGCTGCAGAAAATAAGATGTCGCCCTCAGATAACTAATGTATATCGACGTCCGTCTGTATATTAGCATACTGAGCTGAAAATGATGTTAATTTATTCTATTTTTTCTCAAGAAAAATGCCGTCGTACTCACGGGTAAATATATTTATTTATTTATTTATTAAACTTCTTGCACAAGTAAAAAAAACTGTACAAAGGCGGACTTAATGCCATAGGCATTTTCTACCAGTCGACCTTAGGGTGGTGCAGAAACATAATATAGTAGGTGCAACTTAATATTAAACAAAACAAACAGAAAACTAATACAGTAATAAATACATACATAAATACATATAAATAATGAAAATTACTCTGATTATTTTTCCGACCCAAATATCGACCAATAGAATTGCACCATTCGACGTCACGTGGTACAACCTACATGGTATTATACTGATAATTTTTTGAAAATTTTCTCGTTGTACCACGTGACGTCTCATGGTGCAATTCTATTGGCCGACATTTGGGACGGAAAAATAATCCCCCGAATACCACACGAGCTTCAAAATTATCTGGCATTTCCCTCAAGGTTCCCTGCAAACAAATAAAGTCGTCAAGTTTTTCAGGAAAAATCACTCGCTCGCGCTCGTGATTTTTTAACCTGAAAAACTTGACTCCTTCATTTGTTTGCAACGAACCTATCGGGAAATATCCGATAATTTTGAAGCTCTTGTGGTATTATAAGTGAGAAACAAATCCAATTAATCAACGATGGGATGATTCTACCAACTTCTTGCGAATGTGTTCACGTGCCATTACCTTAAAGGAGAACCGACTGGATGCCATCCTGATATTCAACGGGAGCGCATTCCAAAGAGAGATCGCCTGTACAAAAAAGGAGGAATGGATTAACCCAGAGCGATGTGAGGGACACCGTAGTAAACGATTATTCGTAGATCTGAGGTTTTTACTATGGTCAGAGCAAAGGAATTGAATTTGAGAAGTCAGATAAGAAGGAGAAGAAGGAAGGAAGGAAGAATATACTGAAATACAAATCTACAATAAAGTAATTACCTATAGTAGATAATGAAGAACTTTGACTTGAACCTAGGGGCGTTACTTATCTTAATCAAATTTCTGTATAACCGTAATAGAATTTATTACAAAAATATTTATACATTTCTCAAGGCTTTTACCCGTAATAAAAACAGATGTTTATTAGTTTAGCCGATTGCTAGAACCCCAGGCGTTCGTTGTAAGCAATGGAACGCGTTATGGAAAGAATTGTTTTCCCTGTTTGAATTCTCATTTTGGGAACGAGATAAAAAAATCTTTCAAATCACGTACTTGAGTGAAGTTACTTAGCTTACGAACAAGTCTTTGTATCTTTTTTGTACATTAATAATTTGTTTGGGTCGTAAAGGGGCCTCTGACTTACGTATAAGTTAGCTACGTTATTTTCTCATACAAAGCTGTCAGGAATGTGAGGAGGTTTTTATTTTTTACGTGCAAAGAATGTAATGAATAAGGACATAACATTCGCCATTACAATATAATACGTTGGCAGTGTGCGACATCGCGTCTTTGAATACGTCTAAATTGATAAACATAAGTCAACTGTTTGCGGGAATTCTTTATTACAGATACTATTTATATGTGTGTTACAAGGATTATTTCAGTAGGTATATTCAGTCAGTCAGATATATTGCTGTAGTTCTGATTTACAGCTGAAGTTGGCTCCATTTCATGTCTTCTTTTCTAGAAAAAAAAGAAAAACTTACAATAAGTTACTATTCCTTTTTATGTAATAAAAAACAAACTATTTATTCGCATAAGATAAAGTTTCCACCTACTTAATACAGTAAGAGTTCTTGTCGAAGGTTTCACAGTAAGCTTTTTACTGAATTCTCAGGATTTACTTTGCAAAATGCGCATTGCACAGCTTTGTACGCACACTGAAATATTAAACGACGCTTATAACGACTGTGGGAAGCCGAACACATGACTTACAAAGCATTCTCTTTGATTTGTTACTGCGTATGGATACAGTATTGCTGGTTAAGGAATATGTCTAGTTTTGGAAACAAAGATCCATTATCGTATCCTAAACCAACAGACGATTAGGATTCATTCCTGCACCTTCCGATAAAAAACACTTAGCGAAATGTTAATAGCTACTAAGTTCACATTCTACTCAATCTGCTCTTGTTTGCAAAAATCGAAAACACAACAACTGATGAGGTAAATATTGTTCGAGTATTTTTTACGCAACACAAACTGAAGTATCCTTTAAAAGTTTTTCACTTACATGTTCAGAACTCCGGACCAATTTTATTTTCAGCTAAACCAAGTGAATTAACAAAACCAAAACATCGTAGGACGTACCAACTTGCTGGGGTAAGTGGGCGCCGAGTTTCAGCTGGAACTTGGCAACATCTCTAGTGGCGTGACCGAAAAACTTGCAAAAACAGTATTGTAATAGGGGTCGAATAATTACCCGATGCATAAGTCTTAATAAAGAAGAACGGGGAAGGCAGTGAATTGAGTGGTGTGCCGCAGTGCGTCGTGCAGTGGCGTTGACACCGGCGCCGCGCGGCCGGCACGCGACCAATTTACTTAAGGCTGTGTACAGGCCAGGTCTGCTAAATCACGGCTAAGTGACTGTTAAATCTTTGTTGGAGCTACGAGAGGGAAATGACAAAAGCTTGATCAGTTTTTGCAACAACTGCATTTCAATTTGTATTTAAAAGAGAAATGATTGATTGAAATATCAGATACTAGCGTCTGCCAGTGGTTTCGCTTGCATGAAAGTAATAATAATATTTCCACAACTATCACACAACACCGTCTAGTCCTAAGCTAAGCAGAGCTTGTGTTATGGGTACCAGACAGCTGATAAACATACTTATATATTTCTAAATACATACATATTATAGATAAATAGCACCCAGACACAGAACAAATGATCGTGCTCATCACACAAACATTTGTCCTGGGTGGGAATCGAACCCACGACCCCCGGCATAGCAGTCAGGGCCACTAACCACTAGACCAACAGGCCAGTCGAAGTAGGTTTCTCCATACAAACTTTAGACTCACATTTCATCCCCTAAGGTAGTGAGTTTCGGAAAATCCTCTCTTGGTGCTCGCCTACGTCATAAAAGGAAATCTTGTGCAAAATTTCACGCTCCTAGCCCCAGTAGTTTAGGCTGGGCGTTGATATGACAGTCAGTCAGTATCTCCTTTTATATAAAACTAGTTTCTGCCAGCAGCTTCGCCCGCATGAAAGCCGGTTTCTCCAAACAAATTTCCAACCCCGTTTTACTCCGTTACGGGTTTTTTTTTTGTAGGTAAAATCATCCAATGACAAATCCCGCCCTTGGGCGGAGCGGGAAATAGTGTCAGACTCTTACTGACTAAAAACCTACCCTGTTCCTTCCTTGCCTTGGATCCAGGGTCCTGGTATGCATTTTCATATCTCCCCAGAGCCCCAGACTAGGCATCGACCCTACTGGGCCCCTACGGTTTGCTGACAACTCCTTGAGGCGCACGGGAACAGTGCGCACCGTAAATGACTTGGGCTCAGTCTGGTCTCTTATCGGACAAACGGACAGCGAGCTACCCATTGCCCGCCGTCCGCAAGCCCGCCGTCCTTTACGGCGGCGGCTGCAGCGTGAGCGCCGTTGCCTGATGCGGTCAGACTCCTCCTTTGGGTGGAGTTTCGTAAGATCCGTTCTTAGGGTATGTCTACACCTTATAAGGAACCTTCCTGCCAAGTTTCAAGTTTGTATGTGTTATAGTTTCTGAGATTTCGTGATCAATCTGTGAGTCGTATTTCACTTTTATATTTATATTATTCTTCTATATGATATAGATTGGAAACAACTCTAATACTAATAGTTGCTGCTAATAGCTTTACCTGATTATAATTACAATCCTAAGGAAACATACTCCTGGGTTAAAGAGTATCCTATTTGCTATTGCAGGACATAATCTACCCTTGTGTAATGTTTCATCGAAATCCGTCCAGCCGTTCGAGCATAAAGAAGTAACAAACATACACACACAATCACTTTCACCTTTATAATAAAATAAATATTAGTGTGATTATAAAACTTAAATTTTGAGAATGGATTTCGATGAAACATGGTAAGTACTATCATTTTCTAATAGCAAGCGAGCAAACCCGCGAGAAGCAGCTTGTGTAATTTTAATGCTATAACCCTTTATAAAAAAATAATTGTTAGATAGATAACTACAGTTCGGGGAAAAGTATTATTGTCTCGATTGGGGTAAATGCAACCCCGATTATTCCCTCGTCAAATTATTCTGAGAATTTCTAAATAGAAAAAAGCAATCCATATTAACTGTCAAAAGCTTAATACGTTTTTCTGAAAACTGCGTTTTAATGGTAGGTCCTTGAATACTAATTGATTGAAATATCAGATATTGGAAATGTAATTATAATGCAATAACCCCTTTGGGAAACACAGGCATGACACACAACTGCAGTTCGCAGAAAGGCATTACCTATATTATTTCCTCGATTGGGGTAAATCCAACCCCGTTTATTCCTGGCCCCGCTTTTTCTGAGAATTTTGTATTTGAAAAACCCCAATCGATACCTACTAACTTGACAAAGGATCTCTACTACTATAACTATAACTCGCAAATAGATCGTGTTTTTTTTTGTAAATATTTTTATTTACCTAATAATTTGAAGTATTCCTGTTTCGGCACTAATTTTTTCCGCACTAATTGTTTCGGCACCAAAGCTATTCCTCTTTCGGCACCAATAGGTACGAGTATATTGGTGCCGAAATAATCGGTGGCGAAACAGGACAAGTCAATAACTTATTTAACTGAATAAAAATACTATTAATATTTTTCGTCTTGGCGAAAAATCCTGTAACAATATACGAGACGTTAAAGAATTTCAAACTGTGTAAGGCATTTATTACCTCAACACTATGTTTTTTTATGTGTAATTCAAACTTTTATGTATTTAGATGAAATCATAATAATATAATGAAACTCCTTACGGGGAATAAAACAAGCTCTAGCTTAAAAAAAACACAAACGGTATTGATCATAAAACACGGGACTCGTAAAATCTTTACAAGTTGTGTTTAAGTTAAGAAATGCAAAATATACAATGTACCTTCCTAGACACTTTGCAAATAAAAAATCTTTCGTTTGTTCCCGCCCTAAAGTACAAACAGTTTCACATATTTTACTATCAAACTACGCGAAGTAATTCGATGTAAAATAAACCATTTTGAGAATTATCTTTTTTGGTATTTTTATAACTTTTTACCTCATAATTTGTCGGAACAGTTATGAATAATCTATGAATGGAACAAATTCGAACAAACTTTGCTTATTGGAATTTTTTTGAACTTATTTTACCTTTGAGTTTAACTTTATATGGAAGGAAACATAATCAAATTTGAGAGTATTTCGTCGATAAGAGAATTTCGTGTCTAAAATAATAACAGCTGCACGATTCCTTTTCCAAGGTTAAGCAACGTTTCCCGCGATCGAGGCCATGGATGGATGCCGAGGTTGCCCTGTCGAGAGGAAGTGTATTTAAAAGACTGTTGTCCTAATCTTTGCCTAATCTCTGCTCGAGGTAAAACCCAGTCAAGGCTGCGGGATTCTTTGAAAGAACGCAAAAGAAACTAAAGAACGCAAATGGAAGCACAATTCTGGTAGACACATCAGACGACTGATGTGAAAAGGATGGCATCCAGTACCTACTGCAATTGTTATTTTGTAAATTGACAACCCTTCGCTCACGGCGACTTTTAGTGCGTTAGTAGCGAGTTGGCATCTCTTCTATCATTGCAAATGCAACTAACGCGCGTACAAAAAGTCACTGTGGGAGAGGGGAATAAAAGACTGGTGACATTGCCACGCTATGTAGCAATGTATAATCGCTGACCAAGGTAAAAATCAGTAAAGGCTACTAATTGTTAATAAAAAGAGTTACCATGGCCTTGCAATGCAAAATATATCTGAACGAAAACGAGTGGGTTTTAGTCAGTAAAATGTGACTCTTTCTCTCGCTCCACCGATACCGAAAGAAGTTATTTGATGACATCCCAAGAAAATAATTACTGTGTATATACCAGTACATGTAAAGTAGTTTTGTAGATAAGGAAGTAATTTAACAGTACATTAATGTTAAGAGGCAATTGCGTATCGACCGCGAGCACCAATCCACTTCTCTCGATTGATTCTTACTGCTCCTGCACGAACTATGTTTTCCTTTACTTTCTCATGATTCGATTACAACACGTTTTCTTCCGCATTTAACTCACAAAAAGGAAATCTAATAAGAAACGAATAAATAGTTAATCTATACAACATTAGTTTTAGTATATGCGAAACCTGAAACACGTGTCTAGTATTGTTATGTAAAGAATCTATGTACAAAATTTCATAACTGTATATGAAAAATAACAAAGTTATAATCTTTGTAACCTGGTTATCCGCACAAACACATGGTCACCGGGCCATCCGGGCTACTGAGCTGTTGTTTTACTCCCGCACCCAGCTGTGCGCTGACACTAATACCTGCTATGACCTGCTAAGACCTACCGTGACTTGTGTTGGTTAGTGTCGGTGGTGTCCAACTTGTGACTTTATTTAAATTTGGGGGAAAATATAACATGGTGCAAAAAATATTTACTGATTCTGAACAAATCAAGGTTTCGCATAGTTGTACTACAAATAATATTGTATATAGGGTGACTGGTAATTAGTGAACGATACTTTAACACATGATTGTAGTCATGATAAAAAACAACTTAGGTACTACGGGACCAAACGTGAAATCGCGAAAAAATCTGTCAAGTTCAATACATTTATGTTCACCTAACTGTTCAAAATGTACCTACAGAACTTAGCAAATTTTTTTCGCGATTTCAAGTTTGGTCCCATAGTAAAAGTTATTTGTTATCATGACTACAATCACGTATTTAAGTATCGTTCACTAATTACCAGTCACCCTTTGTAGGTACTATTTACAATACAACGTGCTCTTATCTAGTATGCAGGTTTCTTTATACAAAGTATGCCATGCGTTTACTAAAGGTAACTAAGATAGACGGTTAAAAAGTATCGAAAAAAGATTACATTTAAATAATATCACCCCAGTGATCAGTTTCGCCTACGCGTGAATGGCAATTGCCTTCATGAAATCTGGCCTCCTGGGCTCTTAGTAATCAACCCGAGGAATGTTCGATTCCAACAAAGATCTCTTTTGCGAGGACTAAAAAAGATTCTTATCATGAAATAAATTGCTGTTATAAGGGTAAGACAAAATTACAATTTGCGATGGGGCTCCAGCATAGAATTAGTCGCGGCCTAGATTCGCCTTTTACTTCTAAATGGGACAATTTTTTTTATTATTTAAACTCGCTTTTTTGCCCTGTCTGTATACTGAATTAGAAGATTAGGGTTCTACCTCACTCATTTTATGTTTTGGGTCGGGAACACATTACGTATGTATTAGCATAAAAAATAATAGTCCGTATCGAAATTCTGAGTAGCTCTTTAACCCTTTCAGCAATTTTGTATCTTTGAGAAAAAAGGAAAACATTATTTAATTGAAATAAGTTGGTATTGTCTCTGGAATATTCTAGGAACTTACTTTGTATTAAAGACACAAAGATATTGGCTTTCATGCCAATCACACAGCTTTATTTGTTTACCGAGAATTGGGTTCCGTGGTGAAATCAAAACGACATGATGTCAATTAAATCTGCTTCACTAAATTTTGGTCAGCCGTTTTTTAGTTTTGTTATTATTTATAATGTGTGCTTATGGGTAATTTAACAATATTTTCTGTAAAAATTAAAAATACAAATAAACTTAAATTAAAATCAGCTAAAAATCGCTAGTAGTGATGATCTAGTGGAAACAGCTCCTTCATGCCCTATCCCGGTTTACGTGGGGTTGGCGCAGTACGTTTTTTTTCTTCCATTCTGTCCTATCACCCTTCACGCTATCACTAAATCCTCTTTCTTTCATATCACTTCTCACACAATCCAAGAAAATATACAAACAATATTTTCTTTGGTCACCCTCTCCCTAAAATAAAAATATTATAATTTTAGCCTGACGGCCTAATAAATCTCACGGCAATTTCCGAAGGATATCAAGGACCTGGAAGGCAATGAGCAACTGAAGAACAAAGGTGGGTTTTAGTCAGTAAAAGTCTGTCACGCCCACTCGCTACACCCTAAAGTAAGAAAAGTCATTCGATGTTGTTTCAAGAACTATATTTAGCAGTCCATAAATATCGACATAACGCAGCCATACTAAATCATAACCCTATAATACAATGGTATAATCATCACTAATATTATAAAGGCGAAAGTTTGAGAGTTTGCATGTGTTTGTTACTTCTTCATGCTCGAACGGCTGAATGGATTTTGATGAAACTTGGCACATATGTAGACTATGTCCTCGGATAGTACATAGAATTTCTTTTTTTTCGGAAGTATCTTCCCTTGGGATAATTTTCTGCATTCACGCGGGCGATGTGGTTGGCAACACTTAGTCACTAACCTACAAAGTGGAAAGTTTGTGAGTGTGAATGTATATTTGTCAGGTAATTCTTCACGCTCGAACAGATTTCATTGAAGCTTGGCACATGGGTAAAGCGAGGATCATCGGTGACGATGCACTTGTCGAGTCAAAACTCCAAAGTCTTGAGCATAGACGCCGAGTTGCTGGCCTGTCGGTTTTCTACCGTTTACATTTCGGGGAATGTGCGTTGGAATTGCACAATTTAATTCCACCAAGTCCGTTCCATCGTCGGACCACGAGACATACGGCGTTGCTCCACCCGTACATGGTGGACATCTCACCCATACGTACAAAACTTTTTGGGAACACATTCATTATGGGTACAGCTAAGGAGGGGAATTCTCTGCCGGAGTCTGTGTGTTTTCTGATAGTTACAACCTAGGGGTCTTTAAGTCAAGAGTGAATAGACTACTTCTAGGCAAGCGTGTTCCATAATCGGCCACATTATCGCTTACTATCAGGTGAGATAGTGGTCAAACGCGAGCCTTTCAATAATAATTAAAAAAAAACATGGTATACCCATGGTATGCGGTACAGTACATTTTGAAATAGCACTTAGTATACTTTTTGTCCTAGGAGTACGTTTCCTTAAGATAATTTTCTATTATCACGCAGGCAAAACCGCTAGCATTAGCTTGTTACTAACTAAACAATTGAAAGCTCTACATTTCAGTGTGGTTGAATTAAATCAGTCGAGCTAAGTGTGACCGTACGAAGCAAATCTCGGCGAGCGGCCGGCTTCATAATTTCATAATCTTAATGGCTAGCTCGCCCCGTAAAGTGGAGGAATTTAGTGAGGTACCCTCCCCTGAGGCAAAACACTTTGCTGACCATATCTTACATCTTGGTAATAACCCGGATAATACACTGCTCAGTTTTTGAGTACATTCCGCTTCTACGTTTTTCTTAGAGCTACTCTTATCTTCTTGTTATTTTTATTGGGATAATTGAAGGTAATCTTTTTGTTTGGTAGTTTGGTTAGGTTATAAGATCTCTTTGTGTTTGGGATTTATTCTTGACTAACTTTTGATAGTGGCTTTGCTCACATAAAATTAGAAAATCATTCCTAACGAACATACACCCAAGATGATTATTAGTCAGTAAATGTCGGACACTCCTCGCTCCACCCATAGTGAGAAAGATTTTAATGATTTCTTGCCAGAAAGAAATGTACAGGACATGGATTAGCCGTGTTCCAAATTTTATCCAAATCTGATCAGGCGTTAAGGCGTGAAGGGGTAACAAACATGCATTGTATACGTACAAGCTATCGCCTTTAGAATTTTATCATTTTATTGTCTTTGTTTTCTCTTCTAAGTATACGAAAGTATAAAGTACGAGTACGAAGTTTCTAGTAGTAGGAAAGATCCTTATAGCTAAGTGTTCAGGCGGCCTCGGCCACTCGACATTCTTCGGCTGCTGTCATGAGACATCGGAGAAGGCAAGCGGCGGAGGCGGCGACAAGAAGTGCTGCATGCGGGACCTCACTGGGCTACCAATCTCCGAAGGCGACGCGCGCGCACTCTATACGTTTACCAACATAGAAATTGTACCTATTCGGGAATAAATAAAAAAAAATATTAAAAAAATAAATTACAGTCCATTTGCCTTTTAATAATTGTCCTTAGATAGGTCCCTAACACTAAGCAAATCGTAAATAAAAATAAGGATATACTAAAGTCACTCCATTTACTACATTTATATTAGACGATAAATAGATACCAACGTTAATTAAATTATCTAAGTTTCAAAACCGTGACATAGCTATTTATAGAAAGCCATTTTCAAGCCACTAAATTAACTATGGCTGGATGCGCGAATTTGCTTGATGTTTTAATGGACTGTATGTTTGAAAAGCGATCTAAGGTTTGTTAACAATATGCAGGTACTGCGTCTAGCGTTTATTAATGGGATAAATGTATTGGGAAGGAACACTGACCTTTAGACTTCGTGAATGGTTACACGTGGCATCGGCCGATCCTCGTCTTCGCACATTTAAATCACTGCCAGGTCCTGTTTTGCACTACACTGCACCACTGTTGAGTTCTGAATGGTTGGAACACGAAATAGCCAATTTTCTTGTAATTTCGAGCGGGCGTGTTAGCGGTGCGGTCACATTCACAATGCACAAAACGTCAATGTCAAATCATTTCTTGCGGTCGTGCGGGAAGCGGAAAACGGTAGGGATAGGATTGCTAGGCCAAAAAAATAAATTACAAAAAACAAAGTCGCAGATCATAGCAAATTGGCGCAACCATTCCCCCCGGGTTTGAAGGGTTACCTTCAAAGAAAAGAAAAAAAACAAAAGCGAAACTAAACCCTATTACTAATCTAAACTATCAATACTAGGTAGCGAAACAACTTATAACTAACTATGCCACTACTACTGATTAGGCAGAGGGCAGAGGCGAATAACCGGACGCAGGTACGATCCGGTTGCGGTTTTAACTTTTACGACTCGCGTTATTCCGTTCGAACCCGGAAAAACTTCTTCCACTACACCAAGAGGCCAGTGCAGAGGAGGCGCACTCTCAGTCTTCAGTATCACCACAGTACCGACTGTGACTGGATCTGAAGGAGTGTTCCACTTTTGACGCGACTGCAGCGTATGCAGATAATCTGTCCTCCATCGCTTCCAAAAGGACTGAACTAAGCTATCTAGCAGAGCGTGACGCGGGTGAAGCTGCAGTTTGTCAGTCTCGACATCTAAAGCGGGCAAATATTTAAGAGGAGTCGTCGTCAAGAAGTGAGCCGGCGTCAACGCTAGTGGCTCCGATGGATCACTAGACAAAGTCCGACACAACGGACGCGTATTCATCAACGCCTCTACCTGAGCGAGTACGGTGCTCAACTCCTCGTACGAGAGAATCTGTTCGCCTATGACCCGAAACAGGTGCGACTTAAGGCTTTTAATATTCGCCTCCCAATTGCCACCAAAATGACTAGCTGCTGGCGTATTAAAACACCAATCAATGCGATTCTCAGCTAAGACATGGGCGAATTCACTTTGGTAGTACTTGGAGCGTAAGAATGTATGTAATTCCGAAATATTGCGTCGCGCTCCAACATAATTTGTGCCGTTGTCAGAGTATAAGCGCTTAACGGGACCACGGCGAGATAAAAATCGTTTAAATGCAGACATAAAACCCTGCGTACTCAAATCACTGGTTAACTCTATGTGAACCGCACGAGTTGTCATACAAACGAATAGGCAAATGTATGCCTTTGTGGAACGTATACCACGACCACGGGCAATAGTGACTTTAAACGGTCCAGCATAGTCCGTCCCAGTATGTATGAAAGGTTTCACCGTCTGTACAACACGACAAGAACGATGGTCGGCCATTTCCGGCGCGTTGAAACGCGGGCGGAGCTTAAAGCAGGGCACACATCTGTGCACTCTAGCGCGTATCAAATTGCGAGCGGAAAGTATCCAGTACTTCTGTCGAAGAATGGACATTAATAAATCGGGACCAGCGTGACAATTCACCTTATGGTGATAGTCCACCAACAAATCCAAAACGTGATCCCTGCGTGGTAGAACTACTGGATGCATTTGTTCAAACTCTAACTCAGCATTTCGCAGACGGCCACCGACACGAATGAGTCCGTCTTGCAAAAATGGTTTCAAATGTTGAAGTGCGGGACTACAAGGTTTATGTGATTCTAAACTACGAAATTCTATTGAAAAATAAAATTTCTGCAACTCTCGAAGTACAACTGATTCAGCTCTATCCAAATCAGCTGCGATTATAGAACCACGCGATGGTAATAATCTCAAAAATCTTAGGACATAAACTACACAGCGTAATAGTCTCGACCAAGACGAGACTCGATTAGACAACAACAAAACAACTGACTCTTCACGCGGAACTGATACTACAAGCGTATGTTTCTTCTCCTCGGGTGGTTCTGAAACAGTAGCGGGGTTAAACGGAGCATTTGGCCACTCGTTAGGAGTGGTATGCAGCCAGGGAGGGCCACAAAACCAAAGCGGATGATTTAAAATTTGCGCGGGAAGCAAACCACGTGAGAGACAATCAGCTGGGTTTTCTGTTCCAGCGACATGGAACATATTTTCCGGTGACAATTCAGCTTGAATCTTAGCCACCCTATTTGCGACAAACGTGCCCCATCGATGGGGTGAAGAGTGGGCCCAACATAGAGCAACGGTTGAGTCTGAAAACGCTACAATTCTCTCTATATTAATGCGAGGACCACAAGTTTTGACTATAGATGTAATCAATTGAACCAACATAAGAATAGCGCAGAGTTCGAGACGAGCAAGAGAGACAACCTTACTAGGAGATACCTTTGATTTTGCGCTAATGAGGAAAACTGAAATGTTATCGCCATTTTGGACCTGAAAGTAAACCACTCCCCCGTAAGCCCTCTCACTGGCGTCTGCGAAACCTACCACATTAACAACAGTGTCTGGTACTATACCAACATGGCGAGGAATCTGTATCTGATCGAGCATTGGAAGCTCTTTCCTATAGCGAGCCCACAACTTGGCAACACTTTCAGGAGCGGTGTCGTCCCAATCACAGTTGGAAAGCCAAAGCTCTTTTATAAGCAGCTTTGCATATAAAACGACAGGAGCTACAAAACCCATTATATCCCATATCCGAGCTACACATGCTAGGATAACGCGTTTGGTACAAGTTGGCGGAGTCGAGCTAATTTTAAGACTGAACATATCAGTTGCGGGTGACCAACTTAAACCAAGGATCTTATGCGAATCACTATCATCGAATTCCTTTACCGAAGTCAACCGGTGTGACGGTGGAATCGACTCTAATGTAGCTTGCGAGTTGCTTGTCCATTTCACCAGATCAAATTGACCGGACTTCATGAGGCTGATTACTTGAGCAGCGGTCTCTATAGCCTCTGCTTCACTAGGTACACTGTACACAAAATCGTCCATGTACAATCCGGTTTCAATAGTGGCCCTTGCTTTCGGGTATGTATCACCCTCGTCAGCGGCCAACTGCTTGATAGTGCGAAGAGCGTGAAAGGGACTAGACTTAAGCCCAAAACAAACACGATTGAATTCGTAAACCTTCAAAGGTTCCTGCGGAGAAAATCTATACAAGAAGCGTTGGAATCTACGGTCACATTCTCTGATTCCAATACTAAGAAACATTTGCCGAACATCGGCAGAGAGCGCAATAGCAAACAAGCGAAAATTTACTATTATTTCAAATAAGTTACCCTGGAGGTTCTGACCACAATACAAGATATCGTTAAGCGATATGCCAGTACTAGTCTTAGCGCTACCATCCATAACCACACGCAGTTTAGTTGTAAGTTTGTCTTCTCTAACAACTCCATGGTGCGGGATGATGTAAAACGGGTAATCACGTGTCTCCTCAGTCTCGGCAGGCGCTGATGAGATATAACCTTTATCTAAATATTCGATCAGCACATCATCATAGGCTTGCTTCAACTTAGGAGACGCCTGCATCTTACGTTCCAAGCATAGAAAGCGTTTTTCTGCGGAGGCACGGGAGCCACCGAGCGAAAAAATATCACCCTTGAAAGGGAGCGCGACAACATAACGACCATCTTTATCACGAGTAGTCGTGCGGGTATAAATCTCCTCAGTGACCTGATCCTCAGGGCTGAGAATAGGTGGGACATTGACCTCTTCAATCTCCCAGAACTTGCGGATGGTAGACTCAAGCGGCGGCTCGACGGTGCAACAGTGCGACACAGTCGAGTAACTATTTAAATAAGCGGGTGCGGAGCCAACTATAACAAACCCGAGAACTGTTTCCAGTGCGTGCGGAGCGGGGTACATCGGAAGACCTTGAATTTTACGTGATAACTGGAGATGCGGGAGAATCGAAGCACCGATCAATAGATCGATATCTCCAGGGAAAGCGTAATTTCCGTCGGCTAACTGCAAGTTCTTAAACTCCGTCAGCATGGACGTGTCAACCGGTACCGTGGGCAACCGTTCCGTAATCTTATCTGCGACTAGCGAATCCATTTCAAACGAAATATTACGATTAAAACGTGAACTAAATATTATTTTAATGGAACCGTGAATGGTTGCCTTTAAACCTCCAAAACCTTTCACTTCTGAGCGGGATGACCAATTATTAAAACTAAAACCAAGGCGTTGACAACAATCCCGAGTAATAAAATTACTCTGGGAAGCGCCATCTAGTAGCGCTCGAACGGTGTGCGGTTTGCCAAAGGCATCTACAATGACAACTTGCGCGGTCGCAAGTAAAACGGTAGTGACTTGAGTACCAGCGGCGGAAAGCGAACACAATGTTACGTCGTTTGCACTTGCAGCAGGCCGCGCGTCACAAGCGTCGCGCGTCTGCGCAGGCTGCTGCTGCGATGGCAGCTTACTACTCTCAAAATGTAAGAAGGTATGATGTCTAGCTAGACATTTACGACAGCTACCACCACTGTTACATGACGTAACCAGATGTTTGTCACTTAGACAATTAAAACACAAATTATTAGTGCGGACAAACTTGTAACGATCACTAGGCGATAATCTCTGAAATTCCGAACACTTGTACAGCTGTGTATGGCTACCCTTACACAGAGAACAGTCAGGTGTTGAGGCGGTATTAACTAGCGTATGTGCAGTCTTGACTGACTTCGATGACGCGTCTATACGGCGATCGGAACCTGTCCTATTCGTGGCTTCATGACGTGCCGACGTGCGCTGCAACACCTTAATATGGTCGCGAATAAAAGATTCTAAATCTTCGAACTTAGGTATTTCTTTACCGCGCTGAGTCGTTTCAAACAGACGAACAGTTTCAGGATCTAATTTCTTTAAACCGATATACAAAAACAAAAAGTCACAGAGGTCATTGACCTTTAGGTTCTTTACTGCACGAACAGATGATGCGAAAATATTTAAAAACTTCTCTAAATTATGATCGTTACAAACGGAAAAACTTTTCAAATCGAATAATTGATCTAAATATGCGGTGGCTACTAATCGCTTATCTTCGTATTTTGTTTTTAAAGTGTTCAAAACTAAATTGTAATTTTCAGCGCTAAACGTAATTCCAGCACAGACAGCCTTTGCCTTACCGGTCAATTTTTCTACGAGATAATGTAATCTCTCGTGATCTGTCAGCGATGTGTTCCTATGTATTATATTTTCGAAACTATCTATAAATAAATTCCAATTTCGAATGTCACCATCAAATTCAGGTATTTGAATTGGCGGCAATCGTGGGCGTTCGCGAGGAGGGTTGGATAAACCACTCGCGGGGGGGGGAGTCTCTAAACTCCTAGCAATACGTTTGATACGACAATACAAGTCATCAAAGGACGACAATGCCTGATAACTCACACAGTAATCAGGATTTAACTCCAACTCTAAAATGTTTATATTCTTAATTGTAGATTTAAAATCCTCGCGCAAACTATCTAAAGTTTCCAACGAACACAAGAAAGCATCTCTAATCATCAGATCCGAGATTTGCAAAGATTTATCACAAATTGATTGAACACGTGAAAACTGTGAGTCCCTTTCGGCGTATAAAAGCTTTAACTGAACCTTTAAATCAGTACTAACCTTGGTTCCCTTAAGAGACATCTTGTTTTGATATATTCACACTATACACTCAAACAAACACTTAACGAATTATTAAGTAAGCGATAATTATCAGATAACAATATGGTAATATTGTAAACAACAAAGTGAACGGCGAACGAACGGAACAACATATGCGTATATAATCTATGGTTTATCCGTTTCCTACAAATATTCACTCAACAATGAACGGGTATTTTTGAAATGCGTCTACCTACATGCAATTTGTAGGATGGTCGAATGAATTTTGTCAAGAAAAAGAATGCGATCGATTTATATCTACGCTGATATTTACGTAGCTAACTATAATTATGCGGTGCGGTTGACGGCGTAGGTACCGTAATTATCAATGACTCTTTAACTATACGAGCGGAATAACGTATAGTTGCCTAAATGCCTAGATGCGGGTTTTCTACTATTATATCTAGGTAAACAGGCGCGTTGCGTTTATTCCCTATGGAACAAATACTATATTGCGAAATTACAAGAAAATGATTCACGATCCTGCTCGTATGGACCAAAAAGTAATGGATGCGCGAATTTGCTTGATGTTTTAATGGACTGTATGTTTGAAAAGCGATCTAAGGTTTGTTAACAATATGCAGGTACTGCGTCTAGCGTTTATTAATGGGATAAATGTATTGGGAAGGAACACTGACCTTTAGACTTCGTGAATGGTTACACGTGGCATCGGCCGATCCTCGTCTTCGCACATTTAAATCACTGCCAGGTCCTGTTTTGCACTACACTGCACCACTGTTGAGTTCTGAATGGTTGGAACACGAAATAGCCAATTTTCTTGTAATTTCGAGCGGGCGTGTTAGCGGTGCGGTCACATTCACAATGCACAAAACGTCAATGTCAAATCATTTCTTGCGGTCGTGCGGGAAGCGGAAAACGGTAGGGATAGGATTGCTAGGCCAAAAAAATAAATTACAAAAAACAAAGTCGCAGATCATAGCAAATTGGCGCAACCAATGGCCATCACTTCGCCAATATCGTAATACCAATACGCTTTCTAAACCAAATGAGTGACCGCCATTCAATTTTAGAATCCATTTCTAGAACTATCCTCATTTGAAACTTTAACGAAGCGTGATGTGAAAATACCATTTCAGAAATTCGAGTTTAAATAAAACCTACATGAATTTTGAACCGTTTTCCCACAGCGATTCATAAAGTAAAGAGGGCTTCAAGTGCACCGTCATTAATTCAATTTACATACAATGGCGGGCCTGATGTGCTCCGCGAGACAGATAATCGTACAAATGACTTTTCGAACTCAGCGCTGGATGGTGTTATCCTCGATGGAGCCACATTAACTGGATTATTTTTGCTGTATTAACATTTTGCATTTTCCGATTTCCAATACGATAATTTTATGCGCAAGATCGAGCACAGTGGGACAGATTTTGTTGGTAAATTAAGTGTCGTCTGATTCACACAAAGTTGAGCACTTTGATACGCAAATAAATATTTTATAGTTGTTTTTCTGAAGATATTTGGTTGTTATAAAAGTGTTGACAGATTAATGGTGTGTTTTTGTAAAAGTGTCTATAATTCTGATGAGTTCGTAGAAATAAAACAATGAAATGTCATAGTAAAAATATAGTTTTAGTTGCTTACAGTGACGGTGTAAGGATACATTTTATTGTTCTTATTTCAAATAAAATCAGAGAACCACAAAACAAATCGTAATCCCTTTAAACGATTATATATAATTATTTTAATATATTTTTTTTATTTAATTATTATATTTAAAATAAATTTCATAATAATATTTGCATTTATTATTAGCTTTCACATTATACCCTATTCGGATAAAAACCACCTAATTCAAAACAAAAACCGATTACCATCAAAAATGACGAAATAAAAACGCATGTCGTAACATTCTTTTTTCAAAACTGTCACGTTTGAAATATCGTAATACAGTTTGCATATGACCATTCGACGGTCGACAAACGAGAGCGAGGAGAGAGAGGGGAGCATAGAAACTGTAAATGGAATGAAAACATTCGAGTTTCGTTTTCATTCATTTAATTAGGCGGAGTTTTAAACGCGGCGCCGCCGTGTCGCTCCAGTCCGTAATCGACCATCCATTCGGATGTTTCACTATTTTCTTTGTTAGCTGGCGTTTTGTTTCTGATTTCTTTTAGCAAATCCGATCTGGTAATGTGTTTTTGATAAAGTGAGTAATTTTAGCGTCGTGTTTGCTTTTGTGTTTACTTTGTTGGTACTGCGAGTGGCGCTGGCATGCTACACCGAAATAAATGTGCAGTTGTAAATAAATTCGATTTTCTTAATTAAATGCTAGTTTTAATCAGTATTAGGTTGAAATAGGACTTGCAGTTGATGGTAGCTGGTACTATTTAAAATTCAATACATTTCCAATATTTACCAACACATATGATACCTAAATATAAAAATTAAAAACACTTACATGAAATGAAACTGTTATTTTCAACAAATAGGAAATAGAGTTAATTGTAAAATATTTTCTATTACAAAAAAAATAAAATCCCGAAAGCAATCAGAGAATGGTGAAACAGAAAAGCTCTTTTTATTTCTGCAACAGCAGCAGATGCAAACGGGAAGTGCATCGGGCAACTTTTGTTTTCAACTTTTTTCGAATTTATGACTTGGATCCCACATGAGTTCAGGTGTGAACAAGTTCTCACCTAGTTACGAGTATAAG
This sequence comes from Leucania comma, assembly GCA_958295575.1. Lineage (NCBI taxonomy): Eukaryota > Metazoa > Arthropoda > Insecta > Lepidoptera > Noctuidae > Leucania > Leucania comma. The sequence goes on from OY282468.1 coordinate 10,999,595, forward strand.
TAACATTTTTCACAGGTAACAAGTTAGTGTAGATACTTTTAAATTTAATTTTCATTTTAAAAATAAAGTTTAATGTGTGTTGGCGTCTGAAGGCTGAAGTGTCGTCTGGAGAGGTAATTAATTACCAATTCAAATCTTGTAATAATGTAAGTGATGCTGGCATAAAAGGCCGATATCGTGGGAGGAACAATTCGAGTCCAATTAGTGCAGGCGTCGGTAGGTCTTATTTATTCAGAGGGACGGGATAAAATAAAAAAAGGTAGAAAAAATATCTCTGAGATAAACATTCATATGCCGGAGATGGGAGCCGAAGGTTCGGCATTAGAATACGTTGGAGGTGCTTCGGGAAAAATATTTTGATTTACTACCGTCTATTTGAGGGTTAGGAGACTGATTGAAACTTGCACTCAGAAGTCAATATCTACAGATCAATTCCGAGTAGTATTGAGCAGTACAAAGTTTATTTACTCTGAGGTAAATAGTTTATACGTAGGTACTAGAAGTTTAATAACTTTCCCCTATAATAAACTTGGGTGGGCGGTGTTCTTAGTGACGGTCTTATTGCTGGAGAGACTCTGTTTAATATTGTATATCTTATAGGAGCTTTTTGATGCCTCATTTGGCGCGTTAGTTAGTTATTATGTCCCACTGCTGGGCGAAGGCCTCCCTCTCCCTTTTCTACACACTTCTGTCCTATTTGAAGCTAAGATTTTATTGTTTTTTTTTTAGAAAGTATACAGAATACCTTATTCATTTCAGTAATGCCTAGATGTTTGAAACATCGTGAGGAAACCGACATGTCCTAGAACCAAAAATTCTAAGACATGTGACATTTACCAAGCCGCACTGGGTTCGTGTGGTAGATTACGGCCTAAACCTAGCTGGTGCTATGCTAGATGTTTGAATGTATTTAATAACCCTTTATTCGCTTGCGGGGGATTGGTTCAACGAGTGTGTGCGACTGAGTACTCCATCTCGTTCAGCTCTTCAATCTTCATTGGTGACAGAAGAGCTGACAAGATGGAGTATTTGGTCGTGGATGTGTGATCCTGACGCAATAAACGCGTGAGTGTTTGTCGGATTTACCCGACGTGGGCGGTTAAAATGTTAATCATGCTTAGACTGCAGAATGGAATTAACTGGAACTTAGTACGTAGGTAGACCATGACCTGGATTGCACGACTGGACCAGGATTTGGATTAAATAATGTCTAGACCTTTTTGATTCTGGTAATCAGTTCCTATAGAGTATTTTTCACTATTCAAACATGTGAACTTGCTTTTAAATGCTATTGCAAGAATACACTAGGCCGCAAAAATACAGAATCACATAGAAAAAACTTGGCAACTGCAAGTCGTACTCGCGCAACAATAAAGCGATCCTAGTTCCGTTATTTGCTTTTGAAGTACGGAACCCTATAAGAACATGAAACTATTTGCTGTTCCAAAGTGTAGATCTCTATGGCGAAAAACGTGTAAAAAACGCCGACTGCGTATTTTCTTGATCAATGGATCAATAAAATAATTACAAAATTATGATTATATTTTTAATATTTAAATAATACATGGAAGAACGATGTAGATGAAGACGTGCACGTTAAATGCGACCAACCCCAGTGCATTCAACACTAAAATAAATAATATTAAAGTATTATAAAACCAAGTCCCCGCCGTGACTGTCTGTTTGCGATTAACTCAATAACTACTGATCAGATTTTGAAACAAATTTCATCAGTAAACAGAGTCAATTGTGAGAAAGGTTTAGATGCCTAATGCTTGTATATTATAGTAAAAAAAATTTAAAGATCTGTAACGTATTACATTACACTACGTTCTAAATTAAACTGCGAAGCCCCAAGCGGACACCGGTGTCCGTAAACCTATTGTCTTTCTATTGTGTCTCTAATTACGGTATACAAAAAGAGTGAACGCCTCGAGGTGGCCACACTTCCAAGTCCTTTGTTCTGACCACGTGACTGAGCGTTGAGATGTGTTTCAGAACAAAGGAATTGGAGGTGTAGCCACCTCGAAGCGTTCACGCTTAACGAAACGATCATAACTTGGCTAGAGGGGCTGGGGCCAGGTCGCTAGTCTGAATCAGGATTTTTCAGGATTTTAAAGGCGAAATCCTGATTCAGTCGCTGACTCATGAACACCAAGCCAAAACCCTTAGACCAAAAAACACTGAAATTTTGCACAGAGGTGCCTTATAATTCTTAAATTTACTCCCTAAGGGGATGAAACAGGGGTCCAAATTTTTTTTAAGAAACTTATTTTCACGCGAGAGAAGCCGCTGGCAGAAGTAAGTCAAAGATAAAAATAAATAAATCAGCTGATAGAAGTAACATACAGCACTTAAACCGCTGTCATCAACGAACCCTCAAACTCGACTCCACATTTCATAATCCCTATAAAATATGAAAGAGTAATTAAATAAAATACGACGCTTAACCTCTTAAGAACCTTCCCGTGGTCCGTTTAATATGAGCCAGCACTTGCCCGGCCACTCGAACAACGTTGTCAACAATATTACCCCAGGGATTGAACACATCATAAAACTGAAATGCCTTTTAAAGCCTGCTATGTTCACGTATCGGCTTATTGAAATAACCTATGTACTTGCGGATCTAAAGCCATTGGAGTTAGATTGTTGTGTACAGTTTCTACTTTGTTTTAAAAGAGCACAATAAACTTTGATGGATTTATTTTAAGATGGGAAACCATCCAATGATAGTTCACGCTCTAGGGCAGAGCGAGAGGGTGTGTCAGACTTTTATAACTAAAACTACACCTATTTTCCTTTTTTGCCTTTGCGTATCTCGCCAAAAAATAAGCCATACTCGTATGATCCATATGACTACTTACGTTGCCGGTTTATAAACTTCGTTTAGCATAATAACCTTTTTCTTGCATATTTAAAACAGTAATAATTACACTACAAAAGAAAAAAATAGCCCACTACTTGTTTATCTCACAGATTTTTTCTATGAATCTTTTCAGGGATCGGTTAATCATACGAGTATTTTAGCAATTATTCGTACCTAGCAATTGCAAAAGCAATTGTTAGTAGCATAAAGATCATAAGCTAATATACTCGTATCTCTTTAAATATAGTTATTTAATTAGAGTACGGATCTACTATTGTGTAGATAAGTTATGTTTAGAGAGGGTAACTAACTCATTGCGGTTAATGTGGTGGTCGTAACAAATTAATCTATCTGAGATAGTTAGTTAGCCGAGCCATGTTGTAAGTAACCATATGTAGCGATTGTGTTGTCTGTCGAGTCCCTTAGAATGATCATTTATTTCAATTTTAACGACGAGGTATTCATGTTAATATTAATTTAGCGTCGAGAAATTCACACTGTTGGAATTATGTAGGCTTATTTAGTACATAGAAAATACGTTTAAGAGCGGCCAACCCGACATTTTCATACCGGTTGTATGAAAATGTCGGGTTGGCCGCTCTCTTAAATGATTATGATGTTAGTACACATCTTTAGGCGGAGGGCTTGAGGGCTACGTTCGGAGTTTCCTTGCGTGATCGAATCAGAAATGAAGATATCCGCAGGAGAACCAAGGTTGCCGATTTAGCACGAAGAATCGCCAAACTTAAGTGGCAGTGGGCAGGGCACATTGCTCGCAGAACGCCGAAAGGTTCCGGAATGGCGATCGCGTACCGGAAGACGCTGTGTTGGAAGGCCTCCTACAAGGTGGACCGATGATCTGGCAAGAGTTGCGGGAATCCGATGGATGCGAGATGCACTATATCCAACAGTGGACGTCTTTCGGCTGACATGATGATGATGATGACACATTGTTATCCTGATATTTTGGTTACACAGATATCTTGTTGATATTATCTAGGCTTCTATAGAAATCAAAATAAAGTGAAAACTTATCCAGTAAAGAAATCTGAAAATCGGCTATTTTCGTTAACTTTTTTGTTCCACAATGTACTCATATATTAAAAATATAAAAATTTACGTACGTTTTTTTCATGCTAGGTAATATCATCCATTGACAAATCCCGCCCTTGGGCGGAGCGGGAAATAGTGTCAGACTCTTACTGACTAAAAACCTACCCCGTTCCTTCGTTGCCTATCATGCCGGGGCTGAGCCTTCCTCTCAGAAAAGGGCCCTTGACCCCAGAAGGCTTCGACCCAGCCTGCAGCTAGCAGGCTGGGCCTCTACGGTTTGCTGACAGCTCCTTGAGGTGCGCGGGTACGACGTGCCGTCGACGACTTGGGCTCGGTCCGGTCGTATACCGGACGATCGGACAGCGTGCTACCCATTGCATGCCGTCCACAAGCCCGCGCCTAGGTTTTAAAAAAATACGTATTTCCTAAAACCAAATTTGTAAATTTTCGAGTAAATCACGGAATTACCGAAAGTCAACAGAGTTTTCTTTTAACTCTCTTTTTTCGCGTTGCCTCTTTATCTAACATTTCGTTGGATTGCGTTAGATGAAGCAAAAAGCTTTTAAACTATGCTCGATGTTGACGATATGCGAGTGGGGAAGAGCAACCTTAAGCTGTGGTGCTATTCTCTAAGAAAACGCAGCGCTGCCTCAACGACGAACACCCAAATAGGATACATTGGATTGTCAACCTAATTTACCTATACATTGGATTGTTAATTCAATGTATCCTATTTGGATGTTCGTCGTTACGGCAGCGCTGGTTTTCTTAGAGAATAGCACAACTGGTGCTATTATGTCTAGTCCCAAGCTAAGCAGAGCTTGTGATATGGATACTAGACAACTGATAACTATACTTATATATTTCTAAATACATACATATTATAGATAAATTACACCCAGACACAGAACAAATGATCGTGTTCATCACACAAACACATGTCCTGGGTGGGAATCGAACCCACGACCTCCGGCATAGCAGTCAGGGTCAATAACCACTAGACCAACAGGCCAGTCATTAAAAAAATTTAATCATATTTTTTTTTAATAATAATAATATTTATTAACGAAAACATTCATTTTATGGGTTGAATTCCTGGAACTCACACTAGGATCCCCTGTGTTGTGAGAACTATGCACTATCGTTACATTTTTTGTTAATGCTATTATTGTATTACTTTTTGTTACCCGCGGGAAAGAAATCCGTGCATAAGTAGGTATGTGTGATGATTAGAACATTGACATCACGAGTGGGTAGGGCGAGAATTGGTCCGCAACAAGTACCTTAGCACATACTTCAGATACTAACATTAACGATGGGAACAACTGTGAGCTAAGTGAAGTCAAATAAGATTGGGAAAGTGATAGTTCCTTCCTATGTAAATAATGTACTCGTACAAAAAAACTCTAGTGTATACGAAGACTTTACCGTTTTGTCAGAAAAAAAAAAGAGTTAAGAGGGCCCTTACCGATACGGCTATCGTCTAGTCGAGCATGGTTCAAAAGCTTATTGTTACATCCAACGCAATGTTTCATAAAGAGGCTACGGGAAATAAGAAAGATAACGCCTGAAAGCTGTTGGCATGCAGTAACTTTTGTCACTCTCTCGACATTTTACCAAACTTATTCCAGGAAATACGTATTTTTTAAAAACTTAAACGTTTTTTGAAAAAAAAAATGACATTCAAAATCCCGATTACATTTTTCTATAAATATTTTTTTTTCTTTGTAACTTTATGAGTACATCATGAAGGACTAAAATTCATGCAAATAGCATATAAAAACCACAACAGTTATTATAAGTATTCCCAAAATACGAGTATCTGGAGAAAGATGTATAATCATATCATAATCACATAAAACGCGCGGTTGTACGGGAATAGTAGCTATCACTGAAGGGCGCTCTTAAATAAAATAAATAATGCCATAATAAAATGTCTAGATAATCTAGAAACTTTACACTGCCAGTTTCTTTAAAACAATATCGCAAAACAACCCTTATCAAACAAACCGGAATGCATAACCTAGCGGACGCACACAGCATTTTCCCGGTTAGATAAAATTTTCACAGCACAATTTATTGGGCGGAACGTCTTATTTATCTTCCAAAGCATCGACCAAAGAGAACGGAGAAATCTCTTAATGGTCATGAACTTTGAAAGTATGAGTCCGGAGTCGCCCCAGAGAGCTATGATTCAGGGCCAGGATATCATTACGTCAGATAATCTGACGCTGGTTATAACACATCTATATTTAGATTAAGTGAAGCATGGGAGGCCTTAGTAAATATCTTAGGTTTATAGAAAAAGTTATGGAGTAAATGAAATTGTGCGTCATGGGAGACTAGCGACGAAAATTGAGACGGTTTTATTTTTATCAATGATGAGATTATTTTTATTTATGTTATGTTAATACCCACCCATCGCTTTTTCGCATGCGCGTGTAGAAATCCTTGTAATTTTCAGCTCTTTTATAGCATAGCATAGTATCAGCCTTATAATGTTCCTACTGTTGGGACTCAGACCTCTTCTCTACGAGAGAGAATGGGCCGTAATCCACCACGCAGGCTCAGTGCGGGTTGGTGGATGTCACATGTCTTTGAATTTTTGGGGCTAGGACATGCCGGTTTCTTCACGATATTTTCCTTCACCGTTTTGAGAGCAGTGGTGATGAAATAAATTACATAAAGTAATGCGCCTGGCTGGGTTTGAACTCGTAAGCGCTCAACGTACGACGAATATCCACCCCTACGTTGTTGAAACCTCTACGGTCCGGACTAAGCGTTTTGTTTCGTAGTTTATACCGCGTACATCGAGGGACTGAAACTATTTGCCTGCTGCGGTCTTCCCGTCCGATTATAATTTAGGTGTCTTCAAGGCTAGAGTGAATAGGCTCTTACACCACTGACCCTCACATCACTGTTTACCATCATGTGGGATCGCAGTCAAGCACTAGTTTATTTATATATTTTAAAAAAAGAACTCGTAAGTTGGAGTCGGGGGCGGTACGTCAGACAAGGAATGAGACAAGAGTCCATGACTCTTTTCTTTAATTTGATAGGCGTATGATAAATAAATACATGGTGTGTAATAGTATGTTTATTACTCTCTTTGTATATTTCCCACTTTGATCGGTATCCTGATTCGATATACACCGTTAAATTTTGGTCGTTTTAATCCCGTGGAGGATCGATTCGGTACATGAAACATTATCGATTTATAAAGATAAAATAAAAAAAAAATTGAGTACTTTTTTTCTAAAACTCGAATTAATATACGCATGTACGAAATTAATTATTATTTTAATTATTATTAATAGAAAATATGCTAGCAATTAAGCTATCCGCCAATTTAATTTCTTCACAACAAACAGACATACTTTTGTTAATTACAATTAATGTAAGTGCATCTTTACTTTAAACATAACTCGAAGAAAGTTTTGGCAGTATTCAAACCGTATATGAGTCAAGTTGGCTAGAACAATTAATTAAAAGCACAGAATGATGATAGTAAGGAAACTGTTGTTATGAATACTTCGAAACACAAACGTAATGGGTTAATAATGATAGAGATTTTAACTTTCGAAAGTAAATCTTAAGGGAATCGTCAGTAAATTAATCTAAATTTATAATATGAAGAGAGAAATATTTGCCTGTCATACGTATATTTTAGAGGCAAAAGTTTGTCTGTTTGTGTGTATTGATTTGAATAACATTTTGCACAAGGGTAGACAGGAAGCACATTTTTATCCAGGTAGTATGTTTCATTGGAATATTCTCCTTTCAAACAGGCGAAGTCGCCCGCAAAAGCTAGTTTGTTTGTAAATGTAATTATTAGAAGTCCAGATTCGAATACTTCTTCCTGCCCTTATCCCATAATACTTGGGGTTGGCTCAATATGTTTTTTTTTTCACTCCGTCCTATCACCCGTCACACTATCACTAACTCCCTTTTCATTTACATCACTCCTCACACAATCCATCCATCTCTTTTTTAGCCTCCCTCTTCCACTCCATCCATCTACGTGTAAACTCAGAACTCTTTTAGTAACATGCATTTCATTCCTCCTCTTCACATGGCCATACTTTCAAACTGTCTCTAATATACTCATTTCTTTCACTTTATCCACTCTAGTCACACCGCACATCCATCTCAATAGTCTCATCTCCGCTACATGCAATCTTTTTCCATCCATCTTTTTCACAGCCCAACATTCTTATCCCTACAGTATGACAGATCTTATCATAGACTTGTAAATTTTACCAAGATTTTACCCTTCAACCTGAAAGACTTTTATTTATTTTAATAACACATACCATTGTTTCAACATTAAAAAAAAAAGTCACAAAATAGCCGCACTTAGAGACACTAATCACACAAAGTGATTGCATACCTATTAGTAGAGGCTACATACGTACATAATCGCTGGTCAGTATCAAGCAACACCATGGAGAACCAATACAAATTATATAGAGGGCAACACACTTATCACAAACTTACTTCTATGTTACTTTTACATCAAAAACGTATAAGTTTCCGCCGTAATTGGCTATAGAAGAAAAGCTGCGGATAAGCACGAATGTTTAAAGCAAGATTAAAGCCGAAATAGTATCTACGCTAAGGGAATTGCTTCTCATAAACTTCCTCAAAATGTCAAAAGGTGACGAGGTGTCAAAAGTGAGTGTCGCTAAAAATTCTACGTGACGAGTCAAAGGTCACACGAACGAGGAGATGAAAGACAAAACTTCACACGATTGCTAATGTCGAAAAAGGTATTAGCAAAAAATTCTTTTAGGAATCTATGATCCGATATTCTACTTTTGATGAGGTTTAAAAGGTTTGTTCTTCGGGTTTCTAAATAATCGTATAGATTCTCGAGATATACCTACATTTTCGGGACTAGTAGGTACGAGTGAAACTTGGTCCGAATCAATGATAATTATTATATATTTCGCAGCCAACTAGTTTAATTCGGTATTTAGCCTAGCTTAAAAAGCCTAGCTTTTTTACTAAACAACGCCATTCAACTACCAGTGAGCCTCAATGATACTCAGGTGTTCGATTAAAGAGCTAGACTTTGATAGATAATATTTAATTACTTTCCTACCTCTGATATTTAAAGAAGCTGTGAGAAGTTATATTATGTGTTTTTTTTTATAGTAAATTCTGTAATGGGCGGGGGGTCTTTAAGTCGTGGGCAGCATGTTGAATTCCAAAAAAAACTAAGGTTGCCAAATTTAAATCACGAACGTGGTGAGGGATTTATGAAATTAACTCCCGAGCACTACGTCATGAATTTAATTTAATTTTGAATTAAACCCAGTTGTAAAATTGATTTTGATTTGCGCAAGCTATTTAGACAACGTTTGTAAGTAAAATCTTTCATGGAATCTATTTCGTCCGCAGAATTTAAAGGAGACTATGTACTCGTAACATGAAGGAGATGACGGGGTCTATTCGCTTGCTTTGCTTGCTCACTCTAGTCCCAGTCATTTCCTTTAAATCTGACCTGTCCTGTGGGTGTCTGTTAGGGTTGTACGATCCGCTTAAGCACTAGCCAGCCAATCCGATAAATATTTTATTACGAGTAGATGCATCGTTTGAACATAATTAAGGCCGTTACTTTAACGGGGCAATTTAGTTGGCTGCGACACAATACATTATTAATACGATTAGTACTTTATTACCGACAATCGTTATAGGTATACGTTATCAGTTAAAACAGATACAATAAGCAAGGAAAATCAATACAAGTTTTGTAGGTAACTTACATAATGTAGAACTAAAACATTAACATCGACATTACCCAAAAGTTTTTTGGGCAGAGCACCGCCATGTCATTGTGGGGGTGATCGGCGGCACCGATCTCTCGCGCCGAGCCTTGGTACAGGCCCTGGGTCAAAACGAGGAGGAGTGGCAGACGGGCGCCTCCTTCTACGAAGCAATAATGCTAACAAAGGAGGTCACATGTGCACATGCAAGGGCGGGCCTCACTCCCCAGCTACCGAGATCCCGATCTCGATTTCCAGCCACCGTAGAAGGGGACGGTCGGACGGCGAGCTACCCATTGCTCCTCGTCCAGTAATCGTCCGGATCGAGCCCAAGTCGTAGACGACGCGTATTGTTCTATGCGCGCCTCAAGTATATGTCAGCAAACCGTAGGTTCCCAGTAGGGTCGAAATCTACTAGGACATGGATTCGCTTCTGAAAGGAAAACCCGATCCTGGTATAAACGGCAAAGAAGGAACAGGAGTGAATTTTTAGTCAGTAAAAGTCTGAAACACCCTCCTGCACCGCCCAAGAGCGGGAGATGTCATTAGATGATATTTCCACTTAAAAAAAAATCACCCAAAAGGTTAGTCCTCAACCATCATCTTCATCTGTTTTCCCTGGTCCCGTGTTATTTGAGGTCAGAGCAACACGTTTTTTCTTTCATTCTGTCCTATCACCCGTCACTTTATCACTAACTCCCTTTTCTTTCATATGACTCCTCACACAATCTTCTATACTTATATATGGGGTAGACTGGTAATTGTAGTCATGATAACAAACAACTTTTACTATGGGAATAATCCTGAAATCGCGAAAAAAACCTGCATGTTCGCCTAACTGGTCAAAATGAATTTCCTGAGTTTTTTCGCGATTTAAGGTTTGGTCCCATAGTAAAAGTTGTGACTACGATCACGTGTTTAAGGGCCGGTTCTAGTCACTCATAGTCGTTCATAGTCACAGTTCTTTTTGTATGAACTTCGCTCGGGATTATGTCGTCTTCGCGGCCCCTAAACAGCGGTTTTATTTTTATATAAAAAAAAAACAACAATTATTCAAGATTTTTGTTCTTGCGAAGCGCTTTTAAATAACAAGCTTTATTTTTATTTTTTTTGTAACTTTCAAATAATTCCGTAACGTAATCTCGTAGATAAATACGTTTGAAATCGTAAATTAGGGTCAGATTCGCGATTTTTTTTATCGAGCCAACTAATATATATCGTGTTTTCATTTTTGCCAAGCCATATAGTCAATTTTAATCAAATAAATTTTCATGGTGTTCTCTTTTATATTTGTGGATTTCCATAGGTTTAAAAAAGATCAAAATGAGTAGAACCGGGCCTTAAGTATCGTTCACTAATTACCAGTCACCCTATTTATAAGGAGAAACTGACTGAATGTTATTTTAACGCACAGCTGAAACTACTAGGACTAGAAGCGTAAAATTTTGCAAAAGGTTTTCTTTTATGATGTAGGCGAGGAATAAGAGAGGACTTTTCAAAATTCTAAATAGTTCGTCCATATCCATACTTAACCTGGCCTCCCTCTCCCTCTTCATCCAGCCACATGCTTACTCATATCATGAATCGTTAGCCCTAAATATTGTATCTAATTTTAATCCTAGAGATTTGCGGTTATCTAATCTATAGCCATAGATATGAATTCTCGAAACAAAGTCTAGAATATTGGCTGCGTAAATTGGATAGATGTTATCCTAATTGTGGTTAAAGCAAGGATTGACATTTGACTAGATATCCATTACTAAATCTGTCTTCGGGACGATATAGTTTCATTTTACATCTAACTTCGATAGTGAACTGTAAGTTTTTACGCCACAAAAATTTTTTTTTCGAATCGGAATTTCAAATTTCGATTCGGATTTTTTTGGAGATTCGGAATTCGGAAACCTTCGAGACTCCACTCGGGAATTAAACTATTTACCTAAGTAAGTTTGTACGGAACCCTCAGTGCGTAAGTTCGACTCGCACTTGCCTAATTTTATTTATTGATGTCGACTGTATTTTTTGTAATAATTAGTTTTTTTTTAAACATAACTAAGGATAGATAACACTCCAATTGCCTCGCGGAGGAAAGTTTGTTATCATTCACACACACACAAATGATAAAACAGGTAGTTTAGTACTACAGTGCATATTATATTCCTTAATTTTGGATTTATCAAGCTGGAGACCGTTTTGATTAACAAAAAAATAAAAATACTCGTAATATATGTATTTACTCAAAATTACCTAAATATAAGCCAAAAACATTCAATCAAACAATACAGCAGCTAAAATACGTGTATTACTTTTTGATCTTAGTTTTGTTCCTATCATTTTAGTGTACAAAACTATAGGTTTCCATGAGAACACTTGGTAGGAGCGTGAGAGGACGCAATATGGAGCTCCTCAGCCTCCAGCCCAGTTATTGACCACTCGTCTGGTCAATTGACGCTTAAACGCAATATCCTGCCTCAAGTGGTTCGATTTTTTCTTTATACCGGTCTATAATAACTATTTTTGTATCAAGTTTTCTTACAATCAAAATACTCAAGTGCAAGTGACGTCATTGGTTTTAATATCGCACGCACTGTATATTGGTGGTATCATAAGAAAGCGACTAGCATATATGATGCGCAGAGTGTGTTTTTTTAGGAGAAAATTCATCTAATAACTTCTCCCGCTCTAGTGTGTAGCGGGAGAGAGTGTCAGACTTACTGACTAAAACCACACCTATGTTGCTTCAGTTGCCTATTGCGTTCTAGAACCTCGAGTAAACTTTTCAGACGACTCTTTCAGACGACCCGCGGGCCTAGTGAAATGCTGACATCTTTTTGATGCGTGCTTGGAACATTACGCGCCGTCGACGATCCAGGCTCGGTTTTTGGCACGACTTTTTTTAGATATTTTACTAACATCATTTATCAGGAGTATAATTACTTTGAACATCAGGATGGCGATTGCACGTCAAAAAACAGAGATTCTATACACACGAAAGCAATGTTCTAGCAATGTGACGAATGTGCGTAAAACTTGAAGCAATGGGCTTTTATAAAACTAGAGTCTAGAAAATCGCCGGCCTGATGTTCACTAATTGCTAACATTATATGATAGTTCATATAATGTGAGTAACTATACTCCTTTCCTTCCTTCCTACCGTAGTCTGTCTGAAATAAAGTATTTTTGTTTTATTTTATAGTGCATCTATGTTACTGAAACAAACAAAATTTTTTTGTTTACTATATGTGCTGTTTGTAGTGATATTATGACCTTTAATTGTACAAAATTTAAATAACACTAATGATGGCTTACAACATTCACAATTAAATTTTAACAAACGACAATAAATAAATGGCCATTATTTATAATGCTCACGCCAAACAATATCAAAATATCAGAGATAAATTATTAATATTTTGAATAAATAAACCAGATACAATCGTGAATGCTTTATAATATTATATTTTATTAAAAAGTACCTACTGTTCGTCTGTTTTGTATAGTACTCTTGACCGAATTTCGGTTATGGTAGCCACTCTTAACAGAGTAGATTGTGTGAAATAATTATATGCATGGTATGTTTATTTATGTGCTACGCATAAGCTGTTTCGGATAAAGCCGTAAAACATTTTTAAATTTAAATTTATAAAAATATATATATTTTATTGTTGTTAGTTAGAGTCTGGGAATTAACTTAAACAGATTATTCTTATTTCATAGCGCAAACACATCGGTAGAAAGTTTCACAAATTACTTAAACGAGTATAATAAAATTATCAATTACAAAAATGGCTCTCCTGATTAAATGGGCTGTTTTCACTTACGACTTTATGCGTTTGAGGCCTCGATAAATAGTGCATTAGTGAAGAAGTGTATGCGCAAGCAAAGATGCATACTCTATTTTTTACTCTTATGGTCCAATGGGCCAGCTATCTACAACAACTGGGAAGATTACAAGGCGCAGGAACGACACCTTTACGTGCTTTCCGAAACATGGGTTTTTTTTATGGTAGGTAAAATCATCCAATAACAAATCCCGCCCTTGGGTGGGGCGGGAAATAGTGTCAGACTCTTACTTACTAAAAACCTACCCTTCCATTCATTGCCTTTGTCCCAGGGCCCCGGGTGACATTCTCACATAACCTTTGGCCCCAGTAGGCTTCGGCCCTGCTAGGCCCCTACAGTTTGCTGACAACTCCTTGAGGCGCGTGGGAACAGTGGGCGCCGTTAATGACTTGAGCTCGGACCGGTCTGTTACCGGACGGACGGACGCACAGCAAGCTACCCATTGCCCACCGTCCGCGAGCCCGCGCCTACTGTGGCCGGAAATCGGGATCGGAATCCCGAAACATGAGGTTGGAAGCATGGGGATGTCACACCACCAACGTCCAAACTTCGGGCTGCTGACAGAGTAATTCTCATAGCAAAACACCCAAAAGCACTTTTTTTACTGACCCGTTAATCAAACACAGGACCCCCACACTCAATGGTAGATATAATTTAGATATTTTCGACTGTCCCTGGGTAAACTATCAAATCTGAAAATTCGCATCTTTTTTTGTTTCTGTTTTAAACCAAAAAAAAAACTAACTTAATAAAAATATTTTTGTTTAATGATTCTTAAACCTAACCTTATACGAAACCAACTTTATATATGGATATAGTCATTAATGACAAGGCTATCCATAAAATAAACTTCAAAATCACTCTCCTCTTAAGTAAGTTTTTTCACTTCCGATAGTTTACTTAAGGACAGTCTGTAATGACGTGCGCCTTGGCCTGCCATGTTCTTGCCTTTTGTGACAGTAAAATTTGAAACTATAGAATTTAACGATCAAAAATTTAATCCCGTTTTACCTCCAAATCTTATTAATAGGAACAATTATTTATTTAGCAAGTCATCAGTTCCTCGAATTATTCATAACGTCTGTCCATTATAAATACCACTTAGTCAATGAAATAGACGAACCGCATAAATTAAGCGTTTACGTTCCTCCTCAAAGTGTTTAGCAATGCTAAGGAGTCACTAATGTTCGTTTATGGTATGATGAGTAGCCATAAAACGATATTGCAGTTTGATAGGCTGCCGCCGGGCGTACGAATGTGGCTGCGGATTGCCTCTTAAATGCATTATTACTTATCTACTCCCGCCGAGGGCGATCTACCGCCACGATACAATTAGTACATTTCGTTTCTCAATAAGTGCCTATAAACTCACAGAATAGCTATGTCCGTTAGCGTTTAAGTGCTAAAGTTTGAGCGAGGAGATAAACATGAAAATAACTGATGCTGCATGAATTTAGGTACTATTTAGTAGAGATGTTACAGAGATTCGATTCCGATTCCGAAAGTTCCGATTGGTTTGCACCTTCGATTATAATTTCGGTTCCGAAAAATTTTAATCGGAACTTGTAACGGAAGTGTATACAATTTTATACTTATCTCGCGGGATACCACCCTCCCCCGTAACTTCTGTCGATAATGCTCTTTTAGTTTTCGAGAAGCTCTTCATTAAATTAATTATGATTATATCGCAAATATGTTAAAAAAAACACTATTACACGTAATTTTTTTCATCAGTCTGAAATGTGGCTATATTTGTAGGGATCCCTTCTTTTTGCATAATGTTCTTTGTCCTAATATACTTCGGCATAACGATTTTGGCACAATTTGTTTTGGCATAATAATACTTCGGCATAAATTTTTTTAGGCATATTTTTATGTTGGCATAATCATCTTAAAGACTAATTTGTTTTGTCATAAATTTGATTCGCATAACGTTAGTAGGCCTAATGACTATTAGCATAACGTTAGTAGGCCTAATGACTACTAGCATAATAATATTTAGGCATACAATTAATTTAACAAAAACAATTTTCATTCAAATGATTTATTATACGTAACATTATGTAACTTAAACGATTTTTCAATCGCGAGATAACTTTTATCTGAAGAATATATTAGATGTTTTGACAGTTTTTGTAAAAAAAAAATATGTCAAACTTCTATTATGAGAAATAAATATGGCGGTTATTCCTCAGATAGAAGTTAACTGATTGAAACAGTGGTCCTTAATTATGTATAATTATTTATTTTAGGTGTATAATTTTAACAATTGCTTGTAAATATGCTAGTTTAGAAGTATACTCATCTTTTTTACTAATAATTTTTTCAATTCTTTTGGTTTTGTCCGTGTATTTTTTCTTTTTTTTTTGGTATAAGTGATGTTCCTACACCCAGTTTATCTATTTCAATGGTTTGATGTTTTATTTCTTGAACGATCTTTTTTGCCAAAAAATAAAATCCAGGATGGTATTTTCCCACAAAATGTGCAAATCTATTGTGCCATGCTTCTGCATGATTTTGTGTCCTAGGTATATTTTCCTTTTCTAGTAGATACGTACTCCAGACTTTGGGTGGAAATGATGGTGGTGAACTTGTAGTGCCCCATACATAATTCTGATTAAACCCAATACTCAATACTCAATATTTTATTGCAATCCATAAGTATACAAATATGGCATTAAAAAAAAAAAAATCTGTAGTTTCTGCAACAATTAAATAATATTGTTGGTTAAAAATTTAATATGCTGTGCAACAAAAATTAGTGACAGAACCAAATTGCTGTAAAACCGACTCCACGTAGTCTTGTTTGTCCTACCCCTAGAGTGTAATTTAAAATCGCGTAGGCGCGTAGGGGCGAGGCGGCCCGCGGGCTGAGGAGCAGGCGGCTGCGAGCGAGCGGTGCCGTGGTGAGCGCAAGCCGTCTGCGACGATTAGCACGCGCGGAACCGCCGGAGGCCCGCAGCGCCGGAGCCGTGACAGAAATCCTGCCTGCTGCATGTTGCATGCTTGCTTGAATGCTGCATGTTGCATGCTGCATGCTTGCTTGCATGCTGCATGCTTGCGTGCATGCTGCATGCTTGCTTGTTTGCTGCATGCCTGCTTGCATGCTTGCTTGCATGCTGTATGCTTGCTTGCTTGATGCTAGGATGAAGCAAGCAATAATTATTTCATTGTTATACCTATAAAAATATGTTTTATTATTATTATGCGTAAATAAATTTATGCTTTAGGATATTATGCTTAAAAAAGTTATGCTTTAGAACTTTATGCTTAATAAATTTATGCTTTAGAATATTATGCTTAATCATTATTATGGTAAGAGAAAAAAATTATGCGTAAGCTGTTATGCGTAATTATAATATGCGAAAATATAATTATGCCAAACAAAATTATGCTAAGTTATATTAGGTCTTAAAATTTTATACAAATGGATAGGGAACCATATTTGTAGCTACAAAAACTACTGATTAACTTTAGTAATAGCTATTTCATTGGAAGCTTCTACCTCCGCCTCTGCCTCCAATTCCAGTTCAAGTCACAGTTCCAGTTCCGATAACCCGAATTTAATAACTCCGGTTCCGAATCCGGTTCCGATATAACCACCAGGACATCTCTACTGGGTACTTAGGCAACCTACGATTCTTAAATTACTTGATTAAGATCTCGATTAAGATATTAACTTTCGTTTTCGTATAATGCTTTATTGGCTTGACGCAAATGGCGGTAATGTTATCAAGTTATTTAAAAAGCAGATTTAAAAGAAAAGTCTTAAAATAAATCTTAGAACATTTTCGGTACTAACCGTCGTCTGTACTCTATGTTTCTGGTAATTTCATGTAATCCGTTAACTGGCCATTTACGAAACAATAGATAAACTAACAGAGCTGTAAAGGACCAATAGACGTTGTATATAGATATAGTTATAGTAATAGAACTAGAGCAATTAGCAAAGTGGAGGAGATAGCGCGTTAAGCTTGCTCCAAGTATATGTAGGGCTTTCCTGAAGTTCTATAAAGACGAACTACGTTACAAGGTCATTAAGTGCCGTGATGGCTGGAAAACTAATTCATTTTAATCTGGAAATGTGTTTGCTTTGATCCCCTTTGATGGATCTTCTATTAGAATTTCCTATGACACGTAGGTGACTGTGTTGTGATATTCGAGAAAGATGAGAATTATGATATACTAGCTTAAGCTAGCGGCTTTGCCGGCAAAACGAAAAATTATATTAAGAAAACCATCCTATATGTGCTATTCCAGAACATGGCCTTTCCGTGTACCAAATTTCTTTAAAATTTGTACGGACGTTTAAGTGTAAACGATGAAACATAATATTAATGTGATTAAAAAAAATATATGTAACAAAACATAGATTTACGTTGGAGCTCTACAAAGCTTAAAATTGACAAATAATTCTAAGCCTTAAATGCACTTAACGATTTCATCAAACTAAATTATTGGCTTGAATTTTACGAAACATTCCAAATTAACAATTGGACATTATTTTAACGAAATAATTTGGGTCAATCGAATTGTACTAGAAATAGGTAAAATCGCCAACTAACGATTAGTTCTGATATATTTTACATTATTATTGAAACCACTACCAGCAGTGTATAATATTGAAATTTGCGTTTCGATAGACCAGTGCTCACAACTACTTACGCTATGTTTCGTTTTATTCACATCATATCTGCGTTTTTCACTAAACATGTTAGGTACTTTATATGCCACTAGGTACGCGCTTTAGTCGTGGAGTAGCGGACACCAGCCCGAAATACAATACAATACAATACAATTTACATCCAACTGAATCGTTGGCTTGAATGTTGCATCTATGAAAAACAAATTTAATAAAAAAACTTCATGATATGAATAATTGAACAATTCCTGGAATTACTATGGGCTACCTGTCCACGAACGCATAGCTATATAGACGCGTATTCGTCACGAATCACGGAATTACTGAATGCCAACAGGGTTTTCAGGCGTTATCTTTCTTTTTCGCGTTACCTCTTCATCAAACATAGCGTTGGATTGCGTAAGATGAAGCAACTAGTTTTTATACTATGCTCGACGTTGACGATAGGCGAGTGAGGTAGGTCTCTTTTAGGCCTGTGCCTCGAATCTTGTGGGCAGCGGGGCGGCGGCGGCGGTGCGGGCAGTCACCAAAGAGTATGGAGTGCACCGCTCGTTACCCGCCCCCGCGCCGCTGTATTCGAGGGCCGGTCCATTTGATTTTACACATAAGATCCTGCCGCTATCGTGCCGCCGCCGCTGCCGCCCCGCTGCCCGCAAGATTCGAGGTTGAGACCTAAATGTCACACAGCAACGACAACTCTTCAATTTGTACCTTAAAATTCTCATTATTTTGTACCTACATATAAAGCATAATATTAACTGTGTACCCAAGAATCATCAGTAATAACACAATTAATTGTAAACAAACCTATCAAATGTAATTTTAACACATCTAATAAGTTTAGTGATTAATGGCCAGCAAATATCAGCATACAAATTATACATTAGCGCAGATGTCAATTCGGTCTCAGTCCTTATTATCTAAACTAGAATCACGAGGTTGTAATCACGGAAATATAAAGCCAAAATACTCGTACAGTGTGCATAAATTGGCAAACATGTAGTTATTTTAACAAGCTTATCGTACAGATTAATACAAAACGAGGCTATATTAGTTAAAGCGTTGGATTTTAAACATAAACCAACATTTTGAATGCTGCTTTGTTCGCTGAACAGTTTTTAGCCGAATACGTCATACGATATTCCGTACTACGTCCGGACAAAAATTGGATAACCGGAACATTTATAGGATCGCTCAGTGACTGTTTGTACGGCCGTTGTTGTCGTTTTTCACGCAAATTTGCTACATTCTGAGTTCAGTCAGCTTTTAACTTTTTTTAAGTCTAGTTTTTGACTGGCCTGTTGGTCTAGTGGTTAGTGGCCCTGACTGCTATGCCGGAGGTCGTGGGTTTGATTCCCACCCAGGATAAATGTTTGTGTGATGAGCACGATCATTTGTTCTGTGTCTGGGTGTTATTTATCTATAATATGTATGTATTTAGAAATATATAAGTATGTCTATCATCTGTCTAGTACCCCTAACACAAGCTCTGCTTAGCTTGGGACTAGACGGTGTTGTGTGATAGTTGTGGAATATTATTATTATAAGTTTGCACTGGTAAAAGCGACAGTAAGGCCAAAACCTATTGGAGCCATAGGTTAACTTCCGAAAAGGAAACCCGGAGTCCTGGAATGCTAGACAAAGAAGGAACGCAGCAGTGGGTTTTAGACAGTAACAGTCCGGTACGCCCACCAGCTCCGCCTTAGAGCAAAAGAAGTAATTGAATGCTTCCCACCTGGAAAATCGGGGTAAAAGTGAGGCTTACGAGCTTTGCGTCTTGTCATAAGTCATTTAATTTCATAACAATGGAACATTGTGTTGAAAATAAAACAAAATATAAAAAATAAACAATTGCAGTCAAAGAAAAAAGACATACAACATACTACAAAATCCTATTATTAACAATATTGTGAATTAAATAAAACTTGAATATTTAATAATATGTCACAAAAAAACCCAAAAATTTAAAATCAATAATATAGGTAAGAGAGTAGAGAGTGGAAGTTTTTTTTTTTGTGGTAGGTACAGGGGTGTAGGTAGGCTTGTTTTCAAACCCAGACAGGCACTTCACTTTGTATAATTTATTTTACCACCACTGATCTCAAAACAGTGAAGGAAAACATCTTAAGGAAACCGGCATGTCTTAGAATCAAAAATTCAAAAAGATGGATTAGAGCCTAATCCCTTTCCTAGATAGGGACCTAAGCAGTGAGAACATTATAGGGCTGATTATGCTACTGTCAGGACAGAAATTTAATGTGAGACTTTTGTGCTCTAGTTACTTTACTGCATAGGAAACCATATACGATTTGACATCATCATCAGCCTTTCAATGTTTCCACTGCTGGGACACAGGCCTCCTCTCTAAGAGAGGGAATGGGCCGTAATACAACACACGGGCCCAGTGCGGGTTGGTGGATGTCATATGTCTTCGAATTTCGGTTTGACATGTTTACAGTTAATTTATTTTAAAATAATAAAAATGTGGCGTATAAATCCTAATGGGGTTTGTTTGTCTTATCATTGGTAATACCAAATTGCAACTATTTTGTTTACGTTCTCATACCGCTTGGATATAAACTCACTTTTTCAGACATTGTCAGTGAATGTTTACATGTGCGTGTGACTCTCAACTATGAAAAATAAAATAAAAACGAAAAAGTGTGTTTTTCGTCCGAAAAAACATGTTTTCTTTTGTGCACTGTTATAATTTTTTACATTTTATTCCATTTCACCAATTTTCAACACCAATTGTTTCGAAATCATATGTGGGTTCGTATGCTTTCTTCGGTTTTTTGCTTAGTCATCTAGGGTTTCGTATGCACAAGCCATCTCGGAACACTTGCGCAAAGCAGGAAAGGCTCTTTCTCATAAACGGGGTCGTCTGTTGGCGAATTCAGTGACTGGTTTACCATCTACGAGCCGCCATGGAAATCCATGAATTTGTTCAAACCGTAGGACACCAAATCAGAAGAGGAAAATGAGAAAAAATCCAAAAAGCATCAGGACCTACCCCTGACCTCTGTGCGGACAGACAATATTGCACATGGTTGCGCAAATAAGCTGTGGACTGTAGATTTTAAAAAAGCGATCTAAGGTTTATTAACAATATGCAGATACTATGCCTGGCATGGGATAAAGGTATTGGGAAAGAGCACTGACCTTTAGACTTCGAAGGTTCCACGTGGCACCGCCGGCGATTTTCGACTTAGCACATTTAAATCACTGCCAGGTCCTGTTTTACACTACACGGCACCACTGTTGTTGAGTTTGAATGGTTGGGTCACGAAAATAGTCAATTTTCTTGTAATTTCGAGCGGGCGCGGTTAGCGGTGCGGTCACATTCACAATGCACAAAACGTCAATGTCAAATCCTTTCTTGAGGTCGTGCGGGGAAATAAACGGAAGGGATAGGATTGCTAGGCCAAAAAAATAAATTACAAAAAACAAAATCGCGGAACATAGCAAATTGGCGCAACCATTCCCCCCGGGTTTGAAGGGTTACCTTCAAAGAAAAGAAAAAAATCAAAAGCGAAACTAAACCCTATTACTAATCTAAACTATCAATACTAGGTAGCGAAACAACTTATAACTAACTATGCCACTACTACTGATTAGGCAGAGGGCAGAGGCGAATAACCGGACGCAGGTACGATCCAGTTGCGGTTTTAACTTTTACGACTCGCGTTATTCCGTTCGAACCCGGAAAAACTTCTTCCACTACACCAAGAGGCCAGTGCAGAGGAGGCGCACTCTCAGTCTTCAGTATCACCACAGTACCGACTGTGACTGGATCTGAAGGAGTGTTCCACTTTTGACGCGACTGCAGCGTATGCAGATAATCTGTCCTCCATCGCTTCCAAAAGGACTGAACTAAGCTATCTAGCAGAGCGTGACGCGAGTGAAGCTGCAGTTTGTCAGTCTCGACATCTAAAGCGGGCAAATATTTAAGAGGAGTCGTCGTCAAGAAGTGAGCCGGCGTCAACGCTAGTGGCTCCGATGGATCACTAGACAAAGTCCGACACAACGGACGCGTATTCATCAACGCCTCTACCTGAGCGAGTACGGTGCTCAACTCCTCGTACGAGAGAATCTGTTCGCCTATGACCCGAAACAGGTGCGACTTAAGGCTTTTAATATTCGCCTCCCAATTGCCACCAAAATGACTAGCCGCTGGCGTATTAAAACACCAATCAATGCGATTCTCAGCTAAGACATGGGCGAATTCACTTTGGTAGTACTTGGAGCGTAAGAATGTATATAATTCCGAAATATTGCGTCGCGCTCCAACATAATTTGTGCCGTTGTCAGAGTATAAGCGCTTAACGGGACCACGGCGAGATAAAAATCGTTTAAATGCAGACATAAAACCCTGCGTACTCAAATCACTGGTTAACTCTATGTGAACCGCACGAGTTGTCATACAAACGAATAGGCAAATGTATGCCTTTGTGGAACGTATACCACGACCACGGGCAATAGTGACCTTAAACGGTCCAGCATAGTCCGTCCCAGTATGTATGAAAGGTTTCACCGTCTGCACAACACGACAAGAACGATGGTCGGCCATTTCCGGCGCGTTGAAACGCGGGCGGAGCTTAAAGCAGGGCACACATCTGTGCACTCTAGCGCGTATCAAATTGCGAGCGGAAAGTATCCAGTACTTCTGTCGAAGAATGGACATTAATAAATCGGGACCAGCGTGACAATTCACCTTATGGTGATAGTCCACCAACAAATCCAAAACGTGATCCCTGCGTGGTAGAACTACTGGATGCATTTGTTCAAACTCTAACTTAGCATTTCGCAGACGGCCACCGACACGAATGAGTCCGTCTTGCAAAAATGGTTTCAAATGTTGAAGTGCGGGACTACAAGGTTTATGTGATTCTAAACTACGAAATTCTATTGAAAAATAAAATTTCTGCAACTCTCGAAGTACAACTGATTCAGCTCTATCCAAATCAGCTGCGATTATAGAACCACGCGATGGTAATAATCTCAAAAATCTTAGGACGTAAACTACACAGCGTAATAGTCTCGACCAAGACGAGACTCGATTAGACAACAACAAAACAACTGACTCTTCACGCGGAACTGATACTACAAGCGTATGTTTCTTCTCCTCGGGTGGTTCTGAAACAGTAGCGGGGTTAAACGGAACACTTGGCCACTCGTTAGGAGTGGTATGAAGCCAGGGAGGGCCACAAAACCAAAGCGGATGATTTAAAATTTGCGCAGGAAGCAAACCACGTGAGAGACAATCAGCTGGGTTTTCTGTTCCAGCGACATGGAATATATTTTCCGGTGACAATTCAGCTTGAATCTTAGCCACCCTATTTGCGACAAACGTGCCCCATCGATGGGGTGACGATTGAATTCGACGATTGAATTCGTAAACCTTCAAAGGTTCCTGCGGAGAAAATCTATACAAGAAGCGTTGGAATCTACGGTCACATTCTCTGATTCCAATACTAAGAAACATTTGCCGAATATCGGCAGAGAGCGCAATAGCAAACAAGCGTTTTTCTGCGGAGGCACGGGAGCCACCGAGCGAAAAAATATCACCCTTGAAAGGGAGCGCGACAACATAACGACCATCTTTATCACGAGTAGTCGTGCGGGTATAAATCTCCTCAGTGACCTGATCCTCAGGGCTGAGAATAGGCGGGACATTGACCTCTTCAATCTCCCAGAACTTGCGGATGGTAGACTCAAGCGGCGGCTCGACGGTGCAACAGTGCGACACAGTCGAGTAACTAACTAAACAAGCGGGTGCGGAACCAACTATAACAAACCCGAGAACTGTTTCCAGTGCGTGCGGAGCGGGGTACATCGGAAGACCCTGAATTTTACGTGATAACTGGAGATGCGGGAGAATCGAAGCACCGATCAATAGATCGATATCTCCAGGGAAAGCGTAATTTCCGTCGGCTAACTGCAAGTTCTTAAACTCCGTCAGCATGGACGTGTCAACCGGTACCGTGGGCAACCGTTCCGTAATCTTATCTGCGACTAGCGAATCCATTTCAAACGAAATATTACGATTAAAACGTGAACTAAATATTATTTTAATGGAACCGTGAATGGTTGCCTTTAAACCTCCAAAACCTTTCACTTCTGAGCGGGATGACCAATTATTAAAACTAAAACCAAGGCGTTGACAACAATCCCGAGTAATAAAATTACTCTGGGAAGCGCCATCTAGTAGCGCCCGAACGGTGTGCGGTTTGCCAAAGGCATCTACAATGACAACTTGCGCGGTCGCAAGTAAAACGGTAGTGATTTGAGTACCAGCGGCGGAAAGCGAACACAATGTTACGTCGTTTGCACTTGCAGCAGGCCGCGCGTCACAAGCGTCGCGCGTCTGCGCAGGCTGCTGCTGCGATGGCAGCTTACTACTCTCAAAATGTAAGAAGGTATGATGTCTAGCTAGACATTTACGACAGCTAACACCACTGTTACATGACGTAACCAGATGTTTGTCACTTAGACAATTAAAACACAAATTATTAGTGCGGACAAACTTGTAACGATCACTAGGCGATAATCTCTGAAATCCCGAACACTTGTACAGCTGTGTATGGCTACCCTTACACAGAGAACAGTCAGGTGTTGAGGCGGTATTAACTAGCGTATGTGCAGTCTTGACTGACTTCGATGACGCGTCTATACGGCGATCGGAACCTGTCCTATTCGTGGCTTCATGACGTGCCGACGTGCGCTGCAACACCTTAATATGGTCGCGAATAAAAGATTCTAAATCTTCGAACTTAGGTATTTCTTTACCGCGCTGAGTCGTTTCAAACAGACGAACAGTTTCAGGATCTAATTTATTTAAACCGATATACAAAAACAAAAAGTCACAGAGGTCATTGACCTTTAGGTTCTTTACTGCACGAACAGATGATGCGAAAATATTTAAAAACTTCTCTAAATTATGATCGTTACAAACGGAAAAACTTTTCAAATCGAATAATTGATCTAAATATGCGGTGGCTACTAATCGCTTATCTTCGTATTTTGTTTTTAAAGTGTTCAAAACTAAATTGTAATTTTCAGCGCTAAACGTAATTCCAGCACAGACAGCCTTTGCCTTACCGGTCAGTTTTTCTACGAGATAATGCAATCTCTCGTGATCTGTCAGCGATGTGTTCCTATGTATTATATTTTCGAAACTATCTATAAATAAATTCCAATTTCGAATGTCACCATCAAATTCAGGTATTTGAATTGGCGGCAATCGTGGGCGTTCGCGAGGAGGGTTGGATAAACTACTCGCGGGGGGGGGAGTCTCTAAACTCCTAGCAATACGTTTGATACGACAATACAAGTCATCAAAGGACGACAATGCCTGATAACTCACACAGTAATCAGGATTTAACTCCAACTCTAAAATGTTTATATTATTAATTGTAGATTCAAAATCCGCGCGCAAACTATCTAAAGTTTCCAACGAACACAAGAAAGCATCTCTAATCGCCAGATCCGAGGTCTGCAAAGATTTATCACAAATTGATTGAACACGTGAAAACTGTGAGTCCCTTTTAGCGTATAAAAGCTTTAACTGAACCTTTAAATCAGTACTAACCTTGGTGCCCTTAAGAGACATCTTGTTTTGATATATTCACACTATACACTCAAACAAACACTTAACGAATTATTAAGTAAGCGATAATTATCAGATAGCAATATGGTAATATTGTAAACAACAAAGCGAACGGCGAACGAACGGAATAACCTGAATCAATATTCATATGCGTATATAATCTATGGTTTATCCGTTTCCTACAAATATTCACTCAACAATGAACGGGTATTTTTGAAATGCGTCTACCTACATGCAATTTGTAGGATGGTCGAATGAATTTTGTCAAGAAAAGGAATGCGATCGATTTATATCTACGCTGATATTTACGTAGCTAACTATAATTATGCGGTGCGGTTGACGGCGTAGGTACCGTAATTATCAATGACTCTTTAACTATACGAGCGAAATAACGTATAGTTGCCTAAATGCCTAGATGCGGGTTTTCTACTATTATATCTAGGTAAACAGGCGCGTTGCGTTTATTCCCTATGGAACAAATACTATATTGCGAAATTACAAGAAAATGATTCACGATCCGGCTCGAAGGACCAAAAGTAATGGTTGCGCAAATAAGCTGTGGACTGTAGATTTTAAAAAAGCGATCTAAGGTTTATTAACAATATGCAGATACTATGCCTGGCATGGGATAAAGGTATTGGGAAAGAGCACTGACCTTTAGACTTCGAAGGTTCCACGTGGCACCGCCGGCGATTTTCGACTTCGCACATTTAAATCACTGCCAGGTCCTGTTTTACACTACACGGCACCACTGTTGTTGAGTTTGAATGGTTGGGTCACGAAAATAGTCAATTTTCTTGTAATTTCGAGCGGGCGCGGTTAGCGGTGCGGTCACATTCACAATGCACAAAACGTCAATGTCAAATCCTTTCTTGAGGTCGTGCGGGGAAATAAACGGAAGGGATAGGATTGCTAGGCCAAAAAAATAAATTACAAAAAACAAAATCGCGGAACATAGCAAATTGGCGCAACCATTCCCCCCGGGTTTGAAGGGTTACCTTCAAAGAAAAGAAAAAAAACAAAAGCGAAACTAAACCCTATTACTAATCTAAACTATCAATACTAGGTAGCGAAACAACTTATAACTAACTATGCCACTACTACTGATTAGGCAGAGGGCAGAGGCGAATAACCGGACGCAGGTACGATCCAGTTGCGGTTTTAACTTTTACGACTCGCGTTATTCCGTTCGAACCCGGAAAAACTTCTTCCACTACACCAAGAGGCCAGTGCAGAGGAGGCGCACTCTCAGTCTTCAGTATCACCACAGTACCGACTGTGACTGGATCTGAAGGAGTGTTCCACTTTTGACGCGACTGCAGCGTATGCAGATAATCTGTCCTCCATCGCTTCCAAAAGGACTGAACTAAGCTATCTAGCAGAGCGTGACGCGAGTGAAGCTGCAGTTTGTCAGTCTCGACATCTAAAGCGGGCAAATATTTAAGAGGAGTCGTCGTCAAGAAGTGAGCCGGCGTCAACGCTAGTGGCTCCGATGGATCACTAGACAAAGTCCGACACAACGGACGCGTATTCATCAACGCCTCTACCTGAGCGAGTACGGTGCTCAACTCCTCGTACGAGAGAATCTGTTCGCCTATGACCCGAAACAGGTGCGACTTAAGGCTTTTAATATTCGCCTCCCAATTGCCACCAAAATGACTAGCCGCTGGCGTATTAAAACACCAATCAATGCGATTCTCAGCTAAGACATGGGCGAATTCACTTTGGTAGTACTTGGAGCGTAAGAATGTATATAATTCCGAAATATTGCGTCGCGCTCCAACATAATTTGTGCCGTTGTCAGAGTATAAGCGCTTAACGGGACCACGGCGAGATAAAAATCGTTTAAATGCAGACATAAAACCCTGCGTACTCAAATCACTGGTTAACTCTATGTGAACCGCACGAGTTGTCATACAAACGAATAGGCAAATGTATGCCTTTGTGGAACGTATACCACGACCACGGGCAATAGTGACCTTAAACGGTCCAGCATAGTCCGTCCCAGTATGTATGAAAGGTTTCACCGTCTGCACAACACGACAAGAACGATGGTCGGCCATTTCCGGCGCGTTGAAACGCGGGCGGAGCTTAAAGCAGGGCACACATCTGTGCACTCTAGCGCGTATCAAATTGCGAGCGGAAAGTATCCAGTACTTCTGTCGAAGAATGGACATTAATAAATCGGGACCAGCGTGACAATTCACCTTATGGTGATAGTCCACCAACAAATCCAAAACGTGATCCCTGCGTGGTAGAACTACTGGATGCATTTGTTCAAACTCTAACTTAGCATTTCGCAGACGGCCACCGACACGAATGAGTCCGTCTTGCAAAAATGGTTTCAAATGTTGAAATGCGGGACTACAAGGTTTATGTGATTCTAAACTACGAAATTCTATTGAAAAATAAAATTTCTGCAACTCTCGAAGTACAACTGATTCAGCTCTATCCAAATCAGCTGCGATTATAGAACCACGCGATGGTAATAATCTCAAAAATCTTAGGACGTAAACTACACAGCGTAATAGTCTCGACCAAGACGAGACTCGATTAGACAACAACAAAACAACTGACTCTTCACGCGGAACTGATACTACAAGCGTATGTTTCTTCTCCTCGGGTGGTTCTGAAACAGTAGCGGGGTTAAACGGAACACTTGGCCACTCGTTAGGAGTGGTATGAAGCCAGGGAGGGCCACAAAACCAAAGCGGATGATTTAAAATTTGCGCAGGAAGCAAACCACGTGAGAGACAATCAGCTGGGTTTTCTGTTCCAGCGACATGGAATATATTTTCCGGTGACAATTCAGCTTGAATCTTAGCCACCCTATTTGCGACAAACGTGCCCCATCGATGGGGTGACGATTGAATTCGACGATTGAATTCGTAAACCTTCAAAGGTTCCTGCGGAGAAAATCTATACAAGAAGCGTTGGAATCTACGGTCACATTCTCTGATTCCAATACTAAGAAACATTTGCCGAATATCGGCAGAGAGCGCAATAGCAAACAAGCGTTTTTCTGCGGAGGCACGGGAGCCACCGAGCGAAAAAATATCACCCTTGAAAGGGAGCGCGACAACATAACGACCATCTTTATCACGAGTAGTCGTGCGGGTATAAATCTCCTCAGTGACCTGATCCTCAGGGCTGAGAATAGGCGGGACATTGACCTCTTCAATCTCCCAGAACTTGCGGATGGTAGACTCAAGCGGCGGCTCGACGGTGCAACAGTGCGACACAGTCGAGTAACTAACTAAACAAGCGGGTGCGGAACCAACTATAACAAACCCGAGAACTGTTTCCAGTGCGTGCGGAGCGGGGTACATCGGAAGACCCTGAATTTTACGTGATAACTGGAGATGCGGGAGAATCGAAGCACCGATCAATAGATCGATATCTCCAGGGAAAGCGTAATTTCCGTCGGCTAACTGCAAGTTCTTAAACTCCGTCAGCATGGACGTGTCAACCGGTACCGTGGGCAACCGTTCCGTAATCTTATCTGCGACTAGCGAATCCATTTCAAACGAAATATTACGATTAAAACGTGAACTAAATATTATTTTAATGGAACCGTGAATGGTTGCCTTTAAACCTCCAAAACCTTTCACTTCTGAGCGGGATGACCAATTATTAAAACTAAAACCAAGGCGTTGACAACAATCCCGAGTAATAAAATTACTCTGGGAAGCGCCATCTAGTAGCGCCCGAACGGTGTGCGGTTTGCCAAAGGCATCTACAATGACAACTTGCGCGGTCGCAAGTAAAACGGTAGTGATTTGAGTACCAGCGGCGGAAAGCGAACACAATGTTACGTCGTTTGCACTTGCAGCAGGCCGCGCGTCACAAGCGTCGCGCGTCTGCGCAGGCTGCTGCTGCGATGGCAGCTTACTACTCTCAAAATGTAAGAAGGTATGATGTCTAGCTAGACATTTACGACAGCTAACACCACTGTTACATGACGTAACCAGATGTTTGTCACTTAGACAATTAAAACACAAATTATTAGTGCGGACAAACTTGTAACGATCACTAGGCGATAATCTCTGAAATCCCGAACACTTGTACAGCTGTGTATGGCTACCCTTACACAGAGAACAGTCAGGTGTTGAGGCGGTATTAACTAGCGTATGTGCAGTCTTGACTGACTTCGATGACGCGTCTATACGGCGATCGGAACCTGTCCTATTCGTGGCTTCATGACGTGCCGACGTGCGCTGCAACACCTTAATATGGTCGCGAATAAAAGATTCTAAATCTTCGAACTTAGGTATTTCTTTACCGCGCTGAGTCGTTTCAAACAGACGAACAGTTTCAGGATCTAATTTATTTAAACCGATATACAAAAACAAAAAGTCACAGAGGTCATTGACCTTTAGGTTCTTTACTGCACGAACAGATGATGCGAAAATATTTAAAAACTTCTCTAAATTATGATCGTTACAAACGGAAAAACTTTTCAAATCGAATAATTGATCTAAATATGCGGTGGCTACTAATCGCTTATCTTCGTATTTTGTTTTTAAAGTGTTCAAAACTAAATTGTAATTTTCAGCGCTAAACGTAATTCCAGCACAGACAGCCTTTGCCTTACCGGTCAGTTTTTCTACGAGATAATGCAATCTCTCGTGATCTGTCAGCGATGTGTTCCTATGTATTATATTTTCGAAACTATCTATAAATAAATTCCAATTTCGAATGTCACCATCAAATTCAGGTATTTGAATTGGCGGCAATCGTGGGCGTTCGCGAGGAGGGTTGGATAAACTACTCGCGGGGGGGGGAGTCTCTAAACTCCTAGCAATACGTTTGATACGACAATACAAGTCATCAAAGGACGACAATGCCTGATAACTCACACAGTAATCAGGATTTAACTCCAACTCTAAAATGTTTATATTATTAATTGTAGATTCAAAATCCGCGCGCAAACTATCTAAAGTTTCCAACGAACACAAGAAAGCATCTCTAATCGCCAGATCCGAGGTCTGCAAAGATTTATCACAAATTGATTGAACACGTGAAAACTGTGAGTCCCTTTTAGCGTATAAAAGCTTTAACTGAACCTTTAAATCAGTACTAACCTTGGTGCCCTTAAGAGACATCTTGTTTTGATATATTCACACTATACACTCAAACAAACACTTAACGAATTATTAAGTAAGCGATAATTATCAGATAGCAATATGGTAATATTGTAAACAACAAAGCGAACGGCGAACGAACGGAATAACCTGAATCAATATTCATATGCGTATATAATCTATGGTTTATCCGTTTCCTACAAATATTCACTCAACAATGAACGGGTATTTACAAGCTTTCTATTAGCTTGCACTGTATGTAACTATGTATGTTCGGCTCAAATCTTGCAACTCAATTTTGAAGCAGATATCTTCAACCGATTGAGCTGAAATTTTACATGCATGTGTAAATCGGGTGACAATGCAACATTATGATGACATGGAGCTGATCTGATGATGGAGCTGGAAGGTAGCCATAGGAACTCAGCAATAAAACAATACAACCCCATCGAGTTTGGGTTCGCTTGATTAGTACTGACGAGTACTTTGATCCTGTATGATAGCCAGGGTCTGATGATGGAGCCGGAAGGTGATCATAGGAACTCCACAGTTAAACGATACAACCTCATCGAATTTGGGCTCGTTTGATTCGTATTGACGAGTACTTTCATCCTATATGATAACCAAGGTCTGATGATGGAACTGGAAGGTGGTCACAGGAACTTCGCACTTAAACGACACAACCCCATCGAATTTGGGCTCGTTTAGTTTGTATTGACGAGTACTTTCATCTTATATGGTAGCCGGGGTCTGAGGATGGAGCCGGAAAGTGGTCATAAGAACTCCGCAGTTAAACGATACGACCCCATCGAGTTTGAGCTCGTTTGATTAGTATTGACGAGTACTTTGATCATGTACGGTAGCCAAGGTCTGATGATGGAGTCGGAAGGTGGTCATAGGAACTCCGCAGGTAAACGATACAACCCCATAGAATTTGGGCTCGTTTGATTCGTATTGACAAGTACTTTGATCCTGTACGATCGCCAGGGTCTGATGATGGAGCAAGGTGATCATAGGAACTCAGCAGTTAAACGATACAACCCATCGAATTTGGACTCGTTTGATTCGTATTGACGAGTACTTTCATCCTATATGGTAACCAAGGTCTGAAGATGGAGCTGGAATTTGGTCACAGGAACTCCGCACTTAAACGACACAATCCCATCAAATTTGGGCTCGTTCAGTTTGTATTGACGAGTACTTTCATCCAATATGGTAGCCGGGGTCTGATGATGGAGCCGGAAGGTGGTCATAGGAACTCCGCATTTAAATGATACGACCCCATCGAGTTTGAGCTCGATTGATTAGTATTGACGAGTACTTTGGCCATGTATGGTAGCCAGGGTCTGATGATGGGGTCGGAAGGTGGTCATAGGAACTCCGCAGTTAAACGATACAACCCTATCGAATTTGGGCTCGTTTCATTCGTATTGACGAGTACTTTGATCCTGTATGATAGCCAGGGTCTGATGATGGAGCCGGAAGGTGATCATAGGAACTCCGCAGTTAAACGACACAACCCCATCGATCGTACTAGTTAGTTTTAATATACTCCTATAAAATAGGTACCAATTGAAAGGGCTTGCAGAGAGTAACTTTAAAAATAAAGTGACATTACTCTAAATCCAATATTTTCCTTTTTCTCAGTCATACTCTTGGTGGAGTGGTAGTGTTCATGGAACGTCTGGTAGGTTGGTTGCGGCTTTTACGAGACTTCTTCGTCTCTCTCTATTCATGGAACTTCGTGTACATTCAATGAGGGAACACTTCAAAGATGATTTAGTGAGGTCTGTCCATCTGGTAGGCAATTGGCCGGGAGAACGTAGGCCCTCTACTCTTCCCTGTACCACTAAACGTACCAAAGAGCTTTTATTGCCTATGATATATCCACACATCATAAAAATTCGCTGTTGCACAATCGACGAAAGTTTTCGTTTTAATGCAAAGCTCTTTAAGAATGGAAACGTTAGTACGGTGAGCAGTCTGTTTTATCCTCAGTAGACGCCTCCAGCGTCACATTTCAAGAGCATCAATTTTTTTATGGTGCTTGAATTTTCTCCGCATTTCCCAGTATTTGTGATTGTGGATCCCAGGTAGATAAACTCTAGACAATTTCGCAATCAACCTAACTTACATGAAATAGCCATATTTCATGTAAGTTAGGTTGATTGTTAGTCTTACGATCCACCACCATCATTTTTGTTTCATAAATCCAATCTGGTAGACTTCTCAGGTGGATGCCTCCTTCTGCGAAGCAGTAATGCTAGCAAAGGAGGAGACCGACTGCATCAGGCAACGGCGCTCACGCCGCAGCCGCCGCCGTAATTCCGATCCCGATTTCCTGCCACCGTAGGCGCGGACTTGCGGACGGCGGGCAATGGATAGCTCGCTGTCCGTCCGTCCGGTAACAGACCGAACCAAGCTTAAGGGCGGGGGATGTCATTGGATGATTTTACCTACCATAAAAAAAATCCTGGCAGATTCCAAAGATAGCAGACTAAGTTTCTTATGCTTTCCTATAATATGGGTAACAAATGAAAGGACTTGCTGAGAATACAAATGTGATTTAAATAAGACATAACTAAAAAGTAAAAAATAAATTACAAGTAAAAAAAACTTTTTAAAACACAAGCTTTCAATTAAATGGCCTAAAAAGAAGAAAATAAACTTTTCCTTTATAACTTTTACTATCAATTTATAACGGCATTACACAATTTATATGATATAAAAGCTTGTCGCGAGATTTAACTGTGTCAATACACAGCTAAATAACTTTAAATTAAATAAGTTAAAAAATTTCATCTATTGATTTTAATATTTTCAAAATCTCGCGACAAGCTTTTGTATCATATAAATTGTGTAATGCCGTTATAAATTGATAGTAAAAGTTATAAAGGAAAAGTTTATTTTCTTCTTTTTAGGCCATTTAATTGAAAGCTTGTGTTTTAAAAAGTTTTTTTTACTTGTAATTTATTTTGAAATGCGTCTACCTACATGCAATTTGTAGGATGGTCGAATGAATTTTGTCAAGAAAAGGAATGCGATCGATTTATATCTACGCTGATATTTACGTAGCTAACTATAATTATGCGGTGCGGTTGACGGCGTAGGTACCGTAATTATCAATGACTCTTTAACTATACGAGCGAAATAACGTATAGTTGCCTAAATGCCTAGATGCGGGTTTTCTACTATTATATCTAGGTAAACAGGCGCGTTGCGTTTATTCCCTATGGAACAAATACTATATTGCGAAATTACAAGAAAATGATTCACGATCCGGCTCGAAGGACCAAAAGTAATGGTTGCGCAAATAAGCTGTGGACTGTAGATTTTAAAAAAGCGATCTAAGGTTTATTAACAATATGCAGATACTATGCCTGGCATGGGATAAAGGTATTGGGAAAGAGCACTGACCTTTAGACTTCGAAGGTTCCACGTGGCACCGCCGGCGATTTTCGACTTCGCACATTTAAATCACTGCCAGGTCCTGTTTTACACTACACGGCACCACTGTTGTTGAGTTTGAATGGTTGGGTCACGAAAATAGTCAATTTTCTTGTAATTTCGAGCGGGCGCGGTTAGCGGTGCGGTCACATTCACAATGCACAAAACGTCAATGTCAAATCCTTTCTTGAGGTCGTGCGGGGAAATAAACGGAAGGGATAGGATTGCTAGGCCAAAAAAATAAATTACAAAAAACAAAATCGCGGAACATAGCAAATTGGCGCAACCAGCACACTTATCGAATTTTTAGAAAAATAAAAAATAGTCTATACTACTAGTATAGACTAAGTGTCCCAAATTAAGGTATATTTAAGTTATAAGGATAAGAGAAATTGTTTATATTTTTCAATCTATCAAAAAAAAATCATCATTAATTATGTAGGACATTCTTTTTTACTACATTTTCGTCAGATTTAATATGATTTTAATATCATTTATTATATTTGCTTTGTATGCACACGAAACCATATATATCCAAGGGTTTTAAAGCTTTGATGCATACGAAACCATACAAGGTTTCTAAAAAAAAATTAAACATAAGGTACTATATAAAAGAAAAATATACAAATTTAATAAAAACCATTCTTGGCGATATGAAAATTGGTTACGAAAATAAATTAAATTAACAATAAGAAACTTTAGATGACAGCTGTTCAGTGGTGAGATTTAACTATAATAATAATTTTGATTTATATTAAACCACTTACATTATAAAACTAATTTAAAATGCTCCCAGAGGAAAATTCAGAGGAACGTCTCACCCTCGCTATCTCGCGAAGTAATGCCCAATAAACTTTTAAAATATATGACACGTAAAGCCCACTAGTTAAAAAGGGGAGAGGGGCCCGACAGATCACCGCTGTGCCTACTTGTAGCTATTCTCAAATGAACGGATTCGTATACAAATAGAACAAATTATTTAAGCTCAGAAAAAGACGGTGTGTGCTTAGGACCACACGATAGAAGTGAAAACTTTATCATGGCGAAGTTAATAATACAATATCGTAATCGTTCGGGTATAGTCGGTCGAATCGAGCCGACATTACCCGAACGAGCGTTTTACATAATTATCATTTCTTATTCCATGACATTTCATCGTGGGTTCTATTCCCACCCAGGACAAATGTTTGTGTGATGAGCACGATCATTTGTTCTGTGTCTGGGTGTAACTTATCTATAATATGTATGTATTTAGAAATATATAAGTATATTTATCAGTTGTCTAGACGGCGTTGTGTGATAGTTGTGGAATATTATTATTATCTTTATTCCCTAAAAATACATATTTGCTATATTTTTAAATATTAAAAAAAAAACTTAGTCATAATTTAGTCATATTTTTAATTTTGGTTCCATGATATTTAATTAATGTTTTAATTTTGATTCCACAATGACATTATAATTTAGTGACAATTGTAAGTTATTATGTAATTTTTTTATGATACGAATACCTACCAATTTTTTATTGCAAATTATTCCATTATCCTTCCAAACTGACATATAAATAAATGATCCTCATCATTATTATAGCCGAAAATTGTCCACCGTTGGACAAGGCCTCCTCAAGTATTGCCTTAGGTAATGTCTGGTCCTGGGGGCTTACTCTCGAGTTTAATTTCGATTGATCGACATTGGAATTGTAACGTTAGGTATTCTTGAATTTGATGCTAGGGCTTTATTGCATTACCTTTTTGGGAAACTAAGTAAAATGGGGGTTGGGCTTGGCGTGTGGTCACGCAATTTTAAACCAATTTGGTGCTAACATCGAATTCAAGAAAACCTAAAGACACAATTCCAATGTCGACCTGACGACCTGACAATGTCGACCCTTCCCCTGATCGTCTCGCATCCATCGGATTACCGTGACCCTCACCAGGTCATTGAAGGCCTTCCAACGCTGCGTCTCCCGGTACGTGGTTGCCACACCGAACCTTTCTTTTAAATGATAATTAATAATATACACCGTTAAATTTTAGTCGTTTTAATCCCGCGAAGGGTCGATTCGGTACATGAAACACTATCGATTTGTGAAGTGTGAAAAAATAAAGTACTTTTTTTTAAAACTCGAATTAATTTACGCGTATACGAAATTAATTTCTTCAACTAAACGTCAGCTGATCGAAGTCAATGAACTGTAGGTGGTTAGTACGCAACGACTGACAACAACCTACAAGGACATTGACTCGATTACTTAAAGAAATTAATCTTGTACTTGCATATATTAACTCGAGTTTTAGAAAAAAAGTACTTTATTTTTTAATTTTATCTTTACAAATTGATAGTGTTTCGTGTACCGAAACGAGCCTCCGCGGGATTAAAACGACCAAAATTTAACGGTATATTATGTGGACCAAAAGTTGATTTGGAATAAATATTATAATAACCGAGCGTGACTGATCAGTCTCATTTACTACCTACAAAATAAAGTTCTTAGTCGTCCACTTCAATTACCCAAATTTTACAATTCTGGAAACACAAAATAGTACCCAGCACAGGCTTTACTATTGCTCGTAACTTTTAATAAGCTTTGTTTAACAAACAATAAAATGAAAATTCATTCGTAGTATTTACCTGCCAACAGTAATTATCAATAAACATGGCAATATGAAAAAAGCTTTGGAATTAAATTAAACGAGATTTGCGAGAGCGAAAGTTTGTATCGGGCCCTTCATTTACATTTCAATCGGCATTACCTATATGTCGGCGTCGGCTAGGGCACCGCCCCGCGGTGTCCTAAACATTTTATTACATTCCATGCACGTAAAATATAATATCCCTACCCACACTCAGATGTAGGCGTTGTGAGCAAATATCTAAATGTAATTTCCATGAGTTGTCCCCGCAATGTTTTCCCAGAAAATATTAACATGGAAGGCAAGGGGCTGAATCTCTCCTAAGTAAGTTGCAAAAAATGTACGTGATTTTACTTCAAAGTCCCTTTTGTCTTTATGGAGGGAAGGCATAAAAGTACAGGCACGGGAATGGCACATACGAAAAAATTACGCAGCGTAATGATGATGTGCCCGCACTTTCCTTGAAAACAAAATATTTTCTCTTTACAGTGACAGAAATGTATTCAACGAGTTTTACTGTCGACTGTATCTACACTCCACGAGAAAAACAAAGAGACATCGTTGCTAACTTACTTTTACGAATTATAAAAATGTGCGTGTCTATTTTTACTTTGAGAAAGCTGCCGCGCAGGTATAATAAAGGTTTTTTGTTGTGGGTTATTACGGTTTATTGAATAGAACGAAAATGTCACGAGTAGATTTCTACTTAATTATTATTGTCTTTTCTGATTGTCTATAGTTACGCTCTTTTTTCTTTGTGGTAGGAAAATCATCAAATAACTCCTCCTCTCCCATCTGGGTAGAGCGAGACTAAATGTGAGATTTTACTGACTAAAACCTACCTGTGTTCCGTTAGTCCTTTTCTTTTCAGGGCCACTGTTACTCTTTCGATCATTTTTTTTATGGATATAAACTAGAAGATCCCACCTGATAGTAAGCATTGATGCAATCGTTGATGGTGAGGCGCACTAGTTAATAAGAGCATATTCACTCTAGCCTTGAAGACACACCAATTATAATCGGACAGGAAGACCACAGTAGGCAAATTGTTCCAGTCCTTCGATGTAGGTACGCAGTGTAAACGACGTGGCTCCCTGAAATGCATCCTGTAAAAGACCAAGAGGCTGTTCCTCAGCTCTAACTCTGGTTCTAACGCCCTATACCTATCCGTTAACAGTTTTTAAGATAGAAGAACCATTATTGCGAAAGCTAAAGTATACACAGCACAGTAAGTACAGTAACCACAGTTTAATATTACTGTGGAAATTAGATTTACCAAAATTTTTGACTAGGTATTAAGTACCTACTACGTATTGCCTACTTGTTTATTTTCAAAGTATTTTTTTTATAAGATTCAGTAAATAAGAATATTAAAGTTGTATTTTCAAAGCAGATCTAGTCCAAAAACAAAATATAGACATGTATTTACAACTTTAACAAGCAAACCACTATAAACTCAACTACTAACGCCATCTGTTTTAGCCAGGTGAAACTAAACTCTGGCCGCTCACTCAAGTAAAGTTTACGGACCAATTTATTATGAGTCGAAACACTAACTTAGTTGAGTGAATTAGAAAAACTACTAGCCATAATGTGGTTAGTACGATATACCTCCACACTTTGATGATGGCATTAAGGGTAATAAAAGAAAAGTGCGATTACTTGCGACCGCGGGAGGTCGGGTCACTCCGGGAGGCTTGGGCACGGGAGATTGTCTAACGCTGTTACTCAAATAAGTGCTAATGCACTCAATTATATTAAAACAATATGTTTATCGAACAACACAAAGGCACCGCGGCATTCATATTAAATGAACCGTGCGGCCTTGCTTTACAATTGTGATTGCAATGTTGCTGTTAATGAAAATTATTTGTATGAAACTGGATATTCGGAAAAGTTTATTTTATGATAACATTTATTTGCACAATTTTTTGTAGGTATTGTTTATTTTCGAGATAATTGAAAAATATTTTACTGTTTGTACGCAGTATTCTATCTAAAAATATATTAATACATAGCAGAGGCCCTACCACGAGTCCTTAACGCGATTCATTTTACGTCCTAAACTGAACTGTTAAAGAGATAGAGCTGTATAGCTCCATCCCCCTTCCCCATCATCCATCTCCCACTTTCGCGGTCGCATGACTGTCATTTTAACTTGTCAAGGTAATTCCTCAGATGGGATGACGTTGACGCCGTCAAAGGTGGGTAGGCCTCTGATGTGCTTTCCACAAAGTTGCACTATGCTTTGTTCTAAGTACGACGGGCTTCTGGTGCTACCGCTTTCCCCGCTGGCAAACTCAAAAGGCACAAATAAAAAAAGGTAAATAAAGCTTATGTTTTAATTTTTTTTTTATTTTTTTTTTGCCATTCGTTGCTGCCAGTCTTCTGGGCACATTTCTAGATAATAGCGATGTGAAAGACTACTCCGAAGCCTATTTATATTTTATATTTATATGCACATTAGTATGAATATTTATTTTAATTAATATTTAAGTGTTTTACGAGTACTTACTTACTTACTAACTAGTCTATAATATAAAAATTAATGGCTGAATGTGTTGCTAAGTGCAAATCTCGAGAACGGCTGGACCGATTTCACTAATTCTTTTCTGGTTGTTCTTATTATTGTCCAGAGAAGGTTCTTAGGTAGGGTAGGGTAGAGTTGGGTAGAACGGGAGCGCAGCAGCAGGAAAAGTCTAGTTACAAATAAAACAGTTTTTTTTTGATAAATCATATTTTTGCTATAAGTATTTTATGTGTTGCAGACTTTTTTGTATAAATGTTGTGCATTCAAGTTATGTCTAAAAGTAATCAAAAATTTACGCTACGCTACCAATGTAGTGCATCGATGCCTACAATTAGGACTTTAGATCAAAATTTCTTAAAAAAATCAGTACCTACCAAAGCGTATTTAAATAAATTTCAGTGCTTATAAATCATATAAGGGTATTTTTTTTTATGGTAGTTAAAATCATCCAATGACAAATCCCGCCCTTGGGCGGAGCGGGAAGTAGTGTCATACTCTTACTGACTAAGAACCTACCCCGTTCCTTCGTTGCCTATCGTGCCGGGGCCGGGTATTCCTTTCGGAAGCTGACCCATGACCCCAGTAGGCTTCGACCCTGGCCTTATTCCAGTTACATGTTGTAAAAATTCGTGGTAAAACTGCAAATTAGCAATTTATAGTTTTTATCAGAAATCTCGCTTCTTGCCAAATATGATTTCAGGTCACCACACAGGTCATTCTAGGTCAACAATACGATCTTCTATAGTTTTTTTTTTTTTATACGAATCCCCAGAAAGAAGGAAAACAACTCTGGTTAGTATTATTAATTTATTTTAAGTTGTACCAGTCGTCTAACAATATCTGAAATAAAAAGATTTTATTTAATTTTTTATTTTATTTATTTAAAAGTATCGGGTGCGTAGCCGGTAGGTGCAATATTGCCGTTTATTGTAATCCACCGGCTCGACAGGGTCACCCGCATGGCAGCAGGCCACAATGCAGTAAGCCGTGTTTAAGTTTACGAGCAGCGCGTATCTTGGCTTTACGACGACGGCGAATGCTGCTGCCCTGGCCGTAGATCAGCGCTGGATGAGACTGCAAACGATACTAAATATATTTACGTTACAGTTCGAAGATATTGTTCAACAATTATTCTTTTTATGACACTACTATCACACAAGGCCATCTAGTCCCAAGTTAAGCAGAGCTTGTGAGTACTAGATAACTGATAAGCATACTATAGATAAATTACATCCACAAATGATCGTGTACATCACACAAACATTTGTTCTGGGAGGGAATCGAACTCACGACCTCCGGCATAGCATTCAGAGGCAAAAAGTTAGTCATTCAATCATCGAAAAATAAGATGTACATCGAAGTGCCACGGTAAAATTTGACAATTATTAATACTTTAATTATCATTATTATCATCACATTGCAGCCGAAAGACGTCCACTACTGGACATTGGCCTTCCCCAAGCATCACTACAACGACTGATCTTATGAGTCTCACATATATTGGATTCCTGTGACCCTCACCAGATCATCAGTCCACCAGGAGGCAGGCAGGAGGCCTGCCAACGCTGCGTCTTGCGGTACATAGTCGCCACTTTAAAAACTTTCGACTCCATCGACCAATGTGCCCAGCTACACACTGCCTCTTAAGTTTGGCGATTCTTCGAGCTATGTCAACAACTTTAGTTCTCCTGCGAATATCTTTATCCTTGATTCGATCACGCAAGGAAACTTCCATTATGCGCACAGCTAATGAGTGGAAGAACCTGGTGGAGGCTATTTTCTGACAACTATAACCTGGTATTAAAAAGTTATAATTGGCTAAATCAATTCAGCATGCTCGGTTGTCAACTTCAGATGAGAAAATGGTCGAAACAAGCTGAAATCGAAAGTTGGTGTGCACAAGGAATAGTACAGTATACTTTTTATCCCAGGAATTTGTTCCCTTGGGATAATTTTCTCTTCTCACGCGGGCAAGGAGCTGGCAGCAGCTTATAAATAATAAAACTCACGGCAAAGCGGTCAATAGAACGCCCAACGGTCAACAGACGGCCTTCCTGGTTCGAGCTTTGTTTTCCTCCTTCTCACATAAAGAGAGGCAAGGGACCTACATAAATTACATTGTATATCAATAAATTATTTTATTATAATCATTGTAGGTAAGTCAAGAGTCAGGCTGAAAAACATACTATGATAAAATAACCGACTTTTCTGTTTGTTCTTTCTCACCCAACTTTTCTTTATGAATGAGGAAAATTATCCTTAGAGAAAAAAATATATATTTCAGGATGTGAACTAATCATGTACAAAGTTTTTATCGAAATCTGACCAAGAGTTTAAGGGTGTAAGAGTAACTAACATACACACACACATAGATACATACTTTTCCCTTTTTTTATAGGTATGTAACTGGCTACTGCTTTGCCCGCGTGAAAGTAGACAATTGTCCCAAGGGTACATAATCCTGGGATAAAATGTATCCTATGGCATTTAAGTGTGAAGAAATAACGAACATACAAACGGGCCGAAGACTACTGGAGCCATGGATAGACTTCTGAAAGGAAAACCTGTACTCAAAAAATTTATTTGAATTAAGATTAAGACGCAGGTAGACCTTTTTTTAAGTTGGGAAATCATCTAATATCTTTTCTCGCTCTGAGGCGGAGAGGAGGGCGTGTCAGACATTTACTGACTAAAATCACACCCAAGTTCCTTCTTTGCCCCTTGCTTTCCAGTACCACGGGTTTCTTTCGGAAGTCACCCCATGGCCCCGGTAGGCTGTAGCTATAGAAACTGATCTGAATCTGAATGATGGCGATTGGTACTGATCCTGGCACTCAAAAGGCAACTGAAGGAACATAGGTGCGGTTTTAGTCATTATAAGTCTGACAAGCCCTCCTGATCCACCCTAGAGCCACAGAAGTCCTTAGATGAAGACACCTTATAAGAAAAAACCTTTACAATAATAAGTATGATTTATCCTTTATTTATTTACAAGACTGCAACAGAATAAACGGTCCACTTAAGTTTCTGTAAAGCACAGCACTAGTGTTGATAAGTTTACGTTTAAACGTACCCATAGTTCTTACTTCAGGTTTATCTGAGGCACCTCTTTGAAAAATTTAAAAGCATTCTTGATTGAGCACGGCTGGTTTGCACTTTCGCAACAAATTCTTCGGCTAGATTAAAATATTTTTAATGCAACGCTATTCCCTGCTGTTTCATTCTTGAAGAATTTACTGAAAGGAATCTTAGTGTCTAATATAGTATTATAAAGCTGAACAACTAATCTCAGGAGCTACTCTTATTGGAAAAAAGTCGTATATTTTATAAAATAAGGGCACATTACCAATAAATATATCATGCATAATTATTTTACTTTTAAATAGCCATTTATTTCTAATGTTCGAAAACTATTTACATTATATTAAATACAAATTAAAACTATATATACACTTAAACCTACTCCTAACTAAAAAATGACGTCATAAAACTCATCCCCATCGCTGTCGACTAGAAGTGTGCCCAAAAGGCTGGCGGCATTGCCACGTTGAATGGCAATGCTTAATCTCTGACCGAGGTAAAAGCCAGCCCTTGGGCATAATGAAAAGAACACAATCGCTTATATGCCTGAACATAGAAAGTACTTAAGCTAAAAAAATTATAAATTAACATTCAATATGACTATACCTAAGAATGATACTCGAATTAAAATTTATGTCGTGTAAAATATTTTTGTGTTTTTTGTTTAGTGTTGGATAGTCCATCTATGAACCGGCTAGTGACGCACTGCAACGATAAAAACTCCTCAGCCGCCAAACACAAAACTGCACAGAATCGTATTGCGAGAGAGGCGGGGGCGCAGTAGGCGCATAGAGAGGAGGCCTAAGTCCCAGCTGTGGGAGCATTATAAGGCTGATGGCTATGCTATGTTAATATTAGTGTGGTCGGAGTAACTGGTAGCAGATAAATTGAATTACAGAAGATACTAGTATTCTGGCGTACGGTTAGCCTGAAAACCGACTGCAACATACTTTAGACGGAGGCTAGCCAGATGAACAATGTTTGAACGATACAAGTGATAGAACTGGAAAATGTTGTGGAGTACTGCTCTGCAGTGGCAGAATTTAAATCTTTTTTCGTACGATTTTCTTGATTTTAATCTAGATAGGTTTTTTATGAGGATTTTAAAGACCAGCCCCCATAGCCAAGTTACGACCGTTTCGTTTCGATTCTCTTGCGTCGAACGCCTCGAGGTAGCCACGCCTCCAATTTCATTGTTCTGACGTCATCTCAACGCTCAGTCGCATTGCAAGTGTAATACGTAATATTTTGAGGTTTTTAATGACAAAATATATTAAGTTGGTAATTAATGTTATATTTTTCCACCCGCAGTTTTTCATCACAAAAACTGGTAAAAAAAAAAGTGATAAATGAATCAAAAAGATAAGCGTTAGTGTTGCGATTGTAATTATGACTATTTAAAGCGTACACACCATAAATACCGAAACCAAAACAAAAAAAAGGCCTGATAAAAAGATATATAGCAATCTACTAAAGAGTCTGTAATTTCGTTTGGTTATGGTTGGACATAATTCTTTTTGCTATTGATTTCTCATACAGTCCTTTAAGAAATTGCCTAGGTTTGACTTTTGGCGAACAAAAAAAAAATATATATCAGCAATGTATGGCAAAATTTTCATTCCCCTTTACTTTCGTCATATCGCTTGACACAGACAGCAAGCGATGTCTCGTGTCACATCTAGAGAGGCGGTATTGTTGTGAAGTCAGAACTCCTAGGAATGCTGACGCCACACTAGCTCCGTACTTTCGTAATGGCTAAACAACATGTTTGCCCCTGCCTTGCTTTACGACCCCAAAAAAATGCTTTATAAACCCTTCATTTACATTATAAAAAATGCGTACATGTGTTCCCAAAAATATTGCGATTAAAAACAGATTAAATTTTCATCATTCATATTGGTTTTCAACATAATGAATTTTCCTCAAACCGCTTTTTAATGTTTAACGCTTGTAATTAACAAAAATA
This sequence comes from Leucania comma, assembly GCA_958295575.1. Taxonomy (NCBI): domain Eukaryota; kingdom Metazoa; phylum Arthropoda; class Insecta; order Lepidoptera; family Noctuidae; genus Leucania; species Leucania comma. The sequence continues at coordinate 11,044,117 of OY282468.1, forward strand.
CTTCACTGTGATACACTTAATTATCATCTCTTTATATCATTGAATTATTAAATGGAACTACTTAATAATTCATCACAACTCTCAAACAGAAAACATTATTAACTAAATAAATTTCGAGCGAAACTTAATTGTGCAAAAATACGACGCAGTGGAGGAACGTCGGGTAACTGGATTATCGGGAGGGTATACCCTCGGACAAAAGTGATCGTATCCTCCCCTCACAGAAGCTTCGTTTAAAGAAGTAATTACACGAACAGCAAGTTTGGCCGATCTTGTGGTGACGTCATTAGTATGCGACGCACGCATCCCCGACAGAGGCGATAACGCAAATTCGTTTGGCCGAACATCTCGCTAATAGAGTTTCAGTAATTTATAAGACCGTTAAGCCGCAGCTAGACCGGGCCTGCGTAAAACTGTCCGCGGTGAACGTAAAAAGGATTTCATGGTAGACCCTGCTACATATTTGATGGGACTCAATCTTTCGCCGCGCCCTCGAGGTAAGCACGCTTAATTATGAACAAGTCCTGTGGAATTACACGAATTGTTGACTCGCGACCTCTCTGATAAGACGCTGTTTTCTTCTTGTATTTCGTTTATTTAATTGAACTCTTTTAAATATGTGTATTTTCCATTTATTTGGTACGAATACAGACAGACATACACCATTATCTAGATGGCAGATGCTCCAAGCTCGAAATAAGAGACACATTTCGAAATTTAAAAGTCCAAATTAACAAAATGTTGTTTATAAAACTTAAAAAGTACAATTGCGAGTCCAGAATAGTAAAATTTTATAAAGAGATTCTGTTATTTTTTGCAGTGTCTCATGTGGATTATGATAGACCTTCTTAATTAAAATCTCGATGTACTTATAAGCCACAAGCCCGGGCCGCACCTGGGGAGCGCTAAATTACGAGATGCAGCACTACCTACCTCCGACGAGACGATAAAAAATATCTTTATAACAAACAAAGGATATACGTCATACAAAATGCGCCATAACACACTGTGTACTTCAGTTACTTCAATTTTAGTAGGTAGAATATGATTTTTATTCTGCGAAACAGATCTTCAGTTACAAGTTTTTTCAAACAAGCGTGTGACTGCCCCAGACTAGAAATAACTCCTGTATCGTGAATCAGAACATTTATCAGTAGGCCGTACAAATATTTGTCTCGTCCAGGAATCGAACCCGTGACACACAGAGCAGCAGCCAATCGCTCAACCACTGCGCCAACCGTGCCGTTATTAATTTAGCTACTCGACATTTTCTAAGAAAAAGAGATTTTCACTTCTGACATTTATGCCAAAAAAAAGTTAGACTAGTAAACATTGTAGATTCTTCGTAATTAACCGAGTATTATTTATAATAACAAGGACAAAGCGCTATCTCTTAGTTGGTGCGCAAGCCGTCTTAATAAACTAAAACGACCTCTCTTTTGACATCAATTCCCCAAAATTGCCGTCTCAGAGTCAGATTAAAATAATTATGTCTCAGTAAAGCGTTACGTGCCGGTAAATATTCATAATTTATTTAGAAACATGAGGGGCCTGCAGGCCGAGCAGTTTCCTTCACTCCGGCGTCGTTACATCGTCTCAGGCACTTTATGTTAAGAAAATTTCATTTTATAAGCCCTGTGTTCCCCAAAATGTAGGTCTAATTCGCTTAGGCGACGTTTTGTTGCGAATTTTAAGAAATTATTTTAAATATACATTTTTATTCTGTAAGAAAAGAAACTCTCGGATGTGATTAACTTTGCGGATTTTCTTTAGAGTTTGCTCCGAAGCCATCAAAGTCAAATAAAACTTCCATTTCTTGCTTATATTAGAATTAGTTTCTGATCGGATTTCGGTGGTGTCTGAGGAATTCATGGCCAAAGTTACGAAGATTATTTATAGGTAAGTAATAAGAACCAACCAGAACAGCAAAGTTTAGATTTACTTAGGATTTAGAGATAAGGAAGTTTAACGTGATAAATAGCATTGAAACCAATAAATAAAATTTTAACCGGCCAAAAACAGTACATAAATCATCAATACGGGCCCTAAATATTTCGCTACCGTTTGAATTAATAACAAGAAGATATTTCAAATAAACTGGCCGGGTTGAGTTATATAATCCTATACAGTTATCGAGAATATTTTGTCTTTACAAAATATAATAGGCAATATGGACCAATCTGCAAAACGAGGACGCGGCATCCGGCTGAAACGACAGCAGGTCCCAGTGAGCCCGGGGAGCGCCGGGAAGCGCGGCTAACTTGGATTTATATCGTGCAGGAAGCTCCGTTAAAAGTGGGCCGGAAATCGCATCAAGACGCCTTTGCGGCCACTCGCCGACCGCCCGCTGAGAAAATTTATACTCGAACATACTTTAACACGCAGACGAATAATTCTGAATACAAAACAAGTTGTTCTGTACATTTATTGGATTGCTCTTCCGAAACACATGAGTGCACGACACGCCGCCTTCCGCGCCATCGGCCGCGACCCGGCCTCACCTTTACCCTTTATTCCAATAGTTCGAGCTACCTGTCTCCCGATGGTTTTACATCCCTCTAATACGGCGGCCGATCTAAATTCATATGACCGGGAAAACATTTTTGTCCGGAATACTTTCCCCGCTCCCGGCTCCGCCTGCTCGGCGCTCGCCGGCTGCGAGTGCTGCCTCTGTTCGTTTGAGACACAATTGCGCGTGTTTGCATTTTTATCTCCTTGTTTTCGTGGGGTGAATATGAATGCAGTCTTTGTTTGGACGATGCAAAGGTAAATATTAATATTGCATTTGTATTGTCTTCGATGGACCATATTTTTAGGTTTAACGTCGAATATAGTGAGCAATAATGTAGTATCAGATATGTTGTATACAGTTTTACTTGACTTAGTACAAATAAGTTGGAAACGAGTTTTAAATCCCGTTTTATTTCGTATTATTTATTCAGGTTTCATAGAGATATTCCTGACCTCTCATTTTATTTATTCACATTGAGCTTGTGTACGTGTTAAGCAAGTTTACTGTGGGTTCATATTTAATAATAAAAAGTTAGAATATTCGAGTGTATATACGGACTCTGTTACTTAGACGGCGACTAGAACTCAATGTTCCTTATGTGACTTTGTCGCCTTTGCGTCAATTTCTTAGCAACACATTTTATTTTATGAAGAAGTGTTCTTCCTGTCTCTTCCCGGACGTGTCGTAAGCAACCGGTTTTATATAACGAGGTCAGATACTGTTCTCACTTGCTTTTATAAATTTCAGGCCATTTTTGCGGTTTGTAATTTAAGACCAGTTAAAATGTTATTAAGGTTTTAATATAAACGAGACACTAACAATTAGCATCATCGTAAGTAAATCACGTACTTACAAACACCAAAAAATCCGGAATACTTTTATAAAACTTTTAAAGAACTCAAATGAAAAAGTCGTACATCTTACTTTATTTTTCATCTCGCCTGTGTTGTTGATGTTGCTGGCAGAAACAACTTAAACAGTAGTACAGAGAAGTGCGATCTAGTGGCGGTCATAAAATCGTAGTAGTCGGTAATTAACACGTAGCCGGTAATAACGAAAAGAGTATCGCATTCACTATGAGCGTCCGTCTACTCTTACTGTAGACTTGTCAAAGAGTAAATAGAGATGAATAGACGAGGCGTTGTTCTTAGCTGATTCCTTTATTTGTCTCACCAACAATATGTTAGCAATTATACACCGTGAAATTTTAGTGGTTGTTTTCCTGCAGCAGAACGACTTGCCATTATTTTTTATTTTTATTTTTTATTTAAAACCAAAAAAAACCTATTTCACTTAAAAAAATACACTAAAAGGATCAAAATAACTTTAATTTCGGAAGTATTTTTTTTTTTACATTAATTAGTAATATATATTGAAATTGTCTTATTATTTGTTTTCAGTCTGTATCTTGACATCCATTATATATCCATTGCTATTTATTATTCTTTCAGATGATGTTTTATTGTCCAGGCTAATTTTATTTAAGTTGGCTTGTCTGGCTTGATCGTTAATTTCTCAAAAACATTTGTACGCAATCTAGCATATCATAGCGCTCTCTTTATTACCTTGCCACACCACTCTTATTATACCTATGTATAACAATTAAATGATTTTTGACTTTAAAATATTTCAAAAATTATTCATTTAAGAGCACTCACCCTGAAATACATTTTCATACAACCGTTCAGTGTTATGATTTTATTACACATTTTTCTCTTAATATTTTTGAAACACGGGTGTTTTGTGGATATTATCTAGGTTTCTGTTGAAATCAAAACATATTTTTTTGTAAAAAGAATCCAATAGAGGCCTCTAATAATCTACTATTTTGCGTGGAATTAAAAAACATATTTAAAATATATTAAAAAACACTTATTTCCTGGAACAAGTTTGTGAAATACTCAAGTGAGTGGCGGAATTACCGAACGCTAAGGAAGTGTTCAGGCATCATATTTATTTTTTCACGTTGCCTTAATTTCAAATATTGCGTTGGATGAAATAATAGGCTTTTAAAGCATGCTCTCGTTGACGATAGACGAATCGGGAAGTTTCATAGTTTTTTACAGGTAAACACCACTAATGCTAAAGTGTACAAAACGATTATAGAATAAAATATACGCTTTTATACATGATATGTACAACAAATATCGAACAAGGAACAGGTGTCCGCAAACTTTAAGGGCTTGCTCAGTAGACGAAACTAAACGACCTTCCTCAAGATATTTTTTCAGGAAACGAAAAAAAAAAAATCAGCCTCTCCATACAAGATTATAAACTTGATTAGACAGTTTGTATGGAGAGGCCGATTTTTAAACAATTGGATTGGAAAAATCTTTCTATACGGGAGTGCAAGTACATCACGCCACGTCCCACGCAAGCGGAGCAGTAACCAAAGACGCGGGTAAAACCGCAGGGGACAGCTAGTTATTATTATAATAAATGTGTAAGTTTCTTTTTTTTAATTTATATACACTATTGCTGGACCGAGATCCCACCTGATAGTAATGATGAAAATGAATCCGTAGACGAACGATGATAGATAGAATAGAATAACTTTATTGTACACCAAAATAGTAACAATTTACAGGAACTTAAATCTATGGGTACAAGGGCGATCTTATAGCTGACAGCGTTATCTACCAGACAATCTTAGGAGAGACTACGAGTATAAGAACTTAAACTAAAAAAAAAGATAATGATGATGAAAGATTTTAAAGCCTGCTTGCTCGACGGCAAGTAAATAGTAATAGCACGATGGTTGGATTGAAAATCGTTATCACCATCTTCATCATTTCGGCCGAAAAACGTCCACTGTTGGACATAGGCCCCTCCAAAAGAAGGGTATAATCGCCACGCTTGGCAAGCGGGTAATTGTAATGTACAGGGTATGCTGCTGTCCACTCTCTGGTGTGTCCCTTAGTCGCCTTTTACGACACCCATCATCTGATTAAAGATGTCTGATACGATTTAATAAAGAAGGACTGAAAGCAACAAACTGTACAATCCTCACTTATTTATCCTCCTCATAAAGTCCATTCCAGCCCGCACTTTGTGTCACAAAGCTTCTCTAAACTAGTAAAACAAAGTAGTATCGCGTCTGCGTCACGCTGATCACGTTAGCTGCGGCAGCCACATCACGTTCCACGGGAGCTCGTCTCATGCAAGTAATCATAATATCATAAAACTTTTGCACTTCACCGAAAACCCCGCAGATCTTCTCCGGCGTGACGGCTCTGCCAAGTCTCTGTGGGTAATCAGAACTTAATGAAAAGTGCGCTCGGCCGTCAGAGTCTGTGTTACCCAAAATTTTAGGGGTCACGTAAAATATTAAAGCGACGAAATGAAGTGGCCAGAGATTCATTGCTTTTCCTTGTTTTTATTATTCGTAAATAAGACGCCCCAACACGTTTGTGTGTTCATAACATAAAACCGTACTGCAGTAAACTTGCTCCTCAACAGACCGCCTCCACTCGTAAATGTTAACTAGCAACAAATGTACAAATATATGGGTATTTATTAAAGTTTTTGGGTGTGAAAATGTTTGTCTAAAAACTACATACAAGAAAAGAGATAATTTTGCAAGAAAACTTAAGAGTTAATGAGCGTTTTTGAAAAACATAAACGTCTGCAAAATCCTACAAAACGTTCTGCTTTTTTGCATTCGTGGCCATAGAAACTGTTGTGTACAAAGATGAATAAGAAATTGTTGATTGAAATTTCTATCAGAAAAAATCGTAATTATCCAATCACCACTTCTACAAATTACCTTTTTACTCTCTACACAAAATTAATATCAATTAGGGAATCAAATCCCGCAAGCGCAGGATCCCGTTAACGCGGGATTACTCGTGCGGGATCAAACACGCGCTGGCGGGATTGAATTTATGTTTTTAAAACATGGACTTATATGACGCGCCTTATTACTTATTAGTTAGGACCCAGCACAACCACTTTAACATGTGATTTAACAACTTTCCATAAAACTCGTAACTTTTCTGTAAAATTTGTACCTATAGAGATTAATTTTGTTTATTTATTTTTTTCTTTGTACTATGTATTGTGCGTGACTTAAATCGGATACGGAACTCTAAAAGGAACGTAATACGTCAGTTAAAGCACTCTATCTTCCTTAATCTGAAATATCAAACTTTAATTGTTTTTTATTGTTCTTATTTTGTTCTGGAATTGTCTTTTTTTCGTATTTTGCAGTTCAGAGTGGCAATGTAACCTGCAAAATGCAAAAAAAAACTTAAGAAAACTTTAGCATCCCTCTTGAAATAAAATAAAATATTTATATTTTTTTTTATTCACTAGTATCAACGTTAAAATAAACCGTCTGTTGCAGGCCTGATCGAAAGTGTATCCGTGGCCCTGGAACCTTAAAGGTAGCTGAAGGAATACAGGTGGATTTTGGTCAGTAAATGTCTGACACGCCCCCTTAATAAGTCGAGTGAGGAGGAGCACCAACGGCATCCTGAAAGTATTTGTTGCGGACGGGCTGGATGGGCCTACAATGGGTAGGTATATCAAGCTGTATGTATTGCATGGAGCTCGATAACCCATTCTGATTAGATCTCCTGATTGTCTATGTATTTGTATTTTTTGTGATGACCAACTAACATAGTTAATTAAGTAAATTTGTCTGTACTAACTCACTGTGGGCATTGATACCTGAAAATAAAAGATCTATTTTTAATCTACACAAAGTGAAATAAAAAATATAACTCTACGATACTTACACAACATTCTCAAAGTCTAACTTAATATATATGATGTAATAAAATTTAAACACTTTTTTGATGTTATTATCAAAATAACATCTCTCACTCTGGAAATGGGAACACCAACAATAAGCCAATCATTAGGGTATTTTTAATACCGTGCGTTACACATGCGGGAGTGCCCCGCACGCGTAGCCCCCGCAAATGTGTTTTTCATGCAAGTATTTACTCGTATTGTGATGCGTGGTATACATGTGAGACGCGGCCATGATACCGGGGAGCAGACCCGCATGCGGGACAATTCCGCAAGCGTGATATAATCCGCACGTTATCAAAAACAAACTAAAGCCACACAATTTTCTTTCCACTCCATACTCACGAACCGTCAATAAAGATCTATTTAGCATGTATCTAATAACATACATCGGCCGTGAAATTCATGCAAAGCTTGCGGAGTAACGTTGCTGTAACGTGTTACTGGATAAAGGTGAGGAGAGAATACGCCGATGTAAATATGTCTACGAAATATTTGCATGGAGCCTAGGGCTGGGACACTGTTTGTCGATACCTTGAAAATACTTTCGATAAAATGTAGATTGTGAAATAATGTTTTTAGTGAAATGCAGGTTTGGTATGGTTTATGTGCATATATTATGTTATAGTTATACTGCCGCACTAATTAAAAACGCAGTAAGGAAGGATTTTTGGAAAATTGAGTTACTCATAGATTCGGATTCCTCGTAATGAGCTCATAAAAAAATTACTAATAACCTCCTTAATGCACTTTTATTATCGTGGTAGTATATCCGATCAAAATAGTATTTGTGGTTACAATATAATTACATATAAAATTAAATACGCAAATAAATATATGTGACCATGTGGTTACGTTTATTGTTCATTGGACTAAAACTGAATGATTTAGCTGTACCGTCGATGATGCAAGAGTTTATGTAGTAGATAAAAAAAAATCTAATTAAACATAGTTGGCAGTTGACGCACTCAGGCTTTGAAGAAAAGGTCATATTTTTTAAACTGTTTCTGCCCATGTCCAAACAATAAAATGTCCTCCAATACAATTTTTATCTACAAATGATATCCATTACAATGTCAATATGGAAAATCCGATTGTTTTTGGAAAGTGACTTTACTTTCCTTCAAGCATTTAATTGCAGAAGCAATATTAAAATTATGATCACATCTTTTTGTCATCATCACCTTCTATCACAATAATAAAGTTTATCGTTAATAAAAATCAATTATTTTTTGATAGGTTACAACCAAACTGGCTACGCTGTGACGTCATTGCAGCCGCCTACGCTTGCTACGCCGTAGCATTTCGAGGCAATTAAACGCCTACGCAGCAGCGAGAGTTATTGATCCATGACGCATGCAGTGCACGTGTTGAGAAAGTTGAAAATCTTATCACTTAGTAAAGCGTAGGTTATCTAAAGTAATAGAAATAAAAAATGAGTAATTATGTCATTGACATAAAAAACTTGCTGTTATATTTTTGGTCTATTTGCCAGATTAATAAACGATACTATTTCAACTGGTTTATAGTATGTATGGTAATAAGACTAATCTCGAATATTGACTATGTCTGTGTTAGAGTAATAAGATGTTAGCCTAGTCTGCGAGCACTTTATACATTCTTAGAATAGAATAGAATCGTTTATTTCCGAGTATATGGTACATGAAGATCTTAATGTCTCCCTTGTTTTTCTTTATTTCTTATGAACTACAAAAATAAAACATAATAATACTATGAAATGCAAAGTTAACTGCTAACTAAGCTATGGGGAATTTTACAATAAGGGAAAATTCAATTATAGCATTAAATAATTAATCGAATTATTTTTTTCTTTTTAACAAGAAGCAGGTATTTTGTTCTGAGGATAAAGTGAAAATAATGTTATTTTCTGAAGAGAATATCTTTTAACATGACCCATGGTGAATTTACTCAGAATATTATTTAGCACTTTTAGTTCTTAAATTTTAAAATAAAAATACGATGAATCGCTGCGCTGTTATTTTATGGGAAAAGAGGGGGTTCTTTACGTAAATTTTGAGCTAAGAGGAATAATGAAATTTATCGATATTAACCTTCGATATAATCCCATCTCTGAGGTCTGATTTGACAGCGGTAATACTGTGTACGCTTATTTACGTCGTCGGTACAAAAATTTAAGCAAAACGAAATTGGAATTATCCCTTTATTATGTTATTATTTGATATTTGACTCCCGCCCTTCTACTTAAGGCTATTCATTCGGAAAATGTGTATTGTCGCTCTCTGACGAAATCATTTGTCGTATTTGTAACGGTTCTGCTTTTAAATGTCGATTTACTTTGATTCTTGTGCCATTGAGCCGGCTGCGAATGTTCTGATTGGAATGTTTTTCGATAATAATAGACGGTTTGGATGATAGCAAAAGTTTTTATTTGTTTATTTATTTTATAATTTATGTACACACATATAAATGTAGAGGAGATAAAGTATTATGAAAAAAAAAAAATACAAAAGTAAACTGCTTATTTCTTTAAGAAATTTCTTCCAGCAGACCTGCGAAAGGAGGGATGGGAAGAAATAAAGGCAATAGTATGAAGAAGTGAGAAGAGTTTGTGAAATCTTAAATTAAAGCAATAAATACTTACATATACAAGCTATAAATACCTTATACTAAAATAAACACATAATATATAAATATATATATAATTATTATATATATTTGTATATGATGTTTCTAAAATACAAGTCCATTTACGTAGGTTTATCGATGGGATGCATTAACCCATGATTTTGATCTTTCACCTGCTTCTGTTTCTTTTCGTGTCCTGATGCTCTGCAGCATCAATATAATGTAAACAATCAGCTATCCAATTATTTAATGCATGGTCTAGTGTGTTTTGTAAACTGGGACTAACCTATATCTCTGGGACCAAAAAACATATTTCAATGAAAAAAGATAAAAATGACCTTCACTTGCGCCCGTTACCAAAAGGAACCGCATTTCTCAGAAGAGTTAACTGTATAGGACGAATGAAAAATACCCAAAAGAATTATAATTTTTTGACTGGCCTATTGGTCTAGTGGTTGGGGACTGACTAATATAATATCTTTAATTAAACGAGTCAATGACCTTGTAGGTAGTTGTCGGTTGTTGCGTTCTAACTACCTACAGTTCATTGACCTCGATCAGCTGACGTTTACTTAAAGAAATCAATTTCGTACATGCGTAAATTGATTCGAGTTTAAAAAAAGTACTTTATCCTTCATTTTTTCTTTACAAATCGATAGGATTTCATTTACCGAATCGACCCTCCACGGAATTAAAACGACGAAACTTAAAAAAAAAAAAAAAAAAAAAAAAAAAAAAAAAAAAAAAAAAAAAAAACGGTGTATAATATAAGTATGTTTATCAATTAAGTTAAGTAAGCTCTACTTAGCTTAATATAAGTTCATAAAACCCCATAACTGCATTTTCTATTTAAAATTATGATTTCAAAGCTTATTATTTGCATCAAATAGCCGTTAGACTAGGTACTAGACCTTGAATACAAAAACATTCATGTTCAAGGTACTTACGTCATATGCACTGCCAACCGGAAAATGCGGCCTTTAGCATATGGCTTTTCTAATTACCATACTGGTCTAATGAAAGTACCAGTTAGTATGAAACGGCTCTATGATTTTAATCAGGATTAAAAAGAAAACTGAAATCGGAGTAAGGCGGCTCTTTTATTTGATCACATTTTATAAATAATAAACAGCTATTATTTCGCGCGGTTTCGTTCGCGTTACTACATTGCGATTTAATCTTGTTATCAACAAGTTCTTTTTCGCGTGGAACCCTAATTATTCTTCTAAAATAAAGAAGTATGGACCAATGACGCAGCCGGACCAAAATCCGCACCAAACATTAACTTTTTGTGGATGCATTACCACCTGGTGAACCTCATGTGTGTTGTGGTCGTCCCATATACGGCAATTTTGCTTATTAACAAAACCATTCATCCAAAAATGCGAATGGCCATCGCTCAGATTCAGCCAGATCTATGCAGTAGAGTAATTGAAAATTGGACCTCTCGGATCCGTGCCACCGTTCGAAGCCGCGGTGGACATTTAAACGATGTCATATTTCATAAATAATGGCATAAACGGGCCTTTCAAATAAAAAAATAATTTCTTATCTCACATACAGCTTGTTTTAGTTAATTTCAACATCGACCCGTCCTTGTTGAAAGACCCTTTAGATATCGAATATACTTTCATATGTGTTTAGTAAAAAAATATAATATTTTGATTTAACAAGTATACCCTTTAATTTTTGTAGTATATAGGGTGACGGGTAATCAGTGACCGATACTTGTTTTTATATAAAAAAAACGTGGCATTGACTAGTTTATTAGGAAATAACAAAACGTATTACATAAATAACTTAAAAATTAACTGACTACGAATATCTTTAACGTAACTACGTACATATATAAACCACTATTTTTTAATTATTGCACTAATTAAAAAATAGTGATGTATATACTATATTTAAAGGGCTTATTAGAAAAGGTCTTGTTATTATTTAAGTAAAGTCTCAATAAATAATATTCATAAACAGTAAAGTTATGAGCGTTTGTTTATATCCCAAAAAATCACTAAATTTATGGAAACATTGTACATAACCTGTACCTGTTTATTAATGAAAGAATGTCAATAAAAATGGGAAAACACTGCACTTAGTATTTTCTAGTAGTAGTTGTTATGAATGATGGTTTAATTATGAATTATGAATTTACCAATAATGACAAATTTTCGTGGAGAATTTTGGGATTTAGTTTTTTTGTACTTTTGACTACATAAATACGATCAGTAATGGGTACTGATTGCGCCTCATTTTTTTGTGCACTAATAAAAAAATAGGGGTGTATATGTCGTGGCCAGATCATAGAAATTGAATCACTTCATGATATGGCCAAGTAAAACTAGCCAGATTGTTTTAAACGTTAAAGTTTGATGATATTTCAATCCTCGTTTGGCCAATTTTCTTTAGACCTTTTATTACCATAGAAATCCTACATCAATGATATAGCCAAACGCATCGTAAAGTGCAGCGTGAAATATGCTTTAATTTATATAAACCGTTAAATTTTAGTCGTTTTAATCCCGCGGAGGGTCGATTCAGAACATGAAATACTATCGCTTTGTAAAGAAAAAAATAAAGTACTTTTTTTCAAAAACTCGAATTAATATACACTTGTATGAAATTAAATTCTTTAAGTAAACGTCAGCTGAGCGAGGCCAATGAACTGTAGCTAGTTACTACGCAACGACCGACAACTACCTACAAGGTCATTGACTCGTTCGACCCACAGGTGGGTTTTGGTCAATAATACTCGAAACACTTCCTCTAACTCCACCCAGAGTAGCAGAAGTTATTTGATGATTAGCCAGCCAAAAAAAGATACCATATACATACATATATAAATATTCACATTAAAATTTGTTGACAGTTAAGAAAAGTCGTGTTCATTTATCCTACCTAAAATGTCAGCTAGATATTTTCAAGCCACATAGTAACTAGATCCAGGATATTTTACGATTTGTCTCGGCTTGTTCGTCTAATTAGTTACTTAACGAGTGTTGACTGAAGTTTGTAAATAAACTGACACTACAACACTAGTTAGCTCTGTTTTACAACGCTTTTGTTATCTCGTCCATACCTTGCATGATAATGTTTATGAATATGATATACTCTCGAGTTTGCTTAGTAGTTTAGTCTACGTAATGCTTTCTCTTACTACAGCGAGTCTGCGAAATGCTTACGCTAACAACAGCGAGTTCACAAAATACGAAATGCCTACGCCAAACACAGCGAGTCTACAATATGCCTACACCAACTACAGCGAGTCTACGAAATGCCTACGCAGGCAGCTTAAGCTCAATTCTAAGCTACTGCTATGTCCTCTCAAACTTAGTTTGTTTTTTATCTTAATTTTTTTTGGAGTCCCCTTAATTATAATATCTTTTATTTATTATACTATTTATTATTTTATTTGTGTAAGTTTTTATGTAATCTTATCTTGTCTATGATGCTTACGACGTCTGGTAAAATTCTTACGCAGGCTACGCTATGACTACATAACGCCTCCGCCGACTCTACGAATACGAATACGCAGCCTACGCTAAGTCTACGAAATGCCTACGCAGCCTACGCCAAGTCTACGAAATGCCTACGCAGCCTACGCCAAGTCTACGGAATGCTTACGCAGCCTACGCCAAGTCTACGAAATGCCTACGCAGCTTACGCCGAGTCAATGAAATGTCAAACTACGCGCAGACTCCGGAGCAGCGCAATTATTTACAAATGAAAACCAAAAAAATATTTTACCCTCACGAGGCGTTAATTTGATCAACCCTTCAACACTGCTTTCTAACAAGGAGAGAAAGATATCGCAAGTAAGATACTTCAGAATGACAGATCTGAAAGTAAGGAACTAGTGGGTGGAATAGAGTGTGCTAGACAAACGCGATGTTATCCCGACGAGTGGATCCCTCCATCCCTCCCGACTGAGGCTCCTTTCACTCTTTTATATTAACTTTTGTAGATATATTCCGAATATCTTGTGGGTCTTGTGAGTTATTCTTTTAAAATATTTTAAAAGAAATATCAGAATAATGTAAGTTGTTTGATGCATGAGTTTCTTTTCAATACTTTACTTTATTAAGCATTTTGAATATATGTACAGTGAAAGACGATGACGCTGTCAATATCACCTTACCTAAAGTATGGTTCTATGAAGCAATTTGATGTGAGATATTTGTAATGTAGATATGTGTTGTCCCCGTCCTAATCTATAAACGATGAACCAAATACGCTAGCAACTATAGTTTCATTTATTTATTATATATTCCTTTAATAAGGAATGCACGTATTTTTTTTTAATCTATGCTAATAATACTGTATTTGTTTGTATGACTAACCTCATTCGCACTTACGGTTTATAAGTTGGAATTGAAAATATCTTTAAGTGTTGGGTAGACCATTTATTGAGGCTATATATATATATAATAGGTGCGAAGCTGTCTGTTAAAGCTTTGGCGTTAAAGTTCTTCAGGCTAATGGTCGCGATAAAAAATGCGAAGAAGACAGATTGAACAATAAAATTTTTAAAACCAGTTACATATCGATGGCTTTTCGCTAAATTTTGATTATTTTTTCACAATTAATATCCTATTTTTGCATATTTATTAATGAACTGGTTGGTTAGATAACATTTTTTTTTTGTTCATACATGTCTTTTTTTATAGGGAAAATATTCAAATAACTACTTCATCTCTGCGTTCCCGAGCCACGTTAACTCTTTGAAAACACTCTATAGTCTATGCATATATTTAAGATGTATTACCCTATTGTAAGATTTTTAATATCATCATTCATTCCGTATGCCTCTCATCATTTCTCACAACTCCACTTCAAAGTTTTATTATCAGCACCATATTGTATGCTACGCAGTAGTTCATATTAATAAAATGCAAATTGAAAGCATTAAACAATAGTACGGTGATCATAAATAGCTGACAATCACGCCTCACGTATTCAATTAGCGTTGTGATGGGAGAAATATAAAGCATTTTATTAATCACAGAAGAAATTAATGTTTTTACATTACGACTGTTAAATGGCCGCGTGCCATGAAATATGGGCTGGTAATTTCATTATAGTTATTTGGGCACTGTAGAATGTGGTCCGTATTCAAATTTGGATGAATGCGAGTTTTACAAAATTTTTCATTAATTTTGCACAGATTTGTTCACTTTGAAATAAATATCTGAGGAAGTTCAGTACCTCTACCATGAGTTTTAAGCAATAGTATTCGTCGCTACTCGATATCGACGCCGTAAATATTTTTTATGGCAAATTTTGGTTCTGCAAGTGACCGCTAGAGACGCTGCAAAATTTGCCATACAAAATATTTACGGCCCGCATACGTAAAACGCGTTGGAAGAATCAGAATTAGAATCAGAATAGTTTATTTCAAATAGACCAATTACAGGCACTTTTGAATTGCCAAAATGTCGGTCAGTCCAAAAAAAAAGTGAAGCTAAATTGCATGTTCCAAAGCGTAGATCTCTATGGAGAAGAACGTGCAAGAAACTCCATGGACACTCTTTTAAAATCATATTATGAGTTACATAAAAGGCTTCTTATATGGTGGATCAATGACCTAGTCAGGGTCACGGGAATTCCATGGATGCAAGATACGTAGGACCGGTCCTTAATGTCGACACTCGTGGTAGGCCTATAGATATTCCCACCCATACCAAAAACAAATTTAGAAATGTTTGGTGTTGCGTAAATTAAGCAGGTCCAACTGGTCACATTAAGGGTCGGTTCATATCTGACGGAAAATGCGTTAAGCGTATCGAGTTTATACTATAATTTACGGTCGACGCATCATCGGTTAAGTGTGAAAGGTCGAATGTTTTACTATATATTTGTCTTTCCTGGCGTTATGCGACCGATAATACGCGACGCATTTTCCGTCAGATATGTACCAACCCTTATAGTCGACGAGCTGACTACTAACTAGTCGTCGACTAAACTAGGCTTGTCGGACAAATCCATAGTCGACCCGTCTCTACTGTGTAGGTACTCATTTTCGTTATACTCAGCATAACAATAAGCTAGGTAACGATGTCTTAAACCTGTAACACAATACGCGTTACCAAAGAAAATGGCGATTATAAACAAAAAGCTAATTAACGCCTTCGTTTAATATCTCGCTATTGTGTTACGAGTATCGGGTTTACTAATTTGTTAGCAGGTTTTATTTATTGAGCCATCTTGTTGCTTAATAATGTCTTACATTTTTAAGGCGAAAATTGTGTCTGACTATGTGTGTATATGTTACTTCTTCACACTCTAACGGCTGAATAGAATTCATTGTTTAGCACACGGGTAGACCATCTCCATCAGACTCATCATCTGAAATAGCAATTTTTTTTATAGATAGGAAAATCATCCAATGAAATCTCCCGCCCTTGGGCGGAGCGGGAGATAGTGTCAGACTTTTACTGACTAAAAACCCACTGCTATTTCTTCTCTGCCTTCGTTCCAGAGCTCCGGGGTTCACTTTCACACAACCTGTGGTCCCAGTAGGCTTCGACCCTGCTGGGCCCTTACTGTTTGCTGACATCTCCTGGAGGCGAGTGTGGCGTCCGCGTCGTTGAAGACTTGGGCTCGGTCCAGATGTTTACTGATGGTCATTGCTCGCCATCCGTAAGCCAGCGCCTTTGGTCCCGGGGGGTATTTATTCACTCAGGACAATTTCCTAATTTCACACGAGTGAAGCCGTTGGTATTCGTTAGTTTTATAATAAAGGTGACATCTATTTTACAATTCTGGAAGAGTATTTCTGGCGATCAATGCAAATACAAATAGTTCGACTCCACTCAATCACATAAGTGTACATATTTCAAGGAGAGGTATCAACTGGCTGGAACAATTTGCATATTTGGTTTATGAAACGATCAAAAATCATTCAGATGTGTGTTCCCTCATCATCATCTATCGCAAAATTTCAAGTATCAGTTTACCAGCCTTCCACGAGATTGTTGTCTTCTTCAGTGCTTAATGTTGACCAATACGTTGAACTCTTGGAAGATGACTTGCCTCAATTACGGATTATCTCGACAATCTGACTTTCCCAGAAACAGTAAGCAGCCGCTCTACGGTAGAAGACTAGCTTCAGACCTTACAGGATTACTGTTTACGCTTAGGTGGACTTGTGTTGCTCCACATCGGTGAAGCTGTCGACAACCTTACCATGGCCTCCCGACTGCAAGAGCACTGGCCACATACTGCAGCATCCTTGCGTCAACGATATCATTAGTAGAACTAAGCAGCTTGGTACGTGACGGTGACAATAGACTTAATAACATGATATTGGAGCCGTGGAAAATGGTAAGCCTCTGAAGTAAAAGGTAACTTGGATCAGCACTGCGTGGCATGGACGATGCCGTTACGGCTGAGAAGGCCTTCAAGCAGGACAAATTACAGTTTTAATCCTTTTAGGGTCTAAACGCTTGGGCCATGGGACCCAACCGCGTGTTGTCTTTTACAGACTGATCTGACACTTTGTGTGACCAATGGGCTAGCTCGTTTTTGATCCAAAGAAAGCATTACAATTCAACGTGGCAATGCTGCCAGTTTTCTGGTAAAGTTTCCGGATGACATCGGTGTGGTAGAGTACTTCGACGCTAAGTGTATTTAAATTAAGTTTATTCGTCAGTTAAATTCAAAATTTAATGTATGGTATCTCGACGACGGAACCCTGGGAGGCGATGCAGACACAGTTTTAAATGATTTACATATACTGAAAAATCAACTTCACTTAATAGGACTTGACCTCAACCTATCTAAATGCGAGTTATTCATATCTGACAGTACTGACAGACAACTGACTCTTTCCAAATTCAACTCAATAGCCCCTGACATAAAAATTATAGAAAGAAGCTCTCTTCGTCTCCTTGGGTCTCCTATTTTCGAGGATTCCTTTCCCAATTTTGTTGAGGAAAAAATTCAAAATTTTAATGATATTTCGGAGAGATTGCTTGAAATTAATATGCATTCGGCCATCACCTTAATTCGTTTCTGCTGTTTCGGCCCTAAATTAACATATTTCCTGCGCGCTTCTCATTTATGGAAACACCACCATCTTTTGGAAAAAATGGACCAAATTATCCGGCATACCCTTACGTCAATTTTAAACGTGGCCATGGATGACCGAGCTTGGGCTCAAGCTACCCTTCCCATCCGTATGGGAGGCCTCGGCGTCCGCAAAATTTCTAGTATTAGTTTACCTGCTTTTATATCCTCGGTACACGGCACTGAGAAGTTAATCAGGAATATCCTATCTCCCTCACTGATTGATTTCAATGTGCCGTGCTTCACCGAGGCTATAGATGCCTGGAGACTCGCTTGCCCGAATACAAATCCGCCCATCAACCCGGCTTCCCAGAGACGGTGGGATGAGCCGCTCTGCAAAGTAGTTCAGGAAAACCTAATTCTATCTTCTGCTACCACTGCGGAGCGTGCGCGCCTGCTGGCTGTGGGAAATTGGGAGTCAGGCCTTTGGCTTCACGCACTGCCGTCGTCGAATATTGGCACCTTGTTCGACGATACTACTTTCCGCCTAGCTGTTGCCCTACGCCTTGGCGCTCCTTGCTGTTCTCCTCATCGCTGCCACTGTGGCGAAGTTGTCAACAGCCTCGGTCACCACCATAGATATCCGGAGATATGCCTTCATTGCAAAGAAATAAGAAATCCTTGCGCAACCGCTTATCTCCCACCAAAATAATTACAACATTCACAAATAGTGTATTTACGACACACACTCAAAATTTGTACACGCACACTAAGAAGAAAGCAGCTACACTAAATCAATTTCTAATAGCACACATAAATAGAATGGGCGGGGCATTCGCTTGTAAGCACGGAAACATTCAATGCACACGCATGCATTAGAGCATCGAACCGATTGTCGATAATTGTTATCGATATTTAATTTCAGCATATTCTTGTAATATAATTACTTCGTCTAATTTTCTTTAAATAATTTCTTTTTTATATACTTATCCGAAAAGTGAGTAATGATTATAAAATAAAATAGGAATTAGTTTTTTTATATCGTATTACCGGTTCAAGGGAACTTTCTCGGTTAAATATCATGCTGTTATTATTAAACAATATATTACTTAATCTTAACTATATGATTTTAATCTTATGTGACTACCTACATTCAGAGTTGGTTTAAACATTTAGGTAAATTTTATACACGTATTCAAACTCGCTAGCGTTAACATAAATTTCTATGGAATCAAAATAGCGTCATTTAGCAAACTCGTTTTTATTTTAAACAAATTGTAGGTAGTTGATGCTGACAGGATCGAATTCGTTATGATGAAATAACTCACACTAACTACTCAAAATAAATACATCTGACAAAAAAATACTGGTCAAGTGTGAATCCGTCTTGCGCACCAAGGATTCCGTATAAAGGGTATAGCGAGGTAAGGAGCACGAAATGGCCCCCACGGCCCATGACGGAATTATCATTTGTACTGGTATTGGCACTCTAAAACAATACGAAATGTAAGGTCGTTGACCCCTGACCTTGACCTGTCTTTGAGATATTCGAGAAAGTTCGTATGCGCGCCGATTTTTTCATAATTTTTTTTCCGAAAAACTATAAAAGCTAGAAGGATGGGACCAATTGCGTATAATGAGGGATACTTTGAAAAATATTCTGTATTTTTTTCAGAGTTCTCGTGAAATGACAACTGTGTAAAATAATTAAACAAAATATAAATAATTTTTTTTAGTACTGTTCTATTATGTCTACCGCGCCAAAAAAAATATATAATACTCTTTGATTTATATACTTATACCATACAAAAGCTGATCAAAATCAAAGAGGCGCTTCTTGAGTAATTATGAGAATTACTTAGTGTGCGTACGGCTGGTAGGAACTAATTAAAGAGGTCATTTTTGGATTAATTATTATAATTACATGTTGAACATAATTTTAATCATCATCATCACTATTTTCATTTATCACAACATTGACTGCATCATTTGAAAATATTTTCGACAGAATTTCAGCAGGACGTAAAATGCGAGATAGATATCTCGCATGAGCTAAATAATATATTACACTTGCGACATGAGCGCAGCATCCAACTGTCCTGTTTCCATTCGGACAATCACAACAATATCCTCGGATTCCTTCGACACTGTTCTTATTAGGAACATAATCAATGAACAATCGGTAATATTTACTATTTACATGTCTGGAACGAACATTTAACTTGATGATAGTTGGGGTTTGTTTGACGTAATATATATAGAGATTGCTCTTGTCGTCCATTATTTCAGTGAGGTATGAAACAGCTAATGAGAGCTGATAGGAACCTGTAAATAATATTCTTAATTGTTCTTCGTTTAGTCTTGGAAAATCTAAAATTTCTGATGACACCAGTTGTTGAAAAGCCGTTTTTCTTCGATTCCAGTGCTGCTTTTCTACCTCTTCACTTAAAGAATTTGGTAACGCCAGTCGCTCTTTAAAGTATTGAACAATTGTCTCATTTAAGCCTGTATCAGAATCCAATCGCTTACTGAATTTGTTGTGTAAAAATCCAACAACTTTGCATAATAGACTTACTTTTGGAAGCATTTTATTATCAAGATTGTTATGAAGCAAATTATATTTCTGAGCAATAGCTCCGTGCACAGCTTCGACTACCCATCGGATTTTAGTCACTTGTCGTGACATATTGGCTTCATCGGTAGGTAACTGGGCTCGATTACCTTTAATCGCCGGCATTAACACGGTGTAGCCTTCTTTGGTGATGTCGCCAACGGCGTCACGAAATCCACGATCTACGACAAATACATCATTCCGACGTAATAGAGTTTTAAGTTTAGCATCCTGTAACACTTTCTTCATAATAGTGGCATCATTTTCCGTTCCATAAAATGGCCCAGCAAAATCAACTATAAACCCGTTCGTAGTACAGATTGTGAACGGTTTGCATAAATGGGTTTTCTTTTGCCCAGAATACGATTTTCTCTGGTATTCATTGTTAAAACTTTTTTGATGCCTGATATAAGTGCCGTCAAATATCAATACCAGCTGATCATCTCTAAGGTTCAATAACATTCGAGCTGTTAAACTTGTGTTCTTTATTAAATCTTCTCGAGAAACGGAGGTTAATCCAAAATGAAGCAAAATATCAGTCTTAAAACTTCTTAATACTTCCTTAAAAAATGTCGACACATGTTGTTCGTATGGTAAACCCAGCACTCCTGCTATCACTGAATTAGAATTTCCAGTTTTTAATTTAAACAAGAATACAACTAACGCTTGAGTCACAGTGCGTATGCTTGTGTTTCGCATAGAAGTCAATAGCTGTCTTAATTCAATAATGTTTTGCCAACAAAGCCCTGTCAATATCCTTATCTGATTTTCAGACATATCATTTTCAATTTTGTCGAAAAGCGACATCCCTGCTCTTTCTGAAAGTGATTTTAAAAAATGAGCAACTTCTTTAGAGTTCATTTTACTGGTGTTAGATACTACACGTAGGTGCACCAACTCGTCTTTATAAAAGTTTTTTCCTATTATATGTGTGCAGCAACAACGGTTATCCTCTGGTATAAAAATCCCAATGTTTGTATAAGCCTCGTAACGCGCTTCAAAAGGTACTCGCATTAAGTTTGTTGTGGATCGACATATACAACAATACTTGTGGGTGGATACAACACGTGGTATATGTACATATATAAATTCGTCGTTTTGGGCAACATGCGAAAAAACATCATCGCCATCATCATCATCATCATCGTGGTCGCTTTCGGAACTGCATGGTAAATTCATTTCACATTCTTGTTGGAATGAAGCATTAGAAGATGTTTCCCCAACTGCTAAGTGTTCACCAGACTCCTGTTCGCCTTCACACTCTACCAGGGTAGATGCCGCAGAAGTTGATGCAACGTTTGATTTGCTATTGTAAATAATTAACCGACACTTTCCACACAATACGTCACCAACAGAAACTGTTTTTTTACTCGAGTCACTATATAGTCTAGCGTCCTCTTCACTAGTGATAACTTTTTTTCTTCCGCGAACTTTATGCACGAAAGTGTCACAAATAATACAGTTCACAAACATTGTTATCACCCGTGGTTATCACCATACAACTTGCGACAGGCATACGCAATTATTCTCACCGAATGACCTATTAGGTAATTTATATTTGTGTGTGGTTTCCTTAACACGGAAGACTAAAGCAACCATGCGTGAAATCGTATTTGTAATGACACGAATACACTTATAATAATCTATTGAACATGAATAAACACGTTTGTTTTCTAGTCCGCGCGGGCGCCCACTGTACACGATCGAACAAGTTTTCTTTAGATATTACTCAAGAAGCGCCTCTTTGATTTTGATCAGCTTTTGTATGGTATAAGTATATAAATCAAAGAGTATTATATATTTTTTTTGGCGCGGTAGACATAATAGAACAGTACTAAAAAAAATTATTTATATTTTGTTTAATTATTTTACACAGTTGTCATTTCACGAGAACTCTGAAAAAAATACAGAATATTTTTCAAAGTATCCCTCATTATACGCAATTGGTCCCATCCTTCTAGCTTTTATAGTTTTTCGGAAAAAAAATTATGAAAAAATCGGCGCGCATACGAACTTTCTCGAATATCTCAAAGACAGGTCAAGGTCAGGGGTCAACGACCTTACATTTCGTATTGTTTTAGAGTGCCAATACCAGTACAAATGATAATTCCGTCATGGGCCGTGGGGGCCATTTCGTGCTCCTTACCTCGCTATACCCTTTACCTATGTAAATGGTTCAATTACAAAATTTCTCAAAGACTTTTCCGAATCGCAAAAAAAGATATTTTTTTCATCACAAATCTTTGCTGGAATTGAGTTACACAGTCGTACTGCATGAAAACAGAAGGAGTTGGAATAGAAATTATATTATTATAAGTTGGAGAATTATATCAAGATAAAAATGCTTGGATCAATGCTGGTCCAGCTCCACTACAACTAGGGCGTACGAAAACACCAAATACCCAGATTTTAAAAAATAATGATTTAATAGTTTTGCATAGCGAACATAAAATATTGTAACTTTTGACCAAAAATAAATAACTGTATAAAATTATACTTGTTTATCGTGCTACTTATCATATTGTACTATAATTTTTGATCATCTCAATCTTTAGATATAATGTCAATTTAAGTTCACGGGTATTGAAATAACAATACCTTAATTTCGTTCAAACAACATTCATTCAATAACTAATTTAACTCTTACTATACATGTAATACGACAATATTCGTAATACGACAATATTCATAGAAATGTAAAAAAATATATTGAACTGCGAATAATACGCATATCGATAAAATCAGCCTCACGCACTCGATTGCACCTCTCTAAATCTTGAACGGTCATTGCGGTCATTGCGTTTGGGAAGATTCGGGCTAGTTCGGTCTAGTTCGTGTCGTTCCGAACTTGAGTTCGTGAAATATTTAAAAATTGATTTAAAATATAAAACAGTGACTTAATTGTTTAATTACCGGTGGCAGGATACGCCATTTGTCTTCAGGTTGATGATATGTGACCTACTTTTGCATATAATTACTGCACAACTCGGCATTTTGGTTTTTTACGCATCAGTAGTACCCTGTACGCAATTGCAAAGCGAATGAATGAAGCGTACAGCCGTTGTTCGATTATAAGGGTCGTTTGCCCAGATCGAGGCGCCACGTGCCACGCCCCCAAGGCATATCCCTCGATATCCGTGGTCACCACGGTCTGTCATGCTGCCGAAGCGCGGGACGCATAGCGCGGCACGCGAATATTAACGACATTATCCGACGAGCCCTTGTCACCGTCGGCGTCCCGGCTGTTTTGGAACCGCATGGGCTGGCACGCGACGATGGTAAGAGACCGGACGGTATGTCATTATTTCCGTGGAAGATCGGTAGACCTTTAGTGTGGGACGCTACCTGTGTCGACACTCTTGCGCCATCCCATCTTCCTAGCTCTTCGTGCTGTGCTGGTGCTGCCGCTGCGGCTGCGGAGAACCTCAAGCGGCGGAAATATAACAACCTTGTCGGCAGTTATATTTTTGAGCCGTTTGGGGTTGAAACTCTTGGGCCGTGGGGACCGAGTGCTCATGCGCTTTTTAAAGATCTCTCTAAACGTTTAGTTGACACTTCGCGTGACCCAAGGGCTGGCTTTTACCTCGGTCAGAGATTAAGCATTGCCATTCAACGTGGCAATGCCGCCAGCCTTCTGGGCACACTTCCAGTCGACAGCGATGCGGATGAGTTCTATGACGCCATTTTTTAGTTAGGAGTAGGTTTAAGTGTATATATAGTTTTAATTTGTATTTTATAAAGTTGTTGAATTTAATGTTTCTTCATAATATATAGTAGATAATGACTTAATAATAAATATCTTTAAAGTTAAGTTGCTCAAATTAAGTTTATATATATAGTTTACATCGGTAGCTTTAGTATAAACTGTTAATTAATGTTAAAATTATTTGTGTTAATAAATAAAACCTTGTAAATCTCAATTATTAATTCATCATAGATACCTTGACAGAATATGCAAGGCTTATGTTTTATACAGTGCCATATTTTCGGATAATTGTAACGGCAATTCTGTAGCATTTTGAAATGAAAATCATGAAAGTGCATTAGTCTGGACAGTTTGACAGCTGGCAGTTAGCCGAGCCTTATTTTAAGCTTGTTTCAGAGATTTGTGAATTATAATCAAGTTTATACTTACCTCTCCTATGGGTTAATGAAAGTTGTGGAAAAAAAAAACATAATATTTTTGTGCTTAGGCACTTATAAAATGTCAGCAACTAACGCACGGTTCTGATTGGTCGTTTTCTATGGAGAAGTACTGGGAAGAATCTATACGATTACTCTTTAAAAAAGATGATTGATTTTACAATATTTCCTTATTACAATATTAAGGTATGAGCGGATAGTGTAGACCAGTCGACACCTCTTTTATGTCTTTATTGGCTGGCCTGAGTCAAGCTTCGTAAGAGCAAACATGCTCGGGAGCGGCATATACACCGTTAAATTTTGGTCTTTTTAATCCCGCGGAGGGTCGATTCGGTACATGAAATACTATCGATTTATAAAGATAAAATTAAGGTAGAGATCTTAACCGTACTTCCGTGATTGAAAATAAATAAATACAAAAAAATAATAATAAATATTTTTTATTTGCCGGATTAACTAGACTGTTTTGCTAGAACTGTAAAAATTTCGAATTCATCGATAATTTCTTGTGAAGTTTTCATTTTTATCATTAGCCAATTTTAAATACTAGAAGTTTAGGTAGCAGTTTTCCTGGAAAATACACTTAAGTACCTACAGAAACCTTACCATCTTGGTAAACTTTCACCTTGCAACGACATTCGCACTAACTAACGCGCGGTGAAGGTCAGGGCTTCTCTAGAGAAAACTTAAATTTCATTGCTTCTGCTATATCTCATCGTTGAAATATTGAACAGCGTAAATAGCTGCCATTAAGATATAAGTACAGAGACACAGTCGAAAATGTCTCAAATAGACTCATAATTCTTGATACTACTGTAATTTTATTATAGAGTTGAGATGAAAAGCATTCCGTAATGCAATAAAGCGGTTCTTAGTTGTTACTCTGAAAACAATTCAAACTGAGTTATTCGTAGTAGCTGGCAGTAAGTCCGGGCCTTACATGGCGTATAATGGTATGACACGACAAACAGCTTTAAGTGTGTAAAATATGGCATGTGACGTCAGCCAAGCGCAGCACGCGGGACTTTATAGAGTAGCCTAGCAGCCAGCCGCCTTGACTAGCTCCGGAAGCGAACCCACGACGCCTCCCGCCGCCGTCCGCCGCCGCCGCCGCCACGCGTCTACACGCTTTCGAATATTTTTATGTGCACTTACGCAATATGCATTTTTCCCCAACTGAAAACTTACTGCAACGACTCGGATGCCTATTAAATTTTGGATTTTATCGTGTTTACCGAAATATTAGTTATCTGTTTACTTGGATTTTTGCTGACTACGAAATGGGTTTGAGTAACTCATCAACTGTGCAGTGTTTTCCCAACAATATTGGAGTCGGTTCCAAGCCTTGGATATTTTACATGCAGCGACTACTTTTCGTCTGTTTTTATTATTGATACACTTACCCTTAACCAATACTATTAAAAAACTCTCATGTGGAAATAACTTTCGTATTTTTTTTTTTTGTGACGTTCCTAAAAATTTACATTTTTTCAGATTTTTTCCTATACTTGTGCTTCCTGAAATTTGGCATGAAAGTGTCAAAATATTTTTTTTGCGACATATAGGCCGTATCTTTTTTTTTTGTTACATAGTTTGATTCTTTTCTCCGCAAAGGAACTGCAGACCTGAGTATACGGTTTAAAATTCAATTCGATACCTTCACGTGTTCCCGAGATAAAGGGTCTTGACGGACAAAGGGACAACGAAGTGATCCTTTTGAGGAACGGAACCCTGTAAAAAGCAGCGGTGGACGCCTTTCTACAAAAAAATAACACTAATATTATAACCCGGAGAACACGGTGGAGCACACTGTAGAGGTGTGCCCCGCCTGGGTGGAGCATCGCCGTGTCCTCATTGGAGCGATCGGCGGCAGCGATCTCTCTCGCCGAGCCTTAGTTCAGGCCATGGTTCGGAGTGAGGAGGGATGGCAGGCGGTCACCTCCTTCTGCGAAGCAGTAATGCTAGCAATGGAGGAGGCCGACCGCATCAGGCAGAGGCAACGGGGCGCTCGCCCCAGCCGCCGCCGGGATTCCGATCCCGATTTCCGGCCACCGTAGGTGCGGGCTTGCGGATGGCGTGCAATTGGTAGCACGCTGTCCGATCGTCCGGTAATCGACCGGACCGAGCCCAAGTCGTCGACGGCGCGTACTATTCCCGCGCGCCTTAAGGAGCTGTCAGCAAACCGTAGAGGCCCAGCCTGCTAGCTGCAGGCAGGGTCGAAGCCTGCTGGGGGCATGGGTCAGCTTCCGAAAGGAATACCCGGCCTCGGCACGATAGGTAACGAAGGAACGGGATAGGTTTTTAGTCAGTAAGAGTCTGACACTACTTCCCGGAACAACTTGTGACCCACGGATGCCCCTCAAGTTGAAGGGTAAAATCTACAAGTCCGTGATAAGGCCTGTCAAAAGACGGAAGAAAAAAGATTGCACGTAGCGGAGATGAGAATGTTGAGATGGATGTGTGGTGTGACGAGAATGGATAAAGTGAGAAATGAGTATATTAGGGGAAGTTTGAAAGTGGCGCCAGTGACTGAAAAGTTGAAAGGAAATCGTTTGTCTTGGTATGGTCATGTGAAGAGGACGGATGAAACGCATGTTACTAAAAGAGTTATGAGTTTACATGTGGATGGATGGAGAAGGAGAGGGAGGCCAAAGAAGAGATGGATGGATTGTGTGAGGAGTAATATGAAAGAAAAGGGAGTTAGTGATAGCGTGACGAGTGACAGGAGAAAATGGAAGAAAAAAAATGTGTTGCGTCGACACCAAATAAAACGGGATAAGGGCAGGTAGATGATGATGAAAAAAAAAACACTAATACTGGACGGACTTCGATGAAATTTAGCGCACGGGTAGACCACGTCACAGAATAGTCGGTACATAGGATAATATTTGCATACATCCACGAATATATTCCCTTAGGTCAATTTTCATCTTTGTAACGGGCGGAACCACTGCAGCAAACGGTATGTAAGAAAAACATTACAGCCTACACGAGACAGTGTACAGTCACTCAATATGTTACGAGTCTAAAATCTGTCCCAAGCGCCGCCAAGCCGTTTCGGCTAATAACTGCCTATGCATAAGTAAGAGCTAAGTAATGAACCGAACTAAAATTACTCGCATGTAACAGACACATCATTATGGAACAAAGACTTCTGAAGACGGTATTCATCGTATAGGATGGAAGCCTTCACTGGCTTCCTAATATTTCAACAATACTTGTGTACACATGACGTCAATCTTGCCTTTCTCTTGATTTTATTACACAGACAATTATTATTTTTTGTATGCTCATTATTTGGTCTTTGAACTAGATATCGAGTTATCTCATGACGTTTTTTTTTTGCTTCAGCCTTTTAATGTTCCCTCTGCTGGGACTCAGGCCTCCTCTCTAGGAGAGGGAATGGGCCGTAATCCATCACGCGGGCCCAGTGTGGGTTGGTGGATGTCACATGTCTTCGAATTTTTGGTTCTAGGACATGCCGGTTTCCTCACGATGTTTTCCTTCACCGTTTTTAAGAGCAGTGGTGATGAAATAAATTACACAAAGTATTGCGCCTGGCTGGGTTTGAACCCGCGACCTACAAGTCGTAAGTCGGAACCGTTACCACTCGGCCACCACTGCTCTCAACTTCATTCTCATGAGTTTAACGATTATCTATTTTCGTTTTTGTTTTAGTTTTATTTATGGTTAGTGAGGATAACAGTTTCAATGAAGTGATAACTTATTAACAAAGCGTTAATAAATGACAGTTCTAGAAATTAAATAAGTTGTTGAATTTGTGGTTCACTATACACTATTTAATGATTTAACCAAACCCCTAGATACTACACTTTTTTTTTTACTCTTATTGACTAAAATCGCCCCGGTGTTCCCTCGTACACTTGTGTCGGGGGCTGCTGGTGCAGTTTGACTTCCGCTGCCCCAGACTAGCGGTGACCTAAACCCCGTGGGTCTCCTGCCATACTGGTAGGTACTACACGTGATCCAAGTGCTGGCTTTTGTCTCAGGGGCCGTTCAAGTATTACGTAAGCAGATTTTTCGCAATTAGTACTCCCCTCCCTCCTCCTCGTTAGCAAAAGTAAGCAAAGATCTAACCCTTATCTAGTACTTTATTTTTTTATTTTATCTTAACAAATCGATAGTGTTTCATGTACCGGATCGACCCTCCACGGGATTAAAACGATCAAAATTTAACGGTGTATAGTATAGCTATTACCTTGTTAATTGAACATTTTTAATAATGTGTATATTTCTCTATAAGTTTCTTTCAAAGAAGTTGCTGATAAGTTAACATTATTTTGTAAGAGTTGATTTCCGAATAGAACCGATAGATCCTGTTCCGATAAATCCTGTCATAACAAAGGAAATATCAGTGCCGTATAACTAAGCCATTAACTCAAATGACCAGAACCAAATTCTCATAAAGATATATTGTATTAACTATATTAAGTTAGACAATTACCGGCGCACGACATGGCAGGACGGCGGCACGCAGGAGATTGGATGACGCACAACCGACACGACTCAATTGTAATCGAAGCCATGGAAATCGATGAACTATCCGGAGTGACGTCACCTCACGTCACGGATACCATGCAGTGACGGATCAAGTCAGCATGCGGCCTGTAGCAAATTCTACAAGGAGGGGCCCCTAAATCTTTATAAATGAAAACGAAATAAATTTTAATTTAAAATGCAGTTTTCCCGTCCGAATATAATTTAAGCTACTTCAATAGGCTCTTAATAAGCGATTGCATCACTGGTAGGTCGCAGTCGAGGACCAATTTATGTCAATAAAAAAAAAAGCCGCGGGGCTCTGGTCCATAGGTAGCCTGCAGTGTCTTTATCTTTGTTATTATGTTGTAATTACAAGAATTTCTGTTCTTATATGTATCACTCCTTATTTCGAGAATGCTGGTTGACCTGTAATTGGCGACTGTGTAAGACTTAGGCCAATTGTTATTCTTATTTGTAAAATGCTGTACACAGAAGCTGTTGGTCTTACCTTAATAAATAAATAAATAAATCAAGAAACTGTAATTTAGATTTCTTATAGTACAGGTATCAAGACTACTTGTACATCCAAGCGGGGGGCCCCAATGCACGGGCCCCATAGCTATTCTTGCTACATGGTTAATCCGCCACTGATGCCATGCCGTCACCATCCCACAGCCTCCTACTGTAATTACGGACAGCTGCCAAAAACACTCGAATAACACTCTATATCACACCATACAATGCAATTTTATTGACGAAACTGACCCATTTTATGAAAACTAAATTGCAGTTACTATTTACAAAGCAAGAAAGAAATTTTAACCATGTTTGTTACATACTACTCTGCCCTAGATTTTGGGAAGAAATTAAGATACAATGTTTTTAAGGTTAACCGGGAAGAAGTTACGTAAAGTTTAAGATAAAGACGGAGAAGAATTTCGTATACAATGTCGGGGAGGAAATTGGTGGAGTTTAAGCGTAAAAAAATATGTTGTTCCTTGTCTAACATACTACAAATTAATGCTACTAAGGAAAAAATTACGAAGCTTTAAGTATTCAAATAATAATAACTGATTAAAAGAAGTTTGGTCCACAATATTTAATAGCAGCAATGGTTTCTGTATTAGTTAAGTATTTTTACTTCACTAATAATTATAATGACAATAACGTCATAATTTAGAGTAGTAATGGCCTAATGGTAACGTTCTCTACTTACGAGTTGTAGGTCGCATATTCAAAACCAGACAACTTTGTTTAAATTTATTCCATCACCACTGCTCTCAAAACGGTAAAGGAAAAAATCTTGAGGAAACCGGCATGTCCTAGAACCAAAAATTCGAAGATATGTGACAGTCACCTATCCGCACCAGGCCCGCGTTGTTTTACGGCTCATTCCCTCTCCCAGAGAGAAAGCCTGAGTCCCAGCAGTGGGAACATTATAAGGCTGATGCTATGCTATACTATGCTAACATCTCTAAAAAACATAACACTTTTTTTGACGCAGTTGGGTAATATCACTTTTTTTAAGTTAGAAATCCATCCAATGATTTCTTCAAAAATTCGAAGACATATGACATACACCAATCCGCACTGGGCCCGTGTGGTGAATTATGATCTATTCCCCCTTTTAGAGTGTTTACCTGAGTCCCAACAGTTGGAACATTATAAGGCTCATTATGCTAAATATTTTAAGTGTGTAAATTATTTTCTAGTTCATAATTACAAAAATAAATAATACTAATGATGTTTTATACAAGAGAAATCTCACCCAAAAGATAATTTCTTTTTTCAAATCGCGTAGCGGGCTCCACCTAGCTTCGTAGCGCGTTGCACCCTACGGCACTAAACGTAAGGTAGATACTAATGTAGGCGCCAGAAATATTGCCAATAAAGTACATTGACCTGTTTCTAATATTTCTTTGTAGGAACTCCAGCAATAAATTATGTATCGTTTTTCATAAGTAAAAAATGTTAAAGATTAATGTAGAAATCGATTTAGGTCAACTTTATGGCTTTGTTTTAATTTTCGTTGTTAACATTTAAAATATCAATAAATGTAAAAGGCTTAGGGACCATTGTTCACAATCTTTTTGGCACCTACTTTAACAATTTATGCGATATTTTTTGCATTACTAAACATATTTCTACCGTCTTGGTTTCTTTATGCACTGGCAACGTAAGGTAGAACTTCAGACATAATTAAATTGTAATGAAAAAGTCTAAGCTTGTTAAAAAAAAAAAATGAATTCAGCCAGTCATTTGCAAGAAGGGAAGTCAATGGACTCGAAGGCCAGACACGGTGGCGCTAGTCTCCGATACGACCCGCCGGCATTACGCTATCATTTGCCGAACTTACCCGATGTTCTCGATAGTTCACCGACATCACTTTGAACTAGAACCTAAAATAAATAAAACGTTACAATTTCAAAAATGGAAGTAATGAAGATTTTTAAATTCGATTAAACATATGAGCCGCTCATCGAGGAGAATGCAATTCGACGCACGAATTCGATTTATGGACACTTAGGTGCTACGTGGTAGCCCACGTAAACATTATGTGCGCATATCTACACATGATGTGCGTGTAAAAAGATACGACTATCGTAAAAACCCCACTGAAAATAATTTGAGCGATGTTACTCGTTCTTCGCGAGACATTCGGTGGTAGGACCCGCATAAAAGTTGAACATCAGACAGTCTAATGGATTAGAAGAATTGCCTCCAATCGTAAAGGCCGCCTTAAACATTGGTAGAGCCTAGAGAAACAATAAAGACTGTAATCTGTATTGTTGTCGGTAGTTATAATATATGAATATAAGCTGGCCCGACAAACGTTGTTCTGCTATATAAAAAAAAATGGAGGGTGGGGGTAGGAGGGTACAAACTAGCCTATAACCTATTCTGAGACTTACCAAATAATACAGAAAAAAATTCATAACAATAAGTCAAGCCGTTTCGGAGGAGTTCGGTAACAAACATTGTGACACAAGATTTTCATGTACCCATTAGATGTTTATTTATTTATAGAAAACTAGCTTCTGGCAGCAGCTTCGCCCACGTGAAACTCGGTTTCTCCATACGAACTTCCAACCCCCGTTTTTACCCCCTTAAGGGTAGAGGTTCGTAAAACTCCGTTCTTAGCGGATGTCTACATCCTATAAAGAACCTACCTGCGAGAGATTTCGTGATTAATAAGTGAGTGGTAACTAGTGAACGATACTTAAACACGTGATTGTAGTTATGATAACAAACCACTTTTACTATGGGAGCAAACCTGAAATCGCGAAAAAAATCTGCCAAGTTCAGCAGATTTATGTTCGCCTAATTGGTCAAAATGTACTGAAATTGGCAGATTTTTTTCGCGATTTCAGGTTTGGTCCCATAGTAAAAGTTGTTTGTTTAATTACCAGTCACCCTATATACTCGTATATAGATTTATGCACTAGTA
This sequence comes from Leucania comma, assembly GCA_958295575.1. Classification (NCBI taxonomy): domain Eukaryota; kingdom Metazoa; phylum Arthropoda; class Insecta; order Lepidoptera; family Noctuidae; genus Leucania; species Leucania comma. The sequence continues at coordinate 11,076,700 of OY282468.1, forward strand.
AAAACTGTACAAAAGTGGACTTAATGCCATAGGCATTTTTTGCCAGTTGACCTTAGGAACCCTAAGATCAACTGGTATTTTTATTATGGTCAAACGCGACAAGCTCGCATTGACCATAACAAAAAGATGATAAGTGATGATGTAGCCGACGCCGGAGCATGCTTGCCTAGAAGTAACCTATTTACTATTGACAAGACCCTTGAAGGGAAATATTCAGTATGTGGTCGCTAGTAGGGACTCAATAATGTTGTACCAATTACAAATGGAGGTCACAATCGGTTGCCACAGCGAATGATTATGTAATCAGCTTTGAAGTCTCTATCTAGTTAGTCCGAACATAATGTTGAATACTAAATCAATTTAATTTTTCTACGTAACCGTTTGCAGTAGATGTAGGAACACATGAACAAAGCGGCAGTGGGTCAGCTGCCAGTATTCTCACGCAAGTTGTAATAGGTAATTGAACAATTACGGAAGTTCCTAGGCGCCCGCCGGCCCGCCGATGTGGCTACTGGGTATTTACGTGCAAAACGTTGGTATGGCCCTTATAACTTTGTACTCGGAAAATCACGGTTTAACTTTATTCTTTTAGAAATTTCGCCATGAGTTAAGTATGAATGGAAAGCACGTATGTTGGCCCAGGTTGTAAGTTCGTAGGTCTTTGACTGTCATTATAGGTTGTCAGACGCCAGAAATTCTTATCATCTAAGGAGTGTCGTGTTGCCCAGTAACTGGGTTGTGAAGGTCTCATAGGTAGTCGCTCTGTGTAAAAGACGGGTCTTCAGCCGCATCCAATTATATTGGAAACCGACCTCAAGTTAGCTGGGAAAAGCCTATTGAGATGATGGTTAGGTATGAACGGTTTAAAAAAAAAAAGACATAAAACCTTTTAAATTATGCGACAGATTACAATAGAAATATTGCACATTCAAATAAGTCATCTCGAAATAGATTAATTAATTGTAGTTATGATTTGAGTAAAGAAAATCTCTATTCTAGGTACTATCATAATATTAGCAATCATTATTTAATAATTTTTAAACATTGTGTCTAAAATAAGTTGCAGTCAGACTAGAGTTACATTTTTGATCTGGGTCATTCGCTGGCAAATGCGTCCCCGTCAATTTATTTCCACTTTTACTGCAATGGCAATGGTCCAATTTCACAATCTACCCCCGTGTTCTACAAGCGAAACACGTTTTTCAAAAAGCACTACCTTGTTCCGAGTAAGAGCGAAGAGTGCTTAGCTTTTACCTCTTATTCTGTCTACTCAGTTAATTCGGCGAAGAAATTTAATGTCTAGACACGTCACTTGGGCCAACGGAATATATGCATCAATACCCTACCTTACTGCCTACTTAGGTCTGAAGTTCGCAGAATACCGAGTTCCAGTTTATAGAATTTAATATTTTCAAGGAAGCAAGGGAACTTTGTGCTACCCCCGCGATCCCCGCTCACTCGAACGCTCAATCCATATCGAATTTGAGTTGAACTCGGCGGGATTTTGTTACACTCGCGTTACTAAACATCAAAATGGAAACTTGATCTAGCAAGAACTGGAAAAGCCAGGAGAAATAATAGATAACATTTTTGATTTAACTTCTTTTTCAAATATCTACACTGTTAAAATTTAGTCATGGGGCGATTAGGTACATGAAATACTATCGATTCGTATAGAAAAAATAAAGTACTTTCTTTCGAAAACTCGAATTAATATATGCATGTACGAAATTAATTTCTTTAAGTACACGAGTCCATGACCTTGTAAGTAGTTGTCGGTTGTTGCGTACTAACTACCTACAGTGCATTGGCTTCGCTCAGTTGACGTTTACTTTAAGAAATTAATTTCATACATGCGTAAATTAATTCGAGTTTAAAAAAATCTTACTTTAGTTTTTTTTAATTTTATCTTTACAAATCGATAGTATTTCATGTACTGAATCGACCCTCCGCGGGATTAAAACGAACAAAATTTAACGGTGTATATTATAAAGATTTTTATAAATAAATAACAAGGACGAGAACACGCTTACTTACAGTTCTTGGCACGTTTGCGAGAAAATAAGAAAATGCTCACCCTGTCTGTGTAGACGCCTTAGCACTCGATTTATGCGTGGGACACAAAATAGGATTTAGATAAAATAAGACGTTACTGGGCCTCACAATAACACTACGTACTTTTGTGCTTTGGCTCAAATCCGTAATTTACATGGCACTTAATATACGATATTATCTTTTGTATTATACCCAATGTGTTCCCAAAAGCCCGATATTGACCAATAATGTGACCCTCATTATTTTATATAGCTACAGCGATTTTGTAATGGAAAAATGCCAGAATATTACGTTTTTGATATCATTTGTCCTGTTATTGTGGCTTTAATATCGATTGAATTGGCCAATTTCACGTCTACGAGATCCTTTTCATGTATTGCTTTCAGTTCAATAATATCGATGAATCCCACAGAGTGCTTGCAGTAATTAAAATACGTAATTAGACTCTTAACATTTTCTGAAATAGATATCATTGGTAGAAAAGTCATTATTTGAAGACTTACAAAACTAAGTTAAATTCAATAATATGTTCAATCGACAGCAAAATGACAGAACTTGAAGAATATTATTACGAATAGATGTAGTGAAAACTATCAGAGACAATAAAGTTGGTGTTCGTAAGAAGGTTCTCGGAGGAAGCGAGCTCATCGGGCGAAACTAATGACATTTTATTTCTCTGGAGAAATGCATTAATTTCATTTGTTAGCCCATCGACGCCGGAACACGACCGTTCTACTTCACTTTGCGGGAAAGTGGATTTTCTATAACATAGGAAAACCTATTAGTGCCCGGAGAATCTCAATTAAGTTATTGTATTTCTATAAGTTTAATCCTCGCCCCGGAGTATCTTATTATTTTATTTTAACACCGAGTTCACGTCTTCACTTTTAATATTGTACAGACTTTAGCGTGTTTCATTTTGGGTGATACTAATACTACAGGTTTTTGAATAAGGATTTGAATTTTGTTAATGTAAATTAACTTAAATCTGACTGGCCTGTTGGTCTAGTGGTTAGTGGCCCTGGCTGCTATGCCAGAGGTCGTGGGTTCGATTCCCACCCAGGACAAATGTTTGTGTGATGAGCACGGTCATTTGTTCTATGTCTGGGTGTTATTTATCTATAATATGTATGTATACCTCCTAGGCTCTCCAATTTTTGAAGACAGTTTTTCCTTATAAATTGACGATAAAATAAATTCATTCAACGATATTTCGGACAGACTATCAAAAATTAACTTACATTCCGCTTTCACCCTCATTAGATATTGCTGTTTTGCACCAAACTTTATGTATTTTCTCCGCTCTTCCCCTTTATGGAAACAACCACATCTCTTAGACAAAATTGACGAAACCATTCGATACACTCTGACGTCCATCTTAAATGTGGCTTTGGATGACCGAGCATGGCTGCAAGCCACACTACCCATTCGCTTTGGTGGGCTCGGCATCCGCAAAATTTCTAGTGTCAGTCTACCGGCGTTCCTGTCTTCGGTCCACAGCACTCAAAAGTTAATCGAAAGAATCTTAATTCCATCACTGGTTGACTGGGAGGTGCCGTGCTTGACCGATGCCGTGAATGTCTGGAAAGTGGCGTGCCCGGACAAGGCGTTACCCGAAAATCCATCTTCCCAGAGACAGTGGGATGAGCCGCTCTGCAGGTTGGTACGGAATAATCTCATTAATACGTCCACCAATACTGCTGAGCGTGCCCGCCTACTGGCTGTGGGGGAATGGGAGTCGGGTCTCTGGCTACAGGCTCTACCGTCACCCAACATAGGTACCATGCTGAGTGACACCACCTTCCGGATCGCTACATGCTTGCGTTTGGGTGCTCCTAGTGGAGCTCCACATCGATGTCAATGCGGTGAGGCAGTCGACCGCCTCGGACACCATGGGCTGTCCTGCAGTAGAAGCGCTGGTCGGATAGCACGGCATGCCAGCATTAATGACATCATCCGCCGAGCTCTCGTCATCGCCGGGGTGCCAGCTGTTTTAGAACCTATCGGCTTGGCACGTGACGATGGAAAGAGGCCAGACGGGATGACCATAATGCCCTGGAAGTTGGGTAGGCCTCTGGTGTGGGATGCAACTTGTGTCGACACCCTTGCGCCATCCCATCTTCTGAGTACGGCAGGCTGTGCTGGGGCGGCTGCTGCAGGTGCAGAAAACCTCAAACGGCGTAAATACAATAACCTTATCGGTAGTTACATGTTTGAGCCGTTTGGGGTTAAACACTAGGGCCATGGGGTCCGAGCGCTCATCGAGTTGTTCGTGACATCAGCAAACAGCTGGTCGACACTTCGCGTGACCAGAGGGCTGGGCTTTTCTTCGGTCAACGAATCAGCATTGCCATCCAACGAGGCAATGCTGCCAGCGTTCTGGGCACTTTTCCCATTGATATCGATGTGGATGAATTTTTCGATGCCCAATAAGTTCTTTTTCTACCCGTTTGTACATATTATTATTTTTAACTACTACTAGATAATGATATAATTATTATAAAATACTTAAATACAATATACCTGTATGTATTTAGAAATATATAAGTATGTTTATCAGCTGTCTGGTACCCATAACACAAGCTCTACTTAGCTTGGGACTAGACGGTGTTGTATGATAGTTGTGGAATATATATATTATATTTATATATACTTATATATAAATGTAAAAATTATTCTGTTTAAAAAGGAAGGTCACGGAGAACGTGTTCGCGTCGCCGGAGTCATAAAGAGTAACTTCAACGACGTGAATATCATGAATTGATTTGGCCCAGTGTGAGCTAAGTAGTCAGTAGTGAGGTGTGACTGTGAGGCTGAGCGAGCGGAGCGGGGAGCGATGAGAGCGGAGTGAGCACCGCACGACCCCACCGACTTGAATTATAGAAAAGCGACGCGACATTCGCCAAGAAGCCGACGCGCCTCGCCTTCGCGGTCTCAACACTCTGAATAAGTAATTTATACCGTCTGCGCAGTTTTACAAACAAATTAACGGCTTAATGTTATTTTAATAAAAGTTTCCTGTTAAGTTTCTCTCGAGTACCATTTTTACGACTCCCGCCATCGCTGTTGTGGGATTGTTTATGTTTTCAAATATACGCGTAAAGTTACTAACACATCGAACACATCGAACGTATAAATATTAAGTGTATGATTTGCGCGTGAGGCGGAGGCTGCGAGGCTCCCTCCCTCCTCACTTAAAACTGCTTATTCTAATTTATGACTCGGAGTATTGCACTGCTTATTACTTCCGTTGCAGTTTCGGGGACCGGAAGTACATTTTATGGCGTTGTAAACCATGAGCGTCTTAGCATAATTGCTGTGTAACATTAAATTAGTTTACCCATCAATTACGTCTTTATGCTAATATGGTGGCGAGACTTACGCCTTTAGAAATTAATTTCGCATTTTGTTGAGCACGTACGGAGTTGCGAAACTCATTACTGAAACATAACTATTAATGTAATAAACGCACTGAATGTGTGAAAAGGCAGACATTTATAAAAATACGGGATATTTGTGTGAAAATTATCGCTTAATACAGATTTAGGTAGCGAAATGAAATTCTAATGCAAATGTTAATTGTCGCCGCAACAGATGGGAGCGACGCGGCGCCGCCCGGCGACGCGCGGCCAATTGTCGCGCCAAACATTCGTAATTTAAAAAGCAAAATGAAATAAACCGCTCGGTCGCAGTACATAAATTTCATGTTTGCCTCGGCCGGCGAACTGGCAGCGGATATTAATCAGCGGATATTGAAATATGTTGTTTTTTGGGCCGATTGATAAACGGCCCGTTGCGCTCCCGCCGGATTAAACATTGACGTTGCTTGCTCAATTATTACTGCATTTTCATCTACGTCGCGTTTCTATCGCACCTTTTGTCTAATTAGTTTGGATAAAGATCTTTGTCATGATTTTTATCAAAAAACTTCCAAAGCAATTAATAAAAATACCAAGGTATATTAAATAAAATAAGATTCATACTAAGGTATATATACAGAAAAGGAAATTAAGCTAAACCAACAATTTTCATTAAATATTAAGGCGGGGCGGCGGCGGCCCGGAATGCATGTTGTCGCAGCGAACGTCTGCGAGCTAAGATTTATGATGCGACCAACAGGCGAATATTGAAAATCTAGAGCACTCATGAAACCACATGATACACTATAAATGGAGTCACTACGACAAAAATAATGTTCCCTCCCATCTTATAAATAGTACCCGAAATTTCATGTTTTTCTTCCAACTAGAATATTTCTAGGAAAAATCGTGATTCGTGATATATGATCTAGTTTCATTATTCAAGCAGTCTTGCTGACGCTAACTTATAATACACTATCTTCTGCCAGCGGCTTCGCGCGCGTTAAGGCCGAAAATTATACCAAAGGAACATACTTTCGGGATATACTTAATATCCTTTTTCTAGGACATGGTCTAAACATGTGCGCGGATTTGGACGAAATTCCAAATCCGTTGGGCAGTTTGAATGTGAAGATTTAACGAATATAGACACACATACGTACTTATTCAAACATTCGCCTTTATAATATCAGTGTGTTTTTATAGTCGCTTTATATAAGCAGAAGTTCGAGAGAATGTCTTATTAGCATCAATGAGTAATTAATCAAACTACGCAGTGTCAATTTGTACGTGTAAAAAAGAAATTGTAAAACTCTCCAACTTTTACTTGAGTTAGTGAAAAATTGATGTTCGTTACCTATCTGTTTTCTATATAGGATAAGCAACAAAGACTTAAACTCAAGAACTACCATTATAACATTACGTCTATGGGCAGGTTTCCGAATTCAGTATTTTGAGAATGAAAAACGTGTCAACTCTCACTCCGCTGCCAAATATTGTCATATTTTAAGACTCTGGGGAGTGACTGAGTATTATAAATTTTTGATTATATAAAATAAAATCAAAAATTTGTAATACTTAGTTTTGTTTTTTTTTACTGAGTATTTTGAGTTTAGAACGTCTCAAACTATACTTAAGAGCTAAATTTTGACACGTTTTCAGTAGTTGAGAAACAACTTCAAATGCTTGAAATAAGGGTTAGGTTTAGAAATACTCAATTCAGATGAAATTCAGAAACCGGCGCATGATTTTCTAATAAAACTCATTTGGGTTACTTTTCAGTGTATGACTCTGTAGCGACATCTATGTCGTCGCAAATGAACTAATCCTGCATCGCGCAAGTAACATTCTCCGCGCGATTTCAACATACAGAACAGCCCGAAATCATCTATCGGGCAGTCGCCCACCAGATATAACAACTGGTCTGGTCAGAGGATCCTCCCTTTTCAACGAAGGTATGTGGGACTTTACTCTCTGTTTCACTATCTCTAAAACTCTACGTATTTTCTTATTTAAGAACAGTGCTCATAATTATCTAATATAATGTAATATTCTACAAAAATCACACAACGCCGTCTATTCCCAAGTTAAGCAGAGCTTGTGTTATGAGTACTAGACGACTGATAAACATACTTAAGTATATATTTCTAAATACATACATAGGTATTATAGATAAATTACCCCCAGACACAAAACAAATGATCGTGCTCATCACACAAACATTTGTCCTGGGTGGCAATCGAATCCACGACCTCTAACATAGCAGTCAGGGTCACTAACCACTAGACCACCAGGCTAGACATTTATTTTTGATTATTGTTATGTTTACATACTAGAACGAAAGTGACATAAACGAATTAGATTTTTCTTTCAGGCTTGAGTTGATGTTTTTTGTTGATATATGACACGAGTAACTTTTGAGAAACAAGCCAAGAAAATCATCAGCACTCGTCGAGTCGAAACTCCAAATTCTTAAACATCAATGCCTAGTTGTTAGCCTTTTGGTTTTCTGCCGTTTACGTTTCGGAGATCATGCATTGGAATTATACAATTTAATTCGGCCAAGTCCGTTCCATCATCGGACAATTAGACGTACGGCGTTGCGCAACCGATACATGGTGAATATCACACTCGTACGCATTTAACCATTTGGGAACACATTCATTGTGCGTACAGCTGCTATAGGTAACCTAGGGGTCTTTAAATCAAAAGTAACTAAAATAAATAAAATATAAACGTTTATTTGACACAATTTACAAATACAGTGGTTAATTAGTCACATTTAGTAAGTACGATGTTTCACAGTACATCTGATGTAAAACTGTGTTAATTTTAGGCAAGCGTGCTTCATAGACAACCACAACACATTGCCTATCAGTAATTTCAAAAGATTTAAAGGTTCAAGCTCGTTGACGTTGCAAGATTGTTTGAAAGACTCACCGCGGCCTTAGAATGCAAAGCGCAGCTGAAGGAACACGGGTGAGTTTTGTTCAGTAAAAGTCTGACTCACATTCACATTCCAAAAAAAAAACAATAGTAAGGGCTACCACATAAAACTTTGAAGCGATGTGATACGACGCCGCACCGTAGAAACCTTCGATGCGAATTGCTGGGATGCGATTTGGCGCTGTAAAGCATCGGTTCAGGTGAAAATATGCGATGCAAATTAATTCGCAAGTTCTTGCGATTCGTTGTGCGAGTTCGCAGATTTTTACGATGCGACGATACATCGCAGTTTTGTGTTTGGGCCTTGATGATGTAACTATAATTTTGTGCCTTTCTATTGATTTAAAAAAATTAATGTACTTAGAGTTTCTTGCACGTCCTTTTTCATAGAGATATATATTATCGTTAGAAACGTGCAAATAGCTTCGTCTTTTTTTTGTTGTCTCACCAATTTTGACAATTCAAAAGTGCCAGTAAAAGATTTATTTGAAATAAATGCAATTTAAGTTTGATTTCTGATACTTATTTTATTTTAAAGCAATACCAGCCACAGTTACGCAACACACATAGACTACGTTATAGGTTACATTAATACACATAACGTTACGCTTTGTTATCATTTGTGATTTCCATTTCAGTCGGATACCGCCGGGGCGACGCAGAAACACAATATCTCATTTACTTATGATTTATTCTCCAATAGACTTTTTCATTTTCCTCCTTCATTGAGATGCTATGAGTGTCATTGAATTATTGTAGTCTGCTTCTAATGCTGGCTGGGTTATGAGCCCATGTCTTGTCAGTCGTGTCGTTTTCAAAGGTGTAGATATAAGGTTTCTTAAATCGTTCTTTTTTTATTTTTTTTGTCCTTTAAAGAAGGATAATTTATTTATAATGGTGTAGATATTAGTTTTTTGGATAGGTAAACGCTCCCGTGCATACACGAGCCGACAATGAATTTCCATTAACACTGTTTAATTTGAACTATTTCTTAAAAAAAAAACGTTATTGCATCTTTGGCGATCTGTTGCGTCAAGCTCTAGGAGTAAAACTCCTAGAGCTTGTCGCTGATTAACTAGTCTAACTAACAGTAAGAAATTTAAAAAACAACAGCTTGACATTCTTACGAATTCATATAGAAAAACATTTCAAATCCAACGTTTTAACTCAATTTTTTAAACACACTCAAAAGAAATTGAAAAGGAACCACGTCAATACCTACACGTTTCCTCGAAAACATTTAACGTTGCAGCTGGCTGTTTTCTTCGCGGGACTTTTCATAGGCACCAAAGAGTAAGTAAGAGGCCCTTTTGTCGAGTACCTCCGCCCCATAGTGCGCTCAGTATCGCATCATTAATCTCTTTGCAAACACTCTGGGAGTCGGCCCCGCCGCCGCCGCGTCGAGTCGCCACCGCGCCGCCGCCGCGCCTCCCTACGTCCGCCGAACACTGCACTAGTAGACTTATTAAAAAAAAACACCTAATATCATCGATATATATGTACTACGCACTAGATTAGGCATGCCGTACAATAACTTTCCTTGACTTACGTGTACTGTATGCCGAACATCTTGACTTGATGACATTAGTGCAGTTTTGCAGTATTTAAGCGCTGTAACATTAAAAGTTTTGTTAGACGTCATAATGACAATTTAGCGCTGCAGCGAACTTTTGTTTTAACTTTTCGGTATTGTGACAAATAGTTTCTATGAACGAGCTTGTCTATCACTTAGAATGTAAGTCGATGCCTAATATTTTTAACTTTACACAGGTAGGTACATAACAATGCAGTGGTGGCCGAGTGGTAACGGTTTATGAATTGTAGGTGTTCGAACACAGCCAGGTGTATTACTTCATGTATTTTATTTCATCACCACTGCTCTCAAAACAGTGATAGAAAACATCGTGAGGAAACCTGCATTTCCTAAAACCAAAAATTCTAAAACATGTGACATCCATCAATCGGTACTTGTCCCGCAAGAGGAGGCCGGAGTTCCAGCAGTGGAAACATTACAAGTTTGATTATATTATGCTATGCTAGGTACATAACCGTCAAGGTAATGCCAAGCAAAGGTCGCTCCTCAAGAATTTCCCTGTAACGTGACTTGGAAAAATTAAAAACTACACGAAGGACTTCAAACTTTTTTTCTTAATTTTCTTTAACTAAATTTATTCTGAGAAAATTGAACTTTCAACGCTAGTCTTTTTAAACTACTTTATATTCCAGCAACAGCTCTATGCTTTTGCGGAAATTTTGTTTTTATTTCCTATTGGATTCAAATGCACGTCACTACTTTCTGGGATTTAGTTAGGTTAAGCTTTTGTGCCGCTTTATGGTTGATAGTGCTGGGTAAACATCATCATTGACCTGTGTTAAGGTTGGAACACACGGTAAAATACAGTAGCTTCCCTAAAATAAGTGTTGAGCGTTCATCAAGAATTCTGTATTGCTTGGGGGACGATAGAACAAGGCATGAAAATGAAAAAAGATAACATTCATTCACTCTAAGAATTGTAAAAGTTTTAGTGTAGGATTCTGTGTCGAATGCATTACCATTAAAGCTACAAAGTTGTGCAATAGGTTCCGTATATAAAATTAAAACGCCTCCGCAACAAACTACTGACTGTACATGAGCTAGAGGGGGGATAAAGCCATATATCACACTAATATTTTAAACGCGAAAGTTTTTGTAAAAGTTTGTTATTTCTTCACGCTCAAACTGCTGAATGAGCTTGAACGAAAAACAACACATGAGCAGACTATCTCCTTCAATTTCACTTAGTATAATACGTGGCAAATAAGTTGAACCATTTACTATGGTTACGCGAAGCTGCGCATTCAAGGTCGACCGCCAGGATGCTTCAACTTGTGTGACAAGGATTACAACCGATTTTCAAGTCTCAATCGAAGTGGGAGGCTGACCGTTACCATAGCAAATAGCATAGCATCAACCTTATAATGCTCCGACTGCTGGGACTCAGGTCTCCTCTCTAGAAGAAGGAATGAGCGGTAATCCACCACGCGGGCCCAGTGCGGGTTGGTGGATGTAACATATTTTCGAATGTTTGGTTCTAGGACATGCCGGTTTCTTCACGATGTTTTTCTTCTTTTCATAGAAAATAGTTCAACTTATTGGCCGCGTATTATAAAATATACTATTTATCCTTATGGCTGTATTTTCCCTTGAGATAATATTCCGTTATCACGTGAGTAAAACCGCTGGCAGCAACGAGTAAAAACTAAAATACTTGTTCCAAATATCGGGAGTAAAACATAAATGGCAATAACAGTTTTTCAGAAAACAGTTACGTAGGTATTTATTTGTCCGTTTCGGCAACACAGTGAAGTTTCCATTTCGTCCGCGGCGTCACGTACGTGACAAACGGCTCGTCTTAGGGATCGCCAAATATCGTTTAGTACGTGCGAGGAGAAAACCAACTCGCTGGGTAAATAAAATAAATCATATATATAAGTAACAGACTGTTCCTAAACTGAAATAATTCCCATCGCACTATTTTACTTTTATGAACATAAAAATAATATTTGTTTTGCTATCTAAAAACAAAATGGAGTATTGAAAGTTGAAAGTTGTAAGCCCGACGTCCGCGATAGAAAAGATTAATATCTACGGCACCGCATCCGAGGCAGTTTGCTACAAGTGTACAACTTATATGTCGAACTTGACTCTAGGAATATCCCCTTCGTACTTTTAATAAAACTATCAGGGAAAGATTCAAAGATTCAAAAGCATTTATTTCAAATAAATCTTTTACAGGCACTTTTGAAAAGTCAAGAAGTCGGTCAGTCAGAAAAAAAATGATGTAAATTGCACATTCCAAAGCGTACATCTCTATGGAGAAGAATGTGCAAGAAACTCCATCGACACTCTTTTCAAACAAGTTATTTATTACAAATATTTTCGTTACATGTGTCTTGTCGCTGTTATTATGTGAGAACAATGTAAAAAAATATGAAGAGAAAAAAATGTTCTAATTATAGATATTAAAAACTGTGAAGTAGTTATTTCAACAGACACGTGTATAGTTACCCACATGTGTCGTTTAGTATTCCATAAAACATAAGAAAATCAGACAGATTCCAATATTTATTTGGCCTGAACGCTTCTTTTTGTGAGGTTTAGAAATAATCAAATTACTTCTTCCACTTATGACTTTTGTTTACTAAAACCCATTCGAGTTCCCTCAGTTGCTTTTTGCGTTTCAAGACCTTTGGAGAGGCGTAATTAAGGGTTATGGAACATTAAAATAGAAAAATCTAGCAACAAAAAATATTGCGGTTCTAAATGTCGTCGAAATTCCTATCCTAATTGATGACTCTTGACCGATAGATATATATGATTTATGGTAGCAATTAAAACCTCACCTACCTGGCTACCCAACAGGCACGGCGAACTACCCATTGCTCACCATCCACAAGCCCGCACCTACGGTAGTCTTAAAACACCATGCGTTTACCGGACACCAATAGCCATGGCTCTGTAACCTGCTTTGTGAATTATGAGTTTTCAGCAATAACCGTGCAATACGCGACTTCGAAAATAACACGTTTTAGGCGTATCTTTACATTACTTCCCCACATCTAAGGGCTCATAATTTTTATCACATTCCCTCCTCATTTTTAGGCATAAAAAGAGAGAGTAATTCGTGACTGGTAAATAAGATTATGTACATTAGCGAGGCCCGTCTAACAGTAATATCATCATGTTCTTTTGTGTCGCGTCGTACGCTAGCCCCATATAAATAAGGTGCTTATCCAGTTTTTCAAAGACGCCTCACGGCCTCATGTTAACACGTGTTTGCAAGTTGGGACGAAGTTCAGGCGGGCCTCCGGACTGCCGTCCCAAATGAAATTTGCCCCACTGACACCGGCCAACTGGGGAGATAAGAATATAAGTGTCTAGCAGGTGTACTTTATTGTTTTAAGCGAAACTTGCTGCCTGGAATTATCTTTTGTTACAATCGTATCTGCCTGCCTGACCAATATTATAGGGGTTCTTACCAATATCTCCTTTATAGTAGTTCTATCAACTTCAATTTATGGTCAAGTGGTCAAATCACTCAGGACAAATGTTTGCGTGATGAGCACGCTCATATGTTTATTAGTGGCCCTGACTAACCACTAGACCACAATATCCCCTAGGAATCAATTTGCAAATCATTCGTATTCGTTTCTTCACAATATTATTCTTAATTTGTATGTATGTATATATTTATTATTGTTCTTTTGTCCTTTCTGCCTGTCTTCTTTTAGGTGGCCTCTGCCATGTTATGTCTCTGCACCACCCTAAGGTCGACTGGTAGAAAAGGCATTAAGCCCGCCTTTGCACACTGTATATTAGTGCATAAAGTTTTAAATAAATAAATAAAACAGCCACTAAACATTAGTCAATCATTAAAAACATTTATTTCAAATAAACCATGTACAAATTATTCAATTTTCAAACCTCGAAGATCATCTTAAACGCATCTTACCTCTAACCACAATTATAAGTAGCACTGACTTTTACGTATCCAACCTTATCTCAGTCAGTATACCTAGTCAAGTTTAAAAAATCAAATACAATACCGTATCCACGTTTTCCACTCCAACATTATAGACATACTCCGGTCGCAGTAACTACGCGTTTTCCCGCACCCGCGCCGCCACCGCGCCGCGCCTCCCGCGAAAATTCACTCAAGCCGCCTTCGTCAGACGCGAATGTTTTTATTGTTTTAAACGCGTACGTTATTTCTCGCAGCACAACCGAGCGTCTTCAACGAGATATTTTGTACGAAGTTATGCTGCCGTACGTGGTTCAATTACGGAAAACGAGAAACTAACGTATCTTTTTGCTCCTTAAATCTTGCGTTCTTCGCACTCGACGATGTTTTATTTCATCTTTATCTTGGAAACCTTGTTCAAGAATAAAGTTAACAAGTTGGCACTAATAAGATTTTTTTCGCTCGAAAAATAAAATCAAGAATAAGTTCACACTGTTGAAGAATTGTTCGTTATCTAGACGTATTCAGATATGTCACGCTTTTCTGTCCCCTTGTCCTTTCGCAGTCACCTCATGCATGTTTTTTCTTAGGAATTTAATAGGTAGTAGTGTAGGTAGGCAATAAATATTAAAGCGGCAAACAGACGGTACGGATTAAATGGCAGAGCACGTCCTTGGCTAACTTTCGATTCCAATTCGGTGTCAGTCGATATTAAATTAAAAGCACCCACGCATTCCTGCCGCGTCTTTTTCCTGTCCATTTGCGAGGACCGTGTAGATCTCACATCACGCCGACCTTACACGCTGACATGTTCAACGTTGTATGGATACGACACGAAACACATTTAAAACGTAATTCACTTAAGATTTTATCAGCTCGGTTCTATGTCGTCGTATCTCCTACGAACACGAGAGCCGTCTAGACTGTACGCAATCTATAAGTATAGTATTTTTCATCTAGCATGTCCACATTATTATAATGGGTCGAGGGCGCAAATTTCTAGGCAAACGAGTGAATGGCGACGCATACTTGAGTGATGGCGGACTTTTTTATTTGAATCGTGTGCGAATGCGAGCGTCCGAATGCCCAGACGCGGTGTAGCGACACATTACTTACATAGACGAGCCCGAGACAGGCTCTGCCTTTCAATAAATTATAGCGAATATTTTCAGGTGCAGGTGCTTGGTGAATGCTACGTGAAGGATTTCTTCATAGCAGAAATGAGAAAAGTGCGCATAACTTAGGTGAAGCTTCCATTTTTGTATAGAAAATTCTTAATCTAATTTACAATTAAGATACGTTTTTCTAGAGAAAAACATCAAAATAAGAACAAGCTAAGAAACATAAATTTAATAAAACCACACTGCAGATGAAACGACGTAGTCTTCATAAGCACAATAATAATATACTGAAATTGTTTTTCTGTTGCTTGCCAGTTTTTTGTAGTGTAGTTATTATATTTATTTGAACTCAGAATTATACCTCTTTTCATTTGACCTACTCCATAAATTGCAAAAAAAAAACGTTTTGAGACCCCCGCTGTTTCGGACGTTACATATTTATTTTATTTTTATAAAATATAGTCTATCATCCCTGGGCGATACAATGAATCGATTGACACCTAAATCATCAAAATCGGTTCAGTAGTTTGACCACTACGGTTGACCATACGGGCAATAGACTGCTATATTCATAGCTCTTCCTTTTGACATTGCCGTACAGTCGGGTAAAAAAATATTCTCAAAGAAAACCCCACACAGAATATGTGCAATTCACATACATGTTTTATTTAAAGAAGAACGCATTTTTACAGACCCTTACACGGCGCGGCATGAACGAACATGACAGGCCAAGGTCGCATGGCCGTCTCCTGAATTTTAATGTTATTCTCCCTTTGATAGTCGTAAAAATGATTTCTCAAGATTGCTGCCAACCCGGCTCGTCCCCACCGTGACTCACGCGCGCATTCATATAAAAGTAAACATACATTATTTTAGTTATTTCAGAGACCATACAAATTCAGTTTGTCCCACAAAATAACGAGAACCCAGCTTTACAGCAAAAATATACTTAATGAAACTTACGTAAGTAGAAAATTCCTACACGCCTATAATGGCAACACCTGTTTATTAAAATAAGAATGTTGCCAGCATAAAATATTGCTACAATTGTACGGAAATTTTCTCCCTCGCGGATCCTATTTTCTGGTGGTGCCTTCTTCACATTTTCGTTAATAGATGTGTCACTAAATTTGCGTTTTCAATTCGGCGTCGGTCGCGATGGCGTCGGAAGGGCGGCGCCGGTGGTTTCAATCAAAACGGGCACGCACTCCTCCACATCCTCACCAGCTTCGCCTTTTAGAATAAGAATTGTCTTTTTCACAGTACTCAGCGGTGACGGACAAACAAGTAAGGAAAGTGCTTCCTCTCGCTTTGCATTTCAGGATAAATTACCTTCTGTTTTGTGGACTTTTCAGAGAAATGGAGCAAGTGTTGCAGTGTAAAGCTGCTGAGACACTGTAATTTGAGATAGAACTTCCTTTTATTTATATCTATCTAAAAAATAGGTTGGAAAATGAAGAATAAAAACGCAATTTACTAATCTAAAATCTCGTAAAACTCCAACGAAAATTAAGCGCGGCACAAGTTAAAAGACAAGTTCCTAACGGTTGAGGCAGTCCTATAAATTCCGACAATCTGCCACGATGTTCTAATTAATAGCATAATTCCAACAATAGTATCGGGATCGTTTCCACACTAAGAGCCGGGCTCGCCGACGCTCGGGGCCCGTGCCCACCCGCCATGAAATTAAAGCCGACTCGCGCCGAACGAATGATTGAATAATAAACGAAAGAATTCGCGTCCTGCCCTTGTATTACGTATTCATGACGACTGGTCCGGTGGACGCGATGCTGCGCCGAAGCGTACCGTCACGCGCCCCACACATGTACA
The DNA here is from genome assembly GCA_958295575.1 of Leucania comma. Classification (NCBI taxonomy): domain Eukaryota; kingdom Metazoa; phylum Arthropoda; class Insecta; order Lepidoptera; family Noctuidae; genus Leucania; species Leucania comma. The sequence continues at coordinate 11,093,512 of OY282468.1, forward strand.
TAGACATACCCTACCCACTACTTACGACTAGGTATACCTGCCGTTGGAATTTCTGATAGTTTTGGTAAAAAAAGAAATGTAAAGAAGACTCACTGCCAAAATGACACGACACTGGTATAATATCGACTACTGGGAAACAGCAGACATCTCACTTTGGGGGTCTATTGCTATTATTGCCTGGTATCCATAGCACACAACTTTTTTCAAGGTAGGAAATCATTATCAGATCTTTTTTCATTGTAGGAAAATCATCTAGTGACATCTCTCGCCCTTGAACGGAGCGGGGCATAGTGTCTGACTAAAAACTCACTCCTTTCCCTTCTTTGCCTTCGTTCCCCGGGGTTCACTTTCATATTACCCATGACCCCAGACGGCTTCGACCCTGCTGGGCCCCAACGAGATGGGAGCGAAAACCCACTTTGGTTCCTTTGACTTTTTCGGTCCAGGGTCACTGTACCTCCTTCGAGCAATCCTGCAGATAGCATACAGACTTGAATTATAATAATCAACACACGTAGCCAAACTGTGTACACTCCAGTCCTAATGGCAATCCCGTCATGAAGCTTCAAAAGTAGCCTAAATTGAACAAAGCATCAAAGCAATGGTTCACCATTTAAGGGCACAGCTCATTTGAGCCACCCGGAACACACGTAGTGCCCGGGTGGCTCTATTGACATCATGTGCCGAAAGGACTTGAAGTGTGAAGAACTGCTTCTTTACTTTGCTTTTGACTTTTTAGTATTCAGTAGTTTTCATTCACGAGCTTTACAAGAAACCATGAACGAAATTAGATTTTCAGTGAGGTTGCAAGCGTGGGCGTTTTTTGGAGTCTCCAGTAAATATAATTTCTACTTTAAAATGATTGGAGTCCACAATTATTTTTCTACTTTAAACATTATTTAATGTGTATAAAAATAACTTGCATTAACTAGACTGAGAAGTTAGAAAAGAGAAAGTATAGTACTTACCCAACATTAAGTCTACTTTTAAGCTAGCAAAAAATCTGTGATTGTTGCCAGTTACAATAGGTACTCTAGTCCCTAGTTTAACCCTTTGAGAGCCTGGAGCATACAATAAATCGTTCATATCAACTTCCTCTCCTGAGCAGTAACTAGGCCCAACGGCCCTGGAGCAAAAAAAAAAATGGAGCTCCTTTTTTAAGTGGGAAATAATCAAATGATTTCTCCTTGTTGGACGGACTGGTAGACTTTTACGGACTAAAATGAGTTGCCACGATCAAAGTAGTATTGCTACCTATTTAATTTACATTTCAAAGGTAAGAGAAGTTTTCGCTAGTTTAATAATGTGTTTGCTAATCTTTCTCGAGCTTAGGGTTCTAGGGTGCTTCGGTAGTAACTCCAGTGCTCCTGAGTATTTAAAATATCCAATATTTATTTATTGTGTACACCAACCACTGACAGTGTAGTTTTTTTAACATAAAGGATGAGGCCGTGTTTACGGAGACGCGGTGCGTTGCGCGGCGCGTTGGGAGTTTCGTCGTACATTGCATCATCGCTCGCGCAAACACAAACATACGGCAATGTACGACGGACAGCCCGACGCGCCGCACAATTCGCCGCGTATCCGTGAACAGGTACTGACTGGTAGAGAATGCCTTGTTGCATTAAGTTCGTCTCTGTACCACCACTATACATCTTCATTCCCCTAGCCTTTTTGGAAATAACTTGGGATCGGCTTACAGTCTAATCGGGTGCGGCGGAATACCTGTGTTTCACACGGAGTGACTGCGTATCAGACCTACACCACCCAGTTACTGCCCAACACGATACTGCTTGGATAGACTGGTGGTCAGTCTTTCTGGTGTCTGACTAGCAGTATCGACTGTCAAAGATCTACAAATGACAACCGGGACCAAAGGTATTCCGTGCTTTCCGAGGCACAAGATATCAGTCTCAAAAAAGCGTATAAGTATACTTTTTTACATTGCTACTTACCCGGTTTCGAACTCGAAACCTCATGCATGATGGCGGGTGACTTAACTACAGGGCTATCACGACTGACATGAAGATCTTTACTACTGTACAAAAGTTTAAATATATGAACAATATTTTGTAGTAATACCTAGTGTGTTACGACAAATAAGCTGGACGTATACACGAGCAGGGTACAGCGACCACCACGAATATTAATCTTCTTTTGTCTCCCAACCTTCCGTCTATCCATTTATCACAGCAAAGTATTTTTATGAACTAATTGAACTCACAAACGTGGCTGAAATATTATGCTCGCTTTAAGTTATAAATAATGGACAAGAATATTTCACTATTTTGTAGTGAAGTTAGTAGAATATGAAATGCTTTCTACACTTTTATTAAAACAAAGTTCAAAAAACTAATGGATGCCATTTTTGTTAAGGTTTGAAATCATCCAATGACTATTCCCGCTCTAGGGTGCTGCGGAAACTAGGAGAGTGTGTCAGACATTTACTTAACCAAACCAATGTTCCTCCTTTGCCTAGCATTTCAGGACCCCGGGTTTCCCTTTCAGAAGTAAACCCATGGCTCCAGTAGACTTCAGTCCTGCTGCGGTTTTGCTGCGCGCGTGAAACACTACCCGCCATCGACGACTCGAACTCGGTCCGGAAGGTTACTACTGTTGCCATGGAGCAATCTTTCTTAGTTTGTGTTTTAAAAGTAACAAAAGTCCAGCTTGCGTAGTGCGATACAAGTAGACTTGATGGTTAGTGGTCTATGGCACCTGTGGGCATCTGCTATGAAATGTTTTTGATACGACAGTCCTCCTTCTTCTCCTATTCTCCTACGCGTCCCTCCCTCTCTTTACGAAAGCACTAAAAATCAAGTTGCGTTCTTGAAATTTATTATTTTTATTTATTAATTAAGGGTATATATAGGTTATGTTTGTATTTGGTAAGTATCTGGGTTTAATAAATATATTTTTGTTTTTAACGGATATTTTCCAGTCATACAATCATTCTGATTGTTTGTCTATTTTACAAGCAACATTAACGTTAATAGTTTAATAAATTGCTAAAATGCTTTATATTTGCTTGCATTGTATCTTTGCGCATAATAATATGCAGTCCGAAAGTGATCACGCTTTTCGTCCTGTAGCCCTCTTAAAGACGATAGACATTGTGCGTAGTTTCAAATACACTGCAGCTTTATACGAAGCTCGTTAACCTCTTACACGGTGACTTTGGCAAGTCTTCAAGGTTCTTTAAAGATTTTTACTGCAAAGTTCGGTTGTGCTAATTGTACACATGCCAAATGGCCGGCGGTCCCACAGATTAGACATAAGTTTGAAATATGAACTTAAGAGTGCCCAACCCATTAAAACCGTTCTTACGTGATTATTACGTTATTAAAAAACGTTTTCTACATATTTTGGTGACAAGGATATCTTTTGGATGTTAGCTAGGTTCCCATTGAAATCGAAACAAAGTGTAAAACAAATGTAGTAAAGACCTCTAAAAATCTACTATTTTGCGTGAACTTTGGCTCTTCATAATGTACTCATATATTTAAAAACCGGGCAAGTGCGAGTCAGCCTCGCACACGTAGGGTTCCGTACAAACTTATGTAAATAGTTCAATTACCGAATCGAGTCTCAAAGATTTTTCCAAATCGAAAAAAGTATTATTTCTTTTGTGACATAACAACAAATTTTCAGTTTTCTGATTTATTCCTATACATGTGCATGGAGCAAGGTGTTATTGCTCCTTGCCAAATTGCAGGGTTCTAGGTCAACGGGAGGGTTATGTTTTTTTCTTTTGGAAACCCTAAAAAGTTAAGAAAAATATATTTGTGAAAACTTTGACATTTAATCGAGGCTCTGAATGATGAAAATTTTGTCCAAAAACTTTGAAAGTTTTGAAAACAACACGTTTTTACTGAAACAAGTTTTCTGAAATATCCGTGTGAGTTACGGAATTATCGAATGCCAACAGAGCGTCCAGGCGTTATTTCTGTTTTTTCATCTTATTAAATAAAATTTGCATAAGATTGCCTCGGATCAACCCACAAACTGTTAAACCAAGCTCACGTTGACGATAGACGGATTGGGACGGGTCCTCTTAACGATTTCCTGGAAGGAAAGCACTACTTACAATACAAAACAGGATTTTAATACAAATGGGTGAAGTTTCGTCTGAAGAAATTTCCATTCATTGCAGGCAGAAGAGTTGGTCGATGGGGCCGGAAGGTTCGGAAATGGCGACCGCTTACCACAACGCAGTATTGGAAACCGCAGAAATCCGCTTATGACTCCTGTGGTGTAGCCAATGTGGCGACACTTTGAGTAGGCCTATATCCAGTAGTGGAGGTTTTTCAGTTCAAATAATGATGATGGTCTAAGTATTCTACTGCAGCCATCACAATAAGTCGCGGGCTTGCGGATGGCGAGCAATGGGTAGCTCGCTGCCGACCATTCGGAAACCGTCCGGATCGAGCACATGTCGTCCACAGCGCGTATTTTTCCACGCCCGCCTCAGGGAGATGCCAACAAACCATAGGAGCCCAGCAGGGTTGAAGCCTATTGGGGCCAAGGGTTTGTTTCTGAAAGGAAAATTCGGCATTGGTATCAAAGACAACGAAGGAACAGGATTTCTCGAGAATCTGGATTTTTAGTCGGTAAAAGTCTAACACACCCTTCCGCTCCGCCCAAGAGCGGCAGATATCATTGGATGATTTTATCACCTAAAAAAAAGCCATTACAATAAGTAGACTTCAAAAATAATATATTTATACAGATAGATGAAATAATTGGGTACCCCACTCCCATTAAAAATATGCTGAACGTTCGGCCGTTATGCTCGGACGTGGTGAATATTTCCCTATTGAAAGTTTAAAATTTGTAATTTGCAGTCTTGAGATTAAGTCATTTCCCGCAAATAAATTGTTCATTCTTTCTGTTTTTCTATTAAAATGCCTTGGACCTTACCCCCTTGGTAAGCAGTATAATGATAAGGCTACCGGTACACAATCCACGCTTTGCATAATTAATATTTATAAGATTAATTATGTAGAATCCCTCATCTAAGTTATACACCATTAAATTTTGGTCGTTTTATTCCCGTGGAGGGTCGGTCTGGTACATAAAACACTATCGATTTGTAAAGGTAAAACAAAGTACTTTTTTTCTAAAAGTCGAATTAAAATACGCATGTACGAAATTAATTTCTTTAAATAAACGGGTCAATGACCTTGTAGGTATTTTTCGGTTGTTGTGTACTAACTACTTACAGTTCATTGGCCTCGCTCAGCTGATTTTTACCTAAAGAAATTAATGTCGTACTTACATGCGTAAATTAATGCGAGTTTTTTTTAACTTTATTTTTTTATTTTCAGTTTACAAACCGATAGTGTTTCATGTACCGGATCGACCCTCCACGGAATTAAAATGACTAACAACACACAACGGTGTATTTGTAAATTTTCACACTGGTTACACGAAAACGTTTATTTCTTAACAAAACTCATCATTGTCCACATTCCTCGCTCTGTTTCACGAAACACAGCCCTTTTGGGGTGGTCATGTCTTGGTTCCTCATCAATCACTGGCTGTAAGACCTATGTTTTACCTTACACAAACATTTGTATAATCATGAGTCACCTAAATAAAGTTTTTCTAATGGATTGGTGTACCTGACTTTATTCATAACTTCTTTTTCTGATTTAGCTCAGGTTCTTCTAATGAAGACGTTGAAAAGGATCAAGATTGATTAAATGATATGGCGACTGGCCTGTTGTTTTAGTGGTTAGTGGCCCTGACTATTATGCCGGAGGAGAAAAATGTTTGGGTGATGAGCACGATCATTTGTTCTGTGTCTGGGTGTAATTTATCTATAATATGTATGTATTTATAAATATTTATTTAAGTATATTTATCAGTTGTCTAGTACTCATAATACAATCTCTGCTTAGCTAGGGACTAAACAGCGTTGTGTGATATTTGAAAAAAAAGAATGAAATAATTGCAATAAATAATTTATTGTTCTTTGTTTCTACAAGAAAATCGTGTAGACATAGAGAGAGGTCACGTTCAGAAAGACTCTATGGAGTCTTTTCACGATAATTATTATTCAGGCGAAAAAAATGTGTGTATGTTTTTACTACTTCACACTCAAACGGTTGAACGAATTTCGATGAAATATGGTACACAGTTAGACCATATCTTGAAATAGCACAGAATAGTTTTTATACAGGGATTATTTTCGATTGTGGATAATTTTCTACTATCATGCAGGCGAAACCGCTGGCAGCAACTAATATTATAAAGGCAAAATATTTGTATGTATGTGTGTATTTGTTACTCCTCCACGTTCAAATGTCTGAACCGATTTGGATGAAACTTACTGGATAGATAGACCATACCTATCCTGAATTAGCACATTGGATACTTTTCACTCGGGCAAAGCCGCTGACAAAAGCTGCTAATTTCATAAAACGAAATAATCGCTTATCAAAATTATATCTAAGGTTTAAAGTCATCTTGATAGACAATAATAATTCGTGAACTTCTCTAAAACTAGCAACCTATACCTACTAGTGTCTGAAATTAAGAGCCGCCAACCTAGGGTACATTTTCATACAACCGCTCTTACGTTATTATGATGTTATTACACATCTTTCTTCAGATATTTTGGATACACAGATATTTTTTGGATATTATCTTGGCTTCTATAGAAATCAAAACATAAATTTGTGTAACACTAAACCAGTAAAGACGTCTGAAAATTTGCTTTTTTACGTGAACTTTGGCCCTTCATAATGTACTCATACATTAAAAATGTAAAAAGTACTTTTATCATTACCTTGCGCATTTAATCGAGATTGTAAATGATGACAATTTTTCTCAAAATTTTTAAGGGTTTTAAAAAAATACGTAATCCCGGAATTACCGAGTTTTCAGGCATATCTCTCTTTTTTCGTGTTGCCTATCCATCAAACATCACGTTGGATGGCTTTAGATGAAGCAACCAACTTTTAAACCATACTCGTCTTTGACGACAGGTGCGTGGGGCCCCCTTAAGAAACAACAGCTAACAAAATACCTAAAATTATGCCTATAAATCATTGCCTAGTCTATAATAGACTGGAAACTTTAGTTGGTACAAGTGTTGAAATAAACCTATTTTTGCGAGGCTCTATTACAAAAATAGACTAAGCAAATACAATTTATTACAAGAATTTACATTCGTCACCCGCGAAGACGCCTTACGAACGCAGGAAGAGCTAAAAGAGGTATTTCACTCAATGTATTTTTGCGTTATTTTTATTAATGTCTCTTTTACACAGAGTGCTTGCTAATGGAGTTTATGGGTTTAAAAATAAAACGGAATGAACATAAACGGTCCGCTGGCCTTTTCTGGTTCTATTTTAAATCTGCTGACGTTTGACATTAAATGTACCTGATACCTTTTTTTTAATTAAATGACTTTTCAATACACTTACTCGAAAACCAATTGTTATCCCTCCCGCTTTTACGGACACAATTTACTGTTTTCCGTACTAGTGCGAAAAAGTGCGTGATCTTGAACCCACTACAATTTATCATATCAGGCTGGGCGCTAAGCGACGCCCATGAGTCGCGCGTCAGTCCTCGTTTTATTTCTTGGTAAGTGGATTGAAATACGTCGTTTGATACACGTGGAAATTAGTTGGTGCAGCACTTGGCTCCATAACTGAATTCCGCCTCGATTGCCATGACAAACTTTCTCCACTTGTATACGTACTATTTCCCGCTCTAAAGTGAAACGAGAGAGCGCATCAGACTTACTGACAAAAACCCACCGTTATCTTTGAGTTGCGCTTTGCGTTCTAGGACTACGGTTCTCTAACTCTTTCGAATGGTGTGACGCAGCCCTAGGGTATATATCTCTTTGAGGCACGCGTAGAACACTACGTACCGACGACTCGAGGTCAGTCCTTTCCAGACTACTGGACGGCAACCTACCCATTGCTTTTACGGTGGCCAAGAATCGGCCTGCGATTCCCAACACCCAGACGCTCCTATGGCCACAGCTGGAGCATGAGCATGATCGATCCTTCACGGTTGCGGCCATCTCCGCATTACTGCTTCACAGAAGCTGGTAGCCGCTTCCCATTTCCTCTCGCTCCTGACTATGTTCTGATATCTTGATGCAAGATATCTTGAAGTACAAAAATTTATGAACTGGACTATAGATAAAAAATAAACATGAAAATTGTTATGGACATAACATAAAATAGGAGGATCCGTCTAAGTTAATCTTAAACTACGTGACCAAGCGAGAAAACAAACTTCACCTGACTTGATCAACTCAATGCCCTCTCAAAACTGAGTCGTAAAGCCGTTAAACCAGTATAACAAGCCGATACAAATATCCGTATGTTCCGTACTAAACGTATCCAAATCCCTCAGGGTCCGACCACAGGGCAACTTAACCCGAAATTAAATCAAAGAGGGGCTTAACCAATCAGGCCGAGTGGTATCATTGAATCGGCAAAGGAACACTAAAATTACTTCTTGATGCGGAGAAACGAAGATTCATCGTAAAAGTGGTGGGTTTGGGTTGTGGGGGGCGGGGGGGTAGGTGCGGGGGGTGTCTGAACGGTTTTCCGTGTTTGAGAGAGGTCCGCGCGGCGATTACCCCGCACGTAGCAGAACACTGGCCTCTGCCGCGACCAGCCGCCGGACGCCGGACCCCGGCCCGCACCTAATGCTGTGTTTTAAACATGAAAAACCGTTCCGGTAATGCTGTAAATGTTAACTTCGAGATTTATCCTCCTTTGTATTTAACAGCTTCTTGTCTTAGAGACTCAAATCTTTATGGGAGGTCGACAGATGGAGCTGAGGTGTTAAAACGTACGTGAGCTATCTACTAGCGTACGTTAACTGGAAATGTGACTTTACCTTACTATATGTCGTATATCTTTGACCGTATCAAAAACACCTAAAATAACTCAGCTCTACTAATTTACCTCACCTCCAAATCAGAGTATAATTTTAAAATTTTACATTAAGTAAACACCTCTATAATTATTATTTTCAAAGCAGTCTTGGGCTATTGCTGGAAACTAAATAGTCCAAAATTAATTCTACACAGACTGCAAATTATTCTAAACATACTTTAATAGCAAAATACCAGAAGGCTGATAAAATTAATATTATTAAAATTAAAACGGCTCCCAATTTCATAATTAACAGGCGCGCCCTTGGAGGTAACATTACAAAAAGACAAACAGGCCGCAATTTACGCGCGTGGCGGTGTGACTAGCACCTGGGTCATGTCTCCTTTTACTTTATCCCGTAAAGATTAAGTCCCCCGAATTTTCCCGAATCTCCCCGAATACATGGCGCCCGCAGTGAAGTGAGTCATTTAGCCCCTGTTTACTAGATTAGGGGATTTTTTACACCACACAGCTTTCTACGCCGCCTCTCCCCTCCCGCTGAGATGTGTCATACTCCGTCTATATGCGTATTTTATTATGCTACATCTTGAAATAATAGGGACGGATTTTAGAATATTAGATTTGTGCCACAGGGATAAAAAAAATCTGCGCAAAGTTTAACTAATCAAGAACTAGATTGGGTTCATTATGATAAGTGAGGAGGGATTTCATTTCAAATGTTTCAATAGCGACATTAATACCTGTTGAACACACGAAGAAATTAGGTATTCGGTAGAGATAGTTGTTTGCGTAACATCGGGGAGCGACCCTACTCTAATCCAGGTAGGCTTAATTAGATACAGATTGGAAACCATCACCTAGATTTTCTATAGGAACGAAATCACTAGAGGCTTTCAGTGAGTTCACGTAAAGAGAACACAGTATTTGTGCCTCATATTGTGACGATTCAATAGCTAATAAGCGACTAAATGGAAACGAAGTCTGGTGTTACTATTCCTTCCTCAACATAGAATATATACGAAATACTCTTCAATTGTGCAATAAGTCAAAACGTCCAATAGATTCTCCCAAAACTTACCTTTCTTGGCACAAACGGGAACGGCGATCGTAAAACCACCCCACATTTTGTACCTACACAAGGTCACTCACGAATATACATACATATGTACGAGTATCTTTTGGAATTGAAAAATAAACGTACTTTCTTTCTTCCTCATATATTCTTAGTTCACAATGTGTGCTCAGCGTTTCACCTGTGTCCTTTAAAATGGGAGAATTAATCTTATGTAAGACCTAGATTTTTCAGTGTCTTTTACAATGTAAATTACGATGTATGATTTACGATGTTGTCATTTGTTTTAATATCTAGACTTAACTTTAGTCTATAGAATTTCTGATACCCGATCGAGATAAACTTGATGAAACTGTAATAACACTTCTTCACACTCGATCGGCTGAACGGATTTATAGTTTAATAAGTTTAATAAGTTTAATAATAATCAAATACATTACACATGAATGTTAACGGTGATCCCCAAACTAGACGTTAGTCTGTATCATGGGGATCAGAGTTGTACAAATTCTATATATACAAAAGGTGATTATTCTATATAAGTATACATGGTGATTATAAAACAAAATCAAACTAATAGTGAAGTTAATGAATAAATAAAAAAAAGGAGAGAACGACACAAGTATTTTAAAAATAAAAAATAAACACGAACATAAGAAAAAAATAATAATAATAAAAGCAAAAATAATTTAAAAGTGGTACTTAATAATAAATACTCATATCGAATTCCAGTTAAATGTTGTGTGCGTGAGTGTTATAATGAGAGTGAGTGTGTGTTTGTGTGTGTGTGTGTGTGTGGATGAGAGTTATGATGATGGTGTAGGAATGAGATTAGGAGTGCTGTCAGTTTATACAGTCTTTCGACTTGGTATGCAACTATTTAAAAATGATCCTTTCTGTTTCTTCGTAGGAGAGTGAGAGGAGCCAGTCCTTTATTATCTTTTTGCACAAGGGTATTTTGAGATCTATTATATTGCAGTTCTTTACAGCTTCGTTATATATGCGTGGATATAAATAGTTTGAGGAGCGTCTTGCCATAAGAGAGTTTCCTTGAGGAGTGGGTATCCTAAAAGTTCGCTTTGATATTATCTCCGCATAGTCTGTTCTGGATTTCAACTGTATGTGCATTTGAAGGACTGCATTTAGAATAAAAAGCTGTCGGACACGGAGGATAGGGAAGTCTTTGTAGAGTTGGTCGGTAGGATACATTAAAGGTTTCCTGAGCATAACTTTAATGACGGCTCTTTGTGCTCTTTCTGCTTCAATAAGTGTGGCTTTACCTGCGCCACCCCAGACAGAGATACCATATTGGAGGACGGACTGGCAGAGACCATAGTACACAATGCGCAGTATAGGGGAGGGTGTGCAGTCGCGTAGTTTTTTCATTATGTAAATGAGTTTCCTGACTCTGCCGGACAGTGCGTGTATTTGCGGTTTAAAAGATAAATTTTCGTCTAAAGTAATTCCTAAATATTTTATGGAGGTTATACGCTCAATCTCAGTGCACGAGCAGCCCGAAGATCGATTATTAGGATTATGAGAGCAAGTATGAAGTGTGAGAGTGAGATGTTGGGGTGGACTTGATGCCTTGGTTTTATAGAAGGAAATTATCTTAGTCTTTTTTGCGTTTAAGGTTAGTAAATTGCTATCAAGAACTTTAGATATTTTGAGTAGTCCTTCTTCCGCATAGCTGTACACCTGGTCCCAATTTTTACCATGAAAAATGATAGCTGTATCATCTGCATACGCTATTATTTCTGAGCTGCTAACAGAGGTATTTAAGATTTCATTCATGTAAAGTAAGAAAAGCGTTGGTCCAAGTGCACTACCTTGCGGGATTCCATAGGTGATAGGAAGTAGGCTGCTGGAGATATCACCGAGCTTAACAAATTGCTTTCTATCGGACAGATAACTTTTAAACCAATTTAGGGGAGTACCGCGTATACCTGCTGCTTCAAGCTTCTTTAAAAGGAGATCTATTGAAATTGTGTCGAAAGCCTTCGCTAGATCTAGGAAAACGCACATAACACGCTTTCCTTTATCAACAAATGACGACACAGTGTTAGTTAGAAGCCTGATTGCATCTTCGGTCGATCTTCCCCGTCTAAAGCCGAACTGCCTATTGGAAATCGTGTTGTGTTTTTCTAAAAAGTTCGTAAGACGTTTGTTCACTACTTTTTCGAGAATTTTAGATAGTATAGGCAATAGGGCAATAGGTCGATAGTTATCCGGTATATCTGTTGCACCACTTTTGTGGACAGGACTGACAGCTGCAACTTTCCATCTGTCCGGAAATATTCCAGATTCTAAACTAAGATTAAATATGTGGGTTAATGGATGGATAAGAGCGGATTTAATTTTTTTTATTAATCTTACGTTGAAATTATCGGGCCCGGGAGCGCTGTCATTGTTGAGTTGAGTTATCAGAGATTCTATTTCTGTTTCGTCTGTGGGGTGTAAGAAAAATGTGTATGGACAGGTTATATTTGGGGTGTATTTTTTGGCAAGAGAGGCTTGTGTTTCTGAGAGTCTTGAGAGAATCAAGTCAGATAGCTTTTTCCCATTGTAGTGAAGTAAGCATTGCATTTATTAAGTGATTCTATTGGGTTCTTATTGTTAACTAATTTTTCGGATTTATTTGACGTCTTATTGTCAGCGCTGTATATGGATTTTATACTCTTCCAAAGTTTTTTGGGGTCAGCTTGGCTATTTTCGATTATGTTTCTGTTGTAATTATTTTTTAACTTGTGTAGCAAGTTGTTACAAAAGTTTCTGTATCGGGTGTAGGTTAATCGTTTCATTTGGTCGTCTGGGTGCGCACGTGACGCTAGGTGTAGTTTGTCGCGTTGGCGCATGCATCTTATTAAGCCTGGGGTAATCCAAGGCTTGATGTTATAATTACTTCTGCCTACTTTGACTTTTCGTGAGTGTTTTTTTAGTGATGTCGTTATGATTTCGATAAATATATTGACAGCGGAGTTGGTGCAATGTTGGTTTAAGACTTCGGACCATGAAATGCTATTTAACTCGGCGACCAAAGCTTCCTCATCTGTTTTAATTTTGCATTTTTTCCTGATAGAGCAAGATTGATTATTTTTTAGGCAGGTAGCAACCATTGCTATGTCATGGTCAGTAACAGAGCATTTAGAAACTGCTCCCGTAGATTTATTTCTAGATTTTATAAAAATATGGTCCAGACAAGTATTGTTTCTTGTTGGCATGGTTATTCCTGGAAGAAGACCATGCGTGGCCATCATTCGTAGATAGTCCGCATTTTTGTTGTTAATTTCATTACATATGTCAATATTTATATCCCCTGTTACAAATATTTTGTCGTAATTATTTAACTGATTCAGAGTGGCATCTAACGATGTGATAAAGTTTTCTGGGTTAGTATAGGATGGGGATCGATAGATACCTAGGATAGCAATATCATTGTTTATTTTGATTAAGAGACTGTCTGCATCAGCTATTGTTGGTTCACTGACGGTAAAATTCCAAGAAGTTTTTATATATACAACTACACCGCCATTTTTGTTTGACTGTGAATGCGTCTTAACGCCTGCAAAACCTGGTAGTAGTTCCAGCAGCAACCCGTCGCTCAGCCAACACTCAGTTAAGACGATGACATCAAAATCGCAATCGAAACGCTGCAGAACCGAGTAAAAATTATCGAAGTTGCGTTGGTAACTCCTAATATTGAATGTTAGTATTTTGAAGTTGTAGTCAGTGTGTAGTAGTTGTTCCCTGCAACTTTCTATCAGATCGTAAGAGTGACACTCAATTTGAAGACTATCATCAATATCTTGGATTATGTTAAATAAAGCCATTTGTATGGGTACGGAAAAGTGATATTGTAATAAAGATCTTCTTTAGGGGTGTCACTGATTGGCTGACGGAGATTGCTGGCAGGGAAATATTGGTTATATGCGTAAGTGCGTGTAAGAGTGGAGGTGTGTTTAATTTTTGATGTGGTTTTCGAATAAGGAGTAATATGGTTGAATGCCAGTATGTGTAAGTTTTATGTATTATTAGCGTGTTTGGGGCTAGTGCTAATTTAACTATACTATTGAAACGAATTAAAAATGAAGTAATAGACAATGGATGCTTAATAAAGGAGATTGAATCAAACCAACTAATCAATAAGTTAAAGAACTTGGAATTAGATTTAAACATATCTGTAGATATTTTAGACGCTGAAGTCCCGATGCAGCAGGTGATCAGGTGAGCGGTCCTAGATGGCAGCAGTGGTTGGCAGAAAATCCGCGGTGTTTTTTGACAGAGGCTCAGGTCCAAAGAGGCGATGTAAATCATTTTTATTTTTGATGTGGATAGACGGGTTTCCTTCTTGTTTGCGGATAAGGATTGATCCGTTTTTAACCCAAGTAAATTTATAGCCTTGCTCTTTTGCTGAAAGTTTGGCAGAGCGAAATAACTGCCGGTTTTCGCGAGTAAGTCGCTCGTTAGTGAATAGTTTCCTCGACGTTCCTTCAATTCCTATGTCAGAGGAGGTCAGATTATGCCGTGATCTTGCAGCCTTTAGAAACTGGTCACGTTTGTGACGTCGTACAAATTTGACCACCAAAATAGGTACGCCATGTTCTATAATATCACATAAAATACAACATTTTCTGATTTTTGATTTGCCTGTTGGTCTAATGTTTAGTGACCCTGACTGCTGCCGGAGGTCGTGGGTTCGATTCCCAAAAAAAAAACCCAAGACAAATGTTTGTGTCACGAGCACGATCATTTTGTCTTGTAATTTATCTATATATGTATTTTTTTTATTAGCCCTTACTGTCCCACTGCTGGGCAAAGGCCTCCCCCAAGTCCTTCCAAACCTTTTTCTCCCGCGCCGTCTCGAACCAGTCCTTGCGGTACACGTCCAGATTATCCATGATTGGAGATATGTATGTATTTAGAAATATATAAGTATGTTTATCAGGAGTACAGTACTCATAGCATAAGCTCTACTTACCTATAATGAGACTATATGGCGTTGTGTGAAAGTTGTTAAATATTATATATTACAATATATTATTTTCACGCTGGAAAGCCAATGGTAGCAGATAGTAATTTAAATTCCCTAACAATCTTTAAAAGCAAATTGTGTATAAAGTCTATGTGCAAAAAGTAAGGAGCTCACTTATTGCACTTGAAGGGTCAACAAACTTATTTTCTCCTCTAAATCGAAAGGCACATCGTTTATCAATACCAACCCTTAGTTTCTGAGAAAATAACAAAATACCTAATTGGCCATACTCAGACGGCTGCTAAGTATACCTATAAAAAATAACAAGACGTATAAGATTTTATTTATCTGAAGATATCTTGATGCTCGTAGATCGAAAACATTTAAAAGTACCCATCGTTTGGTATCTTTATTTTTCTTCATCATTATTTTATTGAAAGCAGTGCTGGCCGAGTGGTAACGGCCCCCGACTTACGAGTTGTGGGTCACGGATTCAAACCCAGCCAGACGCATGGGGAAAGGCATGCTAGAACTAAAAATTCGAAGTCATATGACATCCACCAACCCGCACTGGGCCCGCGTGGTTTATTACGACCACTTCCCTCTCCTAGAAAAGAGGCCTGAGTCCCAGCAGTGGGAACATTATAAGGTTGATGCTATACTATGCTATTATCTAGTATGCCATATTATTTGTTATGATACTTTCTTAGATTTCAGTCTTTTTTTATGGTAAGAAACCAAGAAATAACTTCACTCGCTCTGTGAGAGAGCAAGGGGAAGTGTCAGACTTTTACTGGCTAAAATCCACCTGCTCCTTCATTTTCCTTTTGCGTTCTAGGTCTATGGTGACTCTTTCGAGTAAATGGTAAACCTCTCCTCTCTGGTTAGATTTCAGCCAGTGTCAAATTAATTGTCTTACTTAATTAGGACATTAAGTCCCATGTTGAATTGATGAAAAAAAAACCCAGAACCACGTGCCATCTACAAACAAATGAAACACCGAATACCCAATCTAATAAACATGAAAATCATGGATATCGCCCACAGAGTGCGCTCTCGACGTATAGGTGACGTATCAGAATCACAAACACGTCCAACGCGAGCAAATTTATTTGTAAATGAACACAATTCAACAGTCACGCATTTCTCATCTCAATTACAGTGAAGTTACCCCAGCATCCCAACGTCCCACAGACGCGCCGGTCGGCCGTACGTCGCTGAGACGTGGCGCGCCGTGGCGCAAACAAATCAGCCGATAAATAGGGTATCCCGCAGAACAATGCAGTGTCAACACAAGATGGAATATAAAAGCGCGCGAAGTGACGGCCCATACTTGGACCCCGTTTACAACTCACGACTGGTAGAAATGCGATGCGCAAACTTGTTTTTTTATTAGCCTAGCGTAATGACATAATCTATATCCATACTTATAGGATGCTTTCTCCTGAATGACTGACGCATCAACGCACAGCCTAAACCGCTGATCGTAAAGACCTGAAACTGGGACGGCATGTTCTTGTATGACGTACCTAGCCATCTGATAAGAAAGGATTTTTCGAAATTCTACCCATAAGGAGTTGAAAGACCCTGGTGACTACCCGAAGCTACTGGCAGAAGAATGCATAAAAAGAAGAAACTGACTTTCATATCAACGCAAAGCCAAAACTATTTAGACTAGGAGCGTAAAATTTACACAATTTTACGAGATTTACTTTTATGATTTAAGCGAACACTAAGAAAGATTTCATCCAAATCCAGCCACTAAAGAGATGAAATGGGGTTCTAAACTTTGTATGGAGAAACCTATATTCGCGCAGGCGAAGCTGCTGGCAAACGCTACAAAATGACTCTACTATTGGGTCTAATTTAAAATATTTTCTTGATCATTTAGCGGTTGCATAGAAGATGTCACTCCTAACATAACTGGTATTCGAAGTTGTATTACTATGTAACGTACCTACCTTCATAATTTTGTATTTCGATTCTACTATTAGTTGATATCCAAAATTTAAAAGTGGTGCCTGTGACTAATCATGGTATAATAATGTGAAGAAGAGGGATAAAACGTATGGATGCGCGAATTTGCTTGATGTGGACTGTAGGTTTAAAAAGCGATCTAAGGTTTGTTAACAATATGCAGATACTGTGCCTGGCATGGGATAGGGAGGAACACTGACCTTTTGACTTCGAAGGTTCCACGTGGCACCGCGCCGGCGATCCTCGACTTCGCACATTTAACCACTGCCAGGTCCTGTTTGCACTACACTGCACTATTGTTGAGTTTTGAATGGTTGGATCACGAAATAGCCAATTTTCTTGTAATTTCGAGCGGGCGTGTTAGCGGTGCGGTCACATTCACAATCGATGCACACACGTCAATGTCAAATCATTTCTAGAGGTCGTGCGGGTGGAAGGGAAACGGATGGTATAGGATTGCTAGGCCAAAAAAACAAATTACAAAAAACAAAGTCGCGGATCATAGCAAATTGGCGCAACCATTCCCCCCGGGTTTGAAGGGTTACCTTCAAAGAAAAGAGAAAAAAAACAAAAGCGAAACTAAACCCTATTACTAATCTAAACTATCAATACTAGGTAGCGAAACAACTTATAACTAACTATGCCACTATTACTGATTAGGCAGAGGGCAGAGGCGAATAACCGGACGCAGGTACGATCCAGTTGCGGTTTTAACCTTTACGACTCGCGTTATTCCGTTCGAACCCGGAAAAACTTCTTCCACTACACCAAGAGGCCAGTGCAGAGGAGGCGCACTCTCAGTCTTCAGTATCACCACAGTACCGACTGTGACTGGATCTGAAGGAGTGTTCCACTTTTGACGCGACTGCAGCGTATGCAGATAATCTGTCCTCCATCGCTTCCAAAAGGACTGAACTAAGCTATCTAGCAGAGCGTGACGCGGGTGAAGCTGCAGTTTGTCAGTCTCGACATCTAAAGCGGGCAAATATTTAAGAGGAGTCGTCGTCAAGAAGTGAGCCGGCGTCAACGCTAGTGGCTCCGATGGATCACTAGACAAAGTCCGACACAACGGACGCGTATTCATCAACGCCTCTACCTGAGCGAGTACAGTGCTCAACTCCTCGTACGAGAGAATCTGTTCGCCTATGACCCGAAACAGGTGCGACTTAAGGCTTTTAATATTCGCCTCCCAATTGCCACCAAAATGACTAGCTGCTGGCGTATTAAAACACCAATCAATGCGATTCTCAGCTAAGACATGGGCGAATTCACTTTGGTAGTACTTGGAGCGTAAGAATGTATGTAATTCCGAAATATTGCGTCGCGCTCCAACATAATTTGTGCCGTTGTCAGAGTATAAGCGCTTAACGGGACCACGGCGAGATAAAAATCGTTTAAATGCAGACATAAAACCCTGCGTACTCAAATCACTGGTTAACTCTATGTGAACCGCACGAGTTGTCATACAAACGAATAGGCAAATGTATGCCTTTGTGGAACGTATACCACGACCACGGGCAATAGTGACTTTAAACGGTCCAGCATAGTCCGTCCCAGTATGTATGAAAGGTTTCACCGTCTGTACAACACGACAAGAACGATGGTCGGCCATTTCCGGCGCGTTGAAACGCGGGCGGAGCTTTAAGCAGGGCACACATCTGTGCACTCTAGCGCGTATCAAATTGCGAGCGGAAAGTATCCAGTACTTCTGTCGAAGAATGGACATTAATAAATCGGGACCAGCGTGACAATTCACCTTATGGTGATAGTCCACCAACAAATCCAAAACGTGATCCCTGCGTGGTAGAACTACTAGATGCATTTGTTCAAACTCTAACTTAGCATTTCGCAGACGGCCACCGACACGAATGAGTCCGTCTTGCAAAAATGGTTTCAAATGTTGAAGTGCGGGACTACAAGGTTTATGTGATTCTAAACTACGAAATTCTATTGAAAAATAAAATTTCTGCAACTCTCGAAGTACAACTGATTCAGCTCTATCCAAATCAGCTGCGATTATAGAACCACGCGATGGTAATAATCTCAAAAATCTTAGGACGTAAACTACACAGCGTAATAGTCTCGACCAAGACGAGACTCGATTAGACAACAACAAAACAACTGACTCTTCACGCGGAACTGATACTACAAGCGTATGTTTCTTCTCCTCGGGTGGCTCTGAAACAGTAGCGGGGTTAAAAGGAGCATTTGGCCACTCGTTAGGAGTGGTATGAAGCCAGGGAGGGCCACAAAACCAAAGCGGATGATTTAAAATTTGCGCAGGAAGCAAACCACGTGAGAGACAATCAGCTGGGTTTTCTGTTCCAGCGACATGGAATATATTTTCCGGTGACAGTTCAGCTTGAATCTTACGTTCCAAGCATAGAAAGCGTTTTTCTGCGGAGGCACGGGAGCCACCGAGCGAAAAAATATCACCCTTGAAAGGGAGCGCGACAACATAACGACCATCTTTAACACGAGTAGTCGTGCGGGTATAAATCTCCTCAGTGACCTGATCCTCAGGGCTGAGAATAGGCGGGACATTGACCTCTTCAATCTCCCAGAACTTGCGGATGGTAGACTCAAGCGGCGGCTCGACGGTGCAACAGTGCGACACAGTCGAGTAACTAACTAAACAAGCGGGTGCGGAACCAACTATAACAAACCCGAGAACTGTTTCCAGTGCGTGCGGAGCGGGGTACATCGGAAGACCTTGAATTTTACGTGATAACTGGAGATGCGGGAGAATCGAAGCACCGATCAATAGATCGATATCTCCAGGGAAAGCGTAATTTCCGTCGGCTAACTGCAAGTTCTTAAACTCCGTCAGCATGGACGTGTCAACCGGTACCGTGGGCAACCGTTCCGTAATCTTATCTGCGACTAGCGAATCCATTTCAAACGAAATATTACGATTAAAACGTGAACTAAATATTATTTTAATGGAACCGTGAATGGTTGCCTTTAAACCTCCAAAACCTTTCACTTCTGAGCGGGATGACCAATTATTAAAACTAAAACCAAGGCGTTGACAACAATCCCGAGTAATAAAATTACTCTGGGAAGCGCCATCTAGTAGCGCTCGAACGGTGCGCGGTTTGCCAAAGGCATCTACAATGACAACTTGCGCGGTCGCAAGTAAAACGGTAGTGATTTGAGTACCAGCGGCGGAAAGCGAACACAATGTTACGTCGTTTGCACTTGCAGCAGGCCGCGCGTCACAAGCGTCGCGCGTCCGCGCAGGCCGCGGCCGCGATGGCAGCTTACTACTCTCAAAATGTAAGAAGGTATGATGTCTAGCTAGACATTTACGACAGCTAACACCACTGTTACATGACGTAACCAGATGTTTGTCACTTAGACAATTAAAACACAAATAATTAGTGCGGACAAACTTGTAACGATCCCTAGGCGATAATCTCTGAAATTCCGAACACTTGTACAGCTGTGTATGGCTACCCTTACACAGAGAACAGTCAGGTGTTGAGGCGGTATTAACTAGCGTATGTGCAGTCTTGACTGACTTCGATGACGCGTCTATACGGCGATCGGAACCTGTCCTATTCGTGACCCCATGACGTGCCGACGTGCGCTGCAATACCTTAATATGGTCGCGAATAAAAGATTCTAAATCTTCGAACTTAGGTATTTCTTTACCGCGCTGAGTCGTTTCAAACAGACGAACAGTTTCAGGATCTAATTTCTTTAAACCGATATACAAAAACAAAAAGTCACAGAGGTCATTGACCTTTAGGTTCTTTACTGCACGAACAGATGATGCGAAAATATTTAAAAACTTCTCTAAATTATGATCGTTACAAACGGAAAAACTTTTCAAATCGAATAATTGATCTAAATATGCGGTGGCTACTAATCGCTTATCTTCGTATTTTGTTTTTAAAGTGTTCAAAACTAAATTGTAATTTTCAGCGCTAAACGTAATTCCAGCACAGACAGCCTTTGCCTTACCGGTCAATTTTTCTACGAGATAATGCAATCTCTCGTGATCTGTCAGCGATGTGTTCCTATGTATTATATTTTCGAAACTATCTATAAATAAATTCCAATTTCGAATGTCACCATTAAATTCAGGTATTTGAATTGGCGGCAATCGTGGGCGTTCGCGAGGAGGGTTGGATAAACTACTCGCGGGGGGGGGAGTCTCTAAACTCCTAGCAATACGTTTGATACGACAATACAAGTCATCAAAGGACGACAATGCCTGATAACTCACACAGTAATCAGGATTTAACTCCAACTCTAAAATGTTTATATTATTAATTGTAGATTCAAAATCCGCGCGCAAACTATCTAAAGTTTCCAACGAACACAAGAAAGCATCTCTAATTGCCAGATCCGAGATTTGCAAAGATTTATCACAAATTGATTGAACACGTGAAAACTGTGAGTCCCTTTTAGCGTATAAAAGCTTTAACTGAACCTTTAAATCAGTACTAACCTTGGTTCCCTTAAGAGACATCTTGTTTTGATATATTCACACTATACACTCAAACAAACACTTAACGAATTATTAAGTAAGCGATAATTAACAGATAACAATATGGTAATATTGTAAACAACAAAGTGAACGGCGAACGAACGGAATAACATATGCGTATATAATCTATGGTTTATCCGTTTCCTACAAATATTCACTCAACAATGAACGGGTATTTTTGAAATGCGTCTACCTACATGCAATTTGTAGGACTTCCGAATGAATTTTGTCAAGAAAAAGAATGCGATCGATTTATATCTACGCTGATATTTACGTAGCTAACTATAATTATGCGGTGCGGTTGACGGCGTAGGTACCGTAATTATCAATGACTCTTTAACTATACGAGCGAAATAACGTATAGTTGCCTAAATGCCTAGATGCGGGTTTTCTACTATTATATCTAGATAAATAGGCGCGTTGCGTTTATTCCCTATGGAACAAATACTATATTGCGAAATTACAAGAAAATGATTCACGATCCGGCTCGAAGGACCAAAAAAGTAATGGATGCGCGAATTTGCTTGATGTGGACTGTAGGTTTAAAAAGCGATCTAAGGTTTGTTAACAATATGCAGATACTGTGCCTGGCATGGGATAGGGAGGAACACTGACCTTTTGACTTCGAAGGTTCCACGTGGCACCGCGCCGGCGATCCTCGACTTCGCACATTTAACCACTGCCAGGTCCTGTTTGCACTACACTGCACTATTGTTGAGTTTTGAATGGTTGGATCACGAAATAGCCAATTTTCTTGTAATTTCGAGCGGGCGTGTTAGCAGTGCGGTCACATTCACAATCGATGCACACACATCAATGTCAAATCATTTCTAGAGGTCGTGCGGGTGGAAGGGAAACGGATGGTATAGGATTGCTAGGCCAAAAAAACAAATTACAAGAAACAAAGTCGCGGATCATAGCAAATTGGCGCAACCAACGTATGTTACTAAAAGAGTATACATTCGAATGAATGGAGAGGGAGAGAAAGTCCAAAGCAAACATGGATGGATTGTGTGAAGTGTATTTTTTTTTACTGGGATCCCACCACGTGGTAAGTAGTGATGCAATCGTTGACGGTGAATCGCACTAGTTTATTAAGAGCCTACTCACGCTAGCCTTGAAAACATCTAAATTATAGTCGGACGGAAAAACCGCAGCAGGAAAATTGTTACAATTCTTGAAAGAAAAGAGAGAACTACATTAAACCATGCCATGCCTGATTTGTACGTAGAACTGCGTCACGTGGCGTAGCGTGGCGTGGGTCTAATGTAGCTCTACAAGTCTAGTGGCCATATAAATTGTACAGTAGTGGCATTACATGGGACAAGCCAAGGTAGGTGATGATGATTTGTTTTTTAAAATAAATAAGCTAATGTAAGAAAACTCTTTATATAAAAGATCACAACACATATGTGACGCAGTATGTTCAAAAAGACGTAATAAAATAATACAGTCAACCTTTAAGCCACTCATAAAAAAAGGTTTAAAGCCTCCGAATAAAAAATTAACTCAACCAAGGAGTTGAAATGTGGTGTATAAATATTCAAAGAGTCGAAAACGTCGTGAGTTGTAAAGGGGGCTTCAGATCAGCGTGCCCCAAATCCAATCAGCTATTGAATTAACCCGGTCCGTGTGACGAGAATACGGATTCGCCCCATCCTCACGTCAAATGTTTATCTTTCATCTGGCAGAGCGTTAATGTAAGTGCGAGTACAGCGTGTAATGGCAGGGCGAGACTCGTCGCTGAACGACTGCTGAGCGGGCTGGAGCACGGATTATGCGCCACGATCGCCACCCGATCACACCCGATCTCTATTCCATATTTGAAATGTTTATTCTCTTCATTACTGCGACTAAGCGTTATACTATTATTTTTTGTCTGTTTCAGGGTTTTTTTATGCATATTTGCATGTAATGACTAATTACCTAGATTTCTCTGTTTCTTTGGACTAATGGTATAAGATATTCGAATTAATATCACATGATTAGAACGAAATACCGCGAATACGGTCTCATGTTATCTCGTAAAATAAAAGCAAATAACATTATATTTGTGAGCGACATATCCTTGGAGTCATTTAGATGTTTTATTTCCAATACACTTAAGTACCGCTTTCATAATAAGTGATCTAGGTTATAAATAAGGTTTTATTATGTTTGTTTGTCTGGCCCACCGTGTATGTTTCTCAATATTTTACGTAGCAACATCTTCGTATATCTCGAATCTAATAACGGGGCTCTCTCGGAGGCAAAACATACATATTTTCCTGGGTTCGGCTAAACACAGCGACCTCTGGCGGACAATATTTTGCTCGGCTCCTGCGATATCGGTTTATTCAAATGCTCCTTGTCCGACCCGGGCTCAAAGAATCAACCTGCATAATATTATACATATTGAAATTCTTCCACCCCTGAACATCTACAGTATATTATTCTATGAATAAGTTTATTGTACGCAGATGTGCGAAATACCTATTTTGCCAATAACACTATAATACCGCACGGGTTGGTATGTACCTAACTTGTGTCGCGAATTTCATCAGTGTTCTGAAGTAATAGAAGAGAATGGGTAAAGCGAGTAAGTAGTTGCCACACTCCGTAGAGCGAATTATAAAAAGTAAGAACGAAGAAAGAGCAATTAATGAGAACTCCAATAAAGCGAACGAAGAAATCTTATTAGATAAGTGGTACGTGCAAATTGATAAATAACAAAAAATAATACATTGTCGAGACTGGAGAGCGCACAACGTACCGACTCTCAGAAATAATTCAATGATTCCTATCAGATATCGCTCTCTCCTCTGGGAAATTCTGTTTATTATGATTTGGCCGAGGTCGACAGAGGACGGGAGGATACTGACAAACAATCCTGATTATAACATACACACCACATCAAAGCGGACCACCGACTACTTCAAAAGCAAAATTTTATTGGTAGCATTTACATTTTTATTGGTATGCTAGGACACCGCCTGCCGCCTTCGTCCTGAAACGTAAGTGATTTTGAATTTTCTGATGTGTATTTTATTATCTGATTTTATGTGTGCCCAATATGACTACATATTACCATAGGAAAAACATTACGGTCACGTATCTTAAGGCGTTTTCTATGTAAATGGGTTGCATACACCTACACACGGAAGCACTCTTGTTAAGCCAGGATCACATTATTTTGTTATGTCGTGTTGTGTCGTGGCGCCTTCTGATGCCGATGATTGGCTACTTAACTCGTTGTGTTATATTGTATGACGTAAGCTTAAATAGATTCGTTTGACTAATAGAATAGAATAAACTTTATTGTACATCAAAATACGAACAATTTCACACGAACTTAATATTATATATCTATGGGTACAATGGCGGTCTTATCGCTGGCAGCGATATCTACCAGACAACCTTAGGATGGACTATAAGAACTTAAACTAAAAAAGGAGGGGTAGTGTGAGGTGTACTGATCAAGCAAAAAAATAAAATAATAATAAACACGATACATAGATAAAAAAATTACAAAAGATGATACATAAGCTTAAAAATTATATATAGGATGGGATGGATGGGGATGTGTCGTCCGTCACGACACAACCCGACACAGCAATGCGAGTCTTTTTTTCTTGAGGTAGAAATTAGTCTTCATATAACTGATATCGGTCACGGATAGCGTAGTGGTTGAGTTGTTGGTTGCGTAGCGTGTCACGAGGTCGATTCTTGTACGGAACAAATATTTATTAGACCTTCAGGTACAGGTAGGTGTTCCGGATCTGTCTTGTGTATTTATGTTTACATGTTTGTGAACACAACATAAAGGATACAGAAATAGTATGAGACAACGGTTTTTTTTTTAATTACTTATCCTGCTTTGAGTAGAGCGAGAGCTTGTCAGACTTTTACAGACTAAAACGCAGATTTTTTTTAGATGGGAAATCATCCAATGACTTTTCCCACTCTAGGGCGGAGCACGAGGGCATGTCAAACTTTTACTGACTAAAACTCCTATGTTCCTTCTTTGCCTTGCGTTCCAGGACCCCGGGTTTTCCTTTCAGAAGCCAACCAATGGCCCCAGTAAGCTTCGGTCCTGCTGAGCCCCTACGGTTTTGCTGATATATCCTTGAGGCACGCGTAGAACAATACGCGCCATCGACGACTCGGGCTCGGTCTGGACGGTTACCGGACGGCCAGACTGCGAGCTACCCATTGCTCACCGTTCACAGGCCCACGCCTACGGTGGCTGGAAATCGGGCTCGGGAACTAAAATTCACCTATATACGTTCACGGGGCTCCGGTGTGGGCACCGACGTTGCAACAGCAACCGAGGGCCCAGCTGAATGCGTGCCAGAGGGTCATGGCAATACGCATGGTGCGAGGGTACCGAACGATCTCCCGCGAGGCGGCGACCCTCCTTGCTGGCCAACCGCCGTGGGATCTGGAGGCAACAGTCCTTGCACACATGCACGACAAGCGCATGGAGATGCAACGCCGGGGCGAAATTCCGCTGCCACGACAAGTCGAGGCATGGCGGACAGAGCTCCGGCGGGATCTCATGGCGAAATGGCGTCAACGACTATCGCAACCTCGTTCGGGGCGCGCCACAATTGGGGCGATAAGGCCCATCCTTGGGGCGTGGCTGGAAAGACCTCACGGCGTTCTCAACTTCCGCACGACGCAGGTGCTTACCGAACACGGAAAGTTCGCTAAGTACCTGTTCCGGATTCGTGCGGAGGATTCGCCCGGGTGTCGCCACTGTGCGGAACATCCGGAGGACACGGTGGAGCACACTGTAGAGGTGTGCCCCGCCTGGACGGAGCATCGCCGTGTCCTCGTGGGGGCGATCGGCGGCAGCGATCTCTCTCGCCGGGCCTTGGTTCAGGCCATGGTCCGTAGTGAGGAGGGATGGCAGGCGGTCGCCTCCTTCTGCGAAGCAGTAATGCTAGCAAAGGAGGAGGCCGACCGCATCAGGCAGAGGCAACGGGGCGCTCGCCCCAGCCGCCGCCGGGATTCCGATCCCGATTTCCGGCCACCGTAGGCGCGGGCTTGCGGACGGCGTGCAATGGGTAGCACGCTGTCCGATCGTCCGGTAACCGACCGGACCGAGCCCAAGTCGTCGACGGCGCGTTCTGTTCCCGCGCGCCTCAAGGAGCTGTCAGCACACCGAAGAGGCCCAGCCTGCTAACTGCAGGCAGGCAGGGTCGAAGCCTACTGGGGTCATGGGTTAGTTCCGAAAGGAATGCTCGACCCCGACACGATAGGCTACGAAGGAACGGGGTAGGTTTTTAGTCAGTAAGAGTCTGAAACTACTTCCCGCTCCGCCCAAGGGCGGGATTTGTCATTGGATGATTTTACCTACAATAAAAAAAAAAAAAAAAAAACCTATATACGTTCAGTTACGATCCAAGTTTATGGTCACTCTTTTAAACATTCCCGCAATAGTAATGTAAGCCCAGCTTTATGGTTCAACTCATTCCAAACATATTGTTTAAAACTTCAGTTTTAAAATTAAAATTTACCTAACAAGCGAATTGTTCCTTTTCCTATTGTTAAATTATACAATAGGTGAGCAATGGACGCGTTTTATTTTTACTAATTTGTTTCCATTTTTTTCGACTTTCTGATTATTACGTCGTCAAATTAATTCAGATACAATACACAAACAGATTTATCAATATTTGTTGTTACTTAAAACGTTTTTAGGCAAAAAAATCTTACAGAAAATCGTAGATTTTAGTAGACATTGAGAAGAATAAAAGATAGGAATCTTTATGGGAAACCATTAGGTAAGAAAAGCATTGTTTGTGCTATCTATAGGGCATGTTTGGGCGGTTCGTGATTGATTCTACTGTAATTTCCATACGCGTGCTCTGCTCATATTAGCCACTTTATACACCCACCAGCTAAAAAGAAACCCCCTTTCCCCTGCGGTTTCTTGTATACACATAAGAGAGAGGGGTAAGCTGGTGTATATTCTAAGCTCAAGCTTGCCTGGTCACCTTTTCTAGGACTATACAATAGTATGGCGGGCGACCTCGCGGCGCCTGCCGAGTCACGCACATATATTTTTTCAAAGCCTTAAATTCTATTGCCATTTATTATACTGATGGTACGTAGCTATTAATAAAGTATTAGAGATCTATCAAAGATGTTTTAAAAATGGAAGTAGCTTTTATCCGGGTTGTTGCACGCAAACTGTCTGACTGTCACTTCGGGTCATACTCGATTCGTTAGTCATTATTGAAAGGGAATTGAAGGGGTGTTTAAGAAGCAAGCTCGAGTCGATGGAGCGTTGCTTTCCAAGCGCGCTTCAAAGAGATGTCAGCGAAATGGACAAAACCCAGTAAGCCCGATGGCTGCTAGGGCTGAGGGCTTACTCGAAAGAGTTACCGTGGAACGCAAAAGGTACCATAAGGAACGCAAAATGTATCTTAAGGAACGCTGGTGGGTTTTCTCGGTCGGTCATCTTAATATTGCCTAATTATTAAGATTTCTGTGCATCTGACACTCCCTCTAGCTCCATGCAAAAGGGGCGGGACGAGTTGAGTATTTGATCATTTTTTCCTAAAAAATAATGAGGTGTTTTTTTGGTATTTGATGATCTATTCCTAAAACAAAATTAGCTTCGCGGTAACCAAGATACTAAATATTCATTTTATTGTTTTCTATTGTTTATAAGATATCTTCTTCTTGATTTGAAATCAGAAGATCCCAACATGAGAAGTTGACAGGATTATATACACCAATGAAAAAAAAAATATTCCATGAGTCGACTTCTGAAAGGATTACTCGTGGTCCTGGGACGGAAAGGGCAACTGAAAGAACATAGTTGTGGTTTTAGTCAGTAAAAGTCTGACACGCCCTCACGCTGCGCTCTAGAGTGGGTGAAGACAGATTTCACACCTTAAAAAACTTTTTACAACAAAAAATACAACCGACTTCAATGTAAAAAAAAAAAAAACAAAAAAAAAGTAAAAATAACTTTAATTTCGGAAGTCGGTGTTAAATAACGAAGAGACCAAACTGATATAGAAACACCGACTTCCGAAATTAAAGTTATTTATTTCACACTTTTTACTTGTAGTAGGTACCCGTTAGCCAAACTTAAATAGATACCTTCTGCCATTCGGTTCCATCATCAAATCATCATGATAATTCTATTAATACAAAACACGGCTAGGATACATTGATTTATTACAGAATTCCGGTTCTTACCTACCTTCTGGCTTCACCATCAGATCAGATATATGTATCCCCTCCCCTTCTTCCTTGTATAAACAAAGCAATTTTACTTGTTACGACAGTTCTGCTATAATTTTTTGAAGAGATCCGTTCTATATCTTTGAAATTCATTATCAGATCAAAACAAAATTTATATGGAACCAACTCAGGACTATATCCTTTCAACCAAAATAAAAAATTTCAAAATCGGTCCACAATTGACCGAGATGTCAGTGAACATACATATAAAAACGTAAGTTCTACTATGATTTTTTGAAGATTTTCGTTCTATATCCTCGAAGTTCATCATCAGACCCGTAGGCCACCGTAGGCGCGGGCTCGCGGACGGCGGAAAATAGATAGCTGTCCGTCCGCCCGGTAACAGACCGCTCCGAGCCGAAGTCGTTTACGGCGCGCACTGTTCCCGCGCGCCTCAAGGAATTGTCAGCAAAATGTAGGGGCCCAGCAGGGCCGAAGCCTACTGAAGCCTAGAGTTTTGTGAAAATGAACCCCGGTGCCCTGGAATGAAGGCAATGAAAGGAGCAGGGTAGGTTTTTAGTCAGTAAGAGTCTGACACTATCTCCCGCCCCACCCAAGAGCGGGATTTGTCATTTGATGATTTTACCTACTATAAAAAAAAACATCAGATCAAAATGATATTTTTATGGGACCAATTCGGAAGTATAATCTTTCAATCAAAACAAAAATTTTCGAAATCGGTCCACAATTGCCCGAGATTTCGGTGAACATACATAAAACAAAAACATAGAAAGAAAGAAAAGAAAGAAAAAGAGTTTCTCCTTTTCGAAGTCGGTTAAAAAGGTACCAGTGATATTACTGTAATCATTCGTTCCATTTACAAAGTTTCACAAGAAAACACACATAAAAACCACATAAGACATGGAAAGATGTTTTTAAATATCGTTGTACTCCAAAAATGTGGTCCCATATAATAAAACTCTTATTCCCTCAACATAATTGTTTATAAGCCAAACACTTAATTAATTACGGCCCGTACGACATTCCAACAGTGAGCTAATGCGCCCCAACCTTAATCTACTCCGGGCGAGGAAATAAAAATATGATATTTCCACTTTGAGTAATCAACGTGATATATGGGCTGGTTGTACGTGCCTGTGAGACCCCGCCTAATAACTGACGGACTATTAAAACAGACACCGGACCACGCGTGGACGCGGGAATTGCCGCAAATGCAGTTTGGAAAACCGGCATTTCAACAAGTATTTTTTCGGTATTTTTCACCTTTTATTTATTTTAACCCCAACACAAACTAGTGTCAATAGCACAAAATAAAAACATTTGATTTTCAGTTTTCACTATATATTTTAATCATCATCTAAAAAAAATATTGACGTACAGACCCACAGTTTTAATAAAAGTCGCCATTTATCACGCGTTATCCACATTTCCACAATACACTACAATAAATTCAAAGAAGGTAATAGTGAGCACATAAATAATAATACACGTACATGAGCCGAGGCCGAGCCCAGGCGCGTTCCGTCGTGTGGCAACACTAATAACCGGAGTCGGGTGACACCGCGCTGCCGACAGATATTGTCGTCAATTTGTTAGGGCTGCTCTCCGCGCCGCTGCTTAGGATTCGGCCGACGCCCGACCCGCCGCCCCGGCTTATGAACACACCACCAATAAGAACAACAAAGTTGAGATGTCAGCCGATTAGCCGCAAGTCACGTTATCATCCCTTTTTTCGTTCAAGTAAATATATTTTGTGCACAAACATTCTGTTCCAACAAATACGTAACTCGTTGCTGTTCGCCATGTTATAATATTTGTCTATACTCGTACACTAGATTAAACTGTCGATTTCGAAATTGCATCCTAAAAAATATAAAACAAAATATGAATTTGTTTTTCGCTGGAACACGCACCGGTTGTCTCTATTTCCAATATTGCCATAGATCTCTTAATTGAACCGGGCTGATATGAGGTAAATTGCACAACTTTGTTCGATTCTTATTAATGTACTTCGCCGCAATAACATATTTTGTTCTAAGTCTATAATAGTTCGCAATTAGTGACAGATCGCTAACCCCTCGCCTACAAGCTCCATTAAACACTCCACTTGCTTCCGGAGAAATCCAATTGAGACTTTGTTATTCTTTTACTGTGAAGCAGCAAAAATGTTGCGAAAATCCTGATACAACCTGATTATGTAGGTACTTGAGCTACTAGTTTGTTGTTAGTCATTGAAATTCAGACATCAATGTTGTCACCTTTTTAGTGATGTCGTTAGCTAAGTTTGCTCAACAACATGGTGAAGAAAGCCGAATAGTTTTAACACGTAGATGCATTAGGTATTCTACAGTCTACTTTATACAAGGCGTCAGGCGCTGAGGCGAGGCGCGACGCGGTGGCAGCAGGGGTAGTAAGCCTTATTTGAGCCAAGCGCGCGTGACGTGAAACTGGAAACTCGACTTGTATGTCGCGTCGCGTCTTGTCGCCCGAATTCTCATCAAATCATCCCGCGACAATGTCGTTGCAAATCCCAACACGGGATCAAAAGATATTAGAGCTAAATTGAACCGAAGCAGTGATGATACCTAATTGCATATGTTTGTCACAGTACGTATACATTTCATACGCGCTGGGAATGTTTTAGTGGGTGCTGGAACCACTAAGGCATGGATTTGATATGTTTTCCTTGTTGTGCTCTTTTTGTATGAAAAAGATCATGCAAATATAATATAATTTACATTCTGTTTTCCTAATCTAATAAATTCCCTGGTTATGTACAACGATACTCTCCGAAAGTAGCTACATAAAAATGCTAATAACTCCCCGATTCAGAATTTATTAGCCTCTTAAAATCGCTAATACAGAAAAGTCGTTGCGACACCTGTTAGAAGGCAAGTTTAAATTATCTCTGCAGATAAAAAGTGACTAGATAATACAATGAGATCCTTCGAAGGCGGCTGCTGTCCTCGCGAATCATTAATTTTAATTCGTACCCCGTGACGACGGTCTCTCTAATGAATTATTGGGAATCGCTGGAGTGCCCCCCTCCCCCCCTGGACTTCCTACAGTTTCTCTTCGGGACTTAGCATAATGTGAAAAAATGTTACGCGGCCCTGCTGCATACTAATTGCTTGTTGTGTTGCTCTCTTTAAGTAATATTCAGAACTTACCGACCGGAACTTCGGCGGCGCGAGACAAGATTAACAACGTTTACCCCTGATCGATCACTTAGCATCGCCCTTTTATAAGCTTCGATTTCAAACCACTTTTGTTCGGCTCGCCCGTTAAATTATTGAAAGGATCATCTAAATACAAGCTCAGTTTTTTCGTGGAGAATGGACTTCTGAAAGCGTGGCTGCTTGTCATGCACTAAATCTTTGGATATTTTAATGGGTTCTCATTCTTATTCCGACTAACGTTACGGGGGATGGCCATCGAGGATGGTTACCGCATACCAATCATAATACGTTTCAGAACTTATTTTTTAGATTTTTTTCCTGAAGGAGAACCTAATTATTTTCTATTTCTTTAAGGTAAGTAAAATATATTTAAAGAGATGCGCGAGGCTGGTGGCGGCGCGTACGTGCGCGCGTTGTCATGCGTGCCCGCGAGCCAGGGCCGAGGAAACTTGTATTTTTTAAACTTTGCCTTCCCGTAAGCCGGAGCAGGAAAGTTACAATTGTATTCCCCCTTTGCCCCCTTCAATATGTGACCTGCTTATTTATTGGAGAGGCGTCGGCGGAGTTCTCAGACAATATGTCGCGAGCCAGCCGAGCAGACGCACGCCCAACGAGCGACTTAAACAAAACACAATTTAACCCGTCAGAGAAAGTGAACTATTTGATTTATAATAACTTTTAGTTGCGCTTCCACGTCTAAGGATAAGTATTGGAAGTATTTGTCATAAGTTCTGCGTCGTGCTCGCTAGACGGATGTCTATAGAGTGGTAGGTGGGTTCGCCGTTCATGTGGGAGGCTGTCCGCTCAGTATTCAGAGCGCAGCCGTCATTAGCCGAGCCAGACGTTGGATTTCCCAGAAGCAGCTCGAATGTACGTACCCTGTGCTGCTGAATAATGATGACATCGGACCAACTCAATTTCGATTTCGAATTAAGCGATACTTTTCAATAAGTATTAGAGAGCTATTGTTCAGAATTGTTAAGCCCAGGCAAGCTGGCGTAGTACGTTTCTGATGAAGAATATTTAGTAAAAAAAATTCGCTAAAATATAAACTTAATCCCCGTAGTCGTTCATGCGTTGGAGCGACACCGAAAGAGTCGAAATAATCCAACCGATAAATGGCGAGTAAATCCATGGAAACCAAAATGCCTTATGCATTTAACTTTCGCCGTTGTTTTACGGAATGCTGAAATTTAAATACAGAATCCATTTTGTGTTCAAATGAGTTTTCGGAATAGCCAATTAGTTGTTAGCACCCGGCCGCCCTCGTTCGCTTTCATTAGGCTATATAGTTTCCCAAATATCTGGGCCCCTCAGAGATATATCTTTCGGTTGCTTTTCCATTTTCTTCTAACAGTTCGCTTATGCCAGAAGCAGGGAGCCACGCAGTTGTAAAATTTTACTAGTGTTTCGCGGTTTATTCGACCGTCGGCTCTGCCTCGCTCAACCAGGCGTTACTTTTATTTAAAACACAATCAAATGCCGGTCTTAGTTCAACAAGAGCGCCACGACAACAAGGTTGTTAAACTTTTAAAAATATAATGGTATTTTATTACATTGTAAAAACAAAATTTCCGACTTAAACACTATGTTGTTTTAAAACCAATGTTGCTTAAATTACAGCCAATGAAGTTTATATATTATGACAAAATAAATATGTTGTTACTCAGATGCTGCTAGGAGAATGGCATTATCATTAATCATTACACAACAGTACACAACACGCGAAAATCCTTTAAAAAAGATAAAGAGCAAGTTTATTGGCATTTAAATTCAAAACCATTACACGTTTAAACAACAGCTTTAGATATTGCTTAATAACAAACCCCGACCGTTAACAAAATTAATCGCAATCAAAAACGCACCGCGGCCGAGTATTTATTCGAAAGCAACTCTTTATAACGTGCAATTCCTTTCTTATTTCATAACGCAATCTTCTCGGCTTCTTATCTAACAACGAACATATCTCGCCCCCGCTCCCAAGGAAAATCGTCCAATATAAAATCGGTTTAATTTGCGCTTTTCGCACTCAATGGGATGGAATAATATCGGGCAATTTGGTTACCGCTAGCATAAATATGGCGGGCCGCGCAGTAATTGTAACGCGGGCAATTCGCGCCTCGTAACGACCGAGAGGAGAAAACTTCGCCCGTTTGAGCCGCTCTCGGCAACGCACCGCCGCCGCCCGCAGCCCCCGAGCGACCACAGGCGCACGCGCACACTCGCAGCTCTTGACCTACATACGACACCAACTTACTCCGCCAACAACCATTAATGCCCCAAAACTTACAATAATTATGTCTTGTACGAATTGATGGACCAAAGTTTTGACACAGATTCGTTTTCAGTCTTAAAAACGTACATTTCCTTAAGTAGGTTAATTTGCTGAACACAATGCTGCACACAATCCTAGCTACTTCACTCCAAAAACATCAAACAAAAATACGACAATACCTCACCAAAAGTCGAAAAACTACGTACTACGTAAATCGTGGAATCCTTTATCTGATTGCAGAGAGGCATGAGTAACAACAAAAAGGAGCAATCTTCTCGTTCCGCATGGCGGGGCCGGGGGCCCGGAGAGCCGGGGGCCCAGAGAGCCGGGGGCCCCGACTCGATCCGCGCGACACAATGCCGGACCGCTCGCACAGATTACTATTACCAAAACAGATCCTGTTGATATAATACCAGCACAAAAGTAATTACCAGTGCCTACAGAGCTCTTCTTTGCTCCTTTGCGTAACGTAATAGAATAACGAATGTCATTTTCTTTTCCTCTGACCCTTCCGCGGTTCGCGCGGGGAATGCAAAATTCCCGAAATTAGAGTGAATAAACCTGCGTTGTAATTAAAGTCGGGTGCCGGGCCCCGGCAGCGTTGGCCGCCCATCTTTCTTGGCTGGCCTACGAATTAAGCACCGAATTGCTTTCGTAATTCGAAGTATATATTCCTCGCTCTCAGTTACATGTAAATCACTTTTACTGTCCCGATTTTCACCACTTAACTTCCTAATCTTTTAATATCTACCTTCTTTTATTTAGTATGTAAATGCGAGATGTTAAGTCGATTGCCTGTAATTCGATATCGGTATTAAATTACAAGAGCTCGGGCCTTTAAATCAACAGACAGATCGGCTTTGGGTTCGTCAGGAAAAAATACAAAGAAAAAGACGAAATTCACAATTCATTTTGTCTTCATCTGGTTACGTTGGCGTTTTATAACATTTGTCAGAGAAGTTTGAACAATTCAGAGTACGTTCTGTATTCAAATAATAAATATAAACGGCTTGAGAACGGTTCGGCTGTATTCAGTGAGAGTACTTGGCGCCGGTCGGCGACAGTCAAGTGACGCAACAGTTAAACTAGGAACAGCCCTCGACCACTTCCGCCCACCCAGAGCCGCCCAGAGCCGCCCAGCGCCGCAGCCGCTCAAACTCGAGCAAACACTCGTCAATTGCCTTAGTGATGTTTATAAGAGAATTACAAAACTATCGATACTAAAGAAAGCTTGCGTGAAATCTTTTTGACATCGTAACCTTTTTAGTAGGTACGATCTCTATTTTTGTCGAGAGCTTAATAAGATAAAATCAGGTGCACTAATAAAATTTTATTACATACTCGACAATGGATTGATTTGTAACGAATGTTTTGGGCATCGATTCAAATAACAATAACATTAAAATTCGTTTCCAGATAAAACTAATATCAATTCGTTTCTATTATCGCAGCGTGGCTCGATATCGATACGAAAGAGGGATGAAAAAAAATATCGACAGCGGCCGCTAGCCCTATCGCCTGCCAGTCGGATGGTAACAGTTTGCAGAACGGCTGATTGCTTTGATAATCGCCGCCTGAGACGTTACTAATGACGCAAGAACATTGTCTCGACAACCCCCACAAGAACAGCCAGCTTCTACAAGATACATTATTACTACAGTTATTCCAAACAACCAACACAGCAGTTTCTAAATAAATTAACCAAATTATTCGAACACAACCTTCAAGTGTGCTGAACTAGTTATAATGCAGTTAGCCTATTAACTGTGACCATTTTATTGTTTAACTGCCATAAATCTGATTTTTATGTTTGCTTTGGCCTCTAAAGAATTCAGGCCAACTTGAAAATAAAACTATTATAAATGGCACCTTGAAAACATCGGTGATACGATTATAGCCATACCAACAAACAGCGTGATGGTGGCCATGTAATTATACTCCAAGGCATACCAATCAGTGATTTAATGCATGAAATCTACGAGAGCAATTTTCTATTCAAACTTTTGAATGCTACCCAACTCTGTAAAACCTCATTTAAAAATAACCAAAGTTGACATTATTTATTCTATATACGTTTAAAAATGAGAAATTTTTCTACTTGGCAGAATTTTATAAGAGCTTTCCCAAGAGAAGACCTGCATAGAGTGTGTAATATATTGAATTGTGAGCAACGTCTCGTACTTACAGCAACACAATGCAAAATAAGTTAGCAATGAAATTCAGTTGTGAAGCGGTGACAGCGTGAACTACTAGCAAAACTACATTTGCGAACTCAGTAACACGACCAATCGAAAAATAGAAAGTTCCACTGGCTGGCTAGGATCGAGACTAACTGAGTAACTGGCATTCTTCACAAACTTTAGGTGAGACTTGCTTCTTCGAGAAATTTATTCAGTTTGGTTTGTTTACCCAATCCTATTGTTCCTAGAAAAACCTTCGTCGGAACCTCGCGTTGGATTTACTTTCTGTGGTAAATGTCGCAGAAAAATTTATTTATACAACTCATTGTGAGCTGACAATGACTTGAGAAGTTCTCATTTAGACTCAAGGTTTAAATAATGGTTCATTTGCACCGCTTTGAAATATCCTCACTCAAGTTATTTCTAGAGTTCAATGAGGTAAACAATAATAAAACCTTGTGTTTAGTACCATGATAAAGTCATGTCTGGGTAGCTAAAGTACTCTCTCTGAAGTAGTAAACCGAAAATTAGAGCTTCAAGCACAGGTTTGATGAACGTCTAGATCAAAGTAATAACTGAACTCTCTTTTAAAACTAAAAGCATTGTGAATAAGCATAAACTGAAAAGAAAGAAAAACAAAATTAGCAGACCAAACAAAACAATCGATAAATCTCGAATAAAAGTTGTCAGATTTATTTGCGAAACAAAAGTTATCCGTTGCCGTCGGTACAATATTAGGAATGTTTGATTTTCATACCGAAACAATATCTTTGGTTCGTTTAAAGCGTTATATTTGGAAGTGGCAGTTAGCTCTACAGAATAAACTGTTGGCGGAGCCGTGTAAACACGGAAATTCCATCCTGCAGGCGGTTTACACACCCGAGGTCATTCAAGTTTCATTACCAATAGCTCCAAGCTCATAACTTATTCAGTTAGGGGCAGGTAACGTGCTTTAACATTCAATTTGCGGGCAGAAGAAACCTTATGGTCGGTAAACGTCGCGTAGAAACGATGGCGGAGAGGCAGGACACGCCACAATGTCATACGGGCGTCGTCATCGAGCAGCGCTCGTTGTGATACCGAAGCCTGCTCGTTACTCGATGTATCGGGCCCATTTCACATTAATTGAATTATATATAAATTACATTTGTTTTATTTAGGTACCTACCTACTTTTTCTTTTTAAATAATGTAGCACTATCTTTTACAAAATAAATAATAATCAAAGGGAAATGCAGACAGTCTACGCTCTTGAAACTACAGTCTAACACTCCACATTTAGGTAAGTTACTACTCCACCCAAATTCCGATAAGCTTATTACCAGTAGGTGTAGTTTTATGGCGAACATTGTAACCACTATATAAACACACACCTTCAAGAGTTACGCCCACCCACAGCACTTAGGTAATAAAACCAAGAAAGTAGTTTTAAGGAAGCCCGCGACAGCCATTGCAGCCCCATATTACCCGCTACAAAACCCTCCTTATTACACGAGACAAACAAGTTATTCGTTTCAAATTGAAAACTTTCCACCCCACTAGCTATGCTGGGGCTGTGGCCCATAAATTCCCGCCAATTTTGTTTTATTTCGCGATGCAGGCACGGTAATAAAAGTAAGCTGGACGTGAGACAAAGCCTCCAGCCGGGATTACGCGTCCATCGCAATGGATCACTGCAGCCTGTGATATGGAGTCTAAACAACGACACCTGACTAACTGGACACGCCCACGTCATTTGCCAATGTGGATACAAAAAGGCTTTATGATACGACCTACAGCCTCGTTCCCGAAAAAAGAAATCCCTCTTAAAACTCGTCGCACTTTGAAAAACATATCCATAAAACTATACTCCAAGTTTACGGCCGAATACATAAAAATATGTACCTCAACCTCGGCTCGGCGAAATTTGGCTAGAGTGAACACTTTTTTCTAAGCAAATAAAATCCCCTACCTTCATACTTTCGTAGATCCAATATTAAAGGACTGAAGAACTGAGTAAAATATCAATAAAATATTTCCAGTAGCACGGATACTAAATTTTTGCACTTAAATAAAATCATCTGACTTACAGTAGGCAGGTGAATAGTGCTGTGCTGGAGTTCCTCCAATCTCGTCTATTGTAGTTGGCAACGCACCGACTGGCCGCATGTGCGATCTTTACTCCATGCTCATTGTTGCGTTCCTTTCTATATGAAACGTGTCGTGTAAGCACGAATTTAAACTAGATAAGTAAACAAATATTCCTGTGTTTTATTTTAAAACATTCCCTTTTATTTTCTCTTGTCGGGATCGAAGGTTGTTTCCCAACAGCGAAAGTCGTTTTTCTGTCTGGCGGAAAGAACTAGAATAAAAAAATCTAGAAAGTTTTATAACGCAACAAATACCAAGGCCTTAATGAAGTGTGTCCGCTCGTACCACAAGCTGCGCTTTAAGAAGTGCCAGGTGAAAGCAAGCTCTTTTTATAGCGACTAAAATAAAATCGCCACGTGTGAGTAAGGAGAGGTCCCAATGGGTGCAACCACAACAATGGCAGTATTTGTACAAAAACACTCCTTAATCCAAAGTTCTAAAGTTGGAATTCACTCTCACCACGAACTGTCTGCGAACAAAACAATGCCTGGTTTACGGATAGGATTGCAAACAGTTGCTGTGTCCAACGGTTATGATCCGTCGTTTCAGCAACACGCCAAATTTGGTCCCGTCATAAAAATAAAAAGTAAAGTAGTCTGGATAACACATGCTCTGAAGATTATCTATACGACACACAGTGCCAGGTCTTGAATAATTCAGGCTTCAGTTATGTGCAAGCAGGAAATATAAAATGAACTTGTTCTAAGTATCTGAGCAGAAGAAAATAATGTTGTCCCTCAAGGAATCAATATGAGCTACAAAACAACACGTAAAACAATAAACCCTGAAATAGTTAATGTGCCAAGAAGGAGCGTGGGAGCCAATTAATTTTAGCTGAGACCTCGGTTTATGTTTTCCCGGATAAATAAGGAGATTTAGCGGCGACGCCTAGAGCCGCCTCATAAAATGGTTGGCTCGTAACCGGCCGTGACCAGTCCCCTAACTAACGATTCTCGATAATGCTAAAAATAACTCTGGATTTTTTACACTGCCTGCAACCAAAACAAATAACAACACCAATAAAAGACAGACTTGAATCTCAATTTCAGTGAGAATAGTGACTATACGAAAACGCTTCAAAGCATATGCAGATATAAAAATAATATTTAAACTACCGAATATTTTTTCACGACTTCATATAAAAGTTTTTCAATACAAACATCATAAACAAAGTTACGACTCACGGTACATTTGATGGTGCATGAAATTGCACTGTACATACTAGAGTCATTCGAATGCATTTTATTTCCGCGGAGTAGGCGAGGAGGCCGGGCGATGACTAAATAATGACCAGGATAACGCAGTTTTATTGCCGCCTCCGTGTTGCGAATATATAAATGAACCCTCGAGGGAGTGTTAAAGACGCCGCCAAAGAACTCCTGTCGAAACAAGTCGGGCTCAGAGAAATGGCGCAGTAAACCACCCCATCCGCTGAGACGTCATTTTGCTCTTTGTACGAAACTGCTGTTTGGAACACAAAAAAAAATAATAAGAATTGTATATTTGTAGCAACGAGCCAATTTTCAGCACCAATCGTTGTTGGCTTAATAAAGTTTGTTGATAAATTGTCTGCCTTTTCTTCTGTTAATTTTATTGTATTATAGATAAATCGTAGAATTATTTTAGAGTAGAATACTCGTAATTTTCTCCTTAGCGTAAAATAGTAGTAGGCTGGTTGGCTAGCAACCAGTCTTTTTATTGTTTATGTTTTTCACGGAAAACACAACTACAATACGAGTAATTTTTTTTTTTTTTTTAATACGAGCAGATGTACATTCTGCGTGAGAGGAGCTTTACAACTGACACTAAAACATTAGTCTTCTTTGTTCTAGATTAAAGAACTTTAAGTCCTTAAACATCATTGGCTTAAACCATATATAAAACGAGGCTGCACACCAGGTTTAAAACTAGTGAAGAATACAAGGAAACAAATAGGAACTGAGCACGAATATACAGACATAAAAATGTATTTAATTGTGCCAGTTGTATTCACGGCTCCAGTTTCAAATTGTGATTTCACGGTGTTAAAATATTAAAAGTTTAATTGTATTCCGGCGCCCGACTCCATAGCCGTAAAGAAGTCGGCGAGGCGCTCCGTTGATACACTATTAATGCAATTGTTCGAAAACAGCGCGGGGCAATAAAATTTAGCCTTCAGGTAGAATATTCCGCCCCACTTCGCAGCCGTAGCCATAATTTTTCGCATTGCGGATTTCAGGTAAATGTATTTCATTACTTCATTTTACGTTTTTACGACTAATGAGATTGTTTTAAGGAGAGATATTGCATGCAGATAAAGTTTTATTTAATTAAAAATAAATAAAAATAATAACCTAGTTTAGCTAACTAAAACATTAGCTATGGTCAAATACTTTATTGTTAGTGTGGAAATTTGGTTTAATTATTGTTTTTACTTAACCTCCAAAAAATTTAATAGCAGCTCTATTTCTCTTTCTCTTTTCGCAACCTCTATTCAATACATTCCGAGTTTAGGTTTCCTCCATTGTATTGCATTCCACTTTTATCTGCTACTTTGACTAAGTACTTGGGCTACTTGGTTCGTCATCTACCAACGCTCTTATGCCACCCATCAACACCCCCACCAACACCATCTTTCACCATCTACCATATATTGGCCAGCCCAAGTACCTAATCTCACTGCTTCCACTGCACTGTTAAGGCTACGTTGGCGCCGGTAAACTTAGCTCTAAGCAGCAAAGTTTTCACTACTTTACATTATACTGCTCATAAACCCTGTTGTAATACTTAGAGCAACGAACTGCAATGCGAACTCATATTCACTATTATGGAAGACATTTTGATCTCTGCTGGTAGAAAACTACCAACCCGCACTGGACCCACGTGGTGGATTACGGCCCGTTCCCTCTCCTAGAGAGGAAGCTTGAATCCCAGCAGTGGGAACATTATTAGGGAAGATTATATGAACAAAATTGCGGCTGCCTATCCTACTTAATCGTCATTATTAAGCCGAAAATCCACTGCCGGACATAGAATCTCATCGTTCTGTGCTGATTGCATTTATTATATAGAGTCAGTGTGTGTAGCTGTTATTTTAAGATATGCGCCATGTTTTGATACAAATAAACTTTTTTCTTTTCTTTTCTTTTATTTATTGTCCTACTATAACTATGACCTTTTCATTGAGGTGAGGAATCATCCAAAGATTTCTCCCATTCTACGGTGGAACGAGAAGACGTGTTAGATATCACTCATTTGTCCTTCAATTGCCCTCTGCGACATGTTTCCTTCTCAGTTGGCTCGTAGGTATCCCAAGTGGACATCAGCCCTGCTAGACCCCTAAAGAGGATTAGGATCTATTTTTGCTATAACTACGTTCTTGCTGAACAAAACTGACAGGCGACAGGTCACAACAAAATTCGTCAATTTCTTTCATACATTTTTATTTCTTTATTTGCTTAAAAAGTTAACAGCCCTTTCGCAAACATGTGACAATTATGACATTTTTGATACGTTGCATTGTTAGTTATATTAATTTACTAGCTTATGCCCGCGGCTTCGATCTCGCTCTACCCTACTCCACCCTACTCTACCCTACTCTACCCTACTCCAACCTACTCTACCCTACTCTGCCCTACTCTACCCTACTCTACCCTACTCTACCCTACTCTACCCTACTCTACCCTACTCTACACTACTCTACCCTACTCTACCCTACCAGGTAAGTGGCAAATGAGCAGGTTTTGGTTTTTTTTATTGTTATTTAACGGGACAAAAATTATCCTATATCCGTCGCCTGGTTCTAAGCTACCGTCCCACCAATTTTCAGCCAAATCGGTTCAGCAGTTCTTGACAGTGTAACTAACACGACTTTGTTTTATATAGATAGATTAAACAACACCAAGATTTTTTCGTTTTGTGAAGTTCAGTGGCTGTTTTGACTATTCACTAATTCCTACCTATGT
The DNA here is from genome assembly GCA_958295575.1 of Leucania comma. Classification (NCBI taxonomy): domain Eukaryota; kingdom Metazoa; phylum Arthropoda; class Insecta; order Lepidoptera; family Noctuidae; genus Leucania; species Leucania comma. The sequence goes on from OY282468.1 coordinate 11,135,814, forward strand.
AGTAAGTAGGTATTGTAATAAAAAGTGTGAAATTAGTGTAGTTAATTGAACTATGGCAATGTGGAATCACTGAAACTTGCGCGATAGACAAGTTTAATAGGTGAGCCAAAAGACTCATACTCGAAACAGGGTGTAAAAATGCGTTTTCACTGACGCCAAGCGAAGTGGTGAGGACTGTGAATTGGCCAATTACAGTGCTCGAAGTGAATGACAACAAAGAATGACAATGACGAATGAATTACAGCGGTAAAATGGAGTTCAGAATTTTATTGTAATATAGACTATCTTAGCGAAGCTTGCGTAGAAAGCTGTCTCAAACTATATTAGCTGCAAAATAATGCAAAATCATTAGAACGACATAAAAACCAAAGTGACCTGTTACGATGCACAAAACGAGCAAAGATAAAAAAAAATGTGTAGAAAAACACTTCAGTTATTTCCTTAATTACCTCAAAATAACTAGACACAATATTTTTGCCACCTAATCAAGCTCCGTCACTCAATAGGCCACTGCGTAGGTACGTTTAAAAGAGCTACCGTGGACCTGAAACGCAAAGAGAAACTAAATTTATTTATTGGTTTATCCTCACATCGAAACGCCTTACAGCATAATTACTGAAAGATTCTGAACTAATTGTGCTCCATTGATGTAATCACTGAAAAAAGTAGTAGAAGTAAGTAGAAGAAAGTAGAATCTGCTACTTTCTAACGTCATGTGCGCGGTGGAGTGGTAGTCATCAAAAGAGCGGCCGGGCGCTGTGTTGGGTCACGTACGCTCGCTTACGCAGCATCAGGCCAGCACTCTTTCAAGATTCTAAATGTAAAAAAGAGGGCTTAAGTGGGTTTTAGTCAGTAAAAGAATGACGTGCCCTCTCGCTCCGCCCGAGAATGAGAAAAGTAATATGACGACTCACACACTCACTCAACACAAAAAATATCACACGCTCATACCTATCAATCTGGCTATCGTTGACCAAACCCATACCCGTTAAAAGGCTAATGTGAAAATAAAAAGCACGCGTCTATTTTCAGAAAATGTTTCCCGTCGGGCCGATATTTTTATTTTTGAGTCAAAGCTGCAGCTTTATCTCGTTCGTTTTTTTTTACATCGAAATATGTGTTAACTTTTTTTTATATGTGGTTTTATAGGTGTATAGGTGCTTTGTCTACCTCTATGTACCTGTGTTATACTATAAAGTATAACACACACTCGAACATGGTACGACGGATTTGGTCCGTCTGTACCAAAGTCGAGCGTGACAGAGTAATTTATATTAACTCTCTGGCTCGAACTTAACTTGGTACGGCGTGGACCAAACTTCAGCTGCAACGCTCGACCTTGGTACGGTTGGACCATATGCGTAGTACCAAATTCAAGCGTGTGTTGATAGTTGACACAATTAGTCTTACGACTGCTTAAATAGTAATGTTAATTTTGACCAAACTGAATTATTGACACTAAAAATATAATCTTAAAATTACGTGAATAAATGAGAAATATTGGTTAGATCTTTATATTTTTGTTTTGTAACACCAGAAACAAATTATTTAAGTATATTACCTATAAACAAAAATTTAATAGTATTAAAGATTCAAAGATTCAAATCATTTATTTCAAATAAACCATTTACACGCACTTTTGAAAAGTCAAGAAGTCAATCTGTCAGAAAAAAATATGCTAATTGCACATTCCAAAGCGTAGATCTCTATGGAGAAGAATGTGCAAGAAACTCTATGGACACTCTTTTCAAACATGTTATGTATTACAAACGGTTACATGATTCTTGTCGTTACTATTATGTGAGAACAATGTAAAAAAAATATGAAGAGAAAAAAAAATGTCCTAATTATAGATATTAAAATCACTGGCAGCTAAGAGATGACCAGTCTCAACTGACAGCGCCCGTTCACCGTATAACACTGTATCCTCGAAAGTTACATTTCACATATTACATTATAAATCTTTGTAAGCCACACACCACTAGAACATAATAATAAAAGGTAGAAACGCCCATTAATGTCTACAAAAGCATTTCAGTTGACATTATCAGAAAACAGAAGATGTTAAACGTCAGTTTCAGAGAGCTGTAAAGCCACCGAACTGTCCGGAAATTGTAGTCGTAATTAATTTTCAATACACTTACTCGAAAACTGCCTCTTATCGCACTAAAATTAGGTTCGACATGGCATGTATATCACCCTCGTGCTTTTTTTAAATTTATCACATCAAGGGCTTTTTTCATTCCTATTTCGTCACGGTCAAGGGTGTTTTTTTTTTTTTTTTAAAGCAAAGAGGCCGATATTTTTAAGGTTTTAATATTTAATGAAAATTTAAATTGTGTTTTTGAACAGAATACAATAAATAAACATGATTACTTACTCAATAATTGGTTATTAACGACAAATTAACATTTATCGGTGTTCTAAATTCAAAAATATTTGAATTTCTATTTTTATTAATATTAGGATGTATAACTGTTTGATACCTTTGTCTCTTCATCAACCTGCAAAGATTATTGCGGGCGTTCCGACGAGACCTAAGCACCATATAAACAATGATAAATCATTCGCAGATTATGTATTTTGGCTATATCTACAGCAAAAATACACTATCTCGACTAGTGGGTACCTAATAAACTATAGTTTTTGGAGGGAAATCATCAAATAACTTCTCTCGGAGAACTCATACGTGTTTCTTTAGTTGCCCTTTGCTTCACAGGGCTGCCATAATTCTAACAATGAAACCCACAGCTCGGGCTAGCAAACAACCTCAGTGCGCCCCGTCAGTTATGCTGACAGACGCGCTTGCAACACCACACAGCTAACACGCTGTTAACGTTATCGGACGGTGAGTTAGGCATTGCTCACCGTCTGTAACCCCGAACTTAGGGTCACTGGAAATCGCCCTGCGACTTCCAAGCCTCGAGGCGTGTCTATTTCTTACATTTCCCGCTACCCTTCACTCGCTGTACTACTTCACAGAAGAAGGCGACTGTTTCCCATATCCTCTTGCTACGTATCATAACCTGAACAAGGCATAGACACGAGAAGTCGTTGCCGATCAGCTTCTACTGCATTTTTTTCATGATCTTCTATAAAAAGTATATCTAGAAGATATACCTATCTGCACGTGGACTAGGCGGTGCAGGTGCTCTGCCCAAGCGTTGCAGACGTCCACCGTATGCTCCATCATCTTCTCTAGGATTTATTCCTAACAAATTACTATTTTTCATTAATATAATATCGGCTTGACTGACATCTATTCTGACAATTTTCTAAAACTCTTTTTTTTCTACCTTAACATTATCTTTAATTTATTTAAGCATAATATATCTTACACAGTCCAGTTTTAAAATAATATACTCGAATAGTTACTCTTTAAGTCATTAAAAATATTGTCTTCTTTTTTATATTTAGCTTCTAATAAAATTGTAGTATTATTGGTTGTTGCTAATTGGCCTGAAACGCAGGTTTTAATTTACTTCGATCAAGCAGATCTACATTACAGTTAGAATTTATTTTTAATTAATGTAAATCATAATTTTTTTTACATAAAGTATTTTCTTGAATAAACTTTCATGTTTTATTTATCATGTGTCAGTTCTAAACCCTCCAATGAATGAGGCTTTACAATATTATCGATAACTTGAGGTTTGAAAAAAAAATACAATTAATTTATCCGATTATAATGAGTATTCAGCATATATTATTAAACACTTCATAGAACAATTGTTTATGGTGTTGTAGGTAATATCTTCAATTACAAAATCAAATAAACACATGATCAAAATAATACATTTATTTAATATGCGTAATTAATTTGACATTTACATTATTCACTTTACTTAGGACGATATACATTTATTTATTTATACAATAATACTTATTTACAAAATGGATAACACTAAATAACACTGTAACAATATACGTCCCATAAAATAATGACTGAAATTACCATAATAACATAAAGTATAATACATTTTCGAATAACGTTTTATCACATTTCTCGTACATATCGTAAAATTTCTATTGCGATGCTTTGGCTATATCTTATTTATATCCTGCAAGAGTTCTGCTCTCGTTTTGCTGTTTTCAATAAATCTTAGCATTTATTTTACACTATCCATAAAATCTTTCTTTGGATTTATCTACTACACTACAATATTAAGCTTTACTCCTGTACTCTTTGAATTTAAATATACTAATGCTGAATTCTTTACAAGGACTTCAAGAAATCTACAACTTTTCTCGAATAGAAACAAATATGGTTTTGATTTATTTTTATTTGTTATTTGTTTTAACTTAGACTTGTTAAACTATTCTCAAGTTAGCTCAGTAGTAATTGTACAAAGCACGTTCATTTTAGACATTAAGACATTCCTATAATTATTGTGATATTTAAGCCTAAATTCCGAGTACAAGGATTCAATGGTATCCATATCAGTCGATCAGAAATTTGAAATATATTCTTCAAAATTCTGTTAATAATTTAACATCACTTTATCAAAATTTGTTCATATATTTTTGAGCGATATTGCCACATTTAAACAGACATTCCCCTGGCGAGTGAAGTTGGGAAGTTAGCCCTATTCCTTTTACAAGGAAGTCAAGTGAATCAGATGGGTTACCAGGTGGGACTCATTCGCAGTACCAGGTAGTTCTTCTTACTTTCTTGTCTACTATTCCTAATCTCTTGCACTCCCCTGGTACTCCTCGCAGAGAATTATCTGGAATTAACAAAGAACTATAAGTTAACATCGACATAATTAAGATATAAAAAACATAGACAAAAGGAACTTTTATTTGAATAAAATAAATAACACAGCGCCTGCCACCAAAAAGTAAGTGAACCATATGCGAAGTAAGTCTATTAAAACAATACATACGATGAACAAAATATAGCCAAGTAAGTAAAGCTAAGTGAGAAAAGATGTCAGTTTTATTTCAAGGCTGTGGAAGGGATGTCGACTAAAGTAAGCTCTATACCGGGTCCTCCTCGGCCTATAAATATTTGGAGTCGATAGCTTAGGCCGTTCAATAATTCAAGTGTTAAGAAATGTCGAATTTAAATCTTAGATTTACGAGTATATATTGTAGAGGAAAAAAATGGGAAAATGTGAGCTCAGGTATTCTGAATCTTTTAAATACAAAGATCACTCGCCGATTGGTTGGAACATATACGAAAAGATTCAGGCAGTGGCGTAGTTACTGAATGGTTGGGTGAGCCCCGAGCTCAGAGGTGCCCCCAAAACCTAATTAACAACCCTCTTGACTAATTGAACTATTGAAAAATTATCCTACCTTCGAAATCTAAATAAATTAGAAGGCGACACTACTTTAATTAGGCCACTCATTTTAGTCACTAAAAGTCAGACATACCCTCCCAGTCCACCCAGAGCAGGAGTTATTTGAAGATATCTCAAGTTAAAATAAGGCCCCCCAGATTTTTTTGCCCTGGGCCATTAGTCACCTAGCTACATCTCTAGATTTAGGACTATTAAAATTTTATTGAAATACAGAAAGTATCTTTTACATATTATATTAGTTACTACACTTACTCATGCTGCTATTATCAATTATACTTTAAGAAATAAATCATGCTTTGTTATTTTTTTTTTATTAGAACTACAGTTTGAAAACAGTACTGTGAAGACACCAGGGGCTTAACTACGATGTATTAAAAAGGGCGTCCGAGGGAAAAAGAGGGATGGGGCTATACATCCTATATACCTCCATCCCTTTCACAGTTCAATTTAGGTCGTCAAATGGATTGTATTAAAAGCTCGTTAGGGCCTAAAATCTTTCTCAGCTTTTTTATTTTGTGGGGGCGGGAAATCACCAAATATCTTCTCCAGTTCTGATTGGAGCGAGAGATATTACGTGTTCCTTCAGTTAGTCTTTACGTTCCATAGTTGCAAATACTCTATTGAACAATCCCGAAACCCTGATCAGAATCTGTCCAAGTGGACCGATCAATGACTGACATAGGTATCTTTAAACTACGCCCAGAACATAAGGTATAGTCGACCCTGGAATTATTGGACGACAAGCTTGTTGGTCGCCGTTCGAAAGCTCGTCTATCATATATCTTGTGCAAAGCAGGGTCGAAGCCCACTGGGGCCATGGATTTACTTTCGAAAGAGAAACCCGGAGTTCTAAAACGCAAGGCAAAGAAGGAACGTAGGAGTTTGTTTTAGTCGCGGTTCGACTCCACCTTAGGGCCTATTCACGACTTCGGTCTTAGCAGCGAGCGGCTCGGTGAGCGGCACCGTATCGGTAGGCAATTGGTCGACGCCGCTCATAGCCGCCATGGCGGTGCGCGCTCGACCAATCGCCTACCGATGCCGCCGCGCTTGCCGCGCCGCTCGCCGCTTAGACCGAAGTCGTGAATGCGCTGTTAGAGCGGTAGAAGTCATTGAATGATATCCCACCTAAAAAAAAAATGCTAAGCTAGATTTTTTTCGTATCTAAGTACTTGCTACTTGCCTATTTCTACAGTTAAACCGTGAACTTCCTTAGATTCTTATATTTCAATCAGCATTTTTTAGGTCAACGATTTTTTATTCAAACATTAATTTAGTTTCCCATTCATCCACAAAAGCGAGGAAAAGAAATTGAAAGCTTAACAGATACAAGAAGTTGTAATGTTTGGAAGCGTGCCTAAACTTTACTGACCTACAAAGCAATTCATTGGTGCAACTTCACGAGAACGAAACCATCTAACAGACCTGCAGCAGAGATGGTACTCAGTGTAAGTGACAGTACCCGGGAATCAGTTTGACATATCGAGCCTTAGAATTGGAAGAGCCAATTGGAACCGTGCACTAACTTCTGTCGCATAAGTGATCATGTATAGTTCAGGAATATAATTCAAATAAGGGTAAGTATCTCGGAATGACAGATAGTCAGCTATAGACTTGTTTACACCTTTATTTTAGCATCCTAAAACCTACGTAACGTAGAGTGTCATAAACACGTCCAGCGAGAAAAAGTTTTTTTGAACTTTGACCTTGGAATATTCCAAGGTCAAAGTTCAAAAAAACTTTTTCTTTTTCCTATACGTCTTATTGTATTTGTATTTAAAATAAACCAGTTTTAGGATGTCAAAATAGAGGTTTATACAAGTATAAAGCTGACTATCTCTCATTCAGAAATGAAACCCCAAATATTCCTCCTGGACTATGTACGAAAGAAAAATGTTTTTTTTTATTTTAGAAAAAGACTATCATAAAGATTTGAGTAACAGAGACAACACTCTACAAAGGTTTTTTTTCTAAAACTCGAAATGTCACTTTGGTCAGGTACATTACAGTGTGTTATTTACAAACATATATGGCGTGCATATTCCAGAAGTATCGACTTCTAGAAAAAAATGGATGCTACCAAAAAAATATCTATTATCATCATTGATGTAGATTTAAATATTTTGTTGTTTTGATGAGTCATTTGACTTATTTGCCAATATGACGCAATTTTGAATTCGACAACAACGTACTCAATTAATTTATGATTATCCTCAAAAGTGTTCTCCAAATTGCAACTTTATTACGACTTAAACATTATGACATAATTTTACTTGTATGTGATAATCTGCAGTCCAAATAATAATAACATCTAATAATTACATTAGGCTCACGTAAGATTCAGAAAGTACAGTACGATCAACGGATCTTGGCGCGCCTGAAGTTAGGCTCTGCGAACTTTAGCGCTCAAAATAAGCGCGTCAAATAAATGATTTATAAAAATAAATGCCAATAACAGTTGTTAACAGCAATAACAACTGCTATTGACATTTATTATTTCAAACCACTTATTTTTTTACGAGTGCACAAGCGCTAAAGTTCGCAGAGCCTAACTTCAGGCGCGCCAAGATCCGTCGATCGTACTGTAATACTTTAGAACACGGCTCGTATTGTTAGGAGGTATCTTTCTCTGGCGCACTGACCAGTAGATTGGACCCTGTTCCTGGTGCCGGTGGGATACTGATTCTTTTACATTTTAAATGTTTTTTTTTTATTTTTAGAAATATTTAAAGAGCTAATTAATGTGTGTTATAAAAAAATAATCATTAATCACATTAAAACTGGGTAACACAAATCAGTGCCGGTGAATAACAGTTAGAGGCGTGTTCTACAAATCCAAACGTAATGGCCAATGAGTATGAAAGTAAACTATGCATGTATGAGACCCGATAGTCCTGACACACTTATTGTGGTATGCAAAACAATGTCTAGGTTGCGATACTATTACATATCTATGTCACAAAAGATGCTACAAAAACTATGACACATTGACATTACCGGCTTATGTGAGTTAAGCTGGTCCTATCTACATAAGACTCATTAGTTCGGTGTCCAAAGTCCGCAGTGCGAAACTCCTTATCGAATCACAAAGACATACGTATCTATTGTTAGTGTTACTTATTAGAATTTGTTTGGGCTCTTACATTTATCATTTTCGTTCCTGTCTGATTCAACCGACTCCTCGCTGTTCATGGACACCATCGATATTCTTTTGTTTCTCTGCTGCAGAAGTAGTTCTGGAAATCGAAAATAAATTCATATTAGAAATGTCATCTTCCAGCTCTTGTCCCGTTTTATTTGGGGTCGGCGCAACACAATTTTTTTCTACCATTCTGTCCTGTCACTCATCACTTTTCTATCATATCCCTTCTCACACAATTCTTCCATCTTTTCGTTGGCCTTCCTCTCCCTCTCCATCCGAATCCACAAAGAATATAATTGTATAATTTAGAAACCATAGTAGTCATCAGTGCTATAAGGTATTGAACGAAAAATAGGGTTACAAATTACACGAAATATAAATGACTGGCAAATAAATGTACCGCTTGAATGACACGAAACATTAGAATTTATGAAGACGACATTTATACATTTTCGATCTCCTAACTTCCTCCAATAAGACATTAATGACATCTCGTTTGTCAAAACAAAACTGAAGCAATTGTCGACGTTTAAATAATTTAGATGAATCTTATTTAAATAACTTCTCTTCTACATTCATGTTCAAAGTAAAATAAAAATAGATTTTGATAATGTTGAATGAAGGTTGAGATGGAACAGGCTCAGTCGATATTAATATCTCAATTATGACATTATCTACAATAAGTATATCTGCTGACCGCAGGCACTAGATTACAAATGGATGGCATATCTCAGATAAATTATCGGTATGTCATGAATTTCTAAAATTATGTAAATGTACTATCTATCACGTTAACGAGTTGTGTTATCATTAAGGATAATGCTTGTTAAATATTTTAATCATTGTTCAAACAATGTCTCTTGTGATCCTCGAGGCTCTTGGTTACCCAACCCTTTTATTTATTTCATAGTAACCATTATCCCCTCAAACTGCAGACACTGCAAAATCCTTTTAGCTAGTTTTCTGTAGCATTCATCATAAGAATCAAATACACCGTTAAATTTTGATCGTTTTGATCCCGTATAGGGTCGATCCAATACATGAACCACTCATCATCATCAATTTGTTAATTTCGTGCAAAAAGTACTTTATTTTTTATTTTATCTTATCAAACCGATAGTGTTTCATGTACCGAATCGACCCTCCACGGGATTAAAACAATCAAAATTAAACGGTATATATACTTGTGATTGTAGTCATTAAAACAAACAACTTTTACTATGGGACCAACCCTGAAATTGTGAAATAATCTACTAGTTATTACATTTATTTATGTTCGCCTAACTGGTCAAAATGTACTGATCTTGTTGATTTTTTTCGCGATTTCAGATCTAGTCAATAGTAAAAGATGTTTGTTATCATGACTATAATCACGTGTTTAAGTATCGGTCACTAATTACCGGTCACCCTTTATATCAACCACAATCATAAATATCTGACGGGTTTGTGATTTCAGTACCTATCTACATACTACCTATAGTTATAGTTGCAGGATTTAAAAGAAGTCCTCTTCGGGTGGATTTTAGTTAGTAAAAGTCTGAAATTCCCTCTGGCTTCACACAGAACGGGAGAAGATACACGATAACGCGAACCCTTTAAAAAAAATATTTTTAGTAATCCCATAGATACTGCTCTCTACTCCCAACTAGTTACCTTTAATCCTTTGATCCTTACAAAGCCATCAAAATTGATAAGTAGTTAGATCTATTTTTAACTCAGAATATGGGTACATTGCACTCACAAACGACCACAAGCAAAGTGGAGTGAGAATACAAACTCAACATTATTTATTTCATATAGGCTTTCATGGATAAAACACTTATGTAAAAAACATCAGAAGCTAGGTACCAAATGGACGTTTCCTATGGAGAAGAACCGGCAAGAACCTCAATGGGTACTCTTACCCTTTCGAATGCCTTCGTCATATATATCCGACAAACCACAACCAAATACTCCATCTCGTCAGCTTTTCTGTCACCTATGGCGATTGAAGAACTAAACGAGATGGAGAACACAGCCGCAAACATACGACCCCAGTGAATAGGGCACGAAAACACTCGTCAGATCAATCCGAAGCAAACGAAAAACAAAACAGAACGAAAAGTATAAAAGTTATTGGTGTTTATATTAGCGCCATATTCACGAGTATCGATACAACAACAGTTTTAGAATGTGATTTCCAGTAAGGCACCGCTGCTATCTCAGCCACACCTGACTGCGTTAGCGATACTGATAACACCGTTGATAAAGCCTATGATTCCGCGAAAACGTTCATTCCAAAGCCCATTCAGAGCAATATAATGATGTTTGTAATACAATTGACGATTGTCAAGTAAATATGCATGACTACACTCAGTATGGTTTGCTAATCGCCAGTGTAGATGCCTTGGATAGGTTTTTTTTTTTTTTTTTTTTTTTTTTTATGGTAGGTAAAATCATCCAATGACAAATCCCGCCCTTGGGCGGAGCGGGAAGTAGTGTCAGACTCTTACTGACTAAAAACCTACCCCGTTCCTTCGTAGCCTATAGTGCCGGGGTCGAGCACTCCTTTCGGAACTAACCCATGACCCCAGTAGGCTTCGACCCTGCCTGCCTGCAGTTAGCAGGCTGGGCCTCTTCGGTGTGCTGACAGCTCCTTGAGGCGCGCGGGAACAGAACGCGCCGTCGACGACTTGGGCTCGGTCCGGTCGGTTACCGGACGATCGGACAGCGTGCTACCCATTGCACGCCGTCCGCAAGCCCGCGCCTACGGTGGCCGGAAATCGGGATCGGAATCCCGGCGGCGGCTGGGGCGAGCGCCCCGTTGCCTCTGCCTGATGCGGTCGGCCTCCTCCTTTGCTAGCATTACTGCTTCGCAGAAGGAGGCGACCGCCTGCCATCCCTCCTCACTACGGACCATGGCCTGAACCAAGGCCCGGCGAGAGAGATCGCTGCCGCCGATCGCCCCCACGAGGACACGGCGATGCTCCGCCCAGGCGGGGCACACCTCTACAGTGTGCTCCACCGTGTCCTCCGGATGTTCCGCACAGTGGCGACACCCGGGCGAATCCTCCGCACGAATCCGGAACAGGTACTTAGCGAACTTTCCGTGTTCGGTAAGCACCTGCGTCGTGCGGAAGTTGAGAACGCCGTGAGGTCTTTCCAGCCACGCCCCAAGGATGGGCCTTATCGCCCCAATTGTGGCGCGCCCCGAACGAGGTTGCGATAGTCGTTGACGCCATTTCGCCATGAGATCCCGCCGGAGCTCTGTCCGCCATGCCTCGACTTGTCGTGGCAGCGGAATTTCGCCCCGGCGTTGCATCTCCATGCGCTTGTCGTGCATGTGTGCAAGGACTGTTGCCTCCAGATCCCACGGCGGTTGGCCAGCAAGGAGGGTCGCCGCCTCGCGGGAGATCGTTCGGTACCCTCGCACCATGCGTATTGCCATGACCCTCTGGCACGCATTCAGCTGGGTCCTCGGTTGCTGTTGCAACGTCGGTGCCCACACCGGAGCCCCGTAGAGAGCCATGGACCGAACGATTCCCGCGTAGAGCTTCCGGCAGGAGGCGTCTGGTCCCCTGAGGTTGGGCAGGAGCCGCCCGATGCCTTGGATAGGTCATTGTTCGATCCATCGACGGATGATCATACACGACAATACCAACGTAACCGAAATACTTACAAGCATACTTAATAAAATAATAACTTGGATGACAGAACACAACCTTGAATTAAATTTCAATAAAACTAAAATCATGTCCTTCCATCCACGTCAGAAAACCCCTTTAGACTTAACATTTATTTACAACGACGCAAAAATTGAAACAGTAAAAGAATTCAACCTACTCGGCTTATCCATAGATACACATTTAAATTGGAAATCACATATTAAAAAAATCAGGTCAAAGCTATCAAAATTTGACTATGCCCTCCGTGAAATAAAAAAATCCACAAATCTCTCCACTGCTCTGGTTACGTATTATGCCTATGCATACGCATGGTTAAACTACGGCGTAATATTATGGGGAAATAGTACAGACGCATCAACACTATTCATACTACAAAAACGACTGATTAGAATACTGGTTAACATAGATAACAGAGACAGCTGCAAACCCCATTTCCAAGAACATAAACTTCTAACCCTACCTTGCATATATATCTTGGAAATGTGCAAATTTGTTAGAAATAATCAAAAACTCTTTACTACACGCGAAAACATACAGACTCGCTACACACTACGACACAAAAACAGACTAAACCAACCAGGTTCAAAGCTAAAAATTCACTCCACAAGCACTTTAGTAATGTCAGTTAAAATATATAATAAACTACCTGATGAAATTAAAAATGAACAAAAATTTAATATCTTTATAAATAAATTAAAACAATTTCTAATCTGTAAATGTTATTATAATGTACATGAATATTTAAATGATAAATTTAATAAATAAACAATAATATCAAAAAAAAAACGCAATAATAATTTATTTATAATTACCAATGATAATAATAATATATGTATAATTTAAATAAATATTAATGTTTAAATCCAATATATGAGTAGAAAAATTATATGTACACAATTAGTTATCAGCCTACCTACCTACACCAAACGAAAGAGTAGATAAATATTAAAATTGTTAACAATTATCTATAATAGCCCTCCTCCTAATTTTTATGTTGTTATGCCCGACAGGGCCCACAATGCTCCAAAACGAATGTATGTCTTTATGTACCTACCACCTAAGTTCACATTGTGGAATGCAATAAATGTATTGAGTATTGAGTATTGAGTATCATCGTAGACTTGTCATAAATAAAAAACTAGGCGAGTCCGGAATGGTTCCGTACTGTCCGTAACAAAAAACGGCAAAAGTCATGTTTCTTATAGAGAAGCTCCACTTAAATATTTATTTTATTCTGTTTTTAGTACTTGTTGTTATAGAGGCAACAGAAATATATCATCTATGAAAATTTCAACTGCCTAGCTATCACGATTCATGAGATACAGCCTGTTAGCAGAAATAAATTTGACAATAAATTTTGTACAATATACACAAACAATATATTCCTTTTTTATCGCAGAATCTAGGCTTATAAGCGCCTCTATACTAAGTATCAGTAGTATCAAATAGAAACTGTGGGAACCAGCGATCTTGTTGTTAAACCAAAATTCAATAACATCGGTAATCGGCCGGCAGAGAGGCAACTCAAACTACACTATCATCAATAAACTCAACTGTTGAACAATAATAGAACTCTATCGATTGCCCGTCACAACGATAGTTTAGATAATGTTCACGTAATGACGCAAAATGGACTCCGACAAGACAACAATAAAACCTTACTGTCTTGGTCACCGCACCACACACATGACCCGCATATACATCACGTCGTCCAGTCTGTCTCGATGCCACCTATTTCGCAATAGACAAAAGCCCATTGTGCATTTGAGGAAATAGTAATTGTCGCTAAATAGCTCTGGGTAACAAAGAAACGCGTTACCAGAAAGATTTAAACACCAGTTTACCCTTATCGGCGTAATCTCAGCGAGAAATGTGGCATTGTAACAGCGAGAGTTCAAAACGATCGTACTTTCGTCGAAGCATTCCCTTGTGATACTCCTATCTAATTATCCGTAAGGAAAGGTTGTTCAAGTTAGATAATACAGACGTTCTTCAAAGAAGAATAAATAATACAAAGATAGGCATCGTAGGAACGTGTGAAGCGTTTTGTTAAGTCTACAACCGATACTTAATTTTGTTTCGTGTAAACTAGCAAACAGAGCGATCGTTGCATATTCGTTTGCATTTACAAAACAACGGCGTCAAAGAAAAACGTCGAGTTCCTGACGTTCCCACAGACGAGACGCAACGCAGTGCACATGCAACTTGCCAACGAGTGTCCAATAAAAAAGTGTGTCGTCGACCCCGCGTGCGTCAGCCTGTGATAAAGAGCCCAGCTCCTTCCGTCACGTATAATACGGGGAGCAGATGACGATCAATTAAAAAGTTTGTTCGCATTAACTATGCGGGAATTAGTTTGGTTCGGCGTGCGTGCCACATGGACTCAACGAATTTCTTTGTGAGAAGTGAGCTCCAAGTTAATGTTACTTATCTGAAAGTAACTTTATGCTGGTCATGATGACTGAAAATAATATTCAAAACACGATGCACAGTAATATCAATCGATATTACATTTATAGATATCAAAACATCACGTGAACGTCTGACGGTCATCAACGGAGAGATGGGTTGACGAACTAATAAAAAATAAGCTTCCTTAGTCATTAATTTAAAGCTGGATTTATTACCAATTGCTTTAGTAGATATAAATACTTTCTACTGAGAGCACACAGGGAATGTTCATATACGGACAATATAGCGTTACACTGACGTACGCAATGTTTGAGAACCGTGATATAATTCTATCGACTTAGGACGTACTAGTTGGTCGCACCCACCTGTGTTCATGACGTTATAGCTACACTCATCTTTGCATTGTTTACCATTGGACGTGTCTTGTTTCCGCGACTAACTTCTATAACGCACAATAGTGAAGTATGGAGACAAGTACAGTATTTACGAGTGGTCGTTAAGACATCATGACGGAATCAAAGAAAATAACAGGATTTTCAAACAAAACAACACAGAATAATGAGACAATAAAGGCAATTTGAATGTTATAGCTCGTCACACAATGGTACCTATGTACCTAGTGCTTAAAATTGCATCATTAGTTAGTGCATTGTTTCAACGCTCGGTCCTTATCAACATGATATTGATGTGCGTATCGCTGCTAATCGTTGAACAACATCTACATTTTAACCGACGCTGATAAATTACCCCAAAACAATGCCACGTTATCTAGATGAGTAAATGATATTTTAGCCATATTTACTGTAAATGTTAGTAGGGTTTGAAATAAGGCCAAGCTATATAAATATCCATAATAACTAAGTATTCTTATTGCGACGAATTTTTTTTAAAATGATTATTCTATTTTACCTATAAAACGATCATTGGTAATGATGCACTCGTCGAGTGGAAGCTTCAAAGTCTGGTGCATCGACGCCGAGTTGCTAGCCTGTCGGTTTTATACCGGTTGCATTTCAGGGAGTGTGCGTCAGAATTCATCATCGGACCAAGACGATGTGCCATGTACCGACATGGTGGACATCCTACCCCGACGCACAACACGTTTTGGGTACACATTCATTGCGCGTACAGCTAAGGAATGGAATTTCCTACCGGAGTCTGAGTTTCCTGATAGCTACAAGTCAAGTGGCTAGGTAACTTCTAGAGAAACGTGCTCCATCGTTGTCAACATCATCAGCCTATTAATAGTATAAAAAATTGTCCTAATTCTCTTCTCGATTTGGTCAACTTGGATTCATGTTTGCCTTTCAAACGTTTATCTCGGAGAATTCTGCTTTTATTCTCCGTATCGTTTAACCATCTTATTTAATTACCGTGTCCAGTACATAACTTATGGCAACTGGTCCTACTCTTGCTCACACAAACAACCAGTTCTTTCATTCATGTTGTACCGAGGTTATGATTTCCAAGCAAAACCAGATTCTTACAGTAAGCCTTATAATGTTATGAGTGCAACGACGTTTGACACAGCTTGCCTATGTACTTCAAATAAATCTATATGCAATTATTATTAAAAAAAAAATTCTGGCGGTTTCTTTAATATGAATGTAGATTCGGTAAACCACAAAAAAAAACACTTCTATCTTGATTAATTGAAACGAAATCGTAAGAAAAAATATAACTGTTCAAGTTCATACCTTTCTTTTGCATGGCTTGCACCCACAGTAGTGACGTGATGCCTTCGACCCACGCGTTCCTGATTGCAGGTTCGCTGGTCTCCAACTTGTAAGACTTGAGGTTCCTCTTCTTGTACCAGATCGTGAACTTGTGCTGGTCGTGCTCCTTCGCTGTTATCCCCAAGTCATCTACAGGGATATCATCCTTGTAGATGAAGTATTCCACTCTAGGTTGCTGAAAATGATTAAATTAATCGTTTAGTTTTTTTTTTTATTGATATAAACTAGTGCTTGACTACGATCTGTTAGTTTGTTTAATTTGCGTAACAGTTTCTCCAAATAAGGTTTGTTTTCAAACCTAAATAGGTAGCTACGACCCTGACCATTTACTGGCAACGATTATTAAAACTTAATTGCTATCATAAAACCAAATTAGAAATGAAACATTTTAAAGGACACCCAACACAAATGGAATTTACGTGGCTTACAGAATTAAATATATTGTTTTTAATCTCATTTTATTCAAATGTCATCTAATATCAAGAGGATGTTCAATGTCAAGTTTGTTTTTACATAAAATGTAAATCAGAGTCATTGAATCGTTGGACTAAAGGTCATTTAAGTTTGTTTGACTGTGACTTTATATAGTTCTAAAATTACATATATGGTGATATTAGTGACATGTGTACAATGCGACCGTCTCCCAGTATTACGTATTTCCTGTACCATCAAACAGCTGAAATCGACGATGCGTGGTAAATTAGTCGTTCCGTAGCATTGACAAGGTCATTTAACTCTCGCCACTACAATTGCCATTGTGTACAAACTTCATTACAAAAATATCTCACAATTTGCGTTGGGTGTTCTCTAGCTCCTAATGTACATTTTTGTTTGAAGAAGCGTCGATAAAGTTCGTGACAATGACCGACTACGTAGGTACTCATTCAGTCATGGTCATAGAACCTGCAAACCTTTATTTTGAATTTGTGGAAAATCTCTGCGGTGTTTAAAATTATTTTAGCTCTAGAGATAAGAGTAAAATATTAGAGTGGTTGCTTAGAACATAATCCTTTGTTATGTTAACTTCGAGATACTCGACAGTCAACAATGATACAAACTTGTATCAAAACTATGAAGCTGTACGCGAATAGTGAATGATGGAATACAGATAATTCCGCCGACGACGACGCCAGTGCGTCGCGCCTGGCATCATAAACACTTCGTAACGTCCGACGCACAATATCTCATTATGATGCAAGTTAAGTGGCAGCGGATGCTATTAAATTAAAAGTACAAATAAAAATAGTAATTGCTTGTAATACAGACTGAAATGAGCAATAACTGAATGTAAACCTCTTTAGTTTCCGACTTCAAATAAGGCGCGTTCAAGTCAATACTTGGCAAGTCATCTTTCTTTCAAACGTCACCCCTTGACTGATTTCTAAACGACTTCAAAGGCATCTCGGACTAAGTTGAGTATTGAATAAACCGCTTTTAACGTTTGAGTAAAGAAATTTTATTCTGCCAATACTGGAATTTATTGTATTTTAGCCAATCTAAGCAAAACTTTGCATAGTATTCAATATGGAGAATAAACGCGAAATGAGATTTTACATTACTGTAATCTGAAAATGAAATCAGCGACCTGAGTGCCTGAGTGTTTTTAAAAAAGTGTGCATAGCATTATATTACTTCCTAACTAAATATTTGTAGGAACAAACACTTTTGACGTACGCATTTTATACGTCGCATTATAATTTAAGTTAAAGGTTATCTTCCAAACAACGAATCAGTAGTACAATATGGACTTAATCATTTCCTAACATCTATTAAACATTCAATAACATAAATACTTAGTCACGACTACTGAATTTTCCCTAAAATTAGGGCACATTTAAATAATGTACTTGAAGCAATAAAAAGTCCCAATCGATAAAGAATTACCATGAAGTTTGTCATAAAATAGCTACCTTATCATATCAGTCGACAGTGGGCACAGACTGGTATAATTATAATAATTATATTGTTACATTGATAAATCGTGACTCATTTATAAAAATGAGTCATCCAAACAATTATTATTTGATCCGCATATTTCATTACATAATAAACTATCTATTGTGAAATATCTATTATTCAAAATGGCATTACAACCCGGATAAATTTTGCTATCGCTTATAATTTAGGAATCCTATATAGTAGATATACCAAACACTGGGATAAAGTCAAAATATTAGAGAAAAAATAACTAAATTTGGAATAGTATCCTACTATGGAATAACACAATTTTTTGTAAGTTAATACTTCTAGCAGCCCGAAACAGTGCTCTTCCATTACGTTAACTTAAAAAATTTAAATACTTCAAATCATTATTTTCAATTTGTCAGTTGAGTGAATGGTGTAAGTTATTATAATATTTTTAGATCAAAAACCTCGCCCAAAGAGTTCTGATATTTAATCACAATTCCTATAATTTTTGTAAAAGATTACAAAGCAAAATTTAACAAATGCCGCATTATTCACGCGTAATATGGATTAAAGCTCATTGCTCTTATTGTCATTCTTATTACAAGGTTACAATTGTCTCGCTTTTGTCTCGAGTCATCAAAGAAATCGTAAGTTCATTGTCATCAGTTGAATGAATCTTATATCTCCCTTAATCTGTTGTAACCATCGGTATATGTAGAATATAAGTCGATGATTATAACTTTATCAAAACACTGATGTTTATTTATATTTGTTGGGCAGTTATTTCTCTCTACAAGTGACTAATCACTATTCAGTATAAAACAAAGTCGCTTCCCGCTGTCTTTCTATATGTATGCTTCGATCTTTAAAACTATTTGAATTGTGATGCGTTTTTAATAGATAGAGTGATTCAAGAGGAAGGTTTATATGTATAATACATGCATAATATATTTAGTATCAGCATCACACCCGTATGAAGCTGGGGCGGGTCGCTAGTTACAAATAATTTGAAGTCGAATTATTGGCAAAACATATTATCAATATGAATGTTTACCCCAATCTATCATACATACAATATAATCCTTAAATATACGTATATTTCCAAAGACGTAAATATTGTTTATGCCAAAAAATATAGGTCAAGTATGATTAAGTCGAAACGTTTTGATAACTTATGTGTACTAAGATACTAAGATATACTCTAAATACAGTTCGGTTAATGAGTGTGAGTTGGTCCGTCATAAGTAGATGTAGGGGTGACGGGAATCTGTAGGTATGATGCGAGACGCAGAGCATTAGTCATTGTGACGACGCTCGGGGGATGCCTATGGCCAGCAGTGGACATCTTTGGGCTAAAATGATGATCATCATCATGATGATGATGAAGATTGCCTGCTGCAGTCTTCCCGTCCGATTATAATTTAGGTGTCTTCAAGGCTAGAATGAACAGGCTTTTAATTAAGTAGTACGCCTCACCATCAACGATTGCATCACTGCTTACCATCATGTGGGATCGCAGTCAAGTAAATAAAAAAAGTAAGTACAAGTTAACTGAAATTATTAAGCTCAATTTAATCTATCAAAAAAATTCATTGTAAGAAAATATCTACCAGAAAAAAACGTAAATAATAGCGAAATGAATTCAATTGAAAACATTCCAAACTTTTCCGTTGATAGGAGAAAAGAACAAGCATTATCTATTTTATTTCGAAACTGCTGTTTTGAAACAAAGTTTTTGTCTGTGAGATAGAGGTGGGGCAGTCGATTGTTTAAATCTGAAATCTAATAATAAAAAGTGCAATTCAAGTTGCAAAACGAATATGCGAACTGTCTATATTGCTAATTACTATTGAGTACTACTCTAATTTGCTTATTTACTGATAAATAACCGTCACTACACGGAAATCTTGGGAAATACGTCGTATTATGTACTTTAGCGTACTTACGTAGGTATCTACATTATCTAAATATTTACTTTCGTTATCAAATATAACTAAAAAACCTTTTTATGAAAAAGTTTGGTTAATTTATTCCGCGATTTTGTTAACAAGGCCATTACCAGCATACGATATACTCGATTTGCTGATAGGGTATTCATTTTATACTACGTTTATCGATTAATACTTACGTCTATCACAAGTAGGGTTGCCAACCGTACTAGTAAAGAGTATTGTACTCTTTTTTTACCAGGAGTACTTTATAATCTATGAACTCAATGAAGTACGTTAAAATACTCTAGGTATTTTGATTCAGATTTAGAATTTAACCGAATGAAATCCTACCATTTCAATAGCTATTTTACTGGAATAATTTGTCTTTCCTTTCTCCTTTGAAAACCATGGTTTCTTCCGTAATACTACATAATTTTTTTCATTAAAAAACAGTAAATGTTTGGACGAAAGATTCTAAAGTAGCAACCACGGACCGTAGACACAGCGTTGGAAGGCTTCTCACAAGGGGACCGATGACCTGGTGAGGATCATGGGAATCCGATGTTATGAGACGCACAGTACCGGTCATTATGGTTTTTTTTTTTCATCAAATTACAAATCCCGCCTTTGGGTGGGGCAGGAGATAGTGTCAGACTCTTACTAGCTAAAAACCTACCCTGTTCCATTCATTGAATTCCATCCAGGGCTTCTTAGAGACAGTGGACGTCTTTCGGCTTAAATGATGATAATGAAATGTTTATTTCGTAAAAAGTAAAACAAGGGTACTCAATTCTTTTAACAATGTACTCTTTAATCCTTTTGAGATCAGATATACTCTATTTCTTCTTTAAAAGTTGGCAACCCTAATCACAAGTCAGCTCGTAATTTACGATGCCTGCAAAGTTTTCTTTGGGCAAGGCTGTCGATCAATTCTGTTAGACGTCTTTTCTAGTCAAAACAGACGATGGCAACCAACATTATGTAATCAATTAGCTACTTAATTACTTAACTCACTACCGACCTATTTGAAAGTATTAATTGATTCCTTTTAGAGCAATTTTAATGTTGCCACAATTATGTAATTACCTTGTCATCAATTGTGTAGTGTTTAAAGACAGAGTTTTATGTTTTCAGGCTTCATTAAGATTATCAAGATTATTATATTTTTACGCTACAATGAATACTAATTAATACTCGAAATCGTTCATGTAATGCTGTCTTATCGCTTTAATGACCTCAAAACTTAATAGTCGGTCCAATAGTTGCTAATACCTGTCTGGCTTTACTAATTTGCTAGTAGGTAGGTATTCCACAAATCTAACGGCAGCAGTTTTTAACAAAGGTACCCAGACATTTAAAAATATACAAAAAAAAAGTAACATAGCTGTCTGCGCCGTTTAGGTGTATATTTGTGTGTGTACACAAGCGTTTGTGCTGTGTCAGATATAACAGTAGACACTGACCTTTCTGTAAACCACAGTGATGAGCACGAGCTTGTCGAAGAGGAATATCCTCATTAGCTGCCGGCGGCGGCGCGCCGTGTCCATCGCGTAGAACTCGTTCTGGCGCAGCAGCCGGCCTTGGTTCAGCAGGTTCAAATTTGTCTGCAACAGGAAATATCAATAGTGCTGCGAATTAAATTAAAACCCTAACCTACACAAATATATTTCGGATAAATGTTACGGTTGAGGGACGTGCACGATTTTAGTAAACAAAATTGTTCAATTATAAATGTATATTATCTAGTATTTATACCAGCCAGTCATTAAGAGTAAACAATAACAGATTGTTCGTATAGCATATAAATAAGTAACGCATATAATAAAATAACATATTATTAATAATAATAGTACCCCTATCAATAAGTTGCTTTCATTTATTTACTAGGTAAATATTATATTCTGAAGGTGAAAGCATGTGTACCAAAGTAAACCTCCAATTGTTATATTGGGGATGTTTCGTAAAATTCGTCACATTAATAATAAAATTATCTTTATCTTCTAACATACCTATCCGAGATATGATAAAATAAGAGATAAGGTACATTGTCCGACGTTTGTGGCAAACAACGTGTGTTTATGACTAACTAGCATTATTGTAGATATTATTTACGGATATCTTTCTATCTACTCTGAATTTATTACCGATAATATTTTACATGTCTCCATTATAATCTATAGAATTAAATTTTATTTCATATTGTTCGGGACACAATTGTACGTATATATATTTCACTCACCGGACAGTCAGTGATATTCTCTAGCGCCATGATCTCATCGACCGCTGTTAGTACACACTCCACCATAGATTTTGCTAACTTCAAACTCTCCAGTGGGGTCTCGTCATTCTCCGAGGACTCTCCGTTGCTGCCTCCAGTCTCGTCACTGTCCACGCTCAGTTTTGATATCCGCGACTCAGTTTCACACCGCTCGTTTTCATAATTCGAATAAGTCTTAACTAAATCCGCCAAGAACAACTTGTACCTCGGTATCCTCTGCACTGGCTCCAGAAGATAACTTGACAGATCTAATCGATCACCTAATTCTAATTGTATTCCCTGAAACAACCATCAAACATGAATCATTGCAAATCGATTCGATCGATAGCTATAAATATAAACGATGTGCGGCTATATTACATTTAGTAAATACATATGATTTTATAGCCTTTCACCGGCTTTCATGCGTAATTTGGGTCGAATGATATGTGATCGCGATCGAGGTGTGGGATAACTGGAGCAGAATTTTATCCGAACAAGTAGACTGAGAAGGTTCACAGAAGGGAAATGGCGCGCGACAATTATAATAATAAAATACAAACTTTCACTCAACTTAGACGTTTATGTCGCAACATTTAGCTTTTGGTCAAAGAAAGAACTTACATTATGAAAATTCTAATTTGAAAAATAACGTGAGGAGCGAGCTTCTAGTACATTCGCTAACAACGGGCGGAGAGAATTAAATTCATTTGTATAATTAATGTCTGTTTATACGTAACGGAATATTATTTTTTGAGCAGTGGCTGGCGAGTAATGCCTATGAATGTGCATGTATAACGGTAGTGCCAACAGTTAGGCGGTTGTTCAGCGGCGAGCGCCATCAGCACACCGTACGCTTAGCAGAAATGAGGAAATAACGCTCAGCGTCCATCGACCAGCGCGCAGCGTGATGACTGATGCGTGCATGCGGTGATGCGGCCAGCCGATAATGCTTCAATCCATTTCGTTTTTACGGTAATACGAGAACATACCACCTACTTATAAGACTACTATTTAAACCATAATGTCACGTACGACTCCATAGATTAGAAACACAATAATTCTAGAATTAAAATCAATGTTATGTAACTTATTTCTAAAAATATCAAGTAGGAAGCTGATAGATAGGGTTTTTTCATGAACAGGGAATTCCCGGATGCGTATTCAAATCCACATATCCTGACTTTTAGCGATAACTCTCCTGATAACAAACAAAAATACAAGTGATTTATTCGGCAAAAGAACTGTATTCATTTAATTATCCTATAAAAACTGTAATACCGCGCTGTCAGGACGACTTTCACCTTTTGTTGTAATTGAATGTCGCAAAAAATAGCTAGCAATAAACTGGACTTACCTGGAAAAACTGTTTGTGTTCGAATACCAGTCTCGTCGCTCTCTTGTTATTCCTAGAGTACATTACGTACATATTGAACCTCTTTTCCTGTAAATAAAATAACGTGGATGTTAAATACACCCTTTCTGGTATTGTTTATATTAAATTCGGTTTGATTGAAATCAAACGTCACGTACACATACCGCAATCATTATTTTTGATTTCTTGTGATAACTATACACTCGGTGATTTAAGAGAAATTCTTACACTTTCTCCGAAGACAATTGAACTAAGTACGACTATTGAGTCTAGGGGCCAATGTGGCGATAAGCTAAAGAACTGTGAATAATCGTTCGACACGTTGATGGATATTGCCATCCATTTTAATAAGAGCCGTGGATATTAAAGTTGCCGTGTTCTGGCCATTTCTACAGATCAAAACTGTGAAGAAAGACGGTTTTACTACGGCGGTGAAGCGCGGGGCATAGAATCATGCGCTCCACCAGTCCGTGACACCAATGTTTTTATAACGATTTGCTCTTAATCGGTCATTACGCTGACTATTTACTCTAGTTAGGAAACATAATTATTTCAGGGTGAACATTGACGGCAGTTCGTCACTTTAAAAATAGACATTCATTGTAAATTTAAAATAATAATGCGCTTTTCGGCACGTACGTACAGTTACTCAAAGAATATGACCTTACATCATCAAACCGGACAATTTTATCAAAGAAAACGACGTGATATTTATATCGTGAATGTAACAAAACATATCAAGACCAAAGCTTATAAAACTAGGTTCAAAAGATAAGCAGAAGAAGCATTTTTTATCAGATATTTAACACTTATCAGATTTGTTAAAAAAAAACGTAAACAAAAACAGCACTTACGTATCTCCTGAAGCATTGTCCTAACTTCCTGAGATCATTTTCGCAGTCTCTTAAAGCTGGGAGGAACTCTTCAGAATGAAACCTGAATATTCTCTCGATGTTGCCGAAGATTTCAGCTTCAAGAGATCTGAAGGTGGGGGATAGTTCAGGTTTTCTCATGTTGGGGATGTAGTCGTCCACGACATGCCTTAGCCGTTCTACATAGACGTTCTCCGTGTGTACCAGTTCATTCACTCGTTCGGTTAGCCGTCTGTAAATAAAACGTTATGTTATTGAAGGGTAACCATTGTTATTGATAACAATTACACCCACTCGATTGTAGAGGATTTTAGTTAACAGCTGATTGTGAAAACCCTGTATGTTATGATAGGGTTTTACCCTTAATTGTTGTTGCAAAATGTTTGCTAATTAAAATTAAACTAACTTATTGGTTGCCTTTACACTCGTATATTTTATAATGATTAATTATGACCATGTGACTTTACAAAAAATTGTGCCAGTGTAAATATTATATAAATAAAAATGCTAGTTATATTAATGATTTTAATTTCTTGCATTGGTTTTAACTGAGCCATTCCTAATTTAGCCAACACGCCCTTTTGTTTTCACGACGACATCATAAAGCATAGTATAATAATCAGTCAGCCTTATAATGTTCCCACTGCTGGGACTCAAACTCCTTTCTAGGAGTTGAAATGGGCCGTGATCCACCTCGTGGGCTCAATGCAGGTTAGTGGAGGTCACTTGTCGTTGAATTTTTGGTTTCCTAATGATGTTTTACTCCACCATTTTGAGAACAGTGGTAATTAATAAAATAAATTACATAGAATAATGAGGTTGAACCCGCGACATACAACTTGTAAGTCGAGGCCGTTACATTGGGCCATCATCACGCCTCTCATACAAAAAATTCATTTAAAAAAATGCAAGAAATAAACAAAATGTTTTTTTTTTTGCCAGATATCTCCGCTAGTGCCTGATATTTATTGGAACTACCAATGTTTGTGTGTAACTATATAACACGTCGTAAACAAATTGATCGTAAGTGTAAAAAACGTTATCATTATAGGTACAATAAACATACATACATTTTATAAGTACATATTATTTATCAATAAATAGAAACAGAAAATTCGCATTAGTGTATAACTAACCTGTTTTTGAGGACTGAAAATATTTTTTTATATAATAAATTAACTAGGGCTTGACTGCGATCCCACCTGATGGTAAGCAGTGATGCAATCGTTGATGGTGAGGTGATACTTTATCGGTCTTTACTTTATTGTTCACTAAAGCCATAGCTAGCTAAGGAATAACATAATATATAATTACTTAGCTGACTGAGATATTGAAGATCACATTATTATTCTTATTAATTTGCAAACTGGCATGAAAATTATATCTATTTTTTAAGGTTTTTCCTGTGTATAGAAAAGTTATTTGAACATGATAAGAAGAAACGGAGGGACTGGCCCACAATGGCCGAGGACAGACGTGTGTGGAAAAGGGAGAGGGAGGCCTTCGCCCAGCAGTGGGACATAATAGGCTAAACTAACTAAGAAGAAAAAAAAGATAGTTTTTCTAATGTCACGGGAATTAGAACGGCAGTCAAGCCGCTAAGTTGTTTTTTCTGTAATAGCTAGATATCCGGGCAGTTGTAGTCTTGCCTGAAATCTAATATTTAGTCAGAAAAAAATTAGAACCCAATTTGGCGGCCACCTAAAAACCTACCGGGCCCAATTGTATTTTCAAAACATCCAGAGATCGACTCAAATATACACACAAAAATTTCATCCGAAGCAGTCAAGCCGTTTGGAAGGAGTTTGATGACAAACATATGTACAAAAGAATAGTATATATAAAAAGATATCTAAAGTAAAGCGAACAACATAGAAGCCTTTCAATATATTTCCAACCAGACAATATATATATTCTGTGAATGCACAAAGTACGCTCCAAATGACGCTAAAAATATCTTTATCATATTATTTTATCAAACAGGTCAAGATTGTTCCACTGTCAATAAGGACTTAAGGATATTGAGTGCAAATGATAAATACATTACTTCCTACATTTATAATAATTCCTCGAAAGCAGTGATGGCACAGTGGCAACGACTCCGACTTTCAAGGGGTCAAATACAGCCAGGCGCATTACTTTGTATAACTTATTTCATTAAAAAATTCAAAGACATGTGACATCTACCAACCCGCACTGGTGTGCAACCCGAGTGGTGGATTACGGCCTATTCCCTGTCCTAGAGACCTATGGCCTGATTCCCAGTAATGGAAACATTATAAGGCTGATTCTGCTTCTTCGCTAACATAAATTTTGGGAATATTCATTATGCGTACCGTACAGCTAAGGAGTGGAATTCCCTACCGGAGTCTGTGTTTCTTGATAGCTATAACCTAGGGGTCTTTAAGTCAAAAGTGAATATGTTACTTCTAGGCAAGCGTGCTCCATCGTCAGCCACATCATTGCTTACCAATAAGTGAGATAGTGGTCAAACGCGAGCCTATACATAATAAAAAAAAAAATTGTCTTTGATATTGCCTCTGACCAACGCTGTCATTGAGACAATTAATACAATCTAAATGTTTAAGCAATATTATATTACCCGATTTCGCAAGATTGCCTTGAAATATTCAGCGTAGTAATGGTATTACATGTTTCAACTGCCTAGTTGCAAAGTTAGTTATTTAATTACGCAACGCAAGCTAGTTTTAGTCAATTTGGTAGACACTGCAGCTTCCACAATGATCTGATCTGACCAGCAGTGCTATCACGAGCTCATTACGCGATCCATCTTTATGCTCTATCGTCGGCCACAGCATCGCTTGCCATCAGGTGAGATAGTAGTCAAACGCAAGAACCTATAAATCATTAAAATGAATATCCATTTTGAAGTTCTTCTCGTTGTTGTAAAGTAGCTTCGTCGCTGTTTTAAAATTTCAAAAAATATATAAAAAAGCATTAGTTCAAAGTATAAGAGCCAACATGTAAATATATATATAAGTTATAAATTAGAATAAATAAACTTTGTGATTTAGGACGAATCAATAGACTTCCAAAATACGTCTCACCTAAATGTATATTTTAACTATATCGGTTAAAAATAGATGTACTTGACTAAGCATACCACAATTTTGTACACAAGATTCTGTTCAAAGTCCATATTTACTATGTAATAATAAATGACCCGAGATTATTTAACTGTTGTGTATTAATTGGATGTTACTGGATCAAAATAAAATTTTATTATTATCTCTTTATTTCTCTTATTTACATATAATTTACGTTTTTAATCATTTCTTTAGAAAAAAATATTAAAAAAAAACATTAAAAAATATAAAAAATAGTAGTCCGCCGGTGTTGAGAGCAGGGTCCAAGTTACCAGTGGTTAGGGCTCCAGAGACGAGAATCTGCTCACAATGCGAGCGGTGTTAAGAAGTACCTACTGCCTTCTGATTCAAGCCCTTGATCCAACCGCGCAACTACAGTTAGTCGTCAAGGCTTTTGGCTTTAAGACCATTGGCGATGACGACAATTATTAACTTTACGATCTAAACTAAACTGTTAAAGGGACGGAGCTATACACCCCTATTTTTTAATTAGTGCACAAAAAAATGGGGCTCAATCAGTACCTGTTACTGATCACATTTGTGTAGTCAAAAGTAAAAAAACGAAATCCCAAAATTGTCCACAAAAATTTGTCATTATTGGTAAATTCATAATTGAATCATCATACATAACAACTACTACTAGAAAATACTAAGCGCAGTGTTTTTCCATTTTTATTGAATTTTTTTCATTCATAAACAATAACATGTACAATGTATTCATATATTGAGTGTGATTTTGGAATATACAAACGCTCATTACTTTGCTGTTTATGAATATTATTTATTGAGACTTTAGTTAAATAATAACAAAACCTTTTCTAATAAGCCCTTTAAGTATTTGCACTAATTAAAAAATAGTGGTGTATAACTCCATCCCTTTTTCTCGCTCGCACAGCTGACATTTTATAACATCATGGTAAATCCCCTGACCTCAGGTCCTGCTTCAGTCTATGGTCAGCCGAAAGACTAATAGCAAGACAACCTAAATATAATTGTAAGCCAGTGTTATTGGTGCAAAACTGTAGAGGAACTAATCTCACGACCTTAATTTTGGAGAAAACCCAATTTTGGGAGGGCAAATAACGTTAAACAGAGCAAATATTGTTCTGAACCCAACACCCAGTTTTTGTATTTGAACTTTGAACTAGCGATTTCATAAAACCTGAAAAAAACTAATGTTGCTTTCAATCTATTGCCTTTATTTAGAGGGTGGGAAATAGTCAAATAATTCCTCTCTAGGTGGAGCGAGAGGGGTTATTTTTTTCATTTTATAAAGTGCTTGACTGCGATCCCACCTGATGGTATGCAGTGATGCAATTGTTGATGGTGAGGTGCAATGGTTTATAAAGCCTATTCGCTCTAGACTTGAGTGTCAAACTTTTACTGACTAAAGCCTATTCCTTCAGCTAGCAGTAATGCTAGCAAAGGAGGAGGCCCACCGCATCAGGCAACGGCACACACGCCGCTACCGCCGCCGGGATTCCGATCCCGATTTCCGGCCACCGTAGGCGCGGGCTCGCGGACGGCGGGCAATGGGTAGCTCGCTGTCCCTCCGTCCGGTAACAGACCGGTCCGAGCTCGAGTCGTCAAC
This sequence comes from Leucania comma, assembly GCA_958295575.1. Classification (NCBI taxonomy): domain Eukaryota; kingdom Metazoa; phylum Arthropoda; class Insecta; order Lepidoptera; family Noctuidae; genus Leucania; species Leucania comma. The sequence continues at coordinate 11,165,113 of OY282468.1, forward strand.
GGCGCGCACTGTTCCCGCGTGCCTCAAGGAGTTGTCAGCAAACTGTAGGGGCCCAGCAGGGCCGCAGCCTACTAGGGCCAAAGGTTATGTGAAAAAGTCACCAAGGACCCTGGGACAAAGGCAATGAATGGAACAGTGTAGGTTTTTAGCCAGTAAGAGTCTGACACTATTTCCCGCCCCACCCAAGGGCGGGATTTGTCATTGGATGATTTTACCTACCATAAAAAAAACCTCTATTCCTTCAGCTGCCCTTTGCATTCCAGGGCCGCGTTGACTGTTTCAAACATTCCGTCAGTCTACCTGACTTTTACCCTAAATACCTACATCTTATAGCTTAGATAAAGGGAATTTGATAGATAACACTTTTAGGTAAATAACCTGAAGTAACCGCGATATTTGACAGGTTTTTTGGTCATGGTTAAGTGTTTTTACCGAGTCGAGGTTCTTTGTAACGTTTTGGACTTAAAAACAGAAGGTAAAAATACTTACATAAACACTGACTGACCAGCAAACATACATACATATTATATACGTTGTATATTGCTTTCACTGATAGGTATGTGATCAGTGTGTGAATGGAGTCTGTGAGTGTGGCTATTTTGCGACTATTTTGTTACCTGTTAAAACAATGTATATGTTGTAACAAAATAAATAAATAACAATCACACTAAAATAGGAGAAAGTTTGTATACATACGACTACGTGGTGTGTGTCTGTTAGACACTTGCGTTCAAACAGATAAACTTTTTTTACACTTTGGTTGACCATGTCTGGGGTAAAATGTATCCTATATGACATTTTACCCCGGAAGTATGTTCCCTTAGGGTAACTTTCTACTTCTCCGTGGACGAAACTATAGTAACATTTTAAAGTGGAAAGATTTGTATTTTTGTTTGTAATGAATAAACTTCAAAATACAAACCGATTTCAAAAAATATTTCATCATAAATATGGTACTTTATCACTAAGTGACATAGGCATATAATTTCTACTTTCACGTGAAGATTTGTATTTTTGTTTGTAACAAATAAACTCAAAAATAGAAATTGATGTCACACATTTTTTCACCATTGCTATGCTATTTTATCACTAAGTGATATAGGCATTATTTTTTACTTTCACCAGGGCAAAGCCGCCGATGAAAGCTATAGTGTGAAATAAACTACTTAGGAATAATAAAATAATTATGCTTCAATGAATTCTGTCACTCAAAATACGTTTTAGACAATACTAGCTTCTGCAAGTCGCCCGCGTGAATGTCGGTTTCTACATACAATCTTTGAACCCACTTTTCATACCATCACGGAGTGATTTTTCCAAAATCCTCTCTAAAGGGTTGATCTGGTCAAACCAACGTCCCAACCAAGGTGAACTTGCTAGTTTCAATCCGTGTAGACAGCAGTTATAAACCATGACCTTCAAGGCCCTTGGTTGTTGAGAGGCGCGTTCTCCTAACCACCGAACGTTTTGTCGCGTGGTTTGCATCTATGTAGCCGCAACACAAACCAAGCTCGCAACCATCCAACCATCAACAAACCAACCAACCATCAACCAACCATCAACCAACCATCTGGACTACCCTTTAGTGCTTGCCTATGTCATAAAAAAAAAACCTTGGGCAAAATTCCACGCTTCTAGGCCCTGTTATGGCTGTGCATTTATATGTCAGTCAGTCAGTTTCCTCTTTTATATAAATAGATTATTGTGCTATATGCAATATAAATTGTTTAAAACTATAATGGATTACTAAAATTCAGAAACACTTTAGGAAGCGTCTAAATGATTATTTTCAGTTGTAAATTATAATCTGTATCAAGGTCAGGGCAATTAAATTTAATCAGGTTTTAACAATTCATTACATTCAGTTTTCCTTGTATTATCTTGCCGATTGTGGAATCGATATTCGGGGTAAATTACTCGTATTTCGATTATTCGCAACTATGGTAGGTCTTGGAATTTCCTAAAAGGGCACAGGAAGGACTTTGGTTTTATTCAGTAACGGTCGATTCTAAATCGGGAGAAATTATACGATTTTCTACCAAAAAACAAGTATTATTACCCAACTGCGTCAAAAAGAGTGTTAGCATAGCATAGCATCAGCCTTATAATGTTCCCACTGCTGGGACTCAGGCCTCCTCTCTGGGAGAGGGAATGGGCCGTAATCCGCCACGCGGGCCCAGCACGGGTTGGTGGAAGTCACGTGTCTTCGAATATTTGGTTCTAGGACATCCCGGTTTCCTCACGATGTTCTCCTTCACCGTTTTGAGAGCTGTGGTGACGAAATAAATTACACAAAGTAATCCGCCTGGTTGGTCTTGAACCCGCGACCTTATAGATGTTATTTCCACAATAATTCAGATCTGGCGTCTATGCAAACGCAAAGATTGCTCTGCCAGTGGTATCGGATAACAAACAAATCGTTTGGGAAGTATACCGGAACTATTGTTTTTGCGGGGCAATAAAAAAGCTCAAATTGATATCAATCTGTAAGTACCAACATTATTTTTATCTCTGTCTATTCCAGGACAAGTGCAGAAAATTATTATTGTGTCTTTTTTTGTTTGGTTTTTGTTAAATACAGTATTTATTTGGTAAACTGATTTTGTAACTTATTCATATATTATAAAACAATGTCCCCCTCCGCGTTTGTGACACAAGATTTACTGAACGAATTTTCGTACAGTTTTCACCAATAGGCAGGGTGATTCATGAGAAAAGTTTACGTGTAAAATACATGTTTATTTTAGGATAGACATGCCGAGTATTTCAGATTTGTAACATGGCGTTACAAATATTTGAAATGGCACGAGTATAACTAAAACCCGTGCGAACCTATAGTGCATCGTACAGGGTGGCCTGTTCGATCCACTCTAGGTTCGCACGGGTTACCAGACGGTTACAAACCAGCGTTCTAACCAAGGTCACCTTGGTTAGAGCTTAGTTTGTGTGTTTGGTTTGTGTTGTTTACATGGATGTAAACCACGCGCCAACACATTCGCAAATCAGTCACTGTGGTTGGGAAAACACGCCTCCCAACCAAGGGCGTTGAAGATCATGGTTTACAACTACCATCTACACGGATTGAAACTAGCAAGGTTACCTTGGTTGGGACGTAGGTTTGCAATCGCCTGGTCAACCCATCTTAGTTTGTTAACAACATCGTTATTATGAATACAATACATAAGCTATAGAAATAGTAATTAACCGCCTATGAAGGATATATTCGACCAACACTCTTGTGTTTATTCCCCCAGGGTCGCACATCCACGACCAAATATTCCATCTAGTCAGCTCTTCTGTCACCTATGGGGATTGAAGAGCTAAACGAGATGGAGTACCCAGTCGCAAATACACGACCCTAGCAAATAGGACACCAAAAATAAAACTATATTAACTACGAAATTCGTAACCTAACTGCGTACTACTAATATGTTACTAATCATAAGTCTTTTTTTATAGCTAGAAATATCAAAACAATTAAATCAATGCGTCCGACCATTAGATACTGAGATAGCTACTGGTTTCCCAATGCGACAAGTTCGTGACGTTTACATTAGTTCATTAACATATTTAAACTTGGCTACGAATGTGAGAGTGAATCAACAAAACAATTATAGTGTATTTGTAACGACATCACCAACAATGCATGATTTCTGAAACAATTCGGAATGAAAAGGATGTTTTCTTTTGTGAAAACAACATCACAAGGGTTGACTATCGTCAGAAATATTTGTTTTATATCGTATTTCTGTTAACCAATTATTCAAATGATATTCATACTCTTTAGTTGTAGTATAAGCGAAACCCGAAACATGTATTCGTATTTTTTTGTAAAGAATTACGGAAATTTCATAACACAGTTATAAGTTTGTTATGTTACCCGGTTGTCCGCACAAATACATAGTCACCGGGTCATCCAAGCGATTGAGAAGTGGTTTTAATCCCGCACCCAGTTGTGTACTGGTTCCTAATGCCCGCTATAACCTACAGTGACCTGTGTTTTCTTTAGTGTCGGTGGTGTCCAACTTGTAACACTTTTTTAATATTTTTGGTAAAAAATATAACAAGGTGTAAAAATGATTTTCATCGAGTCAGTTACTGATTCCGAACAACAGTTTGTTCGGAATCAGTAACTTTATTCAGGTTTTTCATATACTAAAAGTAATGTTGTAATTCCGGTATGTATTTTAGAGTTCTCGATTAATGGTAAACGCTTATCAAAAAAAATTAGCCCAGACCAGAGCTACGGATATTTCGAATGAAAGACAGAATGAAATCATGTACGAATTTGCTCTATTATACAAAAATAAACAGTATTGAGCATAAGACAATGCGGTAGGAATGTACGAAAGATTTACCGCGCCCTTGAAACTCAAATGGCAATTGAAGAAACACACCTGTGTTCCTAAACCAACCTAGGTGTAGTCAGTTAAAGTCTGACACTCCTCCCAAAGAGCGGTAGGAGGTATATGACAATTACCTCTTTCTCGAAAAAAAAGAAAGGCAGATAGTAGCCAGACTTTTTGCTACCAAAGGTTTTTTCACTTCTTAAATTTTTAGTCTTAGGGTAGTTTATTAATAAAACCACATGATAATTATTTCTTATATCTGTGATTAGAATGGAATAGAATAAATTTTATCGTATGTACCTACACCAAAATAGTAACAAATATTATCAGCTACTTATCAGAGACGTATAAATTAAAATTAGAATCATGTCATCATTAAAAACGTATTGCAGATATAGGTTTGGAAAACCCACGTATAATATGACGTAATAATCACCTGTTCGAACCATTCAATACTCACCGACTCATCACCGAAACTAGCGAAAGTGACAGTTTGACTTATTGATTGCACCACAACCGATATAATCGTATGTACCTAACATTTTATATCAAACTGTGCCGCACACACTATTCTTATAGAACAACCTTCCAATTTTATCTGTACAACGTTGAAAAATATAAATAGATTCAAAGATATGTCTACAATTTATGATACCCTTGATATTTTTCCGCGATTCAACGTAAACCGAACATTGAGACTGCCACAGATATTGAAGTAACAAGTGAGGATCGTATTTGTATTCTTTATACGTAAATATGTAATACTAACAAAACGTAAATACAAAAGCAACCTTGGCATCCACGCCGACGCTTGCGCATCTGGGTAAAAATATACGTTGTGCTGTGACGTCACGAACTTGCCAAATCAGATGATGATGAATATTAACTAGCATTAAATGGTAATCAGTTCGACTTTTTATATTAAAATACAAAGATACTGTGATATTAAGATAGTAAAAATTTCGTAGTCAAGGATTTCGATAGAAGAGAACCGTAACGGTTGATTTTATACGTTGGAATTCTCTGAAACGTCATTGCATACCAGTTATTCGGAAACAGCAGTATTCAGACTATTTTTTCAAGAAACTAGATAATTTCCTGCCATCACTTTTATTATTTTGAGATCTATTATGACGATTTCGAGGAAATACTTATGATCCCAAATCAAAACAGCAATTCTTAAGTATAGATGACAGACAACAAAGCCAGTAGAAAATCGTGCTGGAAGGCTCAACCCAAGTAAACGACATACAGTGTCACATGAAGACCTTGTATTACCAAGCCTAAGCAAAGCATAGAAAAACCGACATACGAGTTGTAGGTGGTCAAACCCAGCCAGGTGCATTACTTTGTGTAATTTATTTCATCACCACTATTCAAGTTCCAAACGGTGAAGGAAAACATCGTGAGGAAGATTAACCTACAATTAGAAACCTATTCTGAATACCTACTTAGGTAAACGTCACAAAACAGTAGATAATTCTTCAAACAAATTTTCAGTTGGAAAATATCAAGGAAAAGTCTCATCCGAAAAAAATCATCCACAAGATCTTGACTAATGAGGGTCGAAGGTTCATCAACTTTTACCATCACACTATATCACACTATGTCCGTTTGTTTGCATGTATGTTTGTAACTCCTTAACGCTAAAACGGCTGGACAGATTAGGATCAAATTTAGTACAAGGGTTAGGTACTAAATTTAATCATGTCTTGGAATAGCACATAAGATATATTTTATCCCAGTAGTTTTCTATAGGGATGATTATCTACTTAGAAGCAGGCGAAGTCGCTTGTAGGGGCTGGTATGAAATAATTAGGATTAAAACAGCTGGTCGACACTTCGCGTGACAAGAGGGCTGGAATTTCCTTCTGCCAACGTATCAGCATTGCTATCCAACGTGCGTGCTGTGCTGCCAGCGTTCTGGGCATTTTTCCCATTGACATCGATATGAATGAATTTTTTGATGCCCAGTGAGTTCTTTTTCTACATATTTATACATATTATTATTTTCAGATATAACTATAATAATTATTAGTTAAAATGTATAAAAAAATTGTGCACAAGTTTTCTGCTATAACATTAGATTGTGATTAAAATATATCTTATTAAATAAAAGACTGCTGCCAGGAATGTTTACTTCAAATCTTTATTAAATATTCTTGTTTTGAAGTTATATTTGAACAGCAGTAGGTATATAAACAATGACAAATATTATCCTTGTAATAACTAATAAGCCTATGTTTGTTTATCAATAGGTACGTACACATGCTCACGCGGCACGCCTGTACACCGTTAAATTTAGATCGTTTCAATCCCGTGGAGGGTCGATCCAGTACATGGAACACTATAGATTTGTAAAGATAAAATAAAAAAATTAAGTACTTTTCTTCTAATACTCGAATTAATATACGCAATTACGCATATATGAAATTAATTTCTTTAATAAAACGAGTTAATGACCTTGTAGGTAGTTGTCGGTCGTTGCGTACTAAGTACCTACAGGTCATTGAACTTGCCCAGCTGACGTTTACTTAAAGAAATTAATTTCGTACATGCGTAAATTAATTCAAGTATAAAAAAATACTTTATTTTTACAAATCGATAGCGTTTCATGTACCGAATCGACCCTCCACGGGATTAAAACGATTAAATTTTAACGGTGTATATTAGTTAAAGGTTTCTAATACCATAAACAAGTAGATTTCACTCATAGTTATAAGTAGGTATGTGGCCTTGTGGTGTTATAAGGCCTTCAAAGTCCCTTCTAAATATAACCTATAATAATATTAATATTGAATGGCTTTGATAAAAGGGGAATACCTAATAAAGTAAGGACAAACCGTAAGAGTTGAGATACCTAAAAAGATGGCACCTAACTACTAAGATGACAATTCTAATAATCCTCCCGCCCGAACTTCGACCGCGGCGGCCAATCTCAACGAAGATTAACCAAGTACTCAGGAGACGGTATACTACTGACGTGTGTGCGCAAAAGGAGGTGTAATTTATTAATGGATAATACACATATTAATGGAGTGAGCCCTGGCACCCATAACACAAGTTTAATCTTAGCTTGGGTGCCGGAGGTTGTTAATCTGTGATAGACTACAATTTTTAATGGAAACAATATTTAATAGTTTAAAAACTGTATATTTGGATAATAAATTATTACTATTATTAATAATTTTCATAGTACAAAGGGACGGCAATCCAGCACGACCGGAGAGAGATCAGGTGCAAGGGGCTTCCAACTTCTAAACTCCGGTTCGCTACCAGAGGGATATTTAGTAGAAAAGCCGCCCCAAATACAAGGCGGACATGCTCAAATTGTTCCGTATCGTCTGTAGCAAAAACCAGCAAAATACTCACGTAGTATTTGTAGTTATAGCGGCAACAGAAATACATCATCTGTGAAAATTTCAACTGTCTATAAACGGTTCATGAGATACAGCCTGATGGCAGACAGACGGATAGTCAGACGGGGAGTCTTTGTTATAAGGTCCTTAAGAAGAAGATATACAAAATGACAGGTAACAAATTCATTGTTATTAAAACTATTGAGTGCGTCGCTAATACAGACGAAAATAAATAACTAGTGTGTCCTCCAAAGTGTCCCTACACCTGCACTTTGGAGGAATCAAAAATGCCACTGATGCCACTATGAACGTGGCAACCTACTGGGCCCAAAAACTTTGAGGGAAAAGAAAACCATCGAAACGATAAGAAGAAGAACAAGTAACTGATATTTTATTATTATCCCAAAAACTATACCATGATTGTTTTAATTTCAAAGACTAAATTTAGTTTCTTCGTCATATATAGCTTTCATGCGGTTCTTTCCTACGAGATATCATTCAAGATCCGGCACTCTTAAGATAAAATGAACCGATGTTTTCAGCATACGAGCAGCTGTGATAAGTAAATACTTATCTCACAAGTACTTGTAGATCCTATGGCATATAACTAATCTAAGAGTAGGATCTATTTCCTGGGCTTCCGCACACACTGGGAACAGGAAGGTTGAAAGCTGAAATAGCTGAATATGATACCAATATCATTTCATATGGGCACTAGCTGCTATCAGGGACTTCTCTCGCGTAAAAGTAGAAAATTGTCCCAAGGAAACATAATTCCAGATATAAAACGTATTCTATATGTTATTCCAAAACATGATCTACCAGTGTGTCCATTTTATCCAATTCTGTTCAACCGTTTGAGCGTGAAGAAGTAACAAACACACCCTCGCAAACATTCGCATTTATAATATTAGGGTACTAGTGTAAATGTAGCATAGCATAGCATCAGCTCTATAATGTTCCCACTGCTAGGACTCAGGCCTCCTCTCTAGGAGAGGGAATGGGCCGTAATCCACCACGTGGGACCAGTGCGGGTTTGTGGATGTCACATGTCTTCGAATTTTTGGTTCTAGGACATGCCGGTTTCCTCACGATGTTTTCCTTCACCGTTTTGAGAGCAGTGATGATGAAATAAATTACTCAAAGTAATGCGCCTCGCTAGGTTTTAACCCGCAACCTATAACTCATATGTCGGGGCTGCTACCACTCGGCCACCACGGTGATAGTGTGATAACAGAAAACATTTAGTGTAAAATTATACATAGATACCATAATTGTTTTAATAGGTTAATTAATCTTGCATGCCGCTGAATAATGCTACAAAATATATATTTGATATCGTTATTTGTTTCGCCCTCAATTTCCACGTTTGCAAATGGGTAAATAACCCTGTTCTTTCAATTTAATTTGGTTTCCCAGCTGTATTTGAACACGTAAACGAAAACAATGCGAAACTTCATTACATGGAGGCAGCAAATTGAAGTAACTATAGACCCAGAGATACGAAATACTTTACTCTTAATTACTATGAAACTAGTAAAACAAATCGCATATTTAACTAATCTAAATTGCAAAATTCTTTTTGGTGTAAAGAAACTAGGAACATGAGATTGCTTAATTTAAGTACGGAGGTAACGTTTCAAGATAAATAAGTTCAGTACATTTATGTTCGCCTAACTGGTCAAAATGTACTGAACTCGGCAGATTTTTTCGCGTTTTCAGGTTTGGTCCCATAGTAAAAGTTGTTTGTTATCATGACTACAATCACGTGTTTAAGTATCGTTCACTAATTACCAGTCACCCTTTATACACCGTTAAATTTTGTCGTTTTAATCCCGTGGAAGGTCGATTCGGTACATGAAATACTACTAAAAAAGTACTTTATTTTTTAATTTTCTCGTTACAAATCGATAGTATTTTATGTACCGAATCGACCCTCCGTGGGAATAAAACGACCAAAATTTAACGGTGTATATCAAGAACGATGAATATTTATTAGTTCTTGTAAAATCTTACCCAGATACTGGCGTGAAATCATGAAGAGACACAAGGAACATTTCCAGAAGACAGTAATTTTAGAATCTTGTTTTTCATTAAATCGACTAAAAAACCGCACTTCATCCACTCTTCATGAGCACAGTACCTAGTAGTTATCTATATTTCACACACAAACACAAAGGTAATTTACATGCACAAAAGGTAGACATCGGATTTAAATAACTGTGTTTATAAACAGCAGCACGGTAGCGATTCGGTTGTAGTTATGATTCCAATACATCTACTGCGAATAAGTAAATGAAACAAGTCCATCGATGATGTAATATTATCTGTTTGCACCTAAACACGCTTTGTTTATTAGTGACGAGTAATAATAACCTAATTGGCAAGGCAATGCTAAGGAAAAACCAATAACTTGCGAAGATTCCTGTATAGAATCTATACTTAGTCTGTAACTAGCAACCTACCCTCGCTTCGCTCGGGTGTTACAAATCTTTTAAATTCACGGCTTTTCTCTACTTTCATATACATGTATTATGCACCTTCCTCATGAATCATTTTGATTTTTTTTTAAGTAGTTTTCAGTTTATCATGAACAGACGAACGGATGCGGGAGAAAATTTTTGTTTCATAATATGTAAGATAAGAAAAAATCTGAAGTAGTAAATCTTGGAAAAAAAAACCTATATAGAATACTAGGAAAAATGCTTTTTCTTGAAGTTGGGTTGATCGTAAAGGTGAAAATTACTAATGTGTTTATTTATATGTTTGTAAACAGCAAGCCAAGTTCTTTTTTTTACTGGTAAAAAACAGGTTCTCGCTTGACCGCTATCTCACCTTATGGTAAGCAATGATATGGTCGACAATGCTGTACGCTTGCCTAGAAGTAACTTATTCCTTCTTGACTTAAAGACCTGGGGGAGGTTGCAGTAAACACAGATTCTGTTTGTGCTTCCAAAAAGTTTTGTCCATACGGGTGGAATTCATTTTACCAGTGGCCTATCACCGTACGTATGGTGGTCAGATGATGGAATGAATTTAGCAGATTAGGTTATACAATTCCGGTTCAAAATGCAACCGATAGCGAAATCCGAAAGACTCCAAGTCGTCGACGGCGCGTTCTGTTCCCGCGCGCCTCAAGGAGCTGTCAGCACACCGAAGAGGCCCAGCCTGCCAACTGCAGGCAGGCAGGGTCGAAGCCTGCTGGGGTCAAGGGCCGTTTTCTGAGAGGAAGCTTCAGCCCCGGCACTATAGGCCACGAAGGAACGGCGTAGGTTTTTAGTCAGTAAGAGTCTGACACTACTTCCCGCTCCACCCAAGGGCGGGATTTGTCATTGGATGATTTTACCTACCATAAAAAAAAACCGAAAGACTAGGAACTCTTCGGCTTTGAAACTTTGACTCGACTCGTGCATTATTGGCGATGAAAATGCACTGTTTGTGCAGGTTAACTCACAGCAGTGTACCCATGGAAAAAAGGATTCATTAACATGAAAAATTTTCATTTTCACTTTGTACTGTAACACATAATTACTACATTCTATACTCAATGCCCGCCATACCAGTAAAATTAAAACTAAACGGTAAAAGCAAACAATGAACTACAAATTGATAATATTGATTTTATAATACTAACATCGTTTATTGAATTAGCGATGAAAACGATATGCGTCTTTTAGATTTCTTTGTTTTCAAACATATTTTATGCAGCTAGTTTTAAGTAAAATGAACCACGTCGCCGCACAGAATGATTGGTCTATGGGAACGAATGGTTCTGGAGTTAAGACCACGTACCGGAAGACGTAGCGTTGGAAGGCTTCCCACAAGGTCGACCGATGACCTGGTGAGGGTGGCGGGAATGCTATGGATGCAAGACGCATAGGACCTGTCGTTGTGGCGACGCTTGGGGGAGGCCTATGTCCAACAGTGGACGTTCTTTTGACTGGCTGAAATGATGATAATGAAACCACGTCTTTGGAACATCCCATCATTACAGGTGCCTACGAAGGGATAAACTTCAATCAGGCCAGTAGACTTTTCTTAAATTTAAATTTTAGGCATTACAGAGAGGCCTACGGGAACCTTTGAAAGAGTTACTATGAACTCTGGAACGAAAAAGGCAACAACACAAATAGGTTTTAATAAGTAAAAGTCTCGACACGCTCCTGCGCTCCACCCAGAACGGGAAAAGATAAATAAAGGTACTTCAGGTAGTGAGGCTAAAATTATTAATATACAAATATCCAGTAATATTTGTCTAACATGAAGATCAATGAGCTTGTTACGTTCTGAGCTGAATCATACGATCTCCGAGAAAGTCGTGCACTGATTGGACAGGTCTTTCTTCAAAATACCGTCTCAATAACGTAGGTACCTATCTGCATAGTCCTCATACGATAGATCTGGCCCAGATAATGTCTGGTTTTTAAGAGATGACGCAAGGTTGTATAGGAAGTAATAACCTCATTTAGTTTTAAAATACATTTATTACTTGTCGTGTAAAAATGTTTAAATTAATTTGAAGGGCACAGGTTGTTTAATTTTTAGGTGTACTAATTGTAGTAGTCGCTTTTTTTGTATTTATGTATCTATAGTGTTTTTTATTCATCAATTGTTAAGCTCGTTTTGAAATGCATCAAGTGCAACCCTATTTTGTGTCCTGGCAATATCTGTTCATTCCAGGTTGCCTGGAAGATATCGCGGAATACGATAACGCCGCCAATTGTGAAAATGTATTTTTAAATTTAAGACTCAATTTGCAATATTTTTTACTTTGTGTACAATAAAGTATATATATCTATGCAGAAAACTGGGAACGTCTTAATGAACTCATTTTGAGGAAAACGCATTTTAAAGTTTAGATGGTAAATTAGTTTTTATTGAGATCAAAGTATTACAGCATTACTGCTGTTTTAGTGACATAATACTATGTCGTGTTTTCGTGAAAAATAGAAGTAATGAATGAAATTTCCTAACGCATAGATGTACTAGTACAAGATAAAAAAATATTAACATTCCCTGTTGCCTCTACCCTTCATTTACAAAATACCTAAAATATTAGAATTTATTAAATTAGTTTGTTTGCATGTCAATCAAAATTAAGTGAAAAGTCCATATTAAATGAGTTCATATGTATAAACGGCATCTAACACATCGATAGTTCATTTGTTTTAAAAAACATATCTATGGATATATCTATAGCAAGCAATTCGAAACATTGAACATAGCGGTCCATCGCCGGACAAAGTATGCAATTATAATAATTAACTAGCATAATAATTAGGTATGCTTCGCACAGAAACAACATGGGATGACCTTGCCACTAGCCACCTACGTTGACGACTAATCATGCGTCTTATGATAATGGAATCTTTGTGAATCACGTGCAGAAAGAGATTAATTACTGTGATATTATTATTTGAAAAAGTAATTAAATCTTAGCTTTCCAAAAATATCTTAAATGACTATGATCATAATATTGCACTTTTTAACATGATTATCTTAGAATAATAACGTAAGATGATAATAATTATTCATAAACAAACCGCCATGTAGCTGTTTTTTTTTTACCGGCGATTTTGATCTCAGATGTTTTTATTAGTCTGAGTCCGCGCAAAAAGTTTTAAATATGGAATCTTATGGAATCAATGACCAAACCTTTTGGTATTGGCCATCAATTCCATATTTGAAACTTTTTTTTTATTTTAATTTGTGTGTTTTGTTATTTTTATGATTATTTTTAAATTGTTGCTGTTATTATGTTTTATTCATCAATCAATCGACATATTTAAAACCTATATAGAAATAAATCTATATGTCATCATCGGGCGGTAAATACATATAAGCCACCTGCCCACTTGCCTCGCACCATATGAATAAACATCAAGGTGAAACCTCATACACGGTAGCAAGACATAACTATATGAGTAAGTTCGTATGCAGCAAGCGTTCTAGTTAATTTTTACATTATGATATTAAATCACACCATAATAAACGTAAATCAAATCAGTATTCATTCAAAAATCAAGCATACGACTAAAACAAAGACGCACTAGCCATACCTACACGCACTTGGAAGGTAAAAGATATCTTATCATTCCGTGACAAAGCCAGGCGGCGATATCGCAAATATTTTACTCGATATCTTGGAAAAAACTTGAGTGACCTCACCTGCGATATTTCTCCTTTTTGGATTCCACCGGCATCAATACCGGTTCCTTAGACTTGGAAATACACCATTCGTTCACTGCACTCACAGTAAGAAACTCTGAGTCCGGCGCGTGGCACACCTCAGAGCCGAACTCGTCCGAAGACACAGTAATGCTATCGTACTTCTGGTACGGAACCATATCGAACGACGATATTGATTTAATACTAACATTGTCATAATTAACACGTTCATTAAAGTCACCTGAAGAAATAGACACATCATCTCCTCTTTCACTTTGTTCATCACTATTTCCTTCGTTCATCAACGTGTCCGTAGAATGATCGGTAGACAACGTTTCCGCTGCACCGTCATCCATGTTCACTACGTATTCCTTGCCATTACTCAAATTATCACTCGAGTCACTGCTACTATCGGAGCTATCATTTTCTGACGAATCCTCAACAGGCTCTTGACTAGTTGATTCTTCTTCATTGTCAGACGGGTCTGATCGTTTAAGTCTTAGCAACTTTTCTAGATCACTTTGCTTAACACCGTAAGACCAATGCCTTTCCCCGGGATGTCCTTGACCTGCGTTAGATTTTTTTCTAATGACTGGTGGCTGCCGTGAGCGCCTCGTTACGACGGGTGACGAGTTCGGCGTAGTAAAGGAATACCGTCTTTCCTTAAATGTGATTTCCTCAGAGACAGATTTCCGCGGTGAGGTTCTCTCCGGTGGAGGTGAAGGTGAAGGGGCATCCTTAAATTGATCCGGTGGTGGTGGGGCCGGCCTGTGGGGTACAAGCACATCACCTGATTTCCTATCTGATATAAAACCTGATGAACTAGATTCATAACTGTGTTCGGAAGCATTCGATAAAATTGAATTCACTGATACATTAGAATGTCTGTCTTGAGCTTTTGCTACTGGACACAAATGCTGAAAATGGGATTGAATAGGATTAGCTACACTTGTCAAACTTCCCATAGGTGATTTGCACTTGTCGAGTGATTCTCTCGAGCCACCGAAGTTGTTTAGGTTGGTCCTTTCGAAGCGGAGAATCATATCTCTAACGCTCGCTCTGTCCTTTCTGATGATAACACTGTCTTCGTCGGAAGCGTTTCCGGAAGACGACTGGAGCTCGTAGTCGAGCCGGGTGCAGCAGTCCTCTTCTGTCATGGCGCGGTGGAGGCAAGCACAAGGTTACACAAGCCGCGGGCGAGCGCGTTCATATCAAACCGACCGCGGTGCGCACTCCGACACGCGCGCGCTACTGATAACCAAACACGACTGACAGCGGCGCGCGCGCCACACCGCCTACCGCTTTCATAAAACACTAATGCATACAGAACACACCGCCAGCTGGAAACGGAACGCGCAGTTCTACTTATACTGGACGAATACTAATGTACTCTAGAAAATTTATCTTTGTTTGGTTCTTTTGCGCTAAGTCATAAACGCTAAGAACAAGTAGGTGACATAACATTTGAATTGTAATTTCTTTATCGTCTGTAACAATATGAGCTCGCGTTTCAGTGACAAACTATTATAAATAACAAAATTATTGCATTTTTCTATACAAATAAATTAAAAATGTTTCCAAACGTTATCTATTAATTAGATTATTGACATGCCTGTCTTTTTCTTGTGGAAATGTGGAGCAAAATCTGTATAGTATCAGCAGTTTTGCTTTTCTGAGAGATTTTGGTCGTTATTATCTGATTGCCAATCGAACTGCAACAGGCAATAGTCTGCGTTACTAAACTGGTGCTAAATCGTATTAATTAAGGTTTCAAGCCTCTGGCCAAGGTTATCGCAGCCGCCTACGATACAACATGCGTACTTTTTTATTTAAGTAAAAAAGTTGATCGAGTCTGTATAATAAGAGGTCTGTCACAAAATTTCGTTATTCCGTAAATTTGAATTTAGAACAGCAAATGCATTTTTGAGGATTTACAATCAATTACATTTAAAAAACGTATTTTATTTTTTTATTTATTGTAAACTAACCTTTATTTTGATATCAATTTTATTTAATAATTAAAATCACAGTAAATTCTGAGCGTGTTAGTAAGTACCTAGTTTTGCACAAAAGAAGTGCAGTTGTGTATTTTATGAAAAACAGGCTTCCGAATGTTAGCTTTATAGGAACAAATAGAAAAGTAAAAAAAACCATAAAGACCGCAATCAACTATACTCGTACTAAAATTTCTCCACCATAAGGATCATTTTTCAGTTTTAACCGACTTCCAAAAAAGAAAGAGGTTCTCAAGTTGCACTTCGTCAAATGTTCTTTAATGATTCTTTGATGGTTCTTTTTTCATTTGTAAGAATTTTGTCTCTATAACCCAAGAGTGAATATGTTATGAAATGTTCCATCACTTGGATAAATGATAGCAAATCTTCCGGGATTGCTGCGATCGCACGTCTATTCAATTTGTTGTTAACACCATTTCATAGAATCATTTCATCACGACAGAATGCTCTGTAGGGGTACCACAGATGTGTAAAGTTTTGGGCACGCCTTAATTATGGCGGTAAGGCCCCTCTTTGAGGCGTGGCTGGAAAGACCTCACGGCGTCCTAACCTTCCGCATGACCCAGGTTCTCACCGGACACGGTAAGTTCGGGAGGTTCCTGTTCCGGATTCGTGCGGAACCGACGCCCGGGTGCCACCACTGCGTGGACTGCCCGGAGGACACGGTGGAGCACACGGTCGAAGTTTGCCCCGCTTGGGCAGAGCATCGCCGTGTTCTCGTGAGTGCGATCGGCAGCGGCGATCTCTCGCGCCAGGCCCTGGTACGGGCCATGGTCCGAAGCGAGGAGGGATGGCAGGCGGTCGCCTCCTTCTGCGAAGCAGTAATGCTAGCAAAGGAGGAGGCCGCACGCGAGAGGCAACGGCCCACAAGGCCCAGCCGCCGCGGGGATTCCGATTCCGATCCTGATTTCCAGCCAACGTAGACGCGGGCTTGCGGACGGCGAGCTATGGGTAGCTCGCTGTCCGACCGTCCGGTAAACATCCGGACCAAGCCCAGGTCGTCAACGGCGCGCACTGTTCCCGCGCGCCTCAAGGAGTTTTCAGCAAACCGTAGAGACCCAGCCTGCTAGCTGCAGGCAGGCAGGGTCGAAGCCTACTGGGGCCAAGGGTTTGCTTCCGAAAGGAAAGCCCGGCCCTGGTATCTAAGGCCACGAAGGAACGGGGTGGGTTTTTAGTCAGTAAGAGTCTGACACTATCTCCCGCTCCGCCCAAGGGCGGGAGATGTCATTGGATGATTTTACCCACCACCAAAAAAAAAAAAAAAAAAAAAAAAGATGTGTAAAGTTTACACTGTCACTACATACCCTCGTTTAACCAATTATTTGCTAATTCCATGGTAGGGGTATTCGCGCGTGACTTTTTTGTTTATGGACCGATTTTGATGAATTTTATTTGGTCCCAAGAACCGCAAAATAATCCTATTATACTTACGAATCGTTTATTATCCAGTATTTTTTTTTGTAATCCTTTAGGCTCACCAGAGAGCTCGCGCGCAATTTAATTTTAGCTGTAAACGCAACTAACTACAAAGTGAAAAATAAAAACACAGGTAGTTCAGGGCCTCAAGTCTGCTATTATTTACAATAATGTCAGAATCGTCTATCATTGATTTCATCATGGTTGATTTTGACAATTTTGGTAATCTACTAATATAATGGCGTCACTATGACTTTCCAACAGTCAATCACTAACACACCATTGAAAGAAATGGTAATCTAGTACATAATGACAAATTAATTTCTGACTTATGGGGTAATCTGCTAAAATTTTCTCAGTTCCTTAGATTAGTGACTTACCATTAGATTTGTCTGAATACGACAAAGTCATTCTACCACCATTCGTTTACGAGACCAATAACCGACCAATGATCGATCATTATGATTTAGCAGATTAAGAACTTTTACCAAAATGACAATGGGAACGGAATGTTGAATTTACAAAAATAACAGACTTGGGCCTCTGGTATTATGTTTTTCAACAGTGACTTCCGAACTTGAACATTATTTTGTAATTTTAGTTTTATTGTTTAATTGCTTCTTTTTTTGCAAAAAAATATATTTTTTCTTTTAAATAAAAACAAGAAAGTTGACCATTTAATGCAAAAATTACGGTCGGAATGTTATAAGTTCAGAAAATAATTATGTTCGGTCTATTTACATCCAAATGATTTTACACTGATCCGAATCGCGTGTCTGAGCATCCTAGATTGCTACCTGTTTCCAAAGCATGATACGTGCTTATAAAATGCATCGTTAGATTATAACCGAGAACGCTACTATTACTGCATGTTTTCTAGATTAAAATCAACGGAGAAAACTTGATTGCCATGCCATGAAACGTAAATAAATGGGTTGACCTGTTTTGCAATAGAAGAGAACTAAACAATGCCGTATTGTTAATAGAGCGTTCTTAGCATAATTATTTTCGTTTATATTTTTGCCAATAGGTGTGTAGCGACATCCATGTCGTCACAAAAAGAACTAATCCTGCATCGCGCAAGTAAGATTCGCGGCGCGATTGGAACATATAGAACAAACCCGAAATCATCTACCGGGCAGTAGCCCACCAGACATAACACCTGTCTGGTCGGAGGATCCTCCCTTTTCAACGGAGGTATGTGGGACTTTACTCTCTGTTCCACTACCCCCAAACTGGTGACCCTCGCCAAAGAACGTCAGCGCAGCCTTCGTGCAGCAACTACTTCGTGACGTCATCATCACTTCCTCAAGCTTTCGAGCAGCGAGCCATACAGCCAGCACCCACGGCTATATGGGTATCCTGACCACCAGCATGCCTACTTGGTCATACCTGGTCATCACCCTCAGCCTCGTCAGCGACCTTGGCTAAGCACCTGTACCTTCGGCCAGTCACATGAAGAGCCTTGAAGAACCTCTCCTGGTCGACGACAGCAGTCAAGCCCTACGTCGCACAGCACCGCTCCGACTCACTGGAGCCAGCCGCAATACTCCGACTCACTGGAGCCTGCAGCATCATATCCCGACTCACTGGGATAGCACCACCCCGACTCACTGGGGCATCACCGCAGACAGTTCCGACTCACCGAGAACTATGCGGAATCCGGTTCCGACTCACTGGAGCCAGCCGCAATACTCCGACTCACTGGAGCCTGCAGCATCATATCCCGACTCACTGGGATAGCACCGCCCCGACTCACTGGGGCATCACCGCAGACAGTTCCGACTCACCGAGAACTATGCGGAATCCGGTTCCGACTCACAGGAACCAACCTCCATTGGCCTGGCACGCATCACGACGCCTCAAGAAGCACCAAGAACCATCGATCTCCGATCTCCGGAGGGGAGTGATGTAGCGACATCCATGTCGTCACAAAAAGAACTAATCCTGCATCGCGCAAGTAAGATTCGCGGCGCGATTGGAACATATAGAACAAACCCGAAATCATCTATCGGGCAATAGCCCACCAGACATAACACCTGTCTGGTCGGAGGATCCTCCCTTTTCAATGGAGGTATGTGGGACTTTACTCTCTGATCCAACACCCCCAAAGGTGTACCAGGGGGAGTTGCTTTTCATTAGCATATTATATTACTCTCAGGTAACAAACAAAAGAATCAAACTAACATGACTTACCTGTTTATATCTTTCTGAACTACTTATTTTTTTGAGGTGGAATTTCAACAAATAACTTTCCTCCTCTGGGTGGGACGAGAGGGCAAGACAGACTTTATTAACTAAAACCCAACATTTCTGTAGTAGAAAAATCATCCAAAGACTTCCAGCTCTATCCTGACAGACTTTTACTGACTAAAACCCACTCCTATGTGCCTTCTTTGCCTTGCGTCCCAGTATCCCGGGTTTTCCTTTCAGAAGCGAATAAAAGGGCCCTGTAAACTTCGATCCTGGTGTTCCTTCAGTTGCTCTTTGCATTCTAGGACCACAGTAACTATTTCGAACATTCCCGTAGCCCTAGCAGGCATCGGTCCTACTGGGCTCTTTCAGTTTTGCTGACATCTTTTTAAGGAGCGCGTAGAACACAACGCGCCGTCGACTCGGGCCTAGTCCTTACCGGATAATTCATTCTTCTTAGAAACTATTTAAAAATAATCATAATCACCCTTGTAATGTTCCCACTGCTGGGACTCAGGCCTCCCCTCTAATCCATCACGCAAGCCCAGTGCGGGTTGGTGGATGTCACATGTCTTCGAATTTTTGGTTCTAGGACATGCCGGCTTCCGCTCGAAGTATTCCTTAACCATTTTAAGAGCAGTGGTGGTGACATAAATTACACAAAGTAATGGCCACGTGGCTGGTTTAAACCCGTGATTTATTACCACACTTAAATATTAAAAAATAGAAGCCTTATGTAACTAAGCAACAAAAAATATTTAAAATTAAAAATAGCTATGAAATCATTGTTTATTTATACAACACAGACGTAAATCAAATACAATTACTGTATTTCTTCATCATCATTAATCGAAGTCTAATTTCCTGAAGGATCCTTCGACTCCAAACAAGTTGGAGGAGTTCTTGGGAGTGCCGGGCCTCTTGGACTCGTCGGAGCGGGACTCCTCTTGTTTCAAGAACCAGTCGCCGTAACTCTCTACTTTAGCTTTCCAGTGATCTGCGAAAATTACAAGTGTGAGTTTCTATTCGCTGACGTCGTAACAGGTTGTTTGCGCACGTCATTTATTAGATACTTAGTGCAATATATTTTGCTGGTAATCGCTATTTGTTATACAATAATATCTACCGTAGAATAAAGCCGGAGCGAGGAGGAGTGGCAGGCGGTCGCCTCCTTCTGCGAAGCAGTAATGCTAGCAAAGGAGGAGGCTGACCGTATCAGGCAACGGCGCTCACGCCGCAACCGCCGCCGTAACTCCGATCCAAATTTCCGGCCACCGTAGACGCGGGCTTGCGGACGGCGGGCAATGGGTAGCTCGCTGTCCGTTTGTCCGGTAACAGACCGGACCGAGCCCAAGGCGTTTACGGCGCGCACTGTTCCCGTGCGCCTCAAGGAGTTGTCAGCAAACCGTAGGGGCCCAGTAGGGTCGAGGCCTAGTCTGGGGCTCTGGGAAGGTATGAAAATGCATACCAGGGCCCTGGAACCAAGGCAGGGAAGGAACAGGGTAGGTTTTTAGTCAGTAAAAGTCTGACACTATTTCCCGCTCCGCCCAAGGGCGGGATTTGTCATTGGATGATTTTACCTACCGTAAAAAAAAAAAAAAACCGTAGAATAAAGTAAGAGTGATATTTATGTACTTTTATTTAAAACTAACTTTTGCTCGTGGTTTTAGAATTTAAAGGCTCGCAAATAGTATTATGTTCTTCTATTTAAAAAAAAAATAGCCCCTATCATACTACTACTAACGTTTTATAAAATTCAATCATGATTCAAAAGACACGTAACGCCATCTAGTATCCTAAAGCAATTGTGTCCGTCGAAAGCTATTGTTTTTTTCCTTGGGAACAGTACTTAGGCACTTTTTTTCTGGATGAACGGCAACCCATGCCTTTTTCTGTACCCTGAACCCAACATATACGCAAAATTTTATTGTGATTGGTTCAGTGGATTGTAAATTAATGTAATAAACAAACAAAATTATTTTTACATATTAAAGTTAGCACTAGCTTGGCTATCAACGGCTTCATTTTATTAAACTATGCCACAAGCACTATGTATATAAGCAGATTTCACATGTGATTTGTCCAATACATATTTACTGTATGGACTTTAAAAGAGTTCGACCTGAGTTTGTTTCAATGTTTCTTCTCAGGGTAGTCAGCAAGGAAACACCGGCCTCATCTAGTTTAAACTGACGGAAAAAAAATTGACATGTAAAAGTGTTTTTAAAACCTACTTGCAAAATAAATATCAATTATATTTATCATTTATCACTGCTCTGCGATAGTGTAGTTTCATAATTAGCGAAATTCTTTTGGAAATTACATCAAAACTTTCAAAGAGTAACTGCAATAATATGTATGTGTTTAGAAATATATATGTATGTATATCAGTTGTCTAGTACTCATACCACAAGCGGTGCTTAGTTTGGGACTAGATGATGTTGTGCGAAAGTTAAAAAAAAAAAAAGAAAGAAGGAAAGTAATTATATTTGATACATAAAAATCTCGTATTACATTGTTTGTAAAAATCGGTAAAACTGTAATCCTAAACTCCTCCGAGACAGCTTAACCGATTTTTATGAAATTCTTCGTGAATATTAGTAGGTCTGAGATCGTAGGCCATTTTTATACTCCTAGGGGATAAGTCTACTATCACGTAATATTAGCTAGTTACCTGTTAATTCTAGCAAGCTACCATCTGTACCACCATATTCAACTGGAAGGACAGACTTTGGTATTATTCTATACATGGACGCATAGTTATTATTATGGACACGAATCTGAAATCAAAACAAAGATGTTATTACCTTCCTGCTTTTGTTAAGTCTCTTTCCACGAAGCGATAGACCGTATTGTATTATATTAGCAAACGTTCAATTAGAAATTATACAATACAAATGATTCTAGGAAATTAATGTGAGTAATTTAAATTAGGTGTCTGTTATTTTGAGTGAATAGGCTCCTAATTAACTAGTGCGCTTCTCCATCAACGATTGCATCACTGCTTACTATCAGTTGGTTATTACTAGTTTATATCATTTAAAAAAAAAACTGCAGAAGTAATGGGCTTACTCTTTTCTTTAATTTTTCCCCTAAGAATGTTTTAAATATTGTATACGCTGTTTCAAATCCTGTGGGTGTGTTCAGAATGTGGTTTCCTTTCAGTCGCACCGGGAGACCCTTCTCGAAGCATGAGATAATCTTCTTGGCTAAAGCAGGGGTCCACTGACTAAGTACACTTATTCCTACATTTTCCATGTCGACTATTACAACCTGAAACAAAAATAATATATTTAAAACCAATGGGACATATTTATTAGCTAACAATAAAACAATTGCACAATTTAATTCCGCCATGCCTGTTCCTTCATTGGACCGCTAGACGTACAACAACAATATGCCACCGATACTCGATGGGCATCAAACCCAGATGTATGTACATACATACCAAAAATTTTAGAAACACATTTGTTGTGATTACAGCTAAGGAGTGGAATTCCCTCCTGGAATCCGTGTTTCCTGATAGCTACAACTTAGGAACCGTTAAGAGTGAACAGGTAGCCAAGCGTGCTTCATCATCGGCCACATCATCGCTTAGATACTATCAGGTGAAATAGTGGTGAAACTCCAGCCTATCAGTAACAAAAAAAAAACCTCATCTTTGAAGGCATTTTTCATTAATATAGATTCACATTCCTTGTTCATTTCTTATTATGGAAAAAAAGAAAGGTCTCGACACGACCCTTATAATCCCATCCTGACCGGAATGTCGGTAAAGTGATCCTACCTCGCCAGAAACAGAGAAATTGTCATCTTCAAGCATTAATATCTCGGTCACCATGAGAGCCACCTTAATTAAGTCTGCCAGGTGATACTTAGAGGGGTCGAACACCCCCAGCCTCATTAAAGATATTCGTGGGGCATCTTCTGCTGTACAATTCTTCAGTGGCAAGAAAACTCTGAAAGTAAATGTGAAAATAATAATAAGTTTATTTCAATAATTTGTTGATACAAAGGAAAATACGTGACTCGCCTCAAGTGCGTGGACCTTTGAAATTGTGCCTATATGGCATATTTGGCGGCTAAAGCTATTCCGCTCGCACGACAGCGCCGGCTCTTGTCTATCAGTGACTATAAGTTTGCGACTGTAATGACACTGATCATGCGTTTCGGGTCCAGGTTTTCTGATTGTGATGTTAGCGCGAACGTATTTTCCCTTATAAATACCTATATCAATGAGAAAGATGCGCATTCCTGGTGCATGGAGTACGTGGTAGCGCCAACAGCATCCTTACCATGATCCCTGGTCGGCTGGACTGTGGTTACACCAGTCATTCCTTGCCTTCCCTGCGCCATTTCAAGTGATAGTTGGAGTTTACTTTCTTTTTATATGTTTTGTTGTGGGTAGTTTTAAGTATTAAGAGTACTAACACTATATAGTCTTTATGTACATTGTTATTAACAAATAAGACACCATGGTCTGAAATAATGTATTCTTAGAATAACAACGCATTTATTATCAATATTCGGATGACGTATTGTCTTGTGGATACCAAACTAGCCAGTAACTTTCGAGACGTCGAAGACGCGTAGTGTTCCATACGCGCCTCAAGGAGATGTCAGCAAACCGTAGGGACCCAGCAGGGTCGAAGCCTACTAGGGCCACGGGTTGTGCGTAAGTGAACCCCGGGCCCTGGAAAGAAGACAAAGAAGGAACAGGAGTAGGTTTTAGCCAGTAAAAGTCTGATACACCCTCTCGCTTTGCCCAAGGGCGGGAGATGTCATTGGATGATTTTCCCACCTAAAAAAATCCATTGACTTGGTGACCAGACTAAAAATCATGTTTGATTTATCTAACAGACTCAAAACACTCCTACTAGAATATACATAAATGTATTCGCGCTAAAATAAAAGTAGGACACTGAAGCCGTTTCCAAAACCACATTTTACTTGAAAGTGCCCACTGTTCCACTTTCCTCATTTAGTCAGCATTGATTAGACGCTGGGGTAAAAATATTTTCTTACCCGAGTTTAAGTATTTCTTGAACCTTGGTCCCGTTGGGGTCTCTGTTTGCGAAAAATTCTGGCACAATAGTTTTTAAAGTGTAATACATATCCAACTTCTCTTTTGCTCTTTCCAGACTGTATTTTCCACCGCGCAAAAATCCTATCAGCCATTGGTCCGCTGAAAAAAATATATTTAAATCTAAATAAAAAAATATATATATATTTGTTTTTCTTTTAGATTGACATTCTTTTACTGAATCAAAACAATTGATTGCACTAAAGCAATTTCATGCTGGAAATCAAGTCGCGTAAATACTTGCAAACGAGACTTACAGCGCCATCTATTCAACACTGTAAGAAACAGAATATTAAGCAGCGAACATTCGGCGGACACGCGTTGGCAGCACGGTTGGCAATGTGGCCAATTTGTACTAATGCTGCTTTATTTTGTGAAGTGGTCTGAAGATAGATGTCGCTACTAGCAATATAAGTAAAAGACAAGTTTTTTTTTCAGGTATGAAATTATCAAATAACTTTCTCGCTCTGGGTGAAGTCAACTAAAATTTAAAATCTACTCGTGTTCTTTCAGTTGCCCTCTGCGTTCCTTTCTACGGTTACTCTTTCGGACATTCCCGCAGCATTTTTCTATGCTCAATACCGTTTCTTTTTGCATAATAAAGTAAATTCGTGCATGATGTCATTCTGTGTTTTCATGAAAAATACTTCATTCATTTTATGTAAATTACGTTAACCGAATTGCATCTATCATACTTACTTGGTTCCACGGATTTCAGATGTGGCTGCTTTCTGAGCCATTCCCTAATGGCTGCGAGATCAGCTGGAACTCTTTGCGGAACCTCATTAATTTCTTTGGCGGCCTTCTTCGATAGTGCTGCAGATAGTGGCCGAACCGCCATTTTCAAACATGAATTTTTTGTTTCGCTTAAATCAAAGATATCATTATGAGAATTAGGTACAAATCCTGGGAAAAACTTATTACCTATCAAACTTAAATGGATTATCATTTTTTACTGTTTTGATAATGCGATAGCCGTCTATGATTAAGTTTTGTTCAAGGTCAATGTAGTGAGAGTGAATCATCGATATTTTTTCTTTCAGGCCGTGAAAAATGAGTGATTATTTAATAAGCTATCTATAGTATCTTTAAGTTTTAAGACATTTTTCCTTTTTTTTTTGAGTTCACACGGTTTGCGCAATTTGTGCAACGTGTACGTTTGTACTGCACAACGTAAAGACATCACTGACGAAATAGTCAGTGTTTATTTTAACCAATATTTATTTGTTGATACAGAATACAGACATTTTTTTTTTTCATTAAAATGCAGAGGTAATAGATACATTGTAATACTTTTGCAGTATTTGGCAGCAAATGTCAGCCTTCTCAACAAACGCTGAGGTAGTCATTCAAGGGCGTCGCCAAGGGGGGGCAGGGGTGGCTAAGGCCCTCCCCTAGAGGCTTGCTTTACAGCTTCAGAGCCTAGTTTAGGCACCAGTCTCCCACAATATAATGCCCATTCTATATGTTACCGTAGATATAAGGCTAGCAATTATGAGTTATATGGTGGAGAAAAAAAACTTTTATTATTATTAAAAAAAAAACTTTTTTGTTATTCTCTATACTTCCAATAGCCCCCCCCCCCCCCCTTGATCATCGGCTGGCGACGCCCTTTTAGTCATTACTACAATCAAATTCTCAGCTTCATTTTACCGAGATCGCACCCGTATCAATTTATTCCACATATTGTCCGGTTGTGTAGACATTTGACATTTTACAAAACTACACTAATTTTAGATCACAATATCCACTAGGAATTAATTTCGAATAATTAAAATAGTTCTTAATTTTCGACTAGGAATAGGAATCAATTTGCGAATAGCAAAGAAATAATGTTTAGACAGCTACAGAAATAATCTCGCCAAACGCAATGCCTTCCTGAAGGTTCAACTAAAAGGTTGAGTAATATTTTTAAATCAGTGATACAAAAAAGGACATAAGTATCTCCAACCTTACCAAAATTCGTATTGTAATAAAATGCAAATATATACGAATTTGAATCGAATAGGTAATTACAATGACTTTTTTATTCAAATGAACATAGCAACACAACGCTTCTCTGAATATTTAATTAAGTCGGTAACTGGAGTATCCGCCAGAATAAAATGATGAGTAACCAATACCAACAATAAACACTGTAAGTATTCTAATTAGCTACTTCGTATGATTAGCAGCATATAGAGTAATTGTTTACTGGCGCGCCTCCACGTTATACATGCTTGCTTTAGTTAAAGATATTATTCTATTTATTAACATTTTATTTGACAAAGGTAAGCCGTTAACCAGATAGGATTTTCCCTCGTAGACGTCGACGCAGCGTAGACCCCGCAAATGAGCCGCGTGGAGGCGCGTAGTACCACCTGTAAAGGTGTGTAGCATCGCGTAGCAGTAGCGTATAGGTGCGTAGCAGCGTTGTAGAGCCGCGTAGCAGCGGCGTAGGCGCTTCGAATCTTTCAACCGCAGGCCTTTATGGCCTGATTTCACTCAGTCATATTTTTAATGTCATTATTATTATAATTTTTGTTCCATTACGCTCGCACGACAGCGCTGGCTCTTAAATTATCTCTGTCCTTGTCTATCAGTGACTATAGGTTTACGACTGTGGTGACAATGATCATAGAGTTTTCTAATTGTGAAGTTAGCACGTAACGTATCTTCCCTTAATATATCAATGCACCCAATAGAACAATTTAAGAGTTTTAAAAGATTGTATGGAGTATCTTTATGTCTTTGGTTAATAAAGTTGAAACTTTGTATAAATTTTAATCAAAATGAATTATCGATAGGTACTGATCATTATCATTCATTATTATTTTTTCAAAACTGCCCTCAAAATACGACTTAAGGGGTGTTAAGTTTTTATGAAAACATTCTCGCAAATGTTGTTACTGGCAAAATTCTACCTGATAAAATAAACAAGCTGGATCTAAATGTGTATCTTTATATAAACATTGGACACTGCAAATAGTGCAAATCTCTAATAACCAAACTAATAATAATCATGATTCTCAGTATTACCTATACTCCATCTGTTTATGTAGTTAACTAAACGTAAACAATCTTGATATGTCTTTAAAAAAAAAACCGTACAGAAGACTTGCAAAGATTAGTTAAATTTTGTTAATTACCTAACTGGTTTATGTAAATTGCTAATTGTAAACATTTTTAGTCAATTTTTAGATAAAAAGACATGTGAAGATTGTTTACATTTAGTTAAGTACCTAAACAGATGGAGAGTACTTATAACTAGTTTTCTTCGACAAATGGGCTATGCAACAATGTAAGATTTTTTTTTCAATTCTTGAGATTTGTTTGATTGACCAAACAGACTCTTCAGCTTCATAATATCTATTAGTAGATAAGGTATCAACCGAAAATAGTTGCAGGGTCAAAGAGTCACATTGACATAACTATTTTATTATGTACTTGTACACGTATACATAATACGTATTGAAAAACATAAATATAAATTGTTTTCGGTGTTTCCTCATTTATTGTTATGTTGCTATGTTAATATTTATTAGTGAAATAACATTGTGATTTAAACTTTGCATAATGGTTTTCAAATATAAAATAATAATTCACATTTTAGTATTGAAATCAGTTTAGTGTTCGACGTAACTTAATTTTAATTGTATTACTCATTTTTTTTTATACAAGTAATTACGCATTATAAAATTATGATGCAGCAAAAATATAATCTGGATAAAATTGGTAATTTAGATACTAAATTAATATATTAATCAACTGATTGGAACTACAATCAAAATCATAACATCAACTAATCCTGAGACTACAACTAACTTAGTGTTTTTAGAATGAATTACTGTTAACATACTTATGTAGAATGTGAAATAAATGAATATTTAACCTACCTTTGTAACAATATTATCAACTTCACAGCACACACTGTTAGTGAAAACTGATAGCCTAGTTCCAAAATATATTCACACGGGAAGCGAGATGCATTTTACCGCCAAATGATCAGTAGGTACTGAACACCGAACTATTCACGTCTGATCTTGCACCCGACTAACTTACAAAATGTAACAAGAACGCTATCTCAGTGACATTGAATTTGCACGCTCAATGCCCTACGTCATGTGCAACTACGATCCAACATAGTATTTCACACTACATCTTTAAAACGGAAACGTGCAGGTTTGCGTTTACATGCAAATGTAGTAATTACGCTGTATTTTCGTCTTAGAACATAGGTATTGACAAATGAATACCGCTGTGGAAAACGTTTTGCTTTGTAACAAATTGTGCTAAATAGGAAGGGGCTTCGATCTTTTCTGTGCCATAAAGAATTAGTTTTTTACAGGATATGACCTTCATTTGCTGATTTTATATGGGACAAATTTTGTAAACTACCATGGGAATTTTCAGCAAACTGTAGGGCCCCAGCAGGGTCAGAGCCTGCTCTGGGGCTTAGAGAAAGTATGAAAATGCATCCCAGGGCCCTTGAACCAAAGCAAAGAAAAAACAGGGTAAGTTTTTAGCCAGTAAGAGTCTGACACTATCCTGCGCTCCGCCCAGGGGCGGGAGATGTCATTGGATGATTTTACCTATCATAAAAAAAACCATAGAAGTTTTAATCGAAACGTTTTCCGACAAGCAAGATTTGTTTTGAACCAGAACAGTTCGACAGCATAAATTTTTTCGACCGCGAAACCGCGCTTATTATATAAAATAGCAATTACAGATTGTTGGTAGCACACAGAATCCCTATGGCCTAGGTTAATTCACATTCACTATTTATTAGCCATAGACCAATATAACAAGATGTTAGGCAAAGCATTTACCCAAAAGTGACTAATGCAGGTTGATCGTGAATAAAATTTCAAGTATGTAATATTTTCAATTACCTCAATAGGTAAATATTTCGCAATAGCTTTAGCCATGGTTCATCAGCCATATAATGTTCCCGCCGCTGGGACTCAGATCTCCTCTCTAGGAGAGAGAATGGGCCGTAATCCACCACGCGGGCCCAGTGCGGTTTGGTAGATGTTACATGTCTTCGAATTTTTAGTTCTAGGACATGCCGGTTTCCTCACAAAGGTCCTTCACCGTTTTGAGAGCAGTAGTGATGAAATAAATTATACAAAGTAATGCGCCTGGCTGGGTTTGAACCCGCGACCTACAACTCGTAAACGTTACCACTCGGTCACCACAGCTCTCAATTGATTATTATGACCAGAAAAAAAAAAGTAAAAATACAGGTATACATATTGGCTCTTTCTGCGAAGGTGGCAAAGTGAACGAACCCATTCCGTTTGAAGGGGCCTTTATGGCTGCACTATCGTGTTCTGACGCATTTCTGACGCACATACGTCTTCTACGATGATTGATCTGTGGCGTGTCTCTGAGAATACCCTGTATTTTTTTTATTGTTCTTTATTTAAAATTAGAAAGCCGCTGCAATACTATTTTCGAATTCACGTGCTCTAGATAAATGCTTAAATGGTTTAGCAAAACATCGTTATTCCAGAAACCGTGATCGATCATAATCGAGCGATTTGACATTTTATTTTACCTCTAAAAATACTTTCAATCCACATCACTCAAATATAGTAAAATATTTTTTTTTTCAAACTTACCTCACAACTGAAAAGTTTGGATTATTTTTTTTAATGGCAAAGCTCTGAGTGGGGCGAGAGGGCGCATTAGACTTTTATCCTTTCCTTCATTTGCCCTTCTGCGTTCCAGGGCCAGCAACCGCTTATATTACTACTACCTAGATTGGTACCTACCGGTTACGATTATAGGTACTAGTTACACTTACAGGGCCTTTTATGAAATCCAGAGTCCGGAACTTTTACCCAGGGCTGCCAGATTGTTCGAAAGAGTTATCTAGGCCCTGGAAAAAGTTTCGGAATCTGGATTTCAATCTAGGCAGTACTAATATAAGCTGATGCTGATATCGGAATATTAAAAATAAACATAGTTTAAGAAGAAAAGAAAATTTATTAAAAGTATATTGGCTAAGTAAAACAACTAATTTCCAATAGTTAAACACGCGACTCAGTCTATATCAAGCTTTCTGAAGGATCCGTCTTCCATAAAATCTGCAGCGACAGGAGGTCCAACTCGTTTGGATTCGTCGGTACCCAACTGTTCCTCAACCTTCATCCAGTCATGGTACTCCTTCAATTTGGACACCCAGTACTCTGAAAGTCAATTTTCATACTTAATCAAGTGGCGTCTAAAACATTTTTTTTGTTTTGTTAATGTTTTTGGCTTCGATACTAAGCCCTATAAGCCATGTCTTCATTATTTGTTTACCATTAGAATATACACCGTTAAACTTTTTGTCGTTTTAATCCCGCGGAGGGTTGATTAGGTACATGAAACACTATCGATTTGTAAAGAGAAAATTAAAAAATAAAGTACTTTTTTTTAAATCGAATTAATTTACGCATGTACGAAAATAATTTCTATAAGTAAACGTCAGCTGAGTGAGGCCAATGAACTGTAGGCAGTTAGTACGCAACGACCGACAATTACCTACAAGGTTATTGACTCGTTTACTTAAAAAAATTAATCGTAAAAATAAATAAATCGTACATGCGCTTGTTTTACACCTCTTTCAAAATTGAAAGAGGTGTAAAACAAGGTGACCCACTCTCTCCCAAATTGTTTACAAGCACATTGGAGGAGGTATTTAAGTCACTGGCATCCTCGTGGAACACCAAAGGCATTGACATCGGTAATAAAAGGTTAACAAATCTTCGATTTGCCGATGACATTGTCCTTTTTGCCCCTACAGCCCAGGAGCTACAAACAATGCTCCAAGAACTGAACACGGCTAGCCTCAAGGTGGGACTCGCAATGAACCGATCAAAAACGAAAGTGATGACCAACAGCATCAAACGTAGGGTCGAGGTAGATGCGCAGGAAATACATTATGTCGATGAGTATATCTACTTGGGCCAGTTAGTATCTTTCGAAAACAGGCAGGAAAAGGAGATCGATCGACGCATCGAGAACGCCTGGAAAAGCTACTGGTCCATGAAGATGCTAATGAAGGGTGATCTGCCGATTTCCCTGAAGCGTAAACTCATCGACGTGTGTATTCTGCCCATCCTAACCTACGGTGCTCAGACTTGGTCACTTACAGAACTACAAAAGTTCCGCCTTGGGGTTTGCCAGAGAGCTATGGAGCGCAGCATTCTAGGCGTAAAACGAAGAGACCGAGTGCGGAATGACACGTTGCGTTCCATGACGGGCATAATAGACGTAGGCAGAAAGGCTGCCAAGCTTAAATGGGATTGGGCGGGTCATGTCAGTCGCATGCACGGAGACCGCTGGGCAAGGGTCGCCACACAGTGGGTACCTGATGGAAGGAAGCGTCGTCGAGGCCGGCCTAGAAAGAGGTGGCGGGATGATCTGGACGCGTACCGCGAGGACTGGTTTGAGACGGCGCGGGAGAAGAAGGTTTGGAAGGACTTGGGGGAGGCCTTTGCCCAGCAGTGGGACAGTAAGGGCTAAAAAAAAAAAAAAAAAAAAAACATGCGTATCATATTACCTCGACTTTTAGAAAAAAAGTACTTTATTTTTTAAATTTATCTTTACAAATCAGTAGTATTTCATGTACCGAATCGACCCTCCAAGAGTTTAAAACGACAAAAATTTAACGGTGCAGTTTTCGATTGTTTTTGTAGAATTTGACAGTAAATGTATCAAGTCAACCTTCTCGGCAAACGCGCTGAGGTAGTCAAAACTACAATAAAATTCTCAGCTCCATTTTACCGAGATCGTGCCTGTTTCAATGATTGATCTACATATATTGTCCAGTTGCGCAGACACTTGAGATACAATACAACAATTTTTACAACACTAATCCACTAGGAATTAATTTTCGAGTAGTTAAAATAACTAGAAATCCCGCCAAAAACTCCCATCTAAAACTTATATCTTAGAATTGCGTAGCTAACTCATGTAGATATTACAAAATTACACAAAAACCGATAGTCATGCGCATTTATAATGCTTACCTGTAATTTCTGGAACAGTAAGACCAGTTCCCCCGTATTCAGGAGGAACTATTTCTTTAGGGATTCCATCTCGGTCTTCCATCATTTCTTCTTGTTTTTTGTGAATTTTCAACTGTAAAACAAGCAATATATTTATTTTTACGGTACGCAAAAACACACGTAAAAAAATAACAAAACCTTTTTAATTGACATAACAATGTCAAAAATGCAGGCTGGTCATTGACGTAAAAATGTAATGTAGGCCATTAAAAGTAAACGAGAAAGCATCTTTTATTTTTCACAAATAGTAACCAGTGTGTTAGTGGTCTAAATCAAAAAGGTCACACCTCTTTGTGAAAAATGCAATTGCCACTTAAAAAATAATTTTCATATTTTTTTTAAATACTTTTCAATCATGGTGGCGAAAACATTAAACTCGAACTTGTTATTAAACGAAGTCTATTTATTTTATGAATATATTATTTTAAAAAGACTACATTTCAAGTAACGTAACTATCTGGTATAAGTGAACAATTTTGTAGTAGATTAGTTTTTAATGCCAATGCTGGTTTGACAGTTCACCAGAAAAGTAAACTAAGATTTTTGTTTTACTTTTGTTGTAAATCTTTCTTTATTATGACTTTTTATTGATGTGTAGGTTATTACAATTACAGAAATAAATCCAATATGCTACTTATAGCTATGTTTGATACCTGGGTATGCTTGTTAACCGTCGAAGGACATTCTCAGAGTCAGGAGACTGTAACTCTCAAAGTACCTCGTAAATTCAGAGGGTTTTGTGTGAAAAGGAATAAAGAGATCAATTGTGAAAAAAAAATGAATAGCGAAGTATACTGCATACTCCATGACCACCAATTGATGTAACTACTCAAGTAAGTTCATATTTAGATAGAAGACATAAGCTACACCTTCATCAGTAATAATAAATCCCTATTTCCCTAGGTCATGTCAAAACTTTTAAACTACTTTTCGCCGGCAAATTCACCTTCATTTCTATTTTTTTTTTTTTTTTAGTTTTCTAGTACTCTGAAGAAGGTTCTAATGGAAAGAAAAATTAAGAAAATTATAACTAAGATAAGACAAAAGTCTATCCGTTCAGCTAGTACCTTTTTAATAAATAAGAATAATATTTACCCGCTGCTTAGCTTTTTCATTTAGAAATCCTGAGATGAGTGTAAATATTTTCTCAATGCCGGAAGGTAAGTTTATGTGGTGATTGCCTTTCAACCGGAGCGGCATGGAGTCCTGGAAAAGTAGACGATTTTTTGTTAAATTAGGTACTGTGCGACAAGCTCACTTAATCTTAGGTTTCGAGAATTTCTAAGGGCTGATTTCATCATTCAATATAAAAACTTAGTTCAACTAAACTGACCTCAGCGTAATCTAGTTTAAAGATCCGTGTCGTAAACATGGGCGACAACAAAAGAATTGAAACTGAGTTTAGCGTAAACTAGGTTCAATTCATTGCGGTGAAACGCAAAATGAATCGCGATTAGTTTTCACCAATAAACTAATCGCGATTCGTTCAAACAAAACGCAGTTTGAGCGACTAATCGAGATTATAACTTCATTTTGCGTTTCACCGCGATGAATTGAACCTAGTTTACGCTAAACTCAGTTTCAATTCTTTTGTTGTCGCCCATGTTTACGACACGTTTCTTTAAACTAGATTACGCTGAGCTCAGTTTAGTTGAACTAAGTTTTTATTTTGAATGATGAAATCAGCCCTAAAACGGATACCGTGGTCCTAGAACACAAGTGGGTCTTAGTCGGGAAAAGTCTGACACGCCGCTCCTCCCTAGAGTGGGAGAAATCATTAGATGATTTCCTAGCTCAAAACAAAAGTGTTACTAAAAAATCCTAAAAAAAAGCCAATGTTTATTGTAAATAATATTCTTTTCTTCTGAAAGCAAAAGCTATAAAAATGCCTAAACGAATCAAAAAACTAATCCCATTTATTTACTTGCTGAACTTAATAATTTGGTTAGTGTAACCTAAGATAAGGAATCAAATATGTATTTTATATATTCCGTTGTTACCCTCTTAGTTCAATATTAGCCACGCCATTTGCTAAGTATCGAATTGTCGACGATAATTGGGCCAAGTATCGTTGGAAACCTTTTCTTTTTGTTGAGGTGGGAAGTCATCCAATAATTCTTACTGCTCTGGATGATGCGACAGAAAGGTTTTCTGACTGAAACCACCTGTGTTCCTCCAGTTGACGTGACCATTTCAGAACTGCGGTAACTCATAATCACCTTCCTGCCCTTGTCCCGTTTTATTTGGGGTCGGCGTAATACGTTTTTTTCTTCCATTCTGTCCTATCACCCGTCACGCTATGAACTCGCAGACCTCGGAACAAAACCGCGGCCCTACCCCCCCCCCCCCCCCTAGCCAAGTTACCATCGTTTCGTTTAGCGTGAACCTTTGAAGTTATCCACGCCCCCAATTCTATTGTTGAGATGACGTCATAACAAAGGATTTGGGGACGTGGCCAATTCCAAGCGTTCCGCTAAACGTAACGATTGTAACTTGGCTAGGGGGGCATGAGATGGAGCTATATAGGGTGTATAGCTCCATCCTTCCTCTTTCTCCCTCGGACACTCAAAATTTTAATACAAAAGGGCTTTTAAATTAATCGATAAAGGCCATCATACTCACTTGGCACACAGCGACCATTTTCTTCAACATCGACGGCGTGGCTTGAACTAAGTGTGTCATGGTAACACCCTCGTAGTCGGTCACTATCTTAGTGCCCATAACGCAGGCAACATCGTCTTCCAGCACCATGATCTGAAAACAAAAGATGTAATTTTTTTTTAGGTTTTTGTGACAAAATAATGTAGCAGAAGAAACTTTATTTATATATTGTTAAACTACATTATAATAGTGGTACATAGGCGGACTTAACGCAACATGGCATTCTCTAAAGTCAACCTTTGGGTTAAAAAGAGACACTCTGTGGTATTTTTTCGGGGGGAAAATCATTCAATGACATCACCGCGCCTTTGGGCGGAGCGGGAGGTAGTTTCAGACTTTTACTGACTAAAAACCCACTCCTGTTCCTTCTTTGCCTTCGTTTCAGGGCCCTGATGTTCACTTTCACATCACTCATGGCCCAAGTAGGCTTCAACCCTGCTGGTCCCCTACGTCTTGCTGACAACTCCTTGAGGCACGCGTGAAACACTACGCGCCGTCGACGACTTGGGCTCGGTCCCGACGGTTACCGGACAGTCAGACAGCGAAATACCGATTGCTCGCCGTCTGCAAACCCGCGCCTATCCTGGCGGCGTCTGGGGCGTGAGTGCCGTTGCCTCACGCGATCGGCCTCCTCCTTTGCCAGCATTACTACTTTTAGCATTATTGCAGAAGGAGGCGACCGCCTGCCACTCCTCCTCGCTTAGGACCATGGCCTGTACCAACTCTCGGCGCGAGAGATTGCCGTCGCCGAGCGCACCCACGAGGACACGACAACACTGTGGTAGGTGTGCACAAGAAATAAATAATAGATATTACATATAGACAGACACAAACTTACACTTAGACTTTTCACACAGACAGACAGTTTACAAGAGTAGATCAAAATCAAAATCAAAATCAACTCTTTTATTTCAAATAGACCATTTACAGGCACTTTTGAATAGTCAAAATGTCGGTCAGTCAAAAAAAAAAAAGTGAAGCTAAATTGCACGTTCCAAAGCGTAGATCTCTATGGAGAAGAACGTGCAAGAAACTCCATGGACACTCTTTTAAAATCATTTAAGTGTAAGAAAAATTAAAACATCAAAAACCCAACAAAGAAATAACAAGGCGAACTGATAACGCCTGGAAGAGCTACTACTCCATGAAAGACTTATTCAAAGGTGAGTTGCCCATGGCATTGAAACAAAAGCTTATGGACATGTGACTGTGTTTCTCCATGTCTTGACCTATGGCTAACATTTGAGCAGGACATGTCTAGCGCATGCGCGACCAACTGTGGACCAAAGTAGCGCAAAGTTCGTGCCCTGAAACAGTGCGGTGGGGTCGTGGCAGATCACCAAAGAGATAGCGTGACGAACAAGACAGATTCCACCAGAATTGGCAAGAGGAAGCGCGGGCCTGCGAACAATGGAGTAGTGGTCTTTGCCCAGGAGTGAGTAGAACAAGCTAACAAAAAGAATAGATATAGATATTTGAATGGGTTCCTGGACGAATGAAAATACAACTGAACCTGGCAGGTGACACTGTGATATGGTTCTCAATTTTCCTACATATTTTTATTGTATTTTACAGTCTCCTGTACCTCTCGTCTTTATCCTGCCCGAAAGCTGACCTTTCGTCAGATAAGAAAAAAATATTATCTAAATTACTTAAATACTATCAATTATACAATATTATATAAATAGTATCTATAAACAAGACTGGTAATAAAATTATAGATTAGATTGACAGATAACATAAATGCATTGTATAATCCTCGGCACACAAGTTGAACCATTATGGCGGTATATTTTATTCAATTGTTAACTACTGTCCCCCAAGGTTTCCCCTGCGTCTTTAGTTACTACTCCGCCTCCGTGGGTTGACGTAACGTGATGTTAATATCTAGCCTATAGGTACTATTGTTTGTTATGAACCTGGCCATCACACACATAGAGACTGGTAATCCCAAACAACAAAATATTAGTATATTTATAGTATCTAGGCATAGATATGAAACTAAGTTCTTGTTTTAATTACTTTAGGAAAAGGAGTTATTCGAAACAATATGCATTAACGTAATCTGTGTTTGTACTAATTAGGCACCTACCTGATAAAGACTAATACCATTTAAGAAAAATCAGACCCGATTCATGACATGATTAATAAAAGCGACCCAATTTTCTGTCTTGTTCCATATTTATCGGTTTTACTGCTAGATCAGCAGAAATCCAAAAAAATAAAATCCAAAATAACCTTACGAGATAGAAAAGTTGATCTAAAACTTAACTACTTTCGAAATTCAGAAAAAATTGATAGGAAAATTCTCAAATCTCCAATTCAAAACATGTCCGATAAACATGAAGAACTGGATACGTCATTTTGTCTGTTAAAATTGGTGCTAATTTAATCAAGTCTCATTACTCAATTAACAACACATTTATCAGCTATAAAGTGGGCTTCTCTTGGACTATCTTAGCCTAGAAAACAAATACCAACGCACATGCGTACTCGTGTTATGAGCGCGGATCTTAATTTATTATTTTATGGGATGCGGAACTTTACACTCTGAAACCTTGACTTAGCAAGGTAATAGTTAATCCTATCATTCAGAAACTCTTACCATGCGCACATCCTGATGTTCTATTTTTTGGAGGGAGGTAGGAAATCATCGCAGTGAGAGGGAGTGACAGACTTTTACTGATTTAAACCTGTTCCTCCAGTTGCCTTTTGCGTTCCAGGTCCTCTATGTTACTTTCCTGCAGTTATAGCAACCTTATACGCAAACGCTGGTAGGTGGAGGTAGACGAATCGTATTTACTGGCTAGG
Source organism: Leucania comma (assembly GCA_958295575.1). Lineage (NCBI taxonomy): Eukaryota > Metazoa > Arthropoda > Insecta > Lepidoptera > Noctuidae > Leucania > Leucania comma. The sequence continues at coordinate 11,203,207 of OY282468.1, forward strand.
AACATGGATAGAATTAGGATTAGTTTATTATATCCTCGATTATGTGAATATGCGAGGATAGCTACAACTTCAAACAAATGAATTTGTCATAATTACCTGCACTAGATAGTACAGCATACACATAAGGTCAGCCACACTGTGAGTGGACGGGTCGAATCTGCCGGCTCGGATAAGGATCACTCGGGGAAACAGCTTGTCTTTCGGACTCGGCAGAATCAAAACTGTTCTGAAACGGGAACAGAATTCATAATGAATATTTAAAAGCCGAACTCCAAAAACTCAGAGTTATTATTTAAATCAAATAATAATTTATAGGCATTTTTGAAATTTTCAAGGTCGAACAAAAATAAATGAATTTATTTGCAAGTTCCAAAGTGGGGATGGAAAAAAACTCCAGGAACACTTTTAAATTAATAAATAATTACAAAATTATTTTTACGTCGTTAATGTTTTAATTATATAGGTGTATATAAGTATGTAATAATAATAATAATAATAATAATAATACGTTTATTTCAGATAACTAAGATCCAATTTGTTAGTAGTACAAAAACTTATAACTAGTGTTAGTAATACAACCTTAATCTACTCGCCCCCTGCCCGACCCATGAAACGAGGTATCAATACTCATGTGAGCACTAATACAATGATTCATGTACAGGCAGTCCACTCTACTAGCTATCATACATAAAATGATGTTACGACTAGACCGCACTCTGCTCAGCATCGACGCGCATCGCTTGCGCAGAGTAGCGTAGAAGCAATCGATGCGCGCCTCCGCAAACATACGTGACGCACTACAGTGGCGGGGTAGCCGCAACATCGTTCTAAGCGCATTATTGTATTGTACCCGTAGGGCACTGTACGCTCTTTGAGTATAGATTGCCCACAGGCTACTGGTGTAAAAGGATGCACAGAAGGCTCTAAAGAGAGTAATTTTTACTTCATTGGTACATCTAGCAAACCTGCGAGCAACCATGTTCGCTCTAACGGACAGTGCCCTACGTTCACGTTCAATATCCATGTCGTCTTTTAGGTCCTCGGTAATCATATGACCCAGGTACCTGAATTGATGTACCCTAGCCAACTCCTCTCCATTGAGAGTTATAGGGGGCACACTAGAGGGACCCTTAGTTCCAGCCTTAAAAACGACATACTCACTCTTCTTAACATTATACATTAGGCCGTGACCACCTGCATAAGTTTCACAAATTTGCAACAGTTTCCTAATGCCACAAACCGAGGCGCTCAGCAACACCATGTCGTCCGCATAGCTAAGATTATTAACACATACATTATCTATGTGACTCTTAAATAGAAAGACGTGCAAGTTAAAAGCGTCCAGAGTAAAAAAAAAACAATACAGCTGAGAAAACATATTTAAATAACTGCTAGTAGAGTTCAAAGCAAAATATTTAAATCATTGACGAACAACGTATAGCCTAAACTATTGGATCTAGAAACATACAGTAAAACGAAAGTAAACACCAAGGGATTGTTTTTTGAAGAGATGAAATTTATTGTGACAGCAGCTTAATATTGGCTGTTTATTTTTGTGCAATATTTTGCACAAACAGATAACAATAAAAATAAAACCTGAAAACCGTATTAAAACTGGTTATAAAAATGAAGCAGCAACTAGCATTTCAAATGTTTGTATGAGAAAGTGGGCGCGTGATAGGAACATAATTATCACTATCTCTTCTCTTTTCGTTACTTGACAGATTCCCCTTCTACCAGATTAAAAAAAAATCTAACATACTGAATTTTGAATGCATTAATTTGCGATTTTGGAAGAAAGTTATTTTTTGTATCAATTAATATAAAAAACCCAATTTTTGGTAAACACGTGGAATTTAATCATGACTCGTAAAATTTAGGGTTCTCTCATCGCTCGAATCATAAAGGTATATTGTTGTGTCATTCTATGAAATGAGAATCGAGAAGGTGAAATTCGATTACAATTATTGGTTTTTCTTACCCTAGTCTGAAAAACTCGATAAACTTGGGATCTGTTGGTTTTATTCTCAGGGTAATGTCAGGAGCCGTGGTCCGAAGTGTGTAATACAAGTCCAGCTTCTTCTTAACTCTCTCTAGACTGAATTTACAGCCTCTTAGCAATGCTATGAGCCATTGATCATCTGGAAATTTAATATAACTATGATTTCTAAACTAAAACGCCTGTACTTATATTAATAGAAACCTTGTTTTAATTTTTTTTTGAGATCGTGCTTGCAGGCTTGCTTGCTCCAGGGTTTGAGGCACTGCGTGCCGAAATACAGGCACCTAGCCTAGTTCGGCAAGATGCAAAATTAAGCATAATTGTGACTGTCCCGTGGTTAAGTTTAAATCGTTGTTAGACAAATTGTGTTTTTCTGGTGTAATAAATTATTATTATTATTTAAAAAACAAAACCGAATTATATTTTTCCGCTCAAAAAAGAAAAGCAAAAAGGGAATAAAATTATTCAAATAATTGTTATAGTAACTCTTTGTCTCGATTACTCTCGATGTTGACAAAAACGTTCTTGCACACGAAACAATCAAGTACATTGGTACCAATAATATTAACACATGAAAGTTATTTATCTATAAAGTTATTATGAAAGTTATATAAGTATCTTTAAAGATTAAAAAAAAGATAAACAAATATGATAGAAAAAGCGACTAGTGGAATTGTCCTCTAGTCACATTTTTTTATATTGTAGCATATTCATAATAAGGTCAAACTAAAAACTATAGAAAATCAATATTGGATATTGACGTAACCATAGAAAAAAGTACCTGCAGGTTGATTGATAATACTTGATGATTTATCGTGATAAAGGGATAATTGCAATAACATTTTATTACTTGGTTTTAGCACGAGTAAACTCGGCGTGCTCTGATAAGCAATCTGTTACTATGACAATCAATTTATTTTAGTTATGAAAGGGAAGAAATATCCCTTTTATTATAATTATTTATAGGCTCGCGTTTGACCTCTTACCTGATGGTAAGCGATGATGAGGTCGATATTGGAACGCTTGCCAAGAAGTAGATTATTCACTTTTGACTTAAAGAACCCCAAGCTATCAAGAAACTTAGATCGGCAGGAAAATTTCCTTTAGATACAATTTTTCGTATACAGCCAACCACTTATAATTACACTGCATACGAATTTGGTTTCAAGATAAGCCCTCTTTACAAGCCCCTGCACTCTCTCTCTCTTGTGAGAATACCGGTGTAGTTGTATATCAAAAAATCGATAATTTCGATAAAAGTGCAGAAAGTTTGTCATTCCGACCGAGTCGGAATTTGCACGAGCCGCAGGCGAGTGTGTTATAGAGTCGAGGACTGCAGTGACAAATTTGCACGTGTATCAAACGACGTTTTTCAATACACTTACGGTTCGTGGGGGTTGACGCACGCCCAGCCGATAAATGTAATAAAATAGTGGTGGGGGCGAGCACACGCATTTTTCTGCACTAGTGCGGCAAACAGTCAATGGCGTGCCTAAAAGAAGTGGGATAGGAGCGGGTTTTCCAGTATTGAAAAAGATATACCTGTTCTTGCTATCAGATGAGGCTGCTTCGAAATCCAATCTTTCAGATGTTGTAAATCATTAGGAACCTGATTAGGATTCTCATTCAGCTCCTTTTTGGCAATTTTGGCAAGCTCCGGGCTCAGTTCACGAATCATTTTGTTGTTTTAGTCCTGCAAAATACAATTCAATTTTTCTATTACAAACCAGATTAAAATTCTGTAAATATTTTCCTTAACATAGAAATAGATTACACATTCTCTTTACTGATTACTCAATAAAAAAAAACTTTTATCTATTAAATGTTTAGATATCAACAATCAATTTTCAAAAACACTGATAAAGGTAGACACAAAACAAATAAAAATTTAAACTGCTAAAAATACCTAATAAACAGGTCTAAACACTTATAATCGTGGTCAAATAATAAACATTTGTTTAAAGAAATAGAAAGTAAGGTACGTCTCACCTATGGTATCGCAGGCAGCGTATCGACTAACTGATAACGAACCGGGCTGCTATCAGTCGTGTAGTGACACGGCGCCGACTGCCGATATGATCCAATCATGAGGCAAGCACAATCAATGGCACATTTCCAGCCGTAATTACTCGACAGCACTAAATTTTATTCGTCTTATTAGAGTTCTGATATTCATATTGCATTTTCTTTGCTCTCTTCACTCTCTCACCTCTCTTTCTGAGTTAGATAATATGAATAATAAATCTATACTAATATTATAAAACAAAACAGTTTGTTTTTGGAGAGCAGAGGTAACGGCCCCGTCTTACGAGTTGTAGCTCGTGAGTTCAAACCCAGCCAGGCGGCATTACTTTGTATAATTTATTACATCAACACTGGCCTCAAATCGGTGAAGGAAAAAATCGTGAGGAAACCCATGTCTTAGAACCAAAAAATGACTGACGGCCCTCGTGGAGGATTACGGCCCATTCCCTCTCCTAGACAGGAGGCGTCCCAGCAGTCTCACTCTCTCACCTCTCTTTCTGTGTTAGATAATATGAATATTAATTGTCTATACTAACATTATAAAGCAAAATGGTTTGTTTTTTGAAAGAAACTACTCATTGGAATTGAAAACATATTTTAGTGTTTAAAAGCCCATTTATCGATAAAGGCTTACTACCTTATTTTTAGTATTATGCAAAACCTGAAACATGGGTCTAGTATTTTTATGCAAGAGTATGTACAAAATTTCATAACTGTATCATGAAAAATCACAAAGTTATAAGCATGTTATATTACCTGGTTGTCCACACAAACCCATGGTCACCGAGTCATCCGGGCGACTGAGATGTTGTTTTGCTCCCGCACCCAGTTGTGCGCTGACTCCTAATGCCTGCCATGATCTTCCGTGACCTGTATTTTACTTTGTGACCGTTTTTAATTAATTTTGGAAAAAGTTAACATAGTGTTAAAAATTATTGAAATCGATTTATTTACTGATTCTGAACAAACTATCCATATCCAGGTTTCGCATATGCTAAACACAATGTATAACATCAAGCTACGACCTGTAATGTTTATATTGAAACACTTGATATAGTGAATACTAGATTTATTAGACTTAGAACAAGTACATAATATTAGGATTAATCAGACACCGCTTAGGTCATCACACCTATACCGACAATGACCAATATATATCACTAGGGTTGTGACCATTAGTTTTACTAACTAGTGATGTGATATTACAACATCCCCCTTGTTAAGTTCAAATTAACCTTTAACAAACAATGTAACATAGGCTGTGGACGGACTTGACTTAAATTCAATTGACAATACAAAGTATCTGACAAGTACTTATTTAGTTTTACAATACAAAACATCTTGGCTTAAATATGACTTAATCTAAAATACACTTTAGTACATTTAATTGATTTCATCAATTAGCCTTCTAGTTGGCTTTACAATTCTACCATAACGGGTTGACTTTTGACCTATGGATTGAGATGAGGATTCTTGAGGTGCTGACTCCTGACTATCACCTTCCTCTCTCCCCTGCGACGAGTTGGATAACATAGGAGAATATTTATGCCTTAGGTGAATTCTGTTTCTCCTATACCTAACTCCATTGACATCCTCAATGATATATGACCTATTTCCTGTCACCCTTTGTTTGACAATGGCCTGTTCCCAATTATAATTTGGTTTTCTTTTGAAGTAGACATGATCATTGGGATATAATATTGACAATGACTTAGTATTCTTGTTATAATACTTAGACTTATTTTCATTGTTCTTATTGACACACTCTTTATAATTTTTAAATGTTACAACCTTTGGTTTTAATTTTTTGTATGACATTGGAATGTTATCTCTTAAATTCCTAGACATTAACAATTGTGCTGGAGATGGTAAGTTATTCTTAGGTGTATTTCTATATTGTAATAAGGCTATATATGGGTCAGACGAATTTTCTCTACATTTTTTTAACATATTTTTGACTATTTTGACTGAACTTTCTGCTTGTCCATTTGACTGTGAATGATATGGACTAGTTACATTATGTTCTATGTCCCATTCATGTAGGAAATTTTTAAATTCTAATGACTAAAAAGGAGGTCCACCATCTGACACTAATGACAAAGGTATTCCATGACGGGCAAAAATAGACTTTAAATGTGTAATTACATTTTTGGCTGTACTGTTTTTATTTAACAAAGCTATTTCTATGTATTTAGAATAATAATCTGTGACAATTAAATATGTAAGGTTATCAAAATACATTAAATCAATACCAACTTGTTGCCATGGATACTTATTTATTTCAAAATTTTGTAGTGGTTCCTTTTGATTACAAGGTTTATATTTTGCACATATGAGACACTGTTCTACCACATTTTTAATATCTGCTGACATGCTTGGCCAATACAAAGAATCTCTTGCTACTTTTAAACATTTATTTATACCTTGGTGACCTTCGTGAATTTTAGCCAACATTTCTTTATACATAGACTGAGGTACTATTAATTTTGAACCTTTAAACAACAAATCTTTGACTACATGAATTTCAGCTTGTGTACTCCAAAATGGTTTTGCCAATGGACTGACTTTATTTTTATTTTTTGGCCAACCTTCATAATAATATTTCTTTAACAATTGCAAAGTTTCATCTTTATTTGTATGTTGCAACAGTTTTGTACAACCAAATTGTATTGCTAACAATTCTTTCTCAATTTGAGCATACCTAGACTGAGTTTCTGTTAATGTTTTTGAACTATAAGCAATGGGTTTATTGTTTTGTAAAATGACTGCTCCCAATGCTGACTTAGACGAATCTACTGACAAGACTAATGGAATATTGGGGTTATAATGAGCTAAGACTGGTGACTTTGTGATTTCATCTATTAAACTCTTAAGACATTTACTGTGATTTTCATCCCAAGTCCAGACTGAATCTTTTTTCAAAAGATTTCTTAAAATTTGAGTTTTTTCTGACAAATTGCTAATAAAGGGACCTAAATAGTTGATCATACCTAAAATTCTTTGCAATTCTTTGACATTTTGTGGTGTAGGCATATTGACAATTGCTTTTACTTTTTCTTGATCGACCCTAGCACCATGTTTACTAAAAACATAACCTAAAAAACAGACTTCTGAAACTAGAAATTTACATTTTGACTTATTGAACTTTAAATTGACTTGACGTGCTCTTTGCATGACTTTATGTAATCTCTCATTATGTATGGCCTCATTCGGTCCATGGACAAGAATGTCATCGATGAATATTAAGACTCCTTCTAAATCACCAAACAAATTCATCATAACTCTCTGAAATATTTCTGATGATGCATTTATACCAAAAGGCAATCTTAAATATTTATATCTACCAAAGGGTGTTTGAAAGGTACATAAATCAGAACTATATTCATCTAATCTTAACATCCAGAATCCTGAAAAAGCATCTAAATGAGAGAAACATTCAGCTCCAACTAACTGAGATCTTATCTCATCAATTGACTTAAGTGGATAGATTTCCCTTATAATATTCTTATTTAAATTTCTAGGATCTAAACAAATTCTCAACTGACCTGAACTCTTGACGGTAATTACTATGCTATTCACCCATTCTGTAGGCTTAGTGACTTTCTCAATCACCTGCATTCTTTCCATGCGATCCAACTCTTCGCGAAGTTTATCGAGCAACGCAAATGGTACTCTCCTGGGAGGATCCACACATGGCACTGCATCAGGTTTGAGTTTCAGGTGACAGACAGGAGGCAGACATCCAAGACCCTGGAATACATCATTGTATTGTGTAAGAATTTGTTGACAAAAATTTTGTTTTGACACTGAAAAAACTCTTTTAATTATACCTAATTTCTCACAAGTGGGAAGACCTAGGACATTTGGACAAACTAAATCTGCGACTATAAATACTATATTTTCTATAATAGTACTGTTATTCAAGGTTAAGCTGCATCTGACATTGACTTTACCAATTATGGGTATTGACTTGCCACCAAATCCAGTGACATTTATCTGACATTTGACAAGTGTCATTTGAGAATGACGTTTTAAACAAAGAAAAGTTTGTTTTGACATTATGTTAAGATCAGCTCCTGAATCAATGATACAACTAATTTGTGTATGACCTACTAAAATGTTTATGTTCCATGACTGATTAGAATAGTATTTGTTTTGTGTTGTATCTACTGTGTTGACTTGTTGACTTTGTGGTGATGTAATTGACGTACTTGTTCTAAGTGTAACAAATGACTTTTGATGAAATGGTTTTGTTGTGATAGTGAGTGATTCCTCAGACATGTGTCTGTGTTCATCATCGAGATATGAACTTTGACTTTGACTATATTTATTTGACTTCTTTGACTTGACACTGAATCTCTCAGACTGGTGATTGCATTCATCACCGAGGCTATTTTTAGACCTCTCAGATATTACATTTTCACCACTTTCATCATTGAGACATGACTTATAATATTTTTTATGACAATGTGAGTCTACATGAGATCTCTCAGATATGACACCAATCTCATCATCGGAATCATTCCTAGACTGTGACTGGCCATTATATGACCATCCTGACTGTGATTGTCGTTGTAGGTGCATAGTGTGTGACGGTGTGCCTATTGACTTGACATGTTTATATGACTTTAAATGACTGTTGGATTGACTTGACTTATGACACTTATGACTTATAATTCCAACAAAATTATCTTGACTATTATTATGACTAAATGACTCCAAGCGACTGACTTTTTCACTTGTAAAACAATACTTAGCAAAATGACCAAAAGATTTACATGACCTGCATTTAACTCCTTGCGCTGGGCACTTGTAGCGGTGAGACTGCCCACAGCGGCTACACGTCCTCGAGCGCTTTTCAGGGTTGGGAGACTGTTTTCCTTTGTTGGGTGACTTCCCTGCGCCAGATCCCTGCTGACCGACTGGTGAAGCTCGCTGTCGACGTTCCCCTCGACTACGGCTCCTCCGACGTAGATGCATGACATTTTCTGTATTTTCATTTGTAGAACCATTGTTTGTAGAACCATTGAGCATCTTTTCTGCATCCTGCTGAGCAACGATGAGTGTCCTTGCTAGTTCTCGCATCCTCTGGTATGTCAGATCAGGTTCCTGCAGCAATCTCTGACGGACATGTGCTAAATCTAGATTTAGATTTGCGATAAAAATATCCCTGATGAGTGATTCCCTGAGCGTTCCAAATTCGCATTCTTGACTTTTGTTTTCTAAATCTGCCAGGAATCCCTCGATGGACTCGGATTTCTGTTGTCTCCTTGTGAAGAAACTATAACGGCACATGGTCAAGTTTCTCCTAGGCTCAAAATAATGGTCGAATTTTTCTCTGACATGCACTAGCGTGGTCTCTTCAATTTTGAGGTTAAATGTATTATATATATTTAAACCGTTCTCACCAATGAGATGGAGTAAAATGGCGATCTTGCGTTTTTCACCTGCCCTGTCCAGACCTGTGGCTAACAAATACAGCTCAAATTGCTGCCACCAGCGTTTCCATGCTTCCGCATTGTTGTTTGTTGAATCTGAGGTGATTTTCAAGGCTTTAATCGCATTGTTCAGACTTTGTTCAAAATGGCTACCGCTTTTGACTGTTGATGAGTGGTCCATTTTTTTCGCGATTTTCTTCGTGTTTTTGGATTCTTCACTTCTGACACCATGTAATGTTTATATTGAAACACTTGATATAGTGAATACTAGATTTATTAGACTTAGAACAAGTACATAATATTAGGATTAATCAGACACCGCTTAGGTCATCACACCTATACCGACAATGACCAATATATATCACTAGGGTTGTGACCATTAGTTTTACTAACTAGTGATGTGATATTACAACACGACCCACTGGAAGAAAGCAGTAACCAAAGACCCGGGTGAAACATGATAAACTACAAACAATACCTACTGTTAATTAATCAAAACTCTTATGAAGTTAAAACGCGTTTATTTTTATTATGGTACAAAACACTCTTACTGCGTAACCCTGACGGATATTATTTTGTTAAACTGGATAAGTAAGTGATTACTTTCAAAATATTACGTCTTTTCACGTGAAACCCGGAAACCTTTTTACCTTGAGACAAACACAATCACTTGAACTTAAATTACTAAAAATAAAACAATATTTGGTTTCTCAGAGTTTATATTTGCACAAGTTAACTTATAAACTATTTAGAAATCTTATGATGGTTGAGTTATATCTAATACTAGAATCTGCCAAAGAAAGTAGGTTTCCAAATACAAACTTTAGAACCCCATTTCATCTCCTTAAGAGCTAAGGGTGTTTTTAATATCGTGCGGATTAAATCACGCATGCGGATCAATCCCGCAAATGTCCTTTTCAAACAAGTATTTATTGTAATGCGTGGAATACGTCCGCGGGATGTGCTACGTGATATCGAGGAGCAGCCCCGCATGCTTGGTGAAAGCCGCATGATATTAAAAATACCCTAAATATTGAAAAATCCTTTCTTAACTATCGCATACGTCATAAAAGGAAGCCTTGTGCAAAATTTGACGCTTCTAGTCTCGGTATTTTCGGTTGTGCGTTGATTTGTCAGCCAGTCAGTCTCCTTATATATTTATATAATATTTAATAATCTCATCACTAATTTTGTTATCGAAATCCTCCGAAACGGCTTGACCAATTTTGTGTGTTTATTTGGTAAGTCTGGTCGCAATAAAAATTTTCATCCTTTTTTTTATCGCGATATTTTTTTGATAATCTATATTACAGAACATTTGCCAGGTCAGCTATTACTCAATACGATCTACGTCGACGTTTGTTTTGACAATCATCTCAAAGTTCACCTAAGATAAGGCCAGGAGATAGACAACCATAACGTAATCGTAATGTAATTTGCTATAATAATTGTCTAGTTTAATCACTGTAATAACACGCATTACTATCGCTTATATAGTTTGTTGTTATGGAAATTAACCAGGAAAAGAGATAGATTGTTTAGAGATTCATTATATTATATCGTGAAGAAGCGACATCACGTGTTTCAAACGAACCAAAATCAAAATGCATAAATTATTAAGGGCCTGTTTCACCAACTATGATTAAGTCCCGTAATTTACTCGAAAGATAATTCTTAGAATTTCTGTTCCATTTTTGAATTTATTAAAGAAATAGCGGTTATTTGGACATTGTGAAACAGACCCTTAATCTATAAACATGTTACCCGTTAAATAATTGTAAGGTTATATTATTGTCTTTTATACAACATGTAACTGGAATAATGCACATCATTATAAATCCTAATAACAATCAAAATATAAGTACTGAAATTTTACTTAAATTTCAGTACTTATATTTCAGTTTTGTTAAATAAGTAAGTTATCCTAATTGCAGGTAAAAAATATGGACATCTACCGACTACATTGGCAGCGCATCGGTATTTGTATTTTCTGAAATGTTGCAATCAATATTTATCAAGAATTTATCAAAATAAGTAATGTTTTATCCTTAAATACCTAATTCTTGATTATGATTACATTAGGATAAAAAAAATTGCTGAAATCAATTCCATATCCGATTGCGAACATACTACTTTCAGAATGTGCGTTTATTTATAACTAGCGACCCGCCCCAGCTTCGCACGGGTTCAATGGTAATAAATATATTATGCATTTGTTATAGATACATTATAATCCTTCTTCTTGAATCAATATATCTATTTTAAAAAAACCGCATCAAATTCCGTTGCGTAGTTTTAAAGATACATAGGGACAGACAGCGGGAAGCGACTTTGTTTTATACTATATAGTAATTTGTTGTATAGTAGTTTGATAAAATTTCAATTTCGAATTCTTACTACCTCAGAATAGCTCAAATAGCAGAAATCGATGTATATTCATAATGTTTGATTAATTTGTTGCATGGGGTATTGCATGCCCTTATACTGTCTGCAATAGGTATACTGCAGAGAGTGTAGATAGCTTTAAAATAACGGGACTAAACATGTTAGAAGCTCGTGTTTCGCTTCTGCACGAACTACTCGTATCTATCCTTTTTTCTTCTATTAATCTACGTCAAGTCGTCTAAAAGATCCCTGGACTCCGAACATGCTCTCTGAAGTCTTGGGTTTGCCTGGCCGCTTCGATTCATCAGTTCCAAACCTTAGATCTTCGTCAAACCACTCTCCGTAACTGTCTAGTTTCTTCTGCCAATTATCTATTGACAAAAACAAAGATTTATTAAATTAACTGATGACTAAAGATGAATTTGCCATGCGATGGCTTATAGTGAATAAGTACCTCTTAACTGTGTACTACGAAACTTTTTTGGAAGCCACAAAAAAACCGAATTAGACCTTTATTATGATGTAACCATGTGCTTCTATTCAACGCTTAATAAATCTCTTGTTTTTACAATTTTTCGACAGAGTCGATCGCAAGGTATGAATTCAATATAGTAAACGATACAAGAATCGTATCAAAATTGTACACCCGAGGTTTTCACTCTAAGCCATCACATAGTAAAAACTTACAAAAAAAAAGCCTTGATCCATACTAAGAATTTCTCCTGAAACGTGGATGCGTTCTCAGACATGTACACTTCCATAAGACAGACTCAGAACAACTATAGTACATTTGTTCCGAGCGGGAATCGAACCCGAGAATCGCAGTGCAGCAGCCAGTCTCAATTAAACTCAACCACTGCGCTAACCATACGGTCAACTGTGTTAGTATTGTAATTTTTTTTAATCATGAGGCTGCTATCTTCCACATATTGTCAATATTTTAAGCCAGTCTGTACAAAAATTAGAAACAGAATATAAGAAAGAAAATTGTTACCTATGATTTCCTGCATGGTTCCACCCTGGCCTCCGTACTCCTGTGGCCATATTTCCAGTGGTGCATATTTATAAAGCTCCGTTATATTCTTACTATACATATGCAGCTGAAAATACATGGCTGATTTCATATGCGTGTACTTTACTGTATTTATTACTAGTAATCTATATAAACTAGCTTTCTATTGTTATACTATGTCAAGACATTATAAGTTCACGGAGGGGCTCCTGTTTCTGTCTGCAGGTATTAAAGGGATCTAACCTGTCCGTGTCGGAGTGCTTAAATTCCTAAGCAAAATAAATACTTTTAATTACAGTTGTTTTCTTTCTCCTTAATTTTATACTTTGCCTGATCTCTCGTGGTATGCTATACAATACTTAGGTAATGTTTACATTGACTGGGCAGGGTATATAATGACAAACGATGGATACAATATTTTGTACACTGCCTAAATTTCATAGTTTTTTAGTTATATATTCTTGTTGATACACATATAGCCTTTTAACGGCCTGCGTCATATATATCCAAGAAACACTCTCGCGTTATCCACCAGCGATGCACATCCGCTTCCAAACACTCCATCTCGTCAGCTCGTCTGTAACCTATGGGGATTGAAGTCCTACACGAGATGGTGTACCCGGCCGTAAACACACGATCCTGGCGAATAGTATGCGACCAGGCTAGTCGGACTAATTCAAAAGAAGAATCTTGAAAATATAATAGAGGTACTCACTCTTTTCTGATGCTTCTCATCAAGAAGTTTTACAAGGAGATTGAATATCTTTTCAAAGGCCGGTATGGTGTTAATGAAGTATAAACCCTTCATTCTTAGTGGTGAAGCATCCTGAAATGGAAATCCGTAATGTGACACAGTTTTCGTTGCTTCTGGCTGTTGGCCAAGATGAAAAGCATGTCAAGGCGAGGTTGGACTAATTTTGAACTTTTTTGAACCTTTGGGAATCCATAAATATAAAGAGTAAAAATATTTTATAAAAATTGACATGACCAAACACTGGGTAAAAATTAAAACCTAATATATAATAGGTAAAATTTGCTGACTTGATAAAAAAATCACGAATCGAATCCTAACTTAAGATTTCAAACGTGTATATTTTCAAGACTACACCACCTAAATATTTGAAAGTTACCTAAAATAATAAAGCTTGTTTTTTAAAAGGGTCTGGCAATAACAAAAATCTTAAATAGTTACCGTGTTTTTTTTTAATACAATCGCTATTACGGGGCCGCACAGTTGACATTGACCCAGGCTAGTAACCACAAAATACTCTGTAACTACAACCGCTCTTAAAGCTAACTTAATATAATTTCTAGTGAAAAATTATATTAAGTTAGCTAACTTAATATAATTACTAGTGAAAAATTATATTAAGTTAGCTAACTTAATATAATTACTAGTGAAAAATTATATTAAGTTAGCTAACTTAATATAATTACTAGTGAAAAATTATATTAAGTTAGCTAACTTAATATAATTACTAGTGAAAAATTATATTAAGTTAGCTAACTTAATATAATTACTAGTGAAAAATTATATTAAGTTAGCTAACTTAATATAATTACTAGTGAAAAATTATATTAAGTTAGCTTTAAGACACTATCCTTTTCAAAATCTTATGAGAAAAGTTACTTCACTCAATTGTATAGTATGCATCAAAGTTGAAGATATAGTTTACTTGTTGTGTAAGGAACAAATGAGAGAGTTTAAATAGAATCTTCGTTAGTACAAAAAATTTTGGCAAGTCCTAAATCGCATTTTGCATTTCGCTAAACTATTTAGCCTTTTTGCTAGGCTAAATAGTTTAGCAAGGATATCTAATTGATGATTATCTCTTACAAAAATTAGTTAAGTTTGTGTAATTAGAACTAAGCGGGTACGATGGGGCTAGAGTGTTCATGGGGATAAAAACCACGTAGATATTCAATAAAAAGAAAAAAAACTACATTCACATAATTACCTGTCCTGCTATCACGAATTTCTTTAACACAGTCGGCGTCATTTGCGTGAAGTGTCCCAAAGTAATCCCTTCAAGATCTATAATATTGATAAACCCATTTACCATAAAAGCGTCATCTTCCAAATACTTGAACTGCAAAATATGAATAAGTTTTGAATACTTTAACCAATATATGTACAAGGTGGTTCTTTGTCAAAATAATGAGAAAAATGGTTAAAAAATAAATAAGTTAGTAAAAAAAAAACTAAAATGTAATACAGACGCCAGATATATTTGCAATAGCAGTCAGTGTCAACGCTCCTACATTTATTAACTTGTATTAAAACAGAAATAAAGGCAAAGCTGTCTTGCATCGACATCTGTCGCGGTCATTTACATAGGTACTCTTGTAATGAAAAACTGTTGTTAGTGTTGTTGTTTTTCGTGTAGGTACCTAGGCAGAGAATAGGAAAAGGTCAGTGTACTTTATTGTGAATTTATCTTGCGCCTACCACAATTACGAACCTGCTGAAAACAGTGTGCAAATGAGGCGAAATCAACCGGTGTAATCTTACTGGGATCATAGAGGCGAGGTATGACAATGATGACCCGTGGGTCCAGAGGCGATGCCAGTTTCGGCAAGACTAACCCTGCCCTGAAACAATATCAGTACGGTTACTTATAATAAGTTCGAAAAAAAATAAAACTTGACTACGACACAAAAATAACGACGCTGAAAAAACATAAAACAAGATTTTCAGGATGCTGAAATAAACAAGTTAACTGGAGAAACCAGGACAAAACAAAAGGAAAAGCCGTAGTCACATTACGGCCATTACCATTTTTTTTATGGTAGGTAAAATCATCAAATGACAAATCCC
Source organism: Leucania comma (assembly GCA_958295575.1). Taxonomy (NCBI): domain Eukaryota; kingdom Metazoa; phylum Arthropoda; class Insecta; order Lepidoptera; family Noctuidae; genus Leucania; species Leucania comma. The sequence continues at coordinate 11,218,887 of OY282468.1, forward strand.
GCCCTTGGGTGGGGCGGGAGATAGTGTCAGACTCTTACTGACTAAAAACCTACCCTGCTCCTTTCATTGCCTTTATTCCAGGGCCCCGGGGTTCATTTTCACATAACCCTAGGCCCCAGTAGGCTTCGGCCCTGCTGGGCCCCTACATTTTGCTGACAACTTCTTAAGGCGCGCGGGAACAGTGCGCGCCGTAAACGACTCGGGCTCGGACCGGTCTGTTACCGAACGGACGGACAGCGAGCTACCCATTGCCCGCCGTCTGCGAGCCCACGCCTACGGTGGCCGGAAATCGGGGATCGGAATCCCGGCGGCGGTGGCCATTACTATACCGCTAGCCGTTTGTAAGCCCACGCTTACGGTGAATGTTCCCGTGGAGTAATTGTCCACTTTTACCCGGGCAAGGCCGCTGACAAAACCTAGTCATTCATATCTACTTTAGATGCACCCTTTTGTGTCCTTTATGTTAAACGTACCTAATTCTAGGCTATATACCTAGATAAAGGACTCGTCATAAATCAGTTCGTACGTACTACCTAGGTACTCGTACGTCGTTTTATAATCCATTGTATTATATATTACTATTACCTATATTAAGACTACTTACCCAGTTTGTAGCAAATATTGAAACTTTTCATCCTTAGGTCTGATACTGAACAGGTCCGGGGACAAAGTTCGTAAAGAGTAGTACAGATCTATTTTCTCTTTGGCGCGTTCAAGGCTGTGCTTACAACCCCTTAGGAAGGCTGCTAGCCATTGGTCATCTGCAAGAAAACGTAGTTTAGGCGGAAAGCTAGATTTTAGGACCTATTCATTATCTCTAACCACCGCAACTCCAAATCTGCGTTCAAATTTGAGGTCAGAGTTACCTTGCTAGCTGCAGGCAGGCAGGGTCGAAGCCTACTGGGGCCAAGGGTTTGCTTCCGAAAGGAAAGCCCGGCCCTGGTATCTAAGGCCACGAAGGAACGGGGTGGGGTTTTAGTCAGTAAGAGTCTGACACTATCTCCCGCTCCGCCCAAGGGCGGGAGATGTCATAGAATGATTTTACCCACCACCAAAAAAAAAAGTCAGAGTTACCTCTAATGACGTCATCGCAGTAAATACTCTACACTCGCATTTTTAAACGCAAACGTAGAGTTCAACTGTCAATGTCAAGCAAGTGTCATTTGTGGCCGTTTACACCAATCTACCCTGCTCGGACTTAAGATAAAGTTGGGTTAACTCTAGGGTAGCTAATCAAGTTATAAAAGAACGACCCTGGGTTGTAACTCCAAGCATTTTGATCGGTTGGTACAGCGACTCTACCCTACTCTGATTATTTTTGAACGCAGGATTGGAAGCTAGATTCCATAGATACATTTTTTTTTCAACATTTACTCCTCTGTCGCGGGTGTTTCAAAAATTTAAACACACAAGGCACCTAGATCCGGAAAAATTATCTGTAGGTCATTCAAATATTTGTTCCGTGCGGAAATCGAACGCACGATAAGTAGCACAGCAGCCAATCTTTCAATCACTACGCCAACCGTGCCTACAAGTAAACAAAGTTTGAATAAATAAATCAATTTTACTATTTTTGGTGTGTTTCAGTGGCGGGTGGCATGTTGAATTTCAAACGAAATGAAGGTTTCTAAATTTTAATCCCGAACAATAGTAAGGGATTTATAAAATTAACTCTTGAGCAATGGCGAAGGTGTTAATATAGAGACCTGAGTGAAGTGAGGAATTCAAGCCACCCAAGACAAACACATCTGAGATAATTAAAAGACCATTTACTAAAACAAATTGTATATTAAAAAAATATAAGTATTATTTACAAGTTATAACTATCACTCGACTGTTTTGAGATATGAAACAAACGAAATTCACTACTCACTCTATAGTTTTAATTTTCTATAACGAAACTGTTTCATTACTTTATTGCTGTATTTCACTTAGGTGCTGGTACATTCAATAGCGGGCTTTACACGGTTATTCTCTAAGAGACTCCATAATAACCACATTTTATTCTTTTTTTTTTGTTAACGGCTAGTTTGAATTTTTGAATAAACTTGTTCGATGTACGAATATTATTCTTTTTTCAAAATTATTGTTTTTGACGTTCCAAATTCAAATCTCATTATTCTCTAAGATCGTCCATACTAGCGAGGTCACCAATAGTTCAAGCAACTAACACTGTGCTTTTCGTTATGAATGCAAGGAAAATAAAATAAAAACCTGAGTTATCGCATGATTTTAGGTACCTTTCTTTTGATTGGCAGTAAAAGGTTTTCCATTACTGATTAAGGCTCTTCTCTTATGGATATCTGAATCTGATGAACTTATTGGGTTAATATAAATCTCTTAAAGCAGAAATTTAGTAAAAAAAAAAAACAAATGATCGGCTGCTTTTTTTGTGGTCGGCCGGCTGTTCAGCCACAATTGTTTTCTTTATCATCATTGAAAAAAAAGTAAATATTTTTATTATTATTTTATTGTCCCAAATTATAATAAAATCATTTTATAAAATATATTCTTTAATCAATCTATGTTATTTAAATTGTACATCGCACTCTGCTGTAATTGAGCGGCTGTATAGAATATTCAACGGAAATGTGAAAATAGAACTAGTTTTTTTTAATAACTTAACAGCTGTCAGTTGAAAGTGATTCCCCCTATGGCATTATTAATTTATTATTTATTATATACCCCTATGCATTATTATTTATTTTATATGAAAATTATTAATTTCAACCCGCTTATCAGGCAACGAGAGACCTACTTTCTGAGTATGAGTAATGAAAAAGGGTATTATCGAGCTGGTGGTGTAAAAAATATAATAATATTTATTTACCTGTTCTAGCTCTTAAATGAGGCTGCTTACTAATCCATTCTTTCAAATGTTTTATTCCTTCTTCGAGTTTCTTCGGAGTCTCATTCAATTCCACCTCTGCCTTCTGTTTCAAGTCAGGGTTCAGGGGTCGTACCAGTAACATTTTTATTTTTATTATTAAACTTTACTTCATTAAAAATTCTAATATAGGTATTATTCTTGAAATATTAAGAACTATTCAAAACAGTCAACGCGTGAGAACTTAAAAAACTACACTATTTCGATCATGAGGTTAGACAAATTAAAACCATTAGGTAGGTAACGACCGACACTATTTCAGAACATGGACATAATAAACAAACTTATAATTATAAGGTAATATGTCTCCCTTCCCCGACCGCACGAGCATAACAAGCTAACTATAACAAAAACAAGTTTATCTTATACATACTCTTGTTGTTTATTTTTTACTGAGTATAAAAAAGGAGGTTCTCAATTCGGTTTTACATATATATATTTTTACCTTAGCACTTTGCCTTTTGTAAACAGATTTGGAATAACAATATTTGAAAAGTTGATTGATAATTTCAAATGGATCACATGGTGTCAAAATCCAGTTCTGGTGATGAGTTTCATAAGGAATAGCGGAAACTCGTCGAATAGGTACTTGCGTAAATTTTTTTAATTCATTTTTCATAAAAACTTTGTTTATTTGTGTATTTATAATTATAAGTATTTAATAAAATAGCTACTTATTATGTAATTTATTTCTATTTGTTTTCCATTGAGTTGTACCTACCATATTCTTTGTCTGCACCAGCCTTAGGTCGACTGGTAGAAAATGCTTCTACAGTGTTTCTTACTGTAGCATATAACTTTTAATAAATAAATAAATGTTAAAGGCATACAAATAGTGGATTTTGATTTATTCATCGACAAATCAAGCAATTGAGAAAGCATTACTTGATGAAGTGGACCACAAATGGCTAACAAAAGTTCCATTAAGATAATAAGCGCCTATGATGAAGTAAATTTAAATAAATTATTCTGATAAAAATTGTGCTGTAGGTTCTATCAACATAACGTCGGAAAATCTTTCTTTTCGACAATTCTATTTTCGAATTCCATATCTCAGTCGACAAAAACTTTTTTAATGAATTTACATCGTCAATGCATTTCATTAGTTAGTCAATAATGTTCATGTCTTGTTTTACCTATCAAAAGTCTTACAGAAGGCAGTGCTACCCTTGGAACCTACTTCGTTGTGTTTTATGACGTCATATTGTGAAAGCTGTTTGTAGCCCTTGAGAAGTTTTTGAGTAAGTAAGCTGCACTTATTCAGAATCGAGACGTCTTACAGTATCTACTCTTATATGCGTCCGACTACCCAATTAGCCAGGGTAGGCATGGGCTGGCGGACGACGAGTAATGGATAGCTCGCCATCCAGCCGTCCGGTAGTGTTCAAAGCACTGCTCAAAGAGATGACAGCAAACCATAGGGGCCCGCAGGGCTAATGCCCACTGGGGGCACGGGGATTTTCTGAAAAGGATACTCTTGGTCCTAGAATGCAAAGAGCAACAGAAGGATATAAATGTAGTTTTAGTCAGTAAAAGTCTGAGAGTCCCTCTCGCTCCACTCTATAATAGGAGAAGTCATTAAATAATTTCCCACTTCAAAAAAAACCTAATCAGGAATAATCTATTAGTAAAACACAGGTAGGTATACTGCGTCGATCTACACTCAATTGGGATTAGGGCAAGGGGATGATGATTATCATCGTCCAAAATTCATTGGATCATGATGAACGCTCTTTAGGTTCAGGACAAAAAAATACAACTAAGAAGTATGAAATTAATGTTTCTATAACAGTTTGGTCCCTTCGTTATTTAACACTGACTTCCGAAATTAATGTTATTTTGCGTTCTTTGTGTTTCAGTTGTATTTTTTTGTAAAAAGTTTTTTAATGATCTATTCTTTTTATAGAATAAAAAACCTTACCACATCGGTGAAAAAAATATTTATTCAATTTTACGATACAAAAAGATAAAAAATCAATGTCCTTAATCAACCTGAAGTTGTCTAAAGGACCCTTCAATTCCAAACATATCTTCAGCAGTTTTGGGTTTACCGACTCGCTTTGATTCGTCTGTGCCATATTTGTAATCCTCCTCCAGCCAGGAACTGTACTCCTTCACCTTATTCCTCCAGTGGTCTGAAAAATATTAGAGAACACTGTAAACTTTAAATGTTTCGCCAGGTTTTCTGGTTTTCTACAAAGCATACCTCATGATTAAAGTCTCGGTGATTAGAATTCGAACGAATTCTTTGGTTACAAAGACACAAATTAATGGAGGCCATTAGCCACGAAAAAAAAGGAAATAACTTATAGCGTACTTAATTAATTTTTAGCCTCAGTAGGTTGTGAAAATTATACATAAATGACTAGCTTCTGCCTGCGGCTTCGAACCCGTGAAAGTACGTTTCTCTGTACAAACTTTGGAGACCTTTAGAGGGTGAATTTTAGAAAATCCTCTCTTAGGGCTCGCCTACGTCATAGAAGGAAATCTTGTTCAATATTGCACACTCCCTGTGGCTGTACGTTAATATGTCAGTTAATCAGTTTCTCTTTTTATATACACCGTTAAATTTTAGTCGTTTTAATCCCGCGGATGGTCGATTCGGTACATAAAATACTATCGATTTGTAAAGATAAAATTAAAAAGTAAAGTACTTTTTTTCAAAAACTCGAATTAATATACGAAATTAATTTCTTTGAGTAAACAAGTCAATGACCTTGTAGGTAGTTGTCGGTCGTTTCGTAATAACTACCTACAGTTTATTGGCCTCGCTCAGCTGACATTTACTTAAAGATAGTATTTCATGTACTGAATCGACCCTCCGCGGGATTAAAACGACCAAAATTTAACGGTGTACATCGATATCAGTAGGTACATACTACTCCCATAAAAGTTTCATAAAGATAATTTGATAAACAGTGTGGAAAAAACAATCCAAAACAAAAGAAGATTCCAAAACGCAAACGGCGATGCATTTTTAACATTAATTATTACTTTTATCTAGGTGCAATGAATCCTATCGTAATAAACAATAATAAAATTGTAATCTCAGTAGGTATAAGCGTGGGACAAAGTTCACGACGAACTAGATATATGTGATGATAAGAGTAATAACACGTGAAAGCCAACGTATAGATGTTACAGCCAAAGTAATCAATCTGGATATTACTATACTATCTAGCCGCTAAAGACATTAAATATGTACTACCAATAGACAGGACATATTAATTACAACGGTCTTAGAACCAATTACAGTTACTAAACAAAAATAAAAAAAGGAAAAATATAACAAAACACAAAAATGTAACGAGATATGTAAGTTATACTCATACATCAATCCCTCTCACAGTACTTCTGACATGCTAATAAAATCGTCTTCCATTCATGCGCAAACAGATCGGTAGTTCAATTGGAGTCCAAGAGACCATTTAGTGCAGCCAAAGTACGAGGTATTGGTGACTGAGCACGGGCAACAGTGCGACACTGAGGCACAGCGAACATCCTCTGCTTTTTACCGCGGCAGTAGTTGTCTGGGACAAAGAAACGTGCCAGCACAGCAAGTAGGTCAGGCGCATCAATAGCCCCACGGAGCGTCTTGCAGACTATAGTGAGCTGATCCCGTTCTCGTCTTACCTCTAGCGAGTTATATCCGAGGCAACCCAGTAGAAATTTTGTCGGATAGAGGTATGGGTAATAGCCATGCATCCGCTTGTACAGGAACGCTTTTTGTACTTTTTCTAATAAAAGCACGTAAGTACTTTGGTGCGGGTTCCACACGCAAGAGCTGGATTCCAGCTTACTACGGATGAGCGCATTAAATAAAATTTTAATGGCGTGCGCGGTGCAAAAATCACGGCAATTGTGCAAAACAAAACCCAACCTTTGGTAAGAGGATTTTGCTACCGTGGCCATGTGGTGGCGGAATGTAAGCTTTCGATCGAATGTGACTCCCAGGTCTTTCATATCTGTTGTTTTTGTGATGGTATTATTATCAAGATGGTATTCGAAATCAACTGGGCACCGCATTCGACCGAAGGTCATAGCGAAGCATTTAGAGCTATTAAATTCCATCTTGTTATCTAAACTCCACTTATAGATTGCGTCAATGTCTTGTTGTAGTGCCAAGCAGTCAGACTCGATGTTTACTTCAAAGTAAAGTTTCAAGTCATCGGCATATAAAAGACATCTTGCGTGACGCAGAACTTGAAGGAGATCATTTACCATAATTAGGAATAATAAAGGCCCCAGAATTGAACCTTGACTCACTCCGGAACGCGTGTGATAGGTATCGGATTCGTACATTCCGTGATGTGTTGATAATGAGGCGCACTAGGTTATTTAGAGCTTATTCACTCTAGCCTTAAAGACACTTAAATTATAATCGGACGGGAAGACCGCAGCAGGCATTGGAACAACGAGTAATTGTGCCGTAAGTCATGACGTGGCTAAATAGGTAGCCAAGAGTCAGTAGCAACATCTGAGGATATTATAATAGGCTACTACGAGTAGACAGTATGAAAGATAAGTTCATATTTATTGCCATCCGCTTAGATTATAGGTTTTAAAAGCAATTTGTACCAATATATCAAAAAAATAATGGAACATTTATAAAAAAAAAAGATATAATCTTTATTTTATTTTACCAATCGCCATATTCTTGAAAACGGTCGCGATTGGCTGAATCTATTTAAACGTCACAAATCTGTAAATATGTCTGTCATTGACTGCTATTCCTTTGAATACCTTTGTTTATCTACTGGCGTGTACGTCACCCGCCAGTCGACGAATATAATTTGTATTGTATTGTCAAATATGCCGTTGTGGTAGAATAATATAATTTCAAGTATTGTATTGTCAAAATAGCCTAAAAAGTTGTATTTTTAAAAATACAACTTTTTAGGCTATTTTGTTCATAATTACAAGAATTGAAATAAAACACTTCTTCTGGACTCTATTAACAATACTTGTTAATATGAAATCGATTCCAAAAATCAGTCAAATAGGTGTAGGACACTTATTACCATCAGGTAGGATTGCAGTTAAGCACTAGTTTATATTAATAAAAATAACTTAATACGAATAAAATTAAGTAACCTGTTACTTTTCTTTACCTGTAATTTCCTCCACGGTGCCAGCGGTTCCGCCATATTCAGCAGGTAACACCTCTTTTGGGATGTATTTGTACAATGCGTCGTAATTCTTGTTATGGACGAAGAGCTGAAAACAAATACAACATTTATAATTACGTATTTCAATTTCATTTCAATTCCCGCGGTTTCCATTCAGTGATACCTATAGACAAAACGTTCCCATTCAGTGATAGCGTATAAATAATTTCCACAAAAAACTGTTTGGTTTATTACAGCTATCAATATTTCCTTTCTTTATATCATTTACTACATAATTTACATTTTAAAATATCAAAACCGGTACCTATCGGGAATAGAGTCAAGTTGCCGGTGGTCAGGGATTCTGAGTGAGGAATCTCTTAACAATACGAGCTGTGTCGAGGAGCCCGCATTCTGGATCAGGCCTCTCATCCAACTAACAAACCAGAACCTCCTCAGGATGTTGTTCGAATCTCTTGGCTATTAAGCGATGGACGTGCCGTCACGACCAACGGCATAATGACTTTTTGTTCCACCTCCCTTCCAACAGACCCTCTCTTCACATGCACAACTGCACCAAATTTTCCATCCTAATGGTGCTACTGATAGTTTCAGTTACCCTCAGTAGCTTCATCATAAGTTATTGAAGGCAAAAAGTAACAAATCATCCATTGAATGTGAGATATGGATCTACTGAGAAGGTTCAGAGCTAACCAAAACTAAAATAAACTATATGATAATTTGTACCTCCACATTACTTCTTTATCGTAAAAAGAAATTATACGCTTTATAACTTTAAATGGATATAATAAAATAATGATGCGTGACGACTTACTCTGCTTTTATTTTTTTCGTTGAGTAACATTTTCATTGCATTGAAGACTGTTTCAAAACCTGGAGGAGTGTTCAAGTAATGGGTTCCTTTCATGCGCATAGGGGATGCATCCTGAAAATTATTTAATAAAATAATTATAAACTTACAAATCAATGAAAATATCTGGACTCTGACTTTATTTAGTTGTTCTTTCTCAGTTTCATTCTATTTTTTTTTAGTTATTAATACCACTTCTGTCGAAATACACAACATTTCTAAAATGTTACCTGTCCTAACGTAACCATCTTCTTCATTACAACAGGCGTCATTTGCATGAAATGTGCCATCGTCACTCCTTCCAAATCTAGGATACTTTGACCACCAGCTACTGTGGCATTATCATCACTAACTAAGAGAATCTGAAAAAGAAGAAAATTTGTCAATCAAGGCATTCAACTTACAAGTATATAAGTTGGTAAGGATGGGTTTTTTTATTAACAAAAATATATAATTATGATAAAATTACTGATCAACATCTAATAAACCAATGCAGAAAAGCTCACTAAATTAAGAAAAGGTTCTAAGTTAATCCTTTCCAGACTTGGGTACCAGAATGTCATTTATACTTTTTCGTACATTTAACACTGGGCTATTGTATTTAAAAACAATTGTGCAGAATAGTTTTTCGAAAGTTACAAGTAATGATGAATAAATAAAGAATCAGTAAAGATGAAAAATAAAAAAACCTTCATTAATATGTTGGTCGCGGACATAATGTCTAGAATGTGGTATTTGTTGGCGTCGTACTTCGCTGGTCTGATGATAGAAGTCTGTGGCGCATCGGGTCCTGGTGCCTTGGGCAATATTACAAAGGCACTGAAAACCAAATCATTGCATGTTGTGAGATTTTTACAAATCAATGTATTATTAAGGTAAAGGAAGATGAAAGACGCGACAGACTACAATAGTTTGAAAGATGGAGAATATTAAGGAGGATCGTTTCCAAATAAATCTGTCTTCAAATCAAGAGTGGTTACTTTTAGCCAAGCATGCTCTAACCTCGATTACCTCATCGCTTACCAAGTTACCATCTGCAGAGGTAAGTCAAACGCGGGCTTAACAATAATTATAAAAATTAAATATTTCATTATAAATATATATTTTGTATTACGAATATGAATGTCGTATTCATGATATTAAATTACGCTTCGATAGTTGTATCTTGTAAAACAGCTTTATATCCTGGTGAGACTGCAGTATTAAACAGATTTAGATGAAATTCGTAACAAGAAATTAGGGATTTTATTCCGATGGTACGTTATGTAGAATCATTTCCGATTTTTGTGCAGGCTAAACCGCTGGCTGAAGCTACTGTCATATATTTGTTACATTACCCAAGACTCAATATCTCTTCAAAAATTGGATCGGTGTGCCGGATACGGAAAAGGTCAGGTGCCGTAGACCGGAGGGAGTAGTAAAGATCCAACTTCTCTTTCGTCCTCTCCAGGCTGAACTTGCAACCACGGAGGAAAGCCACAAGCCATTGATCATCTGGAAATATTATGTTGAATGAAAGGTATAAAACCGTTGAAAGGAAAGGCATAGAATCCCTGGATCACTAGCAATATTTGATATTTAGAAAATACCAAAATACACTACCTTTTTACTACTATTTACTCGTAATTTTTAATACCTCACTTCAAATATTTAGTACCTCTATTGACAGCGAAAAAGTGCGTAAAGAAAGCGGTCAGACATTCTGACATTAGGATTTCAGAAGCACTTTTTTCCATAGTTTGAGGCAACACAGCTTTTTTTTTGTATTTTAAATTTATCTTTTTGTAAATATTTACGACCTTTTTAGTACTTTTACATTATTTTTTCATTTTTTTTTTTTGCATACTTGAAACTAGCGGTACTTTTTTAGAGGGAATACTAGTGCCTATTTAAAACGTGTTAGTAAACGCCTATCGTTTTATAAATAGCGCCTATAGAATTTGTAGCACAACTGCAGTTAATTATATGAAAGAAGAAAATATTGTTAAGCTAGACTATCCTAGAAGAGCAAGGTTATCGGCAAATTTGATAACTCAAACATTATAAATGATGTCCGACTCGTTGAAGCATCAATTACAAAAAATAGGAAGATAATAATAAAATATTTCGCTAAAAAAATAATTATCTGATAAACTTGACTATTAAACCATGGTCAACAAAAGATATCGAGCGATAATTTTGCAGATAAGCCATTGATTTTTTTTGTGTGATTCAACATAGCATTTTTTATAAATTTTTACAAAGGCGCAAAAAACTGTGAAGATTCAAATACAACACATTTAACAAGAAGCGTCACAGAACAAAACCAAAACTTATCAATTCAAATAAATCTACCGTATGACCGTAAACTCTACTCTCTAGTGGACGTGAAAAATCTGTGGGCTTGATGTTGGGGTTTTAAATATATGTTTGTCTTTATACATTGATATAAAACATTAGATATAACTGGCATAAGACACAACCAACTTCAGGGAGAATTCATCTTGAACCCCACAGTAAAGCAATTGACAAATTTTACCGTTATCAATAATAGTTAAATAGTACATAAATGATATTTATTTTGCAAATAGGTTTTTAAAAAAGCTTTTACGCGTCTATTTTTTCGTCAAATTAAACTAGATGAGGCCGGTGTTTCCTAGCTGGCTACCCAGAGAAGAAACACCGAAACAAACTCAGGGTTCATTTTAAAACTTCAACGTTTCACTTTCTTAATCACTCTTTCTTCAAGTTATTTTCTTCTTAACTACATATTTATGGGATCGATTAGTAACAAACGATTTTCTATTAACCATCTGCTAATTAACACTATTCATTACATCATCTACAGACACATCGTCACAGAACTCACCTGTCCTGGCATTCAGATGGGGCTGCTTAGCTAACCAGTCCTTGATACTCTGCAGGTCAGCCTGAACCCTCTTTGGGTCTTCGTTCAGCTCCTTTAGAGCCTTCTCCGCGAGAATGGGAGTCAATGGCCTCACAGACATGTTGATAGAAGCGACCTGTCACACAAAGAACCCAACTCGACAATGATAAAATATCGACATGTTGATAATTGTACAGTATTGATTAGTTATCTGCCATTTAATCCACCTGGCAATATATTTCTTGTTGCTTTTATAACATTATCGAGCTCTTAGGTTCCCGTTGCCTTCTAATCTTCTGTGTCGTATAATTTTATATTAAAGTTCTGTTCTTTTTAACAACCTTTGTTATCAAGTTGTAGTTCAATCTAATCACGGATATCGTTAACTGACTCGTTTTCTGTAAATGGGTGAGGTTTAACGATGACTAAATTGTTAATCATTTTAGTTTTCTTAGTTACCGCAGCGTCAATGAGTAATACCAAATTTGTTCAATTAGGATTTCTCTTTTCTTGGTTACCGCCTTTCTTGGGTGGCAAATATAAGATAACTTCTCCTGCTCTAGGTGGAGTGAAAGGGAATGTAAGCCTTTTACTAACTAAAATCAACCCGTGTCCCTTTTGACTCTTAGTGACTTTTTCAGTCAATTTCGCAGCTCTAGCAGGACCGGTTATCACCTTACATGACAAAAGATTATAATCATTTACATAATAAAAACTTTTTTGTTGTCTACGAAACATTTTGTATGCTACAAAAAAATTATCATCTTTCATATCGTTTTACAACTCAAGACTAGATAAATGTGAAGTGGTGATAGCAAAAATGGCGATGTCCTCTATAGATTCATAAATAACAGACGCGACTGCCAGCACAACTATTTCATTGGAAATAATTTTACAACCTGTTGAAAAATCAATGTAATATTTTAGTGCCAAGAACAGTGTTGAAATCAAAAAGTTGTTATATTTTATTGGTACACTATTATTATTTTTTTAAATGGCACGAAAATGAGATCTTTCGAACGACCCAGCCGTAGCGTGCGTGTTCCAGCCCGTAATCCATGAGTTAATGAGCTGAGTTTCTGATTCTTAAGTACGATCAAAATATAGTATTCTGATGACGGTAAGCCGCTTTTAGGGAATTAGAATAATTGATGTTGCTTTAGATTACTTTATTTCGATAAGATTAGTTCTGTCACCTCCGGTTATTATGATAGATCGCATATTCTAAGCTAGGTGAATACCTAGCAACTACTGGCGTAACTTTGCAACATGATTAGGCATATTTGACAGTGAGGAAGATGCACAATATATAATCAAAGTAGCATCTGTTGTATGTCGTAGGTTTCTCCATACAAACTCTGGACCCCCGTCTTATTCCTTTAGGAGGTCTACGCATACATCATAAAAAAGTAACCTTGAAACCTTCGGCTGTGCGTTGATATGTCAGTCAGTCAGTTATTCGTATTATTTGTCTAAACCGCTGATCGTAGACCTGAAACGTGGAGGGAATGTTCTTTGTATGACGAAGTCCGATGCCTACGTCATACAAAGAACAGTCCCGATGATAAGAAAGGATTTTTCGAAATTCTACTCCTAAGGGGATAAAATGGAGGTCCAAAGTTTGTATGAAGAAACTTATTTTTACGTGGGCGAAGCCGCTGGGAGAAACTAGTATTATATGTAGTATGTATAATACATTATACATAATACTAGCTTTCAACTGTACTTAACTCCAAAAAAATTCTGCATAACACCTACATATGTAGATAAATTTTGATTGACAATTTAAAGCCTTAGGTACTTCATGCATTCTCACTTCTCAGTGACTAAAGATAGCTGTTGCTTGGTCTACAGTCTCACAGTTCTACTTGACTTTCGAATGATCTTTTAGCGGTTATTTATCACAAGCCAGTAACTCGGATAATTGATTATAAAACAAGACTAGTTTTTTATTTAAATGCTGTTACTTAATTAAATATGAATTCGTCATCGCAGGCGGCTTCTTGGCTTACAATAAAATATTTCCTATTCAAAAAGAGTCCCCATACATGACATATCCCCATATCTGAGACTTGATGCCAATTTTTTACCTCAATTTGCTCGCTCTTGTATGATGCAAGAGCGAACGAAGCAAGGTCTCAAACTTGTCTGTATTAGTCGACAAAGTTGAATATAAGATAACTATTCGAGAAAGAGGACTAAAGATACACCTTCCTCAAAATAGTGCTATGCCCGTCATTCAGCATTTTATAGCTCATTTGTATTTCGTTACCGAATAGTTTATTTTTCATCGCCATTATTAATAGTTTTTATTTCGAAAACTGTTTGTTGGCTCACCACAGATAATACAAGCAATAATCACTGAGCCACATTTGTTTACATCGAATCATTTTTTACGTTTGCTCCGTTGTTTACACTAACTCATTCAGGAGCCAAGACTAGTCCAAACATATTTTAATTGTTTGAAAATATAATACTACTATTTGTTTATTGGCAACAGAGCTTAGTAACAATGTAAATCGGTGGCTTCACTAAACTTTTTTCTTTAGAAGATCTAGATTCTATAATGTTTTATGTTAAACAAGTGATGACTAGTTTTCATGTCAGCTACCTTAGAGCCACCCACGCTCTTTGCAACGAACAAATCGCATCGCATTTGTGGTTTTCAGTACGGTAATTAATTTCAACGTTATTTACAATTTAAATCATATTTTACTGAAATACTTGAACGGTAACACCTTGGATAACACTAAGATCAGTTAAATTAAACACTTTATTTGTTTTAAACAACACATTTATTTATTGTGTATTTACAATTATTATAATTTTATCTACAACCCTGTTACATTAATTTTAAACATTATGTTACTAGCTAAATCCGATTTCAGGAAAACACAGTTATTCCTGACAATGATGGACCTGATTTCATTTCGAAGTGCAGTTATCTAGAAACTCAGTATTTAATCTACTTCTAAGATAACCGCTAAAGTGTGTTAACGTAATGCCATTGTGGTCAATTAAGTATAATCACCGCAATAATAATTTTCTGTGTACCTGATCGATTGTTCCCCATCCGTATCTCAGTGGGGCGAATAGAATGGCCTTTCATTTTAAAATCGTAAGCATCACATTTTTACATTACAATCAATCAGGAACACGTGTGCACTTGAAAACTTGACCATCAACTAGGATTTTTCTACGTTATCTAAAATCGGGTTTGGCTACTACCCTTTTACATTATATTTAGATTACTGGTTGTATTGATTTTATGACACAATTGTTTCATAGTAAACAACGTCAATCTTAAGTTATCTTTGTCAAGACTAAAAAGATCACAGAAATACTGTATGGCCTGATAATTACAGTGACAAGACAATAAATAGATAATACTATAGTGACATTTTATGTTTTACTTTCCCTTTACAAATATATTATAAATTGTGTGAGATCTTCTTTTAGTGGCATAGCCGACACATGCATGAAAACTATGAAATAATAGGATTTAATCAAATTGTCCGATTTAACAAATTGTCTAATGCGTGAATGGCTTAATTAAAATTAAATTTAGACTTTTTTTAAAACATCACTCACTAGATGGCTCTACAAGATTCATATTATAATAATAATCTATCAATTTATTCAAGAAACAAAAATCTAATATTAAAATAAAGACTTTTATTTCTAAATAATTAAGATAAAGGAAATTACTATGACATACTTCAAAATCACAAACATTATTTGCCATTGAGGCGACCTAGCTTAATACTTATTACTAACATTTGAACTAGAAAGCATTGGAAATGTAATGCATAAACTTACAAATAAATATTTACACTGTTCTAATTTAAGCCTCTGGGTGCACTCAGTTACTCACCGAGGCATTACTTAGGTAAAGGAGAGGTAAACACGAGAACTGTGGGTGAAAATATAAGTTAAAATATTTAATCGTAATGATTTCTTTCTTTCAGGTTCCCTATGTAAAGGCCAATCGTCCTCATAAATGCACACACAGGAAGGATTTAAAGCCAAATTGATTGTTTATAGAAAGGAAGTTATTTACACAACACCATTATCAACCAGAGGGCCTTTTTATTGTTCATCGTCAAATGTCAAATCGTGTGGAAAAGAATAGGTTTTCCATTACATGCACCAGATGGCGCTTATTTAGTTTTAGTACCAATTACCGATTACTTTAACGCGATTGTTGAAAACTAACATTAGGGCCACTAAAGGGTATTTTGCACAAGAAAATAAAAATAGGCATATACACTTTTAAAGACTTAGATCTCATTTACAATTTTTTTTACAAACATTTTTTAACGTCACAAAGTGGACAAGTTGCAATAATAAACTACTTGTGTAGATAGTGATATAATAGGCACTAAGTTATATAATACAATTACAAAAATAATTAGTGTCTTCAATATTAGCTTTACTTTAAATTCCATACCTATTTAATGTTCCTATTTTCTGTTTACTTTTGAAAGTAGTGCATGACTCAACGCCGGAATGATTTCTTTGCCGTGATTAGTTACTCGTTCAATCTTTCCGATTTGTGATTAATCCCTTGCCTACATACTCAGGAATTTTTAGACCACTTGGCTCCAGCCAGGCGCCGAGACAATTAAACAATCAAATAGGTTATTAATTAAATACAAATTCGCTCTACTCTACTCAAATACGGACGGTTTTCTATCGACTCTGCAAACACAACGCCGCTCTTGGCCTCAATAACTAACAATACACTTAACTTAAGATGTTAAATATAATATGAAATAATACTTGGTATAAGTAGTTTCATAAATATGATTAGGCGACCTGTTCTCCACCTCGCGTGTTGCGATATTTATCTATTAACTTATTTAAACCGCTGTCGTTCGGCTGGACCATCAAAAGTTGGCGAACAGCTTGAGTTCATCGGAGTCCAGCGAGCGCACCGACTTCCAGTCTGTTTCGGGGTACTCGTCGAAGTTGGACGTGTCTCCTTCGTATGACACCGCCGGGATGATGGGTGGCTGAGGACAATATACACAGTTCAATCAATCAATCTGACTAAAATCTACTTATGTTGCCAGTTGCTCTTTGCGTTCTAAGGCCACGGTCACTCTTTCAAACGATCCCTTAGTCCTAGCAGGTATAATGAAGGGATCGTTTGAAATATAAGCTTACTGGGGCCATGGGGCAATGTGAAAACGTTTCACCCGGGGCCCTGGAACGAAGGCAGAGAAGGAACAAGAATGGGTTTTTCGTCAGTAAAAGTCTGACCCTAACCCAAAAGGGCGCGGGGATGTCATTGGATGAATACCCACCTAAAAAAAAATCCTAGCAGGCATGGGCTCTGCTGAAGGCTAGCAACTGAAGGCTCAATACCTTCAGTTTTACTGAAAACTCTTTGAGGCGCGTGTTGAGTACTACGGTCCAACAACTCGGGACCACTATTTTACATGGAACAGCCTGTTTGCAGTGCTACCACGAGCTCTTAACGCGATCCATTTTATTACCTAAACTGAACTGTTAAAGAGATGGAGATATACACCGTTAAATTTTGGTTTTTTTAGTCCCGTGGAGGACCGATTCGGCACATGAAATACTATCGATTTATAAAGATAAAATTAAAAAATAAAGTTTTTTTTTCTAAAATTTGAATGAATATACGCATGTACGAAATTAATTTCTTTAAGTAAACGACTCATGATGACCTTGTAGGGAGATGTCGGTCGTTGCGTACTAACTACCTACAGTTCATTGGCCTCGCTTAACTGACGTACGACGCACTGATCCACAGACCAACCTCGGCAAACATTACTTAACTTTGAAGGTTTATTTTTTGAGGTGGGAAACCGTCCAATGACTTCTCCCGCGGGGGCTATGAGACTTTTACTGACTAAAAGCACACCTACGTTCATTTAGTTGCCCTTCGCGTTCTAGGACAGAAGTTCAGAAGTCAACCCAGTAACCTCGAAGGTTAACGTGTGGTTGTTTTCAATTAGCCACGTGCTTCTCCACACACAGTTCAACCAACTATATGAATAATAAATAATTAGTTAAATTAAGTATCTGTTGTGCCTATTCAGTATCGTTTCGCGTCCAATGTAAATCGGGCCATAAATAAGCATTCAAGTGGTATTAACGTAAAGTATTGAAATTAGGTAACGTAAACTCCGTGAATCTCTGTCGGCCTTGCGACCTAATTTAAATCAGTTCCTAAATCGTGCTTCGATGGTATTGCGCAAAAGTATATTGAACTCGCTACTCTTTTATATTGCTCCACTAAATACAAAATTCTTCCTCATTATATATTCTTCCGACAGTACCAAACGGTGTACCAAACGGTGTTCATTTTTTTAGTGAGCGCTTGTGATTTTCCAAAGCTATTTGAATCCAGTTTGAATCCGATAATATCGTGGGAACATAAACAAGTTATCGATGAGTTAATATATACCTGAAGTTTCTTCATGAAGACGTCAGCCCAGTCTATGTGCTTGAACCATCTGTGCCGTTTGACGTCTTCGGTACCGCACTGGAAACGAAACAAACATTGCATTAAAGAGAATAAATATACAAAGAGAACGAGTACAAAGATCATCGCAGAACCGCTAAATTACTGAAATGTATACGATGGGTATCAGTGAAAGAGTAATCAATCATAACACCACTATTGACTACGAACCATAATGCGCATTTGTGGGTGGCCAGAATTAGAGCAACTTTGTTATTATTGGCGTTCGCGACGTTCTTCAACGGTTAGACATCGTAAATTTTCAGATTTAGAGTTAGCGGAGCATATCTAGCTTAATTTATTATAGTACGGTGATGCCAAGCGGGCCACTCGCTCGGGGAATTGTCCCATAACTCCTACAAACCTATAGTAATCTTGTTATTACTGCAATATAATAAAGTATATCGAAGAAGGCCACCCCTTATCATTACCCACTTTCCACTACTTTCGTATTACGTAGGTTTTGTAATAAGTATCATTACCGCTTCACTGACGCTGTGCTAGTATCGTTTTATCCTCAGTATTATCGGTTGAGAACAAAGTGATAAATCAAAACACTTGTAGCGTCTTTTAGAGATCTCAGGATTCCTTTGACCTAAATCTGCTTTCTCCTATAACCGTATCCTTGACCTCATATTAAGGGCCTTAGTGAGCCTAGTCTGGTTTTATCACATAATTCATCGTTGGAATATGGTTTTGATATCTGATGCCCTTTTGAGCACCTGTGATAATCATGGAGAGATAATATTCTTACGTGATCTATTTAATATAAATTATTTATATATTACTAGCGACCTGCCCCAGCTTCGCACGGGTGCAATGGTTATATTATACTTGTATTCTACATTAACCCTTCTTCTTGAATCACTCTGCCAATTTAAAAAAAAAAACTGCATCAAAATCCGTTGCGTAGTTTTAAAAATCTAAGCATAAATAGGGACAGACGGCGGGAAGCGACTTTGTCTTATACTGTGTAGAAATTTGACAAACCGTGATACAACTATCTAGGGCTCTAGATTCATAATATAGTTGATTTTCATATGTGGGCCAAGAAAAATGTGTGCCAAAAATTACACTGCGTGACACGATTTCGGTACCCGGTTAACTGATAGGTGAAGTGGATAGTTCGGTCATAGAAAAAAGTTCCAAATATATCTGGTATCCATCACGGCTAGTGTCGAAGTACATGCCGATAATTTTTTCAACTACTGGCGTTGTTTTCGAGTTTATATTTTTTTGTTTAATACCTAAGTAAAATAAAATTAAGTAATAAAAAAATAAATAGTACCTTATTTAATGTTTTTATTTATTGTTTAATTTTTTAGCATTATTTAGCATATTCTCAGGAAAGGGCAATGAGACGTGATGGGAAGAAAATTAGCATGTATCATTGTTATACAATAGTATCTATTAAGTAAGAAAAAATCTATTTCATAGGTGATACTTTAATTTGATTTGTAGTGTGTCAGTCACGCGGTGTTATTAGAGTATCGATTCAGAAACCAGATTCAGTTGGTGCGTCACCGTGGCTAACAAGGCACCCAGTTTTCTAGCACGTCGCGAGACATCGGTAAAGTGTCGTATTTGCGTCGCGACATAAGTCAGCGGAGGCAGCGGCTTTTGAAGTCGCCGGCAGACACCTGACTGATGGCTTTCTAAACATCTCGGCGACATCGCGGCAAAAAGCTCGGTGAAAACAACCAACCACTAACTGCAGCCGTTTAAAAATACATTCTCAGCGTGATAGTGCGACACTTTATTGGGCACGCCGCATCCCGATTTCTCGCTTTAGCCATGACCACATAGGCACGGCCGACGAAGGGATATTTATAACGGAGTAGGCCAGCTATAAAGAATATGTCATGGGCTTTCTAGCCATCCATCTCACAAAATCACTCTATACCTGGTAAAACTATTATTATGTAGTTCAGATCAATCAAAGCAGTAACGCAGGAAACGTTTATTTTCTCATTATATACCTACGATAGAACTTCGAAGTAAACGTAAAATTACGTAATAATAGCAGAAAACAATGATTCTGGTCAAGTGCCTAGAACTCAATTTAAATTATTTCTATTTCCATTTTAATGTTTTTCATTTGACTTTCGTGGTGATTCCAATTTCATAAGCCTCTCTCGAAATAAATTTTAAAATGAGAATTCAAATTTATTCTGATGAAAACTCAATGATCTAGCTTTATCCAATTCTTTCATTAAATTCGTTTTACAGTGTTAAATTGAAGAAGCTTTAATAATATTGAACCAAAAAATCTAAAAACTTACAAATTTTAAAAAATCTTTAACATTTAAAGTGTCAGGATTAGATTAGAAGATAAATATGGAAACTGCTTGGAGTACAGCCAACTACAAAAGTAAAATAAATTTGCTTTTTGGACACAATCCACTCGATTTAAAGTGCATGGAAGAAACAATTTTAATAGTAAGAACACTGCTTACGTTTCAGCGATGTGGAAATTTTATTTTATTTATCTTTTTCATTTAGAGGTGATCGCTTGTATTGGGGATCGTATTATCTTGTAACGTGTGAGCCGAATCAACAAATGTGCGGCCTACGTATTGTTAACTTAGTAATATTTAGTTGATTTATTTCTCATGCTGGTAACATTTAAATCGATGGTTTGTGACGTAAACTGTCACTTTGATGTCTATAGACATCAATGTGACAAATAGAAACTACTTACCGGCCATATTTGAATTGAGTGATTCACTTGATACTCAGCGATCAAACTGTAAGGATTAAATCCAATTATTTCTACGCAATCTGTATTTTATTCGAGTGAACCTGCACTGATCCTTCATCTCAGAAGAGGGATTAGACAGGCTAGCTTTATATCTCTAGCAAAACGCCCACAACTCAGACTTTTGCTATACGTGCGTTCTCAATTGTTTTAACGCAACAAAATGGATGATGGAAACGTGACACCTGCCGAGATATTGGACCATCCCAAACACTCTTCAAGAAAAAGAAAAGGAAACGATCGCAAGAACAAAAGAAAACGACGCAGAAGCAGATCAAAAACTGAAGATGAATCGGTAACGGACTCGAGTGTTTCTATACGAAGAAGTCGTTCTCGGGAGCGTCGTGAGCATCGTCGTCAGCGACGCAAGGCTTTCAGCAGCGAAAGTAGTGACCGTGACCCTCACAGACGCCGCCAGGAAAACAGCAGGAGCCGAAACAATCGCCGTAAGCGTCATGGACAGCGCCGTAGGAGTGGAGGCAGCCGCCGCAGCCGCAGACAGGACAGCGGGAATGCGGGTGCGCGTGGCAGCAGGAGCGGCTCGAGACCTTCGCGTCATGGTGGACGCTCATCTTCCCCGGTAAGACGTTCCAATAATAGTACTGACAACCTGACACATTTATTGTTGACTAAATTAGTGAATACCTTAGCAAATACTCGACCAGAAGGTAATAAATTTCCAATGTTAGGTAATGTCATACCTGATTTTGACCCGATGGTTAAGGGGCAAACTATACAAATGTGGCTAAGTAAAGTAGATGAGTGTGCGAAATTGTATAAATGGGGCGATGATCAGGTTATACATTATGCCTTGCCCAAATTGGCCGGTGTCGCAAAAACGTGGTACCAAGCTTTACCCACTATGTTATTTTCGTGGCCTGAATGGAAACAGAAACTATTAGAATCATTCCCTAGTAGTGACGATTATGCCGAGTTACTTACAGAAATGTTGTCTAAACGCGTAAAATATAATGAATCACTAGAACTATATTATTTCGAAAAAATCAATTTGCTGAATCGATGTAATATTATTGGTAAGAATCAGTCGATTGTTTACTGTACGGAATCGAAGATCGTTCATTAAGATTGGGCGCGAAAGCATTGAAGTGTCAGGAACCGGAACAAGTGCTAGAATATTTTCAGTCTATCAAACAACAACCGCGAGAAACAGATAAGTCGCGCCCTTATGGAGATAAAAGACCTAACGCTCTGTCAAACGCAAAACCCACCAGCAGTGACACAAAGACTAAAAGTAGTAGTAATTCTATTGTTTGCTATAATTGTAATGAACCAGGACATTTTAGTTTTAAATGTACTAAAAAAATACTCAAATGTAATATTTGTAACAGACTTGGACATACTACACTAAATTGTTCAAAACTACCCTCCGCTAATAATAATACCGAAAAAGTGGGTCAAAGCCAAAAGGATATTTTACGTTTAGACGCTGAGATCACCGCCAAAAACAACTGTAAGTACATCATGCAGTAGATGCTTAACGGACAGTCGGTTGTAGGTTATGTCGATCTAGGCAGTCAATGCACTTTAATTCGCTGCAGTGATGCTAGAAAACTAGGAATTAGTTGGTCGAATAACTTGGATCTGCCTACGATGAGAGGTATTGGTAATAACATAGTGCTACCTTTAGGGCTCGCCACAGTTACTATACAGATACAAAATGTTATGGAAAATGTAGATGCATTAGTTGTAGAAGACAACATTATTAAATACCCTGTATTAGTCGGACACAGTTTTACGGAAAAGCCTGGTATAATCATAACCAAAACTTACGATTCTTTGATATTTACGCGGGAACTTACAAACAAATTATATCTCGAATTAGTCTCGGACACATTAATACAGGCTAAGGAAATGTGCTTAATCGAAGTTAGTTGCACCAGCGATTATTCAGGAACTGTGTACGTGCGCGGTTCACTTCGTGGAAAGTCTGAACATGAGTTTTACCTACTACCAGGAGAGTACGAAATAGATAATGGTCGTGGTCGTTTATTGGTTCAAAATATATCTGACAAAATAGTTTTAATAAAAAAAGGACTCATTAATAACTCGTGCTTTTAAAACAAACGGTTGTTATAACGTAAACGTTTTGGATATCAACGCTAGCAATTTTTGCTCAGAATTTAATTATGACTCGAATTTAAGTAGTAGCCAAGTAGATCAATTAAAAGGGCTATTAGATAAATACAAAGAATGTTTTTCGAATAATTTAAACGTTTTAGGATTCACTAACGTAGTAAAGATGGAAATTGAATTAAATGACACTTACCAAACGTGACCTTATACCGAGGATATCTCGGTGGGGGGTGCAATTCCAGGAGTACGACTGCGATATTGAATACAGATCTGGAGTTCGAATGGCACATGTAGATGCTCTCAGTCGTGCTCCTGTGACTGAACCCATTACGGGTGACGATGAGACACACGTACTCGATGTTTTAAATATAAATATTAAAGATTGGATTTCCACAGTTCAAAGTAACGACGAGGAAATTGGAAGAATTAGGGACATTTTACGTGACAATAATACGAATTATATAGCAGATGTGTATAAGAATTATAAATTAAAAGGGGATCATGTGTATAGGATTGTTGGCGACAAAATAAAATGGGTAGTTCCTAGAGCCGTCAGGTGGCAAGTTCTAAGAATGAATCACGACAGTGTAGGCCATTTCGGTTACGAGAAAACTCTAAGTCGCTTACGTGAAACATTTTGGTTCTCTAAGATGCGACGTTTTACTAAAAAGTACGTTTCGGCATGCCTTGAGTGTGCGCATCATAAGGCTCCGGGTGGTCGTAAGGAAGGAATGCTTCATCCAATACCAAAAGCAGATATTCCCTTTCATACGGTTCACGCCGATCATTTAGGTCCGTTCGTTCGCTCTAAGAGAGGAAACACTTACATTCTTGCAATTATCGATTCTTTTACAAAATTTATAAGTATAAGTGCTGTACGGGATACGAAAAGTACTACAGCCATAAGAATTTTTAGAGACTATTTTAGTACTTTCGGTACTCCAACACGTCTTATCACTGATCGGGGTACTTGTTTTACAAGCTCAAAATTTAAATCTTTTATGGAGAGTACAAATGTTAAGCATATTCTTAATGCAGTCGCTACTCCAAGAGCGAACGGACAAATAGAACGTTATAAAAGAACCATATTAGATGCTTTAAGTACGAAATGCCACGATAGAGGTGATAACATTTGGGATGAACACGTCGGTGACATCCAGCTAGGTATAAATACGACAATGAACAAAGCGACGGGAAAAAGCCCATCAGAGTTGTTATTTGGCTTTAAAGTTTTAAATCCATCAGAAAATATAATAAATGAGGTGTTAAACGAAGTTATATATCGTGTTAGTGATGATGACTTAGTAAGGATAAGGACAGAAGCTAAATCTAGAATAGAAAAACAGCAGTCTTATTCTAAGAAGATATTTGATAGGCAAAGAAAAAGGGTCACGTCATATAAGATCGGCGACTTGGTTAGGGTTGCAAGAACAATAATAGATAAAGAACACGTAGGTAAATCAAAGAAGCTTATATCTAAGTTTCATGGCCCATATAGAATAACAAAAGTTCTAGAAAACGACAGGTTTTTGATTGAGGATACTCCTCTGACTAGGCGAGGTAATAAAAAGTATGAAAATGTAGTAGCAGTGGATAAGATACACCCCTGGTTAAATTATACAAATATATCCAGTGATGGTAGCGAAAATGATAACAGTGGTGATGAATAAAACTTATCAGTTCAGACCTTAATCTAAATAATTATATTGCTATACCTAAAGATTGATTATATAAAAATATCATATGGAAATTAATGAAACAAAAATAAATAGAAACAAATCATAATTTGAATTTAATAATAACATGAGATATTTAATGAGTTATTGTAAATGAGAGTATTGTATTAGTAAAGGACGATTAGATTTGCTAAGTTATTGACTTAAATTATGGACTAGACAAGAAACTTGACGACGCGATGCTTAGGCTATGAGCAATCAGTGCAGAAAATGATTGATATCGGAGACCGATATTGCATAGATGATTGTAGATCATAGCAGACTAAGTATCGCGAAATCTGGACGCATGGGCTATGAGCTTCCAGTGCAGAATGCGAAAGGTGATGAAAATCATCGCACAGATGGTCGCAGATCATAGCAGACTATGCAACTAGATGACTGAGTTATAGAGCATGGGTTGTCAGCGGTCAGTGCAGATTGAGAATGGTGTCACGCAATTGACATCGCACAGATGGCCGTAGATCACAACAGACTGTGCATGACATGACATGAACTGAATTGGATTGGAACCATTTATTACATAAAGAATGAATGTATTTTTTTTTTCTTATTTTATGTAATGTTATTGATCAAGTGAGAGGACTCACTTCAAAAGGATGGCCGAGTTGTTAACTTAGTAATATTTAGTTGATTTATTTCTCATGCTGGTAACATTTAAATCGATGGTTTGTGACGTAAACTGTCACTTTGATGTCTATAGACATCAATGTGACAAATAGAAACTACTTACCGGCCATATTTGAATTGAGTGATTCACTTGATACTCAGCGATCAAACTGTAAGGATTAAATCCAATTATTTCTACGCAATCTGTATTTTATTCGAGTGAACCTGCACTGATCCTTCAGTATGCTCTGTTTGACATGTGGTTATATCAACTGCGCTCGTGGCGTGCGTCGCGTGTATATTCCAAACTTCTGCCGAAGCAGGTCAAGCGCAAGGCTAAAGTATTTTCAGTTTACGTAAGCGTAAAGCCGAACGGTGTCTTCTCTACTAAATTTGCAGTATATTGTTACCTACATCGTATGTTTACAATAATTTTGCACTCGCATTTAAAATCATCACTAAATTTTGTTCCTGTAAGGCCATCATATTTATGGGTAATGTTACCTAAGACTAACAATTTAAAACCATCGAATAAGATAAATCTAAATAAAAGAAGAAACTGGCTGACTCACATATCAACGCTCAACCGAAACTACTGAGACTAGGAGTGTGAAATTTTGTATGAGGTGAACTTTTATGACGTAAGCAAGTAAGACAAGAGTTTCCAAAATTCACCCCCTAAGGAGATGAAGGAAGGAGGTGTCTAAAGTTGGTGACGAAAAACTTACTATCACGCGGGCGAAACCGCCAGCAGAAGCTAGTGACGAATAAAATACTACTTTCTCACTAATATAATACTCTCAATATTTTGTCGCTAGACAAAACACCTTAAATTAATGGTAGAATTAAAAGTCACGTCACTACAGAATAATAAAGCACTTGTCGTGTCTTTTATTCTTTTATAAAAAACCTTCCACGAGTAATTTTAATCGCCATTCCCAGCGAATTATGATAAAAATGCAATATATTTCAATTTGGCAAGTAAACAAAACATAGTAAGTGGAAATTAATTTGAGTATCGTAACCCCACGTGCACACGCGCGTGACATGAAGTTGTAGCACATACTCTTGTAGCAATAAAAACCGTGTTCAATGAAAAGTGGAAATAGAACAGCGGACGGGAATTTTCCTCCGGAGAAATGATTTTTGCAAAACACTTATCTGAAATTAAAATATCCCTTCTCTTCTTTATTGGTGGTAGCTTACTGCTACCGCTAGACGTAGATTGATCGTAAAATGTAATGCAAAATTCATTTTATACCTTCATGTTCCCCAGCCTCTTGGTCCTGTCCTGCACGAGCAGCTTCTTGATGATGTCCTTAGCGACGGGATCCAGGTGGCGCGGCCACTCCACGCGCCCGTTCAGTATCTTCTCGTAGATGCCGAACGGGTTATCATCATAGAACGGAGGGTAACCCACTAACATTTCGTAAATGAGCACGCCTGAAACGAAACACATAAACTTTATTAATATAATCAATAAATAAAATCACCGAAGTAATTTTATGAATGCCGACGACACGGAAACAATTAAGTCGTATTTTATACAGATATGAATAGTCCTAATGTTAATAATTGCAATGTGATAGTCGTAAAATCAATTCTCACGAGATGATCAAAGTCATGTTTTAATTAATGTTTCATTTAAATAACTAGTAAAGGTTATACATTATGCACATTAGGATATGTGTGTCACAGCTACAAATTGTCAATTTTATATCTCATCCGATAAATTAATAATTAGCTGAGAAAATTGCAGTGAGCTTAACGAACGTGTATAACAATGTGCGTCACAGTAACACAAAATGTTTCGCCACGAACAAACGACTTCAGTAATTAGCACTGAAAATATTGCTACTTATATTAAAATAGAATATCTACAATGAGCTGAACTAAAACTCACTTTAGCTCTGGTATGTTTAGACTGCACACACAGTAACTTGATATTGGAAAATTGTGGAGCACTGGCGAAGTGGCCAGTATATTTAGTAAGTATTATTGTTGTAATGGAATAGCGCATGATGCCAAGCACGGGAACGACGAAATAAAAGCAACGTCTGCCATTACCCATAATGCTAGTACATAACTTGGCAAGGAGGCGCTGTACCCAGATGGAAGGGACACCCGTAAATCAACGAAATACTAAATAACAGCGATGATGTACACAATTCATAGTAACGGCGCCACAAACACTGAGCTTATAAGATAAATAAACAATAACAACAAGTCGAGAGACACTTTACGATATGCACAATAAGAATCAAATAATAATACAAACAACAAATTACCGTAAACAAATAGCCCGTGCGTGTATTCAAATGATATGTTTGACAAATATAGTAGAGCTATCAATGTCAATTAGGAACAAATTATGAGACTAATGATTTAAATAATGAACCTTAAGATTAATTCCTTAATTTGCATGTCGTCTTTGTTAAATGATTATTTGATACTAATTATAGCAGTCCTTTTTAGAAGACTTTATTTAGACTTGGGTGATTCTAAATTACAAATTAATTAAATTTTGTAACGTTAAAAGCGTTTCCGGGGGCTTAAATTTTTATCATATGTTATCAAAAGATTACTTACATAGTATTAAAAATGTTCTTGACAATTTGTAAATTCAAAATACAACGAGATTTATAAATATTATTTTATAATTATCGTTATAAGTTATCGTTCAAAACAAAGAGTTTGATATCGTGACTAAAGACCATTTTTGCATCACATTACCGCAATGTCATTTATGACGACGAAATACTCCGAGTATATTTGCTTTCGGAAAGGCAATTCGTTTGGAAGGAAATACTCGTATAATTATTTCCGTGGTTTACACAAAATGATACTGTTATCATGACTAACAAAAATATTTGTACTCACCCAAGGCCCACCAATCGACGGCTTTATTATGTCCTTTGCTCTGTATGATCTCCGGCGCCAGGTACTCAGGAGTACCACACAAGGTCCAAGTTCTATCTGTCAACTTTTTCGCAAATCCGAAATCCGTGATCTTCAAATGCCCATCCCGGGCAAGGAGTAAGTTTTCTGGCTTCAAATCTCGGTACACGATGTTTCGAGCGTGAAGATATTCCAACGCTGACACGATTTCTGATGCGTAGAAGTTTCCTGTGAAGATAACATTTTAAAATGCATTGATTTTTTTATGTATTTGACCTACAAAATTATACGAGGCGACCTCATTTTGTATTGGAACGATAAAATGGGTTCAACAATTAACGTTTAACTCTATATTTTATGAAAACGTTTGTTTTGTTGGGACTTAAGGAAAACGTTTGCCATAAAGATCTCGGAATAAGAAAACACAGAGTGCAGCTTACTTTCCCGTACCGGCTACCGAGGGAAAACAATAATTACTTGACCGCATTTACGCCAAACCATTTGCTTTAGACAGAACATAAATTACATATTATGTGAAATGGTTAATCACTCTACTATTACTGAGACGAAAATTTGTATGAACGTTTATGCATTATGTCTATATTTGTTATCAGCTGAATGAAATTGGACGAAATTTGGCACACCAGTAGACAATGACCTGGACTATTCTAGGACATAGTCTACTCGTGTACCAAATTTGGAGGAGCCAAGTTGCCAAGTTTGTTGGAGTCCTATGACTTAGAATACATCGTGGGCATATTTCCCCTTGGGATAATTTTCTACTTTCACACGAGCTAAGCCGCTAACAGATGCTAGTTTTTTATGAGCGGAATATACCATAATACATTCTTAATTATTATTCATAATATGTTTACTCTGGACGGCGTCCGATAACTTCAGTAGCATATAACTTTACATCTGCCGCAGCACTTTCTCCAATCTACAGCGATTAAGTTTTTTTCCGTGTTATTTGTATGTATATATACAACTTTGAGCTAAACTATTGTTTTCTCTCGTTCACGATATTTACGAGTTGCAAACGTTTTATGTCTATAGTTTTGTTTTATCGACTCATTAAATTCCTCCGCTTTATCTTTCACACCTATCAATTTAGCTTTTTCTTTGGTAACTACGTGATTTGTTGTTTATTTAACAATTTAAATGTTTAGATGTTCGTTGTCTTCGTGTACATCTGAATTCATTGCTATAGGAGACAACGTTAGATATGTGGTAGGTTTAGGAAAAACTACAACTTTCATACTCTGTACCTTACCTGACTTGATTTGAGTTAGGGCTGCGCGATTGATCGATAGAATCAGCCCTGGAACGCAAAAGGTAACTCAAGGGGTACGGGTCAAGGGGATTTTTTTTTCGGTGGGTAAAAATCATCTAATGACATCTCCCGCCATTTGGCGGAGCGGGAGATAGTGTCAGACTTTAACTGACTGAAAAACCCACCCCGTTCCTTCGTAGTTTTCGTACCAGGGCCTTGGTGTTCACTTTCACTTTTACCCATGGCCCCAGAGTAGGCTTCGACCTTGCTGTGCCCCTACAGTTTGCTGACAACTCCTTGAGGCGCGCAGGAACAGTACGCGGATTTTAGTCAATTCTGACACTCCTCCTCGCTCCACCAAGGACTAGACCAGTTATTAGATCATTTTCCCACCTAAAAAAGAACTATATACTATTAAACTCTCCTGTCGCAGATCTGCTGCAAGAAATTTCATTTGAAATAAGCAGCACCTTTGTGCTCTTCTATATCCATTTGTTCTTTTTTCTTTTAAGTGTTTGTGTATAATACGAAGAATGAAGTATGAGCAGATAAAGATACTTCTTCATTTTGTATGCCATTATTTTTACGTTATTTAATTATCCGCCGGATGTCAAACGGCAGAATTATTTAAAAAATATTTACTACAGAAATCGGCATAATTTATGATACAACCGTGAATATTTTATAAAAGAGATGTTAATTTAAATAAGAGACAGTAACTTTTTCCGACAAACAATAATAGAACAGTGACGACCGGAAATCAGAAGTACCTTCATAAAATGCTAGTTATAAACATTTACTTAAATAGGCGCCGCTATGTAGGTTATTTAATATAAGTACTTTTTTTTTAGGGAGGGGGTTATCATCCAATGGCTTCTCCCGATCTAGGTTAGAATGAAAGGTCTCAGACTTTTACTAAATAAAACCCTTCTGTATCCTTCAGTTGCCCTTGGCGTTCTGGGGGCCACGGTCATTCTTTACAACGTTCCCATGGCCTTAGCAGGCATCGGCCCTACTGGTTCCCTCCAGTTTTGCTAACGTGTCTATGACGCTCGCGTTGAACACGCACGCGCGTCCACTTCGGCGAGCTACCCATTGCTGGTCATCAGCAACGAATAGTAACCACCATTTCGATTAGGCTCAAAAATAGATATCAAGTTTTGATAAAAAATTACAACAGGCAAATAAATCTCCAGAAACCATGATATCTAATAGACATCTAGTACGTTACATAAGTAAATATTTAAGTTTATTTACTTTTTTACATACTATTTTCATTTTTTAAACAGTTCCTTTAAAACATAGATTAAAAAAACATTTATAATTAAGTATATTAGTTTCTCAAAAATCTTTTCCTGACTTTCACTGACTATTGCAAAATGTAATCAAATTCAAAATGCAAATTCTTGAACATGCGATTGCTTCGTTATATATGCATACGTAAGAGTATATAAACTTGTTAAATTGTATCCAGGATTAGCCAAATCACGTTTATTTTTATCATGTGTAAAGTCAATGCCAGCTGGAAGAGGTGCGTCGTCACTTCGCTCCCGTATCGTGGTTCGTGTGGGCACTCGCGTGCAGGGGAACTGACGGTACTCGTTTATTGCAACATATGTATAAGCCCCCCTTATAGACAAATTACAATCGTTTCGTTTAGCGTGAACGCTTGGAGTAGGCTTCGCCCCAATTTCTTTTGTTCTGACTTCGTTTCAACAAAAGAATTGGGGGCGTGACCAACTCCAAGCGTTCACGCTAAACGAAACGATTGTAACTTGGCTAGGGGGAAAGGAACACGTTTGTATTCTATCTTCTGTATTGAGGAGCCTGAAACATTATCTTCCTCGTGCTTCTTGTCTTTTGATCATCATCATCAGCCGAAAAACGTCCACTGTTGGACTTAGGCTACTACGAACAGTCCCATGCATATCGCATCCATGGGATTCCCGGAAGCCTCACCAGGTCACCATCGGTCCACCTTGGAGAGGCCTTCCAACGCTGTCTTCTGCTATGCGATTGCCACCTATCGGCCCCATCGGCCATTTGTTCTGCGAGCAATGTGTGCCGACTGCCACTTAAGTTTGGCAATTTGTTGAACTTGTCTTGTACTAAAACAATATTTAGACATCACTTATTCAAATTACGAGTAGGTATTCTGACTTGTTTGATTTTTTTTCATTTTGTTCTCGAGACTGCAAGCATAGTGGGCGACATGGTGCCACGCGGAAGCTTGTCGAATACGGAGCCTTTGTGATCGCCGCGTGACATCACACTATGACTAAACTTCTAAGCAATGCTCATCTAATAAACCCATTGACCTAATGTATAATCCCAACAAAAAATACTGTTCTACATTTTAAAATAATAATAGTAATCTCCACTTTTCGTTAACTTTGACTAATCCAGAGCAACCGTCACTTATGTAACCCGCCTTAAATTATAGAGTGAAAAGTAAGTTTACTTTTTCTTTGAATACAATTTAGTTCACTGTTCAGATTTTTTGGCACAACTCTCATTTTGTCAATCGTCTCAAATATTTTGAAATTGATTTTTTAAAAGCTTCTAAATTCTCTTCCATTACTATTTAAAATAAGCCCCCTTTCCACACTGCAGGCGTTAGTGTGTTTTTAAATTCACTTTGTTCTTTTATCTGCCAACACTCATAAGTATCCATGAGTGTTGTCAGATAAAAGAAGTCTTCAGTCTTATCCTTTGTAACCGATTCTTTATGTAACTTTTATCTAAAACCGCTTTCCAAAAATAATCAGTGAAACTTATCTTCGACAGAGCTTAATTGACAGTTTTTTTAATTCATTCTGTCTAAAATTCTGTTACACATTGTAAATTTTTGTCAAAATTAAATAAACAAATATAGAGAAAGTGTACAGTTGCACAACATAATTATTTATGCATGAGGTTTGAGCAGGAGCGCGATACGCGAGCGCAGGCGCGGCGGCGCGGGCGTCGGATTGTCTGGCTCAGGAGCAGTCAGTAGTCGCCAAATGGCGCAGACATTTGTATTGTCGGGCCGCTATATCGCGACGTCATCGCTATATAAACCGACACCCATGAGAGATGGGCCGCGCCACCTTCAGCCACACCGGCCACACGGCACCCATACTATTATTTAATCTGCTCCTCGCTCACTCGTCGCGTCACTGAACCCACATGAGCCCCTATTTCTGTCTTGTCTTTTCTCCAGAAATACGAGGCGGTCGTTTGCCGTGTATTTTTTCAGTGTTTTTGCAATTCTGTTTCTGTACACGATACATATCTATTTATTGTACCGGTACATGCGGCTCATTACGTCAATTAAAAAAAAATACTTTGTTACTAAGAACAGAGTTTATTTTACGTTTTGCATATGGGATTCCGGAACACAATTCCCAATTTATATGAACCCAAACGTAATAATCTTTACCTAAGCTACAGAAAATAAGATTAAGGCAGTATACGAGTGCAGGCAAACAGATCGTCCCAACATTAATGAAATAGGTATAGTACCTAGCTCATTTCTTAAGTTTTCTGGGCGCCTCTCTAACTTTGAAGCAATACAAAAGAAAACCTAAATGATTTTTTTTCCAAAAAGAATCATTAGATCTCGGATCGATTGTAAATATTTTTTATTACCTTGAATTAGAAACCAAGTCCTAAACAAGCGTCACGTTGACATCATCTTCCACAAATGGTTTTCCGACCGTTAAACTCGTAAAAAGTAAGTATTTAACGACTAAATCAACGGACTCGAGATCTTTGAAAGTTGTAATTCCAAATTAAAAACAAACGATAAATAAGCGTGCAGTGTGCAAAACTAGGAGAGCATAAACCCTATTTATTCTAATTTTGCTATCCTAATTCACTTCAAATACTCCATTTCTTTATCAAATCATACTATTATGCAACCAGACAGTATGTAACTTTTTAAACACTTTCGCGCTAATCATACAAAATATTAAATGTAATACAAAAAAATGTCTGTCGCCTTTTCATTTACGGCTGAAGTTTATGTAAAATATTGTAGCGTTTCAGTAACTGTCGCCAAATGATTGTCTAAAAGATAGTAAGCGACATGTTTCTTTGTTTGAATTACAGCTTTATTGTCTTCAAGTACAGGGACAATATTGACTATGGTGTGTACAGTGATGTGATAAAATTCAGTGAAAAAGTGGACATCGTGGGTGATTGCGGAGCATCGTGCGCACAAGTCGTTCGGCATGGTACGGCTGCCTGCGCTGTGTTGGCGTGCTTCCAAACGTTATTTATTTATTCCGCTCCAGTTTATTTATTTACAACGATTAATAAGCGAAATTGTTACTGATTTTTGTTTTAAATCTAGTCATCAAAGGAATCGTTGTGACAACTGAAGATACTGTGGTTTGGCGTAGATGTCGTACTTTTAATAATGTTGTACGATCAATTTTCTTAGTACAGCTCGCAATACACCGTCAAAACAGGCCATTTCTATGAAAAAAGTGTAGGTAATTACCGATACTGTTGCTGAATCTCCCGGCGTTCCTCAGGTAGGAGAAGAGTTCTCCGCCGCACACGTAGTCAAACAGCATGTAGATGCAGGAGTCGTCATGTGTCCACCACCGCCTGCAAGTCATCAATAATGTCAGCATCAACATTGTAATCATTACGATGCAACACGAAGGTCAAGCTCGAGGAAACTGGAACTCCATGATTATGACAACTTAGATTAGTCTTCTCGAACTAATTACAGTTGCAGATGCGTGCCAGATACTGGGTAACGAAACTACACCGACTGAATGGCCGAGTAGTAAAAGGTATCTCAAATAAACAAGCTAATGAAATGTACCTAAAGTACAAAAGGTACTTAATTTTCCTAAATTTTATTTTGTTTTTTCCTACAGTAGGAAAATCCCGAAAGATAAACCATAACGTCAGTTGAAAACAAAAATTTATGCTGTTTACAATTACAGATTTTACGTAAATCCTTATATCATGTATTACTGATCAAGAGTGGCGTGGTGATAGTTGCCAGATCGTCATCAATAGGGATCGCGCACAAAAATTTGTCGGCTCGCTAGACTCGCACTTGGCGCTAATCCGGCGCCTACAATTCTATCCATAAATTAAATCATACAAAAATAAATAAATCAAAGAGTAATCGATATCGGTGTAACTGCCATGTTTTAATAGGTTATTGGGTTAAATTAATCCAACACGGAAAGTACTCGAGACCGAACAAAGAAGTTATGTGGGGCAATCCTAATAGCACATTCACCGGCAAAATTATGGTAATGAATTAACTTTACTACAAAAGCTACAATGGCAAATGAGACAGCAGAATTACTATTATAGGTTTGTTTGTTGATTGGTAAGCACTGGAAGACGGAACACAGGGAAAACAGGAGTAAGTAATGACATTGGCCCAATGCCGAAGTTTGACGCTCACATAATTAACGTGCGTCACATGCACCCATGCACGTTTAATTAAACGTCCAACTGTGTTCCAATGGTAAACATCGTTGTTATGATCAAGTGAAAATAATGATACCCTAAGCCGTGTCGCATCAGCCTAGACACTTTGGATGACCACCAAGAATATTAATTGCAGCACATGAGTGACGAGGACATAAAAATATTCACTCAGGAAGTTGTGTACATTTGATATCCACCACCCGCACACGCACACGTGGTGAATTATGGCGCTCTCTCTCATATAGAGAGATGCCTAAGTCTTAATAGTGAGAACATTATAATACTGATTATGCTATGTTACTTACAGATTGACTATGAAGGGATGATTGATCTCGGCAAGAATGCTCTTTTCGTTCATGACGTGATCCACTTGCTTTAGGCGGATGACGTCGGCCATAGATAATATCTTCATTGCCAGATATTCATCAGCTGCTTTGTCGCGACACAGGCACACGCGACCGAATGTGCCGGTACCTAGAGCAATGAAAAACAAGCGTTATTTTATTGAACTTTGAAAAAGTGAAAATGTTTAACTTGGTATGTTACCCTACCTCGTTTGTAAACATTCTCATAATTACTGCTATACAACTACAACGTAACATTCATATTAATCAAAAATTTAAGGATAACAATTAAATACAATAACAGATGCGAAAGCAAGCAAGCTCTGCATTATAATTTATTGCACGGTTATCTATCAAAATGGGATATCATTGAAAACACAGACTCATATCAGAACTGTTTTGATGAAAACAATTCCAAGTACAATGTTACAAATAAGTGAATCACTAACGGAGATTCCCAACTCAATTGTATGAGCAGAGATAAGTGCAAACATGATGTAAATGATCTTAATGTGTTCATGGTAGTGCGTAAACAAATTGAAAAATAAATTACATATAAACAAAATTCACTCATCGAAAATGTATCTGAATGTTTTCTGTCTATCTTTCGATATTCAGTTAGTCATTCGACTTTTCTGACCACTGCAGTAGATAGGATATTTTAGGTAGTCCTTGAAGGCTTGATCCACAAAATTAACATATTGCGTTGTAAAACCTTGCTGTAAATAAAAGCTCTAGTTCGTTGAACATTCAGAAGTTCGCTGTTGAAATATCTACACAAATACATATAAATAAAACGGAAAGTAGGTGGTTTATGATGTTAAAATAAGGAGGTTCCACGAAAAGCTTAGACGGGATCAACGTGGGTAGATATCATGTCTTCCTACTTGGGTCCCGGAATAAGTCAACCTTTAATTGACCTTTGTAGTCTCTGTATAATAATTGAGCTAATTAGAGCACGTAAGCTACCAATTAGTGTTGCATCTTTTAGAAAATACAATATTTCTTGATGTTGGAGTACAACCATAACAAATCTCACTTCTGCAACACTATAGTCTTTCTATTTCTAACCAATAAACTTTGTATTTAATGATCCAAGCTCCTTATTGTCACCACTTGGGTGTTATCCCTGATTGTCTAATTATAGTCACTGTAGCCTTGCACACGTCATGAAACACACCTTCCAGTACATAAAGAAAAAGATAATAAACTGTTATTATTGAAATCCTTAAATTGTTTTCTTTACTTTTGTGTCCACTTATTAACTCTAACACTTGAAACGTCTGCAATTACTACTTTTAAAGTTGATTTCTATTCGAGAAAAACGAGTTCGTTTGAATGTTTTTCAAGTGATTTCAGTATACCTGGGGAAACCCGGTTTTTCGAGGAATATTCAAGTAAATAATACTGCTAATCCCGCTGATGCAATAGACAGTGCCTTTGTCGTATCTATTATGCTGATACTATGTAATATTAGGTATAGATACGTATTTTTATTATTACATCATAGGGGCTGACTCTGCACCAGCTTATACTTACACCTCACGTGTAAGGCTTCATTCTAATTTCTAAGAAAACCGAGGTAAAATATACTTTAGCTTCATTATTTCACCTTTTCCAAGGACTGCTCTATGTGTCATTCGAGGTCATTCCTTTACAAAATGAATAATGTTACGAACTAATAAATCAGCTCTGTGGTGGATTTTGTGAGTCACAGAAAGTTGCCGCATAGGTAATTATGATTATCAAATAATTACATTATTATTGTATTGTTTTTGTAACGTAGTCTGTTTTTCGTTTAGTTCGTGAGTGTTGTTGAAACTTTTCCTTCTATATTATCGTGAAAACCGTATAATAATAAACATATTTATTTAACTAGTGGTATAAACTTACAGACGGTCATAACAAACGCAATGTTACTATAATAACACATCGTCTAATAACTAATTATACATTTATTTTAACATTATACCTTCAGATTGTCTCTGAGTTCCTAAATAGGTTTCTCAAGTTCTTTCTTATTTTGAACTTAGGTAAAAATATTATGTAGCTGTCCTTCTACTTGCTATAATGTTTTTTTTTTTCAGTCCAAGCTTTTAAAGATATTTTTATTTTAATTTATATCCTTAGCTTCATAAGCAAATTTCATCTCGCTTTCTATATTAGACAAACTCATTGTCACAGAACAACGTTTTTTTATTTATTATCAAATTAATACTCTGGTTGGAGCGAGTGTCAGACTTTTACTAACTAAAACCCACCCGTGATCCTACCCTTTGCGTTCCAGAAACACGATTTCTTTAACGAAAAAACTATAGATAGAGAGATCTATGTAGAGAGAGAGGGAGAGAGAGAGAGAGGGAGAGAGACAGAGAGGAAGGCCAAAGCTAAGAGGGATGGATTGTGTGAGGAGTGATATGAGGAAAAGTGATAGCGTGACTGTTGACAGAATAGA
Source organism: Leucania comma (assembly GCA_958295575.1). Lineage (NCBI taxonomy): Eukaryota > Metazoa > Arthropoda > Insecta > Lepidoptera > Noctuidae > Leucania > Leucania comma. The sequence goes on from OY282468.1 coordinate 11,256,727, forward strand.
ATGGAAGAAAAATACGTCTAGCGCTGACACTAAGTAACACGGACCCTAACTAACTAATACCACCACAAAAAAATGTAAACATAATCTCTACGTAACCTATGTAAGGTTTCTTTCGTAATAAAGTTTAATAGGAATACCTCTTTAAATATTCATGTGCAGTAGGTTACATGCGATAGAATTCAATATCAATGTCACTGAGCACAGCCTGCAAGGTTCCAGAACAATAGGCTGTTGAACCTACGCGATCATAAACCTACTGTTGTGGTGATCTGTGTATATCTTTGTTGTGTATAACATTTTACATATCCTTGTGATCATCTTTGATTACATTTTCTACATTGTTACTTACTGTATTGTTATTATTTATTTTTTTACTATCTCTGATAAGATAGCTGTTGTCTTCGATTTTGTTAGATGGTATGCAATTGGTAAAATCGGCCATCGAGCGAACGAACCCTGTGCAATACCTACTAACTCATACATTGCAGGCTGTCTGGTAAGAACACACAGATGCTGACAAACAGTCTGTTATTATTCCATCTCTTTTGTCCTATACTACTATAATATTTGCTAGGCGAATCCAGGTATTAAAGGTAATTTTACTGGTCATTTGTCCCTTTAAATTATATATTATACCAAAATATGTATTACGCTTAGTCGTAAGATAAAAACAAGTTTGACTCGTAACTAATATACAAACGATATTATATTTCTTTTCAACGCCTTGAGCCAACTCACTTATTATGAAACATCTATTTATAAAACGATGTATCTCATGCAGATTTTTATTTCTAAAAATATAATATTTTCTATACTTGTTAAAAAATTTATCACTTCATGATTTATTTATTTTCGGGAATAGAATTAGTTTCGAATGGAAAAGTTGGTGTTTACTGGTATTGGTAATGATGAGTGGTCCATAAAGCTTTCCTTAGATAGTTAATATAAATCAAGGGCGTATTGATTCCTAATTGGATCTATGAGTGACATAGACGTATTGTAGGAATACCTCGATGATATTAAGTTCTTCTATATATTTAGCTTAATCTGTCCTAGCTCAGAGGACACCGGTGTCCTCTCACATCCACGCCACTATAGGCCTTAATTCCGATGTTTAGAGTCTACTTTTGTATGAACAAGTTGGGTAGTTGTGGATCGAAGTGTTAAGCATAAAGCTACATTTTATGTAGTCACCGTTTATTATAAACTCAAACATAAAATATCCGGTTTCCGAGAAAAGTAACTACTTAAAAGCATTTCAGTTAAACATGAATCGAGTTGAAAATAGAATGGCCTGGTAAATGGGTTACAGTACCCTCCCGTCAGAACCAAAGTATCCTATTTACGTCAGAAGGCCGCCACAATATCTTAAATTGGGACTTTAATTTGCGTAACACTAGTAACATGGCAGCGTGGCGTGGCGCAGCATCTTTCAATTTCCACGCACTTTATTTTCTGCTGTCTCTTGCGCAAAGTTCTAGCGAGCCAACTGTTCGGAAAATAGGAACAGAGACTATAAAATACTGGCCAGTGTGAAGGAAATACGGATCTGCATCCCGCGCGTAATCTGGCCAGTGTGAAGGAAATACGGGCCCGCATCCCGCGCGTAATTGTGCCGTTAATAAATCATATTTAGGTTATAAATATTGATTTTATTGTTACTTCATTGAGGATGTTCGATTTACGAGCGATTTTAATTGTGACTACCTACGTGCACTTTTGTTTTAAATATAATATCTATTGTTGCAATAATGACTCATCTTACTATACTCAGCACAATGGGATTAGATCTTTATCATTTTCGTGTATTTCAATATCTGATATCTGATGATACCTTCCATCCACGACGTGTTTATCTAAACTTGAATACTATTATCAGGACTCCGACAGTCTCATACCACAGGTGTGCATCGAAGATGTACCTACAGGGTGAACACAAACATGTTCTTATGTATAGGTACTAATTGTGTAAAAGGGGTTATCGCACCGTAGAATGTCTTCTGTGAAAGGGATGATTCAGTTGCCGAAATAAAATCATACGTTTCTTTCATAAATATATTACTTGTCTCGTATGGAATCTAATCTTGAAGACGTATTAGATTTGGCTTCAATAATCTCATCAAAAGCCTTTAAGCAGTAGGTACTTTGTGTTGTTTTGTTGACATTGTGAAGTAGAAATGCGTTGTTCTAGAAAATGACTGTAAAGAATGGTCACATTGCTAGTGTAGCCGAAGGGTAGCTGGTGAAGAAGTAGGTACCACAGAGACTCGTCCATCAGGAGCTCTTTACATTTTTTAGAGCTCCCGGCTCAGTATAATAACCACTTATTCGAGTTTTAAACTAAATAATATTTCTATATTTAATCTTCATGCAACACAAAGCTACAAAGGAAGAGCTTTAGGCATTGCCTACTAGTCGACTTAGAGTCAGTTAGATTTTAAGATGACTTTCTGGCCGAAAGGCTCAAAAGATTTTTTAATTTTAATTCTAAATTCCATGTGAGTAATTAAACTTTTTATTACCTCCGATTCTCATATGTCCGTATATGTTACCTACTTATTAGGCAACAAACATTAGGACTTAGTAACGTAACCTACCCCTTGTAACCATTAAGCTTGATATCTAAGTAGGTAAGTAATAAATAAGTAAAGATAATTCCAATACTCAGAGTCTAGACGAATCTATATCATTTTTAATAAACACTCTGAATTATTCAAGATAGACCATAACTACTCCATCTAATTCATGAACATCGATATTATATTTTCTTACTCCGTTCTAATTTTTTTATTATTAATTTTCAACCATAACGACTAAAAATATAAGAGACGAGCTCAACTCAAAGGTCAATTTTCTTCCAGCAAACCATTGAGTGATAAAGAGAGATCACAATAGAAAATAGCATCCAGTGTACAATTACAACTACGGTAACACGAAATCTCACCTTTTTAAATCGTCACAGCCCTTTTCCTTCATGTTATTGTCTTCCAAAACTGAGAACAATTACTACTTATTTCACTATAATACTGAATACCTATTGTAATTGCAAAATGACTGTAGGTTACATCATGTATTATGAATTTATGACGCACGAAAACAAGAAACCATAACAAAATATAATATTCGTCATTTGACGCTTCTAATTACCTACCCCACAAGTTGTTGAAGTTGTTACCATGTTACTTAGGTACTATTTACTTTAAGTATCTATTATGTAGTTAGCGTTATTGTCGTTTAATAATTCAAAAGATATTAAATTATTTTCCTCTTGTTCATTCAACATTAAATGATTACTAAATATTACCAATATTAAATTAATATATATCTTTATCAAATATTTTAAAAGTGTCAACTCATTTTATAACTTGCTATAGCGATTTTAACTACCTACGCAAAAATATATATTTATTATTAGTCTGTAAGCTTTCTGTAAAAACAAATAAATGAAAGAGATATTTAAAATTCTGCAATGTTCATGCTAATTTTAATTGCCACAAAATAATTCAATAAATTAAGCTCAATCCAAAATAAAATGCATAGCTTAATGTCTAATTTATAAAGCGAGACGATAGAAAACATGCCACTATTTGTGGTCCTCGTTATTTGGAATATCATTGATCCGCTGTAAGCGCCACTTTCACTACAATTTCGTTTATATTTTGATTTATTTACGTTATAAATAACACGGTGTCTGAACACGTCACCGATAAAATCCGGCTTCACTTTCTGATGTCGGAGGACCAAGCTTATTCGATTTGCTGGCGATTCGGACACTTAAAGTAGTTTTGGTAAAGTTTTTTTTTCATATTTTAAAACTTTTATCTAACTGTACTAAACAGTATGTGTCTGAGTCGTCACTGAAAAATTATATTGAAATAAAAGTGTGTTACAGTGTTTTTCATTCTTGGGGACTATGTCCGAATATATTGTATCCGAATCGTCGGCAACTTGCTTATTCGAAGAACCCTGTAAGTAAAATACAATGCCTAAGGTCCTTACTCTATCTTTGTTTTTAAAGTATAAAATTATGGTAAAATATTTCGTATCTCTGTATATCATAAATGTAGTGTGTAGGAGCGCTTGTTTAGCATACAACCATAGGCAAGGGTCTGACAGTCCAAAGTGAAAAACGAGTATCTACGTTTATTTTAAGATTTTTGGTACTGAAATATATAACGATTTTATCTTTTCTTCCAACGCTCTAATATTACTTTTCAATGAAGTACTTCATTTTAATAATTTTATAAAATGAATACTGTATGGTAAAAATTGTGACTTTTATTGTACTTCATAACTACCTAGGCTTGGTTTTCATAATGGGTACATAGAGTTGAAAAGAAAACACTGAAAATACGAGAAAATTGTTGAAAAAGTAACGTGAGATTTCTTGGCACACTGTGTTCCACCTGAAACTAACTCTCTACTCCGATTACTTTTAAGTGACACTGTCTGAAAAACTAATAGTAAAGAACTATAAAATATCGTATATTCCAGATCATTTTTAAATGAGTTCATACATTTGGTGACTCGCCAACAAAAGAACTTTAGATCTATCTGTATATTTTGTTCTTTTCATTTTAAGTGTTTTTGTGTACCTACATAAATAAAAATCTTTAAGAATGAAAGCAGCAACTCTGCAAGCACCACACAAAGTGACCTTTATGTTGCGCAAGAGATTTCTTTCACAAATCCATGACGAGTGACGTTTTAGATCTGTGTATCAGTGAAGGGCGCTACGACTAATGTATTCGTTTACAGTTGAACCGGCGCTGGCGCACTCGATCGACCACTTTCACTGCGGCTGCGCATAACGCACCGACGCACGAGACTGATGGACATGGCCTTTACGTCACTATACCCTAATTATATGCTAAATAGAAAAGATATTTGAACTTATATATTATAGTTAAAAAAAACTCCACCCCGAGGATAAAAAACATCAATATACTCGTACATGTTATGTCATCTAATGATTGAACTGCGGATTTAAAAAAAAAGTGCAGAAATATCGGAACTTGGCTCATAGTACAGAATTATTGAGCCGTATAAAAATAGAAGTGATGTCTACATAAAGTTAATAGAATTGAAATATTAGATTTTATTGCAAAAATAAAAGTGATGGGTGACATTTATGTAATACAAAATGTACCTATCTACGACCTACGTAGATCCTACATCAGATCTAGTATATGTAGAGATTACGCAATCGGTGATAGATACGATACAGGTGTCGAGATGCTGATAAATATTACGTCTAACTGCAAACACTACTTGATTTTGGCGATGAAACCCACTACGACAAATTGTAAATAGAAACTTATAATAATCCTGATATATCACTTATGTTTTTGGAGGATAGCAAGAAAGAGCATTTCCGTAACGTAATGTATGTTGTGTCACATATTTCTGACACGCCTTTTCACTTTCACACATGTAAGTATAAGAGCGTCATTTATCAATATAGTTATCTGGTCTCAAACTTCAACACGAATATTAATTACTTGTTTAATATAAATTTACGTATTATTGAGTAGGTACTAATGGGCCTCTCAGCGCCCATACACTGGACCCACGGACCCTACGCATGACCCTTATGCACTTTCTAATATTTAAATTAGATAACAATTTATAATGGTTTTCACTTCGTATATCGTCCAAGTTAATTGATATAACGTCACACACTAAACTGGTATTGTTGAGTGCGTAAGCGCAATGGCCCGATAACACCGCCCGCCCGTTATACTGACACATAACTCATATTTTACTGCCATTATGAATTTGTAGTTTAGATCTTCAATAGTTACGAAGTGTCTAAAAAAAGCTTTCCTATAGTTGCAGCTGCCGTTTCTATTTTGACTTCTCTTGTTATAATTTAGCAGAAGAAATTATCCACACTTCAGGATTTTACAATATATTCGACGTCTTTTGAAACCCTCAAATTTTCTTTACAGTTCAGTTCTTCATGTGATTGATTATTAAGAAGTAGCTAGTACCTACTCTGCTTCAGATTCTTTCAGGCTTTTTTATATCATTACTTAATAGCATTTACTTATCTACTATATTTAAACCAATCACTTAACAGGTCAACCAACTTTAGGCACATCATCTTAGTTCTTACATAACCAGTCGATATTTGATCATCACTAAAATTTACTGCTCGTTAAACGTTCGATGAAGTATCGCAGTTTTACACTAGTTGTAAACCTGGATATTAAAATATTATATGCAAATATTGAGCCGATCGGTCAAAATATTTTGGTTTGCTTTACGGCCATAATAATAAAATTTATTTGAGTATGAACCTCGCTCCAATTTCGTATAAGTGTATCAATACCTACACGTTCATTACGTGGGCTACTTTTAACTTTTCCTCATCAAGTACTTCATTAAATACCTACGTTGTTAAACACGAAAATAGAAAAAGTTCAGCCCAAAAACATGGTATAAATTTAAATAAAATAAATTGATAAACAACCGGTAACTTTCAGCACTATTTTTTATAAGGTTTGCAATAAATAAGAAAGTAATATAAAAAGTGGTGACATGCCAAATTCTAGCAATTAACTCTGTCAGTGGTGTACGTTGTCAAGTGTCTGGCGAAAAACACTTATCTACTCGTATTTCTTTTCGTTTCTGCTTTCCTAGTCCGTCACGGTCGGGATCGTTTAGTCACCTCTGACGCAAATGTCTCAACATTGATTCTGAACCGATGTCCTCTGCCAAACGCCTCATGGCTTTCTAATGTATAAGAAGACGTTTGAAGTTCAAACATTTCTACAACACTTTGTTCTTTATTAGTTTTTTGCCCTCATCTCCTTTAATTCGATTGATTGTCAGCTACAGCTACATACGCATTTCAGTGATCATCGAAGTATCTAGCTATCTTTTTTATATTTCAATTTATAAAGATATTTACTGCTGAAATTTTGTCGTAAAAACCTAGACATAGTATGGTAATAAAATAAAAAGAAATGTTTTAAAAACAAAATAAAAATACATGAACGATAACGTTGATATTTAGTATAATAACAAACATAACATTCAATCATGCTCTAAACTTGCTTGTTTAACTCCTCAACCAGGTTCACGCCTTCTAGCGAGATTGTTTTATTAAATAAATCATTGGTGAGGAGAAAAAAGTTGAGATGAGTGACGTAAGAGCACAGCTGTCCCTACCGTCGCCGTCGCGAAGGCAACTTGACACACACGCTATTATTTATAATTTTAAACACTTTTATCAGCATTAATCTTCCGTTGGTGGCGACGCGCTGGTGGGTGACGCGATGACGTCCTACCTGGCTGCCAGACCAACCCACGGGCCGGGACCTTCACGCGAAGGTAACAGAAAAACATTTCTGCGTAAAAACCAAGTTCAGCCGTTGCTATGCGAAGTTACAATGAAATTGATTAGCCATGCAACAATTTCAGGATGGCAATTACTTAAAAACGGAATGCCTTTTAAACATCTATTTCAAAACACTGCCATATTTTAGAACCGTATGTTCAGATACATACATTTTTAATAACACTCAGGGATTACAATAAAGTCTACTTCGTCCATTCTATGTGCATGTGTTTTTTGAGAAAGGTAAATAAAAAACTATGTCAGCTGCTAATCAGTTCACGTGTGTTGAAAAAGTGAATTGAAGCAATGATGTTGTACAAACATACGCAACTACATAAGTACATTATGTTGTTACTTATATTGAATAACATTAATAAAGTGTAGGTGCATGCTTGCTTGGCACATCACTCAAATATTATGAAGACAAAAGTTTGTATGTATTTGTGTATATGTTTATTACTCCTTTACGCTCAAACAGTGGATCGGATTTGGTACGCGGGTAGACTATGGAACAGCACATAGGATACTTTATATCCTGGTAATATGTACCGCTGTCAGAAGCAAAACTAATTAATTGATTACTAACAATATTTATCAACACACTGAAAAATGTCGAAGGTGAAGTGGTCACTTATCATAAACACGCGGTATATTGGTAAACCTCGCGAGGTAGTAACCGCAGCCATGGTGTATAAACAAGCAACCAAAGCTATCGATCATGAGCATGTTTATATTGGTAGACTGCGACCGCGTTATATTTCGCTAATGGTCCGCAAACAAGTCGTTATAGACAACAATAGATGTCATTTTTCTGATCCAAAGTCTGCTCGCTATACTATTGTTCAATAATATAATTTATTTGAGAATGTGGTTTTGTAACAACTTGACTCATTCCTGCAGCTGGTTCCGACAGACATGCAACTTATATTTAGCCAAGTCCCCCATAAAGCGAGTCCTGACACCAAAATGGGACAACGATCCAGAATTACAAGAAAACCTAAATATATCATTGTGATATTCTGGAAATTCTGGAAAGCAACAAAAAATCAGGTTGATATACTTTAAAAAATAATTTATTCTTCTCGTTAAGTGATCATCACCAAGCATTTTGCAGGTTCCGAGAAAAAACGCTGTCATTAGTCACAGTCAGCTCGTTACAAGTTATATTTTGTTAAATTACCGCGATCTATAGTATTCGGTTGTTTCTCTTAACTATACCTAAGTGTTGCTACCTAGTTTCATATATATTTTATAATATTTTACAGTCGGTCTACCTCGTGTCAAGGATGACAGTCAAAGTTGTGATTTTTGGACGAGAACCAAAGTGTCACCGATTTCATTAATTTATGAATGAACGCACTAAACGTTATCCTCAGAGAAGTGGAAAGATTTGTCATATACACTCGACTTTTTACGCAGAAAAGGCGTAGACACTTTACACATTAGAGTTTGTCTCCAACTAGACAACGGAAGCCGAGTGTCACGACGCCCTACACCGAACATACGCGCGTAGGTGGCCAAGAGTAATATTTATACGACGTGTCATTTTTACAACTTTCAACGTTGACATATATATAATTATGTGCCAATCATAATATAGGTCGTTGACTTCAGAATATTATTTATTCAAAGGCTCTACAAATTAAAATGATTAAATCCACCGATAAAGGTACTGACAATTACTGGAACAAATAATTTAGTGCCCTAAGAATAGACAACAATTCAAGCGAAGGTTAAACCACGACCGTACGTTCCAATCGCTAGATTCTGAAAGTCGCGAATACTGAGACGCGCACAGGAGCCAAATAATTTTGTCAGAGATTTAAACACAGATTTTCCACCGTCACGCATTATTATCTAATTAACGAATTATATTTATGGGTTGTAATATTAGTTACTCTACCGTGTCCTTAGAATTTAACATTTTAATGAACGTAGTATAAGTATCAATAGACTAGCCGAATCTTTACTCAAAGAAATGATGCAACATGTGCATTGTATTGTCTACTAAATCAATTAGCTGCTGCCAGTGACTTCCCTCACTTGATAGTAGAAAATTACTCCATAAGAACGTACTCTGAAAGTCTTGTGTGCTTTTCCAGGACATAGTCTACCCGTGACCGTGATTGTTTTCTATCTAAATTCGTTCAGCCGTTTGAGTTTGAAGAAATAACACACACATTCACAAACTTTCGCCTTAAAACATTACTAGCTTTTGTCCGCGGCTTCGCTCCCGCTCTACCCTACTCTACACAACTCTACCCTACTCCACCCTACTCTATCACACTCTCTCTATGATAGAATTCACATAATTTAAACATCCAATATTGTAAGTATTTGTTTCTCCATGATTGCCAAACGGTAACATTATATTTCAAGTTTAATAAACAGATGCATTCACGAGTATTACGTTCGATGACATAAGAGCTACAATCATTTGGTATCTAAACTAGTTTTGCGAAGTCAATCCGCCTTCGGGCATACCTACATACAATGTTGCCGCTGAACATTAAACATAACCGAGACCCGTGTTACATTACAAATGCTCTACATAATCGTCGATTAGTTAGTCCGCCACAAAAGCTTATTCGATCTCTTTTAAAGTTCTTTGTGTTTTGGAGTTATTGGATATAGCCAATCCTTAATTCATTGAAGGACTCATAGTTAAATGTGAAATTTTAACTAACTGTTGCATCATATTATATGTTACAGTAGACCAGGTACTTGTGATCGTATCCTTTGTTTATCAATTCATTGTCAACATCATTGCGATCTCGTAATTTCCTAGTGCTTGCAACCGTTACAGATCCTTGAATAAAACAATTGAAGCCACTGTTTAGAGTTTCCAAACCGTTTTGATTGTTGTAGAAACCGGAACCTGACAATATTATACTTGCGAAGGCGTAATGCTAAGTGGTGTGCAAAGAACACATAGATAAAGTTACGTTTTTGTATTGGTTTCAAATTTTCCAGTAACTTTTGTGCGGTTCGGAAGAGGAAGGAAAATGAGTAATCCGGTAGTTTAACTTCAAACTGAATGCTGGTTAACAGGGTACTTGAACCGTAGCAGGCATTTAGGTATCTATTTACAATGTTGAAATATTTACTTAGAAGCGAGAAATTAATGGTTACAAAACAAAGCGAACAAAATCATTGAATGGTTGAAGAGAGATTTTAAATATGCTGAAAACTTCCACGACTCACCGATAAAAGCTATTTTACAATTTAATATACTTTTTTATACGGAAACAAAGCCCATTCGTGACAAAGGTAAAGGTTTTTAACATGAATTTGAAGCGTGTTCCCAGAATCGCGTGCGCGCCAGGATCACGACAAATATTAATCACCACCGCATACGTAATAAGTGAACTATACGTTTTTAAAAGCAAGACTACGTCGAATTTATCGTTGTTTGTAATAAAGAAATTATGTTGGCAATGAAACAGACTTCTTGGGGACTTTAACTACGTCTAACTCTTGTTTTGTTTTGCAAAAAAAACGTTCGTGGATATTTTCGCTTTTACAATATGAGCAGCAACTGTAACATCTAACTGTTTTACATATATTTGAGGTTTTACACACGACACGATGGTAGATTATTGAGATGATAGACCCATCAGAGAGCTTAGCGCAATCTAAAAACCTTTAATAAAGACTTTATACAAGAAAACCGCGTTTTTAATCGAGGCACCAATCGTTATGCTAATTTCTTGCAGGTAAGCAATGAATATTTAATGCGTGTGGACATAATGGGTATTTTATATTCATGGGGAACAAGTTCAAATGGTTCAATGGTCTTTGATCGCGATGCACGTAATCGCTAATGACGGCCCTACTCCACTGTTCGTCTGTACTTAAACGCGCGCTTTTTGTTGCTTTGTACGCAACGCAGAGTATCTCTACCGGAATCGGATGTTGCTCACTAACGGTTTTGTTCAGCATCTTTTTATTCTACTTGTTGTACACAAAGGCTAATCATACTTTTGCATCAAAGACTTGTAAATCTTTGATGGTTTCTATTTTCAGACGATGTTCTAGTTTGTTATTGTATTTTTTATCAATTAAGTGCAAAAGCATAAACAAGTAAATGAATCGAGGGCGTCGATAAAAATCCCTGTAAAAATGTGATTAGGTATTTTTTATTTGTCTAAATAAAGGCCGTCTGTAGATGCCGACTGCGATTAAAACTAAGTCATTGTTTAAGTATAAGGTACATCACCTAGTTTAAAACTTTTAAAACCGAATCCGTCCCGATTTGTCTCCGCATGTTCGTGCTGCTTGTGCTGATTCTGACTCATCAATTAACATACTGTTAACATGTAATTGGTTAGACACCTTAATTGACTTCTGTTTTTTGAAATATATGATTTACTTATAAGTTTCGCCCGTATAACAATTTAGGTGAAAATTATCCTTCAGGAAATTCTACTAACCAGACAAAATAATTTAATATCCACACTATATACTATACCTAACGTCAACGGATATCACAAAAACCCTAAGACATTGTAGATATGTTTTCACTTAACTTCCTAACGGACGCCACGTTTTGGCAGCATCCGATATAATAATCTTTCAAAACAAAGGTTAAATATACAATATTAGAATATCACTCGTTGAATTCATAATCTAAATATCGTAAATGTGAGGTGGGCACTGACGCACGGTGAACTACTCTATCATCAGGAAACCTTTCAAGTCAGACGTCAGACGTTGACTTCGACCAAGTTGAAAGAAAGTCGCGAAAACTGTAGAAATATCAAACGTTTTGTAAACAGACATCACAATAGATACACAAAAAGTTTGGCAATTTTTCATCAAACTTGAAGTCTTGAAGTTTGTTATCCAAAGTTTGGAAAACTAAGAAGTTAACTGACACATGAAATGAAACAAATCAAATAGGTAGGTACCTACTATAAATATCCAGGTTTAGATATTTTGAGAATGTAACCACTTTTGATACCGTGGCTAATACTAATAGATATCTTAGTTGTCATGGCTAATAAAAATAGGTACCTAGTTTTTATCGTTTACAACAAAATCTAAAACAGTTAAGTTAAAATTAGAATACGGAAGGCGTTAACCCGTGGCATTGTTAACAATGGGTTAACCTCGCAGTGTTTCTACAATTACCATTAAAGCAAAGTAATTATAACTCAGAAGTTATATTGCTTCAACACGAGTTCTTCAGGTCTTACGGAAACAGATAATACCTATACCTAAGACTTTTTTTAATCTTGCCATTGAAACCAGCTACAATAGTAAATGGTTTCCAAAAATGATTTAGGGGCCGAAAGGTTCTGGAGTGGCTACCGCGTACAGAAAAACTGGAAACCTGGTGAGATTTACGGAAACCCGATTATAGGACCGTTCATTGTGGCGACACTTGGAGGAGGCCTATGTCCAACAGTAAACGTCTTTTGAAAATAATGATGATAATGATGATTTAGAACAGCTTTAGTTGTAAACAACAACATCATCTACAACAAGGACAAACGAATGAATTTTCGTTTGTGTCACAAATATTCATAAATATTTCCTCACTTTCATCCTAAAATGACTTGTTAGTATTTTTGTCTCAGAATCCATACTAAGGTCATTTTATGAGGCATTATTATTAAAACTTTTTACCCATTGAAAATCTATTATTAACAATGACGTACGTCATGCTTATAACTGATATAAGACGTAAATCAAATCTACTCATACCGTAACAGTTCCAAGAGAAACAGTATTACCGACACTACAGTGATGATTTTGATGGAACGTGCAATGTTTATAAGTAAATATTATATGAAATTCATATTTTATGGCATTGTTTTATGGCATCCAGGAGATCAAAGAGATTTATCCCGTAACACAACAGCTTATTCAAGAAAAGGGTAAATAAATAATAAACCCTATAGATTACACTACTTGGTAGCTACAATTTAATGATCCATAATACCAGTCATAAAAATGTCATAAAATTTAGAAAATAACGTTTTCGTGTGCTAATGTTTTTCTGAAACCCATTACGAACGGAGATACGGACCCGGAAATTAATAAAACCTGAAGAGATACAACAGCCTATTAACTTTACAAAGGCATTCTGAAGGAATTTGTACGAAGAATATTGCAGGGCTTAAAAATACTTAAAAAACGTTATCAGTTTTTAATGTTCCCACTGCTGGGACTCGGACTTCCTCTCTAGGGAAGGGAATGGGTCGTAATTCACCACGCGAGCCCTGTACGGGTTGTTGGTGTCACATTCTAGTACAAGTCGGTTTGCTCACGATGGTTTCCTTCACCGTTTTGAAAGCAGTGGTGATAAATGAAGTAAATTACCCATGACTATGACCACCACTGCTCTATATAATATATGTATAATATGTATGATTTAGTTCAGTTATTAAAGCCTATTTTAAATTTTCTGACCTATTTATACACACTATGTGTACATTGGCAGAGAATTCAAACATATCTGTATGTGCTAGGTAATTTTTGTGTTAACACTTCGATCCACAACTACCCAACTTGTTCATACAAAAGTAGACTCTAAACATCGGAATTAAGGCCTATAGTGGCGTGCATGTGAGAGGACACCGGTGTCCTCTGAGCTAGGACAGATTAAGATATTTAATTTATTTTAATTTATTTTTATTTTAATGTTTGCGGGGCAAAATTGGCCAGAGATTGCCCTAGACAGGGAAGTTTGGAAGGAGAAAGGGGAGGCCTTTGCCCAGCAGTGGGACACACAATAGGCTCTCAAAGAAAAAAAATTTTTTTATTATTATTATTATTTTAGTTCATTTCTATTTTATTTGTAATTTAATTTAATTCACTTTTAAATGTTAATTATAATTTAATTTTCTTATTTGAATTTTATAGTAATTTTAATACAATATAAATGTAAGCTGCTGCTTTTGTGAACAGCCAGTAAGGAACGCTGACAACTGAGATACAGGACTTATGTCCTAGTTTGGGTGTCAGAAGGTGGTTTACTGCATGCATCACATAGCCTAATCGCAGTTAGGATCATATCGATTAAAAAATGTATTTTATGTTTCGCTCCATCTGTATTAGGTGTATGTATGAATAAATTATTATTATGCCTACAATATATCCCTCACCCAACTCTCTAGTATACTATAACTCGCAGGTATACTGAAAGTTTTTTTATCAATAAGCAGCACCTTTGTGCTCTTTTAGCTGTATTATTTTGTTATTTTCAATTTTAAGTATAAATAAATAAATGAACAAATACGTACTTTGAATTTTGGTAAATTTCGAATTGTTTTGTATCTTAATTCAAGCAGTACAGAGCAACAGTGTAGATAAGTAATACATAAACAGGAATGTAACGAAACGAATTAACTGTTGTATTCAATTCAATAAGTTTGTGCCACCATCGTGTCCCATTGTTTATAAGAGCTGTTTAACCTGTTGCAAAACCTCGCCGCGTTAAGTTGTGCTCGTAACGAACTGCCGGCGCCGGCGCAAGACAAAAGAAAACGAGAGTGAAGTAAATCACTACAACGTCACTTTCAAATTAGGAACTAGCATTACAGCACACTATTCAGATTACATTATCCAATTAACGGATTATAACACGTGTGAATGCAAAATCGTGAAGACAAATAAACAATATTTGAACAAGTTTAAAAATACATTGACTCCTCATTTCAATTCTCACAACGCTTTTGACGTTTTATTAAATTGTCAAAACAGCAAATGGACGTTTCCCAGAAGCGTGGGAGTGTTCCGATGTGGTGCTGAAAGTAGGTCGCCTTCACCGGAAAAAAGGAAAATTTTTACCTACTGCAATCGGTTATAGTTATTAATAATGCACTATTAGGTCATTTTTTTGTTCCACGTTGACAATATGGATGACAAGCAATCTAAAAGAACCAGGTATCGATTAATCTTGTTTCAACAAAATCTGATTTATGAGGTTCTACTTAAAGGCACCCTGTAGTTTCGCTGTTTGTTTTTCGAGGCTAGAATAACCAATCAAAGCAACGAAGCATGCCAGTCACATTGTGAGATACAGGAATCGGTAGTTGTGAAATCCGCCGGCAATCAAGTTTCCGCTAACAAATACTTACTTCGCCTTAAATTGCTTGCGCCTGCGCTTCTCCACTTTCGAGTTTGTTGACTCGAGAGAACATTTCACTTTTTTCGTGTCTCTCAGCGAGTTCTTTGGTGTGCCGAAACTCTTATCGATTACGTAGTGTTGCATAAACAAACCTGTCTTCGACCGATTGAACCTTGTGTTTTATGTAATTTTTTTACGCTTTATTTTGGTTCGACGCACTTACCATAATATGTTTGATCCAAAATGAAAAACAAATTTAATTTTGTATGCATTTACAGTAGCTTAAAGATAAGTTGTACATTTACATGCAAATGTGTCAGCAGGTAATCTATTATCAAGAGATTTTTCACGTTATTATACAAAAATAAACCCAACTTCTTTTCGATAAAACATAAAATAAAGAAAAAAAATCACCCAGTAAACTTACATAACGAAAAAAGAATGCTGTTTCGCTAATGAAAAGCATAATGGCAACCATTTAAAATGAAGCGAGGCTATCAGGCAGCCGCTGCACAAGCCCATTGTTTGTAATTCCGAATAGGTATTGTATTAGTTATTTCTAGTGAGTTTTTACTGTGTAACTGATAAGCACGCAATGTCACGGTTGCTCTATACGAGTCGTGAGGGAGAAAGTACATGCGAGTGAGTTGTGCACGATTGTAGCTTAGCACGCACCGCTGTCACAAGACATGTGTCAGAGAATCTCTCCTTGTGTACAAAATTTGTCAAAACCCGAAACAAATGTCTTGGCACTTGTACTAGCTACGTCTGCTGGACAGACTCCAGCAGAACAAGTACAAGGAAAACAGTCGGGCATCGGTCTACTGCTCCTACCAGCATACCTACCTACGCAGTTAGAATGTTTACACGCTTGCAAAGGCAAATCGTGAACAATATACCAAAAGAACAAGTTAATAACCCATAAACGTCTGCACTGATCTCTTGATGACCATTAAATCTTTTTACAAGTTTAGATCTGGTCTCACAACTACGAGATCCGAATTTCACTGATCTAACCAATATTTTTAGAGATCTATTCTTAGAAAGCGAAATACCAGTAGGCTTTAAATAATATGTTAATTTCTTTTATTACTATTCGTCAATCTACCACTAAACCTGCGTGTAATATATCTAACATGTTCAATATATTTACATAAAATCGCAATTATTTTTTATAGATTTCGCCTTATTTTTTGCACTTTTATCATGTGAAAGAAGATTTACTAAGTTGAGGAATATGATATTTCTGGTAAATTACTGCAATCATCAGAAAATTGCAGACAACTTTTTTCAATTTGCACTAAATTGGTTAATTACTAAACCGCAAGTTAAGTATTATACAGTGATTGCGGGTTGAATCCGGGTATTTATCAATATGAATTTTTAAACATTTCTAAATTTATCAGCGACATTACTCTTGCCGATGATCGCGATTGTCATCCGTAGAACTTTGATAGTCTGGCCATCAGACTATCTAAGAAGTATCGTGTTACTCAGTAACTGGGTTGTGGAGTTCTGACAGTCGCTCCATGTAAAACCCAGGTATTCGCATCGCATCCGGTTAGACCAGAAGGCTTGGGATCGCCTATAATGGATTGGTAATGGAGGAAAGGCTGGGGAGATGATTAAGTAAAGTGTCATACAGAGAACTAAAATAACGGACATATGAAATCGATTGGGATCACCCAACACGGAACAGTACAAGATGGTCTGGTACAACATGCAATAGATTAAGAAAATGCTGGTGAGCAGACACAAAAGCGGGGTTACGAGAAAGAACCAGTCACGAGTGTCCTCACCGACCTCGCCCGCATCCCAGTTTACATGAATATTATTGATTATGACAGCTTAATAACGACACGGTGGAAAAAGGTCAAGGGCAGTGCATCCAAGTGCCATACCTTGGCACTTTCATGATGGCAGGGTACATGCATTATTCAGATAGGTTTATGGTTAAAGAAACGCTAATTTAAGAACATGTCTGTGTTTTCACGTTTCTTGATATCTTAGAAAGCTGTATTTCCAGAGATTCACAGTCGTAAAGTTAATAAACAAAGACAGAGCTAAAGATCTGATGATAGACTCATCCGCAAAATTTACATTTTGTTGTAGGAATGGATGCCGCCGGCCGGTGCGGATTGTTTACTATAATCAACATAATAAAGTAGTCTAAATTATTTATAGATCTACGATTAGTCAGTAAATTTTTACCACCGATTTTATAGATTTAGTTACATAAATTGATGTTGATAGCGATTTTTCTCAGTGCGGTTTATTGTACCAGTGTACCAGCTGATTTTTTGCAACTACGGTAGCATAAAGAATTTGGTAAAATTTTATGAAATACAATCTGTAAATTGTTTCTTGACTTCTGGTGCGGAACCGTTCTGGCCTGTAACACTGCTAGGCTAGAACATATGGCACTCAGATTTATAGGCTGACCACTGTTGTTCCACGAAAGCTCATAAACTTCATATCTTGTCACGTTTAGTGCTTCGTTTGTTGGCAATCAGTGGTAACATTTAGCACTGCATGCGTGGTGTGACCGGTTCCATTTCCGTCTGGACCAGCGGCTGCGCATGCGCACCTCTCCAACTGCTCATTGTTCTTCACAACTTTCTTTTCTTAATTTAACTTCACGCACAAGTACATACTTTCAATTGTGCACGAGTGCACTATGGAGTATGGGAACGGTTCATTTCGCAGATTTCACGGCTCTAACATGAAGTTGATTAACAACTGTAACTGCTGTTGTATTATATTTTCCTTATTTACATACGTATAATGATTACGTTATGTATACGACTAGAGATATCATCATTGCCATTATCAGCACGGGTTTAATTGTATTGTTCAACTTATCTTAAATACATCGCTCATTTTTGTAACCTCGTGGCTATGGTGGAAATGGAATGAAATGCTCTAATTAAACAATTTATCTATTATCTGGTTAACATTATAGTGTAGTGGGCACGCGACACACTAACCCACATATCTGCTGTTAATCACGCGTGACAAACACAATCATTCGCGTGCGTAAACATAAGCACGAATGAATTCTTTGTCTGTGCTATTCGTTTCAATTACTAACCGTCTCGCTACGTTGCATATTATAAACAATATCTTTTGGTTACATCCTCTTTGCTTGTTTTCCACAGATTTCTTAGTGTTGTGGATAATTCTGTTACATTCATCAGTCACTAGTATATTCACTCATAACCATCAAACTCAAACTCAAAATAGTTTATTTTACATAGGCCTACATGGGCACTTATAAAACGTCAGAAGCTAGCGCACGGTTCCAATTGGTCGTTTCCTATGGAGAAGAACCGGCAAGAAACTCCATGGTTACTCTTTAAAAAAAAAAGTGATTCTTTCTACAATATTTTCATACTACAATATTAATAGATATGAGAGGACAATGTAGACCGGTCAGCTTTGTACTCAAAATCATTATCTCATATCGTTTTCGGTAAACGACGTCGCAGAGTTGTTACATTATGCTGCTATTATTCTTCGTGTTTGTTATGATACCTAGTTGTATTACAAACCGTAATATGTTTGCGGTGGAACGGCGGGTGTGGAGGAAGCGGCGCGGGCGCGTGATGGAGTCGTTGGCACGGTAACTAGAGCACCGAATGACACCGTGAGGATAATGCACAAACTAGATCTGTGTGCCTCAGCGCCTGCGCCCACTGTCTACTCGACAAACTTTCGTGCTCTGTTTCACCTCCACAATTAACTGTCTGCCACGCTGTGCAAACATATTTTAGATATGCGAGCCATACGACACCTTTGTCGTTCCAATTTCATTGTGAAGAACCGAGAATATGAAACCTTGTAGAAACCTACGTATCTATACGTTCCCATCACGACTGTAATCTCTTATTTTTAGATCAGGCAGAGGTGAACATACTTCCTTATTGTCCTCACAAAGTCAAAATTTACCGATTTCAATACTACGTCATGATGAAACAATATCAGATAGGTACAATCCCAACTCACAAATAAGAACTTTAGCGTCTAGTACACCACTCGACATTCCGCACAAGTTACACAGACTGTCTTAAAGTTTACTTCCGAGTAAGACAGTCTGACCCTTATTACGCAACGTCGACAAAAACGGTCTGAATATCGAGTGGTGTAATAGAGGGTCTATTACACCACTCGATATTCAGACCGTTTTTTATCTGTCTTGAGCCGCAGGAACGTTTGAAAAAGTTGCCATGGCTCCGGAACGCAAAAGGCAACTAAAGGACATGGAATCGCTTTTGAAAGGAAAATGAGCCCTGGAACCCAAGGTAAAGAAGGAACATAGGATGGTTTTAGTCAATAAATCTTAAACAGCCTCCTGCTCCACCCAAGCGCGATAGATTTACCAACTAAAAAAAAAGGGCACAGGTTGGTTTATCTACCTGTTACACCCTCTCGCTCCACCCTATAGCGTGGGAAATCATCCGATGACTCATTAGATGAAGTCGTCTAACTCAAAAAATATATTTAAGTACTTTTGGAACAGAATGCATGGAACTCAGGTCTCTACCCGAGAAAGAAAAAAGAAAGAAAAAAAAAGGAATTTATTTGGTACAGCATGAGGCGAGACTAATTAAGCCATTCTTAAATCATCCTTGATGTTCAATTAACTAGTCCAAATAATAATGCACCACTCCGATCTTTAGACTGTACGTGTTTTTCACACTTGTAATTATACCGCTTGGACTCCTGCCCGCCCCGTAATAACAAGCGTATAATTGTACAATAATACAACGACACAACTATATTTATTTCATAATCATGTTCTATTCTGAAACCGTATTTTCAGAAAACGTATTTACTACGTAAGTTTCGACTGCCACAAACAGTTGTCTGATTTTCTCTAAATTTTTCCAGGTAGGTACTTATCCATTTCTTTTTTCAAGGCGCTTCTTCAACCGTCGCAGCATCTGCGGTGCCCTTACAACCTCATGCAAGTTAGGGAAATAACACATGTGGACCATTAGACACACTAACACCCGTATTTATAAACAAGTAAAAACTAATTACTTGAGTAGGAAAAAGTAACTACTTAAGTAACAATTTGTATTCTATAGTTAAGAAAATTCGATTTTTTTTATGAAGATTTCTAACCTCAAGTAATGACTTAATAAGAAATTATTTAGCAACAAGTAATTAATTCTTTAAAAATACGGCTGTAAGTATAATTTTGTGAATTTTGTAGAACAAAATGCTATTATATTGTAGCGGTTGTTAATGATTTGATTGGCAGCAACATCTTAGATAGAATGTACTAATAACAACAAGCACATATTTCTGTCGACAATCCGGACACTGATAATTATTGATAGCTGCACATGCCAACACGATCAGTAGATTCCATTCCTTCAGTAGTTCCTTACAGTGATCTATTAAAAGTTCCACATGTTCGTGTACACTATACTCGTATAAGTACTCTATGGTCAGTTCCATACATTACTATGCATGGGGTTGCCAAACGTACAAAGTTCCTCGTACAAATACGAAATTTATGGTCTGCTGTACGAGGTACGAGGACACGATCAAGCTCGTACAAATATGTACGAGATTTTGTCATAAGATATTTTTATAATATTTATTATTGTGGAGTAGCTGACTCGGCAAACTTCGTACCGCCTAACAATCGATTTTTTTTTTCGTGAAGTTTTCCATATTTTCTCACCGTTTAAACCTTCCCTGGAGTATCACGAATATTTTAAGACCAAAATTGACCAAATCGGTACAACCATTTTCGAGTTTTAGCGAGAATAACGAACAGTTATTAATTTTTATATACAAGAAGAAAAAAAATTGTACCGAATTTGGTTTTTACACGTTGTTTACATTGAATTGCGCTAAATAAAAATGATCATCATTATTAATAGTTTGCATAGAAATCGTAAATAATATATAGAGATGAATCTATTCTCCAAGGTATTTTCTATAGACTCATTTATTTCCTAAAGAAGACACAATGTTTTTTTTAACCAGAGCATTTTTTTTTTTTCGTTTGTTACTGCAAAATATTAGACTGTGTAACATCCATATTCTAATGGTAAACAAATTCATACGAAATCATGGCTTAAAGGCAAAAGGATAGATGGATTATGGATGTTACATATTCTAATATTTTGCTGTATTTGGCAGCAAATGTATCAAGTCAACTTTCTCGGCAAACTTCGCTGGGGTAGTCAACACTACAATCATAAATCATAAATATCTCCATTTTACCGGGTTTGCGCCTGTTTCAATGATGCCACATATTGTTCAATTGCGCAGACACTTGAGATACTAAACTACATCAATTTTATAATATAATATTCACTAGGAATCAATTTGCGAATAATTTATACAGCCGCTGAACTTCACTCGAAGAAATTCCACCAAAAAACCAATCTTTTGTTCCTTCTAAAAGTGTTCAAAACGATCGTTGCATCTATCATTGTCCTTTCTCTCAGCAACGTATTTGTTGTTAAATCTCTACCAGGTGCCAACTCGCCTAGTACAAAACTTTTTATGCATAGCAGCAGGCATCTTGCTCGATATGAGTGTAATACAAATCTTTAGTCCTCGTTTAGAATATTGATCAGACTTGCGAGTACCTAAGTAACCATGTGTAATGTGTTATCGAGTCTCTAGACTTTCCCTGATATTGTTTCCATTTCATTTGATTTTTAATTCACTTATATTTGTTCTAACCTAAGGTTATTGCAAGATTTGATTGCAGACTTCAATGAACTTTATTAGTTATAGTTTTAATATGTAAGTGGGTCAACAGGTAGGCAGCAGTTTTAGCATTATCATTTATCATTCATATTCCAGCTATTAGGTACCTACACCATTCCGAACTGACTTATGCAAACTAGTAATTTGTGATTTCCTGCAGAAACTTGTGGGTATATTATTATAACGTAGGTTACTTGTACAGTGTACACTCAGTTCACTAACGTTTCTTTTAATATTGCTTTACCGTTTCATGTAATCTTGGTATGTTTAATGTTCATGGTTTGTTTCGAATCTTAGATTAAAATTATAATTAAAGTAACTTAAACATAGGGAAGTGTATTTTCTATAGTCTTCCATTTCTTGTTAAGTTTTCATTCAAGTACCCAATCTAGACATTTCTGGAAAAGTCAATATTTCATTTATTTATCCTCTAAAATTATCTACAATACCCCTACTGCAAATACGAGCATTAAATGTCGCTAACATAAACAATGTTTATTGTATATAATACAAAAATATGCATAAAAAATAGGAAATGTCAATACCCGGCCCGCATCCTACTAGGTCACGGGTGGCCCGACCACCCTTGGCCTATATTCCACTCTCCTAGAATTGGGTCGAGGCGATATCACCTGCATACACATTATACACGGCGATAATGATATCAATAATTACATTTTCACGATGTCCTTGATCCATTTATTCTTGTTTTCGCATATTTATTAAAAGAACTTAAATACTCATCACGATCGATACAATGATTATTTTTTTACGCGTATGAAAAAATTCTTATAAAAATAAAGTTGTTCCTCATTCTCATTATTTAAAAAAAAAAATGAGGTCTCTACGCAAATCATCATCCCTAATATTTCATGTGTTACAGGAAAATAATATATAAGTAGGTATCTAGTATAAAACTTTATCAATTTCAGAGAGACAAGAACAAGAAATACTCAGATACGTTTAATATGCACAATTTCCAGGCGATCCATCACAGACTGACATAATGAAAAGAGCTTTCGATATCTGAACACACTCTTGAAGCTGGTACAAGAAACTCGTAAAAAACTTGTTATCTCCCATTTTGCTAATCATAAATTATGATGTACATTTTTATAGTGGACAAGAAAATAATCTTATGACATCTTTTGAAATACAACTACATGGTCAGACAATAAAACAGAGTTTTGATTAATCACCTAGACTAGAAGTGGTCTTATTGTGGTGAGAATAAGAACGATTTTATCGGAATAATTGTATTGTTCTGACAAAGTAAGAGATTTAAAACTATGCGATCAAGTGGAAACATAAAAACCTACAGACATAATATTAATGTGTTTACGTTAGGCCATTATGTCATTCTCCATCGCTTTTATTTTTATTTCAATTTAAACAAAATTAAACGTTCTTTTCTCCATTATACTGTAAAAACACGATCAATGGCTAGGCTATGAATCCGCAATTTGTAACCCCGCTCTAAAGACATGGTGTCAAAACCGAGACCACCGCACACCGTGACAAAACAAAAGACGGTCCACGTGCTTCGATCTGTTGTTATTGTAACAATAAACATTGATATAATTAGATTTTCCTTCAGAAATAAATATGAAGTTTCAGGATATGTCTGCAGTAAATAATAGAAATCTAGACGTAGTTTTATTTCAAATAATTCTGCTAAATCGTAATCTACAATCCTAAAGAATGATTTTGCACAAAACTGCAGCAGATATTTGTTTAAGCTGAGTATTGATTGTTAAAGAATAGGTGTATCTAATGGTAAAACAATAAAATATATTTTGAAAGAATACATTTAATAAATATGTATAGGTATCTAACCAGAGTTGATAGAAAATGTTTAGAGAAAGCTATTTTCAGTGGAGCTTTGTGCTTGCAATCAAGATTTATATTGTAAAATATTATAATGTCTTGAGAAATTATTTTATGCAGTCCTTCTCATATAAGTGTGCCGCTCAAACTCGTGGGAATTACGAAGATATTTAATAAAAAGTTATCGCTAACATACATATATTATCAAGACATTATGTATAAGCATCTCTCTTTATATCCGTGTTTCTCAACAAATCATTACAAATGACGGACAGCTAAGACCGACAACATAACGACACGAAATAAACGATGGTTTAGAACAACACGCCAACTGTAATTTGTTAAAAGTTACGACAACTACAAATGGCCAATAATAAGTTCCATATTTACTGATTTTCACTGAAAAGAAAATATATTATCCAGAGAACGACATTTTCATATTTATCTAATTCACGTGGGCAG
The DNA here is from genome assembly GCA_958295575.1 of Leucania comma. NCBI lineage: Eukaryota > Metazoa > Arthropoda > Insecta > Lepidoptera > Noctuidae > Leucania > Leucania comma. Next base: position 11,281,176 of record OY282468.1, read on the forward strand.
AGCCGGGCAATGATTCATATCACTTTTACAGTTTGACTATATCGGAAGGTTTTATATGACGATGACTATCTTGTAAAATTAGCAAAATGTGAGTCTTAACTATTAATAGAGTTCTGGAGTAATGGAAAACCCACAAGTGTTGTTTAGTTAGCTTGGCAGACTCCTCGACTACAATTTGCCTTTTAGTACTTAGTAATAAATAAAATCGTAGTAAATTATAGGCTGGGTTGTAGTTTATCTGTTGATAGATCGATCATATAAATTTATCTAATTTCTTCGTAAGAGAAATGTCGATAGGTAACTACACAGCTGCTTGTGCTTATCTTTAAAAAAAACTGTCGGGCTATCGGAAACAACAGTATCGTGCAACTCACCAATAGTTTTCAATATCTGGAGGTCTTCTAGTTCATACTCTTTCTCTTCCTCGGTGTACTCTGACTCCGTGGTGGTGGAGTCCTGCTCCTCAGTGGACGAGGCCACGGACAGGGACCGCACGTCCGAACTCAGCTCCGAGCTGCAGTCCCTCACCAGTTTCGCACTAGCCATCATCATTTTTTAAAGTTTCTCACAATAGAAATATATCAAAGTGTGTGTTAAGAGCTCCTCAGTTCATATATTTGTTTTCCGAAGAACATAAACATCGCAGTTTATTTTAACTGTTTAATTAGTTTCGCTTAATAATATTTTGTGTGCTGTGTTTTATTATTAAATAAAATATTTATGTATATTTATTATTTGATATTAAAAAAAAATATGAAATTATATGTATGTTATCGTGAAGATACGCGCGTTACCGGTGAACCGTCGGCAAGGCGTTCCGTGCGCACAGCGGCTTGATTCTCACTGGCGGTGGCGGCGATCGGCAGGCGACCTCGCTTCACTGCCGACTCCGAGCCGAACGAGACGCGAGACGAGACGGCCACGATAAAATAAATGCTGACAAACTCTTGTTTCTGCAATGTTGCCGACAAAGTCAACGATGCTCTTCGCACACAATATTATTTGTATTTAAATGATCGAGTACCACTCGGCCTGCAAACAATAAGCCTTGAGTGTAAATAAAATTAACCTGTCTAAATATATTCCTTTCTTCTGTATAACACCACGATAAATAACTCAGCATTTCTCCATATTTCTTTATAAATAGATATATCTGCAGCCGCTTTGTTTAATCCTGGCCTTTGACGTAACAATACGATTTAGAAGAGAGTGAGACTTCAAATTTCGTAAAACGTAAACACCAAAGTCCACAAAGTTCACTGTCAGTGAAGTTAGGTCAAGTTCCTTGACCGATTTACAGTTTCTTCGTGATAAAACTTTAAAAAAGTGATTTCTTCTCTTTTTTCTCGCGTATAAACTAAATAATCATCATTCATGTGGGGCATTCTAAAGAATTACCGTGACCCTGCAATGCAAAGGGCACTTTAATGAACACGGATAAGTACGATTTTTTGTCTTTAAAAGGTTGACCTCAAAGTTATATGAAGATTTCCCAACATACAAAAAAAATAAAAGGTTTTAGAACACCAAGAAAATGCAATCATTCTCATTTGTGCAACTCAGTAAATACCAAGAAGGCTCATGTATCCGATCCACCCTATCCACCGTTAGTCACTATTTTTTTCGATTGATACGATGAAACTTAAAAGTCGCAATGCGAACTAATGCTGACTCACACATAACTAAGCTCTTTCACAACTTTCAGTAATTCTTTCCGGGAATTCCGACCTGCTATTTTTCATAAAGTTCATAGGATAGACCTACAGTTAAATAGAATTAACTTTAAATTGTGGTTCCCTTTGACATCAAAAAAGCTGAAAGTAAATTTTCCTTCAAGCGTGAAATGCAGAACTTGAAGTCCGAACGACGAAGATCAAACCTTAGTTTGATCTTCGTCCGGTTATATTTCAAGTTCTCTGAATTATAAAAATTTCATATATTTTGATTTGCTATTTATTATTTTATAATTTAAGCATATGTGTATTTTATTATTACAATTATAATGATACTTCATTATATTTGAAATATCTATTATTTATTTATTGTGCACAGTCTTTGGGCTAAAAAAGACAACATTGTGGTAGATCACAATGTTGTCTTTTTTAGCCCAAAGACTGATTGGTAGGGAATGCCTTGTGGCATTAAGTCCGCCTATGTACCACTACTGTATAAAAAGTTTAAATAAATTAGTTAATTAAAAGGTCATATTCATTTAAAAAGTTTATTTGCAACAAGCATATCACAATCAAACAAGATATACACGGAAGTTAAATAATAATATCACTGTAGTATCCGATATAAAGTTTCTAAGAATAAATAAGTAAACTACATCTACAATAATTACAAGTTTTTTTTTTTCACATTAATGATTGCCATATTTATAAACTTATTTATCATTGTTTGAAATGGCAATCGAGACAATTTTAAAATTATACATTTTCAGTTACAGTTTCAACATAATCGATCTCAAACATTCTCGAGGTTTACTACATGGTAGAATGTCATTGCAGCCCATAGAACCTGATGTTTATTTTTGCTTTTAAACCAATGTGACAGATAGTTGAAATTTGGTTTCAATTCCCTGGGAGCTTTTGTCAAAAGTGTTAAAGCAATACGAGGTGGACTATACGCCGATATCATAATGATGACTTCGAAATCAAAGGAAACATAAATTATGATGTTACTGAAATACGATAAACATTAGTAGACCTTATGCGGTTGCTAAAAATATAACCCTCCCTTTTGGGCTTTGTCACAGATGAGTAATAAATCAATCAAATACAATAAAGTATACTTCCGGACAATACCCTCATTGAATTCGACATTCCCTTTAGTTTGATCCATCCGAGGGCTAAAAACCTATATGGGACTTTTTTCTTTTGCTAAAAGACATATGTAAATTATAGGTACATTCAAGGGCTATAAATTGCGTAATAATTATTATTTACTTTTATTTTCGTGACAGGTGGACGAAATACACCTCGGTAGATTTGATCAATTGTCGATAAAAAAAGAACGTCCCAAAACGAAATCATCTCGAATTTTAGTTTGCATACTGTCGTCGTAATATTTTCGATTATGCTGTCGAAAATTAAGTCTCGAGGCGGGACAAATGGCGGTACAAAATAATATTTACAATGGATAAGGGTTGTAGGTAGGAGATGAGTTACTAATGACGCATTTGCATCATTCACTAATCGCATCGAAGTGAACAACTAGGATGAAGTCAGTAAAAGCTTGTTGATTCCAGCACAAATATTTAAGTTGTGTGAGTGAGGCAAGTGCGTCATCTTGTGTAGACACAGTCGATACTACGCAACGCCTTGACGCACACTTATCGAATTTAGAAGAAATGATGTAAATACGACAAAAGTGCGCACTATCCAGTTTGACAGACTTTTTTGCTAGACTAAAATAATAATCCTCAAACTTCACTATTGGAAGCTTGAAAAAAATATATTTGTAACTGGTGTAAATTATACATACATGAAAGGTTAATTGTAAATAGAAAAATAAAATTTACATATTTTTATGTGATCTCACATAACATACAAATCCTAATACGATATTTGCAAACTAATATATACAACAAAGGATATTATAATACATGCAATTTGCTACTTTTAATGGGTGTCTTAGAATCGAAATAGAAAACTAAACGACTACTTTAAAATAACTATTAATAGCAACATATTGCAAGAGTTTAAATAAGTTACAAATACGTTAATCGATCTTAAAAAAAAAACTATATACATACATATACCGATATATTACAATCAATGAATATTATTATACATATTTATAAGTTCCTAGTTACCAAGCGGCTTTGCTGTCTTTTTCCTAAATTAAAATTTGTTCCTCCTGCAGTTGCGTAAACGTTACGCTATGATTTTTCACTATTCTCTTCAATAAGCCCTATAGTTCCATTTCTCTTAACCTTTTAATTGCCTTCGTCGAATATATTCGACAAACACTCGTCATTATTCAGTTAGGGTCGCACACTCACGACCAAATACTCCATCTCGTCAGCAGCTCTTCTGTCTTATGGGGATTAAAGAGCTAACGAGACTGAGTACCCTGTCGCAAACACACGACACTCGTCGTACTTAAACGTCGACGACGTTAAAGGGTTAAACAGATTCTTAATAGCCACCATTATTTGTTTATCGATTTCCTAAAAATCATTTAATATTCATTGTCTAATTCTTGAAAGTTATATGTGAACCTAATTTGTCGTATAGCTTTTCCTTAAAGTTACAAAAATTGTCTGTGAGTAACAGTTGTCTTTTCCCTAATTTATTACGTTTGTAACTATTCTCTTATATCGGTCACAAACAACACAATCGTTCACAAAGATAACGTCAGTCATTTGATAATTTGGACATAAAACATCGAATGCCATTTCACTCTATTCGAACTTCAAAATTACTAGTTCCAGAACATTCTGAAGAATAGTCGACAGAAACATACATATTTGGAGATAGGATTTATGTTTTACTGATCATCACCAATGTAATATTCGAATTCTTTGTTAGCTCGTGTAGGCCAGAGAACCTATACTTGTCAGTTAAAAGTATAAAAATCATACATAAGCACGCTTAGTTAATACTTAACAACGTTCTTTTCAAGATTTCGAATTAGATTCGGGCACACAATAAATTAACGAATGATAAATCAATCTAACGCAATACCGATATTTTGTTATGGTGCTTACAAATTTACCGAAACGCGTCATTCAGATACGCTTTTATCTATGAATATATTTTCTTTGGTATGCATGTGTCTAATAAACGACTGCCGAAACTGTAATTTTGTCACATTACCATAGACAAATATATTTTTTTTAAATCAAACCGATGATTTTAGCTCTCTGTAAGGTGATAAAATAGCTGTAGTTATATAAAATAAGTTTTCATTTGATGTAGATCGTTCATTGGATAGTACTGACACAATAACAAGATTCAATAATCTTTCTCGCATCATCTTGACTTGCAAAATGGATAAAAAAAACACTTGATAAATGGGCCTTTTGTATGTTTGTGACTACAAGGTTTGCAATTTTCGCCCCCTCATTTCAAAATAAACATGTAAACATTAGGAAACGAAGTACACAATAAAAAAAAAATCACTCAATCAAACATCATTCTGGTTAAGAAATAATTTACATTTGTAATATACAGCTTACTCTTACATTTATTATATAAATTACTTTCATTCATTTCGATAACAGTTACTTTACATTTATGATAAATAGTATATTTGTCTAGTAACCCCAGTAACATAAAAAGGTTTCTATTTAATCTATGGTCGTAATATCATGCAGGCCACCAGCCATATTGCCAGCAGATTTGAGACTGGGGGTACTAGCGTGTTTTGTTATAATTAGTGGTTAAAAGTTAATATAGGTACAAGGTACAAGCTAGGATCATACGTTGATGATGAATATGAGGCCGGAGTGCATACCGACCGCCAGTTTGTGGTGCTGCTTGAACGTGGGACAGAACTTCATGGCCGCCACGTCCGACAGCGGGAAGCGCTCGGGGTACGCCACGCGAGGAGTCGCTGATAACTTTTGTTGTGTCGTCTGTTGACAGAAATGACAGTTTTATTGCTCAATTTTTAGCAGCAATAGGATATTAACTGTAGAATTAATTTAGCGCATTGTTATTTGTATATTAGCTAGTGCCTGTGGCTTCTACCAGGTGAAAGTAGAAAATCGTCTCGAGAATGATCTGAAATCGCACAAAGGATGTCCCGGAAATATGATTTCCGGGACTTCTTATTTGCAATTTCAGGACATGGTCTACACGTGTCTTCGTCGTTTGAGCGAGAATTAACAAACACACACGACCAACCACGGGTGTTTTTTTTTTTTTACGGGTGTTAAAAATTTTTGAAATGTTCGTCTTTTCTCTACTATAATATGAATGTATAATATTATACATCTACCTATATAATAAACCTTCCTCATGAATCACTCTGTCTATTGTTGAAAACCGACCCGAAAATCCGTTTAGTAATTGTTTCGTTTATCGCGAACAGACAGACGTACCTAGTGGGGGCCTTTGTTTTATAATATTATGTAAAGAAGGATTATGGAATCGGAACCTATCAGACTTGTTCGATTCATTACGAAGATTGACATGATACGATACTACATGTCAATATTTGACATAGTAATTATATAATTAATTGGGTTTTCTTTTCCCGTTTCAATCACACTCGTTTACGTCAGACGGATTGTTTGGCTTAAACCCAATTCTGTTTGTATTTAACGAACAAAATGAACTAGAGCAAAAACATTTTAACATTTACTTTCATCAAATTCTGCGGATTTAAAACTTTACACAAATTGACAAGTCAATCACATAATGGAGGAAGAAAAAAGTTGGCAAACATGAGGAGATATTTTAATCCAATTGGGCTAAAGGCTAATGAATTACAGATGTATCTCTTTACGTTACACTTTGCTACCCGCAAATTGCGCATTATTTTCTGCTATTTGTTTTAAAATTCATTCTCATTGGGTATTGTTGTTATTATTACTATTCATAAACACAAAGATGTCAACTGTAATGTCTATTCTAGATAATTTTATTGCTTATTTAAATCGGGACGTTCCCGTATATTTAAATCCGGCTTAATTTAATTGGAATAAGTATGTTAAGTGCGGCTTACCCGATCCTTGGCAGTGATCTGTTTGAACTCGACGCCGTACTTCTTGACAGCGTCGCTGTACGCGAGGGGCTCCACTATCATGGCGAGCTCGTCATTTTGCCGTTTGCGTTTAGCTCCGAAAGGAATCATCAAGATTCGGGCTATGACCTGTTTTATAATAAAATGTTTAGCACTTTTTAATCATGTTACTTTTTGATTTGACGTTTGTTTATAGGCTTGAAAATGTAATCAATTCAACGTAATCATATTACACTTATGAATATTTGGGTCAAATAGTTGTTTCCGGCACGATATGCGTGTGAATGTTGATCCTAATTTTTTATCAACTGCCTAGTTTTATTATCAATTCCGCATTGCCCCTACCCGCCAAGCATAGTGCAAAAAGATGACCGTATTGGCTAGTCGCATAAAGCGCAGAAGGTGATAAAATTTGACTTCGATAGGGAAATTATTTGCATCAGCTGTTCTGCAATTAAAATTTCGCATCACTAATGAAATGTGATGTAATTGGATGTTGCTCTTCAACCAATTACAACAATTCTGCCCGACATAAATAAAAACGGTGGATCTGATAAAAAGGACTTCACGGTTTAAAAAATAAAATGTTCTGATATAAACATAAATTTGGACCACTTAAAAATCCGATTTTTCACAAGTGTAAATCGAGCGTATGAGTTTGTAGAAAAATATATAAAAATATTACTGGATGCGCCTTGTTTTTTCTGATTTCGAATTTCAGTATTAAAAGTTTTATGCAGATTTGACCTTTTTCTTTGAACGGCAATTTTTTTGTAACATTGCTCCACCAAACGTGTGCGGGAATAGAACATCAATTATCATGTGCTTGCTCTACATTCATTTTCATTCCTGAAACTGAATATGAAGTACGTAAAGGGTTGATTCATACCTGTTTATGCAAGTCAGGGAAGCAGGGATGGGGACGCAGCTGGCGCAGCAGCGGCGGCGCGGACACGCACACGCGGCCGCACCACGCGCAGCCGGCCGCGCCGCTCGACCCGCCCAGCCGCCGCCCGCCGCCCCACCACTCCAGCTCGTTGATCGACTGTTTCACTGGTTCAGAACAATCATCGATAGAACAACCTCATCGGGCACGATTTATCAAGTCTCAACTTGTACGTACCTGTTGGTTTTCAGACTCAATCTACATAAGGCCAAGTTTAGATGATCTAAAAAGTTTCCGACCTCAACGAGATGATAGCAGTATTTACCCACTCGTCAATAAAAGTTAGTGAACATCGTTAGAAAGAAAGAAAAACAATTTATTTACGCGAAATGACGCAAAGCTTAAAACTAGTTAACAAACACAAATACTAAATAAGGAAGATATGCGTCACATCCGCGCAAAACGGCCGAACGCTCAGCATAAAGCTGGGGCCTCATTCTTAGAGCGATGAGGTCACAGCGCTGGAAGGCCGGTGGCGGTGTCGACTTATAGACGTCAAACGGTGCAGAATGTCCAAAGATTTAAATAAAATAAATAAATAAAAAAGGAAATAAAAAGTACAAAATAAATATTATAAATAAAATAATAACAAAAATAAGGTGACAAATACAATTATATAAAGTTCTTCATCTTTTAACAGTTAGGCCTACCGTCCGCGTAGCTTCATAGACGCGTATTCGTCATTATACGCCTGGTTTACGCTTGTGGGAAGCTTACATACAAAACTGTGACCTACTGTACTACGAAGGCGTAGCTTCTTAAACGCGACACGACAGCACGACACTGCCGCTTCGCTGACAGAGTTTCATAATTTTGTACGTAAGCTTCACGCAGGTGTAAGCGTATAATGACGAACATGCATCTATGAAGCTACGTATCCGTGGACAGAAGGCCTAGCTCACCAAAGCTTCAGCCACTTTGGATGCGTAGCTGTTATTTGACAATCGTTTGAATGAGTTCTATTTCACCAAGACGATGCCAGTCTCACACCTCAGCGGTTACGGCCTGTTCATGACTTTGCCGCTGTGAGCGGCAGCTAATCGCGGGCCAGCGAGTGGTAAAATTAAAAGTTAAAAAATGTTTGAAGCACTCTTGCCTACCGATGAAGCCCCGCTCGTCGCTAAGACCGAAGTCGTGAACGAGCCGTTACAGCGGCGAACGAATTATGGTTTGAACTGCTTGACCATCCGCCTTACTCAACAGATTTCTTTTTGTTCCCTTATCTAATAATTGAGCTTGGAGGATAAAGATTTTCATCAAATGAGGAAGCAATCACCTTGGTGAATAATTATTTTGTTGAGAAGAACATCAACTACTAATTAAACTGGTTAGAGAGATAGGAGTATTGCTGGGAGAAGTGTGTAGAGTTTGAGACAATATAGAATAAGAAAAATAAATTGTTAAAAAAAATGTATTTCTGCTAGGTCGTAAACTTTTCAGAACACGTGTTTAATTGTGACGAGATTTTTTTGTATGTATTCGAAACGTACGTACGTACGTTGAAAGATAATATTTTTTTGTCTTTTGAGCTGCAATTTTATCGTACGATACGCAATGTTTACACGAGTCAAGTATTTTTATCTCGTTTCGATATCTTTAAGTTCAATCTCATCGCTAGAAAGAAATGATTGAACTATTGTCTGCCTATCTTATGCGTCGACACACACTTAGGCTCTAACTAAATATAATGTTTTTTTGCAGTTGACATATCTAACTCAAAACCATCCAACTGACTGCACAGAGTTCACTTACAATCGTGGGGTTGGCTTGTAGTTGTGACGTCTGTTTAGAGCCTTTTTTTCTAGCCTTTACTGTCCCACTGTTGGTCAAAGGCCTCCCCCAAGACCTTCCAAATATTCTTCTTCCGCGCCGTCTCGAACCAGTCGTCGTAGAGTATAGAGCTTTAACTTGTTTTTTTATTAAAGTAAGTAGCACTCACCTAGACAATCGTCTCCGGCGAGCAGCGCGGCAGGCCAGTGCGGTGGAAACAAGACTTTGACGGCCGCCACGTGCGACTGCAGCGCGGCCGCGCCGGCGCCGCCCGCGCTGCCCACGCACACCACGCCGCCCGCTCGCTCGTGCGAGCCCGCTCCGCTTGGGTACATGTCCATATCTGGTGATATTTATTAAACTAACAGTTTAGACTAAAACGTCACATATATACACACACATATCACGTCACACATACAACTTTTGACAACAACTCCCACCAATTGGAACACTAAGGCCTACTGTCCACGGACGCTTAGCTTCATAGACGCGTATACATCATTATACGCTTAGTGTACGCCTGCGTGAAGCTTATATAAAAAACTATGAAACTCTGTCGAAGAAGCGGCAACGGATACGACGGCACGACGCTCCCGCTTCGTCGACAGTTTCTTAGATAGGCGTCCATGGACAGTAGGGATAACGTTAAATCGAAACATCTGTCAGATACCTTGTGCTTTTATGACATGAAAGTGAAAATTAACTTTAAAGTGATAAATAGTTAATATTCCTGACCTTAAAAGTGCCACATAGACGCATTCAGTAATACGGCCTTTTTTCTAACTAAAGGACGCTTCTAACAAAGATTAATTTTCAAGCATTTTGCGATTTGCAGACAAAACGTTTGAGGATCTCGATTCAAAAGTACCCAGACGAAATTTACACAGATCTTGTATGTTCACTTAGGTAATGACAAGCCCACCCACAGTAAGCGTGAAATCACTCCAAGACTTTGAAATATACCCTTTTTAATGAACAACCAGTACCAGTGCCAAGTAATCACAATGACTCGTTCATTGTGATTACTTGGCACTGGTAGTACTGAAGTGAAAATTATCGATTACGGAATCGGCCATAACGAGCCATACGTCTCGGAATGCAGCCATTACATTCAGGCGTAAAATTCACCGACATAAAACTTTATTTGCAACGCGCGTGAATTATTTCGTTCGTACAAAAGTTGTACTTACCCTCGATGCAAGAATTTTGAACACGTTCGTCGTGATAAGGATAAAGAACTGTGCGATTGTTTTCTGTCGTCCTCAGTAATGGTGATTCTCCGTTTAGGTCGTAGTAGGCTGTGGTTCCATCTGCGTAGCCGACCACAACTTGAGAATGTCCTTTTTGCTGAAATATGTTTATGATTATATAATTGAAACCAAACCAACGATAAAAGATGGTTACTCCCGAAACAATACAAGTAAACAAAAATATAATTTACTCACAACAGACCACTTGATGGCAGTAGCCTGATAGACTCTTCTGTTCTCATTGCTCGCTAACCGAAGTTCTACAACGGGATTCAGTTTATAAAATGGTCTTTCTCTGAAAACAAAAATCCATGTTTATTAGTCTCTCTTGTCCTTATGAACAAATGTATTGTAATGTATTTAACATGATATAAAAAAAAAATGTACTTTTCTTTTATGGATGATGGATAAGGTACTACGAAGATGTAAGCCAGTCCGTTTGAGCAGGCAACGGCCATCAAACCTAGTCTGTGTGTATTGCCAGGTGTAGGGTCGAGGTGGAATACATCCCTGGCTCCAGAAGGGCACCAATCAATAGCCCACACGGTTCCGAAGTTGTGCGCTATTCCTAGCACAAATTGTGGTGTATTCCTGAAATTAACATTTTTATTACCACTTTATGTAAGACGGGAGCATAAGTAACGACCAACTAATGAACGTCGCAATATCTTTAATAGGGTCAAATGGCAGAAAAAAGTGTGTCGCAGTTTCTTCATTGACTAGAATCATGACGGGTTAAAGTAATAATATTTATATACGAAATGACGAATGACTTTTTTTTTTTGCCTTTTTATATATTTACATATTTATACTACCAAATCAACTCACGCTATAAGATTCGCGCAGTCCCATATCTGTATAATGGCACGTTCGCTGAGCGTGACGTCCCAGGCGTGGCGCGGCGCGTCGTCGCTGCGGTGCGTGGCCACGGACAGGTACACGCGCTCGCGGCCGGCGCGCTCGGGCTCCGCCGCCGCGGGGACCCACGACATGCACTGGATGCATGCGCCCAGGAACATTACTATTGTATCTGGACAAAGCAAAATAGTGACGTTGAATTCCAGACTTCTTCTCCATTTAAAGCTGGCCTTTGCCTCTGGTGGACCAGCTTTAAATAGAACGTATAAAGTGTGTAAACGCTGCGTTAGCACGACGCTTACTTACGCATGTTGCGCATTGTTTGCATTTAAGCAGGCAACGACAAACGCCTGCGCTGGATGTTTGGCTCTTATAAACCATCCGTCATAACCGCATCCAAACTCGCCAGTACTGATGATTACCGTTCTTGGTGGGTCACGCTATCACTGACTCCCTTTTCTTTTTTTATCACTCCTCGCACAATCCATTTTCCTTTTTATGAGGTAGGAAGTCATCAAATGACTTCTCCTGTTTCCTTCTCCGTCCTTAACGGCCGGCAGGTCCTATTGTTCATCGTCCGCAAGCCCACGCCTACGGTAGCTGGGAATCACCCTGCGACTCCTGACGCTCCGCCCGGGGCATCTCCTGTAGCGGGGTCTGGGGCTGCCACCAGGGGCGATATCTCTCGCGTCGATCCTTGGTACAGGCCATGGTCCGAAGCCAGTAGGAGTGACAGGCGGTCACCTCCTTCTGCGAAGTAGTATGCTAGCAAAAGGGGCGGCCGCACGCGTACGGCAACGGCGTACCCGCCCCAGCCACCGCAAGGATTCCGATCCCGATATCCGGATCCATTTTCTCACGGTTCCGGGCATCTGCGTCGCTCGCATTGCTGCTTCGCAGAAGGTGATCGCATTCCCTTACGCTCCAGGCCATGGTCTAAACCAGGTCAAGGTCAGGGTCGAGCGAGAGAAGTTACCGTAGCGCCTCTCTAGCCAATCCTCAAAGAGCTGACTTACCGACTCGGTTTTGACGTGCCCAACGCTGGGTTGGGGCTCTATACCGCCATGGAATCACGCCGGAACTGAGTTTCGCCCCAGTGTTGCGTTGAGGCACTGCTCACTGACATTCACATCCAATCAAAATAAACAAAAACGAATATTACCTTTTACCCTGCTAGATTCGAATCGATTAAATGTCAACCAGTCCTGGTTCTCATCGAATCTAACTTTGCAGGATTCTTCAATGGGTGGCATGTAGTTCATCAGCTCATTTTCGGGCACTTCTTCAAGTTTACAGCTATGCCACAAAGGAAACAAGTCTTCATCCGTTAGATACGTATCAATACTAAAAAAGGACAAAGTCAGATGAACATTTACTTACAGATTTATTATTTATTTATTTATTATATACTTTATTGTACACCTCATAATGAACACAGGATAAATATTACAAAAACTAAGTGTACAATGGGCGGTCTTATCGCACAGGGCAATCTCTTACAGACAACCTTAATATTACAGATATTACTATTGTATTTAAGCATTAGTATGAATCTGATAACTTACAATTCTTCTGTGCTTCTCTTTAGATATGAGCTTGTATTATTAATTTGGTATGGTAATCGACATATTTTGGCTGCACCTGAAAAAGAAATGACCAAAAATTACTTTATGGTAAAGAAGGCTAACATGACCTTTGATGAATATGGCATTTAACAAATAACATTGGGTATTGCCAGTATTTTGGATGAGAATTTGTATTAAAGAGTACCAAGACACGGTATAATGTCAGAAAACCGACGAAAAACAAACATCGGTATGGAAAATGGTACAACTTACTAGAATCCGAGTGCTTTTTCTTCTTAAGCGAGGAAGCCTGCTCACGCGCTTCTCGTTCCTCGTCAGACACGTTAGAATCGATATCAGACTCCTCCTCAGTCTCGTCCCCAGAAAAGTTTTCTATCTTGACAGACTCATCGGAGTCAGACGCATCGCCCCACTTGTCTTCTATGCATACATGGTCTGATAGTTCCTTCTCAACTTCAGAATTATACCCACATTTTGAACAGTGGTAGTTACCCTGAATAAAAAATCACAATAATATTAGGAGAATAAGTCAAAATAGCAAAGGTCATACAGCGTAGGTCATACAGTAATTTAAAGAAATTAATTTCTTTAAGTAAACGTCAGCTGAGCGCGGCCAATGAACTGTAGGTAGTTAGTACGCAACGACCGACAGCTACAAGGTCATTGACTCGTTTACTTAAAGAAATTATGTCATACATATATTAATTCGACTCGAAAAAAAGTACTTTATTTTTTAATTTTATCTTTACAAATCGATAGTGTTTCATGTACCGAATCGACCCTCCACGGGATTAAAACGACCAAAATTTAACGGTGTATTGTTATCTTATATATTGAAATTACATGTGTATGCTAGAGTTCAAAGTTAACTTACATCATGGAAGTTCTTCTTATAGTTTTCAATAACGTTCTTTGCCCTGAAAAGACAAAAAATTACAATTATTGTATCATCATCATCATTTCAGCCGAAAGACGTCCACTGCCGGACATAGGCCCCCCTAAATGTCACGACCGGTCCTGTGGTAGTAACACACTTTTTTCTGGAAGAAAACACAGCGCTGCCGCATCGACGAGCATCCAAATAGGATATTAAATTAACAATCCATTGTATAGGTACATTAGGTTTACAATCCAATGTATCCTATTTGGGTGGTCGTCGTTGAGGCAGCGCTGCGTTTTCTTAGAGAATAGCACCACTGTGCGTCTCGCATCCATCGGATTCCCGCGACCCTCACCGGGTCATCGGTCTACCTTGTGATGCGAGGTCGCCACTCTAGAACCTTTCGTCCCCTTCTTCTTCTGTTCTGCGAGCAATGTGCCATGCCCACTGCCACTTAAGTTTGACGATTCTTCAGGCTATGTTGGTAGACTTTACTCTTTAGACACTGTGGTATGTCGGACGAGAATATACCGCGCAGCTTCCCGAACACTGCCCAACCTTTCTCGAAGTTAGACGTGCCCAATTGGACCATCTGTCTCAGGTAAACGTTTTCATCTACTACTTTGAGTGTCGATTCCCCGATCTTGATAGGAGTTGGTGCTACATTGTTATGATGGTTAACCATGACTTTAGTTTTATTTATGTTCGTCTTAAGACACATTCTTGCAGAAATTCTACTGAGGTCATCGAGCACTGTACTGAGCTCCTCCATAGTCTCAGTCATGACAGTTCTGCATAGGTTAGTTTTGGAGGTCTAGTCCTGAAGTCGGACTGACTTCGTATAAAGGATGATGCCAGAGTTTATATGATAGCATTTATAATACTATGTGGCGACCGACCTTCAATGCGCAGTAAGAGATTTTCATTTTCATTCAATTCATCATTTTGGTTCAATTTGTTTGCCGCGTACTATTAATACTTGGTTATTGGCAAAACTAACAAGTTAAACCGAGAATAACTCTGAACGGACAAAGATTTGGTACTTGGTGCAATAGTAACTTTTATTCAGCTCAAGAATATCCAACGATATAGCATACATAGCTATTTTAAGATGGACTCAAAAATGGCATCCTCCTTTGCAAGCTTTTCAGCACCTCGATGCACCGATAGTCAATCTGACACCGTTGGAGAGACAGTCCGCATACGCTAAGCAGAGAGGCAGATTTATACTCTTTGGTCTTCTGTACAAAATGCCAAAGCGTGTGTATGTTGTCTACGGTGCTGAAGCCTTAAAGAATCCGGCTTTCGGGTTGTTCGGGAAGCTGGAAGTCGTTAAACCAGAATGCGAGACGATTTGTGATGACTCTGGAAAACAGCTTGTAGGCAGGCATGGCTCCAAAGTGAGATGGGTCTGTAATTCTTAAGCAGGGTATTGTCGCCCCTCTTAAAGAAGAGTACAACCACACCTCTGCTTTCCCTCATGTATGACGGAATCAATTTTTTTTTTTATCACCCGGCGACCATAGAATGCCTACATCTCTCCCAGTGGCTCCGATATAACGTATATGACTCTGCCTGCATTGTCGGTCCTCAATTTCATGTGTTGGCTCTGGCCAATAGACAGATCTCTTGCAAACATCTTGGAACCCTTGTTCCGCTCACTGTCTTTAACCCTTTCAGTGTTAAAGCGGCGGAGATTGCTTTTAAACCACTTGGAATTCTGTCTTTTAAGCTGCCGATATTTGCACGTCTCTCTTTCATGAGCTCGAGAGTGAAATCAGAGAGCCTCTTGTTCTTATTTGTACGAAAAGTCTTGAAGAACTTAGACTGACCGTATGGGCAGTTCCCACGAACTCACCGTTGTATTCGTCTACGGAACTTCCTACCCACTCAAAATGATTGTAAAGTTCGAGCTAAAAGCTCTCTGAGTTTTGAATCTAGATCTGTACTTTTTTTTATGGTAGGTAAAATCATCCAATGACAAATTCCGCCCTTGGGCGGAGCGGGAAATAGTGTCAGACTCTTACTGACTAAAAACCTACTCTGTTACTTCCCTGCCTTGGTTCCAGGGCCCTGGTATGCATTTTCTTACCTCCCAGAGCCCCCAACTAGGCCTCGACCCTACTGGGCCCCTACAGTTTGCTGACAACTCCATGGGGCGCGCGGGAACAGTGCGCGCCGTCCGCAAGCCCGCGCCTACGGTGGCCGGCAATTGGAATCGGAATTACGGCGATGGCTTCGGCGTGAGCGCCGTTGCCTGATGCGGTCGGCCTCCTCCTTTGCTAGCATTACTGCTTCGCAAAAGGAGCGACCGCCTGCCACTCCTTCTCGCTCCGGAGCATGGCTTGAATATATATCGAGTTTTTTCTAGCTCGATATTCAATGTACCTCTTACCATGCGATGATCACTTCCAGATCTCACCGTGTTGATCAGAGACATAATTAAATATTTGCTCCTTCGCCGACGTGATGAGGTCAATCTTATTTTCAGTTGCAAAGGCTCTGCCAAGTAGCTACACTTCTTGTGCTCACGCTTTCTGAGGTGGTTCATAGGCTCTTTCCCATAAAACTGGCCAGTAAGCGTCCGCGGTGGTTACAATGTTAAAATCACAATTTCCCCACTTTAGCTTTACGAAGGCAAAACTTTATTTCAAGTAAAATAAAACAACTTACTTCTCAGCTGCCTTCCTACGTCCTGTCTGTATGATTACTTCTGCGGATTCTTCCTCCTCCTTCTTCAGTGCCTGTTCCTTGGCAGCCAACAGCTTGCGTTCCTTCGCGTTCTCTTTTTCCCTATGCATGGTCATGTGTTGGCTCTTGTATATACGCAAATACTTGTTGTTACATATGTCACACACGCTTTTGTATATTTCTGTTTCCTGAAATTTTAATAACGTTGTTGAAACTTCTTTGTGGAAAATAAAGATGCTCTAACCCCTTACTCTAACGTGTCTATACTATCATGACCTTTGTGTATGATTGTATGTGTGTGTGTGTGTGTGAGAGAGAGAGAGACTGATCTATAGAACACAAATAGCACAGTCCCTTTCTTAAATCAGAATCATGATGGTAATGACACGCCTTAGTAGGAGAGTAGTTCATCAAGTACTTGCTATGATAAATATTTCGTATTTTACTAACCTTTTCAGTTTTGCCACAGACAATGATGTGAGCGTAAAATCCAACGTACGATACCCTGCTTATTTTACACACTTTGCAAACTAATTTATTATTTGCAAGTTGATACTCCTTCAAATAATTTTCAACTGCATACGGATTGTTTATTTCCTGAAAAGCAAAATATGATCAAGATTTTTCGTGCATTTTATTCGACCCCAATATAAGTTTGAGAAATAAGTAAAGATGCATTTCAAAATGTTTTTCATTAATATACTCAATGCCAAGTATAGTAAGAAGAGGTATTTAGTACTCTTTTAGAGTGTGTACGTGCGTTCGGCACTATGAGCTGTGAAGACGCAAGACCCTCTTCGCCCGCGCCCGTCCCTGCAGTTCGATTGGCCACTTAGAGTTGGAATCGCTAGTCATGAACACTAGTCAACTATAGCTGCAGTCAAACGGAGTAAATAGGAAAGCCTGCTTGGGTCATGGGTCAGCTTCTGAAAGGAAGGCCCGGCCTTGGCACGATAGGCAACGAAGAAACGGGGTAGGTTTTTAGTCAGTAAAAGTCTGATACTATTTCCCGTTTTGTCATTGGATGATTTTAACTTCCATAAAAAAAAACGCAGGGGTGAATAGAGACAAAAACTTGCAAAGGGATTTTTACGTTTTCTATCAGTTTTTTCCAGCATTTAAGTACTACAATTACACAATTTATTTATTATACGTAACTGTGCTTTGACAGAAATCAATACTTGGAAGGTGGTTTATATGCACAAAAACGAACTGTAGTATGTTATATGGTATTTCAGAGAGTATTAGTGATGATATCCAAGACTTACAATTGGATTATCTCCAACCACCCAGGCGATGTTGTAATGCTGCTTCATTGCGTGATTCCGCCATTCTTTGGGCTCCATTGTTTCTCCACAGACAGCACATTCAACGATATCTGGAAAAGCGTACAAAATGTAAATGACAAAAAAATATACAATTCATGTAATTTTTGTTTTTGTTATTGTTAAGCGCGCTTGTGGTTTTTACTATCGCGCCATTACATTTTCTTTTTCTAAATCTTCACCGAATTCAGTCTATCTCACATATTACGCAAGTCTACAGTAGCAAAATGTATCGATGTATACAAAACATAAAAATGTTTCACCCTATGATCTCCTATGTCCGTTATATGACTTTGAAATCATCATTAGAAAGGGAATAGTGCTAGATGGTTTTAAACCAATAAAATAATGCATTAAAAATATATTTTTCTAACATTTGTTTTTAGCCTAGTAGTGCCAGTTATCCGCTAGTCTTTAATAAATAGATATTATACTCCATTCGCAATAAGATTAAACAAACCTTTTTAGGTGTCTGTTCGATCGATTTTGAATTCTATTCCGTAGACATAAGGATGGCATTAAAAGTAAAAAAGTGATTAAAATAGATCGATAGATATACTCTTTATTGTAGGTACACCATAAATAGAATTAATATAGGAGCTTAAAATTAATAAGATGTCACAATGGGCGGTCTTATCGCTAAAAGCAATCTCTTACAGAAAACCTTTATCAACTATTACTGCAGCTGCTATTTGCCATGGCTCTAACGCATTAAAGGTCAAAATCGATAAAACGGACAGTAAAAAAGGTTTGTTTAAAAGTTAAATCTTATTGTGAATGGAGTGAGTTACCTTTATTCATCAAGGCGTGGGAGACGTCGGTGCTGCTGCGCCGGGCCCGGCAGGAGCCGGCGTGCAGCAGGTACCACTTCACGTACTTGCGCTTGATGCCGCACTTGGCGCACGTCAGCCCGCCCACTGCTTTAGAGATTTCGTTCAAATGCTTTTGTACCATTGCAGCGTTCTCGACGTCCTGAAATTGTGAGGTTTAGTCAAGAGACTGTTCTGTATGGAAGCTTAAATTGTACTTTATTACAATGACAGAAGAAGACTTCCATAATCCCAAGATTTTGTAGTCTTTCTAATAATTACAATGTAAGTTTAAATATTTTTGCACATCTATTCAAATATTCAAGCGCCAAGTTCACCTAAAATGACTAACCATGTTATATATTTACACTATAAACGCCAACGCGCGTGTGCGTGACAATGCGCGTATGTCGTGAAATTGGATTATTACCTGCGCAGTGTCACTAGTTCTACTTTAACAGTGTGCATGTAGTCGTGTCGATAGACAACTTCAATGTATTATTATGTAGCGGTACCCGCGACGGATGCCCGCGCGCGGTGCCGCGATAGTGTACTTTTGTATGGGACGACGTGTGCACCCGCTTAACCATGCGTTGGCCCTAATAAATGTTAAATCTTTTCAATTTTTATATTGTTTATGCATGCTATGTCTATCGTATGATATCGTACACGTAGATTCTATAAAAGCAAATATTTTTTGACTGTAAAATGTTACAATATTGTAAATAAGGCAACAATTAAAGTCTCATACCACACACGCTCGTAAATTATTATTTAAATAGGATTATTTACTTACAAGAGGAGGCTGGTCTTTTACCCAAGCCAAGTACTGATGCTTGGTTTCTATGTGTTTGAACCACTTATCGCTTTCTACATTATTGTCACACACTCCGCAAGTTAAAATTTGGTCTTTAATTTCATTATTGCAAAATGATTCAATCCAACTAGAGGTTGAAATCTCCAATTTAGCTTCTTGAGATGCCTGTAAAAAAACATATGAAAGTTGTTTTCAGTAAGTTACCTTATGACACCAAGTCAAAGGTGATAGTTTTAATTTTGAAAGCGACTTTATTCCGTAAGCAGTAAGAGCGGTTTTAACTCAAGCAGCAAGTACTAATTACTGAATGACAATTAATTTCAAGTCTCCTTTTAAGCTCAGGTGTAACGAAAGTTTTTGTATACTTACGGTAGGCCCAGTGCATTCTTTAGTATGTTGTAAGTAAGTTTTGGGATACTTCAATCGCTTTTCACATTTGTTGCAAACCAGCCCGCCGCTTAGCTTAGACATTTCAAGGAGATGCACTTTTACCGCTAATTCGTTTTCTAGGTTCTGAAATATATTTTTAAAACTTTGTATAAATAAAGTATTTCAGAAAAACAAAACCAGTTAATTTACTTCGAAACAAAACTATTAAATGACTAAATAAGTAATTTTATTTTTTCTCGTTTATTTTTATAGTAGGCTCCGGATTTTACCATAAAGTTCGTCTATATATCTATACTAACTTCTGTCAGCAGCTTCGCCTGCGTGAAAGTTGGTTTCTCCATACAAACTTCCAACCCCCGTTTTACCCCCTTAGAATCCCCGTAGACTTCCGCTAAGAACGGATTTTACGAAACTCCACACGAGTTTTGTAAAATCCGTTCTCAGCGGAAGTCTACAGCCTATAAGGGTCGGTACATATCCGACTGAACATGCGTCGCGTATTATTGCGTAACGCCAGAACAGACAAATATATAATAAAACACTCGACCTTTCACACTTAACCGATGATGCGTTAATGCGTCGACCGTAAAGTGTAGTAAAACTCGATACGCTCAACGCGTTTTCCGTCAGATATGTACCGACCCTAAGGAACCTAACTGCCAAATTTTAAGTTTGTAGGTGTTTTTTTAACTATAGTAGTATAGTTTCTGAGATTTCGTGATTAATCAGTGAATGGTATTTCGCTTTTATATATGCCGGATCCGGCGTTGATTTGTTGACAACAAAACAAGGCACGCCATCTAGTGGCGACTAGAAGAAATAGAGGTGGCGCGCCTAGACAGAGTCAGCCGTTTCCGCTTTGGGTACGAGCTTGGAGAGGGAGAATCCGCCGAGTACAGCGGACACTCTCAGCCAGGCCGTCGCAGAGTCAAGACGTTCTGAAACTGTCCGTTTTGTTGTTTGTACCTACCTAATAACAGTGCACTGTACCGAAATTTATTGAGAAGTAAACTGATTCAGTTCCTAACCGTTTTTATTCATTGCACGATACCCACTTAGGCCCACCTGGTAGATGACCAGAGCTCGAACCATCCTGAACGAGCCGTCATCAGAACTGGGATAAAATCGTGCAATTGAATTGACAAGATGTGTGAGCAACAGTTACGAAACACTGAAGAAAATTGGCGGTTATTATTCGAAATCGAAAATGAAGACCCGGATCGAAGCATGGACTTGAATGGTCTGATTAGGTTTTTTCTGGGGTTTTTCCCTAATCCTGAGCAACAAATGTTGGACCATGGTAACGTTGTACCCCCAGAGAGCAAACTACAACGTTTTACCCAGATTGTGAATCTACCCGAATTCGACCCGGAGAGACAAGTGTAGTAGCAGATCAAAAATCACTATGGAAAATTTGGACGTAGGCAGGCTGAAAATAAGAATACTCAAGCTTCAAGACCTCCGGTAACGAGGCAGCAAGATTGGCCTGGATTGGCCCTGGAAAACAAGGTCACATGGAGATGTCTGGGTGGAGATCCGGAGCCCTGATGGAAGAGGCGCGGTAGCAACAGTGGCGCCAAGGCATTACGCAGCGAGCAACGGGTGTATGGGTCGTCGATCCTTCATCAGAAAAAGGTCAGGTATTCACATTCCATTTTGATTCTGGAGCTGAGTGCTCTTTCGTTAAAGATGACACCTTCTGTCATATAAATTTAGGGGTAGACGTAATACAAAGGATGGTAATATTAACAGGTTTAGATAACGTATGACAGTCTAGTGTAGGTACTTGGTACTGTTAATTAATTTTGTAGTTAAAATTGATAATAGCTTAATCGAGATTTTATTGCGTTTTGCCCAACATTCATTTGCGAGATGATATTATCTTAGGCC
Organism: Leucania comma; assembly: GCA_958295575.1. Classification (NCBI taxonomy): domain Eukaryota; kingdom Metazoa; phylum Arthropoda; class Insecta; order Lepidoptera; family Noctuidae; genus Leucania; species Leucania comma. Next base: position 11,303,084 of record OY282468.1, read on the forward strand.
GTGAAAAATTGTCGCAAGGGTTTAGTTCCAGTAGTGTGACCGCGATACATTTTAAAATTGCTTAGTTCACGACGTTAAAAATTATAATCAAATCAACCCTCAGGTGCTCGTAGAAGAAAAAAAATAAATAATGAGTGAGCGGGTAGGCCAATTATTTGTGTGTAATTATTATTTGACCAAGTAATGTGGTGTTTGCTAGTCCAGCTCTTTCGGTTAAAAAACAAACGTGATAGTCCGTGACGTTATTGACTTCTACGTGTCGTAGTACATAAATCTGCTGTTGTTTCGGTGTTGAATCGTCGGTTATTTGGATTATTTTATAACCGGTAGGCGTTAAACGCGTGTAACAAAAAGTGAACTTATTCGTTTAATTGACTCATCTTTGATAAACTCATCTGTATAAAGATGACAATAGTGGTTTAGCGTGAAATAATTAAAAGTAATGCGTGAGGGGGTAGACAAATTAAAAATAATGCGTTAACGGTTGATGAATTATTGGATGCAAAGATTATTCGATTAAGTAATTCGGTGTTTGTTAGTTTAGTTCTTTTGATTTAAAAAAAAACGACGGGTCAGACATAATGTTCAAAGATTGCTGTAAACTAAATAAAATCGTGCCTAACCGATATTCGTTACCAATTATCTTGGACAAAATAAATCGTTTACAAAGTGTGCCTTATTTTACAAAATTACGGACGGCCAGTACACACATTTAAAGTTTAGAAATGCGATCTGAGTTTTCTAATGGACAATTGTTATTGTCCTAAGCTGATCGGTAAATACCTAATTCATAGTTTGAGTTGTCGATATTTTGATTATTTTGGAAACTGTTATTTTCGCGATCGCGTTGGGAGACTTGAAGTAGTTTTGAGAACGTCGACTAAAGCCGGATTAACGTTACATTTGAAAAAGTGGAACTTTGTTTTTGATAATGAAATTTAAGTTGCGCGGTTTGATCCGTGGCGGATGATGCCATTCGGTATGGTTGGATCCTAGGCGGGTGATGTCAGGTTACGAGGCTAGATCCAAGGTGAGGTGATGCCACTGGGTGCGGCTAGATCCTAGCAGGTGATGCCACTGGATGTGGCTAGATCCTATACGTGTGATTTCACTGTGTGTGACTAGATTTTTGACTGGTGATGCCAAGTAAGGAGACTAGATCCAAGGCGGGTGAGATCATGGGATATGGCTGAATCCAAAGCGGATGATGCCCTGTAATAGTGCCACATGCGACTTCTTGTCACGAAATAATTTCTTATCGATTTTAGTCGCACGTTCTCTACCTTTGATGACGAAACATGATGTAGACCCCTAGGTAAATTTAAATATCGTGAGAGATTTTGCGTTACGCAATTTAAAATGAGTACTATCTTAATAAAAGGGTAGGTTTGATTTGACGAAGGTAGAAGTAGATGCATTTTCGGTAAGGGCCTTTGTTTAGATTAGAGACGAAGAGAGCAATTAAACTAAGTTAGATCCATTTAAAGATTCGTTTGAAGTAATAAAGACAGGAAGAAAATCAGCGCATAACTGATAAAATTGGGGTACAGTAAAGTAGTCGACATAATGAGATAATTAAGTTCACACGATGATTAAACTGTAGGAGATTTGATTTATAGCCGTAGCTTAATAGAAATCAATATCCAGTGGTCACATTAGTCTGTGAGTACGCAGTATTGCGATTAAATCAGTGACTTGGCGATCCTGGAGGGATGCGCAGTTATGGTTGAGTAACTAGAGGTTACTGGGCTATGAGTAGCCAGAAATCACACGTAAAGCTAAATGATTAAGGTTTTGGATTAGTTTGATTGGTTGTGTGTATTGTAAAGGTACCTACCACGATATCTTAAGAAAGATGCCAGAAAGTCATGTACCAGTCGGAAGTAGATAGTGATCACAGTGGTGATGAGCGAGCCTAAGTTGTATGGAGCACGCGAGTAAATTTCTCTGTCGGGCGTAGTAAAGTTGTTGGTTCCAGTAGCTATGCTTAGCTCTGATGGAAGTTGTGGTCTGTAGTGACCGTTGTGAGTAGTTGACGTGGTCAACAGGACAGTTCTAGTAGCTATTACGTGCGCGTTTAGCTGTGACGGAAGTCATATTGAGTGATACACAATGTGATCCACGGCGTTGGCCGGTGGTGGATGCACATGTGAGAGAGCAATTGTGATTGGTGTTCGGCCAATGAGTGCCGTGGCGTTAGAGTGGTTTACTTGTGGGGCCTCCTAAGGCTTTATGATGAGAACAATGAACGTTGGTACATGACTGGATGACAATTTCTATCATCCGAGTTCTTTTTATTTTGGTTTATTGAGTGTGAATTGTTCTAACATTGAACGATGCGTGTTACGGGTTCGATTCCCGCACGGAGTAGACGTTTGTGTGACCTGTAGATGGTCACTCATAGTCAAGATGTGAATTGATGGTTTTATATGTGTGAGTTTGCGTGCTTGGGGGTGCACTCACGATGCGAGAGTGGTTCCTAGGGTTTGTCAGGAGTGACCGAGCTATATGATACTGCGAGATGTATTTTGTTTCAGAGTAACACACAGAGATGGACGCCTTGTTGGAACTTCTCGTCAGTGGACATCTTCCAGCTGAGGTGGTGATGATGACTAACACACGGGGACGTGTGTCTCGCAGGATGGCCGTGCCGGATCCGGCGTTGATTTGTTGACAACAAAACAAGGCACGCCATCTAGTGGCGACTAGAAGAAATAGAGGTGGCGCGCCTAGACAGAGTCAGCCGTTTCCGCTTTGGGTACGAGCTTGGAGAGGGAGAATCCGCCGAGTACAGCGGACACTCTCAGCCAGGCCGTCGCAGAGTCAAGACGTTCTGAAACTGTCCGTTTTGTTGTTTGTACCTACCTAATAACAGTGCACTGTACCGAAATTTATTGAGAAGTAAACTGATTCAGTTCCTAACCGTTTTTATTCATTGCACGATACCCACTTAGGCCCACCTGGTAGATGACCAGAGCTCGAACCATCCTGAACGAGCCGTCATATATATATATAAATGGAGAAGCTGACTGAATGACACATCAACGTACAGCCGAAATTACTGGGACTAGTAATGTGAAATTTTGCTCAAGGCTTAATTTTATGACATATGCGAGTACTAAGAAAGGGTTTTTGAAATTCAACCTTTAAGGGGGAAGGCCGATGCCCGCTAGAACCGCGGAGACTTCCTGAAAAGGAAACCCGTAGTCCTAAAACGCAAAGGGCAACTGAAGGATACAGGTATGGTTATAGTCAGTAAAAGTCTGACACGCCCTTTCGCTCCACCTAGAGCGGAAGAAGTCTTTGAATGAATTCCCAACTTAAAAAAGAAACCTTTACGAGGAGAAAAGGGAAGAATGTCGTTTGTATGTAAAATTTCATTCCGTGTACCAATATACTTAAAGTTTAGAAAAAAATAGCCACAAAAATAAATAATTTGTCATTATTTTTCTACCCCCAATAGAACAATTTTGGGGGTTTAAAATTTTCAATTGTATGGAGGGTTATCATTTCTTGGGTTAATATAATAACTTAAAATTTGGCATATATTCTAATCTTCTTAGCGTGTCGATGGCAAGACTAATTAAATTCCTTGCCTGGCCCAGTGTTCGGCCACGGCAATGCCGTCCACTGATGCTGTCATTAGGTCCCTACGTGAACAGGTAACAGGGCATGTGGTGCAGGATGGAACGTGGGACATGGTTTGCGGAGAGATGCCGCACAAACACTGAAGATCAGTACCGTCCGAGAACCCCCATCTGTGGAGATTGTCTTCACTGTGTCCAACCTGGGTGCAGAGTCTGTTTATAGTTTTCCAGGTTGGTCATGGTAGCTCATGTCCTAATTAAATTAAATAATGGACTATCATCATTACTTTTCAAAACTACCCTCAAAATACGGTTTATACCCCATAACCGTATTTTTATGGTAGTTTGGAAAAAGTTAAATTTTTTATGGATATTTTACTCATAAATATTTACCAGAGGTATAGCTCCGTCTTGCCACGCCAAATAATCGTGTTCCTTGCCCGCATGGTGTACCCACTCCAATATTGGGACCTCTTCGCTGCAAACTCCACATTTGACGACTTTACTTTCTTCCTTCTCTACTGGTACTTCAAACCATTCATCAGTAGACGTAGTATTTAGACTGATATTATTCGATGAATTATTAACTTGACTCTGAAAATTACAATTTATTAGATTTTAAAACCTGATGAAATCGGGTTTAATCGTAATTCTATCTTTTTGTCACTAGGTCATCAAAGATTCAAAGCATTTATTGCAAATAAACCATTTACAGGCAATTCTGAATTTTCAAGAAGCATGTCAGAAAAATTATGCTATTTACACATTCCGAAGGGTAGATGTCATAGAGAAGAATGTGCAAGAATCTCCAAGTGTCTCATTTGTTTTTCTAAGATATTAACTTAAATGCGTGAGCGATACTTACGTTCGTGCCATCACACATTTCAATATGCGTCAAATACAACTTGACGCGTTTACGAACTAAGCCACATTTGTGACACGTTAATCCTTCGTTCTGTCTGATTATCTGCTGCAAGTGATTTCGTACTATTTCTTCATCATCCAAATCCTGAAATCGGCAAATGAAATTAATGTCATTCTCAATTGACAGGCCTGTTGGTCTAGTGGTTAGTGGCCCTGACTGCTATGCCGGAAGTTGTAGATTCGATTCCCACCCAGAACAAATGTTTGTGTGATGAGCACGATCACTTATTCTGTGTCTGGGTGTAATTTATCTATAATATAATAATAATAATATATATTTTTTTAACTAACGAAAATACAAATTTGACACATGAAAGGTACATAAATAACTGTCACACAGATAGTCAATTCAAAATTTAAATCCTCCATCTATGATATGTATTTATATCAGTTGTCCAGTACTCATAACACAAGCTCTGCTTAGCTTGAGGCTAAAAGGCTTTGTGTGATAGTTGTGGAATATTATAAAAATAAAAAAATTAAATCTTAAGTAACATTCACTGCGGGATTGTTCGAAATAGTTACCAGAGCCCGCGCTAGCTGCACGCAGGCAGGGACGAAGCCTGCTGGGGTCAAGGGCCGTTTTCTGAGAGGAAGGCTCAGCCCCGGCATGATAGGCAACGAAGGAACGGGGTAGCTTTTAGTGAGTTAGAGTCTGACACTATTTCCCGCTCCGCCCAAGGGCGGGGATTTGTCATTGGATGATGTTACCTACCATAAAAAAAAGCCAGAGCCCGCGTAATTTCGCAATTTCAATTTTTAATATTTTCGTCCCTATGATTTTTGGATATTGATCACTGTGCGACATATATTCAATCGTATTTTGAACGGACTTCAAAATAGTAGTTTTTTTTTAAACAATCTTTCAACATTCTTATACTGCTATTACTAAAACGTACCAAGGGTGTTTCTCCCTCTTGCCAAGCCAAATAATTGTGTGTTTTACATATGTGTTCAATCCAATCCGAGTCACACATTTCCTGCTCACAGACTCCACACTTTACAGTAGAGGTATCGACTAATTCAACTTTACATTTAGGTTCTTGAATACTAGAAGAGTTCATATCAAGGCTCATTGAGGACTCATCCAAACGTTCCTGAAATAAAAATATATATATATATCAGTAGTGTATTGTGTGTGTATTTTTTAACGTGGCTGTAAAATTAATTATAATTATGCTTAGTTTAGTCAATTTGCCATTCGCAGGTGCCATGGGTGTTTCCAAAGGCGATTGGCGCGTGAGGATGTCTTCTCATGGTTCCAGCCACCTACTTCACTCGCATTGCTACATAAAAGGAGGTGACTACTTCCCAAACACCCCCAAAAATCGAAAATTGACCTAAACGAGTACAACTCTGAGTCCTACATTGTATATTATTATTTGTACTCACCCTAGTACCATTACAAGTTTTGATGTGCGCCAGATATTTTTGAACACGGCTGCGTTGCAGCCCGCACTTGTAGCAAGTCAAACAGCCGTTCAGCCTAATAATGTTCTGGAGGTGTTGCCAAACTTCTGGCTCTTTATCCAAATTCTGAAAAGAGAAACGATTATTGTTTTTTTATGATGAGGTGGATCTGCGCTAAAGGAGCCGAGTACGAGCCGAGCTCAAACTCGTGTAATGTGGACCGACTCTAGTGGAGCCGAGCACGAGCCGAGCTCAAACTCTTGTAATGTGGACCGACTCTAGTGGAGCCGAGCACGAGCCGAGCTCTAATTCATGTAGTGTGGACCGACTCTAGTGGAGCCGAGCACGAGCCGAGCTCAAACTCGTGTAATGTAGACCGACTCTAGTGGAGCCGAGCACGAGCCGAGCTCAAACTCTTGTAATGTGGACCGACTCTAGTGGAGCCGAGCACGAGCCGAGCTCAAACTCGTGTAATGTGGACCGACTCTAGTGGAGTCGAGCACGAGCCGAGCTCTAATTCATGTAGTGTGGACCGACTCTAGTGGAGCCGAGCACGAGCCGAGCTCAAACTCGTGTAATGTAGACCGACTCTAGTGGAGCCGAGCACGAGCCGAGCTCAAACTCTTGTAATGTGGACCGACTCTAGTGGAGCCGAGCACGAGCCGAGCTCAAACTCGTGTAATGTGGACCGACTCTAGTGGAGTCGAGCACGAGCCGAGCTCAAACTCATGTAATGTGGACCGACTCTTGAGAAGCCGTGCAAGAGCGGAGCACGAGCCGAGCTTAAACTCGTGTAGTGTGGACTGACTCTAGAAGAGCCGAGCACGAACCAAGCTCAAATTCGTGTAGTGTGGACCGACTCTAGATGAGCCGAGCAGGAGCAACACTACACTTTGAACTCGGCTAGACTCTAGAGTAGAACCACCTGTTTATCAGCCTCCCACGTAAGTTTTTCAAGAACAGAAAGTACCCAAGCATTAATAATAATGTAATTAACATAAAGAACTTCAGCATGAGACAGTCACGCAGACTTGAGTGACCTATGTGCGATGTTTTCGGGCAAGTAGTTACGCTGCATTTGAGAGGTCACCGCCATATTATAAATCTGGATGCCTGTTCGTTACGTTACGTCTTACGTGCTGAAAAAGTTTTAATGTTTGGGTAGACTATGCGCGGACATAGGTCACTTTTGACTGAAACTGAAGCTATAAGACCAATAAAAGATACTTACCAAAGCTTCTTGTCCTTGTTTCCAAGCCAAATAATCATGTAGACTTCCTATATGCTCAAGCCAATTAGAAGACAGCATAGTTCTCTGGCACACACCACATGTAACACACTCGTCGGTTGCTGTTCTTGACTTGCGAATATGCTTATCGGATTTCTTTTCCGCATTTGATAGCTAAAATAAAAGCAAATATGTAGTATTATATAAATTTAAGAAAAGTAAATAAAAGGCAACCAGTACAGACTGACTGATCTATTAACACAGCTCAAACCACTCTAAATATTATCTTTAACTTTATAATCATTTTTGTAAGGTTGGAAAATTAAATTAATATTTTAGTTCTAGTTTAGAAAATTACCTTTTTCCGTACACAGTATTTTATGTGTTCCATGAATCGGTTAAACTTCTTAAATTGCATGCAGCATAAACTGCACTCAAGCACGCCTGCAGTTTTTAATCTTTCTTTAAGTTTTTGCCCTAATTTAGGGTCATCCAAATTCTGTAAGCAAATAATTTATTAATATTAAAAAGTATCATTAAGAAGTATGATATACAATCGTGTTTAGTAACAGAAATCAGTGGATTATCGTCTTTATCTTAAAGAAAAAATCCAAATATAACAAAAAAAAATCTCTTTACCAGGGTTGCAAAATTTTTTTTTTTTTTTAATATTATAAAACAAACAGTACTAATTATTTAAAACAAGTGTTCTTTTAAGTTTAGGGCTTTATTTCAAATTAATTTAACCTATAATGTTTCATTTCTAGACTAGATTTGTTCCAATTCACCATAGTAAATTAAATATTTACAAAAAACGATTAATAGATAAACATTTATTTTATGTTGCGTATCTCTAATCAATACTGGACGCTTTACGTTCACCCTGTATGTTCTAACTAATTTTGATTTTTAAATAAGGCTACTTATGAAAGAAAAGAAAGAAAATCAGTTTATTTACACGGAATGACGCAACTAAGAACTAGACAAACATAAAATTACATAGGAAAGATATGCGCCACATCCGTGCAAAACGGCCGAACGCTCAGCATAAAGCACGGAAGCGAAACTATATCGGCGGGGAATTACCTATGAACTATGAATTCTATTCTTTGAATAGGGGAAACACCAATATTTATATTAAAATAAACCACTAATCCATTGAATTACTTTCTTTCGACATTAACCGACCGCGGACTTGATTTTTTATTTTATAATAACTAGTGTTGTTTATAAATTAAAATTGATGTCATTTTTATTGATTTTAAAAATATGGATATTCTAATGCATGTTTCAAAAATAAGCCCCATATAAATCCTGGTTGTTTGATAGAATAAATTGTAATTGGCCAATAAAAGTTCAAAAATATAACAACAAAAGCATAGACTCAGCTGAGTTTATTTCAATCTATTTAGACTCCTAAATATATATTTTTTTGTTTTCATTTTATACTCATTTATTATTCGCCATGAAAAGTTGTTTTAAAAATTGTTTTTTTTATTGTTTTATTCAATGATTAAAACTTGTTTTAATCTGTGTTTTTAAACGGGTGATAAAAAAAAACGGTTTAAATTCAAACTGCTTTAAACATGTGTTTTAATACAACCTAATTTAATCATGCCAACCCTACTCCCTACTAATGACGTGCCGATTCAAAAAGTCTTATCTCCACCGAAACAGAGAATGGCATCAAATTATTAAAACGCATTATATAGCGATACACAATGGCGTCGGCCGTGCATTGATCTAGTTTTATATAACGTGCATCGTCATATGGCCAACGTATTTTGGCAGAGGAGTTTGCCCTGTTTTGCTGCCTCCAGAGGTATATGCTCTAAGTACAGATATTATTACATGTTTGTAATAATAATGATTGATTACTCCGCGATGCGACTATACTGTTCTAGAGTAGCCTTGAAAAGTCTGTATTTAGAATTTTCCTGGCGTTACGTATAAATACGATCTCCCGACCGGAAATGAGTCAGTTTGATTTCGACAGCGAGACAAGAGCGGACTAAATTAAGTGTCAAGCGATTTCATCTAACGAACAACACTAGTGTTCATTGTGATTTGGCTATAGGCGATTGGACAAATTTGCTATTGTTTGTGGTATTTATCAGTTAGTAAATCGGCATTTAATTACCCACGTAAGTAACAATACCTTAAGCAGCAGATTATACACTTACGATAGAACCACCCGCCCGCCAAGCGATTAGATGGTGTTGATTGGCTACATGGTGTTCCCATTCCACTCCAGAAAATATATTATTGCATAATCCACACTTGACACTTTTCTTAAGAGATGGCTCAGCGGCGGGCGTCGTGTTTCCTGACAATATGCGTTTCTGAAAAAAGGAAAAACAATTAATTTATGAAAATGTAAAAGAAAACATTTTTTTTGTAAATATCTCAAGACACGTACTGGAGCTATTATATTGCTTGTTTTAGGTGAATCCAATGTCACTTCTTTTCTTGAGAATGTTTTTTCATTACTAGAAGACTGTCTATGTTGTTGAGGTTTTTCCTTAGCATCACTGGATGACTGAAAAATAAACACAAACGTACTGATAAATCACATGTCTGGCTGGTTCTGATGCAATAAATTGGGCATTTTTAATTTTCGTAGGTAAATTGAAAACCATATGTTTAGATGACACTATCATTAAAATGATTACCCATCCAAGTGTGACCAGTATGCTAAGGACAGTAAAACACAATATAAATCAATTTTAAGTTCAACATCAACTAAACATTTTTTTTTATACATGGGTCAGCCATCGATCGCCCTCAATCTAGAGTGAAGGTGACTTAAACTTAGCGAAATATAGAGACAGTTAGTCAATCAAAAATAATATTATACACACCTTTTCGAATACGTTACTTATCTCTGACGACTCTGTTTTTGATGCTGAAGTGGCCTGAAATCGAGAAAAAAAAAAATTAGGTCTTTAGAAAGTAAGTTTCATAAAATTTGCTTTAAGATTAACACAGACAATAAAAACTTATCTAAGTTAGTATCTTCTCTCTACCATTCCTTAATTCTAAACAAAGAAATTGCAATTATCTAGCAGTCTATAATAAATATGTAGGTATACACTTACTATCAGTTTAGCTTGTGAAGAGCTAAGGCCAGTGTTTATAAACTCACTTCCAACTGGAGCACTGTTATTATCATTAATGTCAGTATTCAAGGGCTTTACTATATTTCTTATACTATCGCTATTTTTGGATTCAGCTGCATCAACCACATCATGGTTAATGGTTTCTAAAATAATATCAGAATGTGAATTATTTTTCATATGAACTTCGTGGGTTTTAGGCACAGTCCCATCATCTACTTTCTGAGCTATATTCAACTCAGGCACTTGAGACCTGACATCCACATTAGCATCATTCACTTCATTTATCACATATTTATGCCCTATGAGCTTTGTGTCAGAATTGTCTACATTTTCAGAAAATTCACTTTGAAATATATTCCAACAAACATTATAAGCTTCTATTTTTTCTTCAGTCTTCTCCTCTTTTTCAAACGCAATTTCACTATTACTAATAATTGCTTCATCATTGTATATGGCAAATATTAAATCTAATTCACAATTTTCAATATGATGGTGCCAGAAATGTATATGCTCATACAAGTTTTCGTGATCATAGTAAGCTAAACGGCCAAAGTCATCGCATAAGCAAAATTGCTGCATTTCACATGTTGAAATGTTAACAGTTTCAAGATCCAGATCCACTGCATCAACTATATTGCATGTTTCATTCTTGTGTATTTGTGCAGATAGTTTAGGCACTTTCGAAGGATTGCGCCTAGCGTAAGTTTTAAGAACTTTGCACTCACCAATGTGTTCTCTGACTACTTCTGTTCCACCAGGTTTTTCGACTCCTTGAATACATAATTTCGATTCAATTGTGTTTGTATTTGAATTTACCTTTTCCTTCTTGGTAATGTCATTACTAAGAGCTTTTTTTGTTTTCTTTTTGTCTGTGTATATGTGTGAAAACTTTTTCAAATATGCAGCAATCTCCTTCACCTTATCCACCTTTATATCTGTAATATTACTGGACAGTTTTTGAGTTGCATTCAAAATACTGGTTAACTCATGATGTTCTAATGTTTTATTTACTACATTTTTAGAAGCAATTTTGTGTTCTGTTATTTTTTTCACTCCACTATTATCACGATTATTTTTTGAATTTCTACTTTTTTTGGTATTCAATTTTGGTTTTTGAGTATATTCGACAGTTGTGTGTTCCTCAAAAACAGTTTCTTCTCGTATAGGACAAACTTGTTCCGTTTTATCATTGTTGCATTTGTGTTCTCTTTCCGCAAAATATTTTTTTTTGATACCATCAAGTCCTGCAGGTTCAATGCATTCTTCCTTTTGACCATTGTAAACCGTAACACTTTTACCTACATCATTAATCGTAACTTCTTTATCTTCATCTATACCATTAACTGTTGCAGCATTTAATGTAATATCATCTTCTGAAGTTTTATTTTGATCATATAAATCACAGTCATTTATGGCCTTTTTAGTTTTATCTTCTTTAAAATCTTCAGTGTCTTTATCAGGCGATTGATATTTGGAAATAGTTGTCTTCATATGGTCTTTCACATTTTCTTCATTTCCCAAAAGTGTAACATTTTCAGTTGTATTTGAAATAATATCTGTTCTCGTCACTTCAGTATTTTTTAAAGAAATAGGACTTAGTACAGCAGTAGCCTCTATTTGTTCATTAGTATATGTGGACTTCAGATTACTTAGAAAAATATTGTCTTCACTATTGATTTCATCTAAATCTGAAGGTAGTATCTTAGTGTTTTCTAAAGGCACTGTTGATTTCGGTTCCATGATACTATGAAGTCCGCAGTTGTCGGTTTTAATAGTTATTTTAGCGACAGACTGTACTGCCAATGGTTTAATTTTTTTACCGTTTAAAGATCGTCTCTTTAATCTCTTTATTTCTCTAAGCTTTGATAGTGGGATTGTTTCATCGGAGATAATATCTATTTTAGATGATTTTGGGGCAGGCACCTTATTAGTTTTATCATTAAAAGTACCACAAACAGAATCACTGTCAGTTGAACTTGAAATCAATTTAACATTGTTATCACTTTTAAATGAATAATCATTATCCATACCATTATTAACTTCACCTCCATTAGGAAGAATATTTCCAGTAAGATTTTCATCAAAAGTCATATTTATTTCAACTACTGGTTTTTCATTTCCATCCAGGGATGCACATGGGTGCTCTTGATTAATATTTGGCAGAGATGTTTGTTCTCCATTCATACAATTGTTATATTGGTTTACTTTGAGACATCCTTCCTGATTGTTATTAGTGTGACTGAATACTTTTGTAACCTCATTGCTATCTGAAGGTTCAAAAACACTGTCTTGTGACTCTAATAAGGTGCAAACAGCTACAGAGTCTTCAATGATGTTTTTGCGTGAAATTTCAACTTCTCCTGGAATTGCATTTGTTGTGTTAGAAACAAAAGTAGGACTCAAGAAAACAGATTTCTTCATCAAACTTGCAGTTTCCAATATTGATGTATCAGTTGGTTTCTGATTACAGTTTGGTGCTGGAATATTTTCAATGTATTCATGTGCTTCATTACTCGTAATTGCCATACCTAGAAAAATAATTATAGGCATTAAATAAAAGTAGGTAAGTGTAGATAGATATACAAGACATATAGCTGATCCATTGAGATGAATCAGGATGGAAAACTCTGAAAGTTTAACAGGTGATGTCTTTCTAAGAAGGTGTTGAAGGAATGGCTTCCATCTGTTATAAAAATCTATAAATATATATCTAATAGATTAAACCCAGCATATGGGTACACTATGCCTTGTAGCAAATACTCTTGGAGTACCAACATTCTCTTGGGATTTTTTTCTACTGTCAAGCAAGCAAAGCCACTGGGATTTATAATTCAAGATCCATTGAATCAATCGCCAAACACTCAATTTATCCGTTTATTAACTACCTAAAGATTCCATACAGTGCTTACCCCAACCGGTAACTGTATAGCAAATTAAAAATCAGGTCTTATGCATGTTGCAAACCTATGTGCAGGGTTCCACATCTGGGATGGCTATACATGCTATTGACATAAATAAAGAAGATGCTTAGAAATACTTTATCTAAACTTAAGTTTTAGGATTCCACAAGGAACAAGAAATGTAGCGCTTTAGTTCACTAAATTTTGACGGGACCTAAGAATAAAATCTTATGGAAAAATAAAATATATTTTATTATGTACATACCAAAAAAAAATGTGGCACTATTTTTTTTTTTATTAATATCCATTTATTTATTGAAATAACCAATCAAACACTGTCTTATTATTACACACTTTTTTTTTAGATTTTATTATTTATCCTTCAATAGTGCAGATTAGGAGTGCAAGCCCTAATTATATTTAACTATAATTTGATTATCTCATTGTTTAGTGGTAAGTACACAGAATACACTTCATAAACCAATTTTACATAGATACTAGCGGTCCCCCCAACAGACATTGTCCTGTCCACCATAAGCTACTTTTTCGTCGAAATAAAAAAGAAATCCCGATTGCAGAGCCACCTACCAGGTCCAATTGTATTTCGAACCATCCAGAGACCCACACAAACATGCACAAAATTTTATCCAAATCAGTGAAGCCATTTAGGAGTTCAGTGACAATCACACATACAGAAGAATTATATATTACCTATATAAAAGATATAAGACCAATAGTCAATGAAAAAATAGCCATGTAACATCTAAACATAGATGCAGACAGCACAAAATTGGTTCCGCTTTTGTCATTTGGCAACGGAATCCTAAAAAGGAATGATGAATACTTACTTGGTGAACCATTTCCATCAGCAGGTACTTCTTGGCTCCCATTTATATTTGGAAAGCTAATGCCAAGTTCCTTCAAGATATCTGGAGGTAGCACAAATACTTCATGCTTGTCTTTGCTAGGTTTCATCTTTTTTGGATGTTTACAATGCATACTTTTAGTATCCATTTTAAAAAATATTATTTTAATTTATTGTCATTTCAATATTAAATTCTTCATGAACTTATCACCCTAAAAATAGATAAGGTAATATTAAAGATTAATTCAAACCAGGTTCATGTATTTTGATCTAAGTATCACAATAGTTGAAAAAACATAGGGAGCACAATTTTATAATCAAAGATTTTAATAAGTTCTATATAAAATAAAATAGTTGCCTATATCACTTTAAATAGAACTTGTTAAAATCTATTATATGAAACAAATAGAAAAACTTACAAAAAAAGTAACTTAAAGCGAAATTGCATAATTATCAGTGATTTTACACTAGAACTTCATGTTATCAAAAACAAATACGAATTAAAAAATACAAAAACAAAATAATAGTCTAGGAAAAACTAAATACTGAAACCCAGATTCGAACCGTGGTCACCAAAATCAATGATCACACGTGTTATTAACTACGCTAAAGGAGCCGCTTTGCACAATGGTGTAATTTGCGTTGCCTTTAAATTTTGAATAATTTATAAGAAAAAAAAATATAATTACAGATTTTGCTGTTAATAAATCTTATATTTCTAAAAAAGGAACTTACGAATCTTGCGACACTCCAGCCTACACGTTGAAGAAAATTCTTGACATTACATTTTTCATCGTACACAAAACGTATTCGCAAAGTATGAATTTAAAATCCGTCACTCATATGCCAAATTGATTTAAAATTATTGCAATCCACTTCCGTTTACCACACAGAAAATCACAGCAGACAGCGCAAAACGAAAGCGAATTCACATGAAAATTGAAAATCGTTGAGGTTATGATCGCACATCTGAAGTTTAACTATTTACAAAATTAAAATTGCAGTATATAGTCTGTTGGAACAAGGGAATAAGGTTGAATTTTGATACAAATTGCAAAAATTTACCGTAAAAGTAAAATGGTCGTTTTTGTGCAGAACTTTATAACTGTGAGCGACAGATGGCGCTCATACCAATTACAATTTTTCATCTATATAATGCTAGGTACAGACAGAGTCCAGTGCCTGGGGCTTTACAATCAAATTATTATAGAATCTCGGTTGCTGTTATAAAATGATGGGTGATTTGCACACTCAATAACTGGGCCTTCAAAAATGATTGCTATATTTCATTGTAGTATTGACCACCTGAAGTAAGCTTGTTGTGAATCGTGAAGGCTGACTAGACACATTTACTGCCAAATACCGCAAAAATATTAGAATATATCAAATCTATAGATGGAAGACCAGTTTAAAACCAATTAAACCAATCCGTTCAAAACGGTAAAAATGGTCTAAAACCCAAACAAACCATTTTTTTTTTATTTAAGACGGAATATGTTTTTTTCTTATTTATAACTTTGTAATTTATATATTTTGATGCTATTTTCTAGAACTATTTGCGAAAATTATACTAAACCTATGTACAGACGCCAGCACGTCAATCTACCACAATGTGTCAAATTTTCCCAATCGAACATTAACCTTCCAACTTTGTGATAAGGTTGAAAATCTATTACAGAAATTTGACAGATTCAGGTAGGTTGATGTGCTGGCGTCTGTACATAAAAACTAAACTAAAAATGTAAACTAGACATAACTATGTACAGACGCCAGCACGTCAACTTACCCCAATCTGTCAAATTTTACCACTCGAACATTAAACTTCCTGCATTGCTTAGAGAATAGAATATATAAGGAGGCGCCCTTATTATGCTATACATTCCTTGCTTATACAAATATCTATTAAATCGATTTAGATATAAAAAACTACATTTTGTCTCTTTTTAACTAATGTGTAATGTCGTTTGAAGAAAGAGATGTCATGCTGTTTGTTTTTTCTCTCTCTGGCAACATTTTTACATATCCGTGAACATACCTAACTCGCGTGCCATCCGCCATCTTTAAGGCCCGCGGTCTTGTAGTACGTCAGGTGTCAAGTAAACAACAACATTGGATTTATATTGCGATTTTTAGGACTAAAAACGCTCCCAACCAAGTGGTTTTGTGCTGTGAGTGTCAAGGGATAAAAATTGGATATGACTTCGTGTTCCATAATTCAGTGTGGTGCAAGGAAAAACACCAATCAACCTCAGTTAACCTTGCATAGGTTAGTAGCCGTATTTTATGAAAAACTTTATCATACTATTATTTTTTCCGTATAAGTGTCCTTGTTTTATATATATAATGAAAGTTCCTAAAAGTACATACAAATTATTTCTGTTAAATACCTCTATTTGCTAAATTAATATCATGTTTTGTTTACGATATTACGCTTATATCCGTTTATCTTTGTTTAAACTTTGACTTGAGAACCGGTATATCGAACAAACTTTTTGCATTTCTATTTTTTTTTTATGCTACCCTCAAAACATGTTACAATCGATGTCTAGTTTTGTAATACGTCCAACTAAATCGATTTATTTTTTTAGTTTTTAATTCTCATGTAAGTGAATTTATGTAATTCTTTATGGGAATAAACAATCTCAAACCAGATATTAGTGACGATTTAAAATAGTGATGTCCTTTATTTAATAAGCTATCGATAAAGATTTATCATTTTTTTAGTTTGTGTTTGGGGTTCAGTAAAATTATGTTGAAGAGACGATTTTGAAAATAAAACTAACAGATATTAAAATAGCGAGACCTAGTACTTACCAAAACAATACAGTGTCATTCGTCATACAGTAGGTGGTGGTTATTTAGTTCAGTCTGTGATTTGTTTTACTCCTACCTACCCACATCCAACTGAAATAATTTTGTATGTTTTTTATTTGCACAGGTTCCCCAAAAAAGAAGTACTGCGCCAGAAGTGGCTTGAAGTCATTGGGATAGAAAATCTTAAACCTGGAATGAAAGCACCGTGTGTCTGTTCATTACATTTTACTGAATCATCGTTCAATAATACCCTTGATGTAATTAGGCTGCGTGATGATGCAGTACCATCAATGCACCTTGTAGTAAGTTAATTAATTAATTTGGGATTTGGATTTGAAAGTCAGCCGTCTAGTTAATAGATTGGAGTAATCTGCAAGGTATGTGCTCTCAATTCTAGAATGGGTCCCGACAGCCAGTATTTAAAATATTATATAGTTAAGTGCAATCGAGTACAACGACTTTCTTGTTTTAGGACTTTTTCATGAATGCTCAGAAAAGCAGTCGGGTTTTTTAGTTTTTTAAATTACCGTTTTTTATTTGTTATCATTGTTAATATTTAGCAAGAAATAAAAGGCTTTTTATTTTATTTGTTATTTATTTATTAGATGGCAGCAGGCAATCACAAGTATTTGTTTACCTTAATCACAATATCTGGCGGCGGTGGCGTAACATCTAAAGAATTCTCTTCAAATCTTAAATTCAACATTTTTTTCAAAAAAAAACACAAATAAACAGGTTAGATAATAGTATTTAATAGACTTTTTCCCGCGTTTAACCTTTGCAGTTTGAAGGAGAAGCAAAGGTATTAAACATCCTAATATTAATAAAAATAGAAATTTAAATATTGTTGAATTTAGAACGTCGATAAATGTTAATTTGTTGGTAATAACAAATTATTGTGTAAGTAAAATCATGTTTATTTATTACATTTTGTTCCACATCCGCCTCTGCTTAAAAAAAGAAAATAATCACCCTTGACCGTGACGAAATAGGAATGAAAAAGCCCTTGGTGTGATAAATTTAAAGAAAGCACGCGGGTGATGTACATGCCATGTCGGATCTAATCGTAGTGCGATAAGAGGCAGTTTTCGAGTAAGTGTATTGAAAAAGAAATAAAAGACTTGGTACAGTTATTTCAAAAGTAGGTTAAAAATAATTTAAAAAAAAAAGTAAAATCTAATTAAGTATCCAAAGTTTAAAAGTATTGTTACATACGTAACCAATTCCCATGTTATAAATATAAAAAGTCTGGCATCGATATCGATACATTTTGGTTTTGATTGTCTAAGTGCTTCCCTAGCATTGGCCGCCATTTTTAGTGCCCGGCTATTAGTAGGTATGCACGCTTATTTTGTAGTTATTTCTGGTCCTTATATTCTAAGGTCTTTGCTGCATTGTGATAAGGTTGAAAATCTATTAAAGAAATTTGACAGATTGAGGTAGATTGATGTGCTGGCGTCTGTACAAATATAATACAAAAATACCAAATACACTCAGGCGTCGAAGTACTCCTCCACATCGCTGTCATCCGGACCGGAAACGTACCCAGAAGACTGGCAGCATTGCCACGTTGAATGCCAATGCTGATTCTTTGGGCAAAGAATGAGCCAGCCCTCTGGTCACGCAAAGAGTCGATCAAGATTTATAACTAGATTTTCTTAATTTTAACGAGGTAGGGATATAACGGAGTATCTATAAACTATGTAAAGATTTTTTTAATGTATGATATACTTACCGATATTGACATACTTTTCGGGTTTAGTTCTTGTTGTTCCGTCAGACCATGGTGGATTCTTAGGTCTAAGTACCAAGTTTAAAACTCTATTGATAAGTCAAAAACAAATTAGCATTACCTATGTACCTATTTTTCTGTTTCCTTCTTTTCTTTTATCTTAGTATTTGTGTGTACATGAAATGTTAAATAAATAAATAAAAACTGTGTTAATATAGAATTTTTTTTTATTGTTTGCAGCAAATGTAAATAAACAATTTGATTCGGTAAGCTTTACTAAATTTCTACATGCAGGCACCCTTCGATGAAACATGTTTCATCGAAGATGGCACCAGTGATAGTACAAAAAATCGGAGCCGGGGCTCAATAAAATCTGTATCCAAACTGAGAACATTAAATAAAAACCAAAAATATAGTGCTGTTAGTCATTGTCATTGTCAATGTCAAATTGTCAACAGACAGATGACAACAAAACTAGATTTTAATATCCAGTCACAAGCCCTTTTATTTTTTTTATATTATATACACTACTTGCTTCTCCAATTTACTTCCGACATTGGCAGAATAGTCGACATCGGCTCTATTTGCCATTAACAAAAAATAGAATAGAATAGACAACAAAACTAAAAATTGTGATTTGAACCACATTTGGATTTTGAAGTGGTGTGTTAGTTATTTGAATTTAATGAATTTATTCATGTAAACTAATATTCTTTAAATAACAAGTATTATCTTTGTACAGTATTATATGTATTATAGACTGGGAGCTTAGAGCAGAGTCCAATGGTACTGTAAAAATTAAACATAATATCATATCATTCGCTCGAGTTTTCAGTACACATAACCGCTGATCTGAGTTCCCCTCCAACATAAGTAAGTTAATTGGTTAAAAATATTTATATCGAGACTACCGAATGTAGCCAATGTGAAAAAACTGTCTATAACTGAATTAAGATGTTTAATTTTTAGCTGTACTTGAAATACGTCCAACAAAATAAAGTACTAGGGGTATTTACTTACTAATTAAGATGGGTGCCAAATCATTAGCATTGTCGTTCCACATTAAACAAGAATGTAATGTATCTAGAGCTCGCGCTGGGTTGATGAAATTACCCCATTATGAAGTTAAAACACCAGTTTTCATGCCTGTTGGAACACAGGTAAGGATGTTTGCTGTTACTTATTTTATATTTTCACCATCAATTTAGCCAGCAGACAACTACTGCTGGATATTGATAATTAGTTGTTCTTGTATTTTGTTAAAATATAATTTATTTGTTATTACAAACTTTTTAGGGAACTATGAAGGGACTTTTACCAGATCAACTTGAAAGTCTGGACTGTGAAATCATTTTAGGCAATACCTATCATTTAGGTAATCGTCCGGGTACTGATGTTTTGACAAAAGCTGGAGGCCTTCATAATTTTATGGGATGGAACAGAGCACTTCTAACTGACTCAGGAGGTTTTCAAATGGTCTCACTTTTAAAATTGGCTGAAATAACTGAAGAAGGTGTTAAATTTAAATCTCCATATGATGATTCTGAAATTATGTTAACTCCAGAGAAATCAATTGAAATTCAAAATTGCATAGGTATGTAAATGTAGAATAATATTTTGCATGTAAGTATTAAGATGTAAATTCACTGTTTTTTTTTTTTTATTTCTGTCAACTCTTAGGTGCTGACATAATCATGCAACTTGATGATGTTGTTCAAACAACATTTCAAGACTATGATCGTATCAAAGAAGCCACTGAAAGGACAAGCAGGTGGTTGGATCGCTGCTTGGCCGCTCATCAGAGACCTACAGAACAAAGCATATTCCCAATCGTTCAGGGGTTATTAAATAAAGAACTAAGAGAACAAAGTGCAAAAGAGCATATGACTAAGGATGTAAATGGATTTGCCATTGGAGGTTTGAGGTGAACTTAATGACTTTTTGCCTTTTAGATTTTCCTGATCAAACTATGAATTCTCAAAATTCATCACACTAAAACTGGTTTATAAATGTTAGTAACATCTGTATTCTAACAACATCTAATTGCTTGATCATTGTTTTAGTGGAGGTGAAGCAAAGGATGATTTCTGGCCAATGGTCAGTCTGAGCACAGGGATTCTTGACAAACATAAACCGAGATACCTGATGGGAGTTGGTTTGGCAATAGACCTTGTTGTCTGTGTTGCTCTTGGAGTAGATATGTTTGACTGTGTCTTCCCAACTCGCACTGCAGTAAGTCGAAATTATAACTGTTGCAGTCAATACTGTTAATTAGTCAAAAGCAGCATTGATTAGTTTAATTAAACACCTATAAAGCAATGGATATTTTTACATTTTTCCACAAAAGTTCCAGTGTTTTCAGGAACCATACCAGAAATAATGAAGATGAAGATATCAGTTTATATCTAATTCAAACTTAATTAAATTTATATCAGCAGCAACAGCATACAAAATTGTCATGCAAATTCATTTTCAATAATTATTAATAATTTTAAATTATTTTTAACAGGAAAAATGTACTCTTGCTCAATGCATAAAGTAGTATAATTATAATTATGTACTCTTTGTAAAAGTTGTTTTGAGTGTGATTTATTCATGTTTTTTTTTTTTTTTGTAATTTTTCTTAGATCGTGCATTAGGAGCAGTTACATGATATTGTTTTAATAAACTTTTCAGAGATTTGGCTGCGCTCTTGTTGCGAACGGTCAATTGAATTTGAAACAAAAAATTTTTGAAACTGATCTGGATCCCCTTGACAAAAACTGTTCATGCTCAACTTGTAAAAACTACACCAGAGCCTACTTGCACAGCATTGTTACAGTGGAAACTGTAGCCTGTCATCTCATATCTGTGCACAACATTGCTTATCAGGTACTGTTGTTTTCTCTCATTTATTTTTACCTCTATTAAAAACGGAAGACTAATATTAGTTTATCACAATACTGCATCATAATTTAACAAAATTCTACACTTTGTCTTAATATTTTAGGACTTATTACATTAAAAACAACCAAGGATTGTTATTTTATTTTGAACATTTTCATTTTTGCAGATGAACTTAATGAGAAATATGCGGGAGAATATTGAAAATGGAACATTCCCACAGTTTGTGCAAAAATTTGTCAGAGAATACTATGTTGACTGTGATTACCCAACTTGGGTTGTTGAAGCACTAAGTTCAGTTGGAATAAATATATAATTCGATAATTAAAGCATTTGAAAAGGAAATATATATCATCATTTTAATGTTCCCATTGCTGGGACACAGGCCTCCTCTCTAAGAGAGGGAATGGGCCGTAATCCACCACGCGGGCCCAGTATGGGTTGGTGAATGTCATGTTCGTCGTTTTAATCCCGTGGAGGGTCGATTCGGTACATGAAACCCTATCGATTTGTAAAGATAAAAATGAAAAATAAAGTACTTTTTTTTAAACTCGAATTAATTTACGCATGTACGAAATTAATTTCTTTAAGTATACATCAGCTGATCGAGGCCAATGAACTGTAGGTAGTTAGTATGCAACGACCGACACTCCCTAAAAGGTCATTAACTCATTTAAATGTATAAAGCTATATTGTATGATGATACTATTTCCAACAGGGTAAGGGGCCGTGGATGTTATACCAAATCAAAAAACTTGATTTAGAAATGATTGTAAATTTATACATATTGTTTGTTACATAAAATCATCTGAATCATTTCCATCATAATTAGTTGACATGTTTTCGGGTTTCATTAATGTGGAATAGCTTCTCAACTCTGCTTCATCCTTCTGTCTTTTTTCTTCTTCTTTTTCCTTTTCTCTCTTTTCTCTTAGTAGCTTCTTCTTGTCCTCTCTTTCTAGCCTGTCACGAGTTTCCCTTTCTATTCTCAAGTCTGGGAAGGATTCTTTTTTAGTTTTATTTAGTCGGTTAACAATATCATTACATCTTTTAGCTACTCGCACTTTTCTGACATCTTTATCTTTATGAAATGCTACTTGTCCAGCCTGAAAAGATTAAGATTAACTCAGTATAACACTTCTAATTTCTATGAAATTGAAATTTTCTGTGGTTATGATGACCTGGTCAGGTTTACTGGAGTCTGATGAATGCGAGACGCACAGGACCAGCCATTGTGGCAAAGCTTGGGGGAGGCCTATGTCCAACAGTGGACGTCTTTTGACTGAAATGATGATGAAATAGAGATATAAAATTGACATGCATTCCTATGTTCTATTCCATGATTATCATTTCAGCTAAAAGACATCCAGAGTAGACCTACCCCAAGTGTCACTACAATGAGTTGACCTGTACACTTGGCATCCATAAGATTCCACATCCTTTACTTCATTAGTTCACCTTGTGAATGTCCTTTAACAGTGTACTAACCTTTGTACTATTTGCATTTTATCAATTTTATTACTTGTGATTTAAATGACCTTTACTATAGGTAGGTACTTGTCAGTATTGTCATACAAGCCTTGTAGATTTACTTACAGTAACATGCCTTAATTCCATAGAAAAGTACAATTTATTGAAGTTAGGTTGCAATAATTACCTCCATTCCTGCTGTTTTCTTCAGATTTGACCACATTGTATAGACAATATCTATATCATTCATTTTATTGCCCATTATAGAATTTGCTTTGACTAACTGGCATGCATCATCCAAAACAGAGTTTGGTATGGCATCAATAGTTTGACCCTGAAAGTTAAAAATGGACTTGAAATACTGGAAATTTTAAAATTAACATGTGTAGTTCCAAAACATTATTCTTACCGGAGCTAAGCGAAGATACACATGAGCTGAAGATACTTTGTCTACATGGAACCACACATCTTCTGGCCATCCCCACTTAATCAAATCTTCATCTGCAATTAATACATTGTTATGAGCAGGTTAACTAGTTTAGTTCCATAAAAAATACTACACGTTTGATGAAACACAAGATAGTTAAAAGTTCTTTATATGTTCCTTACTTTCATGTTTATCAGCGCCCATAAAAAGAGTTACTGGTGGAGATACTACGTTACTAGTAAAGTAAAAAACCATTTTTTTATTGCTTCTGTAGCCCAATGTGTAAAACAATATAACGATTCACGTTCTAATATAAAATTTACAACCAAGGCGCTACCTTTAACCACACTGCAATTTTTTTTGTCTAAAATAGCCTATCACAAGTGTCACCTTGTGACATTGACACTGACAGACAGTGTTGCCAACTCTATAATATGAGTGGGTGCTAAAAACATCTCAAATAGTGCTTAAATATTTTTAGCTGCACATTTTGGAAATCCATAGCAATTATGGATTTCCAAAATGTGGAGCTAAAATTTTTTTGATAATTTAGAAATTACAAACAGCTTTTAAGTTTGAGAAGGCTTTTATGCACAATGGGCTTGGATGATCAATCGACAAGATTGCGGTGTGTTGCGCCGCAAACAAAACATTTTGAAGCGAAGCCTCGCTTAATAAACTTCAGTTTTACCAACTATATCAACTTTTTCTATAAAAAGTTTTACCAGACCCGATTAATAATTTAAGTTTTTTCATAATTTTGTTTTTTTTTATTCCGATGGCCGCTTACAGTACGACTGTTCTGACTTGGCAACTCTGAAGTTAGGCTCTGCGAATTTTAGCGCTTAAGTTTCTGACTCGCCAAGTCAGAACGGCATAAATGGTTTAAAAAATAAATTCCATTAGCATTTGTTATTGCTGTTAACAACTGTTATTGGTATTTATTTTTTTACAAGCGCTAAATTTCGCAGAGTCTAACTTCAGACTCGCCAAGTTAAAATGGCCGTACTCGGTTCAGTTTTACAAAATGTACACATTGATTTCGAGTTATTTTCGAGCACATGTCTGATATTTTTTTTTTGTATTTCGGATCGTTCTTCCACTCCTTTCTGTAATTTTAAATAAAATTACCTTTTTTGCTCAAAGGAATATCTATTTCCTTAGTTTTTCTAACACACTGAACTAGAGAAGAATTCTCTAGTTACAGTAACATACTAAACTTTATCAAACTAATAAAAAGCAAGACGAAAAAAGTTTTATCTTATAAACAGAACAAATATTTCTTGCAATCTTGCGTTTGTTAATAAAAAATAGTTACAATACTAATTTACGTTTTATTCTGTGGTAACCAGAAATTTTCGCTTGACTGCTAGATTCAGTGCTAGGTGCTGTATGTTAGATTTCAGTGCTGACCGTATGAAAATAGTGCCAAATCTAGCACTGAAAGTGCTAAGTTGGCAACACTGCTGACAGAAGTTATCTTATTCAGAGTATATTGTACTATAGAAACGGAACGGATAAAAATACTACAGTGACAAAAACTTTGTTTTTGCTTGATTTTCGGCGGGTACGGAACAAAAATCATAGCTGAAATTCGCAAAAATATGTAAGGCGCCCATTCAAAGACCTTAGAAAAATTATGGACCAGAAATACCTACAAAATAAGCGTGCATACCTACTAATAGCCGGGCACTAAAGATAGCCATTGCTAGGGAAGCACTTAGATAATCAAAACCAAAATGTATCGATATCGATACTAGACTTTCTATATTTATGACATGGGAATTGGTTTTGGAATTGGACATTGTTTAAGATATTTAGTAATGTTAAATTTAAGTAAACCACAATAGTAAAGTATTTGTTGAGATAAGGTAGAATAAAATCGGTAGTAAAATTAAAAAAATGAAATTAATTAATTGTTTTTTTTTTTCGGTTTTAATGAACGATGATTCTGTAAAGTGTAATGAACAGACACAGTGCTTTAATTCTAGGTTTGATATTTTCCATCCCAATGACTTCAAGCCACTTCTGGCGCAGCACTTCACTTTTAGGGAACCTGTGCAAATAAAAAACATGCAAAATTATTTCAGTTGGGTGTAGGTAGGAAGAGTCTGTCTAACGAAAGCGCGACCTGGAGTTTTTTTATTTTTATTAAATTGGCAACATAATGTTGCCGTCAAAAGCACGTCAAAGTCTGTGATTGCAATTGCCAGTATTTTGTAACAAAGATTAATTAAAAAAAAATAATTGCTTATCACGGGTAAAACAATAAAAAGTTACGTAGGAAAGCTGTGAAATACTATGATCAGTAAGTTTAAAGAAAAACAAGAAGAGAAAGTAGTTGTTTTCAAAGAAAAACAACAATTTTTATATATTTACGTTAGTATGACATTATAATCTTGATCATTGTTGACTGACTATTAGAAATATTTTACGATATGATAATAATTTTTCTTATGTTTATAGATAATCTTGAAGACTGCGCGAAAAAAAAAAAAAAATATTGAATCGTTAATCTTATCTTATCTATCTATCTAAGGAATTTGGAGAAAAAACCTTTACACTTAAAACGAAGCTCTAAGAAGAAATATCTTCACTACCGTGCTTTATACGTTCAAAAGCGGTCGAATTGATGTGATGAAAGATTTGGCTCGGTCTGGTAGACCATCAACGTCATCAACTGCAGCTAACATCGCAAATGCGAAGAAAATAGTGACAGAAAATCCTCTTTAGAATTTGAAAGAGATAGCTGCTGAATTATTTTTTTTTTTTTTGTGTTGCGCCGACCCCAAGTAGTATGGGACAAGGGCAGGAAGAAGAAGAAGGAGGAGCTGCTGAATTTTCTGTGTCTCACTAGTCGACCCGTATCGTTTGAAAAAATCACATCCGTAAGCAACATGTCGCCACCCCAGAAGACCTAAATTTTCTCCAAAAACTTAATCGCATATGAGCCGGGCTCAGGACGATTCGAATCCAGCCTTGAAAGAGTATACTTTGAGGATGATAAAATTCAACATTTTGTGTGTTGACCTTTTCCCGTGACTTTCTTGATAGAATAGTAATATACCAATAAATAAATCTTTACTCGTTTTTGTATTGTATTGGTTATTATAGCTATTCAGTATTGCTCTACTGCTGTGCAAAAGTCATCTACTCTTTCTAATGGTCTTAGTCCCTTACTCACATTCCATTTCTTAAGAAAGACATCCAGGTCGGTTGACAAACCTTGAGCTTACACTTTTGGATTAATATCCAAAGACCAAGTCTGTATACACCATAGGTCAAATGAGGAGATTACACATGTCCACGCTTTAGTGATATGGGCAAAGTGCCCTTAATAGTTCCTTCATGGACCAGTAACTTTTTCAGGTATTTTCTGTTCGACACGTTATTTCTTTGTGTAACCTGGCCCAGAAAGAGACTACTTGGCCCAAGTAGACAATAATATATTCTAAAACGTATTGTCTATTCTGTCTACCTACGTATACGTTCCTCTTAGAGCTGCTGGTTATGATTTTGGTCTTCAATATGTTTATATGTAGTCCGACCAGCATTTGCTCTAGTCCTGTGGCTGTAGGAGAGAACATGACAATATTATCAGAGAAACGCAAATTAGTTAACTTCGCTTCGCCGATGACAATGCCCTTCTCTTCCCATTCGACTGCTAATGTCTGAAAGAATTGGTGAATAACTTTGGGGACAACGGGACGCCCTGTTTGACTCCTTTAAGAGTTTTAAACATAGGATCTAATCTCTCTAACTTGCTGGAAGTATAAGTGGATACTATTTTTTGTTTTGTAAGGGAATTGAATATTGCTGAGTGTGTGATGCTGTTAAAAGCGTATTGGTTGAGTATATTTATTTCTAAACATTTTTTATTCCTCATATTAGGAATATAGTTCGCCAAAAAAAATTATACGATTGTCGCAAATACAAAAAAATACTCAAGTATCAAACATTTTTTCTCCTAGTATGACAGTAATACCATATTCAATATTTTTTTATTTGACCTCATTTTCTCAGGTCGCGCTTTCGTTAGACAGACTGTAGGAAAAAAACAAATCACAGACTGAACTAAATAACCACCACCTACTGCATGACGAATGACACTGTATTATTTTGGTAAGTACTAGGTCTCGCTATTTTAATTTCTATTAGAGTTTTATTTTCAAAATCGTCTCTTCAACATATTTTACTAGACCCTAAACACAAACTAAAAAAATAATAGTTCTTTATCGATAACTCATTAAATAAAAGACATCACTATTTTAAATTGTCAACACAGATTACTGATATGTAGCAAGCTAATTGTCAATAATATTGTAAACAAAACATGTTGAAAAAAAAAGCGCGGGAAACTTTGAGCGGATCGGTGCATTTTTTCTTGTTAAAAATTTCAATTTTATTTTTTTTCTATTTAAGGATCAGTTTTGTATTATATTGTAAATTATATTAATATTTAGTGTACATATATTAGTTTTAGTGTATAGTTTGCCGGATTCGGTAAGTTTTTTGATATTTTTCAATGAACGAGCCGCCTGACTTGGCGGACCCGGGGGTCTTTGTACCCCCGGCTACAAATTTTGTAACAGTTCCTTCGTCAACGTTATCGAATGAATCTGGAATGGAGACGGATGGTTCTAATGTTCAACGTGGTCTTAAAAGGAATAGACTGCATAAAATATGCAGAGTCTGTAATAAAAAAAAAAGGAAGCACAGTCAGGCGGTTGATGGTAAGACAGGATGTTGTTGTGCTAGTACAGAGAGTGAAAATAGTGACTCTGCCCCTGTTGTTAACACCTCACTCAACACTGTCACACCGACTAGTGGTCCGAGTCCCAAGGTTTCAGAATCTGGTATCGCTAGAAATAAATATGAGGTCTCTGACATCGGCCCTTATATAGTACACATCATTAAAGAGATTAAATCACCCAACGATAATACCACCTTACACCCGGTCACATTTGGCAAGTTTTTAAAGAGCCATGCCATTCAAAACATTGTAGATGGATCTCTTAAGAGGATAGGCAGGAATAGAATTTGTTTAGCATTCTCAAACTTTAACAATGCTAATTCATTTATTTACAATCCAGAGTTACCAAAAAGCAATTTAAAAGCATTTATACCGAGTTTCCACATAACAAGAATGGGCCTTATACGTGGTGTTCCAGCTGATTGGTCGCCTGAAGAAATAATTGAAAATGCTTCAGTGCCGGATAATTGTGGAAAAATACTTAAAGTTAGGAGAATAAATTACAAAACTGTTGTAGAAGGTTCACCTGTCTGGAAACCAACGCAGAACGTTGTGGTAACGATTGACGGTCAGGTTCTTCCTCCACGAATATTTATGTGTTACAACTCACTACCTGTAGAGCTGTATGTGTTTCCCACTATCCAGTGTTACAATTGCTGTCGTTTTGGGCATACCAAAATTCAATGTAGGTCCAAACCTAAATGTTACAAGTGTGGCCAGGAACATACTGGTGATACTTGTAATGTTGAAGACGAAAATCTATCTTGCTGTCATTGCTCTGGCAAACATTTCGCTACCTCAAAAATATGCCCTGAATTTTTACGGCAAAAGGAGATTAAAACTGTTATGGCTGAAAAATGTATTTCATATGGTGAAGTTACTAAATTGATTGCACCTATTTCTAAATCGTACGCAAATGTAACTAGCTCTCCTGTTACTACTCACGCTCATCCAAACT
Source organism: Leucania comma (assembly GCA_958295575.1). Taxonomy (NCBI): domain Eukaryota; kingdom Metazoa; phylum Arthropoda; class Insecta; order Lepidoptera; family Noctuidae; genus Leucania; species Leucania comma. The sequence continues at coordinate 11,332,154 of OY282468.1, forward strand.
CTTCTAATACACAATATTCTCTTTCACAAAGCTCTAATAAAAAAACAGTTTACATACAACGTCGGCCTCCTTCTAAACCAGGTAAAGGGTACGACCGAGAAAAACACCAAAAGATTGTTAATGAATATAACTTACCGAGCCCACAAAACGGCTGTGCCTTAAATACAAATACAACAACTACAATGATGTCAATGTCAGAAATAATACAAACTCTCATTCAAACCCTTACTCAATATAACATAGAAATACCGTCCAACGTTGCCCCTTTAGTCAATATCTATAAAAAACCTGCTGTTAATAATGTCAGTACAAATTCAGAACATACTACAATGGAACTGTAGAAGTGCAGTTTCAAAAAAAAATGAAATCATTTACTTGTTAAATAAGTATAATGCTTCTTTGTTTGCAATTTCGGAAACCTGGTTAAAACCAGACTCGATTTTCAAAATCAATGGCTTTTCTTGCCTCAGAGATGATAGGTCTGATGGGTACGGTGGGGCCGCTATACTCATCAGAAATACTGTCTCTTACTGTCCTCTATCCCTTCCTGTATATAATGATTTTTCTGTGGTAGCTGCACAGATTAATAATACTTGTGTTGTCTCTATATACATTCCTTCTCCTTCTTTGTCAACTCTTCAACAATTCAACAATCTTGTATCTATTCTTCCTCGTCCTTTCTTAATTTTAGGTGACTTCAATTGTCACCATATTTCTTGGGGGTGTACTATTTCATCATATTGTGGTAACATATTATTAGATATATTTGACCAACATAATATTTGTCTATTAAATTCCGGGTCTCCCACTCGACATACAGGGCCAAAAGAAAACTTAAGCGCAATAGATCTTTCCATCTGTACTCCTAATTTATCTTCATCTCTTTTATGGTGCACTTTGCCATCTTCTTATGGAAGCGACCACTTTCCAATTCATATATCTCCTACACATCCTTGCAGGTCTCCTAGTCTGCCGAGGCAACCACGGTTAAAATATAAACTTGGTGAGGATGGGTTATGGGATAAATTTAAAACTCTTGTAGAAAGTAAGCTTTCTAATTTACAAAATAATTTATTAGAGGATCCTATTGATTGTAATAATAATTTCACAAACGCACTTATACAAGCTGCAGATGAAACTTTTCCTTTAAAGAATTCAGCCAATGGTCGTATTCCTTCCCCTCCTTGGTGGGATAAGGAATGTTCCCAAGTAGTGAAAGTCAGAAAGAAAGCCGAAAAAAATTACAAAAATAACATGTCAGAAAGTAATTTCAAAATTTTATGTGATGCTATGGAGAAAGCACGAAAATTATTCAAAGAAAAAAAAATTGAAGGATGGAAAAAGTTTTGCCTTTCGATCTCTCCTAATGTCAGCGCGTCTATTGTCTGGCAAAATATCAGAAAATTTAGAAACGGAGTTACACTTTCTAATGTTTCTAACATTCCACCAAATTTAAGAAACTCTTTCCTTAATCGCCTAGCTCCACCATCGGTTCCAGAGCAAGATATTATTTATGATAACATTCCTCCTTCTATCTCTCATAACCAAAGTCTACTAAATTCTCCTTTCACAATGCAGGAGTTACAGGGCGTTCTATCCTCAGTTAAAGATTCCGCTCCAGGTGAAGACGGTATTCCTTACTCATTCCTAGCTAATTTAAATAAATCTTCACTTGAACTGTACTTGGACCTAATTAACAAAGTTATGTTATCAGGTAATATCCCTCCATCATGGAAATCTCAATCTATTATTCCTATTTTGAAACCAGGTAAAACACCATTAGAACCTTCATCTTACCGCCCAATAGCTTTGTCGCCCGTAATTGCAAAAGTAGCTGAAAATTTAGTTAAAAACCGCCTTGAATGGATTATTGAAAACCGTGGAATTATACCAGAGTCTCAGTTTGGATTTAGGAAAGGCAAAAGTACATTGGATAGTGTGGCTACATTGGTAACAGATATAAGAGTTGCGTTTTCACGAAATCAATCGGTACTTGCAGTATTTTTAGATCTCGAATCAGCGTATGACAGTGTCCTCCTGAATGTTCTTAAAAAAAAATTAGAGATGCTTCACATTCCTGAAATGTTGTGTCGTTTTATAATTAACCTCCTCTCAGGCAGGAAAATTAACTTAGATCAAACACAGGATGACAGTAGGCTGGTATGGAAAGGACTCCCACAGGGTTCAGTACTCAGCCCTATATTATTTAATTTGTATACGTTTGATTTGGCTTCCTCACTTCAAAATTCAACAAGCATCCTACAATATGCAGATGACTTAGTTTTGTACGCTACGGGAAGTTCATCAAATTCTCTTTGTACTCTGCTATCTAACTCTCTTGTTGGTTTAAGAATTTGGATGGACAAAAATGGCCTGAACATATCAGCGAGTAAGAGTTCTTTAGTCTTATTTACTCGCCAACGTATTCAACCTCCGATATCTGTAGAGTATGACAATAATAAAATACCAGTTAAAAATCAAGCCAAGTTTTTGGGAATCGTTTTGGATTCTAAACTTTCAGGTATTCCTCACTGCGATTATGTTCTAAACAAATGTCAAAAACTTCTAAATTTGATGAGATGTCTATCAGGTGTTTGGTGGGGTGCGCATCCGTTTTCCTTAAAGCTTCTTTACAATGCTTTAGTTCGAAGTGTTCTTGATTATGGAATCTTCTTATTGGAGCCTTGTAACGTAGCTGCCCTTGGGAAACTGGATTCCATCCAATCAAGGGCCTTGAGAATAATCACAGGAGCCATGAAATCTAGTCCCATTAACGCATTACAAATTGAGTGTAATGAACCTCCACTTAGTCTAAGACGTCAATTTTTAGCGGACCGATTGTTCTTCCGTGTTTTACAGTTTACAAATAGCCTTTTAATTCAAAAACTTCAAATCCTTGCTGATCTCATTGACTCGTCAAATTATTGGAATCACAAATCTATTCCTTGTTTAGTTAAAAGTTATATCCGATTTAAATCATTTAATGCACCGACACACCGGTCTCCAAAACTTGATTTGTTTAACATTGAATACGAAGCCTTGACTAACACTCCATCTGTTAAGTACATTGCAGATATTGATAAAAATAACGCTAATACACATTTTAATTCTATCGTTCAACAAAATTGGCCTGAGCGGCATCATATTTTCACTGATGCTTCCAAACATAAATCTGATGATTGTGTGGGGGTAGGAATATATCACGCGCAGTACAATATTGTCCAGAAAGTAAAGTGCCCACCTGAAGCAACTGTTTTTACTGGTGAATGTCTTGGTATCCTTAAAGCTGTAGAATATATTTTACTTTTAAAGCTTAGAAATAGTTTAATTTTAACTGATTCTATGAGTGCCCTTCAGGCGCTCTTAAGATATCCTTAGTCTAAAACACCGTCTCCTCTTATAACACATATTAGGAGAAAACTTTTTGACTGTGTTGTGAAGGGCTTTTCTGTTGTTTTTGTCTGGATACCAAGTCATTGTGGTATAAAAGGTAACGAAAAAGCTGATAGACTTGCTAATGAGGCTGTGGTGTGTGGGGATACTGTTCCATTCAAAAATTATACTCAAGACTTGGCTACTCTTCCTAGACATTATCTTAGGGATTCCTGGGATAGAGTTTGGGCAGAAAGTAGCCGTTCAAAAGGAAAATACTACTTTAGCATACAGTCAGAAATTCCATGTAAACCTTGGTTCTCTGTCCTCAAACTTGGCAAAATTGCGACAACCATTTTAATAAGAATGCGTTTAGGTCATACTACTTGCCCAGCGCACCTTGCACGCTTCCGTATTATAGATAGTCCTCAATGTGAATGTGGACATGACTTTGGGGATCTGAACCATATATTCTTTTCCTGCCCGATTCATGACCGTTCTTCCTTTTTAAATTGTTTGATATCCCTCCGTGTCCCTTTCCCTACATCAGTGAAAACTCTTCTTTTTTCTTTCAACCCCTCCATATATAGTGTTCTTTCTGATTATATTTATGACAACAATATCCGTCTGTAAAATGTATAAATATTTATTAGTATTTTAATAGATTTTTGTCCCTTTTATTTACGTAATATTTTTAATAACTAAATATACAATAGGTTTTTTACACATTCCTGATCCTATATCCATGTTATTCCAAATTCCGTTAATTTTCGCATTATAATTATGTTTCCCTACCTTCCTCTTCAAACCCCGTCCAAAATAAACATCAAAACAACTTGACACTGGCGGATGCACAACAGTGCCAGCCATAATCTCCTGTCGATGGATTGGAGAAAAAAAAAAAAAAAAAAAAAAAACATGTTATGCCTCGTTTACACGTTGGCCCAGCGTCGGCCAATCGCTATTGTGTACCTAGCCATTTGTTGTGTAATGGGGGAAACCCCGTTTATACATTGGCGATTGGCCGAGGCTGGGCCCACGTGTAAGCCAGGCATTATAAATTTAGCAAATAAAGGTTTAGATAAGAAATAATTTGTATGTACTTTAAGGAACTTTCATTATATAAATAAAACAAGGACACTTATACGGAAAAAATAACAGTATGATAAAGTTTTTCATAAAATACGGCTACTAACCTATGCATGGTTAAATGAGGTTGGTTGGTGTTTTTCCTTATGAAGTTTTTTTATATCTATATCGAATTAATAGATATTTATTCGATGTAGTAATAGATATATATTAACTTCATTCATAATCATGACACGTCATGATTGATATAAATTGTGTTGCACCCAATGGTAAACTAATTTTATTTATGAATATTTGACATCGATGCGGATGAATTTTTTGATGCTCCATGAGCTCTTGACGTGTTAAGTTGTAATATTTGTTAGATTAGATTAAAATACTAATAAATATCAATTATAAAATTGAATACTTTTTTTTCCCCTTGTTCTAGAGTACATCCAAAGGATGAACCCTAATTTTATTACAATCTAGCCTTATATACAGACTAATAAGTAATATAATTATATCCTAAACTAATAAATTGTCTTTACTAAGAATGTGTCCAATAGCACGCTTTTCTTATTGTCTCTATTAAGGCGAATACACTTCGTTCTTGTATTTATAAGGTAGCAATAATGCTACATATCACTGTTCACTATCACTAAACACTAACTCGAACGGTTTTGTTCTTTTTAGTCTTCTCACTATATTCGTGTGGTCGAGAAGCTGGATTGCCTCGATGTTCACATGCTGATGAAGTCGCCTTTCGTGAGCTTCTGCAGATTTTTTTATCCGTTTCTCGATGAACTCAACTTTTAGGTCCCGATGGAGGTCATCATTTCGTATGTACAGACACCCGCACATCAACCTGCCTAAATCTGACAAATTTCTTTAATAGATTTTCAACCTTATCACAATAGTGGAAGGTTAATGTTCGATTGGTAAAATTTGACAGATTGGGGTAGATTGACGTGCTGGCGTCTGTACCAAGGTGCATTTACAATTTCCCTTAGTAACTTGTTCTGAAATCGTTGTATGATATTTATATTTGTCTGTTTGGTGCAGCCCCACAGCTGAATACCCTAGGTCCAAACTGGCATCAGGACTTGTTTGTATAATAACAATTTGTTCTGTACAGACAACGTGGAATTTCTCCCAAGCAGCCAATACATTCTTTTGAATCGTAAGTCGAGTTCATCTCTTTTCTTCTTGACGTGGACTTTCCAGCGTAACTTAGCGTCAAGAGTCATACCCAAATATTTGGCTGTATTCTCGTACGGGACTTGTTTATTATTTATATAAACTGGAAAATACTGATGTTTCTTGTTACAAAAGTCTATGTGTACAGATTTGGATTCATTCAATTTAATCCTCCATTTTTTGGTCCAGTTACAGACTTGGTTAACAGCCATTTGAACCTTTTCAACTGCTCCTTCGTGGCTGTTTCCAACAGCCATGAGGGCTGTGTCGTCAGCGAAAGTCCCAATGGTATTATGCTCTGGTTCTGGAATATCGCAAGTGTATATTAGGTACAGGACCGGACCTAAAACACTTCCTTGCGGTACGCCGGCTTTTATTTGTTTCAATTCTGAGTAGGCATCTTCTTGCCATATTCTAAAGACTCTGTTTAGGATGTAGGATTCCAGGATATCTGCAAACTGCTTCGGTAACAAGCTCTTCAGTTTATATATTAGACCTTCATGCCATACTTTATCGAAAGCTTGTGCCACGTCTAGGAACACAGTAGAACAAACCTTCTTGTTTTCAAGGGCGTGTTCTATTACGTTTGTGATCCTATGTACTTGATCGATAGTTGAGTGCTTTTCTCGAAACCCAAGCTGGTGCCAACCAATAATACATAGCAAGAAAATAATACCAGAGGTATTATATTTTCTTGCTATGTATTATTGGTTTGAGTCGTTTAAGTAACAGATTTTCAAATAGTTTTGACATTATAGGCAGCAAGGAGATAAGTCTGTATGATGTTGTTTCATGTGCAGGTTTCCCAGGCTTTGCTATCATGATCACTTCAGCAACTTTCCATAAGTCTGGTACATATTTAAGTCTTAATGCAGCATTTATAAGGGTTGTCAACTTAACCAGACCCTTTCTTGGTAGGTTACAAAGTAGGTATTTCCCCAGTTATTAAGTCGTAACCTGGTGATTTTCGACAGCTTATATTTTGTCATAATATTTGTTAGATTAGACTAAAATACTAATAAATATCAAATATAAAATTGAATATGAAGACATCGCTCAAAATACTTAGAATCCAAGCCAAAAACATTAACAAAAAAAAACAACTGCTGTCAGTGACCAATCAGTGACAGTGACAAGTGACAACCTATTCTCTGAGGTGACAACTGATAAGAAATAAAAAAAAAACATAGCCCGCGATCCGAATAGCGTCAAAACCGATTATATTACATATCCGACCAAAATTAATAGTGATAAAACATAACGGCTATTGGTGTAATAATTGTGACGTTGCAAGTTGGTTGGATTCGCGAAATAACCACTTTAATTTGATTTGACATTTGAACAAACAGAACAACAGAAACACTCACACAGAGTACTTTGTAAGAAACACTAGAAACAGTCGATATTGAGAAAAAGTGTTTGATTTCATTGCAAACAATTCAAATTTTAAAAACTCCCTATCTAGTTAAAAATGGGAAGTCCAGAAAGAGAATTGTGCCCACCACCTTCAGAAGAAGACGAACTAACTTTGCCTAGAGCCAGCATTAATAAAATGATAAAAGAATTAGTTCCTTCCGTGCGTGTAGCCTTTGAGTCACGGGAATTGATCCTTAACTGCTGCACGGAGTTTATCCATTTATTAAGTTCAGAGGCTAACGAAGTTTGCAATCAGAGCAACAAAAAGACAATCAATGCCGAACATGTACTCACAGGTCAGTTGGTGGTAACTGTTGTCTATTACAATATTGTATCTTCAATTCGTTTATTTCGTCGGTCGTAAATTTGAGCCGAATAAGCAACCAAATTCTTTTCTTGCAGCACTTGATAGATTAGGCTTCAGTGACTATACACTTGAAGCAGAGGCTGTTTTAAAAGATTGCAAAGCTGTTGCTGCAAAGAGAAGACGACAAAGCACAAGACTTGAGAATCTTGGTATTCCAGAAGAGGAATTGTTAAGGCAGCAACAAGAACTTTTTGCAAAGGTAATGAAATGATTTGAAATTCAGTTGATCTATGTCAGAATTTGATAATATTTAGTCAGCCTTTGAATTAGGTATTCAAAATAAACTAGAAAAAATATTGGAAATATCTATTGAGAGATTATTACTAAGTTAACTGTGTTGCATGTCTTGAAGTAATTGCATGGGTATGCAAGGTGTATTCAAAATTTTTATGGTTATAGATGTAGTTCCTTGGTGGGACAATTAATTTGTATTTGGAAACTATCAAAAAAGAGATAGTTGCAATGTTGTGCTCCGAAAACATTACTATTCTCTGAATATATAAAAAGGGTGGTTTTTTTTTTACTTATCATAAATTTATAGATAAAAATCCAAAGTACCTACTAGCCAGTTTTACAAATATTTAGCATCCTGTAACAAAAGCTGTTAAGTTATTTTAACCTGTTGAATACCGTAATTAGAGACACAATAGAAAGACAATAGGTGTGCGGACGCCGGTGTACTCTCGGGGAATAATGAATTAAAAAGTAGTCTTCGGTTTTAGGACTCCGACACAACACTGCAATTCAGTACAACTCCATATCACAAAAACCTGCATTGATTTGCTGCAATGCGATTTTGTGTGGCAAAGTGACCCAGGTGACCATACAATGTGTAATGTGAATAATTTCGCAAGTTCTTGTAATGCTACAAACAGCAGTTTTGTGTTTGGACCCGGGGTATGTTTAATAGGACCATCCTTTTGAGAAGTTTGTGGATAAAACAGTAACAGCTGTGCAGGACAACCTACAAGGTTAAACTATGCTTGCAGAAGTAGTTCTGTATGTAATGAAAATTCTTTATTGTCCAGAAAAAAAAGAAACATAACATAATAAAATACACTACCCTTCACACTAGGATTCCCTGATTCATGGAGGGCAGTCTCTTTCGTCATAACATAGCCCAAATAATAAAGAGAAAAGTAAAACAAAACCAAAGAAGTGTGAGTGGTATATGTGATGAGTGTGTGTGAGTGTGTTAGGTGTGTGTGTATGAGTGAGTTAGGTGTGCGTGTATGTATGAGAGGGTGTGTGTGCCTTTGTGTGTATGGGGGTGTGTGCGCATGCGAGCATACGAGTGAGGATGAGTGTGTCTGTTTATGGTGCACATGAGTGGTAATTCGAAACCAGAAACAAATATGTACCTATATAATAATAGTTAAGTGTGTGGATTGTTAGTACGGATGTTTAAAAAACGATTTGGTTGTATCGTAATTCAGATGTTTGAGAAATTTTATTACATGTATTTATCACATTTATGCTCTATCATTTGCAGGATGTTTAGTTCCTTATTAAGCTTGGAGTAAATAAATGGACCCATATATTGGAAGCGTTTTGCCAAAACCTAGTCGGGTTCTTGTTTGTGCCAAATCGGTTTTCTGCGAGAACGGAAACTATTTTGGATTGTGTTGTGAGCATTTATATGAAACTTGGTTGCTACAGAATATATAGTTGTCTCACACGCAGGACATTGCTTTCTAAATTTAAGATATTGGTAGGAAATCTCATAGGTTTTCTATGAGCTACTTTTAGTATGGCCCGTTGCAAGTGTTGCACTTTTATAAATTGGCCATGTGTGACCATCTTATTATTCTAAGATACCTCCTGGTTCAGAAAGCATATTACGAAGACACATCATATTTTGATGAAATGTGTTCGGAATCAATCGCTCAGAACACAAATTGGCGTACATGAAATTAATTTATCGAACCCTTTATCAGACAAAATAGTCCTTATAATTAATATAGTTAAGTTTGCTTTGAAAAACCGTCCGAGGACCTAGTTATTTTTTTTTTTAAACTAACACTAATTTTATTTTATGATTATGTTTACCTACAGAGTGTCATATTCGCATCAGCGAAAAAGCTCTTTAAATAAAGATAAAAAAAAAAACTCGCTCACCATCCGGACCAAGCCCAAGTTGTCGACGGCGTGTAGTGTTCCACGTGCACCTCAAGGAGGTGTCGGCAAACCTTAGGGACTCAGCAGGATTGGGGGCAGTTCTGGGGCCATGAATTTTCTTCTAAAAGAAATGTCTGGCCCTTGAATGAGAGGCAACAAAGGCCTGGGTCCGCCCTCTCGGTCCGCCCAAGGGCGAGAGCAATAACATTATTGGATGATTTCCCACACAAAAAAAAAGCCATTGGTTGTAGCTGTCATTTCTAAATCATTGACGGTTGTTCCAACTGGTCAGGAAATCTCTAGGGTTATGTGTGGTACCCAATTACTGGATTGTGGAGGCCAGATAGGCAGTAGCTCCATGATAAATACCTAGCTACACAATTACCAACTCTAAATTGTCCAGGCAATTATTGCCTGGACAATACGTCGGTAATCGAAGATCAAATTTTTGCAATTAGCGACTTTTTGCCCGGGGGCAACAAATTGTATCTGATTAGATTGGAAGCCAACCCTAACATAGTTTGGAAATACGTAGGTATGCATATTAATTGTCAATTCTTTTTATAAGTAACAACAGTCAACAACTGAATGAAAGCAATAAAAAAAAGTAAAAAACTAAAACCCTACTACGACAAAAAATAACGCTAAAAAAGTATGAAACAAGATTTTTTAGTCACACGTTGTATAGGTATAAGTACCAACCATAACACTTTAATAACGTGTGACTACGACTTTTCTTTTTGTTTTGTCCTTGTTTCTCTAGTAACCTTGTTTATTTCAGTATCCCAAAAATCTTGCTTTTTTAAGTTCCTTTTTGCCTAGTGAGTTTTAGTTTTTTACTTCTTTTTTATTTAAACTATTTTGGTGTTAAAACACTGTACTTCTACACTGTCTTTGACATCGAATTTTTTGACCGCTTGAGGGCGCTACATTGAATTTTGATGATAATATTTTTGATAAGCACAAGTGAAGCCCTTTCAAATGATATCAAATACGGTGTATTTATAATAACGTTTTTTTTAACACATGACTTTTTGTCCGCTAAAGGGCGTCACTTTAAATTTGAACAATATTTTGGAAATGTACAAGTGAAACCCTTTCAAATGATACCAAACATGGCATATTTATCTCATTTTTATTTTTTAACACATTTCTTTTTGTCCGCTAGAGGGCGCCACATTTTTGTGACACGTTACGTAGCCTATGTTCAGCAGACGAATAAGACGGTTCTAACGATACCTCCTATGTCGAGTTCCGATAAGTACATACACATACACAGGCGATAAAAAATCGGGTAAAAAATCTCCACTCTCTCACACAACTTTTATAAAACCATCAAAGAAGTTTGCAAGCATTGTCATAGCTTGCCAATTGTTTAACCAGGACTATGTTTTCCTGATGCACATACATCAACACACTATGTATTGAAAAGAAGTTGAGTAACAGCCATCCTCTGTTAAGGTATGGAAAATATAAAATAAATGTAATGTAAGGTATGGTTTCTGCACTTAGTCCTTGGTAGACCATTGTGCGTGAGACATGACAGCCTTTGCTCCAACCAGCCCACCTCACTCCACAAGTAGATCAGTCTTTTCAGTCTACTCAGGGCGCTATGAGTGAATTTGGTGCTCCCAAATTTCGTGTTCTTATTTCGCTGATGGCTGTGCACTCGAGGAGCAAGTGCATGACAGTTTCCTCTGACTCCGTGCATCCTCTGCACAGAGGACTATCCATGATATTCATTGAGAAGAAGTGTTTGGTCAGTGAGCACTGTCCCGTGATGGTCCCCGCCACCTGAAAGTTTGCTGGTTAAGGTTTTATTTAAGTATGGCATGGCTTCTTTAGCCTACCTGCAGCCTGTGCGTTGGAGTGCTCTCGTAGCCAAATAATACAGACTTCCTGAGTGACTGGTTCATCCGAGTGGTCATCAATGGCTTCACCTGTTCATTTTCCAATAATACCGGGGTCCCTCGGAGGTCTTTGCTCTCGGTAACATTGTTCTTGCTGCACATAAATGATCTCCTCAAGCTCGGTACCTTTTTTTTATTATTATGGTAGGTAAAATCATCCAATGACAAATCCCGCCCTTGGGCGGAGCGGGAAGTAGTGTCAGACTCTTACTGATGCGGTCGGACTCCTCCTTTGCTAGCATTACTGCTTCGCAGAAGGAGGCGACCGCCTGCCATCCCTCCTCACTCCGGACTATGGCCTGAACGAAGGCCCGGCGAGAGAGATCGCTGCCGCCGATTGCCCCCACGAGGACACGGCGATGCTCCGCCCAGGCGGGGCATACCTCTACAGTATGCTCCACCGTATCCTCCGGGTGATAAGCTCGGTACCTTTAGGTATGCAGACGACAGCACTGTTGCTGAGAGCTACGTGTCCAGCGCGCGAGCTAAGTGGGTTACAGATCCAATCTCCTAGAAGCTAGTGAGCGCGAACTTGTCCTTGGAGGCGGTCTAAGAATGGCGCGATGCCAATTTGGTTAAGTTCAATACTAAACCCACACGTCAATTCCGCTAAAAGGAGCCAATTCAGCCCTGCTCCAATTTTCCGGGGTAGAACTGTGCCGACAAAACGACCATTTTAATCTTCTTGGTGTTACGATAACATCCACTTTCAATTTTGAGTCATACATCGAGACAAAGGCTCAAATGGCTGCAAAATAGTTGGGAATTCTAGCACAATTGAGATAGTACTTAACGCCAGAACATCTGCTCAAAATTTATCAAGCGCAAGTTCGATCTGTATGGAGTACTGCTCTCATCTTTAGGACGGATCTGCCAGACACCAACTAGATGTACTTGAGTCTATTGAGAAGTGAGCCAAGAGTCAAAGTTTCAAAAACCAATACCTAGCATTTGGGAAGTGTGCGTCAGAATTTCATTACCTAATTCGTCCAAACAATTCATCATCGAAACACCAGACGCTACGGCAATACGCCACCTACACATACACATGAACATACAACCAATACACACACACATACATGATGGACATCCCACTCATAAGCACATCACGTTTTGGGAATATATTAATTGTGCATACAGCAAAGGAGTAGAATTTATTCCCTGCTGGAGTCTCTGATTTCTGATAGCGACATCCTTAATTCAAGAGTGAATAGATTACTTCTGGGCAAGCGTGCTCTATCATTTACCACATCGTTGCTTTACATCAGTACCTCTACCATGAGTTTTAAGCAATAGTATTCGTCGCTACTCGATATCGACGCCGTAAATATTTTGTATGGCAAATTTTGGTTCTGCAAGTGACCGCTAGAGGCGCTGCAAAATTTGCCATACAAAATATTTACGGCGTCGATATCGAGTAGCGACGAATACTATTGCTTCAGGTGAGAAGATCAAGCGCGTGCCTATCAACAATAAAAAAAGTATATAGTTACTGAAAAGTAAATCCATGTTTTGGATCCAGTAGATAGTAAGATGACCATCCAGTAGATAGCAAAGATAGCCTCATTAACTGTAGCACCTTAAGCTGCTTCAGATCGTCAGTGCTGCATGCAAGGGCGTCGCCAGCCGATGATCAAGGGGGGGAGGGGCTATTGGAAGTATAGAGAATAATAAAAAAGATTTTTTTAAATAATAATAAAAGGTTTTTTTTCTCCACAATATAACTCCTAATTCCTAGCCTTATATTTACGGTAACATGTAGGATGGAACATTATATTGTAGGAGACTGGTGCCTAGGCTCTGAAGCTGTAAAGCAAGCCTCTGGGGGGGGGGGGGCGTAGCCCCTCCTGCCCCCACTTGGCGACGCCCATGGGTGCATGCTATCAGACATTCCAAAAAAATGTCTATTATTCTTCTAGGTCTAAGCCTAGCTTAGATATCTGCTCGTCTGAAGCAGGGATATTCTTTAATTTCAGGCACGCGAAGAACAAGCAAAGCAAGAGCAACAACAGTGGTTGTTGTTACAACAACAAGGATTAGCCGAGGGAGCCTCACAGCCATATGTGCCACCTCCACCTGGACCTAGAATTGATGATGAAGAGGATGATGACTACTCATAAGTCTAGTAACACAAGATTTTAAATTATCTATCCATTACATTTTCTTGTATAAAATGGTTAATAAGGATTATATTGATATTTTGATTTTTGACTAAAAATGTATTTTGTGTTATAATGATACAGAAAATAAATACAACGTCAATACATACTTTTTGTTTAATTTAAATAATTGATTACCACTTGCATACTCTGTGACTGTCAATATGTTGTCATGTCAACAACAACAACACAGCTTGTTTTGGCTTGAAATAGCAGTTTTTATTTTGTAATAATAAAATATATTATAGTATGCCATATTGTGAAATATGGTATCTGCAAAATGAGCAGTGATTCTAATAAGAAATACAAAAGGCCAAAACAAAATACTTTAGCAACAACAAATCCAGGAACATCAGTAGGTTAACATTTGTTATGTAATTATGCAACTGTTTCATGGTAGCTTGAATAATATAGATACATAGATAGGTAACCTCACGCCTTTTTCTGTTGTATAATAATAATAAGTATTAGCCCTTAGGGTGAACGCTGCGTTAAGCGGTAGTAATCGGTAGCAGGCAGCATCGGTCCCGTAGCAGTAATCTGATTATTATCTGCGCAGTAGCATGTAGTCGTTCGTGACGATTGAGAACTTAAATGTATTATTACGTAGCAAAACGGGCGTGGGGCGCGACTGCCCGCGATGACGGGTGCCTGCGCGAACCGCGACGGAGCACTTGTATGGTGGGACCGTGCATGCGCCGGCTTAACACAGCGTTGGCCCTTAGTAAGACACTTTTTGAGGAATGATCATGAATGAAAGAGAGTCTGTGATCGAGACGGGTGATAGTACGGAGTACAAAACGAAAACATGTTTCGGATTAAGTAACATTATCTGGGCTCCTCCCTTGTGTAACAAAAAAATAAAACAAGAACTACACGGAGTACATTTTATACGCTCTCACCCACCAGAATTGCGCGATGCATAATAGCACATTCATGAATTGAATATATATGTATCTTGTATGAGACTGTTAGGAACAACACTCGTAGTATCTTAGTATAAAATAACGACCTATTTAAGGAATGTAAGACCTAGCTCAAGGGCTCTCTCCCCCAGCGCCAACCTCACCATTGAAACAAACGAGTGTACAAAACTCAAGGCAGGAAAAAAAAATTGCCATCTTTCCGAGCGACTAGCGCTTTTTATTTCAGGAATAGTTTAAGTAGGTTTTCATACTACATAACTATTGTATTACAGAGACAAAGAAATAGACGAAATGAAACTGTGAAAAAAATAACTCCACCCCTATGTGCTCTGCTAGCTAAAGACTCGGAATGGGTAGACATATTGCAGACATCTCAAACAGAAAACCCAAGATCTGCTGCTAATGTGTCTGATGAAGAGGAAGTGTTGCAACTCGTAAATAATTAATTTATTCAATACTCGCACTGGCTTCGCATTGGTGTTTACGAATCTTTGAAATTCTCGGCTTTTCTCTACTATAATGTTCATGTATTATAGATAGCTATATAAACACCCAAACCTTTCCCACGAATCACTCTGAATTTTGGTGAACGGCATGACAAGCCGATCAGTATTTTTTAGGTTTATCGCGAACGCGAATAAATGTCTAGTCTACTGACAGCCCCGCCCCGGTGAGGGACTGAATTTTCTAATAATCATGTAAGGACTTCGCCTTTTACCCATGGGGAAGCAAAAAATCTACACATGCAATAGAAAACGAAAGAAATTAATTTCGTACATGCGTAAATTAATTCGAGTTTTAAAAAAAGTACCTACTTTATTTTTTAATTTTATGCTTACAAATCGATAGTGTTTCATGTACCGAATCGACCCTCCACGGGATTAAAACGATCAAAATTTAACGGTGTATAGGTGCTTTTAGGTCAGATACCTACGTATACCTATTCTATAGCCGGGTACCAACTACTGTAACGTAAGAATGGAAGAATTTGTCGTCCACGCGTTGTTGCAATGTAACGGAATTCCAAGTGTGTACGCTTTCGAACCGTGTACACTACGCGCGCGAACAGAACATTCAACTATAAAAAACAAAATAATGTGAGTGACATGCTCGGTTCGTACGCGCGCTGCGTCCACACCTAGGAAATGCTCCTTTCATGTTACCTACGTTACAGCAATCTGTACCCGGCTTATTTATTTTGCCTACTTTTTTACGTATTAGCACTATCGGCCTTTTAATGTTCCCACAGTTGGGACTCAGGCCTCCTTTCTAGGAGAGGGAACGGGCCGTAATCCACCACGCGGGCCCAGTGCGGATTGGTGAATGTCACAAGTCTTCGAATTTTGGGTTCTAGAACATGCCGGTTTCTTCACGATGTTTTCCTTCACCGTTTTGAGAGCAGTGGTGATGAAATAAATTACACAAGTAATACTTTTTTACGTAAACAAACCAAAATAATTACCAGGATTAGCTCTTACATACTCCTTTTGGTTTGATTACATTCATGATTATTCAACATTAATAAATTATAACTGTCTACAAGTCTCTTGTGATAACGAAGTACTATTTTTAGGTAGAATGCGAAGATGGACCTCAAATGAAACCATTGGCTATCATGTTTCCGGGGTTACTTGACAAAGATCCCAAAACACTGCAAGGCATGCTGACCAAGGCGATGTCAACAACTGAAGTAACAAGACATCTAGTAGACCTTGGCCAGAAAGCAAACTTTACGTTCATGAAAAAAGCAGATCGCTTGATTCCGCCCGATAAGGTACCCTATGCTCTGTTTGTAAACAATCCAAAACAAAACAAAACTGTTTAGAATAAAAAAAAAAAAAAAAAAAAACCATTTGAGAATTTACTCAACCACGGTAACTGTTGTATAGGGGAAGCATACACACATCAAAAAAAGTTTGAGATCACTTTGATAATACGATACGAACTCGTTTTTGTTACGTTACATTAAAACGTTTTTTCTTTTTTTTTATATTATATAAATCTTTTAATAACAAGAATTTAAAATATCTATTGCTTTTTTTGTATAAAAAGAGATTAAATCCTTGTTTACACTAATTCAGAATAGGCTTGTGTCCTCCAGTGGAATTCCATAGACTGATGATGATGATGATGAAGATGAGCAATAAACTAATACGTAGATTTAAAAAAAAATTAAAAAATTCATGTTTTATGTGTTTTTTGAGGTTTTAAAAATCGTAAAAAATTCAAAAAATCAAAATGTTCCAATAACGAAAAAAACTATTATGTTAGAATCTATAGCACTTTACAAACATATTTCATTATGAAAGTATCAATGTAAACGCTAAATCCACGGAGATAAAGCTAATATTAAAATTAAATCCCATACATTTACGCGTCGATTCCACGCTGTGACGTCACGCCGTGGTGTACTTTTATATGGAGCGATTTTGGGTCACGTGATCAAATGCTACTTTCGGACCGTATTATCTCTGGAGATAATTATCGTAGGAATACCTTTACTTTGGAAAAGTTGTTTGTTTTTATCTCCTTTATTAAAATATGATGTAAAAAAAAATTAGTCCACTACCCTATTCTGACCAACGTAGTTCAAGTGTTTTTTCTGACTTTTCGAAGAAGGATCGAGTTCATTCAAAAAGATGCCGAGGGGATTATCAGAAGTTTTACTAGCAAGAATTGTTACTCTGGGGAAGAAAGACATTATACGAGATATTTATTATTTTTTTCCTTCTTAAAAATCGGCGTGCTATTGCACGCAGAGTGGCTGTATCCCAATCCTGTGTCGTGAACACGTTACGGAGGTATCGCGGCGTGGATAACTTTGCTGATCAACCTCGAAGTGGTAGGCTAACTGTTTTAATTACTGCTGCTCAGAAGCGTTACATCAGATTGCTAACTGCCCAAGACCCAACAATCAATGCCACTAAAATAAAAGCTGAGTTACGGGCTGCTACTGGACTAAAAATTAGCACTCAAGACCATCAGTAAATGCTTATACCAGGTTGGATTACGAGCGAAGAGATCCTGCCGAGCACCCCTGA
Source organism: Leucania comma (assembly GCA_958295575.1). Taxonomy (NCBI): domain Eukaryota; kingdom Metazoa; phylum Arthropoda; class Insecta; order Lepidoptera; family Noctuidae; genus Leucania; species Leucania comma. Next base: position 11,349,731 of record OY282468.1, read on the forward strand.
ACTCACATGCAGCAACGACAGCGACGCAGATTGCAGTGGGCTAGACTCCGCCAAAAGAAGAAAACGACGAGGAAAACATTTGGCGGAATTGTCGTTGACGGGTTCAGAATTAGTACTCATCCAGACAACCGACGTCTTTGTGTCTGGAGAAAACGTGGGGACGCTGAAAGACAAAGAACTGCCACCGAAACCGTTCAACAAGGCGGGAAATCGGTATCCTTTTGGGGCGGTATAATAATTGGTGCTAGAACGCCGTTGATCCCGTATCGTGGCTCGATGACTGCAGCTTTGTACCAAACCATTGCTATATTGATGGAATTGTCAGGTCATTTAGAATAAACCATGGCCCTCGATTCATAATGGTTGACGAACGAGGTTTAATGTACCTGTGCACATCGAGCACAACGAATCAACGCTGCTCTGCGTGAATACGACATTAACAGGTTAGAGTGGCCTGCCGGCTCGCCTGATTTAAATCCGATAGTGCGCTCGTGGGATGCTGTCAAGCGAGCTGTTTGGAACCGTCAGCCACCGCCCCAGACAGTGTCAGAGATCAGGGAAACCGTTTTCAAGAATGGGACAGGTTACCGCAAGAAATGCTGGATAACTTAATTCTCAGTCAGCATGCAAAGAGGGATTGCCGCATGTGCTCGAGCCAGGGGAGGAGTTAACTTTTACTAAATAAAAACAATTTTACAATAAATGTTGACAATATTTAGTTAAACCTCTTTTTCTTTGATTTTTTTATAAGTATAAATTGCATTAGGACTAAATTCAATTTTTGTTAATAAAAAATAATTTAAATAAGGTGTGCAATAAAGAAATACATGATTTTTTTCAAAATGTGTAAGTATCTTTTTTATTTAAAAAGATATTACGTAACATTCCTTTAAACTGTTAAGAACCGAGAGGACACCGGTGTCCGCACACCTATTGTCTTTCTATTGTGTCTCTAATTACGGAATTCAAAAGGTAAAATTTAAAAAATATTCCATCTTTTGCTAGTGATCTCAAACTTTTTTTGATGTGTGTATATTCAATGACCTGTGGATAGCATTTGTGGTGCAGCTCTTAAACCAGAGGCTATACCAAGATCCTAGAGCTCTTTCGATTAATTTTATAACCTAAACTGAACTGTTAAAGGGATGGAGCTATATATAGACTGTATAGCTCCATCCCTCTTTCTCAAAGGCAAGGCGGCAGTTTCCAGGAGTGGTCAAAGCTATACATTGTCGGATGGTATCGGAGTGGACTGAGCAGTCCTTTGCAGAACATTATGCAATACATGAACGGAAATCAAGAGAAACCATAATTCTACATAATTAGTACACTATGAAACTATAAAGCAATGCGTAGGATTGTTTAAAATAAAAGTCATTTTTATTCTATAATATTATATTGTTGTTTACAGCAATGGATGGAAAGTTTAACTGAAAACAGCAATTCATATGGTTCTGTAGACTCTGGACTACTTAGCAACTGTAAGTAATTTTAACAATTTTCTTTTAATATCAACAAACAATAATAAATATTTACCCAATTGCTTCGTCTTTCTCTTTTTAAATATACTGGTAAAGGTTCTAACATAATTATTTGAAAAGGTATATCAAGTGATTATGATGCAGACGGTGAAATCACTGACAGAGAGTGGTCCGACAGTAAAATAAAAAAGAAAAGAAAACACACTGGAAGCACAAATCAATCAACCACGGAAGAATTGAGTTCAAATGACATACTAAATGCATTCTCTCATTAAGTAAGGCAAAATTATATTCTGAAGCTTTCACTTGTCGCTAAAACAAATTCTTAAAATTGTACCACCGTTTTTGCAGATAATTATGAAGATACAGACGGAACAGAAGAACTAATTAATTAGATATTATCAAACGATTTATATACAAAATAACAATTTAAAGTTACTAGCATTATATAAATCTATAAATTGCATATTGTTTAATTTATTTAGAATCATCTATTTATTTTTTCTGGATGAAAACACACTAGCATTGGACGACTAATCAACATCAAGCTAGATTATAACTAATGGAGAACCAAACCATGTTGCGCCGTGTTACTCAAATATCAATAATGTATTCGTGTGACATACTACGGCCATGATTTGTTAACACAGATAAAGCTCATCATTCAGTAAGAGTTAAGCGATTTGAGGAGGCTCAGGTGTTTTCTAGCTCCACACCACGCAACCACCCGCTCTGTAATCACCTGCAGCATCGGCGAACAACGATCGAAACACAGCGCAGCGCTTTTGTCATTGCAAAGCAAATATCGACCTTGATACTGTTGAAATAAATAAACTTCCATTAGCCAGAGATTATCGCGTCAGCCGATGACCAAGATGCGCTTCTTGCACTTCGCTTCAAATTAGAGTCATATCAAAATCATGTTACCTAATTCAGTATAATTTTAAATGTTGGTACTTGTTTAGCAGTAATAACTACGCTGCGCTCGCCGGCCGATTGTCATGACTCGTCCAGCATCACCATGACTTGATGTTGATTCATCACATCACATTTATATTAGATAGGTACATTTATCTGAATCACAGTAACAATAAGGCCACGTAGCGCTTCCAGAATTCCTGAGTACTGATAAATGATATTTATGTTGCAAATAGGTTTTAAAAACACTTTTACACGTCAATATTTTTTCCCGTCATTTTAAACTAGATGAGGCCGGTGTTTCCTAGCTGACTACCCTGAAAAGAAACACCGAAACAAACTCAGGGGTCAAAGTCTCTTTTAAACTCCATACAGTAAATATATATTGGTCAAATCACATGAGGACCATGCAGATTTGTCTGAAATGGTCTTTTGAAGAATGAACCATACAGATTTGAGTGGACCCGTCCAGTCAGTGCAAGCATTTGTCAGTATTCGCAAAGCTCAACTCAGGACACTAAAGAGCTCAACGACTTGACGAACAATACCAAGGGAAGGACATTTGGGTAGGCCGCAGAAAATACTCAAATTGCCAGACATATGCTAAAAATGTCTGAAAAGAAAATAGAGAAGAAAGAGAAGAGAAAATAATAATAATAAAAACTAATCCACATTGTCCTCACGTTCAAAATATTAAAAGAAAAAAATTAGTTTATAAAATGTAATACTTAGCAAAGTATTTATGTCAAACAGTTAAAAAAATATATATGATAATATATCAAATTGTAAAAAAAAAATAATGAAAATAAGATCAAAAGAAAAAAGTACAACAGTTGTAGTGTGTACAGGAGCAAGTCAATCCCAAGCCAATGCAGGTACTACAAATTTATGTTTATTTCTAGTATTAAAATTATTATATTGTATTATTATATTTCTTAAACATGTTTATATTTACTGAGAACAGAGATAGAACAAAATATGGATTTATACTGCTCAGTGTGTTCTCACCCTTATTACCAAGATTCAATCAAACACAGTACACATGCAATTAGTTCACTATGTACGTTCAAATGTACTACAAAAAAAAACACGATTTTTTAAATTGTAACAAAGAGTTTTTAAAGGAACAATGTTATGAGATTATTAAAATTTAATAGGAGTTAAAATATTGGGACACAAGTAAATATCAGGCGTTGTCTTCATAGAAAGCAAACATTGCATCGGAAGGCACAAACCCTCATTCGGTGCGACGATAGCATATTCGCGCAATGCTTTCAATTAGCACGACGACATCTTATTATATGCTAGAAACTTCCAACTGTGGAATGAGCCAAACCAACAAACGCATAATAAAGATCTCTGTGGTTTGATTCAATCCACAGAAGGATAGACCAATTGTTACATTTTCCACCGAATATTTAAGCGTATTAATGTCAACAATCTTGTCCGTGTCTCTGTCGTTTGATTTTAGTATAAATTTATTGATTAAAAGCAGATTCAATTTTCTTTAATCAGTTGACCCAAAGTTTTCTGAAGCTGTGCCTGTGATATTTATGATGAAAGCATCAGGGTAGCACGCGAAATTCAAATTAGGGATGTCGGCAGTGATCAGTGATGAAATATATCGATACAACAATGTATCGATATTAATAAAATTATCAATATCGACCTCGATATATCGATATATCAGTCAAATATTTTGAGATTAAGGTTTTAAAATAATTATTTAGTACAGCCTAGGTCAATAATAGGAAATAGCAATTTTTATACAAAAGATACATGTCCAACAGTGGATGTTTTTCAGCTGAAATGATGATGATGATGATGATGAAGAGAATCTTAATAAAATTAAATAAAAATATTTTAAGAATTTATTATTTCAGGCAATCAAGCATTTGTCCGGTAACAAAAGTAAAAACCATAATTATATTTATTATATAAGGTGTTAAAAAATTAACTGCAAGAATTTTGTCCACTTACTCGCCATCGAAAAACGAACACATAAAAAAAAAAAAATTTTTTTTTGAGCGTTTTTATATTTTCACATAAATAAAATAATTACGTATAATATTTTTTTGTGCGCTGTACCCAGGGCTGCGCTTGAGGCTTGGGCCGCCATCGTACCGCGCGCGAGCGGCTTGCTAGCGGTTCCCCCGCCGCCCGCTACTCTTCCCGCAGCTCTCTCTACCCCTCCCGACCCTTAGTTGTCCGAAATCCGTCGCGCGGTAAGGGTGTTTTCTTGTGTCATTACGGCGAATACGTGTGTTCGTGCAGTTTCGTACTTTTAATAATGCCGTTTACGTATTCCAATCGAGAAAACTTAGATATGGTAGTGTCCTACATTACGACTGGTCAAAGTTTAGCTGCGGCACGTAACCGTTACCGTGAACTGTATGGTGAGCAACGACGAGTGCCTGCTGTCCAAACAATCCTAGGAGTCTACCAGTGCTTTTAATAGTCCTATAGGTATAATAAAATATGCTATTTGTAAGTAAGCTCGATAATTTGCCAGTCCAAAGTCTGAGAAATGTGATGAAAAAATTAGAATCAGCTGTTTACGAATTTGCGCCGTCGCGTGTCGTGTCACAGGGGTGAACGACTCACGCGTACCTACGGCGGGGCGGTCGCGCCGGCGCACGTGCGGTGTACAGTGCGCATATTCAATAATTTTGTGTGAAGTGAAAATATTGCATATCTCCGAAACGGGTTGTTATTTAAAAATCATTTTTTCGTCAATTTTTTTTATTTGTAATTCTAAACCAGTTCTTACTTTTCTTGCAGTTAATTTTTTAACACCTTATATATCTGTTGTAAAAACATACTAGTCATAAACAATACAGTTATTTTTTCCTATCTTTTAATTCAGAATTTAAATTCTGTTAAATAGTCTGTTAATAATTAATTTTGAAAAAAAAAATTCTATCTTGAATATTTTATATAGATAAATTGATATATCGGATCAAAATATACTGACTAAAAATATCAATATACCCAAGCAAAACAATAACATAACAACCCTAACTCAAATTTTCTTAAGTTATTTTGCAGTTCACTATCAAGTTGTGTGTCGATTAACATATGATTGATGGCCGTAACACTTCTTTACAGAATTATAATAATTAAGATCACCAATACAACTCTCTCAGTTCAGCTTAACTTTTTTATGAAATAGCCATACAAAAAAGTTTACCTATTTAGTTAAGAGAACTAAAAGTGTTTCAATTTGAATCTAGGGTAGCCACCCTGAAGTATCCATCTTACAAATGTCTAGTGAAGGAGACTAGGCATTAAAATCGATTATTGTTTTATTATTTGAGTAATCAGACTACCGGTTGAAATGAATCTTCCTTCAAAAGCTTTAAATCAATAAAAAATAAAAATATGTATCAGCAAAAGTAAGTTATCGCAAACCACCCATTAAATGATAAGCATTTTCGTAACGCAAACTTGTAGCTGCATAATTAGATTATAAATACGTAAGTAATTAAAAATATCACTAGAGTTCAAAATATTTAAAGAAAATAATTCTTAATCACTACGAACACATGAGCAAAAACATTATTTTAACAATACATTTTATTATTATTATACTGATCGATTCCACTTGTTATATTTTTATGTCCATAAGATATAATTATAAACACCAACCGGGGCGCGTGAAACTTGCTATATTATAGCTGCTCCAAATGTCCGCGTGTATCGCAAACAAGAGTAGTAAGCACGCAGTGCCTAGGCAAATTGTCACGCCCTTTTTTTCAAATATATACAGTCATAATTACATATTTTTATGAATATTAAGCAGATAAATATTACAATAATATCTTTACCTCCTGAATACCCTACTCACCTATCTTAAGCAGGAGTATGAAAAAGGCTTCTATGGATGAAGGTCACCACTTTTGAACAGTGTACATTGTATATAATAAGGCTATAAAATCTATTGCTATTATGATTTTAGATTTTTTTTATAAAGTCTTCTATGCGTTCTATTTCCATACCGCAGATCCTCAAGGGGCGGCTCCAGGAGGGGTTCGCACCTAAGCGAAGTTCTTCTATATAATTCGTCGTGTGCGTTCTCTATGTTTTCATAACACATGCCCGTGAGTGGAACGTTTAAGGGTGTTTTTAATATCGTGCGATTTTCATCAAGCATGCGGAATTACCCCGTATGCGGGGCTGCCCGGGATCACACCCCGCGTGCTTATTCCACGTATTACAATAATAAATACTTGTATGAAAAGGGAATTTGCGAGGGTAACACGTGCGGGGCAAGCCCGCACGTGTGATGGAATCCGCACGATATTAAAAACCCCTACTTTTCAGCAGTCTCTTCCGTAATAATGTATTATAATCTTAGTCGCGAAGTTATACGCGCATTTAATAAATCTTGGTCAATAACAGTTTATCTTGATGTAATGGTTTTAGGCCCATTTTAAACTCCGACGCAAAAAGAGAGGTGATATGAGTTTGACCGCTATGTGTGTATCTATCTGTGGCACCGTAGTTCTTAAACGGGACCACCGAAACAAAAACAAACTGTTTCCAAATACAGTTTGTTTTTATATGAAGGTTTTCTAGCGCCAGTTCTTAAATAACTATGTGTTACAAAATCGGTTCAACCATTAACAAATTATTTGGCCCCCAGGTCCCACAACTTGTGTGATAGTGGGAAAGAACAACGAATGTATGCAAATATGATCAAGTGGTATTGAAAGAGAATAAGCTGTACATTACAAAACTGAAACTATGATAAATGAAAATGCCCCCTCCCAGAAAATGAAAATGGGTCCTCTCCTAGTTTAACTGTTTAAAGGTTGTAGGGAGGGGGTGAAAGGCATTGATTTTTAAATTAAAAATTTGAGCCGGGGCGTTTTAAAAAGATTAGTTTAAGCTTTATGTATATTATTTATCCAAAAATGAGTAAACGCACCATTCGCACCCCTAAAGCTCACCGCCAGATGGAGCCTCCACTAACCGACTAGTAATTTCATAATGCTTTCGAAACTACGTTCAATTTTCAAATTCACTATTCAAATCACTACTGTATTACAAAAATACAATTTAAGTCTATAATTTTGTTACAAGAAAAGAATATCACACTCGAATTCCCACCCAAGAACCACTGCTCTAAATTACAAATGTCTTCGAAGTTATAAACATTTATCTGTGTTTTATTAAACACCAAGTATTTGGTATTATTTTTCCATTACACAATATATGTACTTATTCACTTTATGCGTATTATTTTTAAGCAATATTTAGGTATTCATTTTATTAGTGGTTTTTGGATGGTTGGCTAATCTCTTGTACAAAAATTCATATTTATTGTAAATAAGTGGGTATTTACGTAAATTTAGGAGTATTTATAGTAAACTAGACATTAATTTACATCACACAGAATAGAACATATGAAATATTTCTGTATTGTAAGTCATGATCTGTTCTAAAAGATATTTTTGTGTACGAGTCTGTTTCAAGTATGTTTCTATTTCCACGGTATTAAAACCAAGGTAATATCGATTACGCAAATGCATAACAACGTAAATTATGTTTACGTAATACAATATATTACGTAAGGCTAATATTATAGCCTTGGTCAAAAGTATTAGGCACACCGCAAAGTATTTCACAATAAATGCAGCAGAAAATTATTGTTTGAAAAATCATATATAAGAAAAAGGTTTAAAATTAAAAACATACGCTGTAACCGGCTTTAAACCGCTTGGTGTCAAAGTTTTTTTTTTCCTTTTTTCGGTCATTCTCCAATTCGGCGTCCTTTGCCTAATTACCGTGACCTTTTTTATTTTGATGAATAGTGGTTTTCTAGTATTAACTAGAAAACCACTATTCATTGTTACATGCCTCATTAATTATTGAATTCGTATCTTTGATTTGTTTCATATTTTAATGTGTTTAAGTCAAATCAGTGAAAAATAAAAAAGGTCACGGTAATTAGGCAAAGAACGCCGAATTGGAGAATGACCGTTTTCTAGTTATTGATAAATAATGTTGATTTTATAACATTTGTTTAAATTTATTATATGTAGTTATCCAAAAACTGAGAGATGTCCTGAGTGCCTAATACTTTTGGTCAGGGCCGTACGTCTACACATATAAATAATACTTTATTTATTTCTAGTTTCGTCAGAACTTGAAGTAATAGGAATTCACTATCATTCTGTTTAATTTACATTCTTTGGATGCTATAATTGACTATTAAAATACTTTTATTACAAAATTAATTTCATATTATATGAATATGATGCTGGTGCATTCATTTGTAGAATCTTTATTAATATCTATTTCATAATATAGATATATTTTGTTAAGAAATATCTTATATAAATTTTTAACGACTCCACAAACATTTAGATTTTGTATAAAAAAGGAGTGCCCCTTTGTTATTACTAGCAAATACTACAAAGTTCAATGGATCAAACAGTGGGCTGCTATAGATTTCGGTTTATTTATCTATAGTTCCTATTTATTTAAAATCGAAATAGTAAAAACCTAGCATTATATTGAACTTGTTAGTCTCAATTCTATGCCAATCAAAAGTCCAAATACCGAATTTATTTTCGCATTCCTTTATAAAACATAATTCACATAATTATAATTTGGCAAAAATCATTCTAGGACGACTGTCAGTTTTATGAAGGCGATAATTAACGTACATAACGACAGTATAAATGCAACAATAAATATGCAAGGAAGCCGAGCTCAGAATTTATGCACGACCCAATCGAAAGTTCGATTGGAAAATTAACGTGCGTTGGGGTAAGATCGATGCTGGAGTAATAATAACGTATAAATTAAAAATCGGACATATTTAGCTATATTTTGAATGCTACCCACATTGCGTGCTAAGTCATAATGACGTGCCGCCGCAAAATGTGGCTAGTATTAATTAGAAAATAAGTGAGATATTTGATTACACACTATGTCGCCAGCATAGGCCCTTATTCGATAGAATGATATAAACCAGCATATAAGATTATCATAGATTTTTAAATGTTGGAACCATAAAAAGTACATTGTATAAGCATGAATCTTTATGTTATTAAAAATACAATTTTAATGTTATTGAATTGCTTATTTTTACTAGTTGTTTAGTGTTTATACAAGTATACCTATATTATAACACAACCGTGGAAACCATGAGGTTTTTTTGTATTATAATTCAATACTCCTAGTGTATTAAATTAACTTATATTCTGTTTAAAATGTTGCTTTAATTTATCGAGGCGTGGGACTACAAGATATATGTAAATCATTTTATGTTACTGTTAATGTGTAACAGTAAACTCGCCTTAAGTAATCATTGGCCACTAAGTAATGTGTGCAAATAACTAGCAGGGAAAAACAAAATCTGAACATTTTTTATCGAACATCAACACATCAACAGTAACATTTATTAAATATCAATGACTAAATCTAACTCAATTATTATAAAATTCTCAACTGTACAATTAACACATCAAATCAACTTCGAAGGAACATTTACACTACACATTACCTATAAGTACCTAACCTTATAATCAATTATTATTGCATCATTAAGATTACAACATTATTTTTAGTAAATGTATTATGTAAGCTAAGAATTCACCATGACCGATACGTGAAATGAAGTCCTACCTGGTTACATGAGAAGTTAAGATGGATGTTCAGGGGAGAAGGGACCGAGCAGGGTCAGATTTAGTGAGTAGCACGCCGCCCAGCAGCGCCAGCGCCGCCGCGGCCGCCAGGCGTCACGCGCGCGGGCGCGACGCCGTGCCCGGCGGCCGCGCCAGGGCGTACCGTCATTGAGTCGGCTTCAGAGCTGCCATCTTGCGCCCGCGCGCCCGCGCCTCCTGACGCGACGTCGTGTACTCAAACCACAACACATTGGGTATCAGTGTTGTATCCCTTATCATCAGCATTTCACATAGTTTCCTGAAAAATAACGACGGCGGTAAAAAAAATAGCCTATTTTACAACCTATTTTCTGCCCTAGCAAACACATAAAAAATCGTAAAAATCTGTCAAGTCGTTTCAGAGGAATTTGATAACACTGTAACAAGATATGAAATGTTGACAATATTTAGTTAAACCTCTTTTTCTTTCAATTATTTATTAGTCGAAATTGCATTAGAACTGTTAAATTAATTTTTTATTAATAATTTGTTTTTTTCCAAATTATGTATCTTTTTATAATAAAGATGTTATGTAAGCAACATTCCTTTAAAACGTAAAATTTTAAAAATATTCCAACTTTTGCTAGTGATCTCAAATTTTTTTGATGTCTGCAGGATGATTTGAAAACTAAAAATAATAAAAAATATAATGATAATATACACTTACAGAGACACAAGCTGCGGAAATAGTGGAGTAAATACTCTGTGAACCACTGCAAACCATAGAGTTGCAAAAATAAATCCAACTATACCTCCCACTACAACTTGCGATGTAGTGTGGTAGTGTAGATACACCCTTGCAATGCTCACTAGCAATGATAGGAACATACAGCCACCCACAATTATCACCCTCCACAATGCTGATATTATACTGTTATTATTTATGTGGTGCAATCTGAAAAGTACAATAGGTACTTTTAAATATAGTGATTTTGTAAAATGGTTATAGTTTCATTACATTCTGATGGATTTGATAAAAAAAAAAAAAAAAAACAAATCAATTACTGCAAATTTCTGATGAATAAAATATAAACTTGTATCATATAATCATATTATTATGCAATAATTGTACTCAAAATAACCGAGAAAGTGTTTGAAAATGTGTTATATCTATATTAATGTCGGCCTGAGAAACAAGTAAGCTTGGCAAAAAGTAAAGATAACCCACTAAAAACATCAATGTGAAAGAATGCTAAGGTCTCTTTATTATTAGGTTGTTACCAATTAAATTGCCGTTTTTCATGAAATAAGTTAACACCCCTTTTCTCTATATTTTTAGTAAAACACGCGAGGACGCCAGCGTCCGCTTAGATTTCAACAGGTTAATTAAAAATAAAACTCACTGCAAAGTCACACTATTGAGCTACAAAGAACAGAAAAATACTGTAGAATGTTGTGTAAGACAAAATTTATGATTTAAACTGTGAAGCCTCAAGAGGACACCGGTGTCGGCCACCTATTGTCTTTCTATTGTGTCTCTAATTACGGTATTCAAAAGGTTAAAGAACTTTGAGAGAAATTGGTTTACAGTTAGATCATACTTTTATTATAAGATAAGAGAAGCTATTGCAGAAAACTTGGCATTCTTTCACATTTAGTGTTTTACTGGGTTATATACTCTCTTTCTATTTAAAATATTAAAGACAAGTAGGATTATTTAAAGAAGATGTAAAACAATAGTATGAAAATGCAAACAGAGGGAAAAGCTCACCTGATTAAAACAAAATATAGAACATAAGTACTAAAGAACCAAATAAATTGAGCATGTGATGATGGCATTCCATATTCATTATACAAGTTTCCTCTAGAAAGTGGTCTAGCTTCACATACTATGTGTTTTAATATTATATTCAATACTTCATTCACCAATGTGCCAGTGAAAAAAGTTATCTGTAAGAAAAGGAAATTATTTTTAGAAATATTTAAATTATAAGTAATTTCATAGTGTCTTACAAAATGACTATTGTAAATAGCCAATCAAAATTAATGGAAAAGTGTCATCTATAATGGAAATCATTATTCAAATCATGGTAATATGTAAATATTATTTATAGGATAAATAATTTACAATTATATTGAAGCAGAAAATAGGTTAAAGCTTAACTCATTTCACCTAAGTATATTAAGACTCATGGGTTTACATTTCAATTCTATATGGCACTATTTAGTTTCCTAACAAATGTCTCGACTTACAGTATGAAGATCACGACGAAACAAAATAAGCGCAACAAATCCAGCACCTATTCCAAATGGGGACAGGCTTATAAAGGCGAAGAATTTTCCAAGCCAGTCTCCTGAAAACACAGATATTAAAGATCACAATAAATTGGTGCATGGATAGCGAAGTATGAGACCGACCGATTTAATTTATGTTAAACTTACCTTTTGGATATTCAACTAAAGTGAGTGCCAGTGGTTGCCATTCGATATCACCGTTATTGTGCAAAACATCACTCACGGATACAGTTTTATCCTCCATTTTCGCTTCATTTGCTAGGAAAGTATAATAGTTATCAAGTTAATACAAGACCTGTATATAATTATAATGATAAATATGAAATCAGAGACAGAAACTCACATCCACAACACGGTCGACAAGTATATAGATACACAAAGCAAAGTTATACGACAGGTACGACAGTACAACACGAAACAAGTTTTTTGACATTACGCGAACATTGCAAACAATCAATCTCCGGTGACATTTACTATACCTGGGTTACCAAAGTAAATAAACATTCACTTAAAAACCATTTATGTATAGTCCACACACATACTAAGTGTTATTCAATTAAATTCAACAAACTAAATATGATCATAAGTTTTGAAAAGCTTATATGAGAGACCCAATTTGCTTTTCATTCTTATTTATGTATCATAATTTTTTTTTGTACTTTTATGTATCCAATTAAGGTCTAGCTAGGTGGATCACTTTGGAAATAAGTGATCTAAATGAACATGAACCTCGGTACTTATTGTAAAGCTAGGTCGATAGATCCATAGGCATCATAAAAATCTATTTAATATACGTATAGATTCATGTCAAGCCGCTAGCTGTAATTTATACATTCGCGCGAGTGGTAAGGAGGCGAATGGTGAGTATGCATAATTTTGTAAACATTGCGCTCACTAGAAATAGCTCACTAAGTATATCCAAAACACGAACGATATAATCAGATTACTGATATGTAGCAAGCTAAATCAATTTTCACATAGTGAGGCTAAAATTTTATTGTGATGATAATTGACTTTCAGTGATGGCCACGTACAGACTTCCTTGTGGATTGTGGAACCACGATCCACGATGCGCTGGTTGTGTCAAATTAATCGTCTAAGGTCTTCCTTAGGGTGTCCATACCATTGTTTGAACTGTGATTGTGTTGTGGTTATTAGTGGAATGTTGCCAATTTTACCAAATACGCTGATTATAAAATATTGATGTCCATGTTTTGGGTTACGTCAAAGACCTTAGAATTCTATGGACCAGAAATACCTACAAAATAAGCGTGCATACCTACTCATAGCCGGGCACTAAAGATGGCGGCCATTGCTAGGGAAGCACTTAGATAATCAAAACCAAAATGTATCGATATCAGACTTTTTATATTTATAACATGGGGAATTGGTTTTGGAATTGGACATTGTTTACAGATATTTTATAATATTAAATTTAAGTAAACGACAATAGTAAAGTATTTGATGAACCATAAGGAAGAATAAAATCGGTAGGAAAAATTAAAAAATATGAAATTAATTGTTTCTATTTTTTTATTTTCGGTTTTATTGAACGATGCTTCTGTAAAGTAGAATGAACAGACACACAGTGCTTTAATTCCAGGTTTGATATTTTCCATCCCAATGACTTCAAGCCACTTCTTGCGCAGCACTTCACTTTTAGGGATCCTGTGCAAATAAAAAACATGAAAAATTATTTCAGATGGACGTCAGTCAAATTACAGTTATACAGTTGGATTTAGGAGTAAAATAAATCACAGACTGAACTAAATAACCACCACCTACTGCATGACGAATGACACTGTATTGTTTTGGTAAGTACTAAGTCTCGCTATTTTAATTTCTGTTAGATTTTTATTTTCAGAATCTTCTCTTCTACATATTTTACTGGACTCTAAACACAAACTAAAAAAAAATAGTTCTTTATCGATAGCTTATTAAATAAAAGACATCACTATTTTAAATTTTCAATAATATTGTAAACAAAACATGTTATAAATTTAGCAAATAGAGGTTTAGATCAGAAATAATTTGTATGTACTTTTAGGAATTTTCATTATATAAATAAAACAAGGGATAGGGAAAAAATAACAGTATGATAAAGTTTTTCATAAAATACGGTTACTAATCTGTTTTGGACTGTATTTGGGTCTTGAATAAAACAAGGCTTCTTTTCTTTCTTCAGTTTATTTCTTTTTTTTCTTGAGGCTCTCGGAGGACGACTGCGTTCTCGCATGTTTTTTTTGTGTGTGGCCTCTCGCAGGTCAACCTATGAGGTTGTCGGCTGCTTAACCGGGCTTGCCTGTGGTGGCCTCGATTCAAGAATCAAAGCCTCCAACCAGGGCTTACTTAACTAACTTACATACTAAGCGACCACGCTAAGGGCACCCCCTGTGGGGTACGGACCTCGGCTTAGGGCGTCGCTGGGGGAGGGCAGCAAAGGGACAAGCTGGATCGAACAAAAGATAAATTATTATTAAAGGGATTTTTTTTACACTACTGGCTCAGCGGCGCGGGCTGGCTCTAGCAAGGGACGGGGCGGACATTGACGGAGATTTCGCGACGGGCCTCGGCGGCGAGGCCTGAAGGACGGCGGTCTGTAAATGTGTTTGCGAACTGTACTGGTTTCCCTACGGCTCTCTTGGAGCAGGGTAATGGGGTCGTCGGGGGTGACAAGAGTATGCCTAGGGCGGCGGAACTTGGAGATGCGGGAGGTTTCATATCGGGCGGCCGATGCGATAAGGGGGTTTAGATGTTTTACAGCAGTATCGAAGAAGCGCTTGCAAAGCCGTTTCATGAACTGCTGAATGGTGGGTATTCTGAGATCTAGATGTAGATTCTCATTACGGATATAATATGGGGCACCGAGGATCTTTCGGAAGGTCCGGTTTTGGAGGGTCTGCATCCTATGGAGTTAGCGGGGCTTGGCGTGTGCGAAGATGGCACAGGCGTAGGTCATGATCGGGCGGATGACTGCTGTATAGAGGCGCAACTTACACTTTCGTGACAATTTGCTGCGGGCAGTCAAGAGGTAATGGAGCCTACCTTGAGCGAAAGTGGCTCGCGAACGAGCCTGCTTTATGTGCTCAGCGAAGGTCAGGTGCTGGTCAAGGATCACACCGAGGTACTTGGCTTGCTTCCCCCAGGGGATTGGCTTGCCGTACATGGTGATCGGAGGGGGCTGCGTTCTCGAACTAAACCGCGCCTAATTTATACAGTTTTGAGGTGGAGCTATGGAACATTCTCGAATGCTCGCGAGTGAATCAGCCAATCAGAATTTAGCACAAAATTGTAGAATTTTCCATGCATTAACCATAAGTATGACGAAACTTTACCTTAACGAGAGCCTTTACAATTCAAACATGCTTTTTACATAAAATATCCATATTTTACATAGCAAACCTTATATAATCTGATTTAGAATACACTAATCTATCCTATAAAAATATAAAAACATAGAAAAGTCACTATCACAAATCACAAGTCCTTATCACTACGTAATCTTATTCTACGTTATCACTTAACAATAAAGGCGTTTTACGCAAGTCTCTCACTTGAAATTGGTTAGATTCACTTAAAAACCACAAACTATATATGCACACACTCACTGTCTTATCAGTCTTTGCTATTTTAGCACTTTTAGCTCGGCGTCCATTACATAACCTATACATGGTTAAATGAGATTGATTGGTGTTTTTCCTTGCACCACACTGAATTATTGAACACGAAGGCATATTCAATTTGTATCCCTTGACACTCACAGCACAAAACAACTTAGTTGAGAGCGTTTTTAGTCCTAAAAGTCGCAATCCAAATCCATTGTTGTTGTTTATTTGACACCTGACGTACTACAAAACCATGGGCACTAAAGATGGCGGATGGCACGTGAGGTAGGTATGTTGACGGAAATGTAAAAATGTTGCCAGAGAGAGAAAAACCCAACAGCATGACATCTCTTTTTTCAAACGACATTACACATTTGTTAAAAAGAGACAAAATGTAGTTTTTTTTATCTACATCTAATTAATAGATATTTGTATAAGCAAGGAATGTATAGTATACTAAGGGCGCCTCTATATAATTATATTCTATTCTCTAAGGGTTACGTACGTAGAAAGAATTCTCTAAGGCGTCCTTTACAATCGGTCAATCATTGCCATCAATCACCAACGAATAATGAATGACTGAGAATGATTTTTGAATGACGGTGAGTACCATCTTTCAAATATCATCCATGATACGTCATGATTGATGGCAATAATAATTGACGCTTGCATGACCGTGTTTTGGGCGCCTAAGGTTACGTACGAGCAACGAGCTAATTGTGATTCATAGTCTGGCAACCCTACGTAGTTCTTTTGTGAATTCGTCGTCAAAATAAAGAGGGCATAAATTCTTGAAAAATTGGAATTTACTTGAAAAATTACAAAATATAAAATGGCAGACTCAGATGTAGTGGACCTGGATTTAACAATCGATAATTTAGTTCCGAAGAGTCCTGAAAGGTAATTATTTATGAATGTTTGTGTAATTGCATGTGAAAATATGCCAAAGTCCTTCATGTTTTTTAATATAAAAAAATAGTTAGAAGTTCTCAAATTTATACTAAGGGCGATAGCTCTATATCTTATCAAATAAATCTAAAATTATTGCACTAAGGGTGCCTTGACTTATGACCTAAATAAAGTACAATAGCCTGATCATGTGTGGGAGTGCATGGATATGCATACTAGCAAAGCCATATTCTTCATTTATGACGCATATAAATATTACTGTTAACACTTTGATCTTCATCCAAACATTGCTAAGGTTTGATTTTTAAATCTATCTTTAAAGAATCGTTTCTAGATCTGAACCAATCAGCTGTGCAAGTAAGCACTTTCTATTTACATAATTATGATGCCAGTTCCATACATGACTAAGTAATTTTCTTTTTGTTTTCAACAATTTTTCCAGAGTGGCCGAAGAAAAGAAAGAAAGCGGGAATCATTTGTACAAATTCAAAAATTACAAGGGTGCTCTGACTATGTATGATGAAGCTATACAGCTTTGCCCAGACAATGCAGCCTACTATGGCAACAGGTCTGCATGCTACATGATGCTGGGCATGTACAAGAAAGCCCTGGATGATGCTCAAAAAGCTGTCTCATTGGATTCAACATTTACTAAAGGATACATCCGTATGGCCAAATGTTGTATTGCACTGGGTAATTATGTTCACTTTATTATCTAATAAATTATAGAATAATCTAACTAATCTGGTACTATTAAAAATCAGAGGGTGGTGGATTATTGGAATTGAATTATATAGAAAAAAATTGTTTTGAGGTTACACTGTGAGTGGTGTAGGGAGGGGTGTGCGGAGGGTGCTAGATTATCAGATGTGTTGATCTATTGAAGTGCCTGATTACTGAGATTCTACTGTACTAATATAATATGATTATGAGAGATCAAAAAAGAAAAACAAAGACCGGTGTGGAACTATTTAGATTTTCTTAAAATGTATTTACATACTTTTATCAATCTCTATAATGCAGAATTAATAGTACAAGAACAACTTCTTAATATTAGAACATTACTGTTTGTTATTGAAATTGCTACTGCTATATCACTGATATTGAATGATGTTTATATTAGTGACTTCACATTGAATTGTTGATTCATTAGGTTGTTTTTATCACTCTAGGAAAGTACCTTGCAAACAAATGTTAGCGATCCGTCCAGTACTCAGTGATAAATTATTTATCATGTTGATACATGAATGTTCTGTGGTTTAGCCTTGAGGGCAATGTAAAACTTTTGCTATGATATTATTATTACTGTATTTTAATTTATACATTTAAACAGCTGTTACTACATCCTTATAGTTCAGCATGCAGAATTTTAAATAGGCTGCTTAAGCTTCCAGTTTTATATTTACAACCAAAAAATAAAATGGCAGTCATTTGATAGGAATATTTCATCATTAATTTGAACTTGGCATACTAGACTAAACCATGAAAAAGGTATTGTTTGGCCTTAATCTATTTCAAAACCTTAGTATTAACCCTTGAGATATGTTTCATATCAGTGAGATTGCTGTGTCCAGGTCCTTAAATCATTAACGCAGACTAGCCAGTTTTTCAAACTTTTGATTGTAATTGTGGAAAAAGGCCTTAACTTATTTAGGATTTAGTACCTCCAGGCTTTGATGATCCTTTTGAAATTTTAATAGTCTTCAATTCTCAGTGAAATTGACTGCAAAAATCAATGTTCACTTGGCATCTAAATGTGAGATGATGAAAAATTGGGATAGACTTTTAACATACAATACTTGTATGTCAAAAATATTATTTTTCTTTCATCTGATGATAGCAGTTATGCTATGACGCCATCCTTTTTCCTTGGAGAGATGGTGCATAATTGTCTTGTTCCAAAGCTTACCTCGACAGATAAACATTTTCGCCTCTTTCTGAAGAAAAGAAAAGAAAAACAAATTAAGTAATATTAAATTAGTGTAATTCCCCAAGTAGCAAATTGGCCCTATAGTAATTGACTTATAAGACTAAATGTCTAATAGGAATCTAATAGACGTTTTGATTAAAATCACAGTTCCCTAAACGGCATCTCCTTAGACGATTTGCACTACAGGTACTTTCGATCTAATTTCTTAGTTTTATAGACGTTTATAGGATTATCTGGATACGATTCTTACTAGTACTTGTAGTTATATAAGCGCATAATATAAAACTATTTAGCATGTATAGCATTTTGATCCTATAAACGCATTTGGTAAGATTGTTCGTGCTTATTAACGTCATTTTAATGCTTCTATAAAACATGCACTTCTATAAACGTCTTAAAAATAGGTGCTATAGGTCAATTAAATTATAGGATTGATTTGTCTGAGACATGTCTGATAAATGATTGTTAGCACGGAACTGACATGCCCACCGACGTTTATACTTATATGTGTCCTACATTTGCTATTACTAGATTAACAGGTCATTTTGTTATTAGTCAAAGAAAAAAAGAAAATAGCGAGTGCGAATCGAACTCGTGCACGATAAGTTCCGTATCGTTTTTACTCGTTGGGTATGGTTCCCTAAAAATTGATTTACACAAATGGTAAAGATTTAAGCGCAGTGGCAGTTATGGAAGAAGAATTAAAAAAAAAATACTTGAAATCAAATCAGGATCCAGGCGCGGATTGATATTCTTAAAGTTTTTTATCAAATAATAATTTAAAGTGCTGTTAAAAATGTACTGAAAAGAATAAAATATTGATTTATCGATTTGCATCCTTACACCCACTCTTTCTCTATTTTAAAATCAATTCTTCACCCACTCTTTATCATTCTATTTCAAAATCAATTTTATATAAAAGAGTAAGTCTTCGAAGAGTGCTGAAAATATTAGTACTGATTAAGACTCACTAAGTACATTTATTGGGATGCGGGGTATTTCTGATGTATTTCTCTAAAGGAACCCTAAAACTGAAACATGGAGGCGAAGGGTATGTCCTGTAGTAGTTTTAACTCTGACTAAATAATCCTGTAAAGGTTTTGATGAATGCAAAATAATGGCACATGATCCGATCATATGGCGGCTTACAAGTTTTTTAATTATTTTCGAATTAAATAATTATTAAATACGTTTAGTTTGGAAGGGGCATGAAGACATGTTTATTATTTTCTAACAATTTACCAATAAAATTAATTTCGCAAGTGAATTAGGCATTCTTAACACAAAAAGTAAGAGACATAATTCACACATGCTAAATATTATAATGTGGATAATTAAGTTACCCTTTTAAAATATTTTTTGTCAAGACACTCAGCACGGCAACTTTACAAAAAGCATGCGGGATCAATCATATCAGTACCGGCACGCGTTAGATCGTTACAGGATTAAAATCTCCAATTCACGTCATACACTAGATCGTTAGAGGACTAATCGCGCTTAGTCAGTGCGTTTACCGAACCTTTATAGGACAATTTATCCTGTAAAAGCACCTAATAAGATTATTATAAAATCAGATTGAACTTTACCGGACTGTAACATGACGTTAGAAGGGTGTAATAGTCCTATAAACTGCGCCCAAATTCGGTTTTATAAACGTTTATAGGATTTCTATAGGGCTAAAAAATATATGCTCCTAGAATAACTACAGGAGTATATTTTGCTACTTGGGTCATTATCAACAATTGCATCACTGCTTATCATGAAGGGATTGGAGTTATATATAGGGTAACTGGTAATTCAATTTTGGTCCTTTAATAAAAGTTGTTTGATATCATGACTACAATGAGGTGTATAAGTATCGGTCAATAATTACCAGTCACCCTAATGTTAATGCTAGCTTTTGCCAGCGCCTTTGCCCGCGAGAATGTAAACTACCCTATGCAAACTTTCAACCCCCGTTTTACCGCCTTAGTGGTAGTTTCGTAAAATCCATTCTTAGCGGATGTCTACACTTTGTAAAGAACCACCTGCCAAATTTTAAGTTGATATTTAGCTTTTATATATACTTACATATAGATGATCATGAATTTTAAACAAGTATTATGTGTACCAGGTGACCTATCAGGAGGCGAGCAAGCAGTGCGGCGCGCGAGCGAGCTGGGCGGTGCGGAGTGTGCTAGCAGCGAGCGGCGAGCGCTTGAGACGTTGCGCAAGCTTCACGAAGACGCACAGCGCGCCATGGAGGCAAACGACCACCGCCGCGTAGTCTTCTGTATGGACCGCTGTCTGGATTACAGCCCATCATGCACCAAGTAACATTTATTTTTCAATAAATAAATGATTTAGAAAAGATTTTATCAATCTGTAATGAAGTAAAAGTGGAGGTTATTAATACACTGAAATGATATTTAGTGTTTTTAACCGATTTCGAAAAGGAGGAGGTGCTATGTTCGGCTGTATGTATTTTTTTTATGTATGTTCACCGAATCTCGGTCAATTGTGGACCGATTTCGAGAATTTTTGTTTTGATTGAAAGATTATACTTTCGAATTGGTCCCATAAAAATATATTTTTGATCTGATGATAAACTTCGAAGATATAGGACGAAACTCTTCAAAAAATCATAGCAGAACTGTCGTTTGTATATGTTTGTTCGCCGATATCTCGGTCAATTGTGGACCCATATTAAAAATTTTTGTTTTGATTGAAACATTATACTCTCGAATTGGTCCCATAGAAATATTGTTTTGATCTGATGATGAACTAAGAAGATATAGAACAGAACTCTTCAAAAAACCTTAGCAGAACTGTCGTAACAAGTAAAATTGCTTTGTTATACATGTAGTCGGTGGCTCACTAAAAGAAAACGGGGAAGGGGTACATAGAACTGACCTGATGATGAAGACGGAAGGTAGGTAAGAGCCGAAACTTTGTAATAAATCAGTGTATCCTGGCCCTGTTTGGTATTATTAGAATTGTCCTGATGATTTGATGATTTAACCGAATGGCGGAAGATACAATACTCTTCTCTTCTTCTTTTCGAATCGATGGTAAACTCGTTAAATTATTTGGGCCCAGTTAGTTGCCACGTTAACTGCAGCATCGGTGGCACCCATTAAGTCCTCCAAAGTGCAGGTGTAAGGGCACCTGGGACATTCCAACATGTGGGTCATGTTTTGAACTGCACCGCACTCGCATTGAGTATCCGACGGGTCTATAAACCCCCATTTCGCCAAGTTGTGTTTGCAGCGGCCTACCTGGGTGCGCAGCCGATTTAGTGCTTTCCACACAGGCCACTGCAATCCACGTCCAGGCGGGAGACGTTCCTGCGGTTTCAAGAAGTCGGATGGTGGCAATACTAAAAAGTGTGAAATAAAAAACTTTTTACAAAAAAAATACAACCAACTTCAAAAACCACCAAAAAGTGCAAAAACTTTCAATTTCGGAAGTCGGTGTTAAATAGCGAAGAGACCAAACTATTATAGAAACACCGACTTCCGAAATTGACTATGTTTGTAAACTGTAAATTACATTACAAATTATAAATAGTTCGTGTTCATGTTTTCAGAGCGAAGCTCACAAAAGCAGAATGTTTGGCAATGCTCGGACGCTGCCAGGAAGCTCAGGAAATTGCAAATGACTCATTACGATTCGACAGTTTTGATACTGAGGCTATATACGTGCGTGGTCTATGCCTATATTTTGAGGTAATCAATCATACACTATTTAAAATTATTAAAATTCGGTTCCCTGCCAAATTCATTATTTTAACTAACAAGGTTTGTATTTTATTTTAAAGGACAAAGACGAACAAGCATTCAAGCATTTCCAACAAGTTTTACGTCTGGCTCCAGATCATAAGAAGGCCATGGAGACTTACAAAAAGGCTAAACTACTCAAACAAAAGAAAGAAGAAGGTGAGACTTGGTTTTCCTGTTATTGTCTGATCATTAATTAGAGGTAACATTATTCATCAAAACACGTCACAATTCCGCTTTGTATTACTTTGAATTAATACATAATAATCTGATGTAAATCACCTGGAATTTAATGTTTAACTTCATGGTCATTACAGGCAATGAAGCTTTCAAAATGGGCAGATGGCAGCAAGCTCTGAGTCTGTACAATGAAGCTCTGACTATTGACAAGAACAACAAAATTGTGAATGCCAAGTTGTACTTCAACAAGGCCACAGTATGTGCTAAATTAAACCAAATAAAAGAAGCTGCTGAAGCTTGCTCTGCTGCTCTTGAACTAGACGAAAATTACGTGAAGGCACTGCTTCGACGTGCCAAGTGTTACACTGAACTTGGTGACTATGAAGAAGCTGTCAAAGATTACGAAAAACTTTACAAGATTGATAAGAGCAAGGAGAACAAGCAATTGTTGCATGAAGCCAAAATAGCTCTAAAGAAATCTAAACGCAAAGACTACTACAAAATCCTTGGTATTGACAAAAGTGCCTCTGAAGACGAAATTAAGAAAGCTTACAGGTATTTTCTTGGCTTTTTATTCTAACACACAAGTCTCAATTTAAATGATTGTAAATTGCAAAATGTTATTGTGCATTGAAAATCAGGGAAACTATGAAAGCAGCTACCATTTGGTAGATGAATCTTGTAATTGATGCTTTAAAAATATGTTAGATTTATTTTATTCGTAAAAGTGAGTTATGTGTAATATATGAGTAAATAAATGGCAACAGGAAGCGTGCTCTGGTGCACCACCCGGACCGGCACGCGGGCGCGCCCGACACCGAGCGGCGCGAGCAGGAGCGCCGCTTCAAGGAGGTGGGCGAGGCCTACGGCGTGCTCAGCGACCCCAAGAAGCGCGCGCGCTACGACCACGGACAAGACCT
Organism: Leucania comma; assembly: GCA_958295575.1. Classification (NCBI taxonomy): domain Eukaryota; kingdom Metazoa; phylum Arthropoda; class Insecta; order Lepidoptera; family Noctuidae; genus Leucania; species Leucania comma. The sequence goes on from OY282468.1 coordinate 11,373,343, forward strand.
CGACGACGACGGCTCCGGCATGGCAGGTCCGTACCACTACATTATATTTATTACAGTCACACCAATTTTGAAACTAATCACAAGCTGAGCTGAGCTGAGCTGCTGAGCTGCATTTTGAAACTTCGTGAGTTAGAAATACTATCTAGTCTAAATTCTTCTCAGCTTTGCAAAGGTGTTTCTAATACAAAGTTTCGTCAAGAAATAATATCTACGAACTGAAAGGGAAAACAGATAAAAACGTATGTCATTACGATGTCACTGACATTTCGTACATATCTGTGACACCCCGCCTTATTTTTATTATGGTAGGGGAGCCCAGATGGGCATTTTGCGCGTTACTCGAGCGCGTCAGAAAACCATGTGGGGAGAAACCTTGCACCCTGTAATGTACTCCTATCACATATGAACCCTGAATATAGTGGGGTGCGTTGAGGGCTGCCCGTCAGATTAGTAAAAAAATCGATCCTTGAAAATACTCAAACGCGTCAGATTAAGACAAGGTAAGTTGTGTACATGCAAAAAAGTGTATATTTTAAAATAATCTGGCAGTTTGAGCGTGGCACAAGGAAATGAGTGGGTCACAAAATTGTAAAAAAAAAACGTAACATCAAAATACTCGAATGCGAATGTTTTTTTTTTGTGAAATGAATCGTACCAGGATTACGAAAAACATACTGACGGTTTTAATGGGGTGATGTAGCCAAAACCATCGATAAAGGATGAAGCGTACAGATGTTGAGAATTGTGTATTCCCCACTCCGCGCCTAGAGCAAGAGATGGAAATTAATAATATTGTTCAGGCAGGGGCCATAGTCTTAACATAATTCCTGGTAACCAGTCCACTTAGACTCCAAAAACATGGCCCTATATCTTAGTTTTCGCAATAGTTTTCCACCAACCGGGGTTTGTCCTTGGATGCACTAGCACAGCGCTTACAGCTATAATCACCGATTGATACCACGTTCCATCAAAAGCATCAAAGGGGTCTCTGCGAGTTGGTTTCGACTCCTCGTACGCCTTAATAATCTAACAAAAATCTATCTATCTATCTTCCAAAGGTCCAGGACCCCAGAGTTCTGAGTTATAATAACCCAATAATAAAAACATAAATCTGACATTAGGATGCTCGCGTTTAGTTATATTTTTTGGCATTTTTTTACCCCTTTTTACGGCCACTCACCAAGTAGTTAATCGTCAGATTAATACCTATCGGTTATATTAAAGATTTATAAAGATAAAATTAAAAAATAAAGTACTTGTTTTCTAAAACTCGAATTGATATACACATGTACGAAATTAATTTCTTTAAGTAAACAAGTCATGACCTTGTAGGGAGTTGTCGGTCGTTGCGTACTAACTACCTACAGTTCATTGACCTCGGTCAGCTGACGTTTACTTAAAGAAATCAATTTCGTACATGCGTAAATTAATACGAGTTTAAAAAAAAAGTACTTTATTTTTCATTTTTATCTTTACAAATCAATAGGGTTTCATGTAGGTACTGAATCGACCCTCCGCGGGATTAAAACGATCAAAATTTGACGGTTTATACTATGAATATCTGACGCGCTCGAGTATTTACATGTGTCCTTTTTTTTTACATATTTGAAAACTTTCACGGATTCCCCCCGTGTTAGAGTTTTCAAAAATGTGTCTTGCAAGAGTTTTTAAAAAGGTTTTGGCCATTTTTTTCGTTTTACAACCTAATCTTCACAATCCAATAGGTCCCCATGACGCTTTAGTAACTGCAAATTAAAGCGTCGTGTGTGTTTACGGACATGCGTCGCGTTGGGCGGTCCGCCATACATTGCCATATGATTGTGTTTGCACGAGCGACGACGCGGCCCGCAGCTGCAATGTACGACGAACGCCCAACGCGCGGCGTCTCCGTAAACAAGCCCTTAGCATCCTGGGCTCTCCTACTATTATGGGCGAAAATCGACACTAGCTACATCTTAGGTGAAAGTCGGAAGCCCCGACTCACTGAAATGTAGATTACCATCCGACTCACTGAAGTTGACCATGCAAATGGTCAGTCACATGCAATCACTCAGCATTTTACATGAAAATGAGGTGCCTGTTTCTAGGTAGTATTAAGACCCGAGCTGTGGCGAGGGCCAAGAAGGGTAACCATTCATTACTCACGTGTATCAACGACTTTTTTCAATACACTTGTGAAGATAAATAATTTAGCTAACTATTATTACAACAGTTAAACTAGTATCATGGCGGTAAAAAATTAAATCTGTTTTCATAGGCCCGCGCATCAAATTTTTTTTTTTTGCTATGCTATATGTATATTACCATAGTCTTTTGAATTTTTTAGTCTAAGTTTGTTTTCTTGCGTAAAAAGTTTTTACGATAATGTCATTCGTTGAGATTATACGGATGTAACATTTTCTAATATTTTTGTAATAATTGAACTCGAAAAAAAACACGTATTCCTTTTATTATATACCTGTTTAGATGCCACATCGACCGTACTAAAACGGCTCAAATAAAACTAAAATTGGTAGACTCGCTTCTCCCATGCGTCAGTGTCATTTTGAATACCTAAGGATAACGTGCTCACGAAAAATAATTAATTATGCCGGTTTGTTCTATCAGATTGTGTCGCAATTATGTGGAAAAACCGTACATCGGTAAGGTTTGTAATTAAACCACTATTATTTAAAAAAAACACGATGTTTTAATTCGTTATTTTGAAGTTTAGTCTGATTTGCCAGTGTTGTCAGTTTATTCTATAACTATGGGAGACAAAATACAAATACCAATACATCATATTTCGATCAAGAGAACATTATTATTTATAAAAATACAATATTTAATTGATCAGTAAAAATTTATACCTACAAAATAAATGAAACCTATGACCTCATGCATTAAATACATTAGAACCCGCTTAATACGATCACGTTTATTACGTTTTCCGCCAGTTCCTGCAACTTGAGACATGTTTCTATACATTCTTCATTCTTAACGCTTAATACGATTCGTCATCCCGTTTAATACGCCTAATACGCCAACGTATAGTAGTAACTGTTTTCTGGCAGCGGGTCAACTGACTGAGCACAAAACTTTTTAAAAAAATCACAGGTTTCAGTAATAACGGGGTTGACGTCATATTGGAAGAAGAACCATTGATAACAATGTGTTGTATTTTTGTTAGTTACTTTCTAATATTGTGGGTTTTAGATTTCCTACGGATCCCATACTAGCAAATTGCTGGAGAGACATTATACAGCGGACTTGAAATGAAGACCAGTAGAAACCTCACAAGCATCAGTCGTGTGTTCCGAACGTTTCACTTATGATGATATTAACAAAAAAGGGATTATGACGGCTAAAGAATGGATCGGTAATTCGATACCAGTCACGATACGATGTTTTTTTTAAATTGGTAATGAAAAATTCGTGCAGCATGGCTACTTTACCGCCTTCAAGAAAAGTAAGAGGTTCTCAATTCAAATGCAGTGTTGAGAGACCTCCTACACGGTGGAATGCGGTGAATGCGAGACGCACAGGACCGTTAGTTGTGGTGGAACTTGGGGGAGGCCTATGTTCAACAGTGGACATCCTTCGGCTAAAATGATGATGATGAATGATACACTAATCAGGCACTACTTGTCTGGCATTTTTGCTGAATTGGGCCTTTTTGATGCAGCCGTGAGTCACACATTCTTGCTATATTCTTACATCGGAATTTATACTTTTTATTTGTTTGTTTAATGTACTTATGTTACTGGAGTATTTCATTGTGTCTTTAAGAATGTTCTAAATAAATGTGTTTTCTTTAATCTACAAAATAATTAATTTATTCGACCTATTTTGTTTAACTTTCATCAAAATAAAGAAAGTTAATAATTTGGAGCAGGCATCCCCAAACACGCACACCTTGATAGTTTGACGACAATAAGTACACGAGAAGTACACACACATATCTCGCAATTGGAGACATTTTCAGCGCGTCGTTTGTTAGCATTGCTCTATCTAGACAGGTATATATTCAAAGGTCAAAACCAGCGCGCGTCTTAAAATGGCGGCCATAGACCACAAAAAAAAAGCATTTTTTATTTGAACGAGCGATTTTATGTAATAAATGATTTTTTATTGAATAAATCGTTTTTACAAGTTAGAAAGTGTATTGAAAAAGAAGTTTGCATTTCTAATTATTATGACTACGTACCTGAAAGTCCACAACCAAACAGTTAATGCGATTTTAGTGAAAACAGCCCGGTTCAGACAGTTCTATTTTGTACTAAAACGTAACAAAAAAAAATTCTGATTGTATTTTCTATTGTTTTCAGACATTGACCCCAACGTAGTGTTCCAGACCTTCTTCAATCGTGGTGGACAACATTTTGATTTTCACTCAGGTGGCGGATTCCCTGGAACCGCATTCAGCTTTCAATTCGGATAATTTCCTTATTTCCTTATCATAAAAACTTTATTTCGACAATCAACAAATGTTATGCATAAATTAATAAATTCGTATGTGTACTCTATAGAATTAAAAGAAATAGTTCTAGCTGAACACATATACATCATTCCACATTAAAATATGTAAATGTTTCTGAAAGAGTGATTGATATTAGGCAATTTTTGTTTGTTTTATTTCTTCCTTTATTCAAACAGTTAGAGAAGTATTCTGTTTATATATATATTAACATGATTGCCATACAATATCACAACGAACTACGACCAAGTATGTTGTTGGGCACATAAAACTAATAACTGTGCTTGATGGTGTTGCGTTCAGAACTTTAGTACCTAATTATTGTAATAATGACTGATTTGGTTAAGTAATTTTTTTGAATGTTAGCCCCCACATGCGACAATGTGTGAACATGCTTTATGTAATTTAATAATAATTAATAAAACTAGAAAATAACTACAACTACCTCGGGATTTTTCAATGAACTGCCCCTACCCGAAGGTAAATAAAGAACTTTAAAAATACCACATCCAAAAAATAGACAATTTGTGATAAATGTACCATACCATACCAGCTGAAAAATCCTGCCAAGCATTGTTCTGCTTGTTTCTTTTTTATTTATTTTTTTACTTGGTTTATTTGAATGGTCCAGTCTTTTTCATCTCGACTAACTTAATTTTTACTACAAATACATGTTTGTAATATTTTATTACTATGTACGTGTAAGTAGATACAAGATTTATAGTTGCAAATAAAAAGATGTTAACTCGTTTCTGTATATAGTAACGAAAGAAAAGTGAAAAAAAAAATTAACTTAGGAGTTATTTTGTTTAATCACTTGGTTAAGATTGGGTATTGTGTTCAATCATCAACTAGAATAAAATAAATATAGTAATAGTTTATTACTGAAATGATCAATATAAAATTCAACATTAAATAGATTATATAAATATAGTCAAGGACTTACACAGTAGTTTTAATCAAATACATGAAACTTGAATGCATGGAAATAAAAAAAATCCGTTAACTGGATGTCAATTTTTATTTTGCTAGACCCGACTCTTTAAAAGGCCTATTACTCTATCCGCAATTTTTAGAAACCAATTTAGGACCAGTTAGGAAGAAAAGTTGTTAGCTAGTAATTACACACACTAAATTGAATCCTAAATCAAGAGACGACGCTTTCGTCATGAAAGATCTTAGACCGTGTTTACGGAGACGTGGTGCGTTGGCTGTTCGGTGTACATTGCGGCAGCGGGCCGCATCACCACTCGCGCAAATAAAAAATATGGAAATGTACGACGGACCGCCTAACGCGCCGCGTCTCCATAATCGAGCATTTAGGATGCACGTTTCGAATTTTCGATTAATGACGCCGTATTTAATAAAACAACAAGAATGGGCTTGCTCTAGCCGTAACTGCCCATTCACGACTTCTGTCTTAGCTTCGAGCGGGGCGATATATACATTTTCGTACGTTCTTAAACCACCGCCGCGCTCGGCGCTACTGCGCTTATAAGTTGCCGTTCACAGCGGCAAGGTCGTGAATGGGCTGTAACGGTGGGAACAATAACCCCCAAGATGGGGGAGGATACTTCTATGGGATCTCGTACTATTTAGAGTATAAATAACCTCAAACACGGCTACTTATTAATAAATTAAGAAGTTCCGATGCCTGCCTTACGGCTTCATTATCTGATCAGTAAGATACATCTAGGCATAAGTACAGATTGATGACCCTCAATAGTATAAGAATAAATAAAAAAAAGTTAATGACTTTTGTATATATTTATTGATATTACAGTCAATTTGGAATACTATTGTCTTCAGGAATGTGCATTGCTTGATATAGGTACTTATTTTAATTGGTTGTTTCTTTTTGTTTAACTTTAACAGAATCTTTTTCTCGCATTGCTTTATCATCCGGGGGACGTTTATTTTCGGTTTTACTCTTTATACCTTCAAATCTGAAATTGAATGACCTTTTAAGTAACGTAAAGAAATCTGCTCAGTATCTACACCGTGTCTTACCCATGACCGTTAGATATTGGAATGCAGTATCGAGCCTAGAAAGTTTCACGACATTGACTATTAAAGGCGTAATGGTCATCATATTCGGTTATAATTCGTATGAACCGTTTCGCCAATTTTCAATACACAGAGTAAATTTTTGCATCACACGTTCTTAGAAAGACTATGGTAAGGGCCGATACTGCGTTAAGCGGTCTGCGGTCGTAAAAATGCTCCGTTGCGGCTGCGGGGAAGCGCGCGGGGGGCCGGGCCCCGCGCAAGATTTTTGCTACATATATTAATACATTAAGTTCTAACAGCAACAGAACTAGCTATATTGTGCAGTAACAATCCAGTTTCTGTGTGGGGGACCTTCGCACACAACACGCGCTTTGTCACGCGACGGGTGCCCGTCGTGGGCGCCCGCTTAACGCAATTTCGGCACTAATATGATGTAGTGAACAGACTATGCTTAAATTTTTACAAAGCAATAACACTTGGTGTCTGTGGCTAACGATTACTCGCCGAACAAGTGCATTAAACCAAGGTTTACGAATTAGTTCGTAGGCTAAGTCAAATAAGCTCACGCGACCCCATGTAAATATTGACCACTAGGAAAGTAAGTGTAATTACAAAGCGACATTCGAGTGCATGCAACGACATACACTGAGATGTTTTTGGTGATGTTCTTCCGAAAGGTCAGGTACTATAAAAGAACAACACGGCAGCCGCGCGTCACCGCGACTCTGAAGGATTAATTACTAAAATTACCCGATTGCTTATCTGAATAGGTAATATTTCACTGCCTACTAACTACAATTCAACCGACTCTGCGAAAGCTAATCACCAAGTGAACCCAATGCGGTTGGTGGAGAGGATGCCAAAACCAAAATCTACGCAGCATTTCTTCGTGCTGTTTCGCCGGGGTGTTACAGGACCGAGCATTACGAAACAGATTATTATGAATGTTCTGCTGACATTAAAAACTAGAAATAAGCAAATAGTGCTTACTTTTTCATTTTAAACGGTTTCTTTTTATCTGGCTTTGGAGGTTGGTGGTCAGTTTTGAAAGTAAGGACGTAACGCTTCACAACATCTACGTTGACCGTAGTGTTTTCTGGATACATCCTCTTTTTCCAAGCTTCGCGTTCTTCCATCCACATTCTCTGGTACTCGTACGAAAGTAACCATTCGACTCGTGATTTGCCTTCCTGTTAAAGTGAACATTATCCGAACGTCAATGATGGTTAGTAAAAAGCCGTACATAGGAAGTAAGGCCAAAGTTAATCCAGTAGAAAGATATATGTAATCCAGCTTTTATTTTTTCTATAATTTTGCACGATTTGCCAAGTTCAGAACGTACTTCGTTTTTTATACTGCATACAGTCACTTTGTTGAAGTATGTGTGAAAATTGTGTGAAGAGTGATATGAAAGAGAAGAAATAAAAATAAAGAAAATAATGACACGTATTCACAATTTAATTTAAATAAATATATATTTAATTCAATAATAATGATAACAAAAAATAAATTAAAATATCTGACATAATTTACCAATACATCTATTAGATTCTACTCACAATAATTAATTCCATGAATTATTGTTACTTAGCCTTCATCCTCTCTCCTAACTTTGCTGTACCCGATAGGGTCCATATTGATCTTGCAATGTTTTATACCATCTATGTACATAATATGGAATGCAATAAAGTATTGAGAAAGAGAAGGAAGTTAGTGATAGCATGACGGGGTGACAGAGCAGAATGGAAGAAGAATACGTGTTGCGCCGACCCCGAGTTGATGATGATACAGTCACTTTGTTTTTCATCTCACAGACTCTTTGATGTACCACAATCTAAGGTTTTCCGTGTATTTAGCAATAAATTGAATCAGTCGTTTCGACAAGTTTCACTAAGTTACATTCAAAATTACAATAAAATTCTCAGCTGCATTTTATCGAGATCGCGCCTGTTTCAGTGATCTATTTATTTATTACAAGCTTTTACCCGCGGCTTCGCTACGGTCAACTAAGTACTCTATTGTACTCTACCCTACCTAAGAACTATCTCCTGACAATAACAAACTCAACAAAAAAAGGATTTGCGAAATCGGTCCAGTCGTTCACGCATGATGGTGTGACCAAGGGAAATAGGGATTCATTTTTATATATATCGATAAATATATTTTATTGTACACCTCTTAATGAGGACAGGATAAACATTACAAAACTAACAATGGGCGGTCTTATCGCACAGGGCAATCTCTTACAGACAAACTTAGGATGGACTGAAACAAAAGGAGATTAGATTTGGGACAGTCAATATCATGTGACCGAAAACTATTGACCAATGTCTTTTTTGCTATAATGCATTATTTGACATATTTTTATATCTTCGAAGTATCATGTGTCATAGGTACCTATCATTTTACCGAATTGCTCTTGGCCGAAGCCTCTCTTACTTTTTTCATTTGCCTAATGATTTATTTGCCATATTTTCATCACACCGAAACAACAGTTTACAGAATTTTGGTTACAAATATATAGACGGTTATAGTACGCGGTAAATAACTTGAACCATTTGCTTTGGTTAAGCGCAAACCTGCAGTTCGAAAATCGGTTACTGTGCATTCAAGGTCGACCGCCATGATGGTTCAACTTGTGTGACAAGGATTATAACCGATTTCGGATCTCAGTCGAGGGAGCCGCGTAATTATTTCAACTTATTGGTAGCATTTTCAATATTAAATTTAAATAGTGTCTTAGAAGTCAATACTTTGTGCTACAACATTTTTTGACAGAAACGACTCGCTGCGAATCCGACTCCACACAGTCTTGTCTGCCCTACCCCTAGAGTGTAATTTAAACCCACGTAGGCGCTGAGGGGTAGGGCAGCCCACGAGCTGAGGAGCAGGTGATTTGAAGGCCAGTCGCCGCGGCTGAGGCTAGCCGGCCAAGCCGGCCAGCAAGCCGAAGCTGCGGTGGTGAGCGTTGAAACCATCTGCGACGATAAGCTCGCGTGGGACCCCGCCCAAACCCCGCAGCGCCGGAGCAGAGACAGAAAACCGTCCATGGTGGTATAATGAAGGTTCGGAAACATAATACTTCGAACAAATGATAATTCCGCTAAGTGTAATATCGGTGAAAAGTTTTTTGACCAAACGAAACGTTGGTGTAACGAAAAAATTCGAATTGAGAATAGGTCAACTGATACAATGGCAGACGTGACTTCGATGAATTAAAAAAATCGAAACGATAATTGTTGAAAAGTTTTAGGGGAAATGAAATTCGTTAATTACTAAGACTTCTCTGTGTCACCAGGCTGTGTCTCAAGAACCGCGACAGCTAGATAGTTGAAATTTTCACAAATTATGTATCTCTATGTTACCGCTATAACAAAAAATACTAAAAACAAAATAAAATAAATATCTCGACTTCTCGAGCAAAAAAGGGCAAAAGAAACGCGTTTGCTGTATGGGGGCTCAATAATGGCAACAGTTAGGCCTTTGAAATATTCACAAAATAGGTACTCAGTTGTATTTTTTTACACGACTGCCCCAAAAAACGAGTGTTTTACACGACTGCCCCAAAAAAGGAGTGTTATGTTTTCAGGGTTCATGTATGTATGTATGTGTGTTTCTTTATTCCACCGTAACTTCTAAATGACTCAACTGATTTACACGTATAAGGTATCGTTAGAATCCTTGCATCATCCCGAGTAACATAGGCTATTGAAAAAATATGGAAATACAATGTGGTGGGTAAGATAAATAAATGAACACCCACCCTTTTTTTAAAATTTTTATTCTCTTAATGCATGTGATTGTCGTCTAGAATTCGACGAGTGGATTTCAAAAATATATATATGTTACACTATTAATCGAAATTGTCGAGTAAAAAAAATTTTTTTCTTTACCAGAAGTGGTAGGACGAATTTTGGCTATGGTGGCCCCCGTAGTCAAAAATCATTTATATACTTTACAAGTCTTTGTTTGAGTAGCAAAAAGACATTAAACCCAAATTTCAACCACCAAAACGGCATATAAGTTCAGAGCAAATTGGGTGTTACATGTTATATTTATGATTCGTCTTCTTCTTCCTGCCTTATTCACATGTTATTTGTGGTCGGCGCTACACGTTTTCTTCTTCCATTTTGCCCTGTCACCCGTCATGCTATCACTAACTTCCTTCTCTTGCATATTACTCTTCACACAATCCATCTATCTTTTCTTTGGCCTTTCTTTCTTTTCCCTCTCCCTCTCCATCCATCTATATGTATACTCATAACCCTTTTAGTAACATGTATTTCATCCTTCCTCTTTACATGACCATACCAACACAAACGATTCAAACTTCCTCTAATATACTCATTCCTCACTTAATCCTTTTTTGTCACACCATACATCCATCTCAACATTTTCATCTCCACTACATGCAATCTTTTTTCATCTGTCTTTTTCACAGCCCACATTCTGATCACTAAATTATGACAGGTCTGATCTCGGACTTGTCGACTTTACTTTTCAACTTGAGGGGCATCCGTGGGTCACAAGTTGTTCCAGTGGCCTGTTGCCATTTTATCCATCCTGAATTGATCCGATGTGTTACGTCTCGGTCTACCTCGCCAACTTCTTGGATAAGCGATCCGAGATACCGAAAGTCGGAGCAGATCTGTATGGGCGTTCCGGCGAGAGCTAAGGGCACAGGACCGGAGAAACCGCCGAAATTACAAAACAAGTACTCCGTTTTCATTCTGCTCAATTTCAGGTCAACACTCTTAAGTCTGCGCCACTACACCTCCAATCTATTCTGGACTTCTAGGCCACTTTCGGCAACCAACACAATATCGTCACCAAATAGCATCCACCAGGGGGCCTCTCCCTGAATATCCGACGTCAGAGCGTCCATTATCATCAGGAAGAGGTAAGGGCTGAGAGCCAACCCCTGATGTAAGCCGACAGCCACAGTGAAGCTGACAGTGTTGCCCACTGTAGACCGGACTTGGATACTGCACTAACTGTACATGGCTCGGATCAACTGCACATACTTCCTTGGCACACCTTTCTCTTTAAGGGCCCACCATAGAACCTCACGAGGTACCCGGTCGTTTGCCTTCTCGAGGTCAATGAACACCATGTGCAAGTTTTTATGCGCACCTCTGTATGTCGGGCACAGAATCAGAATCAGAATCAGAATAGTTTATTTCAAATAGACCAATTACAGGCACTTTTGAATTGTCAAAATGTCGGTCAGTCCAAAAAAAAAAGTGAAGCTAAATTGCACGTTCCAAAGCGTAGATCTCTATGGAGAAGAACGTGCAAGAAACTCCATGGACACTCTTTTAAATCATATTATGAGTTACATAATCTTGGTTACAAATTTATTGTCGCTTCTATTATGTGAGCACAATGAAGAAAAAAAAAAAAATTAAAACGCAATGAAACCACAAATAATGAAAAAAATACAATAAACTAATAAAAAAATAGTAATTGAATTAAGCCACTGGCAGCTAAGAGATGACCAGTCCCAACTGACGGCGCCCGTTCACGAGCATGACGCGTGCCTCAGCCCCACTCAGCTCAACCATTTTGAAGGGAACCGAATGACCCAATAACACGTGCCACCATCAGTGAAACATTTGAGTGAGCATGACAAACTCTCAACTGCCATGCTCATAACGTCAAACAAGTTGTTATCTAATTAAATAAAAATGCTCCACAGCTGGCATAAAGCAAAAATGATATCCGTTGTACCCCGATCAGGCATAAAACCGAATTGGTTCTGTGAAATTACACTCTCTTCTCTTAGCCGCCTTTCAATAACTTTCTCCTAGACTTTCATACTATGTGTAATTAACTTTATTCCTCTGTAATTGTTGTACTCAAGCATATCGCCCTTATTCTTAAAGATGGGCAACAATGAACTGTTGCACTAATCATCAGATATGGCTTCTTTCCGCGATAACTTATTGAAGAACAAAGCTAATCACGTCCATCCATCCACTCGCAGTAACTTCCACACTTCAACTGGCATTCCATCTGGACCAATGGCATTACCATTCTTCATACCATTTACTGCTATTCTGATTTAATCTATACTAACCATTCTCACTGTCTTAAAGTTTCGTGACATATCACTAAAAGGATTAAAATAAAATAAAATAATTAAAAAAAATTACAATACACGACTGCCATGTCAAAAGAATAAACTAAAAATCAAAAAACAAGATGTTTCGATGATGATTCAAGATGATTAGAAAAGTGAAGAAAGTAGTCACTCGTTGATTAAGCACAATCTCGGAAACTACTTGAACTACAAAACTGAAATTTTCATCGCAGTCGGGGGACCACTCTGAAATACTTTCTTATAGTATAAAAAGTCCCCAAGTTTTTTTGCCTATTTTGTTGTTGTTCTGTTGGTAACCTAGTTAATGGTACGGAACCCTTCATGCTCGAGTTCGACTCGCACTTGGCCGGATTTTTATGTTGACTCGCGGAGTCGAGGCACATAACAAAATGTTCTTAGTTCCAAGCTAAGGATTAGAAGTGTTAAGTTTAAAATAACGCGATCCGCCAACCAATAGCCCAAGGGCCAACGCTGCCTTAAGCGGGCGCACGCGCGGTCCCATACAAAAGTGCTCCGTCCGGGCTCGCCATTGAGGCACCCGTCACGGGCAGCCGGTGCCTGTTTCGCTACATAATAATACACTAAAGTTCTTTATCGACACAACTACATGCACACCGTTAATGTTGAACTAGCGACACTGCGCAGGTAATACCTATTCGGTTTCCGCTACGGGGACCGCCGCAAACGGACGCGATGGGTGTCCGCGAGTACGTTCGCGCAGGAGCGTTGGCTTGGCTCTAACTGCTAAGCTATTGGTCGACAAACCGCTTTATTTTCGTGGGTGTACCCGGGGCGTCTTACCATAAACTTCCATGGCTGGGGATTGTATTTAGGGAAATCCGAAGAAATAATGTTATGCACAGGTCGACATTGTGTGGATTTTTCCCATTTAATACCGCCCATTCGACCCATTGTGGTTATAATTTATATGTCCATGTGTGAACTAAATTATATAAAAAATATTGAAATAAATTAACTTCAAAATGTGACACTCGTAATGACAACGAATGTCTATTGAAGCGTGTCATTACCGTGGTGGCATGGAAAAAATACACAGGTTTTGAAAAAAGAACCTCTTGATAACGAAAGCAAGATTTTTTTTTATAAATTACTTGTATAGACTAGGATTGTAGAATATTAAGATCCTTGCTCGTATGTGATAAGGAATATGCCCGGGAGGTACCGTTGCAAATGAATTTTAGTACATTTTGATAGGTACCTACAAGTGCAGAAAGTTTGTCATTGCGACCGAGGCGAAATTCGCACGAGCCGTAGATGAATGTGTTATGGAGCCGAGGGCTGCTGTGGCAAATTTGCACGTGTATCAAACGACGTTTATCAATTCACTTACGAAGAAATACTTTCTCTGAAAATTAGGACACATTTTTGTTCATTTTGTTCCTACTGAAGAATATTTTCCAAAGTTACCATACATTTTAGTATTTGTTTTGATGGCAGCCAGGCTATCGCATCTATCTGGCGGCTATATATTCATCTCTTCAAATCTTAAATTCATTTTTTTTTTTTCACAAACAACACAAATATTTATGTTAGCTAACAGACTTTTTTCCCAGGTTGAAGAAGAAGCAAAGGTATCAAAACATTTCTTGAATTTGGAACGCAAATACTTAATTGATAATTTGTTGATAATAACCCATGATAATAATAGTACATTTTGATACAAGTGGGCAAAGTTTGTCATTGCAGCCGAGGCGAAATTCACCCGAGCCGTACAGCCGAGGGTGTTATGGAGCCAAGTACTGTATCCACGTGTATAAAACGACGTTTTTCGATGTAAAACTGAAATTAAGAAATAAGTATCTACATTTTTTTAAATTACTTACATGATTATTTATAATTTACTTTCAATTAATTCTTTAAAACTAACATAGATAGAGTCTGTCCAACGAAAGCGCGACCTGGAGTTTTAAAAAAAAATTAAATTGGCAACATAATGTTTCCGTCAAAAGCACGTCAAAGTCTATGATTGCAATTGTCAGTATTTTGTAACAAAGATTGATTTTAAAAATATAATTGCTTATCATGGGTAATACAATAAAAAGTTATGTAGGAAAGCTGTGAAATACTATGACCAGTAAGTCTAAAGAAAAACAAGAAGAGAAAGTAGTTGTTTTTGATCTCGGGTTTTTAAGTTAGTATGACATTATAATCTTGATCATTGTTGACTGACTATTAGATATATTTTACGATAATTATGATAATATTTTTTGTTATGTTTATAGATAATCTTGAAGATATTCAAGGACTGCGCGAAATAAATAAAAAAACATTGAATCATTAAGGAATTTGGAGAAAAAACCTTTACACTTAAAACTAAGCTTTAAGAAGAAATATCTTCACTACCGCACTTTATACGTTCAAAAGCGGTCGAATTGATGTGATGAAATAGCATACTTTGAGGATGATAAAATTTAACATTTTGTGTTATTCACCTTTTCCCGTGACTTTCTTGATAGAATAGTAGTATATACCAATAAATAAATCTTTACTCGTTTTTTGTATTGTATTGGTTTTTATAACTATCCAGTATTGTTCTACTGCTGTGCAAAAGCCATCCACTCTTTCTAATGGTCTCAGTCCCTTACTCACATTCCATTTCTTAAGAAAGACATACAGGTCGGTTGGCAAACCTTGAGTTTAGACTTTTGGATGTTAGTCAAAGACCAAGTCCACCATAGGTCAAATGAGGAGATTACACATGTCCATAAGCTTACGCTTTAGTGATATGGGCAAAGTGCCCTTAAATAGTTCCTTGATGGACCAGTAACTTTTTCAGGTATTTTCTGTTCGACACGTTATTTCTTTATCTTACCTGGCCCAGAAAGAGACTACTTGGCCCAAGTAGACAATAATATATTTTAAGATGTATTGTGTATTCTGTCCGCCTACGTGTACGTTCCTTTTGGAGCTGCTGCTTATGATTTTGGTCTTCAACATTTTTATATTTGACCAACCAGCATTTGCTCTAGTCCTGTGGCTGTAGGAGAGAACAGGACAATATTATCAGCGAAACGCAAATTACTTAACTTAGCTTCGCTGATGACAATGCCCTTCTCTTCCCATTCGACTGCTAATGTCTGAAAGAAGTGGTGAATAACTTTGGGGACAATGGGACGCCCTGTTTGACTCATTTCTGTTTGAAACATAAGATCTAATCTCTCTAACTTGCTGGAAGAAGTATGTGTGGATTCTATTTTTTGTTTTGTAAGGGAATTCAATATTTCTGAGTGTGTGATGCTGTTAAAAGCGTATTGGTTGAGTATATTTATTTCTAAACATTTTGTGTTCCTCATATTAGGAATATAGTTCGTCAAAAAAATTATACGTTTGTCGCAAATACAAAAAAATACTCAAGTATCAAAAAATTTTTCTCCTAGTATGACAGTAATACCATATCCAATATTTTTTTATTTGACCTCATTTTCTCAGGTCGCCCTTTCGTTAGACAGACTCTATGAGAAATATTTACCATTTTTCACTGATAAAAATGAAAAATGATGGCTGAATAGCCGATTGACCACAGAAAAAAAATAACGAAATGGCGGGAAAATTGTTGTAGAATTTTGTTTATACAATACTAAATCTCTGCTGTAAGAGATTTTGTAATTGCACAATAATCAGATTCAGTTAAAGATTCAACGCCTGATTCATAAGAGCAGTAGTACGAAACCTTTACAGCCTCGATCAAAAGAAACATATTTAAAATCATACGACGAGGTTTTTATTTTTATTTTCCTTTTATTCGTAATGAAAAGCACAGTGTTTACCTCGGGTTAAAGACTTATTTAGTCCCTCGAATATTAGCGACCTCGCTTCGCTCGGACGCCAAACTTTTTCTCGGGACTAAATAAGTTACTTTCACCCCTAGGGTAACAATGTACTATTGTTCATAAACACAATTTATTAAAACCTTAAAAATCTGTGCACCTTTGGTTTAAACAAAAAAATTGTCACCGATGACCGCTACTGACCGTGACGAAATGGGAAAGAAAAAAGCCCTTGGTACAGTCTGTACTCTTAGTACGCCGGCTGAAAAATTTTTCATTGATATTTTACACCATACTTTTTTTTCCGTTTTGTATCTTGCCATCGGTTTGACGAACCATTAACAGATTTTTTGTGAGAATTGGTAGATGCTAAGGTTCATTCTTCCAGCGAAGAATCTGATGCCTTCTTAATATTTCGTTTACTTTGCTCTACTCAGTAAAGTCCCAAATGTGGTGGCGTTTTAGTGCCCGTTTACGTACACGCGGTGCCTCGGGCGGCGCGTCGTGCGTTTTTACTGTTTACAGAGAAGCGGCGAGTGCAGCGGTCCGCGCCATCGCACGCGCAAACAAACATATGGCAATGTTCGATAATGTTTACGGAGACTCACTTTTTAAAACAGAATTATCTTCTAAGAAAATGTCGTTATTATGTCATCCTCCATGGCTGTCGGCAAATCACATTGAGACTGGCAGAATCGCCGCTTGCTTGTATTGAAACATAGGCGGTGCCCGCGGCGAGCGACGCTGCGGGCGCCGCCGCGTTCTCCGCGGCGGACACCGCCTATATTTCAGTATAACATGTGGCGATACTGCCAGTCTCATTTGGAAATCGAACATATTCTACTTATTTTACTATAAAGAGTTGCACATTCCCGAAACTTCTGATGTTCGGTTGCTGTAAACACTAGGCCACGTCTTATATTAAGGTCCTGCGCGCACCGGTGACTTTTAAGTGTTTGTCACTGTCACGTCACGTATCCAAGGTGGAATGCGCGCACGACGAGCGACAGCGACAGTGACAAAACCACAGAAATGTAAAAAACAGGAGAAGTGGCAAGGGGGCGTGTTTGCGTCCGCGGTACTTGCTCAACAAGGGTACATACCGGCAAACAGCCGTTTGACGGCCGTCAGTTACATCGCGAACGTGATCGTAAATAAATTTAAAATACCGTGTTGTTCAGTGGTTTCATGCAAAAACTAAAGCGAAAAGAAAAGCCTGGGTCATCAAGGAATCTCTTACCATAAATAAGTGCAATTTTAATAGAGTCTGTCTAACGAAAGCGCGACCTAAGAAAATGAGGTCAAATCAAAAAATATTGAATATGGTATTACTGTCATACTAGGAGAAAAATTTTTTGATACTTGAGTATTTTTTTGTATTTGCGACAGTCGTATAATTTGTTTTTGACGAACTATATTCCTAATATGAGGAACACAAAATGTTTAGAAATAAATATACTCAACCAATACGCTTTTAACAGCATCACACACTCAGAAATATTCAATTCCCTTACAAAACAAAAAATAGAATCCACACATACTTCTTCCAGCAAGTTAGAGAGATTAGATCCTATGTTTAAAACTCTTAAGGGAGTCAGACAGGGCGTCCCGTTGTCCCCAAAGTTATTCTCCACTTCTTTCAGACATTAGCAGTCGAATGGGAAGAGAACGGCATTGTCATCAGCGAAGCTAAGTAATTTGCGTTTCTCTGATAATATTGTCCTGTTCTCTCCTACAGCCACAGGACTAGAGCAAATGCTGGTTGGTCTACATGGACGTGTGTAATCTCCTCATTTGACCTATGGTGTATACAAACTTGGTCTTTGACTAACATCCAAAAGTCTAAACTCAAGATTTGCCAACCGACCTGGATGTCTTTCTTAAGAAATGGAATGTGAGTAAGGGACTGAGACCATTAGAAAGAGTGGATGGCTTTTGCACAGCAATAGAACAATACTGTATAGCTATAATAACCAATACAATACAAAAACGAGTAAAGATTTATTTATTGGTATATTACTATTCTATCAAGAAAGTCACGGGAAAAGGTCAATAACACAAAATGTTGAATTTTATCATCCTCAAAGTATGCTATTTCATCACATCTTCGACCACTTTTGAACGTATAAAGCACGGTAGTGAATATATTTCTTCTTAAAGCTTAGTTTTAAGTGTAAAGGTTTTTCTCCAAATTCCTTAACGATTCAATGTTTTTTTATTTATTTCGCGCAGTCCTTGAATGTCTTCAAGATTATCTATAAACATAAGAAAAAATATTATTATATCGTAAAATATATCTAATAGTCAGTCAACAATGATCAAGATTATAATGTCATACTAACTTAAAAATCCGAGATCGTATATAAAAATTGTTGTTTTTCTTTGAACTACATTCTCTTCTTGTTTTTCTTTAAACTTACTGATCAGCTTTCCTACATAACTTTTTATTGTTTTACCCATGACAAGCAATTATATTTTTAAAATTAATCTTTGTTACAAAATACTGACAATGGCAATCACAGACTTTGTTACAAAATACTGACAATTGCAATCGGCAATATTATGTAGCCAATTTAATTTAAAAACAAAACTCCAGGTCGCGCTTTCGTTAGACAGACTCTAGTATATTTATCTTTAAAATCAGGAAAAAGAACAAATCTTATAATAATATCCCTTGCTTTTACTACGTTATTTTTGTTTTCAAATATCAAAGGGACTTTATTACTCATACAGTAAATACATTGCTCTTTAACCACTACCTAACTTTGACGCTCAGTAACTGAACAAGAAATGTAAGAATAACATAACGATACTTTATCAGTGCGGTGTATTTCTTATTACGGCTGCAGTCAGTTGAGCCGAGTTAGGGTTGCGCCTGTACACATCCGCCAATATAGACTATCGTACACAATATCGATTGGTTGGATATCCGAAGTGAAATAATGTATTTTTATTTATTTTGGAGCAGTAGAGAAATACGTAAGCAACTTTCGTAAACTAAGTTGGTAAAGAGTAGGTCAAAAGTCGGTGGACAAATGGGAATAAATAATAATTACAGTTTTTAATTATATTATTAAAAAATATACTGTTCTAAATAAATAAATTATTTTCTAGACATATTTATTTTTATTTAATTAGTTTTTGGAACCTAAAAAAATATCATTATAAAAATGAAAAAATCGATAACTTTTCTATTTAGTCAATCACTAGCGTAAATGTAAAATAAATTTCTTTTGCACAGCACATCGACATTTATGTGTGCGTAAGTTATATGGTGCATGAAAAATATACGCTGTGTTTAGTAAGATAAGGTTTATAATTTACTGTGTAGTATGGTCTGATTTATAATTTGCGGGTGTGTGCGGGACTGTGTAACAATAGCTGCATATAGTAGTCAGTGATGGTAGGGAATCACTGTCAACCCCTTATTTCACATTCCAATTATTGTAAGTTGCTGGATTATGATTTTACGATAGTTGGAATATGGAAGAAATCTAAAGAGGGATATAGCCGTGGTATACAGTTTGTAAGCCTTATACGAGCGGTAAGTTAAAACAGACGCCCTAGCATAACATTAGTGTTATCATTAATCAAGAGGTGTTACGGATCCCTTATTATGCTTATTACCTATTTTATTTTCTACTGATTTCCTTTTTTTGCAAAAATAAACACCATTTCGTATTTGGTTCCTGTGGCCGAGTTCGCCACAGTAGCTACATTTAGGTTTTTTACGTTTTGTAGGTATTACATCTAGTGCAGAAGTACTAGGTTTCATTACAATCGCCTCCGGGACTGAATCCGAATCGGGTGCCGTTGGTTGAATTGGCGGTTCCATTTCTTCTACTAAGCCTCTAAGAGGATCTTGAGATGCTATGATAGGGGGTGCAGGGCAAAGTATATCTTGCGACTCAGCAGGTACGAATTGCCGAATTTTGTCATATAGATACTTTTGCCTATCAAGAGAAAGACCTTGTGGCTGTATGATAACGGATAAATTTTTTATCCGTTGTGCTTTGTCATTTTTGTATGCGATTTCCTATAAGGGCTCTTTTCTACTAAACTTTGAACTCAATTTTAATAAAGAAAGAACCTGTTGAATACCGTAATTAGAGACACAATAGAAAGACAATAGGTGTGCGGACGCCGGCGTCCTCTCGGGGAATAATGAATTCGTACAAAACTGACACCAAGGTAGAAATATACCTCTATTTGTATATTTTACTATTTTGCATAAAACAAAAAAAATATAATTTTGAAGGATTTTACGATTTTACAAACGGAGGTATTGCTCCGAAACTAGAAACTGCCATAAGGGCCCTTTTCTTATGGACGGTCACATATATTTATTTGGAAACTACTCGTCAAAATCCTAGACGATAATCACATACGTGGTGTCAGTGTCACTTGCACAACACCATCTATTGAGTAGTTATATGACAATTGATTCACTAAACAGTCAAACACATTGTAGGCTATTATTGTATGTTCTATTATCCATTGTATGTTATTAAATTTTATGTAAGGAATCGCATTGCACTGCACCTGCTTTTCATTGGGGTTCTTTCAATATTTTGCGTACAAACTTACAACAAAAATGAGTGGGTGTTCATTTGTTTATCATACCCAACATTGGATTTCTATATTTTTTCAATAGCCTATGTTAACGTGTAAATCGGTTCAGTCATTTAGAAGTTACGGTAGAATAAAGAAACTCACATACATACATGAACCCTGAAAACCAAACATAACACTCCTTTTTTGGGGCAGTCGTGTAAAAACCTCAATCTATGAGGTGTAAAGTCTAGTTAATAAAGCCGAAAATCTTCGGCCTGTTCCCTCTCTTAGAGAGGAGGCCTGTGTCCCAGCAGTAGGAAAATTAAAAGGATGATGATGATGTTATTTAATCATAACATTTTTAATTTACGAGTCATTGCTTTAAGTTTTACTAATTTGCGACTAAATTCCCTGTAAATTTTATTTAGTTTCGTAAGGATTTAAAAAATGGGCCCTCAATCCAAATGCACACGTTTGATAGTACCTTATAGCCAAAATGCATGCCATGACAATTCTAACAAGCCCAAACACGGCTAAGATTTGATTCATTACAGAGTTCCGGTGCCTATCTTCTGGCTCCATCATCATCAGAGTGCCTAGTGTGAGTTTGTTTTACGTAAACGCGATCGTGTGCATCTGGATTGAGGGCCCATTTTTTAAATCCTTACGAAACTAAATAAAATTTACAGGGAATTTAGTTAAAAATTAGTAAAACGTAAAGCAATGACTCATAAATTTCTTAAACGTAAATTAAAAATGTTATGATTAAATAACGTGGGCCCTCAATCCAGACGCTTGCATAATGACGCATAGTCTAAATCTCGGAAAGTACTATGTCTGGGTTAATAATTTTTATTTAGGAATTTAGTTAAGAATTTCTTAAATATTTTAAGAAATTCTCAAATCTGTAGAGTATCACATTACAGATTTATGGCGATTTATCTTGGGCCCTCAATTCAGATATGTCATTTTTTTAAAATCTGCAAAAACTTAATTTATTTGACGAAATCCATCACACGACTTTAATAATATTTTAGTTAGATATCTCTATGAATTAGTAAAAAAGAAATAATGACCCAAAAGTTAATCGATAAAAAGTAAATGAGAGTTGAATTTTACTGAAACGTCTGAACTGAGGGCCCAAGATTTTCGGCTTTATTAACTAGTCTTTACCTTATAGATTAAAGCAAAGAAGATTGAGGTTTTTAACTATTTTTTAACTAAATCCTGACGTGTCGTCCGTTCTTCTAAATGCTATATTATAAAAGAACACCGATTTTTAATTTTGTATGGAAGATAATTTTGTAGGGTGACCATACTGTTCATCATATCTATACATTTTGTAAAGCGTAGACTAAAATTCTTATATTTGCAGATAAAAGTATTCAATATCTACGATGATCTTATTTGTTTTTGTATTGTCCTAGATGCCTAAAGCAAGTAAATAAAAAAGTTAATTTATTTAGCTTCAATAATATGTTTGCAAAAATGAAAGATAAATTAACCGACCAGTACCTAGCATGTTTTAAGTAGTCATCGTATCTATGGACAAGATCTGGAGCACCAGCGATGTCGCAATCCGAAAATCAATCAAATTAATTTCAGTAAATAAAACACGTTCGATATAAATCTAAGAAAACAATTTATTTAATACATAAATTTAACTTAAAAATAGCCTGAACAAGTTTTTACGATTTAGTACTATTTACTTACATTCTTTTTACAAAAACTATTCAAACAAATAGTTTGAATCTATACATCAATACATTTAAATAATATTACTAAATACATTTAAAAATCAAAATAACTATTGTCATATATATATCACAAATGTTATTTTGATATTATAAATAGAAATTACAATTTTATTATAATATAACATTTGTTATTTGTCATATAACATTTGTAATATCAAAATAACGGTTGTCTGGTAGAAATTGCCCTGTGCATGTATGTATCATTTATGCCAATAAAGATTATTATTATGATCTTTATTCCATAAAATATATATTTGCTATATTTTTAAATATTAAATAAAACATTTAAAATATAGAAAAGAGTCCCAACGGTATCGGAAACAGGGTCCAAGCTGCCGGCGGTCAGGGCTCCATAGAAAGGAACCTTCTGACTATACGAGCCGTGTCCAGAAGTACCGCTCTCTGAATCAAGCCCTTGATCCAGCCACCTAACGAGAGCCTCCTAAGGTGTTGGTCGAGGCTCTTGACTATTAAGCCATTGGCTGAAACGACTATCGGTACAATGATCGCCGAATCCACTTCCCACATGTCGACAACCTTGAGAGCCAAGTTAATGTACTTAATTTGTTTGTCTTTCTCGGCTTTCACGAGGTTCTCGTCATGTGGAACAGATATGTCCACAATCATTACACGCCTCTCGCTTCGGTCCACCACCACTATATCAGACTTATTAGCTACAATAGTCCTGTCAGTGATGGTGGACCGATCCCAGTACAATGTGATATGACTATTATCAAGAACTGGGTCGGGCTTATACCTGTAGTACGGCACTTCCAATCCCACAAGAGAGTATTTCAGAGAAAAGAAGAGCTGATGGACACTCTCCGTTAGCAAGACGAGAACAACCAGAGATTTATTATTATTATTGTCCTGTGCAATAAGACCGCCTATTGTACACTTATTAGTTTATAAATGTTTGTCTTATAATAAATTAAGGTGTGAAATAAATAAATAAAATTGTATTTATTACTAAATGAAAGTTACCTATAACAAAATGCATTTTTTTTATATTTGTCCATCCTATGTCTTTTCGACAGACAGACGTCTGTTTGTTCCGTCTAATCTCCGAAACGGCTTTTCCGATTTTGGTAGGACTTTCATTGACGGATAGCTAATATTAAAAGCAGTAACGTAAGTAAGGTTACTCTTCATATTCCCGCCAGAACAGTATTTCACAATATGGGATACGTCTTTGAAATGGTTGATTGTAATTTGACGGGACTTAACGTTATTACACCAAAATAGAAGTATAAAATACTGATAAATTACATAATTTAGGACAATGCAACGATAGTGATAAATCTGCAGAAGCTACGACTGTCGGAACTGAAAACACGCCATGTTCTATTAACCGATGTTATTGACACAACTACTATTATGATATTAAAAAATAAATTTTTGGAGACGAAATGGTGGAAGAAAAATTAAATATAATCGAAAGCATTGAATACGAAATGGTTCGACCACTTAGTTGAATCTAACAAAAAACAGCACTGTACTGACTAGCTAGTTCACTAATTACCAGTCACCCTATAATTATATATATATATTATGTAGGAAATCATCCAATGACTTCTCCTGCTCTAGGGTGGAGTGGAAAGGCGTGATAGACTTTTCTTTTTTCCTTTCTTCTTTACCTTGTGTCCCAGGACCCCGGGGTCCTTTTCAGACAATCCTGGGTCTCAGTAGTAAATCAACTAATGTACTATAAATAAAATGACGTTAAGTGGGGAAAATTTAATAAAGAAATTGGCAACACTGAAGAAATTGCGAATTGTTGTGTATTGTTGAAAAAGGCGCGAATTGTTTTGAAAAAAAATACAAAATTTAAAATGAAGTTTTTGTAGTTACGTTTTTTGGATGATATTTGTGATGATGATAGGTGATGTGTTTGGCCGTTTTTCCCACCTTTTATAATTTTGGCATAGTTTTATAACGCATGCAGTCAGTTAATTGTGTAACAGACTGCATGCGTTATAAAACTGTCTTGTATCATTTTGTTACACGAAAAAAATATCAGGATATTTTCATATTTTATTGTTTGTTTGCAAGTAATACGTATGACTCACCATGCTAAAGATTATTGGGTAGCTCGCTGTCCGTCCGTCCGGTAACAGACCGGTCCAAGCTCGTCGTCTACGGCGCGCACTGTTCCCGCGCGCCTCAAGGAGTTGTCAGCAAACTGTAGAGGCCCAGCAGCCGAAGCCTACTGGGGCCAAAGGTTATGTGAAAATGTTACCCGGGGCCCTGGGACAAAGGCAGTGAATGGAACAGGGTAGGTTTTCAATAAGAATGCTAAAGATTATTCTGTTGTTTTAAGGACGTTTTTAGGTATTTTGACACTCCATCTAGACATTATTATAATCATACGTCAAAAGTATAGTTTACATTTGGTCGCGTTTACTGAAATTAATTTGATAGATTTTCGGATTGACGACGTCGCTGGTGCTCCAGATCTTATCCATAGATACGATGACTACTTAAAAAATGCTAGGTACTGGTCGGTTAATTTATCTTTCATTTTTGCAAACATATTATTGAAGCTAAATAAATAAAATATTTTATTTATTTGCTTTAGGCATCTAGGACAATACAAAAACAAATAAGATCATCGTAGATATTGAATACTTTTATCTGCAAATATAAGAATTTTAGTCTACGCTTTACAAAATGTGTAGATATGATGAACAGTATGGTCACCCTACAAAATTTTCTCCCATACAAAATGAAAAATCGGTTTTCTTTTAAAATATAGCATTTAGAAGAACGGACGATACGTCAGGATTTAGTTAAAAAATAGTTAAAAACCTCAATCTTCTTTGCTTTAATCTATGAGGTAAAGTCTAGTTAATAAAGCCGAAAATCTTGGGCCCTCAGTTCAGACGTTTCAGTAAAATTCAACTCTCATTTACTTTTTATCGATTAACTTTTGGGTCATTATTTCTTTTTTACTAATTCATAGAGATATCTAACTAAAATATTATTAAAGTCGTATGATGAATTTCGTCAAATAAATTAAGTTTTTGCAGATTCTTTAAAAATGACACTGCTGAATTGAGGGCCCAAGATAAATCGCCATAAATCTGTAATGTGATATTCTACAGATTTGAGAATTTCTTAAAATATTTAAGAAATTCTTAACTAAATTCCTAAATAAAAATTATTAACCCAGACATAGTACTTTCCGAGATTTAGACTATGCGTCATTATGCAAGCGTCTGGATTGAGGGCCCACGTTATTTAATCATAACATTTTTAATTTACGTTTAAGAAATTTATGAGTCATTGCTTTACGTTTTACTAATTTTTAACTAAATTCCCTGTAAATTTTATTTCGTTTCGTAAGGATTTAAAAAATGGGCCCTCAATCCAGATGCACACAACGCGATCGACACGTTTATGAAGTTCGGCGCACTGATTGGCCTACTCGAAGCTCTCAGCCAATCAGAGAGCCAAACGTGTTAAACGTTTCGATCGCGTTAACGTAAAAACATCTCGCACTCAGCACACAGGTCACTTTGATGATACCAGTTTCAACACAACTATTCAGAACCATTTATTTATTTGTATTGTCATAGTCGCTCAACTATCTTCATTGTGATATCTATGCGAGTATGAAGTTCCGTTGGCCATTTCTGGTTTTCATCAGTTGTTACTTTTTGACTGTAAAGTGTAAATGTTCGATAAAAATACCAAAATCACTATATGAGGAGTTCCCTCGATTCCTCATGGAGTGAGCATAGTTCAAGCGGAAGAGTGGAATGTCTTAATTTCAGTTTAGCAGATATTTAGCG
This sequence comes from Leucania comma, assembly GCA_958295575.1. Classification (NCBI taxonomy): domain Eukaryota; kingdom Metazoa; phylum Arthropoda; class Insecta; order Lepidoptera; family Noctuidae; genus Leucania; species Leucania comma. The sequence continues at coordinate 11,399,805 of OY282468.1, forward strand.
TATGACGTCCTGTAAATAATATAATAATATTCCAACAACCATCACACAACGCCGTCTAAGTCCCAAGCTAAGCAGAGCATGTGTTATGGGTACTAGACAACTGATAAAAAATATTTATATATACATACATAATTATTATAGATAAATTACACCCAGACACAGAACAAATTATCATGCTCATCACACAAACATTTCTTCTGGGCGGGAATCGAACCCACGACCTTCGGCATAGCAGTCAGGTTCACTAACCACTAGACCAACGGGCCAGTCAAAAAAATGTGTATGGTAAGTGCAAGTGTATTTGTGGTGTATCCAGCCATTCAGCAGATATAACAAAAACTGTTTCCGCCAGGACTACGTATTTCCAGCGGCACTTTTTTTTTCTATAGACATACAAGAAAACAAATACATACAATAATTAGTGTGTAACGAGAGGTAAATGTGTATGCATAAATGAAATTTGTGTCTTATAATAATTATGAAGATATCCAAGTTTCCGCTACGGACCGCGAGCCTATGCTTGCGGTGGTTGGAAGTCAGAATAAGGATCCCGGGGCTGGGGCGTCAGGAAGTCCGTTCCCTCACATGTGCGGCCAGCACCTCCTTCGCTAGTATTACTTCTTGGTAGGAGGAGACTGCCTGGCATTCCTCCTCGCTACCGACCACGCCTTTACTAGAGCCCAAAGCGAGAGATAGTTGCCGCCACCTGTCGGTAGAGGTCTACCGTATGCTCCACCGTGACTTCCAGGCGGTCCACACAATGGTGAACCACCCGGGCTTTTCTTCCACACGAATCCGGTATAAGAATCTGCCGAACTTACCCATGTCCGGTAAGGACCTGCGTCATGAGGAAATTGAGGACGCCGTGACATTTTTAGTATTGGATGGGTATGGATAGCAGCTGTGCATATTTATTACAGTACAGGGATGAAGTGAGGGAGTTGGTTACCTTTGATTTAAAATGAAACATGATCTTTACTTTTTTTAGTTTTTATTTGATACACTAGTAGAATTAGATGACCCTAACTTCCCACATGTGCACCTGAAACAATAAAAAAATCATTGAAATCAAGTAATTCTCCAGCATTGAGGACATAACAAATGGGTAATTTCAACCTATTTTGCTAATGAACCTGTAGTGTTTTGCTGCTATTTCGAGTCCTTTTTTTTATAAACCTAAAAGGTCTTTATGTGACATTTGAGAGGTCAATAGGCACCTACAAATCAGTAGGCAACAACAACACTAATCATGATAATTGTTTAAACAGGAGGTTGATGAAACAACAGACATGTGGTCTATCATACCATTATAATTAGACATGTTTGTATGCTTTTTATTAGTCCTTGAGATACAATATTATATTACAAGGGTGGAGCAAGCATAATAATATGCCCTCCAATTCTTTACGTTTGTCTCATGATGAGATAACGACTGCCTCAGAGGGTAACATTATGCATTTGGGGCTTACAAACTAGCTTTTTTCTGCAGTTTCACTTATGTAAAAGGCAAAAATTTACAAAAAAAAAAAGACACTTCTTAGATAAAAATGCTTCAAAACATGTCCCTAGTGCCAAAGTATTCAATTTTCTTCAGTAATGGTATTGCCCGTAGATGGCACTATCCTTATAGCTAGTTATAGATCTAGATAGAGTTACACACTTAGACACAATAATGATTTCTTGTCTTATGCCCACCCAAGACAAGAAATCATTAAACCAACAGGCAAGCGCGCCCCAAGGAGCTGTCAGCACACCGAAGAGGCCCAGCCTGCTAACTGCAGGCAGGCAGGGTCGAAGCCTACTGGGGGTCATGGGTTAACTTCCGAAAGGAATGCTCGGCCCCGGCACGATAGGCTACGAAGGAACGGGGTAGGTTTTTATGTCAGTAAGAGTCTGACACTACTTCCCGCTCCGCCCAAGGGCGGGATTTGTCATTGGATGATTTTAACTACCATAAAAAAAAAAAAACAGGCAATGTAAATATCGCTACTACCATAGACTTTTTCCATACAATAGTAGTAAATTATCCAAAGAGAACATTACTGCCAAAATGAAAAGTATTTTATATTCCATTTCAGAAAAAACATGATCTGTTTGCCATCTTTGTGCCAAATTTCTTCTTAATTGAGCCAAAGATTAAGACACAAGGAGGTGACAAGGTTATTTGCAATTATATTGATATGGATTAGTCAAAAAGTTAAGGTCAATCAACTTTATTATGATTATAATGGTGCAGATTGACTGCTTTTGTATTTTTACCCTTCTAGGAAGCTTGAACTTCATTGTATTTCAGACGATAATTTCATAAATATGTGACAAAAATTATCCAAGACTGTTTTTGTGAAAAAATACAATGTGGCCAATGTTTGTGTGCAGACTGGACAAAATCAATCTCTATTGCATACCTACAGAATAACAAATACATGCTCAAATACTAAAGTTAATCAATGTAATAATCCATTTTTTAGTTTAGCAGAATAAAATCTAGGTTTCAAATGAAAGTAAATGGTTGATGATTATTTATTTATTGGGATCACCAAGTGTTACAAAATAAAAACTTGGAAATAACATACTGCTGTACATGGTTGTTTTATATCATAATATGTATACCCACCAGGTTAGGTTGTTTTTCTTTCGATATTTAGGTTATGTTGATCATTGTGGTTTAAGTAATTTAACAATGAAAAACAAGTGCTTCAACGGTCCCATCAACTAGACAAAGTATATTGTTTAAAAGTTTATGTGCTTGCTTATGAACACACCCGCCACATTGTATTATTGAAATAAACCATCCAGTATGAAATGAAAGGGTTAAACTATTATTGATGAAATCCACTGGTGTTGTTTTATCACAAGTAAGATGAAGTTGATATCAAAACTAATTTTGAGGTTAGAAAATTATATAGAACTAAATACTTAACTAATATGAAATAAACTGGTACCACATGATAATTAAAATAAGTATTGATTAAATCAACACTTATTACAGAAACCAGGCACTGCACATTAGGTCCTGCAATTAGTTAGGCACTTGAGAAAAAATGACACGAGGTTAACATCACCTATTGTTCTTAATTCCTTCCTTTACAACTTTACAACTCCTTAGAGCAACGATCGTAGTTATAATGAACAATAAAGGGATACCGGTTGGCGCCTAAGGTGTCTTCATGAGACAACGCAAAAATAAAATATGTATATAATTTACGCTTACCATTTTATTTGGACCTCGCACGCATCTTCCTCCTTTTACGCTTTAGCCTTCGCATACGCTTCTTACGCCACTGAAACAATTAAAACACACCACAAATCAAAACGCGGTTCAGCTGAATTTAACATGTTGACGAAACAACTTGCTAGAACTCAATTTTCTCACACAAATAGATATATACCTTCGCTCTCATGTTTAAGAAGGAAAAGGTTTAACTTTCCTCCTTCAAAAGGAGTTCGTGATTAATAGTAAAATTCACGATGCAGATATCGGTCTGTGCTCGAGACTCCGTTGAATGAAAAGAAGGACGATAGCGAAGTTGCTAGACGGTTTGACAAAGTATTCCGATGTTGCCATCATAAAATTATATTTTAAAAATAAAGGGCCCCGAGACGATCAATCAAAATTCTAAAGGTTCTAGGGAGTCTGTGCGGAAAGCTCTGACCTCTGCAGAACGTAAATAGTCGTAAGATTTTTGGCCGCTGCTGTAGATAAAAATCGTTTTTTGTTAAGTTGACAAAATTGTTACGTCATTATAGCACGACTGTAACAACTAAATATCTTGTTAGACTAGCTTCTTCCAGTGGCTCCACCCTCTAATAAAAATTATCCTACTTGGTGAACTTGCTCACGTGATAAAACTGCAAAATTAATAATAATAATATATAACTAGCTTTTACTCGCGGCTTCGCTCCCGTCAACTAGCTACATACTTTACTCTCTCCCTAGCTACTCTACCATACCCTAATCTACCCTAGATACCAACCCTATCCTACCTACCCTACCCTACTCTTGTAAACTCCCACACTGTCCACACACTTCTAGCTGGTGCCCGTAACCTCGTCTGCGCTGCCCGTATTTTCTTCTCCAAGGTTTTATTACCATGCGGAATAGCAGTGCAGATTTGGTGGCCAAAGATCCTTGTTTCTATTATTTTAATACACTGATCTATATCGTAGGAGTCAGTGTTTTAATATATGACAGACTGGCTGGTCATTTCTAGTCTATTGATTAAAAAAAAAAAAATTGAATCCAGTGTCAGTCTGGTTGTCAACTGATTTTTTTTTTAAGAATGTCAGTTAGTGATTGAGTTATAGTTGAAGTAAAACAAAGAGATTTAAAGATATATTTAATGTCTTTGAAGTAAAATGTTAATAAATGAATGGAAAATAAGCTCGTAGCCCTCCCGGACTTTGACGGCTGTGAGAAGGGCCTTTTCTGCTGCTACGGTTTCTGCAGGCCTCGATCAGCTATGCAAGACCTATCCGCCAAGCCATGTCGATCTTTCCTACTGCTCCGGTCTCTGCAGGCCACTTTAGGCCTCTACTGGCTTTTTAAAACCTGTCCGACCCGCCATGTGGACCTTTTTTCGGTTCCTTTGGTCTCTGGACTCTCTGTCCACCGCTCCCCGTGAGCTTCTGGGTGCCGCATGTGATGTTTTTAGTCAGCTGCTGGGAGGACCTCGCCGAATTTTCGCATCTGCTGAATCTTTTCTACGTTGTATTTATGTTTCAGTGCTAATTGTATCGCGTAAATGGATAAACTCCTCCGAACACAGTTTGTATTTATTTATTTTTTCGTGAATATTGCTGATATTTTAATAGCCGTTCTTGAGTTATAAATAGTGTAACTAACACGACTTTGTTTTATTTATAAAAAAAACGCATTTATTCTTAGTTGTCAATCGTGAAATAGCTGACCGAAATCTTCCACTCTCTCTGATCTTTCCAATGTTTCTTTGCCTACAAATACTTCTTTCACTTTCAACCCAGTTGCTGAGCTAGATATTAAGAAATGTATCCTATCAATATCCACTAAGGCGGTAGGTGACGATGGCCTTCAACTCCAAATGCTCTTACCTATTTTGAGTGAAATAGTTCCTGTCGTAACTCATATTATAAATTTTTCTCTCTTCAGTAACTCCTTTCCTTCTACTTGTAAGAAGGCCCACGTAATACCGCTTCCCAAAGTATCAAATCCCTCCTCGATTCGCCAGCTCCGTCCAATATCCATCCTCCCTATCCTTTCCCAAGTCCTCGAGAGAGTTGTTCAGAATAAACTATCTCACTATCTGTCCTCTAACAGCCTGCTTACCAATCTGGTTTCAGACCTGGTCATAGCACTGTGACAGCTCTTGTCAAAATAACTGACGACATAAGACTGGCCATGGATAATAAATGCTTAACAGTATTGGTTTTACTGGATTTCAGCAGTGCTTTTAACTCGGTTGACTTTGACATCCTCTTAGGAATCCTTTCCTCTCTTAATATCTCAGGACCAGTAATTGAGTGGTTCAAATCTTATCTTCGGGGACGCTCGCAGTCTGTTCGATCCAATGAGGATTCCTCTGAATGGTGTGAGTTGGCTGCGGGTGTCCCCCAGGGTGGCGTCCTGTCTCCTCTTCTCTTCTCGATTTTTATAAATGCTCTCACAAAGGTCCCACTTTCGAATTATTATCTCTATGCAGACGACTTGCAGTTATATCGTCATTGTAAAGTAGACGAAATCACTGAAGCTGTAGCTGCTATCAACAATGATCTTGAAAATATTCACCAGTGGGCTAAATCGTTTGGACTTTTCCTAAACCCAACTAAATTCCAAGAGCTCATAGTTGGTGGCAGATACATGCTCAATTTATTGGATCACCAGTCGCTTCCGCCTGTGGTGTATGATTCTGTGCCCATATTGTACTCTAAAAGCGTTAAAAACCTTCACGTGCTTATGGACACTAACCTTTCCCGGGAGGTCCATGTTGCTGATGTGAGTAGGAGGGTCTTTTACTTTTTTCAGTCTCTTAAACGTCTCCAAAAATTCCTACCATTTCACACTAAGGTTAATCTTGCACAATCTCTTCTTCTACCATCATAGACTATGCGGATGTCTTTTTTCTAGATGCTACGGAGGTACTTCTAAATAAACTCGAACGATTGCAGAATTTGTGCATCTGCTTTATTTTTGGCCTCCGCAATAACGACCATGTGTCGGAGTTTCGGACCAAATTAAGGTGGCTGCCGATTCGGCGTCGGCGAGATATACATATTCTATCTCTCCTCTAGACAATCCTACACAATCCTAATACTCCTCAATACCTTCGTAAACGCTTTGGGTACCTTGTAGGATATAGCTACGGTACATACCTAACATTTATACACATAAATACATATATACAAATAACTCATATACAATAAATCTATATACTACGTAGATACATACCACATAAATACACGCATTAGAAAATTAACCAAAATATTTTACTTTACACCTGTACACAGCCTTATGCGTCCGCACGTTTGTACACACCCTTAGTTATACCTACAGTCCAGCCGCTAGCGAAGCCGATCTGCCAACGTACCTACAAGTTCGCAGAACCGCGCGGCACACGGCGCACTGTCGCCGCCTCCACCCCGCGCTCTCAAGCCGCGCCCCCTCGCTTGCCCCCGGTAGCAAAGAGAATATAAGCACTACGTTTACCCGGTAGTTCGCGTCCAACATTGATCGCGCGCGCATCGCGAAATTTTAATTACTCTCGCAGCTCATTGCAATTATATAAAAATACGGTGATCTCGTTATTGTTATGTACATAGATATATCACCTATATAATAAACTTTTTACGAACGTTAGTGCGTGTGTTTAATTCATCCCAACACACTAGACACTATACCTCGTCCCGAGGGGTAAACTCTGTCGCACCACCTCTTCTCTTCTCCTTCGTACTCCGCATCATACTTCTAGCCGCTACGATCGCTCCTTTTCTGTAACTGCAGTGCGACTCTGGAACTCTCTGCCTCACTCTCTTCGCGACAGCCCTTCTCTGGATGTCTTCAAGAGGAAACTTAAAGAGCACTTCAACATTAGAGTATTTAGTATGTATTAATACGTATAGTATGTATAATATAATTATACGTATATTATAATAATAATAATCTTAGAAAACTTATTGCTGAGTTAAGCCTTTGTACATGAACTGTTTGTATCTCTATATGCTATGTTTTTTTTTTTTTTTAGCGTAGGTAAAATCATCCAATGACAAATCCCGCCCTTGGGTGGGGCGGGAAATAGTGTCAGACTTTTACTGACTAAAAACCTACCTTTCCATTCCTTGCCTTTATCCTGGGGCCCGTGGTGACAGTCTCACATAACCTTTGGCCCCAGTAGGCTTCGGCCCTGCTGGACCCCTACAGTTTGCTGACAACTCCTTGAGGCGCGCGGGAACGGTGCGCGCCGTAGACGACCTGAGCTCGGACCGGTCTGTTACCGGACTGACGGACAGCGAGCTACCCATTGCCCACCGTCCGCGTGCCCGCGCCTACGGTGGCCGGAAATTGGGATCGGAAACCCGGCGGCGGCGGCGGCGTGTGCGCCTTTGCCTAATGCGGTCGGCCTCCTCCTTTACTAGCATTACTGCTTCGCAAAAGGAGGCGACCGCCTGCCACTCCTCCTCGCTCCGGAGCATGGCTTGAACTAAGCCCCGGCGCGAGAGATCGCCGCCGATCGCCCCCACGAGGACACGGCGATGCTCTTCCCAAGCGGGGCACACCTCGACTGTGTGCTCCACCATGTCCACCGGGCGGTTCTATATGCTATGTTAGATTTTTGTGTACAATAAAGAATTAAGAAATGCTTAACCGAATGAAAGAATGATTGAGACAAATATATTTGACAGCTGTTGTCATATATCTGCGGATTCGAAAATTATCTCCCGGGAACATAATCCCAAGATAAGAAGTACCCTATGTGTTATTCTATGATATAGTCTACGTTTGTACCAAGTTTCATCGAAATATGTTCAGTAGTTTTTGCGTGCATCCATACATACAAACTTTCACGTTTATAATATTAGTAGGATAACACTCATGATTTGGCGAGAACCTTGAAACCGGTTTCCATTTTCTTTCACGCAGGTTTCCAGGATTAAGTACAGAATATTGAAACTTGAAAGCTTGTATTTTTGATGGGCCGCAGATTAGGCAACTCGTAAAAGATCCTAATTTCGTCAAATCAATGACTGAAGTCGAATCCAAAGCTTAGAATTCATTTGCTTAGGCTATGAGTAATTTCCTAGCCAAAAAGAAATCTGACGACCACGTCCAGCTTGTTGAGTCCATGCTATCGAACTTGCAAGAGCTAGGGTGCAACATAAGGTTAAAAATCTACTTCCTGAACTCGCATATAGACCGATTTCCACAAAATCTAGGTGATTTTAGTGAGGAGCAGGGTGAAAGGTTCCATCAGGATCTTCGGACAATGGAGAGAGTAAAGAAGAGTTATCAGGAACGGTGAGTTTCACATATGATGGCAGACTACTTCTGGAGTTTATAACGAGATCTACATAAAGTCGTTTATTCAAGGAAATCTTATAAAAGATCATTTTATAGCGTTCAATACAAATTTTGTTAACATAATGTATTATTTTTCTGTAAATTAACTTTATACCATTACGTTAAAAAAATATAGTGGTACCTATACCGTAGGTAATTCAAACGTAGTATAGTACGAGCATGGTTCGCATCAAAGAGAATATAAGCACTACGTTTGTGGTTCGCATAGTGCTGCAGCTGCTGTAGCTGCTACAATTGTGAGTGAATGATTGGCAGAATAAAAGGCTTTTTTACCCGACTGCGACAGAAGGAGGGTTATGTTTTTCGAGAGTATGTATGTATGTATGTATGTAAGTATGTATGTATGTATGTATGTATGTATAATTGTTTGGCACGCTCTGCAGCCTGAACGGCTCGATGGATTTTAGCTTGAGAGGTGTTGTTAGATTCGTATTTACTGTGAGAGTGACACTGGGTATATCAAAATAAAAAAAAAACAAAATGGCGGATTTGTAGCGCCAAATTCAAATGTTTGGCACGCTCTACGACCTGAACGGCTCGATGGATTTTAGTTTGAGAGGTGTCTTTAGATTCGTAATTACTTTGAAAGTGATATCGTAATAAAATAAAACTAAAAAAAATAAAAAACGGTAATTTAAAAAACTAAAAAACCCGACTGCTTTTCTGAGCATTCATGAAAAAGCCCTAAAACAAGAAAATCTGGCAGTCGGGACCCATTCTAGAAAGTCAGCCGTCTAGTCAATAGATTGGAGTAATCTGCAATGTAATATAGGTATGTGCTCTCAATTCTAGAATGGGTCCCGACTGCCAGATTTTCTTGTTTTAGGGCTTTTTCATGAATGCTCAGAAAAGCAGTCGGGTTTTTTAGTTTTTTAAATTACCGTTTTTTATTAATCAAATATACTTAGTAATAAGTTTACTTTTATCTAAATAAAATCATAATAAAAATAAAGAATATCATTTTAGTTCTTTATTTGTTAGATCTTTTAAACCCTAGAATCGTTCCCTGGGGTACAAATTAAAAACAAAAATGAAAATTTGCGATAACTTTTTCGTTTTGTATTTTCTTGCGCATCCGCGTATTTGTGTGGGGCAGGGGGTCGCTTCGAAGCTCGTGGTAAGACATTTGGGTACTCCAGCACCCATGGGTACAGGTAGTTACTCAAGCCTCAAGCGAACGCCGGCGTTCGCATACCTATTGCCACTTTTGCCCGCGGCTTCGCTCCCGTTCTATCCTACTCTATCATACTCTACCCTACTCAACCCTGTTTTACCCTACTCTATCATACTCTACCCTATTCAACCCTGTTTTACCCTACTCTATCCTACTCTACCCTACTCTACACTATAGCAGTAAATGAGCAGGTTTTGGACTTATTTTCCTTCTATTTAACGGGATAAAAAATATCCTATATCCTTCTCCTGCCGTTTTTGTGTTGTAAATAGTGTAACTAACACGACTTTATTTGATATAAAAAGATGTATGTATTTAGAAATATATAAGTATGTTTATCAGTTATGTGTTGTTAGTACCCAAAACACAAGCTCTGCTTAGCTTGGGACTAGATTACGTTGTATGACAATTGTGAAATATATTTTATCGAGATAACATTACTGCATCTTTTTTCCACTAGACCATAACCGTAGACATACCACACATTTCTGGCATACAATATGAGGAACCCATGGCTTTTCCTGATTACACAATTTTAATTTAAAGTATTGATGATACGCAGTTTTAACAAAGTCCGATATAGGTTTTCGATATTTTGCAAATAAATATTCAACCACAAAGATAGCAAAAATAATCGGGATTAAGCACACAACATCTTCTTGACGAAGTCATATCGAAAACAACAACAAAATATATTTCAGTGTCTAATAAAAAACGCAAATCTAAGTAAAAATAGTAAATGAGGTTAGTTAGCTGTAACTCACTAACAAAAGCTGTAAGAGAAAAATTGTTACCATATATTTAAAAATTTACGCGTCAATTTGAGATAGAAACAAAAAAAAAAAACACAGGAAACAAACAATTTTATTTTTTTTTGTTAACCAGTGTTATCAGTACTCGCGTGTATCAAGCGATATGTTTCAATACACTTGTGAAGAGAAGTAATTTATTTAGGTAATTTATTTTACTCATAAACTAGCTAGATTGCTTTAGTAAAAATAAGTTGCTTAGCTACAAAGAAAAAACAATTTCTATTTGAATGTACGATTTGTGTATTTATTAAACGAATTAAAATTGTTTATTTAAACACGAAAGTTCATAAATTAAGCAAGTAAGATACCAATTGATATAAGTGAACGCAATATTAATGTAATAAAACTATTTGGTAGGTACCAAGGATTATTTCTTTTAGTTTTCCTTTAAGCTGTTTTTCAGTGCTGTGCACCACAGGTGTGCAAGTGTGTGCAAGTGAGCTACTGATGTGAGCACGTGAGCTCTACGTTTATTTTGCATTTGACAGATGGCTGGTATAGATTCCCATATTAAAACCTTATTATGGTTTTTACTTTATGCTACGTTTACATGTGGGCCCAGCCTCGGCCAATTGTGTAGCGTTGTGTTGGTATAAACGGGGAAACCCTTTTAACACATGGCGATTGGTCAAAGCTGAGCTTGCTACATACCAGTAATCTGTGGCTGAGCCCCTTAGAGAATAGAATATAAGGAGGCGCCCTTAGTATGCTATACATTCCTTGCTTATACAAATATCTATTAAATCGATGTAGATATAAAAAACTACATTTTGTCTCTTTTTAACTAATGTGTAATGTCGTTTGAAGAAAGAGATGTCATGCTGTTTGTTTTTTCTCTCTCTGGCAACATTTTTACATTTCCGTCAACATACCTACCTCGCGTGCCATCCGCCATCTTTAGTGCCCGCGGTCTTGTATGTTGTAAACAACAACATTGGATTTATATTGCGATTTTTAGGACTAAAAACGCTCACAACCAAGTCGTTTTGTGCTGTGAGTGTCAAGGGATAAAAATTGGATATGCCTTCGTGTTCCATAATTCAGTGTGGTGCAAGGAAAAACACCAATCAACCTCACTTAACCTTGCATAGGTTAGTAGCCGTATTGTATGAAAAACTTTATCATACTATTATTTTTTCCGTATAAGTGTCCTTGTTTTATATTCCTAAAAGTACATACAAATTATTTCTGTTATATACCTCTATTTGCTAAATTTATAACCTGTTTTGTTTACAATATTATTGACGATTTAAAATAGTGATGTCCTTTATTTAATAAGCTATCGATAAATATTTATCATGTTTTTAGTTTGTGTTTGGGGTTCAGTAAAATATGTTGAAGAGACGATTTTGATAATAAAACTAACAGATATTAAAATAGCGAGACCTAGTACTTACCAAAACAATACAGTGTCATTCGTCATGCAGTAGGTGGTGGTTATTTAGTTCAGTCTGTGATTTGTTTTACTCCTACCTACCTACATCCAACTGAAATAATTTTGTATGTTTTTTATTTGCACAGGTTCCCCAAAAGTGAAGTACTGCGCCAGAAGTGGCTTGAAGTCATTGGGTTAGAAAATATTAAACCTGGAATGAAAGCACCGTGTGTCTGTTCATTACATTTTACTGAATCATCGTTCAATAATACCCTTGATGCAATTAGGCTGCGTGATGATGCAGTACCATCAATCCACCTTGTAGTAAGTTAATTAATTAATTTAATATTTTTTTAATTTTCCTACCGATTTTATTCTTCCTCATGGTTCATCAAATACTTTACTATTGTCGTTTCCTTAAATTTAATATTATCATATATCTGTAAACAATGTTATGTTAAACGCCAGTGAAAAAAAGGGGTTATTCAATCAAAAAAATAGTTTCAGCCTCCAACAAAAACACATGGGCCTGTTTTGCGTGAAATCGAAAATGTTCCAGAACATGCGGTCTCCATGATAACTCAACCATCTTTACCAATGAAAAACCTGGATCAGATTGATAAAGACGTAAATAAAATAAACTTTGATTTGTCATTTGAGTAAGTGTTGTTACAATAAACATTTGTATATCTTTAAGTTTTTATATCTTTAAGTTTAATAAAATATGGATATGATTCATGATGTCTCTATTAATTTTATTTTTCACATTAAAACCGAATCGATTACTTTTGAGGAAGCGATGCCGAGCACATCTGGGTCGTTGGTGGTAAGTTAAAAAAAAATTCTAAGTTGACATCTATTAGAAAGTAGCAGTTGTGGCATGGTCTAACAGGCATTCTTTTTAACCTATAATAAAATAAAATAATAATTATTATTCTTGTTATGAGGGGACTAAGGACCATAGATAAAATACATAATCTTAAAAAACTAATAACCTACTACATGTAAAAGAAACTCTAAAAAATTATTAAACAACTATTGCATCACTGCTTACCATCAGGTAGAATTGCAGTCAAGCACTATATAATAAAAACTTTAAAAGTAATTTGAACTGCATTAAATTAGTGCAAAAAATTAGTTCTAGTAATAAATAATTATATTAATTTTATTTTTATAGAATCAATTAATTATTAAATTACGATTGCATGCAGATACTATTTTGTTATCTTTGTTAATATTTAGCAAGAAATAAAAGGCTTTTTATTTCATTTATTATTTATTTATTAGATGGCAGAAGGCTATCACAAGTATTTGTTTACCTTAATCACAATATCTGGCGGCGGCGCCGTAACATCTAAAGAATTCTCTTCAAATCTTAAATTCAACATTTTTTTCACAAATTAAACAAATAAACAGGTTAGATAATATTATTTAATAGACTTTTTTCTTTGATAGAATTTGCAGGTTGAAGGAGAAGCAAAGGTATCAAACTGTTATACATCCTAATATTAATAAAAATAGAAATTAAATATTTTTGAATTTAGAACGTCAATAAATGTTAATGTTGTTGGTAATAACAAATTATTGTGTAAGTAAAATCATGTTTATTTATTACATTTTGTTCCAAAACATAATTTATATTTTCTTTAAACATTAAAACCTTAAAAATATCCGCCTCTGCTTAAAAAAAGAAAATAATCACCCTTGACCGTGACGAAATAGGAATGAAAAAGCCCTTGGTGTGATAAATTTAAAGAAAGCACGCGGGTGATGTACATGCCATGTCGGATCTAATCGTAGTGCGATAAGAGGCAGTTTTCGAGTAAGTGTATTGAAAAAGAAATAAAGGACTTGGTACAGTTATTTCAAAAGCAGGTGAAAAAAAAAAAAGTAAGTAAAATCTAATTAAGTATCCAAAGTTTAAAAGTATTGTTACATACGTAACCAATTCCCATGTTATAAATATAAAAAATCTGGTATCGATATCGATACATTTTGGTTTTGATTGTCTAAGTGCTTCCCTAGCAATGGTCGCCATTTTTAGTACCCGGCTATTAGTAGGTATGCACGCTTATTTTGTAGGTATTTCTGTCCTTATATTCTAAGGTCTTTGCTGAGCCCACATGTAAACGTAGCATTAGGCTGCGCATACAACCACTCTTTAACACACAGTCTTTTAGCATATTGCATGAATTATTGCTTACGTTGATTCATGTTACGATACCATGATTCTTATTCAGAAAGATGCGGACATCAAACGATGCATTCACCTCATTCGACAAAATATTTGAATAAGTCCAAGTGCGTGAGGCGAATAGCGAGCGCTCTGTTTACACGTGAGTGTCTACCGTCTATTCGCCTCGTCACTCTCTGTAAATGTATATTTGGGAAATAAGCTTTTTGAGCTATTTAGAATATATGTTTATATCCTACTAGCTTTTGCCCGTGGCTTCGCTCCCGCTCTTACGCCCTACTCTATCCTACACTACCCTACTCCTTACTTTACCCTATTCTACCCCACTCTACTCTACCCTGCTCTACTTTACTCTACCCTACTCTACCCTACTCTACTAGACCAATAAATGAGCAGGATTTAGATTTTTTTAACTTAACGGGATAAAAATTATCCTATGTCATTCTCCTGGTGCTAAGCTACCTTCCCGCCAATTTTCAGCCAAATCGATTCAGCCGATCTTGAGTAGAATAAATAGTGTAACTAGATAACACGACTTTCTTTTCTAAATATAGATACTGGATAGAGAGCATACTTCATCCAGGCCATATTTAAAAAAAAAACAAAATGAGTGTGTACCAACATCAAGAAAAATGACATATAATTGACGTTTTAGCTACGGTGTACTCAACATATTCGCGCCAAAATTTTTAAGTAATAATTAAATACTGTTTCTGTGTTAAAATCAGTTTTGCCAAGATATTGTTCAAGGTAAGTGTTTCCAGATAAATATTAGCGTTTATATATACTAGTGTAATCTTTTAATCAAGATTTTTACTGTGATTGAAACATAAATATAACAGGGTTACCAACATAATCGATTTCCATGGCGATAAGCAATGCGACGAAGTTGAGTCGCCTACTTTATATTTGTAAAGCTTTAACCCAAATAATATTGATTGGTTTTTTTATGAAATGTGTTTCCAAATAATTGAAAGCGTCCAGCTTTAGTGTGGTAGTGATAAATATACGAATCACGTCAAATTATGCTCTATTCATTATCTACAGTGTTATTAGCTACGTGTGCTTATACATTATTATTATAGTAACGGTGGATCCTGAAAATGGTTACGTCTAATAAACAACCCGATAAGAAAGTTGTGAAAATGGCTGAGCAGAACAGTGTTGCAGTTGTTCCTCAAAGAACCTTACTTGGTGAAGTCAACGAACACATAACATGTCCTCTATGTAGGGGCTATTACATAGATGCAACCACGATTGTAGAATGTTTACACTCCTTTTGTCGAAGTTGTATCATCAAACATTTGCGAGCGAAGAGTTACTGCCCAGTATGTGAAATGATGATAAATTCTGCCAAGCCAAACATTAAATTAGATAAAGCCCTTCAAGACATAGTTTATAAACTTGTACCAGGCCTATTTCAAAAGGAAATGGAGAGGAGGCAGCAATTTTATTCCTCAAGACCTGGCCCTGCTGCAACAGCTACTCCTGAACAGAGAGGAGAAGATACTGAAAGAATAATTTTCAGTCCAGAAGATGTGATATCATTTTCATTAGAATATGCTGATGCAACTGATACTGACAGTATATCTAGTAAATCATCTGACAGCAATGAACTGCAACCTGTATCAGCAACACCAAGAAGGTTTCTGCAATGTCCTGCTGTTGTCAACATAAACCACCTTAAAAAATTTTTAAGCATGAAATTTGATATTGACAGCACCCAATTTGCTATTGATATCTTATACAAAAGAGTTCCTTTACCAGATTACTATACTTTGATGGATATAGCTTACATATATAATTGGAAGAGGAATGAGCCAATGCGCTTTTTCTACCAAATAACAGATTATGTAGCTATTAGAAATAGGCTCTTTGAAATTAACAGGAAAGGCTCAGGTTCCTGTCATTTAAGAGACAGAAAGTCAAGTCCTGCTTCAACTGAAGATACAAATGCAAGCAGTCCAGCTCCCCATTTAAATGATCAAGGCTCTGAAGCTTCTTCTGGAACTGATAGTCCTATGCCTGATGATGGTGTGAGCCATGCAAGCGACATGTCTAAGAATAATGAGAAAACAGGGCAACAAGCTAAAGATTTGGTGAAGACTTTAAATCCTGATAAAAATTCTGACGTACCTTCTAAGAAAAACGATGATGAAGTTGAAAAATCTCAATTTCTAAATTCTTTTGAACTTACTGCGAAAAGTATGTTGCCACTTAAATCATCACCTGTAAAGTGTCCTGATGAACAAACTACTTCTAATGATGCTCCATCTAAAACTCAACCAAATGCTACAAAAGTTGAAGAGAAGGTTGGGGAGCCATCTAAAAGAAAATATCAAGCAACTCCACATACACCAGAGTTAAAAAAACTAAAAATTGAACTTGAAAAAGCAAAGATTAGTCATTTAATCAGCCCTTGTGTTTCAAATGCAACAACTACCAGCCAAAATATTAAAGCAATGGATACTGCAATAAAAGGAAAAGAATTAGAAGGGTCCTCTAAGAATTCCCAAGTACCACCATTGACACCAAATGTACCCTCCCCTATACCTGCTCCTACAAAAGACACAAAGCAGCAAATGACAGGTACAAAGCTACAAGAAAGCCCTGGAATCAAACGGGCAGTATCAGTGCCTCAAAATATATCATCTCCTAAACGGAAACCCCCAAATGAGCTTCCTTCCTCTCTGCAGCCACAACCTGGAACTCAAAAAACTATTTCTCCACTTAAACTTCAAATACCGAAATCTGAAGTTACAGCAAATTCGAAGTCCCATGAAATACAAAAGCCTGCAGTTAAAAAGATGCCTGATTTAAAGCCTAGTGTGCCAATGTCAAACAAAGGACAACCTGTTAATAAAGTAAGAATGGATCTATTAGCAAATAACAGTGACCCTACAATTGATAGAAGTAAAATATTATCTCAGGTTAAATCCTCTCTTGGTTCTCCAATCACAGGAACACAACCATCTGGTGATCCTTTAAAGTCTTTGTTTGATTCATGTAAAATTAATATACCTTCGTCATTATCTATTACACTTACTGATCAAAAGTTAGATACACGAAATCCTGGTGAAACAGCAAATTCTGACCCCAAGAAAAGTATGGTAAATAAAAATTTGTCTGGTGCCAGTCACACCACCCATAAAGTTCCAAGTCCACCAGTACATAACTATATAGAAATATTAAAATTGCCAGACACTGAAACTAAAAAACAAAAACAAGAAAGTAATAATGAAACCAAGTCTGGCCAATCAAGTAAAACAGATAATATCCCAACCTCAACTAAACCACCAACTAAATCATCAGAAAGCTCTGCTAAGGGTCCAGTTCCTAACTTGAAGCCTATTTCTGATACTAAATTAGGGAAACAAAGTGGAAATTTTTCAGCTCCTATTACTTTTCAGCAAACATTTGAACAGCAGTTACAAAGCTTGCAATGTGATAAAAAATCTAAGTTGCCGAAAAACAAAGCACAGGTTCCTAAACTTGTGCCTGCTACCCCTAAATCATTTAATGCTGCAAACAAGTCGAACAATCCTGTGAACAAGTCAAGTACCAATAACATGCCAGTACTAGAGACCAAGCCAAGCACTGCTCTAGATTTATCTACTCCTCACAATATTCAAAATCAACTAGCACAGCAACAAACCTTTCATAAAGCATTTGAAACTATGCAGTCCATCGACAATTTGGCAAAGAAACAAAACCTTCCAACTAAGAGCATGCCTCTGACTATGCCACAAAGTAATGTTTTTCCTAGTGGTATTACAAACAGACCTCTAACTTCTGGTGTCAGCCCACTAAGAATTCCATCAACATCTAATATGAATCAATTAAAATTGGACAAAGGAGGTCCAGGTGGATCACAAATGAGCAACAGACAGGATATGACTAGTACCAAAGCAAATCCAATGAAACCTAGTGGTGGGAGCCCCAGTGTTGCTTCTCCAGGCTCCCATATTGCTCCCCATACACCTCCCAGTGCAGCACAGCCTTCTCCAAGGTCACAAACTCGTTCACCTAGTTCTTCTCCAAAGTTAGTAATAGCAGAAGAAAAACAAGCAGGTAGTTCTGCACCAGAACCAAACATAAACCAGTCAAACCAGATTACTAGTACACAGATACCCAATATGAATTCTGCAAATAATGATCTATCAAAAGCATCTCCAGGGACTTCTAAACCTGGCTTGAAACCAATTCCTGCATCAGGAAAATTACCAGGAATAAGACAGCCTTTACCAACAACTCAAAAATCAAATCCTGTTATGAATGCTTCAGCAGATTATCGACTGTCTCAAACAAGACCACAATTGATGCCACATCACCATGCGCTACTAAGACAACAAATGGAAGTGAATGCATGGCTAGAAGCTAAACGGCAGATAGACTTATTCAAGAGTATATCAACAAACATGGCCTACCAGACTCAAAGCGACTTCAACAATAAAGACAAGCAATAAGTGGTTACACACTGGTGACAATTTTTGTATGGGGCAGAAATCCCTAGTGATGTTATTGTGAGTGATACAAACATTTTTGTACTAATTTAATGAAACATAAAAGAAAAACACATTCTGTAATGTACATGGACCTGTTTATGGACACTAAATACTTCACATAATAGCAATATAATTTCTGTTGTATCTCATCCTCCTTCAGTGTGATATTGTAAGAAGGAAACATAATAATTTAGTTCATGTCAATGTATTTATAATACATAATTTCATTTTTACCTGTATGTGTAGACATATGAAGTATAACACACCTATTCATCAATTTCATTCATAATGAAGTCAATGTTCCATTACTGCCCTGCAATTATTCTCACTGGTTTCCCTCAAGATAATCCAGAATTGAGTACTGCTAAATATAGCAATTGTAGATCTGAATATTTAGCTTAGGGCTGCCTTCAATATCAACTCCACTGAATAATAAAGCAACTCTAAAATGCGAAACTTTATTCTTGCTTAAAATGAAACTTCTACTTCAACAAGCTATACATATGATTGTGTACCTTATTGTAAGTATAAGTACTCAGAATATTCCCATTCCAATAAAATACACTTTTCTAAAGTTAGTAAAATAAAGTCACAGTGTGGTTTGTGAATCTCGTCTTTAAAGGAGCCTGCTTATTCATTCTAGTGGGCAGACAGTTAAACCATTATTTCACTGCAGGACGGTCATCATATGTTATAACTTTAGTCAGTGCTGATACACTCTGTGAATGGCTCAGGATGATGTTGGTCCGTGGCAGAATGGCTTAGTAGGCAGTCTCATTATTATAAAAAATATGTTTACGCCTGACAGGTTCCCTGCATGGTTGTCCTATGATCTTTAGCACCATCATCATACTGAAGTGTGTATGAACTAGTTTACGAGTTACATTCTGAATTTCGACACAGTCCAAATTTCGAAAATAAATAGTTCGACAGAACCCTTCTTCGATATGCACTTGTTCGACGGAACATACTACGTTCGACATAATACTGCTCTGATTTCGACATAATCTGCTTTTTCGAAATTGGTACTGTGTCGAAATAAATTAACTGTCAAAATTCAGAATGATATAATCCTAATTTACATTTGAAATAACTAATTTCAACTAAACATGCATAATTTAATTTAAACACCCCTACAGCACAGTATCCATAGTCAAGAATATTTTATTTTTGGAGATCCTAGTTATAGGAATTTTGCTATGGAGGCTGACTTTTTTGGCAAATATATCTTCTGTTATCTAAAAATCCATGGAACTGGTATTTTGAATAGGGTTAAGACTCTAAAACATATTATAGTTTAAAACCTTCTGTAAAAAAATATTATTAAGTTCTGCCTTACGATGAATTGTGTACTTATTATATAATGACACCAAGTTATGTTTATTGAGGAAAATTGGAATAGATAAAATGCTTATGGGCTTTTAAAAGAAGTTTTTAATATTATTTTTGTACATAACATCAACTACTATTAATATGTAAATTCCAGACTAATAGATATTTTTATATAATGCAACATGTGATCAGATAAATTGTATGTTTGTGTTAAATTATACATTTATGATTTGGGTCTATAATGTAATTATAATACAAATAAGTTCTGCTGGTTAAAGTCCTTATGGTTTTTAAAACTCTTGGGACTGCATGTATGGTAATAACACCATTCAATGAGATACTTTCAGCAAGGAAAGTCGATTAACTCTTCTGTTTTTTAAAGTCATAGAAAAAAAATCGGCCTAGTGCGAGTCGCATTCGTACATGAGGGTTTCCGTACCATTATCTATACGAGATGTTTGTTGAAAAATTATGATAGTTTTATGGGAGCCTCACTTAAATATTTATTTTTGTCGGCTTTTAGTCTTTACATGCAAAAGAAATACATCATCTGTGAAAATTTCAACTGTCTAGCTATCACGGTTTATGAGATATAACCTGGTGACAGACAGACAGTGGAGTCTTAACACCTGTATTTATAAAGAAGTAATTACTTGTTGCTAAGTAATTTCATACTAATTGTTACTTAAGTGAGTAGTTACTTTTACTCAAGTAATTAGTTTTACTTTGGGCACAAAACCCTAAAAAGTAAAAATTGACTTTTTATCCTACTCCGTTTTTCGTCTGTCAAACAATATCTTATTTACACTATTCAGGCAAAAACATTCAAAAACAACAGTTTTACTTCTTTGCGAAAAAGCATATCCTCTAAGTAAAAATTGAATTCGTTCAGGCCCGGTAACAGCTTAAATCTCCTAAATTCATATCTATATGTATATATATATCATCTTCTATATTATTTAAATAAAAGCGAAATACCACTCCCTGATTAATCACGAAATCTCAGAAACTATAACACCTACAAACTTACAATTTGGCAAGTAGGTTCCATAAAGGGTGTAGACATCCGCTAAGAATGGATTTTACGAAACTCCACCCCTAAGGGGGTAGAACGGGGTTTGGACGTTTGTATGGAGAAACCGACTTCCACGCGTTCGAAGCTACATGCAGAAGCTAGTATATAATATAAACCATTAGGTACAGACATGAAATGCTCATGACCCATGAGTGTAATAAACAATTAAATATGCAGATTTTTTTGACTTTTTTTGCTGACTGTATTGCTTAGTAAAGCAAGGACCAGACGGTTGCAATTCAGCGTCCCAACAGAGGTGACCTAGGTTCAATATTACTAGACAGCAGATGTAATCCAAACCGACAATCAACACAATTGTGGTTAGTTCCCACCAAAGTGACCTCTGATTGGACGCTGGATTGCATCCGTCTGGTCCATGCTATAATTGTGCTACTTAATCGTGTTTTTAAAATACTAGGAACTTATGTATCACAACTCTGCGGGGTTCATACAAGCTTGAAACACATTTATACAAAAAAAAACTCCTCAATGGATCACTCACACACGAATGCTGCAGTCTTGTAGTTTTTTTTTTGTGATGTTCAAGTTACAAAAATGTACAACTTTCAGTACCTATTTAAACTGTGGGATGCTTACCTACAATAATAATAATTTTGCGTATTGTAAGCAATCTTACTCTAAAATGGGTTAATAACTTTGATATCGCATTCTAGACAAGTTTAATTTATTTTGTTATGGTTCCCACACTTTCGTAGTCTTTGTGAACCTTACATTTTTATATCTTATCTACCTAACTGTCAAGATTCATTTTAATAATAAAATTAATCATGTAATTATATACATAATGCTATAAGTTTTTTTGCAAAAGGTGTGTTGGAAACTTAATTTAATTTGAAATAAAATCTAAGATCCCAAAGTGATTGTTTTTCTCAAGTCCTGTAAATTAGGCGCAATCTAAAATGCATATATCTAATTGTGCATTAGGCATCGAGAAAAGGTACCTTCAAATATTTATACAACACTGCGTTCTTGCTACGATAAAGGCTATGTAAGTACTGCTTTTTATAAATAAATAAATATATTTTATTGCAGATGGCTGGTGTCCAGGCGACTATCCCATTCAGGTCTCGTAAGAAGGTATATGTGGATGATGAAAATTTTGCCTCAAATGAAAATAAAGACATATTAAATATTAGGAAATCTAGCGACAAGAAATTAAAAAGACACATTCAACATGATTTAAAAAGAGATACTGATGATGGTAAGACTTTTTCGCTCAAAGAATTTGTTTTTCAATCTATAGAAACCATTTTACTTCTTATTACTTCGACACCAAATTATATTCAAATCGATATGCTTATGGGAAGATTTTCGTCCCGTAAATCATTGATTTGTCCCATATAAAGAGAATGTAAGGGCCGTATAACGCAGCGCTGGCCCTAAAATAACTCTACTTTTGGGATTAACCCCAGTCGGATGAGCTAATTTATTAGCAAACGTTCTGCCTTAGAGCAGGCAATCGACGTTAGTGGGACTTGTTTCACTAATTTGTTGTGCTTTTTTTTTCTAACCAGTTTAAAGTTTAACCTAGTCTTAAGTAACGATAACTCCTTTAAATCATCCAAATTGCTTCTTATAAAGTAATTCAAACTAATTATTAATATTATAGATGTGAAAGTAACTGTGATTGTCACACTTTCACGGTTAAAAAATCGTCCGAAAAAAGAACTCAAAATAGGTTAACAAATGTTACGAACATTACGCTGAACGAATTACAAAAAAAAATAACATTGAGATGACTTAGGAAACACTTCCTATAAGGAAGGCCTCTTTTTAAATTAGTTTAAAAACTAAATCCTATTATGTACGAAAAAATCACGATCTGAAAAGTATGAAACGAAAAAAAATTTTTGCTTTTTAATGGATGATCGTTTTTAACCGACTCCTAAAAAGTGGAGGTTCTATGTTCGGCTGTATGTATTTTTTTTTATGTGTGTTCACCGATATCTCGGGCAATTGTGGACAGATTAAAAAAAAAATTGTTTTGATTGAAAGATTATACTTTCGGATTGGTCCCATAAAAATATCGTTTTGATCTGATGAACTTCGAAGATATAGAACGAAACTCTTCAAAAAATCATAGCAGAACTGTCGTTTTTATGTGTGGTCACCGATATCTCGGTCAATTGAGGACCGATTTTGAATAGCCGTGTTTGGTATTAATAGAATTGTCATGATGATTTGATGATGGAACCGAATGGCGGAAGGTATCTTTTTAAGTTTGGCTGACGGGTACATACTACGATATGAAATAAAAAACTTACAAAAAAAAAAACACAAAAACGTGCAAAATAACTTTAATTTCGGAAGTAGGTGTTTCTATGTTTGGTCTCTTCGTTATTTAACACCGACCTCCGAAATTAAAGTTGTTTTGTACTTTTTTGTGTTTTTTTTTACATTGAAGTCGGTTTTCAATCATATGTGCGGTTTTGCATTACGACTACGCCTGATCCGAAACCGTTATAATACGGTCCGGAGTCGTCGAACTATTTCTATCGTAGTTTTTGCCCACTAGATTCGACTTCCGATTTCTCCTTGCCGGAGAAGACGAAGAGATTATTGACAGTCCGATGTAGCTGTATTTGTACCTATAAATGTTCGCGCTCTGCGGTCGAACCGTATCCGAGCTGCGTACAAGCAGAGAGGCAAAATTTCCTGTCGTATTGACGTAACACTGCGTGATGATTATAAAAAACCTCTTTTTGAACATCGGTCCAGCAAGAGAGGGTGCACCAAGAATTCTTTACATTGCCAGTAGTTGACGCCGATTGAAAGGACTCATGATCAAGAACATGAGCACTGCTGTGGTTCTGCATAAAATGAAGTATACAAAGGAGGGCAACTGATTTGTTTGGAATTGAACAAAAAATGCGTACTGCTACTATAACAGCAATATATAAATTCAATCAGTCACTCAGCCTTCCAAATCTACACATTTAGTATATTTTGATCTTTATTTTCAGATTGCACACCTGTAAAGATTTCCCGAAAAGATACAATGGTGAAAAACGTCATGTCGAAGAATGGCAGGTACTTATCAATATAAATAATTACGGCATTGCGGAACGTAATGTAGTAGTTGCTACGGATAGGCTTTTTACTAGCACAAATACTTTCAAATCGAAAAATGTGTCGACCCGAATGAACCACCCGATCGGCACAAGCCGATTGAAACCGAATAAGCCCAGCGGATAATCAAAGAAATCATGGATATTAAGCTTTAACTTCCTTACACAGTAACCTCCCCGTAGCCCTTTAATCTGGGGATCTGGAACGAAGGTAAAGATGGAACAGCAACAGGTTTTAGTCAGTAAAAATCTGACACGCCCTTTTGCTCCGCCCATGAGCGGGAGAGGTCATTGGATGATTTTCCACCAAAAAAAAACACGGTATCCTACGTGGGTGCGGAGCGGCGGTAAGCGAAATGAAATAGATGCGATCAGTTGGTTTAATATTTGAATGTGAACTATTGCGGTGTGGTGACTTGTTTTATTTAAATGTTGGCTGCAGTGGCGAATTCGCGCGTACGTAGGACAAATCCGCCGCGATGCGTTGGATTCTAGTGATCCTCATCGAATCTCTTCGCAGCCGCAATCGCGTTGAAATTTAATTACCAACATAGGATACCACGTTAAGTTCTGTACTATACTTGCAGTGACTTAATGAAACTGTTCTTATTTTCTCGGGAATTATTTAAATACCGCTTTCCTAATGTAATATTCTGTTTGCAGTGAAGAGGAAAACCTAAAACCTCTCACAAGTCGAGAGACAGAGATCGAATGGTTAGACAACTTTCTGACTGAACATCTTGAGAAGGAACAGTCTGCGTCTCTGTATGTCTCAGGACAGCCAGGAACCGGAAAAACTGCAAGTTTATCGTACATTTTGAATTTAACTAAGGTAAGTAAAGAAGCGAGAATTTTGATTTATCTTCTAAATTTATATTAATATTGATCAAGTCAATAATTTAGTCAAAATAAATTAATATTTCTCATCCAATCCATGGGCACAATTTTCTACCAATCACCCAAATGACATGTCAAAGATATTACTAAAGCGAGATTTATGCTTTTAATAATACATTAATAAAGCACAATATTCACTTGAGTTTACTAACAACACGTGTTTAATATTAGCTTATTTATTTCAAACATGTTTTCAATGGTGGTTACATGATTCCAGTGTCTCAAACATGGACCCCGGACACAGCAACATATTCTTAGTATCGCATGCATTATTTGAGTGCCTATGTAATATACATCTTATCAAAAGTATTGCTTTGTTTCAGTTTAGAGAAGGATACAAACAAGTTTACATTAACTGTACAATGATGAAATCAGCTGCTAGTATTTATAATAGAATTTGTAAGGAACTTCAAATACCCACATCTGGAACAACTGAAAAATCTTGTTTCAATGCCATTGAAAAATATTTAAAAAAGAAACATAAAATGATGTAAGTATCACATTGGTATCTCTACAATTTATTCAATAGGAACTTACAAGACAACTAAGCCCCATGTGCAATACTTTAAACCAGCCTTTACCAAAGTGGGCGATAACGCCCCCTTGTGGGCGCTGCAGGCCTAAAGGGGGGTGGTAAGAGACCCAGAAAAAAATGGGGGCGTTGTGTAAAGGCTTCGGGGGGTGATTTGTAATTTCATCTAGCTAGGAGGACTCTTAGTCACCGACTGAGCTCTCGACTCTCGGCTAGAACTTGTGAACATCAACTAATATTAATTAAAAGATTGCTCAAAGTCGGTTCGATATTTCTCTCCGCATAGTTATATTATATATCTGTCCTGTTTTATTCAATAAATAGAAGAAAAATCATATCAATCGGTCGCTCCGTTTCGAAATGAAATTAGGCACAAACAAACAAATAAAAAGGCAATAGACACACTTTTGCATTTTAATAGTTATTAGTATTCCTAGTAATTTTCGTAGATAATAGACCGCGGGAAATAATGTTTTAACAAGTTTTTATTAAATAACCCGATTTGTGCATACCTGTATCAATCGGCTGATTCATATAATACTTGTTCTTACTTTTTGAGTACAATTGAGCGTTGAATGAGATAAAGGAGTTAATGCATGTTTGTCTTATTCTTGTCGGTGCGTGCTGCTTATGCAATTCTATCTATACAACGGAATATTTATTTTATTTTCATTTTCGGTTTCGCGTGTAATAGATAAGCAGTACTTAAGTTCAACACTTACTTACGTATTTCTTAAAACAAAACAATGTCGAAAGTAAAAAGAAGAGACGGCAATACTGTGTGGAATATATATATTAAATTCGAGTTCATTGAAAATCCCACAAACCCATCGTCGCCTTTGTGCCTTCTATGTCTAAAAATATTTTCGAATGGAGCAATGAAACCTTCAAGACTGCAAGATCATTTGAATAAAATGCATCCACATAAGAAATACAAGAATGTAGCATATTTTCAAGAACTAGAGAAGAAGCATAATACTCAGCCAAGTGTAGAAGGATGAATCTGATATTCATCCTTCACATTAGTTTTTGTATACGAAACGATTATGTTTGTTTTATTTTGAATAAAAGATACTCTGTCTGAATAGTATAAGGTTGCGTTTCAATAATCATTCTCATTGGCAGGTACAGCCCGTAAGAGTTAACTTGTGTACTACCTACTGTGCTCAAGTCTCAAGTTGCGTTGTTTACTCTTGCGGATTATAGTAAAAGTCTCTTTGAGAATGAATGTTTAATCTTCGCTAATATAGCTTACAACAATTAATTAATTTAATTTGAAGTTATAGTGGTATTTAAGTAGGTGAAAAAATGAGGGCGCTAAAAATTAATTTATTCCCTAAGTGGGCAGTAGACAAAATAAGTTTGGGAACCTCTGCTTTAAACAATAGTACATTATGATATAAGTGTGTAATGTAGGAGGTTACCGTCAAGGCGGTATTAAGAACCGAGCCTTGGCGAGGGTCTTAAGAGAGCCAAGAACGGTAACTATTCATTACTCACGTGTATCATACGACGTTTTTCAATACACTTGTGAAAAAAAAATAATTTGGCTAACTGATATTACAACTGCAAAACTAGTAAAATTGTTCATAACATGGCGGTAAAAATTAAATCTTTTTTCATAGGAACGCGCTAGGCTATGGCTAAGTATATGGTTTTTTGATCATATTGCCTGCATTATCGTCGTTTGTTTCCTTGTTCGTAGTAACAATAGAATATGGATTTAACATTTTATAATGTTTTTGTAGTATTTGATTTTATTTAATTAATACAGCCCATGAACTTCACTCGAAAAATCACGCCAAAAACCGCGCGCAACTTAAAATGATGGCCATAGACCATAAACAATTTTTATTTTTCGTATTCAATTTTATTTCGCAAACAAAGAGGTTGAACAAAAAGGTTATAGCTATATTACAGCACTAGTGCGTAATGGTAATCAAAATGTCACAGTTTGGTAACAGTTGCCATTATATATCTAAGTGCAGTGCAATAAGAGCCACTTTCTGAGCAAGTGTATTGAAAAATACTTAAAAACATAACTCTATCCTGATTTCAAATAATTGTCTAAAACTGTATTTGTGTAGTAGTTTTTAGTATTAGGCGAGATAGACTAAATGTCAATTATTATTTATGAATTTATTGCAGACTTTTAGTATTAGACGAGATAGACCAGTTAGATAGCAAGCGGCAATCAGTGCTGTACACGATATTCGAATGGCCGGCGCTGTTCTGCGGCGTGGTGCTGGTGGGCGTGGCCAACGCGCTGGACCTGACGCAGCGCGCGCTGCCGCGCCTGCAGGCGCGCTGCCGGCTGCGCCCCCGCACGCTGCACTTCGCGCCCTACACCAAGCAGCAGATCATCAACATATTCACCAATGTACTCGCCAACGAAGACAACACCGATGTCTTCTCTCCTGTCGCTTTACAAATGCTTGCAGGTAAATCTAAATAGATTCGATTTTTTGAATAGGACTAAATATTCCTATTCAAAAATGAAAAATAGTTATTTTTCATTTTTGAAAAATACATACATACATACATATTTTTGTAGAATCAGACTTTATTAAACGTCAAAAATTACATAACACAGTGTCAAAAGCCAGCCAGCCTCAGCCTTGCTACCTCTTCTTAGAGCTTTAGCTGGAAAGAGGAAGCCACAAAGGTCAAACTGACCCACTGACGTACAAAGACTGATCCTAAGTTCGAGGAACTCTTTTCCTGAAGGTACGGTTGACACAATGGTTACCTAAGCGATTAGCTGCTGAACTGCGTGTCTCGGGACAAATTCTCGAAGGAAATAATCATTTGTATGGGCTACAGCAACCCGCACCAACCCACACTGGGCCCGCGTGTTGGGTTATGGCCCATTCCCTCTCCTAGAAAGGAGGCCTGAGCCCCAGCAATGGCAACATTACAAGGCTGATGCTATGCTTTGGCCTACAGATAGTTGTTCTAGGTCTGAGTGTTTTGTGTATGTACGAGTATGTTTCCTACGTGTACACTGCACGCACGTTGCAGGAGTAATTCATAGTGTAGGGCAACCTTAAATATAAGAGTACCTAAGTATTTTAAAATTTCCTATATTATTATATTCCAGCTAAAATCTCAGCGATATCTGGGGATATGAGGAGAGCTCTAGACATAGGACGAAGAGTTATAGAGCTTGCGAAGAGGACAAAGTTCTCAGATAATCAGTCCATTGACAGCATGATGAAAGATTCTTCAGTAACCGTCGAACTGAAGCAAGTACTAGAAGTACTGAACGACGTCTATGGAGGCTCGAGGAAGATCGAGTCGGACGCTGAGGACGGGTTTCCGTTACAACAGAAATTAATACTTTGTAGTATAATGTTAATGCTAACAAAGGGAAAGGTTAAGGAAATCCTTATGGGAAAGCTTCACGATGTTTACAAAAAGTAAGTTTTTCACGCCATAACCCTACAGGCGGTCCCATAAAAAATCAGTTCTATAATAGTACATTTTGATACAAGTTCAAAATTCAAGAAATGTTTTGAAATTTCTTGAATTTGGAACGCAAATAATTGTTAATTTGTTGATAATAACCCATGATAATATAGTACATTTTGATACTTGCGAGGGTGTTATGGAGCCGAGTGCTGCAGTGACAAATCTCCACGTGTATCAAACGACGTTTTTAATACACTTACGAAGAAATACGATGAAAAATCCACCAATAATAATCTATCTTCTATCGGAAAATTACGACACATATTTGTTCATTTTGTACTGAAGAAAATTTTCCAAAGTTACCTTACAATTTAGTTTTGTTTTGATGGCAGCAGGCTATCGCAAGTATTTTTTACCTCTATCACACAATCCGGGTGGCGTAGCATCTAAATAATTCTCTTCAAATCTTCTTTTTCACAACTATCACAAATGAATAATTTAATTAATATTAAGTGTACTTTTTCCCGCGCATAACCTTTGCAGGTTGAAGGAGAAGCAAAGGTATCAAACCGTATACATCCTAATATTAAATATTTAAAAATTAAAATATTTTTTTAATCTAGAACACAGATAATTGATAATTTGTTTACGTAATCATGTCTATTTATTATTATATTCTGTTCAAAAACACAATTTAAATTTTCATTACATATTAAAACCTTAAAAATATAACCTAAAAAAAAAAAACAGTCTTGACCATGATGAAATAGGAATGAAAAAAGCCCTTGTTTTGATAAATTGAAAAAAAGCACGCGGGTGATAAACATGCCATTTCCAACCTAATCGTAGTGCGATAAGAGGCAGTTTTCGAGTAAGTGTAAGAAGTTTACTTCTGCATCTGTCTGTTCAGTCTGTCACACAGGCGTGGCGGCTAGCAAAAGTTTGTGTACACAACAAACAGATTTTACAGAAAATCTAATAGCTTTTTCATTATTTAATTTTTAAGACTGAAATAATTTTTAAGGGACAGCATTTATATTAATAATTTTTCAGAACAATCCTAACGCTCTGGGTCACGATAATAACGTTAAGGTCGTTTTATCATACACTTCATAATTAGTTATTTCAACGTAAAAAAAAAATCTCTACTCTTGATTCAGTTTTTGCTGCTCAATGCGCAAAATAACGAAAACTACTCAAATAAAAGTCAACTTCAGTTTCATGTTTATTAAGGTGATATTGTTTTTAACCCTACCTTTTGTACGCAAATGTGTTTATTCTTTGGCCGGGGTTACAGTTCGTATTATGACCGGCAAACAAGGCCACCTAGAGTGTTGTTGTGTTATGCTATGCACTAAGAGCATACGAATAAGTATTCGATATTGTTACCAGAGTGGCGAATGCGCGCAACATCATGCCATTGGATATGTGCGAAATGTGCGCGGCGTGCGCGCTCCTGGAGGCGCGCGGCGCGCTGCGCGTGGGCGGCGCCGCGGCCGCGCGCGCGCGCCGCGTGCGCCTGCAGTGGGACCGCGCCGAGCTGGCCGCTGCACTCAGGGACAAGCCCCTGCTGTCCGCCATACTCGATGACGTTAGCTGCCTCCCTTCCTAGCACCCAGTTCCTCTCTATCACTAATCCTTGCAGAAAAACTACAATAGGTCAGTTAACACTTTGCATTTTAGTAGTAGTTTTTCGACACGCCCAGTGTTGTTTGGGTCCGTGTAGTATTTAGGTTTTATTGATTTGAATTTGTGTTGTTTTTAATTGACTGACTTCCATAATTTTTGTGTTGGCGCTAATAATTTTAATTGAAACTTAAAATGTCGATAACTTAAAATGTTTGTTAAAGTTATCTCATTCATACGTCCTGTCTGTTAGTCATTTGCCTTATTGACGACATGCAATCATGTTAAGTAAATTTGAAACATTTTAAAAAACTAGGCTGTGTTCATATTATTAGGTTGAATCAATTGACATCCCAACTAGCAAAAATATCGTTTATGTAATTACTCTTACGACTATAGATCGAAAAATACTCGTGTAAAAGTTCCGTTTATTTGAAAAAGATGTATTAAACACAGTATAAAAGCAGTTTTCTAGAATTTTTAGCATTCACCGCTCTTTAGCTCTACATATAACGTCTAGTAAACGTGGACGCGACGAATTCAAATCGCTTTTATTCGATAATCATATAAAGATATCACTCGATACTACTAAATAGCATTTATACAACCGTAAGCTTTATAACAGCTCTTTAAAAGCAACTGAATTGCTAATTTGTCGTAAATCTAGCTTTTCTAATACTGTGTTTCGACTTTTAATTCTTCCAGCATTATTGTAGAGTAAACGCTGTTTATTCGACAAAGTTGCTTCCGAGTGACTATACTAGCACTTATGTCACATCTTTCTGCAAGACTTTCATTGGTCTTAACCCCTGTAAAGTAATAAAAAGTAATACATATGAGCCAACTTTAACAGGTCACAGATTGAATTATCATTATGACTGTAAAATTGTATGTCATCTTGGGAAAATATTACATTTGTTTCAATACAACCTTTTGCGACCCCACTGCTATATTACATTAAGTCGAATGAAAGAGCTTCTACCGACTTGAAAGAAGCTGATGAGTGGAATAATGGCATTCTGATATTTATTTACAGTATTAAGTAACATTTGAGTTGCGATTACTCGATATTCTTTCGACTATTTGGCTATTTATATGATAATCTTACGGTATTTACATGACTTAAGGCAGAGGAAGTGCCCAAAGTGCGTCAAGAGAACTTGCACAGATCATTTACTCGACATTTTAAAGATCCGTCTCATCACAATAGCTGATATAGAAACGTGCTACTGACTTTTTTCTGACATATTTTGCTAGTTGGGATACCTCCTGTATTAGATGTTTAAGAGTGTTGATGGCATTAAAATGCACAAGTTTTCCTAATAGGCGCGATGCCTATTTATTATATTCGAGATCATTTAAGAAAGCGCGCTTTAAAAAAATATGGTGGATTCTCAAATATTGGATAGTTATTTATTTTAGCCGATAAGTAGCAATAAATAGATAACAGGCAAACTTGCTATTTTGTACTATTATTGTTAGATTTAATTATTTTGCTAGTATTCTATAACAGTGTTGGTTAATGTTATATAACCTCGCTGGTTTCTATGCCAAATAGACAGATCTAGAAAATATGGCTAGTACAATAGGATGATATTGGCACACCATTTGAAGAGTGCTTATAAAAACTGAATTTACACATCAATAAATCAGCGTATTTCTCACGGTTTTACGGTTTATTGTGTGTTCTATACTTCAACTCGACTTAGTTTAAACATGTAGGTCACAGTGTTACGTGCATGTTATTACTTTATATTATGTGGGAAATCGTCAAATAACTGAGACGCCGCGTTCCTTCAGTTGCCCTTCGTGTTCTAGGGCTACGGTGAGTTTCTCGAACATTACCGCAGCCCTAACAGGTGTCGGCCTTAGTGGGCTCCGCCATTTGTGTTCTTACTAGTCGTCCCCCGCGGTTTCACCCGCGTCTTTGGTTATTTTTCCACTCCCGTGGGTCGTAGTGTGATGTAATATAACCTATAGCCTTCCTCAATAAATGGGCCATCTAACACTAAAATACTAATTCGTGACAGTCGAAAAATATACAGGTGACATAAAAATAATAGATAAAAATAATCATTTGCTCTAGATTTCAACTTTTAGTATAGTATCTACTCTGAAATATCAGACCATTAAAAATACTCGTAAAAAATGTATGATTAGTCCCATAGTAAATTTGCCAAAATTGTAGCTTACATGTACATCACTGTCTCTTCCGAGCAGCTTTTACTGTCTCGCCCTTTTACTCGGTAAGGCATTAGGAGTAGGTAGTCCTAGAAATCGACGATGCCTTTAAAAACTGCAGATAAGTTGCCATTCTAAAGATTAGGGTAATATTCAGCAGTGTTTTGTAACATTTCTGCAATACATCATACTTAGATATTGTTAGGATTGTAAGTATATGAAGGGTATCTAAAACTCTGTTTCTGTGCCTTTTTTATATGGAGAATCATGAAATAACTCCTTCCACTCTGTATGGAGCGAGAGAGAATGTTACACTTTTACTGACTAAAGGGTGGATCAGAAGGTAGCAAACCAACGTCCCAACAGAGGTGACCTTGCTAGTTTCAATCCGTGTAGTGTAGACAGTAGTTGTAAACCATGACCTTCAACGCCCATGGTTGGGAGGCGCGTTTTCCCCACCGCAGTGACTGATTTGCGAACGTGTTGGCGCGTGGTTTACATCCATGCAGCCGCAACACAGACCAAATACATAAACTAAACTCCAACCAAGGTGACCTTGGTTTTTTTTTTTTTTTTTTTTTTTGTGGTAGGTAAAATCATCCAATGACGAATCCCGCCCTTGGGTGGGGCGGGAAACAGTGTCAGACTTTTACTGACTAAAAACCTACCTTTCCATTCCTTGCCTTTATCCTGGGGCCTTTGGTGACAGTCTCACATAACCTTTGGCCCCAGTAGGCTTCGGCCCTGCTGGACCCCTGCAGTTTGCTGACAACTCCTTGAGGCGCGCGGGAACGGTGCGCGCCGTAGACGACCTGAGCTCGGACCGGTCTGTTACCGGACGGACGGACAGCGAGCTACCCATTGCCCACCGTCCGCGAGCCCGCGCCTACGGTGGCCGGAAATTGGGATCGGAAACCCGGCGGCGGCGGCGGCGTGTCCGCCTTTGCCTAAGGCGGTCGGCCTCCTCCTTTACTAGCATTACTGCTTCGCAGAAGGAGGCGACCGCCTGCCACTCCTCCTCGCTCCGGAGCATGGCTTGAACCAAGCCCCGGCGCGAGAGATCGCCGCCGATCGCCCCCACGAGGACACGGCGCTGCTCTTCCCAAGCGGGGCACACCTCGACTGTGTGCTCCACCGTGTCCACCGGGCGGTCCGCACAGTGGCGACACCCGGGCGTCGTCTCCGCACGAATCTTGTACAGGTACGGACCGAACTTGCCGTGTTCGGTCAGCACCTGCGCCAAACGGAAGGTGACGACGCCGTGGGGCCTTTCCAGCCACGCCTCAAAGAGGGGCCTCACCGCCTCGATCGTGGCGTGCCCAGCACGAGGTTGCGACAATCGCTCTCGCCATTTCACCATGAGATCCCGCCGGAGCTCTGTCCGCCATGCCGCGACTTGTCGCGGCAGCGGAGTTTCGCCCCGACGTTGCATCTCCACGCGTAAGTCATGCATGTGTGCAAGGACTGTTGCCTCCAAATCCCACGGTGGTAGGCCAGCAAGGAGGCTCGCCGCTTCGCAGGACACCGTACGGTATCCGCGGATCATCCGGATGGCCATGACCCTCTGGCAGGCGGTTAGCCGGGCCGCCACTCGCTTCCGTAGCGAAGGCGCCCACACCGGCGCACCGTAAAGGGCTATGGACCGAACGATGCCTGCGTAGAGCCTCCGGCAGGAGGCGTCTGGACCCCCTAGGTTCGGCAGGAGCCGCTTGAGCGCAGCCCCAGTCGCATTCAACCTGGGAGCCAGACGTCGGAAGTGCTCCTTGAAGTTCCACCGGCTGTCGAGGACGAGTCCCAGGTACTTCATCGTCGACCCGACGCCGATGTGAACTCCTCCTACCGTTAATTGGGAGCCCGGAGGTGGCGCGCTCCGAGGGCCGTGAAAACACATGGCCTCGGACTTGTGCAATGCCACCTCGAGTCCCAACTGCTGTATCCTCTCCACGACTGTCGCAACCCCGCGCGTCGCTAGTTCGACCGCCGCCTGGTACGACCGTCCCCGCGCCAGGACCAGCGTGTCGTCTGCGTAACAGACCACGCTGACCCCGTCGGGGAGGTCGGCGCGCAGCACGTAGTCGTACCCGATGTTCCACAAGGGCGGCCCTAGTACCGATCCCTGCGGAACACCGCACGACATCTCTCGCCGTTTCAACTCCCCCTGATGACCGGGGTAGATGATGAACCTGTCAAGGTGACCTTGGTTGGAACGCTAGTTTGCAACCATCTGGTCCACTCTTAATATTCACCAGTGTCCGTTCAGTTGCCCTTTGCGTTTCAAGGTAACGCTAACTCTTTCCAACAATCCCTGAGCTCTGCTTCATGTGCCTTTAAATTTAAGATTTTTTTTTATTTCTATGTAGCGCACCAAACTAAGTTCACATTCTAATGACTGATAAAGTGACAATACAGGATGAAAATTACTTTCTTCGAATTTGTGTTAGAAGATTTTGGTAACTAATGAATTCCTGAATAACTTTTATTATTCAAAAGTTATCATAACGAATGTGATTAAGGTCGTCTGGTAGAAAATGCCTAAGGCATTAAGTTCGCCTTTGTACACTGTTAGTGCATAAAGTTTTAAATAAATAATTTGCCATACGGTTCATTGACTCTCCTATGGTTATTGCTATTCTTAATTTAAAAAACGAAAATTAAGACAAAATTGTCTTGAATCGACATCATCTGTTTCGGGTACAGACATGAAGTTATTAGGAAAAGGTTTTATGTACTTTATTGCTTTATCTGTCTCTGATTATATACTTGGAAAATGTTTAACCGTCAAACCCGGTTGTAGATAGCGTTTTATTACGTGATGAAAGTTTCCAATTATGTAATGTTATTATGTTTTGTGTTGTGTCGAATAGTGTTTTCAAAAAACTTTTTAATCTATTATATGAATCTTGTTTCTTTCGTTTTTTGTACTCCTATTTTATAAATGGAGAGCACTTTTTTAGTCCAATAAACTGTTCATGTTTTAGGTATCTATTTATTTGTATTGACTTGTTTTTTTTTTTATCTATTAATATTGAAATGACTTGTACCTACTATTTTAATATGTAAGTAATTATGTTTTATGGAGAGGCTAGGTTACATGGATATTGATGTCAACTATTGTGTGCAGTATTGATAATTCAATAAAAATACTTTTTACACCATGTTTCAATTCTTTTTATTAAAGCTAACACTTAAAAAGTTAATCCTATTCGTGCAAAATAATACTTTTTACAAATTTTAAATACCTACATCGAGTGAAATAATTATAATGTGAAAAGTAAGTGAGTAGTTTGGAGGGGATGACTGACGAAAGTAAATTAATACTCATAATACCAAGAAAGAGAAACCTTTTCTCTGTATTACGATTGGTTTCAATTATTGAGCTCATGATAAAAATGTCAAACAATAATTACCTATTTTTTTATAACTGAAATTCTGTACAATTTTTATTAATTATTATGTAACCATAACGATTGATAAATTTGAGCCGGTTACTTTCTATTTTCCTTTTGAAATCATACTTTTGTTAAAAAGTACTTTAGTAGTAAAAAGATACTTTTACTTAATAAGCTACAACTTGTTAGTGGCGTTCATACATTCTCGGTTAATAAATTATTTCACTCTGTCGTATTGAGGATGTAATTATGGCTATCATTGAGTAAAATATCCAAATTGATAACAATTTGTTGATTTAATAAATAACTTAATAGATAGACAATTGGTTTTGTACAATGTCAGCCATCTAAAGTACTAGAAGGCGAGAGTGCGATATGATTGTAGTCTCATAGGCGGAGGCCGGGGTTGCGCGAGCGCACGAAGTTGAGCAGCTCGTCGCTGTCCTCGCACACGAACGGCTTCACGTGGTGGCAGGCGACGTCGTGCCACTTGATGCCGTCGTTGTAGAAGTTGTTCAGGATCGCCAGGCACGACTCGTCGTTACCCTGCTTGCCAAAAAACCATTATGAATACGGTTACATAAAAAATAATAATATATAAATCTGCTACGAAGGTTGGTTTACAAGTGCAAAGCAAATGGTCTATCAAAAGCCAATTATGAACTGACCTGAGCGGCTTCACGGTTGTCGGGTTGCTGCTGTCCGTATCCGCCCGTATAAGACCAGTCACCGGTGTTGCGCTGGACGGTGGGTCCAATCTTAGCGCCGGAGCCGGACCAGAACCAGCCGTTCACATTGGGAGGCTGCAGGTCTATGCGGTCGCAGCCGGCAAAGTTGCATTTACGTCCAGAAGTCCAAATGTATCGGATATTGCCGCGTGCGATCCTTTGTTTCACGAATTCATTTTCCTATAAAAATATAATAATCATATTATAAATTATAATAATTATATTGTGAACAAGTAGGTATATCGCAAAAAGTACCTATTACCTACATGCTATTATTTGGCCCACATAGAAATGAAGACAAACGACCTTTCAAGGAAAGTAAAATTATGAATATTACGTTAATTTTGAGACTCCCAAAGTAGTTATGCATATTACATGAAGGAATTAGCATAATTATTAAGAGTTAGATTTCACAAAAACCGCGATTTCTTTATTTATGTTATGCTTGAATCGTCCTTAATATGGAAATTCGTAATGCTAGCATTATTGACGTACTTAGTTGAGGTTTAATTACAAATAAAAATGCTATTTATCTTTTACATGCTTGAAGTGTTGAAGTTGTACTGTTTTGTGTTGAAGTGTCCATAATTACTGTAGCTACGGCCATAAAATACTTTTAGTTTTTTACAACCGATGCGCTTTCTTTTTCTGATCTTCCGCAACTAAATGTGATTAAATATATATATATATATGTATATTAAATATCAATGGTAGAGTAAAGCTGAGTCCTACAAGGAACTGCCGGGAGTAAAACAACATCTTGCATTCAATCATTGCCAACTTGACATTCGGCTACCTCGCAACCTCATAGTTTTATTGTAAGACGCGGATATGCAAGTGAATTTTTGAAGTGTTGCCTGAGTTTATTTCATATCACCAGTTTCCTTAAGGTATGCTGTGTATCATTACTTCCTAGAATTTGATCCATAATAGCAACTCTATTTAATGATGTAGTGTAGTGCGATGTCTTTTATTTTCTTCATTATAAGACATAATCTTACCACTGAACATTTGGAACAATACTTGATTGAAACTTACAGAATGTTAAATAGGTAATTTTTATATCATGTAATGTTACTGTACCTTTTATCGCCTATCAAAGGATAATTTACTAATTGTATTTTCATTATTTTTTTTTACTTCATAATCAGCATACAATTAGAAATGGAAATCAGCATAAGTACAATTAGAATAGTTTGAAGTAAAAAAAAAAATGAAAACTTACTTTTTTGTGTTCCTAAAAATCATTTATCTAAACAAAATTTTTCTACAAATTTTCGTGCATATTTCAAGCATTTTTCTTGCATATTTGCATTTGTTTTTAATTAAAATAATTTTTAATAACACGCAATTCATTCTGTTCTATTCTATGCAACCTTGGAACTAACAAATGTCACGGTCTGTCACATGTGCGATCGATGACCGATTAACAAATCCAAGCTTATTTTTCTTCCATAAAACAGTAAATCGTATTGCCAATATTTCACCTGTTTACATAAAACAATAGTGTATGTTATCAAGGTTGGTATTTGTATTTTGGGCTGGTGTCCGCAACTCCACGACGAAAGCGCTTATTTTGCGTATCAAGGTAGGTAATAAGGGTTTCGATAGTAAGGCATGGTGTCATGTGTGTTAATGTCAGCGGCGGGAAGTCCACGTCCGTCGCGTACGTCCGGCACAAGAAGTGGGCAACACGGCTGCGGGAGGAATGTGTGCCACGTGCCACTTGCCGAAGCACTCGACGTGACGCACTCGGCCGTTGCACCCCTTTCACGCGACGTCTTCAACGCTCTACAAATCGAATCAATCTATCCTAATGAATATTGATGCGTGCTCTTTAGTGACTCAATAGATATACGAACTTATACTAATCCGCCATAATTCCGGATGCATTGATTTCTCATATTATAGAACAAAAACAGAACTCGAAGAAATTACTCAAAAGGTTGTTTACCATGCTTTCATAACAATAGATGTGCGCGTTCGTTGCCATCTTTTAACCGACAGGAAGTGTTTAGAGAAAACTCGCGTATTTTCCATTGATGAGTCACCCGGATGAACTTTAACAATAGATGCCTACTAAAACAATGTGTTAAATGTTTGCATTAAAGCCTATTAGTTTTTTTATTCATTATGACAAAATTGCAGACATATTTTCCTTTGTTCTCCACTTTTCACGTTTGTTGCCACTTATACTGGTACACAGAAGAATTAATTAAGATAGATATCATTACACGTACCCGTATGTCTCGGTGTTTCTTAATGATTTAAGTGCAATCCAAAATGATGAAATGAGGCAATTCCACGATAGGTATGACCATTAAGTTTCATGCAACACCTACATCGCTTTAATCTCGGAGTTCAGCTGCTTTGTTCCCAAGATTCATCATTGTGAAATAAGTTTTTGTAGCAGATATACCACTACATCATGATGAAATATAAATTACTATACAAAATTAAATTACTCCTTGATAACCTTACGTTTCATCCATGCAATTTGCAGCTGGATCATGGCGGGGGAGAAGACATAACAGCACGATCGACCTAGTTGTTCGCGTTAAATGACCATATGGATAATGAAGATGATTATCTCAAGGTTCATCTACATTCGCTGGGATATGTACGATTGTTCTAAACTTTGGCCCTGTCATGTATGCTCACTTAATAGACTGTACTTTATTTTGCAATGGGTTGATAACCTTGAACATGTAACAAATAGGATGTCTTCTATTTGTTGACCTTCTAATTTCACCTTCATCTCTGATTGCTTAGTCTATATTGTTTGTGTTTTATTTATACTTTATATTCTAATTTTATATTGAAATACCTGAGGAGTTTCCAACGAGACTGCGTCCATGCAGTGGCGGCGGCAAATGTTCCTCGCGTCAAGCCAGTCCACCTCCAAGTTGCGGGTCGGGGCATGCTCCCAGCTGAAGAAGTACGAGTGGAGGACTCCTCGAGCGTCGCGGTACGTTGAGTGTCGGACTCCTATGAGGATACAAACATTTGGTCAGAAGGGTAATTACTTCACTTATAGCAATTCTTTACAATATGTAAGCAGTATACGTCTACAAGGTCGGTGAGGTGGGTCCTTCCCACATAAGTGAGAAACCCGCATGAGGAAGAGGGCAGAAAATGGTGTACTAAGAACTTTGCACAAAAGCATCTCACCTATTGAACAGTCGATGACGACAGATGTAGATAGTTACTTTAAATTTCGAAATGGTGTTTATCTAAAACGTCTTGTCGTTCACAAGTTTGCCGTTTGCACAACACCGCACGTTGTCCTAATTCACACAACCATTGCGGTGAATCTATGCAAGTATTTTAGACATGTCTATTATTATCTAAGACCCTATTTGTTCAAACTCCATAGGCATACGGATCAATAGACAGAGAGATTGACTCTAATTCATAAATGAATGTGCCGATAAATGGCTTGCTTAACTTATCGGTAACCTTTGGAATGCATCTATCATCATTATATTAGATACAGCACTGGATTTCATTTAGTTAGTAGACTGCCAAATTGCTGTCATAATTAGCAGAAACTTTTTGCTCACAAAAGGTTAATAAATACATTATGTTGTTCGTGGGTATTAAAACTCTCGCTTTAATGCGAGGCATTATCGTTCAAAAGTGTGCAATCAAAATGAAGCCATCGTCATGTCGTTAAATGAAGCGATTCTTTCGTAACTAGAAAGTTCATTGATGTATTTACACATGGTTAATTGCCTGCCAGAATAAAATTCGCGTTAGTAATATTGACATAAACAAAATTCATTCAACAAAAGGATATTTTGTACCGGAAACATATTGCGTATCTTCCGTGAAGAATGTAATTTTAGGAATGTCATCTTACGTAATAGTGAATGGCTGAGCGTAAATTAAAAGTCATAGATCATTGGTAAATGTTTCCATAGTTGTTACTTCCCGAGGAAGTGCACTTATGTAATTGTCTTTAAGTGCGTAGGTATGTGCTCTTATTGAAACATCCCAAAGCTAAGATAACAATGTGATTATATGATTATTGTTTATCTTTGTACCTGCCTACATGTATACCGAACATGTTAAACGAGCATTGTTATTTCGCATTTCTGAGGAGAAAGTTGTGAAAGAAACCAACTTGTCTTGCTTCTCATTTTATGTGATTGCAAAATTATTCAAAAACAAATTATTATAAATGGCTACTTATGTATTCAAATTATGATGATTTCGGCCAATGGTTATTTTTTTTTAAATTTTCGACTGATACAGTACCTATTTGAATCCTGGTATTTTTGGGAACGATTCTACGAGCAATGTGGGTACTACCTGCGACGTAATATGTGGCCACATAAAACTAACAAAGAATCTTTGTTCGCTTTGTGAGGGAGTTTACCATGAATACATCGTTCGTTTGTGATTGCCAGTGCGCTCCCAAATGACATCGTATGGGACATGCCACACCTTCAATGCGGGCTCTGAATTGCGAAATATCCACTGATTTCCCATAAGGCAAACCGTTCGTGTACCTACTCGAAAAGTTGTCAACAATCATAATACTTTACTGGTTTCAACTATATAATTAATAATTATATATTGAGGTGCTCGTACAGGAATGACTGCAAAACGTGCTTAACCAGTAATTCATTATAATCTCCTGAATCTCCTTTTTTAGATTTCTGAGGATGGTAGGTACATAACTGAGAGACCTAGAGTCGACTAGCACTTACTAACTTAAGAGTCCTCTTTACATATATGGAGAATCATCACTTTGAAGGTAAGCTACCAGTTACTACGTTCGTAGACTTCGTAGCATCATTCTGAAGTATTAAAACATTCTGTGCCAACATTTCGTTAGATAAGCAATAAACAGAATAACTTAAAAATAAACACTTGTAGAAAATATAGGTTTATATAGCTTTTGCTAGCTGCTTCGCCCGCGTGAGAGTAGGTTTCTCCATACAAACTTTGGACACCGTTTTATCCCCTTAGGGAGTGACTTTTGGGATATTCTTAGCGCATGCCACGTCACAATAACCAACGGCGTGGCTAATTTCAGCGCAATCCGTTCAGTGGTTTGAGCCGAGTGTGTTGAAGGATTGGTCAGTAAAGGTTGCCTTTTATACTCGTCTATACAACATTATTTTTATTATATGCGAAACCTGAGTATAGTTTGTTCAGAATCAGTAACTGATTCGATTCAATATTTTTTACACCATGTTATATTTTTCCCCAAAACTATTTATGGTAGGTCACAAGTTAGACACCACTGACACTAAGTACAAAACGGGTCACGACAGGTCATTGCGGGCATTAGGCGCCAGCGCACAGTTGAATGCGGGAGCAAAACAACCCCTCAGCCGCCCGGAAGTAGGCATGGGCTAACTATGTCCGATAAAAGATTGGATATGATATCTGATATCACTCCAAGTAAAGATATATGTAGATCCGGTTAATATATCCACGCTTAATATATCCAGGAATGAAGTAACTCCATAAGGAGCGAAGGAGCGAGGATATGTTTGGGTCTAGGATAGATAGATAATTCCGATATATAAATAGATCCACGAAATGAGGCATTCCAAATAATTTCAATGTAACTCAAAACGAATAAATCACATAATATGACGAATAAACACGTAATTATCGCTCAAAAGTTGCAAATATTATTGTAAAAAGTATAAACAATAACAGAAAACTCTTTGATTTCAAGCGGGAACACTTTACCTTTTACTGTTCCAAAAGCTACTCCATCGCTTCTTGCTTATATTCATAAACACACGGTTTGGTGCCGTCACTCAGTTCGGTTTCGGTCGGAGTGGGTCGGAGTTACTCGGATATAGGATATATTAATTTTTATGAAAGGGAAGGAGTGGATATGTGTCCGCTTAGGGATATATATCCGAAGATATAGCT
Source organism: Leucania comma (assembly GCA_958295575.1). Classification (NCBI taxonomy): domain Eukaryota; kingdom Metazoa; phylum Arthropoda; class Insecta; order Lepidoptera; family Noctuidae; genus Leucania; species Leucania comma. Next base: position 11,442,574 of record OY282468.1, read on the forward strand.
GTGTCCGGAGTTACCCATGCCTACCAGGAAGGCCTGGTAGGCATGGGTAGCTCTGTATAAGGGTGACTTATGTATATATTTGGGTGAAAAACCACGTCTCATAACTTTGTGATTTTTTATTATAGTTATGAATTTTTTTACATAGATTCTATTAATAAAAATTCTAGATATATGTGTTTCGGGTTTCGCATATACTAAAAATAAGATTGTATATAGATTAACCGTGAACCGTGTATTGAGTTCAGATTTCTATCAGTGAAAAAAATGTATGACCACTCATTCCAGAGACCACTGTTTTACAAATATCCAATCAATTTAACCTCTACAAAAATTTTAATTTACGACATTACCCTAATTTAAATTATTTCAGGCATTTGTATTCTTATTTCAAACTTTTATGTCAGCATCGCACCTAAGATTAAATAATTAAATTAATATAATAAACATGTAAGAGCCAAATTCACCAACAAACTAATCGCGATTCGTTCAAAGAAAACGCAGTTTGAGCGACTAATCGAGATTATAGCTTCATTTTGCGTTTCACCACGATGTATTGAACCTAGTTTACGTTAAACTCAGTTTCAATTTTTTTGTTGTCGCCCATGTTTATGCCTCGGGTCTTTAAACTAGATTACGCTGAGCTAAGTTTAGTTGAACTAAGTTTTTATAGTGAATGATGAAATCAGCCCTAAGGAGGTAGATAATATTCTCTAACTACAGTTAACTAGTTCATTTGTCTAGCAACCGGTTTGAAAGCTCTTCACCTAAGTCTCAGATTATTACCGTAATTATCTCGAGCTATTTAGATTTATCCGATAACAGAAATCATCAGCCTGATGTAATAACTTTTTTATTATTTAAATTTTATAGGTAGGTATGCACCTTTATGTTATATTGAAACTTTCCGTAAGGTTTACATTTATCAGGATTTTATAATCTCGTGAGATTTATAATTAATTCTCGGTGTTCGCAGTAATCCGGTGATGGGTTAGTTAGAGGAGTACAAGAGCTCACAAAGTGCGTTCTGACTTGGAATGAGCCCGATGCATCTGTCAAAGATTAACATTAAGTTCCTGTGAATTGTTACTATTTTGGTGTACAATAGTTTATTCTATTCTATTCTATTGCGATATTAACCTTTGATGCAGGTCCAAAATGACCACACTGGGCACATCTTCCAATCTTATTTCTCTCTTTCGATTCATTATTTCAGCCGAAATGCCTCCTCCAAATGTCACCACAACAAACGCTCCTATGCGTCCCGCATCCATCTCATTCCCGTGACTCTCACCAGGTCATCGGGCCATCTTGTGGGAGGCCTTAACCTAACCTAACGCTGCTTCTTGCTGTGCGTGGATGCGCACTCCAGAACCTATCGACCCCATCGACCATTCGTTCTACTAGCAATGTCTAAATGTCCCTGCCCACTGCCACTTAAGTTTGGCGATTCTTCGAGCTATGTTATTGACATATCCCGAAGAATCGTCAAACTGGATCGGCAGGAGAACCAAGATGGTTCTCCTGCGAATATCTTCACTCCTGATGCGATTACGTAAGGAAACTTCGAGCGAGCATCATTTCCATTGCCCTTTTGGGTGACTTAAAGCCTGCTGATGAGGCCCATTGGAAGCGACCACGTTTTAGTGTCATATGTCATTATTGGCAACACGCACGCTTTCGTCTTGAGACACTGTGGTATGTCGACGAGAAGCTATCGCGCAGTTTTCCAAACACTGTCCACCCGAGTTGGATTCGACGATTGACCCAACTGGATGTCTGTCCCAGGTAAACTTAACCGTCCAAAACTTCGAGTTTAGAGTTTTCGATCTTGATACGCGTAGGTGCCGCATGTTTGTTTACCATGACTTTGGTTTTGTCAATATTCATTTTAAAACCCAGTCTTTCGGAAGCGCTACTGATGTCCCAGCCGAGTCGGATTAGATGATCGTCTTGTTCGACCCTAATAACTATTGATTATACTATTTTGTTGTAAGTTATTTATCGTAAAAAGAATTAACAGTCTTGATCTCTAATACACTACGGTGCGAATGCAGTATTCAATGACCTAATAAAAGTACGTAATAAAATTAATAGATTATTCCGGATGATATAAAATTAAATTATTTAAGAAGTTAATGCTTTTTAAGATTGATGGTCCTGTACGTAAAGCGCTGCGAAAAAGCAGCTAGTTAGTTTACTACCACTTATTAATGTCATTAGTGGTGTCGTGCCATGCGTCTCAATAGGTTACCACATTGTCTACACTACACACTGACTAACAGCTTCAAAATAAATCAATACATGTTGTATTCTTATCCTTAAAAATTATAAAACTAAGTTTCCACCGCGTCTGTTTGTCGGTCTTTTATCGATAAACTCAAACACTACTGAATGGATTTTCACTAATAGACAGAGTAATTCATGAAGAAGGTTTAAGTGTGTATACATCAGTGGTATACGTGCATATTGTAATATACAAAAACCAAGAACGTCAAAAATTTCTAACACCCGTGCGAAGCTGGGGCGGGGCTGATAATTGCTTAAGCAGTTAGCAGTAATTTTTTTTTTGGGAACAGTAGATCTTCAAATGCGTATCTTGTAACAGGTACTGTTTATTAGGATGTACACGTGTTTAGATATTAACTAACTTTTCAATGGTTTTCTTCCTGGGGCTGGATGCTTGATGGTATGTAATATGTAGAAAAAGCAGTTCATGCGGTAATTTTAAAGTTCTCGGTGTTTTTATTTAGCACCCTACTTTTTAAACATTGCATTCAGCACTGAGCAAGAATGCGTTACAGAGGTGCGTGAGATGCAATGTGTAGTGGCCTACTTAGTTAGTGATTTATATACGCAGCTGCAAAATATTTTTTCAAATTGTTTTAAAGAAATTTTAAGGGATGAAAAAAATATTTTATATTTCCAGTACTTATACTTCAAGTCAAAATAGCGATGATTAATAACCTCAGCCATACCATAGGATTCAGTTTCATTATAATTTTATGTTGTATCTTATTATTTTGGACCTGTCTAATCTTACTTTTGTCGCATTCTGTTTTGCGTAGGTGTGTGTAGGAGTTCAGATGGCATGCTCTAAATTTACCGTCTGCTACGTGTGAACGTGCTTTGATTCTAAACAGACAATGGCACATGCTACTTTAAATCTATGTCCTATGACCCGGCACGTCCATCGAATGCAACCTCAATATAACAGCTAAGGAGGACAACGAACTATAGTGGCTACACAACACCATCGCGAGAGTTGATTATCCAGTAATTTCGATCTTATTCGATTTGGCAAATTGGCACCGAGTAATTCCTAACCGTGGCCGTATCATAATAACCCTTTGATTACGTAACTACTTGGATTTTTTAAGTCTGCAGTATACTTACTGTTTGCACAGCTCCTAGGGTCCGGTAGAGCTAGACGCCTCTGGGCATCAGCCACGCAGAGTACGGCCATCAAGGCGACGGCCGCCAGGCACACGTGCCGGCTCATCTGTGTAGAGAAAAACCATCAAGTCATATTGCGTATTTCAGATTTTATGTCATAATAAAGGAAGCTTTGATTATAGGCAATTGTTGTGGGCAAGACTGATGATGCAAGCCACTGATTGGTGTGGTCAATTCAGACCATGCTACCGCGGCCGCCTCTCGACTCGGAGTTGCCGCCGCTCAGCTGGCGATACTGACACCGGTGTCGGGCGCTCGTTTTGACGAAAGTGGTCACGGGTGAGCCCGTATTGCAAGTTCGCTTTCTTTTAGTTATGCAGAGCACGAATGCTCGAGGACAATCGATACGTGAGATGAATTTATTTTGTTGTATTTGTGAAAGCAAAACCCGCCTCGCTGACCTCCTTGCTGCGAGTTTAAATGTTTGCGTGAAAAGCTACTCAGTGCGAGAAATCGTCGATTTGGGACGCATTTTATAGTAACGGAAAGCCGCGTCGTTCACTTCATGTCACGAAGCTTGTTTAAACATAAAAATGAAAACGTCTTCTTATGCAACTTCACAAGTTTTTGTTAGGCAAACATGAATCACTTTTTTTGGTCAGACACCTGCCATGGAGAAAATTATTATGTAAAAAGTCGTGTCTGTTGTATGAATCGGTTTCATTCAGTAGTTTATTTATCACTTTGTAACAAAAACAATCTATGTTAACAGTTCCAGTATTTTCACCGAAGCTCGTCTGATTTTTGTTAATTATAGTATCTACCTAAGTTCTGTATAGTCTTAATTTTTTAATAATTTTGAATGATTCCATTCGCATGAAGAATACACAGTATTATTTGATATACTTATGTAAATATTCAATTTCTTATTGTAAAATGGTTTTTTCTTAAAAATATGTGGTTTTCAAGAAGTGCGAAAAGCCCGATTTCACTACGATAAGTTAGAACTTTCTGCTGGAATAATCTATTATTGCAAATGCAGATGCTATTTGGAGATGTTTAAAAAAACCACTCACAACAAATAAGTAAATTTCACTTCAAAAATAATGATAGCGTCGATAAAGGCAGCGCGTACCTCTGAAATAATATCGAACGGAGTAAGTGGATGATGCGCTTGCGTGCGGCGGTCGGTGCGCGTGCGGCTGTACGCGGGCACAGGTGTAGCGTGCAACGGTGTCGGAGAGACTGACGCAGCCGGAGCTCTCCTCTCTAATTAAGCCTCCGACATTCATTCACTTTCACTTCCAATACCAGAGAAGACCCACCCGCCGCTGCGCCGCACCTCTTCACCATACAGAACCTAAAGACCTTCTGGAGGTCGAAGCCGGATACGAGAGTGAGTTTACATAAGAAATACTAGTACCGTACACAATTACAACTCAAATTAAATAAATTGCTCAGCTTTGAGTAAACTCGTGACCCGATTTCAACAAAGCTTTGTTTGGCATTGTAGAGGCAACAAAAACCTTCAGTCACAAATAGCTTAATCGCACCATCACCAATATAGACAGATAGTTCTAGTGTACTATAATACGATACGACTCTATTAAAATTGATTAATAAAACAATTTGTTTTTTAGTCTGAATTCTTACCAAAAACAGATAAACGGAAAGAACAACTACAATATTTTTATGTGAATAGTGAATGCAATGCTAGACTTAATTTTGCCAAGATTTACTTAAAAAACGACCTTGTTCCCCAAAATTAAACGTGTTGTAACGTTTGCGTTTGACTTTAAACCATCCTTAACATTTTAAAATGTATTTAGGATTAGATTACTCCAAGTAGTTATCTACTATTCATGTTTCTATCATATATATTTTTAAATTAAATTACACAACACACAACAGGTATACAGAATTACACACATGTAACTTATAAAAACTTAGTCAATTTCAAACTTACTGTTAGGTTAGGTTAGTCACTGTAATTTTGGTTTTTCTGGTTTAATTAGTTATTTACTACTTATTCTTTGATTTGACCTTGAGCTTTTTTTACAAGGCTCACCCAATTATTTTCAGGTTTATTGAGGACCAAGTGATAATTATTAAGGATACTTGATAAGTTACCTATAAACGAAGAAGTCTCCGTCTCATGCATGACTATGTCGCACGCACGCCATTCACTGCACATAACAAAATCAGAACATTGAACATTAAGCAAGCGGATAGGTAAGTTAGGTGACCGCAAATCGAGTAGGTACTGTTTACCCATATACTGTAATAAGTAAAAAGTAGTCTTATTGTACACAGACAGTCACACCACTAACTAAATACAGTTTTACTATTCTACACCTTAGTCAAAACTTCATCTTTGACATTACAAAGCTCTTCTTTTTAAACAGTAGGAATTAAAAAAATATTATATACAGCCCAACTTTGTAAATACTAGCTTTATTTTGAACATAATTTCGCAGAAGTTACAGCTATGCTAATATCTTTTTGAACATGCTACGAGCTGTAATTGTAGCTTTGCATTGAGAGACCCTGTGTTTAGTTTTGTTTTCTGAGCATTTTAAATAATCATAGCTTACGACAGCAAAAGTTTTCCTTAGAGGATAAGTGATTCAACTGAGAGCTTTGCTTAAATCATAGCTTCGTAAAAACAAGAACCTTGCCTATAGAATACTAGCTTCCGACAGTAACTTAACACTTAAAAGTATAATAGTAGAAAATATTATAAGTAAAAACCAAGATCATTACATTAGCATACGTATTTTCTTGAGCTTTAAATAAAATAAGAGCTTAGGGCCTGTGCAGACCACACCACGGTTTTATAAGCGCACCGTCAACGTGCGTGAAACGTGCATCGACAGCGCGCTTTTATCCCATAGAAGGTCAGGCTGCGTCTGACTCGCGTGCGTATCGCGTCTGTATCGCTACAAACGCGCATCATCGGCGCGTTTAAAAAACGTGTGCTCAAGCTGTAAGTTTTATTTAGCGTATTTTCCTATTAGGTTATTTCATAATAATTATGAGCTTTAATTTTTCTTCTTAGTCGACTTCTTCTAGCGCAGTGATCGTGGTCATATTTTATCGTCTGATACGTTGGCTGCGGCTGCTGCGTGACTTCTCCATCTCTCTCTATTCCTGGCACTGCGTTTGCATTTGACAAGAGAACACTTCGAAGATGATTTGAAATGACTGTCCATCTTGTGGACCGGCCGCGAAAACGTTGGCACCTCTACTTTTCGTTTAGATTCAATAATCGTTTCGAAGAGCGTTCGTTGTGGATAATATGTCCAAACATCTTTAAGATATAGAACGGAACTCTTAAAAAAATCATAGCAGAACTGTCGTAACAAGTAAAATTGCTTTGTTTATACATTTAGTCGGTTACTGATTGAAAGGAGATGGGGATACCTACATAGAACTGATCTGGTGATGAAGCCGGTTGGTAGGTAAGAACCGGAATTTTGTAATAAATCAGTGTATCCTGGCCATGTTTGGTATTATTAGAAATGTCATGATGACTTGATGATGGAACCGAATTTTTAAGTTTGGCTAAAGGAATTGGCTGACAACTAAAAAGTGTGAAATTCGGCGGCGATCTCTCGCGTCGGGCCTTGGTTCAGGCCATGCCCCGGAGCGAGGAGGAGTGGCAGGCGGTCGCCTCCTTCTGCGAAGCAGTAATGCTAGCAAAGGAGGAGGCCGACCGCATCAGGCAACGGCGCACACGCCGCGCCGCCGCCGGGATTCCGATCCCGATTTCCGGCCACCGTTGGCGCGGGCTCGCGGACGGCGGGTAATGGGCAGGTCGCTGTCCGTCCGTCCGGTAACAGACCAGTCCGAACCCAAGTCGTTTACGACGCGCCTCAAGGAGTTGTCAGCAAACTGTAGGGGCCCAGCAGGGCCGAAACCTACTGGGGCCAAAGGTTATGTGAAAATGAAACCCGGGGCCCTGGGACGAAGGTAATGAAAGAAGCAGTGTAGGTTTTTGGTCAGTCAGAGTCTGACACTATCTCCCGCCCCACCCAAGGGCGGGATTTGTCATTGGATGATTTTACCTACTCTGGACAACTTTGGACAACTTTGCAAATGTTGATTTCAGGTACCTAAGTTCAGTTGATTATTGGATGTCGTACGATTCACCATCATCATCTTTTTTTTTATGGTAGGTAAAATCATCCAATGACAAATCCTGCCCTTGCGTGGGGTGGGAAATAGTGTCAGATTCTTACTGACTAAAAAACTACCCTGTTCCATTCATTGCCTTCGTCCCAGGACCCCGGGTGACATTTTCACATAACCTTCGGCCCCAGTAGGCTTCGGCCCTGCTGGGCCCCTACAGTTTGCTGACAACTCCTTGAAGCGCACCGTAAACGACTTGAGCTCGGACCGGTCTGTTACCGGACGGACAGCGAGCTACCCATTGCCCGCCGTTCGCGAGCCCGCGCCTACGGTGGCCGGAAATCGGGATCGGAATCCCAGCGGCGGCGGCGGCGTGTGCGCCGTTGCCTGATGCGGTCGGCCTCCTCCTTTGCTTGCATTACTGCTTCGCAGAAAGAGGCGACCGCCTGCCACTCCTCCTCGCTCCGGAGCATGGCTTGAACCAAGCTCTGGCGCGAGAGATCGCCGCCGCCGATCGCCCCCACAAGGACACCACGGGGCACACCTCGACTGTGTGCTCCACCGTGTCCTCCGGGCACCATCATCATCATGGTTTTATCACGGTTTATTGTGAGGCCAAAATCAGAACTGATTATTTCTAGAAGCAAAAGAATCCATTGTATGCACAGATATAGATAGACATAGATAACGCAAGCATCACGATCTGTATGAAAACCAAGCGTGCCATTTTTTGACTACCTATTATGGCATCACAAGCACTATTTAGTGAAGACGCCGCCGCGTACGGCGTCCCCCTCGCTTCACCCCCACACCAACAGCACAATTAACCATTTTTATATTTTTAACTGCACCTGACTAGCGCTGTACTCCGATGCAGACTGAGCGCGAAAGTGACCACTTACGATTTTTGTACGTAAGCTAGGCACGCGAAGTAGTTGCTCTTGCGTTATCTAGGTATATATATATCTGTGATTGTATGTCTGCTTGTAGAGCTATCGTTACAGCTTTACTGTGTACAAGACCTTTCCTTTTTTATAGCATAACTTCATCTTTAAAAAAGCTTGCAAAAATGCTCTTCTACCCCTCTCTGTTCAGAGCAGAGAGAATCTTTGTTAGTGGAGTCCAGCTCGTCCTACCATCTCCGTCTGGGCCTGCCACGATCCTACTGAGTGAATTTGATTCATAGATCACCATTTTTCAGAGATACCATCAGGACTGGTGTCTAGCCAGTCAAATCCATTTGATGGAACGGATTGCTGTATTTTAAACCCAGTCCACAAGTTTGTGATCTCATTTTCGGAAGGAAGCTATCGAACGTGTTGTGGTGTTTTGTATTGTGCTTAACCATCTTTTGCTGGTCAAAGGAATGAGCATGGAAGAGGTTAGATATTTCTTTCTTTGAATTGTTTGTACCTAACTGTCCAACGCCGCGTGGTCTGTTTGTATCCCAAGCAGCACAAAAGGCTGTACAAGGGCTGTATATAGGTTCAGGTTTACACTCTAAGCTGTATAGTAAGCTGTATATAGGCTGTATAAGCCTATATACAGCCCTTGTAACTCCAAAAAGGGCCCACATATACAGCCTATATACAGCGTTAAGTGTAAGTGGAGAATAAAAGCTGTATATTGGCTGCGTGTTGGCTGTATATCGGCTGTATAAAGGCGTTTTTGTACACCCTAAGCTGTATATCGGTGTACAATTACACTTTAACTCTACAGATATTCAATTATAACTATCATATACAGCAAAAAGCTGTTAATTGGTGTAAGAATACGAAAGAATCCAAACTTAAAGATTATTTTTTATAATATTTTACTAATGGTGACTACGCCATATACATTTAGTTTTAAATATAATATGTTAAATTGGACTTGTTGACCTTAGTAATATGGTGATTTTATAGTGCCGATTTAATTTCATTGTAAAAGTGTGTATATTTTCGGTGAAAATATTAACGCGCCAGCGAAATAATCAATTTTAACATCAAGGAAAATAGTAAATACGGTAAGTAATGTTATTATTTTTTTAGGTTATATTAAAAAAATATGTTGAAATAATAGGTATAAATGCAAATCAACCGTAATTCAAGCTGATAATCATGATATGACTTTAGGCTTTTGCCAAATAAGCCTTTTATTATGTTTATAAAATCAATATGTACATTGCAAAATGGCGACAGCTTGCATAATAGAGTATTTTTACGACCTAGGCTGTATAATAGAGTATTTTTACGACTTAGGCTGTATAATAGAGTATTTTTACGACTTAGGCTGTATAATAGAGTATTTTTACTCCATAATCTGTGTAATTGTTCATAACAAGTACGTACATTTCTAACCATCTTTAGAGATACGTATAAGGAATAAAAAATCCTCAGCTACCTACGACTAAATCTCATATGTCCGAATACAATTTAACAATTTATATACTTATTTTGAAGTAGTGAGTAAGATTTGTAACCGATCTTTCATCTATTTTTCAGTAAAGGTACAATAAGGCCTTTGACTTGGTCTAATATCAAGGTCACGAGAATCAGAAGGCGATCTAAAATTACTAAGCGAGTGATTAGACGTCGGACGCATTGGTGAAGGATGACAGTTCTAACCCTCCAGATCATCGTGGGATTACATCAAAATGCTGCGTATAAAGTCTATTATTATCATCATTGAAGAAGCAGATTGTGATCTATTACTTTATCTTCTCCAATAAATTATACTTTACTATCTCTACTGTCTGTTGTATTTAAATAAATTATCTGTATTTGTAATATTTAAATATTTCCTTTTGACCTTCCTCTTAATTCAATGTTTTCTCTTCACCACCCTTAGTTGATTGGTACAGAATACCTACAGCATTTTGTTTTTTGTAGTTTTGGGTTAACCTCAACCATAGAAACTATTTAGGTTCCAAGTTTCATGGCCTTATGAGTTATGTGCCTTTAGTTTTATTTTATATTAAAATATCCACCAATTGCTCGGATATTTTTTTTTCTGGAATGAATTCTTGCTCCGATTCGATCACGAAAAAAAAATTATTTTTTTTACGTTTTTGTATTCTATTGGTACTTGCACGGGCGTGTCACAGGGGGGTTAAAATTTTGGTTATTTTTGACCTAGGACGCACCGTTTTCGAGATAATTGAATTTTTTTTTTTTTTAATCATAGGGCCCATAGAACGGACACGGTGCGAGTAAGTTTTTACGGAATCCTTGGTGCGCGAGTCCAACTCGCACTTGACCGGTCTTTTCCTCCATATTGATGTTCACAAAAACACAATCCGAGTGATTCCATTAGTAATACAGCCTAACGCTGTACTATAGCGTTCATTTACTCTTATAGCTGTATATCACCCTTGTAGGCAGTAGTTATAACACCACAATAGTTATAAGAGTGTACAATTACACCAAACGAATAAGAGGTATAATGGAGTTCGTTTACACCAATATACAGCAATAAGTATCATTTTACACTAATATAACACTTAGACCTGTATAAAGGAAGTGGTGACGTGCAATATACAGCCTATATACAGCTTTAAGTGTAAAACGCAGCCTTAAGTGTCAAAAAACTCTTAAAGCTGTTTAATTGAGTAAAAATACTCTGATATAGAACCATAAGCGTACGCGGATACCTTTATGCAGCCTAAAGCTGTGTTTTACACCCTTGTACAGCCCTTATACAGCTCTAAGCTGTATATCGGCTGCTTTATTGATGTTTGATACGCTTGCGTGCTGCTTGGGATGTGCTATCTACGAAATTCTTCCTTAGTGTGATTTTTTTACCACCACCTCCACAAAATCTGATTTAAAAAAAAACAATTATGAACTTTAATACGTTCGATTCGCTTGGATAGACACACACCGTAACTTACGTAGTTTATCTAACTTTCAACTGTGTTGAATGGAAAAAAACATAAAATCAACTGAAGATATTCTAAATTGATTACTTTACCTTATTTGAATTTGATTCAATTTATTATCAAATAGATCAAAATGTGGCTGGTCCAAAATTATTTTTTATTTAAGGTATTAAAAAGTATCAAGAAAAAGTAAAGTCAGGGCTCAAAGTGTACCTACTGTACGCAGTACGCACACACACACCTACGCTCACAACGGAACACTGACCTACGGGTCAGTGTTCCTAGTTTATACTAGGAACCGTATCTTGTCATCTATGTGGTTAGCACATAGAGCTAAATTCTTACAAAATTTAATAAAAATATAATAATAATGGAATAATTATAAGTAGGTAGATACTTACATAATAACAATCTATTAATTTAAAATTCAACAGGACACTCCCGTAAATACTAATTTGCATAAATGCTGCATAATGGTCCGACCACGTCGAACGGGTTATGAGAAGAATGTGTGTAGATGGCGATAAAGGAGAAGATTTGTGAATATCAAATAAATGTCGAAAATTACGTAGTATTTTATTGCACTTCCTCTTTTATCTATAATTAGTGTATATGGAATAGATAGTTTGTATGTAAGCATGTGTGTGTTGCGTAAGGTCTTGTGAATGCCTGCCAAAAAAGAAACGACTTGTAAAATTACTTTTTTAATCGTCGCTAGAGATTGATGACCTTTACATTCTTCACACGAGATTAAAAACAAAAAACAGACTTGTTTCTACTATTTTAAATAGGTACATGCATGAAAAAAAGGGACCAAATAAAAAAAATACCACACGTGATTAGTTTTCTGTTCTTAATTCAAAATTTTCTATTGAATTTGAATTTAAAACGCCTATGGTTAGCGTAGCGTTGTAAAGTTACGAGTACTATTTATATTTTGTAACCATCTACTTACTACTATCATGTGATTTACATGTACCTATATGCAACATCCAATGCATTTGTGCAATATACAAATGCAATAGCATCGGATGCGAGGTCGTGTTACTGAATGTTTTGATATAACTAACTATGCGGTACGACGAGTGAAAGTCAAATAAAACAGAGATAGTAGGTATAATAATACACCAAGCAAAAAGACATTTAAGAAAAGATTTATGTATTTTTTTTACCAACAGATTACGTTACAGTCGTTCACTTGTTTTAATGCGAGCTTACTGTAGTAAGCTTAGGTATATGTATATATGCTTGAAGTTCATGACCAATTTATTACGACGGCCTTACGAGAAAGTTTCATGTAAACAAATAAAACTGTTGTCTCTTGAATTATAATTAACATTGTTAAACGCCTTGTTGTGCAAATAAGTTCTGGCGGTTTTCGCTTTATTTTGTGGCAGAATAGTCACACCTAGGGTTACCAACTATACTGCTAAAAACAGTATTATACTGTTTTCAGCATAAAAATGCTTATACTATAAGTGTTACACTCTTAGATTACATACTTCTAGATGTAGCCATGAGACTGTAGGGAAGTGTAGCGGAAATGAGGCATATTTTATACCTACCTAGGAAATAAGTAAGAAAATTGAGACAAAACATAACATCCTTTGTCTCATTCGACGTGCCGATTTTTGCTTATCACTGTCACTGACAGGTCGACTTGGGTAAATTTTTATGTTTTTAGAATAATTTCGGCAATTAAAGTAATAGTTTTAGTGTATGTATGAGAAACAGACTCCAGTACCTAGTTAAGTTTTTAGTGTATTACAGTTGTCGTATTTAATAAAAAGTTAACACAATAACCTCAATAAAGTTTACAGTGCTATCTCATGTGCGGCCACGCGGTGGCTAGGTAGGAGGTATTTAATCTGAGGTTACACTTAAACACACACAATATTTTTTTTCAAATCCCAATATCTCCAATACTTTCAGAACGAATCAGTCTGAACTATGTTTATTTCTTGAAATGAGTACTGGCTAAAAGTGGAGTCATTTATTACCTTAGAAAAATTCTAAAATATTACTAAAATGGTCTCATATCTACTTTCTGTTCCCTCCACCCCAGCATTTACACTGAAAGAGTTTTTTCAGGAATTAATGCATAGTGACTTGAGAATACAACAGACAGATTATTTTTTGCTTTTTTTAGTGCTTACAATTAAGTATAAAATAAATAAAATACTGTTATTTTTTCTAAAATACTGTTTAAATTCTTCTCAGATCTTCTTCTTCTTCTTTGCGTGTCGATGAACTCAAACTAAATTTTTTCTGACCAATATTTCGCAACCTGTACCGCTGCGTCATTGGCCTCGTACAAATCCTGTAAAGTGCAGGTTGTTGTGCAGGATGGACAACACAGCAGGTGACGCATGTAGAACAATACTTTATTTCTTGTAGATTGCAGATAAAAAAATACTTTGTCTTGTAAAAAAAGTTGGCAACCCTAGTCACACCGCCTGTGGGCTTTAGCACCATTATAATTAGGGAAGTAGGTAGATACTGGGCGCACGCGCTTGTTTGATATAAGGTTTGTTAGGTACCTTAACAAGCTATTATCTCTTATAAAAATTAACGTTTACAAAACGAACTTGAAGAAGAAAAATAAATAAAAAACTTTACAAAAAAATACAACCGACTTCAAAAAAGTGGACCTATATTAACTTTAATTTCGGAAGGCGGTGTTTCTATAATAGTTGGCTTCGTTATTTAACACCGACTTCCGAAATTAAAGTTATTTTGCACTTTTTTGAAGTCGGTTCTTCTTTTATGTCGTTAGTCTAACCGACTAACGACATAAAGAAATCTTTCAATCAAAACAAAAAATTCAAAATCGGTCCACAATTGATCGAGATATCGTGAACATCGGATATCTATGGTGAACATACATACAAAAACGACAGTTCTGCAATGATTTTTTGAAGAGTTTCGTTCTTTATCTTCGAAGTTCATCATCAGATCAAAACGATATTTTATGGGCCAATTCGGAAGTATATATTCATTCAATCAAAGCAAAAATTTTCAAAATCGGTCCACAATTGACCGAGGTATCGGTATACATAAAAAAAAACAGCCGAACATATATAGAACCTCCTCCTTTTTGAAGTCGGTTAAAAACAAGAGAAATCGTTGGACAAACGAAACTTAACTGAACACAAACGCAACTTACCTCCCTCTTACCTGCCGTAGGGTACCTACCTATACTAAAACAAATGAAGGTACCTAAACTTACTTACCTAAGCTTGAATGCTTGTGCATATTCATTTACACAAGCATTCAAGTATAGTTACATGGAAATATTAAACATACATCCTGCGAAATACAAGCAACCGCCTACTCGGATTCTGTCTATGTTTAACTCCTTGAACGATCATTCGCTACGTTACTTACATCTTGTAAGTATTTAGAGGCTAACTGCACACTTTGCAGTCTTGCAATATTCTCGAAACGTCCCCAGCGATATCCTCGACTTAGATAATTACTACGAGGTTATTATCGAAAGGCTCGGAGAAGATGAACGTCGAGTGCCGTAAGTTGCGTAATGCCAGCGACCGGCGTCCGCACCGACGTCAGGCACATGACCAAACCGTGAGGTTATTGGTGCCCCCTGCCCCTAGCAGAAGTTACATTCCACCTTTTACTATTGCTGAGAATCTAGAATTTTAGATTTTAGAAAATGTTCGTATTCCACATTTAATTCTGATTCGTGATTTTGTTATATCATCAGTTAAGTCATTGATTATTATGTACATATCATTCGTCCGCATCATACTAGTCCTGTTTTTATATTTCTATGTACCAGTCAGTACCTACACAAAGAGCTGATTGAATAGTTTGCTTTGCAAGAAGAAAAAACCGGGCAAGTGCGAGTCGGACTCGCGTTCAGAGTGATCCGTACAAACCAATTTATGAAAAAGTTCAATTCCCGGATTGAGTCTCGACAATTTTTCCGAATCCCAAAAAAGTTTTTTCTTATAACTTTACCACAAATCAGTTTTCAGATTTTTTCCTATACTTGTGCTATATGAGACCTAGCTACAAGCTAAATTTCAGAATTCTAGGTCAACGGGAAGTACCCTATGAAATTTGATTTCCTCGAGAGTGTCGAAATATGAGTTTTTGCGAAAAAAAATATATGGCCGTGTTACATACACGGCCATATTTTTTTTTTTCGTAAACTTTGATTTCGTAAAGTTTGATTTTTTCACAGCTTCAAGAGACTGCAGACTTGAGTACCTATATGGTTTTAATTTCAACTCGATACCTCCAGGCGTTCCCGATATAAAGGGTCTTGACAGAAAGACGGAAAACAAAGTGATCTTGTAAGGGTTCAGTTTATTAATTATTATTTTTTTATAAACTAGTATTTGACTACAATCCTACCTGATGGTAAGCAGTTTTTTCCTTTTGAGGTACGGAACCCTAAAAACCATAAGATAGGTAGAAATTAGGGAATGCAATCCCGACTCGAGATCGTAAATTCGAGATCCCGCGGGATTAGAAATATCAATCCCCCGGGATCCCGAAATTTTCGGGATCTCGTCTAGTTTAAAAAAAATATCATATGACTGAATACGATGAAGACTGCTTGTATATGATAGTGAGGTTAATTAAAACAAAATATTATTTGAAAGAAAACAAAAGCCTTTATCCTTTAATATTACTTTACCTAAATAATTAACAATTTTACTAACATGAAAATAATAAAAACATAAGTAGGTATAGCTCAAGGAGATTAATAAGTAGTTACGGGTGATTTTAAAAGTAAAAAAACAAAGTGTATCAAGGGCGTCTAATGTCCGTTGCAATGTACCCTAGCTGCTGAGAAAGCCCTCTCCGACTCACACTGGTTGACTGCAAAAACATCCCCGTGTTCCTACATACTCAAATAAATCCATTTCTTTTTTAGGTTTCCGTAATCAGCGTAGTTTCGCCATGTCTGTCTGTCCGTCCGCGGATAATCTCAGCGACTGTTAACACTAGAGAGCTGAAATTTGGTATCATTATGTAAATTAATCAAGCCGACAAAGTGGTAAAATAAAAAGTGGAAAAAATGTTTTACTAGGGTACCCCCTCTACAAGTAAAATGGCGAGTCTTTTTGAGGTGAAGCCGTACGGTGGAAGTTGGGTCTGAGCAGTTGTGTTGCGATGTATAACGGGTATGATGCACCAGCTGTTGTTGCGTCGGACGTTTGATCGTGGAGGGTAGCGGGATCCGAAGCACGGTGCTCCGCTGGCCGACCGCAGGTAGTTGGGGGCCCAAGTAGTGTGCCAGCCACACATGAAAGGCTGCCCCGCCAACTGCGAAAAATCCCAGGGTGGCCCCATCGTGCCGGTTGGCGACCGGATGAGAGGACCCGATGGCGATCCCTGGGGGGGTTCGGGCGTCCCCGCAGTCTCCAGATTAACCTTCCATTGGCGCGGCAACTCTGGTTGTGTTGTTGGGTTTAACATCGCATCACCTCGCTCAACTGCCATCTTCCATCAACCCTATTCACTCCATTAAAAAAATTATGAAAGGTAAAAAGAAAAGTAAGTGTGTACAGCGGATGCACGTCCTCTCCTTCAAAGTGCACCTCTCTAATATTCGAGGACTGCACTCCAATCTCGATGCGGTCCACCACCATCTAGAGACTGACAAGCCACACTTGCTTTTCTTGACGGAGACTCAGATTAGATGTCCGTCAGATGCGGCGTACCTCAACTACCCGGGATACTCATTGGAGCATCATTTTCTGCAGCGTGCCGGGGTCTGTGTGTACGTCCGTAATGACATCTGCTGTCAATGTCTCCGTCACCTTGAAGACCCAAATTTTTCCACGCTATGGCTGTTGGTGGACACTGGTATAGACAAAATCGTCTATGCCTGTGTCTACCGATCGCACAGCGGTGATCAGGAGACGACTCGAATGTTTGACCAGCTCAGTGAAGCCGCCGATAAGGCTCTGCATCGGCACCCTGATGCGCAGCTTGTTGCTCTGGGGGACTTTAACGCCTGCCACCAAGACTGGCTTTTCCCATACCAGAGGACCGACCACGCTGGAAGAGAAGCGCGAAACTTTGCGGTATCGTTGGGCCTTTCCCAGCTGGTGAAGCAAGCGACCAGGGTGCCTGATGTAGTTGGTCATACTGCCAATTGTCTGGACCTTCTGCTGACCAACGATCCGGACAGATGTATCGTAACAGTTTCTTCACCACTTGGAACATCAGATCACTGTCTGGTGAAGTCTGTATCGTCCTTCTCCTCACCTGACTGTGAGTCTCGCGGTGAACGGCGGATGTGGCGTTACAAGTGTTGGAATCTTATTGTTTGGATAAGGTTTTCAAATGACAATGACACTTGTTGTCGTGTGTGACAGCTGATATTTTAAAGTTAGAAATAACTGTCGTCTAGATGGCGTTAGTTTTGATATTTGTTTTGTCAAATGACGATTTTACATTTAAAGTGGTGCATTAAATAATTCTTGAACTTTATGTGACATTAAATCAAATGTTTCAGACATTTATATTTTTGTAAGGATTTTTCTGGTTGTTTTTATACATACACTGACTTGAATAAATAGTTAACTGTTTCTGCCAAGATGGCGGTAGATCCGGTCCTCATTTTTATTAATAGCGGGTGTTCGCACCCACGAGAGCAGTCGGTTGTCGATTTTAGAAAGGGCAAGTCAAGGAAATAAAAGTGCTGTGTGGATAAAGTCAGTAATGTTGAATTAGTGATCCAACAATTCAGAAGCGGGATATTAATAGTTGGTCGGTTATACCAGCCAATTATATCCAGGCCCACATACGTAAGTTTGGTTGTTCTGATTTGACGCTGTCATAGGGTAAGAAAACTAATTTTATTTTCTACCTGTTTTTTTTTTTCTCTTCCTTTTTGTAATGTTCCTGTATTTAAAAGATGCAGTATTAAATATTGTGATGGTAGCATTTGTGAACGCAAATAGCTTTGTTTATCTTTAAACCGACACAATTGTTTGGTACATATTCAAAGAAAAACTGAGTTTGATTATAATTTCCTCATCATTGAGGAGATTCACTGATCCAGTAAGGTCAATATCGATTTTTTTAAGAAACCAATGGGTGCCTATTTATATTTTTCTGATAAGTTTTTATTTCGAGCTGTGGGTTTACAAGTTACCCTCATTGTATTTTAGTTGAAATGAATTTAAATGTAGTGTTTTTTGTTTTAAACCAACGGCTATTACCCTTATTTTTACTGGTGTTTTATTGATATAAATTTAACATGGACGGCAATATCGTTTGTGGATTTATTTTAAATACCGTAATTAGACAGAATAGAAAGACAATAGGTGTGCGAACGCCGGCGTTCGCTTGGGGCTTGAGTATTTAACAAATGATCTTGTATCAGACTAATCATAACTTTAATTTGAGACAAGTAGGTACAACTTTGAAATATGTTGCTGATGTGTTGTGTTGCTTAACCTACAATAATTATATGAATGTACGGGTTCATCATATTGTTTTCAACTATTTGGTTCTATTTGAAAACAGTTAGTAGTCTAGTTGAATTTGAATTTTTACAGCCACTAAGCAGTCATTGTTAGTGATTACATTAGTATTAAAAGGCTTGATAATCCAACCTTAAATCCGATTGTTCTATAAATTCGTTTTCCAAACAAGGCCGAGACTAACAGGTAGCACTTTTTATAACATTTGTAGTGTGCAATTATTGTTCTAAAAGCAGTATGTAAGGTGAGCGCACTGTGGTGCGCCTAGCGGCCGTGGCGTGGTGCGCCAAGAAACCGCAGCATGGTGCGCGAAAAGAACGCTGCGTGATGCGTAAGGCGAGCGCAGCGTGGTACGCCATGCGAGCGCAGCTTGGTACGCCATGCGAGCGCAGCGTGGTACGCCATGCAAGCGCAGCGTGGTACGCCATGCGAGCGCAGCGTGGTACGCCATGCGAGCGCAGCGTGGTACGCCAGGCGAGCGTATTGTGGTGCGCATGGCGAGCGCAGCGCGGTGCGCATGGCGAGCGCAGTGTGGTACGCCATGCGAATGCATTGTGGTGTGCGTGCAGTGCGCATGGTGGGCACCGCGCAGTGCATAAGGCAGGCGCCGCGCAATGTGAAAAGTAGGCGTCGCGCAGTGCGCAAAGTAGGCGTCGCGCAGTGCGCAAAGTAGGCGTCGCGCAGTGCGCAAAGTAGGCGTCGCGCAGTGCGCAAAGTAGGCGTCGCGCAGTGCGCAAAGTAGGCGTCGCGCAGTGCGCAAAGTAGGCGTCGCGCAGTGCGCAAAGTAGGCGTCGCGCAGTGCGCAAAGTAGGCGTCGCGCAGTGCGCAAAGCATGCGCGGCGCAGTGCACAAGGTGAGCGCGTTGCAGTGTGCAAGGCGGGCGCCGCGCAGTGTGCAAGCCGAGCGCAGCGCGGTGCGCAAGCCGAGTGCAGCGCGGTGCGCAAGCCGAGCGCAGCGCGGTGCGCAAGGCGAGTGTAGCGCACAAGGCATAGTTGTTTGATTGCACAATATGTGCAAGGCATAGTTGTTTGATTGCACAATATGCGCAAAGCATAGTTGTTGGATTGCACAAGCTGTGCAAAGCATAGTTGTCAGAGTGCACAATACATATGTGCAAATCATAGTTGTTAGAATCCACAAAATGAGCAAAGCATAGTAATTAAAATGCACAAGGTGTGTAAAGCATAGTTGTTAGAGTATACAAGGTTTTTAAAGCATAGTTAGATTGCACAAGGTGTGCAAAGCATAATTATTGGAGCAAATATATAGGTTTGATTTATTTGAAAAAAAATTAAGGAATATGAATCTGAATTGGAACGCACAAAGTGTGCAAAGCTTAGAGCCAAATTCACCAATAAACTATTTGCGATTAATTAAAACAAATACAGTTAGAGCGTCTAATCGAGATTATAGCTTCATTTGCATTTCACCGATATGAATTGAAAATAGTTTAGGCTAACTCAGTTTCAATTCTTTTGTTGTCGCCCATGTTTATGACACGGGCCTTTAAACTAGATTATGCTGAGCTCAGTTTAGTTGAACTAAGTTTTTATATTGAATGATGAAATCAGCCCTTAGTTGTTAGAATACACAAAGTGTGCACAGCATATTTGTTAGATTGCACAAGGTGTGCAAAACATAATAATATGTAGTTGTTGGGTGCACAAGATGTACAAAGCATAGTAGTTAGAATGCACAACAAAGCATAGTTAGTAGGCACAAGGTGTGCAAAGCATAGTTGTTAGATTGTAAAAGGTGTGCAAAGTATAATTATTGGAGCAAATATTTTTTTTGATTTGTTTGAGCAAATAAACAAATATGAATCTGTATTAGAATGCATAAGGTGTGCAAAGCATACTTGTTAGATTGCACAAGGTATGCAAAGCATAGTTGTTAGAATGCACAAGCCGTGCAAAACGTAGTTGTTGGAATGCACAAGCTGTGCAAAGCATAGTTGTTTGAGTGCACAGCGCAATTATGCATAAGGTGTGCAAAGCATAATTATTAGAACATACAAGTTCTGACGGTTTCAAGGTAGTAGCGACTTGTACCACCCTAGTGATTTCTAGGTAGTAGCGACTAGTACCACTAGTAATACAGTATATAGCGTACAGTTTTATTTTGGCGGCTTCGAGGTAGAAGCGACTTGTACTGCCCCAGTGGTTTCAAGGTAGTAGCGACTTGTACTGCTCCAGTGGTATGGTAGTAGCGACTTGTGCCACTAGTAACGTAATTAGTCAGGATCAGAATCAGAATTTCAATTTTTTTAAACATAGGTTTGAAGGCGTATGAATAGTTAAAGACAAAAAAAATAAGCAAAGAAAATAATAATATAAAAAAAAATTAAACTCTTACAATGGACTAAAAGAACTATTTTATATTTAGCTATTTTTATAAAATGTACTATTGAAAACGAACTTAAAAGAAATCTCAAAACAGTCAATATGTAAACCATGTGTTTGCATAATGAGAAATATTACAAATTTTCATAAAAAAAAGTATAGTAACATTTATCCATTAATAGCGAGATAGACTTTTCTTAAATTTTAATATGGGTAAATTTTTGAATTATTGGGTTTTCGATGCCAAAAAAAAAAAGCTTATTTTCACACTTTTTGTCCATACATCGAGGACGCACTGCAGTCCTTTTTAAAAAAAAAATCTGATAGCTTTTGAAACAGATATAAATTGATTCTAACAAACAAAGCAGTTTCGTAAATGTACATAGCTGGTACAGTCATAAATTTTAAGGATAGTTTTTGAGCCACATATTGACCGAATACATGGTTTATAACATACAGTTGTATGTTGGCGGCTTCAAGGTAGAAGCGACTTGCACCGCTCTTTAAGTTTCAAGATAGTAACGCCTTGTTCCACAACTAAAGTATTTAGTATATATTATACCATATTATATGTACATACAGTTGTATGTACCTGATTGTTATCGATTAATGGTAGTGTTCCTTTTATGCAATTGTAATTTACAGGTATGGGGACAGGGTGTGAGGTCCCCGTAAACCTTCATCAAAAACCAAGCATCCTTCGAACAGATGGGTGTTGTTGTCTCATCCGGGCAGCTGTCTGGTGGTTGATGTCAGATTTTTATGTGGTTAGATCGCACGGAGAACTCTGAACTGCAATGCAGGATTTATAATTTTTGGTCGTTAATTTGTTATGTGGCAACATAAATGATTGATAAGAGTCTTTCAGGCATCGTGATGCACGCCAAGTCAGTAGAAGTTTGGTTCCAGTGAGTCAGAACCGGATACCGCATAGATCTCGGTGATTCTGAGCTGTCTGTGGTGATGTTCCAGTGAGTCAGGGTGGTACTGTCCCAATGATTCGGGATGATGCCCCAGTGAGATAGTGGTGATGTTCCATGAGTCGAGATAATTCTGCAGGTTCCAGTTGGTCGGAGAAGTGCTGCAAGTACCAGAGGGTCGGAGCGATGATGTGTAACTCAATGTAAGCCATTACGTCTGATTGCTGTCGTCAACCAGGAAAGTCTCTTCACATGATGGCCAAAAGTACAGTCTGCTTAGTCAAGGTCACTGATGGGGCTAAGATGGTGATCAGGTTGGCATGCTTGTGGTGAGGTTACCTTTTAAAGCCGTAGGTGCTGGCTGCATGGCTCAAGAGTTTTAGGAAGTGATATATGACATCACGATGTGGTACCTCCATGAAGGCTGCGTTAATGTTCGTAGTCGAGGTTTGCCAGAGGTTGGTTAGAGGTATGCGAAACAGTGAACAAGAACGAAGTCCCGCAAACTACCATTACCTTCATTTCTTTAAAATTTGATCGTTAAAGTAAAAGACACTCTCGCAATTACGCAGGGACGCGTAAGTTATGCGGATGGCCGAATGTTGGAATCTTATTGTTTGGATAAGGTTTTCAAATGACAATGACACTTGTTGTCGTGTGTGACAGCTGATATTTTAAAGTTAGAAATAACTGTCGTCTAGATGGCGTTAGTTTTGATATTTGTTTTGTCAAATGACGATTTTACATTTAAAGTGGTGCATTAAATAATTCTTGAACTTTATGTGACATTAAATCAAATGTTTCAGACATTTATATTTTTGTAAGGATTTTTCTGGTTGTTTTTATACATACACTGACTTGAATAAATAGTTAACTGTTTCTGCCAAGATGGCGGTAGATCCGGTCCTCATTTTTATTAATAGCGGGTGTTCGCACCCACGAGAGCAGTCGGTTGTCGATTTTAGAAAGGGCAAGTCAAGGAAATAAAAGTGCTGTGTGGATAAAGTCAGTAATGTTGAATTAGTGATCCAACACAAGTCAGCAGATTGGGATGAGATGCGGCACTTCTTTGCGTCTTATCCTTGGCAGCAGGTTTGCTTCTCTTCTGAAAATCCGTCGAGCTGTGCAGATGCCGTATCCGATGTTATACGTCAAGCTATGGAGTATTTCATCCCTTATAGCGACGTACCCATCGGTGGCTCAGTTCACCCATGGTTCAACGCCGATTGCATAAAAGCTGAAGAGCTTAAGCATTCGGCGTTTCTCACCTGGGTTGATGCTCGTGACCGCAAAGCTCCGGATCTGAGTTCAAAAAAGAGAGCCTTCAACCAAGCTGCCAAGTCCTACAAAAAGGCACTAAGGAAGGCTCGCTTTGACCGCATTACTCATATTGGCACAAAGCTCTCTGCACAGCCATCCGGTAGCAGAGCTTTTTGGTCCCTTGCCAAGTCGGTCGAAGCGAACTTCTGTCGGCCCACACTGCCTCCGCTGGTTAAGCCTGATGGAACACTGGCTCACACCGCGAGAGAGAAAGCAGGACTCTTTGCATCTCTCTTCGCCCATAATTCTCGTCTTGACACTTGTGGTGCTACTCCACCGACTCTGCCTTTCTGTGACACCTCGATGCCCGAGATTCGCATAAGGAACAAAGAAGTTCTGAGAGCGCTGTGTCGTCTAGACGTGAATAAAGCTAGTGGACCAGATGGTATTCCAGCGATAGTTCTCAAGGCTTGTGCAGCCGAGTTGTCTCCTGTATTGACTCGCTTGAATCGCCTCTCATTTAGGACTGGCATGGTGCCCAAGTCCTGGAAGCTTGCCAATGTACAACCCGTGCCCAAAAAGGGCAGTCGTGCCGATCCAACCAACTATCGGCCGATTTCGGTAACCTCCATACTCTGCAAGATTATGGAGCGTGTATTGATCTCGCGCCTCATGGCATACCTGGAAGGTAACGATCTCCTCAGTGACCGACAGTACGGGTTTCGCCGCAATCGATCTACTGGGGACCTACTAGTTTATGCCACCCACTTGTGGGGCGAGGCCCTCGAGAGGAATGGGGAAGCGATTGCGGTTTCTCTAGACGTCTCGAAGGCCTTCGACAGGGTATGGCACGCTAGCCTTTTGAGTAAGCTTCCAGCGTACGGCATTTCCCCTGGCCTGATTAGTTGGGTAAAAGACTTCCTGAGTGAACGGTCTCTCCGAGTTTTTGTCGACGGATGCTCATCAGAGGCCATGACGACTAATGCCGGAGTTCCTCAGGGGTCTGTTCTCTCTGCAACTCTCTTCCTCCTGCATATCAACGATCTGCTGATGCCCGGTATCTATGGGTATGCAGATGATAGCACAGTTGTAGACAGATACCTGCCAACTCCTCGGGCTAGTAAAGAGCTAATCCAGTCTGAAAGGGAGGCTATGGTGGAGCGGACGAATGCTTCACTTCAGACAGTCTCCAAATGGGGCGAAGCCAATCTTGTGGGATTCAACGCCGCCAAAACACAAGCGTGTTTGTTCACCGCCAAAAGGAGCCCGTTCACCTTGGCTCCTGCTTTCCAGAATGTATCCCTGGCGTGCACCGACCGCCTTCAGCTCTTGGGGGTAGAAATTTCCTCAGACCTCAACTTTGGGCGGTTCATTGAGTCCAAAGCCGGGGTAGCTGCTAGGAAACTCGGCGTTCTAGCAAAAGTCCGGCGGTACTTCACACCGGAACAGCTTCTAATCTTATACAAAGCACAAGTCCGTTCGTGTGTGGAGTACTGCAGCCACATATGGGCTGGTGCTGCAAAATGCCACCTAGCGGCTTTGGACTCGGTGGAAAGGCGTGCGAAGAGGCTAATTGGTGATCCAGACTTGGTTAAGTCCAATCTACAAAGCCTCGAGCACAGGCGTAGAGTAGCCAGCCTTTCGGTGTTTTACAGGATGCATTTTGGAGAGTGTGCGCGGGAATTGCATGACTTGATACCGCCATCTCCTTTCTACCATCGAACAACCCGGCGTACGGCGAATATCCACCCTTACGTTGTTGAAACTTCCACGGTCCGGACTAAGCGTTTTGCCTCGTCGTTTATACCGCGTACATCGAGGGACTGGAACAATTTGCCTGCTGCGGTTTTCCCGGCCAATTATAATTTAGGCGTCTTCAAGGCTAGAGTGAATAGGCTCTTAATAAACTAGTGCGCTTTACCATCGACGATTGCATCACTGCTTACCATCAGGTAGGATTGCAGTCAAGTGCTAGTTTATACAATATAAAAAAAAAAAAAAAAAAAAAGAAATGTTATTGGATAGGCATTTAAAAATGAACAAGGGTTTACTATAGTACATTTTGATACAAGTGGGGAAAGTTTGTCATTGCAGCCGAGGCGAAATTCACCCGAGCCGTACAGGCGAGGGTGTTATGAAGCCGAGTGTTGCAGTGACAAATCTCCACGTGTATCAAACGACGTTTTTCAATACACTTTCGAAGAAATACGATGAAAAATCCACCAATAATCTATCTTCTATCGGAAAATTACGACGCATTTTTGATCATTTTGTACTGAAGAAAATTTTCCAAAGTTACCTAATAATTTAGTTTTGATTTGATGGCAGCAGGCTTTTTACCTCAATCAAATAATCTGGTAGCGTAGCATCTAAAGGATTCTTTTCAAATCTTCTTTTTCACAACTATCACAAATGGATAAGTTAGTTAATATTATGTGTACTTTTTTCCCGCGTATAATCTTTGCAGGTTGAAGAAGAAGCAAAGGTATCAAACCGTATAGATCTTAATATTAAAAATATAAAAATTCAAATATTTTTGAATTTAGAACACAGATAATTGTTAATTTGTTGGTATTAACAAATTATTGCTTACGTAATCATATCTATTTATTTTATTCTGTTCAAAAACACAATTTCAATTTTCATTAAATATTAAAACCTTAAAAATATCCGCCTCTTTGCTTTAAAAAAATAATAATAATCACTCTTGACCATGATGAAATAGGAATGAAAAAAGTCCTTGTTTTGATAAATTGAAAAAAATCAGCCATAATCTCCTGTCGATGGATTGGAGAAAAAAAAAAAAAAAAATTGAAAAAAAGCACGCGGGTGATAAACATGCTATATCGAACCTAATCGTAGTGCGATAAAAGGCAGTTTTCGAGAAGTGTATTGAAAAAATATTTTTTACCCGACTGCGCTAGAAGGAGGGTTATGTTTTTCGAGAGTATGTATGTATGTATGTATAATTGTTTGGCACGCTCTGCGACCTGAACGGCTCGATGGATTTTAGTTTGAGAGGTGTCTTTAGATTCGTAATTACTTTGAAAGTGATATCGTAATAAAATAAAAAACGGTAATTTAAAAAACTAAAAAACCCGACTGCTTTTCTGAGCATTCATGAAAAAGCCCTAAAACAAGAAAGTCGTTATACCCGATTGCACTTATCTATATAATATTTTAAATACTGGCAGTCGGGACATCTACCTACGTAGATGTGTATAGTTTTGTAAAGAAATTTAGGTACACTAAATGACGATAGAAACATAAAATTTCAATAATCACTCGTTAGCAATTCCACAGATTTTTTTTATTTAATTAAAAATATCAGGGTGGTCGAGGGACGAATTACTTACGTGTTATTATTCGGTACAACTTTGTGAACGGTCTTTCAATAAATGAGTGTTTGGAAGAAATGAATACTGCACTTAAAGAAAACTGCCCTCATCGTACATATTTTTTTTTTCAATACACTTGCTCAGAAAGTGGCTCTTATTGCACTACTATTAGGTATATAATGGCACCTGTTACCAAACTGTGACATTTTGATTACCATTACGCACTAGTGCTGTAATGTAGCTATAACCAATTTCAAACAATTTTTATTTTTTAGTATTTTGAATACTAAAAAATAAAAATTGTTTGTGGGCTATGGCCATAATTTTAAGATGCGCGCGCTTTTAGGCGTGATTTTTTCGAGTGAAATTCATGGGCTGCATTAATTAAATAAAATCAAATAATACATTATAAATGTTACTACGAATGACATTAACGTAAAAACTTTTCACACAAGAAAACAAACGACGACTAGGCAATATGATCAAAAGACAATATAGCCATAGCCTAGCGCGTGCTCATAGGCAACTTTAATTTTTTACCGCCATGTTGTGAATAATTTTACTAGTTTTACCGTTGTAATATTAGTTAACTAAATTATTTTTCTTCACAAGTATACTGAAAAACGCTGTATGATACACGTGAGTAATGAATGGTTACCGTTCTTGGCACTCTAAAGACCCTCGCCACGGCTCGGGTCTTAATACCGCCTCGACGGTAACCTCCTACATTACACACTTGTATTATAATGTACTATTATGGTGCTGGGAATTCAGTCACGGTAATTTTGGTATAGAAGACACACCAAGGTCAGGAATTCCAACAGACGTTTGCACTGAAGAGAATGTGAAGAAAATAGTAAAATAGGTAAAAGCAAATCGTCGAATAACTTAAATGAAGTCAAGGCAGATAGTAGAGATCCTGCAGTTTATGACATTCATAAAATTCTGCAAAATATTATTGGAGTGGAAAAAAATAGCACGCTTTGGGTAGCCCATCATTTAAAAGAACAAAAGATTTACCTACATAATACCTAAATTGGTGTAAGAAAAGTATGAAAATGGAACTTATAACTACAATAAACGGATAGTGAAACCTATTTATTTATTTAAACTTTATTGTACACCAAGATTACAATATATGTTATAAAAAGGAAAAAATAAAAACCTTATAAAAAAAGAAAACATACAATCGGCGGCCTTATCGCACTCGGCGATTTCTTCCAGACAACCAAGTATGGATAGAAATTGCCAGGACACAAAATGGGGTTGCACTACCTATATGTAGGTATATTATTATGATATCCCCTCCAAAAACAAGAAAAAAAATTTGGTTGTTTGAAAATAAGCCTACTACTCGAATTCAAGTTCGCTAGGTAAGGATATCGGTCGGTAAGGATGAAAATGATTACTGTATTTTTCATAAGAAGAGGAATTTTAGATAGAGTAAGTACATAGATATGGAAACACAGATAGGGCCTCATACAAAAGAGTGTTTGCCTCAGATTATCCAAAAACTCAAAGAGCTCCGTCCAAAATCAAGACTCCTGGCAATGCCAGTTACCTGGCATGTTCACCACGATAATGCTCCAACACATAGGTTGCACGAAACTGTTATTTTTTACATGTCGGAATAAAACTGCTTGAACATCCTCCGTACAGGCCAGATCTAGCACCCTGTGACTTTGATCTATTTCCAATCATTAATGATCAGTTTAAAGAAAAGAGGTTTGTCAGCGACATCGAGTTGGAAGAAGAATGGACGCAAAAATTTTTATGATTGATTTGTTCGAATGTATAAGTGTGTAAGCTGTGATGGTAATTATTTTTAAAGATGGTAATAAATCAAGCTATATTGCAAAATTTTCTAGTAACCTATGTAGCCCTAATGTACACAGGTATCTTTGTAGATTAGGGATGTAAAGGGCAGGAGGCAGCGGTTAAGTTACGTGGGAGGCAGGTTCCCCACGCGTAAACTATAAACTTTGTCGAAGTTAGAAGAATAGTTTTTTGGAAGCTTGATTTGATGAACACCAAATAGCTAATTTTTTTTTTTTAACTTAATTGTACCTATGTCTTGAATATTAATGATAACTAAAGATTCTTTATTAATCAGTTGCTACAAGCATCAATGTAACTGTTGTCAACATGAAAATAAAAGCGTTTTTTTAAAAGGTAGTCTGTAGACGGATTTTCCCAAGTAATTGGGGCAACTCCGTCACTGGCACAAATTGTTTGTAATTTGATAGATATTTGCAGCACCCATACTTAGTGCACATTCGGAAATAAAAGTTAATCAAATGTAGGCTATAGTAGTACAATATAAGGTAGCAATCGCAATTTATTGCGGAAAAATCATGAAGTGGGGTAAGTCCGGTGTATATGCAATTAAAGGGATTGTCAACATTTTAATCAGTTCTATTATAATTTGAATATTCTGATTGTAGGGTACAGTAGGTAAGTATGTTTGTTAGTTTAATCTAAAATGCAAAATGAAACTCAATAAATTTTGGTATCAAAATTATACAAACCACTAGGTTAGAGGGTCTTTAAACTATAAAAAAACTAAATGGTACGAAAAAAAGCAGTCAGTTATATTTGTATTGTTTAAACAGATAGCGTATAAATAAAAGGAATGAATAAAAACTCTTTTTTTATAAACTTAATTTTTTTGCATAAGTACAATGGAATAAAAGGACAACACCGTAAATACAATTTCAAGTGATCGGTAATATTAAAAAAGTACCTAATTAAATCTTTTACAGTTTTTTTTTATCTCGTCTCGTGTGAGCACAGGAGATCTCGGACACCAGGTCATGGCACACTATAACCGGCCACTGCAGACCAGCAGATAGATTAGAAGTGGGTAGTTATAATCACGTAGACATTTATAGTTAACAAAAAAAACTTGCGAATAAAATAATTGTTAAAGAAAATGCTTTAACCTAATAAGGTTTACAACACCTGCCTTGGGGCTAAATTGGCATATGACGGAATTTCCCTAAAATACTAGACAGTCTTTCCCCAATATTGAATTTATATGATGGGGTTTTATCCCAAGTAATATTTCTGTAAATATAAATGTAAATTCAATTTGAATAGAATAAAACAATAAAATGTAATACAAGCTAGACACTTACTACTATAATACGTAAAAATCCATTAATATTCACTCAACACTTTAAATAATATGTCAACATAAATTGGTAGTGTTTTAACTTTTCAACTACAAACAATTTTGAGACCGTTTTTTTGCTATTATATTGAATATACACATCACAGCGCCATTTATAATTATAATGGTAGGTCGAAAAAGTGACTCTGTTTTGCTCACCGAGTTGTCAACGTCATAGCTATTCAGAAAAAGCCTATAGAGACCCTAGATGGTGTTGCCCCGTAGACGGACTTGTACGCCTTGACCTTGCACCTCTTAACCTCTGATATAAGGTCAAAATCAATCGGAAGTTTCAAACTTTCGAAATCGGAGTCGAACCTTCATATTATCTCTGATGAAGATACAAATTCCTACAAAGAAACTAACAATTATAAAAAAGCGGTCGTTGTAACTGGGTACCTAGAGCTTTTTTATTCTTATTCCCACGATTTGTAGTTCAATCTACGTTAAAAGTTTTATTTTCCTAATCACTTTGGTTCTAAGCAGGTTAAACGAGAAAATAACAAGGAGGAAATTCCTTCTGTATGAGGAAAATTCCAATGAGGGTTATTCTGTCTCCGCCAACATAACACTCACTGATCCTCCTGACTACTAAATATCTAAAACCGATTCAATCACTAGTACTTACTAATTATTAGGAAAGTAAATAAAATAGCATCCTCCTAGATACCTACTGATCAGTGATAGGAATAGGTAGTGCCTATTAGCCTAAACTTCGAAGAACAGAGACAAAAAACGGAGACTTCCTTAGGACTAAATTATTTCCGGGACATCTGTCTCGAAATTTAGAGACAACACTTAAATACATTTAAAAAAATGTGTTATTTGGAATAAGTAATTCGTCTATATTTATCTAAAGTTTGCGATTAGACATAACATTTATAATTTATAACTCCATAATAACAACTTATCCTATCAGCCTATCCTATATTAGTCTATATATCCCTCTCCTAGAGATTAGGCCTGAGTCCCAACAGTGGGAACATTATAAGGCTGATGCAATGCAATGCAAGGCTATATCAGCCTAATGACACACACTGCGTGTGTTTGTATTGTTGTGATAAGAGAGGTCTTCTTAAAATGTGCATGATATAGATGACTTCCGTATTTTTTTCACGCCTTTATCCCAGAGTAGTAGGCAGAGACCACAGACTATGTTATATCTAATACCTATGCAATTACTAATATTATAAATGTGATAGTTCGTATGGATGTCCATTACTCAATTCCACTGAAAATGCTGAATTTGGTAGTGATATAGATTAAGGTGTGGATTAGCACATAGGCTACTTCCTATTAAAAAAAAAGTATAGTTCCCATGGGATACAAAAA
This sequence comes from Leucania comma, assembly GCA_958295575.1. Taxonomy (NCBI): domain Eukaryota; kingdom Metazoa; phylum Arthropoda; class Insecta; order Lepidoptera; family Noctuidae; genus Leucania; species Leucania comma. Next base: position 11,473,790 of record OY282468.1, read on the forward strand.
CAGTAGTACACGCGGGAAAAGCCGCGGGCATTAACTATTAAAAAAAAAACGTAAGGGTCCTTTCACACCACCGATATTGTCTGGCGATTCTTAGGAGATTTCCATGCAAAAAAAACCTCATTAATATTAAGATCATACTACTTTGTATACCTACATTCTGGCAAATAAATGAATTATTTATTTATTTTAAGTACCTTTTTTAATGATAAATTCTTTCTACTATAGAGAATGCTAAAATGATAAAAAATTACCGTTTTATTATTTGAAAGCCTTTTTTTACACTTGAACTTTAGAAATCTCATTAAACGTAGCCGAGAGTGAGCTAGAAAGAAGATATTTACTTCGAAACGTGTACGGCTTCTTATAAAAACATTGTTATTCATTGTGTATTACGATCAACAAGTCATTTACAAAAAGTTCTCCAAAAAAAAAATTCAGAAAATTTTATGGTTGTAACGACTGTGTATTTTATTTATTATGATATATCTAGTCGCAAACTTTAGGTAAATATAGACGAATTACTTATTCCAAATAACAATTTTTTTAAATGTATTTAAGTGTTGTCTCGAAATTTCGGGATAGATGTCTCGGAAAAAATTTAGTCATAGGAAGTCTCCGTTTCTTGTCTCTGTTCTTCGAAGTTTAGGCAAATAGGCACTACCTATTCCTATCACTGCTACTGATCTATATAAACCTAAACTCTACTAAGGTGAACGACTATTTTTTTTTCGAATACTCACGAGTGCTCGAAATAGTGAAAGAATTCCGCGGGCTACTTTATTGTTGGTAGCCCGCAACACAATGATTTCAAAATAGAATAACGCATAGTAAACATCATTATGTATTACGACCCGGAAATATGCTAGGTAACTATCGGCTGTGTCTGATGGAGTGACTATGTGACCGTTTTAGGACGTGAAATGCAATAGGTACCTACCTAACTATGGAGGTGGCACAATCAGCCACAACGTAAGGGCCCATCAGGGTTCACAATTATTTTTCTAAATTATGTAATACGTTATGCAAGTGTGGAAACATAATGTTTGATTTACTCATAAACCTAACACTTTCATACCACTTTCGAAGAATCTAAGCAAATATGGCACCATAATAGCCAAGTTTCGGGTGGCCACCAGTCACCACCAGTATGCAGTGTGCAAAACGTTATAAATTGTGGTATTAGTAGGTTGTGAGAAGTAAATATACCAGCAATGTCAAATACCTTCCGGTCTGAGCGTCTTGAATCAACCGCGGATTGCAATTGCACGTTGCTCGCTCGGCTGTCGGTGCTCGGGGCGAACTTTCACAGATAGGTAAGTATAGTGTCATAAATATTCACTGTATGACGTCAGCCAGGTTCGTATGTGTGTTACCTGATGATGACAATATTTGAATGGTAGGTGTTACGTAGGTAGGTACCTATATGTTAGAAGTACTTTGATGTACTCTTCATACCGACGTAAACAGAAACCGATGGCGATAATGGCGTACTTAATAATAAGAGTTCAACCATGATGTTATTTTATGCGGAAACAGTGACTTAGTGATGGACCTCTTTGTGTGTTTAGGATTAATGGGATTGAATTGTCTTCATTATAAAGTTTTATGATAAGTAACGTAATGATGGAGTTCAAATGGGCCTAGGCAGAATACCTGGCGGGGCGCGGTGATGAGAGGTTTATATTAAGGCCTTGATCGAGTGGCTTCCAAGGACTGCAGGAATAAGAAATCCCACCAAAAACATAAATGTGTCTATAACCGCTCCGCTAATAGGAAAACCAGATCGTAGCTTCAGGTTTTTAATCAACTATTCAGGTATTAAATAGATTCAACTTTACGCACTTTCCTTGAGTCATGTATGGAGCAATGGCAAACAGTCCTTCGCGGCCCAGGATGCCGACCGATCTTGGGGAATGAAGAGACAATATGGATTAATCAGGGAATATTTCAGGGCGACAGTTTGATTCCACTCTGGTTCTGCTTAAGGGTATTACATTGCTCAATGACCTTGAAGAATTGACCTCTGCACTAGTATTTGTAAGTTGGGCGCCATCTACCGATATATACAGTTATTAGAGTAAAAGACACTAAAGATTATGAAAGTACAGAATATACTTATAATATACTCTGAATCCTCTAAGCACGTTGCTGGAGGATTCAGACGTAGCCTATCGGTTAAAAAGACATCTTCACTGCCCAGCTTCTCTGTAAGTTAGTGGCCACCTGGTCGTGTCCTCTATCTCACACATTTTTCTGAAAGGATGATCTGAAACTTTTAGAACTATTGAAGGTAATTAAAACTTTCAATAATTCCATCAGAGTGGAATTTGATGTAGACAAATGTCCAACATGAAAAGCGAGGTGAGATTATGGAATCTTATCGAATTCCATACACTTTAGAACCCACTTCCTAACCGAAACATATAAGAATTTGGGGATTTCGGATGCGTTAGGATTTAACGTTGCTGACATAAAGCAATCGCTGAAGCAGCGCTTGTTTTGCCACCTGAGGAATGTATTCAATAACTTTCTGTCCGGCGGCAATTAGTTGTGCGCCTTCAACAGTTAGATCATGCCTGTATTGATGTAGGTACTCTTTCGGCTTACTTAAATGGACTCCGTCCGAGCTAGATGCTCTAGGTAGCTACAAACTGTATGTATCACATTCTGTGGTATCACCAACAATCATCGGAGATAAGACTGTATATACCGCAGAAGTCTGGAGGAGACTCTGCACGTCAAACCGCAAACCGAGCCAACCGAGCTATCGGTAGCTTGGACCCTGCTTCCTACACCGGTGGATAATATTTTTTTTCAATACACTTGCTCAGAAACTGGCTCTTATTGCACTACACTTAGGTATATAATGGCACCTATTACCAAACTGTGACATTTTGATTACCATTACGCACTAGTGCTGTAATGTAGCTATAACCTTTTTGTTCAACCTCTTCGTTCGCAAATCAAATTTTGAATACCTACGAAAAAAAAAACATATTTATTTATTAGGTTATTGCGTTCGTTCAATAGTATAAATTAGTGTCTTATTACTTATTTCATGCAATTTCAACCATTTTAACTTATAAAAAACGATTTATTTTAAATAACAAAACAATTAATATATAAATCGTTCGTTCAAATAAAAATTGTTTTTCTTTGTGGTTTATGGTCGCCATTTTAAGCGCCATTTTACGTCATTTTAAGATGCGCGCGGTTTTTGGTGTTATTTTTTCGAGTGAAGTTCATTGTCTGTATTAATTAAATAAAATCAAATACTACAAAAACATTAGTCAATGTTACATCCTATTGTCACTAAAAATATCGTAAAATCTTTTCACGCAAGAAAACAAACAACGACTAGGAACTTGATCAAAAGACTATGTAGCCATAGCCTTCAGTATGCGTCAATTAAAAAAAATTTGATGCGTACCTATGAAAGTTACCGCCATATTATGAAATGTTTTTCCTAGTTTTGCTGTTGTAATAATAGTTAGCTAAATTATTTTTCTTCACAAGTGTATTGAAAAACGTCGTCTGATACACGTGAGTAATGTATGGTTACCGTTCTTGGCTCTCTTAAGACCCTCGCCACTGCTCGGGTCTTAATACCGCCTCGACATTAACCATGTACATTACACACTTGTATCATAATGTACTATTAAATATTTTTAAATGGTTTTTAGGCATGTTTCTTATAAGATATTTAAAAATGTGTAAAATAAATACTTTTAGAATAGTACATTGTGATACAAGTGTGTAATGTAAGAGTGGTTACCGTTGCGGCGGTATTAAGACCCGAGCCATGGCGAGGGTCTTAAGAGAGCCAAGAAAGGTAACCATACATTACTCACGTGTATCATACGACGTTTTTCAATACACTTGTGAAGAAAAATAATTTAGCTAACTATTATCACAACAGAAAAACTAGTAACATTTTTCATAATATGGCGGTAAAAAATTAAATCTGTTTTCATAAACGTGCATCTAATTTTTTTTTAATTTACACATAGCTGAAGGCTGGCTATATAGTCTTTTGATCAAATTGCCAAGTCGGTTTATGTTTTCTTGTATGAAAAGTTTCTACGATACTGTCATTTTTAGTGACAATAAAATACGGATATAACATTTTCTAATGTTTTTGCGATATTTGATTTTATTTAATTATAAATACAGCCAATAAACTTCACTCGAAAAAATCACACCAAAAACCGAGCGCATCACGGCCATAGACCACAAAGAAAAAACAATTTTTATTTGAACGAACGATTTATATATTAAATGTTTTGTTATTAAATAAATCGTTTTTACAAGTCAAAATAGTTGAAATTGCATGAAATAAGTAATAAGACACTAATTTATATTATTGAACGAACGCAATAACCTAATAAATAAATATGTTTTTTTTTTCGTATTCAAAATTTGATTTGCGAACAAAGAGGTTGAACATAAAGGTTATAGCTACATTACAGCACTAGTGCGTAATGGTAATCAAAATGTCACAGTTTGGTAACAGGGGCCATTATATACCTAAGTGTAGTGCAATAAGAGCCACTTTCTGAGCAATTGTATTGAAAAATAAATAACATGAAATATCAATAATACGAGTAACATGTTTATTCAGATTTATTTTATTCGTTAGTCGGAGGATTGTAGGTACTCAGTCTTCTAATCAACTCTCACTTTACTGTAGATAACTATTTTATTAGAAATTTACAAGCACGTAGATATAGTTATGGGAGATGAGTTATAACACAATCAGATGAAGACGCGAGTGCGAAATTTTTTTTGCAAGTCCGGAAAAAATGTCACTCTTGAAGTACCTAACTTCAAGAGTCTCTGAAGATCATGCTACTAACCCCAGGATGAATGGTAAGCAAAACTCCGCTGCCGGGACAAATCGTAGCACTGCGGTCAGAGCTTTGGTGGGATCTCTTATTGGCGGCATGGCTGTATGTAGACGCAACGCATTACGCAATCCAGCGCTGGGTATGCCATATTTGCGGTGGTAAGTCTCACTTTTGAGGAATGATTAAACACAACGGCGTCCACACTTTTCAACTGACGCAGGTCCTCACCGGACACAGTTGTTTCGGTAGGTTCGTGTTTCGGTCGCACACACTGCAACGCGTTTTAAAGTTAGTTTTATACATAGCTGCTGTAACATGTTTGTTTAAATCAGTTTGGATTTGTATGTAAAATTTAACGTGTGTACCTATAGGTTTTCTTTTTATGTTAAGTAAAATCATCAAATGACAAATCCCGCCCTTGGGTGGGGTGGGTGATAGTGTCAGACTCTTACGGACTAACAACCTACCCCGCGCCTTTCATTGCCTTCATTCCAGGACTCCACGGTTCATTTTCACATAACCCTTGGCCCCAGTAGGCTTCGGCCCTGCTGGGCCCCTACAGTTTGCTGACAACTCCTTGAGGCGCGCGGGAACAGTACGCACCGTAAACGACTTAGGCTCAGACCGGTCTGTTACCGGACGGACGGACAGCGAGCTACCCATTGCCCGCCGTCCGCGAGCCCGCGCCTACGGTGGCCGGAAATCGGAATCGGAATCCCGGTGGCGGCGGCGTGTGCGCCGTTGCCTGATGCGGTCGGCCTCCTCCTTTGCTAACATTACTGCTTCGCAGAAGGAGGTGACCGCCTGCCACTCCTCTCCACTCCGGAGCATGGCCCGGCGCGAGAGATCGAAGCCGCCGATCGCCCCCACAAGGACACGGCGATGTTCTTCCCAAGCGGGGCACACCTCGACTGTGTGCTCCACCGTGTCCTCCGGGCGGTCCGCACAGTGGCGACACCCGGTCGTCGTCTCAGCACGAATCTTGTACAGGTACTTCGCGAACTTGCCGTGTTCGGTTAGCACCTGCGCCAAGCGGAAGGTGACGACGTCGTGAGGCCTTTCCAGCCACGTCTCGTCACGTGGCGTGCCCAGCACTGGGTTGCGACAGTCGCTCTTGCCATTTCACCATGAGATCCCGCCGGAACTCTGTCCGCCATGCCGCGATTTGTCGTGGCAGCGGAGTTTCGCCCCGGCGGCGGCGATCGTGCATGTGTGCAAGGACTGTTGCCTCCAGATCCCACGGTCGTAGGCTAGCAAGGAGGGTGTACCTATAGGTAGATATAATAGCAGCGCATATGTACTTAATGGTTTTATTTACTTTAACCATAATTAAATAAAATAGGTGTATCTATATACCAAAGCAAGTGAATGTTGTAGGCCTTGTAAATGTGAGTACCTACCTCGCGTCGTACAAGTACATAGCGCATCAATTTTGTATTTTTAGAGGTACAAACTACCTATTAATTATATTTGCTATTAAAATTCTTACAATTTGACGAAACTACTTAGGTAGGTGCAAGGAAACACAAGTAAGAAAGTAATTCTAATTTCAATAATTTCTGCCTTTACTGTAGCTAGAAAGAGAGCAAACTTAAGTGTGAAGTTAGCTACAGTGCGGTTTTACCGTATAACTATCGAGTTAGCGAGTCCGTACGACTCATGGTACGAGTTTAATAGTAAACTATTCGAGACGCATTTATTCGATATCGACTGCGGTAAGATGGTATCGTTTTTCGATAGTAACTCATGGTAAGGGTACTGGAGACACTGAATGTGACCTTGACCACAAGGTCAATGACCTGACGTTTCCTCACATTTTATACATTTTGACCTCGAGGTCACATTCAGTGTCTCCAGATGTTTCCCTACCCTTCTAGTTCCACAGCCCATCGGATCCCGAAGGCGTGACATCGATTAATAAATATTCGATAAATCTTTCAGTCGAAGTAGCGGTTGGCTATAAAAGGTTGTTTCGCAATAAGTTCTATTCGATCAAACGTTCAGTCGACTTTCCGTTAATCGACCATAAGATTCTCCAAGTAACGTTATGGACCCCAAAAATATATTGGGAACAGTTATATATTTACAACTGACAATATATTTACCGTAACGACATAGTGGGAACACGGCCAAACTCATTTTGAAAAATCCTCGCAGGTGTAAAAGTTCCTTGGAAAAATCAGTCCGAATTTACGTTCTCGAAATAAATGTGAAACATTTTAAATTTTGCGCGTCGTTTGAGTTATTCACCGGAACTGTATGTATGCATCAGATTTAGGGTTGCTAGATTAATTATTGTGATGATGTCATGCATGATGAATTGATGATGCTTTGAAATTGTACACACACAATAGCCTACCGAATTAGTCAGAAACAGAATTTAAATTACTGTCCGACTAAGAGAGAGGTTTTTCCTTCGTAAAAGTTTTTTAGTATTCAGAACTTATAAAGGCATGAAGGTCGCAGCACTTCATCGTTGTAGGAACGTGAATATTGTCAAAAGTTTGTCTAGATATTTAAGTATGTTTTTAATACTAATTGTTTACAATGGGATAGTTAAAAAAAAATCTATCATATTTTGCCACCTTACTAGCTATCATAACTATACTGTGGACACAATGCTGTAATGTGTTCTTAGGTTAACATGCTCGATTTCACTCACCAACATGTCCATCAATTAGTTGGAATGGATTCGATGTTTATTAATTTGCTTATTTTTTGTAAAATTTGGTATCAAAAGATCGAATACCCTTAATTTATTATGTAGAATAAGTTCTATTAGTTGATTGGGGTTATTAGTTTTTAGTAGTTCCATAGACTAAATCGATATCGTTAAAACCGCTGTCCGCTAAATAGTCGTCTGTCGTAGGCTGAATGTAGATACGACCTTTGTGCTTGAAAAATTAAAAATCTTTTCTAGTGCACATTAATCACAGCTTGCTCCTCATTCTTTCTTTCCTTTTTATCTTGGGAAAAATGGCTGATAATAAATTATATGAAATTTTGGGAGTCCCTAGAAGTGCTAGTGAATCAGAAATAAAACGAGTAAGTGTACTTTTATAAGTTTCTACAATGGACAGATCGCACATGTAATGTCATCTATTCGTTGCATGATTTCTGTCCATTGTTCTCTTCATCGTCATTTTAGTATATCTCAGTAGTTTAACTCATCTTTGGTTTCAGAGCTATCATAAATTAGCAAAAGAATTCCATCCTGACAAAAACCCTGCTGCTGGTGATAAATTCAAAGAAATTAGTTATGCCTATGAAGTCCTGTCGGACACGAAGAAACGGCAAATTTACGACAAGTATGGGTTGAAAGGTTTACAAGAGGGCGGTCAAGGTGGAGGGTTCCCTCCTGATGATCTATTTGGACACTTTTTTGGAGATATTTTTGGCATGGGTGGTGGCAGCAGGGGTCGAGGCCCCGCTCGTGGTGAAGATACTATGCATCCACTGAAAGTTTCTTTAGAGGATATGTACATGGGTAAAACAACGAAATTGCAACTAAGTAAAAATGTCATTTGCGGACCTTGTAAAGGGATTGGTGGAAAGCCAGGATCTGTTGTGACTTGCAAGGACTGTCATGGGCAGGGTGTTAAAGTGTCTTATCAGCAGATTGCTCCGCATATGACTCGTCAATTCCAGTCTCGCTGCCCGACCTGCCATGGTCAAGGCGAAACTATTAACGAAAAAGATAAATGCCCAAAATGCAAAGGTAAAAAAGTTTTAAATGAAACAAAAATCTTGGAGGTGCATATCGAGAAAGGGATGCGTGAAAACCAAAAGATTTTCTTCAGAGGAGAGGGTGATCAACAGCCTGACACTCAACCTGGAGATGTGATTATTGTGCTGCAACAAAAACCTCATGATATATTCCAGAGAACTGGTGATGACCTTGTGATTAAACATGAAATAACTCTGACAGAGGCATTGTGTGGTTTTGAGTTTGTAATAAAACATTTAGATGGCAGGGATTTACTTGTTAGACACACTCCAGGAGAAGTGATCAAACCTGGAGATCTCAAAGGTATACAGGGTGAAGGAATGCCGCAATTTAAGAATCCATTTGAGAAAGGTAATCTTTATATAAAATTTGATGTTGTTTTCCCTGAAAATAACTTTGCCACTGAGGAGCAATTGAAACAGATAGAAACGGTATTGCCACCCCGCCCAGCGTTTGTTATGCCTACTGGAGAAGATGTTGAGGAAGTTAATTTAATGGAGTACACAGCTAGTGAACGTGGCAGGGGCCGGGAGGAAGCTTATGCCAGTGATGATGAAGAACACATGCACACTGGGCCCGGTGTACAGTGTGCACACCAGTAGTTCAATTGTCCACTTTATGGATTTTTACTCAAACCTCACACTATATAATTTTATCATAGGTTATTATATAAATTAAACTAAGTAGTTATACACTATACTGTTTATACTTAGTTCACAGAATGCTAGAATTGTTTGACTATTGCGTGCAGTGTATTGACTTGTTTGGAGTAACTGTATTCTATGCCTCTAGTTAAATTTGTTGCAGAATTGAAGGAAGTTGTAAGCTTGAGTCACAATGTAAATTGTGGTTCCTGTCAAATGTACTGTATGATAGTGCAGTTAATTTGTTATTAAAATTGGCTGTAGGCTTATGATATCCAAGAAACATAGGTTTAGAAATTAAGTTCAGTTTCAAGTAATAATCTGCCTGTGATACCTCATAGGTCTAATTGCTATCATTTCTAGGTGGTGTTCAAATTGTATTGTTTGTTGTATTTACAAATTGAGCTGGGTAATTTTGAGTTCTGGAGGCAGTTTGAGTTAGAGCTGTCTCTCAACTGCACTAGTTGGCTCAAACTTGGCACTAGAATAGTATTAATCCACTAATGGGTTATTGGATTCCATAATAATATGTATTATATAAAATGATAAATAAAAATTTAGTGATACCTTACAAATATATTTTAATTATTAACTTTCAACTAAAACACTTAAAAGAATTGTATAGTTCAATAATTTTAATTTATTGTCAATTAAACATGACAATACAGAAAAAATACCATTTTCCAAATGCTGATAACTCAAATGTAATCAGTACATGACAATGAAGTTATAAAATCATGTTTAGGAAAACTTTTAGATAGCTTTTTTTTTTTCAAAATGAATTGGTAGAGGAAAATGACTGTATCATGGAAATGTTGCTTTTAGCAAAATAAAGTTCAACAACATATGTGAAGGTTTTGTAAAGGTTTTTATTTATAAATACATTTTTGTTTTATTTGGTTCTATATTAACATCCTTGAACATTTTCAGTTTTAGTTAAACAAAAGTAACAACTTGTAGTATTTACAGCAGTAGAACTATAAGGGCCTCGTTCACCATCTCCAAGTAAAGCGTTGATTAGTTACTTTCCGATTAAAGTTAATTGGCAAGTAAAAGTTATGAGTATCCTCTATCAATTTCACAAGCGAAAATAAAGCTTCGAGTAACTACTTACGGGTTAAGTGAATGACATACCAAATCATTCGAAACATTCGTTCAATAATACATCAGGTACTCGCCAGATGTCATTGTTAGTTGTTTTTTGTGTATATTTTTTAGATCTGTAACGTCGGTTTCGGTTGCGTCTTGAATGTTGTGTTGTAGAATAATGCGTGTGAACTTATAAAAGAGACAGAATTGCAAACTTTTCTACAAATGAGAGGGATATTTTGGTATCTCTTGCTCAAATCACCCGCCATTTTAGTTCAACTTATATGCCGCGTATTGTATGCTACGTTATTAGTAAAATCACTTAGAAAAAACCACCACTCACCTTTGCGATTTAGGTATAATTTAATGTTTTATAATTATGCACTTACTTCACTGATAAACGGAATCTAGCAAATCAGTTACATCTAGATTCGGAAAATAATCAACATGGAATTTAAAGACTCGAATCCTCGGTATATGCAGCGCCGTGGAATATTCTAATTCATCCAAATCATAATCAAAGAAATCAATACCATATTTTAAAAACTTTCTTTGATGATATGCGCAAATGACAACAGAAAGGCTACAGACACTACAGTAAAAAATACACAATACAATATTCAGTAAAAAATCACCGTTAACTGCCAAGTAAGTATCCTAATTGGCAGAGCATGTGGCAAGTAAGTTACTGGTCAGTTAATCTTATGATTAGTGCTACTCGGACATCGTGAAACTCGAACGTGAAGTTACGGGTGACTTTAACTGACGATTAGCCTACTCGTCACTTTACTTGACGGTGGTGAAAGAGGCCCTAACTCTAATCCACTATGTATTACCTGTAAAAAAAATTATGTCCTTACATACACATATGACACGGAAAAATCAAAGCATTAGACTAAGTACCCTGGATTCTGGCTTCACTAGTGGTGTCGTAGGTACCTATAGACTGCAATGAAAGTCGTTTAACACATTTCAAACCATTTAATCAGAGTAGGTACCTACCATATATCCTTTATTAATTCTTAAACAACTTAGATGACATTACATAAACAGTCGCAGTCGGTCAACCTTCTTAGCAAAGTAGAAAAAGTGTTATAATTTTAGCTTCTATTCTCAGCTGTTAACCATTTATAGATAATATTACCATGCCATTGGTGACAATTAGGTTAAATATTTACAAATTATTTTACATCACGGTTAAGAAAATACCTACAATATAATACATGTATGGTTAAGAAATTGCTATTTTTTATGAAACTGATCATTTTGGACCATGATAACTTTAGTTTGTCTTGAAATTCTTTGCTCAAAATTTATAAGTAAGGCACATTATTCCTTTTTTTAATCCGTCATTTATTACTTTATTACTTTCTTTATTCTGTAGAATTTCTATAAACAAACCTAAGAAACAACACTAAAAAAAATAGTGTTATTTCTTCAAAAAGAGTTACAACGCGTGGAAATAACTTTCAAAAGGCACATATTATTAATTTATTTATTTATTTACCTCAGGCAGCTTAACCATAAAATCGGTAGTATTACTTAACCTATGTTAGTGTAATCGATAACAAACTTAGATAATTATTAATGACCTATGCCTGTTACTTAGTACCTATTAAGGAATAAACTGTGTTATTGGTTAGTCATTTAACTTATCCGAGGTAAAATTTCACATAAGCGTTTAGAACCAAAACGTTTTTAGCAGCTGACTTGACGCATAAGTCATTAACATTTGTACTGTTTGGGGCTCATTGTTTCCATGTTAGAACTCATATTTATTAATAACCGTGTTTCATAAATGTTATAAATGCATGGCAATGATATTAAAAAAAAAAAACAAAGTTATTTTCAAAAAGAAATAATATGCGTAAAGTTTATTTGAACTTTGATTTCCAAGTTTTTCTGGTTAACGAGTTCCCCTTCAGTAAATCAGCAATTTCAAGTAAAGAATTAAAATATAGAATACACCGTTAAACTTTGATCGTTTTAGTCCCGTGGAGGGTCGATCCGGTACATAAAACACTATCGATTTGATTTTCTTTACGTTTTTTTTTATCGTTTATTATACAATATCATCAATATCATTATTACAATCATGTTAACTTTTAAACATACCAGCACAAACCGTCGCGGGTTTAACAGTGATATGTCAAAAAAGTAAACGAGTCAATGAGTAGGTAATTGTTGGTCATTGCGTATTAACTACCTACAGGTCCTTGAACTCGCCCAGCTGACGTTTACTTAAACAAATTAATTTCGTACGTATGCACAAGTAAATTCGAGTTAAAAAAAAGTACTTTATTTTTTAATTTTCTCTTTACAAATCGATAGTATTTCATGTACCGAATCGACCCTCCGCGGGATTAAAAAGACTATTTAACGGTGTATACCTACAGAAAAAGATCTTCGATGGTAAGTTAGGGAGGTTCCTGCATCGGATTCAGGTGGAAGAAACGACCGGGAGTTGCCACTGTGTAGGCCGCTCGGAGGACACGGTGGAGTGCCCCGCTTGGGCGGAACACCGCCACGTCTTAGTGGAGGCAATCGATGGCAGCGACATCTCGCGCCGAGCCCTGATTCAGGCTGTCCAGACCGAGAAGCATTCGCAGGTGATCGCCTCCTTCTGCCAAGCAGTAATGCCAGCGAAGAAGTAGCCTGCACGCGTGAAGAAACGAACATCCTCACGCGCTAGCCACCGAGACCCCGACCCGGACTATCAGCCATGGTATACGAGGGCTTACGGACGTCGAGCAATGGGTAGTTTGCCATCAGACAGTCCAGTAATCGACCGGTTCGAACCCCAGTCGTCGACAGGGCGTAGTGATCCACGTGCTCCTCACAAACCGCTAACCGGAGAGGCCTAGCAATTCGTCTTCGACTGCCGGTGGGATAGGTACTCATCCTCGACAGCCGGTGGAATTTCGAAGAGCACTTCTGTGACGTCTGGCTCCCAAACTGGATCGGACTGGGTAGTCCTAGTCCCATTGGAGGTTCAAACGGGTTCTGCTCAACCTGGGTGGTAGACCAGACGCCTCCTGCCGGAAGCTCTACGTGTGTCGTTTGGTCCATGGCCCCATTACGGGAAGCCGGTATGAGCGTCGTCACTGCGAAAGCGACCGGCGGCCAAGCTAAACGCATGCCAGAGGGTCATGGCCATCCGGATGGTGCAACGATACCGCACGATTTCTCGCGAAGGAGACTCGCCGTCTCCTTGCTAGCCTCCTACCATGCGATCTGGAGGTGACCGTCTTTGACGAGTCCTTGAGATGCAACGCCAGGGCGAAACTCCGCTGCCGCAACAAGTCGCGACGTGACGGACAGAGTTCCGGCGAGATCCGTCTGGAGGATTCGGTGGAGCATACGGTAGAGGTGTGCCCACTTGGGTAAAGCACCACCGTGTTTTCGTGGAGGCGATAGGCAGCCACGATCTCCCACGCCGGGCTCTGGTACAGGCCATGGTCCGGAGCCAACTTCTACAAAGCAGTAATGCTAGTGAAGGACGCGGCCGCACGCGCTAGGGAGTGGCCTTCGCGCCACGCCGTCGCGAACTCGACCCCAATTTCTAGCCACCGTAATCGTGGGCGTGTGGCGAGCAATGGGTAGCTCACCGTCCGGACCAAGCTTAAGTCGTCGACGGCGTGTTGTATTCCACGCACGCCTCAAAGAGATGTCAACTAACAGCAGGGTCGAAGCCTACTTACTGGGGCCATGGGTTGTGCGAAAGAGAACCCTGAGGCCAGAGAACGAAGGCAAAGAAGCAACAGGAGTGGGTTTTAGTTAGTGAGTCTGACATGCCCTCCCTGTCCTGTCCTTCCAGTCCTGAAATTATCCAATGAATTTTCCCCCAAGAGCGGGAAAAGTCATTGGATAATTTCATGCCAAAAAAAAGGTTTTTTGTATATTGTGCAATAAAGACTAATCTACTTGACATATTATATAATATTATTATTAGCGACCCCCTTCAAAATTTCAGACTGCAACCGCGCCGTTTTTGTTTAAAATTATTAGGTATATCTTGTTTGCTATAAACCAATTTTGATATTGTTTTCACAATTGGTATTCTAATTATTTTTTTTGCTGACTGTATTCTTGTATGCTTATTAATAAACTGGTTAGTTAACAAGTATTTTTTTCATGTATATTCCCTTGTTGTCACCAGAAAGTCTGTGGTAACCACTAGGGATATACTTTCAAAACAAGTAACTGCTACATTATGGGCCCTCAAGTATACTCACTTTCTTTAGATATTGATTCACAGTACTTTTTGAAATCTTTCTTACTTCTACAAAGTACATTTAAATTGATTTGAGTTAATCCCAATTGCCGTAGTTTATCTAGTCTCTGCTTTACAGTCTTTTGTGATGCTGACAAAACTCGAGGTTTACTGGCAATGTCTTCCACATCGAAACCTTCAGTAAGAAGGAAGTCAAGAAAATTTTTCACCTAAAAATACACTGCAATTATATATTAGAAAGAATATAATTATTCTAACATGATAATTTAGTTATAATTGTAAGGCAACCTTTGTTACACGAATGGTTTTCAGTGCAGGTATTTTAAAGCACATTTCTTGAACATTCTCAACAGACACATTCAAACGACCAGCAAGATATGTCTGTTTTGAATCACTTTCGCCCAAGATGATCTTTGTTTCTTGTGAAATAGTTATAAACCTGGAAACAATATAAAATGCGAGTGTGTGAAGTCATAATTATAAACAATTTTCATGTGTTTTTTCATGTAATCAGTATTTTGACCAACTTTGTATGTGCTATTCACATTATTGTTATAGATTTACTCATAGACTATGTACCTATTCAATATATCTTCAGAACATCTAACCATCCATGGATTGAGATTATCAATGCCCATATTTTTTACTCTTAAAAGCCTCTCATGAATTGTTTCATGATGATATTTTAGAACCCATAAGTCCCTCAGTATCCGATCTGAAGACACATCCATATCTGAAATAATATTAAGAACTGCTTAAAGAGGACATTTTAGTAAATACCAATGAACAACTGCTCCTGCTCATATATTACTGCGGCTTATTCTCAAAGATCAAAATTAAGGTAGGCCTCTAAAGTTAGCCTTTTGTATGACTGGGCCAGGGTACCATATGTCAATGTTGCATCTTATTTCATAATGCGTTTGCATCCATTCGGGTTCATCATGACTGTACATTATTGCATCATGGCCATTAATATAAATACCATGACGCAATATGGGTGATGATAGGGGTCTCAAAATGTTATGTCAAAGGCATATTTTATACACAATCTTTCATTGTTCTTTAATTTAGTAAAGACTCTTTCATAATCTGTTGTGTAACTGAAGACAGTCTGAGTTGGACAGCAACATTGTTGTAAATTTTTTTAAAAGCCATATTTTAATATCTTACCTATTAAAACATCTAATGCTTTCTGAATCCAATCAAATGATAAGCTATATATGAAAGTTCTCTGGGCAAGCTTTTCACTTAGTACTGATGGTTGTACCTGCAAAAACCATATTGATTCATGGAATAGATATGCACCTAATTATTCAAACAGATAATTATGTATTACTAATATGATAAAATAAAAAACATTTGTATACCTTCAGACGAGATGCAATATAGTATAATCTATTTTTGCAAAAGCCTTTACTTTCATCATCTTTGGTGACTTTACTTATATGGGTCAAGGTTTTTAGTGGTAATCTATAAAAAGGTAAAGCATCTTCAGCTGACTGAAAATTGAGAGCTAGGATGATTTTTGCTTTATAGGCATCAAAACCTAAAACCAGGCAGAAAATGATGAACTTCTATTTCTGTAAGTAGGTAAACAACTCTGTGTCTCTCTATAGCAAACAAATTAGCAATATAAAAATAATTACCACTTTTTTCTACAGTCCTTGCTTTTGACTTATAAAAAGCTATTGGATTAATAAAATTACTGCATGGAGATATTTTTAATATATTGGTAAAAGTAGATGCTGTAGAAAGTTTGTGAATATTGTAATACGGTAGATTATTCGCTCTTATTAAAAACATAGAAATTACTGATCTTAGACTCATTGTCGTGATTACATTGCTTTAACTGGTATTAAATTATTTGTAATTCTGAAAAGTTAAAAACCGATAATATTGCAATGAGTGCAACGACCATTATCGACAATGAGTCAATGATACTTTTATTCAAAGAGAATCTAAGCACTACGGAGACGGGACTCCTGCTTTTATTGTCAAACTCACAGAGCATGTGAATTATGTGAAACACGAAACAGTCAAACTGTCAAAACAAAATGGGTGACATTAGCATTAGTGTGACATTCATGACATTTGACATTGATTTGCACAGATAATGGTGAAATCAATAATTTTTTCATTACTCATACGCTGAAAGTAGGTCTAAACATGCCTGAGAAGCGGGTAGAGTCTGTCTAACGAAAGCGCGACCTGAGAAAATGAGGTCAAATCAAAAAATATTGAATATGGTATTACTGTCATACTAGGAGAAAAAATTTTTGATACTTGAGTATTTTTTTGTATTTGCGACAATCGTATAATTCTTTTTGACGAACTATATTCCTAATATGAGGAACACAAAATTTTTAGAAATAAATATACTCAACCAATACGCTTTTAACAGCATCACACACTCAGAAATATTCAATTCCCTTACAAAACAAAAAATAGAATCCACACATACTTCTTCCAGCAAGTTAGAGAGATTAGATCCTATGTTTCAAACAGAAATGAGTCAAACAGGGCGTCCCGTTGTCCCCAAAGTTATTCACCACTTCTTTCAGACATTAGCAGTCGAATGGGAAGAGAAGGGCATTGTCATCAGCAAAGCTAAGTAATTTGCGTTTCTCTGATAATATTGTCCTGTTCTCTCCTACAGCCACAGGACTAGAACAAATGCTGGTTGGTCTACATATAAAAATGTTGAAGACCAAAATCATAACCAGCAGCTCCTAAAGGAACGTACACGTAGGCGGACAGAATATACAATACGTCTTAAAATATATTATTGTCTATTTGGGCCAAGTAGTCTCTTTCTGGGCCAGGTAAGACAAAGAAATAACGTGTCGAACAGAAAATACCTGAAAAAGTTACTGGTCCAACAAGGAACTATTTAAGGGCACTTTGCCCATATCACTAAAGCGTAAGCTTATGGACATGTGTAATCTCCTCATTTGACCTATGGTGTATACAGACTTGGTGTTTGACTAACATCCAAAAGTCTAAACTCAAGGTTTGCCAACCCGACCTGGATGTCTTTCTAAGAAATGGAATGTGAGTAAGGGACTGAGACCATTAGAAAGAGTGGATGGCTTTTGCACAGCAGTAGAACAATACTGGATAGCTATAAATAACCAATACAATACAAAAACGAGTAAAGATTTATTTATTGGTATATTACTATTCTATCAAGAAAGTCACGGGAAAAGGTGAATAACACAAAATGTTGAATTTTATCATCCTCAAAGTATGCTATTTCATCACATAAATTCGACCGCTTTTGAACATATAAAGTGCGGTAATGAAGATATTTCTTCTTAAAGCTTAGTTTTAAGTGTTAGATTCAATTTTTTTTTATTTATTTCGCGCAGTCCTTTAATATCTTGCAAGATTATCTATAAACATAAGAAAAAATATTATCATATCGTAAAATATATCTAATAGTTAGTCAACAATGATCAAGATTATAATGTCATACTAACTTAAGAACCCGACCACAAAAAACCACTACTTTCTCTTCTTGTTTTTCTTTAAACTTACTGATCATAGTATTTCACAGCTTTCCTACATAACTTTTTATTGTTTTACCCATGATAAGCAATTATATTTTTAAAATCAATCTTTGACAAAATACTGACAATTGCAATCATAGACTTTGACGTGCTTTTGACGGCAACATTATGTTGCCAATTTAATTTAAAAAGAAAACTCCAGGTCGCGCTTTCGTTAGACAGACTCTACATGCCTAGGGAGAATCACTTTCAACTGACAGTTGACAAATTATTTAAAAAAAAAACTAGTTCTATCGTCGCATTTCTATTGATCTATGTCTCAACTTTCTATACAGCCAGTCAATTACAGCGCGATGCAAAATTGAAATTAAAGGGCTATTACACCTTTCCCAATTCAGGTTCCGATATTCAGGGGGCGATTTAGAAAAAGAAAGTCAGTCGCCGGAGCTCTTGATTACACATTCACTGATTCAGGTTACTGAATCAGTCGCCACAGAGTGCTTTGTAATAATATGTCAGTCACCAAGGGCGAGCGACTCGTGACGGACGTGTCGAGTGAAAAGAACTATGACAAAATGGCCCCAATATTAACTATCGTAAAACAAAAAAAAAATTCATAACCTTAGCGGTTGGCCCAAGAGAAATTACGAGATATTTTTATTGAATAAAAAAAAGTATTCTTTTTGAGATGGGATTGTTGATCTAGTGGTTAGTGGCCCCCTTACTGCTATACCGGAGGTCGTGGGTTCGATTCCCACCCAGGACAAATGTTTTTGTGATGAGCACGATTATTTTTTCAGTGTCTGGGTGTAATTTGTCTTTAATAATTACCTATGTATGTATTTAGGAATATATAAGTATGTATAGACGGGTCTAGACGGGGCGTTGTGAGATTGTTGTGGAATATTATTTGGTTTCACCTTGATATGTAACAGTTTTTTGTGTCACTAATAAATAAAATAAATAGTTTGAATCACTTTTGTTTCAAAAATAAGACATGTTCTTTTATAATAGGTACCAACATATTTTATTTTTGTCATTTTGTTTTGCGTGCATCCACACCATCGAAGAAAACACGTGCGCTCGCGTCAGTAGGCGAGCGGCGACTGAGCGTCCAAAATGCGATTACACCTTTTCTAGATAGGATTCAGGACGCCGGAATCCACTTTTTTCCTAAATCGGAGCCTAAGTAGGATTCTTCCTACCTAAATGCAATTATACTTCCCTGAATTTAGGCGTGCCTAAATATCGGAACCTGAATTAGGAAAGGTGTAATAGCCCCTTAAGAGATAAGTTTCTATTTTTTTTTATTACTTATTAATTATAATATACTTTCAAATAATTATTTAATTCTTTAAAACTAACATACATATGACAAATATGACGAATCAGTGGTGGACCTGTCGTTCGCCAGCCCCGATCTGGCACCGCGTGTCGTCGACTGGCGCGTTATGGAGGGGGTGGAGACGTTCTCAGACCACCGGTACATCCGGTTTGATGTCTCCGCCCAAACCTCGACCGCGCCAGTCCAGCGGAGCCCTTGTGGTCCGCGATGGGCGCTGAGGCAGATGGACCGGGAGCTCCTCCTGGAAGCCGCGACGGTACAGGCCTGGGTGCAAGCACCGGACAGGCCTGTCGACATCGACGTCGAGGCAGTGGTTCCGAGAGGGCATGTCGCAAATATGCGACGCGTCAATGCCCCGAGTCCGTCCAGGACGTGCCAAGCGCCAGGTGTACTGGTGGTCGCCGGTCGGCGGCATAACGCAATGCGTGCAATCATGCGCGACACCGGTACGCCAGGTACTGCAAGCGCCGCAACCGCCCGTCGGATGCGGAGGTTATAGAGGCGGAGCTATACGAGTGTGGGTGGCGAAGCGCACCCTCCGAGCGGAGATTAAGCGGGCTAAACTTGAGGCCCGCAACGTCTGGCTGGGGTCTCTGAATGCAGACCCGTGGGGACGCCCATACAAGTTGGACCGACTCAGTCTCCGGCCCGAGCTCGTGGAGGGTGTCGTCAGCAATCTGTTCCCTACGCGAGGGGTACACTCCCCCCCGCCCATGGCTTCGCCACCTACGGCAGTACCTGACGCGGACCACAACGACGACGATGCTCCAGAGGTGACCGAGGTAGAGATGAGAGTGGCGGTACGAAGGCTAAGTGCCAAGAATACCGCCCCAGGACCTGACGGCCTGCCTGGGAGGGCCTGGGTCCTGGCCATGGAGGCTCTCGGGCCTCGATTAAGGGGGCTCTTTAGCGCATGTCTGGAGAGCGAAGCCGGGGCGCCCTGCGGACTCTCCATCCGCATACCGGCCCATTGTGTTGCTCGACGAGGTCGGCAAGCTCTTTGAAAGAGTCATTGCAAACCGCCTCATCGCGCGCCTCGCACGGTTTGAGCCGGACAGTTTGGTTTTCGCAGGATGCGCTCTACGGTGAACGCCATCATGCGCGTGCGAGCCCTCACGACGGGGGATGCGATTTCCCAGGGCAGGTGTGTCGTGGCAGTGTCCTTGGACATTGCCAACGCCTTTAATTCCCTGCCCTGGAGTAGCATTGGAACAATCCGGTACCACAGGGTGCCCGACTACCTCTGTCGTGTGATCGAGATTCGAGGCCTACCTATCGGAGAGGTATATCATCTACCCCGGTCACCAGGGAGAGTGGAAACGTCGAGGGATGTGTGGGATCGGTACTAGGACCACCCTTGTGGAACATCGGGTACGATTACGTGTTGCGCGGCGACTTCCCCGACGGGATCAGCGTGGTCTGCTACGCAGACGACACGTTGGTCCTAGCGGGGGGAGAGTCGTACCGGACGGCGGTCGAACTAGCGACACGCGGGGTTGCGATAGTCGTTGATAGGATCCAGCAGTTGGGACTCGAGGTGGCATTGCACAAGTCCGAGGCCATGTGCTTTCACGGCCCTCGGGGCGCGCCACCACCGGGTTCCCAGCTAACGGTAGGAGGAGTTCACATCGGCGTCGGGTCGACGATGAAGTACCTGGGACTTGTCTTCGACAGCTGGTGGAACTTCAAGGAGCACTTTCGACGTCTGGCTCCCAAAATGAATAGGACTGGGGCTGCTCTCGGGCGGCTCCTGCCCAACCTCAGGGGACCAGACGCCTCCTGCCGGAAGCTCTACGCGGGAATCGTTCGGTCCATGGCCCTCTACGGGGCCCCGGTGTGGGCACCGACGTTGACACAGCAACCGAGGGCCCAGCTGAATGCGTGCCACAGGGTCATGGCAATACGCATGGTGCGAGAGTACCGAACGATTTCCCGCGAGGCGGCGACCCTCCTTGCTGGCCAACCGCCATGGGATCTGGAGGCAACAGTCCTTGCAAACATGCACGACAAGCGCATGGAGATGCAACGCCGGGGCGAAATTCCACTGCCACGACAAGTCGAAGCATGGCGGACAGAGCTCCGGCAGGATCTCATGGCGAAATGGCGTCAGTGACTATCGCAACCTCGTTCGGGGCGCGCCACAATTGGGGCGATAAGGCCCATCCTTGAGGCGTGGTTGGAAAGACCTCACGGCGTTCTCAACTTCCGCACGACGCAGGTGCTTACCGAACACGGAAAGTTCGCTAAGTACCTGTTCCGGATTCGTGCGAAGGATTCGCCCGGGTGTCGCCATTGTGCGGAACACCCGGAGGACACGGTGGAGCACACTGTAGAGGTGTGCCCCGCTTGAGCGGAGCATCGCCGTGTCCTCGTGGGGGTGATCGGCGGCAGCGATCTCTCTCGCCGGGCCTTGGTTCAGGCCATGGTCCGTAGTGAGGAGGGATGGCAGGCGGTCGCCTCCTTCTGCGAAGCAGTAATGCTAGCAAAGGAGGAGGCCGACCGCATCAGGCAGAGGCAACGGGGCGCTCGCCCCAGCCGCCGCCGGGATTCCGATCCCGATTTCCGGCCACCGTAGGCGCGGGCTTGCGGACGGCGTGCAATGGGTAGCACGCTGTCCGATTGTCTGGTAACCGACCAGACCGAGCCCAAGTCGTCGACGGCGCGTTTTGTTCCCGCGCGCCTCAAGGAGCTGTCAGCACACCGAAGAGGCCAAGCCTGCTAACTGCAGGCAGGCAGGGTTGAAGCCTGCTGGGGTCAAGGGCCGTTTTCTGAGAAGAAGGCTCAGCCCCGGCACTATAGGCAACGAAGGAACGGGGTAGGTTTTTAGTCAGTAAGAGTCTGACACTACTTCCCGCTCCACCCAAGGGCGGGATTTGTCATTGGATGATTTTACCTAACAAAAAAAAAAATGGCGAAAATTGGAACTACGGCCGTCATGATATTAGATTAGTAAATGTCATTCGATTGTCAGTGTATACTTACTACATTCAGGTTGTCTGGTTGTTTTGTCCTGATATTGCTGAATTTATAAAGTTAAATATGCCGAAAGTTATTAAAAGTGATGCTCAAATCATTATTCTAAAAGCCTGGGTTAGCCCGACGATTCGAATACGGCCGTGCGGCTCTCGGCCATAGTAATTTCTAGGAATGGAGAATTTGGGCGTAAAAATTAAGACAGTTTCCGATTTTTCTACTCAAAAGAGAAATAGCGTTATGAAAAACTAAGATATGCATTGGATTCTCTATTTTCTGTATTAATATTATGAGGGGTACTTGTCTCAGGGGGACAGTCTTTAGTGAAACCACTAGTACAAATCACTGTAATCATATAATTAAGTTCAATTGGTTCATACTTATAAAAGGTACGAAACCTAAAATTAATAAATAATGCTTCGGTAACAATTCGCAACGTACTCGTTAGAGATCTCCACGCAACTGCGTATCCGCCTGTGCGGATGCGGAGCAATTACAAACTTTGATTATTTACCTGTCTAGATGCCACCAGTCTGGTGCAACTCCCTAAGAAAAAAATGAACCATCTCAAATGTATGGCGTTTGCGCTAATTAAGATGGCGGCCAAAATGGTGGCTATCGCTGTCTTGCTCTAACATCTATTCGACTCTGTCGCAGCTTTAAGCCCGCCATATTCATTCTTTGCTTGTCAAGAAGTGAATGAAAACAAAATTTGATTTTTGTGTTTTACACTTGTTTTACAACTGTTTCGTGAATTTCAAGCGGAAAGTATTATTTATTGTTACTTTTATCTATTATTGGTATTTATACGTGTACCCGTGTGAATTAATATGTAAATATGCATTAAAAAACTTGTGAAATATGTGGTCTAAAAGCCGGCCGCTCCGATGGTCAACAGCGAATATTTATGGCCAAATATCCATTAAATGAAGAGAGGTAAGCCTAAATAAACATTCATTTTCAGTTACAGAAAAAGATCTGGTGATAAATACAAATTTCTGATAATAATCGGTCGAAAATCTAGAAAATAAGCTAGTAGTGCTGTGTAGTGGAATTTTTATCGATTATATCGATACTTTTATATTTAATCTTATTTACAGACAGGTTTAATTTTGTTTCAAATTTTATTTAGTTTTATTCAAATAGAACTGTCATACTTTTCGAACAACAAAGGTTATGCTTAAATCTTAAAAAGTTTTTTTTTATAGAAAAGCTTCGTCAGAATCCGTACTTCTATTCGTAGGGAGATTTGGCGCAGATATCGAGAGATTTTAGACCCACTATTGCCCTTAATAACTCACTAACTAGCAAGATAACACTTTTTAAGGTTTATGCATTATATATGTAGAATAGGCGAATAGGTTATAGGTACTGTATTTCTTTAACATTATTAAAGAATAAACTGTCATTATCAAAATCCTTAAAAAGGTGTTTCCTTTACCCACACCACCCACCTCCACCTTTGGAACCTAAAAATTTACCTGCGAACTTACGTTAACGCAAATGCGCCAACGTAAATTCGCAGGTTATACTTGGTTTAATTTTTTCACTTGAAATATTCCACTTATTCCTAGTTTAACTGGTGAATAACGTTGGCGTAAATAGATCTTAATTTAGACCCAAAAAAAGGAACCAAATTTTATATATATATATATATATATCGACTATCGATAAAAAATTACCATGAGCACCTAGTAACACCACTATTTCGGTTGTTATGTTGGCAGCCCTCATGCGTCAAGTCTTTGGTTATGTATGTCAAAGTTGGTATTGAAGCGTAGCGCAAGCGCAAACGCCATACTGAGCCATTTTTTTTGTATGGGAGTCCCGTCTCTTAAACGTAGTGCTTATAATATTATTCTCTTTGGATGCCACATTGACCGTACTAAAACGGCTCAAATAAAGTCTACTAAAATTGGTAGACTCGCTTCTCCTATGCGTCAGTGTCATTTTGAACACCTAAGGATACCTATCGTTTAACCTTAAAATACATAGGTACCTAAGTAATTAAACGCAGAGTGTATTATTTGCGGCAAGTAAGTTGAACCATGCCCTCAATGCGCAATAAGATTTTCGGGTCTCAATTAATTGAAGTGCGGCACAGCGGGGGCTGTGCGTAACCATAGCAACGACGGCCATTTTAGTTCAACTTATTTGCCATGTACATCAATGTAGGTACCTATATTGATTTGACTAGTCCATCACGATGTAACCCGCAGGCAAGGTCAAATGACACCGTAAAGTGATGAATTATGAAACGCGTAGCTACCTGGGCAAGACAGACATTAAGTCGATTTTCTCAAAAACTACCTAAGGTAGGTACTTACTAATTAGTATATCAATTTATTAATTAATTTTAAATGCGATTGGCGATCGTTGGCGAGCACATCAGGCCTTGGTTATCAAACTGGCTGGCAGTTAGATTCCGGCATCAGGCACTCGTTTACATCTGCCGAGCCGCGGCGCCGGCGCCGGCGGGGAGAGCATGTTTTATTTTATTTTGGACATCCGTCAAAGATTTTATCTATACTAATATTACAAAGAGGAAAACTTTGTTTGTTTGGTTGTAATGAATAGGTTCAAGAAATACTGGGCCGATT
This sequence comes from Leucania comma, assembly GCA_958295575.1. Lineage (NCBI taxonomy): Eukaryota > Metazoa > Arthropoda > Insecta > Lepidoptera > Noctuidae > Leucania > Leucania comma. The sequence continues at coordinate 11,498,758 of OY282468.1, forward strand.
TTAAAAATTCTTTCACCATTCGAAAGCTACATTATCCACGAGTAACATAAGCTAAATTTTATTTTGGAAAAAAATAGGGTTCCTTAAGATATTTGGGTTTTTCGGACACAAGGTGTAAAAAATCAACCAGAAAAGTTACTTATTTTGCGTATGTTGCCTAAACTATGAAAGATAGAACCATAAATGTTTTAATTGTAGATCTTATAAATATCTACAAAAAAGTCTGCGACACACTATACCTATCTATGTCGAGTGAGGCACAACAACCATTTTTTTATTTAAAAAAATCTTGATTTTTTTTTGGGCTACATTTAAACGCATTTATTTTACTCATGCTATTAATCCTTATCAAAATTAATTAGTTCATCACTAAGTACAGTTTATGTAGATAATATTTGGTCCTTGAATGATTAATATTGGACGTTTGGTTTTGAAGTTATGGCGAAATTAAAATATTATGATTTCTGCTGCACGGCCCGTTGCGAAGTGGGTGTCACCAAGGCGGGAGGAGAGCGCGTGCGGGAGGGGAGTTTAGATCTATAAGTAAGGTACCCGCGCCTAACTAACAGTTCTTTTCGGGGCTAAACAACAGTTCTTTTCAGGGCTAAACAACAGTTCTTTTCAGGGCTAAACAACAGTTCTTTTCAGAGCTAGAATATTACACGCTATTAACATTTTCTTAAACATTTGAAAATGCCTAAGAGAGCCAGGTCTCAAATTTCTAAACATAGTTCTCAAGCAGGGGCAGCAAGAATACGTCGTATGGGAGAATCTTCACCTGAACGTTCACAACGCCTTGCTGAACAAAATCAGAGAAACTCTCAGGTACGCGCACGAGAATCGAGTGTCGCAACGCCTTGCACAACAAAGTCTGAGAACCTCTGAGTTACGTGCACGAGGATCGAGGCTGGAGCGTTCTCTACGTCATCATGAACAAAATATAAGGACCTCTCAGTTGCGCGAAAGAGAGTCGAGTGTCGAGCGTTCGCAACGCCTTACCGAACAAAGTCTGAGAACGTCCGAGTTACGCGCTCAAGAGTCGAGGCTGGAGCGTTCCCAACGTCTTCATGACAAAATGTAAGGACCTCTGACTTACGCGAACGAGAGTTAAGTGTCGAGCGTTCGCAACGCCTTGCCGAACACAGTCTGAGAACCTCCGAGTTACGCACTCAAGAGTCGAGTCTGGAGCGTTCCCAACGTCTTCATGAACAAAATATAAGGACCTCTCAGTTGCGCGAAAGAGAGTCGAGTGTCGAGCGTTTGCAGCGACTTAGAGCTCAGGCAGAGAGACAGTAGTTGTCCACAAATAGAGTTCGCAATCGAATTTTAGCTAACAGTAACAGACTGGCTTTCAGATATGATCCGCAGGTTGATTATGCACAACAAGCGTCCGTCCAAATCGGAGTGCGGGAGTTATACAGCGTTTAAAAAAATATAGAAATAAAACAACGAAGAAATATAAATGAAAGGCAAAAATATTAAAAAATCATGTCCACCCATGCGAAGCTGGGGCGGGCCGCTAGTTATTAATAAAAAGCATTTTTTAAATATTACAAAATGATTTTTTCATTATTTATTACCATAGGAACAATAATATTGTAATACTTAGTCAAATTGTAATATATTCTGAGAGTTCGCTTGCTATCTACACGGCAACTGCAAATAGGTACAGCAACAACAAGAAGCTAAAGTGCCTATAGTTCAAAAAACGTAGGTAGGTATGTATAATAACTATAGGTAAGGTTTGTAGGTAAGTACTATTTTTATGACTTTAATTTGAAACCTTGCCTTGCCGTCCATTTGACTAAGCTGCTACAAACACATGCGTGAAACTTGAATAAAAAAAGTCCTAATGAAATGGAAATGTGACTAGACATTTAGCGAATTTAAAAAAAAAATAACGTCAGTGGCCCATTCGCATCTGTGCCTTGAAGAAACCAATGCAAAAGAAAAAAAATTGCCAACGAGAAAAGTTCATGGCAAGTTTAATTACTGATAAAGCTAGTTTACGTGATGTTTTTAGCTCGACATACGAGCACACCCTACATACGACATACGAGCCATACCCTATAAAACACTTTATATTGCATTCAATATAAAGTGTTTTATATGGTTCTTAAAGAAATCTTAGATAAATATAGTGGACTAATACTAGCATACCAATTTTGCAAACTATTTGACTTTCGTCCAAATGGACGGAAACCCAATCAGTTATGTGAATATTTTTAATGATCATTTTACTTCAACAGACTTCTATAATACTGAATATTTTCTCTCAACATAATCTTTATTGCTATTAGATTAGACATTTTAGTTTCCGTCCACTCCTTTGTTAGTGTTGCACAAATAAAAAATATTTTAAGGATATGGACGAAACAAAAATTACTTAAAACGTGTTTTAGTTTTCGTCTATAAACGAATACTGGGGAGGATGAAAATTGAGAAATCGTTATATTTTTGAAATCTTAAAAAAAAAAATTAAATATAACGGTAAAATGTCATCGTGACACGTATATTTCTGAGAAATTTTTTTTTAGACAATTTCTTTATTTATTGTAATACAATAAAGCGAGGGAGTTTTTTTTGTGCTAATCTCTAGAAATATTAGCCGGATTGTCAAAAATCTTTCTGTCTGCGATAGCCAGTGTCGTGACGAATAGTATAGGGCTGAATAACATCACACTACGACCCACAGAAGCGAAGCAGTAACCAAAGACGCCAGTGAAACCGCGGGGGACAGTTATAGCTAATAAAAGAAATAGTAGCTACTTAAACAGTAGAGAGAAAACACTCAGAAGCTACTATTATAGTATTTATGTTATTGATTAAATAGATGGATTTTTAATTTGTAAATCACCTACACTGCTTTTTCTAGACTGGTCGAAAACTAGCCCACACTCGGACGAAAAGTACATTTTTGGACGAAAACTAACGAGAACCCTACTTTTGAAAAAAATATTTTTTATAAAAAAAACCCGTGAAAGTAATGTATCGACATGTAATATTAACCGAAAGATGACTATACAAGCAATAGAAGTAAATACGCATCACAAACAAAGCTGGCAACTCCGAAAACTGGACGGTAACCAGCGCAATGACCCTATGTTCTTTTCCCTACAAAACCTGATTTATGACTATCAGTTCAGTTACAACTACATAGTACCCAGGCCAGGTTATGATTAACAGCATTTTCTTTTAAAAAAAATTAGTATCAAACATGCTTAACGGCGGTCACTTCGTCGAGGCGAAGTACGTCGGTAATGCTTATAATTTTCCTCGCGGTGTCGAGATCTCCGACGTCGTCTGTCACTACTTTCAGATCGTCTTGAACTTGTTCTTTTAGAGACATCTTTTTCAGGGGACTCAGACCACCTCCATGAACGCACTGAAGAACGCGGAGTGCTGAAAAAATGAAGGATTTATTGAAAATACAATTCACAAAAAGAAGCAATCAGTATGATACCTATACGCAGCAATAAAAGTGAACCATTTGCTATGGTTATGCGCACTTCCCATTCGATTGAGATCCGAAAAATGGTTACTGCGCCTTCAAGGTCGACCGTCATGATGGTTCAACTTGTGTGACGAGGATTATAACCGATTTTCGGGTCTCAATCGAAGTGAGGGGCTGTGCGTAACCATAACAAATGGTTCAACTTATTTGACGAGTACTATACTAGTTCATCATCATCATTATCATTTCAGCCCAAAGACGTCCACTGTTGGACATAGGCTTCCCCCAAATATCTCCACAATGATTGGTCCTTTGGATCGGGTTCCCGCAACCTTTACCAGGCCATCGGTCCACCTTGTAGGAGGCCTAGCAACGCCGCGTCTTCGAGTAAGCGGCCGCCACTCCACAACCTTTCGGCCCCAACGGCCATCTGTTCTGCGAGCAATGTGCCCTGCCTCTTTAGTTTGGCGATTCTTCGTGCTATGTCGGCAACTTTGGTTCTCTGCTAATATCTTTATTCCTGATTCGATCACGCAAGGAAATTCCAAGCATAGCCCTTCCCATTGACCTTTAGGTGACTATACTAGTTGTGTTATGAAAATAGTAGTTATATGTGATTGCTCACATATAATTTGTTTCCGTTGAAGAAAATGATGGGCTTCAATAGTACAAATAATTGTGTATCCTTAACTCACCTATCCTTCTCTTGGACTATTTCATTAGTATAATATCCATTATATAAGTTATTTGGATTTCTAAAGACATGAAGGAAATTACAAGCACGACCCTTTGGGCAACGTCGTCTTAATTGTAAGCCTGCAAATAATAATCGCATTATTTTAATTTCAGCTATAATATTCGGGAAAACAAATCCACATAAAGAAATTGTTAGTTACCACATATAGCATTTTTCCAGGAATTTATAGTACAAAATTGTAAGGAAAGCTGTCTGCCTCCATACCAACGTGTATGTAATGATCGGTAAGCCGCGACAGCACATCGCAACTCGGCAAATTCTATGAATGTATTTCCTCGAAGGTGTTTTTCGTAATTATTACAGACCTGCAAACAGATAAAACCAAAAGTATAACGATTTTGTAATAAGTATGATGCAAATAATTTTTATATCAGAGGCCCTACCACGAGCTCTTGACACAATCCATTTGACGACTCAACCAGGGCCTCAAGTCTGCTATTACAATAGTGTCAGAATCGTCTATCATTGATTTCATCATGGTTGATTTTGACAAGTTTGGTAATCTACTAATATAATGGCGTCACTATGACTTACCAACAGTCAATCACTAACACACCAGTAAAAAAAAAATTTTAAAAAAAAATGGTAATCTTGTACATAATGATAAATGAATTTCTGACTTATGGGGTAATCTGCTAAAATTTTGTCAGTTCCTTTGATTAGTGACTTACCATTAGATTTGTCTGAATACGACAAAGTCATTCTACCACCATTCGTTTACAAGACCAATAACCGACCAATGATGGACCATTATGATTTAGCAGATTAAGAACTTTATGTGATTGTGTTGGAACGTCGAATTTTCAAAAATAGCAGTGTTGGGCCCCTGAACTGTAAACGAATACCATGGATCCAGTACATGATTCTGGACCCCTCACTGGTGGAATTTTTCGTCGGCTTTTCCTAATTAATTTTTTATTTACGGTTTTTAATTTAAACTGTTCATATCGTTATTCTAATATTTTAAGTGAAAAAAAAGAAAGGAATACTTTTAAAATTAAAAATGTCTTCGGGGTTGGTTACCACAATGATTTTATACTCAGTTTCGATTTAAAAATACAGAAATAAAAATTTTAAAAATTGGAAAAAGCCAACAAAAAGTTCCACCAAAAAGGTCCAGGATCCATGATATTTGTTTGTGCTTCGATGTCAGACACACCGTGTATAGGGAGCACGGATATCGAGGGATATCCCTTGGGGGCGTGGCACGTGGCGCCTCGATTTGGTCAAACGACCCTCATAATCGAACAGCGGCTGTACGCTTCACTCATTCGCTTTGCAATTGCGTACAGGGTACTACTGATGCGTAAAAAACCAAAATGCCGAGTTGTGCAGTAATTATATGCAAAAATAAGTCACATACCATCAACTTGAAGACAAATGGCGTATCCTGCCACCGGTAATTAAACAATTAAGTCACTGTTTTATATTTTTAAATCAATTTTTAAATATTTCTCGAACTCAAGTTCGGAACGACACGAACTAGCCCGAATCTTCCCGAACGCAATGACCGCAATGACCGTTCAAGATTTAGAGAGGTGCAATCGAGTGCGTGAGGCTGATTTTATCGATATGCGTATTATTCGCAGTTCAATATATTTTTTTACATTTCTATGAATATTGTCGTATTACATGTATAGTAAGAGTTAAATTAGTTATTGAATGAATGTTGTTTGAACGAAATTAAGGTATTGTTATTTCAATACTCGTGAACTTAAATTGACATTATATCTAAAGATTGAGATGATCAAAAACTATAGTATGTACAATATGATAAGTACAGCATGATAAACAAGTATAATTTTATAGAGTTATTTATTTTTGGTCAAAAGTTACAATATTTTGTATTCGCTGTGCAAAACTATTAAATTATTATTTTTTTAAATCTGGATATTTGGTGTTTTCGTACGCCCTAGTTGTAGTGGAGCTGGACCAGCATTGATCCAAGCATTTTTATCTTGAATATAATTCTCCAACTTATAATAATATAATTTCTATTCCAACTCCTTCTGTTTTCACGCAGTAAGACTGTGTAACTCACTTACAGCAAAGATTTGTGATGACAAAAATATCTTTATTTGCGATTCGGAAAAGTCTTTGAGAAATTTTGGAATTGAACCATTGACATAGGTAAATTTGTACGGAATCCTCGGTGCGCGAGTCGGATTCACACTTGACCAGTATTTTTTTATTAGATGTATTTATTTTGAGTGGTTAAAGTAAATCAATATGGGAAGATTGTATTGATGACTTTATTGATGTGGTCAGTTAGAGACCATAATGGAAACCCTTTGTTCACATGTAGACTGACTTGCTATATTTTCTAATCCAATATGATAGTGGATGGACGTACAATAGTAAACCTACAAATCAATATAATATACAACCTGCTTCTGAAAAGTCTGAACAATTAAGTTAATTTAGTGATTAGCAATCTTTTGAGCTTTTTAAGAGGTGCTTTTTATCTCGCAATTTAAATATATAAGGATTAACTACTATTTTTACAACAACTAAATGAAATATTTTTACTCAAATTAACTTCAGATTATACCATCTACATATTGGTTCACAATTTTATAATGAATAAAAAAAGGTTTGTATACTGTCAAAATATTACAGGGGCCTTACCATGACGTGTTTAAATGTCAGGCGTGCGAACGAGAAACAGGGATGGAGCTATACTCCCTATCATACATATCCGGAGATATGCCTTCATTGCAAAATAATAAGAAATCCTTGCGCGAAACCGCTTATCTCCCACCAAAATAATTACAACATTCACAAATAGTGTATTGACGACACACACTCAAAATTTGTACACGCACACTAAGAAGAAAGCAGCTACACTAAATCAATTTCTAATAGCACACATAAATAGAATGGGCGGTGTATAAAATTGTGGGAACTTCTAGGGAATTTTGGAAATTAAAAAATCAGGATCGTAGCTTGCAGTGGACTCGTATAATTGTCAGACATGACATTTAAAAAATCATGTAGGTCATAAAATAATTAACGCCTGCTAAAATTCTTATAGCTAAACTTATAATCTAACAATTATTGCTAACTTAAATGACTAGTGGCCCAGGTGATGACAAATTGACGTGAGCGTCAACAGGCGGGGCATTCGCTTGTTAGCACGGAAACATTCCATGCATACGCATGCAATTAGAGAATCGAACCGATTGTCGATAATTGTTATCGATATTTAATTTCAGCATATTCTTGTAATATAATTACTTCGTCTAATTTTCTTTAAATAATTTCTTTTTTATATACTTATCCGAAAAGAGAGTAATGATTATAAAATAAAATAGGAATAAGTTTTTTTATATCGTATTACCGGGAACATTCTCTGTTAAATATCATGCTGTATTATTATACAATATATTATTTAATCTTAACTATATGATTTTAATATTAATAAAGGCTTGTTTTTGGAAAATAATATCATAACTCACCTTAAACTGTGTTATTCGACCAAATTTTTCAAATTCTGATAATACATCAAAGAAAAAGTCTTTGTATTCCTTATATGTATCACTATCCTCAAATTCTAGCATAATATCTGTGTCATATTCATTGAAATTTGCATTACTTAATCCAAAGTGGTTGTAAAAATTTGTACCTAATAAAACCTAAAATAAAAAAATTGTTTTATTAGCAGCTAATTTCAACAAAATGCTTATAATAGATGACCATGTGTATAAAAATAATTTGAAATAATTAAGTAAATATTTCCCTTTTCCAGGATGACCTGTAATCAAAATTGTTTCACTGTTTAGCATTGTGCAAATGAAATTATGAAAAGGATATACTTTGCTGATGCCAGGGTATTGATGGTTCCTTGAACATTGATCACCAAATCGGCAACATGCTGTTTTAGAGAAAAATGGACAAAGTTCAGTGTCAGGTCTGGTCTCATGCATCACATTCAATTCAGATGGTGGCTCAACTGAATCTCCAGATAAAAACAAGTCTAAGTTATCCATGAAGATATCTTGTTTTCTTTTCAGTTCTTCTTGAGCTGCTTTTATCCTTTCTTCTTCTATTTGTTTCTTCTTCTGTTCTAACTCCCATTCCTGCCACAATCAGTGTGATGATATAATTTAATAATATTTTATAGTATCTAATAGGCTGCTTGATATAAATGCTATTGAGTTTAGAACAATAACATAACATTTGTATAAAGAATAAAACAAGGATATACCATAGCATTTGGTCTTGAATCTAAAATAATAATCCAGTCTTACCAGTTTTAGCTTAGACTCTTGTTCTAGGCGCTTTTGTTTAAGTCTTTCTTTTTCTTCTTGAAGTTTTTTCCATTGATCAATTGCAATTTTTTCAGCTTGAATCCATTTTTCATTTTCTTCATCATTCTGTTTATTAATTTGTTCATGCAACAATTTTTCTTCCAATTCTTGTTGTTTGATATACCATTCAGTAATTAAAAATTTATCTAGACGGAAACAGACAGTTTTAATTACTACAAAATTAAAAGACATCTTTAAACTAATAATTGCTCCATTCTCATGAATTGTTACCTATTTTAATTACTCAAGCCCAAAGCGAACACCGGCGTTCACACACCTATTATCTTTCTATTGTCTCTAATTACAGTATTCAAAAGATTAAGAAACTGTTGTGGTTTTTTTTTAAACATTAAAAAATATATTAATACAATTTATAAGTTACAAGTTACAATAACGCTAGTATAAGTACAATAATAATAATAGTGAAACATATATATAGTTTTAACGAGATAAGGAGTATAAATGTAAAATTAATGATTTATGATGTAAAATGTTTTAGGTGTTACTATTCCATTGTCAATAAAAAAGAAGAATGTTTCATACTTAGAGTTTATAAGTAATCTCAAAACAAGAATTTCCTTCACATTTGCATCACCTATAAAAGTTATTTCTGAATCTATATAGTACCAGAATACAATAGTTTTAAGAAGAAATAACTAAAATCATTGTGCTTGTTGACATAAGTACAAACCTCTTTCTGTAGCTTTAATTATACGGATCCGTTTTCTTCTTTCTTTTTTTGCTATTTTTCTCCATTCTGCATGCCTAAAATATAAGAAAATAGAACATAAATAAGGCTAGGCTAGGATACAATTTCTACTCTATTCTATTCTTTATTAATGGCAAGAAGAGCCGATGTCTACTATTCTGCCAATGTATAAATTAATTTGGAAAAGCAATTGTGTATATTAAAATTTCAGAAAATAGAAAGGGACAGTAACTGTAGACGAAATTACTTACCTTCCCATATTAATTTTTAACAAAAAACTATGCATGAAATACGTTAATAGGGCTCCTAACAATTCTCTTAGTTTTTTCTTTGAGTACCTTAACTAACAAAAACAAATTCCCTAAATCAAAAACAAAAACCTAAACCCGTTTTCGTTTTGTTCATTTGTTGACAATTTGACTTTTTATTGGACGTTGACAGCGTTGACAGTTTAACACTCGCCCCTCGTTCCGAATGCGCCAAAAGCACAGAGTACTTTGTAATATAGCCAAAACCAAAGACCTTATGCCCCATTTACACGTGGGCCCAGCCTCGGCCAATCGCCATTGTATTAACGGGATTTCCTCGATTACACAATGGCTACACAAAAGCGATTGGCCGACGCTGGGCCAACGTGTAAACCAGGCATAATAAGGACCAGCGGGGCTATTGCGTAACTCTGTTGACAGCTCTAGTGAAGATCACTTGCTAGAATGTACATCGTATAACTGTCAAACAGCTAATTTCGTATTGCCTACCTTTAGTGACCAACTGATATACGTCATTATCCACCGGTGCCTTTGATATCCATCGTGACACGTTTTGACAGATGTTATTGTACCTATACTTTTAAAATTGTGATTGTTAGCTTTAAGCTGAAGATTTATTTTATTTAACTTAGCTGTATAAAAGTCGATAAAAACTAGAGCCGGAACAATATGCACCGATAATTTTTGTTAGCCACCACTTATCCACCGCAGTTTGTTAGCCACTTGATGTCATACGTAATACCAAAGTTATGAAATTGTTAGTTGACAACAAAGTTTAGTGTACATCAAATGCCAGTTGTTAACTGTTTTGAAAAAGTTAGCCAATAGCCCTGCAGAAATGCCTACAAAAATAAGCGTGCATCATACCTACAGTAAGTTCGACGGTTCTTGACGCGCCTGAAGTTAGGCTCTGCGAAATTTAGCGCTTGTGCACTCGTAAAAAATAAATGGTTTGAAAAAATAAATGCCAATAGCAGTTGTTATTGCTGTTAAAAACTGTTATTGGCATTTATTTTTATAAATCATTTATTTGACGCGCTTATTTTGAGCGCTTAAGTCCGCAAAGCCTAACTTCAGGCGCGCCAAGAACCGTCAAACGTACTGTACCAATAGCCGGGCACTAAAGATGACAGCCATTGCTAGGGAAGCATTTAGATAATCAAAACCAAAATTTATCGATATCGATACCAGACTTTTTATATTTATAACAATGTCCAATTCCAAAACCAATTCCCATGAATTGGTTTTGGAATTGGACATTGTTTACAGATATTTAATAATGTTAAATTTAAGTAAACGACAATAATAAAGTATTTGATGAACCATAAGGAAGAATAAAATCGGTAGGAAAATTAAAAAATATGAAATTAATTAATTGTTTTTATTTTCGGTTTTATTGAACGATGATTCTGTAAAGTGTAATGAACAGACAGACACACAGTACTTTAATTCCAGGTTTGATATTTTCCATCCCAATGACTTCAAGTCATTTCTGGCGCAGCACTTCACTTTAAGGGAACCTGTGCAAATAAAAAACATGAAAAATTATTTCAGTTGGATGTAGGTAGGTAGGAGTAAAACAAATCACAGACTGAACTAAATAACCACCACCTACTGCATGATGAATGACACTGTATTGTTTTGGTAAGTACTAGGTCTCGCTATTTTAATATCTGTTAGTTTTATTTTCAAAATCGTCTCTTCAACGTATTTTACTGGACCCTAAACACAAACTAAAAATATAATAGTTCTTTATCGATAGCTTATTAAATAAAAGACATCACTATTCTAAATTGTCAATAATGTTATAAACAAAACATGTTTTAAAAATAAAAGCAAATATAAATAGAGTTGGATGATGATGAAGAATTGTATGTACTTTTAGGAACTTTCATTATATAAATAAAACATACTCATCTACGGAAAAAATAACAGTATGATAAAGTTTTTCATAAAATACGGCTACTAACCTATGCATGGTTAAATGAGGTTAATTGGTGTTTTTCCTTGCACCACACTGAATTATAGAACACGAAGGCATATTCAATTTGTATCCCTTGACATTCACAGCAGAAAACAACATAGTTGTTATGACTATGCTTGTGCAAACTTTAATTTTCCCTGTAGTCGACTATGGTGACGTGTGCTACTTTGACCTGAACGCAGTGTTGCTGGACAAACTAGACAGGCTTCTTAACAACTGCATCAGGTTCATATTTAACTTGAAAAAATATGACCACATCTCGAGTTACAGATCCGAGCTGAAATGGATGCCGATTCGCCAGAGAAGAAGTCTGCGAGCACTGACTACTCTTTACTCTCTACTCAACTCACCCACTCCTCCTTCTTATCTTATTTCCCACTTTCAATATCTTTGTTCTTCTCACGCTAAGAATCTGCGTTCTTCTAACAATGTTTTATTGCTTTGTCCTTCTCATACTTCTGATTTTGTTCACTCTTCCTTTCATATACAGTCCATACTTCTGTGGAATGTGCTTCCTCTCGACATCAGGATGGCCACCAGTCAGTATGCATTCAAGCGGAAGTTGCGGAATTATTTTCTTCACAGATAGCGAAGTCGTCTCATAAACCCCTTTCTTTCACTTCATATAAATGTATGTATATGTAGGTATATATTATATTAAATATATATGTATGTGTATTTTATTCATATAGATATATTCAGATAGATATTTGAACCCTTGTTTTCTTAATAATCTTTTGTTTTTTTTTTTTTATGCACCTGCCATGATTTCTCTTCACCACCCTTGGTTGACTGGTAGAGAATGCCTAAGGCATTAAGTCCGCCTGTGTACCCTTGTGTTGCATAAAGTTCTAATAAATAAATAAATAGTTGAGAGCGTTTTTAGTCCTAAAAATCGCAATCCAAATGCAATGTTGTTGTTTACTTGAAACCTTTGTACTACAAAACCACGGGCACTAAAGATGGCGGATGGCACGCGAGGACGGAAATGTTGTCAGAGAGAGAAAAACAAACAGCATGACATCTCTTTCTTCAAACGACATTACACATTACTTAAATAGAGACAAAATGTAGTTTTTTATATCTACATCGATTTAATAGATATATGTTTGTTTAAGCAAGGAAAGGAATGTATAGAACATTAAGGGCGTCTTTATATATTCTATTCTCTAAGACGGGCTGTCAAATATCTCGTAAAAGTATATGTTTTAAAAATCTCAGACTTTAATTTAAGTCCACTATGTACTATAACTATAAAGCCTCGGGCTTTTTTATATTTTTTTTTATTGTAGGTAAAATCATCCAATGACAAATCGACTCGAAAATAGTGTCAGACTCTTACTGACTAAAAAGCTACCCTGTTCCATTCATTGCTTTTATCCTAGGGTCCCGGTAACATTTTCACATAACCTTGGCCCCAGTAGGCTCCGGCCCTGCTGGGCCCTACAGTTTGCTGACAACTCCTTGAGGGGCGCGGGAACAGTGCGCGCCGTAAACGACTTGAGCTCGGACCGGTCTGTTACCAGACGGACGGACGGCGAGCTACCCATTACCCGCCGTCCGCTAGCCCGCGCCTACGGTAGCCGGAAATCGGGATCGGAATCCCGGTGGCGGCGGCGGCGTGTGCGCCGTTCCTTTGCTAGCATTACTGCTTCGTAGAAGGAGGCGACCACCTGCCTATGATACTGACTACAACGGTGATATACAGCTATAAGAGTACATGAACGCTATATTACAGCGTTAGGCTGTATTACTAATGGAGTCAGTCGAATTGTGTTTTTATGAATATCAATATGGAGGAAAAAGACCGGTCAAGTGCGAGTTGGACCAAGGATTCCGTAAAAGCTTACTCACCTAAGATTAAAAAATTCAATTATCTCGAAAATGGTGCGTCCTAGGTAAAAAATAACCAAAATTTTAAACCCCCTGTGATGCCTCCGTGCAAGCACCAACAGAACAAAAAAGTAAAAAATATTTTTTTTTTCGCTCATTTCTTTTTGTGGTTATCGATCAGAGCAAGAATTCATTCCAGAAAAAAAATAAAAAATCTTGGTTATTTTTTACCTCTCACCGTCGGTGCGAGTAAGTTTTTACGGAATCCATGGTGCGCGAGTCCAACTCGCACTTGATCGGTCTTTTTCCTCCATATTGATGTTCACAAAAACACAATCCGAGTGATTCCATTAGTAATACAGCCTAACGCTGTACTATAGCGTTCATTTACTCTTATAGCTGTATATCACCGTTATAGTCAGTAGTTATAACACCACAATAGTTACAAAAGTGTACAATTACACCAAATGAATAAGAGGTATAATGGAGTTCATTTACACCAATATACAGCAATAAGTATCATTTTACACTAATATAACACTTAGACCTGTATAAAGGAAGTAGTGACATGCATTATACAACTTATATAAAGCTTTAAGAGTAAAACGCAGCAAAAAACTCATAAAGCTGTTTAATTGAGTTATAATACTCTGATATATTATAACCATAAGCGTACGCGGATACCTTTATGCAGCCTAAAGCTGTGTTTTCATTTTCACCCTTGTGCAGCCCTTATATAGTTCTAAGCTGTAAATCGGCTGCTTTATTGATGTTTGATACGCTTGCGTGCTGCTTGGGTATCGTTCACTAATTACCTGTCCGTATCGGTCAGACCCTATATATGAGAAAGAGAAGGTGGCAGAAGCGGCGAAGTGTACTTTTTTTTTTGTCTTGTTATAATCCTTTGACTCGCGCCAGCTTATCGACAGTACTGCGCGATAAAGACTTCGTGTTCACCCGAATACTTTGCGATTCGGCGAGCATGAGCTACTCGGCAACATTAGTTGCGATAGCACGAATATAAACCAAACCCTAATGTAGCCCCAGCATTACAACACAGGCATAAGAAAATAAGTTATTTACTATCACCTACATGTGGGTAGTTGTAAATAACGAAGAAATCGGTTGGATTTGGTTATTGCGTGCTCGCCAAAATGGAAAGTAAATCGCGCAAGATTACAAATTTGATTTCTTGTAACAACGAGAAGGATTTTAGAGAACTTTTGCGCTCTGGCTTAGACCCTAATTTCGATGGTGGTTGGCCAATCAGATTGGCAGCCAGATATGGCTGTACCACTATAGTAGAAACATTACTGCAATTTGGAGCGAATCCCCACTTATTAAGCGCATCTGGTGAGTTACTTTTATGTAGCTATTTACTTATGTTAATACAACAATACAACAATGACGTGATTGCAGAAATTTAAATCAAATATTTATTTTAACCATAAAAGCTTAATTAAGTGCATAATTGATATGCTTCCATTAGACGCCCAGAATTAAATTTCAAGAAACTTATTTAGGTAGGGTCCCCTGACATTTACTTTTAGATACTGACTTATGAATGTGAAGTCTAATACCCATGTTGGACAAACTGTTATCTAAGTATTGCGTTGTATCAATATGCATTTTTAACTCGTACAAAACTATTATTCAAATACAGGTGCATCCACATTACAACTAGCAGTATATTCTAGTAAACACTGGGACACCGATAAATGGACGTCTTTACTGTCGTGCTGCGATTCATCCCAACTAGCTGACGGAGCAGCTGTTGCAATTATTTTTAACAAAGTTCAGGCGTTGAAGAAGATTTTATCTACTGGAAGATGTAACACTAACATTCCTACAACTTTGACAGGTACTTATTATTTTACTGAGATCTCATAGAAGAAATGCATTATACGCGTTTAGATAAACAAAGTGCTTGAATGCTTGCTTCTTGATGGGTGCCAATGGGCTCACAGCTGCTCACTTCCAATCTTGTTGGTAAATTTTATCTGCATGCCATTAAATATTTAATGAAAATATGTACCTACGAGTCGGGAAAAGATTAAGACCACAGACAAATTATAATTATTCAACCCATAAGTTAGGTGTACGGAAATGTTGTCACCGACTCTAGTAAGTGACTATACATAATATATCCTCTCACCTCTCATTATTTTTGAACGTTTCAGGTAAAACTTTGGAAGTTTTAGCAAAGGGCTACAAATTAACTCATTTGATGAATCCATCTAGTTTAGAAAATTATAATGAACATGATACAACGTCACCAAGGATATCAAGACAGACAAATCGAGTGGTAAGTGTGTAGGTACTGTCTTTAAAATTTTCCAATAAGTAGTAGTTATAAGCCTCATCCCACAAGTTGAACCATAATGGCGGTCGACGTTAAACCATAATAGCGGTCGACGCGAAATAAATCGAAGTGGCGCGTAACCATAGCAACGGGATCAACTTATTTGCCGTGTACTATCACGGAATGTTGATGGTAGGCAGTGGCAGATTAAAGGTTAATTTTTCTGAACTGCAGTCTACGCAGGCCCCAAACATCAGTAACGTGACAGTTCCGTGGACGGGCCGACGCGACGACTTCCGTATATGTAGTGTGGTGAAATAGATTAGGTACGAATTTTAAAAGCTTAAATAAAAATTTTGACATACCTTCGCAGTTTAATTTTCGTCCGATCTCATTCCATATTAGGTTTTTATACTTGTAATACATATATTTCGAGTTAGACAGCTACAATAAGCTATATAAGCGTAGTCTATTAATATTCATCATTCATTTTTTTTAATAATAAAGTTGACAAACTGCGAGGAAAAATACACATGTCGCGGTGTCGGTTCTGTTCTGACACTGTTGCTCCGTTGCCGGCTCAGGCACGGACGCGTGATCATGTTCATAGGCGCCCATTACACGATAGGTTTTGCTGTCAGTTTTGCCACAGTCAAAATTTTGATTGACGAATAACCTACCGTGTAATGGGATGATTGACGTAGTATAGTACTAATTGACGAAAACCATCATTCTTGATTGATGGCAATGATTGACGTTTGCATGACCGTGTAATAGGCGCCATAGACAATGTATGGACCGATATTTTTTTAGACTCATGACGAAACACGTTCCTGCCCCGTCCCTATGACACTGTGTCGGCGCGGGGCCTGTAGCAAAAATTCGATCAAGGAGCCTGCGTAGACTTATAAATAAAATATTTTGTGTGTAATCAGCTGTATTTAGATTTCAATTTCATGTAGGTAATATAGAAACTTTGACTAGGTGCTATCAAGTGCTATAAAAGTACTTACATTCTCATTTTCTTTCACAACTACGGAATCCCCGAACGCGCGGTCTCCGCGAATGCGGAGCACTTATTACTCTTGCTATCAAATAGAATAAGTAGCAGTGAAAAATTGTTAACTTTGATCATAAAAATGATGGGTGATCCGGAAAACCATCAATCAAATTTGCATTTTCATACTTTTGCAGGAGTCAAATAGAGCCACTCTACCTCCGAACCAAGGTCATAGAAACTTATCGCCGTCAGTAGCCAGATTTTTTCATCAAACAGCTAGCCAGACCTGCTTGTCACCGTCAAGAGGAGTTTTGTTGATGTCCTCGCCCACAAGTGACGCTAATGACTGATTTCATTTGTAAAATGTTGAACTCTAAAATGATCTTAAACGATAGGATGTTAGGAATATTTAGGTAATAACGTAGGATAGTTGGTACTTTCATATTGTTTAACACTAGTATTAGGTAGTGCAAGTAGTTTCGTATTTTTTAATAACTGACTGTTACATAATTATTCCTTGACTTTTATTAATGTCCCATTATATTTTATAATTAAATAAATTAATTCATATTAAATAATATCCTGTAATAATCAATTGTTTGAACTAATATGTACTCATTTTCAATACTGACGACCCAGCTAGCAAAATTTGGTCTTACGAGTGTCTAAGAACATATTTTTTTACTCTTGCGAGGCAGTTTTTAGTGTATGAAATAAGATTTAGGTACTCTGTATAAGTAGATATAAATCGTTGTACCATGGTCTCATACCGTGTTTTTTTTATTTTATTTTTCATTAATTAAGGAAATGCTGTAAGAACAAATTAAAAATTAGTGTTTTTCACTGACATTTTGTGAGTTCTATAAAGTCTTAATAATCTCGCTGTAGTACTTAATGATTTCCTAGTATGGCTGGTATTGCTCCCTATGAACAACCTATTGAACCTATTGAAATAAAAAAAAAGGTGTAATTATGTAAAAACCCTACTAAGGCCTACTGTCCACGAAGACGTAGCTTCCTGGACACATATTCGTCATTATACGCTTGGTATACCTAATATAATTTCATTGGCGCTTCTTCGAGTGTTTCATAATATTATATGTAGGTACGCTTAGAGCATGCGTACACCAAGCGTATAATGACGAATACGCATCCATGAAACTACGCGTCCGTGGATAGGGCTTAACTTTTTTTTGACAGTGTATCTCTTTATAAATAACAATATTATCACGGGCCTCTTCTAGAATGTAACCAGAATATTGATAATTACCCATCTACGGCAAAGCCAAAAAGGAGGGTTATGATTTTGATCGGCTATGTATGTATGTATGTGAGTATGTTCATCTGTTCCCTTATAGCTCCTAATCTACTCATCATCATCTCAGTTAAAACCGTCTTAATCGTCCACTGAACATAGGCTAGTAAAGTGTCACAAAACTTGATTTGGCGCTCTCTACTTTATGTCCAGTAATGTTTTAAAAAATAAAAATGAGATAAATACGCCGTGTTTGGTATCATTAAAAAGGGCTTTAGGGTCGGTAAATACCTGACGGAAAAAGCGTCGCGTATTATCGGTCGCGTAACGCCAGAACAGGCAAATATATATTAAAACATTCGATCTTTCACACTTAACCGATGATGCGTTAATGCATCGAGGGTAAAGTATAATATAAACTCAATACGCTCAACGCATTTTCCGTCAGATATGTACCGACCCTTACTGGTACATTTCCAAACAATTATTCTAAGTGACGCCCTTTAGCGAACAAAAAGTCATGTGTTAAAAAAAAACTTTAGTATAAATTCGCCGTGTTTGATATCACTTGAAAGAGCTTCACTTGTGCTTATAAAAAATATTATCATCAAAATTCAATGTGGCGCCCTCAAGCGATCAAAAAATTCGATGTCAAAAACAGTATAGAAGCACAGTGATATAACACTAAAATAGTTTAAATAAGATAAAGTAAAAAACTAAAAACCGACTACAAAAAAAAAATAGACGCTAAAAAAGTATGAAACAAGATTTTCGGATAAACAAGGTTACTGGAGAAACAAGAACAAAACAAAAACAAAAGTCGTGACACACGTCATATTAAGGTATAGGTTGTGACTACGACTTTTCTTTTTGTTTTGTTCTTGTATATACGCTATACTGTCCAGAAACCCCATCATATATTTTGCTGTTTCTATAATAAATTTATATTACAGTTGTACGCAATGTGTACCGAATTAGTACATACTTTAAAAAATAAGTACCATAACAGAGTAACAATTACAAGCAACTGTGGGTTGCTGTAGAGCATCTCCCCAGAAACTCTCAAGTAAAATGCGAATAAATTTTACGTAGACACTTACTTAATCAAACAAGGGATTCATAAAAATTGTACTCTTCTTGTCTTGTCACCTCTGGATGCGTGTGCTAGCTATGGCTACTTATAACCTTTACTTTAAATTTATATTATAAGCGCCTGAGAAACATTAATAGCACAAATTTTCCTCTTTATAGCGTAGGATAAATAATCCTATTTATTAATATTATTATATTAATAAATAATCCTATGTATCATATACATAAAGAGGAAAATAGATAATTTAGTCTTATAAAATGCACTTATAATATCTTTATTCTTTGAAATAACTTATTTTCGGATTTCTTATACACGTCTAAAAGAGTTATATTTTTGTGTTTTTAGTACAGAACGTCGTATAATAATAAGCCTTTATAAGATGCTATCTACGCGATAAGGTCGCCCATTGTATGGTATGTGTTTTAGTTTCCTTTATAGGGTTGCCAACATTTCTTCAACGAAATATAGTATTTTTCAAACTAAGCTATATAAAATATAGTACACTTAAAAAAAAAACTAGTATTATATGGAAAAGGCAAAAATAGCCAAAGATATATTTGTTTTTTATTTGCTTTTATAAAAATTATATACATATTTGTTTGCACTTCTTGCAAATATTTTACACACTAAATTTTTAAATTAATATAAATCAAAAGCTCTATATTATTATAAGGTTTATATTTTTTGAAGTCCTTTTTGTATTTTTCTTTTTTACAAATCGGTGGTAGCGACCCAATTTCCTTTTCGTTATTTTCTTTACTATAACTAATTTATTTGGGACTTTAACTTCTTAAAGAAAAGAACAATATTTAATTGAAAGTAATCAGCAAAATAAGAGAACAAATACATTATCAGACCAATTTTCAAACATTCTTTTGAACATATATATGTACGTTTGGATACACGTTACCGCATTAGTCAAATGTTGAAAACAGAAAATATAGTATTTTTACTTCTTCAACAGTACACAGACAATAGAAAATATTATAGTAAAATAATAATAAGTAATAATATAGTACGGTTAGCAACCCTATTTATAACGTGTAATGGTGTACAATGAAGTGTATAATAAAAAATATAATAAATAATAATATTTTAATCAGGACACATTTAAATTAAAAATTTATTCCTAAGGCTATTTTGCTAGCTGGGTAGGTACAATGACCAATGTATTTATCAATACGAATTAAAGACACCTTATTTACAAAAATTACCCTTGTTTTATTCTATAATTATTGCTTGAGAGTTAAACAGAAACCTGTCACAGGTAAATGCTACAGTCAGACACAGTCTTCAGTAAAACTACACATTACTTGACACTAAACAACTGTTTAAGGTGACACTTTAACGGTGTGCATATAGTCGCATCGATGAAGAATTTCATTTATTAGGAGGGCGTCCGCTTAAAATACGTTCAACCCCTCTCTTGCCCAATGTGTGGGATACCTAGATAATGGCTTAACTCTTTCTGCTGTGGTTCTGGCAATTCAAACTAATTCAGTCAGTAATTAATCGTATTTACTGAATAAATCCGTCAATCTTGACTTAAATAATAATAAGATAATTAATAATTCCTCAGGTTAATTTTAAGTGTGTCTATACACTCGTTGTGTTGGTGTGCAAAGACTCACAGCTTGCGTTTCCGATAGACTATCGATTGGCACCTAAAACAAAAGAGGTGAAAATAAACAAAAATAAAAACCTTCGGACAACGTTTTTTTTCAATGTTTTTTAATTTATCCTTAGTGCTTACTTACGGAGACGCGGCGAGTTGCGCGGTGCATTGGGTGGTTGTCGTACATTGCAACAGCACAGCAGGCCGCGTCATCGCACGCGCAAACACAAACAATGGCAATGTACGACGACCGCCCAACACGCCGCGTCTCTGTAAACAAGGCCGAGAAGTAGAGAAGGTCCAACTAGGTACTTACAATCAAGTTCTCATTTTCATGCTGTATATCTTGTATCTGAATTTTAAGTGGTGTACCGAGAATATTGGTCATTTTGTTATTAAGGCAGTTCAAAAATCTTGAGATTATTACTTTCTGAAAAAAAAATAGAAGATATTAGGGCGGAGGACTTCATTTTTGTGAGCGTCTGGTGAACGGATTTGATTAAACATACCGGATTATTATTATTATAAAATGCAAATATTTATTGAAACCTGTAGGTACTACTAGCAAAAAAAAGTGTGAAAGTAACACACATCGTAAATTATAACACATAATACTATTTCCTACTACTTATTACAATACACGGCAATAAAATACACTAATGTTTGTAATACCGTAATTACGGTATTGGCTCATCAAAACCGTGATAAAAATATGAATACAATTGTCCATGGGAAAAGCACGGCTTTTCTAAGTTTACCCCAGCCACCTTTAATGTTTGTCCTTGGGCTTTGTTAATGATCATAGCGAAACTAAGCTTAATTACTCAAGCCCCAAGCGAACGAAACGCGAAACGCGTCTGATTACGGTATTCAAAAGATTAAAGGTATTTGTAGCCTTTTAAACTGGAACGGAAGGTCTGTGGGAATTATCGAGAAGTCCCATATAAAATCTAAACTAAACGAATTAATCCAACCCGAAAAACGGTAAAACCGAAACCGAATTTGTTTTCGGAAATCGAAAAACCAAAACAAGACAACAATACCAAATCGCAAAGCTAAACACGAATAGCCAAAAATCGAAAGCAGTTAAATTAATGTGAATCACTAGTCAAGTAAGGTATCGTAAGTGAAGCGCGGGGATTGAGAGAACGCACACACAACGTTAGCGGGTTTCAGAAACCTATCAGCGCCATCTATCGGAATCCATGATTAACACTTATTTATGTTTCGAATATTGTTTTTTTTTCTCAAAAGCTGATTGATTTATGCTTAGATTTAATGTTTTAATATGTTTTATTTTATTATTTGTTTGTATCATAGAACCTGCGCTAATTTTGCGGAGAGTGTCACACAAATTTCCATTCCCTTTTAGCTGGGCTGGGGACTGGGGCAGATTTCCAAAAAAAAATAAGGTATGTATTTTTCGTTGGTAATAAAGAGTCTGTGTACCGATTTTTAGCTTCCTACCTTGAAAACTGCGAAAAGTCCCATATAAAATTTCACCACATTTTACTTTTAAGAGGTTGGGGGCAAATTAAAAAAAAAAAAATTATGCACGATTTTTTTGTTAAACACAAATAGTCCGCACACCAATTTTTAGTTTTCTACCTTTAAAATTACGGAATGCTCCATACAAACTTCCACCCCCCATTTTAAGGAAGTGTGGGGTTAGAGAGACAAAAAGTAGCCTATGTCTCTCTTCATCCCTTCAACTATCTCCACTTAAAAAATCACGGCAATTTGTCGCTCCATTTTGCCGTGAAAGATGGACAAACAGACACACATACACTTTCCCATTTATAGTAAGTAAGTATGGATGTTCGCGTTTTCCGATGCCCAGAATCTTTACATTCTATCCCCAAATGGAAAGACATAATATATAATTTCGTCTACAGTAGCGTATTAAAATAATATTCTGTTCAGAGTTCTCCTATTATGTTATAATATGTTATGTTATTTAATGTCAATAAATAAATGGTTCTAAATAGTTATGTTGAAAATGGTATCATCAAGATTTTTTTTGTTATTTTTTTTTTGTAACAAGTTTTTTTCATGAAGTTTGTTTGAAAGTATGAAATTGATGACATTAATAATCTGGGAAAAAATAAAATCGCTCAAATGGTCACTTCCCGAGTTGATGCTTATTGTACCTACTCGTTTTATTACTTGCAAAACATCTGTTTCCAAATTGTTTGATTTCTTCTTCAATGTTAGCTTTCAAAACTTGTAATATTCGTAGTTTGTAATAGTAAATGCAAGATTTAAAAAAGCCTCATAGGAAGAAGCGCCGTTAGATATGGCGATCTAGTAATGCATCAAATGAGTATCCCTCTCACACTAAAATACCTTGGAAAAGGAGGGTAACCTAACCAGTTAATGACGCTATCGGTACGTATCTTAGTAATTTCCTACTGAGATGAGGTTTCGAAAAATAACTGAAAACCCAGTGGTTTATTCAAGAAGTAACACTCACCTCTAGCGCTTTTGGAGTCGGAGTCACAATAGGAAAATTTCTGATAACACATAGCTTTGGGTAAAGTAATGGCTCTCCGCGCCAGAACTGGATTGAGTAGTAAGATGATTCTTCTTCGGGTAGACGATATCCGTGCTGTTGACATGACAAAGGAAACTATAGGTAAAGTGCTGCCTTGGTGTCCATCCCTCCAGGCACTGAAGATCTAAGCAATTCATGGAACCAAAGTCACAAAACCACTTGGAAGATAACGGAAAATAAGCCGTTGGAACAGATAACTTATAACTTACAATATTTTTCCAGTGTCGGCGTAAATCTTTATAGGACTTAAATTTTGACGTTTCGGGAAAATCGCTGTGACTCTCTTCGATGATTGCCTTATTCAAGCTAGAATACGGAAAAACATTCGCAGCGTATAATATATATATTTAAATATTTTAAATCTAGATATTATTTGAAATTTACACTATGTTGGTGAGTGTTAATATAATATAAGGCAGGAAATTAATATGTTACTGTAGTTAATTAATGTAGTGATATGATTTTAATTAGCCCCTTACCTTGGTAAGACTCTTATCCACTCGCCTGGCAAAAATTCTTCTTCAGATATCATTAAGTTTATTTTCACAGCATTTATTTCGATGACTGTGTAAATATCTGTAAGAAAAGCTAATTAATTTTAATACCTACTCATTTCAACAATACTTCAACTATCTTCAAACCTAAATGATGGTTGATACCAAAGCTACCATAACATACCATAAACTACCATACTTTCAATAAAACCTAAATAAAACGTAGCTTGGACGACACCATATATTTTTTCTTTTAATTTAATTAGTGCTTTATAGCGATCCCACCTGATATGAACGGATATGAACGCTATCAGTATCTATGCAACAAATGCCTATACATAATAGGTACACTCGACTATAATATATCTACCTTGTCAACTGGTATTTTTCTCGTAAATAGCAGGCTACATGAAACCAAAATATGAGGAACGTAAGGCGTACCATTAACTGAAACACTGTATTTGACTCCTTCTTGAGGTCCCTTTGTTGTTAAGAAATCTCTATTATTAATCAGATAATTATCTTCCAATGTATTCCAGACCGGTGCTACTCTTGCCGTCATAGTGTAATGGAAACATTTTTGATATATTTCTGTAGTGACCGATTTAATACCGCCATCCTTAAAAATGCAGTGGGTAGAGGTACGTATTTAATAAGACAAAATTAGGCAGCTGCTCTTTACTCATCATCATCAGCCTTTTAATGTTCCCACAGCTGAGACACAGGCCTCCCCTCTGAGAGAGCGAATGGGCCGTAATCCTGTCCTAGAACCAAAAATATATTTTGGTTCTAGGACAGCCCTTTTCCTCACGATGTTTTCCTTCGCCGTTTTGAGAGCAGTGGTCAAAGAGTACGTAAATAATTGGTGATGAAATAATTACACAAAGTAAAACTACTATTTACTAGTTAATAAAAAAGTATAAAATAAAAATTATAAAATCCCCGACACAGAAATCCTTGGCACATAAGTTATAAGTAATTGATAAATAATAGTAAATAATTGTAAGGAAATTAAATTGAAAAGCACTTAGTAATTTACCGAGTGTACAACATCTTTATAATCTGTGTACAATAAAGATATCTATACATATAAAAGAAATTCGTGTTAGTTACACTATTTATAACTCAAGAATGGCTGAACCGATTTGGCTGAAAATTGGTAGGAAGGTAGCTTGGAACCAGGAGAAGGATACAGGGTTTTATCCTGTTAAATAATAATAAAAAAATCAAAACCTGCTCATTTATTGGTATAGGGTAGAGTAGGGTAGAGTACGGTAGAGCAGGATAAAGTAGGGTAGAGCGAGAGCGAAGCCGCGAGCAAAAGCTAGTAATAATATAGAAGAGGGAAATTCTGCGGGCTCCGCGTTTTGGGTTGAGCCCGCGTTTGAGGTTACCTACTCAAGATACCTGTAACTGCAGCCTGTACCATAATAAATATTATGAAATGTAACCAATTCTAGATTCCTTAAATACATAATATATACGTATGGACCCATGACTTGTGTACCTTTGAATACAGGTTAGGTACAATGATCTTACTTATACACCGTTAAATTTTGGTCGTTTTAATCCTATGGAGGGGCGATTCGGTACATGAAAGACTATCGATTTATAAAGATAAAATTAAAAATTAAAGTACTATTTTCTAAAACTGGAATTAATATACGCATGTGCGAAATTAATTTCTTTAATAAAGCAATTTTACTTGTGACACCAGTTCTGCTATGATTTTTTGACCAATCCGGGAGTATAATCTTTCAATCAAAACAAAAATTTTCAAAATCGGTCCACAATTTACCGAGATATTGGTGAACATCCATAAAAAAAAATACACCGTTAAATTTTGATCGTTAATTTTAATAGATAGTGTTTCATGCACCGGATCGACCCGATCCGGTGCATGAAACTATCGATTACTAAAGATAAAATAAGAAAACAAAGTACTTTTTTCTGTAAATCAAATTAAGTAAACGATTCAATGACCGTGTAGGTATTTGTCGGTCGTTGCTTACTAACTACCTACAGGTCATTGAACTCACCCAACTGACGTTTACTTAAAGAAATTAATTTCGTACATGCGTAAATTTTATAAAAACAAAACGTTTTACAAAAAAAATACAAGTGACTTAAAAAAAACACCAAATAGTGCAAAATAACTTTAATTTCGGAAGTCGGTGTTTCTATAATAGTTTGGTCTCTTCGTTATTTAACACCGACTTTTGAAATTAAAGTTATTTTGCACTTTTTGGTGTTTTTTTGAAGTCGGTTGTATTTTTTTTGTAAAAAGTATTTTATTTCACACTTTTTAGTTGTAGTAAGTACCCCTCAGCCAAACTTAAATAGATAGGTACCTTCCGCCATTCGGTTCCATAATTAAATCATCATAACAATTCTAATAATACCAAACACGGCTAGGATAGACTGATTTATTACAAAGTTCCGGAAGTGACGGCCGTTACAACTGGCCACGGGACCTTTAATAAGCACCTCTCTGTCATAGGAGTTACAGACAGCCCACTGTGCAGAGCCTGCATGGAGGAGGAAGTGACTGCAGTACATCTGCTTCTGAGCTGCCCTGTTGTCGCTGGATACAGGGCAAAGTACTTCGGAAACCCAGGTAACCTCCGCGAAATGGTCAGTAACACCAAGGCGCTGCTGGCCTTCCTCGAGGAGCTGGGGTGGATCGAATGACACATTTGTCCCACCCGTACGCAAAATACGCGCTTTAGTCGTGGAGTTGCGGATACCAGCCCAAAATAGAATACAATACAAAGTTCCGTCTTACCTACCTTCCGTCTTCATCATCAGATCAGTTCTATGTATCCCCTCCCTTTCTTCCTTTAGTCAGCCACCGATTACATGTATAAACAAAGCAATTTCACTTGTTACGACAGTTCTGCTATGGTTTTTTGAAGAGTTCTGATCTTCGTAGTTCATGATCAGATCAAAACAATATTTCTATGGGACCAACTCGGGAGAATAATCTTTTAATCAAAACAAAAATTTGCGATTTGGGTCCACAATTGACCGAGGTATCGGTGAACATACATAAAAAAGAAATACGTACAACCGAACACAGAACCTCCTCCTTTTCGAAGTCGGTTAAAAACCTTTTTAATTTTATCTTCACAAATCGATAGTGTTTCATGTACCGAATCGACCCTCCACGGGATTAAAACGATTAAAATTTAACGGTGCATAAAATGTTTAGTCCCTGTATGTACCAACGAAAGGACTAAATAATATGCTGATGTCAATTATTATCAAATTAAATTTAAAATAAATTACTTAAGTGTTAAAATGAACAAAATCTCAGCAAATAAAAATTTACAAAATTGAAATGAAACAGTACATTAATTTATTATAATTATTACGTTATTTATTATATTCTATTCTACAAAAAAGCTCTTATAGATATATAAATGTCTGGTCAGCATTATAAAGTCGGTTGTCAAAATTAAATGCATCATAACATACAAAAAAAAAGAATTAAGTAAAAAAATAAAATCACGTATCAAAATTGGACTCAATCTGGTATAATCTTCGATACATAAGTTGAACCATTATGGCGGTCGATCTTGAATGTGCATTAGAGTACCTTCGCGGAAAATAACTAAATAAGTTGAACCGTTAATTTGCTATGGTTTCGCGCAGGTATATTACGCGTTATTTGTCGTCACATAAGTTGAACCATTCAGCCAACCAGGCGTCGACCCTAAATGCGCAGTAACCGATGTTCGGGTCTCAACTGAAGTAGGGGGCTACGCGTAACCATAGCAACGGGTTTAACTTATTTGCCGCATACTATACCTACTTATACTTAACCAAAAAAAAAAAAATACAAAATTATCATGTCAGTTAGGTATTCATCGACAGAGTAATATGCCTTCTCATTCAATAATTTAAAAAAATATGTTTAAAAGTATCTACCTCTTGATCGTTTTTGCTACAGGTGCAGGTTTGGTAGGTATTTGGTTCAAGTTCTGGTTTGGGTTTGGGTTCGCTGGCTTGATTCGGCACCGGTGCCTATACTATAATTGCTAAGTTGCTACTCGTAGCAATATACTATTCGACGACTGAGCTGTACTAAAGCGAAATACAAAGATTCAACCTACCCGCTTTAAAGAAAATTTTATAAAAAGCGAGTTTAATTTATCGTAGTCATCTCCTGCCTTATTGAAAATTACATGAACTTGTTTTACATCCCTTTTGTCCGGGCAAGCCAAAATAGATGAATAAGAGAAGATTATCATTCTGAAAATTAATAGGTCCGATAACGATCAATTCAGTTTATCGACATTATAACTAAGTTGATTAAGTGGTACTTAAAGAAATAAGTAAAGGTTCGTACATTTGATTATATAATGTCGTTCATACCTGCATTTAAGTATTTTCCAATGGTAGTCTGAGGGCGTGGATCTATCATGTTTATCATTGATATTCGCTATAGCTATAACGTAACCTAGATTATTTATTTCAGGATTTACTATATTTATTCTCATCTTGCCAATACAATATTTACTTCTGGACTGTGGTTATGTCGTAGATAGTTTCAGTAATATGAACACTCAACACTGTACAATGGGTAAAAAAAAGGCGCCAAGTATTTTTTTTCATTTGGCATCGCACGATTGTGCATTTAGCCCATAGATAATTGATAGAGTATTTATCCAACATCTATGATTTAGCCAGCCAGTATTGCAGTCATTAAGATTTACATAATCAAAAATCAAACTGGCCACAAACAAAAAAATGTGGTTACTGATGACTTGATGAGTCTCTAAAAAGTAATTAAAAATTAATTTATAATTTTATTATCAACATAAAATAACACTCTTTATATTTCTCTAATAAGTAAGTAATAGGTAAGTATATTTAATTTGTTTCAGTGGGTATAAATTATCTCACAGAAGGTGTAAAAAGTAGAGTAGGTACAAGGGGATAAAGCTGTCTTTGCCTTGGGCGGCTTGAATTCATCACTTCACTCAGGTTTATCTATTAATTCCCTCGTATGCTTAGAAGTTAATTAATAAATTCTTTTCTGGCATTCAGGATTAACTTAGTAATACTACGTGGCAAATAAGTTGAACGCAGACAGAATTTTATAAGTGCCTACTTACCTACCAGTTAAATATTAAAAGACTAGCTGTGCCCGCGACTTCGTTCGCGTGGACGACGAAACTTATCAATGAGTTTTTTGTGTAAGTAAAGTGCTATTTGTGTAGAACGTTATCTATCGAGCATTATACCGGTATTAATATTTCTGTCCCGGCGCTGGCCCTTTGTGGCTAATAAACAATAGAAAACTGTTTTTCTCATTATATTATAGTATCTTAGTCGTGTGCAGCGCCCCTTAGTGAACTCCACTGAGGGTGATGTAACCTACGACAAACTTATTATTTGCGGTTGGTACAGTAATCGGGTCTAGGGATCGAACCGCAAAATTAAGTTTTTTTTTTTTGTATATACTTTTCCGGGATAAAAAGTACCCAGTGTGGTGCCCAGGATATTAAAAAATAATTATACCAAGTTACATCGTAATCGAACCGGTAGTTTTTGCGTGATGCCTGAACAAACAGACAGACAGACAGACAAAAATTTTTTTAATCACTTTTTTGGGTTCGGTGTCGGTCTAGTAACACCCTCTGGCATTTATTTTTTTGATATTTTCAATGTACAGAATTTTTACTTCTACAGATTTATTATAAGTATAGATATAAGTAGATGAGATTTGCTGGTAAAATCCTCTCAATGTTTGGGTAATAAGTTTATGTGTGTTAACAGTAACACACATAAATAAATGGCTGTACACAGGTACAGCCATTTAATTAGATAAAGGTTGAACATTAACAACATCGCCTCAGAGGGTTCTGAGGCCATATTGTTACGGTAACCTACCTCTGTCGTGCGGACAAGTTCAGTTTGACGGAGAGGATCGTCATCTACTCCGGTTCCCGGGGAAAGTGAAACAGGCGAGAGAGATATCTTGCAGTATCCCAGAGGGATTGGTTCTGGGGCCGCCTCAAAATGTTAAGGTAACAACTGGGTGATGCGCGTCGACCTCCGTAGTGGCGTAGGAAATTTGTTACGCTGACGGCACCCTGGTGGTCCTGGCGCAGTTGAGGTTGTAAGACTTTCAGTATGGTGCGACCTACTTAGTCTACGGTCTTCAAGCTTATGGCCCACCAGAGAATTTGACATCGCTCTTCTAAAGTATCTATATTCGATACCTACCTAAATCAAAATTATAATCTATACATTTGTCTATTTGTTCCCGCTAATCTCCGAAACGCCTGCACAAATTTTGACGGAACTCTTACGGTGAGTGTGTGAGTGTGGTTTTACATTGTGATGTAGTCTGGGTGTCCGTGTTGGATTTCCAACTCCTGCCACCACAAAAAAAAAACTCTTGTTGTTAGTTAGTTTTAACCCTTGTAAGTTTTTGAGAAAAATTGACATCATTTAGAATTACGAATGCGCAAGCCACAGATATGTCAAACAGTAGAGATATGTTATCAACACAAATATAATCGAGGTCCGATGTCTCCAAACTACACCTACTTATTTAACTATCACAAAATCAAAAACTATAAGAACGACACACTAGCTCAAACCACTCACTTATAGGTACACAGACACTGATACTTACACAAATTAACCCTTTTATGGAACACATTCAAAAAGAAGGTGGAGTGTCTTCTTATAACTACGGGCTCAGTATAAAATCACATAATTATGTAAATAGCGAGGTTAAGTAGTAATCCGAGAAAAAAAAATTGATGAAATTCAGAGTTGCAATTGTTTTATCTCCCCAAGGCAATCTTTGTATGTTTGATGACTTTTATACCGTGAGCTTAAACACGGAACACTGGGTCAAAGAAAACAGCTGACGCTTACACAGGTTCGTCTACATACGCATTCAAGATCGAGACCACCTTCGTGGGACCTACACACACAGGTAGGGAACACCTATAACGTCGCCTGTCATTCCTAAAAATTATCTTCACTGTAAAAAAGAAATGCTATAAATTTTGTGCAAAGAGATGTTTCAACAGGAACATCCACATCCAAATATTTTGTTAAGTCGTTGGTGTTCCTAATAAATAAATAAACATAACTCTATACGAGCGAAAGGGGAATGAAACTTTTCCCATACATTGCTGGCATAAATTTATTATTCTTTTTGCAGTAGTGAAGCCTAGGCCATTTTTTAAAGGACTGTATAAGAAATCAATAAATAAAAGAATTATGAATTAACTGTAACCAAACGAAGACAGAGACAATTTAGTAGATTGCTATAGGCTTTCTATCACGCGTTATTTTTTTATTTTGGTTTCGATATTTATGATGTGTACGCATTAGTGCTTTCATTCCGGGATCCCGTAATACCGTGATCCTGGATTTATTTTGGTCTTTTTTTAATCACGGTATTGACGAGCCAATACCGTTATCACGGTATTAAAAATATTAGTATATTTTTTAGCGAATTGTGGTAATAAGTAGTAGGAAATTGTATTATGTGTTAAAATTTACGATGTGATGTTACTCTCAAATTTATTTTTGCAAACGTAAGTACCAACTCTCATATTTGGCTCTCCTTTTCACGCCGAGCACGCCACAATCGCGGTGATAAGTCTCCTCTTTGAAAAGTGACTAGAGATGTGCCATGGTGTCCTCTCTTTTCACATTGCACAGGTCCTCACCGGGTATGGCGAGTTCGGGAGGTTCTTGTTTCGGAATCAGGCGAAAGAAAAGCTCTGGTGTCAGGTATCACCCGGAGAATACGTAAATATATATTAGCTAACTTCATTTAATGAAGCACACTGGGAAGGAACTACTCTTAAGTGGCCAGTTAATTCGTAACTTAATTAGCTGGTTAATCTAAACTGTTACTATGATAAATGATATTTATTTTGCAAGTAGGTTTAAAAAAACACTTTTACGCGTCAATTCTTTCGTGAATATAAACTAGATTATGAAGGAAGAACATACAAACAAAAACGGTAATTTAAAAAACTAGAAAAACCCGACTGTTTTTCTGAGCATTCATGAAAAAGCCCTAAAACAAGAAAGTCGTTGTACCCGATTGCACTTATCTATATAATATTTTAAATACTGGCAGTCGGGACCCATTCTAGAATTGAGAGCACATACCTATATTACATTGCAGATTACTCCAATCTATTGACAGGTCGCAGAGCGTGCCAAACATTTGAATTTGGCGCTAAAAATCCGCCATTTTGTTATACCCAGTGTCACTCTCACAGTAAATACGAATCTAACGACACCTCTCAACCTAAAATCCGTCGAGCCGTTCAGGCTGCAGAGCGTGCCAAACAATTATACATACATACATACATACTCTCGAAAAACATAACCCTTCTACTGGCGTAGTCGGATAAAAAGAAAAATTTTAGCCAAACCTCATGAAAATCCGTTCAGTACTTTTTAAGTTTATCGCGAATAGACAGACAAAGGCGTGGAGGAACTGATCTAGGAAGGATTGTGAAAAATATCGATAACTACAAACATCGCTTCACATCTTTAGCACACAAATGACGACGGCGGCCTAATCATGAAACTATCGTATGAGTGAGAGTATCTTTTAAATACTCATCCATTGCGCAACTAGGCCGGCTGATATTATACTTAGATAATTTTTATGATAAGATAATTTTTCGATCTGTACTAAGCAAGCAATGATATTTGTTGTCAATTCAAAGAATTGATTTGGCACATCTTGGTACAGGAAGTAATTTTTTAATGAATTTACTAAGAAAAACCATAATAAGATATTAGTAATTACATGTGAAATGAGATGCCATCTTTTGTGTGATTTACAATGCAACTGTTGTTTTTGCAAACAACCACTGAACAACGCGGCATAGAAAACGCTAGTTGACATTTGACTAATGGCCGAAATGAAGCATGGCACGACAAGAGGCACATAACCGTCCAGATGTGTTCGCAAGCACCACGCCCCCTTACCATATCTCTACTGTTTGACGTATCTGTGGCGCAAGCCTTCGAAGAACTTTTTTATATTAATATTTTTTGAGTACATTATGGAGGGCCAAAGTTGACGTAAAAGAGCAGACGTCTTTACTGGATTAGTTTGACACCTGTATTTATAAACAAAAAAACTAAATACTCGAGTAAAAGTAACAATAATTTCTTTTCTCTAAATAAGAAAAATTTAAATTTTGATTGAAGCATGGACCGTTTTCGGTTAAGGTATACGGTTACGCTACCGGTATTAAAATACGGTACCGCTTTATTTTAAAAGTAGACCGAAACCGGTTAAGATTTGCGGTTACGCTACCGGTATAAAATAACGATAGCTCTATTTTTTTTAGGTACCGCTATACCTTTATTTAACCTTTACTCAACCGAAATAATTTAGGCGCCAAAATTATTTCTCGTGCGAGTACCTACGATAAATGCGACTTTGCCAGCTATCGCGACAAGTGTATTGCGATTGGCACGACGAAAAAGCGGGGGAATAGGGGTTTCAAAGAATACCTTAATGTTAGAGGTACCGTAAAAAATAACGGTACCGTAATTTTGAGGTATTGAAATAAAAAGGTATGACGTCATACTGTTAACCCTTATAACCGATATTTTTTCGGTATGCAGTCCCTGGATTGAAGATTTCAAACGTCAAGTAATGACAATAAAATTTTATTTAGTAACAAGTAATTACTTCTTTGTAAATATGGGTGTTACACAAATTAATGTTTTGATTTATATAGAAGGCTAAAGTCCGGTCGCGAAACAGGAAGAATTTCGTACAATGACTGTTGGGTCTACTGACAGTGGTCACAAACATTTTTATATTATGTGCGTTTTACATGAAACTTTTGAAGGAGAAAAACAAATGACTAATTTATTAAATAAATTATTGTTATTAAGTATATAAATTATATATTTAGATTTTATAACAATATAAAAATCGAGTTAAAATTACTAATTCGGTAGAAATATGATAATAAAATAAAAAAATATCATTGTCATTCATTATTTAATAAAAATAATGAATTTCGTCAAGGATTTTTTATAGTGACTAAATGCTAACCAAAAGAACAAAACTTACAATAACAGTAAAAAGTTTACAGTAAAGGGTTTACAATCCCTGACGACGGAGGCCATTGCATCTGTGTGAGCGAGACGCATTATATTTACGCGGGAGTAACAGAGACAGGTAATAATAGGTCAACGTACGAAATTCTTCCTGCTCAGCGTCCGGACTTTAGATAATATCCACAAGATATCCGTGTACCCAAAATATCTGAAGAAAGATGTTAATAATCACGTAACCACGGTTGTATGAAAATGTACCTCGATGCAAACCTTTAGTAACGGCTAGTTTCAAGCATAAATCCGTTATTTACATTATTTTTCGAGGGGACCAGCGATTGTTGGTAAGGAAAAAGGCCATCCATTTACCTCATCATTGACATTACCAACTACTTAAATTTACATTAAATCCTTTTGAATGAAAGTCAATATTGAAGTTAATTTTTAATTAAATAATAATATTAGACATGGTTAACGAAATTCGGTATATATTTTACACAATTACAGTACATAATTATTATAAAAACAATTAAATCAAATACATATTTCAGCTTAGTTATCTAATTTTAGACGGTAATCTCAATCACAGATCCCTACTGAGCGATTGTTCAGTTGAAAAAAAAAAGCGATATTAACTAGCTTGCCCGTGATTTTTGTGGTTTCTTAATTATTTCTAGTATCATCGCCCGAATTAATTATTTTGTCCTATCAGCCCTATCATATGTAGCACTAAGTCTTAGTAGAAAATCATTATAAAGATATAAAAATATTCAGTCATTCGCTTGACACAATTCCATTCAACCAGCAGTTTATTTTCAAATCACATTACATTAATTAAATTGACCAATCAATGTTAATAATCTTACATGTCATCACCTCACTAAAACCATCATGATTCTGTGTGAACTAGTGTTTTTTTTAAATTCAATTGTTAGTTTGATTTTCAAATTGATCACGAGCTTTGCGTAGTACCCCGTGAGTCTTGTGAATTTCTCTACAAATAGCACGTTGAACGCTTCTCTTGCGCAAATTAGCGGCATTTAGTTGCATCAGAGTTTCTGCAAGTGTAGCCTTGGTCCGTGCGAGCTTTTGCTTTAATGTTATATTCTCCTCATATAATGAACCTGAAACAGCAGTTTTTTTTTTTTTTTTTTTTATCAAATTATTTTATACATAACAGCTGCGTCTGGAATACTTAGTACCAATGAAAGTTTAAAAATGTCCGAGACCAAGATTTTTGAGTGTGGGTATGTTCGAAAGAGTGGACTGAATGATCACAGGTAGGATTTAGTCAGTCAAGTCAGACAAGACCTCGCGCTCAAAGAACAAGGGGGTAACATATAAAATGTAAATAATATTATACTTACGGGGTGACAGAGCAACAGCATCATTTTGTTCTAGGCTCGATAGCCTATCACTATCAATACCTTGATCAGGAGAAGTAGGTCGCTCCTCTTCAGAGTGAAGACCTTCATGTACAATAGCTACTTTATTATTGGCATCCAAGGCCATTTTACGCGTTACTTCTATCTCAAGTTGAGAGTTGGCCTCTAACGCACTCGAAAGCTTTTCACGTGTCTCTTCCAGCTCTCTTTCGATACGTAGCCTGTCGTGTTGGGCGCGGGCTCTTTCCAATGCAGCTTGTGACGCTTGAACAGTAGCCTCGTCTGCAGCACGCCTCAAGGAACGTTCTGTCTCCATAAACGTAGCTTCCAACTCTTGTCTCTCTGATCGCAATCTATCTGCAGTGTGTACAGAGTCAGAGAGCTTTTTCTCAACATCTTTAACTCTAGATTCCAGGCTTGCAACAGTATTCCTCAAATCACCTAAAGTTTTAGTAGCATCAGCTAAACTGGATTGTTCGGCCATTAAATTTTCTTTTAATTCATTATTTTCTGTGATTAGTTCATTTATTTGATCCTTTGAAAATTCAAGTTTACTGTTTAAGTCATTGTTCTCTGCCTCCAACTGTTCAGTTCTCTTAGTGAGATGGTTTAGTTCCTCAATCAAGGCATCACTCGTAGGTTTATTATTATCTTCAGACCGGGATCCAAACGACATACGCGCTCGCCTTGAGCGAACTTTACTAATGTCAGTACTGGACTCGCGCAGTCCGACACCAGTATCACAAAGTCCAACGCGGGCGAGCGATACGTTCCTATCTGGCTCTGACCAACATTCAGACTCTGAGATCACATCTGCTTGAGGGAAATGTTTGAACAAAGCTTTTCTTTGTGCCGAATATCTGTTTTCATCGCTACATGCCACGTGGTGACCAAACATCATAGTTAAATCTTCAATTCTCAATGACTGTGATATATCCAAATTACTCTCGTCCATGGTGAATTCTTCTGGCGCCATAGATTCGTCCAACTCCAATCCAACAGGCAACGCGAGACTTTGCTCTAGTATACTTTCTGCCAACTTTTTCTTGTCCTCTCCAAGCACACATCTATGAAATAATAAAAAATAAGTTATTTATTTATTTATGTATACACAAACACTTAAAAAAGAAAGTAACAAACACAGATAGAAGAGCACAAAGGTACTGCTTATTTCAAGTGAAATTTCTTCCAGCAGACTTGCGACGGGAGAGTCGGATGAGAGATGTAGACACAGTGTACAGAAAACAAATGAGTTAGCTAATTAAAAATATACTATATTATTCAAATTAAATCATACATTAAATTCATAGATTAAATTATAAAAATATATATGTGTAAATTATAACTTTATGAGATGGTAGATAGGCAGTGTTCTTTGACTAGCTGTTTGAAGACAGATATATTTTTAGCGTTACGGATCTTGGCTGGAAGTGAGTTCCGCAGTCGTACCGCATGTAAAGGGAAGGAGTTGGAATAGAAATGGGTATTATGGGATGGGAAATTGAGATAGTATTTAAGGTGGGATCTGCATGGGACATCGGCATCGCATCGGCGTGTGAACGAAAAACGATATTTTTCGTGGTAGGATTAAAAAAAAAAAGCCTTTTTAATCTATGTTACTGAGTGTAACTTTTAAAGTGGTATAAATCGACTCAGCCTCAGTAAGCCTAGAAAGGATTATACAGGACTTGCAATTTGATTTCTTGTTTATTAGTAGTAGCAGTTTTGTACTAACTTGTGTGACAATAATTTATCGAGGAAGTATGCCAATCCTTGTAGTCTTTTAGTAAGCAGCTGTTGGAGATTTCTGAAATTATGAAAAGTAAGGTAAGGTCAATAAGACATTAAATAAACGTAAACGGTAAACGTGGAAGTTGAGTATATGTAAAGAAATTTATACCCTGCGTCGACGTTTTGTATTGTCTCGAAATGTTTCTGTAAATCCCTGACTTTGCTTTCCAGGTCCTTGATGTGCTCATCTTTACATTTTAGTATTTCCTCGTATTTTTCCAACTGTGAGTCGCTTACATGTGCGTAAACTAATTCCTTATCCTGAAAATAAAATTGAATATGTTAAAACTGTGAAAAAAATCATAACAAAACATAACATAACTCTGCAAAATATTTCAAACTTACTAGTTTAATTTTTTTGATTTCTTTGTCTTGCTGTTGAATTTTTTTCATACAACCTTTTATCATTTGTAAAGCTTTTTTGTTTTCCCTGCGTAGTTTGACAAGTTCGTCCTGTAATAAAGTGGGTATTCAATTTCAATACATCTGATCTTTTTTAATTATATTGAGCTTGGTCATTATTATGCTATAACTAACAATTAAAATCATTCACATGTCTACCATGAACTCGGCAGCCGCAATGTTAAAAAAATGTATAGCCTTGAAAAGTAAAGCTATAAATATTTTGTCAAAAATTAATAAAGAGAAATTAAGCTATCACAAAAATCTATAGTCTGTACTCTTCTTACCACACTTCTGTTATTCTTTTGTTAAAATGTGGACATAGGAGTTTTTTTTATGGTAGGTAAAATCATCCAATGACAATTCCCGCCCTTAGGCGGGGCAGGAAATAGTGTCAGACTCTTACTGACTAAAAATCTACCCTTCAATTCATTGCCTTTGTCCCAGGGCCCGTGGTGACATTTTCACATAACCTTTGGCCCCAGTAGGCTTCGGCCCTGCTGGGCCCCTACACATTGGAGTGGGTTACATGTTTTTCTTATATTTTCTCAAGCACATAACTTTATTTTTGTCATAAAATAAAAGCAAAATAAATATTAAAATTGACAGAGCGCGCTTGTGCACGCATTGTTAACTATTTCCGGTTTCCCCTTTGCATTAGAAAGTAGACCAAATATGCATGTAGTTTAGTTGAAAATAAGTGTAATTATAATAATAAGGTTTTCATAGTCATAGTATTATGCAGTTCTACGATGTACTTACCAAGTCGTCGTTATTAACCGTTTCAGCCAAATAGTCTCTGAAATAAATTTATAAAATGAAAATAATCATAATTGAAGAGAGTAATTACATTAGAAATGAAAAAATATTTACCCAGCCGATTCAGATTCTGCACATGTATCATCAACAGGTTCTTTCTTTTCATTTTCCTAAAATAAAATGGAAAAATAAAACTTAATTATGTGTTTGTAATTCTTTCAAAACCTCTATGCGCTTACCCATAAGATTAAAAATTAAATTAAATAATGGTATAAAATCTACCTGGTCCTGGGACGCGATTTCTTTTTTGATAACATTACTATTATTCATGGATATTTCTACACTATCGGCAGATATAGAACCCTGTAAAGAAAATGGTAGTTAAGTTATGTTTTTCGTAGACTTTAGTAGATATATTAAGGAAGACACATGTTTACATTGAATTTGTACCTGTTGTTCTAACACATCAATGGCTTCTGCGGCTGCGGCCAGTAGTTCTTGTTTATCACTCAGTTGCCTTCTCAATTCTTCCACTTCCACTTGTAGTCTTACATTATGTTCCAAAAGGCCCTTGAAAGAACATTATGTAAATAAATAAAACCGACCAAGTGTGTGCTGGGTCATGAATATTTGCTCATATTTGATTAAAAACGAAATGGATATTTGCAGATGTAACTTTAGAAGTGCATATTTCACTAAGTTCAAATTTATCAAAAATATTAAATGTAATATATTATAATTAGTGCGACTCGCCGTTATTATTAAGTAAAAACAAAAACCTGACTATAGAAAAAATTAGATTTGTGCCAGTAGGATTCATAAATGCTTAAATACAATAGTACAATTGTTGTACATAATTTTAATATCATCATAATCTATATTTTAAACCTCAGAATTTTGTCCTATTTCATAAGCATCCTTGTTATGATAGTAATAAAAAACTAGGGCCCCTTAATTTTATCCAAAGACTTGATCCATCAACCAGTCAGCTAACATCATAATCAGGGGTGTAGCTATTGTCGTATTAGCCGTTTATGAAAGGGGCCTCATGGCTACAGAAGCCCCGACGTAAGTAAAATTTAAACGTAAAAAAAATTTGAAGTAAAAATGTTTACACTTAAAACTAAGCTCTAAGAAGAAATATCTTCACTACCGTGCTGTATACGTTCAATACGTTCAAAAGCGGTCGAATTGATGTAATGAAAGATTTGCCTCGGTCTGGTAGACTGAAGTCTTCAACTGCAGCTAACATAGCAAAAGCGAAGAAAACAGTGACTGAAAACCCTCTAGTCTTTAAAGTTTGAAAAAGATAGCTGCTGAACTTTCTGCGTCTCACTAGTCGATCCGTGCCGTTTGAAACAATCACTTCCCTATGAAACATATCGCCGCCCCAGAAAACCTGAATTTTCTTTAAAAACTTAATCGCATATGAACCGGGCTGAGAACGAGTCGATTCCAACCTTGAGAGAGCATACTTTGACGATGATAAAATAAATTTGAAAGAATAACTAAAATTTTTTGTATTATTGACTTTTCTCGTGACTTTTTTGTTAGTGCCCGTTTACGGACACGCGTCGCGTTGCGCGGCGCGTCGGGCGGTCCGTCGTACATTGAAATAGGTATGTGTTTGCACGAGCGATGTCGCGGCCCGCTGCTGCAATGTACGAAGAAACGCCCAACGCGCCGCGTCTACGTAAACACGGCCTTAGAGTAGTAATATACAAATAAATAAATCTTTACTCGTTTTTGTAATAATGGTTATTATAGCTATCCCATTGTTCTACTGTTGGGCAAAAGCCTCCTTCCACTCTTTCTAATGGTCCCAGTTCCTTATTCACATTCCATTTCTTAAGGAAGACATCCAAGTCGATTGGCAAACCTTGAGTTTAGACTTTTGGATGTTAAGAGCCATTTCACAAAATATGATCGCTCGAGTTTAGGTAAAAGACGGCAGCTTTATTCATGTGTGCGTAGCTATCCACACATACACAACGCGACCAGTGTAGTACTAGTGATGAGACGGACTAAACAATCTTGAGCCGTTATAATCGTAATGCACTTTGGTTAGATTTATAAATGTGATTTTATTTATTCAGTCTATTAATTATTTACACATTTATTTCATGTTGTTTTTTGTTAGTACAAACAATTGTACAGTTAATGTTACAACTTGAGATCTGTATCCTACAGAGTAGGCAAAAAGAACAGTTTAATTATTTATTATAAACATGCTGCATAAACTAAATATGAACACTATTAATACTAATTGATTATGATATTAATGCTGTCTGAACTAATAAAAAAAAGTGTTATGTAAGTATTTCTAAAATATATAATAGAAATGGACAGGGAAACAACCCAGAGATTCAAAGTGTTTTATTTTAAATAAACCATTTACAGGCACTTTTAAAATTGCAAGAAGTATGTCAGTCAGAAAAAATGATGACACTTTTTGCAATCATGTTATGTATTACAAATATCTCGGTTACATGTTTCTTGTCGCTGCTATCATGTGAGAATAATGTAAATAAAATAAAAATAAAAACAATTTTAAAATAATTTATAGATATTAAAATAAGCCACTGACAGGTAAGAAATGACCAGTCTTAACTGACAGCGTACGTTCACGGATACAAATAATCCAACACGCGCCACTGTCAGTGAGACATTTGATTGAGGATGACAAACTCTTTATCGCCATGCTCATTTATATCAAACAAGTCCAGTAGTAACCTAAAACCATAAATTGCTCCATGGCACTCACATTTAACTTTAAAAAAATGCTTCTACATTATACAATTTATATTATACAATAGTTTTCGAATTAACAAATATATTTCCAAAAGTAATCAATTTGTACGCCGTAGTGGTAGTGAAGGTTGACCAGCATGGAGCCAAGCATTTTATCTTGAATATAATTCTCCAACTTTTAAACACAAGTTTAAAATATTGTTAAATTTAATTATTAATTCAATTTGGTTTCATTGAGTTTCATGATGTTTTCATAGATATATTGACCAGGCACCGTCACAGGATTAGGACAACAAATCAAAGGCTTAAATAGTTCCATTAGAGAATTGCACCTGCGGAGCAATGACTCTGATGGCTCTTATCTGTAGTATAAAAATTGAGTAGATATCTACAGCCCATAGTAAGATACCGTATGACATGATACTATGAAAATAACTAAAATAGACAAGTCTAGTATGTAGTATCAACATCCGTAAATTGGCGGTTTTTTTTTAATATCATATAAAACTGCTGAGCTAAACCGTCCTTCAAGAAATTTTGAACTAGATTATTAGCAGTGACCAAATTATTCTCTAGTTATAATAACTATCATATGTTAAATTACTGGGGCCAAAAGTTATGTGAGAATGTCACCACGGGCCCCGGGATACTGGGGCCAAAGGTTATGTGAGAATGTCACCACGGGTCCCGGGACAAAGGCAATGAATGGAAGGGTAGGTTTTTAGTCAGTAAGAGTCTGGCACTATTTCCCGCCCCACTCAAGGGCGGGATTTGTCATTGAATGATTTTACCTACCAAAAAAAAAACATATTTTAAATAAATACTTGTCGCAAAGGCATTGATCTTGCTTTTCTAGGGTCTATAATTTCTGGTAATATGCAGTATACAAAACATATTTAACATTGAGTCTGAAAGTTCCATTGGTTCATCAAGTCCAGGCCCTAATACAACAGATTCTTTATTCTATAAAATTAAAGAAATATTATATACTACGTACTACTGAATGCGATGACCTCCCTGGCGGTATCAGCGTGGTATATTACACAGACAAGTAGGCGTGGGTTTGCGGACGACGAGCAATGAGTAGCTCGCCGTTCGGCCATACGGTAAGATCCGGACCGAGCCCAAGTCGTCGAAGATGTCAGCAAAACCGTAGGGGCCTAGCAGGGTCGAAGTCTACTGGGGTCATAAGTTGAGTGAAAGAGAACCTCGAGGCCCTGGAATGAAGGCAAAAAGGAACATAGGAATAGGTTTTAGTCAGTAAAAGTCTGACACGCCCTCCCGCTCCGCCCAAGAGAGAAGAGAAGTCATTGGGTGATTTCTCACCTAAAAATAAAAAAAAATCCTACTACTAAATAAACTTCTATTTTCAACATATAATTGTAACTAAAACATACAATTACTGTTATAAAATCTGGCTTTTTACTTGTACCCGGCAATACTTCTCGGCTAAATGCACTATCCTCCTCTACCCGATTCGTACGATTTCTCATTCTAGAACAAAAACAAAAAAAAAACAAATTTCCATACTTTCCATATCTACAAAGAAATCATAATTATTTTTACTCAATAAAATGATTATTTTAGTGTTTTATTATGTGGGTACAAATTCTTAAAATTGTAATTACAGTATTAAAATCCATGTCAATGTGTAGTAATCAATAACTGCGTATACGAATTACAAATCAAAAGAATGTCTACCTCGCTTCTGTTGCTTTCTTTAAGGCTGCAATATTTCTATTTTTTCTTTTTTTGACACAATGGTAAACAGAACCCTTCCGCCCCATTGCAAAAACTAATAAAACAAAAACATGATTATTCAACAAATTCTACAAACTACTATAATAATACTTTGTTTAATAAATTAACGAAAATCTTTCCTTACGAAAAAAAAAAAAAATACGAATAGAATCAAAATGTTGTAGTCGTAGTATAATAATGCGTTCACGATACGCGTGCTCGATAATCGGGACGCGGGAAAAAACGGCACAGGTCCTGCGTCGGCGGGCGTTCGAGCCGTACTAATCGCTGCCTGCTTAGGCTTCGTATTATATTCTAATTTAGAGTGATTTTAAAAACGATATTATGTCTAAATATATGAACGGATTTTACTGAAATGTTGGAGTTAGTTTAATCTATGAACATTGTTTATATTTACATAGTTTTTTTAAATGTAATTACGTTTTATTCAAACCAAAAATCGCGATAAAACAGCGACATAGAACGTAAAAATTGACTTAATATTTTATTTTTTTACTAATTAATGTTATTAATCATCGAAATTCTGGTACATGGTTGGTTGACAAAATTATATGTCTGATGCTTTGTGTATTTTTTTCGGTCAAATTTATAAATATTAATAGTAGATATAAGAGTCTGAAATTGACTCTGCGTTGATTTTTTAGAAAAGTACTTGTGGGAGATTAATTATCACAAAGTCAACAAATTAGTTTTTGGAAATGTGTTACATGAAGTGTCAACATTCAAGACTGGTCTATTTTTTACATATATTCAACAATGCCGGAGTATTACGTAATATGGTAAATTAGGCGACTAAAATCTTAGATTTACGCGCGAAAACGTGAAATGGCTCTTAATGAAAGACAAAGGCTGTACACCTTATCTCAAATGAGGAGAATACACATGTCCATAAGATTACGCATCAGTGACATGGGAAAAGTGCCCTTAAACAGTTCCTTCATGGACAAGTAACTTTTCCAGGTATTTTCTATACTCAAGTATCAAAATGTTTTTCTCCTAGTATGACAGTAATACCATATTCAATATTTTTTTATTTGACCTCATTTTCTCAGGTCGCGCTTTCGTTAGACAGACTATATCAGTTTAATCATATGGGATGAATGCATTCGTAGATCTTATGTAAAGACCCTTAAAGACATAAGGCTTTCTTTGATAAATGCTTCTCTGTAGACGTATGGCCTACTAATGCTAGAATCAATACATGGATTAATCGCGGAAAACTTGGCGTTCCATACCGTGCTACTGACCCGACTCTTACTACTGACACCCAGTCCTTTCGTAACACACAAGGCAAACAATAAAACAACTCAAATTAACTGTATATACCAGAACGTTCAAAGAATTAAAACTAAGCCAATGGCGCAATAATCTACATATGACTAAACAAGAACTGATAGCGGCTACCGAGACGTTCCTGGATACGTCTGTTGAAGACTCTGAGCTACTGAACAGCGATTGGAATGTGTTACGGTGTGACAGAGTTACGCCTTGTTGTGGTGTACTGCTCATGGCGCGCGCACCGGTCGTTCTGCGTCGACGACCTGAACTTGAAACTGACAATGGTGAAGACCTTTGGACGAGTTTTACGTGGCATGGCCGCCCTGTGTACGTATGCGTTGTGTATATGGACGGACGGTGCGACGGACGATGTCTATATGAAAGGGTTGACTAGAGTAGAAAGTTTTGTCAATGATTTAAAAGGTACAGTTTTAATCTTTTGTGACCTTAAATAGTGCTTCTTTGAATATTAACAGTTACTATTGCTATTTTTTAACTTTTTCTAATATGTGTGAAAGGAACATCGTTCAAAACTTGCATGGGAGTATGTTAGATGTTGTTTTGGTAAAGGAGAGTGCAAGCATGTACGAGGTTTCTGTGACAGCGACTGAGGGTTTGGTGCCTCCTGATGCATATCATCCACCATTGGACATCCAGGTAACGCTACAGTCATCTGATCAGTGTCACAGAATTGAGCCCAGTAATATTGATCGTAAACAGGACTGGAACTTTAAAAAAATGTAACTATAACCTACTC
This sequence comes from Leucania comma, assembly GCA_958295575.1. NCBI lineage: Eukaryota > Metazoa > Arthropoda > Insecta > Lepidoptera > Noctuidae > Leucania > Leucania comma. Next base: position 11,543,348 of record OY282468.1, read on the forward strand.
TTTGATCTACTATCTGAGGTTTCTTGGGACGCTGTTACCTCATTTAGTGACGTACGCACATGCACTCAAAGTTTTTACAATATTATTTACAATCTTTTTGATACTTGTATTCCTAAAAAAACCCGAAGCAGTAGAGCAACTAAAAGGTATCCCACATGGTTCACATATGATATTATCAGAGATATACAGACAACGGAAACGAAGCAAATGCGATTTAATATATAAAGAATTTTCAGGATTAAGGACTAGCCTAAAATATTATATTGCCACAGCTTATGACTCTTACATTAGGTGCATTGAAGGTAACATTAAAAAAAAAACCCCAAAGAATTTTGGCGGCACGTATCTAACCTTCGGTTGAAAGGGGGATTTGAACCTAATATAGCTCATAATGGGAAAAATTGCATTATGGTTGTGGCCGCTGAAGCTTTCGCAGAGTACTTTGCGAGTGTTTTCTAAACCAGAGTACCAAAATTTGATCCGGATAATGTAACCCATCCAAGTAAATGTAATGTCAGTAATTACATTAATATACTCAATTTCACTGAGAATTATATAAGCAAAGGGATAGATAAACTAAAATCTACTCGTAATAGTTTAATTGGTCCTGATAATATTCCCCCATGGTTCTTAAAACAGGGCAAGAAGTTTCTTACTTTGCTCCTTAGTTACATCTTCAATTTATCCATTCCAATGGAAGTTGTCGCGCGTTACTCCTATACCAAATTTTTTAAATAAATCATCTGTTGACGAGTATCGCCCTATTGCGATACTATCTTCTGCAGCGAAAATTTTCGAGAATGTACTCCACGATGGTGTTTACCATCGTGGAGGACATTCTCGAAAAGTCAGGTAAAACAGCATCTTTGTAATGAGCAGCATGGCTTTCGCACTAAAAGGTCAGTCAACTCTAATCTGCTGACACTTGTTGATTCTATTTCCACCAGTCTTGATCGCGGACGTCAGGTCGATGTCCTCGACTTCGAATTTCGATAGGCGTTTGATAGAGTCAGCAATGGCGTCCTGCTATCAAAGCTCAGTGCGATAGGTGTTGCTCCAGGACTTCTCCGGCTTCTTCCAGACTATTTACGAGATCGACAGCAATTTGTGAGACTAAGACTATACAAGTCACTTCCGTATCACACTCGCTCAGGAGTCAGTCAAGGTTCGGTGCTCGGTCCGCTCCTCTTCATTTTGATGGTCAATGACCTACCTGACGTTATTAAAAATGCCAAATGCCTCTTGTATGCCGATGACTTAAAACTTTTCTACGAAATAAAATCTGAGTTTGATTGCCTGGCCCTACAAGCTGATATAGACTCAGTGTATAAGTGGAGTTTGGAAAACCAAATGGATTTTAATACCTCAAAGTGTTATGTAATGACTTTTGGTCGAATGCGGCGCCCATTATATTTCGGATACAAGCTTGACAACGATCCCATTGCACGAACTGATGCCATGAAAAACCTTGGCGTAACATTTGACCAAAAACTCACATTTCATAACCACATAATATCTACTGCCAAGGAGTCCTTTAGGCGTCTTGGTTTTGTCTTAAGAAACTGTCGCGATTTGCACAGTCCCCATGTCATCAAACTAATTTTCGGTGCATTAGTACGCAGCAAGCTTGAGTCATGTGCCGCACGCACATGACTCAAGCAATCCTTTTGAAAAAGAATACACGTTAACTTTAGAAAAAGTGCAAAAAGTATTCCTTAGGAATCTTTACAAACGTCTTTATGGCTATTATCCTTTTTTGTATCCTACGAAATTCTTGCTGGGTTGCTTGGGATTCAATTCCTTAGAAACTAGACGGTGATGTGACCAGATGATTGTGTCATTCAAAATACTTAGAGGAATGATTGATGCTCCTGACCTACAAAACCTTATCTGTAACTTGTATGTCCCAAATAACTACAGCCGTGGCAGGAAACATCGGCTCCTGGCAGTTCCGACGTGTCGTACAGTTGCGCACTCCAAATCACCCATACCGCGGACACTCTCTGCGCTTAATGCTCTCCTAGACCAGAACACAGATTTTGATATGTTTGGGGAAGAATGGAAGATGATACTATTAGAATGTGTGAAATTTTGTAAGGTGACTGTATGATTTGTTAAGTAACTGACTTGTGAATTGTCTGTTTTTTGTAATTTTTATATTTTATTGTTTTTATTTCTTTGTGTTAAAATGGTTTAATTGGCTTCGGCCGTTCTGTTTAAATTAATTGAATAAAAAAAAATAAGCTGTAATAAAATCATGGGTTGAATTACTAGTTGCCATTGCCAGTTATAGTTAGCGGAGCTAGAGTTGACATTGTTGAGTCTTGCGTTGAGAGCACATTTGAGTGGAGGTACAAATTTTCTTTCAAAGTTACTTTTAATAAGCTATGGAGAAGTACCTTATTGTGAAAATGAAAAAAAGATCGACATCATGATTTAGGTGAGAGAGTTACCAGCACTGAAGATCTTATCTCCAACGTCCAAATGTAGTCCTAATAGAAAATAAAGACTACCATTGGATGTGTCAAAAGGCAATATTACCATAATTATAGACATAAGCATCAACTATATTTCCATTGATAATGTAATAGATCAAGAAGATGCGATGCGACACTCAAGAATTCCTGAATTCACTAGCTCGGAGTGGCCTTCCCTCACGTTCGCTCAAATTTTAATGGTTACACCAATTTTATTTTACTCCAAAAACAGGGCGAACCAGACTCTGGAGTTAAATTTTTTAGCAATAACGTGATCAGTGTCACAGTTTTGAATGGTCCGGCAGGGCAAATGGAAATAGCGTGATGTATCTTAGGCGGTTGTCACACGCCCCACATCACGCTGCATGTTGCGTTTCAACGCACCTACGCGCGTACTCGCGGGAGTGCAGATATGCATCATCATGCGGGTTTTTTACGCACTCACGCACGTAGTTGCGTTTTGTGGATTTACGGCGGCTCTGACACATTCAATCAAAGCCGCACGAAATCAGCATGGCACTTCGAGTCTCGGTATGCCATATCTTGCGCCTCGGTATGCTATATTTCAACGCGAACGAATTCGCTGATAAGAGCTATTAATCATAATTAATAAAAACTTTATAGAAAAAAATCAAATCGAAAAACCTAATAGAAAAAATTTCGACTTCTACGTGGACGAAGTCGCGGGCAAAAGCTAATCTTTTATAAAAACAGTTTCTACTCAGTATGGAAGTAATGTATCATGTTAGTCTGGCGGTCTGGCCATCACGTTCGTGGACTATCACAACTCCGTTTCACCGTCTGTGTTACCAGTTCTGTGCTGCTATAAATACTTTGTAAAAAGTAAAAAAAAAATACTACGAGTACGTACTATGATTTTGACACACGGCCCCCTTTGGGAGTAGCTATACCATTGATCATAATTAATATCTTTTGGCCGTCCCGTAGTCGGGTTAAAACGTTGCAATAAGGTAGGTAGAGGTGCCTCATTGATTAACATAATTGACAGATTTCAAAGCTACTTACTTGTACTGCTGGTGGCGATCCAGTTCCCAGTTTCTCTTCAAGGAAATAAATCCTCAGTTTTAAATGAAAATTCTCTTTTCTTAGTCCATTGAGTTGTTCTTCAAACTGTTTCATGCTTATACCACTTGCAGTAGTAACATCTATCGAAACAAATTGGTATTTTAATTTTGTCACGAATGAAATTTAAGTAAACGCAGAATAACAGAAAATCAATGAAAATGCAGACTCGAGTAACGAATGGTCAATGAACATTTTTTGGGGTCTAACCCTAAAAGTAGGACTATATATATTATTAATACGCACCATGTCCTTCTGAAGAAAGTAACGCCATTTCTTGTAGTTTTCGCGGGCTGGTACTGCAAACAATATAGAAAAAAAATAGTAAAAGAAAGAAAATGAAGTAAGTACCTACTACCATTATGTTTTTTCAGGGTTCTGTAGCAAAATAAAAGAAACACATATAGCATTTCATTTCACTATAGCTCAATATCTGCGAGCGGTAGCCATTCCTGCCTAGCCAGCCGAGCTGAAGAATAATGAAGAAGTTTCCAGTTTTATTTTGGCTAATTATAAAAAAATGCAATGTAACAATAAATGCCAAAATATCTAAAGAAATAAGCTATGCGACTATAAAGTTGCACTTGCAAGAATTATTTCGTTGCTCACAATGCTGCAGCGGGTGACGTCATTTCACTCAGACAACGCAGCTCGTACTCGTTTAGTAATAATTTTTACTAATACAATATAATAGATATAATATTGTCCGTTAGTGTCTAACAGCTAGCGTGCAATGCAGCACTGGTGACTTTTGACAAAGTCACTGTGCTTATGCGCTCTTGATCACGTGACAGTTGGTCTATTTTATTTCTATTGTATGTGAGGTATGAATAAAATGTGTAAAAAATGACAAAGAATATTGTCATCCTGACAAAAGTCACCAGTGCGCGATAGCTCATATACATGGTGGTCGATACCAAAAAAATCGTATACAATAATAAACCAAGCATGAAAATCCTGGCGCGACGAAGACACTATTAAGAGATATGAGGCAGGACGGGTAAAATGATATCATTGACATCACAAGCGAGACAGAGACCATAGATTCATATTAAATTATCAATTCCTCTATCCTTTGTTTGTCTACAGGGTGTCCAGTAAATAGCACGACATACTGCAGGGGGTGATAGCTTGGGTCACTACCTATCAATACAACACAATATATGTTCAGCAAAATCTTACGGATTTACAGTTTTACAAAATTTTCCGAAATATCGAAAAATCTCTACCTTGAAACAGATTTTTAAGCATCTCGTAATGAAAAAATCCTTTTCTAGAACTTTTTTTACATCAAATTATTCGTGAATAGGCTACTTTACTCATTATAAGTTTTTTTTTAATCAAAAACAAGAAAGTTTTGAAGAAATAGTTTTTTTTTGTTAAAATTTTCACAGATCGATTTTCTTTTCGCATAACTTTAACCTACAGTGGTGAAAAAAAAATGTATGTGGCAGTTTTGTACAACAAACTTAAAAGATAGCCTGTTTAATGGTGATTTAGGAAAGATACAATACTAGTGCATTTTCATTAAAAAAATACAAAAAAAATGCTATTTTAGTTCCAGAGAAGCTGATTTTGTTGAAAATGTAATTAATTTAATTTTGACAAAAACCACTATGAGAATAAGTAATAGCTGCTCATTTACGCGAATTATTATAAAACTAGTTGTGACACGTAAAATGCGACATGCACGCGTAATGACTAAAGGTTTTTACCTGCTCGCCGACCGACCCGACCCGACCGGTTACTGTCTAACAAAAGAAGCGCATGTGCTATCCCGCTCTTTCTTGCATTGTGATTTTGTGTCTCACTCTCAACCTTATTTGCGACACTTGTCAGTACGCTACCTTAAACCGTGCGCAACGCATCTCTGTGTTCACAAATTATTGTTTCGTACTAACGACTGTTTTGTGCCTTGGACCCCGGACTTTGTTTGCCTTACGATTTGGATTTTTTATTGTGATCACTACGACGACTTGGCGACCACCTGGACTTTTGTGTTTTATAACATGGCCAACCGCCGCGTTTTTCCTGGTTATACGCAGCGAGAGTATGCTGAGATGCACCTTATTTACGGAGAAGCTGGCCAAAGTTCCCGAGCTGCTGCAACCCTCTACAGGGAAAGGTTTCCCGATAGGAGACATCCACACCATGAAATGTTTACCAGAGTGCATAACTCCTACATGGAAGGCAGACTCCCTGGTCAACGTGGCGGTGGACGGCCTCAAGTTGTTGAAAACCAATCCAAAATGACAATGAATTGAGAGCAAGGGTTAACATTGCAGCAAGAAAAATATCGGAAATAAGCCTGAGAAGACTCAAAAGCTCATTTTTAAGAAGATGCCGAGCGTGTATTAGGGCACAAGGGAAGCAATTTGAGCATTTATTGTAATTTATTTAAATAAATGTTTATTAAAGTTAACTCCTCTGTTTTTTTTACTATCACCTTATCCTTCAAGATGTCATTTACAGACCGGCCGGCCGGTCGGCTGTAGATTAATTATTATGTAATTCGAACCGTAGTACGACCTTACAACGATTCGAATTCAAAGTCACATTACTTGCATTTAAAATAAAATGCTCTTATTAACTAAAATAGCTTATTTTTCGTATTTTTTAAAATGAAAATGTACTAGTATTGTATCTTTCCTAAATCACCATTAAACAAGCAATTTTTTAAGTTTGTTGTACAAAACAGCCACATACATTTTTTTTTTCACCACTGTAGGTTAAACTTAAGTGATAAGAAAATAGTTCTGTGCAAATTTAAACAAAAAATAGTATTTCTTGAAAACATTCTTGTCTTTGATAGAAAAAAGACTTATCAACGAGTAAAGTAACTATTCACGAATAATTTGATGTAAAAAAAGTACTAGAAAAGGATTTTTTCATTACGAGATGCTTAAAAATCTGTTTCAAGGTAGAGATTTTTCGGTATTTCGGAAAATTTTGTAAAACTGTAAATCCGTAAGATTTTGCTGAACATATATTGTGTTGTATTGATAGGTAGTGACCCTAGCTATCACCCCCTGCAGTATGTCGTGCTATTTACTGGACACCCTGTATATACACCGTTAAATTTTGGTCGTTTTAATCCCGCGGAGGGTCGATTCGGTACATGAAACACAATCGATTTGTAAAGATAAAATAAAAAAATAAAGTACTATTTCTAAACTCGAATTAATTTACGCATGTACGAAATCAATTTCTTTAAGTAAACGTCAGCTAAGCGAGGCCAATGAACTGTAGGTAGTTAGTACGCAACGACTGACAACTACCTACAAAGTCATCTCCCCTACGGGGTCAGCGTGGTCTGTTACGCAGACGACACGGTGGTGCTGGCGCGGGGACGGTCTCGTACCAGGCGGCGGTCGAACTAGCGACGCGCGGGGTTGCGACAGTCGTGGAAAGGATCGAACAGTTGGGACTCGAGGTGGCATTGCACAAGTTCGAGGCAATGTGCTTTCACGGCCCTCGGAACGCGCCACCTCCGGGTTCCCAATTAACGGTAGGAGGAGTTCACATCGGCGTCGGGTCGACGATGAAGTACCTGGGACTCGTCCTCGACAGCCGGTGGAACTTTGAGGCGCACTTCCGACGGCATCACTGGCTCCCCAACTCAATCGGACTGGGGCTGCCCTCAAGCGGCTCCTGCCGAACCTGGGGGGTCCAGATGCCTCCTGCCGGAGGCTCTACGCTGACATCGTTCGGTCCATGGCCCCTTACGGGGCGCCGGTGTGGGCGCCGTCACTGCGAAGGCGACCGGCGGTCCTGCTGAACGCCTGTCAGAGGGTCATGACCATACGAATGATTCGGGGATACCGCACGATGTACCATGAAGCGGCGAGCCTCCTTGCTGGCCTGCCTCCATGGGATCTGGAAGCAACAGTCCTTGCACGCATGCACGACCTGCGCGTGGAGATGCTACGCCGGGGCGAAACTTCACTGCCGCGACAAGTCGCGGCATGGCGGACAGAGTTCCGGCGGGATCTCATGGTGAAATCGCGAGAGCGACTGTCGCAACCCTGTGCTGGGCACGCCACGATTGAGGCGGTAAGGCCCATCTTTGAGACGTGGCTGCAAAGGCCTCACGGCGTCGTGACCGCATGACGCAGGTACTAACCGAACATGGCAAGTTCGGGACGTACCTGTACAAGATCCGTGCGGAGACGACGCCCAGGTGTCGCCACTGTGCGAACCACCCGGAAGACACGGTGGAGCACACGGTAGAGGTGTGCCCCGCTTGGAAAGAGCATCGCCGTGTCCTCGTGGGGGCAATCGGTAACGATGATCTCTCGCGCCGGGCCTTGGTACAGGCCATGGTCCGGAGCGAGGAGGAGTGGCAGGCGGTCGCCTCCTTCTGCGAAGCAGTAATGCTAGCAAAGGAGGAGGTCGACCGCATCAGGCAATGGCGCTCAAACCGCTGCCGCCGCCGTTATTACGTTCCCGATTTCCGGCCACCGTAGACGCGAGCTTGCGGACGGCGGGCAATGGGTAGCTCGCTGTCCGTCCGTCCGGTAACAGACTGGACCGAGCCCAAGTCGTTTACGGCGCGCACTGTTCCTGCGCGCCTCGAGGAGTCGTCAGCAAACTGTAGGGGCCCAGTAGGGTCGAAGCCTTATCTGGGGCTTTGGGGAGGTATGAAAATGCATACCAGGGCCCTGGAATTAAGGCAAAGGAGGAACGGAGTAGGTTTTTAGTCAGTAAGAGTCTGACACTATCTCCTGCTCCGCCCAAGGGCGGGGGATGTCATTGGATGATGTTACAAATTTAAAAAAAAAAAAACCTACAAGGTCATTGATTCGTAAAGAAATTAATTTTGTACATGCGTATATTAACTCGAATTTTAGAAAAAAAAAAAAGAAAAACTAAAACCCAACTACGAAAAAAAAAAACAAACGACGCTGAAAAAGTATGAAACTAGATTTTCAGGATGCTGAAATAAACAAGGTAACTTTTTTTTTATGGTAGGTAAAATCATCCAATGACAAATCCCGCCTTTGGGTGGAGCGGGAAATAGTGTCAGACTCTTACTGACTAAAAACCTACCCTGTTCCTTCCCTGTCTTGGATCCGGGACCCTGGTATGCATTTTCATACGCTGACGAATCCCGGGCGGGGATTCGCCTCGGAGTTGCATCTCCACGCGCAGATCGTGCATGCGTGCAAGGACTGTTGCCTCCAGATCCCATGGTGGCAGGCCAGCAAGGAGGCTCGCCGCTTCGCGGGATACCGTGCGGTATCCCCGAATCATCCGTATGGCCATGACCCTCTGGCAGGCGTTCAGCAGGGCCGCCGGTCGCTTTTGCAGCGACGGCGATCACACCGAAACAAGGTAACTGGAAAAACAAGAACAGAACATAAAGAAAAGCCGTAGTCACACGTTATTAAAGTGTTTCGGTTGGTACCTACAACGTGTATTTGAGGCTTTTCTTTATGTTCTGTTCTTGTTTTTCCAGTTACCTTGTTTATTTCAGCATCCTGAAAATCTTGTTTCATACTTTTTCAGCGTCGTTTTTTTTTGTCGTAGTCGGGTTTTAGTTTTTCTACTGTGTGGTGTTAAATCACTGTGCTTCTATACTATTTGAGACAGACTCCGAAACCCGAACATAACCTAGTGACCTATGGCGATATTTTTGGTACGTACAAGTGAAGCCCTTTCAAATGATTTGGTAAAGATTTTTAACATATTACTTTTTGTCCGCTAGAGGGCGCCATATCGAGTTTTGTGACATGTCACATAGCCTATGTTCAGCGGACAATTAAAACGGTTCTGACAATACCTCATATTTCGAGTTCCGATAAGTAGATTGGGAGCTATGAGAGAACAGATGAACATACTCACATACATACATACAAATATAGCCTGTCAAAATCATAATCCTCCTTTGGCTTTGCCGTAGTCGGGTAAAAAAGTACTTTATTTTTTTATTTTATCTTTACAAATCGATAGTGTTTCATGTACCTAATCGACCCTCCACGGGATTAAAACGACCAATATTTAACGGTGTATAATTTTAATTTACATTGCAACTTAGGTAAAACAAGCGCATAATTGCTATTATTGCAATTTATTATAAACTAGCGGGTTACCCAATTCAATGGTTATTGTTCTACTCCCGATGGTCCTAGCATGTTATTGTGTAGCATCCCTTGATAAATGGAACTTTATTGTATCCTTAATCCAGGTAATTGTCAAAATGTTTCGACTTTTTTTGACGGATTGATGTTTTATCAAAATAAATTATCGTTAGTTGCGCTGGGTTGTGACAGTGATCGCCATTCTACCATAAATGCGGAACAAGGAGTAAAATCCCATATATCTCAATCGGAAAGGGAGAATCGGAAAACCAGACGTACGATTTTGTAATTTAGTTTCGATGTGAAATGGATAAGTTATAGTACTAATGTAGGAGGTTACCGTCGAGGCGGTATTAAGACCCGAGCCTTAGCGATGGTCTTAAGAGAGCCAAGAACGATAAAAATTCATTACTCACGTGTATCATACGACGTTTTTCAATACACTTGTGAATAAAAATAATTTAGCTAACTGATAATGAACATTACAACGGTAAAACTATAAAATTGTTCATAACATGGCGGCAAAAAATTAAACCTTTTTTCATAGGCACGCGCTAGGCTATAAGCTATATGGTCTTTTGATCATATTGTCTAGCCGTCGTTTGTTTTCTTGTGTGAAAAGTTTTTACGTTAATGACAATAGAATATGGATGTAACATTTTATAATGTTTTTGTAGTATTTGATTTAATTTAATAAATACAGCCTATGAACTTCACTCGAAAAAATCAAGCCAAAAACCGCGCGCATCTTAAAATGATGGCCATAGACCACAAACAATTTGTATTTTTTCCTATTCAAATTTGTTTCGTAAACTAATTGAAGAGGTTAAACTGATTAAGAGTTTGAACAAAAAGGTTATAGCTACAATACGGCACTAGTGCGTAATGGCAATCAAAATGTCACAGTTTGGTAACAGGTGCCATTATATACCTAATTGTAGTGCAATAAGAGCCACTTTCTGAGCAAGTGTATTGAAAAATAAGTTAGTCGTAATCCCTGGTAGGAAAAAAATTTCTCCATTTCCAGAGACAATTGTTAATTTGAGATTGCACTTCTAATTTTGTACAATGTTGCTGAAGGGGTCAGCCACTTACGATATTTGATTCGATAAACGGTCGATTGTGTTTTTATAGTGTCAATCTCTATCCAACATCTCCGCCCCGCGCACGTCGCCTCATGTCACCATTTTGTTCCTATAAAACGTTTGTGCGCAGCCTTCTGCGCAAAGTTCGGGGGTGCCAAGAACCGTCGAACGAACTTTGTACTCACTATCATAAAATAGTATCTTAACTACTTGTTGGAAAAGTCCATATCATAATTTTGAATCTACTAAATTAAATTATTGGATTTTTACACACCCAGAGGACCTATTCCCTTAATATCATTTTAAGGATCCGTACATCAAAAGAAAAAAACGGAGCCCTTATAGGATCACTTTGTTGTCCGTCTGTCTGTCTGTCAAGACCTTTTATCTCGAGAACGCGAGGAGATAACGAGTTAAAATTTAAACCATATATTTATGTCTGCGGTCCCTTGAAGCTGTAAAAAAATCATATTTCTAAGTTAACGGGAAAAAAAGATATGGCCATTTATGTCGCAAAAAAAATTGTTTTCGACACTCTCAAGGAATCAAATTTATAGGCCAAAATTCATTCCCGATGACCCAGAATCCTGAAAGGCACAAAGCAAGATATTATAGCACAGATATAGGAATAAATCTGAAAACAGTAAACTTGTTATTACTTTTTGGTGCAATTAGCGTTATTATTATTATTATTTATGCAAGGATGGTTTTCATCATCACTAGTATAAATCAAAAGTAATATCTAAACAAAAGTTTTGTAATTGATCTAGTAAGCGCACTCAAAGACAATTTTAAGTTGAAAAATTAAGTACCTAGTTTTACACTTGCTATGTAAGTGGACAAGCATTGTTTATAACGATTCCAATTATAAGCCGACAGCATTAGCAGTCACAAAAGGATAACATAAGTGTTTTTTTTAGACACCGAAGTTCACGAGTCAATCTATGTAGTTCTAGTTGATGGAGGTTAATGTAATACGTGAATCTTCATATATTCAATCATAGCTTGTAGTAAAAACAAAATTTTACTTTGAAATTTAATGAAAATTTTCCTAGCAAGATACGTTTCTGAATATTTCTGAACCCTTGGCGAACGAATGAAAGACTCTTTTCAAGCATTTTTGCAGTGAATAATATATGTATGGGCTCTGACTTTATAGTGATAGTGTGTGTAGTGTGTGTCTATGATGTGAGCCCGACGCAACTTGCACTTTAGTGTTCTTTAATATAATAAAACAGTATTCAGTTATTGAAACAGGCTATGCCGATGGCATAGCTGCGTAGTTACAAGCCCCTTCGAGTTGGGAGTAAAGGGATAATATTCAAGATATTATTTGCTATTATAATAATGTTATGTTCATGCTAATATGTTTAATATCTACTCCGTATTTATGTACATGCTTACCTAAAGGGAGACGATATACCAGCTCCCTGTTTAGAGTTATGCATCCTAGGCAATGTTGCCATTTTATTTAAGGTAAGTAAACTTGTTATATAACTTCAAACTTTCAAATGCACAGTTCACATGTCAACATTAACTATAGGTACCGAACACGATAAACAGAACAAAACACAACGTGACACAACGTTTAATGAACGCAAATCGACGACAATTGGAACTTATTTCTGTGGAATACCATTAAAATAACAGATAACGATTGATTATTGTGCCTATGAAACACATATTATTCAAACACGATTAAGTATAGCAAAATTGTAAATAAACAATGGCGTAATTAGTCGAACCATTTTGTATTATATTTGACGTGGTTCAGTTCACGATAGGTTACTGAATTTAGAACGAATGGGATACGGGACTTCGAGTGAGATTCGGGAACGATCGCATATCATCGGGAAATGCTGAGCGAGTTACGCAGATAGCCAGCATTTTGGTGCATATTGAAAGGGGAATAAGAACAAGAAAGAGATAGATGCTGCGTTGTTAGACAGAGATAAATGGACCGAAGGCGGATACTGTGAACTACACAATATACAGAAATAGAAGTGGTGGCGCCATTAAGTATGCTCTGTTCCAAATTTTGAATTTATGCTTTACTTCCTGCATCTACGCATTTTGAAAACATATTGGGCGACTTAATAATATTGAAAATCATTAGAATAAATGTAATGAAATCAGAACGGACTGGTTATAATCGCCTTTTTTACCTAGGTACCTGTCTTTTAGGGGTATGACAGTGGCAAAAAATAAGTCGATCTGTTCCCATATTACAAAGGTATTTTCTCAGAAACTATTGGCACATCGATATAATCTATCGATGAAACAAATATGAAAAGAGTCAGAACTATGTTTTTACCTTAATTCGATAAATGGTTATTTAATGTACCGCTTAACAAGGGTGCATCTAGTTATACATATTAAGGATAAAATCGTTAGATGTGGCACTCCCTACATATAAATAAGGAACCGATTACTTTACAACCCATACAACAGAACTGACAATAATCGACAGATTATACGGAAGGATCAATCGACGGTGATGCCATAGTCAGTCGAGGGACCTCTAAAACTTGAAATACGGAAAATTTTGTTTTAATACAATCAATTGTTTTTGGAACCTAGAAAAACCTATAAAATTATTTGATACAATTTATTGTAGCTGTAATTTAGACAATGTCTCTGTGACGGACTCCGAAAAAAAGGCCCAGTGCGAGTCGTATTCGGGTGCAAAAGGTCGGGTTAATTACCTGACTATACATTATTTTTTAATATCCTGCACTCACTGATAATTTTCCTCCTCCGGATGGGATATCTCCAAATTTAATAAACAGATTTTGACGGAACTTTCACTAACAGATAACTCAGATGTGTTATGTGGCAATGTACACGCCCTTCGCCTAATAGGACAAACCTTTAACAAAAAACCGAAGACATGTTACAGAATAGTCATTTCCTCTTCATCATTTTACACCTCTCCAAGAAATAAAAACAGACTTCGAACGAACAGGCAACCTAGTAACTGAAGAGATCATTAACGTAAAATTAGGCCCTAACAAGAAACCCACCTCAACTTTTTTCGGAACAACCTAGGCCACAAACTAAGGCAGTAAAAGTCTTTAGTATCTATCACCTGCTGTGGCCATAGAAAACCCGAAGAAGACTCCAGATGACATAGAAAAGGCCACGAAATATAAAACGGAACTTCAACATTCTGGAACCTAAGTCAAATGACAGTCATTCTAATTATCAGTTGGTTATTTAAAGAGCACTGCTTGTCAAATCGCAGAACCTGGCAGAGAAGAATTGGGTGTGGACAAAATAAGATTCTACAGAGCGGCAAAAGATCTAAAGGAAATGGTTCGAGATTGGCACTGTAAAACTATGGAAGACTATTGGAGTCTTTGACAGCCACTACATCAGCCAACTATTCGCTGCGAGAATCCATCAAAAACTTGAATAGACCTCAAACTCCTAACCCCCGCTTAAAACTGCAAGAGTGTAGGCAAGAACACCAGAAGACAAGGTACACACATTTGCCCAGCACCTCGAACAAGTTTTTAGGAAGAATGAGGACATAACTCACAAAATGAGGAATAAGTTGATAGCATACACAGTCAAGCTTTTCAAATAACACTACCGCCTCTCGTCCAATAACTGTACGTTAAAGTCTAGAGAGTAATCACAATGCTAAGTGACAAAAAGCTTCGCGGTACGACCTAAACATCTTCCTATAAACCGAAAACAAAAACAACAAACAGTAGCGTTCCTAACGTCACTATTAAACGGGATTCTGAGCATCCAGTATTACCCACCAACGTCAAAAGTATCGTACTATATTATAAACGCGAAAGTTTGTGAAATGTATGGATATTTGTTACTCTTTCGCGAAAAATAGAGGTCCATCAAGGGATTGGAACAATTTGCCTGCTGCGGTCTTCCCGTCTGATTATAATCTAGTCTTCAAGGCTGGAGTGAATAGGCTCTTAATAAACTAGTGCGCTTTAACGTCTGTACCGACATCTATGTCGTCACAAATGAACTAATCCTGCATCGCGCAAGTAACATACTCCGCGCGATTTGAACAGCCCGAAATCATGTATCGGGCAGTAGCCCACCAGACATAACACCTGTCTGGTCGGAGGATCCTCCCTTTTCAACGGAGGTATGCGAGACTTTACTCTCTGTTCCGCATACCTCCAAACTGGTGACCCTCGACAAAGAACGTCAGCGCAGCCTTCGTGCAACCACTATACTTACTTTTATTTTGACTGGCCTGTTGGTCTAGTGATTAGTGGCCCTGACTGCTATGCCGGAGGTCGTGGGTTCGATTCCCACCCAGGACAAATGTTTGTGTGATGAACACGATCATTTGTTCTGTGTCTGGGTGTTGTTTATCTATACTTATAATAAATCTGTAGGAGTAAAAATTCTGTACATTGAAAATATAAAAAAAATAAATGGCAGGGGGTGTTACTAGACCGACACCGAACCCAAAAATGTGAATAAAAAATTTTTGTCTGTCTGTCTGTTTGTTCGGGCATCACACAAAAACTACCGGTTCAATTACGATGAAACTTGGTATAATTATTCTTTAATATCCTGGGCACTACACTGGGTACTTTTTATCCCGGAAAAGTATATACAATAAAAAACAAACTTAATTTTGCGGTTCGATCCCTAAGCCCGATTACTGTACCAACCACAAATAATAAGTTTGTTGCAGGTTACGTCACCCGTTTCTATTGTAATTAGCCACAAAAGGCCCGCGCCGAGACAGAAGTTTTAATACCGGTAAGCTCGATAGATAACGTTCTACACAAATAGCACTTTACACAAAAAACTCATTGATAAGTTTCGTCGTTCACGCGAACGAAGTTGCAGTCACAGCGTGACGTCAACATCACTTCCTCAAGCTTTCCAGCAGCGAGCCATACAGCCAGCACCCACGGCTATGACCACCAGCATTCCTACTTGGTCATATCTGGTCACCACCCTCAGCCTCATCAGCGACCTTGAGTAGCAACTACACCTTCGGCCAATCACATAAAGACCCTTGAAGAACCTCTCCTGGTCGACGACAGCAGTCAAGCCCTACGTCGCACAGCAACGCTCCGACTCACTGGAGCCAGCCGCACTACTCCGACTTTCGACTCACTGGAGCCTGCTGCATGTTAACCCGACTCACTGGGATAGGACCACCACGACTCACTGGGGCATCACCGCAGACAGTTCCGACTTACCTAGAACTATTCGGAATCCGGTTCCGACTCACTGGAACCAACTTGCACTGGCCTGGCACGCATCACGACGCATCAAGAAGCATCAAGAACCATCGATCTTCGATCTCCGAAGTGGAGTGATGTAACGACTAGAGATTGCAAATATTCGATAGTTTTGATTTTCGAATTTTCGAAAATTTTGCAGCGCCTCTAGCGGTCACTTGCAGAACCAAAATTTGCCATACAAAATATTTACGGCGTCGATATCGAGTAGCGACGAATACTATTGCTTAAAACTCATGGTAGCGGCACTCACAACAGCTCGCGACATAGACATAAGATAAGCGGTAGACCACATAAAAAAGCCATATTTCATAATGGGAATGGCTCCACAGATATATAATAAACTGCCTAAATCTTTGTTAGAATGTAACGACTTTAATGTATTTAAAAAAAGACTATACATTTTACTTATAAATAAGACGTACTATACAGTGAATGAGTACCTGTCGGACAGAAATTTATCTATACAATGATGTCATTTCTTTCCAAGTCCGATTTATTTTACTGAATTTATTTATTGTATCATTTTTAATTATGTTTTTGTTTTGTGTTGACATTGTATCATTTGACAATATTAATTTCTGACATCTTACTCATTATTTAGCATTTATTTTAATTATGTTTTGTTTTGTTTTGATATTGTATCTTTTGACTGTATTTATTTCCGATATCTTACTCATTATCAACTATAACAATGTATTTAAATTTGTACTACAATATTGCATGCCTAAGTTGGTAGAACACAATGAACTGCGCATTCACATGACATCCAGAAATGTATTGATTTATATTATTGTGTTCAGCAATAAAGATTTGACTAAGGTAGAGGTACTGTGCTATTCGAATATTTTGAAAAAATAAAAATATCAGCTTTTATTGCATTAGGAACTATATTTTTATGCAGATAAGTAAACCAAACACAATAATTAGTTAATTATTCAACAAAATTTAAAACAATGATAAAATTCTTATACAAATTAAGAAGTCTCGAAGTACGTCTTTTTTTGATATTATAATAAACAAAAAAATGTGAATGAAAACTCAAAAGTGTGTTTGATAGCCTATTATCGACAAAGGCTATATGCTACATAACATTACGCAACAACCTACGGGAGCGGAACAGTAACTAAAGCCGCGGGGAACAGCTAGTACTCAATACGTTCCTTTTTCTTCTTCCACAAAATTACCAGTATTAGTTTACCAGCATTCATATCTTCGGTCTACAGCACTGATAAATTAATCAAGAACATTTTAACTTCCACACTGATTCCTTTACAAGTGCGGTGTTTCACCGAAGTTATGGATGCCTGGAGACTCGCTTGCTCGAATATAAATCCACCCAACAACCCAACTTCCCAGAAACGGTCGGCTGAGCCGCTCTACAAAGTAGTCCAGGAACACCTAATCGTAACATCTGCTACTACTGTAGAGCGTGCGCGCCTGCTGGTTGTGGGAGATTGGAAGTCAGGTTTCTGGCTTCACTCACTGCCGTCGTCGAATATTGGCACCTTGTTCAAACGATACTACTTTCTGCTTAGCTGTTGCCCTACGCCTTTTTTTTTTCGTGGGGAAACCTTCAAAAGGCGCCTGGACTTTTGGGGGAAAGACCAGGGAGTGTGGGATTCTTACCTCACTAAAACCACCCCGGTGATCACCATCAGTACATGAAAGAGGGCTCCGTAACCTCTTAAAAGACCACCCCAGAACACTCTCTGTACAACGCCTGTTAGAGCACTTCCCTGAAGAGACTGTGAGGGGTCTCCCCTGAGCCTCGTTGTGCACGGCAGCACGTGATCACTGTGGCACCGTCTTTCCTGAAGTCACTCAGCGGGCGGACAGAGTCCCCACTCTGAGAGCCCGTGACCTCGGAGTCCCGCCTACCTTAAATGTTGTAAGCGGGTTTCAGTGTTTTAGGCGTCGCGGCGGTTGACCCTCAGACGCCTCCTTCTGCGAGCGAGATCGGCCCTCTCACGATCCCGTTCGGCGGCCTCCTTCTGGACCATTACGGTCTCACAGAAGGACGCCACTTCTCTCCAATTTTCTGTCTTCGTCAGCATTGCCCTCACTACTGCTGGCAGAGACAGGTTGCCCTACCCCCCTAGGTGCAAGGAGCACCTAGGGGGGTAGGGCTCCTTGCTGTTCTCGACATCGCTGCTACTGTGGCGAAGTTATCAACAGCCTCGGTCACCACGGCCTGTCATGGTGTCGAATTCCGGGACGCATAGCGCAGCACGTTATATTAACTACATCATCCGACGAGCTCTTGTCACCACCGTCGGCGTTCTGGTTGTTTTGGAACCTCATGGCCTGGCACGTGACGATGGTAAAAGACCGGACGGTATGTCTTTATTTCCTTAGAAGATGGCTAGGCTTTTAAAGTGGGACGCTACCTGTGTCGATACTCTTGCGCCATCCGATCTTCCTAGCTCATCGTGCTGTGGTAGTGCTGCCGCGGCGGCTGCGGAGAACCTCAAGTGGCGGAAATATAACAACCTCGTCGGCAGTTACATTTTTGAGCCATTTGGGGTTGAAACTCTTGGGCTGTGGGTTCCGAGTGCTCATATGCTTTTTAAAGAATATCCAAACGCTTAGATGACTCTTTGCGTGACCCAAAGGCTGCTGCTGCTTCTACCTCGGTCAGAAATTAAGCATTGCCATACAACGTGGTAAGAGTGGCAAGTTATTCGAATCAAACAACAACCGAATCAATTCGAGTTGCTTTTTCCTTCAATTTGAATTGTTTCGCAAGTCGAAGCCGACGCGATGCGAGTCGCTACGCGAATCAACTTTTTTTCTTCAGTTCGAATTGTTTCGCAAGACGACAACAACGCGACGCGAGTCGCGACGCTCTGCGCGATTCAATCAATTCTGTAGAACTCGATTTGACTCGACAATACGAATCGTGAATTCGCGACGCCAACCTTACCAAACGGGAATTATTCGGGGAAAGTAAAATTTTAATAAAATAATTGTATTACTTGTATTTATAAATTTTACATGAATATGTGACTAAATAAATAAACCATTTAAAATTCGCGTGAACGAAATAGCAGGTAAAGTTCTAGTTTAACGATTGCAAACAAAAATTTCACTTAGTAGTCTTACGAATGAAAAACGTCAAGTACATAATTTAATTAAATTCCGTCTAAGTCCAGTTGATCTGATTCAACAAGTGTTTGATCGAAGCTTATTATCTGGTTATCGAACTGACTTCAACTGATTCAGCAGCGGAACAAGTTGAATCGGCGAATCGAATTGACTCGGCGCAACAAGTTGAATCGGCGGTTCGAGTCGACAGAGTTGTATCAGCGGACCGAGTTAATTCGAATCGCAATTCAAATCAGCCACCTTTTTTTTAAATGCAAAAGCGACTTATGTTAATAAATATAATTAATAAAAAGTTACAAATTATGCTAAAACATTTTTTTTATGATATTTTCCATCACTTTTTTTAATTTGGCAGCAATACCACGTAATAAAGCCAAGCAATACATTCTACCGCACTGAGTAGAGCAAGAGTGTCAGACTTTTACTGCCTAAAACTCACTTGTGTTACTACAGTTGCCTTCAGAGTGTCATCATTGTGCGGATAGTCCGGACAATGATGTCCTGTGAACCTTATGGTGGAATCTGCCCTTCACGGACAGAGCACCACCGTATTTTCGTGGATTTAGAATCAGATTCCTTATGAAGGCGATCGGCGGCGCCAACATCTCACATCTGGACCTGGTTCAGGACATGGTATGGGGCGGTTCCCCCGCCGCCCGCTACTCTTCCCGCAGCTCTCTCTACCCCTTCCAGACCCTTAGTTATCCGAAATCACTAATTACCAGTCACCCTATAAAAGCCGTTCATCAAATAATTGAAAAAAAAAATACAAAAAGGTTTTCTGAAAGCTTTTCTTTTGTGATTTTGCTCAGGATATCAAAACACGAACTGATAATTTCAAGTTTAAATAGCTAATTAGCAAAGTTATACCTAAATACTTGAACAGATGATAAAATTTAGAAGGCTATAATCAATTTAATATATCTTTAACAATGTAGTTTAACAGTTTTCATTGAATTCTTGTGTTTCGTTTATCTCAAGAACCAGACTCGATCCAAAATAAGTAAATGCATACCATTTATGGGTAATACAAATGTTTACAAAAACCATTAACAAAATAACTGCCGCAAGTTTTTTTTATTTTTTTGTTCCACAGTGTTATCCCTCTTGAAAATAATACCAGATCCCAGTGACACTCTGAGCAGACGTCGGACCAAGTTTGGTTCGATTCGAGTGTTCAGAACCAAAGTTAGGAAAGTTATGATTAAAGGCGGGTTTCTGAATTGAGTATTTTGAGTTAAGAACGTCTCAAACCATACTTAAATGCCAAGTTTATAGGGTAAAGTAGAGTTTGAGTAATTCTCAACTTCAAATACTTAAATCAGAAATCGGGGGTAAATCCATAAGGATTTAATCATAACTTTCCTAACTTTGGTTCAATCAATAATAATTGATTAATAAAAATAAAAATAGAGGGATTGAGAAAATGCCTCTTGAAAATATTATCAGACCTTAATGATAATCAGAGTAGATGTTGGACCAAGTTTGGACCGATTCGAGTTTTCAGGACTAAAGTTCAGGAAAGTTATGATAAAATCCTAAAACAGTATAAAAAAGAAAAATAAAATATATAAAAGTCGTGTTAGTTACACTATTTATAACTCAAGAGCGGCTGAACAGTTTGGGCTGAAAATTGATGGAAAAGGTAGCTTAGAACCAGGAGCCGGATAGAGGAGGAGAGGATAATTTTATCCCGATAAATAAAATAAAAACTAAAACCTGCTCATTTATTGGTATAGGGTAGAGTACAATAGAGTAGTTAGTTGACGGGAGCCTAACTGCGGGCAAAAGCTAGTTGAGTAATAAATTATTAAAAAATAGAAGGGATTGAGTATCCCTCTTGAAAATATTATCAGACCTTAAAGACACTCTAAAGTAGACGTTGTACCAAGTTTAAATGAATTCGAGTATTCAGATGCAAAGCTACAGAAGATTTATGATAAAAATTCTAATTTATTGATGCCCGCAGCTTCGCTGACACTCCCCTACTTCACTCTATTCTACCCTATTCTATCCTACTTTACCCTACTTTACCCTAATCTACCATACTCTACCATATAAATGAGCAGGTTTTGATTTTTTATTTATTTTACGGGATAAAATTTCCTATGTCCTTCTCCTGGTTCTAAAGTACCTTCTCACCAATTTTCAGCTAAATCGTTTCAGCCGTTCTTGAGTTATAAAATAATAGTATAACTAACACGAATTTCTTTTATATATATATAGATAAATTAAAAATAGAAAGTATTGAGTAGCTCTCTTGAAAATATTATCAGACTTTAGTGACACTCTACATAGACGTTGGAACAATTTTCGACCGATTCGAGTCCTGAACCAAAAGTAACAAGTAGTAGTAATGAAAATATCATTCAATTTGTAATTAAAACATAAAAAATTTACTTATTACGTGGCATGCTCCGCAGCAGAACCAATTGGACTACACTATGTGTAAATTTCAGGATAAAATGTAGGTAATGTCTATATTTTTGTAGCTTAATATTAAAAATTGTATATTGTTAGTTTCTTGAAAAATATCAATTCAAATTGGTCATGCTACAGAGCACACTCTCCAGCAGAACCACTTTAAAGTAACGGTTATTTCACACTGATTAAGCACAGGTCATAACATAAACTAATGTACTTATATTAATTATACATCAAGATTATAATTTTATATATATATTTTATATATAGGGTGACTGGTAATTAGTGAACAATACTTAAACACGTGATTGTAGTCATGATAACAAACAACTTTTACTATGGGACCAAACCTGAAATCGCGAAAAAAAATCTTTTTTACCCGACTGCGCCAGAAGGAGGGTTATTTACACATTTTTTTAACATTTATGTTCGCCTAACTGGTCAAAATGTACTGAAGTAAGCTGATTTTTTTCGAGATTTTAGGTTTTACCCCATAATAAAAGTTGTTTGTTATCATGACTACAATCACGTGTATATGTATTGTTCACTAATTATCAGTCACCCTACATATTTTATATATATAATAATACTTACTGATTTTTAGTAACATGTAAATGTGTTATTGGAATGTGCCTGCCATGAATTTTTTAGCTAATAACAAGAGATTAATATTTCTTTACGATGAATAAATTAATAAATTGTATATCAAGAAAATGGATTAAAAGCTATAAAGATTTAGCAAAATAGACAAAAATGTGAATATAATTTGTTTTGCGATTTCATATTTATTTTTAATTTAATTTGGTTACTTTGCTTATATATTGTCATCATAACAGTACCAGCCTGAACTATTTTTGCAGAGTGACTTATAATGTCCTACATCAGCACAGGTAAGCCTAAAATATACACCACGACAAGCCACGACAGAAACGATCGAGTATGTTCTTAACAAAGAAATAAAACATCAAAACTTAAATTAATTGTAGATGTTGTTATCTTGATATACAATTTATTTATCCTAAAGAAATATATTATATTAATCTTGTTATTTGCTAAGAAATTCATGGCAGGTGCATACCGATAAAACATTTACATGTTACTAAAACTCAGTAACTATTTATCTAAAATTATAGATGTTATCTTGATGTACAATTCACATACATTTGTTTATGTTATGACCAGTGCATAATCAGCGTGAAATAACCGCTATTTTAAAGTGGTTCTGCTGTAGAGTGTGCTCTGTAGCATGACCAATTTGAATTGATATTTTCCAAGAAACTAACAATATCCAATTTTTAATTTTAAGCTACAAAAATATAGATATTACCTACATTTTATCCTGTAATTTTTACATGTAGTCCAAGTGGTTCTACTGCGGAGCATGACACTTTATTACAGGGATCATACCATTTGCATACATTTATTATTTCAAGCTGTTAAAACAGTACAATACAGCTTAGTATAACTTTAAATTAACAATTTGGTTCCGGGCCTAGGGACCTACGCTAGATCCACCCTGACTTGTTTGGCTGCTAGCTTCAGTTTCATTCACCAATTATGATTTAACCTATTGGCTGACATCTAGGCATGGGCTAACTATATCCGATAAAAGATTGGATATGTAGTATATCATTCCAAGTAAAGATATATATCCGCTTAATATGTCCATAACCACTTAATATATCGGGGAGTGAAGTAACTCCCTATGGAGTGAGGATAGTTTGAGTCTGGGATAGATAGATAATTCTGACTTATAAATAGATCCACGGAATGATGCATTCAAAATAATTCCAATGTAACTCAAGCCAAATAAATCACATATGACTAATTAACAGGTAATTATCGCTGAAAAGATGCAAATACTATTGTAAAAGTATTTAACAGAAAACTTTTTGATTTCAAGGGGGAACACTTTACTCTTTATTGTCCCAAAACCTGCTCCATCTCTTAAAAATCGTCTATTATGTTTATTTACTTACAGCGCTTTCTTGCTTAAATTCATAAACACACCCTGTCGCTGCATTCGATGCCGTCATTCAGTTCGGATTCGGTCGGAGTGGCTCGGAGTTACTCGGATACAGGATATACTATTTTTTATGAAAGGGAAGGAGTGGATATGTGTCCGCTTGAGGATATATATCCGAAGATATAGATGTGTCCGGAGTTACCCCTACTGCCATCTCAGTTTTGCCTACTGAAATCTCAGTTTCATTTGTATATTACAACTTTATTGTGATGACGATAATCTTACCATTGTTTGCAAATTCTATTAAGGTTACAGGGTCTTCTTAGACGGGTCTTAAAGTATGTGTATGATGAATTGTTCAAATGATCAATTCACAGATGAATTGATGACTCTCTGACATAATTACGTGAGTAGGTAATCAATTTAATTAAACAAAGTACTCACATGACACCAACTTCCGCAGGCATTAAATCAGCCATTTAAATTTCGTTATGCAGTTTTCTTTCGATAAAAAGTCAAATTCCGCAGTTAAAACTGAAAACAAAAAGCAGAAATAGCGTTTTACAAAGGGAAAAACAATGCTGTCCTTTGCGTTGAATATTAGAGAGCTAGATCATGATCATGCTAACAATACGTTCGCATTAGTTTATATAAATAACTTTACACTAATACTAACAATTTATTTAGAAATGGATCAGAGCAGGTTTAACTGGGTTTAACCACCAATACCAATAAATTCACAATTAAAAGTTCTCCGTTGTTCAATCTGTTCACTTTTCAACTTTTCAAACAGGCAACGGAACGTTAAAAAGAACGTCACCGTTTTTTTTTTTTTGCTAATATTTTTGGCTTGGATACTAAGTCCTTTAAGCTATTTCTTCGTGTAAAAACTTTGTTTTTCCATTAGGATATGGATGTACACATTGTAATGTTTTTTTGTTTTGTAGTGTTTGACAGCAAATGTATCAAGTCAAAGTTCTCGGCAAACTTCGCTGAGGTAAGTAATAAACATTACAATAAAATTCTCAGCTCCATTTTACCGAGATCGCGCCTGTTTCAATGATTCCACATACTGTCCAGTTGCGCAGACACTTGAGATACAAAACTACACCAATTTTACATCACAATATCCACTAGGAATCAATTCGCGAATAATTAAAACAGCCACTGATCTTCACTTAAAGAAATCCCGCCAAAAACCCCAACGTTAAAGTCGCTTCGGAAACAATGTGACCAATTTAGCGACTTGATCGCTAATAAAAATTCCGTCTTATGCCAAAAGGTAGACCGCAAAATTCAAAGGAGATCAATCAGATCCCAATAATATTCTTGGGCGTTTTTTAATAGTGTAAGCCAAATGAAAAGTTGATAAATCATACAATGACTTCTTCCACTCTACAAAGGCGCGGAAAGCTAGGCACGTCAGACTTTTACTGACTAAAACTACACCTGTCCTGTTCTTTTCAGAAATTCCCCGTTGCTCCAGCGGGCGTCGTCCCTGCTGGGTACAAAGAGAATATAAGCACTACGTTTATCTGGGTAATGCGATGATTGACGTTTGCATGACACTGAATGAAGAATTTAAGCGCCCATTACATGGTCATGCAGGCGTCGAACTCGAATTAATATACCCATTGTACGAAATTAATTTCTTTAAGTAAATGAGTCAATAACGTTGCATGACGAATATCTAAGGCGGCCAATACACGGTCAATCATTTCCATCAATCATGACGTATCATGATTGACGGTAATACTATATCTATCTGTAACTTCATTATTGATACGTCAACGTCATGAATTAATTATTGATTAAAGTGATTGACGCCTGCATGACCGTGTAATGGACGCATAAGTCGTGTGGTCGTTGGGCCGGGATCCTTGTTGGGCCATACGATTACGAGGCTAATGCTTGGTCAACATCTCGTTTTTTTTTTATTAACTGTCAATTAGTCTCAATGTCAGCCGTTCACCAGCCGTTGGCAATTCTGTTCAAAGCAAAGCTCTAACACCCGTATTTATCAACAAGTAAAAGTGATCACTTGAGTAAAAGTGACTAATTAAATAACGATTTTTATTATATAGTTAAGAAATTGGTCGAACTTAGAATTATCAAAAGTTAGAATACTCAACCAAGCAATAGTCACCATTTCCTTTACTTCAGCGTTACTTTGATATTATTTTGGATAGCATTAAAGTGGTTTTTGATGTTGTAAACAATATAGATGATAATATATTACAGATGATAGAAGTTAATGAACCTAGAATATATGTGATTTAGCACTGTCGTGGTGGTGTTCTGCCATGTTCTCGTGGCGGCGGTCGGCAGCAACGATCTCTCGCGCCGGGCCCTGGTCCGGAGCGAGGAGGAATGGCAGGCAGTCGCCTCCTTCTGCAAAGTAGTAATGTTAGCGTAGGAGGCGGCTGCACGCGTAAGGGAACGACTATCAAGCCCCAGCCACCGGGATTCCGATGCCGATTTCCAGCCACCGCAGGCGCGGGCTTGCGAACGACGAGCGATGGGTAGCTCGCCGTCCGGTCGTCCGTCCATTGGAAGTTATGGGCCATGTGATCCTCAAAGCTTCATAAATACCACACTCATATAATTTTAAATTGTCAACAATAAAGAACAGACATTTCAGACATTTTTTGACTCTGATTTCAAATCCCAGAAATTCATACCTACAAAAGGAGAGATATAAATAAGGTTACCCTCGACAAAGAACGTCAGCGCAGCCTTCGTGCAGCAACTACTTCGTGACGTCATCATCACTTCCTCAAGCTTTCGAGCAGCGAGCTAAACAGCCAGCACCCACGGCTATATGGGTATCTTGACCACCAGCATGCCTACTTGGTCATACCTGGTCATCACCCTCAGCCTCATCAGCGACCTTGGCTAAACACCTGCACCTTCGGCCAGTCACATGAAGAGCCTTGAAGAACCTCTCCTGGTCGACGACAGCAGTCAAGCCCTACGTCGCACAGCACCGCTCCGACTCACTGGAGCCAGCCGCACTACTCCGACTCACTAGAGCCTGCAGCATCGTATCCCGACTCACTGGGATAGCACCACCCCGACTCACTGGGGCATCACCGCAGACAGTTCCGACTCACCGAGAACTATGCGGAATCCAGTTCCGACTCACTGGAACCAACCTCCATTGGCCTGGCATGCATCACGACGCCTCAAGAAGCATCAAGAACCATCGATCTCCGATCTCCGGAGGGGAGTGATGTAGCGACATCTATGTCGTCACAAATGAACTAATCCTGCATCACGCAAGTACCTAAGATTCGCAGCGCGATTGGAACATATAGAACAAACCCGAAATCATCTATTGGGCAGTAGCCCACCAGATATAACACCTGTCTGGTCGGAGGATCCTCCCTTTTCAACGGAGGTATGTGGGACTTTACTCTCTGTTCCATTACTCCAAAAGATCAACCAGGTTTTCCCACACAACAACCAACAATAACCAATCACTACGTACAGCACTAAAATCCATTCAACTGTCGCAAGAGTCGTTAAGAAATATTCTTCAGACGGTTTTAAGTTTTTCCTTGTTTTGATTTTTTTCATGCAACGAAACGCAATGACGAAGTGTTGCCACTTGCAACACAGAAACAACGACCTAGCGTTGAATGTTAAGTTTGAATATATTGCTTATTTATAAGAAACGTGTGTTTCTCCACTATAGAATAAAATTTTGGAATTAAGAATTGAAACGTCGAGTGATGACCACGAATCCTTAATAGTCACAAAATATAAGGGCTCTTAAATGATAATTATTGTGACATTGCGCGTTGGTTGGATTCGCGCCCTAATCACTTTTGACGCATTCGGAACGAGGGGCAAAATCTTTGAACCTTTGAGTGTTTAATTAAGGGCCTGTCCGCACAGCCGTATTTCACCGCGAGGTTTTTATTCTCGCGGATTATATTCCGCGTTCGGAATTACACTAGTACGCACTGCAAATAAAATTTCGTACAATTTTTGACACTTCAATGCTGTTCCCGGCTGAAACGCAAACTTTGAGGGAAAAGAAAACCATCGAAACGATAAAAAGAAGAAAACGCAATTCGGTACGAGGTGCGTAGTACATATATATCGATGGGTTGTCGATGAGTACGAGGTGTTGGTCAATGTGTCAGACTCAGACTGCCTGTCAATGTCAATCCTGTCACGCACTGCTCTGCTACCAAAGACCTTAGAATATAAGGACCAGAAATACCTACAAAATAAGCGTGCATACCTACTAATAGCCGGGCACTAAAAATGGCGGCCAATGCTAGGGAAGCACTTAGACAATCAAAACCAAAATGTATCGATATCGATACCAGCCTTTTTATATTTATAACATGGGAATTGGTTACGTATGTAACAATACTTTTAAACTTTGGATACTTAATTAGACTTTAGTTTTTTTTTTAATATTTTTTACCTACTTTTGAAATAACTGTACCAAGTCCTTTATTTCTTTTTCAATACACTTACTCGAAAACTGCCTCTTATCGCACTACGCTACTGCTTTCTTTAAATTTATCACACCAAGGGCTTTTTCATTCCTATTTCGTCACGGTCAAGGGTGATTATTTTCTTTTTTTAAGCAGAGGCGGATATTTTGGAACAAAATGTAATAAATAAACATGATTTTACTTACACAATAATTTGTTATTACCAACAAATTAACATTTATCGACGTTCTAAATTCAAAAATATTTAAATTTCTATTTTTATTAATATTAGGATGTATAACAGTTTGATACCTTTGCTTCTCCTTCAACCTGCAAAGGTTAAACGCGGGAAAAAAGTCTATTAAATAATATTATCTAACCTGTTTATTTGTGTTATTTGTGAAAAAAATGTTGAATTTAAGATTTGAAGAGAATTCTTTAGATGTTACGCCGCCGCCGCCAGATATTGTGATTAAGGTAAACAAATACTTGTGATTGCCTGCTGCCATCTAATAAATAAATAACAAATAAAATAACAAGCCTTTTATTTCTGGCTAAATATTAACAATGATAACAAATAAAAAACGGTAATTTAAAAAACTAAAAAAACCGACTGCTTTTCTGAGCATTCATGAAAAAGTCCTAAAACAAGAAAGTCGTTGTACCCGATTGCACTTAACTATATAATATTTTAAATACTGGCAGTCGGGACCCATTCTAGAATTGAGAGCACATACCTATATTACATTGCACATTACTCCAATCTATTAACTAGACGGCTGACTTTCAAACCCAAATCCCAAATTAATTAATTAACTTACTACAAGGTGGATTGATGGTACTGCATCATCACGCAGCCTAATTACATCAAGGGTATTATTGAACGATGATTCAGTAAAATGTAATGAACAGAAACACGGTGGTTTCATTCCAGGTTTAAGATTTTCTATCCCAATGACTTCAAGCCACTTCTGGCGCAGTACTTCTTTTTTGGGGAACCTGTGCAAATAAAAAACATACAAAATTATTTTAGTTGGATGTAGGTAGGTAGGAGTAAAACAAATCACAGACTGAACTAAATAACCACCACCTACTGTATGACGAATGACACTGTATTGTTTTGGTAAGTACTAGGTCTCGCTATTTTAATATCTGTTAGTTTTATTTTCAAAATCGTCTCTTCAACATATTTTACTGAACCCCAAACACAAACTAAAAAAATGATAAATCTTTATCGATAACTTATTAAATAAAGGACATCACTATTTTAAATCGTCAATAATATCGTAAACAAAACATGTTATAAATTTAGCAAATAGAGGTATTTAACAGAAATAATTTGTATGTACTTTTAGGAACTTTCATTATATATATAAAACAAGGACACTTATACGGAAAAAATAATAGTATGATAAAGTATTTCATAAAATACGGCTACTAACCTATGCAAGGTTAACTGAAGTTTATTGGTGTTTTTCCTTGCACCACACTGAATTATGGAACACGAAGGCATATCCAATTTTTATCCCTTGACACTCACAGCACAAAACCACTTGGTTGGGAGCGTTTTTAGTCCTAAAAATCGCAATATAAATCCAATGTTGTTGTTTACTTGACACCTGACGTACTACAAGACCGCGGGCCTTAAAGATGGCGGATGGCACGCGAGTTAGGTATGTTGACGGAAATGTAAAAATGTTGCCAGAGAGAGAAAAAACCAACAGCATGACATCTCTTTCTTCAAACGACATTACACATTAGTTAAAAAGAGACAAAATGTAGTTTTTTATATCTACATCGATTTAATAGATAGAGTCTGTCTAACGAAAGCGCGACCTGAGAAAATGAGGTCAAATCAAAAAATATTGAATATGGTATTACTGTCATACTAGGAGAAAAAAATTTTGATACTTGAGTATATTTTTGTATTTGTGACAATCGTATAATTCTTTTTGACGAACTATATTCCTAATATGAGGAACACAAAATGTTTAGAAATAAATATACTCAACCAATACGCTTTTAACAGCATCACACACTCAGAAATATTCAATTCCCTTACAAAACAAAAAATAGAATCCACACATACTTCTTCCAGCAAGTTAGAGAGATTAGATCCTATGTTTCAAACAGAATGAGTCAAACAGGGCGTCCCGTTGTCCCCAAAGATATTCTCCACTTCTTTCAGACATTCGCAGTCGAATGGGAAGAGAAGGGCATTGTCATCAGCGAAGCTAAGTTAAGTAATTTGCGTTTCTCTGATGATATTGTCCTGTTCTCTCCTACAGCCACAGGACTAGAGCAAATGCTGGTTGCTCTACATATAAAAATGTTGAAGACCAAAATCATAACCAGCATCTCCAAAGGAACGTACACGTAGGCGGACAGAATATACAATACGTCTTATCTTTCTTTCTGGGTAGAGATGTAAGTGCTGTATTATACCATTTCCAACACAAGGAATAAAACGAAAAATACCGTATAATACGGTATTATACCATTTACTACGGTATTTTATGTATAAATCGATTGTGTCTATATTTTTTAAATAAATTATCTGAGTAATCATTAAAATACTGAATACAGTGGAAATGCACAGAAATAAAACATCAAATGGTATTTTAAATTTGTATTATTTATATATTACATAAAAGTAGTTCTGGGCGTTTCATTCAGGGACTGTTCTTCTATGAAAAACGAACGAAGTTTTGCAATTAGCCAACATTAAGTTGTTAAAAACACTTGAAACTACCACAAATGCTGAACGACTCAACGAAATGAACCATTCGCTCATTTTTTCGGATGTGATAGGAATATACTCCATATTGAAATTGTGATAAGACCTAAATTTATATGAATTGAAAGTTTTTAGGTTTTGAATTATGTGTAGGTAAGTTAAAATGACTTATTTTCAGCTGTGTAGAAATCAATTAAGATATTCTAATGGTAATAAAGATCAATAAGTTCTGGTTTTGTTCGCTTTAGTTGACTGATGAAGGTCAAGCGTTCGTTTTATTTGTTTTGAAATCTAAAATCAATTGACAACAGAAACGCGCGTGCGTATGAATTGTTCGATATCATTTGCAACTAAGTTCAACCAAAATGGCCGTCGTTGCTATGGTTATGCGTACATTCCCCCCACTTCGATTGTAACCCAAAAATCTGTTACCTACTGTACGTTCAAGGTCAATCGCCGTTATGGTTTGGTTTTTTTTATGCAACTATTTCATAGAACTGGTCTTTTTTTTAAAAAAAATACTGTAAGGATTCGTTTTACGAAAAACCCGAAACGACCCGGTACTACAAAAAAGTATGACGTCAATGCGCAGGCCAGATTGAGACGACACTACACGGCGCAAAAACAGCGCGGTAGAACATGTCTTAACGTGTCGAGGGCGACGAATGCAACGTTGAGCCGTGGATGGGCTGATCACGCGGTAAATTGTACCTACTGTGAGGTACATTTAAATATTTTTAACAAACACAATAATGAAAATTAGACGGAAATGTTATATTGTAATAATATTTGTGAAGTTTAATAATTATTATATAGTCATTAAATTAGAATTAGTCATTCTAAAATATAGAATACAATCGAAAGTTAAAATACATTTTATTTATTAACCTAGAACTCTTCGTAAAATAGCAGGATCTTAAAAAGTGAATCAAAATATAAAATACATAAAATACCAATAATACCGTAAGTTATAATAAAATACCGGTTTAATACATAGCCTTTTGGTATTATACGGTATTTTTGTAACTCTATTTCTGGGCCAGATAAGACAAAGAAATAACGTGTCGAACAGAAAATACCTGAAAAAGTTACTGGTCCATCAAGGAACTATTTAAGGGCACTTTGCCCATATGGGCACGCTTTAGTGATATCACTAAAGCGTAAGCTTATGGACATGTGTAATCTCCTCATTTGACCTATGGTGTATATAGACTTGGTCTTTGACTAACATCCAAAAGTCTAAACTCAAGGTTTGCCAACCGACCTGGATGTCTTGTGAGTAAGGGACTGAGACCATTAGAAAGAGTGGATGGCTTTTGCACAGCAGTAGAACAATACTGGATAGCTATAATAACCAATACAATACAAAAACGAGTAAAGATTTATTTATTGGTATATTACTATTATATCAAGAAAGTCACGGGAAAGGTGAATAACACAAAATGTTGAATTTTATCATCCTCAAAGTATGCTATTTCATCACATCAATTCGACCGCTTTTGAACGTATAAAGTGCGGTAGTGAAGATATTTCTTCTTAAAGCTTAGTTTTAAGTGTAAAGGTTTTTTCTCCCAAATTCCTTAACGATTCAATGTTTTTTTTTATTTATTTCGCGCAGTCCTTGAATATCTTCAAGATTATCTATAAACATAAGGAAAATTATTATCATATCGTAAAATATATCTAATAGTCAGTCAACAATGATCAAGATAATAATGTCATACTAACTTAAAAACCCGAGATCAAAAACAACTACTTTCTCTTCTTGTTTTTCTTTAAACTTACTGATCATAGTATTTCACAGCTTTCCTACATAACTTTTTATTGTTTTATCCATGATAAGTAATTATATTTTTAAAATCAATCTTTGTTACAAAATACTGACAATCTTTGACGTGCTTTTGACGGAAACATTATGTTGCCAATTTAATTTTAAAAAAAAACTCCAAGTCGCGCTTTCGTTAGACAGACTTCTATTTGTATAAGCAAGGAATGTATAGCATACTAAGGGCGCTCCTTATATATTCTATTCTCTAAGGCTGCTACTGCTACAGTGCTGCCAAAGTGTTGCTGTCAATGCTGTCATTAAAAATTTAAGGTTATATTTTAGTCTTATGTTTAGAAAGAAAGATTTATCTAAAATAATCTCAAGTGATTCAAATCGCAATGGCACTATCTTTTAACGTCCGCTCTGTAATCAAAAGACTGGTGTTGTCTGATTATCGGTCGACTATTCGCTTTTATTCAGATCAACCAGAGGGATCTAATGAGGAACAAAAAGAAATTGATCCTGCCAAGGATAGAACTAAAATAATTCCTGTTGAAACTAGCATAAAATATATGCAGAGTAAAGCTTATCAGCAAACTTACGGCGAGAATACAGTTTGGGCCTTGTATCGACGTAACCACAAAGGTGGTTTTGCCCCACGAAAGACCAGAAAGTCCTGCGTTAGAAATGGTGTAATATCAACCGGGAACCCTTGTCCGATTTGCCGAGATGAATATTTAGTTTTGGATCACAGGAATACCAAGCTTTTGGAACAGTTTATATCTGAATATACTGGACAGGTATGACACTATCGTCGGTCACGTAAAGCCCGTTAAATCTAAGAAGTACCGTTTGACAGTTCTCGCAGAGAAGATTTCAATTGAAGAGCCGAAGTTAATGCAAAATACCAGATTATTAGAGGTCTTACGGAAGAGGTCTGAAGCAGAATGGTTTTACAGAAGAGATAATAGAAATATTGTGAGTTAAGCCTAAACAAAGTTATTTCGGCTTGAAAAGTGTGGAACTTCAAATGGTGCTTCTTAGATTTGATGGCGTTTGACAATTTATTTTTAACTCATAATGGAACATAAACATTGAGAGCAGTGGTGGCTGAGTGGCCCTGACTTATGAGTTGTAGGTTGCAGTTTCAAACCCAGCCAGGCGCATAACTTTGTGTAATTTATTTCATCACCACTGCTCTCAAAAATGGTGAAGGAAAACATTAAGAGGAACCAAAAATTCAAAGACATGTGACATCCACCAATCTGCACTGGGCCTGCGTGATGGATTACGGCCCATTCCCTTTCCTAGAGAGGAAGCTTGAGTCCCAGCAGTGGGAAATAAGGCTGATGCAATGGAACATACATATAATTTTATATATGCCTGTTAGCAGGAAATAGTGCAACTCAATACAATAAGTATTATAAAAAATATATTCACATTGATTGTAAAAAAAATATTATAGAAAAGTTGTGAAACATAAAAATCAATCACTAGCATTATTAATTAAAGTACCTCTATCAGTTTTTATTAAATTTCACTACTTGTGCTTAATGTGCTCCATAATTAGAAATATTTATGGATTTTTGAAAATATAAGTATTTTACATCAAGCAGCATGATTTGGGAACAATGGGACAGATGTCCTAGAAAAGAAACTGACCAATTCAAAACATAAATATGATCACTTTAACAATCCAAAGCCCAACAAAGCCTGACACTGTATGGCATTTTGAAATAAAACTTTGAAAATGTATTTGTTATAATTTTCGAGAATCAAGCATCTGGACTAATCTATCTATATATAAAAGTGAAATACCACTCACCAATTAATCACTAATTCTCAGAAACTATAACACCTACAAACTTAAAATTAGGCAGGTAGGTTTCTTATAGGGTGTAGAGATCCGCTAAGAACAGATTTTACAAAACTCTACCCCTAAGGAGATAAAACAAGTCTTAAAAATTGATATGGAGAAATCTACTTTTATGTGGGTGAAGCCGCTAGCAGAGACTAGTAATTAGTATACATGTGTATTTAACTGGATCATATGCCATTAAATGTGCAAAGTCTCTATAGCTATTCTTTTTTTTTGGTTTTTTTAAATTTATGAGTACATTATGAAGAGTCGAAGTTAATGCAAAATAGCAGAATTTCAGAGGTCTATTCTGGATAAGTTTTTTCACAACTTTATGATATTCTATTCCACTCATGGTAGTTATGTCTGCATATTTTTATGTCTGATACTATTGTAATTGTTTTTTTTTTTCAGGTATTGGATGCTTTTAAAACTGGACTTTGCCAAAAGAAACACAAGGAGCTATTAGTCGCCATTGAAAGAGCCTGGGACCATGGACACCTAACTTATGATGTACCATTCAGGCAATATGATTACACATTATACAATAAAAATGCCAACTCTGTATAAAATTGGTATATTAATATGTATAGTTTTAGTTCCATAATATAGATATATATAGATTTCATATTGAGCTTTTTCATTGCACAGTTATTTTATTAGGGAGCCCCTTAAAAATGTATCTTATGGCACTATTCTTAAAACTAGATAATTGTTATGTGTTGTAAATAATTATTTTCTTAATCTAAAGAATTCTATATATTCTTTTTGGGTTACATATACAGAATGCATTATTTTGTTAGTGAGCAGCTTGCTCTAGTCTAGTTTGTTAAAAAATAAAGCGTCAACATGATATAAAACAGTTGCTTTCCATCTCTATCCGTTTATCTTCATAACTCTCCTAAACCACTCAAAGGTTTACACTAATAGAATGAGTAATAAACAAGGTAGGTTTATGCATGTCACCAGATAATGGCACACTACCTACCTATGATGGTAATAAATATTTCAATAAATATTAAAAAAAACGTTTTGTTTAAGTTAAATCATATCCAAATTCAAGCCAAATTCATTAGTTTCCAACATAACTGTGTCTCATTTAGAAAAGGTAGATTACAATTTCTAACGATATTTTACAATCTTACGGATTCCTATGACATAATTCCATCCATTGGTAAGTCGAGCCAAAATGGCCGTTGTTACTATGGTTACGCGCAGCTCCCCGCTTCAATTGAGACCCGAAAATCTGTTACTGCGCACTGAAGGTCGATCGCCATTTTGATTCAACTTATATGCTGAGTGTTGCACATTGGTTTTTACACAAGTAGTTACTCAGCAATACATTTAAAAAAAATTACTAATAGAGATAAATTTTGGTTTTTATGGCACATTATCATAACAGATCAAAATTTTTATTAGTAAAACCTTTGCACATTGACACAACCTAAACCTGAACCATAAATATGGAGAAAATAAATAAATAAGTCCTATATTGCATCTGCATTCGTACCCAAAATTTTCTTCTTTATACATTTAAGTAAAAGTATCTATTAATTTAGATCTGTTTCTTTGCAGTAACAGTTCCCTTATAAGTGCAGATTTCTCTCGTTCCAAAACTGTTATCCTTTCGTTTTTTCTGTTGACTTCCTGAAAAAAAAAGGAAAAATTGATTAAACAGTCTTCTAAAAGTATAAGGTACTTTCAGTGAGGTTTCTTACATTGCCTTCCCAAGCACTCATTATTGAGGTTAACGGTTGTTGCAGCGGTTGAGGGATTGGCTGCTGTGCTGCGTGTCCCGGGTTCGATTCCCGCACGGGACAAATATTTGTATAAGTTTTCCGGATCTGGGTGTCTTCTGTATGTGAGTTTCCGTGTTTGTGAACGCAACCACGATACAGGAGTTATGTATACAGAGATATACGACTGCTGCGTTGGACTAAGCGTTTTCACTGGGTCGTTTGACGATATCTGCTACCCATTCATGTCGTTATAAGGTAGGTTATATTTGAGTGGGTAGTCATCAACTAACTTCTCCCGCTCCAAGGATGAGCCATACTTTTAGGGCCGAAATAGCGTTTTACACGGTCGCCCGTGCGGCCCCATACAAAAGTGCTCCGTTGCAGTTCGCTGCGCAGGCGCGCGCGCCCCGGACCCGTTTACACGTAATAATACTTACATTAAAGTTCTCCATCGACACGACTACATGCACACCGTTAAAGTTGATACGTCATGATTGACGCCTGCATGACCGTGTAATGGGCGCCGTACTGACTAAAATCCAATTGTGTTCGTCAGTTGCTGACATATCTTTGTCCCAGGGCCTCGGAAACTCAAAAAATCCCGTGGTCCTAGCGGGCATCGACCCTGCAGGGGCCCTACGGTTTTGCTGACATATCTTTGAGGCGCACGTGGAACACTATGGGCTGTCGACGACACGGGGGCGATCCGAAACAGATGGCCGCCGGACGGTATGTTACCTATCGCTCGTCGCCCGTAACCCCGCGCCTGAGGTGGCCGTAGCCCGTTTGACTTTATACATACCTCCGCAAGCATGCGATTTTGGGATCGAAGTACTGCCGCATTGCTGGGCGTGGCAGTAGTTCCGGTTGCTGATAGTGATGACGCGGGTAATGCTAAGTTCATATGAAGCGACAGCTGTCCATGCCGCCAACCGGCTGCTAAAGCTCCCAGTTGACGATTGAGTTCCAACACCCTCGCTTTTAGTAATTCTAGTCGTTCTTGATGTGCCTCACTCCAGGGTTCCTGAAAGACGAACATGTTTATTGGTTAACCCTTGTTTTCTTAATCTTTTGTTTTTTTTTTTATGCACCTGCCATGTTTTCTCTTCACCACCCCTGAGTGACTGGTAGAGAATGCCGAAGGCATTAAGTCCGCCTATGTAGGTACCTTTGTGTTGTATGAAGTTTTAATAAATAAATAAATGACTCGAATATCTTGAATATAATAATCGTGATAATAATAGTGGTCGAGGAATGAGAATTTTTTTTCCCTGGCGCCAGCACGTCCAGTCATCGATATCGTAAGACAACATTCAACGTGTAAGTATTCTACGGCGCATTCTATTCGCTGCATACTTACCAAAAATATCAACATTTTATACTGACTTAGTTCATTGTTGCGGTTGGCGCAGTGGTTGAGCGAGTACGCGGCGCTGCTAGTCGCTGGTTCGACCCTTGCCCGGAATTAATATTTGTATGTAATTCCTAGTACACGTAATTAGTGGGGCGTATCGTTTAATGAAACAAGAAGGAGAAGACTGCCTGGTCGTCTAGTAGTCGCAAATGTTACAAGCGCTACTGCCCACTGAGAGTTTGTTAGGTTCTTGGGTTCGACTTCCAGGATGAGCAAAATGTTATTTTCATCCGGAGTTTTTCTGTAGTTGCATAGCTACTACATATACCTATTTGTAATAAATAGATACATATGAAATTACATTTTATTTAACTAATTTTAATGATTTGAAATATCTGTTATTTATTTATTGTGCACACCTACCACAGTTTTGTCTTTTTAACCCAAAGGTTGACTGGTAGAGAATGCCTTGTTGCATTAAGTCCGCCTATGTACCACTATTGTACATGAAGATTAAATAAATAAATAATGTTAGGTAGACTTGGTAAGCAAAAAAATACTTGTTTGGCCATGACCCGATAACTTGCTTAGGTATTGCTAAAGCATGAAACTAGCTAATAATAATTCATTTGAATGTATAATAATGATAAATAAGAAACGATTTGTACAGTAGAAGCAGTTTGAATAAGTACTTAAGTAGTATTTGGGTAATACTTAATTACTCAAGCCCCAAGCGATCGCAAACCTATTGTCTTTCTATTGTGTCTCTTATTACGGTATTCAAAGTATAATATTTATAGGTACCTACTTTTTTTATATTTATAAGTACTTACTTATATTTTTTAAGCGTTCAGGTTACATACAACCGATTTGGTGTTTGATATCTATATACTTACCTAGATATCTATACCTACGTATAAATAAAATTGAAGTGTCTGTTTTTAATATAAAAATACTTTTTTACTTGTATTAAAAAGGCAATTTTTTAAGTTTTTTTTTTGTCTTTTACGCTCGCGGAAACGGAACTAATTTCCGAGGTACCTACATATTTCCGAAATGTTTTCTTTCTTGTTTCTTTCATAGACAGAAACGAATACATAAACAGATTTTGATGGGACTTTCACTAAAAGATAGATGTGCTATGCCAAAAAAGGTGAGGAATTCGAGTAACAATGAGTTAAAATAATAATTACCACGTAGGCTCCCATCCTGCCTGCATAACGCATTTTTTCTTGAACTTCTGCCAATTGCTTTAGGTACCATTCTCGAGCCTCTTCTACTGCTGATAAGCCTTGCAGTAAAATGTCCTTTTCTTGTTCTATCTGTTTCATGCGCTTTAAAAGGTTGTAGTCGACACCGTTGTGTAATGTGTGACGGCGAGGTTCCCGCCGACGAGAGACGCGACGTAACTGCGATTGAGTTTCATTCGCTGATCTTCCGTCACCTAGGCCTCTGCTCTGTTCTTCCACGGCCCGAGACATTTCTTCGAAATCAATCTTATCAACCGATATTTCTTCAGTGTCGAAAACGGTTTCTTCCTCCGATTTGTAGCTGGATTTTGTTATTTCACTTCTTTCTCCAGATTGCTTTTCAAGTCTTGGTGGTTTTGGGGGGCCATAAACTCTCCGAGAGCCATCGTGTTTTGAAATAGATACCGTTCCAAGGTGACGAGGCTCTTGAACCAAAACATCCTTACGTCCTATTAACTGAGGCATACTTATAGTTCTGTGCTGTGATGAACTTTCAGAGCCTTTTAAAACTAGCCAGTTTCGGTCTATGTTTTGTGTATCGTTTGCATCCAACAAAGGTGCAGAAGGCGGTCGATGTGTTTGAGAAACAATTTGAGCATGTAAACCGGTGTTGTCGACATCATCACTGAATCGATCATCTTTGCCAGAAGATCCTTCAACTTGATTACGTAAAAGGCATATTTTAAGACCAGTACAGAACCTTTCGAATGTTAGTAAGCCATCGTGCGATGCTACCTTCTGTAAACTTTCGATGACACCGCGAGGCAACCCTCGGGTGCGATCGTCCCTCCAACGATTCTCTATATCCGTTAGTTTTACATATCCGGTGTGTTTGTCGTCCATAATATCAAACAAAGTTCGCATCGCCGAAACAAATTGTTTCGGTAAAGATTCCATATTTCTGGAAGAAGTACGATTCATGATGTGTTCTCACCAAAGTAGTTAGATATTTCACATTTTTTTAACACACTTTTTAAATCACAACCAAAACATTTTTCACAAGTGCTTAATTTAAACGACACACTTTACGCGGACATAATTTAAAATTTTAACATCTCTGGTTCCAATGAGTACCTTTAGTGATTATACTAAAGTTTTAATTAAGTATTTGTAAATACATAAAATCAGAAAATTTCTGTTCGATTAGGGTAGTCACTTTATCACAGAGCACCATCACCGGCTGTTATTTGACCACATGAGGACAAAAATCTGACCGTTTGTCAAACGGTAGATACGTGTATGGTGGACGAACCAATCGGCCGCTGCGCTGGGAGGGAATTTGCGAGACATAATAGCCCACGAGTGCGAGCAGGAGAACCGGTCAAACTACATTTCGGTCACTTCGGCACCGAGCAGGCAGGTAAGCTCAGCATAGGACGGCGCGTGTAGTTCTGTCTGTTGTTGTAGTCTGACTTCATGCTGATATTACAATAGCTATCATGTGAAATGCTAAGTTAATTTTAATACAGTAGGTACTCTAAATACAGTAAAATTTAATTTTGCACTCGGTAAACGATCTAACAACGATGTAGATGAGTAGATAGGTAAGCCCCTACTTACAGTAGGTACGGAGGCAATTTAGTGGTAGGTGTTTTTCCATGTAGGTGTCAATCGAGGACATTGACCTAGTCTTACGCATTTTGCATAGGTATTAGCTTCAATGTCGTGATTATTCAATGAATTAGAATCGTACGTACCTAGTTACCTTCCTAAACCAAAGTGTGACTGACAAAGTTATTTTGTGATCAAGGATTCAATAGACATACAATGCTACATAGGTAACCATATATTCTCGGCTAGGTAACTTTTTAAAACAAATTGTTTAAGATTTTCTTAGTATTATTCAGACTGAAATGAGAATTAAGTACAATTTGGTAATTGAAGGAAAATCTACTGGTTAATTAAAGTGTTGATGTAACCCAAGCTTAACTACAAGAAAACATTCTTTTTTTAGTAAGTGCGTTGGGGTAAGATCGATGCTGGGTTAATAATGTACCTATAGATTAAATATCTCACTTAATTAGCTATATTTTTAATGCTA
Organism: Leucania comma; assembly: GCA_958295575.1. Classification (NCBI taxonomy): domain Eukaryota; kingdom Metazoa; phylum Arthropoda; class Insecta; order Lepidoptera; family Noctuidae; genus Leucania; species Leucania comma. The sequence goes on from OY282468.1 coordinate 11,584,012, forward strand.
TCCACATTGCACGTCATAATGATGTGCCGCCGTACAATGTAGCTAGTATTAAAATATGTAGCCAAATAAGTGAGATATTTGATTTATATATTGTTCTTACACCAGCGTCGGTCTTACCCCACACTATAATACTTAATGAGTGAGAAATATGTACTTAATAAAAAATACCTGCGAAAAAAGAACACTGTATAGTAGGTACGCGGCAAATAAGTTAAACTTAAAACTTTTTAAGTAAAAAAAAACCGACTTCACTAGAAAAAAAAACCGACTTCACTAGAAAAAAAAAACCACTAAAATGATCAAAACATAGATATCGTGGATCTAAATAACTTTAATTTCGGAATTGGATGTTCCTCGGTATTGTTTATTTTTTATTTAACACCGACTTCCGAGATTAGAGTTATTGTGATCGTTTTAGTGGTTTCTTTTTCTAATGAAGTCAGTTTTTTTTTGTAAAACGTCGTTTATTTCACACATTTTTCTTGCTATGCATTTATAATCAGAGTGCCTATTTCTCATGATAATTCCAATAAACCCAAACACTTCTAGGATACATATTATTGTTTTATTATGAAGTTTTCGTGTCTACCTTCCACCTTCCGGCTTCATCATCAGATCAGTTTGATAGTACCTTATAGCCAAAGTGCATCTCATGACAATTGTAATAAGACACCGAATTGATAACCTCCTCCTTTTTTTTAAGTCGGTTAAAAATACGGGCCTGTAACGATATAAAGCACCAAAACTTGAAGGGGCTTTTGTAACCCTTACGAATGAGTTACAATACCTGTCACCAACATCATAAAAGTGGCTTTTTAAGTTAATTTCGATCTCAGTATATAGCATCAAATACTTCTAAATCGAGATGTTTTTTGCTTTAAGGTCATAATTGATCAATATTTTCGTAGAGTGGTCCAGTAGGGAGTTTATCGGAAGTTGCATTTCTTTTTCGGTTGTTACGAATCCGTATAGTATTGACCGTGGTAGCAAACAATATAAATAATTGAGACAATATTTCATAATTTCGGGCCAAATACCGGTCTACCAAGGCTTTTACAAAAACATTATCATCTTGAATCTTCATTGTGATATCTAAGTATGTGAATATTAACTTCCGTTGGCCATTTCTGGTCTTCTTCATTAGTTCTACTTCATCAAATGTTATTTTTTGACTGAAAATGCTTAAGTCCACGATAAAAATACCAAAATCACTATGGTTGCCTATAAAATTTGAGGAGTTCCCTCGATTCCTCATTGATCCCATCATCAGAACTGGGTATGGGGAAAAATAATAATTGCAAATTGGTCCATAAACGTGACGGAGTTATCCGCGAACAAACATAAAAAAAACCCGCAGCTGCGCAAACGGTAGATACCACAGAACACAGAAAGACACTAGAAGTAGCTTGAGAAAATGTTTGTACCAGAACCGGTGTCGCCAAACTCACACATTTACGATTTACTCTTACTGCAAACCGGAAGATACGATTGGCTAAAACAAAAACTGGGCGTAAACAAATTAAAAAAAAAAATGTTTTACGAAATGCAACTTTAATATCAACGATCTATAAATCAAATTGACAAAAACAAGAAAGAAATACATCTTGGACTACCAAGTACCGCCACTCGTCGCTAGATGGCGTTATTCAGTATGAACTGTAACATTATAAAAATAAGGGTGGTATTTGAATGGCGTATCACTGACACAAATGCAGGTCGCTACTCAAATAGTGACGCACTCTAATTCGATCGCAATAATATCGATAGTATGAAAACAAACATAAAATATAATGCGAAAAAATATCGTATGCGATAGTATTAAAATAATGAAATTAATATGTAGTAGGGTAATTTCTAAACGTAGTAAAAAGGATATTTATTTGCATCTAAACCTTTTTGTTTGTATTTGTTCATTTTATACTGGGTAAACGAAAAAAAAAATGCTGAAAACCTCGCAATGTTTTATTATTACATTGCTATTTGAGTTTAAGACAATATGAAACAGTGAAAAGATTATTATACAAATATAATAATCTTTTCACTTTTTTATATTGTTTGATTTTGATCAAAGAATTTAATTAAAATATTAACGGGCACTTTTAAACGATCAAGTTAGTTGCCCGTTCTAAGAAGTTGAACACTTTTAAAATTTAGGTTATTTTATTTATGTTGAATACTACGGACATATAGGTGTATCAATGTAACAAGTATTACAATTTCACAAATAAGAACTTAGTATAAATACGTAGTGAAAAAGGTTATTTATTTTCATTGTATGTTTAATATTGAAAATACAAAAAAAAAAAACTCTTTTAATAAAAAAATACGACTGACTTCAAAAAAACTAAATAATGTAAAATAACTTTGATTGTGGAAGTCGGTGTTTACGGTTTGGTTTCTTCATTTTTTGACATTGGCTTCCGAAATTAAAGTTATTATGCATTCGTTTCAAAAAGTGTGTTTATTACAACAATTTATTATAAACATTGTTTATTTTTACAATTTGACATTAACAATTACTTTTATAATTTTTATTTTTTTGTTTTAGCAATCTCTCTGTAAAATTACATTTTTGTATATTTTATTATTGTGAATTTGGGGACTATGTGGATTTTTTTTTCTCGTTTTTCTCTAATTTTAATTAATGTCTGACAGTTATGAGTACTTTTTGCGGCCTACCCAAATGTCCTTTCTTTGGTATTGTTCGTCAAGTCGTTGAGCTCCTTAGTAGTCCTGAGTTGAGCTTTACGAATACTGACAAATGCTTGCACTGACTGGACAGGTCCACTCAGAACTGTGTGGTTCTTTCTTCAAAAGACCATCCCAGACACTAATCTGCATGGTTCTCATATGTTTTGACCATTACTTGTTTGCTGTATGGACTTTAAAAGAGACTTTGACCCCTGAGTTTGTTTCGGTGTTTCTTCTCAGGGTAGTCAGCTAGGAAACACCGGCCTCATCTAGTTAAAATTGACGAAAAAAAAATTGACGTGTAAAAGTGTTTTTGAGAACCTATTTGCAAAAATAAAATATCATATCATTTATCATTTATCATGTGATCGGACGAAGCCGGCGACGACTAAACATAAGGTATAATTCAAACGCCCTATGTTGCTCCAAGCTCTTTAGCTAGATTTATTTAAAATTGCATCACGAATATTATCCTACAATATTTATTTTATTAACTTTATTAATTTAATAATTATCTGTATTTTAATACTCATACTCTCAAGTATAAATACTTTTATTTTAAAAAGGCAATGCAATACATGTCGATTGATTTTATCGATAAAGTCACGCACTATTTGGATAGCGTCAAAAGTATAGGTAGAGATGCGAATATTCCAGAAAGGCTAATAACCGGGAAAAGAAAATCAACTTTGTTTGCATGAAGTTAGGGACAATTTTTGTTTGTATATCTTGTGCAATGTTTGACGAAATTTTATTTTTTCATTTTATTAAAATAAATTCGAAAATAATATTTACCGGTGGTATAATACACCTCCATGAGTTAGATTTTTAGTCCGACTATGGTTTTTACAGTCCAGAATGGCACAATAAGGCATTTTAATATTATTTTATGTAAATTGTATGTTGACGTAGTCTAGTTTGCGAATGAGAGCGCTTGAACAGCAAGTGCGTATTGCAGTACTTACTAGCGGCGACAGTGCCACGCCTACTTACTATTTCCAGGTTCTTTCTGTGTTCCGTGATTGATACGATTGGGCAGCGTCTTGAACTACAAAGCTATTACAACCATTTACATATGTAAATAGTTCTATTCCAAATGGAATGGAATGTAGTCTCGAAGATTGTTCCGAATCGGAAATCCTTTTATTTTTGTGACGTGTTAACTTACTGTTTTCAAACTATCTGTGCCATAAGACCTTGCTTTATGCCAAATTTTTAGGATTTATTTCAAGCCCCAAGCGAACGCCGGCGTTCGCACACCTATATTCTTTCTATTGTGTCTTTAATTACGGTATTAAAAGATTAAAGTGTCGAAAAATACATTTTTTGCGTCTTGACATACAGCTTATCTTGGATATTTTAGTGGGTATTTCACCAAGTTTGGCATCTTTACAGCTTCAAAAGCTCTAACTGCAATACTTTTGCCATTCTCTATACTTCCAAATTACTAATAGTTTCTTTTTTCAGTTGGCGAAATATCACCCAATGACATCTCCGCCCTTGGGCCGGGCGGGAGAGTGTCAGATTTTTACTGACTAAAAACCCACTCCTGCTCCTTCTTTGCCTTCGTTCTAGGGCCCCGGGGTTTATTTTCGCATTACAACCCCAGTAGACTTCGACCCTGTTGGGCCCCGACGGTTCGCTAGCCCCCCCTTGGTCACCGGCTGTAGACGGCCTTGCGTCACCGCTACGCGCAGCTTCTAGACTCGAAATCAGTTGTAATCCTCGTCACACAAGTTGAATCATCATGGCGGTCGACCTTGAATGCGCAGTAACCAATTTTCGGGTCCCAATAGAAGTGAAGGGTTGCGCGCAACCATAGCAAATGGTTCAAGTTATTAACTTCTAACCGTCCATATATTTGTGACCAAAATTCTGCAAACTGTTGTTTTGGTGTGATGAAAATATGGCAAATAAATCATTTGGCAAATGAAAAAAGTTCAAGAGAGGCTTCGGCTAATAGCAATTCGGTAAAATGATACCTAATGACACATGATTCTTCGATGATATAAAAATATGTCAAATAATGCATAATAGCAAAAAAGAGATATTCGGTAGTCTTACACGACCCTTATTTTCGAATGAGTGAGAAAGAGTGAAAAAGAAAGACTTTGTCTTTTTTATCGCTCACTCTAGGCGCGGAGTGGGAAGTACACAGTTCTCAGTACCTGTACGCTTCATCCTTTATCGATGGTTTTGGCTAAATCGTCCCATGAAAACCGTCAGATTATATGTTTTTCGTAATCCTGATAGGATTTCCTTGAAAATAAAAAAAAAGCGATAGCGCTCGAATATTTCGAGGTTACGATTATTTTACAACTTTGTGACTCGCCCATTTCCTTAAGCCACGCTCAAATTGTCAGATTATTGAAATATACACTTTTCTGCATGGTCTCAACTTGTCTGAATCTTACGTGCTCGAGTTTTTTCGAGGATCGATTTTTTTTACTAATCTGACGGGCTGCCCTCAACGCACGCCCCTATATTAAGGGTTCATCACAGATTACTGATATATAGCAAGCTAGGGTTTATTTGTGGTAGGGGTACATTACAGGGTGCAATGTTTCTCCCCATATGATATTCTGACGCGCTCGAGTAGCGCGCCAAATCCCCACCTGGCCGCCCCTACTGTTATTATTCTAAGATATATTAAGTAGCTCCGTACCGTTGGTTGTTGTAATAATTTCAGTATCTTGAATATGTCAGTTTAACTGAGAGATTATGTGTGGACCCAAAGAGTATGTAAGCACTACGTTTATGTGGACCAATGGACTACACTACATTTGTTTTTATGAATTTGTTTCCATGCCTAATCCATAGACAAGTCATATGCTAATGACATCGACATGTCATCGTCATGACATAAAGATCTGTCTATGTCTATATTTGTACAAGTTTTCGATTCTAATTCCAGTTTCTTCTAAAAATCTAATAACCTTTTGTAAATATTATACCTTCTTAAGTACAAGAATACGGCAGCTATAGGGTTATTTAATAGGCTGATTATAAATTGCCTTAATTTCGTATTCAAGCAATTATAGCCAAACGAAATAAAAATATGAGTAATGCAGAAATTAAAAGTGATATAAGTGAAGTCAACGAATTAAATGGAAACGTAAATCAAGATAGAGCACGCGTAGGATGGGTGAAATTCGACGATGAATTGCCAAAACCTACAGAAAATGAATTATTACCAAGTGCATTACCCTCCGCGGGAGCAAGTAAATCAGCACCAACTGAATCTGCCGCTGTTCTAAAAACTGAAACAGTACATATTAATTTGGAAAGAGGTGACAAAAATATTGAACCCGTGACTTTAGGGACACTATCAAAAAATGTGGAGTTTGTCAATGTTCGTCAAGGTTTTTGTAAGTATACTGTGAATAGTAAACCAGAACCTTTAAAATTCTTTGATGATATTAACGCTAATCTTACAAATTACAATTTTTATAGCCAATGGTGACATTATAGTCACACTGCTGCCTGTAAATACAAAATGGCCTTGGGTGACAGCGGCACACTTTAGACCAGAACTTGTACCTGAGGAGTTAATGGCACAAGGTCTAACTGTAAGTTGGTCATATTATGTGCTGTGATTGACTGTAAAAGTTTGTGTTCTGGCATGATTAAAATTGTTTGTTTAATTTCAGCTCACAGTTGAGGAGTATGTTCATGCAATGGAACTGCTTATTAATGATGCTCGTTTTACATTGTACAACATATGCTACAAGCGTGTGCTTGTTTGTTGGATAACGCTTGCTTTTCTTGTGCTATTAGCACTTTTGTTTTCAGGCCTGACTGGCCTTATGTTATTCTCACTAGGTGTACTGTGGCTGATTCTTAATGCAGCTGCAATATTTTTATGCATGTGGATAAAATTGAGATTATCAAAAGGATTGGAGCAATGTCTGGCAAGAGTTAACAAACTGCTCAGTAAACATAAATTGATTCTAGCTCTTGATGATAGAGGAAAAATTTCATGTCACAAAGTAAACCTTTGCTTTATATACTTTGATGCTGGACCTTGTATTGCACACATACAACAGTTCATTGAAAGTGAAGAAGGTAAAACAATAATGCAGGGTTGGGAACAGAGGCTTGATGTGCCTACTAATGATATTGTGATTCAAGGAACTCAATCAACGAGACTGTCCAGGAAACAGGTATGTATGTTTTATTGTGATAGTAAATCTGAATACCTAATATCCTCTTGAAAAGTTTGTTTATCAATTACTGCAGCATTCAGCTATTAATTTATTATACAATAACATCAAAAATATTGGTGGTATACGAAATAGTAATTGGAACTTATTGAAAATTGGGTATTTATCTCAATTTTGTATGAAGTTAAGTTAAATGCCATACCTGAGCATTCTAATGCTACAAATTTACACCCAATATCCAAGACAACTAACAGCACTAATTTTACTTTGAGTAAAACCAAGCCACAAACAACTTGATAATTGGGATTTTGTTTGCATGTTGTATTATTGCTTATTTATGCTATAAACAATGTTTTTGCTTTATGCATAAATATCAAATATTTTCCTTGATTCAATAACTATGGTATCAGTAATATTAATGTTAGTATAGATCCAGCATCAGTAAAATTTCATGTTTGCTTTTATACCTTTGGACATCTGCTAATGCAACAAACTGCTAAAGTAATGCAAAACTAGTCACAAAACTCACTACTACACATTACATTGATGAAAAAAGTTGTTGTTGGTGACCTACCTTAGTTGAATTCATTTTAGTTTTATAACAGAACTGATGACAATGAATAAGAATCATCCTTTTACATAATATGTTGGTATTTTAGTTTTAAAATTTACTTTATTTACTGCTAAATTTTCACAAAAAAAACATGAAATGCAGCATGAAAATCTTGCAATGTATTTTTATTTAATTTGCAATCACACTACATGAATCAAAGACATTATTGATAGATTTATATTGCCTTACTGACAGAAAATTGCAAGAATGGTACATGTTGATGTTAAAATTGTGTATTCAAATTTGGTAATTGTTTACAGCATTCTTTGCACTGCCTAGACTACAAATATACTCAATAAAACATATTCGTCTAGACAAAATAGATATTTATTTCCTTATTGGCACTGTTGTTAGCATACATCTTAAAATTTAAAGTTAGTTTGATATGAAAACTTACAAGTTAGGTGTTGCAATTAATTATTATTTTGATGTGATAGTGTGACCAGTAATAAAAGTCGATCAATACATTTTCTTTAACATTTAATTATCATCTTAATAAGCTGATCAATGTAAAGCTGTTTTATGTAATAGGCAGAAATTGGTGTTATTTTAATTTGATGTCTCATCTTTAAATATTAAAAAAACAAGTTTAGTGTTAATCTACTTTTGTTACTGACTGTACTTTCTGAGGGCATAAGGTTGTATTTAATTAAAATATTGTTTTTTTTTTTTTTGCATGTATTTGAACTATTGATTGGAGGAGGAAGTTAATCGTTGCTTTGCTCTGCTATTTCCAAAGTCCTGTACCATTAAAATTTCCCCAAAAGTTTAAAACTGAAGGATCTAAACATGTACTTATTTATTTTCTATCTTAATAAAAAAATACAAGTGTTTTACATTCCATTAAATATAATATATACAATTTTTTTATATGTGTGTGGTAAAATACTTGTAACTCACAAATACATTCACTGTGTGAACTGATAATGTAAAATGATTTGTCATCAATGGTGATCAGAAGCATCACTTTCTCAGAGAACATAACAGGATCCACAATAAGTAGTATTTTATTTAGTCTTTTAATTAGTGGTCTATAAAATTACTTTTCAATGATTAACTTTTATACTTTATTACCTATAGTATTGCATAGTAGTATTTTTTTTCTAGCCATTACTGTCCCACTGCTGGGCAAAGGCCTCCCCTGAATCCTTCCAGACATTCTTATACCGCGCAGTCTCGAACCAGTCCTTATGGTACGCGTCCAGGTCATCTCGCCACCTCTTTCTAGGCCGGCCTCGACGGCGCTTACCCTCTGCAGGTACCCAACGTGGCCCGTCCAATCCCATTTGGGCCTGGCAGCCTTTCTCCCCACGCCCGTTTTGGAGCGCAACATATCATTCCGTATTCGGTCTGTTCTTTTTACACCCAGAATGCTGCGCTCCATAGCTCTCTGACAAACCCCAAGGCGAAACTTTTGCAATTCGGTGAGTGACCAGGTCTGAGCACCGTAGGTTAGGACGGGCAGGATACACATGTCGATGTGTTTACGCTTCAAGGATATCGGCAGATCACCCTTCATTAACGTCTTCATGGACCAGTAGCTTTTCCAGGCATTCTGGATGCGTCTATCTATATCCCTTTCCTGCCTGTTTTCGAAGGATACTAACTGGCCCAAATAGATATACTCATCGACATAATGTATTTCCTGCGCATCTACCTTGACCCTACATTTGGTGCTGTTGGTCATCACTTTTGTTTTAAAACAGTTCATTGCAAGTCCCACCTTGAGCGCATTAAAAAAAAACTAGGAAGAAAAAAACTGGTGCATTTAAAAAAAACTGCATAGTAGTACATTTAAAAAAAAACTAGGCTGAGAGGTCCTGTGAGGGCTGGGTGCGTGGGCTCCAAGGTGTGTGCTTCTGGGATCAGGTGTATAATATACGAGTATATAATAACATTTTGATTTAATTATCCGATTGTGGCGAAGCCCTAAAAACGGTGAAGGTTTTCATTTTGTCTTTTTATATTCAAATTTTTTTTCAACTCTTACTGTAACTCGTTTCTGCACTGTTTTTAGGCATACAACTTATAGAGCAGAAAAGGGCGCCCCGGCCGAATCCCACCTATTCAATTGATTATATTTTTCATATTAGGCTGGTTGCCGAGCCGGTCAATAGCCACAAAAATAGAGCGATAATTTCTCACAATCATTTGTTACTAAATCGGTCTCCTGGGTTCCATAGAGGGCTCACCTTTGGCTCAGGTCTGTTTCGCCTCGACATCACACCACAAATTTAGTCATTGCATGACTTTTACCCACTTGCACACTCAAAATAATTATACCTACCTAATAATTTCCAACTTATAATTATTATTAGCATTTTATCGTTTACGGCTTCTAATTTATGTAAGGGAGAGCGGTAAAAAATGGATATTATATTCAAATCAGAATTTAATTCAATTTAGAGTGAGCAAATATATACAACTGAAATTAATAGTGAATACTAAACAAATAAAATGTGTGAGAATCGATTCAATGTCCATTATGATGTTAAATTGATGGTTTAATTAATAAATGTAAATAAAAGCAATCGTATTAAAATCCAAGAGGGTGATAGGTGTGTTAGTTAATGAAGAATGATTTTCCACTAGTGTTCTCTCTATCTGTATACATAATTGATTGCAATGCATTGTGAAAGTGTGTCACTTGCGCAAAACTGCTTGAGCGTGTTGTAGGTAGGTATCTACATTCCTATAAATTTGATTTTGGATCCTTCTCTTTTAAAAAGCTTAATTTGTAGCTTGTAGGTATCTTATCGTACTTAGTTTTAACACATAACCTGGTCGGTAGAATCTTGTGTAGTTTTTGTGGGTAAGCAAGGCATACGAATGTGCAGGGTATGGCAGAGCAAGTGTACCTCCGGTACCTGCAGCGGTGGGGGAAAGACTTCCTGCGCCGCCGGCTCGACTGGACTCTTGACGAGGAAGGCGGCAACCCCGCTGCCCCACGACATTTAACACAGGCGCTCTGTCCTTGTCAATATGTTGAGGAAGTATTGCGGAACAAAGAGCCCAGAGATACTCGCGCCTGTTGTCCGCTCTGCAACGATTGGCTCAGGCGTCGCGGTCTTGATTGACTAAATATCTTCACTTTTGGCAAGTCTTCAGATTTGTTATTGTATACGAAATCATTAATTAATCATATTTACCTTTTACAATCTTAAATTTGACTCTCATCTTCCGCAGGAAAGGGGGGTTCTTCTATATTTACGGTATGCAGGACGCTGGGGATCGCAGGCTGTTAAGAATAGACTTAACCTAAGCAGCCTCGTGCCTGGACGCCATGGTGAGAAATATGTTTGTCCTTGTCAGTTCATAGAAGAGCACCTAAAAGTAAAACCGCCCGCGGGCATTGCTAAATACTTTACACTTCCTAACCAGAATGTTCAAGTTTATTAATCATTTTCACGGGAAACATATAATTAGTATTATTGAAATGTATTCGTCCATATTATATTTACAATAGATTTAATCTTTCCGTCCTTATAGTAAAATAACATATCATTATAATTAGCAATAACTAGAAATGTACTTAAAAAATATTTGTCATAGTTTTTAAGATTAATGTAATAATAAGTGTATTATGTTTATGTACTGTGCAGCCTAAGGAGAATCATACTTAGCTCTCGTCGCTTTTTGTTATTATTGTTTCATTTAGTATGTTTAACAAAAAAATAAGTGAGTGAATTTTAAAATTGAGTCTTATAAATAAGTACGTTGTTTTGGAACACCAAATCCAAGATATAGGTACCCTAATTGTCAAAAAATATTGCTCACTGTACGTATTAAATTATTATTTATCTTAAAAATAAAAGAAAGAAACAAATTTTATTTCTAAGACATCTGTCTGTATGCATAACAGCTAATACCTAATTTGCCGCGATTGGGAATATTCATGTATTTTTTTTATTTTATAAATTACTTAAATATTTTTTGCTTTAATAAAATAAGAATTTTTATTATTGCCATCAAGAAAGAAATTCTAAAGCTAATTAAAAAAAAAAAATTATAAAGCTTCCAAGCTGCTAATAAGAAAGAAGTACGACGTGGTCTTTGACGTCAGGTTAACTCGCCCGTACTACCGCCCGTGCCATTGATAACGGCGCTTTGACGAAAGGATCAGATATATTTGATTAAAAATGTTATACCTCGTTTGCTTATCTTTCAATTTTGATATTTTTTCACTGTTAATATTTTATTTTTGTATATAAACTGGTTCGGAAAGAAATATTTTTTCTTCAGGCTTTTTTTTATTATTTATTCAGGCTTTAATTTTTTAAAGTAAATTTAAGTAGGATATGAAAACTGCCGAAGCAAAACATTAGCGGCGAGAACTAGTTTTATACAAACTTCTTCTATATCACTCTGCCTTAAAGGTACTTATGGGTTACTTACTTGAAATCGAATGACGTTTGCTCAAAAACAAAAACGTGAATTCGATTAATTTAATTTTGTCGTTTTCAAGTACCTAACGCTCGACATCGAGGTAAAGTTTTTGAGATTTCGTTATTTCAGCAAAGGTTATTCATTGTATTTTGGGTTAATAACCCCCTTACTCAAGATTTTAGTAATATGGGGCCTTATTTATGAAAAATAATCGGTTAATTAGTTTAATTAACTAATATATATAATATAATATTTAATTAGTTTAAACCAGGGACTGCATACCGAAAAAATATCAGTTATAAGGGTTAACGGTATTACGTCATATCTATTTATTTCAATACCTCAAAATAACGGTACCGTTATTTTTCACTACCGAAAAATTGCGATACCTAAATTTTTCACTACCGGAAAATTACGATACCTAAATTTTTCACTACCGGAAAATAACGGTACCTAAACCTTTAACATTAAGGTACACTTTGAAACTCCTACTCCCGCGCTTTTTCGTCGTGCCAATCGCAATACACTTGTCGCGATAGCTGGCAACGTCGCATTTATCGTAGGTACTCGCACGAGAAATAATTTCGGTACCGGAATTATTTCGGTTGAGTAAAGGTTAAATAAAGGTATAGCGGTACCAAAAAAAAAATAGCGCTATCGTTATTTTATACCGGTAGCGAAACCGCAAATCTTAACCGGTTTCGGTCTACCTTTAAAATAAAGCGGTACCGTATTTTAATACCGGTAGCGTAACCGTATACCTTAACCGAAAACGGTCCCTGGTTTAAACTATAATCGGTCCATAATTGAAATTTTTCTATGAACAATTTGAATTTATCATCCAATAATCAGTATTCAAACAAAGCATAATATGCTATATGGTTTAATATAAACCATATATTATATGGTTTTATAAATAAGCGAGTTTTATAAATAAGGCCGTTAATATCATTCCCATCGCTCATTTCTATCAACGCAGCTGAATCTAACGAGAAAAATGAGAAGCATATTTTTTATATACAGACGCCAGCATATCAACCTACCTCAATCTGTCAAATTTCTTTAATAGATTTTCAACCTTATCACATTTGTAGAAGGTTAATGTTCGATTGGTAAAATTTGACAGATTGGGGTAGATTGACGTGCTGGCGTCTGTACATAAGCAAGCATATTGCGTATACATTTCTTTTTTCTAAAAATAAGCTATCTCAAATTAAGACATTCTTAAAGAATATATACCTGATCTATGTATGATACTATGTAGTTATAATGATTTATCGAGAATTCATGTAGAGTGGCCATACATTTAAGTAAAAGTACTGTTGTACAGATCTAAGTAATTTTATCGGAGTATATTTTAGTTTCTTAAAAATTATTAAAATCAATTTCTTTGTTGTCCGTTCATGTTGTTAGTAATTAAGGATATTTATTATTCTATTACTTCGTTACGTATCTTTTCTTTTACACAGATTTTGTATTGTATGCAGCAGCAGTACCTACTTATTTCTTTTTTTTTAGTTCTATTGATAATAAATAACTGTTGATCAGTTTATTGTAAAATTTTAATTTTTTTAATATGTATATTTTATGATCAGTCTGTAATTTACGAATAATAGCTATTTTAAGAAAATGTTATCTGGAAACAATGGAATCACAATTGCACAGACTAGTCATCTACAGTAACTAAATCGCACACATAGTATCAGTGTGAGATGATTCATATTAAAACCAAAGCTCAATGTGAAATTGTTTCAGAACTATTTATTTTCAAATTATTATTTTTATTAAGAGTAAGTACCTACCTACGCAGCTATTAATCATTTTAAATAATGTAGCCTTAATTAAGAGTATCAGATAATAAAATATAGTTAAGGTTAATGTTATCTAAAGCAGTATAATAGTTAGTTACAACCAGTTTCTGGATCGGATAGAATTAAATAATATGTTAAATGTAAAGCTCGCCTAAACTGCTGCGTTAATTGAATAAAATATCAATAACCAATCGCATCCGGCCGCGGCGATCATTTCGTTCCAGAAACATGGGTTTACTATTTCCATAGGCGTAATGTACCATACATTCCCATTTTAATATGTTTCTAAAAATAAGTACATACTTAAGAATTATCTTAAGTGACTGAAATGATTGTTGTAGCATACACACGTTTACTGAAATTATTGTTGTAGCCCGGTAACACTGGATATGTGACAAAAAAGATGAAGTAATCACTAAAAGAAAACATCTCTAATCACTATCATAATTCAAAATTAAAATTGTTAAGTATGTTGTATTGTGACAAAATTACACAGATCAGAAAGTGTGTGTCATGCAAACCTGCGGATAGAATATAAGTATTTCTGGCACTATAGTACTATATTTTACAACAAAGTCGGTGGTATATTAATAAGATAAGGCTGACATCTTAACGTTTTGCCTTGCGTTTCCTCTCATTTAAAGTGATTTTTAAATCCTAATACACACAATTTTCTAAAAGCTATTAAATGTTTTAAATGTATTTCTAAATTATTATCGCATCTTTTACTCTCAGAGTTCGTGCTTTCGTGCAGTTTTAACTGTACCTAGGTTAGTTATTGAATGGAAGAAATGAATCCTGTGATCTGCACGCCTTTTATGATCTGCAAGTCGGGAATTAAATGATTCACATTAGGGTTATTATGTATATGAAATATCGGATCCGACACATTATACTGTGTCGGATATGAAATTATGTCGGATTATCCGCCAGTTTTAGATAGTTTCTATAATTTTTAAATTCTAATGTTTTGTTATTTAGAATTTAAAAATTGTAAAAGTAAAATACAAAGTGACACCGAACTTTTATATCGGTTACGAATATTTTTTATTTCGGATATAATTCGATAGTTTCGGCTACGGTTACAAAGTTCCCTAACATCCTTAATTCACATTTAAAAAAGTGTATGTATTGAAATTTAGGAAGTAAGACTGTAAATTTTAATATAGTGAAGGCGTTACGCATCCTTCTCCTTATAGAATCTGGTAATTACCTACAATGTCACATACATTGTATGTAGGCAATTAAAATAAAGAAAAATGTATTCGTAACGTTGTGATTAATGTAAACTTATTCCGTCCTGAATATTAAACGTAAGTATAGGTACTTAGTTGTAAAAATCAGTATGTCTTTACTTACTTAGGTACATAATATTACTTTTATGTAAGTTGAACAATATAATATATACATATTTTTTTTAATAGTGTTTAATTTATCGAATCTACCCCACCCCTCAAATAGCGTTAACAATGAGCTCTTGAAAGGAAATAATATTTCATATAAATAATTATTATAGCGACATCTCTTGATTTTCAGTGTTTGACGAGCTATTAGAATATTGCTTATGTGTCGGTATTTATTCTCGTGACTACGTAAGCCTTTACTTCGGTCAGACAACTCAGTACGGATATCACTCAACAAGCAAAATAATCCTGGAATGCGATTCCGTAATGATACTTGGAGTTTTAAAGCTCCGGAAACACCGCCCAACCACGGTTGGACGATGTTTCCACCCCTTAGTTTAGATAAGTTTTTTAGATATAAAAATAGAGTAAATATAACAAACAGTTAGTTGTGCGACACAATTAACGACATTTTAGGTCATTTTAAGTTCTTTCAAGATCGGAAATCTTTTTTTGGTTAAAAAAAATTGACCTACGAGTATATTCAGGAACATTGGCATAGTCTATTTAAATCGTCGGCAATCTGTTATCGAGTAAAAAAAAATGTTTGAGTTAACACGTAGAACAAACTCTTAAAATATTCCTTTAACTTACTTTATATTTATATCAATCGATTTTCATCTGGGCATTGCGTAACCCTAATCAGTAACAATGGCGAATCTTCATCGGTTTTGAGATAACCCAATATAGAACCAACATATGTACTTAATTTATATTGGTACTATGTCACACTTGGAAATGCTCACCGAGAAAAAGGCAGCTTCCTTGGAAATATTTATTTAATATTAATTAATACTAAAATGTAAATAAACAAATTTCAAGGGGCGCTTTAAAATTCTTATCAAGACCATGATAGATTTCACAGAAAATTTAATTTCCCCTTGGAATGAGCTATAACACTAACAATTTAACAAAAAAAAAAACATTAAGATTATTTTTTATGGTTTGACATGAATAAATTCTGATTCATATACATACTTAACCTCAAGAAGTTAAAAACATTTTTTACAGAGTACCTACATTGCGCGATAAACTTACTTCGACTGTTCACAATATATGAGCTTGTAGAAGCCGGATTTTTAGGCAGGTATTAATCTCATTTTTTACTATAACTTACTTATATTGAGTTTTACAGGAGTAATTGCATAAATTTACGTAATTCAATTACAGGAACAATATAAGATGTTTAAGGCATTTCGGCGGTTTAATATAAATACGTTATGAGTAAAAGTAGACTTATAAAGTGGGCCCTTTTCTCAATTTATATGGGGATATAAGTCTCATAAAGACCTCAATAAATAATGATTCTAGGATAGTTTAAAAACCACTTTTTGCTAGTTGGGCACTGATAACACCCATAATGTGATTCTTATGTCGTGTTATTCAAAGAACCTCAGATTAGAAGGAACTTGTGTTCACTCTAGAGTTAAGTATAAAAAAAGGTAAACTTGTGCTTGACTGCGACTCCACCTGATTTATAATCTGATGGGAAGACTGCAGCAGGCAAATTGTTCCAGTCCTTCGATGTACGCGGTGTAAACGACTAGGCGAAACGTCTAGTCCGAACCGTAGAGGTTTCAACAACGTAAGGGCGGATACTCGCCGTACGTCGGGTTGTCTGATGGTAGAATCAAGTCACGTGATTCCCGCGCACATTCCAAAATGCAACCTGTAAAATTCCGAAAGGCTGGCTATACTAGCTACCCTACGCCTGTGCTCAAGGCTTAGAAGATTGGATCACTGGACTTAACCAAATCTGGATCACCAATTAGCTTCATCGCACGCCTTTCCACCGAGTCCAAAGTTGCTAAATGGCATTTTACAGCACCAGCCCATATGTGGCTGCAGTACTCCACACACAATCGGACCTGTGCTTTGTCTAAACAAGTCGACATAATCAGAAATATGTGGGAAAATGTTAGTTTACCGCGTGGATAAAGCGGGAGGGGTCTCGTCTTTCACTGATTGAAATATGAAAACCTATCTGTGTTCTTTCAGTTGCAGCTTTTTCAGTTTGATCGGCCCCTAGAACCAAGGTAACTTTCGAAAAATCTCGCAAAAACATCATTTCTACATTGTTGATATCTGACTGAAATAAAATTAGTCTTTATTCTTTCACTGCACATAACTGACTGTTGGTGCCGTACATTGAAATGAATCACCATCAGTTTCAGCCGAAAGACTTTCACTGTTTGACACTAGGCCTCCCCAAGTGTCGCCACAATGAACGGTCCTATGCGTCTCACATCCATCACATTCTCGTGGTCATCTCTTCACCTTGTGTGAAAAAGAGTGTCCATGAAGTTTCTTGCACGCACGTTCTTCTCCATAGAGATCTACGCTTTGGAACGTGCAATTTATTTTTTGACTGACCGACATTTTGACTATTCAGAAGTGCCTGTAAATGGTCTATTTGAAATAAATGTTTTAGAGTTTGAGTTTGTGGGAGCCCTTTCAACGCTGCGTCTTCCATTGCGCGGTCGTCACCCCAGAACTATTCTGCTCCATCGACCATCTGTACTACGAGCAATGCAATGTGCTCTGTCCATTGCCACTTACGTTTGGCGATTCTTCGGGCTATGTCGGCGACCTTTGTTCCCCTGCCGATCTTCTTTCCTGACGTGATCCCGCAAAGAAACTCCAAGCATAGCCCTTTCCATTGCCCTTTGGGCGACATTAAACCTTTTGATGAGGTCCATTTTGCTATCACGTCAGTGTCAGTGATGACTTATGGCACTAATTCATCACTGGCAACACGAACTGGTCTTCCCAAGTAACAAAATTTGGTACTATAAAAACCCTGAAAACGATTTAGGACGTGCTAATTAGTTTTCATGATTAGTACTATAGCGGTGTTGTAAACTTTTACAAAACCCCAAAAAGGCCCTAGTTTTATCACTGATTTATTCTATAAACATTACTTAAAGTCTGTCACGGTGATACATAAGCTCTATATTTGAAATTTAAAAGTGTCGTGAAACGCTTTTTAGTACTAAAATAGTACTGTCTGCAACATTTATGTCACAAATTTGCACTATAAAAGTAACCAAAACATGTTTATAGTGGTATTTTGAACCATAAACGATTCCAGTTATCTTTTATATCACACTTGTCCGTGTTGTTATCGTATTATCTTGAGTGTCCTTTAAGAACAAAAAATATATTGATTTAAGTTATGCTTTATGTCATTTGCCACTGTTGCAAAAGGACATACTATAAAACATTCATGAACCGTAACTATACCATAACTTGCACTTGCGAAAATAATTTTATCGGTAAAATCAAGACGCTGATTTCAAATTTAACAATGCGCCTTCATAATTTTCGTGTTTTAATAAAATTTTAATTAATAAATTAAGGACTTGTACCGACTATGGCTGCTATAGTACATATTGACTCCAGCCGTGCTGCTAATGTGCCATCATGGCAGACCACAGCAGCCATATTTGTATCGAAAACGAATATGTCACCCTTTAGGTGTTGTAGCAGAAGATCAAACTCATTTATAGAGCTATTTAGAATTTAAGTTATTTAACAACTGCGCCAGGATTCGCTATGGTACTATTTAGTACTGTAGAAGAGTTTTCGTGACTTTTACAGAACTAGCCCCATAGCGGTGTTGAGGGAGCTTTTAATAAGCTAAAGGGTTTCGTAATGGTTGTGCAAGGTACTTTTATAGCACAGATTTATGCTGTAATAGTGTTTATGATACTCCTACAATACTAGTACTGTAACCGTCGTTTTGACACATTATTAGTGCAAAGTAGATATATAAAAGTGTCAGTAAGGTGGTCTATAGTACTAAATAGTACCATAATCGCTTTTTTCATATCTTTTACAGTGCAACACTTTAAAGATTCTTTTGTATGATCCTATAAGCATTTTAAGAGCTAAATTATAGAACTTAAATGCTCTTTAATCTTAAAGAACCAAAAAGCTCTCTTGAAAACCTTTATAGTACAAGCAGTCACAATGGTTACCATTATAGGCCCACTATATCACTGTTTGGTGATAAAACGCCTTGGTTATAGAAGCTTTTGTTACTTGGGTTACACTTTTGTCTTGAGACAGTGTGTTATGTATGTTCCCGAACGCTGCCCAGCTCAGTTGGATTTGACGATTGATCTCTTTCTCGAAGTGAGACCTACTCAACTGAATTGTCCGTGCCAGCCAATCGCAATCGTCCACAACTTCGAATGTAGAGTCTCCGATCTTGATCGGATTGGCGCCAGGTAACACGATACCATGACTTTGGTTTCGACTATGTTCATTTTAAGACCCACTCTTTCGGAAACTACTAGGGTCATCGAGTATTGTACTGAGTTCCTCCGTAGTCTCAGCCATGACTAAGTACTACGTCATCGGCAAACCGCAGGTGAGTGATGTACTCACCATTCACATAGCTAACCCTCTATAAACCAGAACCTGAAGACATCCGCCATTGCGGCCGTAAACAGTTTCAGAGAAATGATGTCTCCCTTCCTCACATCCCGCTGCAGCCTGCAGGGATAGGTTTTGAGGTCTGGTCCTGAAGTTGGACTTACATTATGGCATTCTCGAAAAGTAGGTTAGTAAATAAAATATCTGCCTAGATACAATTACGTTTATTTGACAAATTACAAGAAAAAAAATTCACAATAAAAAAATAGGTAACAATGTTTTATCTACACGATAGGGGAATATGCATGAAAAAAATATTTGTTATCTAACCAGTTCATTAATAAATAGGTAGGTATACAAAAATATCGTAGAAAATCAGACGAGTTATAACGAATTTTAAATAAATATCTGCCTCTCGCCATGACACCGATTCCTATGGTGACCATACGAGGGTCATGTGCCTTGACGTCAAAGACCCTGTTGAGCAGCTTTGAAGTTTTATAACTTCGTTGTTGATAAAGATTCTTTAATATTTATTTTTTTCAAATTTGATTTACCTAGCTAATTTAACAAAAAAAAAAAAATGCATATTCCCTAATCGCAAAACAGTAGTTAAGTTACAAAATCCCTTTTACGATATCGAATGATAATAGCAGGCGTGGCGGGAGGGATGGGGTAGAGTTCCATAAAAGTGAAGCCCGATGACTCTCATTTCTGTTAATGGCATAATTATGTAAGCGTTAAGTTATTTATTATTCTAATGTAGTTACGATCGCATGATAACTAAGCTTTAGCGTTAGATTTGGCTAAAATACTTAGGCCTGCCCCGCATTGGGAGGGTGTGCGCATTCCTCGAGCGTGTGAGACGCGTACTCCACGCGTGCGTGGCCACAGCAGCCGCGCGTTGGTCTCGCGTCGCTGACACGCTCGAAGAACGCGCTCTCCCAATGTGGGGGCGGTCTTAATTAATTGTTAGTTACTATAATTGACTTGCCATGGTGTAATATGTGATATAAGAGTTTATGAGGTAAATTTCCCCTGAAACTCGTTTGATAGATATGTTGGCGCAATGACTCAATAAATGGCTGCTACACTAAGCAAGCTGCGATTCCCGTTCGTCGTTCATAAATACTGTTGTGATCTGTGTCGTGATTGTAGTCTGCGTGTGCAGTATTCACAGAAATTTGATCCTACTGAGATGTTTGATAAAGCATCGATGAGAAAATGATTAATCTACACTAATTTTATAAAGAGGAAAGATTTGTATTTTTGAGTGTATGTTTGTAATGAATAAACTCAAAAACTACTGTGCCGATTTAAAAAATCTTTCACCATTAGAAAGCTACATTCACCCTGAGTAACATAGGCTATATTTATTGCTGGAAAAGATTAGGGATCCTTACTAAAACTTCGCATGCGCTGCGGAAACTATTGATGATAGGACAAAAGTATATTCTACAATATTAAAGAACATATCAATTACTACAAAAAACTTTGCGATACTATATGTCCAACTCAACAAATGGTTATGTCACAATAACCACTTTTTACATTTTAAAAGTTGATAGAAATGCCGACGAAAATTAGACCATGTTATTCATATTTCTGTTTAAATCCTTATCCAAATAAACCATATTGTTTTAAAGACTGTTTCAATTCATATAGATTACTTTTTGAATTGTTCAAATCGGCTAATCCATTTAATAGATATTACGAATTAAAAACGTCATAGATACAGAAAAGGCGCCACTGCGCCGTGTCGTGGCTAGCCAGGCATTGCAGCGGTGCGGGAGAGGAGCGGGCAAATCTAACTAAGTAATATATAGTCTCACTTAAGATTAAATAAGTTACTTATATAAAAAATCGATGAACAAATTCGGATTGTAATTAAACATAGGTAATGTGATACTGCGTTTAAAAAAATATAGAAATGAAACAACAAAAAAATATAAATAAAAGGTAAAAATATTAAAAAATTCATGTCCACCCGTGCGAAGCCGGGACGGGCCGCTAGTAGTTTTATAAAGTGCTTTGAGCAAGCCATGCTCATGAATTCATGATAAAATAAAGCTAGTGGTTATACTTATATAGTCGATGAAGAGTAAACGTCTGTCACACGGTTTCTAAATTGGAGTTACGAAAGACTTAACGCTGTAACTCGAATTTATTGCATTCTAAAGTTTTCAACCTGAATTCTTTACTTCACAAACTTTTTTGACAAATAAGACTTACCTACACATTTTCCAAGTTCAGAAACCGTGGTATGTTGATATTTTCTTTAATATAGTCAATGGACTACATTCAAGTGTTCAAATGCGTCTTGCAGAGTTATTACCCGCTCGAGTCGGTTAGTGCTGATGGTGGCCCTACAGATCTTGGCGGCTGCAAGCTCCTCGGCTTATGTAGGTACATAATAAGTTTGAGAATTTTATAGGTAAGGTATTCCATACAAAGCTCTAAATATTTCACTTTTTATTGTCAAAAATAAGGTTCACTACGTGAATTGCTATAAGTATTACTTATGATGTTATCTATTATACACAACATGTTACATAATAACCGCACATCCTGAAAATAGTGTGTTCAGAATTGGTTACTTAATGAATCGATTTTAGGTATTTTTTAGTTTTTAGGGTTCCGTACCTCTATTTTATAAATTCTTGATAAATCTTAATTACGTCACTAGCATGTCCGTGTGCCTGCATAGTTATCAATACCAATGCTCTACCTATGTACCAAATGCGTCCGGCCTAATCTAATTTAGTCTGAAGAAAACAAATTGACGTGTAACAGTACATTGTTACCCTAGGGGTGAAAGTAACTTATTTAGTCCCGCGAAGAAGTTTGGCGTCCGGGCGTAGCGAGGTCGCCAATGTTCGAGGGACTAAATAAGCCTTTAACCCGAGGTAAATACTGTGCTTTTCATTACGAATAAAAGGAAAATAAAAATATGTCGTCAAAGGTCGTCGTCTGATTTTAGGTATGTTTCTTTTGATTTTGGCCTTAAAAGGTTCCGACTACCTCTTCTCTTAAGAATCAGGCGTTGAATCCTTAACTCCTTCTCGGGACTAAATAAATTATTTTCACACACACACACACATTGTCTTTGCAGCCAAGGCGAAATTCACCCGAGCCGTACAGGTGAGGGTGTTATGGAGTCGAGTGCTGCAGTGACAAACTCCACGTGTATCAAACGACGTTTTTCAATACACTTACGAAACGGAAAAATCCACCAATAATTTATCTTCTATCGGAAAATTATGAAGCATTTTTGTTCATTTTGTACTGAAGAAAATTTTCCAAAGTTATCTCACAATTTAGTTTTGATTTGATGGCAGCCGGCTATCGCAGGTATTTTTTACCTCAATCACATAATCTGACGGAATAGCACCTAAAAGATTGTCTTCAAATCTTCTTTTTCACAACTATCACAAATAAATAAGTTAATATTATGTGTACTTTTTCCCGCGCATAACCTTTGCAGGTTGAAGGAGAAGCAAAGGTACACACACACATCAAACCGTACACATCCTAATATTAAAAATATTAAAATTTAAATATTTTTCAATTTAGAACACAGATAATTGTTAATTTGGTGGTATTAACAAATTATTGCTTACGTAATCATGTCTATTTATTATATTCTGTTCAAAAACACAATTTAAATTTTCATTAAATATTAAAACCTTAAAAATGTCCCCGTCATTGCTTAAAAAAAAAAAAAACACCCTTGACCGTGACGAAATAGGAATGAAAAAAGCCCTTGTTTTGATAAAATCAAAAAAAGCACGCGGGTGATAAACATGCCATGTCGAACCAATCGTAGTGCGATAAGAGACAGTTTTCGAGTAAGTGTATTGTAAAATAAATATCATTTATAATTTGTCGATTCCCGTATATTTATCTACAATCGGGAAAAAAATCAGTGCTTGTGTTAGGTGTGCATAATTCCTTTTAGGTACATACATGTTGTATAATAGATAGACATTCATTGCAAAAGCAAAAGGCTCCAAGAAACTGGAAAGTTGTTGTACTTAGAAAAAAATATAGGTAGTTACTAGGTAAATATTTACAATTTAATACCGGTACCTTGATTACGATTCTTCTAGATCCTTCGAGCAGACATGTTACAAAAAAATAATTCAATGAATTATAAATATATTGGAAAACAAATTTTCGTATGATAGACGTGGGCAATAATTTTATCATAGCAAAAGACCAAGACCAAGTTTTAACCACTTCGGATGAAATGTCAAAGTGGTCAACACTCGCATCAAAATTTACCTACTGACCCCGTGGTATGCAGCAACAGCCACTTGTGTGTATTAAAAGGAAGGATACCAAAATAATAAAAAAAACATTTCTTGAATCACAGACACAATTTATTTTAAAATAAAGGTTATGAAAATATAAGACATATCAAAGCCTACTATTATAAAAAAATATTTTTACTATAAATTACATTGTATTCATGGTATTAACAACAAAAATTCTTTGTTCGGACTTATTGATATTACAAATAAAATATCACAGAAAACGTCTAAAAAAAATGTTTGAAACTATTATTTTATTTCTGGAATTGAATCGAATTTGAATAATTTTCAACTATGTTGAATTTAATAATATTAATAAATTATAAAATAAAACACTACGTCATTACTCACTACATCATACTTTAAAATTTGTTTTTTATGGCTGTATAACAGTTGGATTTGGGTCAGTCAAGGAAAAATGTGTAGGGTTAAGAAGTAGGCTGAATATTTCAAATGGGAATGAAATTTTTGCCATACATAGCCAAAAGTTTCATTCTCCTTTTAAAAAAAATTACTAGTTTAAGTTTTGTACTAGTACAAACTACTAATAGTTTAGAATTTCGCCTAAATACTACAGATTTCATAAACCCAACTCTTCAACAACTGAGAGGTGAATAGGTACTACTATGATTGTTGACTTGTACAGTAAAACAAGACGCAGCTTTTGACGTTAATTTAGCGTGACTTAGGCCTCTCTAGACCGAACCTTAACAATAGCGACTGTCAGCAGATGTCGTGTGCGCGAATGCGCGTGTTCATTAAAAATGCTGCGTTTTTTGTACAGCGAACGAGTACAAGTAAGGCTTCTATCTCACTAGGACGCCAGTGATGTGGTGGTGCGGCCAGTTGCTTTGCAGTTAAAATATATTCAGTATTGCACAACCAAGCGGATACCAGGTGAGGCATCCTTCAAAGCCCTGAATACATTTTGATGGTGATGCAACTGGATGCTACGACTTTGATGTCCTAGTGGCCTAAGTGTCACCAGACAATTGAAAACACCGTTAGTTTATGATCAATCACGACTCTTCATTTTTTAATATACTATATTATATTTATATTTTATATAATATAAATTTGCATGACATTTATTGTCTAAATGGTATAATAGAGAGTTTACACGCTTGAAGATTTATTACAATCTTACGGTCTTTGACATTTATAAGCATTTATGGCTTTAGTATGTAATGACTATGATAAAATAAATTCGTAGTATTAATACAAATATGAATTGGCAATCCCTTAGAACGGGGCTATAGATTTAAACAAAAAAAAAGAAATCTGCAAATGAGATAAATATAGACTAACATTAAATATTATTTTACTTTGTTTCAAATTTATTATGGATTTTATGAACGAAAGGGTGTGTTTTTTGACGATTAACCGATATTTGAGCAAATCAATAAAACTTGGGCTTCACTTTACCTTTTTCATATAAAATTACAGATTTAATACAAAATTAATGCCGCCTTTTCTTTTTGGGTGACTTAGACATGTCGCTGCATGGGTACGGATAAACATAGACATCTCTAAAGTTGTTAGGCTGATCTTTCACTTGGGACTCCTTTTCTACAGATTCAATATTTTCTTCATCGAGTTCGGGACACACAAGTGATGCCAGTGATGAGGCAGTGGACTGGTTTTGTATTTTTTCACGGATGGAAAGATCAAGGAATGGTTTATTTTCTCCTTCTTCAACACTGGGACTGTGCTCTGACGTGGAGGGCTTGGCAAGAGTACCGTCTTCAAGAGCGGCATCTTCTAGAGCGGCTAGCTGCATGATGTCATGCTGGGACTCACGGGCTTCCATCAGGAATATGCTCTCCTGTTTGTTGTCACAACACAATTAAAACATAAGTGAAGAATACAAGGTATGCAATGCGAACAAAGGCGGCTCAGTGCGGACTTGTAACTATAAAGACATCTTGACGTGTTGACTAGTAGGTAACGCAAGAACGAAAACGTTATTCCCGGGGGCCGTGCACCAAGGTGTAGCTTGAGATGTATTATACTGCTTGCAGTATTTATTTAGCTAGTTCTGCACATAATTTGCGTTTACTCCAAGGAAAAAAATAAACACAACTAGCTCCATTTCATTAAAGAGGTTGATATAATTATCTGACCTCTATCAACTTTTTCTAAGTAGTCTAAATTCGTAAAAAAAAAAAACAAATATATTGGTCCCATGAGAGCAATTAAGCAAGCATGTTATTATTAAAAATGCTAGCGTTACTTACATATACACACTGATTAAATGTAGATATAATTTAATTTGTGCACATTTTAATAAATTAAGATCGTCTTCTCTAGGATGTGAGTTACCACACAACTACATAGTTATGTGACAACAACGGAATCGAACACGAAAAATGCACCTTGTTTATTTATTGATGACTGACATATGTGTTTGTAATTTGGTCCATGAATGTTAATTTCATGGCCTTTATTAGTTCATTAAATATTTTAATATTAAGATGGAACGACATAATTGCCAAGTGATTAATACCCGGGGTAACAAGCAGTAAGACATAACGAGACGGACCGGCAATCTTATCTGGCAGCTTTTAAGCATAGACTTCATAGTATACGTTTATTTAAGTCAAATAGATAATATTCGAGAATAATTTAAATAAGATAAATTTGATGTTGTTGGATTAAGACCGGAAGATTACTTTCATTCTAAGAGACATAGACGCCACGCAATTTAAAACGGGTTATTCCTTGAGGGCCCCGATTCCTGAGGGCCAGGTACCGGAGGCACCCGTTTTGTTTTTATCTTGATAAACTCAAATAAAAATCAGATTAGCTTAAAAGTACTGTCAGCCGAAGAAGTCAAACAAAATTTTATTACTAGTTTACTAAAATTAACTTTAAGAATTAGGAAAAAAAATTACCTAGAATCAAAATACTTCTTTAACGTATTTTTTTTATGTAGCTTAAGTACTAAAATCAATTACTTACATCCTACGTACACTTTTTATGCGGATCGTACAAATTGAAAACAACAGAAAAAATAAATGTAATCATATTTATTGCATTCGGGGTCCTCAGGTACGTGGCCCTCAAGGAATAACCCAAAGAAACTACTATTATATCTCACAGCTAGAATCAATAATAATAGTTATGAATATAATTACCTTTACTTCTTTGGTGGTATATTGGTCCAGTTTATCATAGATAACTGCGTGCAGTCCCATGTCTTTGAGCTGTTTGACAACGCTTTTGTTGACGATGTCGTCACCCCAACAGAATATGACCAAGCCAGCATTTGTGGCTAGCTTTACCTGTTGACAAAAGAGAGTTATGATAGTCATCTCACTTTAAATGAGTAGTGTTCCAAACTTGATGAATGACTAACTACTCTGAAGTAGTACCAGTGGCGTAGCTTGCCCTAAAAGGGCCCATTATCAAAAAATCCTGTTTTTTACAACGTAGACCCTCAAAGACTGTGAAACGCAGTCGCTATAGATCAGGACGGAGATAGCCAGTGGATAACACTAACGTTACGATTTTTTGCACACATCGGGGCCCCTGTAGCCTGTGGGCCGTGTCTTGATACGGCAGATAAGGCGGTAGCTAAGCTCCCGGGTAGTACATTCGTAACGCAAGTGGTTATTACGCAAGTTTTTAAATTTAGTTTAACGGAAGTGGAACCGAAATCGGAGGCGGAGGCAAAAGCGTCAAATGAAACACTATTAAAACTAATCAAAAACTCTGATAACTATAAATTAAGAGCGAATTCCCAACATTCCAACTACGAAACAAAACAACAAGTGAAAGAGTAATCAATAGAAGGCACGGAAGAGGAAATTTCTTCAACCAACAAATCAATACTGGAAATATGAAATAACGCAAGGGAAAATAGTAAGGCTTTCAGTAGGGCAAAAATAAGATGTTTTTCTTACAAATCTGACTATAATTTTTTAACTATCCGTTATATATAAAAAGTGTCTCATCATCATCATTTCAGCCGAAAGACGTCCACTGTTGGACATAGGCCTCCCCCAAGTGTCGCTACAATAGCGATCCAGTGCATCTCGCATCCATCGGATTCTCGCAACCCTTGCCAGGTCATC
This sequence comes from Leucania comma, assembly GCA_958295575.1. Classification (NCBI taxonomy): domain Eukaryota; kingdom Metazoa; phylum Arthropoda; class Insecta; order Lepidoptera; family Noctuidae; genus Leucania; species Leucania comma. The sequence goes on from OY282468.1 coordinate 11,611,848, forward strand.
GGTCCACTTTGTAGGAGGCCTTCCAACACTGCGTCTTCCGGTACGCGGTTGCCACTCCAGAACCTTTCGGCTCCAATGGCCACCCCAATATTCCCGCCCTGCCCATTGCCACTTAAGTTTGGCAATTCTTCGTGCTATTTCGGCAACCTTGGTTCTCCTGCGGATACAAAGGATAAAAAGTGTCTAGGACAAAGTTTTTAGATTTCTTCATTCTTTGAAGCTAAAATAGCAATAAAGTCTATAGTTATAAACATATGTCGCTTAAGGTAAATAATAATGAATACGGGGGTGAACACACGGTACGGTCCCTCTTTGAGGCGTGGCTGGAAAGACCTCACGGCGTCCTAACCTTCCGCATGACCCAGGTTCTCACCGGACACGGTAAGTTCGGGAGGTTCCTGTTCCGGATTCGGGCAGAACCGACGCCCGGGTGCCACCACTGCGTGGACTGCCCGGAGGACACGGTGGAGCACACGGTTGAAGTGTGCCTCGCTTGGGCAGAGCATCGCCGTGTTCTCGTGAGGGCGATCGGCAGCGGCGATCTCTCGCGCCAGGCCCTGGTACGGGCCATGGTCCGGAGCGAGGAGGGATGGCAGGCGGTCGCCTCCTTCTGCGAAGCAGTAATGCTAGCAAAGGAGGAGGCCGCACGCGAGAGGCAACGGCCCTCACGGCCCAGCCGCCACGGGGATTCCGATTCCGATCCTGATTTCCAGCCAACGTAGGAGCGAGCTATGGGTAGCTCGCTGTCCGACCGTCCGGCAATTCGTTTAAAAGACCCAGCCTGCTAGCTGCAGGCAGGCAGGGTCGAAGCCTACTAGGGCCAAGGGTTTGCTTCCGAGAGGAAAGCCCGGCCCTGGTATCTAAGGCCACGAAGGAACGGGGTGGGTTTTTAGTCAGTAAGAGTCTGACACTATCCAGCTCCGCCCAAGGGCGGGAGATGTCATTGGATGATTTTACCCACCACCAAAAAAAAAAAACACGGTACGGTTTTCATGTCTAGATACCAGCAGTGCTACTTAACCGATTTAACCTCATTGTGACGCCTCGATGCCCGAGGTCCGCATGAGGAAAAAACAGTTTCTGAGAGCACTGTGTTGTCTAGACGTGAATAAAGTTAGTGGATCAGATGGTATAATACCAGCAGTTGTTATCATGGCTTATGCGTCCAAGTTGTCTTCGTGTCGTTTCTGGTTTAGGGCTGGTATTGTGCCCATGTCCTGGAAGGGCAGTCAAGCCGACCCTACCAACTAACGGCTGATTTCAATAACCTCTATACTCAGCAAGATTATGGAGCGGATATTGAACTCACGCCTCATGGCACACCTGCAAGGTATTTACCTTGCAGGTATGCTAATATCTCCTCTGTGACCGATAGTACGGGTTTCACCGCCAATCGGTCTACTTGGGACCTGCAAGTGTATACCACTCACTGGTGGGGCGAGGCTCTCAAGAAGAATGGGGAAGTGATTGCTGTTTTCTTAGACGTCTCGAAGGCCTTCATGGCTGGCCATGAAGTTTCTTGCATATTGTTCTCCATAGAGATCTACGCTTTAGAATGTGCAATTAGCATTTTTTTCGGACAGAAAGACTTCTTGACCTTTCAAAAGTACCTGTAAACGGTTTATTTGAAATAAAACGCTTTTGACTTTTGACCTTCGGCAGGGTATGGCATGCTGCCCTTTGGAGAAGTTTTTAGCGTACGGTATTTCTCCTGGTCTGATTGCCAAGGTAAAAAACTACCTAAGTGAACTGTCTCACCGAGTTGTTGTCAATAGATGCTCATCGAAGCTCATGATGCTCAACGCCAGCGTTCCTCAGGGATCTGTTCTCTCTCTCCAACTCTCTTCCTGCTGCATCAACGATCTGCTGATGCCCGGTATCAGTCAACAGTTATCGTATCGCATCAGCAGATCGTTGTTGCAGCAGGAAGAGAGTTGGAGAAAAAATTGTACGCTTTTGTATATAAAATATATGACAAACAGCTATATAGTACACGGCAAATTGGTTGAAACGTATGTTAATAAGTTATGTTCCTTCTTTGCTTTGTGTTCCAGAACCCTTGGTTTCCCTTTCGGAAGCGAACCTTTGGCTCCAGTAAGCTTCGGACCTGCTAGGTAGCTACGGTTTTGCTGACATCTCTTTGAGGCGTTCGGGCTCGGTCCTGACGATTACCGTATCGCCGGACAGTTAGCTACCCATTGCCTTCGTCCGCAAGCTTACGCCTACGGTGGCTGGCAATCAGGGTCGGGATCCTAAGCGGCTGGGGCTTGAGGAAGTCCATTACTGCTTCACAGAAGGAAGCTACCGCCTACCATTCCTCCTTGCTCCGGACCATGGCCTGTATCAGAGAGGTTTCTGCCGCCCATCGCTCTCCCGAGGTCACGGCGGTGCTCCATCTAAGCGGGGCCACCTCCACCATATCCTCCGGGCGGCCATCACAATGGTGATACCCGGGCGTTTCATCTGCTTATCTTTCTCATTCACTGCGCCAACCGGGCCGTATTTTGAAATCGGCTCTAAATAACATAGTATAAACTTATAAGAAATAATCAATGCTTTTTTTTAATGCTTGAAAACAGTTTTTAGCAAAAAAAATAATAATTAAAGATTAGACCAATAAGAGATTAGCAGATAATAATAATTGATAACGAAATATAGTACGCGGCAAATAAGTTGAACCATCCGCCACGGCTACGCGCAGCCCCGAATGAGACCCGAATATTGGTTATAATCCTCGTCACAGAAATTGACCCATCATGGCGGTCGACCTTGAATGTGCAGTAACCGATTTTCGAATCCCAATCGGATTGGAATCGCGCAACCACAGTAAATGGTTCAACTTATTTGTCGCGAACTATACTATTGTGACGCGAATACAGACATTAGCCGCTAACCTTGCGAATCGTCACGCGAACGACTCGGTTTATAAACAGATCGAAATATGGATCGAGGTCACCACCGTGTTGGAGACGGCGATTTTTTATTTTACATAATGTTTTTAGTTTAAAACCTGCCAATATTTGCTTCTTGAGTACATTATAAATGAATCTCAATTAGGTTCATTGGAAATTATTTTGTCCAACTGGATTTTCAGTCGAAACCGAATATTCGGCTCATCTTCCAGTTTCGGCCGATACCGAAAGTGGTACGTAATAGAAAAACTGCAAATATGAGGAGTATATCCTTTACCTCTCGATGGCGGCCATCACCTTCGCTAGCATTACTCCGCGCGGTCCGCACAATGCATCAATGGTCACATGTGTTTCCTCTGCTAGAATTCGAAACAAGAATCTCCCGAATTTACCACCACGATAGTTTTTTTTTTTTAGATAAAATCATCCAATGACAAATCCCGCCTTTCCGCTAAAAGGAGTCAATTCAGCCCTGCTCCAACTTTCCGGGGTGTAACTGTGCCAATAACCGACCATCTTGATCTTCTTGGTGTAACGTTGACATCTACTCTCAACTTTGGGCCATACATCGAAGCAAAGGCTCAAGTGGCTGCAAAAAAGCTAGGAATCCTCGCAAAGGTCAGACAGTACTTCACGCCGGAACAGCAGCTCAAACTTTATCAAGCGCAAGTTCGATCGTGTATGGAGTACTGCTCTCATCTTTGGGACGGATCTGCCCGATACCAGCTTGAGACTATTGAGAGGCGAGCCAAGAGGATCATTGGCAATGATGCACTCGTCGTTCAAAATCTTGAACATCGACGCCGAGTTGCTAGCCTGTCGGTTTTCTACCGGTTACATTTCGGGGAGTGTGCGTCGGAATTGCATAGCCTAATTCCGCCTAGCCCGTTCCATCATCGGACTACCAGACGTACGGCGTTGCGCCACCGGTACATGGTGGACCTATACGCACAAAGCGTTTTGGGAACACTTTCATTATGCGTACAGCTAAGGAGCGGAATTCCCTGCCGGAGTCTGTGTTTCCTGATGGCTACAGTCCGGGAATCTTTAAGTCAAGAGTGAATAGGTTTCTTCTAGGTAAGCGCGCTTCATCGTCGACCGTATCGTCGCTTTCCATCAGGTGAGATAGCGGTCAAGCGCGAACCTATAAATAATAATAAAAAATATACCTACAAACTTTAAATTTGGCAGGTAGGTTCCTTATAGAGTGTAAACATCCGTTAAGAACGGATTTTACAAAACTCCACCTCTAAGGGGGTAAAACGAGGGTTGGAAATTTGTATGGAGTAACTGACTTTCACGCGGGCGAAGCTGCTGGCTGAAGCTAGTCTATGATAAAATTCATGTTCACCTGAGAAGGATCTCTGAGCAAATCTTCAGTGTGTACAACAATCCCCAGTATGTCTGTACTGACTGCACTTTGTACAGCTGCCGGTATGGAGGAACATCTAGGATCACGATATGGTTCGTACCTTTTTGTTATGCCCTGAAAATAAAACGGCATTTTATTTGCTAGACATACAAACTAAGATATATTCAAACTAAGATATTGAATATTTAAACTTTGCTCTATACTTACAATAGTTAAAAACATGACAGGATATTTATTTTGCTTTTTACGAACCATGGTACAAATATCTGGATTGAAACAGGAAAATACTATACGCCGGTTATCGGCATGCTTTAATACAGTTTCTAAAACCTGGAAAAAGGAATGATTTCAATGAACAAAACTGTTTACAAACATCATATTCTAAGGAGGTACTCTGACCACAACATTCATGAAGATAAAATTGCCAAGACAATGATCGTTTATTCAAGTCTCAACAATTATGTGTCTTACCTGATCAACGTAAGTGTTCATATCAAAGGGGTTGTTGAGTTCAAAGGTACCATCTTTCAATTCCATTGTCCACTTCAACTCAACATTGAAACCAACATGTGGGTCAATTTTTTTCAGTGTTTCTTCTAAGGTAGGAAAAGGTTGATGCTCTTCCAAGTCCTCATCGAAAAATAACGTTTCTCGATTACGACCTTCAACTAAATGATAAACCTGTAAATACAATTAATTAAATGGGCAGTATTGCTTCAAGTTTTTGTTAGGTTTGCTGTTGTTATTACTTAGTACATAATCCTTTGCGCATTGCGCAGCAGCGAAGATAGGATAGGATCTTTTCGTTCGAGCTAGTGTGTTGAAGTTCAATCTTGTGACAATACAATATAGTGCGAGATCTAAACCGCATTGGTCGCGATTGCCGAAACGAGATTTCGAGACTAAGAGATTTATTGAGAAGCACTTCATTCAAACAATAACAGTAATGGATATTTTAGGTATATTTTTTTAGGTGGAAAAATCATCCATGACATCGTGACATCTCCCGCCCTTGGGCCGAGCGGAAGATAATGTCAGACTTTTGTTGACTAAAATCCACTCCTGTTCCTTCAAAGCCTTTCATCCCAGGGCCGAATCTTCCTTTCAGAAGCAGACCCAAGCTTCGACCCTGCTGGGCCCCTATGGTTTGCTGACAATTCCTTAAGGATACTTTAGGTGTTTAATCAATGTTGTCGTAAAACTCTAGCCGGTGTCGCCCTAATTATGAGCATTACCTATTAACGCCAGAGAAGAAGAAGAGCAAAAGATCCCATTGGAATGTTTTGCGACCTCTCGAAAGCATTTGATTGCATTAAACATGATTGCACAAACTATGGGATTAGGAATATAAGTAGTCCTTAATTTACTGAGGTCATATTTGAATGACAGACAGGTTAAAGTTCCGCTAAACGGAGTAAACTCATTAGCGTCTGAAAAAACAATGGGCGTCCCTTAGTTTCTATAATGCATCCATTTCTTTTTCTACAAAAGTGATTTGCCATAATTTCTACAAAAAAAAACCCAAATGCCTTACCGATAGAAGTAGGCACTGAAAAAAAAATCAAACTGTTTCAAAATTACAATGACAACTTCAAATATAGTAACTTTACATTTTGATACAAGTGAGGAAAGTCATTGCAGCCGAGGCGAAATTCACCCGAGCCGTACAGGCGAGGGTGTTATGGAGCCGAGTGCTGCAGTGACAAATCTCCACGTGTATCAAACGACGTTTTCCAATACACTTACGAAGAAATACTATGAAAAATCCACCAATAATCTATCTTCTATCGGAAAATTACGACGCATTTTTGATCATTTTGTATTGAAGAAAATTTTCCTAAGTTACCTTACAATTTAGTTTTGATTTGATGCCAGTAGGCTATTGCAAGTATTTTTTACCTCAATCACATATCTGGCGGCGTAGCATCTAAAGGATTCTCTTCAAATCTTCTTTTTCACAACTATCACAAATGAATAAGTTAGTTAATATTAGGTGTACTTTTTTTCCCGCGCATAACCTTTGCAGGTTGAAGGAGAAGCAAAGATATCAAACCATACACATCCTAATATTATTATTTTTTTTTTCAATTTAGAACACAGATAATTGTTAATTTGTTAATATTAACGAATTATTGTTTACGTAATCATGTCTATTTATTACGAGTATATTCTGTTCAAAAACACAATTAAAATTTCCATTAAAAATTAAAACCTTAAAAATATCCGCTTCTTTGCTTTAAAAAAAAAAAACACCTTGACCGTGACGAAATAGGAATTTAAAAAGCACTCGTTTTGATAAATTGATAAAAAGCACGCGGGTGATAAACATGCCATATCGAACCTAATCGTAGTGCGATAAGAGGCAGTTTTCGTGTAAGTGTATTGAAAACATCTTTTGCAGGGCGGCTAATTTCGCTTATATCGTTATAAAGATAAGATAGTTACCAGACAAGGGCCTCGCCAGCCGATGATCAAGGGGGTGGAGCCCCCCCACCCCCTTGATCATCATTGGAAGTATAGAGAATAATAAAAAAGATTTTTTTTAATAATAATAACAGTTTTTTTTTCTCCACAACATAATTCCTAATTGCTAGCCCTATAAATCTACGGTAACATATAGAATGGGCATTATATTGTGGGAGACTGGTGCCTAAACTAGGCTCTGAAGCTATAAAGAAAGCCTCTAGGGGTGGTAGCGAGGCCCCCCCTGCCCCCCCTTGGCGACGCCCTTGTTAACAGATATAGAATTCGCATGTTTGGTCTATTTTAGTTACGAGTACTTTGACAGCATTGTGCGGTACGGTATTTTGCGGTGAGGTCAGGTTGCTGACATTGAATTCACATTTTACAGAAGAGGGCTGTCAGAGCCATTTATAATCTAACGTGCCGCCTGTCTCTTGGAGAAATATTTCAAAAGAGTAATACACAGTAGCTTGTCAATAATAAATTGACAAGCTACTGTGTATTACTCTTTTACTAAGGTGATGTAGATTTCCCTTACTACATAATGAAAATATTATGTAGTAAGGGAAATCTACATCACCTTAGTAAAATTAAGGCGTTTTTTTACATTATTATGGGTACATTGTTTTTTAGTCATAATTTCATGATTAATGCACATTTCACAATTCTCTACGTTCATCAGCAGTTTAGATAAGTTTATGACTCCGCATATAAAGAGGGCGAGGAGCGCAGAACAGATTTTCTGATGAATTTGAATTACACTTTATTTTCAGTGGTGTAAAGTGCAAAGTTTCATGAACCGTCGACGCTTACAGCACAGCTAGCGGCCCCTCGGGCATCATCCGGTGACGTCCTCGCGATTTTGCCGATTGATGATGATTGATGCGAGTGACATGTAAATGTAGTTTCTTATACCTATATTTTTACTTATTAAAATAACTTGCCCTAGGCTGCGAAAATTGGTGCATGGAAGCCCTTATTAATATTTTGACAGTTGCGACGCAAATTAAAATAAAATGATAAGTATTACTACCATCCAACTTTGAAAGCAGTCAGGTAAAATCAAATAAAAGAAAATAAAGCCGATTGTTTTTTTTTATCGAAAATTAAAATTAAACAAAAAGAATTAATAGTCTTCAGCATTTCAGCTCTGTAGCACAGCATAGACCTTCTCTGAATGTCACCATAACAAAGTGCGTCTCGTATTCATCGGATTTCCGCGATCCTAACTAGGTCGTCGATCCATCTTGAGGGACGCCTTCCAAAGCTACGTCTTGCGGTACGTGGTCGCCACTCCAGAAACTTTTGGCCCCATCAACTATCTGTTCTGCGAGTAATGCGCCCTGCTCACTGCCACTTAAGTTTGGCGACTCTTCGGACTATGCCGGTAACCTTGGTTCTCCTGCGGATATCTTAATTTCTGATGCGATCACGCCTTGCGTGAACTCCGAGTACAGCCCTTTGCGCGACTTTAATCCTTCTGGTGAGGCCCATTTATGAGCGACCACGTTCAAATTTTTTTTCACAACGAAATGTTAGACTTGTCGAAATCTCCACCTTTTTTCTTTCATTATTTTCTCCAATGATATTCTAAATATCATTGATTTTCTCACATATTCTAGGCATAGGTAATTTGTGCCATTGCATTCCAATAGTCAGGTACTATGCTATAAATGTTCTTAGTTTGTTGGAAATCGATTTTTCTGCCTTCTATTTTATCGATTTCTTTTCACATTCCAAGCAAGTTCAATGGAAAAAAGGTTAGTAATTGAGATGACCCTTTTTAATACTTTTTCTTCATTTTTCCACTAGAAAAGTGAAATCAAATGTTTACGGAGACGCGTTGGGCGGTCCGTCGTACATCGCCTTATGTTTGTGTTTGCGCGAGTGATGACGCGGCCTGCTGCTGCAATGTACGACGAACGCCCAACGTGCCGCCCAATGCGCCGCGCAACTTGCCGTGTCTCCGTAAACAAGCCTTTAGAACATAGAAATAGGAAAAAACTCTTTTCTTATATCTATGCCTTAGAATTTTCAAATAGTCTCCCTGTTTAGTTTTCTTATTATTTTTGGTGGATTCCGACCAGCGCGGCCAAATAAAAGTCTATTGGACCCAAAAATCGGAAGTCCTGATATTGTTTTTGTCACCCCAAAGGCCCTTTTACCATAAATCGATTATCTAGTTATATGCGCCTTTGCCCTTTTTATAGATATTTATAGAGCTATAGTCATTTTTTATAAGCATTTTATATAAGTCAAAATGTTAGATTTTTGTTTGTCAATATTCAGGTGCAACTAATTAGAGTTAAAAAACCATACTATTGCATAGAAAGGACCCAATGGATTAAAACATGTTTTCATTAGTTAAAATCCAACAAAAATATTAAAACTTTTATTGCTAATTTTTACCACATATTGACAGTGGTTTTGTTTGGTTTAAAAACAGATGTGTTTCTGAATTTTTGAAGGCAAGTGTATATGAGTTGATCTTCCAATATATTTTTTTTGAAGTACCGCTTTGCCAACATATTTAAAGGCGAGGGTTGCTGAATTTTACATTCAAATACTTTGATTACCCATAACTGTTACAGCATCTTTCAGCGCTGAAACTTTGAAGAAAAACTGGAATGGCAATTGGTGACTAGGTCAAATAATTTCAATGCCCATACAAAACATTTATTTAAAGCAATTATTTGATCATACCTTCAGTTTCTGTAGATGTTCCAAAGTCAAATCCTTCACAGGCACTTCCAACATTTCTAATTGATTAATTTCCTTCTTTCTTTTCAATGATATACATACATAGAAATCATGATAAATAACTGGCACCATGTCTTTGCTTAGCTGAACATCAAATTCTAGCAAGTCAGCACCACTAGCAGCTGCTTTTTTAAGGGATGCTATGGTATTTTCTCGAATAGCATTACCGCTGAAAATTAATTATGTTTTTTAAAATGTTCCCAAAAAATAAAACAAGATCAGGTCTCAAGTTTGTTTTTCATCAAAATGCTATGGTAAAACTACTCACTCTTTGGTTTTAAAGCTAGCACCCAGTCCCCGATGTCCAACTTCAAGACCAGTCCAAGATGGATCCCAATATTTTGCAAATGACTGCTTCAAGTTACATAACTGCTCAGGCATTGGTTTCACAATTAAATATCTAATATTTACTGTTCCTAAAGGACGATGCTTCACATTACATGTTACAGGCAGATCCATAGCTCCTTCAGAACATTTAATCATATTTGGCAGCACATAAGTGTAACCGACATGGCATGGGGGATCATCAGATGTGGCACGACTGCTGGCACAATAGAAATCCACAAGATAGGCAAGAGCCTTGATGTCTGGAGCCGTAACATTTATCAATAACACATCATCTGGTTTATAATCTCTCCCAAACTGCTCCTGTGGCTTCATACCACAAACAGATGGATCATTGTTGAGTGTAGACACATCAACAAGCACTCCTGATGCAACTCCACCTACATCCATGCTGTGCGATGAATCATCAGCCTGCACTTCTGTCCCAAAAGACAATTTTACAGGTGTAACTTTAATACTCATAATTCTTTTAGCTAGACAACTCTTTAGTCTTAATGGATTGTTCATAAATTGAAACTGCAGCAATGTGGTTACTGTGAGCCATCCAGAAGATACCAACTGTTTCCCGTCATAATCACCATATGTATCAATATAAGGATGTAGTACAGTTTCTTTGAGAATGCGTGGCTTTTGATGGGTTTCCCATTGTTGAATGGTGATATCATCAGGATTAGCCTCATTTAGCAGGCATTTACCATAACGGTACAATATGTCACAGGTGTTAGGAACTGTAATTGATTTCCACCACAAATCTGTACCTTCTTCACGGTCAAGCAAAACTATCTTGTCATAGTTCCACTCACCAAGCTCTGGAATACTTCCTGTGATGAACATCGTTTCTTTGGGCCCGACATCTGGAGCGCAAACTGTGAATTTCCATTGTTGTGATGTCACTATATTCACAGGTTCTGCTTTTTTCTCTGCCATTTTTTTTGGAGCTTTATATTTTGTTTTTTTCGGGTCCTCTAAAAAAAACCAGCGTTGCATCTTGTTATGATAGATATTTTTTTTTTGTTTTATAACATTGCAAAAAATAGATTTAAGCATATGAAAAAATACACACCAGAATATTAATAGACTAAATAAACATTGTTTCCTAATCTATTTGGTTTGTCTTACTTGGCTTCGATCGAGAAGTCAAGCAGCGACCGATCACAGCCAGCCAGCTTCACTAGGTACTTTCAGTTTTCACTGGTTTTCACTTTTCATAATAACAGTGACAGGTCATCAAGTGTCATTTAAGCCAGTGTTGCTAACCCGAATTTTAGAAAATTAGTAGATTGAGCCAAATGTTGGTAGAAGTTGGTAGAATGTAAAATGCAAAATTGGTAGATCTACCATCTCAATTTAGAAGAATTTTTAAGACTAAAAAAGCATGAACTGTTCTTAAAATGTTTATTTTTGGAAATTATACACATTTTTATTGAAAAATTTTAAATGTTCTGCGTTAGGCTGCCCGTTGTTTGCTATGAATCTTTTAATACGCAACAATCCCTCTAGAGTCTCCGTGCAAATTCTATTTCTCTGGAAGGTTTTCATATTATTAATTGCAGAAAACAATTTCTCAACGTTGGCGCTACTATGTGGAAGTGCAAATAATTCTGCGAATAAATCTCACGAATTCGCATAGCAGGGGAAACATTGGAGACTAGTCTCCTTTTTTAATGGATGAAACATGCTTCCAGAATTCTTCAGGTGTAGGTTCCTCATTTTTCTTTTTCATTTTTTGTCTATGGGCGCCAAATGGCGCGAACGGCGAACTGTTGCTGACGTTTTTTTTTTTGTTTTTTGTGGCCTGGAGTCTATGTATGCTTGAAGCATCTTCGCATGGGTAATGCAACACATCGCAACGTCGCTCGTTGATATAAAAATAATTCAAAATGGTGATATGTCAAATGTAATTAAAAAATTGGTAGTTTTTAGGTCCAGGGTGGTAGATAGGTAGACTGAAGTGAAAATTGGTAGATCTACTAAAACAGTTGGTAGATATGTCATCACAAATTTAAGCTGTCAGTTGATTTCATTGATTATGCATGGCACTGACGCATGGCTAAAAAAACTTGTATCTTACCCTGCGTTCCGAATTACGTCAAAAGTGATTATAACGCGAATCCAACGTCACATTAATATTAATTTAATAATAGTCCATACCTATATTTTGTGAGTATTTTTGGTCGGATTCGCCCTATAATCGCTTTTGACGCAATTCGTAACGCATACTTTAGTAGGGGCGGCCAGGTGGGAATTTTGCGCGTTACTCGAGCGCGTCAGTAAATCATAGGGGGGGAAACATTGCATCCTGTGTAAGGGGTTAAGGGGTACATTACACGGTATCGTCCGGGATTGTCCACTTCTCAAAATGTCAACCGGTCGCATAATGTCCACTTCTCGCTATGTCAACTTCTCAGAATGTCCACTTCTCACTATGTCAACTTCTCAGAATGTCAACTTCTCAAAACGTCCATTTCGCACAATGACAATTGCGCTTATTGTCCATTTCTCACAATGTCAACTTCTTAAAATGACGAATTTACAAAATGACCACTCCACATAGTTTCTACTTTAAATTCTTCTCAGTTATGGATCGTCTGGTAGATTGGTAGCGGCTTTTGCGAGAATTCTCCTTCTCTCTCTATTTAGGGCACTTCGTGTACACTCAATGATTCGCTCATTGAGGATGACTTAATGAGGTCTATCCATCTGCTAGGTGATCGGACGCGAGGACGTTGGCCTTCTACTCTTCCCTGTACTACTAAACGTTCCAAAGAGCGTTCATTGCGTATGATATGTCCAAACATCTTAAAGATTCGTTGTTGTACAATCGACAAAAGTCTTTGTTTGGTGCGAAGCTCCTTTAGAATGGAAACGTTAGTGCTCGCAAGAATATAAGTCGATGGTTAGTGCGATGAGCAGTCCATTTTATCCTTAGTAAACGCCTCCAGCACCACATTTCGAGAGCGTCAATTTTTTTACGGTGCTTTTGTTGGATCGTCGATGTTTCAGCTCCATGCAGGAAAATAGGGAATATTAAGCATTTCATTAATCGAACCTTGATGTTTTTGGTTATATGGCGATCTGTCCATATCTTTCTTTATTCTTTATTCTTTATTGTACTGACGCCAGCACATCAACCTATCTGAATCTGTCAAATTTCTTTAAAAGATTTTCAACCTTATCACAATATCGGAAGGTTAATGTTCGATTGGTAAAATTTGACAGATTGGGGTAGACTGACGTGCTGGCGTCTGTACATACAGTTTTTAAAAAAACAATAAAAAGGTCAGTGGATGTACATAGGTGAGCTTAACCCATAATTGGGTTTTCTTCCAGCAATACATAAAAAATGAGAAAGAAACCTAAAATTTGAGGATATACAATCATGCACAACAAAACTTAATTACATAAATGATTACATCTAACTTAAAACCAAAAGTATACTAAATAGATATGTGTACAGCAAACAAACAAATATACTCAAAGCGTTCCTGAAGATACAAGGGGGAGTTGGGATTATGAAGAACAGAGAATAGAAAAGAAAGAGTGTGACTGTGGGGACGGCTCGGTTGTAATCTTGCTGGTTTATATTGACTTCTTATAATAAAGGTTCATTAATCAGGGAGATGTAGCTCTGATTACACCCGATAGTCCCCAAGGTTATTATAATTAATAAATCTCGTACCTGGATTCCTCCTTGGGTATATCTTATCACTGGTTATGAAGAGTTCTGCTTCGATTATGAATCCCGTTGTATTCTCCTTTCTCCACCTGTGTTAATTATAGCAACATGAGTACATCTGGGCAACCAGACAGCCACCGAGTGACGCCCGCCTTACGTCACCTTCGTATCCTTTTTCCGTCATAACTGAAAATGATAAACACACATATATAGCCTCGCTACCTATTTAAATCATCAAGTTCCTACCCTCTCCTCCGAGAGGATCAAGGAACAGTCATAAAGCATCAATGAGCCCATCGAACCCAGCGACACGCACCAGGACCATTATACGACCGAACCCATAGATGATAATCTAACCTCTCCTCTGAGAGGAAAAAGACTTCAAGAGAACATCTCCATTACAGGTTCCTACCCTCTCCTCCGAGAGGATCAACGGAACAGTCATAAAGCATCAATGAGCCCATCGAACCCAGCGACACGCACCAGGACCATTATACGACCGAACCCATAGATGATAATCTAACCTCTCCTCTGAGAGGATCAAGAGAACATCTCCATTACAGGTTCCTACCCTCTCCTCCGAGAGGATCAACGGAACAGTCATAAAGCATCAATGAGCCCATCGAACCCAGCGACACGCACCAGGACCTTTATATGACCGAACCCATAGATGATAATCTAACCCAGCCACTCTGGTTAAATCATGACTTGGTGATCACCATAAGAACCCACACCTGGCCTTACAGCGAAGATCATTACGTGGGATTTACTTCTAGAACTTACGGACGATACTCATAGTCAACGAAGACGCCAGCTACACCCGGCGGCCCCAGTAAACCCAGATATACTCAACTTAGGTGGATGTGATGATGAGATGAAGTGGTTGCCCGATCGTTGTTTTTGCCGACAAGTCACGACACGTGCGCTACTCAACTTTTCGCGGTTGCGGAACTATAGAGTAAACTAGAAGGACAATCTATGGCATCTCTCTTGAGTGTTGCCATATAAAAGTGACAGATGACCTTACTCACGTAATTAATTCGTGTTTGTCACGACAGTGACAATCCAGACGTTGCCGAATAGGCAGCCACTTCAATTGCCCTCCAAATTTCGGTTTAGTAACTGCGCATCCTTGCCTCCCCTACTGTGAGGTAAGGAGCTGTAAGTGAGAAAATAAAATAGCGGCTAATAAGGCCTTTAACGATATTTCTTTAAAATAAAATCTATAAAACACAAAAAAGAGCAAAATAACTTTAATTTCGGAAGTCGATGTTTCTATAATAGTTTAGTCTCTTCGTTATTAAACACCGACTTCCGAAATTAAAGTTATTTTGCACTTTTTTGTGTTTTTATCATTGAAGTCGGTTGTATTTTTTTTTTTGTAAAAAGTTTTTTATTTCACACTTTTTAGTTGTAGTACCCCTCAGTCAATGGGGCCAAGGGTTAGGTTTGGGGCCAAGGGTGAAAATGAACATGCATGCAATGAATGGAAGTTAGGTTTTTAGTAAGTAAGAGTCTGACACTATATCCCGCCCCACCCAAGGGTGGGATTTGTCATTTGATGATTTTACCTACCATAAAAAAATACCCTCAGTCAAAGAACATGGCCAAAAAAGTACATTCCATGTATACGTACATAGTAAATATATTGTAAAATATAAGTTCAAAAATGAATGAATACTTAAGTAGTTTTTAGCCTCTCTGGAAGTGTTAGTATTTATTTAAAAAATAAGTAATGTACTCGTAAGATGAGTTCAAAGTACTACTTGTAAATTACCCAGTATAATAAATGTCAATTAAAATTTGTTAATGAAATCGGCCAATATTTTGTTTAAATGCCTAATAATTCTAAAACTCTATCATTTAACCATAATAATTCATAACTATTGTAAAGCGTCTTAAGTTTTTTAATAGCAAATCTTTCTGTACACTATTGTTAGCCATTTGATTCACGGTTCAGTGAAACTTTTTACGTGTAATCCGTTGTAATGACATTTAGTTTTTTATTTATAGCATTGTAATATGGCAATATTGACGAATATAAAACACCAAAAATCGTTGGTGTACATTCAATTCGATAACTAATGTATACGCCCATACAAAAATTGGCCATGTGTTTTAAACAGATACCTTCCGCCATTTGGTTCCATCATCAAATCATCATGAAAATTCTAATAATACCAAACACGGCTAGGATACACGGATTTATTACAGAATTCCGGTTCTTACCTACCTTCCGGTTTCATCATCAGATCAGTTCTATGTATCCCCTCCCCTTCTTCCTTCACTCACCGACTAGTAGTCGGTGAGTGAAGAAGGGCGACTACATGTATAAACAAAACAATTCTACTTGTTACGACAGTTCTGCTATGATTTTTTGAAGAGTTCAGTTCTATATCGTCAAAGTTCATCATCAGATCAATACAAAATTTCTATGGAACCAACTCGGGAGTATAATCTTTCAATCAAAACAAAAATTTTCAAAATCGGTCCACAATTGACTGAGATATTGGCGAACAAACCTATACAAACGACAGTTCAGCTATGATTTTTTGAAGAGTTTCGTCCTATATCTTCGAAGTTCATCATCAGATCAAAAAGAAATTTTTATGGGACCGATAAGGAAATAAAATCTTTCAATCAAAACATAAAATTTCGAAATCAGTCCACAATTGACCGAGATATCGGTGAACATACATAAAAAAAAAATACATACAGCCGAACATAGAACCTCCTCCTTTTCGAAGTCGGTTAAAAAGATTGCGTATGTGTTATAATTATTTTTGTAGTCAGTTTTTAATTCTATGCTTTTGAAATTTATCTAATAAAACTTTACTGTGTTGTTTCTAGTTTCCAGTGATTTTACATTTCTAATTGAGGGCTATTCGCATATTACCAATGTCAATGATCTATAACATAAAAGTGAATCGCTGAATGTGTTGCTAAGCGAAAATCTCAGGAACGGCTGGACCGATTTCGCAATATTTTTGTTTTGTTTGTTATTGTCAGGAGAAGGTTCTTAGCGGGAGCGAAGCCGCAGGCAAAAGGTAGTCAAAGAAAAAAATAGATCGCTGAATCTAAGCGCATATCTCGAGAACGGCTGGACCAATTTCGCAATTTCGTTTGTTATTGTTAGGAGAAAGTTCTTAGGTTAGGTAGGTTAGGGTAGAACAGGAGCGAAGCTGCGGGCAAAAGCTAGTATTCTAATAAATATCTTTTATTTAATAATAATCTTTTTTTCTATTTAGTATAATATCATTGATCAATGTGTATGTAACTATACTCGCCATTTACAAGTGGTATTACCCCCGTCTCCGGATTAGAAAATTTGTGGTTCCAGAGGACTACGATATACGTTTAGTTTAGGTTAAAACCCTACTTCAGGCGGAAGAAACGCCCGGGTGTCACCATTCTGTGAGGTGTGCCTCGCTTGGGTGGAGCAACGTCGTGTCCTCGTGGAGGCAATCGGCAGCAGCGACCTCTCGCGCTGGGCCCTGTTTCAGGCCAAGGTCCGGATCGAAGAGGAATAGCAAGCGGTCGCCTCCTTCTGTGAAGCAGAAATGCTAGCGAAGGAGACGGCGTGAGTTAATGGACATCTTCACCCCCCAGCTATTGCGATCCCGACCCAGAGTACCAGCTACGGTAAGCAAGGGTTTGCGGATGACGAGCAATGCGTGGGCAGCTTGCCATCCGGCCGTCCGGTAATCATCCGGTCCGAACCGAGCCCAAGTCATAGACAGTGCATAGTGCACGCGCTCTTCAAAAAGCTATCAGCAAACCGTAGTGGCTCATGATGGCCAATACCCGCTAGCGTCACGGACTTGTTTTGAAAAGGAAACATTGGGTCTAAGAACGCAATGGGAAACTCAGAGATACGGATATGGTTTTAGTCAGTGAAAGTCTGACACGAAGAACAGAAGATGTCATAGGATGATTCCGCTCCTTAAAAAAAAGGTTTTTATTGTATTTTCGAAAAGTATTGTCATATTTAGTTAGTAGAAATTCATTTCATTGATTAAATGTTTGAAAAAAAAACCGGGCAAGTGCGAATCGAACTCGCGGTCTGTGGGTTCCGTACAAACTTACCTATGAAAATAGTTCAATTCCCGAAATGAGTTGCGAAGACTTTCCAAAACGCAAAAATAGTTTTTTTTTGTGACATAACTTGTGCCATGAGATCTGGGTAATTTATGCCAAATTTCAGGATTCTAGATCAACGGGAAGTAACCTATAAATTTTGATTCCCTTGAGTGTCGTTACGTTTTTTGCGACATAAATAGCTTCGACGGGATAGAGACGATGACTGGCTGTAAACCTAGCACTGGAAACTCCATTGTCAATCTTGGCGGTAGTCCACCACGCCTCAAGAGGCGCCACGGTCGGCGTCTAAAACTTCCACCTGACATAAGTTCTCGCCAAGCATGGCCAGTTCGGGAGGTTTCTATTTCGGATTCAGACGGAACAAACACCCGGGTGTTATTATTGTACGGACCGCCAGGAGGACGTGTTGGAGCATACGACATCCGTAGAGCATACGGTGGAAGTCTGTCCCTCTTGGGTGGAGCACCGCCGTGTCATCGTGGAGGCGACCTCTCACGCCCAGCCCAGCTCAGGCCATGGTCCGGAGCGAGAGGGAATGGGAAATGATCATCCCTTAGGTCTGCGGACATCGGTGTCCGCTTGGGGCTAGAGTAATGCGGTTTCAGCACGAAACCACCAAGAAGGTAGGAGTCGAGTGTAGAAAAAAAAACAAAAAATGAGAATAGATATTTCGCATTTATTGAGCTAGAAAGAAAAATAACAAAGAAATATTAATAACAGTTACTTATAAAATACCTAGCTACTAATTACACACTGGCGCATAATGGGACAATAAATTACTACCTACTTATTAACAATATTTATTTACATGCAAGTCATGCTTACATATTATCAAAAAATAGTAGAATAGGTGACTCTGACTAAGGGATAAAGTAATTTTGAATTCCGAACGATACGATGATTGCTAAATTTTTGCCTGCAGGTACAGTTTGGCAAGCTCAATTTCTAGGAAGAAGCGATAACTTATAATCAATAAATATTTATTACACGACTGCCCCAAAAAAGGAGTGTTATGTTTTCATTTTAGGGTTCATGTATGTATGTGAGTTTCTTTATTCCATCGTAACTTCTAAATAACTGAACCGATTTACACGTATGAGGTATCGTTAGAATCCTTGCATCGTACCGATTAACATAGGCAATTGAAAAAAAAAAGAAACGACTGCCATTACAAAAAAAAAAACTAAAAAGCAATAAAACAAGATTTTAGTTAAACTGAATAAATAAAAATTAAAGCAGTCACTCTTTCGTTCACTGAATAAAACAACAAGTCTCGAATATTTTTGATCTACAAAACAATAATTTTCACCGCAGTCGGGGGACTTTTTATATAAGAAAGTACAGATTGGTCCCCCGACTGCGGTTTTCAGTTTAACTAATATCTTGTTTTATTGCTTTATATTTTTTTTTTTTAATGCAATCATGTTTATTTCTTTTGTGAGAAATCTTTAACTAAGTACCCTTCATTTGGGCTCCCAACTAATTTTGATACACGGCCCCTCCATGGCATGCTACGCCACTGGCTAGTACCAAAGCGGCCCCGTACCATAACCACGACCGATGCGAGTTAATTAAAATAAATTGAAACATCAATCATAATACAGTCATTATTCTTATTATGAGAATTTAATGTTGTGAATAAAATGTTAAAAATTTTGCACACGGGATCCTGTATCATTGATATGGCTCTGATACTGATGTAGGTACAGCCGTTTTAGGGCAATACTTGATAGCACTGCTGAAATCAAGATAAGCTGTGGAACAAATATTAGGCTCAACTCACACTGGCGCAGAGCCGAGCATATCATGTCGCGTCTAGTTTTAAACTACTGGGCGTGGCTTTCGCGTCAGCGGTCACTTCACGCTTTCAGAATCTTAGTCTTAGAGATACTACTACAGTATACATATATTACAAAGTACCCTGTGGCTGACGCGTCGTCACTGCCCGCGAAAAACGCACGGAACCGGCCGCCCGACTCTAGCCAATCGATGACGCCGATTATCTTACGTAGTTATTGTATTCTCTTTGTCGATTACGCGTGCACGTCATCGTCGGGTTCGACACTTCGACTCTGTGCCAGTGTGAGTTGAGCCTTATTGCGGCAATGTACGTATGTTCCTTATTTAAATTACTCTTGGTGCAATAGATGTTATTGACCCAGACATTTTTTGTCATGATAAAAGGAAATCAAACAAAATATCCTCAAATTAATAAATTTGTATTTCGTATAAACTCTTAAAAGTATTTTTACAAATATATACATAATTAAACAACTATTACTTAAACTTTTAGATACTTAATTACCAGTCTTTTTGAGTGTCTAACTCTAAACAAAGTCTGTGTACATGTTTGCAGCGGCGCAGTGAGTAACTAGAAAGAATAGTTGTTTCATTTTTTTACAAACCCAGACTACACGCGCCGCTGGCACAAACACGCGGCCCAGAATCTATAATAATGACTTATTTTTTTACAATAAAACTTAAACCTTAGTATGTACTCGTACAATTATTCTTAAAATGGACAATTGACGCCGGGATGCAAAAACGTACAATTGTCACCTTGTCGACAAGATCCTTTGCGCTGGAAATATATACAAACTGCTTTACGACCACCACGAGAACCACCTCTACCCCGCGGAGGGCCATCCCAGCTTCCAGCATTTTTACCTCGCCAATGTCCACCAGCGCCACGGCCTCGCATAGCTCCTCGGAAGTTTGTCATACCAGGGAAACCATCGGGGCCGGGTGGAGGCCCTTGAGGACCCGCCATGTTGAAATCCATTGGGAACATATTTTGCTGCATATTAAAACCTTCTGGCGGACCAGGAAACATCGGATTAGGTCCTACAAACATTTCTGGAGTCATCATCATTCCTTCTGGAGGCATCATCATTCCCGGGGGTAAGTTCCCGGGAGGAATGGCTCCAGGCGCCATAGGACCTGGCATACCGTTGCCCATCAAATGTGGTGGGACTCCGCTTGGCCATTCCGCAGGTACCATATTACCTCCTTGAAACCCAGGTACGCCAGGGAATTGCTGGTTTGGAAAAGCATTGGGAAATTGATTCATGTTTGGCGGGAACATATTAGGAACATTTATCGTAGCCGATGCTGGAGGCGCGTTGCCTTTAGGTTCAGGCCAAGGCATATTTCTAAAATCGCTTATATTATCCTGATTACCGGTAACATCTTCTAAGGGTATAATTGTCGGTTCAGTGTAGGGATGCGTTTCAGGATCAGGTTCAAATGCAGAGTCAGGTATCATTGATTTAGAGAAATAAAGAGGTTGTAAAGTTCCCTTTTGACGTATTGCCTGAATATCCTTTTCTTTGCTGTTCTTACCATGCTCTACCAGCACTTGCCCTTCGGCGTCGACCAGGATTAGTGGCCTCCAATTAGTCTTTTCTTCCATAACGTCATCATTACTGAGATTCCTTCCTTTTTGGAATGCGTCTCTTTCGTGGATCCTTTCTAAATATTTCATATCAGTAAATGTCTTAGTCACATTAACTCTTTCAGTTTCATCAAGTTCAAAGTACTGAATTTCCTCCAGTTCAGAGTCTGGTTTCCATTTAATACTTTTTTTAGGTCCTTTTCGTTTGTGGTAGCATAAAACCCCTTTGAGTCCATTAATTGTTAAAGTATGAGGTTCTGTTGTATCCATCTTCTCCTCAATCTCTTTCTTGAGATCTTTTTCTTCATCGACTTCATCAGCATCGGCATCTTTTTCTGATACCTTTTCTTTGTTTTCTTCTGTTTCAAGAGTGTCCTGGTAAAATCTCGGTGGCACTGATTTGCTTTCACTACTTGGACTGCTCATGTTAGTGGGTGTATGTGGTGGTGAAGCATCGTTTCCAGAATTTCCATCCTTAGAACCACTCGTTCGTCGTTTTCTTTTCTTTGGGTCTCTTTTGTTGGTTGCTGAAGCGTTCAACGCGTCCATAAACATATCACTTTCTAACAGTAGAATTGCTGAAACAATAAAAATACTTTGTTAGATACTTAAATCATAGACCAATATTTTGTAGAATACAATGGTTCAATGATAAGACTAGAATGTATAATAACGGGTTCTATTCATTCGATAAATTCAATTAGACAGGTACCTTTAATAGTTTACATGACACCGTAACATAATTATGTCAATATTGTAATGTTTTATACCTAAAGATTGAGTAGGGGAAAATAAAATATTTAATATCACCATTACACCCGTGCGAAGCTGGGGCGGGTCGTTAGTTTACCTATACAATCGAAATTTATTAAAAAGACAGTCTTATTCAGAACAAAATCCTATATTTTATTTTTTAGATAGTAAACAACCCGTCCAGCTGCCCAAAGGTTTTAACTGATTATTTGCAAAGAACTTGTTCATTGTTCACTTAATATCATTGTAAAATCGGAGTACCTAAGTATTCAAATTTAGTTATAAAGTTATATTCTTTCAAACGAAATACTAAAATTGTTATTTAGGTACTTAGGTAAAACTAACGCTTTACCTAAGTACCTAAATTCATGGCCGGCTGTATATTCAAGTAAATCCTAATTCGTGATGTTACTGTGCAGCCAAAAACTACGCTTATCCGTAGTAGCTACGAAAAAAGCAAATCTCTCATCAATTCAAATTAAAAATATTAGTAGATATGCAACTACATAGATACTACGTACCACGTAGTAGTAACATAATTATATCTGGTTACCATTAGTATTTGATGTTGTTACAAAGGACTTTTTAAAAAACATTCGCAGGGAGATGCGGTCTGCCAGTGACTCGGTGTGCAACTTTCACTTTTTATTCGACTGTCGTGAAGACCAAAACTATGTTAAAGTTATGTTATGCTAATTTGTATGCCGGAGTCTCTCTTCATGACAAAAACGTATTTTATTTATTTATCAATAGCTACATAAATTTTTTACCGGTTCGTACCCTCGAGTTACCGGTATAGATAGTAGTCACCCTTTGAATAGTAGATAGGGTGTTTTTTTTACAATGGTTATTCGAAAATAACAATTAGTGAACTGTTTCCGACGAAACTGAAAGTGATGTCATCATCTTGATGTACTAAGTTGCTAGCAACAGGTAGGTATTCCTATGCCGTCACAAGTCCAACTATTTCTATGGCTTGCCTTGATCAGCAATGTAGATACATAGCCTGTTAAAATCATAACCCTCCTTTGGCTTTGCCGTAGTCGGGTAAAAAATAAAAACCCTGGGAAAACTTGGGTAAAGTAAGTATACGCGAATGCTACTTCCATTGTGTACCTATCTGTTATTGCGTTATCGCACGAGTACATTGGTGCAAGTATTAGAAACGTAAGAGAGAGTTAGATAATCTAGACTTATATACTAATCTATATAATAAGCGAAATACCACTCACTAATTAATCACGAAATCTCAAGAAACTATAACACCTAAAAACTTAAAATTTGGAAGATAAGTTCCTTAGAGGGTGTAGACATTCACTAAGAACGGATTTTACGAAACTCCACCCCTAAGAGGGTAAAACGGGGATTGGAAATTTATATGAAGAAACAGAACTTCACGCGGACGAAGCCGCTGGCAGAAGCGAGTATTGTATAAAGTAAAGAATTGTATTTCGTTGGTCTTGAATAAACAAACTATTGGACCGATTTAAAAAATTCTTTCACGAATAGAATGCAACTTTACTAATTGATATAGGCTATATATTTTTTACTATCACGCGAGGATCTAGACGCTGGCAGAAGCTAGTATGTTATAATAAGACGGACAGCTATGTGAATCCATGTGTCGCTAAAAGCCGTGTGATAACGACAGCGTTGATGAAGCGGTGGTACTAGGCAGCGCTGCAGGCTGCAGCCGCGCTACTGCTGTGTGGGTGAATCACAATCAAGATAGATTAGCGACCGACTAAGTAAACAACAGCAGCAAACGAATTGCCAAATATATTATATATTTTAGGGACTGCCAAATCGTATGGTTTTTTTTTTATTCATTTTCTGTATCGAATATTAATTTAATATTAATGTGACAACATTTGAAACACCCATTAGCTGCTGTGTCATTAGTCAAGTGAATTTTCAACGGCCAATCGTATCACTTGACTCGCTTTGAATTTGTGACCCAATGATAATTTCTTTCCAGATCATCTGAACATAAAAAAATATGCATTACCTCGTGAAAAGTTTGAGGAATTATCACCCGGTTTTATTTCATTCACTGGATTTTTAGTTGTTTTTTTTTTGCATTTTTTACGTAAAACTTATCGACATGTACCTTGGTATAGGGATAATAGGGAGGTATCTACTGTTTTTTAGGAGGCCTGGCTTGTAGGCAAGCCTAAAAATTTTAAAAATAAATTCATTATTTGCGGTTTTTAATTATACATTTTCATCGATAGCCGGTGCACTTGCAACTCACATCAGTGACATAATATTATTATTATATGTCGTAGCTCTGAGTTAGTAGCAAGAGTTCAGCAACAGCAGTATCAAACTAAAAGATACTGGACATTTGACCAAACTTGTACCGAGAATTTGATGATTGTTTAAAACAATGAAAGGCGGCCTGTCGATGATTATGTATAGAGTAAATCTCAAGCACTTATTGTATTTAATTGAATAATTTATCAATGGAGTGGTTTCAAGGTATCTACGTACAATCAACCGCCGTCTAGGGTATTGACTTTGTTTCGTAACTGTAAGGTAGGTTTTTGTATTAACAAAGGTACAGTACGCGCGAGGGATCTTTGTTTATTCAGTTAGCCGCACACCGGATTCTCTATTTCCTTTTTCAACATGACATTATGGAGCGTCTATTCAACTATTTATACCGGACATTCTTACAGACATAACATACACAAAGACCCATGTCCCGTAGGTTCCTCTTTTAGTTTGTAATTTAGCTTAAACATGGTCTACTAACGTCTCTGTTCTGTGAGTGGCAAAAATAACGCTCAGCCAACGTACGTGCTATGTAAGTTTATTTTCGGTCTATGACGGTCATGTAAAGAGCAGCAGGAAGGCCACTTCCTCGCTGCTCTTAGCCGAATGATGGCGACGATACATAATTGTTCCATCATCATCTCCCCGCTCGGCCATAGTTGTTTATTAATCAGAGGAACCGGTGGACTATCTACTGCGAGTTAACAGGAATCCTATTCGCCATTATAGAACCTACAATAAGTTACTTACTGCCAAATTGTGGACCTAAATGGCATCACTGCTGTTATGACGTAGACAAATGGTTAGTTTTAAAATGCATAAATATGTATCGTGCGAGCTATTATTAGGAAAGGAGATAAATGACGCAAATAAATATAAAAAGGCTTAAAAATAAGCTTACGCCCATGTAAAATTTTAAACATTCAACAAAAATTTTTGCAAATTAGGTAAAGTAGGTAATCACCGTAAGCACACGATCGTAGCAAAAATAGTGGTTTTGGTTATTCCAAGTTTTAACTACTGCTAGCACTAGCTTTAGTTTAATCGATTGAACTTATCAAACAAAAGGAATATCAATATAACACAGGTAGATCGTACTGCGTTTAAAAAACTCGCAATTGCATTTAAGAAGTTTTTCTTTTTTACCAACTACAATCGCTCGAACAAAATATAGTAAAATTCGTTCATAAGTTTTAAATGTCAAGTTTTGATGAAACTAACTAGCTTTCGCCCACGGCTTCGCTCCCGCTCTACCCTATTCTACCTTACTCCAATCCCAGCCTATACTAAATATAAATATGTATATCACTGTTATTGTCACACCAATGACAGCCCCATTTCTTGTCCAGACAATTACTGTCCATTCCAGGTTGCCTGGAAGAGATCGCAGAGTGCGATAAGGCCGCCCATTGTATGTGTGTTTTAGTTTTAGTTCCTTGTTTTTTTTGTTTATGTAATGGTGTACAATAAAGCATATAATAAGTAAATAAATACCAATAAATCAGCAGGTTTTTTTTTATTTAACGGGATAAAAATTATCTTATGTCCGTGTCTTAGTTCTAAGCTACCTTCCTACCGATTTTCAGCCAAATCGGATCTGCCGTTCTTAAGTTATAAATATTGTGACTAACATGACTTTCTTTTATATATATCAATGACTTTAAATTGCATACCTACTTTATTTTGCTTACCTATTTTTCGACTTTAAATTGCCTACCTACTTTTTTTTTTTTTTTTGCGTGACGGAGTGGACAAAATACGCATCCGTCGTATTTACGTAGTTTGTCGGTAAAAAAAGATCCCATTTATAATTTATTTCCTTAACTTAAAAAAAAAAAACCTAATTTTTCAATCATAGGTACATGCCTCATTTATACTCCCATACATATCATCATAGCATAGCATCGAGTTAAAGAACATTTTTTGGGTTAAATGTGTAAAAAAATGTATTAATTTTGGAGATATTCCGTTTCCGGTTCCCGCGGAAAGTCCCGTTAAAATCGGTCCAACCGTTTCCGAGATCTGCCGGAACAAACCGATGAACAAAAATTTTAAAAATTACGTTTTTTATAGTGGCAACAAATATTCTTTCATATTATGCATTTTGTAAAAAATGTTATTTTGATATCACAAACCGACACACTAATTTTATTTATACATGCATATATAAAGTCCGAATATGTGTGAATGTCCGTCTGTACGTTCTCGCTAAACTCGAAAAATTACGGAACGAATTTTCATGCGGTTTTCACTAATGGACTGTTATTAATGAGGAAGCTTTAGGTGCAAACACATATAGCAAAGCTGAGAACAAACTAGCCTGTAAACCTGTCAAGATTTGGCGTTAAAGTTGTTTGACACGAAAATACTCAATTCAGAAACCCACACTCTCAGGTGTGCCTGACTGAGAACCATATTAGGTTAGTTTCAAAGGCACACCTTCGTAAAATAACCGATTAAGTTATGAACCTACAGCTCGAGACATCATTCATAACTTGTCTTGTTAATAATAAATACATCTAATATTATGAATGTGAAAGTAATTCTGTATATCAGTTACCAACACTTTCACGGTTAAAGTGCTGAACATATTTTGATGAAATGAGGTACAGAGTAGGTCAACCTTTGAACCCGAAGGAAGGATACAATAATAATAATTAATCGGAGATTTATTGTGTAGGACAGCACGGTTGACATCTGTCGGGCATGTCACCGTCCGGGAGAATCAATTCGTCACATTATCTCCGGTTGTTCTCGTCTGGCTAACGGCGAGTATTTGCATAGGCACAACCTTGTAGCCAAGATATCCATCAGCAACTTGCTTTGAAATACTCTCTTGTGCGATCGGAAGTGCCGTACTACAGGTATGAGCCCGACCCAGTTCTTGATAATGGTCATATCACTTTGTACTGGGATCGGTCCATCATCACTGATAGGACTATTGTAGCCAATAAGCCTGATATAGAGGTGGTGGACCGTAACGAGAGGCGTGCAATTATTGTTGACATATCCGTTCCGCATGACGAGAACCTCGTGAAAGCCGAGAAAGATAAACAAATCAAGTATATTGACTTGGCTCGCGAGGTTGTCGACATGTGGGAAATGGATTCGGCGATCATTGTACCGATAGTCGTGTCGGGTAATGGCTTAATAGCCAAGAGCTTCGACCAACACCTTAGGAGGCTCTCGTTAAGCGGCTGGATCAAGGGCTTGATTCAGAAAGCGGTACTCCTGGACACGGCTCGTGTTGTTAGGAGGTTCCTTTCTCTGGAGCCCTGACCGCCGGTAGCTTGGATCCTGTTCCCGATACCGGTGGGAAACTATTTTTTATATTTTTAAATGTTTTTTATTTAGTATTGAAATATTTAAAAATATAATTTAGTATTAAGGAATAAAGACAATAATAATGAAATAATTAGACCTGACAGAAACTCTACATAACACTTTAAAAGAGTGCGATTTTAAATACCTGTAGTCAGTGGTGGACAGGAAATTCATGCAGATAGAAGAGAACGACGTAGAACCTCATCACACGACACTATCAAATTTCGACGTAGAACCTCAACACGCAACATTTACTTGGCGCTTGGCTCTTAAATGTGGGCGAAACCAGTCAAAGAGCTGAGAAAAGAAAAGGTACCCGAAAATAATAATAAGTAACGCTGATCTGTTACACGCAATTACTCTAATTACTCTACATAACACTAAAAAAGGATGCGATTTAAAATACCTATAGAATTGTCAGAAATTTCATGCAGATAGAAGAGAACGACGTAGAACATCATCACACGACACATTAAATATAAGGCGCTACATTTACTTGGCGTTTGGTCCGTAAACCAGTCAAAGAGCTGAGAAAAGAAAACGTACCCAGACATAGTAACAATAAAACCTTTATTTCTTACCCATAATTACTAATAGCATGCAATGTCTTAAATGTGCTTATACATTTAATAAATAAACAAAATTAGTAATCCAGAAATATTTGATTTCTAGAATTCCATGAACATATTTTTATGAAATTCTAGCAAATAAAAAATATTTTACATAAGTATTAAAATTAAAATATCATAATTATTATCAGTAATCGTTTTGGAATTAATTAATTAAATTATATTTTTCGTTTTATTAGATATTTAAATTATTATTTTTTTGTTATTGAGTATAGTCGGTACCTATTTTGGGCATAGGCCTACTCCGAACTCTTCCAGTTAGGTATCCACGCCGTTCCTGCTAACTGAGCGATGTCATCTGCTCACCTGCGGTGCGGTCGGCGCGTCCTGTGAGACCAATGCAGGATCCTCTTGCTCCATCGACTGTCGATAATTCTTGCACCATCACACACAGTTCAACAGCGTCCACTACTTTTGTAATTTTATTAATACCTGTCGGTATTTTTACGTCTATCCTTTCATGTAATGTTAAGTAAGCTTCTTTCAGGATCTGTGGAGATTTCATCTCCTCTCTGTTGAATGGCGTGTCGCGTTTCGCTTTCCAGGAATGAAGGGACGCTGCCGCGTCGTACACGTTATAAATTAGATTATGGTTTTGGTAGTTTTTTTTTTTTTTTTGTAAAATTCTGAGCCGTATTATGTAAATGCCTTCTGCCTGACACAATTTTATATTTGTTTCAAGGTCATTATCCAAGGCTTCTCTCTGTTGAGGCTATGGTGTGCTTTTTTGACTTATGCTTCTATAAGTTTTCCGTGATTAGATTTTATTTGTTTGCTGCGCAAAATTTGCTTTACAAGTCAGTGATCTGTAGAAAACATTGGTTATTACTTGCACATTTGTTACATCTTTAAAGATTTCTTTTCGAGACTTGCTATTCGGCTTGATGCAAATCCATTTCTGTTTTTTTTAAGTGTGAATTAACAATAAAAAGCTGGTTTTTCAAACAACATTCAACTAAATTCTCATCTGTCGTTCCTGTCCATATGACCACGGACCCATCACTTTTTTGGCTTCGATTGTTGATATTCTGATCTTGATTGAAACCTTCCTGAAGTATTGTATTTTACTTGTACTTTTTTATAGTGCAGTTTGTAAATCCATTTAGAATACTTCTAGCTCATCATTTTGACTTTTCCGTCAGGGCGTAGCATTGTATTAGTCGTGATTTTTTGTTATTTAGGTAAATATCCAGTCGTTTGATGCGATCTGAGATGCAAATTGTACATCAATTATACTCGATTTAAGTTCCTTCTTTATTTCAAAACCAATTCTATAATTCTAATTGTACCACTCTTTTCCTCATAATATTATAATGATATTTATGATTGTCGTTTTCTTTAATTACCTTCCCTTCTTTCTTCTTCGCGGGTATTGAAATGTCTTATCTCATTAATCAATGAATGAAATAAGGCAATAACTTAAACACAACAAAAACAGGAAATAGAAAAGGGAAATTATGTTTTTGTACGGTACGGCCAAACTCATCGAACGTGAAACGAATAGAAAGCCCAGCAATAAACGAACAGCATCGTTCTCTTCACCACCTGCCACCTTCCTATCACAAATAAACACAAAAACACAAGCAAGAAAAAAAACTGAAAGGAAATAACCGTATAAGACTATAAGAAAACATCAGATAAATCAACACAAGAGCTACGATCAAATCATACCGACGTGAAATACAGAGGCCCTCTTCAGAACAAAGCCACGAGTACCACGTACCACGAGCTCTTAAAAGAATTCATTTGACGACATAAACTGAACTGATAGAGGGATTGGGCTATGTTACGTGTAGGTATAGCTCCATCTCTCATTCTTGCTCGCACGATTGGTATTTTAAAGCTGCATTTTCTGTGAAAACATTCCGAACGCGGCTGCGGCTGCACGTGCTGCCGCCGCACGAGCTGCCTGCATCCGCAGCCTGTAACCGAGGTTCGAATGGCACTTAAGGCTAAGAACTCACGAAGTGGTTTTCACCCGCGGCCGCTGCGGTTGCGGGCCCGCAGCTTTTGTAGAATGCAAATATTATGTGTACCTATAAGTATGTAAAAAAATAAATAAAGCACGTTTTACGCCCACGGTGAGCGCGGTTGTTCGCGGCTCCCGTTGCACCGGCATGCGGCAGACCGTCTTGAAACCGCATATCTTGCGATAATCACTCGCCCGGTTTACGGGCGAAAATCGCAACCACGATGGTTGCGTAACCGCATAAAACTGCAGTCTCCTGAGATTAGAAATAAAGCTGCGGTTTCCTCTACCGCGCGGGCGCGGTTGGAACCCGCTTCGTGAGTTCTTGGCCTAGCACGTCATGGTGAAGCCCCAGAAGTTAACACACAAAATGTCACACTATACCGCTGGACCCCGCAGGATGAGTAGATCAAAACCCTCCAACCAACCAAAAATACGAGAAATAAAACAGTATACTAGCATTTGTACAGGAAGTAAATGGACTAGGTACCTTATATCAGGTTTCGACTTTGACTTCTCATCCACTATATTGACATTCATTCGAATGAAATCGTGAGCGAAAGCTAACTATCGCCTCTTCCTTACTCAAACACCAAGCAAACGCCGGCTTCGCACACCTATTGTCTTTCTTTTGTGTCTCTAATTACGTTATTTTAAAGATTAAAGCAGAGGCGATATAAACAAAATTAAGCTACTTTAATCACTTTCTTTTCGCCTATGGCCACGTACCCATTTTGTCATGATGACAGATAAGCGTGTCGTATTAAATGTCGTGGCTTATATATTTAAATGAATGTGTTCTTAGATAGGACGAGAAGTTTCTGTCGTCTACGACATTTATGCAGTGAAAACAAGATTGTCATATGAGAGTGGGAGCTGCTAGCACGAAAGTCGTAAAATGATAAACATATGTCAACCGTAACTGTAAAGTATGTCGTTGTAGTGACTATCTGTCGTGGTCACAATAAACTGTCGCTATAATGGAAGAGCTAGAGAAGACAGTCGTCCGACGACAAATTAACTGTTACGACATAGCGTGACGGGAACGCGGCCTAAATGTTAGTGTCAGTACAAATTTATTTTTGGTGTACAATAAAGAATAGATATATCTATCTATCATTACATATTCAACTGGTACTTACATAGCTTCATTAGGTAAACATATGCTTTACTTCCCCTGTACCTAATAGCTAAGAGGTTCTTTAAATTTATATCGTGCTAAAGGTTCTATTTGTTGCTGACCTCATCTAACCACAAAAATAGAAAGAGAATACAAAGATGTAAATATTAAACACGGAAGCTTCGGGCCACCGGGAGCATGGAGGAGTGAAGTACCTAGGTATAATATAAATGCCACTGCACTCACGTGACGTGATTTTAGTGGAATTCTATAGATAAATTATATCACATAAATCTCCGCTTCACTAATTAAAGTTTATCATTGGTAACTATCTAATCTGGTGGTGGTGATGGTGATGGTGCCATCTAATCTAATCAAAGAACATCGCATAAAATGAGCAAGCGTCGATAAATGGATTTTTATGTACTAACTAGGCTAGCTATATTTAAGTCTATTTTTTTTAACTTGATATATTTTAATACGTACATACCTACGTTAATACATGTATAAATATTTTACCCACCTACCAAAAAATAAAATTAAAAAATAATGCGTTGCAAACAAAAGACGCTATTAAAATCTACATCAATCAGTAACATTACGCGCAAGTCAAAAATTATTTATATTTATGTAAAATACGTTCAAACAAAGTACCTACACAATAAGGATAAAAAGGGGTAGGTACACAAAAATATATATTTTGCGAGTTTCAACTCGCAAAATATAAAAAGAAACTGTATGTAACTACAAAAATAATTAATTAATTGGATACCTACTAATTGATTACAATTACAAAATCAAGATAATTTACTTAATCGGTCAAGATTTCTTGGAACAAGTTTTACTGGTTGCCAGGGATATAATATCTTGCCAGTCAATTCAGTTGACATAGGTCTCTAAACCAATCTCAAGTAATCACTGTATACCACCTTGAGATTGATTTGAAACCTACCGATTGACATAATTCAATTTAATGTAAGTATGTAGGTACCTACCAATCGTTTCGTGCAGGTGCTTTGAAATTCCCGGAAGATAGACAATTAAATAATTTGCGCACCTACTCATATTTTGACAAAACCTGTGTCTATTTTCTTACTGGTTACGTCTCAGCACTTTATAGAAATAAGTAGCGTACAAAACTTCAAACAATATAGAAGTATATTTTAATTAGTTGACTAAATAGGTAATAATTTAAGGTAGGTACCAACAAATACAGATTTTATTTACTTATTCACTTTCCTAATTACCTATTAGAATATCTGAAACGTTAGTTAAGCAGACCAGAATTGTACATTTTTTAATTAAGTTACGATCTAATCAATCTACCTATCATATTGCGATTATTCTGATGAATGATCCAGTTATAGAAATAGCATTCGTGTGGGACAAATTAAGGATAGTTTGGCATTAAATTACATGCTAATTTATTTTTAAATTTGTTCTGGGAAGTTTAGAAAACCCATTCATAATAGGTACGTAGAACACGGTGCGTATGAATATCACTTTGTATTCGGATTGGATGACACTAGAGCACTTTATTTCAGAGATTGTACTACATTTTAAGCACGTAAATCAATTTCTTATTTACGAACTGACTTGCCTAGATTTACGTGATAGTAAGATATTGCAATCAGTTCAGCTGGACAAAGACGGCTCTCATAATAGGCTACACCTAGGCATTATGATGGTACATAGTTCAAAGAATTATCATTTCATAGAAAATGAAATGAAAAGAGACCTATTCTCCACGATAGTTCCATTTACCAATATAGGTATCTTCTAATCTAATATATGATAAAGATCTCGTCTCAGTCTTTATCATCTTCTACGAAACTGCTTGACCGATTTTTTATGTAGGTACCAATCCAGATGCACACCATATTTGGTAGGTCTGAGGATAGGTTGTATGCTATTTTTTACCTTATCCTATCCCCAGCCCCTTTTTTTCTTAATTCATATAGGTACGGCGGAACAACGTTTTAATGCAGCCTTCAGTAGGTACGAATTTTGACCACTAGATCATAAAATACCTACTTGGTACGTTCACCGAAGTTTTTTCTATTTCGTACCAGTCGGTTTCAGTCACTAGGTTCTCCCATTATATAATATATTAAGACCGAAATTATGTTAAAAAGTTGACATAATTAAAATTGATATTTCCACACGTACCGTGTGGGCATCTGCTTGCGTACCTATAGTGCCTACTGCTAAACGGATTGGGATACCTACTAGGAAGGTATATAATAGGATGTGGTAGGTGTCCGGTTCATCTGGGTGCCATTCCGAGCGAATCTAATAGCCTAGGTTCGCTCGGCTTCGAGTAGGCAAGTGGGTAATTTTTGTAATTTTCGAACAGCCTAGGGTATATATTTTATTTTTGTCTATAGGTTCAGTGTGCCTACGTCTTTCATGTTGTGATTAATATAGATGCAAAACGAACACAGGTGTGAAACCAAAAAACAATTCTTACCTTTTCCTCTATTTATAGGTAACGACAGTCAGGTTGGTAGGTATTTACCAAACGGATTTTTAGTTACCTATAGGTATATAAAGGAGTCAGGTAAACTGGTCTAAACAGTAGAAAATGTAGTTCAAAGTTGATAATTTTCTTGTATATGTAATTCCTCGATATGGTAATTCCTAATCGGTCATTGCAGACTTTTCTTGGAAAATGTTAATGCAAATCAGGTCGGTAAAAAGGGCAGTAAGTAGGTATCAGAGATAATTACCGTTTGCAAATAGTAGGGGTTTTGATTTCCTACTTAGGTAATAATCCAGGTGCTGCTACAAATTTAGATAAACTTGTAGTGCACCAAATCTTTGAAATTCTGATGAACATTAAATTCTGGAAACGGATGGAGCTCTAAGGAAAAATTTAAAGTAGGTAATACTTTGAAATTATGCTAGTTTTCTTCGACGGTTTAGGATTAGGTAGATTTTAATGACGTCACGACATTATTGAAAGTAGTAACGGGTACCTATGTAAATATTATTGTGTGTGTAATAAATCACTCGTAACCACATTTCTATTAGTTTAGACCACATCGTAATGTTTTCGGCTTATTCCTTTTATCCACCCTAAATAGTATCCTTTATACCCAGCATAACTTCACGCCTGTCGTTGTGGAATGCAGGGTTAGTAGGAAAGTAAGGTACCGTCTAAACTTTAGAACTTCATGTAGGTACCTACCTAATTAGAATGTTGGTAGATTATTTACCCACACTTATTCGTGTAGGAAATGATAGGAATGTCCTCTTGTATTACCCACCTCTAACAAATAACTTTCAGAAATGTTAATGATATAAATAGGTAGGTACCTACTAACTATTCAGTTTTTCTCTTGTATAGATTCGGATTATTCGGAGACTTGTGTAGGGTACAGCTTTACACTACAATTAGGTAGATATTGCCTCAACAACTGCCTACTTTTGACAGGTAGGTTAAACTAGTTGTTAAACTCTTCTTCCAAAATAGTTGTTTATAGTGGTCTGCAATACACTGTGCAGATATAAAGCTGGTTGGCCACTTACTTACGATTTGATGACGTTTTGCTATCTATTCGCTGCGTCATTATTATTCATGTAAATTATCAGAAAATTAATTTTCCTCAATTGAAACTTTCATGATTGGACTAGTAACTATAATAAAAATATGCGACATTGATTTTGTATAATGGAAAATGTTGCTTTTGCTTTTCATTCACAATCAGAAACATGGATTAGAATAATTTAACAAATTTCTGCATGTGAATCTTGTGATCTAATAAGGCAGTGGCTATCTACTTATTA
The DNA here is from genome assembly GCA_958295575.1 of Leucania comma. Taxonomy (NCBI): domain Eukaryota; kingdom Metazoa; phylum Arthropoda; class Insecta; order Lepidoptera; family Noctuidae; genus Leucania; species Leucania comma. The sequence continues at coordinate 11,646,732 of OY282468.1, forward strand.
GTGCATTGATAATAAGTTAAAAAAATGAAATTATTTTGTACAGTAGACTTTAGCGAGAACGTCTCACAAAAACACTCAAGACCTTCATGTAACTGATAGATTGTTGGCATTAAATAAGCTTCCTAGTCATCATTTCATAAGAGGTTAAGCCTTTTATACCTAATATGGTCTACAAACATACCTACAAAAATATTTAATAATTACCTATCTAAACTCTCGCCTTCTCAGTGAAATTAAACTTTTTTGTATTATGTTGCTACAAGACTGGTCTGATTAACTAACGCAACAATGTAGTACCCTAATTAGCTGATCTACATTTATTCATGTCGTATATTTCGTTGAAATTTATAGGTGTATATCGCTAGAATATATTATTGTCGAAAAATAATCTCACACAGTCGTAATTATAGTTGGTAATTCTGGTTTGTATCTCTCATATACAAATACTGACGTTTCGATTACATGGATTGCTGAAGAATCACTCCTGGAGCACCAGTCGTTCTCATCAGCTCTGCGGCGAGTCCACGGAAGGATCCAGTAGATATATGTGCGCTGGTATTTTCACCTCACGATTAACTAAACAAATTTAGGTTATTAAATTTGAACTAAGCAGTAAACGGAAAGAGTCATGTATATTGATTTCCATATTTATTTGAAAAAAATACTTTACAGGTGGTAAAAACACTGTAGAACCCGTTAAGTTATACATTTTAGACTTACCACTGAACAAAATGCAACCTAAACAATTGAAAACACTTGGTGACATAATGGAGCGACTTGCCACCAGCAAAACGTAATCTGAAAAAAAGAAAATATTAGAAATATGCCACAAATTATATAAACAGTAAAAAACTTACGTTTGGGTTTTGGAGGAATTAATTTGATTGCACCCGGTTTTTCAACAGGTTCAACTATAGTTTTAGGTTTTTTTTCTGGAGGAGGCTCGTTATGAACTGGAGACGGTCTTTTTGGTATTGATACTGTAGGTGGTAATACAGGCGTAGATTTTTTCGTCAATACTGCTGCTCGAGATGGCGGTGGTTTAATTTCCTCTTCCAGTCCATGTTTCCTAAACTTAGAATTGAAAGTTTTAACAGTTTTTGGTTTAGGTTCATCTGGTTTCCTTACTTCAATAGATATGGAAGGTTTTTCTTTTTTAGCATCACTTAATTTTGGTATTTTGCCTAATTTATGAACTGACGGCGTTTTATCATCAGACTTCTCAGAAGTCGATTTGTTGACATTGAGAGAGGAGGCATCCCTACTCTTTTCACTTTTATCTTCCTTTCCTTTAGTTTTATCTTTTTCGGAAGATCGTGAACTCCGATCTTTAGATTCCGATTCTTTAGATTTACTACTGGAAGACGGTTTATCACCGGATTTTCTACTACTTTCACTTTTTGACCTAGAACTATGCGAGGAATGTCGTTCCTTATCTTTTGACCTATCTTTACTGCTATTATGTCGGCTAGAACTGCTTTTGTGACTTCTGTGCTTTTCACTTGAAGAAGACCTACTTGAATGTTTTGAAGAACTGTTAGATTTTGATCCGCTACTACTACTTTTTTCGTTCGATTTATCTCTACTCCTACTTTTTGTTTTATCTTTAGATTTTTCCGAATCGGATAATTCAGAAGTTTTACTTTCATTGTCATCATCAACTTGCGATAAGACTTGCTTTCCATCTTTTAAACTGATTTTTAATACTGGTAAAGTTTCCGGTTCATCTTCTACTTCATCTTTTATTTTGACATCGCCTACATTCTTATCAGTGTCGACATTATTACAATTTACTTTGTCTAATTTTATACGGTCTTCACTAATTGATTTAATTTCAGTATTATTGTCATTATTTTTATATTCGATAGCAGAGTCTGGTTTTATTGAGGCATCTAATTCAGATTGCGCTTCCGTTATAATTTGAGGTATATCTAAAATCTGGACTGGAACTACTTGTTCGCCTTTTACGGTTTTTAACCATTGTTCAACTAATTTCGACGCTAGAGCTCTGATAGCTGTAATGAAAGAAATAAAAATATACGTTAATTCATGAGTACAAAAGTAATTGTTTTTAAACTCTTTCTTAAAAAATGTGAACAATTATTCTAATAGACGCTAAGGTGGATACTTCCGAGTAGCCCGGGAAATTTAAATTAACTAAACTTTTAAAAATTTTGTAGGTTAGTGTCAAGTTGTATATTGGGTGAAATATAATTGTCAGCCGTAATACGTATTTATTAACATGATTCTACTAATTAAAATCATCCATGAACCATCTCAATTCGTCTAACCCTATTGGTTATTTCATTAAAAAGTAATTCGATGGGGTTAGCTGATTAACTTACAAATTGGCACTGACCTACAAAATGCAAAAAACCTTACGAAAATATGATTTACGCGGGCTACCCTGGAGCTTTTGCCTTAAACTTAAATTTTAGTTCATAAGAAATAATTAACAAAATGTGGTTGGTCTTACCAAAATGATTGTCATCCTTTGACAACTCCTTTACAAGTTTCGGGCAATTATTGGTTTTCAAACGCTCTATATCAACAGGGCATAATAATAATAGCTCCAATAACTCTTTTACCAGAGGCCAGTTTTTGGCGACAATACTTTCAGTCAGCCACATGTGGACCAAAACCCATCCCCCAGAACCCATAAATAACCCAAGTAATTCAGTTTCTGTACATTTCAGTATTTGTATGTAAATACATTTAGAGACTAATTTCTTCGAAAATTTAGTCATGAGGCTGAAAGGAAAAGTCAACATTGTACAAAAACGTCCATATAATAAAGTTAGCTCAAACGAGTATTCCAAAGCAGCGCTCAAAGCGCGTAAATGAAAACAAAAATATATATATATATATTAAGAAAAACTTTGTTTGGGCATCGTATTAGAATACGGTTAATAACTATAACACTTGTTATGGAATAGAAATATGGTTCGCGTCGAGTGTACAATAAAGAAAAAGTTGTGACAAGTCAAAATTATATAATTAATAATATCAATTTAATTATATTTAAAGTGAAAATAATATCAGATTAAAATTATCTAATTTAAAAAATTGTGAGTTATAATAGTATCGGACTCTTCGATTAGCAGGTTTATAAAAATAGGGAAATACGTTTAAAAAAATAACTAACAAAAGTTTCAAAGCACTATTTTTTGCCACGCTCTTCTCATTATATATCAGTTCACTAGTAATTAGCAAATTCATTAAGCTGATTTATAAAACGAAGACCTGATAACTTTCAAAACTTACCTAGCCAACCTCTGGACTTCATCCCTGCTTTTGATCCCGCCATTCGGTGACAGAAGCACGCTCAGGCAGTTCAGTAATTGAATTGGATCTATACGCGGCTGAAACAAAGAAAAGAAAAAGTTACCACAGTTGTCCTATTTGAAATAAACAAAAGTAGGTCCACTGTGCACGTTACATAAATTGGAATTATAAAGTTTCACAATTATGAAATAAAAAATGGAAAGGAATTTAGCGTAAGAACAGGAAAGATATATATCTTCACTATCGTGAAACTTTATTTGAATAAACGTGTTGTAACGTGTTGTTTTGTCCTTGAAACTTCACTCTCAATTTCTCGTACAATATGATTAAGAAATTTCACTTGCCATCTTTGCTTCAATCGGTTCTTATAACTAAATATTCATCGATTTTGATTTATATTTTTTTCGTCGTCATTCGTCAATCATCAGGTTTGTGACGAGTCTATAGACTAGGCATGACCTAAATTGATAGAATGACCTAGGACGAATCAGTGTCGCTCGTTGTTTTTAAGTTTTTAACTAGTGACCCAGAGCCACCTACGGGGCCCAAACAATTAAACGAGTTTACCATCGATTCGAAAAGAAGAAGTAATAGTGACCCGTGCCAGCTTCAGGTAGTAGATTTTCATTGAAAGCGCCCCCCCTGGCGGTTTCTCTTTTTACGACATTTTCAATAATTATTGTCGTATTTTAATCAATTTATACAAAATATTAACAAATTATACACGTAAACGTTCCTTATGAATTATTCTCTCTATTAGTGGAAACTACATGAAAATCGCAAACACGGACAGATAGACGCGGCGGGAGATTTTGTTTTATAATATGTAGTGATTTTCCTTTTCCTGGTGTACAATAAAAAATTAACATAATGCCTTAAATATTCTAAAATAAAGTTACCCGCCGCGTGTTGCTATATGAATGCTCAAAAATACTGAAGGGTTTTTTTTTCATCTAGTTTTCATCAATTAACAGAGTGATTTACGAGGAGATTTAAGTGATAAATGGATATTACAGTAAAGAAAACCCGAGACTTTCAAAGATTTCTTACACACGTGTGAATCGCATGTTAGGGCGGGTCGCTTGTAATACATAAATAAGAATAGAAGCGACTCAACAAAAGAAACATATATCGTATATTTGAATGCACTTTTCTTTTGTCTTAGGGTTTTTTTTTACAATCTTAACCCATGCCTAGCCAACGATTCCAAAAGTGTGTTAGACAAACGCTTAGTAAGGTTACTCATCGCTGTATCTTGAGTTTATTACACACACATTAGTTACGCTTAAGTATAACATACGCCCATGGAAATAGGGAGATTATTTTATTAGGATGAAGGTGCACTAAACGTAATAAAACGACAAATCAAGATATTTATATCAAGTAGTAATAGTAACAATGAACAACAAAAATACGTAGATACTATTCAAAGACGCGATGCGTAGTTAGCGAGTTTAGAAATAAACTCCTCGACAAAAAAAAAGGTATTTAAACAGTTGCAAAGCCGGAAGTTACAATCTGTTAAAATATTTACTTTTTGACTAATATTGCCCGCTTAGAACTTATTAGCAAGTTATTAGATGTAATCGACATGTCTGGCGAAGAGTTTAGGCCAAGAGACCAGCCAGTATCTACCTAATATTCTGAGATAGAAAGACCATAGTAAGATTATTGCTTACTGCCCAAAACCTGAGGGGCCGTAAAGGGGCGCTAAAAAAATCTTTCGATAGAGGTAGACCCGTATTGTTTACAAATAATATAATCTGGGGGCTCACTCTCTCGAGTTAAAACTCGATAGTAAGCCCCCAGGTATACAAAAGTTAACAGAATTGTATGCCATTGGCTGTACAAAACGCTTATTAGCGTATTTTTATTTTTACATCAGGAACGGCGAACGCCGATAAAAGTAAAAAAATAAATCATTGCGTAATATCTTCAGCTTTTATGTTAACTCCCATGTAACAAAAGGCGACCTTTAAATACGTATTCAATAATGGGGATCGAACCCATCAAAAGCCAATGATTTCGCTCATGAAGCTAAGTAGTGTCAGTTGAAATGTGGTCAAGATCATTATACCTACAAACGCAAGCACGCTTTTAATAAGTCCCTACGCAAAACCATTGTTCATGCAGGTTTGTCATGCTTGGGGTTATGTAGATTTATAGCTACCAGAATGCTATGCCATTTAGTAAATATGCGCAATATTAATTTCTTCTACATAGAAGCCCTATCTGGGTCAAGACATACCTACTCTGAAATTAACGAATTACCTATGGCCTTTGTCATTTGGCCCAAAGCATCAGTTGACGTATACTTACTAGTGTTTCACAAGACAGTGGCTTTTAATGAAACTGGGTTCTATGATATCCTCAATTTTGTGTCCGGGTTCATTTAAGAAAGTAGCACGCGACTTATGAAATTCAATAAATCAAAATGGACGACGGACTGGACGGTCGCGCAAGCAAGATCGACCGCTTACGTCACTTCTGCATTTATACCACACATCACGTGATAATGTTCTAGAAGTTTTTAATTGATCACAGCCAGTGAAACTACGTTTTTCATTTTCCTTTGAAAAACGCTTTCATAAAATTTCACAATAGGCGATTGATAAACTAGTACCTATGAAGAATAAAAAACCCTACGATAAACTACATCTGCTGATGTTAAAGATATGTTTTCCAAATGCGCTAAAATATAAAATAGATATGGATTATATTAGGACAAAACTTACCATTTTAATATTCTATAATACTTCAAAAATAACACGACACCCGATTGCACAATGGTATGCCATGCCACGCCTTATGCTCCAGATACAACATGGCGTTTTATCATTGTTTAACAATATAAGTCTTGCACAGAGGAACACTTAGATTCTAGTTATTTCGTTCATAAACTATGTAAATACACTATTTTTGAACATATGTTGCAAAATTGTCTGTAGTCACAGTAGTGACAAAATCATTAATTCCGATATAATTATGGTGTAATATGATATTTATATAGTTTTCTATTCCTACATCTACTATATTATTTCAATAATATCCTTGTAGAAAGGGATTAGATTAAATTTATAGGATACTACAACACTTTCTAATGCAGTGAGTTGGCAGAATTCCAATCTAAGGCCAGCTAAGACGTTTGATCCGAGTAAACGGCTGGCAAGCGGAGAGATTGCTTGAAGAATGAAATTAAATTCCATGAGGAACAATGGTCAATGTGAATGAAATTGAATGGATGAACGGCGTAAAAGGAAAAGGAAACCGAATAATAGACAACAAATTGAACGAAAGATCGAAAAACTGATAAAATGTTGCCATCTCATTCATTTTTAATTTGAAATATTAATTCAGATTTTTGTATCCTGGAATTATAATGCATAATTATATCCTCAATTAATTTCTTTATCACATCAAGTTACAAGTACAGATTTATAAGTATCTTGTGGTCAAGTTTTGTATAAAAGTGCGACAGAGACAAAAAAGTTGCTGGGTAACTAAGTTGCTCATGAACGCCCTCTCTGAAATTAGTAACTACCTGTCTTCACCTTCTATCGGACGGGCTTTAAATAGCGATGGATGAATCCAGTTATTTTAATCAATCAAACAAACATCAAATAAGTCAACTCAAGTTGCTTTTTCCTTCACCTCGAATCGACTCGGTCAGTAACTAAGTATGTACAGACGCCAGCACGTCAATCTACCCTAATCTGTCAAATTTTACCAATCGAACATTAACCTTCCAATATTGTGATAAGGTTAAAAATCTATTAAAGAAATTTGACAGATTGAGGTAGGTTGATGTGCTGGCGTCTGTACCTAGTGGTTGAATGAAAATAAATCTACGAGAGTCGCGACACCCCACGCGAGTGAGCTCGATAGAGTCTGTGCGGAAAGACTATGTGGATACTACTATGTGCGGATACTACTATTGAGTAAAAGAGATCACGCACCGCTGTTTGAAGGGTGACTGGCAATTAGTGAACAATACTTTAACACATGATTGTAGTCATGATAACAAACAACTTTTACTCCGGGACCAAACCTAAAATCGCGAAACAAATCTGCTAACTTCAGTACATTTTGACCAGTTAGGCGGACATAAATGTGATGAACTTGGCAGATTATATTCGCGATTTCAGGTTTAGTCCCATAGTAGAAGTTGTTTGTTGTCATGACTACAATTACGTGTTTAAGTATCGTTCATTAATTACCAGTCACCATATATAAATATAATTATGTTTTTTTATGTTGACAACATGTTACGTCATTATAGTGTGACTGTGACATCTTGACATTTTGAAACAATGGTACACTAGCTTCTTCCAGCGGTTCCACCCTCTAATAAATGATGAAATCAATGATGATGACTCATGAAACTGCAAAATTATAACTTATAAGCTTTATTCTATAGTAATAGTTTTAACGTGAATGAATACCCATCCACGTAAGGACATTTAACTTTCGCATTTATGAAATTAATAGAATACCACACAAGTGAAGGCACGGGTAGAAACTAGTTAAATATGTTTGTGAACTGATGTAAGGTGCAGTTTAATTCAAAGTCAAAAGGTATAAATAATATGACTATTTATTGATAAAACAAGGAGTCAGTGCGAATGCCTAGATTTTTTTTTTGGAAAAGAATCGAGTGAGAAGCCCGCTCTAAGTGGAACGACAGTGAGTGTCTGATTGAATAAAACTCACCTGTTTTTTTTTCAGTTGTCACTGTTACTCTTTTGGACAAGCCGGCTGTGACCGTAACGGCAAGTTCACGATTTCGGTCTTAGCGACGAGCGTGCGGCATAGGTAGGCTGGCGCGCGCCACTATGAGCGGCGTCTCGTGGCGGGCTTCAAACAGTTTTCATACTTTTGCACTGGTCACCACCGCGCGTTAGCTGCCACTCACAGTGGCAAGGTCGTGAACGGGACGTAACCTAGCAGTTAAAGCGAAGGACCTAAGATGTGCGAAAGATTTTTTGCATTCGGTCATGTTGATAGCAAACGGTGTAAATTGGTGATTTTCATTTAGTGCTAGTGACAAAGCGGAGCAAACGTACTTGAATAGGTGAGGGTATTTTTCTTGTTTATGAGGCTTTATCATGTGTTTCAATTTTAGTGTAACAGCTTTTTCATTTTGACTATTTCTTGGTATTAGCAGACTCGCGATAGACCTCTATCCCACCTGATGGTTTTTTTTTTATGGTAGGTAATGTCATCCAATGACAAATCCCGCCCTTGGGTGGAGCGGGAAGTAGTGTCAGACTCTTACTGACTAAAAACCTACCCCGTTCCATTCTTTGCCTTGGTCCCAGGGCCCCGGGTGCCATTTTCACATACCCTTTGACCCCAGTAGGCTTCGGCCCTATTGGGCCCTTACAGTTTGCTGACAACTCCTTGAGGCGCGCGGGAACAGTGCGCGCCGTAAACGACTTGAGCTCGGACCGGTCTGTTACCGGACGGACAGACAGCGAGCTACCCATTGCCCGCCGTCCGCAAGCCCGCGCCTACGGTGGCCGGAAATCGGGATCGGAATCCCGGCGCGGCGACGGCGTGTACGCCGTTGCCTGATGCGGTCGGCCTCCTCCTTTGCTAGCATTACTGCTTCGCAGAAGAAGGCGACCGCCTGCCACTCCTCCTCGCTCCGGAGCATGGCTTGAACCAAACCCCGGCGGGAGAGATCGCTGCCGCCGATCGCCCCCACAAGGACACGGCGATGCTCTTCCCAAGCGGGGCACACCTCGACTGTGTGCTCCACCGTGTCCTCCGGACGCTCCGCACAGTGACGACATCCGGGCGTCGTCTCCGCACGAATCTTGTACAGGTACGGTCCGAACTTGCCGTGTTCGGTTAGTACCTGCGCCAAAGGGAAGGTGGCGACGCCGTGGGGCCTTTCGACGCCGTGGCGTGCCCAGCACGAGGTTGCGACAATCGCTCTCGCCATTTCACCATGAGATCCCGCCGGAACTCTGTCCGCCATGCCGCGATTTGTCGTGGTAGCGGAGTTTCGCCCCGGCGTTGCATCTCCACGCGTAAGTCATGCATGTGTGCAAGGACTGTTGCCTCCAAATCCCATGGTGGTAGGCCAGCAAGGAGGCTCGCCGCTTCGCAGGACACCGTACGGTATCCCCAGATCATCCGAATGGCCATGACCCTCTGGCAGGTGGTTAGCCGGGCCGCCACTCGCTTTCGCAACGACGGCGCCCACACCGGCGCACCGTAAAGAGCCATGGACCGAACGATGCCTGCGTAGAGCCTCCGGCAGGAGGCGTCTGGACCCCCTAGGTTCGGCAGGAGCCGCGAGAGAGCGCGAGGCTGAGAGCAGCCCCAGTCCGATTCAATCTGGGAGCCAGACGTCGGAAATGCTCCTTGAAGTTCCACCGACTGTCGAGGACGAGTCCCCATGCGCTTTTTAAAGATCTCTCCAAACGTTTAGTTGACACTTCGCGTGACCCAAGGGCTGGCTTTTGCCTTGGTCAGAGATTAAGCATTGCCATATAACGTGGCAACGCCGCCAGCCTTTTAGCTTTTTTTTAGTCGACTTCCAATCGACAGTAATGCGGAGGAGTTTTATGACGCCATTTTTTAGTTAGGAGTAGGTATTAGTATATATAGTTTTAATTAGTGTTTTATATACTGTTTATAATTATGTATTAGTGAAAAAATTTAAAATATATTTTAGTGAAAAACATTTTATTTATTTATTTACACTTTATTGTACAACAAGATTATAATTATTATAAAGGGAAACCATAGAAAAAAAGAAAAACATACAATCGGCGGCCTTATCGCACTCGGCGATTTCTTCCAGACAACCTAGTATGAACAGAAATTGCCAAGACACAAAATGGGGTTGCACTTGGTGCAAATATAAATGCAAACTAAAATTATAAATTATTAATACTAAAATAGATACATATATATATTACATACATACAAAAAATATACAGGCAAGAGAATAAGTGATACATCGAAAGCAAGGTCACAGTGTCAAGTAATGCTCCTTCACAAGCCTTTTGAACACAGGTAGTGTTTGCGCACGTTTTATTGTCACAGGCAATGCATTCCATAGACGAGCGGCCTGGACAGTGAATGCCTTATCCAGGAAGGTACTTGAATGCATTGGCATTTTAAGTTTCAAATTATCTGATGATCTAAGAGTCTTCATGTGGGAGTCGCAAAGAAATTGGAACCGTTCTTTGAGGTAAAGAGGGGAAGAAGGGAAAAAGAGCACCTTATACAAAAGGAAAAGAATATGAGCATTACGGCGATGGCGAATTGGCAACCACTTGAGTTTAACACGAAATTCAGAAACATGGTCATATTTGCGCAAACCGAATATGAAACTTATACAAAAGTTTTGAAGTCGCTCAAGTTTATCCAGTTGTACTTCAGTGAGCTCAAGATAGCTGGCATCAGCATAATCAAGGATGGGTAGAAGGAGAGATTGCGCAAGCGATATCTTGTGGCAGTCGGCAGAAAATTACGTAGTCTTCTCAAAGATCCAGCAGATGCGAATAACTTGCGGCTTACTTCCTGTAGATGGGCAGTCCAAGAAAAATTCGTGTCGATGAATACTCCCAAGTTCTTAACTTTCTCACTAAATGGAATTAATGAGTTAGTAAAAGACACTTGGGGAAGAGTCGTTCAGTCGATCCTCGAAACCAGCCTAGAACTACCCACCACCATAACTTGCGTCTTTACAGGGTTCACCATTAGTCCGTACCTTTTGCTCCAGTCGCATATACGGGCCAGATGAAGGTTAATGGTCAATATAGCTTCAGACAGCTTGGGAAGAGGAACTCGTGAATATATTTGAAGGTCCTCTGCATAAAGGTGGTAGGAGGAAATTAATTCGTTGGAGATTGAGTTAATAAAAACTGCGAAAAGTAAAGGAGATAAAACGGCACCCTGTGGCACCCCGGCAGAAGTACTACACCAGGAAGACATGATCTCTCCGATGCAAATACGTTGCCGTCGCCATTGCCATTTTATTTTAGTGATAAAGAGGAAGCTTTACTTTTAGTAATCTTACTTGAGACTTCCCCGTTACTGGGCCCAAATAATTTAACGAGTTTACCATCGATTCGAAAAGAAGAAGAAGACTTCCCCGTTAAGAATAGATTTTGGGACTCATGACATAAAGAGAGATCACGAAAAAATGGTACATATGATAGTTTACACCGTAACCGTTTCAAAGATCAGTTCTTTAGTAAGATTAGTTCAGATTGAGGATTTTTTTAACGAATTGGCTCGACTTTGGGTCGCACAGCTACGACAATCGCCTATTTAATTTGGTTAGAGTGCTAGACGAAGCGTTCGATGTTAAATTCCCATGTGTGCGCTTATGATATTCGTATTATCTCTTTAAACTTTTATCTAATCATCATCATCATTTCATCCCAAAGACGTCCTCTGTTGGACAAATGTCGCCACATAATGAACGATCCTGTGCGTTTCGCATCCATCGGATTTCCACAACCTTTTCATCTTGTAGGAGGCCTTCCAACGCTGCGTCTTCCGTTACGCGGCCGCTACTCCAGAACCTTTCGGCCCCAACGGCCGTCTGTTCTGCGAGCAATGTACCCTGCCCGCTGCCACTTTAGTTTTTCGATTCTTTGTGCTGTTGGCAACCTTGGTTCTTCTGCGGATTCGTTCAATTAATATGTAGTTAAAAACGAAAAAAACATGTAGGTATTTAGTAATTGTGTTGATTTAATTATTTAACTTATTTGCCGCGTACTCTAAATAACGTCTTGAACTTCTTTAGAATATAATTGTCCCGTAGTACGAACTAGTCTGTGGACACACTAGTAGAAAGGGATAACATACCCTTTTGTATCGTACTCTTCGGAACGTTTTTGAGGTTTTCGTGAGCAATCTAGTTTAGTTTATAAAATCTTTGATCAGTACTATGCTACGTCTATCACATGGTAGGTTATTCGTCAATCAAAATTTTGACTGTGCCGAAACTGACAGCGAAACGTATCGTGTATTGGGCGCTTAACGTTGGATACCAAAGAGAATATAAGCACTACGTTTTTGGATACGTCCACAGTATACGTCAATCCATACGTCAATCAACCGGTTGTCAGATTGTCGACGAAGTCGAATGAAAATGAATTGAATCTGCAGGGTCCTATCCACTGTGGTCATAAACTCATAACTGAAAATATTGCAGAAAAGTATTGATTTCTAAATACCACAGGCTTTGTCGGAAATTGGACTCGAGTTACTCGGTGTTTGACATAACTAAACTGTTTCTGACGTTAAAACATGTGGAGTGATTCTTTGCTTATAGTTTTTATTTCAATTTGTACTGCATTTTTAGGTGAAGGTAAGTGTCTTGTTCTAGCGATAGCGGTGAAGTATAATATAGTTGTTTCTATTAATAATCTACGGGTAGATACCGATTTAAGCTTGGGTTAAATTGTTAGGTAGGTATCTAATTCGTTTGTTTCTGGTTTACAGGTCTTACATGGATACTGGTATATAGGACAGAAAAGTATCAAAAACTGAAAGTCGAGGTTGAACGTCAAAGTAAAAAGCGTAAGTTTATGATGTCCAAAAATAAACTGTTTGTTTAATCATAAAAGCCCATTGATATGCCCTAAGCCCTTTGTAGTAAATTCACGGTATGATCCTCGACACATAAGTTGATCCATCATGGCAGTCGACCTTGAATGCGCGGTAACCAATTTCTTGATCAAATTGATGTGGGAGCTGCATGTAACCATAGCAATGGGTTCAATTTACTTGCACAAGTACTATACTGAAGTTTGGCTGAATGTAGTTACTTTAGAGCGGCTTACACCTGCTCTTAAAACTAGTTTTTATTAAGCCCTCATTAAGGGCGACTTGCACCACCGCCCGATTTCGTTCAGCTCCGAGAACATCTGCCGCTCGGACGCGATCTGCAGTGGTCTTTATGGAAGGCGATCAATAGACTACGCATGCAAGTGGGTCGCTGCAAACAACCTGGCAAAGTGGGGTATTATAGACCCCTCCGACACCCAGTGCGAGTGTGGTGCTCCTGACCAGAAGATGGCCCACTTATTAGAGTGCCCAAAGTGTCCCTACACCTGCACTTTGGAGGACCTCAAAAATGCCACTGAGGCCGCTGTAAACGTGGCAACCTACTGGGCCCAAAAACTTTGAGGGAAAAGAAAACCATCGATACGATAAGAAGAAGAGAAAAGTTAGATTTAAAGAAGTGTCAAATTTAAAACCAGTATGGTGGGCAGTTTAAGTTGCTAAATCTCGATTTAGCAAGTGTGAAATGTTCACTGTCATTTTATTTACTGTGCAATATTACTGTTAAAATCGATATGTTTATTTATTATTATATTAAATTCATACCTAGTGATAGACTAGTATGATAATCTAGTATGTGGGCAACGATAATGTGATAATCCAATACTTAGATTTACAATTTTTTTATTATTTTCTATGAAACTTCCACTAATAACAATATTATTAGTATTATATATTCATAATATTAATATAAATTCATGATATCTCTAAACTAAAACAAATAATTTATATATACAACACACAATGGAAAGCTGGAATGAGATGGCAGAGTGTATCAGGCATGCAGCGAAAGATATTTTGGGAGAGACGAGAGGAAAAGGCACAATAGATTAGGATACATGGTGGCGGTCGATAGAAATTCAGAATGTGTTGAAAGAAAAGAAAAGAAAATTCAAGGAATGGCAGCGTGTAGAAGCAGAAAATGGTAGTTTGAAAGCTGAAAAAAAGAGGGAGTATGATGATTTGAAAGCAAAGGCCCAAGACAAATTGTATGATACACTGGACAGTCCTGCAGGCCAAAAAGAGCTGTACCGGCTTGCTAGAATAAGAGAGAGAAGGACGAGGGATGTTTGTCAGATAAGATGTGTAAGGAATGAAGCTGGAATGGTCCTATCGGATGATGAAGAAATCAAGGACAGGTGGAAGGACTATTTTTAAAGACTGATGAATGAGGAAAATAATTGGAGTGGGTCTTTAGAGGGTAAACCAGTGAATGTAGGGTTAGTGAGAATGGTTAGTATGGATGAAGTCAGAATTCCAGTTGAAGTGTGGAAGTTATTGCGAGTGGATTGATGGATGTGGTTAGCTTTGTTCTTTAATAAGTTGTTGCGGGAAGAAGCCATACCTGATGATTGGTGCAACAGTTCTTTGGTGCCCATCTTTAAAAACAAAGGTGATTTTCTTGAGTGCAACAATTATAGAGGAATAAAGCTAATGTCACATACCATGAAAGCCTGGGAGAAAGTTATTGAAAGGAGGTTGAGAGAAGAGAATGAAATTTCACAGAACCAATTCTTCAGCTGTGCGAGAAATACAGAGGTGCGCATAAAAACTTGCACATGGTATTCGTTGACCTCGAAAAGGTATAGGACCGGGTACCTCGTGAGGTTTTGTGGTGGGCCCTTAAACAGTGGCGTGCGCTTCATAGAGACAGAAAGACACTGCCTACCCTACCTAACTCAGATAAATAGGTAGGTACCTAACTCATCAAATAAATAATATTATTTTAACTACAAAAAATAGAATAGAGTAGGTAACAATAAACGTAAATAATAATTCAGTTCCACTTTTCGAGATTCGGGCAACATCGATACCTACAAGCTACCAGCTGTTGTTCGTGGGTACAATGTGTCGACTCGTAACTTCGCATTGCGCCGCTTTAGCCGCCGACGCCGCCGTCGCGCCACCGCCGTGCATCGGGAAAGACACAAACTAATCGCGACTTAGTATTTATTTGTGTGCTCTCGTGATCATGCGGATTTCATGCGTGTGCGTTCGTGTAAACATGTGGCACACAATATCATAAATAACGTCCGAGTAAATAACGCACACAATCGCACAGAGTAGACACTAGCTTACACGGCGATTTCCGACATTTGCCGAAGTTTACCGAACCGAAGTTCGCTATGCAACTATTTTAAAAAGTAGAACTGATTTGTTTAACTTTCTGTAAATTATGCACCATTTCTATTTTGACGTATTATTTTATACTGAATCGAGCGCCATTATTATTTTGTTTTGGTTTTGGTTGTGAGCTGTTATCAGATATTTAAGATTTTAACATTGATAATAGTTTGAAGAATGAATAGTATTCACTGTGAAAAATGTTCAGGTGGTGTGTGTGTAGAGAAATTAAAAAATGATGCGTTTACGAAACTATCTTTCTGTAACAAAAAACAAGTGATAGTGAAAGGTCGTTGCACACCGGATTTGCAATTAATACAAACCAAAGGTAAAGTAAATCGTAGATTCAATATAAAATAATATGATGCATATAATTGGCTCACAGGTTGCATTCACAGCAATCGGTTGTTTTGTTTTCCATGTTTATTATTTTCGAACTATAAAACCGTTTGGAACGATACCAGTTACGCCGATATTCATAATTTTCCTATGGCTGCAAAAAAACACGGTCAATCTGAAAAACACTTAGAAGCATCCCTTAAATATCACACTTTTGGAAAAAATCGTATTAAGACTCGTTTAAATTCCCAAATACAAATCGACATTGATGACACAAAAGTCGATCGGAATCGAAATATTTTTCAGCGACTTACTGACATCGTTTGCTTTTTGGGGAAACAAGAGCTCACTTTTCGTGGGCATGACGAATCTGCGTTGTCGGTGAATAAGGGAAATTATTTAGAGATGATTGACTTGATTTCGAAATACGACGGTGTTTTGGAAAACCATTTACAAAATTCCTCTAGCTCATTTACGGGTTTATAAAATAGGATTCAAAATGATTTAATCTCCAGTTTAGCGTCTGTAATGATAGAAACAATAAAAAACAAATTGCTTCCACTGATTTTGTTGCTGCGATACACCAGACGTAAGTGGAAAAGAGCAACTGGTACCTACTGGTTTTAAGATATTTTTATGAGTCTGAAGTGTTTGATCGTTTTATAAAATTTTAATTACCTACATCATTATTTAATCGCCAAGAAGATGAACCAAAACCAACGATCAGTAAGTATTTTTGGTAAGATAAGATTTTTAAAGTTTTCTGCCTACCCTGGCTAAAAACTCTGAGCACGCCACTGCCCTTAAAGAGAAAGGTGTGCCTGGGAAGTATGCGCAGTTGATCCGAGCGATGTACAGTCGATGCCGTACCCAAGTCCGGTCTACAGTGGGCACCACTAGCAGCTTCAATGTGGCTGTCGGCTTACACCAAGCCCTTACCTCTTCCTGATGATAATGGACGCTCTGACTTCGGACATTCAGGAAGAGGCTCCCTGGTGTATGCTTTTCGCTGACGACATTGTGCTGGTTGCCGAGAGTGGCCTAGAGGTCCAGAATAGATTGGAGGTGTGGTGGCACAGACTGGAGAGTGTTGGCCTGAAATTAAGTAGAACCAAAACGGAGTACTTGTTCTGCGATTTCGGCGGTCTTTCCGTCCTGTGCCCTTAGCTCTCGCCGGAACGCCCATACCAATCTGCTTCGACTTTCGGTACCTCGGTTCGCTTGTTCAAGGAGATGGTGAGGTAGACCGAGACATAACACATCGGATCAACGCCGGATGGATGAAATGGCGACAGGTCACGGGAACAACTTGTGACCCACGGATGCCACTCAAGTTGAAGGGTAAAATTTACAAGTCCGTGATAAGACCTGTCATACTGTATGGATCAGAATATTGGGCTGTGAAAAAGATGGATGAAAAAAGACTGCATGTAGCGGAGATGAGAATGTTGAGATGAATGTGTGGTGTGACGAAAATGGATAAAGTGAGAAATGAGTATATTAGAGGAAGTTTGAAAGTGGCGCCAGTGACTGAAAAGTTGAAAGGAAATCATTAGTCTTGGTATGGTCATGTGAAGAGGAGGGATGAAACACATGTTACTAAAAGAGTTCTGAGTTTACAAGTAGATGGATGGAGAGGAAGAGGGAGGCCGAAGAAGAGATGGATGGATTGTGTGAGGAGTGATATGAAAGAAAAGGAAGTTAGTGATAGTGTGACAGCTGACAGGATAGAGTGGAAGAAAAAAACGTGTTGCGCCGACCCCAAGTAATATGGGACAAGGGCAGGAAGAAGAAGAGAATGGCACAGCTAACAATGAAAAAAGAAAAAAAGTAAACGGTAAGTTACACCAGATTTTATATTTGACACGTTCCTTTCACCCCAAAAAAAAGGCATGCAAAAAGTTTAAAATACACGGAATATAGCTTAATAAAATCTAGTTTTTATAGCAGATGGTGCAGTCGAACTTAGGGCGGCAAGTTCGACTTAACTTAGGCCGTGTTTACGTAGACGCGTCGCGTTGCGCGGCGCGTCGGGCGGCGCGGCCCGCACTAAATTCAAACATTTATGAAGTTGTATGAGAGTGTTTACGGACACGCGTTTTTATGCGCGTTTGCTTGAAATATAGGCGGTGCCCGCGGCGGAGAAAGCCGCGTCGGCCGTGGCGTCCGCCGCCGCGGGCACCGCCTATATTTCAATACTAGCTGTGCCCGCAACTTCGTTCGCGTGAACGACGAAACTTATCAATGAGTTTTTTGTGTAAAGTGCTATTTGTGTAGAACGTTATCTATCGAGCATACTTACCGGTATTAATACTTCTGTCTCGGCGCGGGCCTTTTGTGGCTAATTACAATATAAACGGGTGACGTAACCTGCGACAAACTTATTATTTGCGGTTGGTACAGTAATCGGGCTTAGGGATCGAACCGCAAAATTAAGTTTGTTTTTTATTGTATATACTTTTCCGGGATATAAAATACCCAGTGTGGTGCCCAGGATATTAAAGAATAATTATACCAAGTTTCGTAATCGAACCGGTAGTTTTTGCGTGATGCCTGAACAAAGAGACAGACAGACAAAAATTTTTTCAATCACATTTTTGGGTTCGATGTCGGTCTAGTAACACCCTCTGCCATTTATTTTTTTGATATTTTCAATGTACAGAATTTTTACTTCTACAGATTTATTATAATATATTTCAATATAAGCATGCGGCGATTCTGCCAGTCTCGTTTGGAAGTCGAACAACGAAGACGTGACTTGCCGACAGCCATGGAGGATGACATAATCGACATTTTTTTAGACGACAATTTTGTTTTAAAAAGTGATTTATTTAATATAAGACGTGGCCCAGTGTTTACAGCAACCGAACATCAGAAGTTTCGGGAATGTGCAACTCTTTATAGGAAAATAAGTAGAATATGTTCGATTTCCAAATGAGACTGGCAGAATCGCCACATGTTATATTGAAATATAGGCGGTGTCCGCAGCGGAGAACGCGGCGGCGCCCGCAGCGTCGACCGCCGCGTCGCCCGGTTGCGCCAATTTGCTATGTTCCGCGACTTTGTTTTTTGTAATTTATTTTTTTGGCCTAGCAATCCTATCCCTACCGTATCCGCTTCCCGCACGACCTCGAGAGAAATGATTGACGTTTTGTGCATCGAGTGAATGTGACCGCACCGCTAACACGCCCGCTCGAAATTACAAGAAAATTGGCTATTTCGTGTTCCAACCATTCAGAACTCAACATAAGTGCAGTGTAGTGCAATACAGAAACTGGCAGTGCTTAAAAGTACGAAGTTCGGGATTCGCCGGCCGGCGCCATGTGGAACTTTCGAGGTTAAAGGTCAGTGTTCTTTCCTAGTTTCCGTCCCATGCCAGGCATAGTATCTGCATATTGTTAATAAACCTTAGATCGCTTTTTAAATCTACAGTCCACAAAGCAAAATTCGCGCAACCATTACTTTTTTGGTCCATACGAGCCGGATCGTGAATCATTTTCTTGTAATTTCGCAATATAGTATTTGTTCCATAGGGAATAAACGCAACGCGCCTATTTACCTAGATATAATAGTAGAAAACCCGCATCTAGGCATTTAGGCAACTATACGTTATTTCGCTCGTATAGTTAAAGAGTCATTGATAATTACGGTACCTACGCCGTCAACCGCACCGCATAATTATAGTTAGCTACGTAAATATCAGCGTAGATATAAATCGATCGCATTCTTTTTCTTGACAAAATTCATTCGGAAGACCTACAAATTGCATGTAGGTAGACGCATTTCAAAAATACCCGTTCATTGTTGAGTGAATATTTGTAGGAAACGGATAAACCATAGATTATATACGCATATGTTATTCCGTTCGTTCGCCGTTCACTTTGTTGTTTACAATATTACCATATTGTTATCTGTTAATTATCGCTTACTTAATAATTCGTTAAGTGTTTGTTTGAGTGTATAGTGTGAATATATCAAAACAGGATGTCTCTTAAGGGAGCCAAGGTTAGTACTGATTTAAAGGTTCAGTTAAAGCTTTTATACGCCGAAAGGGACTCACAGTTTTCACGTGTTCAATCAATTTGTGATAAATCTTTGCAAATCTCGGATCTGATGATTAGAGATGCTTTCTTGTGTTCGTTGGAAACTTTAGATAGTTTGCGCGCGGATTTTAAATCTACAATTAAGGATATAAACATTTTAGAGTTGGAGTTAAATCCTGATTACTGTGTTAGTTATCAGGCATTGTCGTCCTTTGATGACTTGTATTGTCGTATCAAACGTATTGCTAGGAGTTTAGAGACTCCCCCCCCCGCGAGTGGTTTATCCAACCCTCCTCGCGAACGCCCACGATTGCCGCCAATTCAAATACCTGAATTTGATGGTGACATTCGAAATTGGAATTTATTTATAGATAGTTTCGAAAATATAATACATAGGAACACATCGCTGACAGATCACGAGAGATTGCATTATCTCGTAGAAAAATTGACCGGTAAGGCAAAGGCTGTCTGTGCTGGAATTACGTTTAGCGCTGAAAATTACAATTTAGTTTTGAACACTTTAAAAACAAAATACGAAGATAAGCGATTAGTAGCCACCGCATATTTAGATCAATTATTCGATTTGAAAAGTTTTTCCGTTTGTAACGATCATAATTTAGAGAAGTTTTTAAATATTTTCGCATCATCTGTTCGTGCAGTAAAGAACCTAAAGGTCAATGACCTCTGTGACTTTTTGTTTTTGTATATCGGTTTAAATAAATTAGATCCTGAAACTGTTCGTCTGTTTGAAACGACTCAGCGCGGCAAAGAAATACCTAAGTTCGAAGATTTAGAATCTTTTATTCGCGACCATATCAAGGTATTGCAGCGCACGTCGGCTCGTCATGAAGTCACGAATAGGACAGGTTCCGATCGCCGTATGGACGCGTCATCGAAGTCAGTCAAGACTGCACATACGCTAGTTAATACCGCCTCAACACCTGACTGTTCTCTGTGTAAGGGTAGCCATGCACAGCTGTACAAGTGTTCGGGATTTCAGAGATTATCGCCTAGTGATCGTTACAAGTTTGTCCGCACTAATAATTTGTGTTTTAATTGTCTAAGTGACAAACATCTGGTTACGTCATGTAAAAGTGGTGTTAGCTGTCGTAAATGTCTAGCTAGACATCATACCTTCTTACATTTTGAGAGTAGTAAGCTGCCATCGCAGCAGCAGCCTGCGCAGACGCGCGACGCTTGTGACGCGCGGCCTGCTGCAAGTGCAAACGACGTAACATTGTGTTCGCTTTCCGCCGCTGGTACTCAAATCACTACCGTTTTACTTGCGACCGCGCAAGTTGTCATTGTAGATGCCTTTGGCAAACCGCACACCGTTCGAGCGCTACTAGATGGCGCTTCCCAGAGTAATTTTGTTACTCGGGATTGTTGTCAACGCCTTGGTTTTAGTTTTAATAATTGGTCATCCCGCTCAGAAGTGAAAGGTTTTGGAGGTTTAAAGGCAACCATTCACGGTTCCATTAAAATAATATTTAGTTCACGTTTTAATCGTAATATTTCGTTTGAAATGGATTCGCTAGTCGCAGATAAGATTACGGAACGGTTGCCCACGGTACCGGTTGACACGTCCATGCTGACGGAGTTTAAGAACTTGCAGTTAGCCGACGGAAATTACGCTTTCCCTGGAGATATCGATCTATTGATCGGTGCTTCGATTCTCCCGCATCTCCAGTTATCACGTAAAATTCAAGGTCTTCCGATGTACCCCGCTCCGCACGCACTGGAAACAGTTCTCGGGTTTGTTATAGTTGGTTCCGCACCCGCTTGTTCAGTTAGTTACTCGACTGTGTCGCACTGTTGCACCGTCGAGCCGCCGCTTGAGTCTACCATCCGCAAGTTCTGGGAGATTGAAGAGGTCAATGTCCCGCCTATTCTCAGCCCTGAGGATCAGGTCACTGAGGAGATTTATACCCGCACGACTACTCGTGATAAAGATGGTCGTTATGTTGTCGCGCTCCCTTTCAAGGGTGATATTTTTTCGCTCGGTGGCTCCCGTGCCTCCGCAGAGGAAAATATATTCCATGTCGCTGGAACAGAAAACCCAGCTGATTGTCTCTCACGTGGTTTGCTTCCTGCGCAAATTTTAAATCATCCGCTTTGGTTTTGTGGCCCTCCCTGGCTGCATACCACTCCTAACGAGTGGCCAAATGCTCCGTTTAACCCCGCTACTGTTTCAGAACCACCCGAGGAGAAGAAACATACGCTTGTAGTATCAGTTCCGCGTGCAGAGTCAGTTGTTTTGTTGTTGTCTAATCGAGTCTCGTCTTGGTCGAGACTGCTACGCTGTGTAGTTTACGTCCTAAGATTTTTGAGATTATTACCATCGCGTGGTTCTATAATCGCAGCTGATTTGGATAGAGCTGAATCAGTTGTACTTCGAGAGTTGCAGAAATTTTATTTTTCAATAGAATTTCGTAGTTTAGAATCACATAAACCTTGTAGTCCCGCACTTCAACATTTGAAACCATTTTTGCAAGACGGACTCATTCGTGTCGGTGGCCGTCTGCGAAATGCTAAGTTAGAGTTTGAACAAATGCATCCAGTAGTTCTACCACGCAGGGATCACGTTTTGGATTTGTTGGTGGACTATCACCATAAGGTGAATTGTCACGCTGGTCCCGATTTATTAATGTCCATTCTTCGACAGAAGTACTGGATACTTTCCGCTCGCAATTTGATACGCGCTAGAGTGCACAGATGTGTGCCCTGCTTTAAGCTCCGCCCGCGTTTCAACGCGCCGGAAATGGCCGACCATCGTTCTTGTCGTGTTGTACAGACGGTGAAACCTTTCATACATACTGGGACGGACTATGCTGGACCGTTTAAAGTCACTATTGCCCGTGGTCGTGGTATACGTTCCACAAAGGCATACATTTGCCTATTCGTTTGTATGACAACTCGTGCGGTTCACATAGAGTTAACCAGTGATTTGAGTACGCAGGGTTTTATGTCTGCATTTAAACGATTTTTATCTCGCCGTGGTCCCGTTAAGCGCTTATACTCTGACAACGGCACAAATTATGTTGGAGCGCGACGCAATATTTCGGAATTACATACATTCTTACGCTCCAAGTACTACCAAAGTGAATTCGCCCATGTCTTAGCTGAGAATCGCATTGATTGGTGTTTTAATACGCCAGCAGCTAGTCATTTTGGTGGCAATTGGGAGGCGAATATTAAAAGCCTTAAGTCGCACCTGTTTCGGGTCATAGGCGAACAGATTCTCTCGTACGAGGAGTTGAGCACTGTACTCGCTCAGGTAGAGGCGTTGATGAATACGCGTCCGTTGTGTCGGACTTTGTCTAGTGATCCATCGGAGCCACTAGCGTTGACGCCGGCTCACTTCTTGACGACGACTCCTCTTAAATATTTGCCCGCTTTAGATGTCGAGACTGACAAACTGCAGCTCCACCCGCGTCACGCTCTGCTAGATAGCTTAGTTCAGTCCTTTTGGAAGCGATGGAGGACAGATTATCTGCATACGCTGCAGTCGCGTCAAAAGTGGAACACTCCTTCAGATCCAGTCACAGTCGGTACTGTGGTGATACTGAAGACTGAGAGTGCGCCTCCTCTGCACTGGCCTCTTGGTGTAGTGGAAGAAGTTTTTCCGGGTTCGAACGGAATAACGCGAGTCGTAAAAGTTAAAACCGCAACTGGATCGTACCTGCGTCCGGTTATTCGCCTCTGCCCTCTGCCTAATCAGTAGTAGTGGCATAGTTAGTTATAAGTTGTTTCGCTACCTAGTATTGATAGTTTAGATTAGTAATAGGGTTTAGTTTCGCTTTTGTTTTTTTTCTTTTCTTTGAAGGTAACCCTTCAAACCCGGGGGGAATGGTTGCGCCAATTTGCTATGTTCCGCGACTTTGTTTTTTGTAATTTATTTTTTTGGCCTAGCAATCCTATCCCTACCGTATCCGCTTCCCGCACGACCTCGAGAGAAATGATTGACGTTTTGTGCATCGAGTGAATGTGACCGCACCGCTAACACGCCCGCTCGAAATTACAAGAAAATTGGCTATTTCGTGTTCCAACCATTCAGAACTCAACATAAGTGCAGTGTAGTGCAATACAGAAACTGGCAGTGCTTAAAAGTACGAAGTTCGGGATTCGCCGGCCGGCGCCATGTGGAACTTTCGAGGTTAAAGGTCAGTGTTCTTTCCTAGTTTCCGTCCCATGCCAGGCATAGTATCTGCATATTGTTAATAAACCTTAGATCGCTTTTTAAATCTACAGTCCACAAAGCAAAATTCGCGCAACCAACAAGCAAGCGGCGATTCTGCCAGTCTCAATGTGATTTTCCGACAGCTATGGAGGATGACATAATCAACGACATTTTTTTAGAAGATAATGCTGTTTTAAAAAGTGAGTCTCCGTAAACATTATCGAACATTGCCATGTTTGTTTGCGCGTGCGATGGCGCGGGCCGCTGCACTCGCCGCTTCTCTGTAAACAGTAAAAACGCACGACGCGCCGCCCGACGCACTGCATGTACGTAAACGGGCACTTAAACTATATTAGGTGCATCTTGCCAGTTTAAAAATTTACCCGACTTAACTAAACCTACGAGTAGCATAGCATGTTCCAACCCCTTGGATCGTTCCTATTTTTACAGCTTGGCAGGATATTCCGTGTATTTAAAACTTTTTTTTTGGGGTGAAAGGAACGTGGCAAATATAAAATCTGGTGTAAATTACCGTTTACTTTTATCATTGTTAGCTGCGCCATTGTATGTTCTATATATAAATTATTGTTTTTTATACTAATAATATTGTTATTAGTGGAAAAGTATCATAGAAAATAATAAAAAAATTGTGAATCCAAATATTGGATGGAATATGGATAACAGCGATGTGGAGGAGTACTTTGACGCCTTTTTCATTTTGTGTTTTTGTATTGTATAGTTAGGTCTAGTATACATTCTTAGTTTAGTTTTTATGTACATAGGTTTAGTATAAATAGTTGATATTTAAGTTTTCTTCTGTTTCTGTATTAACATACACATCTCAATAAAGAAATCTAGTATGTAGGTAACGATAATGTGACTACATTATCGTTACCTACATACTAGATCATCATCGGCATAACTTTAACAAATAAACATATCCATTTTCACAGTAATGTTGCACAGTAAATAAGATAACTGAACATTTTACACTCACTAAATTGAGATTTAGCAACCCATGCTGGTTTGATGTCCGGCCACCGTAGGCGCGGGCTTGCGGTCGGCGTGCAATGGGTAGCACGCTGTCCGATCGTCCGGTAACCGACCGGACCGAGCCCAAGTCGTCGACGGCGCGTTCTGTTCCCGCGCGCCTCAAGGAGCTGTCAGCACACCGAAGAGGCCCAGCCTGCCAACTACAGGCAGGCAGGGTCGAAGCCTACTGGGGTCATGGGTTAACTTCCGAAAGGAATCCTCGGCCCCGGCACGATAGGCTACGAAGGAACGGGGTAGGTTTTTAGTCAGTAAGAGTCTGACACTACTTCCCGCTCCGCCCAAGGGCGGGATTTGTCATTGGATGATTTTACCTACCATAAAAAAAAAACCATGCTGGTTTAAATTTGACACTTCTATAAAACTTACTTAACTCTAAACCAATGTGCAATGAGTTAAGTTCGACTAAGTTTAAGCAGAGTTTAAATAATAATAAATCGTGATTTAAAATAGGATGTGCAAGTTCTCCTGATTCTGTGTTACAGCACTATCAGTAATTGACTAATTCGATGCCCCCGGGCATTAAGTCGGTAATCGATATTTTTTTGCGAGTACCGACTTAATGCCCGGGGGCGTCAAATTATTGTCTCAACAATTGAGCATTATAACCATTGCTATTTAAACACTACATATACTGCAGATAGGTATTTAATGACACTATTGTTATATACTTGCAGTAGAAAAGCGGAAAGAAGCTCATGGAGACTCACTGGATAAACAACATAAGAAGAAAATTGAGAGGGAGGAAGAAAGACTAAAAAATAACAATAGAGACCTTTCTTTAGTTAAGATGAAGTCAATGTTTGCCATTGGTTTTGCATTCACAGCCTTACTCAGCATGTTCAATAGCATGTAAGATAACTCTTTATTTGTTCTTAAATTAATTAAACAAACTACATATAACCTGGCAAGAAATAAGTGTCTAATAGTATATGACATAAAATCTCTCGTAAGTAAGAAACAAAACAAGAGCCTGTTCAAAAGTTCCGAAAAGGTCCAAAAACAAGAGCCTGTTTAAGAACAGTCGATGGGCCAATTGTTCTTTGGGTGAAAAGTTATTGGTCAAAACATTCTGTTGGTTAAGCATTCACTGACGTAGAGTTATGTTGGTGAAACGTTCGTGGATGAAAAGTCGTTTGGACGAAAAGTTAATGGTATAAAGATAATGTTGACCAACGGTAATGGACCAATCGACAGTTGGTAAACCGTTTCAGTTTCACTTAAAATAATGATAAATACTTTTTGTGCCACAAACATGCAGTAATTAAATTCTATGCCCAGTATCTGCCTAGCAAGTCCAACTCTAAGGGCCAACGCTGCGTTAAGCGGGCTCACGCGCGGTCCCGTACAAAAGTGCTCTAGTGCGCCCATTTAGCTACTTAATAATACACTAAAGTTCTCCACCGACACGACTACCTGCACACCGTTATAGTTGAAATAGCGACATTGCGCACGTGATAATCCGGTTTCCGAGACGGGGACCCTAGCACACGACACGCGCGACGTCACCTGCTTAACGCAGCGTCGACCCTAAGTATACTTAGTACCTATAATTCGATTTTTTGATTCTTGTAGAATCTCCCTGGCCCTTGGCACTGAGACTGTACGAGGTATGCCTTTTAAGTTTTGTCGTTTGGAGAAAAAAACACAACTAGAACCTTATAGTACTTTTTATTGTTTTTCAAAGTATTCACCACATAGCTTAAATTTACTTTTCCATTCGCTCAAACCAGTTGTTATAACATTTATTCCACTCTAAGTGGGGGTATTCAAAATGGCTGACTTGAAAGCGTCGACTGCTTCTTCACCGGACTGGAACCTTTGACTACGAAGACTTTTCATAATTTTAAGAAATGTAAAGAAATCGTTAGGGCTTAGGTCAGGACTGTATGGAAGATGGTCAAGAATTTCTACTTTTTCCTACTTCAAATACTCAATCGTTTAACGAGCGCTGTGTGAGCTTGCGTTGTCGTGGTGCAGGATGATGCGTCGCTTTGAGTTAGATTTTCGAAGTTTGGCGATGACTTGTGGTAAACAAACTGTGGTATACCACTCTGCGCTAACCGTTCTACGATCTTCAAATGCAAAAGTCGCAACATGGCCGGTTTTTCCAACGAACGTGGCCACCGTCTTCTTTGAAGTGCTTCGACAACGAACAACTTGGTCACCTTTGGCTCGTCTTGAAAGACCCAGATTGTAGATTGTTGTTTGGAATCACGATCGTAGGCATAGATCCGAGATTCGTCACCACTGATGATGTCGTAAGCAAATGGAGATGCAACGCCGGGGCGAAATTCCGCTGCCACGACAAGTCGAGGCATGGCGGACAGAGCTCCGGCGGGATCTCATGGCGAAATGGCGTCAACGACTATCGCAATCTCGTTCGGGGCGCGCCACAATTGGGGCGATAAGGCCCATCCTTGAGGCGTGGCTGGAAAGACCTCACGGCGTTCTCAACTTCCGCACGACGCAGGTGCTTACCGAACACGGAAAGTTCGCTAAGTACCTGTTCCGGATTCGTGCGGAGGATTCGCCCGGGTGTCGCCACTGTGCGGAACATCCGGAGGACACGGTGGAGCACACTGTAGAGGTGTGCCCCGCCTGGGCGGAGCATCGCCGTGTCCTCGTGGGGGCGATCGGCGGCAGCGATCTCTCTCGCCGGGCCTTGGTTCAGGCCATGGTCCGTAGTGAGGAGGGATGGCAGGCGGTCGCCTCCTTCTGCGAAGCAGTAATGCTAGCAAAGGAGGAGGCCGACCGCATCAGGCAGAGGCAACGGGGCGCTCGCCCCAGCCGCCGCCGGGATTCCGATCCCGATTTCCGGCCACCGTAGGCGCGGGCTTGCGGACGGCGTGCAATGGGTAGCACGCTGTCCGATCGTCCGGTAACCGACCGGACCGAGCCCAAGTCGTCGACGGCGCGTTCTGTTCCCGCGCGCCTCAAGGAGCTGTCAGCACACCGAAGAGGCCCAGCCTGCTAACTGCAGGCAGGCAGGGTCGAAGCCTACTGGGGTCATGGGTTAGTTCCGAAAGGAATGCTCGACCCCGGCACGATAGGCTACGAAGGAACGGGGTAGGTTTTTAGTCAGTAAGAGTCTGACACTACTTCCCGCTCCGCCCAAGGGCGGGATTTGTCATTGGATGATTTTACCTACCATAAAAAAAAAAAAACCACTGATGATGTCGTAGACGTGATTTGACTCTCCTCGGTTGAACCTTTGTAGAGTTTTCTTACACCATCTGACGCGGGCCGCCTTGTGATCGTCGGAAAGCAGATGTGGTAACCAACGGCAAACTAGCTTTCTCACACCAAGCGCTTCATGCAAGATCTTTTGAATTGTTGTCCCTGAGATGCCTAATAGAGCGTCTATCTCTCGATACGTCACATGACGATCTTCGAGAATTAGTTGTCTCATAACAATGATGTTATAATCAGTAAAGGCGGATTTTGGGCGTCCTTCGCGAGATTTGTCACTAACACTAGTATGTCCACGCTGGAATTCTAAATACCAGCGTTCGACAGTCCGCAGACATGGGGTTTCATCACTGAACACAGATGTTAGATCTTCAAAACACTGAAGCCGTGTCAAGCCTCTTCTAAAGTTGAAGAAAATTCTTGCACGAACATTTTCCTTAGAAAGATTCATTTTCTTACGTAACCTGACAGATTCCAATCGACGTTGTGACTAAACAATATCATTACTTAATCCTCATACTTAACTGTTTTGGGATTCAAAATTTAAACACATTCGAATATAGAATAGTTCCAAATTCGAAATTGCCGGGAAACATGGAAACGACAGAACTTTAAAAGGCATGCCTCGTATGCATGTCATAAGCTAATGATAATTCAAAACATTTCACTAGTGTCATACTATATGAAATTTTAATATGTTCCAGCTTTGATGGCAGAGTAGTGGCTAAACTTCCATTCTACCCTATATCGTGGATTCAAGGTCTCAGCCACAGGAACCTGCCTGGGGATGATTATACAGACTGCTCTTTTATTTTCTTGTACATATTGTGTACAATGAGCATAAGGTAATTAATTAAATCATATTTGATTATTCGAGCCAGTTTTGTCTACTCTATTATGATCTTGATCTATATCATCATAATATCAGGAAGGACACGGGTGTTTGCGCTTTTCGTGTAAAAAAAATACGATTTCCCGCGTTCTTGATTTTCTCATTAAAGTTTCAGCTTTTCTCGAAATACGACGTTGCCAATGAAAAGAGCAACTAGCTATTTGTGGTTTAGTGTTTTATTAAGAAGATATCTATTTATTTGTTATAAGTTCAATTTTTAAGTTTGAAGCTATTAAGTCCTTGTGACATTTTCCATTAAAATTAAAGAATTCTTTTTATTTAAGAATTTTCCTCTTTCTTTTCCTTTTATCTGAGTATCAAGTATAGTACACTTGAAACTTAACAAAGAAGTTTTACTTGCCTGTGGAGGTAGTAACAAAGGCAAATTGTAATCACCCTTCTGAGTATTACTACTGGTAGTAACATTGGTAGTAACACGGGCAAGAAACCATCATTCGCATGAAGGTCGATTATAGTGGATGAAATGTTTTTTCTTGAATTTCAAGCTTTGTACAGAAGACTGTACAAATCTAAAATTCAATTTCAAATTTCATCAACATTGTTCATTATGAAATTACTTATAAGAAACGTAATGATATTGTATGCAATAACAATAGTTTTTCAAAATACGATTTTGAAAACAAAGGCTACATGGGATTTGAAAATAAAACTTCGTATTTTGAAAACGTAATGAAACTGAAATATTTGTATATATTTATACATGTGTGGTATTTTTCAACTTATCAGGTTTTTTCGTTGGTAATTTTAAGTTTCTTTTCTAGGCAAAACATACAGAAGCTTTTGGGATTCGCACCATCTCGCGCCGCATCAAAACAAGGTGGAGCCTTGTTTGGAGCACCTCCGGCTCAGTTTAAGTGAAATGTTAAATGCAATTCATTTGTCTGAAAAAAAATATTGTTTTATATATTTATTAGGTAAATACTGGTACTTCTTTTTTTTAATAAATAAATGTTTATAAGTACATAAGGTAGTAACTTTCATTTAGCTCTTACTTATCTCTTTTAAAGCTAGTTTTCTAATAGTTCGGTAGTTAGTTTCAGTATACATTAAAATCAACAATTCGCTCATCAAGTAAAAATCTATCAAAACCAAATCTCGTTAAATCCACAGCTGTGTATTGACTGTCTATTATCAGTTCAGCGACCGCCCTTCCAATGCCTGGCGCATGTTGACATCCTGTAAATAAAGATTTTAGAATCAATTTTTCTATCATACCCAATTCTATCATTATTGTTAACTTTCTAGCTTAAAAAGATAATTAGCCGGGTCCACACAAGACGATCCCGCAATTCGCGATCTAGGATCGTGATGCGTGGAACGTACTAGGCTTAGGCCAAGGCTAGGCTATTCAGTTTTTACAGCATAAGTGGGTGTCAAATAGCCGTTGCAGTCGCAACCTTTATTTTTCTTCAGGTCTTTAATTGGTTTGATGTCCATTTTTCCAGAAATCTGACGCCAAGCATCGTCTCTTACTGGTGTAACAGACATCGTTTAGGTCCCATAAACATTTATATT
This sequence comes from Leucania comma, assembly GCA_958295575.1. Classification (NCBI taxonomy): domain Eukaryota; kingdom Metazoa; phylum Arthropoda; class Insecta; order Lepidoptera; family Noctuidae; genus Leucania; species Leucania comma. The sequence continues at coordinate 11,677,189 of OY282468.1, forward strand.
CCTTGTAAAGAGACATTCATAGGACCACACTCTCGCGGGAAGGAGCACGCGCTCCAACGAATGTGCGTGGATAAAGCGCGGCACATCCCCAACGCCCGTGCATTTGGATCAAGCTCTTGATGCGCGAGAGCGCAGCGCAGTGGACACTCTGGAGTGCGGGTGCACACCATAGCCAAAAAACCCTCAAAATGAATGAAAAGCTGGGTGGCTTTTCATTCATTTTAAAGCTTTACTTGCAATTCAAAAAAGTCGTTTGTAGCCGAGGAACAAGTTATCTTGCTTATGTCATTGGAAAGGCTTGTGTTAATTCAAAATTCATTTATTAGTGTGATTTTTGGTACATTCATATTTATTATTGGACAAAAATAAATAAATTAATACGAACCTAGTTTCCCAAATCCAGCGGCAATGTATAAGTTATTGTGGTAAGGGTGTGGTCCTAAGACACCTGAGTTGTCAAATACATTGCAATCATATGCTTCAGTAGTCAACTTTTCTATCTGAAATAATTTAAAAAATAAATGAAATGAATGAACATACCGCCCATTGTATGTGCTTTGATTAAATGTTTTTTTTCTTTGTTTATTTCAATATGTATATACAATAAAGTGTATAATAATAATAATAATACCGGCAATTCAAAGGTATGTTAAACTCGTTAAAAATAAAAGGCTCGTTTTGACATTTGAGAAAGTCTCTACAATGTTGAACGAAACTGAAAGAAACAATAAAATAATAATTAATTAAGTTTGGTACAAGTGCAGAAAGTTTGTCCTTGCGATGGAGGCGGAATTCGCACGAGCCGAAGGCGAGTGTATTATGGAGCCGAGGGCTTCAGTGACAAATTTGCACGTGTATCAAAAGACGTTTTTCAATACACTTACGAATAAATACTTTCTCTGAAAATTACAACGCATTTTTGTTCATTTTTTATTGAAGAAAATTTTTCCAAGTTGTCATACATTTTAGTTTTGATTTAGATGGCAGCAGGCTATCACAAGTATTTGTTTACCTTAATCACAATATCTGGCGGCGGCGGCGTACCTTCTAATGAATTCTCTAATTTTAAATTCAACACTTTTTCACAAATAAATAGCTTAGATAATAGTATTTAATATACTTTTTTCCCGCGTTTAACTTTGCAGGTTGAAGGAGAAGCAAAGGTATCAAACCGTTATACATCCTAATATTAATAAAACCGATAAATGTTAATTTGTTGGTAATAACAAATTATTGTGTAAGTAATCATGTTTCATTTATTATATTCAGTACCTCTACCATGAGTTTTAAGCAATAGTATTCGTCGCTACTCGATATCGACGCCGTCAATATTTTGTATGGCAAATTTTGCAGCGCCTCTAGCGGTCACTTGCAGAACCAAAATTTGCCATACAAAATATTTACGGCGTCGATATCGAGTAGCGACGAATACTATTGCTTAAAACTCATGGTAGAGGTACTGTTCAAAAACACAATTTAAATTTTCATTAAATATTAAAATCTTAAAAATAACTCCTTGCTTTAAAAAAAAATCTCCCTTGATCGTGACGAAATAAGAATGAAAAAAGCCCTTGGTGTGCTAAATTAAAAAAACAGCACGCGGGTGATATACATTCCATGTCGAACCTAATCGTAGTGCGCTAAGCGGCAATTTTTGAGTAAGTGTATAAAAAACAATTTTTTTTTTGGCGCTTTAAATAATATGATGGATTATATTGAGAGTATTCTTTTTGCGCTTATTTTAAAAATACGCAAATGTCAAAATGGACTTTTTAATTATTTGATAACTTAACATCCGCGCGAAGCAAGGAAGCTAATATACGGCTCCCCTATGTTGTTTCGAACGCCGCTGTTGCGACACACGCTGTTGCGAATTATTTTTCCACTGCCTCACAGGTTCGAAAGCTCATGGACTCGAATGAAGTAGTCGCGAAAGACGCTGTTTCGAATAATATCCATGAGCTTTCGAACCTGTGAGGCAGTGGAAAAATAATTCGCAACAGCGTGTGTCGCAACAGCGGCGTTGGAAACAACATAGGGGACCCGTAATTACATTAGTATACATGCAAAAACGGGTGCACATCTTCCTTCAGTATCATATACCAATGTTGTGGCTATCCATAAAAATACTTACTTTTGTATTATTACAACTTGGGACACGGTTTAGTAGTGATGGCTCAATAACTTTTTTAAAATAGTCACTTTTAGAAATATTTTTTGTGTCATCTGTTTGAAGTGGTAGATTTCCACAGAGAAGATTATTTTCTAAACCATTTCTCATTAACCATAGTCCAGTAGTATCCATTACTATTGGAGTTTTGAGGCCTAATTCTGTGGCTTTTCCTTGAACAGAGTATATATCAGATTCTCTGAAAAATACAATAAACTATATTTATAATTATGTATCATAAATGTATATCACTCTTTTTACTCGCCTCTATTAGTCCTAATTATAACGAAATGGGAAATATTTCCCACTTCTTTATAATTAGGATTAATAGAGGCGAACATTCACAACAGTCCCAACAATAAGATGATAAGCAGCTTCGATCTCACAAGTTTTTCTGAATGAATTTATCAATGATATAGGCAAAAATTCGCAACATATTTTCCATAATCGTCTCGTAGGGTAAACCAAACATTTGTAAAAAAAGTACAATGTTTTTATACGGGGCCCCTGTGGGATTTGCTACGCCACTGATGATATCTATAAACATATACATAAAAATGAAATTGAAGTGTCACTGGCAATATTAAAATAATATGATTGCCTTGTTGGTCTAGTGGTTAGTGACCCTGACTGATATGCCGGAGGTCGTGGGTTCAATTCCCACCCAGGACATGTTTGTGTGATGAGCACGATCATTTGTCTGGGTGTAATTTATGTATAATATGTATATATTTAGAAATATATAAGTATTTTTATCAGTTGTCTATTACCCATAACACAAGCTCTGCTTAGCTTGGGGCTAGCCCCCTAATTTCTAAGCGGACGCCGGCGTCCTCGCGGGTTTTAAGTGGCTTTTTAAATTTATTGTGAGAACAGTATTAACAAAGACTTTTGAAATGTTTGTGTCTGTTTTGAGAGGAGATTGGGTGAATACGCAAGAAAAAATTGCGTCACGAAAATATCAAGGCACTGCGAGGCTATCAGCGATGGCTGAGACTAGACTTGCAAAATGTTAATTGTGTAGACTAAGTGATGGGCTAGACGGCATTGTGTGATAGTTGTGGAATATTATATATAATTATTATATATATTTTTTTACAAAATACAGTATGTATTGAATATTTTATGTTCAATACATACTAAAAATGCAATTTTTTAAATTTTTGTCAGTGTTAATCGCTGAAACTGCGACTTTCATTGGCAGATATCTGATTTTATAAGGAGTAATGTAGGGTAATTGTATTTTAGAAAGTAATTAAGTTTCGGAATATAAAACTCTTGAAATTATGACGCGCCAAATAAGTTGAACTAAAACGACCGTCGTTGCGATGGTTATGCGCAGCTCTCCACTGTGCTGCACTTCGATTGAAATCTGTTACTGCCTATTGAAGGTAGATCGTTATTTTGGTTCAACTTATATGCCGCGTATTGTACCCTACAGTTTCTAGCTTTGCCAAATTAGTGATATTTTTCTTAGTCAGGCACCCTTCTCGAGTGGTCATGGTTGTTGATGATGGACGGGGCTGTGTCGCGTTGTTTGCCTTCAAGACTGCGACAATTAGTGTTAGTGTTCCTATATTAGGAATTTGTAACTGCAGGGTAACCAATGGAACCTCAAAACTTGGCCTTCACTGTCTCCCTGTCTATCTGTCAGCAGGCTGAATCTTATAAACTCTAATAGGTAGAGCCAAAACTATTTATTGGTTACTATTTTTTAATCCATTATTAAATCACAAACCATTATTTTTTATCTGTTAAGAGCCATTTCACAAAATATGATCGCTCGAGTTTAGGTAAAAGACGGCAGCTTTGTTCATGTGTGCGTAACTATCCACACATACACAACGCGACCAGTGTAGCACTAGTGATGAGACGGACTAAACAATCTTGAGCCGTTATAATCGTAATGCACTTTGGTTAGATTTATAAATAAGTGATTTTATTTATTCAGTCTATTAATTATTTACATATTTATTTCATGTTGTTTTTTGTTAGTACAAACAATTGTACAGTTAATGTTACAACTTGAGATCTGTATCCTACAGAGTAGGCAAAAAGAACAGTTTAATTATTTATTATAAACATGCTGCATAAACTAAATATGAACACTATTAATACTAATTGATTATGATATTAATGCTGTCTGAACTAATAAAAATAAAATGTTATGTAAGTATTTCTAAAATATATAATAGAAATGGACAGGGAAACAACCCAGAGATTCAAAGTGTTTTATTTTAAATAAACCATTTACAGGCACTTTTAAAATTGCAAGAAGTATGTCAGTCAGAAAAAATGATGACACTTTTTGCAATCATGTTATGTATTACAAATATCTCGGTTACATGTTTCTTGTCGCTGCTATCATGTGAGAACAATGTAAATAAAATAAAAATAAAAACAATTTTAAAATAATTTATAGATATTAAAATAAGCCACTGACAGGTAAGAAATGACCAGTCTTAACTGACAGCGTACGTTCACGGATACAAATAATCCAAGACGCGCCACTGTCAGTGAGACATTTGATCGAGGATGACAAACTCTTTACCGCCATGCTCATTTATATCAAACAAGTCCAGTAGTAACCTAAAACCATAAATTGCTCCATGGCACTCACATTTAACTTTAAAAAAATGCTTCTACATTATACAATTTATATTATACAATAGTTTTCGAATTAACAAATATATTTCCAAAAGTAATCAATTTGTACGCCGTAGTGGTAGTGAAGGTTGACCAGCATGGAGCCAAGCATTTTATCTTGAATATAATCCTCCAACTTTTAAACACAAGTTTAAAATATTGTTAAATTTAATTATTAATTCAATTTGGTTTCATTGAGTTTCATGATGTTTTCATAGATATATTGACCAGGCACCGTCACAGGATTAGGACAACAAATCAAAGGCTTAAACAGTTCCATTAGAGAATTGCACCTGCGGAGCAATGGCTCTGATGGCTCTTATCTGTAGTATAAAAATTTAGTAGATATCTACAGCCCATAGTAAGATACCGTATGACATGATACTATGAAAATAACTAAAATAGACAAGTCTAGTATGTAGTATCAACATCCGTAAATTGGCGGTATTTTTTAATATCATATAAAACTGCTGAGCTAAACCGTCCTGCAAGAAATTTTGAACTAGATTATTAGCAGTGACCAAATTATTCTCTAGTTATAATAACTATCATATGTTAAATTACTGGGGCCAAAAGTTATGTGAGAATGTCACCACGGGCCCCGGGATACTGGGGCCAAAGGTTATGTGAGAATGTCACCACGGGTCCCGGGACAAAGGCAATGAATGGAAGGGTAGGTTTTTAGTCAGTAAGAGTCTGACACTATTTCCCGCCCCACTCAAGGGCGGGATTTGTCATTGAATGATTTTACCTACCAAAAAAAAAAACATATTTTAAATAAATACTTGTCGCAAAGGCATTGATCTTGCTTTTCTAGGGTCTATAATTTCTGGTAATATGCAGTAAACAAAACATATTTACCATTGAGTCTGAAAGTTCCATTGGTTCATCAAGTCCAGGCCCTAATACAACAGATTCTTTATTCTATAAAATTAAAGAAATATTATATACTACGTACTACTGAATGCGACGACCTCCCTGGCGGTGTCAGCGTGGTATATTACACAGACAAGTAGGCGTGGGTTTGCGGACGACGAGCAATGAGTAGCTCGCCGTTCGGCCATACGGTAAGATCCGGACCGAGCCCAAGTCGTCGAAGATGTCAGCAAAACCGTAGGGGCCTAGCAGGGTCGAAGTCTACTGGGGTCATAAGTTGAGTGAAAGAGAACCTCGAGGCCCTGGAATGAAGGCAAAAAGGAACATAGGAATAGGTTTTAGTCAGTAAAAGTCTGACACGCCCTCCCGCTCCGCCCAAGAGAGAAGAGAAGTCATTGGGTGATTTCACACCTAAAAATAAAAAAAAATCCTACTACTAAATAAACTTCTATTTTTAACATATAATTGTAACTAAAACATACAATTACTGTTATAAAATCTGGCTTTTTACTTGTACCCGGCAGTACTTCTCGGCTAAATGCACTATCCTCCTCTACCCGATTCGTACGATTTCTCATTCTAGAACAAATACAAAAAAAAAAACAAATTTCCATACTTTCCATATCTACAAAGAAATCATATTTTTACTCAATAAAATGATTATTTTAGTGTTTTATTATGTGGGTACAAATTCTTAAAATTGTAATTACAGTATTAAAATCCATGTCAATGTGTAGTAATCAATAACTGCGTATACGAATTACAAATCAAAAGAATGTCTACCTCGCTTCTGTTGCTTTCTTTAAGGCTGCAATATTTCTATTTTTTCTTTTTTTGACACAATGGTAAACAGAACCCTTCCGCCCCATTGCAAAAACTAATAAAACAAAAACATGATTATTCAACAACTTCTACAAACTACTATAATAATACCTTGTTTAATAAATTAACGAAAATAAAAAAATACGAATAGAATCAAAATTTTGTAGTCGTAGTATAATAATGCGTTCACGATACGCGTGCTCGATAATCGGGACGCGGGAAAAAACGGCACAGGTCCTGCGTCGGCGGGCGTTCGAGCCGTACTAATCGCTGCCCGTTTTGGCTTCGTATTATATTCTAATTTAGAGTGATTTTGAAAACGATATTATGTCTAAATATATGAACGGATTTTACTGAAATGTTGGAATTAGTTTAATCTATGAACATTGTTTATATTTACATAGTTTTTTAAATGTAATTACGTTTTATTCAAACCAAAAATCGCGATAAAACAGCGACATAGAACGTAAAAATTGACTTAATATTTTATTTTTTTACTAATTAATGTTATTAATCATCGAAATTCTGGTACATGGTTGGTTGACAAAATTATATGTCTGATGCTTTGTGTATTTTTTTCGGTCAAATTTATAAATATTAATAGTAGATATAAGAGTCTGAAATTGACTCTGCGTTGATTTTTTAGAAGAGTACTTGTGGGAGATTAATTACCACAAAGTCAACAAATTAGTTTTTGGAAATGTGTTACATGAAGTGTCAACATTAAAGACTGGTCTATTTTTTACATATATTCAACAATGCCGGAGTATTACGTAATATGGTAAATTAGGCGACTAAAATCTTAGATTTACGCGCGAAAACGTGAAATGGCTCTTAATATGAAAATGTCTCAGTTACCCATATATATACCATAGACCTACTACAAAAAACCGTGCAAGTGCGAGACGGACTCGCGCACGAAGGGTTCCGTACCATTGACTAGGTTAACAACAAAATACGCAAAAAATGGCATTTTTATTTGGGAGCCCCCTGAAATATTTATAAAAAAAAAAATATATTATATTTTAATTTTATTATTAAAGTAAAAATACAACTGAGTATTTTGTAAATAATTCAAGTTGTTGCCATTATTGATATAGAGCAAAAAAGGGCAATAAAATCGTATTTGTTGTTACATGCGTATATTAATTCGAGTTTTAGAAAAAAAAGTAATTATTTTTAAATTTTATCTTTACAAATGGATAGTGTTTCATGTACCGAATCAATCCTCCACGGGATTAAAACGACCATAATTTTACGGTTTATAAGTTGACTATAACAAATACAGCATCAATCTTCACTGTAATTAAGCAAAAATTACATGTTGTACTTTTATTACAAAGTGTTTCCTAAAAACGACCTTTTGTCTAATTTTATCCCGAATAGAGTATAGCTATCACATTCTTGAAATACAGCCTGGTGACAGACAGGCGGACAGACTTTGAAGTCTTAGTAATAGGGCCCAGTTTTTACCCTTTGGGTACAGAACCCTAAGAAATAAGGATTAACTTACCTTCGTTCTATTGGTAAGGGAATGCTCAACATCCCATCTCCTGTTCCTACTTTAGCCAAACTAGCTATTTGTGCAGAATTGTCACCAGCAGCTAAGACACAAATAGCAAATTTTATTGCATATTCTTCTTGATCTTTTGTTTTGTAAATAATTCTGTTTAGTCGTTCATATCCTCCAGGGGTAACACCCTCCATAAGCATATCTCTTTGCTTTTCTAGTTCAAACCCTGTTACTTCAGCATTGACATAATTGGTTCCAAGTTCTTTGGATTTTTTTATTAAACCCCTCAATAAAGCCCATGCATTAAAAATGCCTTCACCTTCTAATGCCATGCATCCTATTAACAATAATTTATGCACATTATGAACTAGGAACACATCAGAAAATGTGAAAAAAAAAGCAGCTTAATATTTTCTCTTACCCAATTTGACATCCTCTGTGTTCATCCATGGGTACATGCTTTTTATTTGAGCTGCTGTTAAAAGGTTACTTTTTATACCAAGTTCATTTAGCATAGTAACATTATGTTCTAGTTTTTGAGCATATTGCTCACTTGCTAAAGTAAGAGAGCCTGTAGGAGTATATTGAATGTCAACGTCATATCCCAAATGTTCTTTGATATTCCTCAAAAAATCAATAGAGTATTGAGACAGATAAACATTTTCAGGTAGGGAGAAATGCTGGTTCAATGTACCTAAAGATAGAATATTTTGCGAGTCTTTATACTGAAAGAGAATAACATCCTTTAAGTTAGTGGCACAAGGTAAGATATGGTACTTATTTTCTGCGAAATAAAGAACAGTGTGATAATAAACACTACCTACTTACTGTGAAATCTTTTTCTAGGACTACAACTGTTAGGCCCTCACCGGTTCTCTTTTTTAACCAATAGGCAATTGCTGATCCAATGAAACCACCACCTATAATAACTACATCCGCATGTTCTGGATATATACTAGATTTATCTTTAGAACCGAGAAATGAAGGCATGTCGTTTGCTAGTACTTTCATTGTTTTTTCGAAGGGGTTCTGGTTTCTTGCATAGTGCCGAATGCCGTGTATTCTTTGATTGATGGAGAGTCTGTGGAATACCTTGCAAATCATAATTATTATTCAATGTATCGCGTTAAATCAAGAATCTACTATTCATAATAGTGGATCTTTTTAATTTGACAGTATCGTCAGAATTGGTCAGAATCATGGAAATAATTCATAGGTCAGAAAAAAAATCTCTATTTTTCATTAAAGATAATGAATGATTTGACAAATACAAATGTCAAATTTCGGAAATATGATGCCAGCTTTTTGGTAAAAGTGATGTCTCCAAATTCGACTTTTTTATACCGGTTTTTTTAAGTAATATTACCTATAAGGCAAGTAGGACCAAGATATAATGTTAATGCTGTTTATATTATTATTTTATGCGGGAACATTGACCATAGGCATATTATTGACAGGTTATACTCTGATATTGTATTCCCCTTCGTGAGACGGCAATGGTCAGTGGGGGGAACGCGCATGCTGGGAGGGGTAGGAGAGGCTCACGCATAGCAGGATGGAATAAACACGTCGGTGAGGCTCATCGGGTGGCCACATCGAGGTTTTAGGAATGGGTCTCATCTGGCAAACCTTGCACTGGGTATGTTTATGACGAAATGAGGGACAGTCGAAGAGTATTTGAATCTCGGCTCAAATAGTGACAAGACCAGGTCAAAATGGATGCCTTTGCTGATAAGCATGCGTCTGGACACTTCCAGAGTTTCTGGAATTGTACCAACAGCGTCAACCCAAGACCTGGCCGCCCGGCGAGCGTCCGTATAGTGAATGACCCCAAGGTGCTGACATCTTTAGAAGTCATTTTCGTGTAAAGTCTCCTCTGGGCAAAGGGGGGGAGATGACCACTGCCGAGTTACCGAGTGGTCGCGCAGGGACAAGTTTTTTGTCGGTAAGGGTATTGTGCAGGCACGCAGGTTTACTCGCTGTTCGAGGGAGGTAAAAATAACACTATTCAGAGCTTATTGTGCATCCCTCTACACGTGCAGTCTGTGGACTAAGTTTACTCGTGCGGTATATAGCGCCATCTGCGTCCAGTTCAATAACGCATTCAGAGCGGTGCAAATTCAAATTCAAAAGCATTTATTCCAAATAAACCATTTTTTCACAACCAGGCTCTTTTGAAATGTCAAGGTGTCAGTCTGTCAGAAAAAAAAAATGATGCTAATTGCACATTCCAAAGCGTAGATCTCTATGGAGAAGAATGTGCAAGAAACTCCATGGACACTCTTTTCAATCATTTTATGTATAACAAATAATATCTCTGTTACATGTTTCTTGTCGCTGCTATTATGTGAGAACAATGTCAATAAAATAAAGTAAAGACAAAAAAAAGGCATTCTAAATAAAGATATTAAAATAAACCACTGGCAGCTAAGAGATGACCAGTCTCAACTGACAGCGCCCGTTCACGGACATGACGCGCATATCAGCACCACTCAGCTCAACCATTTTGAAGGGAACCGAATGATCCAACACACGCGCCACCATCAGTGAGACATTTGAGTGAGCATGACAAACTCTCAACCACCATGCTCATTTATGTCAAACAAGTCAAATATCCAAAAACCGTAAATTGCTCCATGGTACTCACATCTACAAACTTTGAAAATAAATGCTTCTACATTATACAATAATAATTTAATATTAAATAAAAAGATTAAAAAAAAGTATTTTCCAAACTAATCAAGTGCTGAGGCTGCCCCGCCACAGCAGTGCCTCGGGCCTGTTCGCGGAGGCGCGTACCGACTGTTTCTACGCAACGATGCGATGCGCAAGTGGTGCGCGTCTCTGGTGCGCAGAGTGTGGGGCAGCGCTAACACCGTCCTGGCAATGATCGCTGGCAGATTGGATTGCCCGTACATTCAGCAATGCTCAAGTCTGCATAATTATGTTTGTAATTAAGTGTCGTCATGTAAGTTAGTGTTGCTGTGTTTATGTGTGAGTATGTATGTAATTGTAATTATATATATGTATGTTTTTATTAGCTTTGAGACTATATTTATGCCTATGAGTCGTTTTACTTGAAATAAAGGAAATTTTATTTTATTATTAGAGTCTAATAAGAATTTAAAAAGAAAAAATATTTAAAAATATTACTATATTTCTTTACACTCGGCCTTTTACTTAGGTTAAGAACTTACGACCGTCGCAGTTGGGGGCCTATAGCTTCGTAAGCCGCGGGTTCAAACCCAGCCAGGGGCATTAATTTATTTTGCTTTGTGTAATTTATTTCATTACCAGTGCTCTCAAAACGGTGAAGGAAAAACATCGTGATGAAACCGGTATGACTTAAAATAAAAAATTCGAGACATGTGAAATCCATCCAATCCACTCTAAGTACAAAAGCTGACCATAATTAGTCGTAATAATTTAAAATAATAATTCTTGCTATTTTTACGAATATTTTTCGTTCTTTGGGTCAATCGGCAGCGGCATCTCACTATTTATGAAATGGAAAAAAACATGCAACATTCGAATTGTCAAATCATTATCTTAAAGGCGGAAACATAATTACGTGTTGTGGCCAAAGAGTATGTAAGCACTACGTTTAGTCGTGGCGCGTCGTGATGCTTACTAGCGTGACGGTGAGTGTGTGCACACTAAAGACGGAAACATAATTACGTGTCGTGACGTGTCGAGATGCTTACTGTCATGACGGTGAGTGTGCACACTAACGTGTCGTGTCGTGGCGCACTCTGGCGTTATTTCTGACCAGTAGGTACTTAACGAACCTTTGCAGCGTTCATATATCAAGTTTGATGAAGACCTTCAATTTCTCTTAGCAATTAAACTTCTTAAGAGCAAAAAAAAGAAAAGAAGATACTGGGTTCACCTTATAAACAGAGGGAAAATTTCTGCAATTTCTACCCTAGCAGCATTTCTGATCAAATGATCCTTGTACTCTTTACACTTTCAGTCATAAATAACTTTTCGTTGACGTACAAGTTCAATAAGATCGTCAGTAATTTTGTTGCAAATATAATAAATTAAAAAGTGCTCGCTAGATGTTCGCGCCACGGCCATGCGCCAGTATAGAAACACATTTGCCTGTCTGTCGTGTCGCGTCATAAACCCCCACCACCGTTCTGGCGCAATCGGTGGCGAGCAGTCGGCACCACGACAGAACGTGTTGCGACACGACACGACAAACAAATATGTCCCTATCCATATTAAATGTATGAAACCGATATGCTTCTGGCGCGACACGACACGCCACGACACGAAAGTATGTTTCTGCCTTTATTGAAAAATTTAGAACACACTTAGTTGACTTTAACATGACAGCGCGAGCAGTCGCCCTTCGTTCCGAAGTGATTATAGCGCGAATTCAACCAATGCGGAACGTCACAAATTATTACTTATATTATTATAATATATATTATTTTATACATATGGTATTATAATAGCTCTTATATTTTGTGACTATTGGTCGGGTTCGCGCTATAGTCACTTTTGGCGCAATTCGGAACACGGGGTCGGTTGTAGCTGTCACGTCAGATTTTTTTTTGTCAAATCTAAAAAATTGGGTAAGGTGAGCCCTTCAGCCAATCAAGAAAATTTTCAAATTCTATTTATTTAGGCGCTTATTAGACGGTCATGCAGGCGTCAATCATTTCCATCGATTATGACGTAAGTATCATGAATGAATGTTTTTAATGAAAGTAAGCTTAATAATACAAAACAAAAAAAAAAACTTTATACAAAAAGATAACCGATTTCAATGTAAAAAAAACGGTAATTTAAAAAACTACAAAAGCCGGCGGCTTTTCTGAGTATTCATGAAAAAGCCCTAAAACAAGAAAGTTGTTTTTTTTTTTTAACTTGAATTGACTTAAATGATGATGCCTTTGGCTTCACGCACTGCCGTCGTCGAATATTGGCACCTTGTTCGACGATACTACTTTCCGCCTAGCTGTTGCCCTACGCCCTGGTGCTCCTTGCTGCGGTCACCACGGCCTGTCATGCTGTCGAAGCGCGGGACGCATAGCGCGGCAAGCGAATATTAACGACATTATCCGACGAGCCCTCGTCACCGTCGGCATCCCAGCTGTTTTGGAACCGCATGGGCTGGCACGCGACGATGGTAAGAGATCGGACGGAATGTCATTATTTCCGTGGAAGATCGGTAGACCTTTAGTGTGGGACGCTACCTGTGTCGACACTCTTGCGCCATCCCATCTTCCTAGCTCATCGTGCTGTGCTGGTGCTGCCGCTGCAACTGTGGAGAACCTCAAGCGACGGAAAAATAACAACCTCGTCAGCAGTTATACACCGTGTAATTGACAGGTTGGCAAAAACTGAAACAGTAGCTTCATGACCATGATTATGACTGAAAAACTTTGGAATTTTCTTCAGGAAAATTGTCGAATTTTCCGACCGTTTTTCAACTAGATTTGTGTTCTATTAATTTGTTACAACAAAATCCAGCCCTAAAAATACAATATTAGTGAAAAAAAGCAAAAAACTTAAATTCAGCAATGTAATCGTAAAAGAAAATTCGTACAACCCGCGCGGAATCAGCTGTTAGCTGTAAAAGTTTACTGCCCTCCGTAGTGCCTACAACAGACAGAGACAGCATACCGCTCGCTCGCTCGCTCCTTTTGTGTGGGTCGCCTTTGCTTACGCGCCGACACTGTTAGGGTTGTACCGCGTACGGAATTAAAAATGTGAAGCCCCAAGAGGACACCGGTGTCCGCAACCTATTGTCTTTCTATTGTGTCTCTAATTACGGTATTCAAAAGGTTAATACTTGTAATTTTATTTTCTTTATGTAAAATGATTAAATAATAATTAGATACTCAGGAGTATGATTACTTTATTATTTCTTAATTCCAAAAACCTTATTTTAAATCGTTAATGATCTACAGTATCAATTACGAAGCTGCCCGAACTGTACACACGCGTTGCCTTACAGTAATGTAAATTGTTTGCTTTAGACAATTTAGTGGGACATAAAACATAAAAACATCGTGTCAATATTGCCAGATTCACATTCTTTAAACTTGGAAGCAGAACCATGAGTAAAAGTTACAAAAGATAGCGGTTAATAACAATTTTTATCATACGATTACGATACGATTATTTTTCAATACCTAGTTCTTCATCTTTATCTCAATCGCAGGCCGACCACTGTAACTACTGCGCCATGGGCACCTCGACTAACGTACTTACTATTACCGAAATAAAAATGTTTAATTTCATACCATGTGGGCAGCCCTAATTGCTACACGTGTCACACTCTCAAAGGCGTGCCGACAAACGAAGCCGCTGAGGCGCTGAGCCGCCATTTGAGTTTGCCGCGATTGCTGGTGCGATCTGGACGTCTATTTCGTTTTCTTTCAACTGTCGAGAGTTCGGGACTGTGTGTTGCGTTCAGTTTAGTTGTGTGTTTTTGTGTTGTGTGGTACTTATCGTCATGAATCGGCGTAATGAAACGTTTAGTGCTCGCGAATATGGCCAGATGTTAATGTGCTTGGGTGAAGCTAGAGGAAACGCGTCGTTGGCATTAAGGCTCTATGTTCAAAGACACCCAAATGAACGACATCCAGCTAATAGTCGTACTATCACACGGGCATATCAGCGTGTTTTAGAAAATTTACCTATTGTGCCGCGTCAAGAAGGTGCTGGAAGGACAATTCGTGCTCGTTCTGAGCAGGCGATTTTAGATGTTGTCCGTCGAAATCCGCGTTTGGGAACCCGTACTACTGCAAAACTTGTAAGGCGTAGGTAATAACGGACCCCGTGTTTCACATTGGGCTGTGCACAAAGGCCTTCGAAAGGACAAGCAACGTCCATATCGGATCCATAAAGTGCAGGCTCTGGTACCTGGTGACTCAACGCGTAGACTGGTGTACTGCATAATAATATGGCTGATACATCGGCAGCAGCTAAATCGCCAATTCGTTTCACGGGTGAACGACCCGAGAGACTTTAGGTAAGTGACTATTTTAATTTTTGATAGGTGTTGAATTTGTATTTAAATTTTTTGATAGGTGTGTTTGTGTGTGTAGTGTACTATGTATTTATTCCAAACAAGGTCCACGTCCCGAAGTACCTACCTATTAGTATGAATGGACAACGCGCGAGGTACAGGGTCGCGCGCGTATCGCAATGTTCTTTATACATTGCGTAGCCGAAATAAAATTGAAAATTGAAAAACGTTCACCTATCATTTCCGGGAAAATATATCACTATCAAAATATTAACAATAGCAGTCTGAATTCATACTTTTCGTTTTTGCCAACCTGTCAATTACACGCTGTATTTTTGAGCCGTTTGGGGTTGAAACTCTTGGGCCGTGGGGTCCGAGTGCTCATGCGCTTTTTAAGATCTCTCCAAACGTTTAGTTGACACTTCGCGTGACCCAAGGGCTGGTTTTTACCTCGGTCAGAGATTAAGCATTACCATACAACGTGGCAATGGCGCCAGCCTTTTGGGCACACTTCCAGTCGCTAGCGATGCGGACGAGTTTTATGACGCCATTTTTAAGTTACGAGTAGGTTTAAGTGTATATATAGTTTTAATTAGTGTTTTATATATAATGTATATAATTATGTATTTGAGAAAGTCGTTGTACCCAATTGCACTTAAATATATAATATTTTAAATACAAAATAAATTTTAGCAGTCGGGACCCATTCTAGAAATGGAGGCTTAGTGAATTGAGAGCACATACCTTATATTACATTGCAGATTACTCCAATCTACTGACTAGACGGCTGACTTTCTAGAATGGGTCCCGACTATACAATTTATCTTGGGTATTAATTTATTTATGTGGTGCCAAACATTTGAATTGGGCACCAAAAATCCGCCATTTTGTTTTTTTGATTTTGATATACCCAGTGTCACTCTCACAGTAAATACGAATCTAACCACACCTCTCAAGCTAAAATCCATCGAGCCGTTCAGTCTGCAGAGCGTGCCAAACAATTATAGATACACATATACATACATACTATCGAAAAACATAACCCTCCTTCTGGCGCAGTCGGGTAAAAATACCCTTTATTGATACGCAAATAAGTTTACTTTGCAAACTGTATTTTACATTAAATATTTTACAAAACGATGTTATTTGTCACAGAGTACATTATTTACTTACTTTCCTATTCTTATTTGGAACGCATAATATGGTTAGTTAAGATTGGAGATAGTTCCAGCAAAATCATTTGTTTTACATCTGCATTTTAATGGATTTCAAGTAATAGTAACTATGTACATAACGGAATGAAGACTAGGCTTAAAAAACTTTGTAACCAAACTAGAAAATTTCTGTGCTGTGCACTAAACGTAGTGCTTATATTCTCTTTGCTGTGCACGGTGCCTTTAAAAAAATCAAAATCCTTTGAAATGAAAATCTGTCATGCTCTGTCAAAAATAAAAACAAAAAGATGAAATGTGATTTCTTAGCACGTGTTTTGGATATTTTATCCAATTTTATCAAATAAGCGGTTCATATCATAGACGTATTAATTAATAATAATGCTAACAATGGTTTAATGCGAAGTTATTGAGCTAGTCGAGTAGAGTGTCGTTTCACGTGTTCTATGTGGACACACTGTCAAGTTGCTAGTTTGAAGTAAGCATTATTTACCTCTTTTATCGCTAGCAGGAAGAATTATATTGCAGGTAATGCAGAGCAGAGATGCTCATGTCTATTGTTGATTGCAAAAATTCTGCCTGATATTCTGTGCACTCTGTAGACTGAATGGTGTGTTTATTTTTAACAAATTGTGTACTGTAATAGTATATTATCAATTTTATTTATCCTATCCATCTGCCAGTTTGTCTGAATGTTTCACAGCCATTTTACTTTGATAGGTACTACTAGCAATAATATAAAAGGTTAAAAGAAAAAACTGTAGACCAGTCAAATTCATTTAAAAATCTTGTACCCTTTGACATGGTAAGTGTACAATTGCACATACTATGATAGATCTTGATTTGTTCAGGGCTTAAAAACATTTTGAAGTTTCTTAGTGACCTTCCAATTTAAGCCAATATTTGGTTTTCCAAATATTGACATAAATAGAAATATAAAATTAGAGTTATACTAGGGGTCTTGATAAACATTTTCCTGTTCGAAAACTGGCTTTCTATCAGTTAATAAGTTGAAAATCCAATGGCAGTGCCACTTCTCTAACACCAGTACTGGGTTCAATTTTATTCTCAAACCATCCACTCAAATAAACTCACAAAGATTCATCTATAATGGTCCATAATGGTTAAGCCGTTTGGGAGGAGATAGGTGACAAACACATAATTATACAGATGAATTATTTGCTTTCTTTGCAGTTAAATAAATCAATATTCTAAATGCCTAAATAATTATTGCTACTATGGAACCTACTAGTGGTATCTTTATGATAACGAAACCAGTCTTAGTTATTGAAATTTATGACTGGTTTTGTGATCATATAGTTGAAGTGGTGTTTAGGGATTTAAATTTTGTGATACATAAATACTTTAATTAACCCTACTTTTTATAAATCTAGTGTCAAGTTTGGGTGATAACAATATTGATGTTGATTTTTTTAGCCTTCTTGTCAAGTACTGACGGAGCTAAGGATGGATTCAAAATATACTTCTGTTGGTGTGGGAAACAACCTAAAATCAAATGGCCTCAAAAGAAAACATGCAGTAGAAAACATAAAAGCGAAGAAAATAAAGTTATCTAATGATAATGTCAATAAAACAAACAATATTAAAGTTGAAACAAATGGACATGATACTATTAAAGAAAATAAGGTAGTTAATGAAACAATTCAGGATTTGCAAGAAGCAAGGAGGCAATTGCCAGTGTATATGGTTAGAAACAGGTATGTTTTCTCTATGGCTTTTGCATAATTGCAGAATTAAAAATTGTTTATGTTTTGATAAATGACTGTAAATTAATCCTAAAATCAGAGCTTATAGTAAAATATTGATTTCAGAAGTATGAATTAACATAAGGGTCATTTTGAAGTTTTGCATAAAATACCCTTACATCAATCATCGTAAGGAACATTTATACATTTTACATAAAAGTCCCTTATGTTTATTCATACTTCTAGTATTGATATAGCATCAAGTATGTTCTTTTCTTTTTTTACAAAACATTGCCTCATACTAGGAATTAATCCTGTATCATGGGCTCATCCAAAACATGTAAACTCACATACACAAGTCACTCAGACTTTGAAACACCTATCTGAAAGCTATACAAATATTTGTTCCATGCAGGAATCAAACCCGTGACGTGACATGCAGTGTAGTATCCAATTGCTCAAACATTGTGCCATCCATGCCATCTTTCAATTTTCTATCAAATTTTCACTAACCACATTCAAGTAATTATCACTCAAGAAAATAATTTCTTGATTGTTAATAACATGATTGTGCTGATTCACATGAGTTCATATTCTTTATTTTTGTTTCAGACTCCTAGAAGAAATTAAAAAGAATGAGACTATGATACTGATTGGTGAGACAGGCAGTGGTAAAACTACACAAATTCCACAATTGATCCACGAGCAGCGTCTTGAGGGTGCAGGTACCATCGCTGTGACCCAGCCCCGTAGAGTAGCTGCCATCACAATTGCTATGAGAGTAGCTGCTGAAATGAACACTGAAATAGGATCTATTGTTGGGTGAGCCTAATAATACATAACTATTATTTCTTCAAAATTGCTACAGATATAGCTTTTAGCAATAACCACTCATTGTTACACCATATTAATTTTAAGTTCCTACTGTATTTTCTATGGTGTAAAATAAATAGTGTATTTATCTATCTATATACACTTTGGGTTTCATTAATATGACCGAAACTTAACTATTTTAATATACTTTTACAGATATTCAGTAAGATTTGAAGATGTAACAAGTCCAAGAACTAAAGTGAAGTATTTGACAGATGGTATGTTGCTAAGAGAGGCCATATTAGATCCTTTGCTCAAAAAGTATTCTATTATAGTATTGGATGAGGCTCATGAACGCACAGTGAGCACTGATGTTCTGTTTGGTATTGTCAAACTCGCACAGAAAGACAGAGCTGATAAGAAATTAAATCCTCTGAAGGTAATTACTTAGTATTATACAATTTATTATTTATTTAGTTGGCCTCTAATATCTTTATAGGTTGTTTATTCATTAATGGCTCAACTTTATAAATAAACTAGGTACTTAATGTAAATAATATGTAAATAACTGTGTATTTTAAATAAATTATTATTATTAAAATACCTGCCCTCCATGCTTTCAGTTCCATCTTTGGTCACATGTAATGTTATATAGTCTTATAGCTTTCTTCAATAAATGGGCTATCCAACAGTAAATTTAATTTTTAATTGAAACTGGTAGTTCCTGAGATTACTGCATTCAACCAAACACACTCGTCAGTTTTATAATATTAGTATAGATATTTGCCTTTAATACCGACCTTTAACTATCAATTACAGAATAAGACTGGAAACCAATTTTTAAATGTGCTTTGCTGTTATTTTCTGGTTGATTGTGTTTTGATTGACTTTGTAATTCTTTTTTTTTCCATTTCTTTCAGATAATAATAATGTCTGCCACAATGGATGTTGATACCTTTAGAAAATACTTCCACAACTGTCCAGTAATATATTTGGAAGGAAGAACATTTCCAGTTACCATTTACCATTCAAAAATGAAACAAGATGATTATCAGTATGCTGCTGTGTGTACAATATTTCAACTTCATGCCACTACTCCTGCAGAGTAAGCAATCATTATTATTTCAAAAGTAAAACTTTGTCTATACTTTATTTCTAAAAAGGGGTTCACAAATACACATTTTACTGAACATGACTATATGTCTGTATTACATTTTCAGCCATGATTTTCTCGTGTTTTTAACGGGCCAAGAAGAAATTGAGACAGTCATGTACAATATCAAGCAGATAGCAAAGGTAATATTAAAACTAATTAAGTGAATTAATTAGCTATCTTAATAATTGAGCTACATTAACAGTATAATTACCATTGTATTTGCTTTTATGCTAGATCAAATATTCCAGGAAGCCACAGGTCCACCTATTAGGGTATGCCCACTGTACGCGGGCTTGCCGGCCGCGAAGCAGCTGCAAGTGTGGCGGGAGGCGCCGCCTGGAACCAGGAAGATCATACTGGCCACCAACATAGCAGAGGCCTCCGTCACCATTCCTCGCATCAAGTGCGTCATTGACACAGGCGTTGTTAAAGAAAGGTGCGTTTACTAGCAAGTACCTTAGTCAAAGTCCACGTCGGATTTCTTTTTCTGAATGCTGCCCTTCAGAAAGAGAATTAAACTAAGAGAGATTTTTAAATATTAAGAGATTAAACTTTTAAGCACTGTTATTTAAAAAATGACGAACCAATCATCGAATATTAATTGAACCAAACAATTTAAAAAACAGTGCCTTCTTATTAACTGCGTCTACTCTAGGCAAGCCGATCACAAAGAGAAAGAGAATACGTACGTTGCGGTGTGTTTATGGTGGATAAATGACAGTGTCGTGTGTGTTGCAGGACGTGGTCGGGCGGCACGGGCGCGGAGCGGCTGGCGGTGCGCGCGGCGGCGCAGGCGGCGGGCTGGCAGCGCGCCGGCCGCGCGGGCCGCACCGCGCCCGGCGCCGCCTACCGGCTCTTCACCACCGACGACTTCCGTTCGCGCCCGCTGCATCAAACGCCGGAGATACTTAGGTACAAATGTAAATTACACACTAACATTTTTTATTATTTTCATTGTGTCTTTAAATGTTTCTACACTTTTTACAACATTTAAATAAAACATACCTCATAACATTCTATGATATTTTGTTACTATTGTATTAATTTGCTCCTATTGTTGCGAAATCTATGGCGCCTCATAGGAACTAAAAACTACGAAATCTTGCATCGCGCAATTAGGATTCTTCGCGCGATTTGAACTCATACAATAGCCCAATCGAGCATTTGCCGGGATCTGACATGATATCAGTTTGGTCGGAGGAGAATCGACGATGACGAGGACGATGGACATGAGACGCACTTCTTACTGTGGCGACACTCGGTGGGAGCATTTATGTCCAACTGTGGACGTCCTGCGGCTGAAATGATAATGACATGGCCCTTTTCAACGGAGCTGTGTGTGACTTTACACCCTGTTTCACATATTTCTAAACTATTGTATTAATTTTCTACTGTTGTATTAACTACAGATGTCCACTAGCATCGACCCTTTTGCTGTTAATAGCGGCGGGAGCGGAGCCCAGTACATTTCCGCTGATCGACACACCACCACCTGATTCTGTTAAAGCTTCGCTAAGTTTACTCAAGGAATTAGGTAACTATTTTGCTTACTTACTAAATTGACAGAGCATGCGTATGCTTCGGTCGGCCGTTGCTAGAGATGGCATTTTTAAAACTTTCGAGATAAAACAAGCAAGTCAGTGTCACTTAGAAATTAAAGGTGGCACGTGACAATATTATATAATGTTCGTGACAGTGCAAAGTAATTGTTAGTCGCAGCACGGTGAATTCGTGCTCTTTGAACTCGGTATCCTAAAGTCTACGTTGCAAATACCGAATACGTGACATGTGATTTTTATGTCATTGACATAAGGTTCGAATTGCAATATTTGACGTATTTTCGTAAAACAAAACATAAAAACTGCGGCATGGCATCACTTTGTGTATATTCCAATCGGTAATTTCTGTACCAATTATAAACTATTGTGTTTTCTGTTACAGGCGCCATCGACAATGAGGTAAATCCGAAGCTGACAGTCATTGGGAAGAAGATGTCGACTTTTCCAATAGAGCCGAAATATTCTAAAGTTTTATTAAGTGCCCCGGAATATAACTGTTTAGAAGAAGTACGTATATTCTTGAATGTTTATTAATTGTCGCCTGTTGTACTTGACCGCTGGCGGTCAAGCGGTGTGTGTCTCAGCAGTGACTAGCCATAGATATAGTGCTCAAGTGTATGTAAATACAGTAGAACGGACTCTTTATTCCCTAGTTATTCTCTGTTCTCTAGCGTTTGGTTCTACTCCTAATATTTCTTCCTTCGGATGATAGTGAGGGGAGAAAGATAGCACTAATATTAAATATTATGATCATGTATAGATATTCATCATTTACACCCCTATTTTTTAATTAGTGCACGAAAAAATGGGGCTCAATCAGTACCCATTACTGATCATATTTGTGTGATCAAAAGTACAAAAAACGAAATCCCAAAATTGTCCTCGAAAATTTGTCATTATTGGTAAATTCATAATTGAATCATATTCATAACAGCCACTACTAGAAAAACTAAGCGCAGTGTTTTTCCATTTTTATTGACATTTTTTTATAAACGATAACCTGTACAATGTTTCCATAAATTGAGTGAGATTTTGGGATATAAACAAACGCTCATAACATTGCTGTTTATGAATATTATGCATTGAGACTTTACTTAAATAATAACAAGACCTTTTCTAATAAGCCCTTTAAGTATTTGCCATAATTAAAAAATAGTGGTGTATATGTGTGTAGAATTGCTTGCACATCCAGCACATCGTTTCTGTGCGCGTAACCTATTTTCTATGACGCCAAGCACTTCAAGACCTTACGCACACAGAAAAAAAATGTATGTGAACCTGCAAACACATTCAAGACCAACCCACCTTGGTGAGGTGGAACAACTATATACAGCTATAGTAGTAGTGAATGTAGCATAAATTAAAATTAATTGGTTTTCGGTTCCAGGTGCTAAGTTTAATAGCGGTATTATCCAGTGAAAATGTGTTCCACACTCCAATGCACAAACGAGAAGAAGCTATAAAAGTGAAACAAAAGTTCTTGTCGCCTCTAGGAGATCACATAACTCTTCTCAACGTATTTAAAGCTTTTTGTAAAGCACCCCTGAAAAAGGTTAGTTAAAACAAGTAATAGGTAGCATCCAGAGCGGCTCCCTCCCTCCCCTCCGCGGCTTAAGCGAAATGGGTGGTACAAGTATCTCCTACCTCCTAGATAGACGGTATCTTTTCGTTTGTTGTGCGAAACAAATTTTCCGTAGTTGTGTAACGGATACCGCATAGGTCTGAACGAGCTTTTATGTATCTGTATATAATCAATTTATGATAAACTAGCTCCTGCCAGTGGCTTGCCTGCATGAAAGTCGGTTTCTCCATACAAACTTCCAACCCCGTTTTACCCCCTTAGGGGTTTTTTATGGTAGGTAAATCATCCTATGACAAATCCCGCCCTTGGGCGGAGCGGGAAGTAGTGTCAGACTCTTACTGACCAAAAACCTACTCCGTTCCTTCGTAGCCTATCGTGCCGGAGCCGGGTATTCCTTTCGGAAGCTGACCCATGACCCCAGCTGGCTTCGACCCTGCCTGCCTGCAGCTAGCAGGCTGGGCCTCTACGGTTTGCTGACGGGTTCCCTCTATTTGGCAGAATCTTAATACTCCGAAATTTATTTGGCATAACACACTTGGCATAATCTGCTTTAATCGAATATTTTTAAGGCATAAAAAATATTTTGCAGAACTATTGTTTGGCAGAATGTTTACATGTCCGAATTTACGATGGCATACTTTTAACATGGCAGAATTTAATTTGGCATAATTATCTTTGTCATAGTTATCATTACGCATATTTTCGTTTCGCCGATTTACAAAATAACTTTTTGTTACTAACCAAATCCTCAATTGCACTTTTTCCATTTGCCAAATGATTTATTTGCCACATTTTCATCACACCGAAAAAATTTTTTACGAAATTTCGGT
The DNA here is from genome assembly GCA_958295575.1 of Leucania comma. Taxonomy (NCBI): domain Eukaryota; kingdom Metazoa; phylum Arthropoda; class Insecta; order Lepidoptera; family Noctuidae; genus Leucania; species Leucania comma. Next base: position 11,701,022 of record OY282468.1, read on the forward strand.
CATAAACATAAAGATGGTTACTTGGTAGCATATGTTATACATTAATTCAAAATGGTGTCATAAAATTTAAGATGTTGTGCTACAAAATTTAGTGACAGAAACGAATCGCTGCAAAACCGACTTTACACAGTCTTGTCTGCCCTACCCCTAGAGTGTAATTAAATCCCGCGTAGGCGCGGAGGGGTGGGGCGGCCCGCGAGTTGAGGAGCAGGTGGTTTAAAGGGGTGCCACCGCGGCTGAGGCCGAAGCTGCGGTGGTAAGCGTTTAAACCATCTGAAACCAAACCCAAACCCCGCAGCGCCGGAGCCGTGACAGAAAAAATGCTTGCTGCATGCTGCATGCCTACTTGCATGCTGCATGCCTGCTTGTATGCTGCATGCCTGCTTGCATGCTGCATGCTTGCTTCCATGCTGCATGCCAGATTGCATGCTACATGCCTGCTTGCATGCTGCATACCTACTGCATGCCTACTTTATGTTACATACCTGCTTGTATCCTGCATGCCTGCTTGCATGCTGTATGCCTATTGCATCTTGCATGCTTGCTTGCATGCTGCATGCCTGCTTGCATACTGCATGCTTACTGCATGTTGCATGCCTGTTTACTTGCAGCAAGCCTTAACATTATCGATTAACATAACAATTACCATTAACATTATCGTCGTATGTGCGTAGCGATAAAAAAGTATTTTGTTAAAAAATAGTATAGATGAAACAACTGTAAACCCTTTATGATATGACAGTTCTGTCTTTTAATGTCTATAGATATGAAATGTATATTAAAAGAAGAATCTGCCAAAGAATTTTCTGCGATATAATGGTTCTGCATTTTAATTATTATGGACATGAAGTTTATGCCTTAGGATGATTCCGACTAACAAAATTATGAGTTTTGAATGTATGATAAATGAGTGTAAGTGCGAATAGATTTTCTGCGAAATGAAGTTTATGCTATCAGTTATTATACAAAATAAAATTATGACATAAATAGTTCTGCTATAAAGGGTAGACCCTTTGCTGACAGCTCCTTGAGCCGCGCGGGAACAGAACGCGCCGTCGACGACTTGGGCTCGGTCTGGTCGCTTACCGGACGATCGGACAGCGTGCTACCCATTGCACGCCGTCCGCAAGCCCGCGCCTGCGGTGGCCGGAAATTGGGATCGGATTCCCGGTGGCGGCTGGGGCGAGCGCCCCGTTGCCTCTGCCTGATGCGGTCGGCCTCCTCCTTTGCTAGCATTACTGCTTCGCAGAAGGAGGCGACCGCCTGCTATCCTTCTTCACTACGGACCATGGCCTGAACCAAGGCTCGGCGAGAGAGATCGCTGACGCCGATCGCCCCCACGAGGACACGGCGATGCTCCGCCCAGGCGGGGCACACCTCTACAGTATGCTCCACCGTGTCCTCTGGGTGTTCCGCACAGTGGCGACACCCGGGCGAATCCTCCGCACGAATCCGGAACAGGAACTTAGCGAACTTGCCGTGTTCGGTAAGGACCTGCGTCGTGCGGTCTTTCCAGCCACTCCTCAAGGATGGGCCTTATCGCCTCGATTGTGGCGCGCCCCGGCTTATCCATGTTATTCTTTCTTTGTGTATTTATGATACAAGTACCAAAAATTAATCTACCTACTCCGATCACTGGCCATAATAATTTTTTATGTATATTTTTTTCAGCAATGGTGTAAAGAAAATTATCTGAATCACAAGAATTTGACGTATGCGTGCGAGGTTCGACAACAGCTGCTTGCAATCTGTCACAAACTGAATCTGACTGTCTCTAGTTGCGGGCAGGCATATGATCAGGTACTGTTATAGTTATATGTTACTATGTAATAATAATAATCCACAACTATCACACAACGTCATCTAGTCTCAAACTAAGCAGAGCTTGTGCTATGAGTACTAGACAACTGATAAACATACTTATATATTTCTAAATACGTACATATTGTAGATAAATTACACCCAGATACAGAACAAATGCACATGCTCATCACACAAACATTTGTCCAGCACTGCGTTCCAATTTGAGGTTAGAGTTAACTCTAGTGACGTCATCAGGTAGATACTCTACGTCATTTATGGCCGCTTACACCAACCTACCCTGCTAGGAGTTAGAGATAGTTTGGTTAACTTTAGGGTAGCCACTCGAGTTATAAAAGAACGATCCTGGGTCGTAACTCTATCGTACTCTGGTTGGGCCCAGCAGGGCCGAAGCCTACTAGGGCCAAGGGTTAGGTGAAAATGAAGCCCTGGGTCGAAGGCATTGAATGGAACAGGGTAGGTTTTTAGTCAGTAAGAGTCTGACACTATCTCCCGCCCCACCCAAGGGCGGGATTTGTCATTTGATGATTTTACCTACCATAAAAAAAAGACCCTACTCTGGTTATTTCAGAACCTGTTAAGCTTCTTTGACTATTCGACGTATTTCTGGTGGTTTCCATTGTTGTTTCTGGCTATCAGGAGTTGTTTGAAAACAGTAGCGTGTTTACCCTTAGTCGACGGTCACGCTTGTGCGCACGGATATCGAGGGACATGCCTTGGGGGCGTGGCACGTGGCGCCTCGATCTGGGCAAACGACCCTTAAAATCGAACAACGGCTGTACGCTTCATTCATTCGCTTTGCAATTGCGTACAGGGTACTACTGATGCGTAAAAAACCAAAATGCCGAGTTGTGCAGTAATTATATGCAAAAATAGGTCACATATCATCAACCTGAAGACAAATGGCGTATCCTGCCACCGGTAATTAAACAATTAAGTCACTGTTTTATATTTTAAATCAATTTTTAAATATTTCACGAACTCAAGTTCGGAACGACACGAACTAGACCGAACTAGCCCGAATCTTCCCGAACGCAATGACCGCAATGACCGTTCAAGATTTAGAGAGGTGCAATCGAGTGCGTGAGGCTGATTTTATCGATATGCGTATTATTCGCAGTTCAATATATTTTTTTACATTTCTATGAATAATGTCGTATTACATGTATAGTAAGAGTTAAATTAGTTATTGAATGAATGTTGTTTGAACGAACTTAAGGTATTGTTATTTCAATACCCGTGAACATAAATTGACATTATATCTAAAGATTGAGATGATCAAAAATTATAGTACAATATGATAAGTAGCACGATAAACAAGTATAATTTTATACAGTTATTTATTTTTGGTCAAAAGTTACAATATTTTATGTTCGCTATGCAAAACTATTAAATCATTATTTTTTTAAATCTGGGTATTTGGTGTTTTCGTACGCCCTAGTTGTAGTGGAGCTGGACCAGCATTGATCCAAGCATTTTTATCTTGAATATAATTCTCCAACTTATAATAATATAATTTCTATTCCAACTCCTTCTGTTTTCATGCAGTACGACTGTGTAACTCACTTCCAGCAAAGATTTGTGATGAAAAAAATATCTTTTTTTGCGATTCGGAAAAGTCTTTGAGAAATTTTGGAATTGAACCATTTACATAGGTAAATTTATACGGAATCCTTGGTGCGCGAGTCGGATTCACACTTGACCAGTATTTTTTTGTTAGATGTATTTATTTTGAGTAGTTAGTGTGAGTTATTTCATCATAACGAATTCGATCCTGTCAGCATCAACTACCTACAATTTGTTTAAAATTAAAACGAGTTTGCTAGATGACGCTATTTTGATTCCATAGAAATTTATGTTAACGCTAGCGAGTTTGAATACGTGTATAAAATTTACCTAAATGTTTAAACCAACTCTGAATGTAGGTAGTAACATAAGATTAAAATCATATAGTTAAGATTAAGTAATATATTGTTTAATAATAACAGCATGATATTTAACAGAGAACGTTCCCTTGAACCGGTAATACCATATAAAAAAACTAATTCCTATTTTATTTTATAATCATTACTCACTTTTCGGATAAGTATATAAAAAAGAAATTATTTAAAGAAAATTAGACGAAGTAATTAAATTACAAGAATATGCTGAAATTAAATATCGATAACAATTATCGACAATCGGTTCGATGCTCTAATTGCCTGCGTGTGCATTGAATGTTTCTGTGCTTACAAGCAAATGCCCCGCCCATTCTATTTATGTGTGCTATTAGAAATTGATTTAGTGTAGCTGCTTTCTTCTTAGTGTGCGTGTACAAATTTTGAGTGTGTGTCGTAAATACACTATTTGTGAATGTTGTAATGATTTTGGTGGGAGATAAGCGGTTGCGCAAGGATTTCTTATTACTTTGCAATGAAGGCATATCTCCGGATATCTATGCTTGTGCGACTGTGTGGAGTAAAGGCACAAAAACACAGACACACAAGGACAACCCTGTTTGTCCTTGTGTGTCCGTGTTTTTTTTTTAATTCGTTTCTGATAGTAAAAGATTATTTTTGTCAGGAAATAAGTTTCATTGATCATTGAACTAGTTCTCACGTCTGCGATCCTACATACTTTGTTTACGTTTATGCATCTGGATATGCACGCCAGTTGTAAACTGGACTTTCTGAAAAACATTACCAATAGATGAAAATCCGAGATGTCTCAATGTCCGTACCGTTTCCACTATTCTGTATTGAAAATGCCTTTCATTCACGGTCTCAACATGTCTAAACTATGCCGTTAAAAAAGTTATTACGTTTTAGGTTCTAAAATGTCTGCTGTGCGGTTTATTCACAAACTGCGCGTGGCAGCGAGGAGGCGCTCACGTGGCGGGGCGCTACGTGACGGCGGCGGGCGCGGCGGCGGCGCTGCACCCCGCGTCGGCGCTGCACGCCGCGCGCCCGGCGCCGCCCGCGCTGCTGTACACCGAGCTGCTGGCCACCAGCCGCACCTACATGCTCACGGTGTCGGCCATTCAGCCGCAGTGGCTGCACCAAGTTGCGCCTGAATACGCGCGCCGCTGCCGAGCCAATCGGTGACGACGGCTCCCATTCGATATAACGGTCATTCTTTACTCTTTGATCTGTTGCAGCGCGACTGCTAAACATTCGGTGAAGAGTAATCGACACAGGACCGTCCATTGTTTGCATTCACGGAAGAAGTAAGGCGAACATCAAAGGCTTGAGTCCGAGCCCAGCGACAAGCAACAGAACACTATGTAGGAAGGTAATGTACACCGCTTGTCGTTGCCGCCGTCCTAGTTGCTTGTCGCCGATGACGGACTTAGAACCACATTTTTATGGCTTGATTGTGACGAGTTAACGTTTTTCGCTTATATATGTATATAGAACAACTCTTATTACGTGTTCATGCATTTGTTTACTATACTGTAATTTGTGTTTAAGGTAAATTTAATCGTTTTCTCGATTTTATATGGAGCTATGATTATTAACATAGTGTTACATTTAGCTCTACATAAGTGTGTGATAAAATTAAGTAAGTGTTTTAAAGTTAATTGTCTTGTTTTAAGGCACGATGTTGTAAAATGAAAAATATAAAACGTTAGTACCACGGTAATATTATCTATACAGTATTCCAACTTCATACAAACGGACGAAGCGCGAGCGAAAAAATATCAGCCAAGTTCAGTACATTTTGACCAGTTAGGCGAACATAAATGAATTTTTTTCGCAATTTCAGGTTTGGTGCCATAGTAAAAGTTGTTTGATATCATGACTACAATCACGTGTTTATGTATCGTTCACTAATTACCAGTCACCCTATATATAGCGCGGCATGCGTGCGGCACGCAGACCGTCGCGACTGGCGCAGTGACGAACCGACGATGTGCTGTTTTTAAACCGACTTCGAAAAGGAGGAGGTTCTATGTTCGGCTGTATGTATTTTTTATTTTTTTTGTATGTTCACCGATATCTCTGTCAATTGTGCACCGATTTCGAAATTTTTGGTTTTGATTGAAAGATTTTACTTCCCAATTGGTCCCATAAAAATATCTTTTTGATCTGATGATGAACTTCGAAGATATAGAACGGAACTCTTCAAAAAATCATAGCAGAACTGTCGTAACAAGTAGAATTGCTTTGTTTATACTCTGATCTGATGATGAAACCGGAAGGTAGGTAAGAACCGGAATTCTGTAATAAATCCGTGTATCCTAGCCGTGTTTGGTATTATTAGAATTGTCATGATGATTTGATGATGGAACCAAATGGTGGAAGGTGTCTGTTTAAGACTGAGGGTTTTTTTTATGGTAGGTAAAATCATCAAATGATAAATCCCGCCCTTGGGTGGGGCGGGCAGATAGTGTTAGACTCTTACTGACTTAATATTTACCCTGTTCCATTCATTGCCTTGGATCCAGGCCCCCGGTGTTCATTTTCACCTGACCCTTGGCCCCAAACCTAGGTTTTGATTTTAGGTTCACGATTGACTGAGGGGTACTACAACTAAAAAGTGTGAAATAAAAACTAAAACTGTTTTTTTGTAAAGTTTTTTTTTTATCAATAACCGTGCGATTTTTTCACTAAAAATATGTTCAAGAACATATTTAATAGGACGAGTAGGATATATTGTATTGTTTCTGGTTGCATGACAGAAATAACTTTTTTTTAGATTACCTTAAAACTCTGAAAGGTAAGACTGAAGTAATTTTACTCACTAGTACGTACGTACGTAATGTGTCTTTTTAATGGATAAGTATTTCTTTTTTTTTCCCGAATAAAAAGATGTCTGGTTTAATAAATAAAGCGAAATGGAGTAAAGGAAAGTGATTGACACGAGTGAAATAAGTAGTAATAGGCGGTTCATGAATCATGACACGCTCGTGTTTAAACCTCTGGGCATGTGTGTTTTGTTAGTTTGGGGTACACTACATAAATACGAAAAACTTTATTCTGACAGTACAAATACGAATTTCAAAATACCGATTTTCATAATTCCGAATGGTTCAAAATTCCGAATATAACAACCGACTTATCATTACTCCTATTTTTATAATGCCAAAATTTCAATATTCCTAACGTTTATAATTACTATTCTCGAAATACCGAGTTTCAATAGATCGAATAACAAAGAGTCCGACTTAATAATAATTCGAAACATTAAAAATACGAATTCCGATTATTAAAATACCGATTAATAAATTCCGAAATAAAAACATCTTGTAAAACTGAATAGCAAAACAAACACATAAGTGTGCAAGCATACATGCAACATGCAAGCAGGCATGCAGCATGCAAGCGGGCATGCAACATGTAAGCAGGCATGCAACATGCAGCAAGCATTGTTTCTGTCACGGCTCCGGCGCTGCAGGGTTTGGGCGGCCCCACGCGAGCTTATCGTAGCAGATGGTTTTAACGCTCACCACCGCAGCTTCGGCTTCGTTTCTGTCATTAAATTTTGTAGCACAACATGTTGACTTTTAGTTTATTCGAAGTATTGAAAATCGGAATGTCGTTTTTCGGACCGAGAACCCTTCGGGCATTTGATTCTTCGAACGTATGAAAATCGGAAAACTAACAAATCGCATTTACGACTTTCAGTAAAATAAATTTCGTGATTTTTAATAATAGACATTATAATTCTTAAGTATTATGAAATTCGGACTTTTGAAAATCGGAACATCGACATTCGGAATTAAATATATCGGAGTATTTGGGTGTTCCCGTTAGTTTGTATGATTCAAAGAATAGACGTGGTATTTTATTATTAATAATAGTTGTGTATTTACAATCACAAAACTAAATGGAAACACAAAGTAGGCAAATGTAATTAAAATGCTGGAGGCGGGTAGCCCTATCGCATGTTTGAGTACCGCGCGGCTGTAGGCATTTATTTCAAAGATACGGCCGAGTTACAATACTGTATAGATAATATTACCGTGCTAGTACTTTCGCTGTTCAAAATGTTGACTGCCACAATTAATCTTAATGTGTGCTCAGAAATCATGTGCAGATTTGACCAATAATAATAAATATGTATATAATAACCAGGACCACATTTATTAATAACTTAGGGAATGATTGTTGTGATATAACACTGTTATTCATTTTATCTATAGGCATTCCGGCTATCGGTTGTACAAACTTTTACAGAACACAGTATGAACATGCACTACTATCGCACTAGGAACAATAATAAAAGACGTTTTTTGTATAAAACACAATTGGTCTGATTTTGATGTTTTGGTGTAATTTTGCAGGTGAAAGTAACTCGTACTTAGAGCCTCGGTAATCATTCATTATTTCCCAAGAGGACGCCGGCGTCCGCACACCTATTGTCTTTCTACTGTGTCTCTAATTACGGTATTCAACAGGTTAAAAAATTGTTTTTCGATTACTGGCTTTATTGTCCGGACATTATGTCGGTATTCCAAAAAAATTTTTTGCGTTTACCAAATTATTGCCCCGGGGCGTCGATATGTGTATTGTAAAAGTTTGTAGAGTAGACACCTTGTTTATAAAACATATAAAAATCCGCCGATTTTATTACAAAGTTTCTTACTAGTGTTATGTTTTTTATTGTTTTCGCTTTAGTTACTGTAGTTGGTTGTATATCTGTTATAATTAATTAATTAAGTAAATAAAATTAGAGCCAGTTTAGGAGATGAGACTTACATTTTTATTGCAACTATGGTATAGCACAAGGAAGTGGCACCGTGCAAATTAGGCTGTTGTATTATTACCTGGTGCTAAATACGAGGTTTAGGATCTAGGAACTTATAGCTTCGAATATTGTTAATGTAAATATTGTATGGTAGTGAATAAAGTTTTATCTAAATTACGTGTTTCATTTAAAGATTGTTTCCATTTCATTTTCATTACATAAATCAATTTTTCTGTAAGAAAAATACAATTTACAATTACAACCTTACAAATACTTAACCAATTATAAAATACTTACAAACGATACATTTATTTCTTCCACCTTCAAAATCTAAATAACATAGTTTGCAACACTAATTATTATGGCAATGACAACTCGTTTTAGTCCACTGACCTCTAAATAAATAGAGGTCAGTATTTTAGTCAGTAAAAGTCTGACTCCCTCTAGCTCCACCAAGACCAAAGGCCCAGCATGGGTGGAGTTGCGCAACGCTCTGGTTGCCGAAGTGGTAACCAGATCGTTGTACTACTAACAGCCTTGACAATACAAAATAGCTCAATTAATATAAATGCTTTGAAATATGTGTGTCGTTTGCTAGCTCAAACCGATACTGCTGTGGTGATCGTTGAGAATGCAAATGTGTCCTCACATCTCTGCACGAAGTGATGAGGAGAAAATGTGTTTATTTTGCGAAACTGAGGCACTTTTTTTCTATGCCAATGGGTATAATCGGGTTAAGAATTGATAAAAATACATACTTAAAATCAAAGAGTTGCCTAAAATGAAATCACGGTAGGTATCTACGGCCACTGGCAGCCTGCCATCGCGAAGCTCCGATCGGCATCTTCTTTTTTTGCACTATGTGTATGTGAATTTAGAGTTTTTGTTTATGATGATCGGTGAGAAATGCAAAAGGTATAAATAAAAGAAAAATGAGTTTTTATAAAAGTACCTAAACAAAAATCAACACCTCATGATGATCACGGGCGTAGGTACCTGGTATTACCAGGGGGGCAAAAGTAACGGGCGGACTAACCCTAAACTCAATTTGGGGCCCCATTGAGTTTAGGGTTAGTCCGCCAGTTCTGCAAGAAAGGTAAAAAGAATGTCAAATGGCTGAGCGAGCGAAATGAGCTCGAAAATTCAAGGTCCTTTGATAGAATTTATAGGACTTTTGAAAGTGAAAATCCAAGATGCAGGAGCAATTCAATCTTTTAATTAAAGTAGACTGATCTAATGAATATCTAAACTTGTGGGGTGTTTTCAATTAAAATAGCAAGATCTAATAGTACATTGTTACCCTAGGGGTGAAAGTAACTTATTTAGTCCCGAGAAGAAGTTTGGCGTCCGAGCGAAGCTAGGTCGCTAATATTCGAGGGACTAAATAAGCCTTTCACCCGAGGTAAACACTGTGCTTTTCATTACGAATAAAAAGGAAATAAAAATAAAAACCTGAGTCGTCGTCAAAGGTCGTCGTATGATTTTAGGTATGTTGATTTAGGCCGTAAAAAGTTTCCGACTACTGCTTTAACCTCTTCTCTTAAGAATCAGGCGTTGAATCCTTAATCTGACTATTGTATAATTAAAAAAATTCTTTCAGTAAAGATTTAGTAAAGTACCAATAAACAAAATTCTACAACAAGTTTCCCCGCCATTTTTTTTCTTTGTGGTCAATCGGCTATTCAGCCATCATTTTTCATTTTTATCAGTGAAAAATGGTAACTATTTCTCATATCTATGTTAGTTTTAAAGAATTAAAGAATTTATTGAAAGTAAATTATAAATAATTATGTAATTAAAAAAAAATATATATAGATACTTATCTCTTAATTTCAATTTTACATCGCGCTGTAAATGACTGGCTGTATAGAAAGTTGAGACATAGATCAATAGAAATGGGAAGATAGAACTAGTTTTTTTTATAATTTGACAGCTGTCAGTTGAAAGTGATTCTCCCTAGGGACGAAAAGTATTACTTTCAACCCGCTCCTCAGGCAACTTTAGACCTACTTTCAGCGTATGAGTAATGAAAAAACCATTCTTGTTGATAATTTATGGATATCGAGCTATATCGAGGGAATTATTAGATACCTGTTAGTTATGTAGATACACTTTATTACAAAAATAAAGGCAAGTGCGAGTCAGACTTGCGCGCAGAGGGTTCCTTACAAACTCACAGGTATGTATATGAAGTAACTATAGCAAATGGTTCAACTTATTCGCGGCGTACTATACTTTATTTTGTTTTTATAAATGCCTAATTACACTGGGGTACAATAATTCCCGGTTCAGGATTTCTTAAATTAATGAGATGAATTCATAAAAATAGTATCTACCACACTATTTGTTACATTACACTATTTGTTCGTTATTTAATTTTGATTAAATGCAAAGCAAGTGAGTAGGTCAATAAAAATACACTTTCACGACAAGTGGGTAGGTCAATAAATATACACTTTCACGAGACGATGTGGCATGCTGTAAACCAACTTTTTTAAACTATTCTTTATATGTAGTATCTATATGTACCCATATTCACAAAGAACGGTTAACCATTTCCTCTACGTAGGTATAGATACATTGAGAAGACTGACTTCACTAAAAAAAAACACTAATAAGATCAAAATAATTTTAATTTCGGAAGTCGGTGTTAAATAACTACCAAACAATAGTGAGAAACACCGATTTCCGAAATTAAAGTTATTTGATCTTTTTAGTAAAGTTGTTTTTTTTTTGTAAAATTTTTTTTTTTATATATAGGAATAGCTCGATTTGAAACGAAAGCGAAAAAAAATCTTTTCTTTATTTATTATTCATAGGATCGCGTTTGACCACTATCTCACCTCATGGTAAGCGATGATGTGGCCGACGATGGAGCACGCTTGCCTAGAAGTATTCATTCTTGACCCCTAAGTTGTAGCTATCAGGAAATACAGACTCTGGCAGGGAATTCCACTCTTTAGCTATATGTACAATAAATGTGTTCCCAAAACGCTTTGCACGTATGAGTGGGAGGTCCACCATATACCGGTGGCGCATCGTCGTACGTCTAGTGGTCTGATGATGGAACGGACTTACCGGAATTAAATTGTGCAATTCCAATGCACACTCCCCGAAATGTAAACGATAAAAAACCGACAGGCGAGCAACTCGGCGTCGATGCCCAAGACTGGAGTTTCGATTCCACAAATGCATCATTACCAATGATCTCCTTAGCTCGCTTCTCAATCGACTCTAGTGCATCAAGCTGGTATCTGGCAGATCCACCCCAAAGATGAGAGCTGTACTCCATGTACGATCGAACTTGCTTTATAAAGGTTGAGCTGTTCCGGCGTGAAATACCGTCTCACCTTTGCTACGATCCCCAATTTTTTTGCAGCCAGCTGGACCTTTTGCTTCGATATACGAGCCGAAATTGAGGGTAGACGATAGCGATACTCCAAGAAGCTCAAGGTGGTCGGTTATATATCGGCACGGCAACAGCTCGGAAACACGGAGCCGGGTGGAATTGACTCCGTTTAGCGGAAAAAAAACACGCCTGGGTTTTAGTCGCATTGAACTTGAACAGAGTGGCATCGCCCCAATCGAAGACTCTCTGAATGGCTGGATCTGTGACCCATTGGCTCGTGCGTCGGACACGTATCTCTCAGTAACAGTGCTGTCGTCTGCATACCCAAAGGTACCAGGCTTAAGCTAATCGTTAATGAATAACGTTTCCTTATTATGAATTTTGTTAAGTAGACATTATTCAAAATTGATAAAATTTGTTTTATGAGCTGTAAGTTGTACAAAAGAATCCTTTTTGACAATGTGTCCTTAATAAGCATTACTAATTTGCTTCTGATAATATACTTATTAGGTATTTATACGAGTGATCTATGCACATAACTATATGGGATAGATATCGCTGCTTTTCCGTGTTATCCCTTATTTTTGCGGCCCAGTGTGTTTGCGTAGGATAAATGAAAAAGTTTCAAAGTTAAGCTAGCTGGGTTGTTACGCGAGCCCCTTGCAAGAGCGAGCGAGACCCCGGGCAATTGTCCTGCTCGCCACCGGCCGCGACTGCCTAGGGGCAATCTTTCATACAGCGATTGGCTTATATGTGATTATGTTGATGGAATCAAAATATTGTTGAAATAAAGAGTTGTACATAGGTAAAACTCTTTTTTCAACAATATTTTGTTGTACCTTAATTATGTTTTCATTAAAAGCTACAAAGTTTACAAGCTGTTAAATAAATTACTTAATTACTATTTTAGGTTCGCTTACATCTCTTAACCTACGTTTTTTCACCAACCTACCAAATTGTGGATGTATTAGTGTAGATATATATCTTGGCTCGCATGGAATTCGTTCAGATACAGGGTCACTGGCAGCAGTCACGGCCGGTGCATCTACGATTTGTCAAGAGAGAAATACTATATGTATATGTGCCGTTGGAGAGTAAAGCCGCGTCTTACAGGTAGATATCGATATTACTAGACAGAATTCAATAATTTTTTTTTAAAATTTGGAATAGTATATTTTAATACAAGTGCAGAAAGTTTGTCATTGCGACTGAGGCGGAATTCGCTCGAGCCGATGGCGAGTGTGTTATTGAGCCGAGGGTTGCAGTGACAAATTTGCACGTGTATCAAACGACGTTTTTCAATACACTTACGAAGAAATACTTTCTCTGAAAATTACAATGCATTTTTGTTCATTTTGTACCGAAGAAAATTTTTCAAAGTTGTCATACATTTTAGTTTTGATTTAGATGGCAGCAGGCTATCACAAGTATTTGTTTACCTTAATCACAATATCCGGCAGCGGCAGCGGCGTTGCTTCTAAAGAATTCTCTTCAAATCTTAAATTCAACACTTTTTCACAAATAATACAAATAAATAGGTCAGATAATAGTGTTTAATAGACTTTTTCAATACACTTACTAGAAAATAGCCTCTTATCGAACTACGATTAGGTTCGATATTGCATATTTATCACCCGCGTGTTTTTTTTAATATAGCAAAACAAGGGTTTTTTTCATCCCTATTTCGTCACCCTCAAAGGTGATTATTATTTTTTTTTAAAGCAAAGAGGCGGATATTTTTAAGGTTTTAATATTTAATAAAAACAATGTGTTTTTGAACAGAATATAATAAATAGACATGATTACGTAAGCAATAATTTCTTAATACTAATAAATTAACCATTACCTGTGTTCTAAATTTAAAAATATTTGAATTTTTATTTTTTTAATATTAGGATGCATACAGTTTGATACAAAGGTATCAAACCGTATGCATCCTAATATTAAAAAAATGCAGGCTGAAGCTTTGCAGGTTGAAGGATAAGCAAAGGCTTATCCTTCAACCTGCAAAGGTTATGCGCGGTAAAAAAAATGAGGTACACCAATATTAAATAACTTATTCATTTGTGATAGTTGTGAAAAAGAAGATTTGTAGAGAATGCTTCGCCGTAACCAGAAAATATCCAGTTCCCCTGCATGTTGATTTTTAATATGTTGATAAGTTTCTGTGATACTTCGTGCTAAAGTCCGGAATCTTATTTGAGAGACTCATAAACTAGTTTTTAATTAAGTAGCATGTTATTCTAGTCACATACTGACACAGCTTTTTAAAACATTGTTAGTAAGAACCCATAACGTTGGACACCATTTTGTGGATCTGATTTACATACTATCAGATCAGAATGTTGCAGTCAGATTGAAACGAGATCGTAAAGGGGATTACTTTGATGGCTCCAGTTCCATATTCTTGAATGCTGTGTAAAAAGTTTCCATTCCAGCTTCTAATTAAAATAGCTCCCTGCCAAATTTAATTTCCTCGCGCACTTCTTTAAAATTTATTCTGTAATAAGCAGCAATGGAAGTCGTAAAAAAAGGATCCAAGAGAGAACTGACGACATTCCCCTCATTAAAATGATTCCAGCTGGAAGCGGAACAATGTTAATTCGATAATTATGCAAATTTCAAGAAATAATTCATTAGAATTTATGACGTACAGTAGGTGCGTACTGAGCGGAATCGGCTGTGTTTGAAGATACCTACTTATTTTCATGAAATTTCAGAACTTCCAGGGAAACCGATTGAGAGTTGTGATAAAACATTACAAATGCCACGAAACCAGCTTTCAGGTTACTAATTTACGTAGGAATAAAAGTCCTAAATGGTAGGAAATCAAAACATTTTTCACGGTTTTTTATTAGACGATGCTTTTTAGTTTAACTGTAGCTCATAAGGAAGGGTTTTGCAATAACGTTGTAGAGATAGATAGCGCCATGAAACCTTTGTGTTGTCGTACCGGTTGTCTTAGACAAAAAACAAATACACTGTTAAACAAAAAACCCTTATTGTTTGTAAAAAGAAAAAAAATAACAGGGTCTCTGTTATTTTTTTTCTATCTTCTATCAAAACTTTAACGGTGTATAGATTTGTTGCATTTTTTTAAGCAGTGTTATTATTTAAACTTGTACCGTTGGAATAGATAGGCACTATAGTTACTTCGCACTTAACCAGGCCACAAAGAGTATAGTAAATTTATACCAGCGCCAACATATTATTCAGTATTCTGTCAAGCCACCTTCATATTGGCGCCATTCTAATTTTGCAAGTCAAAATGAGACATGCTGAATCTTATTGGATACAGAGCTTCCACATTTCATTCATGTAAAGCTAATGCTGTATTCTTTACTCTAACTACACAGGTCATTTGTGTATTTCATTTATTATGCCCGTACCAAGAGGAGCTTAACTCAAATATATGTTTATTACCGAAAATATTTGAAGTCGAAAATGTTGCAGTTGGAAACACCATTATCATGGCGGTAAGTCCCCTCTCTGAAGAGTGGCTGAAGAGGCATCACGGTTTCCTCACTTTCCGCGTGACGTAGGTCGTCATCGAACATGATAAGTTCGGGAGGATCCTGCATAAGATTAAGGCTCGATATCCACCAAAGTGGAGCGGAGAGGAAATGAGAGGAGATGTTTTTTAATAAACCAATCCGATTTCGTTATTTCCACATCTCTTCTCCGCTTAGTTTTGGTGGAAATGGATCAAGCGGAGAGGAGAGGAGATATCTCATTTTTCTATAGAATTTTGTGCGGCGAGCGAGCAAGCGGTGCGGCAGAGATACGCTTGGGTGTCATTATTGTGTGAACCGCCTGGAGGACACGGTGGATCATACGGTGGATGTGTGACCCATTTGGGCGGGGTACCGCTGGGTCCTGGATCAGGCCAGAGTCAAGAGCGAAGAGGAATAGCAGGTGGTCGCCTCCTTTTGTTTAGTAGTAATGCTAGGGAAGGAGACTGCTGCACGCGTGTGGGAACGGACATCCTCACGCCCCAGCCGCCGAGACCCCGATCCCGACTACCAGCCACGGTAGTTTGCAGTCCGGCCGGCCGGTAATCGTCCGGAATGAGCCCAAGTCGCCAACAGCGCGTAGTGTTCCACGATCTCCTCAAAGAGATGTCGGCGCTAGGGCCGCGGGCATCTGAAAAGTAAATCCTTGGTCTTAGAATGCAAAGGGCAACTGTAGGACACAGGTGTGGTTTTAGTCAGTAAACTTTGACACGCTCTGCCGGCCCACCTAGAGCAGAAAAAGTTATTGGATGATTTTCCACCTTAAAAAAGGTTACAGTTAAAATATTTACAAAAGAAAAATTAATTACTAATTAACCGATTTTAAACTTCAGATGCATTAGGGGTCAACATGTTCCCCAACATTAGGGAATATGCACGTGACCCCAAATTGAATAAAATATTTTTATTCGTATTCTTTACTACTAAAAAAACATACCTACACAACTATTTTTAATTTTTTTCATAATTTAATAGTAAAATTTAATCATCAAAAAGTAGCCTTTTTGTAATTCCCTCGCAAATTTACAAAACGCAACGCTATTGGCAGACAAAGTTGTGACGACATCTTACACTCTGACGTCGTCTGTCAACAAATTGTTTAGATGGTTTCTGGTGAATAATTATATTGTTTCATCGTTTTTGCATATTATTCTGAGTTAAAAGTATTAAATCTTTATGAAGAAAGAGTTAGGACAAAGCGCAATCAGACAATCTGCCTAGAATAGACGTGTTCATGATGTCCACGTATTTTGCAACTAATTTAGATTTTACATCTGCTGAACTCAGAGGAGTAAAAGCTGCGAGGTAAATAAGTAACTATATCACTTAATACATGATTATTTTCATAGTTTTGTAAATATAACAAATATAACCTAAAATATGCAGCTATTTTTATTTTTTTTTGTCAGATCTGAACGAGAATCATATGGAGATTCAGCCATTGGATACGTGCAAGTAAAACGTATGTTTTCGTCAAAGTATGTAAACAAAACAAATACACTAAGTAAAAATGATTCTTAGAGGTACCTATATCACTTTTTTAATCTCTTTACTTACGTTAAAATGATCTTCACAACAGTATAAACGGCTCAAAGATGATACATTGTTTCTTCTCATTGCCCTACACCACTTTTTCCTCATATCTTCATCTTTCGGCATAGGTAAGGAAATATATTTTTTCAGATGCCGTTTTGTTGTTATTTTCGCACATGGGTACGACACAATATTTATAGTAATCTTTTCTGTGCTTTTCCATGGTAATCGATTGATTTAATCAGTCACTTTTTTAACTTTAAGAGCGAAACGCTTTGTTGTTGATAACAAACTCGTGTAATCTGACGTCACAGAATAAGCGCGCCAAAATGGCCACGTTTCAATCGCGCGAAAATGATAATGATTTTAATAATTTTTTTCTAGCTCAATGGATTATATTTTGAATGTGTTATATTTATTTTTGGTAATGTAATAACTAGTAGTAACGTTTAAAAAAAAAAAAAGTGTATGCATATTCCCTATCAACTTTGCCCAGTGTCCCTCAACTTGCCGGCTATCATTTTATAACGCACTCACGAGACGCAGAACATGTTATTAGACAATTTAAGGGAGTTGCGCGTATATATACGTTGCGTGTTGCGGGACATTATGCCCCCTAATGTATCTGAGGCTTTAGCTATTTTTACGCGTGAAGTATTTGTTGCAGGTATTGTATTTAAATCATCTCGTCAATGGGTGACTGAATGGAATGGACGCCGATGTTGCCTCAATTTTCTAGCTATTAGTATTGTTATGAAAAAAATAAATTCCCGTAGAGCCCTGAGCTGATATTGACATTCCCGGTGGTTTGCATTTCCCTCTATTATAAAAGCAAAACTTTGTACTCAGTTACCTCTTATTAGAACTCATCGTGAAACTTTGTAAGAAAAAATGGCTTATATCAAAAAAGATTTTATGTTGTTCAGAAACTTTGTCTTTTAAAACTTTATTAGATTTTCAGAGACCATTTAACTGCCTCATAATGTAAAATTACATGGGAATGGTGTATTTGGGCACAGATTAAATAATGTGTTCGGCCATATTAAACGAAGACGTGTGATGGTGTTTGACCGTGCGTGCAGAAAGGCTCTACTGCTGAAAAAATCTGGATGAAATTTGTCGAACGGGTAGATCATATCTTAGAATAACATGGGATACTTTTTATCCCGAGAGTATAATTTTCAACTATTATGCGAGCGAAACCGCTGGTAGTAGCTAGTCTATATAGGGACATATTATGTATATGAAACGAAGTCGGGATCCTTATAAGTATATTATTTATAAGTCAAGATCGGGTGGAGTGATTTTTATGATCTTTTATTTGTCGAATTGGTCTCGAGTGTCATTCTGAACTTCGATGAAAACGAAAAAAAAAAATAGTTTTGAAGAAAATTCATTTCTCGTACTTGGGTTTGGAAAGTTTTTTTTTATGATAGGTAGAAAGTTTTGGAGAAGAGAATGAATTAACGATTTTAATTCTATTTTAATGTTATCTTAATACAAATTTACACAACATTTATTTATTGTGAGGCGGTACAAAGTTCACAGGGTCGACAAACGAAAACATGAACTATAATGATATAATAGATATTCGTATTATGTTACTGAATTTTTTAGAATACAGCGATATTCTAAATTAATTAAAGCTTTTTTGATTTATGAATGTTGTGACATTCTCTTTCCAAAAAAAAAAAAACTAGGTAAGTGCGAGTCACACCGGCGCACTGAGGGTTCCGTAAACTGACCTATAATGTAAATCGATCTATTCCCGAATGGAATCTCGAAGATTTTTCCAGATCACAATTTTTTTTTGTAGCATCAAAATTACAGTTTTCAGATTAATTCCCATATCTTTTCCTATAAGACCTTGAATTATGTTAAATTTCAGGATTTTGGGGCAACTGGAAGTGCCCTATGAAAGTGCCTTGAGCGTGACGAAATATACGTTTTTTGCTATATAAATGGCCGTATCTTTTTTTTATCGTTAACTCAGAAGTTTGATTTTTTCCCAGTTTCAAGGGACTACAGATCTAAATATATAAAACTCAAAGGTGACTGACTGACTGACATAGTGATCTATCAACGCACAGCCCAAAACACTGGAGGGATCGGGCTGAAATTTGGCATGCAGGTAGATATTATGACGTAGGCATCTCTAAAGAAAGGATTTTGATAAATTCTACCCCAACGGGGATAAAATAGAGGATGAAAGTTTGTATGAAACTTTGTCAATTTTAAACCGATCGGGCTGAGACTTTGCATGCATATAGCTACTATGACTTAGGCATCCCCTAAGAAAGGATTTTGATACATTCCACCCCTAAGGGGATAAAATAGGGGATGAAAGTTTGTATAAATCTTCTTAGATTTTCGACTGATTGAACTGAAATAAAAGATTGGAGCTACTATGATGAAGACGTCCGCTTAAATAGGATTTTGATAAATTCAACCCCCATGGGGATAAAATAAGGGATGATGGAAGATGTACATTTTTTTGGCCCTAATTTTTTACACAAGCTAAACAAAAGTAAAGCCGCAAAAATATACCTAATTAATAGTAATACTTAACGCGAGCGAAGCCGTGGGCAAAAGCTAGTCTGAGTATATGATTTTAATTTCAACTCGATATCTCCATGCGTTTCCGAGATAAAGGGACAGACAGGCAGACAGACGGATGACAAAATGATTCTATAAGGGTTTTTTTATGGTAGGTAAAATCATCCAATGACAAATCCCGCCCTCGGGCGGAGCGGGAAGTAGTCCGTTTTTCCTTTTGAGGTACAGAACCCTAAAACATAAATAAACTATATTTAATTTTAACTAAAATAATGTCCATATAACTAATGTTAGTGACAAGGGTCTTAAAAACTATAATATACAGTGTTAAAATGAATAAAAAGTGTATGTGGAATACCAAAAACATAGCGAGATATCCATACAAATATACGCGTTCATATATGTAGTAGGTACTTGCTATTTGTAGGTGCAAACGCTGCGGTCCCATACCCGCTGCGGCTAATGGGACTTTGGAATGGATGCCGTCGTCGATAACGTTCTCCCTCGTGTCTGGTTTTTGTGTTTTTAGCGCTAATTGCCTAACTTTCTTCTAATAAATTACTTGCTTTTGATACGCCATCAATTACCACGAGCCGTTGTAATGAAACCAGCCTTGTTATACCTACACCATCATTTTCAGGATTTGACTCTTGTTTGTCCGTTTTTATTTCGTTTCAGTTGTTTATTCGTTCCTTTATTCTGTGATAAGAAAATATCACCTTTACTTTTCTTTTATTAACTTAGAAAAGTGGTAGATATGTAGGTATGTTTTAATAATGTGCCTTGATACTTATTTAGGAGCATATGAATAAGTAACAAACTAATCTTTACCATGTTACCTGCCCGATCGCTGCTTGTTAGGTGGAGATGTTAACAGAATATGAGATGAGAGCGCGGCCACGTACTCGCGTCTATATCGGCACTCGTGCGTACAAGTAGAAGTTGTATAAAAGCTTTGGCGAGCAAATGGTATATAGATATTTCCACAACGGTTACCTCTCGGAAGGGTCCGGTGTCTCGAGGGGCCGAGTTTGGACCGCGCTGCGCCACAAGGATCTCGTTACGAGTATCGTACCAATATATCCATATCTATAGGCCTACTTTGTTGTTACATTTATACAGAGTTTTTGGAGTAAAATCATACCTTCAATAAAGGGTTGTCTACAGAGTAGAGTACCTACTAGATTTATTGTTAGGTAATTCTTGGGACGTGATGTTTTCCTGTTATCTGTTTTTCCTCTAAAAGTGTCTCTCCAATTTAATGAAGGTTGACGTTTCTTGCTCCCTATATTACGGGTTCTATTTAAGTGCTAAGAGGTTCCAAGAATAAATTCAATAAAGTAGGTACTATGTTTTTTTTTTAATTATAACAGACAGGATCTTTTAAAAAGACCGCTACTTTTAACAAACCATTGGCATAACGTTATTTTTATAAGGTGATCAGTGGTTCTTCAGAATACATAGAAATCTTTTGCTTATTATTATGATTCTGTGTCGGAATGCCTTTGATGTCTTCAGTTTTTTTAATATTGGCTGCATGATCGTCTGATGCTTCACTTATATTTAAAAAAAATCACGTTTTGATAAAATTTTCCCCTCATTGTTTTTTATAGTCCTCTCGTGACTCAATAAAGTGTCGAATTGTATCAAATCATTTATTTGTGTGACTTGGAGGTGATATCTCAATTTGTTCGCAATTTCAATGAAGACTAGCCTGACGGAGTTTTAAAATTTTAGATGTTTATGTTCTCGTTCTACATACAATGACCAATTAACAATGGAATTGACCAACATACCGATTAACTTACAGCTAGACCATAATTACCAAATGCGTGAGGTTTATAGTGAAAAGTAAATTGGTTTGCTTCGACAAATCTCGCGGGAGAAGACGGGTGCGTTATTGAGTTTGTACCTCAATCACATCACACTAGTATTATAGGGGCGAAAGTTTGTGAGTTTGTGTGTACCTATATTTATAAATTGTTCACGCTCGGATGGCTGAACTAAATTCGATGAAACTTGGTACACGGGTAGACCATATTCTGAAAAAGCATACCTATATGTTTATGTTCTCTTAGGATGATTTTCAGGCATTCAACTTCGACATTTTGACAAAATCTAAAATAAGACTTCATCCTATTCACCAGTAAAATCTCACTAATATTATAAAACATCGTAAGTGTACGTTTTTTACTCCTTCACGCTAAAACGGCTTAACGGATTTGAAAGAAATTTTTATAATAGAATAGCTCATATCCTGAACATATATATAGACTATAATATACAACCTTATTTTTAGTAAATGCAAAACCCGCAACACGGGTGTAGTATTTTTATGTAAAGTAGTAAAAAGTAAAAATTTCATAGGTATCATGAAAAATCACAAAGTTATAAGCTTGTTACGAGTATGCTACCTGGCTGTTCACACAAACACATAATATGGTCTCCGAGTCATCCGAGCGACTGAGGGGTTGTTTTGCTCCCGCACCCAGCTGTGCATTGGCAATTAATACTCACAATGACCTGCCGTGACCTGTGTTGAAATAATCTTGGGAAAAATATAACATGGTGTAAAAATTATTGGAATAGATTCAGTTACTGATTCTGAACAAAGTATATTCAGGTTTCGCATATACTAAAAATAATGTTGTATAAATGTGATTAGTGCTCATTTCAATCGGGCAAAGCCGCGTGCAGTTGCTAGTTTATTTAAAATTTAACGGCACTGCTGTTTCACCCGCGTCTACCTGTAAAACATGCGGCTCGTGGTACGTAGATTAAAATACCGTTCGTGCATTCAAATGCAGATGTCAGTAAATAATAGGGTTTGTTTTTCAGTGTGGTTCCGTCAGCAGCAGCTTTAATTCGAGTTTAATTAAAATTCACCCGCCATAAATTACCTTCTTCCGGACAAGTTGCGTTTCACAATATGCGAGCATATGTCCCCATTTATGTTGTCTGTGGTCTGCTTTATGGGTTGCCAGTACTCAATATCTATCTTTATATAATATTTAATTCTTCTATACGTGTGTTTGTCATCTAACTCCTGTTAAACGGCTTGACCGATTTCGATGAAATTTTGTGTCATATATTTAAGTGGATCTCTGGATAGTTTGAAAATACACTTGGATACGGTAGGTTTTTTTATGGTAGGTAAAATCATCAAATGACAAATACCGCCGTCTCTCAGACTCTTACTGACTAAAAACCTACCCTGCTCCTTTCATTGCCTTCATTCCAGGGCCCTGGGGTTCATTTTCACATACCCCTGGGCCCCAGAAGGCTTCGGCACTGCTGGGCCCCTACAGTTTGCAGACAACTCCTTGAGACGCGTGGGAACAGTGCGCGCCGTAAACGACTTTAGCTCGGACCGGTCTATTACCGGTCGGACGGACAGCGAGCTACCCATTGCCCGCCGTCCGCGAGCCCGCGCAGTTTTCAGACAGGACAATGGTCTTCAGGATCGCTAGTACCAATATTATAAATAGAAGACATTTGTAATGAATGATGTGAAATGCAAAGATGTTGTTGTAGTGAATAAACTCAAAAACTATTAGATTGATTTAAAAAAATATTTTACCAGTGGAATGCTACTTGATCAATAACTGACAAGTATATCTGTCTTTGTCATTTATTGATAAAGTAGCAATGTTACATTCATATGGACGAAGCCACTGGCAGAAGTTAGTATAAATGTGCTTGTAGCGTAACATTTTGAAAATTTTGAATCGATGCATATCTATTACTGTAAAATATATTTGGAAGATAATAAAACGTCAGTGTTGTAGAATATCGACACGTGCCCGCGGGAAATAACGAAACATATTGCAATAGAATGGTAAACGTACATATACGGGCAACAAAATTTTATCGAAACACACTTTTCAAATCTAGTCGCGTGATGTGCGTCTCTCTAGTCAGCACGCTCGTTGCTAATAGTACCTTTAGAAATTTGTTTCCGAGCTAAAAGCTTTCCATATGGTGGGCAAAATGCTGTAAATTGTGTGAAATTAGGTGTTACCCTGGTTTGCCAATATGTTCGTTGACATTTGTTAGTGTTACAAGCTAGTGATTATTTATCTACTCGTATATACACCACTATTTTTTAATTAGTGCAAATACTTAAAGGGCTTATTAGGAAAGGTCTCAATAAATAATATTCATAAACAGCAAAGTTATGAGCGTTTCTTTATATTCCGAAATGTCACTCAATTTATGGAAACATTGTACAGGTTATTATTTATGAATGCAAGAATGTCAATAAAACTGGAAAAAACACTGCGCTTAGTATTTTCTAGTCGTAGTTGTTATAAATGATGATTCAATTATGAATTTACTAATAATGACAAATTTTCGTGGACAATTTTGGGATTTCGTTTTTTTTACCTTTGACTACATAAATATGATCAGTAACGTGTACTGATTGAGCCGTTATGCACTACTTTAAAAATAGGGGTGTATATAAAAGAAAGTCGTGTTAGTTACACTATTTATAACTCAAGAACGGCTGAAGCGATTTGGCCAAATTGGAGGAAGGTAGCTTAGAACCAGGAGAAGGACATAGGATAATTTTTATTCCGTTACTAAAAAAATCCAAAACCATGCTCATTTATTGGTATAAAGTAGAGTATTGTAGAGTTGGGTAGAGTAGGGTAGGGTAGAGTAGAGTAGGGTAGAGTAGGGTAGAATATGGTAGAGTAGGATAGAGTAAGGTAGAACGGGAGCGAAGCCGCGGGCAAAAGCTAGTTTTATTAATATTTTACATATAGTTGCTACTTGATACTCGACCACCACACTGGTAAAATTTATTACTTAAGATTAAGATTAGCAATGGATATCATTTATATATTTAATTAAACTTAAAGAACTATAATAATATTAAAAAAGGAACTTTCCTCCGCATCGCCGTCGTCGGGTAATGTGCTCAAAAGGCTGGCGGCATTTCCACGCTGTATTGCAATGCTTATACTCTGCCCCAGGTGAAAGCCAGCCACGCGAAGCGTCAACAAGCTGTTTCGATAGCTCTTTATATAATTTGTGAGCACTCGTACTACACGTTCTGGGAAAAAAAATCAAGCCCGAACCGTTAGGAAACATACCTGCCAACAAGGTTGTTATATTTCCGTCGCTTGAGGTTCTCTGCAGCCGTGGCGGCGGCACCAGCACAGCACGACGAGCTAGAAAAATGGGATGGCGGTACTCTTTATCGACAAGTAGCGCTTTACACTAAATGAATTGTAATCGTTATCTACATACATATACATACACCGATAAATTTTGGTCGTTTTAATCCCGCGGAGGGTCGATTCGGTACATGAAACACTATCGATTTAATTTCGTATATGCGTAAATTAATTCGAGTTTAAAAAAAGTACCTTATATTTTAATTTTATCTTTACAAATCGATAGTGTTTCATGTACCGAATCGACCCTCCGCTGGATTAAAACGACTAAAATTTAACGGTGTATATATATCTATATATATAAAAGAAAGTCGTGTTAGTTACACTATTTATAACTTAAGAACGGCTGAACCGATTTGGCTGAAAATTGGTGGGAGCTTGGAACCAGGAGAAGGATATAGGGTAATTTTTATTCTGTTAAGTAATAAATAAAACAAAAACAAAACCTGCTCATTTATTGGTATAGGGTAGAGTAGGGTAAAATAGGGTAGAGTTAGGTAGAGTAGCGTAGAGCGGGAGCGAAGCCGCGAGCAAAAGCTAGTCCTACTAATATTATAAATGCGAAAGTTTGTGAGGATGGATGTATGTTTGTTACTCTTTCACGAAAAAACTACTGAACGGATTTGGATGAAACTTTACAGTAATATAGGTTATTCATCAGAATAACACATAGGCTACAATTTATAATGATTTTATGTAGTTTTGGTCATAATATAACGAAACGTGTCAATTAAGTCGGAAAAAAATCTTCCATCTGAGAGCTATCTTGGCGTGCGCTGCCTAAACCAATGGAGTTACATAAAGATGATGTACCGCAGGATTGTTTGTCTTAAGTAGATCTAAATAAAAGTCCGCGACAGCATATATCTACCTTTTATGTGCAAGCCAGTACAACCAAAATTGTGAACCATAAATCGAATTAAATTTGGTACTATTTTACAATGCCCATTTAGTATATAATTATCAAACTCTTATCAAAATGAATACATTTCTCGCATTAAGTATTTAATGTAGATAAACTTTGTCTTTCACACTAAGTAATTTGGCCGAATAGTTTAAAAGTTATCACGATATGATTGACTTGAACGGAGCGCCTAACGCCGCGGCGGCGGCCGCAGCACGGGCGGAGCGCGAAGCGGCGTCGCAGTCGCGGGGGAGGGGCGAACAATGCAATCCAAGCAATGACGAGGCATCGCCGAGTGCGCGACCCGAACGCGGGCAGACGCGTGAGGGCAGACGTCATTGATGGTTGTGATCTCTATGCATTTTTATTGTCATGTCATTTATTCTTCGTCGTTTATCCTAGATAGCGATTAATTACTTTTATTTTTAATTCAGTCGTATAAGAATTGTTCTTTATTGTTTGTTTAAATATAGGATTTCGTTATTTAGATATATAGTTTTTATAAGTAGCAAATAAAAATATTAAGTACTTACCTACTTTTAATTTTCGTTTGATTACTACTTATAATTTTGTTACAGTTTAACGTATAGGTACCTACCTAACTAATTCGCTTTTAGGGTTCCGTACCATTGTCTATAAAAAACGGCGAAAATAACACGTTTATTGTATGGGAGCCCCCCTTAATATGTACTTAATTCTTATTCGTATTTGTTGTTATAGCGGCAACAGAAATACATCATTTGTGAAAATTTCAGCTTTCTAGCTATCACGGTTTATGACATACAGCCTGGAGACAGACAGACAGACGACAGAGGCTTAGTAATAGGGTCCCGTTTTACCCTTTGGGTACGGAACCCTAAAAACCGCAGCAAAATCCGTTGCGTAGTTTTAAAAAATTTAAGCATTCATAGGGAAAAAGAAAGCTTCTTTGTTTTATACTATGTAGTGATTGTGTATGATAGTGATGCAAGTAACATTGGTCCGACCTGTTTAGTTGTCAGTGTTTAGTAATCCGTTTGTGCTGGATAGGATAATCTCAAGCCTACTTTTTATAAACACACCATATCTACAGGTAAAGATTGATGAAGAAACCACTGGACTTAGCATTTTGAAATTTGCAGAGTTCTATTATAGCTTAAAATAATGAGCACTTAGAAAGGAATTCAGATAATTCCACCCTCAAGAGATACCCTCTAAATATTAGGTATAGGAGTTCAAAGATTGTATGGAAACTAATTTTGAAGTTAGAAATCTGGGATGTACGATGTGAAGGTACATTAAAAAAATATCAGTATTTTAAAAAAAATGTCACGTAACTTAATGTGGCAGACCAAATTCTACGCGAGCGAAGCCGCGGGCAAAAGCTAGTATATATATAAAATTGAAATAGCACTCACTGATTAATCACGAAATCTCAGAAAGTATAAAACCTACAACTTAAAATTTGGCAGATAGGTTCCTCATAGGGTGTAGACGTCCGGCTAAGAACGGATTTTACGAAACTCTACCCATAAGGGGGTAAACCGACTTTCACATGGGCGAAGGCGCTGGCAGAGGCTAGTAAATACTTAAATAAAAATACGTAAATGGGCTACAAATTGTTAAGCTGTTTATACGATATAGGTACAGTGCATAGTATTTCGGAATTTTTGAAGATTCTATTTTGTACAACAAACCAGTTTCTGTTAGGTTTCTCCACATTAACTTTGGACTCGTTTCATACCTTTAGGAAAACACGCCCTTAATGCTCAGCTATGTCATAAAAGAAAGCTTCGTGATAAATTTCATGTTCCTACTCACAGCAGTTTTAGCTGTGCGTTGATATGTCAGTCAGTCGGTTTCTATTTTTATATATCTATTTATATAAATAACCGATATAACCAAAAACCAATCACGAAATGCCTAAAATATGAAACCAAGGCGCGCTGACTTTTTTTGAATAAGTGGTCATTAGCAAAAAGGAAAAAAAACCCGGCACCGTTATTTATAAAATCAATTTCCCTAAATGCTCGTTATTTTAGGTAGCCTGCTAACCGTCTTAGCATTAATTTCTTTCTTCTCTAAAATCTTATTGTTTATAAAATCTCATTACAATTTGTTGCAAGATAGAGCCCGCGGGTACGCTACGGCGCAAAGTAATCAAATCGTTACACAGTAGATATTTAAGATATCTTTTAACCAATGACGCGAAAAATGGCGGCGCTTACGTAGAGATCCTCACGAAAGTGCTTATTTGCATCAAGATGAGAGGGAATGAGGAAAATGAAGTGTTGAAAATGAAGCGACCCGAATTGTAAATTTAATTACGAATTCATTAAAATTAATAGTATGTAATTAGATAAATTTTGTTTTAGTGATACGTCTGTAGAAATGTATTGATTCGTTTTCGTACCTGCTACCAGCTACACCTAGTATTAAGTGGATATATCATTCCATAACTTACATTATACGACTTACGGAAGGAAAACTATTTATGAAACTATAAAAAAAAAACGTCAGAAAGTCCAACTTAAAAGCAAAGAGAGTGTTACACAACTACAAAGCAAACTACCAATAAACTTCTATTAAAGGCTGTCATTATCAGATACGTTTTATTGCAGGCGTCGCTCCTTCAATATCAATTGTCAAGAGTCAGGAAGCGCAGTCTCGTGGAACCTACATCTCGCCCGTATAGTAAATCAGGACAGTCTCGTCCAGTATACGGCGTGAAAAATGCGTCGTCCTATTCATTTTGTATAGCTTCGTCTCTGTCACACCGGGTTCGTGAAGTTTTGAAGACGTTGTAGTGGGGTTCCAGGACAGTCTCCTCGTGAACATCCCACAGACGTATGCTGACATATTCACTGTTTGAGGTGTTCCTCCTTCAGAAGGCGATGAGACAATCTAGATCTATACTTCTAAAGCATAGCATACTTCTATACTTATTTGTAATTAATAAGTAAACTTAAAGTCTACTATGCCAATCTTAAATATTCTTTGATCAGTAAAATAGTATAGAATATAATTATATTATTGTACACCGAAATAGAAAAAATATCACAGAAACTTAAATCTGTGGGTACAAAAAGAATTTGGGTGTAAATATATTTCCACCGGCAGAAGCTATAGTACTCTATAAAGTACTCAATACTAAAGAAAATGTATATCTTATCAAGCTATACATTCGAACGAAAACTTCAAAGAATACTAAAAATGCTTTGCTTACAACCAGTTAAAGGATAAATCAAAGTAAAAGAACCCGTTTTAGGGAAAAACTCTTAGGGAACTCCCAAGCTCATAGATATAGTCCAGTCTCTTACTGAGCTAACCGCAAAGAGGCGTAACCAATCTATCTTGGTAGACAATGGGTTTATTTCTCTGTCGATCTAGATTTACTGTTATACTTACAAGGTGGGGACCGTCTGAGCGGGGAGTCCGGCTATGGGGATGACAACCAAGGGCTTATGCTCAGCTGGTGTCATCGGTCAAAATGTGAACACGTGCTCTGAATCATAAGTAGTGTGTTGAGTGTGAAAATGTCGTGTTTGTAATCAATTTATCTTGATAGTACCTAGCATATTTGTATTTGGACTTTACGCTACCGACGAGTATGATATTGCCGTTTTATGAAACTATATTTTGAAAGAAAAGAAAGAAAAAAGAGAACAACATTTGAACATACATTTTTATATTTAAGGTATGTTGTTCCTTTGTAGGGTTCCTTACCCAAAAGGTAAAAACGGGACATTATTACTAAGACTTCGTTGTTTGTCCATTTGTCTGTCACCAGACTGTGTCTCAAGAACCGCGACAGCTAGACAGTCGAAATTTTCACAAAGTATGTTTTTCTATTGCCGCTATAACAATAAATACTAAAAACAAAATAAAATAAATATTTAAGGGGGGTATACAACAAATGCGATATTTTTACCCTTTTTTTGCTCGATATCAACAATGGTAACAGGTAGGCCCTTGAAATTTCCTTAATTCACAAAATACTCTGTTGTATTTTTAATTTAATAATAAATAATAAGATTAAAATAAAATCAATATTTAAGGGGGACTCCCAAAAAATGCCATTTTTTTGCCTATTTTTGCTCAATATTAATAAATGGTAACAGGTGGGCCTGGTGGTATTTGAAATATTTACAAAATACTTAATTATATATTTCCTTAAATAATAAAAATAAAAGAGTAGTTAGGGGGTCCCTCATACAACAAAAGTAATTTTTTCTAGTCAATGGTACGGAACCCTTCGTGCGCGAGTCCGACTCGCACTTGGCCAGTTTTTCGAAATTAGTTTTATTCATTCATTGTATTTACAACGATTTTATCATAAAATGGTATCCAACGTGAAAAATGCCTTTCAAAAGCAATTGAAAAAGAAACACAGCTCATTCGTTAACAGTTATAAGTCCACATCAATAATATTCTAAAAAAAATTATTTTCTTAGATTTCATACAAAAATAGTTACAAATGTTACCTTTATTCAAAGAGATAAACGGATTACTAATTTCGTAAAAGGCTTAAATTTTAAGTTTTTTAGAAGGTAATTAAAATGCCAACTCAATCTAAAATTAAAGCAGACCTGTTTTATAAAACGGCAACTTCAAAAGTAAAAAACCTATGAAGTTGTTAATATAGACATTATTACCTGCGAGTAATCGTCGTAACAGCAGGACGTTCGCTTGGCAGAGTACCAGACTCAGCTCCATGCGCTCCGGCTAGCTCAGAAGTCATTACTATTGGAAATCTACGTGAAATCGAGATTGGATTGAAACCCCCAACTATTGATTCCCTACAAAAAAACCGCTACAAATGAATAACTTTTGTTTTTGCTACAACCTATAATAAAACCCTAGCACGGTTATCTCGTGGAACAAACTAGCGGTGTAATGGATATCTACTGCAGTTTCCACACGTTTGGGTGAATAGCAAAAAGTTTTCAGCACGTTGTTTTGTGTTTAGTATTTATTATTCTGTAGCACGGAAGTGCAATTCACATATCGTGGGAAAGCTGTGAGCACTGAGCACGAGAGCGGTCATAAATGGAGGCCGCTCGCCTTATATTACATTTACATCGCGTCAGACCCGAAGAATGTTTACACTTTAATAAGAATGTATAAGATTTTTTACTCTCAAATTGCGGTACTTGTATTGAGTTATCGCACCCCAAGGAACAAGTAGGTAATTTACGCGTACATTACCGTTACATAATGGCATAAACGGATTTACTCGCCGGTAAAGGTATGGAGGTATTTGTCGTAATGCGCGTGCGGGCGGCTCGGTGCGGCACGACGCGGCGACCGGCAAGCGGCAACGCAAGGCGCGGCGCGGGCGTGGAGACAATCTCGGCGATGGCTCATTCACTGCTGCAACGAGCCGAGCAGAGAATTGAATTGGAAGCAAATGTGCCGTACGGATACTGCCGTCGAATATAAACTGAACCACTCCCGAGTAAGCGGCTCTGATCATGAAATAAAGAAAGCCTCAGAAATAAATTTTCTAAACGCCGACCGATTTTAAATTGGATAATAAATATGGAAAGAGATCTTGGTGACACAACTTAATTATCATCACATAGGAAATGAACGAGTATGTTATTATTTATGCCATGTAGACAGCCGGAGGAAAGGTATGTAATGAGAGGAGGGTGACTCAGGCGGCTGTCACTCCGGCCTGTCAACGCGCTGACTCGGTTCCATAATAAGACGTCGCTTATAGCCGGATGCTGCTACCAAACGGACAATTGACGACGCGGTTATAGAAAAAATAAAGACATTATTTACCTTTCGTGCACTACGATCATAACTCTTCTCATACACACACACCGTACAATTTCACTTGAAAATCAGCATCAGGTAATACCACGTAATTTTTGGGACATTTTTGCTGAACTAGACTTATTTTGCGCAGCCTTGATACACACGATGTTAGTTTTATTTTTTATTTTAAGTTCCTAAATGTGTGTTCTATGTGTGACAAATAAAATATTTTGCTTTCTTTTAATGCAACTGGTGTGATTGAAAAAAATCTCGTTATTTTAAACGGAGATCCAATGACAGTGCAGTTTCGTTTGTTCGTTTACTTATTATTTACATGTGCGGACAGAAGGAGCTGCGGTGGAGTGTTCCGGAGTGGGTTTAACAAACGGCTGCGTGCAGACCAGCCCGCAGCCGGCAGTCGAGGAAGCGCTTGTGGGCGGCTTCATTTCCGTGCGTGCGTCCGCGGCTATGGCCCTATTTCCTCTTCGCTGATAGTCCATTTACGAGCACAGCTTCTTTGTGACTGCTCCTGCAGTTGTATGATATTGTACGTGTAATGTTAGTAAGAATAAAGTTTATTGAGTCAATGTACCAATGAGATTCATACTTTACTGTATTTAGTGGTTATTTTTATAATAAAATTGACTAAATATTACTTAACACGGTGCTGAGATTTGTTTGATGGTGATAAAACTTTTGTTTTTTTCAAAATGAAAGAAAAATAGTGTTTCTCTAAATAAACACTAATCTGTTTTCGCCATTGAGGTTTAAGTTAACATTAGAAATTTGCTGGGTGTATTGCATGGGTAGACGATTACGTGGGTATGGTTAGAGCATAGTATATCTTTTACCCCTCCCTTCGGATGATTTCAGACCTTCACACGTTCGAAACCGCGGTCAGAAGCTAGTAGCTACTGTCTAGTAAATATGTAACCTATGATCTTTATAACGTCATCTTAAATGTAGATTGATATAGAACTTGAACGACATTTCAAATAATATGTAAGTATTGAATTCCAAGTCAAGGAAAGCCATTGAATTCGAATAATACCTATTTCAATATTCGTTCGTCTCCGATTTGCTCTATCTCATATAATCCAGTGTGGATTCCTATGAAGCTCTGATATTTCATGACAAATGAATTCATACTTGAAATAAATTTGAATAAGAATATTCTATGTACCTAGTCCAAATATGTGGGTGTATAAGTAGATTTAATTTAATTTATTATATTTGGTAAAACAATCAGTTGTATGTTCGACATAAATAGTTTTGTCTTAATATTAAAGTTAATATTAAATCACTCGTATGTAAAATATAGTTACCTACTTTCATTTACTCACAAATGTCCATGTTTTTAAACAATAGTAACCGAAGCTCACATTATTTTGACGTATAAGATAATTGCGTACATAATTAAAAAAAAAAACATTATAATATTTTTTTTAATTAATTTGAATAATATTTCAAAATGGATACTATTAGCCGTTTTAAATGGATGTCATTCGGGTATGAAAAAGCACGTACCTTTATTTCGGTTAATCAGAAATCCAAAAGCTAGCCTAAAATTTCTCCAAAAATGTGTGTAATTTGCGCATACATTTTTGGAAAAATTGTGTGTTCAAATAAACCAATCTTTGTCATAATTTTGTTATCATAATTTATTGTCTCTTCTATAAAATAACTATTATTGAATTCCATTTTTTTAGAATTTCATTAACGATAAGTACACACATAGTATATCGACCGTTCGATTCAAAAGTTAGACACAATCCAAACAACATACGGCGACTATACTTATACCTTTCGCATTGGGGACTAATGACAATAGCGGTCATTTGCTTCATCCCCATAATGAGCCCGTAAACGTTCATAGTCCGTTCTGAAAAGCAAGTACTAAGAGTTTATTCCAAGGATATATATAAGCCTCCTCGTATTGTCTAAATCACTCTAATTAGCAAACGAAATGTTGATCGCAATCGACGCTGTTTTTCCTTAGAAGGAATATGTTGCTGAGCGCCTAAAAATAGAGTCGGTCGCCATTTACGGCACCCATGGGAGATGGTGGCCAGTCCTTCGCCGGGTCCACAGATTATTTGCCCTTGGCTTGTATCTACAGAGATTTATAGACGACTTTATCAATGGTGAATGTTTCGTGATTCTTACTGATTTTTCTTCCACAAAATCGAATTTGTTGTTTCGTTGTTGGTTTCTAAATTACTTTCTCTTATCATAACCACTACCACCTCTCAACCTTGATACGGTCTTCGTCATATTTTAAGTTTTTTAATTATAATGATTAGATATGTATCATAGTATTTATTAGTTTATAAGATTAGCATACATACGTATTTTATTATTGTAAGGAACTTAATTTAATAATACTAAATCCTATTTGAAATATCTGTTATTTATTGTGTACACCTACCGCAGTGTTGTCTTTTTTAACCGACAGCAAGAAGGGTTATGTTTAACCCGTAGGTTGACTGGTAAAGAATGCCTTGTTGCATTAACTCCGGTTTTTAGTCAGTAAAAGTCTGACACTATTTCCCGCCCCACCCAAGGGCGGGATTTGTCATTGGATGATTTTAACTACACAAAAAAAAAAACCTATGTACCACTACTGTACATGAAGTTTAAATAAATAAATAACTGTCACCATTCCCAAACCAGTACACATAGCTGCATATTGTGTTCTGTTAATGGAGATCTCTTTGATTTATCGTCGTGCAGTAATCGGGGAGGGGCGCTCATTACAAGGCGGCATCATTACAAGAGCCGCGGCAGGCCCTTGTATCTCAATGGCTCGAGCTCGGGTTAGAGATAAAGCTCGTGCCCTCGATACTTACGTCATTTGCAACCCTTCTTATTACATACAAACAACGTTACTATGGACTATTTTATGTACGTATGTGTCTCTATTCATTAACAAACTGTGCACTCTGAAACACGAACTTTGGGAATCAATTGATTTTTACACGTGGTTCTTAGTAATCAAAACAAAAACAGGAAGCCTAATTTGGATTATGTACTGTTTTATCGATTTTATTTGCTAATCGAGTGAGAGCGATTCTAGTTTCTAAGCAGGAAAAATAAATAAAATTGCAATGACTACGGATTGGTACTTTATTACTCTCATACAATAATGATATTATAAAAGAGAAAGTTTGAATGTGTGTGTGAATGTTAGTTACTCCTTCACGCTCAAACATGACTTAAATACTAATACTAGGTCGATGTGATCATAAAATTACAGTGAATTTAAAGGTTACATATATTGATAAAACCCTGACTCTCGAACTCGGAGATCCAGTGACCTAGAAGTCAGTGTTCTGCGGTCACTATGGCACCAGTATAACCTTTTATTTAAAAACGGCTGCACGTTTTGAATATAATTTGACTTACGTGTAGACCGTGTCCTGGAGTAGCGCGTAAAGCCGCTGTTAGAAACTATATAGTTATAATTATATATACTTTACCATCTTCTTCTTTATCGGCTTCGATCACGTGAAAGTAAAAAATAATTTTCAATTTTTTTTCGGGATAAAAGATTCTATGTTATATTCCAGATATGACATCAGTATAATGTAAAAAAGTAACAACATCAACACACACACTCATACACATACAAACTTTAGTAATAGCACTAGTAGAGTTATCAATAGATATAAGCATGCCACTTATACATTCTTATTCTAGACTATTCTCTTATTCTTTCGAAAATGAATGTTGCCAAATGTTATCGTGTGCCCGATAAGTAACAACAAATTGATTCGTGTCTGGGTGGGTGAGCAACTGAGCACTCACTGGTTGTGATAAACACTCATTTTTTATTCAGATCGTTATGTTTTCTCATATAGATAATACACTTCATGTAAGTACATTTATTTCTGTGTATGTCAGTAGATCACATTTGGGAAACTCTAAAATAAAGGTATATTTGAATTGATACTGTAAAAGTTTACTTTAAAACAAATTCAAAATGCAGCCAAGCTAGGGTGAAAGCGTAAATGGGTGCAAGAATGCTTACTTACGTCGTGGTCAGCAAATATACATATAAATGAGTTCACTTGCTCGGTCCGTCTTATCGGTCCGACGTTACCACGACACAGCATGAATCTCTATGAATGGCAAGATATTCCAAATCTTTATGGGATTTGCAAATATACGGTAGCAAAAACGTAACAAAAACGAAATACTGGGATTTAGAATGCCGGCATCAAGGTTTCGAAGGCTTTTGAATATTTTATGTATTCCTAAACCGGGAAAAATCGACACAGTGCCAGCTCTGTAATCATGTAGGAAGCGGACCAGATTCAGTATTCGGATAAAAATAAAAGAAAGATATCCGTTGAGGACGGACACAAAACACGCCCCGCAGCTATATTTTTGGACGAGTAGAGCACTAAGGCTCCGATAGCGCTAGACAAAAGAATACTTACATACAATAAAGAAGTCAATGTAGAGATCTAAAGCGGACAACGGTTTGTTGAAAACCGCCTTTCCTTTGTGAACGGATCTCTTTTATGCAAGTTACTATACCG
Organism: Leucania comma; assembly: GCA_958295575.1. Classification (NCBI taxonomy): domain Eukaryota; kingdom Metazoa; phylum Arthropoda; class Insecta; order Lepidoptera; family Noctuidae; genus Leucania; species Leucania comma. The sequence continues at coordinate 11,736,838 of OY282468.1, forward strand.
TCTTCCGTTTAAGCAATGCCATTACCTCTCGATCGAATGTCAAGTATTCGCTTTAATGAATCCACTCGACTCGATAAATTCTCGACTGGCTCCCTATTTGCAAGAAAAGAGTGCATTACCATCGTAAGCACAATAATGATTCGTTAGGTGGCCTACTTTTTGAAGGATCAACGGGTGCTGGCGTACTGGCGTTTGTTTGATAAGATTTTATTCATGCGTAAACTGCTCTACAAAGTTTTTATAAAGGAACAGTTTATTGAAGAACTTCTTTACATACTATAAATTCCCCCACCACGTCTGTCTATCTATTTGCGATAGACTAAAAAACTAATGAATGGATTTTGATGCAATTTTTACCAATAGATAGACTTGTGTGAAGTTGGGGTGGGTTGCTAGTTTGAGCAAATAATCAAGTAGTTTTATTAGAACAGGGGTGACCAACCCGTTGATCGTGATCGACTGGTCGATCTCGGCTGTTAATCCAGTCGATCTCGACAAGCAGTAGCGTATTCACTTTTAGACCAAGAGCATTATGGCGTGAGTTGGTAGGCTATCAGGCCCTATTATAATCTATTATCTTGTCACTTCGTAACTTCTTGTTTGTCAAAAGAAAACTGAACTTTAAGCCAGGTTGCTCAATTTTTGGAGCTCGCTTCGCTCGTTCTTTCATCTTTAATTACCCGATTTTTTAGCATAATTTTCGTTTTTTTTTTTATTTTATATGAAAAATTGAAAGTTTAACATAATTTGAACCTTTTTGAAGATTTGCGCTAAAATATATTTAAACTGATTTATAACTATTGTCAAATTGATTTTGTAACTGGTAGATCTCACAGAGACTAGTTAGTAAACAGTAGATCATAGGTCTAATTAAGTTGGCCACCCCTGTACTAGAATAATGTTGTTTTTTTATTATTATTGTTGATAGATTCGCGCTTGAGCGACGATGCGGTCGACGATGGAGGGCGCTTACCTAGAAGTAACCTATTCACTCTTAACTTAAAGATTCCCGGCTTGTAACCATTAGGAAATACAGAATCACACCACATTCATACACTACCACACCATGAAATATGAATAAGTGAAACAGTCATCAAGAACAGTTAAACAAATACATTAGATTAAATTGCCTAATATTAGCTAAATGGTCGACAGACAATATATTTGCATGGCGCAAAAATTAAAGAAACGTTACATCAGCTATTGTAAGCTGCGCTGATCCAGTGAAATATGAAACATGTAGGGGAGCTGGCAGCCCGCCAGCTGCTTGCATCACACTATAACAAAGGGTTTCATATCAGGAAATTGTTCCTAGAACAATAGCAGAAAATATAAGCCTGCTTGCGTTACAAGCTCGAATATACCGCACTTGAAAATATTATCGAAGACATCTAACGTTGTTCATACGTTTATGAAAAGCGTTCTTTATTAAACGTTTTGGCTTGATTAATAATAATAGGTTCACACCCGTGAGATTCTAAAAGAATACCAGGTACCAATACCTGAGAAAAATTAGAAGAAGCAACCATAATAATAATAAATAACGTTTAAGTATTTCTCACCACAAGACAAAAAATACAGGCAACCTTATACTAAGAACCATTAGCTGACAATTTTTTTGGTTGTGGATCGCTGGTGCCTGTGGTAGGTAGTAACCTGTAATACAGCTAATAAATGTAATTCTTGTTTATTTTTAGAGTTCCGTACCCAATAAGTAAAAACTCTACTGTCCATCTGTTAGTCACCAGGCTGTATCTCATGAACCATGATAGCTTTAACAAATATTTTGATTGCAGGTATAACAAATACCTAATACTTAAAACCGTTATACAACAAAAGTGATTATTTTGCTGTTTTTTGATCGTTATTAATTATAGTTATAATATAGTGTTTCATGTTGTATAATTGTCAGCAAATGACAAATCCCGCCCTTAGTTGGGGCGGGAGATAGTGTCAGACTCTTACTGACTAAAAACCTACCCTGTTCCATTCCTTGCCTTCGATCCAGGGCCCCTGGGTTAATTTTCACCTAACCTTTGGCCCCAGTATGCATCGGCCCTGCTGGGCCCCTACAGTTTGCTGACACCTCTTTCAGACGTGCGGGAACAGTGCACGCCGTATACGACTTGGGCTCGGACCGGTCTGTTATCGGACGGACGGACAGCGAGCTACCCATTGTCCACCGTCCGCAAGTTATGTTGTATAAGTAATGGTACCTTTCGTGCACGAGGGCGAGATACACTAAAACCAGCTGCACATACTTGATTATAAAAAATACATACCAAAAACAAGATATTTTTGAACGCTAATATTTCATTTTATAGCTTTGATGTAGGTATTTACTTTGAACCTCTATGTACTTCTCGCGCAGTTATTAATAACGTTTTGTTTTTGTTCTGTGTGTATTGCTGTAATTGGTATTAATATTCTTTGCTGTTTATATTGCTTTGGGTATAAAATAAACAAATGTACTGAAACGTTGGTTTTCCCTCGGGCAAATAGCACGAAGCAACTGAGGAAAACGGCTTTTATTGGAGCTGGTAGGCGAAGGAATAACAAATAGTCAACACTTGTGCACTATTGCTATCTTTTAAGGTTATAAACGTGAAAGTTTGTATGTATGGATATATAGTACGCGGCAAATAAATTGAAATATTTGCAGTAGTTACAGATAGAAAAGCAGTTTTGCGTATTCAAGTTCAACCGCCATGATGGTTCAACTTGTGTGACGAGGATTATAACCGATTTTCGTGATTCAATCGAAGTGGGGGCTGTGCGTTACCATAGAAAACAGTTCAACTTATTAGCCGGGTACTATATATCCACCATAACCTGATTTATATATCAACACACTACCGAAACTATTGGGACTAAGAGCATGAAATTTGGCGCTAAGTTTCTTTTTATGACGTAGGCGAGAATTAAGAGAAGATTTTCTAAAATTCACCCGCTAAGTAGACAAAACAGGGGTCTAAACTTTGTTTGTTTGTACTTAAACGCAGGCGAACCCGCTGGCAGCGGCTAGTGTTACTATAATGTACCCGGTGCTCGACGTAACAGACGTCTTGAGCTGATATTGCTTACAAAATAATGAGCTTTCTGAGACTTACGTGAACACATGCCCGTATTAAGGTACATAGCCTTTAGTTCACAGCACTGTCTTGCGACGACTAATTAACTTAGAGTGCAATTTGAGATGGAACCTTAATAAGAAAGAGCTAATTTCATTTTGATGGTGCAAAATATGGTAGTGGCATTAGTGTAGGTCATAGCGTCGTTTGTATTGAGTTAAGAGCGTCGCAATCCGACGAAGCCGCCAGTTGGCCGGGGGCCATCCTGCCGACCGGATCGTTTTATTGCTTTTTACAATACAACAACAAAATATCTGTTGAGGTCGTTATGTACTGGAAAATGTTCACTTTGGCCACGAATCATTTAATGTACAAGGATATTGTGACATACAATAAGTTATAAAACTTTTACCACTTTTCAATAAAGACCGGGTTTATATTTCTTGAAGTAGCAGTCTTAGTATTAAAGTAATATTTCTGATTCGGTCGGGAAGCTCGTTTGTATGTACCGTAGCATCTTGCGCTTTCTTGCTACGGCGTAGTCAAGTGCAAGAGATGCTACGACAGCTCGTAGCACTCGTAGCGGCGTAGCATTCCTAACAGACAACTTGTTTGCACAATTTATTGCTCCCCGACTGGGATATGTTTGACTGGTTGTTTCTGAGACAGCATCAGATGACGAGAGCTTTTATTTTATACACACAAGCTAACTTATCTGTAAGTACAGATCTTTTACTAGCTAAACAGAAATGTTTTATGTCATGGCTATTGTGGTCTTTGGTTTAAATAAATGGTTGAGAGTTCTGTTTTATGCAGGTTGTGTTTCTACAAACGGCCAGGATCGTAAGGTAAGGACAAAACGTTTACATTTTTTTCCCATCAGAAACACTAGATTTTTAGTATCTTGGGTGGAGCGAGAGGGCGTGCCAGACTTTTACTGACTAAAACTCCAGGGCCCCGGGATACACTTTTGCACAACATTTCTTCGCGCCGTCGACGACTCGAGCTCGGACCCATTGCTTGCTGTCCGCAAGCCTATGCCTACGGTTCAGAAACGCTAGATGGTATTATTAACTTGTAAGTTTAAATATAAATCTGTATGTGTATTTATAGTTAATAGTATTCAAACGCGGTGTCATGTAGCAACACTGCATCGAAGACGAAGCGTATTCGAGTACAGCGATGAACGTTTATGATAACATATCTGATTGCCATGTCGCATGAAGCGAGTCTGGCTGGAGCTCAAATAAAATTGAATAAGAAGATGAACACTTTATTTAGGAATAGAAATACAAAACGAAACTATCTAAACTAATATTATAAAGAAGTGTATTATATTAAATGTTTGTTTGAGGAATTCTCTAGAAATAGGTTTAGAAGTTTTTACTAATTCTATGTAAGGTTCGTGTCTGACCCTCACCAGATGTTTACTTCCAAACTCTAACACCCGTATTTATAAACAAGTAAAACTAAATACTTGACTAAAAGTAACTACTATTTGTATTTTATAGTTAAGAAAAATTTGAATTTTGAATGCAGATTTCAAACGTCATGTAATGACTTTATAAGATTTTACTTAGTAACAAGTAAATACTTCTTTATAAATACGGGTGTAATTGCGCAAAGCAGGACTTCGAGTTTTTTTAGATCCTTGGTGGCATCTTAGATATCACTACATCCTTTGCTTTCCAGGGCCACGGTACCTCTGTCGAGCGATCCCACAACACCGAATGGTAAGCGATGATGTGGTAGTTCAAATAATCTATTCAATCTTGACATTAAAGATGCTTAAAGAGACTCTATTACTGATTTTCTAACTTGTTTAGTTTTGGAGAAAACTTCAAAAAGCTATAGAGATAAGTCCGGGGAGTGTGGAATTTTTTTGTCACTAAAGTCATCCCGGTGATCACCATCAGCACTTGAAGTGGGTTCAAGGACCTATTAAAAGACTACCCTGAAACTCGCTTTGTACAAGGAGACATTATTGGGAGACAGTAAAGTTGAGCGTCCCTTGAGCGTCGGTGTGCACGGCAACGCGTGATCACATATATTTTGATCACCGTCACTCGGTCGGTGACTCGGTCAGCCACTTGGTGACAGTATAGAGACCCCTCTGAATGCAAGTATTCCCGGACCCCTAACTTTTGGCTCGGAAATTAAACCATACTTTTTGTAGACAGAATACAGGAGTTTCACTGACGAAATATTTCGTTTACACGTGCCCCGGTAATATATTTTATACGAAATGGAAAAAAATATAAAAAAATGTGTTATAATATAACTAATAAAACTATTATAAAATTCTCTGTATTATGAAAACTCTCAACGTAGTCCCACATTTGTAATTCTTTTGTTAAACCTCACGTATGGTCAACATCACACCTATGGATTTTGGACTGGTTTATGTTCCCAATAAATATGGAGCGGCACGTGTTAGCTCTTGACTGTTCTCGATATATCCTAGAATAATGTAGTAATTAATGAAATAAGTAACAAGATTATTTTTTTAGGAAATAACTTATTGGTTGTTGTTACTTCGTAGTAATTGGTTGCTGTGTAGGTTGATCCTACATCGAAAAGAGATAAAAAATGCTTACCGTATAAATGAACCGAATTGTGTTTTCTTTTTTATGGTAGGTAAAATCATCTAATGACAAATCCCCGAAGCCTACTGGGGCCAAAGGTTATGTGAGACTGTCACCACGGGCCCCAGGATAAAGGCAAGGAATGGAAAGGTAGGTTTTTAGTCAGTAAAAGTCTGACACTATTTCCCGCCCCACCCAAGGGCAGGATTTGTCATTGGATGATTTTACCTACGTTAAAAAAAAAAAAAAAAAAAAAACCCCTGGGTGGAGCGGGAAGTAGTGTCAGACTCTTACTGACTAAAAACCTACCCCGTTCCTTCGTAGCCTATCGTGCCGGGGCCGGGTATTCCTTTCGGAAGTTGTGTTTAAATAAATATAGCCACTAAAACAAGTATTCAATGAAATTCAGTTTTTTCATAACAAGCTTTTATAGCGCGGTATATACTGTATAAATAATATTTACCAAGACCATTTCAAAAAGTTCAAACATGATAGGGTTATCTTATTATCACCAGGTTATTCTGGTTACCGTCTAGCACCAAAGTACTCGTCAAGACGAATCATACGAGTCCAAACTCGATGGGGTTGTGTCGTTTGACTATCGAGTTCCTATGGCCACCTTCCGGTTACATCATCATCATAAACATACATGCAGAATTTCAGCTCAATCGGTAACCGGGAAGTAGATAAAATAATTTGCAAGATTTGATCACAGACAAACATCGGTCAGGTGAAACTAAATAAAAGCTTGTAATAAAGACGTTGTATGACTTATGTATTATTAATTAGGTTTGGCCTACTTTGAAGAATTGATATTTCTATCTTATTATATCACTAGCTGTGCCCGCAACTTCGTTCGCGTGGACGACGAAACTTATCAATGAGTTTTTTGTGTAAAGTGCTATTTGTGTAGAACGTTATCTATCGAGCATACTTACCAGTATTAATACTTCTACTACTCTACTACTGCGTTTGGTGGGAACGCTAACAGAAAAGTTATTTGTCCCGCCCGTCTGATAGGATTCTGAATTTTCGTCCAATCCCGATGGAAGAATGGTGTGAGTATATGTAATATATAAATACGGTACAAAACTTCACGCAATAAATTCACACACATCATTCACACATAGATTGAAGACATCACAAGGTAGTTACGAATTGAACACCTTATTATTTCCCATAGCTCCCGTAAACCTTGCACCTCAGGGATTATACAGGATGTAGGCGCCGCGCCGCCTACAGCCATAATTTAAACATTACGCACCGATTAGCAACATATTACAACTAGTAAGCGAGAAGATTATTATTATAATCTCCCACATTAACCTTTGTTGTTATCTGTAGGGCGTCTGATATGCGCTCAAGTGATTGTCACATTATCACCCTGTATTACTAGGCTGGCTCACACAATGCTTTAATAGATTACAGTTTGACTGGCTTGTTTAGAATAGTGGTTAGTGGCCCTGAGTGCTATGCTGGAGGTTGTGTGTTCGATTCCCACCCAAGACAAATGTTTGTGTCATGAGCACGATCATTTGTTTTGTCTGGGTGTAATTTATCTATAGTATGTATAAATTTAGAAATATATAAATATGTCTATCAGCTCTGCTTAGTTTGGGATTAGATGGCATTTTGTGAAATTGTGGAATTTTACATTAGAGTTGGAATATTATATTTTAAATTGGTTAAGCTGGTTGTTTATTTTTGAGCTATTTATCAAAACTTATGCGTCTAAATCATTTATTTGCTTTGAGATCAAAGTCAAGTAGCTGGAGTCCAATAAAAGCAGGCATTTTTTTAGGTCTTTTAAATCTTTACAATTTAATAACATCGTTGAAGAACTGATGAGCAACTGAAATTGGACTGCGTAACCACCATAATAGAATGTCAAATGGTTCACTAAGCACAATTTAATACCCACTCAACATTTTTTGTTCAGAATTGCTACATTATTGAAGAAGTGATACCATTTTATCTTCCATCCTTTCCTTATTTTATATAAAGCAGTTAATATTTTCGCTTCGTCACTGAGGATATTAGAGTACTTTCTTCCTACGATACAATCAAGAAATACAATATGAGCTGCACTGACTGTGGAACAAAACAGTTGTTTTATTTGATAGAACAACGGTTATATAAATAAATAATATTGTATTGTGAACAATGTATAATATAAAATTTATAAGTCTTTGTGATAAAGTGTTTTCAATTTACGGTTTATGATGTTTTTATGCCAATCTTTGCGATGATGTATACAAACTTTTATGATTAATATTTTCAAAACAACGGTTTTTTGTGGACTATCAAGTATGAGGATCACCGGAGTCTAATGACGTCATCGTTTTTATTCAACTCTTAGAATAGTATCTATCACAGGTTTCCGGAATAACCTGTGTCTTATTCCTGGGCGTGGTTTATCTATGTGCCAAATTTTATCTCAATTGTTTAAGCTATTCTAGCGTAAAGGAGTAACAAACCTACACACATACAAACTTTTGCCTGCATAATATTATAGTGTAATGTCTTAAGACTTCGAGAAAACTTATTCATTTTCTTTGTGTTCTCAGCGGTCTGTAGTATTTAGTTTAATTAAACTTGATCGTCTATACTCCTAACGACGTCAGATAGTATAAGTGACGTTATCTCTTCATAACTTTAGAGTTCGCGTGCATTTGGATTGCAAATGAGTTGATTTGGAATCAAAATGATTAAAATGTGCAAATATAAACTTTAAAGTTCGCTGCCTTTTTAGTGAAATTAAAGTTTTATCAGATAAACGATGTAGATGTTTAAATGGAAATCGTAAAATATTTGTGCAAATAGAATAGGGTTCAGAGAAGCGTTGTTAGCCAAATACATAGAACTCATTTGGTGGAATGAGAGCTGAAGGACAAAAGGACTTTGGACAGTAACACGATCTGCTTGTTTGAGATTAAACTAACCCGAAACTGGATGCGCGTTAATGCTGCTAATGTGTATGTGTGAGTGTGCGTGCGAAGTGCTGTGTGTGTGATATTAGCTTAAGTGGTTAGACGACAACAAACTACCGCGTATCGATACGTGATAGGAAAACTATTAGAAGGGAATTCGGTCTATATTTGTTTATTTACTCAAACTTTGTGTAAAGTAATTGTACATAGGCGTACTTAAGGCAACGAGGCGCTCTCTACCAGTCAAACTTTAGGTTAAAAAGACTACACACAAAAAGGTGTGCACAATTAATATAGCTAATTAATACATATTTGAAATAGAATCTGCTATCATTAAAATTAGGAACTTAAAATAATGAAATACATTGTACATGCTAAAATAATAAACTTATAAATACTACTTTTATATAAAAATCAATTGCTATTTAACGAACAGCAATTGATTTGCAGCTCGCTTAACTCGAGAACGATTGGACCGATTTTAATTCTTATTTTTGCTTTAGTTTACTAGCATATGTAGAGAAGGTTTTAAAGGTTTAAACAAAAATAGGTAGGTAGGGTAGGTAGGTAGATAGTTATGTAGGTAGGATGAGTAAGTAGGTAGAGTAGGGTAGGTAGCCAGTTGACAGGAGCGCAGCTGCGGGCAAAAGCTAGTATGTTTTATAATAATTATAACATATTGATTATAATATAATATATTGAGAAAAATGCAAGCAATAGTAATGAATTTATCAAAATAGATATAAAACACTTTCAAATTTTCATACAGATCCAGACGTATTCACTGGAAAGCTGTAGCTTCGGCGACCTAATACGGTTTTCCAATAACATTTATACTCGGGTATGTAATAATAAAATGAAATGGAAATCAGTAACATACTGACCTCTTTGAAGGGGATTGGAACCAATTTTCCCGGAGGAAAGATCGTGGGAGGTCAAGAAGTCGATTATATTATGTTGTCATACCAACTCAGACTGGTAGGTAGTAGTATAGTTCACTACTACAATAAGCGCCGTGAATAAATCTACACTGCGAGTGTAATATCTATACTTATAATAAATCTGTAGAAATAAAAATTCTGTACATTGAAAATATCAAAAAAATAAATGGCAGGGGGTGTTACTAGACCGACACCGAACCCAAAAATGTGATTAAAAAAATTTTTGTCTGTCTGTCTGTTTGTTCAGACATCTCGCAAAAACTACCGGTCCGATTACGATGAAACTTGGTATAATTATTCTTTAATATCCTGGGCACCACACTGGGTACTTTTTTCCCGAAAAAGTTTATACAATAAAAAAACAAACTTAATTTTGCGGTTCGATCCCTAAGCCCGATTACTGTACCAACCGCAAATAATAAGTTTGTCGCAGGTTACGTCACCCGTTTCTATTGTAATTAGCCACAAAAGGCCCGAGCCGAGACAGAAGTATTAATACCGGTAAGTATGCTCGATAGATAACGTTCTACACAAATAGCACTTTACATAAAAAACTCATTGATAAGTTTCGTCGTTCACGCGAACGAAGTTACGGGCACAGCTAGTCTATAATAAAGCGGGAGAGATTTTTTGTTTGCTTAACCGTGATAATCTCTGCTACTATCAGTCGGATTGGAAAAAAAAATCCAAATAACATCACCACAAAATAGATAGGTACAGAAATCAATCTCATGTATGTACTTCACTTTTTATACCTACGTTTGACGGTCTCTAGAAAAAGCACTCTGTGATCTAGCATTGGATTAGCACGGTTTATGGTGTCTATGTGTGCGTTGCTCGAGCGCGCTTTGTATGTAGATTGTCTGTACTATCTGTTTTTGTGACATCACGCTACGACCGATGGAAGCGCAGCAGTAACCATTGGCGTAGCCACCAAAGGGCTAGTTTGGGCAGTGCGATGGAGCTCACAAGCTCGGAGCGCCCCCAAAATTGGGTTAACAAACCTCTTATTGAATTAACGACGAAATTGTCCCACCTTCGAAATTTAAATAAGGCGTTGCGACACTAGTTTCAATGTGGCAACTCGTCTAACACTATGATGTAGGTGAAACCGCGGGAGACAGTTAATATGTCTCCAATTCTGAAGCCTTTATATTTCTTTAATTAGGTAGGAGATGTCAAGGCCCTGGACGTATTTCGCTTTGTATTTTTCCAGTTGTCTACCGTTCATGTTATGCCCACTGAACCAGAAAATCTGTCAAGAAATCAAAAAGTAAGAACGATCATATTTTACTAGATGAAAGGAGTCGCGACTCGTGGCTGTCGTGTCGTGTGTATGAAGACAGCGGGGGGATGGAGGGGGGGGCTAGGCAGAGCCTCCAGTTTATTCCTGTCCGCGTAGATATATAAGGGCGTTAGTCGTAATAAATGGTGACGTAAAGATTTAGCACGCGCACCATCGTCGTTCATGTTGCGGAAAGATACAGGAACTAATGGTATTTAAAGATAGTATTGTACGAAGCTCGCTTCCGATACTATTCTATGATTTATGTTTTTATAGTCAGTTGTGTAATTCGTATTTCGATTTCCCATACTTCCTTATTATAAACCAAGTCTCCCACCGCGTCTGTCTGTTTGTGATAAACTTAAAAACTACTGAATAGATTTTCAAATGGTTTTCACTTATAGACAGAGGGATTTAAAGGAAAAGTTTAGGTGTATGATACAAGAATATTATAGAAGAGAAAAGTCGAGAATTCTAAATATTTGTAACATACGTGCGGAGTTGGAGCACGTCGCTACTAGTATTAATATAATGACCTTATGCTTCAGTAGCGAAAGATCAAATTTGAACTGTACAACATTTTAAGTAGCACTCAAACAAAAAATTACGACGGCATCATCATAAGCGATAATAGAAAACACTTTCGATAGTACCATAACGTGTACATCGTAAACATAACGTTTATATTTTATTTTTCGGTAATGCCAAGGTGATTGTTAATATTAGTAAAAGTAATTTACTAGGCTATTCGCCGCCCAGCACAATGTCATCTCAGGCTGACCTCTCTACCAGCGTGCCTACGTTTATGGCCCACATAAAACTTTATAGGTTCTTACACCCACTTTATTATGTGTTAAATATATAAACTCAATTCTACTATTAGAACGTTTCCATGTGTTTAATAAATCGAATCGGATAAACGGCCATTTCGATGTTTAATTAGCTCGACATTAAATTGTGAGTTCAAGTAGAAATATTGTAATTGGCTGCCCAGTAAAAGTGATTGGCTGTTTTTCTGGGTCAGATTATACGGATTTTTTTAAAAGTTGGCGAGATCGTTGCTTGGCCCTTGTGTAATTAAACGAGTCAACATAAATCTGAGCAAACGAGACGCGGAAGAGTCCCCGGCCAGCCGTAACTTTGTTAGCGGAGCACACGCCGCGGCGCCGCACCCGCCACGCGCCGCGCCCGCCGCCGTACCGTCGCTCACGCCGCCGCCATCAGCGCCTTCATCCCTCCACGCAACGAAATAATTCTCAATAAAATCTTTCCACTTCGACGTAATATTTCTTTCGGATCTTCCCTTAAAAGGAAAGTAAGATGAGGGATTTTATTTAAGTTCTTTCTTTTTTATGCAGTACGGGTATAATGGAAATGTATAAGTAGTTTAGTAAGGGTTGCTGTAAAAGTAGAATTTACTAGAGCGCGTGCATTATTTTTAGTTAGTACGATGCTTACGTCAAAAGGTAAAAGAATACTGTTAGCAATAAATTTTAGTGTTGTGACAGTGGACCAGATAAGATCACTGTTTTCTTACCTTTGTTGCTTGGGTTAAGATTTATAAAGGTTGTTGTGCAGACAAGTGGTGTTTAGGTGAGTCGTGGGGCCGCGCGCGGAGTCGCACTCTGCACCGAGATTACCCGTGGGGACGGTTACCAGCGCCAGTTTATCTGAGAGAACAATTGCGCCACGCCAGCTCTTCCCTTAATGCATGCAGCTGGCTAGATTTGTCATTCAACAGAGAATAAGCAGAAACATTAAAAATAACAAGACAACAAAAATAACAAGATAACCGTATTTATAGTTTTACAAGAACGAATCACGAGAAAAAAATGTATATACATAAATGGGATGCATAATCAAAACTCCTGATTAGCATTTTTAGTTTATTAGCATACTAGAATTTAGAACGACAGAATTACCAACCGCTTAGAAATTAATTATATACCTAAATCACTCAGTAATAAAGTAATATTCTAATCGTGATTTTTGAGTTTGTTTATTACAAACACAAATACAAATTTTCCTTCCTTATAATATTAGTTTATGAATAGATTTAACATTGGTTTGTAACAAAAATCATCATCAGCCTTTTAATGTGCCCACTGCTGGGACACAGGCTTCCTCTCCAGGAAAGGGAATGGGCCGTAATCCACCACGCGGGCCCAATGCGGGTTGGTGGTTGTCACATATACTCGAATTTTTAGATCTAGGACATGCTGGTTTCCTCACGATGTTTTCCTTCACCGTTTTGAGAGCAGTGGTGATGAAATAAATTACACAAAGTAATACGCCTGGCTGAGTTTGAACCCGCAACCTACAACTCGTAAGTTGGGGCCGTTACCACTCGGCTACCACTGCTACAATTCATTAAAAAATAAAATAATTAAAAAAAATTAAAAACACGACTGCCATGTCAAAAGAATAAACTAAAAATCAAAAAACAAGATGTTTCGATGATGATTCAAGTTGATTAGAAAAGTGAAGAAAGTAGTCACTCGTTGATTAAGCACGGAATCTCGGAAACTACTTGATCTACAGAACTGAAATTTTCATCGCAGTCGGGGCACCACTCTGAAATACTTTCTTATAGTATAAAAAGTCTCCCGACTGCGATGAAAATTTCAGTTTTGTAGATTAAGTAGATTTTTGTTCTTCAATAAGTTGTCGTGGAAAGAAGCCATATCTGATGATTAGTGCAACAGTTCATTGTTCTTTAAGAACAAGGGCGATATGCTTGAGTACAACAATTATAGAGGAATTAAGTTAATGTTACATAGTATGAACGTTTGGGAGAAAGTTATTGAAAGGCGGCTAAGAGAAGAGAGTGTAATTTCACAGAACCAATTCGGTTTTATGCCTGATCAGGGTACAATGGATATGATTTTTGATTCACGCCAGCTGTGCCAGACATACAGAGGTGCGCATAAAAACTTGCACTTGGTGTTCATTGACCTCGAGAAGGCATATGACCGGGTACCTCGTGAGGTTCTATGGTGGGCCCTTAAAGAGAAAGGTGTGCCAAGGAATTATGTGCAGTTGATCCGAGCGATGTACAGTTAGTGCAGTACCCAAGTTCGGTCTACAGTGGGCAACACTGTCAGCTTCACTGTGGCTGTCGGCTTACATCAGGGGTCGGCTCTCAGCCCTTACCTCTTCCTGATGATAATGGACGCTCTGACGTCGGATATTCAGGAAGAGGCCCCCTGGTGGATGCTGTTTGGTGACGATGTTGTGTTGGTTGCCGAAAGTAGCCTGAAAGTTCAGAATAGATTGGAGGTGTAGTGGCACGGACTTAAGTGTGTTGACGTGAAATTGTTGAACAGAATGAAAACGGAGTACTTGTTTTGTAATTTCGGCGGTCTCTCCGGTCCTGTGCCCTTAACTCTCGCCGGAACGCCCATACAGATCTGCTCCGACTTTTGGTATCTTGGATCGCTTATCCAAGGAGATGGTGAGGTAGACCGAGACGTAACACATCGGATCAACTCAGGATGGATAAAATGGCAACAGGCCACTGGAACAACTTGTGACCCAAGGATGTCCCTCAAGTTGAAAAGTAAAATCAACAAGTCCGAGATAAGACCTGTCATAATTTAGGGATCAGAATGTTGGGCTGTGAAAAAGACAGATGAAGAAAGAATGCATGTAGTGGAGGTGAAAATGTTGAGATGGATGTGTGGTGTGACAAAAAAGGATTAAGTGAGGAATGAGTATATTAGAGGAAGTTTGAATCGTTTGTCTTGGTATGGTCATGTAAAGAGGAAGGATGAAATACATGTTACTAAATGGGTTATGAGTATACATATGGATGGATCTTGAGGGAGAGGGAGGCCAAAGAAAAGATAGATGAATTGTGTGAAGAGTAATATAAAAAAATTGCTGGGTATTCAAATATTTATCTCACCTACCACATTGTATTTCCATATATTTTCAATAGCCTATGTTACTTGGGATGATGCAAGGATTCTAACGATACCTCATACGTGTAAATCGGTTCAGTCATTTAGAAGTTACGGTGGAATAAAGAAACTCACATACATACATACATACATACATGAACCCTGAAAACATAACACTCCTTTTATGGGGCAGTCGTGTAACAAATTAGAGTAGTAGAATACTAAAAATGCCCTTAAAAATTTTGTTTCAATTCACTCATTTTACTCTTCGGTGCTCAACTCCTTGTGCAGGACGGAATACAGATTTTTACCCGGATATAGAAATAATTTGAGAAATAAAAGTGTGAGAGTTTAAAGAACTCATTTATATTATTAATTATTTACTTTTAAAAACTCCTTTGATTTTGTTTAATTATTTTACTACCTTATTTCAAAGCGAAACGGTCAGAAAATATCCGAAACAAACAGCAAAAAAAAATACACAAAAAATACACTCAAGTTAAGAAGCTTCTTCTGTTTGAAGTCTTCTATAAATAGGTATTAAAATCTCTTTGTTTATGAAAAGTATTCATGTTGATGTTTTTGATTCAAGAAAAATAGGATTTCGCTGAATTAATTTGCGAAGATACACTTGACTCGTAATGGCTGTTCACCCTCTTTCCAATGACTCGTTAGAAGTCAATACAAATGAAATGTCATGAATAACGAATGAGATGATCAAAAGTGGTAGGGAAAGTGTATCGATACGAAATCAAAACGGGAACGACGCTTTTTTAAATAGCTATTTTGTCAATTTCTCTTTACCTTACTACCTAGTAAAGTAAAGAGAAATTGACAAAATCAACAATGTATACCTTACATTGTTTATTTAATAGGCTAATAAATATTTGTATCTTTTAGGTTTCTTCTCGTATTATCTAATATATCATTAAACAACATGTAACTGGAATAATGCACACTTTTATACGCCCAAATTAGAAAACTAAGGTACAATTATTTATTTATTATTATTAGAAACATCAACGACATATTAGTAATATATTTTGCATGAAGGTAATTTTAAAGACGTCCGATTCTGTGTCAAATATGTCAATTAAAGGTGTACACAGCTTAAACTTGACCATATATCATCATCATCATCATCATTCCAGCCGAAAGACGTCTACTGTTAGACAATATAAAAAAAAATTCAAGCACTAAAATTTTACTTAAATGGATTTAGGTTGTGTTTTTTAAAGGAATTAGTTATTAATTGTTGTCAAATAATATGAGGATCGATGCATTACATTAGTAGTGCATCGGTATTGGTATCTACATACACATATGGTTATGACGTAATCATGAATTTATCAAAATAACTAATTATTTATTTTAAAATAGCTGAGATTGATTCAGTTTGATTTGAACATACTACTTTCAGGATGTATCCATATTTATTATGTTATATGTTTTATAAGTATATTCATGCCTGTTTATATTTATTTCCTTATAACATTTTTGTTAGTCGAATAGGTACGAGTATGTTTCAATAAGTAAGTAATTGTATATTCTAACTCCGTCACACATGGCTACATATAAAAGTTCATTCCCATTAGCAACGGTTATAGCGTTGCTATATCTTCCTCTCCGTGTGTCACGGTCACGTAGTTTCTCTATTCGTCTTACTTACAGATCATCGCACTCTTCTATAGTATGGAATGAGCAAATGTGAAAATTGAAGCTTAATGTGACGGAAAACTGGCATACATATGTTTCTGAATGAATAATTTAGTTATTAAAAATATTTTAGTTTACAATATGACAGCTACACCAAAGGACTTCGACAAATAAGAAATGGAAAAATCGTATCTTCAAAAGGTTTTAATTTTAACAAACGTCCGGAATAAAATGCAAAAAGGGCCTAAGCATAAGCTAATAATAATTTCAGAATCCAATGTTGGGATAGCGGCGCTGAAGCAGCGCAGATTACTGGGACGCATATTTACGATAAGCTAACTTGGATATTAGAATTATGCCATAATGTTTATTTAGGTCGTATTGTAACCTATTTTACAAAATTCACATTGAACCCTACCCAAACGCTCGAGAGGTAAAATTGTTCGCAAAGGCCTTAAATAGGCGGAAGGTAATGAAATTTTATTTTAATATTATTTTAAGGT
The DNA here is from genome assembly GCA_958295575.1 of Leucania comma. Classification (NCBI taxonomy): domain Eukaryota; kingdom Metazoa; phylum Arthropoda; class Insecta; order Lepidoptera; family Noctuidae; genus Leucania; species Leucania comma. Next base: position 11,753,711 of record OY282468.1, read on the forward strand.
TTAAATAAACGATATTAATAAAATATCAGGGTAACTTTCTGATACGTCTGCATGTTGATAACAATAATAAATAATCTATTGGAGAAATTTCTGTTGTTATCGAGGATTCGTATCGGCTTTTACTGTTCTATTTTATAAGACATGTGTTTTACTGTTCTATTCAAGACCTGTCACAAGAACTTCTCACAGGAAACAACTTAAGACAAGAATCGTACAAATAATCAATCTAAATCGCATGAAGATCCCTCTACTCGGTCTTTTGTGGTCCTATTCGGCAGTGTAGCTTATCTGAAGCATTTTCTTTCAATGACCATTGGACATGGCACAGGCAGAAGGACTAATGTAAAGGCGCGGAATGACAAAAATGTATCCCTCGCTGTCGGACCTGCGTCACTCAAGATTTTCCCTGCGACCCTTTATTCGGCGAACTTACAGAAAACACGCAAATCATCTTGGGGCACGTAGACTTGTAATATATTGCAGAGATTGCGTAAATATTTCTTCGTCATTAAAACGTTTAACAAAACATGGCGGTTGTCGTCTGACTGATGTCGGTTATTTGTTCTGTTTGGAATTACTCATTGTTTCATAAATTAGTTAATTAATTAATGTTTGTGTTGGTACATTCTGTTTTATTTAATTCTTATTTGTATTACGCTTTTGTTTCACGAGCAGTGAGAAATTTTTGAAATTGTGCTGGACCAAGTTCAAAATAATCCATTTTTGTGTTATATTATTAAATTGAAATTAACAGAATGTGCCAATTTGTTGCAGTTAATTTCCAATCTGCTGCATCGGCTGGAGGCGTGTTCGGCTAAGTTCAATAATTGTCAGCTTCGGACAATGATATAAAGTCGGTGCGCCATTCGCGTCACGTAGAGATTATATGAGACGTCGCCCGTTCAATCGCAAATGAAGAAGTTCGCCGCACGTCGATGGAACGTGGCTGTTTCTATTTCTGGAAATTTATCCAATCAAGACGGAGTTGGTCATTAGTTTAGTTTCGGTCTGACAGCAGACGAGTTTATTACCGCCCCACACAGCTAAGTCTATAGGTCAGGATGCCTTGAACTACAACTTATTGCAGGCTATTATTGGAAGTACTGGCGCTTGACTTTAAAAGCGCCTGTGTATCAGGAGGTGATTTTATGTTTTTCCTAAGTAGTGCTGTAGTTAAACGAGTAAAAACGTAGTTTTCAAATTAGTCGTATTATTTAAAAGATCAGTTTGAAAATATCTCCTTAAAGCTGGTCAATATGAAATGCAAATGGTAACGGTGGCTCGCGAGCCGCGGGGACCACGCCGAACAGATTTATAAAACCGAGTGATTTGTGGAGCTATTGTTGGACCTGTGTTCGCCAGTGAACTGCAAACGGCAAGCGAATGCAGATGGAACATATTTATCAAGTGCACCTCTGTCTGCGATTTCATAAAGAGGCTGCTATTGGGGAAATGGATTTCTGTCAGAAAATTCTTAACTACTTTTGATTATATTACTGAATTAACATTACCTTATGAAATCGGCTTTACGATTACAAATCCATGAAATTCAGTGGTTACTAGGTACTTAGAAAAAAATATATTGGGATGGTTATTTGCCAAGCAAATAAAACGTTCAGGTAAAATACGAATGAATAATTCGAGCTGTGTCAGCAATTGGTAAGCGATAAAGTGTGGTGATATGGGGGCGATCCGGAAAGAGGTCGGATGTCCATATTGAGAGAGCATACCCAACGACGGGTTAATCAGTTCCTGTACGTACTTACGACCCTAAACACATGTTGCCGTACTTATAGAATAACTTTCTATTAGGTAGCATTGATGACATGCAAAAAATATGACAGATTTTTTTTCTTTCAAAGTTGAAAAGAGAGGCTTGTGATACTTCACTTTAATCTAGGTGAGGCCGGTAAAATATAGTATTAGCTAAATTATTCATTATAATAAAGTAACTAAAATTAATTACATTTAATAATACTAACGTTAGAAAAAAACCTGTCCGAGGTCAAAAAGGCGTATCTCAGCATATACTGCGATACTTATATAAAAAAAATAATGACGAGCAAGAACGTCATGCTTGTATAAAATAAGTACATATCTAATAACTTGACTTCGTATACCGTCACCTTTCATCGTACGAACGATAAATAGGTGCGTAGTTCATTTTGAGGGATGTGACAATAACGACTCTTCTCTATCGATATATCGCGTGCGCCCGGGGCGGTGTCGCGGAATGCAAAGCGGAATAGGATATGATGTATCTACTCTTACATGCTAATCCCTGCGCTATACGAGTACTCTCCGCTTTGATGTGTGAAAACCCATTTGATACAATCTTCAATATCAAATCACTGCAAAAGGGCCCTTTATCTTATATTTTTGAGAGAATATTTACACTTTAGTTTTCTCATATAGAGTAGGTCCTATAAAGTCCTCTTACAATATTGAAAAGGTACTACACAAAAACCATATATACCCACTAATAACCATTCGCAATCATTTGGTGATTGCTGCAAGCAAAATGATTTCTGAATTTCTGTTTTCCTATATTTGTGACGCAACAAGTTATAATCCTTCTGAATTCTAAATACATTAGATTTAATTAAAGCATTTGGAGCCCAACATCATACGTTTGCAAATATGAACGCAATACGTTCATAACCGTGAAAGCGGGTCGGCGGGATGCCGGCCGCGTGACACGCATAGCGCTCTCCGGGCATAATCAGGCGGGCATCGAATCATTTGCGCGGCAATCACTTCATTTCCCCGTAATGACCGACATTGCCTCTCGACGCCGACCATTGCTTCCCCAATATATTATCCGAATATTTCCAATCGAACTGCGGGAATACCACAGCAACGTTCACTCGAATCAACGAAAATAAGTAGAATATTCTACCAAATTTTAGGACGAAGAATAAGTTTCATATTTGTGCACAAGAAAAACAATCAGTTCTTACTTATTATTATTAATGAATGATGTATCGGTTCGTATACGAAAACGTTAGCAAATACAGATCAAATAATTTCCTCGTATTTCTGTCTGTCGGCATCGGACTCGACGACAATAAATGGAAAAAATTCGGGATGGATTGATTCCGGGTTGTGCGCGTTCCGTTTGTCACGCTATTTCATCGCCACAAGGAAGTCCTTGTTCCTGTTTTTTGTTATGTCTCTGTAGATACAGTTTTATTGCTGAATTTATCGGAATTATTATTTGTATTCATTATGTGCGACATAAAAGGTTCTGACGAAAATATATCGCGCAATACGAAAACCGCTTCCCTAACAGTGATTTATAGACATTTTTATATTTGTCTCACTTATATATCTTATCAAACCAATACAATAAGAGCCGTCGGTATCATCATCTTTAATTCGATTCGTAATTAAGATCCCATTGAAGTATTTTATGGTTATTCGAACAATCCACGGAGTTTGAACGAGGTAAACTCATAATGAAATTTAATGATCCGGGAAAAGGGAACTTATCTGTGGGATTTTCTCTTTGTGGTGACGTCAAGCACTCGATTAAATTACAGTTTGAATAAATACAAATTGAATGAGACTATGGAAGTCAAGAAGTCGAATAGTCAAATGTTAATGAAATAGTTGAACAACAGAATTTCTTCGTCTTATCAGTGATTACAAATTATACCTGTATATTATTGACCAGAATTCAGCCTCTTCGACAGCTTTACCATTTATTTTTCACCGACTTCGAAAAGGAGGAGGTTCTATGTTTGTCTGTATGTTTTTTTTATGTATGTTAACCGATAGGTATCTCGGTCAATTGTGGACCGAATTCTGAAAATTTTTGTTTTGATTGAAAGATTATACTTCCGAATTGGTTCCATAGAAATATTGTTTTGATCTGATGATGAACTTCGAAGATATAGAACGAAACTCCTCAAGCAATCATAGCAGAACTGTCGTAACAAGTAAACTTGCTTTGTTTATACAATATGTAGTCGGTGACTGAGTGAAGGAAGAGGGGCCCTTACCCCTCTTCCTTCACTCAGTCATCGATACCTGATACCCGATCACCGATACATGGAACTGATCTGATAATGAAGCTGGAAGGTAGGTAAGAACCGGAATTCTGTTATAAATCAGTGTGTCTTAGCCGTGTTTGTTATTACTAAAATTGTCATGATGATTCGATGATGGAACCTAATGGCGGAATGTATTTATTTAAGTTTGGCTGAGGGGTACTCCAACTAAAAAGTGTAAGGAGTTGTCAGCAAACTGTAGGGGTCCAGCAGGGCCGAAGCCTACTGGGGCCAAAGGTTATGTGAGACTGTCACCACGGGCCCCAGGATAAAGGCAAGGAATGGAAAGGTAGGTTTTTAGTCAGTAAAAGTCTGACACTGTTTCCCGCCCCACCCAAGGGCGGGATTCGTCATTGGATGATTTTACCTACTTTAAAAAAAAAAAAAAAAAACTAAAAAGTGTGAAATAAAAAAACTTTTTACAAAAAAATACTACCTACTTCAAAAAAATACAAAAATGTGTCAAATCAGTTTAATTTCGGAAGTCATTGTTAAATAACCAAGAGACCAAACTATTATAGAAACACCAAACGCCATTAGTATTTTTTTTGTAAAACAGTTTTTTATAAACGTCTTTTAGAGTGCAGTGGTAAAATTAAATACACCGTTAAATTTTAATCGTTTTAATCCCGTGGAGGGTCGATCCGGTACATGAAACACTATCGATTTGTAAAGATAAAATAAAAAAATAAAGTACTTTCTTCCTAAACGCATGTACGAAATTAATTTCTTTAAATAAACGAGTCAATGACCGTAGTTGTCGGTCGTTGCGTACTAACTACCTACAAGTCATTGAACTCGCCCAGCTGACGTTTACTTACAAAAATATTTTCGTACATGCGTAAATTAATTAGAGTTTAAAAAAAAGTACTTCATTTTTTAATTTTATCTTTAAAAATCGATAGAGTTTCACGAACCGAATCGACCCTCCACAGCATTAAAACGATCAAAATTTAACGGTGTATACAACACGATTGTTTTAAGAGTTCATAGAGTTTGAAGTTGTGTTTCTACTAAAGTTCAACGTTCGTACTAGGTATAAGTACACGTACTATACAATGTATAACATAGTTGCTGAAACCCGTGTACAGTACGAAGTCAATCTTTCCTCTTTAGAGTTAGTTCAGCGCTCAAGTTTCAGCACTTTAGTTTTATGCGTAGGTTCGCGAGGGATACAGCCTGCGGCGAGGACGCTTGTAAAAAGATCGAGTGGCATCGTGCCTACATATAATTATACAATTACAAGGTACCATAAAATATACCTATTAGTAAGAACCTGCAGGTAGGAAACATGTGAAACTAATCTTGCATCGTGGGTTTTTTTGAGGTGGGAAATCATCCAATGACAATCCTGCTCTAGGGTGGAGCGACGGGGTCTGACTGAAGTCCACATGCGTCCTTCAGTTGCTCTTCACGTTTTAAGACCATGGTATCTCTTTCAGAAAATTCTCGTGGCCATAGTGGGTATAGGTTCTCTTTGAGGCGCACGTAGAACCCTATGCGCCGTTGTCGACTCGGGCTCGGTCTTTACCAGACGGCTAGACGGTAAGCTGCCCATCGCTTGTCGTCTACAAGCCCAGAATCGGGGATGCGTTTACAAATATTTAAACTCATATACACAAGACACCTAGACCCAGGACTCCTACCTGTAGGTCATATAAATATTTGTTCAATCGCTCAAGCGTTGCGCCAACCGTGCCGTCATAAATAATGACAACCTGGCATATTTGTTCATAACTCAGCTTTTTCGTTGAATCTCCTCTCTATTATAATATAAAAATACTATAGTGTTTTTTATTAGCGACTGAATGCTTCTCAATGTCAATAACATCTGCATCGGCATCGAAATTACCATTAGAGAGTTCTTGCGACAAACGTCACAGCTTAATAAAGATATCTACAGTATCGAATATGGTATGAAAGCTACCATTGCGGTAAACTTCAAAAATAATTTCGTACTATTACGCAACTTCGCTATTCGCAACTACCATAAATTGAGTGTTGCATGTAACATATAAAGTATTTATTTATTATTTATTGAATCACTAGCACTAGTAAAAAAAAATGTACAAAAGCGGATTTAATGCCTTAGGCTTTTTTTACTAGTCGACCTTAGGTTAGTGCAGAGACATAACATGGTAGGTGCAACTTATAGTAAACTAGATAAGAAATACAATAACAAATATATACCTAGATACATACATACATATTAACAATTATATTATGAAAAACGAATCCAACAAATCAACGTTGTGATGTTTATACCAACTTCCTGCGAATATGTGTGATGTATTGTTGTACAGTAATACAGTAATTCATACCTACATCAGGCACCAGTCCCTCACAAAATTAGTTCTAAATTGTAAGCACATTGTTAAAGCTAGCATAAGAAAAATTTTGTGAAGGGAAAATAAATAAAATTATTATTATTATTAGTAATAGAGACAATTATATGACAAAGGAAAGAGAGAGACGAGAGGGAGGGAGGAGATATTGTATTAGTTTTCTATTTGTTTTGTCTGTTTTTCATTAAGTTGCACCTATTACGTTATGTCGCTGCACCACCCTAAGGTCGACTGGTAGATAATGCCTACGGCATTAAGTCCGCCTTTGTACGCTAGTGCATAAAGATTTTTAAATAAATAATAAATAATTGTCTCTATTACTGTACATGAGACATCTCACCTATACGCCCAAGCGTTTCGGGAACACAGTCATTGTGCATACAGCTAAGCAGTGGAGTTCCCTGCCGGATTTTATGTTTCCTTATAGCTACAACCTAGGGGTCTTTAAGTCAAGAGTGAATAGGTTACTTCTCACCGTCGACCAAATCATCTCTTACCAACCGGTGATATAGTGGTCAAGCGCGAGCCTATCAATAATAATAATAAAAAAAATACATCTCTATAGAATTGTTCTAATTCTGTAACATGACCGATAATTTCTTTACGAATTCTCATTTTTAGAGTTCCGTACCTTATAAGGAAAAAAACGGAACCCTTATAGGATCACTTTGTTGTCTGCCTGTCTGTGCATCTAGTTGCAGGTATCGAGTTGACATTTAAACAATATATTCAGGTCTGCGGTCCCTTAAAGCTGTGAAAAAATCAAATTTCTAAATGAATGAAAAAAAATTTGGCCTATGGTTTATGTTGCAAAAAACGTATATTTCGACACTCTCCAGGGAATCAAAATTTATAGGGTACTTCCCGTTGACCTAGAATCCTAAAATCTGGCATGAAGCATGGTCTGAAAGCACAAGTATAGGAAAAAATCTGAAAACTGTTTTGTAGGTACATCACAAAAAAAGATTGCGATTCGAAAAAAATCTTCGTAACTGAATTCGGGAATTGTACTGTTTACAGGTAAGTTGGTACGGAACCCTCTGTGCGCGAGTCCGACTTGCACTTGCCCGGTTTTTCTTTCTTGTATGTCATACAACAAATGAAACAACATAAGAAAGTGAACGCAAAAGTATTTTTCCGATAATTTTTGGTTACCGCTGGTTACCTATATCGCAATAAATTCAGTTTTTCGACTGGATGTTTCAATTCCTATGGACATAGGAATTCTAAGTGAAAACGGACTGAGCTACCCCGCATAATCGTTCGTGGAACGATATTTCGGTGACACCCGCATTTTTCAATGACAGCGTTTGACTAAGCCTTTTCGTGTTGCGTCCGCAATCAAAATTCGGAGATCGAGTGTTTGGTGTCCTAAAGACTAACCAGGTATTCTGCCAAACTTTATTTTAAGGGACGAGTCGTTCTAACCTATTTTTTCCTACGGCTCGTTAATTACATTCACTGCACAAGCCGAATTTCTAATAGCAATCTTTCGCAACCTTTCACCTGAACCGTGCAAACAATGTTAATAATTCTGCTGCCACTTTCAGAAATGAACGCAAACGACACCTTAACTTTCTTTTGTTTTCTTCTTTCTTTCTTTTTTTTTGTTCCTTTTTTATTTTTTTTTATTTCTCGGGAATATACTCCCGGAATAAAAAAAATATCCTAAGCCTATCGTATCCCTGGACATGGTTTTTCGCTCAGCCGTTTGAGCGTAACAGAGTAGAAAGCTTGCACACACACTCATATATCAAACTTATGTTCGCCTTTATAATAAAAGTGTGACTACAGAGAAATACAATACTAACAAATTAAACACAAATAATACTTAATTATAATCAAACTTTGATGATAAACTACATAATAACACTTTTAAGTTCTTGTGAAACAATGAACTATAAACTTTAAAACTACATAGCAATCGTTAATATTCACGAACCAACAAATCTGATATATATAATAGGAAATTTCCATGAATTTTCGAAGTAAAATCAAGGTACAATACTTTGATTTTACTTTGAAAATTCATGGAAGAAAATTTTTTGTTAAAATATTCAAGAGTACATGAATTGAATTTCGAAATTCAAAATCTGATTTAAATATTTATTTTTTTTATGATAAAATAATTATGTGTATTTGAATTTGGAACGGTTCTCATGTTTTGTTACTAGTAAAAATCTTATCAATTTCTAAATTTTGATTCCGATTCTCACACGGAAAACGTATCTATGTAGGTATTTGTATGACCTACAATGGTTTTTTCAGGACTGGATGTTTGTATGTGAGTTTACATGTTTATGTACGCACCCACGATACAGCAGTAATTCCTAGTATTTTGAAAAAAAAAAAAAAGATTCTCTTCATTTTTTTATTTATAAAAGAAAGAATTAAATTCCGAATTCTAAGCATATTTGAACAATATTTAAGTGTTTCCATAAATATCTTTACAGTCCCTTTTCACGCTCTTAAGAGATAGAATTTTCAAAAATCTTTTCTTATCGGATGCCTTCATCATGTGAGGAATATTTACGTCTTCCAAATTTTAACTTTTTACGCTTTAGGCTGTCAGTTGATCCATTAGTCAGATCTTTTATATTATATGTAAATTACTAACTGCTACCAGAGCGGTTTCACAATAGAATAAAAAGCATTCTTCATTTATTTCTATGAAACTAGCAACCCGCCGCAGCTTCGCACGGGTGCAATGTTGATATTAAAAATATTATGCATGTATTATATATATATAAACCTTCCTCTTGATCATTCTATCAATTAAAAAATACCGCATCAAAATCCGTTGCGTAGTGTTAAAGATCTAAGCAAACATAGGGACAGACAGCAGGAAGCGGCATTGTTTTATATTATGTATGTGCATGGCAGTTTGCGACTAATTTGAAAGCACCCATAGTCTGCTCGTGTGCCAAATTTCATCCAAATCTGTTTAGTCATTTGAGCGTGAAGAAATAACAAACATACACATACACGAATCTTTCCCTGACTTTTATACCTTTTGATCTTTTATCTAAATCATGCCTATATTATAAAGATAATATATATTAGAAATAATAGATATTATAAAGATAATATAGGTGTGATATCCCTAGTTAGTGTTTTTACAAACCATATAGCGTGCTTGCGATAAAAGTGTCAATCCCACAAAAATAGAAATATATGTAGTCACAAATATGAATTTGGTTTTATATTTTCCATAAACATAATTTCCGTAAAGTTGAAATATTCAGCTGTCTATCAACGTGGCGAATTGAATCTAAATATTGAATGTATCCGCGTCGCAATGTTAACTTAGGTATATATTTGTACTGTGAACTAAAATGTTGTACCCATACTCCGATGGTATCGTCACATATATGAAGTCCCATGCGGCCGTCCATTATGTTGGCCAACGAATTCTCTAGTTGAACAGATTGACTAGGCAGTGAGAAAACTCCCTATCTTTTCGACTGTAGATATATATAAAATACCTGGTGTTCCAGTGTTTGTTATCGGATGGCTTCGAAACGGCTTGGCCGATTTTTACGATATTTTTTTTATATCTTACCCTCGTACTCTCACCCCCATTTTTTTAAAATAATTTGTATCGTAGAACGTTTGCCAAATCAGCTCGTATAGCCACAAATCGCTTATAGATACCGTAACTTCAAAAATATATATGTTACCGGCAATCTGTATAATCTGGTATTCTATACAATACCTAGACAATGTAAACAATACGGTTTAAAGTAAGGTTTTTATTTTCAGGTGGTTATAAAAAAATAACCATAACCTAAACTGTCCGTGTTGGGGTGCCCTATAATTACATCACCCTCCCAGCTCTCGTCTTTTACACATTACCGGCTGCGCATTCGGTATTGTACAGAATACCTGAACTATACAGATTGCCGGTGGTTAGGTATATGTAATTTCATCAATTTCGTGTAACACTTTTTTATGGCAGGACATTATCAATTTATTTTCCCCCACTCTGAGTGGATTAACAGACAGTGTCAGACTTTTACTGACTAAAACCCACTTTTGTTCCTTCAGTTTCCGTATGCGGTAACTCTTTCGATCAATCCACTGAGGGTATAAATGTGTGTTTAACGCAGTCACACTGCTACAGGGCAAGACTGCACGGTATTTAATCTATCTGGCTGAGCCGTATATCACGTTATCGGTGTATTTGTAACTTAGCTTCTCGGCGATGTTGCCGCTAGCTGTTAATTGCAAACATTTATTTAAGTGAACGTTAAGGAAGTGTACTCGTTCTCGATATTTCTGGCTGGATTTAAGAACACGAATTGGGTAAAAGCATTATCTCCTCACACTATATTTTATTTTTCACTACGACATTTAATTACAAGATTTTTAACACTTTGGTAATTGTAGACTAGTTTAGATGTATGTTAATATGTCAAATACGGGTGTACACAGCTTATTATAAAATTTGACATCAATTGAAACTGGGAGTAAATTCTATTTAATTAAATAAAAATATAAATTTCATTAAAGAAATACAATAACTTTATAAAGTTGAAAATTTGTATTGTATGTATGTATGTTTGTTACTTTGTTATGCTCAAATGGCTCTACGGATTTGGTTGTAATTTGGCTCAACGATAGACAATTGTTTTTTATTTGGAAAAATAATTGTCTGAGAATTCTTTTTGTGGAGTGCAATGGAGAATCAGACTTTTATTGACTAAAATCCGCCTGTGTTTCCTTGGCGTTCCAAACCCAGAGTAACTCTTTAAAACAATCCCGCAGCCTGTCCTCTAGAATAGTATATAAGAGAATTTTATCCAAGACGTTTTTTTCCTTCCAACATTCAACTTTCATGCGGGCGAGCTGCAGGCAGAAGCTGCTATTATTATAAATTAGAATAATAGAAACGTCGCTGAACACACAGATGTAGCAAACGACAGAGGAGGTATAACTCTTGGTGCTATCCCAACACTTCTCGCCGTGTCGAGATGTAATGAGAATGAGACAGATAGTAATAAAAACTGCGGGGTTATGGCAACAGTCTAGACGGCTATTTATACAAATACGTTTCTGCGGAGGTGTGTGTGAACAATGTGAATATGAGATTAGTTTACTTTCCCAGTAAAAGAATATAAATTACCAGGTGGGGAATACCTATGTTTTTTTTACGAGGCAATAATAGCGTAGCTGGCATGGTTTCAGCTCAGGTTCCGAGGCACTGCATCGTAAATTATGCCAGCGTGCATCGAATACAATGAACTATACGAGACTAACGGCAACAGGTACTAAAAGGTATCTACTTAATGTACAACACCTTAAAATATTTACATACAACAATCTTGCTGTATGCATCGCTTCTACCATGCGCCTCAAATGTTTGAGTTGCGAGGTATATTTTATAGCTAAATTCTGCCCTCGGCCACGCTCGCGTTTATTTAGGTTTAGAAAGCGAATTTTTTTTTTGTCTTGGCTTGTGCTTGACCAATATCTCACTTAATGATAAGCTAATATGTGGTCGACGATTGAGTATGTTGCCTAAAAGTAGCCTATTCAATCTTGGTTTAAAGACTTCTAGGTTATAGCTATCAGGAAACACAGACTTTTGTTTTTAATTGATATAAACTAGTGCTTGACTGCGATCCCACCTTATACAAACGTTAATAGTAAACAGTGATGCAATCGTTGATGGTGAGGCACACTAGTTTATTAAGAGCCTATTCACTCTAGCCTTAATTGAATACACATAAATTATAATCGGACGGGAAGACCGCAGCAGGCAAACTATTCCATTCCATCGATGTACGCGATATAAACGAAAAGGCGAAACGCTTGGTCTGGACCGTATAGGTTTTAACAACGTAAGGGTTAATACTTGTCGTACGTCGGGTTGTCCGATGGTAGAAATGAGATAGCGGAATCAACTCATGCAATTCCCGTGCACACTTTTCAAAATGCATCCTGTAAAATACCTAAACGCTGGTTACCCTACGCCTGTGCTTAAAACTGCGGCACGTAATTCCATTTCTAAGCTGTATCTACATTGAATGTGTTCACAAAACGTTTCGTGCGTATGGTGTTCAGTTCAGTTCATTGTTGCAATCTAGCGTCCTGAAGCAATTGTTATCGTCGAAATTTGTATTATATCCTTCGGAAACAGTAATAAATGTTCCATTAAAGGTAACTATGTCTTTTGACAACATGTATACGCATAATTTCATGATGATCGGTTCAGTGGTTTAGGCATGAAAACGTAACAAACAAACAGCTTACTTTCGCATTTATAATATTAGTTAGGAACGTGGAAACATGTGGAGGTGTGGCCATGTGTGTGCGTGGTTTTTCATGCATGAATAGTGTCGACGATTTAAATCCATGGTTTCGGCGCTAAACTACTCCGCAAAATTAAATCTTTGTTTATTTGTGGACACCATGTGGGAAATCAGTCAGGCCTGCGCTCATTACAGCCACAAACGTTGTTGATTATAATTTACATTATTTGTAAGCAGATTTCTCTTTCGATAGATTTAGTTGTCACTTGTTTATTTAACTCATAGCTTCTCGTGATTCAATTAAGCGGAGGACGAAGAAAATTAATGTCGTAATCGGAGTCGTCTTCTCGTTTTGCATTAATTGGACGTTACTCGCCAAGGTTTAAACGATAACTTGTTTTATTTAGTTTAAAAATAACTGTTCATTAAGTACTGTTGATATTTTCCAACGTTGAATATTAACAGCAACATTAAAATGCCTATTTAATCAGTTTTGACTACAGTTTGATGATTCAATTGACGAAAAAAAAAAATTATTAATTTAGCTATCAATAATTTTAGCATTATGTGTTTTAATATTATAATTATAATATTAATTTAATTATACTAATTCTATTTGAAATATCTAATAATTATTTATTGTGCACATCTACCACTGTGTCGTTTTTTTTTAACCCAAAGGTTAACTGGTAGAGAATGCCCTGTTGCATTAATTAAGTCCGTCTATGTACAACTACTGTACATAGTATAGCATAGCATCAGCCTTATAATGTTGCTCCTCTCCAGGGGAGGGAATGGCCCGTAATCCACCATGCGGGCCAGTGCGGGTTGGTGAATGTCACATGTCTTCGAATTTTTGTTTCTAAGACATGCCGGTTTCCTCACGATGTTTTCCTTCACCGTTTTAAGAGCAGTAGTGATGAAATAAATTACATAAAGTAATGTGCCTGGCTAGGTTTGAACCGGCGACCTACAACTCGTAAGTAATTAATTGAAGATAATTCAATTGGCAGAGTTAAGGCTGAAAATCGTCAAGGTAGCGGAGCGTGCCGTTTGAAATTCAAGAAATTATGAGGAGCAGCGGCGCTTAATCGAAAAGTACTCTCCTTTGATCTTTGTCGAGTTGCCGTCTGCGACGACGCCTCGGCCGGCGTGTTCGTGCTCGAATGCATAGTGGCTTGGAATAAGCTCTAGCAAAAGAGACGGCAGGCGCCCCTGCAAAGACCTGCCAGTAATTTGCTCCGCCATGCAAGATTAGCGAGTCGATACGAGTACGACTTCACTGAATTAAATTAATGTTATGTCTAATTAACAAAACTAATTCCAAACTAGTTCAGTACTAGTTAAGGATTACTTATTGTGGTCTTAGTTTAATGAAATTTAATTTTATTTCAAATAGGTTTTTGTTTATTGTGCACAAGTACAACAGTAGTAGTAGTAGTAGTATTTTTTATATTAGCAAACAGCTAGCCGACTCTTCTCGTGACCAGAGGGCTGGGAATCAGCATTGACATCCAACGTGGCAATGCTGCCAGCGTTCTGGACTCTTTTCCCATTGATATCGATGTGGATGAATTTTTTGATGCCCAATAAGTTCTTTTTCTACCCGTTTGTACAAATTTAATTTTTATATATACCTATTAAGTTTTAATATTTATTTGTTTTGAAGCAGTTGTAAAACTTAAATAATATTAATAATAAAATAAATTAGTGAGTCATTTTTTAACCCAAAGATTGAATAAGAATACCTTGTTGTATTAAGCCACTATACATGAAGATTAGGAATAAATCATACTAACACATTAATATTGTTAACGGCAAAGGTTTGTGGATGTATGTGTATGTTTGTTACTTCTACACTCTCGAACGACTGAACAGATTGCGATAAATCTTGGTACACGGGTAGACCATGTCCTTGAATATCAAATACTTTTCATCCCAGGAGTATATTCCCTTGGGATAATTTTCTACTATTAAGCAGGTGAAGCCGCTGACATCAGCTAGTAAAAAATAAAACTTCGAACCCTTTATTGATCAAATTCATGAGTTAAATTTTGTATTCATATAACATGTTTAAAATGTATGAACTACGATTTGGCTTGGGGTTTCGCACGAACTTTGTGAATTACATATATCAGTAATTTATGCGTATATCAAAAAATTACGAGTAATGTCAGGTACATGGACAAATAAATCAGGGCAATAAATAAAGTTTTATCTGGTTTATGAAAATATGAAGCCTACGGGAATTGAGATTTATAGGTTTTTTTAAACTCTCTTGGTGGTCTTGTGGCATTTGGCTGTTGTAGTGGTCATACATCAGTATTAATCAGCGTTGCCAGATTTTTCTATGCCAAGTCGGGATTTTGAAACTTTTTTAGTAAAAAAACGGGATTCTTTCGTCGAAAGCGGGACATAATAAAAAAAAAAAACGTAGATATATAATCAAAAGTGTTTTACATATTTTTTTTTTTACCTGAATTTTAAATTGCGTGTACGTGACAATAGATGGCAAAAATAGTCATAGATATTATTTTAATAAAATACGATAAATATTTTAAATCAGATTTACTTTATCGGCAGGTGGCCAGTGCACATTGACTGCTGCTCGCACGGTCGAGTTATTCCCGAAAAGCGGGACTAAGCCTGTTTAAAAATCGGGATATCCCATCAAAATCGGGACGTCTGGCAACGCTGATATTATTACATACATGATGCATTCTACTCACCATGGTCGACCAATGTCAATATGTAGTTTGGTACACAGGAGTGATTTCAAATTGATTGATTGCTAATTGTCAAATATCCCCAGGCACCACAATGATTGCTTTCTAGAACACCACGGACTAATAGACAATGACAATACGATGCAATAATTACTCATGAATCCTTATAAGATCACTTAGTGGTCCGTTTGTCTGTCTATCTGTCTGTCTGTCAAGACCCTTTATTTCGGGAATGCGTGGAGATATCGAGTTAAAATTAAAACTATATACTCAAGTCTGAGGGTCCCTTGAACCTGTGAGAAAATCAAACTTCGAACTTAACAAGAAAAAAAGATATAGACGTTTATATCGCAACTCAAAGGAATCAAAATTCATAGGATACTCCCACCCGTTTGACCTAGAATTTTGACATTTAGGCTGAAGCAAGGTCTCATAGCACAAGTGTAGGAAAAAACTGAAAACTGTAAATTCGTAGTAACAAAAAAGAATCTTTTTGCGATTTAGAAAAATCTCCGTAACTCAATTCGGGAAATGAATAGTTTTCACGTAAGTTTGTACGGAACCCTCAGTGCACAAGTCCGACTCGCACTTACCCGGTTTTTTTTTATCTACTAAAAGCTAACCACGCATCTCTATATACGAAAATAGCCCTTACTACAAGGACATAAAGTCACTGGTAATGTCAAAGTGTCACCACTTTTGTGTGCTTGACCATAATTACTTATACGGAACCCAAAAGGTCTTTACCGTGGTATCTGTATATAGGTTGACTAGTAATTAGTGAACGATACTTAAACACGTGATTGTAGTCATGATAACAAACAACTTTTACTATAGGACTAAACCAGCAAACGTGAAAATAGTCTGCTGGTCAGTACATCTGTGTTCGCTTAACTGGTCAAAATCTACTGAACTTGGCTGACTTTTTTCGCGATTTCAGTTTTGGTCCCATAGTAAAGTTGTTTGTTATCATGATTACAATCACGTGTTTAAGTATCGTTCATTAATTACCAGTCACCCTATATAAAAGGCAAGGTTCTGAACCATTCATAGACTCATCAACACCCAACCCAAACCTAGAATGCTGAAATTTTGCACAAATTTTCCATTTATGACGACAAAGAATAAAAAAGTTTTTTAAAAAACTCACCCCCTAGGGGGACGAAACGGGGGTCCATAGTTTGGCCGCCGCATACCCCAGTCTTGTATTGAAACACGTCGCATACCCCAGCTTCGCCGTATGTCGTATATTCTAGTCTTATATTGAAGTATGTAGTATAAGCCAATCTTATATCAAAGTATGCCGTATACCTAATGCCAGCTTTGCATCAACTAAAATAGCGTTAGCGTTTAGCGAACTAATTTTTGGACCACGGCAAGGTCTGTTTTAAAACGAAGAACCACGCTTTCTTAAGGCTGGAGAACAATTTAGGTGTAAGAAAATGAATATTTATTTCCTTTCTAATATGCATTATAAATACGGAAGTGTGTGAGTAGGTCTGTTACATTTTCACATCTAAATCGCTGTGCTAATTATGATGAATCTTGTCAAACGTATAAACTTGATTTGGATACTTTTGATACTGGCAGTAGGGAAATTAAAACACTTTTATAGCGGGCAAGGCCTTGTGCATAGGCAAGGTAATTAAAGTCCTGGTTTCATCACAATGTTTTCCTTCATCGATGTCAGTGACCTCTATGATCTTATTTTTTTTTTCTTTAGCCTACACTTTCCCACTATTGGGCAAAGACACCCCCAACTCTTCCAGGTATTTATCTCTCGGGCCACCTCAGACCAGCCCTTGCGGTAGGCGTCTAGGTCATGTCGCCACCTCCTCCCAGGTCAACCTCGGCGGCCTCATCCATCTTTAGGTACCTACCCATCTTGTGAAGACTCTTGTCCAGCGGTCAGTGTGCATGCGGCTGATGTGACCCGCCCAATCTCACTTTAGCCTGGCAGCATTTTTTCCTATGTCTATGAACTTATCTGCTTAAGAAATTCTATAAGAAGACTAGTTGACCCGGCAAACTTCGTACCACCTATGAATAATAACCTTCTTAACCTTCCTTCTTAATAACCTTCCCTGGAATACCACAAGTATTTCAAGAGCAAAATTGGCCGAATCAGTCCAGCCGTTCTCGAGTTTTAGCAAGACTAACGAACAGCTATTTATTTTTATTGTTTGTAAAAGTTATATACTGTAAATAATTCCGCCTTTGTACGTTGTGTTGCATGAAGATTAAATAAATAAATAAATAAATAAATAAACAATCTGCATGCAAAGACCATCTCAGACAAAACTGCATGGTTCCCATTTGATTTGACCATTACATGTTTGCTGTCAGGGCAAAAGAAAACTTTGACCCCTGAGTTTGTTTCGATGTTTCTTCTCAATGTAGTTAGCTAGGAAACACCGGAAATTGACGTGTAAAAGTGTTTTTTTAAACCTATTAGCAAAATAAAACTCATTTATCATTATTGTACGAGCAAATGCGTATAATATTAATTTTATGCTGACATTGACGCGCAGCGAATGAATACAAACACACATTTAAGAGAACGTTTTAGTAGTAGCATGGCATCGTTGAAGACCATTCGCCGCGGATCAATCATCTATCAGTTTCAAGCATTTAATTCAATTGCATTGCATTGCATCAGCCTTATAATGCTCCCACTGCTGGGACTCGGGCCTCCACTCTAGGAGAGGGAATGAGCCGTAATCCATCACGCGGGCCCAGTGCGGACTGTTGGATGTTACATGTCTTTTTTTTTTTTCGAATTTTTGGTTCTAGGTCATGCCGGTTTCCTCACGATGTTTTCCTTCACCGTTTTTGAGATCAGTAGTGATGAAATAAATTACACAAAAAGGCTGAGTTTGAACCCGCGACTTACAACTCGGCAGTCGGGGCCGTTACCACTCGGCCACCACTGCTCTCTAGTTCAATATACAAGTTGAACTTAAAATCAGATTATCATTTTAAATGTACCTTTACCCCGTATAATTATCTTTTACATGAATTAGGATTTAATGAGCTTGTCTGAGTTCTGTTCCTTAATGTAGCTGTAACTACGTGCGAACGTTTCAGCATTCGCCGCGGTCGTTAACCACCGGTCCTGTTTCATCCGTTCTCTTGTAAGTGCTGCAGCTTCAGCACCTGCAGACTATATTAAAGATTACTCAGTTTACTCTTTTGATTTTAATAGATAAAAACTTATGTCTTGAAGTCTACTTCAAGACATAAGTTTTTATTATTCTTATTCGCTACAGTCTACTGTAGTAAAGGTTTTACAACTTTTTGGTGAACGACTCGAGGTGACTGTGTACGATTACAGGTATTTACAATTTTTTATATTCCTACAGAAATCTGTACGAGTACATAAAAGGCAAAGTCATGGATCCAAAACGTTGAAGTTTTGTACAGAAGTTCCTTTTATGATGTATGCAAAGAATTAGGAAGGATTTTTCAAATCTTCTAAGAGCCACCTGCTAGGGTCATGAGGAAAAGTATGAAAGGGATACTCGTGGTCCTAGAACGCAAAAGGCCACTGAAGGAAAATAGGTGTGTTTTTAGTCAGTAAAAATCGGATACACCCTCTCGCTCCACCTTAGATTAGACCTTAAAAAATGGGTTTTTTATGGTAGGTAAAATGATCCAATGACATCCCCCGCACTTGTTCGGAGCGGGATATAGTGTCAGACTCTTGCTGACTAAAAACCTACCTCGTTCCTTCGTTGCCTTTCATACCGGGGCCGAGCTTTCTTTTCAGAAGCCGACCCTTGGCCCCAGTAGGCTTCAGCCTTGTCAAAGTTTCCAAAAGCCAATCCCAATAAATCCACGGATGAAAACTGTTTATTTTCTTTATTAATTTTTTAAATTATTTTAATAATAGAAGTCTCAAAATCTTACTTGGCCGAAAACTTAATAACAATTTGCACACACACAATCACAGTGTAAAGTGAATTAAAATAAAATATTAGAAATGATATATTCGTATATCACAAAAATTATTCAAGAATTTTGGTAGAGGAAGACAAGCCCCAAATAATCTATGCTAATATTATAAACAGAAAAGGTTTCTATTTTTGAATTTTTGTTTGTAATGACAACTCAAAAACTGCTGGATCGATTTGATAAATGTTACTTTATCATTGAGTGGCACAGGATATACACCGTAAAATTTTGGTCGTTTTAATTCCCTGGAGGATCGATTCGGTACATGAAAGATTATCGATTTGTAAAGATAAAATAAAAAATTATAGTACTTATTTTTCTAAAATTCGAGTTAATGCGTATAATAACTCGAATTTTAGAAGAAAAAATTATGTACGAAATTAATTTCTTTAAGTAAACGAGTCAATGACCTTGTAGGTAGTTGTCGGTCGTTGCGTACTAACTACCAACAGTTCATTGGCCTCGCTCAGCTCAAGTTTACTTGAAGAATTAAATTTTGTATATGCGTAAATTAATTCGAGCATAAAAAAAAATACTTTATTTTTTCATTTTCTCTTTGCAAATAAACTGTATAAGGTCAATAAACATTCGCATTAGGCTCAGAAAGCAAATAATATGTAGTCAATACGGAGCTTGGTTACTCATCCCAGAATATCAGAGAAATATTAATTAGCTTTGTCTAAGTTATTGTTATCACGTGTGCTCACATCAGTGGTAAACCATTATCTACATGATACGTGACGTATTATTTTCTTTACAAACATATCATATTAATACAAAAAAGAATATCGTGATGACAAAAGAGTTCGTATGTTGCTATTAATCTTATTAACTTGAAAACTGGCAAAAAAATTACACATTTTGTGGTTTATAATGCTTTATAATAATAGCATAACTGTACCTCTACCATGAGTTTTAAGCAATAGTATTCGTCGCTACTCGATATCGACGCCGTAAATATTTTGTATGGCAAATTTTGCAGCGCCTCTAGCGGTCACTTGTAGAACCAAAATTTGCCATACAAAATATTTACGGCGTCGATATCGAGTAGCGACGAATACTATTGCTTAAAACTTATGGTAGAGGTATTGTTTGTATTTTGATAGGAAGAAAATAAGATAGTTTTGGAATGTCAGTGAAGTCAGGTAGGCTGTCAAGCCACTTAGTGAAAATAACTTAAATCTATTTATATATAACCGAAATACCACTCACTGATTAATCACGAAATCTCAGAAACTATAACACTTACAAACTTAAAATTTGGCAGGTAGGTTCTTTATAGGGTATGGACATACAATAAGAACGAATTTTACGAAACTCCACCCCTAAGAGGGTAAAACCGGGTTTGGAAATTTATATGGAGTAATCAGCTTTCACGAAGCGGTTGACAGAAGCTAGTAATACAATATATAGAAATAGGACGTGATAATTAGCAACACAAAAGTGTTTCATATATTCCGCCATCACAATACCTATTATAATCTATTTTCTACGTCGCTCCATCCAATATCTAATCGGTTAAAGAAGGTCAAACCGTTATCTTAATTTGAACGAAATCACATTTATGATTTGCGCGACCATAAAAAGATATATCGGAGGTGCGCCGCGCCGGCGATGCGATGCTATCGCTTTAACGCTGTCAACATACAGATGTCCGCTATCGCTACGCATCTGTGTCGGCCGCCGGAGATTTATAGAGGCGAACAAACACTATAAAACTTTCTTTATTATTCCATCAAAAGTGCCATTGATCCGCACTCTCTCAGATTTCATATATTCAAACAAGGGAGCTCATATTTAACACGGAAATTTTATTTTTAGGGAACGACAAAAATAGACAATAATTAAAGTTCATCATCTCACAAAATACAAAGACTGGAATATTAAATCTTGTGTAGCAACACATAATAATTAATTATCTTTGTTTGTATCTTCATGTAATTAACTTCAAAAGCTGAAAACTGGCTTGTTTATACATCTAATAATATTTTGTTGGTACAGACGGTCGCGTAGCCGTATCGTAGCGGTGCTACGGTCAGTGTTGACGTAGAAAACATTTAGTAGTACGAGTCGCACCGCTACGCGAGAGTGCTACGCAGCCGCCGGCCCCGAGCTCGGGTCGCGGTCATTACTTATACTTGCTACCTGGTTTTATTTAAAAAGTAAACTTTGTTGAATTTCCTACTTCGTGAATGGATTGTGGAAAACATTGGCTTTAATAATAAAGTATTTTATTCTCAATTCGCTAATGGGAACACATATTTTATTGGAATAAACAAAAAAGAAATCCTCGATATGTGGTTCCGAAAAGTATGTAACAAAGGTAAAATCAATACGATGGATTTATCGTTATTGGCAGGTACCGAGACGCTATTATATTAATACGCAGTAAAAGCGTGAGCGGCAAGACGAGTGTGGACCTTACTTCATTAATATTCATGGCGAAATTATTCCTTTCATTGTCTTCCATGTAACGAATTGAGATCCCGAAAGTAAAATAGACGTGTCGCGGTAAAATACTGGCTATTGTGTCTTGTCAGCTCAAGAGATTTGCCATTGAGTGAACGCGTGTATATTATTTTTGCCGCACTGTTTTCTTTGCAGCGTGTAGTTTGAACTTTCTCGAGTACGATTTATTTTTGCACAACACTCAAGTTTATCTTCGTAAAGCTTTCTAAAACAGTTTTCTACAAAAAACGTGAAGGGTAAGTTTTACGCGAAAGTTTTGTGTTCGGTTTTACATAAATGTAGGTAGTTAGCAGCGGGTGAGTTAGGTGTGCGGCGAGAGCAACCTACATTTTAAGTTGGTTAACTGTTTACGAGAGACGGAAAGTTTGAGGGATTAATTATGTATTCAGGTTCTACCTGGTTATCACGCCACGCCGCTGCACGGAGCGATCCGCGCTGAACTACACAATACATGACACACAAGTGTGGCGGCTAGGGCTTTGAAGATCACAATAGAGTACAAAACGATTAGTTAGTGATACACAAAATTCATGCATAGGCTCGCGCTTGACCACTATGTTGGATCACTAATTCAACATTACAGACTTTATCCACACAGTACTTTTATTTCCCTGACTTGTCCGTCCTAAAATTGACAACCGAATACTCTAGTGGCCCGAGCACACGCTATTAATAACGTGAGGACCGGATATACCGCCATCTTGAGAGAAACAGTAAACTATTTATTCAAGTCAGTGTATGTATAAAGACAACCAGAACAATCCTTACAAAAATATAAATATCTGAAAAATTTGATTTAATGTTACATAAAGTTCAAGAATTATTTAATGCACCACTTTAAATGTAAATCGTCATTTGAAAAAACAAATAGATATCAAAACTAACGCCATCTAGACGACAGTTATTTCTAACTTTAAAATATCAGCACACACGACAACAAGTGTCAGATCATTTGAAAACCTTATCCAAACAAATAAGATTCCAACTATCTCACCTGATGGTAAGCGATGATGTGGCCGACGATGGAGGACACTTACCAGAAGTAACCTATTCACTCTTGACTTAAATACCGCTAAGTTGTAACTATTAGGAAACGCAGACTCAGGCAGGTAATTCCACTCCTTAGCTGTACACACAATAAATGTGTTTCCAAAACGTTTTGTACGTATGGATAGAATGTTCACTATGTACCGGTGGCGTAACGCCGTACGTCTATTGGTCCGACTGTTGCAAATTGAAGCGTGCTGAAGATGACCAAAGGCTTTGACAAAAAAAAAAAACTGGGCCCTATTTTTACCGGAGGAAATCATCAAAGGCTTTCTGTGGAGCGAGAGAGAGTCACACACACAGTTTCAACTTTTTTTATTTAGATTTCGAAGATGGGAGAATAGTTAATTAGTTCTATAAGTGGTTTTTAGGGTCCCCAAGCTCAAGGGGTCCCGAGATACCGTCCCACTAGTCCTTCAGTAGTTTTGCCCGTGGCTTTGGTGCACACGATACACGATACAATAGTTGTTTGCGTTCTATTTTCAAAGCCGCCTTTATCATGGTTACGTATAGCAACAGGATAATCAAAAAACGCGCATGACAGTAACAAATTAAAGGAACAAAAAAATTTAACTGGGAATATGATGAAACATAAATGTAATCAAAACAAAAAAGTGGTTGATGGGAAAATGAAAAATGAATACCGCCATCGTTTGGCGCTTAGCTGGAATATTGATGATGTCAAGTGGGCGCGCTGGTCCGCGGATACAAAAGCAGAATAAATCGAAATAAATCGGAAAATTGAAACAGTTGCGTGGAAGTGTTGTGTTTGATAAATAAACGCGTGAGATGAGGCACGAGGCAGTGGAATTCGTACGCTTGTGATGATTCGTTTACATTTTTCCGCAGATTGCTTACAAACATTCCACTTGCGTTGAGGCTGACTATTTCCAAAGGCATCACATTGTCTAACGCTGAAAGGAATGACAAACATGTTTTAATAACAAACGTCAACAGGCTGTGATGTGGCGAACATTCATTATTTATTTTGTTTTTTTTTGACAATTAGTGATAGAAGGGCTTAATTCACATATTGACATGCTTTTTAAGGGGAAAGACTATGAAACACCTCTTACAGTTTTCATAATTTCTAAAAATTTATCTCACTGAATTACACAAAAAAAAAATGAAGAACCTAAATAAATGTACCAATAGTTTCACCGCGAGATATTTGCAAACCTATTCTTAATTTCAAGAAAAATAAAAAATAAATTTTTAAAATTCAATAAATTCAGCAAATACTAAAGGTCGATTTAGCTGTTTTTGAGAGATTTGAACAATTTTTTTTTAGAAATTAGGGATTGGTTTGCAAATATCTCGCAGTGAAACTGTTGGCACATCTATTTAGGTTCTTTATTATTAAATTTTGAAAACTTTAATAATGAATAACCTAGGAACCTAGAAGTTTTTAAGGATTCCCCTGTTAATGTTTTATAATGTCGTTACCATTTAGTTTAATAAGTAAAAAAGAGTATTATAGTTGTCCCTAGCGCTGGACTAAGGCTTCGGCGGCCCATAGGCAGAACATGCAGTGGAGGCCCTCAAATCGTTTGTGGTTAACTGTCGAAAGTTTCTATTAAGGTCAAGGTAAAGAAAAGAGCAACTAAATCAGTTGGCTAACAAAAAAAATATTCAAAATTAAAGTACCTACATGCTAAATTATTTTTCGTCTTATTTTCACATTAATGAATGTATCGATAATATAGAGGGACACGCCATTTTTCAATGTTGCTATTGGTCTAGCGCGGCGCGGTAGAATGCGCGAAAGGCGCTATTGGTGTTCATATTACGTGCGGCTTGATCTCGCAGATTTTTAAACATTGTCTAACTTTTTCGCTCAAATAAAAAATAAGTTTTTCGTCCAACTATTTTTAACAAAACTTAGTGCCTATTTTTTTGTTCCTACTGAGCCCTTGCCGATTTTTTTTTTGTGGTGTGGTGGCTGCCCATAGGCGACCGCCTATGTTGCCTATGCTTAAATCCGGCACTGGTTGCCCCTCTGGTCGCGGGATAGTTCATAAGAGCCACCTTGGCTCTGAAACGTAAAGGGCAACTGAAGGAAAATTTGTACCCTTGTTTTCTTAGTAATCTTTTCTTTTTTTTATGCACCTGCCATGTTTTCTCATTACCACCCTTGGTTGACTGGTAGAGAATGCCTAAGGCATTAAGTCCGCCTTTGTACCTTTGTGTTGTATGAAGTTTTAATAAAAAAATAAATAAGGAACATGGGCGGGATTTAGTTTTTTTAAATCTACATCTATATTTATTACGGAAAGTCGTGTTAGTTACACTATTTATAACTTAAGAACAGCTGAATCGATTTGGCTGAAAATTGGTAGAGAGGTAGCTTACAACCGGGACACGGACATAGGATTTTTATCCCATTAAATAAATAAAAAGATAATCCAAAAACCTGCTCATTTAGTGGTATAGACAAAAGTCAGTCAAGTTAGTTAGTAAAAGCAGGTCTTTCTTGTCCAGGCCGAGAGGCCAGGTTCTGACCTGGGTTCTTGCTCCAGCCAGAACAGTAGAAGTAATTTGATGATTTCTCAGACCAAAAAAACTCATTGTTAGATATGGGTTGCTATGTATAGATATAGATATTATTCTCTGCCAAAAACTTGGACTAGCAAGTGTAGTTGCTATTTAGTTTTAAAATCAGCATGAAAATGGCGATGAACATGTTCAAGTTATTCTGCAACTCGGCTACAACGCAGCGCAGGACAACATACTGAGTTTGTGCCAAAAACTTTAATATTTTGTTATTTCAATTCGTATGCGGTTACAAGTTCATGTTTTAACGCGCTATGTTGTTTAAGAACATAATTTTGAAGTCAAACTTTATTGAATAGGTAACTTGAAGCAATTTAAACTCATGTTATTAATTGTAATGATATTTAGATACAAGTCAGCTATTCTTAGAAAAGTACCTAAGATTAAATAAAA
The DNA here is from genome assembly GCA_958295575.1 of Leucania comma. Lineage (NCBI taxonomy): Eukaryota > Metazoa > Arthropoda > Insecta > Lepidoptera > Noctuidae > Leucania > Leucania comma. Next base: position 11,779,504 of record OY282468.1, read on the forward strand.
ATCGTATTGGTAACTACCCGGTTTAGTCCTGCAACCTTCTGCACCAGAGGCGCGTGTTTTAATCACTGGGTCATCACGACACGTTAGATAGGTATTCATTACAATAGAACTCAAAATTATTGAGAATTTATCAATAGGTGTAGGAGGTAGCGGATTTTTTAAAAGAGTCATCGAATGTAACATCCCAGAAGGCAAAGGCAACTGAAGGAATAAAGGTGGGTTTTAGACGCAATCTCGCTTCATACAGAGTGGTAGAAATTATTTGATGAGCTCCCAGCAAAAATAAAAAGGTAGGTGTAGGAGGGAAACATCATTATGATATGTCAACATTTATTCCCCGACACGGTTTGTTGCCTGTTTTTATAATTAGTACGTTTTATTTGAAGTGTAATTTACTCATGCGAATACAATATGTATACGTCATAAGGGATTCAGAAAATTCAACAAGTCGTCACCTCCGTGTTTATTTATGCCTAGTAAAGTTTGGATGCCGAACAAACAACGTAAATACATGTTAAATTCCCTTTGGTAATTTCACGTATTTTTAGCATTAAAAGTTTTAGTTTTATTTTGTAACTAACTTTGAATTTGCGAAACTAAATATTTCATGTACCTATACTACAATTGTTTTATGATGGTGCGGGTGACAGCTGTCGGATTCATACAATGTCTGTCAATGTAGCTACCTATCCTTTTCTCTCATCTTAAAGATGCATATTTTCGTCCTGCTGTCATCCTACCCGTAAAAAGACCTTAGAATAAAAAGAAAAACACTTAGAGCAAACTTTTCTAGTGAACTGCGTCATATGATGTCAGAATAAAAGAACATCTTTCACCTTAGAATCAAAGAGGGGGGATTTTAGAAACACACGTATACCTACCTAAAATAGAAGTAAGTGAAATTCTTTGTCGCTAAGTAGCGCGACAGGTGATAGCCTGATGGTTAGCGTGCGGCGGGGAGTGCGGGGGGAGGAGGGTTCGCTCCGGGAGTGTTTGTCTGGCAAACAGCGCGCGACTGGAGCACGCGGCAAATATCGCAAGCACCCAGCACTCGCTGCGTTACAGTTATGCTTACAGCGACTTCGCAAATATTGTACCCGTAAACTCACCTTTACGACATTCTAAATTAATACTCCCTTTTACAGTGAAACGTTAAGATAACGACCTCGTCTACCTTGTTTAGCAAGCGTTCGGACGACTTTTCTTACTGTAAACACATGTGCAGTATCCAATTTTTCGAGAGTAACCAGCAAAAAATGCACAAAAGCTTCTTTGAAACCGAATCGCATGAAAAGAAATACACGTCAAATGGACTGAAAAATGAGTGATGTTCGTGGACACTGAAATAGAGTCAGTGATGTGTGACGGTAGCAAACGTGCATCGCTCGCGCGTCGGTAGTTAATATCCCAATGCTGTTTATTGATCTGGAGTTGCCTAATGTGGCTTTTGTTACCCACTAAGCCGTGAACCTATTGAATCTGCGCTACAAACGCCTCTATTAAAAGTTTATCCATTTATTTCCAAAACCTGGTTACATTTGATTTAATTTTATTTTATTGATTAACTCGCCAGTTGATCTAGTGGTTAATGCCCTGACTTCTATGCTGGAGGTCGTGGGTTCGATTGCCGCCCAGGACAAATGTTTATGTGATGAGCACGATCATTTGTTGTGTCTGGGTGTAATGTGAGAAATATATAATTATGTTTATCTGTTGTCTAGTACTCATAGCACAAGCTCTGCTTAGTTTAGGACTAGACGGCGTTGTGTGAAAGTTGTGGAATATTATTGATATTATTATTGATGACACTGTTGGCGCTGTGGTTGAGTGATTAGCTGCTGCGTTGTGTGTCACGGGTTCGATTTCAAGTTCAAGTTCAAGTCAATTTTTTTAACAAGGAAAAAATATTTGTATTTCTGAACGCTCCTACGATACAGGAGTAATATCAGTGTGGGTCAACGTTTTTTTGAAAAAACAATATGTGTATTTTTGTATGCCCGGGAACTGTGGCACCTCACGAAACAATAGATACGGTTTTATTGCGTCTGCATATAAACGTAATTGTTTTTACTGGTGAAAAACACCACGTGGTATCCATTACTGGGATTAGTTCCGTAGATTGATATAAAATGCGCATGGCAAGTATACAGGTATCCTGGCGAGCGGCTAAACCTTTAATCTACATTTACCGATAGCTATCTGTTTCTCTAATGATCTGTGAAACGCTTTTACTCCACCCACCTGAAAATCATAACTAGAGACCGAACGAAACAGTATTTAGAGTCAAAACCGTACCTGAAAATTCGGCTTCTCTTCCAGTTTCTGCCGTACCCGAATTTGACTGACTTGCTTGACTTAAGTAAGTCAAAGGGCCTTTGCCAAGAAGGGGCAAAGGGCGTCCACGTTTCGTGCTTCTCTAAGTTTTTCCAATGTTTTTTGCATCTGCGATGGCCATTCGTCACCAGGTATGCTTAAATGTGACGTGATAACAGAAAAACTGTCAAGAAATAAAAATAGTATTTTAATTATAGTTATTCCTAACTATGTTTTGATAAAGTTATGCTTAATTTTATAGTTATAACTTTCATAAAATATTCAATAAATTGAGGATTACCCAAAAAACTATAACACAGATAGACAAACGAGACAATCAGTTTTTACGTCTCTATCACAACCGCCAGCTCAAAGATGTAGTTTCAGTTGTACCGAATATTTGGCCATTCTTTTTTTTTCCGAAACCGACGAAACCAATTTATTTTTATTTGTTGTTAAGTTCGCGGTTGACCATTATCTTACCTGATGGAAAGCGACGATGTGATTGACTGATGCCTAGAAGTAATCTATTCATTCTTGGCTTAAAGTTACCAGGTACCTGTTAGGAAACATAGACTCTGGCAGGGAATTCTATTACTTAGCTGTACACACAATAAATGTGTTCTAAAACGTCGAAACCGACCGAAACCGGATCTTAGGTCGGCCTTTAATCATAACCTTCAGTTGTTCTTTATATTATAAACGGGAGTTAAATAAAATTTAACATTTTGTTTATCCAACTCATAAATCAAGAGACGATTTTTCGACCCGTAAACGTAGATGAAAATAGGAGGCAATTTCTGTCATTACGGTTTTCACGGTTATTTTCTTTTATGAATTTACCGACGAAAGTCACGTCATTTAAAAAATAAACGCGTAAATTAATTACTCTCTCATCTAGTTGGCTACAGCTACAGGTGTGAAATAAGGCGCAATTTAGTTGTTTTTCTTGGTAAGGCTTTTAGCATGTTTGTTTTTTATGACAGAGCCATTTGCAAGATAAAATATGAAGTATTTATATATTGGGTTAATCTTATTTAGGGCAATCTATAAAGATATTGTATGCCAGTGAATACAGAAACAAAATATGATAATGGAATAAGTATCTAAACAGTAAAACGTAAAACAATGTTGACGTATTTTTTGAAAAGCGTTCGTATTTTGACGACACGTGTCGCGAGTTCGATCCCCACTTTGGTTAAATAATTTATTTTACGTTACGACTTATGGGTAATGTTACGGGCCTGGGTGTCTGCGTATATGAGTTTAAATGATTGTGAACGCAACCATGATATGAGTATGAGTAGTCCTGGAAGCTTGCCAATGTGCAACCCGTGCCCAAAAAGGGCAGTCGTGCTGATACTGCCAGCTATCGGCCGATTTCAATAACCTGCATACTCTTCACAGCGTGTATTGAACTCGCGTCTCATGGCATACCTGGAAGGTAACGATTTCCTCAGTGACCGACAGTACAGGTTTTACCGCAATCACTCTACTGGGGACCTACTAGTTTATGCCACCCACTTGTGGGGCGAGGTTCTCGAGAAGAATAGACAAGCGATTGCTGTTTCCCTAGACGTATCGAAGGCCTTCGACGAAGTATGGCATGCTAGCCTTTTGAGTAAGCTTCCAGCGAACGGCATTTCTCCTGGCCTGATTAATTGCAGCACTAGTTTATAACAATAAAAAATAAAGTATAATTCCTGTTTGTGGTAGAGTTAAAAAAATAACTACGATTTTTTTTTATTCCAGATTAAGTTGTAATGTAAAACGTCAATGTCAATGAAATAAATAAAAACGTTATATACCTAAACGGCTAGTAAATACTTTTTTTAAATTATCGATAATTTAGTAGAGCACGCTTGCCTAGAAGCAACCTTTAATTCATTCTTAACTTAAAGGCCCCTAGGATGTAGCTATTCGGAAACATAGTATCCGGCACGAAGTTACACTTCAGAGCTATACGCAAAATGATGTTGTTTTCACATTTATATAGGTACTAACATGATTATAAATGGTTGATAGCCTACCCTAATCAGATGTAATAATCTGTCAATAGAATCGTGGAACTGTGTTATCATTAGTTCTTTTTCTTCTCTTTGTAGTAAAATTCAAAATTTCTCTGGGTGCAAAATTTTCCTTGATTAAAAGTTGTCGAGAAATCGTTGGTGACGAGAGTACCCATAAAAAGCGACGACTATAAGCAAAAAAATGAAAATTAAACAAATCATTAACAAATACTCGTAGATCTCTAGAGTGTTTCAACTCATCAGAGTATATTTTACAAGCTTTTATTTAGTTTCACCTGTCCGATGTTTGTTAGAAACAAACATCGGACAGGTGAAACCGGTTGGTCGGTCGGTCATCGGTTGTTTGTTTGAATCTTGCAAATCAAATTTGATCCACTTCCCGGTTACCGATTGAGTTGAAATTTTGCATGCCTGTGTAAATGCGTGACAATGCAATATTATGATGACATGGAGCTGGAAGGTGGTCATAGGAACTCTATAGTTAAACGACACAACCCCATCGAGTTTGGGCTCGTATGGTTCGTCTTGATGAGTGCTTTGGTACTAGATGGTAACGAGGATCTCATGACGGGGCTGGAATATAGTCATAGGAATTTTGTAATAAGCGTAATAAGATCAAGACCATTCTGTTAATGTTCTCGATCAATGTTAATTATATACCCTGTAATAAAAGCTTGCTATAAAAAAAATAATTTTCATTGAAAACATGTTTCTCTCAAAAATAAAATACCACACCACAGTACCACAGTTTTGTCTTTTTAACCCAAAAGTTGACTGGTAGAGAATGCCTTGTTGCATTAAGTCCGCTATTGTACATGAAGATTAAATAAATAAATAAACATTGTACAAGATATTGCACGCATTTGAGATAAACATTTCGAGTCCCGAAAACGTGAAAGGAGTGTTATCATTTTACGATATCCACTTTTTTGGGTCACATTGGAAAATATAAAGATAATGTTTCACCTTGTAAGTTTGCCAGATGTTACATGTAGCCTCGGAACCAGTGTACCTAGTGACCCTGGTCACGTCCACAACGGTGTTTGGGATAATGTTTGAACCAGTTTGAACTTTTTGTATTCTATTTTAAGAACCTTTAGGATGATATTTTTGTTTATAAATTGTATAGCGGAGGTAGAAGATGTGGATTAAAAAAATAAAATTTTACAGTTACTGTGGTCGTATCCAGCTTTATATAAAACTAGTTGTTTTCCGCGGTTTTACAAACATATTCAGCTGCTCTACTATTCCATCTTTTTTGGGTCGTAGCTTGTTGCCTAGCCCTTTCTTATCCTCATGAATCAGACTATCGAATACACACAGTTTATTTTTCAATTCTAATCCGAGAGTTCCAGACATTAGCGCGTTTGAAAAAACAAAAACTCTTCCCTTTTATTAAATTAGTGAACATGTACTGTTTTTATAACCTCATGCTCGACTAAGACATTATCATTCAAAAATATGTATGTATAATTCATACGACATAAACTTTTTACAGCTTAGAAGATTGCTAATATAGAAAATGGCATGTTACTTTTAATAAATAGAATTTTTTATTCGTTCGTTTATTCGACGTCGTAAAATTGAAACAGACCTACCAACGCTGCAAAAACATAAAAATGCTTCACTTGTGTCATACACTTTTTCTGGCTTAATGCATAAATTTATTGATATAATAATAACCAGCCTTAAAAGTGTTCCCTCGGCTGGGACCCAGGTCTCCTCTCTATGAGAGGGAAGTGGCCCTAATCAACCTATCACACCTTCGTCGTCTTCGAATTTTTGGTTCTAGGACATGCCGGTTTCCGCACGATGTTTTCCATCACCGTTTTGAGAGCAGAGGTGTTGAATTAAATTACACAAAATAATACGTTTGGTTGGGTTCGAACCCGCGATCTACAACTCGTAAGTCAGTGCGGTTACCACTGGGCTACTCTTTGCTACAAATTATTCGCAAGTATATAAATGTTCGTCTATGAAGTCGCAACCTCCTTTGTGAAGGGTTAAAATAGCTATTTAATGAGTCAACAGTCGGCGTACGGCTTGTCTAAATTAAATGACAATTGTGCCTTGTTTGTGCACATGTAGGTAACAGGTGCTCTGTTTAGCCGAATGAAAAATGAGCTCCATGATATTTCTCTAATTTAGTATTTTGTTTAAACATTATGACAGAATTTCAGGTGAGTTATGAGTTTGAAACTGTTTAACTTGTCTGCTTGTTGACACGAAATGAAACATATTAAAAGTACGTCATGTAAGTAAAGCGTGTTTATTGTAACCGATCGTTCGTCACTGATATATAACGCTAAACACCTGGGCCTCAAGTCTGCTATTACAATAGTGTCAGAATGGTCTTTCATTGATTTTATAATTGTTGATTTTGACAAGTTTCGTAAACTACTAATATAATGGTGTCATTATGACTTTGCAATGATCAACCACTGACAATCTATTGAAAGAAATGGTATAGAATGGCAATCTCGTACTTACCTACATAATGATAAATGAATGTCTGCCGTAGATCATAACAAAAACCAAACACTGATACAATAACAACAACAAAACACTTAAAACGCCGGCCGGCGGCCGCTCTGTATACAAACAGTAAGCTGTAATATCACTTTGACTTTGACAGCTAAAAGACCACTGACCGACCAATGATCGGTCAATATGAATTTTGCAGACTACGAACTTTTAGCTGCTTTTAGCAAAATGACGGAATGACGAATTGATAAAAATAGCAGGCTTGGGCCGCTGGTTATTGCTCACTCTCAGTAGGGTTCAGTTGAAAACCAGCGTCAGGCAACTACCACTGACTACCGTGTAGATATCTGGCATTTTTACTGAACTGGACCTATTTGGCGCAGCCGTGAGACACACATTTTTTCTTCTTCTGGTTTTTATCTTAAGTTTTATAAATTTGGTTTTACAATGTGTGTATCTCTGCGTGCCTAAGAAAATATTTTTCTTTCTTTTGATATCCATTCTGTATAGTGCCAATCTGTATACATGAAACAAAGCCTTACTAGCTACACCGTAAATAACTCAAGATCGGCTGGACCGATTTTGACAATCTTTGCCTTATTAGATTTGTCTCCGCACCGAATAGCAGAATAACTATTAAAATATCCTAAAAATTACGAAAATATACAAATATAAAAATTACAACCACTGTCAAATAATTGGTCTCAGTCATTCGGTCTATAAGTATGGTTAAAGGTAGTTAATCACTACATTCATTAACTGTTAGGTGGTACGAAGATTGCTGGGTCAACCAGTATTAAAAAAAAAAAAAACAGCATAATTTGATAGGTACGTATTTCGTATTACTACAACGATTCTTTTACAGCCACAAATGTCTTCGCATCGAAATTTTTTTGACGTTTGAAATCAGACTTTTACTAACTATAACCCACCTATGTTACTTAATTTGCCCTTTGCGTTTAAGGGTAACGATAACTCTTTCAAACGTTCCTGCAGTCCTAGCAGGATCGAATTATATTGGGACTTCATCATCATCATCATGATCAGCCTTTTAATGTTCCTACTGCTGGGACACAGGCCTCCTCTCTAAGAGAGGGAATGGGCCGTAATCCACCACGCGGGCCCAGTGCGGGTTGGTGGATGTGTGAGATGTTGGTGGGACTTAGAATTCTTAAAATTTTAATGAAACAAACATAGACAATGTACCTACCTAATTAATTAAAAATGTTCTTCCACGGCAAATGTTGTAAAGTGACACTTACAATATCTGTGGTATTAGATACAAAAGATTACAACAAGTACCAATATACTTATAGCAAAGCTTAATTATTGCTTTGAATTGTAAAATAAACTCGCTGAATAAAGTTCGGTGCTTCTCAATTAATAACAAGGGGCGAGATGTCTGGTCGAAGCAACTGTATAAAAGATTATCGAACGTAAGAAAAACAGTGTTCATATTGCTGCGGCTCCAGGGTGTCCTTTCATCACGTTTTATGTACTCCTCAGGCAGTTGAATGGAAGTTTTTTCTGGTTTAGTGAAGGTTTTTGTCGGAGTAATGCGGAAGGCCGCCCCCCCGCGCGCCTCCTCACCGCCCCGATGAATATTTTGTGATTTTTACGGGACAGCTGGCTGGGATATTTATTTGATGAAAACTTCTTGATTACGAATGTTCGCCACGACAGATATGTGTTATGATAACATATTGATACTTCACATCGTACGAATGCGCCGTCTTGAACTTTTTATAAAGTCAATCGCTTCTCTTTTTATGTCATATGTAGCAGTTATTGAGTGTTTCTATTTCAGAGTAAGTGCCAACTGTATGACACAATTAAAATGTGTTGAACTATTTGATGTACTAGTTTCTGCTATTGGTTTCGCATTCGTGAAAATATAAAGCTATATTATGGGATTTTCCTTGGCGACACTCTCAAGAAAAAAAAAGTGATTGATTTCAGAACATGTTTTATCCTTGTGTTAAATTTCATCAAAATCCGTAGAGCCGTTAGAACGCGAAGGAGTACAAAATACACACAAATATAAACTTTAACTCAGTATGATATTAATTCGATATACACATTATATACTAGCTCCTGCCAATGGCTTCGCCCGCGTCAAAGACGGCTTCTCCATACAAATTTCCAACTCTCGTTTTACATTCTTAGGGGTAGAGTTTCGTAAAATCTGTTCTTAACGGATGTTTACATCCTATAAGAAACCTACCTGTCTAATTTTAAGTTTGTTTTTTTATGGTAGGTAAAATCATCCAATGACAAATCCCGCCCTTGGGCGGGGCGGGAGATAGTGTCAGACTCTTACTGACTAAAAACCTACCCTGTTCCTTCGTTGCCTATCATACCGAGGCTGAGCCTTCTTTTCAAAAAGCGGCTCTTGGCCACAGTAGGCTTCGGCCCTGCCTGCCTGCAGCTAGCGAAGTTTGTAGGTGTTGTAGTTTTTGAGATTTCGTGATTAACCAGTGAGTGGTATTTCACTTTTATATATATAGATGTATAGGTACTTATGGGTGATTTATTTGCTGTTGAGATCTTGGTACACAAAAGATTATCTATAATTTATAATAGTATTTTATGCTTACCAGAGATATGTATTATAGTATGGGTATATGGAGCATAATTCAACGTCATGCGATAACGCTGCATTGTTATTTGTTACTGACCCACGACGTCCGCTCGACGGACGGATATTGGGGATACCCATCAAACTAAACCAAAGCGGCTTAAATAACCGAGGATCGTGACGGCCGCAGCTTCAGGGTGCAACGTGGTCACCGACTTATTGGATAGGATAGTGAAATACCCTCGGTACGGGAGGCGATATTTTTTATGTCCGGAGCAACGTCAAAAACGTGGCTTGGTGAAAAGGGTAATACCGTGGTGCTAGAACGCAAAAAGCAACTGAAGACTCACATGTGGGTTTTAGTCAGTAAACGTTTGATTTGATGATTTCTCACCTCACAAAAATCGTCAAAAACACTTGCAGCACGGCCTTACATTATGGCGGTAAGGCCCCTCTTTGAGGCGTGGCTGGAAAGACCTCACGGCGTCCTAACCTTCCGCATGACCCAGGTTCTCACCCGACACGGTAAGTCCGGGAGGTTCCTGTTCCGGATTCGTGCGGAACCGACGCCCGGGTGCCACCACTGCGTGGACTGCCCGGAGGACACGGTGCAGCACACGGTCGAAGTGTGCCCCGCTTGGGCAGAGCATCGCCGTGTTCTCGTGAGGGCGATCGGAAGCGGCGATCTCTCGCGCCAGGCCCTGGTACGGGCCATGGTCCGGAGCGAGGAGGGATGGCAGGCGGTCGCCTCCGTCTGCGAAGCAGTAATGCTAGCAAAGGAGGAGGCCGCACGCGAGAGGCAACGGCCCTCACGGCCCAGCCGCCGCGGGGGTTCCGATTCCGATCCTGATTTCCAGCCAACGTCGGCGCAGGCTTGCAGACGGCGAGCTATGGGTAGTTCGCTATCTGGCCGTCCGGTAACCATCCGGACCAAGCCCAGGTCGTCAACGGCGCGCACTGTTCCCGCGCGCCATAAAAGAGTTGTCAGCAAACCGTAGAGACCCAGCCTGCGAATTGCAGGCAGGCAGGGTCGAAGCCTACTGGGGCCAAGGGTTTGTTTCCGAAAGGAAAGCCCGGCCCTGGTATCTAAGGCCACGAAGGAACGGGGTGGGTTTTTAGTCAGTAAGAGTCTGACACTATCTCCCGTTCCACCCAAGGCCGGGAGATGTCATTGGATGATTTTACCCACTACCAAAAAAAAAAAAAAAAAGCACGGCCTTACTCAACTTTACTTTTTAGGGCTGTGTACCCAAAGGGTAAAACGGGACCCTATTACTAAAATTTCGCTGTTCATCCGTCTGTCTGTCTGTCAGTCTATCACCGGAATGTATCTCACGAATCGTGATAGCTAAGCAGTGAAATTTTTACAGTTGATGTATATCTGTTATCGCTATAACAACAAACACTAAAAACAGAATAAAATGAATATTTGAGTGGGGCTCCAATACAACAAGCGTGACTTTTTTTTTTGCGGTTTTTTGCTACGGACAATACCCTTCGTGTTCGAGTCCGACTCGCACTTGGCCGGTTTTTGAGGTAAGTCACCTTGCTGATTGGACAATTTTTTTGAACGAATTTCTTTACATATTAGATTAGGTAGACTTCTTCTAGTTTATATTTTGCTAATAGAATCTCGAGATGTAGCACGATATTTGATCGCTAAACGAAATCTAGAGAACGCGAAGCATCTCGAGACTGATTTCTCGCGATCCGATTTAGTTTAAGGCTGTATCGGCGGTGGAGGGAGCGGTTATCGGGATCTGATTGAGCGCGCTATAAATTCGGATTGCTTTCCTACGTGTACACCGCCCCTACGACTCGCGGAACGCACTAATACATAAATAACTATTACTCGGTTACATTTACTTAACAATACTGACGTAATATCGAGATAGTCCCAAGTCATGGTGTATGAATAAATAACAGACATAACTGTAATGTAATATGTTGTCGTTATAAAAGCGTGACGCGGGCAAAGCTTTTTGTGTCCCTGAAAATTGATGGTGACACTTAATGCTAGAGCCGATGGAACACTACATCTGTCTAGTATGTCTATGTAACTATTTTTCTTTATTGAATAATTACTATCGGTTGTTGTAAACACTTCATAGTATTCTAACAGCATTATGTAAACTTTGCTTTGGGAAGAGAGAGGAGAGCGCAGATAAATTAAGCCAATTACCAACTTAAACATGAAAATGTACGCGCGCGTTTGTTTCATGTAGTGAGTTCCTGCAAGTGGCTCGAGTCGCACGAGATTACGAGCTACCTACGAGAGTATACCTAGCTACCTACGAGGCGCACATAAAAGAAAATGGTAACCAACAGAAAGGTGGTAATGGAATTAACCGAGGTTGGGCGTTCGCGAGACTCCGTTTACTACACATAAATATGATCGCAAACGTTTGTTGTTGTTTATTCTTTCTTGCTCCTTATTTGTGAAAGTAATTACGGTTCTTGTCATCCCATCTAAGCTCACTTTCCCCAACCACTTGAAAAATAAAATACAGCAGCAACCTGCGTGGCAAATATTCAGAGCACACATGCTGGTGCCCAATGTTTTATTTGGTATATAGTAAATACAAATACAAATACAAATACAAATACAAATTCATTTATTGGTTATTACAGGTGTATGGTCAGTTCTTACAATTATTTGTTATATCTCGCTGTAACCAATAAGTAAACCAATATGTTTATGACGCAGATAAAGTAGGAATATAATATCATGCAGTCGACAAGTCGAACCGTCTGCTGGTGTAAGTAGCATGACGGGCTTGTCGCTGAACGCTTTCGAGCACAAATGTTAATATTTCGTGTAATATTAAAAATTGTTTCATGTTCTTTGCCTGAAAAGTTGTGAGTTGTCAGAAAGAAGAATGGATTTTTATTATTATTTTTATTGTGATAGAACTTAATGTTACGTTTTTTATTTAACAAGATTCTATCAAAACGTCTGCACAAGACGGCATAAACTTTATAAAATATACAATTCAAGCTAATAATCCACGCATATTTAATTGGTTTGCAAACTTTTGTAAGGCTGCTGTTTATTTTATCTTAATGTTTTAGTTTGCACTTGACTAAGAGGTGACTGTGGAGGAGACTCAAAAAATCAAAGCACAGTAGAGGAGTGTGCGTGCGTGGTGACGAGGCTCCGGTGCGTGGTGTGATGGTGTGGGAGCGGGCGGCCCCGGCGGGCGCGGCGGTGGACTGGGCCGGGGGTATCGATCCCCGCGGGGCGCGTGCGCCGAGCGCGAGCGAGCCGAGCGCGCGAGCCAGCCGCGCAGTCCGCAGCCGGCCGCCAGCCAAGCGACTGCCGACACGGGGGACCGCGCCGCGCGAACCTTCCCGAGCTACGTTTGACATTCAGCGCGCGACAACACTCGCACAACCTCAAATCGCCTCTCTCACAGGAATTGCTCTAGTGCTAACACTTCGAAACTATTGAAAACTTACTGTTACGACGACGCTAGCTTAATATTTTGACTCTGCATTGACACATTTCAAAAAGTGTTAAACTTTATTTATTTACATTTTTAAATAAATGTTCAAATTAAAACTTAAAAACAGCATTAACAGAGGATGTCTGAAGCTAATTCAAAGTTGGTGTTGTGGTGTAAAGTATAAAAACGGTGCCTGATAATCTTTTGAAGTGATCGTGTTTGTGACTGAAAAAATAAAACAGACGCTGGAGCGTTGCTCACAAGTTCACGGGTCGTTAATTCGGTGGAAGAGAGAATCTGAAAAAAGAGGTCTCGCTTACGTCCGCTCATCGGAGTGATAAAATTTATGACAAACGGTAAGGAGCGTGTAGTGATAAGGGTTGGGTGCGTTATCTGTGCGGCGGCGCGTGTGTCGCCGGACTAGCGTGCGGTAATTACTGCTCAGCTCAGCAGCCAGCGCCGGTCGCGGCGACTCCATTCATTATTCTTATCACACTACAATTACATATTGCTGCCGTTACTGTCCACTGATAACTAACCCTCCTGTAATTTAGTGTAAGCACCATTCGATAGTTTCTTCTTTATTGGCACTTTAGTTTGGCAGATGTTTCTACTATATTTCAGGCACGCAGGATAAAAGGATTTCATTGGTCTTAAACTCATAATAACATTATTGAAGCATCGCTGAGTAACATAATCTTTTTGAGATTTCTCGTCCACCTTACAATCCCTTTTTTAGGGTTGCGTACTTAACTTGGCAAAAACGGAACCTTTATAGGATCACTTTGTTGTACGTCTGTCCAGAACCTATTTCTCAAGAACGCGTGGCGATATGAAGCTGAAATTGAAGCTTTACGGCAGTTAAAAAATCAAAATTCTAAGTCATCACAATTTAAACTCTGAAAACTGTAAATTTGTAGTTACGTCACAAGAAAATTACTTTTTGTGATTTGGAAAAATCATCGAGACGCGATTCGGTGACTGAATCATTTGCATACGTAAGTTTAAATAGGGAACCCTCAGTGCGTGACTCTACTCGCACTTGACCAGATTTTTTAAATTACCGTATAGAAGATAAACAAAATAGTTAAAAAAAAAAATAGATTTTTTCTTATATTTTTTTTGGAGATTATGTGGTCGTCAATAGGGATTCGAGATTTTTTGAAGCTTGAATAATTAGACTCTATCTGCGAAAATAAAATCAGTCAATAGAAATAGCCTGAATCTTAACACTTCAATGTTGGTCAGATTTTCTTTAATGTCCTCTTATTGATTTTTAATCGCCTGTAATCTTTTCTTACTTTTATCTTTTCCTACTTTTAGCTTCATCTTTCCTCATCTTAAACTTTAAGATACATAATAATAAGCTACATTATATTGTGTTTAAACTTTACGAGAGTAGCTATAGCATTAATGAGAGGGAGGGGATCCGAGGGTCATGGGTTACTTTGGCCCCTTATGTAGAAATGTTTGAGAATTCAAAGAATATAATATAGGTACTAGAGCGAGTGATGCGAGCTCGGAGATGTTTGCACGTCATGTCGTTGGTTTTCAACTTTTACACATAGCAGTTTATCATCTATACACATGTAAAAAAAAATAAACTTTAAGACTCAAATAGAGTAGAAGTTTGAGAGTAAAGAAAAGCTTCCTGTCTCAAACAAGTAAGGCTTGCTGTGACAGAAATGAGAGTTGCTTTGTAGACTCATGCAATAAAAGGCTTAAAAATGATTAAGAGGTAGGTAGCAAGAGATTTTTTCTTATCCATAGTTTATAGATCTATTTTCGTTTTTCTTGTTTAACTATCACAGTTGGACAAATGAAGTTAGTGGAAAACCGAACATGAGTATTTCTCAAAATAAATGTACGTAACGAAATGGTAGTAACGAAATATTGTTACGAAATAGTCCTTAGATGTAACTAAATAGTAACCATAAGGCTGGTTACACATTGGCGAAATATTGTGAATGCTCTTCATTTATTCAATACGAAATATTTGTAAGTATGTACCCAAATACTTAAGGGGTTAGAAATAAAATAAGGGAGTAATCATTCATACTATTTTAATCAAATTATTTTTTTTTCCCAATCTTTTAAAAATGAAAACCTGACGTTATTTTAAACATAAAAAAACTTAATTAGAATCACTATCCATTAGCGCTTTATAAATTTCTTCCTTATCTTTGTAATAATTGAATTCTTTCCGAAACACATTTGGTTTGACAATCCGTTTTTTAATCTTTGGATCACATCGCTTTGGCGCGTGAAGATAATTATTAAGCGATAGAGGTTTAAGTCCTTTATAAACCACTTTCTTTTTTGTGTGTATATTTTCCAGTATTTCGTCGTTAAGAATAGTCAGTCCACATGTTTCGCCTTTGACTTTGTGAGTGCCTTCAATTGGTACATTTTCATTATTTTCATATTCAGTGTTATTTTTTGTTGCATTATTATTTTGTATTATAACATCTACATTGTCCAAATCATTGAAATTAAACTCCGGTTCATTAAATGACATTGCATCACTCATATATTTTTCATCCGTAGTTACAGCTTCGTCACTTATTAAATCCTCGAGAATTATTGGCTTTGTATTGATATCAGTTGTTGATCCTTCTTCCTCATGACTTTTTATTTCTTTACTTGGTTTGTCTGTTTCACCTTTTTGTTTTAATACATTCATTATATCAATTGGATATTTGTCTTCTTCCATATCTTTTTGTTGCTTTGCTGTTTTCTTCCCTGTTCCTTTTCCTTTATTCTTAAAGTTTTCTTTGCCTTGTTGTGTTTCGTCTGCCTTGAGGCATTTTACTTCAGTATCATAGAAAGCATGGTTTGCAGACATAAATCTTGACGAAGATAACAATGTTACTTGTTCTGGGGGTTGCCGTTTAACATTTTCCTCCTTTGATGTGTCCTGAAAATTAAAAACATGACATCAAAGTGTATTTAAAAATATTTTTTTTTTATGATTGATTTTGAAAGGTATTTATTAGTTTTTTATTTGTGTTTGACCCTAAAATACGTCAAAAATCATAAATAAATCTCTTTTATATTTGCTCTCAAATGGACATTCACCTCTAAGTCTTGATCACTCTCTCTGTCATCTATCCTGGGTAAATCATTGTCCTCACTCCAAAAATCCGCATCTATCAGATCTGAATCACTATGATAACTTATACTGACATCACTCTCCGTCGTAGTAGAACTATTTATTCTTTTGAATCTTTTCGCTGCTGGTTTTTGTTTTTTCAAGGCTTGCGGTTTGTTACTGCATGATGCTTTTGGTTCTGATAGGGTGTTGGATAGAAGTTCATGTTCTTTAGTGTAGTAGCAATCACAGCAGATGTTTTTCTGGCAATCAAAGCAGCTCAGCAATTTATATTTAATTGTCGTGTTGCCATCCGTTACAATCTGATGCAGCTTCATTGTTCCTTTTATGGGAATAATATTTTCAGGGATATTTTTGGTCATCTTCTGAATGTCGTTTTCATTAACATAAAACATTTTTACTTTACTGTTAACCATTAAATAGTCATATGCTTCTTTTGCGTTGGTTATGTCATTGCCATGTGAAATATGATTGTCAAGTTGGCGCTTTAATGCCCCACCAACCCCGTCAGCTGGCCCTTTGCCGTGAGAGGCTTCAAAAAAATTCCAAGTTGCATATTCAAATCCGTATTCTTTTATATTATGTTGGAACAAGAAAAAATTATGTTTTTGGCGGTACTGAGTTGTAGGGCTATCAGAAAATATATGAATCTTTTTAATGGTAAAGTGTTGGCACAGTTTCATTATTGGATCCAAATGGGCCCAGATTGCTCCAGGACCATGTTCATTATTTGGGGATATGGAGCATATCGATTGGGGTTTCACATTTTTTCTGTAAAGGACGCAAGTGTGCAATGTGACTTGATTTCTAGACCCTCCGAAGTGTATCGCCTGAATTTCTTCAGACTGCTTGCACGAAAAGTTTTCTGAAAAATCGCAAATCAATGCAGCTTCGTCTTCATCAAGGTTTTCAATACACTTTTTCCACGCCAAGTACTGATGTTGAACATTGTAGTAGTGAGTTTTAAATTTTTGAACATCATTTTGAAATTCTTTTATCAATGCATTCACTGTCCCTTTCACTACCTGTTTTGAATACTTTTTCGTCTGTTTTTCTACGCATTTCTTTTTGTCAATTTTAATATAAGTGTGTGTGCCTATTTTCCATTGAAGCCACTCCACAGGGCTGTCTTCATTTATTGTCAAATCAACAGCTAGTTTCTTATTTTTGCATTCAGAACACTCAGAGTACATGCATTTAAAACATTTACTGCAAGTGACATTTTTCATAAGTTCGTCAATGTCAGATGTCTGAAGCAAACCTAGCTTCTTCAACGATATTGCCTTGAAAGATAAATTACTATGCTTTATGCAAGCACAAGTATTCCTATCTTGAAGTCTTGGTTTCACAACGGAGAACGGTCGAAAACGATAAAAAGTTTGCAAAGACTTGCTTTACCACCCTCTAACCTGTATTTTCTATAGAGCTTGTATATTGGTTCCATTAAATATCTCTTTTGCGCTTTTTCTTTGTTTCTCGTTATGCACTCGTTTTTTCCCGCACTAGGTCTACTTACATCTTCTCTTTCAAAGAAATCTTGTATATCTTTCATGAATTTCTTTTTCATTTCGTTTATTGATTTCGTCTTTCTTATTCTTCCTTTCAGACCAAGAACATTAGAAATAGCTGTTTTTAATTTGTATTTATTTGCAATATCGTTGGTAGCAACTTTTTTTAGTACTTTCTTCTCTTTGGTATCTGCTTTATTAAACTCTGTTTTTAAAGAATCTGTAATTGTGTTAAGCAAAATTAACTTCTTTTTTACCTTTTCTTTTTCCGTCACGGACACATTTGGTAAAGTTTCTTCTAAAAAACTATTCGATTTTGTTAACGGTGTGTCATCACACTGACGAGTTTCAATGGAAATAGCATCATTATCAGGCCTAATTTGTTGGGGTAGTCGTTTTTTCAGAATTTCCACTCGCTTTTTCATCCGATTGCAGGCCTGTCTTAAATTTTTATTTCGTCGTTTTAATTGAGTATTTTCTTCAGTAAGCTTTTGTGGTCTCTCCTTTAGGATATTTGTATTATTTTTAGCATTTTTTCTTACTTCCAATGTGTTGTTTTGTTTTGTCGTAGAGTAGGCCTTTTTTTTTCTTTCAGCTCTTATAGCATTGGCTTGTCTCCACTTTGCTCGTAGCTCTTGTTTTTCTTCTTCTGTAAGAATTTCTTTTTTCTTTTTGATATTTTCTTTAACTTTTTCCAAATGTTTGACACGGATTTCCTCATATTTATTTGGTTTATCCTTTTTGAGTCGTTCTCTGTAAGCTTTTTGCCTTTCGGCATTGGTTTTTGGCGGCATTCCTTAAAAAACAAAAGAAGTAATGCAGTTGTATATAAGCAGTTGTAAGTAATAACCAATTTGATAAGTCAAACCAACAAGTATAGTGGTCATCTCTACAGAAGTGTCATTAGCAAGAGTTAAGTATTTGTAACAATCGGTATAATTCTATTCTCAAGCGAATTGAAACAAAGCCGCGAGGTTTTTTAACCGACGAAAAGGAGGAAGTTCTCAATAGAACTTCATGTAAGTAATATCAGGGGTAAAAAGTTGTTAAATCACATAAAAACGTAATTTAAATTATTTCATTATTTTTTGCTGGTGGCACTTCTATATAGCAGATAATATCCAATCCTTTAGTTATTGACGCTCTATATATTTTTTTTTCATAAATTAAGTAGTGAATATTACTATGCTTAGTCAGGTTATAACAGTATACACTCAGCTTTATGTTGTACTTTTTCGTTACGTAACGAAATTCGTAAAAAACGTTACGAAATATTAGACAAATTGAGGTCAGAAAAAATATATTTATTGATAAAAGCTGTTACAGCAAATATAAAAGCTTATTAAATATTCGTACAACACGTATTACAAAAAATGGGTAAATGAAGACTTACCGTTCTATGAAAAATCGCTGATTTTACTTCCTGTCTCGAAAAAGTAACCCCACAAAACACACACGTTCTCACTGATTTTCACGATAGATGTAATGGCGGAGACGTCAAACCAATAGCCAATCAGAGTGAAGCTAGTGTTGTCCGTGTAAAAAAATTACGGAATCGTTCAGAAATCATGGGAAAGTAGAAATAAATCGTAACTAAAGAGTAATAACTAAATAGTAAATGAGAGCGACTCATTTTGTTTTTTTGCTTTAAATTGCCAATTCACTATGACACCCCATAGAAAATCAATTTGATACAGAAACTGCGATTACTGTAGAACGATGATACAAAGAAATTTACAATAATTTAGTTACGTATCGCATTTTATGAAACAAAAACACATGAAAAAGGTAGAGTGGCAAACAGGTTTTTGTATGAAAGGTAAAAAAAGCTATTTTTAAAATATCGAAATATTTGATAATAAGTATGATTATAGCTATAATTCTTCGTTATCTTAAAGATTAATATTCATCCTACAAAATTGAGTGTGTGTTTTTTTTGTGTGATGATTTATAAATATAAAACTTTTGAACTGTTTCAAAGCACACTTTTTTTTTCAAAGATGTACATGTATTTTGAGAAATACTCACATGTGGCATCCCGATCAAGGGTAAACGGGACGTACCACGAGGGTTTTGAAAACGGAATCGCCTCGCATAAATCGGGATACCTGAAAAGTGGAACCGTTAATAAGCAAGTGAAGTGCACTCATATATCTATACAGATAACAAATATATACTTTTGTATATTAGCCCATACTAAGAATGACTCCTGTGTCGTGGATTTTTATAAACATAAACTTACATACACAAGACACCCAAACCCGGAAAACTTCCGTCCTCATCTAGTTTAAACTGACGAAAAAATTGATGTGTCTGAAAAGAGTTAAAAAAAAAATATTTGCAAAATAAATATAATTTATCACTTATCTTTTTGGTCATGTCGATATTTGTTTCGTGTGGGAATCGAACCCGAAAATCGAGCAGTTAGTTGCTCAACCCCTGCGCTTACCGTGACGTCATGCGGCGCGGGCGATGGGCGGTGGACACGCAATGTGCTCAACGCTATAATTTGTTGTCAAGACGCGTGCAGATATTATGTATATATTTCGTGGCCCAGATTATGCAATATAATATAATATTCAGCAATTTTTATTTTCGTCATATGCTAAGAGGGTCTGCGATATAAATGCCATATTATATTGCATAAGGAGGAACTGACTGATTGACAACAACGTACAGTCGAAACTACTGGAACTAAAAATATAATTAATTTTGTAAAACGCTTTTTGTTATTCGCCTACCTACGTCAGGCGAGCATTAAGAAGGGAATTTTGAAAATTTTACCTTTAAGCGGCTGAAAAAGGGAAATTTCGTTTTTTTGAAAAATCTCATTTCTGCATCAATATACTTGAGAGTTATCATAAATAACTTAAATAAATAATAAAGGTTGGCATTATTTGTTTTCAGAACTACCCCTAATAAAGATATTTAGAAGATTTTAAAGAGTTGTATGTTTAAAGAATTGTATGGAGTGCTAATTATTTCTTGGATTAATAAACTAAAAACTTAGAACATATTCTAATTAAAATTGATAGTAAAGACTGTCATTATTGGTTTTTTAAAACTATCCTCAAGATACGGTTCAAAGTTTTTATGAAAACTATTCTTGCGAACGAAGTTGCGAGCAAACTACTCCTATAATTCCATAATGTATGCAGGTGTCCAATTTGCACTTGGGATCGCCTCCCTCGGCTAAGTTAGAAGAAATGAGTAAAACAGATTATTTATGTCAGTAACATTACACAGACACACAAACACATTCAGTAGTAGTTGTAAGTACTGCCATTTGTCACATGTTAAGTATTAGCCAGAACATTTATTTTACACATATAGCTACGATAATTCTGCTCCATTTAACTTTGCGATGTACAGGAAAGGAAAATGACCACTGACCACTATGTTTTAATATATTTTGTGAAGGGAAAGAGGCTTTTTTCAGTAACATCCTCGTTAGTCTAAAAATATTAGTTTTGGAGGAAAGTAAAGGGTTCAGATTTGCGTGAAAATTTATGCCTGTCAGCCTGTGTCGTATGTCTTAGAGAAGTGTCTCGATGGTGTGCGTGTAGGACAGCGGACAGCGGACACTGGGCTCGGATTACACGCGCGGTGTTACAACCCGGCCATGCCTCAACCGACCTTTTTAGACGTTACCTCTTTGTACGTGTCGTTCAGATTAATCGTGTTATGTTCGGTTTCTAAAATTAACTGTTCAACCTTTTCTGCAGAAATAATTAGATCAGTCGTTTTTACGTTGCCGTGATTAACCACGGTTCTGGATAGACTTTTTTATCAGTCAATACTTCAAACTCAAACTTGAATCTTACGGTAAATATTTATTTAAATAATTTCACAAATACACAATTATAATACATTACACAATAAAACTTGAATCCTTAAACTATATACAGGCGCTTTTAAATTGTCCTTTTAAAAAATAAAGATGAAGCTATTATCACATTCCAAAGCGTAGATTAAAATGGAAAAGAATGTGCGAGAAAATCAACGGAAATTCTTTGAAATCAATAAATTGGTACAAAATTATGGTTACAGGATTAATGTAGAGTTTAAATATGTAGATATTATAGTGCACGTGTTTCTACAACGTTCTCATAATATGAAAGACGTGCACATTAAAAGCGTTCACAGTAAAAAAAAAATACTCTGCAGTTTGAGTTGAACATCAGGTTTCAGTTGAGTTGAACATCACCACACTAAATGAAAACACACACAATTAGACGTAGTATTGGAAAGTATTGAAATCCATTCAAGTGTAGTAAGTTACTAGGTAGTGAACGATGACTCACCCTCGGGAGCAGAAAAAAAGACAAACCAACTTCGCCGTCTGTACATTTACGTTATTGATAGCTAAATGCTGTTTGAAGCTAATAAAAGTCTAGGAAGCTCACTAGAAAATCCACTTCAAACGGGATTTGCTTTACTTTACATGTTTATCTTTAGATCGCTATTTGTAATAAACACAATAAACCTTTAAGACATTCGGACAAAAAAATCTCTTTGAGAATCCCGTTTCGGTTGGAAAACTTCGAACAATAGAACGCACCAGCTATAGACATAAAATACCTCATTACTTTTTATAACTTGGAGAAATAAAAGAGAGGTCGCCTTGGGGAGCGACAAGGTTTCATCAGTCGTCAGTCGCGTTACTGAACAGTATCTGTTTGAAGACGTTCTTATCTCCAGACGAGACCCCGAGCATGTCCACAAAATAAATCGTGCGATGACGCCCGCGGTTCAATTTTCTGTGAAAATTACGAGTTTAGGTACGTATCTACAGAAAATTTGGTCGAACAAATAGATAGCAGGCCGAGGCTGGCCGAGATTCGCGTCACGTCTCCCACGACCACAGGGTACTTTAAAAATTCGTTCTCCGACCTTCCGACAAGTTCGTATGCTGCGGCGGCGACCTTTTCCCAAACTGCTGTGACCCTACCGTGCGGCTGGGTGGTGAAACAAATTATGATTTTACATTACTTTTAATGCATTTCAATCAATTACTATTATTGTGCACACCTACTAAAATAATAAGAAATTCTAAAAAAAAAAAAAACAAAAAGAGTGTACTAAGGACTGATTTCATCATTCAATATAAAAACTTAGTTCAATTAAACTGAGCTCAGCGTAATCTAGCTTAAAAACCCATGTCGTAAACATGGGCGACAACAAAAGAATTGAAACTGAGTTCAGCGTAAACTAGGTTCAATTCATAGCGGTGAAACGCAAAATGAAGCTATAATCTCGATTAGGCGCTCAAACTGCGTTTCGTTTTATATTATCGCGATTAGTTTGCTGCCCTAAAAATTTAGTGTAGGTAGACTTTTTAACCCAAAGGTTGATTGATAGAAAATGCCTTGTTGGATTAAGTTCACCTATATTCAACTATTGTATGTAAATAAATAAATTAGATGTTTGCTAAACCTGTAGCAAACACGATGTCAAAATGAAACTCAAACAAAATACATATATTGTCAAAATGGAATTGACATAAACCTGAAACTGACGACTTGAGGCGTCTCCCCACTGTATAGTACCATACTATGACATTAAAAAATACTATTTGTACTGAAATGTACGAAATTACGCCCACTGGACTGTTCTGTCACTTACCGACACCGTAGCGTTATAAATTGCCGGTGCATGCATCGTACATGGCCCGCGGCGTTGCCAAACAGTTAGGAAATGGGTTAGCCCGTTAAGGGACGTCGCGTTGTATGAAAGGACACGTACCCATTTCAACAAAAAAAATTGGATACATTCATTTAGCTTGTTCCCATCTTGATTGATTGCAAGAATAAACTTAAATACTTAGGATCAGTGACTTCAAGAAATCAGAAATCAGAAGCGTTTATTTCAAATAAACCAATTACAGGCACTCTCGAATTGTCAAAATGTCGGACAGTCCAAAAAAAAGTGAAGCTAAATTGCACATTCCAAAGCGTAGATCTCTATGGAGAAGAACATACAAGAAACTCAATGGACAAGGAACTCCAAGAGAGACATTATCCACAGAACAACTGCTAATCAGTTGTGTGCGATCAAAAAATGCCAATAAAAATCAAAGGTAAAGGTCTATAAAACAGCTATCAGACCAGGGGCCTTAACATGACGTGTTAAAGTGTCAAGCGAAGCGAAAGAGGGATGGAGGTATACATCTTATATAGCTCAATCCCTTTAACAGTTCAGTGTAGGTCGTCAAATGGAACGCATCATCATCGATCTGAGTTTTAATTAATTAATTTATTATATACTTTATTGTACACCATTACACATACAATAGGAAACTAAAAACTACAAGACATACATACAATGGGCGGCCTTATCGCATTCAGCGATCTCTTCCAGGCAACCTGGAATGGACAGTAATTGCCTGGACAAAAAATGGGCTGTCAATGATGTGACAAAACCAGTACCATACATATATATTATAATAGATACACAGATATATACATATATTATAGAATAGATACATATAAAGATGTTTCCAATATATGGGCCCATTTATTTACTCCAAGCTTAATAAGGAACTAAACATCTTGCTAATGACAAAACATAAGTGTAAGATACATGTAATAAAATTTCTCAAGCATCTGAATTATGATACGACCGAATCGTTTTTAAAAAATCCGTACTAGCAGTCCACACACTTAACTATCATTATATGTACACCATAAACATAGACACAAACACTCATCTTCACTCATTTGCTCACATGCGTACATACCCCCATACACACAAAGGCACACACACCCTTTCATACATACACGCACACCTAACTCACTCACACACACTCATCACATGTACCACTCGCACTTCATTGGTTTTTGGTTTTGCTTTTCTCTTTATTGTTCCGGTTATTGTACAACGTATGCTATGACGAAAGAGACTGCCCTCCACGACACAGGGAATCCTAGTGTGGAGGGTAGTGTATTTTATTATGTTATGTTTCCTTGTTTTCTGGACAATAAAGAATTATTATTATTATTATTATTATTATACATACAAACATATTGAAAACGATAGACAGAAATATAAATGACGACTATCGATATTCACAGCGACAGGTAATGTTCCTTAACAAGTTTTTTGAAAACAGGCAACGATTGAGCGCGTTTAATTGCATCTGGCAATTCATATAATCTACGTTATTGAAACGTGTGATACTAAAAAGAAACCACTCTCAAAGATAAAATTCGTAACGAGTGTGTAGTGTAGTTTCAAAGTTGGATCTATCGGTGTTTTTTTTTCCTGTGGGTAAAAATCATCCAATGTTAACTCCCGCCCTTGGGCAGAGCGGGAGATAGTGTCAGACTTTTACTGACTAAAAAACCCACCTTGTTGCTGCGTTGTCTTGGTTTCAGGGCCCTGGTGTGCACTTTCACATTTACCCAAGGCTCCAGATTAGGCTTTGACCCTGCTGGGCAACTACAGTTTACTGACGAACCCTTGAGGCAGGCGGGAACAGTGCGCGCCATCAACGATTTGGGCTCGGTCCGGACCGATAATAATCGGACGGACGGACAGCGAGCTACCCATTGCTCGCCGGCCGCAAGCCTGCACCTGCGGTGGACCTATCGGTGACGCAAATCTAATCGAATTCAGACTGAGATGGTACTGTCTTGTAAAGTGAAGACCCGATGACTATGTGGAGAGATATTGCTTTAGAAAAAAAGAGCTAGAGAGAGAGGTAGACTGCTAACTCCTTGGATTACAAGTATCCAGAATGACAGAAGAGGCTCAATCTGTCTACTGAATCAGTCTTAAGGCATTACTTGTTCTGCTGGTAAGTATCATACCAGCAGAACAAGTAGTGCCTTAAGACTGATTCCGGGTAACAGCAAGAAGTGAGGTAGAAGGAGAAGATCTTACGATAATAAGACAATTGTTCTATTAAATTGGTTGATAGCGTGAAGTGCTTATCAAGCAGCCTGTTCACTACGATTATTATGGAAATACTGACCTCTGTCCCTTACTTGTATAAGGGCACTTCGTGAAGGGCACTAAGGGATAAGAGCCAAGTACGACGCTATTGAGTTTTGATTAAGATTTCTAAGTATATTAGAAACTAAATTAAGGGCCGATTGTAGTCACTGAATATATTGTATGAACTCCGTCCGGGACTATGTCGACTTCGCGGCTCCAAAACAGCGGTTTTATTTTTATTAAAAAAAAAAGAATAACTATTCAAGATTTTTTTTTGCGAGGCTGTTTTTAAAAACAAGCTTTATTATTTTATAACTTTCAAATATTTCAGTAACGTAATTTCGTAGTTATACACGTTTGAAATCGTAAATTAAGGTCAGATTCACGATTTTTTTTTATCGAGCCAACTGATATATAATTATTATGTTTCGATAATTATTATGTGTTTTTTTGCCCGGC
Source organism: Leucania comma (assembly GCA_958295575.1). NCBI lineage: Eukaryota > Metazoa > Arthropoda > Insecta > Lepidoptera > Noctuidae > Leucania > Leucania comma. The sequence continues at coordinate 11,805,372 of OY282468.1, forward strand.
GCTTGGTCATATAGTCAATTTCAATAAAATAATTGTTCATGGAGTTCTCTTCTATATTTGTGGATTTCGAGAGGTTTAAAAAAGTTTAAAATGAGTAGAACCTGGCCTTAAGCGCGTAGTAAGTATGTACGTACTAGACTAATAGCACTCGGAACGAAATGCGGTGGTAATTAATTTGGGAACAGAAGAAAATTAAAAGGCTCTTAAAATAAAGCTGGAGCTCGTCTGCCAGTTTCGTTGTTAACTTAATGATTACAAAATCCGTGTCCGCTTTTAAAGTTGCTATCAGTACTACGAGCTCGTCGTGTTGGGCATTCAATCTTCTCTCATGAGGCTTCGTTATTTTATTCAGGTCGTGAATCGAACCGTAAGAAGGTGTTAAAGAGTGAATTGGCAAAAGGAGCGAATGAATGGAATATGCGAACAGGTCGGCGTTGGTTCCGATCGCCATTCGCAGCTGAATAATGAATGCGTCAGGGACGATAATACTCACCGTGGCGCGCCGCCGCCGCCCCTGTCACACATGTTACCTACGTACACTTGAATAGATCCGCTCTACTGACACAATACTTCCCTCCACTCCTAGGTACTAAAAACCCTTACATGATTTAAAAATCTAAACTTATATATACCCAATTCACTTTTTACTTTGAGGTGGAAAATTATCCAATGACTTTTTCTGCTCTAAAGTGGAGCGCAAAGGCGTGGCAGACATTTTTTTGACTAAAACCACCCCTATGTCCTTCAGTTGCCCTTTGCGTTCTAGGATTACGGGTTCAATTTTTGGGAATTCTCCATGATCCAAGCCATATTCATTTTTTAAATACTACGAAAAAAATTGTATCTCCGTAAGCGATTTTGGCCAGCTGATAATAACTTAGTACGGATAGTCCGATTTGTTTAAAAAAAAAACGCAGCGCTGCCGCAACGACGAACATCCAAATAGGATACATTGAATTAACAATCCAATGAATAGGTTCACAAAAAGGGAAAGGAAAAGGCCTCTTTTCAGCAGTTGACGTCTTGCGGCTGAAAAGATGATGATGATGATGATTAAGTTGTAACTGATAAGACGACTTCGACGCGTTATTACTTCAAAAATTACTTAGGTCGAAGACATAGAGTCTAGTTTTTAAAATGCACTGAAGTTCAACTATTATCTGTAAGTATATGGCATAAAATTAAGAATCAAATATTAAACAAAGTAGGTTATATTATTGAAGGAAAACCAATTGCGTTTTAGTAAGTAAAAGTGTGACACACCCTCTCACACCACCACCACCTTAGTAAAAAGGCCTACATAAATCTATTTATAGTTTTTCTATTTTAACATGATAATAGCGGTCATAGACCCATATACATACATACTGACATTTTTAACCGACTTTATCATTCTTCCTTCATGGATCAAAATCCATCATGATCCTAAACAATATTCTTGACATATTTTATTTATTTTATACGCTTTCAACATATCTGCCCCCCTAGCAAAGTTACAATTGTTTCGTTTAGCGTGAACGCTTGGAGTTGACCACACCCCCAATTCCTTTGTTCGGATGTCATCTCAACAAAGGAATTGGGGGCGTGGCCAACTCCAAGCGTTCACGCTAAACGAAACGACTGTAACTTAGCTAGAGGGCTGATGACACTACTAATACGCAATAATTCGTGTTATGTGATATTTATTATTGAAAAAATATTCTTTACCGTTCAGGTTTCAACGACGAATATTTATATACAAAAAACGAAACAACTATAGAGGTTCATTTCAATTTAGGTAGATACAATGGGACCTCAAACACTTTCAGCTCGAAGGTACATGAAAAATGAATCGTATAAACAAGTCGTGCGATATTGCGTGCAGTAAGGCGGGGATCGTCCCACCTTGTCGACATTTATATCTCCTGATATACAGCAGCGACCGAGACACGCCAGATTTTGTGTTTTTCTAAAGAAACTGTTGTTGACATTTCAGTGTACTCCCGCGTACGATCGTAATTCAGGTTTTTTTTTATGGTAGGTAAAATCAAAATCGTAATTCAGGTTTTGTGTTTTAGTCACTGATGAAATTAGTCTCAGAGTAAAATGGCGATGAAACAGACTGTCAGGCCGGACGAAATTAAACACTGTTTTTCTATTTGAATATGGAACCTTAAAAACTGATTAAATGTGAGTCGGACTCGCGCACGGAGGGTTCCGTATCCGGCAAAAAAGGTCACATTTAATGTATGGAGGCCCCACTCAAATAAACAACGTTAAAATTTAGTCGTTTTAATCCCGCGGAGGGTCGATTCGGTAAATGAAATTTAACTTGTTTTCAAAAACTCGAATTCAATGACCATGCAGGTAGTTGTCGGTCGTTGCATACCAACTACCTACAGTTCATCGGCCTCGCTCAGCTGACGTTTACTTAGAAAATTTCAACTGTTTACCTATGATGGTTCCTGAGATACAACCTGGTGACAGACGGACAGCGGAATCTTAGTAACAGGGTCCCGTGTTTAATATTTTTGTACGGAACTCTAGAAAGCATTCTAGAAACAATCTACATATTAATTAAGCTTTATAATCCATGAAACCAGTGGGTAGTTTGTGATAGAAATTATGACCTCACTGTTGTGTCATCAATGTACTGGATTCGTTATGCATACAATGTTTTAATTACTAGTTCTGAAGAACTTTAATTGCTTGCACTGAATTAAGTCTACATTGCCGGTTTTATATTAACTTTCTAATGTTTAATGATCTAGAACTTTCAATGTAGTCCAAATGGCAATTTAAGGCCAAAGTAAGGTTGAGGTTTTCAGCTGTTTGTAACGTTCCTTTGTGTCTGAGTCCGTTGAGTATTTTCAGAGCTGTCCTCCATAAAGGTCATGTATAAAAAGATCTAAAACCTGAGAGAAATGTATGAAAAGGAAAATCCTTTGTGCATTTCTTTGAAGATTTCCTCAATGATCCCAGAAAATCATTTCGTTATAAAATATGATGGTGTGTTAAAGTGCACACATGTAAAAGTCCATAACTTGTACTAAACTGGGGATTTTTGTTGAAAATTTTCCTGTTTTTAGGTCAAACAAAACATCGCAGGAGGAGGTATCGTATTGAATAAAATATAAATATTTTTGGAACATAAAACTTTGCCAGTATCTCGTCCTTGTGAATATTATGTAGCTATTCATTCAAGTCACGCGTGCTTCTGCTGTTTATTCACATTCGCATTGGCGTGCGTAAATAATGGGGTAACTTTTCCAAGTCACCCGACTCGTGTAGGACCAGCTTCAATAATAACCTATATACTTTAAATCATATTTTTATAACCTACTCGACTGTGACTAATTTATAGTAAGGCCAAGAAAACTGTGCCATATTCTATGGTTATTTTGAAAAATATAGTCCATAAATCAATGTTCATAAATATTGTCCACAAAATACCATGAATAAAATCCTAGGCTTTGTCAGTATTCGTATCAGTATTTATGTACGTAGCGCTTCCGATGTTTTACTCACTCAAAATACAACCGCGTCTGATATCCGAATACCTTAAAATTGTGTCCATAAAGATAAGAATTTTTGCGACTTCGTTTTGCTAGGCTCGAGGTTCCCTAAAAATTTATGATCACATTTCATGACTTCGTAAGAGTTCTGTTGGTTTTTCTGAAAAAAAAAATGTGATATCCGATGTCCTCATTGAAAGGAAGCTTTAAAAACTGTCCGTAAATTTGAACTAGAGCCATTAAATTCTGCTACGAGTGCTACGGTTTTTCGTAGCAAGTGCGTAGCTGCTCTGCGTAGGCCGCAATATAAACTTATTGTGAATGAAAAGGTTCCACAGTGAATTAATGTTGTTTACTTATGCCGTTATTATATAATTTAGTTCACGTGCCTACTTTTACACAAACATTAAACTGCATTATTCATTGTCCTCAGAAATTATTCGTGGAGATTTTTGGTGAACAATAGAATTATGAAAATTTTCGTGAACCGCGGTTTTGTTAATGGGCCACTAAAAAGGGACGGGTTCTAATTGCTTTGAATAATGTAAGTATATAATATGTAGGTATAGGTAGGTACTCATCGGCACGTCACATGTAGCTGACCACTTGGTCAGCAAGCCTTTTGTTGCTTCGAATTTAATTAAGGGTTTCGTTAAATAAAGTACCTACTAGACACGGGACTAAATTTAAAAAAAGAACCTATTTTGTAATAACCGCAGTCTGCTATTGAGTGAAGCGATGTTCTCAGCGAACGTGCATGTACAGTCTGAAGTACGTAACAAGAGAGAGCTCCTAGGTCGTCTTATGAATTATGGGCGTGCAGCGTCGCGGCGCGCACTAATTGATTCCTGAATTTAACCCTCGTGGAACCTCGTTACTCCAAGTGATGTGGAAGATGTCAGTTTATTCTCGCGGTAATGGAACTGTTCCTTTATCTCCTTTCGTATGAATAGCAACGTGACTTTTTTCTTAATGCTGTGAACTAGTGCTTGACTACGATCCCTTTGGTTGTAAGTAGTGATGCAAGTGTTGATGGTGAATCGCACTAGTTTATTAAGAGTTTATTCACATAGCCCTGAAAACCTGCAGGTAAATTGTTCCAATCCTTCGACATACCCGGTATAAACGACGAGGCGAAACGCTTAGTCTGCACCGTAAAGGTGTTAAGAACGTGAGAGCTGAGACTCACCGTGCAAAATCAAATCTTGTAAGTTCTGCACGCACTCTCTAAAATTCATCCTATAAAGTACCGTAAGGCTGGCTAAAAATTAATATTCATTCTTATCTGATTTCTGGTTTCTTGCAACTTGACAACTTTCCTTTAATAAATTTCGTTATAAACAATTGGAATTGGACGCTGTCAAGGTTAAGTACAGCGACAATTTGTAATTTATAAAGTCACATTAACATTCAACCTTGGGAGGGTGTTTGGAAAGTCAGTAGAGCCCAAGTTAAATCAAAATGGCCGTCTTTTATTTGTTGTGTTTACTGGTCATGTTTTAGATATATTTTGTCGATTTCATTATTATTACTACTTTGTAACGCAAATGTAACTATAGAATCCTATACTTGAGACTGATTTATGGTTATGTAGGGTAATGAAAATCTTACTGTGAAAAATATGGTGAACAAAACCTTGTAGTGAGCGGTCAAACCATAAAATAAATCTTTTAAATTAATAATAATGATTATATTTTAATCAATATTTTATAACTTTCTTTTAATCTTTAATCTTCTAGTACTGGTTTGCTTCTGTGTTTTCATGTGTCTACTTCTATTATATGTGTATAGTTACCGGTAATCTGTATAATTCAGGTATTCTATACAATAAAGCGCAGCCGGTAATGTGTGTAAAAAACGAGAGCAAGGAAGGAGGTGACGTAATTTTAGGGCACCCCGACACGGACAGGTTAGGTTAGAGTTATTTTTTTTATTACCACCTGTAAATAAAAGCCTTATTTTAATCCGTATTCTATACTTTGCCTAGGTATTGTATAAAATACTGGATTATATAGATTGCCGGTAACATATACATAAGTTCTTGATTCTTTATTTTACACAAAAATATAACATAACATACAGACAGTTCATGTACAAAGGCGAGCTTAACTCAACAATGAGTTTTCTCCCAACAAACCTTTGTGTGAATTATAAAATAAATAAATAATTCCACTGAATTATAGTTTAGTTTAAGCTTACATCACCAAGTTTTCACGATGAGTTGTTTCCAAATAAATCGACTAATGAAATGACTAATGAATCGACTAATGGTAATTAGTTTTACTCAAAACCACTAGTAAACCACAACTTTGTTCTACCACATTATATTTACGAAACCTAGATCAATTGTTGTATAAGTATCGTTCAAAGTGAACAAATTGGAACATCAATAGATCATCCTATAAATGATTAGTGAGAAATACACATTAATTACACGACGAAATTACTATTTGAAATAAACACGTTTTCTTAATATGAAAATTCATCGCACGTCACTAAGGGCCGCTTGCACCATCTGCTCTTAAAACTAGATTTTACTAAACTCGCATTACACATTAAGTTCGACTTAACTTAAACTGTATTAGGCGCATCTTGCTGGTGTAAAAATCTACCCGACTTAACTAAACCTAGCTTAGCATGTTCCAGCCCCTTGGATCGTTCCTTTTTTTACAGCTTGGTAGGATATACCGTGTATTTTGAACTTTTTGCGTGCCTTTTTTTTGGAGTGAAAGGAATGTGTCAATAAAATCTGGTGTAAATTACCGTTTACTTTTTTTCATTGTCAGCTGTGCCATTGTGTGTTGTTTATACAAATTATTGGTTTTATTTTAGGGATATCATGATTTTATATTAATTTTATGAATATATAATACTAATAATATTGCTATTAGTGGAAAAGTATCATAGAAAATAATAAAAAAAATGGTGAATCCAAATCTTGGATTATTATCACATTATCGTTAGCTACATACTAGATCATCATCGGTACGACTTTAATAAATAAATATATCCATTTTTACTGTAATATTTCACAGTAAATAAGATGACAGTGAAACACACTAAATCGAGATTTAGCAACTTAAACTGCCCACCATGCTGGTTTAAATTTGACACTTCTTTAAATCTAATTTTACTCTAAACCGACGTCGTGCAATGAGTTAAGTTCGACTTAAGCTTAAACCGAGTTTAAATAATACTAAATGGAGATTTAACTAGCATGTGCAAGTCGCCCTAAGATAGTGCGCTACTAATCACAGAACGTGGGATCCGCATAGCAACTACACACACAATACACCGGCTGTGACAATGTCTGACGCAAAGTTGCTCCATTAAGTTTAAAATCCCCACGTTTCACGTAACTAAGGGCCGCTTGCACCATCTGCTCTTAAAACTAGATTTTACTAAACTCGCATTACACATTAAGTTCGACTTAACTTAAACTGTATTAGGCGCATCTTGCTAGTGTAAAAATCTACCCGACTTAACTAAACCTAGCTTAGCATGTTCCAGCCCCTTGGATCGTTCCTTTTTTTACTGCTTGGCAGGATATTCCGTGTATTTTAAACTTTTTGCGTGCATTTTTTTTGGGGTTAAAGGAACGTGTCAAATATAAAATCTGGTGTGAATTACCGTTTACTTTTTTCATTGTCATCTGTGCCATTGTGTGTTGTTTATATAAATTATTGGTTTTATTTTAGAGATATCATGAACTTATATTATAACTATTATAAATATTATTTATAAATACTCATAATATTGTTTTTAGTGGAAAAGTATCATAGAAAATAATAAAAAAAAAATGGTGAATCTAAATCTTGGATTATCAAATTAACATTACCTACATACTCGATCATCATCGGTATGATTTTAATATATAAATATATCCATTTTAACAGTAATATTTCACAGTAAATAAGATGACAGTGAACATTTCACACTCATTAAATCGAGATTTAGCAACTTAAACTGCCCACCATGCTGGTTTAAATTTGACACTTCTTTAAATCTAATTTTACTCTAAACCGATGTCGTGCAATGAGTTAAGTTCGACTTAAGTTTAAGTTGACTTTAAATAATACTAAATCGAGATTTAACTAGCACGTGCAAGTCGCCCTAAGACGACACGTTGAGGCAGACTGGCGTCACCGCCGCCTGCGAACTCGCACGAGTAACTGTGCTTCTATAGAAATCACGGAGGATAAACATGAAATAATAATACGACTATTATAATCATACTTTGAATTTCAGAGAGCCGGGGAAAGATGTCTCTAAATGTATGTTCAGTTTGCACGTGCCGCCTTTGTTTTACTTGAAACTACACACAGTTCTGCCTATAATGTTTGCATCAGAGGCCACTGGCACATTTCCACTTAATTTTCTACTACTTTTTTTATCGAATTTCTTAAGTAATCATCATTTATTGGAATATTCTCCGATGCTTAATGTATAATTGTAAAAAAAACTATCTCGCGAGATTGTAAAATATCACAAGATGGTGAACCTTAACAAACAGCTCACGATTTAACGCATTATTTTTTGGTATATTGTAATGTATCGAAGTTAAATTGTTAAATTGTCAAATGGCATAGAACGGAAAGCATCTCGTGCGCTGATTGGTTGAACGTCTTGTGACCCGCACCGCCATATTTGTATGTAATTTCATTTGTTGTCGAATGTACACAGTTTTTTTTGGTGATTTTGTGTTGAAAATAACTCATAGCTGCAAAGCTATGAGCTACAATTCCATGTAACTAATTGCTAAATTTGTTAAATAGAATTGTTGTGGAAGTAAAACCACACTTCTTAGGTTAATCACAGATTCAACCTAAGAAGTGCAGTTTGAATGATAAATAAGTTAGTTATTGTCACCGAATATAGACTAAATTACATATTATGTACATTTTCCGTGTTCTAATAGTTTTTATGCGGTTCACATGCATTTGATAATATTTACAATGTCGGGTGTTGAGCCTGTCCATCAACAAAATTCTGAAATACCAGTTATTGTTATTCAAGATGAATTTATAATACAGTTACAAAACTTACACAGTAGAATCAGGGACAGCCTTCGGATAGCTGACAATTTAACGCGCGAGAGATTGTGGTTTAACAGTTTCAATTCGATATATTACAATCGACTGAAAAATAATGCGTTAAATCGTGAGCTGTTTGTTAAGGTTCACAATCTTTCGATAGTTTACAATCTCGCAAGATAGATTGCAATCTAACGGTTTTTACAATTTTACGGTGACATAGAATTGAACTATTTATAAAGGCGAAAGTTTGTATGTGTGACGTTCGTTACTCCACTTACTCCTTCTCGCTCAAACGATGGAATGGATTTGAATGAAACTTGACTCATGAGTCATGATGATCATACCCGGGAATATCTTTTATGCTGAGAGTAAGTTCCCTTGAGATAATTTATTACTTTATGCGGGCGCTGTTAGCAGAAGCTAGATAATTTGTAAAGTCTAAGGGTAGGTACATACGAATGCGGGCACTGCTAAGCACTCGTATGTACGTCTCTTTGCACTTTGCTCTGATTTCATTTATGCTCCGCTAATAAAACAATTTAGTGGCTATTTAAATCAAAGACAACAAAACAAAAGTAGCGCCACGTCAAACCACACCGCATCCGCTGCATAAAACTCCTTTGTCCAATCTTCTGTTTGCTCAGCTTTAAGATAGTTAAATCCATAATAGGACTGAGTCACTTGAAGTGTTATGATTATTGCATCCGTACACATTATCCCACGAGGGGGAACAGTGCAGCTTTAAAACATAAACCCTTGTTTTTGTGATGAGCACATTCACTACAAGTGGCCACCATTTTGTTCTGAGATAATTTAGTTATTTCTATTTACTCAACGGCTTTCCTGTTGTTTTTCCTTAATTTTGTCACAGCTTGATCATTTTTACGATAAAATGTACCTTTGTTTAACGATCCGTAGCGGGTGTGTTTTATTAAAATGGTTTATAGCAAATCATTTTATGTTCCCTTGATTGCTTTGATCTTAGTGACTTAACATACTTTTTACTGTAATCCGATTATATTATTAAAAATTTTATGTTAAAGAACATGGTTTTACAAGGGAAAAAATCCTTGAAATAAAAATTGGTTACAAATATTTACCTTAATACCAGTATCGGAAGACAGCGTTACAACCAGATCGATGACCTTGTGGCCATCTGGGTCTTTTAGGATCGGTTATTGTAGTAACATTTGGAGGAGGCCTATTTTCAGCAAAGGCCAACTATCAGCTGGAATAATGATGACAATGAAGACTATTGAGTAGTATATTTAAGCTTTATTATATTCCTTTACCATATTATCACAGCCCTTTTGTACTTTCTAGTTTATTATTATACTTGAAAATATGAAGCAGGTTCATAAATCACCACTTAACCGCCGCTAGTAGAGGCAAGCTTGTTAGCAACTGCCTTTATATCTCTTTTGCCAGTTACCGAGATTCTCATTAAGAAAAACAATGAGAAAACGTAATTATGTTACATTCAAGTAACCGAATGCCTACGTAAACATAAGGAAGTAATTGTGTGCAGGGTAAAAGAAGGTAAAATAATGTAATTCTACGTTTTCTCTAGTGTATTGCTAGGTTCCGTGAACGCGGTTTATGAGTTTGTAAACTATTCATGATAAGGCTAACTTTATCATGAATGTATGCTATGAACGAATCAGCAGAAACTAATGAAAAGCGCTGTTATCTGTTGTCAAACATTTGCCGTATAAACTGTGAATAGGCTCCTAAGATACTAAAGTATAAATATGATTCTCAACAGCGGTGAGAGCAAACTAAAATACGAAAACAAGGCAATACGTCACTGAAATATAGTTATTCACAAATTAGTGTGCGAAGCGAGCAATTTAATTTGCGTTTCCCGGAGACTGTTGCCTTCGTCATAGTTTGATAAAGTTCTTCGAGAATTCTGCTTAAGTAGGCCAATTGATAATCAAGTTTTATTTGTTATGAGAGTCATAAGGAGAGGAAATCTTGTTAGAACAAAATTCGAGCGAAGTTTGTTTGGAAACCTATGTGCGGGCTCGGGTAATTACTGACGACGATGTTCATCTTTTACCTTTACCGCCTCTTTTGACGCGTCGCTGGCAAATTGTTAATTGTTTATACTATGATATTATATAAATGTACAACACACGTTGAGAGGTATATTTTTGAGGTACTTGAATGTGTACTGTGACGTTAAACTGGTGCTATTCTAAGAATGAAAGGGTTTGTTGAGGTAAGTATTGTATGTGCGGGGTTTTTTTGTATTTACTGCCTTTAAAAGAATTTTCGGTAAAAGGACTTGTGACACAAAATAACGCTATTGTGCGTAACAAGTAGAAAATATTACAAGTACGCGTACTTACGTTTTTTGTTTTATGTTTTGGGTCTGCGGGCGCCACTAAACGAGTGCTCTGTTTATTGCTCATAAAGTAACGTTTCATTCTGGAACGTCCGTATATACTTTATTGGTCGTTGTAACTGATCGAGCACATCACTTTTACACTTTTACCTGTTTTGTACGGTGACATAATCATGGTTAAATTTTTGAAAGCGCCATCAATTCTTTAACGTGCCCCATAAAGTTCGGCCATTCATGTCAATTGTTTTATAGTTCTATTTTGAAGGTACTATAAAATTGGTATTACTGAAATCTTTTCTATCCGTCGCCAAGTTGATATAAAATTCATCATAGAATATGAATTGCGTGTCTGTGAAATGATTGGTAGTCGATGTGGGTATGAATATAGGGTTTATATGACTAAATATTGGAGTGGTCGTGTTGTAGCGTGTCGTATGAGTCAATACGTATGCCGAGCAGCCGTACGGTGGTGTAGAGCAAGCACATAAACGTTATTGGTAACGTACGATGTGCGCGGCGGGCGGCGCCGCGGCGCGTGCCTGTAATGCGGTTTACTTTTGCAGCCGCACGTCCACGTCATGTTAAGTGATGAGTGCCGCACACATACTCGTACTGACTCGATATAGCTGAATGACACGATGAAATGACTTTATATTGGAATCATATTTTGTAGATTGGTATTTATCGCTCAACAACATACTGCTTTTAAGGGTTGTGGAAGTAATAATATACTCGTAGTTTTAAGCCGGTATGCGAAAACCTATTTTAAAACAAGTTTGGAGAACAACAACAACAAGTTTGAAGAAGTGGTGTTATTTGTTTGGTATATCAAACTTTTCTGTCAATAAGTTTTTAAATGAGCGTTAGTTGTAAACCACTAGCTTCTGCCAGCGGTTTCATCCGCGTAAAAGTCGCAAACATATGCCAATGTCACTCAGTGATAAAAAGCATTCTATTAGTAAAAGGTGGCTGGACCGATTATTGCTTTTTTAAATCGGTCCATTAATTTTTGAATTTATTCACAACAATTAAAATTTCAAATACAAAAACGTTTCCTCTTTATAATCTATTTAAACGAATTCTTAGAAACTACAACACCTACTAACTTAAAATTTGGCAGTTAGGTTCCTTATAGGGTGTAGACGTCCGCTATACTCAGGTCTGCGGTCCTTTGAAGCTGTGAAAAAATCGAAAAAGAAGATTCAGTCGTTTGTTTTTTTTATAGAAACTAGTGCTTGACTGCGATCCCACCTGATGGTAAGCAGTGGTATGAAATGTTGCAAAAAACGTATATTTCGACACTCTCAAGGGAATCAAACATCATAGAGTACTTTTCGTTGACTTAGAATCCTGAAATTTGGCATAAAGCAAGGTCTCATAGCACTCCAAGAAAAGGAAAAATCTGAAAACTGTAAATTTTTAGTTACGTCAACAAAAAAAAAAAACATTTTTCTTGCGATTCGGGAATTGAATTGTTTTCATACGGTAGGTCTGTACGGAAACCTCAGTGCGCGAGTCCGACTAGCACTTGCCCGTTTTAATTTCTTTGTTTAACTGCTACTCAACCGATCCCTGAACAAGAGAGGTAGGAAAAGCATTTCGAAGAAAGTTATACTTATATGTGTTTTTAAAAAACATGTTCATTGCCAGAACATGTGGTGAACATGATGTTTTATACAACATGTCGAACATTTAACGTTCATTTTTACAAGATTTTCTCTGGCAAAACATGTTGTTAAACATGATATGTTTTACAGAATTACTTCCATGTATTTCCTGATTGTATACATTGCTGAGAGGTTATCTGCGAAATTAAGTTTATACCTTTTTTACACCGTGAGAAAACCGAATATTCTAGAACCAATAATTTAGAAACATATGCATCTGCATTAACCTGCGTTGTAGATTACGGTCCATTCTCTCTCGCAGAGAGGAGGTCTGAGTCCCAGCAGTGGGAACATTATACTTGTTTTGGACTGTATTTTGTGTGTCTTGAATAAAACAAGGCTTCTTTTCTTTCTTCAGTTTATTTCTTCCTTTTCTTTAGGCTCTCGGAGGACGACTGCGTTCTCGCACTAAACCGCGCCTAATTTATACATCTCTGGGGTGGAGCTACGGAACATTCTCGAATGCTCGCGAGAGAACCAGCCAATCAGAATTTAGCACAAAATTTGTAGAATTTTCCATGCATTAACCTTAAGTATAACGAAACTTTACCTTAACGAGAGCCTTTACAATTCAAACATGCTTTTTACATAAAATATCCATATCTTACATAGCAAACCTTATATAATCTTACTTAGGATATGCTAATCTATCCTGTAAAAATATAAAACATAGAAAAAGTCACTATCACCAATCACAAGTCCTTATCACTACGTAATCTTATTCTACGTTATCACTTAACAATAAAGGCGTTTTACGCAAGTCTCTTACTTGAAATTGGTTAGATTCACTTAAAAAACACAAACTATATATACACACACTCACTGTCTTATCAGTCTTTGCTTATTTTAGCACTTTTAGCTCGGCGTCCATTACATCTCTCCCCCCAGCGCAGCCTGCGTAGCTTCCTTCCTCATCACGACGACGAGCTTGCTGACTGGCCGCCGGAACACGCCGGTCCTGGTGCGCACTTCGACGATCCTGACGCCGCCGTCTGGTCCCGGATGCGTGCGTTCGACTCGTCCCATCGGCCATGTATTTCTGGGCAGTGTGGAGTCGACTACAAGGACCACATCACCAACTTGTAGAGGACGCGCGTCGTTCTTTGGCTCGCCTCGGGGCACCAAAGTAGGGAGGTACTCCCGGAGCCAGCGCCTCCAAAAGTGGTCTGCGAGCGCCATGCTTGCTCGCCACACTCGTCGATCGGCGTCGTCGCAGGGTCCCGTCGATGGCAGGCCGAGGGAGGACCCCAACAGGAAATGGTTGGGTGTGAGGGCCTCAGGATCCGCCGGGTCCACGCTTACGTGGGTTAGTGGACGCGCGTTGATGGAGAACTCCGCCTCGGTCAGGAGCGTTCGTAGAACTTCTTCAGCTGGCGCCTTCTCCTTCAGAGTCGCGCCGAGGGCCGCCTTCACGGAGCGCACCAACCTTTCCCACGCGCCACCTTGATTTGGCGCGCCGGGTGGTATGAACCGCCACTCCATCCGATGTAGTAGTCCTTCGTCCTTCAGGGCGGGGAGCCACTCCTCGTAAGCCGCACGAAGCTCTTGATCTGCTCCGCGGAAGTTCGTCCCGTTGTCTGAATACATAAGTCGTGGCCACCCTCTGCGTGCAGCCATTCTTCTTAGTGCCATGATCGCTGAGTCCGTTGAGAGAGACGCGACGAGCTCGATGTGCACGGCGCGGGATGTGAGGCACGTAAACAGTGCACCCCACCTCTTTTCACGGCGACGCCCCACCTTGACCATCATCGGTCCGAAGTAGTCCACCCCGCAGTTAGAGAACGGGCGGTGGAACGGGTCAAGGCGAGCGTGTGGCAGGTCTCCCGTGGCTGGCGTTTGCGGCGCTGCTCGCCGCCTTCGGCAGAGGGTGCAGTGCTTTTCCACTGCGCGCACTGTAGGTCGCAGGTGGATGATCCAATAACGCTGGCGCAGGTCGTTGGTCACGCGCTCTCGGTTAGCGTGGCCCGCTGCACAGTGCTCCCGCATAACCAGGAGTTTCGTGATGCGGTGACGGCCGTCCAGGATGACTGGCCGTTTCGTCTCGATGGGCGCGGAGGAAGCCTCGATCCGGCCTCTCACGCGCAGGATTCCGTCGTCCATTACCGGGTCCAGCCGGTAAAGTCGGCTCGATCTTGGAATAGGGCGAGCAGACTGCATCCGTGCGATTTCTTCGTGGAAACTTTCTTCTTGCGCCCGTCGGATCAGCTCGGTCTCAGCGCGTACGATGTGTCGATGTTCCAGCTGCGTCGCTCGTCGTCGGCAGATGTCGATGAAGGCCAAGACCCTTGCTGCACTCCTCACCAGGGTTTCATATTTCGAGAAACGTTCCGGGTCTGGCAGCCAACTCTCTCGTCCTGATGTCTCACTCACGTGCAGGACTTCTTCATCGTTCTCTTCCCCTGTTGAATTCCCGGGCCACTGGTCTTCTGGTAAGTACAGAAAACTTGGCCCCTGGAACCACCGATCCGCTGAGCTGATTGGCGCATCAGTTAGGCGTGTGGCATCGTCAGCCACGTTCAAGTCAGTAGGAAGCCATCGCCATTCCTCTCTCTGCGTTAGTTCGGCGATCTCCCCAAGTCGATGGGCGACGAACGGTGTGTAGCGTCGCATGTCGTGTTGTATCCAGTGCACGACCGTCGAAGAGTCGGTCCAGTATGTTGTTTGGCCAACTTCCACTCGATGTTCTCTCTTGATCGTGTCGGCGAGTCTTGTCCCGATGACTGCCGCCTGGAGTTCCAGCCGAGGTATGGTCTGCGTCTTCCTCGGTGCTACCTTTGCCTTCGCTGCCACTAACACGACCGCAATACTCCCGTCGCTCCTCTTAATGCGCCAGTAGGCCGTGGTCGCGTAGGCCTGCTCGCTGGCGTCACACAACACGTGGAGGTCAATTCGTTCGTATTTTCCTAGGGCGTAGCAGCGGGGCAATCTCAGCGTAGCTATTTCCTGAAGGTGTGCAAGCCAGGACGCGAAGAGTTCGTTCTCTTCTTCCGGTATCTGCTCGTCCCAGGCGATCTGTAGGCGCCACAAGCTCTGTAGAATGATCTTGGAGCGGATTGTGTAATGGCTCAGCAGTCCCAGCGGGTCGTAGATCGACATCACGGCGCTGAGTGCCTCCCGCTTGGTCGGCGCGCGTATTCTCAATCTGACTTCTTCCGGGACCCGGTTCATGGACGTGTTGAAACCGAGCTCATCCTTTTCCGCGTTCCAGAACAGCCCCAATATTTTGCTCTCCGGCTGCTCTCCTCCCAATTGCGTGGGCGTGGTGGCATGTAGCTCAGAGGGCACGTCGCTCAGCACTGCCTTGTCGCTGGCGCTCCATCCACGTAGTGTGAACCCGGCGTGAGCGTGTACGGTCCGTGTCTCTTGAACCGCCTTCCGTGCCTCTTCTACGTCTTCGTAGCTCGCCACCCAGTCGTCCATGTAATGACTGTTCCTGATTGCGTCCAGTGCGCGCGGAAACTCCTGCCCGTACACTTCTGCGTTATGGTTGCGGACGTGGTGGGCCATATACGGGGAGCTGGCGGCGCCGAAGATCATACTGGTCATCTTGTACTTCTGAGGGGGCTTCTCTCGCTCCTTTCCCCTCCACAAGAATTGCTGAGCCGGTTGATCTTGAGGTCTTATCTTCACCCTCAGGAACATCTCTTGAATGTCTGCTGTGATCGCGATAGTCTTTTCTCGGAACCTGAAGACGATCCCTTGTAGTGACAACAGCAGATCTGGACCCTCCAGCAACTCGTCGTTGAGGCATACTCCGTTGCTCCTAGCCGCCGCGTCGAACACTAGACGGTATTTACCCGGTTTGTTGGGGTTCTGTACCGCGAAGTGTGGCAGGTACCAGCTGACAGCACTTCCATCTTCGGAGCCATCGCACGGAGTCGCATACCCCTTCTCTAGCAGGTTCTCTATCTGGCTGGAGTAGTTTCTCTCGAAAGCGGGATCCGAGTCCATCTTCTCTTCGATCTTCCTCAGTCGGCGAAGCGCTTGGTTGTAGCTAGGGGGCATGGAGGTGTCGTCTCGTCGCCACGGTAATCCTACCTCGTAGCCTCCGTCGATCTTCCTCGTTGTTCGCTCGACGATAGATGTAGCTCGCTTGTCCGCTTCGCTGACTCTTGGCTTCTTTGTGACGCCGAGAGATTCGATCTTGAAGTGTGCTTCTACTAGGTTATGGAGCTCCTGGTCGCCCGCACTGGTAGGTCTGGCAGGCTCGTACAGGTGTAGTACGTTTCCTTCTTGATAGATGGCGCCGCGAGGTGCGGTCCCATGCACCACCCATCCGAGTTGAGTCCTTGAAGCAGCTGGCTGGTTCGGGCAGCCGACTCGCAACTCTCTGGAGACGATACATTCCCAATGGTCGGTTCCTATCAGGAGTCCAGGGCGCGCAGTCTCGTAGCACACCTCATCCCGGTCCAGGTTCTTCAGGTGCTCGAAGTCCAGCAAGGTTTCCGGAATGGCCTGCTGGTGCAGCTTCAGATCTTTCATCGTTCTTGCCTTGATCCGATGGCCATCCGTCTCCTTAATCCCCTTGATTTCGATGGACACGAGCTGACTTTCCATTTCTTGCTGTGACATGTTTACTCCGTTCAAGTGAAGCGGTTGTGACGGTCCTCTTGCCCCGATGCTGGCTGCCAGTTCCTCGTCGATGAGGGTGATCGTTGCTCCCTCGTCTAGCAGCGCGTAGGTCTTCGCCTCCCCCCGTGGTCCCGACACGATGACAGGGCACATTTTCAGCAGCACTGCCTTAGGTCCTGGAGCAGGTCTCGTAGCCACCGACAGTACCGCTTCCTGCTTCGGTGGCTCGTCGGTCTTCGCGTCTTCGGGTTTGTTTGCTTCTTTCTTCGAATCATTGTGCAAGGAGGAGTGGTGTGGGCGGCGGCAGTCATTAACACCGCACGGCTTCGCCTTGCACACTATGCGTCGATGTCTTCTCTGGGCGCACCTGAAGCATATACCCTTTTCTCGGACCAGACTCCATCTCTGGTCTACCGAAAGCGCCTTGTATTTGGGACAGGCGGTCAGCAAATGTTCTTGGTCGCACTTCGGGCACAAGTCTCTTCTTTCTTCTGTATCTTCAGACGTGGCGTACACGGTTGCTTTCTTCTTGAATGTCACAGCAGGTTTCGCTTCTTTCTTCATACTGGAGGCGCACGATGCAGGGGCGTATGTATATCGCAACGCCCTATCTGCTTCCCGTATCAGAAACTGGGACATGACGACGATCTCTGGGTCTGTCGTGTCTTCATGGTCGTACGCGTAGTCACACCATCTTGCTTTCAGGTGCGGGCTCATCTTCTCCAGTACCTCTCTGCTTAGCATCGGGTTGTACAGGTATCCTCTTCTATCAATAGTCTTGAGGACACAGATTATGTTCTGCAGTTTGATTGCGAAGCTGTTTATCTCCGTCGCTGAGGCCCCCAGTCTCGGAAGTTTCTTCAGGTCTTCCATTGCCTTGTCGATGATCACTTCTGGTCTTCCGAAACATTGCTCCAATGTCTTCATTATGACGTTCGGGTCAGTTGCTGTATGTAGTAGGGCGGCCACTGCGTCTCTAGCTTCTCCCTTCAGGCAGCTCCTTAATCTCTGTATGTTCTCTGCTGCCGAGATCTGGTACATCTGGGTCGAGTCCCGATATGATGCTTTGAATGGAAGCCACTCGTTGGTCACGCCGGAGAAAGTCGGAAGGTCTGTGTGTCGCAGTCTTGGTCTTGCCATCTTCTCCAGGGTAGCTGCCAGGTGTTCTATGCTGTTCCTGGTTCTAGTAGGGGTCGGTGACCTTCCTCGTGCTGTGTCGAACCGGAGCTGCTTCGTTTCTTCTCGTCTGGAGCTCTCCTCCCCCCGTGAAGTGAGCGGGTTCCTCATCAGCCAGTCGTCCACTTTACGTAGGGGTTCTTCCCGTGGGAGGGCTTCCGTAAACTGCTCTTCATGCACGCTTTCCTCGTCGTTGATGACCGACACTTCTACTGCTAGCCTCTTCTTGATCAATTCTGCTTCCAATTCTAACTCCTTTCTTCTTATCGCGGCCAACTTTTCTGCTGCTTCCAGTTCCGCCACTCGTAGTCGTGTCGTGGCGCTGTTGGTCGATCGAATAGACCTTGCTGATCTTGCAGGCGATCTTGCTCTTTGTTGGTCTTCAATTCTTGTAGCGACCCCAGAAGGTCCTGCCGTACTAGCGTCCGCTCCCTTTGAAAAAGGTGACGCCGGCGGTTCCATTGACAATCTTCGTAGTCGCTCCCTCTCTATACGCGCTGCTTCCTGTAGCTGGGCGCGTCTTTGTTCCTCCATATCCGCTGCATCTCCCTGACTTCGGGTGACCACCATCTTGAACGTAGAACGTGTGTGAACTCGTTCCAATACGTGAACTTGTTCCAACACGTAGCGGGTTTCTTGATCCGCCCCTGACGAGTCCCGTACCCAACGATCCTTTTCTTGATCCGCCCCTTGAAATCTAGATCCACCCTTCTTCAAATGTCCCTCTTCTTCTAGGACCAGTGGTCGACGAATATCACCTCAACGGGGCCCCTTCCACGTGTAGGAACCGGTGAACTCTTCGTTTCCACTTCAACGGAGCCCTCTTCTAAGCGAGACTAGTAGATCTTGATTTTTCTTCCCTAATTCGGCGTAATCTTGAAACGTTGGTTCGATCTTCGTTCGCAGACTCGTTGTTGACACGTCGTCTCCGCAGGTATGTTGTCGCAGATTCTTCTGTTCTTATCCGACGCTCGAAGGACCAGGCTGTTTTGGACTGTATTTTGTGTGTCTTGAATAAAACAAGGCTTCTTTTCTTTCTTCAGTTTATTTCTTCCTTTTCTTTAGGCTCTCGGAGGACGACTGCGTTCTCGCACTAAACCGCGCCTAATTTATACATCTCTGGGGTGGAGCTACGGAACATTCTCGAATGCTCGCGAGAGAACCAGCCAATCAGAATTTAGCACAAAATTTGTAGAATTTTCCATGCATTAACCTTAAGTATAACGAAACTTTACCTTAACGAGAGCCTTTACAATTCAAACATGCTTTTTACATAAAATATCCATATCTTACATAGCAAACCTTATATAATCTTACTTAGGATATGCTAATCTATCCTGTAAAAATATAAAACATAGAAAAAGTCACTATCACCAATCACAAGTCCTTATCACTACGTAATCTTATTCTACGTTATCACTTAACAATAAAGGCGTTTTACGCAAGTCTCTTACTTGAAATTGGTTAGATTCACTTAAAAAACACAAACTATATATACACACACTCACTGTCTTATCAGTCTTTGCTTATTTTAGCACTTTTAGCTCGGCGTCCATTACAATACTGCTGATTATGCTTATTATTATGCTTCTTCACCTACATGAATTCATTCTCATAATGAAAGTTTACACCCTTTCGTACTGTCGCTTTACATTCCTATCTCCAAAACTTGCCTTGTATCTGAAACTTGTGTGCCTTATTACATAATATAGCTGGCGCACTGCTTACATGTATATTTAGAGCGTCATAGTTACGAACAATCTTGAGGCAGGCTAGTTGAGGAGGCCGGAGTGTCCTGTACTTTAGTAATTTAACTTGAATGTAATTAATGAACTGACCGTCTGCGGCGCACCACTTCTCGGTCATTAGTCAAGTGCTTACTCATTAGCACACAACGTTACCATTCAGATACTAGAACTAAATTGCCCGATCATATTTCACTAGACGCCCCGCTTTCTGTGGCCTTTATACAACGGAATACTTACATTACCAACTCCTATCGCAACTTCGTGACATTAAACGACTAAACAAATTATGTAAAACATAGGTTTTTATGATGCAGTGTTGGTATAATTCTATTTTATGACCTATAAAAGTGACTAATTTTACATATAGACGGGAAATTATAGGAGTGGGTGGTATTCGCTTTGTTGGAGCTAGTAAACATCGGTTTCGTTGCTAATTTATGGCAGTCGTCCGGCAATAGCATGCAAAAAGGCTAGTTGGCATTTTTTAAGGTTCCGTATTTGAAAGGTAACTACCAGAAACATATTACTAAACCTCTGCTTTGTATCCGTTTGTCTATTGGCGGACTGTATCTCATGAACTGTAATAGGTAGACGCTTGAATTTTTTATAGAGTGGTTTTCTGTTGCTGCTATAGCAACAGGTAACATTAAACATTTAAAGGGGCCTTCCATAAAAAAAGAAGAAATAAGAAAGCCTTTGTCAGTGAGTCACCAAGTACTATTTTACGTAGTTTTGTGGTAATATCTAACTAAATAAAATCATTAAATCAATGAGACTTTTAAAGAAGCAAACAATACATTTTATTGATATTTGGCAACCTCCTCCTTGAGTCGTATATTTCATTACTGAGGGTCGTAAAGTTGCTACTAGAATAGCTTCTTATTGATGGTGTCTCGCCATTACTGACGGTTCTAGGTGTCATGAAGTGTGACGTGCAAATGGATGTCCAGTGTGAAGAGGAACTGATGTGCCCGTCCTTTTTTTGGGCTGTAGCCTATTCGTAATTTGCCATCAACCATGTTGGTTACGATGAGCAGTTCTAGATTGTGGTCATTTTTCTGACTATGTAGCCAAAAACTCTAGTACTCTCCAAGTACTAAAACAAAAATTTGTGTTCTATTTGATTGGCGACATATGTTTTAAACACCGCTAAATATACAGAACACATGTAGAACTTAATCTACTGAACAAAAACACACATTACAGGAGATTCTTATGGTAGCAATTTCTAACATTTTATGAACATGTAGCTGTAGACTAACTACATGACGGTGTCAAAAAAAATATTCTGTACCAAATCTGGAGCAAATTCAAATGCATTGGACTACCTTGTGGCCTCCGGGGGCTACAAGGTCGTCCGCAAGCTAACCACAGGCCCATGCTTGTGGTTAGGCGGCCTTGGTTTATAAACCTTTAGTGTCATGCTAGGTCGATGCCATGACGTCAACGTTACACCAAACAAAAACGTGCCTGGACCAAAAAATCTAGTCTATATCTTTATATATATATAATTCTTCTGTATGTGTGTTTGTCACCTAACTCCTCTTAAACAGCTTGAATGATTTGAATGAAAATTTCTTTATACAAAATTGTTTTTAGTATATACAAAACCTGAATACAGTTTGTTCAGAATCAGTAACTGTATCCATTCCAATAGTTTTTACACCTGTTATATTTTTCTCAAAATATTTAAAAACGTCACAAGTTGGGACACCACCGAAACTAAATACGACACAGGTCACAGCAGGTCATAGCAGGCATTAGGTGCCAGTTCATAGTTGGGTGCGGAATTAAAACAACCCCTGAGTCACCCGGATGGCCCGGTGACCATGCATTTGTGCCTCTTACAGGTGAGGTGTGTAAAGTATTACTTTTTTTCTTTACCACCCATTGTACCATTTCTCTGGCGAAATAAATGATTTATGACAATATAACAAGCTAAATAATATTCAATAATTTAACAAACTTTGTCATTTTTCATGATACAGTTATGAAATTTTGTACATAGTGTAAATTCTTTTAAAAATAATCATAAAAATACTAGACACGAGTTTCGGGTTTTGCATATACTAAAACTAATCGTAATATACGTATTAAAACTATTTTTTTATTTATGAATGGGCCCTTGCATGGTTTGAGAATACAATTGAACCCGGTATGTGGCATTGCAATTGGGTTCTCAATTTTTTTACGATGAAAAGGCAGTTTTCAGCCAGGATAACGTCCATCGGGACCGAGTTTATTAATAAAATCTGACATGTGACGTAGGTCGAGTAGGTATTTAAAATAAGACCTAGTATTAATATAATATTATTCATAGCTTTGTTGAAATCAGTTACATCTAATCACAAGTTCTAAGCGCTTGACTTCACAGTAAACGTCAATTAGAAATTAGTGTATGAACCACATGAAAGGCCAGGGAACATAGTTGCCGAGGTTTAATATATGTTCCTATATTATTATTACAATTACGTCTACAGCTCCGTCTCGACAGTCTTGTTAACTATAGGGCGTCTAGCAATCAAATTAGTCACGTTTGGTAGTACCACCGCTTACTTCACTGTGTTTGATATTCGTCTACCTAGTCTTTTCCCAATTGACTGTCACAGTTAATAACATATTTGGTCCTTCGAGCCGGATTGGCCTTTGCTCAATTGATCGTCGATTTGAGTCAATATCCAAGTTAACTGAAAAGGTGCTGCTGAAAACCAGCCGTACTCTTGTACACATAAATCATATATAATTATGTCTTGATAAAGTAATAATGATTTTGTTATTTCTTTTTTTTTAACATTCTGTACTCAGTATTTAAAATTCATCATTCACAGGCTTTCTAGCTACCCTAATTTGTCTAACTGTAAGGTTTTGTAGCCAGGTGATGCGTAACTCAGGTATTCAATACCTATTTCCGGCATCAGTCCACACAAATGTTTATATTTTTTTTATTATATTAGATCAAGTGCTTCTGTTTACCGTTAAATTTGCGATAGGAAATAAATCAATATATTATTATTAGTATTAAGGAGTTGACCTAGTACAACGTAAACCTACCATGCTAGTGACGTTGAATATACCCATTAGACCGTTCCGTATCGACTAACACCGACAAAACGTCAACAATATTGTCGGCGAGAATATTTTTCCGGTGCGGTTACTCCCCGAAACGGTGAGCGAGGTTATAATCACGTATGATGACTGTTTTAAGCCCGTTAAAACGTGTTGCCACTTGTTTTGTCACTGAATCTTGAAAAGTACTACTACAATCTTGTTAACGGGGACCAAACGGATATGACACGTTGATGATATGAGTAAGCAGCGGTCACTAAATCCACGGTTATGATACGCACTTGATACGTTCTGTCGGGCGTAGTAGATCGTGTTATTTCTTTCTTTCTTGAAGACGTTCCTAGCACGGTCATGATATGATACGGTGTAGTGAGGAGAATCATTTATACATACTTAGTGACTATGTAGTTATTGTAGAAGGCAGAAGTTATTTGATAATTTCCACACCTTTTAGTGTGTTACACGGTCACTTTCAATTTTAAGCGTCGTCCGTTAATAAATATTGTATTACAGGCTCGGACGCAGCACGTGAACCGCAAAATCACTGTTACAGCGTTGTTATACGGATAATTTGCAAATATTATCGTAAAACCGGCAATGACGCCTGTTACAAATCACTACGGTAATATATTGTTATAAAGCCGTGCATTTAATATCGGTATCGGTTCCACAAAGCTCAGTAAACTGTTTGATATAACATGTTGCGTTCGTTTGAACGTGTATTTTCGTTTCAGCGATATTGTTAAAGTCATAATGTACCAGATATACAGATTGATATTAAGCACTATGTATTTGTATATGGCTAAATACAAACACAATATCAAAGCTAGCATAATAGGATAGTTAGGCCACTTTAGTATGTATTACCGTATCTAGCGAGTTTCAAGTACGTCAGTAGATATTCAAATAGCTCGTAGTGAACTGCAAGCTGTGCTGATATCGACATGCCCAATAGAACATTAATTTTGATTGTTTGTACAGTAGTGAGATGATAATATTATGCAGTATTGGTCATCGGTGGTATGGTTGGGGTCGGCTTAGTGAGTCGTCTGCTGGATGGTGAGCGGTGGTGCAATTATGATAACACGTCGCGTTGGTCTGGTTTTCGCGTGCGCTGGTGTGGCAAACAACCCCGAGTGCGATAATTATTTGATCGCAACCTACAAACCAGATTAAGTACTTCGTTTGTTTACATTACTGTTGGTTTTGCTCTGAAGTTACATTCATTTTTTCGAATTTCTGTGCTTCTATTGTTATACTAATATATTGTAAACGTGTATGTCTGTACATTGAATGTTTAGACGTTTGGACGTTTATGAATCAATGACAGAACTTTGAAAAGAATATTGCGTACGGGCAGCTCATAATCAAAATTCGATTTCCAGTGGCATATAATGAAAAGCAAGTGCACGGTTCGCATAGGTCGTTTTCTACAAGAAACTTAAAGATTGCATTTTTTTTAGAGTGACTGAGTTTTGCAATATTACCGTATTTCGATATTAATATACACGACAGTTTGGAATAAGACATTAAGATATTTTATCTCGGTAGTATGTTTACGGTAGCATAATTGTCGACGATAAAGCAAGCGAAGCCATGGCAAAAGCTACTAAAATGTAGCTGTCATTAGACAGGAGCTTGTGGTTAAAAAAACAACAGCCACACGGGGCGGTTGAATGGTTAAGCAAA
Organism: Leucania comma; assembly: GCA_958295575.1. NCBI lineage: Eukaryota > Metazoa > Arthropoda > Insecta > Lepidoptera > Noctuidae > Leucania > Leucania comma. Next base: position 11,830,170 of record OY282468.1, read on the forward strand.
GATGGCCGTGGTCGGTTAGTGGATGGTTGATGATTTCAGCATATCGAGATTCTTTCGTATTTTGGGAAGCAGGTTAAGCCGCTAGTGCCTGCCAGGGTTGTGCGATTTTGGGAAAGAAATTCCGTGTTCCGGAAACGCAAAGGGTAGGTAACTGAAGAAGCTCAGGTGTTAGTGAGTAACAGGTTAACACACCCACCTATATGTGCAAAACGTTTTGAAAACACATTCATTATGCGTACAGCTAAGGAGTGGAATTCTCTGCCGGAGTCTGTGTTTCCTGACAGCTACAACCTAGGGTCTTTAAGAATAGATTACTTCTAGGCAAGCGTGCTCCACCGTCGGCCACATCATCGCTTACCATCAGGTGAGATAGTGGTCAAACGTGAGCCTATCAATAATATAAAAAATAGCTCCCTTTCGCTTCACCTAGAGCAGGGCGAGTCATTTGATGATATTTCCCGTTGAAAAAAAAAATAAGCCTTTGGCCTCGTTTGTCATTTATAGATTTTTGGCAGTCGTTACGGATAGTCAGAATTAATGAAATCTGACACTGTTCTCGCCTGGGGTTATCGTGTTGCAAGGCAGATTGTTGTTAGACAGAATAAAATCTCGTTGCGATCAAGCTGCCACTGTGCCGTTCAAAGTAAACAGACGTTTATTTTCTTAGTTTTAATTAAAATAGGTATGTAAGTGAAACCAGTTGAACAAAGTCAAGCAAAGTAAAGTGGCTCGAAGTTTTAATAATTAATTTTTAAGTTAGTCACGCTGTTTGTTCATTAAATTCTCAACACAGAAATGTTAAGGGAAGTTATTTTTGGCGCAATGGCGTACCTCTTGAACGAAGTGATGGTTACTTAATTAATGTTTTTCTAACGAAATATCAAACAAGAGACAGAAATATTGCTTGTACTGATTATTTTTTCAAAAAATGTGTCCAAAGACTAGCTGACATGGCAAATGTTGTTTTACCATGTAAATTATCAAACAAAAAAAAGGAGGGGTGCGGTAGAAGGGTAAAAAATAGCCTATTCAGACCGACCAAATTAGACATAAAAATAAAAATCATAAAATCGGTCATTCCATTTTGGAGGAACACTGTAACATGAGATTTTTATAGACTAGCTTCTGCCAGCGGTTTTACCCGCGTAAAAGTAGGTTTCTCCATACAAACTTCCAAGCCCCTTTAGGAAGTAACCCCTTAGGGGTTTTTTTTTAACGTAGGTAAAATCATCCAATGACAAATCCCGCCCTTGGGTGGGGCGGGAAATAGTGTCAGACTTTTACTGACTAAAAACCTACCTTTCCGTTCCTTGCCTTTGTCCCGGGGCCTGTGGTGACATTCTCACATAACCTTTGACCCCAGTAGGCTTCGGCCCTGCTGGACCCCTACAGTTTGCTGACAACTCCTTGAGGCGCGCGGGAACAGTGCGCACCGTAGACGACCTGAGCTCGGACCAGTCTGTTACCGGACGGACGGACAGCGAGCTACCCATTGCCCACCGTCCGCGAGCCCGCGCCTGGGGTTAGAGTTTCGTAAAATAAGGAAGCTATCCGCCAAATTTTAAGTTTGTAGGTGTTATAGTTTCTGAGATTTCACGATTAATCAGTGAGTGGTATTTCGCTTTTATATAGAGATTGTAAAGTTGAAGAGTTTGTTTATTTGGAATGCCCTAATCCTGAGATTAAAGACGAGGGTAAAACCGCAGCGAAATGCTAGTATTAAATAAGGAAAATTATTCTCCTTCTTCTAGAGCAGTCCAGCGGGTCTAAAAACGTCACACGAGCAATTCATCTAGAGCAAATGGCATATTCCGAATTCCTAGCAGATCATAAGCAATTCTTGTAATATTCGTAAAATGGTTGCACAAATTATACGAATCATACTCAATTTACTCCATAACATATTCCTTGTAAATATTGCCCTTTAAAAAAATATGATTCATATTATGATTCTACAAAAGTGGCTTATTTAGACCTGCAGTAAAATTTAGAACTGAAAGTATCCTTTTGTTTTTGGTTATCACATGTTGTTGGATGTTACAAAAACGTCTCGATAGAGTACAACTTTAAAATCCAATCATTTAAGTCTTCGATCACTTAGCCCGGTGTTGGCTGACATTATAAGTGCTTTTTTCTATGATCCAAATGGTTTACACTAAATATGAAATAGTAAATAACTTGGTCAAACATATCAGTTAGTTATATAAACGTTACTAAATTAATTACTGGCATGCGTCTTAGGTGACGGGTGTCAACCGTCAGCTCAGCTCCGCATCAAGTGACGCGCTATGGATATGCTGACGCGAGCAAGCGTGATCTCTGCCAACACAGTCATGATATATGGCATTTGAATAAGTTACGACGATATATATATCAAACTATGAAGCTTTAATGTTGTGCTGGTGCTTTGTCAGTGACTCCATTCTATTCTATTCCGTCCAATATATATCTACCTCCCTAGCCAAGTTACAATCGTTTCGTTTAGCGTGAACGCTTGGAGTTGGCCATGCCCCCAATTCTTTTGGTTCTGACCATGTAACTGAGCGTTGAGATGACGTCAGAATAAAGAAATTGGGGCGTGGCCAACTCCAAGCGTTCACGCTAAACGAAACGATTGTAACTTGGCTAGGGGGCTAGTGTTTTATGTCACAGGAATCTCGATAAATCTGAGGTACAACATGTGTCTTCTTACTGTGAGGTTTTACTGAAGTTTCACACAGAAATTTCGACTTTTAGTAGTCGAAAAATCAGTTTCAGTCATCATCATTTCAGCCGAGTGGGGTACACTTCTGGACAAAAGTCACTCAAGTGTTACCACGACAATCGATTTGTGTTTCTTGTTAATTGGATTCCCATGGCTCTTACCAGGTCATCGGTCTACCTTGTGGGAGGCCTTTCAACGCTGCGGCCTTGAACAGTAAAAAAAATTAAATAATGATCATGGTCTAGATCATTTTTTAATTTTTTTTTACTGTTCTGTAATATTATTAAGGTGACGTGTTTGTTTGACCGCACCAACTTCAGGAACTACTGGATCGAATGAAACAATGTTTTGTATTCTAAAACTCATTTATCAAGGATGGCTATTTACTTATAATTACGCTACAGTCAATAGGAGTGGAGCAGTAACCAAAAAAGTTGGTGAAATCGTGGTGGACAGCTAGCTTTTGAAAATCGGAGTCGAAGTACAGCCACATCCTATACATTTCACATTCACAAAACGATCTCAAAACAAAATGACTAATGCATGTGACATCCCATCTAATATAAACCTTTCAAATAGTTTCGTGCTGGAGTGCTGTCTTAGCGATGAAGTAGTTGATGATAGAGCACGTGTGCCTAGAAGTAACCTATTCATACGTTCACTTTGCTTGAAGTCTCACTCGTAACTGAAATTAGTTTAGACCTCTAGACTTATTCCTTATTTTAATCTTAAAGGGACACAACATTTCAACTTTCTTAGGTCCAAAGGCTTGCGCGAGGCGTTGATTTGTTAGTCAGTAAGTAGGTCACGGACTTTTTGTGTGTCGGCAAGATGTGGCGTAGGTATACTTCGTATTAGGATTACCTATCGCTTGAGTTAGGACTTATATATAACTCGACTAACTTTTGCTCGCAGCTTCGCTCCCACTCTACCCTACTCTAACCTACTCTACTCTATACCAATAAATAGGTTTTTTTTTATTTAACGGGCTAAAAAATATCCTATGTCCGTCTCCTGGTTCTAAGTTACCTTTTCACCAATTTTGAGCCAAATGGGTTCAGCCGTTCTTGAGTTATAAATAGTGTAACTAACACGATATAGATTAGAGACGTCCTCAAAGTAGTTTTTTTTTTATCGGTACTTTATAACCCCTTTGTGGTGCTTGCCAAATGTGTCTGAGTAGTTTTGTTTATTTTTAAGGTTCTGTACTTCAAAAAGAAAAAATGGATTACTTTGTTGGCTGTCAGCCTGTCTGTCGGTCAAGATCCTTTATCTTGGTAACGTGTAAAGGTGTTGAAATTAAAACCAAAATCTAATCTGCGGTTCCTTGATGCTGTGAAAAATCAAATTTATAAGTTAACGAAATGAAAAGATATAGCCGTTTTTGTCGCAAAAAAAACAAATATTTCGAAACTCTCAAAGGAACCAAAACTCTTACGTTCTTTCCGTTAACCTAGAATTCTGAAATTCGGCATAAAGCAAAATGTTATAGCACAGGTCTAGGAATAAATCTAGAAGTAGTGGTTGTGACGTTACAAAACAATACTTTTTTGTGATTTGGGAAAATCGTTGAGAATCCATTCGGGAATTGAACTATTAACATAGGTTTTATTTAGTTGGGAAATCAAATTACACAGGTAATATTGTACGGAACCCTCTCTTGCCTAGTTTTTTTTGTAAGTTTTTTTTTAGTATTATTAAGCTTTTTTATTGATTTACTATTTATTCGTAGACTGAATTCTCCATTTCCAATCGAATAAGTTAGTTTATCATACTTCTAATTTTTTTCATTTCTTTAAGTTTTGGTTTTCATACATTTCTGTGGTTGGTTGGATGAACAATTCAACTTGAAATTATAGGATTTATCTACTTTTTACAAGAGTTACTTTAAGAGTAATATTATACACCGTTAAATTTTAGTCTTAAAAAAATACTTTAGATTTATAAAGATAAAATTAAAAAATAAATACTTTTTTCTAAAACTCGAATTAAGTACACGCTTACCGAATCGACCCTCCACGGGATTAAAACGACCAAAATTTAACGGTGTATATATGTTTGTGGTTGTTCGAAATATAAAACATTCATAATTAATTTTAACGTAAATTTGAAGTAATGTTTGCAAACGCATATCATATTTTTTACATCGCAATTCTAGTTTTTACTCAGCATTTGACTTGTCATAAAAGTTGTACAGAACCCATTATAATTCTTTATTGTTCCATTTTATGTTCGTGAATAGTTTGAAGTCTCGTAAACAGTTCGAGTTAATGCTACGGACTCTTTCAGTGCGAGCTCCATGGGATATTTGATTTTCCTGAAATTTCGCTTTCATACAGCCGCCGATGATTTGATTATATTCCCGATATTTGAATACATTTTGATTTGTGAGATTCATAAAATATAAATGTATTTTCCGAAATGAAATCCGAAGATATTTTTGATTACGTTTTTTTACCTCGTCCATAAATATAAATAAATACATTTATTGGATATGTAAGTAATATAATGAATCATTATAGTCATTTCAGTCGAAAGAAGTCCATTGTTGGACATAGGCCTTCCCCAAGTGTCGTCATAACGAGCGGTCCTGTTATTGTCGCATCCATCGGATTCCCGTGACCCTCACCAGGTCATCGGTCCCCTTGTGGGAGGCCTTCTAACGTTGCGTCTTCCGGTACGTGATCACCACTCCAGAACCTTACATATTACCTTTCATATTATCAATGTGCCCTGCCCACTGCCACTTAAGTTTGGCGATTCTTCGGGCTATGTCGGTAACTTTAATGAATTCTGAATACTGCTGTATTAATACAGTTAGTGAACGCGCTGTAGGGTTCACAAAATGTCACGATGTTATTGTTGTTCTGAGATGACAAATAAGATAATTAATTTCATACGTTTCGGAGAGCCACGGAATTAAATGGACTGTTCTAGTATTACTTGGCACAAGTTAAGGATGAATAAATAAAAAGCACGAACTATGAACTGTAGTAATTTTATTACAGCAATAAAATAAAGAAAATTTCTGTGAGAACATCGTAAATTTTTATATTCTTAGGTTTTACGAGTGTATGTCACCAGTTTCTGCGAGCCAGTATTAAATTTCCAATTACTCGAATTTTAATCGCACTCAAACCTTCTTATAGCTCCATTCCTCCAGGTGACCTAGATTATAAGAAACGCCTTTATTATAACGGACGTACAAATCAATCAAAAACTCAAATAGGGATTTAACTAGTAACTAGTTGCTGAGAGAAATCGCAGTTGGCGTAATAGCTACGGCGTAGCAACAACGCAGCACTTAGTATTGTACGGCTTATCGATACCTATACCACAAGGTTCTGCTTCAGAGGACTAACTTTAGCAGAATAAGCCAAATCGGTATCAATACAGATGAATATTGCTGCTCACTGACCCTTGGGAAATAATGGGCCGGTCTATTCGTAGCTGAAACCAGATGCCACCTCTGGAATAGAAAGTACCTCATTTATGAAAGTCTAGTAATGCATTAAATACCTACAGAGATTTATACAGTAAGTAAATAATAATTCTCGTATTAATTGAAAATTGTAATTAATCTGGGGTCTGTAACGTGAAAGGAAAAATATATTGGAGAAAGTGTTTATCATCTGGGTCCAATTAACTGTACTGTCGGACAGTTTATTTCGCCTCGTTATTTTAGTATTGTTTGGTTCGATGTAATTTTTCCTGTCTAGATAAGCAAGCGTGTCACGTACGTTGGAGTCGGAGAAACTATGGAGTGTCTAATTGGGTTGCGCCGGCGGCAACCGATTGTGGGTCGAGCCGGTGGCAACCGAGTGCGAGTCGAGCGGGCCGGGCATCGCACACCCCGAGCCGAAGCCTTTCGATACCCGCCGCCGCTAATCGATCAACAGCACGCTCCCATTGAAACTTATCCTTTGTTATCGATAGAGAAAAGGCTTTTGAAATGAGATTCTAATCTCATTATGCGTAGGTAGGTACGTAATCCAATAAAATTTGAAGCATCCACTTGAAAAGATCGTTTCGTTTAAAAATATACGGTTCGAGCCACTTTACTTGAAGATTTAGAGGCTTTAGGTTTTAATTAACGCGCGGTTTTAATGGAAAGTTTACTCGTCTGGTGTGGTTATGTGTTCATGAATTTAAGTTTAACTGTTTAAAGCAATTGACTTCTTTCTTACCATATTTTCATAAGTAAAAATGTTTCTAAGACAATATTTAAAATAAGCTAAGAAGTACTTAATAAAACTTACACACGTAAGTATAGGTTCATCTAACACCTGAATATTACTAGGTCATGTTCTACCTGTGGTTTAAACCATGTTTTTATTAAAAATATAAAAGTAACTTTGTCTGTCTGTTACACTTCCACGGTTAAATTACTAAACCGATTTTGATGAAATTCGAAACGGAGTAAGCTTGAATTGCTTCGTGTCGGAGTTGCGGAATTGCGGACACGAAACGAAGTCGTAGGACAAAGCTAGTTTTAAGAAGTTGTCAAGCTGTAATAGATTAACAAACACACTTTCACTTTTATAATACGACGCATTTTTAACACCATAATTTTTTTTTTAGGTCAGTAAAAACTAAGAAAAAAACGAAAACGAAGAACCTAGAAACCGTAAAGACTTTTTAGTAAAATAAAAGCGGCTATTCAGTACAGTTTTTAACAAATGTTTAAAAAAAACAACCGAATAGACCAACTCCTTTTTTAAAGGTTTTTAAATTAGGAAACAATTGATTTCATGAGTATTCATGGGTTGCTTAATGTAGCTTACATTAAGTGTGCAAAAATAATAACTGTGCTAGCGCTGTTAATGGCTGCTGATACCCTTAAACAGCGCCAATATTGTAACCTTATTGGTAATTACAGTTTTGAGTCGATTGGGGTCGAAACGCTAGGGTCATGGGGTCCAAGTGCGCGTCACCCTTTTTAAAAAAAATCATGCCAACTGGTCGACTTTTTGCGTGACCTAAGGGCTGTCTCATGCTTCACCTAAAGTATTAGCATTGCCATTCAACGTGGCAATATTGCCAGTCTTTTGATCATTTCCGGATGACAGCGATGTGGAGGATTATTTCGCCGCCTGAGTGTCCTTTGTGTTTTGATATTATATGTACACAAGTTTAGTATAAATAATTGGTTTAATTAAAATACAAACTGAATGACTACCTTCAAAGTCTTCATGAGAAGACTTTTGAAGTTAAATAGATGTTAATTTGTGTACACGGATGCAAAGGAAAAGAAGCCGTCTAATTGACTGGGTGGCGGAAAGGCGACCGTAATGAAAATATTAATAGACTTAATAATGGAAAAAACTTCAAAGCGACTGCAGTCTGCGAAGATGATCGTAATTAACAACTAATATTTTTTACTTTAATTGGTTTTTATGATGAAATAACCTCTTTTACACAAAATAAATGACACTGAGTAATCTTTCATGTAGGCTTTTCAATTAACGAAAGATAAATATATGATATGACATACAAAACATAGATAAATATCATCATTTCAGCCGAAAGACCTCCACTGTTGGATATAGGCCTCCCCCAAGTGTCGCCAGAACGAATGGTCCTGCGCGTCTCGCATCCATCAGAGTCCCGTGACCTTCACCAGGTCATCGGTCCACCTTGTTCTCACAAGGCCTTCCAACGCTACATCTTGCGATGCGCGATCGCCCCACCAAAACCTTTCGGCCCGATAGGCCATGTGTTCTGCGAGTGATGTGCCATAATGAATAAATATATGATTTTTCGTACTTAAACTCTTTTTGTACCTGATGGTAAGTAATGATGTGGCCGACGATGGAGCACACTTGCCTAAAAGTAACCTATTCACTCTTGACTTAAAAACCTCTAAGTTATAGGTATCAGGAAACGGACTCTGGCAGGGAATTCCAATTCTTAGCTGTACCCTACCAATTTTAGCATTCAAATAATATTAAGGTTTTTTGTTAAAACAAATCCATGTTGATGTTTTATCATTCGAGTAATTTTAAGGCTCTAGGTTAAAACGTGATCCACTTCAACGGCAATGTAAACTCATTATAAAAGAAATCGTTTTGATATCCACATTATCTACAAGTGCCCGCGCGCTTCTTTATTTTTATCTTTCACCTTATTATTAAGAGTTTGAATAAATCACTGGCCTTTTTTCTTTAAATTGCTCACGTAATTCTGTGATTGCTATCTTTTGAAACTGTTCTGCCTCTAATTGGTATGATTGAATTACTTATGTCAAAAAGTGTAATTTAAATGTGTCATCGTTTTAAAGGACGCTTTGAACTGTGATAACATTAGATTGGCTTTTTTTCAAAGTATAAAATTTATTACTCCTGTTTCGAAATTTATTTTATTTTTGGGATTGGGGTTCCGTAACCAAAATCGGGACCCTATTGCTAAGACTACGCTGTCTGTGTATCATCAACTTGTATCTCCTGAACTGTTTCAACTATTTAGTTGAAATTTTTAACAGGTGATATATTTATATTGCTACTTTAACTAAAAATGCCATAAACAGAATAAACAGAATAATTATTCAAGTATCCCGTAAAGCAAACGTGTGTTTTTTTTGCCGTTTTTTGTTACGGACGGCACGGAACCCTTCGTGCGCGACTCGTGCTTGGCCGGTTTTTCTCAGTCGTTATACTTATAAATAATTTAACGAGTTTTTATTTAACTATAATGTTTGTATGTATGTTTTCATAGCACTTGCTCGCATACGTCAAATTATATGTCATGTAAAACTAAACTAATGCAAGTTATTAAGCCTTAGGCTCTTCTCAGGAATTAATGTATGGAACTTCATTACTGCTCGCTGTGCAATTATGTGATTTGAAATTGGAACGTTGAATAAAAAATAGTACGTCAAATTTTAACATACAGACCCTAAATATAAGAACTTGAAAATCGAACTAGTCTAAATAGAATACACACATTAAAATAAGGCACGTTTTTCTTGTACGAATCGCTGTTTTGTTTAACAATTTTGTCTTTTTACAACTGCTCTTTTTTGAGGTGTTAGTCTTATTAAAGGAGTCTGAAAAAAAAATACTTGTTTTTTGAAAATCAATCCCCTCAATATGAGTTTCAACGTGAAAGCATTGCGTCTCAAAAGGCACGCAATATCAATAACGTATACGGACCCTTTCATAGATAGGAGACCTGTGTCCCAGCAGTGGAAACAATAAAAGGCTGATGATGATGATGATGATATGGACGAAGACACGGACCTATCATTACTAGCGAACGACTGTGTTATTGTTTTAATCGCTTTCGTTTAGGAAATTTTACCTCGCAAATTAATTCTTCTCCAAGTGGTTACGGGATAAAGTTTCCCAATTTAAAGTTTTTGAAGCGATTGAATCAATAACGTACACTTTATTCATTAGTATTGCTAGGTCTTTATTCGTCATTAGTATTGCGTTCCGTTTGAGAAGTAATTATCTACTCTAGAACAGATTTTCAAATATTGCGTTATGACAGACAAACAAAACTCAAACAAAACAATAACAAATTTTGAGCGAGGAGTAACAAAATAAAAAAGTTTACATGAGTTAAGATTTCGATGTCAAAGTGAATATATTATAGTTCAAAGTTCCTCTTTTAATAAAACGAACACTTTATCAGATTTAATATATTAAACAGGATTCAAAAAACGTTGACCAAACTTAAATAATTTTTCATGTAGGTAACATCTTTCTTTAGAATAAAATAAAATTATGGAAAGTGGTATGCAATCATAAATTGACGGCGAATAGTTTCATTCGCGACGCGCGAGGTGCACCAACATAATAATAATATAAGCGTAGCTTGGACCCTGTTCCCGATACCGGTGGGACACTATTTTTTTATATTTTTAAATGTTTTTTTTTTTTATATGTATGTTTAAAAATGTTAAAAATATGTGATACAAGAAATATAATAGTGATGGGACGGTTGGTGCAATGGCTGCTGCGCCAAGTATCGTGGGTTCTATGCTCGCACGGAAAAAATATTTGAATGGCCTACAGATAGTTGTTTCGGGTTTGGGTGTCTTGATATGTGAGTATAAATATTTGTGAACACACCCACGATACAAGTAATACCTAATGTGATACCTAGTATTATTTTTAAAGAAGGAGGAATATATTATTTTTATTTTTATTATTTACCAGCATTTCCGTAACTATGTTTAAGTTGACTGTTCGTCTAACCGGACCAAATCGACGTTAGTTTATGACAAGAATCAATAGTTATCTGAACTTTGTAAACTCACGACTTTCAGTCGCAACATTGAAAAAGGTCGTTTGACCAACATGCGTTGAACTTTATCGAGCTTTAAAAACAATTCGTGACGATACCATTGATATTCGTACGACGGATGCAATCGACAGCTCAACTTGCTAACAAACAATGGCCACAAAGTAACAACAACGTTTCAGTGTATAAAAAGAGATCACACATGCAAAACTCGACAGCGGCAACGAGCTCCCGAATTCTAAAAATAAAGCTAGAAGGAAAAGAAAATAGAAAACGAAAATTGGTGCTCGAATCGAGTGCAAACACATAAAATAACAGAAATAGGAACGGAATTAACACTGAGCGAATTAAAAACAATGAGATTTTTAAAACGAGTGGCTGAGAGAGCGGGGATAACTGTGGATTCGTGATCCCACTGTCAATTACACGTTGAATAACGATAAGTCATATTGTAGAGCGTGCAATCGAGCATTATCAATTTGTGGGGATACGTGGCTGACAGCGGCCCGGCGACGCCGGCGGCACATTTGTCAGCGAGATTAAATGACGTCACACACAGAACACCCACTAGCTGAATGTTTTTTAACTGACAAAATCATTCCGAAAAAATGTTTTACAAAAGTCGGAATTCTTAAAGCTCATCTCTCAGCTTTTACGAACTGAAAAGTTGAAGCACGCCGTATGTTTCTAAGACTACTTATATATTTAAGTTGCTCGTCCAGAAATTCGAACTAACATTTAACAAATTATATGTTAGTTTGGAAAATAAACATAAGGAATTTAGTTTGTCCTTTGTCTTTTATTGATGATTAGCTTCTGATAGTGGTTTCACGCGCGTGAAAGTTGGTTTCTCCATTCAAATTTTGGGCGCGGAGATGTCATAAGGGTGCGGAGATGTCATTGGATGATTTTCCCACTGAAAAAAAAAATCCACTTATGGGTGAATTTTGGAAAATCTGCTATTAGTGCTTAACTTAACTACGTCATATAAGGAAACATTGTGTGACAAAAATTTACGCTCTAGTCCCAGTAGTTTCGACTGTGCGTTGATATGTCAGTCAGACAGTTTCTCCTTTTATATTTAGAGATGTGCCATTTCATCTGTTAAAAGGGGAATATTCTATCTATACTCGTATGCAAATAAACATTTTATGTATCCAGACATTCTGCGGAGGAGACGGATCACAAAGTTTAAAAGTACTGGCGGCGAGAAATAGTTATCGAACTAACTCAATACTTGGACAGGTTTTTCGCTGAGTAAGACGGGTAGATTAATGGTTTCACATATCTCTTGTGTTATTCACAATAGACACCGAGTTTCTTATACAAATACTTATACAGAAATATTTTCAGAATCACTCGCTTCTCACCCCGGTTTCCTGACCCCAATCCACTTTAACCGAAAGTTAAATATTTTTTGGTCCGCGCTGAATACAAACAGCTACTCAATACTGCTAATAAGATGTCTGAGCCGTAGTGGAAACGTAGTGGTTACAAGTAATTTCGTCAATATTGGTAAGGGCTGGCAGACGATTTTTTTTGGTAAATCCAAACCAGATGAGAGTTAACTGAAGAGACAAACTGAAGAGGCCCAGTAGGGTGATTACCGTAGCTTCAGGACGCAAAGGATAAATGAAGGAACACAGAATATAATAGAATAAAATTTTATTGTACACCAAAAAAGTAACACAACTTATAAATTAACCTTAATTAACATTGGTAGTCTTACAGGTGTGTTTTAGTAAGTAGTAGTCAGTCTCACTCCAAACACAGCGGGACAAAAAAAAATTTACTGAAAGCATTGAGAATTAGCTATTCCGATTGACATTTACGTCAAATTAGATATTTGAAATAAAAGATAGGCGATGTCTTCTGATAATGGTGATAATAATGTTTTTATGTTAAACTAAGTATTCGATTTTATGTGTTGTATCAGAATATCAAACATGAGCTACGATATTCTATTCTTGTGAAAACAAAAATAGATTAAGTAACTATGTATTTTCAAAGCTTCTCTACGTAAGACCTTACAAAAGCTAATATTAATAAACCCACGCAGAAGAATACCTAGAAGCTACCGCTAAAGAATATGTCATTTTCCATCCCAGAAATATAAGAGTATGTTGGCATTAACCGCTTGAAATATTAAATATCTAGGTACCTGCCTATTTACATAACTCCTTTACATAAATAAGCTCCCGCCTTCCACCGCACGGCCTAGCTTGACACAAATGTAAAACAACGCACTTGCCTTACCATATTATAATTTTGATCATAATAAAATTATTTGGTAAGGCGACACGTACAGCGAGCCCACAGTTTATTACTTAGAACAAACAAAATTAATAAGGATCTCCCGAAATCCGTAGCTGAATTTTGATAGAAACGAAGAACAATTCCGTTTAGAATTTCAATTAAGAAGTTAGAGTTCTATTAAAATTCAGGAGAGCGTTGTGGACGCGAGAGCGCAGCGAGAATGCGATTGTACAGAAATAAACGTTAGTGTTTGGTAAACGAGTTTGAGCGGCTATTAATGAGAGCGGCCTCTTTGCTCTTTAACATTGCCGCACCGTGATTTACGGAGATGAGCTTAAACGTGTTGCAGACTCAATTGTACGTGTTCCTTACACCTTTCGCTTCCACGCCTTTGTTTTCTTTACTTTGTTTAACAAACATTTAGAATTTATTTGTGGTTTTTTCAGTTATTTTGTAAAGCAGCTTTTTATACGTAGAGAGGAAGTTACTTATTTCTTGCCCTACTAGGGAGGCGACCTAGACTTAACGGCTCACTGTTCACATCGGGTAATGATTTCTTACGCTAAATCCGAATCCGATGCTGGGAACTGGATCCGCGTCTCCCGGGAGTCGGCAACCCTTTTCAGAGGTCGTTACTTTTTAGCTGTGGGTAAGTCACCACTCCTTGGGGAGAACATTTACATTTGTTTTAAATGCTGGTACGTTGGCAACATTTAATTTTGTGACGTGACGAGGTGAACATATTCATTTCTTGCTCGTTCTTTCGTGACGACACTTAACAGTTTTATAGGAGTTAATTTTTCATGTTCATCCAGTGAATTGAAACTTGTTCCTTCCCTTTGACCCCTGAGTTTGTTTCGGTTTTTCTTCTCAGGGTAGGTAGTGTGGCGACTATCCACTATCTAAGTATATCTATCGACTCCACGCATCACAGTAGCTAGGAAACACCTGACTCATCTAGTTTAATTTGACGTGTAAAAGCTTGTTTTCAAAATAAATATCCTTTGGGCATGGACACATGACTACGGTACGTTGCTGTATTGCGACCGCGCAGCCACGCCACGGCCCGACGCCGTGCAGTCTCACGGTAGTGGCGTCATGCCGTTACACAGTGGCCGATGCCGTATCGTAGACATGTGTCGACGCCCTTAGGACAGATTATTGAAATAAATAGGCAAAAAACTTAAACAATACGTATGTTGGTACCCACGTACCTATTGTCTAAGTTTTTTTTATAACCGCATTATTGCTTTCTGGAACTTCCATCTTCTGACACACCGCCTCATCAAATATGTAGTACATTTCCAGCCCTGCAAACCACCTACTAAATTATCTTCGTGCTAACTTTTTTAACGTTTGTAATATTTTATGAGCATAAATCTCGGTGCGTTCATAAATGTTTATGACTTCATGCAAATAAGAAAATGTCTGGGAAAAGTGATACTACCCACTCACCATTAATAATATTGTGTTATGAAACATAAAATAGTTGTCAACACAGTTGCCATGTACGAGCAGGCAATAAAAAGTTAGCTGAGACGTGCACAACAATAGTAAATATTTGTGATTAATTGGCATCGTGAAAAGAGGTAAATATCTTGTAATATAATGAAACTACCTTCTGCCCATGGATTCACCTTCGTATGTCGTTTTGATTTTTTCCACTGGGCCGTATTATCGGGACAAAAAGTATTTATGTACGGTTGTTCTATATTAAGTATACTCTAACGGTGACCACGATACGTTCAGGTAAGATAGTGGTCAAATGCGACCCTATAAATAAAAAAACTTTTTTTAAACGATATAAACTAGCGCTTAGCTGCGATCCCACCGCAGTAAACAGTGATGCAATTGTTGATGGTGTGTTTATTAAGAGTCTACTCTAACCTTGGAGATACCTACATTATGATCTGTGCGATCCGGATTACAAGCCAAATTTTTTTCATTATCTGTTCTTTGATACTAATATTAATAAGAGGAAAGATTTGTGTTGTTTGTAATAAACAAAAAAAAGTTAAGGCCGTGTTTACCGAGACGCGGCGCGATGGGCGTTTCGTCGTACATTGCAGCAGCGGGCCGCGTCATCGCTCGCGCAAACACAAACATATGGCAATGTACGGCGAACCGCCCGACGCGCCGCGCAACGCGCCGCATCTCCGTAATCGAGCACTAAAACTTGTCCAGTCAGTCAGTCAGTGCTTTTAAAAATTCTTTTATCAGTAGAATGCTACTGTATTACTGAGTGACATAGGCAAATATCATCAGGCGGGTGCAGTCGCTGGCAGGAGCTAGTGCAAAATATATTTAATAACCAGAAACATTAGAACATTACCGCCGTCAAAGGCGACACAGGCTGGCTTTAAGAAAAAAAAAATCAAAAGAAAAAATTCATTCATTAGCAAGACAAATGGCAGAAAGTTATTTAGGATATTCCGTTTCTGCTGAAGAAATTTTCATTTTCTGTTTCATTAGTAAAATTTAATCTTATTACGAGGGAGGGCAAGAGCTACGTCTTGAAGGAATCCTGGTAACGAGTGCGGGGAAATGTTTCTTGTTTTCTGAGCTATAAATTTAGAGTGCGAGTTACGGCTGAAATTGAAACGCTTTGCTAAACCTCTGATTAGGAGGCCAAAGGTTAACGTGTAGTGATTAATCGAGGTGTTTAACAACTTATGAACTGCGAAACACTTCCTTACATATTTCGAAACAAAGCCCATCGCAACGTCTGTCAAATTCAAATTGAACGTATTTTCATGCGGTTTTTATCAATAGACAGAGTGATTTCTGAGCAAGGTTTAAATACCTATATTATGTTAGTTTATATATCAGGTTTGTTATATCGAGAAATGAGAATTACCAAGAATTGTAACAGTCGTGCGAAGCTGGAGTTTTAAATGAGACCAAGGCTTTTCTCTGTGCACTGTATCATTTATGGGTCACAGTAATTAATACACTAATCACCACTATTATAGCCGACGATATATATATTCCCCAAGCGCCATCACATCAACGGATCTCGTGCTTTTTGCGTCTAGCGGACTCCCTCTCTCATCAGGTTATGGGATCCATCTTGTGGGAGGGACTGTATTTTTTTACGTATGGAGACCCCTTCATAAACCCTTATATGTCCTTTTTGCTTACATTGCAAGAAAAATAGATAAAATGCGAGATCGGACGATTATGATTAAGAAAAAGGAATATTTATGGTAGTCTAATAACATACAATCTCAAGGCAATATTGCAAGTTCGAGATCTCGTGGGACTGAAAATTTCAATCTCACAAGTCTCACAAAAAAATGATTTTAATTCATTTTTCTTGTGTTATGGGTGTTTTTACAAACATTTAAACTCACATACACACAGCCATTTGTTCCTTGCGGGAATTCCCTTTGAATAGTCTGCACGTAGACTATTCAAGAGAAACGCTAGCGATGCACATGTTACTAAAAAAGTAATAAGTACCGTTACAAGTGGATGGATGGAGAGTGAAAAGGAGGCCAAGGAAAAGATGAATGGATTGTGTGAGAAGAAAAGGAGTCCGTGGTAGCGTGACAGTTGATACGATAGAATAGAAGAAATATTTTTTTTTAGTTGGTTGAATTTTTTTTGTAAAAAGCTTTTTATTTCATACTTTTTAGTTGCGATACATTTATAACCAGAGTGTATTTCTCATAAAAATTTCAATTAACCCAAACACTGCTAGGATACATCGTTTTATTATGAAGTTCCCGTGCCTCCCTTCCACCTTCTGGCTACATTATCAGATCAGTTCTATGTATCCCCTTCTCTTCTTCCTTCAGTCAGTCTCCAACTACATGTTTATACAAAGCAATTTTACTTGTTACGACAGTTCTGCTATGATTTTTTGAAGAGTTTCGAGAAAGATAAAGATATAGAAATATCTTCGAAGTTCATCATCAGATCAAAACAATATTTCTATGGGATCAATTCGGAAGTATAGTCTTCTATCCTCCTTCTTTTCGAAGTCGGTTAAAAAACGAGTTGCGTCGACCAAAAGTAACACGGCAGAAGTGCAGGAAGATGATGATGATTCCACGAAAACACTTAGAATGCATCACTGACCATTGCCGCTTAATTTTGTCCCTCACGTGATATCATCGTGTCATGCCAAAGGTTTCTTCTAGCGTGCTCCACCATCGAGCGCATCGTCGCTTGCCATCATCAGGTAGTCAGAAAAAGAAACACAACACAAGAAACACCGCCTTCATCTAGTTTAAACTTCAAGTTTTAAGTTTTTTTTTAAACCTATTTGGAAAATAAATATAATTTATCATCAGATAAGGGTGAAGTGGAAGCCAAAAAAATAATTACAAAAAAAAGTGTTAATATTTTGAATGGGCCTCCCCAATAAGGGTACTGGGTATAAAGAAAATGCTTCACTTTGCTATAATATTATGGTAGTTAAGTTCCTTCACAGTACGAGAGTAGTCATTTGAAACTCGCAAGTTAAACGAGGTGATGGTAGAGATATGTCGAGGTACGTAGAGATATGTCGCAGAACGTTTGCCGCTTCCGCCGTCTAATGCGCGGTTAGGTTAGCTAACATCTAAATTACTAGTTATTTACCTAATGCCCAGTTACGGCTCTCAGATGCGACGGATATACTGCTAACTTGTTAGGGATTCTCTGTTTGGGATTGTGATGTGTGTGTTTTATGATGGTAGCAAGAAAGCAACACACCCTGAAGATTGGAAAGGGGCCGTCCAATAATTACGAGAGGTGATTTCGGTGATATTTTTGCCTCCTTCCTCCTTCCCTCTCGTGAGATGTCTTGACCTTTGGTTCGGCGATATTATAATAGATTATTTATTATATTTTGAAGAATATTTAATTTCGTATTCTTTAGTTGCCTGACGATAAATAATTATTATTATAGTGTAGGAGTTAATTTACCACAGTTTTCTCAGATTTTCCACTGCTTTATGCGAATAAAAAAATACATTACACTTGTCGAGGCATTTCCCTCACGTGGGCTTGGGGAGATTCACCACACGTAATTACTGGACGTGACCAAGGCTGTGGGTCAAATTTGCCCAACCATGGAACAATTCAGGGTGAATAAAAACAGTAAGTAAAGATTATCATCGTGCCCAAAATGTTGCCTATAATTAGGTGTATGTTATGGTTAGATCCTTTTTTCTACATTGAGACTGATAGGCTTTACCCGCATAAAATAAATTGCGATTGAAAACGAAAAAGAATTAACAAGATACGTATACTTATCCATTTATGTTGATTGGAAGATTCTAATTAATGTTAGAAAAAATGCAAGAAATTACCTTAATTCCTAAACGGACTTTGATAAAATGAAATGTATTTGACACATGGGTAGACCATGTCTTGGGGCAGAACATAGATTGTGCAAAGCTTCGGCCCTTTTTTATTCCTGTTGGCTGGAGCACATATCACGTCGGGGTCACCAATGTAACGTTACGACAACATGTTCTAAACTACTCTTATATTTAAGACTAGCACTCTGCCAGCGACTTCGCTCGCGAGAAAGTTTTTATAAAATTTTTCACCTCAAACGTAATTTGAGGATACTTGAAAAACTAAAAAGGACAGTCTTTATTACACATTTTGATTACAATTTGTGTCCAGTTTCAAGTTTAAGGGCCCAAGGAATAAAATTTTGTATACAACCATAAATTACCTCCTTTTCACCCCCCTTGAAATAATAAAAATCCCTTTCTTAGTGCTCGCCTACAGGAAGCATGTAAAAAATTTCTTGTTCCCAATAGTTTTACCCGTGCGTCATGTCAGTCAGTTAGTTTCTTTTTTAGAGAAGATTGTACCACGAACTAATAATCTATGAATAGTAAACATACAATTAAAATATTTATCTGGGGCGGCAATGCGTCATTGTAAATGTGTTAAAAGAGAGTATGATCCCCAGAGATGGTTTTCGTAATTCACACAGACGAAGCCACAGGCAGAAGCTAGAGTTATATAAATAAGGGTTACATCAGTGAAATAGATCAGGTGCGAGCTCGGGGAGGTAATCGGGTTTAGTCGGAGGGTTTTAATGAAAACCATCGGTCCCGACAACCGCCGGGTACATGCTACCATGTCCCGCTAAGCTTGCTACAGGGTACCGTCTCCTAGATACCAATGTATAAAATATACATACCTACCTATCTACTATAGAACATTTACCTTAATGAGCGTTGTCGACATGGACCGGCCGCATCAATATTGGATAAGCCCGAAAGTCCAATCTTATCAACATTATCTCAAATAGGATTGGTTAGCCGTTTGTGTTTTTTTTTGGTTACATGCGGTTTAATGAAACGGTGACAAAAGTCACCGTGACTTTAATGTGTTTGTCACTGTCACGTCACGTATCCAAAGTAGAGTGCGCGCACAACGAGTGACAGTGACAAAACTTTTTTTGAAATCAAAGCCCGACGACAAGAGTGACAATTTTGTCACCAATGCGCACACCGCAATGTAAACATAAAGGCGCGGTGACAGTTTCGTCATGGGCTTGTCCGCTGCCAAAGTTGGCGTACTAAAATGTCACCCAGTTGTCACGTCGTAACGTGCGCGCATCTCCATACATATCCATGGACTTGATGAGGGTGACAAAACAGTCACGGTGACAAAATTCACTCGTGCGCGCATTGCTTACAAATCGATAGCATTTAAAAACCGTATCAAGGTAGTCTGTTTTAGGGAGAGGTGCCCCATCATAGGCTTAAATTCTTATAATAATATGATTTTAATGACATCATCATTTTTTGCCCTTGTCCCCATTACATGTGGTCGGCGGAGTAAGTTTTTTTTTTCATTCTGTCCTGGCACCCGTCACGCTATCACTAACTCCCTTTTTATATCACTCCTCATACAATCCATACATCTTTTTTTTGGCCTCCCTCTCCATCTATCCACACATATATTCATAACTCTTTTAGTAACATTATGCTGTTAAAAACAAGATAAAAAAGGATAAATTATACTCAAAGATGACGCTGAACTCATCATCATCATTTTAGTGTATGGGCGAATTATATAAGTCAAGAAAATGGTGTTTGCTGAAATCTGACATTCACCTTTATTGAATTTAGTTAAACGACTGCTTCAAAATCCACCTAATTTTGACTGTTTATGTTTCTAACTATAGTGCTTAAGAGCGTCCTTCCCGAGGTACATTTTCATATAAAAGTTTTTACGTGATTATGATTAATTAATTTATTTTTTATATTGCGGAAAAACAGATATCTTGTGAATATCCGCAAGATATCTGTTTCCATGTTACTATTGAAATCGTGTAAAAGTAATACAGTAACGATCTTTAAAAATCTGCTATTTAGCTTGAACACTAGGACTTCTTCGTACTCACTAAAAAAAAAACTCTAAAAAATATATTGATGATGTAATGATAATTGATAGTTATTTTGCAAATAGTTTTTTCAAAAACCCTTTAGACGTCAACTTTTTTAATAATTTAGATGAGGCCTGTGTTTCCTTGCTGACTAGTAAGATACCTTGCTCATTTAATCAAGATTCTTATGGTCGCAATATTCCTCAAAAAACGAGTATTTCCTGAAACAAGTTTTGTTATTTATTTTTTACTTATTTTTTTTATTTTTTTAATATTTGAGTAAAGGACGGAATTAACGAATGCCAACAGAGCATTCATGTGCTACCTCTCTTTTTTCCAGTGGCTTCGTCCTTATCAAAAATTGCGTTGGATGAACCAACAAGCTTTTATACCACGCTTAGGTTGACGATAAATAGGTCAGGAAGGTCCCTCTTAAGCATAGCTCTATACTTTAGGATTATAGTTAGATTATATAGGTTGTTTCCCTGTTCTCCCTGATTTCTCTATCCGATGTCAAGTCAAAGTGAGTAAGCTCAAACGACAAGCTCCATTAAATTCTGTGTTGTGTTTGGCAATTAGTCTCCTCCCAGTAGTAAACGTCTTGGTCTCCGAGGCAGCTAGTCACCATTAATGTCTCATATACACACAGGTAGCTACAGTGTACGTCACTACGAAACAGTCGCACTCATCTTATTATAACAAATCAAGTTACGTAAGGCTATGAACACACATAGTATTTATCCTGATAAATCCTTACTGCTATCACACTATGTGTGTGTGTTTTTACGCGTTCACGTTCAAACTGCTCAACGGTTTTGGATGAAACTTAGCAAATGGGACATTGGATATTTTTTATCGCAAGAGTCTATTACCTTGGAATAATTTTAGATAGTGGACTGTAATTTGAAGTGAATATAATCTGGAATAGCTACAATATAATATTCGATGTTGGGTAGCGTTTGGAGTGCGCGCGCGTGTCGCTTGAGTGATCGGTAGAGAAGAGGCCCGAAGGTCCTCGTCCCTCACACCGCACGTCTCGCCGCCTTTTGCTGTCTTATGACAGCAGCCGAAGATTGCCGAGTGGCCGGAGGCGCCCGAACATTCTGCATGTTTACTTATTTGTCAGTCATCAATCAACCGCCCCTATGGAATGCGGGTAGATTATGACCCGGATTGAGGCATATTATACTTTTATCTTGGAGGGACTCGCGGCTAGAACTTGCCAAGGTCAAGTGGTGGATAGGTTACCATCTTAAGATACCAAGACTCCTCGGAAAGTACGTCAAGCCGTTGGTCTTGGCAGTCATTTTAAAGATTTCTTGGCTTCCGACTATCCGTAACGATAGTCGGAAGCAAAAAAATCTATCATGAGTCTTGCTAAGGGAAACGTGTTATTCGATTACTAGGTTATGGCAAATCTCCCATAGGCGAATCTGCAGACAATTTTTCTTAAAGGAGATCGATTTTTGAATCGATTTGATTCGAAGCCCAAAGAATCGATTCATTGATAAATCGCGTTCTACAAGATTGATTTCATAAGGGTCGTTGATCCGTTGGTTACCCTACAGGTACTGAATTATAGCAGGCCACAGATGATCCTACAATGCACATGTGTTTTATAACTGGCGAGTCATAGGGTGTACAATATTCACATAAAATAACTTTGAGGTAAATAGGTTCTTTGAACGTTTTTTAATGATAATATGGTTGCAATCCGCAAGAAACAACTCAAATCACGATTTCAAGTTTCACAGAAAAGATAGTTTAAAAAAAACTATCTTTTCTGTGAAACTTGAAATCATTTAAAAAATGTTCTTGTCCTATAAAATCGATTCTTCGACAACTCTATCCTATTTTTTATTTTATTAACTCTATCTATTTTATTCCTATTTTAGGATCATTAATATTTTCATATCCCTCATTCAAGGAAAAAAGACGTCAAATCTTTAGGCAGCAGAAATCAACACTCAGTATTCGGATCACGACGCATATTAATCTTCTAATAGAAAGAATATCGTGTCAAAGACAATAGAGGATCACGGGCAAAGATAATAGAGGGAGTATAATTCATAGACGGTGACAGCCCTATTTTCTCGTGACCAAACAAACTTCGACACTATTGTGGGTAAAACAGTTACACTTCGTATGGCCTCTGGGCATTCCATCCCGAAAATATTTTTCCTTATGTCAGGCGTTAAATGGGCTCCAATGATATCACTATTGTTTTGTCTGCTGCGAATTTACCGACGAGAATAACAAAAGTTATGTTTATTTGACCTATGGTGCACAGACTTGGTCTATTGTGTCTATGACTAACATCTGAACAAAGGCGTAATGAGGACTAATTAAGACGTGGGCGAAGGCGCATCGGCGAGGCCCTTTTCATTCATAAATTCGAAAACGAACTACCACATCGTTGCTTACAGTCGGATAAAATAGTGGTCAAACGCGAGTCTATCAATTATAAAAAAAACACGTTTTAAAAAAACCCTCGCTTGTACGAGGCCTCTTTGGGTGCAAGACCGCCTTTGTGGGCGAGGGCCCGCTTTGCCAACGTCTAGCTAAACTACTGCATCCATAAGCCCAAACTCAAGCTTTGCCAGCGTGCTATGGAGCACAGCATACTATGTGTTGGAGTTCACATCGGCGTCGGGTCGACGATGAAGTACCTGGGACTCGTCCTCGACAGCCGGTGGAACTTCGGAGAGCATTTCCGACGTTTGGCTCCCAGATTGAATCGGACTGGGGCTGCTCTCAAGCGGCTCCTGCCGAACCTGGGGGGTCCAGACGCCTCCTGCCGGAGGCTCTACGCAGGCATCGTTCGGTCCATGGCCCTTTACGGGGCGCCGGTCTGGGCGCCGACGCTGCGAAAGCGAGTGGCGGCCCGGCTGAACGCCTGCCAGAGGGTCATGGCCATTCGGATGATCCGGGGATACCGTACGGTGTCCTGCGAAGCGGCGAGCCTCCTTGCTGGCCTACCACCATGGGATTTGGAGGCAATAGTCCTTGCACACATGCATGACTTACGCGTGGAGATGCAACGTCGGGGTTCGCCCCGACGTTGCATCCTCCTCGCCCCACTCCGCTGCCGCGACAAATCGAAGAAGAAAGAAAAGAAAGAAAGTTTACGGCGCGCACTGTTCCCGCGCGCCTCAAGGAGTTGTCAGCAAACTGTAGGGGCCCGACAGGGCCGAAGCCTACTGGGGTCAAAGGGTATGTGAAAATGGCACCCGGGGCCCTGGGACCAAGGCGAAGAATGGAACGGGGTAGGTTTTTAGTCAGTAAGAGTATGACACTACTTCCCGCTCCACCCAAGGGCGGGATTTTTCATTGGATGATTTTACCTACCGAAAAAAAAAGCATACTATGTGTTACTGTGTGTTAATATGTGTTCGAAACATTACACTATGCTCCAAAACGGAAATCGTTGATGTGGCTCAAAATATTTAAAAGTAAAAACATATTTTTATTTTTCCAGTATTCCCATTCTCAAAAAAGTCGACAGCTGATGATGATTTTTAATTATTAAAGTACCTAATACTTTTGAATAAAGGAATCAATTTTTGTTAATATGCCTTGTAGAAATATTTTGGTATGTCAAAATAATGAAAAATTATCGCATTAGTACCTATAAAAATGGATGAAATTAAAAGATACTCGGTACTAAAATATTGAAAGTTTCAACCCCCCTGCAAGCGCGTGTACAGAGCCGGTTTGTTTTTTTTTAATTTCATGTAATACTAGTTCTTTACATTTTTAGATCTTTAGGCCAGCGCGGCTTTCCATGAAAAAAAAAGGTTAAAAGGAACTTTCATTCATTTTTTTCTGAAATATTTTTTTTTATAAGTCATAAAATACATCTTTTTAAGAACGAAGTCGTAAAAAAATGGTGGTTACTCATACATAAACCTATCGAATGAAATTTTACTGGACATTTTTTTCGAATGTCCACTTTTTTTCAAACCGTGACCAGTGTGCGACGTACTGCCCCACGTCGCACACTGCAGAGCAGACCACAAAGGTGTGATCCGTGATCGTTTGGTCAGCTGTGAGTCAACACGGGCTAGCAATAATAATATAATTTATATTTATGGTCCTAAAATAATCACATTTTATTTAATTCTGATCCTAATTTGTCCAGAATTTTCTATTCATAATTAAAATAGCATCTCGTAGACTAATTAAATTATTCACCACGAGACGTAAAATTTTGCTTACAACAATAATTGTTCTGAGCTGTTCGGTTGAATCTTTTAATAGGTTCTCAATTATCTTTGATGTTACGACCCTTTTTACCTTTGACCAGCGCTTATTCAAAGGTTCTTTGCTGTCCGGCGACTTCAAAGCGAACTATCTCTAAGCTAGCTTACCCTTTGTACGACTAGCTTGTAATCCGGACATTGTCTGCCTCAAATTCCTATTTGACAGATGTTTTTGGTCGCGTCAAGTATTTTGTCGTATCGTACTTAACCCAATTGCTCTCGTGCCGAACACGTATATGACGTATGCAAGTCCTCGGCATGAAACCAATTAGGACAGATGTTTTTTGGTTGTGTCGAGTGTTTTCTCGTACCGTACTCAATCTTATTAGTGTAACTCTTACTTCACTCTGATGTTTCTTTTAACGACACGAGATGTATGTGACCTAGGACCGGTATGACGTTTTTGGCTTTAGGGCCTATTCACACCGGAATGGCCGCTCGTGGACGCTACCATTCCTGTATGAATCCGAATTCCGGTGTGAATGGGTCCTTATTATGTTTTTCTTGGAATCAAATGCTAAATAATGAAAACGTATTACTATACAGCTTCTTAATTTTATCTCAAGATACTTACATGGTCTTCAAATTTGCTCTATTAATGTTATCGTTCACATCAATATAGATCGGTGAATGTTCTAAAAAGTTAAGGAACCAAATCGTTTGAAGCAAGCGAAGCTTTGGTTAAATTACCCAATCAACATATAAAGTGGCTACTCAGTAAATGGCGCTTGAATCCAGTCACTGGAGATAAATGAATGTCACTGATTAGATACTAAAAGCTCAGTAATCGATTCGGCTGTATGCTGGTCAGAGCTAATTTAAACAGTGTGATGACAAAGTAAAGCGTGATACTTTGTCATCAGCCTTGTGCCTATCAGCATTGTGCGGTAAAGTGCCAATTACCCAGAGCACACAACACCCAGTACATTAAATGTTAGTACTGGTGTGGTTATATCACAATATGTAGGTAACTACACAACTAAGCGCCAAGAATCTGAGCATGAAGCTGAATGTAATTCAATATCAATAGCGTCCATAAAAAAAAAAAAAATGTATTTGGAAAAATAAGTAAAGAAAATCCAACAAAAATATGACCGTGATACCGAAAACCGAACTGTTTTCCCCATTACGCTTTCCACAACAATGACAATAAACTATGTCGCGATGGCTCCATTTCGGGTGTTTTTATTTTTCGGGCTAAACTTACATGCGTAGTCGATATTATTTCTGACTTTAACACACAAAACGAAAGCGATAGTTTCGGGTAAATGTCGCAAAACGTGTACAAGTACTTTGGTCGCCACTGTTACCAGTGAATTTCGTTGATTTGTGTCAGTGGAAGTCATCAGC
Organism: Leucania comma; assembly: GCA_958295575.1. Classification (NCBI taxonomy): domain Eukaryota; kingdom Metazoa; phylum Arthropoda; class Insecta; order Lepidoptera; family Noctuidae; genus Leucania; species Leucania comma. Next base: position 11,856,334 of record OY282468.1, read on the forward strand.
GCGGTACGGTACATTAGGCACTTGAATCGCTGTCAAAGCAATCACACGTTTTTGGTAGCATTTGGCTGATACCAACTCATTATGTTGCTCAGTCGTGCGGCCGAATAAACGGCGGCGCGCAGAGCCGCGCGGCCGTGGTTGTATCGAAGCGGATAACGGCGCCAGTAATTACCCGCCCGGTTTTTATTTCCATAGATAAGTTCGACGATGTAGAAGGCACAATGGCGAGTCTCGATTTATTCAGATTTAGCCATTATCGTCATTTGCTTCATTCGTCAAACTTTCATATTAAGTACTAGCTCCTGCCAGCGACTTCGCCGGCGTGAAAGTACGTTTCTTCACACAAACTTTAGACTCTGTTTCAACCCCTTAAGGGTGAATTTCGGAAAATCCTCCTCTATTGCTAGCCTACATCAAAAAAAGAAACTTTGTGCAAAATGATACGCTCCTAGTTCCAATAGATTCGGCTGTGCCTTAATATGTCAGTCAGTCAGTCAGTTTCTCCTTTTATAAATATAATTTAAGTATAGACACGGATAATGTAGTTTTAATCAGTTAACGAATTGTGGAGCACATAGTATTGGCTGACATGACGGTGTGTAACACCGGTGATCACGTCATACTAAACTAATGATGAAACAAAACTTTAACCTTGTAATAAGATTATTAGCATTTTAGACAGAAAGACAATGTATAATTCGTGCCTATCCTTAGTCATGTCCACCGGTAGCGCATTCTGCCCTTCTAGACTCTTGGTTTATGGGGCGTTGTTGTACCCCCAATGGCCATATGAAAAATTACCCGGACAAATACCTACATTAATTTAAGTACTTAATTTCAAATATTGTTGAATATCTCTTGTTTCTTTTCTACAAGGTATGCTTTTATACGATTTGAATGTCAAGGATGTGTCTATTTCCAAATTCAGCATTACTATAAGCACAAGTCCAGGCATGTTTATTGCAGTATTATCCCTCAGAATTGCTCATTAAATTGTAAAGGTCCTCAGGATAAACCCATGTTTTGTGGTCGACGTAAACAAACACTCAAACAACGATTAATGCAAGTATGTAAAGCTTCCAAGGGTATATTAGTAATTATATTAGCACCTAATTACGCGAAATTGCGTAACAAAGGCGTCATGCTACAGGGTTTGTAGTACCGCAAGAAGTAATTGGCTAATTTAAGATAAGAATTTGTTTTCCAAAGTACTTTTAACACAAAGGAAGGTGGATGGGTGTAGAGTGAAAACTTATGTACCTACCTAAATAAACATGTTGGTGTATGGCGCCGTAATTAGTTGGCGTCTGACGTTAACATACTGTATAGAAACTAATTCTAGACTTCGAGGAGTATACCTGTCAGCTGGATGGGTATCTTTAAAGATTAACTGCCAGTATGTTGTTGCTGTAATAAAATAAAAACCGGGCAAGTGCGAGTCGGACTAGCGCTCTGAAGGTTCCGTATAAACTTACATATGAAAACAGTTTTATTCTCGAATTGAGTTACGAAGATTTTTCTGAAAATTTCTTTGTGACCTAACCACAAATGTACAGTTTAAAAAAAATCTATACTTGTGCTATAAATAAGACCTTGCTTCATGCCAAATTTCAGGATTCTAGGTCAACGGGAAGTACCCTATGAATTTTGATTTCCTTGAAAGTGTCGAAATATACGTTTTTTGTGACATAAACGACCATTTCTTTTTTTTCCGTTAACTTAGGAGTTAGAATTTTCAACAGCTTCAAGGGATCGCAGATTTGAGTAAGATGGTTTTAATTTCAACTCGATTCCTCCACGCGTTTCCGGGATGAAGGATCTTTAAAGACGGACCACATGATCCTCTAAGGGTTCCGTTTTTCCTTTTGAGGTACGGAACCTTAAAAACGACAAACAGGTTAAATAGTACATTTTGATACAAGTGGAGAAAGTATGTTAATGCGATCAACGTGAAATTCGTCCGACACGTAGGCAAGGGGTTATGGAGCCGAGTGCTGCAGTGACAAATTTCAACGTATATCAAACGACGTTTTTCAATACACTTACAAAGATATAAATAAACGGGGGTTGATGCGCATTTCGTGGGGGTTGACGTGCGACTCGTGGGGGTCGCTTAGCACCCAATTTGATACGATAAGTATGTACAATAAATTGTGACGAGGCGAACTTCCGCACTTTTCCGCACTAGTGCGAAAAACAGTAAATTGATGAATAAGAGAGAGTGAGAGTTTTGATAAAATTAACTAATGTATATTCTCTGAAAGTATTTGGCCTAAATTAGAATAAGGCGATAATCTTAATGTGGCTGAAGGTGTCCATTTGAAATCAGTAAACGTGCCAGTCGTTTGGACTGGATCGATACGGCAATAACGATATGCAAATCAAGCGATACCGAAGATAAATAACAATCTAGAACTACTCCAACGGCGGATAAGGAATTAGTTGTAGGTACATACCGTCTTAACTTACCACGAAAAGTTCATTAGCACAATACAAGCATGTTAAATAAATGTTAGTATGTTAGTATTCTTAAGTAAATGCATGACAGCAACATTCGACAAACTAAGGCTGCCATCAGACGGACTACATCGCAGCAAATCATTCGATATACTTAACCTCATGCAATTGTAGACTACGTTCAGCTACACGCAGTCGGCTGCAAGTATAGTTGTGACTTCAACTTTACGCGTTCGGCTACAGTCGTGTAGTCTGTTAGCCTGTCCATCACTAACCGTATACAGTTAGTTGCAATTAATCAAGGAACATAACATGCGTCGGTCACGTCGAACGCACATTAACATTATGAGATCATTGTCATCTTTATTCTGTGGCTCTTAAAGACTAATCTTATTCTCAGCTTCTGCAAGCTTAGCCAAGTTTATAATTTACAATCGTTAAGGCTAGTAGAAAACAAATGTAATGTAATGCTAAACCAATGTATGGGAATGACATCATCTCAATCAAATTCGTAGCTAAGTTCACATCGTTTAAAATGACAGATTGAAATGTAATCGTTTCTACAATGATCATCGCTACTTTCTTACAGTTTTATGGTGAAAGCGATACTTACGTTGAGTCGTTTCGTTTGTAGAAAGAGACTTGAAACGAAACGGTTGTAAATTGGCAAGGACTGCTGGGGTAGATGCGTGGCGTTAACTGCGCGTGCCAAATTCAGATCCGACTGTTGATCGGTGCGTGCATTTGAATATATCAACTGCGCGGTTGCTGCGATGCTGTCCGTCTGATGGCAGCCTTATAGCAACACAAGCGTAATTAAACATAATATAACAATTAGTAGCGAGCGTCGCACACTACCAACTTACGCGGTAATATTCGTATTGCAATTTGCACTGTATCCACACACATATCTGCGGTAACATCTGCTGGAAAATGTTATGTCGTAGCGTGCAACTTCAAGCTCTACTACAACTTCGAGCAATATTTAATTCATTTACAACTATGAAGATGAAAATCGAAAAAGCAAAATGGCATGATTGAATCGAGATACAACGACGTAAAACAAATGCGAGTCGCACGATGGGTTCTGTGAAAATTCCAACAATATTATTTCCCACACCTATGAAACTACGTTATCTAGTCCCAAACCAAGCAGAGCTTGTGCTATGAGTATAATCGAACCCATGAACTGCGGCATAGCAGTCAGGGCCACTAACCCCTAGACCAACAGCCCAGTCCCCTCTCTTCAGTCAACTGTCATCCTCTTATGGTTTATGAGATACAGCCTGCTAACAGACGGATGGTTAGACAATCAGATGGACGGACGGACACTGACAGACAGCGGAGGCTTACTTATAGAGTCTCGATGGCACCCTTCGTATACAGAACCCTAAAAAGATCAATACACTCTCATCGGCTTTAGTAACAGCGTCCCGGCACGTGCACGTTTTGTATTTTTTCACTAGCTTCAGCAAACTCTACGCCATGATGAATGAACGGTAAACGTTCAAAAAGTTACCAATTCAATATTTCAACAAAGTCTGCAGAAACAATGAAAGTATTGTTCATTTTTCTCGCATTCGGTTTGTAAGGAGCTGAAAAGTTTTCATGCTATTACTGTGTGTTTTGGTTTGGTTTTATAAATAAAGATATTAACATATAATAATACTTATTAGGTTTTGATATGAAATCAGATTATTTATTCTGTTTTTGTAACCAAGAATACTATTTTTTATAAAAAGTTTGTCCATGGAGTTTCTTCTTCATGAGATTTAGGGTTTGGAATGTGCAATCAGCATTACTTTTCTGATTGACTAACTTCTAGACATTTCAAAAAATTGAGTAGTAAATATATTATTTTATAGTGAAGTGAGCGGTTTTATGTTAACTTTTCTTTAAAAATAATACATATTCACGCGGCTGAAAATTAATGAAAAGTTGTCGGAGTATTCAATTTAAGCCGCAACTTTGTTGTAAACTTGTTGTTTATGCCTGCCGATAGGACCCAATTTTGCGTGAAGTTAAATATACATTTGGAAATCGCAGCAACAAGCCACAGAACAGCGTGGGCGTGCTGTTGTTGTGATATTTATCGCCATTGTGTGGCCTCCTACCCGTACGCAACTATATTCAGCTGCAAATACAATGATAGGGTTTGCTGAATTGCGACACAGTCTCATGTGGGAAGTGTGCACTACTTTAGTTCTAAGTCAGCAGTTTATAAAGAGTGCTTTTTTGAAGTAAAGTCTTGAATCACACTAATATTATTAGGGCGAAAGTTTTTTAATGTGTGTGTGTATGTTTCCAGCCCTATCACATCACAAAAGAACTAAAATTCAAAATCATGCATCGCGGCTTTAGACTTTACCGCGCAATTAGAACATATATGATGACCTGAAAGCAGTTGCCCGGACCAGACGAAATACCTCTCTGGTCGGTAAATTTTGTATTTTCAACCTTTTTTCCGGACTTTACACCCTGTTTTGCATATCAATAAATGTTTATTACTCCTGCACATTCAAGCAGTTGAATGGATTTGGATTGGCGCTAGGGTAGACTCAAAGCACAAAGGATGCATTTTATCCCAAGGCTATATTTTCCTTTCAATTGATTATCAAAACCACGGAACTAGTAAGTTATAGGTGGTAAAACCACATACATATTATACAAACGACACAGCGGCTGAGAACCCTGCAGTCCCAGGAACCACAATTGGTTTTTCCTAATGTTGAACCGTGTTTAATAAAATCTGTTTAATGTTGACGAAAGTTAAAAAAAGATAAATTAGTAACTATCAACCAACTTTGGTGTCATTCCACTTCACTGCTATAAAAGCGTTCTTGGTTTGTTATCCAATCTCGAATGTTTCTCGAATTTCGTAGTTCGGAAACCAGTAAATAAACCCGATGTGGGACGAGCATACCATAGTTGCACATGCAATGAAGCTGCTTTAGTTTGTCCCGTGTTGTTGCTCCAGGCACGTAGGACGCAGTTTCTCCGGTGACATCGCCTAATTTAGACAGCTGTCCTAAAGTCCGGCATCCTAATTTGGCACTACACTGTCCCGAAGCATGACTGTGTTCCTAATTGGCTTTACGGAATCCCTAGCGACTAGATAAAAGATAGCAAGTTTCTTATTGCTTCACTTCTTGTCCTGTTAGGCGCCTTCTGCCTGAATAAACTCTGATTGTATGCCAGCAACGAATTGTTAACCCAAAAAATAAAAGCCTTCTTTCCCTGATAAAGGCATTGTTAATGGGGTACAATAGGAACTCAATCAAGAATAAAACCTTTTTTGAGCCATAACTTGTTTTTGTTAAAGTTTTTTTAATATACAATATAATATAATATATTCCACAACTATCACACAACACCGTCTAGTCCCAAGCTAAGCAGAGCTTGTGTTATGGGTACCAGACAGCTGATAAACATACTCATATATGTATTTCTAAATACATACATATTATAGATAAAATTATAGATATAAATTCTAGGTTCAACAGTTACTGGATATAGAATAGAATAAACTTTATTGTACACCAAAATAGTAATAATTCACTGGAATTTAAATCTATGGGTACAATGGCGGTCTTATCGCTGACAGCTTATAGACTTTTAATTAATTATACTACTTTTGGGTTTCTTTTTTGATATTTATGACTAAATATGTTTAGACTATAAATTTTCGATGATTGTGCAGTATGATAATAGCAGTGAAGTCTTCTCTTTGAGGAGTGGTTAGAGCGAGGCGCCACGGTGATCTGGTCCTTGCCGGATACAGTTGTTTCGTAAGTTGGCGATCGACGCAGTAACATATTTTCGGGTCTCAATCGAAGCAGGGTTGCGCGTAACCATAGCAACGGGTTCAAAATATTTGCCGCGTACTATAGTAGATAGACAGGTTTCCTCACCATGTTTTCTTTCACTGTTTTGACAACAACGATGATGAAATAAATTACACAACATAATGCGGCTGGCTGGGTTTGATTCCACACATAAGTACGTTGTCACTGAGCCACTACTGCTCTCACCCATTACGGCCATTTCACTCTCCTAGAGTGGGGATCTGAAATCCAGTAGTAGGATAAGGTACCATTGTAATATGCCAGCTAGATAGATTTTACTATTTATGTTTCGTTTATTACTACTACATATATTGTAGAAGAGGCAACATAAGTAAACAATTTCGCGATATATTAAATGAAAAGTTTTGGCCAAGTAATAATATGGAATGGAATGGAGAACAAAATGGTTTACTAATAAGATAGCTATTCATAAATGTATATATTGAACGGAGAGAAAAGGTTACATTTGGGATAAAAAAGTTTTAGGTAATATTTATTTTGGGAAGGCCTTTTTATTTCTCTTAGGATGATTTAATGGACAATTTAAGCGCTAAGAGACGACGCACGTATAATGGAATTTACAATGTCAGACCGTCTCTAAGGATAATTTAAGAAGATATACTCTCGTATAGGTTGAAGTTGACCTTGCTTAGATTTCGCTTCACATTTAGTTTACGTTATTTCGTAAGGCTTGCCCGGGATTTAGAAGTTTTATTTTCTCTGTTTATCCGACGACAAAGAAACTGGATTACTTGAAGCAGGTAGGTACTTAGTGTTGTAATATCACATCACTAGTTAGTAAAACTAATGGTCACAACCCTAGTGAGTCATATTCTTATTGTCGATATAGGTGTGGTCGCCTAAGCAGTGTCTGATTAATCCTAATATTATGTACTTGTTCTAAGTCTAATAAATCTAGTATTCACTATATCAAGTGTTTCAATATAAACATTACATGGTGTCAGAAGTGGGATAGATTTCCCTTATAATATTCTTATTTAAATTTCTAGGATCTAAACAAATTCTCAACTGACCTGAACTCTTGACAGTAATTACTATGCTATTCACCCATTCTGTAGGCTTAGTGACTTTCTCAATCACCTGCATTCTTTCCATGCGATCCAACTCTTCGCGAAGTTTATCGAGCAACGCAAATGGTACTCTCCTGGGAGGATCCACACATGGCACTGCATCAGGTTTGAGTTTCAGGTGACAGACAGGAGGCAGACATCCAAGACCCTGGAATACATCATTGTATTGTGTAAGAATTTGTTGACAAAAATTTTGTTTTGACACTGAAAAAACTCTTTTAATTATACCTAATTTCTCACAAGTGGGAAGACCTAGGACATTTGGACAAACTAAATCTGCGACTATAAATACTATATTTTCTATAATAGTACTGTTATTCAAGGTTAAGCTGCATCTGACATTGACTTTACCAATTATGGGTATTGATTGCCACCAAATCCAGTGACATTTATCTGACATTTGACAAGTGTCATTTGAGAATGACGTTTTAAACAAAGAAAAGTTTGTTTTGACATTATGTTAAGATCAGCTCCTGAATCAATGATACAACTAATTTGTGTATGACCTACTAAAATGTTTATGTTCCATGACTGATTAGAATAGTATTTGTTTTGTGTTGTATCTACTGTATTGACTTGTTGACTTTGTGGTGATGTAATTGACGTACTTGTTTTAAGTGTAACAAATGACTTTTGATGAAATGGTTTTGTTGTGATAGTGAGTGATTCCTCAGACATGTGTCTGTGTTCATCATCGAGATATGAACTTTGACTTTGACTATATTTATTTGACTTCTTTGACTTGACACTGAATCTCTCAGACTGGTGATTGCTTTCATCACCGAGGCTATTTCTAGACCTCTCAGATATTACATTTTCACCACTTTCATCATTGAGACATGACTTATAATATTTTTTATGACAATGTGAGTCTACATGAGATCTCTCAGATATGACACCAATCTCATCATCGGAATCATTCCTAGACTGTGACTGGCCATTATATGACCATCCTGACTGTGATTGTCGGTGTAGGTGCATAGTGTGTGACGGTGTGCCTATTGACTTGACATGTTTATGTGACTTTAAATGACTGTTGGATTGACTTGACTTATGATTAATAATTCCAACAAAATTATCTTGACTATTATTATGACTAAATGACACTAAGCGACTGACTTTTTTATTTGTGAAACAATACTTAGCGAAATGACCAAAAGATTTACATGACCTGCATTTAACTCCTTGCGCTGGGCACTTGTAGCGGTGAGACTGCCCACAGCGGCTACACGTCCTCGAGCGCTTTTCAGGGTTGGGAGACTGTTTTCCTTTGTTGGGTGACTTCCCTGCGCCAGATCCCTGCTGACCGACTGGTGAAGCTCGCTGTCGACGTTCCCCTCGACTACGGCTCCTCCGACGTAGATGCATGACATTTTCTGTATTTTCATTTGTAGAACCATTGTTTGTAGAACCATTGAGCATCTTTTCTGCATCCTGCTGAGCAACGATGAGTGTCCTTGCTAGTTCTCGCATCCTCTGGTATGTCAGATCAGGTTCCTGCAGCAATCTCTGACGGACATGTGCTAAATCTAGATTTAGATTTGCGATAAAAATATCCCTGATGAGTGATTCCCTGAGCGTTCCAAATTCGCATTCTTGACTTTTGTTTTCTAAATCTGCCAGGAATCCCTCGATGGACTCGGATTTCTGTTGTCTCCTTGTGAAGAAACTATAACGGCACATGGTCAAGTTTCTCCTAGGCTCAAAATAATGGTCGAATTTTTCTCTGACATGCACTAGCGTGGTCTCTTCAATTTTGAGGTTAAATGTATTATATATATTTAAACCGTTCTCACCAATGAGATGGAGTAAAATGGCGATCTTGCGTTTTTCACCTGCCCTGTCCAGACCTGTGGCTAACAAATACAGCTCAAATTGCTGCCACCAGCGTTTCCATGCTTCCGCATTGTTGTTTGTTGAATCTGAGGTGATTTTCAAGGCTTTAATCGCATTGTTCAGACTTTGTTCAAAATGGCTACCGCTTTTGACTGTTGATGAGTGGTCCATTTTTTTCGCGATTTTCTTCGTGTTTTTGGATTCTTCACTTCTGACACCATGTAATGTTTATATTGAAACACTTGATATAGTGAATACTAGATTTATTAGACTTAGAACAAGTACATAATATTAGGATTAATCAGACACTGCTTAGGCGACCACACCTATATCGACAATAAGAATATGACTCACTAGGGTTGTGACCATTAGTTTTACTAACTAGTGATGTGATATTACAACACTAAGTACCTACCTGCTTCAAGTAATCCAGTTTCTTTGTCGTCGGATAAACAGAGAAAATAAAACTTCTAAATCCCGGGCAAGCCTTACGAAATAACGTAAACTAAATGCCTAAGATTGCCTTTTGGTATAAATGCATCATCAGAAATATTTCAGAGAGTTATGATGAATTTGTTTGGTGATTTAGAAGGAGTCTTAATATTCATCGATGACATTCTTGTCTATGGACCGAATGAGGCCATACATAATGAGAGATTACATAAGGTCATGCAAAGAGCACGTCAAGTCAATTTAAAGTTCAATAAGTCTAAATGTAAATTTCTAGTTTCTGAAGTCTGTTTTTTAGGTTATGTTTTTAGTAAACATGGTGCTAGGGTCGATCAAGAAAAAGTAAAAGCAATTGTCAATATGCCTACACCACAAAATGTCAAAGAATTGCAAAGAATTTTAGGTATGATCAACTATTTAGGTCCCTTTATTAGCAATTTGTCAGAAAAAACTCAAATTTTAAGAAATCTTTTGAAAAAAGATTCAGTCTGGACTTGGGATGAAAATCACAGTAAATGTCTTAAGAGTTTAATAGATGAAATCACAAAGTCACCAGTCTTAGCTCATTATAACCCCAATATTCCATTAGTCTTGTCAGTAGATTCGTCTAAGTCAGCATTGGGAACAGGCCATTGTCAAACAAAGGTTGACAGGAAATAGGTCATATATCATTGAAGATGTCAATGGAGTTAGGTATAGGAGAAACAGAATTCACCTAAGGCATAAATATTCTCCTATGTTATCCAACTCGTCGCAGGGGAGAGAGGAAGGTGATAGTCAGGAGTCAGCACCTCAAGAATCCTCATCTCAATCCATAGGTCAAAAGTCAACCCGTTATGGTAGAATTGTAAAGCCAACTAGAAGGCTAATTGATGAAATCAATTAAATGTACTAAAGTGTATTTTAGATTAAGTCATATTTAAGCCAAGATGTTTTGTATTGTAAAACTAAATAAGTACTTGTCAGATACTTTGTATTGTCAATTGAATTTAAGTCAAGTCCGTCCACAGCCTATGTTACATTGTTTGTTAAAGGTTAATTTGAACTTAACAAGGGGGATGTTGTAATATCACATCACTAGTTAGTAAAACTAATGGTCACAACCCTAGTGAGTCATATTCTTATTGTCGATATAGGTGTGGTCGCCTAAGCAGTGTCTGATTAATCCTAATATTATGTACTTGTTCTAAGTCTAATAAATCTAGTATTCACTATATCAAGTGTTTCAATATAAACATTACACTTAGTTTCAGCCTACTTTTTTGTTCTTATATTATTTATCTAGGATTTGTTTGAGTTACTTATTACAAGGTCGCCGTAATTTTAGATTTGATTTAACATTTGGTATCTGATAGAAGCCGTACAGTAACATGGAATTTGGCACTGACATTTACCTAAATATAGGTATCTTAAACCCTCCTCTTAAGAGGGGCCTTCCTCATTTGCATATCGTCAACGTCGAACATGGTTTAAAAGGGTGTTGCTTCACCTAACGCAGTACAACGCGATGTTTGATGAAAATGCAACGCGAAAAAGAGAGATAACGTCTGAAAACTCTGTTGGCATTGGTAATTCCGTGATTTACTTGAATATTTCAAAAAACTTGTTCCATTACATACCTACGTGTTTTTTTTTTTACGACCCTTATAAGAGAGAAAAGTTGTCGTCATTCAGAATTTCGATTAAATGTGCAAGGCTTATATAAATTAGTTTTTGTATTTTTACTACCGCCAAAGTTCATGTAAGATAGCAGATTTTCAGAGATCTTTACTGGATTGTGTTTTGATTTCTATAGAAGCCTAGATAATATCCACAAGATATCCGTGTATCTAAAATATTTGGAGAGAGAAGTGTAATAACATCATAATCACGTAAGAGCAGTTGTATGAAAATACACGTCGGGTTGGCCGCTCTTAATCGTAGGACGACTCCTGGCTACCGTGATGTGATAAAATGTCAGATGTGCAAGTGTGAAACACCTAATATGATTAGATAGAGATATACATAGAGATATACACCTAATATGACTCCATCTTTTTTATTACATTAATAATAATAATTATATTCCACAACTATCACACAACGCCGTCTAGTCCCAAGCTAAGCGGAGCTTTTTTTTTTTATGGTAGGTAAAATCATCCAATGACAATTTCCGCCCTTGGGCGGAGCGGGAAGTAGTGTCAGACTCTTACTGACTAAAAACCTACCCCGTTCCTTCGTAGCCTAAGTATCGTGCCGGGGCCGGGTATTCCTTTCGGAAATTAACCCATGACCTCAGTAGGCTTCGACCCTGCCTGCCTGCAGTTTGCAGGCTGGGCCTCTTCGGTGTGCTGACAGCTCCTTGAGGCGCGCGGGAACAGAACGCGCCGTCGACTTGGGCTCGGTCCGATCGGTTACCAGACAATCGGACAGCTTGCTACCCATTGCACGCCGTCCGCAAGCCCGCGCCTACGGTGGCCAAGCGGAGCTTGTGTTATAGGTACTAGACAACTGATAAACATACTTATATATTTCTAAATACATACATAGTATAGATAAATTACACCCAGACACAAAACAAATGATCGTGCTCAACACACAATCATTTGTCCTGGGTGGGAATCTAACCCCCGACCTCCGGCATAGCTGTCAGGGCCACTAACCACTAGACCAAGAGGCCAGTCAAAACAGTACATCATTCATCATCATTTCAGCCGAAAAACGTCCACTGTTGGACATAGGCCTCCCACGAGCGTGGCCGCAATGGCCGGTCCTGTGCGTCTCGCATCTATCGGACTCCAGCTACCCTGACCAGGTCATCGGTCCACCTTGTGGGAGGCCTTCCAAAGCTGCGGGTAGGTTTTCCTATGAAATCAGATTATTTATTCGGTTTTTCTAACCAAAATTTTATTTTGTACTCGATTATTATCTGCAATAGAATTTCCGAATCGAAAAAAGTATTTTTAAATTTGTTGATACGTAACAAATTTTCAGATTCTAATCTGATTGATCCCTATACCTGTGCTATGAGACCTTGCTTCATACCAAAATTCAGGGTTCTAGGTCAACGGGAAGTACCCTATAAATTTTGATACCCCTGAGTGTCGAAATATGCGTTTTTAATGACATAAACGGCCGTATCTCTTTTTTCGTTAACTCAGAAGTTTGATTTTTCCGCAGACTTAAGTATATGATTTTAGTTTCAACTCGATACGCCACGCGCTCGCGAAATAAAGGGTCTTGACAGACAGACTGACAGATAGACGGACAACAAAGTAATCCTATAAGGTTTTCGTTTTTTTTTTTGAAGTATGGAACCATAAAAATGTACGGAACCAACTGGGGCCGATGCCTACCAAGGTTGCGGCCTTGTTCGAAACAGTTTTTTTTTTAGTTATCTTGCCTCTAGAACGCAAGTGGGAACAGAGGTAGGTTTTATTCAGTAATTCTAACTCTTTTGCTCCACCCAGAGTTGGAGGAGTAATTATATGAGTTTCTACCAATAAAGGTATTGGTAGAAACTCATACTACATACATACTCAAAGGTAAACAAATTATTTCGGTTATTATGTTAGAGTAGACATGCTCTTAGATACACTAAATAAGAAAAAGATGTTACAGTTCAATTATATGAACCGATTTATTGCGTAACAACAAATAAATTGTGCTTGTGTCTTGGGTCTTGGCAACACAGTTTGTTTAAGGATTACTTATCTTTCATAAGTAATATCTTGGTAAATACCGTTGAGCAATAGTACATTTCGATTCAAGTGCAGAAAGTTTGTCATTACGACCGAGGCGGTATTCGCACGAGCCGTGGGCGAGTGTGTTATGGAGCCGAGGGCTGTAGTGACAAATTTGCACGTGTGCCAAACGATGTTTTTCAATACGAATCGTTACGACTCGTTGGGGTTAACCGTGGAGTTCGACGCGCACTCTGTCTGATACGATAAACAATTTTAATACAATAAAATTGTGGTAGGGCCGCACACTCTTCCGTACTAGTGCGGAAAAAAGTCCATTGCGTGTCTAAACGCAGTGGGATAAGAGCGGGTTTTCGAGTAAGTATATTGAAATAAAATAAATTGGAACGAGTTATAGTAACTGTTGCGATGGTCGTATTTGCACATTTTGTGCAGAACACAAGACTTTCTTTGGGGATTGAACATTAAAAAAAATATATGTTATAGTGAAATGCAACCTAAATAGATCGGATTGAAAAATAATTTTTCCGGCGAACTGGTGGTCGTATTTGTTCATTTTGGCACAAAACATGATTTTTAGGATGGAAATTAAACATAAAAAAAAATAAGTTATAGTGAATCACAAGCACAGAATACTTAACGCAAAGTATCGGTACGAAAGAGCGGGAACTGGCTGAGCGAGTGTTGTATTATGACGTCACGCGCACTGTATGCAGGCCGGTCGTAGCACGCTTACTTTAAAATTTTAATCCTAGAAACTAATACACATATCGAAATAATTGCTTCGCATCTATTTTATATATTCAATGGAGAATACAGAAAGCTCACATTTCAAATAAGTAAACATTTTTCATTACCTGATATGCATTTCACAGTGAAAGATTTGTAAAACAAAAAAAATTACTCGAATTAAAACTTCCTCGCTTTCAAGTTAGTTTACAAGTAAATAGATACAAAAGTTTTGCAAAAATATTGTATAAACAAGTAGAGAAAATTCTCAAAACAAAATACATATTTTTAAAGATGATATTCTTACCGTACCGTATTATATCGAAAAACTCTTGGGATTTCATATATAAGACTCCATTTTATTCAGTTGGCTGTGCTCTAAGTAGCGAAAATACTTGGTGACTGCTTCGAGTTTATCCTGATACTAGGAATCGAGCTTTTCCGCTTGCAATCCTTTTTAGGAACTGATTTAGGATTTGTGATTCAGAAATAATTTGGACCAGTTTGTTTTAGTTAACACGAAATGATACTGCTCGTAAGCCCGCATAAACACCCAATTTTCGAAGCTTCCATCCATTTTGATGCAAATGGATAAAGTTTGTCATTGCAGACGACACGGAATACACGCACGAGCCGAAGGCATGGGCATTTTAGAGCTAATTGCAATGACAATTGTCCGCGTGTATTAAACACACTAACCTATTTTGGAATAATAAGTAAAATTTCGTAAACATAATCTATATAAATATAAAAGCGAAATACCACTCACTGATTAATCACGAAATCTCAGAAAATATAACACTTACAAATATGAAATTTGGCTGGTAGGTTCCTTGTAGGGTGTAGACGTCCGCTAAGAACGGATTTTACGAAACTCCTCTGGGGAGGTATGGAAATATATACCAGGGCCCTGGAACCAAGGCAGGGAAGGAACAGGGTAGATTTTTAGTTAGTAAGAGTCTGACACTATTTCCCGCTCCACCCAAGGGCGGGATTTGTCATTGGATGATTTTACCTACCATAAAAAAAACCCTTTAAGGAATGAATTTTGAAACTATACTACGGCATAAAAGGAAGCCTCTTCAAAATTTCACGGTTCTAGGCCCTGTAATTTCAGCATTGCGTTGATATGTTAGTCAGGCAGTTTCTCCTTTTATATTCATATAGATTAATGCAAGCCTAAAAGCAGTAGTGGTAGGAGCGGGCTTTCGAGTAAGTGTGTATAAAACATATGTATATCGATCTACTGAAGAAACATTTTGTTGAAATGTGTGCTTTTTTCTTGTTGAAAAACGTACTAATCCAGATTTAGGCGTGAGCAGCTAAAATTAAATTTATTTGCAGATAAATTCAGATCAGTGAGCAGACTTTAAGTCGGATAAATCTGTTGATACTAATTACAGACGGTATAGGTAAGGCCTTAGGTACTGACTGACCTGTTGGACTAGTGGTCAGTGGCTCTGACTGCTAAGCCGGAGGTCGTGAGTTCGATTCCCATTCAGGACAAATGTTTATATGTTGAGCACCATTATTTATTCTGTGTCTGGGTGTAATTTATATACAATATTTTGTATTTAGAAAGATCTAAGTTTGTTTTAAATATCAGTTGTTTAATACTCATACCACAAGCTCTGCTCTTAGTTTGGGACTAGATGACGTTGTGAGAAATTTGTGAATGATTTTTTTTTTTTTTAGTTGTTTACGGCCTTGCTTGTCAGATGAGATAACACTTGATTTATGCGAGATAGTCCAAACTGCAAACACCGTTTCTATACACCGTTAAATTTTGGTCGATTTAATCCCGTGGAGGGTCGATTCGGTACATGAAACACTACCGATTTGTAAAAAAAAAATAAAAAAAAAATAAAGAACTTTTTTCTAAAACTCGAATTAATATACGCATGTACGAAATTAATTTCTTTTAGTAAACGAGTCAATGACCTTGTAGTTAGCTATCGGTCGTTGCGTAATAACTACCTACTGTTTATTGGCCTCGCTAAGCTGACGTTTACTTAAAGAAATTAATTTCGTACATGCGTGAGTTAAATCGAGTTTGAAAAAAAGGACTTTATTTTTCATTTTTATCTTTACAAATCAATAGTTTCATGTACCGAATCGACCCTCCACGGGATTAAAGTGACCAAAATTTAACGGTGTATACTCAAACAATCAGCAATAAAAAAAAATATTAATAAAATATTAAAATGGGACTATTTTGTCACATTTTTATGATCGCTAAGATGGTATGCAATGCTATTTATAACCTACATAAAAAATGTCGTGATAAATGTGCGTCGGAATGATTAGACAGAAGCGACACTGATAAATGGCATTGTAAGGACGCCGAACATCTGTTATTCACAAGAATAAGATAAATACGGAATGTTTTTGTTACATGAAGCTCGCCACTTTTGGGACTCATTGGACAGATACCGGTTGCTATGTGTGTATTGTAGAAAAGTGTAGTTTCATGTAAAAATTAACAAAAATCGGCTCAGACGTAGGACTTCTTAAATCTTTACCCATTAGAATAGAATAAATATTATTATACCTAAACCAAAATAGTACCTAACATAATTTTTATCATCATCATCATCATAATTTCAGCCAAAAGACGTCCACTGTTGGGCATAGGCCTACCCAAGTGTTGCCACAACGAACAGTCCTGACCGTCTAGTATCCTTCAAATTCCCGAGACATTAGGTCATCGGTTCACCTTGTAGGAAGCCTTCCAACGCTGCGTCTTTCGGTGCGCGATTGCAACTTTCCACCCCATCGACCATTTTTTCTGCGAGAATGAGAGGATGTGCCTTGTCCACTGTCCACTACTCGTATTACCACAAAATAGATAGGTACATACAAAGCGCGCTCGAGCAACGCACATATAGACACCACTCACGGACACGATATCTTGTATGTTTTTTTTTTTTCGGTATGTAAAATCATCCAATGACAAATCCCGCCCTTGGGCGGAGCGGGAAGTAGCGTCAGACTCTTACTGACTAAAAACCTACTCCGTTCCTTCGTAGCCTATCGTGCCGGGGCTGGGCATTCCTTTCGGAAGTTAACCCATGACCCCAGTAGGCTTCGACCCTGCCTGCCTGCAGTTAGCAGGCTGGGCCTCTTCGGTGTGCTGACAGCTCCTTGAAGCGCGCGGGAACAGAACGCGCCGTCGACGACTTGGGCTCGGTCCGGTCGGTTACCGGACGTCGTGACTAAACCGTGCTAAACCAGTGCTAGATCGAGTACTACAACATTTACAACCCTAGCGCGACCGCCGAGCGAAGATATAAAAAGTAAAGTACATAAATGAGATTTACTTCTATACCTATCTATTTTGTGCTATCACTCGACGGGGTACGTTGGCAAGCTTGGGTCTCCTGTGTATGTCCATTTTATGTAAGAATTTAATAAAAGATTGGTTCGAGGTCATGGTGCAGGACCCTTTTAAATCTTTTCCTATTATGTAAAGCAAACAAAATTTGATCATAAAGTTATTAAAGTGTAGCGCAATGTTATTGAAGCGACAGTTGTTTAATATTGACGCAGGACAGATTTACTTAATCGAGTTAAACTCGATGCTATTGTCTTCCTTTGTCCAAGTTCCAAATGCGTCTCCCATTTTTTTGGCAAGTAAAAAACCAAAATATCTCTAACTTGTTTCATTATTTTCAGAGTTCTTTGAGTTTAGTGTAAAACCAGTCCCGCTGGAATTTCAAGTGGTCCCCAAAAATTGTAATGTTAAGGAAATAGAATTTAAAAAGTAAAACCAAAGTATATTTGGGCTACGTTATTTTTTTAAGAGTTACAAAGCTTGTGTAAGTAATTGGTTATGTCGTATTTCTTTATAAATAGAAGCATGAATCATTTAGTAGGGCACTTCGGGTTTTAGAAAATTCGCCGCTCATTCGTTTGAAATACTCTTTGTAAGACTTTACGTGCATAGGTAAGTATTATGATATCGAAGGAGATTGCATGAAAATTACAGATACAAAACTTAGCTCGCTCTTAAGAAACGTACACTACTATCAAGTGAATTCATTTCAACCTACAGGTAAGGATATCTTGGTAACGTGTAGGCTACATATAATCTTTAAATATTTGTCTATTAGTCTAGCCTGCAAGCTAATACTAGCTATTTTTCATGCGATCTCCTTCGAGATCACAGCATCTGCTAACCTAATGAACTATATATTATTTTGTATAGGTCACAATTGTGAAACACGCAAAATGAAAAGCTACCTCCCTGCTGGGCGGTGTCTCGTTCCCCTCTTAGAATCACAGCAATAGGCCCGTAACACACAGTTTCATTGTTGTCAAACTTTATGGTAATTCTAATAAAACTTGGATTATTTATCATTCAAATGTCTTTCCCGAATGTAAGAATAGCCTTCGTCACTTTTCGCATTTACTTATTTTTTGTTTCAAAAACAATTGTATGCTTTACATTTCATATAGACGGCTGTCAACGTAAAGGATATATAAACCTAGATTAGAGCCAAAACCTAGATTAGTCCAGACTAAGCGTTTCGTCTCGTTGTTAATACCGCGTACATCGAAGGTTTGGAACAATTTGCTTACAGCGGTCTTCCCATCCGATTATAATTTAGGTCTCTTCAAGGCTAGAGTGAACAAATGATATTTATTTTGCAAATAGGTTTTTAAACAAAATTCTACACGGCATTTTTTTTTTAATAATATTATTAAAATTAATAAATATTAATTAATAATATTAATATTTTTTTATGAATAGGCTCATAATAAACAAGTGCGATTTACCTCAATGATTGCATCACTGCTTACCATCAGGTGGGATCGCAGTCAAGTATAATTAAAACACTGAGGGTTCCGTACAAACTAACTATGTAAATAGTTCAATTCCCGAATCGAGTCTCGACGATTTTTCAATTCAGAATCCAAAAAACTATTATTAAAAAAAAAATACAGTTTTCAAATTTATTCCTATATTTGTGTTATAAGACCTTGCTTCATAACAAATTTCACGGTTCTAGGTCAACAGAAAGTACCCTATGAATTTTGATTCCCTTGAGAGTGGCGAAATATCTAGTACTAGAGTATCTTTTTTTTCGTTAACTCAGAAGTTTGATTATTTACAGTATTAAGGAACCTTAGACTTGGGTATATGGTTTTAATTTCAACTCGATACCTCCACGCGGTCCCGAGATGGAGGGTCTTGACAGACAGACGTGCAACAAAGAGATCCTAAAAGAATTCAGTTTTTTACTTTTGAGGCACGGAACCCTAAAAAACTTATGTTATAATTCTTAGATAAGAAGCTCTTTAAGTAGTTATTTGAATAAGTTTATCTAGACGATTTTTGCATCAGTATTATCTCGGTTAATGTAATTTTTCTCGAAACAATGGCATTGGTGATGGTAGTAGTAGCGTATCGAGAGTCCTTGTTAACAAAGCGGTTTGATGAAACTTGTAAAAAGAGCATGCATTAACCGATATCCGCCCAGAGCTATTTACAAGAATTTTCTTATGCAATATTTTTTTGCTCCACTTTACAAAATATTCCCTCGAGAAATAAACTGTACGTTTCTCGTAAAAAAATAATGTTTTTATTTTGTTGCTTCTGGACCGACTTTTGTAAATATTTTTTGACTTGGGTTACGCGAACAGGACGTTTGACATTTATTAAAATTAAAATGGATTAATTGTATAATATACATCGTAAAATTTTGGTCTTTTTAATCCCGCGGAGGGTCGATTCGCTACATGAAACACTATCGATTTGTACTTGATCGACCCTCCATGGAATTAAAATGATCAAAATTTAACGGAGTATAGATTGATAGTATATGATATAGTATACCCATTACTGATTTTAAATTTGTCACTAATTTAACTAACTACTCCATAGTTTGTGTTAACTCTTATTTAGTAGGCGCGGGCTTGCGGACGGCGACTAATGGATAGCTCGCCGTTCGACCTTTCGGTAACCGTCTGGACCGAGCCCAAGTCGTCGGGGCGCACATTGTTCCTGCGCGCCTCAAGGAGTTATCAGCAAACCGTAGAGGCCCAGCGGGGCTGAAGCCTACTGGGGCCCTGGACTGATTTCTGAAAGGAATGTCCGGCCCCGGTATAAAGGATAAAGAGGAATAGGATGGGTTTTTAGTCAGTAAAAGTCTGACACTATCTCCCGCTCCGCCCAAGGACGGGAGATGTCAATGTACCTAATCATTATCACGCGGTCGAAGCCACTAGCAGAAGTTAGTTTATCTATATATGTAAAAGCCAAATACCATTCACTGATTAATCACAAAATGTCAGAAATTATAACATCTATAAAAAAAAAAAAACAAATTTGGCAGGTAGGTTTCATATAGGCTGTAGACGTCCGCTAAGAACGGATTTTACAAAACACCAAACCCAGATAAGGCACTGAACTCACGAAGCCGTTTTCTCCCGCTGCCGAACAACCGCGCACACCACGGCCGTAAACCGCGTCGTGAAAATCGCTTTAATTTTTTACGCATACATTTGCATTCTACTGAAGCTGCGGGCCCGCAACCGTTGCAGCCGCGGGAAAAAAACCGCTTCGTGAGTTCCCTCGCAAAGGGTGTTAACTGACTTTCACGCGAGTGAAACCGCTGGCAGAAGCTAGTTATGAATATAAATAACGTCTTAGCATCTCTACTCTGACGTTAGCTTCGATTAAAAGCTCCCCAGGAAACACCTGCAAACTCCCATTAATATTCGTCACATTGATCTTTTTGTCAGCCATTAATTTATATTTGTACCTATCCATGGCGTAAACTTACTTTGCAAAAGCCCCATAAACGGCCTCGTCGATATTTATTGATTTTCCACATCGCGGCCTATTTCCATGTCACCGCTGATATAGAATCTATAACAAGGATCTCAAGAAAAAACCATTTGTAGAATAAATTGCGCGACACGCTGGAACACGTCGTAACATAGATTACCATAGTAAGTACCTACCGGGGAAGATTTTTTTTACTTTATTGCTCCCGGAAGACGGGAAAGTAATAGTTTTTCCATTAAGAGAATTGCGACGCTGATTGACTAGAAATGTGATCGCCAATTTTGTATTATTAAAAAGCTGTTTCCTTTGAATGAATTCGTGTCGGGAAAGTGAAAAATTGGATAAATTATAATAAAATTAGGGAGATGAATCAACAGAAATCTCTTTATTTTCGTCACTTGTAACAAAAATAGAAGCTGTCACTACCCAAAATATTCATTAGTCATAGGAGGCAATGAGGCCATTTTTGAGGTGACATAATTTGAATGGGTTGGTAACTAAATTACATTAAAAAAAAGCAGTTTAGTGACTTACCATTTAATAAAACAGAAAATGGAACAAACATATCTGTCACAAAATTCCGATTTAGTTGTAGTATCACAGACAATAAATAGCCATTGGAGTGTGAGCCGCAGCGCTGAAGGGTTGACACCCAATGTGTCCAGTTTGTGCCGCGGTTAGTACCGTCAACGTGACACCCGTCGGTACCTATCGACCCGCTCTGAACTGAGCAGGGAACACTACACACGCTCTCGTTTATTTGCTTTTATTATTAAAAGAATGTGTGTGGGTTTCCTTCAATTATTTCCATTCTTGTCTAAAGCGTGCCATAAAGCTGGCTATGAATTCTTAAAACTATTTTCTGCCATAAAATCTAAACCATTCATTCGACAAACTTGTTTTCACTTCAGTTGATCTTTGTGCAATAAACTGAGTCAATTCAAAGTTCTGCAGGTCAATTATTAAAAGGTTCACATAAACAGCCCATAAACTACTATCTACCTTTTCATTTATTACCTCTAAAGTAAACCTAGAGCCATTTAGTGCGGGTAGAATCACGGCACAACTTGTTCTTAATAATTCAAACATAAGTTACGGCTCTGAAAACGTCACTGCCGTCTTGGGCACGATTACTTAGAGTAAAGTCGACGTTGGCATTTAAAGGGTTAATAGTAATTACAGCTTTTAATTGTTTTTCCTCATCAAGTTGAATAAAGTTTGTTTTTTATTCGTCTGCTTCGCTTAATTGATGTTTTGGTAAAGGAATGGTTTTATCAATTGTAGGTCTGACAATTGGCTTCTCGTTAACTTTGAAAGGCTAAAGTGTTAATTCGAGTCGAATTACAGGACTAGAACAAATGGAAAACCTTTTTTCCTGGAAAGGATTCCAGTTTTTTGTTCGTAACAAAATAGGAAAATAAAACATTGGTAGGCCGTATCTGTTTGTTACATTACAGTTTTTTCCGTCGTCTTCCTGTGTTTTTCCCGGCATCGAAAATGGAATGATTTTGTTTAGGTTCTTATTTTAACTTTTCTAGAAGACAATAATGAATATTTACCTACCATGGATCGGCTTTGTATTTATTCTTGTTACATTGATAGTGCTCGTCGTTGTTATGACTGAATCGGCATAAATCAGTCATACGAGTATTAGCTTTTGATGTATGTACATCTAAACGGTACCTATCTCACATTCATTTAAATGATAAAATATTATCCATTTAGTAAGATCATAAGTATTCGAGTTGTAAGAAAAAAATAGTATAGGCTTTATTTGTAAAAAATAATTATATTGTTATGATTAGTTAATGAATTGTAATAAACTACGATCCCAGAGCTGTCTGACATAACTTATTTTCACATGAACGTCTTATGTGCTTTGAATACCGGCGTGCTTGTGGAGCTCTCTTACAACTTGTCTGTCTAATGAAATATAACTTTTTCATATTTACCTGAATAACATATTTGAAAATCAGACCTGTAAAAATAAGTAAAGTTTATTTATTTTTTGTGGAGCTTTAAAGCGTCTGATAGAAGTTTTGGTCCATGTAAGTGTCATAAACTAACTAACACTTATGATACTACTTTAGAATAATATTCTACAAAACATTATAAAAATCAGCCATAAAAATGTAAGTTAAGTAACTCTTATTTTTAGTTCCCTTTCTCACCTGGTACCTGCCCAGGGCCCCCAAGGGGGAGCTACACACTCACGCAGGTATAAAAAGCACTTAAGACACTACTGAGAACCTAAGGTTTCATCCATGTTAAAATATGTTATGCGAGACAGCTCTGGGATCTAATAAGTTCTTATATCAAAATCTAGTACAGAGAATTTGAATTTAGAATCCTCGAATCAATATTTAAACTAGGCTTTATTTTTTTTTTCTTATATTTAAACTAGGCGGTTGGTTGATATGGTAAGAGAGTTTATTTATTTATTTATTTATTTAAAACTTTATGCACTTATCACTGTACAAAGGCGGACTTAATGCCTTAGGCATTTTCTACCAGTCGACCTTAGGGTGGTGCAGAAACTTAACATGGTAGGTGCAACAAATAAATAGACAAACAGAAAAGAAACAAAATATACAATAATGAATACATATTTATATACATACATACAAAATACAAGCAATGTTAGAGCTCTGTTGGGCTCTGTTGCTTAGAGGTCTGTATTATAAGACTATATGTCATAAAAGATTAAGCTAGTTTAATATGATACAATTCTATATTCTTTCCACGTATCCTTAATATCAATTTATTTTGTACAAAACTGGAGACAGTAATAATATTTCCAAAGAAATATTGTATTTTCTTTTGTACGAGTATCTATGCAAATATTTGTATTCTGAGAATGAAAATCCTAGTGTCGCCTGGAGAATAGCGTGTCGTACACGCAAGAGATTCGTAACTTGTCAATTAGTATTTATAAATTCTACGAAAAAAAAGAAAACAAACAGTGTCAAGGAAAATAAGCGACAAAACAAATCGAATTACAAAAAAATTTGGCTGTGCAATGAATTCTGTAGGTAGCCTAATTTAATGCGACATTTAAAAAGCATAGACGAAAGTTATGTTTTGTTAAGACCCCAAAATTGCTTACTGCGAATTAAATGTCGACCGTCATGATGGTTGCGTGGTTGGAAAGACCTCACGGCGTTCTCAACTTCCGCACGACGCAGGTGCTTACCGAACACGGAAAGTTCGCTAAGTACCTGTTCCGGATTCGTGCGGAGGATTCGCCCGGGTGTCGCCACTGTGCGGAACATCCGGAGGACACGGTGGAGCACACTGTAGAGGTGTGCCCCGCCTGGGCGGAGCATCGCCGTGTCCTCGTGGGGGCGATCGGCGGCAGCGATCTCTCTCGCCGGGCCTTGGTTCAGGTCATGGTCCGTAGTGAGGAGTGATGGCAGGCGGTCGCCTCCTTCTGCGAAGCAGTAATGCTAGCAAAGGAGGAGGCCGACCGCATCAGGCAGAGGCAACGGGGCGCTCGCCCCAGCCGCCGCCGGAATTCCGATCCCGATTTCCGGCCACCGTAGGTGCGGGCTTGCGGACGGCGTGCAATGGGTAGCACGCTGTCCGATTGTCCGGTAACCGACCGGACCGAGCCCAAGTCGTCGACGGCGCGTTCTGTTCCCGCGCGCCTCAAGGAGCTGTCAGCACACCGAAGAGGCCCAGCCTGCTAACTGCAGGCAGGCAGGGTCGAAGCCTACTGGGGTCATGGATTTATTTCCGAAAGGAATGCTCGGCCCCGGCACGATAGGCTACGAAGGAACGGGGTAGGTTTTTAGTCAGTAAGAGTCTGACACTACTTCCCGCTCCGCCCAAGGGCGGGATTTGTCATTGGATGATTTTACCTACCATAAAAAAAAAACCGTCATGATGGTTCAACTTATGTGACGAGGATTATAAGCGATTTTGAACAAACGGTTCAACTTATTTGCCGCGTACTATAATGCGTTATTAAAAGGGTTTTCAGGAAAATACACCGCCGGTTGGCACCACTAAACCACGAGGTCTTCTACTTTTGAAAACGTAATACCAGAATCATATTGACGTTGATGTCTAACCAATGTCACGTTTTGACAGGTGCCTGGACTTGACGACTCAGTACTGCCACCTGGTGATCATCATTTTAGAAAACCTTCATTATTGTTTTAAACTATATTTTGTTAAAAAATGGATGAACTGAAATTAAATTTATTTATATCAATTAACGTGGTAATTTGATTGGCGCATATTTATAAGAAACAACGTAAACAGCATTTTTGTTTCACAGTTATCAGCTAAGGCACTGCTGAAACTTAAACACTGTTTTGTACACAATACAAGAGATACAAGGTACTACCAAATATTTTATTCTAAAATAAATATGAAATGAAGCACTACTTACGCCGCCTTAAAAAAAAGTTTTGCTTACAAACCGATTGTTGAACAAAAAGTATTTGGCGTAGGTAACTGAAAACCAAAAGTGTCAGTTTAAGATACAAGCAAGTAAAGGATATTAACCAACCATACAATTGTAAAGAGCTGCGCGAATGGACGAGTAGCGATCGGTATCCGTAACTATAGCTTCCTGTGGAGAGCCGTGTCTGTAATGGTTCACTGGCGACTGTGTCTGATTGCCGCTACCGGACACAGCTACTACCTATAACTTCCCG
Organism: Leucania comma; assembly: GCA_958295575.1. NCBI lineage: Eukaryota > Metazoa > Arthropoda > Insecta > Lepidoptera > Noctuidae > Leucania > Leucania comma. Next base: position 11,881,882 of record OY282468.1, read on the forward strand.
TGATGGTATGTTGTGGTTATGGATAAGGTGAAAGTGAACACCAGGGCCCTGGAACGAAGGCAACGAAGGAAAGGGGTGGGTTTTTTAGTCAGTAAAAGTCTGACACTATCACCCACAACGCTCAAGGACAGGAGATGCCATTGGATGATTTTTATCTACCAAAAAAAGGTCAGAAAAGTTTAATATGGGGGGTTTTAGTAGGCCTGTTGGGCCACGGACCTCGTCAAACTTACCCGTTGCTGACTCGCCGGCTTCAATTTTGAACCCACGGTGGCTGATTATCACCTTTTGACTCCCGACGCTAGGACCGTCTCGCTCGCAAAAGGAGGTGACTTCTTCCTATTCCCTTTCGTTCCTTCGTATACCATGGTCTGAACCACGACCGGATGTGAGAGGTTGTCGCTGCCGATTGCTCTCAAGGGGATACGGCGGTGCTCTAAACGGGGCTGACCTCCACCATATAGTCCGGTGTCCTCCGGGTGATCTGCATAAAGGTAATACTCGAGCGTTTCTTATCACTGAGTCTGAAACAGTAACCTCCCGAAATAACCGTGTCCGGCGAGGACTTGTGGCGGAAAGTGGGGATGTCTTGGCACCTCTCTAGACTCCTCAAAGATGGAACTTACCACTATGGTTGTGACGTGCCCAGCGTGTGGTTTGTACAGTCACTATTTCTATGCCGTCATGAGATCTACCCAGATCTCTGTGCGCCATGCTGTGATTTGTTGTGGCGTCGGAATTTCAATACTTGTGACGGTAGCGAGCGGGGAAAGGAGTAAGTTATTTGCGATTGCAAACATCTATTTGTCAATTGAAAATGACATTGCAGAGGATATCGACTTTTAAGAGTTTGCCTATAGAAAAAGTAAAATTTTATTTATCACTATCATCATTTCAGCTGGAAGGCGTTGACTGTTGTCATCACTATTTCTCCCCCAAGTGTCGCCAAAACGACTACGATTTGTATTTTTAATGTGGTCCATTGTTTTTTTTTATATTCCACATGTTTAATCACTAATGCGAGGGCGCCGACAGAAGTCAGGCGCTGGGAATGGTAAAACCGGCACTCTCTGTCGGTCGCAAAAAAATCTTTTACAGCGCCTAATATAATTATTAGGTATCTTAGAAGCTAACTATCTCAACCTCAAACAAATTGTCATTTTTTCATCACAAAAACGAAAAAATCAAGAATGTAAGCGCAGTGTTTCTTTGATTAGATTGGACTTATGAATGAGTTTTAAAAAGATAACAAAACATATTGTAAATTATCACAATCATCGGATAAAGTCGAGAGAGAATTCTACTGTTGGGTAGACAGCCGTAGGTGTTTGTGAATAAGCGTGGAAGGGTCAGTGCGGCTCAAAGTGGCTTTGTTAAATTGATTTTACGTGTATTGCCGACTTTGTTGGTCCGCCCGCTCTTGTGTCGGCCGCCGCGACTGCCGACTGCCCGGGAATCTAACAACTACTTGGGATTTACTAAGTAGCGTTTTGTTTTCTCACTTTTTTACAGTTTGTTTTATCTGTATACGGATAAAACCCACTAGACTTTCTGACCAAAACCCATCAGTGTTTGCTTTCAGATATTTTTATATTTCACTAGCTGCTGCCAGCGGGTTCACGCACGCGAAAGTAAAAAAATATCCCATAGAAACATATTTTTGGGATAAAAGGTGCATGCCTGCATGCTATTTCAGGACATGGTCTATCCGTGTGCCAAATTTGATCTAAATCCGCTCAGTCGTTAAAGCGTGAAGAAGAAACAAACATACGCACTCAAAAACTTTTGCCTTAATAATACTATTGTGTAATAATGTTTGTAGACGACAATATCAGTACGAACTTCTGTTTAGAAGCCGGTGTGTCCACTAGGAGTTTAGATTAAATGAGAAGGGTCAGTGACACGGTCTACATTTGATTTTCATTAAAAGTTTGGGTAACATAACCCTTTTACTTTGACCTTTAGCAAATACCTTTTAGCCTCGAACTTTTTAAAATAGGTATTTATGTAGGGAGAACCAACATATTAAAGTAAGGGATTCTATTATTAGATCATTTAGGTATGAGAACTTGTTTACCAAGTATTACTTCTTAGCCTTTTGATGGCAAAAGTAGTAAATGTTCTTCATTAAAGGTGTTTTTATTGTCATACTGACTTCATCACGTAAGTGGGATTGCCCCGCCTCGTATTTCCCGCATTACAATAAATTCTTGTATGAAAAGGACGTGCGTGTGATAAAATCTGCATGATAATAAAAACAAACTTAATCCCTTGCTCAGGTCCTTTTGCAAATAGCAAAAGCTGGAACATGGTTTGCGAAGAATTGCCCCACCAGTGGAAATTATACACTTTTACATTGCTTCTCAAATGTGAAAAGCTATGTAGTTTTTAGGGTTACGTACCCAAAGGGTAAAAATGGGATCCTATTCCTAAGACTTTGCTGTCCGTCTGTCCGTCACCAGGCTACCTTATGAACCGTGATGGCAATTGAAATTTTCACAGATGATGTACCTACATATTTCTAACCTAATTTAATGCGACATTTAAAAAGCATAGACAAAAGTTATGTTTTGTTAAGACCCCAAAATTGCTTACTGCGAATTAAATGTCGACCGTCATGATGGTTCAACTTATGTGACGAGGATTATAAGCCATTTTGAACAAATGGTTCAACTTATTTGCCGCGTACTATAATGCGTTATTGAAAGGGTTTTCAGGAAAATACACACCGCCGGTTGGCACGACTAAGCCACGAGGTTTTCTACTTAACATATTGACGTTGATGTCTAACCAATGTCACGTTTTGACAGGTGCCTGGACCTGACGAATCAGAAAACCTTCATTATTGTTTTAAACTATATTTTGTTAAAAAGTGGATGAACTGAAATTAAATTTATTTATATCAATTAACGTGGTAATTTGATTGGCGCATATTTATAAGAAACAACGTAAACAGCATTTTTCTTTCACAGTTATCAGCTAAGGCACTGCTGAAACTTAAACACTGTTTTGTATTGTGCAAGATACAAGGTACTACCAAATATTTTATTCTAATATAAACATGAAATGAAGCACTACTTACGCCGCCTTAAACAAAAGTTTTGCTTACAAACCGATTGTTAAAAGTATTTTGTGTAGGTACCTGAAAACCAAAAGTGAGTGTGAGTTGAAGATACAAGCAAGTAAGGGATATTAACCAACCATACAATTGTAAAGAACTGCGCGAATGGATACATATTTCTGTTGATGCTATAACAACAAATACTAAAAACAGAATTAGCCCACTTGTCTTTTTTTCTAATGATTTCTTACTTATTTGCATTTTGGATTAACTAACTTACGATAAGGCGAGAAATCTATCTTTTTGAAAATGCAAATTCTCGAATGTAAGGCCGAAATCTTAGTTTACGTTAAACAATACGAAGGTGGAGATGAAATCACCGTCAGGGTATACTTCACGATCATATATTTCGCATATAATTAAGATCTTACTTTCTAATCTCGTTATCTCAACTTGAGCACGACTTTCCATTCAATTTTACGAGATACTCTGTATAATATAGTAATTCCGGACATAGGGTGTATAAGATGAGGTCGCCCAGTTAATCTAGTTTGTGCGGTGAGGCGGCCGCGCGGAGGGTGCTCGACCGGAGAGCAGGCCTAGTACAAATAGCCTCGCATTTCTTCCCGCAGCCACTCGAGCCGACAGCCAATATCGACCGAGCCTCTCCACCTTTATGACACAAGCATCGAAAACCTGTGTCATGACCGTGTACTCAATAACTGAGGCCTACTGTCTATGGACGCTTAGCTTCATAGAAGCATATTCGTCATTATACGCTTGGTGCACGCCCGCGTGAAGCTTCAACGACACGGCAGCTCGACGTTGCCGCTTCGTCGAAACAGTTTTGTATGTAAAGTTCACGCAGGCATACACTAAGCGTAATAAGCGTCTATGAATCTTCACGATCGTGGACAGTAGTCCTAATTCATGACACACATCAATCGCGATACACCTATATACATTTCAAATGATTGAAAAAGTGTAAATTTCACGAGCCGTATTGAAATGTCAATATCAGTTGCCGATTCTGTTTATGTGTAAATTATTGAATCAGGTTCCAAAAAGGCATAATTTAAGCTTGTCTATCCGTACATGTCTATTCATACAACGTCAAGGATTACGTCTACAATAGAGCGGGCTGCGCGGCCGGCGCGCCGCGGCTCCCGGCATTATGTAAACGGCCGTTGGTTTTGAGATTTGATTAATGGCACTTCATTTAGAACAGCTATTTCGCGGAATTCTTAATGATATAGAAACTGGTAAGCGCAGAAATTTGAGAATAAATTGTATTAAATTAACTGTGAAGGCACAGCTTAATACAATTTGTTTCCCAATTTCATATTACATTTAGTCTCATAATGCAGACTTGGCATTGAAATTCTGTTGTTCAAATATAACTTAAGTTAATTAGGAACACTTCATAATTAAGCACGGTTTCAAGTTTATGGTGCTTGGGATGATTGCCAAGTAGCACCACGATAATGGATTATATTGCACAATTTCAAGAGCCAATCAGATATGTGAAAAGCTTATTTGGTAACAAACAATAAAAGTTGTGTCAAAAAAGGAAAGATTTATGAGTTCACGATGACTGAACGTTTATTATTTCATGAGAATTTCCCGAAACTTTTTTGTTTATGTGGAACATTTTGTAACCACTATCTTTAGAGTTTTAAACGAAGCGAAGTTTGTTGTTGAGAATTCTTTTAATGTAAACTGTATTGATTAGTACGTTGAAGAATTTCTTTCTGAGCTTAACCAAGCTTAAAGTAAATTCCATTGATAAAATTAAGAATTTCTTTGTTGAAAGACTACACAATCCTAATGAAAAATTTCGTGACTTCAAATGTGTGAAAATGTTTTAGTTGTTAGGATTATTTACAACTAGCTTTTGCCCGCGGCTTCGCTCCCACTCTACCCTACTTTATCCTACTCTACCCTACTCTGCCCTCCTTTACCCTGGATTTCATGTGGGTAAAGGAGGGCATGTGGATGAAAGTATCTCAAATCCCAAAAATAAAATATAATGTATCAATGTCTTTATGATTTGTTGAATAAAGTCATTTTCGCTAATTAAAATAAAATGGCTGAGTTTAAGCGATAAATTGAAAATTTATTTACGAGAAGAATTCGCCAACATTATAGTAACATTATTCTATGCCAAGGCTGGTCAAAGAACCGTAAACAAAACAGTTGTGTTATACGATGGCGCTGTGTTGTGTACATCTCTTTAAACATAATTACCCGTTCATGTATGGTTACGTCAAGCCGTAACCAATGTGGTTGTTGCGGAAAGCTTAAAGCTGGCGACGGTTAGCTTTGGCGGCCATTAAGATGCCGACGACAGTTAAACTTAAACTGGGAGACGCTTTGAATTTTCATCCGAATTTGCAATGCAAATGTGGACAGAAAATGTCGTAGATTTTTGAAAATGTTATATTTCTTCTTATAACTTTATGATGGTCTCAAAGGTATTTGAAGATTTCACTGCTTTTTCAATTCCTATTCAGATTCGTGCGTCGAATTTTGATTACGTTGCTTGTAATCCTTTTGCACCTCGTGGCTGAAAAAGTGCCGAACTTATTCCATTTACGTTTAATTGATGTCATGGTTCTCTTAACGTTCCTAAGCAAATAGTAGAAAATGTAAAATATCGACTTAACGATCGTCATTTGAGCCATCCTGACTAAATGTTATGACGTTACTCGATAGTTAGTCGAAATGCTTGCCTGCGGAAGTAATCGACGTGGAGTTGATCAGAGGAGCGTGTGGGGGTGGAAGACGAGCGTGTGCCCATTAAAGCTCTGCGGCGGACGGCTGGCCTGCACTGGCTGACACTAGCCAACGTTGGCGGTGATTGATGACGCCAATTCGCCACTTGTCCAGCCCCGGCCAGTGCACGCCACTCTCGCTTCACCGTCGTTATGCGACTTGGCACGCTCCATTCTATCTAATTGGACGTTTTTTACTTGTAATTTTGTGGGGGAATGTAAAAGTGATTTTTGATACTTTTTGTGTAGGGAATTAGTTAGTTGGAGCAGATATTTTATTCTGTGGTTAACATTCTCATAACCTTCCTTGTTGAGAAATATTCTAACATCTAGTATAATAACTATAAAGAGGTAAGTAATTTGTAATATTGTGAGTTCGTTTGTAGGATGTAATCTCTGGAACTTCACCATTAGAGAGCTGAGTGACATATGAGCAAAGTAATAATATTTTCATACGCTGAAAGTAGGTCTAAAGTAGCCTGAGGAGCGGGTTGAAAGTAATACTTTTCGTCCCTAGGGAGAATCACTTTCAACTGACAGCTGTCAAATTATAAAAAAAAACTAGTTCTATCTTCCCATTTCTAGAAGTCTATTGATCTATGTCTCAACTTTCTATATAGCCAGTCATTTACAGCGCGATGTAAAATTGAAATTAAGAGATAAGTATCTATATGTTTTTTTAAATTACATAATTATTTATAATTTACTTTCAATTAAATCTTTAATTATTTAACATAGATATGAGAAATAGTTACCATTTTTCACTGATAAAAATGAAAAATGATGGCTGAATAGCCGATTGACCACAGAAAAAAAACAAAATGGCGGGAAACTTGTTGTAGAATTTTGTTTATAGGTACTTCACTAAATCTTTGTTGAAAGAATTTTTTTAATTACACAATAATCAGATTCAGTTAAGGATTCAACGCCTGATTCTTAAGAGAAGAGGTTAAAGCAGTAGTAGGAAACTTTTTACGGCCTAAATCAAAAGAAACATACCTAAAATCATACGAAGACCTTTGACGACGACTCAGGTTTTTATTTTTATTTTCCTTTTATTCGTAATGAAAAGCACAGTGTTTACCTCGGGTGAAAAGCTTATTTAGTCCCTCGAATATTAGCGACCTCGCTTCGCTCTAACGCCAAACTTCTTCTCGGGACGAAATAAGTTACTTTCACCCCTAGGGTAACAATGTACTATTGATGTCAGCGAAGTGGGCACGGTTCAGTTAGTTCAAAATAAAATTCGCAATTTGGTCCTCTAATACGCACTGGGGGTTTAGAAATTATTAATCAAATTATCAATTCCTGCAACAGACGTTTTAATTTGTAATTAACACACTGAAACATCAATTTATATAGCAACGTACAAACCAATCTAATTTCGTAATATAAAACATTTCATAAGGTACTTCCTACACAGTAGGAAGTAGCTCATTAATTGAATTGATTACAGAGTTACAAAGCGTTTGTTAATAAAGTGTACTTTCAATGTTTTATCAATGTAATAATGTAACACAAAACAAATATCCCTGTATATAAATTAATTAACACTTTGTGAACACCTGCGCGGCGAGTTAGATAATCCAACTTTGCGCATTGAAACTTTCGCAAATAAACTGGGACACCAATTACAACCGTGCGTTAAGAGATCGCACCACGTACTTGAGTAACACTTTGAAGTACTTTACTGAGCAATATGTTACAGGGAATTAACAGATGGTTTCAATAAAACAACGGGTGAATCGAAACATGGCATTATCTACCTATAGGTACGTGTGTTTGTCACCTAACTTCTCCTGAACGTCGAAACTTTGTGTGGAACTTTGTGTGTAGGTTAGAAAATATAATTGAACCCGTTAGGTGGCGCTACAATCGGGTGTTTTTTCTTTCTGATGAAAAGTCTTTGGGCACTGTCTGCCGGGTTGATAGTGTTTCATGTACCGAATCGACCCTCCACGGGATTAAAACGATCAAAATTTAACGGTGTATAGTTTTACTTATTTAAATGATTTTATTTAATGTTTATATAGGGTGACTGGTAATTAGTGAACGATACTTAAACACATGATTGTAGTCATGATAACAAACAACTTTTACTATGGGACCAAAGCAGAAATCACGAAAAAAATCAGCCAAGTTCAGTACATTTTGACCAGTTAGGCGAACACAAATGTACGGACCAGAAAATTTCTTTTAGTATCGTTCACTAATTACCAGTCACCCTATATGTTTGTGTAATAAAATGATAATAAATAACGTTTTCATACACTTGTACTACAATAAGTTTCGATGAAGAGAGGCCTGTGTCTTACCATGAGCTTATAACGCGATCCATTTGCCGACCTAAACTGAACTGTTAAAGGGACGGAGTTTTAAAGGGTGTATAACTCCATCCTTGTTTTACGCTGGCATGCCTGACAATTTAACATATCAATGCAGCGTAAAACAAGACCTTACCATGGCTGGTAAAGCCCAAGCACTATTTTAATTTCCAATATTTGTCACCATTGAAAACCGATATAAAAAGCGAACCATTTTTCTTCAATACCGCGAACCTTTCCCACATAATTCCCTAAAGTAACTGTAATATTATTGATGCCGAATATAACGTTTATGCATTGCTTGAGTAGGCAGGCGATCGATCACAAGTGATCCCGGGGCGCGCGCTAGGTAATCGGCGTGTTATCTTGAGCGCAGCGTGACACCCAGAGCTCGATCACGCTTAAAAAGATTAACATATTACCCGCAGATTGATGCCGACACTTTCTAAAATAGAACGTCGAGATTTTAGAGCTCCACAATATGCAATTAATAACAGTATATCAGCTTTCCAATAAGAGAGCTTGTTCAGTCTTTAAAATTGGCTATTAGTGCAATGAAGTAAGCACGTCCTTCGTTCTAGATAGCTTGTAAAAAACTAATACGTTTTTATGAACGTTGCGTTGCTTGGCAAGGTTGAACACAACTTTGCTGTTATTTTTATAATATACTAGCTTTTGCCTACGAGTTCGCTCCCGCTCTACCCTACTCCACGCTATACCAATAAATGAGCAGGTTTTGGATTATTATTATTTTTTATTTAACGAGATAAAAATTATCATATGTCCTTGTTCTGGTTCTAAGCTACCTTCCCACCAATTTTCAGCCAAATCGGTTCTGCCGTTCTTGGGTTATAAATAGTTTAACTAACACGACTTTCTTTTTTGTCGTGGCGTTTTCTGACGCATTGATTGGCGTCATTATATAAAATACTCGTTATGATATGAGGTAGACTGGAACAAGGCCTTTTGGTTAGTGTTTTGGGCACTACGACACAACACAGTAATTTGCCTGTAGATACCTAGAATTGTTTGTCGTCACTCGTATTTATTACATATAAAATTAAATTTTCTGTTCATTAGTATCATTGATATCATTACCCGAACACAACAACGATGATTTTGAAATAGGTAAATTGTATAGAAACATTTATAATTAATTACTTAACCATTAGAGTAATTTAATCCAATAAACTAATGTATTTTAATTTTAATTATTTCACCAAGCCCATTGGTTTTTGGTATAACATACTCGTATAACATTTATTTCAAATCGAAATTTTGATTATGGGGTTATCCTCATCCGCTATTTTATTTTTGTATGAAAGCTCATCGTAAAAGCTGTTATTCCCGAGGATAATAGGTATCATTTAAAAGAATTCATTGAGTAATTTTCACCATTTCTATAACAACGTATTGTGTTTGTTGATTAAAACATTCGCAATGGTTTTGTCTGCGGCTTCTGAAAGATTCATAATGGTGCTGCTAATGTCTATGGTATAGCTGCCATGAATTTTAAACGCAGGTTCCTATTACAGAGGATGACTTTTATTATGTAATTTTGGCTTCAATGGTGCTGAGGAAACAGTGAAATTTATTAAATTTAGAGCATTGAAAGGTCAGCGGTGACACAGTATCAATAGGCGTGCAACAAAATGCGGGTCCTCACAAAGCTTGTGCACGTCACGCGCGTGATTGATGGTGCCATGTCCCCTCAGCCTTCACTAGCCGCTCTTTGTGCCTCAGCAACCAAATGCGTCCATAAATACCACCTCTGTACCACCAATAAACGTCTGCTTTTATATAATTGATGTCCGTCGTGTAACCTCCGTGAAGTGACGCTGATGCGATGTAGGATTGCGAGATTTGTTCCGGATTTATGGTTTCTAAATGTGATTTATATGGATCTAAGTTCCTGTTCCAGATGTGTCTGTTGCTGGGCAACTTTTAGTTAGTAGGCTTTTAAATTCTGAAATTTTGCTCAAAGTTGTGTTTGAATGTAAATCTCTTAAAACATTTGTAAAACTTATAACACAGTCGTGATTACTGTTAAGTAAATAAATAAAACACCATTAAACACAAATAATTAAAATTGCTGTCTTAAGAAACTAAACCATTAATGGATTAAACGATTCTACACAGTATCATATATATAGATGTGTAAACATTGGCGCTTGTAAGACTCATTGAATTGTGTTCCATTTAATTGCAATGAAAATCACTCTTTGGTTACATAAATGAAGCGGAAGATCGTCTGCTGGGTTCCGCGGTGCGGCTGAGCGGAGCAGCGGCGGACACGCCACGGAAACGGCAAATTTCGTTCAGAAATGTAGCGTTGTTGTCGTGTTTGTGTTACATTAAATTACAAACGTTGGGTTAGGTCTGTTGGGTAAACATTTTCCGTTACGTACTCCATTGTCCGCGGCCCGGCTTACTCCGCTCATATTTGATTAAAATGGAGATTTCATGAAAATTTGCCTCTGTTATATTATAGGTATAGTCGGGTACTAAGTACCTTTTAACAAATTATTTTATTTTACCGCTGTATACTCGCCGCTAACGAAGCCTTTTATTGTTTCAGGTTGAGCAAATGGTTAACGTTTGCAAACGTATCGGTAGTGCAACAAAACAATGATTCGGGTGAGTGTTTTTAAAGTTTTAGTAGTGAAACAGTGGTTTTTGAAGAGAGTGCGTAACAGTATGTAATGTCAGTGTGGGTGGGCGTGTGAGCCGGGCGTCGGACGTGTGATGGTGGGGTGGAGGGGCCGCGCGTGATGCGTGGCGCGCGCGTCGCCGGCGGCGCGTGGCCCGCGCCCGCGCACGCCGCGCCCGCGTGATGCGCGCGGCCCGCGCCGCGCTGCTGGCGTGGCTGGCGTGCTGTGCGGCCGCGCTGTCGGCGCACAAGTACAGCACCCGGGTGGTGCGCACCAAGTACGGGCCGCTGCGCGGGATCGTCGTGCACTCGCACCCGCAGGTCGAGGCCTACCTCGGAGTGCCGTATGCTACACCGCCGCTAGGTAGCCTCAGGTAATTGATTTTCCTATTTATTCTTGAAACAAATAGTAGAAACAAACGTTTTGTACATGTCGTAGATGTTACTTAGGCGTTAGTTAGGAACAGTGCTATATAAATATTACTTGCTTCCACAAATAGACCGCAAATTATCATATTTTATACTGTAAATATGTTGTTATTCTATTTATTTTGAGATAAATACATGACATTTTTAAAGAGCAGATACTTACTCGAATGTTTCTAGACATTGTAATTAGTGAGGAATTTAGCCGAGACAACTATTTTGTCTTGCAGTAGATGATTAATGGTTTATGCAAATTGTTAAGTACCATTAACCACCACAGTGATTTCAGTAACAGTAATTCAGATATGTTTCAGAGTTTAACATATAAAACTGTTCAGTATACTGTTCTGTCTGATTATTTTTTTGACATAGCCTTATGCCAGAGTATTCGAGAGAGTATGAGATAAACTTTGGCTTGCTAACTTCTCGAGTCCTTGCTTCGTAGTCAGCTGATGAATAGGAAGTCTGAAACTATTTGGGCAATTCAGAAACATGTAGAACTATTACAAGTCATAAACACTAATGTGTCTCCTAGTTCATAGTAAGTAGATGTGCTATGTGTAAGGTTGAAGTCAGACAAGCGTAACTTTGGTATAGGTAGTTTAGCGTTATTCAAAATCGAGAAATTAATGACTTCAAGTTTGGCATCAACTCTGGCGTTTAATTTAGCTAATTTGCTTTCTAATGCTTACATTAATTTTAGCTCATTTACCTACACGATAAGAAGCTCACACTGAGCTTTGGAGCTGAACTAACCTAGTTCAGGATCAGGGTTTCACTTATTTGTTAATAAGTGTTGTATCAGTACATTTTGATAAGCACAGAAAGTTTGTCTTTGGGACCGAGGCGGAATTCGCACGAGCCGTAGGCGAGTATGTTATGGACACACAGATGTACAGCGTCGATGTAATAAATAGCGTCAAAAAAGTTTACAGGCAGTCACTACAGCGCACGAGTGTGTCAATGCTGTACCCCGTCTATATCCATGTTATATCGTGTCTATAACCATCTTGGATCGTGTAACAGAATTGTGGTGAAAAAGATATAAGACCAGCGACCGCATTTCGCCTGTGTCGCGTACCTTTTGCGATTGTATCGCAACTGAAACGCTGCGAAAAGTCTTCCGCGTGCGATATTTTAATAACGCTTACCCAATTTAGCTGATAGAATGTCGATTTATCTAGAACTTCCTTTGTTGTGTGGGAAAATCATCCAATGACATCTCCCGCCCTTGGGCGGAGTGGGGGATAGTTTGAGAATTTTACTGTCTAAAAACCCACGCCTGTTTCTTCTATGCCTTCGTTCCAGGGTCCCAGGGTTCACTTTCATATTACGTCTAGAGCCTCTTAGCCCTCATTTTGTTCGATGCTTAATGAACGTCATCTCCCTAGCCTTCTTCCCAACTCGCTTGCCGTCGGTCTCCAATCTAACCGATTGCGGTTGAATCCTGCGCACTCGCCTATCAAACTTCCGTGACCAGTTACTGGGCAACACTACTCTTTGCATATACTGATGGTCAAAATTTTTGGCGTTTGACTGCCTGAAAAAAAAAATGTTTAGTATTAGGTGCTTAATTATGTATTATAGACAAATACAGACAGCGAGTATCGTCGCTTACGTTGTTGAAACCTCTACGGTCCGGACTAAACGTTTTACTACGACGATTACACCGCGTACATCGAAAAACTGGAACAATTTGCCTGCTGCAGTCTTTCCTTCTGATTATAATTTAGGTGTCTTCAAGGCTAGAGTGAATAGGCTCTTAATAAACTAGTGTATCTCAACGTCAACGTTTGCATCACTGCTTACCATCAGGTGGGATCGCAGTCAAACACTAGTTTATATAAATTACGATGACCGCGTACGGCACCTGTGCCAGCGGTGGCACGTGGAAAAATAGTTCGGGTATGGTGTAAACCAGTGTAAACTGTTTACCAGCTAGGTAATTTAAAACAGTAATAAGAATTTTAGGTTGTAAATAAAAAGTTAGTACTAATAAATGACCAAGTCAAAATTCTTTGGCGGCACGGTATGACCAATTTTTTTTTTCATATATTTAGTGGTTCGTTAACTAAGGGCCAAAATACATAAACGCGTTTCGGCGCCGCGCCGCTAAAATCGGCAGTGCCGCCCGCCGCTCTTTTTCGCGTCGCGGTGCACACTGCAAATTCCGCGTTACGAATAGCTTACCTTTATTAAATAGATAAAACCAGTATCTTCTTTATCGTATAGTTAAAATAGAGTAATGTCTTCTTAATAACAAATATGCATAAGTTTATTACGATTAATGACAGAGAAACGTCTATCCTTACTCAAAAATCTTGAGAAACTGGTTATCCCTGTAGGATATGAAAATAAACGCTAAAAGTTGCGTTGAGGTGACGCGAAAAATGGCGGCGGGCGCCACTGCCAATTTTAGCAGTGCGTTGCCGCAACGCGCTTATGTTTTTCGGCCCTAATAAGGGTTCGCCATCCCTGATCTATACTAAATATGTTAATTTCTTGTCAGTAACGCTGGAGTAACACAGTGCTGGAGTAATTTTGAAGGGAATCTCATAGCCTCCATAATACACAGATACATGCCGCCGGTGACGCCGTCGCAGTGGCGCACGACGCGGCTGGCGGACGCGTCGGGCCCGGCGTGTCCGCAGGTGCCCCCCGCCGCCGCGCCGCGCGACGACGCGTTGTTGCTGCACCCGCGCGCGAGGATACGGCAGTTGGAGCGCCTGCTGCCCGTGCTCGCCAACCAGAGCGAGGACTGTCTTTACGTCAACCTCTATGTGCCTGTAAACGGTAAGTTTTTTTTAATTTTCACTATTTCATAATTATATCATCAGTAACTTGTCTCCAAAGATTTTTGGAAGTATGCGGATAAGGGTATAATTTATTTATTTATAAAGCCTCGTACACGTCTACTGAACAGGAAACATCCTCTGACCAGGCAGGTGTTATGTCTGGTTTGGGCAATTGTCCGAGAGATGATTTCGAGCTGTTGTATATGCTTAAATCGCGTGGAGAACATTAATTGCGCGATGCAGAGTTTCGAAGTTTAGTTCCTTTATGACGTCATAGATGTCGCTACAGTTACATTACAAAATTTCAGGCTGAAAAATGTCAGACAAAATACCTTGTTTTTTTAAAAGTTGACCTTTTGTTTGTTGTACCACTCCGGTTTTAGCATACCTTTTGGATTGTTATTTTTGTATATCGTGTATGTTTTGTGAATTGTTGTCGAATATATAGGCTTTTTTACTACAGCTACTATTTATAAAATATCTTTCTTTATAGTAAGTTTTTAGGTAAAGCTTTTTTTGTACATCAACCGGTTCAGCAGCCATTTTTTTTTCTTAGAAATTTTTCGTTTTTTCTTTATAAAACTTTGTGATATTTTTTTTTGCGTACTTAGTTTTATTTTTGATATATTAATGTGTTTTAAACATAAATTAAATTGTATCGCATTACAAATATATATTAGCAGTTATTTTTACTTTAATTTTAATATTGTAAGCTCACGTCGTATTAGTTATAAAACAGTTTATGTATAATGTGGAAAATGCCGTTGCTTTTTACGTAGCCAAATATGTATTTTTATTTTTTTAATTATTTTTTTATGGTAGGTAATATCATCCAATGACAGATCCCGCCCTTGGGCGGAGCGGGAAATAGTGTCAGACTCTTACTGACTAAAAAGCTACACCGTTCCTTCGTTGCCTATCATACCGGGGCTGAGCATTCCTCTCAGAAAACGGCCCTTGACCCTAGCAGGCTTCGACCCTGTCTGCCTGCAGCTAGCAGACTTGGCCTCTACGGTTCGCTGACAGCTCTAGAACTTGGACTAGTAGATATATAATGTAATGTACAACCGTATGATCTTTTTTCAAGTCAATAAAATAAAAAGTAATATTCTATCAGTGTAATGGATTGACGAAAAGGGACGGTGTAGAAACCAAATGGTTACGTAGTTTTACCAAATCAATGATGGGCGTTATCGCTTACAAAAACTCACTTTGTCTAGGTCTAGTAATCCTTTGATTCTGAAACGTTGGGCTATTGATTTACTATCATAATTAATGACTAAGTTATATTATTATCATAGCACAATGCTTTCTATCTCAGATTTGTTTTCAGTGGTAAATCTGATGATTCTCCACTTTGAACGGGGGGTTATTTGGTAGCCCCCCCTGGGTAACCCCTCCGTTTAGAGTGGTGTGAGAGGGAGTGTCAAACTTTTACTCACTAAAATCTACTGTCAGTATTCTTATAGTTGCCCTTTGCGTTCTAGGGCTGCGGGAACTTTTAGAACAATCCCGTGGGCCGTTCTGAAATAGCACATAAAAAGACTTTTTTCTTGAGACAATATTCTACTATCATGCGGGCGACGTCGCTGGCAGAAGCTAGTATATATAAATTGAAATAATAGAAATGTCGTTGAACACGCAGATGTAGCAAATGACAGAGAAGGTATCTAGGAGAGGGGAAGGGGAGGTAGCGGGGCGCAAGGGGGGTAGGTCTCTTAGTGATATTCTGATACATAATGAAAACGAAACAGATGGTAATGAACTCACACCATCATTTATTTCTATGTATGAAGTCCACGACAAGAAAGCGTTTGGTATCATCTTAAAACTACTTGATTAACCGACGAGATTGTATATGAGAATTACAGTTAGGAAATTCTCAAATACAGTTTCGCGGTTGGCAACGTGCCCGGTATGGCGATACCTTTGCCCTCATCGCATACACTCTCATATCGCAGTCGGCGAACTGTGAGAGTACGGACTAATCCGGGGGGATTACTGGCGCGCGACAGTTATATATGCGTATAATGTGTAGCACGAAGTCTTTGTTTCCTCTTTTTTCTTGTATCGCACTTGTCTAATAGAGCAGAACAATGCTATCAACATAATAGAACGCCACGCGACGAGGGCTCCTGGCTGCTCATTAATCGTTGCCAGAGCGGTTTATTCATATAATTTATTCACGTCATTTCCCAGTTAATTCACTGTCCGTTAAACATGTCGCGTTAAAAATGTATCAAGGTAGATATTTTGTATGATACGTTTTCTGTACCTCGCACGGGATTTAATTTGCCTTTGAGTTTTATTAGCATGTTAATTAGACTTTTATACTTTGGAATCATTTATTAATTTACTTTTAGAATTATTTATGCCTTTCTTATGAATTATTATAGTTAGTTACAATTTATTATTTAAATTTAAAGATTAATTTCTTAATGAATAAATTTTAAAAATCTCGTGTATATTTATTTATTAAAACTTCAAAGGTAAAAAGGTGGACTTAGGATTAGGCTTTCTCTACCAGTCAGCCAAGGGTAGTGAAGAGAAAACATGGCAGATACATAAAAAAAGATAAAATTACCTTATTTTATTTATTTATTTATTATTATATACCTAGATATTTTATATAATAATATAATATTGTCGTATCGTAGCAGCTTGTCGACGCCGCTACGACAAATCGTAGCAAAATTCGTAGCACCGTAGCACTTCCATATCAAGCGCTCTGTTGTACAGTAGACTTAAGATTAAATGTAGAAACGTAATGTTAATTAAACTTGTGCAAACAGATGCGCTTAGTAATCCCACTTTTATTTAGCTGTATTTGTTGTACAGCTTCAGGAGAAGTTGCATCATCTAACTAGTGTTAGCAACACATGTAGCTAAGAGTTATGTGCTAACCTATTAGCTGCATAAAGCTAAGGTTTTTGTTCATTATATTTTACGTTGAATGTATTTTATAAATAACTTGGGAATATATCTAGATAAAAATGGCTTTGACGTGGGAAGGCGACGAAAATAGTTTTTCTTTCAAAACTTAAATTAATATTTAGAAACTTATCTTTGTAGTCTGTTGGAGGGCTGAGAACGGCTGCTTGCTTAGTGAAACTTTATTTATTTAGATATCCGGTATTAAAGAATTTTTTTAAGCTCAGAGCACACATTGTTTTTTTAACCGACTTCGAAAAGGAGAAGGTTCTATGTTCGGCTGTATGTATTTTTTTTAATGTATGTTCACCGATATCTCTGCCAATTGTGGACCGATTTTGAAAATTTTTGTTTTTATTAAAAGATTGGTCCCATAGAAATTTTGTTTTGACCTGATGATGAACTTCGATGATATAGAACGGAAAAATCATAGCAGTACTGTCGTAACAAGTAAAATTGCTTTTTTTATTAACGAAGAGACAAAACTATTATAGAAACACCGACTTTCGAAATTAAAGTTATTTTGTTTTTTTTTTTTACATTAAAAAGTTGTTTTGTGTAACTTAACAGTGTGCATATATTCTAATATAACAAGAACCACCTTTTTAACATAGTTATGCGGAAATTACTTGTATAATTTGGTCCAGCGTTGATAATGCTAAACGAGTAGGTGGGTTAAATAACTTTTGCTAAATACATTGAAGAACAGTAACGTTTTACTGAAACAAATTTTTCAACAATTGAAGCTCGTAATATTTAGACTATGTAAAATGGTATTGTATGATTTGAAAAGTAAAATTATGTATGCAATTTGTTAAATATGTATGGCCGAGTAGTTAAAAATAACAGTTGCCTAAAGTTCGCACATTTTTCACGAGCCATATGTATTAATAATATAGCGCTTTTTGTGAATATATTTGGCCAAAACCTGCCGAAATTTGTTATAGCGGCTCAAAGAATTTATTGGAAAAGGACTGGGTTTACAATTTATAATCATAATTACTTTATAATATCATAACTATTTATTTTGAGTGTTAGTATAACATCGCTTTGGACTCGTCAGTAAAGGCGTAATAATATAATTTAATAAAAAAGAAAAACAAATAAAATGATTTATAATACGAGTTTATAGCAGGTCTGCTAGAACAAATTTCGTTCGAAATAAGCAGTACCTTTGTACTCTTCTATCTGTATTTGTTCTTTTATTTTTTATGTATTTGTGTGTACAGTCAGGGCTCAAAAGTGCAGTGGCACTCTACCGATACTAAAGTATGTGAAATTTCTTTGTAAAAGAGGGTCAATGGATCATGACCGATTTAGTTTGTAGCATATAATCTAAAATATTGAATAACCTAGTGGCAGAACTCTGGACTTCTACTACAAAGAAATTTTAGACAGTTTAGCATTGTTAGAGTGTAACCGCACTTTTGACCCCTGACCGTATATAAATATATAAATAAATATAATGTAATCTACATATGTTTCTATTTAAGTTCGCAACACGCATTATATCTATTCACAAAATCACTTATACTTCTCCTAATGGCGAGAACATTAAAATATTGATGTACAAACCAAAATTTAGTTCGCAGCCCATTTTAAGGGGTTACTTTGAATAGTTCCCTCCGTCTAACTTGACACGCCTATAATTTATGTACGGGCGGTTCAGCGGCAGAGCACTTAAGGCTTCAGGAGTTATAAGTAAATACGTACGTCAGCGGGAAATGAAAGCAAGCACTTAAGGCGCATAAGATGACACAGAAGACGCATCGGGGAGAGGAAGTGGGGGCCTCTGGTCGGGTGTCCTCTTGTCGGGGGTGTCGAGGCCTCAATTCCGTAGTGCATTGCAGTGCATTTTACCCCCTGCAAGCAATGCGGAAGTGAGGCTGAGGCACCCCATATCTACGGGCGACGGCGGCGTTTTGTCATCAATAACGTGAGTATAATATGTGTGGAAACCGTTATTGTTATTGTGAAGGATTGTTATTGTGTGCTCTCGAATGTTTGTGTTATGTTTACGCGGTGAAATTGTTATGGATTTGGCAATAGTGTTTGTATGAGGATTTTTTTTTCATCATCATTGTTGCAAAAATTGCGGTTTTACAACACAATTTTAAGTACTGTGTAGTGTGTGTGATATGAAATGAATCTATTAATAAAGTAAAATTTAATCGTCAATAATGATTTTTGAAATGCCAAAATTACGCGATATTTAAGTAGTACCATGCATTTTGGTCAATCGATAAGACTCGATGAAGTTTTCTGTAATATTTATAATAATAGTATCTGTTTAATAATGTCACCAATCATATATTAGAGTAAAGCAAAATACGAAGAAATTGAAACGAACACCAGTATTTATAAATAAGTAACAATAGTTTAAAAAAATGTTTTTTTTTTTTAAATGAAGATGTATAAAGTAATGACTTAATATGAAATTAGTAGTAACAAGTAATTATTTCTTTATAAATAAGGGTGTAAGTTTCTTTAGAATTTTTAAACCCTTTTTGTATAAGCTTAGTTTTAGGTACATATCGAATTTTGCTTTTTTTACAGGAACCGGTTTGAAATAGTACATTTTGATACAAGTGGGGAAAGTTTGTCATTGTAGCCGAGGGGAAATTCATCCGAGCCGTACAGGTGAGGGTGTTATGGAGCCGAGTGCTGCATTGACAAATTTCCACGTGTATCAAACGACATTTTTCAATACACTTACGAAGAAATACGATAATAAATCCGCCAATAATATATCTTCTATCGGAAAATTACGACGCATTTTTGTTTATTTCGTACTGAAGAAGATTTTCCAAAGTTACCTTACAATTTAGTTTTGATCCGATAGCAGCAGGCTATCGCAAGTATTTTTTGCCTCAATCTGGCGGCGTAGGATCTAAAGAATTCTCTTCAAATCTTCTTTTTCACAACTATCACAAATGAATACACGCGGGTGATAAACATGCCATATCGAACCTAATCGTAGTGCGATAAGAGGCAGTCTTCGAGTAAGTGTATTGAAAAAGTATTTTGTAATATCTATATAAAAAAAAAATGTTACATGTTATTCATACAATTACTGATCTATTAGATAAGTTATTATTAGCATATTGTCTTATAAACTTTTAGATTAGAAAAAGAAACATATTTTTTTACGAAATTTTCATCATTAGTACTTATGCTATTTTATGAAGCTTATATGACATGAGCATCTATTTCATATTTTCATATGGGCAAAGCCGGTAGCAGAAGCTTTATTAGTATGTTTATTTTTTTACAGATAAATATACACTTGATTAAATCTTAATTAATTACACCTGTACATTAAAAACAAATCCTCCTTACCAAATATCTTAAAACATGGCGTCAATATATTCTACCGTATCCCTATTGAGTGGAAGTGTGCCCAAAAGGCTGGTTGCATTGCCACGTTGAAATGATAAATCTCTGGTTGAAATAAAAGCCAGCTCTTTGGTCACGCGAAGGTTAATTAGGTATTTAGATTATCTTTAAAAATTGTGTATGTGTGTGTGTATGTTTGTTACTTTTAGGGTACTGTACCTCAAGAGGAAAAAACGGAACCCTTATAGGATCAATTTCTTATCCGTCTGTCTGTCAAGACCCTTTATCTTAACCATTCACTTTTTAGCGACTCGGAAAAATCTTCGAGACTCAATTGGGGAATTTAATTATTGACTTTAACTATTTACATAGGTAAGTACGTGCGAAACCCTCAGTGCTCGAGTTCGACTCGCACTTAACCAGTTTTTTCATACTCAATAGTCTGAATGGATTTTGATGAATCTAGGTACATAATATCCACTTAGGGTGTTTTAAATGTCATGCGGATATGATCACGCATGCGGGATTGCCCCGCACTCGGTACTTCACGCATGCGGGATTGCCTCGCACTCGGTACTTCACGCATGCGGGATTGCCCCGCACTTGGTACTTTTTTAATACTATAGCGATTATGTATTTAATCTTTGAGAAATAAATGATATTGAACTGAATTATTTTTTATTACAATTTCAATTCAACCTCATATCAACATATATTTTACCAAGTTTAACTACTGATAACTTTATTAAAACATTTCTTAAGTTTAGTTATATCACAATTCTGAATCGCTTAATTTGTTTTTAATCTGAATTTCTAAAAACATGTTGCCTTATCTTGTAGTTGGTTTAGATTTTACTGATTTAAAGCCTTTTTTAACTATGATAAACGTGAGCATTATAGTTACTAATTTTGGTCACTAATCAGAATGGAATTTAGATTTGGGTTCTATGTTTTTTTTTTAAGCTGATTATATATGTATGTATCAATTCAACAACTTTATAAAATACAAATTAAAACTATATATACACTTAAACCTACTCCTAACTAAAAAATAGCGTCATAGAACTCATCCGCATCGCTGTCGACTGGAAGTGTGCCCAGAAGGCTGGCGGCATTGCCACGTTGAATGGCAATGCTTAATCTCTGACCGAGGTAAAAGCCAGCCCTTGGGTCACGCGAAGTGTCAACTAAACGTTTAGAGAGATCTTTAAAAAGCGCATGAGCACTCGGTCCCCACGGCCCAAGAGTTTCAACCCCAAACGGCTCAAAAATATAACTGCCGACAAGGTTGTTATATTTCCGCCGCTTGAGGTTCTCCGCAGCCGCAGCGGCAGCACCAGCACAGCACGAAGAGCTAGGAAGATGGGATGGCGCAAGAGTGTCGACACAGGTAGCGTCCCACACTAAAGGTCTACCGATCTTCCACGGAAATAATGACATACCGTCCGGTCTCTTACCATCGTCGCGTGCCAGCCCATGCGGTTCCAAAACAGCCGGGACGCCGACGGTGACAAGGGCTCGTCGGATAATGTCGTTAATATTCGCGTGCCGCGCTATGCGTCCCGCGCTTCGGCAGCATGACAGACCGTGGTGACCGAGGCTGTTGACAACTTCGCCACAGTGGCAGCGATGAGGAGAACAGCAAGGAGCGCCAAGGCGTAGGGCAACAGCTAGGCGGAAAGTAGTATCGTCGAACAAGGTGCCAATATTCGACGACGGCAGTGCGTGAAGCCAAAGGCCTGACTCCCAATTTCCCACAGCCAGCAGGCGCGCACGCTCCGCAGTGGTAGCAGAAGATAGAATTAGGTTTTCCTGAACTACTTTGCAGAGCGGCTCATCCCACCGTCTCTGGGAAGCCGGGTTGATGGGCGGATTTGTATTCGGGCAAGCGAGTCTCCAGGCATCTATAGCCTCGGTGAAGCACGGCACATTGAAATCAATCAGTGAGGGAGATAGGATATTCCTGATTAACTTCTCAGTGCCGTGTACCGAGGATATAAAAGCAGGTAAACTAATACTAGAAATTTTGCGGACGCCGAGGCCTCCCATACGGATGGGAAGGGTAGCTTGAGCCCAAGCTCGGTCATCCATGGCCACGTTTAAAATTGACGTAAGGGTATGCCGGATAATTTGGTCCATTTTTTCCAAAAGATGGTGGTGTTTCCATAAATGAGAAGCGCGCAGGAAATATGTTAATTTAGGGCCGAAACAGCAGAAACGAATTAAGGTGATGGCCGAATGCATATTAATTTCCAGCAATCTCTCCGAAATATCATTAAAATTTTGAATTTTTTCCTCAACAAAATGAAGAGAGCTTCTTTCTATAATTTTTATGTCAGGGGCTATTGAGTTGAATTTGGAAAGAGTCAGTTGTCTGTCAGTACTGTCAGATATGAATAACTCGCATTTAGATAGGTTGAGGTCAAGTCCTATTAAGTGAAGTTGATTTTTCAGTATATGTAAATCATTTAAAACTGTGTCTGCATCGCCTCCCAGGGTTCCGTCGTCGAGATACCATACATTAAATTTTGTATCAATTAAATTCCAAATTTAACGTTTGGTATCTCGATGATGGTACCCTGGGAGGCGATGCTGACACAGTTTTGAATGATTTACATCTTTTAAAAAATGAACTTCACTCAATAGGACTTGAACTCAATTTTTCTAAATGTGAGTTATTCTTTTCTGACAGTACTGACAGACAACTGACTCTTTCCAAATTTAACTTAATAGCCCCTGATATTAAAATTATAGAAAGAAGCTCACTTCGTCTTCTTGGGTCTCCTATTTTCGAGGATTCCTTTCCCAATTTTGTTGAGGAAAAAATTCAAAATTTTAATGATATTTCGGAAAGATTGTTGGAAATTAACATGCATTCGGCCATCACCATAATTCGGTACTGCTGTTTCGGCCCTAAATTAGCATATTTTCTCCGCGCTTCTCATTTATGGAAACACCCCGATCTTCTGGAAAAAATGGACCAAATTATCAGGCGTACCCTTACATCAATTTTAAACGTAGCCATGGATGACCGAGCTTGGGCTCAAGCTACCCTTCCCATCCGTATGGGAGGCCTCGGCGTCCGCAAAATTTCTAGTATTAGTTTACCAGCTTTTATATCGTCGGTTCACGGCACTGAGAAATTAATCAGGAATATCCTATCATCCTCACTGATTAATTTCAATGTGCCGTGCTTCATCGAGGCTATAGATGCTTGGAAAATCGCTTGCCCGAATATAAATCCGCCCGACAACCCGGCTTCCCAGAGACGGTGGGATGAGCCACTCTGCAAAGTAGTCCAGGAACACCTAATAGTAACATCTGCTACTACTGCGGAGCGTGCGCGCCTGCTGGCTGTGGGAAATTGGGAGTCAGGTCTTTGGCTTCACGCACTGCCGTCGTCGAATATTGGCACCTTGTTCGACGATACTACTTTCCGCCTAGCTGTTGCCCTACGCCTTGGCGCTCCTTGCTGTTCTCCTCATCGCTGCCACTGTGGCGAAGTTGTCAACAGCCTCGGTCACCACGGCCTGTCATGCTGTCGAAGCGCGGGACGCATACCGCGGCACGCGAATATTAACGACATTATCCGACGAGCCCTTGTCACCGTCGGCGTCCCGGCTGTTTTGGAACCTCATGGCCTGGCACGCGACGATGGTAAGAGACCGGACGGTATGTCTTTATTTCCGTGGAAGATGGGTAGACCTTTAGTGTGGGACGCTACCTGTGTCGACACTCTTGCGCCATCCCATCTTCCTAGCTCATCGTGCTGTGCTGGTGCTGCCGCTGCGGCAGCGGAGAACCTCAAGCGGCGGAAATATAACAACCTCATCGGCAGTTATATTTTTGAGCCGTTTGGGGTTGAAACTCTTGGGCCGTGGGGTCCGAGTGCACATTCACTTTTTAAAGAACTTTCCAAACGATTAGTTGACACTTCGCGTGACCCAAGGGCTGGCTTTTACCTCGGTCAGAGATTAAGCATTGCCATACAACGTGGCAATGCCGCCAGCCTTTTGGGCACACTTCCAGTCGACAGCGATGCGGAGGAGTTTTTTGACGCTATATTCTAGTTAGGAGTAGCCTTTAGTGTATATATTTATGTTTTTGTGTAATGTTTGTAGGTTTAAGTGTATATATAGTTTTAATAAATTTATATTCCTGTGTAATATGTTGAATAAAGGATTATATATTAATTACAATAAATAAATAAATAAATAAATTTTAGTTTTTGATGTCCATCCAGTTTTTATTGAATATCTGTACATTTTGCACCATAAGATATTAAACGTTTGAAATTAATCAGTCAAATTAGACTTAACCACATTTTTCAAAATAAAGAATAATTTTATCAGAAAACTTTTTTTTTTTTGCGTCGATTTTTCTTCGAATATTTGTTTTTTTTTTGCAGTCAGTTTATTTATTGTTTGGGGGAAGCTTTAATCTAGCAGTGGGAAAGTATAGGCTAAGTAAAAAATAGTTTTAGGCATATATGCAGAAAACCTTCGTTATTAAACGTTAAAATTCGATTACCCTGGCACACATAGCCAGATTAATTATGTAAGCCTTATTTTGTGAACATTATTTATTAGGATACTTAGGAAGCACTCCCTGATAATCGTTAATTAACAGTATCAGATATCACTTCGTAATTTATAAGCTGCCAGGAGAAGCCTCCTTCGAGACGTTAATCTAGAGTTTTTGTCGATGGTGCTAATTTTACATTGGAGATTAGGTTTATTTCGAGTGTTATATATGTTACTCACAATCTGTATAATTTAGGTATTCTACACAATACCGAATGCGCAGCCCGTAATGTTTGTAAAAGATGAGAGCAGGAAGGAGGTGATGCAATATTAGGGCACCCCGTCACGGACAGGTTAGGTTAGGGTTATTTTTTTTAACACTACCTGAAGATAAAAGCCTTACTTTAAATCATATTCTATACATTGCTTAAGTATTGTAAGAAATACTGGATTATATAGATTGTCGTTAACATATTATATACCTAAAACTGACCTCACCGTAAAAATGTGTCGCGATGGACCTGTGGTTAAGGCAAATGTATGAGGGTTGCGGGTTTGAAACCGGGCAAGTAGGTCCAAAGTAATTTTTTCTATTCATATGTACTTTTCTTAGTCTATCTAGGACATTACTGACACCCCGTTCCTTACTCGATATATGACAGTCCTTACAGGTCGCCAGAAGGTCTGACCATAAGTATAGACTTGTTGCTGGGCTATAAAGTTCTCCTTGGATTACTAAGGTTGGACTTATGGTAAATTTTTGTTAGGGTGGACGTCGACAAACAGCTTTTTTTCTGTTCTAAGTGATGCGGGAGGGAGTGTCCGATTTTTAATGACAAAAACCAACACGTTACTTTTGGTGTCATGTTCCATGGGCGACCTTGGAACATGGCACCAAAAAGAACATGTGGAAATAAATGCCAAACACAGACCTTTATTATTTTAAATAAGAAATTATCAAATGACTTTTTCCGCTCTAGGGTAGAGCGAGAGGACGTGTCTGACTTTTACTGACTAAAACCCTTATGTGTCCTTCAGTTGCATTTGCGTTCCTGAGTTTTAATATAAAATAGGGGAGAGGAATAGAGGGAGAGTTTTTTAATTCCTATTTCTATTACTAGGATATAGTCCAAATTGAACACTTTATCTGATTTAACCCTCGACTAATTCACTTTAAGACATGTTTGAATAAGTGTTAGGAACCACATTATAATTTTAATTATTGTTCTAAATAAGTAACCCAGAATAATAATATAACATTGTAATTTATAAGCCAACAGCCTGAATTCCGATACAATCTAGAGTTATAAGGGTGTAAACGTACAGAATAATACAGAAGGACAATTCCGTACAACAAGAAAAAATGCACGCAAACAGACCCGCTTGTGCAGCAAGTTTAGTGTAAGCGACCTAACAAGAGTCGCGATTAGCATTCGGCCGAAATAATCATCGTGTCTATGGCCTTGATTAACTTACTTATTATTCTGTTATTGCTATAACGACAGCCATAAAGTTCAACATTTAAAAGCTATTGAAATATCTGTGGCAAAGCCAAAAAAATAGGTATACAGACTTATCTACAATAATATAAAAATTAATCGCTGAATGTGTTGCAATATAACAATGCCTTCAGAGCGCTGTTGAGGCTTCCGCGTTGGTGTAGTGCGTCAGGTATGTTTGATGATGCACACACTGACGATTATTTCGCGATCATGCGCAAGAAGGTGGCATCAACCTTGCGCAGATTGAAGGGGAGCAGCAACGGCGTCCTGAAGGTATTTTCAGAAAGATTGGATGGGCCTACAATGGATAGGTTTATCAAGCTGCATGCAGCTTGATAAACCTTCCTCAAATTGAATGCTGTTTTGTTTTTTTGTGTTGTACTCGTATTTGTGTGCTTAATTTATTACATACTAACATAGTTTTTAAGTTGTTTTGTAATATATGCATGCCTATGATGCCTGAGAATAAAAGATTTTTTTAAGCGCTAATCTCGAGAAAGGCAGGACCGATTTCGCTAATTCTTTTTTTGTTTTGTTTGTTCTTGTCAGGAGAAGGTTTTTAGGTAGGGTAGGGTTGGGTAGAGTAGGGTGGAGTAAGGTAGAGCAGGGTAGAGCAGGGTAGAGTAGGGTAGAGTAGAGTATGGTAGAGCAGGAGCGAAGCCGCGGGCAAAGCTAGTTTACAATAAAGGGTGATACTATTCCGGCTTCTCAACTTTAAAATATTATAAATTTATATAAAAATCTAGTCTTGGGAAAAATCTTTTACCCTCACTTTTGTTATTGACTTTTTTGTACGAATCGGTATCGGTATATAATCGTGAACGGTCAGATGTTTTTCTGTAACAAGCAGATGAAGTTTGACTAATGCTTTCGTGAAACCAGAAAAAAAAAATACAGACAAGGTTTACCTATAAATAGCTCGATACGCAAATTTTCGATTACTGACACTCCTGACTGACATCCATTGTCCACTGACTGACATCTCCTTGAGGAAAACTGCTCGCCGTCTCACCGTCTCTAACTCCCGAACCACTATAATTCCCGCTATAATTGTTTTTAAGTATTTTAATCCAAATGTGCCACATTTATAAATAACCGATATTCTATTCTGTTCTATTCTAATATCGTAAATTCATTGTTTCTAGGTAACATTTTTGACTTATTTAAACCATGCGTCAATTATTGGTACCTGTCTATAAGTTGTTCAAACATAGG
This sequence comes from Leucania comma, assembly GCA_958295575.1. Lineage (NCBI taxonomy): Eukaryota > Metazoa > Arthropoda > Insecta > Lepidoptera > Noctuidae > Leucania > Leucania comma. The sequence goes on from OY282468.1 coordinate 11,909,419, forward strand.
AACTTCAATAGTAGCACCCCATATTAAAAACACGTTAATTAGTTACTAAACATCTAGTGATTTTTATGAATAGAGAGTTGGCTTTTGCAAATCTTTATCGTTGATAAATGATCCATTCGTGTAGGATAAAACCAGGGGGCTTACTCTCGAGTTTAATTCCGCTCGGTCGACATTGGAATTGTGACGTTAGGTACTCCTAAATTCGATGCTAGGGCCAAATTGCGGGACCATTTTGGGAAACTAAGTAAAATGGGGCTTGGAGTTGGCGTTCGGGCACGCAATTTTAAACCAATTTGGCGCTAGCATCGAATTCAAGAGTACCTAACGTCACAATTCAAATGTCGAGAGATCGGAATTAAACTCGAGAGGCTCTCTCTGGGGGCTTACCCCAGAATAGTTGCCCCACTTTTTAAAATAACTATATATCTCTTTGTACAAAAAACAAGATTCATTGTTTGTAAAATGGTTAGGTACTTTGGTTTATTATCTTCATATATATGAAAGGAATAAACATTATCTTTGATATTTCCAGAGTATTGGCGATTTTTGCGGACCTCTAAATTTTGGGACAACTATCCCATATATATCATATCATATTACATGGATAGTTGCCTAATCCATGTAAATTACATTTAGGATAGATGCCCCGTCGAGGAAGAGGACATTTATCCCGCAAAAACTTTGATCGCACCTAGCCGTCCCAAGAAATGGTACAGAGACATGAAACATGGTCAACTTAGTTGTAGTTGCAGATTTCTCGACAGACAAATAAAATAACATGTGTTTCATTTGCGATGCTAGAGTCATTGTAATCAAGGCAACTATACCCCCGGGGCGACTATCCGGGTTTTACCCTACACCTCTGCGTGGTTATTTTTCAGTCGTCGTATGGAGCTGGCCTTCTGTACTTATCTATTTTATGGTAATCATAAACATTTGCGTGCGCAGGGGGTGAGGAGGGCGAGGGCAGAGGGCTCCCGTGCCTGGTGTTCGTGCACGGGGAGTCTTATGAATGGAGCTCCGGCAACGCGTACGACGGCACCACGCTGGCGGCTAACGGCAACATCGTCGTGGTGACTATCAACTTTAGGTTAGGTGTATTGGGTAAGTCATTGGTTAGTCATCTTCATAACTAATAATGTGTTTTTTAATATCATGCTGACTTCATCACGCATGCGTGATTGGCCCGCCCCGCATGCATCCCGTGTGCTTATTCACCGCATTACAATAAATACTTGTATGAAAAGGATTTACGTATGCAGAGCAAATCCGCATGCGTGAAACTCGCACGATATTAAAAAGTCAAGTGCCTAACCATGACGTATTAAAACGTCAGTAGTGTGAGCGAGAAAGAGGCCCCGGCACGATAGGCAACGAAGGAACAGGGTAGGTTTTTAGTCATTAAGAGTCTGACACTATTTCCCGCTCCGCCCAAGGGCGGGATTTTTCATTGGATGATTTTACCTACCGTAAAAAAACCCACGAATACACACTCCCATAACATATATGATGATTTATAACGTTTTATGCATAGAACTAAGGGAGTATCATGTATATTATGAAAAGTCTGCTGAATATTTTCGAAGAAATATCTATGCCCGAAAGCCTGTTTTGCTAAACACTCCTTAAAATATTTATATATGATGCGCAAACTCATGTCGAACTAAATATAGAAGTTTTGACGCTTAACTACGATATCTATGTTTTTTTACCGTTTAGTTGCCACACAGGCCTAGATAATGAGGAAACCAAATACAATGTTTTGTTTTGTTTTAGAGTTACACTGTAAGACAGAGAGTTAATTGCCATACTACGTTTGTGTGGAAGAATGATCAACTTAAAAAAAAATACTGATATCGCCTTATTTTTCGCACTTTGCCAAGTGTACCCTTAAAAGTAGTTGTTTCCCAATAACGGAGCTGTGGAGGTCTGGTAGCTTGTCGCTCCATGTAAAACACAGATCAGCCGCATCCAGTTAGAATGGAAGCCGGCCCCAAGCTAGTTGGGAAACGGCGAGCAGTAACCATCCGACCGTCCAGTAACCATCTGAACCGGGCCTAAGTCGTCGACGGTGCGTATTGTTCCACGCGCGCCTCAAGGAGTTATCAGCAAACCGCAGAGGCCCAGCAGGGTCGAAGCCTACTGGGTTAAAGTTAACCCCAGGGCCCTGAAACGAAAGCAAAGAAGGAACAGGAGTGCGTTTTTAGTCAGTAAAAGTCTGACACCATCTCTGCACCTGAGGGCCTGGGATGTCATAGGATGATTTTTCCCCCTAAAAAAAAGCTTTTTTTACAACTAGCTTGGTTTGGAAATGGTGACTGCAAGTATCGCAATATCGTAAAACAGCGAATATTTTATTTGTCTTTGTACCCATTAATATAATCCCTTAAACAGTTCCTATTTAGTTTTTCGATCATCGTCATCCAAAAATAGTCCTCTTAATTAAGTCGCAATTTCGTGTCCCGCCTGTCTGTGGGAGCCTTATTGTTATAAATCAGCGTTTTAATTACAGTCTTGTTATAAACCGTCTATAATGGAGCTCTATCTTTGTCTGTGTTGCCGGTAATGACCGCTGTAATTACGACCAGTTTATTTCAAGATACCCCTTTCACTATTTCTGTGGTGGGCGGCTTCTTTCAATGAATCTATTTTGTAATAAATGGATTAATTAATTTATTCGTATTCACGTGTTTTTTTATGGTAGGAAAAATTTTCCAATGACAAATCCCGCCCTTGGGCGGAGCGGGAAATAGTGTCAGACTCTTACTGACTAAAAACCTACCCCGTTCCTTCGTTGCCTATCGTGCCGGGGCCGGGCCTTCCTTTCAGAAATTGACCCATGACCCAAGCAGGCTCGCAATCGAATGACCTGCCGTGACCAGTGTTGTACAAACCTAGGATCCTGAAATTGGCATGAAGCAAGGTCTCATAGCACAAATGTAGGAAAAAAATTGAAAACTGTAAATTTGGTCTCGGTGGTGTCCAACCTGTGATCGTTTTTTAAATATCTTCGGGAAAAAAAAATAACACGGTGTAAAAATTATTGGAATTGTTTCAGTTACTGATTCTGAACAAATTATATTCAGATTTCGCATGTACTAAAAATAATGTTGTGTATCTTGTTTCTAGTACTATTCCCGTGACATTGTTCGCGTCTATTCCATGGGTACTGTCTCCTAAATCGGATACGGTGAATAAATAAACCTTAGTCAATTAACTTATATCGCCTTTAGTCCTGTTGGGTATACATTTAAGAACAACCCAAATATGTTAATCACCATTTTCAGTTGTTTTAATTATACCGCGTTTAACTTAGTCGACCTGTGCGATGAGGTATATTCTAATAAACACTATGGAGATAGTTTTAAATGAAGTGGTATTTTTTTTTATTCTGGCGGGTAATGTCAATTTTTATTATATTTATTAACTCAAGGAATATAATCTATATATATGTATAAAAAAGGACTGACTGATATATCAATGCACTGCCGAAACTACCACGACCAGTGGTGCTATTCTCTAAGAAAACACAGCACTGCCTCAACAACGAACACCCAAATAGGATACATTGGATTGTTAACCTAATGTACCCATACATTGGATTGTTTATTCAATGTATCCTGTTTGGATGTTCGTCGTTGCGGCAGCGCTGTGTTTTCTTAGAGAATAGCATCACAGGAGTGTGAAATTTTGCCCAAGGTTTTTTATGGAGTAGGCGAGCACTAATAGAGGGATTTCCAAAATTCGGAACCTAAAGGGATAAAACGGGGTTCCGAAGTACGTATTGTATTTCGGGCTGGTTTCCGCAACTCCAAGACTAAAGCGCGTATTTTGCGTACCGAAGTACGTATGGAAGAAATCAATGGAAAAAACTTATTTTACAGCGGGCAAAGCTGCTGGCTGAATTTCTTTCACAGAAACTTAAAACTAATCTCTAAACCGTCTTTTTAGGATAATAATGTCTATCTTTTTTATTTAATTGTATCATGTCTCAAGTTTATTAACTCAAATAAATAAGAATTTCCAGTGCAACTATTTCTATCCCTTTTTTATTTACTTAGGTCACTATTTGTGCTAAGAAAGTATATTGGTCCAAAGGGCAAAATTTGAGATACAAACGAATTTGTCAAAAAATTCTTAGTGCATGTCTACATCGCACAAGCACAAGCAAAATGTCACGTTTCTAGTAGCCAGTAGTGCGCGTTGATATGTTACTAAGCCAGTTTCTCTTTTTAAAAATGTCGTTGGACCAAATTTGGACCGTTTAGAGTGTAAAGTTACTCTGAAGCCCTGACCGCCCGGTAGCTTGGATGCTGTTCCCGAAATCGACAAGGCTACTAGGCCAACCAACGCTGCGTATACCGGTGCTCGGTCAAAAATTCAATTAGTTAGAAAAATAACAATAGCGATATATATGTATATAATATTGATTTGACAAGCCGGTTGGTCTAGTGGTAAGTGGACCTGACTGCTATACCGGAAGTCGTGGGATCGTTTCCCACCCAGGACAAATGTTTGTGTGATGAGAACAATCATTTTTTCTGTGTCTGGGTGCAATTTATCTATAATATGTATGTATTTAGAAATATATAAGTATATTTATCATTTGTTTAGTACTCACAAAATAAGCTCTGCTGAGTTTTAGCGTTATGTGATAGTTGTGGAATGTTATTAATATACAAGAGATTGATACAGAATGCAATCACTTTAATTGTTGTTTCAGTATTTAGCAGCAAAAGTGTGCGAAAGCCTTCTTGGCAAAGTTCACCAATGTTGTCAATACCGCAATTAAATTCTCAGCTCCATTTCTCCAAGATCACGTCTATTTCAATGATTCCACATAATTTATATTGTCCTGATGTGTAGACACTTGAGATACACGTCAACGCCTATTTTACGGGCGATTTCTGGAGGAGACCTGGGGTCCTGGGACGCAAAGCAAAGAAGAAGCATATATAAAACCCACATTTTGTTCAGTAAAAGTCCCACACGCCTTCCTACTCCACCCTAGAGGGGGAGAAGGTTTTGAATGATTTCTCACCTAAAAAAAGATGAATTTTTTTAGTGGGCTTGAATGGCCAAATCCGACAGGACAGAACGGAAGAAAAAAAATATGTTGCGCCAATTCCAAAGAAAACGGGACAAGGCAGGAAGATGATGATGGATGGCCGAATCTGAAACTATGAGGAATAGCGAAAAATACTCAGAGGGGTCTCGGGTTCGAGTTTGATAGAAAATAAAAATAAACCATTCGATTTTTCTAAAAAAAATCTAGCCAGGATCGAACTCGTTGATTTTGAAAAACGATACTATCACTAACACCTGATAATGTTACTAATTAAGATAACATTCTGCGAAGTAATAAGCTCTGCGTACAAATGCTCCGTAACAATAGTCGGTTTATGATTGTACAATAACTAATCAAACTTTCTGGATGAGCTGTTGCGTGTCATCATCATCATTTCAGCCTAAAGACGTCTTCTGTTGGACATAGGCCGTCCCCCAAGTGTCGCCATAATGACAGGTCCTGTGCGTCTCGCATCAATCGAATTCCCGTGACCCTCACCAGGTCATAGGTCGGTGGTCGAGCATAGCTGTAAATAGCATAGCATCAGCCTTATAATGTTACCAATGCTGGGACTGAGGTCTCCTCTCTAGGAGAGGGAATGCGCTGTAATCCACCACGCGGGCCCAGTGCGGGTTGGTGAATGTCACATGTCTTTAAATTTTTGGTTTTAAGACATGCCGGTTTCCTCACGATGTTTTCCTTCACCGTTTTGAGAGTAGTGGTGATGAAATAAACTACACAAAGTAATGTGCCTGGCTGGGCTTGAACCCGTGACCCACAACTCGTAAGTCGGGGCCGTTACCACTCGGCCACCACTGCTCACATATAAATATAAAAAGCGTATATAATTATACAAAGTTTATATAGCATATAAAGTATCAAATACATAGATACAAGGAAAATAAAGCAGAAAAATCTTATGAACGTATTTTAATAGGGGTACCTATTCTCGTATTTTTATATTTTACAGTTGCGAGCGACATTTGATGCAGCTGTTAAAAGACGATTTCGAAAATAATAAAAACGAAATTTAATCTTTATTTCATAATAACGAGTGTCATTTTCCTTGACGTTATTTTTTTAAGCCTTAAACTGATACCTACAGATTTTTTTTGAATGGTCATAAATACCATTTTGAAATTTATTTGGATAATTTTTTAATCTTGTAATTTATCTTATTGTGTATGTTTTTAAAATTATTGATAGACTCACGCTTGACTACTACTGCGTTTAGATACTTACTAGGTAAATAGCAACAGAAAATTTAAAAAAATAATGTTCAAATATTAGATTATTTGTTAAATTGGGTCTAGCCCTGTAAAATCAATTGTATGTGTTAATATATATTAAATAAATCTATATATACACGACTAGATTTTGATCGTTTTAATCCCATGGAGGGTCGATCCGGTACATGAAACACAATCGATTTATTAAAGGTAAAAATAAAGTACTTTTTTTTCTAAAACTTGAATTATAATACGCATGTACGAATTTTTTTTTTTTAAGTAAACAACTCCTGAGCGAGTCCAATGACCTGTAGGTAGTTGTCGGTCGTTGCGTACTAACTACCTACAGGTCATTGCACTCGATTAGCTGATGTTCACTAGTTGAATAGTTGAGTTTGAGTTGATAGTCATCGTTTATCTAGTTGTACCTACTAGATAAACGGAAGATAGAACGGAAGATTGCATCGGTGAGGGAATATGAATTGATAGTCGATATGTTTCCAACATATTTGTACAATGTATAACTGTGCGCGTACGTACAATTGGACCGCTATTGTTTCAATAAATAAAGTCATTTGTTTGTAAAATTGTACTTGTTTCCAATTCCCGTTTGTTGTTCTAATGTAATCAAAAAGTATTGAAGAATGCTTTTAGGAATTTTACGAATTATTTCAGCAATCTATGCTAAAAAACTTAAAAAAACTGCGATGTAAGTAGAAATATTTGTGCGAAAACTTTTGTGGCCATGTTATGAGTATATTTTTAAACTATTGCTATATGCTATTTACATACCTTGAAAACTAAATACTTACGCATCTAACTGTAACAAACCATAAAACAAAAAAAAAAAAACTAAACTAAATATATTAAAATATGTCGTCGAAAAACTCCACCGCATCTCTGTCGGCTGGTAATGTATCCAAAAGACTGGCGGCATTGTAACCATGTACCTAGAGCAATGCTTATGCTTTGTGAAAAGAAAAATCCGACCTGTGGGTCACGCAAAGTGTCAACAAAAGGCGTTTTGAGAGAACATTATACAATTTATGAGCACTCGGACCCCGAGATCCGAGTGTTTTAACACCAAAGAGCTCGAAAATATTTAAAGTGCCTATAATTATTTAAACATAACTTAAAAATATAAGTAAGAAGACTTGTCGATTTAATAATACGATAAAATTATTTTTAAAATGTCTCACATAAATATCCAAATGGTATACGAGTACATTTCTAAACATTTGTTTTCGAAGTCACTACTCGAAATTGATGTGATAGAAAATATTGATTCACTTGTGAACAATTTTCTTAAGAGGAAACTTTGAATAACGATGACACATCTGGGGGATTGTATGAAATGTGTAAGTTTTCGTATTTACATAAGTGTCGCTATCCACTGGAGTGTATCTTCTAGACAGACGCGTTCGTGTGGTGCGCAAAAAATACATTATATCATAATTTATTGAAGACGTCCCGCGCTGGGCTCTTGTTCCGCAGGCGACAGTGAAATATTTTGCATTATGAGTCACTATTTCTCAGCTGCAAGGCATAGTCGTAGTCGTAATGTGTATTTATGTGTACATTTTATACTTTGAAATAGTTTATATTCGTGGAAGATGGACGATTGTTGAGGTCACTTTCTGTTATTTTAACTTTGAAGTTGTTTGTTGGTAGGTTTTTTAAAGACTGGTGCTAAGGGGTCGGCGCAGGGTAACTTCGGTCTGATGGACCTGGTGGCGGGGTTGCACTGGCTGCGGGAGAATCTGCCGGCGTTCGGGGGCGACCCCGAGCGGGTCACACTAATGGGACACGGCACGGGGGCTGCGCTCGCTAACTTCCTCGCCGTCTCGCCTGTAGCTAGAGGTATTGGACTTTTTAATTATAAGTAATTTATATAAGATGATGAAGATTGGGACAGCTATAATTAATAAGTTTGAAAATTTCATTGGACTTATGTTCTAATTGGACAATTATAAATAATAATAACTAGGTAATTACTTATAAGTAACAAGCGATCTACTACGACTTTGCACAGGATCAAATTATGAATATTAATGATACATAATTATTACTCGTACTTTTGCTGTCGGAAAATCAAGTAGATTTTTTGCGAGTGTAAACTTATCTATCATTTTAGTCTCGACATGACTAAATTACCCCGAAACGTCATGAAGTTTAATTAATTAGGGATATTTTTAATGAACTGTCAGCTGAAACAGGAAAGCTCTGTGTGCTCTCGGGGGAAGGGAGGGCGCGCGTGGCGGACGCTCACGTGCGGTGCGCGCGTGGGCGCGCGGGACAGGCATTGTGCGTAATTATACCGCTCCGGGCAGATTTCATTATTTCGTGTCACCATCCCGTTTAGATCCTCCGTCACTTAATGCGATTAAAAGGGTCACATCAGACATGCACAAGAGGGCAGCTTCCTCCGCGTAATTTTAAAATAAGGTCAACATCACACTCGAGACTTTTTCTGAAAAGTTTATTATTAAAGAATACGAGAAACGGAGGGCGAAATAAAAATGTTTTTCTTTAGAAGAGATTTCATTATCTGGGTGATCCTTGTTCAAAATGACAAAATTAAATTAGGTTATCTGTTTCAGAACTACTGAAGCGCGTCATCTTGTTAAGTGGGTCGGGGCTCAGCTCATGGGCGCTGCAGAGGGAACCGCTCACGATAAAAAGAAAGGTACCTTTACGTTTAAGAATATCGGGTGTGGGCTTCCTGTTAAACAGCCGAGAGAACATTGTTTAGAAAAAATAAGGGGAACCTAAATTGGGGACACGGAAACTTTTCTTGCATTCGACTTATCCAATTTGCGACCGAAAAAAGTCGAATCTTTTTATTGTTCTTATATTTTCACTTAACATTGCCTTTCCTCTCACGAAATAATGTTTACAAGTCATCAAATCTCGATAAACATTGAAGGAAAAATAACTTTTAAGGTTGTTTTTTCCGCTGATATATTATACTTAGCTTAGATGACGAATTTGGGCCATTATTTATAGAGGAGTTTTATAAATGTGATTGGTTCAGGTGGCGGAACAGACGGGGTGTCATGGAGACTTGTTGGAGGACGATCTGGCGCCATGTTTAAGGAACAAACCTCTGGCTGAGTTGCTGGCGGTGCGACTCGACCCGCCGCGGTTTCTGCCGGGGTTCGCGCCCTTCGTCGACGGCACTGTCATCGTTAACCCTTCAGTGAGTTTACACTTCTGAATGAATAAGGTTTTTTCAGTAGATACCAATTATACATATTTTTTAAAATATTTATAACTACTAAACTAACAACAAGCCTGTTAATTTGTTTGCTAATAGGTGTTTAACAGGAGTGTCAAACTTTTACTAACTAAAACTCAATGGTATTCCTTTTTTTTCTTTCTTTCCGTTAGTTTCTTTTTTAAAGATAAAGACTGACATTAACTTGTAACGTTGTATTTACTACGACAATTTTAATTTTAATTAAATTATTATTTCGGAGGAAAAATAAACCCTTTTCATCTTTGCTTTACTTTAACATAATGTTATGGTGTAGAAAAAATTAAAACGCGATTCGTGTACTATTTTAACGAAACTTAGTTTATTAAATACAAGATATATATTTTACTCAAATCACTCTTTTAATCGTCAACAAATTTTCAATGAAGATATTTTTTTTTTTGATAGCAAGCTTTTATAGCGCGGTATATACTTACATATATAATTAACACTCATCAAGATCATTTTAAAAAACTCAAACACCTATGGCTATCTTCCAGCTTCATTATCAGACCTTGGTTACCATCTAGCACCAAAATACTCGTTAAAACGGATCAAACGAATTCAAACTCGATGAAGTTATGTCGTTTAACTACCGAGTTTCTTAGGGTAACTTCCGATTCCATCATCAGATCAATTCCACGTCATAATAATTTTATATTGTCATCTGATTTACATATGCATGCAAAATTTCAGCTCAATCGGTAATCGGGAAGTGGATCAAATTTATTTTGCAAGATTTGATCACAGACCAACATCGGACAGGTGAAACTAAATAAAAGCTTATAAAAAAACGGTAATTTAAAAAACTAAAAAACTGCTTTTCTGAGTATTCATGAAAAAGCCTTATTTTTTTTAGTTTTGTTTTATTACGATATCACTTTCACAGTAATTACGAATCTAACGAAACCTCGCAAACTAAAATCCATCGAGCCGTTATGGCCGTAGAGCGTGCCAAACATTTGAATTTTGCGCCAAAAATCCGCCATTTTGTTTTCTTTTTTTATTTTGATATACCCAGTGTCACTCTCATAGTAAATAAGTATCTAACGACACCTCTCAAACTAAAATCCATCGAGCCGTTCAAGCTGCAGAGCGTGCCACACAATTATACATACATACATACATACTCTCGAAAAACATAAGTCTCCTTCTGGCGCAGTCGGTTAAAAACAGTTGCCCCGTGTAAGAAATTGCTCCTGGATTGTGAATGCTTTCATAGACGTTTAAACCGACAAGCATAAGACAGCCAGACCTGGAGACTCTGGTTGGAGGCTTTGGTTCAGGCTATGGTCCGGAGTGAGGAGGGATGGCAGGCGGGCGCCTCCTTCTGCGAAGCAGTAATGCTAGCAAAGGAGGAGGCCGACCACATCAGGCAAAGGTAACGGGCGCACGCCCCAGCCACCGCCGGGATTCCGATCCCGATTTACGATTTGATTTATTTATTTTAGCCACGGCCGTAGGCGCGGGTTTGCGGACGGCGTGTAATGGGTAGCACGCTGTCCGATCGTCCGGTAACCGACCGGACCGAGCCCAAGTCGTCGACGGCGCGTACTGTTCCCGCGCGCCTCAACGAGCTGTCAGCAAAGCGTAGAGGCACAGCCTGCTAGCTGCAGGCAGGCAAGGGCCGTTGTCTGAGAGGAAGGCTTAGCCCCGGTATGATAGGCAACGAAGGAACGGGGTAGGTTTTTAGTTAGTAAGAGTCTGACATTATTTCCCGCTCCACCCAAGGGCGGGATTTGTCATTGGATGATTTTAACTACCCCAAAAAAAAAAAAATCCAGACCTCAGATCTGGATAAACTATCAGCAGGCCATACAAAAATATATTTGTTCAATAAAAATCACTGCGCCTACCTTGCCGTCGTTACTGTATACCAGCTTAACTTTCAGAAAATCTGTTTGTCGTTCGCATTCCTTTTGTACCTCATACGCAAAATCGCTAATTAATGTACCGGTTCTGGCCGAACAACCCCTTTGACGAAATTAACAGGATGTTTTCGCTAACAAATTGACGTCGCACCTGCGTCACACTCACTGTTGCGGAAAATATGACGCTTGATCGTACATTTGGTCTTTATTTGTGTTATTTTTATGTACCACGTGTGGGTGTGGCTTTTTATAGAACTGGTTTCCTTTTTTAAATGTAAGCGTTAATTGGACTACGTAAAGAACGTAAGGCCTATTGTCCACGGATACGGTAGCATTATGCCGTCGTATCGTTGCAGCTTCGTCGACAAAGTTTCATAATTTTGTATGTAAACGTAGGCATACGCCAAGAAATTATGTCGAATTCGCGTCTATGAACGTACACTGTTCTCTGAAAAACACTTCTTCATAATGAATATCACGGATATTCCTCTTTGCAAAGGATACATGGAGTTAGAAGAAACTGTCGCACATGTGCTCCTCGAGTTCACAGCTGTTAGCGAGATAAGAGCATGAACCTTGGGAGCACCGAGTTCACTCATAGACGCCCTGAGCACACTGCACCAGAGACTCGTCTGTTTCTGGAGTGATGTGGGCTGGTTTAGTAAAGGCCGCCACGGCCCACGCACAATGGTTTGCTAAGGACTAAGTGCGGAAACCAGACCATAAAGATGACGCGTCTATGAAGCGTTCGTGGACAGTAGACTTTAATGTTGATCAGTTACATAAATATAGAGGGTATAAGTATTAGCTTTAAATATAGTATTAGGTTCCGCCCCAATTTCACATGGGTGTCATCATGTTTACGTAAGCCGGACTGATATTGAGGGTACAAAGTATTTGACCTACGTTAATCTATACTAGAATATCCTCTATAAATGGAAAAAGGGTATTATTCATCCCTAATTTCTTTACTTAGGGTGATTTTATGGTGCGTGTATAAGCATATACTGCTTACAATAGGTTCACAGGTGTACCCCGCTCAGAGCTATACGCCTTTGTAATTACCCCTTCTTCACAGAGTTAGAGCATTTCATCATCAACTTTCTTTTTAACACCATATGTCTAAAACCATACGTCAAGTTTTTACAAATTGGTATTGCTTCTTCTTTCAGTCATTTTAATTCACTGCAGAGAAAAGGCCATAATATTCTATAACTTTGACGATCCTAATAATAAATACAAATACTATATTATTCAATTATTATACACCAAAATTTTCATCATGAATTACTCTGTATATTGACTCTACAGAGAGATTCATTCATTTATAAATCTTAACTCAGACGATAGCGACGTACCACCAGCGAACACTAGTCACTAACTCCTATAAGTGAGTTTACAATCCAAAAGAGTGTCATTGAATGAAAATGCTTCAATTTCAAACGCCCTGAAAAATATTGTAGCCACTAAAATTATCTATATACCCACAAAATCTATCAACTAATAAAATTAAACGCAGCCATTTTGATTCTCCTGTAACGGGCACACAATTGTTGATTTACATTTCAAGCGAGATATCGAGAGCCAATTAGAATAAAGCAGCGTCTAGAATTATAATGTGATTGCCGCAGTTTGCAGGTTACAACCCAATAACGGCCACCTGTACCCATAACGTTTGATGCCTGTGTGTTGGCCTTCGAATACCAATTTGGGTTCTGTATAATATGTATCAATTAAGGTTTGTAGGGCACCTCTAGGATAGGTTCCCCGTCTTAATTTTATGTGAATATATAGAGGTTGAGTTCAATGTCTGGCCAAAATGCCTACTGTGATCCAGTCTACGAGATAAGTTATTTAACTATTGGTAGTTGGTACAGTCAGCGGTATCAGTTGGGTAACCCTCTCACATTTAGTTTCCTTAGAAAAGAGAGTACAACCAGTTGAAGCTGCTGCCTGTACCTACTAGGTCACTGTTGCTACCTTCAAATCTGTACTACTCTAAAGCCTGGCTTTCACAAGCTCAGTAGCTGGCGGTCAATGAAGGACAGTTACTGTCTGACAGCTACTAGGCCCTTGAAAACACCGATCAATACAACTGCAACTTTGTTTTAAAAGCTATGGGGCCTGTGAAAAACAGGCTTAAGTAATGAATAACTTTCGAAGAAATTGCTAATTAGATTGCTATTTTTGTTTAAGGCATATTGTATTTTTTTTTTTACTTTCCACGAAATATTTTCGCCGTCCGTCGAATCTCGACTACATCTGCCGACCCTATTACTTTTTTTTTATTCAAATATTCCAACATTCTTTTCCTTTTTATATTAGTATCGTTTACAGTTCTTTTTACTTCACAAGGAAAAGCTTTTTATTCTGGACTCTTAAAATAGAAAATTAAATTTTATGTTGAGCACTGTTTCAATTAGGAAAGTTCATGGTAATAGCTGTTGGCTTGTATGTCGTTGATTCTACAATAACGCCTTATTAAAAGAATAAAAATGTATGGTTATTTTCTTAATAAAATGGCTTTTTCATTCTAGTTATTGAATTAATATTAAACGCCAGTATTTTGTAAGCTTGGGTTTTTTTTTAGAACGCATTGTTATCATAAGTAGTGTGCAATGGACTGCGAAAATTTTCAAAAGAGTTACCGCGGTTCTTTAACGTAATAATCAACTGCACGAATGAGCTTTGGTTAGTAAAAGTTTAACACATCCTTCGCTCCACCCAGAGAGGGAGATTTATCTACTTAACTAAACGCAAACAATCTTGATGTCTCTTAATAAAAAAAAAATCGTATAAAAGATATAGAAAGACTGATTATTTAAATTTAGTTAATTAACAAACATCAGTTTAGGTAAATAACTAATTGTAAACATTTCTAAATTAGATAAAAGACAAGTGAAGATTGCTTACATTTAATTAAGTACTTAGGTAATATTTGTTTAGACAAATGGAGTATAAAGTAATTACAGTCAAATTATGTTCAAGTTTTCTTTCAAGTATAACCTGTTTATGAAAATCAGGCATATAAGTGTAATCAATTTCAATTTATTTATTTTCACAAATTGACAACAACCTTAAACTTGTTTACAAATAGTTTAGCTTACTTATTTTCTAAAAATACACATCATACAATCTGTTGCCAGGCCCCGCCACCAACGGACAGCTCACGGCTCGGCGCGGGCGCAGCGGCCGTCGCCAACGCAGCTGGGCACGAACTGGCCGACTTCTCACACAGAGAGCTGTTATTTGGACTCACCACCACTGGTAACGACACTAATCACCAACAACTTCATTATTAGCAATCGAATCCTGAAGACGAACAATAAAGATACTGGATTGTTGCAAGGTACATACATTATGCGTATAGCTAAGGAGTGGAATTACCTGTCTGTGTTTCTTGATAGCTATAACCTAGAGTCTTCAAGTCAAGAGTGAATAGGTAACTTCCAGGCAAGCGTGCTCCATTGTCAGCCACATCATCGCTTACCATCAGGTGAGATAGTGTATAATGAAAAATAGGATAGATAGATAGACACCAGGAAGCTTAACTGACAATTGGGTTTTATCGATCTTCAAACTTGTGTGTACATAATTACCTAAAATAGCATAAATTTTGGCCTGTAATGTTCCCACGGCACAGGCCTCCTCTTAGTAGAGATTGACCCGTAATCTATGTGAGTTCAGTGTGGGTTAGCTTAATTCGCCGTTTTCTTTCCTATAAATGGCGCTATTCAACTAGCCACCCGAATGATAATTCAGCCATTCAATCAAATAGCGAAGTAAATGTCTTGTCCGCGTGGTGGATTACGACCCATACCGTCTCATAGAGAGGAGGCCTCCGTCCCAGCAGTGGGGACATTATAAGGCTGATTATGCTTATTATTATGCATTGCTGGATTGACGATGGTCATAATTAAAATAAGGGAACCCCGCGGAGGGGCTCTTATTTCTATCGGCCAGACTTAAAGGGACCTCATATAAAGGAGATAACGTATCGGCTGAATATCATTTAGGTCTTTAGTTGCATTATGCCATTTAGTTATTAGGCTGGCTGCAACTAATCTATAAGTTAGGGCCGAAACACATAACCGCATTGCGGCCCATAAGTGTAAGTACACAATGACAATATACAACACACAAACAAACAGAGAGAGAGGAATAGATAAGGGGATGAAAGAAAAAAATATTTTTATTTTCCTACCACGTCACAATTTGGGTGAGATTAGAAACTTGGTAACCTAGCTGACTACAGTAAAAGTACCTACCAGTAACCCTAGCACTATGTCAAGTCTCAAGTACCTCTCCTCCTTACTCGTACACAAGGTATTTCTTGTCGTACAAATAAACAGACGTAATATACGGTGTTAATATCTGTCTTAATTACGTCTCCATTTAAATTTATGAATTAGACTATTTATTTCAATCCTCGTTTTATGTAAGCCGTATAACAGAACGACATACAGAGCTTCTATTTAATGGTTCCAAGTATTGTAGTTATAATTCACATAGCGTCAACAAACTTCAGAATAAATTAATTGAGGCTTCGGAAGCAAATGATAAATACATGTAAATGAGAGGCATGCCTTCCTTGCAGAATCTTACCTGGAATTCAACGCCCAAGACTTGGAGTTTGGCTTCAACGAGAGCCGACGGGACCGCATTCTTCGCACATTCGTCCGGAACGCATACTATTACCACCTCAACGAGATCTACTCGACCTTGAAGAATGAGTACACGGACTGGGACAAGCCCGTCCAGAACCCACTCAGTGTGCGTGACGCCACGCTCGAGGTGAGTCATGACTCACGACACTCATGTCGCCGCGCAAGTCTGTTTACATCACGCAATATGGATGACAGCCCATCAAGTGTGGGCTGTTTATGTTGTAATGTACCGTAATTTGTCTGACCTTGACTTCCACGTGTAATTGAAATAATAACTCAACAGAAGCCAGTTGATCCCTTTGATAGCTTTGTATAAATTTCATTATCTTCCTGAGATGTTAATACAAGCGACGCCAGTGTTATTAAAAAATAAGGGGATACAAGAACAGACGCACTTATTCCCAAAACGCCTCATTCACAGACAAATACTTGAAATGTCATTGCGAATGTAATTGAGAAAATCTTTTAATATTGCGAATACAAATAGAAACAACGTGATATTAGCCTTGTACATTGGCGTGTTTGAATATGAGATCAGCAGTAATGGAATAAGGATCTAGAGTTTTCTGTTTGTCTTTTGTTTTTGTGTTTTGAATATGGAACAAAACACGATTAGCATCATCGATAGAAGTTGTTGAAAGTTGATAACTGTGGGCTGAGTTGACGTTAGTTGAGCGCGCGGTTTGGCCCGACGTCGGCGTTTGCTCCGCAGACGATCTCAATTTAAGCCTCAAGTGGTTTCGCTCCTCACCGAACGCTCCTTGGTCGTACAAAGGGAGTTAATGACGCCGGCGCACGATGAATACACGATGGCTGCGTTGAAAGGCTTTATTGGAAAATACTTGCAACGCCTAATAACACGATGACATTGTTATGATTCAGCTGACGGCTTTACTAATTGTAGCTTAAGTTAAGTTCTGGTTAAATTGATGGCAATGTATATTTACAGTAGTGTTTCTAGTAAATGATGTTGGTGGGAAATAATAATCAAAAATTGATATTTTTGACACAATAACACAAATTATGCCTGTTATTTATGTCTATTTTGATAAATAGACATGAAGAACACGCATAATTTGCGTTGTTGTTTTATTCACGAAAATATATTAAAAGAGCAGATATTTTTCGTATAAAAATAATGAATGCTGCTTTTAAAATAAATCTGCATTTCACGAAGTTCAAGCGAAAGTTGAATGTTGAAAATGTCAGCTATTATCAACTCCTTTATTTTTTTTGAAATGACATTCTGTTCTTTATTTATAAATTATTTATTGTGCACCACATTAACAAAAAATATAGGACAAACATTATTATAAATAAGAGTACAAGCTTATTCTCTTTATTGGGGCTTTATTTCCAACATCAAATGGTTAATAATGTTAAATTCGTATTGAATTTTTGCTAATTGTGTGCAGGTGCTAAGTGACGGGCGGACTGCGGCGCCATTAATAAGACTGGGCTATCTCCATGCGTTAAGAGGGGGCACCACTTACTTCACGCATTTCCATCATCTATCGCAAGAAAAAGATTATCCTCAGGTAAGAATTTTCTTTTTCCTTCTTCTAAAGGGCTTTTGAACAAGGAAGATATTAATGTGAAGAACAAGGGCCTAAAAGTGGCCATGGCCTCGTAAAACTATTGACAGACGTACTGTTAGAGTCCAAGTTCTTCCGTAGAAAAAAAAAACATGCACGCAGTCAGAGCTTACAAAAATAGGATCACGATCCATCCTAATAAACTATCATAAAAATGATGAAAACCAAGACTTTCAGGAAGCTTATAAGGCACTGCCCACAAGACTTGATTCTATGACAGTAGAATTTCATAAAACGGATTGAAGTAGGTGCATTAGTGTGTGCATACTAAGTTTACCAACATTATATTTGAACACAACAGATGCTGAATGGCAATGAGTGGACCGATTACATCAGTAAAAGAGAAAAAGAAAATAGTGAATGGGAGGATTATTAAGTCAACTAAATGGTATTAGCGAAAATCTTATATTCCACTTCATTGCACTTAATTTAACTATTGCCTCAAAATCTACGTGAATGTGACTGTTCTTTTGTGATTTAGTACTTAGTTAAAATTTACTTAGACATTGTTACTTTAATGCACTCATAAAATCATAATTATAATTTGACGAGAATAGAACTAAGGCAAGTCGAGTCAGAAGTGTACACAGCTCCACTCGCTGCTCCTCATCTTGCAAACTTTCGATGAGATCACTCCACAAATCTGGACATTTGTGGGTTAAGTGTACTGCTAACATTAAAGAAAGCAATAAATTAAAATTAATCTTTCGCAATTCATCCATAATACCCGCATTCAATAAGGTACGTCAAAATAGTCGATGCTCCTTTTTATTTTTGTTGCAAAAAAAA
This sequence comes from Leucania comma, assembly GCA_958295575.1. NCBI lineage: Eukaryota > Metazoa > Arthropoda > Insecta > Lepidoptera > Noctuidae > Leucania > Leucania comma. The sequence goes on from OY282468.1 coordinate 11,927,894, forward strand.
ATTCAAGAGGTGTCCGGGGATAAAACCATATTTCTCCAAAATTCCCGGGATTTTTGCCGTGTTTATCCGGTGTCGGCAATTTAGCCCTAACCATAACCATCCATAATAATTTGAGCGCACAATTTAAAGAATAAAATCGTCAGATGAGATACCAAGTGCAAATAATATTTCCCTCGTGTAAAAAACCTATATGGTACTGGTTCACGTATGTAGGTAATATTAGCCGGTTGGTATGTATATCGGCGACATGCACACTCAACATAACGGAAATCTTGGCAAAGGCTTATCAACTGGGATGGTTGCGTAGCACTTTTCTTCTCAAGTTGTTAATCTTCGTTTATGTCGACCATAAACTCTCGTTTGAAATAGATTTAGTAAACTGAATCGACAAACAAACAGCTATATTTTGTAAAGTAACTTTCACAAGTAAACAGACTAAAGTTATTCTGATTGAAGGGAGCGTCAGTAAGTTTTCTATTGACTTAAGTTTTAAAGCTTTGATTAGCAGTTTTTGGCTAAAAGCCTAAATTATAAGCACTTTCGGCCAAAAATGTTCGATCAACTTTTGACGGCCCAAAATATCGCTCATCCTACAGAACAATGGCGTAATTACATTTTGACCATATTTCAAGAGAAAGTTTTTAAGGTTTGGAGAGTTTTTTAATAATGAAATGGATTATTTATATTTTTTTTTTAAAATTTATTTGTTTATAATTTTGAAGTTAATTTGTTGTAAGTTTGTGTGTATGGTAATCTTTCAAACTAGTGAATCTAAAATTCTTTCATCAGTAGAATGCCAATTTATCATAAATTATATGAGTGACATAGGTTATGTATTTTCTACAGCCCTGCGGGAAAAATTGATGTCATAAATTAATAATATTTATAAAGATTCGCGAGTTTTTTTGAACGTACTAATCTAAGGAACATTATAAGGCTCGAATTAAAAAGCTATTTTAGTGTTGGATAGCCTATTTATCGAGGAAGGCTTCACATAATACTACGGCCCACGGGAACCAAAAACGTATTTATGTAAGTTTATATTGTATACTAAATCCTACCCTCGAATGTGATCCCTCACTGTCACTCAAAGGTTTGCTGGGAGAAAACTCATTGTTGAGTTAAGCTCGTCTTTGTACATGAATAATTATCAAAGCACTGCATTTAATATTAATTTTTGTGTACAGCAAATAATAATTAAATAAAAAAGAAAAATGCTGGTGAAATCGCGTGGCACAGTTAGTAGAAACTAAAACAAATATTTGTCTTTGCAGTTATCACATCATTGTTCTTTTGGGTGAGCAATATATTGAATATTTAATATATCTGCAGAAATTTTTATTATTTATATTATTTACAGTTTTTACATATAAAAAAATATTTAGCTATCCTTGTAAATATATTTACACTAAACAAAAAAATCCTTAAGAACTAACTAAATGAAATCTATAGTATGGCATCAAAAAACTCCTCCGCATCGCTGTCGACTGGTAATGAACCCAAAAGGCTGGCAGCATTACTATGCTCTATGGTATTCTAATAAATTGAACGTTGACTAGAATACTATTATCAGGCTATGACATGATACACATGGCAAAGCAGGAAATAGACAAGCACTAGGTTGTTATAGCAACCGATGACAGATCTGCGGTTGTCAAATCGTGTCGACACACGTGCGGTTGGTCGATGTCTCTATATATCTATACACCTGTTTGTTATTTCGACAACCCTAGTACCGGCACTTGAACGGACTTGTTAATAGGCTATGCGGGCTTTTGGTTTAGATTGGGGTCAAGTTTGACGGTTAGTGCTAAGGGTAATGCAGTACGTAGCTGTGGTTTACGTCTTTGTGAATGTTCCTACGAATCTCATCTTGCTATAAAGTCTGTGTGGCTTTGAGTTTACAGAACTTAATGCTGAAATGAAGAGTGGAGGAGATAGCTAGCGATTTTGTGTTGTTAGAAAACCAACTGCTGTAGATATTAATGTATATCGCTAAATCAATCTATAAAGCTCAAAGTACACAGGTATAATGCGTCAATGTACATAACATCGAAATAATTGATCTACGAATAAATACTTTATTATAATTATTTACATAATTAAAAATATTTAACCAATTATAATATGCTTACAAACCAAAAAATTTAGGTACATTATACAAACTGAGAATGATAATAATAATATGTACAAACGAGTACATTAAATAAATCGTTTGGGATTAAAAAATCTATAAAATGTAACAATTAAAAAAAAAACGTTATTGCTACATTGACATGATCGCGTCGCACCTTCTTATGAAGCCTTTAAACAAAGCCAACATAAACTGAAATGTAGATAAGCTACTGTATATTTATTATTATACAGAGGCCAGGTTCGGTTCACGGGGAGGAGCTGCCATACTACCTGGGGGTGCCGGTCTCCTTGACGCATCATCAGCAAAACTTCACTCAACAGGAGCAACGCGTGTCCAAACTGTGCATCCATTACATCTCCAACTTCGTCAGATATGGGTAAGAACCTTTTCAGTTTTTTAATGGCATAAAATACAGTGAAAGTTAAGTATTTACCTACTTTTAATTGACTAGACATCAAAATTATTATCCAATTCATTCAGAAATCAGAATCGTTTACTTCAAATAGACCAATTACAGGCACTTTTGAATTGTCAAAAAGTCTGAAAAAAAAGTGAGGTCCTCCCTTTTTTGCCCCGCCTGGGCGGGACTTCCACCGTGTGCACAATTTTGTGTTTCAAGCGATCCGTTCAATGGTGACACCCGAGGGTTTCTTCCGCCCGAAACCGAAACAAGAACCTTTCAAACTGGCCATGTCCGGTGAGGACCTGCGTCAGTGTGTGGATAGTAAAGACACCGTGGTGCCTCTTTAGCCACTCCACAAAGACTTATATTAAGACAGTCCTAAGCGTCCTCTGGTAACATAATTATTTTCATTAAATCTATTTATAATGATTTTTTTTTTATGTAGATCTTAAAACAGATAAAAACGATTGAACAATCTCCATGGGAAGCAGATGGCTTTTTAATTTAATGTCAACTGCGGAGATAGCTCTTAGCATCGCAGCTAAGTAACAGCTGAGGGCGCTCCATAGCGGGACTCAAGCTTCGGGGAAGGGGGAAGATAGAATTCCAATCTCGTTTGGTATGATGGAAAACAATGAACGAATGGAAAAGCAACTTGAATGTAAACTGTCCGCAAAGAACATTTATATTATACTAACTTCAGTCAGCGGCTTAGCCCGCGAAAAAACGCCCTTAGAATAATAGTTTCGTAAAATCCGCGGAGGGATTTAGCGGACGTCTACACCCTATAAGGAACCTACCTGCCAAATTTTAAGTTTGTAGGTGTTATAGTTTCTGAGACTTTGTGATTAATCAGTGAGTGGGCATTTCGCTTTTATATATATATATATATACTAGCTTCTGCCAGCGGCTCCGCCCTCGTGAAATTCGGTTTACCTCCTTATGGGTTGAGTTTCGTAAAATCCGTTCTTAGCTGACGTTACACCCTATAAGGAACCTGCCTGCCTAAGTTTGTAGGCGTTAGAGTTTCTGAGATTTCGTGATTAATCAGTGAGTCGCTTTTATATATATATAGATATACATACTCGTAAGGAAAAAGTCTTAACTCAATAACTGACTCATCAACGCACATATCAAACTTTTGGATCTAGAACGCTGTTTCGTGCAAAGGTTTTTATGATGATGAAACTATAAACCTACAAACTTAAAATTTTGCAGGTAGATTCCTTATAAGGTGTAGACATCCGCTAAGAACGGATTTTACGAAACTCCACCCCTAAGGGGGTAAAACGGAGGTTGGAAATTTGTATGGACAAACCGACATTCACGCGCGAGATGCCACTGGCAGAAACTAGTAGTCTTATAAAAATGGGTCGGGAATAATTGTAGTCAATGTATGGAAAAACAATGGCTTAAGTAAAAAAATACACCTACGTGTATAAATATATATTTTATCGAGATTTAGGAACATCTCATACTTCACCCAAACTTTCCGAATGAAATATTTTGTTGTATTTCTGTTTTACCCTTAAAGCCCGACAAACAACTTATATGAAAAACGATTTCGGTGTTATCTCGTGCTTTCGTACAAAAAGGATTCAATAATATGTAAGGAATATCTTTGTGCGTGGGCTGAAAATTAACTTCACGTACCTACAGATCAGTGATTCTCAATCAGTGATCCATCGACCATTGGTGGTCCGCAAGAGCTAAAATATGGTCCGTGACAGGTCTAAAAATTCCAGACTTTAAACAAAACGTTACATTGATGTGAACTGATATTAAGTTTTTTATTAGAAATGTTTTATTTTCTATAGTATGTTATTATTTAATTAATACAGAGCGATGTATACCTTGTCGATGCACTATCTAAGTCCAGTCTATAGTGGGCTAGTAGCTTCAATGTGGCTGTCGGCTTACATCAAGATGCCCAGAACATGGGCAGCATAGCCATGTCGCATAGCAGTGCTGATTCGTTGACCGGAGAAAATCCCAGCCCTCTGGTCACGTTAAGAGTCAACTAACTGTTTGCTAATTTCACGACCACCTCGATGAGATCTCGGACCCCATGGGGTCACACTTAAATAATGGTCCAAGTGTTTTTTATAGTTTGTAAAAATCACTAAAACGTTTAAAAGAACTTTAATATTGGAAGTCGGTATTAAATAACGATAAAAATACCAGAAACACAACTTCCAAACTTAAATGTTATTTTAAACGTTTTAGTGTTTTTTGTAATAATCGGTTGATTTTTTCTGTTTTAAAGGATTAAATTTTTTTAATTACCATACTTTTCTTCTGATCATACTAACACTAACCGGTCCCTGATAACAAAAGAAATCAAAGAGGTCCCTGACCTAAAAAAGATTGAGAACCACTGCTATAGATCAATCGGTATTGAGCCATAAACCGCAAGTAAATATGTCTATGTAAAAGGTTCACCTTTACCTTGAAGACGCACAACTATTTTAGTGGATAAAGTCAAGAATTTTGTGGTAATGGAAGGCATTCCAAATTGAATTTGTTGCGAAAGATCTTCCAATGAGGGTTTAATTACGTAGCAGTTTGCAGTGAAATATTTAATTAAGGGCTGATTTTAGTATCGTCAGTATTTTTATTAAATATTGATACGACGTTCAGCCAGCTTGATTGTAGAACAAGTTTAAAATCACAACTAGCATTCCCCGCGGTTTCACTCGCGTCTTTCAGTTTTAGCGGGTTTTTTAAATAGCCTTCTCCGATAAATGGGCTATCCAACACTAAAATTATTTAATTTTATTTCGAACCTAAAGTAAGCGCGTTGAAACAAATAAACTTCAGCATTGTAATATTAGTATAGACGACATAAATATTATTTGATCAAGATTCGTAGTTTTTACTCAGAATACCTACGGCAAACACGAACGATACTAAATAGAAAAATGAAAAAAAAAACCTTCAAATGTATAATTTTTCTTTAGAAATCCAAATGATCCGTCGGCAACGCCACCTCCAAGTCCGATGCTGGGCGAGGCTCCCCGGCTGGGCCCCGACCAGACGCCGTACTGGGACACGTACGACACCATCAACCAGCTCTACATGGAGATCAGTACGTAACTCCACCCATACATATATAAAACAGATATATTTTATGTCACAGCCGACGAAAAACTTCCTGATTAGTTTATACGAATACATATGATACCATGCCAGATGCCAGTTTATGGACCTTTCCGATTTTCCTTTATAGCTCGACACACTCTATGTCGTACAGTAAAATAAATGGAACTCAGGAAAGTTTCGTACTCGTGTAGTTGTGAAGATCAGCATCTGTTAACACTACAACCGTATAAACACAATTAGTATGGATTTCAGCATTGTGCCTCTAGGAATTTGGAGTCGGTCATTTAAAACTTTAGGGTCGCCCTCGTGACCGTTGCGGTCACGGTTCGGGCTCATTTGTTTCAATTGTGTGGTGCGGCGCGCGCAGGTAGCAAGCCGGAGATGCGCAGCCATTACCGCGGGCACAAGATGTCGCTGTGGCTATCGCTCATCCCGCAGCTGCACCGGCCTGGTTCCGAGCTGCCCGACGCTGCCATGCGCCACCATCACTTCCAGGAGGACAACGCTAACTACTATGAAGGTATTGTACTTAAATTCAGTTAATTGATACTCTTGATTTAATAATGCAGTTGATAAATGGACTTCTGTGATGCAGGAGCGGTACGGGCGCAGTCGATGTCGCGCGCACATGTGCCTCACGTGGTGGAATTGGAGGGGGGCGCGCGGGGTGGTGCGCGCAGCACTGTGCCACCACGGGCTGCGCCACCACGTCCTGCGCCCGCAGCGCCCCCCTCCACCGAGTGTCCACCCAATGCTACTGCACCGCCCGTGCACCCTGACGACGCGCTGCTGCGCCGCCTCGCCTCCTCACACTATCAGTCCTATACGGCAGCGCTAACCGTCACTATCGCCGTTGGCTGCTTCCTCTTGTTACTTAATGTGCTCATCTTCGCCGGCATCTACCACCAGCGCGGCTCGCGTCCGCGCCGCTCCAAGGACGACCTCGCTGAGGCAGGCAGTTCCTCGTCTTCGGACAACTATGACGGGAAGCTCGATTACGAAGTGCGTGCGTTTGACGGCAAAGGGTTTGGGTTTGAGTGCAAATCGGCCCACGTGCCGCGCGGTGTAGGCTCTAAATTTGACCTGCGGACGTTGTCGGACTGCGGTGAGCCCACGTTCGGCGAGTACAGCTGCTATGACGAGAAGCACCGTGCGGCGCGCAGCTCCATGCCCGACGTAAGCGTGGGCAGCGCTATTGAGGCGGGTAGTGTGGTGTGCATCGACACGCAGAAGCCTGACATACAGAAGCTCGACCCGGCGCGGGCCGGGGACCCGGTGGGGCGCACCAGCACGTTCGAGCCGCGTGTGGTGGACAGCTCCACGCAGGTAAAGTTTGGGCCGGATGGCGCGGAGGCCGCGGGCGACGAGGGGGAGGGGGGCGGCATCCTACGCACGCCCGCGCCGCCCGCCGCGCCCGCGCCGCCCGGCATCATGAAGAAGCGCGTGCAGATACAGGAGATATCTGTATGAGGGTTCCTGGACGCCGCCGCCGAGGTCGTGGTCAACAAGCGGACTAAGTTGTGATGTGTGAAGTCGTGCGAATGTGTACATAGAACCATGTGTGTACTTATCTCGAGTGCGTGTAAATATAATTGTATCTAATAATAATGATATGTGAGTGCTCGTTAATTAGAACCAAGGCCGTGAGTTAGCTCCACTAATTACTGCAGTACAGTGCTGTGACGTAGTGCGACACGTCTTCATTTTCCGCTCTATTTCCCGTTGGACTGAGAATGTAAGAATACTAAAAGCGGGTAAAGTGAGCGTCGATGTGATGTGATTCATAATGGAGGAACGTTATGCAATGAATAGATAACGCCAGGTGTTACCTACACGAATATTTTTCAGCTATATGCAAATATCCATGCTACACTAGGTGAAACGCACTTGGCAAAAAAAAAATGACATCAATTGTCTGGGAAATCTAAAAAGATACGATTTGATGGCCTACTTACTTAATTGATGGTTTATATATGATAATGGTGTGAAAGGGATCTTGTTTGATTCACTGTGAAAGGCAAACTTGGCTCGAGTCCTACTATCAAATCTTTGAAATATTATATACATGCAAGTTGCCTTTTATGGTAATAATATGCCAGTTCTAAGTTATTTCTACTGTCGGATATAGAATGAAGGAATTGTAGGCTCTTGTGAATATATACGTATTTAATAAATGTGAATATAACAATAAATTAGTGACAAAAGACTTAACAACAAACCGGCACTAGCTGTACATACTTATATCAAACGAAGAGGTTCAGGTATGTAGGGTAAAAACTAATTAATAAAACATTGTTTAAAAAACATCGCATATGTTGTAATTTTTTGTAAAGTTACTTTTAAGTGAGGTGTATTAATTTGAGTAGTTTTTGATAAGTAAATATTGAAAACTTATTACTTAATGGACGAGTACACAGAGAGCTCTAACACACTAGTCCACGCTTTACAATAAACTCTCAAAAAGGTAATCAGGGTAATAGACGACACAGTCAACTCTTCGGTCCTCCAAAATAAGCCCCATTGAGTATCTCTCCAGAGGTTCATATAAAAGATAAGCATAAAGGGTTCATATAGCAAGGGTTCTTTTTATAAACCTAATAATTTTCTTAAGGTCATACAAAAATGGAATCAGCAGAGCTGTGTACTCAGCAAATCACCAATTAGTCCTTCATTGTGCGTGAAATACGTCTCTTTTATATTACTCTGTTACCAGCGATCGTGCTTTATCTTCGTGATATATATCTATTGAAACTTACTGAGATGTCAGGAGATTTTCTCTTATGACGACATCTTCAAGAAAATTGATAAAAAAACGCTGATTCTTTCCAAATATCAGGTATTATACTCTCATCTCCCATAAATTCCTAGTACTCGTCCATATTTTTATCTTCACAGGAATTGATGACGATTAACTTTAAATGGTGAGTAATATTTAATACTTACACCATTTTCCACATTGTGACAAAATGTGAACTGTAATAAATTGAATTTATTTACCACATTGTAGTCTTAATAATTAATTATTATTATTATTGGTGAAATGTAAAACAAATTAAAATGTAGGTAAACTGGAATTGACTATTAGTGTAGAGCCACTGTTAATTAAATTGTATTATTTACCTTATACATTTTTTTACCTCAATTAAATATAATTTATTGAATATATATTTTAAATGATGTGTAATGAATGCCAATACTTTTCCACGTGCCAAACTATATACAGAATATTTATTCAATATGTTTTTTGAGGCTTTCGGGTGGGAGAGTCAATTTTGAATAAACGCCAGAAAGGGTTCTTCCTAACCTCCACGGCACTGTTTTGAAATAAATGGAAATGTACTGAATTAAATATTTAGTTTATTTGTCAAAGAATTTTGTAAGATATTTATATCGATTCGACATTTTATTAGCACATAAAGTGTATTATTTCGAACAAAAAATGGTGTGGGAGAGAGCTTGCCACATTATAAGAAGCTCTTTAAAAACCAATAATTTAATTTGTTGCATCTCTAATGGTTTTGAGTACCCGATTATTACTCGTAAGTAGTGATGATTTAGAGATATAATATTGAGTTTTTACATCGATCAATGAAAAATATTTATAAAATATTGACTTAGGAAATATTTATATATGTATAAGGTATCATTTGACATCCTTAGAGGAATTGTGTAATTAAGTTGTTACAAATTACTGATATGTTTATGATTGTTAACTATAATTTTATGGATATGTTACAAACAACTAGTTTATAGTAAAACGTTTCATAATGTTTCTACACGCTGAACATCAACATTTTGTTACAATTTGGTGTTTAATGGAATGCATAAAATATGGTGTCGAATAAAGAATTGAAATTTAAACATTTTTTTATTCTATAATCTTTACTACCAAGAACACACCTGACAAATCACAATATGGCAGAGATTTAATAACTCTTACAATTTTCCTGAAACGAAAACTGATCGTTTACCTGGCACGTTATTCAAAGCGTATCGCAATTAATAATATAATAATATTCCACAACTATCACACAACGTCGTCTAGTCCCAAGCTAAGCAGAGCTTGTGTTTTGGGTACTAGAAAACTGATAAGCATACTTATATATTTCTAAATACATACATATGATAGATAAATCATACCCAGACACAACAAATTACCGTGTTCATCACACAAACATTTGTCCTGGGTTGGAATCGAACCCACGACCTCCGGTATAGCAGTCAGGGCCACTAACTACTAGACCAACAAGCCAGTCTAAAAATTATATTGATGAAGCTTGAACTTTCGAATTAAATGAAATATTTGCTGCTAAGTAAACAATGTAAACGTAATTGTTGAATTTGTACCTATATATCAAAACTCTAGTCCAAAGGTTTTCATTTTGAACTAAACCTGCGGTTTGCTTTCACACAATCCACAAAGATTAATAATAAATTGAACTAGGAATAAATGAAAACGCCGAGAGAACTACAAGGTAGAATAATGAAAGTGCTGATTCCCGAGCCACCGCCGCGTGATAATTCATTTAATTTGTTCAGTTACTTACTTTGCGACAAAGCGAGGTGCTGTGTTTGGACTCGGGCGGTCTAATTTGCCTCAACACACACCCCCCTGTGATTAATTCATGGCGAACCAACTAAATCCATTCCCACTATTCAGAGAGATGTATGACGAAGGGAATCAGAGGTCATTAATTCTGGACGCGCCATCACTTGTTGCTTATTCAAACACATAAATTATACCCTGGATTAAAAATATCCGCACTCGCTCGCTTCAGATGGGTCCCTAATATGAATAAATTAGTTAATCTTATGGAAACTCTGTGCAGTCCCGCGTTGCTTGGATGTTCTCGGATTAGGCGGACACGTAAGCTTGCTATGTTCGCAATATTGGAAAAGTTTACCGAAGAATACAGGATTACAAAAGTTCTAGGCGGCACTGTGACGACGGAACATCAACTTACAACTTCGTAGGTAGCCATCGAATACTAGTCTACGTCTATTTCTTTTTAGAGTTCCGTACCTCAAAAGAAAAAAGGGAACCCTTACAGGATTACTCTGTTGCCCGTCTGTCTGTCTTTCTATCAAGACCCCTTATATCGGGAACCCATGGAGGTATTGAGTTGAAATTAAAATCATAATATATTCAAGTCAGCAGGCCTGTAAAATAATCAAACTTTAAAAAAAAAAAGATACGGCCGTGTTTAACATGTAAGTAGGAATTTTAGAATCATTTAGAATTTGAATGATTAGTTCAGGTTGCATCGATAGATGGCGTGGTACAGTTTTCTACATCGCGCTATTAAGATTCTACGGCCACACTATATAACCCCTATATACTTGTAAAAATCCTCTTTCTGCGAAAATATACAGTTGAAACTGGGTTGCAATCTTATTTCTTATGGGGCTCCCTGGTTTCATTCAAAGCCCTGTGGGGACCCTGGCTGGTCATTAGCAGATCAAATAAAATGTGTATGAAGTGTGTGACAAATAATGTCAAATCTTTTGTCACAAAAAAAGTACATTTTGACTCTCAAAGGAATCATAATTCATTTTTTCTGTCCGGAAAAATCTTTGAGACTCGATTGGGAAATCGAACTATTTACATAAGTTACTTTCTATGGAACTCTCGGTGTGCGAGTCCGACTCGAACTTGCCCAGATTTTTTAAATTTGTCAATACTTATGGTCATGAATCCGACAGAATTTAGGTATTAAGAGAGCACTGTGCCGCGCGAGGATCACAATTGGATTTATCGCTATTATGCTAATTCAAATTATGCGGGTAATATTTAAATTCATAGAAGTACTCATCAATTTTCAGCTTGAAGAAACTTGAATTTATTCCAAAAAGTTTCGTGCATCTGAAGAAGGGAACTTCGTCTAGTAGTTATTTCAACTTCAAATTCTTCTCGGGATAGTACCCACCACAATCCCGCTTTATTTTAAGAGCTCGTTTAGTTTGTTTTGTTGTTCGAGTTTCTATAACAACACAGCGATTTTAAGTACGACAATGAGCGGTGATGTGTACTTTAAGTAAGTTTAATTAAATTAGAGAGTGAGATTATTATCCGACTGCGTCAGAAGGAGGGTTATGTGTTTCGAGTGTATGTTTGTGTGTATTCACATATGTAGGTGTGTACATTTTATTGGCACGCCCTGGAGCCCAAACAGCTTTTTGCATTTGAGCTTGCGGTGTCGTAAGATTCGTTTTAGTTGTGAGAGTGTCACTGAGTATGTCAAAATTACAAACATATTATAAAATGGCGTATATTTCACTAAAAATATACGTTATATTTTTTTTGCAAAAGTCTTGTGGGTATCAAAATAACGACTTAAGAAGATGATTTCCAAAGTATTACTCGCTAAAATGTGAGAATTAAAAAAGAGGGAAATTTACTTTCGTTCAATCATAGATAAGACGCTGGCACTACTAACTGTATCAGAGTATTTTTTTGTGTCGTTTTTTAAGGTCGTGTTTTTTGACATTGTCAAGATTTTTTGACAAACTTTTATTTTTTAACACTTTACGATTATTATCTTATGAGCTGCTGCTGTAGGTATGTAATTATTATCTTGTTTTATGTAGAAACAAAAAATCACTAGGCTGTAAAACATAATATTTTCCAACTCTTTTTCAATATGAAGCGAAATAGGAGCTCTCAAACTACTAAAAGTTTTATAAATAAAATTTCGTGTAGCTACAGATGTGAAGTCGTTTACAAAATCTAGGATTTACTAGACCATGAATATTTTAATCAAAAGTAGTTGCCTACTCAGCATTCATTCGAAAACCAGACCGACTCATATACATAAACCCATACATACATGTGAACATGTTAGGATTTTAATCTCTCAATTGATGTCGTTGTAAACAAGCCAACTTCCATTATATAAACAAGCAGTGTGCCGGCGGCGATAAACATTTAAACATACCAAGTTACGGCAAAATAATTGCGTTTCCATTTGGATATGTGAGCGAGTCCAGCTTGTAACGGACGGGGAGAGCGAATCAAGTGGACCGCGAAACCTTCAAATTGAATTTTAAGCATCCAATTTGTTTGCGCGGTGGTGCCGCCTGTACCGGGTTATATCAACGCGGCATCGCGCTACCCGACTACCCGCTACCCGGCGACCCGGCTACCCGTGCCTCCCGCGAGTTCCCACAGTCGTAAAGCGATTTTTCACAGCCGCACTGTGACCTCGAACGGGATTTCGATGAATTATTTATGCACCTACAGCGCGCATGTATTAAAATAAAAACTGCGATTCCATGACAAAATATGAGGCTTTATGGGATTTGGTTTGAGCTGTAATTATTTTCTTTGACTTTGTTTCCTAATAACGGAAATCTAAGATGGTTTTTTAAATAATTCTGAGCTATTTATTAGAGATAACGGTGATTTCTAAGAATTCATTTATTTCCCGAGGCATTAAATTCCTATATGCACGCAACTGAGTAGGTTGTCGAGGTGAGCTTGGTATTTTATATTTCGTAGAACTATTTCACGCCCTCTTGGAATTTCGCTTCGATATCATTTATCTTCAATTCTCAAAATTCTCTACGCAGTCGGGTGCGAACAAATTATAAACGCGAATGTAGATCGAAGTCTGAACGATTTTTGTACATTTATAAAAATAATTTCTGAAAATTCTAAATGTATAAAACATTATTTTTAGATTATATGCGAAAATTGAATACAGTTTATTAAGAATCAGTAACTGAATCGATTCCAATGACTTCTACGCAATGTTATATTTTTTCCCAAAAATATTTAAAAATCGTCACAAAACACATGTCACGGCAAGTCAGAGCGGGCATTAGTGTCAGTGCATAGATGGTTGCAGGAGTGAAACAACCCCTCAGTCGCCCGGATCACCCGGTGACCATGTATTTTTGCGCACAACCAAGTTACATTATATCAAGCTTATATCTTTGTGATTTTGACATGACATAGTTATGAAAGTTTTGTACATAGATTCTTTACTTAAAAATTCTAAACACGTGTTTCGGGTTTCGCATATAGATACTAAAACTTATGTTGTCTATCATCATCATCATCAGCCTTTTAATGTTCCCACTACTGGGACTCAGGCCTCCTCTCTAGAAGAGAGAATGGGCCGTAATCCACCACGCGGGCCCAGTGTGGGTTGGTGGAAGTCACATATCTTCGAATTTTTGGTTCTAGGACATGCTGGTTTCCACACGATGTTTTCCTTCACCGTTTTGAGAGCAGTGGTGATGAAATAAATTACACAAAGTAATGCGCCTGGCTGGGTTTGAACCCGCCACCTACAACTCGTAAGTCGGGGCTGTTACCACTCGGCCACCACTGCTCTCGTTGTCTATGAGGCATGTTTTATTAATCCTATTTAAGTGCCTACCTAATGTTTTGATACTGAAGAGCGCATGAGTGAACAGGAAAATAATCGTGGCAGTTCAGATACATTTTTGTTTGGGAAAAACAGTACGTAGATTCTATATGTAACGGTAAATAAACTGATTCTACAGAAAGATATTTACTTAGGTTGGCTGCAGTGGCCGGGTTGAACTTAAATAAATAATCATATATCTGAGCTTTGAACTCTAAAGATTGTTTTATCGGCAGATTTGTTATCCCGACGTTACCCCTTTCATGAGATATAAGAAGGAAAAATATATTTTGGAAATGTAATGGTTTGATAGATGATTTCCATCGTTTCCGATTTTATATGCGTGGGATAGAAAATAATAGTTTTTATTTTCCTCTTGCCTTTTCGATACATGTAAAAAATTCAATGTAAGGAAAATCTCTTTATTTGATAATTATTACTGTGTAATAGAAGCGAAAAGGAGGAAAATATATATTAAGAATGGTATCGCACAACGTTCGATCCGAATCCGATCCGACAAAAACCAGCCGGAAAACTGTCAATTGCGTAACTATCTCACCGCTTTTAGGTACGCAATTGACAGTTTTCCGTACTAGTGCATAAAAGTGCGCGTGCTCGCCCCCGCCACAATTTATTTACGGCTATGACGGACCATACTTTCACGGGTTTGCATCGGATTCGGATCAGATCCGGATTGAACCTATTGCGAAACCGTTCTAACAGAACAATTTCTCGGATTACACTCTTGACTCAAAAAGGAACCTCCCTACCTTACACGAATACGTAAAAAGCAAATTGAAATACAAATTGAAGCTGTACTTATACAAAACGTTGAAACAGTCACAATATGATAAAATGGCAGTGAAGTGCTTCCTAACTACGCTTAAGAACGTCAACGTGCTGAAACTGAAGTTGTAAAGACCAGGCGACGCATTAGAATTTCAAAAACGCTCTGCTTTTCAAAGTATCTGAAGACTGCTTCCTGGCCGGGACGATTCTACTGCATAAGGTTTTTTAGCAATTACTTAAGATTTAAAATAAATCCCGTGGTTTTCTTATGCGTGTCTACAGCGAGTCTAAGTTACAAAGAATTAAAAAATAATAATACCTTGGTAACATTTATTTTAAAAGCAGATATCGGTACCTTTCTTTTTAGGTGGGAAATTATCTTTTACTGACTAAAACCCACTACTTCCCCTTCGTTTCCTTGCAATCCAGGGCCTCGGGTTTTCCTTTCAGAAGTGAACCCACGGTTCTAGAGCCTTCGACCTTTTTGGGCCCCTACAGTTTGGTGATATCTCCATAAGGCTCGCGTGGAACACTACACGTGACGACTTGGACTCAGTCCGGACGGTTACCGGACAGCCGGATGGCGAGCTACCCATTGCTTACCGTCCGCAAGCCCGCGCCTATGGTGGCTGGAAATCGGATCGTGAGGGCCGTTCCATCGCGCGTGCGGTTGCCTCCTTCGCTAGCATTACTACTTCGCAGAATGAGAAACGACCGCCTGCCACTCCTCCTCGCTCCGGACCACGGCCTGTATGAAGGCCCAGTGAGAGAGATCGCTGCTGCTGATTGCCCCCACGAGGACTACTGACTCGGAGGTGCTCTGCCCAAGCAGGGCACACCTCTACCGTATACTACACCGTATCCTCCGGGTGGTCCACACAATGGTAACACCTGGGCGTTTCTTCTGCACGAATCCGGTGTAGGAAATCCCGTACCTTATCATGTCCGGTGAGAACCTGCGTCATGCGGAAGATGAGGACGCTGTGAGGTCTTTCTAGCCATTCCTCAAAGAGGGGACTACCTGGACTGTGGAGGGCAGATAGGCTCTTACTCCATCTAAATGATGGTATTCAACTATACTGGAAGATGATCTCAACAACCTTATATACCTATTAAAAAACAAAGTCCCCAACTACGTCTATCTGCTTGTATGATCGCGATAAACTTAAAAACTTGTGAATAAATTTTTATGTAGTTTTCACCAGTAAATAGAATGATTTATGAGGAAGGTCTAAGAGATTTTCAAAGATTTGTAGCACCTTTGGGAAGCTGGGGCAGTTCGCTAGTATTTGATAATAGGCTGGACGGTTTGATTAATTTCATAAAGATATTCTTTTTACTTTATGTATATATTTTTTTTTTAATTTTAAGCATCTAAACCCGTAATTACATTGTTGACTAAAGTACCTACCTAAACTGATGTAGGTTACATATTTTCGGCCGAGTCTTCTTTTGATCCTGTTAATTTGTATAATTTCGTACCTAAGGAGAGGCTGAATAAAAAAGGCGGCCATAACGAGTCATTTGCTCACATACGAGCAAATGAGTCCTGTGTGCAGGTAAGACAGTGAAGCGGCCCTACGTACGCGTTACATAATTCACGGCTCTTCAAACACTCATTTTTATTTTACAGCTTACGCCTCGCTTTTGATGTGCTCGCGAATTTGTGAGAGATCTATTTACAAAGCGCGCGAGACAGTTATTGCATTAGCATTGTATGCTTTTGTTTAACATTGTCTAGTGAGAGGCGGTCGTGCAGCGAACACCGCATTATAAGCTCTAAAACCACATTTTTATAACGCAAAAGTTTCACAACGTTTTTTGTTTTACAGCTTGTAATCAAATTATAACAACAGTTTAAGTATCATCGTTACAATGGTTTTTCTTCAAATTGAATAAATAAAAGACTAAGTAGGTACAGACAACTTTTTAAAATGTTTCTGTCCTACAATCTCGGATAGCCTTGTCTTTGAGTAGCTATTCTGTGAAAGCTATGGTATTTGTAACAATATCCTTTTTTAATTATTTATATACATCAAAGACAAGACAATTAATTGTTAGAAATAAAATGGACGTTAAAATATTATTATCTATAAGTACCTTTATTATAAAACATTTAGTTAGATTCTCTATTGAATCAAGCTAATCTATCTTAACTTAGTGAACAAGAACAATAGGAATAAAAGATTAACGAACTTATTTTCACCAATTTCTTCGTGAAAATGGGGACTTGTATAGCCTTTGTCGTAGTGAAAGAAGGAAAAATTGAACAATGGGCGTCTAGAAATGATTTTTATTCAGTAGATAGTTTAAAGGTATGTTAATTTGTTCACGTAATATGAATATTTCAGTGGATTAGTATGCGAGTGGAGGCTGCAGGTGCGCGGAAAACTGATCGCGGCATACGACCCTACGTGATGCGCCTCCGACAGCTTGCGACGCTGTGAGGAGCCATGAGGAGCCAAATGACCGCTTTAACGCCTCACTGAATTTCTTAACGATAATCTGAAAATGAAGGAGAAAATTGTAGTTTAACGGCGAATATACTGAACAATAGATGTGCGAGATTTAGCAATATGTAATAGAGTCGCCGTATTGTCGTAGTTTGGTACCTTTTTATTGGTATTATATTGATATATTTTGACCAATTTTATTAATTTTCATTTATTTTCGCAAAATTACCAGTATTAGTTTACATTGACATTCATATCTTCGGTCCAAGGCACTGATAAATTAATCAGCAAAATTCTAACTTCCACACTGATCTGTCTGATTGTCCTTTAGAAGTGACGTTTTTCACCTGCAGACTATGGATGCCCGGAGACTCGCTTGCCCGTATACAAATTCGTCTAATAATCTAAATAAACTTCCCAGAGACGGTGGGATGAGCCTCTCTGCAAAGTGGTCCAGGAAAACCTAATCGTAATATCTGCTACTAATGCTGAGCGTGCGCGACTGTTGGCTGTGGGAAATTGGGAGTCAAGTATTTGGCTTCACGCACTGCAGTCGTCGAATATTGGAACCTTGTTTGACGATACCATTTTCCTCTTAGCTGTTGCCCTACGTCTAGGTGCTCCTTGCTGTTCTCCTCATCGCTGCCACTGTGGCGAAGTTGTTAACAGCCTCGGTCAGTTGTTAATGGCTTGTTTTGCAGTCGAAGTGCGGGATGCATACTCGTAGCATGATACGCGAATTTTAACGACATCATCCAACGAGTTCTTCACCGTCAGCGTTCCGGCGGTTTTGAAACCTCATGGCCTGGCACGCAACGATGAGAAGAGACCCAACGGTTTGTCTTTATTTCCTTGGAAGATAGGTAGGCCTTTAGTGTGGGACGCTACCTGTGTCGACACTCTTGCGCCATTCCGTATAGTGCTGTGCTGGTACTGCCGCGGCGGCTGTGGATAACCTCAAGCAGCGTAAATATAACAACCTCGTCGGCAATTATATGTTTGTGCCGTTTGGGGTTGAAACTCTTGGGCCATGGGGTGCGAGTGCTCATACGCTTTTTAAAGAATTATCCAAACGCTTAGTTGATTCTTCGCGTGACCCAAGGGCTGGATCCTACCTCGATCAGAGATTAAGCATTGCCATACAACGTGGTAATGCGGTCAGCCTTTTGGGCACACTTCTAGTTGACAACGATGCGGAGGAGTTTTATGACATCATATTTAGCTAGGAATCTTTATGTATATATACTCTGAGTGTTTTTATTTTTCTTATTTTAATACTCTACCTTACCTAATTCTACCCTACCATAACCTACACTTCGTCACCCTACTCTATCCTACTTAACTCTACCCTACTCTATCCTACTCCACCCTACTCTTTTTCCGTAAGAACGTTCTCCTGACAACACAACAAGAATAGAATTAGCGAAATCGGTCCAGCCGTTGACGCGTGATGGCGTGACTAAGAGAATAGGGATTCATTTTTATATATTATGTGGATTGTAATAATAACTTACATTATAATTTTTTCTTTAGTGTATATAATTGTTGGTAGGCCAATAAAAAATATCTAAACTTAATGTGATGTACAGACAATATAAAAACGATTCTAGAGGATATAGTACCTTGAATTTTGATTTCTCCTCAAGTTGCTAGACATGTGCATCTTATTTGGAGCTCAAATAATGATACAGAATCATATTTACATTCGGACTTATTTAAGAATATATTTACTTAAGCAATAATCATTTAATCTTTACATAATAGCTTTTTGAGATCCTGTAAACTCTTGAGGTACCGAAAACCATTTTGTTTTTAAACACTTTCAGGGTTTGATTTCGGTTCCAAGGTTTTAGATTACAAATTAAGATTAAAATTGATGGCGGATTTGCTGAAATAATGAAATCGGTCAGACCCGCGCTCCGAGGATGGCCGTGAACTTAGCAGATCATTTTCCAGCAGAGCATGAAAAAATTAGAGTTCTACTCGCATGCAGCATAGTTCTGGAGTTCCTGATACTTTTTAGGAAAAGTTCTGCTGTTTTTCCTGGAAAAATGTCAAATGAAAATATGATCTGCTAACTTCCGGTAGCAGATCATTTTTTCCAAAAGCGAAATTTTAAAAGTGCTTTAGGTGCACAAAGGCGAGTTCTATAGTTCCTAAATACTTTTAGTAATAGTTCTGTCCATTAGAGTACCTAAAAAAAAAAAAACATATTGAACTGATATCAGAAATAACCAAATAATGTTCATAAAACTGACGATAAATATGCAATTCGACTATTTTCACAAATAATTCTATATATGATCTAAAGGTCAGATGATAGTCGAACAAAAAAACTTCAAACTATAACGGTAATCGATTTAAAGTATCAGCAGAGCATGGTTGAGAATGTAGATTAGAAATAACCGAATATTTTCGGGTAAACAAGTTAAAAAAAATCATAATAAAATTTTGGAAGTAACCTGGACTGAAAACTCCATGGCTTCTCATACAACTGTAGCACGTGTATATGATGTAGTGAGCACCAGATCGGAAACTCCGACAAAAGTATTAGAACAGCATACTTAAAGATGTAGAATTATTAAAATCACAAACATTTTCAGTTTTCAAGATGAAAAAATTCATAAGAAGGTTTTGGAAGAACACTGAACTGAAAACTCCTCGGTTTCTTAAAACACTGTATCAGGCCTAAATAACCTAGTCAGAAACAGGTCCAGAACTCCCACACAACTATTGGCAGAGCATACTTAAATGTGTAGATTAGGAAAATTCATGAATATTTTCAGTGCTCAAGATTAAAAAATTCATAAGAAACTTCTGGAAGACCACTGAACTGGGAACTCTGCGGTTTCTTATACAACAGTATTAAGCATATAGGGAAAAATGAAAACGAGATCCAGAACTTCCACACAAGTA
The DNA here is from genome assembly GCA_958295575.1 of Leucania comma. Classification (NCBI taxonomy): domain Eukaryota; kingdom Metazoa; phylum Arthropoda; class Insecta; order Lepidoptera; family Noctuidae; genus Leucania; species Leucania comma. The sequence goes on from OY282468.1 coordinate 11,948,066, forward strand.
TTGGCAGAGCATACCTAAAGATGTAGATTACCAAAAATCATGAATATTTTCAGTATTGAAGTTAAAAAATCTTAAGAAATATTTTAAAACGACCTGGACTGAGAACTCCTCCATTCCTCATACTCCTGTACTAGGTCTACATAACCTAGTAAGAAACAGATCCAGAACTCCCACACAACTATTAGCAGAGCATTCCTAAAGATGTAGATTACCAAAACTCATGAATATTTTCAGTGCTCAAGATTTAAAAAATCATAAGAAACTTCTGGAAGACCACTGAACTGGGAACTCCGCGATTTCTCATACAACAGTATCAAATCTATACGGAAAAATGAAAACGAGATCCAGAACTTCCACACAAGTATTGGCAGAGCATACCTAAAGATGTAGATTACCAAAAATCATGAATATTTTCAGTATTGAAGTTAAAAAATCTTAAGAAATATTTTAAAACGACCTGGACTGAGAACTCCTCCATTCCTCATACTCCTGTACTAGGTCTACATAACCTAGTAAGAAACAGATCCAGAACTCCCATACAAATATTAGCAGAGCATACCTAAATATGTAGATTACCAAAACTCATGAATATTTTTAGTGCTCAAGATTAAAAAATTCATAAGAAACTTCTGGAAGACCACTGAACTGGGAACTCCGCGATTTCCCATACAACAGTATCAAACCTATACGGAAAAATAAAAACGAGATCCAGAACTTCCACACAACTATTAGCAGAGCATACCTAAATATGTAGATTACCAAAAATCATGAATATTTTCAGTATTGAAGTTAAAAAATCTTAAGAAATATTTTAGAACGACCTGGACTGAGAACTCCTCAGTTCCTCATACACCTGTATCAGGTCTATGTAATCTAGCAAGAATCAGATCCAGAACTCCCACATAACTATTGGCAGAGCATACTTAAAGATGTAGGTTAGGAAAAATCATGAATATTTTCAGTGATGAAGTTAAAAAAAACTTAAGAAATTTTTTAGAGCGAGCTGGACTGAGAACTCCTCAGTTCCTCATACACCTGTATCAGGCCTATGTAATCTAGCAAGAATCAGATCCAGAACTCTCACATAACTATTAGCAGAGCATACCTAAATATGTAGATTACCAAAACTCATGAATATTTTTAGTGCTCAAGATTAAAAAATTCATAAGAAACTTCTGGAAGACCACTGAACTGGGAACTCCGCGATTTCTCATACAACAGTATCAAACCTATACGGAAAAATGAAAACGAGGTCCAGAACTTCCACACAACTATTAGCAGAGCATACCTAAAGATGTAGATTACCAAAAATCATGAATATTTTCAGTATTGAAGTTAAAAAATCATAAGAAATATTTTAGAACGACCTGGACTGAGAACTCCTCAGTTCCTCATACAGCTGTATCAGGTCTATGTAACCTAGCAAGAATCAGATCCAGAACTCCCACACAACTATTGGCAGAGCATACTTAAAGATGTAGGTTAGGAAAAATCATGAATATTTTCAGTGATGAAGTTAAAAAATCTTAAGAAATATTTTAGAACGACCTGGACTGAGAACTCCTCAGTTCCTCATACACCTGTATCAGGTCTATGTAATCTAGCAAGAAACAGATCCAGAACTCCCACACAACTATTAGCAGAGCATACCTAAAGATGTAGATTACCAAAAATCATGAATATTTTCAGTATTGAAGTTAAAAAATCATAAGAAATATTTTAGAACGACCTGGACTGAGAACTCCTCAGTTCCTCATACAACTGTATCAGGTCTATGTAACCTAGCAAGAATCAGATCCAGAACTCCCACACAACTATTGGCAGAGCATACTTAAATATGTAGGTTAGGAAAAATCATGAATATTTTCAGTGATGAAGTTAAAAAAAACTTAAGAAATTTTTTAGAGCGAGCTGGACTGAGAACTCCTCAGTTCCTCATACACCTGTATCAGGTCTATTTAATCTAGCAAGAAACAGATCCAGAACTCCCACAGAACTATTAGTAGAGCATACCTAAAGATGTAGATTACCAAAAATCATGAATATTTTCAGTGATGAAGTTAAAAAATCATAAAAAAAATTTTAGAATGACCTGGACTGAGAACTGCTCAATTCCACATACCCCTGTACCAGTTCTAAATTGCCTAATAAGGATCAGATCCAGAACTCCGACACAACTATTGGCAGAGCATACTTAAAGATGTAGATTAGGAAAAATCATGAATATTTTCAGTGCTCAAGATTAAAAAATTCATAAGAAACTTCTGGAAGACCACTGAACTGAGAACTCCGCGGTTTCTTATACAACAGTATCAAACCTATACGAAAAAATAAAAACGAGATCCAGAACTTCCACACAACTATTAGCAGAGCATACCTAAAGATGTAGATTACCAAAAATCATGAATATTTTCAGTATTGAAGTTAAAAAATCATAAGAAATATTTTAGAACGACCTGGACTGAGAACTTCTCAGTTCCTCATACACCTGTATCAGGTCTATGTAACCTAGCAAGAATCAGATCCAGAACTCTCACACAACTATTGGCAGAGCATACTTAAAGATGTAGGTTAGGAAAAATCATGAATATTTTCAGTGATGAAGTTAAAAAAAACTTAAGAAATTTTTTAGAGGGAGCTGGACTGAAAACTCCTCAGTTCCTCATACACCTGTATCAGGCCTATGTAATCTAGCAAGAATCAGATCCAGAACTCTCACACAACTATTAGCAGAGCATACCTAAATATGTAGATTACCAAAACTCATAAATATCTTCAGTGCTCAAGATTAAAAAATTCATAAGAAACTTCTGGAAGACCACTGAACTGGGAACTCCGCGATTTCCAATACAACAGTATCAAACCTATATGGTAAAATAAAAACGAGATCCAGAACTTCCACACAACTATTAGCAGAGCATACCTAAATATGTAGATTACCAAAAATCATGAATATTTTCAGTATTGAAGTTAAAAAATCTTAAGAAATATTTTAGAACGACCTGGACTGAGAACTCCTCAGTTCCTCATACAACTGTATTAGGTCTATGTAACCTAGCAAGAATCAGATCCAGAACTCCCACATAACTATTGGCAGAGCATACTTAAAGATGTAGGTTAGGAAAAATCATGAATATTTTTAGTGATGAAGTTAAAAAATCTTAAGAAATATTTTAGAACGACCTGGACTGAGATTTTCTCAGTTCCTCATACAACTGTATCAGGTCTATGTAACCTAGCAAGAATCAGATCCAGAACTCCCACACAACTATTAGCAGAGCATACCTAAAGATGTAGATTACCAAAACTCATAAATATCTTCAGTGCTCACGATTAAAAAATTCATAAGAAACTTCTGGAAGACCACTGAACTGAGAACTCCACGGTTTCTTATACAACAGTATCAAACCTATACGGAAAAATGAAAAGAAGATCCAGAACTTCCACACAACTATTAGCAGAGCATACCTAAAGATGTAGATTACCAAAAATCATGAATATTTTCAGTATTTTTGGTAATCAAAATTTTTAGGTATGCTCTGCTAATAGTTGTGTGAGAGTTCTGGATCTGATTCTTGCTAGATTACATAGACCTGATACAGGTGTATGAGGAACTGAAGTGTACTCAGTCCAGCTCGCTCTAAAAAATTCTTAAGTTTTTTTTAACTTCATCACTGAAAATATTCATGATTTTTCCTAACCTACATCTTTATGTATGCTCTGCCAATAGTTATGTGGGAGTTCTGGATCTGATTCTTGCTAGGTTACATAGAACTGATACAGATGTATGAAGAACTGAGGAGTTCTCAGTCCAGGTCGTTCTAAAATATTTCTTAAGATTTTTTAACTTCAATACTGAAAATATTCATGATTTTTGGTAATCTACATATTTAGGTATGCTCTGCCAATACTTGTGTGGAAGTTCTGGATCTCGTTTTCATTTTTTCGTTTAGGTTTGATACTATTGTATAAGAAACTGCGGAGTTGTCAGTTCAGTGGTCTTCCAGAAGTTTCTTATGAATTTTTTAATCTTGAGCACTGAAAATATTCATGATTTTTCCTAATCTACATCTTTAAGTATGCTCTGCCAATAGTTGTGTCGGAGTTCTGGAACTGATTCTTATTAGGCAATTTAGAACTGGTACAGGAGTATGTGGAATTGAGCAGTTCTCAGTCCAGGTCATTCTAAATTTTTTTTTATGATTTTTTAACTTCATCACTGAAAATATTCATGATTTTTGGTAATCTACATCTTTAGGTATGCTCTGCTAATAGTTGTGTGGGAGTTCTGGATCTCGTTTTCATTTTACCGTTTAGGCTTGATACTGTTGTATAAGAAACCGCGGAGTTCTCAGTTCAGTGGTCTTCCAGAAGTTTCTTATGAATTTTTTAATCTTGAGCACTGAAAATATTCATGAGTTTTGGTAATCTACATTTTTAGATATGCTCTGCTAATAGTTGTGTGGGAGTTCTGGATCTGATTCTTGCTAGGTTACATAGACCTGATACAGCTGTATGAGGAACTGAGGAGTTCTCAGTCCAGGTCGTTCTAAAATATTTCTTATGATTTTTTAACTTCAATACTGAAAATATTCATGATTTTTGGTAATCTACATCTTTAGGTATGCTCTGCTAATAGTTGTGTGGGAGTTCTGGATCTGATTCTTGGTAGGTTACATAGACCTGATACAGCTGTATGAGGAACTGAGGAGTTCTCAGTCCAGGTCGTTCTAAAACATTTCTTAAGATTTTTTAACTTCATCACTGAAAATATTCATGATTTTTCCTAACCTACATCTTTAAGTATGCTCTGCCAATAGTTGTGTGGGAGTTCTGGATCTGATTCTTGCTAGATTACATAGGCCTGATACAGGTGTATGAGAAACTGAGGAGTTCTCAGTCCAGGTCGTTCTAAAACATTTCTTAAGATTTTTTAACTTCATCACTGAAAATATTCATGATTTTTCCTAACCTACATCTTTAAGTATGCTCTGCCAATAGTTGTGTCGGAGTTCTGGATCTGATTCTTGCTAGATTACATAGGCCTGATACAGGTGTATGAGGAACTGAGGAGTTCTCAGTCCAGCTCGCTCTAAAAAAATTCTTAAGTTTTTTTTAACTTCATCAATGAAAATATTCATGATTTTTCCTAACCTACATCTTTAAGTATGCTCTGCCAATAGTTGTGTGGGAGTTCTGGATCTGATTCTTGCTAGGTTACATAGACTTGATACAGATGTATGAGGAACTGAGGAGTTCTCAGTCCAGGTCGTTCTAAAATATTTCTTAAGATTTTTTAACTTCAATACTGAAAATATTCATGATTTTTGGTAATCTACATCTTTAGGTATGCTCTGCTAATAGTTGTGTGGAAGTTCTGGATCTCGTTTTCATTTTTTCGTATAGGTTTGATATAGTTGTATAGGAAACCGCGGAGTTCTCAGTTCAGTGGTCTTTCAGAAGTTTCTTATGAATTTTTTAATCTTGAGCACTGAAAATATTCATGATTTTTCCTAATCTACATATTTAAGTATGCTCTGCCAATAGTTGTGTCGGAGTTCTGGATCTGATTCTTATTAGGCAATTTAGAACTAGTACAGGAGTATGTGGAATTGAGCAGTTCTTAGTCCAGGTCATTCTAAATTTTTTTTTATGATTTTTTAACTTCATCACTGAAAATATTCATGATTTTTGGTAATCAACATTTTTAGGTATGCTCTGCTAATAGTTGTATGAGAGTTCTGGATCTGATTCTTGCTAGATTACATAGACCTGATACAGGTGTATGAGGAACTGAAGTGTACTCAGTCCAGCTCGCTCTAAAAAAATTCTTAAGTTTTTTTTAACTTCATCACTGAAAATATTCATGATTTTTCCTAACCTACATCTTTATGTATGCTCTGCCAATAGTTATGTGGGAGTTCTGGATCTGATTCTTGCTAGGTTACATAGACCTGATACAGCTGTATGAGGAACTGAGGAGTTCTCAGTCCAGGTCGTTCTAAAATATTTCTTATGATTTTTTAACTTCAATACTGAAAATATTCATGATTTTTGGTAATCTACATCTTGAGGTATGCTCTGCTAATAGTTGTGTGGAAGTTCTGGATCTCGTTTTTATTTTTTCGTATAGGTTTGATACTGTTGTATAAGAAACCGCGGAGTTCTCAGTTCAGTGGTCTTCCAGAAGTTTCTTATGAATTTTTTAATCTTGAGCACTGAAAATATTCATGATTTTTCCTAATCTACATCTTTATGTATGCTCTGCCAATAGTTGTGTCGGAGTTCTGGATCTGTTTCTTGCTAGATTACATAGGCCTGATACAGGTGTATGAGGAACTGAGGAGTTCTCAGTCCAGCTCGCTCTAAAAAAATTCTTAAGTTTTTTTTAACTTCATCACTGAAAATATTCATGATTTTTCCTAACCTACATCTTTAAGTATGCTCTGCTAATAGTTGTGTGGGAGTTCTGGATCTGATTCTTACTAGGTTACATAGACCTGATACAGATGTATGAAGAACTGAGGAGTTCTCAGTCCAGGTCGTTCTAAAATATTTCTTAAGATTTTTTAACTTCAATACAGAAAATATTCATGATTTTTGGTAATCTACATCTTGAGGTATGCTCTGCCAATACTTGTGTGGAAGTTCTGGATCTCGTTTTCATTTTTTCGTTTAGGTTTAATACTATTGTATAAAAAACCGCGAAGATCTCAGTTCAGTGGTCTTCCAGAAGTTTCTTATGAATTTTTTAATCTTGAGCACTGAAAATATTCATGATTTTTCCTAATCTACATCTTTAAGTATGCTCTGCCAATAGTTGTGTCGGAGTTCTTGATCTGATTCTTATAAGGCAATTTAGAACTGGTACAGGAGTATGTGGAATTGAGCAGTTCCCAGTCCAGGTTGTTCTAAAATTTTTTTTATGATTTTTTAACTTCAGTACTGATAATATTCATGATTTTTGGTAATCTACATTTTTAGGTATGCTCTGCTAATAGTTTTGTGGGAGTTCTGGATCTGATTCTTGCTAGATAACATAGACCTGATACAGGTGTATAAGGAACTGAGGAGTTCTCAGTCCAGGTCGTTCTAAAATATTTCTTAAGATTTTTTAACTTCAATACTGAAAATATTCATGATTTTTGGTAATCTACATCTTTAGGTATGCTCTGCTAATAGTTGTGTGGGAGTTCTGGATCTGGTTTTTGCTAGGTTACATAGACCTGATACAGCTGTATGAGGAACTGATGAATTCTAGTCCAGCTCGCTCTTAAAAAAATTCTCAAGATTTTTTAACTTCAATACTGAAAATATTCATGATTTTTGGTAATCTACATCTTCAGGTATGCTCTGCTAATAGTTGTGTGGGAGTTCTGGATCTGATTCTTGCTAGGTTACATAGACTTGATACAGATGTATGAGGAACTGAGGAGTTCTCAGTCCAGGTCGTTCTAAAATATTTCTTAAGATTTTTTAACTTCAATACTGAAAATATTCATGATTTTTGGTAATCTACATCTTTAGGTATGCTCTGCTAATAGTTGTGTGGAAGTTCTGGATCTCGTTTTCATTTTTTCGTATAGGTTTGATATAGTTGTATAGGAAACCGCGGAGTTCTCAGTTCAGTGGTCTTCCAGAAGTTTCTTATGAATTTTTTAATCTTGAGCACTGAAAATATTCATGATTTTTCCTAATCTACATATTTAAGTATGCTCTGCCAATAGTTGTGTCGGAGTTCTGGATCTGATTCTTATTAGGCAATTTAGAACTAGTACAGGAGTATGTGGAATTGAGCAGTTCTTAGTCCAGGTCATTCTAAATTTTTTTTTATGATTTTTTAACTTCATCACTGAAAATATTCATGATTTTTGGTAATCAACATTTTTAGGTATGCTCTGCTAATAGTTGTATGAGAGTTCTGGATCTGATTCTTGCTAGATTACATAGACCTGATACAGGTGTATGAGGAACTGAAGTGTACTCAGTCCAGCTCGCTCTAAAAAAATTCTTAAGTTTTTTTTAACTTCATCACTGAAAATATTCATGATTTTTCCTAACCTACATCTTTATGTATGCTCTGCCAATAGTTATGTGGGAGTTCTGGATCTGATTCTTGCTAGGTTACATAGACCTGATACAGCTGTATGAGGAACTGAGGAGTTCTCAGTCCAGGTCGTTCTAAAATATTTCTTATGATTTTTTAACTTCAATACTGAAAATATTCATGATTTTTGGTAATCTACATCTTGAGGTATGCTCTGCTAATAGTTGTGTGGAAGTTCTGGATCTCGTTTTTATTTTTTCGTATAGGTTTGATACTGTTGTATAAGAAACCGCGGAGTTCTCAGTTCAGTGGTCTTCCAGAAGTTTCTTATGAATTTTTTAATCTTGAGCACTGAAAATATTCATGATTTTTCCTAATCTACATCTTTAAGTATGCTCTGCCAATAGTTGTGTCGGAGTTCTGGATCTGTTTCTTGCTAGATTACATAGGCCTGATACAGGTGTATGAGGAACTGAGGAGTTCTCAGTCCAGCTCGCTCTAAAAAAATTCTTAAGTTTTTTTTAACTTCATCACTGAAAATATTCATGATTTTTCCTAACCTACATCTTTAAGTATGCTCTGCCAATAGTTGTGTGGGAGTTCTGGATCTGATTCTTACTAGGTTACATAGACCTGATACAGATGTATGAAGAACTGAGGAGTTCTCAGTCCAGGTCGTTCTAAAATATTTCTTAAGATTTTTTAACTTCAATACAGAAAATATTCATGATTTTTGGTAATCTACATCTTGAGGTATGCTCTGCCAATACTTGTGTGGAAGTTCTGGATCTCGTTTTCATTTTTTCGTTTAGGTTTAATACTATTGTATAAAAAACCGCGAAGATCTCAGTTCAGTGGTCTTCCAGAAGTTTCTTATGAATTTTTTAATCTTGAGCACTGAAAATATTCATGATTTTTCCTAATCTACATCTTTAAGTATGCTCTGCCAATAGTTGTGTCGGAGTTCTTGATCTGATTCTTATAAGGCAATTTAGAACTGGTACAGGAGTATGTGGAATTGAGCAGTTCCCAGTCCAGGTTGTTCTAAAATTTTTTTTATGATTTTTTAACTTCAGTACTGATAATATTCATGATTTTTGGTAATCTACATTTTTAGGTATGCTCTGCTAATAGTTTTGTGGGAGTTCTGGATCTGATTCTTGCTAGATAACATAGACCTGATACAGGTGTATAAGGAACTGAGGAGTTCTCAGTCCAGGTCGTTCTAAAATATTTCTTAAGATTTTTTAACTTCAATACTGAAAATATTCATGATTTTTGGTAATCTACATCTTTAGGTATGCTCTGCTAATAGTTGTGTGGGAGTTCTGGATCTGGTTTTTGCTAGGTTACATAGACCTGATACAGCTGTATGAGGAACTGATGAATTCTAGTCCAGCTCGCTCTTAAAAAAATTCTCAAGATTTTTTAACTTCAATACTGAAAATATTCATGATTTTTGGTAATCTACATCTTCAGGTATGCTCTGCTAATAGTTGTGTGGGAGTTCAGGATCTGTTTCTTGCTAAATTACATAGACCTGATACATGTGTATGAGGAACTGAGGAGTTCTCAGTCTAGGTCGTTCTAAAATATTTCTTAAGATTTTTTAACTTCATCACTGAAAATATTCATGATTTTTCCTAACCTACATCTTTAAGTATGCTCTGCCAATAGTTGTGTGGGAGTTCTGGATCTGATTCTTGCTAGGTTACATAGACCTGATACAGCTGTATGAGGAACTGAGGAGTTCTCAGTCCAGGTCGTTCTAAAATATTTCTTATGATTTTTTAACTTTAATACTGAAAATATTCATGATTTTTGGTAATCTACATCTTGAGGTATGCTCTGCCAATACTTGTGTGGAAGTTCTGGATTTCGTTTTCATTTTTTCGTTTAGGTTTGATACTATTGTATAAAAAACCGCGGAGATCTCAGTTCAGTGGTCTTCCAGAAGTTTCTTATGAATTTTTTAATCTTGAGCACTGAAAATATTCATGATTTTTCCTAATCTACATCTTTAAGTATGCTCTGCCAATAGTTGTGTCGGAGTTCTGGAACTGATTCTTATTAGGCAATTTAGAACTAGTACAGGAGTATGTGGAATTGAGCAGTTCTCAGTCCAGGTCATTCTAAAATTTTTTTTATGATTTTTTAACTTCATCACTGAAAATATTCATGATTTTTGGTAATCTACATCTTTAGGTATGCTCTGCTAATAGTTGTGTGGGAGTTCTGGATCTCGTTTTCATTTTACCGTTTAGGTTTGATACTGTTGTATAAGAAACCGCAGAGTTCTCAGTTCAGTGGTCTTCCAGAAGTTTCTTATGATTTTTTTAATCTTGAGCACTGAAAATATTCATGATTTTTCCTAATCTACATCTTTAAGTATGCTCTGCCAATAGTTGTGTCGGAGTTCTGGATCTGATTTTTGCTAGGTTACATAGACCTGATACAGATGTATGAGGAACTGAGGAGTCCTCAGTCCAGGTCGTTCTAAAATATTTCTTAAGATTTTTTAACTTTAATACTGAAAATATTCATGATTTTTGGTAATCTACATCTTTAGGTATGCTCTGCTAATAGTTGTGTGGAAGTTCTGGATCTCGTTTTTATTTTTTCGTATAGGATTGATACTGTTGTATAAGAAACCGCGGAGTTCTCAGTTCAGTGGTCTTCCAGAAGTTTCTTATGAATTTTTTAATCTTGAGCACTGAAAATATTCATGATTTTTCCTAATCTACATCTTTAAGTATGCTCTGCCAATAGTTGTGTCGGAGTTCTGGATCTGATTCTTGCTAGATTACATAGGCCTGATACAGCTGTATGAGGAACCGAGGAGTTCTCAGTCCAGGTCGTTCTAAAATATTTCTTATGATTTTTTAACTTCAATACTGAAAATATTCATGATTTTTGGTAATCTACATCTTGAGGTATGCTCTGCCAATACCTGTGTGGAAGTTCTGGATCTCGTTTTCATTTTCTCGTTTAGGTTTGATACTGTTGTATAAGAAACCGCGGAGTTCTCAGTTCAGTGGTCTTCCAGAAGTTTCTTATGAATTTTTTAATCTTGAGCACTGAAAATATTCATGAGTTTTGGTAATCTACATTTTTAGATATGCTCTGCTAATAGTTGTGTGGGAGTTCTGGATCTGATTCTTGCTAGGTTACATAGACCTGATACAGCTGTATGAGGAACCGAGGAGTTCTCAGTCCAGGTCGTTCTAAAATATTTCTTATGATTTTTTAACTTCAATACTGAAAATATTCATGATTTTTGGTAATCTACATCTTGAGGTATGCTCTGCCAATACTTGTGTGGAAGTTCTGGATTTCGTTTTCATTTTTTCGTTTAGGTTTGATACTATTGTATAAAAAACCGCGGAGATCTCAGTTCAGTGGTCTTCCAGAAGTTTCTTATGAATTTTTTAATCTTGAGCACTGAAAATATTCATGATTTTTCCTAATCTACATCTTTAAGTATGCTCTGCCAATAGTTGTGTCGGAGTTCTGGAACTGATTCTTATTAGGCAATTTAGAACTAGTACAGGAGTATGTGGAATTGAGCAGTTCTCAGTCCAGGTCATTCTAAAATTTTTTTTATGATTTTTTAACTTCATCACTGAAAATATTCATGATTTTTGGTAATCTACATCTTTAAGTATGCTCTGCCAATAGTTGTGTCGGAGTTCTGGATCTGATTTTTGCTAGGTTACATAGACCTGATACAGATGTATGAGGAACTGAGGAGTCCTCAGTCCAGGTCGTTCTAAAATATTTCTTAAGATTTTTTAACTTCAATACTGAAAATATTCATGATTTTTGGTAATCTACATCTTGAGGTATGCTCTGCCAATACTTGTGTGGAAGTTCTGGATCTCGTTTTCATTTTCTCGTTTAGGTTTGATACTGTTGTATAAGAAACCGCGGAGTTCTCAGTTCAGTGGTCTTCCAGAAGTTTCTTATGAATTTTTTAATCTTGAGCACTGAAAATATTCATGAGTTTTGGTAATCTACATTTTTAGATATGCTCTGCTAATAGTTGTGTGGGAGTTCTGGATCTGATTCTTGCTAGGTTACATAGACCTGATACAGCTGTATGAGGAACCGAGGAGTTCTCAGTCCAGGTCGTTCTAAAATATTTCTTATGATTTTTTAACTTCAATACTGAAAATATTCATGATTTTTGGTAATCTACATCTTGAGGTATGCTCTGCCAATACTTGTGTGGAAGTTCTGGATCTCGTTTTCATTTTCTGGTTTAGGTTTGATACTGTTGTATAAGAAACCGCGGAGTTCTCATTTCAGTGGTCTTCCAGAAGTTTCTTATGAATTTTTTAATCTTGAGCACTGAAAATATTCATGAGTTTTGGTAATCTACATTTTTAGGTATGCTCTGCTAATAGTTGTGTGGGAGTTCTGGATCTGATTCTTGCTAGGTTACATAGAGCTGATACAGCTGTATGAGGAACTGAGGAGTTCTCAGTCCAGGTCGTTCTAAAATATTTCTTATGATTTTTTAACTTCAATACTGAAAATATTCATGATTTTTGGTAATCTACATCTTTAGGTATGCTCTGCTAATAGTTGTGTGGAAGTTCTGGATCTCGTTTTTATTTTTTCGTATAGGTTTGATACTGTTGTATAAGAAACCGTGGAGTTCTCAGTTCAGTGGTCTTCCAGAAGTTTCTTATGAATTTTTTAATCTTGAGCACTGAAAATATTCATGATTTTTCCTAATCTACATTTTTAAGTATGCTCTGCCAATAGTTGTGTCGGAGTTCTGGATCTGATTCTTGCTATGTTACATAGACCTGATACAGATGTATGAGGAACTGAGGAGTCCTCAGTCCAGGTCGTTCTAAAATATTTCTTAAGATTTTTTAACTTCAATACTGAAAATATTCATGATTTTTGGTAATCTACATCTTGAGGTATGCTCTGCTAATAGTTGTGTGGAAGTTCTGGATCTCGTTTTTATTTTTTCGTATAGGATTGATACTGTTGTATAAGAAACCGCGGAGTTCTCAGTTCAGTGGTCTTCCAGAAGTTTCTTATGAATTTTTTAATCTTGAGCACTGAAAATATTCATGATTTTTCCTAATCTACATCTTTAAGTATGCTCTGCCAATAGTTGTGTCGGAGTTCTGGATCTGATTCTTGCTAGATTACATAGGCCTGATACAGGTGTATGAGGAACTGAGGAGTTCTCAGTCCAGCTCGCTCTAAAAAAATTCTTAAGTTTTTTTTAACTTCATCACTGAAAATATTCATGATTTTTCCTAACCTACATCTTTAAGTATGCTCTGCCAATAGTTGTGTGGGAGTTCTGGATCTGATTCTTGCTAGGTTACATAGACTTGATACAGATGTATGAGGAACTGAGGAGTTCTCAGTCCAGGTCGTTCTAAAATATTTCTTAAGATTTTTTAACTTCAATACTGAAAATATTCATGATTTTTGGTAATCTACATCTTTAGGTATGCTCTGCTAATAGTTGTGTGGAAGTTCTGGATCTCGTTTTCATTTTTCCGTATAGGTTTGATATTGTTGTATAGGAAACCGCGGAGTTCTCAGTTCAGTGGTCTTCCAGAAGTTTCTTATGAATTGTTTAATCTTGAGCACTGAAAATATTCATGATTTTTCCTAATCTACATATTAAAGTATGCTCTGCCAATAGTTGTGTCGGAGTTCTGGATCTGATTCTTATTAGGCAATTTAGAACTAGTACAGGAGTATGTGGAATTGAGGAGTTCTTAGTCCAGGTCATTCTAAATTTTTTTTTATGATTTTTTAACTTCATCACTGAAAATATTCATGATTTTTGGTAATCAACATTTTTAGGTATGCTCTGCTAATAGTTGTGTGAGAGTTCTGGATCTGATTCTTGCTAGATTACATAGACCTGATACAGGTGTATGAGGAACTGAAGTGTACTCAGTCCAGCTCGCTCTAAAAAAATTCTTAAGTTTTTTTTAACTTCATCACTGAAAATATTCATGATTTTTCCTAACCTACATCTTTATGTATGCTCTGCCAATAGTTATGTGGGAGTTCTGGATCTGATTCATGCTAGGTTACATAGACCTGATACAGATGTATGAAGAACTGAGGAGTTCTCAGTCCAGGTCGTTCTAAAATATTTCTTAAGATTTTTTAACTTCAATACAGAAAATATTCATGATTTTTGGTAATCTACATCTTGAGGTATGCTCTGCCAATACTTGTGTGGAAGTTCTGGATCTCGTTTTCATTTTTTCGTTTAGGTTTGATACTATTGTATAAAAAACCGCGAAGATCTCAGTTCAGTGGTCTTCCAGAAGTTTCTTATGAATTTTTTAATCTTGAGCACTGAAAATATTCATGATTTTTCCTAATCTACATCTTTAAGTATGCTCTGCCAATAGTTGTGTCGGAGTTCTGGAACTGATTCTTATTAGGCAATTTAGAACTGGTACAGGAGTATGTGGAATTGAGCAGTTCTCAGTCCAGGTCATTCTAAAATTTTTTTTATGATTTTTTAACTTCATCACTGAAAATATTCATGATTTTTGGTAATCTACATCTTTAGGTATGCTCTGCTAATAGTTGTGTGGGAGTTCTGGATCTCGTTTTCATTTTACCGTTTAGGTTTGATACTGTTGTATAAGAAACCGCGGAGTTCTCAGTTCAGTGGTCTTCCAGAAGTTTCTTATGAATTTTTTAATCTTGAGCACTGAAAATATTCATGAGTTTTGGTAATCTACATTTTTAGATATTTTTTTTTTTTTTTTTTTTTATGGTAGGTAAAATCATCCAATGACAAATCCCGCCCTTGGGCGGAGCGGGAAGTAGTGTCAGACTCTTACTGACTAAAAACCTACCCCGTTCCTACGTAGCCTATCGTGCCGGGGCCGAGCATTCCTTTCGGAACTAACCCATGACCCCAGTAGGCTTCGACCCTGCCTGCCTGCAGTTAGCAGGCTGGGCCTCTTCGGTGTGCTGACAGCTCCTTGAGGCGCGCGGGAACAGAACGCGCCGTCGACGACTTGGGCTCGGTCCGGTCGGTTACCGGACGATCGGACAGCGTGCTACCCATTGCACGCCGTCCGCAAGCCCGCGCCTACGGTGGCCGGAAATCGGGATCGGAATCCCGGCGGCGGCTGGGGCGAGCGCCCCGTTGCCTCTGCCTGATGCGGTCGGCCTCCTCCTTTGCTAGCATTACTGCTTCGCAGAAGGAGGCGACCGCCTGCCATCCCTCCTCACTACGGACCATGGCCTGAACCAAGGCCCGGCGAGAGAGATCGCTGCCGCCGATCGCCCCCACGAGGACACGGCGATGCTCCGCCCAGGCGGGGCACACCTCTACAGTGTGCTCCACCGTGTCCTCCGGATGTTCCGCACAGTGGCGACACCCGGGCGAATCCTCCGCACGAATCCGGAACAGGTACTTAGCGAACTTTCCGTGTTCGGTAAGCACCTGCGTCGTGCGGAAGTTGAGAACGCCGTGAGGTCTTTCCAGCCACGCCTCAAGGATGGGCCTTATCGCCCCAATTGTGGCGCGCCCCGAACGAGGTTGCGATAGTCGTTGACGCCATTTCGCCATGAGATCCCGCCGGAGCTCTGTCCGCCATGCCTCGACTTGTCGTGGCAGCGGAATTTCGCCCCGGCGTTGCATCTCCATGCGCTTGTCGTGCATGTGTCCAAGGACTGTTGCCTCCAGATCCCACGGCGGTTGGCCAGCAAGGAGGGTCGCCGCCTCGCGGGAGATCGTTCGGTACCCTCGCACCATGCGTATTGCCATGACCCTCTGGCACGCATTCAGCTGGGCCCTCGGTTGCTGTGTCAACGTCGGTGCCCACACCGGAGCCCCGTAGAGAGCCATGGACCGAACGATTCCCGCGTAGAGCTTCCGGCAGGAGGCGTCTGGTCCCCTGAGGTTGGGCAGGAGCCGCCCGAGAGCAGCCCCAGTCCGATTCAGTTTGGGAGCCAGACGTCGGAAGTGCTCCTTGAAGTTCCACCAGCTGTCGAGGACGAGTCCCAGGTACTTCATCGTCGACCCGACGCTGATGTGAACTCCTCCTACCGTTAGCTGGGAACGCGGTGGTGGCGCACCCCGAGGGCCGTGGAAGCACATGGCCTCGGACTTGTGCAGTGCCACCTCGAGTCCCAACTGCTGGATCCTGTCAACAACCATCGCTACCCCGCGTGTCGCTAATTCGACCGCCGTCCGGTACGACTCTCCCCGCGCTAGGACCAACGTGTCGTCCGCGTAGCAGACTACGCTGACCCCGTCGGGGAAGTCGCCGCGCAGCACGTAGTCGTACCCGATGTTCCACAAGGGTGGTCCAAGTACCGATCCCTGCGGAACACCGCACGACATCTCTCGACGTTTCCACTCTCCCTGGTGACCGGGGTAGATGATATACCTCTCCGATAGGTAGGCCTCGATCACCCGACAGAGGTAGTCGGGCACCCGGTGGTACCGGAGTGCCGTTCCAATGCAACTCCAGGGCAGGGAGTTGAAGGCGTTGGCAATGTCCAAGGACACTGCCACGACACACCTGCCCTGGGACACCGCATCCCCCGTCGTGAGGGCTCGCACGCGCATGATGGCGTCCACCGTGGAGCGCATCCTGCGAAAACCGAACTGTCCGTCCGACAGGTCCGGCCCCACCCTTGCAAGGCGCGCGACGAGGCGGTTTGCAATGACTCTTTCAAAGAGCTTGCCCACCTCGTCGAGCAGCACAATGGGCCGGTACGCGGACGGAGAGTCCGCAGGGCGCCCAGGCTTCGCTATGAGGACCAGTTTCCCCGTCTTCCAGCGAAGTGGGAACTGGCCCCTCTCCAAACATGCGCTAAAGAGCCCCCTCAATCGAGGCCCGAGAGCCTCCATAGCCAGGACCCAGGCCCTCCCTGGCAGGCCGTCAGGTCCTGGGGCGGTATTCTTGGCACTCAGCCTTCGTACCGCCACTCTCATCTCTACCTCGGTCACCTCTGGAACATCGTCGTCGTCGTCGTGGTCCGCGTCAGGTACTGCCGGTGTTGGCGGAGCCATAGACGGGGGGGAGTGTACCCCCCGCGTAGGGAACAGAGTGCTGACCACACCCTCCACGAGCTCGGGCCGGAGACTCTGAGTCAGTGGGGGAGCCCATGGACGGAGTTTCTCCCGTACCATCTTGTATGGGCGTCCCCACGGGTCTGCATTCAGAGACCCCAGCCAGACGTTGCGGGCCTCCATTTTGGACCGCTTAATCTCCGCACATTTTTAGATATGCTCTGCTAATAGTTGTGTCGGAGTTCTGGATCTGATTCTTGCTAGGTTACATAGACCTGATACAGCTGTATGAGGAACCGAGGAGTTCTCAGTCCAGGTCGTTCTAAAATATTTCTTATGATTTTTTAACTTCAATACTGAAAATATTCATGATTTTTGGTAATCTACATCTTGAGGTATGCTCTGCCAATACTTGTGTGGAAGTTCTGGATCTCGTTTTCATTTTCTCGTTTAGGTTTGATACTGTTGTATAAGAAACCGCGGAGTTCTCAGTTCAGTGGTCTTCCAGAAGTTTCTTATGAATTTTTTAATCTTGAGCACTGAAAATATTCATGAGTTTTGGTAATCTACATTTTTAGATATGCTCTGCTAATAGTTGTGTGGGAGTTCTGGATCTGATTCTTGCTAGGTTACATAGACCTGATACAGCTGTATGAGGAACCGAGGAGTTCTCAGTCCAGGTCGTTCTAAAATATTTCTTATGATTTTTTAACTTCAATACTGAAAATATTCATGATTTTTGGTAATCTACATCTTGAGGTATGCTCTGCCAATACTTGTGTGGAAGTTCTGGATCTCGTTTTCATTTTTTCGTTTAGGTTTGATACTGTTGTATAAGAAACCGCGGAGTTCTCATTTCAGTGGTCTTCCAGAAGTTTCTTATGAATTTTTTAATCTTGAGCACTGAAAATATTCATGAGTTTTGGTAATCTACATTTTTAGGTATGCTCTGCTAATAGTTGTGTGGGAGTTCTGGATCTGATTCTTGCTAGGTTACATAGAGCTGATACAGCTGTATGAGGAACTGAGGAGTTCTCAGTCCAGGTCGTTCTAAAATATTTCTTATGATTTTTTAACTTCAATACTGAAAATATTCATGATTTTTGGTAATCTACATTTTTAGGTATGCTCTGCTAATAGTTGTGTGGAAGTTCTGGATCTCGTTTTTATTTTTTCGTATAGGTTTGATACTGTTGTATAAGAAACCGCGGAGTTCTCAGTTCAGTGGTCTTCCAGAAGTTTCTTATGAATTTTTTAATCTTGAGCACTGAAAATATTCATGATTTTTCCTAATCTACATTTTTAAGTATGCTCTGCCAATAGTTGTGTCGGAGTTCTGGATCTGATTCTTGCTATGTTACATAGACCTGATACAGATGTATGAGGAACTGAGGAGTCCTCAGTCCAGGTCGTTCTAAAATATTTCTTAAGATTTTTTAACTTCAATACTGAAAATATTCATGATTTTTGGTAATCTACATCTTGAGGTATGCTCTGCTAATAGTTGTGTGGAAGTTCTGGATCTCGTTTTTATTTTTTCGTATAGGATTGATACTGTTGTATAAGAAACCGCGGAGTTCTCAGTTCAGTGGTCTTCCAGAAGTTTCTTATGAATTTTTTAATCTTGAGCACTGAAAATATTCATGATTTTTCCTAATCTACATCTTTAAGTATGCTCTGCCAATAGTTGTGTCGGAGTTCTGGATCTGATTCTTGCTAGATTACATAGGCCTGATACAGGTGTATGAGAAACTGAGGAGTTCTCAGTCCAGCTCGCTCTAAAAAAATTCTTAAGTTTTTTTTAACTTCATCACTGAAAATATTCATGATTTTTCCTAACCTACATCTTTAAGTATGCTCTGCCAATAGTTGTGTGGGAGTTCTGGATCTGATTCTTGCTAGGTTACATAGACCTGATACAGATGTATGAGGAACTGAGGAGTTCTCAGTCCAGGTCGTTCTAAAATATTTCTTAAGATTTTTTAACTTCAATACTGAAAATATTCATGATTTTTGGTAATCTACATCTTTAGGTATGCTCTGCTAATAGTTGTGTGGAAGTTCTGGATCTCGTTTTCATTTTTCCGTATAGGTTTGATATTGTTGTATAGGAAACCGCGGAGTTCTCAGTTCAGTGGTCTTCCAGAAGTTTCTTATGAATTGTTTAATCTTGAGCACTGAAAATATTCATGATTTTTCCTAATCTACATATTTAAGTATGCTCTGCCAATAGTTGTGTCGGAGTTCTGGATCTGATTCTTATTAGGCAATTTAGAACTAGTACAGGAGTATGTGGAATTGAGCAGTTCTTAGTCCAGGTCATTCTAAATTTTTTTTTATGATTTTTTAACTTCATCACTGAAAATATTCATGATTTTTGGTAATCAACATTTTTAGGTATGCTCTGCTAATAGTTGTGTGAGAGTTCTGGATCTGATTCTTGCTAGATTACATAGACCTGATACAGGTGTATGAGGAACTGAAGTGTACTCAGTCCAGCTCGCTCTAAAAAAATTCTTAAGTTTTTTTTAACTTCATCACTGAAAATATTCATGATTTTTCCTAACCTACATCTTTATGTATGCTCTGCCAATAGTTATGTGGGAGTTCTGGATCTGATTCATGCTAGGTTACATAGACCTGATACAGATGTATGAAGAACTGAGGAGTTCTCAGTCCAGGTCGTTCTAAAATATTTCTTAAGATTTTTTAACTTCAATACAGAAAATATTCATGATTTTTGGTAATCTACATCTTGAGGTATGCTCTGCCAATACTTGTGTGGAAGTTCTGGATCTCGTTTTCATTTTTTCGTTTAGGTTTGATACTATTGTATAAAAAACCGCGAAGATCTCAGTTCAGTGGTCTTCCAGAAGTTTCTTATGAATTTTTTAATCTTGAGCACTGAAAATATTCATGATTTTTCCTAATCTACATCTTTAAGTATGCTCTGCCAATAGTTGTGTCGGAGTTCTGGAACTGATTCTTATTAGGCAATTTAGAACTGGTACAGGAGTATGTGGAATTGAGCAGTTCTCAGTCCAGGTCATTCTAAAATTTTTTTTATGATTTTTTAACTTCATCACTGAAAATATTCATGATTTTTGGTAATCTACATCTTTAGGTATGCTCTGCTAATAGTTGTGTGGGAGTTCTGGATCTCGTTTTCATTTTACCGTTTAGGTTTGATACTGTTGTATAAGAAACCGCAGAGTTCTCAGTTCAGTGGTCTTCCAGAAGTTTCTTATGATTTTTTTAATCTTGAGCACTGAAAATATTCATGATTTTTCCTAATCTACATCTTTAAGTATGCTCTGCCAATAGTTGTGTCGGAGTTCTGGATCTGATTTTTGCTAAGTTACATAGACCTGATACAGATGTATGAGGAACTGAGGAGTCCTCAGTCCAGGTCGTTCTAAAATATTTCTTAAGATTTTTTAACTTCAATACTGAAAATATTCATGATTTTTGGTAATCTACATCTTGAGGTATGCTCTGCCAATACTTGTGTGGAAGTTCTGGATCTCGTTTTCATTTTTTCGTTTAGGTTTGATACTGTTGTATAAGAAACCGCGGAGTTCTCAGTTCAGTGGTCTTCCAGAAGTTTCTTATGAATTTTTTAATCTTGAGCACTGAAAATATTCATGAGTTTTGGTAATCTACATTTTTAGATATGCTCTGCTAATAGTTGTGTGGGAGTTCTGGATCTGATTCTTGCTAGGTTACATAGACCTGATACAGCTGTATGAGGAACCGAGGAGTTCTCAGTCCAGGTCGTTCTAAAATATTTCTTATGATTTTTTAACTTCAATACTGAAAATATTCATGATTTTTGGTAATCTACATCTTGAGGTATGCTCTGCCAATACTTGTTTGGAAGTTCTGGATCTCGTTTTCATTTTCTGGTTTAGGTTTGATACTGTTGTATAAGAAACCGCGGAGTTCTCATTTCAGTGGTCTTCCAGAAGTTTCTTATGAATTTTTTAATCTTGAGCACTGAAAATATTCATGAGTTTTGGTAATCTACATTTTTAGGTATGCTCTGCTAATAGTTGTGTGGGAGTTCTGGATCTGATTCTTGCTAGGTTACATAGACCTGATACAGCTGTATGAGGAACTGAGGAGTTCTCAGTCCAGGTCGTTCTAAAATATTTCTTATGATTTTTTAACTTCAATACTGAAAATATTCATGATTTTTGGTAATCTACATCTTTAGGTATGCTCTGCCAATACTTGTGTGGAAGTTCTGGATCTCGTTTTCATTTTCTGGTTTAGGTTTGATACTGTTGTATAAGAAACCGCGGAGTTCTCAGTTCAGTGGTCTTCTAGAAGTTTCTTATGAATTTTTTAATCTTGAGCACTGAAAATATTGATGATTTTTCCTAATCTACATATTTAAGTATGCTCTGCCAATATTTGTGTCGGAGTTCTGGATCTGATTCTTATTAAGTTATTTAGAACTAGTACAGGAGTATGAGGAATATAGGAGTTCTCAGTCCAGGTCGTTCTAAACTATTTCTGAAGATTTTTTAACTTCAATACTGAAAATATTCATGATTTTTGGTAATCTACATATTTAGGTATGCTCTGCCAATACTTGTGTGGAAGTTCTGGATCTCGTTTTCATTTTCTGGTTTAGGATTGATACTGTTGTATAAGAAACCGCGGAGTTCTCAGTTCAGTGGTCTTCCAGAAGTTTCTTATGAATTTTTTAATCTTGAGCACTGAAAATATTCATGATTTTTCCTAATCTACATCTTTAAGTATGCTCTGCCAATAGTTGTGTCGGAGTTCTGGATCTGATTCTTGCTAGGTTACATAGACCTGATACAGATGTATGAGGAACTGAGGAGTCCTCAGTCCAGGTCGTTCTAAACTATTTCTGAAGATTTTTTAACTTCAATACTGAAAATATTCATGATTTTTGGTAATCTACATATTTAGGTATGCTCTGCCAATACTTGTGTGGAAGTTCTGGATCTCGTTTTCATTTTCTGGTTTAGGTTTGATACTGTTGTATAAGAAACCGCGGAGTTCTCATTTCAGTGGTTTTCCAGAAGTTTCTTATGAATTTTTTAATTTTGAGCACTGAAAATATTCATGATTTTTCCTAATCTACATCTTTAGGTATGCTCTGCTAATAGTTGTGTGGGTGTTCTGGATCTCATTCTTGCTAAATTACATAGACCTGATACAGGTGTATGAGGAACTGAGGAGTTCTAGTCCAGCTCGCTCTTAAAAAATTTCTTAAGATTTTTTAACTTCAATACTGGATATATTCATGATTTTTGGTAATCTACATCTTGAGGTATGCTCTGCCAATACTTGTGTGGAAGTTCTGGATCTCGTTTTCATTTTTCCGTATAGGTTTGATATTGTTGTATAGGAAACCGCGGAGTTCTCAGTTCAGTGGTCTTCCAGAAGTTTCTTATGAATTGTTTAATCTTGAGCACTGAAAATATTCATGATTTTTCCTAATCTACATATTTAAGTATGCTCTGCCAATAGTTGCGTCGGAGTTCTGGATCTGATTCTTATTAGGCAATTTAGAACTAGTACAGGAGTATGTGGAATTGAGCAGTTCCCAGTCCAGGTTGTTCTAAAATTTTTTTTATGATTTTTTAACTTCAGTACTGATAATATTCATGATTTTTGGTAATCTACATTTTTAGGTATGCTCTGCTAATAGTTTTGTGGGAGTTCTGGATCTGATTCTTGCTAGATTACATAGACCTGATACAGGTGTATAAGGAACTGAGGAGTTCTCAGTCCAGGTCGTTCTAAAATATTTCTTAAGATTTTTTAACTTCAATACTGAAAATATTCATGATTTTTGGTAATCTACATCTTTAGGTATGCTCTGCTAATAGTTGTGTGGGAGTTCTGGATCTGATTTTTACTAGGTTACATAGACCTGATACAGGTGTATGAGGAACTGAGGAGTTCTAGTCCAGCTCGCTCTTAAAAAAAATCTCAAGATTTTTTAACTTCAATACTGAAAATATTCATGATTTTTGGTAATCTACATCTTTAGGTATGCTCTGCTAATAGTTGTGTGGGAGTTCTGGATCTGTTTCTTGCTAGATTACATAGACCTGATACAGGTGTATGAGGAACTGAGGAGTTCTCAGTCCAGGTCGTTCTAAAATATTTCTTAAGATTTTTTAACTTCATCACTGAAAATATTCATGATTTTTCCTAACCTACATCTTTAAGTATGCTCTGCCAATAGTTGTGTGGGAGTTCTGGATCTGATTCTTGCTAGGTTACATAGACCTGATACAGCTGTATGAGGAACTGAGGAGTTCTCAGTCCAGGTCGTTCTAAAATATTTCTTATGATTTTTTAACTTCAATACTGAAAATATTCATGATTTTTGGTAATCTACATCTTTAGGTATGCTCTGCTAATAGTTGTGTGGAAGTTCTGGACCTCGTTTTCATTTTTCCGTATAGGTTTGATACTGTTGTATGAGAAATCGCGGAGTTCCCAGTTCAGTGGTCTTCCAGAAGTTTCTTATGAATTTTTTAATCTTGAGCACTAAAAATATTCATGAGTTTTGGTAATCTACATATTTAGGTATGCTCTGCTAATAGTTGTGTGAGAGTTCTGGATCTGATTCTTGCTAGATTACATAGGCCTGATACAGGTGTATGAGGAACTGAGGAGTTCTCAGTCCAGCTCGCTCTAAAAAATTTCTTAAGTTTTTTTTAACTTCATCACTGAAAATATTCATGATTTTTCCTAACCTACATCTTTAAGTATGCTCTGCCAATAGTTATGTGGGAGTTCTGGATCTGATTCTTGCTAGATTACATAGACCTGATACAGGTGTATGAGGAACTGAGGAGTTCTCAGTCCAGGTCGTTCTAAAATATTTCTTAAGATTTTTTAACTTCAATACTGAAAATATTCATGATTTTTGGTAATCTACATATTTAGGTATGCTCTGCTAATAGTTGTGTGGAAGTTCTGGATCTCGTTTTTATTTTTCCGTATAGGTTTGATACTGTTGTATGGGAAATCGCGGAGTTCCCAGTTCAGTGGTCTTCCAGAAGTTTCTTATGAATTTTTTAATCTTGAGCACTAAAAATATTCATGAGTTTTGGTAATCTACATATTTAGGTATGCTCTGCTAATATTTGTATGGGAGTTCTGGATCTGTTTCTTACTAGGTTATGTAGACCTAGTACAGGAGTATGAGGAATGGAGGAGTTCTCAGTCCAGGTCGTTTTAAAATATTTCTTAAGATTTTTTAACTTCAATACTGAAAATATTCATGATTTTTGGTAATCTACATCTTTAGGTATGCTCTGCCAATACTTGTGTGGAAGTTCTGGATCTCGTTTTCATTTTTCCGTATAGATTTGATACTGTTGTATGAGAAATCGCGGAGTTCCCAGTTCAGTGGTCTTCCAGAAGTTTCTTATGATTTTTTAAATCTTGAGCACTGAAAATATTCATGAGTTTTGGTAATCTACATCTTTAGGAATGCTCTGCTAATAGTTGTGTGGGAGTTCTGGATCTGTTTCTTACTGGGTTATGTAGACCTAGTACAGGAGTATGAGGAATGGAGGAGTTCTCAGTCCAGGTCGTTTTAAAATATTTCTTAAGATTTTTTAACTTCAATACTGAAAATATTCATGATTTTTGGTAATCTACATCTTTAGGTATGCTCTGCCAATACTTGTGTGGAAGTTCTGGATCTCGTTTTCATTTTTCCCTATATGCTTAATACTGTTGTATAAGAAACCGCAGAGTTCCCAGTTCAGTGGTCTTCCAGAAGTTTCTTATGAATTTTTTAATCTTGAGCACTGAAAATATTCATGAATTTTCCTAATCTACACATTTAAGTATGCTCTGCCAATAGTTGTGTGGGAGTTCTGGACCTGTTTCTGACTAGGTTATTTAGGCCTGATACAGTGTTTTAAGAAACCGAGGAGTTTTCAGTTCAGTGTTCTTCCAAAACCTTCTTATGAATTTTTTCATCTTGAAAACTGAAAATGTTTGTGATTTTAATAATTCTACATCTTTAAGTATGCTGTTCTAATACTTTTGTCGGAGTTTCCGATCTGGTGCTCACTACATCATATACACGTGCTACAGTTGTATGAGAAGCCATGGAGTTTTCAGTCCAGGTTACTTCCAAAATTTTATTATGATTTTTTTTAACTTGTTTACCCGAAAATATTCGGTTATTTCTAATCTACATTCTCAACCATGCTCTGCTGATACTTTAAATCGATTACCGTTATAGTTTGAAGTTTTTTTGTTCGACTATCATCTGACCTTTAGATCATATATAGAATTATTTGTGAAAATAGTCGAATTGCATATTTATCGTCAGTTTTATGAACATTATTTGATTATTTCTGATATCAGTTCAATATGTTTTTTTTTTTTAGGTACTCTAATGGACAGAACTATTACTAAAAGTATTTAGGAACTATAGAACTCGCCTTTGTGCACCTAAAGCACTTTTAAAATTTCGCTTTTGGAAAAAATGATCTGCTACCGGAAGTTAGCAGATCATATTTTCATTTGACATTTTTCCAGGAAAAACAGCAGAACTTTTCCTAAAAAGTATCAGGAACTCCAGAACTATGCTGCATGCGAGTAGAACTCTAATTTTTTCATGCTCTGCTGGAAAATGATCTGCTAAGTTCACGGCCATGCTCCGAGGGTTCTGTACAACAATATCTATGTAAATAATCGAATTCCCCAATAAGTTATTGAGGATTTTCTATTTTGTGATGTAGCTAAAAATTTTCGGTATCTAGAGTTTTTCTATTACTTGCGCTTCTTGGTATTGTTTCTCTTATGGGCGTCAAAATATGGTCACAAATGGCGTATAGACGACTTTTTCTTTGGATTGCGTTAACATAGAAGTTTTATTTTGTGACTGCTCTCAGTGGTAGCAAACTTAAGTCTGCACTAGATATTAATTTCAGCTTCATGCCATCATGCTCAAAGTAGAAACGGGGTAGATTATTAGTCAGTAAGAGTCTGACACTATTTCCCGCTCTGCCCAAGGGCGGGATTTGTGATTGGATGATTTTACCTACCATACAAAAAAAACATGCTCAAAGTGATCATATAAAGGTTCTGTTTTTACCAATTGAACACACAGAACCTTAAAAAAATGAGTTTTAATGACTTATAACAGAACTCGTTTAAAGAATAAAGTGAGGAAAAGATCAGTAATTCGATCGTTTGGAGTAAACTAACAATTTGACAATATTTGTGCGCAGTAAACCCCGTGTTGTTTTGCTACTTAAGATTACAAACAAATGTTACACATGTTACGGTAAAAACCCGCACTATAGTAGTACACTATAGTAGTACCCGCACGTATAGTAAATAAATACATTTGACATTGATTTACACCCGTATTTATAAAGAAGTATTTACTTGTTACTTAGTAAAATCTTATTCAGTCATTACTTGACATTTGAAATCTGCATTCAAAATTCATTTTTTTCTTAACTATAGAATACAAATAGTAGTTACTTTTACTCAAGTATCTAGTTTTACTTGTTTATAAATACGGGTGTTAGATTTACCAGAAAAAATCGAGGTCTTGCTAGGTTTTTCTATACATGATTTTTTTTAACCATAGTTCCAAATATTTCTTTAAACATAGGTGTAACATACTGTATTTTCAAGCTATCAAATATTTACATATTAAAAAAGAAACTTAAATATACAACATCAACGCAACGCAACGCTTATTTATACAACATTAGTTTTAGTATATGCGTAATCCGAAACACGTGTCTGGTATTTTTATGTAAATAATCTATCTACAAAATTTCATAACTGTATCATGAAAAATTACAAAGTTATAAGCTTCTTATGTTACCTGTATGTTCGCAAAAATACATGGTCACCGGGGCATCCTGGCGACTGAAGGGATTGGTTTGCTCCCGCACAGCTGTGCACTGTTTCCAATTGCCCACTATGACTTGCAATAACTTGTGTTGTACTCAGTGTCGGTGGTGTCCAACTTCTGGCCTTTTTTAAATATTTTTGAGAAAAAATATAATATGGTGCAAAAATTAATTATTCGAATCGATTCAATTACTGATTCTGAACAAACTATAAAATAATAAATAAAAATAAAATTCATTTATTTCAGACAATTTCAATGTCCATATTATGTTAGTGACTGAAACTTAAAACTATGTTAGTATAATATTTGAAATCAATTTAATAAATTAGTCAATTAAGTAGTTTATAAAAATCAATCATTAAACACACACAAAAATCACAAATGTCAATCGTAATACACAAAACAAAGAATAAAATAGTTCATAAAACGTGCAGTTTTATAAACCTATCCCACACTGGTGACTCTGGGCTTTCAGCGATCATCTTTAGGATTCCGTTGCCACTACCCCTAGTTCGACGCATGAGTGAGGCCGACTTTTTTCGTATTAATGCATAAAAGTCATCCACACCCGCGTCCGCAAACATGCCGGAGGCACTACAAAATCGAGGAAGTCGCACCAGAACCCTAAAGGCGTTGTTGAACTGAACTCTAAGAGCACTACAGGCCCGCTGCGTATAATTGGTCCACAGGGCACTGGTGTAAAAGCTTTGACAGTAAGTCGTCGGTCGGTATATATAACTATAGTCAAAATATATTTTGCATGTACTAAAATTAATATTTAGCGTTGAATTAAAAAACAAGTTTCTTACCTTAAAATAAAATAAAAGACAAAATAATCAATGTAATGTGGGTGTGTGTGTGACGTCACCCCCTGCAAAACATCAAATAATTCCTGCATGTTTAAAGAGCCGTAACAGTTTTATGCGAAATGAGTCAATTTCGAAAGACAGTACATAGGACGAGAGATGCACGCAGAAACATCCAACTCCTCCCCAATTCATCACTCCGTCAGTATACCTCCGTCTTAGATGCGAATTGTAGTGGCCAATCTGGAAATCTCGTAACCAACTGTGGGCACAGGTTGGCCGTTGTATAAATATTCTGTCCTGGGGCCTCGACCCATCTTTCACACAGTGCCAGTGTGGAGCCGCTGCATAGGACATGCGTCAACTGCTATGCTGCTATTTCTGCATTTTACAGGATTTAGGCCACCAGAGCTACCAAAAGGATGGTCAGAATTTTTTTGCTGGAGTCCATTAACACCAAAAGAAGAGAAAAAGGGGTTGGGTTGTTAGAAATACAACGACTGTATGTATGGACTGTATATGTCCATGTACATGGACTGATATGTCCATATACATGGACTGATATGTCTCTGTAATATTACATGTACGACACATAACAAGTAATACCAAATTATTAAAACAATATTTATTGTAATAATCATTTGGGATAATAACTTTACTCTACGTAGTGAACCTATTAATATAACTTCAGAATTTGCGAGTATCACAGAATAATACGGGATTTCACCAGTAAGACTTGGTAAATATTAGGTTTAGCTAATTTTCGGAAACCGTAGTGGTTAGTTTATATAGTTTATTAGTAGGGACGTAAGTTTTTGGGCGTATACAATAACAACACATTTTTTTTAGGTGGGAAATCATCAAATGACTCTTTCTGCTCTAGGATGGAGAGAGAAGTGTCAGACTTTTACTGACAAAAACCGATCAGTAACCTTCAGGGTGTTTTTAATATCATGCGGATATCATCACTCATGTGGATTTGCTCCGCATGAAGAAAATTTCCAGGCAAAATAAACACGTCCGGCATGCGTATTGCACGCATTACAATAAAAACTTGTATAATAATATGACGAATTTAATGAGCCCAAACTTGATGGGTTTCCTAATAGGCATTCCAAAGTTCCAACTGCCACCTCCCAGTTCTAGCATCAGGTACTTCGCATCATGAGAAATGTTTAGCATTGGTTAAGGCAAATCTAATGAGCCTAAACTCGATAGGTTTACTATGTTAATAAGCCATCCAGGGTCCTAACCTTCGAGCCCCATCATCCGAACAGCTCAATGGCACCAGATTGTAAACGAGTATTTTAGCTGGTTTCCTTGAACACCTGCACAGATCTTTATTGTTCGATTACGTCAGCTTTCAAACAAAAAAACCGCATCAAAATCGGTCCATTTGTGTAGGAGCTACGGTGCTACGGACAGACACACACATCAAACTTATAACACCCCCTTTTTCGTCGGGGGTTAAAAAGGACATCAGCGGAGGTTACATGTGCAATCCACACGATATGTTCTGCCTAAGCGGAGCACATCTCGACCGTATCTTTCACACAATACCCGCACAATGGTGACACCTGGGTGTGTCTGAAACAGGAACCGCCATGTGCTTGTGAGGACCTGTGTCAAGTGGAAAGTGAGGATACCGTGGCGCCTTTCTAGCCACTCGTCAAAGAGAGGACTTATCATTGCGAATTTGCCCAGCACAAATAACGACACATAGTTGTGTATTTTATTCACTTGAATTACATTTGCATAACCACGATGCTCATCATCCGTTTCTGTAATATTATTCATTAGAAAATATCTATCGGGACTGTGTTACGTACCCAACTAATAAAAACTCCATTGTTAGGAGTTTTGTTCTCTCTGGGAGAGAGGAAATATTAATCATGTTGAAGTTTAATATAGAAAATCAGCATAATATCGTTATTATAGGAACTTTTTATAATTTTTTTAAGATGGGTAATTTTTAATGGTTGAGTTTTTTTCTCGCTCTTGGGCGAAGCGTGAAGTCGTGTCAGACTTCTACAAACTACAACCACACCTATATATTTCTTTGCGGTCTAGGACCACGGATCTTAGAAGTCGATCCATGGCTTCAGTAAACTTCGGTCCTGCTGTGCTCCCGCGGTTTTGCTGACATCTAAAGAAAAGAACGAAGAAGAAAATTATTTTATTTGGCACGCATGGATACACACACTGTAAAACTAAATTTATAAAACTTAAGATTGTTGTGTACCTATCTAATATTACAATAAGTGCGTAGAAGAATATATGCGCGTGTCGCGTTGGTTAATCTTTATAACGGTGTCAGTCCAATATACGCTTGAGTTGAATACACGTCTTCTATTTAACAAAGATAAAAACAAGAAGAAAAAAAAAACACGGCTGCTCCAACACATACATCTCTTTGAGGCTGAAATACTACTCGCCGTCGAAGACATGGGCTTGGTTACTCGACGTCCGTGCGGTGAGCAAACCGCTCGCCCGGGCCTACGATGGTTGGTAGTCGGGGAGGGGTTTCGACGGTTGCGATGTAATTATAAGGTCGCCGCCACCGACCACACATATCTGATTAGTTCTATATTTTTGTTAAATAGTTTAAGATTTGTCTTTTTATTTATTGAATTTAGAAGTAATCAAATCTAAAATTTTTAACTGACTATACTAAGTTTGAAGTTTTTTTTTTTAAATTTGGTATAGGCATGAGGGATAAAATGCATGTGAGTAAAATAGTAATGACTATAAATGTAGATCAATGAAGAAGGAGAATAATTCAGCCTGGGTATAAACCCATGACATACCAATTGTGAAACTAAAAATCGGTGGATGTCACGTTTTGTCGCAATATACACCGTTAAATTTGGGTCGTTTTAATCACGCGGAGGGCCGATTCGGTACATGAAATACTATCGATACGTAAAGAGAAAATTAAAAAATAAAGTACTTTTTTTTAAACTCGAATTAATTTACGCATGTACGAAATTAATTTCTTTAAGTTACCTGATAAATGGACTATCACAGCAGAGGAATACTGTCAACACTACCGTATACCATGCTATACGCCGAAAACATAGTTCTGACTGCTAATACCACGGAACTACTCAAGTACTACTGCAGGAATTACTCTACACATGGACACAGTGCCTGGAATAGTATAGCCCTCGTATTGGCAGGAGCAAGACAGAATAGCTGGGATGCCCATTTAGCGGAAACACGTACTCCAGAACTATCTGATTTGGAAGTACGCCTATGCCGTCAGTCACGAAGTTGAAATATCTGGGTTCCATGCTTACACCGGATGCCAACATGGATGAAGACGTTACCCACAGAGTGAATGTGGACAAAATAGAGATCACTACTGGCTACTTATATGTGTTTTGTGTGACACTCTTATGCCTGTAAATTCAAAGACAAGGTCTGTAAAACTGCAGTTCGACCGGTGTTATTATATGGATCCAATTGCTGGATATTAAGGAAGACCCATGAACAAAAAGGGCATACCAATGGGATGAAAATGCTGAGGTGGGCGGGGGGTGTAGCAGGTGGTGAGCAGCTTTAAAATCGCGCCAATCACCAAAAAACTTACAGCAAACTTTAGGCTCAGGTGGTATGGACATGTCACCAGGAGAAGCGAGGATCATGTGCAAAATTGCACACCTGCCAGAACAAAAGAAGGGCAATGATCGCCCACTTTGACCTGATGGTCTAGAATCGAGAGAGACCTGAAGTTAGCCCATTTGCCAAAGCCGACAACCCAGGATCCTGGCGCCAATTAGTGAGGAGACCCGACCCCAAATAATGGGAACAAGAGAGTATAAAGAAAAGACTTACCAATATTGTTAATATGTTGCAGATATGTAAAAACCGTATGAGTAATAAAACGGTAGGAATATCCGAAAATCCCACAATAACACGCGACAAAGGGTTAATATCATTGTAACATGATAAAGTGTAAAACAATAACTACAGCTACCAAAATTGCGTGCATGGCATATTCAATTTAGTTCTAGTTTCAGCCAAATGAACAGACAATAGCTTGTAGTTACACGAAATGTTATTAAAACATATTAATATCTGAACGTTGATTTTGAATTTGCAAACAATATGAATATAGGAAATATTAACAGTCGTGTTGTATAGCTGGCTATTGTTAAGTTTAAGTTACGCTAAGTTACTCTATAAGGCATCTACGTAGCAAAATCTTCAAATCTGTTACCCCGCAGTCAGATATTTACATGGCTTCTAGCTTGACTCAGCGACTTTGTCTACGTGAAAGGAGAAAATGATCCCAAAGCAACAAATTCCTGGAATATAATGTATCTTATGTGCTAACTCAGAACATGGTCGAGCCGTGGTCTTTCATCCAAATCCGTTCTCCCGTTCGAGCCTGAAGAAGTTACCAAAAATATATACATCCTCACCAACTTTCATTAGTGTGATAGCTTGCACCAGTTGTAATTGTCATTTTAATTTCAAATAATAAAGAAATAAACGTAAAATAGTAGCCAAAGTAACTGGACAACATTTTCAACAGTTACAATTGAAGAAAGAAAGAAATCTAATTACATTACAGGGTATGTTTTCAAGAACACTCACGAAGTTCAAAAATAAGTACACATAATGATAATGTACAGTTCATATTAATTTCGTTAAAGGTTCAGGTACTTACTTTGTTCTTCAAACCGCTGGTGTCGCCGCGTTCGGGTAATAGCTGTATCGTTTGGCTTGGCTGAGTGCATAATTTATTAGGTCTCACATCAAATTTATGTTTTAAACATGGGACATGTGTGTTTTCTCAGGCAACACAGTCCTTTATAAACGAACCTTTAAAATTCTACTGCTAAAAGATACATTTCTCTAGAAAAAATAGGACAGAATAATCTTTACAGAAAAAAAACTGATAAACAAGAATATTATTTTTTATGAAAAAGAGAAAGTTGATCGCGAGAGGATGGCGAGCAAGCCAGAGCCCCCGTGATTAATGATGAACACGACACCATTCAATTTAATTCCAGAAATTCCTGTCCAATAAGATAAAAAGAGAAAGTTTTATGCCTTTTTTATTTATTTTTAATGAAATCTCCACTTTGTCGTGTCGAAAGGTACGTCGCTTCAATTAAGATTTTGGTATTAATGATGGAGCCGCCATTGCGCGCAGGACAAATTTTACAAAAAGTAATCATAACAACTTTCTTTATCGACCTGCTTAATTTAAACATTAAAAGTTACGGAAAGAAATTATTTAATAATGAGAGAAATTAATTTAATGGATATTTTTTTTTCCTCATGGAAACCTATAAGGAAGTAAATTAGGAAGCCGCCTCCAAGAGTAGGGTTACATAGTGAAAAGATTTTTTTTTTTTCTTAACGGTTTCATTTAGTTGAAGTTGGCCAAAAAATTAACGTGTAAAAATGTCTTTAAAAGCAATTTGAAAAATAAATATCATTTATCGTTATTAAAAATCAAATTTATATTTAATTATACATACATATATATTAAAATATAAATTACTGTACACAAAAGTAAACGATATTAAGAAACCAAAAAAGGTATTAACCGAACCCAAGCATTCACGTGTCCAAACCACGTACAATACCTCCGTATTCACGGATCGGGCAATCTAATCTACACATTTTCAAGACAAAATAATCGGGTCTCCGCCCAAGATAATCCAACCACGTAGGTACGTAAGCAGGCTACATAATTACGTGTAGGCAATACTACCCATCCCTGTCCTTATAAATGGAGACTGTGACTCAGCTGTCTGGCTTCATCAAGTCTACATCAATCTTTTTGTAAGCACGCGTTTTTTTGCTTTCATCAACTTATTTGGCAGTTCAAATAGAGTTGCCATAAAACAAATTGATCGTAAACTATGTAAGAATATAACATTATTTTTAGTATATGCGAAACATGAATACACTTTGTTCAGAATCAGTAACTGAACAGATTCTAATAATTTTAACACCTTGTTATATTTTTTCACAAAAATATTTAAAAAAATTCACAAGATGGATATCACTGACAGTAAGTACAACACAGGTAATGGCAGGCTATAGCAGGCATTAGGAGCCAACGCACAGCTAGGTCAAGGAGTTGCCAGCAACCCGTAGAGGCCCAGCCTGCTAGCAGGCAGGCAGGGCCGAAGCCTACTGGGGCCAAGGGTCTTCTGAAAAGAAGGCTCGGCCCCGGTATGAAAGGCAACGAAGGAATGGGGTGGGTTTTTTAGACAGTAAAAGTCTGACACTATCTCCCGCTCAACATAGGGCGGGGGCTGTCATTAGATTTTACCCACCTAAAAAAAAAAGAAACGCGCAGCTACGTGAAAGAGCAAAACAATCCCTCAGTCACCTGGATGGCCCGGTGACCATGTATCTCTACGGATAACCATGTAACATAACAAGCTTATAACTTTGTGATTTTTCATGATACGGTTTTGAAATTTTGTACATAGAATCTTCACATAAAAACACTAGACCCGTGTTTCGGGTTTTGTATATACTAAAAATAAGGTTGTATATCTCTATTGTAGTATTACTATCAACATCCACGATTAACGACGCCTTTGTTAGCACATATGATGACAGAACGTATTAGGCAGTCACCGAGTGGTGTTCAAAGACTGCAGGCGGCGGTGTATTTTTGCTATGACGGGCAGAATCTGCTGGGGTAGGGTAAGTCCATGAGGTTGGGGAAGAAAAAAACTTGGTCCCAGGGCCCCGGGTGCCATTTTCACATACCCTTTGACCCCAGTAGGCTTCGGCCCTTTCGGGCCCCTACAGTTTGCTGACAACTCCTTGAGGCGCGCGGGAACAGTGCGCGCCGTAAACGACTTGAGCTCGGACCGGTCTGTTACCGGACGGACGGACAGCGAGCTACCCATTGCCCGCCGTCCGCGAGCCCGCGCCTACGGTGGCCGGAAATCGGGATCGGAAACCCGGCGGCGGCGGCGGCGTGTACGCCGTTGCCTGATGCGGTCGGCCTCCTCCTTTGCTAGCATAACTGCTTCGCAGAAGGAGGCGACCGCCTGCCACTCCTCCTCGCTCCGGAGCATGGCTTGAACCAAACCCCGGCGCGAGAGATCGCTGCCGCCGATCGCCCCCACAAGGACACGGCGATGCTCTTCCCAAGCGGGGCACACCTCGACTGTGTGCTCCACCGTGTCCTCCGGACGCTCCGCACAGTGGCGACATCCGGGCGTCGTCTCCGCACGAATCTTGTACAGGTACGGACCGAACTTGCCGTGTTCGGTCAGCACCTGCGCCAAACGGAAGGTGACGACGCCGTGGGGCCTTTCCAGCCACGCCTCAAAGAGGGGCCTTACCGCCTCGATCGTGGCGTGCCCAGCACGAGGTTGCGACAATCGTTCTCGCCATTTCACCATGAGATCCCGCCGGAACTCTGTCCGCCATGCCGCGATTTGTCGCGGCAGCGGAGTTTCGCCCCGACGTTGCATCTCTAGGCAGTGTGTGGTGTGTTTGCATCCTAGGCTACCCACTGACAGTCTAGGATGCTAGTTTGTAGTGATAAAACTTGAAATTATACACTTTCTATTTTATTAATATTATGTTGCAGAATAATTTTTAGGGTTCCGTACTTCTAAAGGAAAAAACGGAACCTTTATAGGATCACTTTGTGGCCATCTGTCTGTCTGTCAAGATCCCTTATCACAGGAACGCGTTGAGGTATCGAGTTGAAATTAAAAACATAAATACTCAGATCTACAGTCCCTTGAAGCTGTGAAACTAAGCTAATGAAAAAAAAAGATACGGCCGTTTATGTCGTAAATAACTTAAATATATTTTGACACTCTAAAGGGAACCAAAATTCATAAGCTCCGTTGACCTGGAACCTTGAAATATGGCATGAAGCAAGGTTCTATAGCACACATATAGGAATAAATCTGAAAACTGTAAATTTGTAGTTAAGTAAAAAAAAAAAAAACATTTTTCGATTCGCAAAAATCTTCGAGACTCGATTCGAAAATTATTATTGGATTATTTACAAAAGTTGGTTTGTAGGAACCCTCAGTGTACGAGTCCGACTCGCACTTGCCCAGTTTTTTTAATGATAAAGAAAAAGAACATAGGTTTGCTCTAAAAAGCCTAATTATGGGTTAAGCTCGTCTGTGTACATCACCTGTTCTATTTTTTCATTGACTGCAATTTGTGTTCAATAAAGAATATAAAGTCCTAGTCGTAAGGTCCAAAAGGACGTTAATATCAAACCTACATCGGTTTCGATTATCACTATCTCAAATTTCATTTTGAAATAGAAACTCTTCCATTTTATTTCCCAATAAACAGCCGCTCTATTGAAGCGCTTTCATATCAAAGTGTCATTTTTTGTATCGTTTACCATCATTTCGACACAAAGATAATGCGAACAAATATGTGGGGTTCGGTTTTTGGAACCTTTTTCAATAAAATGTGGAAAAGGTTTCGATTACTGTTGAATTGGAACTCTTGTAGATAATGTTGTGGGCGTTATGAATAATAAATATGATTAAGACTTTAAAAATACTGGATTGGAATTCTTCAGAGTATATTAACATATTCATACTCTTCTTAAAACTTTGTACAAAGTCAAAAGTAAGCATTTAATTTTCTCAAGAACTGCTTTACATCGTGGCACGCTGAGATACTAACTATTTATTAACAACGTCTATTCGCGAACTCGTTAATTCAATATAACTCTGGTTAAGAGTGGAAACTATTGTGTTTAGTACATAATAAAGGAGACTTTGTATTTTAGCTATACTTTCATACCACTTAAATGCGTTCGGCATTACAGAGTTTTAGCTTAACTTAAGACACATCTTTATGGGCGCTGTTGTAACACTTTATGGGCGTCAATTTCATTTGTCAATTGTGTAATAAATTCCCGTCTCGTGCCTTCCATTCCTATTTGATTTAAGTTCACTCCCTACGAAATTCTCCTACTTATTCCATTTTATTGCGTCATACTTAAAATACTATAATACTTCGAAGCGAGAGATCTCACTTCCGACGGGAAATATATGCATATGAATGATAATTATGTACATGAATTTTGAAACTGCTAAGAACGGTTCTATCATTTTGAAATTGTAGTATGTTCTTTTAATCCACGCCGAGGATAATTACCATTTCAAATGCGAATACCACAGTCATGTAAACGAAATATGTTGTTTACTTAGCAACTGCGATGTAGCAAAACATTGCGATTAATATACTTACATACGAATGTATCTAATAAACAAGATTGATAGTATTTCCGAAACTTATCCACTAACAAGTAACTGAAGTTGGTGAACTTTTATGGTGGGACTAAATATGGCTGTCTTGAGTTTCTTTTTAGAATCTATTAGACACCAAAGTTATAATATCGGATCCCGGGGCAGAGCGTCGTTTACTATCACTTAACTCATTTTTATATTCGCCATTTTGGCTTGCTCGCTGTCCCAGATTTGCTATGAATACAGAGTGGAACCACCCATATTACGATACATGGCCTACTTCGAGGGGGATCTGAGGAGCCGCGCTACTTGTTTACATTGAACTTAGTACGTGTCTTGTATGTTTGTAGCGAGACGCGTCTCCAGCCTGTCATATTTGCGTCTTTCAGTGAGGTACGATCGACACGAAATAACTGTTTGATAACAATATTTGTCTAGTGGATCTAATTTCAAAACGTCGCTTATAATATAAACATAATCATAAGCATAAACATAATCCCACTGCTGGGACTGAGGCCTCCTCTCTGGTAGAGGGAAGGGGCCGTAATCTTTTTGGTGGATGTCACGTCTTCGAATTATTATTAATTTGTTCTATGACATGCCGGTTTCCTCACGGCGTTTTCCTTCACCGGTTTTGAGAGCCGAGATCATGAAATAAATTACACAAAGTAATGCGCCTGGGTTGGTTTGAAACCGTGACCTACAACTCGTAAGACGGGGCCGTTACCATTAGGCCTCCACTACTCCCGCGTATAATATAGAGGATGATAAATGGTATAGCAAATATCTATGTCAAGGGGATTATATACCTTTTGATACCTATGCGACATATAGCGTTCGAATGTAGAGATTTAGTTTACCTCATGCTTGTAAGCCGTTTCCTGTTTCCATTACTTACAGCGATACCCCACGGTTTACTATACCTATAGGTTTTGGTAATATAACTAAAGCAGGGCACATGAACGCATAGGTTTTTATTTGTAAAAGTATTTAGATGTTTGTAAAAGTATTTAGATGTTGCAAAATTATTTTTCAAATCATCATCATCATATAATAAAGAACAACATACACAGTAGCAACATAATATACCAAGCTATTTTTAAGCGACTTCAAAAAAAGAAGGAGATTGTCAATTCTCATAGTCAACTCCATCATTTACTGACCGTTAAAAAAAATCCCGTAAAGGATACGATTCCAGATTGGTCCCATTTCTTCAAAATCCAGTTGTGATAATGGGAT
The DNA here is from genome assembly GCA_958295575.1 of Leucania comma. Classification (NCBI taxonomy): domain Eukaryota; kingdom Metazoa; phylum Arthropoda; class Insecta; order Lepidoptera; family Noctuidae; genus Leucania; species Leucania comma. The sequence continues at coordinate 11,986,311 of OY282468.1, forward strand.
CCATGAGGGATCGAGAGAACTCCTCAAATATTGTGATTTAGATATTTTCAATGAGAATTTAAGCATTTATAGTAAAAGTAACATTTGATGAAGTGGAACTGATGAAGAAGACCAGAAATGGATAACGCAACTTCATACTCACATAGATATCACAATGAAGAAAGTTAAGCGACTATGACAATAGTGTTTGGGCTTATTAGATTTGTCATGAGATGCACTTTGGCTATAAGGTACTATCGAACTGATCTAATGATGGAGCGGGAAGGTGGAAGGTAGACACAGGAACGACTTTACTTTTTGTGAGGAGAAATAAATAAAGATTATTATTATACTTCGTAATAAAACAATGTATCCTAGCAGTGTTTGGGTTAATTGGAATCGTCATGAGAAATAGGCAATCTGGTTATAAGTATATCACAACCAAAAAGTGTAAAATATAAATTTCTTTTTACAAAAAATAAATAAATAAATAAATAATCGTCTTCACTAAAAAAAATGTGTTTCTCGGTATAGTTTGTTTCTTATTTAACACCTACTTCGAAATTAAAGTTATTTTGTCTTTTTAGTGTTTTTTTTTTGTGAAGTCGGTTATTTTTTTAATGTTTTTAATTTTAATTAAAAATATAGTGAAAATTTTAGGTAGATACTACTATTTTTAAAGTTGAAACAGATACAAAATATTTATTTGAATATTAGTTCCGTTTCAGTATGACATTGCGGTCATTATCTTTTCTATAATATAATCTTGATGGGAAGTTAAACAAAAAACTTTTTATTTTAGTTAATAAATATCGCGGATCACAAACATATTTGATTTGATGTATTGATCTTAATTCTGGACGAAGTCTTTTTTTTTTAAATTAATCATGTCAATAAATGTCAGCTATAACAATGGTTTAATAACAGTGGGACTTTGTTCATCGACAGCTGGGCATTGTCAACTGCTGTCAGATTAGTCCAGTTAATTAAAAATCAGAATGGGTCAATGATCGCTACAGCCATTCTAAAATGAAACAACTATAGATTTATGTAGTTCACCTCAAAATTTTATGATCTATTGAAAAATAATTTACTTTTAAGGAAAATAAAATTAAGTATCGACATTGAAAATCGGAAAACATGATAAGCTGCAACGAAGCAGAGAGCACGTTTCCGGTTATAAGATTTATCAGTTGCGACAGATTGCTACCACCAGGAAACTTTGGAGTTACTTTCCAGTATTGCCTCAAGAAAAGTTATATTTCGGGGAAAACAATTGCCTAGTTTCAAGTTGAACAAGATTGCACCAAACTAATTCAGTGTAATAATGATCGTTAATATTCATAATGGTTGTAAAGCAGGGTATAGGGATGTGACCTCTCTAAATCCTTATAGTTTATAGGTGCAGTTTATTGAATAGTGAATATCTGGAGTCTGGGTAGACTGGGCGAGCGGGCGCGTGGGCGAGAGGGCGAGCGGGCGACTCGACCACAAGCAGAGCAATAAGGCGCGTGAAGCGGTCGGGCCTTGTCTTAATTGTCAATAACCGTGAGTCCCGCGCCGCCGCCGCCGCCGCCCGAGCCTCTCCCGCCGAATAATTAACGAACTTCCGCGATTTTCGAGTTTGTAAATTGCCTCATGGTCTCGTCGACCCGCGTCCTGGTTTGCTGATATAAATTATGTGCGCACAAAATTAATCTTAGTGATTTAAGAACACCCTTTATTCTCAGGCTTCCATTTAAATCTTATTCTTACAAAGTTCTGTAATGGCAAGTTTCTGCATTACGGAAAGTGCCTTTTTGTTATTCCATATATTTAGGCTGCGTAGCTATAACTCGATATTCAAATTAGTGTAGGCGTTATTGTGAAACGAAGCCGACATTTATCGGTAACGTCAGGTGACTGGCTGATTTTCCTGAGAGATTTTCTAAATAAAATCTTGGTAAAAGGTAACGGAAGTCGACATTTCGTGTATTATTTTCGTTTTCAGGAAAATTATAATACGACTAAGCACCGTCGCGCGTAGCTCCGCCCTGTTGTGTTTGTGCGGAAGTGTTTTCAGTAATTACGTTATTGGAGGAGGTGCGTCGTTTGTGTTTATGCTAGTCAATAAATACCCGGAGTGTATATTGTATTGAATTAGGGAGACACATGATGTAACTTTATCACAGAGTACGAGTCTCGCCGAGGAGAGTTGTTGGCTCGGGTGCGAGTGCGAGCATAAACAGAGAATTTACAAGCCCGCGCCTTTCATTAAAATGTAAACAAGCTTCCATATAATTCGTGGTACGTAAATACATCAGCGGGGATCACAAGGGCGGGTGCACACGACCTAACTGCGGGAATGTTTTACGGTCAACATTAACCGCAATACTGTTGACCCTGAGAGCTCATCTTCCCCAGACTAAATGCACTAAAACCAGCGTTTTAATATGAAGTATTAAAACGCGGGTTGTGCGTGCGTAGGTGTCGTATATCTGTGATGAACAAGCTTTATGGTTTTGCTGCGTAACCAATGTGTTGACATCAACTTTACAATAGTTTGCCAGCAGATTTTAACAGCTGTAATATAATAATAACTGTTATTTCAGCATTGAGTGTCAGCAATATACAACCGAGCACCTTCATAAATCGTAAACTACCTACTGAATTTACCAAAATTAATTTTCCAAAATGTAGGCTTTATTCTCGCGGTCTACTTCCACTGAAACTCTGTTTCTATTAGATATGAGAGTTATTTTACTTAGATAACTAGAACAATTAGTATAACATAATGTTTTAATTTCAGGGATTTCATAATTGGATAATTGAAAGGTTCTAGCTGTTATGTTATTATTAATTTATGTTGTTCGTTTAGTTCCATACCATTTAAAACTCGGCCATATATTTTTATTTTTCGAAGTGGATATAATAAATTGATTACAGTAGTTATTTATTTTAGTAGTGCGTACAAGTGCGCAGTCTGGGGTTTTTTTGTGCGGATGGAGAATTTTGTTAACTTGTTCGTGGTTGTTGTTCAGAGTCTATGTTTCCTGAAAGCTACAATATGGGGATCTTTAAGTCAAGAATAGATAAGTTACTTTTATGTAAGCTCGGTCTATCGTCGACAACATCGTCGCTTTCCATCAGGTGAGATAAGCGCAAGTTTTATCAATAGTAAAAAAATCACATTTACTACAATATTTTTTCGTTGCTCGTTACCGGGCGAGGTTGAAATCTTCAAATAACGTCAGATTTGGGTGGAGCACGAAGATGAGTCAGACTTTTGCTGACTAATACCTACCTTTGTAACATATTTTATGTTCCAGGCTCACGGGAACTTTTTTGATCAATTCTGACACTACTTCCCGCTCCACCCAAGGGCGGGACTTGTCATTGGATGATTTTACCTACCATAAAAAAACCCCGCAGTCTCTGAAACAGCTTTCACTGGAATTTTACTGCAATGAAACATTGATAAAAATTTATTTTAAAGGCGAAAGTTTCTGAATACCTGTTACTTCTTCACGCTTGAACGGCAACACGGATTTCAATAAAACTTAGAACACGGATAGAACTGGTCCGGGAATAGCAAATAAGATACTCTTTTACTATCACCCTGCAGCTAGCAAGATATTTATAATTTTTACCTCTACACAACTGGGCGCCCAAAGCCCTCGGCGCTCTTCGGCTGCTGTCGTGAGACATCGGAGGCAGCGGGCGGACGTCACTCGGCTACCGATTTCCGAAAACGACGCGCGCGCACTCCATACGTTTGCCAACAAAGAAATTGTACCTCTTCGGGAATTATAATCAGTTTAAATTACAGTCCATTGCCTTTCAATAGTCAAATAGTCCTTAGAATAGGTCCCCAACACAACTGTTTTTGGTACGCCATATTACCCTCTCAATCATGTGGCGTTTCGATTTTGTCTTGAAGCTGCAAACTCATCCCTTGGCAAAGTCCTTAGTGTTGGAAGTTCATACTAGCAAGAAAGCTATTATAAAATTTCTGTTTTTCTAGACTCTCAAGACAGACTTGCAATTATTTATCTATCTAGCCAGTACTTCAACTTCCAAGAAGTTTTTATTCTTCAAGTGATATGAGCGGAAGTTGTATGTGAACTGCGGAGTTCCTCGACCATCGTTTAATCTTCGTTTAAAGTTGCTTGTTTTGTCCGTTGGGAGACGCACAGGACCCGTCGACGTGCTCACGCTCGGGTGAGCCCTATGTCCAGCTGGATGAAATAATAATTATGATGATGATGATCTCATAAGTGCCTTCTTTATGTAGGGTTTCTAGTTAGAAATTTGAACCTTTAAACTGTGTTTGGGTGTAATCTATAATATATGTATGTATTTAGAACTATATAAGTATGTTTATCCTCCTCAGGCCTGAGTCCTAGCTGTGGGAACATTATGAGGCTGATCATGCTAAGATAGCTGATGTCTGTATTATAGAAGTTTTGGTAATTTAAAGAGCGTTTTTAGTCAGTCTGGACTTATTAACACAAAGGTCGACACACAAAGGCGGAGTTAGACATTCTCTACCAGTCAACTATTGGTGGTAGGTCGAGGGGCCGAGAATGGACTAAACCGTTTTTGTTTCCTCTCGACCCCAAATTATTGTTAGGTTATACACAAGAGTACAAAAAGTTTGTATAAAATAAGAATATAATAATATTTTTAAAATTATTGTTATTAAACAATATTTAAAAATGTAAATAATATATGAGATTAAGAAAAATAAAGAGATAATAATAATATAGCCTTTATTCAGATCCAAATTACATGGAAAATAATAATACATAGAAAACTTAATAACTAGTCTATTTGATTTTTGGTTGCGCAAATAAGCTGTGGACTGTATGTTTAAAAGGCGATCTAAGGTTTGTTAACAATATGCAGGTACTGTGCCTGGCATGGGATGGATGTATTAGGGAGGAACACTGACCTTTTGACCTCGAAGGTTCCACGTGGCGCCGGCCGGCGAACCCCGACTTCGCACATTTAACCACTGCCAGGTCCTGTATTGCACTACACTGCACTATTGTTGAGTCTTTGAATGGTTGGATCACGAAATAGTCAATTTTCTTGTAATTTCGAGCGGGCGATGTTAGCGGAGCGGTCACATTCACAATCGATGTACAAACACGTAATGTCATTCCAATTCTTGAGGTCGTGCGGGGAAGGGAAGCGGAAGAGATAGGATTGCTAGGCCAAAAAAATAAATTACAAAAAACAAAATCGCGGATCATAGCAAATTGGCGCAACCATTCCCCCCGGGTTTGAAGGGTTACCTTCAAAGAAAAGAAAAAAAACAAAAGCGAAACTAAACCCTATTACTATATCTAAACTATCAATACTAGGTAGCGAAACAACTTATAACTAACTATGCCACTACTACTGATTAGGCAGAGGGCAGAGGCGAATAACCGGACGCAGGTACGATCCAGTTGCGGTTTTAACCTTTACGACTCGCGTTATTCCGTTCGAACCCGGAAAAACTTCTTCCACTACACCAAGAGGCCAGTGCAGAGGAGGCGCACTCTCAGTCTTCAGTATCACCACAGTACCGACTGTGACTGGATCTGAAGGAGTGTTCCACTTTTGACGCGACTGCAGCGTATGCAGATAATCTGTCCTCCATCGCTTCCAAAAGGACTGAACTAAGCTATCTAGCAGAGCGTGACGCGGGTGAAGCTGCAGTTTGTCAGTCTCGACATCTAAAGCGGGCAAATATTTAAGAGGAGTCGTCGTCAAGAAGTGAGCCGGCGTCAACGCTAGTGGCTCCGATGGATCACTAGACAAAGTCCGACACAACGGACGCGTATTCATCAACGCCTCTACCTGAGCGAGTACGGTGCTCAACTCCTCGTACGAGAGAATCTGTTCGCCTATGACCCGAAACAGGTGCGACTTAAGGCTTTTAATATTCGCCTCCCAATTGCCACCAAAATGACTAGCCGCTGGCGTATTAAAACACCAATCAATGCGATTCTCAGCTAAGACATGGGCGAATTCACTTTGGTAGTACTTGGAGCGTAAGAATGTGTGTAATTCCGAAATATTGCGTCGCGCTCCAACATAATTTGTGCCGTTGTCAGAGTATAAGCGCTTAACGGGACCACGGCGAGATAAAAATCGTTTAAATGCAGACATAAAACCCTGCGTACTCAAATCACTGGTTAACTCTATGTGAACTGCACGAGTTGTCATACAAACGAATAGGCAAATGTATGCCTTTGTGGAACGTATACCACGACCACGGGCAATAGTGACTTTAAACGGTCCAGCATAGTCCGTCCCAGTATGTATGAAAGGTTTCACCGTCTGTACAACACGACAAGAACGATGGTCGGCCATTTCCGGCGCGTTGAAACGCGGGCGGAGCTTAAAGCAGGGCACACATCTGTGCACTCTAGCGCGTATCAAATTGCGAGCGGAAAGTATCCAGTACTTCTGTCGAAGAATGGACATTAATAAATCGGGACCAGCGTGACAATTCACTTTATGGTGATAGTCCACCAACAAATCCAAAACGTGATCCCTGCGTGGTAGAACTACTGGATGCATTTGTTCAAACTCTAACTTAGCATTTCGCAGACGGCCACCGACACGAATGAGTCCGTCTTGCAAAAATGGTTTCAAATGTTGAAGTGCGTGACTACAAGGTTTATGTGATTCTAAACTACGAAATTCTATTGAAAAATAAAATTTCTGCAATTCTCGAAGTACAACTGATTCAGCTCTATCCAAATCAGCTGCGATTATAGAACCACGCGATGGTAATAATCTCAAAAATCTTAGGACGTAAACTACACAGCGTAATAGTCTCGACCAAGACGAGACTCGATTAGACAACAACAAAACAACTGACTCTTCACGCGGAACTGATACTACAAGCGTATGTTTCTTCTCCTCGGGTGGCTCTGAAACAGTAGCGGGGTTAAACGGAGCATTTGGCCACTCGTTAGGAGTGATATGAAGCAAGGGAGGGCCACAAAACCAAAGCGGATGATTTAAAATTTGCGCAGGAAGCAAACCACGTGAGAGACAATCAGCTGGGTTTTCTGTTCCAGCGACATGGAATATATTTTCCGGTGACAATTCAGCTTGAATCTTAGCCACCCTATTTGCGACAAACGTGCCCCATCGATGGGGTGAAGAGTGGGCCCAACATAGAGCAACGGTTGAGTCTGAAAACGCTACAATTCTCTCTATATTAATGCGAGGACGACAAGTTTTGACTATAGATGTAATCAATTGAACCAACATAAGAATAGCGCAGAGTTCGAGACGAGCAAGAGAGACAACCTTACGAGGAGATACCTTTGATTTTGCGCTAATGAGGAAAACTGAAATGTTATCGCCATTTTGGACCTGAAAGTAAACCACTCCCCCGTAAGCCCTCTCACTGGCGTCTGCGAAACCTACCACATTAACAACAGTGTCTGGTACTATACCAACATGGCGAGGAATCTGTATCTGATCGAGCATTGGAAGCTCTTTCCTATAGCGAGCCCACAACTTAGCAACACTATCAGGAGCGGTGTCGTCCCAATCACAGTTGGAAAGCCAAAGCTCTTTTATAAGCAGCTTTGCATACAAAACGACAGGAGCTACAAAACCCATTATATCCCATATCCGAGCTACACATGCTAGGATAACGCGCTTGGTACAAGTTGGCGGAGTCGAGCTAATTTTAAGACTGAACATATCAGTTGCGGGTGACCAACTTAAACCAAGGATCTTATGCGAATCACTATCATCGAATTCCTTTACCGAAGTCAACCGGTTTGACGGTGGAATCGACTCTAATGTAGCTTGCGAGTTGCTTGTCCATTTCACCAGATCAAATTGACCGGACTTCATGAGGCTGATTACTTGAGCAGCGGTCTCTATAGCCTCTGCTTCACTAGGTACACTGTACACAAAATCGTCCGTGTACAATCCGGTTTCAATAGTGGCCCTTGCTTTCGGGTATGTATCACCCTCGTCAGCGGCCAACTGCTTGATAGTGCGAAGAGCGTGAAAGGGACTAGACTTAAGCCCAAAACAAACACGATTGAATTCGTAAACCTTCAAAGGTTCCTGCGGAGAAAATCTATACAAGAAGCGTTGGAATCTACGGTCACATTCTCTGATTCCAATACTAAGAAACATTTGCCGAATATCAGCAGAGAGCGCAATAGCAAACAAGCGAAAATTTACTATTATTTCAAATAAGTTACCCTGGAGGTTCTGACCACAACACAAGATATCGTTAAGCGATATGCCAGTACTAGTTTTAGCGCTACCATCCATAACCACACGCAGTTTAGTTGTAAGCTTGTCTTCTCTAACAACTCCATGGTGCGGGATGATGTAAAACGGGTAATCACGTGTCTCCTCAGTCTCGGCAGGCGCTGATGAGATATAACCTTTATCTAAATATTCGATCAGCACATCATCATAGGCTTGCTTCAACTTAGGAGACGCCTGCATCTTACGTTCCAAGCATAGAAAGCGTTTTTCTGCGGAGGCACGGGAGCCACCGAGCGAAAAAATATCACCCTTGAAAGGGAGCGCGACAACATAACGACCATCTTTATCACGAGTAGTCGTGCGGGTATAAATCTCCTCAGTGACCTGATCCTCAGGGCTGAGAATAGGCGGGACATTGACCTCTTCAATCTCCCAGAACTTGCGGATGGTAGACTCAAGCGGCGGCTCGACGGTGCAACAGTGCGACACAGTCGAGTGCGGAACCAACTATAACAAACCCGAGAACTGTTTCCAGTGCGTGCGGAGCGGGGTACATCGGAAGACCTTGAATTTTACGTGATAACTGGAGATGCGGGAGAATCGAAGCACCGATCAATAGATCGATATCTCCAGGGAAAGCGTAATTTCCGTCGGCTAACTGCAAGTTCTTAAACTCCGTCAGCATGGACGTGTCAACCGGTACCGTGGGCAACCGTTCCGTAATCTTATCTGCGACTAGCGAATCCATTTCAAACGAAATATTACGATTAAAACGTGAACTAAATATTATTTTAATGGAACCGTGAATGGTTGCCTTTAAACCTCCAAAACCTTTCACTTCTGAGCGGGATGACCAATTATTAAAACTAAAACCAAGGCGTTGACAACAATCCCGAGTAATAAAATTACTCTGGGAAGCGCCATCTAGTAGCGCTCGAACGGTGTGCGGTTTGCCAAAGGCATCTACAATGACAACTTGCGCGGTCGCAAGTAAAACGGTAGTGATTTGAGTACCAGCGGCGGAAAGCGAACACAATGTTACGTCGTTTGCACTTGCAGCAGGCCGCGCGTCACAAGCGTCGCGCGTCTGCGCAGGCTGCGGCTGCGATGGCAGCTTACTACTCTCAAAATGTAAGAAGGTATGATGTCTAGCTAGACATTTACGACAGCTAACACCACTGTTACATGACGTAACCAGATGTTTGTCAATTAGACAATTAAAACACAAATTATTAGTGCGGACAAACTTGTAACGATCACTAGGCGATAATCTCTGAAATTCCGAACACTTGTACAGCTGTGTATGGCTACCCTTACACAGAGAACAGTCAGGTGTTGAGGCGGTATTAACTAGCGTATGTGCAGTCTTGACTGACTTCGATGACGCGTCTATACGGCGATCGGAACCTGTCCTATTCGTGACTTCATGACGTGCCGACGTGCGCTGCAATACCTTAATATGGTCGCGAATAAAAGATTCTAAATCTTCGAACTTAGGTATTTCGTTACCGCGCTGAGTCGTTTCAAACAGACGAACAGTTTCAGGATCTAATTTCTTTAAACCGATATACAAAAACAAAAAGTCACAGAGGTCATTGACCTTTAGGTTCTTTACTGCACGAACAGATGATGCGAAAATATTTAAAAACTTCTCTAAATTATGATCGTTACAAACGGAAAAACTTTTCAAATCGAATAATTGATCAAAATATGCGGTGGCTACTAATCGCTTATCTTCGTATTTTGTTTTTAAAGTGTTCAAAACTAAAGTGTAATTTTCAGCGCTAAACGTAATTCCAGCACAGACAGCCTTTGCCTTACCGGTCAATTTTTCTACGAGATAATGCAATCTCTCGTGATCTGTCAGCGATGTGTTCCTATGTATTATATTTTCGAAACTATCTATAAATAAATTCCAATTTCGAATGTCACCATTAAATTCAGGTATTTGAATTGGCGGCAATCGTGGGCGTTCGCGAGGAGGGTTGGATAAACCACTCGCGGGGGGGGGAGTCTCTAAACTCCTAGCAATACGTTTGATACGACAATACAAGTCATCAAAGGACGACAATGCCTGATAACTCACACAGTAATCAGGATTTAACTCCAACTCTAAAATGTTTATATCCTTAATTGTAGATTCAAAATCCGCGCGCAAACTATCTAAAGTTTCCAACGAACACAAGAAAGCATCTCTAATCGTCAGATCCGAGATTTGCAAAGATTTATCACAAATTGATTGAACACGTGAAAACTGTGAGTCCCTTTTAGCGTATAAAAGCTTTAACTGAACCTTTAAATCAGTACTAACCTTACTGCCAACCTTAAGAGACATCTTGTTTTGATATATTCACACTATACACTCAAACAAACACTTAACGAATTATTAAGTAAGCGATAATTATCAGATAACAATATGGTAATATTGTAAACAACAAAGTGAACGTCGAACGAACGGAATAACCTGAATCAATGAGTGAATATTACCCAATTTCTCGATTAAATCATTCACGTCGTTCATATGCGTATATAATCTATGGTTTATCCGTTTCCTACAAATATTCACTCAACAATGAACGGGTATTTTTGAAATGCGTCTACCTACATGCAATTTGTAGGACTTCCGAATGAATTTTGTCAAGAAAAAGAATGCGATCGATTTATATCTACGCTGATATTTACGTAGCTAACTATAATTATGCGGTGCGGTTGACGGCGTAGGTACCGTAATTATCAATGGCTCTTTAACTATACGAGCGAAATAACGTTTAGTTGCCTAAATGCCTAGATGCGGGTTTTCTACTATTATATCTAGGTAAACAGGCGCGTTGCGTTTATTCCCTATGGAACAAATACTATATTGCGAAATTACAAGAAAATGATTCACGATCCTGCTCGTAGGACCAAAAGTAATGGTTGCGCAAATAAGCTGTGGACTGTATGTTTAAAAGGCGATCTAAGGTTTGTTAACAATATGCAGGTACTGTGCCTGGCATGGGATGGATGTATTAGGGAGGAACACTGACCTTTTGACCTCGAAGGTTCCACGTGGCGCCGGCCGGCGAACCCCGACTTCGCACATTTAACCACTGCCAGGTCCTGTATTGCACTACACTGCACTATTGTTGAGTCTTTGAATGGTTGGATCACGAAATAGTCAATTTTCTTGTAATTTCGAGCGGGCGATGTTAGCGGAGCGGTCACATTCACAATCGATGCACAAACACGTAATGTCATTCCAATTCTTGAGGTCGTGCGGGGAAGGGAAGCGGAAGGGATAGGATTGCTAGGCCAAAAAAATAAATTACAAAAAACAAAATCGCGGATCATAGCAAATTGGCGCAACCAGATTTTTTTCTTATTTTTTGTAGATTTTTTTGCCAGTCGGAAAAGGCCTCCAAAAAGGCGAATCTTAAATCTTTAATAAAAATATACAGATATAATATAATTATTTTATACTAGATTTTTGTCTTTCATTGCCAATATTTAAAGCCGTTACCTACGCTATTGTGTTCGTACAATATCAAAATTCAGGCATAACTCTAGCAGCACAGTGTTGCATATTTCTATAGCCTATTCCGAGAACAGCACCGGTTTCGAACTATTTATTCAACAACGCCGGTATTTAATTAATTTATAATATTCTCAGTAGCACATTAAATCCACTCGAAGTACTATAGGATCGCGAGCTCTAAGTACCTTAAATAAGTAAATTAATTATATTAGTTTAAGAGCTGCAGGGAGCAAGGCTATGCAGCTCTCCTTAGTCGGAACGAGATATTCAATTATATGAGATGGAAGGTAAGTAAAATTAGAGCGATATGTTCTGCGCTTAGTAAGGTTATGTTGAACCTTACTTATAAAGCCATAGATGTCTGTTCTATACAATGAATTTGCCATTCAGTTTTTGTTATAAAGATCAAGTATTATCACCATCTTTTCCGTTGAAAGTTATCCACGGCAAGTTATAGGCAGTGTTGCAACATAGATCGATTTTGTTACTCTCGTATCCTGCAAGTTTTCACTAGGTAATCCATCCAACATAAGGCCTACCCACTCTGAGCCTTCCGGTAGGGGGTCGCTACTATACTGGTACTTATGTTTGGCAATTCTTAGCATGGTTTTATTTGTGCGTAGTAATCTTTTGCTGTGAATGTCTTGTTTTGGTTTTGATTCGATCACACAAATTAGATACATCATACTTATGTTGCGTTTTTTTTTTTATGATAGGTAAAATCATCCAATGACAAATCCCGCTTCAACCAAATACTATGTAACAACTAAATAGTACAGTACATAGTAAACTTTCGAAAAAGTATTCGAAAAACAAGCAAAATTTTTTTTGTAAAATAAATCTTTACTAATTCAAACTTTTATTTTAATTTTCACACTAATATTATATAGGGGAAGGGTTTGTGAATATATTTGTATGTTTGTTACTTCTTCACGCTCGAACGGCTGAACGGATTTCGATGAAAACTTCATACAAAGGTACACCATATCCTCGAAGAGCACATAAGATTATTCCGAGAGTATGTTCCCTTAGGATTATTATTTATTTATATATACTTTATTGTACACCAAGATAAAAAGATTATTTAGTGGAAGTATTAATCAATGAGAAATGGCGGTATTCTACATTGCGATACCAATTCATATTTCGTTACTTTCCCGAGAGTGAAGCCGCTGGCAGAAGTAAGATTCTAATAAAAAATAAAATAGTAAAAGATAATATTTTAATAAAGACTGCAGTGGTAAAGTGCAATATGATAACGATGCTTAATAGAATGACGTCATAGCTTATACACATACTCGCCACAAATATCGCGACCGGCCCTCGTTCGGTAGACCGCGGTAATACGGCATTTTACAACGTCATTTGCTCCGCTTCTTCCATTTATTAAATTATTCATACCTACGTTAGTTATCTGAAAATAATACCCTTGTAAGTCGTAATAAAGCGCCGGTCGCTATTTATAATGGCTTGTAAACTTAAGGTTTATTATATGTGGTTCAAGGTTTCATTACAGTGTAGCAGCCTTAGTATGATGTGTTAAAATTTCAGTCGAGGAAACGAGAAAAAGGGATGGAGGATGCTTTATAATGTTCCCACAGCAGGGACTCAAGCCTCCTCTCTAGGAGACGGAATGGGCCGTAATCTGCCACGCGGCTCAGTCCGGGTTGGCAGATGTCACATGTCTTCGAATTTTGGTTCTAGGACATGCCGGTTTCCTCACAATGTTTTCCTTACCGTTGTAAATTACACAAAGTAATGCGTCTGGTTGGGTTTGAATCCGCGACCAACTCGTAAGTCGGGGCCGTTACCAGTCTGCCACCACTGCACAACGAATATAACTCCATCCCTTTAACAGTTCAGTTTAGGTCGTCAAATGAATCGCGTTAAGAGCTCGTGGTAAGGCTTCTGGTTGTTGGTAAAGGTTACTCAGCTTTACTAATTATGAAGACGGGTCGCAGATGTCTAGATAATGTCCTATCGTTAATTTTAGGGGTCAATGTTGAGAGGCGAACGTTTTATCGCCTATTGCGATACAAGTGATTATGAAGGTGGAGGTATGAAGCAGTTACTTGTATAGGTACAGGTGTGGCGCAAAGGTGTGGTCATATTTTAGAAACTGCTGGCCAGTAGTTTTTGTTAGGGTTTCGTACTCAAAGGGGAATCTTATTACTAAGTCTCCGCTGTCCGTCCGACTATTTGTCGGTCTGTTTATTCGTCTGCCACCAGGTTGTATGAATCATGAACCGTGATTGTTAGAAAGTTTAAGTTTCACAGATGATGACATGTATTTTTGTTGCCGCTCTAACAACAAACGTTATTTTTTTGCCGTTTTTTGCTACGGATGAAACGAAATCCTTCATGCGTGAGTCCGACTCGCACTTGGCCGGTTTTTTTTTTAATATGATCATAGTTTTCTGATACACCCTATATAAGACGCAAAGTCGGAATGTCATGAGAAAAGTTTTGAATATGAATGGATACCTGAAAGAGTAAGGGAAGTCTGTTTTGTTTTTGTGGGTTTTAATCAAATTACTCTTCCTAGTGTGTCCTTCAATTGTCCTTTGCGTTCCAGGGTCACAATAAATCTTTAAAATAATCCTATAGCTCTGGCAGGCATCGGCCCTCGTGGGCCCAGTAAATTGCATTACTCGCCGTCTGCCAGCCCGCGAATACGATGGCCGGAAATTGCTCAGCGACTCTCAGCGGCTGTGGCACGAGGATATCCTCACCTCCACGGTTTCCACTACCTCCTTTACTCGTATTGCTACTGGTACTAAGAAGGTGACTGCTTCTCATGCCTACTAGCTCTGTACCATGGGCTTAACCAGTGCCAGATACGAGAGATCATCGCCGCCGATCGCATACACAAAGACCCGGCGGCGGTGTTCAACCCAAGGGAGGTAGACTTCTACCAAGTGCTACACCGTGTCCTCATCGCGATCCGCGCAATGGTAACCCGGACGTATTTTCCCACCAAATCTGCAACCAGAACTTCCCGAATGAACCATGGCCAATGAGGACCTGCGTCAAGCGAAATATGACGACGCCATAGCACCTCTGTAGCTACACCTTAATGAAAAGACACTGTGATTATTGTGTGGCTAAGTCGAAGAAGTCCTGTGAACGGATAAAACTAATAACATGGATGTCTTTAAATAGACAAAATTTAGATAGGTAATAAAATCATAATTAAACAAGAAAATAACTCACTTATTGGAATGAACTTGATTAAGACTAACAGAAAATTACTTAAATAAAAGAATATGTAAGTAATTTGCTGTTAGTCTTAATCAATTTCCAGTAGTCTTAGTTATTATAAAAAACCAGGTGAATAACTAGTACCTATTACTAAAGAGTTACTAGTTATAGGTAACCAAGGCTCTTAATAAAGTAGTGCGCCTCACCATCATCGATTGCATCACTGCTTACCATCAGGTGGGATCACAGTGAAGTATTAGTTTATATGTAATAAATATTTAAAAAAAGAGTTGATGATAATAATAATAATATTTTATTTGATTACCTTGAGAGCGATGTTTGGAAAATCTTCTGGAAGTTGTGCAGGATAAGATCGAGACAGCGATGATGAAGCTGCTAGCACCTTTCATTGCCAGCATTACGCTACAGGCAGTATCACCAAACATCGTTGGAGCAGGCAGTGAAACCGCGAATCCAGCATTCACTGCTGAACCATTTTCCTGTTCAAAACAATGGACGAATCGTGAACTTTGAAACAAAACACAATTACAAATTATTCCTAACAAGCGTAAACAAGATTATTTTTAATTTTATTACGAGCAATTACTAAAACTTGAGCCCTCAACAAATAGAATTAACGAATAACTTGAGTAATCGTACAATTAATGGGTTTATAGAAGGTATTGTGTGGTACAGTCACGTTCACGTATAATCTGTGGTACTACGTACTATGTCAAAATGTTTGGTACTAGATTATCATAAAATAACTGTTTCAGTATTTATGGGCATTTTAGCCTAGGCTATGTTTAGAACACAGTTTAAAGTAAGGCTGTTATTTTCGCGTGGTGATAAAAAAATTAACCCTAACCTAACCTGTCCGTGTCGGGGTGCTCTAAAATTACATCGCCGCCTTCTCTGCTTTCGTCTTTTACACACAGTACCTACCGGCTGAAGATTCGGTATTGTACAGAAATGACATAATACCACGCATGGATTCCTTCACGCGTGATATTATGTTATGTCATTTCTGACAGATGTGCCGGTGCCAGTACTATGTATAGTTTTTTTTTTTTTTTTTTTTTTTTTTTTTTTTTTTTGTGGTAGGTAAAATCATCCAATGACGAATCCCGCCCTTGGGTGGGGCGGGAAACAGTGTCAGACTTTTACTGACTAAAAACCTACCTTTCCATTCCTTGCCTTTATCCTGGGGCCTTTGGTGACAGTCTCACATAACCTTTGGCCCCAGTAGGCTTCGGCCCTGCTGGACCCCTACAGTTTGCTGACAACTCCTTGAGGCGCGCGGGAACGGTGCGCGCCGTAGACGACCTGAGCTCGGACCGGTCTGTTACCGGACGGACGGACAGCGAGCTACCCATTGCCCACCGTCCGCGAGCCCGCGCCTACGGTGGCCGGAAATTGGGATCGGAAACCCGGCGGCGGCGGCGGCGTGTCCGCCTTTGCCTAAGGCGGTCGGCCTCCTCCTTTACTAGCATTACTGCTTCGCAGAAGGAGGCGACCGCCTGCCATTCCTCCTCGCTCCGGAGCATGGCTTGAACCAAGCCCCGGCGCGAGAGATCGCCGCCGATCGCCCCCACGAGGACACGGCGCTGCTCTTCCCAAGCGGGGCACACCTCGACTGTGTGCTCCACCGTGTCCACCGGGCGGTCCGCACAGTGGCGACACCCGGGCGTCGTCTCCGCACGAATCTTGTACAGGTACGGACCGAACTTGCCGTGTTCGGTCAGCACCTGCGCCAAACGGAAGGTGACGACGCCGTGGGGCCTTTCCAGCCACGCCTCAAAGAGGGGCCTTACCGCCTCGATCGTGGCGTGCCCAGCACGAGGTTGCGACAATCGCTCTCGCCATTTCACCATGAGATCCCGCCGGAGCTCTGTCCGCCATGCCGCGACTTGTTGCGGCAGCGGAGTTTCGCCCCGAGTACTATGTATAGTACGCGGCAAATAAGTTGAACCCGTTGCTATGGTTACGCGCAGCCGCGCAGTATTCAAGATCGACCGCCATGATTGTTTAACTTGTATGTCGACGGTATACGATCCAAGCTATAGTAAAGTAATTCCGAATAAAATACACGTTTATGCCTGATTTGGAAATCAAACTCAGGACTTCGTAATTGTACTCAGCAATAGCGAATGCGACCACTACAAAAACGAGGCAGTCATTGATGTATAGAAATACCTCCTCTAAAATACTCTAGCTAATTGCTGTTCGTGTTCAATCAAAGTACCTCTCTACGAGTACTCCGCTATCGGTTTGCTAATCGAGACATCGCGAGTTTGAAAACCAGTGATTGCACTAGGTAAATACCAGCGATCCCACTTCGAGCTCAGGAACGTTTAGGTTAAACAAGAAAACATTTAGAGCAATTTAAAGTTTAGATTCGATTTAAGATCATCGAGACAGTAATTCACCAAATATGGCAAAAGTTTATCATGATAGTTTTAAACCCTAATCAATTTATTTTCAACACAGTTACTGGAAAACTAGCTCTTATCCTCTCCACTTTTAGGCACGCAATTGCGCGGGCTCGTTCTTGCAACAATGTATTTTATTTATCGTATCAGGATGGGCTTTAAGCGACCCCACGAGTCGCCACTGAACCTCAGTTTATTCAATTCTTTGAAAGTGTATTGAAAACTGCCGTTTGAAACTCGAAGAACTGAAGGAAAGACACTGAAGTACTCAGCTCCATAACACTCTCACCTGCGGTTCGGGCGAATACTGTCACAGTCGCAATAACAAACTCTCTTCACTTGCATCAAAATATATTTTTTACAAATCTAGGCTTACAATTTAGAATTCTATATAAAAATTCTAGCACAAATTTCAGCAACCATATTTATTAAATAGTTCAGTCGATGACATCACAAAATTCTTCCATTCTCTACACAAAAATTTATTAAAGAAAACTCGACCAAAGCTAAAAGCATAAATTAACCCCGAAATATCTGTTACGCAAATGTTTGTATACTTGGGTTGTTTGTCTTTGTAGACGCAGTAATTTGTTAGGAAGACAATCAAAGCACGTATTGGGTATCGCGTCGTTCAGTCAGACCATTTTTTCCTCAAAATATTTTGGGTAAGGCGCTATTATATCGGGATACGCATTGTGTGATTGACCCGCATGGCGGTGCCGGGTCCCACTACAGACTGATAACGCAATAATGAGGGTCTGTTTCGCAGTCCACTGACTCTATGACGCGAGTTATAACTACTCTATTGTCCTCGAGCCTCCGACCCGACGTAATGTCGGGAGACGGTGAAAAGAATTCCGAAAATACACGTATTTCTTCGTTGTACACGTGACGACAAAGACATCTGTTAAAAGGGTGTATTTCAGATTTATTCTGCGTTCTTCACCTTCGTTCTAATAGTTTATAGTCCGGTGCACACTGTGCAGTAAGTCGCATTGTGTTCAGTCGGATGTGTAGTCGCGCGACAGGACTGCACCACTGGATGTGAACATCGCCCGACTGTACTTATAAACTTAGTATTAGCGTGTGTAACACAAATATTCAGTAGTCTCACAACTTGAAGTGTTCGTTCGCTCAGAATTAAACCTCAAGTTTCTCTTAGTAAGGAGAATGATGGTGAATATATCACAATCATCCACGTGCCCACATATATGCCCAAGTAATCCGTGCGTGTCACATATTACTTGGTTTCCGCACAACACACTTTTTCTTCCTTTCCATGCTATCAGCAGTCACGCTATCGTTGACTCCATTTTCTTTAATGTCACTTCTCACCCAATCTATTCACTTTTTCTTTGGCCTGCCTCTCCCTCTCAATCTACCCATATGTATCTTAATAACTCTTTTCGTAACTTGTTCCGTCCGATTATAATTTAGGTGTCGGTGGCTAGAGTGAATAGGCTTTTAATAAACTAGTATACCTAACGATCTAACGATCTAACGATCTCGACCTAACGATCAACGATTGCATCATTGCTTACCATCAGGTGAGATTGCAGTCAAGCACTAGTTTATATCATTTAAAAAAATGTGCTTCATCCAAACTGCATCAAATACTCAGAATTAACGTTAGTTCTTAAGAAATCTTTCATAAACTAATCTTAGTTGCAAGTACAAAATGCTACATTATACGTTGCACCCGCCGTTCGAACATAAAATGTATTATAGAACTAAAATTTTGTGATGGCACGATAAGAAAGCTCCAAGGACAATATGGCGTGAAAAATGCGCTGAATTAGAACCGGTACACCAATTATTAGGCTTCACAGTGATTAAAGAGAAATGTTTATAAGTATAATACATGCATAATACATCTAATATCGCCATTGCACCCGTGTGAAGCTGGGGCGTTTCACTAGTTTCATATAATTCCAAATATTGATCACGGTAGTCGTGTACTCTATTATAGAGCACAGTTGAACTTTCTATTCCTTAATTCTCATTGCCCGATTGGATGGCAATTTGATATGAAAGGGATGGCAATCCAAAATCAACTAACAAACTATGGGCTGCTACTGAACAATTTCTGATGGAAAAATCCAAAACACCTTCAGCCTGTCCCGAAAATCGAACTCAGGGCTCCACACTTAGGAATCGGGCTTAAGAGCACAAGACCAATGGGACAGTTTGTCATATAACTAATATACATATACTAGCAACCCACCCCAGCTGCGCACGGGTGCAATGGTTATACTAAATATATTATGTATGTCATCATCATCAGCTTTTTAATGTTCCCACTGCTGGGACTCAGGCCTCCTCTCTAGGAGAGGGAATGGGCCGTAATCCACCACGCGGATCCAGTACAGATTGGTGGATGTCACATGCTTTCGAATTTATTGGTTCTAGGACATGCCGGTTTCCTCACGATGTTTTCCTTCACCGTTTTGAGAGCAGTGGTGATGATATAAATTACACAAAGTAATGCGCCTGGCTGGGTTTGAACTCGCGAGCTACAATTCGTAAGTCGGGGCCGTTATCACTCGGCCACCACTGCTCTTTATGTATTATATGTATGTATTATACATATAAACCTTCTTCTTGAATCACTCTATCTATTAAACAAAACCGCATCAAAATTCGTTGCGTAGTTTTAAAGACCTAAGCATACAAACAGCGAGATATATTATGTAGTGATTTATGACACAAATCTTTAATGCTTTATGTCAACTCAAACATGAATGAAACTTATTTAAAAAATCATGCTTTACATTTTTACTGAATATTATTTTGCTGTTTCAGTATTATTCATAATTCAACGTTGATCTTTTGTACTTGCCAACATCTTTATACATATTTGAAATATTTAAGCTCCCTTTTTATGACTAGATATATTTATTATTTTGATTTGAAACGAAAACTGAAAAGAAAGATCGTCTGCTTCTTGAAAGGAGCAAAGAAATAGTAAATAAGTCGTTGGTTTATATTCATCGAGTGATTTGGTTATCTATTGAACTATTTTTGCGACATTGTCTCGGTATTTTACTGAGGTAGAAAGAGAGGAGGTATGAATACATATTGACAAGTTATATAGGTATGTTTATAATATATTTAACCATGAGTATCGTGAACGTAAAACTTTAGCGAGAATTCGTAATTTATGTGCAAAATGTGGTTCTGATATAACTTTTCATTCCGTAGTTATTTATTATCGCTCGGATTCAGCAAGCTATCCCGCTTTTAGTTCGCCGTATCTATATTTTGTATCATTATAGTGCTGAAAATTGATATCGTTGGAACCTTTTGGGACGACGTTTATACGCTTGAGTCTGGTATTTTAGTATTCTATGAAATGTAAACTTTTGAGTTGTTAGTTGGGTATAAATACAGAAGGGATATAACCATATTAAGTTTAATTTTATTGATTTGTCGATGGTGCGTAGTGTTTCAAGAAAGATACTCAAAGACATAATATGTCATCAGAATGGTGGGGGCTCAATAGCACCGATACCCTGAGGGTCGCGGGATTTTTCGAAAGATAAAAAAAAAATCTAATCTTTCTTCTTTATAATATTACTTTACATACTGACTAAAACTCACCTTTTCCGTCACCACGGTAGTGACGGAAAAGGTAAGTTTTAGTTAGAATAAGTTGGGTACGCCCTTTCGGTTCGCCCTAGAGCGGTAAAAGTCATTTGATAAGTAACTTCCAACCTCAAAAACAAAGCTGAATTTTATACTATTTAAACTAATATTATATAGAAGAAATATTAGATTTTTTGTTTCTTTTTATGTTACGATTTAACTCAAAAACTATTTGAGAAATTTCAAAAAATATTTCATCATTAGAAAGCTACATTTTCATTGAATAACATAGGCTATTAATTTTCTACTTTCATGCGTGCGATGCCGCTGGGAGAAGCTAGTATTGTTTAAAATAATACAGAAATCGTATTTAAACATGCCGTCTTCACACTACATTATAACAATTTAATTAGTTTTACTGTACCCACAGAAAATTCTCCAACGTAACGTCTTCCAAATTAACTCACTCGGCAAATTGTTTTACACACTTGTCGACCCTCGTCAGCCAACAATAAATTGTATCTACTCGTAAGTTTCATTTCGTATCGACACACTTCGAATCGACCGACCTCGAATCAATACATCACGCAAAATTGCTTCCCTGACGATTACCTGCCTAAATGGAATTGATTTCGTAATTCGCATTACCCGGTATACCGATTGTATTATTGTTCCAGATTTACGAGGATAAAGGGATATGCCGGTGATTCGCACGTACATATTTCAATGTTCATATTTGTAAACGCAAAATCAATATACTCATTATTTGACTTTCCTTTTGTTTAGCTCCTCCAATGTTTTTGAATGGGAAAAGAATAAAATGATTTGGAAATGCCATTGGTGTTGCTTCGTGTATTTTTCAATACATGAAGACTATTCTTGCTCAAATTATTATGTGCTGAAACAACTAAAATGTTATAGATAGAAATAAGATGCACAGTGTTGATATAATACGAAATTGATAGTTAGCAACTCTAATGCAATAAACTAATGTCACTGCGTAACTCTGGTAACACTGATCTCTTTCTTGTCTTTTGGTTTCTCTATATGTAAAACTACTAATAAAACATAATACAAGATGTTATTTCTCACATTACATCACATAGCCCAAGAATGCGTAGCGTATCTGCTACGACGACGTAGTGGTTCGCTACGGCGTAGCTAATGTGATAAATTTTTAAAACCATTACTTTTCAGTGATTTATTAAGATACTTATAAATTGGTTCCTACCTCAAAGATCAATTTAACATAATTCTGATATTATATTATGATCAGCTTTGTCAGACCATCGCCCGCAGAGAGACAGGAGGCCCATCAAAGTCAATCCAATGAGTGAGATCAAACACAAAGGCTAATTTAACCATATCAAATTACAAGGTTAACTTTGATGAAATCTTATTGAGATTGTTTGGCAATGCATTTGATTCTCTTGATTTTTTAACAGTTTTTGGAGAAATTGACGAAAGGGAGTTATTAGAAAATGAATTGTGTTAAAGTCAGCTTTTGTAAATGAGACTCAGTTTAACACGGAGGGTAGTTTATAAATATTACGGGGTATTAAGAGAGCAGCGTATTAAACATTAAGCTTCCATTTGGTTGTTATGATAAATGCGATTCGAGCGCAGCACAAAGAGGTCTTTATGTTTAAATTCGCGTGTGGTTTGGTCTGAGTCGGTTAATCTGGCGCGGCTTAGTGCCTGTACTCACTGTTACTCACTATAAATTATTGTCTTTGTGCCTCACTTGTATGAGAGAGGATAAACTTACTACTTTCGCCTTTTGTGAGCCCCTCGGAGCTCGAGTGCCTAATAATACCACTATGTTAGTGCGCTCGTTTTGAGAACTACAGTTATGTGACTGTGTAGTGTTTATTTGTGCGAGTACTTGTACGATGTAAGTGGAACATAAATACACACATTTGTGTTTATTTCAGTAGACATTTAGGCATGAGTTTGGAAAACAATAGTAGTCATGAACAATGCATTATAAAACTAACAGTCGCTAATAAAGGAATTTGTAGGTGCCTCCTGAAAAGTTTTCCTTTTTTCTTTGTTAGCCATATAACAAAGCGTATAAGTTAAAAGTCAATAAAGGATGAGTAGAAAAGCCGTAAAATCTGTCTTTATCTTGCGAACAAAGACGCAAGTGGGTCGCTACTAGCCAGTCACAAACAGTTAGCTTGAGTAGTTTAACGCGATCTAATATTTACCACCTCAGACTCATAATAGCGAATGGCAGGAGTTCGCAATGTTATCATGATTAATTCATGTAGCAAAGCCTCACCACGTCGCTTGCGTTGGACGTTAAGTGTTTGAATTGTTAGTAAAGTAAGACCACCAGAGAATGATGTACGATCTGGTTTAGACTCCAAATTCGTCAAGACTAAAGTACACGCCACTTAGGAAATATGAGAAGGCCATAACTCCAGTAAATGAAGGACGGACGGATCAGAACGACCCCCGCCTCGGAAACGTAATGGAAGTGACAAGGGTTCCTCAAAATGATAGAAGAAATTCTGAGGGTTGCGCTGAAGAGGTGCGTTTTATGAGTTTCCAGTGAAGATATGTATCAGTCGGCTGCTCACATCGACATCTGCAATGTTTATATCCATCAAAATGAGCTACGAGACGAGCGATCACAATCGCTTCGAATCTCGCTCCTTAGTAATCTTTACGACGCATCAGACTAGGCTTGTTCAAGATTTTAGCTATCTGACACTTACTTAACTCCGGTGAACACCCGTAAAACGAACTGAAACGTATGTAGATACAGTTAATTTTAAGATCTCATGCAAACATTGTATCAATCAATAGGCACGCTCCCCTAAAGTTAAAAGCGTTGAAACCATAAATGCCACTTCTCAACTGACAGATGATCGCAGTGTATTTTAATTGTGAGAACGGAAGACCTTTCTGCCCACCCCAAGTCACCTTCACTGCTCATTTAAAATCCGTAACAGCTTAAGGTAACTCTATTCCATTAAAACTTAACTCGAGACACGAAAACAGATTTCCAGTAGTTTGTATTCCGTCGCTACACATAAATACCTACTTATTGCAGTCCACGAAAAGTAATTATTTCGTTGTGTTCAACCCGTTAATCCTATAGCCGTAGTTTGTGTCTACGCCTAAGGGAAGGAATAAATGAGCCCATTGTCCCAGGCTCGAGCCCAACCCATTTAAAGATAGACAATACCCATTGTCGTACAGTCAAATAATCCTAAATTTGTTGGGATGTCTTTCTCCGCTTCAAAGTTTTCAGACAAACCAAGCAATGAACAATTCAACGCACATTCTTACGGGTTTATGATTTAATGATTGATGCTTGCAATATTAATGAAAACGTAATTAACAAGTTTCATTGGTGATGGTAGATACCACCATACCTATTTATAAAAATGCAAGCTTAACTAAAATCGTTCTTCTGATATGACCTGAAACGACACATTAAAAAAAGACATAAAAAGTGTGAATTGTATGAGATCGTTGTGACACTATGAACTAACACGTAAAGACGATTTTATAGCACAGCTGAAACTGCGCTCGTAAACTTGAAAAGACGCGCACTACACGACGCGTAAGTGAATGTTCGGGGGTCAAATCTCGCTCCAAGTACTTAACTTCAACTTCGAGTTAATAACATGAGCGTTGTTTGATCTGAATTTCAAATGAGCTGTATTAAAAATTCGTTTCGACTACAAAGAAAAAATACACAACAAACAGCTAGGAAGAAAGTTTTACGTGCGTCTTCAGGCCGGCGACGTTCTCATTTCTGAAAGTAAGCAGCAGATTGGACGTCAACTTTTCCTCTTTTCCTCTCGTGACAGACAGTAGGTATACACAAAGAACTCGCATCTTCCGATGAACAGAACTTTACTCATCTACCTTGACTTCAATATTAAAATTACTTGCTTTCATAAAGCTAATACAAGAGAATGTAACTTCAATGTAAAATATATAATCTATAACTGCTCGCCATTTGTTTCACAATGTGTTTACTTTATCTAAAATAGATGGATCCGCCTAATGTGATTGGACGGGCTGCTGCACCGGTCTAGAAGGAAATACACTACCTTACTATGCACTGTTAATTGATTACCTCGCCAGTAGTTATTTGTGGAGTTCGAGGCATAAATGTATATACCTATTTACACAGATGTTCGGCAAACTGTAGGTAAGCAACAAGCATCAGTGAACTGCGTAGGTACAGTAATAAGATAAAATTACACCCTTCACCGAATTGCCAATAAAACGGAGATGAAATGTACTACTGATGTTCATTTTGCGACAATTTGATCACGGGCGGTCATTTACCATAATGGATTGCGCCAATTTTCAACACTGTTAAATTTTAATGGTGGTATTATTGTTGAATTTGTGCTATTACATTCATTTTGTGTTAATGACAGTTTGTAGTGTTGAAAAAGATGTTGGCATTAAATGGCAAATGATTTTCCAGCAGTTCGTGGCAACTGACTTCGACGTCATATCCAGAAGATTCACCCGAGGCAATGCGTTGGAGCGGTGCTGAATACATTGCACCCGTCCCCGACATAGATTTAAAATGAATGTTTCAGTGATATCGAATGTTTTAAAGATTGATTTTATATAGAGTGATATATGAAATGATTTTAGATTTTACGTGTTCAGTTCTGATATTTTCTGGTTCATGCATTCGTCTACCGAATTAAATTATAAAAATAGCCAGAATGAAAAAAAAATAGCCAGAATGCAAAAAAATAATTATGATATTTTAAATATACCCGGCTATACTAAAGTCTACCAGAATTTCAATTAAGATTTTCCGAAGATAACAACAGCTTGATAAAACTAAGAAGTTAGTTGAGCAACTGCAACAAAGATGAACTTTTTGTTGAGTCAGGTAAATGTGCTATGAAGAACATCGACTTGCCAACAATGCCTCTCTTAGGATTAAACTTCATCTGAGCCTGAGGTAAATTATTGACAAGTGAATTTTGTGGAAAATGGAGTGGTGGAGACGCGAAGCCGTGGCGGCAGCGCGCGGTCTCGAGGCGCCTCGAGGACGCGCGTGCGGCGGCATAAACCCGCACACGTCGCCACTCGCCGACACTCCACGCGATCTCTACGTGACCGCGCAGACGGCTACACTAATCCCGTTCTCGCAATGTGTAAGAGTCGTGCTAAATACGGTCTCTAAAATACGAACGAATTTTTTTTTACATTGATTTTTTTCTACCTAACAGCGACAAACGTAAAACCACAGTCCAAGTGTTGGCAAACATGGGAGGTCGCTAATATTATTCGAAAGTTACTCGACCGCCTTATTTCTAACAACCATATAGGTTCAAATACTAATTTTGTAAAAGGCCGCAATTTTTTTGGTAAACGAATTTCGCTCCTGGTCACGTTCGAAAACACACTTATGCACGAGTTCAACTTTGTCAGGGTCCTTTTATCGATGACAAAAAGACCAGCCTAAGTAAGAAATAAATGGTGTCTGACTGTCGAGACATGCTATTTATGTATTCTAACTTCGTCACTAAATCAAGAACTATATTATTATAGCCAAGCTCAAGATATGTGAGACATCATTAGTTTCGTTTAATACCAGAGCTCTTAACCGCAAGCCGCAGTAAAATGTTTTTATTCCAATCGTAATAAAATATTTGTGCTGAAACCGGAGTATTTACTACATTGAGTTCAGACCTTTCGCAAGTCAGCCGTGGCTTCCGGGTGATGAATGATAAATATACAATCATATAAGAAGGATTGAGCCTTTATTTGTGGTGACGAGCTGCTAATATAAAATGTACATATACCTCGAGATCATATGCTGTTTCATGTATACTCGTATCACTCTAATTACATTACACCAATATTATAAAGGCAAAAGTTTGTAATGTTTATTTATTTAGGGAGCAGTGGTGGCTGTATGGTTACGGCCCTGACTTGGAAACAGGAAACGGTTTACGAGCATGCGGTAAACCAAGTCTCTATATGTCACATAGGTATCGAAAGGTATACAATCCCTTTGACATAGATATTTGCTATACGAGTACCATTTATCATCCTCTATATTATACGTGGGAGTAGTGGAGGCGTAATGGTAACGGCCCTGACTTACGAGTTGTAGGACGCGAGTTCAAACCCAGCTAGGCGCATTACTTTGTGTAATTTATTTCATCACTACTGCTCTCAAAACGGTGAAGGAAAACATCGTGAGGAAACCGGCGTGTCTTAGAAACTAAAATTTTAAGACGTGTGACATTCAGCAACCCGCATTGGGCCCGTGTTGTGGATTATGGGCCATTCCCTCTCTTAGAGAGGAGGCCAGAGTCAGCAGACAGTGGGAACATTGAAAGGCTGACTAGACTATGCTATGCTATATATGTTTATTACTCCTTCAAGCTCAAGTGATTTTTGTTGTGGGAAATCATCCAATGGTATCTCCCACTCTAGGGCAGAACGGGAGGCCGTGTCAGACTTTTACTGACAAAAACCACACCCACGTTTCTTCAGTTACCGTTTGCGTTCTAGGATCACGGGTAACTTTTTTAAAAACAAATAACTTTTGCTATGGGACCAAACCTGAAATTGCCAAAAAATCAGCAAGTTTAGTACAATTTTGACCAGTTCGACGAACATAAACGTACGGGTCTGTAGATTTTTTTTCGATTTCAGATTTTGGTCCCATAGTAAAAGCTGTTTGTTACAATGACTACAATCACGTGTTTTTTTTTATGGTAGGTAAAATCATCCAATGATAAAACCCCGCCCTTGGGTGGACCGGGAAGTAGTGTCAGACTCTTACTGACTAAAAACTTACCCCGTTTCTTCGTTGCCTATCGTGCCGAGACCGGGTATTCCTTTCCGAAGCTGACCCATGACCCCAGCAGGCTTCGACCCTGCCTACCTGGAGCTAGCAGGCTGGGCCTCTACGGTTTGCTGACAGCTCCTTGTTTAAGTATCGGTCACTAATTACCAGTCACCCTATACATGTACGTGCATGCATTCGTTTGTCTCTTTTGCCTTATCTTGTAATCAGTTTTGAAATAATTCCACGAATCAAACTGTCATAGTACCAACTAAGCAATATTTACTTTGTTAACTTAAGTTTCGACGGTTAGTAGAAGTAATGGCGTACCAAGTTTAAGTAAACCAACTAGAATGAATTAGGTTACCCTTCATTAAATTACTTTGTGCTAATAGTCATTACGACTTGAACAAGTCTCATAATTGGATATGAGAGAAAACTTGTCGTAATTTGTTTTGATGCCTGACGTATAAAACAATAGGTATTTCGTACGACAGAAAGTCCTACAAATTAAATTAGTTTTTCTTATCAGAGAGTTGTGTTTTCTAGTGTTTCTTACTCTCTGTTTGGTTTGGTTGTCTGTTTATATGTATTTATTTTGTTATACACCGTTACACCACACATGAAACACTATTGATTTGTAAAGAGAAAATTAAAAAAATAAAGTACTTTTTTTTTTAAACTCGAATTAATTTACGCATGTACGAAATTAATTTCTTCAAGTAAACGTCAGTTGAGCGAGGCCAATGAACTGTAGGTAGTTAGTACGCAACGACCGACAACTACTTACAAGGTCATTGACTCGTTTACTTGAAGAAATTAATTTCGTACATGCGTATATGAACTCGAGTTTTAGAAAAAAAACGTCCTTTATTTTTTAATTTTATTTTTACAAATCGATAGTGTTTCATGTACTCAATCGACCCTCCGCGGGATTAAAACGACCAAAATTTAACGGTGTATATGTTACAGTCAAAACTCATAATCAGTCAAAACCACTTTTGACTGCAAAAATTAGGCAAAAGTACTTTTTGACTGACAATCTATATTTTAAATCAGGCAAAACCACTATTGACTGTTTTTTTGCAGTTAAAAGTACCGCGAAAATCAGTCAAAAATGTTTTTAACTAAGGGCACCGGTCAAAAGTACTTTTGCCTAATATTTGCAGTCAAAAGTGGTTTTGACTGGTTATGAGTTTTGACTGTAACATAATATATATAATATTTTGCATTAAAATAAAATCAGTAAACTAATAGGTTGTAATCTAACCTGGGTAAGGTTAGGTTAGGTTAGGTGGCATTTAAAAAAAAGACTAAATGCCAAAAGAATAGGTAGGTATGCAACGCCACAGCCACGCTACGTTCGATGAACCACACTCTTTAAATGGCGCCTGATTCGATCGAACACTTTACGATCACCGCGCCGCACCTGCACGAACAACGTCATTTCATTCCTTTGACAATATAAAATATACGATGACTGAACAAAAATCGTGTTACATTGTCTTCAGGATTTATAGCATAAAGACCGAGGTGTTTTCTTTTTTATATAAGAATGTCTTGAACTCACGGCCGCACGCAATCTGATTCTAAGTAACAAAAAGTATTTCAACTTGGTTCCCACAATTTCGGAGCTTAATGTTTTCATGGGCGTCCTAGGAGGCGACTTAAAGATTTTATCGCTTCGGTGGGCAACAAAATTTGGGAACTGATAAAAATAAAATTGCCTGATTGTTCTAGTTACGCGAAATCTGGCAGACGTAGCGGCAGTTGATTTATTGTTTACTTGGATCGTAATTAGAATTACTTTACAGTAGATTTGGGTAAAGTTTCACCATAGTATAAACTGCTTTCGTACATGCTGAAATGGTAAGTGTCAACTGAACTCGGGTTTTCCGTTTGATTACAAAGAAAAAAGCATCATGCAGCCAAACATAAAAATGGAACGGCATTTTTAATTAAGCGACTATTTCAAGCTCTTTATTAGAATTAAAAGCCGTATATATCAGTTCCGAAGGGCTTCCTTTCAATAGGGCTTTGTGCAATCACCTCAAATGACTTCCAAAGAAGGAATTTTATCATCGCACGAGAAAAAAGTGTTTGAATATTAATATGAGAGGGGAGGGAATTTAATATTTGACGTAAGACAAGAATACAGCAGGGAATTTCGTATCTGAATTTTGTGTGTATTATGAATTGTGTTGCGGTGCATGAGGAGACACCCCGCAGTAATTCTTTATGAGTTTCAAGATAACTAGTTGACGATATGGCGGCATATTATGTTAATAGCTAAATAACTTGCTCAATATGTCCTACGCCCATATTATCATCTATAGATTAGCTAAGCAAAAACACAGAATGTTTCTCCAGAAATACCAACCATTATGTCCTGGTCTACGGGGAACCACATACAAAGGAAAAATACCATATATATACATTTGCGCTCCACAATAAGGACAATAAATATAGAAGTTGTAAGTTGTTGGAGAACGTCATTGTGGCTCTTAACACAACAGGTGAGGCTATTCTTTTCTCAAGTATCTACTCACCGTAAGTAACCTTTTACGGGGCCACCATTCGTTCTTATTACTACTCGCCATACATTTGCCCGGCCACAGAACTTTAAAATTCTACACGTATACGTGGAGTTTGAAACCGAAACACAAGTTCGTTGATGTGAAACAGAAGGAATGTGTCGAGAAGTTGGCGAGTGCTCGCTTTACAACGCAAGATATCATATTAATTTCACGTTTTCAACTTTGCTAGGAATGTAAACAGAACTGTTGCCCGAAGACTCCGACAACAAACCATTAGTGCGCTCGTTTCTCATCGCAAAGTGCGGAGGACATTAACTGGAGAGTGTAAGTCGGAGTGTTGGTGCGTCTCCACCAAATCGCTTGCTTTCTAATTTACGTGCCAACTTCGGTGACACGTGTGTTCTATTGATTTGGTCTACTTGCCCCACAGTCGGGTTAAGTGCGGAGCTCTTTGATTGTCATCCAATTTTGGACGTGATCTCTAGAATCTGCTATGCTTGAAGGCACTTATTGCTTGTGACTTTTTGTGGTTATTATTCGTAGCCCTGTTTTATCGAATAGCTGTAAAAGTAGAAAATCGAGTTTGGTTAAATATGTCCATCTATTTTATATATGTATATCTTTATATTATATAATTCTTTTGTACATGTGTTTGTCACCGAAAACCTCCTGAACGGCTTGATCAAGTTGGATTAAATTTTGAGTGTATATTAAACTTGCTTCTTGCATGGTTTGAAAATAAATTTGAACCCGGTAGGTGGCGCTACAAGACTGCTGATATTGATTTCCCACTTTAAAAAATATTGTATATGTAATCTTAGCGAATTCTATAAAATAAGTAGGTACCTAATCAGTTCTGAAAAGTATCGCATATAAATTAAATAAAAGCAATTCCATTTAACATTACGGCGAAACTAATTACGTGTTTGACCCCATCTAGTAAGTTAGGTGTCGTGCAGGCAATTAATTGCCACTGGGAGTACAAAAAGCGTAGGTATCGAAGCTGCAGCATCCAATAAACATGGAGTATATTTAGCTACCGGTTCAGAAATTAAATGGTGTGTATATTTTAATTATGAACAATTATTTACTTATTTGCTCTCATGCACATCACACATTTTAATTACATAATTGTCGGTTTTTGTATATTAACCCTGTTAAAATAATCAGTTTATAATTTGATTTAATATGTTTAATTTGATTAGGATCTATTAACTTTGATTTTCGTTTATTATATACATCGTGACATTTTTCTAAGGAAATTGTAAGGAATTGGAATAAAAATGATTATTATTCCGTTTATTCATAATATGAGCAGTTGTAGCCGAGTGGTAACGGCCCCGACTTAAGAGTTGTTGAGTTGTTGTTGTTGTTGTTGTGTGTTGTGTTGGTTGTATTGTGTGTGTGTGTTGTGTTGTATTAATATATTAATTATATTTATTAATATTAAAAAAAAAACATTTAAAAATATATTATTATAATATTTCCACTCCTGGGACTCAGGCTGGAGAGGAGTTTCCGCATTAGGCCGCGTGGTGGACTGCTGCGCGTGGTGGATTAGTGGATAAATCAGACATTAAAAGTTAAATGCTCGTTGGTTTGTGGTTGAATTTCTATGTATTATATCAATAGAATTAAAATTTAAGTCACAAGTTAAAATTTATTCGTCAGTCATAAAATGAAATGATGAATGAAATGAAAACGACCACAAGGAGGTGTGGAAGGTAAGGAGCTCCATGGTCACTTTTATTGGGCTCTTCAAAGGCCTAAAGTAAATATCTCGGTATTCGTGGTCTGGCTATGTTTCGGTGATCTCATAAGGTAAATTTAAGGTTTTATTCATGTGATTATGGACGAAGTCGTCTTGGCAAATTACTAACGCAGGCAGACATATTATGAAGGATGGGATGGTTGGCGTGTGCCATGAGTCCATCAGACATAATAATATTATCTCTAGATGTTCTTCCGCACGACGCAGGTGCTTACCGAACACGGAAAGTTCGCTAAGTACCTGTTCCGGATTCGTGCGGAGGATTCGCCCGGGTGTCGCCACTGTGCGGAACACCCGGAGGACACGGTGGAGCACACTGTAGAGGTGTGCCCCGCCTGGGCGGAGCATCGCCGTGTCCTCGTGGGGGCGATCGGCGGCAGCGATCTCTCTCGCCGGGCTTTGGTTCAGGCTATGGTCCGTAGTGAGGAGGGATGGCAGGCGGTCGCCTCCTTCTGCGAAGCAGTAATGCTAGCAAAGGAGGAGGCCGACCGCATCAGGCAGAGGCAACGGGGCGCTCGCCCCAGCCGCCGCCGGGATTCCGATCCCGATTTCCGGCCACCGTAGGCGCGGGCTTGCGGACGGCGTGCAATGGGTAGCACGCTGTCCGATCGTCCGGTAACCGACCGGACCGAGCCCAAGTCGTCGACGGCGCGTTCTGTTCCCGCGCGCCTCAAGGAGCTGTCAGCACACCGAAGAGGCCCAGCCTGCTAACTGCAGGCAGGCAGGGTCGAAGCCTACTGGGGTCATGGGTTAGTTCCGAAAGGAATGCTCGACCCCGGCACGATAGGCTACGAAGGAACGGGGTAGGTTTTTAGTCAGTAAGAGTCTGACACTACTTCCCGCTCCGCCCAAGGGCGGGATTTGTCATTGGATGATTTTACCTACCATAAAAAAAAAAAAAAAAAAAAACTCTAGATGTTCTCGTTTGGCTAACGGCGACAATTTACGCAAGCATATCGAAGTGGTCAGAATTATTCGCCAGCAACTTGCTTTGAAATACAAATTTGAGGATTTTATGGTACTGTTTTAGAAATATGCGTCTAACCAAGTACTAATAAATAATCATGTCACGTTGTATTGAGATCAGTTTATCATCACTGACAGGACTATTATTGAAAACACACCGGATATAATGCTGATAGACCAATTAGGCGTGGCGACAGCATAGTCCGTCTCACAAGACAAGAACTACGTGAACATAGAGAAAGAGGAACAAAGCAAAAGTCTCCTCTTAGCATTGACTTTCTTAGTGTATGTGAGTTTACATGCTTGGTTTGTGAAAGCACCCACCATACGGGGCACAGCAGGGCCGAAGCCTACTCTGGGGCCTTGGGTAACTGTGAAAGAAACACCAGGACCCTTGTACGAAAGCAATGAAGAAACGGACTGGTTTTTAGTTAGTAAGAGTCTGACACTATCTCCCGCTACGCCCAAAGGCGGGAGATATCATTGGATGATTTTACCCACCAACCCACGATACAGGGCAATCTAAGGCAATTTTTTTTTTTTATAATAAAAGTTCGATGATCATCTTTCGAAGTCGCTAATGCGCGTTCGGATCTGAGGACTGATATAGTATCATCCATAATGTGAGAAGGTTTATGTAAAACGAAAATATAACAAGTCAGTATATCGTCGCAGTGTATGGCCTACATATAGTGGTTCCGGGTATTGTTGTCTTGTATATGTGGGTTTAGGAGTTTGTGAAAACGTTCACTATACAGAAGTAATTCCTAGTGGAGAATAACGTTATAAGTACAAAAAAAATACGTACAAAAGCTTAAGTTTCTTTGAACAGTTTAGAAGGACAGTTCTACAACTAGACAATAGCATAGCATAAGCCATATAATGTTCCCACTGTTGGGACTCAGGCCTCCTCTCTAGGAGAGGGAATGGGCCGTAATCCACCACGTGGGCCCAGTGCCGATTGGTGAATGTCTTCCAATTTTTGGGTCTAGGACATGCTGGTTTCCTCACGATGTTTTCTTTCACCGTTTTGAAAGCAGTGGTGATGAAATAAATTACACAAAGTAATGCGCCTGGCTGGGTTCGAACCCGCGAGCTACAACTCGTAAGTCGGGGCCGTTATCACTCGGCCACCACTGCTACTAGGTAATCACAAATGGAAATCTGTTACGTAGACAGGGGCTTTAAAATTTGGAAATATTCATTCATAAAAAAAAAAAACACCCGTTCGTAAGAACTTCAAACTCTAATAACCTACTTTTTAAATAATAAAAACAAAAAACAAATTCTGAAAGCAGATACCCGAGCGTTTCAATTTGGCATAATCCTATGCCACAACCTGTACCGGTATCCGACTCCCGGTATACCTCGTGCAAATATGTTTGCATTTTATTTGTAGGAAATTAAGATTCGCGGCGCACCGCCCCTTGCACCCAGCACCCGTTACCTCAACAACGTGGAGCAATTTCCATCCGCTGCAGATAAGCAAAGCAATATTTCACATTACATATGACGTTATTTCCCGAGATAAACTGTGTGAGTTTCTGTACGTTCTGTAAATGATCATTAACTATATTTACTTTTAGCTCGTTCCTGTATTCGTGTTTCGATTGTTAACAAAACATTTTACGCCTTTGTATTTTTTTTTAGCGTTTCGTTGCCGAATACAAAAGTTTTTGTAAGTTGAAATATTATATTTTGAGAGCAGTAGCCCAGTGGTAACGGTCCACTGCTCTCAAAACGGGCTTTAACACCTGTAAAATCTAATTTGAGACGGCAAACTTCTCTCTGTAGAATCGTTGATGTGTACCATTCGTTTACTACGAAAATGCCCGATCTTGACGTGTTTCACGACAACCTGCGTCTGTACAAAATCAAAAGTAAGTATACACTCTCGATTTTCTATTTAAACATTTGTCTGTATTAGTAACGAAATTAAATTAAATTCTCAACAGTATATATATATATTTTATTATAATCAATTTTTAATAAGAAATTAATTTTAAATTGTGTAGCCCTGGTTGCGCCAATTTGCTATGTTCCGCGATTTTGTTTTTTGTAATTTATTTTTTTGGCCTAGCAATCCTATCCCTTCCGTTTATTTCCCCGCACGACCTCAAGAAATGATTTGACATTTTGACGTTTGTGCATCGAGTGAATGTGACCGCACCGCTAACCGCGCCCGCTCGAAATTACAAGAAAATTGACTATTTTCGTGATCCAACCATTCAAACTCAACAACAGTGGTGCAGTGTAGTGCAAAACAGGACCTGGCAGTGATTTAAATGTGCGAAGTCGAAAATCGCCGGCGGTGCCACGTGGAACCTTCGAAGTCTAAAGGTCAGTGCTCCTTCCCAATACCTTTATCCCATGCCAGGCATAGTATCTGCATATTGTTAATAAACCTTAGATCGCTTTTTTAAAATCTACAGTCCACAGCTTATTTGCGCAACCATTACTTTTTGGTCCTTCGAGCCGGATCGTGAATCATTTTCTTGTAATTTCGCAATATAGTATTTGTTCCATAGGGAATAAACGCAACGCGCCTGTTTACCTAGATATAATAGTAGAAAACCCGCATCTAGGCATTTAGGCAACTATACGTTATTTCGCTCGTATAGTTAAAGAGCCATTGATAATTACGGTACCTACGCCGTCAACCGCACCGCATAATTATAGTTAGCTACGTAAATATCAGCGTAGATATAAATCGATCGCATTCTTTTTCTTGACAAAATTCATTCGGAAGTCCTACAAATTGCATGTAGGTAGACGCATTTCAAAAATACCCGTTCATTGTTGAGTGAATATTTGTAGGAAACGGATAAACCATAGATTATATACGCATATGTTATTCCGTTCGTTCGCCGTTCACTTTGTTGTTTACAATATTACCATATTGTTATCTGATAATTATCGCTTACTTAATAATTCGTTAAGTGTTTGTTTGAGTGTATAGTGTGAATATATCAAAACAAGATGTCTCTTAAGGGAACCAAGGTTAGTACTGATTTAAAGGTTCAGTTAAAGCTTTTATACGCTAAAAGGGACTCACAGTTTTCACGTGTTCAATCGATTTGTGATAAATCTTCGCAAACCTCGGATCTGGCGATTAGAGATGCTTTCTTGTGTTCGTTGGAAACTTTAGATAGTTTGCGCGCGGATTTTGAATCTACAATTAATAATATAAACATTTTAGAGTTGGAGTTAAATCCTGATTACTGTGTGAGTTATCAGGCATTGTCGTCCTTTGATGACTTGTATTGTCGTATCAAACGTATTGCTAGGAGTTTAGAGACTCCCCCCCCCGCGAGTGGTTTATCCAACCCTCCTCGCGAACGCCCACGATTGCCGCCAATTCAAATACCTGAATTTAATGGTGACATTCGAAATTGGAATTTATTTATAGATAGTTTCGAAAATATAATACATAGGAACACATCGCTGACAGATCACGAGAGATTGCATTATCTCGTAGAAAAATTGACCGGTAAGGCAAAGGCTGTCTGTGCTGGAATTACGTTTAGCGCTGAAAATTACAATTTAGTTTTGAACACTTTAAAAACAAAATACGAAGATAAGCGATTAGTAGCCACCGCATATTTAGATCAATTATTCGATTTGAAAAGTTTTTCCGTTTGTAACGATCATAATTTAGAGAAGTTTTTAAATATTTTCGCATCATCTGTTCGTGCAGTAAAGAACCTAAAGGTCAATGACCTCTGTGACTTTTTGTTTTTGTATATCGGTTTAAAAAAATTAGATCCTGAAACTGTTCGTCTGTTTGAAACGACTCAGCGCGGTAAAGAAATACCTAAGTTCGAAGATTTAGAATCTTTTATTCGCGACCATATTAAGGTGTTGCAGCGCACGTCGGCACGTCATGAAGCCACGAATAGGACAGGTTCCGATCGCCGTATAGACGCGTCATCGAAGTCAGTCAAGACTGCACATACGCTAGTTAATACCGCCTCAACACCTGACTGTTCTCTGTGTAAGGGTAGCCATACACAGCTGTACAAGTGTTCGGAATTTCAGAGATTATCGCCTAGTGATCGTTACAAGTTTGTCCGCACTAATAATTTGTGTTTTAATTGTCTAAGTGACAAACATCTGGTTACGTCATGTAACAGTGGTGGTAGCTGTCGTAAATGTCTAGCTAGACATCATACCTTCTTACATTTTGAGAGTAGTAAGCTGCCATCGCAGCAGCAGCCTGCGCAGACGCGCGACGCTTGTGACGCGCGGCCTGCTGCAAGTGCAAACGACGTAACATTGTGTTCGCTTTCCGCCGCTGGTACTCAAGTCACTACCGTTTTACTTGCGACCGCGCAAGTTGTCATTGTAGATGCCTTTGGCAAACCGCACACCGTTCGAGCGCTACTAGATGGCGCTTCCCAGAGTAATTTTATTACTCGGGATTGTTGTCAACGCCTTGGTTTTAGTTTTAATAATTGGTCATCCCGTTCAGAAGTGAAAGGTTTTGGAGGTTTAAAGGCAACCATTCACGGTTCTATTAAAATAATATTTAGTTCACGTTTTAATCGTAATATTTCGTTTGAAATGGATTCGCTAGTCGCAGATAAGATTACGGAACGGTTGCCCACGGTACCGGTTGACACGTCCATGCTGACGGAGTTTAAGAACTTGCAGTTAGCCGACGGAAATTACGCTTTCCCTGGAGATATCGATCTATTGATCGGTGCTTCGATTCTCCCGCATCTCCAGTTATCACGTAAAATTCAAGGTCTTCCGATGTACCCCGCTCCGCACGCACTGGAAACAGTTCTCGGGTTTGTTATAGTTGGTTCCGCACCCGCTTATTTAAATAGTTACTCGACTGTGTCGCACTGTTGCACCGTCGAGCCGCCGCTTGAGTCTACCATCCGCAAGTTCTGGGAGATTGAAGAGGTCAATGTCCCGCCTATTCTCAGCCCTGAGGATCAGGTCACTGAGGAGATTTATACCCGCACGACTACTCGTGACAAAGATGGTCGTTATGTTGTCGCGCTCCCTTTCAAGGGTGATATTTTTTCGCTCGGTGGCTCCCGTGCCTCCGCAGAAAAACGCTTTCTATGCTTGGAACGTAAGATTCAAGCTGAATTGTCTCCGGAAAATATATTCCATGTCGCTGGAACAGAAAACCCAGCTGATTGTCTCTCACGTGGTTTGCTTCCTGCGCAAATTTTAAATCATCCGCTTTGGTTTTGTGGCCCTCCCTGGCTTCATACCACTCCTAACGAGTGGCCAAGTGTTCCGTTTAACCCGGCTACTGTTTCAGAGCCACCCGAGGAGAAGAAACACACGCTTGTAGTATCAGTTCCGCGTGAAGAGTCAGTTGTTTTGTTGTTGTCTAATCGAGTCTCGTCTTGGTCGAGACTATTACGCTGTGTAGTTTATGTCCTAAGATTTTTGAGATTATTACCATCGCGTGGTGCTATAATCGCAGCTGATTTGGATAGAGCTGAATCAGTTGTACTTCGAGAGTTGCAGAAATTTTATTTTTCAATAGAATTTCGTAGTTTAGAATCACAAAAACCTTGTAGTCGCGCACTTCAACATTTGAAACCATTTTTGCAAGACGGACTCATTCGTGTCGGTGGCCGTCTGCGAAATGCTAAGTTAGAGTTTGAACAAATGCATCCAGTAGTTCTACCACGCAAGGATCACGTTTTGGATTTGTTGGTGGATTATCACCATAAGGTGAATTGTCACGCTGGTCCCGATTTATTAATGTCCATTCTTCGACAGAAGTACTGGATACTTTCCGCTCGCAATCTGATACGCGCTAGAGTGCACAGATGTGTGCCCTGCTTTAAGCTCCGCCCGCGTTTCAACGCGCCGGAAATGGCCGACCATCGTTCTTGTCGTGTTGTACAGACGGTGAAACCTTTCATACATACTGGGACGGACTATGCTGGACCGTTTAAAGTCACTATTGCCCGTGGTCGTGGTATACGTTCCACAAAGGCATACATTTGCCTATTCGTTTGTATGACAACTCGTGCGGTTCACATAGAGTTAACCAGTGATTTGAGTACGCAGGGTTTTATGTCTGCATTTAAACGATTTTTATCTCGCCGTGGTCCCGTTAAGCGCTTATACTCTGACAACGGCACAAATTATGTTGGAGCGCGACGCAATATTTCGGAATTACATACATTCTTACGCTCCAAGTACTACCAAAGTGAATTCGCCCATGTCTTAGCTGAGAATCGCATTGATTGGTGTTTTAATACGCCAGCGGCTAGTCATTTTGGTGGCAATTGGGAGGCGAATATTAAAAGCCTTAAGTCGCACCTGTTTCGGGTCATAGGCGAACAGATTCTCTCGTACGAGGAGTTGAGCACTGTACTCGCTCAGGTAGAGGCGTTGATGAATACGCGTCCGTTGTGTCGGACTTTGTCTAGTGATCCATCGGAGCCACTAGCGTTGACGCCGGCTCACTTCTTGACGACGACTCCTCTTAAATATTTGCCCGCTTTAGATGTCGAGACTGACAAACTGCAGCTTCACCCGCGTCACGCTCTGCTAGATAGCTTAGTTCAGTCCTTTTGGAAGCGATGGAGGACAGATTATCTGCATACGCTGCAGTCGCGTCAAAAGTGGAACACTCCTTCAGATCCAGTCACAGTCGGTACTGTGGTGATACTGAAGACTGAGAGTGCGCCTCCTCTGCACTGGCCTCTTGGTGTAGTGGAAGAAGTTTTTCCGGGTTCGAACGGAATAACGCGAGTCGTAAAAGTTAAAACCGCAACTGGATCGTACCTGCGTCCGGTTATTCGCCTCTGCCCTCTGCCTAATCAGTAGTAGTGGCATAGTTAGTTATAAGTTGTTTCGCTACCTAGTATTGATAGTTTAGATTAGTAATAGGGTTTAGTTTCGCTTTTGTTTTTTTTCTTTTCTTTGAAGGTAACCCTTCAAACCCGGGGGGAATGGTTGCGCCAATTTGCTATGTTCCGCGATTTTGTTTTTTGTAATTTATTTTTTTGGCCTAGCAATCCTATCCCTTCCGTTTATTTCCCCGCACGACCTCAAGAAATGATTTGACATTTTGACGTTTGTGCATCGAGTGAATGTGACCGCACCGCTAACCGCGCCCGCTCGAAATTACAAGAAAATTGACTATTTTCGTGATCCAACCATTCAAACTCAACAACAGTGGTGCAGTGTAGTGCAAAACAGGACCTGGCAGTGATTTAAATGTGCGAAGTCGAAAATCGCCGGCGGTGCCACGTGGAACCTTCGAAGTCTAAAGGTCAGTGCTCCTTCCCAATACCTTTATCCCATGCCAGGCATAGTATCTGCATATTGTTAATAAACCTTAGATCGCTTTTTTAAAATCTACAGTCCACAGCTTATTTGCGCAACCAAGCCCTTTGCTTTCCAGGGCAATGGTGACACTTTAGACAATCAGGGACAGTCCAGGTGTATGGTATTCAAGCAGTAGCGTAGCTAGGCTAAGATCACATGGTTTATTTATTGGTTTATTATAAGCACACCAACAGCACTGTCACTTACAATCTTATCTACATCTAAAGTCAGCATTTCAGCAATCATGTAAATAACTGTTATGCATGACATTGAAATATTTTTTAAATTGTTGTATATATATGATAATTAGTACCTAATAAGTAAGTCACGCGAGGACGCCGGGTCGCTTAGGTTTTAACAGGGATGTCACATAACTTCTTGGACATGCCAGTTTCCTTACGATGTTTACTAAACCTACACCGTTTTTTATTTATTTTATTTTACTTATTTATTGAGTTTACAATACATTTAACACTCAAAAACAAAACATAGAACCTCCTTCCTTTCGAAGTCGGTTAAAAAGAATCGATTTCATCATCATGCTTTGCGAAACAAATTACCAAAATAATTATATTTAAAATTGCAATTTACAATATTAATCAGTCAATACAATACACCGTTAAATTTTGGTCATTTCAAATTCCGCGGAGGGTCGATTTGGTACATGAAACTTTATCGCTTTGTAAAGATAAAAATGAAAAATAAAGTACTTTTTTTTAAACTCGAATTAATTTACGTATGTACGAAATTGATTTCTTTAAGTAAACGTCAGCTGATCGAGGCCAATGAACTGTAGATAGTTAGTACGCAACGACCAACAACTCCCTAAAAGGTCATTGACTCGTTAACGTACATGCGTATATTAATTCGAGTTTTAGAAAAAAGTACTTCATTGTTTAAATTTTATCTTTATAAATCGATAGTGTTTCATATACCGAATCGATCCTCCACGGAATTAAAATGACCAAAATTTAACGGTGCATAAAATACAAAACAAAAAACACAGAAAACCAAATAAAACTTATCCCCTGGAGAACCAAGGTTGCCGACATAGCACTCGCCAAACTAAAGTGGCAATGGGCAGGAAACATTGCTTTCAGAACAGATGGCCGTTGATGCCGAAACATTCTGGAGTGGCGGCCGTGTACCGGAAGACGCAGCGTTGGAAGGCCTCCAACAAGGTGGCCCGATGACCTCGTAAAAGCTGCGGGAATCCGATTGATGCGAGATGCACAGGACCGTTAATTGTGGCGACATTTGGGGGAGGCCTATGTCCAACAGTGGACGTCTTTGGGCTGAAATGATAGAATAGAATAGAATAGAATTTTTATTTTGCAAATATGGGTAATATACAACAGTTCTTCTGATATAATTAAAGCTCAGCCACATTTTACCATTCGGCATGCAAATATTTACATTATTTTAATTATATAGTATGTCATTAAATTTTAAAATACAGATCAATTCATAAATTAATTATCATTATTAAAATTGTAAAAAAAAAAACACACACACACTCTGTCTACATGCAAAAGTAAACAAAAAAACAAAAAAAAGAAACAAAATAAGAATAAAATGTCATTATACAATAGAATATCAATAAAATGTCATTATACAATAGAATATCAATAAAATGTCATTATACAATAGATTAAAAAAAAACAAAATCACTAGAAACTCTTATCATTCAAAAAATCTTGTACAGAATAATAACATTTTTCTATAAGTAGAGAAGTTAGTCTTTTTTTAAATATACTTAGCGATTCTTCTTTAAAAACATGAGGTATTTTATTATAGATCAAGGGCCCCATTGAAAGTAAGCTTTTTCTTAATAATGCTGTTTTGTACCTACCTGTGAACATTAGATTTTTGTATTGAGATCTAACAGGTCCCGGACGCATTCTAATATCGTCCATTAGGGTAAAAAGGTGCATATTTGTTCTAACGAACATTGCAACTTCAAGGATATATAGGGACGGAAATGTGAGTA
This sequence comes from Leucania comma, assembly GCA_958295575.1. Lineage (NCBI taxonomy): Eukaryota > Metazoa > Arthropoda > Insecta > Lepidoptera > Noctuidae > Leucania > Leucania comma. The sequence goes on from OY282468.1 coordinate 12,028,622, forward strand.
ATTTTAGAGACTTGAACACAGGCGTACAACTGTCGGTATTTTTAAGACTAGTCATAGATCTAATGCAACGTTTTTGGGCTTTAAATATTCTCTCCCTCTCAGTACAGTTGCCCCAAAATATAACTCCGAATCTCAAAACTGATGCAACTAGACCATGATAAGCTTCCAGCACGGTGCGAATGCTTACTTTTTTTGTCAGGTTATAAAGTACGTACGCTGACTTGCTTAACCTCTTACATACATCATCTGAATGCTGTTTCCATGTCAGTTTATTATCAATTAAAATACCAAGGAATTTTGTAACATTTGTTGAGTCTATTTTTTGTTCATTATATTTAACATCATAGTTTTCAGCTTCTAGACGCTGATGAAAATGCATCACTTTTGTTTTATTTATGTTTATAACTAGATTATGTCTCTTGAGCCAATTTATTATGCTTTTCAGTGTATTATTAATATCAGTTTCGTAATTATTTATATTGCCGCATTTTACTATTACTGTACTGTCGTCTGCAAATAATACCATAGGTTGTTGAATTTGGCGTGGCAAGTCGTTAATATACAATAGAAACAATAAAGGTCCGAGTACACTGCCTTGCGGTACACCATATTTGACTTCTCTATAGCTAGAAAGATATTTGTGTTCTCGTTTGGTTTTCACACATATCCTTGATATTTCTGTGCATTGCTTCCGATTAGCGAGGTATGATTGTATTAGATTTAAGACGTTTCCCCTAATGCCGTACGAGTAAAGTTTATTTATAAGAGCGTCGTGTTTTACGTAATCGAACGCTTTCGTCATGTCAGTATATATGGCGCATGCAGGCATTTTATGGTCTACACTTGGCATAACATTATTCAATAAATCATATATTGCCATATTAATATTTTTATTCTTTCTGAACCCCTTCTGTTCGTCACATAAGATTTTATTTTTATTTAAGAAATTATAAACTGTCTCATATATAATTTTCTCAAACACTTTGGAAAATACTGGAATTAAGGCCACTGGCCTATAATTACCTAACTCGTCTTTGTTATTTTTTTTATGGAGTGGTTTTATAATTACTTTTTTAAGACTATTAGGGAAGGTACCTGAGCTAATACTTAAATTCATGATGTGACTTAAAGGTGCAGCAATTATATCAGACACGAATTTGACCACAGAAGTTGACACGCCGTCATATCCATGGCTTTTTTTATTTTTTAATGTTCTAATTGCTCTATCTATGTCTTGCGGAACTACTGGCGGCATGAACATTGAGTTAGGATTATTGGCTATGCTACTGATATTATCTGTTTCGGTATTTCCGTTAGATGTATCTTGTACTTGGTCTACAAAGTAATTATTAAAAGATTCAGCAATTTCCTGAGGGTCTCTAACAACAGTATTTTGTCGGTTTATTTGCAAAATCGGATCCCTAGTGAAATTAGTGCCATTAATAATCTGCCACGCTGCTTTACTTTTATTTTCAGAATTATTTATGATATAGTCGTTTTGAGCTTTTTGGGTGAGTCTAATAATTTTTTTAAGTCTCTGCGAATATGTTTTGAAAGTTTGTTTATTTTTACGCGTAGGAGACAATCTGTACTTCCACAGTAGATTTCTTTGATTCCGACTACACATTCTTATACCCCGAGATATCCACTTAATCTTTCTGTCTGGTTTAACATTAACCCATTTCATCGGAAAGCACTGATTGTACAACAAACAAAACAAATCAATGAAATTATCATAAGCGTCATTCGTATTTTTGGTACCAAATACGTCTGAAAAGGTTAGACTCTGTAAATAATTTTTGAATTTTATTTGATTTTCTTTTGTAATGTTGCGTTTTTGTATACGCCAAGAATTAATAATACATGTTTTTTTTACTGGAATTTTTAGTAATTGAGCTGTATGGTCAGATAAAGCAAGATCAATTATTTCACTATTGCATTTTTGTTTTGAGTTATGAGCTATGTTATCCAGGCAAGTTTTGCTCGATAGTCGTGTTGGTTGATGTATTTCTAATTTAAGGTTGTAACTGAGAAGTAAAGATTCAAAGTCCAAAGCTACTCTATTTCTTTTAATTATGTCTATGTTAAAATCCCCACACAAAACTACCTTCTTATTTGAATTAGAACACATTGTTTTTAGCAGAGAATCCAGCTTTTCATAGAAGAGAGTTATGTTAGACATATTGGGTGGACGATATATGCATATAATTATAAGCATTTTCTCAGTTAGTTCTACCGCGCAACACTCTATAACTCCTGACACTGAAAACTTTGATACATCTTTTAATTCTTTATGTTTATGGCTATTCCTAATGAGGATACAGGAGCCTCCACGTTTTTGTGTCTTTCTTGCATAACACGCCGCTATCTTAAAGTTAGGTATGTTAATTAAGTTTTCGTGACCAGCAATTACAAAATGTTCTGTTAAACAGATCACATCTATATCTATCTTTTTTTGTGACAATTCTTGGATATGTACTGTTAATAAATTCGCTTTATTGAGAAGCCCAGCTATGTTTTGATGCAAAAGATAAATGTGATTATAGAAGAAAAAACTCATTAACGTGTTCTGTAGCGATATTTAGTGGCGAATTTTCAAGTCCTGCGTCAATTGATTGGTTTATATTTTCATTATCGCAATATACAAATTCCTTAATCATTAAACTAAGATTTTTAAATATATTTGACATGCCGTAATTGTTAACAGATCCACTTTTTTTCCAAAACATTTCATAATCATAAGAAAGATAATAGTTGGAATCGAACAAGTATGCAAAATTATGAGTATTAGCATCTAAGTATAAGAGGCTATTAAATGTCTCTATTCTTCCGTTAAACATCGCTGAGTAATCGGTCATTTTAAATGTAGGTGCGCAAACGATGACATTTGTGTGCTGTATTTTTAGAAGAGTTTCACGCATGTGAATTGTTAGGTCCACGTAGTTATTAGTTCGTCGAAAATCCTCATCGCCAATTAATATAATGCAGTAGTCATATATTGTAAAGTTCGTTAATTTTTGTTCAATGTTATTGATGAGTTCTTTTATACCACTGTTAGGAGTTAGGTAATGGCAGATTTCATAGCTAGGAAATGTATCTTCCGCAAGTGATAATATTTTGTTGTTTTTATTATTACTTAAGATGCACAGCTTGTGTTTTTCAGTGAGTTTTAAATTCGGTTGAATATCCTCTTTACTCTTACAGATTTTCGTTATATTGGCCACTAGTTGATTTTCAGGCTTCAGTTGGCACGTATTTATAGCCTGTGTTTTTTGTATACCACCATTATTCAATTTATTACCCGAGGTAGATATGATCTCCCCTTTCTTTTGCACATTATAATCTATTGTACGTTTTCCTGAGTTTGGCTTTTGTAATTCCGACGGCGAATTGGCGAGTAGGACTGCGTCTGTACTGCCGATTGATAAAGCTGAGTTGAAGGAGTCGTCCCCAGCATCACATGTTGATTGTGCAACAGAATCTGGTAGATGAGTCACCATAGGAGAGTGATTCGATTTAGTCGGTGTGGAGAAACCGCCCCTTCGTTGATTACTTCTTTTACTAATGGACCGCGGTGAAAATTTTGAGTCTAATATATTAACTTTCTTGTATGTCTCTATAAGTTTTTGATATTGTCCTATATCCATTTTAAGTCGAAAGTTTTCGCTGTTTAATTGTTCAATTTCTAAATGTGCACTTTTTAGTTCCATGGTTAGCCTATTAATTGTATCTTTAAGATTTAGAGTAGCGTCGCTGTCATTTAGTGACGTATTTGGCAGGCTCATCATAGTTGTATCTAATAGAGTGGAATTCGTGCTTAAATTGATATTAAAAATATTGTCCATTGAGCTCGACCTCGGTGGTTTTCGGAAAGTAACATTTTCCATTTCAGATTTATTCATAGTGTAGGTAGAAAATACCAAAACGAGTTGCAGTAATGTTAATTGATCGAGTGTTGAATATAACGGAACGTTATCAGCTTTAGCGCTAAAAGGCTAATATCCAATTCGGGTTACTGTCTAATGGAATGATTTCTGAACGATTTTTTTTCTGTCATTAACTAATGAGCTTGGTTGCGATTGGGTAGTGGAAACAGCTGTCCTTTGTTTACATATAAAATTTTGCAGATTTCAAATTCACAACTGTAATCAATAGACGATTTTTGCAAATTTCTTTGACGCAAAGTTTATCTTCGTTAAAACGTTATTTCTTTTATAAGGAGTTTGTATGAATATTAAAACTCAAACCTGGTTTGGCGATATCGTTGGTTAATAATCCTTATTCACTGCCAATAATGTACACTTGCACTGCGACTGCTATATTTAATGACTTAAAAGGTTTTAATGATGGATAACACTGTCACTTATTATTTGGAGATCGTTGAATGCGGTTATGTATTTTAGTTGTGTCTAATAGAACATAAAATAAATATTTTATATTATTGCTTTAAGGAGCGATGTTGACGTTAGCGGATTACGTTCCGTTTTTTTTTCGTTTTTTTTTGATGATTATGATGAACTTTTTTAAACTATTCTACAGTCCTATCAGGTATCAGCCCTACTGGGTTTCAGTTTGGCTGACATCTCCTTGAGGAATGCGCGGAACATAACGCACCGTCGACTGGGTCATGGTTCTTGCCGGACGGCCTGTCGGCGGCCTACCCTTTGCTTGCGGTTCCGCACCTACGGTGGCCGGGAATCACCCTGCGACACCGTAATCTTTGTATTAATAATAAAATAAAATAAGGAACTAAATGTTGATACTGGACTGGTTGATACTGAATGTTACATAAAGTCGACGCTAGTTTTTAGAAATAATGCTGCTATTAACAGTCGATAGTTTCTATACTACGCTACAAACTATTCCCTCGACAGATTGTCGTCAGTTCTCGCACGAACGCTGCTCTAACAGAAATAAAACAATCAGCTGCGGTATCTGCTATTTGTTAGAAGGAAATAAAATAATTTCAAAATAATTCATTGTTAACCTCATTTTAATTTAAGCGGAAAAGATTTTTGTGTTTTAACAAACCGTCTTTGTTGTTGTGAAAAATGAGTGACTTTTTATTACACAAAAACTTATTAGATTTACGGTTCCAGGATGAATGAAATTTAACAATGAGCGTCGAGTTTGAATAACACCATCCTTGGACAGTGTAATAATACTTGATACAAATAAAAATAATACTAAAGCAGCTTCAGGAAACGGAATAATTTTAATAGAAAGTTTACACAGCTGACTTGGTAAATCTCAGTATTGAATTAGGGTTTTCGTGATATTGTCCATTTTGAAACGGTTAAAGTCACTATAGGAAGGATCAAAGCATTAACCAGATCTCATAAAAATATTGAAAAAAAAACAACGGTCTAAAACAATAGACACATAACTACAGGTAAGCGACTCCCGAAAGATACTTAGTCATGAATAAACAATTTATGAAGTGTGAACGATACTGTACCTGCTCGTATTTTATAGTTTAGGTACGTCTCATCGATCACTGTTAATTTAATTCAGACCCTCTCTACGTGAAACTTAGGGCCTATTTCGAACATACAAAAAATATATGAGCTACGCACCTGTATCTAAACCGAACACTCGTTAAAAAGATAAACAACCTTGTGGTTTTATCCCAAAATGTTAACAAACAACTACTGCGAAAATAGAAGAGATTCTAGAACGAGTACCCACTCAAGTTTATCGTGATTAAAACAATTGAGGTAGTATATAAGCCTTAGGGTTCTGTCATTCAGGAGCAGTTTTCTAAGAAAAACCGCTTGAAAGCCAAGTACTTGCTTGGTTTAGCTTGTGTTAATCAACTGCGGGTTCGTCTTGTCAATTAGCTTTGGGATCATCTTGTTGTTTTGCCATGGGGTCGTAATAGTAACCAGCTATAGGGTTGTCTTATTGTTCAGCTGTGGGGTTGTTTTGTTCACCAGGTTTAGTGTCCTCTTGTTAACCGATTGTGTGATTGTCTTATTAATCTGCAATGGTTTTGTCATTTTAACCAGTTACGAGGCCGTTTTGTTAATCAGCTGTGGAATTGTCTTATTAATAAGTTATGGCGTCGTCTCGTTAACCAGCTGTGTGGTCGTCTTGTTTGTAATTACGTTAGTTTTAATCTTCATTGAAGAGTCAGCAAAGTAGCGAAGCAACCTTGAAAAGAGGATCATTCTGTGCTTAAAGGTCAAGTTTTTATTGCGATTTTATTAAAAGAACATATCGTACGAGTAAATGTTTCTTTTCAATTTAAAATCCTATTAATATCAAAGAGAAAGTTTACCAGCATATTCGTGAGTCCATATTGTTTTTAATTTGTTGAATATAACACATTTATAAAATTAAACAGCGCATGCACAATGCGAATTAATGCTGTGTCAATTACACAAGAGCCGGCGGCGATACGGAATGTGAAAAATTATTGGTTAATGGGGCGCAATCACCAAGTATGAATTTGTTTCACTTCGCGATGGTAATACACGAACACATTACTGTGGAACTGCCAGTCAAGTACAGGGAGTGGATTTGTTTGTTATTTTAATAGTAGTAGGTATTTCTTTTTTTTTAAATTTTACCGTTTTATTTATTACCGTATTAATAATAAAACAAGAAAAATAAAAACAATTAACTAATTAAAATTATAAATCGCTCACCTGGCAATATTTCGGCACATCTATATTTTTCATATTTTACAGAGTAAGAATATTTCATTTGAACATTTTTTTTTTGTTGATAAGGCCTAAGGCATTAAGTCCGCCTTTGTAATTTTGTCTTGCATGAAGTTTTAATAAATAAATAAATATTTATTTTATTTTATTTTATTTTTATACAAAGGAACAGCAAACAGCTACAACATAAAGCTTAGGTACTACAGATACACAAAACATAGTATAAACAAAACAGTAGTAGTAGTAGTTAAAACGAAGTTTTAAGTTCATTTTACATTTTATATCAGAAATGTTAGTATAGACCCCAATAGATATTCAAGGATTTAAAATGAACCATTTTTATGGTTCCGTACCTCAAAAGGAAAAAACGGAACCCTTACTCAGTCTGACATTTCTTCCCGCTCCGCCCAAGGGCGGGATTTGTCATTGGATGATTTTACCTACCATAAAAAAAACAGACAAAAACGACTAAAACACAGTCAAAAGACAGTTTATCTCAAGAACGCGTAATGATATCGGGTTGAAATTTAACTATGTACTGTCTGCGGTGTCTTGAAACTGTGAAAAAATCAAACTTCTAAGGTAACGAAAAAGAAAATACAGCCGTTTATGTTGCAAAAAAGTATACTTATTTCGACACTCTCAAGACAATCAAAATACATCGGCTTTATAGCATAAGTATAGGAATCAATCTGAAAACTGAAAATTTGTGGTTACGTCACAGAGAAAAAACTTTCTTCGATTCGGAAAAATATTCGAGATTTGATTCAAGAATTGAACTATTTACATAAGTAGGTACGGAGCCCTGAGTGCGCGAATCCGACTCGCACTTATCCATTTTTTAAACACTTAGGCCGTTAAAACTCAATTTCGCATTTATTTGTAGCTGTGCCAATATTTTACTACGTGAGCGATATAAACTAAAGAAAATAACTTTCTATTTCTTTCATCATCAGCCTTTTAATGTTCCAACTGCTGGGACACAAGCCTCCTCTCTATGAGAGGGACGTAATCCACCAGGCGGGCCCAGTGCGGGTTGGTATATGTAAATTAAAAGATAAATTACCCAAAGTAATGCGCCTGGCTGTGTTTGAACCCGTGACCTACAACTCGTAAGTCGGGGCCGTTACCACTCGGCCACCACTGCTCTCACTCGGCCACCACTGCTCTCACTCGGCCACCACTGCTCTAATTTCTTTATGGAACTTATATTACGCGTACTATGTATAGTTAAGATACATAGTTAATATATATACAACAACTTTATAAAATACAAATTAAAACGGCCTCAAGCGGCGGAAATATAACAACCTTGTCGGCAGTTATATTTTTGAGCCGTTTGGGGTTGAAACTCTTGGGCCGTGGGGACCGAGTGCTCATGCGCTTTTTAAAGATCTCTCTAAACGTTTAGTTGACACTTCGCGTGACCCAAGGGCTGGCTTTTACCTCGGTCAGAGATTAAGCATTGCCATTCAACGTGGCAATGCCGCCAGCCTTCTGGGCACACTTCCAGTCGACAGCGATGCGGATGAGTTCTATGACGCCATTTTTTAGTTAGGAGTAGGTTTAAGTGTATACATAGTTAATTGAAATTTCTAAACCAATTATAATAAAGAGGTTTTTTTTCTTCTTTTTTTTTCTTTATGGTAGGTAAAATCATCCAATGACAAGAGGTAAAATTGTTTTGTAATTTGTGAGAGTCCTGATCCGATTATGGAAATTACTTAACTTATCTACATTACTACATTATCTCTGAATCAAAGGCCTTTTGTTTCGGAAAATAAGAGGTTTGTTAAACCATTTGGAATAAGCTACTGTGTTCTAATGCTACGTGTACTAGGATAAACTAGGTTTTTGTGCCTTAGTAGTTACGTCTTATAGTCTCTGGAACATCTGGCCGGAGTTGAATGCATACATACTCATACCGCCGCCTGCGCCTGAATAGAGGCCCGCTGACTTTTAAAACCATTTTCTTTACGAAATATTAATTGATGTATATATAAGCTATGGACACTCTTTAATTTTAATATTAGTTTCATATTAGTCGGTATGACGAAATTTCGATTATGATTATACGATATGACTAATCTCAGAGGAGATTAGTCAAGTATGCAGGAGATATTATACTGCTCAAGCGTTTTCGCAAATACAGGTTCACTCTATGTTCCTTACTCACATAGTACAATGGGACAGTAATGCGTCGCGATCGCGGAAGAATTAGATGCAGAACCGCAGCGGCCTTATGTGCTTTCCAAGGCACAGGGTACTCCACCAAATCAAATTCTCAACAACTACAAAGTAATTCCTAATTGACAAATCCGATAGCACTTTTTGCCCGATCTGAAACCCAGGATTTCACACGCTCAGCAATCGCGCTTGCAACCACGAAACCAACAAAGCATTTAGCCATAATAGAAACACAAAACTTTTCAGATCTATTTACGTGTTTGTAATGTTCGCCGTCGCATGTCCACGATGTTATCAAAAGGTATGCACAGAATATCATTACGAACATGCATATCGCTGTAATGTTGTCGGATACTGACTGTAATTGGCTTTGTTTCTGTTTGCGGTCTCATTTAGTTAATGTCAGACAAACTATACGTAGGTAATGAAGAGATGTGGATAAGATTAATTAGTTTTTTAGTCAATGCAAATATGTAACAGTTATTGGTATTTTCAAAGTATTAGTCTCAAACAAATATTGGTATTTGAAAAGTATTAGTTTCAAAGAAATATTGGTATTTTCAAAGTATTAGTCTCATTTACATCACAACATATTTTTTTCTATTTGAGGTTTTAAATAAAGTTTCTCTACTATTCTTGGATTGTGAGGTTATTGGTGCGATTACTGATAAATACCTATCGTCTGCCATCTTTGTCAGCTAGGTGAATGGCAATCAACGGGTGAATGAATGAATAAATTAATGGATCCCTATTTTATACGATCCCATAATAATAAAATTGAAATCTAATTACATTAATCTGGATAAGAACTGTTTGTTTTCGATACCTTCAGAAAATTTAGTGTCGACCATAAACTAGAGTAGTTAATGAATGAATAAGATATAGTTTTATTATTCTAGGGCAGACCGTAACTCCTTAGCGATAACGAGACCTCTGTCTCATCGCTATGTTATTTACGCACTTGATTGATAGTGATGAATATTCAGACGGCGGCGCGTCGACAAATCCCGCTGTTTTGTCTGTAGTGCCCAGGTCTACTCACACCTTCTGGGATTGCAACATAAATCTTTGTCGAAAATGGATACTTTGCTTCGCATCATTGCCCTTGTACTCATAAATAATACCCTGTAACAGTATTACGCTGGCCGGAATAATCATTAATCTCCTGCCTTAGTGATCCCGATCCGGACAGATGGCGCTGCTGTTTAATTGTATTTTCGAATTGCCAATATACGAAGTCAACCACTTTTTATTCCGATTTATTAGCGTCGTTTATTATACTGATTTGTTATTCTTTTATTTAGATGTTAATCGCGGAATTGAAGAAAAATAAATGGGCAATCATGTTTGCTTTGCGTTTGGCATGTCAGGTGTTCGGACAGAGTCCGAGTGTCGATTGTATTTGTCGCGTCTGTCGGTACACAATGACGGAACTTGTACTATGTATATCAATGAACTACATTGATGGGACTCTTGTTTGAGTCGTGCGATGGACGTAATTCGAGCACCATTGCGCTCCATCGTGCACCATTGCGCACCATTATGTAGAAGCAGCGTCACGTTATTCAGCGTATAATGTAATGCAAATTGTTCGCTTGCACGGCGATAAGGGCGGTTCATTTAATGTTTGCGCCAAACTTGCGCTGACCATCAGCTGGTTTTTGTTAGTTTCAGAATGGCGAACGTAACTTAAGTAACGCTCATTTCGCTTGAGTTTTATCTGCACCTATATTACAGAGTACTAAAGTGAATACAGCAGTATATGCTTTTACTTGTTGTGGTCTAGTTTTGTTTTCCAATTATTTAAGCTGAATTCATTCAAAGGTAAGTTGAATTACAAAATTGGCAATTTTCTATTTGATTTAAATATTATGAATCTACTGAATAAATATTAGGTATTCACATAGAAAAAAACATTCCGAATAGTTAAAATCCATGTCCAAACAAATGTATCTGACAAACACATGCGTGCTCATCGATGCGGGTGACGTTGAAATACGAGTACTTCTGAACTTAATAAGCCTAGAAACACTCGATTATAACACCAAGGTGGAGTTACAAGTCACTGACACCTCGCACTATATCCTCCACGTTCAGTTCGCTGTCACGCCGAACTCATAAATCCACCCCAGAGAGACTAAAGAACGTTGGCAAGGACTCTACTTGGAATCCTACCAAATTTAAATATCCTTTCCCAAATCATAAAGATCACATTACGTGTAACAAAGCGTACTGCATCGTCTACTTTAGACTAACGACTCATTACATAAAACGGCATTAAGAAAATTAAAAACAACTTGTTAGTAAACAGCATTTGCGAAACGGAATAGAGGACGCAAGCTCACCCTTGACAACTTCGTTGCATGTATATTTTATCTGTCCACAGTAAGTCACTGCTTCGAGTTTAGAAAATATTCTCAGTAAGTAAGTTGAATGGTCATTCAGTGCAGACAATACCGTGTCTTGGGACCCCAAACTCGGTTTAGAAGTACACTCCAGATGCAAAATACGGCAACAAGAGATTGGAGGCAGCCTTTGCGGTTTAAGGCGTTTTCTCATAACGTTTTATGTCGACAATTTACCGAGGTTTAGCCGGAGGGATCTGCACAACAATTTGTTTGAACTCCCGCTTGCTGGGCATCGTAAATAAGACCCAACATAGAACAACGCAAAACTATCTAACACGTACATTCGGTGCAGCATTGCTGTAATAAAATATTTTATTAGAATTTTATATTCAGTTGGTATTACAGTGCCTAGTAGAGCAAATTTCTCATTAGGTAGTATTTTTGTGTTCCACGAACGTGGTGGGTAAAAGGAATGCCTAGTTTTATACCTATCATAAAATATCTCATCGAGAGTTTTGTTGTATTTTATTTTTGCATGGTAACACCTGATTCGTTGTTTATCCGTCCATCTATACATCCAGACAAAGCGGATGTTTCCTTATTTGTTATTGGAACGTGTAAGTAATAATGTAAGGGTGATAATGAGTTTTCTTGGTAATAGTAAACAACATATGTTCCGTGTTGTCGCCGCCCGACCGCCTCAAATGCACCATAGGGAGCGGCGCGGCGCAGGCTGAGAGCTTCGGGCGTATATTTCTATCTTGCGAAGTCAATCCAATTTGCGGTGACAGCTGAGTGGCCGCTACACCGCCGGCTTGATTTGTTCAACGTGTTTCTTCCCGAGCGAACCAAGAGACCCAATATTGCCATCTTTCAACCCTATTATATCTGAAGCAATTTAACGCTACAAGTTATCACGTTACTGTGATATGTTGGTATATGTTGCGTCACAGACGAATAAATGTCCCAAATTGTTTCCCAACTTGGAAACAAAGTACGATAACTCTCGTCTTGAAAACCATAAAATTAGAATTCGTGCTTGTAACTCCAATGAATGATAGGCACCTAGCGAGTTTCATTACAATCCCTTGTATTTTCATTAAGTTTATGAAGAAACGCTGTTGGTGTTTGTCTTTGTAAATTTTGTTTTGTCTTTGTGTAAAGTTCTTTCTCTAGTTATTTGAAAAGACAAATTAAATACGAAAATAATTTTGAATTCATAAATGATGATTCTTGTTTGAATGATAGATATAAATCCCTGGCTTTGCTTTGAGGACTGACTATTTGGAAATTGTTATGAGACAATTTTATAATCAGTGCTTACCTTCGTAATTTTCGTAAATTATTTCTGCAATAGATTATAATTTAGGTGTCTTCAGGGCAAGAGTCCTTTAACAGACCGGACCGAGCCCAAGTCGTTTACGGCGCGCACTGTTCCCGCGCGCCTCAAGGAGTTGTCAGCAAACTGTAAGGACCCAGTAGGGTCGAAGCCTAATCTGGGGCTCTGGGGAGGTATGATAAAGGAATACCAGGGCCCAGGAATCAAGACGAAGAAGGAACAGTGTAGGTTTTTGGTCAGTAAAAGTCTGACACTATCTCCCACTCCGCCCAAGGGCGGGATTTGTCATTGGATGATTTTACTTACAATAAAAAAAGAAACCATCAACGATTGTATTACTGCTTACCATCCGGTGGAATTGCAGTCAAGCAATAGTTTATATCAATTAAAAAAAGATTTCAAGGTAATTTATTTAATAAACATTCTTTACAACGTGAGCTAATAGTCTGGTTTTCCTATTATATTTATAAGGCAAAATACTGTACCACCTACATTTTTATTTAATTTTATGTTGGTACAACCTATTACAGAATTGTATATTGAAAATAACGTTGGATTTTCTTACTAATTATACTTTATAATGTTTAGCCTTGCGAACAGAACATTAGAAAAAAAAAACAAAATGTTTTTCCTTGTAAAAGAAAACAGTAAATAAGGATAATAACCTCATATTTTAAAATTAAATCTCGATCTTGGCGAAGAGAATGTAGTTAAAAAGTTTTATCTTGAAAAGTAAAGAGTCCAGGATCGTCTTCAGCTGGCTCAGTAGCTGGTGAGTCTCAGGGGTCCGATCCAGCGCGGCGCCACTTCTGAAAGCTATCCGAACGAAATTGCACTTTCTTGCGAATTGTGTAGTTGATACATTTAAACTGTACTTTTACGTTGCGGTTATGACTTTTGTCCATAATGTATAATATCGGTCCGCAGTGTCGCAGGTTCATAGATCGATGAAAAGGAAAACGGGCCGCCGTGCCCCGGAGCTAATGATGTGACAAAATCTACCAAGTTGTCTTAGAAAATTGTCTCCCCAGTGCGGTTATACGTTGTTAGAACTTATTAACTTTCTTTTCATGTTCGGATAGGTTTCTGCGATCCGCATTGGGGTCTAACCGTTCTTACATAAAAGCCTGTCTCGGCCTATGAATATACTCTATCTTCTATTGAATGAAAAATCGATTTCTATCAACATTACGGATTCTCATTCTATTCGTAGAGTCAAGTCGGTGTATTACTGAAATATTTTCAATCCAGATAGCATGTATTACGTAGGTCATAGGTCAATCACAGAGAGCGTTGAAAATAGATAGAGAGGCCCTTTTTATCGAAACCGTTTGACCCCCGTTCTCTAGTTCTAACATAGACTTCAATACATTAGGACAGCCATAATTATGGCGGTAAGGCTTTGGGAAATGGCTGGAAAGACGTAAAGGCGTTGTCATCTGCCGCATGACGTTGGTTCTCATCGGACGTGGTAAGTTCGGGAGGTTTCTGCATCGGATTCAGGCGAAAGAAACGCCCGGGTCTCATCATTGCGCAGACCGCCCAAAGGATACGGTGGGCTTACGGTGTAGGTGAGCCCCACTTGGCAAGCCATGGTCCGGAGTGAGGGGGAAACGCAGGTGGTGGCCTCCTTCTAGCTGTATTACTAGCGTAGGAGTCGATCGCACGCGTGAGGGAACGTACCCCGCTACCCTGAGCTTGTGGACAGCTAGCAATGGGTAGCTCGCCATTTGGCCGTCCGGAAACCGTCCGGACCGAGCCCCAGTCGTCGATAGTGCGTAGTGTTTCACGCGCCAAGAGAGGTCGGCCATCCGTGGGGATAATAGCAGGGCCAATACCCACAAAGGCCACAGGGATTTTATTTATTTATTTATTAAATCTTTATGCACTAGTGTACAAAGGCGGACTTAATGCCGTAGGCATTTTCTACCAGAGATTTTCTGAAAAGGAAAGTCTTGGTCCTAGAACACAAAGGAAAACTGAAAGTGTGGTTTAATCAGTAAAATTCTGACACACCTTCTCGCTCCATCTTAGAGCGACAGAAGGAATTGAATGACTTCCCAACTTAAAAAAAAATTAATCATATAGCGATTATGTACGTATGAAATATTGTATTAATACCTACTGAATTTTTTGGGGGAGCTCGTGATGAATTTTTTTTTCATTATGTTTTTATGGACTCGTAAAAAACACTGTACGAAGGTAGGCTTTATGCTATACGCATTTTCTACTAGTTAAACGGTGCATAAATACGATATGGACAGTGTGACTAATAGAAGATAAAAAAGTGCAATAATAAATCTGGAACTACATTAGACCGACGCACACGTGTGACGGTGTGACACACCTGGGGGCTTACTCTCGAGTTTAATTCCGATCGGTCGACATAGGAATTATGACTTTAGGTACTCTTGAATGCGATGCTAGCGCCAAATTGGTTTAAAATTGCGTGACCACACGCCAAGCCAAACCCGCATTTTACTTAGTTTCCCAAAAAGGTCAAGCAATTTGGCCCTAGCACCGAATTCAAGAGTACCTAACGTCACAATTCCAATGTCGATCAATCGGAATTAAACTCGAGAGTAAGCCCCTTGATTTGTACGTAGAACGACGTCGCGTGGCGTCGTGTGGCGTGCATCAAGTGTAGCTCTATAGTAAGCTCTACAAGTTTCCATATAAAATGTATGTAAACCGGTACCCAGATCGACGCGTGTGGCACACGTGTGTGCAGTGTAGTTCTACCAGAAATACATACGTAGATTATTTATTATTATATATATATATATATATATTTATTAAATAAACACTGTTTTTTGAGAAAAAATGAATATAACATGAGTAGTTAAACCGTACAGAGACAAAGCTTCCTAAGAACGTGCAATATTGTTACCTATTTCGATAGATTTGTAACATTATTATAATTATTATACCTACTACTTACATAGACTAAGCTATTCCGATACCTACAAATGTTTATTAAAAACTTGTAATAACAATAAAAAGGCAAAAATACACCGTGTATTAAGTACCCTTTTCTTATTAAAAAAAGTTTTAATTAATTTATCTGTTGTACTTCTTGGGATTATAATAATAAGATATATTTTTATTTATCTAGTATTGTTTATGCACACAGTTCGATAAACTACTATTATTATTACTATTATTATTATATTATTAACTATTATTAATAATAAAATACCATGTTTTAACAATAAAATATTTAAACTTGTAACTAACAAAACAAACGACGTGCGTCGCGTAGACCTTAGATATCTTCCACTGACTGTGCCCGCGTCAACCGGTTTTTCTCAGTTTCGCCGCGTACGCAACCAGCGGCCAGTGGTCTCGCACACATTCCCCGCGTGCTTGTAGTAGTGCAACCAATTCGCGCGGTTGTTTGAAGCTTTGTCTCTGTACCATTTGTCTACTCATGTGCTAGTACTAAGTACTGGGTTGCGTATATATCAAATACGAGCTACTTCAGGTCAGACCAAAGGCCGTTTTCAACAAAGTTGAGAAAGGGCAGACAGATCATTATTTTTAGTCGTGCACTTTTCACTCCTTGGTCGTGGTCATGCCTCGGTTGAATCTTGTGCCACCGGTTCTCTCGGGATGCAACTCTATGCAGATCTGTGTTTGGCGGCTTGTGAGTTTTCATTAACAATAATTATATTCCACAACTATCACACAACGCCGTCTAGTCCCAAGCTAAGCAGAGCTTGTGTTATGGTTACTAGGCACAGAACAAATGATCGTGCTCATCACAAAAACATTTGTCCTGTGTGGGAATCGAACCCGCGACCTCGGGCATAGCAGTCAGCAGTCAGGTCCACTAACCACGAGACCAACAGGCTAGTCAAAGTAGTCATTGATGCTGGCGTGTGTCACAGATTTGACGAGGTCCGTTTACCACGATGGAGGGAGAGTGCCTAAGAGTTCTTTTGCCCTCGTTATGGGTGATATGTTTAATGAGATGGTGCGTGCAGCAGGTCATGATGACTTCATAGTTTACAGCTTTTATTTCTAAATAGGTACATATGTACCTATCCTTTAAGTAGACAATTAAATACGTGCCACCGCAACCAATTACATTACCTATCGACCCACTTACAAGTTTACATGAGAACATTTAATTAAAAATTTAACGCTGGAATCGTAAATTCATAATTATCGTTTTCATTCATTTGTATTCTGAAAGCGAATAATCAAGAGCAGGCCCGCTGTTCCAATTATAACAATAATCACGTACAGAACCCAGGCACGGTACGGTTTTGTGACGAACCGTTATCAAAATTTCAGACAGTACCATTGACATTGGCTTCTCTATAATAATTGTCTATTCATGTTCTAATAACATGCTATGCGCAGCTCGAGTTTATTGCTATTCGAGATATGCATAATATAAACTGATTTGATTACAATACCTATTACCAGAATAAGCATGGTGTGAGGAGAGTGGATAAAGTGAGAAATGAGTTTAGAGAAAAGTGAATATTAGAGGAGGTTTGAAAGTGGCGCCAGTGATTGAAAAGTTAAAAGAGAATCATTTATCTTGTTATGGTCATGTAAAAAAGAAGGGATGAGACTTATGAACTAAGTTATGTAAATATACACGATACCTCCACGCCTTCTCGAGGTAAAGGGTATTGACAGACAGTCAGACAAACGGACAACAAAGTGATTCTATAGGGGTTCCATTTTTTCCTTCTGAGGTATGGAACCCTAAAAATATAAAGTTATTTTAGGTCAATTTATACAACCTTTTTTTGAGGTGGGAATTCATCTAGTGACTTCTCCCGGTCTACAGTTGACCAGAACCAGGTATCAGACTTTTATTGACTAAAATCTTTTGTACCTAAACCTTTTGCGTTCTAAGACCTCCGATCTTTCATACGTTTTCTCATAGCCCTAGTAGGTATCAGACCTGCTGGGCCCCTACGGCTTACTGACATCTCTTTGAGGCTCGCGTAGCCTACATTTTTAAACTTTAAGAAGTCGCGTGAATTCTTGTTCAAACATTGTACGGTGGTTACCTTACACCTTGTTTGTTACTGTTATGAGTACCGCGCCGCGACCCAGGTTAGGGAATTTGATTAAGTAAAACGATGTTTACTGTTATACGGATTTATTGGTACTAAAGAATTAAATGATAAATGGAACGCGATGCACCGCGTCATGGGTGCAAGCGTCAGCGTTATTACTAAACAATACAAAATGTGCGGGTTTGCTCGTACATACTCCCTACAGGAGAAATTAACAAGACAAAATAATGGTTATCAGATAAAAATACATATTTGAAAACAATGTTTTAAGAAAATACAAAAAATAATAAACGTTGTATAAAAATAATGTAGATACAATATAATGCGAAAAAGACTTGATGATAAAGTTAAGTATTGTCTCTAGCCGCATCATTAAACTTAACGAACGCAAATAGGTGACGTAGCTTTATTCACTCGCGCGCTATTGGAATTAGAAACACTGCTCTGATTGTTGTCATTTAACTCACAAACACTGTGGTAAAACACTCGGTCACCGAGAATCACGCACGGGTTGTCACTGTTGCTGTGAGTTGGAGGCGCAGGTGCACCCTGTGCTTGCGCCGGCGTTGGCGCGGTTGGCACGCTCCAGGCGCGCACGCGACGCCACATGTACACTAGTCCCGCTGTTGCCACGATGCCGACGATGATATATATCAGCGTGTAGTGGTGTATATCATGAACAGAAATGCCTTCAGCTAAAGCGACATTTTCTTTCATTATCCAAGCCAAGTTCTGATAAGTCTATTTGATTCTGGTCAGTTTCAGAATCGTTCTTGGATATCATATGCGGGATCGTAATGTTGATAATATGATTTATCGGCGGTATCAGTGGAGTGTAAACATCAGGTTTAATGTTCAGTTGGCTAGACTGTTGTCTGTGTGCAATCAAAGTAAATGCTTGCGTTTTAATAATACACCCATTGTCTATAGCAACTAGACCCGCACCAGTCAGCTGGTGACTGGCAACTTGATCCTCACACATTACACGTAAAGGGCATTGATCGCAACAAAAATAGATGTAGTTGTTAATTGTGTTACTTTCCAACCAGCTGTTTTTGCAGGGAGAGATCCTTGCCTTACACTCAAACTGTTCATTCTGACAGAAATCTTTATCCCCATTTAGATGATAAATAGGTCTTTGAATATGACACAGATATGCATCTGATATCAGACATGATGTTAATGTTTTCTCTGTCATAGTTAAGTAGGTATCCTTCTTCAAGTTTATGGCCACATAATCTGATATTGGTTGTATGTTAACCATGTCAGTTCCTTTGACTTGAGGTATGGAAAATATTTTGAATATCTCAAAAGCATCTCTACTGATAAGAGGAAGTCTGATTTCAAAGATAAGGTATTCTTTCAGCATCCTGGCCTTTACTTTGAGAAGCTTATATATTTTTCTTAAATCCATTTGCACATTGTCTATAGGCAAAGTCACGTCCTTAGGGATCTGAGTCGCGATGGTACTCAGCTGATCTTGCAATTGAACGGGAGTCAATAGGTGTGGATTGAACTGACCGTGATAGATGTCAGTGATAGTATCCAGCAAGGTGCTTTGTAATGACTTCAAGTTATGTAGCATGTTGCTCCCTATAATCGCTCCGAGAGTCAGCTCGTTTACAATGGACATGTTTTGTGCTTCAGATTGAAGTTGGTTTAGCGCCTTTTCAAGGGAAAAGATATGTTGGGAAACCATTTTATGTTGTCTGTTCATGGTTTGTTCTGTTCGCTTGCGAAGATTATATTCAACCTCTATAATCGATGTTTGGTTTTTCCAGTAAGAGGTAATATGACGTTGGTTGTCGCGTAGTAACGTTATGTCCTTGCGATACTGTTCGGCGAATCTCGCATCTAATACCCCGAAGAGGCTATTCGCAAGATATCCGACACCGTCGATAAGACCGCGCCGGTGTCTAGCGTGCTGCTCGTTCGAGTGCTGACCGAGCAACATCTGGTTATAGTACTCAAGTTCACCGAAGCCTTGAACCAGTTGTAATAATATGATATCACAGTTCATAATAATACGTATTGTTTTGCATGATTGTTCTAGGGACTTCGTGTATTTGTTGAGAGCGGTTATGCCTTCCCAATAAGGTTGCATATCGTAGTAGATAATGAGCTTCCACTCGTCTCGTATAATTTGCATGTTAGATAATTTATCGAAATAAAGACTCTGATTAGGTCTAAATCTGGTTGATTGGAAATCACAGTATCCTCCTGTTACTATTGTCATGAAAAATAATATGGACGTAAATAATGTAGTTATGCTAACTCTCTTCGATTTCCTTTGAGGTTTTGTTTCTTTGCTGTTTGTTTTCAGCTCTTCCCGGCTTTCAGACGAGTTTGATGGATTTTGGTTTATAGGTAATATTGATATTTTGGTAATCGGTCTTTTAAGAATTCCATTCTTCGTTTTTAAGCTGACAACGCGAACGAATCCATCTGCTCCGGGATGTAGATCGACGACCCTACCCATTGACCATTTTCCAGGAGGTAAATTGTCATCGTGCAAAAGGACTACGTCGTTTAGGTTTATGTTTTCACGAGGCTGTCGCCATTTGCTTCTTGTTGTTAGTTGTGTTAGATACTCAGAGCGCCATCTTTTCCAGATGTCAGCGAAAATTCTCTGAGTTAACTGCCACCTAGTCCTCAAGTCCCTTTCTGTTTCAACTAGGGTAAGTGCTGAACCGCCTGTCAAAAAGTGAGATGGAGTTAAGTAGTCTAAATCCTCCGGATCTTCGGTGAGAGGACATAAAGGCCTAGAATTGAGGCATGCTTCGATTTGCGTGAGGACTGTTGACAACTCTTCGAAAGTCATCTTTTGCTCTCCGATAACTCTTCTAAAGTGGTGTTTAAAACTTTTGACTGCGGATTCCCAAAGACCCCCTGCGGAAGGCCAGATAGGTGCATTAAAATGCCACTTGATTTCCATATCTGTCAGTTCAGCCAAAAGTTCGTTGTTAAATATTTGTAGTATTTTCTGGTATTCTTGTTGGATTTGTTTATTGGCTCCGACAAAGTTTCGTCCATTGTCACTATAAATGTGTCTCGGAGTACCTCTACGTGCTGCCATTCTCCGTAAAGCAGCGATAAACGACGAGGTGCTAAGATCGGAAACTAGCTCTAGATGTACTGCTTTTGTAGACATGCAGACGAAAACAGCCACATATCCTTTAGTTGTTTTTATGCCACGGCCCTTGTTGGTTTTAAGGAGTAGGTGCCCAGTGAAATCTATTCCAGTGTGTTCAAACGGTCGCGATGGATTGCTCCTCGCTGCAGGTAAGTCACCCATGATTTGATTATGCTTGTCAGGACTTAGCTTTTTACATTTAACGCATAAGCGTATTTGTTTTTTCGTTGCTTCATTTCCGCCTACAATCCAATACTTTTGTCTAATGAATCCTGATGTTAAGCGGGCCCCGCCATGGAAAGTAAGCTTGTGTGCATGTTCTATAAGAAGCTCTGTTAAACGTCCTCGTTGTGGAATAATTAAAGGATGTTGCATGTCTGCATGAATATGAGCGTGCCTTAACCTTCCCCCGACACGGAGAAGCCCAAAGTTATCAAGAAATGGATTTAGATTCAGTATTCTGCTTTTGTTGCTAAGCTTTCCTTTTACTCTTAAGCTTTTAATTTCTTCTTCAAACTCTTGCTGCTGTACTTGCTTTATGATCTTCATTTTGACTTTTCTTATTTCTTCTAGCGTAAGATAGGAAGTCTGCGGATTGTTTTGCTTGCTTGTTAAGAATCTATAAACCCATGCTAAAATGTGTACAACTTTGGTAAAAGAACTGTGACTTTTCAACAAGCTCATGATTATACTGTCGTCTTCTGTTTGTTTAATGACAGTGTTAACTTGCTTCTGGGGCTTGATTTCCAATGTCGTTGTGTAATTTATTTCTTCATTTTCTTCACCGGCTTTAAACGTTTGTAGCCAAGACGGTCCTTGCCACCATAAAGGATGTTGTATCAATTGCGGCATCGATAAGCCTCTACTTGCGCAGTCTGCAGGATTTTCGGCAGATTTGACATATCGCCAGCAGTCAGAAGGCATGATTTCCGTTATAAATCGTGTCCTGTTGGCAACAAAAGTTTGCCAACGGCCTGGATCTCCTTGCAGCCACCCCAGTACTGCTGTAGAGTCAATCCAGCCATAAATATCAATTTTGTAGTCAGTTAAAGAAGCCTTGACCTTAGCCATGAGTTTAGCTAATAAATGAGCGCCGCAAAGCTCCAATCGTGGCAACGATAGGTTTTTGTTAGCCGGGATTATTCTTGATTTTCCAGCCACCAATATGATGTGTGTTTGTTCATTATGAACTCTACAGTAAATAACGCAGGCATATGCCTTTGTTGACGAGTCACAGAAACCATGTAACTCGACTCTTTGCTCGGGTTTTGTGCCCAACCATCTTGGTATTTGAACCTGACTTATTTGATCGATATCCGCCTTAAGTTTATTCCATTCTTCAAAAATATCCTCAGGTATCTGCTCATCCCACTGAATTTGTGAAGTCCAAATTCGTTGAAATAAAATTTTGAGTTTTGTTGTTGTAGGTGTGAGCCACCCCAAGGGGTCAAAGAACTTGGAGATATCGGATAACACGGATCGTTTTGTAGCTTTGTTGCGTTTTGAATCAATTTTTGGCTCAAATGTAAAATTATCCTTGACAGGGTTCCAGCGAAGTCCTAATGTTTTAGTAGACTCCGGCTGTCGAAAGCTTTTGCTTTGTTGTTGGCATGGAACTTCGTCGTGCAGTAAATGCGGATCATTAGAAGCCCATTTTCTCAGATTGAATCCCCCGCGTTTTAGGAGTTCAATTAAATCTTGTTGAAGTTGACGTGCCGCTGATATGCTGTGAGTACCATGGAGTAGGTCATCCATGTAGAATGACTCCTCAAGGACTTTAGACGCTTCTTGATAGTTAGAGCGTTCGTCGTTCGCCAGCTGTTTTAACGTCATCATTGCGAGGAAGGGAGCCGCTTTAGTCCCGTATGTGACCGTGGTCAGCTGATATTCTTGTAGTTTATCTCTGGGACTATCCCTCCACACGATTTTTTGCAGGCTCTGATCTTCACTGTGTATCAAAATTTGGCGGAACATCTTTTCGATGTCTGCGGAGAAGGCGAATTGATACTGCCTCCACTTAAGTATCAATGACTGAAGGTCCTGTTGCAGATTTGGACCCTTGTGCATCAGATCATTTAAACTTTGGCCACTTGATGTTTTTGATGAGGCGTTAAAAACGACTCGAAGTGAAGTAGTTGTAGACTCGTCACGTAGTACACAATGATGAGGCAAGAAACATTCGAGTTTCGTGTTACAAATAGCTGGTTTCATATGTCCTAACGCTAGGTACTCGTGTATAAATGTTTTATATTCTTTTGCGATGTTTTCGTTTTTAATTAATTTATGTTCTAAATGACCAAATTGTGCTATGGCCTTTGATTTCGAGTAGCCTAATTGTTCATGAAAATTTGTTTTTAGAGGGAGCCTTACTACATATCTTCCATCTAGCAGTCGGTTTGTTGTTGAGTTGTAAAATTGCATACACTCTTGATCATCTGATGAAAGCGAAGTGGACTCTGCAATTTCCTCCGTTTCCCAAAACTTTTGCAACTGGTCAACATCAAACTGTACGACATTGCATTGCAGTGTGTTTACGTTGCCGCACAGGATCCACCCAAGCCGAGTCTGTTGAGCAATGGGTTTTGTTTGTTCAAGTCTGCAGATTCCCTCCATCATAATGTTTGAATATATGTCCGCGCCAAATAAAATGTCTACCGGACGACTGACGTAGAAGTCAGGATCTGCAAGTTCTATGTTTTCTAAGTAAGACCACGTGGGTTTTGCAAAGGTATAAGTTGGCAGATTCTTTGTTAAAGTTTTCATGATGAAAACGTCAGTATTAAAATGATATGACTCTCTTCTTGATGAGCAGTTTATGTTGATAATTCCTTTGCAGGCATTATCCTTGGCTCCTATACCAGTTATTACGCCCTTGCATCGTTGACGTGGAAGTCCCAACTGTTGCGCCGCATTTTCGGTGATGAGTGAAGTTTGGGAGCCCTGATCAATCAAAGCTCGCATGTTAAGATAAGATCCATCATATTTTTGGACCTTAATCACGGCTGTGGACAATAGTTTCCGGTACATCACGTTGTCGAGCCACGTGAGTGCTAAGTTGCTGATTTTGCTCAGGCAAAGTACGGGAATTTCCAGCTTTAGGTAATGCTTGATTAGGCGATGTGTTAGCGGATTGCGCAAACGCATCGTGAAGTATCGTATTATGGCTTCCGTCGCACTTATGGCACCGTTTTATTGAAATGCATTCCTTGCCTTTGTGGCTGTAAAGACAATTTTCGCATAGCTTGTTGTCAACGACAAATTGTTTTTTGTCAATTAGGGACAATCCAAGATATTGTTTACAATGGAATAATCCATGTTCATTTTTGCATAATGGACAAGTTCGTTTATTGTGAAATTTTCCGTTCGATTTCGAAACGTTTTTATTACTCGAATATGATTGTTTCGAATTTCGATTGATATTTTTGTCATTTGAATTGTTATCCTTAGATGATTTTGGATTGGAATTTGAAGATTTCTGATCTTGTTTACGCCGCGATGACTCCATACTCGTAAACTTGGCTTCCAGGAAATTCAAAAAGTCTGATAAAATGGGCAGTTCACGAGGTTGCTTAAGAGATGCAATGTATTCTGAATGCGTGTTAGTATCTAATTTGTTCGACATCAAATAGCAAATTACTGGGTCCCACGTGCTTACATCGGCTCCCATATTCTTTATAGCATTAACACATTCGATGGTTGTATCGTGGATGTGCTTTAAATAATAGACTGAAGGTTGTTGCATGACCGGAAGGTTGGTAAGGGTATTCATGTGTGAGGTGAATATAAGCAGTTTGTTATTGTACCTATGATTAAGGATTTTCCAACAAGTTGAATAGTTTTCAGAGCTAATCTGAAGATGATGTATTAAACCTTCGGCTTCCCCTTTCAGTTTAGCTTTGAGGAACTGCATCTTTTGAGCTTGAGAGAGTGACGGATTGTTGTGGATGGCCTCCGTAAACAAGTCTTTAAAGGATACCCAGTGTTGATAATGGCCATTAAACGTAGGCACTTCCATCTTTGGTGTAGAATGTTCTTGGTGTGATACAGACCACAATTTGCTGTTCAGAGACTTCTTCATATTATTGTACGTCTTTTCATACGAGGTGAACTTGTCCTCATATGAATCATCTTGCCCGTCGAGTTCACCTTCCAACTCCCAGTGAAGCATGTCAATTGCTGACCACCTTGTTTCTAATGTTTTCAACGTATCTTGAAACTCCCATTTCTCAGTTATGGCATCGACGTTGATGTTCGCCACTGTTCGATAGAAAGCTTTAAAGTTGATAGTCTGCTTCTTCAGTAATTCATCCAACTTGCTGTTGGTGCCCTGAGACTTGAATTTAGGCGTTTCAAGAAAGGTTGTAGCCTCGCTCTCCTCGGGATTCCTGTTCTTAAGAGTCTCGTCCACGCCAGCCCTGGATGGGCCGGCTAACGGTGTTGCAGGTCTTAAAATAGACGGAGGTCCTGCACTTTTAATGGTTTCACGCGTCGAAAGGTAGAAAGCATGAGTATGTTGGTAGTGGTTCAATGCAAAATACTCAATCGATTTGTTACTAAAAGGGTTCAACTGATCGTGATTAGATTGAAACTCCTGCCAGTAGGAGTCCAAAGTTTCCAATCTACGTTTGATGTAGTCAGGATTTTTGCGTTCCTGACCATCCTTCTTAAAGTTTGATAAAAGTTGGTTCATGGCCACCATGATTTGATTCTGGTTGGCCAGAAGATCCTCCATTGTTTGGCTCATATTGTTAGGTCAAGCAATAAAAAAGGAAAGATCTTACTTTGATGCTGCTGTATGGTGGATATGTTGATTGCGCTCAAGGCTGCTGTCTACTCCCTGAACTGCAACTCCACAGCTGTTGCTGATCCGGAACCACTCACACGAACTGATACAAAGTCCACTGATTGCTCGCGTTAATGATCCGGCTCGAAGGACCATAAAGATGTACGGTGGTTACCTTACACCTTGTTTGTTACTGTTATGAGTACCGCGCCGCGACCCAGGTTAGGGAATTTGATTAAGTAAAACGATGTTTACTGTTATACGGATTTATTGGTACTAAAGAATTAAATGATAAATGGAACGCGATGCACCGCGTCATGGGTGCAAGCGTCAGCGTTATTACTAAACAATACAAAATGTGCGGGTTTGCTCGTACAAACATTAAACGTTATTACCAAGGTATTTGAAGCTATCGGTATGTTAACCAAACAAACTAAGTACTGTTAATGTGATTATATTGCAACGTTTAATGCCCATTAATCTTCATGTAATTTAGTTCAGTATGCACACATAATGACCTATACATTATCAATAATGCTGCGTTCATTTGCATAATCCTTATTAAAAATGTTATGAATATGAAAATTGGTCAGTCTGCCTTATTTTAAAATTTTCACAGATTTTATTAACAGATTATTACTGAATTTTGATAGATGATACTTAACTAAAGTCGAGCCCGGTTAACTATCCATTAAAAGTCAATAAAACAATTAAAATAATTCAATAAAAAAGAAGGACTCTTAATTCAAAAACTCCACAATACAATTCATTTATCTATAGATACATCTAAACATAAAGGTATACCATTTCAAATACATATATCAGATAAATCATTTAATTGTTTAGACTCGAATTAATTTACGCATGTACCATTTTTTTTATTGTTTAGGCTTATTGTTGGACAGCCTGGGGTTTTGATTAAGTCCGATAAATGGCCAGGCTATTCAGTTTCTAAAGCCTGTACAAGACACCCGCACGGCCTTTAGACAAGATGATCCTATCAGCAATTGTCAAAGGACATGTCAATCCCATGCATTTTGAACTCTTCTATAACCGTTATCTCTGATTTAAAGCCTCTTAGTTAAGACCCTCTTCTTCTAGGTGGAACACTTTGGAGCATACTTAAAAATTCCATATCTATCATATAAAACTGATGGTATTGAAGGCAAAACAGTATATTCATTGAACAGGGCTAGGATATAAAGAAAATCGTTTTCACCGCATAAAGGGCCGATAAGGTGCTTTAAAAATACTGACGTAAGGAAGGTGGAGGGTTTGGGGGCCAGATGGTATACCGCATAGGGGCCATAATGTCAATATTACACGAGAGCCTTATTACTTGGGATATTAAAGTACTGCTTACCTGTTACGTCGTTATACTTACACAGAGATTGCTAGCAGAAAGGTTGGCAATTTAGAAAGTAGGTATTTTTTTGGGGTTTTGGAAAGTCATCAAGTGACGTCTCCCGTTCTGGGTGGAGCGAGACGACGTATCAGAATTTTATTGAATACCTGTGTTTCTTTGCATTCCAGGGCCTCGCTAACTCTTTTGAACATTCCTATAGGGGAAATACTTCAGATATTGGCATAGGTTTTTTGGCCACAGCTTCCGTGGGAGAAAAATTTGCTAACTAAGATCCATCAGTATCCATGCCATGCCACCTTATGCCTTTCAGGCATGAGGAAGTAAGGTTCTTATTATAATCTTGTTATTTTTAACCGACTTCAGAATAGGAGTAGGTCCTTGTCAGAATGTTTTGTTTTTATGTTTTATATTCACTGATCACTCGAAGAAGCCTAAGCCAATTTCATGATATGGTTTTTTGTTTGAAGGGGAGTTCTTCCTAAGTGGAGTCATTAAGTCGGAATCTGATGGTTAAATCCTAGAGAATTAAGGGGTTCTACATTTTTTATCAGCACACTTGTAATGTTTATGTTCAACAGGCACCTTACTATAAAGCTTTTCGGCGGGAAATGGCCATCTCATGGTGAAATGGCGAGAGCGACTATGATGGGCACACCACGATAGAGGCGGTAAGGCCCCTCTTTGAGGCGTGGCTGGAAAGACCTCACGGCGTCGTGATCTTCGGCATAGCACATGTACTAACTGAACATGGCAAGTTCGGGACGTACCTGTACAAGATCCGGACCGAGGAGAAATGGCAGGTGGTCGCCTCCTTCTGCAAAGCAGTAATGCTAGCAAAGGAGGAGGCCGACCGTATCGGGCAGCGGCGCTCACGCCGCAGCCGCCGCCGTAATTCCGATCCAAATTTCCGGCCACCGTAAGCGCGGGCTTGCGGACGGCGGATAATGGATAGCTCGCTGCCCGTTTGTCCGGTAACAGACCGGATCGAGCCCAAGTCGTTTACGGCGCGCACTGTTCCCGTGCGCCTCAAGGAGTTGTCAGAAAACTGTAGGGACCCAGTAGGGTCGAGGCCTAGTCTAGGGCTCTGGGGAGGTATAAAAATGCATACCAGGGCCCGGGAACCAAGGCAGGAAAGGAACAGGGTAGGTTTTTAGTCAGTAAGAGTCTGACACTATTTCCCGCTCCGCCCAGGGGCGGAATTTGTCAGTGGATGATATTACCTACCATAAAAAAAACCTTACTATAGAGCTTGCACACTATTTAAGTTTAGCTGAGGTATAATATCAAGAAGTGTAACATTAATAAAAAGTGTAACATAAAGACCTATCTTGACTTTTAAAGTCGATATTAAATAAAGCAGAAACAAAACCAGAAATATCATAAATAAAAGTTATTTTAAGTTTTTAGTGGTTTTCTTTATATCGAAATCGGTTGTATTTTTTTAAGAAATAGAAACATAAGTTTTGTTATGTTGTACAAGCTTATTTAAACATTAACCTGTAAAACACTGTCCAGATTACAGTCAAAAGAATTAAACTGAGTTATACGCTTTACAATACAATACTGAGCCTTTTGTTTCCCGTTTTTACGATTCCCACTCCATTTCCACGAGCTTGTCATTGATAGTTAAGTTCCTTTGTGGATGAATCGGAGGGACATTTGTGCCAGCATTGATTCCGTAAGATAGAGTTACGACAAAAGATCTGGGTAGCATATTATGTACCTACATATTTAGTTATCAATCATATCACTCGGGTCTACGGACTAACGGGAATTATTTGTTGAAACTATTAAAGATACGCTCATTCGTCTTACAATCAAATTTACCTGAGTGTTGGCAGTTTGAAATATTGCGTAACAGGCAGCACATGTACAATTGTACACAAACAAACGCTAGAATTATTACGGTCCGGGCCCCTGATTTCCATAAAGTTACCTTAATACGTTGTATACGATGGGCACCTGAATAATTCCATATTTGCATGGGGATCTAATTCCGATTCCGATTGAATTCTGTTGTGAATAAAATGTGTTTTATTTCAACACATTCGCGTTTCTATATTTTTTGTTCAATTCCATAACCATTGTGTCAATAATATATCTCTACAGTTGAATAAAATGGTGAACTTTGAAACTATCGTTGTTATGAAAATATTGGTAACTCTGTTAGCTGAAACTGTATGGACTAGGGGGATTCATGATATCGAAGAAAACTACCCACTTATTAAACATTTTTTGTTGAGTTTTCTCGCCCACGGCGACTTTTTGTAGCAATAAAGTAGCGATGCTGTCGCGCGTTTGCATCTATAGAGACGCGATGCGGTCGTTAGCTGTTTGTCGACGCGATGTGTCGCGCTTCTGCCGCGATGCAAACGCGATTTAGTTAGGGCACAAAAATGAAGTTTTTGCATATAGAATGTTCCACTCACGCGCCACAGTTCTCTTATGATGTCGTACGAAACGTTTGCGCGTTTGCTTCGATACAGACGCGACGCTGTAGCACGTTAGTAGAGCGTTGGCATCGCTACTGTAGCGCGTTACAAATGCAACTATTGCGCGATAGAAGCAATGAGGTCGGGTGTTTACCAATCGCACGAGCGCTACAAAAAGTCACCGTGGGTGAGGGGCCTTAATCTTTGCGGTTGGATTTATGGAAGTACGAGAGCAGTGGTGGCCGAGTGGTAACGGCTCCTACTTACGAGTTGTAGGTCGTGGGTTCAAACCCAGCCAGGCGCATTACTTTGTGTAATTTATTTCATCACCACTGCTCTCAAAACGGTGAAGGAAAACATTGTGAGGAAACCGGCATGTGCTAGAAGAAAAAAAATCGAAGATATGTGACATCCACCAACCCGCGCTGGGCCCGCGTGGTGGATTACGACCCATTCCCTCTAATTGAGAGGAGGCCTGTGTCCCAGCAGTGGGAACATTAAAAGGCTGATGATAATGATGACGAGTATAAACTAGCAATGCATATTGTGTTTTATTTTTTAGGGAGTTTTCGAAAGAGTTATCGTAGCTATGAAATGCAAAGGGCAACACTGAAGAGACAATTGGCTACAGTAGAAATCTGACAGTTGCTCTCACTTCGCCCAGAGCGGGGGAAGTTTTTTATAATTTCCCACAGGAAAAAGCATATTTTATTTCAAAGTTCATTGTTTTGGGGACTTTTTACTATTTAGTTCGCGGTGTTTTCTCCATCTCCTCTTAAAAACTTTTCTTACATAGGTATGTTGAAAAAGATGTCTTTAAAAAAATAAACATCAGCGTTGTATTTATCCCATCCTTCTATTTGTCTGTTACATGACCTGTTTAACAAAAAAATCATTTAACATCACACTATATCACTATAAATAATATTATAAAGTCATAAGTTTGTATGTATGTTTATTACCAATTCACTCTCAAATGGCTGAAATGATTTGGATTTTGATTTTTCAAGTTCCGAATCTGAAAATGAAAAAACAGAACCTTTATAGGATCACTTTGTTGTCCGTCTGTCTGTCTGACAAGAACCTTTGTCTTGGGAACGCGTGGAGGTATCGAAATGAAATTAAAATTTTAAGTCTGAGGTCCCTTGAAGCTATGAAAAAGTCAAATTTCTCAGTAAACGAAAAAAAAAGATACGGCCGTTTATGTCATAAAAAACGTACATTTCGACACTCCCAAGGGAACCAAAATTTGTAGGTTCTTCCCGATGACCCAGAATCTTGAAATTTGGCATAAAGCAGGGTTTTATAGCACAAGTATAGGAGTCAATTTGAAAAAAAAAAATCGATTCGCATAAATCTTCCAAGACTTTTGGGAACTAAACTATTTATATATGTTGGAAACCCCGGTATGCGAGTCCAACTCGCTCTTGCCCGATTTCTTTATCCTAGGAGTAGATTTCCTTTATAGAATTTTCTTCTTTCATGCGGGCAGAATCGCAAGCTGAAGCTAGTAAAAGAATAAACTTTTGTAAGAGGTATGTTTTTTAAAATTTTCAGTAATCTAGTTGCGTATAAAGAAATGTAAAAAAAAAAATTATTAATATATTAAATATGTAAATGGGACATTATACTTAAAAGGCAGGCTCTCCCAGTAACATTTGCGGGTGATAACGACACATAACCCACCATGGGCCGTGCATCGTTATGTTGCGGAATGGTCACTTTTATGGGCGTATAAAATAAAGAAAATCTTCTCATACTTCAACCAGATCCCTCATGACACTAATAAGAAATTATAACGATTGTGTGATCCATCGCAGACTACATACGGAAAATGTTAGTGAAATTAGAGTCATGGACGTAGATTGGCCCAAAGTAACTATAACACTAATACTTTTTGCACTTTATTAAAAAGGTGAAAGTTTGTGTGTGTCTGTAAGTATGTTTTTATTTTAGGTAAGTCAACAGCTTATTAATTAAGTTACATGAGTTAAGAGTACACACCACCCTATCAGTGTACATCTCAATGCAGTTGCGCGAAAGTTACTAGCATGTAAAAGTGAGGTCTACACACGCTGCACACTTATAGCAAGATTATGACAATTATCACTTAAACCAATTATTGAGTTTCACGACATTTACAAAACTAGGTTTACGAAAAAGTAGTGTAAGGAAACATTAAAAGAATTATTATATCTCTTTAGTATCTATAGTATTCCTATAATATTCTTCAACATAACGCCGTCTAGTCCCAAGCTAAGCCGACCACAAGGTCGGCTTAGCTTGGGACTAGACCGTTTATTAGTTGTCTAGTACCCATAAGGTACTAGACAACTGATAAACATACTTATACAATTCTAAATATATACATATGATAGATAAATTACACACAGACACAGAACAAATGATCGTGATCATCACTCAAACATATTTTGGGAATCGAATCTACGACGTCCGGCATAGCAGTCAAGGCCACTAAGCAGTAGACCAACAGGCCTAACCAGTAGTAACAAGCATACTTGACTAAGTATGTTTGTTACTATGCAAGCTCGAATAACTGAATGGTTTTGAATGAAATTTGCCACACGGGTAAACCATGTCCTAATAGAAGACTTTATGATCCCGAGAGTATATTTCCATGGGTCAATTTTCTTTATTCACGTGAGTGAAGCCGCTAGCAGTGGCTAGCAAGTTGGTATAAAAATTTGGTATAAATCTTATAAAGTTATACAAACATGAACCTAAAAAGCTGGGTTAGTATATGCTTTAGCACAAGAGTAACGAAGATGAGTATGCAGGATTTTAAAAATCAAAGGTGTAGAAAATGAAAGTTTATTTAAAAATTTACATTTTGCCAGTGGGATATTATCTTAAAAACATGATTTAAAATGAACGTCAAAGTTACATCACACGTCAATGTCATAGCTAGACATTAGATATTATTATTATTATATTTTTGGCTTAAACACTAAGTTCTTAAAAGTTTTATTTTCTTATGAAGTTCTTCTCACTTTGAGTTCCATTTCTAATGGAACGCGGATGTAACACATTCTAATATGTTTGCAGTATTTGGTTACTACTTACTTTGGTTAATACATTCTAATATGATTGCAGTATTTGGTACTAGTAGTCAATACTACTTAAGCTAAGTAACACTACTTAAGATAACTTTAACTAAGGTCGCACCAGTTTCAATGATTCTACATATTGTCCAGATGTGTAATAGATACTTGAGATACAAAACTACACAAATTTTAAGTAAACGAGTCAATGACCTTGTAGATAGTTGTTGGACGTTGCATACTAACTACCTACAGTTCCTTGGCCTCGATCAGCTGACGTTTGCTTAAAGAAATCAATTTCGTACATGCGTAAATTAATTCGAGTTTTAAAAAAAGTACTTCATTTTTCATTTTTATCTTTACAAATCGACAGTGTTTTATGTACCGAATCGACCCTCCGCGGGATTAAAACGACCAAAATTTAACGGTGTATAATAACCTAACACTTATTTTACAGTACCTAAAAACCTCTTATTTAACCTAAAAATATGTGCCAGAAATCTTTTTCATAATTATCTACGCGTTATAAATGTCGGTTCGAGAGCGAGGCCGGCCTCCATCATAGTTTTATTTTACACAAAAAGGAACAATATGGAATTAGGAGTTCCGTGAATCCCGGCGGGCTCCAGTAAAAAGAATCTTTCTGATAACAATGCTGTGTTATTTTTTAATAACCAAAATGACAATGCTTTGCAAGAAATATTAAATATTTAGATAGAGTGTACTTTATCGTACACCAATGAGAGAAACAAAAAGATTTTCACAAAATTGAAAAGAACAATAGGCTGGACTTTATATAATCGAAATATATTAACTCCAATATTAGAAGTTTTCTGTAACATTCTACTACCTTTAATTTGAGATTAATAATAAAAGAATAATACTGTTGGTCTCATATTTTTAAATGATAATGTTTTCTGTTAGCATAATCTTGCTCATTGTACACCAAAATAGTAAATTATGAAAATAATTAACGGTTAAATTTTCGATTCTTGCTCATTAGGATATAAAAAATTTAGGTTATTTCTATATTTGGGTCTACTAGTTTCATCATAGACGTCTAAAATAAGTTGTAAAGACTATAATACTCTTGTTAAGAATCGTGTTGGACCATAAATCATATCGATGAGACGTAAGGGGTTGCACGTTGTTATTGCTACTGCCATTTATGACGACTTAGTTCTTAACAAGAGTACGAGGGAGTGTCAAACTTTTACTAAAAGCCACCAATGTTTGTTGAAGTTTTTAGTTAAGCATCGGCACTAGCGCACCCCGTCAATTAAATATAATAAATTAATTAATTAAAAAAAAAAAGAAAATAGTTTTTTTTTTTCGTTTTATTCAAAACACAAATTATAATAATTTACAGTCACAATAATTTTCAGTCCAATTAATATTTACGTCAAAATTAAATTAAATTAAATCTTAAATTCGTCAAAGGAATAAAAAGCTTGCTCGATGAGCCATTTTTTAAAACAAGCTTTGATTATACTCATCTTTTTGAGTCGCGTGTGTTACACAACGTGAAGTACGCCTTGGCCTGGTCCATATCGGTCGGCGAGTTGCCCAGTGTACGCACTACGACTCCCAATACCCACGGCGTCTTCTACAGTAGTCGGGGCGTGAAGATGTATTCTCCTTCATGGTTTCAACCACCTCCTTCGTCCACATTACTGCTTTGCAGAAGAATGTGGCTGCTTCCTCCTCTCTAACTCCATACCATTGCCTGAATCATCGCTAAAGCTGGGCAGACATCCACTGTATTTTCCGGGTAATCCAAATATCGGTAATACCCAAGCGTTTCCTTCTCCCGAAACACCCATATCCGGTGAGGACTAGCGTCAGGTGAAAAGTGAGGATGCGGTCGCACTGATTTAACCTTTCCTTAAAGAGAGGACTTATCACCACGATAGTTGCGTGCTCGGTACTGGGTTACAGTCACTGTTTCCATGTTGCTTCAGTCCGTCATGCCGTGATTCGTCCCGGTATTGATTGGATTTAAGCCCAGACTTAAGAGCTTTCTCCAAAACGATACTTTTGCTGGAGACCATGCGGTATCTGTGGTAACGCAAGAACTATATTTCTGTATTTTTTGTAAAGAAAACTGTTTGGAACCACAAAAAAACCTACATTTTGCACTGTCTGAAACTGCAATAAATGTTATATCTTTCAATATCTAACCCGGCAGTGGACAAATTTAGCAGCAGATGTCGTTCGGATGGCCGAAACGTGACTCTTATCTATGCACTATCGTGATGAGTGTGCGTATACAAAATAATGCATTTAAAATGTTGTATCGCTGTGTTGTGTCACTCGTATATAATTCAACCAGCACTGTTCCACTCGAAACTCTTCAAGAACAAATAGAAAGTCAGCCGCTCCTGCAAAAGAAGATAAGGTTGTACTTTGGATTTTTCTCATTATTGATTTTGTTTCTCTAGTGGGTAAACTAAAGCAGTACTAGTAACCAGTCCAATAGGCACATACAGTATTCTTAGAGTTCACTTCCGTATTCCATGCTAGGTTGGTTTTCGATAAAACTTTTCATGTACCGTAGCTTTTTTATGGTTGTAAATATGAAATTACCTATAGCTTAAAATATTCAGAAGTATTTAATTTATTTATACATAGGGCCCTTTGAAAATAATTCACCGATTTTTCATCCGTATTTTAGTGCTTAAGAAGCGAGTCTTAAACCCGGCTAAAGAGATTGCTTATTTACAACACAAGAGAAGAATAATCCACCCTTTGCGTTTGCAAATAAATTATTTTTATTAACAAAGCCGTGGTAATTGTATTTAATTATAAAAGGGGTGTAGTTTGCAAGGTAAATCTTGTCTACCGCAGTCGGGATATAAGGTCTCGCTTTAATATATTTATGCTCTACCGTATTTACATTTACTTTCTAAAAATATGTATGAAGAGAGTTTGCTTTTAGTTTACTTATGGTATACTGTTTGGTGTAGGTCCCTTGATTACGGAATCAGAAACGGTTCTGGGTCAGGCAAGGTGTCATTGAGTGTTACATTAGGAAATTCTTAGTTGTATTTCTGACAGTGTGTTAGTTATTACTAGGCACATTTCTTGGAATACTTATGTATATTTTGTTACATAACTACATAACGCTATTATTCGGTTATAGTGTGGTTGTGTGAAAAAACAATCCAGGACAACTTATGTGATAATATTCAACAATTATCTGTTTGATAATTTCGACTAATTTGTACAGATTGTTGCAGTATATCTTCATAGACTTTTATAAAGCTTTTGACAGGGTTAAACATGAGTGTTATTATTTATAGTAACTAAATAACTAAATGATTGTTCATTAGTAACATCACTAACCGCTAGGTTGTGATTAACATACCTCACTCTCATGCTACTCGGGTTATATTTGGTGTCTCACAGGGCTCCATTCTAGGTCCTCATAAGTAATATTAGTAACTGTTTTCTTATTTTTTTTTTCTAGTATGATCTCAGAGTACAGAAGTGACTAATTGTAACATTCCAGATTGTTATCTTTTCCAAGAAAATTTGCATAGACTGGTGGAGTATTGTCACGCTAGTAAGTTTCATCTAAGCATTTTTAAATGTGCCTTACTTTCACAAAGATAAATATATCATAAAGTTTCTATTTGTAATGTCTAATTGGATCTGGTCAACTTGATTCGTGATTTTGGGATATTGCTTGATTTGAAACTCTGCATCGATTTGCATATCAAAAGAATTATAAATAAAGGGTATAAAATGTACGGATTTATTATGAGATCCGTTCACGAGTTTTGGTGAGTCTTCGTTTCTTTGCTTATATCTTTTAGGAGTTTAGTCAATTCACAGCTCGAATATGTCTTGTGCATATGGAATCGTTAACTATAACAAATCCCCTATTTGTTATAGGTAACGATTCCATATATCCAATGGGCTCGCTTCCGAAAGGGAAACTCGGGGTCCTGGATGACAAGGTAAAGAAAGAACGTAGGAGTGGGTTTTTTGTTAGTAAAAGTCTGAAACGTCCTCCCGCTTCGGCCAAGAGCGGGAAAAGTCATCGGGTGATTTTTTACCTACAAAAACCGGGCAAATACGAATCGAACTAGCGTACTGAGGATTTCGTACAAACCTACATATCAAAATAATTAAATTCCCGAATCGAGTCTCGAAGGCTTTTTTTTGGTGAAATAACAACAAATTTACATTTTTCAATTTTTTCCCTATATTTATTTTTTATTATATATAAAATTTTATGATTTTAGGTCAACAGGAAGTGCCTTATGAATTTTGTTTCCCTTGAGTGGCGAAATATTCATTTTTGCGACATAAACGTCCATATTTTTTGTTTTTGTTAACTTAAAAATCTGATTTTTTACAGCTGACCGCAGACCTGAGTATATGGTTTTAATTTCAATTCGATACCTTCACACGTTCCCGAGATCATGAGATGATGTCTTGATAGACAGGTTGACGGACAGACAGTCGGACGGACAACAAAGTGATCTTATAAGGGATCCACTTTTTCCTTTTAAGATGCGGAACCCTAAAAAAGAGTTCATAGTACTAGTTAATTATTGAGGCTCAGGTCTTGTTGCAAGGAAGTAGAAGCTTAATTACTTTGTTCATAAAAAATTGACTACACGATTTATGTGAACTATTATTGTGAATTTGGGGACTATGTGGATTATTTTTTCTTTTTCTCTAATTTTAATTAATATCTGACAGTTAAGAGTACTTTTTGCGGCCTACCCAAATGTCCTTTCTTTGGTATTCGTTGAGCTCCTTATTAGTCCTGAGTTGAGCTATACGAATACTGATAAATGCTTGCACTGACTGGACAGGTCCACTCAGAACTGTGTGGTTCTTTCTTCATCCCAGACGTCAATCTGCATGGTTCTCATATGTTTTGACCATTACATGTTTGCTGTATGGACTTTAAGGGACTTTGACCCTGAGTTTGTTTCGGTGTTTCTTCTCAGAGTAGTTAGCTAGGAAACACCGGCCTCATCTAGTTAAAATTGACGAAAAAAAAAAGTTGACTTGTAAAAGTGTTTTTAAGAACCTATTTGCAAAATAAATATCATTTATCATTTATGGATGAGATGTGCAGTTTTCAGAACTGTCCACATAGGGCAAGCGAGCAAGCCAACTTTTTGCGGTGGGTTCCTGTTAAACTAACACGGGTTGCGGTTACTAATTCTGGGAATTGCGGCAACATATTAAAGCGTTCGAATGTATTTAAAAAAAAATAGATATTTTGAAATTCTCATAAAATAGATTTTTTAATCTTTGTAAGTAGTCTAGTTTTTTTTAATGTTATCCAGTTCTTTTTTAAAACATAATTTTGTCTATGGTTTTGATAATAGTATAACTTACTTATCTCCTAGTAAATTGTGATATACTGTATGGTCTTTAAAAGAGACTTTGACCCCTGAGTTTGTTTCGGTGTTTCTTCTCAGGGTAGTCAGCTAGGAAACACCGGCCTCATCTAGTTTAAAAGTGTTTTTTTTAAACCTATTTGCATTATCATTTATCATTGAAGTTTTCTTTTTAAATTGACGGCAATCCGTAAACAATGCTGTTGGCTACTTTTTTAACCTAAAATTATGATTGAATTTCTGCTTGTATATGTGACTGTTGGTTGTTTCACTTTAATACGACATGTTTATTTTTGTGGTGACAAATCATTCATAGACTTCTCCCGCTATACGGTGGTACGAGAGGGCGTGTCATACTTTTACTGACTAAGCTCCAACTGTGTTCTTCAGTTGCCTTTTACGACCGAGGACCACGCTTACTCTTTTAAATGACTCCTCAGCCCTAGTATTGGCTTTACTGGGTCCCTTTTTATTTGATATAATCTAGTACTTGACTGCGATCCCACCTTATGGTAAGCAGTGATGCAATCGTTGCTAGTGAGGCGCTCACTCTAGCTCGCTCACTCACATGGTCACTATAGGCTTGAAGACACCCAAATTATAATATAAATGGGAAGACCGCAGCAGGCCAATTGTTCCCTTCCATTAATACGGCATGGTTGGCACAGAGACTGAGCGATGGGATGCTGTGCTGCATGTGAGGGATTCCATATCCGTAGTGTTGTCAAATACTGGATTTTTCACTATAACTGTTGGTTTTAAGTTTAGTGGCGAAATATTAGTTTCAGTGGTTAGCGGATTTTTCTAGTGCTTTAGTAAAATTCGATTTCTTACTAAAAATGCGATTACTTGGCACCAAAGAATCATAATTATCAATCTGTTACCGACGATGATAATTAATTAATTAATACATAGTTGTTATTGAATAATGTATATGTTGATTTACGTACTAATGTTAATTTACCCACAAATGGTATTTTGATCAACCGTTTGTTAATTTTTATCATGTATTATTATTAAAGGAAACTAATACCCTATATGACTACTTATTTTGTTTCGTACAACAAACATTTTTTTGTGGGAAATTTTGCAATTTTGTGTATGGGATAATTTTTTGTCAGTGGTTTTACAAGTTGACTCTGGTGGTAAGCTAGTGTAGCAATACTAACATATATGTGTATTGCCTAGAGACATGTGAGTATCATGTACCGCTGCTTAGCCTTGCGGAGAATGTTAGCATGATGTTATACAAGTAAACGTCAGCTGGGCGAGTCAAATGACCTGTAGGTAGTTAGTGTTGGCGCCTACAACCATACAAATAGCAAGCAGTCACGTACAAACGCGCGGTGTCGATTTATAAATGAGTTTTATTATTTTTAATATGTGGGTACACCTACCTTACATCCCTTTTTCTAAAATTCTCGACTAAAACTCAATATCGCTCCGTACAAATTTATTGTAAAAAAATTAATTATTATTGAAATACAAGCTTAAACAATCCGAGGGCTTTCATTTATGTCCAATACGAGACAGTTAGTACGCAAAGACTGACAACAACCTACAAGGTCATTGACTCGTATACATAAAGAAATTTATTTTGTACAAGCGTATTCTAGTTTAAAAAAAAGTACTTAATTTTTTTTATATTATCTTTACAAATCGATAGTGTTTCCCGGTTTGTCGACCGGATCGACCCTCCACGGAATTAAAACGATAAAAATTTAACGGTGTATAGATAGGTAAATAGAGAAAAGACTCAGTAATACTTAGTAAATGCAGCTCGTGAGTGTTTTTGCTCCATCAGACACCAAATGTGGGCCACATGAGCTTTGCATAATACGCCGAAAATGTCCGCGAAATTGCGCAGGAGAAAGTTTTCAAAATTGGGAAAGTTATCTCATTTGTACGAATAGTAGGTCCTGTAGGTATTAATCAAAT
Organism: Leucania comma; assembly: GCA_958295575.1. Lineage (NCBI taxonomy): Eukaryota > Metazoa > Arthropoda > Insecta > Lepidoptera > Noctuidae > Leucania > Leucania comma. The sequence goes on from OY282468.1 coordinate 12,068,283, forward strand.
GGTTTTTCTTGTAATATTCTGTGGACTTTTCGTTGAATTCTATAAATTTGAGTCTAAACCTTGTTAGTAGTTTTCTCTAAGGTTTATTGGCCATCACAAACAGGAAAACAGCGTGAAAAGGTTCTTCTCCAATATGTTGCTCTGATGATCTGGTGAAAATTGCAGGAATCTGCTGATGAAAGCACGGGTCCTGTCAAGGAAATGCTTGAGTGAGGCCTATTTCCTATTGTTATAGACGTCTATCGTCTGCAATGATGATGATGTTGAGGAATCAACGAAGCAACTCTTACCTGAAAGTCTACCACCTTTTTTTTAGGTTTTTTTTTTTTTTTTTGGTTAGGTAAAATCATCCAATGACGAATCCCGCCCTTGGGTGGGGCGGGAAACAGTGTCAGACTTTTACTGACTAAAAACCTACCTTTCCATTCCTCGCCTTTATCCTGGGGCCTTTGGTGACAGTCTCACATAACCTTTGGCCCCAGTAGGCTTCGGCCCTGCTGGACCCCTACAGTTTGCTGACAATTCCTTGAGGCGCGCGGGAACGGTGCGCGCCGTAGACGACCTGAGCTCGGACCGGTCTGTTACCGGACGGACGGACAGCGAGCTACCCATTGCCCACCGTCCGCGAGCCCGCGCCTACGGTGGCCGGAAATTTGGATCGGAAACCCGGCGGCGGCGGCGGCGTGTCCGCCTTACCTTATTTTTAGGTGGAAATTGTACAATGATTTCTCGCGCTCTAGGGCGGAGCGTGAGAGCGTGTCAGACTTTTACTGACGAAAACCCACTCCTATTTCCTTATCCTTATCCTTATCCATAGCCCCGATAGGCTTCGACCCTGCTGGGCCCCTACGGTTTGCTGACATCTCCTTAATGCGCGCGTGAAATACGCTATGCACCGTTGACGACTTGGGCTTGGTTCGGATGGTTACCGAACGGTCGGAAGGCGAGCTACCCATCGCTTGCTGTCTGCAAGCCCGCGCATGCGGTGGCCGGAAATCGGGATCGGGATTCCGACGACTGGTGCGTGAGGGTCGCTCCTCCTTTGCCCTTTTCCTGCCTATTGTAGACTATAAATATAAGGCTGTTGTTGTCCATGATCCTTTGGGATAATGTCCTTGTTTCACGCGTATAAACCGCTGGCAGAAGCAAGAATGTAAAAATGACATAGTTATGTTTTCTTTTTTTGCATCTTGCATTTATCTTGATTCTTGCATTTATCTTGATTCTTGCTTTTGCTTGTTTATTACGTTTTCCGGGCTAAGGGGTTGAATGGATAACGAAATCGTTCGGATACAATTCAAAACTTTATCGAATAATCTAGATTAGGGCATAGTATTCTTGTCGTGTTATATCCGTGTCTCTTGGGATTTTAAGCACTTTTCACTTGAGTGTTCTTTTTATTAAAAAAAAGCCTTGATTTTTAATTTAAACCACATCAGCAGCTTTGGACCACAGACAATGGCGTGTGCGTAGGCGTGTCGATGGTATTGTGATAAATATTCCCGAAGTGCTGCCTTCCTCAAAATCAATTTATCTTCCGCTTATTAAGCTGCCAATCTTTTCGCTTGACAAACACATTATTAGCCGTTTCTCTCATGCGTGCTTTGAGCGTTTTTCCTTTCAATTTGGGGAGGTAGAAAATTCGTAAATACACAATATATGTTCATACGTTTTATGATAACCAAACACAGGTAAGTAATTGAGTTTTTAATATGTTTTCAAAATAAAAGGGATAATAAAAGAACACATTAAGATAAAAGACGAAGAAGCCGATTGAAAAATCTAAAGTATAAAGTAACTTTTAGTTATTTTACTTCAGATTCTTCAATCGAACCTCACTAGCATACTCAACTGTTATAAAATCTTTATGTATATAACTCTTCTGTGTTTTTGTCACTTCTAAAAGGGAAATCCGTGGTTCTCGAACGCAATGGGTAACTGAAGGAACATATGTGTCGATTTAGTCAGTAAAATTTTGACATACCCTCACGCTCCTGGAGGAGTGGCACTTTAGGGGTGTGGGAGAAGTCATTAAAAGATTCATCATCATCATCATCATCAGCCTTTTAATGTTCCCACTGCTGGGACACAGGCCTCCTCTCTAAGAGAGGGAATGGGCCGTAATCCACCACGCGGGCCCAGTGCGGGTTGGTGGATGTCACATGTCTTCGAATTTTTGGTTCTAAGACATGCCGGGTTTCCTCACGATGTTTTCCTTCACCGTTTTGAGAGCAGTGGTGATGAAATAAATTACACAAAGTAATGCGCCTGGCCGGGCTTGAACCCGCAACCTACTAATCGTAAGTCGGGGCCGTTACCACTTGGCCACCACTGCTCTAAAAGATTACCTACTTCCAAAAAAGCTATATCTGGTTAGATTGGAAGTCGGCCCCAACAAAGTTAGGAAAAAGCTGGGCAAATTGATTTTATAGTTAAAAAAGTTTTCAATGAAAATCATTTTTTCATTGCAAGCTTTTATAGCGTGTATATAAGTAATACTCTTCAAGACCCGCTCAAACACCATGGGTTATCTTATTACCGATTTTTTATGGCCATTATTCAGTTCAATCGCCAAACCCTAGTTATCATCTAGGGGTAGGCATTTCTCTAAGTCTCTTTGTGTATAATGTGTATGAGATACCTACTTATGCTAGCGTAGTTAATACAGTTTTGTGACAAAACAAAGAAACATCGAAAGAAAGCTGGCAGCGGTTACCCGTGCGAATGTGACCCGGTTAGCATTGTCCCAATTGACGAGGATTCCGGGAAAGAAACCGGTTTACTGACTGAACTTGGCAAGCTGCTCTAGTCCGTACTTATTGCACCCGGCCGAATTAACGACACCGCCCATTCTACCAGGAAATGGCTTTTAAACATTGTGTAGTAGGTATTTTGTGGTACAGTAATTGAGTTACTAGTGAGTAACAAAGTTATTTGAATGATACGAGTATTTTATGACTATAACTGTTTATAAAAAACAGATGATAAACCTATATAACCTATAATAAAATCTGGGTTGTCGGCCGGTTCGGATGAGTTACCTTAATCCTGGAACGTAAGGGTGCATTGAAGAAACTCGCGTGAGTTGTAGTCAGCAAAATCTGATAGTCCCTTTCACTCCAACCAGAGAGGGAGAAGCTATTTAATGATTTCGTACCTATAATAGATCGGCCTCGGGACAAAGGCGAGGAATGGAAAGGTAGGTTTTTAGTCAGTAAAAGTCTGACACTGTTTCCCGCCCCACCCAAGGGCGGGATTCGTCATTGGATGATTTTACCTACCACAAAAAAAAAAAAAAACCTATAATAGATCCAAGAAGGACAATTTGTTTCCACAACTTTCACACTACGCCATCTAGTCCTAAAGTCTCGGGCTTGCGGATATCGAACAATGGGTAGCTCGCTGTCCGTCCGTCCGGTGACATTCCGAGCCGAGCCCAAGTCGTCGACGGCGCGCAAAGTTCCCGCGCCCCTCAAGGTGTTGTCAGCAAACTATAGGGGCCCAGCAGGGTCGAAGCCTACTGGGGCCAAGCGTTAGGCGAAAGTGAACCCCGGGGCCCTGGAACAAAGGAAATGAAAAAAACAGGGTAGGTTTTTAGTCAGTAAGAGTCTGATACTATCTCCCGCCCCACCCAAGGGCGGGATTTGTCATTGGATGATTTATCTACCATAAAAAAGTCCTAAAGCCTCTTAATAAATAAATTATAAAAAATAAACATACCTACTAATTAATTACTGCAGATTATATTTTCTTTAATTTTAAAATATCAGGTAAAAAAAATTAGGGGAGTAATACCCTTTTGATTGGCAATATGGCCACGAAGAGTTGAGGACATTTACGGAAGTGTTGCGAAGTTCTTAAAGCTTTTAAATCATTTAATGCAAATGGGTAATTTGTATTTCATAATTATAAGCCGAAGGTGAATCTCATTACGGTACTTAGCTTAATAATGACGGTCGGCTTGTCCTAACTTTCTCTGTTAGTGAACTCTCGCTGAGTAAAATTAATTGAGAAAATTTTCACTAAATTCGTGTAGGCAAAACGTGATAAATTTGTGGAAGTTTGAAGCACTTGTTTTGGACAAATATTCAACTACCTGTCGGTAAACGGAGATATATGCGGCCGATTTATCTTAAGACCACGTTACGGACGCTGTAATGGGTAAAAATCTATGGAGTGTAATATTAGATCGTTTGTTCACAATCCGGATACTGAAGGACGTGACAATATCCGATAACATCCCTCAATGCTTTCGTAGTTTTGCTCATTAACGCTCAAGTGTCTAGCTCTCACTTCGATGTAAAAACATTTGATTATTATCGTTATGTTTCACGAGATCGTACAACTCACTCGCAAGTCGAATAGTCTGTTAGCCGGCTCTTTTCTCGTTGTTAATTAGTTTATAAAGTCAATCAAAACAATTTCGCCGAGCCTGCAGCAGTTTTCGACAGTGTAATTACTGAGCTGATTAAAATAAAAAGGCATTGTTTATTAATTACCGGCTATTCTTGTTTTTATTGATTTTTCCTTGTTAAATATTCTTTAAAATTATCATGATTCAATTATCTGTATATAAAAGGCAAATCCTTGACTTACTTATTAACTTACCAAAGCCCAGCCCAAATCCTTGAACTTAGACAGCTGAAATTTTGCTTAAAGGCTCTTTTTATGATTTTCATTTGACAATACGTCATACAGAGAGACTAGAACTTTCATTTATTGCTCCTAATTTTGATTTCTAGCAAAGCTTCCATCATTTTAGTATTAAAATGCAAGAAAATTGCAGTACTTAAGTGCTGCAAAAAAATTTTTAATAACGTGAAAAAATCTATCGAAGTTTTGTTTATATTTACCCCTGTGTTCCTATTCACCCCATTTGACTACAAAGAACAAGAAAGGATTTTTCGACATTCATCCCTAAGGTGAGGAAACGTGGGTCCCAAATTTGTATTGACAAACCTATTTTCACGCGGGTGGAGCCGCTGGCAGAAGCTACTCAATATAAACTATCAACGCAAAAGGTTTAAACTATAATATGATTTTTTATTAGATGAAGTAAAGTGACAGCAGTGGACAATGCCCAACTGTCAAATAACAATGTTCAACTGTCAAACAACCATTGTTATAGCTGTCACTTTAGTCCATCTAATAGAAAATCATTGTATAGGACACCTTTCAACATACTATTTATACCTGCGCTAAAATATACACCGTTAAATTTTGGTCGTTTTATTCCCGTGGAGGATCGATTTGGTATATGAAACTCTATCGATTTGTAAAGATAAAATTAAAAAATAAAGTACTTTTTTTTTCTAAAACTCGAAATAATATACGCATGTAAGAAATTAATTAATTTAAGTAAACTAGTCAATAACCTTGTAAGCAGCTGTCGGTCATTGGCCACGCTCAGTTGACGTTTACTTAAAGAAATTAATTTCGTACATGCTTACATTAATTCGAGTTTTAAAAAAAGTACTTTATTTTTCATTATTATCTGTACAAATCGATAGTGTTTCATGTACCGAAACGACCCTCCACGGGATTAAAACAATCAAAATTTAACGGTGTATACAATTAGGTACGTAACCAAAACAGATATACCCTCAATATTTATGTCAATTTCAATCTGTTCGACGTGTATCCGATTGATGGGATTTAAGCGTTTAGGAATAGATTCGAAGCGAGATTTCCACGTGAATTGAGAGCGGGGTCGGAAAACGGCGCCTTGGATCCTTGCAGGTGCTACCTCGTTACTAGGGCTGCCACGACCCAAGTTTGACCTCTATGGAACATGGTGTTTTGTTGACACGTTCATAGTTGCGTTTCGAAAGATATACCTCAAATCCCTATCGCAACATGAGCTAAGGAATTTACATTAACAACACTGATATTACTAGTACTAGTCATAATATTTGCACCAAAAAAACAATAATTCCGGAAACTTCAGCTTCATTTAGTGGAATATTTTTTCATAAACAGAGTTGGAAAAATAACACCTTAGTTTAAGTGTACGCACTATTTGTTGTAAGTAATGTGAATAAATTAACCTGCATGTTGGACGTTTTATAAAACAACGTAAATTAACAAGCTGATTAGAAACTCAACGTAACAAATGTGTTTAAAGTACGAGTAGCTTTTTGCTATTTTTCTCTCTGTTCTTTTCTTTTATGATATTTTTTAATCCTCGACGCAAATACATGAGTATTATAAGTTTCGTAGGCGCAGGCTTACGGACGGCGAGCAATGGGTAGCTCGCCATCCGGTGGTCCGGTAACCGTCCGGACCCAGCCCAAGTCGTCGACAGCGCGTAGTGTTCTAAGCGCGCCTCAAGGAGATGTCAGCAAATCGCCACTGCTGGGCCCAGCAGAGTCGAAACTTACTGGGGCCATGATTTAGTAAAAATTAACCCCCGAGGCCTTGAAACTTTCTATTGTAATTTTATTTTTGGTATACAATAAAGAAAATATCTATCTATCTATCTAAATAATTATGTTTTATCTATTTCGGTTTAGTTATTTAAAAATTAAGAGGGAAATGGGTGAAAGTGGAAATGAAAAAGCAAATGTTTGTAGATATGGATAAGTCAAGTCTCAAATAAAAGGTAGGATAGGCATTACAAAACTGTAAATGAAAATCGGAATAAATGTTAAAATTCTTTTCTTAAAACATTTATTTTATATGAAATAAACTTTGTTGCCTACTATATTTTCTTTTGCTCCATTCGGCTAGAATGTTGATGAGATTTTTGCCGGTACTAGTAGGTGACTATATCATAGTAACAGTACAACATTTTTCCCATGCATAGTACTCACGACTAATACCATCCGACAGGATTTTAGCCCCAGATTTGTGAGGGAAATGTAAACAAGTAACCGCGAGTGACACACAGCATAATATACCTTAGTGTAGTGTATTTTTCTCATCAGCTTTTACTACTACTTTCAAATATAAACCAGAAAACTCGTCAAAATAATCTTTAGCTACGTTAATCCTGGAAACGTGACAAAAAATGCCCTACAAAGATTTTGTCCTCTCACAATATAAAAGTAAGATAAGTAAGTAACTTTTAAAGCAATTACTCACGACCATTGAAATAAATACAAATGACAACAGACTGTGTAGGTAGGTATGTGAAAAGCTTTACGTCCCAGCAAATATGTAATTCTAGCGGAAAAATGTTATCCGTCGGGAAAATGCTCATAGCCGCTAAAACTTCTTATATTTAAAAGGTTTTTTTAATCTATTCAGAGAGAATTTAGAGGGCCGTTAGTGTCAAAGCTTGCCTTCACTCCTTTCAAGTCTTTTCTTGCGATGCGGAGAATGTTATCGGACTTTTTTGGGTATCACCACATTTCATGCGTGATAACAATCACTTTATGCAAGTATTTTGTACTAAAGCGATATTAAATTTTCATAGGTTATATTGTGAACGTAAATCATCTTTATAGCGGTCAGATAGCATAGACAAGCGATGAAAAAATATGTGTTCATAGATTCATGAATACATATTTTCATTTTTTTTTTAATTTGAAATAAGAATTGAAGGAATAAACGCTACAATATTTGAATTCAAATGAAAAGTAAATATACAACGTTACACGTGTGCCGGATCACTGAATGAGTATTTTGTAAAGAGAGAAAAAGGAAATGAACATTTTCATACAAGTGCGGTCACCGGACTAAAAGGAATCTATGAATACAATACAAAGTACTTGCGTGGGTTTATAATATGGACCATAATGGCTTTTCGTGTAGTTTCCGCAACATTGTCAGAAAATAATTACAAATAGGTACCATTGATTGAATTAGTCCACTTCTGCTAAAAGCAGGGGCCCTACCATGACGTGTTATGTCAGGAGTGTGAGCGAGGGATTTTTTTTATGGTAAGCAAAATCTACCAATGACATCCCCCGCCTTTGAGCGGAGCGGGAGATAGTGTCAGACTCTTACTGACTAAAAACCTAGCCCGTTCCTTCTTTGCCTATTTTACCGGGGTCGAGCCTTCCTTTCAGAAGCCGACCCTTGGCCCGAGTAGGCTTTGACCCTGCCTGCCTGCAGCTAGCAGGCTGGGCCTGTACGGTATACTGACAGCTCCTTGAGGCGCGCGGCAACATTACGCGCCGTCGACGACTTGGGCTCGGTCCGGTCGGTTACCAGACGGTAGGACAGCGAGCTACCCATTGCTCGCCGTTAGGAGTGCGAGCGAGGAATGAAGCTGTACAGTTCCATCTTTTTAACAGTTCAGTATAGGTCGTCAAATGATCGCGTTAAGAGCTCGTGGTAGAACCTCAGGTCTCATTCTGGATCGCATTTGCCAGGTCACTTATAAGCCTATTTCATCTTAATGACATAGCTAAAGTAATCGCCAAACGAGCAAGGCACATTGCCTGTGAAACGAATAGTTGATGGAGCCGAAAGGTTCTGGAGTGATGACTGCATATTGGAAGGTGTAGCGTTGAAAGGCCTCCCTCAAGATGAATCGATTACTTGGTGAGGGTTGCGGGAAATTGATGGATGCAAGACACACAGGACTGGTCATTGTGGTGATATTAGGAAATGGTTTATGTCCAGCTGTGGTTGTTTTCGGATAGAATAAAGATGATTTTCTAACAAAGAAATTACATAAAATACATGACATTAGGGGCAGTAAAAAGGTTGTTAAAACATTATCTTTGTATTTCGTCGCAGTTGCTTAAAAGTATGTATTATTATTCAGTATGTATTATTGCGATATTTATTCTACCATGTGTACATAATATTTATAATAGTATATTTTTGTATTGTATATTCCATTGATTGAACTGTTTTGTTTGTACTTTTCTTTGTTTTTTTCCTATCACGTTTACATGCGGTGTCTTCATCTCTTTTTTTCCAATTCTTTCTCAGGTACTCTCGAAGAGATTTCTATAGAAATAAGCATCACGTGTACCGATTTTTATCTTTCCCTCTTCTTTTCATATTCTATGCAGTGTACATGAATTGTTAAATAAATAATAAAACTCAAGTCTCACGAGGGAGATATTGTTTTCAAACCGAGTATATACTCGTAGGTACAGAAGCATCTTTGCTTAGCTTATAAACTAAAAGTAAGTACGTACTGAATGAGACGAGTGTGGATTTAATTAAACTAATAAATGACCACAGTCCGTGTGGAGGCACTTATCTGTCTGCCACGCTTGCGCTCCTCCTCAAAGTGAATCCTCTTAATTGCACCCAGAAGTAATTGGAAATCTTCGCCACATAATATCGAACTGCCCTCTCAAAGAAACTAACCATGATCCGTTCATTAAGATTTCAACTTCTGATTAAATCAAAAGTTTTTTTTTCATTCTTGTTATAAAAGTTTCTTTGCTGTTCAAGAAAAAATTCAATCTATCGATGTATTTTTTCATAAAAACTTCGTTCAGGCCTAAAATCAATTGTAACAACTTGTTTGAAACTTAGTTTTTACTTTAAAAATTTTTGTATCTTTCTAGTGTTTATTTAGAGACTAGCCTTTGACAGTGAGTTTACCTGAAAGTAGATTTTTTTTTTCCAAGGGGACATACTCTCGGGTCTCTCAGGATAAAATTTTTAAACCAAATTTCATTCAAATCTGTTCAGCTGTTTGAGCGTGAAGGGAGATACGCACACATCCACATATATGTATATGCGTGTATGTATGAGCAAACTCATACATATAAAAAATTTGTATTGATTAGATAAATAATGACTGATGATATTATTTTTTACTATAAAAGTAGGACATAGCAGGCTAATAGCTGCGAGAGGGCCCTGGTGACTTGTAATACAGGTTTCGTAGAGACCTATCACAGGCACCAGTCTCTCACATAGTTAATACCGTTGTTCGTGCTCCACTGTAAACCTAGCATTAAGTAACTTGTGAGAGAAAATAAACGATTATTATTATTATATTATTATTAATGACGACGCTTGCACTCACGATGCGGTGTATCGCGTTCCTTTTGTCAATGAATTACTTTAGTAACAATAAATCTATGTAACAGTTAACATATAATTCCCTAACCTGGGTTGCGGCGCCCACATTTTAACATACTCATAACATTTTAAAAAACAAGGTGTAAGGTAACCACCGTATAGTGTATAATTTTACTAAGATAACGCTCTCATGTAGTACCTACCTATAAAATACAAATTAAAACAGCAAAACTCATTGAAAATGAAACCTGTTTCACCGTCAAAGGAAAGTCAGTCAATGATATCCATTCTCAGCTCAACGGTTTAAAATAAGCTATCATTTATTTCGGTGGCCAACAGTTTCTAGAGATGGTGTAGCCGGATATCGGCTTATAAATCAAGCGATGTGCATCCGGGCGCGAGGCGGAGGTGTACTCGGCGTGGCGCTGCACGGCGCGGGCGAGCCGCCAGCCGCGTGTCCGATACGCTACCTGCAAGCTCACCAACTGTTCCTAGCTGCACCGGAACTGCTACACCAATATTTTGTATGCGTTTACAAAATTGACGCAGTGCAAACATATCGCCAAGTTTGCGACCGCTCTAATGGTAGCCACACACGTTCCAGTATACTTGCGCAAATTAAGACTTGCACAAGTATACTGAAACGTGTGTTGGAAGATACTTGCGCAAATTTCTACACAACACACGTTTCAGTATACTTGTGCAAGTCTTAACTTGCGCAAGTATACTGGAACGTGTGTGGCTACCATTAGTATTCTCGGATGTGTCTTTACACCAAATGCAGTAAAAATCGTAGCGTCGTACTAACTTTTGGCCATGGCTTCGCTACCGCTCTACCCAACTCTACCCTACCCTACACTACTCTACACTACCCTACCCTACCCTACTCTGCCCTAATCTACTCTACTTTACCCTACTCTACCTAAGAACCTTTTCCTGACGGTAACAAACGCAACAAAAAAAGAATTAGCGAAATCGGTCCAGCCGTTTACAAGATTTGCGCTTAAGAATACATTCAGCGATTCATTTTTATATTATAGATTTAGCTACGATATTATTTAAATTACTTTGTGTTCATCGTGACAATGTTATTTAAATCTGTTGTTATTGAACATAAAATGAACAACAACTAACCGGAACGGTTGGATCCAAATTATAATTGTGTGAAGTTAACAGACAGAATTGTTCATTTCGAACGATGGCTTCTATTTCAATAGACCTTTAAAATGAGCCCCACATTGTGTTCAGTTAAATGCTAATTAGTCCTTGTTTTCAATTCGTATGTTCTAGAGAGATTCACCGAACAAGAATTCATTCAAAGCAAAATATGTGATTAAAAGAGCACAATAAAATTTAATTGATTTTCGAGTTTGATGAAACAGGGCTTGAAAAAATGGATCATATGTTAAGCAATGGTTAGTGAATACAAAATAAGTTAACAAAGAAAAGCGAGCACCATGAAATATGCAGACGTGCGCAACACAAATTGCGCTAACTTGAGAATGAAATGCAAAACTTGAACGTTGCGGAGGCCAAGCGCGAGTCAAGTGTGCGCTCTGTAAATAGGACGGACCGACTTGGGCGAGCGGCCCCGTGCCGCTAACTCGCCTACAATATTATTGTGTGCTGCTAACTAACTTGTTTGTCATTTCAGACACAGGCATGACTAGTGTGCCTCGGTCCGCACGGAATGCCTCGAGGAGCTATTCGCTCGGTTTACTCGTGGAGTCGTGGCCGCTATCCTTGCGGAATACAATGTAAATCACTTTGATTTATGTACTCTAAACGATAGAGCGACGGTAAAAGTCGGATCCTTTCTTTGTTGCCGCATGCTTGCATTTACTTCATTTATAAGAAACTTATTGTCACTTTGCGTCGAGGGGAGACCGCTCGGGGGATGATATTGGTCTGTCTCTTGAAGTCCATTCTTTACCGATAAGAATGAGAGAGAAGTGCTGTTAAACTACGTTAACATTAATTCTCAAACATTTTTTTTGTGGTAGGTAAAATCATCCAATGACAGATCCCGCTCTTGGGTGGGGCGGGAAATAGAGTCAGACTCTTACTGACTAAAAACCTACCCTGTTCCATTCATTGCCTTCGTCCCAGGGCCCCGGGTGACATTTTCACATAACCTTTGGCCCCAGTAGGCTTCGGCCCTGCTGGGCCCCTACAGTTTGCTGACAACTTCTTGAGGCATGCGGGGATAGTGCGTGCCGTGAACGACTTGAGCTCGGACCGGTCTGTTACCGGACGGACGGACAGCGAGCTACCCATTGCCCGCCGTCCGCGAGCCCGCGCCTACGGTGGCCGAAAATCGGGATAGGAATCCCGGCGGCGGCGGCGGCGTGTGCGCCGTTGCCTGATGCGGTCGGCCTCCTCCTTTGCTAGCATTACTGATTCGCAGTAGGAGGCGACCGCCTGCCACTTTTCCTTTCTCCGGAGCATGGCCTGAATCAGGCCACGGTGCGAGAGATCGCCGCCGCCGATCGCCCCCACAAGGACACGGCGATGCTCTTCCCAAAACAAGTTTTTAATGCTTTTCTATGCAGAATTTGACTTTAGAATCCGCTTAGCTAGTTTTATAAATAAGGGTGTAAATTACCTGCTCTCATCCCTATCGCTTTTAGGCACGCAATTTACTTTTTTCCGCACTAGTGCAGCAAAGTGCGCGAGCTCGCCGCAGGCATAACTTATTGTATTTATTGTACCTCAACCTCGTTTATTTATTTATTCGTACGTGTATTGAAAAACGCCACTTAATACACGTGGAAATTCTTGGAAAGACTCGGCTCCCTAATACCTTTGCCTGCGGCTCGGGCGAATGACAAAATTTTGCCACTTGTATAAAAATGTACTAATCTGTCTAAGACTAAATAATATTTATTTATTTAATCTTCATGTACAGTAATGGTACATAGGCGGACTTAATGCAACAAGGCATTCTCTACCAGTCGACCTATAGATTAAAAAAGACAACACTGTGGTAGGTTTGCACAATAAATTAATAACAGATATTTCAAATAGAATGTATTATCATTGAAATAAGTAATATTACTTACACAACTAAAATTGACTTTGGACTTTAAATAATAAAAGATAGCTCTCAAAAGCGTCAGCCTCGACGGATACGGACGGAAACAGACACATAATTGCGAAGTTCAAACATTTCATATCTTGCAGCCGTCGTCGGTCATATTTCACCAATCTTGTTGTTCATTCCAGTGCAAGTAAATCTTTTCAGACGCGGGCGTGTTCCACTTTTTTAACGTTGTAGTAATGGCGTCGACTTGAGATACTTTTATTGGAGTCCATTCGGTTAGGATTTAGAGGCTGTTAGCGTCATATAACAGCAATTTCGCCGTTCCGAATGCCGTCACCGCAATGTTTTCAAATGATGGTAAAATTATCATATTTCATGTGTTAGTCTTTCGTAACCTTATTGTTACAGTTTAGAGAGTTTGTCGTTAACTCAATTCTAATACTTTTATTTTATATGCTAAAGGGCAAGGCGTACTAAAGGCGGCGAGCAGTGGGTAGCTCGTCGTCCAGTAAGGACCAAAGCGCACATGGACCAAAGAGATGTTAGCAAGATTGACAAGGCCTGTCAGGGCCGTTAATTATATATAGTCCAGCGGTGGGATAAGTGACTTACAGACATGCCACGTCAGTTAAAAAAAAATCAAATTATTTTTATTTCACATAGTCTTACATGGACACTTAGAAAACGTCAGAAGCTAGTGCACGGTTCCAAATCGGTCGTTTCCTATGAAGAAGAACCGGCAAGAAACTCCATTATTACTCTTTTAAAAAAAATGTTTTCTTACAATATTTCCATATCACAGTATTAATAGAAAAAAGTCAAACACTGACTGTAGATATATGGGCGACAAAACCGATGAAGGTAAACCTAGAGTGAGTGAACGTCAAAAATATGTACATGTCAAATTCAGAACCACAGAGTTGTCTATACCGCCGTATATCGAAATGTACTCGTGTCTTTTATTTAGCTGGTGTCCAAGAAAAATATTGGGCAAGTCGTCGAAGATCTAAATAATAATGCCTTCAGTAATGTAACCTTAATTTTAAGCCGCATAATCTTATTAAGAATAGAAGATAAGTCGCTTTATTAATAAAAAAAAACCGACGCTTCTACAATATATATCATTAGGAGTCTACAAAAGAGCGGATGTAAGTTAATACTCAGATAATACATAGGAATCCTTATGGCGACGCCTTTGTTGCATTATCTTACTCCAGCCGCTACATCGAGGTCTGTGTTAATTAAAAACCTGCATCTCATTTATAAAGCAGTCTATCTCATGCTGGTTGTTGAATATTAATATATGGTTAAGATATACGTGTTCCGTGTCACGCAGCGGTTCATCAACACGGGCTTGAAGATGTAACCTCATGCAGAAGCTCTCCGCGACGTTATCCAAGCATCATATTCGCATTGTGACGTCATCCACCCCCCGTGAAATCTCGCTGTCGCCTCCGCCGCCGTGCCGCTCATTGTACTCGTCCCACTTTTTAATCTGGAGACGTCGAATAAAAGCACAATACTAAGATACATCTTGCTCGGTATTTGTTCCTCTTTTAATCAACGAGTACTCAAGTGTTTATTTCATAATAATAACGTGATGCATACTTTATGTCATCTATCCGGCCTTCCATTCGACTGTCGTTGCCGATACATATCTAGTGGAGATCACATAATAAATGACGTCACGAGGAAGAAAAACTACACGTCCGATATTAGCGGCGCAATATTAATCTAAAGACGGTGGCAGAGTCGTGACGACAACATGTCTTCTGGTGTAGGTTTGTCTGCGATGGGGGGATAAATCATGGTTATATACCAAGTCAGTATGTGGCGGATTGTAATATATCAAGAGGCATAAAAGAGCAGGCTCGCTGAGTGCCGCAGAAGCTCCCACCTCGACGTAGTCGCGTGAGGGGATTGCGCTGCTGTCGCGAGCCCAGCGCTCAGCAATTGAGATGAATGTTGCAGCGGCCCGCTGCCGACGCTGAGCGCCTCGCACCCACTTCTTCTATATTTAATTTCGTATTCTCACATTGTTGGTATAGCAGTCACCACCTCACGTTTCTACAAACGTCGATGGCAACAATCCGCCGTGACACACAGCTGAGTTATTAACATGTAAGAGGAACTGCGATGAGACAAAGTTTTTGCAGAACCATCTGTATGTGAGCGAGCGCTTTGTATTAGCAACAAAGCCACACCGGGACTTGCATCGCTGGAGCTTTTAGGCGGGCAGTTATCGTGCCAACCACAAATGCGAATTTACGCTTTGCATTTTGAAAAATTAAAAGCGACATTTTCAATGCAATTGCGAGCGTTCTTTCCGCAGTCGGCGCGGGTAATGGCCACTCCAATCCGAAATTGCGCGGTCTTTTTTGTTGCCGACGCTTTCGTAAACACTCATTTGTACCTACTATTTACAGAACTCTTCACTTTTACTTAATCACAAGTAAATCACTCCATTTTCGAACGATTTTCAATCAATCTCTGAATAATGCTTAAATCGGCTGAGTTGTTTGTCATTTCAAATACAACTTCAAGTCGTAAGTACCTTCTTACTTGATAAACAGGATTGGTCAAAGTAATACCTAAGCAATCAGACTTTTTTTACTTCATTTATTTAGCTTGTTTTGTTAAAAGCCACATTCATATTTATATTTTACGCTACCTCTTCTAATTTTACATACGGTAGCGAGCTTCCTAGGTCTGGTTCAATATTACAATTAGATATATTAGTATAAACAAACAGAATATGTAGTCTAAAAGAATGGAGGAATAAGCATAAATATCAATACCAACGAGCCTTTGCTAATGCCCAAAGTGTAATTCAAAACAGTTACAGACTTAAATTAGTAATCAACATAATGTAAACAGAACTTACTTCGATTTTTAACCGTTATTTTCATCATAAAATTAAAGTACAATCCATTTTGAGGCACCCTTTCAATAGCAGCAGTGTAATGATGGCAATCAGCTTAAATACTCGATTTAAATAGCCAGATGTTGGATGGGGTTGTTGGTGCGTCGGGGGCGCCGCGCAGCTTGGCCGCTCCAGCGCGCTGCCGTGCCGCGCCGCGCCGCTCCACGTGCGACTGCTGCCGAGAGCTACAGCCTCCTTAATAGCCACTAATAATAAAAGCAAACGAGCGAACGACTTGTAACAAATTGCATTATCTGCCGAAATGGCCCTTGGAAAGCATTCATGTCGCCGCTCCGTTACGTTAACTCTTTTCCGTTTTGATCTTCGCAAAATTGAGTTTGGAAAAGCGGATCAAGCCGCTGTGTTTCTAAGAAAATTAAGTAGATTTATCTTGTTACTTATTGGATTAACATTTCTGTAGGTCTTTTCACCACGAGCACTAAAGTTAATTTACACAAATACTGCATTAGCTACAGTAATGAGATAGTGTGTTTAAGCGTTTAAACCGCCAGCTATTTTTCCGCTTGTGACAATTAAAAACTACTCAGCTCTTTTTATAGTGGGACATTAAATTTATCTTCTTAATTTTTTACAAAGTGGAAATCTTCAGTGGGGCAAGAGATTAAATTAAAAATGGTATAAAAAGTTGACTTTGCGGACGAGGCTGCATTGCAACGGCATTAATTCAAAAGTCGCCGCCTAGAGCAAATTGTCAAGCTGAGTGCAGATACGATGCGCCTTATTCCCAGCCAAGTTTAGAAAGCTAGATAATGTAAGTGGCAGACAGAACCTTATATCAAAGTTAGTATTAATGTGAAGTAATAAACTAGCATAATATCTGGTGCAGAGTTGAGTGTCCAAATTATAGTACGCTATGTGGTTTAGGTGTGCTTCTGTATACTGTTATAGGGTTGTAAATTCGGCAGTTTAATTCCAGTGGTGCAAATAAGAAGTAATAGAGCTATAAATGCAGCTAACAAGGTGCGAATGTATCGGCATTCGGTTCATTATTATCGGCGTTGCACGTTCCAACTTGGCAAATACTTGCTTTATGATGTCGTGCAGCGTCGCGATAAATGTTTTGTTACAAATTCTTCATGCCAAGATTGTAGTTCGCTGACACGTGAACAAAATGCTCAGATAAAAGTGGTAGCCAAAAGCAAAACATGATACATATAATTCATAAAGTAATAATTGAATCAAAAATAATTTTGGAAACACATTCATTGTGCATACTGATAAGAAGTGAAATTATTAAAGAGTAGATCTATATGTTTCCTGATAGCTACAAAGGGGTTAGTTGAGCGAAGGTTGAATAGATTAATTCTGGGAAAGCGCGCACCAACGTCGACCACACCATCGCTTACCACCAGGGACCTAAGTCTGCTATTTTTGTTAATTCGACATTTAAACACAATCCCATTGTCATTTTGGTAAAAGTTCTTAATCCACTAAATCATAATGGTGGTTATTTATTGGTCGGTTATTAGTCTCGTGAACGAATGGTGGTAGAATGACTTTGCCTTATTCAGACAACTCTAATGGTAAGTCACTAATCAAAAGAACTGACAAAATTTTAGCAGATTATCTAATAAGTCAGAAATTAATTTGTCTTCATGTACGTGATTACCATTTCTTTCAATGGTGTGTCAGTGATTGACTGTTGGAAAGTCATAGTGACGCCATTATATTAGTTGATTACCAAACTTGTCAAAATCAACCATGATGAAATCAATGATAGACGATTCTGACACTATTTTAATAGCAGACTTGAGGCCCAGGTGAGATAGTAGACAAATGCAAATGTATGTAATGGTATGTTTTTCTGTGTTGGAATGAGCTGTTGCATGTTATCAAAATTCAATGCAAGGCATTCCGGTCTTTATAACTATTAGATTGTTAGGCTTAATATCGGGTGCTGCTTTATATTTCATACACCGCTAGATAAGTACGTGTAGGTACGGAAATAAGTTTTAAACCTTTTTATTGATTTGACCAATTTTTCATTCACTCATCCAAGTAAAATGTCAAAACTCGTGAAAAATTCAAAACATTCAGAAAAAGACACTTGTGATATCTTTTGTCTTCTGATCCTTTATTTATATTCTAAATAAATAGATTTTCAAATATTTCTCAGCTGAGATAACCCTCTTTGATCCGATGCTCATCGTTGTGACTATAATTTTTTACATCTTATATTTATAAGCAGTGGGATAAGTCAAAGAGTGGGGAAAAGTGGTACTCAGTTCCCTTTGATTGCTGCAAGACCATGGTTTGAATATAATATATCTTTTATATCTTTCAATGACCAGAAATAATGCGGATTCTTTACAAAGCGAAACTTATAGGAACATACTTTTTGTAGCTTAATCAGTGTCTAAGATCAATCGGAATAGGAAATATGTGCATATATTTTATGTGCCAAATAAAATTTTGGCGGCACGATTGGCGCAGTGGTTGAGTGATTGACTGCTGGGCTGCGTGTCGCAGGATCGATTCCTGCACGTAACAAATATTTCTTTGGCCTACAGATACGTGTTCCGGGGCTAGGTGAGTGAATTTAAATGTTTGTGAACGCACCCACGTAACAGGAGTAATTCCTAGAATGGTGCAACATTTTATATAAAGAAATATTATATACTTAATACCTCAGCCCCCCTAGCCAAGTTACGATCGTTTTGTTGGAGTTAACCAAGCCTCCAATTCCTTTGTTCTGACATCATCTAAATGTCAGTCACGTGGTCAGAACAAAGGAATTGGAGGCGTGGCCAACTCCAAGCGTTCACGCTTAACGAAACGATCGTAACTTGGCTAGAGAGGCTGATAATCTAGTGTGAAAGAATTTTCAAAATATTTTCGTCAGCGACTACGTTATACAGTTTCAAAGCTAGTAGATTAAAAAGAGAAGTCTGAAATGGGCACTGACGGCAAAATCCATCACATTCATAAGGCCGAAATAGAAAACAGCATTTTTGATAGAGGGACATACCTACTCGTATATATTTGTTAAAAAATGTTAAACATCGTCTGCTTTTCTATCAATTTTGATTTGGTTTTCACAGTTAGTATTCTATTTTGCACAAATATCACTACATAGTATAAATAAAACAAAGTCGCTTCCCGCTGTCTGTCCCTGGCTTAGATATTTAAAACTACATACCGGATTTTGATACGTTTTATTAATAGATAGAGTGATTCAAGAGGAAGGTTTATATGTATAATACATGCATAATATATTTAATATCACCATTACACCCGTGCGAAGCTGGGGTGCTAGTTTATTGATAAAATAATTACGTAACAAATATTTTTTTATTTTACTCAATCATAATGATTGAGTAAAATAAGGTAAAATTGAGTGATAAAACACTACAATAATAATAAAAAAATTGAATAAACTATATTGTATACCGAAATAGTAGCTAAACTTTTATACAAACTTAAATATATGGGTGCACTAGCTTTTTTTTCGCTGACAGCAATATCCACCACACAATTAATAAAAAAGGTAATAGAAATGTAAAGAATAACATTGTAAAATAATGAAAAAAGATTACATTTAGAATACCATTAAATAATTAGGACTCAACCCAAGGGCGGGAGTTGTCATTGGATGATTTTTACCCATCAAAATAATAAAAAGCTGAGCACACATTGCACATTATTTACTATAATTATGTCTTTTTACCTATAACCGTAATTAGTAATAGTACATACAAGACACTAAATATATTGTACTATTTAACTAAACGGGTTTTCTAAATATTTCTAGTCGGATGATCGGTATTTGATCGGTAACATATCACGCAATTGAAATTCGAAAAATTCTCGGCGCCAATGTAGGTAATGTATAGGGAAACGCTGGCAGAATGGAATATATTTGTGTTATCCCAAAATGAAATAATCACTATAGCATGCCAGTACTAATCACTGCAATGGAATGTAACCTTTGTACACGAAACCAAAATACTGGTGACCTCAATTTGCAACCCTCAATTTGACTTTTTTGCGTTCTATAAAACATCGTTATTTATAAATCCTAAGAAGAAACCAACAACCAGATTTATGTTGTTACAGAAAGTCGTGGAATTTCCTCAGGTTAGATAACTTGGTTTATTCCTACATTCCAAAGGGAAGTGAGAGCAGAAACATTGCCGGTGCTTATCAGGAAATCAAGTTATTGTCGCGCTCCAACGCCATTTTGTATAACTATATTTTATGTTTTTCTATTTCTTCTGTAGAAATTTGTGCCAGTATTATTTTGTAGGGCAATTTTTTTTATACCTCCGGAATAAACCATGTTACAAAAAAAAAATGAAATGTCTTGCTATAAACACCATTCAAATTCATACGTGAAATAATAAAATACGTTGTGTGATAACCTGTATGCAACCTGCGGCTTTTATGACACGGATATAAGGTTCAAATTCCAAAATAAAAATAAGAGAATGGGTATCCGATACAATGCAACGTAACAAATTTTAAAAATAAAAAAATATCGCTAAAAGCTGAAATTCGCAGGAGATGGTTAGTGTCATTTTGGGAAGCTTTCGTAGCTCGTAGCAACCGTAGCTGCCGCGTAGCACCTCTGGCCATCGTAAATAAATGGATTTATTTTTATAGAATATTGAAATACAGGCTTGTCTAGTTCGGCGGTGTCTAATTCAACATTGTGAAAATTAATCTGAATTAACTTTTTATTGTTCTTATTATTATTTTTTTATAGAGGGCTAAAGAAGTTTATTAATTATTAGGTATAAAATTATCTTAATATGCTATTAATCGTGGGAAATCAAAACTGTTTTGGAAACACATTCAGTATGCGTATAGCTAAAGAGTTGAGTTACCTGCCGGTGTCTGTGTGTCCTGATAGCTACAACCTTGGAGTCTTTAAGTCAAGAGTGAATTGGTTACTTCTGTACAAGTGTCTTCCATCGTCGGCCATATCATCGCTTACCATCAGGTGAGATAGTGGTCAAAGGCAAACTAAATAAGTAGGTTTGTTTTTCTATGTTGGAACGACCTCTTGCATTGTATCCAAAGTTCAAACAAAGCACTCTGATTAAAAGATTATGAGGCTTATAATCTCGAGTGTTGAATGTTTTTTACAAACATAAAGTAAAAAAAAAAATATATTTCTCAACGGTTGCACAACGCCATCTAGTCAACTAAGCAGAGCTTATGTTATGAGTACTAGACAATTGATAAACATACTTATATATAGAGTGACTGGTAATTAGTGAAAGGCACTCAAACACGTGATTGTAGTCATGATAACAAACAACTTTTAGTGTGGGACCAAACCTGAAATCGCGAAATAAAAAGCAAGTTCAGTACATTTTGACCAGTTAGGCAAACATAAATGTACTGATCAGCAGATTGTTTTTTCACGATTTCAGGTTTGGACCCATAGTAAAAGTTGTTTGTTATCAGGACTACAATCACGTGTTTAAGTATCGTTCACTAATTACCAGTCACCCTATATTTCTAAATACATACATATTATAGATAAATTACACACTGACACAGAACAAATGATCGTGCTATCAACTTTATACATCAATTTGTTGCTATCAATCACTTAGAGAAAAATAGTGAAACCATTTCTAGGATACCTAAAAGACCTTCTGAATTTTTGTCATACCACTAAACATCAAGGTCGAAGCCTGCTGGGGTCATAGGTCAGCTTCCGAAAGGAATACCCGGCCCCGGCACGATAGGCAACGAAGGAACGGGGTAGGTTTTTAGTCAGTAAGATTCTGAGACTATTTTCTGCTCTGCCCAAGGGTGGGATTTGTCATTGGATGATTTGGAGGAGTGTGGAACAGAGAGTAAAGTCCCACATACCTCCGTTGAAAAGGGAGGATCCTCCGACCAGACGAGTGTTATGGCTGGTGGGCTATTGCCCGACAGATGATTTCGGGGTTTTCTATATGTTCAAATCGCGCAGAGACTGTTACTCGCGCGATGCAGGATTAGTTCATTTGTGACGACATAGATGTCGCTACATTACCTACTATAAAAAAAACACCATTAAATATTTATATATATTATGCTACATATTATTATACTTTAGGAATATTCATCAAACAATCTCTAAAATATATTAATATCATAAATTTCACTTAATTCCAAATCTAATATCGTCCCCAACCATATCTAAAACAATGCAGTAATATACGGACGCACGAAGTATATTCCCCGCATCGTGGATGAATCCCAACTAATGCCTTTTGCCAGCGGGTACGCTGCACAGATCAGCTTTGCACCGCACCAGGCCACAAGAAGCGGTTGCCGTACTTAGCAGCGTCTTACATACCTACCCACTTAGCTGTAAGCCGCCGTAAACTTTGCGGACACCGATCTAAAGGATTGAATTAAGATGCGTGATAGTGTTTTGTTTTAATTTTAACCTTGCTTTGAATTTCTTGCTATCAAATTATCTGTTTATAACATCGATCGTAAAACCTGTTTTTTTCAATACACTTATGAAGAAATAAATAAACTGGGGTTGACACGCCCCTCGTGTGGGTCGCTTAGCACCCTGCTTGATACCATACATGTAATAAATTGTGGCGGTGGTGAAAGAGCGCACTTTTTCGCACTAGTGCCTAAAACAGTAAATTGCGTGCCTAAAAGCGGATAGGAGCGAGTTTTTGAGTAAATGTATTGAATTCCTTTTTTTCAAAACAAGATTTCCAAAAATTATCCGCCATATGATATTATTGTGAAGTATTTTTTTTTATTGTTTTCTTCTAAACATAATACATGTGTATAGATGGAGAGGGAGGCCAAAGAAGATACGGATATATTGTGTGAAAATAACGAAGGCAAAAAGGAACAGGAGTCTTTAGTCAGTAAAAGTCTAGTCTGACATCCCGTTCTATCCAAGAGCCGCGGTAGAAATCATTGGATGATATTCCACCTAAAACAAAACCGCAAATAAGACGATTTCCATTTTGCAAACAAATGCATTTTACAATCGTACATATAAAGCGCCCACCAGTTTGGCTTCACAATGCATTACAAAATGACTATCACCACTTAATTATGAACAGCGGTATAAAGCTGGGTACAGACAACTGTAACATAACATACAAGGTAACATGAAAGCAGCATTTCATAAGTGTGGACGCAGCGCGCACGAACCGCGCGCGTGTAGTGTGCACGGTTCGCGCGCGCGCCTACTCTACGGGAATTCTATTACATTAAACGATACATTGCTATTTTATTTGGGAAAAAAGACGATATTACAATATATATTACACTTATTAGTAAGGTATCCAAAACAAAATCAATCTGACTGACCTGTTGATCTAGTGGTTAGTGGCCCTGACTGCTATGCCGGAGGTCCTGGGTTCGATTTCCACCCAGGACAAATGTTTTTGTGATGAGCACGATCATTTGTTCTGTGTCTGGGTGTAATTTATCTATAATATGTATGTATTTAGAAATACATAATATAATATATATAAGTAAGTTTATCAGTTGTCTAGTACTCATAACACAAGCTCTGCTTAGCTTGGGACTAGACGCCGTTGTGTGATAGTTAAAAAAAAATATAATAACCACAACATATTCCACACATTAACATAGAGGCATTATGCTGTGATGAGGACTTATCGGTAAGCTTGTTATTGTTCAGATTCAAAGAAACACTTCATATTATGCAGTTAAAAACTAGTCAGTTTCCACAAGATATTTCTAGAAGTTATTCAGTGTACTAATAACTTTACTTCGAAAAGCATTTCGAACTACTAAGCATAAATAAGTCAATGTCTATAAAATGTTCATTATACATTTGTATAAGACGCCGAAGGGATGCATGCTTACCTGCGTTTGATCGGTGTGATGAATGAGCAAACAAACGGTAATCTCTCACCCCTTGACGGTGAATTGATCTAAGAAACTACAAGTTTTATATCATTATTAAGATCTGTACAATTTAACTTATGAATGCTATAATGTAGACGGCAAATTATTTCATTGCGTGTTACATTGCATGTTACGTTACTACGTTACAGCAGTCTGTACCCGGCCTTATGTATAATTGTAAATCTGATGCTGGTTCGTTGTAGTGATTGGACGTGTCATCGCGCAGTCAGTCACGGGTTTGCGAATAAAGCAATGAACGCGATGACGTAATTGCTTAAATAATTATCACTTTCAGTAATGCATAGCCTATTTGCTGTACGGTAACGATAATGGATCACATGGATAGTTTGATAATTTGTCTTATCTTCAAGGTATAAAATATATTTGTACATAAAAATTTACTTCTGCTTTTCAAGAAATATATGTACGACAATTAGTTCTAAATTAACGATTTGATGATTAGGTAATTTAAACCTATTTGTTATACACTTATTCTATAAATAACAAAAGTTAACAAGGATTGTAAATGTGACCATATATTTGTATATGTCGTACCCATTAATATTAATTGTCGAAATAAAATCAACAAAAACCATTATGGCTACCATATTTAATAAAATATCGTTATTTATACACGTCAAAGCCACAATACAATATCATTACCATACATTATCATAACTAACTTTTAACTAAAGGATTAGGGTTTTACACCACGAACTTTTTTCCCTAACCTATTACTGCCCCACTGCTGGGCAAATAACACCTTCAAATCCTTCACGGAGTCTCAAACTAGTCCTCAAAGTACGCGTATCTCGAACTTGCCTTCTCCTAAAAGGAAAATCCTTGGAACGCAAAGGGCGACAGAAGAAATATAGGAGTGGTTTTAGTCAGTAAAAGTCTGACTCGCCCTCTCACTCCACTCTAGAAGGAAAGAAGTCATTGAAAGATTTCTCATCTAAAAAAAAATATATATATTTAGATTTTTTAGCAAATAATGTGCTGACCTTTGTATTTTGATGAAAGTAAAAAAAAAAAAAAAATTCAACATAATGCATCCGATGTAATACAGAATTCATTTTAACAAAGAAACAAAATGGCTTCTGCCTTGCAGTTTTAAAACTGCTAAACGATGTTATGATAAAGTATGTTACTCTACGTAGATATAAATTAATTTGGCAGAGATCCAACTGGGTTTAACTGAGTCTCCCATAAGAGCAGATTTCATTTTTATTTGAATTTGACTTCAAATATTGAGTCAAAGTTAAATATTTCACATCTAAAGGTCTATCCCCACACATCCGTGCCGGGTCACTGACGGGGCAGCAACGTGTGTTGTCAGGAGTCTAAAAAAAATATCGTTGTATATATTTTCTGTATGCGAAGCCCCCTCAAACTGCCAGAGAATGAAACAAAACACGTGATGAAGCGAATACGGCGCAAGGAGAAGGACGCTGGACTCCCATTTTTTATTTTCATTAAGATACGCTTCTCATATTGACGTTCTTAAAAACCCAGATTCATTCCTACGTATTAATATGGCTGCTTTTTAGTTCCGATACCGAGTTTTTCTATGTCATTTTCTGTTGTGCTAGACATCACTTATGAGGGTTACAGTTTTGATTGTCATTTTTCATAATAAATAGCAACTGAGTGGTCCTTAGAAAAAAGTACAAAATAACCAGTTCTTTTTCCTTTTTTTCTGTGATATTTCAGATGAGAGGTCAAAAATACCCAAATAAAAACCGACTAGTTTTATTTAAAAAGAAAAACAAAAAGGTGTCTTATTTTCTGAAAGAATTGTACGTTTAGTAATTTAAACAATATGTTATTAGAAAAAGAATCTGTTATCCCTTCTCCGCTATATCACTTGCGGTAATTCTCGTAAGCAAATAGAAAAGCTCTCACGACAAAATTAAATTCCATACTTGTCGCCAGCATTCAGCTGCACCATCTGAACCGCTTTCGGCGCGCATAAATCTCATAAATCTCTTCTAATAAAAACATTCTCATTCCACTTCGCATTGCAAGAGAAATATTAAAGTATTAGCAATATAAAGATTACGCTTCAAGTTTTTCGCCTCAAAAATATCTCAGAATAGAAATTGCATTCTATTGAACAACAAAAAAGTTATTTACTAAGTCGTTAAGCATAAAAAACTCATAAAGGTCTTGTCTAAAAAAACATCATATTTTTAGAGAAAGTTTCGGTATTTTATAAGCAATTTTCCAAGAATGTCTTTTTAAAGTTGTGCCGACAAAAGTAACTTTCGTCGATGTTTGAGCTTTTGGATCATAAAATTTAATTTCCCGGATAATGTAATTAGATTTATCAACCGTTCGCATATCAATTTGTCACAGTTGTGCTCACTGACAAATAGAGATAAAACTCAATTAGATATAAATTTTAATGTGGAATCAAACGGGAATATGTGGCAGCTCATTGCATTATTCGGTAAGTTAAATTTAAAATGGCGAACCATTTGTCCCAAACCCTCGTTAGTAGTAAATTAGACTAATTAACCCCAGTGAGAGTAATAACTGTTTACCAACTCCAATTACAGCATTCGGTTCAAATTATTGAATCAGTTACATATTAAACGTAACACGATTGTTTTGATCGTTTACTTGAACGAGCGCCGCGATTCGCGTCCGAAACCTGATAATACATTTCATTGAAACATCACCGATTTTTTACATTGAAATATGGAAATGTTCTACTAAAAATACTTCGATCATCTGAAGCTTGATTTAGAATGTTGGTTCTGTTAATACAATCCAGCTGCGATATTTTAATCCTGACCTGAATTTATTATAATAATAATCTTAAATTTTTGTAAGGGTCTGATTTCTCTATTGGTATAACATTATCTATGCGTAAGAGGTCGTCAATTGTCGGATGGAGGAAGGTATCAGCAGGTACTGTTTTAAAATATTATATTACTTTATTACCAATTACCTTTAAAATTGAATAAGCTACATAAATTTCTTATATGTTACATAATATGTACGTGTCAAGAAAAGACATTTTAATTATTGTAATAGATTTTCTTAAAAAAAAAATAATGAAATAACAGATCAGGAATAATCTTACGCTACATGAACATTTTGGTTGAGATTCAGAGGCAAAACGCTAAGAAATATTAAATGTTTACAAGATTTCGATATATTTGCTTCAGATATCCGGTTGCTATTACTAACCGGCACCAGAGCTATCATTAGTCACCTCAATATTATCCCAAGGGAACAAACCGGGATAAAAGAACAGTGTAATAGTAGTATTCTATGTGCTACTCCAGGACATGAGCTACCCATATGTTTTTGATCTAAATCCGTTTGCCATTCGAAAGTAAAGGAGAATAAATATACCGACATACATACAAACTTTGGGAACGCCTAAATCATGGCGTTAAGTTCTCTCTTTGAGCAGCGGCTGAAGAGTCGTTACGATGTCCTCATCTTCTGAATGACGGACGTCCTCCAGACATGGTAAGTTCTGGAGAGAAGACACGCTCGGGTTCATAATTGTGCGGACGATTCGAAGGACACGGTAGAGCATACGGCAGAGGCATACCGCGCTTGAGTGGAGCACCGCCTAAGACAGACGATCCTCGTGGGGCCAATCGGTGGCGGCGACCTCTCGTGTCGGGCCCTGGTACAGGCTATAGTCCAGAGCAAGGGATGAGAATGGTACGACGGTTAGCCACCTTCTGCAAAGCAGTAATGCTAATAGCGTGCCTTAAAGATCTGTCAGTAAAATCGACAGGGGTCATTCTCTTGATAATAGTAGTAGTATAGTATGTAATAGCCTATCAACAGTAAAAAATACAATATTCATTTCTAAAACTTCCAATTAAGGGTTCACAGTTTTGCATATTCATAAAAAAATGCTCGGTCCTGAAATATTTCAATTTGACTGACGTCAGTCACGGTTCGACAGGTCTAAAACACCCGAAACAGTGAGATTAATCGTATTCTATTGCTGCTAAAAATCTGCCGATATTTATTTAGTTTTGTGAACGACCGAACCGACCCGATGTTGAAAATAGTGAAGCAATTTTTTACAAAATCTGGTACCCAATAGTTTCATAATATTTGAAAAAAGAAATTTAAACTGGACCTATTGTAGACACAATATTTAATTGCCTTGACGACACTTCACGTGACTAGCTTTTACCTTAGACACAGGATAGCCATAGACATATTGTCAGCAAACCGTAGAGGCCCAGCCTGCTAACAGGCAAGCAGGGTTTTGACCCTGCTTGCAGGCTTTGGCCTGCTGGGGTCAAGGGTCTGTTTCTGAAAGGAAGGCTCGGCCCTGGTATGAAAGCCAACGAAAGGACAGGGTGGGTTTTTAGTCAGTAAGAGTCTAACACTATATACTCGCCCTTGGGTGGGGCTGGAGACGTCATTGGATGATTTTACCCACTACAAAAAAAAGGAATAAAAAACCATAGACATATATTAGCTGTCGAGAGAAATGAGTTTTTTTTTTGTTTTTGAGTAGATTTATATATTTTAAGTAAAGTGCTTTTTAAATTAGCTTAGTGCTTTACAGTGACTTTTAATTTAATATAAAGTTTGGAATTTAGACATACTTGTATATGTATTTTCACAAATATTTGACGAAGGTTACTATATAGCTGTAATTAGATTAACTAACTTGAATAATCTCTGGGTATATGAGGTTCTGTAGTTTTGGGGTAAAGCATGTTCCTACATCTATCTTACATACCTTTTTGGGGTGGAAAGTCTCAAATAACTTACCCCTCTGTAGAGCGAGAGGGGTCAGACATTATTTTACTGGCAATCGCCCCAGGTGGGTTTTTTATAGTAGGTAAAATCATCAAATGACAAATCCCGCCCTTGGGCGAAGCGGGAAATAGTGTCAGACTCTTACTGACTAAAATCCCACCCCGTTCCTTCGTTGCCTATCGTGCCTGGCCGGGCCTTCCTTTAAGAAACTGACCCATAACCCCAGCAGGCTTCAACCCTGCCTGCCTGCAGCTAGCAGGCTGGGCTCCTTGAGGCGCGCGAGAACAGAACGCGCCGTCGAAGACTTGGTAACAGACCGGACCGAGCCCAAGTTGCGCACTGTTCCCGCGCGCCTCTAGGAATTGTCAGCAAACTGTAGGGGCCCAGCAGAACCGAAGCCCACTGGGGCCAAGAGTTATGTGAAAATGAACCCCGGGGCCCTAGAACGAAGGCAATGAAAGGAGCAGGGTAGGTTTATAGTCAGTAAGAGTCTGACACTATCTCCCGCCCCACCCAAGGGCGGGATTTGTCATTTGATGATTTTACCTAGCATAAAAAAGCCCCTGGCAGGATGCTTACATAGCTAACGACAGTTCGGTGTTAGTTACTAAACATCAGCTAACAGTACTTAAGTCCTCTGTTATAAAATCTAATTTGCATTACCAACGTAACAACCTGTTTTTAGCCGTTTCACTCGGTGACGTTACAAAGAAGTCGACTAATTACTTTATAGTTTTATGTAAATTGCGCCATTATTTACCAAAGTGCTGTAGGTACTCATGAATATTACAGTTATTTTAGTTGAACATTCAAAGTGTAATTGGTAAAGTTTTGTAAGCAAAAAGACTTTTAGTGGCTTTATGAAACATAACAGTAAAGTCTAGATAGAAAACAACTTTAACTGAAGTTGTCAAACTTTCTGATTTTAGTTATAAAGCAGAATACTTATTTTGCACTATCGTCAGGAGCCATTTAAAAGCACTTTTGAATTGTCAAGAAGTCAGTCAGTCAATAAAAAAATGCTTATTGCACATTCCAAAGCTTAAATCACTATGGACAAGAATGTGTAAGAAACTTCATGGACACTCTTTACAATCATGTATTCAGTGACGGTTTTAATAAAAAAATAAATAATTTATCGATAAGGCTGATTGCGATTTGCTTACAAATACTGTAACAGAAGAATGTGTTAAATCTAATGTAAAAAGAAAATGTGTCTATATTCTGCAGTAAAAGCTCATAATGCTATTCATTTTACGACTTAAACTGAATTGTGAAAAACATTGGCCCTATTTCTCGATCGCACACTGATATTTTAACACGTCATGGTGTTACCAAGTTTCAAAAACTATACAACCTTATTTTTAGTATATTATGCGAAACCCGAAAAACTTTCTAGTATTTTTATGTAAAGAATCTATGTACATAACCGTATCATGAACAATAACGAAGTTTTTTTTTAAATCTTAATTAGAGAGTTTTGTCACTAAATTAGCTATGTCGCTCCATCGTAGCCAAATTTTAACTTATATTAAAATTATTATAACATATTTTATATAAAATTCTTGCCTCGTCTGATGTAGGCTTAGCTATATAAGCTTGTTATGTTACGTGGTTTCTCACACAAACCCTTGGTCATTGGGGCCATCTAGGCGACTGAGAAGTGAGAGGTGGTTTTGCTTCCGCACCTAGCCGTGCGCTGTGTTGCACTTAGTATCGGTGGTGTCCAACTTGTTTCTTTAAATATTTTTGAGAAAAAATATAATTTGGTGTAAAAGTTATTGGAATCGATTCAGATACTGATTTTGAACAAATAATATTCAGATATCGCATATACTAAAAATAATGTTGTATACGTTCTAAATACACAACGTGCTAAGCTAAAATAAAACGATTTTGTGCTAAAATCATGTCACAGATGATAAATCCAGGAATAACGGAAGGAATCGTGGTCGAGCTCTTATCTTAAGCTAACACAGCAACAGCCGTCACATCTAACCTGAACTATGATTAAGATAGATTAATTGCGGCCAATTGGAAACACTTCTGATTGATACAAGCCAAGGGGGCAAGGCTTCATAAAAGTCACGTTTGACTGAGCGTTACATTAAACATAAGTATATATTGTTAATAATAATGATCTTTTTTGTTTGCCATTATTCCCGATGTTGGTCGCTAGTTTTTCGCATTTATTTATGAAAAAGTAAATATCTCCTTGATGAAAAATATGAATAAAATGTATATCTGTGTAAGCGATCCCGATAAACCCTCCTGTTTTTCTTGCATTTAGATACAATATGCGTCCCTACTTTGCATTAAACGGACAATGGACATATAGGATGTATCCGCCATTTTTTTCGTTTTTGTTTTTTCAGATGAAGGAACGAAGGAAGTTAGGGATCGCCTTCGGCCTTCGTTATTTTCCGTCTTCCATGGGAGAAATATGGCAGAAAAAAATTGTACAAGTAAATCAAGATTCAAGATTGGGTATTTTTATTAGTTTGATTAAATTTCTTATAGAAATAAAGAAAAAAAATATATTGGTATCCCTTTTCAAAAACGGTATTAAAATAACATATTTTTTTAGCTGAGGACCATTTCAACTGTCACGTAATATTATTGAATTTTAGGACATTACTTCCAGTCTAAAACTTCTACGCCATAACGCATAGAAAGCAGCACAAATGAATTGGATAATGCGCAACTCAAATGGCTGCCAAATCGTGATATTATGTCGCCAAGAGGTTTTAATAGCGTTATAAAAACGGATTTCAGCACCAGACCCAATTGAATTTTGCATACGGCTAATTAAAAGATCCTGGAAAGTACCCAGACTGTGGCCAAAAGGCGGGTTTATAAATATTAGGCCCGTTTTACACATGAAAAGGGTTTTGTATAGAACGATCTAGTTGGCTATCTTTTGGAGCAAAATGGTTTACTTCTCGCTCCTTTTGAAGTGAGGATCCTGGAGGCAACATCTTTACAAATTTCGTGTCGTATCGTCGAGGGACGGAACAGTTGTCGATGCAGCCGGTCGGGCTTTCCGAATACGAAACTCGAAGTTCAATAGAAGATCCAGTTTGAATATACGATAGACTTGACTAGCGGACGTTCGCCGTGTGTACAGTTATCGACAACATTAAATCAATAACATTTTTTATTTTGTCTATCGGATTTGGTATGGAATTCTTTTTAGAGTTCACTTTTATATCAGTTGGTAACAAATTAATTTGGTTTTATTCATTAATTGATAGATTAGAAACAAATGGCGTAAAGCGACTACATATATACTTGTACAACTCTAATGAAATTCTCCCTCAAACCAATTTAGATTCAAATTCTAAGCAAGCTATCTTATCTAGATAAGTTGTGTTAATGTATGTACATGTGTACCTAAGACGTTATTAACCTGACGCCACGAATGATAAATGGATATTAAATAGTCAGCACTAATTCGTCTTCACTCGTCTATATGTTAAGGTATATTAGAAAGACAACTTATCTACCACACAGGCAGGCGCTTTATCTTGTATATTTGGTTTCATCACTACTTCCAAATACGGAGATTAAAATATCATGTCCTAGAAACAAACCATTGACAATATGTGACATCTAGCAGTGGTCCCGCACGGTGGTACACAAGTCGATACGGGAAACCAAAGTCCCAGCAGTGGGAACATTATAAGGGTTTTTAGGATAAAGACTATAAAGAGTAACCATGTAGTTTCTTGATGGTTCTTCTCCATAGAAAACGGCCAGTTAAAAGCGTGCGCCAGCTTCGGATAATTATAATATATAAATATCTATGTAAAATGAAATGATTTTTATTTTGCAAATAGATTTTTAAAAACTCGTTTAGACGTCATTTTTTCGTTAGTTTAAACTAGATGAGGTCGATGTTTCCTGGCTGGCTGAAAAGAAACTCCGCAACAAAATCACGAGTCAGTCTTTTGTAAAGTCAATACAGCAAATATTGTGTCGATTGCCGATTAGGTCAAGGGCCTGATACAGAAGGCAGTACTCCTCGATAAGGCTCGCATTGTGAGGAGATTCCTATCTCTGGAGCCCTAACTACCGGTAGTTTGGACCCTGCTCCCAACACCGGCGGACGACATTTTATATATTATTTTTTATATACACAGGGTCGATTCGGTTCATGAAACACTATCAATTTGTAAAGATAAAATTAAAAAATAAATTACTTTTTCTAAAACTCGAATTAATATAGGTACGCATGTACGAAATTAATTTCTTTAAGTAAACGAGTCAATGACCTTGTAGGGAGTTGTCGGTTGTTGCGTACTAACTAACTACAGTTCATTGGCCTCGATCAGCTGACGTTTCTTAATGAAATTAATTTCGTACATGCCTAAATTGATCCGAGTTTAAAAAAAGTACTTTATCTTTAATTTTTACCTTTACAAATCGAAAGGGTTTCATGTACCGAATCGACCCTCCACGGGATTAAAACGACCAAAATTTAACGGTGTTTGTGTAATAACAAATATCTAAAAATATATAAATATGGACAGAAAACGAAATAAAGGAAATGTATAAAATAAAGTTTACAAAATGTAATACGTAACGAAGGATTTTAGGTTTGGTAATTATGCTATCTACGTAAGATATATAGGTACCTAAGTTATCAACAAAACTTTGAGAATAACTATGAATTAACCTTTTACGTCTATGTACACTTAGCTTCAATAGTTACTGGCCAGCGGACCCTCTATCGCCTCGTACGCACAAATAGTTGGTAATTATAACTTCTGAACTAGCGATTACCCTAAAGTAGTTAAGTCTAATTTGTGTTTAAACGGTGTAACAGTGTCGATGGAGATATATACATACAAGCATATTAAAATACATAGTTGGATCTTTTTTTTATGGTATGTAAAATCATCCAATGACATCCTCCGCCCTTGGGCGGAGTGGGAAATAGTGTCAGACTCTTCCTGACTAAAAACCTACCCCGTTCTTTCTTTGCCTTGGTACCAGGATGGTATGTACTTTCATACCTCCCCAGAGCCCCAGAGTAGGCTTCGACCCTGCTGGGCTCCAGTTGAATTTTAGGTTGGTAATTGTTTGGAATGGAATAAATTGTATACCATGAAAGTAAAGTACACCAAAAATCGGAGAACTGATATCTCAAGCGATCTAGTATTTATTATCATTTACAGCGTTTTATGTACACGGTTTCCTAAATAGCCAGGTTAAAAGTGATGTGGTCTGATTTACAAAAGACCGCTTCCGAAAGGAAGGCCCGGCCCCGGCACGATAGGCAATAAAGGAACGGGGTAGGTTTGCAGTCAGTAAGAGTCTGACACTACTTCCCGCTCTGCCCAAGGGCGGGATTTGTCATTGAATGATTTTACCTACCATAAAAAACTAATGAGCTAAAAACATCCAATTACGGGTAAAAATATAAAAATATTAACTGAAAATAGATAGATTATTCTCAGTAATAGTAGTATTTCAATG
Organism: Leucania comma; assembly: GCA_958295575.1. NCBI lineage: Eukaryota > Metazoa > Arthropoda > Insecta > Lepidoptera > Noctuidae > Leucania > Leucania comma. The sequence continues at coordinate 12,102,296 of OY282468.1, forward strand.
CAAAAGTGTCAGGAACTCGAAGCTATATCAGTAGGAGAGGTTTCTCGCTTAATCAGGGCCTACTGATTACTACACGAAATTGTTGAAAAGAAAACCATTGGTCGCAAAAGGCAAATGAAGGAAACAGCCAAGTTACAATCGATTCGTTTAGCGTGAACGCTTGAAGTTAGCTACGCCTCCAATTCCTTTGTTCTGACGTCATCTCAGCGCTCTGTCACGTGGTCAGAAAAAAGGAATTGGAGGCGTGGCCAACTCCAAGCGTTCACGCTTAACGAATCGATTGTAACTTGGCTAGAGAGGCTGATAATCTAGTGTGAAAGAATTTTCAAAATATTTTACAGTTTTAAAGCTAGTAAATTAAAAAGAGAAGTATCTACCGGCAAAGTCCATCACACTCATAAGACCGAAATAGAAAACAGTATTTTTGCAAAAGTGACATTCTCGTATATTCTTTCTCGTTATGTCTTGTGGGCGATGGATGATCTCGGGCCGTTGTACCTGTTCAAATCACGCGGACATGCGGGATAATTCGTTTGAGACGACATAGATGCCTCTGCCGTGTGATTACTATGATGTGATAACGTAAGATATATACAATCGCTCTTAAACCCTTCAGCATAGAAATTAACATTATTTATTAAAAAAATATAGTTACTCTCTCATCTGCCTGTATACCTATATTTTGTGCCAGGATAAAATATAAAAGGAAAATCTGGTAATAAAATATAGTTAGGTACGTCACGTTCATTCAATGACACATTCGTTTGCTTTTTGTTAATTAAGCTGGTTGCAAAATACCCAGAGGATGAAAATTTTTAGAAGCTAGCCATATGAAACGCAAAGCCCACAAAAACTACAAAAAAAATTGCGATTGATGTTTAGAGTTCATCTGTAAAGAAAGTCTATGAAAAAATTCCTTCGATTTTTTAATCAAAACCAGTGGAATTAGTTTGAAATATTGAACTAGTTTAATATGGTGCTGCTTTCATACAATATTGTTCTAGCTCGAAGTTTCATTAATATTCATCGTAAAAAGCGCAAATTTCATTTTTGACATTGATTTATGTTGCTGGCTATGCATGCTCAACTTTGCCCGCAAAATAGCTCTAACAGATTTTTTTCTAAAAGTTACACACATATTTAAGTGTTATTCGATAGTGGTAGGTGGTTAGCACTGTGCTAATATTTTAAAATATGTAGTAGAAAGTGAGTAGAAACCATTAATTAATTTATTTACTTATTTAAACTTCATGTACAGTAATGATACATAGGCGCAAACGAAGCTAAAAGGCATTCTTTACCAGACAACTTTTGGATTAAAAAAGACACTACTGAAGAACCTAATAATCATGCAATCACGCTGGTCGAAATTATAAAAAAAAATCTTTAAAGAGGTACTTGCAGGCTTTGATTTGTTAAATCCCTATATCTGTCATGTCCAATTTTTGGGATATTTCTAATTAAATACATTTGTTATTTCCACCGTGTACCAGTAGCACTTTAGTTCGTCTGGTGGTCTGATTATCGAAGGGGTTTGGCGGAATCACGTTATGCAATTTCCTCCATCCTCGAAATGCAACCGGTAGAAAACATAAAAATATTGTTTATTAAAAAAAGGTTTGGAGATATGCGGAAGAGAGTGAAGTCCCGTTAACCCTCTAACCTCAATTGAAAAACATGGAGAAAAAACCTCCATGTTGCAAAGGGAGGATTCTCCGACCAGACGGATGTTATGTTTAGTGGGCTACTGCCTGATAGATGATTTCGGGCGGTTCATCATCATCATCATTTCAGCCGAAAGACATCCACTGAAAAATAAACAAATGACATCCAATGAACAGTCCTGTGCGTCCACCGGATTTCCGCAACCTTTACCAGGTCATCAGGCCACCTTGTAGGAGTCCTTCCAACGCTACGTCTTCCGGTACGTGGCCGCCATTCCGGAACCTTCCGGCCCAACGGCTATCCGTTCTGCGAGCAATGTGCCCAGCCTATTGCCACTTAAGTTTGGCAATTTTTCGTGCTATGTCGGTAACCTTGGTTCTCCTGCAGATATCCTCATTCCTTTTGGGTGGCTTTAAGTCTTCTGATTCGCCGTCGCTGCAATGGGCCTCCATTGTAGCGATGTCGCTACAAAGGATTATTTCACATTTAAAATTTGTATATTTGTTTTTTTAGTAGGTAAAGTATTTATTTCAGTCTTTCGGTCTCTCTGTGGGAAAAAGCCTTTTGCTTTGTTCTTCTAAACGTCTTCACTTTTTTTTTTTATGACAACACCATTCCTCTCTGTAGGCTTTAAACTCATCCTCTCCATTATATCATCATCATATTATCCCATATTTGAAAAAACGAGTCTAGAACTATATTTTTATTTATCTGGATTCAAAAAGTATGGACTTCTTAGTTCAGCTTTATTTCGTATTGCATCGTAAACGTGCTAGATATATGACCAGATAATTTTATTTACCATGTTCAAATAGCACAGCACATATTTGAATTTTAATTATTGTTCTTATTTTGATGCCAGCCAGTGTCATCACCATTTTACATTTTACCCATTTTAGTTCACATCAATCGGTACTTTAGCACTCGACGTAATATACAAAATGTGTTATACTTATAGTGTATTAAAATGATTAATTTATCTACAATTATATTATAATTATCAAAGAGCCAGTGTTAGCGAACCCAAATAAGGAGTTGTAGGTCATAGGTTCAAACCCAGCCATGCACATTACTTTGTGTAATTTGTCTTTGTTGTTTAGGTAAAATATTTTTATTCATTTCAGTAGCACTAGTACACTGCTCTCAAAATGTTGAAAGAAAACATCGGGAGAAAACCTAAAACTAAAAATTTGAAGACATGACATCTATCAACTAGCACTGAGCCCTGTGGTGGATTAAGTCCCAGGATTCCTTCGCTTAGAGAGGAGACTAACGCCCATTTCTTCTCCTAGATAAAAGTTCTGAGTCCTAGTAGTGCTATAATTGCTATTATATTATCTGTAACTATAGTCACATATAACCTGCATGGAAGTAATTACCCAGAACATTTATCTGTTTTTCCTTTACAAAAACAGACAATGCAGAATTTCATGATACAATGGGGTTTTTATTGGAAAATGCAACGCTTTTTAAATAGTTACTCGCCTGCCGCTTCCGTATTTTTACTTAAAATTTTATTGAATGTTTTAACTTGCTTTCAAAAAATATTATTGGTCGTAATAAAAATGGAAATAGAGTACTGTTATAGAGTTCTGTGCTTGCTTTTAAGGAGTTTTTCCTATAAATTTTGTTCGAAAACTTTTTGGACTTTTTTTTTTAAATGTAAAATTATACTAGCGGATACCCGACTAGTGCTACTACGCTAATAGAAAATAATCATATTTATTATTTTTCATATTCGCATTATTGCATTTCTAATAAAATTGTTTGGTGTAATTCGGTTAGCTGGTATCAGAGTCTCTAACGAGCATAATATATTATGTAGAAATAAGTTTTTAGCTTTGATATATTCAGATTATTTATAGTTCTTAAATCCATATAATATAAATATGTACACAAGGAAATAATAACAGAACTAAACCTAACTAACAAAGTAACAAACAAAAACACAAAATATACTCAGATGTCGAAGTACTCCTCTACATCATTGTCATCTGGAAATGTGCCCAGAAAACTAAGAGCATTGCCACGTTGAATGGCAATGCTAATTCTTTTTGCGAAAAAAGAGCGAGCCCTCTGGTCTGGTAAGGGTCCAACAGTCGACGCAACATTTCCTCGAAAAGGGGTAGTAGTTTTCCACACATCAAACAAAGAGTGCTTCAAATGTCCAATTCCAACTAAAAATTCAATGCGTGCGTAATGTCTCATTGCTTCATAAACCAAATCTACCTACTATATATCCAAGTTAATTACTAAACTCTTTGCAGTAAATACAGTTGGCAATCAACTCTAACTTAAGATTGCCGCTTGTAGTTAAACTAATGTAAATTGTGTGCGTCTCCGAACGCTGGGAGGTAGCAAATTTTCTCATATGCGACTTACAAGTTACGCTTCCTTTGAATGATTTGCCAAGTTCCCTCATAAATACTAGGCCCCGTCCCCGAACTCTTCGGGTTTTATGAAATACTGTTACATGTTAAAACTTATGTCATGACATCACGGTTGCTTTTATGTTGTCCAACAGACTAGACATGTAAACATGTAAGTAATTGAACTGTCTATTAGGATGTAGGTATGTAATATATTGATAAATAGTTGGTATTAAATAAAATAGTTAAGGGCAAACTTTTTAGTGTCCGACTGAAAGTCCGGTTTCGGTTTTAGTCGAGTTTCGGCAAAAAAAACAGTTCAGTTTTGTTTTAGTTTCGGTGATAAACCTGCCGAAACTACGACCAAAAGCCAAACTACATTCGGGAGTTCCCGCGCTGTGATCAGTCATGTTTGGTGTTTTTAATTCCATGTTATTCCGCGTCCACGTGCCTAATCATGAAGTCTCAATAAACAAAACGAATTACAAACACAATGTAGTTCGTTTTGTTTATAAAAAAAACTAGTTAGATATAGCATAGCATCAGCTTTATAATGTTACCACTGCTGGGACCCAGGCCTCCTCTCTGGGAGAGGGAATGGGCCGTAATCCACCACGCGGGCCCAGTTGGTGGACGTCACATGTCTTCGAATTTTTGATTCTAGGACATACCGGTTTCCTCACGATGTTTTCCTTCACCGGTTTTGAGAGCAGTGGTGATGAAATAAATTACACAAAGTAATGCGCCTGGCTGGGTTTGAGCCCGCGACCTACAATTCGTAAATCGGGGCCGTTACCACTCGGCCACCTCTGCTCCCAGTTAGATATACCAAAAAAATCTTTGGGCAGAACCCTTTTATAAATACCTAATAAGCAGTCATTACATATCGTCAAAATTCCTGCTCTTGGGGTATTTTTTTGAGAACAGGATGTAAAGAGATTTAATTAGAAAAGTGCTACTCAGCGTGGTAGACTTCAAAATGAAAAAGTCACATTCATTGCTCGAAAGATTTAGGCAACCAAAAGGTGTGCAAGCAATTTTTTTAAGGATCCTTTGAATGTTGCTTTAAGAGACCCCCGTGACCTTCATGACCCGTAAACGTTATTCTCAGAAAGGGAAGGCGATGGTTTGTCTACAGTTTTCATCTTCCAAAACCTCCATGGAGGTACAATAGTATGCAACTGTGATATTTAGAGGAGCTTGGACCCCAAGTGTTCTCTAAGAGTGTTTAAGAGTCACTGAAAACCTTATTTGACTCGCATTAATTTTTCTCCATTTTTATGTAATTTCTCAACAATACTGTGGACAAAAAGTCCACATTCAAATAAATTGACTGGCCTGTTAGTCTACTGGTTAGTGGCCCTGACAGCTGTGCCAGAGAGGTCGTGGTTTCGATTCTTACCCAAGACAAAATATTTGTGCAATGACCACGACCATTTTGTTGTATGTCTGGGTGTAATTTATCTATAATATTATGTTCATATATGTATATTTTGAAATATCTATGTTTGTCAGTTACTAGTACTCATAACATTTATTGTTTCTACAGTTAAATCACAACCAAATTATTATTATAATTAATGACATAATCATAATCTTCAATACTGTGAACTAGAGGTAATATAATCCTTACAATATAAGTACTAATTTTATTGTTGTATATCTTCTTATCCTATGTCTACATGTCTTCTATTTCAACTCTCCTTTCGCAGGTATGCAGGAAAAGATTTCTTTGTAAAATAGCAGCTATCAAAAACATAAGTTGTAAAAAAAAACAAGTCTCGCAAATCAGTTTTTCTGCTGTAAAAAGTTGTGAGATCATGTAGGTTTCAATTCAGAGATATCTAACAGGCCAATTATGTAGTAATAAAGCAAAGAGTTTCATGTTGTGCTATGGAAAATATTAAAATAGTTCAATTTTGTGTCAATATATAGATTTACGATCGCCTAACATACCAATATTGCAAAGTTTATTTAATTCATGTTTGATACATAAAGCATGTGTTGAGTATTTATGTAAACTGCAATTAACTCTACTTTATGATCACAAAGTTTTCAGAATACCATTTTTTAGCTTGTGTAATTAACATTTTATCGATAAATAACTCGCAGTAACAAAATTAAAATAATTTTATGTTCGCAAAACACTGCAGGGGCAGTCATTTATGAAATGCAAATGGGCTCCAATTCCAGGTTTTCGACGAACGCAATCTCATTCATTTTGTACATCAAACAGTACGTACTGTTTGATGTTGAAAAACATTCAAAAACTATTTGTAGCCCGAATTTCTCTATATGCTTACGTACCTATCTACAGACTATACCATAGCACAATATAATCATAATGCCCTTATTTTACAGTCTCTCGAAAATACACCAAATTTCTTTATAGTTTGATTGCTTTTTGACGTTTATATCAGCGAGATGATATTGCGAATTTAATTTGAACGTTTTGTGGTACAAGAGTTGAGATTTAAAAAAAACCAAATACCAAAGCCATGTTTCTAGGTTTTTTTGCCTTAGCTTATGAACTTGCCTCTAGGTTGTTTTTTGACATCGTCGTGACAAATGTTACTATTGCTGATAATCTAAATATTAATTTACGAATTTTGTTTGTATTTAAAATCTTATTCCGTGGGTCGATACACTTGATACATAGTACGAACAGGGGCGTATAAAAATAATAAAAATTGTCATTATTTGTTTTTCAAAACTTATGTGACGATTTAGGAAGTGTTAAAAATTGTATTTCTTGAGTTAATGAACTTGAAATGTGGCACAAATTTTAAGTTAAATAAAAAATAAAGACTGACATTATTAGTTTTTCAAAACTACCCTCCAAACACGGCTTAGAGAGAGTCACAGTTTTTACGAAAACATTCTCTTAACGAGTCGCAGGCAAAATTCTAGTAACCTAATAAAATGAAAAAAAAACTGAATCAATATTTCAAAGAAATTAAAACTTAACGACTTTCCTGGAAAATATAAAATGAAAAGAATAAAATTCCTCTATCTCTGACTCGTCTGCAGAATTCTGCAATCTAAAAGGAAACGGTACTGTAATAAGATCACTCGTTTTTCTGTCATAGTCGATTTTCCCCGGTTTGAGAAGGGTTGTAGTGCTGGAACGTTGGCGCACCATTTTCTATATATATATAGAGAGATTACTACCACATTTCAACAAGTTGGGACAAGAAATATTATGCTGTAATTGGGTGGAGAGTCTAGTAGACATTATTGTTAGGAATAATTGGTAAAAAAGTGAAAATATTTCATCATTATCATCATCATCATTTCAGCCCTAAGACGTCCACTGTTAGACATAGACATCCCCTAAATGTCACCACAATGAACGGTCCTGTGCGTCTCGCATCCACGGATTCCTGCTACCTTTACCAGGTCATCGGTCCATCATGTCTTTCGAGGCCTTCCAACGCTGCGTCTTCCAATACGCGGCCGCCACTCCAGAACCTTTCAGCCCCAACGGCCATTTGTTCTGCGTGCAATGTGTCCTGCCTATTGCCAGTTTTGTTTGGCGATTCTTCGTGCTATGTCAGCAACCTTGGTTTTCAGAACCTCCAGAATCTTTATTGCAGAACACAATACAATAAAATATACATTTCTGGATGTCATGTAAATGCTCGGTTAATTGTGTTTTACCAAATTAGGCATGCAAATTTGTGGTAAAGTCAAAAAAACATTTTGTGATTAAGTTACATAATATATGTCAAAGATTAATACTAATAATAATGTCAACACAGAAGTACAATAAAAATAAATAATAAATAATATAGTCAAATGATAATGTCAACGCAAAATAATAACAAATTTAAAATAAATACAATTAAATAAATTAAGTGGATATCTTCATTACTGATTCGATTATGCAAGGAAACTCTGAGCATAGTCCTTTTTATTGCCCTTTCGGTGACTTTAAACCTTCTGATGAGGCCAATTGTAATTGACCATGAAAATATTTACCTATCATTAATAATTTTTAATCTTATTGTTGGAATTAAATAACTTTTGGTATTATTTAATAACAGTTTAATCAGGATCACTTTAAAATAGTACAACTCGGTTCAACGTTCCACAGAGTAGAGAGCATAGACAAAACAAAAGAAATTAACTAAGGCACGAAATTCAAATATCTAACACAGATAATAAATATACTTTAACACTCCCTTCAAATTCGAGCCTTCCTTCATCAATGATAAGTTACAAAATACAACTTGAGTTTAAATTTAACATACCAATACAGTTTCTTAATAACTTAAATCTATCCCGAGACAAAGCTTTGGTGAAAATATCAGCGAGTTGATGATCTGTGCTTACATAGTTTAGAGAGATAACTTTTTCAAAATATTTTTCCTTTACAAAGTTATACTTTATATCTATGTACTTGCAACGTTTATGAAATTCACTGTTTTTAATTACATTTATGGCACTTTGATTATCAATGTTTAGGCACACAGAACTCTGTTTATACTCTCCCACATCACATAACAATTGTTTTAACCAAATTATTTCTTTAGTAGCTGCACAGGCAGCCATGAATTCAGCCTCGGTCGCAGATAGTGCCACACTTTGCTGGCGTTGACTAGACCAAGTGATAGCAGCACCGCTTTTTATGAATAAGTATCCTGTCATGGACCGCCTTGATAAAATATCCTTAGCATAATCTGCATCGCTGTAGCCAATCAAATCGGTGGTCTGTGGCTCAGATTGATAACATAAGTCAAAGTCCATGGTTCCTGTCAGATACTTAAATATTTTCTTTACTGCATTCCAGTGAGACTCATTGTAACAGTGCAAAAACTGACTTACCATACTAACAGCATACATTATGTCAGGTCTGGTTACAGTTGCTAAGTGAATGAGTGATCCAACTGCTTCTACCATCGGCGGTCGAACTAGCGACGCGCGGGGTTGCGACAGTCGTGGAGAGGATCCAGCAGTTGGGACTCGAGGTGGCATTGCACAAGTCCGAGGCCATGTGCTTTCACGGCCCTCGGTACGCGCCACCACCGGGTTCCCAATTAACGGTAGGAGGAGTTCACATCGGCGTCGGGTCGACGATGAAGTACCTGGGACTCGTCCTCGACAGCCGGTGGAACTTCGAGGCGCACTTCCGACGTTTGGCTCCCCAACTTAATCGGACTTCGGCTGCACTCAAGCGGCTCCTGCCGAACCTGGGGGGTCCAGACGCCTCCTGCCGGAGGCTCTACGCTGGCATCGTTCGGTCCATGGCCCTTTACGGGGCGCCTGTGTGGGCGCCGACGCTGCGAAGGCGACCGGCGGCCCTGCTGAACGCCTGCCAGAGGGTCATGGCCATACGGATGATTCGGGGATACCGCACGGTATCCCGCGAAGCGGCGAGCCTCCTTGCTGGCCTGCCACCATGGGATCTGGAGGCAACAGTCCTTGCACGCATGCACGATCTGCGCGTGGAGATGCAACGCCGGGGCGAATCCCCGCTGCCGCGACAAGTCGCAGCTTGGCGGACAGAGTTCCGGCGAGATCTCATGGTGAAATGGCGAGAACGACTGTCGCAACCCTGTGCTGGGCACGCCACGATTGAGGCGGTAAGGCCCCTCTTTGAGGCGTGGCTGGAAAGGCCTCACGGCGTCATAACCTTCCGCATGGCGCAGGTACTAACCGAACATGGCAAGTTCGGGCCGTACCTGTACAAGATCCGTGCGGAGGTGACGCCCGGGTGTCGTCACTGTGCGGAACGCCCGGTGGACACGGTGGAGCACACGGTAGAGGTGTGCCCCGCTTGGGAAGAGCATCGCCGTGTCCTCGTGGGGGCAATCGGAGGCGATCTCTCGCGCCGGGGCTTGGTTCAAGCCATGCTCCGGAGCGAGGAGGAGTGGCAGGCGGTCGCCTCCTTCTGCGAAGCAGTAATGCTAGCAAAGGAGGAGGCTGACCGTATCAGGCAACGGCGCTCACGCCGCAGCCGCCGCCGTAACTCCGATCCAAATTTCCGGCCACCGTAGACGCGGGCTTGCGGACGGCGGGCAATGGGTAGCTCGCTGTCCGTTTGTCCGGTAACAGACCGGACCGAGCCCAAGTCGTTTACGGCGCGCACTGTTCCCGTGCGCCTCAAGGAGTTGTCAGTAAACCGTAGGGGCCCAGTAGGGTCGAGGCCTAGTCTGGGGCTCTGGGAAGGTATGAAAATGCATACCAGGGCCCTGGAACCAAGGCAGGGAAGGAACAGGGTAGGTTTTTAGTCAGTAAAAGTCTGACACTACTTCCCGCTCCGCCCAAGGGCGGGATTTGTCATTGGATGATTTTACCTACCGTAAAAAAAAAAAAAAAAAAAAACTGCTTCTACCATAAATATCTGTTCTTTTAATTCTCCCTACAAAAAAGCTGTTTTTATGTCAAATTGTATCATTTCTAGGTTTTGTTCAGCAGCAATTGATAAAAGTGAACGGATGGAGTCATACCTGACTGTTGGTGAGAAGGTTTCATCATAGTCTATTCCTTTTGTTTGTGCATAGCCTTTTGCACACAGACGTGACTTATACCGTGGACCTGTTGGTTCATCTTTAACTCTAAAAACCCACTTACATCCAATAATTTTGGCAGTTTCAGGCTTCTCGACCAATGTCCATGTCTTGTTTTCACTATGAGATTGCAGTTCTTCTCTTATTGACATTTTCCACTTTTCAGAATCAGCTGATGTAATCGCATCATTATAGGTCAGAGGTACATCTAGAATTCCTTCATTATAGCATAAGTAAGTTTCAAAATCTTCTATTTCAGAACATACCCGTTTGCGTCTTGGTCTTAATGTTATGTTTGAAACTGGCAGATCTTCAATTTTCCTATCTGGTACATAAATACTGCTGTTTGGTGATTCAAATTCATCAGAACTAGGAACTGAGTTTGTGGAAGTTGACTCTAGACCTTCACTAGAGAGCTCTTCACTAATAGGCTCATCATTTGGTTTAGTCAAGTCCACTGGAACAAAGTTTCTGACAACTGTTGATTCCAGGAAAACTGCATCCCTGCTTTTCACTACCAATCCAGAAGTAGGAATAATAAATCTGTAGCCTTTTGTATTATTACAGTAACCAGTAAATATAGCTTTCTTAGCTTTTGGATCCCATTTCTTTGTTTTCTCTTTCGGTAGGTGTATCATAGCTTCACACCCAAATACACGGAGATGGTGGACACTTGGTTTTATTCCAGACCACATTTCTTCAGGAGTTTTGTAAGATAATGATTTTGTTGGAATTCTATTAAGTAAATAAGCAGCAGTGTGTATGGCTTCTGCCCAGTATTTTTTAGGTAATTTAGCATTGAGCAACATGCATTTAGCTTTTTCTACTAGTGTCCTATTCAGTCGTTCAGCTGCTCCGTTTTGCTGAGGAGTATAAGGTACAGTTGTTTGATGTACAATTCCACTACCTTTTAAAAGATCAGAGATATTTTTATTAATGAATTCCAGACCATTGTCAGTGCGGAGACACTTCATTTTGCATTCTAGTTGGTTTTCTACAAGTCTCTTAAATTCTTTCAATTTATCTATCACTTCTGATTTCTTTTGTAAAAAATAAACAAATACCTTTTTTGAATAGTCATCAGTAAAGGTGAGAAAATACTTAGCTCCACCAATAGATTCTGTCTCCATGGGTCCACACACATCAGAATGCACTAGTTCAAGAAGTTTTGTAGCTCTCGTTCCTTTATTTTTGAAGGGTAAACGAGTCTGTTTTGCTTCTAGGCATGTTATGCATGTTAAATTATCCTTCTTCTTCAGAATTTTCATTCCCTCAGTGTTTTCCATCATTTTATTCAGATCATTGAAATTCAGATGACCCATACGCTGGTGCCACAAATATGCATCATTTTCTTCGACATCAGATATGTAAGCTTGTTCATTGTACATATTTAGTCTATACATATTGTTCACTAAAACAGCTGTTGCCACTATGGTGTTATATTTGTTCAGAATAACACATCCCTTGCTATTGAATTTAACTTGGCCACCATGTTTTATTATTTGGCTAACTGATATGAGATTAGTAGCCAGCTCTGGAACATAGAGCACATTTTGGAGTAACACATTGCTGCACTGACCTGTTTCATCACAGACATTCAGACTTAATTGCCCAGAACATTGCACCAACAAGGGTTTGTTATTAGCAACTTTGATTGTCTTAATTAGTGACTCTCTTTGGTGTGACAATAAGCTATTGTGTCTAGTCATGTGGACAGAGGCTCCTGAGTCGACATACCATGCATCACTGTTGCTATCAGAGACAATAAATGCGGCAGCATAACTTGAACTTTCCACTTTACCTTTCTTCTTTGACTTACACTCGGTGCTTATATGACCATACTTGTTGCAACAATAGCATCGGGGTCCTTTTTGAGCAGACTTTTTATTTCCTTTCTTTCTGAAGTTTTGATTAGTTGCAAAAGCTGAAGTTTGACTCTCATTCATTTTAACATCTTGCAGAATTTTTGATTTCACTGAATCTGCACTGATTTTTATTCCCGAACTTTCAATCGCAATAATCATAGGTTGATAGGACTCGGGTAGACCTGAGAGTAGTAAGGTTCCCAACCACTCGTCGTCTACTTTAAACCCAATGTTCCTCAATTTGTGAGCTGTCGTCATGATCTTACTGACGTACTCCTCTACGCTTTGGCAACCGGTGAGTGATGTTGTACACAGTTCCCGAAGTAATCCAACACGGCGTGTCAGCCCTGAATCGTCGAATGCTTTGGCCAGGTTTTCCCACACTTCTTTAGCAGTACTAGCTTCTTGAATATGAACATAATTCGTTGAGTCAACAAGCAATATTAACTTTGACTTTGCTTTTATATCACGTTTGGGGTCTATGGCGCTGTCGCCCGCCACACAATCCCACAGTTCCTCGTGCTGAAGATATGTTTTTACCGCAAATCTCCACGTCGAGTAGTTGTCTCGGCCAGTTAATTTTTCTATTAATGCTAACTGATTGTTCGAAGACATAATTGTGAAGCGTTGACGATGACTTTGAAAAATTTTCGTAGACCGCTTTTAGGTTAGGTATTTGCCGGCTTGTTACAATCACAGTTTTACAAACTTTATATACTTTTGGTTGTTACTAGGGCTTTCTGGGCCCATAACCTGTTGGAATTAAATAACTTTTGGTATTATTTAATAACAGTTTAATCAGGATCCCTTTAAAATAGTACAACTCGGTTCAACGTTCCACAGAGTAGAGAGCATAGACAAAACAAAAGAAATTAACTAAGGCACGAAATTCAAATATCTAACACAGATAATAAATATACTTTAACACTTATTTCATTTGTAATTAAAAATTTACTGCTAACTTAGTCCTAGCCCTACTGTTTACGGAGCCGTTGGTTCATAGACACATATTCGTCATTTTACGTATGTAAGCTGTGAGCAGGTGTACACCAATTGTAAAATAATGAATATGCTTCTATGAAGCTACATGTTTGAGGACAGTAAGCCTTAGGCTTTGTTTACGGAGACGCGGAGCGTTGAGCGTTCGTCGTACATGGTAACAGCGAGTCGCGTCATTGCACGCGCAAACACAAACAAATGGCAATGTACGACGGACCGCCCAACGCGCCGCGCAACGCGCCGCGTCTCCACAAACGAAACCTTACACTTTATGAGACTATAATCGATGAGACACTTTAGCAAAATATAGCTATATTATTTGTTTCAAAAACCGGTTGGTCTATTGGTTAGTGGCCCTGACTGTTATGCTGGAGGTCATGGGTTCGATTCCCAGGACAAATGTTTGAGTGATGAACACGATCATTTGTTCTGTGTCTTCCATTCCCTCTCCTAGAGAGGAGGCCTGAGTCCCAGCAGTGGGAACATTATAATGCTGATGCTATGCTATGCTAAAAATCTACAAACTTAATATTTGGCTAGTAGGTTCCTTATAGAATGTAGACATTCGCTAAAAAGGGATTTTACGAAACTCCACCCCATTTTTTTTTTTTGGGTGAAACGGGGTTTGGCAGTTTGTATGGAGAAACAGATTTTCACGCGGGCGAAGCTGCATATAATAATCTATGTAATTATATACCGTCGCGTTACAGTCCTCGGAAACGACAATATACAACACCTTTCGGCCAAAAGTTCTCTCTCCGTAAGGTCTGTATATGTGTATATATCTATGCACTACAAAATTATGCAGTACGCAGTTGAATAATAATTCCACACTTAGTTAATTTCATAGTCATGATTGCCAGACTCGGGTGTCAAACGCTAGCAACAGTTTAGTTTAATTACGGGAGTAACAACTTGCAAGTTATTTAAACTGTTTCCCCTTCCAGCCTCTCAGTGATACAGAATGCTTAAGACAACTGTTGTACTTTTGAAATAATCTAACTGTTAACATAGACTGTTTCACGTTAAACGTGACTGTAGACGCGACGAAAGCAATTACTGCAGGCCTTTTGGTCTAGTGGTTAGTGGCCCTGACTGCTATGCCGGAGGTCGTGGGTTCGATTCCCACCCAGAACAAATGTTTGTGTGATGAGCATGATCATTTGTTCTGTGTCTGGGTGTTATTTATCTATAATATGTATGTATTTAGAATTATATAAGTATGTTTATCAGCTGTCTGGTGCCCATAACACAAGCTCTGCTTAGCTTGGGACTAGACGGTGTTGTGTGATAGTTGTGGAATATTATTATTATTATTATTATTAATTACTTTTGAATAAAGATACCTTTTTAGGTCTTATTTTGTACTTAAAATTATTTTGTAAGCTTCGACAACTTATTTCCAAAAGCCAAATTATAATGATGTCTAGTGCATGAAAAATATACATACACATTCATATTTCGTCTCATCAAAATTCATCAAACACTGATATTGTCGTGCTACGAAAGCGAGCTCTTCATCGGCTCCGGTTTTAGCAGCAACGTTGCGTACTACGATGCGGTGTATTTTGAAAAAGTATATTGATATCATGAAAATTCCACACGTTCCGTTTCATCAAAGCTCGCCAAATAGCAATATTGTCCTGCTACGAAAGCGTAGCTCCTCTCCGGCTACGAATTTCGTAGTAACATAGCGTGCTACGATGTACGGTGTATTTTGAGAAAAATATTGGGACATGTTATTGTATGTTGTATTAATAGTTGTTGTTATCTAGCCCCTCACTTCCAATACATTTGCGCCAATCATAACAAAAGTCTACGTCTTCATTGTCCCACTCACTGTACTGACTTCATTCACAACTCTTTTCATATTCAAGCTATTTCTCTTTGTTCAAGCTATAGCTATTTCTCTTTCAGGAAATCAGGATGGCAACCAACCGATTGACCTTCAAAGTGAAGGTTTGCGAGTACATTCGTAAGAAGTTGGCAGCAGTATCATCACAGTGCTAATTTGATTCCTCAATATTTCTCTGCACTAATATAATAATAGATTCATTTATTGTCTTTTTTTTTCTCTCTCTTCTTCATTATAGTTTGAGTACATATAGATATATTATGTAGGTATATTGTATTTATAGGATATAGGTATATATTTATATAAGATATTAATATGTAATGCTTAATTTTGCACCTACCACAATTTGTCTCTGCATCACCCAAAGGTTGACTGGTAGAAAATGCCTTAAGGCATTAAGTCCGCCTCTGTACTGTTTGTGTGCATAAAGGATTAATAAATAAATAAATAAATAATGTGGCATTTACAGCGCATTTTCCGATATTCAATTAATTTTTTCGTAATCTATCACAAATGTTTCAACAAGTACTCAAACCCCAGCCGTACTATATGCGGTAAACACAAATCTAAAATTCCTTTATAAAATTAATCAATTTTTCCAAGACTTTATTGTGGCAGTGTATGGTTTAAGAAAAGTTTTTTTTAGAGGAAAAACAAGCTGCAAACGTAAGTCGCAAGCACAGTGACTGCCGAGCAAGAATCTCAACTTAATGGGTTCCTGCAGATGGAAAGTACCGTCGAAACTAACCCGAAAACCTCCTTCTTGGTACGCGTCTAATGATCTTTGTGTACCACGAAGATCGAGAAGAAGTTTGAGACAGAAAGAAGAATGTCAGGACACACCGTCGCGGTCATTTTTGCCTGATCATTTAAAAAAAAAATCACTTGAATACTGCGACGCGGCGCCAAACCAAACTTTTGAAGTTTTCGATTCGAGTGCAAGCAAAAATGAGCTTAGCAGTAGTCAGGCGGAAGTGTCTTTGTAATCCTGAGTTATCATTATACAGACGAATATTTTTTAATTGTTTTTTATCTTTTCACTTGCTGTTGAAGTACATTATAATATACACAACGTATGGCACTGACGTTTTATTCTTTCTTCTTTTCACTACAACACAAAAGCATTTGTTGTCCTATATTTGCTAAATCCAGTGTGGATTAAGAGATTGTTTTTTTTTTTTTTAAATAAAAATTCATGTACACACCGAACAATAAAAGAAAAGAAGACAAAAATAGAAAAATATGTACATAGGTGATGCTCATTTCTATAAAAATCTCTTTGAGCGTACCTGAGAAAGGAGAATTGAAAAATAGAGATGTAGACACCGTGTGTAAACCAGATAGGAAAAAAAGGAAAGTACAAATAAAACAGACATTTTTCAGATAAACTCTGAATAATGAATGAACCTACTAATCAGAGCATATTATTAGAAGTGGGACTTGTGATTATAACACCGATGTAGATAAAGTTTTTTGTTTGTAATATTGTAGAACTGCTAATATTAAAATGACAGATTTGTAAGAAACATTTACCTGAAAACATAAAATCTCAATTTATTGTTTTCAGAGAAAAGCTAAGCATTTTTTATATTTCTAAGAAAAATGCTGATTTGATTTGCTGCTGGACTTTATGATTATATTTATTTTAAACTTCATATTTATTTTCATTAAGAATATTTTGAAAACAATAGTATAAATTATATTATGAACATAATTAGTACTCCTTTATTTTTATTGTTTATTCTTCAACTTCAACAGTACAGTACCTACGTTGAGAAAACCCATTTTTTTTTTAATTTTGTTGTTTCATAGCCTGTTATATTACCTGCTATTATTTTATTTACAGATGCTGGAAGTTAATTAATTGATATATTTATATATGACAATATATGATAATATGTATATAGTTTATTTATTTATTTATTTATTTATTTATTTATTTATTTATTTATTATTTATTTATTTATTATTTATTTATTTATTTATTTATTTATTTATTTATTTATTTATTTATTCATTTATTTATTTATTCATTTATTTATTTATTTATTTTATACAGCTTGGAGGACTTACAGCTCATAAAAAAATCTTATTAAAAAGAAAAACAATGATAGACGACATTTAGCCAATTACAAGTCCTCACGTGTAGTGGCAGAATTAAAATTGAGAAGTGAGCATAAAAAGACTTTAATACAATGAACCAATGAACTTATTAAAAGGTTAAAATTAAATAAACAAAATCAAAAACATATTACAGAAAGATATGAAGTTAGTTATTTATATGTTAATATTATAATTAGTTAAGTATTTTAATTATGTAAATAATTGAAATGAAAATTTCACAGATTATATAAATCATAGAATATATGTATAAGTTTGAAACATATAAAGTTCAGTCAATATCGGAAATATTTCATACCCTCAGGGGTTCGGAGGTTAATAAGTAAGCGATTATTTCAGAAAAACAAAAATCCAAATAATAGAATAGACACCAATCTACTGTTGATATGAGAAAAATAAGAACATAAATAATAATAATGAAACGGGAACGAGAGATGAAGCAGTAGGTATATATTAGCTTGGCAATTTGTAAGAGTCAACCGTGGTAAATGAATTACGGGGGTGCCCTAAGCGATGGTAAGCAACTACTATCTTCCAGTTCATCATAGCGTTCTGATTTATCGAAAATAATAACGTGCTCCTGAAATCTTCAATCGTTGTTAATTTGCGGTACAGTTTGTAGTTGTAGTACAGTCGTTTGGTTCTCATTAAAAGAATTTAAAAAACCAGCCAAGTGCGACTCAGATTCACATATAAAGAGTTCCATACCAATATTAATGTAAACGGCAAAAAAAAAATCACGTTTGTTGTATGGGAACCCCACTTAAATTATAATTATATTAGTATTTGTTATTATAACGGCAACAGAAATACATCATTTATCAAAGTTTTAAGTTCTTTTTCTGTGTATCATGGTTCATGAGGTACAGCCTGGTGACAGATGGACGGACAGCAGAGTCTTATTAATAAGGTTCCATGATGAGGTATCATTTAAAAAATAAAGGTATGACGAAAAAAAAAGAAACAAGAAATTAGGTATAACGAAGCTGATATTCAATCACTGATGACGTGAAACCTTTCCTATCGTAACGTGTTGCTTCGCGATAAAGATGATGAACTAGTAAATCGGTTTAGATCTTAAAAGTTCATGAAGAATAAAGAGAAGAAGAATACACAAAACTTTGTGAAAGGAAGTGCTCTTTAATTTTCCTCTTGAAGACCTCCAGAGATGGGCTGTCACTTTCATTCTCCTTCTCTTTACATCTTTTATTCGACATTATTTACATCTTTTATCCTTCTCATACACCTTTCATTGCATTGCAAGTGGTTTAGGTAGTAGGCCTTTTTTTTTCAGTTTGTAAAATCATCTTATGACATCCCGCTAATAGTGTTTTTCAGGCATTTACTGACTAAAAACCCACTTTGTTCCTTCTTTGCCTTCGTTCCAAGACCCCGTGTTTCACTTTCACATTACCTATGGCCTTAGTAGGCTTCGACCCTGCTAGGCTCTTAAGGTTTGCTGACATCTGCTTGAGGCGCGCATGGAACCATACACGCCATCGACGACCTTGGGCCCGGTCTAGACGGTTACCAAACGTTCGGACGGCAAGCTACCTATTGCTCACCGTCCACAATCCCGCGCATGTAGGCCTGTGAAATGATGGGCTGTGGGAATGTTTGAAAGAGTTAAAAGGGCCCTAGAACACAAAGGGCAACTGAAGGAGTACTGGTAAGTTTTAATCAGTAAAGTTCTGACACGCCCTCTAGTTCCACCAATAGCGGGAGAATTATTTAGATGATATTCCAACTAACACAGCTAAAAGATAACAAATAAAACTCTTTACAAAACTATACAATTGACTTGCAAATAATAATTAATCTATACTGTTACAAGGTTTTACAGTTCACAGAGAGACTTATAAATTAGACACAAGTGTAAATGTAATGTGTTTTGTGTACTGGTACTGTCTCTTAAACTAAGCGAATGCCTTCATTTGAGGTGGCAGTGGTCAGTGGTCTAAAGCCCGGTCGCGGAGCAGGAAGAATTTCGTACAATGACCTTTGGGCCTACTGACAGCGGTCACAAACATTTTTATATTAAGTGCGTTTTACATTAAACATTTGAAGGAGAAAAAAAATTACTAATTTATTAAATAAATTATTGTTATTAAATATATAAATTATTTATTTACATTTTATATTATAAAAATTTTAAGAATCGAGTTAAAATTACTAATTCGGTAGAAATATGATAATAAAATAAAAATTATCATTGTCATTCATTATTTAAATATATGAATTTCGTCAAGGATTTTTTGTAGTGACTAAATGCTAACCAAAAAAAAAAACACATTAAAAAAAGAACAAAACTTACAATAATATTAAAAAATTTACAGGGTTTACAATCCCTGACGACGGAGGCCATTGCATCTGTGCGAGCGAGACGCATTATATTTACGTGGGAGTGACAGAGACAGGTAATAATAGGTCAACGTTTTTTTTTTTTTTTTTTTTTTATATTTTATAAACTAGCACTTGACTGCAATCCTACCTGATGGTAAGCAGTGATGCAATCGTCGATGGTAAAGCGCACTAGTTTATTAAGAGCCTATTCACTCTAGCCTTGAAGACGCCTAAATTATAATTGGCCGGGAAAACCGCAGCAGGCAAATTGTTCCAGTCCCTCGATGTACGCTGTATAAACGACGAGGCAAAACGCTTAGTCCGGACCGTGGAAGTTTCAACAACGTAAGGGTGGATATTTGCCGGGTTGTTCGATGGTAGAAAGGAGATGGCGGTATCAAGTCATGCAATTCCCGCGCACACTCTCCAAAAAGCATCCTGTAAAACACCGAAAGGCTGGCTACTCTACGCCTGTGCTCGAGGCTTTGTAGATTGGACTTAACCAAGTCTGGATCACCAATTAGCCTCTTCGCACGCCTTTCCACCGAGTCCAAAGCTGCTAGGTGGCATTTTGCAGCACCAGCCCATATGTGGCTGCAGTACTCCACACACGAACGGACTTGTGCTTTGTATAAGATTAGAAGCTGTTCCGGTGTGAAGTACCACCGGACTTTTGCTAGAACGCCGAGTTTCCTAGCAGCTACCTTAGCTTTGGACTCAATGAACCGCCCAAAGTTGAGGTCTGAGGAAATTTCTACCCCCAAGAGCTGAAGGCGGTCGGTGCACTCCAGGGATACATTCTGGAAAGCAGGAGCCAAGGTGAACGGGCTCCTTTTGGCGGTGAACAGACACGCTTGTGTTTTGGCGGCGTTGAATCCCACAATATTGGCTTCGCCCCATTTGGAGACTGCCTGAAGTGAAGCATTCGTCCGTTCCACCATAGCCTCCCTTTCAGCCTGGATCAGCTCTTTACTAGCCCGAGGAGTTGGCAGGTATCTGTCTACAACTGTGCTATCATCTGCATACCCATAGATACCGGGCATCAGCAGATCGTTGATATGCAGGAGGAAGAGAGTTGCAGAGAGAACAGACCCCTGAGGAACTCCGGCATTAGTCGTCATGGGCTCTGATGAGCATCCGTCGACAACAACTCGGAGAGACCGTTCACTCAGGAAATCTTTTACCCAACTAATCAGGCCAGGGGAAATGCCGTACGCTGGAAGCTTACTCAAAAGGCTAGCGTGCCATACCCTGTCGAAGGCCTTCGAGACGTCTAGAGAAACCGCAATCGCTTCCCCATTCCTCTCGAGGGCCTCGCCCCACAAGTGGGTGGCATAAACTAGTAGGTCCCCAGTAGATCGATTGCGGCGAAACCCGTACTGTCGGTCACTGAGGAGATCGTTACCTTCCAGGTATGCCATGAGGCGCGAGTTCAATACACGCTCCATAATCTTGCAGAGTATGGAGGTTACCGAAATCGGCCGATAGTTGTTAGGATCGGCACGACTGCCCTTTTTGGGCACGGGTTGTACATTGGCAAGCTTCCAGGACTTGGGCACTATTCCAGTCCTAAATGAGAGGCGATACAAGCGAGTCAATACAGGAGACAACTCGGGCGCACAAGCCTTGAGAACTATCGCTGGTATACCATCTGGTCCACTAGCTTTATTCACGTCTAGACGACACAGTGCTCTCAGAACTTCTTTGTTCCTTATGCGAATTTCGGGCATCGAGGTGTCGCAGAAAGGCAGAGTCGGTGGAGTAGCACCACAAGTGTCAAGACGAGAATTATGGGCGAAGAGAGATGCAAAGAGACCTGCTTTCTCTCTCGCGGTGTGAGCCAGTGTTCCATCAGGCTTAACCAGCGGAGGCAGTGTGGGCCGACAGAAGTTCGCTTCGACCGACTTGGCAAGGGACCAAAAAGCTCTGCTACCGGATGGCTGTGCAGAGAGCTTTGTGCCAATATGAGTAATGCGGTCAAAGCGAGCCTTCCTTAGTGCCTTTTTGTAGGACTTGGCAGCTTGGTTGAAGGCTCTCTTCTTTGAACTCAGATCCGGAGCTTTGCGGTCACGAGCATCAACCCAGGTGAGAAACGCCGAATGCTTAAGCTCTTCAGCTTTTATGCAATCGGCGTTGAACCATGGGTGAACTGAGCCACCGATGGGTACGTCGCTATAAGGGATGAAATACTCCATAGCTTGACGTATCACATCGGATACGGCATCTGCACAGCTCGACGGATTTTCAGAAGAGAAGCAAACCTGCTGCCAAGGATAAGACGCAAAGAAGTGCCGCATCTCATCCCAATCTGCCGACTTGTAACGCCACATCCGCCGTTCACCGCGAGACTCACAGTCAGGTGGGGAGAAGGACGATACAGACTTCACCAGACAGTGATCTGATGTTCCAAGTGGTGAAGAAACTGTTACGATACATCTGTCCGGATCGGTGGTCAGCAGAAGGTCCAGACAATTGGCAGTATGACCAACTACATCAGGCACCCTGGTCGCTTGCTTCACCAGCTGGGAAAGGCCCAACGATACCGCAAAGTTTCGCGCTTCTCTTCCAGCGTGGTCGGTCGTCTGGTATGGGAAAAGCCAGTCTTGGTGGCAGGCGTTAAAGTCCCCCAGAGCGACAAGCTGCGCATCAGGGTGCCGATGCAGAGCCTTATCGGCGGCTTCACTGAGCTGGTCAAACATTCGAGTCGTCTCCTGATCACCGCTGTGCGATCGGTAGACACAGGCATAGACGATTTTGTCCATACCAGTGTCCACCAACAGCCATAGCGTGGAAAAATTTGGGTCTTCAAGGTGACGGAGACGCTGACAGCAGATGTCATTACGGACGTACACACATACCCCGGCACGCTGCAGAAAATGATGCTCCAATGAGTATCCCGGGTAGTTGAGGTACGCCGCATCTGACGGACATCTAATCTGAGTCTCCGTCAAGAAAAGCAAGTGTGGCTTGTCAGTCTCTAGATGGTGGTGGACCGCATCGAGATTGGAGTGCAGTCTTCGAATATTAGAGAGGTGCACTTTGAAAGAGAGGACGTGCATCCGCTGTACACACTTACTTTTCTTTTTACGTTTCATAATTTTTTTTTAATGGAGTGAATAGTGTTGATGGAAGATGGCAGTTGAGCGAGGTGATGCGATGTTAAACCCAACAACACAACCAGAGTTGCCGCGCCAATGGAAGGTTAATCTGGAGACTGCGGGGACGCCCGAACCCCCCCAGGGATCGCCATCGGGTCCTCTCATCCGGTCGCCAACCGGCACGATGGGGCCACCCTGGGATTTTTCGCAGTTGGCGGGGCAGCTTTTCATGTGTGGCTGGCACACTACTTGGGCCCCCAACTACCTGCGGTCGGCCAGCGGAGCACCGTGCTTCGGATCCCGCTACCCTCCACGATCAAACGTGCGACGCAACAACAGCTGGTGCATCATACCCGTTATACATCGCAACACAACTGCTCAGACCCAACTTCCACCGTACGGCTTCACCAAACATCATGCCGGAACACGACGGATCGCTTGGCGGCATGGCTTTGTCTGGTGGGTGGTAACTTTGAAGACGGCAGCCGATGCTATGGCCTACCACCGCATTTCCTGCTCGTTTAGCACTACCCAGGGGACACGTGTAGGGTGGTCAGTACTAAGTAAATCCTACGGACGCGAGCAGTTCATCCCCCAAAAACGAAAAAACGTACGAAATTCTTCCTGCTCCGCGTCCGAGCTTTAGTGTGGCAATAAGATTTCTATTCACAATATTTGTACGTGCGTAGTACATATATATCGATGATTTGTACAAGCAAGTGCGCTGGAATAAAAATACCAAAGGCTTTCTCAACAATTAAGTTGAACTTACAAGAGAACTTAATTCGGTGTCTGTTTTAAGTATGAAAAGGTGCCATGACTGATGGTGTAATGCCTGAATGTTTTCCACAAGCGTCATTATCAAGGACCAAAAATTTACTCTAAAACATGTTAATTGCACCCAATGAAGGAAACAAATTTCTCATGTACGAAAACAATTGAAAAGGTCCTCAGTTATTTTTTAAACGCCGCCTTAAAACCATAATATTTTTGCTGTTTTAAGCCTCCAAGGTGAAACAATTACCGCGCGAACCATGGCAGACTCCTCCAGTAAATCTTTTAATATTTTAACGGTCTTACTCTAATTAGAACTCGAGTTAATTACCTAAGACTTGAGGAGTTCTTAACACCGCCATTAATTTCATATTTCAGATCGATCGTTAATAATGGAACTTAAAACATGAAAACTTCGGCACACAAAAACTCGCAACGAATCGAAAAATCTATTATAAAACACTTAACGTTAGGAAGTAGTTGGTAGTTGAAGCACTACTCGCGATCACTTCACTTCTCATTTATTTTAACGATTAAACTCCAATTATAAAACCTTTGTAAAATTTTACTACAGCGTAGTATTTGATTTTCACGTTTAGGGGAGTTTTGGCGTGCATTCATTACAAACGAAACGCCACAGGTAAAGTTTGATCCCAAAAACCCAGCAGAATAATATTTCAGCTTTATGAATTATATTTTTCAATCCCTGCTTATGCGTGCACGTTTGCGAAGCACTTAGCATTCAGCCTGCCCGACCAGTTACTTTATAGACAAATATTTCACTCTAACATACGAGCAACGCAAATAATACCGAGCATTTTTTCTCCACATTTATTATTTTCCTTAGTCCTTTGAAGTTGGCACTATATTTAATGCCGTGTTAGTTTTTATTTTTCCACTCGGTCCTACAATAGACACCTTAGCGCTTTACACGATGCACTCAACAATGAAATTATTGTCGTACGTGGCCACTTTTAAACGTCCATATATTAAGACTTTCAACTCGTTTCGTTTTATTGCTTGAGAGCAGAGGCACCCCTAGAAGACTAAATAAGACTTAAGAGCTCTTATAATAGACACCGCTATTTGTCTCAGCACCAATTTAGCGTTCGACTTACAACTTAGTCTGCGAGTTAATATTCTAACAAAAACAAAGACGTAATTTTCCCGTCTTTGACTGGTTGAGAACTTAAGTACGACACAGTGTACCATCCCGCTCTCGAAATACTGACACTCTATTAAGGGCATCAGAGTGAATAAAATGGAAATAATAACAGAACCTTTGCTTTGTACTTTCATGGTCTCCATTTTCTGATAGGTTACAAGAAACACCATCTAGTATTTTTAAACCTTTAACACAATATTTAGTTCCATGTTGATACCATCAACGGTACATTCTTAACTTTGAGCAGCAAAATGGGCACTACAGTATTTATTCTTGTATCCGTTCAACAGTTTTGTTAAAATTTCATAAAATTCTGATTTCAGGATTTTTTTAGGTAGGAAATAATCCTAGGTCTTCTCTTGCTTTAGGGAGGAGCGGGAGGGCGTATTAGACTTCTACTGACCAAAATCCACGCATATGTTCCTTTTTTGCCTTGCGTTTCAGGACCCCGGGGGTTCCTTCCAGAAGCGAACCTATGGCCCCAGATTTTTTTTTTTATAGCAGGTAATTTCATCCAATGACATCCTCCGCTATTGTCAGATAGTGTCAGACTTTTACTGACTAAAAACCTACCCCGTTCCTCCTTTGCCTTGGTTTCAGGGCCCTGGTATGCATTTTCATACCTCCCCAGAGCCTCAAATTAGGCTTCGACCCTACTGGGCCCCTATATTTTGCTGACGACTCCTTGAGGCGCACAGGAACAGTGCGCTACGTAAACGACTTGGGCTCGGTCCGTTCTGTTACTGGACGGACAGACAGCGAACTACCCATTGCCCGCCGTCCGCAAGCCCGAACCTACGATGGGCGGAAATTGGGATCGGATCGGCAGCGGAGTTTCGCCCCGGCGTTGCATTTCCACGCGCAGGTCGTGCATGCGTGCAAGGACTGTTTCCTCCAGATCCCATGGTGGCAGCAGGTCAGCAAGGAGACTCGCCGCTTCGCGAGACACCGTGCGGTATCCTCGTATCATTCGTATGGCCATGACCCTCTGGCAGGCATTCAGCTGGGCTGCCGGTCGCTTTCGCAGTGATGGCGCCCACAACGGCGCCCCATAAAGGGCATATGGACCGAACTTTGCAAGCGTAGATCTTCCGGCAGGAGGCGTCTGGACCCCCCAGGTTCGGCAGGAGCCGCTTGAGAGCAGCCCCAGTCCGATTAAGTTGGGGAGCCAGACGTCGGAAGTACGCCTCGAAGTTCCACCGGCTGTCGAGGACGAATCCCAGGTACTTCATCGTCGATCCGACGCCTTATGACTTAAATGTAGATGAGAACGGAAAATTACAATTTTAAAATAATATCTAGAAGATAAGAGAAAAAGATAAAACAGCTGCTTCACATCTACATCTATTTTTTTTCTATTCTTCTTTCGTAAGTATGCTGGGTATTCTGGAAGAGATTTTTATAGAAATAAGCATCACCTATGTACTCTTCCCCACGGCGTCGTCACCTTCCGTTTGGCGCAGGTGCTGACCGAGCACGGCAAGTTCGGTCCGTACCTGTACAAGATTCGTGCGGAGACGACGCCCGGGTGTCGCCACTGTGCGGACCGCCCGGTGGACACGGTGGAGCACACAGTCGAGGTGTGCCCCGCTTGGGAAGAGCAGCGCCGTGTCCTCGTGGGGGCGATCGGCGGCGATCTCTCGCGCCGGGGCTTGGTTCAAGCCATGCTCCGGAGCGAGGAGGAGTGGCAGGCGGTCGCCTCCTTCTGCGAAGCAGTAATGCTAGTAAAGGAGGAGGCCGACCGCCTTAGGCAAAGGCGGACACGCCGCCGCCGCCGCCGGGTTTCCGATCCCAATTTCCGGCCACCGTAGGCGCGGGCTCGCGGACGGTGGGCAATGGGTAGCTCGCTGTCCGTCCGTCCGGTAACAGACCGGTCCGAGCTCAGGTCGTCTACGGCGCGCATCGTTCCCGCGCGCCTCAAGGAGTTGTCAGCATACTGTAGGGGTCCAGCAGGGCCGAAGCCTACTGGGGCCAAAGGTTATGTGAGACTGTCACCAAAGGCCCCAGGATAAAGGCAAGGAATGGAAAGGTAGGTTTTTTAGTCAGTAAAAGTCTGACACTGTTTCCCGCCCCACCCAAGGGCGGGATTCGTCATTGGATGATTTTTACCTAAAACAAAAAAAAAAAAAAAAAAAAAACCTATGTACTCTTTCTATCTTCTTTTCTTTTATTAGTGTGTTGAATTTTTAAATAAATAAATAAAAAGGTATAACGGGAAAAATGGGTTTGAATTTAAAACCAGTTGATTAACATATTTGAAAAAGGATGTACTTGCTTTTGATTTGCTTTTGAATTTGAATTTTGTGAATATTTTTAGATAATTCTGCTGCATATTGCCATAGCTCCATGATGATAAAACTGATGAAGAACTCAAAATAGGCAATATGGTTAAACCAATTTTGTGAATATTTTGCAAACAAAGGACGGTATGCGGCCGCATCTAAACTATCATTAAATATACGAGTATGTATAGATGGTTCATTGTTGAATTATGCTATAATAAAGGAAAACTGCTGGTTATGCGAAGAACTATTGATACTGGTATGTCTAATTTTATCGTTAATTTAAATAGATTATCTACATTTTCATTTTCTTTTTTAAGTTTATACGAATACATGGAACTTCTATCACAATTGCTGGAAGCAATCAAAACTGAAAACAAGAGTAAAAAAATTCACGAATTACATAATATTTTAATTTATATTCGGAATGTCTATCAAAGAAACAGTGAAATTCAGGCAATAGTGGTTGATAACTAAATGTAAATCATTAACAGTTTACATAGCCCATAAACTTTTTGAACTTCAAAATATGAATCTGAAGTCCGGAAGGGCTGAGGTTTTGAAACTGATGCTTTCCGCTATAATGGGCGATCATAACTCACTACCTCATCTTTTTGGCAATAAGTAAAATTCTAAAAAGGTTGGCAAACAAATCATTGAAAGTTTTAAGGAGATGATGATTATTTTTTATTTTTATTTTATCACTGTGCAATTTTTTTTTAATTTTTATTTAATTTATAGAGTATAAAAAAAATGAGGAAAAGTGCATCTAAAAGTGAATTCCCTCAAAATGGTCTTCACGCTCTATATACAGGTATATAAAGATTCGATTATTGTCTATCAAAATATGGATGTAAAATAAAATATGCCACCGGATTATACAAGAAAGGAGGCAACTTTTTAAGCAATAATCTTATATTGGAACCAGATGAAAAATTAAAAGTTGTGAATTTAGCAAAATGAAAATACATAAAATACAAAAAAAAAAACGATAACAAACATGATGTGTATTTAAAACCGTGTTAAAAGTAAACGAAAAATAATTTAAGCCGAAGAATTAAGTATACTCAAAAACCAGCGTCATATTGGAATTGAACAAATGCAGAAAATAGTAAGTCCGCTTTATTTAGTCAAAAATGTAAAAGAAATCAAGAAGAATTTGTACAAACCGAAATATTTATTGAAAATAATTCAAAACGACATGAAAACTTCATCTTATGTCTCGTCTAGGCCCAGCTACAAAGGCTTTTGTAATAATATCTATTGATCCAGTTGGAAACATTAAAGTTTCGGGATCAACCAAGAGATATTTATTATTTTATGGAACTAATCGCGCATAAAACAGGAATTGAAGGCACGCTCTTGACCGGCCTAATACTCTTAATTAATTTGAAAGAATTCAAATAATTTTAGAATAACAAGGTAAATATGCGAATAGTATTTACAAAAGTAAGTCACAAATTAAAGCGGCCTTAATGAAAATACTTAATGAAATCCAGATTATAATATATTAAATAAATGGGAAAGATAAAAGAAAGCCTGGACAACAATAATTTGAGAATACGTTACATGTACTCACAGGTATTTCATTTATATTTCGTAGGGTACAGAGGCCACAATTCTACCTAACTAATTGAGGTAAGGAAAAACCAATTATGACTAAATTAGAGACTTTTAACTGAAGATTCTTAACTATTACAAGTTTGATAAACACACTGTTTAATATGTTGTTAATAAGGTTTATGTGTAATATGTAAAAAAAAAACACTAAACAAGATCACAAAATTTGTTTCATACCATTGTACGAGTACCATGTAACTAAATTGATTTACGGGTGTACAAAATTCATTCGGTTGAAAATATTGGTATCTTTATTAAAAAATTTCCTAAAAAAAATACATATTTTTTTTGTATGATTTTCTAAAAATCACGCAATTACGTAATAAAACACCCCCAGGCGTCCGATGGGTTAAGTTCCTACATTAGCAGAAAAATCACAAGAGGAAGACCAGAGAAAATTTAAATGAGATAAAGAGAAAAATGAAAGAAAATTATGCTACAAGTTTTTTCATCTTTTAGTTTATTACAAATTTTACTGCAAAAGAAATGAATTGCATTTTATTCATTTAAATTTTGATTCGTTCCGTGCGATCAGTAGAGCCGTACTTAGTCCTGTCAGAGAGATGAAGGCAGATGCCAAGGCTTTTTTTTGGATAAGTAAAGTAGTTATTATTTTAATAAATGATGGTTGATGGTAACTAAAGGTCAAATGTCGTTTTCTTGATTTTGGGTAAGAGATATTCCTATTATAATATATGTAGTCAGACAGGGAAATGTCACAGTTAACATATTACACCACCAATACTACCACCGCCCACCGCCACCGCCTACATCACTTTCAACTGTAGGAATTGGTCGGAAGTACTTTTCACCAGGAACCTAAAAATAAAACCGTCGGTCGGTAGGTTTTTTGTGATCATTTTAGAAGCATATTTTTTACTGTTTCTAGGAACTTATAAATAGATATTAAAACGTTTCTTTTTTTAAATAATAATAAAAGAAACGCATTTTAACTTAATATTATAAATATTTTTGGCTGTTTTTTATTTTAGTTATTTACAATTCAAATTTTACAGATTTAAAAAACACTTAAATAGCCTTATAAATATGTATATATAACGGGAAATCGGGAGACCGGGCTGTTGCATCTGATTGCTGATTCGTGACCTCGTCAGCGCGGTAATCTATATTGGGCGTTGAACTTCAGGAAACTTTGAAATTAATACACTGTAGCGATGACTGTTCACTACTTTAAGTATACAGACACTTAAATTACGTAAACAATAGACGATTACAAAAATAATTAGCGATTTAGAGCCAATGGGTTTGCGAGTGCTCAAAACATGCAACGGTTGTCAACTACCCTACGAAAAATTGACATCACGTTCGCCCATCATGACATACGCAACTCCATTCGGTGTTACCCGTTCTTAATTAAAATTACCAGAATCTCAAAATCAAATCGAATAATTGTTAAAAATAACAAAATAATGACAGATGATTTAAGCGTAATTTAGACGGTACGAGTTTCTCGAACGTTTTGTTCGAGAAAATCGTACGCAATAATCGTAAGCAATAATCGCCATGACATTATCGTATCAAAGTGTTTAGACACAGGTAAGAAATAAATTCGAGTCGAGAAACTCGAACCGTCTAGGTATGAATGTTTAGACGGAGATGCTTTTTTGTTCTTACGATTATCGTACGTTCGAGACGAGAAACTCGCACCACCTAGGTATGTGTTTAGACGATGACATTTTTTCTATGCTCTTACGATTCTCGTATGTTCGAGGCGAGAAACTCGTACCGTCTAAATTGCGCTTTAAAAAAGTAACAAAACAAATTACGATTCTCCAAATCAACCGATTTTCATTATTTTAATAATGTCACGCGTCGTAGAATATACGTCGTCAGTACTTATTAGTTTTTATTTTTATTTCTGTATGTGTAATGGTGTACAATAAAGTATATAATAATAATAATATTCCTTCCTCTGGAGCCCTAACCACTGGTAGCTTGGACCCTGCTCCCGACACCGGCGGACTACTGTTTTTATATTTTTAAATGTTTTTTTATAAATATATATTTGTATTCATAAATATTTAAAAATAGAAAAATATGTAAAGAAAAAAAAATAAAGGAAATAATAATATAAAATATTGTACAAATTTTACTCCTATTCCACTGCAAAATTATACCCTGATTAGAATTGAATTGTCAAAGTAGCGATGCCCGCACAAATGCGTTGTCATCGCTCATTATAAACAAAATGATACGCCAGCCATAATTATGAGCATCTGTCTATGAAGGATGGTGTTATGTACCGCTGAGTGGGTGCTCCACCGGATACCGAGGGTCCTTCGCCCACAATTTACACAGAATATTATTCGGTGATGCTCAGACTACTTGTCTCGAACCACTTTGTAACAACCTCAATTGAGCGAAAGCGAATTCAAATGTATTTAACATTTACGCTCAATACTACCGCCTTTTAAGCTATAATTTGTGAAAAAAGTGTTCAGTCAGAGCCTTAAACGATAGCTGTTACTTGCTCATTTAAGTGTTTTTTGCTTCGCGAACTCATTTTGTAGGACTTTATTCCCGATTCAAAAAGTGCTGAATGAATCTTGGTGATCTGAAAGGTCTAATCTCGTATATATTTAAAAATAGTCGTGAACATTAATCATATTTTCCACTTCGTAATTTAATGAACAGTCTGTAATTAAAAACTGAAT
This sequence comes from Leucania comma, assembly GCA_958295575.1. Taxonomy (NCBI): domain Eukaryota; kingdom Metazoa; phylum Arthropoda; class Insecta; order Lepidoptera; family Noctuidae; genus Leucania; species Leucania comma. The sequence continues at coordinate 12,133,639 of OY282468.1, forward strand.
CGGGATTAGCACATTCAATAAACGAAATGCAGGAAAATACAATTTATCGTTGGCAGTATCTGTAACACGGCTCGGGTAAAACTCATTAATTGTATTTATCAATAAGAAACAGATGATGCAAATAGTACTGTTTAAATGAAACTAAATTAAAAATAACTTGGTGCATTGCTTGTATCGTGTGCGATGTATTGAGTTTTTATGCTACCCCTGCAGGCAGTCAATCCGTGACCGCATTGTAACGGCTCTCGGAAAATAAAAACAAATAAAAAGGAATAATGTTTTATTTCAGCGTTGACAGTGCATCCGCTGCTCAGTGTAAATGTTGATGGGTAAATGAAATGGTGGAGTTCTGGGTCGTAGACTCAATTCATTCATTGGCCTGTCGGTCTAGTAGCTAGTGGCCCTGACTGCTATGCCGGAGGTCGTGATTTCAATTCCCACCAAAGACAAAGGCTTGCTATCACACAACCTTTTGTACGGTGTCTGGGTGTAACTTATCTATAATAGTATGTATTTAGAAATATATATAAGTATGTTTAACAGTTATCTAATAATCATAGCACAAGCTCTGTTTAGTTTGAGACTAGTTGGCGTTGTGTGAAAGTTGTGGAATATTATTATTATTCTAGTATTGTTAGGTAGTACTCGTATTATACTAATTACTAATTTTGCTTCTGTAATTTTAAATTCCTGTAGTGTTTTTTATTTTTTGAAGTACAAAAATAATACATCTATCTATTTATCCTTTAAGTCGTATAAAATCCAAGGGTCCCGCGCCAACCTAGAGCGAGAAAAGTCAATGGATGAATGATTTTTCATCTATAAAAAATGGATCCGGGGCTTACTGAATTTATGTACTTATATCCGAATATAACTAAAATATACTAACAGACAAATTATAATTATATGCATCGACATAAGTAACATTCCATCGTTACTTATGTCGATGCTTTTCCTATATCCCGTCTTCCCAGCTCGTCCTGCTGTGCTGGTGCTGCTGTTGCGGCTGCGAATAAAACCTGAAGCGACGGAAATATAATAATCCCGTCGGCAGTTACATTTCGAGGTCATTTTGTCAGTTGGTCATTACACAAGTACTGCTCATACACTTTTTATAGATTTATCCAAATCTAGTATAATCGTACAACTACACTTTGCGTGATGAAAGGGCTGGCTTTTACTTGGCTAGAGACTAAAAATGAAGGCGAAGATGTGGCAATGCTGCCAGTCTTTTGGGCACACTTACTGTCAATAACAATATGAAAGAATAGGTAGGGAATTTTTGTTAGAAGTTTATACTTGTATATTACTATATTTTATTATTATTATAGAACTAAAAATTATTAAAAGGACTTAAGTATACTTAGTTCACGACACTTTTACTACACTTACTAACTACACTTTTCATACTTACTACACTATACTTTTTAATAATGTTTAGTTGCTTAATTTGTGTAGATTACTATCGCCAGCACACATGTCAAGTTTTTTTCTGAACAAGCAAAAGTAGTTATAGCACATATGACACAAATACGGAAAATATTACTTCATAACATTTCTATCCTCTCATATACGAGGTGCTTACGCGTTGTTAACGAATGCTTGAGGCTCCGCTATTGAGGACACGCCTTTATGCCACTCTAGTGATACATGGTGCTCCCTGACACCGTAAATAATAGTAAGTGTTCATATAAATATCCGCAATCATTGAGGGACACACCCAAAGATATTCTTAGAAGTTTGCCATTAACCAAACAGGAAAATTTGCTGATGTACTTTGCGAATAGTTTTAATTTGTCTTTACCTTGCTCTTGGCGAGGGAGCAATCAAATAACAAAGAAGAAAATAGGTTAGAAACACAAAAGTTCAGAAGCCGTACGAGTGAACTATTTGACGTATTAGGTTCTGCTCTTGTGAAGCATAACATTGATTGAAATCGTACGTTTCTGACTGTAGTAAAGACCGTAAAACAATGTGTTTTTGTCCTAAACATATTTTCTACACCTTTTTTTATGGTAGGTAAAATCATCCAATAACAAATCCCGCCCTTGGGCGGAGCGGGAAGTAGTGTCAGACTCTTACTGACTAAAAACCTACCCCGTTCCTTCGTAGCCAATGAATTGCTATGTTTTTTTATGAATTCTCATGGTTTTTTTTTATGTTTCCCTTTATAATCTGAATGAATTTATATGGTAGTTTTAAATTTCTAATTTATTGTTCATGCATGAGGTGTTTACCAGTAAGTGATTGTTGCGCTGTTGTTTAAATTTATATGATTATGTGTTATGTTATTGTATTCAGTGTGTACAATTGTTGGTGAACCTAATTTAACCTTTTGAATACCGTAATTAGAGACACAATAGAAAGACAATAGGTGTGCGGACGCCGGCATCCTCTCGGGGAATAATGAATTAATAAATAAATAAAAATAAGTTGACCCATGACCCCAGTAGGCTTCGACCCTGCCTGCCTGCAGTTAGCAGGCTGGGCCTCTTCGGTGTGCTGACAGCTCCTTGAGGCGCGGGGGAAAAGAACGCGCCGTCGACGACTTGGGCTCGGTCCGGTCGGTTACCGGACGATCGGACAGCGTGCTACCCATTGCACGCCGTCCGCAAGCCCGTGCCTACGGTGGATATTTTCTACACCTCATTTATAGGATTATCTAAGCAGAAGCTGACTGATTGAACTATCAACGCACAACCGTAGCTACTGGGACTAAGAATGTGAAATTTTGCACAAGATTTCCTTTAGTGACGTAGGCGAGGATTTTCTGAAATTCACCTCCTATATGGACGCAACCGGGGTATAAGTTTGTACGTAGAAACCTACTTACATATGGGCAAAACCGCTGGTAGAAAATAGACGTCTACCTACAAAATCAATGCTTGTTTAAATCGAACAAAAAAAAACAAACAACATACTTTCTTCAATCGACTCTTGTTTCCCTGAACCTTTTTTAAAAAAGATACGTAATACTTACAGAATATTAAGCTAAACACAGTCATCAAAATCCGTTCAGCCTCTCATGTGGGTGGGAACCAACAAAACAATTTAAGGGCACTTCCTTTTATATCGCACGGCGGAGTCACGAAGAGGTAAACTTACCAACATACTCGTATATATAAAAAGGTGGTATATATTTCGGCCTTCGCTTTTATTATTTGTTGTGTGTTAATATGTTCACTTTTTTATCTCCCCAACCCTTTAGTACCTAACCATCGCTGTCAGCTATAAAATAGTTTATGAACAAAAGAAAATCTTCAAAGGATATTTTTAAGCTTTTTGAAGGTAAACCTAACTTTAATGGAAGGAAAAATAAAATTGGAAGAACACTGAATTCAATTCTTTTTATGGTTTTCATCGAAGGAACAGGAAAATTGACATACTCTAATGATATCAGCATGTAAATTTTTTTAACTTTGTTTATTGCAATAATGTATTTTGAATAATTTATGTTGTTAATAATTGTAATTTTATTTGACTTAGATTATTTTTATGTAATATATTTCTATATTGGCTTTTTAACAATTTTTTGCCTGTACTATGGATTTTTACCTGAAATAAATGTTTTTATAATATTGTTTTTTAGTTTTCAGAAACAGAACTTTACATAATTCGATTCCATTTACTTTTTGTGTAATTGAAAAAGTACTTACGGTAACGTATGTTTGCTTGCCCGTCGATGTTTATTTACTTACCTTCCCCACAACAGTGAAGTTCTCACAGACCAAAGCTGATTTAATTAGCGTTGTTGGTACAGTTGGCGGTGCTTGCAAATAATCTGAGTTTAGCTCCGAGGGCACCTCGACTAAACCTTTTTCTTTGGAACTCCTTCCTTTTTCTTTATAGCTAATAGACTCGTAACTGTGAACTCTTTACTTTAAGCTAGGCGTTAATTAATTATCAAGCACTGTACTGTGGAAACTACTTCTGAGTAATTAATTGGCTTTCCATTTAAAAGTCTTGAACTTCCTTGGAATTCAGATTTAAACCTCGAGAGATTATTTTGCGGGTTCTAGTATTTTTGGAAGTTAGATAAAAGTTCTAGATCCAGTTCGGTAATAAGTTTTAGCATTAGGTATTGTCTGTAAGTGACTTATTATTTATGGTATTATAATAATATATACCTGCCTACTACTTAAGAGTTGGCATAATTCCACACAACGGACCCATTCATAAACCACAAGTTTCCTTACTTAAAAGAGGCTTTATAACCCTTTCAAGCAGAAAACTTTCTTCATTGCACCCTGAATACAATAAGTATCGCAGCTCTCCCCTTGGTTGGAATTTAAAATACCTGATAACACAGCGGCTTTGAAAATAAAGTTACTTTATCGATCATAATCGCATTTTCTACTTTTACCTTGCAAACCACTCTAGTTAAGTAGACATTTATGACAATGGCACGGCGTAATAGGTACTCCTCTGTCATATTACGGTTTCACTTCATGGAATATATCCGCAACCCTATCCCGGGCAACACGCATCGACTTATTTTTAAATGAAATTGGGCATTTCATTACTTATCGGCGCTCGCTTATTCGTAAAAGAAACAAATGACAAAATACTAATATTTGACAACGCCGTCTAGTCTTAAGCTAAACAGAGCTTGTGTTATAAGTACTAAACAACTGATAAACATACATATATATTTCTAAATCATCAGCCTCCTCTCTAAGAGAGGGAATGGGCTGTTATCAACCACGCGGGAAAATTCATACATATTATAGATAAATTACACCCAGACACAGAAAAAATGTTCATGCTCATCAAAAAAACATTTGTCCTGGGAGGGAATCGAACCCACGACCTCTGGCATTGCAATCAGAGTCACTAACCACAAGACCAACAGGCCACTCCAAAGTAAATACTGTTTTGTAAACCGCGTTGTTGACTCTCCACTTGACCCAAGCACTGCATTTTGCCTCAGATACGGCATCAGCATTGCTATTTTGCGTGGCAATGCCCCCAGTCCTTTGGGAAAATAACCAGTTCACAACAATGCGAAATTGCGGAAAAGATTTGAACGCCATATTTTAAAATATTAAGGTATTTCAGTTTATTTTTTTACGTATATAGAAAAATACAGATAGCCGAGTGTTTATTAAATATGTCAGTAGTACTTATGAAGCATATTTCTTTTGAAAACAAATGTCACCCTCACTTGGAATTAATCCTGTATCGTTGGTGCGTTCACGAACTGAACTGTGACCTCCACACCCGGAACAATCCGATCGTCCGGTAACCGACCGGACCGAGCCCAAGTCGTCGACGGCGCGTTCTGTTCCCGCGCGCCTCAAGGAGCTGTCAGCACACCGAAGAGGCCCAGCCTGCTAACTGCTGGAAGGCAGGGTCGAAGCCTGCTGGGGTCAAGGGCCGTTTTCTGAGAGGAAGGCTCAGCCCCGGTACTATAGGCAACGAAGGAACGGGGTAGGTTTTTAGTCAGTAAGATTCTGACACTACTTCCCGCTAAACCCAAGGGCGGGATTAGTCATTGGATGATTTTACCTACCATAAAAAAAAACACCCGGAACAATTATACAACCTTATTTTTAGTATATGCGAAATCCGAAACACGGGTCTAATATTTCTATGCAAACAATCTATGCACAGAATTTCATAATATCCTGAAAAATCACAAACATGAGCTTGTTTTGTTCACACAAAAGTCACGGGGCCATCCGGGCTACCCTGGCACCCAAAACCCGTCATGACCTGGCGTGACCTGTATTGTACTTAGTGTCGGTGGTGTTCAACTTGTGACAGTTTTAAAAACATTTTTTTGTGAAATATTTTTGGGAAAAAATATAACACGGTGTAAAAATTACTAGAATCGATTCAGTTACTGATTCTGTATTCAGGTTTCACATTTACTAAAAATAATCTAGTGTGTAGAGCATAATAATATAAATATTTTCAACTAACATCTTTACACACGAAACAGGAAGCTTTTTTTTTAAGTTGGATTATTTAAAATCATCTATGAATTCTCTCGCTCTCGGGCAGAGAGGGATTTCTTGATGTCTGCAAGCTCCCACCTACGGTGGCTAAGCCACTGCTACAAACACATAATTTGGACAACAAAAAAAAATTCTGCAATTTTATTGCTTTTTTCTATCGGTTTATCTCGACGACTATAACAGTGTTATCTTTGAAATTTCTTGAATGACAAAGCGGGGCGGCTCAATAACCATCCAATTTGCATAACCTAATTTCTCGTGGCTCCGTCAAATTGCTGACAGATCTCAGAGCCTACGATCATAATGGATGGGACGTCGATTCCGATAAGACCGTAAACTGACAAGAATATATCTGGTCATTAACAAACGCTACGATGTTAGTAGCCATATATCAGTTACTGCCCATACGAGCGTAAATAGCTTTAGTTTATACGCAGTATGGCCGCATTTTGCAGTAATTCTAAAATAAATTGAGATGTATTTATATAAGCGGACGTAATGCCACAATGCAAAAAGCAGCAGAGGTTTGCCTGCTGCGGTTTCCCCGTTCGATTACAATTGAGGTGTCTTCAAGGCTTTGAGAATAGGCTCCTAATAAATTAGTGCGCCTCACCATCGACGATTGCATTACAGCTTATCATCATGTAGGATAACAGTCAATCACTAGTTTATATTACTTAAAAAAAAGACTTGTTTTATTTTAATGATAGACAAAAGCAACGAACGATTAAATCAACCACGTTATAAATAAAAAAAAACATATGCTTAATTATTAAGCTACTTAAATAATTATATAACTCTTAAGTTGATTGTACCTACGATAATTTTAAACAAATTCAGAATTGGGCCACTCGTCGTGACCACAATATTTGACCACTTAACTCGCGCCGTCCAGCTGCCCGTCCTATTTACTGGCTGATGCGGACGGCAGATATTGTTATGGCTACATCTCGCCGCGTTCCGAAATGTACAAAAAAATTAAGAATCTTTTTCATGGTAAATCCTTATCTGTGTTTCTTTTCCCTCTTGGGACATAAAATTTTTCGAGAAATTGTATGATATCTTTACAAAATTGTATTATTTGTATTTCTATATACATAACTTCACGCCTGTATTCCCGAAGGGTTCGGCAGGTGTATTTTGGTATATCCACGTTTAAATTACACAAGAATATATCTTGTCATATATATGATGTCACATCCCATGGGGTCCCCATGTCCAGTTAGGACTGCGGTTTGTTGGTAAGAGTTATGGCGATTTTGGAACGTAAAGGGCTCCTAACAGAACATAGATGGACTTCAGTCTGCTGCAATTTTCCCATCCAGTTATAATTTAGGTTTCTTCAGGGCTAGACTGAATAAGCTCTTAATAAACTAGTGCGCCTCAACATCAACGATTGCATCACTAGTTGCCATCTGGTGGGATCGTAGTCGAGCACTAGTTTTTATCAACGAAAAAAAAAAAACAGTAAAGTCTGATGCCCCCCTCTTCTCAGTGCAGTTCACACCTAAAAAAAAATAGTCTATTGCTGCACTATCAACGGAACCTAAAAAAAACTCCACGCTGTAACTAAGAAATTCCAGATGCAAAGGCCTAGTGCCATTTTTTCCAACTTAGCAATCAAAATCAAACCAACGAAATAATCTTTGTAGCGGTATTAGTTCTGTTACAAACTAGCCAACGATATTCGACAACGAAATGTAAAACCTAAAAAGTATTAAACAAACAAGAATCCTTATCAATACAGCGATTTTGTACCAAATATATAAGAACACTTCGACAATATGGTAATAGATAAAGCAAACAAAAAATGCCCATTCCATTGTTTGCCAAATCACTCATGTGTTTTGTTTGATGTTTGGGGCCGATGTGTGTAGCTTTATCTCCGTTTGTAACCCATGAGAGTTTGGACAGAAGGCTCGATATGTGTCAGTTCAGAAGGTTTGTGTGCGATGAGGTTGACTTGAGAGACAAGATCTATGATAGTTAATCGTAGTACGACTGGCCTTTTGATCTAGTGGTTAGTGGTCCTAACTGCTATCCCAGAGCTCGTGGATTCGATTCGCACCTAAGATACGAGTAAATGTTTGTGTGATGAGCATGATCATTTGTTCTGTGTGATAATGTGTATGTATTTACAAATTCATGAGTATTTTTTTCAGTTATCTAGTACTATTATATTATAGCACAAGTTCTGCTTAGTTTGCGACTAGATGGCGATGCGCGAAAGTTGTGGAATATCATTATTATCATCCCACATATCTAGACAATTTAATCGTTGCAGCCTCCCGACATGATTGATTGAAGTGCCAATCATCGAGGTCAAGAGATTCTTGAAGTCCACAACGACATATCTACACAAATTATGTTCTAATCGAGGGATAACTTATTATTATTAGTTTTTAACCAACTTCACCCAATCCCCAAGCGAACACGCGTTCGCGCGTAATTTTGCGCCATTCGTTTAAACACCAAGCGAACGCCGGCTTTCGTATAAATTGTAAAAAATTAGCGTTTTTCATAGAGTATTTATCCAAGAACGTAAATAAAAAGTTCTTCATAAAGTAGCCTGTATATAAGCAAACCTTTTCGGTATTTTTTTTTAATCCCTATATATAACTAAATATAGACGCGAAAAATATGTAACGGAACTCCTCATATTATCGATTCTATGAGGAGTTCCAGTCATAGGATCATTCCTATGATTCTATGAACTGCTATGAAACAGAACTCTCGTAACAAGTAAAATTGCTTTATTTATATGTCTAGCTGTTGATGACTGACCGAAAGAAAAGAGAGTGGTTACGTTGACCGTTATCCTACCAATTTTTAAAATTAAATTTCCAAAAAAAAACGACTTTAATTTTATATTACAGTCGTAGTATAAAATATTATTAATATAAAATATTGAAAATAAGTATGTTAGGGTCGGGTTCATGTAAAAATTTACGCAGAAATGCACAGATAAATTCACTAGGTCAGAAGCTTGAACTAACCTAGTTAAGTCACGTGACCCATGTACAAACTTCATCAGCATAAAACCTTGATACATGCAATGTATTTCTGGTAATATCACGGAAAACATGGTGGAAAATAACTGGTAAAGACCACGGTAACATAGCATTCATCTGCGGTTATAGTTTTTATCATTTGGTGCTAAGACTTCCTTTTTTTCTTTTTTTCTTGTCGTTTTGACTCAAATCTTGTCCGACCAGTAGGTATGTACATTATGTATGTAGCTTTGCCATTGACCTTGTAGAAGGTTGTTCATGCCGAGCAGGAAAGGAGGTTTTTTTTTTTTTTTTTTTTATGGTATGTAAAATCATCCAATGACAAATCCCGCCCTTGGGTGGAGCGGGAAGTAGTGTCAGACTCTTACTGACTAAAAACCTACCCCGTTCCTTCGTTGCCTATAGTGCCGGGGCTGAGCCTTCCTCTCAGAAAACGGCCCTTGACCCCAGCAGGCTTCGACCCTGCCTGCTTGCAGTTAGCAGGCTGGGCCTCTTCGGTGTGCTGACAGCTCCTTGAGGCGCGCGGGAACAGAACGCGCCGTCGACGACTTGGGCTCGGTCCGGTCGGTTACCAGACAATCGGACAGCGTGCTACCCATTGCACACCGTCCGCAAGCCCGCGCCTACGGTGGCCGGAAATCGGGATCGGAATCCCGGCGGCGGCTGGGGCGAGCGCCCCGTTGCCTCTGCCTGATGCGGTCGGCCTCCTCCTTTGCTAGCATTACTGCTTCGCAGAAGGAGGCGACCGCCTGCCATCCCTCCTCACTACGGACCATGGCCTGAACCAAGGCCCGGCGAGAGAGATCGCTGCCGCCGATCACCTCCACGAGGACACGGCGATGCTCCGCCCAGGCGGGGCACACCTCTACAGTGTGCTCCACCGTGTCCTCCGGGTGTTCCGCACAATGGCTAGAGCAGGAAAGGAGGTAACGAATATCCTGTGTAGAGGCCCCACACTGGCACTATGTTTACCCCTCATTTGGCCAAGGGCGGAATTTGTCATTGGATGATTTTACCTACCATAAAAAATCCCTCATTTGGCCAGCATGCAGGAAGTGGCCAACCTCGATTTTAAAATAATGCCTACTAGAAAATATAGGTACATATGCAATAAACATTCGTGACAAGAACGGTAGCAGAACAATGTACATTATGTGTTCTCTTGCGTGTGGTTTGAAAATACATAATTATATTAAATTGTCTTTGGTGCTGGTACGCAGCGTTTCTAGAAGCGATATCTATAAATATTCAGAAAATTAACAGTTGTATTAATAGTGTTACTGGAAATACTGCGCTAATACTAAAGACTTCGGTTAAATTCGGAGCTTGTGATATAATACCGATAAAACGTACTTGAGTAAAGCCGTTAACGATTCTGAGATCTTACGTACCTATTAATTATTTTCCTGACAAACATATTATTCAGATATTCGGATAGTTATTGTACGAGCGATGATTTTGGTCTTTAGGGTCTCTGCTTAGTTTTTTTTTTTATCTTCTTCTTGTCTTGTTAGGTATATCTTAGATATAAATGAATAGCTGCCCCCCTAGCCAAGTTACAATCATTTCACTTTGCGTTAACGCTTGGAATTGGCCACGCCCCGAACTCCTTTGTTCGAACAAACGAATTAGGGGCGAGGCTAACTCCAAGCGTTAACGCAAAACGAAACGATTGTAACTTGGCTAAGGGGGCTGTTCGTTAGTCTCGCTATAACTCGAGACCGGCTGGACCTATTTGGTTAATTTTGATCTTGAAATATTCGTGATAGTCCACGGAAACTTTAAATGGTGAGAAAATATGGAAAAAATCTCGAGTGCAACGCCATCTCTAATTTAATGTCATTTTATAATGAATTATGGTACCCTATTAATTTTAAGTTCTTAATGTAATTTTATTTTTTGGTGTACAATAAAGAATACATCTATATCTATCTTTCTATCTATGGTGGCTCTGGTAATATCAGTAGATGGCGCTATTCTTGGCAGTTTAGGTAAAAACACAAAACAGAATAAAAAGTATCACAACATTCATTTAGGTGGCACGAAGTTTTCCGGGTCAGCTAGTTTACATATAAAATTTCTACTGTAAGAAATATGAAAGGTGTAAATGTGTATTTCGCAGTTCAATTCCTTCAAATCATGGAGCTGTTCTGATGATGAAGTAAGTAGAGTTATCATCAAAGGAACGACTTAGCATAACAAAATAACCCCATCGTGTTTGAGTTCTTTGAAATAGCCTTGATTATTACTACACCACGTCACAAAAGGCTGTATATGTAGTAGTAAAAATGTTTTTCATTGAAACTCGATTAACTTTTGTACCTACATATAAATAACCGATTTTATTATATTATTGGCTACAATTCGCATATTTGATGTGTTTTTGAGCTTTTATTTTGTATTGTGTTCATTCAATTTAAAATAAAATATTAACGAAGCTATTTTATATTTATAGGTATGTTATATGATTGTGACAGTGAACAGTGCAAATTTTTCTCACAGAACAACAATAGGCACAAATATTCTGGAGTGGCGCCTTGAATGGAATATGCAGCGTTGGAAAGTCTCCCACAAGATGGACCTATGACCTGATGAGAGTCACAGGAATTCGACAGATACGAGACGTGAAGTACTGATCATCATGGTGACGCTTTGGATAGGTATTTGTTCGGCAAAAATCCAAGGTTTACTCTGGACAGAGGATAAGTATTGCCATACAGCGTGGCAAAGCCGAAAGTCTTTTGGACGCCATATTTTGGTTTGTTTGAATTAGTTTAGAGTTTTTATTATTATTTTTTGGTTTTACTGCAATTATTGTTAGATAATATATTGTTCATTCACATAGCTTACTAAATACGAACCAAAATAGAACTGGAGTCCTTTTGCACTTGTTTTACATTTTCGAAACAAAATAATGCTAAGATGCTTTCTTCGCATTCCAAAGCTATAATGTGAAAAATCTATTTTCTTTAAGAGATGTTCAGCTGAGAATGTTTCACAGCTCGTATCATGGAGGTAGGTGCAAGTCTGGAAAGGATTTAGTTTCAGAATTCAGTTCCTATTCGTATCTTCGTGTTTGCACTTAACTGTGCTGTTTGAAGGTAATAGTAGCATCCTCAAAATTTCTACTTAAGTAATTTTGTTCAAGATCAGGATTCCGTTCCCAACCACACTTGAAACACGTAGTAAGGAATTAAGTTAAAATTTAACTTAACATTTCAGCTTCCGTTGAGTTGGATTAAAGCTAAAACGTTGGAATAACAAAGTTTGTAGTAAGGGGCGGGCCGTAACTAACCGTGTAGGATTGAATTAGAAAACGAGGTATTGCAGTCTTGGTACGTAACTTCTACCTTTTCTTAGCGAATACGTATAAAGAAAGAAGGAAAGAAATTAGATTAATTTGGCACAATGCAAGGCACACAAACAGTAGTTAGGTGTACACGAAACAGAAATAGACAAAAACTAAAATGTTGTGACTCACGGCGTCGCCAAAATAAGTTCAGTTCAGTGATGTTAGCTAGTACATGAAGCCAGTTTTCAAATTAACCTTTAAACTAGAGCTTGACTAGACTTTTTGGGTCATCATTCTCAGTTTGGCTCGCAGTTAGTAAGTAGTTAATAGATACAAACATACCCACGACTGAAACTCTCATATCATAACCTACTTGACTTTTACCGAGCCCCTGTTGGAGTTTTTTTATTTGTTATAGCTTCGCAAAAGCATTCAACCCATCAAACAGTGTCAAGTTTAGAAAGTATTTCCTTTTTAGGGTTCCGTACCTAAAAGAAAAATACTGAAGCCTTATAGGATCACTTTGTTGTCCCTCTGTCTGTCTGTCAAAACCTTTTATCTCAGGGACGCGTGGAGGTATGGAGTTGAAATTATACTTAAACTATAAAAGTACTCAGATCTGCGGAAGCTGTGAAAAAATCAAACTTCTAAGTTAACGAGAAAATGTCGGAGAAAAAACAGCTTGGCTGAAGTGGGACTGGGCTGGCCACGTTGCATGAACGCACCCGGACAGATAAGCGAAGATTGTCACTCACTGGACGCCTGAGGGAGGTCGACCACGACGAAGGTGGTGTGATGGTCTGAACATGTTTGCGGGGTAAAATTGGCCAGAGATTGCCCTAGATAGGGAAGTTTGGAAGGAGAAAGGGGAGGCCTTTGCCAAGCAGGCTACCAAAAAAAAAAAAATGGTCTACGGTCAATTTTATTTATTTTTCTTGGCCAACCAGTAATTCCTTACACATTATACAATATTAATCTGACATATTAATTACTGAAATAATTAATTATATTATAGGCTAATACTAAGAAAAGGCTAAACTTCTTAGCCTCAAAAATGAATAGCTGTTCGTTAGTCTCGCTAAAACTCGAGAACGGCCGGACCGATTTGGCTAATTTTGGTCTTGAAATATTCATGATATTTCATGGAAGGTTTAAACGGTGAGAAAATATGGATATACATAGGTGGTATGGAGTTTTCCGGGTCAGCTAGTTAATAATAATAACGAGCAAGTCATAACAAAAAACTATATTATCAAGAATCAAAGCATTTATTTCAAATAAATCATTTACACATATTTTTTAATCGTCAAGAAGTCATTCAGTCTGAAAAATTAATTTAACACAGTATTTACATTGATAAATACAATCGAAGGCAGAAAATTTCGATAAAAACCCATTTATTAATAAAATCGATAAAGTTACGACACAATGTTAATACATTTGATAAAGTCTTACATTAGATGTAACACAGCAATCGCGTAGCTATTGCAGTACTTGGCATCAATTGCATCGAGCGATTCAGCCCTCTCAGCAAAGCTTCACTGAGATTTTCAAGACTACAATAAAATTCTCACATTTTACTCGGTAAAATGTCCCTATTTCAATGATACCACATATTGTCCACATATGCAGATACATGAGATACAAACTACACCAATTTTACACTAAAATATTCATCATCATCATCATCAGCCTTTTTTTAATGTTCCCGCTGCTGGGACTCAGGCCTCCTCTCTAAGAGAGGGAATGGGCCGCAATCATCAACCCGCCCAGTGCGGGTTGGTGGATGTCACATGTCTTCGAGTTTTTAGTTCTAGGACATGCCGTTTTCCTCACGATGTTTTCCTTCACCGTTTTGAGAGCAGTGGTGATGAAATAAATTACACAAAGTAATGCGCCTGGCTGGGTTTGAACCCGCGACCTACAACTCGTAAGTTGGGGCTTTTACCACTCGGGCACCACTGCTCCTAAAATATTACTCACACTCGAAGCTCACACTGCTCTTAAATACTACTCTAAAATATTCACTACGAATCAATTTGCAAATACATAATTATGTAATTGAAACCACCACAAACTTCACTCGAAAAAAATCCCGTCAAAAATATATTCTTATTTTGAATAAAATAACTGCCCCGTAATACTATAACTATACTGAAATTATGGAAAACGCATTTAGTTTGAACATAGCGAAGTATTATCGGACATTTCAATAGTCAAAATTTGGCACATTGTGGTCGAACGCAACCCGGATTACACGCGGTGATTCCGCTCTCAAATGAAGCTATCAATTGCTATTGATTTCGAACGTTTCCTATCGTGATAGGAAATGTTCATACTACGTGTAGTATTGTTGAACATTTAAAAGCAGAATCGTCTCCAAATCGTTAAATTCCGGTAAACATATTCATGTTGAACACAATCAAATGTGAGTGGTAACAGAAATGATACAACAGAAGTGGCTGAGTTTGCAGCTTTGTCCGTGTTTGATGCCGAATTACAAATTATTAATATTGAATCAGAATTCTCAGTAGAACCTAGGTTACCGATTAACATAACAAAAAAATTCATAAACTTAGTTTTTTTGTTGTTGTTATAAACTAGTGCTTGACTACGATCCCACCTAATCGTAAGCAGTGATGCAATCATTGATGGTGAAGTGCACTAGTTTAATGAGCCTATTTACTCTAGTCTTGAAGACATCTAATTTATAATCGGACGGGAAAACCGCTGCAGGCATTTTGTTCAGTCCTTTGTTGTACGCGGTATAAACGGAGAATGTTGCCGTGGGCAGCGCATAATGCTCGCTGAGCTGATGGCCGGTGGGGCTGAACTGTGTCCCACTGTGATGTTTTGGAGAGAGTAGCAGCAATCTGATGGATGCGAAACGCTCAGGACCAGTCGTCGTGCTGGCACTGCTGTAAATAATTATGATGATTACCACCACCTCGAACTACCACCTCGTAGTTGTCTGGCATTTATGCTGAACTGGACCTATTTGGCGCAGCCGTGAGGCGCAATGTTAGTTTTCTTTTAATTTATTTTTTTAAATTTTAAGTGTCTATATGTAGTTTCAGAATTGTATGTTTCTATGCCCAATAAAATATTTTTCTTTCTTCCTTTTCATCATTCAATTAGTGGCCAAAATGCTATTGTAAATCGTAACTAATAGAGTATTTCAAAAGAATATTAAAAGCGTAGACAAAAACTTTAAGAGATTTTATTATAATTGAGAAAAAAAATACACTGTGAAAACGCATATGTGTATCATCAAAATTATTGCCAACCATGTTTTTATAACTTAAAAAGTTGTTACAAAAACAGTTTTCAATTGTATAAAAATATGGGACAATCGTACCTAGATAGCAGGCAGGAATATCGTCGGACAAGCAATCTGTATTCATGTGTTAGCTAGCAGTAAATTGAATACGTCGTGACTCCGCGGGCTCAGTCAGGAATCCGAGGGGAAAAATTAAATTCCTACAGACGACTGGCGTGCCCAATGCGTGCACTCACGTGCCGGCGGACACTGTCGCCACAGATAACGAACATAGAGATGGGGCAACGGTATAGCTATGTCATAACAAGTTTCAATGAAAATTATTTTTTTATAGAAAGCTTTTTTAACGCGGGACAATACTCATTAAGGCCATTCCAAAAAGATCAAACACGATAGAGTTATGTTAGTGCACTTATTATTCTAGTTCCTATAACTATCTTTCAGCTCCATCATCAGATCCCCGTTATCATCTTGCACCAAAGCACTCGTCAAGACGAACTATACGAGCCCCATACGAGCCCACACACGATGGGGTGTCGTTTAACTACAGAGTTCCTATGACAATCTTCCAGCGAAATTATCAGATCAGCTCCATGTCATCATGATATTGCATTGTCACGCGATTTACACATGCATGCAAAATTTCAGCTTAATGTGTAGCCGGAAAGTGGATCAAATTTAATTTGTAAGATTTGATCACAGATAAACGTCGGACATTTGAAACTAAATAAAAGTTTGTAAAAAAAGTAAGGTGTTTGAAAGACGTTGAAACAATTGATAATTATCATCATCATTATTTCAGCCGAAACACGTCCACTGCTGGACCTAGGCCTCATCCAAGTGTCGCCGCAACGACTGGTCCTGTGCGTCACGCTTCCATAGCTTTCTCGCAACTCTCATCGGTCTACCTTAGAGCCTTCCAACGCTACGCTTTTCGTTACGCGGTCGCCAGTCCAGAAAATTTCGGCCCCATTGCCCATCTGTTCTGCGAGCAATGTGCCCTGCCCACTGCCTTACTAGTACTTAAGTTTGGCAATTTTTTTTGGCAAGTTACTGATAAATTGTATTATTTATTTTACGTTTTACACGTCAATATTTTTTGTTAATTAAACTAGATGAGGCTAATATTTTTCTAGTTCTCAATGTTTCTCTTTCAAATTTTACAACTTGTTTATTTAATTCGATTTAATACACGAGTCAGAAGTTTTTCTTGCTGAAAAGAGTCTCCTTCATATTAGTGACCTTACATTAGTGTCCTAACTTATTTGAAAAAAAACAGACAGAGAATAGTTAGGTACGTTTACCTGAAACGTCATTCAAAGAACAAATCAAAGCCCGTAAACCGCAAAGCGCTTTGCCATCAGAACTTTAACTCGCTTTCCAAGAAATATCGTAATAAGCTAAAAGGTAATCTATTAACTCGGCCTGTTTAAAATAAGGAGACAAAGAACTTAAAAGACTGAAATCTCCAGCAAAGTGAGCAATATGAGGAGGGGCTCAAGGCGACTCATTGTAATCCGGCTCCGTTGTGCAGACACTTCATAATATTCTTTTTGTAATGCAGTCAAAGTGGGGCGGCGGCTTAGCGGCGGCTGTAACTTGTAAGGCGCTGAACAAAATTAATGGCTTCCCAGCTCTTCGCCGCCTCCCTGCTGGGTTCTTGCGCTTGCAGGCTTAATCCCGGCAACACGTGATGCACTGCCCGCCGCCTTCGATCACGGCGGAAAAAACGCTCCACAAGTTTGCCGTTAAGAACTTCGTGAACTTACAAGTTTTAAACGAAAAAGGCAACGTCTTGCGTCAGCGAAGTATTCCGTCGTTTTTTGATCGATGGTGGCTGAAGTATTGTAAATCTTTTAAGATTTGCGGCTTATCTTTTAGAGACGTAATAATGGTACTTACTTTGATCCCAGTGGTGTCGATGCTTGCTAGAGCTGCGAAAATATTCGAAAGAATTACAGTGTCCCAAGATCGTAGAATGCAACTGAAAGTAGTTAGTACACAGGTGGATTTTTATCAGTAGACATCCCTTCAAATGTGACTTCCTTCTTTATTATTGTAAAGTGTATATAGTATCTTAATTATTTTAGTTTAGGTATTAATAATGTTAAAGGGTACGATGGGGTTGATTTATCTGGTCAGATAAAAAACAAAAAAAAGAAAAAAAAAATTCAGACATCTCGCTTCACACTAGGGCGGAAAAAGTAATTTAAAGATGTTCAACCTTAAAAAAAAAATACCTTGATAAATAGACAGATACTCTTTAGTGTACACAAAAAATAAAATTACAGTAGAAACTTAAAATTATTAGGGTGTAAGGACTCGTGTACACGATGCCGCCGCCGCGCCGTCACCGCGCCGCTATGCTGTGTATACGTTCACCACCGCACCGTTACCGCACCGCCGCCGTACCGCCGTCGCGTCCGCGCCGCTTGATTTTACCATACCACAATAAAGTTGTTAGTAATACATTGCTAGCTGCGAAGAGCACACACGTAGCACTCGCGGTGGCGGTGCGGCGGCGGCATCGTGTACACGAGCCCTTACAGTGGGCGATCTTATCACTGACAGCGATATTTCTTGACCAAATTAAAATTAAAATCAAATATTTGAGTGTGCAATTCTAAACTTCTCGGCTTTCAGTATTACGAGTAGGTTTTAAGTTTGTACTACACACGGGATACGATTTCACGTGTTTTGAAGCCCGTAAAAGCACTACCGTAGCTTTATCCTTTCGAAATACTAGAGTTCCTCCAACATTTTACCAAGAGAACATGTGCTTGCACTTCGCCGGCCAAGTTTAAATAGTCCTTAGACGGATAAATCTATGCAGTCACATACATTACTCGGTCACGTTCGCTAACTCTGCACCGGATTGTAACTAAACACGTAAACACTATCGTTCATTTCATTCTAACTCGGACTTGCACTTGTACGTGTACTCGTAAGTACGTAAACGCGACAACTATAGATGTTGCGTTTCAGATTGGTAATAGCGGTCATTGACCTCAGATGAGTAATTTATTGACGTTCTAAATTTAAAATCGGAAATGAAGATGTCGAACCGTTTTGACTAATGCAAAAGTAACGTTGCATTGTTTATTGCTCAAGTTTAAACAAAAAATCCGACCAATTGCGAGTCGGACGCGTGCACATACGGTTCCGTACCGTCCATAGCAGATAACGGCAAAAAAATCACGTTTGTTGTATGACAGTCCCACTTAAATAATTTTTAATACTGTTTTTACTATTTGTGTGTGTGGCAACAATTAAATCTTCTGTAAAAATTTCAACTTTCTAACTATCGTGGTTCATGAGAATCAGCCTGGTGACAGACATACGGACAGCAGAGTCTAAAAAATAGAGACCCGTTTTTATTCTTTGGGTACGGACCCTAAAAATATTTGAGAAAAACAATAATTGTTATTGAAACAAAACAAGTATAGCAACATTCAACACTTTGTAATGCAATTACTAGCGAACGAAAACAAGCTAACATTATATATTATATCATTAACAATATTAAATCAATTCTGAACAGAGTTACTCTCGGGATACAACTGTTCGCGAATCATAAGCTCGTATTTATTTAAATTGATTAAATGACAGCTGAATAATGAAAAGAGTTACTTTCATTCATAATTAATCGGATACACAGATAATTCGGAATGATCGAATTATGTAATCGAATGAGCATTTCAGCCGGTTCACTATGTATGTTATGCTGATACGAATGCTACGCGGATACAGATACGGTGACTACGCGTGCTACGCGACTACGCATGCTACGTGACTACGCATGCTACGCGACTACGCATGCTACGCGACTACGCCTGCTACGCGACTACGCATGCTACGCGGCTACAGCTACGTTAACTAAACACATGTTACGCGACTACCCGTCTACGCGGCTACAGCTACGTTAACTACGCATGTTACGCGACTACGCCTGCTACGCAGCTACTGCTACGTTAACTACGCATGTTACGCGACTACGCCTGCTACGCGGGTACAGTTACGTTAACTACGCATGTTACGCGACTACCACTGCTACGCGGCTACAGCTACGTTAACTACGCATGTTATGCGACTACGCGTGCTACGCGGGTACAGCTGTGCAAATACTGCTTGTTTTCAATAATACTGTACTCCATTTGCGTTTAAGACATTTAAATAAAGTTTTTTTACTGTCCGTCAACTGACCTTGGCTTTTATTGCGTTGGTGGCGTGATAGATGGCGGCTGCAGTAAATTGTTGATATTGTTAACAATTTTTTGCTTTTAATATCATCCTTATGCCTACGGAATAGAATCCAAAATCGCTTGAACAGACGGTAAAAAAGGTTTGTTTATATATCTAGTCTTATTGTGAATAGAGTATTAGTGGCAAAGCAATACTTTTTGAAGGTAACAACGTTTCACCAACCGCAAAACGAAACTGAAATTAAGACACTGAATTTTCTAAACATATGTTTTATAAAATTCCATCAGATTACTGATTTCAAATTTAGTCGCTATCCCATATCTGAGATCATTGTCAACTAATGTTACAAAAATCTGAAAACATTTACACTTTTAGAGCTCTCTTCTCTTAATTAGCTCTTAAAACGACGTGAATTCCAATTGGGTTGCCCGGACACAAATTCCTAATATTATTCCAGATACAAAAATCGGAAATTTTGATACATTTCCGATTTCTGTATCTGGAATACCTCTAACTAAGGATGTAGGTATAAACATACATGAAAGGTATGATTAATTGGAATTTTAAGTTAGTTGTGTACTTATTAATGCCCACTAAATAACGAGTGGCTGCTAAAGTTAGCAATTTATAACTTAACATTGAATTGCTTGACGGTTAATGAAAATGAGTATAAGGTTGCGGCCTCGCGCATCTCTTTTTTATTATGGATGGCTCCCGTTTGACCCTTGGTGGTTTGAAATGGTCGACGACGAAGCTCGCTTGCATAAAAGTAACCTATTCACTCTTGATTAAAAGGCCCCTAGGATGTGCTAGGAAATGCTATCGAATACATACTATGAAACACAGACTCCGGCAGAAATTTCACTTTTTAGCTGTACGCATAATGAATGAGTTCTCAAAACATTTTTGGCGTATGAGACCTTAGGGTTATCTCCTAAAACTTTTAAGCACAACTATGTGTATAATCTTTAATCGTCTAAGGGCTGTTTTCATCATTCAATATAAAAACTTAGTTCAACTAAACTAAGCTCAGCTTAATCTAGTTTAAAGACCCGTTTTTTTTTTTATGGTAGGTAAAATCATCCAATGACAAGTCCCGCCCTTGGGTGGAGCGGGAAGTAGTGTCAGACTCTTACTGACTAAAAACCTACCCCGTTCCATCGTTGCCTATCATGCCGGGACTGAGCCTTCTTCTCAGAAAACGGCCCTTAACCCCAGCAGGCTTCGACCCTGCCTGCCTGCAGCTAGCAGGCTGGGCCTCTACGGTTTGCTGACAGCTCCTTGAGGCGCGCGGGAACAGAACGCGGACGACCGGACAGCGTGCTACCCATTGCACGCCGTCCGCAAGCCCGCGCCTACGGTGGCCGGAAATCGGGATCGGAATCCCGGCGGCGGCTGGGGCGAGCGCCCCGTTGCCTCTGCCTGATGCGGTCGGCCTCCTCCTTTGCTAGCATTACTGCTTCGCAGAAGGAGGCGACCGCCTGCCATCCCTCCTCACTCCGGACCATGGCCTGAACCAAGGCCCGGCGAGAGAGATCGCTGCCGCCGATTGCCCCCACGAGGACACGGCGATGCTCCGCCCAGGCGGGGCACACCTCTACAGTATGCTCCACCGTGTCAAAGTCAAAGTCAAAGTCAAAGCCATTTATTTGCATTAAATGTGGTGTAAGAGATGGTGACATATAATATATTAGCACAAAGACACATTTCGCCATGAGTTGGCATACAAATATTAAAGTATGATATGAGGTGCTTTTAGTAAGCAAAACTCAACATCCAATTAAATACAAAATTTCCTTTTAGGAAAAATATCCTTCTGATCTCAGGACATTCAGATATTATTTTTTAAGATATTGTCACTTATGTGAACAAAATAAAAGCTTTACAAAATTAAAAATTGGAATTTCTTATAAGTATCCATATTAAGTTTTTGAAGCACAAAATTAAATAACCAATTTTAAAATATAATAAAGATAATAACAAAAAATAATAATTATTATTAGATACAATTTGGCATAAGTAGCAACAAAAAAAGCAGTGGATCCTGCAACAGCAAGACAGTACCAAAACGATCTACAACACATTTCTGTAATGGTAGGATTGACAAGAACCATTTTTTAAAAATTCGGTCAAAGAATAAAAACTTTGTGAAATGAGCCACTTTTTGAGTACTTTGCAAAATTTTCCGTAAGGAAGATCAGTTATGAAGTTTGGTATCGAGTTATAAATAAGTGGGGCCATGTACACACAACTACGTCTAAATAATTCTACTTTTGGTACTGGCAATTGTAAATGGTAGTGCGTGACTTTTCGTTTTTTATTATTGTTTGTTGTTTTAAATATTAAAGAATTAGTTTTAACAAATTTAGCAATTTCATATATATAAATACAAGGAACTGTGAGAAGGTTGTGTGATTTATACACTGGTCTGCAAGAGTCAGTCCATTCCATATTGAAGATTGCACGAATATCTTTTTTTTGGGCTAGTAGGACTCTAGAAACTTCGGAGGAGTTTCCCCAAACAATGATACCATATCGGATTACAGAGCAAACATAGGCATGATATACCATTAATGCGGTGGGTCGAGACGTTTCGTTTTTAACCTTTTTTAAAGCGAAAACGAATCTATTTATTTTCATACATACTTCATCAATATGCTCCCTCCACGTGAAATGTTCATCAAGAGTTATACCTAGGAATTTTGTTTTATGTATCTGTTCAACTATTTGATCTTTATGTGCTACTTGAAGATGAATATGTTTACTCTTTTGTGTTTTAAAATTTAATATTTTAGTTTTTTCTACGTTGACTTTCAAGGCGTTTCTGTCTAACCAAGTAACTATTTTATCCAAACTAGCATTTATATTAGACTCATGTGATTCTTCATTGTCCTCCGGGTGTTCCGCACAGTGGCGACACCCGGGCGAATCCTCCGCACGAATCCGGAACAGGAACTTGGCAAACTTTCCGTGTTCCGTTAGGACCTGCGTCGTGCGGAAGTTAAGAGTGCCGTGAGGTCTTTCCAGCCACGCCTCAAAGATGGGCCTTATCGCCTCAATTGTGGCGCGCCCCGAACGAGGTTGCGATAGTCGCTGACGCCATTTCGCCATGAGATCCCGCCGGAGTAGTTTAAAGACCCGTGTTGTAAACATGAGCGACAACAATAGAATTGAAACTGAGTTTAGCGTAAACTAGGTTCAAGTCATCGCGGTGAAACGCAAAATGACGCTATAATCTCAATTAGGCGCTCAAACTGTGTTTTGTTTTATATAATCGCGATAAGTTTTTGGTGATGTATTACAATATTGTGTTGACGGTTTTGTACGCAACATAATAATAATAATCGTTCAATTTATAAAATAAGGTACGTTTACAATAAAAATATCTTTAATATAAACAACACACCGCTTGATTGCCTGAACTAGGGAAAACTTTTACGTCAGGCTAGAAAGTGCTTACATTAAAAACAAAAATAATAAACTAATATTCAATATTCCTATAATATTCGGAACGAAAGTAAAATAAAAGATTTGGCGTGTTTTATTTATACACAGTATGTAGTAGGGTGGGCCTTATTTTTCGACTTTCGAATTATCCTCGGGTCACTTCATTTGTTTATATTGACAGGCCTGTTGGTCTAGTGGTCAGTGGCCCTGACTGCTATGCCGGAGGTCTTGGGTTCGATTCCCACCCAGGACAAATGTTTGTGTGATGAGCACGATCATTTGTCCTGTGTCTGGGTGTTATTAATCTATAATATGTATGTATTTAGAAATATATAAGTATGTTTATCAGCTGTCTGGTACCCATAACACAAGCTCTGCTTAGCTTGGGACTAGACGGTGTTGTGTAATAGTTGTGGTATTATTATTATTAGTTGTGGTATTATTATTATTATATACCTTTAAATATGAAATACGTGTTTTTTTTTTGTTTTTGATTTTGTTCAGATTTAGACCCGATAATTTTTACCAACTGTAATTTTTTTACAAAAAGCGTTCAAAGACAGCTGAAATGCTGGTTTCATTAATTTTTAATTTAGGTGTTTATATAACATTTTGCATGCAAGTGAGACTCGCATAGAATATAGCTTCTAATCCTTTCCGTCCCTCGATCCCTCATTGGTACAGTTACATCGAGATTTAGTCCGCCTCGCACTTCAGTTCTGCGTTATGAGCATTTTACTCCCACTTATTTTCAACTTTCTTTTTTAAATTTCGACCTTTTAAAAATTTAAGTATCCTCGTAAAATTAATTTTTCTACAAGATAAAACTAATTAAAAGGGTATCTTATCCAATAAAGGATTCTAATAAAAATAAATTTTGAGTTTTTATTTAAAATTCAAACCTTGGCAGTGACCTCTGAATGTCATTTAAAAAATTATTATAACCAAATTACGTGGTGCCCCGCGAAATTAAAGAAAAACATTCACAACAGTCTTCTGTCAATACATAAGTTATACTTAAAAGGTAATATAGATGGACCTACTATCACGTATATACTATACGTGTTGCTTTGACCTATTGTCGCAACTGTCGCTAGTGACATTGTTAAACCAAGTCGTTGTGCGTGGGAGGCTGTGGAGTTGTGGTCTTACACTAATTACGTACAGACGCGACGAGCACGAAATTTTGTTTCTTCGTTCTTAGGATACATAATAAAGGAAATTACGGTAACAAATGTCAGTTCTAAAATTAGTTTTAGTTTAGGTGAAAAACCTTTTTTATTCATTGTATTTTAGAAGCACGAAGAAATAGAAGGTTGACCGGTAGAGAATGCCTTGTTGCATTAAGTCCGCCGATGTACCACTACAGACTGTACATGAAGTTTAAAGAAATAAATAAATACGTAAAGCTTACCTATATAAAATATGTAGGTTGCATAACACTATTTTCGGTAAGTGCAGGTGGAAAAGGGTAAAAGCGGTGAATTTCCCGTCATTTCCTTTCAGTGGAAAAAATGCTGTGTAGCTAGAAAAGAGGAAAAGAGCGTTATCTCACAAACGAATAAAATTCTCCAGATTTTTGTTTCAAACTTTTTCGGATATGGTTGGTATTGCTCTATAATATCGTCTGTCAGTCTGTAAAAAATTACTTAACATAGGCCTCCATTTTGCAAAAGTTTCCACTATGATTTTTTAGGAGAATCTAGACGTTTCAGAAAAAAAATAGTTTTGTATTTTTGGTGGAAATGTGGGTATTGTGTATGGTGTGGAGGCACTTGCTTAGATACCTTTGGACCAAGCGCTTCAAATAGATTGTCGATGCCTACGCTAATACGAATCCTCAAAATCTTCGAGTTCGAGCATAACATCCGTAACGATGATTTGTGGAGCAAAGGGAAGTCAAGGACAAAATGTCCTGTGGGCGCTCTACAACACGGTAGACGGACTTCATCAAATCTGTGACCCATTCCAGCATTAATGATATATCTAAAACCGCCAAACACTGAGCTACATGGCGTCGCATCACGAGAGAGGCGGTGGTGCAAGCCTCGACCGAGTCATGAACGCGACCGTTGTCAAGAGTGAAGAATATTAATGCTAAATTACCAAACGTGGTCATCAGAAGGCTTAAAGTCACACAAAGAGCAATGGAAAGGGTTATTCTCGGAATTTCCTTGCTTGATTGCTTCAAAAATGAAGACGCAGAAGCAGAAGAACCAAGGTTACTGACATAGCCCGAAGAATTGCCACACATAAGTGGCTGTGGGCAGAGCACGTTGCTCCCAGAACAGAAAGAAAGATTTTGGAGTAGCGATCACGTACCGAAAGACGCAGCATTGGAAGTTGGACTGATGACCTGGTGTTGGTTGCGGAAATCCAATAAATGCGAGTCGCACAGGACCGATCGTTATGGCGACACTTAGCAGAAGCCCATGTCCTAGAGAGGATGTCTGATGAAATGATACATCCGCTGCGGATGTTTTCTATAGATACTAATATGAACTCATTGACGCACTTGAGAAAGTATGCGACGAAACAATAAGTATTCGTTTTGGTTTATACGCTGGGAAAGTCATTATGTCATGTCATACTAGTACGTTAATGTGTGGGAATATGAATTGATATGAGTGGCCTGACTGAATTGACCTCAATTGCAGTCGTGGTGAGAGCAGTGGTGACCGAGTGGTAACGGCCCCGACTTACGAGTTGTAGGTTGCGGGTTCGAACCCAGTCAGGCGCGTTACTTTGTGTAATTTACTTCAAAATTACTGCTCTCAAAAACGGTGAAGGAAAACATCGTGAGGAAACCGGCATGTCCTAAAAACAAATATTCGAAGACATATGACATTAACCAACCCGCATTGGGCCCGCGTGGTGGTTTACGGTTCATTCCCTCTCCTAGAGAGGAGGCCTGAGACCCAGCAATGAGAACATTATAAGGCTGATGCAAAGCAAAATGAAGTCGTGGTGTTATCTTATCTTCTTACGCACAATATTACAAAGGTGAAAATTTGTGATCTGAATGGATTTCAATTAAATTTATGTACCTACATAAAATACTTTTTATTCAGGAAGTATATTCCGTTGGGATCATTTTCTACACGGGCAAAGCTGCTGGCAACAGCTAATATTCACACTAATATTATAAAAGCAAATATCTGTGAACATGTATGTATATTTGTTACTCCTTCACGCTGAAACTCCTGAAGGGTTGCAAGGCACACATGTAGACCGTGTAGTAACACATAGGATTTCATTTGTATTCCGGGAATATGTTACCTTCATATAGTTTTCTACTTACACACGAGCGGAGTCGCTGGCAGAAGCTAGGTGTAAAGCTGCCTGTCCACGGAGCGGAGCGAGTCTGTGGAGAGGAGAAACTGAGAAATATTAACCAATAGGATTGCACAAAATCTCCGCTCCTCTTCAGTGGACAGGGAGCACGAATTAGTTTAAAAAATCATACAAAACCCGCAGGCGGAGCGAGTAAGCCGAGAGGAGAAACGAGTGCAGGCGCTTTAGCAAACTATAACTAAAACAATCTGCAACTCCACTCCGCTTTACTTTCTCACTCCGCTTCGTAGCTCGCTTCGCTTTGGTAGACAGACACAGTCCGCAAGTCCGCTCTGCATTACTCCTGGGCTCCGCTCCACTATCTCGCTCCTCTCCGGTGGACGGGCAGCCTAAAAGAGATGAGACAGATGTGTTATGTACGTAAGACGATGCAGTCATAATAATGTTCTTCTTTCTTAATTTTTTTTTTTTTTAATCGTAGCCTCATTATAGGAATTACTCTTGTATCGTCATCAGTAAGACATAATATATATAATATTTGTTTCGTGCAGGAATCGAACTTCCGTCAAGCATCGCGGCAGCCAAGCGTTCAACCACACCGCCAACCGTCGGTGCCATGAATACAGAATTCGGTTAAACATAAGTGAGTGGCATTGATAGAATTCTCTGAACTAAGCTGAGATAGTTCAAAAATTCTATGAAGACTTTGAAAAAGAATCTGAATTCTTTTACGTTTATTTAGTAATTTGCTTATGTAATTTGGGTGACGCAATGAATGGCCTTGCCGCTAAAAAAGATTTTTTAAGCTACCATACCATACCAACGAACTTAAAAAAGCCACAAGTTTACATTTAGCATTCCAGATTCGAGTTAACTCTAGTTAAAAAGACGGCTAATGGAGTTGTAAGGACTTGAAGGTACGAGTAAACGGTATAAAGGATTAAAACTATACCCCATCAGAGGCCTCGAATCCTACCAGGGAATCTTAAATTTCGAGAGATAATCCATTCAACCTTTTCAGAAATACGGTACTTTGCCCCTCCCGCGGGAGTCCTTTGCCTTAACAGGATTTAAAGTAATTTAAATATTAATGTTGCTCCAAAATATAATCAATTATTCATCTATGCCAAATTTTGTTCAAGCATAACCACTTTTTAGTTATGCGGTACACACAAATAGGTATACACCGTTAAATTTTGGTCGTTTTAATCCCGTTTGATTCGATTTGGTACATGAAACACTCACGAGTCAATGACCTTGTAGGCGGCTGTCGGTCGTTGCGTACTAACTGCCTACAAATCATTGAACACGCCCAGCTGGCGTTTACTAAAATGAAATTAATTTCGTCTATGCGTATATTAATTCGAGTTTTAGAATAAAAAGTACTTTATATTTTTATTTTATCTTTACAAATCGATAGTTTTTCATTTACCAGATCGACCCTCCACAGGATTAAAACGATCAAAATTTAACGGTGTATATGTATGTCATGTACATAGGACTGAAAGTGCTCATCAGAATGAAAAAGAGCACCAATGTCACATGGAAGAATTGCCAAAATTAAATTGCAGTGAGTAGGGTACATTGCCCAAGAACATAATTATGGTCGATGGTGAAAATCGCAGGAGTACGATGGATGCGAGGCGTAAAAGACCGTTTGTTGTGGTGACCCTTGGGAGAGGCCAATGTCCAGCAGTCCAGTCTATTGGCTAAGATGTTGATGATGATGAGGTAGACAGATCATGAAGCTTCTACATAGGTATTAAGTTATTAATTAAGTAGGAATGGTACTTTCATAGTCGCAATGCTAGGCACACTCCTTCTTCAAATACTTCTAGACAATTTCCTCCCACGCCGTCTCGACCTAGCTCTCACGATTTCTGTTCAAGTCCTCTCACATCTGCATATTTATAGTCCGGCCTTGACGGCGTTTTCTATCTTAAGGCGCCATAGTAGGTACCTCGCGAAAAGACGCCAGAGCAAAACGTTTTTTTTTAAGTTTTTTACATATTGCAGGTCAAGAATAATTTATTAACAGAATTATAATCATTAAGGTTATCAATACCCCTCCCTCTAATCAAATCTAACTTTATTGAACGGTTATTTCATTAAAGTCATATAATAGGGCTACCAATTGCGGACGGCGAGCAATGGTTAGCTCACCGTCCAGCTGTCCGGTAAAGTCATAAGGTCGTCAATACGAACGGCGCGTAGTGTTCCGCGGCTCAATGAGATGTCCGCAAACCTTAGAGGCCCAGAGCTTCGCTTCTGAAAGGAAAACCTGGGGCCCTGAAACGCAATGCAAAGAAGGAACATATTTTAATATTATAACTAATGATTTGCCAAAAAAAATTATAGCAATTTTTACGTACATAATATGGTGATGTGGTAAGTAATTACATAAAGATTGTAGTAGCATCTGTAGCCAAACTAATCAAAACCTGTATTTTGGCTAACAGAGCAATTCCCCTCGAATAGAGTTATTAATGGAAATATTAATGGGTCTTAGTCAGTCAAAACCTACCATACCCTCCCGTTCTCCCCCAAGAGCGGGGATCCAATGACTTCGCATTGGATGATTTTCTACCAAAAAACCGCATACCCCTTTCAGGACTTTCAACTAAAGGAACTCATCTCTTAGTCAGCGATCATTGTGCGTGTGGTTCAATTGACCTAGAACTCTTTATTTATTGTCATTATCAATTGTGGCAGTCTCCACTGCTCTACTATCGCAGTCCTCTGGACATTGTGCCCCTCCCTAACTTCGTCACAACAATGGCAGGCAACAACATAAGGATTTAGAGTTCTAGCACAGCATAGCATCATCTTTATAATGTTTCCACGGCTGGGAATCAGGCAGGAGAGGACTCTAGGAGAGTGTATGGGCCATAATCCACAACGCGAGCCCAGTGCAGATTGGTGGATGCCACATGTCTTCAAATGTTTGGTTCTAGGACGTGCCGGTTTCCTCACGATGTTTTTCGTCACCGTTTTGAGGGTTTATAAATCGGGACAAATAAAAAATACTTTTATATTGAGGTGGGAAAATACCTATGTATGACTTCTTCCGCTCTAGGGTGGAAGAGAAAGCGTTTTAGACTTTTACTGACTCAAACTGATCTATTTTCTAAAGTTACCCTTCAAATTCCAGGGCTAAGGTAATTTTTTCAAATAATAATAAATAAAATAAATAATTTGTTATATCAAGCATCTTGGCCCATGATAACCTTACAGACTAACATAGGCATATATAGTAAATATAACTTATCGTTAGTAAATAAGACTTAGAACTATGTAAACAATGTTCCCACAGCCCTAAAAGGCTAACTTCTGAACGCATTGTCACACTCGGTATGCGTCAAATTTTTGGTATTTTTTATGTATTTATAAATCGATTGATTTATCGGGACATTTAGTGTCCCAATCGAGCGCCAATCGGGACGCGGCACCGAATCCTGAAAATCGATACACCTCGTGCAAATCGAGACACCTGACAACATTACCCAACAAACAGTTTCCGCAAACGGTCTGTATTGGCCACCTTTTAAAGGTCATCCATCAATCTATTTAGGTGGCGTTTGACGGAACGCTTGCTTCAATATTATACTAGGTCTCTTGTTTTCACAAACAGTGACCTCACGATCTTATAATGCTCAATAGAGATCGACTAATGTTGACCACTAAGACCTTTCTCATTTAAAGGAGCAACAGCTGTAACAGCATTTTGAACTAATAAGAACTTTGACTAGCAGTCGTATGGAAAATCAGTTTCTGGCGTTATGTTAGTGGTTGAGGTCTGAGTGGTTCTGCCAGAGCTCATCATCAACATCATTTCAGCAACATTTGAGTGTTGCCACAACGACCGACGGCCCTTAACATGTCATTGGATCTACGTGACCTCCATAATACGCGGCAAATAAGTTGAACCCGTTGCTATGATTACGCTCAGCCCCCGATTCGATTGTGACCCGAAAATTTGTCATAGTACGTTACGTGGCTAATAAGTTGAGCCAAAATAACCGTCATTGCTATGCTTACACGCAATGCCCCGCTGTGCCGCACTTCGATTGAGACCAGAAAATCTGTTACTATGTTCAACTTATATGTCGGGTAATGTACCAGGTCATCGATTCACCTTGTGAAAGGCCTATCAACACAGTGTTTTCTAGTGCGTAGTCGCTAAAGCTGCCTCATATACAATCAAATAGAGAGTCGAAATCGTGAGAAGGGGACAAGCCTCACGATCTGGCCCCCGCCAGAGACGCCCGTGGTGTTGAAAGTCGCAGGAAGACTACCAGCCTTCAAAACATCCGCAAACCCGCACCTAGAGGTGTGCTAACGTCGAGCCATGGGTAGTTTGTTATCCGGTCGTCTAGTAAAGACCAAACCCGGGTCGATGGAGTCTTGTGTTCCACGCACGTTTGAAAGAGATGTCAGCAAAATAGAGGCCAGGTAGGACCGACGCCTCCCAGGGTTGTAGATTGTTCCAAAGAGTTACCAGCCAACAATAAAGAGTAACTAAAGAAACACTGGGTTTTAGTTAGTAAAATTCTGACTTTTCCTCCCACTCCTCTCAGTGTGGTAGGAATAATTGGGTGAATTCCCACATAAATAAAAGGGACCCATGGATTGGGTCGGTAAAGTTATACCGGGAATTTTGCAGCAAAGGTCGGACAGTCGTCAAAACGCACACAGAAATGTCGATAATTCTACACTATCTTGCCACGAGTTACATAAGCTGGGTATGACACATATACAGACGCCCAGCAAATTACGAGAAAGCTCTTTTCAGCAAACGTGTCTACTGAAAATGGATTTCCCGTAATTTTCCGTACTAAAGGGCTCAAAACGGGAGCTTTTCAAGTCACAGCAAAGCTAATGTCAGATGGCAAGTGATTCTGGGAAAATTTCCTTGTTTGTTATCATATTAACGGAATAGCTGAATGTGTATTTTCTGCACATTACGTCAAAAATAATTGTGACATCAATTCTTACTGCTTATATTATGTACATACACTAGCTTTTGCCAGCAGCTTCGCCTTCGTGTTAGTTTCTCCATACAAACTTCAAACACCCTTTATGCTCGCGCACGACATAAAAATAAAAGGTTTTTCCCGTCCGATGTCTTCAAGGCTAGAGCGAATAGGCTCTTCATAAACTAGTGCGCCTCACTATCAACGATTGCATCACTACTTACTATCAGGTGGACTCGAACATTATTTAAAAAAAAAACACACACTTTGCATTGATATGTAATTACTAATTTTATTAACATTTACAAAAAAGAAGTTCCTTTTTCAGGTATGATGACCGCCTTTATACAAAGGCACTGAATTTAAATTTGCCTTCAGGCTCATTCTGTGACTTAAAGTTCCGTTTCAGAATTTAAACCAGATAAGATAAACTTGAGCGGCAGATAGCGCCATCTATCTTGTGTGATATGAATTACAGGGCCGACACCACGGGGTCAGGTCACGACCGCGGAGATTTACATTCAATTAGGGATTATAAGGATAATGTTAAACCTACCCTATTGTTCCTAGTAATACGGTCGTGGTTTGTTTTTGTCAAGGATTCGATTCTAAATGGTCACGGTGTCAAAAGGAGTTAAGTAAATGAATGGCAGTGACATTGTATGTGGTTTTCGATATTACTTGAATATTAAACGACATGTAATCGAACTAGACATTACATTATCAGCGAATCGATAGGTAATAAACCTTTAACCGTTGTAGATCTAACATAACTTGCTCACAGTGCAGTTTTGAACCGAAAACTTATTTATCAAAAAAGTCACTCGAGAAAGATGATATATCTCCAAGAAATCGGTAGGAACATAAAATAGACTATGTACTCATTGCGTCAAGTGCTTGAGGCCACGTACAACTGTAATGTATTGTGCTGGGTTAAAAGTCGTCGTCTTGCACGTCCGTACTACCCGCATTACTCGTACTACCCGTCTACCCGTCTACCCGAGCGGGTAGTTCCCCCCAGTTGACTTCACAACTTGCTACTCTATTTTGAATTAAAACACGTTTCACCTTACTTCACGAAAGCTTGAACTTATGTACGTATCTATTTAAAATCAATCCAAGAATATAATTTCGAACATATATTATTGAGAATTTACAATTAGTTTATTTAATTTAAATAAGAAAAACTAAGAATTTGTTAATAAATGATAATTTAGTCCTAGTCACCCATAAGTTCAGCTTATTTATTACTAAGACATGCTGATCAACCACAATCACCGGATTTATTCTCGGTGATTTCTGATCTATTTTCATAAAACTGAACCTAATCGAATCGAACTACTACTGTCTTAATCGCCTCGTCCACTGCGCTTGTGACCCGTACGTATTTACTAACAATAAGTTGTATTTAATTTATTATATAGGGTGACTGGTAATTAGTGAACAATACTTAAACACGTGATTGTAGTCATGATAACAAACAACTTCTTCTATGGGACCAAACCTGAAATCGCAAAAAAATCAGCCAAGTTCAGTACATTTTGACCAGTGAGGGGAACATAAAAGTACTGACCAACAGATTTTTTTTTACGATTTCATGTTTGGTCCCGTAATAAAAGTTGTTTGTTATCATGACCACAATCACGTGTTTAAGTATCGTTCACTAATTACCAGTCACCCTATATAACATGTTAGTCTGTAAGGAATACTTATGTCTATGGGCCAAGATTCCAGATAAGAAATGATTTATTATTATTATTAAACCAATCTAGCAATCAAGCCAAAATTTTCGAAATTAGGTACCTAATAATGATCGATCTTTTTCCCATCTACGAAACACGAAATTAAATCCATTCGGTATTGGCTCCGAGATTCAAGGGGGACGTCACTACGTCAAGGAGATTTGATTTATTACACCAGGAAATATAAAATGGCTCTCATTGTAATGTTAAAAAGCTTTTTCGTCACTGAAATGCGACACATAAATGCAGACATGGCTTCTCGAATCTTTTCTCTATACAGTGGACCCCCGGTAATCCGGCAAACATTATGCAGGGCAGTGTCGGACTATCGAATTTGTCGGATTATAGAGCACTGCCTAAGACCCCTATAGTCCGGATTTTTTTACGAAAGAGTACCTTGTAATCCGACAAATTACGAGTTGTGACCTGTTCAAACCTGCGTGATCTATATGTATTAGCAAAGATTGTCAAACATACATGTAATTCTAAGTCATGTCGGATTACAGGGGGCGCCGGATTAGACAGGGGCCGGATTATCGG
This sequence comes from Leucania comma, assembly GCA_958295575.1. NCBI lineage: Eukaryota > Metazoa > Arthropoda > Insecta > Lepidoptera > Noctuidae > Leucania > Leucania comma. The sequence goes on from OY282468.1 coordinate 12,167,381, forward strand.
GGGTCCACTGTAATTGATTCTGTCCTGAAATATATTTATTTTTATTCGACTATAGTAAAGCTCTAGAGAGCCGCTTTGTTTTCCTAGTTTTTGTTTTGCTACCAAACTTGTATATAGTTGTTACAATAAATCAAATATACTGCGAGAATTATTGGGTGTAACTTGTTTAGGTGTTCCGAAACATCGCGAGTTTATTAGAGTTTCGTAATTCTTATAATTAATCGCAGTTCGAAATTGACTGAGTGGAAACCTTTCAGCTGGTTTCGATTATTATGCGCGAATAATATTGTGTATTTGACTCAGACATTGTCACTAAAATCAGAAATGACAAATGTAAAACGCGCTTACTGAATTATCAAGATTATTATTAGGTCTATGAATTCATATATTTTAGGCATGTTTTTATTTTTGTTTCCAAATAATTTATTGATTTTTGGTTGTATTAAGTTTTTATTTTTATATTGTCACTTGAAATTATAAATAATGATTTATTTTAAATTAAGTTCAAACAATGCGTTTCAAAGTTAAGCAATATTAAAGTCCTAACACTTACCTACTTCTAACGAACAAGGCATGTTGGTCTAGTGGTTAGTGACCCTGACTGCTATGCCGGAGGTCGTGAGTTCGGTTCCCACCCAGGACATATGTTTGTGTGATGAGCAAGATCATTTGTTCTGTGTCTGGGTGTAATTTATCTATAATATGTATGTATTTGGAAATATATAACTATGTTTATCAGTTCCCATAACACAAGCTCTGCTTAGCTTGGGACTAGACGGCGTTATGTGATAGTTGTGGAATATTATATTATATTATTATATGATATGTCGCGTGATATTTCATCACAGTCTAAAAGAACTTATCTATTTTGCAAATTAGCCCACAATATAGCAATTTGTGACAAAATTAATATATATAAAACTATCGGTCCCGACCAAAATTGTCTTGCCTGAAGGCAGATCTGTCATCAGAAAAAAAAAAATAAGAACCCGATAGCAGCTCCATCTACCGGATTCAATTGTATTTCCAAACCGTTCAGGGAATCAGTCAAATATACATACATAATTTTATCTTAATTATTCTAACGGTTTAGGAGTTTGGCGACAAACACAGGTACAGAAGAATTATACTTATATATAAAACATATAAATGTAAAATGAACAACCAACAATTATTACAATCCATCGGTTCCTAATGGCGGCAAATACAAGCAAAGTAGTTCTAAGGCGTGCGGGTGTTAACAAAGTTCTGCCGCTAAGTTCTATTGGAACGTTCGATTACTTAGTTTTGCTGGTTCTGGCTGGTTAAGCTATGACTTAGTAACTTAAGCCATATAAAAAATATTTTTGAATAAGGAAGGTCTTGTGGAAATGACTATACAATTTATTGAAAAAAGGTTGGTAGCTAACCATCGTGTCTTTTCGTGTGGTTGGTAAGGGTAATTAATGAATTAGATAAAGGAACCCTCCCGTAGGAGCTTAGCCTTAGTTTTTTTTTTTTTTGTTATTTCACCTTGTATTAAGTTTGGATATTAGGTGTTTAATTTTTTACACAAAATTTAGTCAGTTTATTCTTTATTAGAATGTAGATGTAACAAATTTTAATGTTTTTGCGATATTTGTCAGCAAATGTATCATGTCAGTACTATATAGTCTAGATTATAATAAAATTCTCAGTACCATTTCAACGAGGTCGCGCCTATTTCAATGATTCCACAAAATCGTCCAGTACCATAGACACCTAATACAAATTCTATCACCAATTTAAGGCTACATTATCACTAAGGTATTTTTCGCCCTAGCCCAGTTTGTAGCCCATAGCTGGCTATTGGCCTCCCCTTTCTGTATTTAAACCTATCGTGATAACATCGTCTTGTGGGTGACGATCTTAACTCATCTCTCCGGATACATTCCTGTGACATGGCCAGCCCACTACCAATTCAGCCTAGAGATTTTTTCTCCAACATTCCGCTACTTAAGTAATGGAGTTCAGAGTATTTTTATCCCGGAAAACCACTGTCTCTATGGGTTCGAACTCGGTAACCAAACATCAGGGGAAAGCAAATAATCAATAAATCTTCAATTTTCTGGAACGGCATAACTAAGGCCATACCCAAACCAGTTACCACTTAAATAAGGTCGGTGGAAATTTGATAAAAATTAATGCATCGAATATTTCATTTTATGACAAATCTGCTATATAAAGGGACCGAGGAAACCGCTGGCTGGGCCCCACTAACGCGTCCCAATTCGGTTCCCGTGGTATTTATGGCCGATGATAAATAAAACCGCTCAGAAATAATAACTACTTCACGAGTCCTGTACGGAATGACTTTTATTAATTTTGGAGCACGTATTTTTGGTAATTTTAACCACAATACACGCATAACATGGACAATTTGACCTGCTTTCAGCGATTCCTTAAATCATTTTGTGTTAATCGCACATTTTCAGTGACCGCAGTTTGCATATTTTGGTTTAAAGTTACTGCAAGCTATCAAAATACATTGCGAACAGAATTTACAAACTAAAAATGTGAATTGATACAGTTATCCAACTTTAACCATCATTAACTTGGATAACTGTATCGTATATAAGGGCTAAAACGTAACTAGAAAATAATTAAAAAAAAAACAAAAACTAGAAAACAAAGTTTTTTTAGGTAGGAAAATCATCTAACGAGATCTCCCGCCCTTGGGCGGAGCGGGAGGATATGTCAGACTTTTACTGAATAAAAACGCACTCCTGTTCCTTCGTTGCATTTTATACCTGGGCCTAATCTTCTTTTCTTTTCAGAAGTATACTCTTGGCCCCAGCAGGCTTCGCCCCTGCTGGGCCCCTACGGCTTACTGACGTCTCCTTGAGGCACGCGTGGAACAATACGCGCCGTCGACGACTTGGACTCGTATCGGACAGTTACCGGAACGTCGGACGACGAGCTACCTAGCCGTCCGCAAGCCCACGCCTACGGTGGCCTGAAATCAGGATCGGGATCCTAGCGGTGACTGGGGCGTGAGGACCATTGCCTCACGCGAGCGGCCGCCTCCTATGCTAGCATTACTGCTTCACAGAAGGAAGCGAACTAGAAAATACAGTAAATTTAGGAGCGCAAAGCCTAATGATACATAAATAACCAGATCGTGTAGGAGGTCCAACAATTCTGTGACACATAAATTAAAAATAAAACATTGTGACTGCAAACAAACGTCACGTTTTGCTACATTTGTAAAATAGTAAGTTTGAACGCAAAGTGCGCGGAGTTTACGATGCGCCGCGGCAGATCAGGGCGCCCGTAAATTACCCGGTTTCAGGACCCGGGCCGACGGACGTGCTCCACCGTGTGAATAATTATGTGTACTCCTACCTGCGTGTGCTGCACCCCTGGCTAGTGAATAAGCCACTAAATGTAAGCCCGTAAATATTTGAGGCATGTCCAACAATGGATTCTTTGATAATTGTTCTAGAAAACAATGTATTATCGTACCTATTCATTGTTATATTAAAGAATTCTACTACAAAATGCGAAAACTACAATTGATGCTACCGAATCGACTCTTTACAAAGTCATTTACCATTTCACCCACAAAATAAATACCTTTTCATTGCTTCTCGAAAACAGCTTTAAAAGTTTTAAAGTCTTAACAAAATTCAGAATGGAGCACTAAAATATTTTTGTATTTACATCGGCATTGTACTTACAACGTAAACTGTTTGAACAAACTCTGTTAGATAGATTTGCGTGGAAGTTTGCAGTAATAGGGCAACTCTTTCCTTCATGCTTTACCATTTCTTCCGTAGTGTTTTTGAACTCACCTTTGCAAAATAGTTGTGGAATTACACTCGTCATTTTCATTTACGCTGCTAAGAATATATACGGACTTCAAATCGTGTAATGAAGACTACAAAATTAATGAAATGTAACGATTATCTCAGCTTAGTCCGTATTTGAATTGTCTACCGAGCCAGATTTATTAAATTAATTCGGTTCCCGGCCACTAATTGTCTTTTGTATCAATTCAATTGGAGGATTAAATTTGAATATTATTTCAAAATAGTTTTAAGGGTAAATCGAAAACTGTTTACACAGATAATATTATTATCAGTGCGAAATGTAACGTCAATTAAATATTCATGAAGTTTGCATTATGATGCTGAGTATTGATAAAAGTGAATTCACAATCGGTTTGCAAATAGATAATATTAGGTCTTTCTGTTTTAGTAGTTAGAGGAGTTTGGCTAGTCGTTAAATTCACGCAAAAGCTTTGTTTCAAAGAGAGAACTAAGTCTGACTTAGGGTTGTTTCTAGACACTTGAGTGAGGCCTCAAATTTCCGAGTAAACTTGAGAGCTACTTGAAAATGCCGCAGTGCAGTGCTTTTATCATGTGAGCGGTTTACGAGATTAATATTTTATTACTCACATCTACTAAAACTGCGTTCTTTTGTTGCTCGAAACATAAAAAATATGCGAAGTGTCTTAGCGTACTTAACGTTACTGAAGATTGGTTTATTGTTTCATATTCTGTCGATCAGAAAAAATAAAACAAAATAGTCTCATGGCAAAAGGCTATGGAGCGTACTCACAGATGTAAGAGCAAAAACTAAAACAAATGACGCTTTTACCACGCACAAAAATTAAAATGGCCCGGATATGTAGCCCGTCTCAAAGATGTAAACTCTTATTTAACTATATAATTTAGTTCTAAGTGAAACCACTATGATCGAGAACAAAGACTATATTACTCGTAATTACAAATTAGAACACGGCAGCGTACCGGAAGACGTAGCGTTGGAAGGCCTCCCACAACTTGGACTGATGACCTGGTCAGGATCGCTGGAGTCCGATGGATGCGAGACGCACAGGACCGGCCATTGTGGCGACGATGATGATGACATCCCCCGCCCTTGGGCGGAGCGGGAGATAGTATCAGACTATTAATGACTAAAAACCTACCCCGTTACTTCTTTGCCTTGGTTCCAGGGCCCTGGTATGTATTTTCATACCGCCTCAGAGTCCCAGATACCCCCTTAGGGGTGGAGTTTCGTAAAATCCGTTCTTAGCGGATGTCTACACCTTATAAGGAACCTACCTGTCAAATATTAACTTTGTAGGTGTTATAGTTTCTGATATTTCGTGATTAATCAGTGAGTGGTATTTCGTATTTATAAATATAGAAAATTAAACGGTAGTAACCAAACAAAATCTATTACTAGCAAATAAAAGGTTTTTTTCATTTTATTTATCATTCAGAGAAAACTCACATCATTCACGCGTATTTGTATTACTATACATAGAAATATAACTATAACATTCGATGCACCGTACACAAAGTACGCGCTTTAGTCGTGGAGTTGCGGACATAAGCCCGAAATACAAATACAAATACAACATTCAACGCAACTTAATGCATTCCACGAAATGGTATAAAACTATTATAAATAACTATTTCATTAGGGGTTGGAGTAAACAAATTAATTAATTATATCTGTCGCCAAACAAGTTTGTAATAATGGCTGCATGTGTGACGTCACCGTCCGCTCCCATCTAACTTGCCTCTCAAAAGTTGCGTGACAAACTGACCGCTAGTTGGTACTTTTATATATTTTTATATGTTTTATGTACACAAAGCTCGGCGTAGTGCCCAGTTTGTTTTAAACATTGACTTAGATTTATAACTGCGGTTATGTCGGTTTGACTGACTCCGTGTATGGTTGTTGTCGAGTTTTATTTTTAAGCAACTTTAATTCATTATACTGAAAACGCCAAGGTGGGCTACCTTGGCGTTTACAATTCAAATTTACATAGTATGTTTGCAGAGAAGTTTTTTAATGCCATATTTTAGATTGTTTTTTTCTAGTTAGTTTTATTAGGATAAAAGTTTTTCTTATAGTGTAGGTAAGTATATTAGACTTAGGTTAGTATTTTTAGGGTTCCGTACGTCAAATAATGTACCGTCCGTCTATCTGTTTGTTTGTCTGGCTATCACGTTGAAATTAAAACCATGCACTCAACCATAGACTGGCCTGTTGGTCTAGTGGTTAGTGGCCCTGACTGCTAAGCCGGAGGTCGTGGGTTCGATTCCCACTCAGGACAAATGTTTGTGTGATGAGCACGATCATTTGTTCTGTGTCTGGGTGTTATTTATCTATAATATGTATGTATTTAAAAAATATATAAGTATGTTTATCAGCTGTCTGGTACCCATAACACAAGTTCTGCTTAGCTTGGGACTAGATGGTGTTGTGTGATGGTTGTAGATTATTATATAAGTTTTCGGTCCCTGAAATCTGTAAAAATTTCAAATTTCTAAATTAACGAAAAAAAAAGATACGGCCATTTATGGCGTAAAAAACATATATTTTGACACTCTCAAGGGAATTAAAATTCATACGGTACTTCTGGCTGACCCAGAACCCAGAAATTTGGCTCAATTTAGGGTCTTATAGCACAAGTATAGGGATAAATCTGAAAACAGTAAATTTACAAGTATGTAAATACTTAAAAAAAAAATTCGAGTCTATTCAGAAATTGAATTACATAGATATGTTTGGGCGCCGCGCCGTCGGCTATCTTCGTCAGTCGTCGGTCTGCATCGCGGGCGACGGCGCGCGAGCAAGCGGGGCCGCGCGCCCACCACACTTCACTAGCAAGAACGACCGACGACACACGCGCGCCTTATAAAATTCTTCCTGTAACTTAAAAACTTAAAAAAAAACTTAACTTAACTTAAAAAAAAGTTTTACACTGCCTTTTATTTAAGTCCAAGTCTAGACCCTAACAGATAGGTAGGCAGTTATTTCCTTAGTGCGCGAGACCCACTCGCACTTGCCCAGTTTTTTGGATTTGTAAATAGTTTGTAGCAATCGTAAATTATAATTATTGATGTTATTATTAGGTAATTTACAAATGAACTAAAGTAAAGCTTCGGCAAGATATAAACAATTTGTTCAGTTTTGTAAATAAATTTTCCTATTATTATGTACATATTTGTATCTTTCATAATGAAGGCTCCGATGAGGTTGATGACCTTGATGGATTTTCATAAACAGCTGATAATACAGTATATTTAGATATTCGTAAACTTCTAACAAAGTAACTAGAGCCTTTAAACAAACCAACCCTTCAAATCTTTCTCGTAATATTTCGGTCTCAACTCCATTCTCGTCAAACCCGTCGCCCGCAAATTATCTTAGTTTTAATTAGCAAGATTGCAATCAAAACGTTCCTCCTCCTAACTAAATGAACTTCAACGTCGTTATGAAGGGCACTTGGGTTCTTTTATTACTTCAGATTGTGTTATTATCAGATTTGATCATTTTGTTACTTATTCTGACTTTATTGTTTTCAATGGGTTAATATCGTAGTTTTTACGAATAATGAAATTTAAATGAAGTATTCAAAATATCAAGGTTACTGCCATAGCTCGAAGAATTGCCAAACTTAAGTGACAGTGGGCTGGGCACATTGCTCGCAGAATAGATAGTCGATGGAGATGAAAGGTTTTTTAATTTCTTTAAGTATTGTTTATTTCAGGCATTAATATACCCATTGTAACATTATTGAATTACATAAAATTGTTGAAACATAATAAATAAATACATTGGATTATATAAATTATGAAAAAATTGATAAAATTATTAAATTTGTAATAAATTAATATTAATAAATTGATAAAATTAAATAATTAAAAATTTAAATTAAACAACGCAAATTCTAAATAGGTACACACCATAGAACACACCAGACACTATCATATTCTTACACCGGGTCAGTCGAGACAGGAAAAATGCCTTGAGTCTTCTCAAGAGCGACCACGAACCGAAAGACGCAGCGTTGGAAGGCCACAAGTTGGCCCGAGACCCAGTAAAGGTATCGGGAATCCAATGGATGTGAAACGCACAGGACCGGTCGTTATAGTGACACTTGGATTCCTTTGTCCAACAGTGAACGTCTTTCGCCTAAAATCATGATGATCATGATGATATAAATATCGTAAACTGTAATTCCCATTATACGGCTTTACAAAATCCATTCAATTTCAACAAAAAATTCTCACAATTTTAATTTCGCTTCGAGGTTTTTACGAAAAGGAAATGGTTAAAATGAATGTCTTGTAAAAAGGCTCTCGGCCGAATTTCTGTGAAACGAATTAAGATATAAATCTAAGCTGTTTGTAGTTTCCAATTCGTCTTTCTACGATTCTGGGTGAACCTCGCATGACTCGACCCCAGGGACTGATACTTAATATTTGGTGGCATTTTCGAATAAAGATTTAGGTAGGTATTTTTCAGAGACTTTATAAAATGACAAGAGACTTTCTCTATTCTGTAAAGATATATTTTTGCCTTTGAACAGCTAAAAATTGAATTTTTAGCTGTTCAAAGGCTCTATGATTTTCAATCTAACCTACTTTATATACAATCAAAGGTCAAAAGTACAGTTGCACTATATAAATGCTAAAGTGTCTAAAATTTCTTTGTAGAAGAAAGTCAATGTATCCTGACTGATTTAACTTGCAGCATAAAATCTAAAGGATTGAATAAACTACATGTGGATCATTGAACTACTACTATAAAGAAATTTAAGACATTTAACTTGTTAGAATGCTACTGCACTTTTGACCCCTAACTGTACCTACGGGGTACATGTAAACCTGACTGACCTGTTAGTCTAGTGGTTAGTGGCCCAGACTGTTCATTGTTTGGGAACAATGAACAGTCTGAAGACAAATAAATGAATGATTTCTGATGTTCGAAGACAAATGTTTTTGCGACGAGCATTATCATTTACTATGTGTATGGGTGTATTTTTTCTAATTTTTTTTTATGTATTTAGAAAATATTAAGTATAATATATATATCTATCAGTAGAGTAAATAAGGCCAGAGATTGCAACAGACAGAGAAGTATGGAACGAAAAAGGGGACTTCAGCTCAGCAGTGGGAAGCAAAATAGGCAATTTATAAAAAGTCAGTTGTCTAATATCCATAACACAAGCTCTGCTTAGTCTGTGGCTATAATATGTTACGTTATACGTTGGGTGAAGTTTGTTGAATGTTGTTATTAATAATAAACCATATAAATTTACAGGGTTTTAACAAAAAAAAAGAAAAGCAGTCAGGGAGCTACTAATAAATCTTTTATTCCTTCGTGACTTTACTTAAAAACAACTTAGATTTGGTACCATTAAAGAGACTGATGGCGTAATGTACCGTGATTCTAAAGGCTATTAGCGAAACACATTTGGAAAAAAAAAACAAAGCTACTTCTAACAATTCTTCCAGTAATTGCTTTTATTTTTACGATTTAAATTCTCCAACTATTACCTCATACGTGAAGAATTTTATACGTGTTCGCACCGTAATTATCATTTTAGCCGGAAGACTACTGCAAAATATTTACCAGTCCAAGCGTCATTACATATTTTTTTTATATGAAATCTATTCTTTCTTTTCTTTTGACTTCTAATACGCGTAAAACATACGACGCGGCATTGATTTAAATTTAGGACATCTTATTGAACGGTGATAGGTGCTCATTGACGAAACCCTGAAAATATCGATATTCGATAAAATCTAAAGTTTTTACGCGATATTATCAATAATTTACTATTTTTCATTCCAAAAGTTGTTAAGAGTTCAGTAAAACAAATGTTTTATTGAAAAATCATACAAATTTAAATAACCAAAAAAATACACACACAATGAGTAACAATTAGATAGAAATAGATTTAGTTTATAAACTAAAGATAATAAAAAAATACAGCTATAGACAAAATATTTACATAAGGTACATTACGTTCGACGGTTCTTGGCGCGCCTGAAGTTAGGCTCTGCGAACTTTAGCGCTTGTGCACTCGTAAAAAGTAAATGGTTTGAAAAAATAAATGCCAATAGCAGTTGTTATTGCTGTTAACAACTGTTATTGGCATTTATTTTTATAAATCATTTATTTGACGCGCTTATTTTGAGCGCTAAAGTGCGTAGAGCCTAACTTCAGGCGCGCCAAGAACCGTCGAACGTACTGTAAATAAGATCCTTACTGTAGACATCTATTCTCTTGTTATCCATTTGTTGTATTAGTTGTTATGGTGTACAATAAAGAATTAAAGAATAGACAAAAATCTACCATGAAACCAATGTTGCCATGTTTAAAATTGCCAATGCTTGGTTAAGCATTTTTTTTTTGTTTTCATATAATTATCGATATATTAATTTCGATTTAATAATATCGATAATAATGAAAATTCGATATAATATCGCTGCATTGGAAACCTCGATCAATAGATACCAAGTAAAGAATTAAATATATAACAGAACAAGTGATCTCAGAACATTCCCATTCACGATTGTGGAAACGTACGATTAATGAGTAGGAATTACTAACAAACTGTACTCGAGAAGTTTCTTCTTGCTAACATATTGGCATTGTTCTTCCTTCGGTAGTGGAGTCTAAACGAGTTGCTATTGAATTTTGTTCAATGTTGCAGTCACTACTATCGATCAAGTTACACTAGATACAATTCTGTTAAATTTTACGTTCCGTACCGTTAAGTTGTACGCATCGACCGACAACTCCCTGTAAGGCCATTGACTCGTTTACTTAATGAAATTAATTTCGTACAATATGCGTATATTAATTCTAGTCTTTGAAAAAAAGTACTTAATTTTTTAATTTTTTTCTTTACAAATTCATAGTATTTCATGTACCGGATCGACCGTCCGCGGGATTAAAACGACTAAAATTTGACGGTGTATATTGCAATGTAGGTATTAGTATTTTCAACCTTAAGTAAGTATTTCCTTCAATCATTTTCACTCTAATCAAGTTTATGTTTACATAGCTTCGTTTTTATTACTACTTTAAAAATTACAATTACTAAATGTTTTGTCATTGAATCGACTCAGTTCATCATCCTCGTATTACAATAGGTAACATATTTTTTGATAAAAACTCCGTTCTTCCAAGAGGTGGAGTCTGGTGATTTGTAATATTTATTTTTATTGCTTATTAAAACAATAATAATAACGAATAACTACCGGAAATGTATACTGTGAAGGACGGTTCGGTTGACTTCAGTCGAGAATGCCATCGGCTCGGGGAATCAATCGGACATTTGGGTGACTACTTGCATGGGTACAATAAAATTGAAGCTACGATTATCCAACAGCAACTTGCTCTGTAATAAGATCTTGTGGGATTGGCAGTTTCGTACTATGGGTACGTGGCGGATACAGTCCTCATAAGTGGCCATATCACGTAGTATATAGATCTGTTGTTACTGACAGAACTATTGTTGCCAAGGAGCCTGATGTAGTAGTGATACGTATAGATCGCAATAAAGAATTTGAATTGAATTGAATTGAATTGAGATCAAGAGAAAGATGAACAAACCAAGTATCTTGACTTAGCTCACGAGATTGTTGACATGTCGGAAGTGTATACAGCAGTTATTGTGCCGTTAGTCGTAACTACCAATGGCTTAACGGCCAAGAGTCTCGAAAATAACTAAGGGGCTCTCATTGGGTAGTTCAATCAAGCATTTGATCCAGACAGGAGTACTTCTGAACTCAGTGCGTATTGTTAGGAGATTTCACTCTCAAGTGCCCTGGCCATCAATAGCTTGGACCCTTTTCCAGATGCTTGGTGGAGGATATTTTTGAACCGGCTGCAAAAAAATTAAAAAGGTTCTCAAGGCGTCTAAATTTTAGCACGACCGACGGTGTGTAGTGTTCCACGCGCGTATGTAAGAGATGTACCTACTTAGTTGTGGTTACCTTACCGAAGAACTGGCTCTCTATTTAGTTTTATCTACTACAGTCGGGATACTACAGTTATGATTTTTTTTTTTTATAAATGATGCAATCAACTTAGAAAAATAAATGGAAAATAACTTTAAATTCGGAAATCTTGCAACTCGGACTCTCACACAAGGGTTCCGTACAAATGAACTTATATGTGTAAACAGTTTAATTCCCGGATCGAGTCTCAAAGATTTTTCCGAATCGCAAAAAATGATTCTTTTTTTGGTGATGTCACTACAAATTTGAAGTTTTCAGATTTTTTCTATATTAGTTTTATATCGAACTAGAAATCCATGTATGAAATATTGAAATAAATTGAATGATTTAACTACAAATGATTTTTTATAATAATGTTAAATGTTTGTAAAAGGTATTTAGAAGTTCTGATTGCATTCCAAAGATTATAGTCGCTAGAATTAGTTGTTTGAAAATAGATAGTAGTAATAGCAGATAAGTTTTTGTCACCTGTACAGTCTTTTAAAGATGTGTAGAAATACAGAATATTTTTAAGAACCTGTTCCAAAAACAACTTCTAAGAAATGAAAGTAGTTAAAACACGGTTTTTACTTATAAACGAAAAACTGCTAACATGAGACAGTGAACAATGCAATGCTTGCACCGTGCAAGTCGCTTACGGTTCGTTAGGCAGGCCTTTACTCAGCGGACCAATTGTTGAGGAGAGCAATGCGCCATAATGATATGTAATAATGCTGTCGAAATAAAATGAACAATTCTAAGTAGGTTTATTTTTTAGGGTACCGTTCCTCAAAAGGAAAAAATGCCCCCTATAGGATCACTTTGTTGACCGACGGTCTGTCGGAATGTCTCTCTGTCTGTCATTTTGGGAACGCGTGGAGATATCGAGTTGAAATTAAAATCATACACTAAGGTCTGCGGTCTCTTGAAGCTGTGAAAAAATCTTAAAAAAAAACTTGTAATTGAACACCACATAATGAAACAGATGTATGTCGAAAAAAAAACGTATATTTCGACACTCTCAATTGTATCAAAATTCATAGGGTACTTCCCGTTGACCTAGAATTCTGAAATTTGGCATGAAGCAAGGTTTCATTACACAAATATGGGGAAGAATCTGAAAACTGTAATTTTGTAATTACGTCACCAAAACAAAACTTTTTTGCGATTCGGAAAATCTTCGAGATTCGAATCGGGAATTGAATTATTTTCATAGGTAAGTTTGTATCGAATCCTCAGTGCACGAGTCCGACTAGCACTTTCCCGGTTTTTTACGTAAGAAGTCATCTAATAACTGCGCCCAATCTAGCCACATCCAACGACCAAAGAGTATCTAAGTACTTGGATCGCACTGATTTGTTCTCTCAATTTGCTGTGACATATACTTGACAGATAAAAGAAACGCTTAATAATCATAAAACGAGAACGCCAATAAATAATTCTAATCAGTAATTATGCGAATTATTTCATTCCCGTTTCACTCAAGTCGAGCGGGCAGGGGTGTCAGACTTTTACTGGTTCAAATTCACATGTTTCTCCAGTTATCTTTTTTTGCGTGAGGTGTGCAACTCCTTCGAATAATCTGCAGCTTTGGTAGGCATAGACCCCAACTGGCCACATCAATTTTGTTGACATTTCTTTGGGGCGCGCGTGAAACAACAACGTGCCATCGATTTATCCTTAGTCCTTACCAGACGGCAGGACGGCGAGCTACTTATGACTCTCCGTCCGCTAGCCTGCGCCTACGGTGGCCAGTAGTCATCCTGCAATTCGATACATCTGTAAGTAACTACACGAAAAAGTTAGAACTCTGATTAAGCATTATGTTCTGTTTGACTTTTGCCAAACTGGAACTAGTTAGTGCAGGCGTGTGAGGATTGCTGAAATAGTGTAATTCTCTTGTGCATACATAGCATTTTGCTTTCTCGTTCAGTTTGCTTGCTTATTTTTTTTCCTCTCGTCTGTTGGTCTAGTAGTTAGTGGCCCTGACTGCTATGCCGGAGGTCGTGGGTCCGAATCCCACCCAGGACAAATGTTTGTGTGATGAGCACGATCATTTGTTCTGTGTCTGGGTGTAATTTATCTATAATACCTATGTATGTATTTAGAAACATATAAGTGTGTTTATCAGTTATCTAATACCCATAACATAAGCTCTGCTTAGCTTAGCTTAGGACTAGACGACGTTGTGTGATAGTTGTGAAATATTACATTATATTATTATCTATACGTATAAGTACGTTGTTAAAATTAAATCACAAAAAAACACCAAATTATAGCCACAATAATACACTAATGTTTTATTTATAATCGATATTGAAACTAGAACGAACGTAATAACTTCTCAGAGTCAAGTTTTAGTAAATAAAAATCTCGATTCACAACAAAATGACTTCAAAATGGTGGCGCTTTCCCATGCACCCGCGATGTATGATATCTATCTATATAAAAATGAATCCCTTTTTCCCTTGGTCACGCCATCACGCGTGAACGGCTAGAACGATTTCGCTAAATCTTTTTTTTGATGTGTTTATTATTGTCAGGAGAAGGTTCTTAGGTAGGGTAGAGAGGGTAGAGTGGGTTAGAGTAGGGTAGAGAGGGTAAAGTAGGGTATAGTATGGTAGAGTATGGTAGAGTAGGGTAGAGTAGGGTAGAGTAGGGTAGAGTAGGGTAGAGTAGGGTAGAGTAGGGTAGAGTAGGGTAGAGTAGGGTAGAGTAGGGTAGAGTAGGCTAGAGTAAAGTAGAGTAGGGTAGAGAGAGAGAGTGTAAAGTAGGATATAGTATGGTAGAGTAGGGTAGAGTAGGGTAGAGTAGGGTAGAGTAGGGTAGAGTAGGGTAGAGTAGGGTAGAGTAGAGTAGGGTAGAGTAGGGTAGAGTAGGGTAGAGTAGGGTAGAGTAGGGTAGAGTAGGGTAGAGTAGGGTGGAGTAGGGTACAGTAGGCTAGAGTAAAGTAGAGTAGGGTAGAGTAGAGTAGGGTAGAGTAGGGTAGAATAGGGTAGAGTAGGGTAGAGTAGGGTAGAGTAGGGTAGAGTAGGGTAGAGTAGGGTAGAGTAGGGTAGAGTAGGCTAGAGTAAAGTAGAGTAGGGTAGAGTAGCGTAGAGTACAATAGAGTAGTTAGTTGACGGGAGTGAAGTCGCGGGTGTCTCGGAGCATAATATATTCTTTGATTAGCTAACCACTGGTGTAATTGAATTTTGCATAACAATGTTAGATATAAAGCCGCAACACCAAACTGTATACCCCGAATTTTTATCATTCGTTTTTTTTTTTAATTAGGTACTTCACTATGAAAGCAATTCGAAAGACATATTCACGACAATAATTACTTTTTATTGCGTTTCGGAAAAAAATTGTAACTTGATTCGAGATTGGAACTACAATATATACTCGTACATAGGTTTTTTTTTTTTGGTAGGTAAAATCATCCAATGACAAATCCCGCCCTTGGGTGGGGCGGGAAATAGTGTCAGACTTTTACTGACTAAAAACCTACCTTTCCATTCCTTGCCTTTGTCCCGGGGCCCGTGGTGACACTCTCGCATAACCTTTGGCCCCAGTAGGCTTCGGCCCTGCTGGACCCCTACAGTTTGCTGACAACTCCTTGAGGCGCGCGGGAACGGTGCGCGCCGTAGACGACCTGAGCTCGGACCGGTCTGTTACCGGACGGACGGACAGCGAGCTACCCATTGCCCACCGTCCGCGAGCCCGCGCCTACGGTGGCCGGAAATCGGGATCGGAAACCCGGCGGCGGCGGCGGCGTGTGCGCCTTTGCCTAATGCGGTCGGCCTCCTCCTTTGCTAGCATTACTGCTTCGCAAAAGGAGGCGACCGCCTGCCACTCCTCCTCGCTCCGGAGCATGGCTTGAACCAAGCCCCGGCGCGAGAGATCGCCGCCGATCGCCCCCACGAGGACACGGCGATGCTCTTCCCAAGCGGGGCACACCTCGACTGTGTGCTCCACCGTGTCCACCGGGCGGTCCGCACAGTGGCGACACCCGGGCGTCGTCTCCGCACGAATCTTGTACAGGTACGGACCGAACTTGCCGTGTTCGGTCAGCACCTGCGCCAAACGGAAGGTGACGACGCCGTGGGGCCTTTCCAGCCACGCCTCAAAGAGGGGCCTTACCGCCTCGATCGTGGCGTGCCCAGCACGAGGTTGCGACAGTCGCACTCGCCATTCCACCATGAGATCCCGCCGGAGCTCTATCCGCCATGCCGCGACTTGTCGCGGCAGCGGAGTTTCGCCCCGACGTTGCATCTCCACGCGTAAATCATGCATGTGTGCAAGGACTGTTGCCTCCAAATCCCACGGTGGTAGGCCAGCAAGGAGGCTCGCCGCTTCGCAGGACACCGTACGGTATCCGCGGATCATCCGGATGGCCATGACCCTCTGGCAGGCGGTTAGCCGGGCCGCCACTCGCTTTCGTAGCGATGGCGCCCACACCGGCGCACCGTAAAGGGCCATGGACCGAACGATGCCTGCGTAGAGCCTCCGGCAGGAGGCGTCTGGACCCCCCAGGTTCGGCAGCCCCAGTCGCATTCAATCTGGGAGCCAGACGTCGGAAATGCTCCTCGAAGTTCCAACGGCTGTCGAGGACGAGTCCCAGGTACTTCATCGTCGACCCGACGCCGATGTGAACTCCTCCTACCGTTAATTGGGAGCCCGGAGGTAGCGCGCTCCGAGGGCCGTGAAAACACATGGCCTCGGACTTGTGCATTGCCACCTCGAGTCCCAACTGCTGTATGTAGTTGTACCGAACCCTCGGTACGCCAGTCTGACTCGCTTTTAACTGCCTTTTTTGTTTTAAGTGTTTGTAAATATAAGCTTGAAAAAATCCTCTAATTTCTTTCAGCCATTTTCCGCTGTTACAGGTTCTGATGCTGTCTACGATATGATATCATAAGATCTGAGGCTTTGTCTAGAGGACCATTGTATCACATTTTTATCGGTCTCATTTGAATCTGAGACTTAAAGAATGTTTTTATTCCAAAACTTTTGAGTTTACATTAAAATCTGAAAATGAATTAGCACGGCAGCACGTTTACATAAGAAAATGAGTAGGCGAGAAGAAATATTTGGAAACCACGATCACCATAGCCAAGTTAATCATATAGAGCGTGTCTTTTTTTACGGTTACTTACAGTATTTCATTTATTTATTGAAATGATATAGAAGACTTACTTAAGAAAGAACAGTAAGTTAGACTGACAGCCAATAAAAAGTCTTTACTTACAAATATGTATATAGGACAATTAATACTTAGACATTATATGGACACACAAAGTAGGTAATACACTACAGTTCAACTATAATTTGGCCTCATTGCATATCAATATTAATATTATTGAGAGCAGTGGTGGCCGAGTGGTAACAGCCCCGATTTACGAGTTGTAGGTTGCGGGTTCAAACCCATCCAGGCGGATTACTTTGTGAAATTTATTTCATCACCACTGCTCTCAAAATGGTGAAGGAAAACATTATGAGGAAACCGGCATGTCCTAGAACCAAAAATTCGAAGACAGAAAAGAAAGCTCGGCCCCGGTATGATAGGCAACGAAGAACGGGGTAGGTTTTTAGTCAGTCTTTCTGACACTACTTCCCGCTCCGCCCAAGGGCGGGATTTGTCATTGGGTGATTTTACCTACCATAAAAAGAAAAAAAAAAAACTGGGTGATTTTACCTACCATAAAAAAGGGCATTTGATATTCACCAATCCGCACTGGGCCCGCGTGGTAAATTACGGCCCATTCCCTCTCCTAGAGAGTAGACCTAAGTCCCAACAGTGGGAACATTAACAGGCTAATAATGCTAATTAATATTTTATGGAACTAGACCAAAAAAATTCGGCAAAGCACTTCTTGGCTGAGACCACGCCATTCCTAAAATGGATCCATATTATGCTTTTTTTTTAATTTATAATCTTGATCTGAGCGATTAACAGTGTTGACAAAACCGTTTGTAATGGAAACAGCCGTAATAACTCCAAGAATATTTAAGAAAGGTACATTAAAAACACATTAACCTCGTGTTACACCTAACCCACACCCTCTGCAGCATATGACGTCATCATTATAAATATACCTACTTATTGTTTCATAGCCCAAGCAAGACGACGTTCAATTTTATACTCCTATTCTGAGACAAAACTCGATTTAATTTAATTTTACTGTCCACATTTCGACCGAGCACCGTCATCATAATAAAATCGCTGCCTTTTCATATATAAAACTTCACATTTCAACTCTTAAATTTTAATGGTTAAACCCTAAAGTTAAGATTTTATTACTATAACGCGAGAAATTAAAATATTTACTTTGGCATGATAGGTACACAAGCGGTGTAGGCTGCGCTTGCCTGGCGTCAGGTGGGCCTAAACAAAATGTAAATAGACCTGATTATTCGCTCTCGACATTTTGTATTCATTTAAGTCAGCGGAATATAAGGCTAACGTTGTACGCTTAATTTCAGTTCTTCGTGGACAGTATGGCTGACAGCTCGGCTATAGAATAAACAAAACTGATTTCTAGCCAGACAGCGAACAATACATTCAATAACGTATTGAAAAGGGCTATTGTAATGATTAGGAGCCATTATTTTAAACGTTAAGTACGTTTGCTGGTTGGTTTATGATTCATGGATCAACATTTTAATTCTTGGAAACAGTAATTGTTTTATAAACTTTGATTCAGCCAGCGGATTTTCTCGGATGAATGTAGAAAATGCATAATCTATGTTACTCAATATTATGGTACAATTCTACTGGTAAAAGGAAAGGATTTAAAAATCAATCCATTAGTTTTCAACTTATACATTACAAACAAAATATGTTAATACAATTTTTTTTCTGTCTATAATATTATTACAGACTTTGATACGATCCATAGCAAGTAAGTATAACGTACCCCCTGCTGGCCTTATTTCTATGTGTGGGACTGGGCGATAAACTACCACGCGGTCCCTGAGAGACTGCAATGGTGCGTATATGATCTTCGATTTCAGTCAAATACTTTTTTGTGTGTACTTTTTTACTTGGATTTTTGATTCCCTTGTGAGTGCCAAAATGTACATTTTATGCAACATAAACGGCCGTATCTTTTTTTTTTTGTTAACTTAGAAGTTTTATTTTTTCACACGTTCCCGAAATTAAAGGTCTTGACAGACAGACAACAAAGTGATCCTATAATGATTTCGGTTAGGGTACGGAACCCTAAAAAGCACTAGTCTTCATCACAACTTACTTATTTTGAATCTAGCTGTGCTTGAAAATGTAATCCAAAGATATTTGTATCTCTTATAGCCCAAAGAAACTGAACAAGTTATCAATGAAAATTTTCTTCTCGTAGCAAGCTTTTATAGCGTGGTATATTACTTATATAACTAATACTCAGCAAGACAACTCAAAAAGTTCAAACACGATGTGGTTATCTTATTGCGCTTATTACCGAGTTTCTATAGCCATCTTCCAGTTCCATCATCGGACCCTGATTACCATCTAGCACCTAAATACTCGTCAATACAAATCAAACGATCCCAAACTCGATGGGGAAGTGTCGTCTACGACCGGGTTCCTATGGCCACCTTTCAGTTCCATCATCAGATCAGCTCCATGTCATCATAATATACATTGTCACGCGATTTATGCATGCATACAAAATTTCAGCTCAATCGGTAGCCGGGAAGTAGATAAAATTTAATTTGCAAGATTTGATCACAGACAAATATCAGCCAGGTGAAACTAAATAAAAACTTGTAAAATAGTTCTAGGCTGAAACTTTATGGTCCTAATAAAAAGATAATACGTATTTATTTACCTGTGCTGTTTTTTCCACCACTGCAAATTACCTGCTAGATTGTATTGGATGCTATTTGTTTAAATAAAGGAGAAATTATGCGCATAAAGTATTACGTTGTTCTTGATAAAATTAGCATAATAATGTAAAAAAGATTGGGGAGAGATTCGAAACAATATAGGTCATTTCATGAATGTTTGAAAGAAAGAAGGAAAGAAAAATATTTTATTTGACACATATAGACACAATTCAGAAACATGATACATTATTGTTTGACTTGAGAAGAAGCTTAAAGATCTGAATAGCCATTTTAAAGACGGCAGTATGTATGTTTGTTACTCCTTCGCATTAAAACGACTGAACAGATTCAGATGAAATTCGGCACATGGGTAGACCTTGTCCTAGAATAGAACATAAATAGGGTGTCGTACCTCAAAAAGAAAAAACGGTACCCTTTTAGGATCACTTTGTTGTCTGTCTGTCTGTCTATCAAGACCCTTTATCGGGGAACGCATGAAGATATCAAGTTAAAATTAAAACCAAATACCACCCAAGCAGTCTGCCTTCCCTTGAAGCTATGAAAAAATTAAACTTTTAAGTTAACAAAAAAAAATATACGGCCAAAAAGTCGCAAGAAACGTACATATATTTCGACACACACGAAGGGAATCAAAATTCATAGGATACATAGTTTTTACCCGACTGCGCCAGAAGGAGGGTTATGTTTTTCGAGAGTATGTATGTATGTATGTAAGTATGTATGTATGTATGTATGTATGTATAATTGTTTGGCACGCTCTGCAGCCTGAACGGCTCGATGGATTTTAGCTTGAGAGGTGTCGTTAGATTCGTATTTACTGTGAGAGTGACACTGGGTATATCAAAATAATAAAAAAACAAAATGGCGGATTTTTAGCGCCAAATTCAAAAGTTTGGCACGCTCTGCGACCTGAACGGCTCGATGGATTTTAGTTTGAGAGGTGTCTTTAGATTCGTAATTACTTTGAAAGTGATATCGTAATAAAATAAAACTAAAAAAAATAAAAAATAAAAAACGGTAATTTATAAAACTAAAAAACCCGACTGCTTTTCTGAGCATTCATGAAAAAGCCCTAAAACAAGAAAATCTGGCAGTCGGGACCCATTCTAGAAAGTCAGCCGTCTAGTCAATAGATTGGAGTAATCTGCAATGTAATATAGGTATGTGCTCTCAATTCTAGAATGGGTCCCGACTGCCAGATTTTCTTGTTTTAGGGCTTTTTCATGAATGCCCAGAAAAGCAGTCGGGTTTTTTAGTTTTATAAATTACCGTTTTTTATTGTTGACCTAGAACCCTGAAATTTGGCATAAAGCAAAGTCTTACACCGCAGGTATAGGAATAAAACTGAAAACTTTAAATTTTTCGTTACGTCACAAAATAAATACTTATTTCGATTCGCAAAAATCTTTGAGACTCGATTGAATTGAAGAATTAAACTATTTACATAAATTAGTTTGTACAGAACCTTCAGTGTGCGAGTCCAACTCGCATTTCCCCACTTTATTATCCCTGAAGTATACTAACTCGTGATAATTTTCTTTTTTCACGCGGCCAAAACCTTAGTATTTTATTTATATTACTAAAAAGCGTTTAGAGCTATATTATAACTCTTTTAAATAAATTGCTCCAATATTTTAGACAGAGAACAGAAACTTAATTAATTGGCAACTGACAGGGCACTTTGCTCGCAGAACAGATGGCTGATGACGTCGAAAGGTTCTGGAGTGGCGACCGCGTACTAGAAGATGCAACGTTGGTAGGCCTCGAACAAGGTGGACCGATGGCCTGGTCAGGGTCACGGAAATCATCGGGATGCGAGACGCACGGGACCATTCGTTGTGGCGACACTTGCGGGAAGCCATGTCCAGAGTGGACGTCTTTCGACTAAAGTGATGATGATGAATATTCTAAAAAATCAATCTAATGACATCTCCTCGCCCTTGCAGGGGGCGAGAGATCGTGTCAGACTTTTACCGACTAAAATCCCCCTCCTGTTCTTTCGTTGCTTTTCTACCGGGGCTGAATGCTTTCAGAAACCGATCCTAAGCCACAGTAGGTTTCGATCCTGCTGGGTACCTACGGTTTATTGACCACACCTTGAGGCGGACATGGAACGATATGCGCCGTCGACGACTTGGTCTGTCACAGGACGGTGGGACAGTGAGCTACCCATTGCTCGCCGTCCGCAAGCCCGCGCCTACAGTGGAATGAATGGACTAAGTTCTGCTATAATCACTCATCTCCCTTATAAAATTGATTGGTAATCCCATCATGTTGCCAGCCGTTGTTAAACTGAAAGAAGCCTGGAAACTTTTTTCGTATTCTTCTCATAAATATTGTTAATTAAATTTACTCGTACCTGAAGTAGCCAGCATAAATCTTCCTTAAGCCACTTGTTCCTTAATGCATTAGGTAAGTGTTCGCTTACACGAAATTAACGTTATGGCCTAATTTTCCTACCTACCTTGTTTTTAAAGTTAATACTGCTTCTTAAACAGAAAACAAGTATAATATGCATTTAAGCAGAAGTTGTGGAATTATTTTCTACACTAATAGCAGAATCGTTTCGAAAATTCTTTTCTTTAGCATAGCATAGCAGCAACCTTATAATGTTCACACTGTTGGGACTGACTCCCTCCTCTTTGGGAGAGGGAATGGGCAGTAATCCACCACGCGGGCCCAGTGCGGGTTGGTGGATGTCACATGTCATCGAATTTTTGGTTCTAGGACATGTCGGTTTCCTCACGATGTTTTCCTTCACCGTTTTGAGAGCAGTGGTGATTTATTTATTTAAATAGAAGATGTGATGAAAATAGTGATAAAATAAATAATAAAAAGTAACGCGCTTGACTGGGTTTGAACCCACGACCTACAACTCGTAATTCGGGGCCGTTACCACTCGGCCACCACTGCTCAGAATCGTTGCGAAAACTCTTTTCTTTACTTTGTATAAATATATTTATACCGACATAATATTTTATGTCAAATAATAATATTCCACAACTAACACAACGCCGTCTAGTCACAAGCTAAGCAGAGCTTGTGTTATAAGTACTAGACAACTGTTAAATATATTTATATATTTCACAATACATACAATATCTATTATGTACAAATTACTATACTATCACACAAACATTTGTTCTGGGTGGGAATCGAACCCATGACTTCCAGCATAGCCGTCAGGTGAACTAACCACAAGACCAACAGGCCAATTTACATATGTTTATTTCAACTATATACTTTTCTAAGTAATATTACCTTATAATGCACCTGCCATATTGCCTCTCCACCACTTCAGGTTGCACAAGTCCGAGGCCATGTGTTTTCACGGCCCTCGGAGCGCGCCACCTCCGGGCTCCCAATTAACGGTAGGAGGAGTTCACATCGGCGTCGGGTCGACGATGAAGTACCTGGGACTCGTCCTCGACAGCCGGTGGAACTTCAAGGAGCACTTCCGACGTCTGGCTCCCAGGTTGAATGCGACTGGGGCTGCGCTCAAGCGGCTCCTGCCGAACCTAGGGGGTCCAGACGCCTCCTGCCGGAGGCTCTACGCAGGCATCGTTCGGTCCATGGCCCTTTACGGTGCGCCGGTGTGGGCGCCATCGCTACGGAAGCGAGTGGCGGCCCGGCTAACCGCCTGCCAGAGGGTCATGGCCATCCGGATGATCCGCGGATACCGTACGGTGTCCTGCGAAGCGGCGAGCCTCCTTGCTGGCCTACCACCGTGGGATTTGGAGGCAACAGTCCTTGCACACATGCATGACTTACGCGTGGAGATGCAACGTCGGGGCGAAACTCCGCTGCCGCGACAAGTCGCGGCATGGCGGACAGAGCTCCGGCGGGATCTCATGGTGAAATGGCGAGAGCGATTGTCGCAACCTCGTGCTGGGCACGCCACGATCGAGGCGGTAAGGCCCCTCTTTGAGGCGTGGCTGGAAAGGCCCCACGGCGTCGTCACCTTCCGTTTGGCGCAGGTGCTGACCGAACACGGCAAGTTCGGTCCGTACCTGTACAAGATCCGTGCGGAGACGACGCCCGGGTGTCGCCACTGTGCGGACCGCCCGGTGGACACGGTGGAGCACACAGTCGAGGTGTGCCCCGCTTGGGAAGAGCAGCGCCGTGTCCTCGTGGGGGCGATCGGCAGCGATCTCTCGCGCCGGGGCTTGGTTCAAGCCATGCTCCGGAGCGAGGAGGAGTGGCAGGCGGTCGCCTCCTTCTGCGAAGCAGTAATGCTAGTAAAGGAGGAGGCCGACCGCCTTAGGCAAAGGCGGACACGCCGCCGCCGCCGCCGGGTTTCCGATCCCAATTTCCGGCCACCGTAGGCGCGGGCTCGCGGACGGTGGGCAATGGGTAGCTCGCTGTCCGTCCGTCCGGTAACAGACCGGTCCGAGCTCAGGTCGTCTACGGCGCGCACCGTTCCCGCGCGCCTCAAGGAGTTGTCAGCAAACTGTAGGGGTCCAGCAGGGCCGAAGCCTACTGGGGCCAAAGGTTATGTGAGACTGTCACCAAAGGCCCCAGGATAAAGGCAAGGAATGGAAAGGTAGGTTTTTAGTCAGTAAAAGTCTGACACTGTTTCCCGCCCCACCCAAGGGCGGGATTCGTCATTGGATGATTTTACCTACCAAAAAAAAAAAAAAAAAAAAAACCACTTCAGGTTGACTGGTAGAGTACGCCTAATACATTAAGCCTTTGTACCTTTGTGTTTTATGAAAATTAAATGTATAAATTCAATATACCAACTTTTATGTTTGTATCAACCTTACAGTTTAATATGGATCTTTTATTGACTGAATTTCCGAGTTTCGAACAAGCTTTAAATGCAATATTGACAAATAGCCTCTCATAAAAATAAAATATTATTTTATGAGCGCTTCCTTCAGTATTTCTTGGGTTGGTTGGCCAGCTTTTATTTGTGTTGTGGAGCTTAGGGGGCCGAGGGTTGAATGCGGGCGAGGTTTAGCGCGCTGAAACATCGTATGAACCTATAGATGCACCTGTAATTGGCAGCTTTCGCGTCCGCACCGCCGCGCCGACCGGCGCCCGCATCCTGCGACTTATCAGCAAATATCTCCGCAGCTTTTATTAAATAAACTTTTAAAAACCTCGGCAATTATTTTAAAAGCACGTTCTCGAATCTTCGATTTAGTTTCTAGAAGATTAGCAGTCGTACGCTGAGTTCGTTGGTACAGTGTGAGATATTTATGTCGCAATTGTACCTACCTAATTGAATGAATGTCACGAATACACATGTTGCCATCAATAAATGTCAATTTTATGCAGAATGTAAGTGATATAAATATAATTAAAGTTACGTCAAGACCCACTAACCGTATTTTTGTTAATTTTTCAAGTGTTACGTTTGCATTATTAGTGCCAATTGCTGGAAAAAGTGCGTCATTATATTTATCTGCTTATTTCTACATATCCTTTTGAAAAACTGGATCGATTATAGCCTATACAATTAAGATACTTTTAGCGTATAAGCACATTAGGTAATAAACAGTACAGTTGTTGGGCGATAGGTTCTGGAATGGCGACACGTACCGGAAGACGCAGGATTGGAAGGCCTCCTACAAGGTGGACCGATGACCTGGTAAGGGTTGTGGGAATCCGATAGATGCGAGACGCACAGGACCGTTCCTTGTGGTGACACTTGAGGGAGGCCTATGTCCACCAGTAGATGTCTTTCGTCTGAAATGATGATGATGATTGTCGTGGGCAAAACAAATTGCTCATAGAATAGATGGTCGATGGGTTCGAAAGCTTCCAAAGTATCGACCGCGTACCATTGAAATGTTTCCCACGAAGTGGACCAACGATGATCAAATGATGGAAAATAGCGTGAATTCGATGGAGATCGTAGAGTAGCCAGCCTTTCGGTGTTTTACAGGATGCATTTTGGAGAGTGTGCACGGGAATTACATGACTTGATTCCGCCAGCTCAGTTCTACCATCGGACAACCCGACGTACGGCGAATATCCACCCTTATGTTGTTGAAACTTCTACGGTACGGACTAAGCGTTTTGCCTTGTCGTTTATACTGCGTACATTGAGGGACTGGAACAGTTTGCCTGCTGCGGTCTTCCCGTCCGATTATAATATTGGGTTTCTTCAAGGCAGGTCAATAGGCTCTTAATAAACTAGTGCGCCTCACCATCAACGATTGCATCATTGCTTAACATCAGGTGGGATTCAGTTAAGCACTAGTTTATATCAATTAAAAAAAAAAAAGATGGTGAGACTCACAGGGCTGTTCGTTGTAGCGATGCATGTGGAGGCATATGTCCAACTGTTGACGTCTTTCCGCTGAAATTATGATGATAAGTCTAAGTTAAGTTACCCAGTAGTCTGGTTTTTTTTTATGGTTCGTAAAATCATCCAATGACAAATCCCGCCCCTGGGTGGGGCGGGAAATAGTATCAGACTCTTATTGACTAAAAACCTACCCTGCTCCATTCATTGCCTTCGTCCCAGGGTCCCTGGTGACATTTTCACATAACCTTTGACCCAGTAGTATGTTTTTTTTTTTTTTTACGGTAGGTAAAATCATCCAATGACAAATCCCGCCCTTGGGCAGAGCGGGAAATAGTGTCAGACTTTTACTGACTAAAAACCTACCCTGTTCCTTCCCTGCCTTGGTTCCAGGGCCCTGGTATGCATTTTCATACCTTCCCAGAGCCCCAGACTAGGCCTCGACCCTGCTGGGCCCCTACGGTTTGCTGACAACTCCTTGAGGCGCACGGGCACAGTGCGCGCCGTAAACGACTTGGGCTCGGTCCGGTCTGTTACCGGACAAACAGACAGCGAGCTACCCATTGCCCGCCGTCCGCAAGCCCACACCTACGGTGGCCGGAAATTTGGATCGGAATTACGGCGGCGGCTGCGGCGTGAGCGCCGTTGCCTGATACGGTCAGCCTCCTCCTTTGCTAGCATTACTGCTTCGCAGAAGGAGGCGACCGCCTGCCACTCCTCCTCGCTCCGGAGCATGGCTTGAACCAAGCCCCGGCGCGAGAGATCGCCGCCGATTGCCCCCACGAGGACACGGTGATGCTCTTCCCAAGTGGGGCACACCTCTACCGTGTGCTCCACCGTGTCCACCGTGACCCAGTAGTATGGTGGAGATCAAATAATAATAATCAATTATACTATGTAACACCTATATACATCATAAGTTTTTCACCTGTCTAGTATTTTTGTTTTATGTAAATTATCTAGCTATGTACAAAATGTTAAAACTATATCATGAAAAACACGAAGCTATAAGCTTGTTATGTTGCCTGGTTGGCAGCACAAATACATGGTCACTGGGCCATCCGAGCCACAGAGAGGTTGTTTTGCTCTTGCATCTATGCTTCTTGCCATGACCTGTAACGTACTTAGTCTTGGTGGTGTCTGGTGTCCAACTTGTAACCTTTTTTAAATAATTTAAGGAAAAAATACAACATTCTGTAAAAATTATTACTGGCATTGATTTAGTTACTGATTTTGAAATGTCGTAAAACTTATGACCACAATAAAGACATTCTAAACATACTGGTATTCAGCTATATTCGGCTGGCGTGGGAGCTGACCCCAATAAAATTGGAAAAAAAACCACGCAGATGATACTTGTTAGTTTATCCTTGTAACTAAATAAATACAGTGAAGCCTGTTTGTTCGTAATCAAAATCGAAAAACTCGCGTTACTCCATATTGACCACACAATAGAGGTTTAGTTGCAGATTGTCCTTCTGACAAGGCTAAATGATATCACATAGTCACAAAGCCACTCAGCCATGTATTGTATATATCGGTTTTTCACCGAACAGAACAATTAACGCGGGCCGCGCAGGTAGAAACATGGCTTCCTGTAAAGGATATGTTATCTATTGTTGTCTTATCTAATAAAACTTTTTATTAAGTTTAAAAATACATAAATAACTAATTAAATTATATCTACACATGTACAAAACCTTAAATATTAACTAAACTAATTATACTAAAACCTACCTATGTACATTGTATAATACAAAAACACAGTACACTCAGGCGTCGAAGTACTCCTCCACATCGCTGTCATCCGGAAATGTACCCAGAAGACTGGCAGCATTGCCACGTTGAATGGCAATGCTAATTCTTTGGGCGAAGAACGAGCCAGCCGATCGATAGTGTTTCATGTACCGAATCGAACCTCCGCGGGATTAAAACGACCAAAATTTAACAGTGTATATCTAGCGTACAGATGAAAACAAACACGGTTATTTTTGTTTTGTTTGTATACCGTAATTAGAGACACAATAGAAAGACAATAGGTGTGCGGACGCCGGCGTCCTCTTGGGAAATAATGAATTAAAACCCAAAATTTGGCTATGGTGGAGCGACAGAATTAAAACCGGCCTGATCTAGTTAAAATTGATGAAGAAAAAAATTGATTTGTAAAAGTGTTTTTAAAAACCTTTTTGAAAAATAAATATCATTTATCATTTATGAAAAATGCCATCACTTTTATCCAAACATCAAATAATGGGAGTTCTAATTTTGTTAGCTGCAGTGAAAGAAAACATCGTGAGGAAACCGGCACCGGGCCCGCGTGGTAGATTACAGCCCATGCCATCTCCTAGACAGGAGACCTAAGTCCCAGCAATGGAAACATTATAAGGCTGATGCTATTAGCATAGCATTACTTTATTAGCATAGCATAGCTTCTATGCTAGTAACAGAGACGACAACTAATAACTTATTTGTTTATTCATTTTTTTTTTAGTTGGGGAATCATTAAATGACTTGACGAGTGGGCGTGTCATGCTTTTATTGACTGAAACTCATCAAACAATGTGAGATATACTTTATTGGATTTGACCAGGATTGATTTATGGCAGCAGCAAATTGTCAATAAAATTGATAGGTATCATTCAACTGCTACCATAAAAAAACGACTTAGGCTGTTTTTAATATCGTGCAGGTTTCAACACGTATGCGGAATTGCTCCACATGCGGGGCTGCTGCTTGATAACACGCCCCGCATCCCGCATGCGTATTCCACGCATTACAATAAATAATTGTATGAAAAAGACATTCGCGGAGGTAACGCTTGAGGAGCAATTCCACATGCGTGATTAAATCCGCACGATATTAAAAATACCCATAACCTCTACTATTTCATGGATTCAATTTATTTATTTGCCATCAGGAAAAACAGACTCAAACAAATATAGAAATTCATCCAGCGATCTACCTCTTAAAGAAATTGGAAATTAAACGAGTTCTTAGGCACAATTTTAGTATTTTTCGAGAGAATGTTCCTTTTTATCATAACAAGACCTACGTTTTAATTATAGTACCGATATGACAGGAAAATAAAAAATTAAATACTTACTAAAGAACTCCGGAGAACTTTTCTTTTAAACAGGAGTTATGATTAGACTCCAAAGTTTTCTGTACCTCATATTTTAATAAATAAACGTAGGTACATATTATACAATGTTAATATAATTTACATATCCTTGTAAGGCCCAACGACCTAATTTAATGACAAAAATCATACTACATTATTATTTTAATATTACTAGCTTTTGCCCGCGGCTTCGCTCACGCTCTATCGTACTCTAACCTACTCTACCCAACTCTACCCTACTCTACTGGTTTTTTACTTAATGGGATAAAAATTCCATGATTCATCCTATGTCCGTTTCCTAGTTCTAAGCTACCTTCCCACAAATTTTCAGGCAAATCGGTTCAGCCGTTCTTGGGTTATAAATAGTGTAACTAACACGACCTTATTTTATATATTTTATTAAATATTACTATCTTTTTATTTTATAATATTATTTTTTTTTTGACTTTCTGGCCCAAGATACTTATTAAAATTATAAAATTGTGGCCCAGCGACGTAAAATTACGACAAGATAATTAAACGTAATTTTTAGTTTAAACAATCTCAAAAAAATATTTACTGTGAACATATTATTTCAGTTTATTTTTTGCATGCAAATAGTTAACTTTAGGTAAATACCGTTCAAAAGAAAATTCTTTTTATTATTTAGCTTTAGGCTACATATCCTAAAGCTTTTTTAAAATTTGAATACTTTTTTACTACATTAGAGTTCTAGGCTGCAACTAGTTGCAACAATTTTTAGTACATTGAGTCGTAATGTATATCGACCTAAATTTAGGTTAGACTTTACTAGAATATGAGCACTTAACAAAGGACATTCGCAGAGAGCTCTTCAAATGGCACACATGTTATAATTTACTTTCAATGGCTAACTACGTAAACTTTGTCATTCAGTTTATATTCATTAGGGTAATCCATCCCCTTCGTCGATTCGAACGCCTATCCTCATACATAAACTTGGTCACTCAACAGGGCATTGAAAACAATGTTCCAAGTTCCCCTAAGTAATAAAATATGGGAAGGAAAAAATTGGTGAAAGAAGCAAAGTTACCGTCATAGCTCAAAGAATTAGTTAAGCCACATTGCTTGTAGAACCGATCACAGCTGGCAGGAAAGTTCTGCATGTCGACCAGAAATGGGGAAATATTACGTGCTTCTAGAACAGGGTTTGAGAGATTTTTTTGGGGAAATAACTCTCTTATATACATAAGGATAACAGAAACTGAGAATATGTTAATAATAGCTTATTATAAGTTAGCCGTATTTGGTTTTCCGTGGTCAATTGGCAAGATTTTGTTAGTTAAAAACATTGCGTACGACAAGTTTCACTCGTGGTCAATTGGCAAGATTCTTATAATTGGCAAGATTGGTAAGATTCGAAAAGCATTGCGTACGACAAGTTTCACTCAGGAATTTGGTTTTCCGTGGTCAATTGGCAAGATTTTGTTAGTTAAAAACATTGCGTACGACAAGTTTCACTCGTGGTCAATTGGCAAGATTCTTATAATTGGCAATATTGGTAAGATTTGAAAAGCATTGCGTACGACAAGTTTCACTAACTTTAGAAACATGTATTAAGCCTGTTCTGTTTAAGGGATGTTCAATCCCAGGAAATAAAAATGAAGGAAGAATATCAATTTATCTCGAATTGCAATCAGGAGATTGTGAAAACTTACAACACATTTCAAAACCGAAGCAAGGATACTATTTTCCAAATCAATAACTATTCATATGGGCTGCTCGGTGCCTATACAAACATTATTCGAGCGCTGAACTCCTTGATAAATAAGAATATTCTTCAAGTCGACGTCGCGATGTTTCTACATATATACCACAGGAAAAATCCGTTGGAACAAATAGTGGCCCGACCAGGGTTCTATTATACAACCCTTGTACAGCTTAGGTCGTTCAAACGTGCCGTTTACTTTAAAAAACTTACGAAGGGTCTAATCGAAATTATCTTATAAGAAGCTTACGTCATTATCCTGTTTAAATAAAGCTGATGGGTTCCTTGTATTGTTGTGATTTTTGAACTTTTAGGGAGTCACTAAACCAATCTACAAACATACATAAATTTAGACCCTGTTTACTGTTTTATTCAAGAACGTGTATAATAGGTAGTAATAATAATTATATATATTACTCAGCGTACTCTGTACATTTGTGTGTGTTTTTTTTATTATTATTATTTCATGTTTGTAACCGTTGTGCTGTGTCTGTCTCGAATAAAAGTATTTCTATTCTATTCTATTCATTTATTTCCTATAAAAACATGCGTATTGTTTACATTTTTAAATATTTGACGGGTCGTTCAGGATGGTTCGAGTTCTGATCATCTAACGATAAAAACGGTTAGGAACTGAATCAGTTTACTTCTCAATACATTTCGGTACAGTGCACTGTTATTAGGTAGGTACAAACAACAAAACGGACAGTTTCAGAACGTCTTGACTCTGTGCTGGCCTGGCTGAGAGTGTCCACTGTACTCGGCGGATTCTTCTCCTTCCCCAAGCTCGTAGCCAATGCGGAAACGGCTGACTCTGTCTAGGCGCGCC
Organism: Leucania comma; assembly: GCA_958295575.1. Taxonomy (NCBI): domain Eukaryota; kingdom Metazoa; phylum Arthropoda; class Insecta; order Lepidoptera; family Noctuidae; genus Leucania; species Leucania comma. The sequence goes on from OY282468.1 coordinate 12,198,920, forward strand.
ACCTCCATTTCTTCTAGTCGCCACTAGATGACGTGCCTTGTTTTGTTGTCAACAAATGAACGCCGGATCCGACATATTTATTAAAAAAAAAAATTTAAACTTATAAAAAAGTACGTACCGGCCAAGTGCGAGTGGGACTCGCGCACGAAGGGTTCCGTACCGTCCGTAGTAAAAAAACGAGCAAAAAATGCTCGTTATTTCCTACGGACGGTAGGTACATGTTATCACGATTGTTGTGTGGGAGCCCCCTTAAATATTTATTTTATTCTATTTTTACTTTTTAAAGTGGCAACAGAAATACATCTGTATACAGTAACACAGTATTACTAAAAAAATCATGATCATGAAAAAACAGCCTGATAACGGACAGGCACACAAACGGACGGACAGCGGAATCTTAGTAATTGGGTCCCGTTTTACCTTTTGAATATGGAACTCTAAAAAACAGCCCACCAGCATCGGGATCAGGGTCGAAGCTACCATGCTGGGACTCGGGAGTGAGGAATTTCCTAACAATGTCCAGGAGGACTACTTTAGTCAATTTCCCAAAGAGAGCCTCATCAGATGTCGAGGCTCTTTGCTCTTAATCCATTAGCCGTCACGAATATGGGAGTAATTACTGTTGTATCCGCTCCCCACCTACCGACAACCTTGCGACAAGTCAAGATACGAAGTTTATTTATTTTTGTCAGTTTTCACAAGGTTCTTGTCATGAGGTACCCATACACTTATACAAATATGTAATATATCTATTTATATAAAAGATAAAAGCGAAATACCACTCACTGATTAATCACAAAATGTCAGAAACTATACCTACAAATTTAAAATTTAGCTGGTAGGTTCCTTATAGAGTGTAGATATTCGCTTAGCACGGATTTTACGAAACTCTACCTAGCTCTCTACAGAGCTTGCAGCTAAGAGTTAATCACAATAATATTATAAAGGATAGGTTTGTGAATGTGTGTTTTTTTTTTAAGGTAGGTAAAATCATCCAATAACAAATCCCGCCCTTGGGTGGAGCGGGAAGTAGTGTCAGACTCTTACTGACTAAAAACCTACCTCGTTCCTTCGTTGCCTATAGTGCTGGGGCTGAGCCTTCCTCTCAGAAAACGGCCCTTGACCCCAGCAGGCTTCGACCCTGCCTGCCTGCAGTTAGCAGGCTGGGTCTCTTCGGTTGTGAATGTGTGTGATAAAACGGGGGTTGGAAGTTTGTATGGAGAAATCTACTTTCACGCGGCCGAAGCTGCTGGTAGAAGCTACTATGCGTTCCAAATAAGAATAGGAAAGCCAATAACCTCGATCTGTCAAATGTTGAGTGAAAAGTGCGGTTTGCAAAAAAATCTTATTTGCGTATCAATAAAGGGTTTTTTTTTGCTTTGTATTATGTAGTCTTATTTAAGTCTAGGTGAAGTAAAAACGTTATTGTTTAATATAAATTAGCTAATTATATTGTTTCAAGGCATAATTAGTTAAAGATAAAAACTATTTTCTTTCTTTCTTATTTCCATTGTTAGGAACAATTCGCCTTCTTCTTCCATTTGCCACTAATCAGACACTTCACACAGTGACGCTGAGATGAGAAAAATTGAAGAACTGAATTCTAATAAAAAAAATTTCGTTCACGGTTCGTAAATAAATTAAAAAAAAAACTTTTTTGCTCGCCGTACCCAATTTCTTCAATTTGACAGTTCGACGTGACGTCACAACATGGCAATCGATCCTATTCTCATTTGGACCGCATTGTAGATATAGTATTTTAATAAGGCATAACACTGGGCTTTATTTATTTTAAACATTTTTTTTTGTTTTATTCATTTTAATATGCATAATTATATTACTGATAGATTAGCGTTTAACCACGATCTCATCGTATAAAACGATGACGGCTTGTGATCGGTGAAGAAGCACGTTTTTCTGGAAGTAACCTATTCACTCTTGACTTAAATTCTCCCCAGGTTGTAGCTATAAAAAACAGTCTCCGGCAAGTTATTGCACTCTTTAGCTGTACGTGAATACAATGAGTATGTTTCTAAATCACTTCCTGAGTTCAGGTGTGCTGAGTGCGAGTTGTTTTTACGTTAACGCGATCGAAACGTTTACCGCGTTTGGCTCTCTAATTGGCTAAGAGCTTCTAGTAGACCAATCGGTGCGCCGAACGTCATAAACGTGTCGATCGCGTTTACGTAAAACAAACTCACACTAGGCACTCAGATTTGACGTCCACCATGTATAGGCGTTATTGAGAATACGACTATACACTACAAAAGTGTAGTTTAGAGACATTGAAAAATCTAAAAAAACATCTTCATGACAAAAAATTATGTCAATCAAAGAGATACAATAGAGCGGCTATCAGAAGAAATGTCTTCAAAAAACTGTCATCTTTTGCCTCAGTGACGCCATCTAGCTTTGAATAGCTAACACCCGAATTAAATTTGTCAAAATTCACATAAAAGTATCGCTCGGTAGATAGCCAGGGGCCTCCTTACCATGATATGTTAAAATGTCAGTCGTACGAACGAAAAAGAGTGATGGAGTTATACACCCTATATAGCTCCACCCCTTCGACAGTTCGGTATAGGTCGTAAATTGGATCACGTTAAAAACTCGTAGTAGAGCTTCAGTGTGTACTAGGTAAGATTAAAAGCTTTTCAGCAATAGATGGCGTTATCATAAAATCATTTATGACATCTGGGTATTTTTTTTTTTGGTAGGTAAAATCATCCAATGACATCTCCCGCCATTAGGCGGAGCGGGATATAGTTTCAGACTATTACTGACTAAAAACCTACCTCGCTCCATAATTGCCTTGGTTCCAGAGCCCTGGTATGCATTTTCATACTTTCCCAAGGCCCCAGAATAGGTTTCGACTCTGCTGGACCCCTACAGGACTTCTAGGTAATAAGTTTTTTTTTTTTGATGTCAACAAAACCTTACTACCTATTGATATAACACCTACACAGACACGTAGGTACTCAATAAGCACGGTACATCTAAGCATTTTCAAACGAGAAATGAATAGCAAACATTATAGACATTCCCTGTGGTTTTACTAAAGGCTATTCAGCGAGATGAGTTGAAAAATGTAAACAAGTTGTCTTTCAGTGAGGTTTGAAGCGAACGAACAGCATGCGAGAGTATGTCCACTCAAACTGAACGACGTTTGATGTAGCTAAAGCTACGGCGGATCTAAACGATTTCAAAAAATGTTTTTCAAGAATGTTTTGGAATCTTTTCCACTAAGTTTTTTTTTTTTATTTAAAAGTAGTTGCTATATAGTAGAACACAAATTTGGTGCTTGAAATCTTACGACGAGGTCGCAGGGGTCCGGCAGACCAAGAAGGAGATGGCGGGACGACTTAGATGCTTTCCTTAGGAATTGGCAAGAAGTGGCTTCAACCCGAGAACACTGGACGAAATGGACGGAGGTCTTTGCCCAGCTGAGGAACATTACAGGCTAGATATTAGTGACTAGTAATTAGGTTGGAAAGATTTTAGAGTGGCGTTCGTGTACCGGAAAACGTAGTGTTGGAAGGCCTCCCGCAAGGTGGACCGGTGGCCTGGTGAGAGTCGCGGGAATGCGGTGGATACGAGACGCACAGGACCGTTCGTTGTGGTGGCACTTGGGGGAGGCCTATATCCAACAGTGGAAGTCCTTCGGCTGAAATGATGATGATGGTGATGATGACTTAAACACGTGATTGTAACAAGCAAAGTATCGGTCACTAATTACCAGTTACCCTTTATACATAGATTACTAAGCGATATCTCTGAGTTGTACATGAAACTACTTTCTTATATATATTTTAGGTATTTTAGCCAAAAATTTCTGATATATTCGATGACCAATACATATATAGTGCTGAGATTCAGGCTGTGATTTCAAGGATTTTGGCAGTGTTTGAACACTGGCATTCCTTGAAATCACACAGTAATTGCAATTTCAAACTGCAAACTAAACCCTTTTATCAGTTTACAAGGAATCCTTTGCTGGTACAAAGCGTCTAGGAATAGGCATCCAACCAGCTATTCGAAGATTACTAAATTCTCAAAAGCCTTTGATCCAGGACCACAGGTGTTTACCAATTGAGCGATCATCGTTTGTTATTCCACAGAACCTATAGACATGTTTGTTCCATTGGAACCGACTATCATTTGGTGTTATGTCCAACTGAATCGCAGAAGGCTTGGGGCTTTTAATCCGTTCTGTAGGCCGTATTTGTGTCATTCAAACATACGCCTTTTCATAGTACAGGATTCGTGGAAATGCCGCCAGCCGTTTATTTTAAGCTTTCAATGAACCACAGGTCTATTCTCGATTCGCTTTTTAACATGGTGTTTTTATAAGAGGCCTTTAGTCCATCACTATAACGATATTTGCTTGACCAAAACGTTACTGGAAATATTTTAAATATTCCACAACTCTCACACACCGCCGTCTAGTCCCAAACTAAGCAGAGCTTGTGCTATAAATACTAGACTACTAATAAACATAAATAACATTAACAATATGATTACTGTACTTTGTTTCTGAAATTACAACATAAAAACTACGTCTTGTAGTCTTGCCTGTCTATAAAACGGTCTCCTTACTACAAGTTTAATGACATTTAAAGAATATAAAGACAATCATCGGACTGCCGTGCACTGAGTTCTGTTCTCAAGAGCGAAAAGATAAGAATTTTATAGTCAATGGTAGCCCACAGAAAGTCGTCATTTGAAGATCTGATTAGCCGCGAGCTCTCTGACGCGTCGGTAACGTGGGGAGCATTTGTAACCAAGGAGTTCATGCATGTTAAATATGCTAAGGAGTTCTACTATCGCCAAGATAAACGATCCCCCGTCTTTCTTTTTCCTGAAGGGAAAGTAAATTCAGTGTGTGAAAGCACATGAAAAGTTTAACTTTACGTTTGTTTGAATCAAACTTATGTTTACTCTTTAGGTGTATAAAATAAAAAGAATCTTAGTGATTAAGGGCCAAATTCACCAATAAACTAATCGCGATTATATAAAACAAAACATAAGCTTAAGTTTGAGCGCCTAATCGAGATTATAGCTTCATTTTGAGTTTCAGTGCGATGAATTGAACTTAGTTTACGCGAAACTCAGTTTCAATTCTTTTGTTGTCGCCCATGTTAACGGCACGGGTCTTAAAACTAGTTTAAGCTCAGTTTACTTGAACTAAGTTTTTACATTGAATGATGAAATCAGCTCTTAGTGTGCAGTTTCCTTAACGTTAAGTAAACACATGACATTCGTGGCGCTATAACAAGTTTCTTTATCCGCACTCTGCGCTACATAGCGATAGCAACTATTCGCTAGTAAACCACCCTCTTTGCATCTTATAGAACCTGTAGATTTCAAAGCGGGTTGCCCTCGGCCTGTCTTTCAAAGTATACCACTCCTTTCATATCTCCGCTTCAATTTCGCAGCGCAATTTATATGCACTTTGTAGCGGTGGCCGTTCACAAGCACCTCACCGCGCCGTTTATTCCTGGAGAGTGCTACTGTTAAACGCCGTTTTTTCTGCTGAAGAAGAGTCGTTGATGACGGCGTTCATAGTTAATGAGCAGCTAGTATCCGGCGGGTGTTACCGCGCAAATTGCCCGCTCTTTACAGGCTGCCGTTTGCCAACTCGACGGAGCCGCTCTAGCGTGAAAGACGTTTCCGACCGTACGTTATTGTTTACCGCCGGAATGACTTCCTTTGCTAGCGCGCCTAACGAACAGATTGCAAGTTGTTGCAACTGCACAAACATAACTTTTTGCATGACACGAACAAAATGTAGCCATCAATGCGGAGCTCTCGACTTTAATAGTCCGTTTTGTGTGGCCGAATAGCTTCAGGCTTTGAATACGTTATGCTTTGCCAATGTACACAATTTTTTATCATTTGTTACAGCGCTTGGTTGGCGCTTTATACAAAACTCTTAAGAGGACTATCGGAGCTAATTGCGAGTTTTGTAATGCAAAAAATTATATGATCCACTGCAATAAACGAAATCAGAAATTATATGTTCTTCTTCAGGATAAATGCTAGATAGATTCCAAACATAATACAGCTAATTTATTAGGTACGATAGAAGAAAATCACGATGATACCTCTAAAAAATAATTTTACCGATTAAAAAACGGACTATTATACATACAATCATTCAAATTGTTTGTCAAATTATTCAACATGTAATTTTTTACAGTTATAGTGTTTTATATCAAATCTGCACATTTTTATAAACTCGTTAAAATACTTCATATTTGCAAATATTGTGTCTGGACATATCTCTTTCCTTTGTATGCAATCTAAAAGTGACCACACTTTAGGTCCTGTAGTCCTTTTAATAGAAGTTCTTTGTAATAATTGTTTTATGTTTTTATGAAATTTCTCTCATAACTCTTATCTGTAACGACTCGGAATAACTAAAAATAAAATTCTATTGAATTTGTGCCAATGCCAAGTCGTTCAAACTAACATGGTTGAGAATCTTTTTGTAACAAGGACGTTGTTATCTATTTAAATAGATAGTTTTTAAATAAATTATATAAGCTTATTGTAGATATACCCATTATTGAGTTATTTAATAATACAAAACAATAGTCCAAGGTTAGAAGAAGGTATCAATAGCACTAATGTCTTAAACAAAGTACTTTATACTGTAAATATTCTGTAGGTAGTTAGCATGCAATGACCGACAACTAACTACAAAGTCATTGACTCATTTACTTAAAGAAATTAATTTCGTACATGCGTAAATTTATTAGAGTTTAAAAAAAAGTACTTTATTTTCTAGTTTTCTCTTTACAAATCGATAGTTTTTCATGTACCGAATCGACCCTCCGCGGGATTAAAACGACCAAAATTTAACGGTGTTTATATAAAAGAAAGTCGTGTTAGTTACACTATTTATAACTCGAGAACGGCTGACCCGATTTGGCTGAAAAATGGTGGAAAGATAGCTTAGAACCAGGAAACGGACACAGAATATTTTTTATCCCGTTAAATAAAAAAAATAAAAATAATCCAGAACCTGCTCATTTAAGAGTAGAGTAGGGAAGAGCGGGAGCGAAGCCGCTGGCAAAAGCTAGTATTATATAAAAACGAAATACCACTCACTGATTATTCACGAAATCTCAGAAACTATAACACCTACAAACTTAATATTTGGCAGATAGGTTCCTTATAGGGTGTAGACATCTGCTAAGAACGGATTTTACGAAACTCCACGCCTGAAAGGGTAAACCGACCTTTACGCGGACGAAACCGATGGCAGAATCTAGTATACAAAATTTATCAATAAATTTAAAAATTGTTTTGCGATTGTTGATGATAGCTAGTAAATAAAATTCTCGTGTCACAGTCTGATTTTATGTATATTTAATTTTGATAGATCTGAATATAGGTTATTTTCTATCGTAAATACCATCTTTTTTAATAATATTTTTAGGGCAGGTCTTAAAAAACATTTAAGTATTGCTATACTTAAATGTTTGTCTACTTGTTGTTTTATTTATACCGTTTTAATTTTTTTAATTAAGCAATTACTTATGCTTATTTTTACCATATTTTTCTACGGTAAATATTTCTTTGTTTTTTTCAGCATACAATAAAAAATTCAAAAGTATACATATTTAATTGCTGAACCGTGTAAATGGAATAAATAATATGCAAACACATTGCCGCACATTATTTTTACAGTAGCAAAAGAAAACTATAAATTGTTATGAATAAGAAAAATTTACACCTACTTCAACATAAAGTATTAAAATAAAACGAATAACCATAAAAAAAGCAATAGCTAACTTCCATTGTTACGAACCAAAACGATAGTGAAATAGGCTATTTTATTGTTCAATAATGAAAACATAGACTCATGACGGTGAAGTTCGTCACCGCGGAGCAGGTTTCATGTTGAATAATTGTTAGTGCCTTATTTTCAAACTGTGGCGATTGTGTGCCCACATACTTGTCGCATCGACATATTTCGACGTCCAGTGATTAATGTATTTTCTATTATGGCAATTGGACGTACTGCGCATGCGGCGGATAGTATTATTAGTGGGACACTAAACGTGATCACACGGCTTCCTCGGTCGCTTCCCGACTCCCCAGTAAAGTGTGCGCCGGGCTTTCCTAATTTACATACTCGTATGTGCGTACGCTGTAACTTTCTACAAGTGTTTGTTATTTTAAAAAAGTATTAATTTCGTTAAAAAAAAACTGTTTATCCAGTTGTGCTCAGTGGCACGGGAAGATGACTGGTAATCACTGTGATATTGGTGAGTATTATTTTTTTATGCATTTCGTATATTTTCTGTTGGGAATTCTTTTTTGAAAATCTTCAATGAAAACTAATTTGTACCAAAAAAATGTAATGTAACTATTCTTTTTATCTGGGTGAATTCACAAATAATGTGTTATTTATAATTAGTTATAGATTTTAGTGTAAATGAATTAGTGTAAGCGCATTTGATGTTAGAAGATGAATAAATAAATAAATATAGTTACTTCAATATTCTAATTGACTGATGTAAATGTAAACGCAAAAATAATAAAAATTACAGGAAATAGAATATACAAACAAGTAATGATTAATTATTATTATTAAAACAGAATACCAGCGCTGCATTACTAATCATTTTAAATATCGCAGCATTTGTTGAGTTAGGCGCCTTTTTGGCCTCACGCAGATTATAATTATCTTTTTTTTATTATGTATAAAATACTGTAGTTAATAATACGATTGTGTGAGGCGTTATAAATGGCGCGAACAAACGTTTTTTCTTTCTTTTTAGAATCATAATTACATAGAACTATTCTCCGTTACTGACGTTCAATTGATTATTTTTATATTGGTCCAATTCCGTTGAATGTTTTTGTTTTAATAGTCTGCTACAATGACAGCCAGTAGACGTATCTACGAACAGCACTTAATTATTGTGATTGAATCCGGCTCGTATGGATTAAAACTAGCCAGTTTCAGATATTGTTTAGGGTAATGGATGAAAATGCAAATAAATTGTGCCAGGTGAAATTTTAATTTTATGCTTTACATAATAATGCCTTATAATGTTCCCATTGCTGGGACTCAGGTGGATTACGGACCATTCTCTCTCCAAGAGAAGAGATTCTCTAGGCGAGGGAACGGGTCATAGTCCATCACGCGGGCTCAGTGCTGATTGATGAATGTCACATGTCTTGGAATTTATATTCTGTCTTATGCGAAAAATACTTTTTTCTCGGTGGTATATCCCACAGGAGTTTTAAATTTTTCCAAGATAAATACAAGTATAGGCTATGGGACTCGGGTGGATTACAGGTCATTCTCTACCCTGGGGGCGGCTCTCTAAATGCGGGAACGGGTCGTGGCCTAATGTGAATACCAATTTGTTACCTTTGGCACATCCCACATTAACTTTATTTTTTCCATGATGCGTGATATAGCCTTGTATCAATCTGTTCAGTATTTATCACCTTGTACAAACATAGAAACAAATAATTTTTACTCAGTGTAATATTACTTTTATTTTCCACGAAATCAATGTTATTGCATGTAGATTGTAGACGAGCCTTGCATGAATACTTAGTAGTTACATAGAACTACTTGATTCTGTTGTTATACCCAAGAGTTGATAAGCAGCTGATATTTGCGTACTAAAATCTCAATCAATTGCTATTGTTGGGGCTATGAAGAAAAAGTAAAGAAATGATTTATGATTCTACACCTTTTTTTTCATACAGTGGGATACTAACAATTTATTTACGGTTTATCTATGCCTCTATAATTTCTCATTTTTTTGTTCCTGAAATTTTATTTTGCGGTTCCGTCCCTCAAAAATAAATAAAGGATCCCTTGTAGGATCACTTTGTGGTCGGTCTGTCTGTCAAAACCCTTTATCTCGGGAACATGTGGAGGTTAAAACTCTGAAAAAATCAAACTTCTAAGTTAACGAAAAAAAAAAAATATCGCCGTATATGTCGCAAAAAACATTTATCTTGACATTCTCAAGAGAACCAAATTCATAGGGGATTCCATTAGGGATACATTCCCGTTGACCTAGAATCCTGAAATTTGGCATGAAGCGAGGTCTCATAGCACAAATATAGGGAAAAATCTGAAGACTGATTACTAGTTACTTTTAGTTACGTAAACAAAAAAAAAATTGCAATTCGTACTGAATTATTTTCATAGGTAGGTTTGTACGGAATCCTCAGTGCGCGAGTCCGACTCGCACTTGCCCGGTTTTTATTTAAATCTGAAAACTTAGATAACAATAAGGTCATTTAAGGCCGATTTTTCATTCGGTCGACTTTTATTTAGTGAATAAAAATGACGGTGTTTCTTATTTTTCCCGTGAAAGTTATCACACAGAAAACCGTCATAAATCTATACTTTACAAGCAATAAAAAATGAATAGTAGTAGTGAATTAGTACCTATTACAATTTTGAATGCCTAAATTGGAAGGACACAATACATTTTTCTTTTTTTTTATTCCACAACTATTACACAACACCGTTTAGTCCCAAGCTAAGCAGTGCTTGTGTTATAGATACCAGACAGCTGATAAACATACTTAAATATTTCTAAATACATACATATTTTAGACAAATAACACCCAGACACAGAACAAATGATCGTGCTCATCACACAAACATTTGTCCTGGGTGGAAATCCAACCTACGACCTCCAGCATAGCAAGCAGGGCCACTAACCACTATTAATTGCACATTCACATGACATCCAGAAATGTAATAATTGTAATGTGTTCAATAATGAAGTTTTGACTTTGACTTTGATCAATCAAAAATATTCGGCAAATTGGGAAGAGAGATTTTATTTAAATGCGATTGAGTAAACTGGGTACTTATTTTCGTTATTCTTTGTTAGAGACCGAACAAAGATTCTGTTTCGTTTTCTGCCAGTTTCGGTGTAAAAAAATACTGGTTTCCCTTGAAGTACGGTTTAGGCCAAAAAGTGGCCGAATTATACGGGCATTATCGAAACTAGCATAGTTGAACTGACGGTAGTACCTAAAATATATAGAGACCTAAAATCTGACTGTCACGAGCGTTTATGTTTATTAAGGTACGTTTAGACTACAATACGGTGCACTAAGTATATACATCGAATGTCTCTGTATGAACACGAGTGAGCAATTAGAGACACTCGATATGTTCATACAGAGACACTCGATGTATACACTAAGTGTTAAGGGCGGGATTTGTCATTGGATGATTTTACCTACCATAAAAAAACCATAGAAAGTGTCGTAGTCTATTCGTACCTCAATTTTTGGGTAATCAACGATGCTTGAATGAATCATGAAAATTATAACTTTAGAATTAGACATAACTATATCAAAATATAGTTAGAACTAAATTTAAAAAAAATAACTACTAGGTTACATTTTCAGTTTCGCCCGCAAATCGTAATCCGATCAGTAACTATTAATTTATTTTATTAAAAAAAAAAAAAACTATTTTTTATTAAATATTACACTTGGTATGGAAGTTCGAGCGATCGAAATACCATTCGACAGAAATTTGTGTTTATATAATTCTTCTAATTCTTGTTCAAATAATGATGTCAACGTACCTAGAACTACGCTATTGTTAAAAGATGTTTTACCCCGTCTCAAGTGTCAATATCGGTGAACAAAAGAATTCGATCGAGTGGCGAATGATAACGAGAAGATTGGTTAGAATCATCATATCCACTTGACTTTTACAGCTTTACGTCATCGACACTTGAAATAATTATGTAGAGACCTTGCTTCTTATTTATTTAAATAATTTCACAAATATACAATTATATATATATATATTACAAAAAATACTTACTAATTAATATATACACTAAAGGCTACTTCTAACTAAAATATGGCATCAAAAAACTCCTCCGCATTGCTGTCGACTGAAAGTGTGCCCAAAAGGCTGGCGGCATTGCCACGTTGTATGGCAATGCTTAATCGCTGTCTGTAAAAGCCAGCCCTCGTGCCATGCGAAGTGTCAACTAAGCGTTTGGAAAGTTCTTTAAAAAGCGTATGAGCAATCGGACTCCATGGCCCAAGAGCTTCAACCCCAAACGGCTCGAAAATATAACTGCTGACGGGGTTGTTATATTTCCGCCGCTTGAGATTCTCGGCACCTGCAGCGGCAGCACCAGCACAGCACGATGAACTAGGAAGATGGGATGGCGCAAGAATGTCGATACAGGTAGCATCCCACACTAAAGGTCTACCCATCTTTCACGGAAATAAATACATACCATCCCGCGCTTCGACTGCATGTCAGGCCGTGGTAACCGAGACTGTTGACAATTTCACCACATTGACAGCGATGAGGAGAACAGCTAGGAGCGCCAAGGCGTAGGACAACAGCTAGGCGGAAAGTAGTATCGTCGAACAAGGTGCCAATATTTCACGACGGCAGTGCGTGAACCCAAAGACCTGACTCCCAATTTCCCACAGCCAGCAGGCGCGCACGCTCCGCAGTAGTAGTAGATGTTACTATTACGTTTTCTTGAACTACTTTGCAGAGCGGCTCATTCCACCGTCTTTGGGAAGCTGGGTTGTCGGGCGGATTTATATTTTAATTATTAGGTAATCGTGTAATAAAAACCATTTCGTCTCACGCGACCAACTCATGTTTTAGATAAACATTTTCCAATAGTTAGGCCGATGTAAGTGCCTATATGCCAACCTAGCACAATCATGAAATATGCTTAAACTATGAATTGAACAAAATGTCTTTGGTATTATTATTTCTTTTATTGATAAATTTTAACAATATAAACGTCGGTCACATTACAAATTTTTATAATAAGCCAGTAAGAAACGCACCTGTTAAACAATATTGAAATTTTGAATTAGGAACTCTTTGGGAATCTGTAGATGTTATGTCATTTATTTCTCAACACACTTACTTGAAAATCCGCTCTTATCCTACCGCTTTTAGGCATGCAATGTACTGTTTTTCGCACTAGTGCACCACAATTTATTGTATTTATGATATTAACTCGCTGGACGCTAAGCGAATCCCCCGAGTCGTGCGTCAACCCCTGTTTATTTGTATCTTCGTAAATGTATTAAAAGCATCGTTTGATACACGTGGAAATTTGTCACTGCAGCACACGGCTCTATCCCTCTCCCATGGCTCGAGTGAATTCCGCCCCGGTCGCAATGACAAATTTCAACCTTATTTACAAATTGGTAGCAGTTTAAAAAGTATCTGACGTGCATCGAAATGGATTTGATTAGAGAAAATTTTCACTCAATGATTTATCACGACATTCGTCTCAGCCTCAATGTTACGATAGATGTCCTGGAATAGCAGATAGAATATTTTTTATCACATTTTTCTACTTTTATGCGGGCGAAGTCGCTGGCACAAGTTATATATTACAGAGGGAGCCAGAGTTTGGTGCGTTTGCCGTCTGAAATAGTATTGATGCTCTAAACATTATTATGTTAATAAGTACATTTAAAAAAATGTACAAGGTATGTACTCGTATTCGTTAGGTAAGTTGTTCTTTTTTAAGAGCTTTCACAGTGTACATTGCAAAAATAGTAAAAATTACAAGAAAATACTGTTCAGTAGAAAGATTCCTCTTAAAAGTGTCTACACCACTCGATATTCCGCACACATTACACAGACTGTCATAAAATTTACTTCCAAATAAGACAGTCTGACCCTTATTACACTACGCGACGTCGACTAAGACTGGTCTGAATAACGAGTGGTGTAATAGACCCTAAAGAATTTTAAGGCGTCCCATACATTAACAATATTATTGCACAACAAAATTAAAGCTCGCTCAAACTTTTGTTAAATTATTGCGCAATATTTCAATACTATCCCTACAAGTAGATTATTATTGTGCAATCAGATAATATTGTGCAATACCAGTATTATTATAAGTGTATGGGGTGCCTAATAAAAAGTCCCGCAATAACACAATAATGTCTATCCTTTGAAGTTTTATTTATTTTAAATAAGTATGAAATACCGCTTTTTTTGCGAAGAAGTGTTTTACCTATTTATTTAGTTCTGATGCGTACCTAAATAAAGAAGTTTTTCATATCAAGTAGTTAATTATGGCAAATTTTCATTTCTACTATTGCGGTTTATCCCTTACCCTTAGGTTTTTTTTTTTCACCCTTAGGGGGAAGTTTCGTAAAGACCGTTCTTAGCGAACGTCTACACCCTATAAGGAGCCTACCTGCCAAATTTAAGTTTATAGGTGTTATAGTTTCTGAGATTTCGTGATTAATCAGTGAGTGGTATTTCGCTTTCATATATACATATATAGATTTATCATATGTCACTAATTAAAAAAAAAAAACTTTAATTATACGGAACTGTAGGAACACAACAGGAAAAATGTAGGAACTTTTATTTTTTGAGTGTGTGATGGGAAAAAATGCCTCTTATTACCTAACCCTTCTTTGCCTGATTGGGTTTGAACCCGCGACCTACAGCTGGTAAGTCAGGATCGTTACCAATCGGTCTTGACTGCTTGACGTCATTAAGCTAAATGTAGATAAATTGTATTGTATTGTATTTCAGGCTGGTGTCCGCCACTTCACGAGTTAAGCGCAATTTATATAGATAAATAACTGCTACACGTGTAAAGCCGCTTATATAGATATAACCATATCAAATGAATTATCATAACAATTTCCAAGGCAATGCCAGTCATAATAAATTAAAACATCTTTGATGAAAATTTATGCAAGGAACGCATATCAAGGAAAAAAACATTTTAAAATTCACTAAAGTTAAAATACATGTATAAACTGATTACCTGTACAATGAATTAGTATACTGGCATACAATTTTGGTAGCTATTTGTAGCTGATTAAAAAGTAAGCATTTGAGATTTAATTATATCTTTATAGAAAATAGAAAACTAGCGACCCGCCCCAGCTTCGCACGGGTGCAATGCAATATTATGCATTTATTATACATATAAACCTACCTCTTAAATCCCTCTATCTATTAAAAAATACCGCATCAAAATCCAATGCATAGTTTTAAAGATCTAAGCATACATAGGAATAGACAGCGGGAAGCGTCTTTGTTTTATAATATGTAGTGATGTAACCACAATTCGGCTATACGGCGTGTCACAGGTTCAATTCCCGCACGGAATAAATATTTTAAATGGTCTACATATGGCTGTTTCCGGTCTTGTGACTGTAAAGTTACTCACGATCCAGGATTTCTTCGTAATAAGAGGCAACGTCCATACTTTGCCTCTTTCGTTTGCCATTCTTTTGCCAATAAATAGAAATAAAATAAAATATCGTCCCACAAACATTATCAGTCCTTTCTTCGATGATTTTTTTTTTCTTTACTGTTGACAGATTCGCGTTTGACCCTATCTCAATGAATAAATATTCATTTTAATTTACACGACAGTTGATTGAATGCTACCAAATTAATAAGAGCCCTGCCCCCCTTGCCAAGTTACAATCGTTTCGTTTTGCGTGAACGCTTGTAGATGGCCACGCCCCCAATTCCTTTGTTCGAACAAACGAATTGGGGGCGTGGCCAACTCCAAAGCGTAAACGAAAAACGAAACTATTGTAACTTGGCTAGGGGGGCTGAAACGTTGGTCGGAATCCACAGAATTTTTCCTACCTACTATAAAAATGTAGCACTCAATTTTACCGGAAGAACCGAAAAGGAATCCAAAAAGATATGATCATACTGAGAACTGCGCAGTCGAGAGCCTGCGACAACGACACACTGGTCCAGTGCCAAGTTTACTGATCCTTTTTATAATGGTGGATACACCACCATGAATATTGCAATGTGTTTTGTTGAGAAACTTTAATATTATTTTTTTGTTAATCATTTCTCGCCTTTTGGTCTCTCACTGAAACAGTGCTTTTTTCGGCTTTCGGCACTCCGTGATAATCTAGTTTCAGGATCTGTGGTCTTCCAGATCTAACTTTGTCTTTTTTTAATTGATATAAACTAGTGCTTGACCGCGATCCCACCTGTTCACTTTCGCCTTGAAGACACCAAAATTACAATCGGACGGGAAGACCGCAGCAGGCAAACTGTTCCAATCCTTCGATGTTCGCGCTATAAACGATGAAGCAAAATGTTTAGTCCAGACCGTAAAAGTTTCAACAATGTAAGGGTCTTTTTTAAGGGTTATTTGTTAAAGGATATTCGCCGTACGTTGGGTTGTCCGATGGTAGAACGGAGATGGCGGAATCAAGTCATGCAATTCCCGCGCACACTCGCCAAAATGCATCCTGTAAAAAACCGAAAGGCTGGCTACCCTACTACTATGCTCAAGGCTTTGAAGATTAGACTTAACATACCAACCTTGCATATTATTTCTGCTTCGTTGAAGTTCATACATCTAAACGTAATCCATATGTATATAACATGCTTACTGAAGGTATTTGGCGTATTGACCTGTACCCGTTTTATGTAAAAATAAAATCTTAAATGAATTGGTTCCCTACGGGAAGAATGTCAAGCACAGAATTATTACTTACAACTGTATAGCTTTACAAACTTGACGCAGATGAAGTTGCGGGGTACAGCTAGCAAGAATGTTACGAAAAATATTAAATATCTTTTGAAAAAGAAACTGATAAATATCTTTTTATTTTTCTATGGAACTAATTGATTTACATAAATGAATGTTTAGGTATAAAATAAACGCAGCTTAAGGATTGGGTGTCAAAAATCTTGTTTTTCGGCTAGAACGTCTTTAGGTTCAATGTCACCTGCATTGAGTCATTCAAATTACCTACTTACTATTTTTATAAGGTCACATTAAGTTATCTGTCAAAACAAACATATCGACATCTTATAACAGTAAATCGAATTAAGAATATTTTATCACAGCTGATTTCGAGGTTATCGGCCGCCACTAACATTGAAAACTGCATAGATATAATTATATTCTTACACATACATTGAAAATGAAATGTGCGTGAACACACTTAAACAGGAACAAACTTGCCTTCGCTTGTCAAAAAATTATATTTGAAAATAAAAACCAGTTTCAGAAAAGACATTTACTCCTCTAAAATCAAAACCTGTATGTATGCGAGTTTCGCGTGCCCATTTAGTTGGACCCTGTATGCCTGTAGTTAAGTTGGATGCTCCAGGGTTGGCTGCAAAATTCAATGTTTCTTACTATTTTTGCAATTTGCAGTTCAGTATCGTATAGAAAGTAGGTAAAAAAAAATATATATATATATGCGGTAGTTGCACTCTAAAAATGCTAAACTGTCTAAAATTTCTTTGTAGTAGAAGTCCAGTGTTCTGCAACTAGTTTATTTAACATTTTAGATGATATGCTACAAACTAAATCGGTCATGATCCATTGACCCTCTTTTACTTTATTGTATTGGTAGAGTGCAACTGCACTTTTGAGTCCTGACTGTACATTTCATTACCGCATTCTGTTTATGTGTAAAACTTGGCGTTACCATATCTCTAAAAGAGTTATGATGATGGTTTCAAAGCGTAAGTATATATATTTACCACAAATATAATTTTACCTTGTTACTGAGCTAATTAAAAAAATCGCAAATTTGAATTTCGCCATGGTCCGGAGCGAGAGGGAATGGAAAATGATCACCCCTTCTAGACAAAATTATATATGGATTGGGTTACCTATTTTGGTTCGAACCCATAGCTTTTTTATGATGATTTAAAGATGCAGGATATATTGATTGCCTCCTATCGCTTACTCTAAAATAACCGCTAATTTCTTTTTCGTTACATTGTTACATGTGTCTTGGAGCGTCTTAAGACATAACACGTGTTTACTGCTTGTCGATAAAGCAACATGTACACAATGTCGTCTGTTTTCATTCACATAGTAGACATGATGCCATACTTCATTCGGTACCTATAGCTGGAAACCAAGATAAAAATCGTATTTTTAAACAGAAAATTCCAATAGAATCTCTCCATGCCTTGCATATGTCAGTAGCGCCAATATGTGTTCGTTACAAATTCCATTGAGGATTTATTTTGAATACCTCCATTGTTCATATTTCAATTGAGTGTCGTAGAATAGTGGTTTTATATAAACACTGTAAAGATAGCACACGTAGATAAGTATTAATTGTCTAGCTCTTGGATTATTCAAACTATATTAGTCCATTTAAAATAGTAAAATTATACATACCTACATGAAAAATCTTTTTATAAAAAATACAACCTTCAAATAAAACATTAGCACTATGGACGTATTTTATTACAGTCGGTTGTTGTTTTTTTTTCTGAACAGTTTAATTCTACATATATTTAGGTACATATAGAATCAAAAACTGACCAAGAGCGTGTCGGGCCACGCTCAGTGTAGTGTTCCGTAGTTTCCCGTCCGTCACAATAAGTGTCCCTACTTAAGAGTTTAAAAATGGACTATTTTTTTTACATTGAATTGACATACCAAGTACAGAACCCTAAAAACGGGCCCACAAAGGACCATGATAACTAAAGAAAGAGTTATAAATTCCAACTACACTTGGAAAGGAGGAGTTCACATCGGCGTCGGGTCGACGATGAAGTACCTGGGACTCGTCCTCGACAGCCGGTGGAACTTCAAGGAGCATTTCCGACGTCTGGCTCCCAGGTTGAATGCGACTGGGGCTGCGCTCAAGCGGCTCCTGCCGAACCTAGGGGGTCCAGACGCCTCCTGCCGGAGGCTCTACGCAGGCATCGTTCGGTCCATGGCCCTTTACGGTGCGCCGGTGTGGGCGCCATCGCTACGGAAGCGAGTGGCGGCCCGGCTAACCGCCTGCCAGAGGGTCATGGCCACCCGGATGATCCGCAGATACCGTACGGTGTCCTGCGAGAGCGATTGTCGCAACCTCGTGCTGGGCACGCCACGATCGAGGCGGTAAGGCCCCTCTTTGAGGCGTGGCTGGAAAGGCCCCACGGCGTCGTCACCTTCCGTTTGGCGCAGGTGCTGACCGAACACGGCAAGTTCGGTCCGTACCTGTACAAGATTCGTGCGGAGACGACGCCCGGGTGTCGCCACTGTGCGGACCGCCCGGTGGACACGGTGGAGCACACAGTCGAGGTGTGCCCCGCTTGGGAAGAGCATCGCCGTGTCCTCGTGGGGGCGATCGGCGGCGATCTCTCGCGCCGGGGCTTGGTTCAAGCCATGCTCCGGAGCGAGGAAGAGTGGCAGGCGGTCGCCTCCTTTTGCGAAGCAGTGATGCTAGTGAAGGAGGAGGCCGACCGCATTAGGCAAAGGCGCACACGCCGCCGCCGCCGCCGGGTTTCCGATCCCAATTTCCGGCCACCGTAGGCGCGGGCTCGAGGACGGTGGGCAATGGGTAGCTCGCCGTCCGTCCGTCCGGTAACAGACCGGTCCGAGCTCAGGTCGTCTACGGCGCGCACCGTTCCCGCGCGCCTCAAGGAGTTGTCAGCATACTGTAGGGGTCCAGCAGGGCCGAAGCCTACTGGGGCCAAAGGTTATGTGAGACTGTCACCAAAGGCCCCAGGATAAAGGCAAGGAATGGAAAGGTAGGTTTTTTAGTCAGTAAAAGTCTGACACTGTTTCCCGCCCCACCCAAGGGCGGGATTCGTCATTGGATGATTTTTACCTACCACAAAAAAAAAAAAAAAAAAAAAAAAAACTACACTTGGAAAGTTCGGAAGATTATTGTCTATTTGAGTCCCACCACGAATAGTGAGAAGGGGTTGTAACATAGAGTGATAACCAGCGTCATTTAGTAATTTAAATACTGCAGTAATGCTGTTACTAAGATAGTCTTCGTTAAAATCTCCAAATATAATACAAGAACTGCTATGCGACGGTAAAAGATTTATAAAACCCATTCCGAAGCTGTTGGGGCATTTGCATGATCTTACTTAAACATAATTACAAATTCCCACTGTATCAAATATTCTTATTAATAACAATGAACGACAAACAACGAGCAAGAACAAATACCACCAATGACAACGAGAGACCAACCGAACAATTCAACAATTTAATAGCTCATACCCGTCCCGACCCCATCAACTCAGGAAAAATCTTAACAGCGTGAAGTAGCCCAAAGTATAGCGCCATCTCTCGGAAAATTGAGTTACTAATTTATACAAACTAGACGGGTTTTCGGATTTTGGATTGTGTGAACCGATTTTAATTTTTTTTTTTTTTAATATGATACAAGATACGTTCAGAATAATAAAATATGTAAACAAAGTTAAAAAAAAATGCTTGCCTATATGGTTAAATTACGAACTTATTTCAGAAATTATTTTGTACAACTTTTCAAAAACTGTTCAACCCATCAAGTTTAAAATAATTTTTATTAGAAAGTCTCTATAAAGTTCTACTTTTGAGATTTTTTTTATATTTTCGAAACTTATGGTTAAAAAGTTAGAGTGAATTCAAAGTTAAAAAAAATGTGTCCCCCTCGGTCACATTTGTTTACTTTTGGTGCGATTATTTCCGAAAATATTAACATTATCAAAAAATAATTTCAGGAAACCCTTATTCATTTTTAAATACCTATCTAACAATATATCACACGTTAGGGTTGAAATGAAAAAAAAAATCACCGCCCACTTTACCCTAATACAACAATTTTTTCCACTTTTTATTTTATCACTTTGTCGGCGTGATTGATATACATATTGGTACCAAATTTCAGCTTTCTAGTGCTAACGGTCACTAAGATTATCCGCAGACGGACGGACAGACAGACAGACAGACTTGTTAGAAATAAGTGTGTTCGCGACAGATGTGAAGTCGTGCCATATAGGCACAATTTCAGGTGTTCACGCGCTATAAGCGAGTCACCTGTCTTCCGCTGTTTTGATTTAACACTTCGATCCACAACTACCCAACTTGTTCATACAAAAGTAGACTTTAAACATCGGAATTAAGGCCTATAGTGGCGTGGATGTGAGAGGACACCGGTGTCCTCTGAGCTAGGACAGATTAATCTAAGTAGTAAACCAAAAAAAAAAGCTAAAGTGCAACTCATTAAATAAATACAACCGAATAAAAAAATACCAACTCCTTATCGAATTTTTTTGAAGTCAGTTAAAAACAAATGAAAAAATTCAAAATTAAATGAAGTTCAGTAATCTAAAACACAAAAAAAAAAATACAGAACCCACAATAACAATAGAGCTGGCATTTAATAGTTTCATGTTTATTATGACGGCAGGCTATTCTCTTTTATGCGCGCTCATATTAAAGTCACTCATGATACATGATACAAACTCATAATCATAAGTGCCATTCCCGTCTCATTGTCATTTATTTAACAGCCTAAATAATGATATACTCCAATATACAATTTCTTGCGACCTTTAAGCATTAATTTTAAACTTTTCTCGTCGACACCTCGACAAAGTTAATAATATAATTCTCATTGCTTTTAACTGGTCATAACATTCGTCCCCGCTAACGACTTTTGTTCTACGAGTTTTTGGAAATAAGTAAACAAAATTCATTTGTTCTCTACTTCTTTTGATGTGCTCATAGGTTTCCTTATTAAAGCCTTTTGTAATGGATATGTTGCGGCTTATAGCTGAAGTGCGGTTTCACCTAGTTTTAAATGGCTACAACTAGATGCAGCCGGCCACGTGCCGCTGTGGTTAAACTTAGAGTTATCATACTTATCTTCAATTAGAACTAGGTTTAGCCTTCATCATAGCGGCTAGAACTAGGTGCAACTGCACACACAAAATGCTCAGCTGCCCTGAAAACCTAATTCTAATAATATTCAAAATAGGATACCTACACCTATGAGGGCATAAGGCACAAGGACACAAGGGCGTGAAGATGTCATTGGATGATTTTCTCAGTGAAAAAAAAAAATTAAAAAGCCAAAGATACATCTAAGTTTAACCGCACGTAGCCAGCTGCGCCTTGTAGTAAACGGCTGAAACTAGGTGTAGTCGCACTTCGCCTATTAGCCGTAACAGATACAAAATTACTTAACTTTGCAGTAATTAAGTACTAGTAATTGACCCGGGTGTCGCCCTTGCTTTTATTGTTTATTAGCAGTCGCGCAGTCGTAAATGGTTTCCCCAGGTAGAGGGCCTTCTCAAATTAGATTGAAGGATCAATATTTTAAGAATGTGTAAACTTTTCGTTTGAAATTTTGTATTTACTGGGATTGAAATAATTAGATTTAGGTAAGTCCCTAAACGAGGAATTTTTTTTGAAGGTTAATAATATAATAGGATCTTTCTACCGGAATTTAAAACCTTATTTATGGTAAGGTGCAGAGTAGGGTAAAGTAGGGTAGAGTAGGGTAGAGTAGGGTAAAGTAGGGTAGAGTAGGGTAGAGTAGGGTAGAGTAGGGTAGAGTAGGGTAGAGTAGGGTAGAGTAGGGTAGAGTAGGGTAGAGTAGGGTAGAGTAGGGTAGAGTAGGGTAGAGTAGGGTAGAGTAGGGTAGAGTAGGGTAGAGTAGGGTAGAGTAGGGTAGAGTAGGGTAGAGTAGGGTAGAGTAGGGTAGAGTAGGGTAGAGTAGGGTAGAGTAGGGTAGAGTAGGGTAGAGTAGGGTAGAGTAGGGTACAGTAGGGTAGAGTAGGGTAGAGTAGGGTAGAGTAGGGTAGAGTAGGGTAGAGTAGGGTAGAGTAGGGTAGAGTAGGGTAGAGTAGGGTAGAGTAGGGTAGAGTAGGGTAGAGTAGGGTAGAGTAGGGTAGAGTAGGGTAGAGTAGGGTAGAGTAGGGTAGAGTAGGGTAGAGTAGGGTAGAGTAGGGTAGAGTAGGGTAGAGTAGGGTAGAGTAGGGTAGAGTAGGGTAGAGTAGGGTAGAGTAGGGTAGAGTAGGGTAGAGTAGGGTAAAGTAGGGTAGAGTAGGGTAAAGTAGGGTAGAGTAGAGTAGAGTAGGGTAGAGTAGGGTAGAGTAGGGTAGAGTAGGGTAGAGTAGGGTAGAGTAGGGTAGAGTAGGGTAGAGTAGGGTAGAGTAGGGTAGAGTAGGGTAGAGTAGGGTAGAGTAGGGTAGAGTAGGGTAGAGTAGGGTAGAGTAGGGTAGAGTAGGGTAGAGTAGGGTAGAGTAGGGTAGAGTAGGGTAGAGTAGGGTAGAGTAGGGTAGAGTAGGGTAGAGTAGGGTAGAGTAGGGTAGAGTAGGGTAGAGTAGGGTAGAGTAGGGTAGAGTAGGGTAGAGTAGGGTAGAGTAGGGTAGAGTAGGGTAGAGTAGGGTAGAGTAGGGTAGAGTAGGGTAGAGTAGGGTAGAGTAGGGTAGAGTAGGGTAGAGTAGGGTAGAGTAGGGTAGAGTAGGGTAGAGTAGGGTAGAGTAGGGTAGAGTAGGGTAGAGTAGAATAGAGTAGGGAAGAGTAGGGAAGAGTAGGGTAGAGTAGGGTAGAGAAGGGTAGAGTAGGGTAGAGTAAGGTAAAGTAAGGTAAAGTAGGGTAGAGAAGGGTAGAGTAGGGTAGAGTAAGGTAAAGTAGGGTAGAGCATTAGGTTGACGAGAGCAAAGCCACGGGCAAAAGCTAACCTTCTTATATATAAAAATAAACAGTTGTTCGTTAATATCGCTAAAACTCGAGATCAGCTGGGCCGATTAGGCTAATTTATCGACTATTATTTGGCACTTCCATGTTTATAAATTATTTTGACAATATTACACTTCAATTTTACTTATAATTGCACACAAGAACGAGATTATCGAACTATGACATTCACTGTTTTCGCTGCTAACGCCATATTTGTTTTGACGATTACTAGCGCTGTAGTCCACCTGCACCTTTCTCCAGAAAGGTGAAACTAAATTTGAATCATTTGGCTGAGTCTTGATCAGGCATTTCGAAAGGGCTAACTTTCAATACGCGAGGCTGTTAAACGTTGAGTTATTTTAGTTCAAACAACTATCGGCCTAGGCATCCAATTGGATGCCGGCGATTAACGAACGCCCAAGGCGTCCAATTGGATGGCTAATTTAACCAGATGGCTGCGACATATATATTTGTAAATACGCACATGTTATAAATAAATTAAACCAAGACACAGAACAAATGATCGTGCTCATCACACAAATATTTGTCCTGGATGGGAATGGAACGCACGACCTGAGGCATAACAGTCAGAGGTCATTAACCACTAGACCAACAGGTCTGGCCATAAAAGTATCATACATAACGTCATGGCCCAGAGACGCCCGAAACATTGATTTAACCCCGGTTTGGGTGTTGGCCTATCCTGCTGCAGGAGCGATGTACCCGTTGAGCGATTGGGTGTGACGCAGCCTGCTTTGATGCCTTTGCGCCGTACCAAAGCAGGAAAACGTGAGGACTATATGAATACAAAACCACAGTATCGAATGAGTGCAAGAGCCAAATGCATAATAAATGTCATGTAATGAAATAAAAAAATAGGTTATATCAAGATAAATAAAATATATACTCGTACACAGCTATCTTTTGAACGAGTTACAAGACAACCTGTTTCCAAACGCTTTGTGCATAATAATACAATAACATTTAACATCTAATATTTTGTTCAAGAATTCAAGTGTGAAGCCAAAAAACGTGACGGCTAAAATATACCTAAACAGGTCCAGTTTTATTGCTTCTGAACTTTTTTATCCTTTCCGGTTAATTGACCTAGATTAGATGATTACTACATTTGTATCTTGACCCTAGTGTACCTACTGGGACCATACTTTTTTCCTTAGCAACCAACTCAAGTATGTTTTTGATACTTACTCTATACAAATTAACATTTATAGGTAAACAACCTTAGTTTTTTATACTAAATATCCATTCTTTAACGGTCCAAAAAGTTTATATAGTCTACAGCCTTTTTTCCTCCTGCCTGTGGGTTTTTACCTCGGATTTGAATTAGGCATGATAAAATTTAAAAAAATATGATATGCTAGTTAATTATATACCTACGTATAAAAAAGTTTAGATACCTATTAAAAATTGTGGTCTTGATTTACAAAAAAAAAAAAAACTATGATTAAAATAGTTCAACTATTATCTCAGATCGGGATCTTGAGTTTAATTCCCGAGTCAAACAATTTTTAATAGATAAACTTATTTATACCCATAATTATTTAAAAAAAAAACATCCATAGTAATTGTGAAATATTTATAATTTTAACGCCCTAAACATCTATATATGTTAAAATCATGAATATCTCCAGGCATTGGCCTGGACTAGTCCAGTGACTAGTAATGAAATCATTTTAGTCTGTTGACCCAAAATTTAATAATTTTCTCGATTTTAAAATTCAAATATAGACAGGAAAAAAATCAAAGTTCAAACTCAAACCTCTATTTTCACTGATGGGTTTTTCAAGGGCGGAACTCCAAATCTGATGCGTAGATATTTGCCCTGTTCTCCTAAATAATTATAGTCTTCTACATTTGGTCCATAATTGGCCTTTAAACTATGTGGTTAAAAAGAATAATAAGCCTCAATTATTTGTTAAGTAGAACAGGTGTTAGCTCATCAGCATTTATAGGTAACAATACTTTATTATAATAATAAGTAAACTTTTTCATCGTGTTATTTTTGACTGAACACGATATATATTGGTGGTGAGCACGAGTTTATCGTTATTTTCCTGTCTCTCACAGTCGCTTTTGGTCCTTCACAGTGTCATCTCAACTCTCATTTTTGCTTTGTTTCGGGTAATTGATTAAAATGACTCGACTAGTCTTGACTTGATGATTTGATGACTTGATGCATATCAGGTCAGTAACCTGTTTCTAAGCGTCATAGTGCAATTCTTAGTGGTACTGTTAGTGAATTGAAAAAAGAAAATGGTTCAATTACAAGTGCAAGGAATTTCTTTTCGAGTGTTCTCGACTGGTAAGTCGGGCTGATTTTATTTTAAAATAATTTACATGTAACATTTTAAAATTTTATAAATATTTTAGTCAGTTTTTAACGCGTATATATACAGGGCTTTTCAGATATTATTTATTTTTGTAGATGTATAAAAAATAACAAATATATGTGTATGTAAGTACGCATTAAATTACGAAATCAGAAACTGGAGACATAAGAAATTACTTCTTGAAAATAACATTATTCAAATGTCGTCCTTCGCGGCTCTGGCACTCTTCAAAGCGATGTCTAACATTCATGAAAACGTGCCTCAGAAGTTGAGTAGGGATTTTGTTGATTTCTTGTCTAATGTTTGCCTCTAAATCAAAACATCAACAATCATTTATTTGCGTAAATTTTTATTTATTTATATTATAATTTATGTACACACACACATATATATATATGAATAGAATACATCATAATAAAATTTGTACAAAGGTACTGCTAAAAACTGGTACTGGTTAATATGGTACAAAACGATAACAAAATGGAAAAAGGTAATCTTTTATTTTTCCTTTATTTTCGGCGTCAAATTTAAAAATGAATGAAAATTTTGCCATGTATTGCTAGCATATTTTTTTTTCTTTTCGCCAAAATTAAAACCCTGGCCATCTCTTAAAGGACTGTATGAGAAATCAATAGCAAAAAGAATTATGTCTACCAATCGTAAATATCGAAGTTAGAGACTATTTAGTAGATTGGTATACGTTATTTCTCACGAGTTAATTTAGATTTTGGTTTCGGTATTTATGGTGTGTACGCGTTAAATAGTGTACACTACCGCAATACTAACACGTAAAAAAAACACGTATATTTTAAATTCGTGTAAAACATTGTTTTTTTACTAGTTTTAGTGATGAAAAACTGCGAGTGTGAAAAATATAATAATAATAACCAACATAGCACGGCTTTAATACGTATCATCGTTACGGTTTAAGGACCAGTACCTCTACCATGAGTTTTAAGCAATAGTATTCGTCGCTACTCGATATCGACGCCGTAAATATTTTGTATGGCAAATTTTGGTTCTGCAAGTGACCGCTAGAGGCGCTGCAAAATTTGCCATACAAAATATTTACGGCGTCGATATCGAGTAGCGACGAATACTATTGCTTAAAACTCATGGTAGAGGTACTGATATTTATTCCTATTGAGTCCTCGTATTGTCCTCTAACATATACGAGTAACCTAGGTTTCATTTCAGGCGAAAAGAAAAAAGTAAATCATCCCAAAAGTTTGCATTAGTTTTGTTATTTTTTTTAAGGATCTACAAAAGTGAAAAAAAATATTTCACATTTTTCAGTTGTAGTATTCCTTAGCCAAACTTAAATAGATACCTTCCGCCATTGGGTTCCATCGTCAAACACGGCTAGCAAATCTATACTGATTTCTAAGATTGATTTCTACGTCCTCACTCACGTTTCGGCTTCATCATCAGATCAATTTTATGTACACCTCCCCTTCTTCTTTCAGTCAATCACTGACTACATGTATAAACAAAGCAATTTTACAAGTTACGACAATTCTGCTAAGATTTTTTGAAGAGTTTCATCATATATCTTCGAAGTTCATAATCAGATCAAAACAATTTTTCTTTCTATGGGACCAATTCGAGAGTATAGTCTTTCAATCAAAACAAAAATTTTCAAAATCGGTCCTTAATTGACCGAGATATCGGTGAACATACATAAAAAAAAAATACATACAGCCGAACATAGAACCTCCTCCTTTTCGAAATCGGTTAAAAACTAAAAGTTTGTTTATTTGTGTGTGAGTATGAGTGTATGTTTATTAGTCCATCACGCTCAAAGATGTCTGAATTAATTTGAATTTAATTTCATGCACATATCACAACAGATTTGTAAGGACCAAAATTTAAAAAAAAAATTGTGTGGTACCCAGAATTGTTTTCCGACGTAAGGCTCGCGTGCACCATTCGTTCCACAAGGATTCATGTCAAATTAATGCCAAGGCACGAATACTTATCGCTTTGTCATTTTGTGAAAACTTATATAACACTTCTCTTTATTTTATTTACCTTGTTCTCACATAATAGCAGCGATAAGAAACATGTAACCGAGATATTTTTAATTCCTAACATGATTGAAAAGAGTGTCCATGGAGTTTCTTGCACATTCTTCTCCATTGGGATCTACGCTTTGGAATATGCAATATTAGCATCATTTTTTTCGGATTGTTTCACTTTAGAATTTCGGTCTTGACCTTTTAAAAGTGCCTGTTAAACTGTGAATACCCAAGAGGACACCGGTGTCCGCACACCTATTGTCTTTCTATTGTGTCTCTAATTACGGTATATGGTTTATATGAAATAAAATGACTTTGACTTCATACACACAGACGTTATCTCTATCGAAATAAAAGAAAATAAAACTTAAGTGCATTGACATCATAAATTCAAATTGCTAAATTTACAAACAGATTCAAATAAGTTATCTAAGATACTTGTGTTGTATGTCTTAAAAATTCATTTACGTTTTTCGTTTATACATTTTAGTCTGGGTAGAGTGTGGGCGGGTCATTATAGGTAGTAGGTTCGTTTACCTATCTGCTTTAGGATTTTTATTATGTCACCTTGACAAGCACTACAATATCTGTTTTTTTCGTCAAAAATGAACTAATTTAGAAGACAACAATATAACAATAAAACCTATTCATTATCTACAAAGAAACTTTGCTGAGTACACAAATAAATCATTTATTCATTTAATCTTCATGTAACCAAAAGTGCAAATTTGGACTTACACCAACAACAACATTATGATGATCACATCGCCTTAATATTTATCATCATCGCAAGATTTTATTTTATTTCATTATTTAGGTTAACCAACAATTGTTTACACAATATACAATGCTGACTTAATGACTAGGGTAATATTTGTGAGTGCAACAATTAATTAATGGTTAACACCACATGCGCGAAAAACGGCTTTATGTACATAACATACTTATAATAACTTAATGAAAATTAAAATTTGTACATACAAAAAAGAAATTAAAAATAATAATGAAATCAAAATCAAAATCAAAATCAACTCTTTTATTTCAAATAGACCATTTACAGGCACTTTTGAATAGTCAAAATGTCGGTCAGTCAAAAAAAAAAAGTGAAGCTAAATTGCACGTTCCAAAGCGTAGATCTCTATGGAGAAGAACGTGCAAGAAACTCCATGGACACTCTGAAGATGATGGTAATGCTGATTCGCACTCCTAGATCACTCTCAGCCCCAGTACAATGCCATCGAAAAACAGCATAGATTAGGGAGCCTATTCGCATCTATTATTATCAACCGTTGATACAAGCCAATAGCCACATTTATTTATTTGGAATAACAAACAATTACATAATAAAAAAATAACAAGAATTAAAACTTAAAATCATACAATTATGTAATCAACGGCGTTATTCGCAACAATCGGAGGTATATAAATTATGCGCTTAATTGAAAATTGACAATTATGATATGAATTACTTATAATAAAATAAAATTTAACAAAATTAGAATAAAATAAAATAACTTGCAGTATCATAAAATATTAGGTTACAAAATAAATAAAAATAATTACATACAACACAAATAGAAATTAAAACGTTAGATAAAATTTAATAAAATTAAGATTAGCATAAAATTAAATTAAATTCATTATCAAATTACATTGTATTAAAGACATTATTATTGTTAAATATATTAAATTAAAGAAGATTAACATGTCGCACAAATTACTAACTTCTACAGAGTTGATAAGGTATACATTGAAGGCAATGACCGCTCCTGACTTGGGTGCATCGAGTACATATTGCACGAATTAATTGCACATACTTACTTTCCAAGCAAACCTTTCTCTTTAAGGACTCTCCACAAAATTTGACGAGGCAACCGGTCGTGTGCCTTTTTGAGGTCATTGAATACCCCGTGCAAGTTTACCCGTACCGTATACCGAAAATGGCAATCAATGTACCCCAAACACGCATAAAACCAAATCGGTTCTGTAAAATTTAATTCTCTTCTCTCGACCGCCTTTCGATATCTTTATTTTATGTGTGCGTGTGTATGTTTGGTACTCCTTCAAACTCAAATGTCTGAACGGATTTGAATGAAAGGCACACCGGTAGACCATGTTTATACCGACCAGACAAGTATTTTTTACTTTGAATCTCTGGCAGAAATATACATAAAAATGTACTCGTATATGTTAAAAATCTTTTTTACTTTTTTCACGTCCTTCAATAGTGTAGTTAAAATAGTATTTTATTTTATGAATCACCTCAACACATAACGACTACAATAGAACAATAAAATTTACAAATTATCTACTAGGAAACTTTACTGAATACACAAGTATATCAATTCTATGATGTGTATATATAACATGCAGATTACCTATTTATCATGTGACATGATGATACGATACAAATTACCATTTCGTAATATTTCAAATTACATTAATATAAGGAGCTGTGATGGCCCTATGGTAAGGGCTCTGACTTACGAGTTTGTAGATTGTGTGTTCAAACTACCTCCTTCATCTGTTCCCAACCCAAGCAGGCGCTTCACTTTGTGTAATTTATTTCATTACCACTGCTTTCAAAACGGTCAAGGAGACATTCTGAGAAAAGCGGTATGTCCTAGAACTAAAAATTCGATGACATGTGTTTGTATCCACCAATCCACACTGGGCGCGTGTTTTTTTTTTTTTTTATGGTAGGTAAAATCATCCAATGACAAATCCCGCCCTTGGGCGGAGCGGGAAGTAGTGTCAGACTCTTACTGACTAAAAACCTACCCCGTTCCTTCGTAGCCTATCGTGCCGGGGTCGAGCATTCCTTTCGGAACTAACCCATGACCCCAGTAGGCTTCGACCCTGCCTGCCTGCAGTTAGCAGGCTGGGCCTCTTCGGTGTGCTGACAGCTCCTTGAGGCGCGCGGGAACAGAACGCGCCGTCGACGACTTGGGCTCGGTCCGGTCGGTTACCGGACGATCGGACAGCGTGCTACCCATTGCACGCCGTCCGCAAGCCCGCGCCTACGGTGGCCGGAAATCGGGATCGGAATCCCGGCGGCGGCTGGGGCGAGCGCCCCGTTGCCTCTGCCTGATGCGGTCGGCCTCCTCCTTTGCTAGCATTACTGCTTCGCAGAAGGAGGCGACCGCCTGCCATCCCTCCTCACTACGGACCATGGCCTGAACCAAGGCCCGGCGAGAGAGATCGCTGCCGCCGATCACACTGGGCGCGTGTGGTTGATTACGGTGTATTTCCTCTCCTAGAAAAGAGGTATGAGTCCCAGCAATGAGAGCTTATATCATAAAGGGTTGATGGTTTTTTAATAGATATTTTTATATATACTCAGGAATAAAAATGACGGTGACAGCTTTTGTATAGAAAATATTTACGTCAAACCATCATATTAATTCTTTAGATAACAGTTTATCTGGCTGTTGAAAAATCAGACCTTTTAACGATCGACGTATTCATTGACATCACAATTAATTGATGTTGAATAATTTTGGACGAGCATAAACAATTGACTTTAGTCTTGAAACAAAAGACTCCCTAAGTTTTTGTCCTAGTTCCACTTCAACGTTTCCTGTATTAACATCAAAACCTTTCTATTTTCAGATAAAAATGAAAACGTAAGAGCGACAAATGTAACCACGTTCGATCTCGGTTCCGCCAAAACGTGAGTAAGTACTTGTATGTGTATATAATTTTTACTTTCAGTCGCCCTCCTAATCACGTAGACCATTATTGGTCAAACTAGCTGACCCGACAGACATGGTCCTGTTTTAGCTATAAACTGTCATGTTCCATGCGCGCTTCAAGAAGATGTCAGCAAATCGTAGGGGCCCAGCAGGGTCGAAGCCTACGGTTATGTGAAAGTGAACCCCGGGGCACTGGAATAACGGCAGAGAAGGAACAAGAGTGGATTTTAGTCAGACTCACGCACAACAGTCGTCGTCCTTTTTTTAAAAAAATTATTATTGTTTTGGGCAACTTTCTTATTCTTTTTCTTTGATAAGAGCTTTTTCCTGATAGTAATAAACACTACAAAAAAAGAATTAGCGAAATTGATTCGTTACCGCGAGATGAAGTGATAAAGGGAAATATTGATTCATCTATCTACTATACATATATAAAAGGAGAAACGTGAATGACCGACGTATCAATGCACAGCCGAAATTACAAGGCCTAGGAGCGTAAATATTGCACAAGACTTTCTTTGACGTAGATGAGCACTAAGGCCGCCTTCAAATTAGCCGCAAAGTGCCACGCGACGTGTGACTACCGCGCTACAATCGCGCTGCGGCCGCGCGACATTTATTTACAAAGCAGCGTGGCGACAGCGCTGCAACCGCGCTGCCGTCACGCGGCGCTTTGCGACTAATTTGAAGGCGCCCGAGGATTTCACAAACTTCACCCGCTGATAGGATGAAACGCAGGTCCAAAGTTTGTATGAAGAGCCAGTTTTTTTTATTTAGATTATAAATAAAACCTATATAACACACTGCTAATGTTCTTTGTTGCAGTAATCATCCTGAAGTGAAAAAAGAAAAGAATATACTTCTTGGGAAATTGTTGGTGGCTCTCCCGAATGTCGCCGAGTTAAAACAATACGTTGGAGTTTTTCTTTGTGGTTAGTATGAGGACTATGACAACAATATCCGGCCAGACAATGGACCTATTCTGCGTGTGTGTGAACGATTACTAACTTCCACAAAACAGTAGTTTTCTGACATTTATATAGATAATACAGTGCCATTATGTATCGGAATAATAATAATCCTCCTGACCAATTTCAATAACAATGGCCAATCTCAAAGGTGATTAGCAAAATACATAGGAGATATTATAGTGCACAGCTATAGGTGCAGTCAGTGTTTTTTACTCTTATAGTCCGATGGACGGTGATCCGCCACGACCGGGGAAAGATCAGGAACAAGACGTTAGTCTTGCCCGTGTTTAAAAAAGCACAACAATGTGT
This sequence comes from Leucania comma, assembly GCA_958295575.1. Lineage (NCBI taxonomy): Eukaryota > Metazoa > Arthropoda > Insecta > Lepidoptera > Noctuidae > Leucania > Leucania comma. The sequence continues at coordinate 12,231,717 of OY282468.1, forward strand.
TGTGAACACCTTGTGGGGATATCACATCAACAATATTCAATCTTCAGGCTGCTACCAAGCAATTCCTATTTGAAAAACCCAATAACAATTTTTACCCAATCCGGGAATCGAAACCAAGGCCCCACGGCTCCACAGTCGCGCTTGCGACCACGAGACCTAGGGGGCACAGTAGATTCTAAGACAATGAGAATGCCAAACAAAATGCTTGTATCACACAATAGATAATGAGAACGGTGAATGAAAACTATTATGATAGAAATTTGAATGACTATATAAGTTATTTGATTCACTAAAATCAACGATTATTCATGATTTTCAACGTCATAGCCGATTGTAGGAAAAATAGGTTTTTTTCAATAGGCGTTTTTAAGACGTGGTCTATAAACTTCTCTAATTGGATACCAATAAAATCTGGAGACATCGTGGCAGGCCATGACAAAGGGGACGATATGAACTTGACTCTTACCAAAGGGCATAAAGAATAAAGAAGAGATCAGGATGGCAACAAAACGGTTAAAATTCAAAACAAAAGTTCGCGAGCTAATTCGCAAGCAGTTGGCATCACAGCGTTAATGTTTTCCAATTGTTGATTTGAACCAATTGTTTGTCTGTATTAGTGTAGATTTGTAGTTTTTTTTTTTTTACTTGAGTATATATTTTATTTAAGGTTTATTAGTAGGTACTTATATGTATTCTCCTATTCGACTTTCCTCTCTCTTTTATTGCACCTACCACTATTATTCTCTGCGTCATCCAAAGGTTGACGTGAAGAAAATGCTAAGGCATTAAATTCACGTGCCTAAAGCGCATTTCATAAATAAATAAATAAATGTAAAAGATTAGTTTCGCCTTAATTCCTACTTATCATACAAGTAGCTATTAAAACGGCGCTGATTAATAAAAAGTTTTGGACGTAAATTGGATGTCGAATTAAGGTAGTTGGCAGCAATTCCTAGATATACAAAATGTAATCAATTAACACAAAAAGGTACCTCAATTAGGTAGTTATTATTTTATTTAGTTAATATTCAGGATGAAAATTAGAAAGCTAATTTTCATATCTAAAAATCATTAACAATCTTAGTCAATTATCAATTTCATCTCGACGACAACCAATGTTAAAAACTGGAGCTGAGAATTTTATGTAGTGTATTGATTTATCTTCTTCTTCTTATATATAAAAACGAATAGCTGTTCGTTAGTCTCGCTAAAATTATAGAATGGCTGGACTGATTTAGCCAATTTTGATCTTGAAATATTTGTGGTCCTCCAGGGAAGGTTTAAACGTTGAGAAAATATGGAAAAGTTCTCTAAAAAAAATCCGTTATCACAAGATTCATAAACTCAGTTTATTAATAAAAAAATATGTAAAAACAAAACTTGTCCAAATGTATTGAAAGAAGCGTTTTTTACAATTTGTAATCGATATTGAATGCGAATGTTCCTTAAAAATAGGACAATTGTCCCTTAGATTTCTATAGTCATAACCAGCGCTCTGGACTCGTGACATTAAGTGTGTGCCCACGGCATTCTGCTGACAGTTCGGCCGGTTTGCGCGAACGTGGCGCATATTTGCCTTATAGAATGTTTATAATTTGGAAGTTACTCCTAAGATTGCGTCATTTCGAGAGAGATTTGAAATTGATTCAAATGTTAGAGAGCAAGGAGCACCAGTTTTTAAATATATATTATTTCTATATTTTCCAATAATAGAAAGAAAAACATTTTGTTTGTTGTAAAAATTACGTAATCTTAAGACTAATTTATAAATTATAAACATTCTATGAGGAAAATATGCTCCACGTCCACGCACGTCACACGTCTATGAAGCTGTCTTCATAGACTTGCATTTTCATCATTTGTATAAACTTTCCATCGACTGACATCAGTTAATTCAAATTTTAATAGCCTCCTCTTTTTTCTTCCAAACCTCTCTGTCTAGAGAGATATCCGGCTAAGTTTGCCTCGCGAACATGATCAAATCGTCACACCACCTGCTTCGCGGTCGGCCTCGACGTCATTGACCTCCCAGGTGTCCAGTGAGTGACAATCTTGTCCTATCTGTACGGGTGAAGTCGTGTGACGTGGCTTGCCCACTCCCACTTCAGCCTGACTGTTTTTCCCTGACATCTGCCATTTGAGTTACGGAGCGCAGCGTAGTATTTCTAACCCAATCTATTCGCTTAACACCTATTATGCTGCTCTCCATTGCCCTTGGAAAAATCTTGAATTTCATCGTTATGATAAAATATCTATTGTTCCGTTTTTGATCTCCAATGTACCTAGTTTACGTCATGGAATGGGTTGTCACCTCTGAGAAGAGGTTATGCCGGTTGAACGAACAGTGGCGCGATGGTGCCTATGATTTAATAACGTTAGGAGATCACCCAGCTACCCGACAAACGTGATGATGTTAGGAAACATGTTTCATTTCACCGTACAGGAATATGAGAAGTTTAATTAAATTTATCCTTACCACTTAAAGTGTCATTACATTCCTCAACTTTTTTTGATAAATCCTTTGCTGTCCAGGCTGCTCGTTTGTTGAATACATTGCCAGATCCTATAAAACGTGCTCAATCGTTGCCTATATTCAAAAGACTTGTTAAAGAGCACTAGGTACCTGTCTCTATGATTATCAAAAGTTGTCATTTCTTTTTATTGCCTATATTTTTGGTATGTATATATTTATGTATATATTATATAGCATATGCATGTATCTGTGTATCTATTATAGTATTTTTTAGTCAATTTTTGTGCTTATTATGACAGCCCCATATCATGTTCAGAGAATCCAGTCCATTCAAGGTTGCCTGGAAGAGATCGCGGAATGCGATAAGGCTGCCAATTGTTTGTAATTTAGACTTATGTTTCCTTTGTTATATTTTTTATAAGTGCCAACAATAAAGTGTACAATAAATATCCTTCCTTATTATAAAATAAAGTTTTTACGCAAAATACGCGCTTTAGTCGTGGAGTAGCGGATACCAGCCCGAAATACAATACAAGTCCTCCATCGCTTCTTCTTCTTTCTTCATCTTCTGAGCGAACTCTATTGACCGCATTTTAACACGGTTTTTATCGATAGACGAAATGATTCATATAGGATGATTTAAGTGTCTTTTTCATGTGTTAAAACTACATGAATATTATAGAAGAAAATAACTGATAATTTCAAAAGTTTGTAACACTCGTACGAAGCTGAGACATGTTATTGTAGTTAACTCCTCAAATTACGCATAAGTCGATTAAGTTCATTAGAGACAACGCTCGAAATGACAGTCGTAGATCAAAATACATTTTTTTTGCGTTTGTATAATAGCGCGTGTATATAATTGTTTTCAGTTTTGTTCATGTTTTCGAGATTGCTTTGAAAAGCACAATTAGAACTACTAAAGTCTTTTTTAAATGACATGGTTAGGATGACAGCAGGACGAAAATATATATCTTTTCGATGAGAGAAAAGGATAGGTAGCATATAGGTACATTGTATGAATCCGACAGCTGTCACCCGCACCATTCTATAGCAATTGTAGTGTAAATCATTAGCATTTTATTATTAAAATAGCAGCCTAGGTAATTGACGGGTTCTGACATTCTTCCTTTTTACAATAAATATCGTGACCGTTAACAGTTTTTTATCAATAAAACAACAAAGTCACCCACTAGATCAAGGTCAATGAGCACTATTTCCGAAATAAAACACAAACACTATAATTTAAGACTTGAAAAGAAACCCATGATTCATGACCAGATCAATCAATCGGGTCGGAAATCATGTATCGAATCAAATTATTGGAAAAAAAAAATACAGCAACTTAATACCTTCTCCTTTTTGAAGTCGATTAAAACATCAAAATGATGCGTAATTTCACTGTTCAATAGGAGAAGACAAAAGCAGCCAGCGCCTTAGTGGGGGGGGGGACCATCACTGAATACTGTTTACTAAATGTTGAACGGCGGGCAATGGGTAGCTCGCTCTCCGTCCGTCCGGTAACAGACCGGTCCGAGCTCAAATCGTTTACGGCACCAACTATTCCCGCGCGCCTCAAAGAGTTGTCAGCAAACTGTAGGGGCCTAGCAGGGCCGAAGCCTACTGGGGCCAAAGGTTATGTAAAATGTCACCCGGGGCCCTAGGACGAAGGCAATCAATGAAACAGGGTAGGTTTTTAGTCAGTAAGAGTCTGACATTATTTTCCGCCTCACCCAAGGGCGAGGTTTGCAATTGGATGATTTTAGCTACCATAAAAAAAAAAAACTTGGTTAAACTAAGCCCTAGAATAGCACATAGAATACTTTACATCCAGGGAGAGACCACCGTGGGGACAACTTTTTACTCACATGCTAGCGATGTCGTTAGCAGCAACTAGTTCTAGCAATAATTACAAGACCATCACCAATTAAGAACATACAACCTTGTCATAATATCTGACGTCCGTATTAATTAGTTCCTCCACGATACAAGCTTACCTGACTTCTAACTTACCTAACTAGGTACGACAGTGTAACTACAAGCTTAGCCCACAAGATAAACTCAATTCCAAGTGGCGGCAAAGTTGGCTTTGAACTCACATACGTACACTAACATCAGTTTAACGATCGTAATAGCTAGGTAGCAACCTCATGCTGCAACCTCATTATACAAAACGTTGCTGTAACCGCACGCTGCAACGTTACACAGGTAAGTAGCGGTAACCGCTTTGTCACGTGTACTTGTGGACGAAATTCTTACGGTAAATTAGAGAGTAACTTTTCAACTTATGCTAACTATAATTTTTTTTGTGTTTTATTAGAAAAAAGTCAAAGTAATATGAGTATGTATCTTCTGAAACGCCTGTAGATTTATTAATAGCTGAGAGTAGCCGCAATTCCTTTGATAAATAATAATATTCTGTCGTATGGATGATATCCTGCGATAACAATTTCCACAAACGGAAGCAGATAGTTTGTATACCTACTTATCCAACTTTGAGGAAACATTATTGTTTTTACTAACTAGTATATACACTTTTTTTTAGGCGGTAAATCACTGTCTTTTCCCCATCTGGGAGAAATGGGAGGGCGTGTCAGACTTTTACTGATTAAAACCCACGCATGTTCCTTCTTTGCCTTCGTTCTAGGACCCTGAAGTTCACTATTGCATAACCCATGGCCCCAGTAGGCTTCGACCCTGCTGAGCCTCTACGATTTGCTGACATCTTCTTGAGGCGCGCGTGGAACACTACGCGCCGTCGACGAATTGGTATCGGTCTGGACCACGGATATCGAGGGATATGCCTTGGGGGCGTGGCACGTGGCGCCTCGATCTGGGCAAACGACCCATATAATCGAACAACGGCTGTACGCTTCATTCATTCGCTTTGCAATTGCGTACAGGGTACTACTGATGCGTAAAAAACCAAAATGCCGAGTTGTGCAGTAATTATATGCAAAAATAGGTCACATATCATCAACCTGAAGACAAATAGCGTATCCTGCCACCGGTAATTAAACAATTAAGTCACTGTTGTATATTTTAAATCAATTTTTAAATATTTCACGAACTCAAGTTCGGAACGACACGAACTAGACCGAACTAGCCCGAATCTTCCCGAACGCAATGACCGTTCAAGATTTAGAGAGGTGCAATCGAGTGCGTGAGGCTGATTTTATCGATATGCGTATTATTCGCAGTTCAATATATTTTTTTACATTTCTATGAATATTGTCGTATTACATGTATAGTAAGAGTTAAATTAGTTATTTAATGAATGTTGTTTGAACGAAATTAAGGTATTGTTATTTCAATACCCGTGAATTTAAATTGACATTATATCTAAAGATTGAGATGATCAAAAATTATAGTACAATATGATAAGTAGCACGATAAACAAGTATAATTTTATACAGTTATTTATTTTTGGTCAAAAGTTACAATATTTTATGTTCGCTATGCAAAACTATTGAATCATTATTTTTTTAAATCTGGGTATTTGGTGTTTTCGTACGCCCTAGTTGTAGTGGAGCTGGACCAGCATTGATCGAAGCATTTTTATCTTGAATATAATTCTCCAACTTATAATAATATAATTTCTATTCCAACTCCTTCTGTTTTCATGCAGTACGACTGTGTAACTCACTTCCAGCAAAGATTTGTGATGAAAAAAATATCTTTTTTTGCGATTCGGAAAAGTCTTTGAGAAATTTTGGAATTGAACCATTTACATAGGTAAATTTATACGGAATCCTTGGTGCGCGAGTCGGATTCACACTTGACCAGTAATTTTTTGTTAGATGTATTTATTTTGAGTAGTTAGTGTGAGTTATTTCATCATAACGAATTCGATCCTGTCAGCATCAACTACCTACAATTTGTTTAAAATGAAAACCAGTTTGCTAGATGACGCTATTTTGATTCCATAGAAATTTATGTTAACGCTAGCGAGTTTGAATACGTGTATAAAATTTACCTAAATGTTTAAACCAACTCTGAATGTAGGTAGTCACATAAGATTAAAATCATATACTTAGTTAAGATTAAGTAATATATTGTTTAATAATAATAGCATGATATTTAACAGAGAGCGTTCCCTTGAACCGGTAATACGATATAAAAAAACTAATTCCTATTTTATTTTATAATCATTACTCACTTTTCGGATAAGTATATAAAAAAGAAATTATTTAAAGAAAATTAGACGAAGTAATTATAGGTATTACAAGAATATGCTGAAATTAAATATCGATAACAATTATCGACAATTGGTTCGATGCTCTAATTGCATGCGTATGCATTGAATGTTTCCGTGCTTACAAGCGAATGCCCCGCCCATTCTATTTATGTGTGCTATTAGAAATTGATTTAGTGTAGCTGCTTTCTTCTTAGTGTGCGTGTACAAATTTTGAGTGTGTGTCGTAAATACACTATTTGTGAATGTTGTAATTATTTTGGTGGGAGATAAGCGGTTGCGCAAGGATTTCTTATTACTTTGCAATGAAGGCATATCTCCGGATATCTATGGTCTGGACGCTTACTGGATGGCTGGACGGCGCCCGCGCCTACTTCGATAACAAACACTGTGACAAACGAGTTACTATTCATGGTGACAAGACATACTTAGACAAGTGCATACTTATTAGATTATACTGCTTCTTCTAAAAAGCTTTTCCAAGGAAGTATTACCTTTGCGGAAATGTCCAAAAGACTTACCGTAACCCTGGAGTCGGACTCGCACACTGCGAGTTCCTTAAAAACTAACTTATGTTAATAGTTTAATACCCAAAATGAGTCTCGGAAGATATTTCCGACTCGAAAAAATGTTTTTTTTTTGTGTGTATCCTATACTTGTGCTATAACTTATAAGACCTTACTTCATGCCAAATTTCAGGGTACTAAGTCAACGGGAAGTACCCTATGAATTTTGATTCCCTTAAGAGTGTACGATATACGTTTTTTTACGACATAAACGGCCGTATCTTGTTTTTTAGTTTACTTAGAAGTTTGATTTTTTCATAGCTTCAAAGGACCGCAGACCTGAGTTTATGGTTTTAATTTCAACTCGATACCTCCACGCGTTCCTGAGATAAAGAATCTTGACAGACAGACAGACATACAGACAACAAAGTGATCCTATAAGGATCCCGTGTTTTTCCTGTTGAGGTATTAAACCCTAAAAACACGGTTGGTTTTACTACCATAAAAATCTAACACCTCCTTTCGCAACACCAAGAGCGGGTGTGGTTACTTGATGATTTCCTATGTAACAAAGGAAGTATTACCTTTTCTGTCGCCGAGCAACATTGATGTGTCTCAATTAGAAGGTATAAGGAGTTCTGGTAAAATTCATCATCAGCCTTTTAATGTTCCCACTGCTGGGACACAGGCTTCCTCTCTAGGAAAAAGAATGGGCCGTAATCCACCATGCGGGCCCAATGCGTGTTGGTGGATGTCACATGACTTCGAATTTTTAGTTCTAGGACATGCCGGTTTCCTCACGATGTTTTCCTTCACCGTTTTGAGATTAGTGGTGATGAAATAAATTACACCAAATAATGCGTCTAGCTTGGTTTGAACCCGCGACTTACAACTCGTAAGTAGGGGCCGATACCACTCGGCAACCACTGCTCAAATAAAATACTGCTAAAATTAAAAGCATATAAAGCCTTCGGCCCGAGAGAAGTGGTGTCTTCCGGCTACTTCGGCCTTTTAGACAAAGTAGCATCAAAGAATTTACGAGTGTCACAACATTCTACAGTTACACGTGATCCAGATAAATGAACAAAAGGGTCAAAGTCAATTGGTAACACTGGAGACAATTATTACAGCAATTAAACTGTGATACGGTTACTTTGAACTGTTCTTAGTCGAATACAGACAACTATCCACTAGCGTTTATATTGAAAATAATAATTAGAGTCTCGTGAGCGCAATATTATTTAGTGAAGTAGAAACAATTTTTCGATTAATAAGTTAATTGTGAAGCTAGAGCAGGAACGTTGTTTTAAACACTTCAGAGACAATATCTAGAGCATTCAGTACCTCTACCATGAGTTTTAAGCAATAGTATTCGTCGCTACTCGATACGACGCCGTAAATATTTTGTATGGCAAATTTTGGTTCTGCAAGTGACCGCTAGAGGCGCTGCAAAATTTGCCATACAAAATATTTACGGAGTCGATATCGAGTAGCGATGAATACTATTGCTTAAAACTCATGGTAGAGGTACTGGATTCATTCTTTAGAAGGCTACTTTCTCACTTTTAATAACCTTTGAACATAAACTTTGTAAATTATTTTATATTAGCTGAGAATTGGCGACAGGAAATTGTTTTTCTCGACTAATATTTTTGTTCCGGGAAATGATAGCGTTTCCTACGGTGCGGTGTTGTGATTGCAGTTGGTAGCAATTATCGATTTCTCCGAACGTAAACGATGATTATTTTTAGATCAAAAAGAACCAAGTCAATGAAAATTATTGGTAAGTTATGAAATATTTATATAGTCAGCTTTACGAAAACAAACTTTGTAATGACAGCTTTTTAAATACATATCTGAAATAAGAATCCGAGATAATACGTTTTAAAATAACGGGTAATGTTGAACGGGGACTGTTTAAGCTAACTATAGATAAATAGGTATTTATCTATAGCTATCTAAATTGACTACTATGCCGGAAGTCGTAGGTTGGATTCCCACCCAGAACAAATGTTTGTGTGGTGAGCACGATCGTTTGTTCTGTATCTAGGTGTAATTTATATCTATAATACATTATCTATGTATGTCATATATTTAGAAATATATAAGTATGTTTATCAGTTGTCCAGTACTCGTAACACAAGCTCTGCTTAGCTTGGATCTAGACGGCGTTGTGAGATAGTTGTGGAATATTATATATTAGTGAAATCAATTTATAAAAAATACCTAAAAGTTAATCACAACGAAGTGGTTTCAAATTGGAAATGTTTTGTAATCCTAGCTCTGCCCTGTTGTTTCAACCGTGTCTTAGGTTACTGCTCTGTTTAGTAAAAAACCATCCTCTATAAATAGATCATCTTTATTTTTCTTTTTTCATTCTGCATCATGGCAATCTGTTTAATTAACAATAAGCCTTGCTTCTGGCTGTTATTTTTCATCTGAAGTGACTTTAATCACAGTGAGCCGTGCCAATTTGTAGGAGGCTTTCACTTCATGTGGCAGAATATGTCCAGAAGCGTAAGAACACCATGTTTTTTTAGACGTTTGTGCTGTAGCGATCCGCATTCACTGAGCCTTATAGCTAGTGTATTCTTATGTCCCGATAGTCTCTCTTGATATTTAACGCTATAGTTGGTGATCTCTTCCTTAACAGTGTCAATTTTTAAATCGTTGTGAATATGTTTATTGCTTATGTAATGCGGTATGTTGAAGATTGCTCTCATTGTTTTATTTTGGAATCTTTCAAGGATTTCAATGTTACTGGCTGTACCCCACAGTTGAATGCTGTAAGTCCAAATTGGTTTGAAGATGGCTTTGTACATCTACTGTAAAATAATACTGTGTAGTTTGACCCAGTAGTTCCTGCAATTAGCGCGTTCAAACAAACAAACTAACTCTTCAGCTTGATAATATTGGTGTAGGTATTAGGAACTTCTTCTAAAACCTTTATCGTTTGGTTAAATATTTTATTAAAATCGACCTTATTTGGTCAAATCATGATTCTTTTCATCAAACACAAAAATACCTATTCCCTTTCTTGTTTTATAAAAAAAAAAAACAATTTGTATTGGTATATTTATTTTATAACTGTTCAATGATTGATGATTTTTATTTTTCAATAAAAAATTATACATATTTATGTATCTAACAAATATATAGCTTAGGTTTATAACTTTAAATAAATAAACTGTTATAAAAACTGTTTTTTTTTTTTAATAATACAGAATTTATTCAAAATTGTATTGGCAAACATTGATTGGCATTTAAAACAGACGGCTAGACATAAAAACAGACAAAACAACTCTTAAATATAAATAAATTCTCACAACGCTGCACGCACAACAACGATTCCTTTTGCACATTACACACTAATCACATTTTTCATCTAGCTATTACTGTCTCACTGCTTGGTCAAATCCTTCCAGATCATGCTTACGTAGCATATACCGAAAAATTGCTGTCACATTTAACCTAAAGGTTTCTTAAGATAAATCTTTCGATATTTGACTATTATTGATCAATTGAGATGAACCATGGAAGTACATTCCACACACACAATGGCTAAAAACAATAAAAAAACCCATTGACCGACAAACTATCGATAACGAAACCCACAATGAATGTTCGTAAAATGTTTGTTGAAAACTACATTCATTCTGTGCAATTACGCGTTCCCGCGCTGTCCGTTTTTCAGACACTTTATTTAGAGTGGAATTTTATTTTCACTTCCTCCAAATTCTGAATGACCACTTATTTTATGAAGTGCTCCAAAAATTACCTCTCCGAAATGTTGATTTAAATTGTTATGAAAATATAGTCTTGCTTCCATTTTCTGTGCGGTAACAATGTAGAATATTCTACGGGAATGACATTGGCTATGAAAACACCGTTTTTCTTTGTTTTCAGACCATTTCAGTGTGCACGTGCTATATTAGACTAGGGACACACTCGTCGTGTTTGCAAAGCGTCTGCACTGCCGATATTTACGGCAAACGCCCACGTTCTACATACACCAGCGTATACGGTAGCGCCCGAAGCGAATGTAACATCCAGTTATTCAAATTGATTCGGTTTAGATATCCTATCTATTTCTAGACTGTAAGTTTATAGGTCACTGGTTTATTTTCGGTTTGAAGGACCAAACCTTAAGTCGATTTTATAGTGTTTTTGGTTACTGCTCTACTCCGTCATAGCGTGAGGTTCATCATCATCTTCTTGCCCTTGTGCCATATTATTTGGAGTCGGCGCAACACGTTTTTTTCTTTCATTCTATCCTGTCGCCGGCCATGCTGTCACTATCACTATAACCACTTAAAATTATTTGTCGGTCAATGCTCTTTTTATTGTTATTACCCATTGAGTGTGTGGAATATATTTCCACGGTCCTTCTCAATAGGTCAAAAATAATCATATCTTGAAAGACTTTAGGGAGAGGGGGCAAGTCGGAGCACTTAAGGTAGAACTACACTGCGCACACACGTTGATCTGGGTGCGTCGATTTTCATACATTTTATATGGGAACTAGACTTGTAGAGCTACACTTGATCCACGCCACACGACGCCAAGCAGCTTTCTACGTACAAATTAGGCGTGGTCCACGTGTGCGACGGTCAAATGTAGTTCTAGCTTTAACATTTGAATTCCAATAAAACTAAAAAATGTTATTCTTTTAGAAATAGGTAAATAATACTGAAATAAAAAGTAATAAAAGGCTTTCAATTTTAATTATTTAATTTATAAGTAACTGAAAACAATCTGCTGAAACATGAGATCGAAAGTTTTCCTTGTCACAGTCGACAATTACTATTGCTGGTTCATTCAATCTGAACTTTTTTCATTATGAAGTAGTTCTATGGACAGATTTAGAAAACATTAGTTCGTTCGTGAATCATCAGCATCGGCCCTGCTGGGCCCCAAGGCCCAGCAGGGCCGATGCTGATGAGAATTTCTGAAGGGGAAACCGTAGTCCTAGAACCCAAGAGACCACTGATAGACACAGCTGGGTTTCATTTAAAATCTGATACGACCATGTTTTCCGCCCTGGAGCGGGAAAATCATTAGATAAACTAACAGGTGGGTTTTATTAATAATAATAACGTTGTCCTTGGCTGCTCATACAGAGATAATCAGCACTCGGCACTAAATTCCATAAAAAGTATCTAAGAGTCCTCTGCGAGATAATTTCGGCTTCTCGTAAGGCTTCCAAAGTTCCATGACTCCAGAGTTCTGAAATGAACTAAACCAACAAAATAAATAATTTGAATAATAAATATTTAATAATTAAAAAAAATTAATGCTATTTTTTTAACTTTTATATATATTTTTTTAAATTTATTATATTGTTAATAATTGATTATTAAAATATAATATAAATAATTTAGTATCAGGGACCTTGGCCTTTACACATACCTATATTTTTTTATTTATTTTTTTATTGATATAAACTAGTGCTTGACTGCAATCCAACCTGATGTTAAGCAGTGATGCAATCGTTGATGGTGAGGCGCTCTAGTTTATTAAGAGCCTATTCACTCTAGCCTTGAAAAAAAAATTTTTTCCCAAACAATCACGAACAAGAAACAAGTAGAGCCTCAAATGAAAACTGATTGATCGTCAAAACGATTTCATTGCCAATTGGCCTTGTTGTCATAATGTGCACACATTGTTATTACGTACGAGTTCACAACAGTCGTACATCAGCATTGTTTCCATGCCATTTTGTAACGTACGAGTATAGTAAACACTACACTACACATCACTAGTGCTGTCACTATCTGCTCAATAACCGTATTATTAATGATAGTAAAACTTTTTACAACTCGTTGAATATGAGGCCAAGTTATTGCTGAGAAATTAGCTTTCAGAATTTTGAGTCTTAAAACTACATGTAATGACAGCAAGCAATAAGTAGCTCACCGGCCGATAAAAACCAAACTCGGGTTAACGGTGTATTTTATTCCACGCGCATCTCAAAGATATATCAGCAAGATTGATGAAATCATTTTTTTTTTTACGTGAAAAATCAGCAAATGACTTTTTCTGCTCTGGATGAAGCTGGAAGGAATGTCAGACTTTTACTGACTAAAACCCGTAATGTTTATTTAATTGCCTTTTTGGCGAGGGCTATGGTAGTTGTTTCAGACAATCCGCATTCCTGGCTGGCGTACCTCTAATGGGCCCCGACATACCACGTAAAAAACCCCACAAGAATTATAAAATGAACAGCCTACTTATTCAAAAAGCACTAAATGGTCTATTTTAAATAAACGTTTATGATTTCCTACGAATATATACGTGACATACCTCTATAACAAAAAAAAAACCTCTTTAAGTAAAATTCAACGGGAATTGTTCCACTCAACTCCATCAAATTGAGCATTTACTGATACTCGTATTATATGTTGTACGTTTTTTATTGATATTAATTGAAGTTTTTTTTCTGCTATTATGACCAATCAATCAGTAAATAATCATTTATTTTGTAAAACATAAGTGGGTTATAATAGAAATACTTTGCCATAAAAAATGGCGTACAAAATTAAGCTAAAAAGCTAATCAAATAAATTAAAAATATCTAGTCAATTATAAAAAATAAAATCAATTAAAAAAGGGAAATAAAATACGACATCAATTGGCACTCACCAAAAATCAAATTAATAAACCACAGCAATTAAAATTATGTTATGGATTAATAAATTTAATTAACTATGTAGCACGTCTGATCTTCATTCATACCCCTGTTTGTCGGCAACAAAGACTTTAAATTAAATCTATTTGATCAGTAATAAACTCTGCGATTTAATAATAGCATCTAGCCAAAAGAAACCTAAACAAGGACCTCTTAAAGGAACCTACATAATCACAGTTTATTTTTAATAGTTATTGGTATGTTATTATATATTTTGGAGGCCATACCAAGTACATTTTTAGTGAAAAATGCTGTTTTATGAGAATCTACTCGAATAGTGTTCTGATGACGTCGCGAGCGTAGAGTTTCAAATAAATGGCAAATACTCCCATTTCATAGATAAGATAACGACTAAGCCGAGTGGGGAAGTTTTCTTCAGAAGGACTAGGCAGTATTTACTCTTCACACTTAACACTTCGATCCACAACTACCCAACTTGTTCATACAAAAGTAGACTCTAAACATCGGAATTAAGGCCTATAGTGGCGTGGATGTGAGAGGACACCGGTGTCCTCTGAGCTAGGACAGATTAAGGCGACTAACGTACTGACACGCACCACGCAGCGTGTGAATGCGTATTTTAACTTTGCTTGTAAGTATCTCCGTTTATATATCAATCACGCACAGTCCAACACACAGAAAATGTATCTACGCGCGTTCAATGAAATCACGCGCCTACAAGCGGAGAAATATGTGCACACGCGTGTGGGAGTGGGGCGGCACGCAAGGTATGGCACACCGAGTGTCGCAGTGCCGTGCGTGCGTGGTTTTGAATGGGCTTGACGACACTTGACGTGTGTTTGAAAATGGAATAATTAAATGATTCAACGTATCCATAAATCCCCAAAACGCAACTACGCGCGTGAGTGCGTAAAAAACCCGCACAATGAAGCAGATCTGCAAGTACGCGTGTAGGTGCGTTGACACGCAACATGCAGCGTGATGCGTGGCAGTGTGATAGTCGCCTTACTCAATACTGACGGCAGGTTTTATTTTGTGTAAATAATTGCCTACTGACTTACGAGGAAAGTAAGTGGGACATAGTGAGAAAACTTGAAGGAAAAGCAATCCAAGTAAGGAAGGAATTTTTTTCTTCTTCTTTTTGTGTCGGTGGACTCAAATTATTATTTTTCTGAGCAATATTTTTCAACCAGTACAGCTCTGTTATTAACTAGCTTCGTATAAATCCTGCAAAATGAAGGTGGTGGCTTCACATGGACGTCACTATGCTACCCATCCTGCACGACCACTTATTGAAAATTATGGAATAGCATAAAGCACGGAATATTTTTATTAATCAATGTAGTACCATGTGAAATCAATGTATTTTCGCCAACGTAGTAGCTTATTGATGCCCTTTTTTGAAAAAGTCTGCTGTGGGAGGCAATAAATTCTTTAAAGTCATTTTAACTGCCTCTCGGTTATTGATTTTTTTCCCCACCAAGAAGTTATCCAAATTCTGGAAATAGTTGAAGTTTGTCGGGGCAAGGTCAGGTGAGTACGGTGAATGACAGAGAACTTCCAACCCCAGCTAAACCAGCTAACTTAGAGACTTTGAGATTGACCAAAGCTGGTAGGAGATGTGCGAGCTTCTCTATCATTGTGTTCAATTCTTCACAATACAAATCTGCAATAATCCCGTTTGGTAAGAAGCTGTGATGAATGTCAATGGCGCTAGACCACCACACAGTGACCATCACTTGTTTAAGGGTCAGTTTTCATTTGGGCTATTGTTTAGGTGCTGAACTAGGATCTAACCAACTCACTGAGCGCTTGTGATTATCGAACGGTATCCATTTTTAGTCGCAAGTAACAATACTATTAATATAATTCGTTTGTGCCTGTTGAACAGTGCAAGGCTCGACTCGACGCGTGCATCGCACTGGCGATCATTCAATTCGTGGGGCACCCATTTGTCAAGCTTTTTTACTTTGCCAATTCGACGCAAATGGACCGATATAGTTTTGATGCTAACATCGAAAGCTGCTGTTAATTCAGCTGTAGATTGAGAATCATCAGTTTTCACAATCGCCTTTAGCCTTTAATTCGTCATTGTCGACGAAACTTTTCGGTTAGGTTAGATCGAAATTACCAAAATGGAAGCGGGCAAACCAATAACGGGTGGTGTGATCGTTAGTAGTGTTTGCTTCATTTACGTTGTTGATGTTGCGTGCCGTTTCTGGCGCTTTGCTGCCACGACGGTACTCATACTCGATAATCACTCAAATTTTTAACATATCCATGATGGCGAAAAACATACAAATGCGACGATAACAAAAAAAACAACCATTAAACAAATAACTAATATTCAATGAATTCCATTTTTTATAAATAAAAATAGTTCTTTGAGAATAAAGAAAAATATGGACATGAAATAGCCAGTTCCGCAGAACGATAATTTCTTAGGTATAACTAATATTAATATTCCCACTACTGGGACTCAAGCCTTCCCCCTATAAGAGGAAAAGGACGTAATGCACCACGCGGGTCCAGTGCGGGTTGGTGCATGTTACACATCTTCGAATGTTTTTTTTTCTGGGATCTATCGGTTTCCTCACGATGTGCAGTGGTGATGAAATAAAATACACAATGGAAAACGCCTTCACCATTTGCAGGTGGTGATGAAATAAATTACACAAAAGAAATCCCCTGGCTGGATTTGAACCCACAACCTACAGGTGTAGTTTGGATGATTTCTCCCCTAAAAAAAAAAAAGTCAGGGCCTGTACTACTGGGCCACCATTTGCATTGCTCATATATGGTACAGTTTATCATAAATAAATAGGTAGGTACCATAAAAGTAGTAAAAACAATTTCTCATATAAATATCATCTTCATATCACCTAAAAGTCTACAAAGTAATGGAAAAAATCTTGAGCGCCACATTCCATACATTACTTTTATTATTTTTCGTCCCTATTTCATGAAATTGTCCTATTGCTGAAATATTCTTTCAGCTGAGACATAGGCGCGGGTTATCACCAAAGATATAAAACAGGAACGTGGTTTTTTTTATTATGCTGTCCCAGTTTCAATACCTGCTAACATAAAACGTCTAGTTATACGACAGTGTAAAAAAGGAATATCAAAGGGTTGGTAATTTGGATGTTTAAATCGGCCAATCAAATCAACTGCAGCCCTCTGCGACATAGTGTGACTGTTTGGATGTTTTTAATTCAATCGTGTCGTCGCAGTTGAACGAATTTATCAGGAAACTGTTTCAAAATAAACCCTAGCTTAACTGACATCCTGGTACACACGTTTATTGAGAATATAAAAACTTTTAAGCTTTAACTCTTTTGCACAGACATTACTTATTTGCAATTAATATAAAAATAAACTTATTACAATTTAAAAGTTATACATACGTCAAACGCGCATATTTTTATTTAGACTTTACTTTCCACTGTCCCACTGTTGAGCCAAGGCCTCTTCAAACTTCTTCCAGGTATTCTTTTATCGAGCTAGCTCGAATCAGCCCTTGCGGTAGTCGTCTAGATCACCTCGCGACCTCTTTCCAAGTCACCTCGGCGTCCATCCATAGGAACCCACTTTGTGGAAACTTGCCCAGCTTTGGCTGACATGACCCGCTAAATCCAATTTTACCCCGGCATTTATTATTATTCTATTTTCCTACACCTTATGATCCCCATTTTTAAGCATAGCGTGGTCTTCTTATTCTACCGGTTCTTTATATACCCAGAATGCTGTGCTCCATTGCTCTTTGACGAAAACCAAACCGAAATCTTTGCGACTAGGTTAGTCACAAATTAAAAATACGTATTAAAACTAAAATGTATTAAGAGATATCCCATTATGTATACTGAAAACTGAAAGAAGGTTAACATTAATATATATAAAACTAAAATCTCATTATCTAAGTTGTTCTACCGAAGAGGATTTGGCCTCCCACGCTCAACTTGGTGTTATTATTAAAGCCCGTTATTTTAACGTTGATCAGTAAATCTTCTGTTGTGTCAAATTTAATAGATATAAATCTCGGTGTTTGGGCCACAAAAATAATAACAGTACATCAAAACTAAAAAAAAGGTAATACATGTCAGCCGTTCTGTGTCTCACCGTCGACGACGGCTGGTGCTGAAAATCAGCGCTGTGGCTCTTTCCAACACATGAGCTCCAGCAATTTGCTAAGCGTTGGTCGTTTTGCGCGGATGTGTCGCATATCTCATATTATTATGTAGAATTGTTTATGTATTATTTTTTAAAGTATGCGCCATATTTGGCGTAAATAAACACTTTTTCTTTCTTTTCGAATTCAATGAGATTTGGTTGACCTAAACAAATGAGGAGTAAGCGATCATGTTAAAATTACTTTGTTCACCAATCCATCTATCAGTCCGTTATGGCAATTCTTCTTCGCAAAC
Source organism: Leucania comma (assembly GCA_958295575.1). Taxonomy (NCBI): domain Eukaryota; kingdom Metazoa; phylum Arthropoda; class Insecta; order Lepidoptera; family Noctuidae; genus Leucania; species Leucania comma. The sequence goes on from OY282468.1 coordinate 12,249,964, forward strand.
ATTAAGAGGCCCATTTTGAACAGAGAACGATTTACAGGCGGAGATTATGAACGCAGTTGGTAACTTCAGCCCGTATTTTATTTGAGAGATTAATAATATTTCTTGGTTGTTTTCATGTCGCCATAAATTACTTTTCCAACGATAAATTTTGGAGTGTACAAATGGCATCAGACAACAGATGTTTATTATGACCCTCGCTTCTAAATCGTGATATTACCGAACCCTATTCTGGAATACTAGGTTTAATTAGATTACTTATTAATACTAATAGTGGCCCGCCCAGGCTTTGCAGGTGTGCAAATCCATATAGTATTTTAAAAAAAGAACTCCTGCCTCGTCCACTCACTGACCCATGAACTCCCAAAAACACACACAAAGGTTTCTTTTATGATGTGTACAAAGAATAAGAAACGTTTAATTATAAAATTTAACCCCCAAAGGGCGTTTCTCGCCGGGCCTTGGTTCAGGCCATGGTCCGGAGTGAGGAGGGATGGCAGGCGATGGCCTCTTTCTGCGAAGCAGTAATGCTAGCAAAGGAGGAGGCCGACCGCATCAGGCAGAGGCAACGGGGCGCTCGCCCCAGCCGCCGCCGGGATTCCGATCCCGATTTCCGGCCACCGTAGGCGCGGGCTTGCGGACGGCGTGCAATGGGTAGCACGCTGTCCGATCGTCCGGTAACCGACCGGACCAAGTCCAAATCGTCGACGGCGCGTACTGTTCCCGCGCGCCTCAAGGAGCTATCAGCGATCCGTAGAGGCCCAGCCTGCTAACTGCAGGCAGGCAGGGTCCAAGCCTGCTGGGGTCAAGGGCCGTTTTCTGAGAGGAAGGCTCAGCCCCGGCATGATGGGCAACGAAGGAACGGGGTAGGTTTTTAGTCAGTAAGAGTCTGACACTATTTCCCGCTCCGCCCAGGGCGGGATTTGTCATTGGATGATTTTACCTACCATAAAAAAACCCCCAATGGTGTTAAAACAGGTTTCCAAATTCTGGATGGAGAAAGCCACTTTCACTTAAGCGAAACCGGTGAGAGAAGCTTCCAATGCTTAAAACCGCATCAAATTCTATTGGATGGTTTCAGAGGAATCAGCGGATAAACAAACACGCAGAAAGCGACTTTGTTTAATACTATGTAGAGATCTATTGGGTAATGTTTCTAAGAATGTAACTAGTTGTAAACAGAAAGTCACTTCAAACGAAATTTCTAAAATGTTTACTATTTTCAATTACTTTTAAGGATGAAGTTTTAATAAAATATTATATTAACGTTCATGTAAAGAAATACTAAGATATATTTGCACTATTTTAATTAATTAACTTGGGTTTTAAAAATACGGAAGTTTTCAGATACGTTCCTTTTAATGTGTTTGCTACTTTTAATTAAGTTGACCAACTAAGCACTCTAAACTAAAATTAACAGTAAAACAAGCTGCTGGGACAAAAGAGACTAAAACTGGATTTTAATCTAAAAGTGCTAATGTTGAGCATGAGTTTTCGATTTCAATCCTGTCACTTTAAGTATTTTCTGCGTCCTACACAAATGTGCTTTCCTTGGTATTGTCCGTCAAGTCATTGAGCTCCCTAGTAGTCTTGAGTTGAGCTTTGCAAATACTGACAAATGCTTTCACTGACTGGACAGGTCCACCTACGAATATTTTCATTAAATTTTACAGTGTATTTACGACATCATCTTCAGTCCAATCTGCCTTAAGTTATGGGTAAATCTCAAGTTTATTGTTAATGATATTAACTTAGCATTCTCAAACAGTGAAGTTTGCTGAGACAAACAAATGGTTCTAGCGTCGCGTCGTTCGAAGAAGAACTAACAATCTGCAAACTGTTACTCATGTTACAAGTTGGTACAAAGCCTTTAAAGCCATTTGTTGTCGGTAGCTTACTAAGAGTTCACTGTAATTATAGAATACTACTCTGCAGATAATATTTTTTGCACAATGTTACTGGTTTTTCAATACTTTTATGACTGTATTATATCTGATTTTGTATTCACATTAAAAAGAAAAGCGAAGTTCTTTTTTCTACTATCTGACTATGTTTTTAAAAAACAGTTTTTATAAATGTTTCGTTTAAGATAGTGAAAGGTGCTTTGTGATAAATTGCAATGGTTATAATATTCCTTTATTTTTGTCTGGTACAACATATTTTGTGGGTTCTGCAAGGTAGATAATACCTGTGACTTTTAATTTTGTCTTTGATTCTTTGCGATACAACTTTTTGTGGATTCTATTTTACTTTGCATCTGAGACCATAGGACCACACGGAGAACACATCTTGAATTAAATAGATTTACGGCCCCACTAAATATTATATTAGACCAGCGAGGAGGAGGGATTTTTGTATGATTTTTTTCGTAGTGACAAAAAAAACCTGTAGGAGTTCCTTTGCGAAGAGACCACTTCAAAGAAATGCGTTTATTAATTTTGTTTAAATTCGATAAAGCTGGCGGCAGTAGACAAAGTGACATTCTTGCTACTAAGATGATTGTTGAAGAGTCAAAACGCAAGACTACATGATACTTCGGTAGCTTATGTAGTTAGTTTATGACGTGATTGACGTATGTCAATCCATTTATGATTTTAAGTTATCGTACACCTTTGTTTTGGTCATTATCCTTTGAATTTTAAGTCCGGCCAGGGAACTATCCAAAGTTAAGTTTTTCGGTTTGACTTTATTAAAAAGGAATCAGCCTCAACTAAATAACTCGTTAACCAAACGAAAGTAATCCATTTATACAAGCCTTTTTTTTAATTTGCTATGTATTTATGTATTTCTCGCAATGTATGTACGTTTGTGGTTTAGAGCAAATCATGCAAATAAATGGAACAGTTTGACTGTTCCAAAATTTATAATATATAGATAACCAATGAAGGTGTAATTTTACAAACATGACTGAATTTTGACATAATGACATAAGACGTGATGACTTTTTATTTACAAGCAGCTCAGCAACCATAAACAGCACATTTTCTAAACGCATTGATTTGTAATTCCATTATATATACTTTTATTAAATTTGTCTGTTATTCGATTACTTTTGTAGCTTCGATAATATTTCTATATTATATGTGGATTCTTGTAAATGGCTCGTCCTGATTTAATCTGCTGTCATATCTTATATTGTAAGCTATAAGACACACAAATATAATAAAATAAAATAAATAAATATTATGTATACTTTACTATACTTCGACAGATGGTTGTTGAAGCTTTTATATATAAGGCCATTTTGGCGGTTACGGCAATCGGTACAATGACATCCAAGTTCACATTCCACATGTCGACAACTTCGTGTAACTAAGTCAAGATATTCGATTTATTATAATTAATATCTGAATCGCTGATTTAATTTTCCAGGATTAACGATATGGGGGACTTCATGGTTCATATTCAAAGACGCGGTGCTGCCCGACGGGTATCTGTTCAACATGTGCGGAGTGGTGTTGGCAGGGTACATGCTCGGCCATACGATAGAGAGATACACCACCATCAACCCAGTTGTTGGAATGACTTTAGCAGGAGCTCTCTATAGATACTTTGGATCTCCAAACTTTTTGGAAGACCCTTCAGCAAACCTCATTGATTACCATTTAAGGTTAGTTATATTACTCACCTATTGTGTTATAGTATAAGAATTATACCTACGAGTAATTAAAACTAGTAGCTGCCAGTGTAAAGTGGGAAATTGCCCCAAAGAGAACCCTTAACTCCGGGACATGACCTACCCATGTAACAAGTTTCGCCGAAACCCGTTCAGCCTTTCGAGCATGAAAAAGCAACAAACACACAAACTTTCGAATTTAAAATACTAAATGATGTCTACCCTAATAGTGAAATGTTGAGTATGTAAATAAGAAAGATTACAAATTGTATGAAGTCCCTCGATGGTGAACCGAACTAATTTTTTTCGAGAAAATCACTTTTTAGCATTTATAATATAAATGTGTGTTTCGCATGTTTTAGTGAAATCTCCGAAACAGATATTTAGTTTCATCATTTCTTTTACTAGATCAAATTTAATTGTGGTAACTCCTCCTAACTAAACCAACATGTTAATTTATAGTTATTACCGCCAAAATTTTTTGAAACTCTACTAAATTATCATCAAATATATTAATGCTGCGTAATAATTAGAACATAAATGATTATTATTTTCAATAAATTAATTTTACTACTAAAATATTAATTCAGTAGCTGAAAATTTTGAACATTGACACTTCGCCGTCGCCCTGACTTTTGTACTAAATGATTTACTTTATTTTTGAGGGTGGTCTATCAACAAATAACTTCTCATGCTTTGGTTAGAGCAAGAGAGAGTGACAAACATTTACTGACTAAAACCCACTCGTGTTCTTTCAGTAACCCTTTGTTCTCCATCATCCATTCGTAACTCTAACAAACAATCCCACAAAGTGATTCACCCCGGTCCAACCTTTCAGGGAATGCAATCATAAAGCTATGTAGCTCTTTCAACTGATTTCTAATTAATTAAATTGAAGATTGACACCCAAACAAAGTGTCTTAACGCGAACTCCTCCACAATGACGTAAACAGCACCTGCACACAGAACTTTGTTAATTAATTAAATAAATTGTTGAAGACTCAGCTCTTTGATGACATAATAAATGACTCTGCTTAATTGATTCGGATCTTGCCACATAGTAATTTTGTTACGTAATTATCTACGTATGTATGTTTATAATGAGTTACCGCTTCCAAGAACGGTTGATAATTTAATAGGGGCTTATATTAATTTTGCTAATAGAAGTACTACATGATACTAAGGTTGGGGAGCCATTATATTAATTACTGCGCGTCGGTCGCCCATCCTCATCACTTGATTTTACGAGTTCAAAATATTATAGAGTCATAAAAAATTATGGACGCACATTTTCAGTTTCCAAACTTTATTTTATCATAAAATTATTTTACATTTTGTGTTATTATTGGACTTTATTCACTTTAGTAAAAATAAATATTATTTTTATTAAAGCAGGTGCAAAATAGTTTGAATTCTAATATTTAAATACGAAAATTTAAAGTAAAAGTGTATGCAAACACAGTCGTTGAATTCATAAGTTATTTAATTTAAAGTTTATAAAATTATTATTTTTTACCATGTCTGGCAAGAAAATTAAATAATTTCAGCACTATGAAAGCAAATTGAAAATATTAAAGGACCAAGGACAAAAATGCAAACCTTATCAAGTAATTTAACCTATTGACAAAGGCGACATAGGTGGATTTATTAACAAAGTTATCAGATATGTTTAATTTTTGTGGCGAATATTATAATCCTACTAAAGCTTAACTAGTTTTTTTTTTTTTTTTTTTATGGTAGGTAAAATCATCCAATGACAAATCCCGCCCTTGGGCGGAGCGGGAAGTAGTGTCAGACTCTTACTGACTAAAAACCTACCCCGTTCCTTCGTAGCCTATCGTGCCGAGGTCGAGCATTCCTTTCGGAACTAACCCATGACCCCAGTAGGCTTCGACCCTGCCTGCCTGCAGTTAGCAGGCTGGGCCTCTTCGGTGTGCTGACAGCTCCTTGAGGCGCGCGGGAACAGAACGCGCCGTCGACGACTTGGGCTCGGTCCGGTCGGTTACCGGACAATCGGACAGCGTGCTACCCATTGCACGCCGTCCGCAAGCCCGCGCCTACGGTGGCCGGAAATCGGGATCGGAATCCCGGCGGCGGCTGGGGCGAGCGCCCCGTTGCCTCTGCCTGATGCGGTCGGCCTCCTCCTTTGCTAGCATTACTGCTTCGCAGAAGGAGGCGACCGCCTGCCATCCCTCCTCACTACGGACCATGGCCTGAACCAAGGCCCGGCGAGAGAGATCGCTGCCGCCGATCGCCCCCACGAGGACACGGCGATGCTCCGCCCAGGCGGGGCACACCTCTACAGTGTGCTCCACCGTGTCCTCCGGATGTTCCGCACAGTGGCGACACCCGGGCGAATCCTCCGCACGAATCCGGAACAGGTACTTAGCGAACTTTCCGTGTTCGGTAAGCACCTGCGTCGTGCGGAAGTTGAGAACGCCGTGAGGTCTTTCCAGCCACGCCTCAAGGATGGGCCTTATCGCCCCAATTGTGGCGCGCCCCGAACGAGGTTGCGATAGTCGTTGACGCCATTTCGCCATGAGATCCCGCCGGAGCTCTGTCCGCCATGCCTCGACTTGTCGTGGCAGCGGAATTTCGCCCCGGCGTTGCATCTCCATGCGCTTGTCGTGCATGTGTGCAAGGACTGTTGCCTCCAGATCCCACGGCGGTTGGCCAGCAAGGAGGGTCGCCGCCTCGCGGGAGATCGTTCGGTACCCTCGCACCATGCGTATTGCCATGACCCTCTGGCACGCATTCAGCTGGGCCCTCGGTTGCTGTTGCAACGTCGGTGCCCACACCGGAGCCCCGTAGAGAGCCATGGACCGAACGATTCCCGCGTAGAGCTTCCGGCAGGAGGCGTCTGGTCCCCTGAGGTTGGGCAGGAGCCGCCCGAGAGCAGCCCCAGTCCGATTCAGTTTGGGAGCCAGACGTCGGAAGTGCTCCTTGAAGTTCCACCAGCTGTCAAGGACGAGTCCCAGGTACTTCATCGTCGACCCGACGCTGATGTGAACCCCTCCTACCGTTAGCTGGGAACGCGGTGGTGGCGCACCCCGAGGGCCGTGGAAGCACATGGCCTCGGACTTGTGCAGTGCCACCTCGAGTCCCAACTGCTGGATCCTGTCAACGACCATCGCAACCCCGCGTGTCGCTAATTCGACCGCCGTCCGGTACGACTCTCCCCGCGCTAGGACCAACGTGTCGTCCGCGTAGCAGACCACGCTGACCCCGTCGGGGAAAGCTTAACTAGTTCAAAACTATACATGTTACTGAAGTTCTAGTATGTATTATTTGTATAAAATATCTTTTAGACGTCCTAATGATTCCCAACAGTCGTTATAATTTGATAAGAAACAGTTCAATGAACAAAACTTATTTTATTCTTTCAGGCGTATCTACCCCGTCATTATTCTGACGAAGGGCCCGCTCACTTGGAACTGGGAATATATAAAAAATAATTCAGTAAAAGTTTTCTCATTGGCCACTCTGCCCTGGACCGTCGAGTGTTTGTCTACTGCCTTCTTTGCTCACTTACTACTCGAGTATCCTTGGTATTGGGGTGAGTAACATTTCAGACTTTCAACCTCCCTAATTAACTTATGTATTTGACGTTATTTACTTCAACTACTTTTTAGGATTCCGTACCTCAAAAGGAAAAAAACCGTGCAAGTGCGATTCGGACTCACGCACTGAGGGTTCCGCACGAACTTACCTATGAAAATAGATCAATACACGAATTGAGTCTCAAAGATTTTTACGAGTCGCAAAAAGGTTTTATTTTAACGTCGTAACTACAAATTTACAGGTTTCAGATATTTTTCTTATACTTGTGCTATAAGACTTTGCTTCATGCCTAATAAAGAAAAAACAGACACAACCGTTTATTTCGCAAAAAAAAGTATATTTCGACACTGTCAAGGTAAAGCAAGACTTATAGCAAAGGTAAAGAAATTTTGAAAACAGTAAAAAATTGTTATTAGGTACGTCTTAAAAAAAAACTTTTTTGCAATTCGGAAAAATCTTAGCGACTTTATTGGGGAATCCAACTATTTACATAGGTAATTTTGTACGGAATCCTCAATGCGCGAGTCCGACACTTGCCAAAAATCAACCACCAAAATAAAGGGTTTTGCGGACGGCGTGCAGTGGGTAGCACGCTGTCCGATCGTCCGGTAACATACCGGACCGAGCCCAAGTCGTCGACGGCGCGTTCTGTTCCCGCGCGTCTCAAGGAGCTGTCAGCAAACCGTAGAGGCCCAGCCTGCTAGCTGCAGGCAGGCATGGTCGAAGCCTGCTGGGGTTAAAGGCCGTTTTCTGAGAGGAAGGCTCTGCCCCGGCATGATAGGCAACGAAGGAACGGGGTAGGTTTTTAGTCAGTAAGAGTCTGACACTACTTCCCGCTCCACCCAAAGGCGGGACTTGTCATTGGATGATTTTACCTACCATAAAAAAAAACACCAAAATAAAAATCTTAGTTATTTTCTTGATCCAGTTTAAGGTGCTTAACAATAGAAAAGCATGAGATGAAAAACCAGTAGCACAGGTTATTGCTTGGAAACGGCTCAGCGAGTTCATTCACACAAATCCCCATTCATCTGACGACAATCGAACCTTGTGAGCGTCGAGAATGTTGAATAACACAAAGCTGAATGCTTCAAATATATGTTCAAATATTTGAAATTGATGAAGCTGTTATTAAGATATTATTTTCCTTTCTTTACAGGTCTCCATTTGGGATCTATCTTAGCCTCAGTGTCACCAGCTGTAGTTGTACCGATCGTGAATAACTTACATGCAAAAGGCTTAGGAACAAAAAATCAGATAGCTCTCCTGGTGGGAAACGCTGGAGGGCTTGATACAGCTTTCACTGAAGGCGTATGCGGAGTCATCAACAGTGCCATATTCTACCCTGCATCACTTACGTATAAGATTATAAAGGTAAAGCGCGAACCTATAAATAATAAAAAAAAAATCGGAAGACATAAAGCAAATATATATTTCAATAACTTTAAACAAAAACAGTCAATAAATATTTTACAGCACAACTATGACGATTTATATTGCATCATTTATTTTTTATCACTCAAGCTATTAATGTTAATGGCCAAACTGAAATTCAGTTCAATTCATAAAACCATTCCACAAAACCTGAATACGCAAGTAGAATACTTGATAGTACCTACGTCTTTCTCTAAAGCGTTTCGCTTTTATCGAAATGTATTTTTATCTTCAACAATAAATTCAAATATCGGAATCCGGTCGTACTTATCCACACTTGAGATCGTTTAGAAGAAACACTCGAACTACGTTTTCTTTAAAATCAAACTGCTTTCTCTTAAGGTTCAATTTGGATATAGGGCCCTTAACCTTTTTGTTCGTGTTTCCGCAGGGTTTGCTGGCTATATTCGTGGGTATCGCCCTCGGAGTGTTCTGGGGAGTGTTATCAGACAGCCTGCCGGATCACAGCGACATATACGCACCTACTATACGAAGCCTACTTATTTTAGGCGGAGGTGTGCTGTTGACTTACGTCGGCGGATACATCGGATGGGGTGGCACCTGTGAGTATCTTCGTGTTGCTATATTTTGTGTTGCTAAGCGTTTTGTCAACAAGAGAGTAATTTTGCGAAGAGTGGCTTTCTTAAAGCCACTGTAGCGTATGAAGCAGCGAGTTCATTCTACGTAAAACTCTCACATCGCTTGAATCAATTGAAGTGTATCAATCTTGGGTCTATAGATCTATTCCTATATCTTTGATACTAAAAGTAAATATTAATTTGTACTTTATAACTTTCATAATTCACTTTAGCTTCTCTATAGCGCCTTACGTTACAAATCTAATAATTGCCTCAATAAAAAGTGTTTAAGTGTATTATCATAAAGAAAATAGCACTCAAAGCGTATCATATGGCAAAGTTTCCGCTTACCAAACATGTGTTAAAGATAATTATGTTTACAATGCAAAAGAAACGTTTATATTACAAAGAGCTACTGTATTTTATTAGTTTACCTGAGTAAATACGGTAATGCGAGCCGATGATAAGGAATGTAAATTTGTACGTCATTATCGGGGACGTAGGAACCAGTGGCGTAGGTAGACGACCAACAGCCCGGGGGCAAAAAAGATGGGGCCTCTTTTTATATGGAAAATCGTCAAATAACATCTTTTGCTCTGGGTGGATTGAAAAGGAATTTTAGATTTTACTGACTAAAACAAGTTGCCACAATTACTGTTACAACCTATTTTATATAGATTTCGAAGGTGGGATAATTTTTTGCTAGTTCCATAAGTGGTTTGTTAATCAGGTTTGGGGCCCCAGAACTTGCTTGGGGGCCCCGGGGCACTACCCCGCCTAGTCCTTCGGTAGCTACGCCATTGGAAAAGAGGTACATATGTTTACATACCAGATATATTAAAGAGATTGGACTCCGATGCTGAAAGGAAGGGACTTACGATTAATTTTGTATCTTCGATTTCGATTTTGGTTCCGATTTATTTTAATCGGAAGTTGTAAAGGAGGTATAAACAAATTTATACTTGTCACGTGGGGAACTTCCTTCCCCGTGATTTCTGTTGACTACTCTGAGAGTAGTGTAATGATAGGACTGCGTGTTCTAAAGTACTCTTTATTTAGATAAATAACTAAGCTTATATACTATCAAAATATATTAGTCAGCAGACACACACACTCATAATTAACACAAGAAATAACACAGTAGTAAAATATCTAGGGCGATCGTGCGTCAGATGTAAAGGTGCTAACGAGTAGTAATACTCTTTCAATTGTTAGTTTCGAATATTTATGCCAACTTAACCGAGTTTTTGATTAGTTTTAGTAATGTTTCATTTGACGTTTTGCCGCCTCCACCTCCGATTTCAGTTCCGATTCTGATAATCCAAATTTAAAAACTCGCCGTCGATCACATCCCTAGTAGGTGCCTACATACGTGGCTGTGTTATGAATGGGTCCCTTCGGTGTCGTAATCAGTCAGGCTGCCAACTCACATTCAGTTACTGGACCTTGTTTTTATTAAATTAGGAAAAGATTTCATCTTTAAAATGTGCGTCATTTATCTTTCTGTGTACCTATATTTTTAATTTTAACATATTTTATGTTACGTTATTTCTATTGAAATCTAGTCTTTTTTTAATCATTGCCCCACACAAGGTGTATTTATAAACATGTCAACTTACATACATGGAGTTTCTTGCACGCTCTTCTTCATAGAGATCTACGCTTTGGAACGTGCTATTTAGCTTCACTTTTTTTTTTGGACTGGCCGACATTTTTCAACTCAAAAGTGCCTTAATTGATCTATTTGAAATAAACGCTTCTGATTTCTGATTACACAATACAACCGGACCCGAAACATTTATCTGTAGGCCAGATTTTGTTTGTGGCCCTGACTGCTATGCTGGAGACCGTGGGTTTGATTTTCACCCAAGACTAATGTTTGTGTGATGAGAACGATCATTTGTTCTGTGTCTGAGTATAATTTATTTATATAAGTATGTATTTAGAAATATATATGTAAGTTTATCAATTGTCTAGTACTTATAGTACAAGCTCTGCTTAGTTTGGGACTAGATGTCGTTATGTGAAAGTTGTGGAATATTATTATTATTTATTATACAAAAATTTGTTCCTTGCTGGAAACGAACCGGCGACACGCAAGGCAGTGATTGGCTGCTGGGTCAACTGTATCGTCAAACTGTGTTCTTCCATCACCACTACGACATCTTTGTAGCTGTAGCATTCTATATAACAGGGATTTCTTTTCTTAACACAGACATGTGTTTGATAAATGGTTTCCTGTTTTTTTTGCTTGAATCGTCTCGCTGCTACGCAAAGGCCTCCCAAACTTGCAAATCGTTTTTGGGTTTTATATTTTTTTTCTACGTTGCTAGCAATAGTAACAGTTTTGTAGTAGTGCAACAATAATACAATTCATAGCAACCGTTAAATTTTGATCGTTTTATTCCCTTGGAGAGTCGATTCGGTACATTCGGTACATGAAACACTATCGATTTGTAAAGATAAAATAAAGTACTTTGTTTTTAAACTCGAATTAATTTACTTATGTACGAAATTAATTTCTATAAGTAAACGTCAGTCTGGCGAGTTCAATGACCTGTAGGTAGTACGCAACGACCGACACAAACTACAAGGTCATTGACTCATTTAATTAAAGAAATTAATTTCGTATATGCGTATATAAGTGCGATTTTTTTTTAAAAATCCTTTATTTTTTTGTCTTTACAAATAAATACTGTTTCATGTACCAGATCGACCCTCCACGATATTAAAACGATCAAAATTTAACGGCGTATATACTAGCAAATACTAGCAGTAGCAGTTCCTGAATACTTGGTAGAATATTTTCAAACCTCTTGTCATAGTTAATAGTAGACAAAAACTTAACATAATTCACAGTTTTTTTTTTTATGATATAAACTAGTGCTTGACTGCGATCCCACCAGATGGTAAGCAGTGATGCAATCGTTGATAGTGCATCGCCATTCAATCTAAATCTTGAAGACACCTAAATTATGATATAGCAGTGATTCAAAAATTCATGTATAAAGGCGAGATAACTCAACAATGAATTTTCTCCAAGCAAAACTTTGATAGAGAGAGATCACATTCGAGGTTAAGATCCTGTGTCCAATATAAACTATATATTAAAATCCACATTTTAAACGAATAAATAACAGTACGTACTTTCTAATATTTTGTAATATGAAAGGAATTGCTTTTGAATTAATTTTAATTGACAGCCGAATAATTTTACTAGAACTATCTTCAACTTCAATCAGTCGAAGTCAAATGTAACTGTAAGAGACAATTGAATGGAACAACGGACAATTTTGTACGCATTGCGATATAGTTACCATCACGCGTGTTGAGCTTAAACATACGTAGTATTTGATGTTGCCAAGCTGATGGCAAATAATAATGTGTACTTTCACGAGAACGACAAACATACTCAACGAAATACCGATGTTCGTTGGTACACACGACGAAAAAGTTTGGTGACCGGGAAAAGTAAACGTTCATAATTATATTTTGAGGGTCCCAATACTTAGTAAGGTTACAAAAAAAAACCTTTAAGATTTTCAGTTATAAGACATATCGAGCTCGTGACTTTGCGACATACGTCTTTATTTTTTATATTATAAAATAACTTCTCCCGCTGTGGGTGACACAAGAGAGAGTGTCAGACTTTTACTGACAAATCCACCTGTTTCTTCAGTTGCTATTGAATTTCAGGGTTACAGTAACTCTTTCTACCAATTCCGCAGCCCTCGCTGCATACGCCTGGAGTTAAAATTTTATTTCCATCCATATATTATTTTATGTTATTTTATTACCTGTCATAAATGTTAAAGCTCGGTGGTGATGATGGCCCAGTGGTTAATGCACTTCATACATGAGGTTATGGGTTCGAAAACATTACTTGCTAGGACAATACAAGTAAAGCCATTAGTCCCGATATCATTTGTAGATTTTTGACAGTCGTTAGAGGTAGTCAGACGCCAGAAAGCCCGACCATCAGTCTATCCAAAGAGTGTCTTGTAGCCCAGTAACCGCGCTGTGGAGGGCCAATGTTAAAGCACAGGTATTTAGCCGCATCTGGTTATACTGGAAACCGACCTCAAGCCAGTTGGGAAAAAGCTAAAATGATGATAATGAAATGTTAAAGCAAAGGGCTTAGCGAAGTTGATAATCTACAATCGTTAACGCTAGTAGAAGACTTCAAATGTTTGAGAATGACGTTAATCAGCGCTCAGTCACGTGATCAGAACAAAGGAATCGGAGGCGTCGCCGACTCGAGGCGATCGACGAAAGAGAATCGAAACGAAACGGTCGTAACTTAGCTAGGCTAGAAGGTATTTAATTTTGTTAATTTATCACGCCTCACCCACTGAACACTTGTGAATAACATTTAGCCCACGAGAAGATTATGACCTGAATTAAGACATTTAGAATATCTACCTACATTTATCCCGCTGGTACGGTTCGTTAGGATAATAATGGATTGGATAGATGTGTTCCACACAGGCGAAACTACAAGTAGAAGCAAGTGAAGTTATAACAATACCTTCTCGGGCAGTCTCTGTATAGTCTATATAGTCTTCTAGGAGCAGTGGTGGCCGAGTGGTAACGGCCCAGCCAGGTACATTCGTTGTGTAATTTATTTCATTACCATTGCTCTTGAAACGGTGAAGAAAAACGTCGTGAGAAAACCTGCATGTTACCATCCCGCACTGGGTTCGCGTAGAGTATTACGGCCAATTCCATCTCCTAGAGAGGAGACCTGAGTCCCAGCAGAGGGAACATTAAAAGGCTGATGCTATGCAATGCAGTCTCTATAGCTCAGGATATAAATATAAATGAACTAGTTTCTATATATATACTCGTACACACTGTATAGAAGAAAAATAACCCAATCTCAACGATCATTCGTTGACTGTACATTAAATATCTTCAATCTCGGTTACTTTTCCTCCGAGCGAGTTTCATTCTCCTAGCAGATAATAATATACAATTGCTGTAAAATATTGTGCATAAAAACGGACAAGTGCGTGCGGGTTCCGCGTTATTGCAGGGTTCCGCATCGTTATGGAGCAAATAGTCTTTCTTATACAGGTGTTCGGAACATCAATGGGAAAAGGGGGATGGAAAAGGGTAACTTAACTATGCCTCCAAATAAAATACTTCATGGAGTTATATGCTGAAAGAAAATAGAACAAGTCATGCATGATTTTTAATATAGAAGATCCGTTTTTAGTAGCTTGCTATAATAAACTAGCTTTTGCCTACAACTTCATTATTTTTAATGACCTAAACTAGTGTTTCACTGCGATCCCGCCTGATGGTAAGCAGTGATGTAATCATTGGTAATGCACACTAGTTTATTTTGAGCCTACACTCTAGCTTTAAGGACACCTAAACTATGATCATTCGTTTCAATGTCAGTTATTATAGTTACGAAGTCAAACTCGTAATCAGATTAAAGCTATCCTTTGTCCTTTCTTGGGAATCAAGCTTACTCCGTACCACATTTCATCAAACTCGGTTCAGTAGTTTAAACTTGATAATGTAACAGAGAGGTAGAGTTACTTTCAAATTTATAAATACTCTTACTAGTACAGATAATGCCAGAGTAAAAAGTTTCTTCTAAATAAGTAGGTTTTACATTTACATTACAGTATGTAAATTATTTGGTGCTATATAAACTAAACCATTGCGTTTAGGCCATTAATCAGTAAACGCCTCGGAATTGTTGCCGTAATCATCACGCTTAGAAGACTGTGAATAGCATAAGTTGTTAGACAAATAATACTACTGAATAATCCCTTGATCTCCTTCTAGCCTATAGGCAATATTCTCTAGATTATTATTTATAATGTGGACAAGATAAATATTTACAAAAAGTAAGCGTACAATGAGCGGTCTTATCACACAGGGCAATCTCTTACAGACAACCTTAGGATGTACTGAAGGAAAGGAGGTAGATTTGGAGTGAAACATAATAATAAAAATATAAATATACAATACCAATTAATAAACTAATAAATATGGAATTGAAAGCGGAGAGTAAAGAAATATTATAGTGAAAGCAAATTCTCTTTCACCATTATTTTGAAGGGCGGTACTTAGATTCTGCCTACCTCTTGAAAATTATGATTGATATATTGACGGCAGACTTGCCCCCCTAGCCAAGTTACAACCATTTTGTTTAGCGCGAACGCTTGGAGTTGGCTACGCCCTCAATTCTTTTGTTGAGATGAAGTAAGGAATTAGGGGCGTGTCCAACTCCAAGCGTTCAGGCTAAACAAAGGATTGTATATGACTTGGCTAGGAGGTCTGTCCCGCAACCAATAAAGTTGGTGAGAGGACCAACATTTTGAACTTTTGTACCTGATACAAATTCAAAATGTTGTGTCAGGTAGGAATGGTCAACCTGCTTTTTCGTGGACTACACAAACCTAGTGTAAATACCGTATCCCCTATCCTACTTTTTAATTTGTTAACTTTATGAACAGCTAAACGCATTTGATACGTTATATGCAGCTGTATAACTATACAGTATATAGGGTGACTGGTAATTAGTGAACGACACTTAAACACGTGATTGTAGTCATGATAACAAAGAACTTTTACTATGGGACCAAACCTGAAATCGCGAAAAAATCAGCAATCACCAGATCATGTTAGGCGAACATAAATGTACTGAACTTGGCAATTTTTTTTCACGGCATATGTGAAATTAAATGGTTTTGAGTTGAGTTTCATTAACCTATATTGTATAAATTAAAAGTACCTAATTTATTTAATAAGTAACTAGATAGCAACGTTATTTTACTTTGATACCGCAGTCATTTCTTGGTATTTTTTCGTCAAAAAATCGTTAAATATCATCCCGCTGTCACGATAAGAAAATGCTTTTTTGGATTCAGAAAAATCGTCAAAACTCGACTCGGTAATTGAACTATTTACATAAATTAGTTTGTACGAAACCCTCAGTGTGCGAGTCCGATTTGCACTGGTCCAGTTTTTTTTTTACTAAAGCGATCCGCCTATTTGTGTAACAAATATTGACACACAACATTTCATGTTTAGATACCTCGTTGATTATAACATGTAGGTTCAATAACTCCAGTTATCTTATTTACACTCCCTACATATCTGTACTCTGTATATCAAAATTTCCACGAAATTTCATTAAAGTAATGAGAGAACGCGAAGATAGCTTATCCTTAATTCGTATTGTTTGAGTTAATTGCATTTAGGGTGTATATATACGAATACCAAACACAATGTTTGCCTAAGGGTTTATCATAAAAGCGTTTGCATTGCGGATTTATCCAGAACCTAATAGATAATTTATGGTATAGATTAGTTACTAACCTCGGCCATTGGCTTCGCTTGCGTATACGTAGATTTCTCCATACAAACTCTCGTTTCGCCCCCTTATCCGTCGTCCTCCTATATTTCAAAAAAGAAACCTATGTGCAGAATTTCAGCGTCCAAGGGTTTGAACTGGCCGTTGGGAAGTCAATGAGTGAGGCAAAAATATGCCTTTTATTACAGATTGAATATTTCAGACATTAGATTATAATGTTCCCACCACTGGAAGTCAGGTTTCCTCTTTAGGACAAGAAATGGGTCGTAATCACCACAAGGGCCCAGTGTGGGCCTATGGATGTCACATGTCTTCAAATTATAGGTTCTAGGATTTTCTCATCGTGTTTTCTTTCACTTTTCAGGAACAGTGGTGATGAAATAAAATATTCAAAGAAATACTCGTGGTGGGTTTGAATCCGCGACTTACAACTCGTAAGTCGGGGTTGTTACCTCTCAGCCACTACCAGTCTCTTCTCTTAAAGTAATATGCATATATTATATGACTAAACCTTCCTCAAGAACACTCTGTCTATTGGTGGAAGCTGCAATAAAATTAATTTAGTAGTTTTTAGTTTATCACATTCATACAGACAGACGCAATGGAGGCCTTTGTTTTATGATATGACCATCATCGTCCTCCTATCCCCTTTTCTCGTGTTATTTAGGTTCGGTGCACACGGGCCACTGGCCACAATCACAAAATGCCGATACTTTTGAAAATGTATATGACGTTGTCGTCAATTTAACTTATGTCATTAACATAAGCGTTTTGGTGCCTGGCAAAGATTTTATAAACTATCTAGATTGCTCACGACAAACTCACAAACGTTCCGAAGAGTACGATACAAAAGGGTATGTTATCCCTTTCTACTAGTGTGTCCACAGACTAGTTCGTACTACGAGACAATGCTATTCTAAAGAAGTTCAAGATGTTAGAGAGAAATATTACTAAACAGCAAATAAGTTGAATTAATCAAATCTACACAATTACTAAATACCTACATGTGAATTTCGCGATCTATCTTTATGTCATGGGTCCCAAAATCTGTTTTTAACTGGGGAATCTCAAGTAATATTACTAAAAGTGAAGCTTCCTCTATAACACTAAAATAAAATGTTTTTCACTATAAAAATATTTTGAAAAATTGAAAATTAATTACTTTTGACTTCTTAGTAAATTAAACTATTTTTTTTAGGTTTCACAGACAGTTAAGAGTGACTGGTAATTGCCTTCCATAAGTAGAAAATGCTGCAATGACAAAATTATCAATAATTTACCTAAATAGTAAATATATGGTTACTCTAATTAAAAAGGGGTAAGAAAGGGACACACCACCTCTTTCTCGTTGTCTTGCGTCAGAATGTTTTTCGCCTTTTGCTTGTCATTGAAACATATGAACCTAATCATTATGAAAATAAAGTACAATTTGGAGTGAGTAATCTTGCTCCGTAATCAATCCAGTTTGTCCCTTGGATATATAAAATCCTTGGTGCCTGAACCTAACGACTCAGTGCTGCCACCTGGTAAACGTCACTTTAGAATACGCTCATTCTTTGTACAAAGTTAGTGACTACTACAAATATTGTTTTCACTTAGATCTATACTAAGAACCAGTCACAGCGTGTTCTACACCTGAAAGAGTTTCCTCCGCTTACTTTAGTAACTAACTGTAATCAAAGAAACTTCTTAATTGGCGATACTACTCAAGTCTCTAACAATTAATATAATTAAGAAACGACACAACTAATTGTACAACTACCTAAACCGTGCTTCTACTGAGGCACTAACTAATTATTTTGCTAATTAGGAAACTCAGGTACAACTAGTTATTTAAAAAAAATAGTGCCTATCAATAGTATGTAGGTAGGTGACCTGTCATCATAATCATCATTATTTCAGCCGAAAGACGTCCAACATCGGATTCCTACGAATTTCCCTAGGTGACTAATTGTAAAGGTATTTTTTGAAGAAAGTATCAAGAATGTAGAGCTATCTTTGGTAGGAAATCATCAATTTCAGACTTTTACTGACCAAAACCCACCAGCGCTCTTTCAGTGGTTCTATATGTTTTAGAACCGTGATAACTCTATTGAACAATTCTGCAACTCTGGCATCCTGACCTTGTCTTTCTAACCTTGGCACCAATATGAATATTATTTTCTTTTCAGAATAACATAACGTTTCCACAAAATTTTTTTAGATAGGATAAAATTTCTGCACTTTTTAATTTCTTTAAGTAAACGTCAGCTGGGCGGGACCAATGAACTGTAGGCAATTAGTACGCAACGACCGACAACTATCTACAAGTTCATTGACTTGTTTACTTAAAGAAATTAATTTCGTTTTAGAAAAAAAAATCGATAGTGTTTCATGTACTAGATCGATCCTCCACGGGATTAAAACGATCAAAATTTTATCGGTTTATATATAATCTCCCCCCTCTTACTCCTCTTACTTGATATTTTAATACGTCATGGTAAGGCCTTAGGACTTGAGGACTAGGAACTAATTCTGGGTTTTATAGTGCACCAAAGTATATGATCCACGACAGTAAACAGAATCAGAAAATATATGTTATTTTTCAGGATAAATGCTAGATAGATAGTGTGTGTGCAAAACATAATATAACTAATTTTGTACGATAGAAAAAATTACGAATATGCATATAATTTTTTTTTTATCGTTTAAAAAATGAACTAATACATGCAATAATTCTGATTATTTGTCAGATTATCCTACTGGCACCATTTTACCATTATGTTTTAATTGTGTTTATGCTGTTTTAATTTTATAATTAAACCTGTAGATTTTTAGGAAATCACTAAAACACTTCAAATTTTGCAAGTATTGTGTCTTTACTTTAAGCATATTTTTCTTCTTTATGCAGTCCGGAACTGACCGCGCTTTAGGCCTAGAAGCGCTTAATTGCCATGAAAAGATTTTATTGCCTACCATTAATGTTAAAATTTTATCATCATGTATCACCCGGTGGTTTTTCACACTAAGCTACATCAATCTTATGGAGTAACTGCGTTATCATGTCAAGTTATCACTATTGATTTTATTTCTTCAACATTGAGGCCCTACTTGGCAAGATGACCTAACTTTGCCTTGTGAGACAGCTCGCAGCACCAGAAACGATTTAGCTGTTTGAGAGTCTGCAACGATATCTACCTGCCAATCAGAAAATAGTGTCGTATTAGAAAAATGCCCCGCATCAGATGAGCTGTGGGCTAAAAGAGCCGCTTATTGGGCCCCATTACACGCAAGGCGACTTCGCTGGAGACAAAGGGGAAGGTGGAGAAATGAGCCTGACAACTATTGGCAGGACTAACCCGCAATATCCGAGGACAGACGTGTGTGAATAAGGGAGAATTCTTCGTCCAGCAGTGGGACGGAATAGGCTAATTACTACTACTAGTAGAAACAAGTTTTCATTGAAAATATTTTTATAGCATACTTTTATAGCGCGGTATGTACCTATATAATTAAAACTCATCAAGACCATTCTTAAAAACTCAAACACGATAGGGTTATCTAATTATGCTTATTATTGAGTTCCTATGGCCATCTTTCAGCTCCATCATCAGACCCTGGTTACCATGTAAGACCAAAGTACTCGTCAAGACGGATCAAACGAATCCAAACTTGATGGAAACTTTCTGATTACATCATCAGATCAGCTCCGTCATAGTAATTTTGTATTGTCATCAGATTTACACATGCATGCAAAATTTTAGCTCAATCCGTAACCGGGAAGTGGATCAAATTTAATTTGCAAGATTTGATCACAGACAAACATCGGGATAGGTGAAACTAAATAAAAGCATGTTTTTTATGGTAGATAAAATCATCCAACAAATCCCGCCCTTGGGCGGAGCGGGAAGTGGTGTCAGACACTTACTGACTAAAAACCTACCCCGTTCTTTCGTTGCCTGTCGTGCCGGGCCGGGTAAATAAAAGCATGCAAAATAGTGTCGTAAACTACTAGATAACTGGAAACTATAGAAGTATCTAATAGTTTTATCCAGTAGTTATCTCCATACACACCTGGTGCTTGCTTCAATTAATAATCTAGTTACCAAACACAAAGGTTAGATATCGCAGCAATCTCTCCAAGGCGCACAAAGTGAATCTTTGTCGTGAACCCTTCCCCAAATTATTTTTGGGTTCAGCAGTTATGAAGCGGCGCGAGGATTTGGCTCTGCGGGTTATGAGCTCGACTCAAGTAAATGCGTATAAAAAAGGAATTTCACTCATCGTTCCTGCGCGATGTGAAGGTTGACGTTAAGAAGTGCCTCCAGGAATTCCGACGTGAAATATTACCGAAGATATTCGTGCGAAATACTCATGTGTAGAATGGATTAAAGAATGTCGAAACTTTATTGGTTATTTAGACTAAATATTTTGTTTATTTAAATATCTTGTAGCTGTAAAAATGCGGTGTTTTGTTTATTTTTGTATTCTTGGTAGTATGGTCGATTAAAAAACATTCGAAAAATTCATGTAATTTTAAAAATTGTAGTAAATAAAGTAACTATTAATAACGAAATAGGTACGGGCTCAACGAAGAATTACAAAGTATTAGAATGACAAAATAATATTCTAAAAATGTGTACCTATTGCAATGAAGTTTTGTTTTAGTATTTTTTTTTTTGTACTCAATTTAAAATCTAATAGTGTAAAAAACGTGTTGTGCAGTTTCTTATATGTGTCGTGGACAGATCTTAGAAATTGATTTTTTTTTTTTTTTTTATTTATTTATCATATAAGCAAAGAATACAGGATTATCTATATTAAATAGCAACTAAAAACCACGAAGGTTTAAACTTGTGCTATCGTAAATCTATCCCAACATCGTACGTAAATAGTACATTATTAAACAATTTGTAAAAATGATTAGGTCTTTATAAGCTTAATTAAACAATCATTCCTATAAAATACTTAGGTAATATTGCTTAAGTTTACACTTGATATTTTTAGGTGTAATTTTTTTTTTTAATTCTGGGGGTAAACTATTAATTAGTCTTGGAACAATATACCCAGTAGTTCGTTCGCCATACGTATTGCTGGCCCGCTGAGTACGAAGCTTATTCTCAGAAATGGATCGAGTGCATACAGGATGTTCGATTTTGTTTCTTAGTTGGCTATTGAAAAATTGTTCTTTTAATAACAAAAAATGTATTTGAGCATGAACTGGTAAGACATTACAGTGTTTAAAGAGGCCATTTATATTGTCGTAAAATTGATTTTTAATTTTGGGAGAAACTATTGTTTTTAAAATTTGATGTTGAATTTTGTAAATATTATCAAGATAGGTTTTGTAAGTACGACCATAGCTACTAAGGCCATACTGGATGTAGGATTCCACCATCGCGTAATAAAGCATTATCTTCACTTTGAATGGCAGGCGGTTTCTTAGTATGGTTATAATAGCTAGAAATTGCCCATAAGTGTCCATGACGTGCATCAGTACAGCGTGTTATACTTGCTGGTGGCCGGAGCGATCCTGACGGGCTTTATCTTAAGTATTATATGGATCCGACGAAGACGAAGACAGCAGCCGGCATTGGAGTCAAGATTGGAACCTACCCCTCGACGGATCACCGAGAGCACATCAACCCCTAACTTGCATTCAATCAAGTTTGATATTCCCTTAAGTGAAAGTTAGAGGAATAGAATTTTTGTAATTAGTATTTAAGTTGAGATTTTTAAGTTGGCATTTGTTATTAATTTAATGTATTTTTCTTTCCTGCACCCTCGGCAGCATGTACAGACAACTGTACAGGTTTAATTTTGTTTTATATACATAATTATACTCACGGCGTGCGTCAGCACTTTTATACGGTATTTAAACTGTTACTTTCGCACTATGTATCACTGCACTTTATCATTTGTATCAATAAAGGTATCAATCAAACACTCGCCGCAGAAGGTTGTGTTATTTATCATCTAATACGCGATCTTCCTGCTCATATCAACGAGAAGCAGTCATATATCATTTATCATCTAAGTGTAGGCGTGAATCAAAACCCCTACATTTTTCATACATGCGTCATGGATATTACTTCATGATATGGCCAAGTAAAACTGGCCAGATCGTTTTAAACTTTAAAGTTTGATGATATTTAAACTTCGTTTGGTACTCGGTTTAGACCTTTAATTAACATTGAAAATCTACATCAATGATAAAGGTAGCGTATATTAAATTTCTTAAAGTAAAGGAGTCAATGACCTTGTAGGTAGTTGTCGGTCGTTGCGTACTAACTACCTACAGGTCATTGAACTCATCCAGCTGACGTTTACTTAAAGAAATTAATTTCGTACATGCGTAAATTAATTCGAGTTTAAAAAAAGTACTTAATTTGTTTATTTTATCTTTACAAATCGATAGTGTTTCATGTACCGAATCGACCATCCACGGGATTAAAACGATCAATATGTAACGGTGTATACTATAATATCGTGACGCGTATTTATATATTCTATTAATATAATAAGTAATGCACTTTGCTATGTCATTTATCATTTTCTGTTATTACAAAGTTCTCTTTGATCAATGAAAGTGACGATTACTCCTTAGTAATAATACTATGATCTGTTTCACATCAATATTCTATTTAATGGTATGTAGAGTAATAAACTGGTATTTAGTTAGTCTGAGTACCGGCCATTCCTAGAATATTTATCAAGGTATTAGCTATTTGGTTAATTATCCAGCAACTTTTATTTATTCGTCTGAATCGCAAACAAAATTAGTGTTTGAACTCATAGTAGTTAACCGTGTAAATGTGCTCATTTAGGAATATAATAATATAACATAATTTTCCACAACTATTACACAATGCTGGCTAGTCCTAAACTAAGCAAAGCCTGTGTTATGAGTAGACAACTGATAAACATACTAGTATATTTCTAAATACATACATATTATAGATAAATTACACCCCGATACAGAACAAATGATAGTGCTCATCACACAAACATTTTTCCTGGTTGGGAATCGAAAGCACGACCTCCAGCATAGTAGTCAGGGCCACTAACCACTAGACCAATAGGCCAGTCAGAATGTATTTCCACCATAAAATCTAAGCAAATGTCTTCTAGCAAAGTCGTTGGAAAATGTTACATCGGCACCCAACCATGCTTTGCCATTCGTTGTAACCATGCCTATGCACAGTCACAACGAACCAATCCATAGGAGTTGGTGCTATAACTTGTTTCTAGCTTCAATATGTGTAGAGAACACTAGTACATCAAATAGGAGCTGATTTCTTTTTTAGGAGTATTTGTAATTCTGCTTCATGGTATAAGAGTTTTCTTCGCGGTTAAAACATATACAACAGCTTAAAGTGAACCGTGTAGTATCAGGTCATATTGGGTAGTTGCCCGGACCAGACATAACATCCCACTGATCGGAGGATCATCCCTTTTTAACGAAGGTTTAAATTGTGGAACATGAGACACACACAGAGTGTACTCTGTTCCGCATACCACAAAATTGGTGACCACGACGTGATCTGAACACGTAACCTTCTAATGGCAGATTGTTATAGATGACAGTTACACCTTTCTTCTGTCAGCAGACAGTGAATTGGTGTACCAAACAAGAAAACCACTTCTTCTTTGTCTTCTTTCATGCCGATTTGACTCAAATTTTGTCCGATCACTTACATACTGGAATTGCCAACTGAATGGTTGTGACATCACAATATCTCGTGGTAAGGCGTGGACAAAGAGCACTGCCCTCATCCTTGCTACTTGGATATCAACCTGGATAGATCTTAAGTTTCACTGTCTTAAAGAAAACAACACAACACATATTTGGCTTATCTAGTTGCTAAACTAAATTCATAAGCATAACTGCAATATCACTCTCCTCAAACATAACATAGGCATTTAATATCCACATACCACGATACGAGCAAACACACACTTGAATCCCATAACATCATCACATTAATTAACTCCAGTCTCGTGTTAGCCTTCGTTCCAATTAAACTCAATCAAGCGATAATTTCGTTCAAGTATGTCTTGATGCGATTCGAATTTAGACATTTCTTCGCGGTGACGACGACTTTCAAGAAAAGAATTAATTACAGCACATTTTATAACTTTATGAATTTTTAAAATGAACGTCATAGAATCAAAAAAACTGGGCAAGTGCGAGTCGGACTCGCGCAAACATACATTATGAAAAACACAGATATAGATAGACATAGATAACGCAAGCATCACGATCTGTATGAAAACCAAGCGTGCCATTTTTGACTACCTATTATGACGTCACTAGCACTATTTAGTGAAGGCGCCGCCGCGTACGGCGTCCCCCTCGCTCCACCCCCACACCAACAGCACAATAAACCATTTTTATATTTTTAACTGCACCCGACTAGCGCTGTACTCCGATGCAGACTGAGCGCGAAAGTGACCACTTACGATTTTTGTACGTAAGCTAGGCACGCGAAGTAGTTGCTCTTGCGTTATCTAGGTATATCTATATCAGTGATGAAAACAGTTCAACTACCGAATTGAATTTCCAAGATTTCGAATTTACAGTTTTCAGATTTTTTCCTATATTTGTGCTTTAAGACCTTGCCTCATGCAAAATTTCAAGATTATAGGCCAAAGAAAAGTACCTTATGAATTTCAATTCCTTTGAAATATACGTTTTTTGCGACATAAACGACCCTATCGTTTTTTCTGGTTAACTAAGCAAAATTTGGCTACAAACCGAAATAGAATCAATGTGAATTTTGTATACCCATTAAATAAACCAATAAAGCTAAATCAATAACATTATGTAGTACCTTATTGAATTTTAGATGTTTCATATTACTTGATCGCGAAATACGCGCTTTAGTCGTAGAGTTGCGGAAACCAGCCTGAAATACTAGAAAAAGAAAGTAAGTAAGAAAGAAAAACATTTATTCATGCCTCACATAATCGTATAAACAAAAATACACGATGAAAAACACGAAATCAGTGCGAGGCCAAAAAGGCGCCTAACTCAGCTTATGCTGCGTTATTTAAAATGATAAATATCGCAGCGCTGGTATTCTGCCATATCAAAATACCAGCCTACAATTAAGTACAACAATTATTTGATCTAATTTTAATGCATAATAACACCGTCCCCTTCGACCACTATTAGTCATTGATGACCGCCCCGCAATTATCCAAATAAATAATTCTTTGATGAGAAAGTCAAAATAGCAAACAAATGCAAATTATAAACGAGGTCTTTTCTGCTTGCATTCCTTAAGTTTTATTTTCTATTTTTGTACAATTCGTGTAGAATACCAGCACAAAAAATAAATAGTCATTCTTCATGTCAGTCTGGCATGAAGAATGACGTGAAGAATGACTATTTATTTTTAGCTTTGTCATGTGGCTTTGCTCTTGGGACACTTTCCTCAGGATTGATTTTTCCTAGGACAAAAACAAAGTAATTTGGCACTTCATGAAATTTCGTAATCTGATTAGTATAGGTCCCAAAAATCGAGTAACTGGGAAAAATTCTTTTTCTAAGTGTTGATGATGACGGGGTGGTTTCAGTACGGTGATAATTTTACAATTCCTAGACTTATCTCATACAGTATATCATACAATTTTATCTGTAAATAATGTTAAACAACATGATGGATGCATTCTATAATATAGGAATAATTATTTATGCTCTGTTGGTGTTATCGTTGTACTTCGTTTCATTTGTTTACAAATAATTTAAAATTACAAAAACTTAACAATCCTGTTTCGTTTCAGCGGGAGTAGCAGTGATGGTGTGCGCAAGCGCAGCGGCGACGCGATGGGCGCGCCGGGACTGGCCGCTCGCCAACAACCCCGTCTGGGAGGTCTACAAGCTGCTCTGGAGAATATTCGAGCCCATGCTCTTCACCCTCAGCGGGTATTTCTTAGATGTACATATCGCTTTTACCAACCTTTTCATGCAAATAATATGTATTTATTTATTAAAACTTTATGCACTGTAAAACCCACTTTACAAAGACGATATTTTTTTCCAGTCGACCGCTTGTCTTAGAGTGGCATGGTAGGTGCTACTTAATATAAAGACGAAATCAAAATCAAAATCAAATCAAAATCAACTCTTTTATTTCAAATAGACCATTTACAGGCACTTTTGAATAGTCAAAATGTCGGTCAGTCAAAAAAAAAAGTGAAGCTAAATTGCACGTTCCAAAGCGTAGATCTCTATGGAGAAGAACGTGCAAGAAACTCCATGGACACTAGAAAATAAATTAGTAGAATAATAAACACAAATAAGTCCAATCAATCGATATTGTGATAATTCTATGAGTTGTTTGCGAATGTGTTCACGAGCTTTTAGCTAACTGGTGGTTGACCTGATGTTGAGGACGCGCATTTCAAAGAGAAATCGCCTGGGCATCTAATTATAATCGAACTTATGTCTACCAATCTTATTGGTTTCCCCGGGAAGTATAATGACACGACTGCCCCCTTAAATTCTAGATGTACTATAAGTTATACTGTTATAAACAATTGTCAAAAGTCCAATGTGTTTGACTTTAACTATATTTTTATTGAATTCCGTACAACAAAAAGGAACCCTTATTCCATTTCGTTGTCCATGAATCTGGGTGTCTAAAACCTTTTTCTCAAGAACACGTGCATATACCAATTTAAAGTTAGGTCTACAATCCAATGGAGTTATAAAAATAACTTCCAAATCAAAACAATGAAAAAATACGACCGTATACACCTCATATATTGAAACTTGCAACTTTGCAAGGGGTTCCAAACCTATAGGGTACTTCCCGTTAACCAAGAATTATGAAATTTGTCAAGAATCAAGATCTTACAACATAAATAAGGGGAAAATCCTTAAAATCGTAAATTAGTAGTTTCATTACAGAATTTTATTTTGCGAGTACAAAATTTAATTTGCAGTTTGTCGTGAAGGCAATCTTACTTATCTTTTAATCAGATAATTAAGTAAATTTTCGGAATTTTTCGAGTCCAACGCCTTGTTTTTATCATTTTCATTGTTAAAAAATTATCTTATCTATTTTATCTAGAATATCCTACTTCCTACTAACTTTTTAAATGGTTAAATATAAATCTTGATATGAAAATAAAACTTTTTTTAATGAACCATGTCAAAACATAGCATTAAATAAATAAACGATCTACTCTGAAAAAAATGTTACCGTTGTTGAAACTGATTGGAATATAATGAAAAAAAAAGACAAAAGACGTACGAGGAGCCGAGGTCAACTCACAAAAGCTCTGAAATGATTCACCAAACGATGATTATCCCTGTATGCAGTGTACAAATACACACAGTGCAGAAGTAAAATTTAAAGCTGCAAAAATCTCTAAACTACCCATCAGGGCCCAAGTTTCGACATAGTTCGCTAAGATATATTGCCAGTAGGCATAATTTTATGTCCTTAAATAATTCCTGAAAAGGTATAAAATATCCATTAAAATTTAAATGAACTATAAACTACCATGAAAAATTCTGATGTCAAGATAAGATATACATTTTACGTTTCCCTCAATATCAGTTCTTTAGAGCTAGTAATTTAGCGATCGTTACTTAAGTCCACTATCAATATCGGGACTTTGTACAAAGCCCTGCCGGAGACACCCCAGCCACCATAGACAAAAGCTTGCGGACGGCTGATAATAACCCGACCCGAGTTGTCAACGTGTTGTGTTCTACGCATACCTCAAATCTTTGTTACAATATGCGGCGGCATATAAGTTGAACAAAAATGGCCATAAACCTTCAATGCGTGGCAACAGATTTTCGGGTCGCTACCAAAGCAGAGGGCTGCGCGTAACCGTAGCAATGACGAACATTTTGATTATTTGCCGCTTAGCGGAGCTGCGGGATTACTTGAAAGAGTTACTGTGAGACGGGAATGCAAAAGAAAACTTAAAGAACACAACTAGAGGTTAGTGAGTTAAAAACTGACACTCCTACTCGCTCCAAAGAAAAAGCCCTGATTCGTAAAATGCGCTCCAAAGAAGTTTCTTTAAGCCTTTTCTTTGATGCGCATTTTACGAATCAGGGCAGTTGCCCTGATTCGTAAAATGCGCATCAAAGAAAAGGCTTTATTCGTAAAATGTCTTATATTTATTTTTATGCCCTGATTCCTACCAGTTTGTCTAGACAGAAAGGTTTAACTAATAAGTTGTAAAGCGCGCACATGATTGATTGACACAGGGTATAAAGAACGCTCGGATAAATTTGATCTTACTGTCTGGAACAATTCTAGAACTAATCTCAAATTCTCGGAGGTCAAGAAGGCGCTTTACGTTTTAGTTATCCTTATTTCAAAATAATAAGCTTACCTACTTTTGATCGATAGCAAAGAAACTTTTTTCGCATGAGATTCTGACATACTGACAGCTTTTTAAATTTAATCCATCTTCCTACTCCTATTTTCTGTCAAATGGCGGTTTTTTTATGGTCGGTACCTACTATACACCGTTAAATTTTGGTCCTTTTAATCCCACGGAGGGTCGATTCGGTACATGAAACACTTTCGATTTGTAAAGAAAAAAATGAAAAATAAAGTACTTTCTTTTATTTCGTACATGCACGAATTAATTCGAGTTTGACTCGAATTAATTCGTGCATGTACGAAATTAATTTCTTTAAGTACGACCGACAGCTACCTACAAGGTCATTGACTCGTTTACTTAAAGAAATTAATTTCGTCATGCGTATATTATTTCGAGTTTTAGATGTTACTTTATTTTTTAATTATTTCTTTACAAATTGATATTGTTTCATGTACCGAATCGACCCTCCACGTGATTAAAACGACCAAAATTTAACAGTGTATATAGGGTGACTGGTAATTAGTGACCGATACTTAAATACGTGATTGTAGTCATTATAATAAACAACTTTTACTGGGACCAAACCTGAAATCGTGAAAAAAAATCTACTGGTCAGTACATTTATGTTCGCCTAACTGGTCATAATGTATTAAACTTGCTGATTGTTTTCGTGATTTCAGATTTGGTCCCATAGTAAAAGTTGTTTGTTATCATGACTACAATCACGTGTTTAAGTATCGGTTTCTAATTACCAGTCACCCTATACAACACTTTGATAAAACGTAAATGATTCTACTACTAATAAAAACTTCTTATTTCAAAAATTCGATTTTGGATCTTTGCTTGTTGTTTTTTTTTTACTCGCAGTTAATCTATTTTTTTCTGAGCACTATAATAGTACTCTATAATTTTAAGCCCTAAGCTTTGATTTCTAAGAGCCAAATTCACCAATAAACTAATCGCGATTCGTTCAAACAAAACGCAGTTTGAGCGCCTAATCGAGATTATAGTTCATTTAGCGTTTCACCGCGATGACTTGAACCTAGTTTACGCTAAACTCAGTTTAAATTCTTTTGTTGTCGCCCATGTTTACGACACGGGTCTTTAAACTAGATTACGCTGAGTTCAGTTTAGTTGAACTAAGTTTTTATATTGAATGATGAAATCAGCCCTAAGTGTGTTACAATTAAATTAACTCCATAAAGAAAGAACATTCATTTTAAATCATCCTCATTTCTTCCAGGTATCACAAATAAGTGTGAAGGAGCTATGCCTGATCCTCGGATGCATCTCCTCTGCGCTAGTCCTCCGGCTGCTGACAGCGTTCCTCGTCGCTCTCGCTAACGACCTGTCCGTCAAGGAGAGTCTTTTTATCGCCGTCACTTGGATACCTAAAGCTATTGTAGAGGTACGCCATTTATTTCCTACTAATATTGTTAGCGGTAAAATGTTTCAGGTAAAACATTGTTGGAGCATCATTGATTGTGTTGCGACGGCGGTTCTGTCTGCTCGTGAATGTTTTGTTTTTACATTCTTTGTTTTTTTTATCAGTGACTGGCAGTTACTTTCTCGGCATTGTGATTGTATATAATTTTTTCATAGTAACTGAATTATTATTTACGTTCTGCGTTAATTAGAATGCTTTCAGTTTCAAGCTGAATTCAACTGGTAAATTGAACTAAACGTCATTCAGTAATAAAATTATTAGTCACTCGGTTCAAAGAACAATATTTTACTTTACTCTGATTTTTACGCGTTCCTTCAAGCGCAGATTCAATTAAAAAACCTTAATTGGTTAGAAAAGTACCTAAAAGTTTGTTTGAAGAAATTGGAAATTAAAATCATAAATGTTAATTTTAGTTAGCCAAACAAAATTCCCGTTGTAGGTAATTGAATAGTTTCTAGACCATTGGTTCACATTTTCGCAACAAGTGATTTGTGTTCCATAAGAGCTAAATTACTATCCATGAAAGGTTTGGCATTAATTTTTTTTTAACTCTGATTGAAATTTCTATTAGAAGCGTTTTATTTACTGTGACAACGCTCGTTACATTTTATTGCATAGCTATGTTTTAGTTTTTTTTTTTTTTTTTTGTTGTTACAGTTATGTTATCCTCTGGACTTTTACTCAGTTTGTACTACAAAGAAAGAAATCATAGTGGTCCAAGGTCAAATAAAGGTTAGGAACCACTGCTCTAGACAAAGTGTCATTCTATCGATGATGGCAATAGTCAAAATATAATATTTTAAAATCATTACTGCTATAATTAATAATTTCATTTGCCTTATCTCTAGCCTCAATATCTTCTGTTTCCAACAGTCGACGAATGAGCGTTTAGAGGTATGCGGAACAGAGAGTAAAGTCTCGCAAACCTCCGTTTAAAAGGGAGGTTCCTAGGTTTTTTTTATGGTAGGTAAAATCATCCAATGACATCTCCCGCCCTTGGGTGGAGCGGGAGATAATGTCACTCTTACTGACTAAAAGCCTACCTCGTTCCTTCGTTCCCTTTCATACCGGGCCGAGCCTTCTTCTCAGAAGCTGACCCTTGACCCCAATAGGCTTCGGCCCTGCCTGCCTGCTAGCAGGCTGTGCCTCAACGATTTGCTGACAGCTCCTTGAGGCGCGCGGGAACAGTACGACGACTTGGGCTCGGTCCGGTCGGTTGTATATGTTCAAATCGCGCGGAGAACTTTAATAGCGCGATGCAGGATTTCGTAGTTTTTAATTGTGACGTTGTGACGCTATAGATGTCACTACAAGCGCATCCATACTGTCGTCGCGCTATATCATCCCCGCACTAGCATTTTTGTCAGTTGAACGGAAAACTAAATTCATGTTTATTTTCACAGACCCATCATTTAAAATACTCGTATCATCAATGGCTTTACCTCGAAAATTTTGAACAAAGAATTTAATATTGACAAATTAAATATTCATTGAAAATTCCGGTTACGTCGAAAAAGGGTTTAGTCTAGCTATAATTAATACCGTCACTCAATCACCATCCATCACCAATTTTACACCTTGGGACGGCTTCACAGTAACTTCCTATTTCTCAGATCATGTACGCCATAACACCATATAAGTAATAAATACATGTGACATTAGAAACATTAATTATACAGCCTTATTTTTAGTATGCGTGAAACCCGAAACTCGTGACTAATATTTTTATGCAAAGAATCTATGAAAAAAAATTCATAACTGTATCATGAAAACTCACATAACTATAAGCTTGTTATGTGACCTGGTTGTCAACACAAACACATGGTCACCGGGCCATCCAGCCCACTGAGGGGTTTTTTTTTCTCCCGCACCTAGCTGTATCCTGGCAGCTATTGCCCGCTATGGCCTGTCGTAACCTGTACTGTACTTAGTGTCGGTGGTGTCAAACTTATGACCCTTTATAAATATTTTTGGGAAAAAATATAACATGGTGTAAAAATTATTGGTAATAATTACAATTTGTTTTAATAATTACAAATTCTGAACAAATTGTAATCAGGATACAAAAAATAATGTTATATGCTTATTGAAAACGAAGATAAAAAATACAGTCAATTAAAAATAAAATCCTCTGTCATACGAGGCTGCCATTAAAAGTGACAATTCGCTTTGCTCGCTTTTTGAGATCGGCATCGATTGGCAAGGATAACTTTTTCACCGTTATTAGGGTAATTTCGTTCTTTTATAATGTGCAGGAGTGGAATTTAAAAGTTATTATTCGTTTTTAAAAATAGAACAATAATTAAAAACACTTCACATTATTCTCTCTGAGAGCGTCTCTCTGAGAACCAGAGCGCGGACGGAATTTTTTTTTTTTTTTAGATAAAAAATCTTTTATATAAAGAATAAAAGATTAATTTCAAATAAAAAAAAAGATTATGAAGAAATATGTTTTTTTTAAAGATGAATTATTATGATTCATTCTTTTCTGTTTAAAGAATATTCTATCTTTCACTATTTAAAGAACAATAGATTTTTTTTTACAGTAAAAAAACCCCCTACAGTTTGTCTAAATGTAAGTTGTAAAAGTCAACCTACTCTAATGCAGTGGTTTAAAACCTGTAATCCACAGGAGCTAAAATGTGGTCCGTAGAAGGATTCTAATTTCAAACTTTTCGATTGAAATGTTACATTGATGTGAACTGATTTCAAGTTTGTAACGCAAGGTATATTCTCTATGACAACAATTAGGTAGTAGTAAATTTTGACTTTAAAGAACAAGTTCATAAGCTCGAAGTTTTTTAAATTTATGATAAACTAGCTTTTGCCCGCGGCTTGCTCCCGGTCTACCTTAATCTACACTATACCAATAAATGTAGTACAGGTTTTTTTTAAATTTAACAGTATAAAAATTATTCTATGTCTATCTCCTGACTTTAAGCTACCTTCCCACCAATTTTCAGCTAAATCAGTACAGCCGATCTTGAGTTATAAATAGTGTAACTGTCACGACTTTCTTTTATGTATATAGAAAAAAAAATCTTTTAGATCAATGCATTTTCTTTTAGGCGTCTGGTGCCTGCTAATAGTAAAAAAAGATTGGAAATCACTGGTCTAACAAATTAGTACGGTAAAGCTACCCAACCGGTAGTGTACTACACCAAATTTTATATCACTTCGGCGCCTGGGGTAACAAGAGTCGAGTACGGATACACGTGTCAAATAAAAACATCATTATTTATTCACTCGAAGTGACTAAATAAATAATTAAGTATTGCGTCACGTTAGTATTATTTGTGTTTATTTTACTGGTCATCTTGGTTTTCTCGCGTCTTCACTCCGGTGACCGGTCCCTAAATGACCGTATTAATCAATAATTTATTTGCTATATAATATGGTATATTAATCAATAATTTATTTGCTATATAATATACCATATTATATAGCAAATAAATTATTGATTAATACGGTCATTTAGGGACCGGTCACCAATCAATAATTTATTTGCTATATAATATGGTATACAATTTGTTATAGTTACAATTAGGAGACTTTTAATTTCATCTGTAAAGTTACAGGTATGCCAAAAAATAAATTTATCAATTCTTGAATTTAACTATTGAAAACAATGGAAATTGATTAAACACATTAAATAATAGGTACTAGCTTCTGTCAGCAGCTTCGCCCGTATGAAAATTGGTTTCTCAATGACGGCGGCCAATGGGTAGCTCGCTGTCTGTCCGTCCGGTAACAGACCGGTCCGAGCCCAAGTCATCTACGGCGCGCACTGTTCCCGCGCGCCTCAAGGAGTTGTCAGCAAACTGTAGGGGCCCAGCAGGGCCGAAGCCTACTAGGGCCAAGGGTTAGGTGAAAATGAACCCCGGGGCCCTGGATCGAAGGCAATGAATGGAACGGGGTAGGTTTTTAGTCAGTCAGAGTCTGACACTATCTCCTGCCCCACCCAAGGGCGGGATTTATCATTTGACGATTTTACCTACCATAAAAAAAACTTTGGAACCCTATTTAAACCTTTAGGAAATGAATTTTGGAAAATCTCTCTTAGTGCCTACGCCATAAAAGAAAACTTGTACAAAATTTCACGCTCTCCTAGTCCTGGTGGTTTCAGCTCTCAATCAGTTTCTAATTTTACACATTATATAAATAATAAGTAACTACGTAATTAATAAAAATTAAAATATAAAAAATCACTCCGTATTGCATATTATAATTATATATTGCAAGGCATCTTTCTGATTTCTTTTTTGTGATTTCAATTTATTTATTGCACACCGCATAAACAAAAAAAAATATAGGACAAACATTATTAAATAAGGGTGCAATGGGCGGTCTTATCGCACAGGGCCATCTTACAGACAACCTTTGGATGGACTGAGCGAAACGAGATAGATTTAATTTAATTATACAAATTGTGGTTATAATTATAACTGTTACTATTGTTTTGATTATTTAATTTTATAAAAGTGAATTGAACTTGCAATTAATAATTATCATTTTATTTCAAAAAGTGATATCAACATGTACTGTTCCTCAAAAACTTTAAGGAACAAAACGCCTACATTATATTCTTTAACATAAAATCCATGTGTCTGTGTGTATATAGCTTTTTATCTGTGTTAGATTTTTCTTAATCCCGTCAATATGTATAGAGACTACCTCGTACAAACAACTAAACAAGTTTATCGCTATAGCATCAGCCTTATAATTTTCCCACTGTTGGGACTTAGACCTCCTCTCTAGGAGAGAGAATGAGCCAAGTGCGGGTTGGTTAATGTCACATGTCTTCGAATTTTTGGTTCTAGGACATACCGGTTCCTCACGATGTTTTCCTTCACCGTTCTGAGAGCAGTGGTGTTGAAATAAATTACACAATGCACCTGACTGGGTTTTTTAATGGTATTTGTCATTGGATGATTTTACATCATCCAATGACAAATCCCGCCCTTGGGCGGAGCGGGAAGTAGTGTCAGACTCTTACTGACTAAAAACCTACCCGGTTCCACGTAGCCTATCGTGCCGGGGCCGGGTATTCATTTCGGAAGTCCTGGCTGGGTTTGTACCTGGCCCTGCGACCTAGAATAAAGTACTTCTAGTATGAGGTATCGCAGATATTAATAAGTGTTCCTTAAATTGTAGATTTATAATAGACCTACAACTCGTAAATCGGGGTCATTACAACTCGGCCATCACTGCTGTCACACTCACTGCTACACAATATTAGTTTACACAAATCATTAAGTTGGAAGTGAGTTGTAAATCGAAGTGGATTTGCCCATCCCACTGGCCGCTGCCCTCGATACTAGGTACTTAAACAAGTTTTAAGTGATCTTTTCATTAACGAGCAGAAACTACACCGACGCTCGACCAACAGAGTCCAGTTTAATTCACTTTGAGTCCTCCCAGCACCAGTTCAGTAATTTCAGGCTTGTTTACATCAAAGCTTTGACAAATAGAGACCTTACTCGTCTTTGTACAGTAAGTAACGAGTAATTAATATGTAGTCCTCATTACAACTGGCGCTAGTAATTTGTTGATTATACTTTACCTTACAGTGTATTTTTACATATTTTTTGGTTGAAAATCATCAAATAACTTCTCCTGCTCTGAGTAAAGGAAGAAGAAGTGTCAGACTTTTACTAACTAAAAATCTTCTGCGTGCGTTCTTTCAGTTGATCTTGGCGATCTAAGGCCACTTTAAGTAAAGTAAAGTAAATATTCATTTATTTTTCTACTGTAATGTAACACGATACAGACTTTACTATGCTAAACTAGGGCAGCCCTTATTTTAGGCCTATAGGTCTTCCTCGCGCGGCGAGTGAGTTCATATCTTTCGAAAATCGCGCAAACCTTATACAGGTACTAGTACAACAAGGCTTTCAAATATTCATTAACATTCATCATCATCATCATCAGAATTTTAATGTTCCCACTGCTGGGACACAGGCATTTAGTACCAAATATGTTGCAATAGATTTGGTAACTGTTTTATTTCGGCCGCCAGCCTGACCCCAACCCTCCTTGGGAATGCTATTGTTGGTGGTATACGCACCACCATGCACGGTCTCGAAAATGTCCCTTAGTGGCCCCTTACGACACCCACGGGAAGAAATGGGGTGTGTGGTATTCTTTACGTCTGGACAACATACCAGCGTTCATTAACATTAAGAGTAATTGCTCAATGACCTTGAAGAATTTACCTCTACACTAGTAGAGAAGAATTGACACAGGCATTCTCTCTACACAGGCATTGCAGGGGGTGCTGCGCGCGGGGTGTTAGTACTGATTCGATTTTTCCTTGATTACTTATCGATACTCAATGAAATTAGAAAAAAAAAACAATACAAGTTATTCAATTTATCGTTACATATATTTTGGGATAAATTCAATGAATAAATATAGAGCCGTTTTCGAGAAAATATGGAATTAATGTTCAAAAAAGGCCTATTTACCAGATTATTTTTCTAGAGTTAGGGTATTTTTTTTTGAGAAACGTAATCAATACAATTTATTAGTAATGTCCTTAAGCATCCCTTCATTTTTTATATGGTAATCGTACATAAGGAATAATCTATAAACTTCAATCAACCTAGGTGTTTTTTTTGGATTTGGGCGATAAAATCCCCTTAATTAAAATCAATAAACTAATGCGCCTCACCATCAACGATTGCATCACTGCTCACCATCAGATGATCGCAGTCAAGCACTATTTTATATCATAAAAAAAATATATAGCGCGCGCCCTTAACCACTCTATTTTGGGTGGCTATAAAAAAAAATCGTGCAAGTAAAACTAGTTTAGCCTAAGCAAAATTAGTTCATCTTAAAATCGGGTTTGGCCTGTAACATATAATCCCGCGGAGGGTCGATTCGGTACATAAAACACTATCGATTTGTGAAGATAAAAATGAAAAATTAAGTCCCTTTTTTTAATTCTAATTTATTCACGCATAAACGAAATTAATTTCTTTAAGTAAACGTCAGCTGAGCAAGGCCAATGAACTGCAGGTAGTTAGTACGCAACGACCGACAAATATCTACAAGGTCATTGACTCGTTAACTTAAAGAAATTAAATTCGTATATGCGTATATTAATTCGAGTTTTAGAAAAAAAGTATTTTATTTTTTAATTTTATAATTACAAATCGATAGTGTTTCATGTACCTAATCGGCCCTCCACGGGATTAAAACGACTACAATTTAAAGGTGTATATATTATCTACTCA
The DNA here is from genome assembly GCA_958295575.1 of Leucania comma. Taxonomy (NCBI): domain Eukaryota; kingdom Metazoa; phylum Arthropoda; class Insecta; order Lepidoptera; family Noctuidae; genus Leucania; species Leucania comma. The sequence goes on from OY282468.1 coordinate 12,287,513, forward strand.
TTACCTATCTGGTTTCTTATTAAATGTTCTCTCTTATAACAATTAGAAAACTTCACAACATTAATAGTTTATTCTAACATAATAAAGTAAAGAAATGATTTACCTGAATCATTTTTAATAGACACAGCTGATTCTTCTACCCAAACTAATAAAAATTATTAATCCTAACTTATATCTCTACCATAAATTTTAAAATTATTTAAAGCTTAAGTCATAATTTAGGTCTGTAGTCTATTCTAAATTCCAGACATTCTACGAAAAGTAGATCACTTTTAAAACTTTCTACCTAAAACTTGCATTAATAATAATAATAGAATAAAGTCTATTAAAGCTTTTAGAATAATGTTTTCTAATATAACTTTGTTTAAACATGAATAAATTAGTTTTAAGGGGGTCCTCCCCAACACCGTCTATCGACAACCTGAAAATGTTTTAAGAATTAGATGGTTCATCCAACGCAATTTTTGATAAAGATGCAATGCGAAAAAAGAGAGATAACACCTGAACGCTCTGTTGGCATTCGGTAATTCTGTCATATACTCGAATATTTCTCAAAACATGTTCCAAGAAATAAGTGATTTTTAAAAAACTTCAGAAGATTTTGGAAAACAAATTCATTCAGAATCTTGATTAAATTCAAGATTCTGAATGAATTTTTTTTCCACAATCTAGCATCTCGTACCTGCAAGGTTTCTACAGAGATATATTTTTTGACTTTTTAAATTTATTTGTACATTATAAAGGGCCAAAAATTACGCAAAATAGCAATCAACGGTCAGAGGTCATTACTAGATTAGTTTTACAAGAAACCTAGATAATAACATCCATACCTAAGAAATCTGTGTTTCAAAAATATCTAAAGAAAAACGTGTAATAACGTCATAATCACGTAAGAGGAAAATAATGAAAATGTATCTCGGGTTGCACGCTCTTAAAATGTCAGTTTAATATTCTAGTTATTTTTTTTTAAATCATACTTAATAGTCTCCAAGGAATTTTTATATATCTTCTTTGACAATCACGCAAACTGCAAAAATAGCCATAAAAAGCAATGTCCAAAAGGATGTAGCCAAACCCTCAATTTTAAAATACTCTCTCACCATATTCACCTCTATCAACCCGCTACCGTAAAAATAAAACAAAAGACAGAAGATTGGCGGATTTTTGTCGTTCAACGTAGATATTCTTTGAACAACAACACGCAGAATACGGCATTATAGACACAATGAAAATTTGTATAAATTATTTATAACACCGGTATTCAGTTCAATTAATTATAATACCTAAACATCTTTGTTCATTTCAGGTAATAACCTAAAAGCCCACAGACCCGCCACGGTTAATGGAAATGAATGATTTACGTCAAACAATTGAGAATCGTATTTCCGCTCAGACTCAGGAGCGATCATAAATCGGTCGATATCATTAACTCGGCTGCAGACTGCCGACAGAGATAGTCAAGTCAATGGCGACAATACGCGTATTGTTCTTGCTAAAAAAATCTTTGCTTAACTATTCAGACAGATCCATTGCTGGTATTAACTTTTCATTTTATTAAATGAAGTAACAATTTTTGTTTCCACTTGCCACAGAATCGTTTATTCAGTAAACAGTCGGGAGACTCTTAAGCTGTTAAACAGAACATTATTAGCTCAATCTAAAAGACTCTTTTACATAATTATACATCGATCGATGTAAGTAGCCTGTAAACTAACTTACTCCTTACTATGCATACGGTTACCAGATGAAATAATAAGAAGTCCGGAGAAAAGGCCCGATATCCATTAAAAAATCCTGTTGTTATTATCGTTTTTACACACTGTGGATCTTACTCACGCGTTGGGGGGGTGGGGGGTTAATTATGCAATAATTACCAAAGTATGCAATATAAATGATATTTATTTTGGAAATAGGTTTAAAAGAAAAATCACTTTTACACGTCAGTCCAAAAATCCTGAAATTTCAGGACGAATCCAGAAATTTGGTAACCCTAATTATGCATAAGTAAATTGTAGCCATTTTCCGCGAATTGACTCCCGTTTTCTATCGCACAGGAACTGCGCAACTTTTTGGGATAAAAAGAAGCATCTTACATTCAGCGATAGCTACATTATATCTTGTATCAATTTATATTCGATTTAAATCCGTTAAGCGCTTCCCGAACTTACCTTTCACAAACATATTACAAATCAAGCCTTTTTACGATGAACATTTTAAATGAAAATTAGCGTAACCCAGCCAGGCGCATTATTTTCTGTAATTTATTTCATCACCATTGCTTTCAAAGCGGTGAAGGAAAACGTCGTGAGAAAACGCCATGTCCTAGAACCAAAAATTCGAAGGCATGTGACATCCACCAACCCGCACTGGGCTCTTTTAGAGAGGAGACCTGATTCTTAGCAGTGGGAACATTATAAGACTGATCATCATCATCATCATTTCAGCCGAAAGACATCCACTGTTGGGGATAGGCCTCCCCAAGTGTCGCCACAATGAACGGTACTGTGCGTCTTGCATCCTCCGGATTCCCGCAACCTTTACCAGGTCATCGGTCCACCTTGTAGGAGGCCTTCCAACGCTACGTCTTCCGGTACGTGGCCGTCATTCCAGAGCCTTGCGGCCCCAACGACCTTCCGCTGTGCGATAAGGCTGATGCTAACATTGAATTGGTCAAAAACGTACTAAATTAAAAATGGTTAAAATTTACCGTGAAGCTGAATTATTAGGAAGCATTCTAATAGATCAGATGTCATATTTTTTTAGAAAGGTATCATCAAGAATAGTTTTTTTAAATTAAGAAGAAAAAACCGATCCTTACTAAAAAAAAAAGGGTGCAAATAATGTTATACCTCTTTAGCATATCAGTTTAGATTCATCCTTATCATCACTTGTACGTATCTAGTAAGTCAACACAAAAGTATCTGTATTCAGTTAGAAGCCCGTACGTATGCGAAGGTAATGTATCTCAGCTAGAAGTACGGTATCCCCTATAACGCGTCGTCAGCGAGTTCCCTTCATCAACTGAGCTTACATGGCAGAGTTGAATGGGTCCAACGCGATTAATGCGCGTGCTCGCTAAGCTATTATAAACTGTGCTTCAGTTTCAATCCCTTTATTCAAAGAAAACAATTAAACAAGTATATTTGTTTTGCTTTATTAGAGGATACACTTTAAACAGTAAGTGTACACGTGTATTTATCAGAATCATGATTAGAAGTAACGTGTAAATTCAAAGTTTATGTATGCATGTAGATGGAAATTTCTTCTAATTGTTTGTGAACACAAATCACTTGTGTGTACACAATCTTGCTATTACACTAGGAAGAACTGTTGCTAAATACAATAAATATGCTAATAAAGAAAGTTAATATCCTCTATAAATGTTTATACTATCAATATTATAATAGAAATATATTGTGTTGAGATCGGCTGTCAAGCTAAAAGAGTACAAAAGCGTTTCACTCACTGTCTACCCTGATTTGACTATGTACTCGTAGCATTCGTAGATTGGATTTCGTAGAAGTGGAGATATCTGCTACTTTTAGTAAAATATCACACTTTAACGGATTGTACCCGTTAATTTGACTCATAGCGCTTTTTAGATAGAAACTTGAAAAAACCTTTAAATCCTTCTTTGAGAGAAGTATTTAGTACTGGTTTAGTCAGGATGCTGCCAGTCTTCTAGACACATTTCTGGATGAAAGCGATGTAAAACAGTACTTCGACGCCTGAGAGTATTTTGTCTTTCTGTATACTTAAGTTACCGTTAATGAGCGTAAATCAGTGTGCAGATATGTTATCCCTTATGTGCGTAAATCAGTTAGTACAAATTAGCTTGTTAATACAGATTATCTGATTGAGTCTGTCAGAAGAAAAAAAATGTGTAATATCGTGGCCCTGACTGCTATAGCGGAGGTCGTGGGTTCGATTCCCACCCAGGACAAATGTTTGCGTGATGAACACGATCATTTGTTCTGTGTCTGGGTGTTATTTATCTATAATATGTATGAATTTAGAAATATATACTTAAGTATGTTTATCAGCTGTCTGGTACCCATAACACAAGCTCTGCTTAGCTTGGGGCTAGACGGTGTTGTGTGATAGTTGTGGAAAAAAAAAAATATCTAGATGATCGACAAACTTCAAAGGTTATGCTGCTACAGTTAATTTATAAAACAGGATTTTTGTTTGAATGAAACATTCGAATTTATAGTAATTATTTAATTTTAATTTCTAATAATAAAATCTAAGGTTTTGATAACATTTGACGCGTGAAGAATTCAATATATTTAGGGCACCCTGACACAGACAGGTTAGCAGGTTACGTTAAAGAGCTCCGCTCTGCTTCGCTCCGCTTCGCTCCCGCTTTAACCTTCGAGGTAATTTTTTTATAACCACCCAGAAACCCACCGTGTTGAGCTAAGAGGGGACAAAAATGTTTTTGTCACTGTCTTCCGCGATTTAACGATGTATCATCAATTTCCAGTTAATGTGGAAATTAACTTGATAAAGTGGAGATATCTGCTACTTTAAGTCAAATTTCATACTTTATCGGATTTTTGCACATTATTAGTGACGTATTCCGTATTCTAACAGTAACACATTATATAGTTAGGTTTATCATAAATACTAAGTTATTATTTAAGTTTATTGTGTGTATAATATATTTTATTGTTCGTAATCTATGCAATAAATATAATTCTTTAATTAAAAAAAAAATAGTTTTGAGAAATTATAACTTACGCAGATTTTTAACAATTTCGCATTTCCTTTTTAAACACAAAGTTCTTAAAACGCTGATAGAAAAACGTTGGTGTTCTTTTCCCGACCACATTTTCAGTCACCTTTCTTGAAACCTAAGAGGGAAAGCCCCATTATTTACCTAGTACCATACGAAACCAAGAAGTCATCTTAACGCAAGGTTATACGTTTAACCATAGAGTACAATTTAGTACGTAGCTAAGCAATTTATGTAGGTGCCTTAAGGGCCCAACCACTGGCAATAAATGGCTGAAGGTAAAAGCCACTTACCGACTAACTGACTGACTTATAACCTTATCTCTCTAACCTTGGCCCTTACATCTTTGCACTTGACAGTATTATGTGCCATTTACATACTATGAAGCATCTACATACGTAGTTGAAGGAGATGGTACAGGTAACTTGCTAATCTAATATCTCTTTATATTTAAGATTTGAAAATTCTGGTTGCATTTTGGGGAGTGCGCGACGGAATTGCATGACTTAATTCCGCTAATTCCGTTCTATCATCGGACCACCAGACCTACACTGATGCGCATACGCACAAAACGTTTTGGAAAACATTCATTATTATGTACACCTAATGAGTGGAATTTCCTGCCAGAGTTTGTGTCTCTTGACCGTTTTAATCTAAGGATATTTAAGTCAAGAGAGTAGGTCCTTCTAGAGAGGGTAGGCACTTCTAGGCAAACGTGCCACATCGTTGACCACATAAATGCTTACCATCAGGTGGAAAAAGTGGTTAAGCGTAAGTCTATCAATAAGATAATTAAAAAAAAATAACTTTCAAAGATTAACTTTTTGTTCTATGAAACTTACAGAAATATGCAGTTAAGGTCAGTAGCACTTTATCTATTGCTTATCAATTAAAATAAAAAAACTTGCGATTAAAAGCATAGATATAAACCTACTCTCTAGTTTTCTGTTGTAAAAGATTATACAAAAAAGTAGATTTGAATGATTCATAGGAAAATTTTGTTACATTTACATTCACACGAGCTATAAATATGTCTTTATCACGAAATATTCCTATAAATTAATCTTTATAACAATTTATTTTTATTATATATTATCGTTGAGTAGATAAATCAGTAGGTATTATCTTAGATGGTACAATTCCATTTGATATCGTTAATATCCTTTTTACGGAAGTTCATTCTACAGAATATCTATATAAACCGGGAAACGATGATCGCTAAACGATCGTACTCCTATCTTATTTCTTACAATAAATACTCTGTTTAACGTCCTTCGATTTGATATTATTTTGTTACCACAGACATGTTCACAATAGTCGTTTCTTTTTTATGGAAAACTAATGTATTTTAGAAATAGCTACACAATATGTATAGACAAAAAAAACTAACAATCAACAATGTTTGTTGATTTTTTTCCATACTACTTTTTTACAAAAGGAACTTCCTTTTTATTGTACAAACTTGTGTAAACCCACAAACATACTTTTACTAATTCAGTTATCTGTTTCACCATCCGTCGGTATAGATCCTATAAACGAAGGAATACAACATATCCACGAATATTCACTAACCATCATCAAACGGCCAATACGTAGTGTATCTAGTCATGTAATATTCGAAAATATCATTTAAGCGTTCACGTTAGCTTTGACGTGCCGAAGCCGAGTCGATAACTCGATAGGTTCTGTGGATTCCTAATTGATTTAACGGTACCAGGGATACTACACACTGCAGGAAGGTCGACAAACGTCTTTGGACAAAGCTGTGTGTGTGGAGATGGCCCGTCGTCGGTTAATCGTCGTTTACGGTGCAGCGGTGTAATCGGCCGTGCACCCAGGTTATCGCTAACTGTCACACGACGTAATGGCATGTGGTTGTATAATTACTCGATTGGAACCACAGCTGAGCAGCTTTGATTGATGTAGTATCGGGGAGTATTGAGCCCTCGGGACTTCATTTCCGTAGATAGACAGATTGTACAGTACATGAACTACATGTGCCTAATCTATGCAGTCCTAGATCTCATTTTTATAATGAAATTTTACTTCGTGTGTAATAATATTTGTTCTTTGTATCGAGTCTTTGTCTAACCGATGTTTTTCCGATATTTCCTATGAACTGTAGGTATAATATAGAGTGGCCTGTTTATAGTATCTAGTCCAAATTGTTTTTGTGAAATTCTTCGATGAAACATGTTTGATCGAAGATAACATTGGTGATAAAAGAACACAATTTCTGAACTGTAGATTTGATTTGATTTTGCAGAACTAATTTATTTTCGAAACCATTATTAACAATAAATTAGGTAAAAAAAACATTAACATTTTCGAACCACTATAAATGGGCCATTCTGTGAAAGTCGAACAAAATCTTTCTGTTAACTAAATGCAATGTTAAAAAAATATATGAAAAGTTTTACTTCATTTCAGCTTAATTTGCTTAACAAATTAAAAAGCCTCGGATTCAGGCAAGCGAGATACAACATTAAAACAGCATATTACTAATTATAAAAATTGTTAATTAACCCCTTAGAGAATAAGCGTCGCCCTAAGCTGTTATAATGAGAAGAAGATAATTAAAAAGTCATTAAATAAAAACATTAATTTCAGGCTGTCCTCGTGCGGGTTGCAATGGATTCCCTGTGGGCGGACGCCACCTCAAAAGACAAGCGGATAGCGTCGCAGCACTCGAATATCATCGTTATTGCAATATTAATAACGTCCACTATTGGTTCTGCGCTGACAGCGGCGTTAGGTCCTCTCCTCCTCTCGCACGACTCAAGGGTCGCCCCTGAAGGTTGGTACTTTTTCTATGGGACATTCATGGTGTTATATAAAAGCGTAGATCTTTAATTTACAATTTGTTCGTGCAAAATCAACGGTATGTGTACGGAAACTGATTCATCTTGTATTTTATGACCATATACCTAAAACCTTTTTAAGCGAAATCGCTGAAAAAAAACCGTAAAACGTTAACGTTATGTATGTTAACGTGATTTCTTTGTTTAGTTAACTAATCTATTTTGATGATGATTCAATATATCGCACTAATATGAGAAAAGCGAAAGTTTGTGAGTGTGTTTGTAAGTTTCAATATTTGTTACTTCTTACGCTCGAATAGCTGAAGAGATTTAAGAAATTTAGCACACGAAAAGACAATGTGCTGAATGATGTGATATATAGGATAATTTTTTATCGAGAGTATGTTCCCTTTGGACAATTTTCTACTTTCACGCGGAAGAAACTGCTGGCGGAAGCCAGTTAAGATATTCACTTACACTTATATTAGAAGGGAAGGGCCAGATGGTTGCAAACCACAGAGGTGACCTTGCTAGTTTCAATCTGTGCAGACAGCAGTTGTAAACCATGACCTTCAACGCCCTTGGTTAAGAGGCGGGTTTTGCCAAGCGCAGTGACTGATTTGCGAACGTGTTGGCATGTGGTTTACATCCATGTTGCCGCAACACAAACCAAGCTCCAACCAAGGTGACCTGGTGCTGTTGAGACGCTGGATAACAACCATCTGTCCACCTTTATTCTGGAAAATATTGCGTACAACGTATTCTATAGTATTCTGCATATATCTAGCTTTTATGAGCGCTGTGCTTATTGGTGAGGTTAAAACATTGTAAGCAGCATATTGCAACATTATTGCGGGAAAATTCGAAAGAATTACGGTTCCACCATAGAGACGAGGCCCGCAACGTGTGGCTGGGGACTCTCAACGTGGACCCGTGGGGTCGCCCGTACAAGGCGGTGCGGGATAAACTCCGCCCCTGGGCTCCCCCGCTGACGCAGAGTCTCCGGCCCCAGCTTGTGGAGGGTGTAGTGAACTCTCTGTTCCCTGCGCGGGGGGAACACACCCCACCCGCCCATGGCTCCGCCACCTGCGGTGTCCGACGCGGACCACAATGGCGACGACGGTGACCATATTGCTCCAGAGGTGACCGAGGTAGAGATGAGAGTGGCGGTACAAAGGCTGAATGCCAAAAATACCGCCCCGGGACCCGACGGCTTGCCTGGAAAAGCCTGGGTCCTGGCCATGGAGGCTCTCGGGCCTCGACTCAGAGGGCTCCTCAGCGCATGTATGGAGAGGGGCCAGTTCCCGCTTCGTTGGAAGACGGGGAAACTGGTCCTAATCGCGAAGCCAGGGCGACCTGCGGACTCTCCGTCCGCGTATCGGCCCATTGTGCTGCTCGACGAGGTGGGCAAGCTCTTTGAAAGAGTAGTTGCAAACCGCCTCGTCGCGCACCTAGCACGGGTCGGGCCGAACCTGTCGGATGACCAGTTCGGCTTCCGCAGGATGCGCTCAACGGTGGACGCCATCATGCGCGTGCGAGCCCTCACGACGGGGAACGCAGTGTCCCGGGGCAGGTGTGTCTTGGCGGTGTCTTTGGATATCGCCAACGCCTTCAACTCCCTGCCCTGGAGTAGCATTAGGAGCGCACTCCGGTACCACCGGGTGCCCGACTACCTCTGTCGTGTGATCGAGGCCTACCTGTCGAGCAGGTACATTATCTACCCCGGTCATCAGGGAGAATTGAATCGGCGAGAGATGTCGTGCGGTGTCCCACAGGGATCGGTACTAGGGCCGCCCTTGTGGAACATCGGGTACGACTACGTGCTGCGCGCCGACCTCCCCGACGGGGTCAGCGTGGTCTGCTACGCGGACGACACGCTGGTCCTGGCGCGGGGACGGTCGTACCAGGCGGCGGTCGAACTAGCGACGCGCGGGGTTGCGACAGTCGTGGAGAGGATCCAGCAGTTGGGACTCGAGGTGGCATTGCACAAGTCCGAGGCCATGTGCTTTCACGGCCCTCGGTACGCGCCACCACCGGGTTCCCAATTAACGGTAGGAGGAGTTCACATCGGCGTCGGGTCGACGATGAAGTACCTGGGACTCGTCCTCGACAGCCGGTGGAACTTCGAGGCGCACTTCCGACGTTTGGCTCCCCAACTTAATCGGACTTCGGCTGCACTCAAGCGGCTCCTGCCGAACCTGGGGGGTCCAGACGCCTCCTGCCGGAGGCTCTACGCTGGCATCGTTCGGTCCATGGCCCTTTACGGGGCGCCTGTGTGGGCGCCGACGCTGCGAAGGCGACCGGCGGCCCTGCTGAACGCCTGCCAGAGGGTCATGGCCATACGGATGATCCGGGGATACCGCACGGTATCCCGCGAAGCGGCGAGCCTCCTTGCTGGCCTGCCACCATGGGATCTGGAGGCAACAGTCCTTGCACGCATGCACGATCTGCGCGTGGAGATGCAACGCCGGGGCGAATCCCCGCTGCCGCGACAAGTCGCGGCTTGGCGGACAGAGTTCCGGCGAGATCTCATGGTGAAATGGCGAGAACGACTGTCGCAACCCTGTGCTGGGCACGCCACGATTGAGGCGGTAAGGCCCCTCTTTGAGGCGTGGCTGGAAAGGCCTCACGGCGTCATAACCTTCCGCATGGCGCAGGTACTAACCGAACATGGCAAGTTCGGGCGGTACCTGTACAAGATCCGTGCGGAGGTGACGCCCGGGTGTCGTCACTGTGCGGAACGCCCGGTGGACACGGTGGAGCACACGGTAGAGGTGTGCCCCGCTTGGGAAGAGCATCGCCGTGTCCTCGTGGGGGCAATCGGAGGCGATCTCTCGCGCCGGGGCTTGGTTCAAGCCATGCTCCGGAGCGAGGAGGAGTGGCAGGCGGTCGCCTCCTTCTGCGAAGCAGTAATGCTAGCAAAGGAGGAGGCTGACCGTATCAGGCAACGGCGCTCACGCCGCAGCCGCCGCCGTAACTCCGATCCAAATTTCCGGCCACCGTAGACGCGGGCTTGCGGACGGCGGGCAATGGGTAGCTCGCTGTCCGTTTGTCCGGTAACAGACCGGACCGAGCCCAAGTCGTTTACGGCGCGCACTGTTCCCGTGCGCCTCAAGGAGTTGTCAGCAAACCGTAGGGGCCCAGTAGGGTCGAGGCCTAGTCTGGGGCTCTGGGAAGGTATGAAAATGCATACCAGGGCCCTGGAACCAAGGCAGGGAAGGAACAGGGTAGGATTTTAGTCAGTAAAAGTCTGACACTATTTCCCGCTCCGCCCAAGGGCGGGATTTGTCATTGGATGATTTTACCTACCGTAAAAAAAAAAAAAAAAAAAAACCATAGAGACGAAGAAGTTATTAGGTGAAATCATCAACATCATTCAACGATCTTTTTACGGTTCCGTACTTCAAAATTAAAAAACGGAATCCTTATAGGATCGCTTCGTTGTTAGTCTGTCATGACCTTTTATCTCGGGAACGCGTGAAGGTATCGAGTTTTCGATTCGATTCGAATTTCAAAGTAGAAAAAGGAGTTCGACAACACACAAGTTCAACTGTTCACAAGCGCACTGCAGGAGGTTTTTAACAACTAACTTACCTGATTCATGGCAGTCACGAGGCATAAATGTGGTGGCCACCAGCTAACGAACCTCCGCTTTGCTGACGACATTGTGCTATTGAAGCTATTGAAGAAATGCTCCAAGATCTGAGCAGGGCAGGTCTTGATGTTGGACTTACAATGAACAGATCTAAGACCCAGGTCATGACCAATAGCACGAAACGTAGGTTCGAGGTAGACGGGCAAATGTTGCAATATGTCGATGGGAATACGTACTTAGGCCAGATTGTATCGTTAAATAATAGACAAGACAAAGAAGTCGAAAGACGAATCCAAAATGCTTGGAAGACCTTCTAGGCCTTTAAAGATCACATGAAGGGTAGCCTTCCGATGACACTTACAAGAAAACTCATCGACATGTATATCCTGCCCGTCCTAACCTACGGTGCTCAAAATTGGTCACTTACCCCCAATTTCTGATTTAAGCATTTGAAGTTGAGAATTACTCAAACTCTACTTTACCCTGCAAATCTGTCAAAATTTGGCATTTAAGTATGGTTTGAGTTGTTCTTAACCCAAAATACTCAATTCAGAAACCCGTCATTACTGAACAGCAAAAGTTTAAACCCAAGATTTTTCAAAGGGCAATGAAGCGTAGCATAATAGGTGTTAAGCGAATAGATCACGTTAGAAACACCACGTTGCACTCCATAACCCAAATAGCTGATGTCGGGGAAAAAACAGCCAGACTTAACTGAGAGTGGGCCGGCCACGTCGCACGAATGCACCTGGACAGATGGGCGAAGATTGTCACTCACTTGACGCCTGAGGGAGGTTGACGCCGTCGAGGTCGACCACGGCGAAGGTGTTGTTACGATCTGAACAGAAAAGTTTGGAAGGAGAAAGGGGAGGCATTTGCCCAGCAGTGGGACACACAATAAGTTATTTAAAAAAAAATCCACTTGCAGGCTCTTACGATGAACATTGTCTAAATTTCAATCAATCTATTCTCCCATTCCAAAGCTACAGGAATAATTACACAATAATACTTCCCACGTTGTCAATACGAAGTTTCTGACAGTTTATTCACACGAACATAATCGACATCACAGTTCACGTTTAAACTCGTGTGAACAAAACTAAATTCAGTTAAATTACATCACATATCAAGTGTAAGTACCGACTTAATATCAATCTGCGAATACGTTCGCCGAATCGTCTTTTTGCATTAAACATAAGGATTACGTGAAATCCTTTGTAATCGAAATTATCTATCAGATAACTTTAATTGCTTGGTCGATTTGACAAAAGTATATATAGAAGATTCTAAAAATATTTTATGAGGATAATATTCGTATTATAAGATTGTGTTGCAATATAAGTAAGATAGATATACGATAAGGTATGCAGATACGATACCTTAGAAACAATGCTATAAAAAATGTTTACTTTTGCCCGCGGTTTGCAGACGGCGAGCAATGAGTAGCTCGCCGTTTGGCCGGCCGGTTACCATCCGAACTCAGCCCGCGCCGCAAAAAGATGTCAGCAAAACCATAAGGGCCCTGCAGGGCCGAAGCCTACTGGGGCCATTGTTTTGCTTCTGAAAGGAAAACCCGGGATCCTGGAACGCAAGGCAAATAGTGAACATAGGAGTGGGTTTTAGCCATTAAATGTCTGACACGCCTCGCGCTCCGCTCCAGAGAGGCAGAGGTCGTTGGATGATTGCCCACCTAAAACAAAGTTCGGGCCGTACCTGTACAAGATCCGTGCGGAGGTGACGCCCGGGTGTCGCTACTGTGCGGAACGCCTGGTGGACACGGTGGAGCACACGGTAGAGGTGTGTCCCGCTTTGGAAGAGCATCGCCGTGTCCTCATGAGGGCGATCGGTAGCGATGATCTCGCGACGGGCCTTGGTTCAAACCATGCTCCGGAGCGAGGAGGAGTGGCAGGCGGTCGCCTTCTTCTGCGAAGCAGTAATGCTAGCAAAGGAGGAGGCTGACCGTATCAGGCAACGGCGCTCACGCCGCAGCCGCCGCCGTAATTCCGATCCAAATTTCCGGCCACCGTAGGCGCGGGCTTGCGGACGGCGGGCAATGAGTAGCTCGCTGTCCGTTTGTTCGGTAACAGACCGGACCGAGCCCAAGTCGTTTACGGTGAGCACTGTTCCCGTGCGCCTCAAGGAGTTGTCAGCAAACCGTAGGGGCCCAGTAGGGTCTAGGCCTAGTCTGGGGCTCTGGGAAGGTATGAAAATGCATACCAGGGCCCTGGAACCAAGGCAGGGAAGGAACAGGGTAGGTTTTTAGTCAGTAAGAGTCTGACACTATTTCCCGCTCCGCCCAAGGGCGGGATTTGTCATTGGATGATTTTACCTACCATAAAAAAAAAAACCTTAAACAAAGACTGTTATCATTTTTATATTACTGAAACTTCAACTTCTTTTAAAAAAATATAATAAATATTCAATAAATATTCAATAGAACGGAACCCTGCCTGTTCGAGTTTTAAACGAACTTGTTCTGTTTTCAAAAGAATCTTTATAACATTCATTTCGTCTTCCACAATCAGCTACTGTTTGAACAGTCTTGTAGTGATTTTTTATCTCCTCTACTACTACTGTGCCTACTGTGCCACTACCATAACCGTGACCTTAGTCTGATAAACATTACAAATTATGTAAATTAACGGTTTCATAAGAAAACGTGACCTGCGTTGATTTTTGTATATTTTTTCTCCAATGCCAGTAACATTACTACCCCACCACTATACACCAGAACTATATTTAAAAAAAAAAAAATTGTTTGAACTTATCCCCATCCTTGCTAATAACTACCCTTTTGTTTATTCCCGTATGTTGGAAAAGTTCCCGTGATAGTCTGTTTAGTGTATATATTACCTTAGTCAATATCTCTCAAATCTGAAAATATGTATTTTTGTGGAATATCATCAAATAAGCGCTCCAGATCCAGGCGAGGCGAGAAGGAATGTTAGACTGTTGCTGGGTAAAACCCACCTGTGTTCCTATCTTGCGTTCCAGAGCGGCAATAACTCTATGCCAATCCTAAGACCGCATATCTTAAGAAGATATTCTCCAGTCGTGAACTTAGTCTAATTTCTTCCTAAAAATGTACTTATACCCATTTGTTTTAATTTCCAGATTTCTACCGCACACAGACGTTATCAGCTCCACCAGTGTCATCGAACATCGTGCGACGAAACAATACGGCCAGCTCACTCCAGTATATAGATGCCCAATAAATTATGTATTTATTTAAAACAATGCCTTTATTTTCCACGACCCGTCGGGATTATGACCTAGACTTAGGTTCACCTTGCCATCATCCTAAAGCTCAGGACATAGTCTATGAATATGTAATAAGCAACGAATATCGATGATTTAAAGATTTAATACGAAAAGGGTATTTATTGAAGAACTTTAAAAACCTATCCTATTAGAATTTTGAACACAATGGGGGTGCATAGGGTGTGCATTGATTGGCAACTATTATTTAGAGGCTTTGCCCTGCTTTGTGAATAGAATTTTGAGAAAATTCAGTAAGAGATTATTCTGCGCCACCAAATTTCCATTTTAGATGTGAGTCATACAATTTTGACCAAAATTAAATCAAATGACCGACTGGATTATATCAAGGTAAACGAATGATATTGAAGGTCACACTTAGAATAATTTTCAGAGTTCTTTGCATGTAACGATGCCGAGAATATACACCGGTTTTTGGTCGTTTTAATCCCGTGGATGGTCGATCTGGTACATGAAACGCTATCAATTTGTAAAGATAAAATTAAAAATTAAAGTACTTTTTTTGTAAAGTTGCATGTACGAAATTAATTTATTTAAGTAAACGGGTCAATGACCATGTAGGTATTTGTCAGTCGTTGCGTACTAACTACCTACAGTTCATTGGCCTCACTCAGCTGATGTTTACTTGAAGAAATTAATTTCGTACCTGCGTAAATTAATGCGAGTTTAAAAAAAGTACTTTATTTTTTAATTTTCTCTTTACAAATCGATAGTGTTTCATGTACCGAATCGACCCTCCACGGGATTAAAGCGATCAAAATTTAACGGTGTATTGTTAATACTTCTCACAAATGCGTATATTATGTTTTTAGGACAACGATATATCAGGTGTCCCAAACTTTTGTTCGAACTTATCCTTCCATAGGAAACTGGGCAATGCGCCAAAATTTTCACCTACAGGCGCATAGAGGACGATATTCAAATATTTAAATCAATAAAATAGGCCAGTTCGTGCAATTCGTTTCGGCTCGCAACTTGTTTACGCTTAGGCACACCTTGTGTTGCTCCACATCAGTGTCACTGTGGCGAAGCTGTTGCAAGCCTCGAATACCATGGCCTGTCCTGCTGCAGGAGCGCAGGCTGCACACGGCACTCTAGCATCAGTGACATTATTCGTCGAGCTCTTGTCACCGCCAGCGTAGCTGCCGTATCCTAATGGCTTGGTACGTGACGATGGGAAGAGGCCAGATGGTATGACGTTGGTGCCGTGAAAGGTGGGAAGGCCTCGGTGTGAGACACAACCTGTGTCGACACCCTTGCGCCATCACATGTTCCTAGTTCGACAGGATGTGCCGGCGCTGCCGCTGCGGTTGCTGAGACCCACAAACGGCGCAAATACTGTAACGTTATTGGTGATTACAGTTTTGAGCTGTTTGCGTATCTTTTTCAAGAAAAAATCACATCGCTTAATCGACACTTTGTGTGACCAGAGGGCTGGCTATTCTTTGCCCAAAGAATCAGTATTGCCATTCAACGTGGCAATGCTTCCAGTCTTCTGGGTACGTTTCCGGATGTTTTTTTTGTATTATATGTAGGTACATAGTTAGGTCTAGTATACATTCTTAGTTTAGTTTTATGTACATAGGTTTAGTATAAGTACTTAATTAATATTTAAGTTTCTTCTGTTTCTGCAATAAATATATGCATAATAACCTATTGTCGTCAGATAAGATTTTCATCCTAAACAATACAAAATTAGGCAGTACATTAATACACTCGTATTAGACAATATCATTGATTTCCATTTAGTTACATAGCAGTGGTCGAACACGAAACTTTCAATGCATTTAATATTCTAAATTTTATTTTAGTTTTCTCCCAGAATAAATTTTATATGATAGAAAGAGATCACATTGAGAAAAGGATTCAGTGTACAATTTATAAATTACCTATACCTAATACTAATAAAATAATACTTACATAATTATACTTACGTACATAAACACAAACATACATATATTGTACAGGTTTTATTATGTAATTGTGAAATGGAAGGCTCTTTAATTTTTTTTCTTGAACATATATCTAAGCTAGGGCTATCAAATAGCGTGTATGGGAGAAAGTTCTAGAGATGCCCTGTAGTAACTGTAATTTGACGGAACTTTAACGGCCTGTTTGGCGCAATGATTGAGCGATTGGCTCCTGCGCTGCGGGTCGCGGGTTCGATTCCCGCACGGAACAAATATTTGTATGGTTAAATAGGTATTCCGGGTATGAGAGTTTACATGTTTGTGAACGCTCCGATGATACAAGAGTAATTCCAAGAGAGGGGCAACGTTTTTTTTAAAAAAAAACAGCTATCTTATCTATAAGTGTCACAGACTGCTTTTTATCCAAAAAATACTCCAGCACGAAAAATAGAGACGCGAGTACAAACGAGTATATTTATTTGAATAATCATATATTAGTAGCAATTATTATTGTGGTGATTGCAGCATGTTATCTAAGTAGTAGGTATTAAAATTAATCCACATTCACTAATGTCTAAAACAATACGCATTAGAAGATTATGCAAACATTGATTCTATTCTGATAGTGCTGAGCTACTAATAAAAAATAAAAACTGTTGCGAATACAAGCATAGATAAAAAATTGAAAATAATGAGATTAAAAAAAGTTAACTAGCTTGAGACGGCGACGTAACCCGCGTCAAATTCGAAAATAAAGACAAAATCTACCCGTGTGCCAAGTTGCGCGCCTCAAGGAGCTATCAGCTCAGCAAACCGTTGAGGCCCAGCCTGCTAGCTGCAGGCAGGCAGGGTCGAAGCCTGCTGGGGTCATGGGTCAGCATCTGAAAGGAAGGCTCGGCCCCGGCACGATAGGCAACGAAGGAACGGGGTAGGTTTTTAGTCAGTAAGAGTCTGACACTATTTCCCGCTCCGCTCAAAGGCGGGATCTGTCGTTGAATGATTTTGCCTGCCATAAAATAAAAACCCGTGTGCCAAGTTTCATCCAAAACTAAATAAAATTAGTAGGTGTGAAAGCGCAACAAACAAACTCACATTCACATTTACAATATTAGTTAGGACTAGCCTCCCCTTTCCTTCTCCTTAGGGAGTGAATTTTGGAAAATCCTCCCTTAGTTCTAGCCAACGTCATAAAGAATAGCATAGCATAGCATCAGCCTTATAATGTTCCCACTGCTGGGCTTCTTCTCTAGGAAAAGGAATGGTCCGTAATCAAACACGCAAGGCCGGTGCTAATTGGTGGATGTCACATGTCTTCGAATTTTTGGTTTTTGGACATGCCGGTTTCCTCACGATGTTTTCTTTCACCGTTTTGAAATCAGTGTTGATGAAATAAATTACACAAAGTAATACGCCTGGCTGGGTTTGAACCCGCGACCTACAACTCGTATGTCGGGGTCATTACCACTCGACCACTACTGCTCCCTATAAGGATACCTCGTGCAAAATTTCACTCTTTATGTCGCCGCACACGGGTTACAAAAAAATGCCGCCGCAGGCTTCTTTTTGTAGCGGCGTTGGTTAAATATGCCTGTGGCGGCGTTTTTTTGTGGTGGCCCTTAGTCCCAGTAGTTTCTTCTTTTTTTTCCTAACATACTCGTAACTATTTCTATGTATGCGTGTACCTACGTTACATACTTAGTTTTAGACGAATTTTCCTTACAACAATTAATTTGCTATTCAAAAATTTGTAGTTTGCTACTAAATGTTAAAATTCTGCCAAGCTATAAAATAAAATCGTATTTATTATAAGAAAAGATGCGATCTCAGAATTTCCGACCTAATGAGATTTTCAGAGAACAAGAAAAAAATAAAAATGAATAAGATTCCTGAACATTTTACCCATTTCAGCTCTTATAAAGTCGTATATAAAATTATTGCGCATTTATCTATAAGTATAATGTATTTAGAAATATATAAGTATGTTTATCAGTTGTCTAGTACTCATAGCACAAGCTCTGCTTAGCTTGAGACTAGACGGCGTTGTGTGATAGTTGTGGATTATTATTATTATTTCAAAACTGTTAGTTATATACAATTGTAATTAAAATTAACGTCAGGTAGACTATTATTGGTTATTAATTGATCTATTGTTTCAATCAATTTTGCAATGAGGAATAGATTTAAAATAGAATAATCCTAGATATCTGACATTATACAGTAGGCGGGAAATAACTTGCCCAGATTTTTTCGTGATGGGGGTAGCCGGAGTATGTCAAAATGTATGGAATTATGAGTGGTGGAAACCAAGTTATTTTTCATTCATGTTCGAACGTCTGAACGTATTCTAATGAAATTTGTCACACAGATAGACCATATCCTGGAATACACATAGCACTTTTTACCTCTAAACTATATTTATTTATTTAACCTTCATACAACACAAAGTGCAAAGGTGGACTTAATGCCTTACGCATTTATATATATATATATACACATAAACATATCAATATAAAGTAATGAAACAAGTTATTGAGACGATTCTGCTATTAGTGGAGAAAATAATTCCGCAACTTCCGCTTAAATGCATACCGACTTGAGTATATTCCCTTGGGATAATTTTCCACTATGACTGGCCTGTTGATCTAGTGGTTAGTTGCTCTGACTGCTATGTCGGAGGTTGTGAGTTCGATTCCCACCCAAATCAAATATTTGTGTGATGACACCTTCATTTAATGTTATGTGTCTGGATGCAATTTATCTATACTATGTATGTATTTAGAAACATGTAAGTATGTTGATAGGTTGTCCAGAAGAATACTTAGATGGTGCTATCTGAAAGTTGTGGAATATTATATTATATCATTACTTTCACGCGGGCGAAGCCGTTGAAAGAAGCTAGTAGAGTAATAAGTATGATCTTTGCCAAATGTCATTGATTAGTTCTGAGTCAGTCATGAGCTTACGCGTTCTAGTGTGGTAGTCTTAGTAATTCACTCCACTCAGAGTGACGGTGACATTGGGCATGGATGGTACCTTTTAATAAACCGGCAAGGCTATCTTGCTGGCGAAAAACCTTGCAAATAATTATTCAAAAATATGTGTGTACTTATTTATAAAACAAACAGTGATAATGTGACATACTTCTGTTTTAGCGATAGCCACGTTTATTTGGACCGTTTGCAGTATCAATTGCAATCTTTATTAAGTGAAAATTACATTGCTAAATGATAATAATGGCTATTTATTGGTGACGCGTATGACGCGGGCGAGCAGCTCGGATTGTGAGTTTTGCGACCCGCGAGGCTCGCCTCGACTACACTCAGTAATACTACATCAACCATGTTCCCGGCCACCAATGTCCGTGTTTACCGAACCTAAAGTTTAAAAAAAGTTTTTATTCTTTTTTGAAAATTATAAGTGTGCAAACTTTCAAAAAAAAAAAAACGATGGAACGTAAGTTTTATTTTTAAAATAACTTTTTTTCAATTTAAACTTTTTATATATTTTTATAAATAGCACATATGAAGCAACGTCAATGGACTGAAATAATTCCAGTAGGTACCAACCTATTTAATACAAACAGCCTTTAAAATAACAACGTTTGAAATATTAATATCAATTTTGCCATGTCTCATTTCGTTGTCTTGAATTATGTTCAACACTGGTTATAAATGAAGACGCCACAGTAATTAATTGCCTTGTTGCCTATATGAAGTGTATGTGAGGGGAACTAGCTATTTAAAACAAAATACGTTATGTCTTACATACCCAGCAATTTCGAAGCTATGTCTCTCAATATTACTTGGATTGAATCACGTTTTTTTAAATATTAATAATAATAGTTACATATTATTTACATATTTAAAACAACACTTAACTGACTAATAGGTAAACTAAAATAATTAATTAAAAGTCACTAAAAACAATCTAAAGATGGCGTCGAAAACCTATTCCATATCTTAGCCGAATGGTAAATACCCAAAAGACTAATGGATTGGCACTCTGTATGGTAATGGTTATCCTCTGTCCAAAGTAAAAGTCAGTCCTATCATAATACTGGTTCCAAAATCAAATTTATCTTCTCTTATACTTCGTTCCTTCCCTTCTGGTTATCAATAGCTTCTTTCAAGAAGATTGGTGACTATTTCTTCAGTTCATTGGTTCGTCTGATTGAGAAGCCTCAAGCAATTTTCCCGTTGAACTAAAGTTCGTGACATCTTCACGCTCTAATTAAAATCGATTTATAATACTGCGATTCTGATAGAATCGGGTAACAGTTTGTTTACTTTTATGATTATAATTAAGTTTATAATAATCAGTACCTACTAAATTTTCTGTCGATACTTTTTTTTTGTTTAGAATAATGTAGATAAAAAATGTATTATACCTGCCGAACAACGAGCTCATTTTTCACGTTCATTATGATTGTAATTTGTTGAACAAGGTACATCAATTCTCATCAAGACATTAAATAATGTGTCTCGGGCCATTGTTTATGGTCATAGCGTGCAAACTGTTAACATCTTCTCATGAGCCATCCTCGCCATGACCCAATGTAAACTTTGTCATTGACAGTTCGTTACTGTTGATGCCAGCTAATAAAAATCAGCATTGAAATGCAGATCTATAATATAAAATCATCATTGGGGGATACGTTCATTTTTTACCCATTTAGATTAGGAATAAATCCTATCTTTACGGATTGATACCACTTTAAATTAAACTCCATCCGGCTCGAATGACGATAGGTTATAGTCATAGTTTAGGGTGAGCTAATACCACAGATAAAAGAAAAGAGTAATACAATACTAATACAATCATCATGGTATTTCTTCTTCACCAAATATCTTTATCAGATATATATTACGACCTATAATGTTGATATTAAGATTATCAAGTCAAAATATAAACTCAACGGAGGAAATTTTGTTACAGTTATTGTTATTAAGTCCATTACCATAATAGCCTGAGAGGCCTACCGATTTACATAAGCTTTCTCATAGATTTCCATAACGAAGGGTTTTGGATTAGGACACGCGATGTCTCCCATCCACTTTGATCTGGATATTTCGCTATCAAGGCGAGCGTCCTTCATACAAGCTTCGGTATATTGCAAAAATTAAAAAATAAACATTGTTCGTCGTTATATTGAACGATATAGTCTTCTATTGTTTCTTTTTTATTATTTTATGTCATCACCCACAATTTCTCGCCACCAGCATAACGTTTTTCAAACACGTCGTTATACTTTGTTCAAACCGGTATTGGATATGTGAAAAACCAATATACAGCCGCTATTTTATTTATTTAAACATGAACCATTTGAATTTTATTCGGAATCCTTTTTATACCTTGCAGCGGATAAATGTTCAATATGTATTATTAAGAGTGCAGGATGAACATGTCCTGTTGAAACGATGGCAAAATGGCGGCTGATGGTTTAATACCGTTTGTTAACATTTTGGTCGACCACTCTGAGTTATTGCACCAGAAATATCTCGGGCTCTCTCCGGCTATTGACTAAGAACATCCAGCGAAAGAGCTGTTAACTTATTTAGGGGTTAGTTACCGACGCTTTGTCGAGGATTTAATTAGGAACCTGTTGCATTTATCTGCGTCCTTTTCTTTCTGTGAAGAATTTTATGTCAATATCTTTCTATATTTCCATATCAGGAAAATTATAAGCAAAGATTGTTTGTAGAATGTCATGATGTTTTCCTACCGATTAAATACCAATTTAAGTACCTATCTAAGTATCTTGTTTAGGTCAAGTAAAGCAACTTTTTCGAATTATTAAAATGGCAGTAGGTAACTAAATCACTGAATAACTAATTGCAAAGACTCTGTTATACTATATATAAGTTAAAATACGTATACAATTTTTTTTTGTAATGAATAAACTCAAAAACGTCTGGAAATATTTTACAATGTCTTTTATGCCTTGATCACACGTACCGAATAAAAGGGCGATACAGTAAAATGTTGCTCGGCTGAGACCGTGATGTAAGCGAGTTGAAGAGATAAGCGCTCGGCCGAGCACTACGCGTTTTGTTCATACGTACCGAGTATTCTGCCGAGAGCACTTTCTCACCCGTTTGCTCGGTACGTGAGGTAGAACGCTAGTTTATCATTGATTGACATAGGCATAGCCACACGAGCGAAGCCGTTGGCACAAGCTAGTAGGCTGTATATTATTTAATCTCACACGTGCAAAGCTAGTTCGTAATATGGTGTCCTGTTCACCAAAAACTTGTTTTCAAATTTTTACTAGACAAGCAACTATAGGCAAAAAACCTGTTTTGTCCTTTTATCATTAGAGCTACAATATCAAGTTTAAAAAAAAATCACTTTACTAACAAACACAAAAAAAAACATCAGATAAATTTTTATTTATTAATGTGTTATTTAATAAACGATTAATTTTTTATTCATTTTATTTCTTAAAATCACATTTGGCATATAAAAAAATTTGTAGCCTCTTCGGAACCAAACTAGTTTTATAGGGTTCCGCAGTAGATACTACATTCTTTTATTAACCAAAATAAATCCATGGGCAGCCATTTTTTGTCCCCGACCCCGAGATCCCGCCATCCCCTTCCTGAATTCTTTTATTTAAACCACCTAGAGTTGACCAGTCCTCTGGCGAGTAGGTACATGGGGGAGGAGTAAAAACTTGCATACATAAATTTGGTTTACCTTATCAAAAAAATTGCGTAATTATAAGCTCAAAATTACATTAAAAATAGAAAACTAGGCTCGTTTTAATTTTTTTCATACACACACACAAGAGTATCTCCCACCCTCCTACTACTACTACTTAACATTTCTAATATAAAAGTCCATCCGTATAATACTATACAGACGGACTTATGTTTGTGTATATACACAAACATAATTTTAGCAAAATAATCTAAATGAAAAATGTATACATAATTACATATCATCCAAAACATTTGTGAAGAGAAGAATTTGCCAAATAAATTATTAACATTTGAAACGAGTGTTTTAAAATATTTGCGGAATGAATTGTTTGTGAAATAAGTAGTATACGAAACGCTGTTTGTTAACTAAAAAAATGTCAATGGAGTTTATGTGAAACATTAGTGAACCTTGTAATATACACAAGTCCTTACAGTCACCAACAATCATGTCCACATAAAATAACATTCAAACAAATAAATTTATTAAGTTTTGATAACATTCTCTAACATGGAAAACGAAAATACAAGTAAAGCATCACCCTGTTAAAAAGTTGAAACATTTCTAAAATTAATTGTCGGGCTCAAAAAGCCGTGTTCCCATTGTATTAAAACTTAATAAAAAGCAGTCAAATGCAAGCGCCGTTGGTTTTCAATTTTAAAATATTTCTGTAACCGTTCTTTTTAAATGAAAGACGCTGTATCTTTCAACTGTGTCTACAACTTATAATAATAAAAACTCATAAGTCTTGTACCTACTTTAAAGATGAGCTAGTATTAATCGTAGTAATTGGCGGTTAGTTAAGGCCATTTTGCGAGGAATGTGATGACGTAACAATCGCTACGAGTCAATTTAATTGAAACAAAAGCATCTTAAATTCAAACCCTTTGTAACTGAAATCCTTTGACTTGTTTATTTAATGTACATGCAATTAAAGGTACAAAAGCGGAGTTAATGCCTTATGCATTGTATGCCAGTCAGCCTACGGTGGCGACGAGACATATGGCAGGTGCATTGAAAACTGGTCAAGTGTGAGTTGGTCTCGCGCACTAAGGGTTCCGTACTATTGACTAGGTAAACAACAGAACAACAACAAAATAGGTATATAACGTTTTTTGTAAGGGTGGGTCCTTAAATATTTATTTTATTTTAATTTTTTTAATTTAGTTATTTTAATTTTTTAATTACAAATACAATTGAGTATTTTGTGAATATTTCAAATGCCTACCTGTTGCCATAATTGATATCGAGCAAAAAATGGCAAAAAAAACGCGTTTGTTGTATGGAAACCCTCCTTAAATATTTATCAGGTTTTTTTTTTGGGTAGGTAAAATCATCCAATGACAAATCCCGCCCTTGGGTGGGGCGGGAAATAGTGTCAGACTTTTACTGACTAAAAACCTACCTTTCCGTTCCTTGCCTTTGTCCTGGGGCCCGTGGTGACAGTCTCACATAACCTTTGGCCCCAGTAGGCTTCGGCCCTGCTGGACCCCTACAGTTTGCTGACAACTCCTTGAGGCGTGCGGGAACGGAGCGCGCCGTAGACGACCTGAGCTCGGACCGGTCTGTTACCGGACGGACGGACAGCGAGCTACCCATTGCCCACCGTCCCCGAGCCCGCGCCTACGGTGGCCGGAAATTGGGATCGGAAACCCGGCGGCGGCGGCGGCGTGTGCGCCTTTGCCTAATGCGGTCGGCCTCCTCCTTTGCTAGCATTACTGCTTCGCAAAAGGAGGCGACCGCCTGCCACTCCTCCTCGCTCCGGAGCATGGCTCGAACCAAGCCCCGGCGCGAGAGATCGCCGCCGATCGCCCCCACGAGGACACGGCGATGCTCTTCCCAAGCGGGGCACACCTCGACTGTGTGCTCCACCGTGTCCACCGGGCGGTCCGCACAGTGGCGACACCCGGGCGTCGTCTCCGCACGAATCTTGTACAGGTACGGACCGAACTTGCCGTGTTCGGTCAGCACCTGCGCCAAACGGAAGGTGACGACGCCGTGGAGCCTTTCCAGCCACGCCTCAAAGAGGGGCCTTACCGCCTCGATCGTGGCGTGCCCAGCACGAGGTTGCGACAGTCGCTCTCGCCATTTCACCATGAGATCCCGCCGGAGCTCTGTCCGCCATGCCGCGACTTGTCGCGGCAGCGGAGTTTCGCCCCGACGTTGCATCTCCACGCGTAAATCATGCATGTGTGCAAGGACTGTTGCCTCCAAATCCCACGGTGGTAGGCCAGCAAGGAGGCTCGCCGCTTCGCAGGACACCGTACGGTATCCGCGAATCATACGGATGGCCATGACCCTCTGGCAGGCGGTTAGCCGGGCCGCCACTCGCTTTCGTAGCGATGGCGCCCACACCGGCGCACCGTAAAGGGCCATGGACCGAACGATGCCTGCGTAGAGCCTCCGGCAGGAGGCGTCTGGACCCCCCAGGTTCGTCAGGAGCCGCTTGAGCGCAGCCCCAGTCGCATTCAATCTGGGAACCAGACGTCGGAAATGCTCCTTGAAGTTTCACCGGCTGTCGAGGACGAGTCCCAGGTACTTCATCGTCGACCCGACGCCGATGTGAACTCCTCCTACCGTTAATTGGGAGCCCGGAGGTGGCGCGCTCCGAGGGCCGTGAAAACACATGGCCTCGGACTTGTGCAATGCCACCTCGAGTCCCAACTGCTGTATCCTCTCCACGACTGTCGCAACCCCGCGCGTCGCTAGTTCGACCGCCGCCTGGTACGACCGTCCCCGCGCCAGGACCAGCGTGTCGTCTGCGTAACAGACCACGCTGACCCCGTCGGGGAGGTCGGCGCGCAGCACGTAGTCGTACCCGATGTTCCACAAGGGCGGCCCTAGTACCGATCCCTGCGGAACACCGCACGACATCTCTCGCCGTTTCAACTCCCCCTGATGACCGGGGTAGATGATGAACCTGTCCGACAGGTAGGCCTCGATCACCCGACAGAGGTAGTCGGGCACCCGGTGGTACCGGAGTGCCCTACCAATGCAACTCCAGGGCAGGGAGTTGAAGGCGTTGGCGATGTCCAGAGACACCGCCAAGACACACCTGCCCCGGGACACCGCATCCCCCGTCGTGAGGGCTCGCACGCGCATGATGGCGTCCACAGTGGAGCGCCTCCTGCGAAATCCGAACTGGCCGTCCGCAAGATCCGGCCCCTTCCGTGCCAGATGCACGACGAGGCGGTCTGCAATTACTCTTTCAAAGAGCTTGCCCACCTCGTCGAGCAGCACAATTGGCCGATACGTGGACGGAGATTCCGCGGGGCGCCCCGGCTTCGCGATAAGGACCAGTTTCCCCGTCTTCCAGCGAAGCGGGAACTGGCCCCTCTCCATGCATGCGCTGAAGAGCCCTCTCAGTCGAGACCCGAGTTCCTCCATGGCCAGGACCCAGGCTTTTCCAGGCAAGCCATCGGGTTCTGGGGCGGTGTTCTTGGCACTCAGCCTTCGTACCGCCACTCTCATCTCCACCTCGGTCACCTCTGGAGCATTGTTGCCGTCGTTGCCGTCGTGGTCCGCATCGGACACCGCCGCTGGTGGCGGAGCCATAGGCGGGGGAGTATGCTCCCCTCGCGTAGGGAACAGAGCGCTCACCACACCCTCCACGAGCTGGGGCCGGAGACTCTGAGTCAGCGGGGGAGCCCATGGGCGGAGTTTGTCCATCACAAATATTTATCAGGTGGGATTGCAATCAAGCACTAGTTTATAAACAATAAAAAAAAAACACAAGCGGCAACAGAAATGCTTAATTTGGGATAATTTCAACTGTCTAGCTATCGTGGTTCTTAGGATACAGCCTGGTGACAGACAGACGGATACAGTGAAGTCTTAGTAATAATACGTATTATTTAAATAATGCACATAATAATACAGGCAAGCTAATGCTGTTTGTAGTACCGGTGCCAATCTGGACTTCTTGCCTTCAGGCAAGACACGTTTTGCGACAAAACTGATTACATACCTATTAGAATAACGTGATATCAAGAATATAACAATCCTATTATTACGAGTATTTGTTAATAGATATCATAGAACGCATCACGATACTACATTGTAGTTTCTGCTAGTATAATAAAGATTAAAAATACAAATATTTGGACTAAGCAAGTATTTTATTGATACACAGATTGTCTGATAAATTTTGCTAAATCAATAGTTACTAGGGCCTTATCATGATGTGTTAAATATAAATCATACAGGCGACAAAGAGGAATAGCTCCGCATGTGAAGCTGCTGCACAATATAACACCCCGCATCCTGCGTGCGTATTCCACGCATTACAATAAATCTATATTTAAAAAAGAAAGTCGTGTTAGTAACACTATTTATAACTCAAGAACGGCTGAACCGATTTGGCTGAAAATTGGTGAGAAGGTTCCTTAAAACCAGGAGAAGGATATAAGAATTTTTTTTATCCCGTTAAGTAAAAAAAAAAACTAAATCCTACTCATTTATTGGTATAGTAGGGATTGAGTAGGGTAGAGTAGGGTAGAGTAGGGTAGAGTAGGGTAGAGTAGGGTAGAGTAGGGTAGAGTAGGGTAGAGTAGGGTAGAGTAGGGTCTACCCTACTCTACCCTACTCTAGTAGGGTAGAGTAGGGTAGAGTAGGGTAGAGTAGCGTAGAGTAGGGTAGAGTAGGGTAGAGTAGGGTACAGCGGGAGCGGAGCACTCACGCATGCGTAATGAAATCAACACGATTTTAAAAACACTCTAATAGCTTCATCCTTTAACAAATCAGGTTAGGTCGCACCTAAATACTCGTATATATTTATTTTGTAAATGGGTTTTAAAATAAATCTTTTATATGTCAATTTTTTTCGCGAATTTGAACTAGATGAGGCCGATGTTTCCTAGCTGACAACCGTGAGAAGAAACACCAAAACCAATTCAGAGGTCAATCTCTTTTAAAGTCCATACAGCAAATATGTAATCGTCAAATCACATGAGAACCATGGAGATGGGTGTCTGAGATAATCTTTTCGTTTCGTAAAATTGATCGCGTTAAGAACTCGAGGTAGGGCCTCTAGTCCACCGTAAGCGCAGGCTGTTCCACCATAGGTTGCAGGCTGTGGACGGCGAGCAATGGGTAGCTTGCTGTCCGACCGTCCGGTAACCGTGCGGACCGAGCCCAAGTCGTCGACGGCCTAAAAACCATGCTGTTAATTTAATGTTAAGAGAGCATTGTTAATTTATAATCTTTATTTTATTTAACTCAAACAACAAATACAACTAAAACTACTTTTAGCTTAAATGTTGTCGTTCGAAACTTGTTTTCTGCGGTTAACAGCGCCATGAAAAACAGGATTCAGAACGTGGTATGAATTTTTACGGCGAATTTGGGAAAGACTGAAATTGTCCGAATTACCAAATAGCCATAAAGTACTGAGTTGTCGTTTTTCATAGGGTCGATGACTCGAATTTCATTCCATGTATAATTTTTTTATAGGTCCAATTACTTCTTTTTTTTATAGGAAGAGGAGGGCGTGTCAGACATTTACTGATTAAAACCGTCTCCTATGTTTATTTATTTAATCTTCATGCAACACAATGTACAAAGGCGGACTTAATGCCTTAGGCATTCTCTACCAGTCAACCTAGGGTGGTGAAGAGACAATATGATAGGTGCATAACAGGGCCCCGGGGTTCATTTTCACTTAACTTAACTTAGATTTCAACTCTGCTGGGCCCTTACAATTTGCTGACATCTCCTGGGCGCGCGTGGGACATTACCCGCCGTCGACGACTTGGGCTCGGACCCCCAAGGTTCCATGCAATGAGTGTATGTGTGTATAATGTACATCCTGAGATGAGATGACCATTCAATTCAATAATCTGGTAGTTACGAGTACTTTATCTTTGCATAGGTCAAGTACACTGTTGTAATGCAATTGATAAAAAGGGTAATATAGCAAAAACACCGGTAAAGATTGCCTTTAAGGCCAATAAGATTTTGTACCATATTATTACTTATCATACAATTTTTTTTTTTGAGTGTGCGATGTCATCAAATAACATCTCATTTTTCTCAGATTTTTACTGACTAAAACCCACTCGTATTCCTTCAGTTACCAGTTGTGTTCAACCGCAGGGTGACCATTTCAAACAACCCCGCAGCCCAAGAAAGAAAGAAAATAATTACGTTTATATATATCGTTTTATTACACACGAGAGTAATATTGGCTACTGAAAATCTTTCTTTGGTTACCTATCTAACACTTATGACAAAGCTTCTTTTTTTGCTCTAGTTACTTTTTATTACTGATGAGTTCGCGCTTGACCACTGTCTCAACTGATGGTAAGTGACGATGCGGTCGACGGTGGAGTACGCCTACCTAAAAGCACCCTAATCACATAAAGACCCCTAGAGTGTAGTTACGAGTATCAGGCAACACAGACTCTGGCAAGGAATTCCACTCCTTAGCTGTACGCATAATGAATGTATTTCCAAAATATTTAGTGCGTATGAATGGAAATAATGGAATCTGCATCTTGTACCAGTAGCGCATCGCCGTCCGTGTACCTACCGTGCCCGTAGAACACCGAATACATAGGTATGTATTCGGTGTTCTACGGGCACTTTTTAGATATGTTTATTTAAGTGATTTTTATGAATTCGGGTTTCCGAAATCAACCTGTCCATGTCATATTAGTTTACAGTTTCAAATATAGTTCTTTTTGACAAACGGTAAAGGAATATTATGTGTCAATAATCAAACGAGCCCAAACTCGATGGGGTTATATTGTTTCATTACTGAGTTACTATGGCTACCTTCCAGCTGCATCATCATATCAGCTCCATGTCATCATAATATTGCATTGTCACCCGATTTACATATGCATGTAAAATTCCAGCTCAATCGGTTGAAGGTATCTGCTTCAAAATTGAGTTGCAAGATTTGAGCCGAACATACATAGTTACACACAGTGCAAGCTAATAGAAAGCTTGTAAAATATAGATTACTTTTCCTTGTTGTTATCAAATCTATTTAAATAACTGTTTCTTTTATTTAAAAAAAAATCGAAAAACGTAATTAGTTATCATAATACCATCGTTTCAAGATGGTATCTAAAACGTAAATAATTACTAATTAATAGTATCCAGTACCTCTACCATGAGTTTTAAGCAATAGCATTCGTCGCTACTCGATATCGACGCCGTAAATATTTCGTATGGCAAATTTTTGTCCTGCAATTGACCGTTAGAGGCGCTGCAACATTTGCCATACAAAATATTTACGGCGTAGATATCGAGTAGCTACGAATACTATTGCTTAAAACTCATGGTAGAGGTACAGAAAGTAAAAATAAAACTACCATATTTTAGAGAGTGGCCAAAAATTACACAACGCTGTCCAACCAAATATTTATCCAGATCCACAGAGAACAGATAGACCTTACCTTAATCTGATTGTTTCAGCCAAAGTTAACTTTGCTTTGAATTCGGTAATGTTTGTTTCTACGAGTATGATAATCATCCTTAAATACGCTATAATAAGTTCTTATTTACATTGACGCAAATTGTACTTGTGTCTTACAAATATTTTTATACGGTAGCTGTAGGATAGACTCTCGTTATTTACCGTTTCTTAGATAAGGAAATAGCTATAAAGGTTCCTTTATACATATTTATGGTAACAGATGGAGACCAATCAAAGCAATCGTTGTCGTGTGTTGATTGATGCGTATCGGCAATCACAGTGCTAGGCATTACGTACAATATTGATCAACCAATACTTACCCAGTAATATTCAGGCGGTCGCTAGTAGGTATTCCATAAATATCTGCCCCAATTTTTATTATTTATTAATAAGGTATACACCGTTCAATTTTGGTCGTTTTAATCCCGTGGAGGGTCGATCCAGTACATGAAACACTGTCGATTCGTAAAGATAAAACAAAAAAATAAAGTACTTACTCGCGAAAGTAAATTTCATCTGAGCGAGTTCAATGACCTGTAGGTAGTTAGTACGCAACGACCGACAACTACCTACAAGGCCATTGACTCGTTTACTTAAAGAAATTAATTTCGTACATGCGTAAATTAATTCGAGTACTTTATTTTTTAATTTTATCTTTACAAATCGATAGTGTTTCATATGCCCAAATCAACCCTCCACGGGATTAAAACGATTAAAATTTAACGGTGTATTATCTAAAGTTAATAACATAATAAAGAGATAACATTTTTAAGTTTGTATGTATGAAGTAATATCTGAAACTAAAAATACCAATTTTAAAAATTATTTTTATGTATAATGCTACTTTATAACTGAGTTACATAGGCTATAATATATTCTCTATTTTCTTGCAAGCAAAGCCTGGAAGGTAATTTAGTACCATATTGGTAGTTAGTATTTTGTAGGTATTTAGTTATTATGAGCCTGTTGTGTCCCACTGCAGGGCCTGTTCTTTTCTTCTACTCTTCTACTCTTCTTTATCGTTAACCACTTCTGGTCAATCATTTAGGTAAGAGTCCTAATCGTCACGATACCTCCTTCTACTTCTTCTCCTTAACTATTGTGTGTTAAGCAGACGACACGCTGGTCCTGGAGCAGGGAGAGTCATACCAGGTGGCGACGGGGTTGCGATTGTCGTGGAGAAAATCCAGCAGTTGGGACTCGAAGTGGCACTGCATAAGTCCGAGGCCATGTATTTTCACGGCCCTTGGAACGTGGAACACCACCGGTTCCCAAATAACGGTAGGAGGAGTTCACATCCGCTTCTAGTCGACGATGAAGTACCTGGGACTCGTCCTCGACAGCCGATGGAATTTCGAGGAGCACTTTCAATGTCTGGCTTCCAATCTGGATCGGACTGGGACTGACCTCAAGCGGACCCACCCCAGGGCCCTAGAATGCAAGGCAAAGACAAACATTGGAATGGCTTTTAGTCAGTATAACTCTGCCACGCACTCCCACTCCGCCCTACAGCGAGAGAAGTCATTAGATGATATCCCACCTAAAAAAATCTCCTTAATTAATAATCTACTTAATCAATTAAAATATTTTGGAAGGCTGTTTGTATATTAATTGTCAGTTACTTATTTACTACTATATCGACCAGTAAATTTTGACACAAGGTCAAAAATTAATAAAGCCATTTTATCAATTTTTGCTGCCAGTATTAAAAATGTAAAATAAGTAAATGTGATTTTAAGAATATGAGATGATTAATTTTCATGAGTTGATTAATTTTCAGATAAAAACACAACTGTCATAGATAAGGGTGTCTACATCATACACAAGGAAGATTTTAAAACGTAAGTGAGTACATTTTAGTGTATGTGCCTCATTAGATTGCACATATTAAACAGTATGAACGAAGACGACACGTTATTAGTAACAATAGCGGGCCGTCAAAGTATAGTTATGAGAGAATCTGAGTGAGCGCTCACAGTGATCAATTTAATTAAATTCATCAATTTAATTGGTTGAAATAACCAATTAAATTGCATATGTTTCAATAGACAATGTGGTTTTCCGTTTATTTTCAGAACGCCAGAATTAACGCTCACTTATAGTTCAGAAAAGAATGCCATCGACGATGTTGAAAAGGAAAAGAAAAATAATGCGTGCATTGCAGCTACCGGGACTTTTCTTCATTATTTTCTTTTATTATTACTAGGTAAGTACTGCGCTGCTTTGTGATTTATCATTATAAAACCACACGGTACTAAAATACTAGAGTTCTGGGAACTTTTCATGTTTAAAGCCAAGTGAACAAATAAATGAATGTCGTTTTAAGTGAAAGTGGAACTTAATCCTAAATTTTTTGATGTACCTTTTAGAGAAACGTGTTACTTAAAAGATTTGGTTTTTAGACACGCATTTTAATAATTGCTTCAACAATTTGCGAGTACTATTTTATAATCCGCTTTTACTTAAATGGTCTAGTCTTAAAAATACCTGAGTGTTTTTTATAAATTAATAAAAACTCTTTTCTAATAAAACTATATTTTGAAATCAAGTTCTCTGGAAAAAATAATGTCTATGTGTCACCGGAAAATTGCAGAGTCCTATAAAATATGTATGATTGTAATAGATTATTAGATTATAAATTCTCGATATATTAAAAAATCGTTTTTTATACGAAAAATCACATCTAAATTCATAAGTATCCAACATAAACGTATCTTATTTAGAAAACATTGTTTACAATTTCTCGCAATATTTTACAATCTTACGGAATTTAATTCATTATTAACAGTAATATTTGTTATCTCTGACAGTAAGAAAGATCTAAATGAACGCCTTAATTTATGTTGCTTTTTCGGCTTTCATTTAGGCAACACCGTTTAGTGAAAAGATCTAGTTTTACTGGTTTTACTATCAAGGATTCCCGTACGCTTAAAGGCAACTTTTTGGGTTCCGTACCTTAGTCGTTCAAAACGGACCTTAAAGGATCACTTTGTATTCCGTCTGCCCGTCTGACATCCTTAATCACAGGAACACATGAAGGTGTTAAACTAAATTAATATTAAATACTCAGGTCAAAAGTAGCCCCTCTTGGAACAGTAACAAATAGAGATAAGGCCGTTGATGACGCATATTTTAATATTGGCAAGGAATATAAAAGGAGCAGTGTTGACCGAATGGAAAAGGCCCTGACTTACAAGTTGTAGCTCGCGGGTTCCAACCAAGTCAAACGCATTACTTTGTGCAATTTATTTCATCACGACTGCTCTCAAAACGCTGAAGAAAACAGGCATGTCCTAGAACCAAAAATTCGAGGGCATGTGACATCCACCAACACGCATTAGGCCCGCGTGGTGGATTATAGCCCATTTTAGCTCCTAGAGAGGAGACCTGAGTCCCAGCAGTGTCAACATTATAAGGCTGATACTATGCTATGCTATGCTAAGGAAATCTTTAAGATGCTTCCTGTTGACCTAGAATCTTTAAATTTGACAAGAAGCAAGGTTTCATGCACACACACACATTTAGTTACATTACAAAATAATTACTCTTTTAACTCGATCCGTGATATATGTAAGTTTATATAGAACACTCGGTGCTCAATTCCAACTCGCACTTGACCAGTTTTTATTTAGACACTGTCTCATCAATCTCCCAAAAGTAACAATGAACTTAAACTGGCGTCACTGCTCTAGATATAGAGATCTAGATAATTATTCGTATTTATCACATGACTTTTGTAGACATTATACAAGTATTAGTCCACAAAGAAAATTTACAATGACTATCTAAGTATTTACTACTCGTATCAATAATCGTCATGTGGACAAAGTATATTATAGTAATAGTAATATTCCACAACTATCACAAAACGCCGTCTATTTCAAGCTAAGCAGAGCTTGTGTTATGAGTACTAGACAACTGATAAACATACTTATATATTTTTAAATCATCATCATCATCAGCCTTTTTTAATGTTCCCACTGCTGGGACTCAGGCCTCCTCTCTAGGAGAGGGAATTAAAAAACATACTTAGTACTTTTTTTTAAACTCGAACTAATTTACGCATGTACAAAATTAATTTATTCTTTAGGTAAACGGCAGCTGGGCGAGTTCAATGACCTGTAGGTAGTTAGTACGCAACGACCGGCAGCAACTTACAAGGTCATTGACTTCTTTACTTAAAGAAATTAATTTCGTACATGCGTATATTATTTAGAGTTTTAGA
This sequence comes from Leucania comma, assembly GCA_958295575.1. Taxonomy (NCBI): domain Eukaryota; kingdom Metazoa; phylum Arthropoda; class Insecta; order Lepidoptera; family Noctuidae; genus Leucania; species Leucania comma. The sequence goes on from OY282468.1 coordinate 12,322,183, forward strand.
AAAAAATGTTTTTTTTTTATTTTATCTTTATAAATCGATAGTGTTTCATGTACTGGATCGACCCTACACGGGATTAAAACGATCAAAATTTAACGGTGTATGTTTATTACTCCTTCATGCACAAATGTCTCAACGGATTTGGATGAAATTTGCCACATGGGTAGTCCATGTCCTGGAATACAAATTTTCTGTTTTCATGCGGGCAGAATAGCTAGCAGAATCTAGCTCTACAATATTTTCCAATATGTATGGTACTACGGTCAATCGCATTTTCCGGTAAGCCGTAACAAAGCCGCCGTAACAAGTTTAACAAAAGCTTAAAACTTTTTAATTCATGTCTATGCTTTGGCATAAATATCAGGCTGAATTGTGTATCACATATATGAACAATTGGACACGCATTAACCACAAAACTGACGCAATACTGTTATTCAAAAATGACATAAATATTGAAGAACTGGACATGTGCAAACTAACTTAAGTAAATACTTCAATTCCTGAATCCAGTTTCGAAGATTTTTCTGAACCGAAAAAAGTATTTTTTTCTGTAGTATAGTTAAGGTGCTATAAGACCTTGCTCCATGGTTAATTTCAGGGCCCTAAGTTAACGGGAAATACCCTACGAATTTAGATTTCCTTGAAAGTGTCGAAGTGTGATCCTGTAAGGAGTTCAGTTTTTTTTCTTTTGAGATATGGAATCCAAAAATGCAGAAACTGAAGCGCAAAAATTGGCAAAATCTATATATCTAAAAGAAAGTCGTGTTCGTTACACTAGTTATAACTCAAGAACGGCTGAACCGATTTCACTGAAAATTGGTAGGAAGGTAGCTTAGAACCAGAAGAAAGACATAGGAAAATAATCCCGTTAAATAATAGAAAAAAAATCCAAAACCTGCTCATTTGGTATAAGGTAAAGTAGAATAGAGTAGTCAGTTGACGGGAGCGAAGCCGCACGCAAAAACTAGTGTATTAACTAAATATTTCAACCTAACTCTTACCTTAAGTTATGCAAGATGATACTAATATTACAAAGAGGTCTGTAAGAGCAAAAGGGCTAAGGGTTCATATAGGGCTATCTCTGAAAGTACTGGACCAGGACTAAAAATACTTTCACGAGTAGAATGCCATTTTATCACTGAGTGACATAGGCATATATATTCTACTTTCACACGAGCGAAGCCCGTGGTACTAACTAGTAATTACACATACCCACACACACACACACACATTGTGTCTACATTTAATATGTGACCTTTCATAATCCTTAGGCTTAGCGTCATGGGGCCTACTATGGTGTGCATTCGGAGACGAGTGGAGTTGGGATGGAAAGTGGTTCAGGCCAGCAGTAGTGGTCGCTATAGCCTGGTCCACCGGCGATGTGCTGCAGATGACCACGACGCTTCCACCGTGTTTGGCGGCCATCTTGACGGGAATTACAGCGCGACATATCGGGTACCTCGATATGCGACATTATACTGAAATTGATGGGTTTATGAGGTAATAAAAGCGCCGCTTAAATTATCTAAAATTAATTATTTAAAAAAAAGGTAAAAAAAATATTATTTAAAATTTTTAAATACGAACTTCTGCCAATGGCGTAGTCTGCGTGAAAGAAGTTCCTCCAAACAAACTTTAGAAACCCATTTCGTCAGCATAGGGAGTAAATTTAAGAAAATCCTTTTTTTTTTTGTATACATAAAGTATAAAAAAAAACCTCTGTGCAAAATTTCAACGTTCTAAATTCAAGGTTTTGACTTGAGTGTTGATGAGTCAGGACTTTGTCTTTTATATATAAAGCCCCCTAGCCAGGTTACTATCATTTCGTTTAGCGTGAAGGCTTGGAGTTGGCCACGCCCCCAATTCCTTTGTTTTGACCACGTGAGTGATCATTGAGATGACGTCAGAACAAAGGAATTGGGGGCGTGGCCAACTCCAAGTATTCACGCTAAACGAAACGATTGTAACAATAGGTTTAGGGTTGAGGTAATATTTTCAGCTACAAATACGAAGAGGGTAATGATAATAATATTTAAAAATTCAATACAAAACCTGGCTCTGCTACCTACTTTTAGAGTATGCCTTCTAAACGCCGGTTCGATTTTTCTTTTTTTTCAGAAATTCAAAAGTACCTATTTATTAATTTGTTACAGAAAAATATACCCAGTAATAATTTTGGGTAAGGGTTCTCTGGGCTGGAACTTGAGCTACATGAAGACGAACTGGAAGCAGGTGGCTTCTCTGGGAGTGCTGCCCTGGACTGCCGAGGTCGTGACCCTAGCTGTCTTCATGAACCTGCTGCTCGAATATCCTTGGCTTTGGGGTAAGTTTGACAAGACTTCATAAATTTTAATTTATCTGATTTATTCTTTTCCTGGTCTTTACATATTGGACTTCAGGAACGTTTGAATGAGTGACCCTTGTTCTGTCTCTCCGACGCGCTGAAAATCAGCGGTATTTCTCTCTCTGACACATGAGCTCCAGCATTTTGCTGAGCGCTGGCCGTTTTGCGCCGATGTGACGCTTATCTTACTTTTTATTATTATAAAGCATCGTTATTATTGTTTTATTTTTGCGGCATGTTTGTCGTAAATAAACTGTCTTTCTTCCCTTCTTATCTTTTTTTGACCGTGGTCTTAGAACGCAAAGGACAACTGAAGGACACAGATGGGTTTTAGTCATTAAAAGTCTGACTTACCTTCTCACTCCACTATAGAGCAGGAGAGAGTCTTTCGATGATTTCGTATCTCCAAAAAACTTATTATTAAAAAATACAACTGATTTCAAAAGGTTTATTTTACACTTTTTAGTTACAGTAGTCCTTAGACAAACTTAATTTGTGGATAAAGTTTTATAGTAAGGTACCTAAGTATAGAATTTAATTGTTAAAACCACTTTTATCTCGAGTACGTATGTTGCATGACCATTCCAATAAGCCAGATCACATCTAGGATACATTGTTTTTATTTAGGAATTTCCGTGCCTACCGTCCATGGCCAAATCAGTTCGATGGTACCTTACAGTGCCGTAAATAGCCTTTTCTGCGCTTTGTGCGAGCTTCTCTAACTGCGCCTTATTTATGTAAACAATACGCCTGTTATACCACTCACTGTGCCTCACTCACTAAAACTCAAACGCAACTTCACTAGTGTAAATGCGTTGTCCACCCTGATGCCTAAGATAATTTTTTGGGCTACTTTGGTCTTCATACTTCTATAATAAAATACCCTGCAAAACCAAAGCAAAATGAAAAAATAATAGTCCTGCCTAGTCTGGGCATTCTTGCGCCCCCTAGAGTCTACGCCCTGTGTCTGGGCACCGGTGGCACCGCCCTATTTACGGCACTGGTGCCTTATAGCCAAAGTGCATCTTAAGACAATTATAACAAACACGGCTAAGATACATTGATCTTACCTTCTGGCTTCATCAAATCAAAAAAAAAGGTTTTTTTTTTCGTGATGTTACTACTACTTATACAGTTTTCAGATTTTGTCCTTGGTTCACGCCAAACAGGATTCTAGGTCAACGGGAAGTACTTACCCTATGAATTTAGGTTCTCTTAAGAATTTTGAAAAAACCTATATGCAAAACAAATATTATTTATCTTTAACACTTCGATCCACAACTACCCAACTTGTTCATACAAAAGTAGACTCTAAACATCGGAATTAAGGCCTATAGTGGCGTGGATGTGAGAGGACACCGGTGTCCTCTGAGCTAGGACAGATTAATAAATTAATATAAGCATTACGAAAGCTTAGTTTACAGGTGTTATAAATAAACCTAGGTCTTTTCGAATATCATAACACTAGAATATTCCAGATACTCGTACCAGTAAATAGGAAAGATTTACTTTTAACCTAACGTTGTTATTGTAACGTTAACGTTACTAGGATCACAAGCTTCGAAATCGAAGCCTGAAAAATCCTCACAAAAACCCGAACATTTGCAAAATATTCTGTACGTTTTGCTTTTAGGGATCCGTTGCAAACAGCAAAATCTCAGTTCTTTATTTTTTTTTTCATCAGGCATCATCATTTTTATTTAAATATCCTTTTTTTTGAGGTGGGGTAACATCAAATAACTCCTCCCACTCTGGGCTCGAAAGAGAGTGTCAGACTTTTACTGACTTAAAGCCACCTGTGTGCTTTCAGTTGCCCTTTGTGTTCCAGGGCGACGGTAAATCATTCTAACAATTTCATAATCCTAATCCTTTTGATTTTGAAAAATCCGGACACAATAACAAGAACTTAGTCCGATTAAGTGTCAAAATAACGGACAAATCTTGACAATTCTGGACGAATGGTAACCTTGATTAAGATCCTATACCATGTACGAATGTACATTGCACCCTTCAATACACGCAAAATTTCCGAGCAAATACTGATTATCGTGTCACTCTACAATAGTCCACTTTGCCTGTAATGGTGGGAATTAGAGTACAATGAACGCTGTTATTAATTCATGTCTTCTACGTAAACGTGAACACGTGAGAGAAATTGTAGAAAAGCGGATCTACACACGTAAAGCTACGAGTACGTCATTTAGTTGCTCTTTAATTAATTATTTACATTATTACGATGTTTGTAGCTTTACTGCTAACCTAAACCAAATAAAATAAATAACTGGTACTTATACTTGTACCTAGTACAATTATAAATAACTGGTACTTGTACTTGTACCTAGTACAAGTACCAGTACCAGGTACTCAGCTTTTAATATTTACTAGATAAAATAATCAGCAGCCCTAGCAAATATCTCAAAACGTAGTAAATTGACTACCTGTTCAAAACTTTCAGTAGCCTATTGAAACTACCCTACTAACAACACAAAAAGAGAATGTCTAGTCCATTACTAAGCCGGGACCACGCGGCTCTATTTTATTCACAGAAAATAAACGTTTCAGAAGCGCTCACTTTTACCAGAAATTTCAACAAGGGTTTAGTTTATCAAAGGCCTTTCATAGAATTATCTATTAGTGACATACATATTTGATATCAAATTTCACAAAGCAAAGTATAAGAATACACGAGTTGCGCTACTCAATAATATTCAATAGCAGATGCTAAACATTTATGACTTTTAAACTGTTCTATTTATAGAAAAACGTGTCACACATTAGTTCTGATAAATCAACGCTCTCATCGTCCGTTATTAAAACGTCCCAACCCATTTATTAGCGAGGGGCAAGTCGGTACAAAAAATAAATTAAAAATCAAGCCCGCAAAAACCACGAACTAACATTCGATAAAACACGAAACACCTCAAACCGTGTAATAAAATAAAATTTGTCACGAACGCTGAACACAATGGAGCGCGGTGTGTGCGCGGTACAAAGCCAATTCAATAAATTCTGGTGCGGAACTCGTATTGCAAAAGATTTGAATGCATTTTCGCCGCGTGACGTGAAGCGTGGAGCGCACATTGAGACGCGCAGCACGCCGCGCGCCCGCTGCCACCACACCACCGCTACGCCACCGCCACGCTGCGTGCGCACACCTGTAATTACGAGTACACGGCCCGATTTTCCGGACAAAGCATCAAAGCGAAAAAGTTTCCAACGGCGACTTTTTGTTTCACTTTCGCGCACTTATTTACCCAACCCTTATGTACCTCGCGCTACATCAACATGGATATTCATTCGCCGATACTGTAATGATTTAATTATATTGGATTTTTATCGTACATGCGACTGCGTAAAATATCAAATGATAAACATGCCTTCAATTTACATGAGTAAATTATATTTGCTGAATAATATTACACGTGCTCACTGAAGCTTGACACTGTAAACGTTTACGCTTCCATGCTATTATTTATCAATGTAAAGAAAAAGTGTCAAGGTACAGTTCAATGATACCGTTATAACATTTTTTTGTATTTACTGTTGACGCTACCTAAAACTCTTTATTTGCTCATAAATCTCTCAAATGTTGTGTAGGAGCTCTGAGCATACCTACAACAACACTCTTTGTGATGCTTTAGCGTTCAATATCAGATTTAATGAGATGTCTTTGTCAAAGGCTTTATACTAATTGACAAATAAATAATGTACTCTAGGTTTTATATATGTACTCGGGACGCGTCTCTTCGGTTCCCTGAAACGAAAAGCGTGAATAACAGAAAAAACAGGAGGTATATTAAGATTCAGGGCGGGTTTTACTTAATTTTTGGTTAGTATAAAGTTTTTTCTAAAACAAAGCTTTCTTTTTCAGGTTTCCTGCTAGGCTCGATCTACGCCTCAGTATCATGTCCTATCTTAATGCCGACGGTGGTGCGGCTTACTGCAGGCAAGAACCTGGCTCAGAACTGGCCGCAGCTGATATGTACCGCGGGTGGGACCGACACAGCTCTCAGTGTTGGCGTGTTCGGTGTCATCCACAGCTTCATCATGTACGACGGCGATGATGCGTACCGGTATATTAGGGTAAGTTGCGCAGTTACTACTCGTATGAAAAGTTTATCTTAGTAAAAGTACTAGTAAAAAGAGTGAGACAATAGATTATCGACCTCCATGTCGCTTTTTAAAATGATTTAACTTTAATTGTTTCCTAGTCTAGTTATTAATTAAACTTCTATAGTGGTACGTGGTGAACCACGTACCGGAAGACTCCACATTGAAAGGCCTCCTGCAAGGTGAACTGATGACTTGGTGAGAGTCGCCGGAATCCAATGGATGCGAGACGCACCGGACCGGTCAATGTGGCGACACTTGGAGAGGCTTGTGGAGGTCCAGCTGTGTACTCTTGGTTGAAATGATGACAGTGAGCCTAGTTTTTATCACACGGCTGGACAAAAGCTTTTCTCCTTCTCATTCCAAACCTATGTGTCCTACGCAATCTCAGGCCTGATTTGACCAGCAATTGTGGTCAGAATTTAGTGCGGTCTTGCTTAAAAAAAAAATAACCCATATAATTTGTATCAACTGTGATAAAACAAACTAGCCTACGCCAGTATTTTGGGTTTGGTCATTACTTCCAAGAATTTTAATGTTATTAATGACATTATTAATTAGTGTAGACAATAATAAAATATATCGGTTTGAATCCAGGTTACCAATATTGATTTATCAAAAATGTGCATTGTTGGATTTTAATTAAAAAGTTTTCATCTAAATCGTACCCGAGAGTCCTATGAGTATTATTCAATAGGGTTTCGGATTTGGTCATCCACTGGAAAAATCCAAACTGAAAGTAAAAGTAGAATTTTGTTCTACTAAATCAATAACTAAATATATTACTAAAAAAAAAAAAACAAATAAGTTATTAATCTAAAAATCGTAATTAATCCTACTGAGTACTTGCCAGAAAAACTCTCCAGTTAAGTTTTGATAAGCTTACAAATCTTGCCAAAACACCGAAGGGCATAAAGTTTTCAACATATTAAGTTGGAGTAGAATGTGGACTAAGTTTCCGATGTTGCAGGCAGCGTGTGCGCTGTTGGTGGGCGCAGCTGGGGGCGTCATCTGGGGCAGCCTGGCACAGTTCTTGCCTCACTCGCGAGACGCCTATCTCACGGAGTTAAGGGTACTCTTCGTCGTGATCGGGGGGCTGTTCGCAAGCTTCGTTACCACGCAGTTCGGCTGGGGTGGTACAGGTAAGTTTAATAATAATAATAACTCATTGGTAAACTATACTGCTTCAGGGAGGGCAATACACGACCACGCGTGATGCGTTTCGTGAGGCGGGCGTTTTCGGGGACTGGAACAAATCCCCGAGAATACATGTCACGTGTCACGGAGCGCATCGACTTCCTGAAGCAGAAAGTTTGTGCATGGGCCAGTCGTATTCGGAGGTATAAGCGTCGAGTCGATCGGTACTCGCAGAATCGAATGTTCCAGAGCGATGAGAGGTGGGTGTACAGAGCTTGGGAGCGACCCGAACAAAATGTGATTGACGGACTCCGCCCGGATATTGCCGCCACGAATGCATTTTGGCGCAGTATCTGGTCGGAGCCCGTATGTCACAGTGAGGATGACTGGATGCGGGATGTCGAGCGTGTATGCGAAGCTATACCAGAAATGGAGAAAGTTTTAATCAACCCACTGGACGTAGCCAGAGCAGTTCGTCAGCTACCGAACTGGAAATCTCCAGGACCGGACGGACTGCACAACTTTTGGCTTAAATGGTATAGCAGCTCACACGCGCTCCTGGCATCTCAATTCCAGTCAGCCTTAGAGTCTGGGTCGTTGCCTCAGGTTTTAACAACTGGTGTCACCCACCTGCTCCATAAGACAGGTAGTCCCGCGGAGCCCAAGAATTATAGACCAATTACATGTCTGTCGACGGTCTATAAACTTCTTACATCCATCCTGAGAGCGAAAATTAATATACACATTGAGAAAAACTCAATTATGTCTGCCTCTCAGAATGGATGTAGGAACGGTTCTCGCGGTACTAAGGAGCTACTCCTCATCGACATGGCCATAAGCCAACAGGTTCGTCGATCCCACAAAGATCTGTCGATATGTTGGATAGATTATAAGAAGGCCTATGACTCTGTGCCACATACATGGCTCATGAGGGTGTTAGAGTTGTATAAAATAGATGCAACTCTACGCATCTTCCTTGAGTCATGTATGGGGCAATGGACCACAGTCCTTCGCTATCCAGGATGTCGATCAATCCAGAGGGACGATGAGCCTATATGGATTAAACGGGGAATATTTCAGGGCGACAGTCTGAGTCCGCTTTGGTTCTGCTTAGCTCTGAATCCTCTAAGCACATTGCTAGAGGAATCAGGGTTGGGCTATCGGTTGAGAAGAGGTGGTCAGGTTCTATCCCACCTTCTTTACATGGATGATCTGAAACTCATTGCCCCCAACAAATTACGGCTGATGGACCTACTCAAGGTAACTGAAACTTTCAGTAGTGCCATCAGAATGGAATTTGGTGTGGATAAATGTGCAGTCATGCATGTAAAGCGAGGGGAGATTATGGAATCTGAGGGGATTCAACTCTCGGATTCCATACAACTTAGATCCCTCCCCTCGACCGAAACCTATAAGTATTTGGGTATGTCGGAAGCGTTAGGCATTAACGTCGTTGACATGAAGCAAACGTTGAAGGAGCGTTTCTTTGGCCGCCTAAAGAAGGTTTTAAACAGCCTTCTGTCAGGCGGAAATAAGGTGCGCGCCTTCAACGGCTGGGTCATGCCGGTTTTAATGTACTCTTTCGGCATACTCAAATGGACTCAGACCGAGCTAGATGCCCTGGAAAGGCACCCGCCTGTCCAGGGCATCTAGCTCTAGCCGTACATTGCTGACCGCAAATCGGATGCATCACCCACGATCATCGGTGATGAGATTGTACATCCCGCGGAAGTGTGGAGGTCGAGGCTTTCTGAACGCAAAGACTCTACACAACCGCGAGGTGTGCAACCTCAGAGAATATTTTCTCAAAACTGACGTGGGTATGCACCGCGATGTGGTCGCAGTTGACAAGGGACTCACCCCGTTGTCCATGGCTAAAGAGAACTGGCGCAAACCTGTGGTAATTACTACTGATGACCGCAAGGAAGTGTGGAAAGGCAAGGAGCTCCACGGGCGCTTTTACCGAGCTCTTCATGAGCCCGATGTTGACTTCACGGCGTCCGTGGCCTGGCTACGTTTCAGCAACCTCTTTGGGGAAACTGAAGGTTTTGTCTGTGCGATTATGGACGAAGTTATCCTAACGAACAACTACCGGAGACATATTATGAAGGACGGAACGGTTGACGTGTGTCGGGCATGCCACCGTCCGGGTGAGTCCATCAGACATATTATCTCTGGTTGTTCTCGTCTGGCTAACGGCGAGTACTTGCACAGGCATAACCAAGTAGCCAGGATTATTCACCAGCAACTTGCCTTGAAGTACAACCTAGTGGATTCTGAGGTACCGTATTACAGGTATGTGCCCGACCCAGTTCTCGAAAATGACCATGCCACGTTGTACTGGGATCGGTCTATCATCACTGACCGGACTATTGTTGCCAATAAGCCGGATATAGTGGTGATAGACCGGTTAGCGCGCCGCGCAATAATAGTCGATGTCACCATCCCACATGACGAGAATCTCGTGAAAGCTGAGAAAGAGAAACAAATCAAATATCTCGACTTAGCACACGAGATTGTCGACATGTGGAATGTAGACTCGGCTATCATTGTGCCGATTGTCGTGACTGCCAACGGCCTTATAGCCAAAAGCTTCGACGACCACCTGTCGAAGCTTTCGTTGCGCGGTTGGATCAAGGGCCTGATACAGAAGGCAGTACTCCTCGATACGGCTCGCATTGTGAGGAGGTTCCTTTCTCTGGAGCCCTAACCACCGGTAGCTTGGACCCTGCTCCCGACACCGGCGGACTACTGTTTTTATATTTTTAAATGTTTTTTTATATATATATTTGTATTCATAAATATTTAAAAATAGAAAAATATGTAAAGAAAAAAAAATAAAGGATATAATAATAAATAATAATAATAAGTTTATTTAACCATTGTTACAAGTATTTTCTTAAACATAATTATAACATAGGTGCTTATCGGTAACAGAAGTTGTAATTTACCAGGATTATTACAATGGCCCCCAAACTAGGCGGTGCCTGTATCTTGGAGACCAGAGTTGCGTTAACGTTAAAATAAAATACATGTTTGTGGTTACGAGTTACCTTAAAATGGAAGACAGAATAATCAGTACAAAGTAAATAAAAGAGTGTGCGTGCGTGTTAGAGTTGTGCGATTGAAGGTGTGAAGGTATATCTGTTTAGCATGAGGTTTAATGTTAGTTAATAATTTCTTCAGTTTCATCGTAAGAGAGGGTGACGAGCATTTTTTTCAACATTTTCTTACATAAGCGGTCATTTGCGCCTTTGATGTCACAGGATTTGATAATTTGGTTATAAACATGAATGTGAGAGTAGAAAGGACAGCGTCTAGCAAGGAGACTATTTGCGTTAGGAAGTGGAACGTGTAGAATGCGTTTTGATAGAAGGTTTTGAAAGTCCGGCCTGTTTTTTAAAGCTCTGTGAGTACGTAGTGTTGCACTTAAGATGAATAATTGCCGCACTCGGAGGACAGGGAATTCATTATAAAGCAAGTCTGTTGGGAACCTGAAAGGCTTTTTTAGCATGACTTTAATAACAGCTTTTTGAGCCCTTTCTATTTATATGAATGTGGTCTTACCAGCACTACCCCAGACGGAGATACCGTACTGGAGCACTGATTGGCAAAGCCCAAGAAAAATCATACGAAGAGTTTTAGTAGGAGTGCAGTCACGTAATTTTTTCATAATATAAATGAGTTTCCTGACACGAGCCGAGAGTAGGTGTATATGGGGTTTAAAAGAGATATTTTCATCTAATACAATACCAAGATATCTATGTGAAGAGCAACGATCTATCCAGGTGCAGGAACAGTCTGTGAGTGGAGGATTCTGATTGCTACAGCATGTGTGGAATTTAAGTACCAAATGTTGTGGAGGGCTGGAAGCAGTAGTTTTGTAAAAGGTGATGAGTTTGGTTTTTTTTACGTTGAGGGTAAGAAGGTTTTGGTCAAGTACCTTGTAGTCAAGTACCTTTGGTCAAGTACAAGTAGTTTATTTTCAACATTATCTTAACTAATATCAGAATTTAAAATTGAGTAGGTATTTGTTAAAATCTAGTATAGCCTGAAAACTTTCTTTTTTGGTTACCACATTGAACGCCATATGAAAAATCGAGTAATTCCATTCAGGTCTTAATGCTCACCGATGAGCCTTATCTCACTGAACCGTCTTAAACACCAGCAATCGAAAAAGACGCGTATGGAAGTGAGCCGCGTGGCCCTGTAGCCAAACCAGATAGCATAATTTTGAAATCCAATAAAAACTTGTAGTTTTGTCAAGGTTATTGCAATGATGCAAGGGTTATTCTTAACAATACGTTAGAAATTATATTTATTCGACTTAATAACGGTAATAAAACGATACAATAATAATACAATATTCATTAAAATACAAAGGACCATAAAATTTTTATCGGTGACCTTATTTACTTAAAACAAACTTTTATGATACTTTCAAAATAATTTATGAATTATATGGCACTCATTTTAAATATCTTATTATTAAATGAATCAGTCACCTTACGAAACATAAAAAAAAATATTGGCTAATTTTGTTAAAACTAAATTCCCATGAGAGCAGAAAAACGCAATTTCCCGGAAGCTGCTCAGCCGAGACGGATTCGACAATAAACCTCTTTCTCAAAGTTAGACTTAACCAACTGGACCGTCTGTCCTGGGTAAACGTGGTCGTCCACAACTTCGAGTGTCGAGTTTCCGATCTTAATAGGAGTGGGCTTCATGGATGTTTATCATGACTGGTTTTGTCCATGTTCATTTTAAGTCCCCCTCCTTTGGAAGCTTTACTGAGGTCACCGAGCATTATACTGAGCTCCTCTGTAGTCTCAGCCATGACAAAAACAACCGCAGGAGAACTAAGGTTACCAACATAGCCCGAAGAATCACCAAACTTAAGTTGCAGTGGGCAGGAAATATTTGCTCGCAGATTAGATGGTCGATGAGGACGAAAGGTTCTGGAGTGACGACCAGGTACCGGAATACCTCCCACAAATGAAGGACGTGGGTAAACGTTGGATGCGGGACAGACAGGGTCGTTATGGTGACATTTGGGGGAAGCCTATGCCTATCAGAGGCCGTCTTACGACAGAAATTATGATGATGATGACAATAAACTATTTTTGGCGGCAAAAGCGTAAAGAATACTCACTCGTCGATTCAGCGTACGATATTGATCGGCTGGAGTAAATCCATAGATCCATAGATCCCGCCGTCCTCGCCGACGGAAAAATTCACAACCCTCTATACGAGGCCACGGTACCCTTTTATAATATCTCAGAAACTGGACGGTAAAAGTCGCAATTTTTTATTTTTACACACCAATTACCGCATTTTAAAAACTATGGAACTAAAATTTTGATGGTAAAGTATGCTAGGCCCACCGGTGGGTCGTAAAGCAGACATGTTAAAGAACGTTATCTCCGGATATTCACATTCGATTAGGAAAAACCTTTTGGTAGATAGATACAATCATTAAATTCACAATAACAGAAAAACATATGATTTCTAAATGGTTACGGATAAGACACGGTTATGAAGACAGAAAAATAATAATATTATGGGGAAAGTTTGTATATTTGTTACTTCTAAACGAGCAAAGAGCTGAACGGCTTTGGTACCAGGGTAGCTTATATCCTAAATTAACAACATAATATAGGACATAATTTGTAATGTGAGAAAGTAATTGTTAACGCGCAGGAGTGCGGGGTGCGGGACGCACTGCCACCATCTCCCTACTCCCTACAATTGTGCCTATATATATTGCTTGTACCGCGGTCTTCAGCGTCTGTGTCTGATACTATTACGCTGTTTAGTTCGCGTAGTAGAATTATATAGATACAAATTGTAAAGTACGTGTAATAAACTTTTAAAAACGTCTCCGAATATTTTCTTCCAGCTCCTATCTACACACAAACAGTCTAAGCCTAGACAGTAATAATTCCACGCGAATGAAGCCGCTGGCAGAAGCTAGTTATTTTTATTTTATTACAATTATCCTACTTTGACAATAACACAGAAACAATGATTATTACAGTACATTATTTAATAACAAAACATTTGGGAGAAGTCCTAAAAATGTAGTGGCTACAAGACAGGCACGATACGTAACACGGAAATCTTAAGGGCCGGTTCTAGTCACTATTTTTTTTGTATGAACTTCGCTCGGGATTATGTCGTCTTCGCGGCCCCAAAACAGCGGTTTTATTTTTATGTAAAAAAAAACAACAACTATTCAAGATTTTTGTTCTTGCGAAGCGCTTTTAAATAACAAGCTTATTTTATTTTTTTTGTAATTTTCAAATAGTTCCATAGCGTAATCTCGTAGATAAATACGTTTGAAATCGTAAATTAGGGTCAGATTCGTGATTTTTTTTTTATCGAGCCAACTAATTTATATCGTGTTTTCATTTTTGCCAAGCCCTTGGCCATATAGTCAATTTTAATAAAAATAAATTTTCATGGTGTTCTCTTTTATATTTGTGGATTTCCATAGGTTTAAAAAAGGTCAAAATGAGTAGAACCGGGCCTTAAAGCCTTAAGTGCAAAGACGGATTACGAACCATGCTCTTTACTGTCGTGACGTACCCTACCTATATGTAGTAAGTATCTACGATAATGGCCCCACAACAAAAAGAAGAAATCTCCATGATTGTAGCAACCTGTTGCTATTTAATAAAAACCTGGTGTTGCCAAAAACTAATAAAAAAGTTACATCGAATTTCCGCAGTGGGCTGGTCACTAGAGCAACAAAAGGGTGTTTCACGATCATAACATGAGCACGAGACTTTACTAAACTAAACACATCGTACAAACGCTTAAATAAGGAATAGTCACTGTTTAGTACTATCATTCTTTTAAGGGGTTCGTGCCTCAAATAGAAAACACGGAACCCTTTTAGGATTACTTCACGTCTGTCTGTCAAGACCCTTTATCTTGAAAACGAGTGGAGGTCCCTTGAAACTGTAAAAAAATCAAGCTTTTAAGTTGACGAAATAGAAAAGATACAGCCATTTATGTCGCAAAAAACTTATATTACGACACTTTCAATTTCCCATTGACCTAGAATCCTGTTTGGCATGGAGTAAGGTCTTATAGCACAAATATAGGAAAAAACCGAAAACTGAATTTGTAGTTAGGACACCAAAAAAAAAACTTTGCGATCTGGAAAAATCTTCGAGACTTGATGCGGGAATCGAACTATTTACATAAATAAGTTCGTTTGTGTGTGCGAGTCCAACCCGCACTTGCCCGGTTTTTTGTTTCATTATGGATAGGCTCGCGTTCGACCACCATCTCACCTGATATCTATATTCTTTGGGTTAGTATTTGCATTTTCATTGTAACAAACTAATGTATTTTCCTTTACTGAAAACTTTTTTACCCACATAATTCACGAAAAAAAAATATTGATTGACAAAAAAAATATATATGGCTTGGGAAAATTCTAGTATAAATAATAACGACAGCCAAAGATGTCTGAAAACTGTAAAGTTGAAAGGGAATTGGGTATCTTGGTATGATTATGTGAAGAGGAGAGCTCTTCATAAATCTAAAAAACTTTTAGTAACATGAAAACTCATGTTACTAAAAGTTTTTTAGATTTATGAAGAGAGGCCTAACAAAAGATGGATGGATTGTATGAGAAGTGATATGAAAGTAAGTAGTCACGCTGTCACTTACTCCCTGTATGTGACAGCGTGACTACTGGCCAAATAGCATGGAGGAAAAAAGCGTGTTGCCCCAATCCGAACTAAAATCGGACAAAGGCCGTAAAATGAGCTATAAATTTCTTAAAATAATATTTGGTCTGTTATTATTTTTATAAACACATATGTAACCCACAAAATGTTATAATATATAAGGAAATAAGGCTGATTTTGAGACGAAATACCAATTCGACAATAACGATGTGAAGGCTTGAACCTGTTAATGACGGATTGCACCCAGCACCGTTAATTGAATTTGGTAATAAGAGACATTCCACGAAAACGACAGGCTTCAGTCGCTTTATTAAATTAATATTATGAACGTTAATTGAAGTTTACATTTAAAATGCAAAATAAATCCGAGATGCAATCAGTTTTCAGAATAATTTATTTCATCTCGTAATTAATTTTTATCAAGGAGATTAATTAAGAGGCGACTTTTGAAATAAATTTCAAATTATAAAATTTAAAAAGCCCCCGATAGAACATGTCATCTTCTTCTTCCTGTCCTTGTCCCTTGTCATCAATATTAAATATTTAGAACTGGTCAAGACGAATCTAATGAGCCCAAACTCGATGGGTTTACTAGTAGGCGTTCCAAAGTTCCATAAGGCACCTCCAAGTTCTATCATCAGGTCCTTGTCATCATGAGAAATGTATAGAACTGGTCTTGACCAGCTTCAGCTTAGAGTTTAGGCTCATTAGATTCGTCTTGACGAATCTAATGAGCCTAAACTTAATGGGTTTACTAATAGGCATTCCAAAGTTCCAAAAGCCAGCTACCAGGTCTAGCATCAGGTCCTTGTTATCTTGAGAAAAGTATAGCACTAGTTATGGCGAATCTAATGAGCCCAAACTGGACAGGCTTACTATGTCAATAAGCAACCCAGGGTTCTTATCTTCGAGCTCCATCATCAGACCAGCTTAATGGCACCAGATTGTACACGAATATTTCAAATATTAGCTCACACATATGTTTAAAATAAATTAAGCACCCATTAAGCGTTTAAAATCCCTACCGCAGTTAACAAACGAGCTGATGATCTTGAATACCTGCACAGATCTTCATAAATTGTAGCTGAAAAGCATCTCGATTAAGCCAGCTTTCAAACAAAAAAACCGCATCAAAATCGGTCCATTCGTTTAAGTGCTACGAAGCCACGGACAGACACACAGACAGACAGACAGATCAAACTTATAACACCCCTCTTGTCCTTCGGAGGTTAAAAAATAACTCAAGCTAATGGTATCGATGGCATTTTGTCACATAAAACTCTCAATGCATGTTTAAATATAAAACTTGTAAAATGGCGCCAAAAAAAGAATAATAAAACATTCGTGTCTAATCGCGACTAATGATTTGTGATAAAATATATGTTTAGACTCTGTAAATGAATGCAAATAGTAATAATTATTTAAGTACAAATAACAAAATGTGTTACTATACTAATGAATTCATGGAGACATGGCGACATTGACGGTTACGACCCAATGCTGGGCGCGCTATAATAATGGTGGTAAGTACCCTCACATTCCACATAACACAGATCTTCACCTGACACGGTAAGTTAGGTAGTTTCTGCACCAGATCCAGGCGAAAGAAGCGCCCGGGTGTCGCTATTGCGCGGACTACTCTAAGGACGCTCTGGAATATACGGTGGGTGTGTGGCCCACTTGAATGAAGCACCGCCGTGTCCTCGTGGGGATAATCGGCGGTGGTGAATTCTCGCGCTGGACCCTGGATCAGGCCGTGGTCCGGAACAAAGGAGATTGGGTGGCAGTTACCTCATTCTGCGAAGCAGAAATGCTAACGAAGGAGACGGCTGCACGTGTGAGGGAACGGACATCCTCTCACCCTAGCCACCGAGACCCTACCCCGACTGCCAGCCTCAGGAGGTTCGTGCTAGCAAACGACGAGCACGAGTAGTCGTTCGGACCGAGCTCGAGTCGTCGCCGGAGCGTAGTGCCTTAAAGACATGTCAGCATAACCGGGACCCAGTAGCGCAGATGCTTACTGGGGCCATAGGTTTACTTCTGAAAGGTTACCGTGGTCCTAGAACGCAAAGGGCAACTGAAGGAAAATAGGTGTGGTTTTAGTCAGTAAAAGTCTGACACGCTCTCTTGCTGCGCCTTTGAACAAGAGAAGTAACTAGACGATTTATCACCTCAAAAAAAGACGTTACATATTAATGCGCTACTGCTACAGATAATAAAAAAAAATTCCTCACAGATTCAACCTGTTTTGACGTTCAATGATGCATTAACAACAAACTTGTGCACCCACTGAAGCCCGGCCTCCGTCTAGCTCAGTCTCAGTATGTGTATTTCTACACATTCTGCTCCTTATATCTTTACAATAGTGTAGCAAAAGTCAGTAATAAAGTCTGGTTAAATCATTTGTTTCGAGCTTTTGCTGTTTTTGTAAACATATTATTGTTTTGTTTAGTTTTGTTTGATCAGAGCTTTTTTTATTTTTTGAAACTTGTAGATCTATGTGAGTAAAGATTTTTATTATTATTAAACGAGAGCTTTTACTTAAGCAGTATATATAAAAAAAATATTGAATTTGAAATTTATTTTTATTACAGAGGTTAAATAAAAAAAAAACAAACAGTTTTTAAAATACAGGATACTTATGAAAACAATATATGAAAATAAATTAGAAACAAACGCTTATGCTATTGCAGACCTTCTGACATCAAAAAGCAATCGCTATTACTTTACAAGAGTGGTACTACTTTGCATTACGAAAGGATGAATGAGTCACCATGAACTGCATACTGACTAAGTACCAACTTATTACAAAGATGAGAAGTTGCTGTGAGCGTATCGTCCGGAATTGTCCACTTCTCAAACTGTCAACCGGTCGCAAAACGTCCACTTCTCACAATGTCAACTTCTTAGGGCTGATTTCACCATTCAATATAAAAACTCAGTTCAACTAAACTGAGCTCAGCGTAATCTAGTTTAAAGACCCGTGTCGTAAACATGGGCGACAACAAAAGAATTGAAACTGAGTTTAGCGTAAACTAGGTTTAATTCATAGCGGTGAAACGCAAAATGAAGCTATAATCTCGATTAGGCGCTCAAACTGCGATTTGTTTTATATAATCGCGATTAGATCTTGGTGAATTTGGCCCTTAGAATGTTCACATTTAATAATGTCAATTTCTCTTAATCCATTTGTCATAATGATAACTTCACATAAGGTTAACTTCTCATAATGTCAAATAACGCATTCGCTAAATACAACTCCACGTAGTCTCTACTTTACAACCAAATAAAAAAATAAGGTTAAGTATATAAGTTAAGTACTTTAATTGGTTTGGCCGGTTCAGTTAACTTTAATTTTTATAAATAATTAACTCTTTCAGCGCCATTTGTGCAGAACTCGGTAATACGTTCCGAAACCTTAAAAATTGTTATTGCTAAACAAATACTAGGTACCTTAATATAATTTAACCCATGACCCCAGTGGGCTTTGACTCAGTTTGGGCCCCTGTGTGGACTCTGTTTGGCTGTGAGATGTAATCCGGTTGTATGTAAAATGGTTGCGGTTATTTCAAAACAGATAACAAATGAAATACAATGCAGAAAAGATTGGGCTTACATTTTTTATTATTTTATTTTAACTTTTCTTTTATTATTCTATTTTAAAACACAAAATAGGTTCCTAAACCAGATGTTACAAAATAGCTGGCGTTCGAACCATGTTTCTTTTTCAAATGCAAATAAGCTGCATTAAGGATATACGAAAACTCCTCAGAGTGCTGTAGCTAGCTTTCAGGGGAGCTTTTCAATCATGTGTTACTAGTTTTTATCACCGTCACTACGGTTTAAATTCGAACTAAATGCAGAAACACGTACAAGAACTCTTTAACATTAAACTTTTATATATAAAACACACACTACTGACTAGTACACTAGTGAGTCTGGCACTAGTGTACTAATTTATTTTTTAAATAAACTAGTGCGCTTCATCATCAACGATTGCATAACTGCTTAGCATCAAGTAGAATCGCAGTCAAGCACTAGATTATAGCAATAAAAAAAATGACAAATATTGTTGCCCTTAAAAAATAAATAACAATGTTGGAATTTGTATTTTTGTGAACTTCAGTGGCTGTTTTAAGTATTCGCAAATGGATTCCTTGTCCATAATGTAATGTAGTTCTGTATATCAAGTGTCTTACAACAGGACAATATATACATAGAATCGCTAGCTGACCCAAGAAACGCAATTTTGCTAAATAAATCATTAAAGGAAAGATTGTAGGGTAAAAAGTCTGTCCTCAGATCCATCAAATATATACTAAAAAAAAAAATTAAAAAAATCGTTCGAGGCGTTTGGGAGCAGTTCCATAACAAACACACTGAAATGAGATTTTTAAATATTAGTTGAAGACTAAGGGCGCCTTCAAATTAGCCGCAAAGTGCCGTGCGACGGCAGCGCGGCCGCGGCGCTGCAGCCGCGCTCCTTTGTTTTTTCATATAAATAAATTACGCGCGGCTGAAGCGCAGTTGTAACGTGGCAGTCGCACGTTTTACTCGATGTAAATATTTGCTGCTAAATATCGCAAAAACAGTAGAATGTTCGGATGAACTGTGGATACATTGTAAGACTGTATTCGGCAACAAAAACTAAAATATGATTTTTCTAAACTTGACACTGGCTAAATGGAGAAACCATGTGAAAATAAAAGAAGGAAAAAAGGGTTCCGTAAAATAAAGTAAAAAGATACTTTTATTTTTCAGAATAATTTAGTTGAGTTACTGCCTTATTTTCTGTACGTCAAACACCTGTCTTTTCCCATGCATTGTCGGTCTTTACTCATGTTTCATTTCAATGATTTAATGTCACGAGAAAACATAATATTTTATGAAACCACGGGACTCTCAAACGCATGCATTTTTATGTCAACGTGCATTTCAAATGTTTACTAAAACCTAGTTTACATAAAAATCAAATCAATAAACAGATATGAGAATAAAAATCATGTTTGCTCGACAACAAATCTGAGAGTGAATCATCAGAATAAGCTAAGATGACGCCTTTATGATAACGATTGTACAAATATTACTTATCAATTTTGACTACTTCCTTAATTTTAATGATAAATTATGCTATTTAATCATAATTTATCGCTTTTTATAATTTATAATTGTATTAATAAATTATTTATAATTCGTTATTTTACATGCTTTTTTTTTTTTAATACGATACAGAAAAAACTTAAAGAAGAAATAAAATTAATATTATTTTGTATGTAGTAAAGTATTTTATCGTTATAAATACCTAATCTTAATAATACTTCATTCTACTTCAAATAATTATATTATATTATATATATTTAGCTATCGTGCGACCACGGTGTAGTTTTTAACCCAAAGGTAACTGTAGAGAATAGCCCTGTTGCTTAAATAAATAATTTAAAAAAAAACTTTTTATAAAAAGAAAATCAAATGTGGACCACGGATTCCCACTGTAAAATCGAGCTTGGATATTGCAAGCAAGTAATTTGGCTGCTAATAATAAACAAAAAAAAAATCAAATATATGGATAAAAGACCGATGCTATTAAATTTTTGCAGCTGGTGTAGCAGTACTGGCATGTAACGCGACAGCGGCGCGGCACTGGGCGAAGGCTGGCTGGAAACTGAACAACAACCCAGCGTCCACAGCCTACCGCGTCATGTGGTCCGCGGTCGAACCCGCCCTCTTCGCTTACACCGGAACCTTTTTTGTGGTAAGTTTATTGATTACAGAACCCTATTTAATGGACTTTGGAAAATAGAAGCCTATGTTGAAAAGGTATTCGTACTTATTCAACATAGCCTTGTAAATAAAGCGCCTATATTAGTTTTGTTTACGATTTTTTTTTTATTTGGCTCTAATTATAGTTAATTAAGTATTTTAAGTATTTGAAATGCGCTATCAAACTGTTACCTGCAGGTCTAAAAAGGCCACTTTGTAGTATGATTCTACAAAGTGGCCTTTTATATGAATAAATTTTTTTATACGGCAATATTTACAAGGAATATGATTCTGATATACAGTGATACAGTGAATTGAGTATGATTCGACTAATTTGTGCAACCATTTTACGAACATTAGAAGAATTGCTTATGATCTGCTAGGAATTCGGAATATGATTTGCTCTAGATGATCTGCTCATGTGACCTTTTTAGGCCCGCTGGTCAACCCACATTTTGGCTTTTTGTTGCTTATCTATACCTTAACTAACTTTGTAGGTAGTACCTAGAGTGAGAAAACTGAAAATTTTATTGTGACAAATGTATTGGTGCACTGAAAAGAATATTTAAACATGCGCCTGTGTTTAGTCGGTCACCTAAAGTGTAATACGTACTCATAGTTCAATCCGTGACAAATAATTATTCTATTTTATGCCTTTCAAAAGTAAATACTGTTAATTCTGGGCTCAAGCCGGGTTGTTTGATCAGTGACGATTTCGGTAATCGCTATCACCAATAGAATGCACGACTTACGCGTGGAGATGCGTGGAGATGCGTGGAGATACGTGGAGATGCAACGCCGCCGGGGCGAAACTCCGCTGCCATGACAAATCGCGGCATGGCGGGCAGAGTTCCGGCGGGATCTCATGGTGAAATGGCGAGAGTGACTGTCGCAAACCCGTACTGCGCACGCCACGATCGAGGCTGTAAGGCCCCTCTTTAGGCGTGACTGGAAAGGCCCCACGGCGTCGTCACCTTCCGCTTGGCGCAGGTACTAACCGAACACGGCAAGTTCGCGAAGTACCTGTACAATATTCGTGCGGAGACGACGCCCGGGTGTCGCCACTGTGCGGAGCGCCCGGAGGACACGGTGGTGCACAAAGTCGAGGTGTGCCCGGCGATCGGCAGCGGCGATCTCTCGCGCCGGGGCTTGGTTTAAGCCATGCTCCGGAGCGAGGAGGAGTGGCAGGCAGTAATACTAGCAAAGGAGGAGGCCGACCGCATCAGGCAATGGCGCACACGCCGCCGCCGCCGCCGGGATTCCGATCCGATTTCCGGCCACCGTAGGCGCGGGCTCGCGGACGGCGGGCAATGGGTAGCTCGCTGTCCGTCCGTCCGGTAACAGACCGATCCGAGCTCAAGACGTCTACGGCGCGCACTGTTCCCGCGCGCCTCAAGGAGTTGTCAGCAAACTGTAGGGGCCCAGCAGGGCCGAAGCCTAGTGGGTCCAAAAGTTATGTGAAAATGTCACCCGGGGCCCTGGGACGAAGGCAATGAATGGAACAGGGAAGGTTTTTAGTCAGTAAGAGTCTGACACTATCTCCCGCCCCACCCAAGGGCGGGACTTGTCATTGGATGATTTTACCTACCATAAAACAAAAAAAAATCGCCAATAGAATGTATCTTGGTTTAAAGTGCGGCGAGTGGCTTTAAATAACGGTTCTCTCCGGCTTTCAATTCTAACAAGATGACTTATCTCACTATATTGAATGCATCAATAACTGGCATTTATGAAGAGGGAATAGTTTACAGTTTACGACAAAGTATATGCATACAAGAGCTTTTAATGTTTTGAAGTGAAGTTTCATTTACGATTTTGTATGGATAAAGTAATAGGTACCATTTTTTACTGTTCTGTAGCGAAATCTATGTCATCACAAATTAACTAATCATGCATCGCGCAAGTAAAATTCTCCACGCGAATTGAACATATAGAACAGCTTCTACGGTAAAATATTAATCAAGCACTTAATATACATTATGTTAATTATTTAAAACACAATACAAGTGTTGTATAAAAATAAAGACGCAATACGGTGCTCCTTCTTTAGGCACCTGCCCCACGGCAAGCGATTATTTCGCAAATAGCGAGTAGAGTTAGCACCTAGAAACGAATTAGCAAGTCATAAAAAGCGAGCGTGTAGTTTAGATAGTATTATTGCTGGATCTTCACCAAGTTTGCAAGTGCGACGAGTGATTACTTACTCCAGTTGCACAGGACGAGCGATTACGTTATCGTACAGTTGACATATTCCTGCGAGCAAGTCTTTTAGTGAGTGTCCTGCCCACCAAGTGACTATCGCTCAGCGACATTTTTCTTTGATATCTCTTCTCGCTTTAACTAGTGGATACAGATTTCTCATAGTGTGAAATACTGAGTACATATGGGCTGGTGCTGCAAAATGCCACCTAGCAACTTTGGACTCAATTGAAAGGCCTGCAAAGAGGCTAATTGGTGATCTGGATTTGGTTAAGTCCAATCTTCAAAGCCTTGAGTACAGGCGTAGGGTAACCAGCCTTTCGGTATTTTACAGTTTGTATTTTGGAGAGTGTGCGCGGGAATTGCATGACTTGATTCCACCATCTTAATTCTATCATCTGACAACCCGACGTATGGCGAGTAGGCACCCTTACTTTTTTGAATCTTTTACGGCCCGGACTAGGCGTTTCGCCTCGTCGTTTATACCACGTACATTGAAAGATTGGAACAGTTTGCATGCTGCGGTGTTCCCATTCGATTATAATTTGGGTGTCTTCAAGACTAGAGTGAATATAGGCTCTCAATAAACTAGTGCGCCTCACCATTAACGATTGCACTGCTTACCATCAGGTGGGATCGCAGTCAAGCACTATTTTATATCAAATAAAAAATACATGAATCTCGTTAACTTACACAGAATATTTCCTAAGCGTTGAGTAACAAGTAGTTGCTTACCCGCTGGCGGTGGGACATGTGCCTTATGATAAAAATAATGATTTCACACGCTATTATAATATCACTATGTGACGTGTTTTATTGCAGATACAATCGGATACAACGAAAGTGATGCTCGTAGGATTCGGTATTCTCTCTGTCTGTCTGGCAGTCAGACTGATCGTGGCATTCGTCGTGTGCTGCAAAATGTCAATTAGGGAGAGATTGTTCGTTTGCTGTACTTGGATACCGAAGTCTATTGTAGAGGTACGTAGCTCAAAAACCATAAAAATATCGGTAAGGCACGGGTGGCTCAGTGGTTGGACGATTAGCTGCTGTGTTTCATGTCGCGGGTTCAATTCCCGTTCGGAACAATCCTTTTTTTAGCCTACAGATAGTTGTTCTGAGGTTGGGTGTTTTGAATATGTGACTTTCCATGTTTGTGAACGCAGCTACTATATAGCAGTAACTCCTAATGCGGTTATGAGCAATTGTGTGTAATAAAAAAAAGAAAACATGTTTATGCCCAAAACCAAATTATAAAACAATGTGAAAACTTTATAATAATAGCGGGTTTACCACTACAACCTCAAGAAGTTATATCCGAACATTATGTTATCAGAATTAACGAAAACAGGTCATCGTGGTTATCCTCAGCATCTTGGTGATCAGATTAGTGAAAAACTCTCGGGCTCAAGACTCATTTTAAATTTCAGGTTTACATATGATCTTGACATAGTGGTTACTATGTCTTCAATAATTAAAGAAGTGGAGCTACTTGCTCAGTAGGCTGAAATATTTGCTAAAATATTTTCCACATTGGCAGCTATCAGTTTCTAACACATCAACATCCACGACCCCGACTTCGAATCCTGCTGAGGTTATGGATCAACTATGGAAAGGGAAACCTATGGTTCTAAAAGGCAAGGCAACTCAAGGTACATAGGTGTGTTTTAGTCAGGAAGTCTGACACGCCCTCCAGCTCCGCCCTAGAGCGCGAAACGTCATTAGATGAGTATCCACATAAAAAAATAATGGTCAGGTCAAATTTATAAACCCCTGTGCCTTCAAGGCCTTCAAAAGGCTTTCCATTAAACGTTAAATCTGTTTAAGTATAGTTTAAATATTGTTTCGGATAATGAACACTGAGCTGACATCGCTTCCAGTTAATTCTTCCTTCTTAATGGATTTTAATGAGAGTCCTTGACCCGTCACCCGAAGGTCATACACAGGTCAAGAAGCTTTATTCTTCATAATTTATAATTAGGTATTACTTTAGAAGTCATTTGTAGTCTTCATCTAGACATTTTGACACGCCTGCTAGGGCTGGTTTTGATTTAAAACTTTTGCGACTAAATATTTGAATTTTAATCAAAAATACTTACTCAATTTTAGGTCTAAACATTATCAAGATTCTATAATAATTTTCTAAGTTAGCTGGCGCGCTGTTGCTTTCAAATATTAGTGTGACGCGGTAAATAAGTTGAATCTTTTGCTATGGTTACGTGCAGCCGCTTCGATTGTGACCCGAAAATCTGTCATAGTACGCGTCAAATAAATTGAACTAAAAGGGCCGTCGTTACTATGGTTACACGCAACGCCACACTGTATTTAACATGGAGCACTGCTCCTGCCTAACCACTTAATTATAATGAAACCTTTTTTCTTCTTTTCAGGCTGTTTTATGTCCAGTAGCAATAAACGCCCTGATAGTTCTCGGCAACCCAGATGACGCACGGATAAAGTACGCAGAATATCTGATGAACCTCATAGTGCAGGCCATACTGATCACGACCCCCATCGGATTTCTACTCACCAATCACTTAGGACCCATACTGCTAAGGGAGAAGCACAAAAAATCTGAAAACGGTAATTATACGGATATTTTTTAACATTATGTTGCAGTTAGTAGTATTTTAGTGGCACTTTTGTGCATAAATAATTCGTGCATAATCAGCCTAATAAGATTTTCACTACTGAGGATCAGTACCTCTACCATGAGTTTTAAGCAATAGTATTCGTCGCTACTCGATATCGACGCCGTAAATATTTTGTATGGCAAATTTTGGTTCTGCAAGTGACCGCTAGAGGCGCTGCAAAATTTGCCATACAAAATATTTACGCCGTAAATATTTTGTATGGCAAATTTTGGTTCTGCAAGTGACCGCTAGAGGCGCTGCAAAATTTGCCATACAAAATATTTACGGCGTCGATATCAAGTAGCGACGAATACTATTGCTTAAAATTCATGGTAGAGGTACAGGCCACCTCAGGCGCATAGTGTTCCACGCGCAACTCAAAGAAATGTTAGCAAAACCATAGGGCCCCAACCACGGCCGGTTTTTTTTTTGTTATGCGCCACTCCCTGCCCTGAACAGGTGCGGTAGGGCCGTTGTGGGCTAGGGCCGCAGGATGATTTTTTGTAAGGAACGCAAAGGGCAACAGTAAAAGTCTGATATGTCCTCTCGCTCCACTCCAGAGCAGGAGAAGTCGTTTGACGATATATACCTCCAGAAAAAAAAATCGGTATCCTCACGATATTATCTTTCTCCGTTTAGAGAAAGTAATGAGATTAGACAAGAGAAGAGAGTAGTAATGAAATTAATGTCATAAAGTAAGCACAAGCACCCACTGATGTACACACATGACGTACAATTTGTAAGTCGGGGCCGTTACCACTACTTGCCCAATGGCAAGTTAAAGTTCTATCATAAAGGTAGAACTACACTGCATACACGTGTGCCATACACGCCGATCTGGACGCGTCGGTCACCATTCATGTTATATGGAAACTACACTTGATCAAAGCCGCACGACGCCACGTAACGTCGTTCTACACATAAATCAGGTATGGCACACGTTTACGTTGGTCTAATATAGTTCTAGCTTTAGTATATTGAATAAATATTACTATGGGGACTTTATTCGATGTGCTCGATTACGGAGATGCGGCGCGTTGCGTGGCACGTCGGGCGGTCCGTCGTACATTGCATTAGATTTGTGTGCGTGTGCGCGAGCGATGACGCAGGCCGCTGCTGCAATGTACGACGTAACGCCCAACGCGCCGCGTCTCCGTAAACACGGCCTAAACCAACGGACACGCGTCTGTCGCGTAATATAGAAGCGTATAATGACGAATACGTGTCTGCTAAGATTCAAAGATTCAGAGCATTTATTTCAAATAAACCATTTACAAGCACTTTTAAAAAGTCAAGAAGTCGGTCTGTCAGAAAAAATAATGCTATTCTAATTTCACATTCCAAAGCGTAAATCTCTACGGAGAAGAATATGCAAGAAACTCCATGAACGCTCTTTTCAATCATGTTATGTATTAGAAATATCTCTCTCTACACGTCCATGGCCTATGCATTTTTAACTCTTCGTAGTAATTATCTGCTCATTATTTAAAGCTGATTTTATTTCTGACCAGATTATGATTTTTTTTTAAAGTAACCTGATTCAGTTAAAAATCTGTGTATCGGCCAATCGCACAAGATTCTTGACAAATGGTAAAAGTTAAGGGGGAAACGAGTTGTTAACATGTTGGTTGGCAAAGATCCAAAAAATACTTTTGCATATTTTTAAAGCTTCAAGCTATTGTAGAATTTTAAAGAGACGTCGCCTGAAAATCTCTCGAAAAGAATAATAATACCACAAATGTTCGATACAATAAGATTAAATTAACTACAAAAGTTTTTCCTAATTTCCGTTGTCTGTAAAAAAACTTTCACGTTAATTTGAAAGTAAAAGACAAGTTTAAAAGTATCACCTCGTATATCTTTGTTTGCTCGTTCACAGAAACCGGTTTAATGGACGAATGATCTTAAACCAAGTTTGCAGTAGCACCTCTATTGTTTTGTATTGTTCAGGATAGTGTTATGAGTACAGAGTTCATTTGTAGTTTAAATGCCTTTTTGTCTTTTTTGGGGTATTCTTGCTCTAAAAGCCTGAGGCTAAAAATTCACGAAGCGGTTTTCACCCGCGGCCGCCATGCTTGCGGTTCCGCAGCTTCTGTAGAATGCAGATAAATATTATTAATAGTAAAAAATAAAGCACATTTCACGCCCATGGTGTGCGCAGCTGTTCGTGGATCCTATTGTACCGGCAGCCGTCTAGAAACCGCATGTCTTGCGAAAATCACCCGCAAGGTTTGCAGGCGAAAATCGTACGACGGCTGCACAACCGCACAAAACTGCGATCTTGTAAGTTTAGAAATAAAGCAGCGGTTTCTTCTACCGCAGCGGGCGTGGTTGAAAACCCCTTCGTGAGTTCTTAACCTTACACTGTCTCTCGCATAAACAGTATCAGACTTTTACTAACTAAAATGTGTTCCTTCTTTCGCGTTCCAGCACCGCGGTTACCCTTTCGAACAATCCCTTGGCCTGGTGATCAAAACTTCTTACTATACTAATAGTTTCTGAAGCCACAGGTTGACTTCTGAGAGGGAAACTCTTGGTCCATGAACGCAAAAGGCAAAGAAGGAACATAGGTGTGGATCCCGACTGCCAGTGTTACCACGTTGTCGTCGTAGTGGGGCTTGCGTGTCTCTGTGATCTTGAGGGCCATGCCGGTAGAACTACTCATGCCGGAAGGCCTCAAGGGAGAGACCAGACCAAGAGGAACACACAAAGGCGGAGTCCAGTCAGACCGCCACAGAGGGTGCGCAGTCCAGGAGCATCGGCACAACCAGCTGTTGGTGGTCGTGGACGGCGGTTTTGGAGAAGTGGGTTCCGTACCGGCCCATTGTGCTGCTCGACGAGGTGGGCAAGCTCTTCGAAAGAGTCATTGCAAACTGCCTCGTCGCGCACCTAGCATGGGTGGGGCCGGACCTTTCGGACGGACAGTTCAGCTTTCACAGGATGCGCTCCACGGTGGACGCCATCGTGCGCGTGCAAGCCCTCACGACGGGTGCGGTGTCCCAGGGCAGGTGTGTCGTGTTTCCTTGGACATTGCCAACGCCATCAATTCCCTGCCCTGGAGTAGCATTGGAACGGCACTCCGGTACCACCGGCTGCCCGACTATCTCTGTCACGTGATCGAGGCCTACTTGTCGGAGAGGTCTACCCCGGTCACCAGGGAGAATGGAAACGTCAAGAGATGTCGTGCGGTGTTCCGCCGGGGTCGGAACTAGGACCACTCTTGTGGAACATCGGGTACGCCTACCCGACGGGGTCAGTGTGGTCTGCTACGCGGACAACACGTTGGTCCTAGCGCGGGGAGAGTAATACCGGATGGCGGTTGAACAAGCGATGCGCGGGGTTGCGATAGTCGTTGACTGGATCCAGTAGTTGGGACTCGAGGTGATATTGCACAAGTCCGAGGTCATGTTTTTCACAGCCCTCGGAGCGCGCCACCACCGGGTTCCCAACTAACGGTAGGAGGAGTTCACATCAGCGTCGGGTCGACAATGAAGTACCTGGAACTCGTCCTCGACAGCTGGTGGAACTTCAAGGAGCACTTCCGACGTCTGGCTCCCAAACTGAACCAGACTGGGGCTGCTCTCGGGCGGCTCCTTCCTAACCTCAGGGGACCAGACGCCTCCTGCCGGAGGCTCTGCGCGGGAATCGTTCGATCCATGGCCCTCTACGGGGCTCCAGTGTGGGCACCGTCGCGTCGCTGCAACAGCAACCGAGGGCCCAGCTGAACGCGTGCCAGAGGGTCATGGCAATACGCATGGTGCGAGGGTACCGAACGGTACCCCGCGAGGCGGCGACCCTTCTTGCTGGCCTACCGCAGTGGGATCTGGAGGCAACAGTCCTTGCACAGATGTACGATAAGCGCATGGAGATGCAACGCTGGGGCGAAATTAAGAAAAACAGAAACAGAGCTCCGATGGGACCTCATGGTGAAATGGCGTCAGCGACTATCACAACCACTTTCTGGGCACACCACAATTGCGGCGATAAGGCCCATCCTTGAGGCGTTGCTGGAAAGACCTCACGGCGCTCTCAACTACCGCACGACACAGGTCCTTACCGAGCATGGCAAGTTCTGTAAGTTTCTGTTCCGTATTCGTGCGGAGGATTCGCCCGGGCGTCGCCACTGTGCGGAACACCCGGAAGACACGGTGGAGCACACAGTAGAGGTGTGCCCCGCCTGGGCAGAACATCGCCGTATCCTCGTGGGGGCGATCGGCGGCAGCGATATCTCTTGCCGGGCCTTGGTTCAGCCCTGGTCCGGATTGAGGAGGGATGGCAGGCGGTCGCCTCCTTCTGCGAAGCAGTAACGCTAGCAAAGGAGGAGACCGACCGCATCAGACAAAGGCAACGGGGCGCTCGCCCCAGCTGCCGCCGGGATTCCGATCCCGATTTCCGGACACCGTAGGCGCGGGCTTGCGGACGGTGTGCGATTGGTAGCACGCTGTCCGATAGTCCAACGTCGATAGGCAACAAAGGAACGGGGTAGGTTTTTAGTCAGTAAGAGTCTGACACTATTTCCCGCTCCACCCAAGGGCGGGATCTAAAAGTATCATTGAATGATTTTACCTACCATAAAAAAAAAACATAGGATTGGATTTAGTCAGTAAAAGTCTGAAACGCAGTCATTAGATTATTTCCCACCTCAAAAAAAATACTAATAGTTTATTATTTTATTTCAGAATCCGAATCATGATAGAAGATAATCAACAAAGAAGAGGAAAGAACATAAGCTGAAATCGAAACAGAAACCAGTGTATGTCGAAGAATAACTTTCCGCCGCAACAAACAAACTATTTTATCAGGCTAGCGAATTCGCTAAACAGAACTCTTACAAATACTGCTGGACTTCAAATGGGAACATTGTCTTGCGCAAAGCAGAAAGTGACAAACAACAACTAATAAACTCCGAAATATATCTCCAGGTACTCGGCAGTAATAATAATATAATCTGTGATTAGGCATGCTTAATTACGTATTATCTTTTTATTTTTATTTGTGTTCCTAGTTAACAGCAAAAATAAACTTACATATTAACTTACATATATCAATTGGTTAATAAACTGGCCGTGGTGGCAGTCTATCGCTCGCCATCACATAATTCTAATGAAAATTATGACAGCTTTCTAGTAAGTATTAATAACGTTTATAACTAAATCTCTTTGTTTGCTTGTTGGGGATCTTATGAAAGACATATTTCAAGATTATTTTTTTAATATAGGTAAAATCATCCAATGACAAATCCCGCCCTTGGGTGGGGCGGGAAATAGTGTCAGACTCTTACTGAATAAAAACCTACCCTGTTCTTTCCCTGCCTTGGATCCGGCCCTGGTATGCATTTTCATACCTCCAGAATAACAGAAACCAGCGAAGTCTGGGTTATTTATTGCTAAATGCCTCTCACGGGCTTTTCCCTACCCAGCTATACCCTACCAGTTTAGACAAATACCTTGATCACACATTCCTAAAAACTAACTTACCTGTAACTACACTTGTGCTGGACACCCACATTACCGATCATAGGCCCACTCTATTGTTGACCCCAAACTCGTGCGAAAATTACGACACACTACTACTCGTATAAATCATGACGTTATTGTGCAGACTCTACAAAACACGGACCCAAATATATTCATGAATAAATTCATCAATATAATAACATCTTTAATTTCAAAAAAACTCAGTTACACAAATTAAAATCCCTAGACGCAAATGAACTATAAAGCCGTGAATATCTCCAGATCTTCTAAAATGTGTGAAAAACCGTGATATAATTCATAATAAGTCTAAAAAAGAACCCGATAATCTAATACTCAGTCTAACCTATACTCGTTATAGAAACTTTTGTAATTCCTTACTACGAAAGTTAAAAATCTCCTATGAAAAAAGTGAATGAGAGAGAACGAGAAATTATCCTAAAGAGTCATGCAGAACTTGGATAGCAATACTAAACGCCTAGGTATTTTTCTGGACCTATCCAAGGCATTTGACACAGTTTCTGTTTCCTTGCTAATCACTAAGCTGGAATTGCTTGGTGTGAGAGGAATTGCTCTGGAAATATTTAAAGACTACCTGAATAACCGAACACAACGTGTTAAAATCAATTCTTATCTCAGTGACGAAGAATTTGTCACCTTCGGCGTCCAACAGGGTAGCATTTTGGGGTTTAGTTTGTTCCAAACATATATAAATGACCTATGCAACTAAAGCTTCCACATTGTAAAATTTTTACTTACGCTGACGATACGGCGTTAATAGTACAGGGACCTACATGGGATAGTGTTAAAACTACAGCGGAGTCTGGCAGTACCATAAAGACCTAGCTAAATTCAAACCTACTTACACTCAATTTACTGAAATCTAACTACATACCGTTTGCTATAAGACGTAATAACTCACCCTCAAATACTTATTCGATTACGGCTCATTTACGTGGGGTTTTTGTCCTAATCTTGCCAGAGCAATCAACTTTAAATACCTAGGTGTACAAATAGATAGTGAACTAAAATGGGATAAACAAATTAATGCTATCACCACCTGAACCATCCGTCTCTTACACATCTTTAAGTCCCTGAGAGAATCAGCGAATCTCGACACTTTAAAAATGGTGTACTTTGGCCTGCGTCAATCTGTGCTAGAATATTGTATTACAGTGTGAGGAGAAGCGAGTAAAACATTCATTCTCAAACTAGAGAGAGCCCAGAGAGCTATACTTAAAGTTATGACTAGAAGCAGAAAACCTTTCAGATCCTCAACAACTCAACTGTATTCTGACTGTAAAGTTCTCACAATACGTCAACTTTATGTGCTCAACTCAGTCCTTAGAAAACAATCCATCCCTGCCCCCTTCCAGCCAAACAAAACGAACCTTCATTCCCCCAAGTACTCCTCATAGAACTGCCTTTGCCAAACATCAGAATCATATCCTGAGCTCTCTCATTTATAGAAATATTCAAAAGCACCTAAACATACTTGATCTGACGAAATGGGAAATTAAAAAGAAACTTGCTGAGTGGCTACTTCAAAAAGACTATGACTTCACAGAATCACTCTTAACTTAATAATAATAATAATAATAATAAATTTATTTATATGGAACAAGAAACACATACAGATATAATCAAATTGAAACGATGATAACAGCAGTAGTATAAAACTGTGTCGCGGTTATCAACGCCCCTCTCCAGGTAAGGAAGTAAATTGTTCCAGTTGCTTAATAACCACAAATGCTGACATGAATTATTATTAATTAATGCATCACATTTAAAAGTAGTAACTACGGTAAGTAAAGTAAAATTTATTTGTGTGGATGGAAGAGTGGTTGCATGCATGTGTACTAGTGTAATTGTGTATGTAATATGTATGTGTGTGTGTGTGTGTGGGGAGGTGTGTGAGTGAAGGATTGTGTGAATTATACTTCCACAAGTTCTTCTGTTTTGTCATAATTTAATTGTTTTAGCCAGATATTTAATTTAATTTTGAGTTTATTTCTAGTTAGCGAGTATATATTTATTTGCTTATTTATTCTGTTGTACAATTTGGAACTAATGTGTTTAAACTGACGGCGAGCTGCATCAGTTCTGCGAACTGCTACACCACATATCCTATCAGATCGGCGTTTTCTACTGCAGATACTCGGATCATACGTAAGCTGGCAATGTTTACGGAGTATGGCCTGCAGTATGAATAACTGTCTTACTTACATAAAATAGCACATACACATCCATGCTCACACGTACATACACACCATTACACACCATAAACCACACACACATACACATAAACTTTCACACTCACAAAATAGAGTTCATTGTTTATTTTTATTTATTTTAAAATTACTTTTTTCTTTTTTTTCTTCATACTTAACATTCTGAAATTGTACAATTGTGGATAGATTGACAGGGTCCTCACTTAATAATTAGGAAATATTAAATCATAATCTTATTGGCCGTTTACTGCCTCTTATAATACAGGTATAGGTAACCTGGTTTAAGAGTCCCATTTATTTATACCTCAGATTTATACCAGCATGTTCAACCATATAATGTGGTTTACTTAACTTTGTATTTCTTGCTGTTAGTATTTTAAGTTTTCTTAACATCTGTACCATTTTTTGATCAATAAAACATTATTATTATTAACTTTATTCCATTTATTATACATATTTGCTATATTTTTAAATATTAAAAAAAAACATTTAAAAAAATTGTGTCCCACCGGTATTGGAAACGAGTCCAAGCTACCGGCGGTCAGGGCTCCAGTTATTATTATTAACCAAACGATCTCATTATTAAATAGTTTATTTATTTGTTATAAGTACCTCGTACTTATTGCCATATTGTCCTCGACCATTGGCTTCCCATCTTTTATAGAGAACCTAAAGGGTCTTTGTGATTAACCATTACGACATGATGAGTGGGTACCGACCACTGCACACTACATTAATTAAATTATACTTTTAAATCCTATTTTTCTTCTCTCGCTGTATGAAATAGACCTCGAAAAAGATTGCTACTGGCTTGCAAATGCAATATACATATATTATATTAGGTGACTCAAGCCCGCCTCAGCAGGCGTGAAATATATTTGGGGTAGAAGAACTCTTTACAAAAAAACTTACAATCAAATATAGCCTATATCACTAAGAAATAATGTAGCAGCAGAAAGAATTTATGAAATAGGTTAAGTTTTTTTTTTTGCTTGTAATTATTCATTTAATCTTCAACATACACATACACATGTACAAAACCTCAAATATTAACTAAACTATTTATACTAAAACCTACCTACAGTACCTATGTACATATAATACAAAAACACAGTACACTCAGGCGTCGAAGTACTCCTCCAAATCGGTTAAGTAGTTCCACAGATTACACACAATCCTACATACAAAATTACAGACTACCTCTTTATAAATAACTCAAGAACGGCTGAACCGATTTGGCAGAAATTTGGTGGTAAGGTAGCTTAGAACCAGGAGACGGACATGGGATAATTTTTATCCCGTTAAAAAAAAATGATCCAACACCCGCTCATTTATTGGTATAAGATAGAGCAAGGTAGAGTAGGATAGAGCGGGAGCGAAGCCGCGGGCAAAAGCTAGTATTAGTATAGATAATCAAGAACGTGCAATATGACATTTTGTGTACTAAATTAAGTAAATGTCATATTGCATGATCTTGATATGTAGGCATAATTCCGGGTTAGAAACTAAACCCGCCGTAATAAAGTTAAGAGACACTTAAATTAAGATGACGTAGATATTTATGTATTAATTCCTGGGCCCATATTAGGGTCAATATCGAGCCAGTGCGCTGATTTTTGTGAATATGGCCCCGGTCGGGGTCCGCTCCTAATTATACGGCTATAACTTGACACTCTGGTAGTGGCAATAGGGTAGTTAACTCATTTTAAAAACTAACTTTATTTCAAAATCGTATAGGTACCTATTGAATAATAATACTGAATCCATTCGATATAGAAAGATGAAACTGTCAGGTAATAATGATGAAATGATGCTTAATTATTAAATTAATTTATTTTGTAAATATGTTTTTCAATACACTTGCTCAAAAAGTAGCCCTTATTGCACTACACTTAGGTATACAATGACACCTGTTACCAAACTGTGACATTTTGATTACCATTACGCACTAGTGCTGTAATGTGGCTATAACCTTTTTGTTCAACCTCTTTGTTCGCAAAGCAAGTTTTGAATACGAAAAAATAAAAATTGTTTGTGGGCTATGGCCGACATTTTAAGATGCGCGCGGTTTTAGTCGTGATTTTTGCGAGTGAATTTATGGGCTTTATTTATTAAATTAAATCAAATACAACAAAAACATTATAAAATGTTACATCCATATTCTATTATCACTACGAATGACATTAACGTAAAAACTTTTCTCGTAAAAAAAAAAAATGACTAGACAATATGATCAAAAGACCATATAGCCATAGCCTAGCGCGTGCCTATAAAAATAGATTTATTTTTTTACTGCCATGTTATGAAAAAATTGACTAGTTTTACCGATGTAATATAAGTTAACTAAACTATTTTTCTTCACAAGTGTATTGAAAAACGTCGTATGATTCACGTGAGTAATGAATGGTTACCGTTCTTGGCTCTCTTAAGACCGCCTCGACGGTAACCCCATACATTACACACTTATATCATAATGTACTATTAATAAACCCTTTTTACTCGTAATTTTTTTGTCAATTTAAACTACTCGTAAATGAGGCCAGAATAAAGATGTGTGTACCAAAGAGTTAATGCAGTGTATGTAGTACATTAGTAAAATGTAGTGATGTAATTTTTAATTATAGAGATTTAAGTTGAGTTATTTCAACTTTAAATAGCCTTTCTTTCACAACAGCAATCATTTTCATTAAAAGAAAGTGTTGCAATTTCTCAAAGTTATCCATTCAGTGATCTTATATGATATAATCTGTTAATTACTTTTATCTAGTAAGAATAAGTTTTACTTTATTTATATTTAGTTAAGTGAGATTAAAATAATAAAAATTGAAATAAAATATTTTCAGAAAATCTTGTTTTATTTATTTTTAGACTTTCAATGTAATCGAAGTTGAAACATCGGTCAAGTGTAAGTCGGACTTGCGCACCGAGGGTTTGGTACAAACTTAACTATGTAAATAATTTGATATCAGAATCAAATCTCGAAGTTTTTTATGACTCGCAAAAAACTAAAATTATTTTGTGACATAAATACAAAACAGTTTTCAGACTTTTACCTAATGGAATAGGAAAAAGTCACAGTAAGTAAGTAAGTAATATTAAGCTTGATAGCTATCCGCATTTCTGAGAAACTGGGTCTTGTAAAATGGACTGTTTTTACCGGCTGAGATGCGAAACCCTAAAAATTTAGTAACAGAAGGTTGTATAATATGTTAACACGGAATAGAGAAAGGGATACTTAATGTTGACAAATAATAAAATATTAGCATTTCCTTGTGTGAACCAGTCAGCCAACGTCTGCAGGAGAGCCAAGGCAAAGGACAAAGCCAAGTCAAAGAACCACCAAACTTAGATAGCAGTTCCGATGAGGAAGAACGTTTTGATTTTTTAATGATATTAAAGAAAAAAAAACAAACATTTTTATTTGACACACAACTCCCACTACTAAATTAAACATACAAATAAAATAAATTCAACAACAACAATTATGTGTCTTTAATTAACATGTCAAGCAAGCATTGTTGCAATCGTTGATGGTGAATCGCACTAGTTTACTAAGAGCCTACTCATTCTAGAATTGTAGACAGCTAAATTATAATAGGACGGGAAGACTGCAGCAGGAAAATTGGTCCAATCCTTCGATGTAGGTGCTCTAAACGACGGGTTGAAACGCTTAGTCCTAACCGTAGAAGTGTCACCAACGTAATAAAAGACATATCTGTGGATTCCCGCTAGATTAAAGACTGCATACCGGAAAACGCTGTTTGCTGACGGATTCAGGACCAGTTAATGTGGCAACACTTGAGGCATTAGAGGAAGCCATTCAGTCAGTCATTCGATAGAAATGATGTCAACGAAAAAAAATTCCTTCCCACACTTTCAGATAAGTTTCAAACAGTATTTAAAAGTCTGTTTCAAATATTCCAAAAAAAACTTCAAGGTAAGTATTGGCAACACAACAATACAAGGCCAAAAATAATAAGTAAATAGGATTGAAAAAAGCAGTCCGGCACCGTGACAATATTTGTAGCTACGTGGGCACGGACCCATAAGTCCTGTAACTAAATTGTAAAAATAATCCGATGCCACAAAGTAAAACTTCCACTGAAAATATTACCTACACATGCCTATGCCATCTGTTGGCATTTTCCGGAACTAGCAAGTGGATTTTCCCTTTCATTAGTTTGCGTACCGACAGGTACAAATGCCTCGATGAGTTTTTCGTTACTCTTGCCAGATGGCGACACTATCACAATTAGTTTTTAGATGAAAATAAAATTAGTTTGGTATAAAAAACCTTTCGAGTGCACAGATATATTATACAAAACCAATTTTATAAATGAAGTTCAAACGCAAACTTGTCGTATAGGATTAAACAATTTATTTTTATGGACCCAGGAATTCGAGTAAGCAGCTGTTTGGTTTTAGTTTTAGGATATATGGGTACCATATAACTACCTCACTTTTTAAGTAAGTGCCATTGCAGTAAGGTACTCTATGTTCTTTTCTTTGGAATCGTAATATTTTATTTGAAATATTTTGTTTACCAAAACTAAAGATATTGATCTCATCTGGACACTATATTCTAGGTCAGATACAACTATTGTGATGTGAATTAGTTTAAGTGATGTGATAGCGTCTCATCTAATTGTCATACGAGATCCCTTCAATTAACAAACGGAGATCAAACGAGTGGCACAGGAGTGCGGCGCGCGCTCGCCGCGGCCGCGCCAGTCCGACCGGACCCCGGCAGCGCACGCGACGGACACTTCATCTGCACAGTCGCAAATACTGAAACACACGTCCGCTCGCACCACGCCGCGCCGCCTCCGTCGTCACCACGCTCCCGTGCCGGTTCAAGGACTCTACGTGATCACCTCGAGGTGATAACAAAGGGCGTTCTCCGTCACGTATACACCCACCTGATTTGTGTACAATTTTTTATCTAAGCTCTTTCACCTTCAACACAAATATCTTATCTCAACCCAGCTTCCGATTGGGTCGTATTCGACATTAGTGAACATATCGGTCAATGTTTGAGTGAAACGCTAGAATGAACTTGGAAATCGTTTAAGATGAAGACGCGCGATCGTCGGTCAAAACAGGATTTTCGGGGAAAGCAGGACAAGAAAGGAGTGAAGCAGGAGATCTCTCGAGGAGGCAAGCGGCAGGCGAACAGTGCTGGTGTCGCGGAGACAGCGGCTGAGGAGCGAGAGAGGACTAAGCGCTCTGGCGTGGAGGCTGTCAAGCTGCACCTGCAGGTGACAGGCGACGTCGGGAGGACATCTAGATCTGCTACATCGGTACGTTTATATGATTTAATACTTAGATACTAGTCCCAAAGAAGTGAAGTCATAGGTAATCTAAATTCATTGTCGTGTTTGCACATAATAATAAATATTAATGTGTCATTTTATAACTATAAATTAATTCACAAGGAAATAGGTACATATACTGGTTAAAAGGAACGATTGCCGGCGATCCTCGTGATTCTGACGTACCTAAGTTCTGTTGAGAATCGTAGACAAAACAATCAAATTAGCGCTTCCATGTAATACGCTTGTTAACAAGACTACAGCACGCTCATTGATGTACCACAAATTATAATACAATCGAACATGGTGTGGCTGACAAACATCGTGGGAGCTAAACTATGCTTGATTTTCTGTAAAATTTCCAACGTCTTATATCATAGAATAGAACTTCTCCTGCCCTGGGTGGAGTGAGAAATAGTAAAAACTCAGGTGGGCCTTTATTCCTTCAATTAACCTTTACGGGCCAAAGTTTTTTTTTTATTTTTATAGATATATTCACGTTTGACCACTATCTCACTTGATTTTAAGCGATGATGTGATCGTCGGTAGAGCTCGCTTGCCTAGAAGTAACTTATTTACTCTTGACTTATAGACCCCTAAGTTGCAGCTCTCCGAAAAGGCAGACTCAGGCAGGGATATCCATTCCTTAGCTGTACGTCAAAATGTGTTCCCAAAACGTATTGTACATATGAATAAGATGTTCATAAAGTATCAGTGGCACAACACCGTATATGTGTCCGATTATGGAACGGGCTGGGCGGATTTA
This sequence comes from Leucania comma, assembly GCA_958295575.1. Taxonomy (NCBI): domain Eukaryota; kingdom Metazoa; phylum Arthropoda; class Insecta; order Lepidoptera; family Noctuidae; genus Leucania; species Leucania comma. The sequence continues at coordinate 12,361,849 of OY282468.1, forward strand.
AATTGTGCAATTCCACTGCACATTTTCCAAAGTGTAAACAATAGAAAACCGACAGGCTAGAAATTCAGCGGTGATGCTCAAGACTTTGATGCTTCGACTCGACGAGTCCATCATTGCTGACGATTTTCTTGGCTCGCTTCTTAATCGACGCTAGCGCCCCAAGCTGTTTACTTTATCGAAAAATCCTTCAAAAAATTCACAAAAAAAATAAAATTATATTTTCCTCAATTTAAATAGATACATTAAAATTTGAGTACATGAACTCATTTTTATCATAATACTCAAGATAAATGATAAATGCAATTGTTTTGACTTTGACGAGAAAACCATGTGATCCATTTATCACATTCACGAAGATCGTGACAAACGAAGATTACCTGCCGATGTCGACACATTATGGTTTCTGAGGCTTACGGCTCTTATCACCGGCCCTTTGGCGGAATGGCTGAATATCCATACTAATATTATAAATGTGAAAGTTATTCTGTTTGTTTGTTACGCTTTCACGGTTAAACTACTGAATTGATTTGGATGAAATTTGGTACGAAGCAAGCTTGAACTCTAAGGACGGACACTGCCTACTTTTTATCAGTCTTCGACTTCAAATTCGCGTCTGTAATATCCAACATTCACCGCTGGCAGAAGCTAGAAAATACCTAATAATTTGATACACAAATCTCAGTTACTTGCTTACTAACGTTGGATTTTTTATCACCACAGGCATTTTATCGCCCCTTTTTAGGAAAAACATCGTAAGCGACAGTAACGTAACCCAGGCATACGTGCCCCAGTCCGTAACGTGTCTCGCTTGCAAAACTAAGAAATGCATTTAAAATTACATAAACTATACAACGTAAAGTTAAACTTGCGTTGAATTTACATCGCCGTCATACTCATAAACTATCCAGATTGGTTCAAATAAGCACAAAATTTTAAATTGGTGTCTTAGTTCTGCAATTAGGGCACGTTACCGACTCAGGCATTGGTTAAACATATCTTATTATTCAAATAATTTATTATCTAAAATAATTCGTGCTATTTTCACATTTTCATAAATACTTATTAACAAAATTATGAGAGAAAACACATTCACGTAAAAAACGCATATTGGCGCTTACGATGTTCCCTGAAAAGGCTCGGTATCTGTAAAAAAAAAGGAAATACCCTTACGTCAGTTTGCTTGTCAATATCTAAAGAGTTCAAAAGTAGCTCAAAAGTATTTAACAAACATTTAAATAAAGGAAACAATAGAAACTAATTACTCGTAACTTGCTTGTACAAACGTTAGTTATATCAGCTGTAAAAATATCATATTACACTCGAATATAAATCATTAGCTACTGTACTAAATTCATTGATTCTCGATAATAAATATTAAGAGGTTCACTATTACACTAGGAAAAGAAAAATATCTGGTACTTAGAATTGTTCAATTTATTTGCACTTAAAGAAAAGTGGAATGACTTTATATTAATTAAAAGTACTTAAAGGTTAATTGTCATTATTAATGTTCAATCAAGTAATTGATAAAATCTAACATTGAATAGAATTGAGAAAACTGTAGATTGAGTCTGCATTGCGATGCATCTCCGAAACGTAACTTTTAATTTATCTAAGTGCATTCTAAGGAGTTTTTGCTCGTACAGTGCAATGGTGGACCTCAATACAAGTTAGCAATCGCAGTGCATTTTAATCATAGTATACGAGTTGAAGAAAGTGGTGAAACCTGCCCAGCGAGCTATCCAATATGCCTGACACTAGAAACGCGTTGGTTGACGTTAGTATTACGATTTATTATGTAGTTTTACTTAATTTTTATCATTGTGAGTAATGTACGTGGGTGTTTGTTTAACGTAGTTTGGTTTGTTTTTATCAACATGAAACATTCCACAGTCATGAGCCTGTAAAATAATTAAATAAATTAAGAGTACGTAAACAAGACGCTGCTGTATGGAAGAGTCCAATAAAAATGCATTAAGATGAGGCACCATCACACTATCTCACTAATATTATAAAGACATATTTATGTTTGTATGTGTGCATATGTATGGCCGGTCTAGTGGTTAGTGACCCTGATTGCTATGCCGGAGGTCGTGGGTTCGATTCCCACCCAGGACAAATGTTTGTGTGATGAGCACGATCATTTGTTCTGTGTCTGGGTGTAATTTATTTTTAACTAGCGACCCGCCCGAGCTTGCACGGGTGCAATGGTGATATTAAATATATTATGCATGAATTATACACATAAACTTTCCTCTTGAATTACTGTATCTATTTAAAAAAAAAAAAAACATCAAAATCAGTTGCTTAGTTTTAAAGATCTAAGCATACATAGGGACACACAGCGGGAAGGGTCTATGTTTCATACTGTAGTGATATGAGATTATTGTGATATGTATGTATTTATGTCTGTCAGTTGTCAAGTACTCATAACACAAGCTCTGCTTAGACTTGACGCTTGCTTGGGGACTAGACGGTGTTAAAATATACATATACACCGTTAAATTTTGTTCGTTTTACATGTTGAACATAGCACATGGGTAAACCATGACCTGAAAAAGCACACAGCATAATACTTTTTAGCCAGAGGGTATGTTCCCTTGGACTATTTTCTTACTTTTATCTTAATGCAATCGTTGATGGTGAGTTGGACTAGTATATTAAGAGCCTATTCACTCTAGTCTTGAAGACACCTAAATTATAATCGAACGGAAAAACCGTTGCAGGCAAACTGTTCCAGTCCTTCGATGTACGCGGTATAAACGACGAGTCAAAACGCTTAGTCCGGACCGTAGAAGTTTCACGTAAGAATGGATATTAACCGTACATATAGCGGATTTGGTCTAGCTATTATTATAATAACTTGGTACTTTAAACGAGTAGATTTACAGATGAGTCTTTATATTGTTTCTAATTTTCACAGTTGTAATGTATTGTGAAGTGTCGTCTTTAATTGAGGCAAGAATGCAAAGATGGCCGATGTTAGAGGGAATTAAAATTCATGTCTTTTTTTAACCGACTTCGAAAAAAGGAGGAGGTTCTATGTTCGGCTGTATGTATTTTTTTTTTTTTTTTTTTTATGTATGTTCACCGATATCTCGGTCAATTGTGGACCGATTTCGAAAGTTTTTTGTTTTGATTGAAAGATTATACTTTCGAATTGGTCCCATAAAAATATCTTTTTGATCTGATGATAAACTTCGAAGATATAGGACGAAACTCTTCAAAAATTCATAGCAGAACTGTCGTTTGTATGTGTTTGTTCGCTGATATCTCGGTCAATTGTGGGTCGATTTTGAAAATTTTTGTTTTGATTGAAAGATTATACTCTCGAATTGGTCCCATAGAAATATTGTTTTGATCTGATGATGAACTACGAAGATATAGAACAGAACTCTTCAAAAAACCTTAGCAGAACTGTCGTAACAAGTAAAATTGCTTTGTTTATACATGTAGTCGGTAGCTGACTAAAGGAAAAAGGGGACGGGTACATAGAACTGATCTGATGATGAAGACGGAAGGTAGGTAAGAGCCAGAACTTTGTAATAAATCAGCGTATCCTAGCCGTGTTTGGTATTATTAGAATTGTCATGATGATTTGATGATGAAACTGAATGGCGGAAGGTACCTATCTATTTAAGTTTGGCTGAGAGGTACTTCTACTAAAAAGTGTGAAATAAAAAACTTTTTACAAAAAAAATACAACCGACTTCAAAAAACACCAAAAAGTGCAAAATAACTTTTAATTTCGGAAGTCGGTGTTAAATAACGAAGAGACCAAACTATTAAAAAAACACCGACTTCCGAAATTAAAAGTTATTTTGCACTTTTTGGTGTTTTTTGAAGTCGGTTGTATTTTTCTTTGTTTTTTTCACAACTATCACACAACGTCGTCTAGATCCAAGCTAAGCAGTGCTTATGTTATGGGTACTAGACAGCTGACAAACATACTTATATATTGCTAAATACATACATATCACTACATAGTATAAAACAAAGTCGCTTCCCGCTGTTTGTCCCTATCTATGCTTAGATCTTTAAAACTACGAAACGGACTTTAATGCGGTTTGTTTTTTAATAGAGTGATTCAAGAGGATGGTTTTTATGTATAATATACATGCATATTTTATTTAATATTACTATTGCACCCGTGCGAACCTGAGGCGGGTCGCTAGTTATAGATTATAGATAAATTACACCCAGACACAGAACAAATGATCATGCTCATCACACAAAAATTTGTCCTGGGTGGCAATGAACCCACGACCTCCGGCATAGCAGTCAGGGCCACTAACCACTAGACCAACAGGCGAGTCAAAAACGTAATAGTTGGTACATAAAACAAGTACACAAACTATCCGCCGAAAGCATAGGAATATTATAATTATGTTTTAATGGGAATAAATATGTTTTAAATGCCAGGAATAATCAGAAAAAAGGGGCAATAAAGATTCCTTGCAAACTTACCTACGTGAATAGTATGATTCCCGAATCAATACCCGAATACTTTCTAAATATAATATATAATAATATATTTCCACAACTATCACACAACACCGTCTAGTCCCAAGCTAAGCAGAGCTTGTGTTATGGGTACCAGACAGCTGATAAACATACTTATATATTTCTAAATACATACATATTATAGATAAATAACACCCAGACACAGGACAAATGATCGTGCTCATCACACAAATATTTGTCCTGGGTGGGAATCGAACCCACGACCTCCGGCATAGCAGTCAAGGCCACTAACCACTAAACCAACAGGCCAGTCAAGAGTCAAATGGCAAGAAAGTAATTATTATGTGATGTAACTAACTAACTAACTAGAGAGCAGTGGTGGCCGAGTGGTAACGGTCCCGACTTACGAATTATAGGTCGCGGGTTCAAGCCCAGCCAGGAGCATTACTTTTTGTAATTTATTTAATCACCACTGCTCTCAAAACGGTGAAGGAAAACATCGTGAGGAAACCGGCATGTCCTAGAACCAAAAATTTGACGACATGTGACATCCACCAACCCGCACTGGGCCCACGTGGTGGATTACGGCCCATTCCCTCTCCTAGAGAGGAGGCCTGTGTTCCAGCAGTGGGGACGTTAAAAGGCTGATGATGATGTAACTACAAAATGATTTTCAGAATTTTTCGTCTACTTGTGCCTTAGCTTACATACCTACGTATTTTGACGAACGATAAAATATGCGCTTAAACAGAGCGTAAACACCCTTATCTCTAGATTGCGACGGCTTAGAGGTTTGATTTTTCACTGCTCCAACTGTCTACCCCAAAGATAAGAATTTGATATTAATTTCATCACAATACCTCCACGCATTACTGAGAAAAAGAATCTTGACAGAATGGTAACAAAGAGATATTATGAAGTTTCCGTTTATTGGGACTGAAGTACAGAACCCTGAAAAGAACACACAACTGTCGAAAAATTCGCATTTTTATTGATCGTGTATAACATGTTTTTGTCCTTGACTAATTTACTGATTTAACATTATTCACACCTTGGTGTCAAAAAAATCTTTCAATGTTTTAACAGTAACTAATTGGTTGGGTATAAGTTGGGCATGACTCCATCACATCCAACTGATAAACTGATACCTATATTATTATACACCGTTAAATTTTGGTCATTTTAATCCCGCGGAGGGTCGATTCGGTACATGAAACCCTATCGATTTGTAAAGATAAAAATTAAAAATAAAGATCTTTTTTTTTGAAACTCGAATTAATTTACGCATGTACGAAATTGATTTCTTTAAGTAAACGTCAGCTGATCGAGGTCAATGAACTGTAGGTAGTTTTTTTTATGGTAGGTAAAATCATCCAATGACAAATCCCGCACTTGGGCGGAGCGGGAAGTAGTGTCAGACTCTTACTGACTAAAAACCTACCCCGTTCCTTCGTTGCCTATAGTGCCGGGGCTGAGCCTTCCTCTCAGAAAACGGCCCTTGACCCCAGCAGGCTTCGACCCTGCCTGCCTGCAGTTAGCAGGCTGGGCCTCTACGGTTTGCTGACAGCTCCTTGAGGCGCGCGGGAACATAACGCGCCGTCGACAACTTGGGCTCGGTCCGGTCGGTTACCGGACGATCGGAGAGCGTGCTACCCATTGCACGCCGTCCTCAAGCCCGCGCCTACGGAACTGTAGGTAGTTGTTAGTACACAACGACCGACAACTCCCTACAAGCTCATTGACTCGTTTACTTAAAGATATTAGTTTTGTACATGCGTATACTTTGATTATATACCTGTCTAGATAGAGCAATGCTAACAAACGACGCGCTGAAAATGTCTCCAATTTCGTGATATGTGTGAGTACCGCTCGTGTACTTATTGTCGTCAAACTGTCAAGGTGTGCGTGTTTAGGGATGCCTGCTCCAAATTATTAACTTTCCTTTTCTCCATGATTTATTATGATGAATGTTTAACAAAATAGGTCGAATAAAATAATTATTTTGTAGATTAAAGAAAGAAAGAAAACATATTTATTAAGAACATTCTTAAAGAAACACAATACTCCAGTTAAATAAGTACATAAAACAAACAAATTAAAATCTATAAATTCCGATGTGTGAATATAGCAAGAATGTGTGACTCACGGCTGCATCAAAAAGGCCCAATTCAGCAAAAATGCCAGTCAAGTAGTGCCTGATTAGTGTATCATTCATCATCATCATTTCAGCCGAAGGACGTCCACTGAACATAGGCCTCCCCCAAGTTCCACCACAACTAACGGTCCTGTGCGTCTCGCATCCACCGCATTCCCGTGACTCTCACCAGGTCATTGGTCCACCGTGTAGGAGGCCTCTCAACACTGCATTTGAATTGAGAACTTCTTATTTTTCTTGAAGTCGGTAAAATAGCCATACTGCATATCGTGCCTGATACCGAATTACCGATCCCTTCTTTAGCCGTCGTAATCCCTTTTTTGTAAATACCATCATAAGTGAAATGTCTGGAACACACGACTGAAGCTTGTGAGGTTTCTACTGGTCTTTATTTCGAGTCTGCAGTATAATGTCTCTCCAGCAATTTGCTAGTATGGGATCCGTAGGCAATCTATAACCCACAATATTAGAAAGTAACTAACAAAAATACTACACATTGTAATCAATGAAAGAATATTCAGGAAAACCTTGCAGTATCATGGGTTCTTCTTTTTCCAATATGACGTCAACCTCGTTATTACTGAAACCCGGGCTTTTTTGAAAACGTTTTGAGCTCAGTCAGTTGACCCGCTGCCAGAAAAGAGTTACTAATATACGTTGGCGTATTAGGCGTATTAAACAGGATGACAAATCGTATTAGGCGTTAAGGAAACATGTCTTAAGTTGCAGGGACTGGCGGAAAATGTATTAAACGTGATCGTATTAAGCGGGTTCTACTGTATTTAGTGCATGACGTCATAGTTTTCTTTTATTTTGTAGGTATAGATTTTTACTGATCAAATAAATACTGTAATTTTTAAAATAATAATGTTCTCTTGATCGAAAGATGATGTAATGGTATTTGTATTTTGTCTCCCATAGTTTGGCCAAATCTCCCTAGCAATAAACTGACAACACTAGCAAATCAGACTAAACTTCAAAATAACGAATTAAAACATCGTGTTTTCTTAATTAATAGTGGTATAATTACAAACCTTACCGATGAAAAGTGATCTTGGTGTTATTAAACGGCTTTTCCGCATAATTGCGACACAGTCTGATAGAACAAACCGGCATAATTAATTATTTTTCGTGAGCACGTCATCCTTACGTATTCAAAATGACACTGACGCATGGGAGAAGCGAGTCTACCAAATTTGGTAGACTTTTTTTGAGCCGTTTTAGTACGGCCAATGTGGCATCTAGACAGGTATATAATCAAAGTGCGTATATTAATTCGAGTTTTAGAAAAAAAGTACTTTATTTTTTAATTTTATCTTTATAAATCGATAGTGTTTCATGTACCGAATCGATCGTCCACGGGATTAAAACGACCAAAATTTTACGGTGTATATACCTTATTTTCATCCTGAGAATCAGCTCACACCGAGACACAACTAAACAATTCTTAAAATAGTGTTACAATTTTGAACTTTATTTACTACCAAGTAAGGTAGATTTTTGAGTGACAGTAATCGGGTATACCCTTCGGAATTTGAATTTGAATTTATTCGAATTCTCTCTCCTACATTTTTAGATATCTGTCCATGAAATATCTTTCAGGACAAAAATATGTCGTCTCGTTACCAAGTAAATATACGAGTACCTACCTACGCGACAAGAATTAGAGGTGGAGTATGACACTCTAGTTAAAACGCCAGCCATAATCGACCGGCCACTTCAGATAACTGTAGAGAGCAGATTAGAAATGAGAAAATTTGATGAACAGTAACAGGAAAATATAATATATCTGTTGTTTGTTCTACAAATTATAACGTAATAAAGTAAATAATAATGCAATTCAATATAATAGGTTACTTCTAGGCAAGCGTGCTCCATCGTCGGCCACAGCATCGCTTACCTTCTGATGAGTTAGTGGTCAAGGGCGAGCATATGCATTTAAAAAAAAATCAGTTTCAGTTATTCAATGGCGTGTTTACCATACTTACCTGTTATTGGAATCCATGGTGCTTGTTAACTGGGCTCACCCTAGTAGGCATTTAACTTCAAGTGTGTGTGTGTGGTCAAATATTTTTTATAAATTTTTTTACTCCAAAATTAAGCCTTTGTCAATGTTTTAGCTTATAATTTTTTTTGAAGTGATTTAAAAAAAAATATTAAAATACTGCTTCAAATAATTTAAACATGACTCCATATATCAGAGACAAAGTGACATTAAAGTCTATGACAACAAACGTCATATCAGCGAATGCGTATAGTTACAGTGTGACTGCACCTCTCAACTTAATAGTTTGTTATCATAGATTTTGACGTCACACCAAGCGCCCCAAAATAACATGTGCTTTAACTACCCTACCCTTTTAATCTTTTGAATACCGTAACTAGAGACACAATAGAAAGACAATAGGTTTGCGAACGCGGGCGTTCGCCTCGGGCTTGAGTAATTAATTATTCGATGTGATTTATTTAAAAAATAAATGCATATTCCTTAATGTAATTGTCCATTTGCCTATTGGCCTGTTCTGTCTCCTGCTTGATAAGGAGGGAAGTAGTTTTGGTTTTCTTACTCCTCAGCTGTTTTTTTTAATTACTTCGTAACACTCGTCGACCTTTATTGGCTCTGACTTTTAGAAGTTGCAGTATTTAGAAATAATGTGGAGGGCTTGCCCCAAAAAAATTACCTATGGCAGGTAGCACGCAATATGATCGATGTCTGTCTGTGATCAAATCTTGCAAATAAAATTTGATCCACTTCCCGGTTACTGATTGAGCTGAAATTTTGCATACATGTATAAATCACGTGACAATGCAATATTTTGTGCTGGAGTATTGATAGATGCTGATCTAATGATAGAATAGGAAGGTACCCCATCGAGTTTGGATTCGTTTGATTCGTTTGGAGTTGGAAGACAGCCATAGGAACTCGGTAATAAGCTTATTATGATAAAACTATTATATTTGAGCTTTTTAGAATGGTCTTGGCGTGTATTAATTACATAGGTATATACCGTACTATAAAAGCTTGCCATGAAAGATGATTTTCATTGAGAACTTGTTTATGAATCATTTTGAACAGAGAAATGCTGTCTCGGCCTACTTCGTAGTAAAATATTATCCAGTCAACAAGGCGAATCTGGGCTGATTAATAAAGATACAGCGCAAACTTGCAGATTCAATAATAATAACAACAGGTTTTTTTTTTATGGTAGGTAAAATCATCCAATGACAAGTCCCGCCCTTTGGTGGAGAGGGAAGTAGTGTCAGACTCTTACTGACTAAAAACCTACCGCGTTCCTTCGTTGCCTATCATGCCGGGGCTGAGCCTTCCTTTCCGAAAACGGCCCTTAACCCCAGCAGGCTTCGACCCTGCCTGCCTGCAGCTAGCAGGCTGGGCCTCTACGGTTTGCTAACAGCTCCTTGAGGCGCGCGGGAACAGAACGCGCCGTCGACGACTTGGGCTCGGTCCGGTATGCTACCGGACGATCGGACAGCGTGCTACCCACTGCACGCCGTCCGCAAGCCCGCACCTACGGTGGCCGGAAATCGGGATCGGAATCCCGGCGGCGGCTGGGGCGAGAGCCCCGTTGCCTCTGCCTGATGCGGTCGGCCTCCTCCTTCAATAATAGGTACAGAGATAACAACTGCACAGATAGCTATAGTTATTATCTTTGACTAGCCTGTTGGTCTAGTGGTTAGTGGCCCTGAGCAAATGATTGTGATGAGCACAATCATTTGTTCTGTGTCTGGATGTAATTTATCTATAATATGTATGTATTTAGAAATATATATATATGATTAATTATCATTTGTCTAGTACTCATAACACAAGCTCTGCTTAGCTTAGGACTAGACGGCGTTGTGTGATAGTTGTTGTATATTATATATCTCAGTCAAAAATTATATTGGCGAACACCACTTTATAATTCTTCTGTCCTTTGGTTTGTCACCTCCAACTCCTCCTTAACGGCGTGACTGATTTGGGTAAACTTAAGTGTGTAGATATATTTGATTGAGTCCACGGACGGTTATAAAATACAATTGAATTCGGTAGGTAGCGCTGTCGGGTTCTTAATATTTTTCTGACGAAAAACCAGCTTTAAGGCAAGACAATGTCTTCGGGGACCGCTAGTTATTGTAAAGAAGTAAACCGCTAAATTGCAGTAACATAAAATTTGTTTGAAAATATAGGAAGTACAAAAATAATGTATTGGAAACACCATTCAATCGCTTATCTGCCATACGGCTCATAAAACTCACATGTAGCGGCCTTTCCATAACAACACCGGTTTAAATGAAAATCTATTTAAAATTTACAAAGTGTACATTTATGTTTAATTTTCTCATATGCTTCAAAACCAATATATTTTCCGACTGCCTGTAAAGGAAACCAGTTTATCGCTTTCTCACTGATGCATATAGATTGGGTAATTGGAACACGATAGCTGGATTGAGATGAGACGAATTCTGCGTTATTGGTGCATTTTACTCGCGTTAGCAGCATAGCACTAGCATCAGGCTTATAATGTTCCCACTGCTGGGACACAGGCCTCCTCTCTAGGAGAGGGAATGGGCCGTAATCCACCACGCGGGCCCAGTGCGGATTGGTGGATGTAACATGTTTTCAAATTTTTTGGTTCTAGGACATGCCGGTTTCCTCACGATGTTTTCCTTCACCGTTTTGAGAGCAGTGGTGATGAAATAAATTAAACAAAGTATTGAGCCTGGCTTGGTTTGAACCCGCGACCTATAGCTATACACGTATGTCGGGGCCAGCGTTGCCAGACGTTTGAATCAAAATTAAATATCCCGCGCGGGACACGCTTAGTCCCGCTTTTCAAGGATAGCTTGACCGTGCAGCGCGCTGAGGAGGTACGGCCTGGTGGCAAAGACAATATGAACTGGCTGCCCGCCGATAAAGTAAATCTGATTTATAATACTTATCATATTTTTATTCAAATAAATTTTCTATGGTTACTTTTGCTATATAATGTTACACGTAAATTAAAATTTAGACAAATAAAAAATTAAAAACTTACGATAATATACGTTTTTTTACTATGTCCCGCTTTCGACGAAAATATCCCGATTATTTCACTAAAAAGTTTTAAAATCCCGACTTGCCAAAATAAAAAATCTGGCAACGCTGGTCGGGGCCGTTACCACTCGGCCACCACTGCTCGCACCTTTAATCGCATAGTCCTCTTCAATTAATGTATATAATAATATAATTCGATCGGATGACAATTTTCTAATGAAACCAAATAAATATAAATTGTTTCTTTTTATTTGCTTCTAATACTTGATATACCAAACTACACCATATTCACATCACAATATCCACTAGGAATCAATTTCCGAATAATAATAACAACCACTGGACGTCGAAAACTACCCCCAAAATGTCCTAATAATAAAGCTGAAAATTGCTGTAAGTACGTCATATTTATCTTTGGTAAATACATAATTGTAAAAAAGCGATCGGAGACAAAGTTCAACCTTGATTATAAACTAATACATACAATCAGGGCAGACAAAAGACTAGTAAAAAGATACTTCCAACTTGGGACCTAGTAAAAAGATACTCTCTTCCACAAGGTATCATCTCTGATAAGCGTTTTCTAACAGTTTCAGTTCATAATTAAATGCATTATCAATGTAAATAATAATTATTCGGTATACTAAATAGGCATAATAATTATTCACATCACATTGTTACTGTATTATGAACTTACTGTTGATTGATGTAGAATAAAAATAGAGATAAACAAAAATGGTACTTTTGTTGTCAAAAGAAACAATTTTATTATTATTATTATTATTTATTAAACAACATTTTTATTCTTTGAAAATTGTCTACTAAAAGTAATTTACTATATGTATTCTATTTAAAGGGGACTCGTGCCTGATTTTGATGAAAACTATTTTAAAACTGCATCATAGATTTTTTTTTTAATAAATATTCTTAGCAAGGAGTACCTACTTTGATTTTAAATTTAAAAAAAAAAACACTATATTACTACACTATTCCTTAGTGTTACTATAGTCAAATTCTGGAAAGCAGTCGAGAATATGGAGCGACCGATACGAGATATAGTGACCGAAATCAAATCGAGATTAAGGTTACATCTTCATTATTTATCACCGGCATTATTGTCAATCAATCAATGCTTTTATTTATTATATACTTCATTGTACAGCATTACACATATATAAAAAGGAAATCTATGTCGAGGATCTTGTATGTAGAAGTGGAGAGATAAACTGTACCACAATGAATGTCTGCGATATTAAATCGTATTGAAAATAAAAATCAGTATTGTACTTATTCAGTAGGACGCGATAATTTCTGCTTGTGTAAGTACATAAGTTGAATACTGACATTGGAGAATTACAGGGTGATTTCCAGCCACTATAGGCGCGGCCTTGCAGATGGCAAGCAATGGTTAGCTCACCGTCCAGTCCACCAGTAAGGACCTAGCCTAAGTTGACGGCGAGTAGTGTTTGTAGCGGTCTTCAATGAGATGTCAGCAAAACAGAAGGGACGATACGTGCTAGGTCTTCAGGATCGTTTGAGTTCACCATTGCCCTAGAACGCAAAGGGCAACTAAAGGGTTTTAGTTGGTATAATTTAACCGTGGCAAATAGAAAGAAAAAAAAATGTAAAGAAATGAGTCAAGGTCTCAATGGGTCCATTGAGACCTTGACTAATTTCTTTACATTTTATTGGCAACCTGAAATAAACTTATTATTATTAAATGTCTAACAAGCTTTCTCCTACCACTTTAGAGCGGGAGATGTAATTTCATGACTTACCTTAAAAAAAAATCGGGCAAGTGCGAGTCCGACTCGTGCACCGAGAGTTCCGTACAAACTTACCTATGAAAACAGTTCAATTCCCGAATTGTGTTGCAAAGATTTTTCCGAATCGCAATTTTTTTGTGACGTAATTACAAATTTACAGTTTTCAGATTTTTTCTTATACTTTTCCTATGAAGCCCCAACTTCATGCCAAATTTCAGGGCCTACGGGAAGTACTCTATGAATTTTGATTCCCTTGATAGTGTTGAAAACGTATTTTTTGCGACATAAACGACCATATCTTTTTTTTCCGTTAACTTAGATGTGTGATTTTTTCATAGCTTCAAGGGACTGCAGACCAGAATATATGGTTTTAATTTCAACTCGATACCTCCACAAGTTCTCGAGATATAGGGTCTTGACAGACAGACAGACGGACAGACAGACGGACAGACAGACTGACATACAACAAAGTGATGCTATAAGGGTTCCGGTTTTTCTTTTGAGGTACAGAACCCTAAAAACTGACATTGTAAGTGAAGTAAACAAACGCATTTTGATATGTAATCAAGCAAACTCACGTGATAAGAAGCCGATGTGACGACCACTTCAATCTGTCCAGTTGCTTGAATAAAAAATATCAGATTATCTATACGAGATACATCTTACACTTTTATTTGTATGAAAATCATTCAATCATCCGTAGCCGTCCTAAGTGTCAACCAATGTGTTCTAGAAATTAAAATAAGCAAACAGGTTGTAAAGTGAACAAATAAGTAGTAATTATGAATTAGTTCAAGTAATTATCTTACTGCTAATTGTTTACGGTAACTTAGCTTCGCTAGTGTTAATAGGTTAATCGTACACTGGGCGGGTGTCCAGTGGATTGTGCAAATATTTTGAGTAAAGGTACGTCAATATAGTTGTGTAATTGTTAGTGAACTGTTTTAAAATTAAGAATGGCGGTCAACGGTCGCGTAGCTTCATAGACGCGTATGCGTAGTGTATGCCTGGTCATAGCTTACAAACTAAACTATGAAGCTATGTCGACGGAGTAGCAACGTCGTCATGTCGTGTTGTTGTATGAAACTACGCGTCCGTGGAGGCCTAATAGTAACAAACTCTTCTCTTAAACGATTAAGGTCAACGCTGCGTTAAGCGAGCGCACGCGCGGGCCCCGTCGCGGGCAGCTGCACCTCGCACCTTTATGCTACGTAATAATACATTAAAGTTCTCTATCGACACGACTACATGCTCACTTTTGTAGTTGAACTAGCGACACTGTGCAGGTAATAATCCGGTTTCCGCTACGGGCACCGCCGCACACGGCACACGGGCATAGTCACGCGACGGGTGCCCGCGCGTGCTCCTGCTCAACGCAGCGTTAGTCCTTAGTCTTAATATGAGTTCTTACGTAACGTAGGTTATGACATAATTTTTCAAATAATAAATGCAATAAGCAGGTACCTTTTCAATACACTTACTCGAAAACTTGCTCCTATCCCGATCGCTTTTAGGCACGTAATTTACTGTTTTCCGCACTAATTCGTGAACTCGCCCCCGCCACAATTTATTGTATTTATCATATCAGGCTGGGCGACGTGCGACCCCCACGAGTCGCTGGTCAGCCTCCGTTTATAATTTCTTTCTTCCGATGTATCGAAAAACGTCGTTTGAAACGTGGTTTGTCACTACAGCACTAGGCTATACAATTCCGCCTCGGTCGCAATGACAAACTTTCTTCATTTGTATTAAAATGTACTATTTTATAAGGGTGTTTTTAATATCATGCGGATTTTATCACGGATTTACTCCGCATGCGTAACCTCCGCAAATGTCCTTTGCATACAAATAATTATTTCTATGGAGTGCAGTACGCACGCGGGACGCGTTTTTTTACAATACATGCGGACCCAATCCGCATGCGTGTTGAAATCCACATCGTATTTAAAATACCTAAAGCAGGAGGAATAATCATCAAATAACTCGTCATGCTCTGAGTGGTGTGCGAAAGAGTGTCAAACATTTACAAACTAAAATCGTCCTGAGTTCCTTCAGTTGCCTATTTCAAGGCCGCGATAAATCTTTCGAACAATTCCTCAATTACAATTAGCAATTAAACACTAAGATAAGCAAGTAATGTGATGCCAAATTGAGTAAGTACGTAATTAAAAATATAAATTAAAACTACGAATGCTACAAATATTACATAAATATGAACCGAATATCGGAATCTAAATGTATCCGGGTTACGTGACAATATTTAACCATGCAAGTTCACGATATAGTCATGTGATCTGTCAACTTATTTATTTTATCGTTACTGACATAGCTTTTCAAAATCGTGAAAACACATTTAGAGAATGTCGCGTAACGATTGAATGTATTGTTTAAATTAATGTCTGGAAATCGTGACACGCATGTTAGGAAACAGAACCCTTTAGACAAGTTGTGTACACATGGCAATTGTTTATTATATAACAACTTTTAGTACGTCTTAACTTGCAAAATACAACTAACTAATTCCAAACTAGACTATTGAACTCGATGAAAACTTTGGATAGACTGGCAATTGTCTTATGTGAAGCTTCACCGTTGGCTTTATTCAAGTCTTCCACGTATTGTGTTATTCTTGAAGCAAATACAGTAGAAAAATCTTCCACTCAGTTTGACCACTTGGTGTAAAGGTCCTTAACACGTCTGCTTTACGACCCACCGGTGGGTCTAGCATACCATTCGGGCCAAGCCAAAATCAGGAAATCGGTCATTTTCATCAACTTAAAATTTTAGTTCCATAGTTTTTAAAATGCGGTAATTGGTATAGAAAATAATAATTAGCGACTTTTACAGTCCAGTTTCTAAGATCTTATAAAAGGGGCCATTCATTCATTCATTCATAAGCACTACCGGGGGCTAGGGGGGGTCTTTGTTTTGCTTAATTTTTGTGTTGCTTAATGTTGTGTGTCACACAAATCGTCATATGGCGTTCAACGTGATAATGGTGCAATGCTAGCAGTGTAGAAAAGTATTGTAAGGGAAAGTTGATAAACTTATACAGCAGAGCGTTAACCTCTGCTAAAAACTATGAGTAACTTTAATAAAAAAAGTTATACATTCATTATCATTCCCTTCAGCATTAATTTAATTTTCTTTTTTTTTTAATCTATTCATTTTTCTTTTCCTCTATATACACCGTTAAATTTTAATCGTTTTAATCCCGCGGAGGGTCGATTCGGTACATGAAATACTATCGATTTTTAAAGAAAAAATTAAAAAATAAAGTACTTCTTTTCAAAAACTCGAATTAATATACGCATGTACGAAATTAATTTCTTTAAGTAGTATGAATGAAAATTTAATTCGATTTCACTAATTTACTACAGAAGAATGTGCAAAATTTCTATCGATAGGTCTAATTAAGGTTTGCTGTAAGAAAACCCAGTTGTCGGTTAAGCTAAATTATTAGTTTATCAGCCTGTCCTGTTTACATTGTTTTTTTTTTTTCTTCTATGTGCAATAAAGGTTAAAAATAAAATTTTACGACCTACAATAAGTTTTTTAAGCCTGACATACCAACTGTAATGCACTCCACTAATCAAGATAACAATTTGGAATGTCAAGCAGTTAAGTAGGAGCTTAAATATCAAACACTAATGAGTAAATGCGATATTAACTCCGATGCGATTAGGTAATGCAGTTTTTTTACGACAAAGACGTTGTAAAATGTTCAAATCCTTAATTTTATCCGCTGATAACACTTTCATCACAATCGCACAGACATATCTACATTTCAATTTGGTGAGCTCACAAAAGTGACTTAAAAAAACTGGTAGTATACTACTAAAATTCTTAGGTTACTTCCCTAAATTATCAGGATTTGGCGAAAATTCTCGTTATCACCATAAAATGTGGCCAAATAGTTCGCCGAATCGCGAAACATTGAGACGAACAAGAACTTCTCGCTGTTCTGTCGGTGATAATATAGACAGCAATATAGCATTTACCCGAATACGATGTTTTTATCGCAACACGAATAGTGGCGCGATAATGTAGCCGAAGCATACTAATCGAACCTGAATCAAACTGAACAGTTGAATTCTCTTTCAAAGTCCAGACAGACATAATAAAATCAATAACGAATTTAATGCGGCGTATCTATAATTCTCTTTTAGCCACGCCAATTTGGGCATACTATATTTATCAACCAGCTTTCCCTCACAGCTTCACTGCCGTAGCCTATCGCACAGGTTACTTTTAGTCAGTCGAAGCCGGGATCTTGAGTAGAGGAGTTATTTGAAGACTGCCTACATAAAAAGAAAAGTACGGAACTTTAATTCATTATAGATTCTAATCAAAAAAGAAATGGACAAATGCGAGTCTCATATCGAGTCTCGAATATTTTACCGAATCGAAAAAAGTATGTATTTTGTGACGTAACCACAAATTAACAGTTTTCAGATTAATTCCTATATTTGTGTTGTAAGACCTTGCTTCATGCCAAATTTCAAGGTTCTAGGTCAACGGGAAGTACCCTATGAATTTTGATTCCCTTGAGAAAAATATACGTTTTTGTCAAAATATACGTTTTTTTACGACATAAACGGCCGTATCTTTTTTTTTTCGCAAACTTAGAAGTGTGATTTTTTCACAGCTTCAAAGGACTGGAGACCTGAGTATATGGTTTTAATTTCAAGTCGATAGCTCCATGCATTCCCGAGATAAAGAGTCTTGACAGACAGACAAGTAATCCTACACGGGCTCCGTTTTATCGTTTTGAGGTACGGAACCCTAAAAATAAGCAACAGTGAAGTAATCGTAATCGATACTTGTAGAGATTGTCTCTTACACGTACTTTATATATCTTCATATATGTCGTGGCCAGAGCGTTAAAATGTTAACGTTTCATGATATGTCAGTCCACGTTTGGCCATATCATTAATGTAGGATTTCTGTGCATCGATAATTTTATTCATCACTAAAAATACTTATTATACACCTTATATCAATAGTCTTTATTACTATTATTAGGGACTTGGTGCAACTCGACTTCGATAGGCTAGGCTAGAAGGGGATGCCGGGGTAACACGCGAGCGAAGCGAGCAAACATAGACCCCGCCATCTTCTTCTTGGTAATTTTTCTAAGTCACCCAGAAGAGAATATTTGAGTGCAAAATTAATATTTTTAATGGAATAAAAGCATTTTTTGTAGTAGGAAACAAGAGTGCGTTGATAAACAGTTTACCGGTGAACAACGTAACCACTTTACGATATGATCAGCCATGTTTGACCATATCATGAAATAATCATGCGTTTAGCTGAAATAGCACTATTTCATAAAATAGCCAGTCACATTATGAAATGATCAATTTTAAGATCTTTCCACGACATATAGTATTCTTCTGTTCGTGTGTTTGTCGCCTAACTCCTAAATGTCTTGACCAATTTGAATGCAACTTTGTGTGTACATTTGTGGTGCTTTAATCGGGCTCTTTTTTTTTATTCTGTCGAATAACCAGCTTTTAGGCGGGACAACATCTGTCGGGACCACTAGTACTCGTATAAGCAAACAATAAATTAATTTTACTTCGTATTAGTTTAGTTAGACTCAGCACGGCATAACCACGGCTTAAAACCATCAGTGCTCTAACCGACTCAGTCTATAGAGTCAAGATGACAGGCAGAAACGGTCTTTTGTCTAATAATTACGACGAGCAATAATAACAACTTATATCCGCAAACGCTATTTCCCTTTCTCTCTTGACCATACTTGGTAGCTACTAGTCTCATATTGACTAGTAGATACACACGTTGACATAACGCTGCGTTCGTAGGCGACTAGGCGCCATTAAAACTTGCACCTTCGATTTCCGTATTTTCCCCTCTACCTTAAGAACTTTCTTCTAGTCGTTTGAGGACCTTATTGCGCTCACTGTTTTGTAATTTTGTCATAATAATATAACAACACCATCAAACAACAACTTTTACACAAAACCATCTAGTCCCACACTAACCAGAGCTTGTGCTATGAGTACTAGACAACTGATTAACATACTTATATATTTCTAAATACATACATATTATAGATAAATTACACCCAAATACAGAACAAATTATATTGCTCATCACACAAACATTTGTCTTGGATGGGAATCGAATCCCAGAACTCCGTTATAGCAGTCAGGGCCACTAACCAAAACACCTTGACAGGTCAATCAAGCAATAATGCCTGGCTCAATGATACCTAGTCGTTGTCATAAATACAAGAAAGATGGCATTTATCTGGCAGATAGGTAGCAGCTTCACCAGCCTGCTCTTGACTGATAACAGTATACAGTAAATCTACTTGAAGTTTTGGGGATTACGAATCGTAGACAGTAGTCTATACGTGACAGATATCAAACAGCGGAAAGAAATCTTTGTTTTAAGGATAACATAACACTTTATTACTAGTCGATCAAACTTGTACATAGTTCAAGGAACTTTCGTTTAGTCATACTAAAGAAATAAATACATTGATTTGGGGATTATGATCTTTTTCCTTTGGTTTTGCTCGGTTTGTACCAGAGTCAAGTTTAAAAAGCAGTTTGGTTTTGATCCGTCACTTTGTTTTCACTTACTTTGTTTTTCTAGAGTCAGCTAGCCTTCTCGACAAGTTTCGCTGAGGAACTCAATGCTTCAATAAAATTCTCAGTCTGTCATGTTGTCCAGCAGACACTTGAGACACAAAACTAAACCAATATTACAACACAATACCCACTAGTGCAAATATAATCAAAACAGCCACAAAAATTCACTTGAAAAAATCCCGGCTGACATTTTGATTCCGTGTCATGCCATGTCAAAATGGTCTAGACAGTCTATCAGTGATAGCGATCGTCAATTTTTTTTTTTTAATCGATCACATATTCATATCGATCACGTACATTCTAGTATGTGGGTACATAGATTGTAATAATGTTGTAAATAGAACATAAATAATATTTTCATTACTCATACGCTGAAAGTAGGTCTGAAGTTGCCTGAGGAGCGGGTTGAAAATAATACTTTTCATCCCTAGGGAGAATCACTTTCAACTGACAGCTGTCAAATTATAAAAAAAAACTAGTTCTTTCTTCGCATTTCTATTAATCTATGTCTCAACTTTCTATACAGCCGCCAATTACAGCGCGATGTAAAATTGAAATTAAAGGATAAGTATCTAAATTTTTTTAAATTACATAATTATTTATAATTTACTTTTAATTAATTCTTTAACAATAACATAGATATAATGAGAAATATTTACCATTTTTCACTGATAAAAATAGAAAACTACGGCTGAATAGCCGATTTACCACAGAAAAAAAAAACAAAATGGCGGGAAAATTGTTGTAGAATTTTGTTTATACTTTACTAAATCTCTGCTGTAAGAGATTTTGTAATTACACAATAATCAGATTCAGTTAAGGATTCAACACCTGATTCCTAAGAGAAGAGGTTAAAGCAGTAATCGGGAACTTTTTACAGCCTAAATCAAAAGAAACATACTTAAAATCATACGACGACCTTTGACGACGACTCAAGTTTTTATTTTTATTTTCCTTTTATTCGTAATGAAAAGCACAGTGTTTACCTCGGGTTAAAGGCTTATTTAGTCCCTCGATTATTAGCGACCTTGCTTCGCTCGGACGCCAAACTTTTCCTCGGGACTAAATAAGTTACTTTCACCCCTAGGGTAACAATGTACTATTTCATTACTCATGGTTAGAAAGTAGGTCTGAAGTTGCCTGAGAAGCGAGTTGAAAGTAATACATTTCATCCCTAGGGAGAATCACTTTCAACTGACAGCTGTCAAATTATTAAAAAAAAAACTAGTTTAATTTTCACTTATTTATTGAACCAAAGAGAATATATGTATTTAATAAAAACCATTTCGTAACTTTCTATACAGCCACTAAATTACAGTGCGGTATACAATTGAAATAACAAAGATAAGTACATATATTTTTTTAAATAACTTAATTTGAAAGAAATATTTACCATTATTTCACTAATAAAAATGAAAAATGCTGGCTGAATGGCCAGTTGACCACAGAAAAAAAAAACAAAATGGCGGGAAAACGGCGATCCGATCTTTATCGGCTTTTTCGAGTTGTAGAATTTTGTTTATACTTTAATAAATCTCTGCTGTAAGTGATTTTGTAATTACACAATAAGTTTATCAGATTCAGTTAAGGATGGGGGAAGCAGTAATCGGAAAGTTTTTACGGCCTAAATCAAAAGAAACATACTTATTTAAATACGACGACCTTTGACGACGACTCAGATTCTTATTTTTATTTTCACCCCTAGGGTAACAATGTACTATTTACACGTCATTATTTTGGTCAGTTTAAACTAGATCAGGCCCAGCTAGCTGACTACCCTGAGAAGAAGCTCCGAAACAAACTTATAGGCCAAAGTCTCTTATATAGTCCACACAATGCGTAATTGCATACTGGTTAATCACATCATGTAGATCTGAAGTGATCTTTTGAGAAAAGCACACACAGAGCTGTCCAAACCTGTGATCTGTGATGTGATGTGTTGGTGTGTGAGGAGTGTGAACTTGTAGCTCAACTCAGCAATTTATGGAGTTCGAATATCCAAAGAAAAATATTAAAGTAAGGGTAGACTATATAATAAAATCCTGCGCTATGGAACGACCAACATTACTCCTTACATTCAGGCAATACAAATGCAGCTTGGTGTCTGCAAAGGTCTTTCAATAGGGTAGTTGACTAATTTTGAAAAACTATCTCATAGTGTGCCTTAAGACCTAATTTAACTGAAATATTAATATTTCATTAAAATACAAACTCTAACATATTTTATTTTATTTTTTTATGAACTATTTGACGTTACTCCAACAAAACGCGTTAAACTGTCATGGCGACTCGTGTTACGTCACCGCTTGCTAAACAAACAGCTGTTTGGTTGAGTGGTTAACCAGTTTTTATAAATTATCTAATAAAAAGGATCACAAGTTTTATAAATACTGTATAGTACCAAAGAAACTATTTGTACATGTGCCTCGAAACGAACAAATGTGTAAAAAGTTGTTTTAACTTGCAAGACGGGACGTAAATGTAGCTTCGGATTCCAAAATGTATTTTTGTGAGGATAATTTCGATGTTACTTTTATGCTATAAATTATGTTGTTTAAACATGTTAACGTAATAACTAACAATTTTTACTGTTCCCAAAATTGAGACTAGATTTTTATTAGGTTAGAATCCATATTGTAACAAAAAACTTCTACTTTAATCTAAACTAAGGCTTTTTAACGACGCACGAAATGATCTGAAAAAGAAATAGTGTTAAATGAAAATAAACATAACTTATGTAAAAACAATATGAAATTATCTGATCGGTATTAGATACTGCTGCTGAACGGTTATCAGGTAGGTTATAGTTAGTTTTATCATTATATTGATGTACTGTTGTATAAATACACTGAAGTTTTTATATTTTGGAATTCTGCAGAGCAAAAATTGGTGTTAGTTGTGAAAAATGCACCCAACATAACAACATCGATCTTGGGCAAATTACTGCTATTCACTTTTATAAAACCTGCTTCCTTTGTACCAAACTCTTTTCTAGTATGAACTTTTCGGAATTACGTTAAATTAAGTTAAATTTAAAGCAAAACAAATGAAAACACAATAACAATACGACCACGAGATGTCAAGTTTGTTTTGTGTTGCAACTTATGACGTCACGCGTCGTGATTGGTGTTCGTTGTCACGTGACTAGTGACTGTATTTTCGGATTTTTTTGCTCAAAAATTTTAAATAATCATCATTTATTTAAACAATGTGATCGATTTTTCACATTTATAAATATTAAGCTTCAAAATATTTTCTTACTGTCAACTGTAGGGTAGTTGAAAAAAACACAAGTGTGACTGGACCTGTCCAGTCAGTACTAGCATTTGTCAGTAAACGCGTAGCTCAACGTAAAACCATTGGATGTCAACGACTCGTCGACCAATACCAACGGGTACAATTTGGTAATGTAATTTTGTCTAGTGTAACCGCGCTGATTTCCTTTCAATAAAAAAAAAACATATACATATACGGTCGAATTGAGAAACCTCCTCCTTTTTTTTAAGTCGGTTAATAAAAGATTTGTGACATTTAAATTCTCATAATGCACGAAGTTGATTTCATAGAGGCAAGCAAGCCTAATTGTTCCACTAACAAACAGAACACGTGACGCCTCCTTAATTTTCCTCTTTCCGTTTTACATAATATTAGACTGGCTGCCATCATGTGATCGTTTGATTGCTTCAGAACTAACTTCTCAATCAAACCGTGGAATCTACGTATTTGTGTTTATGGCCGTAGCATTGAAACTATATCAACAGCGATTGGCTGCGGAATCGTTCGAAAGGCAAAGGCAGCTAAAGGAACAGAAGTGAGTTTTAGTCAGTAAAAGTCTGACACATCTTGCTCCGCTCAAAACGGGATAAATTATTTGATGACTACTCACCTTAAAAATAAAAGTTGGTAGACGCTGCATTTCGGGATTAGCTGCTAACTTTTAAAATTAAACCCTTTGAGCACCTTACTCAGCTTAGGGGAAGTAAAAATACTAAAATAAAAAAAATAAAAAATAAAAAAATAAATAAATAATAAATTCAATATTGATTTTTGTAGTATTCATTCACTAGTATTTTGTAGGTTTATTTTAGTATTTTAACTATTCATTTTTTTAATAAAATTTTCACCCATTTTCTATAATATCAGATAATAGTTTAGCACATCCTTGTCGCTTTTAATAATCGTTTGCACTCATTTGTCACTTGCAAGACTCGTTAGCGCTCAAACGGAAAACGAAACGAGCGCGTTTTAGATTAAAAATACGTCGATAATGACCATGGCAGTGCATCAAAATCATAATTATTTTACTACAAAATCATCTGTATCAGACCACACAAGTACACCTGCAAAGAATACCGAAGTAGGTATCATTGTTACCAATGAGCAACAGTATGGCCTATAATAGATTGATTTCATGAAAAATTATGAATCATCAATCATTCGTTTCAAGAACTAATAACACTATGACATTTCAGTCTTCTTTCTAATGAAGATTTAACGAGCATACGAACAGAACATAAAATATACAGATTGAAATATTTCCTTCTAGGCGTCGCATCTTAATGAGTGGAGGTATTTTTCATGACCTAATCAATGGTCTATGGTTTGACATTCATTGCGCGGCATAGACAACTTAGATAGTGTTGTGGGATTATGACTTAGAGGAAACAAACGATAGAATAAAAATACTTGATAGCCTCGACATGCAACTAGGAGAATAAGATCCTAAATACTTACTTTACTAGTCACAATTTAATTTACTTTATTAGTCATAATTTTACAATAATAGGAAAAAAAAACCTAAAATCATTAAAAAATAACACAATCAGCAAAATGGAAACCAATCTGCCATCTGGAACAAAAGATACCGGTGGTACATTTATAATGGTTAGCAAAAAAAATTCTGTAATGTTTATGATCTCCTTGACCGTTTCTCTTGTATTTTGCAAACGACACGTTTTGTTCTGCTTTTTAATGGTACAATTTACAAACAAGAAATAAACGTAACGGACATAAAAGTTACGTGTTTACCTAAATAAAAAATTTGCTCAATGCCATGTTGGCCACACAATCAAAGTAGGTAAAGTTTAGCCCTGATTTTCAACTGAACGTCAATTGACTTCAACTTTTTAACTAATTCCATGGAAGCTTTAATTAAAAGTTGAGGCCCAATGAATAATTAAACTTAATTGTCATACGTGAACCTAAAAGGCCCAAATACGCCGCAACACTGATGATGGAATTCCCCAAAGATACTCGAAAGGCTGTTGTATTCAAACAACTCGACAACTAAAGTCCTTGTTAAGTAATATCTGAGTACGAGTTTAATATTTCATGAATACATAGTAATTTCATTTGGCGCTCACTCAGGGAATTTCATACGTTCAAACGATGAGGGCGACGCCCGTTACTCGCCTCTTAATGTACCCTCGTCATATCACAAGACGAGATTATACACGATTCTTATATATGAATAACCTTAGATACATCATGACGTCATTAAATATAAATAAGGAATACAACGTCATATGATTGCAATTTAGAAAAAAATATGCACCATAAGTTGTTACCGTGCAATAACGGCCATCATTCGATGATACTAGAAAATAACCCATTACACTATTAAGGGCCACGGACTTCTTGAAAATTATAGTCCTACTATGTAAATATAGTATTTACCATAACATGCTAGCTCAACGTAGAGCTTCATCTCTATTGTTTACATAAGTTCCGTATAAAAACAAATGGTAGTGGTAAAAATGCAGCAGTATCGTCCAAGCTCCTATGTTTTCAACTCGTATTCCGGGTGCTAATCGGCCACCATCTCGTGACTAGATAAAATTAACACAAACCTCATAATAAGTGAAACAAAGACATTCTTTATATGGTTCATGTTCTGACGTCAGGTTTTGATCAGTATTGTGAAGTGGTGTTTTATAAGAAGGTGTAAGGGTGACCACGTGTTCCCTAAAAAACGGAGGTCGTGTAAGAAGTGCGGACGTGAATTGTTGTCGAGTGCCCTTAGTCGGGGCGAGCACGTAGCCAGTCAGCTGACTCGCCGAGATCCCGCCGCTGTGCCGCCGCCGTCGCGGCAGTCCGCTGCGCCCGCACCCGCGCTCAACTCTCGTCTCGTCCTAACCCTTATCGCACAAGGTACGGCCTCGTGATTGGGGGATCACGCCTGTGATCACCTATCGCCATCGACGCGAGATAGCATGCTATCAAACGTTCGGATCAAATGTTTATTGTGCTGTTTATTGTTATTTGACGTAATTTACGACATTCGACGATATAAAGAAAAGGGTGTCATTCACATCACTACTTTCAAGTTGAAGTACGTTGGTTGACCATGTGCCTGGCCAAAGTATCCGTGTTTACGGGTGGTATGTAATATTTTTACTGTGAATTTTTCCCAATGCTTTTTTACCAAGTTGAACAGTGTGTTAACGTTTAAAATGTTTTGTTAACGGTGTGCTATTTGTTATTTATTTAAATCTATAAAGCGAAAACAAGTTATAAGTTACAAAAATAAAAGTGCGATCACTAAGCCAATGCGGAAAAACGCTGAATTGATAACCTTGCTGAAAGGTTTCAAACATTTTTTTAAATTATATTTTAATCAATTTTACTATGAATTTGAGTAGAGCTTATAGTCAATACTACTATTTATAATTCAAATTATCAGCTGGAGTTTATTGCAAAAACTGCTATAGATTTACCTATTTTAAATCCAAACATAATAAAAAAAACATTCAAATATATTACGCTAACGTTCAAAATAAATCCAGTTAACGATATTTATTATTCTTAATTTTACTTAAAACATAATTTTACTGACTCAAAATGAAATTCATGTACTAGTTATTATCGATTTAAATAACTTACATCAGGTGTTAAAGCATAAACTACCATCAGAGATCATACAAACACAAGCACAGTCATAACGGACTTGTCATGGCGCCACATAAACTAAGCAACATATTTTAATAGCTATGTAGTTCCACATAACAGTGACAAAACAAAGGAGCTTATTGCTACGGCTCATTTAAAATTCGATACATTTCCATAGGTATTGTCATAAAAGCACTAATGTTGTAATAAAATTCAAATGTGATAGATCTGAGTAAATTGTGTATTTGTTTAAAC
Source organism: Leucania comma (assembly GCA_958295575.1). Taxonomy (NCBI): domain Eukaryota; kingdom Metazoa; phylum Arthropoda; class Insecta; order Lepidoptera; family Noctuidae; genus Leucania; species Leucania comma. The sequence continues at coordinate 12,389,035 of OY282468.1, forward strand.
AGCAAAATAAAGTTAATAATTTGATATTAATCTCTAACAAAACACAGTGATATGTATATTTGTGTTACTGTCACTTAAATCCAATAATAGTACGTACATGATCTACATCCTAAGATTTACCAGTTAGGGCCGAAACACACACGCGTTGCGTCGCTGCCGCCCGCCATTGGTGGTGCAAATGCGGCGGCGCAAAATCGTCACTGCCGATTTTAACGCGGTTATGTGTTTCGACCCTCAAACATTAGATTTACCAAGAGTTACCGGTAAAAGGTAAAGGTAAAAGTAAGAGCAGTGGTGGCCGAGTGGTAACGGCCCCGACTTACGAATTGTAGGTCGCGGGTTCAAACCCAGCCAGGCGCATTATTTTGTGTAATTTAATTTATCACCACTGCTCTCAAAACGGTGAAGGGAAAGCATCGTGAGGAAACCGGCATGTCCTAGAACCAAAAATTCGAAGACATGTGACATCCACCAATCCGCACTGGGCCCGCGTGTTGGATTACGGCCCTTTCCCTCTCCTAGAGAGGAGGCCTGAGTCCCAGCAGTGGGAACATTAAAAGGCTGATGATGATGATGACCAGTAAAAGTCCAAACTGTTCCATGATAGCCACTCATGTTGCTCTTTTACTAGCACTCATTCGGTAAATCTTAGGATTTGCCTCAGAGACGCGTAACATAAGAGTAAGATTTTACGATAATCTTCTAGATTGCTATGACAGATACCTTATAACTCGGAGGCATGTCTTTGGATATAATTCTTTATCAATGACAGTACCGGATTTAAAAACCAGTGAGTGAAATGGCACGGTTCTCCTCTGTCCACCTTCCTCGGTACATAAAAAAAAATCACCTATACAAATTCACTAAAACAAAAAAATAAATCTTTCAAAAACAATCTAAAACAGGGTGTTACATCGCTCCCCAACATCGCTGTAAACTAGTAATTAACCAAAAAGACTGGCCAGCAGGGTCGAAGCCTACTCTGGGGCTCTAGGGAGGTGTGAAAGTGCATAGTGTGTGTAGTCGACTGGTAGAAAATGCCTAAGGCATTAAGTCCGCCTTTGTACACTGTTAGTGCATAAAGTTTTAAATAAATAAATACCAGGGCCCTGGAACCAAGGCTATGAAGGAACGGGGTTGGTTTTTAGTTAGTATGAGTCTGACACTGTCTCCCGCTCCGCCCAAGGGCGGGGGATGTCACTGGATGATTTTACCTACCATTAAAAAAAAACAAAGACTGGCAGCATTGCCACGCTGTATAGCACTGTTTATCTTCTATTTAGAGTAAAAACCAGCCCTTGGTTCACGCGAAGTGTGATTGACTGATTTACTTAACCGAAGTAGTAGTACCTAGAGTAGATTGTTTTTTATCAGTAAAAACATAAATCAAAGTAACGTAAAAATTCGGAAACTTTTTTTCACCTTCAACCCGTCTCTGATACAAATCCTAATATATACTTCAAGATGAGCGGTAACAGAAATCCTCGAATTTTTACCAGTATGGCTTGGTAAATCTTAGGTTATACTGAAAAATCTTATGATTAATTGTTCTTTAAAAGCAAAACAAAAAAAAAGCTTAATAAATAAGTAATTTATAAACCTCCTGACCGTATTTCGAACACAGTGGCCACTCTCAACAAAGATTAGTCAAGTATATACGCAAGAGATAGTATAGTTCTCAAGTGCGTGCGCAAACACAGGTGCACTCTCTGTTCCATTACTCTCATCCGACACGACAGAAAAAAGATCAGGCGCAATACCAAGACTTTACATGCTTTCCGAAGCACGAGGGGTCACACCACCACCTTCCGAACTCCGAGCTGCTACAGAGTATTCGTAATGGGAAAACCTAACAGCATATTTTGTCTTATCCGGGAATCGAACCCAAGACCCCACGCTCAGCAGCCGCACTTGCGACCACGAGACCTATATATGAGGCGGATAAATAAGTATTAGCCCAAATTCAAATATTGTTAAGCTTGTATATTATATTAATAGACTCCGGATCTGTATCAAGAACTAATTAATTGACTAAATTAAGTTCTTTACATAGTACTTAAGTAGTACTATTTATATCCAAAACAATGTGCTTACGTGAGAGATTGTCGATGGATTTGAATAATCTACATCCATGGATTACCTGTACAACTTGACAATAGTTAGTAGATATAGAGAGCTAGTATATGAGTTGCATTTTCATAATATTTTTCTTTACTATATTTATACAAAAAAATATTACTTACCTAAAACTAAATATTAGAATTGAGTTGCAAGCCGATGCCAACAAATTTATTTCCTTCTTTCTTTTAATAATACTGTAGAGTTGAATAACCTATGTACTGTCATCTACACTCATTTTCATACGAATATGTAGTATATAATCTTGAATCTCGGGCATCGAGTGCATAAGTGACACATTATTGAGCGACAATATTGATCAATTCGATAAAGTCAAGCATGGCGCCGAACAAACAAAATCGTTCGATAAAATCTATAGTCAATGTCAAAATCAGCTGCTGAAGTATTGACGTGGTTATTCCCCAAATGTTCCTCAGGCTAGATAAGTCCCAAGCCGTGGCCTGGGAACGCAAAGAACAACTGAAGGAACTTAGCAGTCGTTTTAGGCCAACTGTCCTCGGACGAATAGCTTCAAAGACGCGTATTGGCCGCTATACGCTTGCGATTACACGACGTCACGACACGTTGTCTTGCTTAGCTTCACGCAGGCGTACACCAAGCGTATAATATAATAAACCACAACTATCAGACAACCCCGTCTAGTCCTAAGCTGAGCAGAGCTTGTATTATGAATATTAGACAACTGATAAACATACTTATATACTTCTAAATACATCATCATCATCATCATCATCAGCCTTTTTTAATGTTCCCACTGCTGGGACACAGGCCTCCTCTCTAAGAGAGGGAATGGGCCGTTATTTACCACGCGGGCCCAGTGCGGCTTGGTGAATGTCACATGTCTTCGAATTTTTGGTTCTAGGACATGTCGGTTTCCTTACGATGTTTTCCTTCACCGTTTTAAGAGCAGTTGTGATGAAATAAATAACACAAAGAAATGCGCCTGGCTGGGTTTGAACCCGCGACCTACAACTCGTAAGTCGGGGCCGTTACCACTCGGTCACCACTGCTCTAAATACATACATAATAGCAAATGATCGTGCTCATCACACAAACATTTGTCCTGGGTGGAAATCGAACCCACGACCTCCGGCATGGCCATTAACTACTAGACCAACAGGCCAGTCGAGTATAATATCGATAATGATAATAACGAATACTCGTATATGAAGCTAAGCGTCCATGGACAGTAGGCTTTAGTACTTAGTATGCCCCCTCTCACTCCTGCCATATCCGAAGGAGTTATTTGATATACTTACTCCCACCCAAAAATAACATTGCAAGTCTCTATTTTCACATAGGTGCCTAAATAAGAAACTAAAACAATTTCGGTACCAATATTTATTTTTCAAAGTCTAATTGTGATAAGCTTTTAGTTGTTCACAATAATAAGTACAAGGGCCCCGCTATTATACTCATTATTGTAAACAACTTTTACTACTATGAATCCTGAAAAACCAAATTAAAAAAAAAAATGCCCTTCATCTGATAAAGGCCCGAACAAATAAGTATTTTTTTGTTTTGTATACAAAGAGTTAGTAAGACGCTTTTGTTTGAAATCTTGAGACTCTAATTAATCGATATTGATCTATATACATAAAAATTAACCCCTATTTCTCCTGATCACGCTATAACTTAAAAACTGCTTTACCGATTACATTCATCTTTTTTTTTAATGTTGGAAAAGATTCATACTTCATAGACGATTGTTACTTTAAAAAAAATAAGATAAAAAACGTTTTACAAAAAAATACAACCCACTTTAAAAATAATGTTTCTATAATAGTTTGGTCTCTTCGTTATTTAACACCGACTTCTGAAATTAAAGTTATTTTGCACTTTTTGTGTATTTTTTTAAAGTCGCCTGCATGAAAGTAGGACATTATCCCAAGGGAACATACTCCTCAGATAAAAATCTCATTCTACGTCCGAGACATGGTCAAAACGTTGGCCTCATGCCAATACGTTCAGCCGTTTAACCGAGAAGTTGTGACATACACACATACCGTACCATAGATTACTTCACTTATGTGCCTAATAGGTACGGCTGAAAAGAATTTGACTGACTATTTATGCTAATCCTCTCATATCCATTAATTTTCTAATATACAAAACTTTTTTTTATGAATGGTAACCGTAGAGTTCGTCTTACTGGTTTTTCACCATAGGAATCGACCAATTGGAACTTTGCAGTAGTTTTTAACATTTTTCTAGTGCCCATGATGGCCTATGTGAAATAAAATATATTGGATTATTAAATAAATGAGATATGAATTAATTAAATGAAATATGAATTAATTAAATGAAATATGAATTAATTAAATGAAATTCTAATTAATTAAATGAAATATGAATTAATTAAATGAAATATGAATTAAATTAAATTAAATCTGAATGCAAACTTTTACATTCCATATATATTCCAAATAGAAATTGAAAGTGTCCTCAGAGTCTTATATGCAGTAACAAACCATAAGTGTCCCTGATGCAACATGTAGGCGGATGCACCTACTCGGTAAATTCATTCCGAGTTATGTCACGCGGAATTACTTATAATAATTAATGAAATTAGCCTTTGAAGACGTTGGAAAAATACGTGCTGACACGTGATTTCTAAGCAAGACATAACTTAATTAACACATTATGTCAATTTAAAGAAAACTTCAGCTTTCATTCCTATAAAGTTGATTTTGTATCACCATTCAAATATTATTTTTTTTCATTATTTTGTCCTTCACAATTAGTTTAGTCGTTAGAGCTTTTAGAGGCTTTTTGATAGGAAATCATTAAATAAATCCACCCGCTCTGGGTGAAGCCAGAGGTAATGTCTTATTTTTAGTGACTAAAACCCACCTGTGTGCCTTCAGGTGCTCTTTGCGTTCCAGGGTAACTCTTTTGAACTATCCTGCCACAAGACGGGATGTGGTTTAAAAAAAAAATTTTCTTTTTTGAGAGATAATAAAAATATAATGCAATTGTTTAAATAACACCTTTTTATTAACCTATTCTGTTTCAGCCCTAGGCAAAGACCTCCCTCCACTCCTTCCATTTTTTCACGGATTTGCACTTCTTTCTTACAGTTCCGGCAAAATCGAAATTTAGTACAATTAAAACAAAATGATATCTTTTTTAGCACTTTCTGTTACTAACACACTAACAATGTATGTATGGACTATTTATTGGGTCTGAAATAAAGAATTTTTTTTTTAGTAATCATCTTCCATACATCTTTAACCTCTGATTTTTTTTTTCAAATAACCTTGTCCCACTCTAGGAGTTACTCCACTATCGTGGCTGCGTTCAGAAACATGCCCAAGACTAATAATAATTGCTGGTAAAACGATTCGTTTTGCATATAATGTTCCTACGTCGAGAAAGCTGGTGACGGTTTTCATACGTCAGCCTACAGAGTAATCAATAAGTTCAAACGGATTAAGTCCGTATGTCGTCTAGCCATACGTTAGTCCTAAGCCGAATCGTAATGTAAACCCAAATACTGAATTTACTAGTCGAAGTTTTCATTATTTTATATAAATGGGTTTGATCCTTATCAAAGCTTTATTTAAATAAATAAATCTGGTTTAGGTATATTATTGTAATGAAATGGAATGTTATCAAGGCTTGCTAATAGAGACCGGCCGAAGATTTGGTTTCGGCCCGGTACCAAGTCGAATTTTTAGCTAGAAAGTAGCGCTAGTTAATAGCGTCTTTAAGCTGACTGTTGTGATAGATACCTATCCAAAAACTTATTGACTCGTTCGTTTATGTGTAGTTTTTACCTAATCGTCGATTTATGCGATTATTTAGTTTTTTTTTAAGAATGTAAAAATAATATATTTAAGCATAATTATATCGAAATATACATAGTTAGGAAAAACTGTATCTATTTTTTGTTAGTTTTTAAGGTTCCGTAACTCAACAGGAAAAAACGGCACCCTTATAGGATCACTTTGTTGTCTGTGTGTCCGTCTGTCAAGACCCTTTATCTCGGGAACGTATGAAGGTACCGAGTTGAAATTAAACTATATATTAAAGTCTACAGCACCTAGAAGCTGTAAAATAATCAAACTCCTAAGTTGACAAAACAAAAAGATACGGCCGTTTATGTCACAAAATACGTACATTTCGACACTCTCAAGGGAATCAAAATTCATAACACAAGTATAGGAAAAAAATCTGAAAACTGCTTTGTAGTTACGTCACAATTTTTCGCTAGTCAATTCGGAAATTTAACTGTTTTTATGTACAATAGGTAAGTTTTTACGGAACCCTCAGTGCGCGAGTCCAACTCGCACTTGCCCGGTTTTTTTTACACAGAAGTTTCGGAAAAGGGGCCGAACATTTGGTTACTGTTTCGGTTTCGGCTGCAAATCATGGTATTGAATGATTTTGCTGAACCTAATAACGAAGAAGAATCAAATTTAAAACTATTTTATTGCACATAAACTCACAATTGCAGGAAATTGACGTCAGAAGCTGGGTACTAAATTCCAATTGATCGTTTCTAGAGAGAGAATCGGAAAAAATTACTACTGTTATCCTTAACTTTTAACATAATTGTGTAAGGTTAAAATAATTCTATGTTACGAGAAACAGTATTCGATATTCATATTTCTATTACCTTGGGAGAGTGACCGTCACGCAATCAAAGTTACGTATCTCCAAACGGAATAGGAATATTAATTACAAAGGAAAAGTACAAAGTTACTAGTCTGTTTCTCATTATTGTCCATCGAGTCTAAACATTTATGTCTCGTAATGCCACTAATCATCATTAGAAAATGGTGGGCTGATTCAATTAGGAGTTCAGGCGATGTTGAGTAACAATTCGTCCGTATTTGGAACAGCTCTAGTTCTCAGCATTAATCATAAATAGGTTACACGGCCGTATTTTACTGCCAGTTATTTTGGATACATTTCCAATTGACTGCAATCCGGACCAATTTTCTGATACGCACGTACATATTATTACTATTTATTTATCTCAAGACCACACGAAGGGCCGAAACCAACACGCAGAGGCCCTTTAGACACTTTTCATGGAACGTGGTACCAACCTACGATTTTCCTTGCACGCGCTATGTCAGTGCACTCAAGGATAATCCCCGGTTGGTGGTAACCTATTTTGACATTAGAAAAGAGAAAAATAAAGGTTTTTAGGAGGCTTAAGTGGACTTGTTACCAAAATCTATGTTTAGAATATCGCCCCTGCTTGAACAGTGTTATTAATATATAGGGTGACTGGTAATTACTGAACGATACTTAAGCATATGGTTGTAGTCATGATAACAAACAACTTTTACTATGTGACCAAAACTGAAATCGCGAAAAAAATCAGTCAAGTTCAGTACATTTTAAAAATGTACTTTTATTTAGTTTGTTCAATATAACAACCGCTTCCATCATTGAATAAATAAAAAACTACTCCTAGTGAAGGCAATTGGGTTAAAAAAAATACTGCCAAAGCATCAAAATCATTGCACTTTATCTGATAATAAAAAAAGTCACACTGTCCTCTTTTTCATTCATGTCAGCAAACTAGGCTCAAGTGATTTTATCTCATAAGATATGTATTGTTTCTAACACAAGAAACATCCGTTACTTCCATTTAAATACATTGACCTAAAGGAAGGACAATGCAGGAGTCACCTCGACCTCATTACCTGTGATAATGTTTAACGATAATAATCGTTTTACACATTTCAAATATTTATGTAAACATAAATAAATAAAATCTTTATCGTAAATTAATTGACACATATTTGTGAAAATGTATTGTTGAGTGTTGGGATTGTTAGCTCCGTTGTGATCCAATTGGCATGGATAGGACGAAGCGAGGTAGTGCATCGACCAAGTGGCTTGATCGTCACTCGTCGGTGTCCCGCTAGTAGTGTCATCACATATCTAAACGACAGGACGCTTCACGGCCTCATGGCTATAGCCACTGCTCAATTAATTGTTTTATATCAGACGCTATGAATATCTCGAACTGAATGTGGCCCGCCCAGTGACAGTGTAACTAATCAAGAAGATGGTCTGTATTTTTCTTATTGTATTTTTTGTTTCTAATGTTGTATATCTACCTATTTGTGCCGTAGTCCATACGAAACGGGACATTCATTCGGGAATCGTCGCGAGTAAATAGTGAAGTGTCTTTGGTTTAATTGATACAATTGGTGTGTGAGATGTAAACAATGACCCGTAGACTACCGTTTAGTACATATGTTTTTTTTTACATAACCGTGTCATAAGGAAACGACTTGAGGACTATTGTAGAGTATGTAATAAAGACAGAAACAATGGAAAATAACTAATTCCGTGAACATTATTGTTGTTATAATTGTCACACCTGCATCGTCCAACTGTACTTAATACTTTATAGAAGACGGTACTTATTGTAACACGACAGAATATCACAACACAGAGGGAATAATTTTATAAATCTCTAACGATCCGCCGAAACCTTTGAAATTCTCAACTTTTGTCTATTAATATGCATGTATTACACACTTCATCAGTTTTTAAGATAGTAGTGTGCATACACATAAACAGACACGGTGTGAAACTTTGTTTTGTAACATATAAGGATTCTTACTTCAACGTTTGCCAATTGCAGTTGCTCCCCAATATATTTAGGACTTCTCTCCTTTATACATTAAAACCTAAATTCTACTTTGTCGGCGTCATCATCATTTCTGCCCAAAGACGTCCACTGTTGGACATAGGGCTCCCCCAAATGTCGCCGCAATGAACGGTCCTGTGCGTCTCGCATCTATCGGATTCCCGCAGTATTTTCGAGGTCATCGGTCCACCTTGTAGGAGGCCTTCCAACGCTCCGTCTTCCGGTCAGAACCTTTCGGCTTTCTTTGTCTGCGTGAATGGCAAAAAATATCCCAAAGAAAGATAATCCCAAGGTAAAAGTATCCTGCCTTATTCCAGCCTAAGTTTCATCTTTTGTTCAACCGTTAAGACTTTGAAGAGGTATCAGACCAACAGATGAACAGACGGAGTTACTTTCACTTTCACGTCGCTAGTAGTAGGTAGTTGTTTATAATTTACAATTTGTGTTTTTCTTTTGTATAATCTTGTGACTGTAAAGTTTCATCGAAATCCGTTAATGGTTCGTCATTCATAAATAGGCACATCCTCCCACATTCCCGTTTACCGATGTTGGTACTAGCGGCCCGCCCCAGCTTCACACGGCTGTTAAAAATATTTTCTCTACTACAATTATTATGCCTGTATATCTTTGCCATTAATAACTTCGTTCAATAGTTTTTGAGTGTATCACGTTCATACAGATAGACATGGTGGGAGACTGTTTTATAATATATGTAAGCCAAGTAAAGATATAGCTATGTTCTTGTGATGTATAAGTTTTTAAGATTCCGTATTTCAAAAGGAAAAAATCGTCACACTTATAGGATCACTTTGTTGTCTGTCTGTCTGTCAAGACCCGTATCTCGAGAACACATGGAGGTATCGAGCAGAAGCAGTGAAAAAATCAAATGTTTAAGTTAACAAAAAAAAGATATAGCTGTTTATGTCGCAAAAAACGTACATTTTGACACGGATTTAACGGAATCAAAATTCATAGGGTTTTTCCGTTGACCTAGAACTCTAGAATTTGGCATGAAGCAAGCTCATAGCATAAGTACAGCAATAAATCTGAAGATTATAAATTTGTAGTTACGTCACAAAAAAAAAAACCTTTTTTTCGATTCGGAATAACCTTCGAGACTCGATTCAGTAACTGGGTGCTGAGTGCGAGTTGTTTTTACGTTAATGCGATCGAAACGTTTACCGTGTTTGGCTCTCTAATTGGCTGAGAGCTTCGAGTAGACCAATCGGTGCGCCGAACGTCATAAACGTGTCGATCGCGTTTACGTAAAACAAACTCACACTAGGCACTCTGAACTATTAACTTATATAAATTAGTTTGTACGGACCCTCGGTGTGCGAACTTGCCCATTTTTTTACTGTAAAGTTTCATCGAAAACTGTTCCGTGATTTTTGCGTGAAAGAGTAACAAACATCCATTCACCTATAGGCACATTCTACCAAACATTTACATTTGTAATTGTATTATAATCAGATAATAGTTTAAACTTGCTCGCAATCTGCTTCTGCATAGCAGTGTTTTACGGCTAGAAAAATACCGAGATACAGCACACAAAGTACAACAAACAAAGTTTAATGAACGTTAATGTATTAAACAAAAAAGTCTGGATATTTTTTTTAAGTGGGCGTAATCCGTATCCGTTGAAACAAATAAAATATCCAATCTTTTTTCTTTATAATATAATTACTAGTTTTTGACAGAGGCGTCGCCCGGTACAGTAGATAATACAAATAAAACAAATATATAGGGTGACTGACAATAGTGGCCGATACTTAAACACGTGATTGTAGTCATGATAACAAAAAAGTTTTACTATGGGACCAAACCTGAACTCGCGAAAAGAGTCAGCAGTTCAGTTCATTTTGACCAGTTAGGCGAACATAAATATAATGATCAGCAGATTGTTATCGCGATTTCAGGTTTGATCTCATAGTAAAAGTTGTTTGTTATCACGACTACAATCATGTGTTTAAGTATCGGTCTCTAATTACCAGTCAACCTATATAAGTATACCAAAGAAGAAATAATTTAAAAAAAACAAAAGAATACAAATATTTCTCTTTATAGAATGGTATTAAGTATACATTATAGTATAGATTTATAATTTTAAAAATAGGAAAAGATGAAGAGGGAATCTTTACATCATAACGAATCATTCGCAGTCATTAAAAAAATATGAAGAAAGTTCTCAAACTAATCAAAGTCACCGTTACTAAACGGTTCTCACTCCACAAGGATGTATTGTTCTGTACACTACGTTCATCGAGTAGGCATCTAGGCGCGTATGTTATATTGCACTTCACGTCCCGAATAAAGGCTTTTATCACATTTTACTTGGAACCTGATACAGGCCAGACTCCCTTGAGTGCGATCCTGTTGCGAGTTCTAATAAAACTATGTGCTGAGCACTATAAAAGGTTGTCTCCTTCGCCATCCCTGAGCGATATCAACATACGATCTATGATATTAGATGTAATATTATATATTATGCTATATATAATACTAGCTTTTGCCCGCTCCCGCTCTACCCTACTGTAGCCTACTCTACCCATTCTACGCTACTCTACCCTACTCTACCCCACTCTACCCTATACCAATTGATTCACAAATTGATTCCCAGTGGATATTGTGATGTCAATTTGAGTGTAGTATACAAAATTTCAAGTGTCTACACAACTGTAAAATATGTGGAATCATTGAAACAGGCGCAATCTCGGTAAAATTTAGCTGAGATTTTTTTGCAGTGTTACTAAGCAAAGCGTACCAACAAGGCTGACTCGATACATCTGCTGCCAAATTCTATTAAAACATTAAAATGCGTTATATCTGTAATGCCGATCTGTAATGCCCTTAAACACCTGACCTGGTCTCAGTTACCAGTACCTCTACCATGAGTTTTAAGCAATATTATTCGTCGCTACTCGATATCGACGCCGTAAATATTTTGTATGGCAAATTTTGGTTTTGCAAGTGACCGCTAGAGGCGCTGCAAAACCCAAAAAAAATATGTTAAATTTTCATCCAACATAAAACAAAGTGGTTACTTCAACGGCTATCCTTGAATTGAATCGATTTTTTTTACTGAAATTCACCCCCATAGCATACAATGATGGTAAGAGTTTGGACAGCGGGTCTTTATTTCCGTGAAAGACGTAGGTCTTTAGTATAGGATGTTAATTTCGTCAATACTCTTACGCTATCCTATCTTCCTAGCTCGTCTTACTACTGCGGAAAACTGCAAGTGGCGGAAAGTTAACAACGTCGTCAGTACTTACATTTTCGAGCCCTTGGAGGTAAAACTCTTAAGCCGTGGGACTAGTTACAACCCTATGCTCAAAGATTTATACAGACATCTAATTTTTTTTTTATATTTAACTAGTGCTTGACTGCGATCCCACATGATGGTAAGCAGTGATGCAATAGTTAATGGTGAGGCGTACTAGTTTATTAAGAGCCTATTCACTCTAGTCTTGAAGACACCCATGTTACCAAAACTCTGACTTTTATTTTGGTTGGATACTAAAAACTGCCATACAGCGAGGCAATGCCGCCAGTCTTTTGGGCACACTTTCGGTAGGCAGCGATGTGGAGGAATTTTTTAACGTATGGCGTGATTTTATTCTAAGATATTTAATGTTTGTTTTAAGTCTTATAACATAAGTGAATCAAGGTTTTTTAATAATGTTTAAGTAGGAAATGACCGATGAATTTTAATATACCTAGTCATAGTAGTCATATTCGCTTGGGTTAAAAACCTGAAATCTTAATTAGCCGCTTTTTTTTTCGACTCGTATCGACTCCATTTTTAAACTAGTTTTTTCTTTGTCAGAAAAAGTTAATTTAGTAAAAAAAATTACTGACTAAAACCCCACTCCTGTTCCTTCTTTGCCTCCGTTCCAGGGTCCCAGGTATCACTTTCTCATTACCCATGGCCCCAACAGGCTTTGACCCTGCTGGGCTCCTACGGTTTGCTGACCTCTCCTTGAGGCGCGCGTGACGCGCCGTCGATGACTCGAGCCCGGTCCGGATGGTAACCGTACGGTTAGACGGCGAACTACCCATCGCTAGCCGTCTGTAAGACCGCTCCTACAGTGGCCGGAAATCGGGATCGGAATCTCTGCGGCGGCTGAGGCCTGAGGGCCGTTGCCTAACGCTTGCGGCCTCCTACTTTGCTAGCCTCGCAGGAGGCGACCACCTACCACCCCTCCTCGCTTCGGAACATGGCCTGTATCAAGGCTCGGCGCGAGAAATCGTTGCCACCAATCGCCCCCACGAGGACACGGTGGTGTTCTTCCCAAACGGTCCACATAGTGGCGACATTTGAGCATCACTTCCGCACGAATGCTGTGCAGGAACTTCCCGCACTGACCATGCTCGCTGAGAACCTGCGTCATGCGGAAGGTGAGGACGCCTTTAGGTCTTTCCTGCTACTCTTTTAAACTAGTTTACATTCATACTCTGAAATATTACTAACGAGTTAAATATCAACCTGTATTAGGTAAGAGTTGATCATTGTCTTGAAATCTTTTTGAAGACTTTTCTTTTCTCTTTTTGAGCGCTTTGAAACTTGTATTAAAATCGATGAAACTAATAGAAAAAATATTTTGATCTAGAACTCAGTATTTACTGGGTATACCCAAGTTCAGGTCGACTCCTCTATATCTCGCAATATACAATGCTAGAGTTAATCAAGTTGGAAAACAATAGCCACCAATTTTTTTCCCTTATGTTTGACTGTTTTCCCCAAAGTATATATAGCTGCTCACGAAGTAATATAATATAGGTATATAATTGAAAAGATTGTATGTATTAACGAGGTATAAATAATAAATAATACGACCATTGGTCCTACGCAATGCTATGCGTTATAGTTATATTAATATTAAGTATTTTTGTAATATTTATTTATTTATATTATTATTTGTATTAAAAGCAGTAAACAATGAAGAACAATAGTCGTATATATAGTTCAAATAGGACACAAAGCTTATTCAAATAACTCGGATCTCGAATTTCATGACAGTTAAATGATTGTTATTTCCTTTATTTATTTCAAAACACGTATTATTTTTATTGGTAATCAAAATACAAGAGACAACATTTATTAGTCAGTGTTGATCAGGTTTTATGCAACAGTTAATATATCAGATAAAAACTTTTTCAAACAAATACAACCGGCTTCAAAAATTAACAAAAATTTGCAAAATAACTTTAATTTCGGAAGACGCTGTTTTTGGTTTTCAAATGATCAGTGTGTACTTTACAAGTCTAAGGTGCCCCTTCAGAGTGTACTGACCTGATATTATGTTATGAAATGGTGTTAACAATAAATAGACATGCGATTGTAGCAATCATTTATTGAACTGTTCCATTGTCTATCTCCGAAGATCTATATCAGATTTTCCCCTTTAAATTGAACCACCTGGCAAACGAATTCTTCGAAAAAAAGTATCTTCGAGTTCGGTTCATATTCGGCGAAGATACCACCGAAGAATATACAAAAAAAAATTCAGATGACTTGAGAACTTTCTTTTTTGGAAGTCCGTGAAAAATAATTACAAACATATGTAAGAATAAGACTATTGGACAACACTTTGAATATATAAATTAATTTTTATATCACCAATCCACTAAATATTTGAGCCTATAATTCCAATAAAAATACAATAAAACTGTTGATTGATTGTTTATTGCCCAAATACTATTTATTGCCATTATATGATACCTACTATAACGCCAAATACGTCTACAGAAGCACGTCACCTGGCACTAGTAATTATTTGGTTACGTGCTATCGTTACTGTAGTACTAATAAAACTAAAGTGCTTTATAAATACAATGTAATTTATGAGCATATCAGATTAGCGGGTTAGTATTGCCGAGACAATCACTAGTTAAATTTAGTTGCAACTGTACATTTCTAATGTTTATTTATTAAACTTATATTTAATACTAGCAACCCGCCCCAGCTTCGCACGGGTGCAATGGCGATATTAAATATTTTTTGCAAAAGTAGACAAAATGTTTATTTATTAAACTTATATTTAATACTAGCAACCCGCCCTAGCTTCGCACGGGTGCAATGGTGATATTAAATATATTATGCAAAAGTAAACAAAATGTTTATTTATTAAACTTATATTTAATACTAGCGACCCGCCCCAGCTTCGCACGGGTGCAATGGTGATATTAAATATAGTATGCATATATTATACATATGTGTAAACCTTCCTCTTGAATCACTCAATCTATTTTAAAAAAAAACGCATCAAAATCCGTTGCACAGTTTTAAAGATCTAAGCGTACATAGGGACAGACAGCGGGAAGCGACTTTGTTTTATACTATGTAGTAATTACGGTACATTTCTAATGTTTATTTATTAAACTTATATTTAATATTGTCATTGTGGGAATGTGTTTGTTGATCGTGATGGTAGAGTTACTCGATGCCCTCAAGCCAGTAAAGTGCTAATCATCTTGATGACTTAGCAAACATGAACGCAAACCTTTGTTGATGGCCTTCTGTCACATGAAAGAAATTAGTGCCATAATGTTCGCATTGACATTATCAATACAAACAGTTACTTAGTCAATGTATACAATTCATTGTCGATAGATTTTGCTCTTAAAATTATGCTTGATGATTATTGTGGCGCCTCTTTCACAAATGGTCATTTATGTTATTGCTGTAGGTTTTTCTAATCTGGTTTTCCACTCAGCTGTCAACTTAATTTTATTATGGTTCCGTACCCGAAGAGTGCCAATGAGACCCTATTGTCTATCGCTAAGCCCCCACTATCTGACCGTCTGTCCGTCTATCAGGGGCTGTATCTCCTAAACCAGAAGAGATAGAGAGTTGAATTAAATTTTTAACATCAAATAATAAGATTAAAGTAAAGTTATGAACTAGAGGGGGTTCCAATAAAAGAATCGTTCTGCTGTCGGTTTTTTTTTTTACTAGATTTTGATATTGGAATATGGAACCCTTCGTTTGACATTCAGAATTAAACTTGACCAGGTTTTATAGATGTTATTATGGATTGACCGAATAAAACAAGAGCTAATCAAATCTGTTGACATGAGGTACGAAAGTATAAAGCTAGAACTACATTCATGTTACACGCTTGATTTGTAGAACGACGTCGCGTGGCGTGGATCAAATGTAGCTCTACAAGTCTAGTTGCCATATATACTTAATGTATGGATCACGCCCAAATCGACGTGTGTAGCTCACGTGTGCGCAGTGTAGTTCTACCTTAATGAAGTATGTGTCTACCTAATTGGGTTAGCCAATTGGCTATTACCTATGACGGACAGATTTATTTGGAATTATTATTATACAAAAATCTGTCTGTTAGCATTTAATTGAAAAACGTAGAATTCGTTGAAAGTGTTCGGGGTAAGCTCGCTTTTGTAGTTTGTTTTTGTGACGATATACATCTAAGTATGTTACTGTAAGTCCGATTTGTAGTAAATCCAAACATTTTCTAGTTAGACCTTTTTTTCGATGGGAAAATCACCCAACGACATCTGTGCGCACTTAGGCGGGGCAGGAGATAGTGTCAGACTTTTACTGACTAAAACCCACTCCACACCGACGACGACGCACCTTCGACGACATGGGTTTGGTCCGGACGGTTACCGAACAGTCGGACGGCGAGTTACCCATTGCTCGCCGTCCGCAAGCCTGCGCCTGCGGTGGCCGGCGGGCCGGCCTATTAATTTTAAGGTCTTACTATAATAAAGAACATACATATCTATCATAGAACGACAAAAGATCTATAAATTTTCCAAAAGAGAGGTTGTTCTGTATACGTCCAGTACTGACCTGCAACCTCCTAGTTACAAGGAATTATGCACCCCTTCTTTTTTAAAGTCATCAAATAACTTGTCCCGTCTTGGATGGGACGGGAGGAAGTGACAGACTTTTACTGACTTAATTAACCCACCCGTTTGCCTTTATTTGCAATGCATGATTGTTAGAAAGTAACTCTTGCTAACTATCATGCAGCTTATAATAATCCTGAAATGGTATCGACACCAATGAATTTGTCGTTAGCAATGCACCATACATTATGTAAGTTCGGGAGGTACCTGTACCGGATTCGTGCGGAAATGACGCCCGGGTGTCGCCAGTGTGCACTGCCCGGAGGACACGGTGGAGCACACGGTCGAGGTGTGCCCCGTTTGGGAACAGCATCGCTGTATCCTTGTGGGGGCGATCGGTGGCTACGATCTCTCGCGCTGGGCCTTGGTATAGGCCATGTACCGGAGCGAGGAGGATTGGCAGGCGGTCGCTTCATTCTGAGAAGCAGTAATTGTAGCAAATGAGGACGCCAACCACATCAGGCAGAGGCAACAGCGCTCACGTCCCAGCCGCCAACATGATACCGATCCCGCCTTCCAGCCACCGTAGGCGCGAACCTGCGGACGGCAAGCAATGGGCAGCTCACTGTCCGTCCGTCCGGTAACAGTCCGGACCGAGCCCAAGTCATCGACGGCGTGCACTATTCCCGCGCGCCTCAAAGAGTCGTCAGCAAACTGTAGGGGCCCAGCAGGCTCGAAGCATACTGTAGCACACATGGCTAATGTGAAATTGCACATCAGGGCCCTGGAACCAAGGCAACACAGGAACGCGGTGGGTCTTTTAGTCAGTAAAAATCTGACACTATCTCCCGCTCCGCCCATGGGCGGGAGTTGTCATGGGATGATTTTTATCCACCGAAAAAAAAACCATACATTATTCGAGGAACTATTTTCGGATGAGTAAGTATTATATGACTTGTCAATAGCTCGTCTGTTATTTGAAAGAATGACCACAGAATGGGTTTACAACCGTTTTAACGAGCCATTAGCAAAAAACGCCTTTGTTTCCATTCAAAGTTATGATGTATGAAAACTCATTACTTGCATCTTGACGCTAAATGCAGCCACACGTCTCAATATGCATAATATTATAATTTTAATAAATATTTTATCGTTTTTCTCAAAACATATTTTTATCTGTGTATGTATAACAAGCTGTCCAGTCTAAGTAACCTACATTGATATGAATAAAAGGACAGGAAATTTTCCAATCATAAGATCTAGACCCTGATACACGTAGCTATTGTAATCTGTCAACCGTGACTGTCCGACGGCGATACCGACGTTTCCTAAACCGTTTCGCAGTGTTATGAATAGCTTCCAACAGTGCAGGGTAAAACTGGACACTGCTAGATTCATTGAGATAGCTAACTACGTCCGTCAATGACTAAGGAAAATATGTATATCAAGTAACTTTTAACTATTTGTATTCAACACAGGAAACTCATAAACGTTATTCATAAAAAATACGCCTGAATACTTGGCCTCGTCGACCCACAGCGCCAAGGGCCGGCCGGCTGCTGGCGATGTCTCATGGCTACTCCACAGAGGCCATTGTCCTTTACCTTTTAATTAAGATCTCATAACACTACGTCACAATGCTGATTGGGTGAGCAATCCGTTTAATTGTTTGAAAGCGATAAGCGTAAGGAGAGCGCGTGTCGTCGCGTATGTTCGTATGAACATGATTGGAAACTCGTGGTTGCCTTCTTGTGAGTAATCATGTGACTGTGATGGGACCACTTAAGCAAATAAACGCTGCTGCTGACACGGCGACCGCTGTCGCTACTACCCGTCAACAATTAGCTTAAGACACACTCACCTAAATCATTCAATGGGACGCATGAATGGATGCTAACCTAATCTAAACCAGTCACCACAATAATACACAAATTGTAGTAATCATTCGCGTGATTTCTTTACGTTAAGAATGTATTCGCTAATCCGTAGTTATATTTGCGAGTTATAAAAAGTACAATAATATGATTATATATTAGCGTATGTTATCCTCCTTGTCACTTGAGGTAAACACTTGTCTGTTAGCAAATACAGATGTTTTGATTAAATGCTACTAAAATTTACAGTATTATTGGAATATTACAGATTATGTTTTCGTTGATATTGCCTTGGCAACAAACACTCCACGATACAATGATTTATTGAACTTAGAGAAAAAGATTAATCTTACAATAGATTAAATCTGATTCTTTTATCTAACACAAGTCTTTCTTGTAGATCTGATTTAAACGATATGTACCACTTGTTAACCATTGATATGATTTTCCCAATCAATGCATTTACTGTTCACATGATTGAAACAAGTGAAACTCGTGAGTCGTCATTCGTGAAGGCTATGTTGTTATTTGTTCTTTTATCGTTGTTTTCGTCTAGATCTCGAGATTTTATCTCGATGCTAGTATCCGGGTCCCTGATATGTACTTGGTCCCTGACATATTTTTGCTTTAACTATCGTATTCTTAAATGACGGAAATGTAAAGCCCGCACTCGAAGCTTTTAAGTTATTATCATTCTAATTACCTCATCAGTCGCAAGAATTAAGATTCTACAAAGACCTGAATACAACAGATTATGTAAACATGACACTACGCCTATGTGCTAAGACCGTGTGAATAGTAAAAATAAGTACTAATCTAATCTTTTCAACCTTGATAATCTTTCGTAAGTCAAGGCTGTTAACAAGTAACATTGCAATATTTTTTTCTAAATTTATTCTTTAAATAGATATTTTGGTAATGGGGTTAAATAAATTATCTCAAATTTTTATTAAATGATTTAGACAGTATCCCAGTAATACGCCCAGCACATCGTTGGGGAAGTCTGTAGATTATCATAGTGTAGTGTAATCTCATATTTTATAATATGTAAAGTATTATCGCGGTCATTTCTGCCTGATCACTTAATAAAAAATTCGCTTGAATCCTGCGGCCCAACGCCAAACCAAAACCCTTCGTAGTTTTCGTTTCGAGTGCAAGCAAAAATGAACTTAGCGGTGGTCAGGCGGAAGTGTCTTTAATGGTACATATAAAATATGACTCAATATTCTACAAGTACAATACACATATGTTAAGTACAAAAGCATAATTATTGCCCGGAGCCAAAAATACAATTAGATAAAAATACAAAGGCATAAAAAGCAGTAACGCCTCAGAATTGTTAGTCGACCAAACCCATATAGTGTCCACCTATCGCCATCCTGGCTCCGACTGACCAACTACAGTACAATCACATTTTATTGTGCATCATTTAGCTCACAAGTGCAGTGTATCAACGCTGCACTGGCTGCGAAGAATAACAACTAATTGGAGAGCATATCACCACAGTACACTAGCACAATGTAAACAATAACCACCTTAGTATCCCCTATTTACGTTAATGTAAAACATTTGTGATGAAACAAGTGATTAGCATCATTGAGCATGCTCTGTCCTCAGTGGTTGAGCCATCGTCACTTAGAACTTATCTGCTAAGTCGCTGGAGGCTTCTTTACTAAAACCCTGAAGCTGAAACATTCAGTCGCTCGATTGTTCAGTCCAGTGTGAGACATTGACCGGCGCGCGCGCAGCTTTTTATCCGATAATCTCACGCTTTCTTAAGTTATCCTATCGGACATAGACACAATAACATGAATCGGACTAAGCGACGATAGTTTTTGGGTGTGTGTGCAAAATACTATTTTATTATTGTAATCTACGATCAAAATTTTGTTGTAAATTGGTTCCTAACATACTGTAGACAGTAATTCCAATACCTGCCTAATGTCTTAGTTGACAATTAATTTAATTTCATATAGCAGTTACAAATGTTATGCTTTTAATACGTGTATTGTCTTTTGGTTTTTAAAATATAATTTTGTCAAAACTGTAATATATAAACAGTCTTTATTTAGGTCCTTTGGATTTAACTAAATACGTGATAATTTTTTAGGTTTTTTTTTTTAATTTAACTTATTTAATACGAATTCAGTCTACGGTAGATCATCTCTAATAGAATAGACTAATGGTTTTTAAGTGAGAATTTACCAAAGAGAGTAAGAGTCCCGCTCTGGGGGCAGTAAATATCAGACTTTTACTGACTCAAATTCGCCTATGTTTCTTCAGCTGCACTTAGCGCGCCAGTGCCAGCGCAATTCTTTCGAATAATCCCACAGCTATAGTGGACTTAACTAAGATCTGTCGATTTGTTAGTTCATTTAGAAAAAACATCCCCCGTGAAGACTTGACCGTGAAGTGTGTAAGTTTAGTGATCTGTTTATCTATAGCACGTCAGTGGAATGCCTGCATCACTCTGATTTCACGTAAATTTTTACAGAATCAGATGACAGTTCGTGCACTAGTTATTTGTTTTATATACAGAATACACCGTGAAATACTGGTTGTTTTCCCGCGACCGAACGACTTGCCATAAGGAATACTTTCGAAGCAGCAAAGTAAGAAAAAAACAATTTTCAAAAAAAAAAGTAAACAACTTCACTACAAAAAAAAAAACACTAATAAAAGGATCAAATCAACTTTAATTTCGGAAGTCGGTGTTAGATAAGAGACAAACAATACCGATAAACATCGAAAGTACTACTACGGCTATTCGTTTTGATGCGGCAAAACAACCACAAATATTTCACGGTGTATACGACATAACCCGCTTTTTGTACCCACTTTCTGTAAAGGGTAAACTGACATTAATACTTGTTTGTGTTTTTTTTTTATTCTTTATTAAGGAACTTGTTGGTACCAACCTAAGGTAATTCCGTAAATTACATGCTGTAAGGTCCATGTAAATACGGGTATCGCTAGGTTCCTGTGTCCCCTAGATGGGGCAGAGGGCGTTCAAGTGCACCATCCCGTTCGGTCTGAAGCTTCGCGCTTCATTACGATACATATCATCCTATATTTTTCGCCTCTGCGATGATAGTTCGTCACCAGGTCTGCTTAAGGCTTCCACTGAGGATTTCAGGCTAGGGCTTACCTTGGTATATATAAATATGTTCAGTATCCCTTCGTAGATTTGCAGCACTAACTAAAAACGCAGTACCTAAGGATGTATTTATGGAAAATTGAGTTACTCATAGATTCTGATTCCTCGTAATAAACTTTGTATAATTATTAAATCCTAAAAAACTACTAATAAACTCTTAAGAGTTAATGTCTGTACATATTATAAAACAACGTCCCCTACCACCATCGTATCTATCTGTTTGTTTCCCAAATAGGCCCACAAATCGGTATTTTACTGTTTCTTATTTTTAATTGCTAATTATTATGTTTTCAGGTTCGTAAGACGAGCATCCGAATGACTGCGATAAAGGAATATCCTTTCGACTTGAGTGATTTACAAAATCAACCACCAAGTGCCGGCGGCGGCGACCCACCGCGGCCTGCGCAGACATCGCCCAACCCACCTCCGGTCACCAACCCACCACCGGTCACCAACCCTCCCTCGGCTATCAAACCGCGCATTTCAGTGCCCTCTCTTGACGGAAAGAGAAAAGTGTCCATCATGGCTGACGAATCGAGCAAGGATCGAGAAAATTTACCATCAGACAGGGACAGGTATGTAACCCAAATTAATATAACGCTCAAATGTTACTAAACAAATGCGAATGCAGCAAATACGGATAAGAAATTTATTTAGACAGTTGCGGTCTTCCCGTCCGATTATAATTTGGGTGTCTTCAAGGCTAGAGTGATTAGGCTCTTAATAAACTAGTGCGCCTCAGCATCAACGATTGCATCACTGCTTACCATCAGGTGGGATGGCAGTCAAGCACAATCTTTTTTTCATTAGAAAAATTTCGACGTATTTAAGCGGGATTTATAAACTGAGCTAAGTAGTCCAGTTTCTGGATTAAGAATTTGAACTTAAATTCTTATCTGTTAACTCTATTCTAGTCTATCGAACTAATTGATGCTAATGTTTTAAAAAGTACTAATATACTCGTACTGTTTGCCAGTTTTCAACCTTGATTCACAAACGGGTGATTTAATAGGTAACTACCTATTAAAATATAATAAGTATTACCTAGAACACATCAGATAAATGTTTAATGTTTAATCGTATAACGTCCATAATGTTGTAAAATGTCATGTCTGAATTCATTCTTTTTGTAAAACATTATTACAAGTATATTATATTTAAACATAATATTTTTGCTCAGTTTTTTAATGTACTGAAGACGATAGTCAAGAGAAAACTTGTTCTATACCTACTCTACCTAAGAAAATTGTTTAACTATTTTTATTATTCGTGCCTAGTTTTTGAAAAAAAAAACCGAAATGAAAATAACATTCATTCCAATAAATTTACACTAGGCGTCCCCCGTGGTTTCACCCGCATCCTTGAAGTACTGTACCCGTAAGTCGTAGCAGCATTAGCCATAGCCTTGGTAAATGGGCTATCCAACACTAAAACCATCTTTCAATTCGTACCAATAGTTCTTCAGGTTAGCACTAGCAAATTAACGAATTCCTCAGCTTTACAATATTAGTCGCATAAACTCGAAACTCAATATCGACTAATCATTTACAGACCCCTTCGAACTTTCATGAAATCATTTATTCAAAAACTCAAGGCACATCACTCAGCTTTTATTTGTCATGCTGTTGCCATGTGCGTCCATCGCAATGAAATATGTATAAAAGGTAGCAACTTACCTTACTCATGCGTGGCATGCACATACCACCTGCACCTTCTACGACTTAAACGAGGCCAACCACTGAGCTATCCAGAGTGCCTATTGCGAGTTCGCGATGGACACGTTTATGACGTTCAGCGCTCCGATTGGCCCGCTCCAAGTTCTTAACCAATCAGATTGCCAAGTGAGGTAAACGTTTCGATCGCGTTAACGTAAAACAACTCGCACTCAGAGCGCAGTTGGCAGTGGCTACATATTGTTCAGACAAAAGGGTCAAATCAACACCAAAGAAAAATAATAACTTACCTTAATACCAGATATCTCAGTCAATACTACATTAGTTGAATTTCTGAAAAGGTAGTTCTCCGTAGTTCTCCGATTCCAAACAGCATTTGAATGAAATAAATAGTGTACAAAATAGTATTAAAATAGGAAGTTGAATAATAATATCAATCAATCTCAATTAATCAATCGGTATGATATTTTTTGTACAATAATGAATTAAGGATAATAATTTTTATTATGCTAGCAGAGCAACAGCCTATTTCTTAATGTCACTCATTGGACAAAATGGAAAAAAAACGTGTTGCGCCGACTCCAAATAAAACAAAGGCAGGAAGATGATGACTCATTAGGGCGCAATGCTAAAATCGGCGGTGCCGCCCCGTACATACAATGATAACACAATCACAATTTGAGCTTAATCTCAACACTCAAGGCCCATTAGTTGCAGAGATACAGCAAATCAAAGATGGGCGATTCCCCCGCTGTGCTCGGAAAACTGTGAAATTCTGTCACTTGTTGAAAGGAGGTACAGGTGGATCAGAGTGCATCCAATATTCAACAAATTCCTTTACATGTGGAGAAATGCAGGTTCAACGTGGGATGGAAAAAATGTAGTAAATTTAGTTAAGCTTTATTACATTTTATAGAAAGATACCTAAAAAACGCTGCCATAGGGTAGATTTTTTGAAAAAACTGAAACATATGCCAATATTTGGCAGTTTTTCGAGCACCATAGAAATTGCACAAGGTTTTCAGGGTTGCCAACTTGGGTGTAAACTACTCTCAAGGGACCTAACAACATAAAAAAAAATCGTAGATACATGCGCGTTTGCGATGTGGGATGTCGATTTTGACTGACCTATCAATACAAAATAATATTTTCAAAATAATTTATGAATTTCAACAATCATAACTATGCCATTTAATATTACAATCACATTATAAAATAAATCAGTCACCTTATGAAACAAAATATTTTTTTTAAAATGATTAGTGAATCTTGTCAGGACTAAATTCCCATGAGAGCAGAAGAAACGCAATTATAACTACATATCCGCATAGCTTTCCGAATGCTACTCAGCCGAGAAGGATTCAACAATAGACTTCTTTCTCGAAGTTAGACCTACCCAACTAGACCGTCTGTCCTGGGTAAGTCGTCCACAACTTCGAGTGTAGAGTCTCCGATCTTAATAGGAGTGGGCTACATGAATGTTTACCATTACTCGTTTTGTCCATATTAATTTTAAGTCCCACTCCTTTGAAGGCTTTACGGAGGTCACCAAGCTCGTCCGTAAGAGACTACGCTTCTCAGCCATGACAAAGATATCTGCAGAAGAACTAAGATTACCGATATAGCCCGAAGAATCGCCAAACTTAAGTTGCAGTTGGCTGGGAACATTGCTCGCAGAACAGATTCTCGATGGGGAAGAAAGGAATAGCGACCGGTATCGAAAGACACAGAATTGAAAAACCTCCCACAGGTGAAGGTCTCAAGATTCAGATCTAATCCGATCGAACCCGACGGAAAAATACGAGGCCACGGGACCACCTGTGAACCTTTTATAATATCTTAGAAACTAGATGGTAAAAGTCGCCAATTTTTATTTTCCATACCAATTGCCGCATTTTAAAAACTATGGAACTACAATTTTAAGTTGATGACCGATTTCCTGATTTTGGCTTGGCTCAAATGGCGCTACGCTAGGCCCACCGGTGGGTTATATTATAAAGAATGCAACGTGTTAATATAAGTACCTACATATTGATTTGACAATTCACACCTAAAAAATATCCTATCAAACTATTTACGTAGTCAATAATTTCGTTTAGGATGAGTATCAGTAAACAAACAAAATAAAAATTAGAATAAAGTAGTACCTAACTATAGATATTTTACCAGCACACAACATTTGTGATTTCTTTGAAAATTAGAATAAATTTCCATTGGGAAACTATAAAAAATTGTTAAGTTTCAGATGTTAAAAGTGATGAAAACTATGGTCGAGAAAGTTTTTATAACTTTCAAAATTTCCAACACCTAATGTTTATAATTTTAAGAAGTCAATACTAAAACCTCTCACCAAACTACCAAAAGAACCCCAACCAAAACTTAAAACAATAGAAGAAAATCTTAAACGCTAGGAAAATTCACATCCTGAATGAAACGTACCCCAGTATTTTTTACGCCTTTTTAGCCCCAAAATTTATGGGCTATATTTTTTTTTTAAATAGGTACTATTTTTGCTACAAGTATTTAATACAGCAAAATATGATCGTCTTATTGTCAGATTGTTGCTTATCATCTGCCGGTTTAATTGAATAAGTCCATGAAGGTATTTTTTTAGATCATCCAATGACTTGTTCCGCTTTAGGGCGGAGCGGGCGGGAAAACTGAGTTTTAACTGAGTAAAACTCACTCCGATGTTCCTTCTTTGCCAAGCGTTCAAGGACCCCAGGTTTCCCTTTCGGAAGCGAACCGAGCGAACCCATCATAGCCCCAGTAGACTTCGGTCCTACTGGGCTATTTAACCAAAATCTGAAGTACGATACGGTAGCGCCACCTGCAGTATCAGTAAAGAACTAAGCACAGTGAGTACGCTGTATACTGAACATTCACTGCGGTAATTGAATAAGTACAGCGCTCAGTGCGGTATTGGTACCGACAAGTTTACAGTGACTGCTCATAGATGGCGCTCACTGCTACATATATAAGCTAAAGTTATAAATACAGCCTCCTTGGCAGTGATCCTGAAATATGTCTCCAGAAGTTCCTGCCTTTCTCAACTAAAGTTACTCTTGCTCAGTCTCTTCTTTTACCTCTTCTTGACTACGCTGATGTCTGCTTCCTTGATGCGACTGAGGAACTTCTTGATAAACTGGAGCGTTTGCAGAATTTGTGTATCCGCTTCATTTTTGGCCTTCGAAAGTATGACCATGTGTCAGAATTTCGAAGGCAATTGAAGTGGCTGCCTATTCGGCAACGTCGGGATTGTCACACTCTTTCTTTTCTATTCTCTATTCTTCATAATCCCAACTCCCCCTTGTATCTTCGGGAACGCTTTGAGTATCTTGTCCCAAGAGGAAAGCCTTGTCGCTCATCATCCTCTCTTCTCCTTCGTTTTCCTGCCCACACTTCAAGTCGCTACAGTGGCTCTTTTACTGTTCGTGCAGTGCGCCTCTGGAATTCTCTTCCTCACACATTGAGGGCTAGCCCTTCGTTAGAGGTTTTCAGGCGAAGAATTAAGGAACATTTCCTATCAACATGACCCGTAAATATGTATGTATATGTTTTATTATTATTTATATATATGTTGTATATATTATGTTTATGTATAGTATGCTGTACACATATCTATTTAGTATACTTTTAGTTTTAAGTTAGATGTAATCATTTATATAATTAAGTTTTGTTGTGCATTATTGTATATCCTCAAATGTATGGTTCTTTCTCATTTTTTCTTTTATGTATTCGGTTTGCTGGTAGAAAACCCAATTATGGGTTAAGCTCGCCTATGTACATCCACTGACCTTTTATTGTTTGTTGAAACTGTATGTATGTACAATAAAGAAAGAATAAAGAAAGAATAAAGTATGTTATTGAATATAATTGAGCACATATTGCAAATTTCGGTTTTTTTTTTTTGTTAATTAATCATATTAATTTCTTATACAATACTTCACTCTCCGCAAACTTAATATGTGCAAAGGCTCACGATTTTTTAATTTTTTTCTTAAGTAATGGCGATCAAAAGACTCTTGTCTAGCTGTTAAAATAATTAGAGACGTTTGAAATAGTTATCTGATAACTAATTATGTCAAATTGGGGTTTGAAACTCCTATATTGGTAAATAAGTATAACACAAAACAAATGATATTACTGAAAGCTAACCTTTAGTTTAATTACGGGTCCTTAGCGCACGGAACATAGAAAAAGAAGCGCGAAAATTCTATTTTTGAGATGCTACCTTTTTAATGTAAGCGTTGAAGTCTTTTACTCTTGACCTACTTAATTATATTACATGCTAAGCTTACGTTATCTCATTCCTAATTAAGTAGTAAGATATTGGCGTCAATTCTCTTGTAAACCAACTTAACATATTTTAAACTATCGCTCTCTTTTACTAATTGTTAAAACTAGAATGAGATAGCTATAATTTTACCCCTGTCAAATTAGTTTACTTGATGCACTTCTTGTATTCTTAAATCACGTGTAAATTGTATGGCAAACGAAATTCTGAATAGTTTGTTAGGAGTAAAATTCTTTTTGTTTTTCATCCGTTAGAGCGGTTTCGCACTATGTCCGATCCGAACCCGTGAAAGTATGGTCCGTAGTAGCCGTGGAAATATTTCATTACAACAAAATTGTGGAGGGGACGAGCACGCGCACTTTTCTGCACTAGTGCGGAAAACTGTCATTTGCATGATTAAGAGCGGGTTTTGTCGAATCGGATTCGGATCAGACGTAGTGCGAAACCGCTTTTACTATTGTAAGAAAGTAATTGTTTAAAATTAGTATTGGCTTAATGCACTGGAGAGTCGTTGCCATTGTTCGATTAACTAAGTTTTATATTTAAAACTAGCACTTTGCCAGTGACTTCGTTCACGATAATGTTTTTAAAAAAACTTCAGCACCAACAGTATTTTAAGGGTAGTTTTGAAAAACGATTAATTACATTCTCTGTTATTTCTTTTGTTTAGAAATTGTGCTAAGCATCAAGTTATAGGATTAATAAAGCCAAGAATTAAGTATCCTCCATATTATAATCTTTAAAACCCCCTAATTGTATTAGTAGGGGTAGTTCTAATGACAACCTGTATTGTTTATATAAAATGTAAATATTTGTAATGTGTCTGTTTGTTGCTTTAAAGCAGTGGTGGCCGAGTGGTAACGGCCCCGTCTTACGAATTGTAGGTCGCGGGTTCAAACCTATCCAGGCGCATTACTTGGTGTAATTTATTTCATCACCACTACTCTCAAAACGGTGAAGGAAAACATCGTGAGGAAACCGGCATGTCCTAGAACCAAAAATTCGAAGACATGTGACATCCACCAATCCGCAATGACCCCGCGTGGTGGATTACGGCCCGTTCCCTTTCCTAGAGAGGAGGCCTGAGTCTTAGCAGTGGGAACAATAAAAGGCTGATGATGATGATGATGATGATTGTTTATTTAGATTACTATTTGTGCAAACATTCAGGTATGACACATGGATTGAAATTTTGCAAACGTATGAAAATTTGAATGAACGGCGATGACGAAATGAGAATTTCGTTTTCGTAATTTTCACCACCTTGAAAGTTGAATTTCCAAAAACCACCTTAGTGCTCGTTGCTTGTGTTGACTCAAAAATCATGTTCCAAGTCCCATTGGTTTCAGCTGAGCGTTGATATGTCAGTCAGACAGTGTCTCCTTCTATTTATGTAAAAAATAATTATACACCTTTAAATCTTGATCGTTTTAATCCCGTAAAACGCTATCGTTAGGATAAAATAAAAAAATAAAGTACCGTTTTAAAACTATTAATTTACGCATTGGGCGAGTTCAATGACCTGTAGGTAGTTAGTTCGCAACGACCGACAAATACCTACAAGGTCATTGGTTCGTTTACTTAAAGAAATTAATTTCGTAAAAAAAGTAAGTAAAAGAGTACTTAATTTTTTATTTTATCTTGCAAATCGATAGTGTTTCATGTACCGGATCGACCCTCCACGGGATTAAAACGATCACGATATGATTTATAGAACTGTAAAAATTAACATAAATTGATTAATCATGAGCACGATCGGCATATCAAGATATTTTACGACTCGCAGACGACATTCAATCATGAAGTTAAGCACATAATAACTTATCAAGTGTTTTAATAACTGCGTGCGTACCTTTCACCGACCAATGTCTCATACAGCATAGTCCTCCCAATTCACACACCCATGTATAAGTAATACAGATTCCTACGCATCACGTGACGAGTGTTTGTGAAAGGCATAGACCGTGTCCAGTCACAAGAGAACCCTGCTGACTCATAACATGACCCTTTGTTGTCTGATAATAACAGACACAGGGGGGATAATAGAGGTCATGTCAATTGGACGCTTCCAAGACATATGTAAGTATCACATGACTGGAGTCCAAACAATATTGTATTGCAATAATATGATAGATAGGCATATATAGGCGTCACGTGCTTTGACTCTCAATTAAATGTGCCTAATTGCAATTACGTTTTTGTATGGTCCCGTTATCGACTTTATTTTTACATTAAGAAATACAGTCACAGTAATTTGATCAGCTTATGCTTTGGATTTAATTAAGTTGATCTAATGACAGGTTTTTGAAATGTATGTCCTTATTTTTAAAGTTAACTGTCATTAACCTTGGTGCTAAAACTTAATTAAAAATTATATATTAATACATCAGCTATCTGTCGTTTCACTCGTATCATTGGCTACTGCTCCGCTCCCGTGAGTTGCTGCTTAGTGTTATATATATTATATATATATATATACATATATATAGGGTGACTGTCATGATACCAAACAACTTTTACTATAGGACCAAATCTGAAATCTCGAAAAAAATCTGCTGGTCAGTACATTTATATTCGCCTAACACGGGGCTTACTCTGGAGTTTAATTCCGATTGATCGACATTGGAATTGTGACGTTAGGTACTCTTGAATTCGATGCTAGCGCCAAATTGCGTGACCTTTTTGGTAAACTAAGTAAAATAGGGGTTGGGCTTGGTGTATGGTCACGTAATTTTAAACCAACTTGGCGCTAGTATCGAATTCAAGAGTACCTAAAGTCACAATTCCAATGTCGACCGATTGGAATTAAACTCGAGAGTAAGCCCCCTGGTCAAAATGTACAGAACTTGCTGATTTCAGGTTTGGTCCCATAGTAAAAGTTGTTTGTTATCATGACTACAATCACGTGTTTAAGTATCGTACACTAATTACCAGTCACCCTATATATAATTTTATAACCTTCCCCGATTTCAATTCGAACCAGTAGTTCCGGAGATTATCTCGTTTTACTGAAGATACACACTCTTCATAATCTTCTTTATAGATTCTTTTTCTTCTGGTGCTTTTCACTTGAGTCCTTCTGAACGTCTTTGAGTGAAGTACTAGATGATTTAAAAATACAATTGATCCTGATAGGTGGTGATTCAATCGGGTTCTTTTTCCTGACAGAAAGCCAACTTCCAAACGTCTGTCGGGACCGCTACTATTAGTATAGATAATAATAAAACACGCACTGCTCGTGTTATGAGAAAGTTATACACCATTCATTTACAGGAAGGCAAAGTACTGTCGGTACTATTTTAATAATAAACAAGATCCGTCTGTAAATAAATATGGTCTGTTTACGAGATCTTCAGCGCCTGTTCACCTTGTCAGTGCAACCGGCTGAATGGCAAATGGCAACCACATTCGTTTTCCCATTTATAAATACGTACTTAGTACTGCAGGCGACGTTACATTTGCATAACACGCATAACACCTTTTCATAAAGACCCACCGACGCAATAACAACGAGGCTAAATAATTAATCTTACTTGTTATTCCCAATATCACCTTTTTAATCAATCATAAAATTCAGTGTCAGTGTCGCCGCGAATTATGCAGATGAATGTACGGCATTTTCATCACCTCTAAGGAAAACGGCAATGAACTTAGTAATGACCTCGTTTTCATGCAGATTTTCTCTAAAACTGTATTTTTTGACAAAAGGATCGCTGTAAAATATATTGATGAGTACATTAAATCATAGTACGCATACCTATTGTTTAGAACGTTATTACGACTTGCATACAATGCTTCACGTTAGTCACACTTCATTGGCCCTTGATAAACTAGTTACTATGAATGTGACAGATTTTTTTGTTACGGATAGAGCAATGTACCGTGGGGTACAAGGAGAGGAATGATGGACGCGTCACGTGGTCCCTCGCCTACGGGCTGGTGGCCTCGAGGGCCTGGCAACAGACTGCTGTGACTCATACTGGTCTTATCAAATTCTAAACTTTATTATGACTTTTGCGACTCCTAATCTTATCCTGATGTATGAATATCAAAACGTGCAATATCCTGAACGGCTGTAATTTGTAACCTTAATTGTAATCTTAGTTATACGTCACCTACAAGTAGCTTGTTTTTACGATCAAAGTTGAAATCTGAAACTAATTTTTAATTTGCTGACTAAAGTGAAACTAATAAGTATTACTTATTATTTATTGTAAAGAGTCGATAGTTTTGCATTGGAGATATTGATTACTGTGCAGTCTACGTAAACTTCTCGAAAAATATTTTGTCTATTCTATTAATTGATATCTCCGTACATAGTATCCCTCATTCTCATATAAGTCATGATTTTTAATGGCTTTAATTTCAATTTATGTACAAGTATTTACATTCAATTCTGTGAATAACTAAAACTTAGTGTTTTGAACTTATATTATTATAGATCATTTATAACAGTTTATTCAAATAATTCAGAACACTCATAAATATATTGATTAATTGATTGACATACTTACACCGTTCAATTTTGGTCGCTTTAATCCCGCGGAGGATCAATTCGGTACATGAAACACTAACGATTTGTATATGGAAAATTAAAAAATAAAGTACTGTTTTTTTAAACTCGAATTAATTTACGCATACATGAAATTAACTTCTTTAAGTAAACGTCAGCTGAGGGAAGCCAATGAACTGTAGGTAGTTAGTACGCAACGACCGACAGCTACCTTCAACGTTATTGACTTCTTTACTTATAGAAATTAATTTCGTACATACGTATATTATTTCGAGTTTTAGAAAAAAAGGAATTTATTTTTTTATTTTATCTTACCGAAAACTACCTACAAGGTCATTGACTCGTTTAATTTCGTACATGCACATATTAATTCGAGTTTTAGAAAATAGTACCTTATTTTTTAATTTTATCGTTATAAATCATGTACCATGTGCCATGTGTCATGTGTGTGTGTGTGTGTATGTATGTGTGTGTGTGTTATGTTTCATGTACCGAATCGACCCTCCGCGGAATTAAAACGACCAAAATTTAACAGTGAACACTAGGTATTCATGAACCTTCCTAACGATAGTGTAAATAATATTCCCTAATTATTAATTTATTTTATATGAAATATAAATAAATAATTATATTTTCATAATTATTCTTATTTATGTAGCCAAAAATAAAATAGGCATGGAAAGTATCACATAATATTTCCGCCTCATTAACTGATTCCTTCCAATATTTATTGCAAACAAGATAACCGCAATGTTTCCTCTTAGCAACTTGTGTCGATCTCTTTATTTTGAATATCATCGAGACCATGTGCCCATATTTAAATAGCTTCTGTTACGTACTTACAACTAATTTCGACAATTATAATAAGAATTAGAATGAATAAAACGAGTTACGCTGCGTTGACTTAGGACAATAAGATTATATGCTTATAATATACCGATCAAGAAGCAGACGCGTCTCACAAAAGGTCCCTACCTATGCCACACATCGCAGTTATTTGTCTCACTCACATATTCGATACGGTTTACATTTACAAAAAGAATTTTCATTTTAATTTGTAAACGCACGAAATATTGCTCACCATACTCATTCATGTTCAAAACAAGTTAAATTATTATTAACAATAGATATTTTTTCAAACCGCGACGTTACTCATTAATACCTTTCAAAGTTAACTATTGTTCTTTTGCGTTTAACTAATATACAAATACAAGATATTGCGTTAATTGAAATAACAAATTAATTATTGAGATTTGCGATTTAATTAGCAACTGCAATAAGCAGCGTGCTACGATACGCAGCCGGCGTAGGCAATAATTAGACAGGCCACGGTACGGATTATGTGCCCGCGTTAGTTCTGAGTATTCATCACATACCTATGTAGTTATCGTTAACAGACGACATATAAAACCACATGGAACAAATCACTGGCTGTTTTTAATCGCGATTGCACACATTGTATCGATGCGTGCGGAAGGATCGGAGGCAGCGGGCTGTGCGGGCGCGGGCGTCGCTGTTATACGAGCGTTGTTTGCAGTGAGTAGTATAAACACGGCCGCGACGCCTCGGGCTCATTTAGTCACTCATCAGCGAGTCTGCGCCCCGTGCAATAGTTCGCAACGCATTTTTATGGCAGTGGGCCTACTGTTGTACTTTAGGAAAATTTTTGCACGTCGGCCAATGACCGGCCAGCCGGCCGGCGAAACTGAACGTACCTCGGCAGTCACGTGCCCGGGGTGAGGCGCGGCGGCCGACTCGCGCGCAGCCAACCTTCTCTTATAAGATGCACATTCGCCGCGGCATAGGTGTGGAGCGTGCTGAGCCGAGCGGCATGCCCCCGCGTAAACCAGTCCTCAAATTCGCCCGCTAATCTAGTTATAGTGAATAAGACTCTCTGAGTACCATGTAGGATGTCTCACAGCAGCTTAAGTTGTCACTACGACAGCTACCTACCGTCAGATTCATCTCTCGAAACAGATGCACTCAACCGTCATTGGTAAGTTTCAAATCTATATCCTTTTTAATTTAAAAATACCGCGTTAATGTTAAATTAAAAAGAAACATTCTTCTTCTGAGAAATATTATAAATACAGTATTTTAATTGAGCAAATATTGAGTGTTAAATTTTCAGCGTAAATGACTTTAAAATTAACAAACATATTGAAAATATTACTGAAACAATACGCTCGCATTTCATTAGATAGTTTATACACAGAAAAGTTTCTTTTATCAACTAAAAAACTATCCTATACGTATTGTCAAAATTAAATAATAATAATACTACCCACTTATGTCAAACTTAAACTTCCCACCCCATGTTTATTTAAATAACAAATACAGCGCGCCTTATCATATTGGTCGCACGTTACGGCTGTCGAACGGCGTCTGAACACAAAGGTTCAGTTCGCAGCGCGTTAACACCTGAACAAAGGTTTACAGAAAACCACACCAACATATTGAACAAGCTGGCTGTGACAACAGCGTCGCCAGCAAAGCTCCGTACACATATGTAATTAATTTCTTTAACATGTGCTATTTAAAATCGAAGCCATGGCTAAGGTCGGCGTGGACGCATATTTCTAGTTATATGACCCACATTTACTATCAACAATCCGTCGTATAAAGATTGCTTGACATCTTGGCGGACACCGCGTCATGGTAACACGCTGGCTGCACTACCGACATGTTTTTATTCATATATGGACATCGGTATGACTCCCTACAGGGGACGGTCATCATGAGACTGCTATTATCTTTTTAAAACACAATAGGTTTATGTTTTCGATATGCTTTATTATTAATTTCAGTCACAATATACTTCTAAAGAATAATTTACGATCAAACCTTTGTTAATATGTCACACTGCGTCTTTAAATGTCATTTGAAAACGTAGCATCATTGAAAATTGTAGTACTTAGGATCACTTACTAATAAACACACTAACAATCATGCTAAAAAAGAAACCACTTAGTGCCATTAATGACTGAAAAATTATGGCAATTACCTATTAAAAAATGTCCTCCTGAACATTTGGGTACAACCTTGCGACAAAGATTATATATAAATAAATATTATAATGTACACTCACGTATAAACGCCATGATAACATCATTTATAAGTAAGGGATATAATTATAAACACTACACTCTATAAATACAAATACTGGGATATTTTTCTCATAATTTATTTACATTCATTACTCAAAAGATTTTTCTAAATATACGCGGAGTAGAAGTATTTACGTTAGTTATCAATCAACGTTAAGACATTTGAATATCGGGTATTAAATCAGTAATTATTGAAGGTAAACATTGTTTATTTAAATAGTAAAATTTCCAAGCTTAGCTTGTTACATTTAAGTGACTAAACATTGACCCAGTGCACTGCGCGTAATTTGCTGTCGATAAAACCTTTACCATGAACTCACCTTGCGCCATGGATTGAAACAATACAGTGTATATTTTCTGTTTTCCACGATACTGTGACACGTGGCATGTAACAGCATGGTAGCAACATTACATGTACTCACCACGCATTTTATTGTCACACATAATATTTATATTTCGAATATAAACGTATGTACTCGCATGTACATATGTTATTGATCAAACGATAAATGAATGGAGAAGCATTGGTTTTATTTTAATTTCTTTTTTACTTTGGTTTTATTTTAATTTTTAGAACATTCCTGAATTGGGTTTTGGTGAAAAATGTTAGAAATTCAAGGATTTGTAGATATATATAAAGTCATTATCATTCTATAAAATGAAAAAGTTATATGATAAAGCCTCTCAAAAACCTTCCCTAAAATAAGAATACTCTGGGCTTTCCAAACCTCGAAGAAACAGTGGTTTAATTGAAATAACTCTCCTCATTATTACTTTCATTAAAAATATAGTAAATAAATAAAAGTGGGAGAGGCCAGTTATTAGCACGTATGTAACGATATTACCTTCAGCGCATGTGGTAAAATTGTAACGTAACGCAACGACTTTGAGTCGCTGTTATGAATAGCAAGTAGAACGCTGTTCTTTGTAAAGGCTCCGTTACAATGGAGCTTCTTTCCAACAACATTTTTTTTTCAATTCGAAGACAATATATTTTAAATGCATTTTAGAGTTAGACAAAAGGACTTTTATATAAACCCTATGGATGTGAGACGCTCAGAGCCGGCTTTAATGGCGACACCTGCGGGAGCTTTGTGTCCACCAGTAGACGTTTTTCAGCTTCAGAAGACGAAGAATTCTATTTTTATACATAATTATAGATTTAAATTTTTAACGTTGTTAATGAAGTCTTAAAAAAAATTGTTTGAATTTTGTTTTTTTTTATTTGTTTTAGCGAGCTTCAGTAACTAATATCAAACGAACTGTGCACTTTCCGATATAGAAAGTACCAGTGAAGGTATTTGCTCGAGATAACCTTTTTAATTTAGGCGACTCGGATGGAGTCGGTGGTAGAGCGATTGACTGCTGCCCCAAATATCGCGGATGGATTCTCGCACAGAACAAATATTTATATGGCATCATAAAGATCGATTTCTGGGTCTATATATGTGTTGTGTTCATATTCACATGTTTGTTAATACACCCACCAAAAAGGACTAGGGAGGCAAAATTAAAAAAAATATACAATAAATAAATAAAAAGTTAAAGACAAACGAACCTAATTGAGCAAATTTAATTGCAATGGGATCATCACATTAAATGTACTGCTAATCTGTTTTGCCAATCTGAACGTGTCGTGAAAACTGTAAAGCAGTGTTACTAAGCGTAAGCTCCGTCGCATGTCACATCAGAGCGTGGGAAATTATTGTACACGTCCATATAGGATACACGGAAGTCAAGCAGAATCGAGAAGTTTATATAATTCTTCAATATATCGCCCTTTTAAAAAAATTTTATATGACAACTCGTTATACTTTACAAATTTGCCCCAAGCAGAATCATATCGATTAAATTAATAGGTTCACTTTCGCTTTTATATTATATATCAATGACCTAGCTTATATATTTGATAGTATTTTTAGGTTATTAAAGTGTTATTTTAGCCACAAATGTAATGAAACGATGTTTATAAATTGACGAAGATAATATTCAAACAATATGTCAACGCGAACCACGTGTCGCGAATAATTAGGCAAGATTAAATACATTTAAATGACATTTTGTAACTGGATGACTGAGCAAGACTTTTTGTAAACTTAACACGTGATCCTATGACAAAATTAATTATAACAAAAAAGCGTGCTCCATCATCAACCACATCATCACTTACAATGGTAAGCACAGCAGATGGAGCTTGTTTTTAGGGCCCCTAAAACCGAAAACAAATATAGCTACCACAAACGCAGTGATTTTTTTCGCCGTTTTCATGCTACATGTGGTTTTTTTTTTTTTTTTTTTTTTTTTTTTTTTTTTTTTTTTCGGTAGGTAAAATCATCCAATGACAAATCCCGCCCTTGGGTGGAGCGGGAAGTAGTGTCAGACTCTTACTGACTAAAAACCTACCCCGTTCCATTCTTCGTCTTGGTCCCAGGGCCCCGGGTGCCATTTTCACATACCCTTTGACCCCAGTAGGCTTCGGCCCTGTCGGGCCCCTTCAGTTTGCTGACAACTCCTTGAGGCGCGCGGGAACAGTGCGCGCCGTAAACGACTTGAGCTCGGACCGGTCTGTTACCGGACGGACGGACAGCGAGCTACCCATTGCCCGCTGTCCGCGAGCCCGCGCCTACGGTGGCCGGAAATCGGGATCGGAAACCCGGCGGCGGCGGCGGCGTGTACGCCGTTGCCTGATGCGGTCGGCCTCCTCCTTTGCTAGCATCACTGCTTCGCAGAAGGAGGCGACCGCCTGCCACTCCTCCTCGCTCCGGAGCATGGCTTGAACCAAACCCCGGCGCGAGAGATCGCTGCCGCCGATCGCCCCCACAAGGACACGGCGATGCTCTTCCCAAGCGGGGCACACCTCGACTGTGTGCTCCACCGTGTCCTCCGGACGCTCCGCACAGTGGCGACATCCGGGCGTCGTCTCCGCACGAATCTTGTACAGGTACGGACCGAACTTGCCGTGTTCGGTCAGCACCTGCGCCAAACGGAAGGTGACGACGCCGTGGGGCCTTTCCAGCCACGCCTCAAAGAGGGGCCTTACCGCCTCGATCGTGGCGTGCCCAGCACGAGGTTGCGACAATCGTTCTCGCCATTTCACCATGAGATCCCGCCGGAACTCTGTCCGCCATGCCGCGATTTGTCGCGGCAGCGGAGTTTCGCCCCGACGTTGCATCTCCACGCGTAAGTCATGCATGTGTGCAAGGACTGTTGCCTCCAAATCCCATGGTGGTAGGCCAGCAAGGAGGCTCGCCGCTTCGCAGGACACCGTACGGTATCCCCGGATCATCCGAATGGCCATGACCCTCTGGCAGGCGTTCAGCCGGGCCGCCACTCGCTTTCGCAACGTCGGCGCCCAGACCGGCGCCCCGTAAAGGGCCATGGACCGAACGATGCCTGCATAGAGCCTCCGGCAGGAGGCGTCTGGACCTCCCAGGTTCGGCAGGAGCCGCTTGAGAGCAGCCCCAGTCAGATTCAATCTGGGAGCCAAACGTCGGAAATGCTCTCCGAAGTGCCACCGGCTGTCGAGGACGAGTCCCAGGTACTTCATCGTCGACCCGACGCCGATGTGAACTCCTCCTACCGTTAATTGGGAGCTCGGAGGTGGCGCGCTCCGAGGGCCGTGAAAACACATGGCCTCGG
Organism: Leucania comma; assembly: GCA_958295575.1. Classification (NCBI taxonomy): domain Eukaryota; kingdom Metazoa; phylum Arthropoda; class Insecta; order Lepidoptera; family Noctuidae; genus Leucania; species Leucania comma. The sequence continues at coordinate 12,427,883 of OY282468.1, forward strand.
ACTTGTGTAGCGCCACCTCGAGTCCCAACTGCTGTATCCTCTCCACGACTGTCGCAACCCCGCGTGTCGCTAGTTCGACCGCCGCCTGGTACGACCGTCCCCGCGCCAGGACCAGCGTGTCGTCTGCGTAACAGACCACGCTGACCCTGTCGGGGAGGTCGGCGCGCAGCACGTAGTCGTACCCGATGTTCCACAAGGGCGGCCCTAGTACCGATCCCTGTGGAACACCGCACGACATCTCTCGCCGTTTCAACTCCCCCTGATGACCGGGGTAGATGATGAACCTGTCTGACAGGTAGGCCTCGATCACCCGACAGAGGTAGTCGGGCACCCGGTGGTACCGGAGTGCCCTACCAATGCAACTCCAGGGCAGGGAGTTGAAGGCGTTGGCGATGTCCAAAGACACCGCCAAGACACACCTGCCCCGGGATACCGCATCCCCCGTCGTGAGGGATGCTACATGTGGTACGGAACCTTTCGTGCGCGAGTCTGCCCTCTTGTTCCACACAAGAGGATGTATCAGACTGTTCCGGCTAAAACCTGTGTTCCTTCATTTGCCGTTTGCGTTCTAGATCCACAGTAACTCTTTTAAACGTTTCAAGCGCTTACCATTAGGTGACATAGTGATCAGACACGATCCAATTAACAAAATAGTACATTATGATATAAGTGTGTAATGTAGGAGGTTACCGTCGAGGCGGTATTAAGACACGAGCCGTGGCGAGGGTCTTAAGAGAGCTAAGAACGGTAACCATTCATTACTCACGTGTATCCTACGACGTTTTTCAATAAACTTGTGAAGAAAAATAATTTTGCTAACTAGTAAAACTAGTAAAATTGTTTTAAACATGGCGGTAAAAAAATAAATCTGTTTTCATAGGCACGCGCTAGGCTATGGCTATATGGTCTTTTGATCATAAATTGCCTATTCGTCGTTTGTTTTCTTGTATGAAAAGTTTTTACGTTAATGTAAACGTGTGCGTTAATGTGTGTACGTTAGTGACAATAGAATATTACATCCATATTTTATAATGTTTTTGTAGTATTTGATTTTATTTAATTAATACAGCCCATAATCTTCACTCAAAAAAATCACGCCAAAAACCACGCGTATCTTAAAATGACGGCCATAGACCACAAATAATTTTTATTTTTTCATATTCAAAATTTGTTTTGCGGACAAAAAGGTTGAACAAAAAGCCAATAGCTACATTACAGCACTAGTGCGTAATGGTAATCAAATTGTCACAGTTTGGTCACAGGTCTCATTATATACCTAAGTGTAGTGTAATAAGAGCCACTTTCTGAACAAGTGTATTGAAAAAACACATTATCGTCCTTTTAATTACGCAGTCGATTAAAAAGAACATTTTATCCCCTGAAAACATAAGTAGTTTCATTGAACAAACCCAATCGTTAATAAACCGCGTGGCAATGAGTAATCGCTCTGTAATTATAAATTATATTTGCCAAGGTGGTACACGCTTGTGTAAAGCGACACGTATTAGGATAGACCCGCAGCAAACATAAGTTGTAAGTAATGGGTATGTGTCACATAACTCATTGATATTCATATCGGCAGAAATTTTTCTTGTCAACAAAACCAAACATTTGTGTGCAGACAAACCGCAAAAGAATTGCAACTGAAGTAATTTACATGTTATTAAAGTTCGTTTACTAAACCGACAATATTGTTTAGAGGAAATAAAAAAACTGGGCAAGTGCGAGTCGGATTCGTCTTGCGGGTTCCATACAAACTTATTTATGTAAATAGTTCAATTCCCGAATGGAGTCTTGAAGATTTTTCAGTAACGCAAAAAAAAAATTGTGACGTAAAAACAAAACTGTTTTCAGATTTTTTCCTTTACCTGTGCTATAAAACCTTGCTGTATGCCAAATTTTAGTGAGTCAACGGGAAGTAGTACCCTATAAATTTTCATTCCCTTGAAAAATTCGTTTTTTGCGATGTGAACGGAATTTTTTTTTTCCTTAACTTAGAAGTTTGATTTTTTTACAGCTTCAAGGGACCGTAGGTTTGAGTATATGGTTTTAATTTCAACTCTATACTTTTACGCATTCCCAAGATAAAGAGTGCTGACCGACAGACAGAAGGACAACAAAGTGATTCTATAAGGATTTCGTTTTTTCCTTTTGAGATACGGAACCCTAAAAAGTGTGTACATAAAACTTGACAGGTAATCCTGAATAGGTATTAGGAAATAATCATTAGGTAATTATGTATAACTATAACTTGTGCCCACGGCTTCGCCCGGGTGAAAATAGAATAATATCCCAAAACAACACACTCCCAGGATAAAAAATATTGTATGTGCTAGTCCAGGACATGGTTATCATTTGCCAAGTTTTATTTAAATCCGTTGGGTAGTTTATGCGTGTCTAATATACAATACACACACACACACATGCATATATTCACCTTTATATGTTAATGCGTCAAATAATAACCGATTAGATATGTTTATTTATTCTCCGTTTTGATCCTCCGTGTACCAAGTTATAAAACCAGAAAATTTAGGACTATTTTCAGTTTTAACCGGCCATAAACTAAATCACTGCTAAACATAAGAACATATATGTTTATACAGTAGGTTCGTTGTACATGCAGTTTTAAAAACACATTATATTCTGTTGGAAAGAAAATCACTTGAATCTTTGACTATTGTTACTGGTCGTTGTAAACCAGAAAGTTCGACAACCAGGCTTGCTATTTGGAGCATTTTATTTATTGATTAAAACTTTATATAACACAAAGGTACAAGGCATTATGAGATGTACAATAAAGTATATAATAATAAATAAATGTACAAAGGTTGATTTAATACCACAGATACTCTAACTTACAAAAAAGCAAAAATATATAGGACAAATATACATAATTAACATAAATATATCCACATGTATTTAAAATACACATTAATAATACACCTTTCTTCCATCTGACCACTCGACGTATGTACGGCGAGACTACATCCTTACGTTGCTGACACCTCTGCGGTCCGGACTAAGCGTTTCGAAAGCTGTCAGTCTTGATGACCAGCAATCTTTGAGGCGTAATGCTTGAAAATCTAATTTTCAGCTACCCAGAGATGAGGGAAAAATGTTTAATCATTCAGATTTTACAATAACTTTATTAATTAATGCGTAATGTAGCTTTAACTTTTTACAAACTTACTGGACTTTTTGTAATACTCCTTTATAAAACGATTAATTGAAATTGGTTATTGTTAAATGTTGAGTATATTGGTTTCTAAGTTTATCAACTACATTACTGACACCCTGTGCCTCGGGAAGCACGTAAAGTCGTAGATCAGACAGACATTCGTTACAGGCAGACGCCAGAAAATCTGACCATCAATCTATCCAAGGAGTATCGTGTTGCTCAGTAACTGGATTAGACTGCTTTTCCACCAAAGATGTGCTATGCAGCTATACTACGAGGATGTAATAGCTAAGTAGCGAGCGGAAGACACGCATACCGTCAGTCTAGTCTACTGTAGGTACTATGCTCTGCACATAGCTACATCACTCGGGACCATATATAGCACACAACCATTGCACACATCCTTCCATATAAAAAACATTTCTTAGTTGAATCCGTTTCCACCAGTGCTAAGCTATGTGCACCAATGAATATGATGGATATCAAACGCATTCATAGCAAAGAAGCATAGCACAAATCTGGTATAAAAGGACTCTTATGGAAATCTGATAGGCAGTAGTACCATGTAAAATACGTATATTCAGCTGACGGGAAGCTGACCCCAAGCTAGATGGGAAAAGGCTAGGGAGATGATGAGAACTCCAGGAGTTACTTTTTAATTTTGACTGGCCTATTGGTCTAGTGGTTAGTGGCCTCGACTGCTATGTCGGAGGGCGTGGGTTAGATTCCCACCCAGGATAAATGTTTGTGACATAAGCACGACCATTTGTTCTGTGTCTGGGTATACTTTATTTATAATGGTATATATTTAGAAAAATATAAGTTTATTTATTAGTTGTCTAGTACAGTACGGCCGACGGATCTTGGCGCATCTAAAGTTAGGCTCTGCGAACTTTAGCGCTCAAAATAAGCGCACCAAATAAATGGTTTCTAAAAATAAATGCCAATAATAGTTGTTAACAGCAATATCAATTGTAATTGGAATTTATTTTTTCAAACCATTTATTTTTTTACGAGTGCACAAGTGCTAAAGTTTGCAGAGCCTATCTTCAGACGCGCCAAGATCCGTCGGCTGCACATAATACAAGCTCTGATTAGTTTGGGACAAGATGCGTTGTATGATAGATGTGTTTTTTTTTTTTAAAGTCCAAAAGAGATTTCTTGCCGCTGATTTTTAACCTATATGCTGCAAGTCCATGTATGTCCTCAGTAACAGTTAATTTCATACAAATCTCCAACACATGATATTTAGGATTCCATTATTCTTAATAGCGTATTGTAACGTAAGCCGTTCACTGGTAACCAGGTGTCAAAACGCATGGTGACAGTTTAAGTATGCATGTGTTTCGAACTGGTTGCTTTTGAAGCGTCTATAATGCAAATCGAATTTGCATCAAGAACAAATAAAACTGTAGTTAACAGCTCCTTAACAGACTTTAAAAGCGAGAAGCTTCTGTTTTCGATGACATTTATATTCGTCCATTTCTACAAGATTACTTTTACTATGATATAAATAATAATGTGTATTCATTATCAACAGGAATGGAAGTATATCAGCAAAAGCGGAAGGGCCTTCGCGCCGCAAAAGCAACCTCCACAATGCCATGGCCGCAGACATGGACTCCTCTTGGGGTAATTTTCCTTTCAATTACGACGAATACTTGAATGACATTCAGTCACTTTTAAATATGATTACTTAAGTCATTTATGTTGCAAAGAACGTGACTAGTTGCAAACTTGCTTTGTGCGAGCCACAAATGCACTATTGAATAAAATATATCCTTCAATTTATTAAAATTTCCACTCTCGGCTACTTCTCACATCAGTGATTAGACGTACTTAGACATACCCAAAAAAATCTGATACTTCAGAGACAGCTACCGACCGAAACCAATATAACCCAGATTGGCGGAAGGTCTAAGACCTTGTTACAATTTTCCATAAACTTTACTGCAATTTATACTATAAACACAAATGAAAGCAATTGCAAGGTCAATTGACACGGTAATGAGGGTACGATGTAGAAACAGCAGGTGTCTTGTACATACTGCTGGTGGTTCCCACGGCGTGATCGATCGCCACGCTGGCTAACCCGCTTTCTGACGCTCCACTGTTCGTCCACAGATCGCCAGGCACACATCGAGGGCAGATTTAAGAAATATTCCACGACCTCCTCCGTCTACTCGAAGAAGGCGCTGTCACAACAAAGCGAATACATCGAAAGGTATTATTATTACATAAATATATGCGTGTTTTTTTGCACTTTTCACATTCAAATCTTTTGTTGTTTTAAAAGTTTTCGAAATCATAATAGAAAGTTGCGCTTTCAACTCAAATTCCAATCAATTGGCCATAGTCCAAAATAATCGCGAAAGGTTAATTGTGCCGAACTTGTGAAACTAAATAATAAAAGTTGTTACAAAAATAGCTTAGACAACCGAGAAGTTTATACTTAGGTATATCTGATTAAAATGTATCTAGGTTGATCTGAGTAGGTCACACCTATATTCCTCAACTTCTACCACAATTGGCTTAGCTGTAAGTGAAGTGCTAGCATATGAGTTAAGAGAAACTCCATTACTTGTTGCGTATGGGTTTGAGTAGGTTTCTTTATGTGTATTTTGAAAAGGTATAATATGCCTAAACGTGTTGCGCCGACCCCAAGTAATATGGGATAAGGGCAGGAAGAAGAAGAAGAAGAAGATATGCCTAAATGTATGTGGCAGGTAGTAACGTGTACGTCACTTTAAAACCTTGACAAGATCAATATGGAAGAGCAATTTATAGCTTCCGGCTATTTCATTGGGCACGTTGTATGTTTTATTTTACTTCTTGAACTGTTTTGTTACTTTTATTACATTTAAAATTAGAATTCAATTTGGTTTAGATGAATCATATAAGGAATATATATAAATCAAATTTAAAAATGTGAAATGGTTATAAAAAGGTAATTCAATAAATTTCTTACGAAGAATTGAAAGTTTTGTATGGTACACAAATTAATAGTGTTTCAATTAGGAGAATCATTTTATGTTACTGAAGACTGAACCTGACAAATCATTTTACAGATTTTATCTGAAGAAATTAAATAATGATAGATTTAGGATTTTCTGCAAATTTCCTTGAGCACGCACGCATTATGAAAAATGGTTTTATATATCCGAAGCTGCAGCTCTTCGGAAAATTTAACTTGCTTTACGTTATTGTATTTGGAAAAATGATGTGCTCTCTAACTCAATGTTTCTGTTTAGATCTTGGTGGTACGCGTGTTGCGCAAAGTGTCACTCAGAGGAATCCGGAATTCCCTCGTGGGAGCCACCGAATTGGCAGAAGGTCTGCCCCTACCCACTATGTCCTTCCTACCGGCAATTCGCACAAAACATCGCAGTATTAATTATCGGTAAGCGTAGAGTATTTACCACATGCATAATTTCACAACAGCGTCGCCCATGAAGCCATCAATTACGAAGTGCCCATGAAAACGTAGATAACTTAGTAGATGCCCATGAATTAAAACTAGTGGCATTTTAAGGATTATTTTACCAAATTTCACACTAACTTTCAAGGGCAGATGTTACATCTAACAGCTACACCCCAATCTCCTCCATAGTAAACGACCAATTAAAAGCGTGTATTAGTTCCTGACGTTTTATAGTGCCCATATAGGCCTATGTGAAAAAAAATATATTTTAAATTGAGCGTTTGATTGAATATATCCAACAAACGTGTGTTATTAATTGTTATTATTATTGGAAAGTTTTTGATATTTTAGACGATTCGGTTAGAACAACACAATTTATTAAGATTAAAAATTCCACCGTATTGATCGAGTCTAAAATCGTAACCCAAAGGATATAATTATTTTTAAAAATCTGGCACTATTGTTGAACTTACTCAGACAGTGATATTTGACCAAATTCTAGGGTCTGAATTTGAAAGTCGTTTGTCAATAGACTCTTCCCTAGCATTTTATGGCACGTTTGAAAAACTAGAATCACTTCAAAGGATAGAATAGAATAAAACTTTATTGTACACCAAGACAGTTACTTAATCAGTACTAAACTTAAATCTATGGGTACAATGGCGGTTTCTACCAGACAACCTTAGGATGGATCGTAAGGATGTTTGCATGATTTATTTATTATTTATTTAGTATTCATGCAACCAAAGGTACAAAGGCGGACTTAATGCCTTAAGCATTCTCTACCATTCAACCTAGGGTGGTGGAGAGACAACAAAACATACAGATTTTAATGTAATTCATATTACACAGGCATATTAGTATGGGTGACGGTATGGATCGTGATGGGCGACACAGCCGCGCCCGGGGGCCAGCTGTTCTCTTTTGCCGTGCTCACCATCGTTGCCTACTTCGGCGGCTGGCTCATGCTGAAGATCACCACCTTGCCAGCCCTCATAGGCATGCTAATAGTGGGCATCATCATGAAGAACATCGGCCTCGTCAATTTTGACGAGACTTATCAACACGTTGCGTCTTATATCAGGTAAATAGAACCGCTAGCGTCGGATTGGTCTGACTTGTGTTTTCGTGTCCTATTCGCCAGGGTCATGTGTTTGCGACTGGGTACTCCATATCGTTAGGACTTCAATCCCAGTAAATGATAGAAGAGCTGATGAGATGGAGGAATTTGGTCGTGGAGGTTAGTACCTCCACGACCACGAAGGTGGATAGGGTAGTCCCTAGTGAAATAAACATGAGAGTGTTTGTCGGATGTATACAACCTTATTTTTAGTAAATGCGAAACCCGAAACACGGGTCTAATATTTTTATGCAAAGAATCTATGTACAAAATTTCATAACTGTACCATGAAAAATCATAAAGTTGTAAGCTTGTTATGGTACCTGGTTGACCACACAAAAACATGGTCACCGAGCCATCCGGGCGACTGAGTGGTTGTTTTATTCCTGCACCCAGCTGTAATTTGGTGTCTAATGCCCGCTATTATCTGCCGTTACCTTTGTTGTACTTAGTGTCGGTGGTGTCCAACTTGTGACCTTTGGGAAAAAATATAACATAGTGTAAAAATTATTGAAATCGATTCAGTTACTGATTCTGAACAAACTATATTCAGGTTTCGCATATACTAAAAATAATGTTGTACTCGTATATGCGACGTAGGTTTATAAGAAAAATGTTAATATTTTTAAAGGGTTAATATTTAAAATCATTAAAGTAAATATAAAATGATGATGATGATAAAGATGGATTGCAAATTTTGAAACAGACATCTTCATACATACGAAAAGTGCCTAAATAATAAGTCTGACACGCCCTTCCGCTCCGCCCGAGGGCCGGAGATCTCTCATCTCTCATCTCATCTCAGCCCTATGAAATCCTAATCTGCCAAACGCTTATGAATTACTCGTTGTGTTCCAGAAAAATAGCTTTAACCATCATCCTCACGCGAGCTGGATTGGACCTGGACCCGAATGCCATGAAGAAGTACTTCCTCACCGTCATCAAACTGGCTCTTGTGCCCTGGACTTTCGAGTGTGTGTTGTGCGCCGTTTTAGCTTACTTCTTTCTGGGATTGCCATGGAATTGGGGTGAGTAACGCGTTTGTCTTCTTTTTTTTTTAATATGGGCTAATCCGATAAGATGGCCTTTTCCGAGCCATCTTTCGTCAACGTGAATCTAGTTTTAAGTCAAATCTTTATAAAGAGCAACCCGAAAAAGAGAGATAACGCCTGAATGCTCTGTTAGCATTAATTAAATTCACAATAGTACATTATGATACAAGTGTGTAATGTAGGAGGTTACCGTCGAGGCGGTATTAAGACCCGAGCCTTGGCGAGGGTCTTAAGAGAGCCAAGAACGGTAACATTCATTACTCACGTGTATCATACGACGTTTTTCAATACACTTGTGAAGAAAAATAATTAAGTTAATTATATTACAACGGTAAAACTAGTAAAATTTTTCATAACATGGCGGTAAAAAAATTAAATCTGTTGACTATGAGCACGCGCTAGGCTATGGCTATTTCTTTTGATCATATTGCCTAGTCGTCGCTTGTTTTCTTGTGTGAAAAGTTTTTACGTTTATGTCATTCATAGTGACAATAGAATATGGATGTAACATTTTAAAATGTAGTATTTGATTTTGTTTTATTAATGCAGACCATGAATTTCACTCGCAAAAATTACTCCAAAAACCGCGCGCATCTTTAAATGACGACCATAGACCACAAACAATTTTTATTTTTTCGTATTCAAAATTTGTTTTGCGAACAAAGAGGTTGAACAAAAAGGTTATAGCTACATTACAGCACTAGTGCGTAATGGTAATCAAAATGTGACAGTTTGGTAACAGGTGCCATTATATACCTAAGTGTAGTGCAATAAAAGTCACTTTCTGAGCAAGTGTATTGAAAAATTTGTTACTTGTTTGTTTAAAAACTTAAATAATTTTTGGAACAATTTTCGTCATTCAGAATCGAAATTGATATGTGCAAGATGTGATATGTGATTGATATGTTTCTTTTTTAATATTTTAAAATAGTGTGGTTTTATTTTATTTACCTTCAACGTACAATACAAATTTTACTTCGGTCAACGAATCAGCATTGCCATCCAATGTGGCAATGCTGCCAGGCACTTTTCCCATTGACATTGATGTGTATGAATTTTTTGATGCCCAAGAAGTTCCTTTTTCTTTTACCCGTTTGTAAATATTATTATTTTTTATATACACCTTTTAAGTTATTATATTTATTAGTTTAGTTTATACGTCACATAATTTGTATTATATGTTTTTTAAATATTTTAGATTTATGAGTATATTAGAAAGGTCCAAATTTCACGCAAAATAGCAGTTTTTTTGAGGTCTTTACTGGATTAGAGTTTTACACAAAATGTAATGATTTCAATAGAAACCTAGATATTATCTACAAGATATACTCGTAGTGTTGTGAATTATTGTTATTTAGTACCTATTATAATAATATATTTGCATACAAAATAAACCACCTTTTAAGTATGTGTATTGTTAGTTATTCTATACAATGAATAGAATAACTAGACATTCTATAGAATGCATAATACGTTTAGGCAATGTGTGAAATACTATTTATTCATTGTACAAAAAGTTGAATGTTCAGCCGGTAATGTGCTAACAACGATCATAAACAGGTTGCCAACAACATATTATACTCGTACAAACAGGTTGCCGTATACATTTTGATCTTGTTCCCCCAAATTGCGAATGATGACAACACGTACAACAATTAGTTAAATAAATTTGTGTTTTCCGAAATATATCGCTACCTTTAAATTAGCTTATCCTTGTTCTCAATACCGTCACTTCTAGATAAGTACAAACATTTACATCTAGAGCACCCACCTAAATATTGATGTGACTCGAACACAATAGAATTATACGACTGAGTTAGATCGAGTAACGAGCCGTAAAGTCTTCACAATTAATGATTTTAGGCATATTTTATCATAGTGGAACGGTTTATAAATGATTGCCAACTGCATTTTAATTAATCATAATGTAGATTTTATTATTTTCTTCACTGAAAATCAATATTATATAAAAATATTTATATTTGTATTTTTTTTAATTGAAATAAACTGGTGTTTGACTGGGATCCCACCTGATGGTAAGCAGTGATACAATCGTTGATGGTGGCTTAACAGGGCCGAAGCCTACTGGGGCCAAGGGTTACGTGAAAATGAACCCCGGGGCCCTGGATCGAAGGCAATGTATGGAACAGGGTAGGTTTTTAGTCAGTCTGACACTATCTCCCGCCCCACCCAAGGGCGGGATTTATCATTTGATGATTTTACCTACCATAAAAAAAAATCTTTTATGGTGAGGTACACTAGTTTATTAAGAGCCTATTCACTCAAGCCTTAGAAACACCTAAATTATAATCGGAGTGCAGGCAAATTGTTCCAGTCCTTCGTTGTATATTACAAATACTAAGGATGTTACCACATCAATCCATTGACGATCGAAATATTAGTGAAGAGACCAAAAAAAAATCATCTTTCCTTCCGCGGTAATAAGCCGTCAGAGTACATATTCCAAGACAGCGACTTGTTAACTCTGCTTAGGAAAAAGAACGAACCACCTGCAGTCATTGCACCCCCAAAACCAACTAAAACACCTTATAACAAGATCTATTTTCCAACATTCCAGCTTTCCTGCTATCGTCAATCGTCGCGGCTGTGTCACCGGCGGTGATCGTGCCCTGCCTGTTCCGTCTTCGTGAGAAGGGCTACGGCGTGTCCAAGGGCATCCCGACCCTGGTGCTCGCCGTGTCGGGCGTCGACGACGCCGCCAGTGTCGCCGTCTTTGGCATCGTCTCCTCCATCATGTTCTCCAGTGTTTCGCTTACTATGAATGTTATTCAAGTACGTATTCTTTGTTTCCGTATATACTATCGCACCCAGCCACAGCTTTGAAAGGTGATTCAGTGCTTTTAGGGTACCGGAGATTGCCCCACGCATATGGACCTACATTCATTTATTATTATTCGTTGTGGTATGGATTGAAATTTGACATAAGATTTTTTGGCTGTATTTTCCTTGTTTCTTACAAAATAATTGAAAGCAATTTTATAAATTTCTTCCATTTTAAAAGCAGACACGCGAAATACGTAGGATTTCGAGAAATTCTACGAAAAGCCACGTGTATTTTTAACAACATTAATTAGCTGTAAAACTATGTCACTTGATCAATTAATTGAAATGCAACCATTACAAAATAATAATAAGTACATATATATTTACATGAACGATTTTGAGCAACGGAACAAGTTCAATCGAGTTTAACAAGTTATTCGGTGTCTGCCATTTCGGACACTGTAATTGACATGTAGAAAACAAATTATAATTCAAAAGTAGCTGGTAGATTTACTGTTATGTATTCAGATACATATCAGTATTGAAGTTGCAAATCAGATTTACATATATAAAATATATATGTTCGTTGAGTTTAGTACCCAATAATTATAGTCTAAATTAACTAGCAATAAAATTATTCCCCCTAGTTGTTTGTTTGAACCATGAGGAATTGTGAAACCACAATTCTCATGGTGTACATATTAAAAATATACGTACGTGGAAAATGAAATGGGCACATAACAACTTCCATATTGATAAACATGTTTATCTACATACGTATTTATTCAGTTTAGGTACGCAGATACACTTTATAATACGAGTTATTTTTTATAGAACTACTAGCTATTGCCCGCGGCTTCGCTCCCGCTCTACCCTACTCTACCCTATACCAATAAATGAGCAGGTTCTGGTTCTTTTTTAATTTTTACTAAACGGGATAAAAAGCTACCTAAGCTACCTTCCCACCAAATTTCAGCCAAATCAGTTCAGCCGTTCTTGAGTTATAAATAGTGTAACAAACACGACTTTCTTTTATATATATAGATATGTACCTCTTTTATATATGTACTTCATAAACTTAGTTAACAAAAACGGTGCCCAACACTAGAAATTAATTATTATGTATCGTAAGGTCTCTAATATCATAATAAAGAGGTGAAATTATTAAGTTATTATGTAGGGATAATCTCTGCAATTGGAAGGCCTCCCATAGTTTTCTACTTTGAGAATTTAATATTCTAGTCAATGTGAAACACTGTGAACGACTAAAACCCAAAATATGTGCATATTTTTTTTAATTACGTAGCATATTACACAAGTTGCAGTTTAAAATCTGCAAAAAAAAACAAGAGGCAATTATGTTAGCGATTCACGACCCGAATCAAAAATAAAATGACTCAACAATTTAAAAAAAAATCTTTTATAAGGAAATTGGTAAAAGCTTTTCGTAGAGTAAATGGGTGAAGACTTACACAGGCTGTCGCGCTCACGCACACAGTGACGATAAATCGCTGTACGATTTGTGATTTAGTTTTTTGAAGAAGTTTATCCAGAATCTATCTGAATGAATAAAATAACTAGTAATTATTGATTATTATTGATCAAGTAGATATCGTATTTTTATATATTTTTTGCAGATTCAAAACTACAGTACATGTAGTGCTCTATATTAATTAACCAAAAATATTAGTTATTAGCTTGTAACAGCGGCTACGCCCATAGAGAGGAATATGATACGTAAATTTAAAAAAATGCACATGTTTTGGGTTTTAGTAGTTCACAGTGTTTCATATTTACTAGAATATTAAATCCTCAAAGTAGAAAACTATAACTGTACCGTAACATTACGCATTATATTTACAAACAGATTCCCTGTAAGATAATTTATACCGGATTAGACAGTCAAAAAAAAACATGACAGTTGACACGATAAGTTAGTACAAGTACCATTGGATACAGATCATATAGTCTTTGTTCTTTATACCTTCTACATTACGTAGGTAGTAGAGGTGTAGCATGGACTAATTTAGACGTAGGCGAAGGCGCATCAGCGAGGCCTATTTCTTTGAAAACGAACAGCGACTCTCACAACATTCAGACCACATCGTCGCTTACCATCAAGTGAAATAACGGTCGAATGCGAGCCTATCGATAATAAAAAAACCTCGTTTTTAAATAGCGCTGCGCCGCTAAAATCAGCAGTGCCGCCTGTTCAGTCGCCGCAACGCAACTTTCAGCATTTATTGTCGTATCCTACAGGGATGACCAGTTTTTCAAAATTCTTGAGTGTGGATAGACGTTTCCCTGCCAAGGATCGTAAACTTATGCTTATTTGTTACGAAGAAGATATTACTCTATTTAAAATAAACGTCAAATAAGATACTGTTTATATCCATTTAATAAAGCACTCGCGCCGCGGTGCACATCGCAAAATTCTGCGTTGCGGCGGGCGGCACTGTTTCGGTCCTAAATGTGTGGCCGTGGGCCAAGGCCCGCTTCGCCCACACCTAGCAACGCTCCTGGTAGGTAATGTCAGCATGACTCACAACAATAGACCAAGTGGCCGCTATGATTAGCAAACAAAGGGAACATCCTGTCACACCTATACACAAAGGTTACTAATTAATCTGCTATTCTAGTTATCTAATTTGCCAGTAGCATGTTGCCACTGGCAGGTTTCCTAGTAAATGATAAAGTCCTCAATTATCTACAATAAAAGGGGGCTTAATTTCCATAGTAGCTAAAAAAAATTCGCAGACCAGTTCAACGACAAGTTGTGACTTTGTCTTCCTGCATTATCTTGTATAATCTACTCGTATCTACAAAAAAAGCTGCTATTTCGAGCATTAAGTAACATTATTTCTAGCTACCCTTATCTGGGTTCCTGTTGTTCTCTGGGCAGCCTTATCTTAGAGTAACATTGTGAGTGATCTCTTGCTTCGTGATTCGATTAGCTTGAAGGCGTCAAGCTAATTGGAGGCGTTGACAGATTGCTTCTATCATAGGTCTATACTGACTCACTCTGATCTAATGAGATCTAATGATCTGAGACTATATTTTTTTTTAATTCCTATGAACAAGTGCTTGACTGCAATTCTACCTGATGGTAAGCAGCGATGCAATCGTTGATGGTGAGGCGCACTAGTTTATTAAGAGCCTATTCACTCTAGCCTTAAAGACACCTAAATTATAATCGGACGGGAAGACCGCAGCAGGCAAACTGTTACAGTCAGTGTGTTTTCAAAATTAATTTGTCTTACCTCGCCATTTCTTTCTTTATCTGCTGCATTACCTTATGCTGACGTTTTCGACGCACTGTGTGGTTCTTTTGCTGAAAGCTCAAATTGTAGAGACTTTGCTAGCAGTCAGCCTCCCTACCTAACGTATAGGTTTTACTGACAGTACGGGTGTCCCGTAGTATACGAATACTAGTAATCTATATAGTTACGAGACTATGTTAACTTAATTAAAAACGCATTGCTTTTAATTTCCAGGGCCCACTTAGTGTGATCGGTGGTATAGTACTGGGAGTGTTATGCGGTTACCTGGTGAAGTTCGTTCCTGAGCGCAATGACGCCTTCTTGGTTCCTCTGCGAGTGCTGCTGCTGCTGGCTGGTGGACTAATGATGGTGCTGGGGTCTGAGGAGCTGGGCTGGGGGGGTGCTGGTAAGCATATATTTTTCAGATTTTTGTTTTAAATATAGTTGTTAATTTAAAATTTACTGACACATCGAAGTTTTACTTCATCGTTGAAGAAAAAGAAAACAAAAAATTAAAAACAAATTAAAATAAACATCAAAATCGAAATTAGAATCAACGAATTATTTAGGTAATTTAAAAATAAAAAGAAACCAAAGTGATTTTAAATTCGAAATTCGGTGTTTTCATAGATAAGTATTTCTTTCTTCGATATTTAACACTGACTTCCGAAACTAAAGCTATTTGGCTGTTACTTGAGTTAGTGGCGATAGATTAAAATTATCTCTAGACATATATTCAAGTCTATACATTTTTACCCTCCAGCTACACCATAAAATCAGTTCGTCAGTACTTTAAAGTCAGATTGTATCGCATGTCAGTTCCAATGAGTAGGCTTATTAAAATTGTCATGAGATTCACTACAAACTGGGCTAGGACAAGTACAATGTTTTATACGGAACTTTAGAGCCTGCCTTACTTTATCGTCAGGTCAGTTTGATACCTAGCACCTTATAGCCAGAGTGCATGTCACGATAATTCTAATTAGCACGAACACTGCTATAATATATTGTATTTTTACGGAGTTGCCGTGCCTACCTTCTAGCTTTTTTATCAGACCAGGGGGCTTACTCTCGAGTTTAATTCCGATCGGTCGACATTGGAATTGTGACTTTAGGTACTCTTGAATTCGATGCTACCGCTAAATTAGGTTAAAATTGCGTGACACGCCAAGCCCAATCGCTATTTTACTTAGTTTCCCAAAAAGGTCACGCAATTTGGCGCTAGCATCGAATTCAAGAGTACCTAACGTCACAATTCCAATGTCGACCGATCGGAATTAAACTCAAGAGTAAGTCCCCCAGTTCGATGGTACTATTTTCATCAGAACAATTTATTGCGTTGTAGTCGCTAATCGAGAAATCTGTGTATTCTTAAAGTTCATGTTGAACATGAGTAGTCTTTACGTTTTGAATTTGAATTCAGCTTGTCAGCTAAATATTATTATCTATATCTAATGTTTGAGGAATTCTCTCAATTCCGCAATGTTAGAACTGACTTTCGATAAAAAGGGATTAATGTGGAGGTATATCTTTTTTTAATAATAAAATAGCTTTCAGTAAATAAAATATAAAAGTCATTACAACTCAATAGAGTTATATACCTAATTATTATTATTAGTCAGGTATAAAGAAGCATTTTAATTTGGTTTACAATAAGTAACACAGGGAGACAAAAACCAAAGCTCAGGCAAATTCCATCCAAGATGTTTATAAAGCAAAACATTTTGAACCACAGACCACAACAAACAGTAAATCAGCAACAGTTCCCCGCAATATAAAACAAAACTCATTGTTCGGCATAATTTACAAACACTTAGGCAGACGTAAAGACGAGCACGTTGGTCTTAACTGAGTAATTGTAAAAACTGTAGTCAACAACCACGGATGATTGTTTTCCGCGGTGGTGTGCTTGCCTTTCACCGAACAATGCCTTGTTATAAGTCAATGACTGTGTTGACAACCGATAAAGTCAAGGAAACAATGTGATTTGGAAAGGGATATCATACGCATGATTTATTTTGACCACTGTTAAATATTTACGTGCCTGTCATGTGTATTTTGTTTGATGCGATAAGTGAGGTAGATTATATTATTGAAATTTTAGTATTAAGTATAACTTTTGAAAATTGGCTGTTTCAAAAGTTATACCTTTGAAACTGTCAATTTTGAGTTGTCGTTATTCTTCTAATGTTTACTGACTCTTGCTCCAGCTGTTATTAGTTTTGTCACAATTTTGCCCATACAAGTTACTGCATCAATTTAACTCTAACAACTCACTGTTTCAGGACCATTGGCCGTCATTGCATTTGCGTTCGTGGCCTGCAAGAACTGGACAGACCTCGGCTGGGAGTTAGAGGACAACCCTGTTGCCACCGCGTTTGAAATCTTCTGGATGTTCTTCGAACCTATGCTCTTCGCAGTCACCGGTGCTCAAGTAGTTGTAAGTATATCTACACTAAACTTGCCAAAAATATTATCTCCGTCATTCATATCTTCGTCATTGATATCTAGCTTCATCTTAATGCGTTTATCCCGTGTGTAACTTGGGATTACCAGAAACGTTTTCTTCTTTCTTTCTCCCACAGATATAGATATACCTAGATAACGCAAGAGCAACTACTTCGCGTGCCTAGCTTACGTACAAAAATCGTAAGTGGTCACTTTCGCGCTCAGTCTGCATCGGAGTACAGCTAAAAATGTACACAGTTAAAAATATAAAAATGGTTAATTGTGCTGTTGGTGTGGGGGTGGAGCGAAGGGGACGCCGTACGCGGCGGCGTCTTCACTAAATAGTGCTTGTGACGTCATAATAGGTAGTCAAAAAATGACACGCTTGGTTTTCATACAGATCGTGATGCTTGCGTTATCTATGTCTATCTATATCTGTGCTTTCTCCTTTGTCAACCGCACCAACCAACCAACAATTCCATTTACAGTAGATCCATCTCTATTCATTAACAATGTCTATCCCATTCATATCTACATAATAAGTAGCAATTATATTATTAGAAACTACATTCAGTAGAGGTCGTAATGGACTAAGATGGATCAGTAATACATCCGAGTAGCGTAGACGTGTATCGCTAGAAAATGTTTATATTCTTCATTTAGATTCAGCTATGTTTCATCGTATTTACAAACAATATAAGTACTTATTGAGGATAATCCTCATACACTCGTGTATGGAATGTAAGATTACATCACCATGTACAAGAATTTATGCTATATCATTTTATTTGACCTACTTTGATATAATAGTAATATTATTCTAAGAAGGCTAACAGAAGGATTGAGACCGAAAGTGTACCAGTAAATCCTGTAGCCTTAGTCAAGTAATAGTAGGTAAATTCATTAATAACATTAGGCTATTGCAGTTTACACCTAACTGCCTCCTGTTTTCTATCAAGAAACGAAAATTAGCTACGTATTTTTATTGCTATTATTATTGCACCAGGCGCTATTGAATGCAGACATTCTTTGCTGTCCTACGCAGATCTAAAAACTATTGAGTCACTTTTGTAACCCTTTGTTTTGGGGTTAGAGGCGAGAGGGTATAGTGAGAGGACGTGTCAGATTATTACTGACTAAAACTCACCTTGTTCCTTCGTTACTCACTTGCATTCTGAGGCTTCGGTAACTCTTTCAAATTTTCCTACAGTTTATGACACCCTAAAGAATTAGCACAGCATAGCATAGTATCAGCCTTATAATGTTCCCACTGCTAGGGCTCAGGCCTCCTCTCTAGGAGAAGGGCCGTAATCCACCACGCGGGCCCAGTGCGGGTTGGTGGATGTCACATAATCTTCGAATTTTTTGGTTCTAGGTCATGCCTTAAGAATTATTCGGCAAAATTGCTTATTAATTATTAACTTATTTTATTTTCCTATTGTATTGTAGATTGCAGAGCTGGAGCCTCGCTTGGTTTTGATCAGTGGTGGTATTTTGGTGGCGTGCGTGATTTTACGTACCATCCTCACTAGCGCTTGTGCTGTGCGTAGCAACCTCAACATGAAGGAAAAGATCTTCGTCGGCCTTGCCTGGATGGCCAAAGCTACAGTACAGGTAACTAATAACAAAAATACTTAGATTAGATTACAATAATAACAGTATCTTATAGCATACACAACATGTAACATATTTATTTATTTTATTATTTATTTATTATATACTTTATTGTACACCATTACACATACAAAAGGAAACTAAAACACATACATACAATGGGCGGCCTTATCGCATTCAGGCAACCTGGAATGGACAGTAATTGCCAGAAAAAAAAAATTGGGGATGTCAATGGTGTGACAAAACCAGTATCATACATATATATTATAATAGATACACAGATATATACATATATTATATAATAGATAGATACATATATAAAAATGCACTGAATGTTCAGAATCGGCTACTGAGTAAAATAGGTAATTTTTGTATCCGAAAACTAACTTCTGCCAGCAGCTTCGCCCGCATCAAAGTGGGTTTATCCATACAAAATTTAAACACATAATTTATCCCCTTAGGGTGAATTTTGAAAAACACTTTTTGTATCGGATGTCTACGTCATAAAAAAAAACATACCCTGCAAGTATCAAGTCTGTACGATCAGATATTTAGGTTATGCGTTGATCCGTCAGTTAGTCATTCAAGACAAAGCATTTTATAACTATAGATAAGGACCAAGACCAAGAATGATTTTAGGATTAAAAAAAAAATACCTATTTTTGTAAATCTTGATTTCGTTACTAGCGTGTTTGTATTTACGTACGTAGAAGATACCAATATCGATGCGCTACGAATTCAGTGCGTCGATTTTCATACTATTTTCCTACAATTAAGATACCTAACTAATTTCTTTGAAAAACATTACCAAAGTGCATTTAAGTAAAATTTCAGTGCTTGAATTGTGCTTGTTACTCCATTTTTTAATTGGGGTATATAAGGGTGGTAATTATTCCAGTTACATGTTGTTTATATACACATGATTGTATAATAGTCATGATAACAAACCACTTTTACTACGGGACCAAAAATCTGCTGGTTATTATGGTCGCCTTTAGATTATTTTTTCGATTTCAGGTTTGGTCCCATAGTAAAAGTTGTTTGTTATCATAACTACAATCACGTGTTTAAGTATCCGTCTCTAATTAACAGTCACCTTATATTTTCAGACGTCAACAGTGTCTCTTGTACTAATTTTATATGTGTCGTAAATTTGTAAACAATCTTCACATAACTTTTTATCTAAAAATTGAGTAAAAATGTTTACAGTTAGCTATTTATCTAAACCGATGTTAGGTAATTAACTAAAATAATCTTTGTATGTCTTCTATACGATTTTTTTTTAAAGACATCAAGATTTTTTACGCATAGTTAAGCACCTAAACAGATGGAGTATAGAACCATAGCTTTTCAACCAAATTTATATTCCGAAATAAAGAAGCTCCTTTAAAAGTCATAAAATACTGAAACGGTTGTTCTTCTTCCAGGCCGCTCTAGGTCCAGTTGCTTTGGATGAAGTGCGCAAGATGGCCGGCGGGGAGCCCGACCCAGTGATGATACAGTACGCAGAGACCGTCATCACAGTGTGTATCATGTCCATCGTCATCACCGCGCCTATTGGAGCCATCGTCATCACGCTCACGGGACCCAAACTGCTCTCAAGAACAACTAAGCCGCCTGTATTGGAAGGTAAGATATTTCGTGTTGTTCATTTACTATGTTTTATTACTTTTAGAATATTTTTGATAAATGATCGTGTTGTTGTAGTTTGCAAGAATCATTTTCACGATAAACACAAAAAATGTTATTCGTTTGCAAAAGTAGGTGCCTACTTATTGTATTTAATTGGATAAAAATAACGAACACCATTTTTAAATTCATCAATCATTTAATTCATAACATATTTCTGGATTAAACATAGATATACCATTAGGTATATTAAAATTTATTCTATCAATGTAGCTGACTTAATAGCGTGATAAAACCGGAATCAAAGATCACATACGTTTTTATTTATAGAATAACTACAAAGATAAAGAAAAATACAAAAAGTTAAAAAAATTTAATACAAACGCTTAATGATACCTCTTGGGATCATACACACTGGTGTTATTTTGAGGATAGTAGAAATTATTTTGGCCTTGATTACTATTCTGGGGAGGGTAGTTAGGGATATTAGGATTATAGGGAGAAACTTGAGGCGTACTCGTCCCATTGTAAGTGCCTTGTGCTGGACGAGAGCCAGGGTAGTTGGGATATTGAGAGTTAGGATATTGGGAGTTGGGATATTGAGAGTTCGGGTATGGATTAGGACGAGAAAAATTATTGTTAGCAGGATATTGACTAGGATTATAGTTAGGTAATCGCGGGGTACTTGAGTTATATTGTTGCACAGGGTAAGTGCTACCAGATGCGGGCTGATAGTTGTTGTAAGGCGGTTGACCAGGACGAGGATTGTAAGGCGCCAATGGAGTAGTGAAACTGGAACCGTTTGGAGGTCTGTAGCTCGCTGGGTTGGGCTGATAGGGGTTAAACGTTTGGTTTTGGAGCGGATATTGACCATTTGGTGGCCTGTATGGACTTCCTGGAGAAGTGCTATTATAGGGCGAGAGGTTTGGACGATTGTTCGGGTTCTGACCAGCAGATGGGTTATAAGGACTTTGATTGGGGTTGGGGTAACCTGGAGAATTACCTGGGTACGATGAGTTTGTAGTCCCTTGTGGTTTGTAGGGATTGTAACCAGGTTGCTGTTGATTAGGGTTTGGAGTATAAGGATTGTAACCAGGTTGCTGTTGATTGGGGTTTGGAGTATAAGGATTGTAACCAGGTTGCTGTTGATTGGGGTTTGGAGTGTAAGGATTGTAACCAGGTTGCTGTTGATTAGGGTTCTGAGTATACGGATTATAACCAGGTTGCTGTTGGTTTGTATTTTGACCAGAAGGGTTGTAGCCAGGTTGCGGTTGATTTGGGTTTTGAGTATAAGGATTATAACCAGGTTGCGGTTGATACGGATTTTGAGCTGGAGAATTGTTGTTAGGCTGATATGGATTATATGGCGGTCCTGAAGGTAGTTGTGGGTACAGCGGTGTATAATGATGAGTCGCTTGACGAGTCACCCTCTTCTTGGCTGCGTCTTCTGCTTTTTCAGAGATAGTGTCTTGTTTTTCTTCATCTTTATTCCGTTTTTCCTCGAAAGTTCTTAATATTTCGCTGATTTCGTCCTCTGGTACCACTTCAACATAATTTTCATTCGCTAACAATGGTTCCACGAGTTGCAGAGATTCAAGGTCCAAACTGTTGTATGGAAACTTGTCAGTCCCTGCCACTGCATCTTCTTGGTTAAATCGTAAACCACAAACACCACTGCATAATACTGTTACTATTAAAGCCACAAGGGGACCGTGCACTGTCCTCAACATTTTAACGACTTGAATACCGACATAAGCACAATACACACGAAATAATAGTCGGATAAACTTCGACCTTATTTATCTTACAATTCACGGTATGCGCGATAGACTCAACTGCTCGCGTCTCAACCTTGTTAGTTATTAGCGATATATCTACTCCGCCTTGGAGTTTTATACTTGTTTTCCTGCTATAGGAACATACATATACGGAAATACATATATAATATATTTACACTAATGTAGAAAGAATGCGTATAGGTTTTTGGTTTATTTTTATATATAGGCTCGTTTGACCACTATCCCACCGGATGATATGCGATGATGTTGCCGACAATGGAGCACGCTTGCCTAGAAGTAACTTATTTACTCTTGACTTAAACAAGGTTGTACCTAGCTATCCGGAAACATCAACAACGTTTTACACAGCGAAAACGTTTTGCACGTATGGGTGGGATGGGACCATGTACCGGTAGCGCAACGCCGTACGTCTAGTGATCTGATGATGAAACGGTTGGCGGAATAAATTCGTGCAATTCCAATGCACTCTTCCTGAAATATAAATGATAGAAAACCAACAGGCTAGCAACTCGGCATCAATGCTTAAGACTGCAGTTTCGACTCGACAAGCTATTCGATCTTGGCTCGCTTCTCAATCGGTTACGTTTGTAATATGTGAATTATTTGTGCAGGTTGGCGGCGATCCCACAGGCCGTCCATTCGCGACATATCGATCATCGACGAGGAGGAGATGGGGGAGCGCGACGCGGAGGCCGAGGCCGAGGACTCGCGGCCGAGCAGCCCCAAGGCGCGGGTCGCCGCCGCCAGCAGCACGCCCGCGCCCATCACCGTGCAGCCCGGACACAACAGCTCTTGACTGCAGTAAACCACAACTTATTTCGATCTTTGATGCCATTCCATTTGCGACCTTTTTCGAACCGAGCTACTTCACTATTAGCTGCTTATATGGTCTCGTATAAGTCTTTGATACAGGGATTTAGTAAGACGATTTTCTCATGAAGCCTGCCTGTTGCCAACAATACGCGTAACGACTTTATGTATGATTTTATTCGAAAGATATTCAAATGTCTCTTTGACATACTAGTATAGAGTCGCTTGGTCCGGTCTTATCCATTTGTTTTCAATTCACGAAATTTAAACTCACATTAGAATTGCCTAGAGAAATTTATTTGGTCGTAACAGAGGAGTTTCCCTTTTACCTTTGTAGAGATAGATTTTATTTTGTCATTTTTAAAAATGGTTGAGCTGCACATTACCTAAACTTTATTCAGTGAAATCATGTTTAGAGTCTTTGGCTTTTTTTTTTAATTGTTGATATTTTATAAGTATCTTACCAGTTGTTAATTAATTACTATTGTGAATAAATGGACCACTAAATTATTTCATAAAAAATTCCATCGTCTTGAATTCATTGTTTCTAACAATTTGATTTAGGTACTTAGAGGGTTTTAGTATAAGATATATTTGTAGTTGTATAACTTAACGTTCATGTGATAAAGGTGTATACTTAATTATTTGGTGTCTTAAAAACCTCGCTAGTGAAGTTTAATATTACAATTTATTATGAAATATTACTGCTGTAAGAACATATTTAACTTATAAGTACGTTTGTATACCATATTCCTATAAGTTATATTTTGCATAGTGGTCATCAGTATTGCTATTATTTATGAAAACAATTTTAGTTTAGGTATCAGAACGGATATTGATAATGTTATTCGGTACAAACAATTAGGTAAATATTAACGTAAGGCTCGATGCAGCATACCCATTGCTCATTGTTGATATGTATTTTAGATGTTTAAGTAGTCTGTATATTATGTGTAAAAACGTTTCTTCACTTAAACATGTACGTACGTATTGCTCGACGTACTGGTTAGTTTTGTATTATATCATTTGTAAATAACACCCAAGTCACATTGTTATGTAAGTAATTATTATTCATCGTAAAATTCAATTATCTTAGAGTGAACTGTGGGACCAATTCATTTTTAAATACTACCACACGATCAATAAATTGAAATTATAACTTTATAACTCAGCAGACATCGCCTATCACAAAAGTATTATTAAATAATATTATAAGATCATCACTGTCTGTTTCAACGCTTTATCACGTTTAAAAAGTCGTTTAACGAAGAAATTATCGAAAAAAGTATAAAAGCAATAAAATATTTACAAAGATACTCGATTGTTGTACGTTTATTTTAGTTTAAGTTACATTCCTGATATTTCAGAACTTGAAAATGAAAATTAAAAGCGGGCAATGTTCCGTTGCATCAATCAATCAACCTGCTAAAAAACTACAGTAAGAGCATAAATAAATCGGGCTTCTTGTTATTCATGTCTCGAAAAGTTTGTACAATTTTATAAACGGTTAACCCATCGTTTTTAGTACAGATAGAGTCAACATCGGTGGCCTGGCCCAGTCGTAATAGCCCCGCGGATTTAAACCCAGCGTATCTCAACTTTGAGTTTTTATTTCAACACCACTGCTCTCAAAATGGTCAAGGAAAACAACGCGAGGAAACTGTCATGTCCTAGAACCATAAATGCGAAGACAAGTGACCCGTGGTGGATTACGGCTACATTTTCCTATTCTAGAGAGGCAGCTTGAGTTCTAGCAGTGGGAACATTATAAGGCTGATTATGTTATATTTTGTACAGATACAGTTGGCAATTAAAATATTAGTTAGTTATCATTATTCTTATGTATCATTTACCTGAATAGAAAAATATATACCTATTTTCCTAATTGCCCATAAAGAAGGAATAGGTTTTTTCATTACTCATACGCTGAAAGTAGGTCTGAAGTTGCCTAAGGAGCGGGTTGAAAGTAATACTTTTCATCCCTAGGAAGAATCACTTTCAACTGACAACTGTCAAATCATTTAAAAAAAAACTAGTTCTATCTTCGCATTTCTATTGATCTATGTCTCAACTTTCTATACAGCCAGTCAATTACAGCGCGATGTAAAATTGAAACTTTACTAAATCCATGCCGTAAGAGATTTTGTAATTACACAATAATCGGATTCAGTTATGGATTCAACGCCTGATTCTTAAGAGAAGAGGTTAAAGCAGAAGTCGTAAACCTTTTACGGCCTAAATTAAAACGAAACTTTTCAACTTTCCATACAGCTACTTACAGTGCGGTGTCAATTACAGTACAATGTACAGAAACATAAAGTTAAATACATATTTTTTTTTATGACTTAATTATAATTTACTATCAATAATTTCTTTTTCAATACACTTGCTCAGAAAGTGGCTTTTATTGCACTACACTTAGGTATGTATAATGATACCTGTTACCAAACTGTGACATTTTGATTACCATTACGCACTAGTGCTGTAATGTAGCTATAACCTTTTTGTTCAACCTCTTTGAGCGCAAAACAAATTTTGAATACGAAAAAATAAAAAAAAATTGTGGTCTATGGTCGTCATTTTAAGATCCGCGCGGTTTTTTGGCGTAATTTTTTCGAGTGATATTCATGGTCTGTATTAATTAAATTAAATCAAACACTACATTTTAAAATGTTACATCCATATTCTATTGTCACTAAGAATGACATTAACGTAAAAACTTTTCACACAAGAAAACAAACGTCGACTAGGTAATATGATCAAAAGACCATATAGCCATAGCCTAGCGCGTGCTCATAGGTAACAGATTTAATTTTTTTACCGCCATGTTATAAAAAATTTTACTAGTTTTACCGTTGTAATATTAGTTAACTAAATTATTTTTCTTCACAAGTGTATTGAAAAACGTCGTATGATATACGTGCGTAATGAATGTTTACCGTTCTGGGCTCTCTTAAGACCCTCGCCAAGGCTCGGGTCTTAATACCGCCTCGACGGTAACCTCCTACATTATACACTTGTATCATAATGTAAGAAATACTATAAAAGTAAAATAGATTTGAAATAAATATTTTTTTTTACTGATTAAAATGAAAAATTATGGCTGCATAGCCGGCTGACCACAGAAAAAAAAATGGCGATCCGATCTTTAATGGCATTTTCATTTAATGGAATTTTGTTTATATTTACTAAATCTTTGCATTCCTCTTTCTTTGTCCAGGCGATCTCCCTTTGGAATGCACTCCCTCTGAATATCAGGACGACAACCAGTCGGTTGTCCTTTAAAATAAAAGCACGAGATCACATTCGCATGAAGTTGGTAGAATCATCACACTCTTGATTTGTTGTATTCGTCTTTTCACAATATCGTTCTTTATTTGTATGTATGTATCTAAGTATATATGTATTATTGTTCTTTTGTCTTTTCTGTCTGTCTTCTTTTAAGTTGCACCTGCCATGTTATGTCTCTGCACCACCCTAAGGTCGGCTGGTAGAAAATGCCTAAGGCATTAAGTCCGCCTTTGCACACTGTATTTTTAGTGCATAAAGTTATAAATAAATAAATAAATAAATTTTGTAATTACCTAAAAATTTCATCAGATTCAGTTAAGGATTTAACGCAAGAGGCTAAAGCAGTAGTCGAAAACCTCTGACCGACTAAATCAAAAGAAACATATCTAAAATCATACGACGACCTTTGACGACGACTCAGGTTTTTATTTTTATTTCCTTTTTATTCGTAATGAAAAGCACAGTGTTTACCTCGGGTGAAAGGCTTATTTAGTCCCTCGAATATTAGCGACCTCGCTTCGCTCGGACACCAAACTTCTTCTCGGGACTAAATAAGTTACTTTCACCCCTAGGATAACAATGTACTATTGCAAAAAAAAAAACTTATTCACAAAGAAAAGTATTTTTCACGGAAATCAGGCACATTTTTTTTTATTGACCTACGTTACAGATTGTTCCATTTATAGGCCAGGGTCGGGTTTGATCCTCGGGTTCCGTACAAATATTTGTGAGGCGAGTAATTTATTTGACACTGTGTGTTTGTGACACACACACCTTAATAGGTAATATTTCACACAATCTAAGTAGTGCGGTGTGTAAAGAAAACTCCCTTTATTTTGCAATATGACGGTTGACTCACAGTGGTCAGGCACCCTGTCATATTGGGGCATTCTGTCATTATAAGACTATCAATAACATAAGTGTTAATTTAAGTTAATTTACTTTTCCTAAGGAAAAAATAAATTAACTATAGAAACTCGAGCTATCTGTCTGTCATAGTGCTGGTTAGATAAGCATAAGAAGGCCAAAAGGCTTTTTTTTTTGGCTGTACCTTACCACCGCTGGGTAAAGGTGTCCACAAATTATTTTGGCTACATGCTACTTAGAATTGTCCTATATAATGGGGACGATATTAGTTGAGATTGCATCATAGCATGGTCCAATCACAACCTAAATAAATTCAGGTTGCCAAATACTGGTCAGAAAAATAAAATTGAATTCATCGACACGCAAAGAGTTGAAGATATTTAAAGTAGTTACCTATGATGATCTTAGAAAACAGAAAAGAGGCTTGTGTGAATTTATGGGATTATATTCGAAGGCTCACAGCGACCCAAAAACTCAAAAGGCAAAGTAAAAGTCTAACAAGAGGATTTCAAATAACTTCCCTCACTACACTCAAAGTGGGAAATGTTATTTGATGAATCACACCCTTAAATATCGAATAAATAAATAAGTACCATATAAGTGGAATGAAGAATGTTTTTATTTTTTCGTCTTTTCCTAATCCATTCTTTTACTTAATTAAAAATACAGATTCGTGAAGGCTAGTTTCTAAAGTGTATATTTTACAAGACTAATAAGTATACATATCTTAAAAACTAAACATACATTGTGCATTAAAAGTACATTATTGTTACAAATTAAATCTAATGTCAACGTGATTTGACCGTCCATGTTATATTTAGTTATTCTAGTATTTGATTTAATCACATAATGAATTCATGATGGAACATGGACGTGATGAAACTTTGATGAAACTTTACTTAACTGATGGACATGATGAAACTTTCTTCAAATAGCTAGACTTTATACAGTCTGGTGTTTAATTTTTTTCTGGATATGAAATTAAGATCAACTTTGGACTATCGATACAGCATTTATTTTTTGCGAATATGTTTAATATCGCTTATATAATTTTTTTTTTTTTTTTTTACTAAGCAACCATTTTACTGTAGATTCGATTTGATTCATGAGTAATAATCAGTTTCTAAAATTTTTCCTCAATAATTCAGCCTATATATTTTTGTCACGTAAAAGTACCTACTGTACATTTGTACTACTCGTACCTTTTAGAATTGTATTTTTCGTAAAGTGTACATTTGTTCATACATACAGTTAGAAACAGCATAGGAAAACCATATTATCTTTAGGTTGATCCTATTCCCACACCATACAAAATCTCGCTGGTTTTATGTCATTACAGACTAAGGCACCGGTTCCATACATTTATTTATTATTTCCCAATAATTAATAAACATTTATAAAGGGTTTTCAACAAGGACGGGTCGTTGTTGAAATTAAATAAATCAAGCTGTATGTGAGGTATTAAAGAAATTATTTTTTTATTTGAAAGGCCCATTTATGCCATTATTTTTAAAATATGTCATTGGTCCGTACTTCTTCGAAAACAATGATGGCGAGGCCATTACTGTTAACGGCGAGTGCTACAGATCAATGATTAACAATTTTTTTTTGGCCTGAATTGAACGATATGGACTTGGACAACATGTAGTTCCAATAAGATGGCGCTACGTGCCACACAGCAAGCGACACAATGGACATTCTGCATGGACGGTTCGAGGGTAGGGTTATCTCTCACACAGGTGACATGAATTGGCCACCAAGATCGTGCGATTTGACCCCGCTAGACTTTTTCTTGTGGGGTTTTCTCAAGTCGCAGGTCTATGCCAAATAATCGGCAATCAACCGATGCCCTAAAAGTCAACATAACGCAGGCCATCGCTCAGATTCAGCCAGATCTATGCAGTAGAGTAATTGAAAATTGGACCTCTCGGATCCGTGCCACCGTTCCAAGCCGCGGTGGACATTTAAACGATGTCATATTTCATAAATAATGGCATAAATGGGCCTTTCAAATAAAAAAATAATTTCTTTAATATCTCTCATACAGCTTCCCAAGTAACAAAATTTGGTACTATAAAAACCCTGAAAACGATTTAGGACGTGCTAATTAGTATTCATGATTAGTACTATAGCGGTGTTGTAAACTTTTACAAAACCCCAAAAAGGCCCTAGTTTTATCACTGATTTATTCTATAAACATTACTTAAAGTCTCTCACGGTGATACATTAGCTCTATAGTTGAAATGTAAAAGTGTCGAGAACCGCTTTTTAGTACTAAAATACTGCTGTCTGCAACATTTATGTTACAAATTTGCACTATAAAAGTAACCAAAACCTGTTTACAGTGTTATTTTGCACCATAAATGATTCCAGTGATCTTTCATATCACACTTGTTCGTTTTGTAATCGTATCATCTTGAGTGTTTCTCAAGAATACAAAATATATTGATTGGAAGTTATGCTTTATGTCATTTGTCATTGTTGCAAAAGGATATACTAAAAAACATTCATAAATCGTAACTTTATCATAGCTTGCACTTGCGAAAATAATTTTATCGATAAAATCATTATGCTGATTTCAAATTTGACAATGCGCCCTCATAATTTTCGTGTTTTAATTAAATTTTAATTAATAAAATAAGGTCTCGTTCCGAAAATAGCTGCTATAGTACACATTGATTCCAGCCGTGCTGCTAACGTGCTATCATGGCAGAGAACAGCCGCCATATTTGCATAGAAAACGAATATGTCACACTTTAAGTCTCGTAGCAGAAGCACAAACTCATTTATAGAGCTATTTAAAATTTAAGTTACTTAAAAACTGCGCTAGGTATCGCTATGGTACTATTTAGTACTATAGAAGAGTTTTCATGACTTTTACAGAACTAGCCCCATAGCGATATTGAGGGAGCGTATAAGAAGCTAAAAGATTACGTAATGGTGGTGCAAGGTAGTTTTATAGCACAAATTGATGCTGTAATAGTGTTTACGATACTCCTACCATACTAGTACTGTAAAAGTTATTTTGACACATTATTAGTGCAAAATAAATACACAAAAGTGTCAGTAAGGTCGTCTATAGTACTAAATAGTATCATAATCGCTTTTTTCATATCTGTTACAGTGCAATACTTTAAAGATTCTTTTGTATGGTCCTATAAACATTTTAAGAGCTACATTTTAGAACTTAAATGCTCTTTAATCTTAAAGAACCAAAACACTCTCTTGAAAACCTTTATAGTACAAGCAGTCACAATGGTTACCATTATAGGCCTACTGTATCACTGTCTGGTGATAAAACGCCTGGGTTATAGAACCTTTTGTTACTTGGGTTGTTTTATTTAATTTCAACATCGACCCGTCCTTGTTGAGAGACCCTTTATTTCAAGTATCAATACTTAACTTCCTTTTAAGTTATTTGAATACAGGGTCAACCCATTTGCAACTTTTCAGTCTAACAGTTTTCAGTCATAAGATTAGATCCCAGAAAAAAGTCATGTGTGTGCGCACTTCATAATAAAATATGTGCTTTCTAAAATAAGTTATTACAGGTATACTTTGAAATGATAAATAAAAAGAAATAAACATTATTTGCAATAATAATACATTACACTACATACGCGTAGCAATACATCCGTAAATAAAAAAATTGTGGTATATCTCAATGGCAATAAATGTAGCCCAGAGTCCAAAACCAGTGTTGTGAACAAACGAAAGCTATTCTATGTATTTTTTTAGTGACAATATATTAGAAAGATAGAAATCATTCGCTTATCTGAAAACTCACATTCCTGGAAAACTGTTAAATCAACTCTGATAAAAACACCTAAGTAGATACATTAGTAAAAAAAAAAAAAAAATACTATTAAAAAAACACTGTAAAAAATTATTATACCAGCTATAAAAGGTACTTAGAATATATTCTCATAACAAAAGTTCATAAAAAAGTTTTAAATTGTTCACAAGTTCGCATTTAGAGCTTCGGCCACATTTGTTGCAGCTGAATCTATATTGTCGTTAACAATTAACTTTCTATCCTAATATAATACATCACTCACTAAAAATGTTATGAAAAAATTACTAAAATCTTTACTTACATGTGTGTAATAAAAGTAACTGCGAGAGAAACATTCAAAGACCAGAAAATCAAAGACCCGGCAGGTTTTTTTTTTTTTTTTTTTTTTTTTTTTTTTGTGGTAGGTAAAATCATCCAATGACGAATCCCGCCCTTGGGTGGGGCGGGAAACAGTGTCAGACTTTTACTGACTAAAAACCTACCTTTCCATTCCTCGCCTTTGTCCCGGGGCCCGTGGTGACACTCTCGCATGACCTTTGGCCCCAGTAGGCTTCGGCCCTGCTGGACCCCTACAGTTTGCTGACAACTCCTTGAGGCGCGCGGGAACGGTGCGCGCCGTAGACGACCTGAGCTCGGACCGGTCTGTTACCGGACGGACGGACAGCGAGCTACCCATTGCCCACCGTCCGCGAGCCCGCGCCTACGGTGGCCGGAAATTGGGATCGGAAACCCGGCGGCGGCGGCGGCGTGTCCGCCTTTGCCTAAGGCGGTCGGCCTCCTCCTTTACTAGCATTACTGCTTCGCAGAAGGAGGCGACCGCCTGCCACTCCTCCTCGCTCCGGAGCATGGCCTGAACCAAGCCCCGGCGCGAGAGATCGCCGCCGATCGCCCCCACGAGGACACGGCGCTGCTCCTCCCAAGCGGGGCACACCTCGACCGTGTGCTCCACCGTGTCCACCGGGCGGTCCGCACAGTGGCGACACCCGGGCGTCGTCTCCGCACGAATCTTGTACAGGTACGGACCGAACTTGCCGTGTTCGGTCAGCACCTGCGCCAAACGGAAGGTGACGACGCCGTGGGGCCTTTCCAGCCACGCCTCAAAGAGGGGCCTTACCGCCTCGATCGTGGCGTGCCCAGCACGAGGTTGCGACAATCGCTCTCGCCATTTCACCATGAGATCCCGCCGGAGCTCTGTCCGCCATGCCGCGACTTGTCGCGGCAGCGGAGTTTCGCCCCGACGTTGCATCTCCACGCGTAAGTCATGCATGTGTGCAAGGACTGTTGCCTCCAAATCCCACGGTGGTAGGCCAGCAAGGAGGCTCGCCGCTTCGCAGGACACCGTACGGTATCCGCGGATCATCCGGATGGCCAAAGACCCGGCAGGTATTTTGTCAAATGAACTTAGAACTAAAAATATAATAATGCTCAGGTATGTTTTACAAGAATGGAATATAAATCATAATACAACACGTACGTAACTGTACACCATAGTTTTATAGCTATGTTGACTATAAGTCGTTAATATTTCTTTGTGATCGCCTCTTGCTTTTCTATTCTAACTATAATGAGAAATACCTTTTATAGAAAACGAAAATCTTTTACTTTTTTTACAAAACTCCTATTTGGAATAAATTAGACATTGAGTGAAGTTGCTTAAATTATTGTCACATAAAGAAAAACAAATGAAAAGTAGGACAAGAAAACGAGTGACAAACTTTCCAATATAATGTTTCAATAGAATCAATTAAGTTTACGGGTATTTGACTCTTTAAAGAAAAATATTTGGGTAAAAACTAACTTTATCAAAACTCGAAAGTAGACAGAAATTTCGAATCCTCTAGCTTAGCTAGGTCATCTAGCTTAATTATAATAACTAATCAAAGTTATTATAATTAAGCTAGATGACCTGTAAACTGGAGAAAGAAGAAACTGTCAAGTAAGAATCAGAAAAAGATGCACAAACTGGCATGTGACGTCACTGCCAGTAGATAACGAGTGAACAACAGAAATAGCGAGATGTCCCCACCACGCCCCCACTCTTCCTTATAGCAATAATTGAAAAGGTTCATGTAATAACCAATTTTCATGATGTTTTCAGAAAAAGGTTTTCTTTTTGTAGTTGTTTTTTATGTAAAATATTGCACAAAAAAAACATTCGGTACTATTTTGTCAATGAGTCGACGTCTGTTCCCAAACAAAATCTTAGTGGAATTACAAAATAGGTATAATTAATAACTAAATTAGTAAAACAGTGTTGTAGATTACCTATTTATTCTACAACAGCAGCCTCCATGAACTAGTCATAGCCACATATAGCTAACAGGCACTTCATTCAAATCTACTCGTATCAATCTAATTTATGTTAGAGCCTAACATTCACACAATGAAAGCAAAATTGCTCAAACCAAACCATTTCAAGTAAGTACTAAACATAATGAATGATGACACTTTATTAATCACTTATTCTATGACTAGACCAATATTAAAATATTTAATTTTGAAAAATTATTAAAATGTATATGATGGTTTTAAATGCGAATAAAAACATGCCATCATAAGCGTGTTATAGTGACGAGAGCTCGTGTGTAAATACCCTAAGCTGAGGCCGAAATTTTTTTTTTTCTTCAATCCTGCAGTTATATGCAGGGTGTCTTGGTCACGTAAAACAACATAACTTCACCGTCATCAACCAAAATTAAATTCACCTCTACATTCTGTTATGAAAACTTTCGTTATCCGCCTATAACTTATAGCGATAACAAAATTCGTTACCAAAATGTCACGAAAATCAGAATATCACATTGTTTGAAGCTTAATTTTGACAACATCCTGTAGTGACATAATAAAAATATTTTTTGTTGTTTGTTCCGCCACTTTCGGCCTCAGCGTTGCTGTTACGCCAAATATTATGATCGTGTATCGTGTCGTAGTTAGGGTTGCTTGACATTGTTCGGTAGCGACAGGCGCGTGTTGTCCGTGCTGATCGCTCGCGACAGGAACGTGGACGACGTGCGCCCCGACGACGACGACGTGCCGTTCTTCTGCGCGTCCGGCTTCTCCAGCCCTGTTGTATATTAGTACAATATTAGTCACCAGCTAGCACACGTATTAGGTGGGCCAAAATACTCTTCAATATAACATAGAAATGAATATATCAAGCACTTCTGAAGTCCATCTGTATCGTTATTTTTAAATTCTCATGCGGACATATAAAAAAACAGTTTTTATTTACAAGGGACAATGTCGCACTTGACTTATTTTGACTTTCTTTTATCAGAATTATTAACTCAAGTAAAATTTATTTACAACTGGTTTATCTTTTTCAAAATATATACAGTAACTTTTACTTTGACGAGGTTTAATGACCCACCGTAATAAACATTAAGATTCATCTACATGGTGTTAACAGATTGAGCATATAACCTATGTACGTATAGTTCACCATTATTGGAATGTCGCTAATAGGCACCTAAATGATTTTTCTATACATCGAAAGTGCGTCATATTATTATGCGCTCACATAACACCATGTATTTGAAATAATTTGCAAGACAATGTCCTAACGACAACATTGAGGGTGCGCTTACAAAGGACATTCAGGATTTAGTAGATAACGGTATATAAATTAATTAATTATTGATTTGAGACAGGTCAACAGCGCAAAATGTATGTAGATACGTAATCTAACTTGGAATGTTAGCTGTGTGCGTTAATCAAGCAAATCGTTCATCACAACGAGCTGGGCAGGCCACGTTAAGGGTGGCATTACTAATTAATAGAAGAGTGTAGATTAGACAACAAGAAATGACAATACAACGTTCAAATAATTAATATTTTCACTAATATATACTTGATTCAATCGGTATCCTTGAACAACCTGAAAACAATAAAATCATCTCACTTTGGAACTTTGAAACAATGACAAAATAGAGTTGGCTTTTTATCGAGTCTGACTCAGATACTTGAGACAAGCAATTCTGTGAATGTACATACAGATAAAAATTCGTAAGCAGAACTTATCCTCGAAATAAAATATGATAAATATACCTATATTTAGCAATCAGTGTTCTTAGTATTCTAATTGATATGAAGGAAAACACGTATTCATAAACTGTCTTTATATCGAAAACCCACTTTTAATTAGCTGTTTATGACATGAAATAAACCTAAATATGGCAATTCATATTTCATTTCTTTGTTTTGTTCTCTTTAGTTAGATTTGTTTCGATCCCTTGTTTTCTTCCAGACGTAAACATTACTGTCATAAAATAAATTATGACTAAATTTTACGACTAAACTACTTGAGAAATTAGGACTATTGTTGGAACTACATAAAATAATAATGACTGACTTACCTAGCCTCTTTCTTATGAGGTAATATAGTTTGGGTTTGATGACTAAGATGAGGAAGATGAAGACTCCTTGGAGCTCGTTGATGAGGTCTATGATGGTCCAGAGCCACCAGGGCTGCGACACGAGGGTCGACAGCAGCTCGGAGATCCAGCCCGCGCCCATCACTACCCACAGTTTTCCCGTCAACACGTACCTGCAAATACATTGAATAGACTTTATAATACATACACCATTACAAATAACAATTAAGAACTCGAAACTAAATAGAGTGTATAGTGCTGATAAATATCAGGGGTCAGTCATACGAGCGAGAAAGTGGGATGAGAGTATACATCCTGTGTATCTCCATCACTTTAACGGTTCAGTTTAGGTCGTCAAATGGGTCGCGTTAAGAGCTCGCGGTAGAGTCTCAGCTAAATGCGATCTTTTACAGATAGCCTTTTGGTAGAATTGACAGAGAAGGAAACTAAAGACTGTAGATACATTATAACTTGAGATTAGATCAGGGATGGCGAACCTTTATTGGAGAACATGCCACTAAATATATGAAAAAAGACATGCCCCCTGCCCCCCCTGCTCCCCTAGAGGCTTGCTTTACAGCTTCAGGGCCTAGTTTAGGCATTAGTCTCCCACAATATAATGTCCATCCTATATGTTACCGTAGATATAAGACTAGCAATTAGGAGTTATATTGTGGAGAAAAAAAAACTTTTATTATTTTTTATTTTTTTTAACTTTTTTTATTATTCTCTATACTTCCAATACCCCCCCCCCCTTGATCATCGGCTGGCGACGCCCTTGAAAAAAGAATAATGTTTTCATGACGAGCCTCCAAAGAATCTTGATTTAGTAATTTAATAGACAAACTGAAACTAAATGCTTAATTTGCAACTTGAAATTGGTATAGCGTAAAGGTTACGGTTGTTTATTTATTTAATTAAATAAAAGTAGGTATTTTTTGTGATTACTGCTGTTTAAAATCATAATTATATGTTGTAGGTGTTTTACATGTATATTGCTGTAGGTATAGACTAGCTGGTACCCACGACTTCTTCCGCGTCGTCAGATTCGTGAAACACACCGTTTGGTCTACATCTTACACTGGGCGTGCTCGAATTATTATACCGCGTACCACCGGTTCGCTATCCCTGGATTAGATGCACGTTTTCTCAATCGTGTAGGTAAACGGATTTTTACACCTAAGTTGGGTTTATGTGCTACAAAATGATTAGTAATACACCGACTATAAGGTGACCTCCAAAACCCAATTACTCTGAAACTCTAATAGTTAAATGTAAATGGAATGCTAACTGAATAGTTTGACAGCTAAAACGATGGACCAGGCCGACGTGACTTGTATGTAAAACGAGGATGCCTACAAAAAAGAAAGAAAAGGAAAACTGAAGGAACAGGAACACGGGTTGATTTTAATGAGTAAAATAGGGAATGTCAGAATTCCCTCTCACTCCGCCCAACGAGGGAGGAAATACTAGATAATTTCCTACCTCAAAAAAAGGAGGTCTATAGTTCAAACTCTAAAAATTGTTATAGTTGTTAGGCAAAAATAAGGCTAAAAATTGTTAGGCAGAGGTGCGCTGCATTACAGTACATTATATTGTCACCAATAAAATTAAAAATATATATATTTAACACTAATATTATAGAGCTGAAAGTTTCAATGTAATGGTGTGTGTGCTTGTTACACTTTTACGCTCAAACGGCTGGTACTCGTTGTTTATCTTCCCTCGGAATATGTTCCCCGGGATATTTTTTTACTTTCACGAGGGCGAAGCTGCTGGCAGAAACTAGTCTGTTGTATTCCCATGTACTATACTATGATTTTTTATTAGATGAAGTAAAGTGACAGCTATAACAATGGTTGTTTGACAGATGGGCATTGTTATTTGACAGTTGGGCATTGTTATTTGACAGTTGGGCATTGTCCACTGCTGTCACTTTACTTCATCTAATAAAAAATCATAGTATAGGCACAAATTCGACTCGAGAATAAGATTGTTCCTTTTCCCGACCCACTAAAGTGACCTTAGTCTTCACTGAGACGGACGTAAACCTACAAACCCCTGTAATAGTTTATTAACTTCTCCCGCTCTGGGAAGCGGAAAAATCAGACTTGTACTAACAGAAACCCACTCCTAGCGAAGGAAGAGGCCGACCGCATCAGACAAAAGCAGCGGGGCAAACGCCCCAGCCGCCGCTGGGATTCCGATCCCGATTTCCGGCCACCGTAGGCGCGGGCTCGCGGACGGCGAGCAATGAGTGAGTATGAACGGTAACCGATCGGACCGAGCCCAAGTCGTCGACGGCGCATACTGTTCCCGCGCGCCTCAAGGAGCTGTCAGCAAACCGTAGAGGCCCAGCCTGCTAGCTGCAGGCAGGCAGGGCCGAAGCCTACCGGGGCCAAGAGTCGGCTTCTGAAAGGAAGGCTCGGCCCCGGTATGATAAGCTACGAAGGAATGGGGTGCCCGGTGGACACGGTGGAGCACACAGTCGAGGTGTGCCCCGCTTGGGAAGAGCAGCGCCGTGTCCTCGTGGGGGCGATCGGCGGCGATCTCTCGCGCCGGGGCTTGGTTCAAGCCATGCTCCGGAGCGAGGAGGAGTGGCAGGCGGTCGCCTCCTTCTGCGAAGCAGTAATGCTAGTAAAGGAGGAGGCCGACCGCCTTAGGCAAAGGCGGACACGCCGCCGCCGCCGCCGGGTTTCCGATCCCAATTTCCGGCCACCGTAGGCGCGGGCTCGCGGACGGTGGGCAATGGGTAGCTCGCTGTCCGTCCGTCCGGTAACAGACCGGTCCGAGCTCAGGTCGTCTACGGCGCGCACCGTTCCCGCGCGCCTCAAGGAGTTGTCAGCAAACTGTAGGGGTCCAGCAGGGCCGAAGCCTACTAGGGCCAAAGGTCATGCGAGAGTGTCACCACGGGCCCCGGGACAAAGGCGAGGAATGGAAAGGTAGGTTTTTAGTCAGTAAAAGTCTGACACTGTTTCCCGCCCCACCCAAGGGCGGGATTCGTCATTGGATGATTTTACCTACCACAAAAAAAAAAAAAAAAAAAAACGAAGGAATGGGGTAGGTTTTTAGTTAATAAGAGTCTGACACTATCTCCCGCTCCGCCCAAGGGCGGGGTTTGTCACTGGATGATTTTACCTACCATAAAAAAACTCCTGTTCCTTCAATCTTTCGAACAATCCTTTTTTTTGAGCGCGAAATTATCAAAAGACTTCTCCTGCGCCAATAGAGTGAGACGGCGTGTCGGACTTTTACTGACTAAAAACCTACATATGATCCTTCCTT
This sequence comes from Leucania comma, assembly GCA_958295575.1. NCBI lineage: Eukaryota > Metazoa > Arthropoda > Insecta > Lepidoptera > Noctuidae > Leucania > Leucania comma. The sequence continues at coordinate 12,466,613 of OY282468.1, forward strand.
GACCCTTTGCGTTCTAGGGTGACGCTTTCAAACTAAATAATTTATGTACGTACGTTAATCGGTGACCTCAGTCCATCACACGAACAAACCACTTATTCAGAAAAGACGGTTTCATGAACATTACACTAATTACAATGACTGTGTTATTATCTAGTTTACCTTAATACTTAATTCCATACTATCACTCATAGAAAACCTGTGGTTATGGCTGGTTGTTTCATGCGAATAAATAAAATATTCATCATTATTACAGGTGTATAACAAGGAAAAATGAAATTGCAACCATTAGGACCCATCTAATGGTTGCTATTTAAAATTATTTAAATAATATATCGTTTATATATAACTAGCTTTTGCCCGCGGCTTCGCTCCCGTCTACTACTCCACCCTACTCTACTCTACTCTACCCTATTCTACCCTACCCTACCCTGCCCTACTAGAGTAGGGCAGGGTAGACCCTATACCAATATATGAGCAGGTTCCAGTTTTTTTTTTTATTATTTAACGGGATAAAAATTCAAATCATATGTCCTTATAACCTTCCCACCTTAAACCTTTCCACCAATTTTCAGCCGAATAGTTTCAGCCGTTCTTGAGTTATAAATAGTGTAACTAACATGACTTTTTTTTATTTATTAAGGGTCAGTACTAGGAAATCGTATTACGGGAGTTTGATAATATAGTTAACTTAAAGTAATTGTTACGAAAAAGCATCTCTTTAGCAGTGTTTAGCTTAAGACTTTCATCAATAAGTGCAATATTTGGGGTTAAACGTTGTAGATTATTGTTAAAAAAATATTAAAAATCTGTAATAACGTGCAAAAGCACTGTCGTATTTTAGTAGTTTAACGCGTAAATGAAAAGTCACCTAATTAGTTTAATACTTAAAAAAAAAAACAAATAATAGAGAATCAAATGCATATCTCAGTTTTTCATAACGCTATTTCTCTTTTGAGTAAAAAAATCGGAAACTGTCTTAATTTTTACGCCCAAATTCGCCATACAAATTCCTATGGCCGCGAGCCGCAAGGCCGTATAATTGTCGAATCGTCTTGCTAACCCAGGCTCAGTCGACGACAAGTCGACAAGTCGTTTATACCGCGTACATTAAAGGACTGGAACAATTTGCCTGCTGCCGTCTTCCCGTCCGATTATAGGTAATTTAGGTTACAAGGCTAGAGTGAATAGTCTCTTAAAAAGCTAGTGCGCATCACTATCAACGATAACATCACTGCTTACCATCTGGTGGGATCGCAGTTAAGCAGTAGTTTATATCAATAAAAAAAACTACAACTTAAAATATTAAGTAGATTCAGAAACCTATTATCGGAATAAATCATCGAGCTGATATCATACTCCTAAAAAAGGTTCTAGTTTTATGGTTCTTTAAGTGGTATTGGTAACGTTAACATCGTACAATAATATCTACTAAATATTTTTATAGCTCAGAACTAGGCCGTACTGCATGTAAAGTGCGGATTAACCACCCAGTACTATAGATTAATTACATGTCATTGCCATTCATATTATTTAGATAGATATACTGTTCCTTTACTGTGATGACCAAAGTAATCTTTAAAAGAAACTGTCACCAAAACTCTTTATTTTATTATGTTGACGAGTTAAGACAAATAAGGAAAATCGAGGTGAATAGACCACGATTTTCCTCGACAACCACTAATCAATAAATTTAGCACATAGATGCAAAATTTTAGATCCTAATTTTTCGTCTTGCCATAAAGGCAGTCCACCTGTTTTCAGGGGTTTCGTTCGGTTGGTAACCAGAGATGCTAAATAAACCTAAGAGTATTAAAATTATGTGGATGCAAATTGAAAAGTCAGCTACGTCCTCAATCTGCTGCTAGGGCCCCGCCATGACGTCATTCAGTGTAAAAAAGAGATACATATTGCTATACAGCCTGTTTAGCAGCGTGTCTCTCTCACCCCGAGTTTATGTAGATTTTAAAATGTCATGGCAAATGGGACGCTTGTTATTTTGACTCTGGCTAAAGTTGTGAAGGTATTTTGCAATTTAACAAACTATTCTGTCCTAAGACATGAAACATCCACCAACTCACTTAGCTCATTCCCTCTTCTAGAGAGGAGGCCTGAGTCCCAGTAGTGGGCACTCTAACATCAGCTTTATAATATAATGTATAATATAATGTTATTAAAATAATATCCCACTGCTAGGACTAGGGCCTCTAGGAGAGAGGAAAAAGAGAATGTAATTCACCACGCGGGCCCAATGCGAGTTGGAGGGTATTCTTCAAGGCTGAATATGCTTATGACGCAATTTAAAAATACTGTTAGTACGTTATTGTTAATTTATAAAACCTATTAAGAAAGATAATGCAATGCATAATACGAAGGTACGAATAATATGACCTCAGTCGGCCCCACACGTTGCATTCCCTTTCCCTGATTGCTGTAGTTTTTTAATATTATTTGAAAAGTCCGACCTTATATTAAGTACCTAGACTAAATAAATAATTCCAATGCAAACAACACATAAAGGAAAAAAACTTCAAGTACCTAATATCCGCGTCCATTGTTCCTATTGAAAGCCGCCACTATTGCACGTCGAGTTAATTAATTGCCTTCCTATAAGTATATACGTCACAAAAATAATATGGCTGACCTATAGATAATCATTCATTAAATTATAGCGAAAGTCATATCAATACACAGGGTGTTTTAAATGTTTGTTGAAGATTTCTGGCCCTATTTTCTATGCAGTTAATTTGTTTTAAATGCATTTTAACGTGGAAGCTACATACGTGTAGAAGATTTGCTAAAATATTGATAAAAACTTTTAATATAATCAAGATAAACGTTAGTCTAGAAATAGGAGTGGGTTACATTATTATAATTTGTAGTAGGCACTTTTTCTAGCATGTTACTGTTTTTTTTATTTTTGTACCCAATAAATAAAACAAATATTTTTGATACGGTGTTCCTATATTTATACGGCATTGAGTTTACTTTAATAAACATCCTGTAGATATATCATGTCTGAACAATGAATATCGAAAGGCTGGTGTTCGGTCATCTAATATATTATCTAGTGCGTAATTACGTACTATTTAAATGAAATGACTAAAAGGTCAGTCAAACCTGATAATGTTTCGCGAAACAACAAAAAAAAACTAAGTATCATTCATTACATAAAACATACTCTACTTTATGATAAGGCATATTATAATATAATGAAGTCCCCATCTCCCTCGGGTCTTAAAAATAAATTAAATAGGTGTCAAGCCCACGGACAGTGTTGTAACACAATTAATTGATGTTAACATCGACTAGTCTGACATAATATGTAAAAAATTATGGAACAATTTCGACACCAATCTAAATGGCTACCAGAAAAAAGCTGAGAGTGCACTTACAGTGATAACGACTAGGTAATATTATTGAGTAGTAGTTTTTTGCTAATGTGTGTAATGATTCACCAGATTGACGATAACACATATCTAATGTGCGCACTTCCCTTAATGATGAGTCAAGGATTTCTCTCGTATCTATGGTCAGTTTTAGAAGTGAGTCTATGGCTTTTACCGGAAAAAGTATGGTTAAATACTACTTTATCATTATATACCAGTATTATTTTGAAAACTTCCCTCCAATGACACTCAGATTTCAGAACGTTCTTTTGTTTTTTATTTATCGCAAATTCAACGCTATTTGAATTTCGAAATGAGGCAAAAGCAATGAAGAGGAGTTTTTGGCGGGATTTCTTCGAGTGAAGTGCAGTAGTTGTTTTAATTATTCGATTGATTCCTAGTGGATATTGTGATTTAAAATTGGTGTAGTTTTGTATCTCAAGTGTCTGCGCAACTCATCTCATCATCATCTCGGTAAAAAGGAGCTGAGAATTTTTTTGTAGTTTTGTCTATCTCAGCGAAGTTTACCGAGAAGGCTGACTCGATACATTTGCTGTCAAATGCTACAAAAACATTATAATGTATTGCACCCGCATTCTAATGTGATTATTCACGCAAAAAAACATTGGCGAAAAGAGTAGGCGATATAGTCGAACGACTACAGCCTTCCCTAAGAGGTAAATAGAAAAAAAAACAATGAAGATTGGAACTATACTATGATTTTTTATTAGATGGACTAAAGTGACAGCTATAACAAGTTTGACAGTTGAGCATTGTTATTTGACAGTTGGGCATTGTCCACTGCTGTCACTTTAGTTCATCTAATTAAAAATCATGGTATATGTGAAAGATGGAAAATGAGCACCAATCATGCTCAAGCAATCCCACTAAGTTACACCGAGTGATTATTCAACGAGGCGGGTAATTGCCCCGCGTGATGTCACACTGGCGTCTACTTCATTCATTAATACACCACGCTCATTTAATAAACACAAACGCACTTAAATACGATTACATCCTTATGGTCATTAAAATAATACAACATTTTATATAACAACAACAATAGTCAAAGAACTACAGAGTTAGAAATTTTAATTTGTGGATATTAAAATGAAGTGTTTATCTTTACGAAAATAATTTCACAATGAAGTTATCTATAAAATACATATTTATAGCACATATAAACAGCTTACCGGTGGAAACACAAATAAACATTGAAAGTAGGTATTGGCGAATACTGAAAACATCTCACGGTTACTGTAGACGGTGACGAATAGCTTGAAATTGTTACGTGGTTTCGTTAAAAATAAGCCAAGTGGGTTATTTTTTACTTCCAAATTATTAGCTGCATTTACAAAATTAGCTGATTTCTTAATAAAACTTAGACAACCCGAATTTAACTTGTTTTAGTTGGACAAATACGAAGATTTGTAATACCTAGAATTCAATGGTTGGGCCGTTGAATTCTAGGTATTAATTACTCCTTGTACAACCACTTCACTTAACTGTCTCAGCAATGCGCAAATAAACTGATAACCGTCATCAATGACACCAATTTGCCTGTGAAGCACTTACCGTTTTGTAACGGTAATAAAAAGACAATAAAAAAGCGTGATGTCAAAAAACTACCGATTTCCACAGACCGGGCCCCACCGGAGTGCATTTTGTAGCATCGAGGGAAATTAAAGATATTGTTGAAGCAATTAAATACCCTTTCACATTGAATTTTAATTACAAATGAACCCGTTAGAAACTGCATTTACGCCACAGCAGATCGCCTTTTTTTGAGGTATGAAATGTGGAGTGAGAGGGCCTGTATTTTACTAACTAAAACTCCCCAACATTCCTTAGGTTGCCCCTTGCGTTCCCGAAAAACGTCTACTGCTTAACATAGGCCTTCCCCAAATATCCCCACAATGGCCGAACCTGTGCGTCTTGCAGCCTTGGCTTTCCTACGACCCTGACCAAGTCGTCGGTCTACCTCGTGGGCGGCTTTCTAACGCTGCGTGTTCAGTCACTCCAGAACTTTGAAGCCCCATCTGTCAACTGTTCTGCGAGTCATGTGCCCTGCCTACTGCCATCTAAGTTTGACGATATTTTGGGCTATGTACCATGTCGATGTTGGTCGTACTTAAAACTTACTTAGCTCTGTCGACTCGGAAGCGTCGCTTGGCGCGGTCACCGATGGAGCCAGCCTGCAAACGATGCACCTCAGACTTGACCCTCGCGCAGTGGCGAGCGGTCAGCACCCACAGCACGAAGTTGGTGCACGTCACCAGGCCCATGGGGATCACGAAGTAGATGTAATGCGGCCAGTCTGACCCCGTGTTCTGAACTGTAAACATAAGACTTGGCTTATCACAATGAGACTAAAATCACTAAAGACTTAAGTTACTGCTCAGCATACAGCCCACAGTCTTGGGCACAATAATCACATTTCAAATAGTAATCTCCGCAGAGAGCCCTATACAATGCGGTCCAAATGAGAATAGGATCGATTGCCATGTTGTGACGTCACGACGAACTGTCAAATTGAAGAAATCGAGTACGGTGTGCAAAAAAGAAATTCAATTTATTTACGAATCGTGAACGAAAAAAGTTTTATCAGAATCCAGTTCCTAAATTTTGCTCATATCTTGGTCACTGTGTGAAGTGTCTGATTAGTAGCAAATGGAAGAAGAAGGCGAATTGTTCCTAACAATGAAAATAAGAAAGAAAATGGTTATTTTTATTACGTAATTATGACTTAAAACAATATATTTAGCAAACTTATATAAAGCAATAACCTTTTTACTTCACCTAGACTTAACTAAGACTTCATAATACAAAGCAAAAAAGAAACCTTTATTTATACGCAAATAAGGTTCTTTTGCAAACCGTACTTTTCACTCAACAATTGACAGATCGAGGTTATTGGCTTTCCTATTCTTATTTGGAACGCATAGTAGGTATCGTTAGCCGAATGTTATTTTCCAAATCAGTTAACCCCAATTCTTAAGTTGCTTGTTTGCTAACATTTTTACCAGAACTAACTCATTCGTAACTTAACCACCATTAAAACTTATTGTTCCTAGATGATAGAGAATACGGATTACACAAAACTTTTCATAGATCATCTTTTATAGTACGTAGATAAAGGAGATTCATAGAAAAAACCATCTGTTTCAGAAGGGAACACCCAAATGCTCCGAAATATTTTATTCCGAATTTCGATGTTCCGTTTAAAAGTCCGAATATCATAATATCTAAGAATTATAATGTCTGTTATTAAAAATCTCGAAATTTATTTTACCGAAAGTCGTAAATGCGATTTGTTAGTTTTCCGATTATCATACCTTCAAAGAATCATATGCTCGAAGGGTTTTCGGTCTGAAAAACGATATTTCGATTTCCAATACTTCGAATAACCTAAAAATCAACACGTTGTGTTACAAAATCAGTAACACAACATGTTGACAGAAACGAATCGCTGCAAAACCGACTTCACGCAGTCTTGTTTGCCCTACCCCTAGAGTGTAATTTAAGTCCGCGTAGGCGCGGAGGGGTGGGGCGGCCCGCGAGCTGACAGAATCAATGCTTGCTGCATGTGGCATACCTGCTTGCATGTTGCATGCCTGCTTGCTTGCTGCTTGCCTGCTTGCATGCTGCATGCCTGCTTGCATGTTGCATGCCTGCCTGCATTCTGCACACTTACGTGTTTGTCTTGCTATTCAGTTTTATAAGGAGTTTTTATTTCGGAATTGTATTAATCGGTATTTTAATCATCTAAATTCGTATTTTCGATGTTTAGAATTATCATGATATCGGATGTTTTGTTATTCGATCTATTGAAACTCGGTATTTTGAGAATAGTTATTATAATAGTTAGGAATATTGAAATTTAGAAATTATAAAAATAGGAGTAATGATGAGTCGTAGTTGTTATATTCGGAATTTTGGAGCATTCGGAATTATGACAAAAAGTATTTAGAAATTCGTATTTGTGACTGTCGGAATAAAGTTTTTCGTATTTAGGTAGTGTACCCGTTACAGAATAATAGAAACCCGGAACCAAATGCAATTGAGATTAACGTGATACAGCACTTAAAGTTCAGTACAAAAAGTATGTTAACAAAAGACTATGGCAGCTCATTATTTATTAGTCGAAACAAAAATTACGTCATAGTCATAACTGGTCATAACACAAATTGATTGGAATGATTAGGTTCTTTTCTGAACAATGCTTGTGATTATTTTCAACCGCAATTTTTTTAAGTATTTCTGTTAATTAGGCACGGACTAAAATACAAACTAATAATATTACTCGATGTTAATTAAATGCAACAGTTCACAGCGTGTTTGGTACCTATTACGTACGACATTCCCGCAATTGTTTTTTGGAGAATCCCGTTTGGGTCATGGGGTTTTTCAAGATCTACAGTAGTGCAAAAATGCAGGCCATTTTGGGGCACGGAAATCGACACTATTATTTGTACATACTATTATTTTCAATTTACAAATATTCAGACATATTAAATGATTTATAATTCAATAACATGAGGAATAACAATAGCTGTATTCACAACTAAACGTTTTAATAAAAACTTAACTAACTATACAATCCTACACTTAAACAAAAACTCCTAACTGAAATATGGCGTCAAAAAACTTCTACGCCATTATTTATTAGTTTAGTTGTTTATATGTAGCATAGCATTAGCCTTATTATTTTCCTACTGCTGGGAATCAGGCCTCCTCTCTAGGAGAGGGAACGGGCCGTAATCCACCACGCAGGCCCAGTGCGGGCTGGTGGATGTCTTTGAATTACTGGTTCTACTGGTTCTAGGACATGCCGCTTTCCTCACGATGATTTCCTTTACCGTTTTGAGAGCAGTGGTGATGAAATAAATTACACAACGTAATGCACCTGCCTTTGTCCTCGTAGAATATTCCGCAGGAACGATGCTGGTTTTACAGGATCAAAAGTAGGCCGTCTATGATATTGGCAAAGAACGAGCCAGCCCCCTGGTTACCCAAATTGTCGATCACTCAATGAGCAATATGTTTAAAAATGTTACATACGACGATGAACGACACGTGATGAAATATTTCTATTCTTTCTATTCTATAATCTATTCTACATGCACACCCCATGACCTAAGCGTTTTCAAACGGATAAAACTGTAATTACAGATGAAGTACAGTATTTGCGCCGCTTTTACAAATATATAAACAATTTTACTTCTTCACAATAATAGTTCCGGGTATACTACCTAATGGGAATGGGAGTAGTGGTGGCCGAGTGGTAGCGGCCCCGACTTACGAGTTGTGGGTCGCGGGTTCAAACCCGGCCAGGTGCATTACTTTGTGTAATTTATTTCATCACTACTGCTCTCAAAACGGTGAAAGAAAACATCGTGAGGAAACCGGCATGTCCTAGAACCAAAAAATTCGAAGACATGTTACATTCACCAACCCGCGCTGGGTCCGCGTGGTGGATTCTTAGAGCCTGAGTCCCAGCAGTGGGAACATTAAAAGGCTGATGATGTACTACCCAATGCTCCCTCCATCACAGGCAAATATTAACGAAGCTTTTATACTAACAAAGTTTTACTACATGATGACGATGTTGTGACGTGTTCGAAGCTAAGTTTATCGAGACAAGTCAATTAGACAGATATGTGTACCAATTATTATGAGACGGGTCACACGTCACCTAGTCGCCTCATTTTCTTAAGCGTCCAAATATTTGTACTTATCGAGAACTGGCAATAGACTAGACAAAATTGTGTGCACAAAATTTACCAATGATTTGCCTCAGTAAGAAGCGAGTAATATTCTTTTGGCGATAAAAGGACATTCGGTAATAATGTCCTTGGTGGGCGGTATGTTTGAATTAAGTAAAAGGGGACGGGATCATACCAACTAATATTAATTTGATATTGGGCAATTAGTACCCACAAAATCGATAGATGGCGTTGGTGTCGAATTAGAAGTCGCTAAGGTTTCGTTACCTAGCACTTGATTGTTTTGCGAATCCTTGAGAAAAGTATCTAATACATATTCAAAGTTAAAAACAGTGCGTGAAGTTTTATTTTTAGTGTTCTCGCCTACGGACCCTGAATCGTGTTCATTTATTTATTTAAATAAATAAAACAAAACAGACTGTACCTCTACCATGAGTTTTAAGCAATAGTATTCGTCGCTACTCGATATCGACGCCGTAAATATTTTGTATGGCAAATTTTGGTTCTGCAAGTGACCGCTAGAGGCGCTGCAAAATTTGCCATACAAAATATTTACGGCGTCGATATCGAGTAGCGACGAATACTATTGCTTAAAACTTCAATATCTAATTCAGTACTTTTTTAGATTGTACTGTTATCGTTATAAACTTCAGGCAATGATTATTTGATTGAGTTGAAGTATAAACCAAGTATTAAAGTAAAAGCTACGGGCCCAAGCGTTACGTTGAACTCAACATTTTTTATTTATTTTGTTTTTTTAGTGTATACATATATATATATATATTGTTATTTATAAAACTTTATAATACTTATAATAAAATTATCCTAACGCCTAGTAGACACTGAGTGATCAAAGGCTGACTTTTACCTCGTTGCCCCGTTATATGGCAATGCTTAATTTCTAACCGAGGCAAAAGACTGGTAACATTGCCATACTGTTGCAGTTTTAATTAGTCAATGGTTTAATTTTGTTCTGTTTTAGAACATAATTAAGTAAAGAAGACAGTATTTGTAATCGGACATTCAACTACACACACTTATTAAATTTAAGTATTGTCTCAAAATGTATCTAATACTGTCTTTATGTATAGAAAAGGTATAAAAAAAAATGGAAATATCAAAAAAAGGTTATCCCAGTATCAACTTAATGTCTGATTTCCATCGCTTTCAATACATTTAGCGAGTTGTTAGTGACATTAAGTCTGCAATCGATTTAATTTATCATGTTATGTTTTCCATTATAATTACAAAGCTATATTACTCACCATGTTCGCTTTATTTATTAAATATCATGCATGTAATTCTTGTGCTCCCCTAGATGTAAACATAATACTGTCATACCCATGACCATGGTCAACTATTATCCTCGGTTCTATATGTTGTGTAAACAATTCTCTTATTATAATATGATGAGTTATAGTAACCTAGCTGTTTACCTAGTTATAACTTCAAAGTAAATAATCACAAACCAGGGGGCTTACTCTCGAGTTTAATTCCGATCGATCGACATTGGAATTGTGACGTTAGGTACTCTTGAATTCGATGCTAGCGCCAAATTGGTTTAAAATTGCGTGACCACACGTCTAGTCCAATCCCCATTTTACTTAGTTTCCCAAAAAGGTCACGCAATTTGGCGCTAGCATCGAATTCAAGAGTACCTAACGTCACAATTCCAATTTTGACTGATCGGAATTAAACTCGAGAGTAAGAACCCATTCCCTGGCAGTGGCTCAGACAATGCATGAGAACTATAATTTAGAACATCAATTTAGAATATAGACATCAACGTGATAAATTAATAAAAAAATCGTAATTCGTGAAACTGTAGTTTTAGGAAAAATGACGATATAGGTTTGTTTATTATTATTTTTGTACGCAGAACTGAACCGACAGTTTACTTTAAAAGCGCGGGCGTTTGCTGAAACTACACATTTATCAGCAACGCAACATTCTCATGAGAGATGCTCATAATATTTTGTACTTATATATATCTTATTATGAGTCACGTCGCGGGAAGCAAAAGCTCCCAAAATCAGTGTTGTGAAGCTTGATTAATGATATCAAATCTTCAAAAACTATTTCATCTACACATTTGACTGTAATTTTGACAAATTAAATAAATTCACGTCCACATTCCCTTCATTTAAGCTTTTGTAAATCTTAACCAAATGGTCCATATTATATATGAGACGCGTACATGCGTGGTTATTATAATATTTATTCTACATCCATGAAAATGCTTCAATCGGTTTTATAAAAATCTCCGATATTTCGATCGTTTGCGTACAAAACTAACAAATTGAAGATAAACTGGGATTACGGGAAACGAGCGTACTTTGGCTAGAAGTGATTTCGTAACGGGTTTATATTGGAAGAAATGTGATGTGTCGATGGAAAGACCAAACTTTTGTAAATACTTATAAAACTACTCTCACGGAAGAAGTACTACGTAGGAATTGTTCTTACGTAGAAGATATACTTACCTATATAGGTAATAGGTTGCGATAGTCATAATAGTGAATTGGGTTTTTTGTAAATCAATAAGTGAATTAGTGGTTTGTGGAACAATCCTAAAAGGAACAGGCTATTAATTATATATAGGAAACCATACCGGTTTCCTTACCGGTCCGGACATACTCCGACTATAACATATAGGTATGTCCGGATTACACGACACTAATTTTGCAAGCTACGAGAGCAATATTTTGTTTTTACATAGCATGGGTAGAATGACAGCAAGACGAAATTTATGCATCTATGAGTTGAAAGGATCGGTAGTGAAATTGTAGGAATCCGACAGCTGTCGCCCATGACCCACACCATCCTATCCTGATAGTGTTATAACAACATATCCCACGTCACGTGGATGCTTTGTCCGAGTAAAACGTTGAAGGTAAGTTGCGGGACTTTTCAGCGGTACGTAGATTCCTGTTCCTTCGTTGACTTAGCCCATGGCTCCAGTAGGCTTCAACCCTGCTGGCATTTTGTCCTCAGATACATAATCTGAGACAAGTTTTCAAGCTAGTCTCCCGTACCAGCCCTCACACCCCTCATTACACGTCCAGTCTCGTCTTGTTACATCTTTTACCCAGACACTTAAATGATAAAAAAAAACTACTCACGTTGTCCAAACCAACAGATTCCTTGTCCAATGTTGGCGTCGAGTATTTCTGCGACGGGGTACTTGTCGAAAAGGAACATGACCAGTGTGAGCATGATGGCCGTGCTCCAGGCGTACAGCGAGTACCAGAGGAAGCGCCGCAGCTCGGAGTCCGCCTTACGCATCGGCTGCACGGTGCGCACGCTCCTGATGAAAGAATTATTGTAATAAGTCATTTAATTATTTAGAAGGAGCTCGTGGCTAAATAATACCAACCGCAGAGGTCAATCTCAGAGTTAATCCATGCTTAACAAACTCGGTTCTTGGATGGGTGACCATCAAATCTAAACCAAGCTTTCCATCGTTAAAAAGTACAAATACTTAGGTGTTGTTCCTGGCTGTGATCAGTAGATGCGGGTAGATTATACCCCAAAATATCTGGCACTATAGTCTGCGAAGGAGTAACGTATTGGACTTAGAAATTGTTTGAAAGGGCCACTGCGGCCCTGGAACGAAAAAGATACTTAAGAAACAGAGGTAGGTTTTAGTCAGAAAAGCTCTGACATTCCATCTCACTCCACCTTGACTGGAAGGAATTTTGATGATTTCCCACATAAAAAAAATACCCTTGTTTTTTAGAGTGTTACGTAGTTATTGGTATCTGGAGTTTATAATATGCAATGTAAATAAAATACTAGTATTTAGTTTTATCCGGTTAGACTTGAAGACCCCAAGATAGTTGGGAAAACACCCGGCGGATCGAAACGAATTCATTTATTCTCGACCAAAAATACACTTCCATTAAAACGATTAAAAACAGAAGTAAAGAAATAACGAATTTATTTACACACAGCCCAAAAACCCTGCACTACGCAGCTTGTCAATAACACAGGTAAATTACACGTTTTTAAACAAATGTGGGTGTATAAGGCCCTACCTATATGGCTATACAGCCAAATGTCAGAAAAAAAACCGATTCATTCGTTTCGATGATACTTATTCCGTAAGAAAAAACAATCATACTTATTTGCATAGTATAGGTTATGACATGTGCAAACACTTTATTTGTTATGATGTCTTAGTAATCCTCAAAATATCACATCTATTACTGAGAAATCTATACTGACACTGTATTTTAAACAATGTCAGTAAAAAACGCTCTTGAATATTATGAGCACATTCAAACATCACCACAGATTTAATATCTCTAGACATTAAGATCAAATAAATTATTGAACTGTGGACTGATTAACGTAACTTTAAAAAAAATATCGGCACCAGACTATGATAACATTATAAAGTATGCATCGTATTTTGATGCATGCGTATTATGTAGAAGAAATGTTGATATTCACAATTTATCGACAGTTTATAATCGCACGAGATATTTTATAAACGTTATTTGCAATAAGGAGACTAGATGGAACGATTGGTGGTGCAAGCAAAAGTCGACGGCAAAAGATCGCGTGGACCCACTGCAACACGGTGGACGGACCTCACAAAATCACACATTATAGCATAAATGACCACGCTCAAGCTGCCAAACATAGAGCTACATGGCGTCGCATCGCGAAAGAGGTGGAGGTGCAAGACTCAACCGAGACATGACCACGACAACTCTGTCAAGAGTGTACTACTAAGGGCCAAATTCACCAAGAAACTAATCGCGATTATATAAAACGAAACGCAGTTTGAGCGCCTAATCGAGATTATAGCTTCATTTTGCGTTTCACCGCTATGAATTAAACCTAGTTTACGCTAAACTCAGTTTCAATTCTTTTGTTGTCGCCCATGTTACGACACGGTTCTCTAAACTAGATTACCCTGAGCTCAGTTTAGTTGAACTGAGTTTTTATATTGAATGGTGAAATCAGCCCTAAGTGCTCGATTACGGAGACGCGGTGCGTTGCGCGGCGCGTCGGGCGGTCCGTCGTACATTGCCATATGTTTGTGTTTGCGCGAGCGATGACGCGGCCCGCTGCTGCAATGTACGACGAAACGCCCAACGCGCCGTGCAACGCGCCACGTCTTCATAAACACGGCAAGAGATAGATTTGCAATGCTGCGGTAACAGGGTGACAGTCACAGAAGAATCAGTCAGAAACAACATAACAACATTCATTTTATTGTTAAAATAATAATGCGCCTGCCTATATAGCTTTTATGGCGTTTACGACTAACATGGAAGTCGTAACGACCCTGACGTGAGCTAATAGCGCGTACCTATGGGGTCTTTATTGGTTTTTACTGCTCCCATTAAGTCGGCCGGGTCATGGGGATTGACTTGCTAATCACGAGGATAAAGTACTGTGACAAAATACACGATAACAAGCACCCGGCTTCAGATAAAAGTTAATCCGTAGATAACTAAAGCTTCGAACATAATAAGTTCATTATAGCGCACAGATACAGCCGTGCTTCCAAATCCAATCATGTATACTTTAGCTGAACACTGAAATTGTAAACATAACTGTAGCGTGTTAACATTTACCATACGTATGGTTTATGAATGTTATCTTACTCAACCATATTTAAAATAAAATATGGCTAAAAGCGAGTTCTAGCCATATTTTATTTTAAATATGGTTGAGAAACTCAATCAAACTGCGACGCCTCCAGACGATAGGAACTTGGAATGTACGCGGCTTAAATCATCCAGGGAAACTGACCATATTGGAACGGGAAATGGATAGAGTTGGTGTGAACATCTGTGGTCTAAGCGAAACACACTGGAAGGGCAGCGGACATTTATTGACAGACCATCACGTCATTTACTTTTCTGGCAACGACATCAGCAGAAGCAACGGTGTGGGATTCCTAATGTCGATAGATCAGAGAAATTGCGTAATGGGGTATGAGCCGGTAAGCGATCGAATTATAAGCATCAAGATAAAAGCATCACCGATGAACCTCAACATCGTTCAGGTATACGCCCCTACCTCTACTGCAAGCGACGAGACCATTGAGAAGTTTTACTCCGAATTAGATTCAACAATAGCGAAAATACCCAATAGAGAAATATTAGTCATTCTAGGGGACTTGAATGCTAAGATCGGAGAAAACGCTGATCAGCTAAGCAAATGCAGCGGGAAATTTGGGCTCGGAAAACGAAATGAACGTGGTGAACGCTTATTACAATTCGCTTCCGAAAACGATCTGCTAATTGCGAATAGTCTTTTCCAACACCACCCTCGAAGGTTGTACACGTGGGTGTCGCCTGATGGAAAATCTCGAAACCAGATCGACTACATCATGATACGATCACGATGGAGATCATCCATAAAAAATGCCCATACACTACCTGGGGCCTCCTGCGGATCCGATCACCAGCTTTTGATCTCGAAGTTAAAGCTCAAACTAACAGCAGCAAGACTCATCAAGAAAACGAAGAAAGTCGAAGTGACAGATGCTTTAAGATTTGGCTCGATTGTGGAGCGCAACTGGTCACAATGGTCAGAAGCGGATCTGGCTAATGAAACATCTGATGCACTATGGGACCGCGCTAAATCGCTCATCGTTTCGGCAGTCTCGGAAGCAACACCACCAATTAAAACCCACAAGAAACAACATTGGATGACTGATGACACCTTCAAACTCGTCGAAAAACGCCAGAAGATGAAAGCAACGGGAGCTGATATTAAAGAACTAAATAAAATGTCGGCAAAGATACAACTAAGGTGCAGACAAGATCACAATGACTATCTCCGCAGTATTTGTAAACAAGTCGAGATGCATGCAGACCGGTACGAATCACGAGACTTATACCACAAGATCCGTCTCATTACTAGAACACTGCCGTCTAAAACCTGGGCTATTGAAGATCACAATGGCCAGATAGTCACTGAACTGGACCAAATTTCGAAAGTCTGGAGGAACTACTGTCAGTCCTTGTTTGAAGATCCTCAGTCGCATAACTTTGCATCTACGGAGCCTACGAGTGATATGCTGGAGCCAGATATTCTTGAATCAGAGGTAAGAGCCGCCATTCAACACCTTAAGAATGGGAAAGCCACAGGGAAAGATGAAATTCCAATCGAAACTATTCGAGCAATGGGAGAACACGGCTTTCATATCTTCTGGACCATTTGCAACAAGATATGGCTCACAGGCAAATGGCCTTCAGAATGGGCTCACACAGTCTTCACTCCTCTCCATAAAAAGGGTTCGACTAAAAAATGTGGTAACTTTCGGCTCATTGCTCTAATAACACACGCCAGTAAAATTATGCTACACATTATCAACGAGCGACTGAAGGCATACTTGTCCAGAGAAATTGCGCCAGAACAAGCCGGTTTTGTAAAAGGCAAGGGGACCCGTGAACAAATTCTAATTGTTCGTCAGATTATCGAAAAAGCTCGAGAATTCAACAAACCAACACACATATGCTTTGTTGATTTTTCCAAAGCGTTCGACTCGGTAAAATGGCCAACACTGTGGAACACACTACTGGACATGGGTACACCACAACACCTCGTACACTTACTCAGGGGACTCTACGAAGGGGGAACAGCATCGGTGCGGACAGATGACCTCTTCTCAGATACTTTTCACCCAAGAGCGGGTGTGCGACAAGGATGCATAATTTCACCTTTGCTCTTCAATATCTACACCGAGCTTATAATGCGAATCACTCTTGAAGACTGGACCGATGGTGTTGTGATTGGTGGATACAAGATTTCGAACTTGCGATACGCAGATGACACCACCTTATTTGCTAGTAACGCGGACCTCATGCAGGCCTTACTTCAGAAAATGGAGCGCGTAAGTCTAACGTTTGGATTGAAGATTAACAGATCTAAGACCAAGATTATGATCGTGGACCGTGTCAATGACAATTCGCCAGAGGTTACGCAGATTGCGAATTGCGATGTGGTCCCAACATACGTATATCTTGGGGCTTTAATCTCAAACAATGGTGGTTGCGTAGATGAAGTGAAGCGTCGTATGGCCATAACCAGAGCCGCAGCGGAGAAGTTGAGGAAGGTTTGGAGGAATAGAAACATTACCAAAGCCACCAAAGTCAGGCTCATGAGAACGCTAGTATTCCCAATCTTCCTTTATGCGGCGGAGACATGGACAGTGCGTGAGTTGGAAAAAAGAAAGATAGATGCCCTAGAAATGTGGTGCTGGAGGAAGATGCTCGGCATATCTTGGACAGAGTTCCGCACCAATGTGTCCATACTTCAGGAGCTCGGCATCACAAAGCGTCTATCGACCATAGTACAGACGCGCATACTGCAGTACTTTGGCCATGTCTCTAGACGCGATAACAACTCTATAGAGCGGCTAGTCGTACAAGGAAAAGTGGAGGGAACCAGATTGCGCGGCCGATCACCTATGCGATGGACTGATCAGGTGAAATCCGCAGTGGGTAACTGCGTGTCAGACTGCGCCCGACAGACTTCCAACAGAGAGAGATGGCGGGAGATCGTTAAGAAAGCTGTGTCCGCCTCTATCACCAATGTGGACGCCTCAAAGTGACCACGACCGCTCTGCCAAGAGCGAAACGACAGAGAAGAAGAAAAGCGAGTTAAATTTGCTCGCTAAGGGTTCCGTACCGTATTGGTGGAACGCATGCGTATTAATTCACAACTAAATATTGTCATAACATAACGTTTCAACAACTACGTGTCAATCGTAACAAACATTTGGTACAACTCAAAGAAAAACTACTGATTTTTCGTTTATTTTTCCTGTAATTCATATCTATTGTTAAGTCAAGCCAGTTTGAGACCATGACACACAGATATCCTTCAAAATTAGATTTCCTTCAAGATTACAGAGAACCCAAATAATACAAGTACTCCTTACACGAATTGTTTTTTTGAGGTGGAATTAAATCATTAATTAGCTTTTCCCGGTCTGGGTGTTGGGAGAGGGAGTGTTAGATTTTTACTGACTAAAATCCTCCTTTTTTAAGGTGGGAAATAAAAACCACATCTGTATACTTCATTGCCCTTTGTGGTCAAAGACCAGGAGTTTCCTTTTCACAAAATCCCCGCGGCCTAGTGGGCATCAGCCCTGCTGGGCCCCTACGGTTTTTTTTAAGGTAGGAAATAACAACCACACCTGTGTCCTTCAGTTGCCCTTTGCGTTCTAAGACCACGGGATTCTTTTTTAGAAAATCATCGCGGTCCCAACGGGCATCGGCCCTGCTGGGCCCCACCGTTTGCTGACGAAACCCAACTGTGCTCCTTTGCGTTGCATTTTGCATTCCAGAGCTATGGTAACTATTTCAAACATTTACGCAGCCCTGACAGGATTTTATGCGATCTTTCCAGTTCATCTACGTAATGTAAAAGGAGGAACTGACTGACTGACATATCAACACACAGCCGGTAGCTGGAACTACTAGAACTACAAGCGTGAAATGAAATTTTGCACGCGGCTTGGGGGGTTATGACGTACACAACCACAAAGAAAGAATTTTTCAAAACATAAGGGGATGATCGGCGGCAGCGATCTCTCTCGCCGGGCCTTGGTTCAGGCCATGGTCCGTAGTGAGGAGGGATGGCAGGCGGTCGCCTACTTCTGCGAAGCAGTAATGCTAGCAAAGGAGGAGCCCGACCGCATCAGGCAGAGGCAACGGGGCGCTCGCCCCAGCCGCCGCCGGGATTCCGATACCGATTTCCGGCCACCGTAGGCCTGCTAGCTGCAGGCAGGCAGGGTCGAAGCCTGCTAGGGTCATGGGTCATCTTCCGAAAGGAATACCCGACCCCGGCACGATAGGCAACGTAGGAACGGGTTGGGTTTTTAGTCAGTAAGAGTCTGACACTACTTCATGCTGGATTTGTCATTGCATGATTTTACCTACCATAAAAAAAAAACCTCTAAGGGGATTAATTTGGGTTTTCAGTCACTAAAAATTTAACACTATCTCCCACCCCGCCCAAGGGCGCGGAGATGTCATTAGCTGATTTTCCCACCGGCAAAAAAAAATGATGAAACGGGATTCTAAAGATTCTATGGAGAATCCTATTATCCCGCGGGCGAAGCAGCTAGCAGAAGCTAGTTTATAATGAAGCTTGCATCATGTTGTTGTTTAATGTAATTTTATTCAAGGTATTGTGTTGGAGTGATAGGCGTCGCGTCTTAATTAGCCGCACCCACGCAGTGACCACACATAAAGTACATTTACCAATCCTGTCGGTTTTCATTAACGCGATAATCGTAACCTGCACGCTTTCTAACAATACTACATTAGAAACCATCAAATTAAGCTTTAACGTCACCCCCTAATAAAGTCTAATTAGATGAAATTCTGTAAAATACTCGTGGCTGTCTGCATGTTGTCACGAGCTGTACTATTACTTTAATAGTAATTCCCTCATAATGCTGTCTGGTATTTGTGTCATAGATAAACATTTCGAATTTTCCACGAATAGTCCAATTGCGAAATTTCGCTAAAAGATGTTTGAATTATACATAACTAACTGCCGCCCGCGGTTTCACTCTTTCACTCTCACACTCACCGTGAAATTAATACTTTCCACCTTTAGGAGACAATTCCTTAAGAGCCGGTTGCACAGAGTCCAAGTAACAGAGTATTTTGTAGGTAAGGCAGCGATTTTATTAAAAAAAAAAAAAAAAAAAAACAGTAATTGCCTGACTCTTTTAAAAAGAACAAGCTTTACTTTATGTAACTGTCAAATATTTAAATCGTAAGTTTGGATCAGAATCGTGTTTTTTTTTTATCGTGCCATTTAATTTATATCAAGTTTTGATTTTACCCAGCGGTAAATGGTCAATTTTTACAAAATAATTTTTCATATTTTTTTTTTATATTTATGGATTTCCAGAGGTCCAAAAAACTTCCCTTAATTATTATTATATATTATTTTTCTAATCTACATTATTAATAACAAAGTAGTAATTTGCTAACTCTTTCGTAAGCTATAAAATTTCAAAGCGTGTCTTTAAATTTGGTACCGATACGTCCAGAATAGGCGAATCATATTTTGAGTTTTGAGCTCATTACCTACCTCTTTTCCCGGCAGCGATCTCTCGCGCCGGGGTTTGGTTCAAGCCATGCTCCGGAGCGAGGAGGAGTGGCAGGCGGTCGCCTCCTTCTGCGAAGCAGTAAAGCTAGCAAAGGAGGAGGCCGACCGCATCAGGCAACGGCGTACACGCCGCCGCCGCCGCCGGGTTTCCGATCCCGATTTCCGGCCACCGTAGGCGCGGGCTCGCGGACGGCGGGCAATGGGTAGCTCGCTGTCCGTCCGTCCGTCCGGTAACAGACCGGTCCGAGCTCAAGTCGTTTACGGCGCGCACTGTTCCCGCGCGCCTCAAGGAGTTGTCAGCAAACTGTAGGGGCCCGACAGGGCCGAAGCCTACTGGGGTCAAAGGGTATGTGAAAATGGCACCCGGGGCCCTGGGACCAAGGCGAAGAATGGAACGGGGTAGGTTTTTAGTCAGTAAGATTCTGACACTACTTCCCGCTCCACCCAAGGGCGGGATTTGTCATTGGATGATTTTACCTAACGAAAAAAAAAAAAAAAAAACCTCTTTTCCCACACACGTATACCCGATAGGTTTTGATACTTATTTATTGCACTTTATTATTAAGAACATAATACGATAAGAAGTCATCATCAATAAAATCAGTCACACGTTTTTTATATTTAAAACTCGCTGTACTCCGCGATTTCACCCACGTCTTTGGTTACTGCTCCGCTCTTATGGACCGAAGCGTGAGGTTATCCTCCTCTTCCGTGAGGTTAGTCATCCTCGATAAATGGGCTATCAAACACTAAAAGAATATTTCGATTCGAACCAACAGTTCATAAGCATTTGCACGTTCATATAAACAGACAATCCAATTGTACAGCTTTATACTATTAGTATAGATAACTCATGCTTGTATTATATGTATTTTATTAGTTACGTATTGTATATATGTAAATAGTAGGTACACCATAAACTACCTGAGTATCTTTTTCTCCTTCTCTGTGTAATCCATCCAAAGGTTGTCTGTAAGAGATCGCTTTTAGCGATAAGATCGCCCATTGTGACACCCTATTAATTTCAAGTTCTTTATGTAATTTTATTTTTGGTAAAGAATACATCTATCTATCTATCTCATTTAGAATGCAAACACGCGATCGTTTCGCTTACAAACTAACCCCTTCTTAAAACTAATTCTAGGTGGACTTATAGCTACTTAAATGCTTTAGGTATATTTTAAGAAAGTAATTGGTTTTAAGTAAAGCTTCTTAAATCCACAAATCGATAGTGGTGATGATAATCATAATAACTTCTTAATCTTCATAAGTAGGTGCATTTACGTCGCACGCATTATTTTGATGGGATGTGGCTCTACAAAGCGTTTCTTAAACAAAAACTTTTACAAAAAAAATACAACCGACTTCAATGGCCCGAATTGATTGGCCTATTGGTCTAGTGGTTAGTGGCCCTGACTGCTATGCCGGAGGTCGTGGGTTCGATTCCCACCCAGGACAAATGTTTGTGTGATAAGCACGATCATTTGTTCTGTGTCTGGGTGTTATTTATCTATAATATGTATGTATTTAAAAATATATAAGTATGTTTATCAGTTGTCTGGTACCCATAACACAAGCTCTGCTTAGGTTGGGACTAGACGGTGTTGTGTGATAGTTGTGGAAACATTATTATATTATTATAATGTAAAAATAGAACACAAAAAAGTTATCGGTGTTTGTATAACAGTTTAGTCTCTTCGTTATTAAACACCGACTTCCGAAATTAAAGTTATTTTGCACTCTTTTGTGTTCTATTTTAAATTGAATTCGGTTGTATTTTTTTTAAACAGTTTTTTATTTCACACTTTTTAGCTGTAGTACCCTCAGCCACACTTAAATAGATACCTTCCGCCATTCAGTTCCATCATCAAATCATCACGACAATTCTAATAATATCAAAAACGGCTGGGATACACTGATTTATTACTGAATTTCAGTTCATTCCTACCTTCCGGCATCATCATCAGATCAGTTCTACAAAAATTTTCGAAATCGGTCCACAATCGACCGCGATATCAGTACATAATACATAAAAAAAATACATACAGCCGAACATAGAACCTCCTCCTGTACAAAGTCGGTTAAAAATAAACTCAGGAAATTGGTATTTAAGTCTAAGTACTTAAAGAGATACTTTAATAAACAATTAACTACACCTATATACATTGGAGTCCACTTGAGAATTCTGAAAACTCTAACGTTTTTTAGAAAAGAGAATTATATGAATGTTGGAAACATAAACATATTCCTGAACCAATGATTCACTATAACAATAGATATGAAAGAAAAATTCAAAGAATGACTTTTTGTCCTACTTTCAAGATATACATTAATAATGGGAAAGTACAATAATTTCCTACAAAACAGTAAAGTTCTGTAAACAACTTGGTTCAAGTTCATGACAATCTTTGCTCGGAGAACAAAGAATGCGTGGGATATCAGCAATAATATCAAAAAGTGATATCAAGCGCCCGCGTCTTGTATACTACACCCATTCATAACTACTAATAACCACGTTCAGTGAGCCACGTCGACTAAAACTGGTTAAAAAAATACGAAACATGCAACAGATTTTTCAATAAACTTACTTGAAAACTGCCTCTTATCGCACTACGATTAGGTTCGACATGGCATGTATATCACCCATGGCATGCTTTTTTTTAATTTATCACACCAAGGGCTTTTTTCATTCCTATTTCGTCATGGTCAAGGGTGATTATTATTTTTTTTAAGCAAATAGGTGGATATTTTTAAGGTTTTAATATTTATTGAAAATTTAAATTGTGTATTTGAACAGAATATAATAAATAAACATTACTTACACAATAATTTGTTATTACCACCAAATTAACATTTATCGGGGTTCTAAATTCAAATTTATTTGAATTTCTATTTTTATTAATATTAGTATGTATAACGGTTTGATACCTTTGTTTCTCCTTCAATCTTACCAATTTATTTGTGTAATTTGTGAAAAATATTTTGAATTTAAGATTTGAAGAGGATTCTTTAGATGCTACACCGCCGCCAGATATAGTGATTATTGTGATTAAGGTAAACAAATACTTGTGATAGCCTGTTGCCATGTAAATCAATACAATTTGAAAAAAAAATTTCAGTACAAAATATAAAAAAAAAAATGCGTTGTAATTTTCAGAGAAAGTATTTCTTCATAAGTGTATTGAAAAACGTCGTTTGATACACGTGCAAATTTGTCACTGAAGCCTAAATATTATTTTTTAAGCGGGAAACGACCAAATAATTTCGCCTACTCTGGGTGGACCTAGAAGAGGTGTCAAACTTTTACTGACAAAAACCCACCTGTGTAACTTATTTTTCGAGAGAAATCATTAAATTATTACAAATTATTAACAGATTCTCTCGCTCGACCCAGAAAGGAAAGCTTTCTGGGTCGAGCGAGAGAATCTGTTAGAATTTTACTGACCAGGAGTGCTCTAAGAAAACAGCCTTTATCGCAGCGCTGGCCGCAGCGACGAAATCGAAATAGGTACTACATTGGATTGTTCCTCAATCATTGTACCTATTTGGATTTCGTCGCTTTTCTTAGAAAATACCGATGCCGAACCCACGTGTATTCCTTCCGTTGACGCTTGTGTTCTAGGGTCTCAGCAAGTCTAACAATCGCGAAGCTCTGGTACCTAACTGGATTTTGATAGTTATTCGTAAAAGTTTATTTATAACCACACCCGCAGTGATAGGGTTATTAAGGTACATATGCTAGCAATTTCTCAGAGAACGTAAATATGCAAACGTGTGATGCGTGGGATAGTAGCAATAATATCATCAAAAAGTGATATCACGCACCCGCATTTTTTAACTATACTACGCCCATTCATAACACAGCTAAACCACGCTCAATGAGCCACGTCGATTGAAACTTGTTGAGGAAATACGAAACATGCAACGGATTTTTTCCAACGGATGTAGATACCTCTGCTTTTTATCAATAGGATACGTAAAAAAAAAAACAGATGGGCCTACTGGGGCCATGAGAAATGTGAAAATGCAGTGGTTTTTTAGTCAGTAAAAGTCGGACACTATCTCCCGCCCCGCCAAAAGGCGCGGAGATGTCATTGGATGATTATCCTACCAAAAATAAATAAATGAAAAAGGGGCCTAAAGTCTTTGTTGGTCTTTTTACATAGGATGGATAGGATGACAGCAGGACGAAAATATGTATTTTTAAGATGAGAGAAAAGGATAGGTAGCTACATTGTATGAATCCGACAGCTGTCACCCGCACCATCCTATAACAATTGTAGTGTAGCTATTAATTTTTGATGAAAAATCATCAAATACCTTCTCCCATTCTGGATAGAGTGAGAGGAAGTATCAGATTTTTACTGGCACCCCCAGGTTCTCTAGAATCAGAAAAAGCTTAACTAGCCGACAAAACAATACAATTTCTATTTCAGTCAAAACAAACACATAAATATATTTACCAAATGATTCCTCAATAAAAAAATAACAAAGGAATAACAAAAAGGTATTTTCGTTGATTTCGCAAACAACTAATTTGAGTGTATGTTATTAGACGTGGACCACATGCACACTGGTTTTCATCTTTATACGAATGCATATAGGACGCGTATATACATATACAAGAAAATGTACTTACTTTAAGATGTGATTCAATGTATGTTCTATTCAAATGGCCCGTTGCTCTAGTCGTTAGTGGACCTGACTGCTATGGCGGAGGTCGTGGGTTCAATTCCCACCCAGAACAAATGTTTGTGTGATGAGCACGATCATTTGTTCTGTGTCTGGGTGTAATTTATCTTTAAATATGTATGTATTTAGAAATATATAAGTGTGTTTATCAATTGTTTAGTACCCGTAACACAAGCTCCGCTTAG
This sequence comes from Leucania comma, assembly GCA_958295575.1. Taxonomy (NCBI): domain Eukaryota; kingdom Metazoa; phylum Arthropoda; class Insecta; order Lepidoptera; family Noctuidae; genus Leucania; species Leucania comma. Next base: position 12,491,702 of record OY282468.1, read on the forward strand.
CTTAGGACTAGGCGGCGTTGTGTGATAGTTGTGGAATATTAAAAAAAAAAATGCTTCCGTGGCCGTGGTAACTCTGTCGAACAATCTCGAAGCCCTGACAACAGGTACTTAACTAGATTTCAAGGTACTCATATGCCAGTAATTTATCTGCCAAAAAACTCAGAAAAAGCGATACCTTAATCCAAAACCAATCACATTTGCTTTTACTAGGAATAAAACATGATTTGCCAAACTGCTTATGTGTGATTCAGTCATTACACGCATCCTCTCATGATAATAAATTATGTATTATCACATCACGTTTATCACATCCTAAAGCCTGTTACGTAAAATGCGCCGCTTATCAAATAAAATGCGTACCTACATATTATTATTAACAAAAATATAACAATAATTTGCTATAATTACCTACACATTGTTTAACTTCCATTAGATCATTGCGGTATTTGTTATATTTGTATATTTATTTTAAAGCCGGCCGGGGATTCTTGCCATGTGCAAATATCAAAGAGCCGGTGTGTAAACTCATCGATAACCAAGACAAAACAAACATTTACCCACATTGCGACAAACGACTGCGAGCAACACTCCTAGCATTTGTTTAGTCAATGATGACATTAAAGTACCAACAAATCATTTCTTTGTAAACGAAGACTTTAAATCTTAATAGTCTGGGAACAACTGCACCTATTCCTAAAAAGCCGTTCGTTACGCGTTCAGCGCCAGCGCAGCGCCTGTATTCCTGGCCAAACCGCGGCTGGCACAGATAGCAGCATTACGCATGTGTAAAATCCGGTTGTGTAGGCTGTGGGATTGACTTGTTATCACGACCCAATATTTCATTTGCTCGTATTTTCAAGAAATACTATTTCACGAACGAATAACATCAGCATTTGAATTATTTTGAAGTATAAACATCTTCATTCATTGAACCACCAAAGTTTCAATAAAAAGCCGTCAATCTTTGACAAATAAGCTTTCAGCACGAGATACATAATTTTTGTTTGTGCTGATAATAGTGAATGAACTTGATTTTGAATCACTTCGGGATACATATGTAGTTCAAGACTGAATGCATCGCAGTGTCTGGCGCGTTACACGGCCGAATATTTTCTTGTACGTTATGATATAAACAAACTCGCGATCTAGGCCTGCAATGTGTACTCAATTTGAAATTAGTAGTGTGAAGTAAAATTTTTGATCGCAGGAAATTATTTGTTCAGCGTTGCAATTGTAATAACATTGCAGATGCGTGTGATCGAACTAAGAATGCTGGTAACAGGGCCAACAGCCTGATAAACTGGGTTGACCATGCGGTTAATGTGCATAACTGTCGCGGCGACTGACTTGACGTTACACGTAATGTAAGCATCTTCAATTCACACGTCATTTGCATTGTAGCCCAGTCTAAATGTTTGTCTTAACAAAACTTACCCAAATGTCCACCAGATGTCGAAGCACATGACGTTGAGCCAGGCGAACGCCGCCACGAAGCCGAAGTAGATCCCGTACCCTGTGCAAACAATGAACGATCATGTAATGGATCAACTACGACTGGCAGCGTTCCTAAAGAGCTACTCGTACTTCGGTTCTCAAATTATCTCACTTACCTACGCGCTATTACGTTAACCCTGATTAATCACAATCGCCACTTGTCGAAACTTTTAACACTACTTGGTTGCGCGAATTTGCTGTGGACTGTAGATTTAAAAAAGCGATCTAAGGTTTATTAACAATATGCAGATACTATGCCTGGCATGGGATAAAGGTATTGGGAAGGAGCACTGACCTTTAGACTTCGAAGGTTCCACGTGGCACCGCCGGCGATTTTCGACTTCGCACATTTAAATCACTGCCAGGTCCTGTTTTGCACTACACTGCACCACTGTTGTTGAGTTTGAATGGTTGGATCACGAAAATAGTCAATTTTCTTGTAATTTCGAGCGGGCGCGGTTAGCGGTGCGGTCACATTCACAATCGATGCACAAACGTCAAAATGTCAAATCATTTCTTGCGGTCGTGCGGGCGGAAAACGGAAGGGATAGGATTGCCAGGCCAAAAAAATAAATTACAAAAAACAAAATCGCGGAACATAGCAAATTGGCGCAACCACTACTATTAATATTTCGTTGTAAGGAATTTTTCAGTAGGCACATAAATAAGAAAGAAAGGTCAACTATTAAAAACGAATCATAAAAAATCTATTTCTGTGAATGTGGGGGGGGCGGGGTACGTAGTAGACGAGATCAAAAATAATATGTTTCCAAATTAAATCGTTAAACTGTGGGTTGCTAATGTACGATGTATCAAATCAGTAAGATGATCTGCCGTCCATATCTAATATTTGACAACATTTAACATTTGGGTTATTTTACGTTTGAGTTTGATTAAAAATACACAAATTTTATGCATTATTGTTATACTTTACAAAAAATAACACATTAGTCTGAGTTAACAATATCTGAAGCTTACACAGCGTGCCTACTGGCTGATTTACCAACTCCATACAAGACTTAGACCCGATTTAGAATGGATGTTTAGGCAATTAATTTTTTCTATGACGTAAACAATGCTTAAATCGAATTACTTACAACTAAATAGATGTAGAATCGATTAATAAACAGATCCTGTAGTTAAATCTTACAAACTATATTTAAGTATATTAATCATACCTCACTTCATAGACTACATATCCATCATCACTTAAAACTGCAGTAAACTATGAGATACATGAAAATGCCAGAACAATTAACTATAAATAAGTTAACAGCATTCCAAATCCTTAAATTTTATGATCGCCAATGATTGCATAGTAAGTAGCTATTTAAATTCTGTGAATCATCAATCAATCTGTGTTTAACAATTCACTTTAGAACAGCTAGGAAAGACATTCATGAAACTTGATGGGAAAGTTTTTCGGAGCTCCTAATTAAGATTAACAGAAACTGCGTATTCAAATACCTCAAGATGACTACAATGTTAGAAGAGATACTAATGAAATAAGTGCTGATCTTTTGGTGGTTTAAAGAACGACACACTAATCATTAGAAAACGTCTTTTAATAGTATGGCTTAATTAAAGATTAATGTTTTACCCTACAGCGAAACGAGGAATTTAAAGTCAAAGCATTTACGTTAACTGAAAAGTTTGCAAGTAAACAAACGTAATCTCTATAGAAAAGAACGAGCAAGGAACTCTATGGACACTCATCTAAATTAAGCTATTACAAAATCATCGTCACATTATTATTATCTATTGTCGCTTATTTAGGTTAGAACAGTATTCCAAATATTTATAAAACCATTCCCAACAAAGAACAATAAAACATGACCAACCTCAACTGATGAAATGAACCACAATCATGATGCCAAGAATCGACACTATAAAGTTAAACCATTATTGTATATTACTGCATTATTTTGATTCAAAGAGACTCCCGGGAGTCCCGTAAATATACTAAGAGATATTTATTTTTCAAACACATGGTGGATGACACCATCCACCGTCATAGTTGCATATTAGTACCAAGACCATTTGTGTTAACTAAGTTTTTGGTATCCTATTGCCTATAATTACTAAGCTCATATTAGATAGAATGAAAATGATAGAATATCACGATGCGGTAGCTAGGTTATTTATTTACGGTTCAAAGATCATTATAGTTATTCATTGTTCTTAGAGCTATGGTAAAATTAGCATTTATTCTAGGTATTGTAACAGCATATTCTACTTCACTCGTTATTACAAACTGATTATTAGGAGACGGAACTGTATTTAAAGAATGGGTAGCCCAACAAAAAATGTTAGAAGTTAATTATGCTACGTCTCAAAGTCTTTGAGAATATCATTTATTTGATTGTTCAATTCTATGCTAATTAGTACAGACATTTAGTACAAATTAGTTGAGAATATTTGCTTATCATTTGTGCACCGTGCCAATCTCAACATTTGGATACCGTGTGGTTGAGACTAAATGTAGCGATTTACGTAACTCTGATGCCAAATTATTTTGTGTTCATTAAATATGCAAGTGCATTATATCTGCAACACAGTTTATTTAATAATACGCCTTAAAATATGATTTAGATAAGGTCGCCACTTGTATCTTCAATTATTATTGCAACCAGATGTTATCAAGTAGATAAAGTTAATTCAAAACAGGCCGAGTTCATATCTGTCATTCATCGAAACGTAATAGCACTTATGGTTTCGTTTATTAATTTCCCTTTTTTGTTTAATAATAAAATCTCACGATAAAACTAAATAAAACAGTTCGCACGCCATCGAGAGATGGAAATTTACAGGAAGTGAACTCTTTTTTACTCAGTTTAATATAATGTGCACTTTGCTTGCTCACGCAATACATTTTCTTTAGTATAAGAAGGAAAAACTGTTCCGTCATAAAACAGTTTATAGGATTTAACCCTAAATTGTTTTACTGGGGACAAAGTGATTTGAGCTAACTTCCTTATCATGACCTCATAAAGTGAATCTAATCGTTCATCCATTTTATTGTTTCATTTACGTGATTGTTTTTTATGTATTGCCTATGTTACGATAGATTTTATCATGGCAGTCTGACGTGTGATTCAGCCTTTAAGATGTCGTTGTTTTTCTCTAGTGGATCATTAGTTAGAAGCTAACAAGCAGGACCAATGATATCATCCGTCTGACTGAGGCCTTTTTGGAATAATAGTGATTTTATTGAATATTGTAACAATATACGCAATTTTTCTTATTAAGGTTAATTTACGTTTCGCCTTCTTTCTTTTTTATAGCATATCATTTAATGTTAAAAATGTAAATCATATGGTATTAAAAATGTAAAATGTGAGACTTACCAAGAAGAGTGCAGATGGTGTCATCAACGACTCTGTCGTATTGAGCGCGCGCGAGGCAGCAGCAGGCCAGCAGCATCATGCTGACGTGGCAGATGAGCGTGCGCCCGTGCAGGTTGCGCAACTCGGGCAATGACATGTACACTACCAGCGTCAGTGCCAGGCACACGCTGGAGATGCAGATCAGCTGCCAAGCAAAAACCATGTTTAGATAGATGCATAGAATACTCTTTACGTATGTATAAATACCATATAAGTTACAGAAAAAACAGATAAAGAAAATGTTTCACAGGGTGAGGGTGGCCTATCAATATTCGGAATCAGAAAAAAAGTGAAAAACTCCTTTCGATCAAACTATAAACATTTCAGTATGTTGTTCCTGTTTTGTGTTTTTAGTAAAATGTGCACATTTTTTGCTCTCGGCGACAGTATAGTACTTAGTAGTTAGTTAGGGTCGTAGTTTCAGAAGGTTAGATCATAAAGCTAAAAGAGGCAAGTAGAAATTTTAACCATGAGAAAATTTTCTGACTTCGTGACAAGTAGACATTATTCCATCGCTTTGGAGTATCAGTCTAATTCGATAAAAGTTGGTCCAGGAGCCAAGTCCTGGACCAACTTTTGTTGACGTATGCGCGACTGTCTATGGTATAGATTGGGAGCCCGTGGTATTAATAGCGTGTTGATAATGTGTATCAAACGATCTTTTTAGTAACCTGGATTTGAGCCTATTCGATGTCAATAGACTTGCCCCCAATTAAGCTTTTCTTTAGCGTATTGATCTCCAATTAATGACACACAATTATTGGTATTTATTCTGTCCTTTTAACGTTTGTCTGGCAGTTTGATTACCTACTTCATTCTAACCAAATGTCCTGTGTTTGGTTGTATCTCAAGTCTTTTAGCTCCTTACTATTCCTGAGATGAGCTACACGATTACTGACAAATTCTGTAAAACTACAAATTACAACTAAAAGCAAACTACACGTGGTTTGATTACATGTAGCTATGATTACCTACATGTAATTTAACTACAGTAATCAAACTACATGAAGTAGTTGTTAATTTATTGCTGTAATCTAGTAGTTATAATTACTGATTATTTCAGTACTTAGAACTTTTATTTTGCAATTAAATAAACATGTAAGTAATGTATGTATAAGAGTTATTGATTTATCAAAACTGATATTGTTCTGATGTTGTTCTCTTAATAGACCATCTCAAAGACTAACCTGTATGGTTCTCATAAGGTTTGACAATCACTGTGTGGTCTTTAAAAGAGACTTTGACGTCTGAGTTGGTTTCAGTGTTTTTCAGTGTTTTTATAAGGAAACCCTTACGGACCGGAGAAAAACCAGCCTCATAGCTATAATAGAGTAAAATGGCGAATAATACGGTGAAGTAGATTACGACCCATTCCCTCTTCTAGAGAGAAAAATCATCAATGATCTCTTCTGATCAAGGCTAGACCTTAAGAAGCGTGCGAGAGGGTGGTGAAAATTTGGCAAATGAAGAAAGTTCAAAAGATTGACTTCGGCCAATAAATATAGTTCGGTAAAATAATACCTATGACACATGATACTTAGATGATCTAAAAATATGTCATATAATGCATATAGCAAAAAAGACGTCGGTCAATAGTTTTCAGTAAAACTGAAATTCAAACAAAAGAATTTCGGAAAAGTGATCGGTTCCTAACACTTCCATCCAAGGCGGCTTGTGGACGACGAGCAATGGGTAGCTCCCCGTCAGGTCGTCCGGTAAGGACCTGACCTTAGCCTGAGCTGACGTGTTCCACGCGTGGCTCAAGAATGCAAAGGGTAAATGACGGAACATAGGTGGGTTTTAGTCAGTAAAAGTCTAACACGATAGAGTAAAAGAATTCATTATAATTACCGATTTAAAAAAAAACACTATCGCTTTTGTTGTTTGCCCGTGAAGAAGAGACCTCAATACATTATAAGGGTAATTTTACCTACGTTATATTATTATGTTACTAGAACGATAAAGAAATCTGGGTCTACTACGATACACTCCCGCCTTATCTTTCGAGAAATAAAATTTAAAAGTTAAAGTTTTTTGCGAATGTATGAATTATATTTGTCATATGTTTAACGTCTGTTGAACAACAAATAGAATCGACTTTACGGATTTTGATTTGTGTTGGTTTAAGAAATACAGATTTCCCAGATTACGGCAATGGTTTATGTGTACATAGTTCTCAGAGTTTACCGTCATCACTGATATTAGATTGTAGGTGTAAATTACCTAAACAAATAGGTACCTACACAAAAACCTCAAGTGTGGACAAATCAACACGCCTACCTTCTAAAAATAGATGCGCTTCTTGACTATGCAATTAATTAGAATAATATTTTATTTGGATTCTGCATCTTAATTAAGGTATCTACATATAAGCATACAATATATAATATACCAATAGAGGAAGATAACATCTGGCATTTCTTTTTGCCTTTTTGCTGCTTAAAAATATGACTGCTTTTGGTCGTGTTTTTCATTGAATTTACGCTCAGTTTCTTCCTTATCTCACTAATTAAAGTAACAAATATCCAACTTTCAGCATTAAAAATCGACCACAACAGTGTTGCACATATACATCCAAGCATAACAAACTTGGCCACTCTATAAATGTTCATCGCCACTTCAGTATTAGCGAAACAAAGGATGTGCATCCCCATCGTTTCAAAATATTCAATGCCCATAAATATGATCTGTATTAATATATTTTCAGACTTCATTTAACAGAACATTAAAAGCTTCCCAATCTGTCAAATCCTATCATATTACAATGTGTGAACAGAGAAATTGACGGAGGGTTATGATTACCCGCTGAGCAATGACGTCACAGTCCGAGTTCTCACCTCCTGTTTATTGTATGTTTTTTTTTTTTATGGTAGGTAAAATCATCCTGTTTATTGCATGTTGCCGTATGACGGTTCCCTCATGGCCCACAACCCCGATATTAACCTAAACATGGACTTACAAACATTGAGATAGTCAAGAAGTTTACGTAAAGCCACGTCAGAATGAGGAAGTGATGACATGGTGACACGAATCACAACAACTAAATTACTAAGAACTATTGTTTAAACTTTAGTCTATTTAGCATACCATAATCAACCTTTCCATATCCTTTACAATATTCCCACTCTGGAACTCAGTCCTCCTCTTTAGGACAAGGAAAGGCCGTAAACCACCACACGGGCTAAGTGCAGGTTGGTGGATATCACGTGTCTTCGATTTTTTGGTACAAAGACAATAATAATAATTTAATTTCATGATTGATTGACACACACACATGTTAGTAAGAAAATAAAGAAAGAAACGATAAAAATAAGACAGACAATAAACATAGAAGTGGTCGTGGACCCCAAACTATATGCGTAACCTTTGTTTTATTATCATTATCTTGGTGGCCCAGGTGATTAACAGATTATTAGTTTTTAAGCGAAAGCACAGTTTTTCAGCATAGGAGATAACAGAAAAAATTAAAAAGAAATAAAATAAAAAGAAGAATCAAGAAAGAAATACAGAATTGCAATACACACAAAATGAAATCCAAAATATTACAGGACATAACAACACATACACAACAAACAAACAACAGCAATGCATAACATTATTAATTGTAGGTAATGAATGAATTAGTATGTTTCTGTGTATTTGTATTTGTGTCAACCTATGGGTATCTTACCTGAAATAAATGTTTATTTTTTTAATATTATTATATTAAAATGAAATCGAAACATTAAAAATTTAATTTTTAATCTAATTGTAGAGAAAAGAGAAAAACAAAAAGAAAAAACTATCAATTAAATTAATTTCAAAATCAAAGAAACATAATAAATATATACTTAAATAAAACGAATTGCTATTAAAATAGGTGGGAAAAAAAAATTGGAATTGATTGACTTTTATTTAGGGTTATAATGTTTAGTGTTGAGCCGTAGCCGCGTAGTAAGTATTGTATAGGTATTTATGTATTTGCTGCCTGTATTTGTTTCCCATTGCTACCCACAACTTGCCGGTTTCCTCACGATGTTTTCCTTCACCGTTTTGAGAGTAGTGGTAGTGAAATAAATTACACAAAGTAATACGCCTGGCTGGGTTTGAACCTATGACAGTACTCGTAAGTTGGAGCCATTACTACTAGGCTACCACTACTCTTATCTTAATCTTTTTACATGAATGCTTGTTAAGTAATTTCACGAAAACATGGCATTTGTTTATCAGCAACGAATCAATCCATCCATCTGATCTATTGATTGACTTGCAGACCAATCTAAACAAACTTTTAAAAAGAATGTATCGCATTCACAAAAACAACTATTTCCGTCACATCATATCAACCGCTTCAGAAATCTTTCATCAATTTTTCTTTTGAAGATACGAAATCAATAACTGTGTAGCAATCGTGATGAATGAGGACTTATAACTTACGATGAAGGACATCTGGAAATTCTTCACTTCTGGGGCCTTGATAAAACAATTGATGGCTGTGACGAAGATATTCCCATCGGGGCAGTTACGGCTGTCGAAGGCCTCCAAACAATAGTCCATGCCGACACTGATGGGTGAGATCAGTTGCCCGTCGAAAGTTAACCGGTGCCGGTCCCGCTCCACGGACTTGTTGAGCACCACACGACCCTCGTGGCAGTGCAGGTCGGTGCGAATTCCGAGGACATCTAAAAACATAACATATGAGTTATTTTCCTTTTCCACAAAGACGGTCAAGTGACATATCTGTGGTCAAGCTCCTCGGTCAAATTTTTTGTACGTGCCTTTTTACGACGGCATTTGTTTACAGTTCATGGCCATCCTATCTCTTCCTGTATGTCAGTCGCGGCAAACGAACTGGCTAATAAATATCTTGATAAAAAGACCCTCTCCCCTTTTTCATAAATCAAAATATTAACGACTATATGCGTCAGTGTAACTTATAACTTGTAGGTGGAAACAATTTGATAGCAATCTATGGTAGATATTTTTTGTTGAAATTTTACATAGGTACGTATAGATACTACGTTCATCACTCTATTGAATGTTTTAACCTCTGTTTCGTTCCGCTTCCATGCCTCAAGAGGCATGCCTCTAATGATAATTTTAAAGCCTGATTTGTTTTTATTAACCGCAGATCGGATATATTGTCCAGTTAATTTTATAGACAATTCCAGAAATATTTCATTTGACCTATTTTTTTCTCCAAAGCAATAAAGATATGAATGATCGATGGATGGATCATCATTATCTCTAGCATAGTAAATATAGGAAGCTAGAACAATTATATGTTAAGTAATTACCTCATAAATAGTTTTTTCGTTTACTTTAAAAAACTAGTACCTACTAGGTTCGTTTAAGATCACAATTACTAGTTAGCAGTGCAAACAATCGCATCAGTGGGTGTGATTACTAATATGTTTATGGGGCATGCGGTGCTAACCTGCAAAAATTTGTTACAGTACTTTAAAAATTTACGGTGTAAACAATTGTTGGTTGGCCGATAAAGGAAAATAGAAAATAATAAAAATAATTGGACGATTGGATTTTTTTGAAGTGTCAATAAAGTCAATTATTTTTATGACTCCGTTCAATCACATCCAAAGATGTGATTCTTTGCGTTGCTAGCTAATAATTGTGAACTTAAAAGAACCTAGTAGATACACTCTCACAATTCACTAGATTTAGTACAAACTTGTTGGTGAGGCCTATGCTCAGTAGTGAACGAAATCGGGCTGTATAATATGTGCTAATGACGAATGAATTAGAAACATGTATAACCTACCCTACACCTATTGTGTTTATGTCGAAGCGACAAGAAATATGTAACCAGGATGTTTGTAAATCATAACATGATTTAAAAGTGTCCATGAAGTTTTTTGCACGTTCTTCTCCATAGATTCCTAAGCATTAGAATGTCAGTTTCATATTTCTTACTGGCCAGTCTAATGGTTAGTGGGCCTGACTACTATGCCGGAGATCGTGGGTTTGATTCCCACCCAAAACAAATATTTGTGTAATGAGCACGATCATTTGTGCGGTGTCTGAGTGTAATTTATCTATTACTAGCGACCCGCCCTAGCGCACAAGCACGGGTGCTGATATTAAATATACATATTTTGTATGTATTATACATATAAACCTTCCTCTCGAATCACTCTATCTATTAAAAAAAAAATAAACCGCATCAAAATCCGTTGCGTAGTTTTATACTACGTAGTGAAGTATTTATTTAGAAATACTTATGTATTTTTGTCTAGTACTCATAATACAAGCTCTACTTAGTCGCTAGTGTGGGACTAGATGACGTTTTATGAAAGTTTTGGAATATTATTTTATTGTTGCATTAGTCGTTGAAAACTACCTCCACTGGTAAATTCCTTCGAAAAATAAATAACAAAGAGAGTTCGAACTGTCAGGTCGATGGAATGGTGCGTCTTCACAACAACCTCAAATTGTTTGTAAACGTTTGTTTTGATTCCAATTACCACTTACAAGGTGGGAAAATTATCCCGCATGCTAACACTCCATTTATGTTACATTTTAACTGCTATCATGTTTTACCTTTACCTTATAATCAACTTTTGCTATCAGAAGCGGAACTACATGATGTTTACGCACTGCTGATAGCTAATTTTGATGAACCAAATTATAAATTATTATTAATAGTCTCTCTTTATTTTTTATTCTTTATTGTACATACAATTTTACACACTAAAAATAGGACAGTTGATGTACATAGGCGAGCTTAACCCATAATTAGGTTTAATCTCTTCTCTCTTTTCAAATGAGTTGTTTTTATTTTTGGTTGAACAAAAATAGCCTCAATAAATTATGATTTAGGGTTTGGTGTACCTTGGTTTATCTCTTTACTACTTTACTGATTTGCTGAGGGGCCATCCATAAATTACATCAGATGATTTTTTTTTTCCTAACCCTTAACCTCGCCCATATCACAATTTATCATATTTGTAATTTTCCCCCTCTCTATTCTGTTATGCCACAAATTTTACAATTTAACATCTAGAAATGACAAAATGATACAGTAGTTCTACTTGTTCCGAAATTGGTTTGTAAACTCATCAACAAAACTATTCACAGGATAAATGTAGGAAAATACTTTTTTTATTAATATTTGACATTTTAATACTTAGGACATGAATTTTTAAATGCGACGTTACGAAACTTATGACTTTTCCCACCCCTTGTCACACACTGTCACACTCAGTCGACGTACTCCCCTCCCCTTAACGTGTGACGTAATTTATGGATAGTCCCTAATATTTTAACCTTGGTTTAAGCTAGTCTCAAAGATTCATTCATTAAAAAAAGGAAGGCATGTACTGAAATAAAAGCCTACCTGTTATATCTTCATGTTTCCGTTGCAGAGGCTCCAGGTAGTCCGATATGTTGAATAAGACATCGTCCACGTTAGGCACACACCTGCTGACGAAGCTGCCACAACGTCGAGGTTTGTAGTGATATCCGATGGGACAGCACTTCCTCATGCAGTATGCACCATATTCGGAACAATCCCGAGAGCACACGCGAGCCACCAGCTCCGCACCGGAGAACTCCCGGTCCACGCACCAGTCTCCCAGTGCGGCATCACCACCTCCGTCGCCTTTTTTACTTAAAGATTTCAGATTACTTCCATCCACTTCAAATGAAAAGAAATTCTCTCTCAACTCCACTCCATATTCATCCGATTTACAACTCAACCCATTATCAACTTCATAAATATCATTATCATTCATTTTCAAACGCTTCAAAAGCCATTCTTCTGAATTGTGCACGTCTGTATTTCTGCACAAATGGAAATTACTATCATAACTCTGTCCACTCGGACAACATTTCCGGTAGTGATGTACAATCAGTTTGTCTCTCGGCGTCTTCAAAGTTTCATTTTTAACACAGCTTAATCCAACAACTTCAGGAATGTTAGGTTTCAACGTGCCGTTGACAATTTCCAGCACGAGCCGGTCGTAACAAATATCTAAAGCTTGGAACCGATTGTCCAACTCTGACGATGTCAGCTGCACCATTTGTAATTCATCACAGTCTGCAGGTATGCCGTGTTCCACCGGAACATTGTCTCCAACAAAAAGCGGAGTAATACTTATGTTATAGGCGTTCTGAGCAGTTTCGCGGTCTAAACACTGATAGGATGCTTCAAAGTCTTCACCATCTGACACTTTGACTAAACTTTGACTCTTCGGGCAACACTTATGAAACACCTTGGCTTCCGTAATGATATTGGCACTGGCGCAGACAATTGCACTAACAACAATTAGGAGCCACATTGTTTTTGAGAGACCCAGAACTCTGGGCGCCGACACGAACTTGCACATATACATGTTCACAACAGGTGGTGAGTGTCGATCGGCGTGCTGAGCATTGTTTATTTTCAAAGCCAGACGTGCGAAACGTGTGTTGTGGCTAAGCGTCGGCGGCGTAATGATGCGGCTTCGCGGCGCGCTCCGGTCTGATCAACGCCGGCCGGTGCGGCGGAGGCTGCTGCGCCCTTGAAGCCGTCCGTGCGTCCGCCGATGACGCGCCCCAGAGCTTTTGCTACACTTGCAGTTTTCTTTTATTTTTTCATATCCCGTCAAAATGCAACCGAAACGACCCGAAACGAATCACTATAGACCACTTTTAACTGGCTCACTCTATTTAAAAGTTAACTTGAAAAATACAAGGTGCCTAATAGCTTTTAATACTACTGTAAATCTGTAATATCTTTTCCTTCAGAACACACTTCGACTTCGCGTGGCTAGTCACGCGTACACATTGTACAAAGACGTCGACTCAAATGTTTATCAGATATCTGCCGATAAAAATATGAAGCGACTGATTGTATACTTAGAATTTAAAGTGTAAACAAATAATACATTTGTATCATTGATAGATATTATATTGATAACTGATTGATTTTCAGCTGAAAGAAATAATGAAATAAAACAAGTCATAATTTTTGTAGATTGTATGAATGGATGTAGACAAATTGTAGAACACGTAAAAATATTTCCCGCACTGTTTACACACAACATTTTTTTTTATTTGATTTAAACTAGTGCTTGACTGCGATCCCACCTTGGATGATTTTACCTACCAAAAAAAAAAAAAAACCTGATGGTAAGCAGTGATGCAATCGTTGATGGTGAGGCGCACTAGTTTATTAAGAGCCTATTTAATTTAGCCTTCAAGACACCCAAATTATAATCGGATGGGAAAACAGCAGTAGGCAAATTTAAATGCAGAAGGCAAAAAATTAGGTTACCTAGGTATTTCAAAACTAACACTAAATCAACATGATGAATCCATAATTTATAAATACTTATCAAACATACAAAAGTGTAAACGCTGTAGGGATTATGGAAAACTTGGCCCAGTATTTAGTTCCCTTCCTCATACATGAACGACACCGCGGTCAAAAGCTAATGTTTTAAATGCCATCATATTGATTTTGAATTCCATGGACATACAAAGGTATAAAAATAATAAAGTGCAGTTATTATCTTCTAAGCATATTCTTAAAGGTATAAAGCACATAAAGAATCAACCCTACACGCGCTTTACCTACGTACCAAAAATACTAATTCTTTCTGAATATAAATTACTATAATAAAACCATTTCTGACTGCATGATGCATGCTTATGCCTCATCACATTGATATTAAATTCCTTGCACATGCGTACAAAGGTATTATGAATAAATTAATACAGTTTATTACTTTTCAAGTACGTTTTTGTCGGTGTAGTAAAAAGGCTATTTGTCTTAGAGTACATATAAATGACAAATATGTTCACACATACCAATGTTTTGTTTTATACGCCATAATATGGATATTCAATTCTATGCACACACGCAATGCTACCTAAATGAATAAATTAATTAAGTGCCCGTACATACCTTTTTCACCTTTTAAGGGCAGTTTTGTCGGTGTAGAGCACATAGGTGCAACTACACGCGCTTTACATAACATTAAGATTCATTTACACGACCCAAGTATCTCGACTGTAGCATTTTACCCTTAAATTCAAGGAACAATGTATTTGTTAGTGATTGGCTTCTCGCAGGTCGTCGTCTGTTAAACAGGACTTACCTGTGGCAACCTTCATAAAATTATAGTCTCCAGCCGGGACTCACAAAATAAAACTAAGCGACTACATGCTAAGGGCACCTCTGTCGGCTATGGACAAGGGCGTCGCCAAGAGGGGACAGGAGGGGCAGGGGGGGCTACTGCCCCCCCTAGAGGCTTGCTTTACAGCTTCAGAGCCTAGTTAAGGCACCAGTCTCACTACAACATAATGCCCCTCCTATATGTTACCGTAGATATAAGGCTAGTAATTAGGAATTATATTGTGGAGAAAAAAACTTTTATTATTATGAAAAAGAAAACTTTTATTATTATTCCCTCCCTGTGCGTCCAATAGCCCCCCCCCCCCCCTTGATTATCGGCTGGCGACGCCCTTGGCTATGGACCTGTTGAATGGTTTGGGCGTCACTGGGGGAAGACAGCAAGGGAGGGGTAGGATCAAACAATGGTTATAAAGACGGATTTTAAAGCTACAGCTCAGCGGCGCGGTTCGAGTCGAGCAAGGAACGGGGTAAGCGCTGATGGGGACGTCGGTGTCGCTGTGACGAACCTCGGCGACGAGGACGGAAGAGGGAAGGACGGTGGTCTGTAATTGTAAATGATGTTAGTCTCTCTACGGCTCTTTTGGAGCAGAATAATATCGTCATCAGGAGTGACGAGAACTTACCTGGGATGGCGAATCTTGGAGATGCCAACTAAATATTATTTAGACGCTGCAATTTCTATTGCTGCTTTAACTTAGGTAATACATATATGGCACAAGCGTTATAATTGAATTGTGCATGTCTTTTTTTACGTCATATCTTTATAATTGTTGTTAATTATAAATACAGATGCAGCATAAGTGG
Source organism: Leucania comma (assembly GCA_958295575.1). Lineage (NCBI taxonomy): Eukaryota > Metazoa > Arthropoda > Insecta > Lepidoptera > Noctuidae > Leucania > Leucania comma. Next base: position 12,507,503 of record OY282468.1, read on the forward strand.
CTTATGGATCGATAAATGAATAAATTAATTAAGTGTAGCTATTACCCACTAAGGACGTTCTTGTATATATTCATTTAAAATGTACCTATGTACAGTAGTATTTAACCTACGCGTGGCATTCAATACCAGTCAACTTTGGCTGAAAAAAATCCCTGTGGCGTAATAGGTAAAATTCTCGTGTCAGTATTTGCTATCAAACTTCTCCGAAACGGCTCGACCGATTTTACGTAGGTCAAAGAATAAACCGAAGACAATTTTTTACCCAGGAGTGTAAAAAATTGAGGAACATGGAGGCGAGGGGTAGGAACCCCCGCCCTCCATTTGTTCTTTGATAATGGCGGAAAAATGTTTTCCGAGTCAGTTTTAGTTCGCGGCAAACACCCCCCACTTCGATTGACCTGATAATTATTGGGTAAAGAAAGAAAGAAAAGAAAGAAAGAAAGAAAGGAAAGAAAGAAAGAAAGGAAAAGAGTTTATTTACTGCGCATTCAAGTTCGACCGTCATGATGTTTCAACTTTTCTGACGAAGAATAAAACCAATTTTCGGATCTCAGTCAAAATAGATGGCTGCACATAACCATAGAAAATGGTTCAACTTATTTGCCGCGTACTATAGTTTATTTATTTAAGGTTCACCAACAGTACAAACAGCACTACACCAGTACTTACGGCCTTAGTACTTTACCGGCCTTTGACAGCCTTCGACTTTGTCGGTCAGTTTACAAAACATAACTACATTATATAATGTTCACATTCTCTCTGCTATAAGCTCCGTTTATTGGTACTGTCGAAATTATATGTGGCCTTATTGGTGTATAATTTTTTTACCAAAACTTTAAAGTAGGTTACAATGAATTGGGCTTCAGAATGTCATTGATCTGAACCGAAAAGCAAAACTTGACTTTTTTTTAGGTTTTGTCGAAACATGATTTAACCTTATTGTCGTATTTTTATTTTATTTTATTTGGAAAACTTACAGCTAATAAATGTACATGTTAAAATATTATAATAAAGCTTAAGGCCAATTACAAGTTTTCACATATAGTGAATTAATAAATATGCTGAAACAATCGACAGTTGAAATACAGATACACAGCTTAGAAACTAAATTAATATTTTCGAAGAAATCGATGCCACTACAATTACTACACTAGTATACCAAATGAATAGGAACGACAATGAATATATAAATAGTTTGAAATAAAAGTATACCAAATATGTAATGTTTTCAATTAAAATATGTAGCGAGAGTTTGCAAACGGACGACGCAAATCTTTCGTTATCGCATAAGGGCCCAGTAGGACCGAAGCTCGCTAGGGCCGCAGGAGTTTTTCAAAGAGTTACTGTGGACCTGGAACTGAAAGGGCAACTGAAGCACATCGATGGGTTTAAGTCAATAAAAGTCTCATATGCCCTCTCGTTCCGTCTAGTGCGGAAGAAGTTGTTTGATGATGTCCATGGTCCCATCTCAAAAAAAAAAGCATCAACTCAATGATGTATAGAATGATGCCAGTTAAGTACATAAGCAATAAAATCCAATAGCACCACCTACTGGATTTTTTAAGGTTACACCGTTAAATTTTGATCGTTTTAATCCCGTGGGCGGTCGATCTGGTACATGAAACACTATCAATTTGTAAAGAGCAAATTAAAAAATAAAGTACTTTTTTTAAATTCGAATTAATTTACGCATGTACGAAATTAATTTCTTTAAGTTTAATTTCGTCAGCTGAGCGAGGCCAATTACCTGTAGGTAATTAGTACACAACGACCAGCAACTACTTACAAGGTCATTAACTCGTTTACTTAAAGAAATTAATTTCTTCCATGCATAAATTAATTCGAGTTTTAGAAAAAAAATACTTCATATTTTAATTTTATCTTTACAAATTGATAGTTTTTCATGTTCCAGATCGACTCTCCACGCGATTGAACGATCAAAACTTAACTTTGTATAGTGGGAATTGGGATATACAGACAAAAGTTAAACAATAGAACATAGAACTAACAATATGGGAAGGACCAACGGGCAAAAATATGTTTTGTAGGGTTACTTGAAATAAATAGGCTTACCACTATTATCTCTATAAACTTATTTTCTTTACTATTTCCTTGCCAAACAGAACAGAACTGAAACCGCTTCGTTGAGCAAAAAGTGTACACTCTTTGAACCCACTCTTCGACACCGAGGGTCGAGTTTAAGGCTGCGGTAGGTTTTCTATCAGTAAACATTACTTATATGAAATGAAATAAATCATAATTTTACAGTTTATGATGCTCCCAAACACCAAAACTGCGCTCCAAAATCAAGTCGTTGATATGGCTCAAAAAGCTGCCCAACTTAATTGGCAGTTGTGGACAGCTGTTGGCAGGTGCCTGAACAAAGCGACGCGGGGCCGCGGCAGACCACGAAGGGGATGACGGGGTACCCTGGATGTCTTGACTCGACCTGATTATCCTTAAGAATAAGAAAAAGAAAGCTAGGAAAGGTGATTGTTGGAAAGAATGGACCTAGGCCTTTGCCCAGCAGCGGGACAACACCGGCTAGCTATCACAATGACTTTTTCAGTTAAAAATCAATAGAGCTGGTTTGCCAGAACATGGTTTATAATTTATCTACTGATATAAACAGCGTTAGAGTAGAAATCTGGGGGTTTATAAAGGCAAGGAATGGAAAGGTAGGTTTTTTAGTCAGTAAAAGTCTGACACTGTTTCCCGCCCCGCCCAAGGGCGGGATTCGTCATTGGATGATTTTTACCTACCACAAAAAAAAAAAAAAAAAAAAAAAAAAAAAAAAAAAAAACCTAAGTCGCATGGCAGTGCCTTGCTGTGTACATAATCTAGCTTACTAGGAATTTCGACAAATAGGCACCTGTTTATTTATCTAAATTCCTAGTAACCACTCATACTGGTATATCAATTAACGATGCATATACAAACATTATTTATTTCAAAATATTTGTGTAAGTAAGTTTGAACATGTTTTCACTGGAAATGTCCGTAGCACCGACAGATGTGGATATACTGTTAAACGTAACATAATAAACGCATATCCTGAAAGTAGACTTCAAAATCAGCTATAGGTAGAATCGATTTCAGCTAATTTATAAATAGGTATCTAGTCTAGTAAATATCACAAAATAATTAAAAAAATATATATTTTAGGGCAAAAAATAAAATTCATAATAAGTCTTGATTGCGTTAATAGTGTTCGTGTGTGTGTGCGTGTGTGCGTAGATACCAATACCGAAGCACTTCACATGTACTTAGTGCGTCGATGTCTGTAATCATCATCAATTCAGCTGAAACACGTCCACTATAGGACATATGCCCTAAGTGTCGACAAAATGAACGTTCTGTAATATTGCGCACAGGACCGGCCATTGGGGCGACGCTTGAGGGAGGCCTATGTCCAACTCTAGACGTCTTTTGGATGATGATGATGAATGTTTGCCTACGAATAACGAATTTCTTGCAAAACACAACCTAAGTGAAATTAAGTAAAATTTCAGTACTTAAATTATTATGATTGATTGTAACTTAATTTTTTTGTAGGGATTGTAGTAGGGTGTGCATTATTCCAGTTACACGTCGTTTTTATTAAGGGAACAGGATATCGGTCAAATCCAATACTGAATTTAGGCAAGAATAAACAACGGTCTAAAAAAGTATATTCCTTTATTATAATATTTTACATCTTAAAAATTCTTAATTGTACATTATTAAAACTAAGACGTGTAAATATTCATTACAAAAACTGACTTATTCGATTGGCACATAAATTACTTAGCTAAAGTAAATAAAGTGACGGGTTTCGGCGCACGATAATATAGAATTTTCATAGGTTTTAAATTAATTGTATTGTCATTGATTAAAACTATGCCTCGAAGCCTATTTCATAAAATCCCAGGAAACGAATTTGCTAGGGTACCTACAACTAAATGTTGACGCGATGTGCAATATTATCTTACGCCGAGTGCACGTGGCTTTATCAATGCAAAAAGTTGACTTGCAACATTAAAGTACATAACAACAATCCATTACTCAAATTCTTATCAGTAAATTGATTTAATACAAATACAAAGTTCCTAGTACTGTGAGCTGAGTGACAGTTGTTATAAAGTTTACGCGATCGAGACGTTTACCACGTTTGGCTCTCTGATTGGTTAAGAGCTTAGAGCGGACCAATCGGAGTATCAGACTTCATAAACGGGTTGATTGCGTTAACGTAAAACAAACTCTCACTTAGCATTCTAAAAGTTACATTTAAGTTTACTAACAGACCATCATAATAATGGACAAAGGCAGACCTATTTTCAGGGTTGTGTGTGCATCTGTGCATCTTTAGCACTTGGCTTATACAAATATAGAACTAATTTGACAACTCAAGAAGGAGGATGCAGGAGGTGAGGCTTTTTTATAAGAACCTGTATAAAATTCAGGGGTACCAGAACACCGCCTTTTACCCCTTTCCTAACGCCCATGGACACAATTATGCAATGTTAACTCATCTATTAAAGTTAAATACAAAACAGTCTGCGAAATAAAGACCGTAAAAATAAAAGTGCCATAGACAAAAAACGCAAGTACAAAAATATAACAGTTAGAAAAAAAATTAAAACCAAAAATTGTTGGACGTAATATCAACATTTTATTGGGGACGGAAATTTTTATTTTAAGTAAACAAATATTCTAGCCGAGGGCAATATTCTAGTCCCTTCGTTTTATGAGGAACACACTTTAGAAGTACTTCCCAGCCGCCTCGTTGCACCGGTCGGACCTGACCATCTTATTAAGTAGCCCGTAGGTGTATATACTGTATACTAAATGATAAACAGAATATCATAATTACCTATTTTAGATTGTGCTCACGGAAATCGATACATGTCACAGTAAAAAATAATGACGGAGATTTAATTCTATGTTCCATACGTGGAGCACGTGCATCAATTTGTATGAAAATCTTGTTTACATATTCCTACATACATATTTACTCGTATAAAACCAAGTCACCAACCGCGTCTGTTTGTCTGTATGTACGCGATTAACTCAAAGACTACTGAATGCAGCGCGTAAATTTAAAATAAAGCCGTTTTCCGTGTCCGTTTGTTTATCGATTACTGCACCTAAACCATGCATCAAGTTTTGATACGGTTTTGTTTGTGTAGATATATATTTTGGACCCGTTCGAAGTAGGGGCGGATCACATATATACTACAAATACAAGCTTTTCATGTGACCGTACTGCATACCAAATAACCCGAGCATTTTAGGATAAAATATTTACTATGCTACAGAACACTAGTGTAGCTTTCTATCAATTATTGTCAGAATCGGATCCAAGGATTTTCTCCCACAAACAAAAAACAATAAAGTTCTCGGTAAATAATCATAAATCAGTGAATATTCTAATATATAAATCGACCAATTCTTTATTCGTAAGTCTCAAAAAAAAATGTAAACTTAACAATTAGGTATCAAGTCGGCTCGAAAAGAGCAAGCAGATCTTTTTTCATATAAAATAAATTACATCGATTTTTATCAGTTCTTGGCAATTAAAATTTCAACAACTTCATTATAATATCATTATTCTATTACATAAAAGTGAAGAAATATTTTTCGAGATGGATACAATACAGTCCTAAAATAAAACAAAACAACACATTTCAATTTTTCGGATGAACAAATGAGTGAATGTTTCAGTTGTAAAAATGTTAATTTGTGTCTCCAAGCAGAGCGAAGGTTCTTTTGCGCGTTTTAGATAGATAGATAGATAGATATATTCTTTAGGTACTCTTTTAACTGCCTCTGTGACCTAAATAGAGATAAAACGATACAACTGTCGATCCATTAAGTAATTTATTACGAAATCTTAATAAAAAATATTTATCAAATTATACAAAAATAAAGCTTTAGTAAAATAGCTGATTTGACATAATACCTACCATTTTTCATGTTACTGATCTAAAAATATAAAAATGAATACTTAAATTCTCATTTTTAAAAGCAGTAACATTAAAATTCATTTAAACGGCCCATGCTATGAATAGTCATCATCATATTCGTGAAAAATACAAGACGTGATTTTGTAAGCTTTTTTGCTTTTTACTCCACATATTGGACACATTGTCGTTTACTTAAATAATACATACACTTACACTAATTAATGAGTAAACTACAGCTTCATCTTAATTTACGTAGGGTAGAGTTTTTAATAGTCACATATTTTTTCTGAACAATTAGTATCGCGGTTTGACAGCATTTTATAGAAAACTAGTTGATCCGGCGGCCTTTGTTCCACCTTATAGGCAATAAATGAGCAGATTTTGGATTGTTTTATTTTTTAATTAATGATTTTTTTTATTTATTTAACGGTATAAAAAGTATCCTATATCCGTATCCTGGTTCTAAATTACCAATTTACCCCACCAATTTTCAGCCAAATCGGTTCAGCCGTTCTTGAGTTATAAATAGTGAAACTAACACGACTTTCTTTTATATATAATATAGATACATCGAACTCAAAACTGTTACTATAAATTCCAGGGTATCAGTGGATGCTAATGCTGATGCTGAAATTAATAAATTACTTAAATAAAACATATCCTTCTGTAAAGTTATTAGCCAATGCGATATATTATTTTGAATAAAACGCAAGTTATCTCTTCATACTAATATTCTAAAAAGGATAGATTTGATTTTTATAATTAACTAGCTTCTGCCAGCGGCTTGGCTCGCGTAAAAGTTGGTAGTTTTATAAAATCCACCCTGCATACATCCTATAAGAAAACTAAGTACTGGCCAAGTTTTAAGTTTATTGGTGTTATAGTTTCTGAGATTTCGTGATTAATCAGTGAGTGGTATTTCGCTTTTATATATACAGATGAATAAATTAAAAACTACTGAAGAAATTTAAAGAATATGTTATCAGTAGAGTGACATAGATTGTCTATATATCTATATATATATTATTATCTATAGACCTACAAAACTAACGGCCTACTTACTGTAACACCAACCAATCAGGGACAGCCATCGGACAGTTGACAATTTAACGCGTGATAGATTGTGATTTAATAGTTTGCATTATTAGCATTATCAGCCTTTTTAATGTTCCCACTGTTGGGACTCAGGCCTCCTCTCGGCCACGCGGGCCCAGTGCGGATTGGTATAGTTTGACTTCGATATATTACAATCTACCGAAAAATAATGGTTAAATCATGAGCTGTTTGTTAAGGTTCACAATCTGTCAATAGTTTACAATATCGCGAGATAGATTGTAATCTAAAGGTATTTAAAAAATTTACGGTGACATATATAAAACGAAATACCACTCACTGATTAATCACGAAATCTTAGAAACCATAACACCTGCAAACTTAAAATTTGGCAGGTAAGTTTCTTATAGGGTGTAGACGTCCGCTGATTTTACGAAACTCCACCCCTGAGGGGGTAAACGGGGGTTGGAAGTTTGTATAGAGAAACCGACATTCTTTCGGGCGAAGTCGCTGATATTTTATTATACTTTTAAGCGGGCGATGCCACTGGCACAAACTAGTCCTTAATAATTATATATATTTTTGTCAACAAAATATAGGTACCTACTAGCTATAGCTCTATAGTATAAGTATATAGATATGTTACCAGCAATCTGTATAATTTGGTATTCTATACAATATCTAGGCAATGTAAAAAATACCTAAATCATGCAAGTAATGTATGAAAAAATTATGTTAACAAAACAATCGAATGAGGGATTAATGACAGATTATATTGTATAACTTGTTTATGATTGGTTAAAACTTGCACTAAGTTTCGTCTTCAACGAAAACGTTACGACTTGAATATCAGCATCGATTATTACTGATAATGACGCTGACATTAAAAAACATGCTGATATAATCGGTGGATGCTGATACTGATATTCGACAACCCCTAATTATATTCATTAGATAAAAGTTATCTGACTATTAAAAACTGAGCCGTTAGAAGCGTAGTGTTAAGAGACTAGTGTTTCGTCGAATACGTTTGCTTCGATCAATGGCATCCGCAGCTCTTGACGACCATGTTCTTATACTTGCGCAGGATCACGTTCGAGTCGTCCGTGTAGTACAACACCGATATCGGCGACAGCTTGATCGGCGCACACGACGGCTTTGGGACCTACAAACAATTTTAAGGCTAAGTAAAAGAAAGTGGAAGCATTCTTGGTCTTAGTTGTAAGTGAAAACGATTATCGAAAAGTCCAAAATATATTAGACTGCCAACAAAAGGGAATATCTCTTATTCTATTCATCTGGTGTTAAGACATTGACATCTTCAGCACGATTAAGATTTAGATACCTACCAGTGGCAAAGCTCAAACAGCTTTGTAAACATTTCCTACGATCTCTATAACTAAAACAGAGATTATTTCTGTAAATAATAACAGGGGGCTTACCATGACATGATCAAATGTCAGTCGTACGACCGCGAAGGAGGGATGAAGTTATACACCCAGTATAGCTTCAGTTTAGGTCGTAAAATGGATAGGAGTTCTGGCAGGGCCTTTGGTCTGAATCTAATCCAACTAATATTACTGGGGTATTTCAGCAGGAGATGAAAAAGAGAGGGAAAATGGATAAGTCGCCCTCCATCGACTGTTTCTACTACACCAAAAGCTACCACAGCAATCTACCAACGTTGATCAACGTCAAGATCCCCGATCAGTTTTTGTACGAAGTAAAGTGAATCAAACAGCACTGACCTTGGAAGTAAAGAGGTTCAAACAACACTAACCTTGGTAGGATTAAGTAGATGCACGAGTGTTTGCACGATGGCATGGTTGGTGGCATTCTTGTGCGCGTTCAGAGGGAAGTTGCACTCGCCGCTGCAGTAGAACGCGCCGTATCCGTCCGGGGCTATGATCCAGTCCTGGCACCAGTTAAAAACGGTTATTATTATAAAAAAAGTAAATCACCAGCAAAACGGTTTGTCAAAACATCAGTCTATTACTGAATGAAGATATTTGTTATGGATACAGAGATCTTAATTGACTGATTGGTACAGACCGATTCAATATCGATCAGCATTTAAAAGAAAAAGATCTCGGTTTTCGCCCTTCGAAGACCACCGCAGCGAAGCGGTCTTCATCAAGTCATCCATCATCCATTGTGAGCAAACTACCCTACGTTTGCCAAGAAACTAACCTGCCATTCCAAATCCTTAAAGCTGACATAGAGAGTCTGAATCTCACAGCTTCTCGTCGTCCAATGTGATGTATCTGAAACCACAAACAAAACAATTAGATTTATCGCGCATCCAATATTACCCAATATTTATGTAGGTACGTAGCTATTTATATTGCACCAGAAGCAGGGGTCAATTATCGACGGTCTCGAGAACGCTTGCCAAATCCTCCAAGACGACTCATGTTATGGGCCCGGCATCAGGGGTCAATTATCGACGGTCTCGAGAACGCTTGCCAAATCCTCCAAGACGACTCATGTTATGGGCCCGACCGTGTATAATAAACTACCTGAGGCTATCTCTGGTGCAGCTTCAAAGCTCGTTTGAAAAAATGGCTTATCGAGCAAGCTTTTTATTCTTTTGACGAATTTAAGATTTAATTTACTTTGACTTTGAATATTAATTTGGACTTATTATATTGTGACTCGACTTTTTATTTATTTGTTTTCTTTTATTTTCTTTTTTGTTTGACATTGTTATTTTTTATTTTAATTGACATTGCAAAGTAACTTATTTGTAATCATTTGTTGACATAAATGTAAAATTATGTATAAGTATGACGTGTAAAAATCCCTTACCAATAAAGTATTATGACTACTATGACTATCTAAGACTACACAGGTACGATGAGATGTTTTTGAAACTACATATTTTGTATGTTGATAAGATTTGTCGCGCTTCTGGTATTACCCAATATTTATAAATAGACTAACAACAATCCTATCATGACTAGTCATGAATGTCATGATACGATAGATTAGGGAGCAATTGTAACATCAGATTAGTGTAGTACCTATAGAATTAGTCATCGATATTCTGCGTCAATGGAGCTCATACAGGTATCTTATACTCAGTACTTTATTAATTTAGACTTATCTGGGTCTATTATAATTAAATTTAAACGTATTTCAACCTTACATTGACAACTTTCGCGCACCTCTGATGCGTCTGAGTCAGCGTCTGTCTGTCCAATCCATCCATCTTTTCTTTTGACTTCCTCTCCCTCTTCATCCATCTTATGTGCTCACACATGTATACTCATAATTCTTTTAGTAACATGCATTTCATCCCTCCTCTTCACATGGCCACACCAAGACAAGCGTCAGTCTGTCTTTATGAACGCGATGACTTAACCAAGGCCCGGCGCATTATACTGCCGGTGCCAATCGCCACTGCGACGGCGGTTTTCAACCCAAGCGGACACACCTCCACCGTATGTTTCACCGTGTTATCCGGACGGTCCGCACCATCGTGACACCCGGACGTTTCTTCCACCTAAATCCAGTGGAGGATCCTCCCGAACTTACCATGTCCAGTGAGGACCTGCGTCACGCGACTGTGACACTTCTTCAACCATTCCTTAAAGAGGGGACTTACTACCATGATTATGGCGTAACCAATCCTACTGATATTACAAGGTTTGAATATTTTCATGTTCTGTCACGCCTGAACGGATTTAGGAAAATCCCAACACGCGTAGAACATCACCTGGACTGCGACACTGGATATTCTGATAGTGCGTTCCCTTTTAAATAACTTATTTACATGCGCCTTTCATGCGGTTTGACCACGAGCAAAGTCTAGAATTTTATTTCGTCTGTGAACTATGTTCCACAAACCTGTGAGTGGGTTCCTGAGATAGTTCTCAGAGTAACCATGCGAGCGCCAGCGCCGCGCCTCGCGCTTCCTGCGCGCGCCCGCGTCTGCGCCGCCCAACTTGGGCCCGCTCTTGAAGAACGCCACCAAAAACGGCTGCTTCCCCTCAACGATAACGCCGCGAGGCTCCTCTAAACCAATCTCTTCAGGTTTCACGTGCCTTTCTGAAAAACGAAGAGAGTCAGGAGCAAAAATTACATAACCATCAAACAGATCAACATCATCATCATTTCAGCCAAAAGACGTTCAGTGCCGTCAGTGCGTGACATAGGCCTCTTAAGTGTTGCCACAACGCGCGGTTCCGTGCGCGTCGCATCCATCGGATTCCCATGACCCTCACCAGACCATCGGTCCCCCTTGCTAGAAGAAGAATCACCAAACTTAAATGGCAGGGGGTAGGGCACACTGCTCGCACAACACATCGTCGATAAGGCTGAAGATTCTGGAGTGACGACTGCGCGCCGGAAGACGCAACGTTAGAAGGCCTCCCATCAAACTAACAATTTAAAACAAATTGTCATACACTTAATCTCTTATTGGCAAAAGTAAAGATATTTTAGAAGGGGTGATAAGGTATATTACACACCGTTAAATTAATATATACGCATGTACGAAATTAATTTCTCTAAGTAAACGAGTCAATGACCTTGTAGGTAGTTGAAGGTCATTGCGTCCTAATTACCCACCGGTTATTGAACTCGCTCAGCTGAACTTTACTTAAAGAAATTAATTTCGTACATGCGTAAATTAATTCGCGTTTTTAAAAAAAGTAGGTTCTTTATTTTTTAATTTTATCTTTACAAATCGACAATGTTTCATGTACTCTCCAATCGACCCTCCACGGGATTAAAACAATCAAAATTTAACTGTGTTAATTGTATAATATTATTGCTCGTGACTGTACATACCTAAATTTTACTCGAAATGAATATCAATAGAACGTAAGACAAAGCCATTTTTTTTTTTTTAATTTAGTTATGCCATAATAAACTTGGAAGTGTCAGGGATTTCAAAAACCTTCAATTTAATAGTGATTTTTGTCATAAATAGGTTCTGGGGAAATATTCTACGAGAAGACTGGTGACGTCATCTCAATGCTCATTCACGAGGTCAGAATAAAGGAATTGGGGGCGTGGCCAACTCCAAGCTTTCACGCTTTACGAAACGACCGTAACTTGGCTAGGGGCGCTGTTGTGCATTTTAAAACAACAAATTAAAAACCGTACCAGGCTGCGAGTGAGGATGCAGCGTGATGAAGAAGCCCCTGTTATCAGCCGGCGACGAGAGCCAGGCGCCCAGCGCGCTGGTCACATTCAGCTCCAGCCAGCCCTCAGCCCCAGCGCTAGTATTCACCGCTGCCACCTTCTCCATCTGCAAACTCCTGAGAATGGATAAAAATAATCCGTTTAATAATTTTTGCAAGTAATACCTAATTTAACCTTTACCAAACAAACTTTGGCCTTTGTAATATTAGTGTGATAGCTTTTAATTGAAGACACAAATCTGTATTCGTGTCTGTGATGAAATGAGATGATGATGAGATGTCGTGGATTTGCGACCCTGGCGGAATAAACGCGAAAGTGTTTGTCGAATATATCCGACGTAGGCGGTTAAAAGGTTAATGTGTTAGGCATTTTCTATCAGATAACCTTTGTTAATACAGAGACAAACAGAGACAGATGCAATACTGAAAATTAAACGCGATAGGTAGTACATATACTCAAATTAATAAACTAAATATACGAATATATCTAGGTAGGTACCTTAACAAGTAGTTCAAACAGATAGTTGGAAAACAAACTTATTGACGCTTTGACGATATTACTGCCAAATTCTTATAAATGTGCTCACGAACTGATCCTATTGGTAGCGGTTTTAGCAAAATAAATAATTTTGTTTAATCTATTAACGCAAAAGAGATGTCAGTAAAACCGTAGGGGCTCAGCAGAGCAGACGCCTACTAGGGCCATGACTTCTTAAAATGTAACCCGTGGTCATAGAACGCAAAGGGCAACTGAAGAAACAAAAGTGTGGCTTTAGTCAGTAAAGTCTGACACGCTCTCGCACTGCGCTCTAGAGCGATTTAATGATTTGTCACCTCAAAAAAAGCACTTGCAATAGGAATTTAGTCTTAGATTTAATTAGGTTCAGACCACTACTCACTACGCCCCTTGCTGACAAGGTACTTATATTTGCTTTTTGAATATTCTGTACAGATATGAGTCAATAGAACCTGAGGGCTTAGCCAAGCTGATAATCTACAATCGTTAACTCTAGTAGAAAACTTCAAATGTTTAGGAACGACGTCATCTCAAAGTTCAGTCACGTGGTAAGAACAAAAAAATCGGAGGCGTTGCCGACTCGAGTCAATCAACGAAAGGGAATCGAAACGAAACGGTCATTACAATGGCTAGGCCTACTAATCTATCAAAATTTTGCATCGATCAAATAACTACCTATAAACATATTAATACATATACAGGCTGAGAAACTCATTACATTTCCTTTCTCAATTTAAAAAAAAAAAACCTTAAATAAATGCTTTCAATTTTATAAGAAATTTACCCAGCATCATTGATACTGAAACTGTAGTCAGTATGCGGCTCGATAGACTAAAGATGTTCAGTACCTCTACCATGAGTTTTAAGTAATAGTAATCGTCGCTAATCGATATCGACGCTGTAAATATTTTATATGGTAAATTTTGCAGCGCCTCTAGCGGTCACTTGCGGAACCAAAATTTGCCATACAAAATAATATTTACGGCGTCGATATCGAGTAGCAACGAATACTATTGCTTAAAACTCATGGTAGAGGTACAGAGGCCTACCCCATATTATCGACGCTGATGACTCGGTGCGCGACGACAGTGTAGAGCGCGGTGGGGTCCTCGGTGTGCGTGGGCGCCTGGTGCAGCCGCAGCTCGGCGGAGAGCAGCGAGGACGCGTCTCCCGGCGCGCCCGTCACCTCGAACCACACGTGGCGCCCGTGCCCGTGCCGCAGCGCGCCCAGGTGGTGCCCTGCAATGCCACAATGATAACTTTCAGTTTGACATTCGATAACTTTTTTTTAATTAAGTTCCTTTACGCAAGTTACATTTCGTCGCTTAGGTAACAATACCGCGTAAGTCGAAAATTGGTCATGTGACGTTTTATACTTCATTGGATAGATTTTGTCGGCGCGCATCAGTTTTTTGCCTCTCCTGAAAACTTGTCAAATTGAACTTGCGCGGTATTGTTACCTAAGCGACGATTTGGTGAATGAGTATTAAGTTAGAAAAAAATTGGAAGACTAACACCCGTATTTATAAACAAGTAAAACTAAATACTTGAGTAAAAGTAACTACTATTTTTATTCTATAGTTTAGAAAAATTTGAATTTTGAATGCAGATTTCAAACGTCAAGTAATAATAAGATTTTACTTAGTAAAAAGTAAATATGTATTTTAAATTAAGAGGCGTGTGAGCGAGAAAGAGGGAAACACATATACACCCTAGCTTTATCCCATTAACAGTTCAATTAATTTAACTTTAACAGTCATCCATTACCAGCGAATGGATCGCGTTTAGTGATCGTGGTAGGGCCCCAGACAGAACAGTTTTGCTATACCTATTTAAATTCATACCTGTGTTACATACAGCCAAGCAGGTAGTGCAAGTTATTCATAAGTGTTTCGTTTCAACCGGGTGTCCCAAGATAACTCTTATTCTCCACTTTATATTGGATGTTAAATCGTTATACGTACCATACATCTGTGTGATTCACTGGTAGTCAATTCAATTAGTAAGTTCCGTATTGTAATAAGGAACTTAATTATTGAATTAAATATACACCCTTAAATTTTGCTCGTTTTAATCCCGTGGAGGGTCGATTCTGTACATGAAACACTATCGATTTGTAAAGATAAAATTAAAAAATAAAGGACTTTTTTTCGAAAAGTCGAGGTAATATACGCATGTACGAAATTATTTTTTTTAAGTAAACAAGTATTTTTTTTCAATTAATTTCATAAATGCGTAAATTAATTCGAGTTTAAAAAATATTACTTTATTTTTTAATTTTTTCTTTACAAATCGATAGGGTTTCATGTAGGTACCTAATCGACCCTCCGCGGGATTAAAACGACCAAGATTTAACGGTGTATAATACAAATTGTTGTTTTTGTATTATTTCGTATCTATATCGTTGTACCATTTCGGTCATCTCTACATATAATTATGTACCTATGTAGAAGAAAAGTTTATCCGCTAACTCTTTGATGCGGCTTGGCGGTTGTAGAAGGAGTAATACATGAGGAAGCTTTTTGTGTAAAATTTGCACCATTGCGAAGCCGGGGTGGATCACTAGTTACTTACCGTAGGGCAGGGTGATTCTGCACATGTTTCGATAGTTTTTTAGTTTTATAACACCAACTCCTAAGCTCCAAAAGAATTATGTGTATTTTGGCTATCTAACTCATACCAATATCAGACCCCACAGGCCCCTAATAATTATATTTTTTTATGTGTCAAAGTTACTCCGAATGCAGGGTTTCTTTGACAAGGTACTAAAATGCAATTTAAGTCTAAGATCTAAAATGTAAGGGTTATTTTTTTTATCATCACAACAATATATTTTTATTTTATATACATTGTACAGGAAATTTAATTTAAAAGTTTTGTAGGCCACAACAAACACAAAGTTTCTTATATATTTATGTATTATATCATGTTAATATTTAAAAAATTAATTTAACTACCTACCGAAACTGGTAAGGCAAAATGAGATAAAACTATTTCCAGTCACTGATGATGACCACCGAACACATCGGAGTCGTAGCGTAGGTCCTGTGCTACGCTTGGCTACGAACAATCGGAATTTAATCCTGACGAAATATAATATTTATTATAGTTTTAATTATAAATAGTTGCATATTGTATTATTTTTTTCAGTAGTTATAGAGTAAAATGCAAGAGCAAGAGTGGTATCTTTTCCAATTGTATGATAAATCTAATGGGTAGATATTCCTTGTAGATCACAGTTACATATCAGCTATCTCATATTACAGCTCAGTAGGTGCACTTTGCCGGTCTGAATAGAAAATGAACTAAACGAAAATACATTTAATTTGATCACCAATCAATATAGACATTCGTAAATACGTAAGATTCCAATTATATACATTAGTTATATTTGAGGAAAGGATCGTGAACAGGTGTTATTTTATCCGGTTGTAATTTGAATCCAACTACAGGTGTTTGTAATAAATAAGAAATATTAATTTGACAATCAAGTCACGCTATGTATAATGCATAAGTTCTTATAGAGTTATGATTATTCATGAGACTTGAACAAGCATATTTACTGAACACCGCGAAGCCTTAGGTACCTACTGCATCATGGGTAGGTACTAGGTACCAAACTACCGACCAACTTACAAAGTATTTAAGGAGAGAAAAGGTCAGTGTCAAAACTATTCAAATTATTTATAAAAATATCAAGAATATTTCCAAATCTGGAGATAGTCAGGTGTTTTGCTTCAAATTTTCACACAACCTTAGTAGCAAGGGCCTATCACGTATAAGTAAGGTAAAACCGCGATTGGTCTATCACACTTTTTAAAATCACTTAATATCTATCTCTCAGAACAACAAGTATAATATTCTATTTGTAATACTAACAAATATGATGTTTTATCTACAAAATGACAATTAAAAATCATTATCCCATACATACATAGTACATACATACAGAGGATGGTTTCCATATCTATTCAATTACATTTGAGATATATGTAGGGTTTTTTTATTATTTATTTTTTTATGGTAGGTAAAATCATCCAATGACAAATCCCGCCCTTGGGCGGAGCGGGAAGTAGTGTCAGACTCTTACTGACTAAAAACCTACCCCGTTCCTTCGTAGCCTATCGTGCCGGGGTCGAGCATTCCTTTCGGAACTAACCCATGACCCCAGTAGGCTTCGACCCTGCCTGCCTGCAGTTAGCAGGCTGGGCCTCTTCGGTGTGCTGACAGCTCCTTGAGGCGCGCGGGAACAGAACGCGCCGTCGACGACTTGGGCTCGGTCCGGTCGGTTACCGGACGATCGGACAGCGTGCTACCCATTGCACGCCGTCCGCAAGCCCGCGCCTACGGTGGCCGGAAATCGGGATCGGAATCCCGGCGGCGGCTGGGGCGAGCGCCCCGTTGCCTCTGCCTGATGCGGTCGGCCTCCTCCTTTGCTAGCATTACTGCTTCGCAGAAGGAGGCGACCGCCTGCCATCCCTCCTCACTACGGACCATGGCCTGAACCAAGGCCCGGCGAGAGAGATCGCTGCCGCCGATCGCCCCCACGAGGACACGGCGATGCTCCGCCCAGGCGGGGCACACCTCTACAGTGTGCTCCACCGTGTCCTCCGGATGTTCCGCACAGTGGCGACACCCGGGCGAATCCTCCGCACGAATCCGGAACAGGTACTTAGCGAACTTTCCGTGTTCGGTAAGCACCTGCGTCGTGCGGAAGTTGAGAACGCCGTGAGGTCTTTCCAGCCACGCCCCAAGGATGGGCCTTATCGCCCCAATTGTGGCGCGCCCCGAACGAGGTTGATATATGTAGGGTTGCCAACCGAAGTATAATATATAGTATTGTACTATATCTTGGGTCTGTGTACTATATACCTAATGTTCGAAAAATATATAGTACGCAATAATACTATACTTTCAACATGTGACCGATGCGGTAGCGTGTAACCTTACTTGTCTATCTTACTTTTTTTTTTTTTTTTTTTTAACGTAGGTAAAATCATCCAATGACGAATCCCGCCCTTGGGTGGGGCGGGAAACAGTGTCAGACTTTTACTGACTAAAAACCTACCTTTCCATTCCTTGCCTTTATCCTGGGGCCTTTGGTGACAGTCTCACATAACCTTTGGCCCCAGTAGGCTTCGGCCCTGCTGGACCCCTACAGTTTGCTGACAACTCCTTGAGGCGCGCGGGAACGGTGCGCGCCGTAGACGACCTGAGCTCGGACCGGTCTGTTACCGGACGGACGGACAGCGAGCTACCCATTGCCCACCGTCCGCGAGCCCGCGCCTACGGTGGCCGGAAATTGGGATCGGAAACCCGGCGGCGGCGGCGGCGTGTCCGCCTTTGCCTAAGGCGGTCGGCCTCCTCCTTTACTAGCATTACTGCTTCGCAGAAGGAGGCGACCGCCTGCCACTCCTCCTCGCTCCGGAGCATGGCTTGAACCAAGCCCCGGCGCGAGAGATCGCCGCCGATCGCCCCCACGAGGACACGGCGCTGCTCCTCCCAAGCGGGGCACACCTCGACTGTGTGCTCCACCGTGTCCACCGGGCGGTCCGCACAGTGGCGACACCCGGGCGTCGTCTCCGCACGAATCTTGTACAGGTACGGACCGAACTTGCCGTGTTCGGTCAGCACCTGCGCCAAACGGAAGGTGACGACGCCGTGGGGCCTTTCCAGCCACGCCTCAAAGAGGGGCCTTACCGCCTCGATCGTGGCGTGCCCAGCACGAGGTTGCGACAATCGCTCTCGCCATTTCACCATGAGATCCCGCCGGAGCTCTGTCCGCCATGCCGCGACTTGTCGCGGCAGCGGAGTTTCGCCCCGACGTTGCAACACAGAATATATAATAGTACCTTACCGGTACAGAAGTTTCACTCCCGAGTTTAGGTATGATAAACGCAAGCGTCCGGTCACCGGACTAGTCTCAATAGGCTGGCACTCGCTCGACTTGTCGCACACGCAGCGCACGCATCCGCGAAACAAATTTTAAAGTAAACTGTTAATACCGTAAGGTACTAGGTATTGTATATTCTGTTGGAAATCTAATCAGTTCTGTGTCGTGAGTGATGGAGGCACATAAAACAAAAAAGACAAAAAGATATTGTATTGCAAATGGATGTTTGAACTCCACAATTAAAATACCCAGTTTGTCACTGTTTGCTCTTCCCAAGGACCCTGAAAGGTACTTCATTTATATAACAGGTCATATACTTACTTAAATAAACGCTATGATATAAACAAAATTATCGTGAATGAAAAAATAAACAATCCATCATAAATTGGTCTCTAACTGCATTGGTTGTAATATGGCGGTGAGTGTCTGTTTATACTGAACGAACCTATCGTATGTCAATGGCTAAGCGACTCGCGCGCTCGCCGGCGCCGCCCGGCCCGCGCCGCCGCTCGCTTGAATAATAGTCGAGGAGCCAGAACAACAGATTACTTCTTGAAGCTTTTTGTAAGATTACGCATTTATGCTACATTAAAATTTAACAATCGTTGCTTTAAATCAGGAAGAAAATCAATAAAACAGTATTTAAAAGTAAAACAACTATAAAATTAAAAAAATAAGAAAACGTATTGTCTGTTGTTATATATTTTAGTACCTACCTACTTAATTAAACATAATTACTGCATAATTTGGTCTTTGTTTATCATTATATCCCTATTTTTATTATTATTTTACAGGTAGGCATTTTATATTATTTAAGTACCAATCTCGGTTGTCTAGGTCCTAGACTATTGCCCGTTTGGAAATCGTATCAACATTACCTCTGACAGCCCTGGCAGATTGAAGCGAGACGGCACACAGTTATTGTACTATGAACGCTATATGCAATGCAAAAGGTTGAAATTAGGTTGTTTTCCAGAACAGTAGGTAAATATCTCGACGATTTTGCGCCGCTTGCATGGAAGTGAGACAGGCCTGGTTGCAACTCCACGCGTAAATCATGCATGTGTGCAAGGACTGTTGCCTCCAAATCCCACGGTGGTAGGCCAGCAAGAAGGCTCGCCGCTTCGCAGGACACCGTACGGTATCCGCGAATCATACGGATGGCCATGACCCTCTGGCAGGCGGTTAGCCGGGCCGCCACTCGCTTACGTAGCGATGGCGCCCACACCGGCGCACCGTAAAGGGCCATGGACCGAACGATGCCTGCGTAGAGCCTCCGGCAGGAGGCGTCTGGACCCCCCAGGTTCGGCAGGAGCCGCTTGAGCGCAGCCCCGGTCGCATTCAATCTGGGAGCCAGACGTCGGAAGTGCTCCTTGAAGTTCCACCGGCTGTCGAGGACAAGTCCCAGGTACTTCTTGTCTATCTTACTGCGTTTTGAACATGTCTATGTCAAACGAATGTTTGGTCATTGGTCTGCTATATTTGTTTTTTTAATTGTTCTTTTATAAAAGAAGTTGTCCTAAATAAATTAGTTATAGAAAATAGTAGCGATGAAAGTGTGTCGCAAAAAGGAAAAACCAAAAATAACTTAGAAATATAAACCTGTAAGTAACAAAAATATAGATTTTTTGATTTGTATTAATTTAAAAATTGATTGTGACAAAGTATGAAACTTTTAGTTTAGAACTTTAATAGTTAAAAAATTGCAAGAAGTGCAAACAAATATAATTAAAAAAATATATAAAATAACAAATAATATCTTTATCTATTTTTTGCTTTTAACGTGAAATACTATTTTTTTTGAAGTGTACTATATTTCTAAAGCTTAGATTGAAAATTACTATTTTTCGTCGAAGAAATGTTGGCAGCCCTAGATATATGGCCTGTCGAGAAACAGGACATCTATACCGCACAATGGCATGAGACACGGTCAACCTCAATAGATCAAGTAATAATCAAAAATATCTGAGGCTTAATGCTCCTATCAAGCGCACTTTACTCGTGGTTAACCACCTCGGTAATCACCATCAGCACGAAGAAGAGGCCCCGCTACCTCTCAACAGACTCTTCCGGAACCAACTCTGTGCAACGCCTGTTGCGACACATCCCTGAGGAGATTGTCCATCCTTGTTTGACTTTTTATTACCCGACTGCGCCAGAAGGAGGGTTATGTTTTTCGAGAGTATGTATGTATGTATGTATATATGTATGTATGTATGTATGTATAATTGTTTGGCACGCTCTGCAGTCTGAACGGCTCGATGGATTTTAGCTTGATAGGTGTCGTTAGATTCGTATTTACTGTGAGAGTGACACTGGGTATATCAAAATAAAAAATAAAACAAAATGGCGGATTTTTAGCGCCAAATTCAAATGTTTGGCACGCTCCGCGACCTGAACGGCTCGATGGATTTTAGTTTGAGAGGTGTCTTTAGATTCGTAATTACTTTGAAAGTGATATCGTAATAAAATAAAACTAAAAAAATAAAAAATAAAAAACGGTAATTTAAAAAACTAAAAAACCCGACTGCTTTTCTGAGTATACATGAAAAAGCCCTAAAACAAGAAAGTCGTTGTACCCGATTGCACTTATCTATATAATATTTTAAATACTGGCAGTCGGGACCCATTCTAGAAAGTCAGCCGTCTAGTCAATAGATTGGAGTAATCTGCAATGTAATATAGGTATGTGCTCTCAATTCTAGAATGGGTCCCGACTTCCAGTATTTAAAATATTATATAGTTAAGTGCAATCGGGTACAACGACTTTCTTGTTTTAGGGCTTTTTCATGTATACTCAGAAAAGCAGTCGGGTTTTTTAGTTTTTTAAATTACCGTTTTTTTTTTGTTTGGAATCCGTATGAGTTATTTAAAAAATTGAAGTCTAGAGTGCTAAATCTAAAACAGTCCAGACACATCTTTTACGTATTTATATAAGATACACCTTATTACGTCATATTACCTAATTAATTATGTATGTATTCGCCTTCATTCGAGTATTCATACATAATAAGGATAAAGTTCGCAGTCGCGCCAGACTGTCTACACACGCACTAACTAAATAAAAGAAATTAAGTTTTATACTGAGTGGAAAGTAGTACGTCTTATTATAAACGAATTTGTAATCAAAGTAAGCACGTTTGTTTTTTTTTTTAATAAATCTTCATTATTATTTTATCTGCCTTGTCTGGGAATCGTAACAACACAAATGCGAATAACAAAAACATCGTTAAATTGGTATCATCATATTCAATGTAATTCTCTTCAACTATCTACCCTGCACTTAGCTTGTACTATTATTATTCCGTGCTTGTAGACTTATTCTTTGCCTATATACACGGCTAAAGTTTGATCATTTTTATCCCGTGGAGGGTCGATCCGGTACACGAAACACTACCGATTTGTAAAGATAAAATAAAAAAATAAGTACTTTACTTATATAGCTCGAATTAATATACGCATGTACGAAATTAATTTATTTATGTAAACGAGTAAATTACCTTGTAGGTAGTTGTCGGTTGTGGCGTATTAACTACCTACAGGTCATTGAACTCGCTCAGCTGACGTTTGCTTAAATAATTTAATTTCGTACATGCGTAAATTAATTCGAGTTTTAAAAAAAGTACTTTATTTTTTAATTTTGTCTTTACTAATCGATAGTGTTTCATGTACCGAATCGACCCTCCAGGGGATTAAAACGATCAAAATTTAGGCGTATAGGTATGCATTATGGGTATAGTTTTTATAGCATTTATGCTAGGCCAGGCCCTAACTCGTAAATCTTACTTGCAGCTGCTAGCCTCAGACCTGACTGAAACAATCTAAGCAAAGGCAACTTCCGAGTCAGTGCGCCAGCCGCACGGCGATTGTGTTTCTTCGGAAATATGCTCAAAACGTCATTTAATATGCGTGTGTATCTGCCATTGCACTCTCGGTAACAAACTTCGTATATTTACGTCAAATTATACTACCTACGTAATTGCACATCGGCCTTTGACCATGATAGATAACAAAGCATTAATATAAAATCTGTACTTATAATTTTATTCAATTAAAGACATCAATGGGATTGCTTGTGGAGGGTCCTAAACGAACTTGGAGTGCCTAATCACCTCATTGGTCTACTTCTCACCTTGTATGGCTCAAGCCTGGGAGTCGTAAGAGTCGATAAATCAGCCTCAAAACCCTTTAAATTTCACCGGGGAGTGCGCCAGGGATGTATTTTATCACCTAATGTATTCAACATTTATGGAGAATATATTATGAGACGTACCTGCGAGAACTGGGAGGGAGGCATCACGGTCGGTGGAGTAAAAATCACCAACCTGCGCTACGCCGATGACACTACTCTTTTTGTAGCAAATGAGGCGGAAATGGTTGCATTCCTGGACCAAATGGAACGGATTAGCGAGGAGATGGGGCTTTCCATAAACAGGTCCAAAACCAAGATCATGGTAGTGGATAGGTTTGGGAAATTGGAGCTCAATGGCGCGTTGGACCTAGAGATAGTGAACCACTTTATTTACCTAGGCTCCAATATCAGTAATGATGGTTCGTGCGAGAAGGAAGTTCGCAGAAGAATTGGCATGGCTAAAGGCGCCATGTCTCAGCTTGACAGGATCTGGAGGGATCGCAACATCTCCGTAAACACCAAAACCAAGCTGGTATGGACCCTGGTCTTCTCCATATTTTTGTATGGCGCTGAGACTTGGACGCTGAAAGCTACAGACCGCAAACGCATCGACGCCTTTGAGATGTGGTGCTGGAGAAGAATGCTCCGTATCCCTTGGACAGCATTTCGGACCAACGTATCCATATTGCGAGAACTCAAAATCTCCTCGCGGCTGTCGTCCGAGTGTCTTCGCAAGATTCTACAATACTTCGGTCGCATTGCAAAGAAGGACGGTGGCAACCTCGAAAGGCTTATCGTGACCGATAAAGTGGATGGGAAAAGACCTCGTGGACGCAGCCCAATACGTTGGTCCAACCAGATCCGCACCGCTCTTGACTCTACGGTATACAATGCCCTAAACACCTCCAGAGACAGAAACAGAAGGAGAAATGTCGTGCGAGTGAAAGTAATGAAGCGGGAGGTCACGACCCACAACATTGAGGAATACGACGCGAGGAAGAGGAAAGACATCAATGATCTAATGGATAGTAAAAACGTATCATCTAAGGTATACTAATAAAAAAAAAAATTAAATTGTAATAATTTTAATTCAAATAAGTAATTATCTAATATCCTAACCCTATTCTATCAACATCCACCTAGGGCCCATTCCTCCAAATTTGATGCTTCAATTTATGGCAGTCAGTCAAATTTATCTGCAATAACCGTCAGAATGCCATTGCTGTTAGTTCGAACCCTACTAAAGTAATAAGGAAGATAAATTTTTGCTGCGAACCGATCTGTACGAGTCTCCATGAACATAGCAGGTGCGGTGCAAAAACGTGGGAGCTGCAATAGCATTCTGAAGGCGTGTATTGGACGCCCAAGATATTGTGGGCTTTACACGAATAAGTTGTCCATCGTCTGGTGCAATAGAAGTTTTGGCAGTATGCCTTAAACTGAGTAACCTTAAATTGTTTCGATCAAGGTGCAAATCCTTTGGCCAACACAATATATTCACTCTCACCGCCAAAGCTTTGCGCTTCCTATCAATGTCAGCGTCATCTTTCAGATCGGCGCTTACCACCTGACCCATATACTACATATAGGCAACTATGTACCTATATACTTACGTAAGTAGTAAGTGCTTACTTAGAACTAGCTAAACATATGATATTTACATAGTAACCTACCTACATTTCAATAAATATATATAACATAATTGTTTATGTACGAGCCATTCATTATTTTCCTTGAATAGATAGCACTGCTTTGCATTCCAGAAAGAAACAGCAGCCAGTACACGTATAATTATTATGTTACAAGTTACAATATTATGTATCGACTGTCGTAATCTAAATATTTATTCATCTTATTTTCTTACTCAAATGTATGCCTATAATAAAGCACTGGTATAATATACCTATCATGTGCTTAACTAAGTCTTACAGGCTATTCTAGGCTAGGTATATTAGTCTTGAATTGATTCCACATTTGTTACAAGATTGAGCAGCAAAACAACAGAATCCATTGTATTTTTATGACAAGTTACACACATCAAGGTACTATAGATGATGCCCAAAAACGACATGACCAGCACCGCACCTAAATAGGTCTAAAATGTCTAAATATTTAAAACTAATTAAATCATTTAAAAGTGCCCTGAACCGCCAAAGATGCGTGCGTAGACACGGTCTGATCAAAAGATCGGTAAGTAATTATGGAATCCTTAATATCAAGAATGTGGTAACCAAAGTGGTGACTCAACATTTTTGCCTACTAATGTTTACCTGAGCCTCCCAGGTAGCTTATAACGGAATGCTCCTCGTGCCTACTGTAAAACAAAAGATGGAAGATACAAGGGACATAAAAGGGCCATACTCACAGCATGCGTCATTAACTTTTCACAATTTATTTTACCAGCATCGTCTTGTTAAGCGATTTAAAGCGCTGGGGCTATTATCTCGAAATTACTTTGAGTAGCGGTATCCTTTTCATTAATTGGATTAAAAGTATTTTAATGATTCCGAAATTCTAAATTTTTTATTACCTATAATATTAATTCTTCATAATTTAGGACCTTCGTTGGCGCGAGATTGTGGCTATTTGGTAAACCGGATGCATAGTAGGTACTTTGGCACCTACCTAACAATAATAAGGATAATTAAGACATATCACTTCCAACGTCCCTATACTAAATTTAATCTAAAGCATCCAATAAAAACTAATCTGGTTAAATATATACAAATTAAACTCACTCTTGCTCTGAAAGGTCATGATGAGATCGCTCTCGTCGATGGCGTGTTGCTCATCTCCGCTGAGAGCCATCTCGGAGCTGCGCGTAGGGCGAGCCTGCTCATGTTCTTCGGCCAATTGTTTGTATACGTCCAACAAGAAACTAGGCGCCGAGCGGTCCAGCGGTGGCGCTTGAGCTCGACGTGGCCTCTCGCCGAGGCCCAACAGATCCAGAATCTCGTGTTCCACGACCATCCGTTCATGGCGTGTCATCGAGTGATGTATAACAGTCTGATCAACGCCATTGTCGATGTATAATCCGGAGAGGGCGGCCTCAGCCCCTACAGTAAACAAAATAAAACACGCGCACAGGCACACCGTCTTCTGGCCAGCCATGTTCGCTGTCGGAGCGCTCACTCGACTGGCGAGAACTGAGCGCAGAGGCGCGCGGCGGGATCAGCCGGTGAACCTGCCCACTCAAGGTGGGCCGCCGCCGCCGGCGCCGCACTTGCCACATTCCTCCCCGCCTTCGCCTTACACACTTCGTCCGTTTTAATAACGTAAACACTAAACATTGAGCCGGACACGTCCAGCCAGCCTGACTGCATAATATTATTATGTTCATTTTCCGAAGTGTGAGATGCAAATAATTTAGTACGTCAGGCACTAAACAATAGGTATATAATAAGTAGTTAGGTAGGTACAGTACAGGTTATAGGTATTTGTTTGGTGTTATTAGATTTCATATAGGTTGGCAGGTAGGTAGGTACACCTAGTCGTGTTAAATTTTAGATTTTTACTTCTCGACCTAAGTACTAAGTATGAAACGGTCTTAAAAACAAACCTCAAGCTTTTGTCTAAATATTAGAGATCATGTTTTGTTTGTTTTTTTACCCGACTGCCAAGAAGAGTGTTTCATTCATTTGTAATTTTTGTTTAGTAGGTAGGTATTAGGTACTTTTAATTAAATATAAGTTCGATGTAAAATATTACATGTAGATCGATAGCCAAGACTGAATGGACACCAGAGCCAAAAGTGTTGCAAACGACGTTTTTCAACACATTCAAAAACTGGCTACTATTTCGCTGTTTCTAGTGTGACGGTCAGCCGAAAAGAAACCCGGCGCACCAGAAAAGTGCACAAGCCATTTCCTATAAACACTTGACAAGCCGTGTACGCATGTACGAACACAAACATAGCAAACACAAACATCAAATTCGAATATTTGGTTCATTCGTATGGACGGCATATTCGAACGGAACGCCAACATAGTTCGAATCAAGTTCGCGCACATCAGTCGAAAACTGTTGAAAACTTGGCGGCGCCGCCGCTGCCGTTGGAAGAAGTTTATTGAGGAGTAGCGATTTTTTTGTGTTCGTAGTGATTAACAGAGATCACCGTCCATACAGAACATATTAATAGGATCACCGCAGTGTTCGATATTCATTACTCAATACTTTATTGAATTCCACAATGTAGGCTTAGGTTTACTCCTCGTTTATAAATGGTACGCACGCAAAATATTACAATTTTTTTTTTATTTCTTTAACTTGCTATACCCTACCGTATAACCTATAACCTACCTACCGAAAAAACTGAGAAATAACTTCAATTTTAGAAGCCGGTGTCAAAAAGAAAAAAACAAAATCAGAAACAACAAATTTCAAAATTTATTTTACATCTTTTTGTTTATTTTTAAAATCGGTTGTATGTTTTTTGTAATAAATAAATTATGTACCTAGTTTATTACACAGGGTGTTTGGCAGAACGTTGAACATACGAAAATGGTGGATAAGTGGGTGGTTTTTTTTTATGGGTAAAACAGGCAGATTAAAAAAATAAAACAAAATATTGCCTGTTTTACCCATTTTTAATAAAAATTACACTTTATAGTTAAGAAAGTTGTGAAACTAGAAGAAAGCAATTTTTTTTTTTAAATCTGGTGGCCAGGGCCAAATAAATTAGGGCTGAGTAAATAGCAGATGACCCCACCTATCCACCATATTCGTATGTTCAACGTTCTGCCAAACACCCTGTATTTTTATATGTAGGTAAATATTCATTTTAGTTTTAGCCGGTTTTAGCTATAACAACGATAGCTTCGATACATGATCATCGAAGTTTTTGCAACCACGATGTGGCAGAAACGGCAATAGAAACTAACTTTCCACATGTGATTTGACCAATACATATTTTACCTACTCTATGGACTTTAAAAGAGACTTTGGCCCCTGAGTTTGTTTCGGTGTTTCTTCTTAGGGTAATCAGCTAGGAAACACCGGCCTTATCTAGAAAAAAATGGCGTGTAATAGTATGTTGTGATACAAGTAGGTGTGCAAAGTAGGTGGTATTAAGACCCGAGCTATGGCGAGGATCATAAAAGAGCCAAGAACGGTAACCACTCATTACTCACGTGTATCATACGACGTTGTTCAATACACTTGTGAAGAAAATCAATTGAGCTAATTATTATTACATCAGCAAAACTAGTAATATTTTTCATAACATGGCGGTAAAAATTAAATCTGTTTTCATTGGCACACATCTACTTTTTCTTTTTTCATTTATTCATAGCTGAAGACTATGACTATATTATTATAGTCATTTGATCAAATTGCCTAGTCGTTGTTTTGTTTTCTTGCGTGAAAAGTCTTTACGATAGTGTCAGTTTTAGTGACAATAGAATACGGATGTAACATTTTCAAATGTTTTTGTAGTATTTGATTTTATTTAATTAATACAGCCAATAAACTTTACTCATCTTAAACACCACAAAGAAAAAACTATTTTATTTGAACGAACGACTTATATATCAAATATTTTGTTTTTACCAGTTTAAAATGGCCGGAATTGCATGAAATAAGTAAGTAATACACTAATTTACACAATAGTGTAAATTAGTGTTCAATAGAACGAACAATCAAAATTTGATTTGCGAACAAAGAGATTGAACAAAAAGGTTATAGCTACATTACAGCACTAGTGCGTAATGGTAATCGAAATGTCACAGTTTGGTAACAGGTGCCATTATATACCTAAGTGTAGTGCAATAAGAGCCACTTTCTGAGCAAGTGTGTTGAAATAGTACATTACGATACAAGTGTGTAATCAAATGTAAATGGTTACCGTCGAGGTGGTATTAAGACCCGAGCCGTGGCGAGGGTCTTAAGAGAGCCAAGAATGGTAACCAGTCGTTACTCACGTGTATCATACGACTTTGCAATACAGTTGTGAAGAAAAATAATTTAGCTAACTATTATTACAACAGTAAAACTAATAAAAATTTTCATAACGTCATGGCGGAAAAAAATTATATCGTGTTTTCATAGGCGCGCGCATCTCATTTTTTTTTCTAATTTACCCATATGTGAAGGCTATGGCTATATAATCTTTTGATCATATTGCCTAATCACCGTTTGTTTTCTTGCGTGAAAAGTCATTATGATAATATCATTCGTAGTGACAATAGAATACGGATGTAACATTTTCTAATGTCTTTGTAATAGTTGATTTTTAGCCAATGAACATCACTCGAAAATATTACGCCAAAACCCGCACGCAACTTAAAATGGCGGCTATAGACCACAAAGAAAATACAATTTTTATTTGAACGTACGATTTTAAATGATACATTATTTTTATTAAATAAATAATTTTTATTAAATAATAATCGTTCTTTTTTTTCAGTTAAAATGGCCAAAATTGCATGAAATAAATAAGTAAGATACTAATTTATAATGTTGAACACAATAACCCAATGTGTAATTTTTTCGTATTTTAAAATTTGTTTTGCAAACAAAGAGGTTGAACAAAGAGGTTATAGCTACATTATAGCACTAGTGCATAATAGGAATCAAAATGTCACAGTTTGGTAACAGGTGCCATTTTATACCTAAGTTTAGTGCAATATGAGCCACTTTCTGAGTAATTGTATTGAAAAAGTATGTACTTGTATATATTTGTATATATATTTAACGTCCCGATCAGGCGCAATTCGGGACACCTGCCAACATTATTCGTAACATACCTTCGGTATTTATAATAATATCAATGTACAAAAAAATAATCGTAGAGACATGAAGAGATCGCCGGAAAAATATCTAAGCACAGACGCCGAGAAATCTATATCAGATACCTACTTGAAGAGCCCGGTAAAAGCATTCATGGAACTCGATACTTTTCTGTTTGCAGACTTCACCAGTAATTTTAACCTACCAAAGGTTTGTGCCAGTTCTCTTTAGCCATGGAAAACAGGGTGAGTCCGTTGTCCGATGCATACCGACATCAGGTTTTAAAAAGCAATTCCAGAAGTTGATATCCGATAAGGAAACGGATCATATCTATGTGTACCAATGCAATTCGAGAATTGAATTCTCTCGAATTCTGTTATTTCCCATTTTACAAAAGGATCAAAATAATTTCGGAAGTCGGTGTTAAATAAGAAACAAACAATACCAAGAAACACCGACTTCCGGAATTAAATTTATTTTGGTTAGTTTAGTGTTCTTTTTTTTTTGGTGAAGTCGATTATTTTTTTGTAAAAAAAATATTTTTACTCTCAAAGCGCTTCATCCTATGCGCTCCTTAGTCGATCATTTGCACTGGCTACTTGCTACGCAGCCCTGTCATCTGCATGATTAGACATCGGTAGGATTGCGTCATTAATTGGAGGTACCACGGTCTGTGTCCGATTCGAGACGAAATGGTTGCTCAGTACCTCTGAGTATAGCGTCTCCCATACTATGAGAACATTAATATTATTATTCTGGCGCTTATTAAATGGTTGGAAAACGTTACCCAAGTTCTTCTCGTTTTTCACCAAAACAACATTATTATATCTATATATATAAAAGAAAGTCGTGTTAGTTACACTATTTAGGGTAAGTGCTCCAGTGAATGAACACCCCCCAGTGAATGAACAAAACGCAGTTTTATCCAAAAAATAAGAAATCTGAACGTTTCTACCATGTGTAGTATTTTTTTTCATAATTGCAACTCTATTTCCCATTTATGTGGTCACGTTCACGTTTAATGTCATAATTCATTTCAAAATGGCGAGTGGTTAAAGTTTAAGTCGAAACTGAAATTTTTATTTGTTCGGGCTAGAGTTTAGGACTGAGGTAAGTGGAATCTTTTTTGATTTGACATTGTAATGTAAATAACGGTATTTTTGATGGGTTATTTGTTTATTATCGTAGGATAACAGTTTAATATTGTGTTTCAAATCCATTTATTTGCGATTTTTGTCAGTTATATTAAATTATTAAGTGTCCCAGCATTGGATCAAAAAATCGTTTAAATTCCAGTGAATGAACGGGTGTTCATTCACTGGGTAATCGTAAAAATCACGTTTTGGTTGAAAAACATAACTTACGCTAATGCTATAAGGTTCATGTTTTGGGAGCTATTTCTTAAATAGATTTCCGATCTTTTGGCCAGTATTGGGACAGGTATGTTCATTTACTGGTTCATAAAATCCAGTGAATGAACACTTCATATTTTAAGACAGATTTCTCAAGAAATTCGGTATTTCTACCTACCTACTTACCTACAGGTAGAAAAATAATATCAATCGTTTAAAATTGTTCATTTTTCTCTTGTCCATTTAGATTACTTACCATGGATCACAAAAAGAAGTACAATAGGTTTCAATACAGTCAACAAGCACTTGAAGCAGCTCTTAAGTCAATTGCTAATGGAGAACTAAGTATCATTAAAGCAAGCAATGTGTACCAGATACCAAAATCGACTTTACATAATAAAATCACAAACAAGGTACCTTTGCAAAGAAAAATGGGCCCACAATCCGAGCTTACTGTAGATGAAGAAGCTAAGATTTCTGACTGGATTATAAATAAAGCTAAATTAGGTTTTCCAATGCACCCAGAAGAAGTTTTCGATA
This sequence comes from Leucania comma, assembly GCA_958295575.1. Taxonomy (NCBI): domain Eukaryota; kingdom Metazoa; phylum Arthropoda; class Insecta; order Lepidoptera; family Noctuidae; genus Leucania; species Leucania comma. The sequence goes on from OY282468.1 coordinate 12,538,811, forward strand.
CTGTTGAAAATTTTATGACCACTAATAATAGGAAAAATAAGTTTATCGGGAATAGACCAGGAAAAAAGTGGCTTAGTTTATTCTTAAAAAGGCATCCTGAGATTACAAAAAGGAATGCGGAGATTATATCCAAAGGCAGAGCCGCAGTTACTGAACAAGCTATCAGAGCTTGGTTCAAGGAACTCGAAGAGTTTTTGACAGAAGAACAAGCATTGGATATAAAAGACGACCCCAGTCGCATATTTAATGCCGACGAAACAGGTGTAATGACCTGCCCGAAAACCGGAATAATATTGGGGCCCAAAAATTACAGAAACACTTACGAGATTTCGGGTGGGAAAGAAAAAGAATCACTTACAGTTCTATGTAATTTTGCAGCAGATGGGAGGGATGTTCCTCCATTTGTCATATACCCTTACAAACGAATGCCTCCGGCTGTGATACAAAATTTTCCAGATACCTGGTTTATGGGGCGATCAGACAGTGGATGGATGGTGTCCAACACTTTTTTTTCATACATACAAATGTTTTACGATTGGCTGGTTCAGAATGAAATACAATTACCGGTTCTACTTTTTCTTGATGGCCACAAATCTCATATAAACCAGGAAATGTTTACATTTTGTCAGGAAAAGCGAATATTAATATTCTGCTTATATCCGAATGCCACGCACATATTACAGCCCTGTGATGTCGGCATTTTTGGCCCCATAAAAAAGTGTTGGCGGAAAATCGTGCGCAAAAATAAACAAAATTCTACAGCATCCATAACAAAACATAATTTCGCAATAAAATTTAAAGAAGCCTACACCAGTGGATTAAAAGTTGAAACCATAAAACATGCTTTTAGGGCATGTGGACTATATCCTTTAAATGCAGACGGAGTTGACTATTCAAAATGCATTAGCACTCGAAGAGAGGAAATTAATGGGCAAATTGCTCTTAATCGTGATAACCGAATTCTAGAGGAGAGAAAGGACGATATGAGGAGCACTATTAAAATAATTGAAACAGAAGTAGGTCAAAGTATCAGAAACGAATTCGTTCAGGCTTACTTGACCAAGAATACGCATCAGCATGCATATTTTTCACTCTGGTTCAAATGTCGCAAAGAACTCGATGGTGTTAGAGATGTGTCTAGAGGAGCATCAATGGAGGCACCAGATGCTAACAATTCCTCCCAAAATGCTCCTCTCGATTTATCCAATACGTCGACTTCTATACTTCAATCATTATCTAACACACAATTATTGCATGAAGACATACAACCCGTCATTAATTCCGAAGCAGACCCGTGCTCCATCACATTTCATGACCAAGATTTGACAAATTTTATCGTTCCTAGTCTGACGGATTTTAATAATATTTCTAATTGTTCAGAATATCTTAAAGACTATACGGAAAATCTAAATGAAACCACCGAAATAGTAGAGTTTATAATTAATAGTGAATTGAATCCACCAACCGTAATTCCTCTTCCATGGTATGATACTCCACAAGCTGGTACATCGTTAGACATTAGAACAGAATTGTTTCTAAGCGATGGACCTTCTACATCTTCTACTCCTATATTATTTATTGAAAGTAATCCAGAAATTGAAAACAATAGTTCTATGAATGTGTGTACAATCACGGAGGACGATATTCAGCCAGTTGTTAACTCAAATAAAATCGACAGCTTTCTGGGGTATCCAAAAATCGCTTCGGAAAAAAAAGCAGCCAAAGTAAAAAAACTAAATCCCATGCCGTTTGGATTAACAGGCCAACGATACAAAGCGTATGTAGAAAAGATACAAGAAGAAAAGAGATCAAAAGAAGAAGACAAAATCAATGAAAAAAAAAGGAAATTAGAGGCAAAAGAAAATGAAAAACGAAGAAAACTGGAAGAAAAAGAAAACAAAAAGAAGGATAGAGAAGAAAAGCTTTCACAAAAACGCAAAGAACAGAACAAAACTGAGAAACACTTACAAACACCTAGTCCGGTAAATAAAGATAAACCAAATGTTGAAATTGGAATGAATGACTTACCAGTGTCAACTAAGGATCTTCACGGAAAATATGTTATGGCCAAATTCAAAACTGATAAAAGAACACGTCACTATGTAGGCAAAGTCCTTATGGTAAACGATCAAGAAAAGAAATGTAAGATAGATTTTCTAAGAAAAAAAGCTGTATGTGATAACATTGTTAGTTTCGTAAAACCAAATGTACCTGATGTGTCTGAAGTAGATTTTGAAGACATAGAACGTGTATTAAGTGAGCCTGCTTATTCCAGACGTGGATTGATCTCTTTTAATAATGTAACATTTAGAGATATAGAATAAGTAAAATAATCAAAAGGATGTCTAAGGAATCCTAACGTCAATAAAGTTAAACGAATTAAGGCTGTGATTAGCTTATATTTCGACTCAATTATTGTGATTTTAGTTACGTATGATTACTTGTTATTTACGCAAAGTTTCAGTACTTCGGTAAAGTTAGTTTGTACCTGATTATTTAAATTGAAAACTGATTAAAGTTTAAATTTGTAAACAATACATGACCAAGAAGTTTTTAGTTACCTAGTTAATTAGGTATTAGCTAAATATTGTTTTTACTTTGTAATAAAAGATTTTAACGTGCCTGAGAGGTCTATGAATGTTTGTAGAATTAAGGTAAGATTTAGAGGTTTTGTTTTGAGAAGATTTTTTTTTTATTTTTTTTATTAAGACATTGAAGATTTTTTAAGAAATGTTGATTTTTTCACCGCATTTATTGCAATAATAAGACTGTAATAGTGTAATTAATAAACGAAGAATTTTGTTCATTCACTGGTTTCATTTCGTTCATTTACTAGAAAACGCCGTTCATTCACTGGAGTTTTGGGGTATTTTCCGATTTACTGCTTATTATAATAAAACTGTAAATGTTATGTTGTAAAACGTACCTAAAAATGATTTTTGAATATATTCTTAACACTGTAAAACAAATTTCGGCCGCTTTCATTAGTGATAACCCACAGTAAATATTTTTTAAAGTTCGCAAATTGCTTAAGTGTTCATTCACTGGTGCCATTACCCTATAACTCAAGATCGAGTGAATCGATTAGGCTGGAAATTGGCGGGAAGGTAGCTTAGAACCAGGAAAAGGACATAGGATAATTTTTATCCCGTTAAGAAAAAAAAACCCCTGCTCATTTATTGATATAGTAGAGTAGGTTGGAGTAGGGTAGAGTAGGGTAGAGTAGGGTGGAGTAGGGTAGAGTAGGGTGGAGTAGGGTAGAGTAGGGTGGAGTAGGGTAGAGTAGGGTGGAGTAGGGTAGAGTAGGGTACAGTAGGGTCGAGTAGGGTACAGTAGGGTCGAGTAGGGTAGAGTAGAGTAGAGTAGGGTAGCGTAGGGTAGTGTAGGATAGAGTAGGGCGTAAGAGCGGGAGCGAAGCCGCGGGCAAAAGCTAGTTATTTATAATTACTAACCCGTACCGTCCCACTGCTGGCCTTCCTTCATTCTTTTCAACGATCACGATTACTCGCTTCCTCTTGCCCGGAAAGAGACTACTTGGCCCAAAACAACATACGCACGGCAGATTACTCATTAATTATTTAATGAACTCAATTAATTTTAGAAGATGCTTTCCCGATGAAATTACGACCACGGCTCATCAAGTCTTTGTGAGAGAAATTGCATTCATACGCCATGAATAATGTAATCTTGGACATGCCATAATTATGGCGGTACGTCCCCTTTTTCGAGGAGTGGAAAGACCTCACGGCGTCCTCACTTCGGGAAGTTCCTACACCGGATTCGTGCGGAAGTAGCGCCCGGGCGTCACCACTGTGTGGACCGCCCGGAGGACACGGTGAAGCATATGGTATAGGTGTGCCCCACTTGGGCAGAGCACCGCCGTGTCGTCGTGGGTGCGATCAGCGGCAACCATCTCTCGCGCCGGGCCTTGGTACAAGCCATGATTCGTAGCGAGGAGGAGTGGCAGGCAGTCGCCTCCTGCCAAGCAGTAATGCTAGCAGGAGACAGCACGCGCGAGGTAGCGGCTCTCACGCCCCAGCCGTCGGGATCCCAATCCCGATTCCCAGCCACCGTAGGCGCAGGCTTGCGGACGGCGAGCAATGGGTAGTTCGCCGTCCGACCGTCCAGTAACCGTCCGAACCAAGCCCAAGTCGTCGACGGCGCGTATTGTTCCACGCGCGCTTCATTAAGATGTCAGCAAACCGTAGGGACCCAGCAGGGTCGAAACCTACTGGAGCCATGGGTTCGCTTCTGAAAGGTAAACCTGGCCCTGGTTTGAAAGGCAACTAGGGTACTAGGAGTGGTTTTTATTCAGTAAAAGTCTGACACGCACTTCCGTCCCAGCCAAGGACGAAAGATGTCGTTAATGATTTGACGACTAAAAAAAAAAATAATGTAACGTGTTTCGTAAAAAAAATATACAAAATAGTTGTCAAATATTTTATCTCTGTATTAAAATAAAATTAAGAGCTACAGTCTTACATACTGATACATTATTAATTATCTTAACTTATAGAGGTACTTAGGTCTAAAACAAATCATATGAAACTTCGGTTGAGAAACAGATATGTTAATTTTTTTTAAGGTTTTTTTTCATAGATCTTACTATTTTTTTTGTCATAACAACACACCATTGAGCTGAACTCAATAAAATACATTATAATTTAGCAATCCTCATAAAATACGGGCTATACTAGTGCACAATGTCTGCTTTTATACACTGAAAAACGAATCTTTTAACTCGAAATAATATAAAACATTGCTGTCTATGTCTTCCTCTGCAGCTTACTTCTACATCACGCAACAGATTCCGATACGGATTTCAACTAACAGATGAAGCAAAGGAAATAATTCGCACTCGTACGAAACGAGGCCGAGTTACACAAAAAAATAATTAAATAGGGCAAAGGACCTATCTGAATGTTTGTACACCACAGTCAAATCTTTATTTTTTTAATTAAACTGATTTAAAACAATAATAACATCATTTTTACATTCTTGGTATATAAATTAGATATTCACTATTTTACATACTTTTCCATGAATTTCTTGTGAAATTCTGACCTCAATGAGTCATTGATGAAGGTGTTACCTTTCTTATCAGGTTCTGAACGAGCACAATTCTTGAAAACAACATCATCATCCCATCGTCTTTTCACCTGAAACAAATAAATTATAAATAGATGTAGGTTACTATTTAAATAAAAATTTAAGGTTAAGCATCTAAAATTGTATCAAAACCATTGCAAGTTCAGAGTTGTTTTTTTTTAACTTACAAATAATTGTCTCACACTCCTTGATTTTCGTGTGGTTAACTGGTGACCACTTGGTTGGAGCTGCCCAACAACCAGCTTAATACAAAAAATATAATAATTTATTGGCAGGGTTAGCCCGCACCATTTTTTCGCACTAATGTGAAATATTTAATTGCAAGCCTACAAGCAGTAGAATAGGAGCAGGTTGAGTGTGTTGAAATATATAATATTTACCTTCAAATCATTTTTCTGTCCTGCTGAAGAGTAATTCAGTAAAGGATTTCCAGATAGGATATTTTCCATACGAATTCTTTCTTCTTCCTGCTTTCTTTCAGCTTCCTGAAAATAAATAAAAAATAATGTGTTTTTATTGATCAAAGCAAGAATACCTCATGTATATTTTAATAAAATTAATGAGAAAATTTCACCATACTGTGAAATTATTTATTATTAATACTAACACAAAAACAAAGGATGTAAGTACCTTTTTAGCTTGCTCTATAGCTCTTTCTTTTTTAATTTTGTTTAACTCGGCTAACAGTGCTGCAGTGTCATCATCAGAATCATCTGAATCTGAAGAGTCCCCCTCAAGAGGATCATCAGCATCCAAGCTTGCTGCTGGAACTTGGTCTATTTTAGGTCTCTTAGTTATGGGCTCAGTGAGCCTTCGAGTGCTTGAGCTTTTACCTTCCTTCTCCCTCTCATCTAATTCCTTGCGGAAGTCCCTTGAACGTAATTCATCTGTAGTTCCTTGGCCTTGTTCCCTGAAATTAGAAAATGATTACTACATTAGTTGCATAAACAGAAAACTCTACACTCTAATTTTTTTTTTTGCTTTGCAGTATTGCAACTATCAATCTATATTCTAAATGCTATAATATATTTATAATGAAGATTACTATTAAATCATCATCATCTACAACAACATGGTCATAATAGGCGAGTATGGTCAATATCGGTCAATCATGTCCAATGTTTAATTTCCGACTTTATCAGGATTTGAATTGTTGATGAAGTTTGCCATAAATTTTATTTGCGCCATAGTCTTTAAATTAAGAAATAAACTGGCAAAGGAGGTTATAAAAAAAGAAAGAAAAACAGTGCATTTAACACACAATAACAAACAATCAATAATCAATAGGGAAGATATGTGTCACATCCACGCAAATGGCCAAACACTTAGCACAAAGCTGTGGCCTCATGTATAATGCAATGAGCTCACAGTATTAAAAAGACTGTTTTCTACTGTACCCAGTACAATGTGACACTTTGTAACATTCCATATCTTATCCACACAAAATAAGATTACACTACATAAAATAGAGTAAAATGCAATGATTATTTTTTATGATGTTATGAAATGTTAATTAGTGAGGGCAATAATGAAGGTCTCACCACAATACATTCAACAACAACATTTTTGTAACTATAATGATGGCTTCACTGCATTTTCACACTATATATATTTGACATCACATCTTGAATTGTACATAAAAAGCAAACTTAACAGTGATGTTATTCATCTCAGGATCTATTGATAACACAAAAATACTGCTATCATCTTTGCAAATAATCTAAGCATCAAAACCAGCCAAATGTCAGAAAACTTTTGCCTATTGACAACAGTTTATTTACCTGTATTTCAACTTAGTATGTCCAGGAAGATCGCGGCTAGAATACTGACGAGATATTGCACTTAGATCTTTTTCACCTCGACCTGTCCCTCCCCGTGCTGGATCAAAAGTAGGTCTAGCTGCAGTAGTCATGTTTTATGGTGTAGCCTGAAATCAATGTCTTGAATGTTAACCACATTTATCGCATAACGTCGTATACGTAATTTACGAACTAGAGTATACTAAACTTTTTAATAATTAAGTTCACATGCATGACAACTTGTAGGTAATATATTTTAGCTTTACTTACAACAGCAAATAATTGGAATAAAATTTGTGCTCTGCTAATTACTTCTGGTAAGACCGTGACGTGATGGCTAAAAGTAATCTTTTCTTTTCAGATTTTGAGTAAATCCTGAACCCAAATTTTGACTAGGTATTGATGAAACTGATTTACAATGTTACAATTATTGACAATGTCACACTCAAATCAGTCATTTTTTTTTTTAAAGTATGGCATACCCCCAAAGACCTTAGAATTCTATGGACCAGAAATACCGACAAAATAAGCGTGCATATCTACTCATAGCAGGGCACTAAAAATGGCGGCCATTGCTAGGGAAGCACTTAGATAATCAAAACCAAAATGTATCGATATCGATACCAGACTTTTTATATTTAAAACATGGGAATTGGTTTTGGAATTGGACATTGTTTACAGATATTTAACAATATTAAATTTAAGTAAACGACAATAGTAAAGTATTTGATGAACCATAAGGAAGAATAAAATCGGTAGGAAAATTTAAAAAATATGAAATTAATTGTTTCTATTTTTTTATTTTCGATTTTATTGAACGATGATTCTGTAAAGTAGAATGAACAGACACACAGTGCTTTAATTCCAGGTTTGATATTTTCTATCCCAATGACTTCAAGCCACTTCTGGCGCAGCACTTCACTTTTAGGGAACCTGTGCAAATAAAAAAACATGCAAAATTATTTCAGTTGGATGTCAGTCAAATTATACAGTTTGATTTAGGAGTAAAACAAATCACAGACTGAACTAAATAACCACCACCTACTGCATGAAGAATGACGCTGTATTGTTTTGGTAAGTACTAGGTCTCGCTATTTTAATTTCTGTTAGAGTTTTATTTTCAGAATCGTCTCTTCAACATATTTTACTGGACCCTAAACATAAACTAAAAAAAAATAGTTCTTTATCGATAGCTTATTAAATAAAAGACATCACTATTTTAAATTGTCAATAATATTGTAAACAAAACATGTTATAAATTTAGCAAATAGAGGTTTAGATCAGAAATAATTTGTATGTACTTTTAAGAACTTTCATTATATAAATAAGACAAGGACACTTATACGGAAAAAATAACAGTACGATAAAGTTTTTCATAAAATACGGCTACTAACCTATGCATGGTTAAATGAGGTTGATTGGTGTTTTTCCTTGCACCACACTGAATTATTGAACACGAAGGCATATTCAATTTGTATCCCTTGACACTCACAGCACAAAACAACTTAGTTGAGAGCGTTTTTAGTCCTAAAAATCGCAATCCAAATCCGTTGTTGTTTTTTACTTGACACCTGACGTACTACAAAACCACGGGCACTAAAGATGGCGGATGGCATGCGAGGTAGGTATATTGACGGAAATGTAAAAATGTTGCCAGAGAGAGAAAAAACCAACAGCATGACATCTCTTTTTTCAAACGACATTACACATTAGTTAAAAAGAGACAAAATGAAGTTTTTTTATATCTACATCGAATTAATAGATATTTGTATAAGCAAGGAATGTATAGTATACTAAGGGCGCCTCTATATTTATTCTATTCTCTAAGTATACCCCTCGTTCCCAATTGCGCTAAAATTGATTATAGCGCGAATCCAATCAACGCTCAACGTCACAATCAGAACTTGATACTTACTATAGTACATGATACTTAATAGCCCTTATATTTTATGATCTCAACTCGGAACGCTTGGATAAATGCACACAAGCACAAATCAGTAATCTCTAAAAGGCTTATTACTTTTTCCGATTTGTAGGAAACCAATTTAAGAACAGTTAGGAAGCAAAATTGATAGCGGGTGATCACACTATCCTACATTGAATCCTAAATCGTACCCAATCGTACCGACGACTAGACATGAGCGGTTTTAGTTTTAAACGCAAACGGATATATATCCGATTTCGGATTTTGAAATTGATTTCAATATCCGTTTTCTGTAGCCCTTAGCTTCATCAATTTGTTCCTTTCAACACGCGGCATATAAGTTAAACCACAATGGCGATCAATCTTGAATACGCAGTAAGAAACCGTTTTTTGGGTCTACATCGAAGTGGGGGGCTGCGCGTAACCCCAGCAACGACGGCCATTTTGGTTCAACTTATTTGCCGCATTTTTTTTATTGCCCTGTTTTTTAATTTCATTGGAATGTGGTTGGTGTTACCAAAATCTATTTACACATATGCGATCAATGTCAACCTTATTTTGAGGGAACGTAAAAACTAGTTTTCAGTGATTATGCGTTGATTTATTTTGGTTTTAATCTAGTGTATAATATCTAATTTTTTCGTTCAGAGATGCAAACTTGAACTTGGTGACATGTGTGCGCGTCTTCGTATCACCATCTCAAAGAAAAGAATTTCCCGACTTTTTGTATGTGTTAGTTTAGAGTGGATTAATTAAAGATAATGAAAAAAAGCAAATAGTTAAGTACTTATTAAGATTTTTTGGTTCAGACTTTATTTTATTGATTTGTAATGAAATTCAATCAACAGGGTAAATAAAAAATGTATAACTACTACGCGGTAAGTAATTTGAACCAAAATGGCCGTCGTTGCTATGGTTACGCGCAGTCGTCCACTTCGATTTAGTCCCGAAAATCGGTTGCATAGAGCGCATTCAAGTTCGACCGCCATTTATAATCTGTGACACAAGCTATGAGATTTTTTTCTTGTTAATGTTTTTGGCCTGGCCATGTTTTCGTATGAAACTAATGTTCATCTTCAGTTTACTATTACGGCCCGTTCACGACCTGGTCGCTGTGAGAAGCAGCTAACAGCCCATTCACGACTTCGATATTAGCGGCTTACGAAGAGAAGCGCAAGATAAGCAGTCTTTTTGCCAATGGCGCGCAGGGACAATATTCTAAGATTTTAATTATGTTCTGATTGTCCTGAGTCACCAAAAATAGAAATGCGTGATATCCCATTCGTAACTTCGGTCTTGCCGCTGTGAGCGGCCAGCGGCGCGTGGTGGTGGCGAGTGGTAAAATTAAATGTATGAAAATTTTTGAAGCCATAGACTACCATTACATATAAATGGCCAATTGAAATGGCCGAGGCTCTTATGCTACGTTTACATGGGAGCCCAGTCAGCCAGGCCAATCGGGAATGTACAAACAATGTACAAACGGGAAAACCCCATCAACACAATGGCGATTGGCCGAGACTGGGCCCACATGTAAACGTAGAATTACATATCGAGTCTAGTGATGAATGGAGGTTGATCCGAATCTTTGGACTATGATTCGAATCAACTCGATTCGCCGACTCAACTCTGTCGACTCGAGCCGCCGATTTGATTCGTTGCGCCGTTTCAATTCGATTCGCCGTTTCAACTCATTGCGTGGAGTCAATTCGATTCGCCGATTTAACTCGTTTTGTCGAGTTAACTCGGTCCACTGTTTTTGATTCGTAAGACTCCCGAATTTAAGTGGTTTATATTGTTACATATTTATGTTTATTAATACAAGTAATAAGATTGTTTTATCAAAATTTAACTTTCCCTATAAGGCCTACTACATCACTCGATATTCAGACAGTCTTACTTGGAAGTAAACACTAAGATAGTCTGTGTATCAGGAATATCGAGTAGTGTAATAGGCGCTTAAATAATTTTCGTTTGGTTGAGTTGCGAAATCGCGATTCGCGGTTTCGATTCAATCGAGTTCTACAGAGTTGATTGATTCGCGTGTAGCGTCACAACTCGCGTCGCACTGTGTCGATTTGTGAATTGATTCAAGTTATAGAAAGAGTTGATTCGCGTGGGGTGTCATGTCGCGACTCGCGTCGCGTCGGCGTCGAGTTGAAAATCAATTCAAATTGAAGGAAAAAGCAACTCCAATTCATTCGTTTGTTGTTTGATTTTAACAACTCTATTAAAATAAGTCGACTCGCCCATCGCTATTGTCGACCTCTAGGTCGTCGTCCTCCGTATCCAAACGTGTTTAACGTGTTTTAGTCTAGAGTACTGTACATATTTCAGTGTTATTATAAGTTTTTTAGTTCACGTGCTACAATTTTAGTCAACCGTCAAATCACTACATTGAAATCGAATCGCCACGCCACCTGCAATTCCAGCAATTTTTGCTGATAGACTATAAGTAATACACCAAGTGAGATTTATATAAAAAATATAGTAATTTCTGTCGATGTAGTTTAAAATTGCATGGCAACATTAACAACATTCTGTAGTCTGTGACAACCAAAGAGAATTATAAGCTCTACGTTTAGTGACAACATTGGCTTGGCAGGCAACAGGCAACACTGACGCCAATTTTGACTCCAAATTCTACATAATTTTTCAAAAATTATTGAATAAACTGCGTAGTGTGTGTTTATCGATTACTGATTGAACTATTTAAAACCCAAGGTAAGTGAGTGAATATAATATACTTAATAAAGTACCAAAATACTAGAAAACAACCCTACCAGACTGCGACAAACAAACCGTATTGCTATAGAATAGACGCCATTTTGTGCTCGTGTGTAATTATTTCGTCACATTGCTCCATTAATTTATGTAACAAGAAACCAAAAAATACCACGTTATACAAAAATCAGAATTGGGATAACTGAACGTTGTTAATACAATCAGTATATCAAATAAGCATCTAAAAATTACCATTCACCTACTCTTAACCTATTTTGTTGGATAGAGAGAAGTTGGAGAGAAGTAACAATTTTCATTTGAACTTTTGTTTTAGAATGGCTGAAGATTTAGACGTAGAAGCTATGTTGGAAGCACCGTACAATAAATCGGTAAGTACCTTAACATATTATTCCAAGTCTTATCATCCAGTCAGAACAGCTCATGTCAATTCCCATGTACATTTCAAAGTTTTTTACATTTTAATAAACTACCAATTTTACTGTCTTGATCTTAATCTTAATGTTATTTATAGTACAAAGTGTTAAATTCATGTAGCAACCAGTGCAAATTATTTTAAAGTTTTGTTACTTCCCAGAAATGAATTCAAAGTACTATTTACCTCTTTAACATGTTCATATTTATTATAATTTGTGAAGATTACACATACAAATTTATTTTCTTTTAATGTGTAAAGAACAATATCTACAATAATGTAGTCATGTTTTATATGTATAAACTGTTGTATTTTAAAATTGTTAACAAATACATTTTGAGGGCAAACCTATAACTGTTTGAAGATGTTATTAACTAACTTTTTAATAGATTTTATTCTTGATAGTTCACTACTACTTAGTTAATTTCATCTTTGAACAGCAACTGGTAAGAAATATTGAACAAATTTACATTTGAGTATCATTTCTTGTATTTATAGAACTTTGTGGTAATAGTCGAGCATACTTCACCGACCTGAACAGACAGAGAGGTATCCACTACTATACTTACCTAATTTTTAATTATTTGAAAATTCAACACAACCTAACATTGTTATTTAAATCACTTAAAGTTACAAAGTCAAAAATAAAATTTTCATAGAACGTAATTTTAAAAAAAGGACCATGAGCTGATGGGTCGTAAATCTTTTGCAGAAGTATCCCTGTGTGATGTTAGCGCTGTGTGCATCCTTTGTCAGTGGTTTTACGAACGGTAAGTGTAGACCAGGGCAACGAGACTACCATGACATGGATGAACATTGGCTGGTTATTATACCAGCTGCCAACAGTAGCCTAGGCAAAGTAAAAACCATCAGCATTTGTGTTGTTTCATCAGTGACATTTTAACTAAAATGTCATTGTTGAAATGCTGCAAATGTTCTCCATGTTGTTGTTATGAAATAACTAATGCAATTTTTATTTATTCACTCGGCGTGTGTTGCTGTGGCGCTGCTTCTACCTTGTGCTTTGTGTGACAGGATAACACTTCCTCTTCAAAGCATCGATCGGACAAGTATTCTGATAAGCACAAAGATAGAGAACGCGATGGGAGCCGGAGGTAAGAATTAACACCTTCCGCAGTACCCTTAATTGCTTTTCAAGTATTTTCAATCTGCTTTTATTGCCTATGTCTGTAAACAGAATTTTCTATTTGGAAATTTCTTTTTTGTAGACGAAGCCGTTCGAGAGACAGGAGAAGATCGAAAGAAAGAGATACACGTCGTTCAAGAGAAAGAGATGACAGAAAAGATAAAGATCGTGAAAAGGACAAAGACCGTAAAGATCGTGATCGTGACCGTGATCGTAGCGAACGCGACCGTGGAGACCGAGGCGACCGTGGCGACCGAGGCGACCGTGGCGACCGTGGCGACCGTGGTGACCGTGGTGACCGTGATCGCGAGCGTGACCGTGGTGAACGCGATCGAGATCGTGATAGGGATAGTAACAAAGATAAGGATCGGGCTCATAATAAGGATAAGGACCGCGAAAAGGACAAGGAACGAGAGCGAGATAAAGATAAAAGACGGAGTAGGGATAAGGAACGTAGTCGAGAACGTGATCGAAGCAGTCGAGACCGTACCTCTAACAGCAAAAGGGAAAAAAGTGTTGAGAGAGACCCTGCCAAAGAATATCGGTCAAAATCTAGAGGACTTGAACCAAAATTAGATGATTTGCCTCCTGAAGAAAGGGATCTGCGCACTGTATTCTGTATGCAATTATCTCAAAGAATTAGAGCGAAAGACCTTGAAGAATTTTTCTCATCTGTTGGCAAAGTCAGAGATGTAAGACTTATCACTTGTAATAAAACCAGAAGATTTAAAGGTATAGCTTATATCGAATTTAAAGATGCGGAATCTGTACCTTTGGTAAGTTAGCTTTTTTTTAAATAATCGTTGGAAATATCTTTAGCTTCAAATGGTTTCATTATACAGTACAAAGATAGGTTTGAACACACTTTATGTACCAATGGACATACCTAAAATGGTCTCCACACAAAATTAAAAAACAACAGGTGCTATTGACAGTCATGCTCATTATTATAAACTTGAAAAAGAAAACTAACAAAAATTTGTTTATGTGGCAGAATTGCATCATAAGGTTATTGTTGTACCTATGAAATATGGATTTGTAGGTGTTCTAAAGATTTATCATGTTTAAATTTTAACTGGATTTACAGGCTTTAGGTTTGACCGGACAAAAATTGCTTGGAGTTCCTATTATTGTACAACATACACAAGCAGAAAAGAACAGGGTAGGCAATACATTGCCGAACTTAGCACCAAAGACCAGTAACGGACCGACGAGACTATATGTTGGTTCATTGCATTTTAACATTACAGAAGACATGCTACGCGGTATATTTGAACCTTTTGGAAAAATTGACCATATTCAGCTTATGACCGACCCCGAAACAGGAAAAAGCAAAGGATATGGATTTCTTACGGTAAGTAAAGCATTATTAAAGTCCGTCAAATCTAAGAAGTACTGATGGCAGTTCTGACAGATTGAAAAAAAAAAAGGGATGGGGTCAAATAAAGAATTTTATTATAAGTGGAAACTTGTAAATGGCCTTTTTTGGGTTCCGTAACCAAAGGGTAAAAACGGGACCATATTACTAAGACTTGCTGTCTGTCTGTCACCAGGCTGTATCCCAAGATCAGAGTTTTTCTGCTGCCACTATAACAACTAATACTAGAAACAAAATAAAATAAATATTTAAGGGTGTCCCATACAGTAAAAGCGTTTTTTTTTTTTTTTTCGATGTCAATAATGGCAACAGTGCCTACCACTTGAAATATTCACAAAATAATCGGTTGTATTTTTGGTTTATTAATGAATAATAAAATTTAAATGAAATAAACATTTAAAGGGGCGTATACAAAAAACGCCATTTTTGTCTATTTTGTTGTTGATCTAGTCATTGGCATGGAACATAAATGTCAAAAGGCATTTCTTAGATTTAATAGAATCAATACTGTTGCTAATACCGCAGTATTACTGCAGTTAAATAATCATTTAAATGGTCAAGTATACAAGTTAAATCATTGCAGTTCCACCATGCGGCTGATGCGAAGAAGGCGATGGAACAATTAAATGGATTTGAATTAGCTGGACGACCTATGAAAGTTGGCAATGTGACAGAAAGGACTGATGGCGGCTCTAGCACTCGATTTGACGCCGATGAGTTGGATCGTGCTGGTATAGATCTAGGTGCTACAGGACGATTACAATTAATGTTTAAACTTGCAGAAGGCACTGGATTACAGGTAACATTTTAACAATTTATATTCATTTTTTTTATATTTTTTTTATAATTTGTAAATATTATGACTAATAAATCTATATTATATTAATTACTAAGGATGAATTAGAATAATTCATTACCATAATAACTTTTTGCAATAAACATATTGTTTTTCATTACAAATATAATGGGTTGAAGGACTGATTTGATCATGATGAAATTTCGATCTGTCAATTACTGATACATTTGTAATGGTAAATTGCACTTTTATTTTATCAAATTTAAACTTCATAAATGTTGGTAGTTCAATGACCATTATAAAGTCACTAACTTCAAAATAGTTTATTTTTGTAATACAAGTGTTGAATTCATTTTAAGTCAACTTTGATCAGTTTTCCTTTAAAATTTATAAAAACTGATAACATACAACACATGAATATCAAAATGTATGGAGTAACCGAGTTATCCCTTTATACTTCAAAGTTATTCTCCTGTTTCTTGTACATGAGTAATCTTCTCACTGACTGAAAGATGACCAATTCATGATTTCTTGGGTTTTCGCCCTGGAATCCTGTCCTGATTTCACCTTTGTTCTATAATTATTCTTATTTCTCAATCTTGGCATATTACAAACATTATGTTTTACAGCAGCATGCAGATTTCAGAAAAAGGACAGATCAGTGCGAAGTTTTTAAAACTATTCTTGACATTGCTGAGTAATGTACAGTTTAAACTTGAAACACATTACTAGACATTTAATTTGATGTTATGAGGTTCTTTTCAAACTATAGTGTATTCCAGCAGTAATTTCTCAAAAGAGTATTTGTAATTACAAGCAAAGTTTTTATGAAATATCAGAGCAACTGTTGTGAAAATATTTATACTATAGTGTAAATGTGAATTGAGCCCGTAGATATTATTTTCTATTACTTAGGACCGGTTTTTCAATCCCCAGTTAAATCGTCAAATAGCTATCTGGCCAGTAAAATTATCTGGCTGTTTATCAGGCCAATAAATACTTTCAGTTTTTCAATAGTATATTAACAAGAGAATAGCTATCTGTGGTTTATGCTAGCCAACTTCACACTGTTTATGTGCAAGTGAGATGCACAGATACAGAATTCAACGAGTGAGACAAGAACAGCAACACAACACGTTTGACATTTTACTTAAATTGCAATACAAAAAATAACCCAAGTTCGCCGAATTGGTCGCTTGCTTACAGCCCATACCATACTGTTTAACGTAAAATATATTGAATTTGTGTTCTTTTGTGGTATAAATCTCACATCATCAAAATAATGAAATTAGAAAACAAAAATTACTTCAACTGATGTTGAACACAATGCAATTATTATTCAATAGTATTGTTGTAATTATGTTTATTTTTTTACAAAGTTAGCTAATGTGTGATTTAAAATATTCTAATATTAGGTAGATATATCCCGTGTTGAACTTCTTCGTGTCTACCCTATGACTTAGGTAATGAATTAACTACTGACCTGTTGTAATTAATCTGATGATTTTATTCTCAATCAATGAAAGCTACTCGATTTCAGCTATAGTACGCGGCAAATAAGTTGAACCAAAATGGCCTTCGTCGCTGTGGTTATGCGAAGTCCCGCGCACATTTTAAGGTCTGAATCGACCAGAACAGACCTTAAAATGTGTTACTGCGCATTGGAGGCAGATCCCCATTTTGGTTCAACTTATATGACGCGTTGTACGGTATCTTTTATCCATAATAATTATCTACAAATTACAGTACTAACCCATTTAAATCATAATACTCGTACCAACACGCACAAATGAATGCAACTATCAAATATAACCTAAAACGTCATACATAACGGAGAGATAGGACCCTAACCGGCCCTTAAAGAAGCAGGTAACTTTATTCGTCCGTTAGAGACTTTGTTCGACAGTTAACTACTATCCGACAATTGAAAAACTCAGAATCTTGCTATCCATCGAATAAAGGCGTTGTTTATCTGAGGATTGAAAAATCGGCCCTTAAGGTTTCAGCTGTAAGCTTGCATGTGTGTAATCATTTTAGTCAGAGGATTGATAATAATATTGGTTGTTACATAACCCAAACAGCGGTGATTCTTGTTATATTACTAATCACAAGATGGGCTTGATTTCAGATTCCTCCGGCTGCAGCATCAGTATTAATGGGTGCTGGTTCCGCCCTGGTTACTCCACAACCACAAGTAGCACCTCCTATTGCAACACAATGTTTTATGCTCAATAATATGTTTGATCCAGCATCGTAAGTGTAATTTTATGTATTTATTATCATATAATTTTGTTAGTGGTAGTAAGACACCAATTGTAAAGGGAATGTATTAAGGTATTGGTGGAATCATCAGATATAGAAAGAAATATTAAGCTGAACTTGCAAAATTTAAAAGCGTTTTGCTCAAATTGAAAAATATTTTAGTGTTAAGGGGCAGTTCAAGTATTACGTAGGCAGATTTTTTGCAAATATTAACACACCTCCCCCTTGTCAGCAAAAGTAAGCAAAGCTCTCATCCCCCTCCCCCCCCATTCTTACGTTTACTAGCTGTATGCGTTTTTTAATGTAGAGTACATTATTTAATTTATGATTAGTTAATTTAATGAACAAAAGTTACAAGTCTAAAAGTAAGGAATAGGCTTGAAATAGAGAAACTAAAAAATCAACTTTTATTATGGCATATTAATTCAACCCCTGTAGTTCTTACGTAATATGTGCTTGAAGAGCCCTAACCAATACAAGTGGAGCAGTGCAATCCAAAAACTCGGATAATTTTTGGATTGGGCTGCTCCAAGACTGGTCAAAGTACGAAAACACGAAAGAAACAATAGGATTTTGGTTTCGTGAAGCTAGGTTCAGACTGCGGTAACGTAACATGCAAGGTAACATGAAAGGAGCATTAACAAGGCGTCCACACTATGGGAATTCTATTACAATGCATGATAAATATGCGGCAATGTGGACGGCAAATTCTTACATTTCTCGTTACATTAGTTAACCAGCTAGTTAATACAATTATTTTTGCTGAACGACTCAATAAACAACAGTTCAAGTACCTGCATCTTTTAAGGCGAGACATGTCATGCGTATTTTAGACGTTCAATGCCTAACAGTAAAACACTACAACTTTGTAGAAAATGTCGACTAGCGCCTACTATAAAAAATACTAGCTTCTGCCAGCGGCTCCATCCGCGTCAAAGTAGGTTTCTACATACAAACTTCCAACCCCCCTTTTAGGGGGTGGAGTTTCGTAAAATCCGTTCTTAGCGGATGTCTACACCCTGTAAGAAACCTACCTGCCAAATTTTAAGTTTGTAGGTGTTATAGTTTCTGAGATTTCGTGATTAATCAGTGAGTGGGCATTTCGCTTAAATATATATTATAGATAGATAATGGACTATTTGTTGGTTTTTCATACCCATTTCACAGAAAGCTTACATTTTATAATTATGGAAACAAGACTTGTAGAGTTGCACTTGATACACGCCACGTGACGTCGTTCTACGTACAAATCAGGCGTACGCGATACACTTGTGCGTCTGTCGGTCTAATGTAGTTCTAGCTTTATTTCCATTACACCTTAAAGAATTATGGTTGATAAAACAATTCCTATTTATTGTTTTCAGGGAAACAAATCCAAGCTGGGATATTGAAATAAGAGATGATGTCATTAGTGAGTGCAATAAACACGGTGGAGTATTACACGTTTATGTAGATAAAGCATCTCCACAAGGAAACGTCTACTGCAAATGTCCAACGATAGCGACAGCGGTGGCGTCAGTGAACACCCTGCACGGGCGGTGGTTCGCCGGGCGCGTCATCACGGCGGCCTACGTGCCACTTGTCAACTACCACTCTCTATTTCCTGATGCTATGACAGCGCTCACACTGTTGTTGCCGTCCCGACAACGATAAACTACAGCAATAAGCATTTATTTTTAATATTTTGGTCTTGAGTGTATACTGATTATAATATCTAGTGATGACCTAATTCTAGATAATAAAGTTATTAATATGTAAACTATTTCTGAGTATAATTTGTAGTGTAGTCTCACAACAATTCCTGTGCATTTATCATAATTATGAATTTATGATGGGTCAAACTTGACTCGAGAATTATTACTAACAACCTGCAGAATCGTGAAGACAAAATATTTCGTGGTAGTCATATTGGATGTACCAATAAAAAACCGGCCAAGTGCGAGTCGGACCCGCGCGCGAAGGGATCCGTACCATTGACCAGGTAAACAAAATAGGCAAAAATGACGTTTTTTGTATGGGAGCCCCCCTTAAATGATTATTTTTATTATTAAAGTAAAAATACAACTGAGTCTTGTGAATATTTCAAGAGGCCCATTATTAATATAAAAGCAAAAAAATCGCGTTTGTTGTATGGGACTTGGGAGCCACCCTTAAATTTTATTTTATTTTTTGTTGTTATAGCGGCAACAGAAATATATAATTTGTGAAAATTTTAACTGTCCAGCTATCGCGGTTCTTGAGATACAGCCTGGTGGCAGACATCAGTCTTAGTAATAGGGTCCCGTTTTTACCCTTTGGGTGCGGAACCCTAAAAAAAAACTTAAAATAGTAACAAAGTAAATATTTCTCAGTTATGAGAAAGAAAATTATAATTAAGGAAGCGACCCTGGACCGTGTTTTAGGGTTCTGTACCCAAGGGTAAAAACGGGACCTTATTACTAAGACTTTTTTATCCAACTCGCTATTATGAATAGTACCTAGCTTTATTGTAAATTAATGTAGATTATTTGTTACCTTGGATACCATTAATGAATTTAACAAATAATCTACAAAACTTATAAATTATTTTCAAATACAATTCAATGTACATAAGCAATTTCTAGACGTTATGTATAATTGCTAGTTAATCACATTGTAACAAACCGTTTATTTTGTGTTATTCATATTTATTATTTTAGCGCATATTTTACTTAGTTTATTGAGTCTACCCAGAAAGAATAAAGAAGGAAAAACACGGTTTGTGGGTTATTTTTTTTATTGTACATTATTTTGTTCAGTTCTTTCATTCAAACTGCTCTAATCCAATCGATTTCCAATGTTGCTGGGCCTTTCTGCTTTACTGGTTGATAAACTCCACCATACATTTGAATACCAAGACTTGTAATCTGAGACAAATCCAATGTTTCGTTATTGGTTACTCTTTTACCTCTGTAGTAAGCTTTAAACTCGGAGAATTTGAGATTACGAATGGCAAAGTCATCCCTTGGGGCCTGAAAATATTTAAACATTAATTAATAACTTCATATACCTAACAAATATCTAGGTAACTGACTTTAAAGATTTGCAAAATGGCTACAGAGTGTGTTGGTTGACCAAAAAAAAAACCAAGGCTGGTCCAACTAGTTAGTAACAATTATTGCAATAGGTAGGTAGTTACTAATTAATTATCGATTAATATACAGTTTGCTACGCTGTTCGCCGATGAAAAACCGTTACGAGGATAAAAAACCTGATGTCCTTTATAAGCAGGTAAGGTGAGTAGGGAATCGAATCCCGCAAACGCCGGATGTCGCACCTTTTATGAGGGATTGTTTTTTTTTTTTTTAAGATTTAGACGACGCGCTGGTCAGACTATGTATGACCCAGCACAGCGATGTAAGAACTATACATAGAATTCGTTTAAGTAGAAAATAATTTTGTTTCCAATTTTTTCACAACAGCAAAATTTTTAAATTTCTTGATTCCATTGTGGTAAGTTGAACGGAACTAATCAATATAAATAAATATTTAATGAAATCACCCCCTTTAAAGTGGAGGGGGAGGATGTGTCAGACTTTTACTGACTAAAACCACATCTGTTTGGCCGCAGATTTCCTTTTTTTAAAATTCCCTTCGGCCGTAGCGGGCAGCGACCCTGCTGGGCCCATACGGTTTTGCTGGCATATCTTTGAGGTGTATGTGGAACACTACGCGCCGTCGACGACTCGGGCTCGGTCCAGACGGTATACCTTACGGTCGGACGACGAGCTACTCATTGCTCGTCGTCCGCAAACCTGCGCTTGCCGTGGCCGTCCCCTTCGCTAGCATTAGTTCTTCGCTGAAGGAGCCGACCGCCTCCCAATCCATTCCCTCTCGCTCCAGACCATGACCTGAACGGCCTGGATCGAGTTTTTGTAATTACTGCTTATAATTAATAAAAATCTTTTTTCGCATTTGAGTTCGATACCCGGGTCAAACTTACCACTTGTCAAAAATAACTACCTATCTTTTAAAAAGTATCAAACGTCCTTTGAGGGTCTTTTCTAAATTACGCCCTGTATAATTCACAAACATCCAGACCTAGAACTATTTGTAGGCCAAACAAATCTTCGTTCCGTGCGAAAATCAAACCCGCGATACGCAGTGCAACAGCATCACTGAACCACTGCGCTAACCGTTCCGTCAAACATCAAGTAGTTTACTACAGGTTCACATAGGTATGTCACATAGAGAGGGAGAGGTGTTCCAGTCACCTGGAGCGACAGAAAATTTCTTACCTTTTTGTCCCAAAGTGTAGTGTCATGCAAATTAAATTAATACCTTTAACCAAACAACATTATAATGTATATTACCTGAAAATATTGTTCGAAAGAGTAGTTAGGTTCGTCATTTAAACCTTTATGCCGTAAAGTAACTTTGAATCCATTAAACTGTCCTTGGCCTCTACACTTAATTTGTAGTTTCGTGTGGCCCGTAAGGTTATATGTCTGAATAGCCCTTATACCAGCAAATCCGGCACCGTTTAGTTGAGGATTCAAAAGTGCAAAAAATATAGCTCGTCTGAAGCCAATATTTTTATGAATGATTAAAATGGCCTTGGACATGCCGACATCCCGTACGGTATCAGATTGTTCTTGCCAAACATCGACGTCATCGTTCTTTGTGAAATCAAACAGATACAGGCCGTCGTCATCTTGTTGGCTAGTGCTGTAAATAGAAAATTATTATTAGGAGATACCTACTAAAGAGAGTATTAAGTTAGATGTGTATACAGTGTGACTTGTTTGCATATTTCATAGTTGATCGTTTATTAAAACCAAAAATTGGCGATAAATTAAAAGTCATCTGCATTAGGACAGCAGATCTACTTACTATACAAAATTTGGACAGCGATCAATAATAAAAAAACGCCTAGTTTTATTTATTTATTTAACTTCATGTACAATAGTGGTACATAGGCGGACTTAATGCAACAATGCATTCTCTACCAGTCCACCTTTGGGTTAAAAAGACAAAACTGTGGTAGGTGTGCACAATAAATAAGTAACAGATATTTCAAATATAATATAGTATCAATAAAATTAGTTACTTACTTATAATAATAAAATACGTATATATATATATATGCTAATATTATAAACTAATAAATACTATGATATACTTATATCAAATCAAAAAATTGACGAAGACCGAACTAAAGTTGAGAGCACTTCAAGTTAGTTACGAATTATTTTAGTTTTGGTTCTACAATCTGATCATCTAATTGATCAAATACCGAACATAGAAGCTAAGTACCTACGACTGGACTTTACACTTCAATTTACACATGTGGATATTTTTAAAGACGAGTCAATTAACTAAGTATGTAAACAAATATCTACTAGTCTGTTATTATCGTTGAGTGTTACTTAACTTTCATTATCGGAGATATCGTCAACGTCGTTATTTTCACTTAGCCCGCACGTGTTACTTTCGATAGCAGCCATTTTGACAAGTCAGGAATGAAGTCAGAGGTTAGCTTATCAAGTGACGACTACCTAATTCTAAATGATAGCAAATGGTTACCGACACAATTCAAAATACGACGGCATCCAGGTTTATTGCGCGAAAAATATAAGGATAATAACGACTGATAGGTATTGATCTGCTGATAGGTTACATAAATACTATTAACCTACCTAAGTACCTAGACTACTTACTTAGTACTTATAAATTAAGTGGACCCTGACAGTGAACCTATCTTTGAAAGTAGTTTGATGAAGGCACCTTTAAAAAATAGGTAACTACGATTCATAAATACAGCAAACAAAGATAGTCCACGAGCACGATAGCCTATAGGTATAGGTACTTAGGTACTTAACAAAAACAAGGGTCTTGCTCTTGATAGGATATGTTAAGTAGGGATCACGCGAAAATTACCTACCTACAGTAGAAAACTGTCTGAGTAGCGACCTACTTAGGCCGGAAATGTAGGTAGGTAGGTACCTACTTATCTAAATAGAGTTAACCTAGAAAGGAGAAACGGGTTCTAAGAGTTAAAATTTTGTTTTGAAGAATGTTTATTTGTTTAGAACATCAACAACAACAAAATAATATTTTCTGGCCTTGGCCTTTGTACAAAACAGCTGAAGATAATAAATCACTTGCCGCGGCCTTGCCTTTGTGAAGGGCCTAACTAAACTTGACAATGGAAAGGAGCATGCGCTGTCGACAAGCATAGAGCAACGCGTGTTGACAGAAATGTTTTGATCCAAGAGGGGAAAAGAAAAATGTCGTCTATCCGTGTAAGAACAAGAAGGTATAAGTTCCTACGTATTTGTGTATGAGATCCTGTACCTAACAAACCTACCTAACTAGTAACAAATACCTATACATTTACACATATAGGTACTTAGACTAAAACACTCAAAGGAATCTCAGGCCCGGTATTGATGAAAATCTAGCCAGAAATTTAATCTGTTGCAGAGATGATTTCAGAACAAAAAACACCTATCAAACAAATCATACAGTCGCTCTAATTTTAAAAATTCACACTAGTTATGTAGGTACTTACAAATAAATGATAAAACTAGAGTTTCATTTCACGCTCTTATCTATGGAACTCCCAGTTGGAAAATTCTTTAAGCATTTGATAGCCCAATTCTTCCAATTCTTGAGGAAAATGGTAGATTATAAATATAGCATTATGGCCCTTATTAGAAACGTAGTGCTTACATTCTCTTTGCTTACCAGAAGTTGACGAAAAAAATAGCACATAATAGAACGCTACGCGAAAAATTAATTGATAGGGTGGGCGGCCAAACCGTAGGACACAGATAACTATTACAAATTCACGCCGCATTTTCCAATGGTGGTAAGTAGTTTATCTGTAAGTAGGTACGGTTAGCAACGATATCCGATTAAATCGTTCACATTAAATTGGCACAAAACACTGCATTCCAGCTGGTCAAGATTACCGAAACTCATGTGCTGCCTCTACCTATGTAAATATTCCAACATAGTTACAAAAGGTGTGATCAACTGGAAGGAGTAGAAACTTTAAAAAAATGTGGAGTAAAAAAATACTATGACTAATTAGGTGGGTACCTACAAATATACAGACGAGAGTTTTAATACTAAAAATGTACCTACTTATCTATTTTAATAATATTCAAGTATTTATGTTAGGTGTCATGCCATTCTGCCAGCTCTGTTCGTATAGAAACAAAAACTCATCTATTTTTTAGCCTTTCAACAGAAAAGCGAATAATTTGGTCGTGTTTCTGTTTTATCATATCCAAACGTTACATATTATTATGTACCTAGGTAGTCCTACTTACACACTTTCCGAAGCTGACCAAATACTCTAACTCAAAATGTTGTTTGAATTAATATTAATACTAACCTGTTATCACATACACCGTAAATGAGGATAGAACAAAGAAATAAATATATTGCACATATCACTTTGCTACTAAACATTTTTATACTTTTATAAATTAAAATGACTCAGTCAAGGATATATTTTTAGGCGCTATTGCTTCAACTACGCTGTGTCAAATACTTACTAATAACTACGTAGGTACTCGTATGAATTATCTGGTAATACATTTATTTGAATAAACAAAATGAATTATATAGTAATAATGAACATTTGACACTGTTATCTTTTAGTAATGTTATTGACGTCGTGAGTCTTGCTTGACTTGGGTTTTACACCAATAAGTGACCGTTACGTATTGAGAATGTATTCATTACAAAAGTGGTAGTTGGTAGGTACTTATCTGTGTATTTGTGTCTTGACCTGCCACCTCTCATGTAGGTATACCTATGTAAACTGCACATGGGTGTAATTACAGCTGGCATGTCTTGGTTACCGGCTCTGACATTATTTGATATATTAATTCAAATACATATTTATGTAAGTTGAACCATTTGCTGTGGTTCCGCACGGCCCCCCACTTCGATTGGGACCCGAAAATCAGTTAATGCCCATTCAAGGTCGACCGCCATGGTGGTCCAACTAGTGTGATGAGTATTATAACCATCGATCACTAATAAATTATGACCAATTTTCGGGTCTCAGTTCGACTGAGACCCGAAAATTGGTGAGGTCTGCGCGTAGCTGTTGCGGATGGTTCAACTTATTTGCCGCGTACTATACCCCCTTTTCTAAGGGACCTATTTCATTGTGAGAAGTATAGGTAACCAATTAATGCAGTTCTGCACTTCATGTAGGTACCTACTCCCAAAATCACACGTTTAGGCCGGTTTTAGTGCTCGACCGACCGTCGGTGCGTACCATCGTTCCTGACGATACGCATAACCGATAGTCAGTTTTTAACGTTCAGTGCTCTCCTGATCGACCAGACTAGCCGGACTGGTACAGTCACAAACACCTACAAATCCTAAATTGACGCGGTCGGCCCACCGATCGGTGTAGCACTGTTTCCATAGCGCTTCGGTCGACCGATAGCACGCAGACACGCTTGAACGACGATCCTCGTACGCAGTGTAACCCTAAGTGGACGGATTTTCCAAATTAGTTTTGATGTTGACATAACACAACTATCCATTCGGTTGGGTCTAAGTTCTTTATGACTCGTACAAATAAGAACAAAAGGCTCTCTGATTCAACTCTCGAGCTCATGAAAAAGAGGCGTGAGATGATTCTGCAGTCTTCAGACTATGCGTGCGTAGCCTAAGAGACGGATTTCCAAGTCGTTGAAACGCGACCTCCGTCACTTTTAATACTGGAAAAATCAAAGACGCAATTGAGCAAAATTAAGGGCTAAAAGCTATTTGTAAGAGATCTGTTTATTGGACAAAGCCAGCTCACAAAACTGAAGACCGACGATGCCAAAGTCATATCGGTCAAAACGGAGCTTCTGGGAGAGATCGAGATTTATAGACAATTGCACATACACGTAATTTACTAAACCCGCTGCAAATTTAGCAAAAACGGCACAGGTATGGAGCAGAGGTATAGTGGTACTCTTTTTTAAAAAGGGCGACAATGTCCTGCTCAAGAATTACAGACCCATCTCGCTTCTGAGCCCTGTCATTGCCCTACAGTCATCACGAATCGTTCCGCACGCAGGTTCAAAGACTTGTAGCGTCCCAAACAAGCCGGATTTAGAAAAGGCTTCGTCACCGTGGACCACATACATACCTACACTACGGCAGATTATACAGAAGACCGAGAAGTACAATCTGCCTCTCTGCTTAGCGTTTATGGACTACGAGAAAGCCTTAGATTCAATTGAGATTTGGACTGTGTCCCTCCAACGGTGTCAGATTGACTATCTGTAGGTACATCGAAGTGCTGAAGTGTATGTACGAAAACGCCACAATGTTTGTGTGAGAATATCGAGAAGCTCAGCACAATTTGCTCTATGGCCTCAGTACAGCTTCTGAAAGAGTGCGTCTCAAAATGAACATGGACAAAACTAAAGTCATGATAAATTGCCATGTAGAACCCACCCCTACCAAGACCAGAGACTACACACTCAAAGTTGTGGACGATTATGTTTAGTTGGGTAGATCTAATTTCGAGAAAGGTCAACCGTCGAAACCAACTCGGTTGGGCGGCGCGGCGTTCGGGAAGCTTCATCTTATCTTCTCGTCGTCCAACATACGTGTATCAAGACGAAAATCTCTGACCAGTGCGTATTGACAGTGATATGGCTCCGAAACGTGAGGATATCCGCAGGAGAACCAAGGTAATCGACATAGCGCAAAGATTCGCCACAGTCACAGAGCACGTTACTCGAAAACAGCCGTTGGGGCCGAAAAGTTATGGAGTGGTGACCGCGTACCGGAAAACGCAGAGTTGGAAGGTCTCCTACAAGGTGGACTGATGACCTGGCAAGGGTTGCAGGGATAAAGAATATAATAATAATAATCCGATGGATGCGAAACGTACAGGATTGTTCAATGTGGCGACACTTGGTGGAGGCCTACGTCTTTCGGTTGAAATAATGATGCTGATAATTTGATACAAGTCGAGAAAGTTTGTCATTGTTACCGAGCCGTAGGCGAAAGTATATATGGAGCCGAATACTGCAGTGACCCACGTATATCAAATGACGTTTTTCAATTCAATTACGAAAAACTAAATAAACAGGGACTCGTGGGGGTTGACGTGCGCTTCGTGGAGGTCTCACCGCGCCCAACCTGATACGATAAATGTGATAAAATTTGTGATACGGGCGAACACGCGCACTTTTCCGTAGTAGTGCGAAAAACGGTAAATTGCGTGCCTAAAAGCGATTGGGATACGAGCGGTTTTCACATTTTAATGCACAAAGTTTGTTATCGCGACAAAGCCGGAATTCGCACGAGCCGTAGGCGAGTGTTATGTAGCCGAGGGCTGCAGCCGCTGCAGTGACAAAGCACTTGTGTCTAATGACGTTTTTCAATACACTTCGACTCGTGGGGGTTGACCCGCGCCCCGTGGGAGTCGATGCGCGCTCAGCCTTTTTTTTCTGCACTAGTGCGGAAAACAGTCCATTGCGTGCCTAAACGCAGTAGAATAAGAGCGGGTTTTTGAGTAAATATATGAAAATATTTTATAGACCATAAAAAATAAGCAAATAATTAAGATATGAGAATCATTTATTTAAATATTATTTCCCACCACCAGTAGTTACACTGCGCTTTATGAACCCAATATTTCTTAAGTGACGCACAATAAAAGGTGTAGCAGTCAGTGTTATTGCTATCCTGAAAGGAGCAAAAAATTTATGTACAGTATATGCTACAACAAAGGTGCCTGCGTTTGATGATGCTGCCTTCAATATAGTGCCTTCACTTATGTTGAAATACTTCAGCACTGCCACTAAATCGACGCCACTGAAATCAAAAGATAAAGATTTGTTTAACCTACCCTAATAAATTATAATTATTTTAGTTTTAATAATATCATTATATAATAAAATAAAAAATGCATAATGAAATAGCTGTACTTAAATGGATTGTGAATTATGAGATTGTTATAGCAGTACAACATACCTAGATATTAGAAGATAGCAGGACCCCAATGATATCAGTGAAATACAAACATGAAATACAATCACTGTTGAACCATATTCTTTGATAGCCCTTTTCAACTTTTCTTTAGGACTCAGTGGAGGATTAGTATCTGTACTCATATATCTTGTGCCAACAGCTATGCTTTGAAAAAAGGTAAACAGAATATTAATATTGTATCTAAACTTGCATTTCCTTTAATACAGAGAGACAAAAGTTGTAATTCGCATTCAAAAAACTTTCACTGAAGTGAATGTGAGCTACACTACTGCACAGTGGCACCAGATGTTTTATGACAAAACAAGAATTTTCACAAATTCAATTGTCTTTATTTGAGCCAGTTTTTCATACATGCACATCCACGGCAAACTATGCCAGCTAAGCTATGTAAATTTTAAAAACTGGTTCCACTATGCGAGCTAACTTACTTTAGTTGGCGGTGGACAATCGGCTTTAAGGTGGCGGACAGAAGTCAGTCATCAATAAACTGACACATACACAAGACCAATTTTTATTTATTTAGTCAAATATTTATTAATACAAGCTAGCTAACATATTTCATCTTGGAGTTATATCTCATAAAATGTGCAAATACGGAATCAATATTATTGTGTTTAGTAAAATTGTCAGAATTTCAATAATCAATTCAATTCAATAAAGGAATTAGGAGCATGGCAAACTCCAAACAAACTCCGAACAAAATGATTGTAATTTGGCTAGGGGGACAGGTGACAGAAATAGTAGCAATTGGTGACCTGCCACATAATTTTCACAATGCCAGATACCAAATAAAGCAAATGATATTCATCCTAATTATACATAGCACATACATAAATCACGTGACAGGCATGCTGTGTGACCCCAAGGCCAGGTTTCTATTTTTTTTCCACTAGAAATTCACTTATAAGTTTTTAGCATTTTGTAGGTCAGTGAAAACTTGTATATTAATAAATATGATTAACGACTGTAACATAATTATTGTAAAATTATATAAAATCATCTCATGAGAGATTAGATGTTAATTTTTGAGAAATAATCGATTTACATAAGTCATAGCTGTTTTTTTTTAAGCAATGTATTGTATTAATGGATGGAAAACATGCTTATTGGATTACATTAACATGCTAAATGTAATAAGACACACAGTATTTCTGCATGCATGGGATTAGCCAGGATTTTGGTAGCTAAATTAAAGGCAAAATTTCTACCCCAGATCTCAAATGTGAAGCAAACTGTAGATATTTCTAGCATTTTATTCTTACCAATATAATAAGTAAGGAGCTGCTGGCTATGCCCGTGCTTCATAAATTCGTGTAACATGCATTATTACAGAAGCTACTTTGTATACACTCAGTCACATGCACAAACCAAGTGATATCTGAATTCCATACAGTTACTGTTATCAATGACACAATATATTAAGCCTTTTTTGCCAATTTAAAGAAGAAAAGGATAATACCATGTGTGCAAATTAGTATCTAGTAATAATAGTATTAGTATACTTAGGTTTTGATTTTTTTATTGATGTACATACCGTCTTTAGATACTCTTGCACGATACTCATTTCTCAGTGTCAAATAATGAGCACTATGAAGATGGTCAGACAAATACTTGTGCCCTTGACCCCACTGTGATCCAGGCATGTTAAGATGTGTATGATTACCACTGAAGGGGCTGGGAACATTGCTTTGCATGGAAGAAGACAAACTGACAGCTCCACGGCAATCATACTTGTTAACATGAGGATCTGACTGTACAGTTATGTCAATCTTTCCCAGATCAATCTGTTTTTTGTAACAAGAACTGATAACTGGACCGGAGATATCTCGTTCTCTCAGTGGCGAAAATCTACCCATTTCTGCAGCATTTATATCGACTACGTTCGTCGGCAATTTTAATGCTGCGGCCGGGGGGAATCTAAGACCATTTGTGACGTGTATAAGGTTAATATCCTGGGTTACTCCACCTGGAAAGGTTGAACAAAGGGTGAATAAGTCAATTCTGGTGTCATGTCCCTTTGTAAGTATACAATAAACAATCCACAAGGTCATGTTCAACAAAACTTACCAAACAATGGGTTTGCCAATGGTTTAACACTGAAATAACTGTTCGTTCGTGTATAAATTTTAAACATTTTGGATAGTATGGACACTGTATATAATACGTGTTTCAACGAACGGTAAATCTGGAAATTACCCGTTTATTTTTTTACCGAACACGTAACGACACCGACTAGCTTGACAGCAGAAATAAGTGACAGCCGTGACAGATGACAGCATAGATAATACATATGATGACAGCAAACTAAAAGTAAAACATTTTGTACATGTACAAAAAGTTTTACTTTTAGTTTGTACTTTAATTTAAAAATATATGTATATTCATTTTACTGTTAATTCTCGCTAAAGCATCTATTACACCACTCGATATTCCGCACAAGTTGTACAGACTTTAAGACAAGTTTACTCCCGAGTAAGACAGTCTGAGCCTTATTACACTACGCGACGTCGACAAAACCGGTCGTTTTATCGAGTGGTGTAATAGATCCTTACAGTTCGTACGTGTTATTGGCAAAATTGTGGTGTCTCTTCCACAAAGGCCTATATTATTATTATACTCTTTGACAAAGGCCATTAATGAAGAGTTGAAGTTGACATTAATTTTATTTTTTATTTACCCTTAAAGCCATAGTCTTTCGACCATAATACCCGTGTTTTTTTGTCATAAGCTTTTATTGATTTTAACGTTAGACTCTGTGCGATAAAAGAATGGTCGTGGCGTTAAATGAAACTGACAATAAAGTTTATAAGGAACCCAACCCAGCCATCCGTCAAATGCCAAATGTCATTTCGTGGCTTGCAACCAGAAGAAGACCACAAAAAAAAAAACTCTTTACAAAAACAAATACAACCGACTTCAAAAAACACTAAAAAGTGAAAAATAACTTTAATTTCGGAAGTCGGTGTTACTATAATAGTTTGGTCTCTTCTTTATTAAACACCGACTTCCGAAATTAAAGTTATGTTGCACTTTTTAGTGTTTTTTGAAGGCGGTTGTATTTTTTTTGTAAAATTTTTATTCCTCACTTTTTAGTTGTAGTACCAGCTAGCAAATTTATACTGATTTATTACAGAATTCCTTACCCACCTTCCGGCTTCATCATCAGATTAATTCTATATATCCCCTCCTCTTCTTCTTTCAGTCAGTTACCTACCGACTACATGTATAAACAAAGCAATTTTACTCGTTACGACAGTTCTGCTTTGATTTTTTGAAGAGTTCCGTTCAATATCTTCGAAGTTCATCATCAGATCAAAAAAATATTCTTATGGTACCAACTCGGTTCAAAGAAAAGAAAAATTTTCATAATCGGTCCACAACTGACCGAGATATCGGTGAACATGAACCGACAGTTCTTCTAAAATTTTTTATAATAAAAATAATCGGATTCCTGTAAGGATCGAGCGAAGTATATTCCAGGGTGATAGTTTAAGTCCGCTTTGGTTTTGCCTAGCCTTGAATCCTCTAAGCACACTGCTGGAGAATTCAGGTCTAGGCTATCGGTTGAAGAGAGGTGGTCAGGTTATATCTCACCTTCTTTACATGGATGACTTGAAGCTTTTTGTCCCTAACAACCTGCAACTGATGGAGCTACTGAAGGTAACTGAAACCTTCAGTAGTGCCATCAGGATGGAGTTTGGTGTGGACAAATGTGCGGTCATGCATGTAAAGCGAGGGGAGATTGTGGAATCTGTGGGCACTCAACTCACGGATTCCATAAACCTGAGATCTCTCTCTCCAACCGAAACCTATAAGTATTTGGGTATGTCGGAAGCCCTAGGCATCAATATCACTGACATGAAGCAATCGTTGGAGGAGCGTTTCTTTGGACGCCTGAAGAAGGTTTTCAATAGCCTTCTTTAAGGCGGAAACAAGGTGCGCGCCTTCAACAGTTGGGTCATGCCAGTATTGATGTACACTTTCGGCGTACTCAAATGGACTCAAACGGAACTTGACGCCTTGGATAGGCGGGTCCGAACACTGCTGACTGCATACCGAATGCATCACCCACGATCGTCGGTGATGAGACTGTATATCCCGCGGAAGTGTGGCGGTCGAGGTTTTTTAAATGCTATGACCCTACACAACCGCGAGGTATGCAGTCTCAGGGAATATTTCCTAGCTGCCGACGTGGGTATATGCATCGAGATGTAGTGGCAGTGGACAAGGGACTCACCCCGCTCTCCTTGGCTAACGAGAACTGGCGCAAACCGGTAGTGCTTGACACTAACGATCGCAGGGAAGTATGGTAGAGGAAGGAACTTCACGGACGCTTTTTCCGGGCCCTTCACGAGCCCGATGTAGACCAATTGGCGTCCGTAGCTTGGCTGCGTTTCGGTGACCTCTTTGGGGAAACCGAAGGTTTTATCTGTGCAATTAATGACGAATAACTACCGGAGATTTATTGTGAAGGATGGCACGGTTGAAATCTGCCGGGCATGTCACCGTCCGGGAGAATCAATTCGTCACATTATCTCCGGTTGTTCTTGTCTTGCTAACGGCGAGTATTTGCATAGGCACAACCTTGTAGCCAAGATTATCCATCAGCAACTTGCTTTGAAATACTCTCTTGTGGGATCGGAAGTGCCATACTACAGGTATGAGCCCGACCCAGTTCTTGATAATGGTCATATCACTTTGTACTGGGATCGGTCCATCATCACTGACAGGACTATTGTAGCCAATAAGCCTGATATAGTGGTGGTGGACCGAAACGAGAGGCGTGCAATGATTGTTGACATATCCGTTCCGCAAGACGAGAACCTCGTGAAAGCCGAGAAAGATAAACAAATCAAGTATATTGACTTGGCTCGCGAGGTTGTCGACATGTGGGAAGTGGATTCGGCGGTCATTGTACCGATAGTCGTGTCGGGTAATGGCTTAATAGCTAAGAGCCTCGACCAACACCTTAGGAGGCTCTCGTTAGGCGGCTGGATCAAGGGCTTGATTCAGAAACCGGTACTCCTGGACACGCTCGCATTGTTAGGAGGTTCCTTTCTCTGGAGCCCTGACCGCCGGTAGCTTGGACCCTGTTCCCGATACCGGTGGGATACTATTTTTTATATTTTTAAATGTTTTTTATTTTGTATTCAAATTTTTTAAAATATAATTTATATGTGTATTAATAAATAAAGACAATAATAATAATTGGCACTCTACGTTTTAATTACTATATTCATAATAGTAATTAAAACGTAGAGTACGTTTTGTTTTGCAACTTTCTTTCAGCCCTTTGCTAACCCAATTTTGCTTTTTTTTATTTCCAATTATTATTTTTACCTTTACTTTCGGGAAGCAAAATTGATAGAATAGGCATATCATTCATGAAAAGAAGTAAATGCTCTGTTTATAGTTCATAGTTTTTTTTGAAGAGTTTCATCATATATCTTTGAAGTTTATCATCAGATCAAAACAATTTTTCTATGGGACCAATTCGGAAGTATAGTCTTTCAATTAAAACAAAAATTTTCAAAATTGGTCCACAATTGACCGAGATATCGGTGAACATACATAAAAAAAAAAACTACATACAGCCGAACATAGAACTTCCTCCTTTTCGAAGTCGGTTAAAAATAGGAAAAGTGATCGGTTCCTCTGTCAATCACTACAATTCTTAACTATGTGGTGGTAATTTGCAAATAAAATAGCCGAATATAACAACAATAAAATATAACTTATTATTCAATATGATAAAATATACATTATAACACAATAAATTAGAAATTCTACTTAAACTGTAAATCAGAAACTAACGCCACGTGATCGGAAGGGAAAACTACACTCGGCAACGCTGTGTGTAATTTTAATTCTTCTACAGATGGAAGAGGGACCACCTGAAAAATATTAACATGTGTTTAATAAATATATATTATGTCATCATCTATATCTACGAATATTCATTGATATAGATTACAGAGTGCCTAGTGCGAGTTTGTTTTACTTTAACGCGATCGACCAGTTTATGACGCTAGGTGCTCCGATTGGCCTGCTCCAATGTCTTAGCCAATCAGTGAGTCAAATGCTGTAAACGTTTCGTTCTCGCACTCAGTACACAGGCTTCTTCATTTGCTTTCATGTTCTTCAATAATTCCGAGCTATTACTAGGTTTAATTGGCGCTAAACCTAGTAATATGCTAGTAATAGTCCTGGAAATACTTTTAGATCGCGTTTAATTGGCATTAAACCTAGTAATAGTCCCCGAAACACATTTAGATCACGTTTACTTGGCAATAAACCTAGTAATAGTCCCAGAACTACATTTAGATCGCGTTTTGGAATAAGGCAGTAAGTGTGTGTGTGAGAGTGTTTAGGCTTAAACTAAGTATTTATAAATAAAGAATACTAGCACTTTTCTCGTGACTTCGTTCGCGAAAATTTTGTAGGTACTTTCTCCTACATGAATATGGCGACTGATAAACCACAGATTTTTAAGCAACCCAATATAATCACTCGCGCGCAAGTCCGACTTCCACTTGACCAATTTTTTAGATATGTATATTCAAAGTAATCTAAATTATATAAATAAGTCTGCAGTCAGGTTACAAAAAGAAGAAAGTAATAACAAAACTAATGATTACTTATTTTACCTGTTCCACTTCTAAGCTCGTCTTGTCATAAAATATGTAATCCAAACAATCTGCAAACTCGGCTGTGAAATTGGTAAAAGGAGGCGTTCCACAGGCACTTGCTAAAGAAATGTTTTGCTTCAAACTTAGACCGCACACAGCTT
Source organism: Leucania comma (assembly GCA_958295575.1). Taxonomy (NCBI): domain Eukaryota; kingdom Metazoa; phylum Arthropoda; class Insecta; order Lepidoptera; family Noctuidae; genus Leucania; species Leucania comma. The sequence continues at coordinate 12,574,162 of OY282468.1, forward strand.
CATCCTTATCTGAAATAAAAAAAATGTTCTAGTCCAGCTTCGTACTGATACGTTCTATGACTGAATAGCTTTTGCCCGATGTTGCGGGCAATCTAGTCTGACGAGGCAGTCAAACTCAATGAGTTCCATGGTCACGATTCATCTGTGTTCGATTCCGCAGTGGAATTAATCAGAAAAGAACAGCTACAACGCTGTATAAGAGAAAAAATCCATGACTTCACGATGTTATTGACTGTTTTGTTTTCATCTGTGTATTAATTTACCTACGTTCAGTTTACTTACCTTTTAGCAAAACTGTCAAACGGTAACGCCATCTACTGGCATTAACCAAATGATGTTTTAATTAGAGACTATTAGAGATGGCATAGTACTCGCATTTTTTCTCGTGAATTATTTCATATTATTATATTTTCTCACCGTTTAAAGTTTAAACAGTGAGAAAATATGCAATATTTATATTTATAAAATATTAAACCGTCCCTGGACTATAACGAATATTTTAAGACCAAAATTAGCCAAATCGGTTCAGCCATTCTCGAGTTTAAGCAAGACTAACGAACAGCTATTCATTTTTATATATAAGAAGATAGATGATTACCTACCTAGAAAGACCACAGTGGTAATTTGACCATTTTGGGATCAACTTTTGGCTCTGTGTTGATGTTGATTCAAAGTAGGCACTCATGTAATGGTTTCCCATATTTAAGAAAAGATGAAATTTGACTACAAAACTAAGTTTAGGCGTGTGTGTTGTATTGCGGCTTATGGCTATACTAATACTGATCGAAACGTTACCAACTGATATTTTTTTCACTAGTGTAAGTTTCATTAAAAAAAGGCTGCCTTTGAGTGTAAATCGCGCTTTTGAATTTTCAACACTTGGTTTTGCACCAAAAGTTGGAAATCAAACAAAAAAAAAAAGAAACAGTGAACTAAAAATATTTCACCAGAAATATGAGAGGTGGTACGAGGATGTGTAGCTGCAGCTGTCAATGTGCAAACGGGTGACTGTTTCCACCAAAGCTGTGCAAGGTAACGAGGCGCTAAAGCACATGCTAATAACGTTGGGTGTCAGGATTGTAGTTGTGCACCAATGACAGCCCCATTTCTTGTCCAGACAATTACTATCCATTCCAGGTTGCCTGGAAGAGATCGCAGAATGCGATAAGGCCGCCCATTGTATATGTGTGTTTTAGTTTTAGTAACATGTTTTTGTATATGTAATGGTGTACAATAAAGCAAATAATAAATAAATATAATAAACTAGCTTTCGCCCGCGGCTTCGCTCCCGCTCTACCCTACTCTACCCTACTTTACTCTACTCTACCCTGAATTTTCTTTGCTATAAAGCTCACGGAGCCCGAGGCCTTTCCAACGAATGCAAAACCGTGGAAATCGGTTCGTGCGTTCTGGAGTTATAGCGTCAGGAAGGAAAACCCGACTTATTTTATATAGTAGATAACTTACTAGATTTCCAGTCTGGCAAAGTACTTGGTGATTCACCAGTAGTGTACAACTGATATATGCCACATGATGGGACACTGTTGAAGTCCCCACAAAGTATGACACTTATTCTTTTATCTGGATACTGAAAAAGAAATATTTGATTACAATTATATTTGTAAAGTATAGCCATCTAACGTCGAACTAGTAAACTATTCACTGTCAGATTAACTGTGTTAGCATTATAGTCTGCGTTTTGTCATATTCTCTTGCCAATAAATGCTGCTCAGGTTGAATTTGATTGGGACTGCAATTATGACCAGTTACACAGGCACTTAGAATTATTGCAACCATTATTTTTTGGGACTCTTAATAAAGAATTTAGGAGTAAGGCGTATTTATTGAAACAATTAAAAAAAAAAAACAGGTATTTCAAAGTAACAACATGAAACAGGTATCTCAGAACCAAAATAACAGCTCGTGCCTATTTCGCCTGTTCCACAAACAACCGTAGTAGCCGTAACTTTGAAAGATACAAACGGAACAACCTGAAACAGCTATATGAAACAGTTTTAAATGAAACATGCTCCCTTCTCTTCTGACGTATCATTGTAGAAAGAGACAACATCTGTTCTTTGGAACAAGCTCTTTGCTCCTCTGGTTCATTGTAATAAAAAGAGATAGCATCTGTTCTCTGCCTGTCACTGTTCCTGACCTTTTCTGATACACATACAAATAATGAACCTACCATTAAACAAAATATCGATTATTTTTATTATTATTTTACTTTAACTTTATAATATTTCTTGCTAAAATAATAAATAATAAAAACAATACTGGTGATTTTTTTTAAACCTAGACAATACATTTTCGAGCGAAGAAAGAAATATAACGATTATAATATTTACTGTGTATGTGTATCCAAACACTCACTCAATCTCTATAGCTGTCTATACCCGCGTTCCGCGTTACGATATTTTCAATGTTAGTGCGCCACAGTCAACCATTTAGGATAGTAGAAGACAGAGGTTTTCGAGAACTCATAAATTTAGCTTTCCCCAAATATATAATACCAACTAGAAACTATTTTGCCCATAATATGTTGCTATCTCTGTATGAAAAAAGAAGAATGCTTCCAGAGGAACAGGCTGAAAATAGGTACTATTTCTGTACCTGTTGCAATCAATGAGTCTTCTTGAAATAGGTTTTTGGACCAGTTTTCTTCTTGGAACTGAAACAGGCGAAACAGGTTTCTAATTTGATCTGTTCCAACCCACCTCTAAAAGATATACATGTTTGAAATCAAAATATTAAGATAAATGAAAAGCCAAATTGTTCTTACCTTAGATTTCATATTCTTCTGAATATCCATTAACCAGTATATGACAATACCTCCTTGCAATAATCTAATATGGTCAGCATCTGGGTGAAAATATAAATGTGTATTGGCAACTATGAGAACCTCATCTGGATTGTCAACTGATTGTAGGAATGTTGCGCTTGCTACTGTAGATCTATCTAACAATCGATCTGTTAGAGGTTTATTGTTTTGAATTTTAGCCCAAATTGATTTAAGACATTCTTTAGCTTGAACAGCTTCAGCCAATATAATGCTTTCATCGGCTAAAAATCTGGAAAAGGTAAAATAGATTTTTAAAACATGGTAGGTTAGGTTTATATTTATGGTAGTGTATCATCTGATACAACTATTTTAAATATAAATAAAAAATAACCCCTATTTCTCTTGGTCACACTATAACATAAGAATGGCTGGACCATTTTTACCTGACTACGGCAAAGCCAAGGGAGGGTTATGATTTTGAGAGGCTATGTATATATGTATGATTAAAATACGCCGTATGAGATAAATAAACCGTTTTTGGTATCATTTTTAAAGGGATTCACTTGTACATTTCCAAAATATTGTTCAAATTTAAAGTTACTCCCTCTAGCGGACAAAAAGTAATGTGTTAAAAAAAAATGTTGAGATAAATTAGTCTGCCTAAATATTATACAATTAACAATTTAAATATTAACAATTTTGGTGTTAAATCACTGTGCTTACAGTGATTTAACACCAAAATTGTTTAAATAAAAAAAAAAGTAGAAAAACTAAAACCCGACTACGACAATAAATTACAAATAAAAAAACTTTTTTAAAAACAAGCTTTCAATTAAATGGGCTAAAAAGGAGAAAATAAACTTTTCCTTTATAACTTTTACTATCAATTTATAACGGCATTACACAATTTATATAATACAAAAGCTTGTCGCGAGATTTTGAAAATATTAAAATCAATAGATGAAGTTTTTTAACTTATTTAATTTATGAAGTTATTTAGCTGTGTATTTACAGAGTTTAATCTCGCGACAAGCTTTTATATCATATAAATTGTGTAATGCCGTTATAAATTGATAGTAAAAGTTATAAAGGAAAAGTTTATTTTCTCCTTTTTAGCCCATTTAATTGAAAGCTTGTTTTTAAAAAAGTTTTTTTATTTGTAATTTATTTTTTACTTTTTAGTTATACCTTATTTAAATCACATTTGTATTCTCAGCAAATCCTTTCATTTGTTACCCATATTACAGGAAAGCATAAGAAACTTAGTCTGCTATCTTTAGAAGTCCGCCAGGTTTTTTTTTTATTTTTATTTTTTTATGGGAGGTAAAATCATGCAATGACATCCCCTGCCGTTGGGCTTGGTTCGGTCTGTTACCGAACGGACGGACAGCGAGCTACTCATTGCCCGCCGTCCGCAAGTCCGCGCCTACGGTGGCAGGAAATCGGGATCGGAATTACGGCGGCGGCTGCGGCGTGAGCGCCGTTGCCTGATACGGTCGGCCTCCTCCTTTGCTAGCATTACTGCTTCGCAGAAGGAGGCGACCACTTGAGAAGTCTACCAGGTTGGATTTATGAAACAAAAATGATGGTGGTGGATCGTAAGACTAACAATCAACGTAACTTACATGAAATAGCCAATTGCAAAGTTGTCCAGATTTTATCTACCTTGAATCCACAATCACAAATACTGGGAAATGCGGAGAAGATTCAAGCACCGTAAAAAGATTGACGCTCTTGAAATGTGACGCTGGAGGCGTCTACTGAGGATAAAACAGACTGCTCGCCGTACTAACGTTTCCATTCTTAAAGAGCTTTGCATTAAAACAAAAACTTTTGTCGATTGTGCAACAGCGAATTTTTAAGATGTTTGGATATATCATAGGCAATGAAAGCTCTTTGGAACGTTTAGTGGTACAGGGAAGAGTAGAGGGCCTACGTTCTTGCGGCCAATCGCCTACCAGATGGACAGACCTCACTAAATCATCTTCGAAGTGTTCCCTCATTGAATGTACACGAATATAATTAATAGAGAGAGATGGAGAAGTCTCGCAAAAGCCGCAATCAACCTACCAGACGATCCATTAACACTATCACTCCACCAAGAGTATGACTGAGAAAAAGGAAAATATTGGATTTAGAGTAATGTCACTTTATTTTTCATGATACTCTCTGCAAGCCCTTTCAATTGGTACTTATTTTGTAGAAGTGTATTAAAACTAACTAGTACGATCGATGGGGTTGTGTCGTTTAACTGCGGAGTTCCTATGACCACGTTCCAGCTCCATCATCAGACCCTGGTTACCATATAGGATCCAAGTACCATCATTACAAATCAAATGAGCCTAAACTCGATGGGGTTATATATTTTAATTGCGGAGTTCCTATGGCAAACTTCCAGCTCCATTATCAGACCCTGGTTACCATATAAGATCCAAGTACTCATCAATAACAATCACATGAGCCCAAACTCGATGGGATTGTGTCGATTTCTTACGAAGTTCCTATGGTAACCTTCCAGCTCCATCATCAGAACCTGGTTCCCATATAGGATTCAAGCACTCGTCAATACAAATCAAATGAGCCCAATTTCGATAGGGTTGTGTCGTTTAACTGCGGAGTTCCTATGACCACGTTCCAGCTCCATCATCAAACCCTGGTTACCATATAGGATCCAAGTACTCGTCAATACAAATCAAATGAGCCTAAAGTCGATAGGGTTATTGGTAATTGCGGAGTTTCTATGGCAAACTTCCAGCTCCATCATCAGACCCTGGTTACCATATAGGATCCAAGTACTCGTCAATACGAATCAAACGAGCCCAAATTCGATGGGGTTGTATCGTTTAACTACGGAGTTCCTATGACCACCTTCCGACTCCATCATCAGACCCTGACTACCATACATGATCAAAGTACTCGACAATACTAATCAAACGAGCTCAAACTCGATGGGGTCGTATCGTTTAACTGCGGAGTTCCTATGACCACCTTACGGCTCCATCATCAGACCCCGGCTACCATTTAGGATGAAAGCACTCGTCAATACAAACTAAACGAGCCCAAATTTGATGGGGTTGTGTCGCTTAAGTGCGGAGTTCCTGTGACCACCTTCCAGCTCCATTTTCAGACCTTGGTTACCATATAGGATGAAAGTACTCGTCAATACGAATCAAACGAGCCCAAATTCGATGGGGTTGTATCGTTTAATTGCCGAGTTCCTATGATCACCTTCCTGCTCCATCTTCAGACCCTGGCTATCATACAGGATCAAAGTACTCGTCAATACGAATCAAACGAGCCCAAATTCGATGGGGTTGTATCGTTTAACTGCGGAGTTCCTATGACAACCTTCCGACTCCTTCATCAGACCCTGGTTACCATACATGATCAAAGTACTCGTCAATACTAATCAAACGAGCTCAAACTCGATGGGGTCGTATGGTTTAACTGCAGAGTTCCTATGACCACCTTCCGGCTTCATCATCAGACCCTGGCTACCATATAGGATGAAAGTACTCGTCAATACAACACTAAACAAGCCCAAATTCGATGGGGTTGTGTCGTTTAAGTGCGGAGTTCCTGTGACACCTTCCGGCTGCATCATCAGACCCTGGCTATCATACAGGATCAAAGTACTCGTCAGTACTAATCAATCAAGCCCAAATTCGATGGGGTGGTATTGTTTTATTGCTGAGTTCCTATGGCTACCTTCCAGCTCCATCATCAGATCAGCTTCATGTCATCATGTTGTTGCATTGTCACCCGATTTACACATGCATGTAAAATTTCAGCTCAATCGGTTGAAGATATCTGCTTCAAAATTGAGTTGCAAGATTTGAGCCGAACATACATAGTTACATACAGTGCAAGCTAATAGAAAGCTTGTAAAAAACAAACGACTCTGAAAAAATAGGAAACAAGATTTTCAGGTTGCTGAAATAAACAAGGTAACTGGAAAATCAAGAACAGAACATAAAGAACACCCGCAGTCACACGTTGTAGGTACCAACCGAAACACTTTAATACTTTTTTTTTAATAATAATTTTTTTGTTTTTTTTCACTAGCATATAATAGGGAAATAATTATATAGGGAAGGTTTAAAAGAAAAAAATACATAATTAGGGTAGGGTAGATAGGTAAGTAGCGTAGTGTAGATTAGAGTTTAGAATAGAATAGTGTAGTCAATTGACGGGAGCGAAGCTGCAGGCAAAAGCTAACACTAAATAATATTTTAAATCTATGTTAACTAACAACAATTTTATTGTCCTTACATTTTTATTGGCTTAGTTTAGAAAAAATATTTTATAATAGCATATTTACTTACTTGAATCTATCTCTTCTGTAAAAGCAGGCCAGTCCTTCTGCAACTTGCTTTCCCTTCCTATAAAATAAACCATTTAAACCTTCTGAATCTAGACTAGGTGTTAAACAGTTTCGAAATATTTTACAGTCTACTTCTTGAAGGCATATTATGTCACTGTTATATCCTGAAACATATAATTGTATGAATTAGACAGGTCTTCAACAAAGATTCTTCCATTCTATACGCATTGTCCCCTCCTCCCCTAAATAAGAATAGGCTGACCCCTTCCCCCTTTGTGATATTTATTATGTAAAAAAAATATGAATATATTTGGTTTAAATTATTTTGGTTATGTTTGGCTAGTTTTGATGTTTATTTTTAAAAGTAAAAATGTTTAGAAATGTTTACAAGTGTGTTGTTTATACAAACAAGTAACATCTACTTCACAAGCGGGGAGGCACAGTGACATTGCCATGGAAGTAGTTTACATAAATGCGTTCAAACGCACACAGGCACTCATGTCAAATCTTAATTACGTATATTTGTGTATCTTACTTAACTAAAAACTATGAAGACTTCCGCCCGGAGTGTGAGGGGCTTGTAAGACAAAATCAAACATAGGCAACCCCCTCTCCCCTAAAACGTCTTACGTAATAATTGAATAGCCCTTTATGACACCTATGTTGTTGTTGAAAAATATGGCACACCAATTTGGCACAGCCATGAGACACATTGTTATTGTTGTTTTTTTTTTATGTTTAATTTAAGTTATGTGCCACATAAATATGGTTTTCTTTCTTCCTTATATTATTTATTTTTAAATTACAATAACTTACCAAGTAATTCTTTTAATATAAGTTGTTTTCTATAATCAATGTGTAATGCATATGGGGGACAGTAGGGATGCAGAACTGCTCTTGTGTAATCTGAGTCACAGTACAAATCTGCTAAAATGTTGTATGTTACGCATCTGAAGCTGCAAACAAACAATAACATTTTTGGAAAGGTACAAATGATTTAAAAAGGTATTGACTGGTGACACAGAAAATACATGAAAACAAAAGTAGTCACCAATGTTATTCATTTTTCTCACCTTTTATGTTGTAACTTTTGTTTCGTAAACAAATGTCTAGTTTCAAATGGACAGTTTCCAGGGCCTGCTTCAATTAAATTTTTAGATATAGTTTCAACTGCAGGGCCAACCATAGTATCATTTCCTAAAATTTTAAAGTTAGTTACACAATACGACTATTTAAAAAAAGGGAATACATTTGACCTTCATAGCACACACACATATTTTACAGTAAGTCAACCTACCCCTGTAGTGTAAATATCAACTTTAAATACTTGCCTGGTATACATTCAAACTTCAATTTCATTCCTATATCTTGTGTATCTGGGGTATAAATGAATTTATTGCCCATAAGTTCCCATTGAATATGTTGCTCGCTTATTGTGTTTCCCTTTTCACTCAATGATTTTCCTTTATACCAATTAAAAGTGCATTTGTCCTGTTTAGCATTTTGGGTTGCGAAATTTTCTGGATGAACTGGAAAACCAGCTAAAATGCTTTGTGGCAAGTTAATACTGACTACCCAAGGAGAATTGAAAACTACTTCATAGAAACTATCACACAATTTTAATTTCACCGGACCTTTCATACTAAATAGATCATTACAAGTACTATTTTCATTAATTAAAACATTATTAGAATCATAAAGTTCTAGGTGAAGGTCTCCATTATCCTGACAAACTTTTTTCTTTTTATTTCCTTTGTCCATCACTTTCTGAATGTTGGTTTTCATACGAGTGAGCAAAACATGCAAACTCTCTGTAGGCTTTCGGCTAAAATTAAACTGCCTCACAGAACCTTTAACATCAAATAAAAAAGTAATATCGACTTTTTCTTCTTGTTGTATGTATCTAAAATAGCATTTACTAGTGTTCATTGTTTTTGATAGTGATATAACGGTAGAGTAGAATCTGTTACTTAGGTTTCGAAATCGAAATAGCATAATATTTTTACAAAATATTATTTTTGTGATGAAACACAATTATTATGAAAAGAATGTTAATAAAACAGGATCAACATAACCTCAAAAATTGCAAGAAGTGCAAGATGTGTCAAACAAAGAGAATATAAGCACCAGTGTTGCCAACAAGGTGAATCTAAAACTTGCTAAACTGATGTTAAAATTTTGCCAAAATTATGCTAATTGCTTTATAATATTGCCAGAAAATAAGCTAACATTTTTCAATGTCAAATACAACGTCATTTAATTTTAAATGTTTATTAATCAACAAAATTTTGATTTATTCTACGTTTTAATCGACTATGTTACTAAATAAAATGTTAATATCTTCGTCTTCATCGGCAGGCTCGGCAGCTGATGTGCATGTAGACGTCGTGGAAGCCTTATTCTCAAGACTATAACTCTCCTTGGTACCTATAGAGCGCAGTACGTTATCCGGAACTGTGTAAGAATAGCAGCATTTCCCTGCCCTCTTTAGGCCGAATCTGACGTATAGAATGGCATTTAAAGTTTTTATCGACAAACGGTTGCGAAGTTTAGTTTTGACTATATTCATTTGGCTGAAAACGCGTTCAATTTCTGCGTTGGAATGAGGGAGTGATAATAATGATATTGCTAACTGAGATAAATCTGCAAAGGGGTTATTACCAGCTGCATCTTTGTAATCAATTACTTCATTCCAGAATTCTACAGTGGAAGATGTGCGTTCCCATTTAATGTGCACTATGTTTCTCCATTGAGACATGAGCCTATCCATTGTAGATGCATCCACTCGGAATTCTTGGGCAATATCGATTAGAGAAGGCTTGACTGCTTTTAAAGTTTCTTCTACTGAAAATAAAGATACTTTCTCAAGTATATTAAAATTAATTGGTAATCTAGAACGCAGCTCTGAAACAAGTTTCAGTGTGAAATTCAGGCAACGTTGACGTAAATTATTTTCCACTTCAGGTTGAAGGTTGTATTCCCGTAATTTTGTTTCAAAAGCATATCCCATGTACGGTTTCGGATCCAAATAACTTTCTATATTTTGTGTAAAAATATCGACTCTCGCAGTTGGGTTCAAAATACGCCGACTTGTAGATTGAACTAAGGCACACAAATCTTTGTAAAGTTTTGTTGGGTCAATATTGTTGCTTTCAAATAGCTTGTTCACAGTTTGGACTTCCTCCAAAATAGGTTTTAAATACAATAAATACAAATGATTCACAGGATCATTATACATGGAGTATAGTGTTTCTGCCATATAGCAGTGGTTATCGCGCCTAGCAACTTCAAACAGGAGTTTTAATTCCACCCATTGCTCCAGAATACGGTTGACTGCTGGTTCAATTGATATCCATCGGGTGTTGCACATCTGTGGAATTAACAATGGTTCGGAGCCACAGTTAATTGTTTGGTAGATATTTTTGTAATATAGTCGACGGTTCGAAGAATGACTAAACCAATTGTAGGTTTCTCTTATTAGAAATTCAACATTCCGTGGTAGAGTTTCTTCCGAAGCATGCGATAAAGCCAACTGTAATGAATGGCACACGCAGCGAACTAATACCAAATTATCATTACCAGTTTCATTTTTTAATAGGGCATGTACTCCGTTGTTAGTGCCTGTCATCACCGTAGCATTATCTGTGCCAATACCGATCATTTTTTTTATTTCAATATTCAAAACTAACAATAATCCTTTAATACCGTTGACTATGCTGTTTGCAGTGCCATCTTCAATCTCGACCAACCCCAGAAATGTGGATATTATTGTTTTTAAAGATCGGCTGAAATATCTGATCGATACTCCCAACATTTTGCTTACAGAAATATCCGTGGACTCATCGAGCAAGAGACTATACTCTTGGTCTCCCAAATCTGACACAATTTCTTCAATAAAATGAGGCGCCAAAACATTTTTTATAATATTTGTGCATTTTGTACGATGGACTCGTAAGTCTCCACTTTTGCTATCACCGAATCGGTGTTTACATAAGTTTGATAAATGATCGACAGCCATAATCGAACAATGCGCGCACACAAACATCGCTAGTGAAGATTCTGCTCTCTGTGTATTTAGATCTTTTTTAACTTTGGGAAAATTAATTGTTCTTTGACTTTTTACTGGTTCTATAGCTTTCTTATGCTTTATTGACAAAATATGTAACTTTAAACAATGGACTTTTGCAATCATCTCGCACTTGCAGTACTTACAATAGGCCTTCGTCGTATCATCTTTGACAGGCTGTAACCAATCCTTGAAATCCAGCATTTGCTCCCACTCAGACCGGTAATGCTGACTGTATTTAGGCGGCATATTAACGACTATTAAGCAATTAATTAATAATGCACGTAAAACTTTTAAACTTTCTTTCATTTACAGTGACAGTAAATACGTGAATACGCGGTAATCGCGGTATAGTACTTACAATCTATCCCGCTTCTTTCGTAAAGGAAGGAGGGAGTGAAAGAATGCTGTTTGTCTATGGTATATTGAATTAGATTTGTTGGGGAATCCCCGAAACACGCTTGAGAGCGTTTGACGTAAAAGTTACCCTTGCCGTTAAGTTGGCACCATCATCAAATATCAGACAGTGATGCCCTATCCAACTATAAAGAAGTACATCAACAATAAAAAAACAAATGATAATTACAGTATATTTTATATATATTTTTGAAGTATTTGGACTTAAAAAAGGAAAGTAAACTTGTTATTCATAATTATTTTATATGCCAAAAAATATGCTATTTGCTAAATAACTTATAAAAATGCTAAACAACATAAAAATATGCCAAATCTAGCATAAAATTTGCTAAATTGGCAACACTGATAAGCACTACGTTTAGTGTCAAACGTGTCCACAGCAGGGCTGCTAGGTCCAAAAAAGGTATGATAGTATGCCAACTTCAAAAAAATCGTATGACTAGATTTTGTTATGATAAAAATTTAAAGATAAGAGACGAGAAAAACAGGTTTTTGACAAGTCACAAATATTAACGAAAGAAAAAAATAATAAGTTTCGTAAAAATGCAAGCAAATACAGCCTTTAATTTACTACTAAAAAGAGTCTTCATTCAAGTAAAAGATCTAGGTAAAAGCCTTACTTGACTCTAACCTCAAATTTGAACGCAGCCAAAGATTTGCTCTCGCTTTATTGCCATAAGCAAAAAATTGGAAGAATAAAGACAACGAAAAGAATTTTTAGATTTTTTTTAAATATTTTTTTTTCTTTTGGAAAATCATCCCTGGAGTTAATTATTTGAACCTTTTCTGTGAATTAATCAATCTACCTACCTACTTTCTAATTTTACTTAAAAAAAATTATTGATATATGTAAAAAAATAACTACTACAATCTCGTAAGAAGTGGCAACATTGTTTGTCAACGTGTCAATGAGATTTGTACGCGTTGCACGTTAGTTGCCAACACTATTCACAGTGCTCTACTTCGTTGTAATAGTGAGAGTTCAATTATTTAACATCGCTACATATTGTGTGTGGTTCATAAGTAAAGCATACAAGTTTTGAAAATGGTATGTATATAACAAATCAAGTGTTGTATTTGTGAACAGTACATGAGAAAAGCAATGATCTTGAATTTTATATTTGGTATTGCTTTCAGCCTCCTTCCCCAAGCTCCACAAATGTGGGATCTGGTGGTCGTTCACCGAGCAAGGCGACTACAGCACCACGATCATCCAGCGGTAGCACAGTTCGTCAACGTAAAACCACAACAACAACCACAGCTGCAAGGAATCGCAGTACAGGCGCCGGATCAGGTGGAATGTGGCGATTCTACACAGATGATTCCCCTGGCGTCAAAGTGTAAGTTTCATATCTATGAAGTTCAGTTTAAAAAAATAAAAATCTATATCTTTGTGTGTCCAAACAAAATAGATTATAGGTACTATACTTATATCCTCATGTAAGAATATGTAGATTTGTAACTTTATTACACAAAGCCAATACAAATAAAACATAAGTGTCTTTCCCTGAAGGCAGACCTATATAGAGTGACTGGTAATTAGTGAATGATACTTAAACACGTGATTGTAGTCATGATAACAAACAACTTTTACTATGGGACCAAACTTGAAATCGCGAAAAAATCTGCTGTTCAGTACTTTTGTGTTCGCCTAACTGGTCTAAATGTACTGATCTTGGCTGGTATTATATTATGACTACAATTACGTGTCTACGTATTGTTCACTAATTACCAGTCACCCTATATATTATGTACTAGCTTTTGCCCGCGGCTTCACTCCCACTCTATGCTTCGCTACCCTACTCTACCCTGGTCTACACTACTCTACCATGTACCAATAAAAGAGGAGGTTTTTCTTTAACAGATTAAAAACTATCCTATGTCCTTCTCCTGGTTCTAAGCTACCTCCCCACCAATTTTCAGGCAAATCGATGAAGCCGTTCTTGAGTTATAAACAGTATAACTAACACAACTTTCTTTTATATATATAGATATATATTATATCCTTACAGACCTTATATCCTTCCTATACAATTTTAGGATTTTTTACGAATTCCTACTTTCTGCAATTATGTCGAATAAAAAGTTTTTTTTTTTCAACTACTAGTTACTATTATTTTTGTCATTTGCAGGGGTCCCGTTCCCGTGTTGGTAATGTCTCTGCTCTTCATTGCATCAGTGTTTATGCTTCACATTTGGGGTAAATACACAAGGGCGTAAATTTCCACATAATTATTCATTAATTTGTCTGTTCTGAGTAAGAGTGAGAGTGCTAAGTGATTATTATGGAGTTGGGTGTTAAGATATGATTTTAATAAATTATGTAATTTAATTTAATATACATTTAAAGACTTTTTTATTTCTTATTTCCCAAAAATTCCAATAACAAGTGTTGCTATATGTCATTGTACTAAACAGTTCATGACATCATAATAAAGCATGTCATTAAAATATTGGTTAGCGTCCGATTGGGTACCTACTTAATTACTATAGATAAAGACGTGTATCTAAATAAGTAAAAAGTGACAGGAATAATTATTTACTAGAGTGTCTAATAGTGCAGATTATTACACACCAATGGAGTGTTTACAGTCAAGTTGCACTTTGGCAATGTCACAGGTAAAAGCAAAAGTTGAAGTTTTGTAGTGTACAGTAGTAAACCAAGAGTGGTAGTAACATGGCATGAATCCAGTGAGTCACTTACATTAAAAATTCTTTCTGGATTTCTATGCTACAGGGCCTAAAGTAATTTAATTTTAATTACTCAAGCCCCAAGCGAACGTCGGCGTTCGCACACGGTGTCTTTCTATTGTCTCTAATTACGATATTCAAAAGAATAATGTGTGATAATTTCATAACACAATATATAAGTATACATACAACCATTCACCAGTATTTGTAGTCTCCTGCATTTTTCTTAAAAGTTACAAGCAATTTATACTTTACTAGTTGACCCAACAAACATTCTGTCATATGAATTATCATTTAAAACAAAATAGGCGTGGGGTAGGAGGGTAAAAAATAGCCTAAGAGTGCCTACGACCTATTCTGACCTACAAAAATATACACAAAAAATTGAATTGAAATCAATCAAGACATTTTGGAGGAGTTCAATAACAAACACTGAGTTAACCTCGATATTTGGGCGTTATTCTAGATAGGTCCCTGAAATTTAACTGTTAAAAATCTAAAAGAAAATTCGGAAAATATCCTTCACCACCTTACATTCAGCACCTTAGCACTTCAGACCGGTATAATGTCTTTCTTTTTCGGGCGGAGAGTTTGCATGCCCAGCCAGTATGGCATCGTTCCGCCCACCCTAATGAATTGGACATTGACTTAAAACCTGCCTTGCGATTTTGTAATAATAATAATAATTTTATTTGATAAGACAACAGTATGGTCCACTTTGTTAGTTAGCTTAAAATTACTTAAAACTAGTGTTAGTAAAAACAAACAAAATAAGTGTGAGTGAGACAAAATGTGCAGAGAACGATATAGCAAGCAGTAAACTACCTAACCGTTCTCTCCACATAATGCCTCAGAATAGGGAAATATGGACTCTCAACCACTGTTTTCAGGATGCTATTGTCACTGACCCGCGTCCTGTGCATCAGTTATGCTATCTTCTTGCGAATTACTGCATGAAAGTCGTCAGTTCGATTTTCGGCAAATATTTCTGACGCACTACAGAAACGGGGTAGTTTCAACAACATCCTAAAAACATTGTTGTACTGAATACTCAAGACATCCAGTGATCTTTTGGTGTAGCTGATCCACAGACCCCCCGTATACAGACCCTGACGCCTTGAACAGGGTAAATCTTGACTTGGTCCGTACAACAAGAGAATCTACGGACCAACATGTTACCTCGAACCGCCAGTGCCCTACGCTCCCTTTTAATGTCTACATTATCCTTAAGGTCGTCGGTAAGTATGTGCCCCAAGTATTTAAATTGGTAGACTTTATTAATTCTCATACCATTTAGCAGGAAATTGGGTTCATGAGTAGGGCACTTACCGGCGGCCTTAAAGACCATATATTCACATTTGCGCACATTATACACAAGGCCGTGCTGTTCATTTATCAAATCTTTAAGAAAATACTTTTTCAATAGGTACATTAACTCAAAAACCCACTCTTAGGCACGGTATTTACTTTTTTCCGCACTTGTGCTGAAAAGTGCGCGAGCTCACTCCCGCCATAATTTATTGTATTTATCGTATTAGGCTGGGCGCCAAACAGCCTCCGGTAGTCACCTGTCAACCGCCATTTATTTTATTTTTTCGTATGTGTATTGAAAAACGTCGTTTATCAAACGTGGGAATTTGACACTGCGCACGGCTCCATATGACACCGCCTCGGTCGCAATGACAACATTCTCCACATCAAAATGTACTATTTCAATATATTTACTCGAAAACCCGCTCTTATCCTACCGCTTTTGGACACGCAATGGACCTTTTTTCGCATTAGTGCAGAAAAAAGCGTGTACTCGACCCAGCCACAATTTTATTGTAATAAAAAAACTTTTTACAAAAAAAAAAAATACAGCCGACTCCAAAAAAACACCAAAGAGTGCAAAATAACTTTAATTTCGGAAGTCGGTGTTTCTATAATAGTTTGGTCTCCTCGTTATTTAACACCGACTTTCGAAATTGAAGTTATTTTGCACTTTTTGGTGTTTTATTGAAGTCGGTTGTATTTTTTTGTAAAAAGGTTTTTATTTCACACTTTTTAGTTTTAGTACCCCTCAGCGAAACTTAAATAAACAGGGACCTTCCGCCATTCGGTTCCATCATCAAATCATCATGACAATTCTAGTAATACCAAACATGGCCAGGATACACTGATTTATTACAAAGTTCGGGCTCTTACCTACCTTCCGTCTTCACCAACTCGAAAGTATAATCTTTCAAACAAAACCAAAATTTTCAAAATCGGTCCACAATTGACCGAGATATCGGTGAACATACGTATTAAAACGGCAGTTCTGCTAAGATTTTTCGAAGAGTTTCGTTGTATATCTTCGAAGTTCATCATCAGATCAAAAAGATATTTTAATGGGACCAATTCGGAAGTATAATCTTTCAATTAAAAAAATTTTCAAATCGGTCCACAATTGACCGAGATATCGGAGATAAAAAAAAAATACATACAGCTTCCACATTTTCGAATTCGGTTAAAAAATAGTTTATCGTATCAGGCGCGCGTCGACCTCTACGAGGCGCGAGTCAACCCCACGAGTCGTATCTGTATTGAAAAACGTCGTTTGACACACGTGAGTGAGAACGACATATTATGTTAACCCATGGGCACATACTTCCAGGTTAAAAATATTCCATTTTCTATTCTAGGAAATGATCTATTTGTGTGCAAAGTTTCATCCAAATCAGTTACGCTGTGGAGAGCTCCGCTGAAGTCGTGCTACGCTGACGACACGGTCTTGGAGCACAGAGAAAAGGACCAGGCAACGGTCGAACTAGGGACACGCGGTTTTGCGAGTCGTGGAGAGGGTCCGGTAGTTGGGACTCGAGGTGAATCTGCACAAGTTCGAAATGATGTGCTTTCATGGCCACCGCGCTATTTCTAAATAACGGTAGGAGTTGAATCTTTGACAGCTAGTGGAATATTTGCCGCGACAAGTTATAGCATGGCGGACAGAGTTCCGGCCGGATCTCTTGGCGATATGGCGACAACGACTGTCGCAACCCAGCAGCTTTTGAGATCTTAGTACAGTAGCTGGAGAGGCGCTACAGCGTTCTCGCCTTCCACATGGCACAGGTCCTCACCCGACATGATAAGTTGGGAGGTTTCACTAGCATTACTGCTTCGCAGAACGCAACTGTCTCCCAATCCCTGTCACTACAGCCCATGGCTTGAACCAGGGTGCGAGAGGTCACCGATCGCCTACACGAGGACATGGCAGCGGTCCAAGGGCCTCCCTAATGCGACTCCGGGGCAGATTACTGAAGGCGAAAAGATGTATAGAGACACCGCCAAGACGACCCTGCTCCAGGACACCTCATTCGTTACATATGTATACATCGTAAAATTTTAGTCGTTTTAATCCCGTGGAGGGTCGATTCGGTACATGAAACACTATCGATTTGTAAAGAGAAAATTAAAAAATAAGGTACTTTTTTTTAAAACTCCAATTAATTTACGCATATGCGACATTAATTTCTTTACGTAAACGTCAGCTGAGAGAGTTCAATGAACTGTAGGTAGTTACTATGCAACTACCTACAAGGTCATTGACTCATTTACTTAATTCATTATTTCCCAAGAGGACGCCGGCGTCCGCACACCTATTGTCTTTCTATTGTGTCTCTAATTACGGTATTCAACAGGTAGAAATTAATTTCGTAGGTACGTGCGTATATTAATTCGAATTTTAGAAAAAAAGTTCTTTATTTTTTAAATTTATCTTTATAAATCGATAGTGTTTCATATGTACCGAAACGACCCTCCGCGGGATTAAAACGATCAAAAAACGGTGTATAGGTATCAATCAGCAGTCCATCACCCCTCTCACCAGCGTCTACTTCACCATTGTAGTGTTAGGTACCTCAACTGTCTTGGGATCCACTTTTATTCTATTCGCGACTGCTCTATGACCTAATCCACATGCACTGCCCAGTTACTATGCAACACGATACCCATTGGCAGGATTGGTTATCGATTGTCAGAGATTAATGATAGCCAAGACCAATTGCTAAATGTGCTTTTGGAAGCCCACATATCGACCTCGACAAGCATTGTAAACTTCTATCAGTCACTAAGTAAAACTTTTCAGTGACATCGTACTTTAAGACCGTAAAAGTTTAATATTTTATGCAAACATAACATTAGGATGAAAATATTCTAAGTCATGTCATGGTCTAACTATAGTGTGTTAAGTTTCGTAATAATCTGAAACTATACATCATGAAGCCCCTGGCAGAAGTTATTGATAAATAAAATATCACAAATAAATATACTTTAATACTTATATAAAGGCAAAAGTTTGTGTTTGTTAATTCTTCACACTCAAACAGCTGAACGGATTTCGAAGAAAATTAGAATACAGGTAGACCATATCCAGAAATAGGGTATTTTTTATTCCGAGAGTAAGTTGCTTTGGCATAACTGGCAGCAGTTCTTAATATTAGCAGAAAAATAATTGTGAGGCTGTAAGACAGCCTCATAATTATAATCGACGACGATAATGACATTGAATAATGTAATCGTCTTTAATTTCGAATACAATAAAAATGTTGCTTACATTTTCATTATCTCTTGGTGCCTAATCTACCGAGAAATTAACAGTTAATAATTTTACAGGATTTATTGTAAACTAATCGATTCTGCAATTATCTGGACTGGAAACAGTCCAAAGGTAGCAACTGCTGCAGTTTGTAGCCAAATAAGTTCTTAGACTGCTATCCATTAAATTGAGAAGACAATGGTTTTTAGACAACAAAAACGAAGGTAAAAATACAATGATTTTATTTGATTGATATTAATCTATTCTTAAAAAATAATTACAAAAAATAATCTTACACTTAAAGACACAATAATTATAAATGAGAAAAAACTATTTACAATATCAGCCTTATTTTGAATTTCAATAATATTGAAGAGTAATCTCATTGTTAAAGTTATAACTGCCTTAATAATTTAGCTGCCTCATTGACGGCGGGAAAATAAAATGTATATTTTATTAAAAAAAGCTGCAAATAAGTCAGTTTTTGATGCAATTTGCAGTTCACACATATGCTTCCACTCTTCGACCTTTTATCTTGTCGAAAAATTGGCGCCAAGAAACTAGTGTTTTTCCTGACCAAATCCAAAAACTGGATGTTATTCCAACTATCATAGTCATTAAGTACTTGATCATAAACATTTCAAATTTAGGTCTGTCAGTTTCTCTACGTGTGAAAGGGCATGGAATAGAATACAAAGGAATTGAACACATATCACGGTGCCAAGTTACCATCCAATCATCAAAATTGGCTTGTTCATAAAAAAGACATGCAATCACTATTAATGCTGGCACTGTGTATAACACTCCAAATACACCAATACGGATCATTAATTTTTCTAGTTTGTCTGTTTTCGTTCCATCATGTTTCATAACAGTTCTGATACGGAATAATGATACAAAGCCTGCAAGTAAGAAAATAGTTCCAAGAACTAAATATACACAGAGTGGTGCTAAGACAAATCCACGTAGTGCTTCAGCATCCCAAAGTCCAACATAACAAACACCAGAGAGAACATCACCTGAAAAAAAAAAACTATAAAATTTACATTGAAATAGAGGGTTACCATAGCCCTGAAACGCAAAGGGCACCTGAAGAATTACAGTTCAGTTTTAGTCACCCAGAGTGGGAGAAGTCATTTGATAATATCCCTTAAAATAAAATATTATTTGTATGACAAGAGGCCTTTGACATCCCATGGAACAATAACAAGTTGTTTTTTTTTTTTTAATTAAATGCTAATTAAGTTTAAATTAGTTGTTCTGGTTCTACATGAGTTGATCATACTTAAAAATTACTTTTATATTAGAAGTACATAATTACACTAATATAGTCTAGATTTTTTAACTACCTTTAATGTCTGCCTATTTAAAACTAAAGTTTAAATAAAAAAAAAAATTGTTGGGTTTTAACCTGTTGAATACTGTAATTAGAGACACAATAGAAAGACAATAGGTGTGCGGACGCCGGCATCCTCTCGGGGAATAATGAATTAAAAACTCACCATCAACTTTTCCCATGGCTAATATTGATATAGTCTTGATAGCCGGTACGGCCCATGCAGCTAAATGAAAGTATTGAGAATTTGCTTCAATTGCTTCATGTCCCCACTTGAGACCAGCTGCCAAAAACCATGTCAAAGTCAAAATAACCCACCAAATACTTGAGGCCATACTGAAGAAATAAACTACCATGAAAAGTATTGTGCATGGTTCATGCTTAGTTCCCTGTGTAATAACTGATATGTTCGGCAATCTTGCTCCACTTATTGTAGTAGGGAATGGGCCCTGGCAGCTCACACTGTCGCCTGCACTCCAGCCTGTGACATATGCTGCTGCTACCATGAGGTAACATACTGACAGGAATATAATAGGTCTTTCAGGATATCTGAATCTGTCTGTGTCTATGAGAAATGTCAAAACTGTGAACAGGCAACTAACAGTACACATTGTTGCCCAGATACCAATCCATAATCGAGCAAAGTTTTTTTCATCATGGCTGAAAAACATCCCAGTGCAAGGAGCCCCACAGTCATATTCAATTTTATCTCCAACTTTTAGTGAATACTCCAAGTCCAAGTTCTTAGGAACTTTAAATTGCACAGGACAAACAAATCCATAGTCTTTAGCTCCATGAAGTTTGGTTGGATCTCTTTCATTATTATTCTTAAAGTTTACTTTAGGAAGTTTTGTTTCAGTATGCTTTCGAGATTCATGAGTTATATTGTTATCACCAACACATATAACGTTTTCATCAGTAGCCACAGGAAACTTCGTACACTCCAAATGTTCAGGCCAATGGAATCCAAAGGTTATCATAATCTCGTCACAATTTTGTTTGGCCGATTCACATAAATGTCGACAAGGAGGAATAGGCGTGTCTAATATTGTGCATACGGGTGCGTATACTGAACATAAAAAGAATTTCAGATCTGGTGAACAGTTAACTTTTATCAAAGGTGTAAACTGGTGAACTTCGGGTCCAGCGTCTTCTTGTTTAGCGTGATTCAATAAGTTAGGGAATATCGTTTGATTATATCTAATTTGTTGACAAAACTGTATAGTTATTGGTTCACAACGACCATGGTGAGGTAATGTATCTCCGGGATAAACAGTAACACGTGAACTTTCAGTCGTTCCAACAAAATATAACACTAAAATAGTAAACGCTATCTCCGCGTTTTCCATTATTATGGCTACCACTTGTAAAACAATTATAAAAACCAAAATAATAACTAACTGTAGGTATATCCCATCACAAATTATGAGTAATTAAGACTTTGTCTCCGCATTTTCGCTAAATGCGAGAATATTTAATACAAAATAACAAATAAATTTGTTATCACAACAAAATGCATTGTCGTAATCACAACTACCAGCCAGCCAGTAACAACTGGCAACAACCAGCAAATAGACAATTAATGGTTTATTTTTTATCCTGACCATAAAGTGTAGATTAAATAGTTCTCTACAAGTATGGAGTTAGTATTTACTATACCTTGCTACATATCAGTAATCTGTCGTCAAATCTACTAGTTTTTGATCTTTTTAGTGTCTAAAGCCGAGTATTATGTTAGCTCTAAAGTCTCTAGTATGCATTTAGTCTATTTTCATCTTTTTCTTATTTTGGCGTTATTTACTAAATGCATCATGGGTATCGTTACAACTCTATGGTTTCGGTTTGTTTTGATTTCTTGACACCTGTGTTTGATTTGACACTTCGAAACGCTATAGGGCCGTTAACCTGTCTTTCCTGTATTTATATTCATTTTACTGTTAATTCTCGCTAAATACTCTCCAGCGTTTGATGGTATATTAACAGTTCGTACGTATTATTGGCAAAATTGTGGTGTCTCTTCCACAAAGGCCATTAATGAACAGTTGTAGTTATCTTTCCAGTTGAACCCGTCTTTCAAACAAAACAAAAAATTCTGTTTTTAATATGGATTTGGGCAGTGAAAATTTAGATTTTATGAAACTGATCAATGTCAAGGGTAACATTGAAAATATCACTCCTCACAAAATAGCAGTAGTGGCTTTTATTAGAGAATATGGACTGTTGAAAATTGAAGGCAAGTCTATGATAATTTTAATAATAATAATAGTTTTTATTTAGTAGTTTCCATCTACATTTTAAAATATCCACCAGAACTTCTTACACAATTTGTTCTTTGCTATGTCCTTGCAATTTTGTGAAGGATTTTTTTTGTATTGTTTCAGCAAACAGGATGATAGATTGCACAGTGGCACCTAAATACAGAAAGGACTTTTGTATGCTTGCTCTTAAACTAATTCAGGTTTGCAATAATATTCATATCTTTATTTGTATTCTGTCAACAAGATCTTTTAATATAAACCATTAAAATTTAATCTATCTAATAACATTTTTGTTGTAGTGCCCAGATATGGAATTTAAAGAATTGGAGGCCCTACTC
This sequence comes from Leucania comma, assembly GCA_958295575.1. Lineage (NCBI taxonomy): Eukaryota > Metazoa > Arthropoda > Insecta > Lepidoptera > Noctuidae > Leucania > Leucania comma. Next base: position 12,596,935 of record OY282468.1, read on the forward strand.
ACTGATGGACGCTACAATCTATTGAGTGTCCACCTACAGAACTTTTGTGTTCGTCTTCAAAACATATATGTTAACGGAGTTAGTGCTTTGATGGACTGCGTCACTTCAACTATTGACAAGCTGATGATTGAATCTAATCCTTGTATTATGGCTAGGTATAGTGTATTAGGTAAAAACTCATTTTATTTATACTACATGCCTGCAAACTTTTTAACATTGTGGTTTTATTAATTTATGTTAAACTTTCAGGATTATATTTAAGAAGAATATTACTTCACTTAGATAGATTAACTTTTGTACAAGTTGTAACATTGTACAAGTCATTTTGTCTATATTATCAAAGAGGCAGGCCTGGCTTGATGATGAGATCTTTAAGCAAAGAGGTAACATACAAGTTAAAAAATGAGTTTTTTTTTATCTAGGTTCTATTTTGTTTGTTGGTTTATTTTAAAATTTTATTTATACAGAAATTAAATAACATGGAGCAGCAAACCACATCTACATCACCAGTACCTGAGGAATCTAAACCGTTGGAGTTGTCAATGCGAATGAATATAATAGACAGAGATAAGTAAGTATAATAATAGATATTAACTATATTTTATTTTCTCTACCTGAAACATAGGATTCTTGAACTGTTACTTTAAATTCAATATAAAAACTGTTTTTCTTTTTTATTGTTTTAGCAGTTTTGAAGAATGCCAATGGTCAAGAAAGCAAGCAGAATTGTTTACAGCACAACAAGCAAATTTGTTACAAATTAATGAAAAAAAAGCGATGCCACCTAGACAGTTGCAGAAAACAATTATACAAATAATTAATGATATACCTGAATACCCCGATATTGTAAGTATCTTGGGATCATTATGCTTTTATGATAAAGAGCTATGTAGTGGAAATCCCAAAAGTAAGAAATTATTATTGATAGCATGGTTTGTTGCTAATTAGAAACTCATTTAGGTATTGAACTTAAATTAAAATAATTATCATTAACAGTGTTAGTATAGCAGTCAACATAAATCAATTTTTATAGTGGCTTCTGTCGGCCACTTCACCTGTGTGCAATGAGTACATCTCCCCATTATAAGTTATAGCCTATCTGTTATTCTAATGTGTATTCCATATACCCGTAAAATTTCATCACAATGCCTTGCGCCATTTAAGCGTGAAGGTGTACCAAACATACAAATAAACTTTTGCCAATATAATGTCAGTCTGATCATAATAATGAGAACATTTAAAAATAATAAAATTATTTGTGGTATTGTATTTTTTCAGCATTTCCTCAGTTTCCTTAACTGCATACGCACAAAGGAGTTTAGTGGTGCCCAAGACTCTTTGTATAATTACTTTGATCGCACTATATTCAACTCGTCAGGAAACAATACGGGCAATGATAGGAACAAGAACTTCCGTTATGCAGCTCTAAACAGGGCAGCAATGCATACTCATTTTGGTCACAGGTGAGTAAAATTGTGTATTTCAACTGATTCAAAAAAAAATATTATGAGTAGTCAGGGTTGTTGAAGTAAATTGTGTTCAGGTTTATGACAGTAATGAAGTTCAAATTAAAGGATTTTCACATCTAAGTGATTTAGAATAGATACAAAAATTTATTTGTACTTTCTTGTGAAATCTATTTTGCGAAATGACTGACGTTTCATAACAGGGCGGTGGCGATGGAAGCGGTGCGCGAGGCACTGGCGCGCGCACAAGAGGCTGCCGACTATGCGTGCCTGGTTGGCGCCGCCACCTGGGGCGCGCTGGCAGGGGGCCGCGCCCGCCGCGCTGCGCTACTGACGCGGGCCCCACGCGACCCGGCGCCCGGGGCCCCGGCCGCGCCGCCCGCCGCTCCTCCGCAGGCCGCCCCCTCGCACCCCCGCCACACGGCTGCGGCCGCGCAGCTGCTCGCTCAACACGCCGCTGTCAATGGCGCAAAGCCTGCCTATATATTTCAGGTAGGATATTCGTATTTAGTAGGTTGGCTGGCATTTAATAAATAAATAATTTCAATTCTGACTAAAATTATTCTATACATAAGTATTTTTCCATAATATTCTGCAATATATGACTATGTATATGAATGACATAAAATATACAGAGCGTTAAAATTATACATAGCGTGTTAAAATACTATACTATGTTATTCCTGGGAGGACTACCAATTTACCGTAATTTTTGCAGGTCATTATGAGAGGCGATTCCATCAATTACCTGCACTCCATGACAGACCTCACAATGGCCGGGCTCGCGAACACGGCTGCGTTGTGGGCGCTCTACGGGAAGACAGAGATGGCGTCGGTGGCCTGTCAACTTCTACTTGGTCTTAATACCAGTATGTGAACATCTTATTTTGTAAATAATTTGCTGTTGGTTTTGGGATCTTGTACAACCTTAACCGACTGCTAGACGAGTAGGTAGGAGAATTGTTATAGACACGCGGTAGTATGTCAGAAGGCAAAGAGGTGAGTCACTGGTAGTAAATCACCCCATACCTTAACTCTGTTTAACATACACGGTTGCACAATGTGTTGTGTTGTCATTAAATTTATTCAAGTGACTGCCACTTGGCTATACTAGGTTCTTGATTTAAGTTGGTGGGTAAAAACTTTCCAAAACAAAACATAACCTTTCTTGGCTTTTGAGTGAAAAGTGCCATTGAATAGCAATAGTACATTGTTACCCCAGGGGTGAAAGTAACTTATTTAGTCCCGAGAAGAAGTTTGGCGTCCGAGCGAAGCGAGGTCGCTAATATTCGAGGGACTGAATAAGCCTTTCACCCGAGGTAAACACTGTGCTTTTCATTACGAATAAAAAGGAAATAAAAATAAAATCCTGAGTCGTCGTCAAAGGTCGTCGTATGATTTTAGGTATGTTTCTTTTGATTTAGGCCGTAAAAAGTTTCCGACTACTGCTTTAAACTCTTCTCTTAAGAAACAGGCATTGAATCCTTAACTGAATCTGATTATTGTGTAATTTAAAAAATTCTTACAGCAAAGATAAAGATTTAGTAAAGTACGAATAAACAAAATTCTACATCAAGTTTCCCGCCATTTTTTTTTTGTGGTCAATCGGCTATTCAGCCAACATTTTTCATTTTTATCAGTGAAAAATGGTAACTATTTCTCATATCTATGTTAGTTTTAAAGAATTAAAGAATTTATTGAAAGTAAATTATAAATAATTATATAATTTAAAAACGATATATAATAGATACTTATCTCTTAATTTCAATTTTACATCGCGCTGTAAATGATTGGCTGTATAGAAAGTTGAGACATAAATGAGAAATAGTATTAAACAAAGAAAAACTCGAATTCGTCGAGAACACGGTTTTCTTGGGAATCACGCTTGACTCGAGGCTACAATGGGGTCCTCATTTAACATCTCTAGCAGGTCGGCTTAGTTCAGCAGCATATGCTGTTAGAAAAATCCGTCAATTTACTGATGTAGATACTGCGAGGGTAGTCTATTTTAGTTACTTTCATAGTGTCATGTCTTACGGTATTTTGCTATGGGGAAGGGCTGCAGACATAGAGTCTATTTTTGTTCTGCAGAAGAGAGCCATCAGAGCCATATATAGACTTCGCAGACGCGATTCTCTTAGGGAACTATTTAAGGAAATAAACATTATGACGGTCCCTTGTCAATATATCTATGAGAATATTTTGTATGTTCGGAAAAATATTCATCTTTTTACTAAGATAAGTGACAGGCACAATTTTAATACTAGAAATAGGGACAAATTAGATCAACCACGATTCAGATTGGCTAAAGTACATAGTTCTTTTATGGGGTACTGTGTAAAATTTTATAATAAAATACCACTTGAGATTCTCAATCTCAATGAGTCAAAATTTAAAACATGCATTAAACGCACACTATGTAGACAAGCATATTATAAATTGGAAGATTATCTCCTAGATAAAAATGCTTGGCTAAATGCCTGTCCGGCTCCACGTGCACAGCCATTTTTGCCTAATTAGTTTTTTTAAATATATAAATATACAAGATGAGATGACCCTTTTTGTATTGTTATTTTCGAAATGTTTTTTTTTTTAATTTATTTATTTTAATGAAGCTTTTGACGATTGATTACTTATTGTATTTGGAACCAATAGCATTGTATAATGTAGAAGCACTTTTTCAAATTTTGTGAATGTGAAGTACCATGGAGCATTTTTATTTTTAATTGATTACAAATATATTTGAATTTACAAGTATGGCAGTTGAGAGTTTGTCATGCTCACTTAAATGTCTCGCTGATGGTGGTACGTGTAATTGGGTCATTCGGTTCCCTTCATTATGGTTGAGCTGAGTGGGGCTGGTGCACGCGTCATGCTCGTGAACGGGCGCCGTCATTTGAGACTGGTCATCTCTTAGCTGCCAGTGGCTTATTTCAATTTCTGTTATTTCAATTTCTGTTAAAATATTTGCATTTAGTATTTTCTTTCATTATTTATCTACATTGTGCTCACATAGTAGAAGCAACATAAATTATGTAACCAAGAATTATGTAACTAATAATATGATTTAAAAGAGTGTCCATGGAGTTTCTTGCACGTTCTTCTCCATAGAGATCTACGCTTTGGAACGTGCAATTTAGCTTCACTATTTTTTTTTGGACTGACCGACATTTTGACAATTCAAAAGTGCCTGTAATTGGTCTATTTGAAATAAACGCTTCTGATTTCTGATTTCTGAATCAATAGAAATGCGACGATAAAACTAGTTTTTTTTTTAATAATTTGACAACTGTCAGTTGAAAGTGATTCTCCCTAGGGATGAAAAGTATTACTTTCAACCCACTTCTCAGGCATGTTCAGACCTACTTTCAGCGGATGAGTAATGAAAAGAACATAAAGCTACTAATGAAGAAGGTGATATGACATGATTTAAAGCACTTCGAGAGAACTTGCCATACAGTGTGATCTCACTTCTTTTATAAGTGTGCCCTAGGTTACGTCTACCAAATTTTTATTTTGTAACACTCGTTGGTGATCAGTAGATAAATAAATAAGTAGTTGTTATAGAGAACTTTCCGTTTTTTCACAGGGTGTCAGATTTTAGAAGATTTCTGAAATCGCAACTAAGATGTGTTTAGTATAAAAAGAATCGTGTTGAATATTTGAGTGTCATCTCATAGGGTTCCGCATGAACATCATAATGAACACAGCATGTGGTGCGTGACAGAATGCAACGTGGGCAGCGGCGCGGTGTGGCACGGCGGCGCGGCGTGGGCGCTGGGCGGCGCGGGCGCGGCCGCGTGCTGCGCCTGGCGCGGCGCGGCGGCGCAGGCGCAGGCGCTGTGCTCGCAGCGCGCCGGGCCCGCCGCCCTCAGGATTGCGGCGCGATTACACGCCGAACGCGCACTCAACGCCGGTTTGTACTGGCTCATTGATCTTATGATACTTACAACCCTTCATTTTTTACAATATTGTCCGCACTGATACGTGATTTCCCAAGATGCGAATTTTAGATTAGCTATCAGCATAATTATGCCTATAAGAAAACGATAGTTTTACTGATTACTATCTAATGAAAAAAAAATTAAAAAATCTGACAGGCAGTTTGGTTCACAACCAACACAAATGGGGCCAGACAAATAGTTTGCTGCAAGAGATAGAGTAGTACGTAGTAATAATAAAAAAAAAACAAGTAGGAAAATGTAAGGGTGACCTTGAAAATTTTACTAGAATGAGTAGATTTTCTTTTGAGTTGACCATTGACACAAAAAACAGGGAATGTAAAAATATCCTATTAATTCAGAAAAAAAACTAGATCGGGCTAGAAAAAAAAGTCAAGAATCGGGACTGATCAATTGTAAAGCCGGGGACAGACTACTGTCAAGTAACAAGCAATGTAACACGCAATTAAAGAATTTGCTGTCGGCGTTGTCACACTGTATCGTGCAATGTAACAGAATTCCCGTAGTGTGGACGCCTTGCGCGTGCGAACAGAGCATTTCAACTATGTGAGTAGTTACACGCTCGGTTCGTGCGCGTACGGCTTCCACACTTATTAAATGCTCCTTACATGTTAACTTGAATGTTAAGTTACAACACCCGGTACCCGGCTTTACGTGTCCCCGGAGCCTTGCATCGGGACGTCCCTCACTGATCTGATGACTTTACCTGTGAGACTCTGTACCATGATTGTCCTTTATTGTCTTTTATGAAACTAACGTCATGGTGCTTATAAGAAAGGTTGCCAGAACTTTGAGTTGTTATGATTAGGTTGTCGGAAACTTCGATGGAATGCATGGGTAGGAACCGGAAGGTTATTATTTTCTTATGAGCTCCGGTTTCCGACGTCAATAATATATAATTCAAGAAATCTAGGTGTGGATTCTTTAAATACTTATTTCATTGTTTACGCTATCTAGCAGGCGGATTTTTTTTATCCTTAATGTTATATTCCATCGTTTTTAGGTAAATGGGAAGAAGCAGATCAGAGTATCAGACAGTTGGCATCTTCAGATAGATGGGAGAGTCAGTTGCTAAAAGCTGAAATGTATTACCTGAAGGGCGACGCGACTGAAGCGCTGGAGTCCCTGTATGACATCTTAGACTACTGCAAAACTGAGGATGACAGCCTACACTTTATATCTCTTAGAGTGAAAGCCATGATATTAATGTCGCAAGTCCAACACTCGTTTAGTAGTATTCAGTCTACAAATATAATGTTGCTAAATGAAGCCTTGTGGTTAGCCAAGGGATACCATTTGCATCATTTAGCTGCCACAGCTGAAATGCATTTAGCTAACGTTCAACTGAGCATGGGATGTGCGAAGAACGCCTTATCTCTTGTCAGGAAAGCTTTACCTACTATAATGGCAGATGGCAGCGCGTACGACATGGCTCGAGGTAAGTTGAACAGTTCAAATAAAACATTTACTTCAATCAAAGCATTTGTTTCAAATAAACCATTTACAGCCACTTTTAAATTGTCAAGAAGACAGTCAGAAAATTAATGCTTGTTGCACAAATGCACATTCAATCCAAAGCATAGATCTCTATGGAGAAGAATGTACAAGAAACTCCATGGACACTCTTTTAAATCATATCATTGAATATAAATATCTCGGTTACATATTTTTTGTCGCTTATATTATGTGAGAACAATGTAAATAATTTTAGTAATAAAAAAGAAATGGAATTGCCACTGGCATTTTTTTTTTATGGTAGGTAAAATCATCCAATGACAAATCCCGCCCTTGGGCGAAGCGGGAAGTAGTGTCAGACTCTTACTGACTAAAAACCTACCCCGTTCCTTTGCCCCCCCCCCCCCGTTTTTTAGCCTATCGTGCCGGGGCCGAGCATTCCTTTCGGAAGTTAACCCATGACCCCAGTAGGCTTCGGCCCTGCCTGCCTGCAGTTAGCAGGCTGGGCCTCTTCGGTGTGCTGACAGCTCCTTGAGGCGCGCGGGAACAGAACGCGCCGTCGACGACTTGGGCTCGGTCCGGTCGGTTACCGGACGATCGGACAGCGAGCTACCCATTGCACGCCGTCCGCAAGCCCGCGCCTACGGTGGCCGGAAATCGGGATCGGAATCCCGGCGGCGGCTGGGGCGAGCGCCCCTTTACCTCTGCCTGATGCGGTCGGCCTCCTCCTTTGCTAGCATTACTGCTTCGCAGAAGGAGGCGACCGCCTGCCATCCCTCCTCACTACGGACCATGGCCTGAACCAAGGCCCGGCGAGAGAGATCGCTGTCGCCGATCGCCCCCACGAGGACACGGCGATGCTCCGCCAAGGCGGGGCACACCTCTACAGTGTGCTCCACCGTGTTCCTCCGGGCACTGGCAGTTAATTACTCAAGCCAAACGGCGGCATCCGAACACCTATTGTCTTTCTATTGTGTCTCTAATTACGGTATTCAAATAATAAAGAAATAATCAGTCTCTCAGGTTCGTGAACGAACGCTGTCGCAAGTTCGTTCACGGACATGACACCACCAATGCTCAACCATTTTAAATAATACCATTTTGATGGGAACCGAATGCTCCCAATATACGGGTCATCATCAGTGAGACGTTTGAGTGAGCATGACAAAGTCTCACCTGCCGTGCTCGATCTATTGATTAATTTTCTTTTTTTATTTAATTCCAGCTATGTTGTTGTACACCAAGTGTCGGATCGCAACTGCAGCGCCATGTGGCGAAGCTCGTCTGCTAGTACTGCAGTCATGCTGTGAAGGTTTAGAATTTGTCAAAAAGAATTTCGCCAAAGTTGGCGCTCATGTTCGGTTATTACAAACATGGTATTTACAGGTAAGCGGGATTTTTTGCTTAAATGATCACAAAACTTAGCCAAATATTTTAAAACGAATGTTCATTAGGCAATTGATTAAGCGCAGAAATTATGTAAACGCGTTAAATTAATAAAGTCCAGTAAAATGCCCCCGGGCAATAAGTCGGTAATCGCAAAAAACTGTTTTCCGATTACCAACTCTATTCATCATCATATCAGCCGAAAGACGTCCACTGTTGGACATAGGCCCCCAAGTGTCGCCACAATGAACGGTCCTGTGCATCTCGCATCCATCGGATTCCTGCAACTCTTGACAGGGGGCTTACTCTCGAGTTTAATTCCAGTCGTTCGATAATGGAATTGTGACGTTACGTTAGGTACTCTTGAATTCGATGCTAGCGCCAAATTGGTTTAAAATTGCGTGACCACACGCCAAGTCCAATGCCCATTTTACTTAGTTTTCCAAAAAGGTCACGCCCTGCGCACTGCCACGAGTTTGGCGATTCTTCATGCTATGTCGGCAACCTTGGTTCTCCTGCGGATATCTTCATTTCTGATTCGATCACGCAAGGAAACTCCGAGCATAGCCCTTTCCATTGCCCTTTGGGTGACTTTAAGCCTTCTCCAACTCTATTGCCCGGACAATGAGCCGGTAATCGAAAACAATTTTTTTTGCGATTACCGACTTATAGCCCGGGGGCGTTGAGTAGAAAAAGTTTATTAAAACTTTCTTCTTTGGACTCATTGTATTGGTCAAAATGAGTAATTAGAGACGGTGATAACGTTTTTAGTAACAAGGAAGGTAGTTGGTCAGGTTTATTTTAGGTAGGAAATCATCCATTACTTCTCCTGTCCTACGGTGGAGCGCGAGGGCGTGTCAGACTTTACTGATAAAAACGTACTCTTATGTTCCTTCTTTGCCTTGCGTCCCAGAACCCCGGGGTTCCCTTTCGGACGACCCAAGTATGTTAGGTTTAAGAAACGCAACTACTTCAACTCGTTCGAAGCTAGAAATTAATGGTTTTGACAACCATTGTCCATCCAACCAAAGAAGACTCAAGGAAATTATTTAAATATATTTTTTGTCTGATTTACATGGCAAAGAACGTTTGTGTTTTGTCATATTTTTTTAATTTGCCTGTAGCTAGATAAATGTTTTATACGCAGTCAACCATACTTTAGTCGTAACGCTAAAAAAAGTCCACCCCTTACTGCTACGAAACGAAGGTCAAAGTTAAAAATACCATTTTTACTGTTTTCAGGCTCAATTATATCATGACATCGGGAACCACGCAGCAAGGAATCAATGCGCTTGGATGTACAGACAGTTAGAATTACAAAATTCCGTTGAACCATCAAATATGTTGCTTGTAATGTATTAAAGTTTTGTCTAATATGTTGGTGTCTATTTTATTAACTAGAACCGGAAAATGTGAGCGTAGTTCAAGCGTAAAAGTGTGGAATGTCTTAATTTCAGTTTAGCAGATATTTAGTGTATGACGTCCTGTAAATGTGTATGGTAAGTTCAGATTTGTGCATCCAGCCATTCAGCAGATATTCAACAAAAACTGTTTCCGCCAGGACTACGTATTCTGAGCGTAACTTTTTTTTTTCTATGGACATACAAGAAAACAAATACATACAATAATTAGTGTGTAACGAGATGTAAATGTGTATGTATAAATGAAATTTGTGTGTCTTATAATTACGAAGATATCCGAGTTTCCGCTGCGGTGACGTTTGCCAATTTGATGAAAATCATATAAAACGGTTTAGTAGAAAGTTATAATTTTTTATGCACGTTACTTTGGATTTGTGTGTAATGTGTGTAAAAGCAGAATTTGAAAAAAACATACCGTTCAGAAGATATAAAAGTAAACGTAAAATAAGGTTATTAGGTCAAAGCTCTTAAAATAGGAACTCTAGAGTCTAACTTTTTACATGTATCTATAACTTGTAAGGCTCTACAATGTCCTGCAAAGTTTCATGTATGTGCGCTAAGTAATTAATGAGCAATCGCATAATTACTACGACTGGACCACTATATTTTATGACATCCGATTATAGGACTTTTTAATGGAAAAAGCAAAATAAAATATATCCCAATCATTAGTGTATTAATGCAACTAATCCTATTTGAAATTTCAGCTCATTACACTAAATAATTAAAGAGATATAATAAAAAGACCAGAACAACTACAAAACATGGATAAACCGACCAAGTTTGAATGGGTACGAAAAAGCGGCCGTGCAGTACTTAGACCTAACGTTCTAAAATTTCCAGTATAATGTTGTTATTGTGTTGAATGATTTCGTACAGGTGCGTACACAATTGTTTTGCAGGAAATAAAATAACTTTCTATTAATAAAAGTATTTATTAGGTAACGATTTAACTAAAACAAATAAACGACATTAATAAAAAATAATAAAATAGGAACTAACAGTAAGTATCTAAGTACGTGATTATGATCTTACCTTGTTTATCTTCCAATCATTCTCACTACTGGCTCAATAAGTATGGTTCACAGTCACTTACACTAGCTACGTCAATATCCGAATCCAGTAAGTACCTACATAATATTACGTTGATGGCAAAATAAACTGCATACGCACGTTGTCCTTGACTGCACATTTGTGACTGTTACTAAACAAAACGGAACAGGAAGCGCGCGCTCAGAAGATACTTGCCTACTATTCAAACATCAAGTCGAAGCGAATGCCGCATGCCGGTTTGCGCAGGATTCCCGCCATTCTGTCTGTCAAACTCCAAGCGAATGCTAGAATTGCGGGATCCGCGTAGATTATAAAATATTGAGTGTTCTATTTGTAGGGTACCTACTTATCCAAGAACGTAAATAAGAAGTAGTAAAGTCTACAATGAAGTCTAGAAAATGTTAAGCATAAAAAACTGGGCAAGTGCGTGTCGGACTCGCACACTGAGGGTTCCGCACAAAACAAACTTACGTAAATGTGTGAGCCCGACTCGCACTTGCCCAGTTTTTGTCTATTTTTGTATTTGAGTTGATTGCTTGCCTGTGGAATTTTGAGGAGCACTTCGACGACGGCGGTGTGTTTTCGCCGTTGTCTGATGCGGTCGGGCTCCTTTCGCTAGCATTACTGCTTCGCAGAAGGAGGCGACCGCCTGCCACTCCTCCTCGCTCCGTGCGTAGACCGCAGGCGTTCCGCTGGGCCGCTGTAAAGGGCAATGGAAAGAACGATGCCTGCATAGAGCCTCCGGCAGGAGGCGTCAGAACCCTTAGGCAGGAGCAGCTTGAGAGCAGCCCCAGTCCTATTCAGTCTGGGAATTTTGGTGGAATTTTGTCGCCCAGACGTCGGAAGTGCTCCTCAAAATTCCACAGGCAAGAATATCTTAGAGGTGAAGTAGTAAAACAGTATATAGTGAAAAAATATGATTACCCGCTTTCTTGATGTCCCCATTAAAGTTTCAGCTTTTCTCGAAATGCTACTCTCGGAATGCAACCAGCTATTTGTGTTTTAGTGTTTTATTAAGAAGATACTCGCCTATTTTTTATTATAAGTTAAATTTTTGAGTTTGAATCTATTAAGTCCTTGTGACATTTTCCATTTAAAATAAAGAATTCTTTTTATTTAAGATATTTCCTATTTCTTTTCGTTTTATCTGAGTATCAAGTGCACTATTTAACAAAGAAGTTTTACTTTCAAGTGGAGGTAGTAACAAAGGCAAATTGTAATCACCCTTCTAACAACTTACTACTGCAGTAGTAAGAAAGGAAATCAAATTAACAGTATTACTACTGGTAGTAACACGGGCAAGAAACCATACCAGATCCGCATCATCCACATAGAAAAAAAAAATCAAAAAGTAAACTTAATTTGGAACATTAATTGTGCATAGGTACGTGCGGTCACAAAAAAATATTTTTTGAAACGTTTAAAAATGGAATACTTTCTTTTTTTAAATACTGTTCATTTTCCTTCTAAACCTCAATACACTTTATTTCTAGTAAAAAAAGTTGGTAACTCTACCTTCAAGGACCACTAGCGCCTTAATTGAAATTAAAACCGCCGCGCTGGTTTTGTTTTTAACGCACTTTTAGGCCGTGTTTACGGAGACTCGGCGCGTTGTGCGGCGCGTTGGGCGTTTCATCGTACATTGCAGCAGCGGGCCGCGTCATCGCTCGCGCAAACACAGACATATGGCAATGTACGATGGACCGCCCGACGCGCCGCGTATCCGTAATCGAGCACTTAGATAAACACAATGTGCTATACAAATACTTTATTGCCTTTTCTAGCATTTTTACAAACCACATTTTGTATTATTTACGAGTTATGATTTTTTAAACTGGCGGCGCGGCGTTAGTAAATATGTACCTACTATATCAATTTTTTGTAAATATTACGTCTGCCAAATAAATGCATTTGTTAATAGGTTTTTTTTTTATGGTAGGTAAAATCATCCAATGACAAATCCCGCCCTTGGGTGGAGCGGGAAGTAGTGTCAGACTCTTACTGACTAAAAACCTACCCCGTTCCATTCTTTGCCTTGGTCCCAGGGCCCCGGGTGCCATTTTCACATACCCTTTGACCCCAGTAGGCTTCGGCCCTATTGGGCCCCTACAGTTTGCTGACAACTCCTTGAGGCGCGCGGGAACAGTGCGCGCCGTAAACGACTTGAGCTCGGACCGGTATGTTACTGGACGGACGGACAGCGAGCTACTCATTGCCCGCCGTCCGCGAGCTCGCGCCTACGGTGGCCGGAAATCGGGATCGGAATCCCGGCGGCGGCGGCGGCGTGTACGCCGTAGCCTGATGCGGTCAGCCTCCTCCTTTGCTAGCATTACTGATTTGCAGAAGGAGGCGACCGCCTGCCACTCCTCCTCGCTCCGGAGCATGGCTTGAACCAAACCCCGGCGCGAGAGATCGCTGCCGCCGATCGCCCCCACAAGGACAGGCGATGCTCTTCCCAAGCGAGGCACATTTGTTAATAGGTACAGATGCATTTATTAAATTGTAATAATTTCGTAAGTAAACGTCGTCAGTAAACAATCACGTAATCACTACTACAAATTTGTAGGTACTATTTTTTATCACAAATTCGTCAAGAATTGTGTACGCATCTGTACGAAGCTATTACACTATATTACACTGGAAATTTTAGAACGTTAGGTCTAAGTACTGCACGGCCGCTTTTTCGTACCCATTCAAACTTGGTCGGTTTATTCATGTTTTGTAGTTGTTCTGGTCTTTTTATTATATCTCTTTAATTATTTAGTGTAATGAGCTGAAATTTCAAATAGGATTAGTTGCATTAATACACTAATGATTGGTATATATTATATTTTGTTTTTTCCATTAAAAAGTCCTATAATCGGATGTCATAAAATATAGTGGTCCAGTCGTAGTAATTATGCGATTGCTCATTACACGCACACAATTACTTAGCGCACATACATGAAACTTTGCAGGACATTGTAGAGCCTTACAAGTTATAGATACATGTAAAAAGTTAGACTCTAGAGTTCCTATTTTAAGAGCTTTGACCTAATAACCTTATTTTACGTTTACTTTTATATCTTCTGAACGGTATGTTTTTTTCAAATTCTGCTTTTACACACATTACACACAAATCCAAAGTAACGTGCATAAAAAATTATAACTTTCTACTAAACCGTTTTATATGATTTTCATCAAATTGGCAAACGTCATCGCAGCGGAAACTCGGATATCTTCGTAATTATAAGACACACAAATTTCATTTATACATACACATTTACATCTCGTTACACACTAATTATTGTATGTATTTGTTTTCTTGTATGTCCATAGAAAAAAAAAAGTTACGCTCAGAATACGTAGTCCTGGCGGAAACAGTTTTTGTTGAATATCTGCTGAATGGCTGGATGCACAAATCTGAACTTACTATACACATTTACAGGACGTCATACACTAAATATCTGCTAAACTGAAATTAAGACATTCCACACTTTTACGTTTGAACTACGCTCACCCGGAAAATCGTTCTAGACAATCATCCATCTAATCATCATCAGTGTCATTTAAATCATCGCATAATAAATCAGCTATACAATGTTCCTACTGCTGGGACTCGGGCCTGCTCTCTAGTAGAGGGAATGGGCCGTGACCGCACTAGGACATACCGGTTTCCTCACGATGTTTTCCTTCACCGTTTTGAGTGCTGTGATGAAGAAATAAATTACATAAAGTAATACGCCTGTCTGGGCCGAACTGGCGACCTGCAATTCGTAAGTCAGAGCCGATACCGCTCGGCCACTCTTGAGTAATTAAATCATGGAAACAAAATAAAAATACGATAAAATACAAACTAAAAGATTTTATTTTCATCTTACAAATTATTGTGGCATAGCCACTTATCATTTTTAATACAACTTATCATTCAATAGTGCTTTTTCAACTATTTCGGACATTGTTACTTTTATATCTCTGCACAAAACTTCGGCAACTAGAACTTTTGTTTCTGGTTGCACTTCAGAAGGTACATAGGCTCCTTCGCCTAGTATACTAGTATCATTCCAGCAGTGACCGAGAGACGCCTGCGACTCACATATTCTTCCGAGCTGTAATAACAAGGATGTTATATCTTCTAATAGAGAAGGAAATGCAGTACAGATCCTCACTAGAGATTTCAATACTGGTTGGAACAGTTCTAAGCGCAAGTCGCTTGGTAAAACTGACAAAAGTGTCGACAAAGTGTTAACGCATAATCTCGCAATAGACATAGCTTTTGGCAAGGCGTACTGTATCGATAAATGCGACACGAGATCTACAGCAAATATTTGCTTTTCGAGTGACGCTTGGCTGAGAAGTTCTGGTATGAAGTCCAAACAAATGTGCATTGAAGGTATTCCTTGAACTGTGACTGGTAGCAACTCCCTGGGATAACCTTGAAAATGTACCAATTTAGCCAACGATGGTTCCGAGATGAATATTTGATGAAGGAAAGAACAAATTATGCTTCTAACTTCTCGAAGAGACCACATCAGTTCAGGTTTAGCTTCGTCTTCTGATGTCTCCAGACACGCTTCCAGCAATATTTGCAGGGCTGCACTCTCTTGTGCCGCTACTAAAGCATTCTTTAATTCTTCCCTTTCTGCGTCTGATGTCAGTTGCCCGCTCTTTTCGAGCAGGGGTTTATCTAATAAATGTCTACTTAGTTGGCTCCTTGAAGCAGCCAAACTAGCTTCGAGAATTCTTAGAATTATTTTCAAAATTGGGCCACATCTAAATACTCGAATGTCGCAGCGCAAAACTTGTAGCGGATCCACTAGAACATTCTCCTGTGTGATAGTAACGTTCTTGACGCCACCATTGATGTCCAATAAGGCGTTGATTGTCATAATCCACAGACATCGTGGCAACACTGTGTTGAGACGTAACCAAACCTCGTGGTATAACTCTTGTATATGTCGCGGCACTTGGTCTCCGAGTACACTTTTGAAATATTTAACAAATGTTTCTGCATAAGGCCATATATCTGTAGGATTTTTATTTAACATAGCCTTTAAAATCTTTCCTGTCTTGTAAGGGTTCTCTTCAATGGTTCGGAATGCATCATTGATAGCTGTTTCCGAAAGATTTACATCGATTTGGTGTCGATTCGAATCTCCAAAGACTTGATCGTCCATCCAATCGTCAACTAAAGACAGTTGAGGGAAGTGAGTGGCTAACAGACGAAGGAGGGGACTGAATAAACCACCGTAACTCATCTGGTCTTTTTGAGCTTGATGCAGTAAATATTTAATTGGCAATTCAGATAGAAAAGCTGCGGAGTAGCTCTTTACTTTACGCCCATTGGCCATAAGTGTGGCTGTGTTGGCCAGTCTTACGTCTTCATACAGTAGAAGGTAGTAAATTAGTAGCAATTGAGAAGCTAAAGTTGGCTTTTCTATGTCAATCTCAATTGTCGTTTCTCCATTATCGACTTCCATAGGTGCGAATGGTTTGCTTTGCACATCGAAATTAGCTCCGAATATCGAGTTTCTGAATACTTTTCGGATTTCTTCTTCTAAAATTGGCTTGTTCACATATTCGTTAGTACCTTTGTTGTTAACAATAAGGATCGAGTTGACATACACTTCAACTAAAGCTGGCATGACCGGATGCAAGGGCGCAGTGCAGTTACATATCTGTCGGTATATCCAATTTTTGATGGGGACTTTATGTTTAGAAAATGCCCGAGATTTTAATAGTTGGTGAATACAGTGAACAGGTAAATATCCTGGTATGTTGCTGTTGAGATTCGCTGTTACCGGCACTTTGACGGCATGGGCTGTTACAACCTGGAATATTAAAAATATGGCAACGATAGTAAAGTGATTTCAACAAATAATTGTTACTTATATAAAATTTAAGTTATCAAAGAATATAATATTATTTAGCACCTGCTCCGTAAATATTTCTTGTGTGAAAGCTTGTTTTATTCTCGCGAGTCCGTTGGGTCGCACAGGCACGCGCATTCCTAGGGTCGCGCAAACCAGTTCACCCACGGCAGTCAGCTGTCCAGAATGGAAATGAATTGCTATCAACAGCAACATTTCCCCAAAAGATGCTGTGACCCCGGAATTGCTTCAATAAAATAGAAATATATTTGCAGTTGATTAAAATATTCAATGAATTAATATGTATATTTTTTTACATTAAATCAATAATAGTATTGTATTTTATTACCTCTCAAAGTAAGCCTCTTCTTTGACCAACCACTGCACCCATTCTATGGCTTTCTTTTCGTGGTCAGGAGCAGCTGGTGGGAAATAACACATTGTATTAACTGCCTGTTTGTAAATCTTCTGTATATTTTATTTCGCTATGCTAAAAGCCTCGTTTCCACAGAGTTCAATTGACACATTACGAGTTAAACAGCGACACATTTAAAGTTATATCAAAATATTTTATTTTTCAAATTAAGTTGTATTATAAAATGCGTTGGTAGAGTGTAAAACGTCTAATAATCTGCATATCTTGTAGATTAATACATACCCATAAGTGATGGGCAGGCAAGAATCATACAAAGGCTCAAGGAAACGAATCTGACTCCAGCTGGTGTAGGGGGAGGCTTTTGGGTTACAAGTCTCAGGAGACCGGCAACCTCGTCATCTTGAAACTTTATTCCGGCGATTCCTCTGAGCGCACAGTATAGCCTCAATAACGCTGATGCTTCAACACCGGCAGTAGCATCTTTCAGCCTGTTCAGTAACTCTTGGCGAAGTTTTGTTAAAGCTGCATGTCCATCACCTTTGCCTCGCTTGTGGGAGTTACGCAAGAATGTCGCAAACCATGCCCT
This sequence comes from Leucania comma, assembly GCA_958295575.1. Classification (NCBI taxonomy): domain Eukaryota; kingdom Metazoa; phylum Arthropoda; class Insecta; order Lepidoptera; family Noctuidae; genus Leucania; species Leucania comma. Next base: position 12,614,489 of record OY282468.1, read on the forward strand.
CGTTGCCTGGTCAGAGCCAAGTAACAGGCCAGACATGAATGAAACCTGTACAGAAAATATACTCTTATTTTCTATTTTTATAATACAACCATTATGCTCCTTTATCTAACATAACTTTTGTGATAATTGCATGTGTAAACATGAATGAATGTGTACAAAGCAAAAGGATATTTCAGGATTCTATGTAGCAGATAGATAGATAGATAAAGCTTTTATTGGCTACAACACAAAACATACACCAAAGCACAATTAAATTATAAAAAACTAAACACATTAATTAAAAAAATAAATTATAAAAACTAAACAATAAAAACATTAAAGTAAGCAATATTAACAGAAAAAAACAATTACATGAAGGTATTTAGACAAAAAAAATAAAATAAAAAAAGAAATATTGAGATATCGGCCATAGTGATTTTTTTAGGTGGGAAATCATCCAATGACTTCTTCGCTCTAGGGCGGAGCGGAAGGGCGTACCAGACTGTTACTGACTAAAACTCACTTCTATGTTCCTTCTTTGTCTTAGTTTCAGGGACCCGGGTTCTCTTTCGTACATCCCATGGCCCCAGTAGGCTTCGAACCTGCTGGGTCCCTAAGGTTTTGTTGACATCTCATTGAGGCGCACGTCGAACATTACGCGATGTCAACGACTCGGGCTCGGTCCATGGAAATTGAGGTTGTGATACCTACGGCTGGGGTGAGGAACGCCGTTCCCTAACACGTGTGGCCACATCCTTAGCTAGCATTACTGCTAAACAGAAGGACGCGGCCGGTTGTCATTCCTTTTCGCTCCGGACAATGGCCTGTATCAGAACCCGGCGCGAAAGGTCGTTGCCGCCAACACGGCTGTGTTCCGTCCAAGCGGGGCATACCTCGACCGTGTCCTCCAGGCGGTCACTATGTCCTCTGGACGTTCAACACAATGGTGACACCCGCGCGTTTTCTTCCGCATGAATTCGGTACAAGAACCTCCCGTTTTTTTTTTTTAATTTGATATATATTAGTGGTTGACTGCGATCCCATCAAATAACAAGCAGTGGTGCAATCGTTGATGGTGAGGCGCACTAGTTATTAAGAGCCTATTCACTCTAGCCTTGAAGACACTCAAATTATAATATAATCGAACGGGAAGACTGCAGCAGGCAAATTGTTCCAGTCCTTCTATGTACGCGGTATAAACGACGAGGTAAAACGTTTAGTCCGAACCGTAGAGGTTTCATCGACGTAAGGGTTTTTTTGCGGTGGGTAAAAATCATCCAATGACATCTCCCGCTTGGCCCAAGGGCGGGAGAGTTCATAGAGTCAGACTTTTACTGACTAAAAACCCCACCCTGTTCCTTTATTGTCTTCGTACCAGGGCCCTGGAGTTCACTTTCACATTTACCCAAGGCCCCAGAGTAGGCTTCGACCCTGCTGAACCCCTACAGTTTGCTGACAACTCCTTAAGTCCGTCCGTTTCTTCGTCGACGACTTGGGCTTGGTTCAGACAGTTACCGGACGATCGAACAGCGGGCTACCCATTGCTCGCCGTCTGCAAGCCCGCGCCGGTGGCCGGAAACCGGGATCGGAATCCCGGTGGCGGCTGCGGCAAGAGCGCCGTTGCCGCATGCGGTCGGCCTCCTCCTTTGCTAGGATTACGGCTTCGCAGAAGGAGGCAAACGCCTGCCACTCCTCCTCGCTCCGGACCTGTACCAAGGCCCGGCGCGAGACTCCTCGAAGCGGGGCACTCCTCTACCCTGTGCTCCACCGTGTCCTCCGGGCGGTCCACACAGTGGCGACACCCGGGCGTCACCTCCGCATGAATCTTGTACAGGTACTTCCCGAACATGCCATGTTCGGTTACTACCTGCGTCATGCGGAAGGTGATGACGCCGTGAGGTCTTTCCAGTCACGCCTCAAAGAGGGGACTTACCGCCTCAATCGTGGCGTACCCAGTACTAGGTTGCGACAGTCGCTCTTGCCATTTCACCATGAAACAACGTAAGGGTGGATGCTCGCCGTGTTTCAGGTTGTACGATGGTAGAAATGAGATGGTGAAATCAAGTCACGCAATTCCCGCGCACACTCTCCGAAATGCAACCTATAAAACACCGAAGGGCTGGCTATCCTACGCCTGTGCTCAAGGCTTTGAAGATTGAACTTAACCAAATCTGGATCACCAATTGGCCTTTTCGCATGCCTTTCCACCGAGTCCAAAGCTGTTAGTTGGCATTTTGCAGCACCAGCCCATATGTGGCTGCAGTACTCCACGCACTGTCGGACCTGTGATTTGTATAACATTAAAAGCTGTCCCGGTGTGAAGTATCGCCGGACCTTTGCAAGAACCGCAATCGCAATGCAAGAATACCGAGTTTCTTAGCGGAGTTCCTTGGCTTCGGACTTAATGATCCGCCCAAAATGAAGGTCTGAGAAAATTTCAACTCCCAAAAAAACAATGATTAAAATTACCATTGGCTTACTCTCGAGTTTAATTCCGATCGGTCGACAGTGGAATTGTGACGGTAGGTACTCTTGAATTCGATGCTAGGCTTAAATTGCGTGACCTTTTTGGGAAACTAAGTAGGTAATCGCAAAAAATTGATTTTCGATTCAACCAAATTATTGTCCGGGCAAAAGAGTCGGTAATCGAAAAACTAATGTTTGCGATTACTGACTTATTGCTCGGGAGCGACTTTGTATGAAAAGGGCATTTGCGGAGGTTACGCATGTGGAACAAATCCGCATGCGTGATGAAATCAGCACTATATTAAAAACACCTTAATACAGTAAAATATTCAGTTGGTATTTTGGGGGTAGTGGAACAGAGAGTAAAGTCCCACATACCTCCGTTGAAAAGGGAGGATCCTCCGACCAGACAGGTGTTATATCTGGTGGGCTACTGCCCGATAGACGAATTCGGGCTTATTCTATATGTTCCAATCGCGCCGCGAATCTTTCTTGCGCGATGCAGGATTAGTTCATTTGTGACGACATAGATGTCGCTACAGTATCTTACCAAATCATCCTGGTGGTGTGTCAAGGTGAGAGTGATGACCAAAGAAGGCAACCTGGAAGCTGACGCTGCTTTGGCTCTAACGGCAGCTGCTAAGTGGGGGCAGGCTGCACACAGAGTGCTCAGAGTCTTAGCCCTGATACCTCCTTCCTCACTCCTATCTGCATTCATTACAAGGCTTTCAGCCACTGAAATACAAGTGCAACAAATTAAAGTTATTGTTACATACCAATTTTGGAAAAAGTATTTGTGACCATTTTACTAACAATAATCTAATAGCATCCTTCTTCAAAAATTATTAATGCAATGTTAGAATGTTGCTGAATTTTATAAATTCTCATAAGACATTCATATGTAAGGTAACAAATGCAACTACTTTGGTGTCTAGAAGTGGCATCACAGATTTTGATACAGGTGTATGGGTTGCAAGTAGTAATGGTGTATCACTCACAAATTATAGTTATATATTCTAAAATTTGTGATGCATGAGATAACAGATAGGGTGACAACATAAAAAAATACTGGGTTATTTTAAAAATGTTACAGGGGTCTTTTAAGCATAGTTTTTTTTTTAAATAAAATCAGAAAATATTCTCAAATTATTATGACACCCACCTTCTTGTAATGTATCAGGACAGTTAGCTATTATCCATGATATCAATATAGGGCCCTTATTGACATACAATAATACTTCAACAATGTCAACAACATTGAGTAGGTTGGGTAGCTCTGCAATGCTGATGTTGATGACATCGGCAATCTCTTCCAAGTACACATCATTGTCAAACAATTCCGATGGCTTTACACTACACTCAATGTTGGTGTACTTGTTTTGATTGTATTCTACTAGCTGTGCTTGCATGAGCAATAATTCTGATAAAACCAAGCGAACTCGCCGAGAGGAGTCAGACTGCTCGAAATCATTTGTTATCCCATTGGTTACACTTTGTATAAGAAATGTTTCTGTGCACTGCGATCCACTTTTAATTCTGGAACAGAAAAATAAGTCTGTATAATTGGAGTATTAGAAACTTTGCTAGAAAAGTTAAAGTCAAGAATACATTACCTCATTTGCTGTTCTTTCTTGACATCCGATTCCAATGCATTAAATTCAATAGACAAGAGGGAAACAATAAAATTTACTAAGTCTATACTAGATAGCAAAGTAAGCACATCTTTCTTGGCTTCACCACAAGCTCTGGTTGTATCAAGAGGAGCAATAAGAGCCATACGCACTAGACATGGTATGATAGGTCTTAGTTCATCAAGTGTGAATTTTTTAATAGCAGGAATATCTAAGTCTTTGATCGCTTTGAAAACTTTTGGTTGTACAGGTTTCAAAAATGTTATATCCATGTTTGATACGGGGATTTAATGTGTTAACTCTTCATGTCACGTTATTTGTTTGCAAGGGTCAGTTTCCATGTACATTGGAAGTCTGTACGGATCTCTAAATTCCACTTATAATCATCACACTGTAAACAAATCTATTAAACCACACAAAATAACCGAATACCGAAATGCCGACGACGATGAATGAAAAAGCCTGTGATAAACGTAGTGCTTATATTCTCTTTGGCCTGTGATGAAAACCATACATTCATTGAAATGTCATATTTTGACACTGACAGATATGTTTGGTCAAAATTGACAGCGATTTTATGTGTTGCCTTATAAAAAATAAACAATTCCATGTAGGGTTGGTTTCACTGTGTCCGGTCCTTAGGTATCCGGATTCCGTAGGTAGAAATTATGTACCGTGTATCAAAGAGAATACAACGTGTATTGACTGACACTGTTGACACAGACATATATCATTATCAGGGCCGTAGCTACCATATAACACCCGTATCAATTAACCCTATCGCGAGCAATACTATTTTCTCTCTGATTTTGGTTTTATTTATTCTAAACGTTGAGAAATAACATTTGTAAAACAATATTCAACTAGCGATCTGTTTGCGGATGAATGGAAGACGATTTTATTGGCATGTCAGAAGTACTGTGAGAGGGATTGATGTATGAGTATAACTTACATATCTCGTTCCTTTTTTGTGTTTTGTTATATTATTCCTTTTTTTTATTTTTGTTTAGTTACTGTAATTGGTTGTAAGACCGTTGTAATTAATAATAAATAAATAAATATTAATAGATTTCCCTACCTTGCTTAGCCCGCCCCCCCCTTTTTTTTGGGCTACGGCAATATCTTTGCTAATGGCCCTTCGTGACTTATTATACTTCATACATTTTGGCACAATTTTTAACGTTTGTTTTTTTATACCTATTTCGTAAGTGTATTGAAAAACGTCGTTTGATACACGTGGAGATTTGTCACTGAAGCACTCGGCTCCATAACACCCTCGCCTGAACGGCTCGGGTTAATTTCACCTCGGCTGCAGTGACAAACTTTCCCCACTTTTATCAAAATGTACAATTTTTTTTAATTTTAGCCAAACTACCATAATTTCATATTAATGAAAATGTGAAATACCACTCACTGATTAATCACGAAATATTAGAAAATTATAAACACAAACACAACTATAACACGTACCTACAAACATAAAATTTGGCAGGTAACCTACATGTCAATTTTTAAGTTTGCGGGTGGTTTATATTTGTGCAGTCTAATAGGGTGTAGGTGTAGACATCCACACGATCACGAATAATGATGTAGCGACATCTATGTCGTCACAAATGAACTAATCCTGCATCGCGCAAAGAATGTTCTTTGCGCGATTTGAACGTATAGAACCGCCCGAAATCATCTATCGGGCAATAGCTTACCAGACATAACACCTGTCTGGTCGGAGGATCCTCCCTTTTCAAAGGAGGTTAGCGGGACTTAACTGTCTGTTGCTGGTATAAACGAACACATCTTCAAAGAAAACTAAAAAAAAACCCTTTCCAAGGGATACTTTTGTTTTCGAGTGGCCTGCGGATGATAAATTGTCCAAATAAATATAATAAAATCACAATAATTTACGATTCGATTTTTTTTTTTTTTAATGTACCTTACAGTTAGTAAGAAGTTCAGTAAATATGGTTAGTGTTTCCATCAAAGCGGAGCGGGTTAAATGTCGTATAGCTACCCTCCGTTTCGTGTTCTCCGTTTGGCACCAAAGATCGCTCGACTTGCGGGCGCCTCCTTCTGCGAAACAGTAAAGAAGGCGGCTGTACGCGTGAAACAACGGCCCTTACGCCACAGCTGCCGCCGGGATCCCGATCTTGATTTCCGGATACCCGATGCCATCCGATGCCGTCCGACCGTCCGGTAACTGTCCGGCCCGAGTCCAGGTCGTCGATGGCGCGTATTGGCGCCTCAAGGAGCCTGATGTCAGCAAACTGAAGGGGCCAACCAGGGTCGAAGCCTATTGGGGCCAAGCGTCTGCTTCTGAAAAGAAGACTTTTAGCTACCATAGGCTAGGCCTATACGGTTTGCTGACAACTCCTTGAGGCGTGCGGGAACATTGTGCGCCGTAAACGACTTGAGCTCGGACCGGGCTGTTACCGGACGGACGGACAGCGAGCTACCCATTGCCCGCCGTCCGCGAGCCCGCGCCTACGGTGGCCAGAAATCGGGATCGGAATTCCGGCGGCGGCGGCGCCGTATTCGCCGTTGCCTGATGCATTCGGCCTCCTCCTTTGCTAGCATTACTGCTTCGCAGAAGGAGGCGACCGCCTGCCACTCCTCCTCGCTCCGGAGCATGGCTTGAACCAAGTCCCGGTAAATAACATTCGAGGGTAGGATCCAGTGTACAATATAATCCTACATAAATAAGTCACATATATAAAAAGATATATACACCGTTAAATTTTGATCGTTTTAATCCCGTGGAGGGTCGATTCCGTACTTTTTTTTAAACTCGAATTAGGTAATTTACGCATGTACGAAATTAATTTATTTAAGTAAACGTCAACAGGGAGAGTTCTATGACCTGTAGGTAGTTAGTACGCAACGACCGACAACTACCTACGAGGTCATTGACTCGTTTCTCTTTCACTTTCATTAGTGCTTTGTAAAAGGAAGCAACGGCTTCCCATTCTCTCTCGTTTTGTATGATGGCTTATACCAGAGTCGGACGCTAGAGGGCACCACTGCTGATCGCCTCGAAGAGCACGCGGTGGTGGTCCGTCCAAGCAAAGCAAACTTCCACCACGTCTTTCAGGTGATCCGTACTACGGTGACGACAGGATCACAGGAATCACCCGAAACAACTGTTTTCGGTGAGGTGGAAAGTGTGGATACCGTAGCCTCCATAGCGGCCTCTCAAAAAGAAACTTACTACCGCGATTGTGCAAAGGTAAAAATTATTAAATTTAACAAGTAAAAACTTAATAAATGCTTGTAAAAAAATAGGAAATATCCTATTGTTTTTACAAGCTTTTATTTAGTTTCACCTGACCGATGTTTGTCTGTGATCAAATCTTACAAATTAAATTTGATTCACTTCCCGATTACCGATAGAGCTGAAATTTTTGAAATTTTTATGCATGTATAAATCGTGTGACAATGCCATATTATGATGACACGGAGCTTATCTGATGATGGAGCTGGAAGGTTGCCATAGGAACTCGTAAACGAAACAACCTCTTCGAGTTTAGGCTTGTTTGATTTCTATTGACGAGTATTTAGGTGCTAGATGGTAACCAGGGTCTGATGATGAAACTGGAAGATAGCCGTAGAAACTTGGTAATAAGCGCAATAAGATAACCACACTTTTAGAAGTGGTCTTAATGAGTATTAATTATATAGGGTGACTGGTAATTAGTGAACGATACTTAAACACCTTACCTGGTCAAAATGTACTGAACTTGGTGAATTTTTTTCGCGATTTCAGGTTGGTCCCATAGTAAATGTTGTTTGTTATCATGACTACAATCACGTCTTTAAGTATCGTTCACTAATTACCAGTCACCCTATATAAGTATATACCGCGCTATAAAAGCTTGTATTTCATCAGCCTTATAATGTTCCCACTGCTGGGATTCAGGTCTATAAAAGCTTGTTATAACAAAAATATTTTCATTGAAAACTTGTTTCGTTTATAAATACTGCACTGTCCAGCCCCCCTAGCCAAGTTACAATCGTTTCGTTTTGCGTTAACGCCTGTAGTTGGCCACGCCCTCAATTCGTTTGTTCGAACAAAGGAGTTGGGGGCGTGGCTAACTACAAGCGTTAACGCAAAACGAAACGATTGTAACTTGGCTAGGGGGGCAGTTGTTGCGATGGGCGTCTAAGTCTTTGTTTACGGAGACGCGGTTCGTTGTACGGCGTAAATTCAAACATATAACGTTGTATGAGATTGTTTACGGAGACGCGTTTTACACGCGTTTGCTTGAAATATAGGCAGCGCTCGCCGTATCACTCGCGGCGTCGCCCGTGGCGGGGTACGCGGCTTTCTCCGATCATAGTAAAGCGTACTGCGACCGCCGCGTTCGCCGCCGTAGGCGCCGCGGCGGGCACCGCTACTTCGTTCGCCCCGAGTCTCCGTAAACAATATCGTACATTGTCATATGTTTGTGTTTGTGTGTGCGATGGCGCGAGCCGCTGCACGCACCATATCTTCGTAAGGCCGTGTGTACGGAGACGCGGAGAGTTGCAAGGCGCTTTGCGAGGCGCGTTGGGCGTTCGTCGTACATTGCAGCAGCGGGCCGTGTCATCGCTCGCGCAAACACAGACATAATGGCATCGACCTATATTCTTGCGATAGACAAGCACGTTCATATAAACTATTTGTCAAAATACTGAAAAGTTCAAACAAAAAATCGCTGCAGCGCTAGATTGCCATTATGTCGTCTAACAAAACTTTAAAACTTACAGCGCTAAGACAGCTTATAGAGGATATTTTTTCGCGACCAAAAGGTCTAAAGCGCCATGAATTTCCTAGTACTTACGCGTTTCGTTCAACTTAGTGTGATATCATGTAATCTATATATACTTTTATACCGCAGAAGTGACACAGTTTCTTGCCTACAATACTTTATTACAATAATACTCTATTTCAAAATGTAATTATAGTATATGTAAAAACGAGATCTAAATAACAGTAAAATAAATAAATAAATCAGTAATCACTGATAAGACTACAAGTTTAACTGAACCTAATTCAAATTTTAATATTAACCTGCACGTAATATGGTACGTAAATTACCTAAGTGCGAATAACGAATGACAGCATGGTTAACAACAAAACTTACCGATGAAAACTGATACCTCATGATTTGCTGACATTTCGTCGTAATTTATTTAAAAAAAAATCATTGTTATTAATTATAAAAAAAAGAAAGAGCATTAAACAAAATATTTAAAAATTTCAAACAGTATAAAAGACCGTGCGAAGTCTGTATTTGGTAAACTAGCTGTAGGTAAAAACCTAATTCTGCTTTTTGTGGGAGGGAACATCTGCATGTTTTAGTCTATGATTGTAAAATGGGGAAGAGTTTAAATAAAATAATATCTTCTCTAACGTACTATTACGATAGTAGAAGCTATTACATTGCTTGAACAACCAATGGTTTTACTTACTTGACTACAAAATTATTATATATGTCCAAGTTCACTTAAATTTGTATTTATAAGCGTCGCTCTGACACTGCATGAACGTCAAAACTGCACTAATGCCATCAATGTAAAAGTGTTCGGCCTGCAGGTCACTTAAGTGAAGTAAAGTGACTGTACGGCACGCCTCATCTAGTGCGTAGTACATATATATCAATGCATAATGGCAATGTACGATGGACCGACAACGCGCCGCGCATCGCGTCTCCGTAAACAAGCCCTAAACAGTAAAACGCCCGACGCGTCGCCCGACGCACGCTGCACGTGACGACTGACGCCCCGCGTCTCCGTAAGTGCTTGCACTTAGTCGTCACGCAATCCCAAAACCAAGCAATAATAAATGTCTATAAGAATAAATAACACCCGGAAATGGCATATTTTTCTTTGGCATTTTGACATATGGTCCGAAAATATATTTCGGTTGTAAATCGACACCGGCATAGTAAATATAACACTCACGGTATCTCAATTTTCATATTGGTTGTTATATCATCTTCACCAGTGCGTTTATAAAATTTCACTTTTCAAAAATTTGAGACGCTTTTTACACTATCTACAGACAGCAAAAATAATTAGATTTGATATATACCTATACTCACGTCTGTGTTGAGTGCCATAAATGTTGTATTTTCATGATAGTTTATGAGGTACTGTTTCTAAGGGAGGTCGCTCAGGACGACTTTTTCGTGAACACGCCGCTGCATCTGTATAGTACGCGGCAGATAAATTGAACCAAAATGGCCGTCGTTGCCATTTTGGTTCAACTTATATGTCACGTATTGTACTTTTTTTCGTTTGTCGCAGTACAAACTCAACTCAACTCAAAATTATTTATTTCATACTTTTTATACTTTTTTCTATTTTACATAGGCTTATGTGGGCACTTATAAAAGGTCAGAAGCTAGCGTACGGGTCCAATTGGTCGTTTCCTATGGAGAAGAACCGGCAAGAGACTCTATGCTCCAAACGAGTATCTATTGATGCTGCGTCGTACTCACGCGAGTAATTGCGCATTAGTAGCGATGTAGAATCGTGGTTACGCGAGCCTGCGACTGCATCGCGATTGTATGGCGAATGAATCGCTATTGATTCTATACTAAAGCGATGCAATAATCGCGGGTGACAAAAAAAAAAAAACAATAGCCAAACCTACCAAAACATTACATTATTTTACTTTTACAGTAACCGTAAATATAAAAAGTTTTTCAGACCGTAGAACAGTTTCGTAGACATTGCTACGCAGCGCCTACGGCGTAGAGGCTCTCTAGAGAGCTCGCACAGGAACAAAGAGTTCTTCTCGCTACTGCTTTTTAGGTGAGTATTGCTTTGTTTAAACTTTAGAGTATGCTGTTAGTTCTTTTATGCAAATGACTCATTATTATTTACAAAGATACCAGCAAGGTTGGAAATAAAAACTTTTTTTATTTTAAATATGAAGCAAACAGTTCAAATTGTTTTAAACAAGTATTTTTTTTGTTCTTTTTAGTTTAGGGTATTATTTCAAATAAATTTGATTACACCACACTAAATTAAATATTTACAAAAAACAATCAATGATTAATAAACATTTAATTTGTGTTGCGTATCTCTAATCAATTCTGAACGCTTTACATTCACCCTGTGGGTTATAACTAATGTTGATTTTTAAATGAGGCTACATAGTGACTTTTCCTGCGGGACTGTATCAGCGGGGAATTTACCTATGAACGATGGATTCTATTTTTTGAATGGGCTTTAACCACTAGTCCATTGAATTAACGTACTTTCTTTCGAGAGCCGATATTAGGGAATAACTAGTGTTGTTTATTAAAACTGTTACCATTTTGATTGATTTGAAATTTTGCATGTTTCAAAAATAGGCTCGATATTAATCCAGGTTGTTTGATAGAACAAATTAGTTTTAAACATTTTTTTCTTTTATTGTTTTATACATTGCTTAAAACTTGTTTTAATCCGTGTTTTTAAACATGTAATAAAAACACGGTTTAAATTCAAACTGTTTAAAACACTGTTTTAAACTTATGTTTTAAAAGAACATGGTTTAATCATGTCAACCCTGGATACTGGTACGAAAAAAAAACGTATGTAAAATTAAATTGTTCGGAATACCACCGCGTAGTACGCCAAATTGAATGGATCTCTATAATTCTTGTAATGATTCTCATTTCGATTCATCGATGATATACAGCAAGGGCCACTAGTTAATTTAAAGTGGGTCTGTTCAAAAAAATATGAATCTGATTCTGTCTGTTTCGTAGATGACCAGCAACCAAGATTTAAAATACCATTAAACAATTAAATCGAAAATATCGGAATATAGTTTGTTAAGCATACATTTAATTAAAAATAAGAAAATGAATACCTCATATTAGGTTGGCATAATAGGTTTTCCACATTAGGAAAACCTCATTTTTTACTCTAAACATCCTGTCTGAAATCCGGAGTTAACAGGTTATTTATATTCTATAATCAGTTCTGGAGATGGTCGTAGGTAAGCCTTGATCGACATTTACTTGTAATGAACTTCATTCATGTTAGAAAACGCTACTTCACAAATATATGATCCAAACTTTATACCTACAAAGTTTCAAAGCCAATTTGCGCGCGTCGTTCCGCCATGTCACCCACCACGGCTTGCTGTTGTCTCGCTCGCTGCGTCCGTTGTCGCGTGACTATTCGATGAGAGGCAGAGGCAAGCAAGACAAAGCGGAAAAGCGGCAAGATAAAGGAAATTACTACATATACATTTTAAATTGATATTCTTAGGTTCATCTAGGTTCGCACAGAATAGATCAATGGCCCGGATCTCGAATGCAATCCGTATTTGGTGACTCCTGTATAATAGTGTGTTCCAAATCAGCAGACTTTTGGAAGAGTGATAATGATATCACGATGCTGTAATAATGTAGTTAGGGTTCGCAACGTAAAGAGTTAAAAACTGGCCTAGTGCGGGTAGGAATCGCACTCTGAGGGTTCCGTACAAACCTATTCCCTATGTACATAGTTAAATTTCTGAAAAAAGTCTACAAGATTCAGAAATGTAAAAATCTAATTTTTTCATAAGTAACCATCAATTTACTATTTTTTAGACTTTGTCCTATACTTGCGCTGAATGAGACTTTGCTTCACGTCAAATTTCAGGATGTGAAGTCAGTGGAAACTCTATATAGGTTTTCTAGCGAGTGTCAAGATATGCGTATATACCCATAGTTTGATTTTTTGACTGCTATATATGGAGTAGCAGACCTGAGATAATAATTTCAGCTTCTTACCACTACGCGTTCCTGAGAAAAAGCGTCTTCACAGACGAACAAACGCACGGACATCAAAGGGATCGTATAAGGGTTCCAATTTTGCTGACTTGGTTACGGAACCCTAATGAGAATGGATGATGGACAGAATTTAGATCTGTATCTAAGTACATAGTTTTGCTATCTTCTTAGATCAAGTCGACCAAGAAATGGTGAAAGTTCAATACATTGCGGATATTGCTCTGCTAACTGCATTAGAACTAATTCATTTTCAATACAGATTCCGTTTCCGGTTATTTTAGTCTAAATTAATAAACTCGTGTATATAATCAAAAGACACAACAAAACAGTAAAACTAATCACGTGATGCAAAAAAGGCTAAGGCCTACTATTATCTATATACAACATTATTTTTAGTACGAGTACCTATATGCAAAACCTGAATATAGTTTGTTCATAATCAGTAACTGAACCGATTCCAATCATTTTTACACCATATTAGTTTTTTTTTTTTGACGTTTATACCGCCATTAAGATCCTGTGAATTGTTACTACATATTTTGGTGTACAATAAATTTTATTCTATTCTAATCTATTTTTAAAAAGTCACAAGTTGGACATCACTGACACCAAGTACAATACAAGTCACGGTAGGTCATAGCGGGCCTTAAAAGCCAGCACACAGCTGGATGCGGGAGTAAAACAACCCCTCAGTCGCCAGGATGACCCAGTGACTATGTATGTGTGCGGACTACCAGGTAACATAACAAGCTTATAACTTTGTGATTTTTCTTGATAAAGTTATGATTTGTAAATAGAGTCTTTACATAAAAATAAACACGTGTCTGTGTTTTGGGTTTGGCATATAACAAAAATAATGTGTTGTACATAAAATGAAGGGGTGACGAATCATCGCACAGCCGAAACCGCTGTTCGTACTTGAAACTTGGAGGGTATGTTCTTTGTATGTCGTAGGCATCCGATAAGAATGGATTTTTCAAAATTTGGTGAAAAAGGGGGGCAAATTTTGTATGGAGAAACCTACTTTCATCGGGCGAAGCCACTTGCAGAAGCTAGTTATATATAATAATGTTTTTTCCCATGTTGTGGAATATGATATTTTTAGTAAGTTTCAGATGCAATTATTCTGAAAATTGCAGAAGCTTTCCACATTGCAGCAGTACAACATATAGAGATCAAAATTAAGAGTAGGTATAGTATACAATTCTAATTATTATTATTTTTGTTATAATTTTAATAATTGTGACTAATAAAATTTATTCTATTCTATTTTATTCTAATTTATTAATTCATAATATTATTAGAAATTAACCCATGACCTATTTATTATTGTCACTCGAATTGTTAAATTCAGTTTTTTAAATTTGTCAAATTTCATTTGTATATAACAAAAACAAATTACCCTATTCAGTTTTAATTCAAATTGACCAATGACTATGTATATCCTTTGACCTTTGTATCTTCACCCTAATTTTTAGTTTTAATTTGAACTTATTGGAATGTGTTTTTGTTTTATCTGTTTGGTATTTAGTTTGTGATTTTTTTTATTATTCTATCTTACACCCAGTTATATGTGCCTGCTGTAGTCTCCTATAACTGAAGGAGCACACGTTAAAAGAAGCCCATGACTAAATATTTCTACTGTATCTGTGTGACCTTTGTTGGGAATCCAAATAAATAAATAAACAAAAAAAGTAAAAAGTACAATGTTAGTTTCATGAAATCATGAACTAGGGCTCCTATGCGTGAGCCTTTCCTTGCATGGGCAGTTAACACGACAGGACCTAAGCTATTACATTGCTTGAAATCTAATCGTTAGGCTATTAGCGGGTCACGTAATATTACGTATGCTTAGGTAAAGGTTACCTACTACAAGGCAAAAGTCACTCTCGGAAGTGTACAAGTGTCTTCTAAATTATTATTTATCGGATGGGAGGCCGATCACAGTGGAAATCCTTTCCAGAGATCTTATTTTGTGGGCGATGATTGGGTAACGAGCAATAAACAAACTATTCCAGATCAAACAAACTTGTTTATTTTAATCCAAGTTTTAGGTATGCACTTAACAACGAGCCGTGTGACAGTCCCCGAAATAGATGTGGTTCGCACGGCAGCCGACAGAAAAAATACCCCGCTCCTCTGTGGTCGGAACTTTTATCTGCCCATGCAAACGTCAGCCCGAATTTTGTCAAAGTGACATATGTCACTTAGCTCGTACGTTCTCAAGCTTCCATACTACTGACTTTACGGATATATTATTATTATTATGAACCTGTTGTGTTTCACTGCAGGGCAAAGGCCTCCCTTCCATTCTTCAACTGGCTAGTCGTTTAGGTAGGAGTCCAAATCGTCACACCATCTCCTTCTGGGTCTACCGCGTCGCCGGTTCCTGCTGTTCGGGATCCAGTCAGTGGTTGCCTTCGCCCAATTTCGTTCTGACATGCGGCAGATGTGGCCTGCCCAGATCTACGAGTATTTTAGTTTACCGGCTGAGTTGACTAAGTCTGTAATTTGTGTTTTGGAATAAAGTATACGATTCTTTATGCGGTCTGTAACTAATATTATAAGTAATTAAAATTATTTGGCCTGCAGGATTGTTTGAATACCGCATAGAGCAATTGAGGGAATACAGATGGATATTACTCACCAAAAGTCTGATACTCCCGGAGAAGTTATTTAATGATTTTCAACCTCAAAAAAAGTTAAGCCTGTTTGTTTATGTGTGGTAATCTTTTGATGTGCGATTCTTCGAACCTGATTACGAAAACCTTATATTGTTAGGAAGATATCCTATCGCCATAGGATATCTATCACACTTTTCCCTTTTAGGACATATTTTCCCTTTTTAACTTTTAAAAAAGCTAATAAATCATATTCAATATTAAGTAGGTACTTAGATTTTTGTTGTAACATTAGGATCTTAGAGAATTGCGAGGAAAATATATTATAGGAGTATCTATAGTTCAGTTAAGTTTAGGAGTATTTGAAGAAACTTCGGCTTTCGAAATGTAGTCTATCAGATTTCCCACCAAAACCATTTCCCAACTTCTGAATTCTTACATATTATTAAACAAAGTCTCTAACGTGTCTGTCTGTATAAGCGCGATAAACTCAAAATGGCAACAGATTTTCATACAGTTTTTAATCGACCGAGTGATTAGTGAGAAAGGTTTCTAGGGTGGGTAATAAGAACTCTAAACATTTTACAATCTTCTATCTTAGATTTATCTTAATGAACAGAAGGTACTACTTGTATATTCGATAAAGAGCATTTAATATTTTAGAAATAATGTCCGTATCAAGTTTTGAATTGGTGAAATCTTTCAATGATTGTACTCGAGCAACCGGGTGGTTGTTTGAGTACAATCCTTGTGCGGTGACAAAGACAGATCAAAGATATGTGAATGGGACTCTCTGAGTCCTTGACCTTGAATGAAAAACTTAACAAGTGTGGAATCGGGGGCAATATACACGATATTGTTTTGGATTTGAAATCAATACCTCCCGGTGAGGTATACTGCAGCTTTCCAAGTTTTTATGTAGAGCTCTTATCTAAATAGGTCGTAGTCAGTTGCTAATAAAGCGCTACTGACGCAACTGTCACAAGTAGCTACTATCAGGAAGAAGGCCTCATCCTATGTAGTGTACTAAGCATTAATTTCAGGAGATAGCTGAATAAAACGTACAGTTTCACTTACGTTAAACTTCCTGAACTAGAGTTAACTTCACTACTGAATAGGAAAGAAAAATAAAATAGTCACTGAAACGTTAGCAAAATACAGTGAGTGGAATCAATGTGTAGTGGAATAGGTTGAAGCGGATGGGGTGGTCGGGGTGGCGGCGGGTGTGCGGCGCTGATCGCTCGGGGGCTCGCGCTCGGGGCTCGGGACGGGCGCGGCGCGCGGCAGTCGCACGCCAGCACGTGCGCGCACCGCCCTCGCGCCGCTCAACCGGCGCCCGGCGCGCCGCCCGACCCGCGCCCTGTGAACCTAACGCGCTCAATATTTCAACACCATTACTATTATTCCTCCTGAAATAATCTACCTAAAATGTACGGTTTTCTGTTTACTCTGTTGCTGTATTAAGCTCGATCTTATAATATAAGGGCCATCCTCTCGCGATTTAAATATTTATGGGTCAATAGTAAGAGTTTTACTGAGATTGCTTACATCATCGCAATCATAATTTAGGCGGGAAATTGAATTACGTGTAATAGTAACTAAGTAATCGGTTATAATATAATAACGTCGACAACGAAA
Source organism: Leucania comma (assembly GCA_958295575.1). NCBI lineage: Eukaryota > Metazoa > Arthropoda > Insecta > Lepidoptera > Noctuidae > Leucania > Leucania comma. Next base: position 12,631,574 of record OY282468.1, read on the forward strand.
GGAAATGATAAAATGTTGATCTTCATGAGTCTGGTTTATAACGTACTTTACATTTTAGCTAAGCTTCTAAAGAGTGTAAGCGGCATTTGGTCGCCGTCGTACTCACATAGCCTTATGTTGTTCCTGTTTTATGTTGGTGTACTTCAAATATTAATCACGAGCGGCTCTATTAACCCATTGTTGACAATAACCTTGGCTTCGACCAAAGTGCCTTCATCAAATGTGTGCTCGATAAAGTAATTTTGTATGCTTTAATTAGGAATAAGTTTCTAATTAGCCACTAACGGTTCAGCTTTAAAGAGATTTTATGGTATATGAAACCAAATAATACAATACGTCAGTAAAATACTTACATTCTTTTGTCATTTGTATTGATAAAGTTGCATATATCTGAGTAAATACGTATTGTTTCCTTGGATTAGATTAAAGTGCTTGATTTTCTGAAGGAATACTAAACTTCCGTGGTTACAGATTCCATGTAGACTAAACTAGTCCCTGACGTATAGTTTTCTTCTAGCCACTTGAGGACTTTTTGGCGAACGGGAAGTGCGAACCCTAGGTCTAATTGACCGTTTCGCTTTATTATAGAAGAGTGATTGAAATTATTAAGAATTTCTTTACTCTTTAGTAAGAAGCTGGTCAAACAAAAGATTTGGAATTTACCATGGTGCAGTTTACAATAATACACAGATAGACAAAGGGTAAATTATACCCTCAATAATGTATATACCAGTAAATATGTGTCTTTAAAAATACCACATTTAGAGGGGTTATAAGGCTCATACCTATGTGTTGCCCGAAAGTTTACGAGTAGATATATTACTATTTAGAGATGGATTGGTTTTCGTTGTTGAGAAGAAGTATTAAGTACAAAGAGAACACAAACATTCGAGTAATATTGATAACAATATGAATAACTGTTGTTTGTGAAATTCGATTGTTGTTAATCAATCACATTTTATTTAAAGGCTGGACGGATTCGGATGAAATGTGGCAATCGAGTAGACCGCGATATGGCAGAGAATATAGTACAATACATTTTGGCTGGTAGTAGGTACCTGTAGGTAGCAGATCCTCAATTTTGCCGTTGTTTTTGTAGTTTTCACCTTTCACACGGGTTAGCCTGCAAGGAGGAAGTTAATTTTAAGCCTAATTTGGTAATACCCACCAGATATAAAAGTTTGAAAAGCATTCCGCTCTGTCTTAATCATTGTAGAGATGTAGATACAAAACGATTAATGTAGAGTTCTGAAATTCACATATCTATTCCACAAGTGGATCGGGAAACTACTAAACTGTCATTTAGCACATTTTATTGAGCACTTATGGAAGTGATGACCTAATTCAGAGCTGACATCATATTATGCAGCACATGCAATGAGCATCTAATGCGAATTAACAAATTATTCGATACGAATCCCTCTCTACTTTATGGAATTTATCTCTACTGTTTGAAAGAAGCCGAACAGTAGATATTGTTAACCAAGCCATTTGAACATTAGCTTAATTTAATTCAATTTTTTTGATGTTTCAACAATAATATAACGCGTGACTAACTAACTCATAAGCGTTGGCAACGAGCAGGATAAGTGACACCAATATCTTGTGACTTAAGTTTCACGGTCACTTCTCTAACATCGTAACAATTGTCAATATTGAAATTAGTATGGACGAAACTATGGGTACGTTATGTGTCTTCAAACAGCCCAGATAATGAATGGATATCGGAACAATGTTTCAGCGTGTAATTTATTCATTACACAGGCGTCCTCGATCAAGCCGTCTTGCTAACGGAAAGTCTCCGCCTGATGAGCTCTCTGACGTTCACATGCGATGAGACAACACACGTTGTCAACTTCACGCTTCTTTATTTTATTAGTTTCCTATTGTTTACAATATTGAACCCTGCTGTTTAAACGATGGTCACTCGTAATTAAAAAGTTCATTGTAAAACAAAAAAACAAAATGATTACACGCAGGTATCCGAAATATGACCTATTGATAGTATCGATTTTGATGTGTCGTGTCACTAACAAGAAGTCTATTATAGCCTCGGTATTAGTTATATAGGCATTCATGTATTGTTATTAACAGGACGGTATTTAGACCTATCGGCCACGAGAAACACCTATTCATTAGGACATGGTTGTATGTTTACCTCTTACATTTCATGAATTAGTTGTCTCCGGATACTTAAATGCAAATACTGAAAGATTGTAATACATCTTGCGTGAGCGGTATACTCCCGATATACAGTTAGCCCGCGGTAATCCGGCCTCCCTTACACCTATTCAACGTGCAAGCAACAGTATTTTTTGATTGACAGTTTAGTTATTTGGTTAGATTAATTACCTACGTGTATTTTGTAATAAACCATATGCGGTTTTTCGAGAGTTTTAATCCGCTAAGTCCTGTGTATTATATAGGTACTATGTTTACAGTATATAAAGATTTGATCTTTCTATTTTTATGTTGGTACGAGTATATGGTATCTACATATGTAGGTAATTGGTCGAATTACAAGATTTCCTTTTCAAGTAAGTTCCGGACTATATGGTCGGTGGTAGTCCGGCTAATTCGATAAAACCCGACACCGCCTTTCAAAATGTTTATTGAATTACCTACCACGGGTCAACTATATTTTGAATAGATAATTTAATATAATCATTTTAAATGATCGAATCTGGATATGGACTCTTCATAAAAATCTACTGATTTTATAATATAGTGTTTATCATAAACTAACAGTATAAATAATTATCTGATAACACGGTTACACTAGGAATAATAACATATTCATTAATTTAGGAGCTGGTCAATCGTACACCCTTTTACGTCACTCATCGTCGTCCACGCGGGTTTAACTGTTGACACCATAATCAAACTTAGCTAGCTCAGTGGTAAATAACGATTTGGCACGTAAATAGGTACTTAGTAGACTTCAGAACATTATTAATCACCAAAACTATTTTGTCATTTCCTTTTGAATGGTCTGAAAATCGATAAACACTAATTTTAATAAGTTTTCATAAAACATTAATCAAACACACGGCCTACCGTCTTTATGTGCATATATATTTATATATCCTTCAGTTTTAAACTAACTTTATGAAAACAGAGTCACGATGACAATAATGGAGAACTCTTTAAGCAATAAATGGCTCGAGCTGGTGAAATTGTACATAAGTAAACACTAAAAGAAATGGAGAAACAAATGCAGGCGAGAACGTTGAACAAATCAGCATGCTGGATATGTTTAGTGCCGCCATGGGGCTTCACCGATCGAGAAGAAGAAAAGTTGTACTCGGCATACACGGCTCGGCAGCGTCAGCGAGCCGTGCCGCGCCTGCTGGCCACGGGCGCGCTCATGCAGGCGTTCGCGGTCCTGGTGCCCGGCGAGCGCGACCTGTCGTTTGCGTACGCGTCCGTGGCGCTGGCGCTGCTGGCCGACCTGCTGCTGGCGTGCGTGTACGTGTGCGTGCGGCCCGCGCGTGGTGCGCTCAACCACGCCGTGTGGCTAGTGCTGTGGACTCAACTGTTGGTGAGCGCGTCTCGACGTCTAGGCGATTCCTACAACGAGTTACTAGGATGGGCCGTAGTGCTTCAATATTTTACCCTCGCCACCCTCCCATTACATCATGTGTTGCTCATACTGTATAGCACACTCTCATTTTGCGGATATCTTCTGGTGCAATACTACAACGCTTCCACATCTGAAAGCAGGCTGGCAGACGACTTTTACTTTCAGGTATTTTGCTACTAATACTACTACTAGGCATAAATGTCTAAAACAAACCCTAATTTTTCATGTCACTTAATCTTCAAATGTTTCGACAGCAAATAGCAAACGGCGCATTGCTGCTTGGCGCTACGTTACTGGGTGGCACTGCATACGCTATTAGTGAAAAGCAGCAACGTAGTTCATTCCAAGAAACCAAAAGAAGCTTACGAGACAAACTTACGATTGAACAACAAAGCAAAGAACAGGTGACTGCTTTCACATAACTTCTGAGTTGCATTTTTCCATAGGGACATATTTACTTAATTCTAAATCTTGTAAATGAGGTCACAAAGCGAGAAGTTTGCCTACTAATTTTGAAATAATATCTTTGTCTTGTTGTAGACAACAGTAGCTGGTGCGGTCGGTTTGAAACGTTACAAATCTGGAATAATTTAGTGTAATAAAGAAATGATCTACTCTTGAACTAAAATATTAGGTGTTTTATTCATCTTGGAACTATTCTTTATGTTCTGTTTATTTTGGTGGTCTTTTATATTCATCTGATTGGACCAACGTTTTTATTGGAGACGTGTTACGTTGAAACTTGGTAGTAGCTGAGCTCGGTTTTATTAGCGAGCGCTAGTCCAACGGAAGCAGTTTATGGATCGAGCTCAATTAACTAATTTGCAACCTGCTAGCCCTACGTAAGAACTAGGTTACCTACCTGTCAAAATGACAGTATTAATTCAGCACAGAAGTAGTTATCGAGAGATTTTCCTTATTTCTGAAGACAACGTGAAATGTAGCTCTTGATTACACTCATTTTTAACCCTAGAAAATGTTTTTGTTTTCTGAATACGCTTCCTTAATCACAGTTCTAGAAAATATTGCATTTGAATGATTTTCACGGCAAGCGTATGATTGTGTTCAAGTTCAATAGGCAAGCCTCCGGCTGCAATCAATTCGTTTACTGCCTGTGATCCATGAAATTACGGCAAACGTCAGCGAGCTGGCTTCATGCGCGTCGATGTGTGCCGATGACATATCTCACACCTCTGCGTAGTTTCATCGGCCATGAACGCTCATAAAGCATAGGGAATAAACAGATCTTTCGCTTTTATTCAGTTTTACCTGTCCCGAAGTTTGTCTTTAATCAAATCTTGCAAAATAAATTTGATCCACTTCCCGATTACCGATTGAGCTGAAATTTTGCATGCATGTGTAAATCAGATGACAATGCAAAATTATTATGACATGGAGCTGACTTGATGATAGAACCGGAAGGATAGGAACTCAGTAGTTAAACGACACAACCCCATCGAGTTTGGGCTCGTATGATTCGTCTTGACGAGTATTTTGGTACTAGATGGTAATCAGGGCCTGATTATGGAGCTGAAAGACGACCATAGGAAGTCGGTAATAAGCGCAATAAGATACCCTGATGGAATGGTCTTGATGAGTATTAATTATACAATAGTAGGTATAGATACCGCGCTATAGCTTGCTTTTTTATATTCTGCGACATGGCAATCTATCAGGTAACAACAGGCCACTCTTTTGGCCGAAATTTATGTCATTTATATGTGAAGACAGAAGCTTGGATGTCGTACAATTTGCATTCAAGTGCCTCATTCCACATTAATGTGCTATAGTTTGCTATGAAAAAATGTTTTTCATGGAAAATTTAGACTTAGAGCACTTGTAGACATCCGTTTTTTTTCAACGGACAACGGACTGCCAATAAACTGATATCCTTGTACACGTATATTTTTTTACCCGACTGCGCCAGAAGGAGGGTTATGTTTTTCGAGAGTATGTATGTATGTATATATGTATGTATGTATGTATGTATGTATAATTGTTTGGCACGCTCTGCAGCCTGAACGGCTTGATGGATTTTAGCTTGAGAGGTGTCGTTAGATTTGTATTTACTGTGAGAGTGACACTGGGTACATCAAAATAAAAAAGACAACAAAATGGCGGATTATTGGCGCCAAGTTCAAATGTTTGGCACGCTCTGCGGCCTGAATGGCTCGATGGATTTTAGTTTACGGGGTGTCGTCAGATTCGTAATTACTGTGAAAATAATATCGTAATAAAATAAAACTAAAAATAATAAAAAATAAAAAACGGTAATTTAAAAAACTAAAAAACTCGACTGCTTTTCTAAATAGAAAAAGCCCTAAACAAGAAAGTCGTTGTACCCGTTTGCAGTTAACTATGTCTATATAATATTATAAATACAAGATAAATTGTTGCAGTCGGGACCCATTCTAGAAACTCAGCCGTCTAGTCAGTAGATTGAAGTAATCTGCATTGTAATATTCAATTGACTAAGCCTCCATTTCGAGAATGGGTCCCGACTGCAACAATTTATCTTGTATTTATAATATTATATAGACATAGTTAACTGCAAACGGGTACAACGACTTTCTTGTTTAGGGCTTTTTCTATTTAGAAAAGCAGTCGGGTTTTTTAGTTTTTTAAATTACCGTTTTTTTTTGCCGGATGGATGTTAGCTTGGAGTGCGGTCTATATGCGCTAGTTTTAAACTGGTTATTTATTTATTTATATATATTATCATTATATTATTGTTGGCACTTTTAGGAAACACAACAAAAAAAAACTTCTGTCTAAAATACTAATAATGGGCCGCCCCAACGCGATGTCTTCCAGGCAACCATAAATGGACTGGATTTTCAGAATCTGTTTTGCAACAAAAATTTATTACAATAGATACATAGATACATATGCATATAATACATACATAAATAGAAATATCCCAAAAAAAGGCAATAAAAATAGAATACTTTGTGTACCTAAGGTTAATTAGCCCCGATGTGGGTATAAAAATACATACAGCCCAACATAGGACCTCCTCCGTTTTAGAAGTCAGTTAAAAATAACCGATTTTACCGAAAGCCACCAAGACGATCAAAACAATTTTTTTTTTTAATTGGTCTTCCATTTTTCAAAACGTAGTTAGACGGCACTGAATTTTCAGAAAACCTGCTATAAGTCTACACTACACGTCTACACGCACCAATCCCACCAGCCACATCGCGCGGTCGTGTATCCGGCGTAAATTTTTCGCTAGACCTATGTCCGGTGCATGTACACATATTCATTATAACCCCTACACCACTGCGAAACGGATAACGGACAACGGTCCGTTGTCCGATGAAAAAAACGGGTGTCTACAAGCGCGCCGCCTGTTTTTCTAATTTGAATGTCAACGGATAACATTATCTAGCGTAGGTTGCATTTCTGCATGAAATATTTCGTTGGTAAAGCAAGCTGACCTTCAAATAGAAACCCTCCAAATATTGTTATCGTAGCGGGACTTCTCTGAAAAATTTGGACTTTCGGTATAAGAGTACTTAACACTTATTTTTGATTAAAATAATCAAGAAAAATGAAATTAATAATAATATTAATTGCTTTCGTTATCGTATTAAGGTGATTGAAATCTTTGTAAAAGGAAATGACACAATATATATAACTATCATAGTAATACGTTTTGTAGGAGCGGCTACTTCTATCGGTGCTCCCAGAACACGTTGCTGTTCAGATGCGGAAAGATCTGGGACTGATTGACACACAGTTCAAAAAGATTTACATGTCACGCCATGAAAATGTCAGGTATGACTGCAGTTTAAAAGATCATATTTGAATAAAACAGAGTTTCAACTACGATTAACATATTGTTTGTTTATCATCAGTATTCTGTATGCCGACATCGTAGGCTTCACGGCTATTTCTTCAACTTATTCAGCGCAAGACCTCGTCGCAATATTGAATGAGCTGTTTGCTCGTTTTGATCGCCTTGCTGAGGTAAAGAAAATTTAATTTTTATTTCGTCTCCTAGTCTCGTCCGACGTAAATTATTACGCCCGTCTCGGCTTCCGTAAATTGTAATGTTGTTTTGTAGAAATATCAACAACTTCGCATCAAGATTCTCGGCGACTGTTATTATTGCATCAGCGGCGCGCCTGTTGAGCGTCCGGACCATGCCGTGCTCTGTGTGCATATGGGCTTGTCTATGGTTAAAGCTATCAAGTAAGTATATGAAGATTTATCAACAGGGATGTTCTGGAGCTCCATAACCGTAACCGAGTCTATCATTATATCCGATATAAAAATCTACCTAATCCTGTTAACCTTAACCTATTTCGCAATAAACGTTTGGAATAATCGTAACCGAAACTATCCGATAAGAAAATCTATCCGTAACCGTAACCCAATCCGCAATAAACATTTGAAATAATCGTAACCGTAACTGTCAGATATCCGATATAAAAATCTACCGGTAACCTTAACCCTATCCGTAATAAACGTTTGGAATAATCGTAACCGAAACTATTCGATAAGAAAATCTATCCGTAACCGTAACCCAATCCGCAATAAACATTTGAAATAATCGTAACCGTAACTGTCAGATATCCGATATAAAAATCTACCGGTAACCTTAACCCTATCCGCAATAAACGTTTGGAATAATCGTAACCGAAACTATTCGATAAGAAAATCTATCCCTAACCATAACCCAATCCGCAATAAACATTTGAAATAATCGTAACCGTAACTGTCAGATATCCGATATAAAAATCTATCTGTAACCTTAACCCAATCCGCAACAAATGAATGGAATAATCGTAACCGAAACTATCAGATATCCGATATAAAAATCTAATTTTCTTAATTAGAATTTAAAATTATGAAAATTAAGATACTACTATCTACTAAATTTTATCGTCTTAAGTTGGCACACACAGCAAGATGCAAGATACTCGTAATTTATTTTGCTAAAACATGAGTATACAAGATGTTACATAAAGTTCCGTCATAAAACTATTTACTCATATATGCTAAATGTCAAAAATGTGATGTTACATATGTCATAATCATATTATATGACAAATAATAATAATAAATATTTCGTACAAATCAGGGTTATGTAAGTTTACAACGAAAAAATTCGTTAGTGCAGTAATAAGCTTAATCTTATAAGTACAACGTTTATAAAACTATTCCTTAATTTAGCTGTTGTATATTCCTTTTAATATTTTGGTAATATATTATAAAGAATTGGCGTCATACAAAATACACTCTTACGTAGTAATTTAACGAAATTTTACATGTAAGCAAATAATCGACTAATAGGTCATTATAACCATAATTTGAATTGTTTAGATACGTCCAGCAGACAACGAACTCGCCGGTGGACATGCGCGTGGGCATTCACACGGGTGCAGTGCTGGCAGGGGTTCTGGGCCAGAGACAGTGGCAGTTCGACGTTTACTCGCGAGATGTCGAGCTCGCTAATAAAATGGAGAGCAGTGGAATGGCTGGGTTAGTGCTAACTTTATCAAAAAATAAAGTTTACCAATTAGGGAACTTTAATAATTTATTAAAAAATAAACTTAATATGGTGTTTTTTGCCGATGATAATTCATTGATATCTATCTATACTTATAAAAGCTTTGTCCTGAATGACTGAGGGATCAACGCACAGCCTAAACCGCTGATCGTAAAGACCTGAAACTTGAAGGGTATGTTCTTTGTATGGCTTAGGCATCCGATAATAAAGGATTTTTCGAAATCCTACCCCTGAGGTGGTGAAAAAGGAAAGGGGGCAAAGTTTGTATCAGACAACGTGATTCCTTGATCCAATGTACTTCTGAACATTCTTTAACGGAATTGATGGAAGACGAGTTACGCATTTTATGAAACTCATTCCCTAACGGGGTTAAAAAAATATATAAAAGGGAGAAACTGACTGATTTACTCTCATATAGCTGAAAGTAATGGGACTAGGAGTGTGAATATTTCTTTTGAAATAGCGATTGTATGAAAATGTGCCTCGGCAAAGGAGCTCTTAATAATTGCACCTTTAATAATTCAGTACGGTTAAATAATAAACATTTTAATATCAAATTACTTTTAAATATTTTTTTTTCCAATTCCGTCGCAATGACAAAGTTTCCTCACTTGCATCAAACAAAATAATATACAAATTGTAAATTATTTATACACTTATTGAAATACTTGTTCTTGTCATCCCTTCAGTTAGATTCAGAATTCAGTACCTACATTTTACATAAGTAGGATTTTTGTTCTTTTTATCTCTCCAAGTTTCCTAATTATGACAGACTAGCTGTTACCAGCGGCATCTTCTTTCTTCTTTTCGGCTTACAGTTCATTGGCCTCGCTCAGCTGACGTTTACTTAAGAAATCAATTTCGTACATGCGTAAATTAATTCGAGTTAAAAAAACGTAGTTTATTTTTTAATTTTCTCTTTACTTCGCTCTAGAGGCGTGGACGGCGTGGTGGACGATTTTATACTTTCCGCCGAAGCAACAGCTGCTAGTCACAAATAAATATTATATTTCAACAAATTACATATTTTTTCTTTAATCCAAAATATTCAGTTTTTTTTTTATATTTATAATATTAGGATATTTGGAAGCCTCTCTTCTTCTAAAAACGAACACGGAGCACAAAAAAAGAATTTCGTATAATATCACTACAGATTTCGTACGAAATTTAACTAATTTTTTTCATATTTTGTTATTGTTCGAGTTAATTTGTTTAAAAACGTTGATTCTCGGCTCCATAGCGTCCTCACCTTCGAGTCGAACGTCTAGATTCTACCTCTGCTGCAATTTGAAAGTTTGCCCACTTACATAAAAAAGATGGCATATGTTTATCCAAATGTTCCGAAAAGTGCTATTATTATTTATTATACCTATAGGTATACAGTATTGTACGACATAGGACAAATATTCACTATTCTTCGTACTTTTTCTTTAAGGTGGTTTATAATTAGGTATCTATATCCGTTCGTAAGTATGTATGATAGAGCTTATTCTCCCACTCAATTAACACTTTCAAACGTATTATAAATACATACAGAAGCGATACATATAAATTGATCCAAAGGTATATATTCGTCTATTCTTAGTTGCAAAAGATTTATTTATTCAACGACTTTAGTAGGTAGCTGTTTCTATTTATGTAGATGTACGTAGTAACATTCTATTAATAAGAGTTTTGTTTACAGACGCGTGCATGTTTCCGAAGTTACTCTGAGTTTTCTGAACGACGAGTTTGAGGTGGAGCCCGCACATGGGGAACGTCGCGAGGAAATGCTAAGGCAAGCTGGCATCAAGACGTACTTCATTGTCAAAGTTCTCAAACCAGTAAGTTCTTTGTTTATCCATACAAACATTTTAATGTCAACGAACAAAATTATCTTTGCTCACATCTACTATTTTTATTATGTACAATACAATGAAGAATAATCTAGTAAGCTATCTACAAATACTATAGCAACATCTGGGAATCTGGGTATACCTTGTATGTTTTTATATGTCACATTTCAGTAGCGTTCGGTGTAGGCGTAATTTCGATGCTTTTACTTCAGTAGGTACGTACTCATGTTGGAGTAAGGGCCGGCACACACGATGAAATAATTTGTATTTATATTATCTTAGACGAGAATTGAAATAGTAGTTAAGGGATCATATATGAAATGACAAAGAAAATAAATATTATTTTAGTGCCCATCCCACCACACCTACGTTGAATGTTTAAATTAATATCTCTGTAATAGTTTCCGGGGAATTTTTGGCATAGTCATCCCGTCATGCTGTGGCATGGTGGAATGCCATTTAATCCATTAATATCATTTAGTCGATCTCGAGGTTGCCATAGTGTTTGTCGGCTCAGTGTACCTATTTCGGATAGCGTCCAGTAGAGAAAAATATTCCGGTATAGTCTTCTGTCAGTCTACTGCAGTTTGAAATGAGGATTGTCGGTCTGGCGTTCGTTCAAATTTGGATTGTCAGAATTGTAAACATACTATAACCATGTAAATAGTACATATACTTACCCACACATTTAATTTTCATATAAAATATCGGTGACTTTACCACGTGTGTGTCGGCCTAAATGAGAAATAAACATTTACGCTAAACGTGGACGTGCGTATTTCTGAGAACCACTCGTAAGCTCTTGAGCACTCTGCAGTCGCGGTTGCCAACGAATTTCTGACAGATTTTTTGAATTCGCAAAATCAGGTGGATACTTTTCAAATAAATACACCATCAAATTTTACTCGTTTTAATCCCGCGGAGGGTCGATCTGGTACATGAAATACTATCGATTCGTAAAAACAAAAATTAAAAAATAAAGTACTTTTTTTCAAAAACTCGAATTAATATACGCATGTACGAAATTAATTTCTTTAAGTAAACGATCCAATGACCTTGTTGGTAGTTGTCGGTCGTTGCGTACTAACTACCTACAGTTCATTGGCCTCGCTCAGCTGACATTTACTTAAGAAATCAATTTCGTGCATGCGTAAATTAATTCGAGTTAAAAAAACGTACTTTATTTTTTAATTTTCTCTTTACAAATCGATAGTATTTCATGTACCGAATCGACCCTCCGCGGGATTAAAACGACCAAAATTTAACGGTGTATATCATAAAGTTTTACTATACTAAAATATGGTGTATTGCTTTATTTAAAAGCTATTCTAGTAATGCATCGATCTATGAATTTTATAGCAGTGACTATAAAATTCATAGATCCGCTTGTGAAATAATAGTAGATTATAAGACTAGGGAATAAAGCAGTGTCTTTATGTCGCAGGCAGCATGTTGAATTCCGAACGAAACAAAGATTGCTAAGTTTTAAGCCCGAACGCAAGTGAGGGTCTTATTGCGAGGGAATTGATACAAAAATCTGAGTGAAGTGAGGAATTCAAGCTGCCCAAGACAAAGACAGCTTTATCCCCGTGTTGGATACTCTACTTTTTACACCATCTGTAGGGTAGGTAATTATAATAATAATAATAATAACCCCATCGCCGTATGTCTACGTAGACGATGTGGTGGGGCTTGCGCGCTCCAATAAACCCTACATCTGTATCGGTAGCATTTGCTTCGCCATAGCATGCCTAGGGTGAGGGGCCAGACTAAAAGAGACACAATTCGCAGGGCAGTTTTGTGGCGAACTGCTGGGCATTAGCGACCTCACGGATCCGATCTCCCAGGAGAATTCTTGTTCTTCAACTCCGGCTTGCCTTTATTGGCCGGCCGTAGTGAACACTGACGAGGAACAGAGCTCCCACCTCGCTCTTGCCTTTACTGGCTGGCTTTGAGCGGAGATTCGCAAGAGCAAACGTGCTCGGGAGAAGGATGTATAATTCAGTAACGTGCTAGTTGGGATTTTGACCGTACTTCCGGGATTGTCTTGATAGCCGTGGTATACCTCTCCACTTCTCAAGCACCTCTGAGCTCTGGGTATGTTGCCCTCTTGCTGCTACGTCACTTCGTGCTAGCGGCCGTTTTCGGGGGTTCTTTTTTTATGGTAGGTAAAATTATCCAATGACAAATCCCGCCCTTGGGCGGAGCGTCAAGTAGTGTCAGACTCTTACTGACTAAAAACCTACCCCGTTCCTTCGTAGTCTATCGTGCCGGGGCCGGGCATTTCTTTCGGAAGTTAACCCATGACCCCAGTAGGCTTCGACCCTGCCTGCCCCGTTTTCGGGGGTCCATTTATTGAGTGTGCAAGTCACCCCCTGTCTTTTTACCAATGGATATTAATAACATTGTTTAGGCAGGGGCCATAGTTTTATACATAGTTCCTAGTAACCAGTCCACTTCTCCACTCCAAAAACCATAGCCCATCTTTGTTTTCCATATGTTACAATAGTTTTCACCAACCCGGGGCTGTCCTTGGATACACTAGCATTGCGCGTACAGGGATAATCGTCGGTTGGCATCACGTTCCATTAAAAATATCTAAAGGGCCTCTGCGAGTTGGTTTCGGCTCCTCGTACGCCTTTCAAAGGTCCAGGACCGATATACTGATATATAAAAATAATAATAATAATTTATTAGCACACACAAGTTTGAAAGAATATACAACAAATATGAAGAAAGTAAATACATAGAAAACTAATCAGAGGTGGTTATGGGCCCCAAACTAGGGACTTTGAAGAACTTTAAGTAAAACGTTATATTTAGTATATGCGAAACCTGAATATAGTTTGTTCAGTATCAGTAACTAAATCAATTCCAATAATTTTTACACCATGTTATATTTTTTTCCCAAAGAAATTTAAAAAAGTTCACAAATTAGACAGCACCGAGACTAAGTGCAATACAGGTTACATCAGGTTATAGCGGGCATTAGACACCAGCGAAAGACTGGGTGCGGGAGCAAAACAAGCCCTCAGAGGCCCGGATGGCCCGGTGACCATGTGTACAAACACAGAAGTGGACAACCAGGTAACATAACAAGCTTATAACTTGTGATTTTTTCATGTAAAAAGGTTTTTTGCATAAAAATACTAGAAAAATAAGGTTGTATAACCTTTAGAAATCACGAAATGTCTAATCCAAAGTATACCTATTAACATGACTGCTCTGTTCGGCATCTCGATGAACTTAAATGAGAGTGATGAAAATCGATGAGTAGCTACTTGTCAGCATTCGTGTCTAATCAGAATCACGATACTAATAACAAGTTTGTATTTGTATTTTGAACTTGTTATTTAAATTGAAATTCTGTATTGAATGTAGTTTATAAGTCCTTGTGACGTTTGTAATACGAATACTGTCATTAGTAATCCAATAGCCTTTCAGTTTACATTCTTTTTTATTTAGTGAGAAATTATCAAATATCTTTTTAGGAGCGGATGGAGTATCAGAATTTTACTTACTGGCTTTACTGTTACGGTTTACTGTTGGTCTAGTAGTAAGTGACCCTGACTGCTATGCCGGAGGTCGTGGGTTCGATTCCCAACCAGGACAAATGTGTGATGGGCACGACGCAAGCTCACGCCTACGGAGTCTAGAAACCAGGGCTCCCGACGGCTGATCCCGGGTGATATGAAACTTGGCGGCGGCGGCGGCGGCTGGGCCGTGAGACTCGTTGCTTCACGCGTGCGGCCTACTCCTTTGCTAGCATTGCCACTTCGCAGAAGATGGCAACCACCTGCCACACTTCCTCGCTTCGGACCATGGCTGTACCAAGGCCTGGCGTGAGAGATCGTTACCGTCGATCGCCCCCACGAGGATATCGCGGTGCTCTGCCCAGGCAGGGGACGATGAGCTATGGGTAGCTCGCCGTCCGACCGACCGGTCCGATCCCAAGTCGTCAACAGTGCGTATTGTTCCTTTTGCGCATCAAGGAGATGTACCGTATGGGCCCAGCAGGGTCGAAGCTTACTGATGCCATGGGTTCACTTGTGAAAGGAAATACCCGGCCCTAGTTAAGACAACTAAGGAACTAGGAGTGGACTTTAGTCAGTAAAAGTCTGACACAAAAGGGCGGGAGATGTCATTAGATTATTTCTCACCTAAAAAAATCCTTGGCGGCAAAAAGCTTGTTGTTCTGACGGAAACAGTATTTTTAGATATTTAAAACTTTCATTTGAAAATAGCAATGGAGCGCTCAAATTTTATTTATATTAACATTCTCTATTAATGTAGAATAAGCTCAGGCTCGGCATAATATGCAGTAAGAAAAATAAGGGAATTGACACAGATAGGTGAAGCCACAGCTAGGTTAGTTTACTATGCTTATTTTCACAGCATTATAGTTTATGGCATATTGTTCTGCAGCTGATGTAGAATTAATTTTCATATCGCAAAAGAGAGCAATCCGGACTATTTATAAAGTAGATGTATTGACTCTGCCTTTACTTTATCTTTTATAATGTATTTTGTATGGTCGCAAAAACTTAGGACGTTTCAAATATACTTAAGCGATTTTCATAATATGAGAGAGAGACTAATTGAGAAAAATAAGTCATTCCTCATAAACAGCATACGTTTTTATAACAAGCCGCCAAAGTCGGTTGTAGAACTTAGTCAGGGAAAGTTCAAAACCCACATCAAGCATGTTTTTGCCAAGAAAACGGACTGCGTTGAAGACACATTGGTTTGACATTGGCTGCTTCCACACACACTGTGGCTTTCCGGTTAGTTCATTGACTGCATTATCGTGTTAACGTCTATAACTAATCCATCTTTGTTTTAATTTAATTATATTCTTTTTAATAGTTTTTGACAGTGAATGGAATCAACAGTGTTTTTGCAATATTTTTTTTTTAAATATTTTTTAGACCTCAGTCACCTTAACTTCATTAGGGATTTATTATTGTAGGTTTAACGACAGATTTTTTGATCTTCTCTTTACTATTTTTCGGCTTTTGGGTACAACGTTGACTAGCTGTAGAGTAGTCAACGTTGTCTACTGCTATCCTCTCATACTTATTAGTATTTTAATATGTATAAGTTTTTTTTAAGAGTTACCATGTAGTTTTCTGCTGGTTTTTCTTCATAAGAAACTACTAGTTAGAATCGTGTATTAGCTTGTGACGTTTTACAAGTGTTCTTATAGCCTTACGTGAAATAAAATATTTTTAATTTAAATAAAATACACTATTACTATAACGGTAGTATACTGGTATATCACTGATTTATTGTATTTTACTGTCATGCAACGATTTATAATTGAGTCATAATTATGTTATGTTCATTCATGTAATAACTTTTTAATAAATGGTATATTATTGATACATAACAAGGACCGCACAGTTGGCACAGTGGTTGAGTGATTGACTGCTGCGCTACGTGTCACGGGTTCGTTTCCCGCACGGAACAAATATTTGTATGTCCTACACATAGGTGTTTCGGGTCTGGGTGCCTTGTGTATATGAGTTTACATGTTTGTGAACACACTCATGATACAGGAGTAATTCCTAACGTGGGGCCAAGTCCGCAATCATTTCATTGAAAACAATTGTTAAATATTTTCTTATAAATAAATTATTAATAATTCATACAAAAACATTTTTTTTTGTCTTGACTCCTGGGACAGATTTTTTTTCTCTTGACTCCTGGGAAAGCTTTTGGAGCGCTTCAGTTTACAGATTGGTATTGGCCTGAGGAACAAAATGGACTTTGAATTCATTCTGGGCAGCACTTGGTCCAACTCCCATACAAAGATTGGCAATGTCCTTTATTAGATGTTCCCAAACTACGCTCAGCTACGCTCACTTATTTCACTAACACAAAACCAAAAACTATAAGACGACACACAAGCTCATATTTCACACGGACACAAAGAAACTAGAAGCAAAACCAATAAAAACGGCAAGGGAATACTTACTTGCAAAAAGGGGTGAAGCATTTTGCTGTAACCACGGAATCAAAATAAACACACATGCATTTACTAACACTAGGCTAAGAATACTGTTACTAACAAAAGCAAATTCTGAAATAAATTTTATTATTATTATTATGCAAATTATATTATTAGTGATGTAAAGTAAATGTCATTGAAATAAATATCGATGAAATCATAAATCAGAAACGTTTATTTCAAACTTGTTTTTGCCCGCGGCTTCGCTCGCGTTATATTCAGAGTAATACGGTTCCCCTTTCCTGATTTAGAACACAGAAGAGAACTGGCAACAGAATATTATTTTAATACGCTAGTGTAGATGATATTATATGTCTTTTCATTTGGGGATAGAATGTAAAGATTCTGGGCATTGGACACACGTGAACATGCTACACACAATTGTCCATGTGAAAAGCACGGCTTTTCTAAGTTCACCCCAGCTACCTTTAATATTTGTCCTTGCGCTTTGTTAATGGTCATAGCGAAACTAAACTTAAGAGGAAAATGTAGCCTTTTAAACTGGGACGGGAGATCTGTGGGAATTATTGGGATTCGTGGGATCATTACATTTTCACCCTCTCCTACGCCGACGATTGCAGCAGTCCTGGAATATTTACTGTTATTTATTTTAGTTTTCTATGGCCTATTTTCGAAGTTCTTCATCAGATATTTATCAAATTGAAATGGTCTGTCTGGTAGACAAATTTTTCGAAGCAAAAAAATAATCTTCAAAATCGGTTTAAATTTGGCGAAGATATCGCTAAAAAGAAGAAAAAATCAGACGACTTGAGAACCTCCTCATTTTTTTTTAAGTAAGTAATCCTTACGCGTAGATTTTTAAATTTTGTAACTTACTATAATTAAGTATTTTCAAGTAGTATTACAGATTAAACATTTTTAAATGAAAGTGATTTACTTACATGGTAAAGCTGATACCTAGTAGGTAAGCATTAGAATCTTTGAACCAGTATTATTTGTTCTACGATAAGTGCCGACCGAGTTATTACTCGTCGATAATGTTAGGTCATGCGGAAAATCGATTTTAATAACTAAGCTGGTATCTAATTGATTGTACATACTAAAACGATATCGAGTAGAAAACTAGATAGAGTGTCATAAATATATAAAACTTCGGGTTCCCTACAGAAATCCGAATAACGTTTTACTCGAGCAACTAAATATCGAAAGAGTTTATTAATCGTTCTTGAAATCGATTTCAATTTAAAATTCTGATTTTTCGCTTATTTAGTTTGATATTTTTATTTTTATTTATTTAATGATTTTTGTTAAATTACTTTAATACAATCCTCTCTATTTAGAGGAGTTTTATGGCAACATACGATTACTTTAGATTGCTTTTTGTTATTTATAATTAGTAAAGTATTTTTCAAATATGTTATACTCGTAATTATCTGTATTTAAAAATAAAATATTTCCATTATAATTATTCAATCTATTAACCAACAGAAGTTTATAGAAGTGGAAATAAAAATATAATCATGGGTATAGTCTAATTATGACACATATTATATAGAAATCAGCTAGACACTTATGCAATAAACTTTTCTCATCACAGTTAAATGTGACTATGAATTTAATTTCAATTCTGAAAATACGATTATGGCTATTCAAGTAATTATGTTTAAATCAGTTTTTTTTTATATGTCAAGCGAGTTGAAGAATTGTCGTGCTAAAAACATTCGAATATTGCTTATGCCTTCGTCAAACAATAAAGAATAAAGAATAGGTCGAATCTTTGGTATACGAAATGAATTTAATGATTTTATTAAAATCATCAACCAAGGATGTGTCTAGAGACACCTCCTCAGGGTAGGTATATCGTCCTCTTTAACCGCCTACGTCGGATATATCCGACAATCACTCGCGTTTATTCCGCCAAGGTCGCACATCCACAACCAAATACTGCATCTCGTCAGCTCTTCTGTCACCTATGGTAAATTAAGAGCTAAATGAGATAGAGTGCCCAGTTGCAAACGTCGCGCGTCGTGTGTTGTGCCGTCATCAACCTTGACGATTTCAATAGGATGTGAAAACACTTGTCGGACTAATCCGACGACGCGGGATAAATGGTTAAACATATATTTCCCCAGATAATTATAAATTATTATTATTTTCTTTATTCATTAATATAAACATATAAATTATATTTTTAAACATTTCAATACAAAATAAAAAACATTTAAAAATATAAAAAATAGTATCCCACCGGTATCGGGAACAGGGTCCAAGCTACCGGCGGTCAGGGCTCCAGAGAAAGGAACCTCCTAACAATACGAGCCGTGTCCAGGAGTACCGCTTTCTGAATCAAGCCCTTGATCCAGCCGCCTAACGAGAGCCTCCTAAGGTGTTGGTCGAGGCTATTATTATTATTATTTTAAATAAAGTATTATTTATTTATCTTCAAAATATATGTACACATGTACAAAATCTTAAATATGAATTAAATGAATATTTTCAGGAGACCTAACATATCGAAGGTCAAGTTGGCTAACCAATCTTGCAGCCGCTGGCCCTGACTATAAACGTTTCCGAGCTTTTGTAATTCGACCAATCGTCATTGGATTTCGACTAGGGAACCCCATAAACGTTTATCGAATAGGCTTTATTTTACTTCCTTTTAACAAGGAAATTCCGTAGTTGTTGTTTACAAATTCACTTTGGCGAATATTTTATCCAAAGCTGGTTTATTATTTCTATGTATAGACGACCTTAACAACCCGAGAATTTGCAAGAAAATACAGTAGTAATCGAATCTGTAATGTTCCGTGTTTAATATTAGTTAACCGTATCAATAAATTTACACTTTTGCAAAGTAGGTACATATTTAAGACGTGTAGCGGTAGGTACCTAGTGGTTTATGTGAAAAAATATTTATTAACTAGCCCGATATTTATTAGCTGACCTAGCAAACTTCGTACCATCTAATAGTCGGATGTTTTTTTTTTTTCGTGAATTTTCCATATTTCCTCACCGTTCGAAAATCACGAATATTTCAAGACCAAAATTAGCCAAATCGGTCCAGCCGTTCTCGAGTTTTAGCGAGACTAACGAACAGCTATTCATTTTCACCAGATTCACTCTAGTCTTAAAGAATATTTATTACTGATATCTATACTTATATAATGCTTTGTCCTGAATGACTGACTGACGGATCAACACACAGTTTAAACCCCTGATCGTATAGACCTGAAACTTGGAGGGTATGTTCTTTGTTCATACAAAGAACATACCCTCCAAGTTTCATACCCTCCAAGTCCCGAAGGCATCCAATAAGGAAGGAATTTTCGAAATTCTAACCGTAAGAGGTGAAAAAGTGGGGCTAAGTTTGTAAGAAGAATTTTATTTTTATGCAAGTGAAGCCGCTAGCAGAACCTAGTAATCTATATAAATGTTTGGGATTATTTGGTAGAACTAATACATAGGCCACCTTTGTTTGTATAGGAAAGATCGCCACTTCTGTACGTGAGAGAAAATCATTAATTTAAGTTGGGAGCGTTATACTTTAAATATTCTTTTAGTTCTTTTTCGAGTTTCGTACCTCAAAAAGAAAATACGGTACCCTTATAGGACCACTCTGTCTGTCTGTCTGTCAAGAACCTTTATCTCGGGAACGCGTAGAGGTATCGAGTTAAAATTTAAATCATATACTCAGGTTTGCGGTTCCTTGAAGCTATGAAAAAATCAAACTTCTAAGTTATCGAAAAAAAAGATACAGATATTTATGTCGTTAAAAACGCATATTTCGACACTCTCAAAGTCCATTCTTCGTCCAATCCATTGACCTAGAATCCTGAAATTTGGCATGAAGCGAGGTCAAGGAAAACTTATTTACGGTGGTTGTGATTCGAAAAATCTTCAAACTCGATTTGGGAATTCCACTGTTTTCATAGATAAATTTTATACGGAACTCTCAGTTTGCGAGTCCGACTCGCACTAGCCCAGTTTTTTATTTTATTACTTTCCACTAACGACGCTGAAATTCATTAACAATTTTTTTTTTGTGTTAGTGCGTGACAATCCCATTATTATTATTGTTGTTGTTGTGTTGATATTGTTGTTGTATATTGCTATTATTTATTATTTTTGACATTGGGTAATGCCAATATCAAACAAATGTGTAAATTGAGTAGGTAATTATGTATGAGTATTTTGATAATCCTACAGGTAACCAGAGAACTTGCTCACCATTTAATTCTGCAGTAGTAAATGAAACGATTGTAACGTGGCTAGGGCGGCAGATAACTAAAGTTATGGGTCTGCCGTGTCAGTTCACCAATTTATAATATGTATAATTTTAACTTGACAAGCAGGTAAAAACCTTGATTTGTTGTGTTATAATCAGAGGTGATATACTTGCGTCAAGATATTATAATATGGACATGCCATTTTATCCAAAAATTTGATCACAAGATTATTCAAAATCAAATATCTAAATGTAAAAAAAAATGGTTAGAATAGGTTAAAACCACAACATCCTACGACTGCAACTACGAAACCAGAAATGAATAATTTAAAAAAATGCAATTATCAGATATTAAAGAACTTCAGTACAATAAACATACCTACTTAGTTTAATTTTAAATGATAATTATCATTGTATTTGTAAAGAGACGCGTTTGTCAAATAAATGTTTTAAAATATTTGCGAAATAAATTGTTCGTTAAATAAATGGTATAGGAATTACGTTGGTTGTGAAGATTAATGAACCAATTTTTTTTTTTTAAAGTACCTGTAGCTATAATATAACGTATTTGTATTTTTGTATCACAATTTTTTTTCTTTAAGCAACATCAAAAAAACTGTTTCTGCTGTTATAAAATAAGTTGTATTAGAATACTAATACGAAACCTATTAACACACATGTTCGTATTGTACATACTTATGTCAATAACACTAAATGATTTTGCAAAATATACAGCTAGAAACCCTTTTAGTACATCGTCCTTCATTTTACAGATTTTCACCTATGTTTAATTGTTTTAGTATCCCTCTTTAACATAACAACAATAGCCAGCCACCAATTTATTATCCCATCAACCCTGATAAAGGTTTTCCATTACTTTTACATCGTGGTAAAACTTCTCTCCTTGTTCATTAGTAACTAGACAAGGAACTCGAGAGATTGCAGTAAATAAAGCTCATGGTAGGTCCCGATTTAAAATTCAATGTAATATTTTATAGCATGTTTTTTGTGTCTGAACTTTTTCCACGATTCTCCAGAAAATTATTGACAATGTCACATTTCTTTTTAGTCACGAGTTTTTTCCGTTAAAGGCACCACAAATCTAAAAAAATCAGGCACATGCGAGTCGGACTTGCGCACTGAGGCGAGGATTCCGTACAAGCTTATATATGAAAACAGTTCAATTCCCGAAAAGAGTATCAGACATTTTTATGACATAACTACTTTATAGTTTTCAGACTTTTTCCTATACTTGTGCTATAAGAAGCAAGGCTTCATGCCAAATTTCAGGATTTTAGATCAACGGGAAGTAGCCTATGAGCTCTGATTCTCTTGAAAGTGTCGACATATACGTTTTTGCAACATAAACGGTCGTATCTTTTTTTTTCGTTTACTTAGAAGTGTTATTTTTTTACAGCTTTAAGGGGCCGCAGACCTAAGTATATGGTTTTAATTTCAACTGGGTACCTCCACGCGTTCCCGAGATAAAGGATCTTGACTGATAGACAGACAGGCGGACAACAAAGTCACCATATTATTATATGGTGATATAAGGATCACTTTGTTAATTATTATTTTTTTATACTTTGGTTTGATACTGCAGAAAAAAATATATGTTTATCTTGATTAAATTTCAGAGAACTTGCTTGTTTTGGAAACAGGTTTAAAAAAACCAGGCAAGTGCGAGTCGGACTCGCGCACTGAGGGTTTCGTACAAACTTACCAATTAAAACAGTTCAATTCCCGAATTCAGTTACGAAGATTTTTCGAATCACATTTTTTTTTGTGACGTAACTACAAATTTACAGATTTTTTTCTATTTGCTATGAGACCTTGCTTCATGCCAAATTTCAGGATTCTAGTTCAACGGGAAGTACCCTATGAATTTTGATTCCCCTGAGAGTAGACATAGTCATACGTAGTACATATATATCGATGTAGTCATAGAACTTTATTGGTAATTCTTACACGTCATATACAGAATTTTACATTAATATCAACAAATGATTACAAATAAGTTACATTACAATGTCAATTAATAAAAAATACCAATGTCAAAAAAAGGAAACAAATAAAAGTTAAATCATAAAATAAATTAATCATAAGAAAAGTCACAATATAATAAGTCCAAATTAATATTAAAATTAATATGAGTTTTTTGCGACATAAATGGCCGTAGGTATCTTTTTTTTTCATTAACTTAGAAGTACGATTTTTTCACTGCTTCAAGGGACCGTAGACCTTAATAAATGGTTTTAATTTCAACTCGATACCTCCACGCGTTCTCTAGATAAAGGGTCTTGACAGACAGACAGACGGACAGACAGACATGCGGACAACAAAGTAATCCTATAAGAGTTCCGTTTTTTTCCTTTTATCTCAAAAGGAACCCTAATAAAAGTCTCTACAGAAGTGATCGTCAAATCTACCACTAGCTTTAGCTAGCGAGGTAAATTTTGTAGGTATATAACAATAATTTCATTACAAAACCGAATGATCGAATCTTAATGCAAAACTTGTTGGTTTTTTGATAACATAAAAAATTGTAAGCTGATAAATTGCTTCATATTTTGCAATGAATTACAAACATTGTGTCATCGCGCATCGCTTGTTTGAGTGCGTTTTAGGACCTATATACCTACGGCCTTTTTCAGTTAATATCTTTAAGTTATTACAAGTAATATTCTTAATTATTTCCTGCCCTTGAAACAGAATTTAGGTAGGTACCTATGTACCTACCAAAATAATATAGAATGTCGAACGACAAAAATGAACTAAACTGACTGAATTAATTATGTAGGTAGTTATTCCGAGCAAGTCTTTTACATAAGTCGTCTTTATACTTATCTATTTAGAACCAACGACGAAGCGAATTGGGTCGACAGAGCTTAAGACTGTGAACAAAGTGAAATGAAAATTTTATGATTTTTCTCTGTTTCTTACCGTCTGTTCAAAGCGGAGTGGGACGAAGTTGAATTAACTTCTTGAAGGCTAAACAGCGAGTGCTTTATAACTGCAATAGAATATAATTGATGAAGTATTACCAAATGGTTTCCAAATGATTGCGCTATAATTTGTTTAACAACAATTCATAAATTACTTCATCACACAGCCTAAACTGGGTCTAGAAGCGTCTAGTTGCTTATATCTACAGGCTGGTATGTGTAACGCCGTCCTAATAAAATATTTAGGAGCTTCCTCCTTTATGAAATTGAAATAATGTCTACGATCGATGTTTTCATCGACAGTTTCATATTTGGGTGATGATTAAACAAATCGTATTTAATCATCATAAAAATGTGAAAAGATCAAATGTAAAAATATTTGCTCACCAATAGGTATTTGTTACAGTTTTTCAGTCACTCAATAGAAATTAGATAAAATAAAAATCAGATTACAACTTTAACGACTGCTTTGAGGTCACCTAAAGCAGTCGTTAAAGATTTCACGGACCTTCTTGTCAAAACAATAATATGTCTCTAACAGCTTGTCTGGTGCAGCAGTTATAAGTACCTAAAACGTTTCAGACTGTGTTTATTTAAGTTGTCATCTTCCCGAGATTCATGTTGATTGTATCTGTGATTGTATCGTACAGTTTCAAGGAGGTGAGGAGAGGAATGCACCGGAGGGCGAGGCCGCGGAGGGAGGCGATGCGGCCGACACGCTCTCCGACCTACGAGACGACGACGAGGACTCGGTGAGTGCACTACTGCGCTTGCCTCACCCCCCCTCACCCGGTCACCCTCCCTCCCCTCACCGCTCCAGCCTAAATAAATAGGACACTAGGGCACTAGGCGGCCTGAGCTAGATAGTTCCTAGTTTAGCTAACGTAGCAGGTTAAAATAATCTCACTCGAATCGATTGCTCGTTATTCGGACATATTTTGATTATTAATGCTATACGTACGCGGATCATGAGCTCTCATACTGATTTCTCGCTTGTCAATTACATACATAGACATGCTTCGTACATTATTCGTAGGTTCTGTCGCCACAAGACGAGAGCAAGGACAACGAAGAACAGAAAATACTTAGCATGTTGCAAGAAGAGCTGGTGAATAGAGACGACGACAAGTAAGTTCACAGGGATTGCACAATATTATTATTGTGTTGTTTTTGTTATTGTTATTTGGACATTCTGTGTTTTTTGTTTGGTTTTGTTTGTGTTCAGAACATAAATTTAAAATGTGTCGCTAATCTATTGTAAATCCTAATACTTACATTGTAAAGAATTGCAGAAATTTAACTCATGGTTTTCAATATTACCCTTGTCAATGTTTAAGAAAACCAAATAAATTGAGCATCTACTTTATATGCACTTGTGTACAATAGTCACTAATGTTCATTTTTCTGTAACGCTATTTTAATTTTTTTACTGCTGTTTCATTTGTGTTGCTATCCCTCTGAAACTGATTTCAAATAAACGACGGAGCGGTATTTCTTTTTGGTTTTATCTTTAAAAGTATCAGTCAGTAATGTGTACGTTTTGAATTGATTTACGTCTTCTTTGTGAAATAGAGCATCAAAATGTATGTTTGTTTTTTTTACACATACGCTGGTATGTGAAGGGCAAAACCATCTTGAGTTGGGGGAATAGTTACCTATACTTTGCTAGGATCGTTCAACTATACAACTAGCATGTTTTCTAGTTGCTTATTGAACCGATACTGAATTATTACAAATTTGAAAATATTAGATTTATAACCGAACGGCATTTTATGTGTAACTATTAAACTATGTTCAATGTTCGAAAACAAAACGTTTTTTAATTTATAGATTGGCCTATCAAAACTTAGGTGCAAACTGTGGGTGTAGAGAGCTATTGTTTAATAAATAAAAACTTTTATTTATTATAAAACACAGCACTTTTATAATAAAACACAGATGAATCTTTGAATAAATTTATTTGAAATGATAAGATTATCCGAAGTGACTTGTTATGTTGAGATACAATACCCATTCTGGTTTTCGATTGAAAAGAAATCTTTAATAGTACCTACTTATTTGCTGATCATGATGATATAAGCAATAAAGTAATTCTCATCTCTCTCTCTCAATAAAGAGTAAAATTATTAAATTACAAACTGTAAAGAACACGTTTAATAAGGATAAATATTTTGATGCAACCAGGTACCTGTGACCCCAGTCCACCCAGCCATTACCTTTTTCTTACGTTCTCGAGTTGTAGTCGAGTGAAGATCGATCTGTCGGACACAGCGAGTATCGCAAATAGTTACAATAAGCTATTTTAGGCGCTTGTAATGGAACCGTGTCAATAAACACATTTACCATTCCAGTACTCGGTATATACAGTAGCACACAGTTTTCTTTACTATTAGGTGAAGTTTTATAGGCTCTATTAAACTAATGTTTATTTATTCAAAACATTTTTCTATTTCCTGATATTTTCAATATGTGAATTTTATATACACTGAAAAAGATAGAGCCAGTAGTAGGATTGTGTTGTAATGGTACTAATATTGTAAAAATAATCATATTTATAAAAGAGAAACCACGGAGTGTCTTACCGCTTCTTCTCCATAAGAAACGACCAAATGGAAACGCTCATATAGCTTCTGATGTTTTATAATTGCCTATGAAGGCCCATGTGAATTTGAATAATGTAGTTGTAACCTGATTTATTGTTATTATGAGTGTACTTAACGATGAGTCATGAATAGGGAACTAGCAGACGGGACAACTCTATGCCTGACGTTCAAAGCGTCGGGCGCGGAGGAAGTGTATGCGCGTCGCAGCGACCCGTGCCCGCTGGCGGTGGCCGCGCCGCCGCTCATGCTGCTGCCCGCCGTGGTCGCGCTCGCCAGCTTCGCAGTGCCACCCACCTGGTCGCTGCACGCCGTCTACCTCGCGCTCGTGCTGGAGACCGGCCTAATCAATGTGGTCTACTACACGTGCTACCGTTATTCACAGTACAAGGTCAGCTTTGTGTGGCAATTTGTACAGCAATGTGTAAATGGGTTGCTTTAGGTTTCCAGCATGGTAAATTTTAACCTGTATCATCATCAAATTATAGTCACTAATATTCAGGAAAATGACGTACAGGGGTAAAAGAGCTTCATTATTGAAATTAACTGTGTTTATGGTTCTAATGCTTTCGATCTTATTTTTTGTTTAAGATAGGCAATAAAATTAAAATTCAATTGCGCATAAAAATATTACTGAACTCGTAAAAACCGATATCGATCTCCTATAGATTCTTTCTCTACCTCACATAAGTAGGTAGGTAAGAGCCTATATGATAAAGAATCTTTAGAAAAGCCTATTAAGAGTGTTTTATTAATTACTTACTAGCAACCTGCCCCAGATTTGCACAAGAGCAATGGTGATATTAAATATATTATGTATGTATTATATATATAAACCTTCCTCTTGAATCACTATCACTCTATCTATTTAAAAATACCCCATCAAAGTCCGTTGCGTAGTTTTAAAGCATAGGGACAGGAAGCGGGAAGCGATTTTGTTTTATACTACATATGTAGTGAAGTATCAAATTAATAAATAAAACTAACAACAACATTGATAAAAATTCAGTGTTTATGTTGTAGGTATACCTAGTCTTTATCCAGTATCCATCCTAGAGACGCCGTCGATTATTATTTTAAACAGGTAGAAAATAGTTGAAAAACAATGTTATTGTCTGCTAAACGGCATACTAAATCATGATTTACAAAAGCTTGTTATTTCACTATTGATCAGGATGGTTAATAATTACTAGCCTTGTTGTAAGTATTTGTTAATCTTGCAGAAAAAAACCGTCAGTCCATATTGGAAGCTGACATGCGGAACGTTCAACATCGCGATGTTCGTGGCCGCGAACATTGCGCCACTGGTGAGTACCCGCGATGCAGCCGCCGGCGCCGGCGCCAGTAGCTATGCAAGATATCTTCACTATCGCCGCCACTCTCACTATCATGCTTGCTATTTCTATTTCCGTCGCGAAGAGATTCTATCACGATTACTATCACTATCGCTGTAACTGTCACTATCACTCTGTAGATACGTCAGAAATCATTGAAGTTCACATAAGTTTATTTTCTTTTATATTGCTATATCATTATCTTATTTATCAAGTAGATATACATCAGCCTGCATTAGAGAAACTCGGTCGGAGATCCAATCTCGTCGTCGTTTCCGATAATTTGACAAGTGGACGTACTTATATGTTTCTGCAGATAATTTGCGGTAATTTCGAGACGATGCTTCTGGAAGATGGGCTGCGAGAAGATGCGCCCGCGCACAGCGGCGCGCGGCGCTGCATACATCCTTCCTACTACTATCACGTGAAGTACCTTTTCTACTTTCACATTTGGATGTCGATGGCAAACTAACAACCAATACCATTTGACACATCATCTTTAAGTTATACGGCTGCCAAGATATTAACAGAAACATGCTAAAATGGCCACCAGACCTGACTAGACTTCTCTTATATAATTAATTGCATATTACTGTCGCAACGATTCGGCTACAGTTTTTAGCCATTCGAGTCAATATTAACATTTAAAAGACCACAAATAAAATGCATTTTGCATGGCAAAATATTATTTCACTATGATGTAAAGGCTAATTTTATTATGCAGCTGATATGGAGTTTACCTCTACCGATGCTTTAATTATAAACGCTGCAGACGGAGTAGATATTATATAAAACAATCGACATACCTACCATAAATGTTACTTATATGTTTTCAGTGGTATGTGGAGGTTGTATAACTTGGTTGACCTTTCAAGCGTCCTAGCTTTCTCACATAGTCGTAAACAGCATCTAACTGTTACCTACACCTACCGCCATTCATTGGGTGGAGTTAGACGAATGCAACAAAACATTAATTCAAATTGGTGACAGGTTTCTTATCGTTGTCGCTTTACAAATATCTTAACCTAATTCCCCCGTTCGACTTTTTTAATCTCACATCGTGGGAAGACAAACAGTCGACGTGTGCCTACAGCGAAACTTTTTCGTCGGTTGTTCAACGTCATAGAGCACTTTGAGCATTACCATTAAGTTATCAATGCAATGGAACAGCGACTAGAAAGCAAAATTTGAGATAGATTCATGTTGTAGATGGACCACGTCGAAACTTTCTGAGAAGTGATAGGTATAGTTTCTTACAATAATATACTCGTACCTACCTAGTTAAACTACTACTTTTCTTGTTAATTTAATTAATTTATGGTATGTAGAACATATGGCAGAAGAAAAACATTGGCTATTTTTTCCTAATTAGGGTGATTTTCCTCGCAAACACGAGCCATCTCGGCTTAATTACCCACTAATTTGTAATGCGGTCGGGTCAATGTCAACGGCCAATAAGGTAAACCGAATTCACTCTCCGTAGTAATTTTAATAAACAAAACACTTCAAAGTAATTAGGCAGCCACCAAATATGAGGTCAGAATTGGAAAGTTTTTGGAATTTCCCGGAAGTTTAAAAACCTCAAAAAACTACCATAATTTTGTGGTCGACTTGACACGTCAGCCAAAAGTAATGCAAATGAATTTTCTAAGGTCTTTGTAGGAAAAATAGAAAATCGAAGATGACTGGAGAATGTGCTACGAGGAAATTCTTTGGAAATTTCTATAAGGAAACTGGTACATTAATTTTTAATATTTCGGCGCGACGCACGATGATACTGGTACCTACATTAATGTATATGGGTCGAGGAAACTTAAATAAATAAAAGTTTCTATGGCAGTTCTATTTATGTAAACATCGCTGTATCACTATGCACAGCAAATTTTAAAGAAAAATCAAGATGGTGATGGATGACGAGGTCAATTCGGTTTCTTGGTCAATAAGTTAGTAACATGCGTGGTATGTGTGGGCAGGTGGGTGCGGGCGCGGCGTGCGGCGCGCTGTGGGTGTCGCCACTGGGAGTGTGCGCGCGCGCGGGGCTGCTGGCGCTGCTGGCGCTGGCGCACGCGCTGCCCGCCGCGCTGCACCCCGCGCTTCTGCTGTCGCGACCCAGCCTCGATCGCGATCCGTACCGGGTGCGCTATAACGCCACCACCGACTATGACGAGGATCTTTTAGCTCTACTGTGAGTTTCCCTTATACTTTAAAGTACAAATTATATTAAATGTACAGTGTTAACAAAGCCATGTACTAAAGCGAGCTTAACTCGAAATTGTTTTTTTTTCCCAACGTACCTTTGGATGCCAAAGAGAATTTTATTGATCCAGTACCTACTTCACCGCTTTCACGGCATGTTTTAAGGCACACAGAGCAAGTACGTGGACGTAGTCCCGTAATTTGCCGGCACAGGCCGTGGATAAGCATAGGATTCAGTAGATTCTCTTATTAATCTGCGGAATTAAATAGGCCACCTACATTATAAGAGACGTCTTCTAAGTATCAACTTTACAATAATTGTAAGTGGTAAAATTATGAACAAATTACCTTTTGCTTACAGAGCACGCATTCATGGTGGACGCAACATAATAATGTTGTTCTTCATTGTGCTGGCGCTCCTTATCTTCAACAGATACGTATGTATAACAAATAAGTAATAAGTACAATATATTTGTAGCCGCTTCGTGAGCCATTTCATTCAATTTATGGCCAAATAACATTGTGATATTATTTCAAGTAGGTAGTAGGTAAGGCCGTATACAGAAAGAAAGCTGGCAGCCTACGCCGATCTAAGAGCCCGGCCAGCGCGGGTAATCTGCGCAGGTAATAGGCGCCGAGTTTCTATACAAATATTCAGCGCTGGCAGATCAGCGCAGGCTGCCAGCTTCCTTTCTGTATGCGGCCTTAGTACTGTACCCTAAGAGGGTTAACCCAGGGACTTGATAAGCCATTTTAATAATTATCTTGCTAGCATTAAAGATGAAAATACCAGCGTTTCGATAAATCATGCTAGCCCAATGATAATATTGCATCTAGCATTAGAAGTAACATTTAATTTCAATACTGACTGAAGAATCCATTTGGTCCAATAGTAACAACCACGTAACAATTGGCGAAATTTTGCAAAATTTGGCAAAAGTGATAAAGCGATTCGATACCGATTCATCAAAAAAGCCAGCCCCGTTAGTTACTGGCTTTTTTGATGAATCGGTTATAATCCTCGTCACGCAAGAACCATCATAGCAGTAACCTATTTTCGGGTCTCAATCGAAGTGGAGGGCTGCGCGTAACAATAGCAAATGGTTCAACTTATTTGCCACGGACTATACCTACGTTTACTCGGCCAAATACTCGGTACGTATGAACATAGTGCGGATTGCTCGGCCGATCGCTTATCTCTGCAACTCGCTTACATCACTGTCTCGGCCGAGCAACATTATGTCTCGATCTTTTACTCGGTACCTACGTGCGATCAAGGCATAAAGTTTAAACTGTCTAACTTTTAGGATGTCTTTACTTTTTGCTGTCAAGTGGATCAGATTTCAAATTCCACTAGAATATCCAAAATTAAGTTTATGTACGTAATGTTGGAAACACTACGATAATATGAGGCTGATTCTTTGTAAGTCCAAGCTCTAAGTGAGGTAGTTCCTACAATCGAGAGAACTGGTAATTGTGCAATATCCATCCCCAGGTTGAGTCGTTGTCGCGCGCGCGGCACTCCCGCGGGGAGCGCATGCGCGCGCAGGCGGAGCAGGCGGGCGACCTGCGGCGCCGCAACCAGGCGCTCATCCACAACGTGCTGCCGCCGCACGTGGCGCGCCACTTCATGGGCGCGCGCCACCACCACCGCGACCTCTACAGTCAGAGCTACGCTGAAGTCGGCGTACTATTCGCCTCCATGCCCAACTTTTCAGGTAAAATTGTTAATTTTAGGCATCTGTTTTTACGTTAGTTTATGTACTTGGCTTGAACATCTCACTTGTATATGTCTAGAAAAGATTGAAAACTGGATATTTTACATGTGATGTCTGTGTATTTTAGTGATTAAGCAAGCGTGGAGATCAAACGCATCCTTGCTGTTTAAGAATAGTACACTTTACTGCAAGTTGCTGAGGCTGTAATTGCAACCAAGGCGGTATAGATGCCCAATCTAAAAGCAAGGGCGTAATGGAGCTGAGGAAGCAATGACTAACGATAACTGGTAGATTTAAAAGGCTGTTTTACATACTTATACGAAGAAAAAATAAATATTGTAACAAATATTCGTGAGAAATTACTTGAGGCCTTTTTTGTGCCATGTGTGATTGATTTTTGGGGATTGACTACCGGCTAGCTTTATGTAAAGGGTCTTTCAACAAGGACGGGTCGATGTTGAAATTAAATAAAACAAGCTGTATGTGAGATATTAAAGAAATTATATTTGAAAGGCCCATTCATGCCATTATTTATGAAATATGCTTTATTTACAAAACTTACAAAATTTAATTTCTTTAAGTAAACGAGTCAATGACCTGGTAGGTTGTCGGTCGTTGCGTACTAACTACTTACAGTTCATTGGCCTCGCTCAGCTGACGTTTACTTGAAGAAATTAATTTCGTACATGCGTAAATTTATTCGAGTTAAAAAAAAGTACTTTATTTTTTATTTTCTTTTTACAAATCGATAGTGTTTCATGTACCGAATCGACCCTTCGCGGGATTAAAACGACTAAAATTTAACGGTGTATAAACACAAGTCATTATGACTCTAAAAGTGATGCTATAAGAGCCTGTTTTTTAGCCAGTGTGTTGAAAAGCTTTTATATCTCCATCTTATTATTGCACTATAACACGCTGATGTCAACGATTATAAATTCATTTATTTGTCTCAGTTTAACAACGACGTTGCTACACGTGGCAGCAATAAAATTTGAAATAGGTATAATATTGTTACTAGCTTAACAGTTATGTTAATTGATCAGTTTCAAAGGTCATATCTAATACATGCATCTTCAACAACATCACTATAAATTGTAGCTTTCGTAGTTCGCCTTGAACGTTTTTGTCACCAGCGACATATTCATGAACCAGTTTAATCATTTTTATTATTTTATGCTAATGTAGATGAAATATTACATCTAATAATTTGGTAAGATAGGGTAGAGCTAATGTTAAAGTTGTAAACATGTGTAATTATGATTTGTTACAGAGTTCTATTCTGAAGAAACTGTCAATAACCAAGGCCTAGAATGTTTGCGGTTTCTCAATGAAGTTATATCAGACTTCGACTTGGTAGGTAATTGTTGGATTTGCATTGAACCTAACATGTAGATAAGTTACGTATCTCGCGGTTAGTATTAAAAACTTCGACACAACTCTTTTTGAATTTACAATGGTCTAAACAATATGCATGTTATAACTTTTGATATGTTGCCTCACACACACATGTAGCTGTTGCGAAGGTATTGGAAATTAGGATCTTTGACCCGGGGTCAGAGAAAGGTCATTTGTAAACGAACAATTCACATTGTCCTCCTTTGTCTGGAGGGACAAGTTTATCCTTTTTGAAAAGTTGCGTCAACATACACGATTATTAGTAATTTGATATGATGCCTATTATTCCTTCCGGGTACAATATAAATACGCACGGTCGTGAAGGAAACGGCTTTCTACTACACAAGTTGTAAATGGAGATTGAAGGGCATAAGTAGGTAGGTACTAGTTAAATGATAGGTTGGACCACATACTTGTTGATAATTTACATACTGATATAACCATCAGGATGTAATGAAAGCTTTCGTACAAATTAAGAGTAAATTCATTACAACAGAACGACGTATCTACATTGTATATTCTGTCTAAATTCTAATCTCCCTTTCTTGTGAGAAAAGGTAGTTTTTTGCAGCTTATGGTAGGTAAGGTACCAACTTAAGGTCCGCAACTTCTAAAATTCTCTACGCGTTTTGCTGCGGATTCGCGTAGCATGCTGTAGTATCGGCGTTTTCATGCGTTCATGAAATGAGTGCTAAATGAAACCATTTCGTTTAATTTTATATTACATTTTTCAGGTTTCTACTACATTTTTACATTAATGCATGATTGAATCGAGTTGAAGAGTTTCTTTGTTTGACCGCGTTAGTTTCAGGAAGTAATCGTTCGAATTGAAAAACTATTATAGTGTTGGATCGCCTATTTATTGAGGAACGCTATAGGCTATATTTATAAGATCACGTAATCCAAAAGAAACGAAACCGCGGGTGACAGCTAGTAAATAATATATCTAGATACATGTTCCAAAACAGCTTTAAAGTTACCAATTTTAATATATTATTATGTAAACTAATAGTACTAATTATGTGCACATTGTAATTCTTTGCATACTGTTTACAGTTGTTGGAAGATTCCAAGTTCAGCAAGGACATAATCAAAATAAAAACCATTAGCTCCACATACATGGCTGCGTCAGGCCTAAATCCTACGCGACAAATGCAGGTGAGTGACTATTTCACTATTCAATCATTTGTACTTATAGGAATTAGGGCATCGACTGCGCGTTACGTGTCATGGCGCGCGTCAGATATATCAGCATGTTTGAGGACCCCTAGGGTTGATGCTGCGGGGCTGCTGGAATACTTGAAAGATTCACCTGGAACACAGAAGGAAAACAGGTAGGTTTAATACCCACCTGTTTTCCTTCTGCGTTAACTGACTAATGTCAGTTAAAGCCTGGCACTCCCTCTCCCTCCATAACGGAATTTGTTGTTTGATAGTTTCCTGTGCTCTTTAAGTGTTGCATTATTTTATCTTTTTACAAAACTAGTTTACGCGACAGTTAATTTTATATTGTCTAGAATTTTGTGTTACAATAAAAGCACTCGAGTATTTCTCAAAATAAATGTACGTAACGAAATGGTAGTAACGAAATATTGTTACGAAATAGTCCTTAGATGTAACTAAATAGTAACCATAAGGCTGGTTACACATTGGCGAAATATTGTGAATGCTCTTCATTTATTCAATACGAAATATTTGTAAGTATGTACCCAAATACTTAAGGGGTTAGAAATAAAATAAGGGAGTAATCATTCATACTATTTTAATCAAATTATTTTTTTTTCCCAATCTTTTAAAAATGAAAACCTGACGTTATTTTAAACATAAAAAAACTTAATTAGAATCACTATCCATTAGCGCTTTATAAATTTCTTCCTTATCTTTGTAATAATTGAATTCTTTCCGAAACACATTTGGTTTGACAATCCGTTTTTTAATCTTTGGATCACATCGCTTTGGCGCGTGAAGATAATTATTAAGCGATAGAGGTTTAAGTCCTTTATAAACCACTTTCTTTTTTGTGTGTATATTTTCCAGTATTTCGTCGTTAAGAATAGTCAGTCCACATGTTTCGCCTTTGACTTTGTGAGTGCCTTCAATTGGTACATTTTCATTATTTTCATATTCAGTGTTATTTTTTGTTGCATTATTATTTTGTATTATAACATCTACATTGTCCAAATCATTGAAATTAAACTCCGGTTCATTAAATGACATTGCATCACTCATATATTTTTCATCCGTAGTTACAGCTTCGTCACTTATTAAATCCTCGAGAATTATTGGCTTTGTATTGATATCAGTTGTTGATCCTTGTAAGCTTTTGTAGTCTCTCCTTTAGGATATTTGTATTATTTTTAGCATTTTTTCTTACTTCCAATGTGTTGTTTTGTTTTGTCTTAGAGTAGGCCTTTTTTTTTCTTTCAGCTCTTATAGCATTGGCTTGTCTCCACTTTGCTCGTAGCTCTTGTTTTTCTTCTTCTGTAAGAATTTCTTTTTTCTTTTTGATATTTTCTTTAACTTTTTCCAAATGTTTGACACGGATTTCCTCATATTTATTTGGTTTATCCTTTTTGAGTCGTTCTCTGTAAGCTTTTTGCCTTTCGGCATTGGTTTTTGGCGGCATTCCTTAAAAAACAAAAGAAGTAATGCAGTTGTATATAAGCAGTTGTAAGTAATAACCAATTTGATAAGTCAAACCAACAAGTATAGTGGGCATCTCTACAGAAGTGTCATTAGCAAGAGTTAAGTATTTGTAACAATCGGTATAATTCTATTCTCAAGCGAATTGAAACAAAGCCGCGAGGTTTTTTAACCGACGAAAAGGAGGAAGTTCTCAATAGAACTTCATGTAAGTAATATCAGGGGTAAAAAGTTGTTAAATCACATAAAAACGTAATTTAAATTATTTCATTATTTTTTGCTGGTGGCACTTCTATATAGCAGATAATATCCAATCCTTTAGTTATTGACGCTCTATATATTTTTTTTTCATAAATTAAGTAGTGAATATTACTATGCTTAGTCAGGTTATAACAGTATACACTCAGCTTTATGTTGTACTTTTTCGTTACGTAACGAAATTCGTAAAAAACGTTACGAAATATTAGACAAATTGAGGTCAGAAAAAATATATTTATTGATAAAAGCTGTTACAGCAAATATAAAAGCTTATTAAATATTCGTACAACACGTATTACAAAAAATGGGTAAATGAAGACTTACCGTTCTATGAAAAATCGCTGATTTTACTTCCTGTCTCGAAAAAGTAACCCCACAAAACACACACGTTCTCACTGATTTTCACGATAGATGTAATGGCGGAGACGTCAAACCAATAGCATATCAGAGTGAAGCTAGTGTTGTCCGTGTAAAAAAATTACGGAATCGTTCAGAAATCATGGGAAAGTAGAAATAAATCGTAACTAAAGAGTAATAACTAAATAGTAAATGAGAGCGACTCATTTTGTTTTTTTGCTTTAAATTGCCAATTCACTATGACACCCCATAGAAAATCAATTTGATACAGAAACTGCGATTACTGTAGAACGATGATACAAAGAAATTTACAATAATTTAGTTACGTATCGCATTTTATGAAACAAAAACACATGAAAAAGGTAGAGTGGCAAACAGGTTTTTGTATGAAAGGTAAAAAAAGCTATTTTTAAAATATCGAAATATTTGATAATAAGTATGATTATAGCTATAATTCTTCGTTATCTTAAAGATTAATATTCATCCTACAAAATTGAGTGTGTGTTTTTTTTGTGTGATGATTTATAAATATAAAACTTTTGAACTGTTTCAAAGCACACTTTTTTTTTCAAAGATGTACATGTATTTTGAGAAATACTCACTCACTATTTTGTTCCGAGCATTTTCAGGCAGGTTCGAGGTTCCATATTTACCTTGTAAACTTTATTGTAAAAACTAAAAATTGCCAAATCAGTGTCAAATTTTTCAAGCGAAGCGTTTGCCATTGAAAAGTATTCAATTTTATCAATATATTTATTATGTTGTAAAATACAATAAATAATGAATTAATAATACTTACAATCGTAAAAAAAAAACAAAATGTCAAGTCAAAGATCCAACGATAGCGTCACATGAATGTTAAGTAGTAAATTGTTATTAAGCAATACATACATTAATCTTATTGCATACGTATTGCAACAAAGTTTTACGAGCGTCAACTGATTAACCTTCTCGCTATAAAATTCCTTCCTTCCGCATGGGTGTTACCACTAATGCGCATTCGATTAACGTAACGATATGTCATGTCCGTGATAGTGATTTGCTTTTTACTGCCTTGACAGTTGTGTAAACTGTCTTCGACCTGCACTTGGCAGTCATTGCCAAGTCAACAAGGATTGCCGCATTGTCAAGAGCGAACGTTTGGTGTGTACTCTGCTTGACCTCACGCCCTTGAGTGATGCCGAAATCGGTTAAAGGCATTTACACTACAATTGCTATAGGATGGTGCGAGTGACAGCTGCCGGATTCATACAATCTAGCTACCTATCCTTTTCTCTCATCTTGAAGATGCATATTTTCGTCCTGCTGTCATCCTACCCATGCTATGTAAAAAGACCTTAGTGGCTGTTTGACACTGATATATTCACTTATCATCAAGAACATAAAAAACAGATAGCAGTCTGAAACATTACGTCTATAACAAAATAATGACAGATGTAATTAAAGCTTATCACATAACTAGTTATCAAGTAAGTTTGTTCGCTTTGCCCTCACATCCCGTTATGGTTGAATCAGCCGTCAGACGGTGTGCTGGTGCGGTGGGCGCACCTGGCGTGCCTGGTGGAGTTCGCGCTGGAGCTGCAGCGCGTGCTGGCCGCCATCAACGAGCAGTCCTTCAACCACTTCGTGCTGCGCATGGGCGTCAACCACGGGCCCATCACTGCCGGCGTCATCGGCGCGCGCAAGCCGCATTATGACATATGGGGCAACACCGTCAACGTTGCCTCAAGAATGGAAAGCACTGGCAAAGCTGGATGCATCCAGGTAGGAAAAGCCAACAAATAATAAAGTTTATGGATGTAAACTAAGTCCTCTACTACTGCTGATGTAAGCAGCATAAGCATAATTAGCCTTTTAATGTTCCTGCTGCTGGGACTTAACCCTCCTCTCTAGGAAAGAATGGCCTGTAATCCACCACGCAAGCCCAGTGCGGATTGGTGGACGTCACATGTTGTCGAATTTTTGTTTCTAGGACATGCCGGTTTCCTCACGATGTTTTCCTTTTTCCACGCCGTTTTGAGAGCAGTAGTGATGAAAGGAACACAAAGAAACTTTCTCCAAAATTTTCTCGATAACTTTCTTCGTTAGGCTTTATTTACACGTAAATATTTTTCTATCTGTCGCAGGTAACAGAGGAGACTTGCGAAATTCTACAAAGTTTCGGCTATTACTTCGAGCAGCGCGGCCTGGTGGCGGTCAAGGGCAAGGGCCAGCTCATGACCTACTACCTGCAGGGCAAGCGCGGCTCGCCGCAAGGGCCCAACGACAAACACACCGTCAGTAACACCTAATGTGTACATTTATCTAATAAGCTACCAAATAACTATGCTAATAGAACGATGCAGTGGCAAATACGAATAAGCTGTACTTGAACTAAATAAGTGACCTCAGATGATTTACATTTCATTATAATTTATTATTATTTATAGCCATGTAGTTAAGCTATAATAATTATAATCAAAAATGTCCGTCAGTTTCAGAGGAATTTGTGTGTTCATGCACAAACATCTGTTAACATAACGGTCAGACAATTATAATAACGTAACCGGCGGAAATTATGACACAGTTACACGAGTTATGCCTTCATGACGAGTTAATGGTCTATGGAGGCATGGTGCCACTGATTGGGGGAGGGGAAAGGAGAATTTGTGGGGGGAAGCTGTATTTCGTGCCGCGGTGGACAGTCTACCCGGACAGGGCGATGTGCTATCCGTCGCACTGGACGGGCAGGCCGCCCATCTCGCACGCGACTTCGTCAGGGCCGCACATCAGTTGCTGAACCGAAGATTCAACTTCTAATGCCGTTTCAACACGGTGACAGACTCCTGCACAAGATCTATCGAATATGTTATCGTTTCCACTAATATTACAAATGTTAAAGTAATTATCATGTTTTGGCCTCGGACAGGGACAGGGCATAGGATAGCTTAACTATTAAAGTATTAGTACTTGTTCACGTAGAAAGGCGCGGGCGCGGTGGCGGATGCGGGCGCGAAGACGTGGCGAGTTCGTGCTCACATTGACCGCCAGGCGTTTGCGCGAGTGTGTCGTGTTGTCAGAGATTGAAAACATGGACGTCGATTTTTTATTTTGAACCAAAAGTTCATACCTAAAGTGGGAGATGAAAAAAATTAGAATTGGTGTGCAAGAAATTAATAAAGAAAGAGAACGGTATGGTGTATTACATACTTTATTTAGTAATTTGAGAGAACATCCTTCAAGATTTTTTGGATACACCTGTGTTTACTTTGCCAAATCGGACTTCTACCCTGAACAGCACTAATAAACAAGACATAATGAAATCGTGCTACCGTTTCTAGCGATAAGTTCATACTGGTTGAACTTACCTGACGTCGCGAGTGAATCGCGCGCTCCGCCTCTAGTTCGATGTGAACACGCACAAACATCTGAAGCGTTTGATATTGGAGCGAGTGCGCCGCGCGCGCCTGTCGCTAGCTTGCCCGCTACTTAGACCGCACGTGCGTTGTATACGTCAACACTTGGATATTACTCCATATGTTTGATATTTCGTGACCGCGCCCGCCACCGCGCCCGCGAGTCAACGTGAATGAGTTCTTAGACATCTACTTTTCCGTGCGTAAATTTTTGATATTCATATGGGCGAAACTGCTGGTAGAATAGAATAAAATAAACTTTATCGTACAGACGCCAGCACGTCAATCTACCCCAATCTGTCAAATTTTACCAATTGAAAATTAACCTTCTACTATTGTGATAAGGTTGAAAATCTATTAAAGAAATTTGACAGATTGAGGTAGGTTGATGTGCTGGCGTCTGTACACCAAAATAGTAACAATTTGTAGAAACTTAAATCAATGGGTCGGTTGAAAGTTGTCGGTTTTATTGTTGGTAGCGATATCAACCACCGACTATAAGAACTTAAACTAAAAAAAGACATTAGTCTTATAGCAGTATGTCTTGTTTTGGTGGTGCCATTAAATAAGGCTTATTTCTGTGCTAGTTGAAATATTAAGTTGTCGGAAGTAACGTGACATACAGCAAGCAAATTTTGTGTTATGTTTATAACAATTGATGGACACAATTTTACCACAATATTTTTTCTACACTGCCAAAAGTAAGGTTTGCAAGATACTTATTTATAATTCTGACAAATATAAATATACTTATTTATAATTTTCAGAATTAGATCAGGATCTTGCAAACCTTATCTAACCTGATCATTATTGCCCTTAAGTAGGCCGGGGCGTAAAATAAGCGTAAAATTTTGAAGATGCGTTCCTAGGAAAAGATGCTGACATTTGATGACATAAAGTCCGGTACAATACGCGCCATATAACTTGAACCAAAGAGGCGATCGACCTTGGATCCGCAGTAACATATTGTCGGATCTCAATCGAAGTAAGGGGCTGCACGTAACCCTAGCAACGGCCATTTTTGTTTAATTTATATGCCGTGTACTGTACGCTCTGTAAAAATTTCATCGTTGAGGAACGAGATCACCTTACGGTAGTGATTGACAACCCAGTTTACTTACTGGTGAGAGCTTTACAGAATAGCCCTTCAGGTTCCAATATTACGTTACAGATGGAGCCACCGGCGCCAGAGGCCGACGCTGGCGACGCGTTGCTAGCCAACGGTGGCGCCGACGATCACGTCGAACCGCGTCTTCTGTCAGCCTGAACTCCACCCAGCATTCCATGTTTTAATCATAAGCTCCACTCGTAGACAAAAATTCATTTGCTTTTCGTGTTTAGCGACAGTGGCATAACTTACAATTATTTCCAAAAACTACAGCATCTATGCGGTGTTTTAATTAAATCAGACTTAAAAATGTTTATAGTTTTTTTAGGTTTGCTTTTGAATACTGTTGCACTTGATTTGCAACGAGTGTGTGGACGATAGTGCAAGGTACTCGAGTTATGACATCATTCGAGATTTAAAAATAACTGGGTATAGCAATTGAACAAAACACAAAAACTTCGGTTTGGTCACCTCATTTGTCTGTCCTTATATACGTGAGTTATGTCATTGTTGTTAACAGATTTGTAGCAGCAGAAGCAGATCCTTTAAAATACAAATAGTAAGTAAAACAAACGCATCTAAAATTTCAATAATTTTAACGGTAAAGTTAAGGATGGGGTACTGGTACCGATTCTGGTGTACACAAACTAAAATTAATTTAAACTATTTCAGAAAAGATCAGGAAATGGCAAAATCAATTTCGACATATTTAACTTGGTTAATTTATTTTCATGTTTTTATGTCACGGATCTTTTCTCTAGCTGCTTGTCTATAACAAATCTCAATCTCTAGTTTAGTTCGTGAGCAATAGAGTCGGCGCCACTGTCGTTCGTCTTATTTAAAGTGTCCTTCTTATCTTTGATTAGCTGATATAAAAGCAAAAATACTGGTATGATTGATATGGTATCGATACAGACAGCGGATGAAAGTATAAACGTGAGTAAATTATATTACGCTTCATATAAATGTTAAATAATTATGTTATTTTTG
Organism: Leucania comma; assembly: GCA_958295575.1. NCBI lineage: Eukaryota > Metazoa > Arthropoda > Insecta > Lepidoptera > Noctuidae > Leucania > Leucania comma. Next base: position 12,673,648 of record OY282468.1, read on the forward strand.
TTATAATTCATGGTTAACTGAAGTTATTTCTTTATTCGGAGGACGAACGAATATTATCTATTACCAGATTCTGCGTATATAAACAAAATTTCACAAAGCACAAGTAATTGATTTTTGTACTACCAGTCAAACTGATTTTATAAGTAGCTGTACTGTTTACTGTGTAAATTATATTGTTTATATTCATAAACATGAAGTACTAGGAAGAAACTAACAATGTTATAATAATTGGTTCTAGAACTAAATAATTTATAGTATACCTGACCTAGACTAAACTAGTTATCCTATATTCAGGTTTGGCCGGTAATCAAGTAACTAAATACAATGTTTCTGCGCCGAATGTTTTCAACGATTGTAAAATTCTCTTAGAAAACACAAGTAAGTATGAAATTAAATGAGTGTTACAATTTTAACTGCTAGTTACCTCTTATCTTTTGGTTAATAATAATAATGAGAAAGTGAGTGCTGTCTAATGGTTGTTACGTAAGGTTTAATATTAATTCTGCTTAGGCCAGTGACGTTTAATTGTAATCGCAGCAATCCATACCTACTTAACAGTGACTAATTCGTACCCAACTAGAAACAATCACTAATTAATTCTTTACCTTGAAAAGCTAAATTTTTACACGTTAATAATTTACACGAATCATTCATTAATTTAAGTGATGTGCTTTTCGATTTTTATGACAAAGACACCCAACACCGTCGCCCCAGCAATAAATGAAGGTCTTTTAACTTAAAGTATTATTAACAATTTAATTAAAGTAACGTGATGTGATCACGACGCGTATATATTTTTAACTGGCTCTATTTGTGCAGTATTTAAGGTATAAATTATAATACATTTGAGAAATAGGACGTTGTGTCTTATATCATCAATACGTAAGAAAAAGCGTAGCAATAATAACTTAAATTTTAAATTATAATTCAGGGTAATATTATCATTATCACGTCGGAAGCAACACACAAACTAGGATTTAACGCAATACGCAAAACTTTATTTTATTGGTATGTGGTTGGTAATAATTAGGGTGGGTCCAGTCGTATTACGACAGCAGACAAGCAAAAAAATTCATAAATGTTGGTTTGGGACTTTTTGCGATTGTGTAATATTCGACCTCTGATATCTATATAAAACGTTTAACTGTAATTTAATAATTCGTGCGCTACGACTAAGATACTACCTACTCATCTTTACTGATCTTTACGCCTGCTTATAACATATATGAATTATCGTCTACGTTACTTGCACGTTGCACGTACACGGAACTACAAAAATAATAATTAATTACAAAGTGTACCACATTGTGATTGCTAATAAATTAAACAAGTTTGTATAGAATTTATTATTTTAATATAAATACGTTGAATTATTTTCTTTATCACTTTTCTAATCGAGACATAATTATTGTATGAAAACTGTTTATAAATGTGTGTGTAAATCCAGCAGAGATAGGCAGGAAGATAGCTGCATTTACTAATGGAAAACTGTAAAAAGATTTACCAATTCAAGACATTCTTTCTAAGTCATATTTCAGATTCGTGCCATGTTTTCGTATTGTCAACTTTAACTGTGTACAAAATCAGACTGAACAACTAAAAAAATTTAGATACGAGTGTATCCTGAAGTAAATGACGATTTACACCCTGCACCAAATCTTAGGTTCTCTCGCTTCATTTCCGCGTTTGTGAACCCTATACCGATGAGGCTGTGTTTACAAATATACATGTTTTGAAAAGATTAATTTGCATTGTGAGACTAAACATCAAGCTTACCGTGTGTCATTCGAGATTTTGTAACATATTTTAAAATCATCTAGGTACAGATAGGCGACTCAAAACTCCAGTTGTATTATGAATACTGCTGTTAAAGAAAACTTTAAAATCAATCCGCCTTATTCCAAAACGCGATCTAAAATAGTTCCGGGACTATTACTCGTTTTATTTGGCATTTTACCTAATAAAAGACCCGGAAATACATTTGGATCGCTTTTAATAAATTTAATAATAATCCCGAAAACTACATTTAGATATCGTTTAATCGGGATTAAACCTAGTAACAGTCCCGGAACTATTTTAGATCGCGTTTTGGACTAAGGCGGAATATGTTTAAGTTTTTATAATTGTTGAAGAAGCATCAGGAATACATTGATATAAACAATGACTCACAATCATACTTGCACGAGTAAATACGATTTTTACAGTTATATAACACCGTTTTTTGCAGTAAATCTTATATAGTTGGTGTTGCCTCATCTTTGAATCTTCATGTATTTAAGTAGCTATATTGTGATATTGATTGTTAGGTACTTAGAGCGTTAGTATCAGTGTCGCTTGTATCTCGTGCAGACGAACTCGTCTGTGGCAGTGTGTAACCAAATATAAGTAGATTATTGTACTACATAGTACATATTAGTAATAATAGAATTATACTGTATCAATGTATCACTAAAACTGTGCTTTCATAATTCGCCTAGAATATCTTCTTAGCCTAAGTAATGATTGTGTACTTTTGTATTAGACTATGAAGTATCTACTAGGTGTAACAATAGTTGTCGTCTTCGGAGTAGGTCCTTACACAGATCTATCATAGTTTCGAGTACATATTGTTTATAATACAATGTAGGTAGGTATCTCAGTGGTGATATTATTACTGTAATTCGTATTTAGGTGTATGTAGAAAGATGATTTTATTTTCTTTCTCTCTAGTGATATAACCTACTTCCTGTGATTCGTGACTATTAATAATTTTATACATGTTCTAGCTCAAACTAAATCTGGAGGTTGAACTTTTCTTGGCTATAATTTTATTAAATAAAGCAATATCTACATTTTGTTTGTTTATTGTGTGGTAATAATGAACCTTGTGAAGTAAAAATAATTTACGTAAAAAACGAGTGTCTACCTACAAGCTTCTGCTAGCGGCTTCGCTAGTGGCTTCGCTAGTATGAAAGTTCTGTATACAAACTTTCGCCGTCTGTTGCATCTCCTAAAGGGGGTAAATTTTGCAAAATCCTTTCTAATTCTTTGTATACATTATTAAAGGAACCTCTGTGCAAAATTTTAGCGTTCTAAGTTCAAGCAATTTTCGATGTGATGCACCGTTCTTGAGATAGAGCGGGAAGAGTGGGGAGTGCTCCGCCAAATACGTGATAATTCAACCGGGACAGTGGAATACAAGTAATAATAACGATTGTTACGTTAATAAATATTAAAAATATAATTTTTATCAAACATTTCCAATTATTAACTAATTAATCAATTATATTTATAGGTTGCGTTATTAGATGATTGGTTACTTAAATTTACTTTTTAAGTTTGTAGTCATTTTTAAATGTGAGAATAACAAATTTGAATTCAATGTAATTAATATCCATCTTCCGCTTTTTCTTCATTGTTTTTTTCTCCTGTTGGTTTGTTTCCAATTTCTGCTTCGTTCGCTTCACTATCTTCCTCATCGAAAACAGTCAGCTCTACAGCCTTTAAAGCGTGACTGGTAGCTGTGCATTTTGTTCACTAGTTATCCGTTTTTCCTTTTTAGTTTTTTATAATGAGATGTTTGAAATTTTTTGTATTTCTGCATTTATATTAAACCTTCATTGATATTTTAACATGGGGACGGATAGGACTTTATCTCCACTGTAATTGATCGATATCTACTCTCATGATCGCAGCAGCTGCTACTACTACTCGTAACCGTTCTTCGTCCCCAGCACCTGCTTTTAAACCGACTTAAAAAAAGGAGGAGCTTCTCAATTAGGTTATATTTTCTTAAATGTTTGTTACCTCAGAACTCCGTCGTTAATGGACCGATTTGCTAAAGTTTTTTTCTTCACCTAAAAGGATATATTTTCAGATTAGTCCCATTTTTTTTTTTCAAAATCCAGTTCCTTTGATGGGATCCATGATAATATGGAACAAGGGCAGGAAGAAGAAGAAGAGATCCTTTTTAAAAATGACAATAACAAGGGTTGCAATATAGCCACAGTAGCTATCATGGCTTGTTTAAAAAGGATACGATCTTATATCAGCTGTCCTAACAAATAGCCTCTATTATCTGCTTTTTAATGAAGAAGTTATTTAATTCAATAGTACCAATTGTACTGATTATGCGTCTAAATGTTTTTCCTTTTTTTACTTCTGTTGCTTCAACAGTTGTTTGGCCGCAAAATAAGCAAAAACATTTGAAGTCAAAGGCCTCATTTCTCTTTTTGGAAGGTACATTTCACAAAGACGAAGGCTGATTTTCTATAATTGAAGTTTAATTGGTATACACTCTGCGATACTTAACATACATATTCACAGAAAGTACTTATTCAAAATATCCTACACGTCCACATTTCTTGCAATACGTAGGTACTTGCAGTTTTTAATGATTATGAACCACGCACTACACTCATGATTTTGCCTTCTGAGAGTGACTTACACTATTATACACTTATTTATTTTTTTATAAATGTTTGTCCTGTAATAAGTTAAGGTGTGCAATAAAAAAAGAAACAAATAAATAAATACAAATAAAACACCATCAGCCATCGCAGTTGAGAGGCGATAGGTGGCACGTGGCACCGACCTCTCGCTCTGCAACGGGCTCTGATACAGGCCATGGGGGCTTACTCTCGAGTTTAATTCCGATCGTTAAACTCGAGAGTAAGCCCCATGGTCCGGAGCGAGGAGAAATGGCAGGCGGACGCCTCTTTCAGCGAAGCAGTAATGCTAAGGAGGCGGCTGTACGCGCAAGGTATCGGCCCTTACGCGCCAGCCGCTGGGATCCCGATCCCGATTTCTAGCCACCGTAGGCGCGGGCTTGCGGAGAGCGAGAAGTGGATAGCGTCCGGCCGTCTGGTAACCGTGCGGACCGAACCCAAGTCGTCGACGGCGCGTAAAGTTCTACGCGCGCCTCAAGGAGATGTCAGCAAGTCGTAGGGGCCCAACAGGGTCGAAGCCTACTGAGGCCATGGGATATATGAAAGTGAACCCCGGGGCCCCCGGGGGGAACGAACGCAAAGAAGGAACAGAAATGGGTTTTACTCAGTAAAAGTCTGACTCGCGCTCCGCTCAGAGCGAGAGAAGCTATTAGATGATTTCTCACATAGAAAAAAGTCTTCGCAATTGAAATATTAGGTAAGTCTGCTGTTTCCAATATATAGTTTAAATAATGGATCATACTAGCGAAAAGCGAGACCTTGATGTTGAAATTTTTATGGTGGGAGATGGAAGCCGAATAAAAACGAAGTCTACACGAAGTACTAAATAAGTCTGTAGTCCGAGGTAAACACTGTGTTTTTCATTATAAATACAAAAGAAAGCAAAAATAAAAACCTGAGTCGTCGTATGATTTTCGGTAGGTGTCTTTCTTTTGATCTAAGCGGTAAAAGGTTTCCCATTACTCCTTTAGACTCTTGTCTTATGAATTAAACCCATATCTGAATCTGATGAACTTATTGATTTAACTGAGCAAAACTCTACAACTCGAAAAAAATAAATGAAGATCGGATTACCGCTTTACTACTAGTAATTGCAATCCGGCGTCATTTTCAGTCTGGCTGAATCAGACCGGATTGATCAAATCGGGATAATTTGCAGGTTCAAAATGGACTGTTAGTAATTTAATCAAGTACTTTATTTCGCCTCTTACAACGAGGCAAAAGCTCAACAGGCTGCCAAAAAATTTGGGCTGAGGTGAGACGGTACTTCACGCCGGAATAGCTGCTCAACCTTTATCAAGCGCAAGTTCGATCGTGTATGGAGTACCGATCTCATTGGATGGGTCTGCCAAATATCAGCTTGATGCCCTGGAGTCAAAACTGAATTGACAACCAAGACGATCATCGGTAATGATGCACTTGTCGAGTCATACAAAGTCTTGAGCATCGACGCCGAGTCGTTGACCTGTGTTGGTTTTCTATCGTTAACATTTCGAGGAGTGTGCGTTGGTATTGCATAATTTATCCGTTCCATCATCGGACCACAAAACGTACGGCGTTGCGCCGCCGATACATGGTAGATATACCCCCCATAGGTACAAAGCGTTTTGGGAATATATCCATTTTGCGTACAGCCAAGTAGTGGAATTCCCTACCGCGATCTATATTTCCTAATAGCTACAATCTTCTAAGCGTGCTCTATCGTCGGCTACATTATCGCTTACCATCAGGTGAGATAGTGGCCTATTAGTAATTAAAAATAAGTAATAATTGTCTTAGTATTCATTATGCTTGTGCATTATTAGAAATCAATTTTGATTTTGAAAAAAGGAGCGTAAATAACAAAATTAGTGTTAATTGTATCATCTGCAAGTCGACTTCTAATAGAGCTGTAAATATAGCCTGCGGCTGAAAAGGCCTTTTCAGCTTCTACTCTTGAAGGCTTTATTGTCACCAAATTACGCCTAATTTGCTGACAATAAAGCCCACATGTGTGAATCAAACAAGTATTCTCCACGAACTCCGTCACTTTCAAAAGTACCTTTTTTAGTACTTTATTAATTCTTCCTGTAATGTCATAGTACATTTTGATACAAGTAGGGAAAGTATGTTTGTTTGTTTGTATTGCAGCCGAGGCGAAATTCACCCGAGCCGTACAGGTGAAGATTTTTCATTCCCTCTCCTAGAGAGGAGGCCGGAGTCCCAACAGTGGGAACATTATAAGGCTGATGGCATGCCACAGATGCCATATGTCAAACAACCATCACTTAAAGCAAGTCATTCTGTGTGCCCCTTAGGGAAATAATGAGTATGGGCGATCCCTAGACTCGGCAATTAAGATCTGCGTGCATCAAAAAAGTTTATTCGAAAATCAAACTGGCCACTAAAAAAAAAAAAGAATAAAATGTTACTGACGAGTCTAAAAAAAAAAGTAATGAACGGGCGTTATAGAAAATTAAAACTATATAATCTTCGAGGGTGAATTTTGTTTGCTTTAAATCTCGAGTAATAGTAGTATAATATATTTTTCTATTAAATTATTTGTTTTAGTAAATAAATTATCTTTTAATTACCCTCGCAAGCTCGGGAGATAATTATATAAATCCGTCACTATCGTTCGGAATTCAAACTTAGCAACCTTCGTTCCGTTTGGAATTCAACATTACTTAAAGACACTGCTTTATCCCCTAGCCACATAATCTACTATTACCCATTTAAAAAACTATAAGTACCTAATTGTGATAGACAAAGAAACCATAAAATACATTAAAACTATTTCTTTTGATTTTTTATTCTATTTAATAACTATCTTATTTACTAATACTATTTACAAATATAATAACTTAATTTATTAGTGAATAATTGGACAGTTTTGAAAACAGGAATGATATTTTTTATAATAAATTAACTTATTAACTGTTATTTTACTTATAAGTGTCAGCGTCAGCCAGTATTTTTCTATCTAGCAACTTTGCTGAAATGAACCTTTTGGGCGCAGCCGTGAGGCACACATTATTTTATTGACTGTCACTTTATAGTTTATATACGTTGTGTGATTCTGGTGACAGACGCCAAATAAATATTTCTTTCTTTCTTTTACTCCTTACTCTTCATGCTGTTCCTAGAACGGCGCATGATATCGAAAATTGCTATAGACGGTAGATTGCTCCGACAAAGTGAGGCACACCTTCACAGTATGCTCCATCGAATCCTGCAGTCGTTCCACACAATGGCTTTTTTATGGTAGGTAAAATCATCCAATGACAAGTCCCGCCCTTGGGTGGAGCGGGAAGTAGTGTCAGACTCTTACTGACTAAAAACCTACCCCGTTCCTTCGTTGCCTATCATGCCGGGGCTGAGCCTTCCTCTCAGAAAACGGCCCTTAACCCCAGCAGGCTTCGACCCTGCCGGCCTGCAGCTAGCAGGCTGGGCCTACGGTTTGCTGACAGCTCCTTGAGGCGCGCGGGAACAGAACGCGCCGTCGACGACTTGGGCTCGGTCCGGTATGTTACCGGACGATCGGACAGCGTGCTACCCACTGCACGCCGTCCGCAAGCCCTTCCACACAATGGTGAAACCTGGGCGTTCTTTCCTCCTGAATCCGGTACAAAAATTTCCAGAAGTTACTATATCCTGAATCTGCTTAATGTGGAAGGTGAGGACGCTGTGACGTTTTTCCAGCTATTTCTCAAAAAGGGGATTTATCGCCATGATAATGGTTGATCCCTATTTTCGCCTTATATGCCTGAGCTATAGTATAATATTTCATACGTGATCTTGTGCGCGGTGCCCCCACGTACATAGGTATATCTACCACCTTGATTTAGTACCGCAATATAAGGGAAAATAGCAAGTAAGTTAGTAATTGGACAATAGAAATTACCTATTGAAACAGATATTTTACGAGTACATGACAAGAATTAAAACAAAATTGTATGCCGTGTCTAAGTCGGATTATACCTAGTCAATAACATTTAAGCAATAAAATCTAATTAATGGTTCTACGGTTTGTTTCACAGGTCATTTAAATTTATGAAATACTTTATATCTTCATAAAAAGGCAATATATCTCTAAAGAACCGTTTTCCACACTCGGCTACCGTCAATGCAAGCATGGTTTAAAAGCTTTTTGTTTCATACAACGTTACGTTAGGTAAAAGGCAACATCACCATTCAGATTCAATTAAACGATTCATTCTTGATTAAATGCGGAAGGTTTCTATACATTTTTTTTTTAAACTAATGTGTACATTATGAAGGGCCAAAGTTTACGCAAAATAATTCTTTACTGCGGGGCTATTGCGTAACTCCGTTGACAGTTCAAGTGAAGATCACTTGCTAGAATGTACATCGTATAACTGTCAAACAGCTAGTTTCGTATTGCCATCTTTAGTGACCAACTGATATGACGTCATTATCCACCGGTGCCTTTGATATCCACTGCAAAAAGTTTTGACAGATGTTATTGTATCGATACTTTTAAAATTGTGATTGTGTAAGCTTTAAGCTGAAGATGCGATATTCAACTTAGCTGTATAATAATCGATAAAAACTAGAGTCGGGACAATATGCACCGTTAATTTTGTTAACCACCACTTATCCACCGTAGTTTGTTAGCTACTTGATATCATACGTAATACCAAAGTTTTGAAAAAGTTAGCCAATAGCCATGCAGGATTAGTTTTACACACATTTTCGATTTGATGTTAATAGAAACTGTGAGAAATCCACAAGATATAATGTATTTCCAAAATATCTAGAGAAAGATGTGTAATAACGTCATATTCACGTAAAAGCGGTTGTATGAAAATTTATCTCGGATTGGCCGCTCTTAAATAAGTCTTTAAACGGAGTTGAACACTGTGCTTTTCGTTACGAATACGAGGAAAGTAGAAAAATAAAAACCTGAGTCGTCGTATGATTTTTGGTATCTTACTTTTGATTTTGGACGCTTTTGAGGTTGTCTACTACAGCTTTAGCCTCTTCTTTTATGAATCAAGCGTTATAATAGTAATACTATGTGGTTGCGCGAATTTGCTGTGGACTGTAGGTTTAAAAAGCGAACTAAGGTTTGTTAACAATATGCAGATACTGTGCTTGGCGTTCATTAATGGGATAAATGTATTAGGAAAGGAACACTGACCTTTTAACCTCGAAGGTTTCACGTGGCGCCGGCCGGCGATCCTCGACTTCGCACATTTAAATCACTGCCAGGTCCTGTTTTGCACTACACTGCACTATTGTTGAGGTTTGAATGGTTGGATCACGAAATAGTCAATTTTCTTGTAATTTCGCGCGGGCGATGCTAGCGGTGCGGTCACATTCACAATCGATGCACACACGTCAATGTCAAATCATTTCTTGAGGTCGTGCGGGGAAGGGAAAGGCCAAAAAAATAAATTACAAAAAACAAAGTCGCGGATCATAGCAAATTGGCGCAACCATTCCCCCCGGGTTTGAAGGGTTACCTTCAAAGAAAAGAAAAAAAAAAACAAAAGCGAAACTAAACCCTATTACTAATCTAAACTATCAATACTAGGTAGCGAAACAACTTATAACTAACTATGCCACTACTACTGATTAGGCAGAGGGCAGAGGCGAATAACCGGACGCAGGTACGATCCAGTTGCGGTTTTAACCTTTACGACTCGCGTTATTCCGTTCGAACCCGGAAAAACTTCTTCCACTACACCAAGAGGCCAGTGCAGAGGAGGCGCACTCTCAGTCTTCAGTATCACCACAGTACCGACTGTGACTGGATCTGAAGGAGTGTTCCACTTTTGACGCGACTGCAGCGTATGCAGATAATCTGTCCTCCATCGCTTCCAAAAGGACTGAACTAAGCTATCTAGCAGAGCGTGACGCGGGTGGAGCTGCAATTTGTCAGTCTCGACATCTAAAGCGGGCAAATATTTAAGAGGAGTCGTCGTCAAGAAGTGAGCCGGCGTCAACGCTAGTGGCTCCGATGGATCACTAGACAAAGTCCGACACAACGGACGCGTATTCATCAACGCCTCTACCTGAGCGAGTACGGTGCTCAACTCCTCGTACGAGAGAATCTGTTCGCCTATGACCCGAAACAGGTGCGACTTAAGGCTTTTAATATTCGCCTCCCAATTGCCACCAAAATGACTAGCCGCTGGCGTATTAAAACACCAATCAATGCGATTCTCAGCTAAGACATGGGCGAATTCACTTTGGTAGTACTTGGAGCGTAAGAATGTATGTAATTCCGAAATATTGCGTCGCGCTCCAACATAATTTGTGCCGTTGTCGGAGTATAAGCGCTTAACGGGACCACGGCGAGATAAAAATCGTTTAAATGCAGACATAAAACCCTGCGTACTCAAATCACTGGTTAACTCTATGTGAACCGCACGAGTTGTCATACAAACGAATAGGCAAATGTATGCCTTTGTGGAACGTATACCACGACCACGGGCAATAGTGACTTTAAACGGTCCAGCATAGTCCGTCCCAGTATGTATGAAAGGTTTCACCGTCTGTACAACACGACAAGAACGATGGTCGGCCATTTCCGGCGCGTTGAAACGCGGGCGGAGCTTAAAGCAGGGCACACATCTGTGCACTCTAGCGCGTATCAAATTGCGAGCGGAAAGTATCCAGTACTTCTGTCGAAGAATGGACATTAATAAATCGGGACCAGCGTGACAATTCACCTTATGGTGATAGTCCACCAACAAATCCAAAACGTGATCCCTGCGTGGTAGAACTACTGGATGCATTTGTTCAAACTCTAACTTAGCATTTCGCAGACGGCCACCGACACGAATGAGTCCGTCTTGCAAAAATGGTTTCAAATGTTGAAGTGCGGGACTACAAGGTTTATGTGATTCTAAACTACGAAATTCTATTGAAAAATAAAATTTCTGCAACTCTCGAAGTACAACTGATTCAGCTCTATCCAAATCAGCTGCGATTATAGAACCACGCGATGGTAATAATCTCAAAAATCTTAGGACATAAACTACACAGCGTAATAGTCTCGACCAAGACGAGACTCGATTAGACAACAACAAAACAACTGACTCTTCACGCGGTACTGATACTACAAGCGTATGTTTCTTCTCCTCGGGTGGCTCTGAAACAGTAGCGGGGTTAAACGGAACACTTGGCCACTCGTTAGGAGTGGTATGAAGCCAGGGAGGGCCACAAAACCAAAGCGGATGATTTAAAATTTGCGCAGGAAGCAAACCACGTGAGAGACAATCAGCTGGGTTTTCTGTTCCAGCGACATGGAATATATTTTCCTCTGCGGAGGCACGGGAGCCACCGAGCGAAAAAATATCACCCTTGAAAGGGAGCGCGACAACATAACGACCATCTTTATCACGAGTAGTCGTGCGGGTATAAATCTCCTCAGTGACCTGATCCTCAGGGCTGAGAATAGGCGGGACATTGACCTCTTCAATCTCCCAGAACTTGCGGATGGTAGACTCAAGCGGCGGCTCGACGGTGCAACAGTGCGACACAGTCGAGTAACTATTTAAATAAGCGGGTGCGGAACCAACTATAACAAACCCGAGAACTGTTTCCAGTGCGTGCGGAGCGGGGTACATCGGAAGACCTTGAATTTTACGTGATAACTGGAGATGCGGGAGAATCGAAGCACCGATCAATAGATCGATATCTCCAGGGAAAGCGTAATTTCCGTCGGCTAACTGCAAGTTCTTAAACTCCGTCAGCATGGACGTGTCAACCGGTACCGTGGGCAACCGTTCCGTAATCTTATCTGCGACTAGCGAATCCATTTCAAACGAAATATTACGATTAAAACGTGAACTAAATATTATTTTAATGGAACCGTGAATGGTTGCCTTTAAACCTCCAAAACCTTTCACTTCTGAGCGGGATGACCAATTATTAAAACTAAAACCAAGGCGTTGACAACAATCCCGAGTAATAAAATTACTCTGGGAAGCGCCATCTAGTAGCGCTCGAACGGTGTGCGGTTTGCCAAAGGCATCTACAATGACAACTTGCGCGGTCGCAAGTAAAACGGTAGTGATTTGAGTACCAGCGGCGGAAAGCGAACAATGTTACGTCGTTTGCACTTGCAGCAGGCCGCGCGTCACAAGCGTCGCGCGTCTGCGCAGGCTGCTGCTGCGATGGCAGCTTACTACTCTCAAAATGTAAGAAGGTATGATGTCTAGCTAGACATTTACGACAGCTAACACCACTGTTACATGACGTAACCAGATGTTTGTCACTTAGACAATTAAAACACAAATTATTAGTGCGGACAAACTTGTAACGATCACTAGGCGATAATCTCTGAAATTCCGAACACTTGTACAGCTGTGTATGGCTACCCTTACACAGAGAACAGTCAGGTGTTGAGGCGGTATTAACTAGCGTATGTGCAGTCCTGACTGACTTCGATGACGCGTCTATACGGCGATCGGAACCTGTCCTATTCGTGACTTCATGACGTGCCGACGTGCGCTGCAATACCTTAATATGGTCGCGAATAAAAGATTCTAAATCTTCGAACTTAGGTATTTCTTTACCGCGCTGAGTCGTTTCAAACAGACGAACAGTTTCAGGATCTAATTTCTTTAAACCGATATACAAAAACAAAAAGTCACAGAGGTCATTGACCTTTAGGTTCTTTACTGCACGAACAGATGATGCGAAAATATTTAAAAACTTCTCTAAATTATGATCGTTACAAACGGAAAAACTTTTCAAATCGAATAATTGGTCTAAATATGCGGTGGCTACTAATCGCTTATCTTCGTATTTTGTTTTTAAAGTGTTCAAAACTAAATTGTAATTTTCAGCGCTAAACGTAATTCCAGCACAGACAGCCTTTGCCTTACCGGTCAATTTTTCTACGAGATAATGCAATCTCTCGTGATCTGTCAGCGATGTGTTCCTATGTATTATATTTTCGAAACTATCTATAAATAAATTCCAATTTCGAATGTCACCATTAAATTCAGGTATTTGAATTGGCGGCAATCGTGGGCGTTCGCGAGGAGGGCTGGATAAACCACTCGCGGGGGGGGGAGTCTCTAAACTCCTAGCAATACGTTTGATACGACAATACAAGTCATCAAAGGACGACAATGCCTGATAACTCACACAGTAATCAGGATTTAACTCCAACTCTAAAATGTTTATATCCTTAATTGTAGATTTAAAATCCGCGCGCAAACTATCTAAAGTTTCCAACGAACACAAGAAAGCATCTCTAATCATCAGATCCGAGATTTGCAAAGATTTATCACAAATTGATTGAACACGTGAAAACTGTGAGTCCCTTTCGGCGTATAAAAGCTTTAACTGAACCTTTAAATCAGTACTAACCTTGGTTCCCTTAAGAGACATCTTGTTTTGATATATTCACACTATACACTCAAACAAACACTTAACGAATTATTAAGTAAGCGATAATTATCAGATAACAATATGGTAATATTGTAAACAACAAAGTGAACGGCGTCGTTCATATGCGTATATAATCTATGGTTTATCCGTTTCCTACAAATATTCACTCAACAATGAACGGGTATTTTTGAAATGCGTCTACCTACATGCAATTTGTAGGACTTCCGAATGAATTTTGTCAAGAAAAAGAATGCGATCGATTTATATCTACGCTGATATTTACGTAGCTAACTATAATTATGCGGTGCGGTTGACGGCGTAGGTACCGTAATTATCAATGACTCTTTAACTATACGAGCGAAATAACGTATAGTTGCCTAAATGCCTAGATGCGGGTTTTCTACTATTATATCTAGGTAAACAGGCGCGTTGCGTTTATTCCCTATGGAACAAATACTATATTGCGAAATTACAACAAAAATGATTCACGATCCTGCTCGTAAGGACCAAAAGTAATGGTTGCGCGAATTTGCTGTGGACTGTAGGTTTAAAAAGCGAACTAAGGTTTGTTAACAATATGCAGATACTGTGCTTGGCGTTCATTAATGGGATAAATGTATTAGGAAAGGAACACTGACCTTTTGACTTCGAAGGTTGCACGTGGCACCGGCCGGCGATCCTCGACTTCGCACATTTAACCACTGCCAGGTCCTGTTTGCACTACACTGCACTATTGTTGAGTTTTGAATGGTTGGATCACGAAATAGTCAATTTTCTTGTAATTTCGCGCGGGCGATGCTAGCGGTGCGGTCACATTCACAATCGATGCACACACGTCAATGTCAAATCATTTCTTGAGGTCGTGCGGGGAAGGGAAACGGATGGTATAGGATTGCTAGGCCAAAAAAATAAATTACAAAAAACAAAGTCGCGGATCATAGCAAATTGGCGCAACCACTATGTTTTTTTTTGTATAACTTTCTATAAAAAAATAATTAAAAATGTAATTTATATGTATTTACAAAGAATAAAAGGAATAATAATAAATCGTTTATTATCAGGCATCTTGGTCCATAGATGCATACCTTACAGACTAACATATATAAAGTAAATACAATTTATAGTTAGTAAATAAGACTTAGAACTATGTTAGTAACACTTCACATTGCACTAGGTTCATTTCGTGCTGTTCTGTGGCACCTGTCCGCGTTACCTATGTCCCCGGCTCGATCCTAGGAGATCTTAAATTGCCTATCAGCGCGCAATACCAACTCGTTAAGCCGATCGTAACCAAGTTTTCAATAAATATCTAAATAAACTTATGACGTCACTGTTGTTTATGTTTATATGAAACTTTATTCCAAAAAAATACTCGCCTAAATAACATCTTTAAAAGCAGTAAGTAACGATGTGTAAATAAAAACAAACGTTATTATTATTTTAATCGCTATCGTTTTTATAGAACTACTAAACTCGTGAATCGAACTGTTTTCATTGGTAAGTTTGTATGGAACCCTCAGTGCGCAAGTCCGACTCGCACTTGCCCAGTTTTTCATCGATATGATGCGAAAAACTATCATTTTTACCTGGCAAGCGGAATTTTATACGTGCAAAATTGGCGTTCTACCAATTTTGCTTTTCAAGTTTCACCAATTCAAGTGGAAACCAATTTCTTTACTTTAGAATAATTTCAAGTGGAAACCAATTTTTTTACTTTAGAATAATTCCTAATAATTGTATCGTTGTGAAATTACTTGTTGAATCACTTGAAATGTAAGTGCGAGTTCTTCTTGCGTTTGACGCGTATCTTCCTTCACTAATGGATACTTTCGTTTCTGTGTCTTCGTATGATTTTGGTCTACCACTACTTTCTTTATCTTCCACATGAAACATTAAATTTGTCAACTGATTCGAAAACTTGATATTTGTGCCCAAAAGAAGTATGTGATGCTGATACAGAGTCACTAATATTCCAAGATAATATTTTTACCAGATGTTCAAACTTACGATGACAATTGACTGACAATTGAAATGGAACCTTTTAGTGAGGACATCTTCTGTAAATCGGCGCATTTTTAAAAAATTGGTTTTGAATTTTGATGAAACATATTTATAAATGTTTATTATTTACATTGCATGAAGAAGGGTTTTGTAACGTAACCGAAAGACAGTTTCAATTTCTCTCTCCAATATATATTTCTAATTTTACGCGGGCGAAGCCACTGCCAGAAGCAAGCGTCTGTAAGTATACCGCAGGACACTAACACATTCTTGATAGGCTATGTATTGTAAGATATGATCACAGGCTTCTATCATTTTGAATTTTATTCGCCTCCGACATAATGATTCATGAAGTGATTATAAATAATAATCGTTTTGTCCAAAATTTGTTATTTGCTTTAAAGATTTGATTTGGTAACCTTTCCTACTGTATTTTTAGGGTATCCTCCTTGGTCTCTCCATAGCTCTCCAAATACAAAAATACAGTAAAACACTTTGTTACCGTCCAAGTTAAGAATAATATGAAAATATGCCTCTACTTTTAATGCAAAAAAAAATCTGATGTTGTACAAACATTCTCATTTAAAAATATTTAAAACAAATCCTACATTCGTAATGTTAGCAAAGCGTGGTTGCTGGCTGTGTTGTAATATTCAAGCCATGGCATTAATAAGTATCTCCTATCTTAGTGCAATGCTCGACCTTATCTTTCTTCGTCTGTACCTACCTATCGATGTCTATTTCTCTGGCACGCATCGATCTAACCGTTTAGGCTATGTAGGAAGTTATTGGGGCTAACGCGCACAGCGAATAATATTCACATAGAGAAGCGCTCGCACTGTGGGAACTTTTTGAATTTGGATTGAAATTATATTGTTTGCAACAACTGATTTATAGAGTCTGACCTGTTAAGTACATATTCTGCATCACAGCAATCTGTTTCTTTTTTTTTAACATTTAGTTGCTACCTTGGTTGTAGCTGTCTGAGTGTTTGCAACACTCGATCAATCTTCTCAATCTTCAATACAATCTGCCGATTCTGTTGAGAAAAAAATCCAATGATTTTTTTCTTCCAACTGGCTGATGGTCGATCTATGAGGTAAGGTAGGTTGAAACCAAAGTTCTCAGTAGCGTCTCATGTGCTTTGGCTTTGAATACCTGTGTGCTTGTGGAGTTTCCCCTTGGGGGCCCTGGGCAGGTACCAGGTGACAAAGGGAACTAAAAGTAAGAGAAATTTAACTTAAGTTTTCTTGGTTGATTTTTATATGTTCTGTAAAATAATATTTTAAATTAGTATCATAAGTCTCGGACACCAGCCTACGGCCCCTAAGGGGGAGCTTCACAAGAACACACGAATTAAAAGCACATAAGACGCTGCTAAGAACCTAAGGTTTCATCCATGTGTTAACCAGCAGTTAAATGTTAAACGGTTTTGGGATCTTAGTCTACACACTATTCCTCTTTATACTTGCGGATGAGAGAGGTACTTTCAGATCCTGATAATTTAAAAATCTCGTTGGTCCTCTCTGAGCTTGTTCAACAGATTTTAACTTACCTATATCTTGAAGAAAGAATTTATTGTTAAAATTGTTGGTATGTTAAACATATAACCCAGCGCACTGCTGCAAAAAATACGCCTGAACTCCTTTTGGCGGTCTCGTGAACTGTGTTGTGTAGTTAGCTAGATAAACTTGTGCGCCTCACCATTAACAATTGCACTGCTTACCATCAGGTGGGATCGTCAGTGCCAACATTTTTTTGAGTGTCAAATAATGTTTATACTTTTTGGGATACAAAGTGCAAATCAATTGATTGTCTCTTTGAGATTGCAAGTAAGCGCTCATTCTGAGCATGCGGTACTTGTCGAGAAAAGTTTTAGTAGACTTTTCTATCTATTTCAGTCCGTTTTTTGGATCTGTATCTTTTGCATGGGTCTTAAACATAGATGTGGTGTGATATTTAATAAAATTAATAGATACTCGAAGATTCTATAGTTTAAAATTTCTATAACGTTTTTTTTTTTTTTTTGTAAACCAGTGCTTGATTGCAATCCCACCTGATAGTAAGCAGTGATGCAATCGTTGATGGTGAGGCGCACTAGTTTATTAAGAGCCTATTCATTTTAGCCTTGAAGACACCTAAATAATAATCGGACTGAAAAACCGCAGCAGGCAAACTGTTCCAGTCCCTCGATGCACGCGGTATAAACGACGAGGCAAAACGCTTAGTACGGATCGTAGAAGTTTCAACAACGTAAGGGTGGTTTTTAGAGACTTGTCAGTAATCACATTTTCGAGCAGGTGATGTAAAAAGAGAAAATCGTACGTCGTGTACTGTCTCCAATATTGAATAATTCAGCCGTTAATTCCTTTGAAGTCTTTGAAACTTAAAAGTTTTCTTACTAGGTATACTGCTCATGATGTACTTAGGACGTTTTGACTAATCCAAATCAATGTGCGGATAAAGTGTTCGACACAGTAGATTTTTTAACTTAGATCAATCATATATTATAAAAAGCAGGAATCAAGTTTTGAATTTGATATTAACTAGAATGATTTAACTATGGGAAGAAGTACAGAAAAAAAATTATTCCGAGTGACCTAGCCCTTAGTTTCGCCACATATGAACGACGCTTGACATTTGACTTCAAACAAATGCTACATCGCGACCTCGGAGCTATCCAAGCGCTTCATATAGGTCAAGCTTGATTTTTTATCGATCTTTGATAGACTTGTAACAAAATAATAATTGTATTTTTATTACGTCATCAAGTACAGTATTAAAATTTTGTTAATAGCATCACACAGTTGTCTTACTGTGCACACACACACTCACATATGTAAGGCATAGTGTGGTATGGAGCCGAGGGCGGCAGTGACAAATTTGCACGTGTATCAAACGACGTTTTTATTTATTTATTATGTACTTTATTGTACATCTCATGATGTGGACAGACTTCACTACACTTACGAAGAAATACTTTCTATGAAAATTACTTACTTAATTAATTACTTTTTTAGTTTTGTTCTTTTTTTTTATTTGCCCAGTTATATATTTATAATTTAAAGGAAGAGCGGAGTCTTCAAATACAGGCATTTATATGTCTAACTGGAGACTCCTCGACAAGCAATGTACGAGAAAAAAAAGATATGTAATTTTATTTATTTATTTTTACGACGCATTTTTGTTTATTTTGTACTGAAGAAAATTTTATTGCCATACATTTTGGTTTTGATTTAGATGGCAGCAGGCTATCACAAATATTTTTACCCTAAATCACAATATCTGGCGGCGGCATCTATAGAATTCTCTTCAAAATCTTAATAGAGTCTGTCTAACGAAAGCGCGACCTGAGAAAATGAGATCAAATCAAAAAATATTGAATATGGTATTACTGTCATACTAGGAGAAAAATTTTTTGATACTTGAGTATTTTTTTGTATTTGCGACAATCGTATAATTCTTTTTGACGAACTATATTCCTAATATGAGGAACACAAAATTTTTAGAAATAAATTTACTCAACCAATACGCTTTTAACAGCATCACACACTCAGAAATATTCAATTCCCTTACAAAACAAAAAATAGAATCCACACATACTTCTTCCAGCAAGTTAGAGAGATTAGATCCTATGTTTCAAACAGAAATGAGTCAAACAGGGCGTCCCGTTGTCCCCAAAGTTATTCACTACTTCTTTCAGACATTAGCAGTCGAATGGGAAGAGAAGGGCATTGTCATCAGCAAAGCTAAGTAATTTGCGTTTCTCTGATAATATTGTCCTGTTCTTTCCTACAGCCACAGGACTAGATCAAATGCTGGTTGGTCTACATATAAAAATGTTGAAGACCAAAATCATAACCAGCAGCTCCTAAAGGAACGTACACGTAGGCGGACAAAATATACAATACGTCTTAAAATATATTATTTTCTACTTGGGCCAAGCAGTCTCTTTCTGGGCCAGGTAAGACAAAGAAATAACGTGTCGAACAGAAAATACCTGAAAAAGTTACTGGTCCACCAAGGAACTATTTAAGGGCACTTTGCCCATATCACTAAAGCGTAAGCTTATGGACATGTGTAATCTCCTCATTTGACCTATGGTGTATACAGACTTGGTCTTTGACTAACATCCAAAAGTCTAAACTCAAGGTTTGCCAACCCGACCTGGATGTCTTTCTTAAGAAATGGAATGTGAGTAAGGGACTGAGACCATTAGAAAGAGTGGATGGCTTTTGCACAGCAGTAGAACAATACTGGCTAGCTATAATAACCAATACAATACAAAAACGAGTAAAGATTTATTTATTGGTATATTACTATTCTATCAAGAAAGACACGGGAAAAGGTGAATAACACAAAATGTTGAATTTTATCATCCTCAAAGTATGCTATTTCATCACATAAATTCGACCACTTTTGAACATATAAAGTGCGGTAATGAAGATATTTCTTCTTAAAGCTTAGTTTTAAGTGTTAGATTCAATTTTTTTTTTATTTATTTCGCGCAGTCCTTTAATATCTTGCAAGATTATCTATAAACATAAGAAAAATTATTATCATATCGTGAAATATATCTAATAGTCAGTCAACAATGATCAAGATTATAATGTCATACTAACTTAAAAACCCGACCACAAAAAACCACTACTTTCTCTTCTTGTTTTTCTTTAAACTTACTGATCATAGTATTTCACAGCTTTCCTACATAACTTTTTATTGTTTTACCCATGATAAACAATTATATTTTTTAAATCAATCTTTGACAAAATACTGACAATTGCAATCATAGACTTTGACGTGCTTTTGACGGCAACATTATGTTGCCAATTTATTTAAAAAAAAAAACTCCAGGTCGCGCTTTCGTTAGACAGACTCTAGCAAACTTTTTTTCAGAAATAAATAAGAATCAAATTAGTATTTAACTATTAAACAGACTTTTTTCCCGCGCTTAATCTTTGCAAGTTGAAGGAAAGGCAAAGTTATCAAATCGTTATATTATATAAAATAATAATTCAAATATTTTTTTAATTTAGAAACCAGATAATTGTTAATTTGTTGATAATAACAAATTATTGTGTAAATAATCATTTTATTTATAGTTTTTTTCTGTTCATAAATACAATTAGATTTTTCACTAAATATCACCTAAGAATCTGCGCATCTTTGCTTTAAAAAAATTAATTACCCTTGACCATGACGAAATGGGAAAGAAATAAGTCCTTTTTGTGATAAATAAAAAAAAAACACAAGAGTGATACAGAATTACAGATGGCATATTGAACCTAGTAGTGCGATAAGAGTCATTTTTCGAGGAAGTGTATTGAAATAGTACATTTTGATACAAGTGGGGAAAGTTTGTCATTGCAGCCGAGGCGAAATTCACCCGAGCCGTACAGGCGAGGATGTTATAGAGCCGAGTGCTGCAGTGACAAATCTCCATGTGTATCAAACAACGTTTTTCAATACACTTACGAAGAAATACGATGAAAAATCCACCAATAATCTATCTCCTATCGGAAAATTACAATGCATTTTTGTTCATTTTGTACTGAAGAAAATTTTCTAAAGTTACCTTACAATTTAGTTTTGATTTGATGGCAGCAGACTATCGCAAGTATTTTTTACCTCAATCACATACTCTGGCGGCGAAGCATCTGAAGAATTCTCTTCAAATCTTCTTTCACAACTATCACAAATGAATAAGTTAGTTATTACTACGTGTACTTTTTTTCCCATGCATATCCTTTGCAGATTGAAGGAGAGGCAAAGGTATCATCCTAATATTAAAAATATAAAAATTCAAATATTTTTTAATTTAGAACATAGATAATTGTTAATTTATTGGTATTAACGAATTATTGCTTACGTAATCATGTCTATTTATTATATTCTGTTCAAAAACACAATTAAAATTTTCATTAAATATTAAAGCCTTAAAAATATCCGCCTCTTTGCTGTAAAAAATATAATAATCACCCTTGACCGTGACGAAATAGGAATGAAAAAAGCCCTTGTTTTGATAAATTAAAAAAAGCACGCGGGTGATAAACATGCCATATAGAACCTAATCGTAATGCGATAAGAGGCAGTTTTCGACTAAGTGTATTAAAAAAGCTTTTGAAGAACTATTCGGTTTTATTCAACTTTCGCTAGGGGCTAGTCCGTTTGGGTTTAATGACTGAAATAGAGGAAATTGGATACAAAGTTCAAGGTTAAAACCAACAGAGAACTTTCAAGAAAAATAATGATTCTTCTTGAAAACTGAATTCGACGACCCCAAGTCGGTTGCCTTTCTGACATGGTTGTGAAAAGGCTAGGCTAATTGATTGATAGGTATAAATAAAACTCGTATTGTAATAATATAATATCTATATGTACCTATTTACATCCGACAATCAAAAACTGGGCAACTGCGAGTCACACTCGCACACTGACGGTTTCGTACAAACTAAATTATTTAAATATGTAGTTCAATTTCCGAATAGAATCTCGAAAAAATTTCCGAATAGAAAAAATATTTTATGTGACGTCACAACGAAGTCCAGATTTATGTACTTGTGCTATGAGACCTTGTTTCATGCCAAATTTCAGGATTCTAAGTCAACGGGAAATACTCCATGAATTTTGGGACCCCCGAACTAAATATGTGGTTTTAATTTCAACTCGACGTTCCACGCGTTCCCGAGATAGACGGACAACAAAGTGATAATAATAACATTTTTTTTTTAAATAATAAATTGCCTGTGTTTTCATTTATTTTTCTATAGTTGCCTCTTGGTCTTCGTATCGGAATTAGGGCTTTCAAATACCGGATTTTTTTCAATACCGGTATCAGTACCGGCATTAGTATGAATACCGGTATCAATACCGTAATCACGGTATTGAACAAAAGTTCAATTAAGACATTGATAAAATTAGTAAAATACGAGTTTTTATTTTCAAATCCGTCTATAATACTCGTACAGTTACTTTCTAAAAATAACCGATATCCAAAAAAAGAGGAGGTTCTCAAGTCGTTTTTTTTTCTTTGGAATAGTTTTACCATTAAAGTGTACCATTTAATTTTTTTTAATGTATCGAAGAACTTCGGAGATAAACCATACAATTCTTCAATAAATAGCAAATCTTCAGTAAATGCTGAAATCGCATGCCTGTTTAATGTTAGTACAATTTCATAACAAACGAGTAACATCACACCATGCGCCTGTACGTCCTGAGGCGTACCGAAGATGTTTAAAGTTCACTCTAGTCTATCCTCAACTCACTAATTATGTTAATTCAAAAATTAAGTTAAAAAAAGCAATAATATTGAGAAAGAATATAAATTTTAAAGAAGTTATATAAATTAAATGTTAATTATGCAAATAGATTATATATTTAAACTGAATTGAGTAGATTTCAATTATAAAAAAAAACAAATTAAATGATTTTTTTTAATTACCTTAAATTAAATTGTTTGGAATTGAATTGAATTAGAAAAGAATAGTACCGAATTAATAAAAAGATTTGATTTAAATTAAATGGAATTAAGAATAATTGAATTGAATTATATTATATATAACATTAATTATGATTATGGAAACAAATTATTTTGTAATAAAAGACTTTCGCAGAAGGCAATGTATTCTGTTAACTCTTACCACACTCCTTCACTTCTCTTATTTTTATGTTAACATGTGGACATTGGAGTGGGTTACATGTTTGTGCATCTAGTTTTAAGAATTTTCTTGTATTTTCTCTAGCATGTAACTGTTTTTTTCCCTAATAAAATAAAATAAAAAAATAAAAAACAAATTGAATAGTTATCAATTCGCGCATAATTTTTTTAAGGACAAATTTTGATAATTCTTTTTGTGTTGCTTTAAATTATAACACCGAGATAATCCTATCTATAATTAAAGAAACCATGGGTATTTTGTCAATTCCATAGGTAACTTACCAGTTAACATATTTAATTTTAGCTGTGGATTACATCAACTAAAAAGTTAAAAATTAAAAGTTTTTTACAAAAAATACAAAATTCAACTGAAAAAAAAAACGAAAACTAACAATTGTAAAATAACTTTCGAAAGTCGATGTCAAAAAACGAAAAAGCAAAACTAGAAACACTGACTTTCAGACTTAAACGTTATTTTGGTTTGAATACGGCTTACTTTCGGGAATGGGCCTAAAAGGTGCAACAGGTCTTTTTGGGCTGGGACTTCTCCCGCTCTAGGGTGGAGCAAGAGGGCGTGTCAGACATTTACTGACTAAAATCCATCTATGTTTCTTTCGTAACGTTCTAGAACTGTAGGTTTCCTATTTGGAAATTCTCTGTTGCCCTAGCAGGCATCAGCCCTGCTGGGCCCCTAAGGTTTTGCTGACATCTCTTTGAGGCATGCGTGGGACCCTACACGTCCTCGAAGACTTAGACTAGGCGGAGCGGTAAGTAATATCAGATTCTTACTGTCTAAAAACCTACCCCGTTCCTTCGTAGCCTAACGTGCCGGGGCCGGGTATTCCTTTCGGAAGCTGACCCATGACCCCAGTAGGCTTCGACCCTGCCTGCCTGCAGCTAGCAGGCTGGGCCTCTTCGGTGTGCTGACAGATCCTTGAGGCGTGCGGGAACAGAACGCGCCGTCGACGACTTGGCCTCGGTCCGGTCGGTTACCGGACGATGGGACAGCGTGCTACCCATTGCACGCCGTCCGCAAGCCCGCGCCTACGTCGGACTTAGACTAGGTCCTTACCGCACGGAATAATGGTGCCTCGTCGTTCGCAAGCCCATTAGCTGGAAATTGCCCTACTACTCCCAACGCCCAGGGCATCTCTTGTCGCGGCGGCTGAGGAATGAAGATGTCCGTTCTTTTACGTTTGCGGCCATTTTCTAATAGGCTAGTATTATTGCTAAAGGAGTCGACCGCATCCCATTCCCTCTCGCTCCGGGCCATGGCCTGACTCAGGGCTCGGCGCGATAGATCGCCGCTGCCGATCGCCTTCACAAAGATACGGTGATGCTACACCCAAACGGTGCACACCTACACCGTATACTTCACCGTGTTTTCCGGGTGATAACTGACACCTGGGCGTTTCTTTCGCCTCCGAATCCGAAACATATAAATTTTTCCAACAATATTTCCATATAATTTTTTTAATAGATAAATTATGTAAGGACAGTGTAGACCAGTCAATATTGTACCCAAGTGCACAACAAAAATAATGTAAAAAAAGTGTGTCATGATAGAAAGAACACTAGGAATTTAGCGGAGTCTACAGTGTTGTCACATTTACATTATAAAAAGAGGCTATGTAAAAGCAAGAAAAAATAAATAATTACAACTATCACTACAACAATTACACTATCAGATGTTAATAAAATAAATTACTGACGTATTGAAGGTGGTTGAGTGTTTACGACCGTCAGAGTTCTTAAACAAATATGAAACCAAATCAATGTTTGTGAAGTTAGAATAATTTGAAGAAAGGACTTAGTAGATTTACCAGATTAAAACTACAAAGGTTTATCGATAAATTCTCTAACTAGATGGCAATTTGTGCAACGGATGCTACAATCCTTTTGGAGACGTTGGTCTCAGGAATATTTGGCTAATGTAATGAACAGACATAAATGGATTTCTAGAGTTTCTGAATCAAATATTGGCGACGTCATTCTTACCAAAGAAGACGATCTGCCTCCTAGTCGTTGGGCATTAGGACGAGTCCTTGAAAAACATCCGGGAGATGATAAGGTCACGTGAGTTGTCACATTACGCACCAAATCATTACCGACCGTCAGAGTTCTTATACAAATATGAAACCAAATCAATGTTTTTTATAGTTGACCCTTTGCTCGATAGATGGCGTTGGGATCAAATTAGATCTCGATATCGTTTTGTTACCGTGATTTGGTTAGGGTCTGCAACAAACATATAAAAATATACGATTGCTATAGATCAGTATACAGTGGTTTTATTTCGTACCTACTTGTGTACACATTAGAAAGTTCAACAGTTCAAAATTTAGTACCGAGTGTTTCCGCTGCAGCGCTAGGTGCTAAACATTGAGATCTAAATAATATAAAAAAATATTGCTAAAGCAAAAAATAGGTACATGTCATATATTAAAACAAAGGTAGAAAGGTTAATATACATATTTACACAATATTAATGAGTTACCATAGGGCCACATGTGCAGAAGCAGTCATTGCCAAACAAGCGTGTCATCGACATTGTCTTTAACCTTATAAAATGCTTTTTTAGTTAAGACACGCTTAATATGAGTTTTGAACTTTCCCTTGCTAAAGTCAGTTACCTCCTTTAGCTGGCAGCTTGTTATAAAAGCGTATGCTGTTTACTAAGAATGACTGCTGGTCTTAGTTAATCTCCATTTGGTTAATACAATTTCGTGTTCATTACGCGTATTTTTGTTACGTATAAGTTTCTACGAACATACAAAATAATTTCTGCGGGACTCGCGAGAACCCAATTTATAAATAGCGGGCTATTTTTTAAATTTGATTGCTCTCTTTTGCAAGATGAAAATTGAGTCTACATCAGCTGCAGATCCCCACGATAAAATGCCATAAGTCAATACTGTTGAAATAAGCATAGTAAACTAACCTAGTTGTGGCTACATCTGTCAATTGCCTTATTTTTCTTACTGCATATGGAGCTGGGAATCTTCCTGAGAGAGTTCTAATCTGAGCGCCCTACTGCAGTTTAGAATCGATAGTTAATCTTAAAAACACAGTTTCCGTAATAACATCAAGTTTTCTGCCGTCAAGAATTAGACTGACGCCAACTTGAGGAAACTTCGGTAATGAAAACTTTATATATTTAGTTTTATTCACATTTAATAAGAAATTATTAGCTGCGAACCATTTCGAAAGAAGAAAGAAGCCAGAATTTCGTTGACATGCAAGACATCCCAATCTTTTCTATCTACTTTAAAAATAAGAGAAGTGTCATTACATTTTTATACAAGTCGAGAAAGTTTGTCATTGCGACGGATGTGGAATTTGGGTTATGGTATCGAGTACTGCAGTGATAAATTTCCACGTGTGTCAAACGACGTTTTTCAGTACACTTACGACTCGTGGGGGTTGACGCGCCTCGTGGGAGTCGACGCGCATTCAGCCTGCGGTTTTTTTATGATAGGTAAAATCATCCAATGATATCTCCCGCCCTGGGCGGAGCGGTAGAGAGTGTCAGACTTTGACTGACTAAAAACCTACCCCATTTCTTTATTGCCTTGGTTCCAGGATCCTGCTATGCATTTTCATACCTCCCCAGAGCTCCAGAGTAGGCTTTGACCCTGCTGGGCGCCTACAGTTTGCTGAGGACTCCTTGACGCGCGCGAAAACAGTGCGCGCCGTCAACGACTTGGGCTCGGCCCGAACTGTTACCGGACGGACGGACAGCGAGTTACCCATTGCCCGCCGTCCGCATGCCTGCGCCTATGGTGACCAGAAATCGGGATCGGAATTATGGCGGTGGCTGCGGCGTGAGCGCCTTTTGCCTGATGCGGTTGGCCTCCTCTTTTGCTAGCATATCTGCTTCGCAGAAGGAGGTGACCGCCTGCCACTCCTCCTCGTTCTGGACTATGGCCTGTACCAAGACTCGGCGCAAGAGATCGCCACCGCCCATCGCCCCCACAAGTACTCGGCGATGCTCTTCCCTAGCGGGGCACACCTCTGCCGTGTGCTCCACCGTGTTCTCCGGGCGATTCAGCCTAGGGTAGCCACCCGTACATTATAATAAAGTATTGTACTTTATTTCAGGTAATTGTACTCTATACTTTATGAGAATAATAATGTACTTAAAGTACTTTATTTGCATGATTTGATTTCTTTGGGATTTTGAAAAGTTGCAAGAATTTTTTTACTAAACGAAATTAATCGATTAGAGCTGAATCAAAAAAAAAAAAAATATTGTCTATTCCCGCCACTTCAGCATTCACTAAGAGTTTTTTCTGTGCTGGATGAATAGCAAATGGCGAGATGAAAGAAACAAAGCGTCTCCAAATTTGATAAAAAATAGTTACTAATTCACTTTAATTTAAATATAGTTACTGTGCAATTTGATACAAACTGCAAAAAGCAATAAAAATATGTTTTTAAACATTATTATTATGTTTAAAAAAATATAATAAGAAATTGTACTTTATTTTGATACTATGTACTTTTTTTACCAATGATAACCAATGTACTTTATCTGCAAGAAAAAGGTGGCAATCCTATCCAGCCTGATACAATAAATATAATAAAATTGTGGCGGACCGAGCACGCGCACTTTTCGGCACTAGGGCGGAAAACAGTCAATTGCGTGCCTAAAAGTGAGTTTTCGAGTAAGTGCATCAAAAAAATATTTCTATAATGCCTAGATATTTCCAAGCAAATCAAAAAGTAGACTAGCAACCTGGGTATGCCTACATAATACATACTAAATTGAGCAGCTTACTCATTTTTTTTTTTCAAATAATTACATCATTCAATTGCAATTTGATAATGTAGGTAAACTTGTGAATAATCATACTTAAAATTCTAAAAACAATTTACCCAAGGCACTTAAGTACTCGTAGGATTAAGAATATTAGTGAAAGAAATTGGGTAATTAGCTTGATTACTATTAAGCAATTATTTTAATAGGTACCTGTAAGATAATACGTTGGTAAGAAAAAGCCATTAGTAACTGCGACATTATCCATAACTATAATTATATAAATTATGACATCGTTCCAGACATGACTCACGAATAAATTTTTAGACATGGGAATTTCAAATTCCGAATCTATAAATTTTGAAATATCACTTTTCTGCGTGATTCTCAATCTCGATGCTGAGTGCTGCTTGGGTTGTATTGCAGCCTTTACTAAAAATATGTACATATATGAAATAAACGGTGATATTAGATATTTATGAGATAGGCAGAGACCATTGGACGAATTTTACGCATAAATTCGTTGTGGAAATTTCTTGAATCAAATACATTTGTATGAACTACATCTCGTCCTTACTTACCCGCTATGACTGAAACCTTTACCAATGGGGTTGGTAAACGATTTTTTTTAATGATTATTTGTAAAAAATAAACTATTGTGCAATATGTATGTCATAGCGGAGATCAGATGCACATCCCGCTCTGGTGCCCACCAGAGTTAGGATGTGCGATGCTAGGACAATAAAGTTATATTTATATAAGTTTTTATTATTATTAAAAATAATTTAAAAGAACATAAAAAAATATATAAAAAAGTTTAGTCATTTTTATTATTTAATGTATCGTATGACTCCTTGCATATCTTTGGTGGACGTATTCCACCGCACCCTTAGGTTATGTTGATCTTTGGGTAGCAGGATGCTTCGAAAGAGTTGCGGCCCTGGAACTCAATGGGCAACACACCCTAAGGGTGCGGTGGAATACGTCCACGAACATCATAGCTTACCATCAGATGAGGTAGTGGTCAAACGCGAGCCTATACATAATAAAAAAAAATAAAGATATACGAGGATACATGCGATCTCGAGCGAGTCTGACACTTCTTCATGCCCCAAAAAAGGGGAGTGTTAACTTCGCTTGCCTGCCCTATGCTCGCACTATTCTGCTTCCTCGTAGATACAGCTATGTCGGAAAAGCCTCGCTGTTTGCAGCTCCGTGACGCCTCCTCGTGCCACTCAGCGTCCTCGCTAATATCTGATAGCAAAACACCCTTACACAACACATTCCACTATCGTTTTGCATACAGTAGACATTATAGGCAGAAGTAAGAATGCTATAAAGTTAAATTTTATTATTATGAATATGCATATAGTATGGCTTTATAATTTTTGTAGTCCAACTAGCCATCCCCTCGGTTCATCGTCCTCTTTATTTACTGCTGCAGTTCTAAAAGGCTCTCTCGACTTTCCACCTCCCACTTTTGTTCCTGTGATCCACCCTCTTACCCATACCTAGTCTTAGCCACGACCGCCTTTCCAACCTTATTTAATTTGGAAAAAAAATCAGTTTATCTCATTATTTTATGTCTGAACATGGATTTCTAGTCTCTAATTTCCACCTATAAATGAAAATATCAAAAATTTCGCTACTTAGCGATAGATATACTAACCTAATATCTACAAGATTGCAAATATTGGGTTTATTATCTCTACCGCCAAGAAGCTAAGTGTTAAACATGCGCAAGTATTAAACTACATTAGTCCGTTAAATGTTGGTTTAATAAAAGCAATAGGTTCTACCATTTCATTTTTATTTCGAAAAATTATTATTTATGCACAGAGTAGAAGAGTACTAAACCCACGCCTCGTCGATTGATGCAATTGTATCTTTCAATCAACATAATAATTGCACTCTCAATTGAGATCATCGTGAGAGTCGGCGCGCGCGCCTACCAACTCAATCAAATGTTTGTGCAACGAGGAACCATGAGAAGCCTATGATCCCGAAATGATTGTTTATAACGGCAATTACTTTAAGGCAAATTTACTTATTTTTGGTTGACTAGGTAATGCCTAAAATATTAAGTCCGCCTTTGTACTTTTGTGATGCATGATGTTTTATTGAATTAATAAATTTATATAGAATGAATACACAATAGATTTGACAATGGTTTTGTACAGAATGGATTTATCATTTATCGCTGGCAGCAACTAATATTATCATAATTATGCGATATATTCCATAACAGTTCATAATTTTCAGGATGTATTCTACCCGTGTGCCAAATTTGAGGAAATTTGAAACGCGAGTGGACATTGAGCTTGAAATTTTACGAACATACGTACAATACAAGCCACTATAATGTTAGTGTGAAGTATGATGTGATAGTGTAAATTTTCTTATAGGTATTTGAAACCTTATAGCTCAGAAATCTCGATGGTCTGCTTTGTCGCACCATCAGTAGACATAAGCGTGTGAAGCGGGGCAGCTCGCCAGTAGCAGACACTGTGAAGACTCAGGGTCGGGACATATACTGAAGCAAAATAACATCCGTCTAAAATTTTATTTAAACCGATATTTTTCAAAGCTATAACAAATATGACATCCATAATGAAATAGTAGTATACTAAAGTTTTCTGATGCATATCATTTTATCTTGAGGTAATACAAAATAAGGTAGGTGCAACATAAAAGAAAATTAACTTGGAAATAATCTTTATAACTATTTATGTGCTATTTACATATATATATATAATCTATAGAATCTCTGGAGTCTTTCATAATTTCAAAGGTATGGACAGCGCCATCAACGTACCCCCTGTTTTAAGGTATTTTAATGTCAGAGGGGTACCCAGTTGATGCAGTTTGCACATTATTCCACATTTAAATAGGCTAATAATAATAATCTATAATCAGCCAGTTATAAATGAATAATAAAATAATTAATACATATATACGTACTTAAGCTATAAAGAAAAAGTACAAAGTCAGAAAATAAACTAAACAACTAGCCCGAAGTTAGATGAGTACTTTTAGATTAAGTACCTACGCGGTCAAATTAACCAAGGAACAAACAATTATCTGTTTTTATTCATTTTAGTTTAAATTTATATGAAAATTCAGATAAGAAGCAAAAGTGAATTTCTCGAGAAGATAGAGCAGGGTTTTGAAGTTTCGCTAGCGAATTTAATTTGACCCGATAAAGTTTCCAAATAATGACATATACATACAAATGTGTGTAGAAAAGGGAGAGGGAGGCCTTCGCCCAGCAGTGGGACATAATAGGCTAAACTAACTAACTAACATACAACTGTATCTATTGTTATTACAATAGATTCCTTAAAACGAAAGTGAAAAGATATTTGTTGCTTTAGCATTACCTACTAACTGAAAATATCATGAATACAATACACAAGATTCAACGTGTTCGTATCGTAGGAGCATAAAAATGGTTTATGGTATTTTTCTTTGTCAACTGCCTATAAAAATCATAAATTAAAATTACAACATCTCAAACGTTTGAAAAACAGCAGTTTATCTACATGCCTGAATTCTCTGAACAGAACCATCGCTTAAGAATTTCAATAGATGCAATAAAATAATACATCGACACAAGAGTTTGTATGCAGGTGTAGGTACTTTAGTGATGCGTAAAGCGTTGATTCGTCTTCATTAAATTGTATAACTCTTACATAACGTGTTTTGTGTTTTATTTATGTTTTCTGGCGCAACCAAGGACCTCTAAGAAATATGACAGAATAGGAAAGCGTTGCATACAGCACGGGGCCGTACATGCAGATGCGCTGCTAGTCCTGGTGATGCAGGTGATTCACAGCTGATGAGTGCGAAGGGTGTCGGCAGAGGTGCGAGCGCAGTGGGCGAGCGGGGCGGGCGGGGCGTAGATTGAGGCCACTATTTAACCGCTCGACGGCCGCGCAACGACCTGTTGTGATCCCGTCATGGCGCGCTACGCCCGTGTCGCTACTCTGGCCGTGTGTCTCTTGTTCGCCTGCGGTGAGTCCTAACCTTTATCTTACGCTCCAGACACCGTCCATCTCGCGACGTCACGGGTGGCTCGACGTCACATCCGCACATCTGCCAATAATTTAGTGATTGCGTCAATACAGTGTCGCACTTAGTGAACAGTGAATTTGCCCGTTCTCGACAATCGCGAGATAGACTGTGTCTCCGCAGAGTTTACCAATGAATGCAGCCGACCGCGATCGCATTGCGTCGAACGACCAAAGGACATCAACGCACAGTGACTCGAACCCTTCAAGGATAGTCACTCACGGCATATCTCTAACGTGTACCATGTATATTTATACATAGCGTCGGTGTTGTGAAAACAAATAATAGAATTCAGCGAATTTCGGTAAAGTAAACGTTTAATATTGCGAAAACATATGATTCGTTCGTATATGAAGTTCCGTAACAGTCGTTGAGCATTCGGTACACCGGGCGCCACCTCGATGTTTGTGGACAAGGTTCGAGCGGCAGTCTAGACAACGTGACGAGATGAGGACAAGGATATGTGTTGATTACTTCATCTGAATAGACTGTCATTAGGACGTGTTTAGTTGAACTATTGGTTAGCACCTGCTGCGGCTGCGCTGCGGTTGCGGAGAACTTTCACATTCGTTCCGTGTTGCGCTACGCCTCGCGCCTGGCGGTGACGTCACACTCTGCATAGTGTCGAGGGCAGCGGGACTGCTGCGACGTTACATGAGCCGGCCCTATTGATTTCTCGAAATTTACATTTAGGCCGACCACTTATGAACATGCCAAGCTAGTACCACAAAGATCAGGTATCATCGAGAGCTTATATTCTGTCTCTTAGACT
Organism: Leucania comma; assembly: GCA_958295575.1. Lineage (NCBI taxonomy): Eukaryota > Metazoa > Arthropoda > Insecta > Lepidoptera > Noctuidae > Leucania > Leucania comma. The sequence continues at coordinate 12,706,692 of OY282468.1, forward strand.
CGGTACCGCTCGTTTCAAGACGAAAAGCTGCACAATGTCCTTCCTTAGAATGTTATCTCGGTGGAAACTTTAATTACGTTCCATAGCCTTGTAAAGGCGTGTTTACGTTTAACCTTACAAACAAAGGAACAATTCATGAAAACAAAATGTAGTTACTCGATAAATGCTTTTGTTACAATAAAGGAACGCGTTGATAGCCTATCTAGAAAGTGTTTACTAAAAAATTCATAAAATTGGTATCCATTCTCTATTTTAGTCTCGCTTGCTGCAGGTCAAAGTTCGTAGTGTTACGATCTTAACTAGATTCCACGATAGTAATTAAAGCGTGTAAACTTTACCACGCTTTTATTCTTGCTACGATCTCATCAGACGCAAAGAAGTTGTTATGTTATACACCCATAACCATTTGGTCTCATTTCATTATGGTTTTACTTTTAATATACAGTAAGACAACATCATGTTTGTCCAATAAGCGTTTTATAATGTCCACATTGCCCGCTCGTAAGTTTTAAAAATGTAATCACAATTGGTTTCACTTGACATTTAAAAACATCAAGTGAATCAAATTCGTTTTACAACATAAATAACATTATCTCATTTGGCATCTTATTGTAATCCAAAGTAAAGGTTAGGGTGATCTTTTCAACGCAACGTTGTTTTTAAATAAACTACTACTGTTAAACGGACTATTACTATACGGAAAAACTTGTTAGGTGATCATAGTGATCATAGTTTCCGTTCGCACATACGTGACATATTTAAGTAATAGTGCTCAGGTGCGATATTTAAATGTCAGAGTGCCATAGTTCACGTGAACTAAGAGTCAACCGCTCAAGGGCGTCACCAATAATAGCTTCCTTTCAATTATTACAGAAATAAATAATACATTAACTCAATTAACCTTGAATTTGCGTATATTTACATTTTCTTAACTATGTATGTTGGATCATCATAATGTGCAGACAGTGTGATTTATTTGTTTGCACTCATTTTATATATGTGTTATTAGCTTCGAAAACCGGCGTTTTAATTGACTGGAAAATTAATTGGAATCGGGATGTGAGTGATCGTTGTTAACTACTTACAAGCAGCTGATTCTAATCAATTGAATAACTTTGACTTTTACAAAATATTGCTACGTTGTTGTAATACCTTATTGTTGAAGTAGTTTATCAAATTGTATAGACCATTTAGTAGAGGAATGGTATTAAGGAATAACTTGAAAAAAATTAAGTTTCATTTCAAGCGGAAGTTATAAGTAGTAGCATTTTTTTCATTAATTACCCAATGTAACAGAACAGTTACTTGTATTATGATTAAAAAGTTCAATTACATTGAAACATTAGGATATGATCTTAACTGAACCACGCAAAATAATTATATAATTATTTTTACGGCTTGGTAGTGACACTTTTGATCAGTGCTACCTGCTCATGGTAGGTTTCCAGATCTTTAGGTCTCTAGGTCAACCGTGTTGCGCCATAACCACCACGTGAGAGACATAGACAGGCTCCGAGCCACTCGATACTGTGGCGAAATCGCATCGCATAATACTTATAAGTGTGCGCCAATTAATTAAACTTTTGAATGAACTACTTAGCTTACGTCTAATTTTGTAAATGTTCACGTTCACGGTTTGCGTGGGTTGAGCAAATTTTATACAAACCTAAAATAGAAATTGCACAAATACGTGGAATAGGGTCACCGGCTTATGAACAATAAAGAAAGACTTTTTAGTTTATTTTGTTCATCATGCATCCTTTATGTCCGCTGTTCATACGTCAGCTTGCAGCGAATGTAGATATGTATGCAATCCTCTCACACAGTTATATAAAATTTGTTTAAGTGAATGTTGGAGTTGCTTAATTTATTTGCCTATCACATAACCAAGTTTCATTTGTGGAGCTTATTCATTTCGCATTATTTATGTGCAGACATGCATGAGTCAAGTTAATGAATTTAAATATTCAGCTTAGCAACTGAACAACAACCTGTGTTGTAACTGGATTTCATCACATTTATGGAGAAATGTACGATACGGCAATCACGGCCTCGGTCAAGTTTAACCCGAGTGTTAATGTAGTTCACGTTGCAGACACTAATGTATTGCCAGCACGTAGCTGCGCAGCCACGAGTAGCTCCGAGCAGGTTCGACTGAGTTCGAGTAGGTTCTTCATGGTTGTGGGTTTCCGCGTTACTCATACGTGATAAATAATCGTATCTAAAAACAAAGAGGACACGGCGTCTCCTTACATAATGCCTCGTCGAGGAGACAAAGTGAAACGTGAATATGATCGCTTGCAGAGGTCGGCGCGAGCGCACACATGCAAGTGACGCTGCAAGGTGAGCGCTGTTTACTTCCGCGTCCGGAACTGCCAGTCTCCCGTTATCACAAGTAACTTCACTCGAAGGGAGTGCCGCAGAAGGAAAGTCGAGCGCTGGTACTAAATATTCATAAGGTCGACTTCGGCGTCGGTTGGTATTCCAACAACGCGCCCGGTCGACGCCCGAGCCGTCAGCATACCTACTTGTTCCCACATTCATGCTTTATTATTCATACTAGAATCGATTCTTGGGGACAGTTTCGCTCCTGAGTCACACAATTGTTTTCATTTCGATAAACATGTAGGCACCACGATAAATTTTTTAAAAGTACTCGTACTTAAATGTATAGTTGTGACCAGTTCTTCAATTTCCTGAAATATTTTATAGTTCAATTAACAACAAACAAATATTTAATTCTAAAACACGGATATTCATTTGAACTGAAAAATTAGCTTTAAAATTTATAGACAAATTCTCTACAAAGAAAGCGTAATAAATCTTATGATTTGACGCGATAATTTTTTCAGTGCAAAAGACATCAACGCGCTCTCTTTTCTACGATTAAAAAAGGTGCTAAACGGAAGAAACTTATTTCGACGCTATCGTGGTGACATTCCTATACTGTAGGGTTTAATTTATTAACTCAAGTTATCGGTATATCATAACCACACGTGGTATATCCGGGTCAAAGAGAACTAGTTAGCTTTTACAACTCCAACCCGAAACGATCGAATAAAATAATAATTTTGAGTATGTATAGTTTTGTCACGATTTAAACTAAATAAAACTGGTTTCTATAAGATGTTATTTTTGCAAATATTTAGATTGTAGGTGCCATTTATTAAGATAATGGTGTTGACAGACTACTTAATTAATATAAGCAAAAGTGAAGACCTTGAATCGTAACATTATGAAATTGTATCTATTATAACGAAAACAGATTATTTATGGTTCTTTCTGAATTATCTTTTTAAATACTGAAGAAAAAGGAGAAATCGAGCAAAAAGTAAAATCAGTCCAGTATTTTGTATTCATTAATGTGGCACTAGTTGTGCAAAGTTGTTACTATACCAAACAATGAAAATATCATAATTATGTGAGTGTATACACGCTAGCATGTCGTGGATTAATCGAGCTATCGATTGCATTGGCAGCGCAACATCTAACCCACATAGCTCGCTGTGTGAACGACCATGCGCCGCGAGCCGCGAGTGCACGCCTCGGCTTCTCGTGACTGCTAACATGTGGTGACGCAGTCGAGGGCTCAATTTGAGACTAAAGCATCTTCTGATTGAAGTCTTTGTTATGAGGTGCTTCGAATATTCTGATAGTGTTTCCGCTCCCGTGGCGCGGTATAAGCGAGACGTTGGATAACGTTGCGAGAGCTTCCGAGTGTTACGCGCGCACACACGGGCTCGGCTCGCACGCGCTCCTTCAGCCACTCGCAATACACGTCTTTCTTATTGCCTTCGCAAACATTACCCAAGCCAAGTGCACAATTGATGAAAAAATTCACAACGTCGACGGCTGACGCATGCTTGTATGAGAACCTTTGTACACAATCAACTGCGTTAGAACATCGACGATGCTATTAAATATTTCAGTCAAATTTGCAACTTTGTTATCATGCACAGAACAGCTCCTCAACAGGTTTTATATTAATCGTAGTTTGTTAATAGGTATATCGTTAAGTTTCCTGGAACGCGAAGATGATTCAAGGAAATCTACTATTCCGTAACCTTTCTGAATTATAATAATTTCGTCAGCCTAATCGGCACACAAATCAAATGCCATGCATAATGTACAATTTTGTTTAGACAGAAGACATAGAAAGAGTCGTCCTTGTCGCTTGCCCAAGCGCTGACATTTCGAAGCGAGTCAAATGTCACGAGCGCTCACCCCACCTTTGACATTTACACACTAGTACGTTACTATTCCAAGTGACATTTAGCTTCTAATTCCGAAAAAAACGGTAAATCGTGAATATAGGTGAAAAGATTAACTACGCGCGGTTACATGCTTTGATTACATTGAATACATTCAAATAAATAAAAACCCAAACACAAATCTTCCGGGTTTTGATTGAGGAGCAAGTTTGTTGTGTTGCTCATATCGGTTAAATGATAAATAAAATGGGCAGGAAACAATAATTCAATTAATGTTTTGTTTGTTTAGCGGATGCCGGTACCCACCGATGGCGGCGGCAGGCTGAAGAAACGGCGAAGAAAGACGACAGCTTGGAGGTAGAGCTATGCAAGGACAAGGACGCCGGCGAGTGGTTCCGCCTGGTGGCGGGCGAGGGCGACAACTGTCGCGACGTCATCCAGTGCACCGCCTCGGTGAGTACTACACACGAGAACTGCATTCTCCGCTCGATGTGTCCTTATGACTTGTACCGCCGTAGGTACAAACAACGCCTGGAATGTACCCACATTCCAACAATCTACCTTAAAAGTGGCTCACATTGAAAACACCAAATAATTATTATGAAAATATGATTCTACCATTTTGAATACTTGATTATTTAATAGTTGGTTTGGAATTTTAATACGAGTGCAAATAAGGCAGTATAATTAAATGTATGCGAAGCGCAATAAACGTTAGAAATTTGTCCTCAATATAAACAACAGAGCATTGCGTATTAGTGGGTAGGTACTGGTGTTGCGTTCTTACGACATTCAAGGTAATGTAAGAACAAGCCGCGCGCCGCCGGCCGGCTTACAACGCGTCGCGCACGCTCGGATTCATGAAAATTGCAGTAATTGTTCAGGCTGATACAATACCTCGGATGTCTCCGTCAAACAACCACGCAGCGGAGACCGCTCAGTCAGGGACAACGCATTCATTTCCTCCGTAGAATTAAATGTAAATACACACACTGATTGCTACACAATTATACTACATCTATGTAACAGTTTAGCTCATTTCATTACAATATTTTATAATAGTATTGTGTTGTAAATTTAACAATTATTAGCTGACTCAGGTCATTTTAAGGTTACAACATAGTTTGTAATTTGCATTTGAACTGACTCAAGGTGTTGCGACACTTTAAAGGGTTTTATCTGTGTAGGTTCTAGACAACGACAATGACACAAAGTAACCAATGTTATTACCTAATTAATCATTTATATTTGTGTGACAGGGCATCCAAGCCATTCGTTGTCCAGCTGGTTTATTCTTCGATATCGAGAAGCAGACGTGTGACTGGAAAGACGCCGTCAAGAACTGCAAATTGAAAAATAAGGAGCGTAAAGTAAAGCCTTTGTTGTACACTGAAGAGCCGCTATGTCAAGATGGCTTCCTCGCGTGCGGCGACACGAACTGCATCGAGCGCGGACTCTTCTGTAACGGCGAGAAGGACTGCGCGGACGGCTCCGACGAAAATTCCTGCGGTAAGTACCCTCGCCGCCATCTTAACGAATTCATGTAGCCAGTTGATCAATATATTGGATCAAATCTAAAATTAAATCACGCAAATGAACTTGAACCGGCAAACTCACAAATAAGAACTAGCTCTTGAGCCGTGACGAACGACCTGCCTGAAATGCCAATCACTTGGCCTAAAAAAACATCTCAATGTTATGTTGTAACACAAATGGGCTATTTATTTAATTAATTAAGATAATATTTGGCTTTATTTAAATTAGACATACGTACACATATGGAATGTGTGAATTGAGATAGAAAGCTCAGCATAGCATCGATATGGCCTTACACAAGAAGCTCGTCGGTATGCATCGCCTCACTTTAAATACGATTCATACAATACAATTCTCTGCTACGCTATATGACTTGAAATCACTTTGAATTGTAATTATGTACATGACAAGGGTATAAAACTCCATTCACCAAACCGTGAAGACCCTGATCTGTTAGTGCAACATAAATTTTGTAGCTCACGTCTATGAAGTAAATGTATGTGCATATCAGTATCAGCGTATGTGCGTAAACAACTGCCAAGTCGACGAACCGACTGGCTTGGATAATGAAGTAATTAATAAAACTGGCAACTAAATTGGATGTTTTTTTTTTTTGAACATGTAGTATTATGGTTCCAAAGTATGGGATTAACAAAAATCAATACGTTATGTACGTCACTCAAAAGGCATAGTTTGTATAAACACAAGTACGAATATATTACTGAATCAAAAGTGAAATCCAACGAGTGTCAGCTGTGTCGAGTGATTTGAGCAAGCGAAAGTACCCATACTGGTTCCGACTCTCGCGCGCCCGAGATTCATACGCCTCTGCAACTACACATGACGCGTAGTTAGTATCTCTCAATGACAAACTATCACAATCTGAACGCTAAAGCTTCTTATCACGTTTGAAGCAACAATAGTTATATTGCATAGACTCACAGAGCACTGTGACCAAAAATAAATTAATTTCTTCAGCAGCTTGCATTTCAAAATCTTATTGCAGATCCAACGGTTGCGCAGTTCTAGTATTTTTTCTCACGATAGTTTTAATTTAAAATTCATAATCATAGTGTATTGGATGTATTTAATAGTCTGAATTTATATTGTCTTTTATAAATATGGTTTTATATGGTTTTCTGTTTGTCGTAGACATTGACAACGACCCCAACAGGGCTCCGCCATGCGACCCATCGCAGTGTGTGTTGCCTGACTGCTTCTGCTCCGAAGACGGCACCGTGATCCCCGGCGACTTGCCCGCCAGAGACGTGCCCCAGATGATCACCATCACCTTCGATGATGCTATCAACAATAACAACATCGAACTGTACAAAGAGATCTTCAACGGAAAACGTAAAAACCCTAACGGTTGCGACATTAAAGCTACCTACTTTGTTTCGCACAAGTACACCAACTACTCAGCTGCTCAAGAAACCCACAGAAAAGGACACGAGATTGCTGTACATTCAATCACGTAAGTTCAAACATAGTGGGAATAAACACTGCCAGTTTGCCATATATTTAAAAGTCTGATGTATTTTACTAATTGCAATTTTTGTATGTTTAGGCACAATGACGACGAACGCTTCTGGAGCAATGCTTCCGTTGACGACTGGGGCAAGGAGATGGCTGGTATGCGCGTCATCATGGAGAAGTTCGCTAATATCACAGACAACAGCGTCGTGGGCGTACGTGCTCCTTATCTCCGTGTCGGTGGCAACAACCAGTTCACTATGATGGAAGAACAAGCTTTCTTGTATGACAGCAGTATTACCGCTCCCCTCTCCAATCCTCCTCTATGGCCCTACACAATGTACTTCAGAATGCCTCACCGCTGCCACGGAAACCTACAAAGCTGCCCCACTAGGAGCCACGCCGTGTGGGAAATGGTGATGAACGAACTTGATCGTCGTGAGGACCCCACCAACGACGAGTACTTGCCTGGCTGTGCCATGGTTGACTCTTGTTCCAACATTCTGACCGGAGATCAGTTCTACAACTTCCTGAACCATAACTTTGACCGTCACTACGATCAGAACCGCGCTCCTTTGGGTCTGTACTTCCACGCCGCTTGGCTTAAGAACAACCCAGAATTTTTAGAGGCTTTCCTGTATTGGATTGACGAAGTTCTTTCAAGTCACAACGACGTATACTTTGTAACGATGACACAAGTAATCCAGTGGATTCAGAACCCCCGTACTATTACCGAAGCTAAGAACTTCGAGCCCTGGAGGGAAAAGTGTGCCGTTGAAGGATACCAAGCGTGTTGGGTACCCCACTCTTGCAAGCTCACCTCCAAGGAAGTTCCCGGTGAGACCATCAACCTGCAGACGTGCGTGAGATGCCCCGTCAACTACCCCTGGCTGAACGACCCCTCGGGTGACGGCCATTACTAATAGAGCCCTGATCTCACGTCTTTCGTGCTCTAAGTAGTTCATATAAAATCTAATGAGTCATTTGCATGGGTAACATAGGCGCAGTCAAATCATTCAATCAGTGAACTTCATTATATAAGTAAACGAAACTTTTATTAACTGCGATTGTGTTTTCCAGTAATTCTCAAATGTACCGGGTCATAATCCCGCCAGTAGCCTAAGTACCTACCCTACTGTATGTAATATAGACTCACATAAATATTTAATAGGTCTGTTTAATAGTTTATGTGATTTTTCTAATGTAAGTCTGTTTTATAAATTTATAAAAAATAAAAAAATCTGAAAATAAATGCTGCTTTATTTTTTACCTTGATATATAAAATATGAAAACAAACTAAATATAATAATGAGTGAACTGATTGGTGTAATCATTCAAATGAATAAAAAATAGAGTTGAATTTTAAAAGTATACAACGCTGTCTGATCTGTCACTGTAATCTGTGCACGAATTAAGTGCTTCAGTTACCTATACTTAGATTAGGTACTGAGCGATGTTAAAATCTTTTGAGTAGGTATTAGGCTGCGTACAAACCAAGCGTATAGAAGTCGTCGGCCGACTAAGAGAACAATATGTGAAAAATGAGATATTTTACATTTTGAACAGAAAACAGGGCCAGGATTTATCTAGGTTCAATCAGGTATAAAGATTGTCAAAAACTCCAAAGTATATGGATGAAAGAAATGTCACGTGCTCACCCGCACCTTGCGAAGTTTTGTCAACTGTTATCGGCGATAAAATACAATTTCATTAGGTATGTCTAAAGTCTTCCGGCGCGGTGTCGCGTGACGTATGTACAACACGTTTGATATAAACGCGGCCTTAGCATAGTATGCCCGCCAAGATATTTCATTACTTGACAGCGGCTCGGAAGTTTTCCATAGAGCGTGTTTAAAGATATATTCAAAATTAAAAAGTTCAATTTGGCAAGATGAATATTTAAATCTGATGGCGCTCTCTGTTTCAATGTTTGAACAAAAAGCAAACACTTTTGGACGGTCAGTGACATGTCGCCGACTCACAGCTATGTGGCCATGTGTGTGTTCCGCCGGCTACCTGGTGTGAGGGGTCAGCGGCTTGGTGGTGTGCCAGCGACAATGTGGCGGCTGTTCGAGATAAGGCATCGTGCCCGCGTTCCTCGCATAATATATAAAATACCTATACTACACGTTTTGAACGAAATCATTTACTTACATATGAATGTCTCTTCTGGTTCACAAGACAACCTTAATCAAATAAAAGCAGCATGTTATGTGACAACTTAACAAAAATAACAATTGACCTACGGTAAATAGATCAGGCAAATAAACAAATAAATTAAACACAAAAAGATTCTGTTATCTTGTGCATTCATGTTCCAATAATTGATGTTTACGTGTCTACAGTTCTGCATGGACATTTGTTCCGAGTATTAGGTTTTGTAATAGCATACGTCGATAACTTCGTTCGTAGATTATATATGTTATTGGCTGTGGTTAACATTTAGAAACATCTAGGCTTGGAAGAGGTACGTAGCTTGCATACGTCGAAGAGTCGTATAGTCGTACCCTTGAGAACGCTCGCCACTGGCACGCCACGGCAACAGGCGCTACGTGCTACGCTTGCTACGAGCGCACGCAGCCGCCTACGACGTGCGGCGCCACTTAAAATAGTGATAGTCACCGTCGTACCCTAGCTTTATATTCAGGAAAAATATTATAATACGACATTATGTTACTGTCTTTTATTACACAAAACTTGGCAATTTTTTACCTTTAGTAGATATTCAATTTATAGTGTGTTTCGGTTCCTTTTACATTTAATTCCATGTAACTATTATAACCTACTAACTGCCGTTAGTGGCACATTAGCACTTCGCACCTTTATAAATTATACGTAACAAATAGGCTATGGTTTCAATTTAGATAGGATAAAAACTGTCCTTGTACTAAAATTTCATCCAAATCCATTCAGCCGTTTGAGCTTGAAGGAGTTACAAACATACACGCACACATACGAGTACATGAACTAAGTATGTATGTTAAAATATAATCTGTAAAGTGTCATAAAATTTGAGAAACGGAAAGTCGAACGCGGTCTTAAGCAATCAAACAATTTGAACAATGTATAAAATGTCAGTGGACTTACTACATATTTTTACAGGTATCGGTTAGTGGATTCCTAAAATCATACGTATCGTGTCATCGTGGGTGATTCGATAATGTCTAAAATTAAACAAGCCTACCTGTAAGCCGAGTGCAAAAGTCATTAGCCTCTCGTGGAAAGTTTTTATGTCTACTTCGTTATCCCGACAACATTTCAAACATGCCAGTCCGTAAAAAATGCAAATCCGATTTAAAGGGGTATTGACCAATTGATTTACACCCGTTAGGTGCATCGCCGACGCCCACCACTCGCAGCAAACATGATATAAAAACAAGTACTACCTACCTATACTTTTTAACTAACCAAACTTAAAAACGTAGCCTTCAGTCGATCAATCATTCGTCTACTATTGTTCGAATTCTAGAGATCGTCTAATATAAAAACGAACAATCTTGCGAGTTAATTCTTTAAATATTCCGGCCGACCTTGCTCATCTCTTTGTTATAAATATCATGTAAAAAAGTCTCGCCAGATCTCACAGAGTAGTCTCTCACTATGATTCTATGAAGTTTTGACTAAGCTACGTTGAGATATGTAGTGTTGCCACATCTCTGCGTCAAAATGTCATAAGTTTGTATGATTTTGACACATGAGCGTGGTATGCGTGCGTGACAGGCGCGAGGGAACAATAGGTGGCGGCGTGGTGGCGAGGCGAGGCGGGCGCCACCAACACGTTAATCTCCCCTGACATCTGTGGGTGGCGACTTGCATTGCACATCATCACCTCCACCCATGTAGGTACATATCCTCAACTTCATTACCAACTTTCCATTTTGTTTTGCAATACGCAACGTTTATCGAAGTAGAGAATAAGGACAATGAAAACAATAGTATTGTTAGCAGCATCTAAATAAATAGAGAGTTGGGGCATGGCGCATGCGCTCGCGCAGGCATGGTGGCGCGGCGAGCGGTGCAGCCGTGAGCCTGAGACAGAGAAAGCAGTGAAAGTGTTCCTCAGCATCGCACTTACAGCATTTTGTTGTTATCGCTTATTATGAAATGACATTAATAATTTTTTTTTTTTATACTAACATATTTTAAAATCTACTATGTCCATTTAACTGAAATCTCTCAAAAACTCTCTCTCAATTATAAAAATAAAATATCTGCCATAACAAAAACTTCTAAATTTGTTTTTTTTTTTAATATTGACATATTTTTTTATTTGTTGAGCATCTTATTACTAGGTTAAAAAAATTAACATCACATTTAATTAGATCAATTTGATCAACTGTATAATTGAATATTAATAAAATCGTTAAAAGGCAATCCTTTATTTAATCAGAAGCGGTATAGGATATTATACGGAAATTGATTATAAAAACTTTTTTATTCCTAGAAAAACGAAATGGCGACCATCAGATCAATATTACATTGGAAGGCAGCTACAAGATACAAAAGAGGTTAAAAACAGGAAATTACGTAGTTAATAAGAGTATCAATTGGAAAACAGATACAACCTATAGATTACTATAATGTCATTGTAAATATCCCGCCGCCGCATTGTAATATTCTTGCTGCGTGGTTTTTTTTATGGTAGCTAAAATCATCAAATGACAAATCCCGCCCTCGGGTGGGGCGCGTAATAATGTCAGACTCTGTCAGAGGCTTCGGCCCTGCTGGGCCACTACAATTTGCTGACAACTCCTTGTGGCGCGCGGGAACAGTGCGCGCTGTAAACGGCTTGGGCTCGGCTGTTACCGGACGGACGGACAGCGAGCTACCCATTGCCCGCCGTCCGCCAGCCCGCGCCTATGGTGGCCGGAAATTGGGATCGGAATCCCGGCAGCGGTGGCGGCGTGTGCGCCGTTACTTGATACGGTCGGCCTCCTCCATTGCTAGCATTACTGCTTCACAGAAGGAGGAGACCACCTGCCACTCCTCCTCGCTCCGGAGCATGGCCTGAACCAAGGCCTGGCGCGATTGTTGCCGCGTGGTGGATTACGGCCCATTCCCTCTCTTAGAGAGGAGGCCTGTGTCCCAGCAGTGGGAACATTAAAAGGCATATTTACAATCATTATCTGATGATGATGATAATGATTGTGAATATGCCTAAGGATCGGTACATATCTGACAGAAAATGCGTTGAGCGTATCGAGTTTATACTATACTTTACGCTCGACGCATTAACGCATCATCGGTTAAGTGTGAAAGGTCGAATGTTTTATTATATATTTGTCTGTTCGGGCGTTACGCGACCGATAATACGCGACGCCTTTTCCGTCAGATATGTACCGACCCTAATAAAATAAATAACTAAATAAATAAATGACTAATAAATAACTGATTTTAAATACATAACTAAAAAAGAAAATTTTCCGCTAGCTAACTACGAGTACCTAGCTAGATAACTTTAGTGGTGCGAAAAAAATACCAAAACAGAAAAGCTCCCCTACTTGTAAAATTACAAAAGCTTATTTGAAGTCAAATGTAATATTTCATGTTTTTTTAAAGTTCAGTAGGTACTTATCAATACTGGGTTCTAAATAGATATTTAAGAAAATTCTTTATTAATATGTATTTAACCCAATACCACAAGTAGCAGGCTCAACATTCTGATTTGAACAGTGCAGACCAGTGGCAGGTTTGTGAAATTTGAATACTTGTTTTAACTTAAACTCATTATATAATTGTAGGTACTTGTAATGTATAATATCTAATCCTATGCAATCAAAGAGGAATCTTGCCACAAAATAAAACCACGACTATGACTTGCAATCATTGTTATTACAAACATGATCCTGTTACATTTTGCAGTGACCTTGTCCGCAAAACACCAATTGAATAAGTACCTATAGCTCAGATGATAAGTCACTACTTCTTGGAATATTAATTAAAAACTGAGGCTACAAAGCTTTTAGAACATTCCAGAAGACCTAAGACACATTTGTAGGCTACAGTGTCACTTTGTTTGCCTACAGATTAATGCATAGCCTAACTTATTATAACTATACATTTTTGGGATCACCGACAGGCTTCGTATGAAGTCATGTTTTTTTTCTGCTGGTTCTTCGTGAGGTTACAACAAGGAAAAATATGCGTTTTTATCTTTTCGTAAGGTATTCTGCGAAGTAACTAAAGCAGAACAGAATAAATTATTAAGTGATGAGTGATACTTAGTAATAATATCGAATTAACGAAAATTGTATTACCTAAGTGTTAAGCATTGTAATTTTATTAATTGTCAGAGGTTATTTAGGGATATCCTCTGATATTCTAACGTTGGATGTGAGGCAGTCCATACACGCCGCACAGCTGATGAAATTAGAGAATACCAAAACATATATATTTCCGACGTATTATTAGCGTCTACGTAGTACCTACATATCCTAGTAGAAGGGTGTAACCTGTAGCCTTCGCAATAATAAAAATGACGCGCATATTTATTGAAGTCTATAAATATCCCGGCTAGCCATATTGTGATGTTGGCACAAGCACGCTATAGGCATACATACCAATACGTATAATATCTATGCATTGTCGCAAGTGAAAGGAAATATCTTGTAGAATCCTTGACTCGTGCGCGCCTACTTGCGACGCAGTGGCTATGACTCTGAGCCCCGACGTGCTCTCCTCCGTGCATCTTAGGAAAGTTCATGTCCCTTATTACTAAACGAGCCGAATCATTGTGTCAGCCACATTATTCATTCAACTTTAATAGCTTGACAAAATACTTAGAAATAATTAAACTATGAAAGTATTTTACTATAACATTACCTAATTATATAATTAATGTACGATTACGGTTATGTTCCAAATAGATAATATTTTTTTAATGACCTAAATGAATATCAATAATATATGTATTATTTCGCAATATTATTTAAGAATTGAAAATGTATTCTTTGCCGAAATCACATAAATATGCAAAGACTAAAATCGTAGTATTCCATCTGAGTTAGAAATCTGGCATAGCAACTCTTTGTTCTATTTTTGTAAAGTAAAGATTAAGTATGTTCCTAATACATATTTGTTGTATGTTGCATGGATTTTGTAATAATGTTATTTAACAGGCAAAGATACGATCTTTGGGTAGTTCATTTACCGTTATCTTCGACGTTCGACGTTAAACGACTATAAATGAAAATGCATATGCTAGCATTTTTAATATGTAGAAATGTGTACATACAAAAAACTTAGGCCACATCTAAGACTGTAAGTAGGTCTAGCTTTGACATCCAGGTCACAAACACACACGTAACAACCGCATATCGATAAGCAATTATTATTCGCAGTTTAAATGTTAAATCTTCAGTATCTTATGCAACGAACAACATATCTCACGAAAGCGCAAATGACTGGATATTTGCATTCAAAGTCGAAATTTATTTTCAGTTCCAGTAAGTGCATTCAAAATTCAACTAAAAGAAATCGTACTAATAGCGTGTTTATGTATAGCCGTGTAGGATAACTTTATATTCAACCTATGAGGGCAGGCTCATTCTTTGCCCAAAGAATCAGCATTGCCATTCAACGTGGCAATGCTGCCAGTCTTCTGGGTACGTTTCCGGATGACAGCGATGTGGAGAAGTACTTCGACGCCTGAGTGTATTTGGTGTTTTGTATTAAATTTGTACATAGTTAGGTCTAGTATACATTCTTAGTTTAGTTTTTATGTACATAGGTTTAGTATAAATACTTAGTAAATATTTAAGTTTATTTTGAAAATACAAATTATTATTTCAAATTTTACCAAAATGAAACGAAAACCTATGAGCTAATTTTGTATTCCTGTAGGAATTGAGAAAAAATAATCTTGTAACAGTCTCATGCAGTTAAATAAATTAAAACACCACCAACATAATAGGTATCGTATAACTGTATGTTTTTCTAAGCTGGCTATCGGTTATGTAGTCGAGTCTAGTAAAGAGGTTTTCATCTACCTATCTTTTGGGTTTAGACATAAATATCACGACTAAAGCTGGAGAGGTAACTCTTTGCAATTCATGAAAATTTCAGTCACAGTAATTGACATAAAAATATTAATTACTGTTAACACAGAAGGCTGCACCTCCGTGGTAATAAAGCCAGTAAGTATATGCTAACCAAAAAAACTCTGGTGCTTCTTTCTACTCAAAAAAAGTTAAAGTTACCACCGATGATGAGTGGTCAACTGTACATTCAGACGTTCAAAAACTTAAAAGGTAAGAGTATTAATCACAGACGTATATAGTAATGTAGTACTGTGGCATCAGCATTGTCTTAAGGATTTGGAAATGAGAAGGTTAATCTCTACCAAAAACTATAGTGTCAGCCACGATATCTGGTAAAGTTAGACATGTTAAGAAAAAAGTTCGATTGATAGTGATGTTCCAGTTAATAGTTTTATTTTAGCTGTCTGTCAAATAAAATTGAGCATTCCTGCGTGAAGAGCGGTGAAGCCATTCACTGGCGTATCACGATGACCCGCAGAGAGGAGTCGCTGAGCGCGGCGCGGGCGCCGCACGGCGCGGTGCGGGGCGCGCTGACCCCGCGGCCGCAGTCGTCGCCTCGTCGTATATCTCGTATGAGCCTCGTTCCTCGAACATTACATAAGTGTGGTACCCGGATGTTGCCGCAAGGCCAACTATACATCAACTAGCATTTAGTTCTAATCATCTTAAAATAGTTTCATAAATTAATTGAGCCTGTCCAACGGGTCTAACTCTATGTCACTCGGAAAATACTTACAGCACTACGTAACGGATTATCAGGTGCTATATACATTTTCAGGGGTCTAAAACCAACTTATTAAGTAAATATCGGTGTTAGTGTTCCGGGTAGTAATTTATGTGATATCTACGCATTAATTTATTTATTACTGACGCATTATGCACTTTTTTGATTCGGTAGTTACTACGGTGTGCAATTTATGTGACGTAAGCTTTAAGTTCCAGATTGTTCCGATATCCTTGTAAGCGAAACGACAACCATCAGTACATGAAACACATTCTATAAACATGAATCATGAAATTCTTACTACTTACAATAATTACGCTGATAAGTTCCGTGTATTCAGTTCGTGATACAATATACATGTAATGTAAGTTTGATGATGAATTTTAAGAATACATTTGTTTTTAGGGTTTCCGTACCACATATTGAAACAACTAAGCAAGTGCGTGTCGAGTCGAACTCGCGTACTGAGGGTCCCTTACAAACTTACCTATCAGTTACACAGCTACCTATTAGTCACGTAACAGTTCCGTTACCTATTATTTTAGTAACAGTTCAATTCCTGAATTGAGTTATGAAGATTTTTCCGAAGAGCTTTTTTTTTGAGAGATAATTATACATTTACAGTTTTTTTTCCTATACTTCTGCTATGAGACTTTGCTTCATGACCACTTTCAGGATTCTAGGTCAAAGGGAAGTACTCTATGAATTTTAAAATTAAATCATGTACTCAGGTCTGCGGTCCCTTGCAGCTGTGATAAAATAAAACTTTTAGGTTAACGACAATAAAAGATACGGCCGTTTATGTCGTAAAAAACGTACAATTCGACACTCTCAATGGAATCAAAATTTATAGGCTACTTCCCGTTGACCTAGAATCCTGAAATTTGGCATGAAGCAAGGTCTCATAGCACAAGTTAAGGAAAAAATCTGAATACTGTAAATTTTTAGGTACCTACGTCACAAAAAAAAAACTATTTGCCATTCGAAAAAATCTTTGAAACTCGATTCGTGAATTGTTTTCATAAGTTTGTATGGAACCCTCAGTGCGCGAGTCCGACTCGCACTTGCCCGGTCTTTTCAAATTTTACCTCACCAGCGTTTAGCAGTACATAGAAATCGCCTTTCTATCTTTTATATTATATTCCAAGAAAATCCGAAGGTATCACAACTCGAAGAGACATTTTTTCACTTTTCACAAGACGACAATTTCATATCTAGGCACACACAATAACCTAAGCTGCGTAACATCTGGACAGACAAACTGAAAGACTACAGTCGAACTTTTTTTCATAACTCAAAACCAAAAAACGATTTTGTTGTTGACAGAATAAATTATACCAAGTACCTACATACTGAAGTTATCTAAAAAACTTTTATTCAACAATAAGTCTACACTAGTCTACCTTCAACTTAACCACAAATGGAACGTCTTCTGAGATACCGCACATATTTATTTACCTTCATGGAGAACCTGCACCTCAATACAACGTGTAACTTGTATACCACAGCCCCAGTATAACGCTTGGTCAACTATCACTCTTCATTCGGTAATGCGAATGTTATACTTAAAATTCAATTTTTCCAAATGATGTCAAGTAATTCGTTGCCCTTGACTTTTGACAGATATATCTTCTTATTATGTAGTTTTATTAAAATAGACGTGACCTCAGAATATATTGACATTTTCAGATAAACTTTTACATATTTGTAGACATTTTGAAAGATATTGCCGTGCATATTTAATGTGAAGCCTGTTGCCACAAGACTACACAATGGGATATAAATTAAAAAATTATGATTTAAAAAAAAATGTCCGTAGGTAACTACTTTCTTAAATAAATCACTTGATTTGAGCTGAGATTACATGCATATCGTGTCCTAATAACATTAAGATCTCAAGGTGATTTGCATATATTACCTATATTTCGGGATCTTCTTTCCACCTTTATTTGACATTGACATAAATTTAAATAAAACAGGTTCCATCGATAATCGAAAGTGAGTCTCACTCAACAAGTATGCAAAAAAGGAACTTAATAGGTACTACATAATCATTATAACTTGTGTAAAATGAAAACGATTCATCTCTGAAGGTCTAGTCTAACTTATTAACATAATATATAAAAACCTATCTACGGTCTATAGTAAAATATTGTGTAGTATATTCATTATAATAATATTTTTTTACTCATTCCTAAAATATATTTAATCTATATTGACTATCTCATTGGTCTAGTAGCCACTAGCGTGACCGGCGATCGTGAGATTCTCAGGTCGGACGAGGTCTTATTGGCTTTTTAAATTAAGAATTTCTTATTATCAGCTTGGAGTCTAACTTTGTGAACGGCTAGCAATGAAAGTGATATCTGGTGAACCTGCTGCTGGGTTCGCCCCATCTGCCATAAAACTCAAATATGACTAACAAAATGCGATGCGTATTATACTGCCCTCAGAGGCCAACTATCGAAACTATTTTATTTTAACCATCAAAAGGGAAAAAAAACTATCCATACTTAATCACTACATAGTACTCGTATTAAAAAAAAGTCGCTTTCCACTGTCTGTCCCTATGTATGCTTAGATCTTTAAAACTACAAAACGATTTTTGATGGGTCTTTTTTAAATGATAAATGATATTTTATTTTACAAATAGGTTCTCAAAAACACTTTTACAAGTCAATTTTTTTTTCGTCAATTTTAACTAGGTGAGGCCGGTGTTTCCTAGCTGACTACCCTGAGAAGAAACACCGAAACAAACTAAGGGCTTAACTAGATAGAGGTTTATATGTATAATACATGCATAATATATTTAATACTTGTATCACCATTGCACCCGTGCGAAGCTGGAGTGGGTCGCTAGTAAATGATAAAGTAACTCTGTGTGTTTGTTACGTTTTCTTGCTAAATCTACTTTAATGAAATGTTCATTTTCATGAAATTTTTTCATTCATTAGAGTGTGTTTATTTTCATTAAAGTATTAAGTATTTTAATTTATTTACCTGGAGAAAGACTTAAGGTACATATAATACAACAACAACAAAACAAAAGTTAACATATTATCACGTGGGCGAAGCGGCTTGCAAGAACTAGTTTTTAATACACATGATTAAAGTGTTGGAAATATTTTTTACAAAACCCTTTTTTTTCAAAACTCACTTTCATTGAGTTACCGCTTTTTGGCTTCCGGCGCTTTTTCGTTTTAATCCCATGGAGGGTCGATCCGGTACATGAAACACTATCGATTTGTAAAGATAAAATAAAAAATATAAAGTATTTCTTTTCTAAAACTCGAATTATGCTTGTACGAAATTAATTTCTTTATGTAAACTAGTCAATAACCTCGTCGGTAGTTGTCAGTCGTTGCATACTAACTACCAATTTTTATATTTTATTATTAGGTCTAATTATTATATAGGTATAATTATTATTTTTTATGATTTTTTTTATCTCAGGACCCTGAGGTCCTGGACCTTTGGGAGGCGTACGAGGAGCCGAAACCAACTCGCAGAGGCCCTTTAGGTACTTTTAATGGAACGTGATGCTAACCGACGATTGTCCCTGTACGCGCAATGCTAGTGCATCCAAGGACAACCCCCGGTTGGTGAAAACTATTGTGACATATGGAAAATAAAGACAATAGGGCTATGGTTTTTGAAGTCTTAAGTGGACTGGTTACCAAGAACTATGTGAAAACTATGGCCCCTGCCTAAACAATGTTATTAATATCCATCGGTAAACAGGCAGGGGGTGACTTGCACACTCAATAAATGGGCCCCCAAAAACGGCCGCTAGCACGAAGTGACGTAGCAACAAGAGGGCAACATATCCTGAGGTGCTTGAGGAGTGGAGAGGTATACCACGGCTATCAGGACAATCCCGGAAGTGCGGTCAAGATCCCTACCAGCACCTTACTGGATTATACATCCTTCTCCCGAGCACGATTGCTCTTGCGAATCTCCACTCAAACCAGCCAATAAAGGCAAGAGAGAGGTGGGAGCTCTGTTCCTCGTCAGTGTTCACTACGGCCGGCCAATAAAGGCAAGCCGGAGATGAAGAACGAGAATTCTCCCGGGAGATCGGGTCCGTGGGATCGCTAATGCCCAACAGTTCGCCACAAAACTGCCCTGCGGATTGTATCTCTCTTAGTCTGGCCCCTTACCCTAGGCGAGTTACAACCTAGGGTTTATTGGAGCACGCAAGCCCCATCACGACGTCAACGTAGAGATACAGCGATGGGGTATAATTGTATAATTATTATTATTAGGTCAATGAACTCACCCAGCTGACGTTTACTTAAAGAAATTAATTTCGTACATGCGTAAATTAATTCGAGTTTAAAGAAAAGTACATTATTTTTTAATTTTATCTTTACAAATCAATAGTGTTTCATATACCGAATCAACCCTCCACGGGATTAAAACGATCAAAATTTAACGGTGTATAACTAGTATTAACTTTTTAAATCTCTGAACTGGGAATAAGGTACCTAAACTGTAAGGTAATGTACCTATATTTAGAATGTTTTTATCATTGAAAAGTTGATCTAACTGTCTGCTGTCACTGGTCTTGTTGGTAATGGTTGGCAATGGTAGATTAATATTACTGTATAATATGGTAACCAGATTTCCAAGCAGGTACGCCAGCTCATTAATGATTATAATCACGTTGTACAGAAAAACATATCCTTTTTTTTTGTTTTAGTTAATTACTGTAATACAAAGGAACTTGTGGTTGAATGTTATGATTTGTTACTACTCAGTGCTTCCAATGACATACTAATGTGACACTTCAGGAATATCTAAAGCAGACACACAAAAACCTTAGAAAACATGAGAGAGACCTTTGCACAGACATGGAACAATTTAGGCTAATTAAAAAAAAAGTGCCACAACATCGTACATGATACATACAATTAATTTATTTCTGGATGCTTACAATGCCACCTTATTATCACGTTAGTTAATCACACTTCATCTCCGTCACATAAAAAATTAAACAAATGGATAAGTGGGTGCATCGTGGTTAGAGCAGCTGACTCTGAAAGAGTTAGAATTATCTGGAAAACTTTCATGTTGCATATCATGAACAAGCTAGGAGTGGACTTACATAATTTCAATACACAAATATATTATGGGAGTTTATAGGTAGTCATAGGCATACCTAGTCATAGTCATAGATAGATCGCAATGAATGAATAATTTAGACTACCTACAAACTTTTTGTTACAAGACTTATACTATTTTTAAGCACACAAATTCTAGGAAATATTTAAATGGTAAGTAGACATATCCACATGTTTACTTAATATGTAGGTATCTACCTAGAATCTTGACTTGTTAAACAAGTTGGTGATGTTATTAGGGGCCCCGTTATACCCACGCGCTACTGAGATCGCTGATTATCATCATCATTTATAATTAGTTATCGACAGTATTTTCACACATAATATCGAAACCTATGTTGTGTTCAGATCAGACACATGATCAGTAATTATTCTCAAACTAGATCTATTAATAAATGTTTTGTTAATGGTAATTTATAGTCCCTAATTCCGTAAATGCAAGTGTTTATTCTTATGTGGTTTATTTACTCGTATATACTCGTAACTAAATAAATGTTTATAAGATGGGCCTTTTAAACATTTATTTAGTGACCGGATTTCCAGTTATCTTTTATCTTAATGAGTTTATCTTTAATACAGCTTTTCGAAAGAGCCAGCACGCTCAATGGTGCTGGTGATATCGATGTTATCAATTATTTTTATCGACCAACTAGAAGCTATATATAAAAGCACGTGTAATTGGCTTTTATTTCTGTACAAGCGGAAATATTACTAATATCAGGATATGTATGTGTTATAAAACAAGACAGGTAGATAGATAAATAACAGCTGCGCTTTTCTAATACAACTGATGGAAAAATTTCCTTTTCGTATCTACTTGTAAATGGCCTAAGCGAAGAACTTTCACTATTTTATGTTTCAAAGAACATCGTTACCTACACTGACATTATATCATAGATTAAATTTAGGTACACGGGTTTTAGATGTTTTCCTCTTTTATTCTGTAAAGGAAGGTATTATTCAATCAGCGTCATCTTCCGCTTGCCTAATTGCGTTCGCCGTGGCTAAAACTTCCCGTCTAGAGATTGTATGCAACATTAGCTGACATTTTATGATTTCAAATAAATTTAAAAAAAAATCACGTAATCTACAATCATCAACAGATTATAAAAATTTACTAAAAATTTATGGTTTTCTGTTAAAATAAAGCTGGGACAGATAGTGTGCGAAAGGCAGAGGGCCGCGTGTTCTGTGTGAGTAGCTTGGGAGAAGCTGTGTCTAGCAGTAGATTGTTAACTGAATGAATTAACAAAGTGTAAGTACTTGCTAACTGAGAAGTCGGTTTAATCGGTTGCTCTGCTTGTTAGAAGTAAGGATCTTAGAAGTAAGGATGGTTCTTTGAAAGGATGAAATGTTTGTACGAACGTTCGTCAATGTTACAATGATAAACGCGGAAGTCAATTAAATAGGTATTATATTATCGTCATTTTTTTAAAACTCAACTCAAGTAGTGGGTAGTAATCGGTGGGAAATTGCTCCGGGCATAGGAACTTTTGTATCTATTTCTTTAGATAAACTGAACTTATTAATAAAATTATTATTTAGGTTTTGCTAATATACGTACGTTAGCAACACCTGAATAAAAAATTTATTATCTTACACGAAAAGCTGTTTGATAGGGGTTAAATTCAGATATTATGGGTAATTTGACCGTTCACTAATTTCACTAAAATATATATATCTTTTACGTGTGAAAGCAGTATAGATGATAATGCAACTTGCGCTATTTTAGATGCATTCGTCGAAATGCAAAAGAAAGTTTTCGAAGGTGATTTACTGAAATCATTAGCAATAACATTATCATTAGCGTTGTTTCCAGTGGGCATCGAAGGCTTATTAAAAGCTGTGATCCTAGTACAATAGCTTATAACGGACGGAGGTGTAGTACCTATAGGACGACTGATGTGTCTGAGCTCGCTGGCGTCGAGTGTGCGCTGCCAGGTTATATAAATACAAATAGGTGAAGAGGGGCTCCGGAGACCTCTTGCACTTTCGTGACGGCGAACGTCGCAGCGACCAGTCCTCGCCGAGCATCATGGCTCGACACGCGTGTCTGTGTCTTGGTGTGTTGTTGCTCAGCTGTCTCGGTAAGTATTCTTTTTTTTTAATACTAAAATAGGGAGCTACAAATTTACAGGATATATATTAAATATAGATATTACATTAAATATCCTTACCTAATTTACTGGATGCATATTTTTTTACGTGACTATATTTTTTTTAATATTTACCAATTAAGTATCTTATATTTTTTGCCGGTAAATAGATCATTTAATTATTTTTTTTCAATTTATAGTTTTTCAATTAAAATTCTTTTATAATCAGTTAAGATAAGTACGTACTTTTTTAAAGATTTTCGATATTATTTAAAGTGTATATACTAAATAGTCATTGATTTGTGTTTGAAATATTAATGGTGATATAATTTTTTGTCATACCTACTCGGTTAATAAAACACACAGAATTAATTAAAAAATATTTGTGACCGGTACACTATAATTTTGATTATGAATAAAATATTTTATTAAATATTTTATGCGGCTTTACATAAGCTAAAGTTGTCTTTAAAGCAACAAAGAACCGGCAACCGACGTGGCTCGTTTACTTCGCTTGACCTCGATTTCTTTTCAACGTTCCAACTTTCAATGCCGACATGGAATAGAGTTGCAATTGACTCAGATCGTGATTCCAAACTTAGAATTCAAGCAAAAAATCAAAACAATTTAGCAACCAATAGTAAATATACAAAGCTTGTCTTAGCTATAAGTATTTCACAGGCATTATTAACTATACCTACTTAATCAAAGCTTTCGTCATTAGTGTTGCATACAAGTGAACAACTTGGCGCATTCAAAGTGAATATAAAAACCGTATATACCTAGTTACTGCAATTAATGAGCACGGCATGTATCTATATAGCTACATGTAAGGCGCTGCAATGAAACTGCAGGTTCCACATTCCTTTACCCGCTGTGTTGTAATAGCGGCTTACGTTAAGTGGTGTTACCTAATGAGCACGTTAAGACTGTTGTGTTGGCGCTCTGTTTCTGCCTTAAAATATTAGATAGGCACTTAGTTATATAAGTGCGAGTTGTTTATCCCGTAACAACGAATGGTAGCTGATAATTCTTTTTGCTGCAGTCAATGGCGAGACGCGAGTTAAACGGCAGGAGGAAGAAGGAGACGAAGTCAACCCTGAACAGTTGTGCGATGGTCGCCCGGCTGATGAATACTTCCGTCTCACCACCGAAGGAGACTGCCGCGATGTAGTCAGGTAGGTTTTGCACAACTACGGCTTTGCCCACTTCATTTGTTGTAATAACTTAATACACCCACGTTATGAATGTTGTGATATAGTAGTTTCGAAATATGACTTGGTTGCAATGTTATTCTGTCGTCATAACTTTGTCATGTTTCAATCAAAGTCTAGAGAAAACTCGTTTGTAACCGAACCAGTTCCATGAATCAGTCGTACGAAAGCTTGCAAGGTTGGCTTATGAGTGTGACAAACACCAGTACTGATCATAACGACTGCTGCGAGGCACCTACTGATAGCTGACTAGTTCAGAATTTACTTGTACTTACTCACTCAATTTATAAAACTGTGAATGTGGCCAAGGACCGTTGTTTGTCGTTTGATGTATTTATTTATGGACGCTGTTTAGTATGCAGCAAGGCAATGCCTTGCTATTCCAGTCTCTGTAAAGAACGGTCACCCTCGTGCCGTGAATATTAGAATTAATATTGAACTTGTACAATAGGCCGCACTTTAGTAACGACAAAACCATTCTCGTAAGCTGGTCTCTCGTCTTAGTTCAAGGTCAAAGTTTTGTGGTCACTGATGTGCGGCCAACTGTACATTTACAACGTTAAAGTAAAGTATGTCTATACAAATAAAACTGATGACCTAAGTTCCAGCAGCACCCTTTACCCGGCTTTAAACTTATTGACAACATTAACATTTCACTATGCACTAGCATAAAGGGAATAAAAGTATACCTAGTACCCACCCGAAAACAAGTAAGTTCTTATGTAGGTATGTCATATCTTTCTTAAAGGGTATTAAGCACTCACTCGTATTTGATTCGTAATTATTTACACGGATAAATTCGAATCCGTTCCTATATTGTTGATAAAAAATCACGCATAAGTAAAAAAGATGATTCGAATACGAATAAGCGCACAAACGCCCTTATAGTCCTATATAGACCTCTAAAGCTGCGTCTACATTTGAGACATTGGACAAGATATCACCGAATGCAAACGCTTATACAGAGATACCTGACACGGAATTCTACCTACAACTCGTACTACTATGTGCTTACGACCCCCGTTCACATTGATTGGAACATTATTTTGAACTTTGGGTATGGTCCGATGTCGCTGATGTGGAGACGAAGCTTAACAGAAAAATATATTCTCGTCATTAATATGTTCTTGTTGTTATTAATATGTTCTTGTAAAATACAGGTTTTAGCTGCAGGGCTGTGTTGTTATGTAATGAATGTCGCTTTGCCTATATATCCTCAAGTCGTGTGCTAAAAGTCTCGCTGTGTACAGGTGCGACAAGGGCGGTGAGAACGGCGTGACTCGGCTCGCCTCAGTGCGCTGCCCCAACAGTCTCGCTTTCGATATCGACCGTCAAACTTGTGATTGGAAAACACGTGTTAAGAATTGCGATGTAATAGAAAGTAAGTTCCGTCGAATGGCGGAAGTGGGCGTGCGGAGGGCTAAGCTTCCGTTATGGACCCGGTCTAGCGTCGCAAGCCGGCGTACCTGTTAGCCTTCCGAATGCCCACTTCCTGCTATGATGCATTTAATTAAATGTCACATTTCTTGTCAACGCAGGTGCACTAGGTCAGGTCTTAAACAAATCACTTGCCCATCTGGACTGGCTTTCGATCTTGATAAACAAACCTGCGACTGGAAGGGTAAAGTGACCAACTGTGACAAACTTGAGAGTAAGTGCCGAACTGAAGCTATTGGCGCGTAGCGAGCAACTAGGCTTGGGTGAAGGGGCCGCGTCGCACTGTAGTTAAGGTGTATTGCATGAGGCCCCGGACAGAGGGAGCGGCCGCCGTGGACCGACCCGATTATTACGCATTAACATTATTTCTACAACAACAATTACACCAAACACACACTATTAACATTTCTACACACATCATTGTAATTATGGACATGTAACACTTTGTACAAACACCTCTACCCACGCACTACGTTCAACAAACAAGTAGATAGAATTATCACAAAACAAAAAATTTATTACTTATGCACAAAGTTTTCCATTTTGATCAAATAAACGTCTACGATCAATTCTAAAAAACATTTGAAATATTTCTGCAATCTTTATAGCGATGAGATCACAATTATAATGAAATCAATTTAAACCACTAGACACATTTCCTGAAGTAGTTACAAAAATGATACCTTAAAAACGTTTCTATCAATCTGGACATTCTATTATATTTATTCGAATGTTTAGTTTTTGGCTGAAAACCAGCTAAGAACAGTTAGACACTCTATATTTCTATTGTGCATTTCTTCATTCAAAACTTGCTAACTTATGGCTTAAGCTTCATTACCATGCTAATAACTAACGACAATATACCAAATATCTTTTTTCGTGGAGGGGACCTAATTAATTATTACTAACCGTTATATTATAGTGTTCACAACATTAACTTAGCAACGTATGTATTATACACCAAATCTGCTTTAACTCAACTTATTTGCTATATATCAATAAAGTACTTCTA
Source organism: Leucania comma (assembly GCA_958295575.1). Classification (NCBI taxonomy): domain Eukaryota; kingdom Metazoa; phylum Arthropoda; class Insecta; order Lepidoptera; family Noctuidae; genus Leucania; species Leucania comma. The sequence continues at coordinate 12,733,557 of OY282468.1, forward strand.
AAATTTACTTATCATTTGAAATTTACATATTTCATTTTAAAAGCTAGAATAGCATGTAAATATATTTAGAAATAGATAGCTGATTATTCCAATTCTGTACTAAATACAAAATTCATGGAATTTAAGCTTAAACATAAATTCTGCGTCAGTTGCAATATATTTCAATGCTAGTCTACACCAGTAATTTTAATTTAAATCGTTGGTTAAAAGGTAAATCCATCACTCAAAATCTGATAATTTCTTTCATCGAAATATTTTTTTTTTCTTAATACACCTTATCATCTTGGACTCTTAATACGATACCAATATTTCCTTTTCTTTTACAGTTTAATCATCTAATAAATCTGTACCTTTTCATAACCAATTAAATACAATATAATTGGAAATAAATACCTACCTACTTATTTATCAGCTATCCTATTCCCTACTTTTTGTCTTCTTTTAACTTGATCATTGTTTCATGCTTGATTTTCTTCTTTTCTTCTTGATCCTTAAACACTGTTACAATGAAAACACAAACGAAGCAATTATGTAAGTGGCACCTGCGTATGTGTATAAAGCGATACACCGAAAACCTCCAAACTAAAAAATGTGATTTCGTTAGATTCATTATGTCATGTATTTCAGGACCCAGGAAAGTTTTGCCTCTCCTGAAAACAGATGAACCCATCTGCGCTGAAGGAAAATTAGCCTGCGGAAGTGGCGACTGTATAGAGAAGGAACTGTTCTGTAATGGAAAACCTGACTGCAAGGATGAGTCTGACGAAAACGCTTGCAGTGAGTATCTATATGATTTAAAAATATGTATCTAAAAACCTTATTTTCGAACAAATTTATATGTTGACTTTTGATTACAGCGGTCGACGTGGATCCTAACAGAGCTCCTGACTGCGATCCCAACCAGTGTGCACTTCCCGACTGTTTCTGCTCGGCAGACGGAACCCGTATCCCCGGTGGTATTGAGGTTAACCAAGTGCCTCAGATGATAACAATTACTTTCAATGGGGCCGTAAACGTAGACAACATTGACTTGTATGAACAAATATTTAACGGAAATCGTCATAACCCTAATGGATGCCAGATTCGTGGTACATTCTTTGTGTCCCATAAATATACCAACTACGCTGCTGTTCAGGAATTACACCGTAAAGGTCATGAAATCTCGGTGTTTTCTATTACTCACAAGGATGATCCAAACTACTGGAGCAGTGGAACCTACGACGACTGGCTAGCTGAAATGGCTGGAGCGCGTTTGATTGTAGAACGTTTTGCAAACATAACTGACTCGTCGATCATCGGTATGCGTGCACCTTATCTACGTGTTGGTGGAAACAAACAATTCGAAATGATGGCCGACCAGTACTTTGTTTACGATGCATCGATTACCGCTCCCCTTGGTCGTGTTCCCATTTGGCCATACACACTATACTTCCGTATGCCCCACAAATGTAATGGTAACGCCCACAACTGCCCTTCAAGGAGCCACCCGGTATGGGAAATGGTAATGAACGAACTGGACAGAAGAGACGACCCAACTTTCGACGAATCTCTTCCTGGTTGTCATGTGGTTGACTCTTGCTCTAACATCCAAACCGGAGACCAGTTTGCGCGTCTTCTGCGTCACAACTTCAACCGTCACTACAATACCAACCGTGCTCCCCTAGGTTTCCACTTCCATGCTTCATGGCTCAAGTCCAAGAAAGAGTTCAAAGATGAGCTCATTAAGTTTATTGAAGAGATGTCGGAAAAGAACGATGTTTACTTCACTTCTCTCATTCAAGTAATCCAGTGGATGCAGAACCCCACAGAGTTGGCGTCACTTAGAGATTTCCAAGAGTGGAAGCAGGATAAATGTGACGTGAAAGGCCAACCTTTCTGCTCTTTACCAAATGCATGCCCGCTTACCACTCGGGAGCTACCAGGGGAGACTCTCCGACTGTTCACTTGCATGGAATGCCCTAACAACTATCCATGGATTCTAGACCCCACGGGTGAAGGCTTCAATGTTAAGAAGTGATCTCTTTAAGATAAATTAAAAGACTGTACACATGTAAATAATACTCAATAATGTTAATAATAATTACAGTAATTATTATGAATGTGACAGGGCGGCATCTTTCAGTGAAAATTGTTTTATTAGATACCTACATCAAATGAAAGTGAAAAAGTGACTACTGCTCAAGTAATACATACTGCCGTTACAGGTTTATTTAGCCAATTTAGGTAAAAGCTGACGTTTCATAGTAATTTAGGTTATTACCTACATATGGACAATAAATTTTTAATTTTACATTGTCATATTTTATTTGGCCGTCAAACCCTTTCCTACTCCTAAAAATAATCCAAGAGGTAGGTAACGTAGGCTTATTACCTACATTACTTACCTACTTATGATGCGATGGTAGCCCGAATTTTCATAAAATTATTGAAATTAATTTAATTAATTTAATTTGCGCCCTCTAATGTATTATTAAGACCAGAGATCCAATATTAGATTCAATCCTCTTATGTATCATTGTCTAACGAAACTATCATCATTTAGCACAGAAAGCGGCCGAGCTAATGTGAATTCATAAAAAAAAAGGAAACTCTTTAACAAGAGTGCCATATCTTGCAAGAAGGCGTTCTAGATTGTTCGTTTTGGTTACACGGTCATATCAAACAAGAATCAACTTTCGCCTAGTCGATAAACTAGAATCGAATATTTGCAACAGTGGAGCGATGCTTCTGACAGGGCTGTAAGGTTTTGCCAAGAAGGTTTTGACTTTTAACACATTTTGTTATGCGGCTTATATCAGACATGAGGTTAAGAATACAATAATTGTGTCCATTCTTACTCCAACATTCTGAGACAAACTTCCCTGTTGTAAGTACATCATCGAGCCTTTGGATAGAAAGAAATCAGCGATAAACTGAAGTGCCAGGTGACGAAGGGCGTTAAAATGATACTTGAATTTGTCATGCTTGAAACCTGTTTTACTAGCAACGCAACTACAAAATCTCTTTACCATGCATTGGGTAGGTTGGAATCCTAAATAATCCACCAATAAAATAATCATTGGGATTACTCGTTTCATCAGGCTGCAGTCAGGATCGAGGGAGAGGCTACTTAAAGACCTGATGACACGCCGTCGTACTTAAAAGCACGAATCTTATAAAAGTTTCCACCAGGCGAGCAACAAAGATAGGTACTCAATAGCATCTCTGTGCGATTAGATATATTCTTTATATGCTGATTGGTGGAATTTCAGACGGTTTTTTTATGGTACGTAAAATCATCCAATGTCAGCCCCCGCCCTTGGGCGGAGTGGGAGGTAGTGTCAGACTCTTACTGATTAAAAACCTACCCCGTTCCTTCTTTGGCTTGGTTCCAGGGCCCTGGTATGTACTTTCAAACCTCCCCAGAACCCCAGAGTAGGCTTCGACCCTGCGGGGTACAGTTTGCTGACTACTCCTTGAGGCGCGCGGGAACAGTGCACACCATCGACGACTGGGAGTCGGTCCGAACTTTTACCGGACGGACGAACTGAAGAAATGCCAAATATGAAAAAATAAATTGAACAAAAAATACAATATTATTATAGTACTTTTTACAAATTACGTGGCGTGGGAGGCTTGTGTCGCTGTCGCAGTTCCACCACGAAGAACATCGTCACCCGCGCCAGCGCTGCGCTTTACCTACTCACATGCGCGACATTTTAGAGCATCATACTTAAAAGTAACTTTTGACCATTTTTCATCACTAACAGAAATGCATGCGAAAATGAAAACGCAATATTGCCTTTCAACACACGGCTCAAAGACGAGAGTTAAAGATCCAATATTTAATATACAATATATTATAATAAAACAATACTAGTAAAAAACTTTTTACAAAAAAAAAATATACAACCGATTTCCATGTAAAAAAAAAACACACAAAAAAGTGCAATTTAGTACATTTTGATTCAAGTTGGGAAAGTTTGTCATTGCAGCCGAGGCAAAATTCACCAGAGCCATACAGGCGAGGGTGTTATGGAGCCAATTGCTGCAGTGACAAATCTCCACGTGTATCAAACGACGTTTACGAAGAAATACAATGAAACATCCACCAATAATCTATCTTCTATCGGAAGATTACGACGCATTTTTGTTTATATTGTACTGAAGAAAATTTTCCAAAGTTACCTAACAATTTACTTTTGTTTTGATGGCTGCAGGCTATCGCAAGTATTTTTTACCTCAATCACATAATCTGGCGACGTAGCATCTAAAGGATTCTCTACAAATCTTCTTTTTCATAACTACTGATCACAAATTAATATTAAAGTTAGTTAATATTAGGTGTAATTTTTTTCCGCGCATAACCTTTGCAGGTTAAAAGAGAAGCAAAGGTATCAAACCGTATACATCCTAATATTAAAAATATAAAAATTCAAATATTTTTGAATTTAGAACACATATAATTATTAATTTGTTGGTACTTGCGTAATCATGTCTATTTATTATATTCTGTTCAAAAACACAATTTAAACATTAAATATTAAAACCTTAAAAATATCCGCCTCTTTGTTTTAAAAAATAATAATAATTACCCTTGACCGTGACGAAATAGGAATGAAAAAAGCCCTGTTTTGATAAATTAAAAAAGCATGCGGGTGATAAACATGCCATATTAAACCTAATCGTAGTGCGATAAGAGGCAGTTTCCGAGTAAGTGTATTGAATAATAACTTTAATTTAGGAAGTCGGTGTTTCTATAATACATAGTTTGGTCTTTTCGTTATTAAAAACCGACTTCCTAAATTGAGGAGCATGACGTAAAATAATAATAAGCGATGGATATCTTTTTATTTCAGAATTAATTAACTTTGGAAATCTGTTGAAAAAATCAAAAACATAGATAAACAATAAAAGTGTCTAGAGATCAAACACATTTTGGCCAATAACTTTCTGCGAGTATAGTTAATATATATTTTTTTTTTATTTAAAAGAAAATTGGACTTCGAACTATGATCGAACAATGACGGCATGTTTGGCGTAGTGGTTTAGCGATTGACTGCTGCACTGTATGTCGCGGGTTCGATTCCCGCACGGAATAAATATTTGTATGTCCTCATCTATATAGGCTGACTGGTAATTAGTGAACGACTACAATCACGTGTTTAAGTATCGTTCACTAATTACCCAGTCACCCTATGAAAAATGAAAAAAAAAAAAAATGAAAAATGTTTTATTCATTAACAGGATACGTTTAACAACATTCAGGTTGACCTCTCCTTTTAAGTGTGAAAACACCTGTGCCAGGAGAGGCCGCACTCCCATAACTTGATTACATTTATATTATATCTTATTACTTATATTAAATCTATTTGAGTAAATTATCTATAATTTAATCAACAGTGAACTAAGTCTATTACGTGCGCGCACACAATGTGCGCACGTGTGTGTGCGAGCGTGATTTATGGTGTTTATGTATGTGATGTGTGGAGATGTTTATCTGTGTGTGTGTCAGTGACTGTGTTTATGTATATGTGTGTGTGTGTGAAAGTAGCTGTATATATATAAATATAACGAGTAATAATTTGTGTATTAATCTTTTATTTTGTTTTATACATACATATATATATCTTTATTTTTATAAATACATACAAGCGTATATATGACATATAAAACATTGTTTACTACTTAATAATATGGACAATTATATTTTCTGTAGCAACATAGTCTAGAGTTTTTAGCCAAACTGTTACTATCCGTTTACATTCCAAAGTAGTTTTTGTGTATATTTTAAGAATTTTATTAATGTTGTTATATATACATATGCGAAGATTGATTTAAATATTGGTGTCTAGCGAAATAAGTTCTACATACACGTGTTTTAGTTACTATGTCATTTCGTCTTTTTGTTAATATAGTGGGATCAACTGGAAGCGATTTATGTTTTTTTAGAATGACATGTAGGATATATAATTTACGTATAGTTAATAGGTCGGCTATTGAGTAAAGAGTAGCTGTAGGAAACCTGAGATTTTTAAAAAACATAACTTTCAGAAGTATCCTTTGAGAACGTTCTACCTCGAGAAATTTGATTTTCGATGCACCTCCCCACACTGGAATGCAGTAGATCATGATCGACTGAGCCAAGGCAACATAGACCTTCTTTAACAGTTCAACGCCAGCCGAATGTCTGAGGATCTTAAAGATCCAGATCAGCTTCCTGACTCTTCCACCGATTAGATCAATCTGAGAGTGCCAAGACAATCTCTCGTCAATCACAATTCCCAAATATTTTGTGGTTTCGACCTGGTTTATTGTAGGGCAATTGCAGTTGTTAGTAATACTTAGGCAGCTATGTATTTTAAGACTATACTTGGGGTGAGGTTGAGTTCTACTGTTAATTGCAAAACACATATAGTTGGTCTTTGTAGTGTTTAAGGTTAGCAAATTTTTCCTCAGCCACAGGGCAGTGGTAGCCAGAGCAGATTCAGCATCCCTCTTTATGCAGTCCCAAGATTTCCCTGTTATAACCATGGCAGTATCGTCAGCATAAGAAAAAACCTTAGTATTATTGGCTTTTAAATTGCAAAGATCATTTATGTAAATTAGAAATAGTGTTGGCCCCAAGACTGAACCCTGGGGCACTCCGAAAGTGTGTTCAGCTTCTGCACTCACAAATTTCCCAACCTTAACCCTCCGAATCCTCCCTCTCAGATAATCCTGAAGCAGATCCAAAGCAGTGCCTCTAATTCCAATGTTTTCTATTTTTTAAGTTTACCCTATATATAGATGGTCCGGGTCTGGGTGTTGTGTGTATGAATTTACACGTTTGTGAATACACCCTCGATACAGGACTAAATCCTAATATGGAAAAAAGCTTCAAAAATTTTAAAAATCTATGATGTCTTCCGCATGATGCAGGTCCCGGAGGCATGCCCCGCTTAGGCGGGCGGTGTCCCGTGGCGGCGATCGGTGGCAACGACATCTTACACCGTACCCTTTTACAGACCATAGTCCGAAGCGAGAAGGAATGGCAGGCGGCCGCACGCGTGATGAAACGGTCATCTTCACGTCCCAGCCGCGGACCCCGACCTCGACTTTGCACACGCGGCAAAAAAACCGGGCAAGTGTGAGTCCGACTCGCGCACTGAGGGTTCCGTATAACTAGATTGCTAGGATTGAGAAGGATTACCAAGTGCTACTCAGTTATGAAAATTATAGTGCGGGTAGTTGTTTTAACCGTAAATCTATGCTGCGTGGTGGGTCCTTAATTTTAGTAAAGCAACGTAATGACATAGTTAGCTTGTCTATTGAACATTGCATTGAACTGTCCTATGTTGAGCTAGATAAGCATATTATAGTGTGTGTGTACAGACCCCCGAACCCTCAAAACTTTAGTCTATTTGAATCAACAATGGAAGATATTATAGCAAAACTTGCAGATAGTAATAAATCCGTAATTATTTGTGGAAATAGGGACAAATTAGATCAACCACGATTCAGATTGGCTAAAGTACATAGTTCTTTTAAGGGCTACTGTATACAATTTTATAATAAAATACCACTTGAGATTCTTAATCTCAATGAGTCAAAATTTAAAACATGCATTAAACGCACACTATGTAGACAAGCTATAAATTGTAAGATTATCTCCTAGATAAAAATGCTTGGCTAAATGCCTGTCCAGCTCCACGTACACAGCCATTTTTGTCTAATTAGTTTTTTAAATATATAAATATACAAGATGAAATGACCCTTTTTGTATTGTTATTTTCGATATAGTTTTTTTTTTAAATTTGTTTATTTTAATGAAGCTTTTGACAATTGATTATTTATTGTATTTGGAACCAATAGCATTGTATAATGTAGAAGCACTATTTTAAAATTTTGTGAATGTGAAGTACCATCATCATCATACCATGGAGCTCACTCAAATGTCTCGCTGATGGTGGCACGTGTAATTGGGTCATTCAGTTCCCTTCATTATGGTTAAGCTGAGTGGGGCTGGTGCACGCGTCATGCTCGTGAACGGGCGCCATCAGTTGAGACTGGTCATCTCTTAGCTGCCAGTGGCTTATTTCAATTTCTGTTTAAATTTTTGCAATTATTAATTGCGTTCATTATTTATCTACATTGTGCTCACATAATAGAAGCGACATGAATTATGTAACCAAGAATTATGTAAATAATAATATGATTTAAAAGAGTGTCCATGGAGTTTCTTGCATGTTCTTCTCCATAGAGATCTACGCTTTGGAACGTGCAATTTAGCTTCAGTTTTTTTTTTGGACTGACCTACATTTTGACACTTCAAAAGTGCCTGTAATTCGTCTATTTGAAATAAACGCTTCTGATATCTGATTTCTGACTACTTATGAAAACAGTTCAATTTCCTAATTGCAAAAAAGGTTTCTTTTTGGTTACTACCAGTTTTCAGATATTTTCCTATACTTGTGCTATGAGACCCTGCTTCATGCCAAAAGAGAATGCCCATACCACGCACCATATTGTGTCACAAGTTATTAATAACAAAAATAATGTTTTATTTATTCCACCAGATAAGTACTCTTTATTGAAATAAAATACATAAATAACTATTTAAATTATATCTACACATGTACAGACGCCAGCACGTTAATCTACCCCAAGCTGTCAAATTTTACAATTGAACATTAACCTTCTGGTATTGTAATAAGGTCGAAAATCTATTAAAGAAATTTGACAGATTGAAATAGGTTGATGTGCTGGCGTCTGTACAAAACCTTACAACCTTACCTTTATTTATTTGTATAATTTACTAATTTTTAACCGCTTCTTTATCCACATTAAAAAATATCATAAAAATCATATTTAATGATTAAAAATTCCTACTTCCTATCATTTGGTCATTTCCGAAATCCTTACATTCCGATTACAGTTGTCAGTTATTTTCGTAATGTAAACAAAGAGCTATCACATTTATACTTTAAACTAAATATCAGTAATAATGCAATACACTATTCTGTAAATTTGCCTAAAAGGCTTACCTATATGTCTAGTATACTAATTATAATAATCACGACCGTAATAAATTGCTATCAAGCCTTTTATAACTTTTTTGAATATTTCACAATATTAACAAAAAAAGTTAACTCTTGAAAGTAAATTTGGTTAGACACAAGTTGGTACGGATTCACATACAAGTTTGGGCAATCTCTTTTCAGGGTTCTAGGTCAACGGGAAGTACTCTATGAATTTTGAATTCTTTGAGATGGTCGAAATAATACGTTATTAGCGACATAAACGGCCGTATCTTTTTTTTCGTTACCTCAGTAGTTTGATTTTTTCACATCTTCAACGGACCGCAGATTTGAGTATATGCCTATATGGTTTTAATTTCAACTCGATACCTCCACGCGTTCCCGAGATAAAGGGTCTTGACAGATAGACAGACAGACAGACAACAAAGTGATCTTATAAGGATTCCATTTTTTCCTTTTGAGGTACGGAATCCTAAAAAGGACTGTGACTACCATTTTTCTATGGTAGTCTCAGTAACCTAACCTACCCTAAGCCTTTCAATTGCAGCCAAATACCTGGGCGTCTAGGATAAGCAGTTGAACTGATGCACATGGACTACACAACTTAAAAAAATAAAAAAGCCCGACAGCGTAAAAATAACTGTTTTTTATCTTTATTTAAAGAGCTTTTTCGCTGGTGCGAATATGACACTCTGTAGGAAACCATAATTATGAAATAAAATTAGTGTTAGTTTAAAAAAAAAATAACTAGGTCCTGGGACGGTTTTTCAGAACAAACTTAACAATATTAATTATAAGGACTATTTTGTCTGATAAAGGGTTCGATAAATTAATGTTATGTATGCCAATTTGTGCTCTGAGCGATTGATTCCGAAATAAAAAGTGAAAAGTAAAAAACAAGTTCAGTCCAGTAGAGTAGAAACCAACTCAATTGCATTACTTTCACACATATAATAAAACTTAATATATAATAATTTCTAATTCGGAATATACACCACTATTTTTTAATTAGTGCAAATACTTACAGGGCTTATTAGAAAAGGTCTTGTTATTTTTTAAGTAAAGTCTCAATAAATAATATTCATAAACAGCAGAGTTATGAGCGTTTGTTGATATCCCAAAATCACACTCAATTTATGAAAACATTGTACAGGTTATTGTTTATGAATGAAAAAATGTCAATAAAACGGTGCTCACACTGGAGCCCCGTAGAGGGCCATGGACCGAATGATTCCCGCGTAGAGCCTCCGGCAGGAGGCAGCAGTTGCGTAGTCCATGCGGGTTATGCGGGTGCAGTATCTGCAGTGGCATCAGCCATCGCTGTTCGAGCCATCTCATCCTCCAGTTAAGTCATATCAATGTCAGTCGGTGTCGGATTCGGAGTCTCTGTACTGTTGGCCCTGACGTCTGTGGGATGTGTCCTGGGGTAGAAGCGAACGTAGATCACCCAAGTAGATACAATATGCATCGCTACAGACCTGTAGCGACATCTATGATGCCACATAAGAACTACAGGAATCTTGTATCGCGCAATCAATGTTCTCCGCACGATTTGAATATATACGACAGCCCGAAATCATCTATTGGGCAGTTGCCCACCACAGGTTGAAAGGAACCTCCTAACAATACGAGCCGTGTCCAGGAGTACCGCTTTCTGAATCAAGCCCTTGATCCAGCCGCCTAACGAGAGCCTCCTAAGGTGTTGGTCGAGGCTCTTGGCTATTAAGCCATTACCCGACACGACTATCGGTACAATGATCGCCGAATCCACTTCCCACATGTCGACAACCTCGCGAGCCAAGTCAATATACTTGATTTGTTTATCTTTCTCGGCTTTCACGAGGTTCTCGTCATGCGGAACGGATATGTCAATTATTTATTTATTATTATTATTTAGTACAGATAAAGACGTGATTATAATTCTGTAAATAAATACGTATTACGCCCACCAATCATAGATTTAATTAACAAACAACTCCCTGCAAAAGGTATTCATGACCGTCCCCCATATGGGAAGAGCATCGCCGTGTCCTCGTGGGGGCGATCGGCGGCGATCTCTCGCGCCGGGGCTTGGTTTAAGCCATGCTCCGGAGTGAGGAGGAGTGGCAGGCGGTCGCCTCCTTTTGCGAAGCAGTAATGTTAGCAAAGGAGGAGGCCGACCGCATTAGGCAAAAGCGCACACGCCGCCGCCGCCGCCGGGATTCCGATCCCGATTTCCGGCCACCGTAGGCGCGGGCTCGCGGAGCGCACTGTTCCCGCGCGCCTCAAGGAGTTGTCAGCAAACTGTAGGGGTCCAGCAGGGCCGAAGCCTATTGGGGCCAAAGGTTATGTGAGAATGTCACCACGGGCCCCGGGACAAAGGCAATGAAGGTAGGTTTTTAGTCAGTAAGAGTCTGACACTATTAACCGCCCCACCCAAGGGCGGGATTTGTCATTGGATGATTTTACCTACAATAAAAAAAAAACCCCCATAAGGAACAAAGAGAATATAAGCACTAATGGAATCTTAATATTCAATGTTAGCCTGAAGTCACATTCACACATAATAAAGTGCTACAAGCATCGATATTTGATTTAATCTAAGGCTACAAGGATATTTATGTGTCGATGCGACGAGAGGCTAAAATAATTATTCACCAAAAGTTATACTATATGCTAGGGTCAACTTTGTAATCTACAATAATAAAATAATCTTGTATACCTATACTATTTCCATTGCCAAAGATTCCTGAAGCACAACACTAGTGCAACACATGATTGGCCAATAAATACATTTTTCTGTGTGGCGAGTTACAACCAATCACACCTCTAGGTTGCAATCATGTAAATATATTTTGACCAATTAACTACCGCGGCGTGTAATTTCGTGGATATTACAGTATTTATGTCAAATTGACAACTTTGACAAGTGTGCCTGAGTGTGTCAAAGCCGAAAGTTTGAATCAGCTTATTGAATTTAGAATGGAAATGTTATAATTATAATTAAGCTTGATCTTGTTTGTCTATCATTTTGGGATTGTCAGTGACAGTGGAATTGACGAATTGAAGGAGGTTATCTTATTACCGTAGATCGAGTATACTTTTTCTACGTTTAATACTTGTTAGCTAACTCCAAAAGAAAACAAACGAATTGTGAAAATATACCAATTTAAATTAATTAAAAAATACCTGAATGTCAACATGTCTTCTCAATTAATTGACAAATTTAAACAACTAGATGCCTATGCAAAAACCCTAGAGGATTTTAGAATAAAAACCACCACCGGCGCAGCAAGTAAACAAATCATTAATTCATTATTTTCCTTTTTATATATTGCAATTATTAAAATTTTACCTATCTTTATCCTTACATTGCAGTTACTGTAACCGGTGGGCTGATTATGGTGTTACTGTTCCTCTCAGAACTGTATACTTATATGTCTCCCAATATTTCGGAGGAATTGTTTGTAGACACTTCAAGAGGTCATAAACTACGAATTAATTTAGATATCATTGTTCCAAGAATCTCATGCAGTTGTAAGTATTTAACTATAATTATATCCAATATTATATCTCTTAAACAACTGTAATTCTGCTTAAATGTAAATCACAAACAACTGTACTGCTGGATCAATTTTGATGAAATTTTGTGTGTGTGTTTGAAGAAGACCCCTGGATGCTTTAGATTCATATTCAAGCCTGGCAGGTGGCACTGCAATAGCAGTACTAACAGACAAATTTTTGCCATACCGGGGAAATCAAAGTCAGGTCTGCTACTAGTGATAAAAAATTTAAGCCTCCAACAAACACAATAGTCTTCTAAGTAGACTGGGAGAGAATGCCTAAGCCATGTCAGCACACAACAGTGCCGGCACAGTATCGACACATACCGATCAGTAACATATCTATCAGTGTCAGTGAAAAATGATATTGTAGAGACTGGCCTATTAGTCTAGTGGTTAGTGGCCCTGACTGCTATACCGGAGGTCGTGGGTTCAATTCCCATCCAGGACAAATGTTTGTGTGATGAGCACCATCATTTGTTCTGTGTCTGGGTGTAATTTATCTATAATATGTATGTATTTAGAAATATATAAGTATGTTTATCAGTTGTCTAGTACCCATAACTCAAGCTCTGCTTAGCTTGGGACTAGTCGGCGTTGTGTGATAGTTGTGAAATATAAAAAAAAAAATGTATAACGCTATCCATACTCGTCAGTGAATGTCACTGAATGGTATCAAAAGACTTATAATCAAAAGGGTAGAAGACCAAGTCTTCAGACAGTGATGTCTAAAGACTTGGTCTTCTACCATTTTGATTTTGTTTATAATGAAGTGGCAAAAAGAGTCTCTCAGATGAATGCCATAAATCAAAGATGTTTTAGAACAATCCTGTATGTATAAAAGTATTTATTTATCCAATGACAATTTATTGTTTCTGCCCTATAGCCAGTAGGTACAGTCCCTGATACAACATGTAAGTGCATCTCTCTTGTGGTTTGTCTCAGGCAATCTTTGGTCAATGTACTCAATGTAATTATGGTATTGAAGCTGTTGTTCTCAGAATTTAATTGGTGAACAATTTTCTCGTCTGGCGGTAAATGTTAGGTTAAATAAATATGGCTAGGTAGATAGCTATACCTACCTAGTTCTAATCCTTTGGGCACGCATTAATTATGCAGGGCACGCCTGCTGGCTCAGATTATTATTTGAAAAGTTAGGAAATCATCCAATGATTTCTCCCGCTCTAGGGTGGAGTGTAGGGGCGTGTCAAACTTTTACTGTTTAAAATCCACTCCAATTTTTTCTTGTTTGCCTTGCGTTCCAAAACTCCGGGTTTTGCTTTCAGAAGCAAACCTATGGCCCACGTACGCTTCGGCCCCGACGGGCCCTTATGTGACGCTGACATCTCCATCAGGCGCGTGTGGAATACTTCGCGCCATCAAGGACTCGGGCTCGGTCGGCTACTGGACAGCTGGTCAAACGGTTACTGGACAGCCGGACGGCGAGCTACCCATTGCTCGTCATCCGCAAATCCACACCTACGACGGTTGGAAACCGGGATCGGTTGGGACAGTCGCTGTCGCCATTTCACCATGAGATCCCGCCGGAAAACCGTCCGCCATGCCGCCGTGATTTGTCGCACTACAATTAGGTTTGGCTAAGATGCCATTAAAAACTCGAACATCCATCGCGGTCAACTTCAACAACATTAAAATGAATCTTCTCTTTGTACCGGACACATTACGATGAGACTTTTAAAAGGTGCAATAATTGAAAGAATGTGGAAAATCCATCCGTCCATCAACGATTTAATCACTACTTACACATGCCCTCGCGCTCCGCCCTAGAGGGAAAAAAAGCATCAGATGGTCTCCCTCCTAAAGTACTAGTTAATATTATGTTTTTTTAAATGCAATCGGATTATTTTTACGACTCTTTAAAGTCCCGTAGCAGTACCTGGGTTAAAAAATATCATACAACAACAACAAACAATTAATTTTAGTACGAGTTGTTTAATAAAGACATTAATTGTTAGTTACCTATTGAAACCTGTCACTTTGCAATTACATAGTGAAACTTATCCACAAGAGTTTGCTTCTTCAATGAGTCGTTATCTTGAATGGCTTTAAAGGAATGTTACCTTGAAACTAGCTCAATAGCACCTATTGTTTGCTCAAAATCAATATTAACAAAGACCAAAATCATGAAATTATAAAGTACGCAATTTATAAATAAAAAATAAATTGCAAGCAGGACAGATCAAGGTTTCTCTAACATCAAGACAAATATATTTTTTTAATATTACTAATTCTATTTCAGACTTAGTACTTGATGCTATGGACTCATCAGGAGAGCAGCATCTGCAAATGGAACAAAACATCCACAAGAGGCGACTAGATCTGGATGGCAATCCTATTGAAGAACCAAAAAAGCAAGAAATTGCAACGTCGACTACAGTAAGATTATTGAATATATTTTTCTGACCTGTCCATTTAAACTTTGCACAATTATATTTTATAATTGTGCAAAGTTTAAATGGATAACGCGATTCCTTGGTTCAGTCTACTTCAAATTTTGCATGAACATTGATGGAAGACGAGTTACGTCATTTATTGAAGTGCATCCCCTAAAAACAAGAAGTTAAAAAGGGGTAGAAAGTTATGATAATATAGATACAAGAAAGAAGATAGAAGATTAGAAAATTAATAACGTAAACAAAAAAAAACGATTAAAAATCCTATTAGATCCATTTTTGACTTCTACGCGAACGGAGTCGCGGGTAAAAGCTAGCCGTTAATAAAATTCCATATATTTATTTATTACAATTACTCTTTAACAGCTAAAACCAATACATGCAGAGAGTTTATATATATTATTGCTAAATAATTACAATTGGAATTATGTTTTAAAAAATAACATAACATTATAAAATTAAACAAAGCACAATACAGAGAACATAGTCTTTATATAATAATCTATAGTTAGTCTTCTCCCTAAAATGCAGACGCTTTAGGATTCCTGTATACGAGCCGCCGCCACACCGTTGCCGTTCTGTTACCACGCCTCTAAGCTTTTTTTTAATGTTGGAAATCATCTAATGACTTCTTCCGCTCTAAGGTGGAGTGAGAGGGCGTGTCAAACTTACACTGACTAAAAAAAAAAAAAAAAACTTCCTGTTTCTTCTTTGCCTAGCGTTCCAGGACCCCGGGTTTCCCCGACAGTCCCTGTCATCAATATGAAATGTATAGAACTGGTCAACACGAATCGAATCTAATGAGCCTAAAATCGATAGGTTTACTAATAGGCATTCCAAAATTCCATCAGCCAGCTCCCAGTTCTAGCATCAGGTGCTAAACATCATAAGAAATGTATAGCACTAGTTAAGGCGAATCTAATGACCCCATAATAGGTTTACTATGTTAATAAGCAATCTAGGGTTCTTACCTTCGAGCTTCATCATCAGACCAGCTCAATGGGACCAGATTGTACACGAGTATTTCAAATATTAGATTACACATATGTTTAAAATAAAGTAAACACCCATTAATTTTTTTAAAACCCTACAGCAGTTAACAAACGAGCTGAAGACCTTGAACACCTGCACAGATCTTCATAAATTGTAGCAGAACCATCATCAACCTAGAACCATCTCGATTAAGCCAGCTTTCAAACAAAAAAAAAACGCATCAAAATCGGTTCATTCGTATGGGCGCTATGATGCCACGGACACAGACAGACAGGTCAAACTTATAACACCCCTCTTTTCCGTCGGAGGTTAAAAAAACAAAGTGTATCAAGGGCATCTAATGTCCGTTGCCATGTACCCAGCTGCTGAGCAAGCCCTCTTCGACTCACACTGGTTGTCAACAGCGTAACTCAGCAGTTATATGCAAACTGCAAAAACCTGCACACTCAAATAAATCCATTTCTTTTTTTGGGTTCCGTAGCCAACTAGTTTGGCTAGGTTGTTCCGTATGGTGTCCGGACGTAAAACAATAACACCATCCCATCTCTTCCCGTGGGTGTCGTAAGAGGCGACTAAGGGACATACCAGAGAATGGGCAGCAGCATTCTCTGTGCATTTTAAAAACCTTGCAACACAGCGATTGCCAACCCGACTGCCAAGCGTGGCAATTATGGCAAACCACCCCCCCCCCCCCCCCCCCTCAAACATGAACAGCACAACAGAAGGATGGCCCCTAGTGCCCGGCAGCCCGCCTACCCTTGATTCCGGTAGTGGTCAAGGCCACGACGAGGCAAGGGGTGCGAAGAATCTCCGGATGGGATCTTGCTACCCATTTATAAAACGACTAGAACTATTTCCGGGAGGGTGTCCAGCAGTCCCAGGGTGGTGTCGGGTTTTTCGTCTACGAGTCCCCAGTGAGCAATGTAGTGAAGATCGAGAGTGTGTCGACCAGGGTGGCGTACCTTATACTCCAGAGTATCAAGATATTCGTTGAAGGTCATACAGGTTTACGCCCCGACCTCGACACACCCCGACGAGGAGGTAGAGACCATGTATAAGGATGTATCCAGAGCCATGCATGGTTATAGACTCACTTCACCGTGGTCATGGGGGACTTTAACGTGAAACTGGGCAAACAAAGCGGTGACGAGCTGCGAGTGGGGCAATTTGGATTTGGACGTCGGAACCACCGGGGACACCTACTGGCTAGTTTTATGGAGAAGGAGGGCCTCTACATGATGAACTCCTTCTTCAGGAAACTTGAGCATAGGAAGTGGACCTGGCAAAGTCCTGACGGTGCAACTAAATAGAAATGAGATCGACTTTATCTTGTCGACGAAAAAGCAAATATTCAATGATGTCTCTGTGATCAACGCAGTGAAAACTGGGAGTGATCACCGTATAGTGAGAGGCACATTGAATATTAATATTAAGCTTGAAAGGTCTGATGAAGTCTACGCTCCGTCCAGCACAGATTCAAATCCAAAACCCCGAGAGCTTTCAGCTCGAAATTCACAATCGTTTCGAGTGCCTAGGAAGCTCCGTGGACGAATATAACGATAGGTTCGTGGAAACTGTCCATACGTTCGGGTCTAAGTTTTTCAAGACTCACCGTACACATAAGGACAAAAGGCTCTCTGATCCGACTGTGCTAATGAAGAAGAGGCGTGAGATGATTCTGCAGTCTTCAGATGATTCGTGCCAATAACGACAGCTTAATAGATAGATCTCGAAATCTTTTAAACGCGACCTTCGCCGCTTTAATCCCGCAAGGATTAAAGACGCGATTCAGCGGAATAAGGGCTCTAAAGTGTTTGCACGGGATCTGTCTATTGGGCAAAGCCAGCTCACGAAACTGAAGACCAACGATGGCAGAGTCATATCCGCCAAATCGGAGCTTCTAAAAGAGATCGAGACTTTTTATGGACAGTTATACACGTCTGTCACTAAACCCACTGCGAATCTAGCAAACGACCTAAGAGCTAGATTGATCCGACACTATACCGAAGATATCCCGAACTTCAGCCTGTACGAGATTAGGATGGCTCTGAAGCAGCTGAAAAACAACAAGGCGTCGGGTGTTTCGTATTTATCTTTTTTATTATGGGATGAGCGTTTTCGCGTTAACCCTAGGGATTGCAAAATCCCGATTAACCGGATTTTTAGAAGTTTTGAGTTGATTTGATAAAACTGAAATAAAACAGGATAAATTATTGAAAATATGTATTTATTCGCTCAATTCGCTGCTCGACAGAATAAAATCAACTGAAATAATCAACAAAACTTTTGGGCATCAGTCATTTTTCACGTTATAAATTCAGATAAACATAATATAACATATTCATAAACTTTAGATAATTAAGGTAAAAACATAAACTTAAGACAATTAAGGTACTGGGCACGTCATAATTATGGCGGTAAGTCCCTCTTTGAGGAGTGGCTGGAAAGACCCCACGGCGTCCTCACCTTTCGAATGATGCAGGTTCGGGAGGTTCATGAACCGGACTTTGTGGAAGAAACGCCCGGGTGTGTCACCACTGCTTGGACCGCCCGTAGGACACGGAAGAGCACACAATAGGGGTGTGCCCCGCGTAGGACGGTGCGGTGGCAAACGGCTAGCATAGCTCAGAGGTGTGATGGCGGAACGATGACGGCGTGGTAACAGTTATAGGTTTAAATATATATTATAATAATAAAATTATGTTGTAATAATAAAATTAATCAAAAATCCATAAAATGGGGCACAAAGGACCACACAAATCGTTGAGATCGTCGATAGACTATTTGCTATAACTTTTCTCCTTGTGTGTAGTAATTGTTACTAACATTATATTTTAGGTGAAACAAAACACTTCTGAAGTCGCAGTTATAACTTGTGGAAGCTGCTATGGAGCAGCGCTTAATGAGTCTCAGTAAGTTAATAAGTAATTAATCAACCAAATGTAACTCTTTAACTCTTTTTTAATAAAACTAATGTTATAATTGTTTTCTGAAATTACTTCAAAAATCTAAAAGTACTTAAAACATACATTGACATTTTCATGAAGTTCATATTTTCTAAAAGATCCACTAAAATTCTTTAATTTATGTTAGAGAAGCCAACGTCAATTTTTTCTCTATTCTGAAATATTGGGGTAAACGTATATTGACATCATTAGCTCGAAGAGCGAAAATATATCCGAGGGTTTTCACGAAACGTTAGGCGCTCCATAAACCTACAATAATATTGCGCAATATGTTTAATTGTACAATATTATTTAACGTGTAGAGATAGTATTGAAACATTGCGCAATAATTCAACAAAAGTTTGAGCTTGCTTAAATTTTATTGTGCAACATACCTAGGTGTATTGCTATAGTTCCCTAAGAGCCAACTTCCTAAATTCACGATCCGATATTCAGGAGCCGATTTAGAAAAAGTAAATCAGTCGCCGGAGCTCCTGATTACACGTTCACTGATTCAGGTTACTAAATCAGTCGATAAGGTCGAACAACGGTGACGGACGTGTCGAGTGAAAAGAAGTATGAAAAAATGGCCACAATATTATCGAAAAACCAAAAATAATGTATGTAGTATTCATAGCCTTAGCCGTTGCCCGCCTAGAAATTAATGAGATATTTTTATTAATTCATTATTCACCAAGAGGACGCCGGCGTCCGCACACCTATTGTCTTTCTATTGTGTCTCTAATTACGCGATTCAAAAGGAAGAAGAAAAGAGATTCTTTTTTCTTTTGATTAAGAGATTCTTTTTAGACGGGCTTGTTAGTCTACTGGCCGCCTGACTGCTATGTCGAAGGTCGTGGGTTCGATTCCCACCCAGGAGAAATGTTTTTGTGATGAGCACCATCATTTGTTCAGTGTCTGAGTAAAATCCTACTTCCTACTAATATTATAAATGCGAAAGTTTGTGAGGATGGATGTATGTTTGTTACTCTTTCACGAAAAAACTACTGAACGGATTTGGATGAAACTTTACAGTAATATAGGTTATTCATCAGAATAACACATAGGCTACAATTTATAATGATTTTATGTAGTTTTGGTCATAATATGACGATACGTGTCAATTAAGTCGGAAAAAAATCTTCCATCTGAGAGCTATCTTGGCGTGCGCTGCCTAAACCAATGGAGTTACATAAAGATGATGTACCGCAGGATTGTTTGTCTTAAGTAGATCTAAATAAAAGTCCGCGACAGCATATATCTACCTTTTATGTGCAAGCCAGTACAACCAAAATTGTGAACCATAAATCTAATTAAATTTGGTACTATTTTACAATGCACATTTAGTATATAATTATCAAACTCTTATCAAAATGAATACATTTCTCGCATTAAGTATTTAATGTAGATAAACTTTGTCTTTCACACTAAGTAATTTGGCCGAATAGTTTAAAATTTATCACGAAATGATTGACTTGAACGGAGCGCCTAACGCCGCGGCGGCGGCCGCAGCACGGGCGGAGCGCGATGCGGCGTCGCAGTCGCGGGGGAAGAAGCACAAATCGAAAGGCGTACTGAGTGCGTGCAAAGCGTAGATAAAAACATAGTTAAAAAAATACAACGAGTATTTCACGACCATAACATTTTGGTGCATGAATTTAAAACGGCGAGAGATAGAATGATCAATGACAATAATTTCAAGGTTGTGATTCACCACGGTTTATGAGATACAGCCTGGAGACAGACAGACAGACGACGGAGGCTTAGTAATAGGGTCCCATTTGACCCTTTGGGTACGGAACCCTAAAAACCGCAGCAAAATCCGTTGCGTAGTTTAAAAAAAATTAAGCATTCATAGGGAAAAAGAAAGCTTCTTTGTTTTATACTATGTAGTGATTAAATGCAAGTAACATTGGTCCGACCTGTTTAGTTGTCAGTGTTTAGTAATCCGTTTGTGCTGGATAGGATAATCTCAAGCCTACTTTTTATAAACACACCATACAGGTAAAGATTGATGAAGAAACCACTGGACTTAGCATTTTGAAATTTGCAGAGTTCTATTATAGCTTAAAATAATGAGCACTTAGAAAGGAATTCAGATAACTCCACCCTCAAGAGATACCCTCTAAATATTAGGTATAGGAGTTCAAAGATTGTATGGAAACTAATTTTGAAGTTAGAAATCTGGGATGTACGATGTGAAGGTACATTAAAAAAATATCAGTATTTTAAAAAAAATGTCACGTAACTTAATGTGGCAGACCAAATTCTACGCGAGCGAAGCCGCGGGCAAAAGCTAGTTTATCTATAATATGAAACATGTACTTGATTGTAGATAACATGTATGTATTTAGAAATATATAAGTATATTTAGATGGGTCTAGATGGGGCACTGTGTGATAATTGTGGAATATTATTAGGTATTTCGTTTATTAGGGTTCCGTACCTCAAAAGGGAAAAAACGGAACCCCCAACTGATCGAATGCAATTACAATGCGGTCCAAAAGAGAATAGGATCGATTGCCATGTTGTGACGTCACGTCGAACTGTCAAATTGAAGAAATTGGGTACGGCGAGCAAAAAAAATTTTTTTTTAATTTAATTTATTTACGAATCGTGAACGAATTTTTTTTTATCAGAATTCAGTTCTTCAATTTTTCTCATCTCAGCGTCACTGTGTGAAGTGTCTGATTAGTGGCAAATGGAAGAAGAAGGCGAATTGTTCCTAACAATGGAAATAAGAAAGAAAATAGTTTTTATTTTTAACTAATTATGACTTAAAACAATATAATTAGCTAATTTATATTAAACAATAACGTTTTTACTTCACCTAGACTTAACTAAGACTACGTAATACAAAGCAAAAAAAACCCTTTATTGATACGCAAATAAGATTTTTTTGCAAACCGTACTTTTCACTCAACATTTGACTGATCGAGGTTATTGGCTTTCCTATTCTTATTTGGAACGCATAGTACATGTAGGTAGTTTGTACGCAACGACCGACAACTACCTACAGGTCATTGGACTCGCTTAGCTGTTGTTTACTTAAAGAAATTAATTTCGTAGAGTTTTAGAAAAAAACTACTTTATTTTTTTATTTTATCTTTATCTTATTAAGCTAAGTATATAACTTTTGTTTTCTCTTTTAGCAAAAAATAAAGTTTGTGTAGGTAGGTAAGTGGACTAGGTACCTACTTTCTTTGTGTTTGCCTTGCCCTCAACGAGTCGAAGCCCTTTC
Source organism: Leucania comma (assembly GCA_958295575.1). NCBI lineage: Eukaryota > Metazoa > Arthropoda > Insecta > Lepidoptera > Noctuidae > Leucania > Leucania comma. The sequence goes on from OY282468.1 coordinate 12,755,691, forward strand.
CAAACCTAGATCTGCTAAAATGTCGCGGTTTGTCATATTCTAAGGCCATTTCAATTTTCGTACCAGATGTTGCAATACATGTGATGAGGTGAAAGAAGCATACAGATTAAGACGATGGGCTTTACCCGATTTAACTTCAATAGAGCAATGTAAAAATGACGACTCCATTGAAAAAACTAAAATGGCTCACAAAGAAGGCTGCCAAATCTATGGATACATGGAAGTTAACAGAGTAAGTATTATTATCAATTATTATTATAATCATACATCTAGGCACTCAAGGAAATTAATCGTAACAAAATTTATGAATTTGTCTAGGTAAGTATGTGTCAGATAGTTTCAGCAAAATTTTCATTTACTGGAAATTGTTTTCAAAAGCAATAAAATGATTTCCTTATCTCTAAATTTCTAGAACTATGTAGACCAAACCATGTGATCAAATTGTATTTGAAGGACTCAAAAAATGCAATGACATGCAATATTACTATTAACTTATTATCTAAATAAAATTATAGTACCTATCTGTTTGTAATATCAAAATAACATGTTTTATTAAAAACATAAAAAATATAAACATTGATACGGGCTTTAAAAAAAATTAAAGTTTTTTACTGTCTTTTTGTTCCGGCTAACCTCCGAAAATACCAAAATCCAATTCTAGATATATCATAATATACATATTTTCCTCTCCCAGAGAGGAGGCCTGACTCCCAGCCGTGGAGACATAATAAGGCTGATGCTATGCTACTTTTACAACTTTTTTGTAACTGATATCAGACGAAATTGGAGTTTTGATCTGGGCTCAATAAATTCAAATTGTTTTTAGGGTTCCATACCTCAAAAGGAAAAATCGGAACCCTTGTAGGATCACTTTGTTGTCCGTGTGTGTGTCTGTCAAGGCCCTTTATCTCGAGAACTCCAGGAGGTATCGAATCGAGATTAAAACCATATACTCGGGTATCTGTCCCTTGAAGCTGTGAAAAAATCACTTCTAAGTTAACGAAAAAAAAAAGATACGGCCGCGGCCGGTTATATCGCAAAAAACATATGTTTCGATAATCAAGGGTATCAATATTCATAGGATACTTCCCGTTGACCTAGAAAACTGAAATTTGACATGAAGCAAGGTTTTATAGCACAAATATGGGAATAAATCTGAAAACTGAAAATAGTTCGTCATAAAAAAAATACTTTATAACGATTCGGAAAAATCTTCAGAGACTCGATTTGGGAATCGAATTATTTATAGAAGTTATTTTGTACGGAACCCTCAATGTGCAGATCCGACTCGCACTTGCCCAGTTTTTATTTTCACATAGGCGGGCCTATATTAAAATTCGAAAAATAGATTAGATGTAACCGTCTCCCAAAAAGCACTGTCATTGATTCGCTATTTACTGCATTTTATTCACTCACTCATTCATAATTGCTCAACTTAATTTACAATAAAAAAAGAGCTGATGTTTGTTGTTGTGCACTCGATTTGAAATAGTGTTTTTTATTTTTTGCATTCTAGGTTGGAGGAAGTTTTCATATAGCTCCAGGCAAAAGTTTTACAGTTAATCATGTACATGTCCATGATCTACAGCCATATTCATCATCAGTATTTAATACAACCCATTTTATTAAACATTTATCTTTTGGGAAGGATATTGAAGGTACTAACACAGCACCTTTAGATGGAATTAATGGTGTGGCCAAGGAAGGTAAGATTTTGTTATTAATTCTTAGATTATTTTATATTCAATTGTTTAATCAATGCTAAATAAAGTATAAGTAGAAATGTTTTCCGCACTATCTGTTAACAAATCATCTCACAATTACCCAAAACTTGTATACACACATAATTATCACTAATTTCAATATTCTAAGGAACATGTGTATTTATTAACTACGAAAGTTTAAAAACAATGTGAAGACATAAGTTACAATGATGCTACAATTTCCAGACTCACATAGGCTGTGAGAACCAGTAAAACCTACTTGTTAGACACTTTTTTATAGGTATTTGACTCTAGTGCTACAGGCAAAGAAAAAGAAGTTTTAAATAACAATATTTAATAACAAACTGTTAATGAACCATATAATATTATCACTACCTATTTAAAAAGAATAGACAGGTGCACACTAAGCACTATTATAAATTACTGTATGTATGTACAAAATTAATATTTGACCACCTTAACATTAACAACGAATCCCAGTACCGATGGCCATAAAAGTTCCGAAGGTTCCCCCACCTTGAAGCATAACTTTTCCAACAGAATGTACTAATTCTCTTCCTCTTGCTCCGTATCTGCAACAAACGTTAAATCAGTAACTGCAAACCTAACTAAATTTAGGAAAACAATGTATAGTGACAACTATAACTAACCTCAAAGCTGTAAAACCACCGAATAGTCCGCCGCTTGCCATTCCGACACAAAATCCAATCATGAAACCCATTTTCATTTTGTCAAAACATGATGGTCCTTGACTCTGATAGACTCCGCCTGGCACCGGCATCTTTAATCAGTCTTTTTTTCAATGTCAGAGTATTAAATTCTGTCCTAGTATTTTATTATCATCAACTTATTCAATCTTACGAAAATCGTCGGAATTTATGACCACAGATTACAGAGAGATACTATTATCGGTGCGTTCCGAGATACGCTGTCAGCGCTATAAGCGCGCTCAAAGTCGTTCCGTTTTGACGTGAGCGCGCCCACGAACGATTTCTTGACGTCATGCATGACGTCATTATCGACGCCATCTTGTGCTTACAGTGCCAACACGCCCCGCGTTCCGTTTTGCGTTTACATCGCTATGAGCGCTCAGAGCGCTAACAGCCGTTCCGATTTAGTTTTCGTGCTCATAGCGTTGATAGCGATATTTCAATTTGGAACGACCTGTGGGCGCGCAAACAGTGAATGTCACTCAGTGATGCCAGATTGGGGGGATTTCCCCCAAAACTGGAGGTTTTTTATAGTTATGGAGGGAAAATTGGAGGGACAGTATTTTTGGCCCCATACGTGGAGGTAAAATTTTGGGATTGGAGGGAATTAGAGGGTTTTTATAAACAATTTTTTCTCCATAATTTTTCATGTTTGATATTGATATTCACGAATTTTAGCCAAAAACATAACAAAAAAAAAGCAATCTTGCGCACGATGATATTATCCGAGTATCTTAAAAGTTACCATATTGCGCCCCCTCGCCCCACGACGTGCATCGTTCAACGTTCTTGTCCAAAGTACTCTGTGTTCTCGTCAGAGAGTATTGTATTCTTTGGTTCAACGTTCACAAGTTCGCAAAGCTTCCGAATTTCGCATCTGTGTTTGTCTTGTCTCAGTACTCTTATATTATAGTACCTATACTATACTTATTTTTAGCAGACGACAAAACAATCCTTCCTAATGTTATTTTTTTTTTATACCGACTTGAAAAAAAACTAAAAAATGGAGGTTCTCAGTTTGGCCTGTATGTATGTATGTTTGTCCGCGATTATTTCGCGTTTGGATGAACCGATTTTGATGCGGTTTTCAGAAAATCATTTTGCACATTTTGGAGAAGAATTTGGTATTCTAACAAACTTCAAAAAAGGAAGTTCTGTTTTTAGAATTGTCATGATGATTTGATAAGGGAACCAAATGGCGGAAGGTATCTAATTAGATTTGTTTGAGAGGTACTCCAACTAAAAAATGTGAAATATATTTGTTTAAACAAAAAGTGCAAAATAATTTTAATTTTGGAAGTCGGTGTTTAATATCAAAGAGACCAAACTATTGAAACACCGACTTCCAAAATTACAGTTATTTTGCACTTTTTTTGTCGTTTTTTTGTCAGGTTATTTTTTTAATATTATTTGTGATATTCGTATTTAAAAAAAGATATTTGTGAAGGATTTTTTCTTCAAAACCTTCAATTTTGGGGGGATTTTGGGAAAGGTTTGGGGGAATTCGTGACAGTCGTCTGGCAACACTGATGTCACTTCGCGTTGTTGACAGTTCGCTCGCTCATACTCGAGTTTGCTTTCAGAGATTCACCTATAATATAATAATTGTTTGTGTAGACAATCATTCTGTGATTTGGCAATTTAGTCAGTTTAACTCTTGTCATAATTTGCTAAAAAACAAAGTGAAGTTTTAATTAACTGAACTTCAGGAGCAATGGAACCCCATTTTTTACTAGAAATGCTTTTCAGCGATGATGAAAGTGAGCAAATGATTGATCGTCGTCCTCTGATGAGGATGTAGAAGAAATTGCCCATATTTTAATGCGGCACAGGAGGGCTCGTATTCAACCCATTCCCCGTATCATAGGATATGTTGAAAAAGTCGTACCCAAATATAACCCAGAAACATTTAAAACCCATTTCAGGTTACTGGAATAAAATTATATTAGACCAAATATGTATTTGGTATATGTATTTAAAAACATAAATATGTTTATTGCTTGACATTCATATATTACTAAAGTAATTAAATCGTATGTAAAAAGAAAAACGTAATAAGTAATTAATACAAATTAACCAAACCAAGCAAACATAAACAAACAATCACAACAAACAATATTTTGAACTGTCACTTTTGACAGCGCCCACAGTACTTTTGCTTCAACGTGTTGGCACTGTAAGCACAATATGGCGTCGATAATGACGTCATGCATGACGTCAAGAAATCGTTCGTGGGCGCGCTCACGTCAAAACGGAACGACTTTGAGCGCGCTTATAGCGCTGACAGCGTATCTCGGAACGCACCGACGTAGAAGCAAAAGTACTGTGGGCGCTGTCAAAAGTGACAGTTCAAAATATTGTTTGTTGTGATTGTTTGTTTATGTTTGCTTGGTTTGGTTAATTTGTATTAATTACTTATTACGTTTTTCTTTTTTACATACGATTTAATTACTTTAGTAATAAATGAATGTCAAGCAATAAACATATTTATGTTTTTAAATACATATACCAAATACATATTTGGTCTAATATAATTTTATTCCAGTAACCTGAAATGGGTTTTAAATGTTTCTGGGTTATATTTGGGTACGACTTTTTCAACATATCCTATGATACGGGGAATGGGTTGAATACGAGCCCTCCTGTGCCGCATTAAAATATGGGCAATTTCTTCTACATCCTCATCAGAGGACGACGATGAATCACTTTGCTCACTTTCATCATCGCTGAAAAGCATTTCTAGTAAAAAATGGGGTTCCATTGCTCCTGAAGTTCAGTTAATTAAAACTTCACTTTGTTTTTTAGCAAATTATGACAAGAGTTAAACTGACTAAATTGCCAAATCACAGAATGATTGTCTACACAAACAATTATTATCTTATAGGTGAATCTCTGAAAGCAAACTCGAGTATGAGCGAGCGAACTGTCAACAACGCGAAGTGACATCAGTGTTGCCAGACGACTGTCACGAATTCCCCCAAACCTTTCCCAAAATCCCCCAAAATTGAAGTTTTGAAGAAAAAATCCTCCACAAATATCTTTTTTTAAATACGAATATCACAAATAAAATTAAAAAAAATAACCTGACAAAAAAACGACAAAAAAGTGCAAAATAACTTTAATTTTGGAAGTTGGTGTTTCAATAGTTTGGTCTCTTTGATATTAAACACCGACTTCCAAAATTAAAGTTATTTTGCACTTTTTGTTTAAACAATTTATTTCACATTTTTTAGTTGGAGTACCTCTCAAACAAACCTAATTAGATACCTTCCGCCATTTGGTTCCCTTATCAAATCATCATGACAATTCTAAAAACAGAACTTCCTTTTTTGAAGTTTGTTAGTATACCAAATTCTTCTCCAAAATGTGCAAAATGATTTTCTGAAAACCGCATCAAAATCGGTTCATCCAAACGCGAAATAATCGCGGACAAACATACATACATACAGGCCAAACTGAGAACCTCCATTTTTTAGTTTTTTTTCAAGTCGGTATAAAAAAAAAACATTAGGAAGGATTGTTTTGTCGTCTGCTAAAAATAAGTATAGTATAGGTACTATAATATAAGAGTACTGAGACAAGACAAACACAGATGCGAAATTCGGAAGCTTTGCGAACTTGTGAACATTGAACCAAAGAATATAATACTCTCTGACGAGAACACAGAGTACTTTGGACAAGAACGTTGAACGATGCACGTCGTGGGGTGAGGGGGCGCAATATGGTAACTTTTAAGATACTCGGATAATATCATCGTGCGCAAGATTGCTTTTTTTTTGTTATGTTTTTGGCTAAAATTCGTGAATATCAATATCAAACATGAAAAATTATGGAGAAAAAATTGTTTATAAAAACCCTCTAGTTCCCTCCAATCCCAAAATTTTACCTCCACGTATCCCCCCAAAAATACTGTCCCTCCAATTTTCCCTCCATAACTATAAAAAACCTCCAGTTTTGGGGGAAATCCCCTCAATCTGGCATAACTGAGTGACATTCACTGTTTGCGCGCCCACAGGTCGTTCCAAATTGAAATATCGCTATCAACGCTATGAGCACGAAAACTAAATCGGAACGGCTGTTAGCGCTCTGAGCGCTCATAGCGATGTAAACGCAAAACGGAACGCGGGGTATGACATAGCCTTTTTTGACATTTCTGTATAGTTGCCATGTGTGATTTAAATTGAAGTTTAGAACTCGATCTCATCTGATTTCATCAAAAAATAGTAAAGATGGGTTAATACCGATATTTGTCAGTCTAATATCATTGATGTAAAGAAAAAAAAAGGTTTTCTTATGACAATGGCTAATATGAATATATTCGTCTAGTAATATCGTAATATTTAAACTAATATTTGAGTATTATTGATATGTGATATCTGAATATGATGGAATACATAGATATCACTGCTGTATTTGTATTCATTATAAAGATAATACTTTTGAGATGGTATCTAGATCAATTTATTGCCATAGTAATGAGTGAATATGATCCGCGGTAATCGAATGAATCCCGAGTGATATTATATTCACAGAGTACTTTCTAATATTCTTTATAATATTCGACCTGTGTTGAATGGTCCTTACATATTATGTGAATATGAAATATTATCGAAATATTATATAATCGATCAGTTCACAAGGATCTTTTTGGGTTTGAATATAATTTTCAGTGGGAGTTGACGAATTGTAAAAACGTCTTTTACATGTCAAAGAAAATTTTTACAAAAAAAAAAAAGATTTTTAGCTGAAAGGCATTGCACATTGCTACATGCACGCACTTGACTAATTTTATCATAACAATCTCTTTTATTTACCTTCAACGTATATTACAAATTATGTAACTATGTACATAAAAACTAATAAAGCCCAATGCCAAACTAATGCCCAATAAGTTTCTTTTTCTTTAACCCGTTTGTAAATATATATTTTTTTAGTTTGTTTGTTTATATGACACGGCTAAAGATAGGTGTGAACATAAACTTAAGATTAGCCGGCTAAACTTAGGTTTATCTTCGAGGACCGGCTAATGTTCGATATCATGTTAATTTGCTTCGTGATTTTTCATCTTTAGCCGGCTAATGTGCAAATTAGCCACAGATTACTGATAGGTATGTAGCAAGCTAAAATTAGCTGAAACGAAACGGCTAAAAATGAATTCGATGGACGCGTGGGCTGGGAGTAAACATGACGCTTGAGGGGGGCGGAGGGGAGACGATGCGCGCACGCGCATATTTTAATTATACTACTTATAGTAATTCAGAAGTATCTGTAATGAACAAATGGTTCCTTTTTTATTTATTTTAATGACTTAATTTTGTATTAATTGTAGTTTTAAGTAATTAACACCGCAGACGTTTTATTTTGCAATTTCGAATACAGAAGTATCTGTAATGAGTGTAATTATTTTTTAATAAAAGTTTTCGAAATAGTAAACAGTATTTAATATGTTATTATAATTTAATTATAACATAATTAATGTAAGATAATTAAAATACATAATTATCATTTCCTTTTTTAGCCATGGGCCTAAGGTTACTCTTAAGTTTAGCCGGCTAATGATAGAAGAAACTAACATTAGCCGATCCTCGAAGATAAACCAAAGTTTAGCCGACTAATCTTAAGTTTATGTTCACACCTATCTTTATCCGTAACATATATACCTTTTGAGTTCTTAATTTTACTATTTGTTATTGTATTTCAGTATTAGTTCTACATAAGTATTGAAAATATTTATTTTTATTTATATTTGTTTTTTTTTTAATATAGTAATCTCTTTATCACTCAATGATTTGCTGGAAGAAAACTCAACTTTCGAGTTAAGCTCGCCTAGGTACATGACCTTGGTTATCCATTTATTTTAAGCGGCTTCCAGATTCGCGCCGCGAACACCGCGAACGCCGCGAACCGCAAATGTGGATGGCTTTCGCGCCCTTCGCGCCTTGTTTCCCGTTCAGTGTCGGTATTTTGACCCGCGACAAAGGGTTTACGTGGCGCGAAGGTCCCGTGAACTCAAGAGTATTCACACTTGTGCGTAAAATCAGTAACGCATGAGACTTGGTGGCGTGAGGTTGTGCCTATTGTATTTATTAAGTTATTATGGTGTATAAAATATAATATGAATTAAAGAAAATAGAATCCATCTAATAAAATTCTGTTATTTTAAGCGTTAACCATATCAGATGAATGAAGTTAATCGAACTGTTTACATTTCAAAATGTCGATTGTCAAACGCACCGCAAAAAAAATAACTGACAGTCGAAAATTTAACAGCGCATTCATGACTTCGGTCTTAACGGCGAGCGGGACAGTATCGGTAGGCGATTGCTCGAGCGCATGCTTATAGCATGCGCCGACCAATCGTATAAGATTAAGCCGCTAAGACCAAGGGCGGGTGTGACTCAGGTTGGCTGGACAAATCTTCAAAATAGCTTGCATTTAACTAGGTCACTTTATGTGACGGCTAAACACCCTTATTTCAGAATTTGTGACGCTACAGAATCTTAGATAATCGATCGAAACGTGTTCAGCCATCTTGAAAAACCACTTTTCGCTGGTCTCTCAATCTCGATAACGGAAGTGATTTTGACGACTTTTTGCATATCAACGGGCGTCACATAAATTTGTGGCGGGCACCGAGCTAAAAGTTTTGTGATAAGTACAGTGGTTTAGTAGAAAAATGCAAAAATCTGTGTCCAGCCATCTTGAATTTACGTATAAAACTTATGGCTGGCACTTCCGAATCTCAATAACGGGGGCGTTTTCGAATATGGTTCCTTTACTAATACTTGGTGACGCAATGTGTGACAGTAATAACGTTTGATTTATGGCGTCACATGTGAGGGTTTACGAGAAATCAATAAAAACTTAATGTCCAGCCAACCTGAGTTCAAGATGGCTGGACACATGTATCTCCACTGCCTGATGATCTACGACCTTCGAAATGTGTTCAAAATGTTGTGACGTGGACGATAATGATAACCTGAAATTGTGACGGAGAAACTTTGCGTAGTTTCAAAGATATACACGTTTACATCAGGAGTTTGGGGAATATGCTATATAGAGGACAATAAGTTAAATATGTTCGATTTGCAAACATGACTGGGTTCTCGTTTAAAAATGGAAAAAAAAAGACGCGTTTCTGGCAGTCTCGATGTGATTTACCGACCATAAACCATAAAGGATGACATGATCGACGACATTTTCTTAGAAGATAGTTCTGTTTTAAAAAGTAAGTCTCCGTTAACATTATCGAACATGGCCATATAATTATATGTTTGTGTTTGCGCGTGCGATGGCGCGGACCGCTGCACGCTCTGCTTCTCAGTAAACAGTAAAAACGCCCGACGCGATCATGATAATCATCATGATCTTGCTACATGCTATTAGACACCTTTTTACCTGTTTGTCTTATCTTAATTGCATAAAGCTGCAGCTAAAATTATAATAAAAACGTATTAAAAATTATTTATTAAAAACTGCAACTTTAACACGTTTTTAAATAATAATTATTCTATTCCATAGAAACGAATTTATATCAATCGTTGTTTTAATTAATCATTTTTAACTTTTGTTTTACAAAAACGAGGGCCTGTAAAATTCTGTATAACCGTAATAGTTACGACACTTAAAATTTTCATATAATATGATTTATTTCTGTTGCCGCTATAACAACAAATACTAAAAACCAGAATAAAATTAATATTAAACGTTTTTGTAGATAATGGTACGGAACTCTTCGTACGCCAGTCCGCCTCGCAGTTGACCAGTTTTTTATTATTCTCAACTTCATCTTTGTTTTTCTTTACAGGTACTGTAATGTTCCAATACTATTTAAAAATAGTCCCAACCATGTATGTAAAGTTAGACAAGACTGTGTTACACACAAACCAGTTTTCAGTAACAAGACATCAGAAATCTATGTCTCATATTAACGCAGAATCTGGTATGCCAGGAGCATTTTTCAGCTACGAACTTTCGCCTCTTATGGTTAAATACACCGAAAAAGAAAGGTAATATTATATAGTATATATTTTGGTTTATACTTAGCAGAACAGTAAATGAATAAATATTACAGCAATTTTATTTATGTTTTCTAGGTCCATCGGACATTTCGCCACAAACATCTGTGCTATAATTGGAGGAGTTTTCACTGTTGCTGGAATCCTTGATGCTCTTTTGTATCACTCATTGAATGCCTTTCAAAATAAAATTGTTTTAGGAAAAGCTGGTTAAATTATAAAGTTTTTAAAAATGTGTTAAAATCATTAACAGTGCATTTTGCAATATTTCTGCAGAAGTCGGTATCTGTATCTTCAATCAGGGATTTTATTGGAACATAATTTTCTTTTTTTGGATTATACTGAGAGCGACCTAGCTTTTCTAAAAATAAATGCCGTTGTTTTATTCTGAATTTTCTACACATTAATATTTCTGGTGTTTTCAGTATAGTTTGGTGTGATATTTTCATTTCATTGTGGATGAAATTAAATCTTTCCAGCAGGGTTCTCTGATCTGTAACAAAATATCAACAATATATTATACAATTTTGTGAAAATATAAAGAATTTGCACTACTTTAAAAAAAATTCTGTTGACTTCCAACAGTTAATCCCGGCGCTGCGTTAATCAGGCGCCCGCACGTCTCATACAAAAGTGGCCCGTCGCGGGTAGCCGCACCCCGCGCCCGTTTTACTACGTAATAATGCATTTAAGTTCTCCATCGACACGACTATATGCACATCGTTAAAGTTGAACTAACGTCACTGTGCAGGTAATAATCCGGTTTCCGCTACGGGGACCGCCGCAATACAAATGAAACACGCGCGTGCGCCCGTGCGTTCCCTCACTTAACGCAGCTTTGGTTTTAAGTTGGAAAGCTACTGAACATGAATTTGAAAACAATTATAAATATAATTTTGACAAGTGCTTAATAAAATAATATACTGTTTAAATAAAGTGCATGAAGAAAGTAATAACATCAGTTTTGAAATTGGGAACATGGGATACAGATCTGTGAGAAATCACTCCATATACACCTTCGATGAAATATATCGAAGATATACACCGTTAAATTTTGGTCGTTTTAATCCCGCGGAGGGTCGATTCGGTACATGAAAGCCTATCGATTTGTAAAGATAAAAATGAAAAATAAAGTACTTTTTTAAACTCTAATTAATTTACGCATGTACGAAATTAATTTCTTTAAGTAAACGTCAGCTGATCGAGGCCAAAGAACTGTAGGTAGTTAATACGTAACGACCGACAACTCCCTACAAGGTCATTGACTTGTTTACTTAATAAATAATCGATAGTGTTTCATGTACCAAATCGATCCTCCACAGGATTAAAACGACCAAAATTTAACAGTGTGTATACACATGTATGAAATACGTTTTTGTGATGTACACTGGTGCCTTAAGTTGTTTTCTAAAGGCTTGGTTTCTGAATTGAGAATTTGGAGTAAAGAACAAACCCTATTTTAATATTATTTTTTTCTAAAAAAAAATTCTTTAAAGTTTATTTTGCTTAAAGAAATTTATTTCTTTAAAAGAAAAGATAGTTTACTTACATACATTTTTGTTCTATCTGTAAAGTACGCACAGCCAACCAACAATAACCGCCTGTTGGTTGGCTTCATATTAACACAAAGCAAACATTTATGAAGACAAGTAGTCTTACTCAGGGCAATCTCTTTACAGACTACCTTTGGATGGACTGAACAAGAAAAAGAACATTTTTAGGTTAAAGTTTGATCAGCACTTGACTTCAAATTCAAAATTCAGGAATAAGAGGAAAATTTGTAAAAGTTAGTGATGATGGTTTTTTTGCAGATGTTGAATGGTAGAATGACTAAACTTAGCTAATATACTTACTCAACATTAACAGTTTTGGTTTGTTTAACACAATTTCTTTCACCTCAATATCTTCAAATCCCATCTCTTCTTTTATAACAAACAGGTTGCATTTCACAGCATGTAGATTGTATGTTATTAGTTTAGGTTGCTTAACAGCCAAATCTCTTACTTCTCTACCACATAAGGTCATGCACTTTTGGAAAAACCCCAGTCGATCATCAATCCGTATTGTGCTGGAAGGAATAAGTTCATGTTAACAATGTGTAAAATAAGAACTTAAAATGTTTAATTTACAACACCAGGGAAACACATTGCCACACTGCCTTGCTGAAATTTCAATGATTATGGGTTTTAAAAAAACACTACCCTCCTGAAGAATGACAACACAAGCTCTGCTTAGCTTGGGACTAGACGGTGTTGTGTGATAGTTGTGTGATAGTTGTAGTTGTGGAATGGAATGAAAACATAGAAATAATAAACAACTAATAATTTAAAGAATTTTATGCACTGTGCTTAGAAATTAATAAAAAACTCGTATGTTTTGTTAATAACTTCTAAACACAGCACATAAAGTCTTTTTAGTATTTTAATTCTGAACTTCTGAGATTAAAGCACAAGGTGGGTTTTTGAATCAAGTATTTTGAGTTAAGAATGTGTCAAACAATACATAAAATAGCAAATCAAAGTATTTGGTAGTACAACCGCTAATAATACAACACCGCTGCGTATTAATACAACAAAAACATATAGGTATAACAAGTTACCTGAACATCAACCAAAAAGGATTTTTAGAAATAACTCTTTTGATTTGGTCTTCTTTGAAGCCTTTTGAGTATAAATAGTTTACTCTTACTTGAAGATCTTCTAATGGTTCACACAAAATCATTGGGTTCTTAGTAATAAAATTACCAATTTCTTCCATGCCAACAAAATTGTTTAAGAATACTACATGAGTTTTCATGTCTTTTTCAAAATCCAATTTTAATATCTTATCAACAATGTAAGTTTTTTTCTCGATTTTACTCAAATTTACATTAAGGTTAATCAAATTCTTCAATGTTTCAGATTGATTAACATATGCTGCTAAATTAAAAGTGTTTGAAAAGTAAGGGGTGATAGTAGACAAATCTTCAGATACAGGCTTCAATGCATTAGCACCGAAATCTTCATTCTTAATCAAGCTACTATTCGTTGCGTATTGTAAATAACCACAATATTGTTTTGTTAATTCCCTATTTCTAAAGCTTTTATAAAACTTAAAAAAAGCCATGGACAGTGCCATAACTGAATCACTTATTTGATCTAATGGACATAAACAAAATAAAAACTTTCCTGATATCCAAAAAAACTGATAAATTGTAAAATAAAACTTTAGCCTTAGCCCCGTACTGAGTGTAGACAAAATTGGATAATCAAATCAGAAGCCAAAGAGAAGTGTAAATAAGGGGGGAAAGCCCTGGTAACGTAGAAACAGAATTCTAGTTTTCCTTTCTGTAGGCCTTGTACCAGGTAATCAAAGAGTACCTATAGTAAATAAGCTGGTAATGGTAAGATTGGTAAATATTAAATATTTAGTTGTATTGATACTTGACACTGACAATACAACATTCAGTGACACTTGACAGTGACAGTTATCAACTCGTTCCGAATTGCGCCAAAAGTGATTATAGCGCGAATCCAACCAACGCGCAACGTACGGAGCTCGGAGCAGGGCTGCCAGGTCCAAAAAAGGTATGATCGTACGCCAACTTCAAAAAAATCATATGCCAAAAAATTTTGAAATAAAAAGATCGTACAACTATGAAGTACAAAGCTTTTATTAAAAATAACTGAAAATTGGTTAATATTAAAAAAAAATGCAATAAAACTATTTTTACGCTTATACAAATTTTCTGTGGTAACATAGTTAAACTTTTTTTTTATTACAACTTCGTGAAATTTTCGTTTTTTCTATTGTTTGGTTAGTAAGTTCACTTCAGTGTTTCATTTGATAAACTGTTTCTAAGTTTTGTTTTGATAAAATTATTTAAAGATAAGGGACGAGACTGACGAGAAGAACAATTTATTGATAAGTCACAAATATTACTTACTTACCGTAAGAAAAAAAAATAAGTTTCGTAAAAATGCATGCAAATACAGCCTTTAAATGACTACTTAAAGAGTATTCATTCAAGTAAAAGATCTATGCATTAGATTGTTGGAAAATTCCTCAAAACTCATACTTGCCAGTAGAGCACATTCGTTTGTTATGAAATGTTGCCAGACTTGTTAGGTATAAAAAACGTACGATCTTGGTCTAGCGATCGTACATGAGTAAAAATGCCAAAAATTCGTAGGAGTACAATTTAAATCGTACATCTGGCAGCTCTAGCTCGGAGGAAGTGCCCCTCAGATATCGCGCACATGTCAACATCAAGCCTAGATGCGCAACTTTGAGCTTATTCTATTACAAAGTACTCTGTGGCTTATTCGCTGGCAGATACTTGTCGCCATTGATTGTCTCAGAAATACGCGAAATATTACAAATTATGCCTTGTTGTGTGATTTTGACTTCCGTAAACGAAAGCAGAAAAAAATCTATCTTGTAATCGGTATGTGCTAAACTTTGTTAATTTTTAATATACTTACTTATTTGATTTTAATCATAATACCACATCTTATTATAATCATTGTCACAAATTTTAAATGCAATTGGTCGTTATCTGGAAAATCAGAACATAACTTCTAGTAACTTCGACGCTACTCAATTAGTGATGAGAATGATGAGATACATCCTTAAAATAGGTCGGTATCGATAATTTTTGTTTATGAATAACTCTTCATTTCATGGCTGGCACCATCATGTAGAAAATTTATGTCGGACGGTTCATGTGTATAATTTATAAATATTAAACTAAGATTACACAGAAACCTCGAGGTTTTATCATCACGTAGCCTGCATCCGTCCGAAGTAGAACTAATATCATAAGCCGAAAGTTTGTATGTTTCTTACTTCGTTACGCCAAAAAACTGAACGGATTTTAATGAAACTTGGTAAATGGGCGATGTGGTCCACTTTCTACTTTCGTGATGTGGTCACGAAAGTTTATTTCCTCGGGATAATTTTCTACTTTCACGCGGGTGAAGTTGCTGGCAGCAGCTTATAGTTATAGTTAATGAAAATAACATTACATATTATTAACCGTAATACATTAACACCTGGATAAACCTCAAAAAAGTAAAATATATTAATATATTTGTAAGTGTATGCTTATGCTTATTTCAGTTTTGAAGTATTTAAATATTCTTTTGAAAAAAGATTTTATCATCGCTAAAATAATGCGCCAGTTTAGTGGGTCGTCAATATTCCAAAACATAACCGATCATCAACTAGGGGAATTTCCTACGTCTAATCATATTACCGACTTAATGAAAGCTATTACGGCAAAATATATTAATATACGCTTTCGTCACTTATTAAAATTAAACTATCAGAACGGTAATTATTAAATAAATGTGTGTCATTTCAAGGTCAGTAAATATTTTTAGTATTATCTGTTATCGTTTTATTTTCGCTAGCTTGTTGGTGGCTTCGCCCGCGTACTTGATTATATGAAAATAAGATTCCCCCCCCCCCCCCCCCACTGCAAAAAGATAATCAACCTTTTCCATTATTAAGCATTTGTTCATAAATGATTACATTGCTCACCGTAATAAAATATGTAACATCAATATTAAAATATCGATAAATGGCTACACCTCTGATTAAGTAGCAAAAGAGATTACATGTCATGTGCATGCGAATAAAGACAATATCTAGTTCGAAGGTCATAGCGTTCTGGCTAAAATGAATTGGTTACAGCGCCATCTAGTGTTGAGTAGCTGAACTCGTTGTAAATTGGTCTATATAGAAACACGTCTTTATTTTTTGTGTCATGTCAAATAATAACAACTTTCGGTCGTTGTTATAACATTTAATTTTTTATGAGTGTAATAGAAGATTTGATATGCAAATGTGTGAGTTTGGCGACACTAGTTCCCGTGCTTAGCCAGTGTAGGGGCACTTCTACCTGGGGGCTTACTCTCGAGTTTAATTCCGATCGCTCGTTCGATACTAGCGGCAAATAATTTGCGTGACCACACGTCAAGCCTAATCCTTACTTAGTTTCCCAAAAAGGTTACGCAATTTTGCCCTAGTATTGAATTCTCTTGAATTCGATGCTAGGGCAAAATTGCGTAACCTTTTTAACGGTCGACATTGAAATTGTGACGTTAGGTACTCTTGTAACTAACGTCACAATTTCAATGACCGATACCGACCGATAGGAATTAAATTCGTGAGTAAGCCCCCTGTATTCTCTGTTCTATCACAATAATCACCTAATAGCCATTATATTTTGTAACTATTAAATTTGGTCGGATTCACGCTATAATTGCTTTTAGCGTAATTCTGAACGCGGAAAATATTCTTTTTGCGTTTGGTTTTACTGAAGCAGAATCAGAATCAGAATAGTTTATTTCAAATAGACCAATTACAGGCACTTTTGAATTGTCAAAATGTCGGTCAGTCCAAAAAAATGAAGCTAAATTGTACGTTCCAAAGCGTAGATCTCTATGGAGAAGAACGTGCAAGAAACTCCATGGACACTCTTTTAAAATCATATTATGAGTTACATAAATCTTGGTTACATTTTTCTTGTCGCTATTATTATGTGAGCACAATGTAGATGAGTAATGAAAAAATAAAATAAACTAATTAAAAAATAGAAATTGAATTAAGCTACTGGCAGCTAAGAGATGACCAATCCCAACTGACGGCACCCGTTCACGAGCATGACGCGTGCCTCAGCCCCACTCAGCTCAACCATTTTGAAGGGAACTGAATGACTCAATAACACGTGCCACCATCAGCGAGACATTTGAGTGAGCATGACAAACTCTCAACTGCCATGCTTTTAATGTCAAACAAGTTGTAACCTAATAAAATAAAAATGCTCCATGGTACTTCACATTCACAAATTAGAAAAAAAAAGTGCTTCTACATTATGTAATCTTATTGTTTCCAATCACAAAAAGTCGATCACAAGCTCCATTAAAATAAACAAATAAAATAAAAAAGAAGTAGTATTAAAAAAAAACACATTTCGAATACAAAAAAGGGCCCTGCATTTATTCCAAACTAATTTGTAGGCAAGTGTGGCTGTGGCTGCGGAGCAGGACCGGCATTTAGCCAAGCATTTTTATCAAGGATGTAATCTTCCAATTTATAATATGCTTGTCTACATAGTGTGAGTTTAATGCATGTTTTAAATTTTGACTCATTTAGATTTTAAATTCCAAGTGGGATTTTATTATAAAATTTTACACAGTACCCCATAAAAGAACTATGTACTTTAGCCAATCTGAATCGAGGTTGATCTAATTGGTTCCTATTCCTAGTATTAAAATTGTGCCTGTCACTTATCTTAGTAAAAAGATGAATATTTTTCCGAACATACATAATGTTTTCATAAATGTATTGACAAGGGACCGTCATGATGTTTATTTCCTTAAATAGTTCCCTAAGAGAATCGCGCCTGCGAAGATTATATATGGCTCTGACAGCTATTTTATATTAACAGTGAACCAGTTGTGGACTTGCTGTAGAGAGTTGTTTACGTCATCAAGATTTGTGGAACGTCTATTGATCTTAAAAATTAACGATGTATCGTCAGTAAACAATACAATGTGCGGTTGTTTTTTTTTAATAGATGCGGTAGATCATTAATATATACTAAAAAGAGGAAAGGACCCAATATTGAGCCTTGTGGAACACCCAATTTTGACTTTCAACCCTCGAGAATTTGTACCGTTTATTTGAACTTGCTGTTGCCTGTCATTTAAATATGATTTTACCAAGCTGAGTGCAAGTTTACCAAGCCCATAATGTTCTAGTTCTGAATGCAAGGTCTTACTTGATGAGCTTGAAAAAAGAATCCCATTGGACCATAGATTTATAAAAACAAGACAGTGGCCAATGAGACTGAGCACTACGGCTACGTTTAACCCATGAAAGTATAGTTTAACCTTATAGTATAGAATATATTATCCCCGTTCACGACCTTCCGCTCTGAGCGGAAGCAGCGCCCAAGCAGCACAAAAGGCTGTACAAGGGCTGTATATAGGTTCAGGTTTACACTCTAAGCTGTATAGTAAGCTGTATATAGGCTGTATAAGCCCTTATACAGCCCTTGTAACTCCAAAAAGGGCCCACATAAACAGCCTATATACAGCTTTAAGTGTAAGTAGAGAATAAAAGCTGTATATTGGCTGCATGTTGGCTGTATATGGGCTGCATGTTGGCTGTATATGGGCTGCATAAAGGCGTTTTTGTACACTCTAAGCTGTATATCGGTGTACAATTACACTTTAACTCTACAGATACTCAGTTATAACTATCATATACAGCAAAATGCTGTTAATTGGTGTAAGAATACGAAAGAATCCAAACTTAAAGATATACTTTTTATATTTTACTAAATGGCGACTACGCCATATGCATTTAATTGTAAATATAATATGTTAAATTGGACTTGTTAATATTGTGAATATATAGTGCCGATTTAATTTCATTGTAAAAGTGTGTATATTTTCGGTGAAAATATTAACGCGCCAGCGAAATAATCAATTTTAAGTTCAAGGGAAATAGTAAATACGGTAAGTAATGTTATTATTTTTAAGGTTATATTAAAAAAATATGTTGAAATAATAGGTATAAGTGCAAATCAACTGTAATGCAAGCTGATAATCATGATACGACTTTAGGCTTTTGCCAAAAATAAGCCTTTTATTATGTTTATAAAATCATTATACATTGGAAAATGGCGACAGCTTGCATAATAGAGTATTTTTACGACCTAGGCTGTATAATAGAGTATTTTTACGACTTAGGCTGTATAATAGAATATTTTTACGACTTAGGCTGTATAATAGAGTATTTTTACTCCTTAATCTGTGTAATTGTTCATAACAAGTACATTTAGTACATTTCTAACCATCTTTAGAGATACGTATAAGGAATAAAAAATCGTCAGCTACCTACGACTAAATCTCATATGTCCGAATACAATTTATATACTTATTGTGAAGTAGTGAGTAAGATTTGTAACCGATCTTTCATCTATTTTTCAGAAAAAGTACAATAAGGGCTTTGACTTGGCCTAATATCAAGGTCACGAGAATCAAAAGGCGATCTAAAATGACTAAGCAAGTGATTAGACGTCGGACGCTTAGGATGACAGTTCTAACCCTCCAGATCATCGTGGGGTTACATCAAAATGCTGCGTATAAAGGCTATTATTATCATCATTGAAGAAGCACATTGTGATCAGTATTAAATAACTGTTAAAAGTTTTCATAACAGAATTCTGTTCATTGGACGTCAGTTACTTTATCTTCCCCAATAAATTTTACTTTACTATCTCTACTGTCTGTGGTATTTAAATAAATTATCTGTATTTGTAATATTTAAATATTTCCTTCTGACCTTCCTCTTAATTCCATGTTTTCTCTTTACCACCCTTAGTTGATTGGTACAGAATACCTAAAGCATTTTGTTTTTTTGTAGTTTTGGGTTAACCTCAACCATAGAAACTATTTAAGTTCCAAGTTACATGGCCCTATAACGTACCGTTTCCGAGTTATGTGCCTTCGGTTTTATTTTATATTAAAATATTCCCCAATTGCTCGGATATTTTTTTTCTGGAATGAATTCTTGCTCTGATCGAAAACCACGAATAAATTTTTTTTTTACGTTTTTGTTAGGGGGTATCACAGGGGGTTCAAATTTTGGTTATTTTTTACCTAGGACGCACCGTTTCTGAGATAATTGAATTTCTTTTTTTTTTAATCGTAATGCCCATAGCACGGACACAGTGCGGAATCCTTGGTTTTTTCCTCCATATTGATGTTCACAAAAACACAATCCGAGTGATTCCATTAGTAATACAGCCTAGCGCTGTACTATAGCGTTCATTTACTCTTATAGCTGTATATCACCGTTGTAGGCAGTAGTTATAACACCACAATAGTTATAAGAGTGTACACCAAACGAATAAAGAGGTATAATGGAGTTCGTTTACACCAATATACAGCAATGAGTATCATTTTACACTAATATAACACTTAGACCTGTATAAAGGAAGTGGTGATGTGCAATATACAGCCTATATACAGCTTTAAGTGTAAAACGCAGCTTAGTGTCAAAAAATTCTTAAAGCTGTTTAATTGAGTAAAAATACTCTGATTTATAACCATAAGCGTACGCGGATACCTTTATGCAGCCTAAAGCTGTGTTTTACATCCTTGTACAGCCCTTGTACAGCTCTAAGCTGTATATAGGCTGCTTTATTGAGGTTTGATACGCTTGCGTGCTGCTTGGGCGAGCGGTAAAACCAAGTCGCCGCGCGGCGCGCCGCATCGCTATGAGCGGCGACTCGTTGCGTGCTTCAAACATTTTCATACTTTTTGCTACGTTTACATGTGTACCCAGCCTCGACCAATCGCTATTGTGTGCGGTAAAATACGTAGCATTTGATTTTACCGCACGCCACTGTCGCTCACAGCAGCAAAGTCGTGAACGAGCCGTAATGCTACGTTTACATGTGGGCCCAGCCTCGGCCGATCGCCATTCTGTAGCTATTGTACAAGATTCCATTTATTTCAAATAAACCATTTACAGGCACTTTTGAAAAGTCACAAAGTCGGTCTGTCAGAAAAAAAAGATGCTAGATAATAAGATTCTAATAGCACATTCCAAAGCGTAGATCTCTATGGAGAAGAATGTGCAAGAAACTCCATGGACACTCTTTTCAAACAAGTTATGTATTACAAATATTTCGGTTACATGTTTCTTGTCGCTGCTATTATGTGAGAACAATGTAAATAAGATAAAGAGAAGAAAAAAAAAATGTAAATATTAAAATAAACCACTGGCAGCTTTAGATGACCATTCTCAACTGACAGCGCCCATTCACGAACATGACCACAGATTACAGAACATGACGCATATATCAGCACCACTCAGCTCAACCATTTTGTAGGGAACCGAATGATCCAACACACGCGCCACCATCAGTAAGACATATAAGTGAGCATGACAAACTCTCAACTGCCATGCTCATTTACGTCAAACAAGTCCAATAGAAACCTTAAACCATAAATTGTCCCATGGTACTCACATTTACAAACATTGCAAAAAAAGAATGCTTCTACATTATACAATACTGTATTAAATATTTAATTTAAAAAAAAGGAAGTATTTTGCAAAAATAATCAATTTGTAAGCTCGAATGTGGGTGGTTCAACCAAAATCTATTGCACATTTTGCGATCAATGTCACCCTTATTTTGAGGGTACGTAAAAACTAGTTTTGAGTGATTATGCGTTGATTTATTTTGGTTTTAATCTAATGTATAATATCTAAATTTTTCGTTCAGAGATGTAAACTTGAACTTAGTGACAAGTGCGCGCGTCTTCGTATCACCATATCAGTGAAAATAATTTCCCGACTTTTTGTGTGTTAGTTTAGAGTGGATTAATTAAAGCTACTTAATAAATGTAAATTATAGTTAAGTACCTATTAAGATTTTTTTATTCAGACTTTATTTTAATTGATTTGTAATGAAATTCAATTAACAGGGTAAATCAAAAAAGCATACCTACTACGTGGCTAGTAAGTTGAACCAAAATGGCCGTCGTTGCTGCGGTTACGCGCGGCCGTCCACTTCGATTTAGTTCCGAAAAGCGGTTACTTAGAGCGCATTCAAGGCCGATCGCAAAGAGAATATAAGCACTACGTTTAGCCGATCGCAATTTTGGTTCAACTTATATGCCGTGTATTGTAAGGAACGAATTGGTGAAGTTAAGTGCTACAGGAATCGGATATCTAAAATCGGATATTGAAATCGATTTCAAAATCAGAAATCGGCTATATATCCGTTTGCATTCAAAACCACCCATGTCTACTATATCGTAACGCTGTGATTACACTGTCCTAAATTGTACACAATTTAGGAAGTAGAGTGATCGAGTCTCCAATTTGACACTAAATTGGATCCAATCTCTCCTAACAGCGATTACATCTTCCGATATCCTAAATTGGTTTCCTAAAAATCGGATAGTGTAATAAGGCTTTTAGTCTGTGCAACTTGAAGGTGGGTTAATACCGATATTTGTCAGTATTAGCTAATATGAATATATACGTCTAGTAATATCGTAATATTTAAACTAATATTTGAGTATTAGTGATATCTGAATATGATCAAATACATAGATATCACTGGTGTATTATATTATATGTGAGCAGTGGTGGCCGAGTGGCAACGGCCCCGACCTACGAGTTGTAGGTCGAGGGTTCAAACCCAGTCAGGGGCATTACTTTGTGTAATTTATTTTATCACCACTGCTCTCAAAAACGGTGAAGGAAAACATCGTGAGGAAACCGGCATGTCCTAGTACCAAAAATTCGAAGACATGTGACATCTCCCAATCCGCACTGGTCCCGCGTGGTGGCTTACGGCCCATTCCCTCTCCTAGAGAGGAGGCCTGAGTCACAACAGTGGGAACTTTATAATGCTGATGTAATGCAATGCAATGCACTGGTGTATTTGTATTCATAAGACAGATATTATTTTTGAGATAATATTTGACATTGCTCGTAATTAATGTTAATACTGTTGCTTATGAGTGATACAACATTTATTTTCATTAGTACATTTGTTGCCATAGTATAGTAGTGAGTGAATATGATCCACGGTAATCGATAAACGTAGTGCTTATATTCTCTTTGGTAATCGAATAAATCCCGAATGATATTATATATTTACAGAGTACTTTTTCATTATATTATTTGACCTGTGTTGAATGGTCCTTATATATTATATGAAATATATCAGAGTTAGTCGGATTACTAATACATGAATCCATTGAATATCACTAATATATTAGCGAAGAGTGATATATCAGTCACACACAACACGATTGCAACTTGTCAATGTCATTGCTGATTGCTGGCACTGTGGCTGGCACTGGAGTCTTCAAGTCTTCGCAACGCGATTTTTCTGCTCGAACTAATCGGTAAGTTTTCACTAGAAATTTTTCGGTTATTATTTATGTTTTTTCAGTATAAACATCTTGTAATCGATCGGTTATACTATTTTAAGCATGTTTCAAGACAACAGAAAACCTTTAACAGGACAATACCTACATACCATATGGTATACCTGGGTTATGATTTTAATTATTAGTTTAAAATACACAATGTTATGATTATTTATAAAGTTCAATAATAAAAGTTCAGTAATATAATGTTGTCTGTAATTTAAATTGTATGAAATGAGTTTACTTTTAATAAGAAAGTGGCCCCAGTGTCTGAAAAGTCATGTGGAAATTGGTTGACATGGTATCATGGTATAAGATGCAGATGCAAAAGGGAAAAATGTACAGAAAGTTCTGAGAGCTTAAACAACGAATGCTCACAGCATTTTCTGGATTTGACAACTAATAAGGAAGTGTGGAAGATGTGTTACTCTAGTGAATTGTGATAAAGGCAAGAAAATTATCAAGTTAACCTTATTATTATTATGTAGTTTTATATTTATTATGTTATCATATAATTTGCAAATGCAATAGTTCGCCATAAATGCAAAATTATAAACTTCAACTATTATGGAGGAATACTTTCATTCTAGAATTCCATTAAAAATATATATATTTTACAATACCTTAGCATTGCTCCTCATACATTAGCACAAAGATATTCATTTAGAGTTTACTTTCTTGTAGGTATGTATTGTATAAACTTCGTGTTTGCAACCTGGTGACACATACAATACATAATGAAATACCTGCATGATGCAATTTGTAGATATTGTGATGAAATTATTAAAATAAAAACAACAATATCCAAAAATAAATTAGCAGTTAATATTTATTGGAAAGTGGCAGCAACTATTAACATATTTAAAAAGCTTGTTATTGTTGCTGTACTGTCTTTCTTAGGTTAGTTTACTCATGTTAGTTTACAATTTTGCAATAAAAATAATAAGGAAAACTTTAAATTTAAATGAGATTAAATTGTTTCTTTGTACGGTTATAAAATGCAAGCCCTGGAAGTAATGATCAGATAATAAAAATTCTTTAACTGATTATACTTGCTGAGTAGTCATGAGATAACATTCTGCATGCCTGTTGGGAAAATGTATCATCATATGCCTGGTAGATCTGTCAAAGCCTAGTTTAGCCCTATTCTAGACTCTAGCTGTAAAAATGGAAAATTTTTACCTGACTATGGCAAAGCCAAATGAGGTTTGTGATTTTGACATTGACTGCAGTCCCACCTGATGGTAAGCAGCAATATACAGCTTGTATTCTCAACTAACACTTAATGCTGTATAATTGGGACCTTTTTGTAGTTATTAGCGCTTATACAGCCTATATACAGCTTAGAGTGTACACCTGAACCTTTATACAGTTGGCGGTCGCCTCCTTCTGCGAAGCAGTAATGTTAGCAAAGGAGGAGGCCGCACCCGAGAGGCAACGGCTCTCACGCCCCAGCCGCCGCGGAGATTCCGATTCCGATCCCGATCCTGATTTCCAGCCAACGTAGGCACGGGCTTGCGGACGGCGAGCTATGGGTAGCTCGCTCTCCAACCAACAAGCCCAGGTCGTCGACGGCGCGCACTGTTCCCGCCCGCCTCAAGGAGTTGTCAGCAAACCATAGAGACCCAACCTGCTAGCTGCAGGCAGGCAGGGTTGTAGCCTACTGGGGCCAAGGATCTGCTTCTGAAAGGAAGGCTCGGTTCTGGTATCTAAGGCAACGAAGGAACGGGATGGGTTTTTAGTCAGTAAGAATCTGACACTATCTCCCGCTCCGTCCAAGGGTGGGAGATGTCAATGGATGATTTTACCCACCAACCTTTATACAGTTCTTGTACAGCTTGTAGTGCTGCTTGGGTAGACTATGTGACGTGCCACAAAACTCGATATTACGCCCTCTAGTGGACAAAAAGCAATGTGTTAAAAAATAATAAAAAAATAATTTAATTTTTTTTTAAACCCCCGACACAAAGGAAGTAAATAATAAGTTAATAAATTAATCTTTCAGCCTTTTAACTTCATTAAAAAAACCTATAAATATTTCAAAGATGACTGTCACTGAGTCGGAAGACCGCAATATGCAGAAGTAATGAATAGAAAATACTTAATAGTTTCAAATGTTGAATGAAATGTTGAAAACGAAAATACTAATTGGAGTCGATCAGATCGACCCTCCACGGGATTAAAACGACCAAAATTTAAAGGTGTAGAACTGGTTGACTATGACGAGCCCAAACTCGATAGGTTTACTAATAGGCATTCCAAAGTTCCATCAGCCAGCTCCCAAATATAGTATCAGGCCCTTGTCAATATGAGAAATACATAGAACTGATCAAGACGAAACTAATGAACCCAAACACGATGTGGTTACTAGTAAGCATTCGAAAGTTCCATCAGCCACCTCCCAGTTCTAGCATTAGGTCCTTATCATCATGAGAAATATATCTAACTTATCAAGACAAATCTAATGAGCCCGGACACGATGGGTTTACTAGTAGGCATTTCAGGGTTCCATTAGCCACCTCCCAGTTCATCAGCTCCTCGTCATCACGAGAAATGTATTGCACTGGTTAAGGCGAATCTAATGAGTCCAAATACGATAGGTATAACACCCCTCTTTTCCGTCGGGGTTTAAAAATATTATCATCAAAATTCAATGTGGCGCCCTCAAGCGGTCAAAAAACTCCATGTCAAAAATAGTATAGAAAAACCGTAGTACATATATATCGATGAGAAAAACAGTGATTTAACACCAAAATGGTTTAAATAATAAAAAGGAAAAATACTAAAACCCGGCTGCGACAAAACAAAACGACCCTGGAAAATTATGAAACAGGGTTTTCAGGATGTGCTGAAATAAGCAAGGTTACTGGAGAGACAAGAACAGAACAAAAGAAAAGCCGTAGTCACACCTGAAAATCGGTTTTTCCAACGTTGTTTCTTTTTGTCGCGTCGGGTTTTAGTTTTTTTACTAATAGAAATTATACTATGGCTTATGTAACAGGGTTTGTCAGACCCTACCAAAAGGTGTTGCAGCTACAAGTACTTTTCCTGAAACTGTTCTACTCCCTTCTGCTTAATTGTTAAAGCACAAACTTTGAAAAAATTGTATGTGTGTTACCTACCTATTCACATCTGAAAAGACTTCAACTAATCTTGGCACAAGGGAACACTGTGTCTTGAATTGACAGGATATCTTTTTTACCCAAGGGGTATTTTCCATTGGAATGATTTCAAACTTTCACATAGGTGAAGCTGCCAACTGCAGCCTGATAAGGAATTTTTTTGGTTTTAGAGAAAATGTTGACAATACAAGTTTTTTGCTCCAATCTTGAGTTAAGAAGATGAATGAAAGATGTTTAACTATATTAGGCTTACAAACAAGGGCTCAAGGTTAAAACATGAGAGGGCGGGTGACACCCTAGAAGGACATATCTTAGTTACCTTAATGTGCTAGGACAACTGGTCTATAAGACCAGTGTGCTGAGTGCGAGATGTTTGTACGTTAACGCGATCGAAACGTTTACCGCGTTTGGCTCTCTGATTGGCTAAGAGCTTCGAGCAGGCCAATCGGTGCGCGGAACGTCATAAACGTGTCGATCGCGTTTACGTAAAACAAACTCACACTAGGCACTCAGATTTATTAAATGGAACATAAAGTGGATGTAAGGATTGTCACAGGAGGTAACATTATGTCTGTGTGTTTGTTTTAATTATTTTTTAACTAATCAGCTAAATTGTAAACAAGGATGTAAAGAGAAATGTTGGCTACAAAATTTCCTCATAAATGACATCAAACGATGATTTTCAACACACTTACTCGAACTTATTACTAACGAATAATTACAATTTGATAAACAACAACTTTTTTTGTCATGCTGCTATTATAAATTGAATAGGTGGGCGCAAGCCGCCGCATGTTTTTGCACGGGTGTGCAACAGATTACTGAGCGTATCAGAAGAAAAACTAACTTAACGATGCATTTTTTTTTTATTTTAATAAATTTGTAAATCAGAAACTGAAGACAAGTGATCTCTAACATTCATAAAAACGTGCCTCATAAGTTAAGTAGGACTGGTATTGATTTTTTGTTTAATGTTTTCCTTCAATTCAGATATGGTTAATGAACTACTATTTTACATCCGACTCATCAGATAACCGGGGGAAGAAATTAGAGATGGACTGGACTCCTCGGGGGCCATCTAATGTCACCTCTCATTGAAATCAACTTTTCAGAGAAATGTCCATGAACTATTTCAATAGGCTAATTTGACGTATGACAGACGGCCCCATCTTGCTGGAACCACTTGTAATTATTGTAATCTCGCAGTTCTTTGGTTGCACCATAATGCTAGAACTACAGCCTAGGCCAAAAGTATTAGGCACCCCCTAACATGTTTACTAATTCAACATTGAGTAAACGCATTTCTTTAATGATATTTCGGGGACATAAGTCGGTGTCTAGAATAGTAAGCGCATGTTGTTAAGGTCGTAAAAAATCTGATGGCCGAATACAAAGGATTTGGTTTTCTTGCGGTCTTAGCAGTCAATGTTTGGTCACTTGGGTTTGGGACTCTAACGAGAGAACAATCTTTTATTTCTTCTGAAGCGATTATGTTGAGGCCTAATTTATTGAAAAATGTCGAAAGTAGGTGAAATTATTTTAAAAAATTGAGTGAAAATATAACTTCTCTACGAACAAGGGAAGTCTCAAAAACAAATTGCCAAGTTGGTGAAATGTTTACGTTGTGCCGTGCAATCTGCCATCAAACGATTTGCTCAGACTGGCGCATTCATGTTAATAAACCAAAAACAGGCCGAAAACGTGTAACTACGAAGCGCGAGTATAGAAAATTAACACGCGAATCCATAAAAAATTGGAAGAAAAGTTCTTAAAATCTTGCTGCTGTCTAGTCTGAAGAGACTGGAAAGCCAAAAAGTGCTCATACAGTCAGAATAAGACTCGGAGAAGCTGGTTTAAAAAGATGCATAGCAAGGGAGGAGCCTTGGCTTTCAGAAGCTAACAAAAGGAAACGGCTAGTGTTTATTTATTTAACCAGATCGATAAAATGGCAATTACACTGATTACATTAGATACAAATTATCTAAAATACATTAAAGAAAATATACCATAGACACATAACTAAACCTCTCACTCAGTCTTTTCGCAAATCACCCGAAATTCATTCAGTATTTCCTTCCATTCGTCAGCGAATATATCTAAACCAGGACTGGATTTAAGGAGAGCTTTGAGTGCGATTAATATTCGCCAAATGGGTGACAGACGTCGCGCAACCGTACGGCAAACGGCAACGTGGCACCACCAATAGTTATTAGACAAGAAATTAACATCGGCAAAGAACTCAAACTTCTAAGGCGTGTTTTTATGAATGTTAGAGATCGCTTATGAGTGCTAGAGCCGCGAAGGAAATTTGAATAATGTTATTTTCAAAAAGTAATTTTCCCATGTCTGATTTTGTACATAAAAGTATATTTATAAATATATTTATTCATATTTTATGCATCTAAAAAAGTTCTGAAGCATCCTGTGCTTCATCGCGAGCTTAACAAGAGGTGTAGTAGAAACCTATTTTCGAGTAACTGTGTTGAAAAGTTATTATTTAATTGTAGTCAAAAATCATTACAAACTTGCACTTGTTAAGATTTGTCAACGACAAATGGAGCGCAGTATAATAGGTGATAAGAGAATAGATCGCATTAGAAACTCCAGCCTAAGCTCCATAACTCAAGCAGTACCATACCAACGCAATTTTACCATACTGTTGGTTTTCTATAACATTATCTTTTCTTTTTTTTTCAGATAAACCCAAAAATGGATACTTCAATGACTGGCAACCAGATAAGAAAAACCTTTATTGATTTCTTTATTAGTAAGGGGCATAAATATGTTCATTCGTCTTCTACAATACCTTTGGACGATCCGACGCTATTATTTACCAATGCGGGCATGAACCAATTTAAACCTGTATTTTTAGGGTCCGTGGACCCTAACTCTGATATGGCTTCGTATGTACGAGTTGTTAATACTCAGAAATGCATAAGAGCTGGAGGTAAGCACAATGATCTAGATGACGTGGGAAAGGATGTTTACCATCATACATTTTTTGAAATGATGGGCAACTGGTCCTTTGGTGATTACTTTAAAAAAGAAATATGTGCATGGGCATGGGAACTGCTAACTGATGTTTATAAGTTATCTGGGGATAGATTGTATGTAACTTATTTTGGTGGAGATGCGTCTTCAGGGCTTGAACCAGATCTAGAATGCAAAGAAATCTGGCTGAAATTAGGTCTGCCTGAATCACACATTCTACCTGGGAGTATGAAAGATAACTTTTGGGAAATGGGAGAAACTGGTCCCTGTGGTCCCTGCTCCGAATTGCATTATGATAGAATTGGAGGGCGGAATGCAGCTCATCTCGTTAATATGGATGACCCTGATGTACTGGAAATTTGGAATTTGGTGTTTATTCAATTCAACAGAGAAACAGATGGATCTTTGAAGTTGCTACCAAAAAAACATATTGATTGTGGTTTAGGCCTGGAAAGGTTAGTGTCTGTTATTCAAAATAAGAGAGCTAATTATGACACAGATTTCTTTATGCCCATATTTAAAGCAATTGAAATTGGCACAGGAGTGAGACCTTATTCTGGAAAAGTTGGATCTGAAGATGTTGATGGAATTGATATGGCGTACAGAGTTTTGGCTGATCATGCAAGAACATTAACTATTGCTTTATCAGATGGTGGTTGTCCAGACAATACTGGTAGAGGTTATGTACTTCGACGCATATTAAGGAGAGCGGTACGTTACGCCTCCGAAAAGCTGAATGCTAAACCAGGCTTTTTTGGATCTTTAGTTCATACTGTTGTCGAATTGTTAGGTGATGTTTTTCCTGAAATTACAAAAGATCCTTTATCGTTAATCCAACTTATAAATGAAGAAGAAGTGCAATTCTTGAAAACACTATCGCGCGGACGAAATTTGCTTAACAGAACTATTGAGAAACTGAATGGCAAAGTTATACCTGGTGATGTTGCATGGCGTCTTTACGATACTTACGGTTTTCCAGTTGATCTAACACAATTAATGTGTGAAGAAAATGGACTTACTATAGACATGGATGCCTATGAAACATCAAAGAAAGAATCTCAACTTATTTCACAAGGAAAAGTTGCGGGTCAAGAAGATTTATTAGCTCTCGATGTACATGCTATAAGTCATTTACAAGACATTGGAGTGCTTCCAACAGATGATTCACCTAAGTATAACTACGTGCCATCATCTACCGACAGTGAAGCAGTTTATAATTTTACTCCTTGTACTGGAACTATAGTTGCCTTGCGAAAAGACAAACAATTTGTTAATGAAGTTATGTCTGGTCAAGAATGCGGCATTATATTGGACAAGACCAATTTCTACGCTGAACAAGGTGGACAAATTTATGATGAGGGATATATGGTTAAAGTAGGCGACGACAGTGTTGAATTCATGGTTAATAATGTACAAGTTAAGGGAGGATACGTACTACATACTGGAAAACTGGAAGGATCACTAAAAGTTGGAGATAAGTTATCATTGCATATTGATACTGAAAGGCGAAGACTTGTAATGAACAATCACACTGGCACTCATGTGTTAAACAATGTTTTAAGAAAAGTTCTTGGAAATGATTCTGACCAGCGTGGTTCGCTTGTCATGCCAGACCGTCTTAGGTTTGATTTTACTAATAAGGGCCCAATGTCTATCAAACAAATTAAAGAAACAGAAGATCAAATTAAAGAAATTATAAATAAAAATAAAACTGTTTATGCTAAACATACGAGCTTAAATGATGCCAAGAAAATTAAAGGTCTGAGAGCAATGTTTGACGAACACTATCCAGACCCAGTTCGTGTCGTATCAGTTGGTATTCCTGTTGAAGAATTGGAGAAAAATCCAGATGGACCAGCGGCCTACGAAACATCTGTCGAATTCTGTGGTGGATCACATTTACATCAGACAGGCCACATCGGTGATTATGTAATTGTTAGCGAAGAAGGCATCGCAAAAGGAATTCGGCGAATCGTTGCTTTGACTGGACCAGAAGCAATGAAAGCTATAAGTAAATCGAGTACATTAGAAAATGAGGTCAATAATGTAGCTAATTTCATTAAAGATCAGAGTGACAATGTAAATCAGAAGGAAATTCTTAGGAAAATTGTCGATCTTACAAACGACATATCTCAAGCTCAGATTTCATATTGGAAAAAAGAAGAACTAAGGACTATGCTGAAAAATTTGAAAAAGCAACTTGATGATAAAGAAAGAGCTGCTAAGGCTGTGACAATTACACAGGTTGCAGAAAAAGCTAAAGAGATTTGCGAGGAGAAGAAGGAAAGCAAAGTTATTGTTTCAGAGTTAAAGGCATTTGGTAATACCAAAGCTTTAGACGGTGCCTTAAAACAAGTTAAGCTACTTTGTCCAACTACTGCTGCTATGTTCTTTTCTGTGGATGATGAAACAAACAAGATATTCTGTCTTGCAGCAGTGCCTAAAAATGCAATTGAAAAAGGTTTATTGGCTTCTGAATGGATTCAGTCTGTTGTCCCAGTTATAGGTGGAAAGGGCGGTGGCAAAGCAGAATCTGGCCAGGCTTCCGGAATTAATTACACCAATCTTGACGAAGCAATGAAAATTGCTGAGGAGTTCGCTAATCTGAAACTGTCCTAAATTATAACATCAGTTAATTACTTATAATTATAATACTAACACTATTGCTTTAAAACAAATTGTTTACTTCATTATTTAATTAAAACAATTATTTTATTTATTTTTTTCATTATCTTACCTATAGATAAATTATGTACCGGTTGGTGATCAGTTCTCATTATATTTAGAAAAGTCTGTCCAGACGCTTCCGATAGAAAATATGCATGCAAAAAATATTTGTTGTCAGTTTATCAAATAAATAAACAAAAAATAGAATACTAGTTGTAAAAACAATATCGAAATTAGTGGAAATATAGATATAGAATTTCTCTCCTAAAAACTGTTGTTTGCTATGGCATGGCAGCCGTATGAGGAACTACCATAAGTATCGGAATTTGTTGTCAAATTCCATAGATATCGGACTCCTCATTTAGGGTTCCGTACCCAAAGGGTAAAACAATAATAATATTTATTTGCTAAAAACATGGTATAAAAGGTGCTAGAAACGTACAACTATGAGCAAACATGTTTCTATAAGTATATTAGCATGCAAGCAAATAACTACCTACATTAATTTCTTCTTTCAATGTAATCTTTTATACAATAAAAATTATGAATCATCCATTGATACATTTTTTTTAAATAATCTAGACTCACTTTCGTGTCATCAAAAATAAACAAAGTAAAGGCTCCCTCTGTAATTTGAATGGTCCCGAAGATATTTTAATATTTAACTTAAAAATTATTACGCATGCATATTTCCTATTCTCCCTTATGTTCAGCGATAGAGACAAAATTTAATAGAAAACTTCACGTCATATTGGCGGAACCAACTGGAAAACTACAGTTATATAGGTACTTATTCTGATTTTTTGTGCCTCACACGTCACACGGCATATACTGAAATTCACGATAAAAAAAGAAACCCCGCCAAAATAAAATTGCATCAACTAAATAATCTAGTACCTCTAAAAACGATTTGCAATTTTTAACTTGAAGTATTATTTTCGTAAAATTATTTAGACATCAGTAGATAATGACAAAAACGAAAAATAAAAATTAATTTTGTAAAGAATCTACTAATATCTCCGTCATCTACTATTCATTTTTGGAGGCTAGTTTGATCAGAATGATGCGTTGCGTTTTGAATGCGTTATAGTTTTGGAGTATAAACATGGCCAGGTCATTAATGACGCATCGTAATGGTGGGGCCATCGTGGAATTCCATTTATAATGGTAATTGTTTGAGGCGAGGAGAGGTATACCACGGCTATCAGGAGAATCCCGGATATACAGTCAAGATCCCTATCAGCACCTTATTGGATTATACTTTACATCCTTCTCCCGAGTACGTTTGCTCCTGCAAGACTCGACTCAAGCCGGCCAATAAAGTTGTAGGTGTTTCTGGTATTGTTTGTTTGCTTTTTAACACCGACTTTCGAAAATAAAGTTATTTTGATCGTATTAGGTTTTTTTTTTAGTGAAGTCGGTTTGTTTTTGTAAAAAGTTTATTTCTCATTTTTTAGTTCTCATCAAAAAATCAGTGAGCGTAGTTCAAGCGTAAAAGTGTGGAATGTCTTAATTTCAGTTTAGCAGATATTTAGTGTATGACGTCCTGTAAATGTGTATGGTAAGTTCAGATTTGTGCATCCAGCCATTCAGCAGATATTCAACAAAAACTGTTTCCGCCAGGACTACGTATTCTGAGCGTAACTTTTTTTTTTCTATGGACATACAAGAAAACAAATACATACAATAATTAGTGTGTAACGAGATGTAAATGTGTATGTATAAATGAAATTTGTGTGTCTTATAATTACGAAGATATCCGAGTTTCCGCTGCGGTGACGTTTGCCAATTTGATGAAAATCATATAAAACGGTTTAGTAGAAAGTTATAATTTTTTATGCACGTTACTTTAGATTTGTGTGTAATGTGTGTAAAAGCAGAATTTGAAAAAAACATACCGTTCAGAAGATATAAAAGTAAACGTAAAATAAGGTTATTAGGTCAAAGCTCTTAAAATAGGAACTCTAGAGTCTAACTTTTTACATGTATCTATAACTTGTAAGGCTCTACAATGTCCTGCAAAGTTTCATGTATGTGCGCTAAATAATTAATTAGCAATCGCATAATTACTACGACTGAACCACTATATTTTATGACATCCGATTATAGGACTTATTAATGGAAAAAGCAAAATAAAATATATCCCAATCATTAGTGTATTAATGCAACTAATCCTATTTGAAATTTCAGCTCATTACACTAAATAATTAAAGAGACCAGAACAACTACAAAACATGGATAAACCGACCAAGTTTGAATGGGTATGAAAAAGCGGCCGTGCAGTACTTGGACCTAACGTTCTAAAATTTCCAGTATAATGTTGTTATTGTGTTGAATGATTTCGTACAGGTGCGTACACAATTGTTTTGCAGGAAATAAAATAACTTTCTATTAATAAAAGTATTTATTAGGTAACGATTTAACTAAAACAAATAAACGACATTAATAAAAAATAATAAAATAGGAACTAACAGTAAGTATCTAAGTACGTGATTTATGATCTTACCTTGTTTATCTTCCAATCATTCTCACTACTGGCTCAATAAGTATCAATAAGTATGGGTCACAGTCACTTACACTAGCTACGTCAATATCCGAATCCAGTAAGTACCTACATAATATTACGTTGATGGCAAAATAAACAGTGCATACGCACGTTGTCCTTGACTGCACATTTGTGACTGTTACTAAACAAAACGGAACAGGAAGCGCGCGCTCAGAAGATACTTGCCTACTATTCAAACATGAAGTCGAAGCGAATGCCGCATGCCGGTTTGCGCAAGATTCCCGCCATTCTGTCTGTCAAACTCCAAGCGAATGCTAGAATTGCGGGATCCGCGTAGATTATAAAATATTGAGTGTTCTATTTGTAGGGTACCTACTTATCCAAGAACGTAAATAAGAAGTAGTAAAGTCTACAATGAAGTCTAGAAAATGTTAAGCATAAAAAACTGGGCAAGTGCGTGTCGGACTCGCACACTGAGGGTTCCGCACAAAACAAACTTACGTAAATGTGTGAGCCCGACTCGCACTTGCCCAGTTTTTGTCTATTTTTGTATTTGAGTTGATTGCTTGCCTGTGGAATTTTGAGGAGCACTTCGACGACGGCGGTGTGTTTTCGCCGTTGTCTGATGCGGTCGGGCTCCTTTCGCTAGCATTACTGCTTCGCAGAAGGAGGCGACCGCCTGCCACTCCTCCTCGCTCCGTGCGTAGACCGCAGGCGTTCCGCTGGGCCGCTGTAAAGGGCAATGGAAAGAACGATGCTTGCATAGAGCCTCCGGCAGGAGGCGTCAGAACCCTTAGGCAGGAGCGGCTTGAGAGCAGCCCCAGTCCTATTCAGTCTGGGAATTTTGGTGGAATTTTGACGCCCAGACGTCGGAAGTGCTCCTCAAAATTCCACAGGCAAGAATATCTTAGAGGTGAAGTAGTAAAACAGTATATAGTGAAAAAATATGATTACCCGCTTTCTTGATGTCCCCATTAAAGTTTCAGCTTTTCTCGAAATGCTACTCTCGGAATGCGACCAGCTATTTGTGTTTTAGTGTTTTATTAAGAAGATACTCGCCTATTTTTTATTGTAAGTTAAATTTTTGAGTTTGAATCTATTAAGTCCTTGTGACATTTTCCGTTTAAAATAAAGAATTCTTTTTATTTAAGATATTTCCTATTTCTTTTCGTTTTATCTGAGTATCAAGTGCACTATTTAACAAAGAAGTTTTACTTTCAAGTGGAGGTAGTAACAAAGGCAAATTGTAATCACCCTTCTAACAACTTACTACTGCAGTAGTAAGAAAGGAAATCAAATTAACAGTATTACTACTGGTAGTAACATTGGTAGTAACACGGGCAAGAAACCATACCAGATCCGCATCATCCACATAGAAAAAAAAACAAAAAGTAAACTTAATTTGGAACATTAATTGTGCATAGGTACGTGCGGTCACAAAAAAATATTTTTTGAAACGTTTAAAAATGGAATACTTTCTTTTTTTAAATACTGTTCATTTTCCTTCTAAACCTCAATACACTTTATTTCTAGTAAAAAAAGTTGGTAACTCTACCTTCAAGGACCACTAGCGCCTTAATTGAAATTAAAACCGCCGCGCTGGTTTTGTTTTTAACGCACTTTTAGGCCGTGTTTACGGAGACTCGGCGCGTTGTGCGGCGCGTTGGGCGTTTCATCGTACATTTCAGCAGCGGGCCGCGTCATCGCTCGCGCAAACACAGCCATATGGCAATGTACGATGGACCGCCCGACGCGCCGCGTATCCGTAATCGAGCACTTAGATAAACACAATGTGCTATACAAATACTTTATTGCCTTTTCTAGCATTTTTACAAACCACATTTTGTATTATTTACGAGTTATGATTTTTTTAAACTGGCGGCGCGGCGTTAGTAAATATGTACCTATTATATCAATTTTTTGTAAATATTACGTCTGCCAAATAAATGCATTTGTTAATAGGTTTTTTTTTTTATGGTAGGTAAAATCATCCAATGACAAATCCCGCCCTTGGGTGGAGCGGGAAGTAGTGTCAGACTCTTACTGACTAAAAACCTACCCCGTTCCATTCTTTGCCTTGGCCCATTTTCACATACCCTTTGACCCCAGTAGGCTTCGGCCCTATTGGGCCCCTACAGTTTGCTGACAACTCCTTGAGGCGCGCGGGAACAGTGCGCGCCGTAAACGACTTGAGCTCGGACCGGTATGTTACTGGACGGACGGACAGCGAGCTACTCATTGCCCGCCGTCCGCGAGCTCGCGCCTACGGTGGCCGAAAATCGGGTTCGGAATCCCGGCGGCGGCGTGTACGCCGTAGCCTGATGCGGTCAGCCTCCTCCTTTGCTAGCATTACTGCTTCGCAGAAGGAGGCGACCGCCTGCCACTCCTCCTCGCTCCGGAGCATGGCTTGAACCAAACCCCGGCGCGAGAGATCGCTGCCGCCGATCGCCCCCACAAGGACAGGCGATGCTCTTCCCAAGCGAGGCACATTTGTTAATAGGTACAGACGCATTTATTAAATTGTAATAATTTCGTAAGTAAACGTCGTCAGTAAACAATCACGTAATCACTACTACAAATTTGTAGGTACTATTTTTTATCACAAATTCGTCAAGAATTGTGTACGCATCTGTACGAAGCTATTACACTATATTACACTGGAAATTTTAGAACGTTAGGTCCAAGTACTGCACGGCCGCTTTTTCGTACCCATTCAAACTTGGTCGGTTTATCCATGTTTTGTAGTTGTTCTGGTCTTTTTATTATATCTCTTTAATTATTTAGTGTAATGAGCTGAAATTTCAAATAGGATTAGTTGCATTAATACACTAATGATTGGGATATATTTTATTTTGCTTTTTCCATTAAAAAGTCCTATAATCGGATGTCATAAAATATAGTGGTCCAGTCGTAGTAATTATGCGATTGCTCATTAATTACTTAGCGCACATACGTGAAACTTTGCAGGACATTGTAGAGCCTTACAAGTTATAGATACATGTAAAAAGTTAGACTCTAGAGTTCCTATTTTAAGAGCTTTGACCTAATAACCTTATTTTACGTTTACTTTTATATCTTCTGAACGGTATGTTTTTTTCAAATTCTGCTTTTACACACATTACACACAAATCTAAAGTAACGTGCATAAAAAATTATAACTTTCTACTAAACCGTTTTATATGATTTTCATCAAATTGGCAAACGTCACCGCAGCGGAAACTCGGATATCTTCGTAATTATAAGACACACAAATTTCATTTATACATACACATTTACATCTCGTTACACACTAATTATTGTATGTATTTGTTTTCTTGTATGTCCATAGAAAAAAAAAGTTACGCTCAGAATACGTAGTCCTGGCGGAAACAGTTTTTGTTGAATATCTGCTGAATGGCTGGATGCACAAATCTGAACTTACCATACACATTTACAGGACGTCATACACTAAATATCTGCTAAACTGAAATTAAGACATTCCACACTTTTACGCTTGAACTACGCTCACAAAAAATCACCATAGATGATTTGAATTGCGCCATCTCTGATGTATTTTAAAAACTAAAGCACCGTCACATTTGAAATACACTTTGCTATTAATTTTTTTGATCGCCCTTTTTACATTATCTCACTAGGGAGAGAATGACTTGCTTTATGATTGTTGTTGACTTATAAAACGGCATTATCAAGCAGGTGGTGTTTAAAAATAATACTTGACTTGATTTAGCTTGCCATGAACAGGGAATCTCGGAAGTCGTTTATGAATTCTATTAAGAAGTCGTGATTGTGAGTTCGCAGATCCATTATTAAAATTGTAGTTCGTCGATCAGGACCTACAATTTTAATAAAGGACACATGAAGATTGTTTTTTATTATTATTGATGGACTCACACTTGACCACTTTATCTCTCCTGATGAAATTCTGAGTGGCAGAAGGTTCATCACAGGCAGGAAATAAAAAGAGGAAAATACTGTTTAAAAATTATTTAATGAACTTTTAGAAGTTTGTTTTAAAGGTAGTTCAAACAAATATTTCTTAAACAACCGACATAATACACTAACAATATCTACATAGTTTTATCATTATAGAAGTATTTTATTACAAATATATTCATATAATTATTTGGTTGGTCTTTTTATGACAGCACCAATTCCATTGGTGATTTACCCTCACTTTGAGGTGGTGCACTCATGTTATAATAATTTACAATAACTATTTTAGTGATTCTAGTAATATAATATATAACAATTAAATTATTCCTGTCCAAAGCCTTCAGTTTCTTCAATAGCAAAATTCAATTTTTCGCATAATTGTTCGTAGCTCTTGTAAGGTGGTAAGTCGAGTCGATTAAAACACGTATGTGATCGGGGTAACCAGGT
The DNA here is from genome assembly GCA_958295575.1 of Leucania comma. NCBI lineage: Eukaryota > Metazoa > Arthropoda > Insecta > Lepidoptera > Noctuidae > Leucania > Leucania comma. The sequence goes on from OY282468.1 coordinate 12,794,762, forward strand.
GTCCTTTCCGACCTGCAAAATGACAAAGCGTAAAATATTGAATAGATTATTAAAATTGATTAAATAAAGGATAACTAATGAAACACCAAACAGTACTTAAACTCTATTCCTTTTACATCCAAATTATTGTATTGTGTACCTTGAAAATCTAAAAAAATATTAAATTAGTGGCGACGAGTGTAAATTATATTTTAACTAGCGATCTGCCCCAGATCTTCGCACGGGTGTCGGAAATCTTTGAAATTCTCGTCTTTTCTCTACTAAATATATGCATATATATGCACATAAACCTTCCTCAAAGATCACTCTATTATATACACAGCTAAATTTTGATCGTTTTAACTCCGTGGTAAAGATCATCAGCTGAGCGAGTCTAATGATCTGTAGGTGTAGTTAGTACGTAACGACCGACAACTACCTACAGGTATTGGACTCGCTCAGCTGATCTTTACCTAAAGACATTAATTACATACATCTTCCTGCCCTTTTCCCATGTTATTTGGGGTCGGCGCAACACATCTTTTTTTCCATTCTGCCCTGTCACTCGTCATGCTATCACTAATTCCATTTTCTTTCATATTATCACTCTTCACACAATCCATCCATCTTTTCTCTGACCTCCCTCTTCCTGTCCATCCATCCAAATTTATACTTATAACCCTTTTAGTAATATGCGTTTCATCCCTCCTCTTTACATGACCATACCAAGACAAAATTCCCCTTCAACTTTTCTGTCACTGGCCCCACTTTCAAAGTTCCTCTAATAAACTAATTCCTCACTTTACCCTTTTTTGTCACACCACACATCCATCTCAACATTCTCATCTCCGCTACATGCTATCTTTTTTATCCGTCTTTTTCATAGCCCAACATTCTGATCCATACAGTACGACAGGTCGTATCACGGACTTGTAGATTTTACCCTTCAACTTGTGGGGCATCCGTGGGTCACAAGTTGTTCTAGTGACCTCTCGCCATTTCATCTATTCTGAATTGATCCCATGTTTTACGTCTCGGTGTTCCTCGCCATGTCCATTGATAAGCGAGCCGAGACACCGAAAGCCGGAGCAGGTGGGTATGGGCGTCCCGGCGAGAGCTAAGGGCACAGGACCGGAGAGACCGCCAAAATCGCAAAACAAGTATTCGGTATTCGTTCTGCTCAATTTTAGGCCAATACTCTCCAGTCTTTGCCACCACACCTCCAATCTGCTCTGAACCCCTAGGCCTCTTTCGACACACAAATTAATTTCGTACATGTGTATATTAATTCGAGTTTTAGAAAAAGACTTCATTTTTTAATTTTATTTTACAAATCGATAATGTTTTATGTACCGGATTGACGCTCCACGGAATTAAAATGATCAAAATTTAGCCGTGTATACTTGTTATTGTGATTTATATTTTTTGTCTACACAATAGCATTGGATTTCTGTATAGGTATCACACACGCGTAGGTGCGTGTGTAATAAATAAAAAAAAAGACTTGTTGAAATTACCTTCTCTATGCAGAATCTCTGCGGGCCATTTGAGCCCATGAGTTCAGCAAATCCACCCACAGGAACCCGACACGTTCCGGTTACAAACTGCAGTAATCTTGCTCGTTTCTCGTTATCCATTTGTCGAACAAACTAAAATTGAATATATAATTTTAAAAAAAAATTGTGATCCTTACCCCTCAGGAATTACTCCTGTATCGAGGGTACGTCCACAAACATGTAAAATTACATACACAAGACAATCGGACTCTGAATAACAGATCTGTGGTCATACAAATATTTGTTCCGTGCGGAAATCTTAATTTAAATCTGGCACCCAGCGCAGCAGTTCCTCGCGCAACCACTGCGGCGCACATCATGCAACATGCTGTCAATTTTTAGCACATGTCAATCTTATTGAAAAATGCAATCATTCAGATGGCATTTTTAGTAGGCATCATGCGACATCCGACGGGTTAAGTAGTACAATTACACCATCATCATCCGAAATGTTATAACATTTGCGAAGCTAAGAAATCTAAGAATATTTAATGTGATATTTTTTGATGCGACAAGTAGAAAATAACACAAACCTGCCAAAACCAAAGAACTTGCTTGCTCGTACGAGTATAATGTCTGTAAATAGTATTTCGTTGCCAGTCATCTACATCCACTTCCTGCATTCCGCAGAGCATCAATTCTAACTCGCGCTCGTCGAAGTATTTTAGCCACTCCAAAGGTACAACCTACAAATACAAAATATTTTGATAACTGCTCTGATCAAAAGGCAATAATTTCCAAAGTTCGTTTATGGTACTTTCAATTTTGTTAATTTGTCACCTAGGTCATTATTTCCCAAAATTTAATCCTAAGTAGAGACGCTATCGTATATGATAATACAGATGTGTTTGGAAATATTGCTTATTCGAAAATACAATGATGCAGTTTTATGTTTATCAAAATCTAACCCGAGGCTTATAGGGTTTATACAAATATGTACAATAAAACTGTCCAAAACTGTTCAATAATAACTAATTACCTCATTAAAACCATCTAAGAAAGCTGAAGTTTGTTCTTCAATTCCTCTAGTCATTCGCCATTGAGTCACCAACTGCAGATATTGTTCTTTATTGACCTGAAATAACAATTATAATATAATCACTTAGGTATAAACACAAAAGAATAGGGCATATAATAAGCAACAGCAAATTTAATATTACCTCGGTGACGCGTTCCTTATCACCGGACGGTTTCAACTCGTGGTGTATGACTTGACCTAACACTTCAAAGTCCACACTAAACCACATTTCTAGGCCGCATTCGTCTATATTATTATCTTTGATCCATACCAAAGAATTGTAAAACTCGGGATCTATAGATTCAATATCTTTCATGGTAAGTTTTTTGTTCAACATTCTTTTATAGAAGGGCATTGTAAATCCTGAATAAATAAATCTACCATGATATAGTGCCATGGCTATAAACCTGCCAATGAATTTGAAATAAAGAAGATGGTCTGGGTTGACGTAACTTGCTGGGTTAATCTGAAGGCTGTAGTTGTTTTTATTGGCGTATTCAAACAGGCAGTACATGGGGTTTAGGACTTCGTGAGATAGTAAGAAGAACCACTCCCTACTGACGCCGCCGTAATCTAGCCCTTCTTCACCGCGGAATATTATATACAATCGCCTGCGCAGCTCGTATGCAGGCAACCTCATTATCTGAAATCGAACAATAATCAGCACAATTAAATAATAAGTCACACATCTCAATCTGATTTCATAATAAAATGTATTCAAAGTCTTTTAAACTGGAAATAAAATTGCGAAAATAGGAAAATCCTATATTTTTAAGACACTATTCAAAAAGGTAAATTTAGGGTAGAAGGTTAACCCTAAACGAATGTCAACAGTTATATAACAGAATTATTTACCTGATGATAAGAATCCTCAAAAAGTGACTGTCGAGACAATGTTATTTTAATATGACTGGGTAGGGCATTGCTCTGGCAGAGATATCTGAATTGACTAAGTTTCCAGCGGAAGGAGCGTTCGTAGGCGCGCGGCACGCCATAGGCGCCCTGCGGGCCCTTGGGCGCGCCCGGCCGCGGGTCCTGGAACGTCGTCGTGCGAGTGTTGTGGTCCACGAAGTAGCGGGTGCCTTCCTCCGTGAAGCGGATCTCCCAGCCCGGCGGTAGCGCCTCCTCCAGAGCGCTCATCTCCTGGCCCTGGAACCACACAAACAGCTATCGTGCTGTGTATGTCACGGATTATTGAACACACCCTAACTTTCTAATTAATCTTGTAAAATTGTAACTCTAGATAAATTGTCCAGGTGTCACCACTGTTTAGACTGCCCGGAGGACATGGTGGAGCACACGGTAGAAGTGTGCCCTGCTTGGGGAGAGCATCGCTGTGTCCTTGTGGGGGCGATCGGCGGCGGCCATGGTTCGGGGTGAGGAGGAGTGGCAGGCGGTCGCCTCCTTCTGCGAAGCAGTAATGCTAGCAAAGGAGGAGGTCAACCGCATCAGGCAACGGCGCACACGCCACCGCCGTTGCCGGGATTCCGATCCATCCCGATTTCCGGCTGCCGTAGGCGCGGCCTTGCGGATGGCGGGCAATGGTTAGCTCGCTGTCCGTCCGTCCGGTGACAGTCCGGACCGAGCTCAAGTGATCGACGGCGCGCACTGTTCCCGCGCGCCCCAAGGAGTTGTCGGCAAACTGTAGGGGCCCAGCAGGGTCGAAGCCTACTGGGGCCAAGGGTTGTGCGAAAGTGAACCCTGGGGTCCTGGAACGCAGGCAATGGAGGAACAGGGTAGGATAGTCAGTCTGACACTATCTCCCGCCCCGCCCAAGGGTCGGATTTGTCATTGGATGATTTTACCTACCATAAAAAAAAAACTGCTAATATCAAAATGAAATAAAGCAACGGTAGTAACCTGCGTTCTCGGGTCTTCCCACTGCGTGGTGCGGTTCTTGTGGTTGACGTAGTAGACGCGGCCGTCAGGCTGCACGCGGCGCTCCCAGCCCGCGGGCAGCGCGCCCAGCGAGTCGTCAGGCGCGGGCACGCTGCCGGCGCCCGCGGGGCCCGGCGGCGCGGGGCCCGGGGGCCCACCCGGGGGTGCGGGCGCGGGGCCCGAAGCTCCCGCTAGCAAACTGCCCGGTCCCGCCACCGCCACGCTGGTGCCTAAAGCTCCAGCGCTCCCTGAAAACATTTTTTTGTGCTGTATACAATTTGTACCATTAATACTTTATGGTTGCCTTCTGCTTATCTTATCTTGAACCTTAATAAATCGTTGCCTGGTTCCATATAACGTAGACCAAACTAAAAAAATATGCCACCTTTATGTCTTTGTGGCTAATTATTTCTACCTCTTCCTGTTCTTAAATTTGTGGAATACTAATAATAAACGATTTGAGGTAAGTCTGAGTACACAAGCAAGACCTAAACCAATCCATCTATGTCTTGGCTGCAGTTGGTGACCTCATGAGGGAAAATGAAGGTTTTGTCTGTGCAAGTATGAATGGTGATGTTATTATGACAAATAACTACCGGATATTCATTATGAAGGACAGCACGATTAACGTCAGTATAGCATTTCACTGTCTGGTAGATTCAAAGAAAGAAAGAAAGGACAGGATTGTTATGGATACGATTATCCACCAGCAACTTTTTCTGAAATACTCTCCTGTGGAATCGGAGGTCCTGCACTACAGGAATGTAACCGACCTCGACCCAGTTCCCGATAATGGTAATGACAGGACTATTGTAGCCAATTATCATCATCATCTTCCTACCGTTGTCACATATTACTAGGGGTCAGCGCAACACGTTTTTTTCTTCCATTCTATCCTGTCAGCAGTCACCTTATCACTGATTCCCATTTCTTTCATTATCACTTCTCACACAATCCATCCATTGACTATTGAAGCCAATAAGCCTGATATAGTGGTGGTATGCCGAACCGAGAGGTGCGCAATGATATATGATGAGAACAAATTAAAACCTTGACAAGGCTCGAGAGGTTGTCGACATATTGTAAGGAGGTCCCTCTCTCTAGCGTCCTGACTGATAGTAGCTTGGACGCTGGACTCTATACCAGCGGTGTACTAGTTTTTATGTTTTAGCGCGTGTGTGTCAGTACAGTAGGGCTGCATTATAATGTCTCGTCTTTATCCTCTATGTGCAAAACTGAAATCATCGATACTTCGAATAAGAACAGGGTTTAATGGAGTGATGTACTACGGTTAACGTGCAGGTACACGTGGACGGTCAATAGAGTTGATACAAAATCGTCATCCTTTTAATTACAAAAGGAAAATGAGATGTTAATATTCTCGAAATAAGTAATTAATTAATTTTGTTACTAGGACTTATCACATACTCGTTGCTATAAGTCTATATAGGTAGAATGGTATTAAGGTGATAAGATTGGTTTACGTAGCTAGTTTGATAACATAAATATGCATGATTGTATCCAGATATCAGTAAGAGAGCCAAATAAATCATAATTAGTTATCTATTATGAATACAAAACATTAAAAAAGAAAAAAACAAGCTAAATAAAAATATAGTATGCTTTATGAATTCAAAAATTGCCTTATCATTAAAAAAGGGCGAGCAGTTTATTATAAATAATAGGTACAATTTTACCTCATTGTTATCGCGATAAAAACGTGGATTCATGCGACAGGAAATTGCTGTCGAATATATTAGGTGATTCTGAACTGAGGAGAAGGATTATGTAGGTGCAAAAGCAAGTTACCAGTGGCATTGAGATCGTGTTCGGAGTCGGGCTGGTGCGGCGGCTGCGGGTGCGGGTACAGGAACCGCTGGTTGCCCTGCGCCACCACGTGGCGCCGCTCGCCGCGCCAGTGCTGGAAGCGCGCCAGGCGCTCCGTGTCGGGCCGCTGCCACGTCGTGGTGCGCGTGTTGTGGTCCACGTAGTACACGCGCCCGCGCGCGTCGCGCCGCACCTCCCAGCCCGGCGGCAGCGGCTGCGGCCGCTCCCACGACGTCGACCGAGTGTTGTGGTCCACGTAGTACCTGACGACCGCAATCTCTACTTCAAACCCTCACCAACTTAGGCAAGCCTTTGCCAAGGAAGTGGCCATGTGGCTGTTCATGAGTTTCATTATTGCGTTTGTCTAGGCCAAAAGCTGATTCATCACAGAGAATGTTCTTCAAACAATGGAATGGAAATAAAAGTAAATCAATTAGTCCATACCTCCGTCCGTACACATCGTAGCGCATCTCCCAGCCGGCGGGAAGCGGCTCCTCAGCGGGGTTGGCGTACACAACGGCAACGCCGGGCGCGGCCGCCTCCGCGTCGGCGTGCGAGGGCCCGGCGCCGCCGTCCGGCAGGCCGCCGGGCGCGCCGCCCGCGCCCGCCGCGCCCGCGCCCGCCGGCCCGCCCGCTCCCATCGACACGCTCGTGCCAATCGCGACTGTCGGCCCTCCGTGCTGCAGAGTGCCGTTGCTAAGTGGCGGTGGGCCCGGTGGTGGCTAGACATTTTAATAGTTTTCTCATGGTTATTCAAGCAAAACAAATACTGAAACATACATCTAATTTTAAATGATGTTAACACATACTCTCAGGTTTTGTGAGCGAACAATCGATCGCATTGCTGATTCCGCATTGCTCCGTATTCTAATCCGAGCCCGAACTCCATCATTAAGCGGACCACCGCTGTTAGCAGATTCTCCCAGTAACTCATGTGACTGACTTAAGACTGATGGGTCAACTCTTAGGCCATCCAGAAGTATCACCAATTCAGCTGCTTTTACTTCACCACTTACACTAGACGAGTTTTCCTGGGACACAGTTTTCATCAAATCTGAAAAACAGATAAACAGATAGTTTTATTTCACTAAAATAAAATAAATATCGAGTCGCTAGTATTATGGTTAATAGGGTAACAGAATTGTCAGCAGGTTATTGCAAACAAAAAAAAAAAACACAAAAAAAAAAAGCACACAGATAAAATAAATCACAGGCAATTGTGAACTCATCTAACCCCTACCGTTAAATTTTGGTCGTTTTAATCACGCGGAGGGTCGATTCGATGAAACCCTACCGATTTGTAAAGATAAAAATGAAAAATAAAGTACTTTTTTTTTAAACTCGAATTAATTTACGCTTGTACGAAATTGATTTCTTTAAGTAAACGTCCTCTCCTTTTTCTCCTCACCATCGGTTTGCCGACGACATAGTAGTCATGGCTAAGACTACGGAGGAGCTCAGTACAATACTCGGTGACCTCAGTAGAGCTTCCTAAAGAGTGGGACTTAAAATGAACATGGACAAAACCAAAGTTATAGTAAACAGCCACGTAGCACCCACTCCTATCAAGATCGGAAACTCTACACTCGAAGTTGTAGACAACTATGTTTACCTGGGACAGACGGTCCAGTTAGGTAGGTCTAGCTTCGAGAAAGAGATCAATCGTCGAATCCGACTCGGCTGGGCAGCGTTCGGGAAGCTGCACGGTATCTTCTCGTCCACCACAGTGTCTCAAGACGAAAGTCTATGACCAGTGCGTATTGCCAGTGATGACATATGGCTCCGAAACGTGGTCACTTACAATGGGCCTCATCAGAAGACTTAAAATCACCCAAAGGGCAATGGAAAGGATTATGCTCGGAGTTTCCTTGGGTGATCGAATCAGGAATGAGGATATCCGCAGGAGAACCAAGGTTACCGACATAGCACGAAGAATTATCAAACTTAAGTGGCAATGGGCAGGGCAGATTGCTCGCAGAACGGATGCCCGTTTGGGGCCGGAAGGTTCTGGAATGGCGGCCACGTACCGGAAGACGTAGCGTTGGAAAGCCTCCTACAAGGTGGACCGATGACCTGGCAAAGGTTGCGGGAATCCGGTGGATGCAAGACGCACAGGACCGTTCATTGTGGCGACACTTGGGGGAGGCCTATCTCCAACAGTAGATGTCTTTCGGCTGAAATGATGATGATGAAGTAAACGTCAGCTGATCGAGGCCAATGAACAGTAGGTAGTTAGTTCGCAACGACCGACAACTCCCTACAAGGTCATTTGTTAAAGAAATTAATTTTGTACACAAGTGTATATTGATTCGAGTTTTAGAAAAAAAAAATCTATATTTTTTAATTTTATCTTTTCGATAGTGTTTCATGTATCGATCCCCACGGGATTAAAACTACCAAAATTTTATGGTGTATAAAATAATTGGCCAAGTGCAAGTCGGAATCACACACGAAGTGTTCCGTACAGTCCGTAGCATAAAACGGCAATAAAATCACGGTTGTTGTATGAGAGCCCCACTTTTATCTTTTTATTTTGGATTTGTAATTTCAGTGGTCTAGCTATCACAGTTCATGAGATACAGCCTGGTGACGGACGGCGCAGTGATAGCAATAGGGTTCTGTTTTTACCCTTTGGGTATGGAACCCTAATAAACACTATACATTCAAATGGCTAAGCAGAGCTTGTGTTATGGGTACCAGACAGCTGATAAACATACTTATATATTTCTAAATACATACATATTATAGATAAATTACACCCAGACACAGAACAAACGATCATGCTCATCACACAAACATTTGTCCTGGGTGGGAATCAAACACACAACGTCCGGCATAGCAGTCAGGGTCACTAACCACTAGACCAAAAGGCCAGTCAAAGTATAATATAGATGTTAATTCCCATTCAAATTCTCAATATTTAAATAATTTAATTGTTCCTGTTTTGTGTGTTAATTAATACTTCTGAAGGAGTATGAGGAAAACATATTTTTTCCTCTTTATTCCTAAGGCCTAGATGAATAAATATTAATAGCATAAATTTAAAAAAAAAAAATGTTGTTATTGGAATAAACCATAGTTGAAAAATATAGTTGGATTCAAACTCAATGGTGACTAAGAACATGAGCAGTGCAGTGACTCACTCACGCTGCACTGCAGCAAATTCATATGCGGTTCACAAATGCCAGGTTTAAAGACTGTAACTGCCTCATACAAAAGCATTGCCCTAATTTCTAATACTCACAAAATTTACCATACTATAAAAATTACTCTGAATGTTGAAAGTACTTCCATAGTACTTTACTACATTCTGCTCATAATTTCACTATTCTGCCCAGAACTATACTGGGCAATCTTTTTCATGTAACTGTAATTACTTAAACCTACATAATCCTGGTGGTGAAGAAAGTTAAGTTTTATATTTACCTATGATCAGCTCCACATTATCACATTTTCCATTGCAGTATAACAAAACTTTTAACAAATTTACTCTTTTTTCACCAATCACATTATCTTTCCTGAAACTATGATAATCTGCAAGCCGGAACAATAACTGAGACTGTGGTGTTACAAGCACTGTAAGATCTTCTTTCCATTTTGGGTGCAGGGTACTCTTTATAACTTCAGTGCGTCTTGAAATTTTGTCATCAATTATCACTTGTAAATATGGATTTGGTTTAAAGAGCCCAGAATTCTTAATGTTTGCTGATTCAACTATTGGAAAACAAAATGTCATGTTAGTAATGACACATTATGAACAGCAATCATGCTGAATGTTGAAGAAAGCTCTTGCTTACAAATTCTAATATTGATGTAAACAATATGATAAGTCTTTCCGAGGTTATATTTCCTTCACAAATAAAATGTTAATGAACTTAACACTAAAATAATTGGATTAAATGTGCTGGCAAATCATATTGTGGTTTGGTTTCATTGGTTCAGGTTTAACCTGGACTTTATAGCAAACTAAAAAACTCACTATTTAATTATACTACAAGGTGTAATTGTATCATCTGTGAATAAGTTGTTACATAGATGATATGGGAATAAAACACCAGAACAAATCAATAGCACAGTTTAGACCAGTGTCCATTACAGATACAGCTACTTAAAATAAAAGTGCAGTGTAAGACTTCTTGTAAAAAATGACATGCTTCTATACTCAGTAATTAAAAGCTTGAAATTTGTACAATAGCTCTTTAAATTAATAATGAGGATATGTTGTGCCGAAGTTTGTCATTTTGGTTATAAAATACCTTTGGGATTTGATAGGAATGAAATTGAGGCCTATGCTCAACAGAAGAACAGTATGGATATCATAATAACATACTATGGATATTATAATAACATAACAGTCAGAAAATACTAGTTATATAGTGTACAAGAAAATATATTAAAATTTGTAATTAAAAACTCAATTACCTGTTAGACTCAGTTGATGGTATGTTGACAAAGAGATTGGAGTTGTTAATGTTGGTACAGTTTCAGTCATTGTGATAGATTTTTTTTAGTTCATATTAAGATAGGAATAACATTCCAGTTTAAATTTGTTCACCTAGAATAAAAATAAATCAATATTTACATTTGGTTTTTAACATTACCAAACAATCTTCAATTAATCAAGCTTCTACGTACATTTGATGAATCATATGATACATCAATAATATGCTTTAATATTATATTAAATTATAATAAAAACATTGTTGAAGTTCTAAAACACCAGTGAGTTTTTACTATTCATGAAAATTACACATGGAATAAAGTAGGTACTAATTACTTTAATGACGAGGTTAGATATAAAAGATAGGTAATTTTTGTTTTGTTAAGACAGGGTCTTTGGTAGGATTACAGTGATGGAAAGTAAATAATTACACTTTCCTCAGAAACTGCTAGAGTAATATGGAACTTTTGAAATTACCTAAAAAAACATCTTTTTTATTATTACAAAATATTCACTTGAGAATTGTAGTTCAACATTATATTGATTAACGACTATTGCAAAATAAACAATAATGAAAGTTAGTGTAAAATAAACGACGTCAAAGTAATAATAATGTCCGTAGAGCATTTGTAAAGAAAATAAAAGAAAATACCATTAATGAGACGACCCAAAGGACAGAAGTCCTTCAAATTATCTCATATCGTTGTTCTTATCTCACTGAAAGGAAATACACAAATAATGTTGTATCGTCACGGAACATTCATAACGCAGATTTAGTCTTTAAATAATTCACAGTAATATCACAAGGAGACAGTAGGAAGGCTCGAAAAGTTTAACACGAAAATATGCTTTGAGGAACTAATAAAATATAATTTTTTAAATTGATTAGAAATATTAAATTCCTGAAATTAGTCACTGCACTGTTGAGTCTTGGGCACAGCAGTGTTGCCACTTTTTCGCACCTTTTTCGTTTTGGATATGCTCCTTCGGATAAACCATAAATCTAAAGATTAGTACAGACTAAGTGTAGGGCTTTAGCAAGCGGATATTACCAATCGCCGATGGACATTACTTACTTGCACAGAGTACTTTGTAATATACTGAAGCTTACTTGATAGCGTTTCGCCAAGAACAGGCTTACCATGACCTCTAATAGAAAATGTTCAATTCCCGGAGACTCAATTTCCTTTCAAAAGCAGGCCTGTTTGATGTTTCTGAATCACCCAAAATCGTAACATGACAATTCTAAAGTCCTGCATAATAACAGGTCATGGTAAGCTCCTCCCTTATGGCAGGACTGGAGTTGAACTGTCGGGCGTTTTTGTACTATGACTTCGTTATAGTTATAGCAGACCTACGACTGGTCAAATGTACTCAAAATTCGTGCACGTTGTAGCGACATTTACAGCGCATTCACGACTTCGATCCTAGCGGTGCCGGCGAGCGACTTGGCGAGTGGGGAGGTATCGATAGATGATTGGTCGAGCGCGCGCCACTATGTCCGCTAAGAGCAGCGTCGACCAATCGCCTACCAATACAGCCCCGTTCGCCGCTTAGGAAACCGAAATCGTGAATGGGCACTTAGGTCGACACAAAGGAACTATCCTGCATCGCGCAAATTAAAGTTCTCCACGCGATTTAGACATAAATACAACAGCCCGAAATCATCTATTGGGCAGTAGCCCACCAGACATAACACCCGTCTGGTCGGAGGATCCTCCCTTTTCAACGGAGGTATGTGGGACTTTACTCTCTATTCCAATTTTTTTTTTATATAGACTTGTCATGCTATTTTATGTGTATTGACAGCAGAGAACCGTAAGTCCCGCCTAGTCTGGCCACTCTTGCACCCCCCAGAGTCTACGCCCTGTGCCTGTGCACCGGTGGCGCCGCCCTATGTACGGCACTGCCTGTGGCAAGCAAAAAATGAAGACATTATGATTATAGCGCCTCACCTCTGTAAGCACCCTTCAAATATCTAAATACCTGTTCCGGATTCGTGCGGAGGATTCGCCCAGGTGTCGCCACTGTGCGGAACACCTGGAGGACACGGTGGCGCATACTGAAGAGGTGTGGACCCGCCTGGGCGGAGCATCGCCGTGTCCTCGTGGGGGCGATCGGCGGCAATCTCTCGCGCCGGGGCTTGGTTCGAGCCATGCTCCGGAGCGAGGAGGAGTGGCAGGCGGTCGCCTCCTTTTGCGAAGCAGTAATGCTAGCAAAGGAGGAGGCCGACCGCATTAGGCAAAGGCGCACACGCCGCCGCTGCCGCCGGGTTTCCGATCCCAATTTCCGGCCACCGTAGGCACGGGCTCGCGGACGGTGGGCAATGGGTAGCTCGCTGTCCGTCCGTCCGGTAACAGACCGGTCCGAGCTCAGGTCGTCTACGGCGCGCACCGTTCCCGCGCGCCTCAAGGAGTTGTCAGCAAACTGTAGGGGTCCAGCAGGGCCGAAGCCTACTGGGGCCAAAGGTTATGTGAGACTGTCACCACGGGCCCCAGGATAAAGGCAAGGAACGGAAAGGTAGGTTTTTAGTCAGTACAAGTCTGACACTATTTCCCGCCCCACCCAAGGGCGGGATTTGTCATTGGATGATTTTACCTACCCAAAAAAAAAAAAAAAAAAACCGTAGGAGCGGGCTTGCGGACGGCGTGCAGTGGGTAGCACGCTGTCCGATTGTCCGGTAACCGGCCGGACCGAGCCCAAGTCGTCAACGGCGCGTTCTGTACCCGCGCGCCTCAAGGAGCTGTCAGCAAACCGTAGAGGCCCAGCCTGCTAACTGCAGCAGGCTGGGTCGAAGCCTGCTGGGGTCAAGGGCCGTTTTCTGAGAGGAAGGCTCAGCCCCGGCACTATAGGCAACGAAGTAACGGGGTAGGTTTTTAGTCAGTAAGAGTCTGACACTACTTCCCCCTCCGCCCAGGGCGAGATTTGTCATTGGATGATTTTACCTACCATAAAAAAAAACCCTCAAAGATCACATGATGAGATTATGGTGTTCCTAAGATAATTATCCCCTCATTATAAGAATGGTGAAAAATAAAACTTATCGATCGCTTTTCTAGTAGTTAGAATTGTATATTTCAATATAAATAATAAAAGTTATATCGATTTTTCCATGATTTGGAACGCGGTTATAGTGACAATCACTGTGACAGTGACACTGACAATTGTATAATGAAAACCAGCAGTGTTTTGTATTGATTTTGTATTGATTACTCCATAATTTTCTCTGACTCAAAAAGTTGCCTTCAAGCCATTTTATCTAATCCTTTCAGATCTAAGTCAAGATTCCCTATAATTTTAAAAATTAGAGATTTACTATTTCAATGTCATGAACTTGGTATTAATGTTGTCATAGCTTGGATTCCTGGTCATGTCGGTATTCTTGGTAATGAGTCAGCTGATTCATGCGCCAAAAATGCTGTTCTCACTGGTTCTCTTGCCCACTCTACAATTTATTCCCATGATATTTGTACTACCCTTCCTCTAAATTTATTTAAATCTTGGTCCAAGGTATGGCAAATCTCTAAATCCGTAAAGGGTAAATTTTATGGAGATATTCAACCCGAGATTCCCCACAAACCGTGGTTTTTCAAATATCAATTGCAAAAAAAAATCACTACCTCAATTATCTGTCGTTTACGTTTAAATCATTGTTGCTCTCCTCATTTCTTGGCCAAACTTAGGATTAAGGATAACTCTCTTTGTGAATGCGGTTTGGATGAAGGAAACGTGGACCATTTATTTTTCTCCTGTCCTAAATTGCGCTTCTCTTTTCATGATATCATTCCTTCACATATCCCTCGTCCCACCTCGATCAAATGTCTTCTTCCTTTTGTGTTTACACGTTTTATATTTAAACTATGTAAATTCATTGAAGTTAACAAAATTAAATTGTAACTATTGTAAATACTTTTTTTTTTCAGTCTTTAGAGTTTTTGTCTTGTTTATAATTTACTTACTCATAATCTGTGGTCATAAGATTGACTGACTGACGGACGGTTTCTGTCTGCGAAGAAATTCTTTTATTTTGTTCTTTAATTTAAAAATATATTTATATTCATATTACTGTTAATTCTCGCTAAATACTATCCAGCGTTTGACGGCATATTAATAGTTCGTACGTGTTATTGGCAAAATTGTGGTGTCTTTTCCACAAAGGCCATTAATGAAGAGTTGAAGTTGAAGTTGTATTGATTTTTCGATAATAAATAGTTCTTCATAAATCTAACACTTACTAACTTATTATCCATTGGTACGTCTGTGCTTTCAGCAGGATTTAAGAGGTTTTCCAATTCGCCAGGTAAGTAAAAAAGCCATTTTGATGCTTTAACTCCAATAAAATAATTACAAACTAAAAATTACCATTAGTTATGATGTCATTTTTTTAGTCCCGTATTTCAAAATCGTATTTCACACTGGCTACTTTTTAAATTGGGAAACATGTTGACTCTATTATCTAGATTAATGAATAAATAATGAACAATAACGTCTTTGATATGGGTTTTCCCTAAATTACACAATTATTTTCTTACCTTGACGGATTTACTTTCTAAACTATACTTTATCTAATCTCATCTGTACATCTACGCTATACTGGTAGAAGTAAGGATTTTTCTAATTGGATATTTTTGCTGGGTGGTTTCTTTTTTGGATAGATAGGATCTTTTTTGGTTTTTCTTTTTCAAGTGAATAAGTAAGAAAACTGATTAGATTGATATGATTAATTTCATCCCCATGAAAAATTATCCCACAGGAACAAACTACCAAGAAAAATAAATGGAGAAAATATCTTCTATCTATACTTTGTCTTAATTCAAGCCACAGTTTCCCTGTGTTATAAAATTAATTAAAATTCATTCAGCTCTTCCAAAAACATTACATTATTCAAATTTATGGCTAAACTGTACTATACTGGACAGCGAGTTTTGAGCTCATAATTTTTTATTGAAAAGGTTTATGTCTAAAAAGTAATTATGCAAAGTTTCAATGTTAGGAAATATATAGTTTTTGAGAAAAAAAATAATTAAAATCGATAATTTTTCGTATTATTTGACGCCATTTTGATGGGTTTTGTCCACTTTTTATTTTATTTGTAGTTTCTATGATAATTAATTTATTACTGTTTCATTTACCAACCTCTTATTAAATAGTTTTTAGTAAGAAATAATAAAAATGAGATGAGACAATTTGTTTGCGTACCAAATAATTAGGGCACCCCGACTCGGATAGATTTAGGTTAGAAGGGGATGGCAGGGTCTAGTGAGCGAGCGAAGCGAGCGAACAGACCCTGCCATCACCTTCGTGGTTATTTTTTTTTAAACCACCCAAAAAACTGTTTAGTACTCAAGACAATTTGTTTGCATACCGAATATAGGGCACCCCGACTCGGATAGATTTAGGTTAGAAGGGGATGGCAGGGTCTAGAGAGCGAGCGCAGCGAGCGAACAGACCCTGCCATCACCTTCGTGGTTATTTTTTTTTAAACCACCCAGAAAACTATATTTTAGTACTCAAATATTTAGTGGAAGAGCGCTCCCGGACAAAATTTTTTTTTTCTTTTTTCATTTTTAAATACCTGAAAGTATACATTTGCTAATGTGGGGGGATGGTCCGAGGGGTAGAGGGTGACACCCTCCTCTAAAATCCCCAAGTTAGACCCAAAAATGCATAAAATTTACGATTTTTTGATTCCTAACCTCAAAATTTTCAATCTTGAATATCTCCATAAGTATGTGTTTCCTAGATTCAGGAGGGGGTTTGGGGGGTGTGGGGCCACCACCCCCTCCCCCCCTCCCCAAAAAAACCCCTTATTTCGCTGTCCAGTATAGTACAGTTTTACCAAATTTATTATATTGTATTAGGATTTTACATATTCTTGTTTACCTATTAAAGATTATCTGGAGCATAATACTTGGATTCTTCCAAGGATGAGTCCGGTTGAGAGTGTTCCAGTTGCTGTATTAAATTGCATTGATGACTATGTGGAACTGCTTTATGACGATATACCAGAGAAAATAAAAGGATCTGCTCTGATACTGCAACTTGCTAGAAATCCTGATAATTTAATAGAGCTAGCACGTAATGGTAAGTTAAATGATAATAGTCCTATAACCCGAAAATATTGGTCAAAGAAAGCACTGACATAGTACTGAGTAATACTGAGTCAGAAGAAAAAAATGAAACTAGTTAGAGAAAAATAATAATTTATAATTAACACCTTAGCCTACACGTCATTGCTTTGTTATCCAAGCAAAGGTTTCTAGTACTATTCTTTAGGGCTACACTAAGTGCTCGATTATGGAGACATGGCACGTTGCGCGGCGCGTTCGGCGGTTCATCGTAGATTGTTATATGTTTGCGTTTGCGTGAGCGAAGACGCGGCCCGCTGCTGCAATGTATGACGAACGCCCAACAAACGTGTCCGCCAAACAAAGCCTAAGGCTAAATGAGAGTTACTATGTTTTAGTAAACTTGTAAGCCACCCTGGTTTTGCAGGGGTACAATTTCAATTTAAAAAAATAATGTTTTGAGTGATCAATTTTTGTGGCAATTTTAGCTGATAAATGGGTGAAATGCAAAGTTGATAATTTACATTTTGATATGGATTTGTGATAAAGCCTTACCTTGTACTATTACTTATTCTGTGGCCATACTAATGTCCAACAAATACCTGATTAATGTTTATTGAATTTCAGAGGCATTATTAAGTGCACTGTCAAGAGTTCTGAGGGAAGAATGGAAAAGAAGTATCGAACTGAGCACAAACATTGTTTACACATTCTTTTGTTTCTCTACTTACAATGAATTTCATCCTGTCATTATTCAGTATAAAATTGGGTCTTTGTGTATGGATGTCATTGATTATGAATTAAAGAGATATGATCAATGGAAGGAGAAAGTGGAAGGCAAAAAGCAGATAGTCACACCTGATAAGGTGAGATGTTGTAATATTTAATTAACTAGGTTTTACATTAGTTTTTAGTACATGCAAACTCTAACGGCAATTTATTGTTTTAGAATGAGCCACCGAAAAGTCGAATTCCTGAACCAAAGCGTCGTCCAAAGTCTGGTACTTGGGCTGTTGCTGATGTAAATATGCAAAAATCTAGGTCACTAGTGTCCAGCTACCATGAAGACCTATGCAGTGCATCTGACGAATTTTTATCAAAAAGCGATGAAGAACAAATGAAACGCAAATTAAAAACACTATCAAAGCGACAGGAGCAATTATTGAGGGTCGCCTTTTACATGCTACTTAACATAGCTGATAACATAAAAGTTGAAGAGAAAATGCACAAGAAAGATATTGTGGGCCTGCTTATTGGTGCAATGGAGAGACACACAAATATAGATTTACTTATTCTTATAGTTTCATTTTTACAAAAACTCTCTATTTTCATAGAAAATAAAACCAGTATGGCGTCGAGAGGAATAGTTGAAAAATTGGCGCCTTTGATGAATTCTACTAATGCTGATCTAGTCAATGTTACTTTGAAGCTGTTGTTTAATTTAACTTTTGATACAAAATTACGCAATAAGATGATAAAGTTGGGATTACTGCCAAAGTTTATACAATTCACAAGTATGTTACTTCTAAAATGGTTGTATTATTTTTTTTTAAGACTTTAATAAAAAAAAATTTTATATTTATAATTACAGGTGATGACAAGCATATTAATTTGGCAATGAAAATTTTATACCATTTGAGTATGGACGACAGAGTCAAGTTGATGTTTACGCAATCTGATTGTGTCAAATTGGTAAATATATTATGAACACTCACATTTTTTAAAGTTCTGTTTGTTTACTAGAAATAAACTTTTAATTATTAAGTAAAAATTAGGTAACTGTCTCGAATCGTTAATGTACTGCTTGAGGCAATCGCAAGCATAACTAAGCGTAAGGGTCAAGGTTTGATTTCCATGGATGGGCAGTTTTATAGGGTTTTTTTTTATTATGGATTTCTGCGTTACGTTCAGGAATCGGGAAGCCAAATGTGGATGTACTTCTTATTTACTAATACACTTTTACCTATGAGAAATACTGGTACAACTTATATGTTGTGGTTAAAAAAGCGTGAAAATGTCCACAGCTAACAGACATGTTGCTGCTGAATGTGAACGGGGAGAGCGTGGGCACGAAGGGCAGCGGCGGCGGCGGCGCCGGCACGACGGACGTGCTGCTGGCGCTGTGCATCAACCTGGCGTGGTGCGAGCGCGCCGCCAGCCAGATGGCCGCCGAGGGGCGCCTGCGCGAACTGCTCGCGCGCGCCTTCAGGCACCGCAACGCTATGCTCATGAAACTCGTGCGCAATCTATCACACCATCCACAGAATAAAGCGCTTTTTGTTGTAAGTTTTTCTACAACCAGGCATATATCTTTCTTACTTCTTGCTGTTGGTCTTCGCTTGGTAACTGATTAGAGTGATGAGTGAGTAGTGAGGTGGACTGGTGGTATGTGCTGTGCACAGATATGTCAAACAGTAGAGATATGTTATCAACACAAAATTCGAGTTCCGATGTCTCCAAACTACGCCCACTTATTTCACTAACACAAAATCATTAATATTTATTATTATTATTATTATTTATGGAACACATTCAAAAAGAAGGTGGAGCATCTTCTTGTAACTACACATATGTAAATAGTGATGTTAAGTAGTAATCCGAGAAAAAAATATTGATGACATTCATAGTTTCAATTGTTCTATCTCACCAAGGCAATCTTTGATGTATTGTATGTTTGGTGACTTTTTAAACCGTGAGCGTGAGTAAACACGGAATACTGGGTCAAAGAAAACAGCTGACGCTTATACAGGAAAATGTCCTTGAGTCTACACACGCATTCAAGATCGAGACCACCTTCGTCGGACCCACACTCACAGGTAGGGAACACCTATAATGTCTCCTATCTTTCCTAAAAATTATCTTCACTGTGAAAAAAAAAGCTATTAAATTTGCGTTAAGAGATGTTTAACAGGAACATGCAAAACTACCCACATGCAAAATATTTTGTTAATATGTGTGTGTTCCTAATAAATAAATAAATAAACATAACTCTATACGAGCGAAACGGGAATGAAACTTTTCCCATACACTGCTGGCATAAATTTATCTTTTTCTTTTTGCCAAAAATGAAGCCTAGGCCATTTTTTAAAGGACTGTATGAGAAATCAATAGGGAAAAGATTTATGAATTAACCGTAACCAAACGAAGATAATAGAGACTATTTAGTAGATTGCTATAGGTTTGTTATCCCGCGTATTATGTTTTAATTTGGGTTTTATATTTATGGTGTGTACGCACAGTGTCAATCACCATCGCAATATTAACGCGTATCCTTTCAATTCGTGTAATACTTATTTTTTTGACTAGTTTTAGTGAGGAAAATTGCGAGTATGAAAAAAATATATCAATACTAACCAAGTTAAAATTAACCTATTTCGTCAATAGAAACTTCAAAATATTACATATTACACTAGCAAAGCTTTTACACGTATCTAATAAACCAATAGTTTCCTACAACATTTATTACCTGGTTTCGTATGTTCCTAAATTTGTATTTCAATATGATTAGTTTTCAACATTTTTGTTGTTAAAATTTTAGAAAATATTATTTCAAGCCTACTGACCTTGAGAAAAAAATTATAAAAAATCAAATAGATACTAAGATAAAAACCTACAAGAGATAATGTAGAGGAAGAACATACAAATAAAAAGAATAATTTTAGTTTTTTTTTTTTTTTTTCCCCTCTTGATAATGCCAAACCACATGAAAACCCGTGCAGTACTTTTTGAGTTTATTGCGAATAGACAGACATAGAGACGCGTGGAGGAACTGAAGTAAAATAATGTAAGAATTAATCATTAACATTATCTTTTATTTACTAGGTATAGGGCTAGGCTAGGGCTATTATACTAGGTAGGATCGTGAAAAATATCGATAACTACATACATCGCTTCACATCTTTAACAAATAAATGACGACAGCGGCCGCATCATGAAACTATCGTATGAGTGAGAGTATCTGTTAAATACTCATCCATTGCGCAACTAGGCCAGCTGATTAATTGTTCGATCTGTACTAAGCAAGCAATGATATTTGTTCTCAATTCAAATAATTAATTTGGCAATTTCAAATAGATTTTTTTTGGTACAGGAAGTAATTTTTAATGAATTTACTAAGAAAACCCATAATATATTAGTACTTACCTACATGTGAAATGAGATGCCATCTTTTGTCTGATTTAAAATGCAACTGTTCTTTTTGCAAACAACGCGGCATTTTGTAAAAAATCATAGCATAGAAAACGTTGCTAGTTCATATTTGACTAATGGCCGAAATTAAACATGGCGCGACAAGAAGCACATAACCGGCAATATGTGTTCGCAAGCACCACGCCCCCTTACCATATCTCTACTGTTTGACATATCTGTGTGTGTGGTGTTATGTTTAAAAGAAGATAATTATGTAACTAACATAATTACCTACTGTATGAACATACCTACGCTTTTGCAACTTAAGTTGATGTGTGTATATAGAAGAGACTAGAGACCGAAAGGATACTTTACAATGACGATTTTTTAAAGCTACTTTCACAGCCGCACACTGTAACAAAACAATAAATAATATTTCAAACAATACCAAAACAACAGAGCAAGAAAAACAATACACACATGAACACTATGATAAACAGAATAAGTAGTAAATGATTTTGTTTTTAAATATTTAATTTTCAGGAATTTGTTGGAGATATAGCAGGGGCCGTGACAAATGGTGATGCAACTGAAGAATTCATGGTGGAATGTCTGGGCACTCTCAATAAT
This sequence comes from Leucania comma, assembly GCA_958295575.1. Lineage (NCBI taxonomy): Eukaryota > Metazoa > Arthropoda > Insecta > Lepidoptera > Noctuidae > Leucania > Leucania comma. The sequence continues at coordinate 12,816,287 of OY282468.1, forward strand.
ATACTAAACACCAGTAACAACATCGACATTTTCGCTGTTGTCGAACGATACAATTTGATTCCCTGCATTATGAAGATTTTAGATCCAGGTATTTATGGTTCCAGTTAGCAATTCATCATTGTTTCAGCTTGCAATATTTGTCGGTCCATGCCATCATGATTGTGTTGTGAGACAGAAATGAAGCTGTACAGGGTGAATTAGTCCAATTACTGGGGTCAGGGACCCCGGCAATTGGACTAATTCACCCTGCGTTAAAATCTTCAAAATCTCGAATGGCAGTAAGTGCTTGCTTACAGAGACGCGGGGCGTTGTGCGTCGCGTTGGGTGGTTCGGCCCGAACTAAATTCAAATATATGACGTTAAATTTTGTGAGAGTGTTTACGGAAAATCGATACACACGCGTTTGCTTGAAATATTGGCGATACCGCCGTGGCGCGCGCTCTCATACGAGCATACTGCGATAACCGCTACTGCGTTCACCGCGGGCGCCGTGGTGGGTACCGTTACTTTGCATGCCCCGCGTCTCCATAAACAACATCGTACATTGCACAATGTTTGAATTTACACGTGCGATGACGCGGGTCGCGTGGCACGCTTCTCTGTAAACTGAGAGCCACCTGTACCTCTACCATGAGTTTTAAGCAATAGTATTCGTCGCTACTCGATATCGACGCCGCCGTAAATATTTTGTATGGCAAATTTTGGTTCTGCAAGTGACCGCTAGAGGCGCTGCAAAATTTGCCATACAAAATATTTACGGCGTCGATATCGAGTAGCGACGAATACTATTGCTTAAAACTCATGGTAGAGGTTTTTTTTTTTTTTTTTTTTTTTTTTTAGTGGTAGGTAAAAATCATCCAATGACGAATCCCGCCCTTGGGTGGGGCGGGAAACAGTGTCAGACTTTTACTGACTAAAAAACCTACCTTTCCATTCCTTGCCTTTATCCTGGGGCCTTTGGTGACAGTCTCACATAACCTTTGGCCCCAGTAGGCTTCGGCCCTGCTGGACCCCTACAGTATGCTGACAACTCCTTGAGGCGCGCGGGAACGGTGCGCGCCGTAGACGACCTGAGCTCGGACCGGTCTGTTACCGGACGGACGGACAGCGAGCTACCCATTGCCCACCGTCCGCGAGCCCGCGCCTACGGTGGCCGGAAATTGGGATCGGAAACCCGGCGGCGGCGGCGGCGTGTCCGCCTTTGCCTAAGGCGGTCGGCCTCCTCCTTTACTAGCATTACTGCTTCGCAGAAGGAGGCGACCGCCTGCCACTCCTCCTCGCTCCGGAGCATGGCTTGAACCAAGCCCCGGCGCGAGAGATCGCCGCCGATCGCCCCCACGAGGACACGGCGCTGCTCTTCCCAAGCGGGGCACACCTCGACTGTGTGCTCCACCGTGTCCACCGGGCGGTCCGCACAGTGGCGACACCCGGGCGTCGTCTCCGCACGGATCTTGTACAGGTACGGACCGAACTTGCCGTGTTCGGTCAGCACCTGCGCCAAACGGAAGGTGACGACGCCGTGGGGCCTTTCCAGCCACGCCTCAAAGAGGGGCCTTACCGCCTCGATCGTGGCGTGCCCAGCACGAGGTTGCGACAATCGCTCTCGCCATTTCACCATGAGATCCCGCCGGAGCTCTGTCCGCCATGCCGCGACTTGTCGCGGCAGCGGAGTTTCGCCCCGACGTTGCATCTCCACGCGTAAGTCATGCATGTGTGCAAGGACTGTTGCCTCCAAATCCCATGGTGGTAGGCCAGCAAGGAGGCTCGCCGCTTCGCAGGACACCGTACGGTATCCGCGGATCATCCGGATGGCCATGACCCTCTGGCAGGCGGTTAGCCGGGCCGCCACTCGCTTCCGTAGCGATGGCGCCCACACCGGCGCACCGTAAAGGGCCATGGACCGAACGATGCCTGCGTAGAGCCTCCGGCAGGAGGCGTCTGGACCCCCCAGGTTCGGCAGGAGCCGCTTGAGCGCAGCCCCAGTCGCATTCAATCTGGGAGCCAGACGTCGGAAATGCTCCTTGAAGTTCCACCGGCTGTCGAGGACGAGTCCCAGGTACTTCATCGTCGACCCGACGCCGATGTGAACTCCTCCTACCGTTAATTGGGAGCCCGGAGGTGGCGCGCTCCGAGGGCCGTGAAAACACATGGCCTCGGACTTGTGCAATGCCACCTCGAGTCCCAACTGCTGTATCCTCTCCACGACTGTCGCAACCCCGCGCGTCGCTAGTTCGACCGCCGCCTGGTACGACCGTCCCCGCGCCAGGACCAGCGTGTCGTCTGCGTAACAGACCACGCTGACCCCGTCGGGGAGGCCGGCGCGCAGCACGTAGTCGTACCCGATGTTCCACAAGGGCGGCCCTAGTACCGATCCCTGCGGAACACCGCACGACATCTCTCGCCGTTTCAACTCCCCCTGATGACCGGGGTAGATGATGAACCTGTCCGACAGGTAGGCCTCGATCACCCGACAGAGGTAGTCGGGCACCCGGTGGTACCGGAGTGCCCTACCAATGCAACTCCAGGGCAGGGAGTTGAAGGCGTTGGCGATGTCCAGAGACACCGCCAAGACACACCTGCCCCGGGACACCGCATCCCCCGTCGTGAGGGCTCGCACGCGCATGATGGCGTCCACAGTGGAGCGCCTCCTACGAAAACCGAACTGGCCGTCCGCAAGATCCGGCCCCTTCCGTGCCAGATGCACGACGAGGCGGTCTGCAATTACTCTTTCAAAGAGCTTGCCCACCTCGTCGAGCAGCACAATGGGCCGATACGCGGACGGAGAGTCCGCGGGGCGCCCCGGCTTCGCGATAAGGACCAGTTTCCCCGTCTTCCAGCGAAGCGGGAACTGGCCCCTCTCCATGCATGCGCTGAAGAGCCCTCTCAGTCGAGACCCGAGTTCCTCCATGGCCAGGACCCAGGCTTTTCCAGGCAAGCCATCGGGTCCTGGGGCGGTGTTCTTGGCACTCAGCCTTCGCACCGCCACTCTCATCTCCACCTCGGTCACCTCTGGAGCATTGTTGCCGTCGTTGCCGTCGTGGTCCGCATCGGACACCGCTGCTGGTGGCGGAGCCATAGGCGGGGGAGTATACTGGCACCAGTGTTGGGCGCAGTTAACTACTATTCTGTAATTAAATTACAAATTACTATTGAAAGTAGTTAACTACATGTAGTTTAATTACATGTAGTTATGATTACATGTAACTTAACTACAGTAATCAAACTGCACGAAGTAGTTGTTAATTTGATTGCTGTTATCTAGTAGTCTTTATTACTGATTATTTGAGTACTAAGAACATATATTTTGAAATTAAATAAACTAGAAAAGTGATGAAATTATTGATTTGTTACTACTGAATCGCTCTAAAATTTAATTTAAAAGAAATCTGAATGTATAAAAATTCATGTATGTTTACTTTCACTAATAATTGAATACAGGACTTAAAGTCGTAGATGATTAATTATGTCCTTATTACATAATTACATAATATTATTATTGTTTTTATTGACAATTAATCAAAAAAACCACCTTTAAATGTGTAGTTATAAAAAGTAGTCTCGTAATCGTGATTGCAACTACAATTTGTAGTTAGTAATCAAAATGTTTAACTACATTTTTACGATTATTTAAAGTAGTTTGTTTTGATTACTAACTACAATATGCAGTCGTAATTATTAATCAGTAGTTAGATTACATATCGCCCAACACTGCCTGGCACCCACTCCGCCAGGTGGCTTGAATGAGCTTTACTGTGGATGAAATTTTCATTCCTTTTCCATTACGAAGTCAGGATGGCATTAGCACATCATTAGTAGGGTCTGGGGCCTCACTATGACCGTCCCAGGTAGGCGTGATCGATGCGTGCTTGTTGTGTGCAGAGAGCGCGGTGGAGCCCGAGCTGGTGCTGGAGGGCGTGGTGGCGGCGGGCGCGCTGAGCGGCGACGAGCGCTCGGCGGCGGCGCTGCTGCGCGCGGGCGCGGCGCGGGAGCTCGTGCAGCTGCTGCGCCTGCGCCAGGCCGACGACGACCACGTGCTGCAGACCGTCTTCGCCTTCCGCCAGCTGCTGTCGCACCCGCGCGCCGCCGACTATCTGGTTTCGCGCACAGGTACGAAAGTAGTACATTTTGATACAAGTGGACAAAGTTTTTCATTGCTACCGACGCGGAATACCCAAACCGAGCCCTCGAATAGAATGCTGCAGTGACAAAATTTACACGTGTACCAAACGACGCTTTTCAATACACTTACGAAGATATAGGTAACTAAACGAGGTGTAACTCCGTGTGACGCGTGACTCTTGATACAACAAATGTAATAAAGTGTGGTGGAAGCGGGCTCACGCACTTTTCTGCCCTAGTGCGACAAACAGTAAATTGCATGCCTAAAAGCGGTAGGGATAAAAGCGGGTTTTGAAGTAAGTGTATTGATAAGATACTTTTGATTTAGGCTTGCTGCATATTAGTAATCTGTGATTTAGGATACGAATATAGGGATTTAATCCGTGTTTTTTGTTAAAATAGACGTTAAATTACTGAAATTAATAAAAGCACTGCTCTGATCATTAGATCTCTGTTCGGTCATGTCAAGTTGTCCTATTGAACTATGAGACAGCGGAAAGAAAGTGCGTCTCTGTTTGCGCGCAGACCTGTGTATTTTAATATACTCGTATCTCCCACACTGATGGCCACATTGCTTGAAATTCGGTTAGGAGGATTATTAATCTTGCATAACTATACTCCATTCGGGTTAAAATTAGACATTTAAACAAACCTCTTTTACTGTAATGCCTGATCGTAACGTGATTTGAGTATACTCTCCATATCGAGATCATTCTTGAATCTTCTGCTTCAGCATCGAATGAAGATGACAACCCTATTTCATTTAGATGTTTGGTGTTGCAGAAGCTCCAGCCTATCTTATTGACCTGATGCAAGATAAGAATGCGGAGATAAGGAAAATGTGCGACAATTGCCTTGACATCATATCACAGATGCAAAATGAGTGGGCAGTTAGAATAAAGGTAAGACTGCATAGGGGGACTTTATGTACTATCGCGGTCATTTCTGCCTGATCACTTAAAAAAACATTTCGCTTGAATCTTGCGGCGCGGCGCCCAACCAAACATTTTGCAGTTTACAGTGCAAGCAAAAATGAACTTAGCGGTGGATAGGCGGAAGTGTCTTTGATGGTACCGTTAGTCACGATTTGAATGAGGCTTTTTCTTTGAGGTGTGATATCATCAAATAATTTGTCCTTCCCTGGGTGGTGAGACAGTGAGTGTCAGACTTTTGCTGATAAAAACTGCTGTGTTGCTTCAGTTGCACTTTGCTTTCCAAGGGCCCGGTAATATATATTTTTTTAATTTAATAAACTAGTCCTTGACAATTCCACTTGATGATAAGTAGTGATGCAATCGTTGATGGTGAGGGGCACTATGTTTATATATATAAGGCTAGAGTGAATAGGCTCCTAGCCTGCTGTAGCCTTGAAGACACCTAAATTATAATCGGACGAGAAGACCGCAGCAGGCAAGTTGTTCTAGTCCCTCGATTTTCAGACAATACCGCAGCTCAGTTTTCGCCCTACCTCCTAAAATGAGTGCTCAATTAACAGGGTAAACCACCCGGCCTACCCTGTTAATAGAGCACAGCATTGAGCACTCAGACGTGTGTAAAGTGTAAAAATCATGTAAATGGTGCAATCATCATGACCTTTACGGCATGTTCGTAGCAACTGAATGGAAATAGCGCTTGAAAAAAAAACGCTCAGATAATTCGCGTTGATTCATAAAATAAACCTAATTTCACATTAGCTATTACATGGCAATACACACGTCTGCACCCGGCTTAAGTGGCTATGACGTCTTATTTATATGTATGAAAGAAGAAAGTGTCTGACTGACATATCAATGCGCAGAAAATGCAGCAAAAAAAGTAATAAAATAGCCGAGCACAAAGTGAGTATTTTCCAAAATTCTCCCCCTAAGGGGACGGGGGGCGGGAGACGGGGCCGCGGGGGTCCAAAGTTTGTATATAGAAATTAATTTTAACGCGGGCGAGGTCGCTGGCATAAGCTAGTCATCTCATATATAAAAATCTCGTGTCACAGTGTTTGTTATCGATCCCCTCCGAAACATTTGGCCGGTTTAATGATATTTTTTTTATCTTTAATAGGTCTGAGAATAGCTACGACGCGCGACGACTCATTTTTTATCTTCCCACGCCCACATCCCAATTTTTTCTTTGATAATTAATTTATATGGCAGAACAACGTTTGCTAAGTTAACTAGTAATTTATATTTTTTATATTAACTAATCGCGTAATGAACGTGTTATGAAGTGAATAATTTTTTATTTCAGGTGGAAAGATTTCGCTGCCACAACGGCCAGTGGCTGTCGGTAGTAGAAACGCTTGGCGCCGAGGGTGGCACAGGTGATGCCACAGACGACTTGCCTCCATACCTGTCCGCCGAGTACCTAACCACTCATCGACTTACTACTTCAGGTATAATATATGTTTAAAAAATAATCATGTGTATTCAATTTTGATCCGCGTCTTTAGGCTGAGCGCAGACTTGAGTCACAACAGTTTTAAGACAGACTCGCCTCACATAGACAAGTCTGTTTTAAAACTAAAACAAAACTATTTTATGAACGTCGCACACCTAAAACGCAACTGTTTTGTCTAGGAATGAAACGATACCATTGAGATATCGATACTTTTACTCGATACGGTATTGGTCATCACGTATCGAACTCTATTCGTGTCGAATCATTTTAGGAACATCATGAGTAAAAACTGTAATGAATATTGGTATTCTATATTGAAAAGTACAAAATTATAAGAATTTATGAAAAATGTCTGTTTTTGTAGTTCTTTCCAAAAAAATAATTTTTAAACACGTAATAAACACCGGCTACTGTTCAAGATTAGGATTAACGGACATGAGTGGGACCCAGAACGAACGAAAACAAAGTCAATGACGATAAAATTTGCGGCGATTAGACTGTTTTTTTTTTTTTCGGACGTAGACAACTAAACTTGCCAATTACACAAAATTAAGACTAGAAATGCGGTCAAAAACTTATTTAAGATATGCAATTTTTTTATCAATGTTAAAATGAAATAGTGACATTGGCATAGTGATATGAGTAATTTTGACATATACTATACATAATTTCAAAGTATCGATACTAAAAGTACTTCGTATCAGAAAAAAGTATGAGGTACAGGTCGAGCGGTGAATTAAGATCGCTGGATGAAAGTAGTGGGAGCAATCGGCGCATGTGTACAATCGCGCACAGAGATTTTTTTTTGAGAAATTCTGAAATTCTTTGTGTGTTTTAAGGAATTTTTATTTTTTTATTTCGTATAATAATATGTATTTCACAATTATCACACAAAGATTCGAATACACAAACTGAATCGAGTAGATTCACCTTACCAGTGACTTGGTACATTACTAAATGGAGAGGAGGAACGACGCTGGTGGACGTGATGGAGGTACGTCGCTAGACTGTTTTGTCGTTGATGTGTGCGCCCTCATACATACAATAAGAAAGCCGACAGTCGTTAGTCAGACCTGTCGCTGTCCAGTTTTTTGTCTATGAGACTTTTTGTCTGAAATTTGCGCGAGTTGATATGTTTTGTAAAGCACTAGTTGTCTTAAGACTGTCTTGACTCAAGTCTGCGCTCAGCCTTACGGCAGCATGTGATTCGTTCTGTCAAAAACTCAACCTGGTAATCTCAACCAATTTACAAAGATTCAGATTTAGGAAAATTATTTGTCAAGGAAAATAATTTCAATACAACAAAAAAGTTAAACATAAATTAAATATTTATTTGGTGAAGAGAACTCTCTTCACCAAACAAAACGTTTGTATTTTTTTTTTACTTATTTGTTAATTCTTTCGTTTTGAATTGGCTTTTCGATGTTTGTTGCATTGTTTTTTAAACATGTTGTTGTAAATCTAACTTTGAATGAATAAAGTCTGAAATAAACTTTAATTTTTATATAAATTACCGAAATGAAACGAGATCTAGTAAATACTTACGAAAACATTTTTACAGCTCTCCAACTAGACATTATATTTGAACATGAATATCTTATGTTCGATTTTTTTAATTTATAGATTCCCAAACATCGCTTAATGACGACTCCGACAGCTTCTCTGGAGATGTTAGTTTGCATCGCGCTAATAGCAGGTAAGGTGTGGCTTTTATTGTGTATTTTTCATACGTTTTTGATTTAACAAAAATTAAACATGGTCTAAAAATTACTAGAATCAATTCTGCAGTCATACTGATTCTGAACAAACTATATTCAAGTTTCGAATATAATAAAATCGAATCGAATTATTTTGTATAAATATGGTTACTAATAATATCATTTAGTAAAAAAAGTATCAAAGTTTTGAAAACTCAGTTTACAGTGTGGATTATTGAGACGGGTCAGTAAGGGCAGGCAGGACTCGGTACCGTAACCTTAAAAATGCTAAAGCATCTAAATGCTTTAACATTACCTACCTGCCCTAAAGAATATGTGCTTGAAAGTGCCCTAAACAATATTTCGAGTCGATTTATCGTTTTTACAAAATGTATTGGAATTTTTTGTCGATTTCTATGATTTCTAGCACTCATATCTTAATTAAATGGACCTCACAGAGTCTTTAGATCCCTACATAAAATAGGATCGAAAGGCATATTTTTTATTCTATTTTAGTTCTTTTTTTTTTCTGGCTGTATTTATTTTTCCAAAATTTGTGAATTCAATTCAGAATATCTTAAAAATATACTACGAATGGTCTCCCAAGAATAGCGTTGCAAGATCTTAAAACCGAAAAGCCGGTCAGACCAGTCAGTTTAGCCGGACATTTGGATAAAAAGGCCGACATTTTTTTAACTAAAGTAAAATTCGGCTTTTTATCTGCTGTAAAATCTTTTAAAATTCCAATGAAACAGCGAAACAAGCGGTTGAAATTGTAAGTCCACGTGATAGACAATGAGCACGTGATAAAAAAAATTGTGAAGATAAGTCGTTCTGCATTAAATAAAGGTGTTACACCGACGGAGCGACGAATATGCCCAACAGAAACGATTTCCAATTCGAAAATATTAAGAACAACATTGCGGTTTTGATAAGCGCCTACGGTAAGGTAAAGCAGAACACAATGATAAATTTAAAAATATAGGCAAGTTTAAAAAGCCTAGCCAGACAGACAAAATTCCATTAAATTTAGCCGGACACGCAATCAAAAAGCCTGACCTTGTCCGACTTTATCCGGACGCCTGACAACACTACCCAGGAACGTTTTCCTGTAATGGTGTGTCCAGACCTGGCAAATGGCCGCTCGCGAGCCACTTGCGAACTGCACAGTTTTTTTTTATGGTAGGTTAAAATCATCCAATGACAAATCCCGCCCTTGGGCGGAGCGGGAAGTAGTGTCACTCTTACTGACTAAAAACCTACCCCGTTCCTTCGTTGCCTATAGTGCCGGGGCCGGGTATTCCTTTCGGAAGCTGACCCATGACCCCAGCAGGCTTCGACCCTGCCTGCCTGCAGCTAGCAGGCTGGGCCTCTTCGGTGTGCTGACAGCTCCTTGAGGCGCGCGGGAACAGAACGCGCCGTCGACGACTTGGGCTCGGTCCGGTCGGTTACCGAACGATCGGACAGCGTGCTACCCATTGCACGCCGTCCGCAAGCCCGCGCCTACGGTGGCCGGAAATCGGGATCGGAATCCCGGCGGCGGCTGGGGCGAGCGCCCCGTTGCCTCTGCCTGATGCGGTTGGCCTCCTCCTTTGCTAGCATTACTGCTTCGCAGAAGGAGGCGACCGCCTGCCATCCCTCCTCACTACGGACCACGGCCTGAACCAAGGCCCGGCGAGAGAGATCGCTGCCGCCGATTGCCCCCACGAGGACACGGCGATGCTCCGCCCAGGCGGGTCACACCTCTACAGTATGCTCCACCGTGTCCTCCGGGTGTTCCGCACAGTGGCGACACCCGGGCGAATCCGCACGAATCCGGAACAGGAATTTAGCGAACTTGCCGTGTTCGGTAAGAACCTGCGTCGTGCGGAAGTTTAGAACGCCGTTAGATCTTTCCAGCCACTCCTCAAGGATGGGCCTTATCGCCTCGATTGTGGCGCGCCCCACGAGCTGCACAGTTCATGTCCGTACTCGGCCCCTGCGCTGGGCGCGCGCCGCCCGCAGTGCTCCAGCGGCGCAGGACGTGTGCGCGTGCTGCCCGCGGTACACCTACCTCGCCCATACAACTGAGGCTCATAGTTCAAACGCGTAGGAATCTATACTATGATTTTTTATTAGATGAAGTAAAGTGACAGCTATAACAATGGTTGTTTGACAGTTGGGCATTGTTATTTGACAGTTGGGCATTGTCCACTGCTATCACTTTTGGTTCATCTAATTAAAAATCATGGTATACGTGCGCGCCTCAATCGAGCCTTGCCCGAGCTGCACTAGAGAGGCGCCACATGAGTAAATAAATCGTACAGAGGCAAAGCTTCCTAAAAACGTGCAATATTGTTACTTATTTTGGTAGGGTTAACTGGTCACAATAGGTGAAAACAAATGAAATAAGTAAAAGATTTGTTAAATAGTATATATAGTTTACATTCAACACACATACCTACTACGTATATACTATTCTATTCACATACCTAAAAATGTTTATTAAAAGCAATAAAAAGGCAAAAAAAAAAAACATCTATTGTACTCCATGGGATAATTAAAGTATGATATAAAATACAATGTTTTTACAATAAAATATTTAAACTTGTAACAAAAAAAAGCAAACAATATACGTCGCATAGAACCTGAGATTGCACACTGGCTGTGCCTGCGTCCCCCCACGTCCTTGTAGAAGTGCAACCGATTCGGGCGGTTGTATGAAGCTTTGCTTCTGTTCTGTTTGTGTGCAATCGCACGCGAGCAGGACGCACGCAGTTCGCAAGTGGCTCGCGGCGCATTCGCCAGGTCTGGAAATTATAACGGTAAAGGTACCTGCCCTTGCTGACCCGTCTCAAAAATCCACCCTTTCTTTCATTCCAAGATTGCATTTTGAACAACTTACCTACCCGAAGGTCTGTTTTTAACTAAAAACGGTCTATATTTTTTTAGAAACACTTTGGATGATCGAGCAGATGATTTTTATGTCGGAACAGAAAATTCTTTAGTCAAGTCTACAGAAAATGACGCTTTTTCAAAGGATATTAATATTTTTGCCTAATATCTCACTTTCAATGTATTATTATCTGTGTATTTATTATAAAATGTATTGTACACGTATCGCAATAAAATAAAATAAACTATATCCTGGAAGTATTGATTATATTTTACCATACCTTATACCCGATACCTTTTCATCACTACATAGTATAAAACAAAGTCGCTTCCCGCTATCTGTCCCTATGTATACTTAGATCTTTAAAACTACGCAACGGATTTTGATGCGGTTTTTTTTTAAATAGATAAAATGATTCAAGATGAAGGTTTATATGTGTAGGGTGACTGGTAATTAGTGAACCATACTTTAACACGTGATTGTAGTCATGATAACAAACAACTTTTACTATGGGACTAAACCTGAAATCCCGAGAAAAATTCGCCAAGTTCAGTACATTTTGACCAGTTAGGCGAACACAAATATACTGACAGCACGTTTGGTCCCATAGTAAAAGTTGTTTGTTATCATGACTACAATCACTTTTTTAAGTATCGTTCATTAATTACCAGAACAGAAAATACCTGAAAAAGTTACTGGTCCATCAAGGAACTATTTAAGGGCACTTTGCCCATATCACTAAAGCGTAAGCTTATAGAAATGTGTAATCTCCTCATTTGACCTATGGTGTATACAGGCTTGGTCTTTGACTAACATCCAAAAGTCTAAACTCAAGGTTTGCCAACCGACCTGGATGTCTTTCTTAAGAAATGGAATGTGAGTAAGGGTCTGAGACCATTAGAAAGAGTGGATGGCTTTTGCACAGCAGTAGAACAATACTGGATAGCTATAATAGCCACTACAATACAAAAACGAGTAAAGATTTATTTATTGGTATATTACTATTCTATCAATAAAGTCACGGGAAAAGGTGAATAACACAAAATGTTGAATTTTATCATCCTCAAAGTATGCTATTTCATCACATCAATTCGACCGCTTTTGAACGTATAAAGTGCGGTAGTGAAGATATTTCTTCTTAAAGCTTAGTTTTAAGTATAAAGGTTTTTGCTCCAAATTCCTTAACGATTCAATGTTTTTTTATTTATTTCGCGCAGTCCTTGAATATCTTCAAGATTATCTATAAACATAAGAAAAATTATTATCATATCGCAAAATATATCTAATAGTCAGTCAACATTTCAACAATGATCAAGATTATAATGTTATACTAACTTAAAAACCCGTGATCAAAAACAACTACTTTCTCTTCTTGTTTTTCTTTAAACTTACTGATCATAGTATTTCACAGCTTTCCTACATAATTTTTATTGTTTTACCCATGATAAGCAATTCTATTTTTAAAATCAATCTTTGTTACAAAATACTGACAATTGCAATCATAGACTTTGACGTGCTTTTGAGGGCAACATCATGTTGCCAATTTAATTTAAAAAAAAAAAACTCCAGGTCGCGCTTTCGTTAGACAGACTCTAGTATTCATCCATACACGACGATCGAACCTGCGCTTGATAAGAGCTCAGCAGCTGTTATATTCCATAAGTACCTACTTTACTATTTAACTTGCAAACTTACTTACTTTTTAGGGTTCCGTAGCCAAATGGCAAAAAACGGAACCCTTATGGATTCGTCATGTCAGTCTGTCTGTCCGTCCGTATGTCACAGCCACTTTTTTCCGAAACTATACTGTTGAAACTTGGTAAGTAGATGTATCCTGTGAACGATATTAATAATTTCACACAAAAATTGAAAATAAAAAACAATAAATTTTGGGGGTTCCCCATACTTAGATTTCAAACTCAAATTCATTTTTCTTCAAACCCATACGTGTGGGGTATCTATGGATAGATCTTCGATAAAGATAGTGAGGTTTCTAATAACATTTATTTTTTTAAACTGAATAGTTTATGCGAGACACTTCCAAAGTGGTAAAATGCGTGTGGGGGGGACACGCATTTTACCCCTCCTGAAACTTCTAAAACTAGGAGAATGATAAAACTAAAAAAATATATGATGTACATTACCATGCAAACTTCCACTGAAAATTGGTTTGAACGAGATCTAGTAAGTAGTTTTTTTTAACTCTTATGAGGGGACACTTATTGTGCCGGACAGGAAACTACGGAACCCTACACTGAGCGTGGCCCGACACGCTCTTGGCCGGCTTTTTCTGCAATGGAATTGAAGGTGGTGCTCATAGTAACAATTGAAGTACGAACCGAATCCTTTACAATGGCATATGCCACTACTCTGTTGGACAATGAGCCCAATGTTTCCCATAGTCTTTTGGCACAAAGCATGGTCTCATAATAATAATAATAAAGAAGGTTTTAAACAGCCTTCTGTCAGGCGGAAATAAGGCGCCTTCAACGGTTGGGTCATGCCGACTTTAATGTACTCTTTCGGCATACTTAAATGGACTCAGACCAAGCTAGACGCCTTGGATAGGCGGGTCCGTACATTGCTGACCGCAAATCGGATGCATCACCCACGATCATCGGTGATGAGACTGTACATTCCGCGGAAGTGCGGAGGTCGAGGCTTTCTGAATGCAAAGACTCTCCACAACCGCGAGGTGTGCAGCCTCAGAGAATACTTTCTCAAAATCGACGTGGGTATGCCACGCGATGTGGTCGCAGTGGACAAGGGACTCACCCCGTTGTCCATGGCTAAAGAGAACTGGCACAAACCTGTGGTGCTTACTACTGATGACCGCAAGGAAGTATGGAAAGGCAAGGAGCTTCACGGGCGTTTTTTCCGGGCTCTTCATGAGCCCGATGTAGATTTCATGGCGTCCGTGGCCTGGATACGTTTCAACGACCTCTTTGGGGAAACTGAATGTTTTGTCTGTGCGATTATGGACGAAGTTATCCTAACAGTTGACGTGTGTCGGGCATGCCATCGTCCGGGTGAGTCCATCAGACATATTATCTCTGGTTGTTCTCGTCTGGCTTTCTCGTCAGCCAGGATTATCCACCAGCAACTTGCTTTGAAATACAACCTAGTGGATTCTGAGGTACCATATTACAGGTATGTGCCCGACCCAGTTCTCGAAAATGACCATATTATGCCACGTTGTACTGGGATCGGTCTATCATCACTGACCGGACTGTTGTAGCCAATAAGCCGGATATAGTGGTAATAGACCGATTAGCGCGCCGCGTAATGATAGTCGATGTCACCATCCCACATGACGAGAATCTCGTGAAAGCTGAGAAAGAGAAACAAATCAAATATCTCGACTTAGCACACGAGATTGTCGACATGTGGAATGTAGACTCGGCTATCATTGTGCCGATTGTCGTGACTGCCAACGGCCTTATAGCCTAAAGCTTCGACGACCATCTGTCGAAGCTGTTGTTGCGCGGTTGGATCAAGGGCCTGATACAGAAGGCAGTACTCCTCGATACGGCTCGCATTGTGAGGAGGTTCCTTTCTTTGGAGCCCTAACCACCGGTAGCTTGAACCCTGCTCCCGACACCGGCGGACTACTGTTTTTTTATATTTTTAAATGTTTTTTATACGTTTTTTTAGGAAATATTTAAAAATGTTAAAAAAAAAGTTTAATAAATAAATAAAGGAAATAATAATAATAATGTATTTATTTGCCAGAATGTAGGTAAACAATTCACTATGATCTTAATGTTAATGAGGTCCCTTTACATTCTACCATTACAAATGGTGTGCAAATATTTAATATCAGTGAACATAAAATTTATAAAAGTTATTAGAATATGTCTTCTTTTATTGAATCATTATTACGAAATGTCAGATTAATTGTAAATATTTAATTTCACAAAAAAACGCCTAATTAATAATGTCAGATTAAACCAATATAATTACTATATATTGCCAAATTATTATTATACAATGATTAAAATACATAGATGTCACTGAACATTATCAAACTGACAGAATAATGAATGATAGTAGAGAATGTCAAATTAAAAATAAAAATAAGATGTCAATGAAAATTATTAAAATGTCAGAATAATTCAAAGACCTTAGAAAACTATGGACCAGAAATACCTACAAAATAAGCGTGCATACCTACTAATAGCCGGGCACTAAAGATGGCGGCCATTGCTAGGGAAGCACTTAGATAATCAAAACCAAAATGTATCGATATCGATACCAGACTTTTCATATTTATAACATGGGAATTGGATTTGGAATTTGACATTGTTAACAGATATTTAATAATATTATATTTAAGTAAATGACAATAGTAAAGTATTTGATGAACCATAAGGAAGAATAAAATCGGTAGGAAAATTTAAAAAATATGAAATTAATTGTTTTTATTTTCGGTTTTATTGAACGATGATTCTGTAAAGTAGACTGAACAGACACACAGTGCTTTAATTCCAGGTTTGATATTTGCCATCTCAATGACTTCAAGCCACTTCTGGCGCAGCACTTCACTTTTAGGGAACCTGTGCAAATAAAAAACATGCAAAATTATTTCAGTTGGATGTCAGTCAAATTATACAGTTGATTTAGGAGTAAAACAAATCACAGACTGAACTAAATAACCACCACCTACTGCATGACGAATGACACTGTATTGTTTTGGTAAGTACTACGTCTCGCTATTTTAATTTCTGTTAGAGTTTTATTTTCAGAATCGTCTCTTCAACATATTTTACTGGACCCTAAACACAAACTAAAAAAGAATCATAGTTCTTGATCGATAGCTTATTAAATAAAAGACATCACTATTTTAAATTGTCAATAATATTGTAAACAAAACATGTTATAAATTTAGAAAATATAAGTTTATATCAGAAATAATTTGTATGTACTTTTAGGAACTTTCATTATATAAATAAAACAAGGACACTTATACGGAAAAAATAACAGTATGATAAAGATTTTCATAAAACACGGCTACTAACCTATGCATGGTTAAATGAGGTTGATTGGTGTTTTTCCTTGCACCACACTGAATTATTGAACACGAAGGCATATTCAATTTGTATCCCTTGACACTCACAACACAAAACAACTTAGGGCCAAATTCACCAATAAACTAATCGCGATTATATAAAACAAAACGCAGTTTGAGCGCCGAATCGAGATTATAACTTAATTTTGCATTTCACCTCGATGAATTGAACCTAGTTTACGCTAAACTCAGTTTCAATTCTTTTGTTGTCGCCCATGTTTACGACACGGTTCTTTAAACTAGATTACGCTGAGCTCAGTTTAGTTGAACTAAGTTTTTATATTGAATGATCTAGTCAGCCCTTAGTTGAGAGTGTTTTTAGTCCTAAAAATCGCAATCCAAATCCATTGTTGTTGTTTACTTGACACCTGACGTACTACAAAACCACGGGCACTAAAGATGGCGGATGGCACGCGAGGTAGGTATGTTGACGGAAATGTAAAAATGTTGCCAGAGAGACAAAATACAAACAGCATGACATCTCTTTCTTCAAACGACATTACACATTTGTTAAAAAGAGACAAAACGCAGTTTTTTATATCTACATCGATTTAATAGATATTTGTATAAGCAAGGAATGTATAGTATACTAAGGTCGTCTCTTTATATTCTATTCTCTAAGGAATAATTATAATAGAGAATGTCAATTTACCAATAAAATAAAATAAGAATATAAACCAAATTTGACATTACTTCCTTGCCTCACGTTCGTTATATGACATAAATTCATTAATAGTGTAAAAACATTTTTCTTTCAGCCGGAGGTTCAACTTGTTTTTAAACATAGGCAAAGGTAGTTCCTTAAAGGCGTTTGGTAATTTATTATATACCTTAATAGCCATGAAAAGCGAATTTATTTTGTATAAATCAAGCTTGCTTTGTGGCAAGCAGAGCCTATGCTTATCCCTTGAGGCAACATTCCTTTAGGTTATATCTCTATGTTTAATAAAGCATTCAGGATGTTGTCGTACAAATATACCTAACTCTTTAATATACATGCATGCCAATGGTAAAATGTTGTACTTTTTAAACAGTGGCTTACAACTGTCCATATACCAAGCTCCAAAGACAGCGCGCACACATTGTTTTTTGTATAATAAATGTTTTATTGACATCCACCGAATTTCCCCATAACAAGAGACCATATGAGAGTAATGGGGAAACGTAACCATGATATGCACAAAGAGCCGCTTCAGCGTGGCTCTTAATCGTCTTAGTGCATAGACAAATCTATCAAGTTTGTCACAAACATAGTCGACATGCTTTTTCCAGTCGCAATTGTGATCCAATTGTATGCCCAGAAATGTCGTACTTGCAACTTGTTCAACCGTAGTGTCATTATATTTAATAGGTAGTTAATGGTAATGGGTTTTTCCTGTAGGTATGAAATTGGACCATTTTCGTTTTCTCCATATTAATTTTCAGGTTATTGGAGTTCAACCAGTGAATTAACTTATTAAGAGCTTCATTAATCTCATCCACTCTTTCACACTTCACTACAAGGGTAGTGTCATCAGCAAATAAAATTACTGTATGGCGAGTGATATTTGGGAGGTCATTGATGTACAGGAGGAACAAAAAAGGCCCCAATACACTGCCCTGAGGCACTCCGAAATTATTTGCCTTATAATCGCTTCTATACAAAACCTTTTTACCATTATGGATTTTGGAAATTTCCACACATTGATGTCGGTTTTTTAAGTAGTTTCTCAACCAGTCGTTCGCTTTTCCTCTTATTCCATATTTTTCAAGCTTAAATAACAAAAACGTAGCAGAAGTTACTGGGCTATCGGAAAAGACTGTATCTAGAATCGTAAATCAAGGGAAATTATTGAAAGACAACGAAAGCTTCAAATCACCGAAAAAATCCAAACTGGTTCGCAAAAAAAGAGTGGAAATAGACGATTTCACAAAAGGAGTGGTAAGAAGAAAGGTCATTCAGTTTTATACAGTTGATAAAAAAATACCTACTCTGAAAACGTTGAATGCTGTACTTAGAGAAGAGAATATATTACACTGCGGAAGGGAATATTTAAGGCTGTTGCTATATGAACTAGGTTTTAAATTTAAGGATTCTAAAAGGAAACTCCTTATTGAACAGCCAAATATAACATCGTGGAGGTGGAAATACTTAAGGACTATAAAAAAATATCGTAGAGAAGGAAGGCATATTTTATATCTTGACGAAACTTATGTAAATGAGTCTCATAATGTTTCAAAATGCTGGCAATCCAAGGATGTACATGGCGTGCTATCTCACATCGGAAAAGGGAACCGTTTGATCATCGTACATTGTGGAGGTCAAACTGGATTTGTAGACGGACCACTTGTGATATTTAAATCCAAATGTAAGACGGGTGATTATCACGATTCTATGAATTTCGAGAATTTTAGTAAATGGATTAACGAAAAGCTAATGCCCAATATACCACCAAATTCAATCATCGTGATGGATACCCAAGCAGCACAAAAGGCTGTACAAGGGCTGTATATAGGTTCAGGTTTACACTCTAAGCTGTATAGTAAGCTGTATATAGGCTGTATAAGCCTATATACAGCCCTTGTAACTCCAAAAAGGGCCCACATATACAGCCTATATACAGCGTTAAGTGTAAGTGGAGAATAAAAGCTGTATATTGGCTGCGTGTTGGCTGTATATCGGCTGTATAAAGGCGTTTTTGTACACCCTAAGCTGTATATCGGTGTACAATTACACTTTAACTCTCCAGATATTCAATTATAACTATCATATACAGCAAAAAGCTGTTAATTGGTGTAAGAATACGAAAGAATCCAAACTTAAAGATTATTTTTTATAATATTTTACTAATGGCGACTACGCCATATACATTTAATTTTAAATATAATATGTTAAATTGGACTTGTTGACCTTAGTAATATAGTGAATTTATAGTGCCGATTTAATTTCATTGTAAAAGTGTGTATATTTTCGGTGAAAATATTAACGCGCCAGCGAAATAATCAATTTTAACATCAAGGAAAATAGTAAATACGGTAAGTAATGTTATTATTTTTTTAGGTTATGTTAAAAAAATATGTTGAAATAATAGGTATAAATGCAAATCAACCGTAATTCAAGCTGATAATCATGATATGACTTTAGGCTTTTGCCAAATAAGCCTTTTATTATGTTTATAAAATCATTATGTACATTGCAAAATGGCGACAGCTTGCATGATAGAGTATTTTTACGACCTAGGCTGTATAATAGAGTATTTTTACGACTTAGGCTGTATAATAGAGTATTTTTACGACTTAGGCTGTATAATAGAGTATTTTTACTCCATAATCTGTGTAATTGTTCATAACAAGTACGTACATTTCTAACCATCTTTAGAGATACGTATAAGGAATAAAAAATCCTCAGCTACCTACGACTAAATCTCATATGTCCGAATACAATTTAACAATTTATATACTTATTGTGAAGTAGTGAGTAAGATTTGTAACCGATCTTTCATCTATTTTTCAGAAAAGGTACAATAAGGCCTTTGACTTGGTCTAATATCAAGGTCACGAATCGGACAAGGAAACGAATCAGAAGGCGATCTAAAATTACTAAGCGAGTGATTAGACGTCGGACGCATTGGTGAAGGATGACAGTTCTAACCCTCCAGATCATCGTGGGATTACATCAAAATGCTGCGTTTAAAGTCTATTATTATCATCATTGAAGAAGCAGATTGTGATCTATTACTTTATCTTCTCCAATAAATTATACTTTACTATCTCTACTGTCTGTGGTATTTAAATAAATTATCTGTATTTGTAATATTTAAATATTTCCTTTTGACCTTCCTCTTAATTCAATGTTTTCTCTTCACCACCCTTAGTTGATTGGTACAGATTACCTAAAGCATTTTGTTTTTTGTAGTTTTGGGTTAACCTCAACCATAGAAACTATTTAGGTTCCAAGTTTCATGGCCTTATGAGTTATGTGCCTTTACTGCCTTTAGTTTTATTTAATATTAAAATATTCACCAATTGCTCGGATATTTTTTTTTTCTGGAATGAATTCTTGCTCTGATTCGATCACGAAAAAAAAAAAAATTTTTTTTACGTTTTTGTATTCTATTGGTATCGGCACGGGGGCATCACAGGGGGGTTAAAATTTTGGTTATTTTTGACCTAGGACGCACCGTTTTCGAGATAATTGAATTTCTTTTTTTTTAATCATAGGGCCCATAGAACGGACACGGTGCGAGTAAGTTTTTACGGAATCCTTGGTGCGCGAGTCCAACTCGCACTTGACCGGTCTTTTCCTCCATATTGATGTTCACAAAAACACAATCCGAGTGATTCCATTAGTAATACAGCCTAACGCTGTACTATAGCGTTCATTTACTCTTATAGCTGTATATCACCCTTGTAGGCAGTAGTTATAACACCACAATAGTTATAAGAGTGTACAATTACACCAAACGAATAAGAGGTATAATGGAGTTCGTTTACACCAATATACAGCAATAAGTATCATTTTACACTAATATAACACTTAGACCTGTATAAAGGAAGTGGTGAAGTGCAATATACAGCCTATATACAGCTTTAAGTGTAAAACGCAGCCTTAAGTGTCAAAAAACTCTTAAAGCTGTTTAATTGAGTAAAAATACTCTGATATAGAACCATAAGCGTACGCGGATACCTTTATGCAGCCTAAAGCTGTGTTTTACACCCTTGTACAGCCCTTATACAGCTCTAAGCTGTATATCGGCTGCTTTATTGATGTTTGATACGCTTGCGTGCTGCTTGGGTAACGCAGCTTACCATTCGGTTCGAGAAGAAAAAAAGCCGACTATGGCTTCTACGAGTACCAAGACAGTAATGCAAACATGGTTACGAAGACATGACGTACTTTTTGATAATAAGCTTAGAAAAGACGATTTATTTAAAATTGACGAGTTATTGAAAAGAAACGGACATGAAGTGTTGCGTTTGCCTCCATACCACCGTGCAATTCTGTTGTCTGGGGTGACATTAAGGGACAATTAGCACTAAAAAGTGTGGACTCTAATTTAGACCAAAAAAAAAACTACGTTAGAGAGATTATTTGCTGAATATTCCGTACAGAAATGGGAGCATTTTGTTAATCATGTTATTAATATCGAGGATGATGAATGAATCCGATGATGACTCCGTCGAAAGTGAAGAATCAAGTTCCACCGATATTGATATGGACCTGTCTGATTGATTCATTTTCA
Organism: Leucania comma; assembly: GCA_958295575.1. NCBI lineage: Eukaryota > Metazoa > Arthropoda > Insecta > Lepidoptera > Noctuidae > Leucania > Leucania comma. The sequence continues at coordinate 12,837,659 of OY282468.1, forward strand.
TGATTTTTCTATATAATAAATAGTACAATAGTTTATGTCGCGACTAACGCGAATCCATAGACCAAATATATAAATTCAACACTAGCAACATCCCGAGGGCTATCTTGACTAATGGCGGGTTTCTGAATTGAGTATTTTGGGTTAAGAACAACTTAAACCATACTTAAATGCCAAATTTTGACAGGTTTGCAGGCTAAAGTAGAGTTTGAGTAATTCTCAACTTCAAATGCTTAAATCAGAAATCGGGGGTTACTATGGTAAGCATAGATAATAGACTTTACAAATATTAGTTGGCGCGAACAGTAACTGCATACCGCCATTTCTAAAGAAGTTGCAAGTGTATTGTGATAACTTGTGTACCGAGCGTGAATTATGTTAATTAAAGACCTTTCGTGCCGTGTTTGGAAGAGGGACATGTATCCAGACTTCGAAGGCATGAAAGCTAAGTATTGATGTGCCTCCGGAAAACATACAGCATTGTTTATGAAGAAGCAGTGTATGCTTTACCGTCTTTGTGCGGTCTATTCCATAGATAAGGTGATGAAATTAAAACACAAGATGGCGCTAGCAGCGCTGCCAGCTAGAACGCGGCAATGGCTGTTACTTTTGAAGTTCATAGCGTTGTGTGCTTTCGCCGCGTTCGGTCGAAATCCAAAAATAACTAGTTAATCATTTAACTATTCTTAAAATAACCTTAGCAAAGTGTTAGATAAATTAGTTGTGCAAAAAATAAAACTTGTATTTTTATAATGAATCTCGCGCCGAATGACGACGTCGATACGGTTACCGAGGCAAATTGATCGATCGTCTCGCCATCACCAACGTCCGAGAGGGATCCAGAAAATATGCGGAGTTCTTCAAGCGCCAGCAGTTCTTCGGACAGCGAAGCAGAGCAAGAGGAGCCTCCGCGCAAGAAACAAAAGCGAGACAACGGTCACAGATCACAGGTAACGGTCGATCCTCGGATCGACGCGTTATACAACCAGGTCAGTTTTCTTACAAATTTTATAATGCATCAACACTGTGCATCGGACACCAATGCGAGTCATGTTATCGATCAACCAAAGATTACCAATAGCAATTTTCTGAATAACCCGTCCAATTCGGAAACACCGCAATCGCTAGATCTAGGATTTTGTAAGACAAATTTTGATGAGAAAAAAATTCTCAGACCAGCCGACGATAAAAGATTACGCCAATTAATAAATCTCCAACATTTTAATACCCCCACTTGGCAACATATCCGGTACAAAAAGACTCTGTCAGATATGCTAGCTTACCCAGGATTCTGCAATTTAAAAATTAACGACGAAATATGTTCCCTAAACAAAGGTAAAGATTTCTTAGCCTCAACAGAGGAAATCATGGCCGCGACCACCAATGCCTTATTACATCAGAGAGAACTATTACAATCCGGCTTACAGGAAATCATAAATTGGGCTCACAATAATCCAACAGAGTTAAAATCTGATACCTTATTCAATAAGATTTCTGAAACTTTCGGTGACACATCTGCGTCCTATAAATTATCTGAAGATACCTTACAAATCATCTGTGGCAAAAGGGCGGAATGCATAGAGATAAGGCGTAAAAGGCTAATCTCAGAAATTCCGAATAAAAACATCCAAATTGCGCTTACTAATATACCGCCTAGTGAGGAGTTTTTGTTTGATAAAACAAAACTAATTTCTTTAATCCAATCCCTCGGAGGGCCACATTATTGGCTAACACCACCACAAACCCCCAAAACCAAGGAACAATCCAAAGATAAATACAAAGAACCGGTACCGTCTACCTCTAAATACAGACCTCAAACACAAAATAAAAATAATTTTCGAGATACCCACAAAAAACAACAGAACAGACAAACATACAAAAGAAAAAATAACGATTACAAACATACCAAAAACTATTCATTTCGAAACAAAGACGAGAAAAAGTGACTATCCGACACATTTCAGGGGAGGTTGCTTGAGTTATTTTCAAAACCGGTGGCAAGCACTTGGTGCCAACAAATTTATAATATCCGCAATTACGGGGTTTCGGATACCTCTATACAAGAAACCTCCTCTGTTAATGCCAACTATACCAATTATGACTCAGTACGCAACCAAGCCGTCCCCTGCCATGACTCGGATCATAAAAGACCTCTTGAATCAAGGTGTGTTACAACCAGTGAACAGAAAAACGCCCAGTTTTATCTCCAAGCTGTTTCTACGCAAGAAAAGCGACGGGACAATGCGGCCAATTTTCGATCTTCGAGAATTAAACAAATTTGTGAAAATAAAACATTTTCGCCTAATTTCTCATGCCACAGTACTAGACTTTCTCCAACCTGGAGACTGGATGACAAAAATAGACATATCTTATGCATATTTTCATGTCCCGGCTGCAAAGTCTCATCGAACTTTTTTAAGAATCAGTTACGAAAACCAACTTTACGAAATGACATGCCTACCTTTCGGCTTGGCCTCAGCGCCGCACCTTTTTTCTTCTGTAACATGCTGGGTTGCGGAAACCCTGCGTGCGAAGGGATATCGAGTGCTAGTGCACCTAGACGATTTCCTTTTGGTCAACCAAGACCAATCCAAGTTATGCCTTCAGGCTGCGGAAGCCGTGAGGCACTTGGAATACCTGGGCTGGCAAATAAATCACCTAAAATCAATCATAATACCGACTCAAGATCTGGAGTACCTTGGCATTCGTTGGAAAACAGCAACAAATACTATGTCACTTCCAACAAAGAAGAGACAGAATCTCAACAGCTCCCTGGATCGGTTGTTGAAGAAAAATCGCATCAACCTCCGAGAATTGCAAAGCCTACTGGGGCAGCTAAACTTCGCGAACTTTGTAGTCCCCCGGGGGAGACTTCATTGTCGAAAAATGCAAATATTTATGCGAAGCTTCAACAAAAAACGGCCTCGTCAAAGTCAGGCAGTACCACAAGTCGTATATCAAGAGATGGAGTGGTGGCGCCGAGCCACATGTCACACATCACTCATACACAAAAAACCCGCTACCAATTTCCTAGCGACGGACGCTTCGGATTGGGGATGGGGTGCCCAATTGGACGGGAAATTAATGTCAGGTGCATGGTCAACTCACCAAAAGACATGGCACAGCAACAAAAAAGAGCTCTACGCAGTAATAGCAGCAATAAGAATGAATGCAAAGGCACTGAAGAATTCACACATATTGATTCAATCAGACAATCGGACTTTAATCGCGTACATTCGAAAGGAGGGTGGAACGAAATCACTGGGGTTACTAGCACTAACCTTCAAACTATTACATCTAACCGACAAATTCGGAATAACACTTTCAGCTCACTACCTCCCAGGGAGGTACAATACAATAGCGGACAGGTTATCGCGAGGGAAACAACCAGCAGAATGGCACCTTCTACCACGAGCAACTGCAGAAGTGTTCCGGAAGTGGGGCTACCCAGAGATAGATCTGTTTGCAACACGAGAGACTGCTGTAGTAAAAAATTACGTATCAATAGACTGCAACGATCAGTTAGCAAACTATATAGATGCCTTCAGCAGACCATGGAAAAGCCGTCTAGCTTGGGTGTTTCCACCTCCCAGCCTCCTGCCCAGAGTGCTAACACACCTGAACAGTGCTACGGGAGTCTACTTGATAGTAGCACCGGATTGGCCTCGAGCTTTCTGGCTGCAAGACCTGAAATCCAGGGCGTTAGATCACCCTCACGAAATTCAGAACCTGTCAGAAACAATGATAGACTTCTCAACATCACAGCCCCCACCACAGGTACAGAGTTTGACCCTGAAAGTCTCGAAAATTGGGGGTGGGGTGCCGAAATAAAGGAATGGTCCGCACAAGAAAAGGAACTATTGAAGAATAGCTGGCGAAATTCCACTTTGTCGACTTACCTACCAGCACTTAGGAGATGGTCAATATGGTGCTCCAACTCTCAAGTAAACCCAAAGTATCCACGACCAGTCGACATAGCCAAATTCTTAATGTATCTTTTTCTAGAGTTAAATCTTTCATATAGTACTATCCTTGTACATAAATCAGCAGTTCTAACTTTTTGCGGCCCTCACGTCGAAAATATATCATTTTGTAAATTTTTAATAAAACAGACACTTAAGGCAATAGGAGTAGCGAAGCCCAAAATAGCACGACCATCTGCCACATGGGATCCACGAATTGTACTAGACTGGATTTCTTCTAATCCACTTAAAGACACACTATTCGATTTAGCTCGTAGGACAGCTACTATCTTGTTATTAGCCTCAGGTCGTAGGGTTCACGATCTAACCTTACTTAAAATTTCTGAAGACAATTTCTTTGATGACGGGAATAATATATATCTTATACCATCATTCGGATCTAAGACTGATACACACAATTATCGTCAATCTGCATGGAAACTTTCTAAACATGATGACAAAAACATATGTCCAGTTACTTTAGTTAGACTCTTAATAGAAAAAAATAGTTCAAGACGGGCTGAAGTTGACAACTTAAACAATCTCTTTATTACCATATCAAAAAATCGTACAAAAGCTGCGTCACGCACCGTCATTGGAAACTGGGTGCGCACTGTTTTAAAAGATAGTGGAGTTCATGCATCTCCAGGAAGCTGCAGATCAGCAGTAGCTTCCTTGGGATGGCTAGATAATCAGTCAGTAGATGATATTCTTTCGCGTGGTACGAGGGTCATTCAATAAATACTTAGCCTACAAAAAGTAAACGAAAATTTTGGAAAAGTGGCAATTTATTTTTCAACATAGTCTCCTTTTAGTTCGATACACTTAGCCCAGCGATGCTCCAACTTTTTTAACCCGTCCGAAAAATAGTTTTTGTCAAACTCTGCAAAATAGGCCTCCGTGGCGGCGATGACCTCCTCATTTGATCCATATCTATTCCCGGCGAGTGATTTTTTCAGATTAGGAAACAGAAAGAAGTCACAAGGGGCCAAATCTGGAGAATACGGTGGATGGGGCAGCAATTCGTAGCGTAATTCGACCAATTTGGCCATGGCAACGGCAGACGTGTGAACCGGTGCATTGTCGTGGTGAAACAGCACTTTTTTCTTCGCCAGATGGGGTCGTTTTTTCTTTAATTCGGCGTCGAATCGGCCCAATAAATCGGCATAGTAAAGCCCTGTAATTGTTTTACCCTTCTCGAGGTAATCGATGTAGATCACACCTTGTGAATCCCAGAAAACGGTGGCCATAACTTTTCCGGCAGATTTTACAGTTTTCGCCTTCTTTGGAGCACGTTCCCCGGTCTGGATCCATTGTTTTGATTGCTCCTTGGTCTCTGGTGTGTACCAGTGGATCCAAGTTTCATCGACGGTCACAAAACGACGCAAAAACTCCGCTGGATTCCGCTTAAACAGAGCCAAACACGTCTCCGATGTGGTCTCACGGTTGCGCTTGTTTTCCGGTGTGAGTAAACGCGGCACCCATCGCGCCGACAGCTTTCTCATGCCGAGTTCCTCGTGAAGAATATGATGCACTGTTCCTTCTGAAATGCCTACAGTCTCAGCTAGCTCCCGAACCTTCAATCGGCGATCTGCCAATACGAGATCATGGATTTTTTTAATGTTTTCCTCCGTAGCAGCTGTTTTCGGTGCACCTGGACGTGGTTCATCAAAAACCGACGTACGGCCACGTGCAAACTCGTTGAACCAATTCTTGACGGTGGCCATCGATGGAGAAGAGTCACCGTACACAGCATCCAAGCGCTCTTTGATTTCGATGCGCGTTTTCCCTTCCAAAAATAGAAATCGAATTACCGAACGATATTGCTCTTTTTCCATTTTTGTAAAACCGATCGACACGTTCTCTTCCTTAAGTTGTCAAATTAAAACAAATGAAGGGATTGGAATGAAAATTTGAAAAAAGAATTAAAAAAGAATGTGCTACACTGTGGTAAAACTCTTTTGAAACTACAGCGCCCTCTGGCGATGAGGCTAGGTACTTATTGAATGCCCCTCGTAATTGGAAATCATCCAGCACATTTTTCAATCATTATTGTCGCAATATAGAGCTTCCCAGAGATAACCGAAATTCATTTTTTTATACGTTTACTCCATCTTAAATAATACAATTAATAATAATAAGAATGTACCGATTTTTATTTTCATAAGTACAACAGTAGTCCATACCTAAATCGTTAATTTTGTATCAAGTTGATTCAAATAAACTACTTTAAACATCTAATGATTACTTTTCATTCTAATTTGAGACTATACTAATCATCATAGCGTTGTGTGTAACTTATTTACATAATTAAAATGTCACCAGCAGATAACAAACACGTCTTCATAAACAATGCTGTATGTTTTCCGGAGGCACATCAATATAACGGTTTTACATAAAAATAAAACCGATATTATGTGCCGAGAGGGAAAACATACAGCATTGGAAGGAGCCCTTCCTGGTGAAGACTATGAACTTCAAAAGTAACAGCCATTGCCGCGTTCTAGCTGGCAGCGCTGCTAGCGCCATCTTGTGTTTTAATTTCATCACCTTATCTATGGAATAGACCGCACAAAGACGGTAAAGCATACACTGCTTCTTCATAAACAATGCTGTATGTTTTCCCTCTCGGCACATAATATCGGTTTTATTTTTATGTAAAACCGTTATATTACTTATGTTAATATCTTAGTCAAGCTCTGTGTGGTTATTTGGTGTCTCAGCGCAATTGATTCCTATAAGTGTTAATGTTAAAGGTGAATGCCTAACTGTATGAGGTATGGTAAACTCGCTCGGGGTAATATACTGATGGGGCGAGAGGCGTCAGTATGATGAGGCCTGGAGAGTTAGTCTCCAGGATCCCGACGCGGAAGGTTAGCGGAGTAGGTTGCTTCCGGGCGGAGAGGGCGGAAGTAGCTGAGGCCTGGCGAGTTAGTCTCCAGGATTCCGGCATGTACGTTTTAACGGGTAGGCTGCCTCTAGTATGATAGGGGTGTGAGCCGAGTCCTGGAGAGGTGGTTTCCTCCAGGTTCCGATGTTACATGGGTGTGTTATACACCAATTTGAGCCAGCTGGTTCCCCCGGGACCTGATCCTGGGGGAGGAGTTCCGAGGGAGTTCGGGCTCTAATATTTATTTAACCTCATGTTTAATGATTTGTGATGAAGCTGTTATTATGCCATATTCATCCTGGTACAGCTATTGATTATACACTGTTGAAATAATGTTCTTCAGATGTTATTGTTGGTATATTGTTTACACAATAAGTTTAGGGTTAATTGCGTTGATATATTCATGTTCAGGGAGCTTTAAACTTTACAGATGGTAGAAGTTCAGTCATAAGCGAAGCAGATGATTTATAAGAGAAAGAAATCTATTACGAAGATTGGCAGTTCAGATCGGCAGGTATGTGATGCATTCTAACATCCATGTTTGTTGTACCTACACAAATTATATTATTCATCCCCGTGTGAGATACTTTAAAGTGGTGTGAGGTGACGACAGTTTATTACCAAATATTTTATTTACGTACCTAAGTTCATTAAAATTTTGTATCTTCATAAATTAATTATTTTTCATTAAATAAATCACTATTTCTTTCCTATGACGTCACATATCTTAGGAACTATCTTGGCGCATTTCATCTCGTACATGTATCTTACTAAGCGCCCGGCAACGTTGAAACCAACAAGGTGAGTTGACACAAAGCTGTTTCAACTTACCCCGGCGAAAAAAATACGACTTTCTGCACTCAAACCAGAAAATATACAAAACGATTTGGTGTTAAAGTTTGATAAATATTCTAAACTAGCTTTTGCCCGCGGCTTCGCTCCCGCTCTACCCTACGCTACCCTATACCAATAAATGAACAGGTTTAGGATTTTTTTTTATTTAACGGTACAAAAAATATCCTATGTCCGTCTCCTGGTTTTATGCTACCTTCTCAGTTTCCCACCAATTTTCAAACAAATCGGTTCAGCCGTTTTTAAGTTATAAATAGTGTTACTAATACGACTTTCTTATCTATATATATTTTATAATATATATATATATATTTCAAACATTAGTTAAAACTATCATAGCGATAAAATCGCTCGTTGGATGCTGTCGATATGTACGGGCAACTATGATGGCGTAGTTATTGAGTGATTGGCTTGCGTATTGTAGGTTCAAATTAATTCGCGCAAGGTACAAATATTTATACTGCCTACTTTTACTATTACTTATTCTGTGCTACAGGGGACTTAACATGAAATGATTAAATGTCAGTCGTGCCAGCGAGAAAAAGGGATGGAGCTGTATACCCTTTATAGCTGCATCCCTTTATAACAGTTCAGTTTAGTTCGTAAAATGAATCGCCTTAACAGCGAATCCATGAGTTCGGTTTTAGCGGCGAACGGGGCGATATCGGTGAGCGATTGGTCGAGCACGCGCCAGCATGAACGGTGTCGGCCAATTGCCTACCGATACGGCCAAGCTCGCTGCTAAGACCAAAATCGTGAATGCGCCCTAAGTAAGAGCTCGTGTGGTAGCACTGCCATAATAATAAAGTCATATTACAGGAGCATATTTTTTTTGGGTGGCAACACAGTCCGGTCCGTGTTCTGTCAAAAGTGTCATTTGGTGTAATGTCAAATATTATGTTATGAACAAAAAGTAAAAAAAAAATAGAATAGAGATTTTGGTGGCTAATGAAACGTTGTGCTACCTGCGATTACACGATAAAGAATTATATTAGTAACTGAGCAATAATAAGTGCAATCATGAATAATACGGTATCACGATTCCCTGTGAATCAATGTATTAGGTTAGGAACAATCAAAAATGTTACTCGTCGCTGTATTGCTTCTAAAATTGAAGATGTTCCCACACATACTGGCCAGGTACTTAAATTCAGTATTATAAACCTCCTAGGAAGTTTTTTTAACATTAAATAAAGTATTATAATTTTGATTCAGGTGAGGACATATAATTGTACAATCTGGTCTTACATAATAGTAAACATTGGAATAAAAATTTCAATCAAACTCAAATTTTGATTATTATTATAATGAAAATATATTTATGTTATATTAATTATTTGCGTTTACATTTTATTGTTTATTTGTGATATTAACTAATAAACAAAAATCTAAAAACCACTATGTTCTGATAGATGGCTTCTTGCCCTTATCATCATATGTATGTATATATTGCTAGTAAAGTCTACATTTTCTTTTACAGAAATGGGAATCTGATGACTACAGGATGGTTCGTTTCATGAATGCCCCTAAACAAGTCAATCCAAACTGGGCAGTTAATTTGATAGCAGAGGTGCCACCAAAACAAGTCACCGAAAGGGTTGTGTGGTGTGATGGAGGCAGTGGCCCAGAAGGACACCCACGTGTCTTCATCAATTTGGTAAGATTTCAGTCCTGTCTTACTAAAAACAGTGTTACATATAACTACAGTTACTGTATTACAGGAGGTTACAGGGGTAGAGGTACTCAAAACTAACTGCTGAGGTATAACATATGGTTTGTTTATGTAATCACTGGAAGAGTAGAATGGGATATTGAGTGAATTATTTCACTGAAACTTCACTATCACTGTGTATCACCATGTATGCAATAGACTAATATCTGTACCATTTAAAACCTGGAAACAAGATTTCCTATAGTTTAGACCACAGGGAATCAAAATTTGTAAAAGCTTTTCAAATGTTACAATATGTGATTGTTTGTTTTACAGGACAAGCCTGGCGATCATTCTTGTGGATACTGTGGCCTACGTTTTGTCAAAAAGGATAGTCACTAAATATGTTGATATTCTCAATACAACTTTTCACAACCATTTGTTTTCCTAAGAATTGTTTTATTGTAGTCATGTTGAAAATAAAAACTAATAGGTACTACTAAGTAATGCAGTTTCATTTTAAATGTTAACAATAATTATGTAAATGTTGAATGATCATTCTAGAATGGTTTTAACCCAGACCTGACAGGATTTATGATAGTTTAAACATCATTGTCATTTTGTAATCTAAGTACAACTAATTTTTTTTGCAAGATTTAATAATGAAGATAGAGAACCAAAAGTGTTATAACAAACACTCATGTGGATCAAACGACGTTTTTCAACATACTCGTAACTGATGAGGAGCCAGTATTACGTAAGCTCTACGGGGGGTGGGGGTCTTTGCTTTGCTTATTTTTGATGACAAGGCGTCTAGATGGTGATTACGTCAGCAGTTTTTTTTTTTAAGAGAACAACCTCGTTGTTCCAGAATCACATGCGTAATGAATAGACAAACACACAGACACATATCACTGAGCAATGTTTACGCAAGCATGTGGGGGGAGGGTTAGATCTTTGCTTACTTTTGCTGACGAGGGGGAGGGGGGTTAATATTTGCGAAAATGCTCCTTACGTAATACTTGAACGACCCCTGAGTCGCGAATATGTTTTCATATAATTTCTCGATTTTTTTGCGGGCTGACCGCCGCACTTTTCCACACGTATACGGAAATAGCAGAAATAGATAGATAGATAGATGTATTCTTTATTGTACACCAAAAATAACCGCATTACCGCATTTCACGTGTATTTCACGTAAAATGCGGTACTTCTCCTATTTCCGTATTGCGAATCTGAAAATGTTTAAGTAGGAGTAGTGTTTCCTGTTTCGTGGCGGAAAGAAACATCCGGATGCAACCATTGTGAGAATCGTCACGAGCACAGAGTGGAAGTCTGTCCCGCTTGGAAAGGACACCACTGTGCTTGTGTCCTTGTGGAGGTCCTGGTACGGAACAGTAAAGAGATTGTAAACACTACGTTTCTGTACAGTTTGAATTTCGCAGGCTACCGTGGCGCTTTCACCGAAAACTCCTGAAATTCAAGTTTTTTCGAAATGCAACCTATACCTTTTGAATACCGTAATTAGAGACACAATAGTAAGACAATAGGTGTGCGGACACCGGTTTCCTCTTGGGTTTTAACAGTTTACCAACATAAGCGTTTGAGGACGGTTCAAGACAGCATTTAAATAAAATGAGTATGTAGGGCGGCAAAAATTATCCAACCACTTTTCGGGCCTGTGTCGAGCCGAAACTACGAAAAGACCGCCCGCGCGGTCCCATGCAAAAATGCTCCGTTGCGGGGAGTCGGGTCCCGCACACGTTTGTTTATAATAATAATTAAGTTTTTCATCAATACGACTACATGCACACTGTTAAAGTTGATCTAGCGACATAGGTAATAAACCGGTGTCCGCGACGAGAACCGTCGCAACCGTCGCACACGCGCTTTGTCACGCGACGGGTGTACGTCACGGGCGTTAATTACATACCTACTCTTTGGCGGACATCCGCTTAAGGTCAGGTTCTCCTCATTTTGAACATTTTTAAACCTCTGGCTTCACCCCTGGCAATCCCACTGTAGCGACATCTATGTCGTCACAAATAAACTAATCCTGCATCGCGCAAGTAAGATTCGCGGCGCGATTGGAACATAAAGAACAAACCCGAAATCATCTATCGGGCAGTAGCCATATAACACCTGTCTGGTCGGAGGATCCTCCCTTTTCAAAGGAGGCGTGCGGGACTTTACTCTCTGTTCCATTACCTCCAAACTGGTGACAGTCGACAAAGAACGTCAGCGCAGCCTTCGTCAGCTACTACTTCGTGACGTCATCATCACTTTCTCAAGCTTTCGAGCAGCGAGCCATACAGCCAGCACCCACGGCTATATGGGTATCCTGACCACCAGCATGCCTACTTGGTCATACCTGGTCATCACCCTCAGCCTCATCAGCGACCTTGGCTAAGCACTTGCACCTTCGGTCAGTCATATGAAGAGCTTTCTCCTGGTCGACGACAGCAGTCAAGCCCTACGTCGCACAGCACCGCTCCGACTCACTGGAGCCAGCCGCACTACTCCGACTCACTGGAGCCTGCAGCATCGTATCCCGACTCACTGGGATAGCACCACCCCGACTCACTGGGGCATCACCGCAGACAGTTCCGACTCACCGAGAACTATGCGGAATCCGGTTCCGACTCACTGGAACCAACCTCCATTGGCCTGGCACGCATCAAGACGCCTCAAGAAGCATCAAGAACCATCGATCTCCGATCTCCGGAGGGGAGTGATGTAGCGACATCTATGTCGTCACAAATGAACTAATCCTGCATCGCGCAAGTAAGATTCGCGGCGCGATTGGAACATAAAGAACAAACCCGAAATCAGCTATCGGGCAGTAGCCCACCAGATATAACACCTGTCTGGGGGCTTACTCTCGAGTTTAATTCCGATCGGTCGGCAATGGAATTGTGACGTTAGGTACTCTTGAATTCGATGCTAGGGCCAAATTGCGTGAGCTTTTTGGGAAAGTAAGTAAAATGGGAATTGGGCTTGGCGTGTGCATGGTCACGCAATTTCAAACCAATTTGGCGCTAGCATCGAAGTGTCAACCGATCGGAATTAAACTCGAGAGTAAGGCCCCTGGTCGGAGGTTCCTCCCTTTTCAAAGGAGGCGTGCGGGACTTTACTCTCTGTTCCATTACCACCAATATAAAAGAGAAACACCATGAAAAATAAAATATTTTATTAAAATTGACTATATGGCCAAGCGCCGGTCAAAAATCGAAATTTATCATGACTTGATCGACAGCGGCGATCTATCGATGCCCTTTACGAAGATACAGTGGTGCTACACCCAAACAGTGCACACCTACACCGTATGCTCCATCGTGTTCTCCGGGTGATACCTGACACCAGGGCTTTTCTTTCGCCTGAATCCGAAACAAGAACCTCCCGAACTCGCCATACCCGGTGAGGACCTGTGTAATATGAAAAGAGAGGACGCCATGGCATATCTTTAGTTACTTTTCAAAGAGGAGACTTATCACTGCGTTTGTGGCGTGCTCGGCGTGAAAAGGAGAGCCAAATATGAGAGTTGATACTTGCGCTAAATAAGTGTGAGAGTAACATCACATCGTAAATTTTAACACATAACACAATTTCCTACTACTTATTACCACAATTCGCAATAAAATATACTAATGTTTGTAATACCGTGATCACGGTATTGGCTCGTCAATATAATTTTAGGGATTTGGATTTATAAATTAAACATCCAAATTATCAGTAAGCAGGCACAACTTGAGAATGATGGGGACAGATAGACAGTGCCCACGACGTCACGCTTTAGTTGATCTACATTTAAAGCATATCGAGCCTGTTATGGAAAAACATCGTAAACGACAAAATATAGGTATTTCACTTTTTTATCGTAACGTCGAGTTAAAATTATTTAGAATGTAACGCAAAGACCCCTAAACTTATATTTGCATAAACGTCAAAATTATAACAGGAAATAAATAGTATCGCAAACGACAAAAGTTAAAGTTTCAAATAGTAGAACAATCAGAATTATCGTAACCAACTTATTGTAAGTAACGCTTGTCACTTACGATAAAACATATTTAAATGATCTGCCCAAAATCTGTATTTTTGGATGATCAGGCTCAGAGCAAAAACCTCTTGTTGCCTCTGCCTGATGCGGTCGGCCTCCTCCTTTGCTAGCATTACTGCTTCGCAGAAGGAGGCGACCGCCTGCCATCCCTCCTCACTGCGGAGCATGGCCTGAACCAAGGCCCGGCGAGAGAGATCGCTGCCGCCGATCGTCCCCACGAGGACACGGCGATGCTCCGCCCAGGCGGGTCACACCTCTACAGTGTGCTCCACCGTGTCCTGCGGGTTTTCCGCACAATGGCGACACCCGGGCGAATCCTCCGCACGAATCCGGAACAGGTACTTAGCGAACTTTCCGTGCTCGGTAAGCACCTGCGTCGTGCGGAAGTTGAGAACGCCGTGAGGTCTTTCCAACCACGCCTCAAGGATGGGCCTTATCGCCCCAATTGTGGCGCGCCCCGAACGAGTTTGCGATAGTCGCTGACGCCATTTCGCCATGAGATCTCGCCGGAGCTCTGTCCGCCATGCCTCGACTTGTCGTGGCAGCGGAATTTCGCCCCGGCGTTGCATCTCCATGCGCTTGTCGTGCATGTGTGCAAGGACTGTTGCCTCCAGATCCCATGGCGGTTGGCCAGCAAGGAGGGTCGCCGCCTCGCGGGAAATCGTTCGGTACCCTCGCACCATGCGTATTGCCATGACCCTCTGGCACGCATTCAGCTGGGCCCTCGGTTGCTGTGTCAACGTCGGTGCCCACACCGGGGCCCCGTAGAGGGCCATGGACCGAACGATTCCCGCGTAGAGCTTCCGGCAGGGTGCGTCTGGTCCCCTCAGGTTGGGCAGGAGCCGCCCGAGAGCAGCCCCAGTCCGATTCAGTTTGGGAGCCAGACGTCGGAAGTGCTCCTTGAAGTTCCACCAGCTGTCGAGGACGAGTCCCAGGTACTTCATCGTCGACCCGACGCTGTTGTGAACTCCTCATACTGTTAGCTGGGAACCCGGTGGTGGCGCACCCCGAGGGCCGTGAAAACACTAGGCCTCGGACTTGTGCAGTGCCACCTTGAGTCCCAACTGCTGGATCCTGTCAACGACCATTGCAACCCCGCGTAAAGTTTGTACGGTGGTTTTTAAGTACCTCAAAATGATTGATGAGAAGGGCGAGCATTCATCTTTAGCGTTGTACTGTGATAGTTGTTGCGGACAAAATAAAAATAGAGCGATGCTTTCGATGTTGTCGTACTTCATAAGTCATGTTGCAATGTTCATTGAGAACATAACTATAAACTTTTTGATTCCTGGGCATTCGGTACATTCAACTATCGAAACCATCATAAAAGGACCTTAAGGACAGTTTGGGCACCATCCAAATGGCCCACGTTAATTTCTAATGCCAGGACAAATCCAAAGAATTATGAAATTAAAATGCTAGAAAATGCCGACGTCTTGGATTGGAAAAAATTTGCAGATCTATATTTACCAAAATCAATTAAAATTCCAGTTACAAAGCTAAGATCAGCTTGCGTTAAACGAGTGAAGCCAAAAATAATTGAACTTAATTACGGATTTAGTACTGATTGCGAAAACCAATGCGTGGATCTGAGCTTTTTAATTAGATCTCGCCAAAGTCAACAACGTCTCCAGTCACCCACGGCGGCATACTCGGCAAAAATACCTATTGCTAAACCAAAGTACATAAATCAGAAAAAAATGTGTGACGAGGGTATAATTCCTGCACAATATGCGCAGGAATACCTTGCCTTGCCTTATGATGACATTACAAGAGACTTATACTACCGGAAGAAAGTGACGACGAATGATTGATTGTATGATTTATTGATGTTAATGAAAATTTTTTAAGTACCAATTATTAATATAAATTGATTTATTATGTTTTCGTTTTAATGTGAAAAAATCTTGATATTGATTTACCTGATATTATAACGAAAAGCGATAGCGTAAATGACGATTTTTTAAAAACAAGATGAAATTACGACCTTCAATTTTATCTTAAGCGACAAAAGTACTCATTATTTAACTCTATCTGCAATGATTTAATTGATTATACGTAGATCCTAACGTGTTTTGAACATAATACTAAAACCGGACATGTCTGATTAACCAGTAAAAAATAAACAGTAAAATATCTCTCCTGTAAAATTGTATGTGTGTCGCTTACGATGTTCTTCCATAACAGGCTCGAATTATACCACATATAATATATAAAGTAAAAAAAAAAAACAGTGTATGTAAACGCATCAATTAAGAACAGCTGCACGTATTTGTCCATTTTTTATAAGTATATAAAAATATTTCATAACATGATAATAAAAATTGTATATATGGCACCATCGCAAAAAAAATTGTGGACACCCTATGTCCCAATTCCGAGGAATAATAGTAAAACTTGATTTTTTGTACAATAAAGGGTTTTTTCAATTCTTTCTTCTACCGAATTTATTTCACATTTTTTTTCACATGAAGTGACATTTTTGTGTTTATCGTATCTCTCATACGTTAAGCGTAATACAACGAAAACATGAAAAAATAATAATAATAATAATGTTTATTGACACAAAAAATAATACAGGTAACAAACATTTTTGAAAGCCCTGGCTCCTGAGCTAGGTAGCAACCTGTGTTACAGGAGCCAGTGTCTTCTATACATAATTGATAAAACAAAAAAAATGAATGAAAGAAAAAAGAAAAAAAAAACTCGGTAAGATTAAACAAATAGCAGTGCAAGCATGCTCTTTAAGTATTATTATGTGTGTATTTGTGTGGGTGTGCACGTATGTAAGAGTGTGTGTAAGGTGTGCATGTGTGATAGTATGTTTATGTGTGTATGTTTTTTAAATTAAATTATTATTCCATTTATTTAAATTATATATACATATTTCATACATTTTTAAATATTTCTTAACAAAAAAATTATGAAAAAAAAAACATTTAAAAATATAAAAAATAGTAGCCCACCGGCATCGGGAACAGGGTCCAAGCTGCCGGTGGTCAGGGCTCCTGAGAGAGAAACCTCCGGACAATGCGCGCCGTGTCCAAGAGTACTGCTTTCTGAATCAGGCCCTTGATCCAACTGCCTAGCGAGAGCCTCCTCAGATGTTGGTCGAGGCTCTTGGCTATTAAGCCGTTGGCCGTCACGACTATCGGCACAATGATTGCTGTGTCCACTTCCCACATGTCGACAACCTCGCGAGCTAAGTCAAGATATTTAGTTTGTTTATCCTTCTCAGCTTTCACGAGGTTCTCGTCATGAGGGACCGCTATATCAATAATCATTGTGCTACGCTCTAGTCGATCTATCACTACTATGTCAGGCTTATTGGCAACAATAGTCCTGTCAGTGACGATAGATCGATCCCAATACAATGTGATATTGCCATTTTCGAGAACTGGGTCGGGCACAACCTATAGTATGGTACTTCTGACTCCACAAGATTGTATTTAAGAGCAAGTTGCTGGTGGATAATCCTGGCTACGAGGTTGTGTCTATGCAAATAGTCTCCGTTAGCCAGATGAGAACATCCAGAAATAATGTGTCGGATTGATTCTCCGGGCCGGTGGCATGCCCGACAGATGTCAACCGTACCGTCCTTCACAATATATTTCCGGTAGTTGTTCGTCATCATAACTTCGTCCATTATCGCACAGACAAAACCTTCGGTTTCCCCGAAGAGGTCACCAAAGCGCAGCCAGGATACGGACGCTAATAGGTCTACAGCGGGCCCATGTAAGGCCCGGTAAAAGCGTCCGTGAAGCTCCTTGCTCTGCCATACTTCTTTGCGGCCATTAGTATCCAGTACTATAGGTTTGCGCCAGTTCTCGTTAGCCAAGGAGAGCGGGGTGAGGCCCTTGTCCACCGCTACCACATCTCGGTGCATACCCACGTCGGTTTCTAGGAAATATTCCCTGAGACTGCACACCTCGCGGTTGTGTAGGGTCTTAGCATTTAAGAAGCCGCGACCCCCGCACTTCCGCGGGATATACAGTCTCATCACCGATGACCGTGGGTGATGCATCCGATTTGCGGTAAGCAGTGTGCGGACCCTCCTATCCAAGGCGTCAAGTTCTGTCTGAGTCCATTTGAGTATGCCGAAAGAGTACATCAACACCGGCATGACCCAACCGTTGAAAGCGCGCACCTTGTTCCCGCCTGATAAAAGACTATTCAGAACTTTATTCAGGCGGCCGAAGAAGCGCGTTATATAATAATAATTCATGAGTTATGCTTTTGAATAAAATCTTCCGTTTCGTGATAATCCAGTGTTTGAAGCCATGTGGAGATATTTTTTTTAAATTCTCTAATTGTTAATGGGTTGATGTTAAGAAACTTCGACACGTGGCCCAGTTTGAACTACTACGAACTGTGTATCTTGCGCTGGCTCAGTCAATCATAGGTTACTGTATTACGGCCTGGGGAGGCGCTTGCAAAACCTATATGATTGGATTCGAGAGAGCCCAAAGATCTCTACTTAAGGTCATGACATTCAAACCGTACCGGTTTCCTACAATAGATCTGTATAAAAATTGTAATGTACTTACCGTAAGACAGCTATATCTTCTTAATCTCACATTAAAACAACAGCAAATCATACCAGTAATTCACGCCATAAAACTAAGGAGAATTATTACTCGTCCTGACCTATGTAGACCAACAAGTTAAATGCCCATATAAGTTTTCTAACACGGGAAGTTGTCAACTCAATGTGGGGACGCCAGCTAAGTTGTTCATCCAGGTATTTCACTGACTTTTTCCGTGAGATCGGAAGGCAAGGGCATTGACGATCATTAATATCATTGCAGGAGTGTGCTTTGAGACATATTTCCTTAGGTTTAGTTTTGGCGAAAGTGAATTGCAAATATGAGGTCTTTGAAATATTCAGGGTTAGCAAGTTACTTCCTAGCCAACGGATTACTTTATATAAACCCAGCTCTGCCGCTTGTTGCGCTGCTTCCCAATTCTCACCGTGAAATATTAATACTGTATCGTCTTCATAACTAAATAGTCTACCCTTGTCAAGCGACTGCTGGCATAGGTCATTAACATAGACCAGGAAGAGGCTTGGGGATAAGCAGCTTCCTTGTGGTACACCATAATCAATTTTGGCTTCGCTACTAATCGTATTTCCAACCTTTACTTTTTGGGTTCTATCAGTTAGAAAGTCAGTAAGTATGCTGAGAGCCTTTCCCCTGATTCCGACATGTTCCAGCTTCTTTACAAGGGTTGAAATACAGACAGTGTCAAATGCTTTGGCTAGGTCTAGGAAAACACCCACACACTTTTGCCTTGCATCAACTTTTGCACTAACATAGTCAGCGAGTTGATTGACTGCGTCAACGGTGCTTTTCCCAGACCTAAAACCGAATTGCGAGTCTGCTAAGATTTTGAAATGCTCCAGGTATTTTATGAGTCTATGGTTCAGCAGTTTTTCTAAGATTTTTGACAGAACTAAAAGTACTGAGATAGGTCTGTAGTTTTTAACATCCTCAAAAATGGAGAACTGAGGGCCCGAATTTTGTCAAAGTCATAACATTCATACAACAAGAAGATGTGATCTTATGTTGCTTTCACAAATTTTCACAATTTATCGAGTAGCTTATAGGACTTCAAACAGTAGCTGTAAGTATTTACTACGCAAATAAAATTAAACCTTTATCATTTTATTTGCGTAGTAAACATTTACGTCAGTGAGAATTGACGGCCCATTTTGAACAAGGATATATAAATTAGGAGTGTATTTTGCGAAAATATTTTGTTTCCACAAATTTTGTTTGGCATTAGCTTAGATTTTAGCATAAACGGTTTTTTTGTGGAGTTCATAGATTATCCGGTACACGGTCAATCCTCTATGTGTGGACTGAGTGTCCGTCCGCCTTAACAGTCCATAACTTGTTTATTTGACTTTCACAAATTCTGATTTCAAGCTCCACATTTCTTTGGGAATGTTCACTAAATCTTCAGCATATTTTGAAAGAATTTTAACAACCGGGCCCTCACACGCACAAAGCACGTGTGAAGATATCAAATACGGTGTATTTATACTAACGTTTTTTTTTTATCACATGACTTTTTGTCCACTAGAGGGCGTCACTTTAGATTTGAACAATATATTGGAAATGCACAAGTGAAGTCCTTTGAAATGATACCAAACATGACGTGTTTATCTTAATTTTTTTAAATAAATCCATATTGAATTTTGATGATATTTTTTTTATTAGTACAAGTGAAGCCTTTCAAATGATATCAAACACGGTGTATTTATCTTAAGATTTTTTTAACACATTACTTTTTGTCCGCAAGAGGACGTTAGTTTAAAGGAGATCACCCACGCCACGGTCCATACATTTTTGGTCCAAATTTAAAAGTAAAAAAAATAGTAAGCCGAAGAAAAAAAATACAATATTCTGTTAGAACTTGTTCTTATGAACATTTTTTATTCTGGCAATAATTCTGTGGAAGCATTAGCCTCGGTATTATTTAAGTTCAAAAATGATTAGTTTTCAAAGAAAAACGTTCTCAAAAAATGAAATATCCTATACATGACAATAGTTTTAAAAAATGAAACAAAAAAGCATTCAGTCTAGTTGTGTCTTTATTGCGTTATTTTTTTTTTTGTATTGGTTGAGATTTTCGAAGAATAAAAATACCGGTATATGTAATGCTCAATGCTTTAATTGTTTAGAAAAGTCATAACAAGTACCCATATATTTATTTTTTAGAACCACAGTAATATTTTCTAAACCCAAAAGCATAATAAAAAAATAATAAAAATAAAAAGCATATGACGGCGAATTTCGGTAATGAGTGGACGGTCAATATCAGAAGGCGGGGTTGCGTCGTCTCATAGCAGTGATAAAGAAACGCTTGGAAAGCGTAAAAGTTTCATGAAATGCTGGATGACAGTGGCGTAGCTACTAAGGGGCTAGGCGGGGCAGTGCCCCGGGGCCCACAAGCTCGGGGGGCCCCCGAAGCCTGATTAACAAACCGCATATTGAACGAGTGAAAAATTATATTGAAAGTTTTGGTGAATCAGATAATATTGTGACCACTGCAGTTGGTTGAAAAGCCTACTCTAGAAGATTTGGTAATTAAGCAGTGTACGAGCTACGCTGTACATTGAACTTTGTACGTCATACTCATAATTGCACATATTGTTTACCTGTGCATTTAACATAGCATTTAAGTCGAACAATTATGTGATTTTATTAAGTAGCAATAAATCCATCAAGGGAAACGTTGGTCTACTCATTTACATAACATAACATAACAGGAACATATCGTTCTCACTGTTGGGCATTACAACCCCAACATTTGGTCCTTCGAGCAATTGAGTGTTGTGTGATTTGCATCTTTTACGGTTACGAATCGGTTGGACTGGTCTCTCACAAGCGAGTCGCCCCAGGTACCAATTGAAGACACATATCGTAGAAGAGAAAGGTTACACAATACCAAGAACCAGGAGTGTGGAACAACCGCCTACTTCTCAAAACAACAGTTGGTAATTTGTCGTAGAGCTTGGCAACATGACGTCATCAGCAAATATGTACGAAAACCAGCGCGAACTTTATGAAAACATCAAGAAAGTCGGCATCAACATCAAGAAAGATGGCTGGGACAGGAAGAACTCGGACTATTTCAAAAGGCGAATGCAAATGCTAGAAAACTTATGGAGTGAATTCCAATTCAACCATGACCGTCTTTCCACAGAGGTAAGTGCGAGTCATCCGTATTTCACTAATGATCTGTACAATATCACTTCGCAGTGTTATAAAGAAGTCAAGGAGATAATTCACCTGCAAAACCAGCAACTGTCGACGCTCAAACGGTCCACAGGTGGACCAGCTGTGCAACCATCGCCGCTCGAAAGTACCTCGGAACAAGATCAAGCAGGTACATCGGGAAGAAAATTGCAAGAAGAACAGAACAGTGAAGAGGAGGAAGATACTAGTAACACAAATGGAAGCAACAACAGGGATCAATCGCCTCCTCGACAACAACAAAACCCTAACAAGAGGGACACAGGCTCCAACAGCAAACTGGACGACTTGATACGCAAACAATCGGCGAACTTCAAGGCCTTCATGAGAGCTGTAGCCAACACTCAAGTGGAATTCATGACAGAAAAATGGGAATTCCAGGACGCTTTGCAAACGTTACAAGTGCGCTGGTCTGCGATTGACAATCTCCACTGGGAAATCGAGTGCGAACTCAATGGGGACAAGAACAAGGTGTATGAAGAGCGTTACACAAGATTCGAAAACCAATTTATCGGTTTAAAGAAAGCAATAAACACGAAGATGTGGTCTGGAGCTTATCGAGAAAAAACAACACCAAAGCTAGAGATACCAGTATTTCATGGAAAGTTTAATCAGTGGACACCGTTCAAAGACCTTTTCACGGAAGCAATTCACAACAACACATCCTTATCAAATGCGCAGAAGATGCAATTTTTGAAAAGCAAGGTCCAAGGAGAAGCTGAAAGACTGATACAACATCTACAGATAAGCTCGGATAACTACTTAGTGTGTTGGGACATTCTCAACAATCGTTTTAACAACAAAAAACTTATATTCACATCGCATATCAACATGCTCTTCAATCTGCCTGCTATGCAACAACAGTCACTGGCGCCAATCAAGAAAATTCATGACGTCACAATAGAATGTTTGCACGCCATCAAAAACTTAGGATTGGACGTCAAGACCTGGGATCCCCTACTGGTGCACATTTTGGCTCAAAAATTGGACGCTGAAACATACTCTGATTACATCGAATCACTGAAGAACTCGCGAGAATTACCTATCTTACAGGAACTCTTAGATTATTTAGAGGCGAAGTTCACTTCAATGGAATCATCACAGCGTAAACAAGACCACCATCAGAAAATCTCTGCAACAAATCAGAACCAGGAAGCATCCCATAACAAGAAATACAGCCATAGCAACAAGAACCAAGCGGCTAGCAACAACAAAGTTACGAAAGCGTTCCATGCGTCAACATTTACTTGTCCACTCTGCAACGACGAGCATGGCCTATATTTTTGTGCTAAGTTTTTAGAAATGTCGAATGACGCAAAACTTAACGCAATAAACAAATTGCAAGTCTGTATTAATTGCCTATACAGTCATAATGGAAAGAAATGTACGTCACACCATCGATGTCGCAAATGCAAAGCTAAGCACAACACGTTATTACACGAGGCCGCATCAAAAAACAATGAAAACCAAACAAACTCAGCTTCTCACGTCTCACAAAATGATGAAGAATCTTCGGAGATTTTATTAGCGACCGCCATAGTAAAGGTTGAGGGAGCAGATGGAACTCAGTACAACATGCGAGCTCTCGTAGATCAAGGGTCTCAAATATCATTGATAACAGAACGAGCAGCTCAACTTCTCGGGATCAAACGCCAGAAATGTAAAGGAGTTGTCTTTGGAGTCGGAGAAAAGGAAAGCAACTGCAAAGGCACAATAACAATTTCATGCAGCTCTGTCTTCAGCGACTTCACGTTCAGAAAATCTGTATACATAATGAAAAACTTAATCAAAAATCTACCAAACAAAACCTTTGCAAAACCTTCATGGCCACAAATACAAAACATCAATCTGGCGGATCCGGAATTCAACAGCAGTCGACCAGTAGATCTGCTATTTGGAGCAGATGTTTACTCCCAGATCATGCTAGGAGGAATGATCAAGGACAATGAAGCCACACGGCCTATCGCACAACAAACACACTTAGGCTGGCTACTATGCGGACAGGTCAAAACAACAGGATTGCAATGCAACGTAGTGTTGAACAATCTGGAAGATATGGTCCAGTTCTGGGACTCCGAAGATATCAAAGACCGAGCAGAACTCTCAATGGAAGATCAAGAATGCGTTGAGTACTACACCAACACCACGCAACGTTTAGAAAATGGAAGATATGAAGTGAGACTTCCAATGAAACGCGACTGGGAAAGCAAGCTAGGCTCTTCCAAACAAATGGCCATTGCCCAATTCAAAACTTTAGAACGAAGGTTGGGAAAACAGCAACACTTAGCAAAGGCTTACAAGGAATTTATAACAGAATACATTGACTTAGGTCATATGCAACAATCAAGATGTAACAAGACACTCGACTGCTACCTGCCGCACCACGGCGTCGAACGCGCTGAGTCAACAACAACCAAGTACAGGGTTGTGTTCAATGCTTCCGCAAAAACTACGACGGGCTGGAGTCTGAACGATCTCATGTACAAGGGCCCAAACCTCCAACAAGACTTACAAACAACATTATTACAGTGGAGGCAATACAAGTATGCTTACACGGCGGATATCGAAAAGATGTACAGACAAATTTTAGTGGCTCACTGTGACCAAAGCCTACAACAGATTATCTGGCGAGAGTCACCGGAGCAACCACAACTTTCATATCAACTCGCTACAGTAACTTATGGCACCAAAGCAGCGCCGTTCCTGGCCATAATGACACTAAGGAGGCTGGCGGAGGACGAGCGTCACAATTACCCAGAGGCTTCAAAGGTAGTAGAGGAGTCATTTTACGTCGATGATCTCGTTCACGGGTCACATACCATTGAACAAGGACAGAAACTTATTTCAGACCTAATCCAACTTTTCAAGAGCGGAGGGTTCAACCTAAGAAAGTGGTCATCAAACGAACCGTCACTCTTACAAAAAGCAACAACTCAACAGAACACTGAAAACACTGTCTTCAACTTCAAGACGGACAAAACGGCCAAAACATTGGGCCTATGCTGGAATTCAACAGAGGACAAATTTACATTTCAATGTTCAATTTCAAGCGTCAACAAGAAACACACTAAACGCAGCCTATTAGCTGAAATATCAAAATTGTTCGACCCACTGGGATGGCTAGCTCCGTTATCAACAAAACTGAAGTTACTATTCCAAAAACTCTGGGAAGTCAAATTACAATGGGACGACGAAGTTCCCGACAACATAAACAAAGAATGGTGCAAAATACAAGCGGACATAAAAGCGATAAACCTGTGTGAAATACCAAGGTGGCTCAGATGTGACGGAAAACAAGCAATAGAACTGCATGGCTTCAGTGACGCCTCCCTAGAAGCTTACGCCTGTGTCGTTTACGCTCGAGTTCACCCGTCAACAAACGTGACACTAGTCGCTGCAAAGTCAAAAATTGTACCAAACAGAAAAACAACGACATTGCCCAAGCTGGAATTAAATGGAGCGCACCTACTATGCAAATTAATGCAAAAGATCAAGGATTCCTTACATCAACATCATATTCGAGTCTATGGCTGGACGGACTCTATGGTGGTCCTGGGCTGGATACAAGGAGACCCATCACGATGGAAAACATATGTGGAGAATAGAGTCCAGAAAATCAACACAGTCATACCGCGTTCGTGTTGGAATTACGTCAAATCATGTGAAAATCCCGCTGACCCTGCAAGTCGAGGCCAGTACGCCGGTCAATTGATGGAAAACAATCTGTGGTGGCAAGGTCCTACTTGGCTGTCATCGTTGGAAATGAAGTCCCTTGTGAAACAGGTCTTTACGTCAGACCAGGAAGTAAGAAAACCATCGGCAATGAAACAAGTCAACGCCGCTCAAATCAACACAGAAACCATGAACATTATCGAACAATTATTGCGAAAACATAGCTCTATAAATCATGTCATTCGAATAGTCGCATGGATACACAGAGCATTGAACTTTATAACTCGAACATTAGACTCGAAACAAAACAAATTACCAAGTTATCTTACGTTGCAAGAACTGAACAGCGCAACTAAGGCAATTGTGAAACAAACACAAGAAAATATATTTGAATCAGATATGAGTCATTTACGCAAACACGGCAGAGTAACTTCAAATAGCAAGTTACTGCCTCTCAATCCATACATAGATCAAGAAGGCTTGCTAAGAGTTGGGGGAAGATTGAACAACGCCTCAGTTACTGAAGAGATGAAGCATCCAATGATCATCCCTCACGAATCTCGCCTAACGCACTTGCTCATCGATCAAGCTCACCAAACGACGTTTCACGGCGGACCGCGCCTCACGTTGTCCCACCTTCGTCAAAAATACTGGATCATCGGTGGTGTGCGAGTCACAAAGATGCAAGTTAGAAAGTGCGTAACATGCCGAAAAATCAGCCCAACAAAACAACAACAAATCATGGGTGAACTGCCGACTGCAAGAATAAACCCTGCCCCGCCATTCTACCATACTGGAGTGGACTACACAGGATTCGTTGATGTCAAGATGAACAAGGGAAGAGGGGCTAAAACCACGAAGGGTTACATAGCTATATTTGTTTGCATGGTGACAAAGGCAGTGCACATTGAGTTGGTCTCTGATCTTACAAGCGCGGCGTTTTTGGCAGCCCTTAACAGATTTGCAGCAAGGAGAGGCGCCCCCCGCCACATGTACAGCAATAATGGCACGAACTTCATCGGTGCAAATCGACTGCTGATGGAACAATATGAAGAAATAGAAAACATCTACAAGAAAGAACAATTACAGAAGGAAGTCGCCGAGATGTTCATACAGTGGCACTTCAACGCTCCTGCATGGCCCTCGGCCGGTGGATTATGGGAACGTGCCGTACGAAGTTTGAAACACCATTTAAAAAGAGTGGTAGGCGAGCAAAAGTTGACATTCGAGGAGTACACCACAATCCTAACAAAACTAGAAGCATGTCTTAACACCAGACCTCTGTGTGCGCTGACTGAAAATGTGGAAGACCTAGACTGTCTGACGCCAGCACACTTCCTTACGGGAAGGTCAGGACTAACCGTCATCGAAACAAGAGAAGACGCCCGAACAAGATGGGAGCTTACTAGAAATATATTCACAGAAGTCTGGAAGAAGTGGAAAAACGAGTACTTAAGCCAACTGCTAGCAAGAACAAAATGGCAGAAGACTCAGAACAACGTGAAGATTGGTGATCTGGTTGTTATGCATGACGACCAGCGGCCCGCAGGAAAATGGTTGATGGGGAGAGTAACAAATACTCACCCGGGAAACGACGGAAATGTACGCGTCGTGATCCTAAAAACAAAAAATGGCCTCATACAGAGACCCATAACAAAAATATCTATTTTACCAATAAACAGCGAGGATACCTCCACTTCACAAACCAGCGAAAACACAAACATGAAACAATCAATACAGGAGACCATTAGAAAACGTCAACGACCTACCAAGACAAACAAAATCAACCTAATCGGATTGGCAATGACCTTACTATACCTTCTGACTCCAGTAAGCTCGACAATAAACACAACAAACTTTATCGAGTTGCAACAAGGTTTATATTTCGACAAAGCAACGAACATGAAACTGATTCGCGATGAGTGGAAGATAGTGGTCTACTACGACGTCAAACCCTACTGGCATGGAACAACAGTTTTCACAAAATTCAGCGATCATCTCGGAAACATATGCTCAAAAGTAAAACAGAGGACTCAATGTGACGTAATCACGCTGCAATTACAACACGCGTTTGCTGAACTTGAACACTACAACCGCATATTGCTGAACCCGCAAGGTCGGGTGAATATGAGAAGCAAACGCGGCCTTATCAACGGTGTCGGGTCAATCGCCCGGTCCCTGTTCGGCGTATTAGATGACCAATTCGCTGAACAATATCAAAGGGACATAGAACTAATCAAACAAAACGAAAAACATCTGGTTCTACTATCCAAAAATCAGACAACTATTATAGAAGCTGAATACAACATTTTAAGAAGATCGGAAGAAACAATCGCAAAACAGTACAAATTATTCAATCAACATCTTTTAAGACTAGACCAGCTAACAAGCAACATTCAGCAAGAAATTGAGTCTCAGAACCTATCCATCGAGTTTGTAATGTCTGCCATTGCTGCAAACAGCTTTTTGGAGCATCTCAGAAATGTTCAAGAAGTGCTGCTAGACACCGTGACCAACATTTACAACGGCAAGATGAACTTACACCTCATTGCGCCAGAACAGCTACGTGACGAACTGAATGTCATATCCGGCCAGCTATCAAGTGATGTGGCGCTTCCCATCACCGACATTCAAGATGATTTATTCCATCTATACCACCTTCTTCAAGTAAAGGCAAAAACGTCAGAAAAATATCTCATTATCGAGATAAGAATACCGTTAATTAGCAGAGAAACCTACGAAGTATACAACGTCATACCTGTCCCAAAAAAGGATGGCGTCGACATGGTCACCCTACTGCCTATAGCGGAACTATTAGCAATCAACATACAGAAGAATTCATACCTATCAATGACTACAACTGACCTACAATGCATGCACTACGACAGTACAACTCTGTTGTGCCCCACGAGGTCACCAATATACCAGATGCAGTCCGAAGAGAGCTTCTGTAAGAAAAAACAAGAGTCGTCTGGCTGCAAAACAGAACATGAGAGCTGTCATAACAAGTGGCTGGAACTGACCAACAGAAACAATTACCTATACTTTTGTTGTGACGCTTGCAAAATACGCGTCATATGCGGGAATCAAATTTCAAATGCACTCCTAAACAAAGCTGGGGTATTGAAACTTGGCAGTGATTGCACTATCAATAGTGAGACGTTCACGGTACATTCCCAAAGGCAGCTGATGGACATCATGCAGGCCCAAGTTGAAGAACTGACGCTGGAAATCCCACCAATTAATCGAGTCATGAACCTATCGGTACCAGTCTTGAAACATGAACCTGAGAAAGACACGGCAATGGAACAGAGTTCATTGCTACTGGATCTGGGAAAACAAATAGAACAGATGAAGGCCGCGACCGCTGAAGACACTATGTATGGTCAAGCAACAAACCACGACATCCATCAATATGTCATCATATATGTATTGACAGCAGCAGTAGCGACCGCAGGAGCTACATATGCGTACCACCGACTACGCAAACATTGCAGGACTCAAGAAAAACCTGAGACACCAATTGTTCCCAACCCAGCGCCCCGAAGGAGGTCAACTGCAAGCATCATGGACAACGCAGTTGGATTTGATGACACAGATATCAGCAGGGCGGTGCACTTATCAAGTGCACGTGCACTCAACAAAGCAACGTCGCCTATTGCGCGTTGCGATTCAATTGTATAAGGCTCGGATTAGATTAATTGGTTTACATTGTACCGTTTAACATTTTATTTATATACATTTTTATACATTTTCAAGTTTGTTTACCTTTTGTGAGTGGGCAATATGTACGAGCTACGCTGTACATTGAACTTTGTACGTCATACTCATAATTGCACATATTGTTTACCTGTGCATTTAACATAGCATTTAAGTCGAACAATTATGTGATTTTATTAAGTAGCAATAAATCCATCAAGGGAAACGTTGGTCTACTCATTTACATAACATAACATAACAGGAACATATCGTTCTCACTGTTGGGCATTACAACCCCAACAAGCAGTGAAAGATAATATTAACGACGACTATGTCTGTCGTTGATCGTTGTGTGGGCATGTGAATGATCAATGTTCTTATAGCTTAGATTTTTTTAAAGATAAAGTTGCTTTGCATTTTTAAAATATGTATAATATAATTATAGTAAATTAATAAAGCCTAAACAATTTCGGGGCCCCAAGTTGTTTTTTGCCCCAGGGCCCTTGGTCACCTAGCTACGCCACTGCTGGATGATGGAGATTTTATGATTTCCCCTGAAATCCCCTTTTGTGATCAAAAAGAACTCTCATTTTAGACATGATATGGCTTCGAAGATTTTTAGGAATCGCTTTTGAAGTATTTGCCTTATATGGAGATGCGGCTTTGCATCTGCGAAGACAGAGTAAGCGTATTAAAAATGCGACCATACCTACGGGTTGGCAGAGTTTAGTGGAGCCTGCTTTGTGGGAAAGCGCCACGCGTACATACAAGTTTGCTTTATGTACTCAGC
The DNA here is from genome assembly GCA_958295575.1 of Leucania comma. NCBI lineage: Eukaryota > Metazoa > Arthropoda > Insecta > Lepidoptera > Noctuidae > Leucania > Leucania comma. The sequence continues at coordinate 12,866,995 of OY282468.1, forward strand.
TCATGTCAAATGATGATCTAGGATCACACCGAGCTTGCTTCTCCCAAGGGATCGGATTGGTATAGGTACGTGGTGATCAGAGGGAGAGCTTGAAGAACTCCTGCTCCTGCCCTGTATGGGTGGAGATCTCCCCACTATCGCATAGAGGGAGCGCTACCATCTACCGTAGTTAATAGTGGAAGGTACGATTAAACAAAAAGTTTCGCAAGATGAGTACTAGACAATCTGGCACACCGAGTTGATATAGCTTAAATGATAAACCTAATGTTACACTTTGTTAAAAGCTTTCGCTGAGTGAAACAAAAACTAGACGTCCATCATCGCGTTATGCTGGAAACCAGCGCATTGGTGTTCAACGATTTGCTGGACTTGTTCGATTCGGAAACCAAACTACCGTTGGGAATAATTAACACTCTTAACTTCAGCATAATCTCTGCGCCGCTTTAGATTTTATCGAGGACATTGAATGGACTGATGAAAAGGTAGCTGGAGGGGTCAAACTTGACTTGGACTTGCATGGTTTAGGAATACCGATATTAGTGACCTTTTTCCACGCTTGGGGGAACATGTTATTCCCTAATGCACCATTGAAGATGACGGTCATTAGTATTATGAGTTGGGATGGGAAGAGTTTAAACACCCTCTGAGATAAAGGGGGATAAAGGATCATTAGGATCTTCGATGAGTGCGAGGGAAGCTCTACGTTCAACTTTAGCGTCTTTCATATCAAGGTGAGTTTTGTCTATTGGTTGAGGGCTAGGGAAACAATGGAACTGTAGGCTGTTGGTTAAGTATTTTGCTTTGTCAGAGTTATCGAAAGCGATCCTCTTATCGGGGCGAATAAGAACAGACATAGAAGCCTCTACTTTCTGTGAATATGCTAGAAGGCGAGGTGAATGGGTTCTAGCTCACATTTTACCTTTAGCTTTGTTTACTTCGCCGGGAGTTGCATTCTTTTCGGTTTTGAGACCACATACATTGCCCAGGGGTTTCAAGCGATGATCATCAGTCACTGTGATCTCCCTTGAAAAATCATTCAGGACGGATCGTACGTGGTCCATAAGTGAATCGAACGCTGCTGTCGTGTCGACTGAGACTCAAGAAATTCAATATGGTAGATTTTGGTCTTCCCGTCCATGATCAATTGGAACGGGAGTGACACAATATCACACGCGTTGTTTTAGGTACTTACTAAAGAAACAGATAGATATTCGAGGTGGTGCGAGCGTTCAGTGGGTAGGGGAGGATGTATGGTGGTAAACGGCAGCTACCTGGAAGTTTCTATTCAAGCTTTAACTCTTTGTTTTTACAATTCATTTTACCGAAAATGTTTTTTTTAAACTTAAATAAAACCCAGGGCAATGGTCCTACAGTTTTGGTGCGATAATAAAAAATGCTCAAGGGGTCAAGCTCTAACAGATTGCCATACTTTTTTTTCTTGGCTTTTGAATTTGGACCAAATGATCTCCTTTGAATAATATTTTTGAAATCTAAAAGTCAAACCCTTTCTAAAGATACCAAACAGGCATATTTATCTCATTTTTATTTTTTAACACATTTCTTTTTGTCCGCTAGAGGGCGCCACATCGATTTTTGTGACATGTTACCTAACCTATGTTCAGCGGACAAATAAGACGGTTCTAACGATACCTCATAAATCGAGTTCCGATAAGTAGATTAGGAGCTATGAGGGAACAGATGAACATACTCATATACATACATACATAGCCGGTCAAAATCATAACCCTTCTTTGGCTTTGCCGTAGTTGGGTAAAAACAGGCGCCGAGCGCGGTAAGCCGCCACTGTGCACTTTTGTATGCGCTATACGCTTAATGCAGCCTTGGCCTTGGATGCTTATAAACCATGCTTACTTTGATGATAAACGAGTGGGAAAGGGCCCTCTTAAGAATAATTTCTGTTAATTAATACACAAGGTACTGACAAACGAAACTTTATTTCATAATACTAAAGATAAATACTTCATTACATAAATTAGATAAGTAGGTACATTGATTGAAGTTGGGTTATTACATAGATCTATAATTATTTTTGTAAATCAAATCTAACTTTTTACATTTCAATTTATTTCCATAACAAATACTTTTATTAAGTATTAGAACATTTAAAAATTTGAATTAGTTATTTCCAGTTGGTTCTGTATTTTCATTGCGTATTTCTTGCCTGATTTCTTTATTTGATTTTAGCAACTCCTTCAACCTTTCATGTATGTCATCATTTTTTTGCTCCAAATAGTCCAATGCTGTATTCAATTCATCCAATTTCGAATCCAACATAACATATTCTGAAAAAAAAAAAAAACCTTACTCATTTTAAGAAACCTATAACTCTAATATAATAAATGCCATGAACTAAAATGCTCCATTGCCAAGATATTCAGAAGAAAATTTCTGATTGGAAATGCAACATTCAAAACTGATAAAACAGTGAAAAATTCAGATTCAAAAGCATTTATTTTAAATAAACCATTTACAGTCACTTTTGAAAGGTCAAGGAGTCAGTCTGTCAGAAAAAAAATGTTGGTAATTATACATTCCAAAACGTAGATCTCTATGGAGAAGAATGTGTAAGAAACTTTATGGTGTCCATAAAGTCTTTCAATCTTTTCAATCATTTTATCTATAACATATATCTCGGTTTATTTATATATATTTATATCATGTTTCTTGTTGCTGCGATTATGTGAGAACAATGTCAATTAAATAAAAAGGAAAAGAAAAAGACATTCTAAATATAGATATTAAAATAAATTACTGGCAGCTAAGAGATGACCAGTCTTAACTGTGTTGGACAGAATTGTATTAAAAAAATAAAACTGTGGTATAAATATTTTATTAGACTTTCTCCTATATTATTTCTTTCACATGAAACACAAATATATGGGTCATAATGATAAATAAACTTTAATCAGTTTAATAATAATAAACTCATTTCCATTAAATATATCTACGGGTAGGATAAGTGTAGGTAAGATTTCAATAAAAACAAGACTCCTGGCACAATAAGGTAAAAATAGTGGCCAATCAGTAGGTACCGGGAGCTACCAGTGGTCAGGGTTACAGAGCGAGAAACCTCCAGCCAACATGAGTCCCGGTGGACACGATGGAGCACACAGTCGAGGTGTGCCCCGCTTGGGAAGAGCATCGCCGTGTCCTCGTGGGCCGGCGGCGATCTCTCGCGCCGGGACTTGCTTCAAGCCATGCTCCGGAGCGAGGAGTGGCAGGCGGTCGCCTCCTTTTGCGAAGCAGTAATGCTATCAAAGGAGGAGGCCGACCGCATTAGGCAAAGGCGGACACACCGCCGCCGCCGGGATTCCGATCCTGATTTCCGGCCACTGTAGGCGCGGGCTCGCGGACGGTGGGCAATGGGTAGTTCGCTGTCCGTCCGTCCGGTAACGGACCGGTCCAAACTCAAGTCGTCGAGGCCTACTAGGGCCAAAGGTTATGTGAGAATGACCACGGGCCCCGGGACAAAGCCAATGAATGGAAGGGTAGGTTTTTAGTCAGTAAGAGTCTGACACTATTTCCCGCCCCACCCAAGGGCGATAGATGATTATACCTACCAAAAAAAAAGTTTGGCTTCTTGAATCAAGCTCTTGATGTAGCTGCCTTACCATAGCCTCCTGATGTTGGTCGAAATTGTGCTTGCAATACGTTTTTATCATATCATTTTGGATTAAAAATATTTCATGCTGCTACATATACCCTGTACATTTTATTTTATTTTGTAGGGACAAAAAAACAGCAGTATACAATACAATAATATTGATACTTAGTCACTAGCACGATAAAAAATAAATATAAAAACAAGTTATTTTAAATAAACTTGCCTTCAACAACATTTTCATCTGTCTGCTGCGTAGGTTCAATCTCATTGTTATCTATAATACCATTTTGGTTACTGTTGTTCTGATCTTGGCCAGCCATGCTAAAGTAATTTGGAAACTTGTATAATTGCCTTCCTTTCTGCGTCACTTACAGGTATTGTTTTAGTTTTATAGAATCAAAGAATTTACTCAACAATCACAAACATCACAGACTGCAATAGGTCTTGTATCATGTGATTATGACTGACAGTTTAACATGACAGCACTAGTGTTGCCACCTTGCAGAATTTTTTCTCACTAGCTTTAAGGGTCTATTACACCACCCGTTATTCCGAAAAAAAATGGTCGAATTTGCAAACACTGAGCGTTTGGAACCATCGGATTTGAGAAACTACCTTAAAATAGGAGCTGCTGAGTTTGATTTTCAGGTCATTTATTCAAAAGGAAGACACGACATTACGTTTCTAATTATATTATTATACTAGCTTTTGCCCGCGGCTTCGCTCGTGCTCTACCCTACTCTACCCTATACCAATAAATGAGCAGATTTTGGATTTTATTTCTTTTTTATTTTACGGTTTTTAAATTCTCCTATGTTCGTCTCCTGGTTCTAAGCTACCTTCCCACCAATTTTCAGCCAAATCGGTTCAGCCGTTCTTGAGTTATAAACAGTGATAGGAATGGGTAGTGCCTATTAGCCTAAACTTCGAAGAACAGAGACAAAAAACGGAGACTTCCATAGGACTAAATTATTTCCGGGACATCTGTCTTGAAATTTCGAGACAACACTTAAATACATTTAAAAAAATGTGTTATTTGGAATAAGTAATTCGTCTATATTTATTTATTTATTTATTATATGCTTTATTGTACACCATAACATAAACAATAACAAGGAACTAAAACTAAAACACACATATACAATGGGCGGCCTTATCGCACTCTGCGATCTCTTCCAGGCAACCTGGGATGGACAGTAATTGCCTGGACAAGAAATGGGGCTGTCATTGGTGTGACAATAACAGTGATATACATATTCATATTACAATAGATATATACATATATTTTATAATAAATACATACATATTGATAACAATACAGAAATTTACACGACGACTAACAACATTCACAGCGCCAGGTAATGTTCCCTAACGAACGAGTCTTTTAAAAACAGGCAACGATTGAGCGCGTTTAATTGTGTCTGGCAATTCATTCCACAGACGAGCAGCTTGAACAGTAAATGATTTGTCAAAGAAAGTCGTGGAATGTATTGGCATTTTAAGTCGCAAGTTCTCTGACGACCTGAGAAACTTAGAGCAGGCCTGTCTCACTTCCATACAAGCGGCGCAAAATCGTCGAGATATTTACCTACTGTTCTGGAAAACAACCTAATTTCAACCTTTTGCATTGCATATAGCGTTCATAGTACAATAACTGTGTGCCGTCTCGCTTCAATCTGCCAGGGCTGTCAGAGGTACTACTTTATCTGTGAAAGTAATACACGCGAAGCGAGACACATGTTGATACGATTTCCAAACGGGCAATAGTCTAGGACCTAGACAACCGAGATTGGTACTTAAATAATATGAAATGCCTACCTGTAAAATAATAATAAAAATAGGGATATAATGATAAACAAAGACCAAGTTATGCAGTAATTATGTTTAATTAAGTAGGTAGGTACTAAAATATATAACAACAGACAATACGTTTTCTTATTTTTTTAATTTTATAGTTGTTTTACTTTTAAATACTGTTTTATTGATTTTCTTCCTGATTTAAAGCAACGATTGTTAAATTTTAATGTAGCATAAATGCGTAATCTTACAAAAAGCTTCAAGAAGTAATCTGTTGTTCTGGCTCCTCGACTATTATTCAAGCGAGCGGCGGCGCGGGTCGGGCGGCGCCGGCGAGCGCGCGAGTCGCTTAGCCATTGACATATGATAGGTTCGTTCAGTATAAACAGACACTCACCGCCATATTACAACCAATGCAGTTAGAGACCAATTTATGATGGATTGTTTATGTTTCATTCACGATAATTTTGTTTATATCATAGCGTTTATTTAAGTAAGTGTATGACCTGTTATATAATTGAAGTACCTTTCAGGGTCCTTGGGAAGAGCAAACAGTGACAAACTGGGTATTTTAATTGTGGAGTTCAAACATCCATTTGCAATACAATATCTTTTTGTCTTTTTTGTTTTATGTGCCTCCATCACTCACGACACAGAACTGATTAGATTTCCAACAGAATATACAATACCTAGTACCTTACGGTATTAACAGTTTACTTTAAAATTTGTTTCGCGGATGCGTGCGCTGCGTGTGCGACAAGTCGAGCGAGTGCCAGCCTATTGAGACTAGTCCGGTGACCGGACGCTTGCGTTTATCATACCTAAACTCGGGAGTGAAACTTCTGTACCGGTAAGGTACTATTATATATTCTGTGCTTAGAGTGAGAATTGCAGAGAAATTCAAAACGTTTTTTAAGGTAAAGGGGCGAAAAAGGGGAAAAGAGAATATTATATAGAAGGGAAAGTATATGAGCATTCCGGCGAAGGCGAATTGGCAACCACTTGAGCTTCACACGGAATTCGGAAACGTGGTCATATTTGCGTAAACCAAATATGAATCTTATACAAAAATTTTGAAGCCGCTCAAGTTTATCCAGTTGTTCCTGAGTGAGATCAAGATAGCTGGCATCAGCATAATCAAGGATGGGAAGAAGAAGTGACTGTGCAAGCGCAATCTTGGTGGCAGTCGGCAGAAAATTTCGGAGTCTTCTCAAAGATGCAGCAGATGCAAATAACTTACGGCTGACTTCTTGTAGCTGGGCAGTCCAAGAAAAGTTCTTATCAATAAATATCCCCAAGTTTTTAACTTTATCACTAAAGGGAATCGTGGAATTGTCAAAAGTAACTTCCCAAGCAGCACGCAAGCGTATCAAACCTCAATAAAGCAGCCGATATACAGCTTAGAGCTGTATAAGGCCTGTACAAGGGTGTAAAACACAGCTTTAGGCTGCATAAAGGTATCCGCGTACGCTTATGGTTCTATATCAGAGTATTTTTACTCAATTAAACAGCTTTAAGAGTTTTTTGACACTTAAGGCTGCGTTTTACACTTAAAGCTGTATATAGGCTGTATATTGCACGTCACCACTTCCTTTATACAGGTCTAAGTGTTATATTAGTGTAAAATGATACTTATTGCTGTATATTGGTGTAAACGAACTCCATTATACCTCTTTATTCGTTTGGTGTAATTGTACACTCTTATAACTATTGTGGTGTTATAACTACTGCCTACAAGGGTGATATACAGCTATAAGAGTAAATGAACGCTATAGTACAGCGTTAGGCTGTATTACTAATGGAATCACTCGGATTGTGTTTTTGTGAACATCAATATGGAGGAAAAGACCGGTCAAGTGCGAGTTGGACTCGCGCACCAATGATTCCGTAAAAACTTACTCGCACCGTGTCCGTTCTATGGGCCCTATGATTAAAAAAAAAGAAATTCAATTATCTCGAAAACGGTGCGTCCTAGGTCAAAAATAACCAAAATTTTAACCCCCCTGTGACACCCCCGTGCAAGTACCAATAGAATACAAAAACGTAAAAAAAAAATTTTTTTTCGTGATCGAATCAGAGCTAGAATTCATTCCAGAAAAAAAAAATATCCGAGCAATTGGTGAATATTTTAATATAAAATAAAACTAAAGGCACATAACTCATAAGGCCATGAAACTTGGAACCTAAATAGTTTCTATGGTTGAGGTTAACCCAAAACTACAAAAAACAAAATGCTGTAGGTATTCTGTACCAATCAACTAAGGGTGGTGAAGAGAAAACATTGAATTAAGAGGAAGGTCAAAAGGAAATATTTAAATATTACAAATACAGATAATTTATTTAAATACAACAGACAGTAGAGATAGTAAAGTATAATTTATTGGAGAAGATAAAGTAATAGATCACAATCTGCTTCTTCAATGATGATAATAATAGACTTTATACGCAGCATTTTGATGTAATCCCACGATGATCTGGAGGGTTAGAACTGTCATACTTCACCAATGCGTCCGACGTCTAATCACTCGCTTAGTAATTTTAGATCGCCTTCTGATTCTCGTGACCTTGATATTAGACCAAGTCAAAAGCCTTATTGTACCTTTTCTGAAAAATAGATGAAAGATCGGTTACAAATCTTACTCACTACTTCACAATAAGTATATAAATTGTTAAATTGTATTCGGACATATGAGATTTAGTCGTAGGTAGCTGAGGATGTTTTATTCCTTATACGTATCTCTAAAGATGGTTAGAAATGTACGTACTTGTTATGAACAATTACACAGATTATGGAGTAAAAATACTCTATTATACAGCCTAAGTCGTAAAAATACTCTAATATACAGCCTAAGTCGTAAAAATACTCTATTATACAGCCTAGGTCGTAAAAATACTCTATTATGCAAGCTGTCGCCATTTTGCAATGTACATAATGATTTTATAAACATAATAAAAGGCTTATTTGGCAAAAGCCTAAAGTCATATCATGATTATCAGCTTGAATTACGGTTGATTTGCATTTATACCTATTATTTCAACATATTTTTTTAATATAACCTAAAAAAATAATAACATTACTTACCGTATTTACTATTTTCCTTGATGTTAAAATTGATTATTTCGCTGGCGCGTTAATATTTTCACCGAAAATATACACATTTTTACAATGAAATTAAATCGGCACTATAAATTCACCATATTACTAAGGTCAACAAGTCCAATTTAACATATTATATTTAAAATTAAATGTATATGGCGTAGTCGCCATTAGTAAAATATTATAAAAAATAATCTTTAAGTTTGGATTCTTTCGTATTCTTACACCAATTAACAGCTTTTTGCTGTATATGATAGTTATAATTGAATATCTGTAGAGTTAAAGTGTAATTGTACACCGATATACAGCTTAGGGTGTACAAAAACGCCTTTATACAGCCGATATACAGCCAACACGCAGCCAATATACAGCTTTTATTCTCCACTTACACTTAACGCTGTATATAGGCTGTATATGTGGGCCCTTTTTGGAGTTACAAGGGCTGTATATAGGCTTATACAGCCTATATACAGCTTACTATACAGCTTAGAGTGTAAACCTGAACCTATATACAGCCCTTGTACAGCCTTTTGTGCTGCTTGGGTTGGGGATGAGTCGTCCAGTCGATCTTAGAAACCATCCTAGGACTGCCCACCACTATAACCTGTGTCTTTGTAGGGTTGACCGTAAGACCATACTTCTTGATCCAATCGCATATGCGGGCCAAATCACGGTTGATAGTGATGATAGCCTCAGACAGATTATTAAGAGGTGCCCACGAGTAAATTTGAAGATCGTCTGCAGTCAGTCTAAAGTTTGCGATTAGACATAACATTTATAATTTATAACTACATAATAACTACTTATCCTATATCAGCCTATCCTATATTAGTCTATATATCCCTCTCCTAGAGAAGAGGCCTGAGTCCCAGCAGTTGGAACATTATAAGACTGATGCAATGCAATGCAAGGCTATATCAGCCTAGTGACACACACTGCGTGTGTTTGTATTGTTGTGATCAGAGAGGTCTTCTTAAAATGTGCATGATATAGATGACTTCCGTATTTTTTTCACGCCTTTATCCCGAAGGAGTAAGCAGAGACCACAGACTATGTTATGTCTAATACTTATGCAATTACTAATATTATAAATGTGATAGTTTGTATGGATGTCCATTACTCAATTCCACTGAAAACGCAGAATTTGGTAGTGATATTGATTAAGGTGTGGATTAGCACATACCCTATTAAAAAAAAAGTATAGTTCCCATGGGATACAAAAACAGTAGTACACGCGGGAAAAACCGCGGGCATTAACTAGTTAAAAAAAAACGCAAGGGTCCTTTCACACCACCGATATTGTCTGGCGATTCTTAGGAGATTTCCATGCAACAAAAAACCTCATTAATATTAAGATCATACCACTTTGTATACCTACATTCTGGCAAATAAATGAATTATTTATTTATTTTAAGTACCTTTTTTTTAATGATAAATTCTTTATACTATAGAGAATGCTAAAATGATAAAAAATTACCGTTTTATTATTTGAAAGCCTTTTTTTACACTTGAACTTTAGAAATCTCATTAAACGTAGCCGAGAGTGAGCTAGAAAGAAGATATTTACTTCGAAACGTGTAAGATATTTACTTCTTATAAAAACATTGTGATTCATTGTGTATTACGATCAACAGGTCATTTACAAAATGTTCTCCAAAAAAAAATTCAGAAAATTTTATGGTTGTAACGACTGTGTATGTTATTTATTATGATATATCTAGTCGCAAACTTTAGGTAAATATAGACGAATTACTTATTCCAAATAACACATTTTTTTTAATGTATTTAAGTGTTGTCTCGAAATTTCGGGATAGATGTCTCGGAAAAAATTTAGTCCTAAGGAAGTCTCCGTTTCTTGTCTTTGTTCTTCGAAGTTTAGGCAAATAGGCACTACCTATTCCTATCACTGGTTATAAATAGTGCAACTAACACGACTTTCTTTTATACATATACTAGCTTTTGCCCGCGGCTTCGCTCCCGCTCTACCCTACTCTACCCTACTCTACTCTACTCTACCCTACTCTACCCTACTCTTCTCTACCCTACGCTACCCTACTCTACCCTACTCTACCCTACTCTTCTCTACCCTACGCTACCCTACTCTAGTCTACTTTACCCTACTCTACCCTATACCAATAAATGAGACGGTTTTTTTTTTTACTTTACGGTATAAAAAATATCCATGTTCGTCTCCTGGTTCTAAGCTACCTTTCCACCATTTTTCAGACAAATCGGTTCAGCCATTCTTGAGTTATAAATAGTGTAACTAACACGACTTTCTTTTATATATATATGGATGTCTTTTTTTAATTATTTTATTTACAATATCACATAATTTTTCACTTTTAATTACATTTATCACAGTGATATAATATATAAATAATAGTTTATATTACAGTTGAAGTTTATCGTTATACCTAGTATTCGTCTGCAGGTAGTACAATAGCATTTGTTTATTAGAAATTGTTTTAATCTAACACATTTATGAATTGAGAATACAGTGGTATTCTAATTGAATAAAAAAAGATGGTACACATAAATACATACCTTACTCAATTCTTTAATGTAATTACTTCTAATATTGAGTAATTTCTTTTTAACCGACTTCATAAAAAGGAGGTTTTTTTTTATGGTAGGTAAAATCATCCAATGACAAGTCCCGCCCTTGGGTGGAGCGGGAAGTAGTGTCAGACTCTTACTAAAAACCTACCCTGTTCCATCGTTGCCTATCATGCCGGGGCTGAGCCTTCCTCTCAGAAAACGGCCCTTAACCCCAGCAGGCTTCGACCCTGCCTGCCTGCAGCTAGCAGGCTGGGCCTCTAAACAGGAGGTTACAATTCGACCGTATAAATGCTCTTTTTTCATTGTTCGCGGATAACTCGGTCGTTTATGGGCCGATTTGCAAAATTTTTTTCCCTTTAAAGGGTATACTTTCAAAATGGTCTCATTTTTTTTCAAAATCCAGTTCTAATGATGGATCATCATCATAAAGGATGGATGAATGGAGGGAACTCCTCAAATATTATAGGCAACCTTGTAGTGATTTCAGTATTTTTATCGAGGACTTAAGCATTTACAGTCAAAAAGTAACATTTGATGAAGTGGAACTGATGAAGAAGACCAGAAATGGCCAACGGAACTTCATACTCACATAGATATCACAATGAAGATAGTTAAGCGTCTTTGACAATACAAATTAATAAATGGTTCTGAATAATTATGTTGTAAACCGGTCGTTATATCGAGTAGTGTAATAGATCCGTTAAGGATCTATTACACTACTCGATATAAAAACGACCGGTTTTGTCGACGTCGCGCTCAAACTGTCTTACTCGGGAGTAAACTTGTCTGTCTGTGTAACTTGTGCGGAATATTGAGTGGTGTAATAGATGCTTAAATAAAATCACAAGTTATGTCAAAAAAATAATATTTTAATTGTGTTGTTAATAAATAGACATACGATTGTAGCAATTCCGGAAGATTTGCCATTATCATCCCAGCTGAAATCGTCGTTATCGTCCACTGCTAAACATAAGAAAATTAAGGTATAATTCAAACATTAACACTTTAGCTAGATTTATTTAAAATTACATCACGATTATCATCCTACAATTTTTGTTTTATTAACTTTATTTATTACTTACATAAATATTTAAATACTTTTAATTTTAAAATAGGCAATGTAATAGAATAGAATAGAATTTATTTTATTTCGGACACACAAAGATCCATAAAGTGTTAGTAGCTTAATAAATATAAGTTATTATCTAGTGTTAGCACCCATTACCATTTGCACAAGAAATTTTACAATCGGTGAGCTATAGCTCTCCGCTACAGTTCTCAGGATGCTGTTGCGACTATCTCTCACTCTCCTGAGCAGCGAAGCGCTTTTCTTGCGTAAAATCGCGTAGAACCCATCAGTACGAGCCTGCACAAACATCTCCGCCGCACTGCAATAGCGAGGCAGTCCCAACAACATCCTGAAGGCATTATTATATTGGACGCGCAGGACATCTAGCGATCTTTTAGTGTAATTGACCCATAGCTTACCCGTGTTACACGGGCCGTGTACAGACTCTGGCAGTAAGCCTTAAAAAGAGTGATTTATAACATGACAAGCGGAGACAGAAGAGTACAGAAACAGTGATGGCTGCGCTTTTAAAAGAAAGTGAACGGAAGAAGACTACTTTGATGACACTTGATTCGGCGCTCGTTAGCAAAAAGGAAGTTATATGTCACTTTTGCAAACGGAAAGGTCATTATAAGTGGCAGTGTAAGCAGCGCAAGTCTAAAAACAGTAAGATCAATGTAACTACCACCCAGGATAATTTTAGTGAGAGACCTGCATGTAATGCGTCACTAGTCTTAGATAAAGATTTTATTACACTTTTGTCGACGACTGCAGCACCCATGGAATGGGTTATAGATTCTGGAGCAACTTCACATATGACGTCGCAAAAACAAATTTTGGAAAATGTTAGTGCAGGAAGTTTTTGTATATATTACTACTGCAAGTAATGACAATTATTTCCAAATTAAAAGGGGATGTTTTTGCCATGGGACGTAAAATTAAATTTGAGGATGTGCTGTTGCTGCCAGATCTTATTACTAATTTACTATCGGTGAGTAAGATGTGTCTTAATGGTTGCATTGTTGTTTTTAATGAAAAATGTTGTCAGGTTTTTATGAAAAATGATGTATCCTTAGCTGGTAAACCATTGTTAACAGCACCACTGAGACAGGGTTTATACGTTTTAGATCCTAAAGAGGCAGCGATGGTTCTCACAACTCCTTCAGATAATTCAAGTGCTCCTAGTGCATATGATTTATGGCATAGGAGATTAGGTCACTTGAGTGGACCCCTGATGGTCAAGTTGAAAAGCATGGTTGATGGTCTTACATTTGGAGAAGTGAAAAAGGAACCATGTGTAGAATGTTGTCAGGGTAAACAGTGTGTGAAGAAGTTTCCGAAACGAAAACACAGTAAAAGAGCTAAGGGTTTATTGGAATTAGTGCATTCTGATTTAGCGGGTCCAATGGAAGTTGAATCTTGGGGCGGAAACAGATATTGTCTGATTTTTGTGGATGACTTCAGCCTAAAAACATTTGGCTATGTGTTGAAATCCAAAACCGAAGTTCGCTAAATTTAAAGAGTTCAAGGCGCTAGTTGAGAACCAAATTGGTAAGAAAATTAAGAAGTTGCGTAGCGATAACGGAATCGAATATACCAACAATGAGTTCCAAAACTATTTAAAGGTTCATGGTATAGTCCATCAGACATCAGTGCCGCACACGCCACAACAAAATGGGGTATCTGAGCGCACTATTCGCACGGTAGTTGAGAAAGCGAGATGTATGTTCCATGAGCATGACGCTGGGTTGGATAAAAGGTTCTGGGGTGAAGCCGTAGGATGTGCTGTTTATTTAAAAAATAGGTCTCCGACTATGGCTCTACCGGATAAAGTTCCCAAGGAAGTGTTTACTGGAGATAATGTGGATCTTTCACACTTGAGGACTTTTGGTTGTAAAGCTCATGTTTTGGTGAAAGAACATAGCCGAAGAAAATTTGATTCCAAAACTGTTGAAATGATTATGACAGGCAATCCAAAGCGGGTAATTTACGCTCGAGACGCAACATTTATTGAAAGGACTGCTATGCCAAATAAATGTCCTAAATGGGATGAGGATATGATCTACAACTTTTATGTAGTTGGTGATCCTGTATCTTTTAAAGATGCAACTTGTGGTTGCAAGCGATGAAGGATGAATTTGATTCTCTGAAATTGAATTCAACCTGGGAATTAGTTGATTGACCCCCAGGAATCAATGTGGTAAAATCGAAGTGGGTTTTTAAACTAAAAATTGGTGCAGATGGCAGTGCGCAGCGTCATAAGGCGAGATTGGTAGCTAAAGGCTACTCTTAGAAACCAGGAGAAGATTATTTTGAAACCTTTGCTCCTGTGGTGAGAATGTCTTCAATCCGTCTTCTGGTGGCATTCGCAGCTGAAAAGGATCTGTACATACATCACATAGATGTTACCACAGCGTTCTTGAATGGTGACCTTCAAGAAGATTTATATATGGAGCAACCTGAACATTTTATTGAGGATGAACGCAAAGTTTGTGAGCTGAAGAAGGCTATTTATGGCCTCAAGCAAGCATCTCGTTGTTGGAATGAAAAATTCATGATCATATTTTGAAAATGGGCTTTCTTCGTTCCAAGTATGACCCATGCGTGTACACGAGGAAAACTGCTGATGTTTTCTTGGTTATAGCACTTTATGCCGACGATTTCTATATTTTTACAAATAAAATCGTCGAGGCGGAGAAGGTAAAGCGACATATAGGAAACAAATTCAAAATAAAAGACCTTGGAGAAGCTAGAGAATGTCTAGGGGTCCGTATTTTGAAAAACCAGAAGGGAAGAGAAATCCGTCTCTCTCAGAGATCTTATATTGAGAAGATCTTAGAAAGATATGGTATGCAAGACTGCAAACCTATGAGCACACCACTAGAAACCAACATTCCCTTGTAACCAGGACAGAAGAACGAGAATGTTGAATATCAAGAGATTATAGGTTCTCTTATGTACTTAGCATGTAGTACTAGACCAGACATTTCGTATGCGGTTACCATGCTGAGTCAATTTAACAATTTCAATAATTCTATCCATATGACAGCACTGAAGCGAGTGCTTAGGTATCTGAAGGGGACAATTGATCTGTCATTGTTCTATAGAAAGTGCAACAAACCGTTGGTTGCCTATGCTGATGCCGATTGGGGAAATGGATCTGATGGTCCTTCATTTACAGGTTATTTCCTAATGTTTGGTGGTGCTGCTGTATCTTGGCAAGCTCGCAAACAGCGATGCGTAGCATTGAGTACTGCTGAAGCAGAGTACATTGCTATGTGAGACTGCCAAAGAAGTTGTAAATATGAAAGATTTATATGCTGAATTGACTGACTGGACATACACAGTGACTGTTTTTAGTGATAGCCAGAGTGCTTGTATGCTAGTTTATAGTCCTGCTACTAAAAAAAGGTCTAAGCATATAAATATAAAATAACATTTTGTTAGAGAGTTAGCCGATGATAAGATAATCAGGATTAATTATTGTCAGACTGATGTTATGCCTGCTGATATGCTAACAAAAGCAACTGTGCGTCAGAAGCATATGTTTTGTATGAGACATATGGGATTAAGTGGGGGTGTTGTCCATGAAGGATAATCACATATGTCATACCCATAGTGTGACCTGTCTTGGTCTATGATGGCGTTAGTTGCTAGGCAATACTTTTCTAACAATGGTTGTCAACTTTTATCTGAGTTGTATTCTGTTCACATATTAATTAAATTCCACTGTGCAATATATACTTGCTTATGTGTTTTTCCCCTTTATACCAACGCTCACCGATACCGACACGCTACCCGAGTCATTCTTTCCGTTCAAGTCCAGCTAGTTACTATTGTCCAAAGCAGATAGCAATATTGAAAATTTAACAGTGCAATTATGTAACTTTGAAAAGTCTCTTGCAAGTCAAAATAATCAGGCTGGATCTACTGAAGCTTTTGCTACACAAAATAGAAATATTAATAAGTTTATCAAAAAGAAATGCAGCTATTGCGGAAAACTAGGCCACAAGATTAAGAAATGTCATAAATGGATATCAGATGGTAAACCATCAAAACCTACACCTTCCACTAATGAAGCCAAAGTAAACACTATCTTGATGTACGTTGAAGACGAACAAGAAGTGAATGCAGTATCGGATAATGATGTGGACAGTTGGTACGTTGATAATGGAGCGACCAATCATGTCACGAATCGAAAAGATTTTTTCACTAGTTTCGAGAGCTGTAACAGTAATACTTTGACTACGGCAAATGGAGCCACAATTGGTGCTCTTGGTAAAGGGACTGTACATCTGATCTCTTTTATCAATGATAAATGGCAAGACATAACGCTTAGTGAAGTTTGGTACGTACCTGAAATTAAAAAGAATCTTTTTTCAGTTCTGGCTGCTCAAGATAAACTAAATAACAGTGTCTTTACTTCTGAAAGAGAGACTTGCTCACTTAAATTGAATGGACAAGTTTAACTAGTAGGTAAACGCTCTAAAAATGGAGGACTGTATAAGCTCAATGCAAAAACAGTTATTGGCAATATCACTGAAGAAGTGAACGTATTGTCCAAATCCAGTCTTCAACTTTATCATTAGAGATTTGCTCACCAGAATAAACGACATGTTAAGAAAGTTATCGAACAAGAACTAGATATTAAAGTACCACTCGATTCCGAATTTTGTACTGGATGCATCTATGGAAAGACACATAGAAAGAAATTTGGAACAAGAGTGCAGGCTAAGGAAACTGAAGAAATACTGCATGCTGATGTTTGTGGACCTTTTCCCTATTCTTTTAGCAAGTACAGATACTTTGTTCTCTTCAAAGATGACTTCACTAAAGACAAATTTGTCTACATCTTGAAACATAAGTCTGAAGTTTGTGAAAAACTCAAACAAGTTCTTCAAGAAAGTAAAATAGCTGGTCACACTATAAAAGAACTTTTAAGCGATAACGGTGGAGAGTTCGATAATATGAATGTCAAGAAACTTTTGCAAGAAGCTGGCATAAAACAAAGACTGACCATGCCCTACACTCCCCAACAAAAAGGATAGAGTGAGAGGAAAAACAGGACTTTAGTTGAGGCTGCACGCAGTTTCATGTATTCCCATGAAGAATTACCTGTTAGTTGCTGGTCTGAATTAGTGAACACAGTTGCATATGTTCTCAACAGGACAGGACCTTCAAGCGTAGATGGAAAGTCACCTTATGAACTTTGGTTGAGAGGCGAGCCAAGAGGATCATTGGCAATGATGCACTCGTCGAGTCGAGGCTTCAAAGTCTTGAGCATCGACGCCGAGTTGCTAACCTGTCGGTTTTCTACCGGTTACATTTCGGGGAGTGTACGTCGGAATTGCATAGCCTAATTCCGCCTAGCCCGTTCCATCATCGGACTACCAGACGTACGGCGTTGCACTACCGGTACATGGTGGACATCCCACCTATACGCACAAAGCGTTTTGGAAACACTTTCATTATGCTTACAGCCTA
Source organism: Leucania comma (assembly GCA_958295575.1). Classification (NCBI taxonomy): domain Eukaryota; kingdom Metazoa; phylum Arthropoda; class Insecta; order Lepidoptera; family Noctuidae; genus Leucania; species Leucania comma. The sequence goes on from OY282468.1 coordinate 12,884,629, forward strand.
GGAGTGGAATTCCCTGCCGGAGTCTGTGTTTTCTGATGGCTAAAACCCGGGAATCTTTAAGCCAAGAGTGAATAGGTTTCTTCTAGGTAAGCGTGCTCCATCGTCGACCGTATCATCGCTTTCCATCAGGTGAGATAGCAGTCAAGCGCGAAACTATCAATAACGATAAAAAAAAAACTACAAACATTTAAGAGTTATTGGATGCGAATGTTACGCCCATGTTCCCAAGCAAAAGCGAACGAAGTTGTCGAAAAAGGCTCAAAAATGTGTATTGATCGGTTACGATGATGATGACGGATACAGCTTCAATAAAATGGTAAGCCTACTCTTGTAAGATCCAGAGACGTTATATTTAATGAGTCAGCATTAAACCCAATTGGTCTTGACGGCCCTGAAAAATATCAGGAATATCCTTCAGTTGAACTTCATTATCCACTTACTACACCTTCGAAGTGTGATGCAAGGGAGGATATACGCAATGTAGACAGCTCTGACAACAGTCCAAGCTTAACTATGCCGTACTATGAAAGTTCTAGAATGGTCTTACGAGATAGAAATCAGCTGAAACTACCGCAAAGATACCATGACTAAGTGATGTCAGCGTATGACGATTTATGTACATTTAGTGAACCTAAATCTTATAAAGAAGCCGTTAATAGTGCTCAAAAGGAACAATGGTTGAAAGCTATGGAAAGTGAGATTAAATCACTGACTGAAAACAAAACATGGATTTTGGTAGACCTACCCAAGGGTCGTAACTCGTAAGCCAGTTTCATGCAGATGGGTCTTCAAAGTAAAGACCAATGCCGATGGAAGTCTTCATAAGTTCAAAGCTCGACTAGTGGCTCGGGGCTATACCCAAAAGAAAGGCGTTGACTATGATGAAACGTTTAGTCCTGTCGCAAAGATGATAACGGTTAGAACGCTATTAAGCATTGCTGCAAATGAAGGCATGTCACTCGCATAATTTGATGTCTCAACCGCATTTCTTTATGGTTCGTTAAACGAAGAAATTTATATGAATCAACCTGACGGCTATAATGATGGATCTAAGAAGGTGTGTAGATTAAAACGAAGCTTATATGGTCTTAAACAATCTCCTCGATGATGGAATAGATGTATGGTTGATTATTTGAAAAACATTGGATTTAAACAATGTTACACAGATACATGCCTATTTATTCGAAATCGATCAAACGATAAGATTATCCTTGCGCTATAACCTTGCCTTGATGACGGTCTTATAGCTGCATCAAATCCAAAAGAATGTGATAGATTTATATCTGAGTTAAAGTGAAGATTTAAAAACACAACTAAGGATGCGTCATATTTCTTGGGTATGGAAATTATGAACGTGAATGGTGATATCACAGTTACACAGAAGCATTACGCACAAAAAGTGTTAGATCGCTTTGGGATGGCTGATTCTAAACGTACAACTACACCTATTTTAAAAGATGGGCAGGATAAACTCCTAAATCATGTAAAAGATTCAGTAGAACCTGTGACATTTCCATATAGAGAAGCTGTTGGTGCTCTGGCATATTTAACAGTCGGAACCAGACCAGAGTGTAGTGTGACAAAGATGATATCCAAAGATTGAAACGTATATTAAGATACATCGAAGGAACTTTGGATTATGGGATCACTTATCAGAAAAACTACAATAGTGGTATATTGAACTGTTATAGTGATTCCGACCACGGAGGCGATAAAACTACTGGCAGGTCAACATCAGGCATATTATGTTTGTACTCAGGAGGAGCAATATCCTGGTCGAGTCGAAGACAAACGTGTGTTGCTATTTCGAGCACGGAAGCTGAATTAGATGCAGCTAGTGAAGCGGCTAGAGAAATAGTTTGGATCAAAAGGCTTTTTGCAGAGATATCAAACTTAAAAGAAATTGCCAATTGTTGTTGTTGCAGTTCTTTTAATCACGGTCGCTAATTGTTGGGGTTGGTGATTATTCGGACGACGACGACCGTCACGCGTGCTTGTATTTTCCGCGTCACTGTTATATTTTATTTTGTTATTAAACATAAATTGGTCATATTATAATTATCGAGTCCGTTTCAATCACCAACCCCAACAATAAGTTGATAATGACGCAGCCATAAAGATCTCACACAATCCTGAATTACATCGAAGAACGAAACATATTGCCATCCGTCATTTCTATGTCAGAGAATTGGTGACCACTGGTGAACTATTAACTGAATTTCAGTTAGCAGATTTACTAACGAAACCCTTACACCAGCCTAAGATTGTTTCAATGGCAAAGCATATTGGATTAAATAAAGAAACATTCAAAAAGGGAGGATGTTAGAGTTCACGCTCTACCGGCTCTACGAACTATTTTTGAACGCTTTTTTAGTTATCTGTTAATTATCTTATGGTTGCCTAGATACGTTTTTTTATTACTTTATGATTCTCTGTTTTTCCTGTCATTATACTTTTACTCTCACAATAATCTTTTTTAATTAAAAGGCACGACCAATCTGATGCTGATTAATAAGTTTGTTGATATCAGGTTCCAATTTACTCAAGTCGCCATGTTCGGTAACATGCAAACGATTTCTCTTTTTAGTAAGCAGCGTTGCCACAGCACTAAATCCACGTTTACACAAATATGACGAAGGGAATCCTGTCAATAATCGTTGAACGATTGAGCATAATCCAGGGTACAATTGCGGGATCGGTTTTTGTAGCCAAAATTCTTGATAGCCATTTTTGAACTTGATTTTTATTTCCTCGTTTGTTGTCAATTCTAAAGTTCTTCTTCCAGCTGAGGTGACATTGCTGTGTTGACATTTGAAAACCGATCTAACACCCAGTCTGGTATTTCCAAGTTTAAAATGTCCTGGTATCGTTCGGTGAAGTCAATGTGGAGGTTTTCCAATTGTTGGCAGTAGGCAAACAAGTCGTCGTTACTGCAGGATACTGATAAATTTGGAAAATTGTGAAACTCACGTCTGCCCATATTCTTTTTTGTAGAAACAGTTTGGCTGCGAAAGCAGCAACGACATTTTTTGTTGTAATTAAATTTAGTTCATCGCCTTGCAGTTGGAGATTCATGTCGTTGAAAAATTTATACAGGTCTGTCATGTAAGCTATATAATTTTTTGATGTAATGAGCTTGTTGCGCAATTCTGTATCTTGAGTTTCCAAGAACTCTATCACAGAGTCAAACAGGTTGTAAAATCGAGTCAAACATTGCCTCTTGATAGCCAACGAACCTCAGTATGAAGCAACAAACGGTTGGAATCTTCGTCATTAGTAACACAAAGCTGATGAAATTATAATCTATAATTCAAAGAGCTGTTATGGATTTTATTGACTGCTTTGATGACATATTGCAGTGATTGAAATAGTCGTTCACTTAAGTTTCCAACAACCAAATGTCTCTCGACTCTCGGCTACAACTTGTCTAAGAGTCCTCCTAGCTTGATGAAATTACAAATCGCCCCCCGAAGCCTCTACACAACGCCCCCATTTTTTTTCTGGGTCTCTTACCACCCCCCTTTAGGCCTGAAGTGCCCGCAAGGGGGCGTTATCGCCCACTTTGGGAAAGGCTGGATAGATACAGGCTAGTTTAATTGCGGCCTGGTTGTCATCAAAAATCGTTACATTTTCTGGGTTGACTCCAATGTCCTCAAAAATGGACTTCAGGATAGCTTCTTTCGCTACCTCGGTTAATGCTGTGCACTCTGCCTCTGCTGTGGAAAGTGCAACATTTGGTTGCTTTTTAGCCATCCAGCTAACCATAATATAGATCCGGCAAACTTGAAACAGTATCCTGAGAAAGATTTCCTGTCAAGTTTATCTCCTCCCCAGTCTGCGTCTGCCATTCCAATCAGTGCCATTTTCTGCTTTTTATATTGAAGACCTACATCTTTGGTTCCTTTTAAGTATCTTAGTACCCTTTTGGCAGCCTTGAAATGGTTTTCGTTAAAAAAATCGTTAAATTGAGATAAATAGCTCACAGAAAACATTATATCAGGTCTTGTTCCAATCGCCAGATACATTAATGTACCTATTTTTGTACGGCAAATCTGGTAACTGCCCCGTATTTTTCTCAAGACACAATCCTGGCTCCATAAGTGTGGGAGTTGCCTTGCACTCCTCCATATGAAACTTCTTCAATGCATCATCAATCAATCCTTTTTGGCATATTTTATTGTATCCTTTTTATATACAAAATCCATGCCTAATAGTTTTTCCGGTCTACCTAAATCTTTCATTTGAAATTTCATTTTTAGTTGCGTTTTAAGTTTATCTAACTTCTCTTTAGATTTATAGACAATCAATTAGTCATCTACGTAGATAGCAATTTTAATCATTTCGTCTCCTCCTGACACGTAAATGCATGGATCAGCTTTGGATTGGATCATTCCAAGTTTTTTGAGTTCTGCGTTCAATCTTTTGCTCCACTCTCTTCACGATTGCTTTAAGCCATATAAGGATTTTTCCTTGTTTTTTACTGTATCTTTTAGCATTTCTTTAGCTTTATTATACATATCGAGATTTTTTTCGCTTTCGTCTACCATGATTTCCCTAATGTATTTTTCGAGGTCTTGAGGAACTTTCATATAAATATCTTCATTTAATTGACCGTTTAGGTACGCTATTGTCACATCCATTAGGCATAACTTAAAATCTTTTTTCACTGCCAATGGTATCAGTGATCTAATCGAACTTATTTTCGCAACTGGTGAGTAGGTTTCATTACAATCGATTCCCGGTCTTTGGCTGTAACCGCATGCAACTAGTCTTGCTTTTTTAGTTATTCGATTGTTTGGACCAACTTTATTCCTTAGGACTATTTTATGTCCAACTCATTTATCGTGGGAGTTTCTCTTGTTTCAGGCACGACTTCAATGGCGTTACCGGCATCATTATCATCGAAATCCTCATATTCATCATTTTCTGATGATTCTGCTTGAGTAATTAAGCTTTCCATACCTTCAGATCCTCTGATTTCCTATGTTTCAGGCTCTGTTATTGTTGGAATCGTCTCATAAAGTTCCACATACTTTGGCCTTCCACTTTCAGAACATGTGGGATTGGTTTTGGCACTTTCTGTTTCATAGAACATTTTATTCAGGACTTTTACATCTCTACTGATTACAATTTTTTGTCGCTGTTCTAAACAAATTCTAAATCCCATTGTAGTATCCGAATAGCCAAGAAAAATACCTTCTTGACCCTTAGGTGAAAACTTACTTTTCTTTCTTTTGTTTAGGACCAATGCTTTTGTCCAAATTGGTGGAAATGTGTCACAGATGGCATATCCAACCCATAGTTTGAATGGTGTTTTAAAATCGTTAGCTCTGGTTGGCAATCGATTCGTTACATAATTAACCGTATTGATTGCTTCAGTCCAAAAACCTTCTTTTAAATGTGATTCAATCAGCATGCATCTTGCTTTTTCTTGCAGCGTCCTATTTTTTCTTTCAGACAAACCGTTTTGCTAGGGCGTGTATGGTGCTGATAATTTTCTGGTTATGCCATTCTTATATACTCTGTACCGTTATCGGATTGAAACATAATAATGCTCTCTTTAGTGAAATTTTCTATTTAATTTTTTAAATCTTTAAATTTATGTAGAACTTCGCTTTTGTGCTTTAGGAAATAAACTCTGCAGTACCTGCTGTATTCATCGGTGAATGTTATAAAATATCTGTGACCTCCATTGCTAGTCACAGGCATCGGTCCATATACATCCGAGTAAACTACGTGTAATTTCTTCTTTGCTTTCACATCGTTATTACGTTCGTCAGGGAAAGGAAGAGTCACCATTTTTCCTTTTATACAGGTTTCGCATTCCGATATTTTTTCGTTTTTGTTTATTTCTATGCCTCTTATTGTTTCATTTTTGACAGCGTTTTTAAATCTAGTTCATTAACATGAGCTAATCTTAATTCTTATGCCAAACGTCAATCTGATTCATTTCAGTTAGTTTAGACATTTCTTTTTGTCGGCTTTTATATAATATAAACATCTCCCTTGTAAGCCTTCAGTACAGTACTTCCTTTTTTATTGGAAATTGTAGCGGATTTTTCATAAAAAATGGCTTTGCATCTACTTGCTGTTACTTTGGCAACCGACATCAAGTTGGTTGATAAGTTTGGCACGTACAAAGTATCTATAAATTTAAATGCCTTATCCCTTTTTATGCCTTTTAATGCCTTTAAATTTTATTGAAACAGTTCCTTTACCTTAATTTTTTTCGGTTTTGTCAGTTTTTGCCAGATTCAGACTTTCATTTATTGGAGTCATTGTATAAAACATAGTTTTATCGTTACACATATGTGACGTACATCCGCTATCTAAGCACCAATTTTCTTCATTATTTGTGTTTCTGACAGATAGGCAAGTGTCATTGACAAGTCGTAATGATTGACCTTGTTCTCTTTTCTTTGACCAACAATCCTTTTCAAGGTGTCCCTTTTTCTGACAGTTATTACACTTCATGTTGTTTTTATGCTACGTAATAGGTCTATTCTGGTTTTGTTTGTTTTTTTTATTTCTATAGTGTGCCTCTTCTTCTTTTTCTACTTCTACTTCTTTATAATTATTTCTTGCCTCGCTGTCTTCTATAATTTTAATTTTCAATTCTTCCGTCGTAGGAAACTTGTCTCGCGATTCAATGGCTACTCTGAAGTTTTCGTATAGTTCGGGCAAACTATACAGCTTCATAATGGTTAAAAGATCTTCGTGGATTTAAATCTCCATGTCTTTTAACTTATCTACAAGATCCAGATCTATGAACTCGTTTATGTGATCTCTAATATCATCGTCAACTTTCAGCCTCTTTTGAATAAACTTTTTGAGAAGGGTTGCTTTACGCGCTTCTCCTTGGCTTTGGTATGCCTTTTGTACCCTTTCCAATCTCTTTTGCGCTTTTACATGATTTTACTAACCTTAGTTCTGACGGTGCGATCAATAATTCGGCTTTGGCCAAAAAGATTTGTTTGTTTTTTTGTGATTTATGTAGTCCTGCCTTCGTTAGTACAGCTTCGGCTTGTATTTTCCTTGTATCAAAATTAGTTCGATTTAAAGGCTCGATATTGGCATAAATTTTTGCTGATATAATTTTTTGATTTAGCGAGCTAATAGCCCATAACCTCTTGTATTTCGTAGTTGTGAGGTCACGAATACAATATAATAATTTAAAGACTTAAAATTGACTTGATATTTTATTTACGTTAGAGCTTTGAATAACAGGTATATAATCAAAGGAATAAATAATCAAAGCGTTAGAGAAAAAAAATCTTACAAAACATGACACTGTATGACACCTTATATTTCTTATTTTAGAACAATTGACAAATCATTGAAAATGTGCAATGTGCATAGCGTCGTGTAAAAAAAGTTTTGCTTTCAATAGTATCGTCTTTTGCAGTACGTCCCATATATTGTCCCATTAATGCAATATTACGTTAATTCTAATAAATAAATACCCGGTTATTCAAATGAACGTTTCGTGTTACCAGAGCTCGTTAATTACGCTAGGTATGCAACTTTCTAAGTAAAAATTAGTGTATCATGAAGTTAAGGGTCCGTAGTAGGAAACCTTATTACGGGAGTTTGATAAATTGATATAGATAACTTAAAGTAATTTTTACGAAAGAAAACATCTGTTTAGCTTAAGACTTTCATCAGTAAGTGTAATAATTGGATTGGGGATAAACCTTGTAGATGATTGTTAAAAAAAATTTTAAAAATCACTAACAACGTGCAAAAAGAACTGTCGTATTTTAATAGTTTAACGCGTAAATGAAAAGTCACCTAATTAGTTTAATACTTAAAAAAAAAACTACAGAAAGTAGAGAAGTTAATGCTTTTTAATGAAGTCTCAGTTTTTCATGACGCTTTTTCTCTTTTGGGTAAGAAAAAATCGGAAACTGTCTTAATTTTTACGCTCGAATTCGCCATACAAATTACTATGGCCGCGAGTCGAATCGTCGGGCTAACCCGGGCTCAGTCATACGTAGTATCCACAGAGTACATTATAATGTATAGTAGAAAGTAGTATCTCTCTGTAACCTGTGAAGACAAGTCTTCTAGGAGACAACACCTCGCTCTTCAGTAAAAAATGTATTTATGTGTGTGTGCCTGTGAGTACACGAATACATCGCACAATGGTCGGGATTTAGTAAAATTTTAGGTTTTTACTTCAGTTTCTATAAGCATGTTCTTTGTTTATTGTCCTTTATTTTTTAACCGCCTTCCAAAAAAGGAGGAGGTTCTCAAGTTGTCCGATTGTTTTTTTGGAATATATAGAAAAGTCGCTCGAAGTCACCAGATCTTTTTTTGTCACTAAATCATAAAACATTAAAAACTCACTAAATCCACTAGATCTAGTGAGTTCACAAAGTCACCAAAATGGCAACACTGTAAAAAGAACGCTTTCATGTATACGCACTCTTATTATGGGTCTATTACACCACTCGATATACCGACCGGTATATCAAGTATTTGTTTGCGTTTAAAACCAAAACCGCCCATGTCTAGTCGACGGTACGATTGGGTACGATTTAGAATTCAATGTAGGATAGTGTGATCACTCGCTATCAACTTTGCTTCCTAACTGTTCCTAAATTGGTTTCCTAAAAACCGGAAACTATAATAAGCCTTTAACAGCGCATTCACGACTTCGGTTTTAGCGGCGAGCGACGTGGCGAGCGGGGCAGTATCGGTAGGTCCCGCTCGCCGCTAAGACCGAAGTCGTGAATGGGGCCTAAAGCGTCTAATACACCACTCGATATTCCGCACAAGTTACACAGACTTTCTTAAAATTTACTTCCGAATAAGACAGTCCGACCCTTATTACACTACGCGACGTCAACAAAACTGGTCTGAATATCGAGTGGTCTATTAGCTCCTTAAATTGTACACAATTTAGGAAGTAGAGTAATCGAGTCTCAAATTTTACATTAAATCGGATCCAATCTCTCCTAACAGCATTTACATCTTCCGATTTCCTAAATTGGTTTCCTAAAAATCGGATAGTGTAATAAGGCTTTTCGGGCCTTTGGTTAGGCCTTATTTACGGAGACGCGGCGCTTTGCACGGCGCATTGGGCATTTGTCGTACATTGCAGCAGCGGGCCGCGCAATCGTTCGCGCAATCATAAAATTATGGTTATTTTTGTGGTTTGTGGATTTCATTTTTAGTTTACTTACACAATAGAGCATAGAGCTACTATTTGTTTGTGGGTAAAAATCTAATACCATGGCATTATTGGCAATGGCAACAACACAACAACCGATGCAAATACGTCATATTTGACGAAGGAGGAAGCCTTTGTTTTGCATTGCAGAAAAATTATAAAGGTTCCTTACATTATATACGTTCCGTTGTGGTTTTAAAAAAGTAAGATATCGATTGTGCATTGATTTTATAATAATAAACTGTCAAGTCTAGTGTGTGCAAGTGTTTTGGGTACTTTTAAAGCAAAGGGACATAATTGAACGCAAATAACTGCGTGCATAGTTACAAATAAACTCCCTAGTTTTTTCTTCTAAGCACTACTACGTACGTAATGAGTTTAATATTTTGTGTGAATGTATTTTTAAACATATATATTGTATACTACTGTGTTTTGTAACATAAATAAGTTTACTGTGTGATGACTCATACATCATTAAATTTCTAAACGGAGACTTAGAATTTTTCAGCAAACCTCATCAAGGTTGCAGATAGTTGTATACTTAACATCCGTGTTAACTGTTTGGATTCGTACTATAAAATACATTGCCTTTTTTTACCATTTATCCAAAAAAGGTTGCTATTTTAATAGCTGAGTTTAAAATGTTATCAGTACAATAAATTCCTATGAAATAGACAAATGTAATAATAAATAATAGAAAACAAATATGTTTTTCGTATTGATTACAAGTATAATTATGAAGTATACATTAAAAATAGAGTAGCTTTCTAAATAAAATACAGTAAATAGCTGTCTCAATGTCCCTTATTGATTGATTGTTTTTGTGATATGATTTTCATCATAGCAATTTTGCCAAATAATACATTATGTTACCTACATGGTAGGTATTATAACTAGTTAATTTTGTATAGGTGTTTGTAGTGAAGTGATATTGTCATGTGGGTTTATTGAACAAAGTTAAGCATTGCATCTAAGATTAGTCTGTAGATGCCCTTTCCATACAGTAGCCCATAAGTCTGGTAGGCCAAGTATTATATTTTAGTGTCATCAGTATTGTTTGTTTAAAATGGTATTAACAATATTGAAATATTCACTCATTTATTCGTCATAGTCATTTATGGTCACATCTTTACTATAAGTCTGTTTCTGTCCCTAAGACGACCCATTGACCGTTATATCAAATAAACAAGCAGGTATACTGACAAAATTTTTATGATATAAATTTCATTTCATTTTGTCACTCATATGTGTTAAATTTTTGAAATGTTTGTAGTTTGTGCATGATAATATTTTAAAGAAATATTCATTTCTCAATTTAACAGGTCTGAAATATATAATTTTGATGTTGTTATGATATTCATAAACTTAACACTAAATTTTTTTTTAACTTACCACTTCAGTTTGTTTTAACATACCATTCTTTTAGTTATATTATAATAATGATACTATAGTAAGTCAGTAAAAACCAGTCATGAGACATAAAAACAAAGTTCTAACTCACTACCTATGATCTAGAACACTGTAATTTTGCACAGAGGTTTGTTTTATCTGGTACAATGCCAGATAAAAGGCACCTCTGTGCAATATTTCTGAGAGGTTACATAGTAACTTGTATTGAAGATACCAGTTCCATTTCCCACAGGATTACATTTTCACAAAATAATATTATAATTAATTTGATATAGGCAATCCAAATTAAAAGTGATTTAAAGTGTAATATGGGTGTGATTTGTATTTCGATGATTATAACATTATTTGCAATTTATCTGTACTTCTATACTTTATTACTTTCAGATTCAAAATGACGTCTGGACCATACAACTACTCCTACATATTTAAATATATTATAATTGGAGATATGGGAGTTGGCAAATCATGCCTATTGCACCAGTTTACTGACAAGAAATGTTAGTATATTCATATATTATCATAATTTGTATACCTACCATAAGTTTTTTAGATTATCTGTCTAACTTACTAGTTGAATTTAAGAAATAAATAAATACAAAGGACAATGGTCTCCTAGTGGTTCAACACAAACTAGAGACTATACAAAGGCCCCGCTTATTACAAATAACAAAATAGGTTTTTTAGGGTATACCGCCTATCTTTAGTGATCAACTGTTATAACGTCATTATCCACCGGTGCCTTTGATATCCACCGTGACACGTTTTGACAGATGTTATTGCATCAATACTTTTAAAATTGTGATTGTATAATAGTCGATAAAAACTAGAGCTGGGACAATATGCACCGTTAATTTTTGTTAGCCACCACTTATCCACCGTAATTTGTTAGCCACTTGATGTCATACGTAATACCAAAGTTATGAAATTGTTAGTTGACAACAAAGTTTAGTGTACCTACATCTAATTCCAGTTGTCAACTGTTTTTCAAAAAGGTAGCCAATAGCCCTCCTGCAGCAGGGCCATTATGTGAAGCTGAAGATTCACCTCCCCAAAATCATCTTGCCAGTGCGACTGTTGTTGTTCAATAGTAGATACTATTATATATAAAAATAATAATAGCCTTCTCATCAGTTGTTTTCATCTATTCATCTACATATTCTAGTGTGCGGGCATCCATTTTTAAAATGATCTTTTCATAGTCAATAGTTTTGTTTTTGTTGTGTTCATAGACAGACCCACTTTTGCATTTTCTTCACTTAATGCCTGAATCACGGTTTCCAAAATATATGGACTTTTGTTACTATTATTTACTATCATGTTTATTATATCAATGGACAGTTCATTTTATGAAAAATGTGCATGCAAATGTAAGACCATTTTATGTAAAATGTATGATAAATAAATCAGGATGAACGTACGTCATACGTAATACCAAAGTTATGAAATTGTTAGTTGACAACAAAGTTTAGTGTACACCTACATCTAATGCCAGTTGTCAACTGTTTTTCAAAAAGCAGCAGGGCTATTGGCTAACCGACCAGCATGCTGGTCGGAGGATCCTCCCTTTCAATAGAGGTTTGCGGGACTTTACTCTCTGTTCCGCGTACCTCCAAATGGTATTAACCGTCTCGAATATCGGCAAAATGATTTTTGGTACTTTATTTATATTCCACATGTCTACAACCTCTCGAGCTAGGCTATATAAATAAGTATTATTGATTATTGACCAGATATCATATTTATTTTTATTATTATTGTTTACGAGTTTTATAAAAAAAAAAACTCCTGAAACAACAGACTTAACTATCTCCAGAACAAAATTACACCCTATAGATGTATTTTAAAGGAATTGTAGATACTTTATTCCAAATGGTCATTGACTGTATGTTTATACCTTAGAACATATACCTACCTAGTTTATATACATATAATCTAACTTGGACTTGTACAGGACTTGGATTTAAAGAATGAGTTCGACAAATTAGCTATCAAAGTTGTGCCAGAAAGTGATGTATTTAAAATTATTATTACCGAAATAACAATAGTGAATAAAAGAAGTGAAAGTCGAGCTAGGGCCGTCCCGCGAACGAAAGGCGTGTTGAAGGCCTTTCTCCTAGCATATAAGTTTTGTTTATTTCCTTTTGCTTTAAAAATGTAACTCGTTGTTTTCAGTCATGGCTGATTGTCCACACACAATTGGTGTAGAATTCGGGACCCGCATTATCGAAGTTGCAGGGCAAAAAATCAAACTGCAAATATGGGACACAGCCGGACAAGAGAGATTCAGAGCCGTGACTCGGTCTTACTATAGAGGTGCTGCAGGAGCTCTTATGGTATATGATATAACTAGAAGGTGATTATTCCAACATGATTATTAATTTCTACGTGTTCTTTCCTAAACTATGACTTCTGTGTACAGAAGTCATAGTTTAGGAAAGACCCAAGTATCCTTATGGATTGGTTTTCAATCAACCTAAGAAAACACAGTTTTTATCAAACAATATATCTGAATCTTACCCTGCAAAGATCCATTGCACGCAGAATAAGAAAGGAGTACTTTCATAACTAGGTACCTAATTGAATAATATTTTTTTTAAATAATAGATATTGGGTTGGGTTATCAAGAAATATTAGCATATCAGAAAGTCGTTTTGACAGCATACTATGTTTTTATCGACAGTAAAAACCAGATGTAATACATGTTCAGCTAGTTAACTCAGTACCTACCTACCTACAAATCAGTAAAGGTATATTTGGTCTACTTGATATGTCTGCAAATTGCGTGTGTGGAAAATAAATGAGCAGTCAGAAAACAAAATAATTACTTGGTCAAATAATAATAACTAGCTTCTGCCAGCGGCTTCGCCCGCATCAAAGTCGATTTATCCCCTTAGGGGTGGAGTTTCTTAAAATCCGTTCATAGCGGACGTCTACACTTGCCAAAGTTTAAGTTTGTAGGTATAGATTAGTTAGTCGGATTACCGACTAACTAATCTAAACTTACAAATTTATTAAATATCGTATGATACAAGACCTGACCTGTTTTTGTACGTCGGACGGGGCCCCCAGAAGCGCGGGACCCGTAGCTACTCTTGCTACGTGGCTAATCCGGCACTGGGTACACCTATCTAGTTTTTACCACCAATAATTATATTAGTGGTAAAAACTAGATACGATAAGGGGCGAGAATTTACCGTCACCGATCGCCTCCACAAGGACACGGCAGTGCTACACGTGAACGGTGTGTTCTTTCGCTTGAATCCGAGACAGGAACTTGACGAACTAGCCATGTGCGGTGAGGACCTGCGACAGGCTGAGCGTCTCTCAAGTCATTCTTCAAAGGGGACTTACCGCCCCGTTGGTGACGTACCCAGGGCGGGGGTGCTGAACCTCTGAGTATGTTTCAGTGTTTCGTCTCAGAGCTCAGCTGGGATTAGGTACTGGCCTAATTTAGTTAATGGGTGCAAAATACCTACGTACAAAATAAATTATTAGCCTTAATAGCCGAAGTGCCAATCGGTGATTGGTCTAAAAAAACCGAACATAGTTGGAGATCAGTACCATACTACGCTAGGTAGGGTCAGCCCCGGATCTAGGGGGGGGGCAAGCCGGGGCCTATGCCCCGGGCGGCAAGTTCAGAGGGCGGCCAAATTCACACTTTACAGACGAATGGACAACTCATCATTTACTTAACTTTGACCACGGAATAAATAATAGTACAAGTACAGAAATTTCATGGCCATATCAACTCGACCGATACTCAGAGCGCGGAGTGAAACGTGCTGCACGAACATTTATTACTCGCCAGGCGCATAGGCATAGTTCAAAATACACGCCCGCTTGCACGGAGAAAAATGAGGAGTAAATTCTACTTCTAGCGTGGTAGCTTCTACTCCAGTGCCTGGTCAATATAGGGATGACTATTCTTAGGAGTAAAAGCTACTACTGTTCCGTGGTAACAATAATACTAGTCTGGGAGGTAAACCATACTAGAGTATGGAGTAACTTTTACTTTACTTTAGAGTGGAAGAATAAAACGTGTTGCGCCGACCCCAAGTAATATGGGACAAGGGCAGGAAGAAGAAGAAGATATATATATATACATATAATAGCATTAACTCCATAGATAAGATGTGTAGGGTTTAGCGGGTCTTTCGATGGGTAGACAGAAAAAACAGTAATGGCTAAAAACTAATTAATAAAAATAATTTGAATAATTAAAAAAAATATTTTTGTTAGATTTTATATATGTTAAACACCAATTTTACGTGTACGCAGTTTAAAGATTGCGGGAAACGCTGATTTAGACCTAAAGAATATTCTTCTATAGGGGAGATTCGAACGTATGATCGCTTAACGCACGCAACTAAACCGACGCTTTAGCCCGCTCGGCTATCCGAAACAATCGAATATGACTTACATTTTTATGTATATAAAACAATAATAAAGTTAGGCTACCAGGCGGTGGAGTAAAAATTACTCCATCAAGAAGTAAAATATCTCATTGATGGAGTGTATTTTACTTTTGTTCATGTCTATATATTTGTAAATAAATAGGCTTAACACAAAAAAAACAGCGATGGATGCATTATTTCCGGAAGGCCTATGTAGGCTATGTCCAAATTTCAATCAATTAGTGGACATCTGATAGCTAAAATTATATGGATGATAAAGGTAAAAATAAATATAAGTGGGCGGGGGCGGCATTTTTCAGTTTTTGCCCCGCCTAAAAAAAATTGAAGATCCGGGGCTGGGTAGGGTACTGATCATAACAGATTTAAAAAAAAACATTGACGAAATTAAGTAACAATACCCAGCAATGAGAGAACGATTAGGCAATGAATGTGTAAGATAAAAAGAAATAGCTGAAATGATCGGCAACTTTAAACAAGTTTTAAGTTAGGCTTGCTACAGTTTTTATTGAAAACGAAATTATATGGGCGGGAAAGTTCAACTTTCCGCTCTATTTACCAATAAATAGTGAATGAAGTGGCGCGTAACAGAACAAGTTGAAAGGGAAACGTATTTCCTAGTGTGACACGTGGTGAGGAAGGATTAAATTCCCGTGGTAAGCTGAAATATAAGAAGTGGATGGATAGAGAGGGACGCCAAGACCACAATAGGATTTGTAAAAGGGATTGTATGAATGGCTGACACGAGAGAAGGGAAGAGTAAAATGACACCGTGTTCACCCTAAATAATAACTCGAGTCAAGGTCAGATGATTATTTCCAATTTTTTGACAATACAGTTAGCGATTGGCGAAAGGATTGTAACTTCAGTGTAACCATATTGTGTTTCTGGCGTAGGTATACCTAAGCTTGTTTTAACTTTGTCAATAAATGTTTAATGTTTTGGTGTTTCAGGTCTACTTACAATCATCTAAGTAGCTGGCTTACAGATACACGTAACTTGACTAACCCCAGCACTGTGATATTCTTAATTGGCAACAAATCAGATTTAGATGGTCAAAGGGATGTTACATATGAAGAAGCAAAACAATTTGCTGATGAAAATGGACTTATGTTTGTTGAAGCTAGTGCCAAGACGTAAGTTATTGTATTACAACAATACTAGCTTCTGCCAGCGGCTTCGCCCGCGTGCAAATCGCTTTCTCTATACAAACTTCCGACCCCCATTATACTACCTTAGGTGTGAGGTTACAAAAACCCTATAAGGAACCTATCTGCCAAATTTTAATTTTTTTAGGTGTTATAGTTTCTAAGATTTCGTGATGAACCAGTGAGTGGTATTTCGCTTTTATATACCGTACCGTAAACGAGTCAATAACCTTGTAGGAAGTTGTCGGTCGTTGGGTACTAACTACCTACAGGTCATTGAACTCGCCCAGCTAACGTTAATTACATAAAGAAATTAATTTCGTATATGCGTAAATTAATTCGAGTTTTAAAAAAAGGTGCTTTATTTTTTAATTTAATCTTTACAAATCGGTAATGTTTCATGTATCGAATCGACCCTCCACGGGATTAAAACGATCAAAATTTAACAGTGTATTAGACCGACGCACACCTGGCGTACACGTTTGATTTGCGCATCGCGTAGCGAATATTTTATGTAGCTCTACAAGTCTAGTTGATATATAAAATATACGAAGATCGACGCGCCTAGATCGGCGTACATGAGCCCCGTAGCCCACGTGTGCCCAATGTAGTGCTACCTTCAGTAATGACGCGTCGAAAAAAAAAAAAAAAAAAAAAAAAAAATGACCTCTAAACAGGCATTGCAGGGGGTGCTGCGCGCGGGGTGTTAGTACTGATTCGTGTTTTTTCTTGATTACTTTTCGATATTCAATGAAATTCGAAAGAAAATCAATACAAGTTATTAAATTTATCGTAACATATATTTTGGTATAAATTCAATGTATAAATATAGAGCCGTTTTCGAGAAAATATGGAATTAATGTTCAAAAAAGGCCCATTTACCAGATTTTTTTTCTAGAGTTAGGGTATTTTTTTGTGAAACGTAATCAATACAATTTATTAGTAATATCCTTAAGTATCCCCTTCATTTTTTATATGGTAATCGTACATAAGGAATAATCTATAAACTTCAATCAACCTAGGTGTTTTTTTGGATTTGGGCGATGTAATCCCCTTAAGGAATAAAAGGCGGTCCTTAGCCTTTTATTCCTTAAGTCTCTACCAAAATTAAAAAGAAACCATGGGTACTAAAATTATTTCTGCAGTTTTAACTTAAAAGCGCGTATCTCATCTACTTTTGGCGTTATTAAAAAGGGCTCTTAGAAACTTCATAACCTTTTATTATAAATATACGCGTTCCAACAATACACCCTACGGTTATGTGCCTTGATTTTTTTCATAAATATTTTTCTTCCTATAATATTTTCGGTATTTCACTATGTATCTTCTAATAGAACGCCTGGAGGCATCAAATTGATATAATATCAAATATGTGGGTCTGGTCCATTGGATCTGAATAACTAAAGTTTCTATTCTTCTTCTAAATTGGTGCATTTTAATAATATTAATAATTTTATTAAGGAAAATAAGGTTACAAGGTGTGGCCGAATCTTTGGACAGTCATAAATAATACGAAACCTATAGGGTACTCATTGTCTTTTAAATTGACAAGAATATTTATTTTTTGTGGTGGTGATACACCATGTTTATAGTAGTTTTCGTCGCACTTTTGTTACAGTGGTCAAAATGTGGAAGAAGCCTTTCTTGAGACAGCTAAGAAAATATATCAGAGCATTCAAGATGGGCGACTGGACCTGAACGCGGCGGAGTCGGGCGTGCAGCACAAGCCGGCGTCGCCGGGCCGCCCGCTGGCCGCGCCGCCCGCCGCGAGGGACAACTGCGCCTGCTAACCGATCTCGCGATACATAGAGTTAAACAGAAATCATACTTAATGGTTAAGAATTATTATCCTAGTAATAAATTCAATTGTCATAAATTTTGTTTTGTTTTGACATAATTTATATTAGTGTACATTCCACGTTATATTTGTGTTTAGAATGTTATGGATGTCCATGAGGAGCGCACGATAAGACTTCAACATTTCTTATTCTTATTTTACTTATCTAAATGATAGACGTATTTAACTAGTACTACTTTTAAAAAGCTTAGGCTTGCAGCTCTAGATTGCTTATTTGTAGTCTATGTCATATTTAATGGTACCGATTGGCAATTTCGTTTTAAATGCACTCATTCACTTGTCCGAGTTTAATCAAATTAATTAGTGAAAATCCGCAAATGTGTTAGTTAATCGATGTCATGACGATAAAACATTATCTATTTTATATTTTCAAGGTTCTACCGCTATCTATGGGGTCAACGGCTACGGGTACTTTAGTATAATAGTCATGGAAATATACTGCATTTTTATTTATTATTACTATTACTGATAAAAAAAAAATATTCGTTTTGTTTTATCGTATTATATCGATACGAAACACATCTGCTGAGTTTCACTAGACAGTATGTTTTTCTAACGAAAATAAATTATGCAAAATCTCTGTAAACAATTTTTGGATTTCATTTAATTTTCCCATTGAAAGTATTGTTGCAATTCATGACTTTTTATCTCAATTGTCCTAAAAGAGACTTCGTCGTTGTACGAAACTGAAATGATTGTCATTAAATATTTATCAGGATGGAGTTGTTTTTGCTGAAATATGTATGTGATACTTATTTGGAAAATAGGTTTTAAAAATCACTTGTACACGTCAGTTTAAACTAGATGACACCGGTTTTAACTAAATGCAGTTAGCTAATATGAATTTTTGAAAGTTCCAAGACATTCCAGTCTTCTAAGAACAGTTTCCTGTTGCTAAAACATTTAAGCAGTCCTACTGTCCTGTAGGTACCTTTTCTACCTGTCCATGTCAAATGTCTACTCTGTGAGTTGGGTTCGTCTGTTGACACGCAGTGAATTATCTATACTACTGTTGCTTTACTCTCAGGAGTCGCACGAGCAGTTACAAATAAATAGTAATATCAAGATAAGGTACAATAAAGTTTGACAAACGCCAATTCACAAAAGATGTAGCGGCTATTAAAACGTGCGCTCCAGATTGAACACCTGTCCAGGCGCTAAGGTCTACAATGTAATAAGTCATTTGGCGGTGACTAGGTCTTTTTGACATGTATTTGCAGCATACCTACTACGAACGTTGGGTTTGTCCATATTGTAAATGTATTATTATTTATGATCTATATTATATTTACTGTTAGTTTTTTTTTTTTATAAGTATAATTGTTTTTAAACACTGCAAAGGAATTAGAAGAATTTAATTAATTACAAGTGGAGACAATTGTTGTAAGGAAAACGAAAGGATGGACTATGTAAACAAAGAGTAAAAATGTAAATAAAATACTCCTTACTTTACATGTATCGTTATTCCGTATTATAACATAAGCTGTTGACATTCAATTGTTTTCTAAAAGTTTTCAAATGTAATGGCTTAGCTACGGAAGTTATCATGAGATTTAACAGCATGTTAGAAAATATTATTCATAATAATTAACAAACCAGACAGATGATTTTTTTATCGTAAGTTTATCATATATATGTGTCAGTAATATATCTATCCATTAATTGCGCTGTCTTGTTGAGGAAACGAATCTTTGAAACATATCAAACATTGCGATATCCTTTAGGGCAATATCACACTAGCGGTTTGCGAGCGCGAGCGTTCTCAAAGCGGAGCGGGTGCGCAACGAACACGCCGCGCATTCGCAGCAAATTGGTTGCGAACGCCCAACGAGATTGCTGCGAATAGCTCCGTGGACGCCATTTAGTACTTTATTTTTTCGCCACTGGCTGTTGTCAAGGGCGGATAAAACCGAAATTTTTAAAGTTAAAGATATATGAAAAACAATTACCAAATTTGAAAATATAATATGTACCACATGGGAATCCAAAAATTTCTAATAAAATAATGAGATATCACTTAGAAAAGTACGCTCTCGATAACTACGGTTTCAAAAAGCAACAACTCCGTGTGATTGGAATAAATACTGTTTTGATCTTTATTGTTATTAGCATAATCAACAACATGGATTCTCAAGTTCAAGGTATTGTCTTTTAGATGTGATATGAATGTACGTGAAATATAAACATTATGTACCTATGTAGGTATAAAGACAGTTCCAATTAACGACTAGAATTAAAATTCAAAAGTCTAGAAGTGTTTTCCATAACTTTCTATGACGATTTGTTAACAAAAATAATCTCTGCACTTGCTATTGTAATAAAAAATCTTGCTACGACATGCTACGTGCAATACTATTAAAACTAAGCATCGCTTCGAAGGATTGATATCGGTACTTGTGTTATCGCCTCGATTTTTTGCACTGGATACAATACGCGGCAAAGAAGTTGAACCAAAATGGCAATCGACCTTCAATGCGCAGTAATAGATTTTCGGGTCTCAATCCAAGCGGGGGCCTGCGCGTAACCATAGCAACAATTCCAACTTATTTACTTCGTACTGTAAGTGTCGCACGTTGTTTTTAAATCTCATGTTAGCTGTAACAGATATTAAATAGCGGTTTAAAAAAAATCACTAGAAGCTAACCACAGTTTAGGAATTGCCATTTGTATAACAAACTTGCACTTGTAATGTGACAGGTTCCTCTAAACCCAAAGTAATATTTGAAAATTAGTATCCCCTTATTAAAAAACCCAGATTAAAGCGATTCCAATCTTAAACTTTAATAGTGGAGGTATGATTAACCTAACTAGACTCTGCGTTTATTAATAATGGTTACAAGTTTTCTCTCTTATATAAGTCTCCTAAGTTATACCAATAGATTTCATTTTTATTCGTTTTCTGCGAGAGGCAATGTTATGAGTTAATACAATTTTATTGTAGATACTTTCTACACAAAGCATCACGTAGGTAATAAATAAACTTAACTCTGTAAAAAGAATGTATGCATTTTTAAACTTCGGCTTTATTGTCATTCCTGCGTGTAATATATTATGTGAAATCTGTTTTTGTTTTTAGTTAGTACCAGTATTGAGTTGACATTATTAGTACTCTTTATAAGGTCATCATTCACTGCTCATTCCACGTTCTGACCAAATAACGGCACGACTCGGCCTGGCTTCATTAATTTTGTATCAAGTATATAAAACCACTATACCTAGCCCAGGGGTCGACAACTATTATTTTGAAACAAGATCTAGTGTTTAGTCACTAAAAAATGTAGACACTGCGATCTACCAATTAAGTACATATCAACTGAACATCGAACCGTATTTTACACATATAATACAAACGTGAAATTTTAACTGAAATAAAAAAAAAACTACACAAGTAGTACTTTTATTTAATTCAGAGAGAAAACACAACATTGAAAAATTATTATTCATAATAGCTATTTTGCTAGTGTGGACATTGCGTCTGCGCAGTTTTAGCTAGATTAGCAGTCAGGTTTGAAAAAATGACCGTCTGTTTAGCGAGAATAGTGTTTTACTTTTGCTTGTTTTATTACTAGTAAAATGCTGATTCAAGTGAAACTTTTTGAACTAAAACAAGAATGCAATTTTTCAATATAGTCCCCTAGCCATTTTCCGAACACGCCTCAGTCCCTGCATTGAAGGCGGGTGCTTGCGGATCAAGTTGTCGACGGCATTGTGTTCCACCCGCACCTCAAAAAGATGTCAGTAAAATGGACGTGGTCGAACAGGACCAATGCTTGCCTAGTCCTAGGCTACGGGATTATTGAACAGAGTCATCGTGCCACGGAACGCTAAAGAGCCCTGAAGAAACACAGGTTGGTAAAAGTCTCACACATCTCGCTCCACTCTAGAGCTGGGGAGTTTATTGATAACTTGCCACTTCAAAAAAAGCCCTGTAAATGATAGTGGATCCAACGAACCCCACGTATAGCCTCCAGCAGGACTTATTTGGAGCCCGTAGATTGGGAAGACGTCACCTGCCTCGGAACAAAACAGAAAATTACTTTCAAGACAAGTACCTAAAATTCAAAATTAGTGCTCCTGTGGTTCACTAGACATACTACTATGCCATTGGTTGGTTGGCGTGGCTACCATGACTACCACGCCACGGTGTCAAATTTTTGTTTCAATTCTGTATTAAATTTTTTTTTCTAAAATATGGGGACAAGAAGTAGTGATCAAATCGAAGTATTTGTATTTAAAGAGAAATAATTAGCTTTTACATGTAATGAAAGCTACTCCATAACAAATCTCCGCACATAGGCCGACCACGACACGATTGGCTTAGTGGTTAAACGATTAGCTGCTACGCTGCGTATCGCGGGTTCGATGCCCGTACGTAACAAATATTTGTATGGCCTACAGATTGTTTTTCCGGGTCTTGTGTATGTGGGTTTACATGTTTGAGAACGCACCCACGATACAGGAAGTATTCTTACTGTGGTGCAATATTTTTTAATGGATACACGTCATCCATTAAAAATACTTCTTTTTCTAAGTCTTTCTTTTTTCTGTACCATTGACCATGAATGAATTTGTCAATGGTAGTCACGGACATGTACACCTATTTTATTATTATTTATTTATGTCAAGTTGTTCACTCATAGAAGGGTTAGTAACAATATTTACTTAAAACTATGTTAGTAACTATAAAATACAAAACCATTCCATTAATACAAAAATAAATTAAATTAAATCAATCAGATATACAAATACATAATTAGAAAATACTCAAATAATAAAATCAATTAAAATAATATAATAAAATCAATTAAAATCAAATAACAAAATCAAATAAAATACAATAAAATTGGGTCACTATTTACTTCCCTGTTAAAATGCACATCCATTTGTTTTGGAAAGGGCAGTCCAGCCTAGCGGCAATCATTTGCAGGATGCCATTACTACTGCCCCACAGGCGCTGTCGCAGAGACGCAACTCTTTTTCGAATGACTGCATGGAAGCCGTCCGTATGCGCCTCAGCAAACATGCCAGACGCGCTACAAAAACGAGGCAATCGCAATAGCATCCTAAATATATTATTATATTGGATGCGCAACATACTAGCAGCCCGGCAAGAGTAGTTCACCCACAGGCTGCTTGTGTAAAGCGACTGGCAATAAGCCTTGAACAATGTGACTTTTACATCACGTGAACATGGAGCAAACCTACTCCCCCGGACTGCCAATGCCCTGCGCTCCCTCTCTACGTCTGCATCATCTTTTAGGTCTTCTGTCACAATATGCCCCAGATACGTGAACCTGCTCACAACCCGCAAAGCCTCACCATTAAGCTTAATAGGCGGAGCATGGGCTGGCTTATAATTATTGGACTTTTAAGTACCTCGCTCTTCTTTGAATTATACTGAAGCCCATGCTCCGCCGCATAGGCCTCACACTTTTTTAATAAAGTGCGAATCGCTCCCACCGAGGGTCCCAGCAGCACCATATCGTCAGCGTAACTAATATTGTTAACGCTAACTCCGTCGATAAAGCAACCTGTATGAGTACTGCTCAGCTCAACAATGAGGTCATTGACATACAGGTTGATTTTAGCCTTCAAAAATATGTATAAAAGTTGTCTATGTCAGTATCACGACCGTAATTATGGCTAAAAAGAAGATGATATAAGTACCTATATCTAGTTAGTTACCCACCTTATCGTTTTATTTATTGAAGTTGTGGGAACATAAAATAATAATGACTGAACTTTTTACCACTCAATTTAGGATCGTATAAATTAAATTAAACATGTTGAAATAGACAATATTTATTAAAACAGCAGAATACATTTAGCCTTACATTAGGTATAATACAAAAATGGTGCTTAGGCACCAATTTTTTTTAAAGCTTAATTCTCGTGATACAAAACTATATCATAAATAATTCGATCCACCACCTTTTAGTATACTTAAACTTAACAAAATAATATGTATGTATAAATCCCACAACCATAGACTTCTACATAGTATACAGAAGATACATAACATACACAAGGATTTCACTGTGTAGTGTGCTAACTTAAGTTGAAAAAAAAATTGTATTTGCTAACATCCCACTTCATTGAACTTATTCAAATTAGTGCCTTAAAATCCACTTTTTTTTGTCATGAACTATCGCTTAAGTATAGAGATAGAATTAAATTTAAGCACTTTATTGGCAGCCCTGTATTAAAAAAAAATAACTTTTTTTTTTACAAATTCAAAAGAGATATACACAATAGGTCGCGACGGAGATGACTAGAGTAACTAAATAGTTAACTTACATGAAAATTTAGAAAATTTTCTTTTTCGCAAAACATGGAAGAAGTGATTTTGTCGAAAATGGGATAACTCTGACTGAGACCGGACAAGCCCTGATTGAAAATTAAGCTCGTTAATTGGAATTTGAATAAGTTGTTTTATTGTGATCCTCGGAGGGAGAATGCTAAAACAAGAATGAAACGAACACTGAAATGATTGTCTTTTATAGAAGACCGTGGTGGCGATTAAAAGGTTCCTTCCTCACGGTATAATTGCATAGGAAAACAATCAATAAAGTTACTAATTGCAGTTTCGTTCTACAATATTTGGGCCAGCAGTTTCTCAAGGTTGACAGCTAAACTGTCATTAAATTAGCTACCAACTGCTAAGTTACCAGCCAATTGAACCTACACGGGGCCTGTAGCAAATTCAACCAAGAGGCCCTTGTATAGACCTTTTTTATATGGATAAATTATTCATTTAAAAATTATATAGGTAGCAAAAATGTTATTTTAGTTATTTACCGTATAATCACTTATATATTTAAACAAAATTACTTTCTTTAGACGATAGGTGCTCATTAACATAGTATTTTTGGAAAATCCTAGATGATGGATTTTTGAGTAACCGGTGTAATTAAAAGTAAATTCTAAAAGAGTGAAGTGATCTCGAAAATTATGGCATAGTTTTAGGTTTTGTTTTGATAAAAAATTCAGAAATAAAGTTGTGTTTGTGAAATTAAACAGAAAAGTTGAATATATTTTGACTAGATTTTTTTTCCATTAAGTAGGTACGGGATCTCCGGTCATGCGGGGCCCCCGAAAGCGCAGAGTTCTCAAAACATTGAAATTGAACTCGATAAAATAATACATTTTCATGAAATATTCATCTTATATCTTGACAACTCGATTTATCATGGACACTTATAATTTAAGTAAATAGGTTTTAATAAATATTTTTATTCTTTGTAAGAAAAAAAATATTTATTATAATAGTTTGCCTCCTTGTAATATCTTAGAGACAGCACTTAGGATTTTCGCGAAAGTTAAATGTGTTGAGACTGCATTCCGATAGATATTTGTGTCAGTACATAAATGTATAAATGTTTTAAAGTTTCGAAGGCACATTCTTTAAGAGCACATCATGCATGTCTTGAAGAGATTGTTCCAAAGCATTTCTGTATTTGTTACAATCGGTGTCTGGATGTTCGACGAATGCTGCCGTGGCGAAATTTATATCGTTATCTCTTGGATTATAACATGTGGCATATCCATCAGGCACTAGAGGTCCATAACACATAAAACCATCGCATTTGCAAGCGACCTGAAATGAACAGAAAGTAAAAAAGTAATATTTAAACTCTGAAGTGGAAATTTGTAAGATTGTTTAATATTTGTAGATAATATGTGTATCGGCGTATATAGGTACTTGTATATTTCTAAAAATCGATAACATGACAATGTGTCAGTTGTCTATTTAAATCAACTGTGTAATCGCGAAATGTACAGGTATGTACGTCTAGTTGGGTTAGACAAACATTACGTACTGTGCAATTATTGCAACGCGCAATATAAACATGTTCAGGCTAACATATTGAACCTAAACTTAATAGATTTTATAAGCTTTCGCAGGGCACTGCGAGCTCTCTGCGTATCTATCAGATATGTTTCAGCCACAGGCTGCACGTATAAAAAGACCAACAGTATGTCTTAAACATAAATTTACTTTTACCTGTGCAGTACAGCGTGCAAACCTACAGTGCCCCGCGTTCCCTTTGAAATTTGCAATATCCACATCATCTGCGAGGGCCTCAGTAACCCGGGACGCTGGGTTTTTAAACTGCGTCACTCTTTTGAGAGCACTGCCGATCAATGTGACCTGAGCACTTAACTCTATTATCTCACTCTTAGTCGTGGTGTACGAAATTTCTAAAATTTAGAAGCGTCAGTGCGTAATTAACAGAACTCACCTGACTAGTAGAAATTCTCATATACGAGCTTCTCTTGAATCCAGGATCAGAATATATTTGTGGTATTTCAATGCCATTTTCGATAGCAGTCAATTTTAATCCTAATAAATGTCTATCGACACCCAATCCTTGAAGTGCCTGTAATTAAAATTGAATGAGGTCAATTATTCTGTTTAGACTCTGCAATGTTTTTAGAAAGAGGTAGGGATGGAAAATTATTATTTGATGTAGGTCGATACTTAACCCGAATGTCAAGGGTAAATTAAGCTAACAGTTTAACCCAACATATCCTTTGAAACGTTGGTTTTTTGAAAATATATATAGAACGAACGAATTAAATATATTATAATATTTGCCCATTTTCATTATGGCTAGAAGGAACTTAAGAGTAGAGTCTTATCAGAACTTCGATCGTGATTTATGCATTAAATTGCCAAATCTGGCGTTCTTAATAAAAAAAAAGCTGAAAGCTTTTGACAGTTTTGGAACAACAAACTATTTCATAAAAGATAAAGTTCAAATTCAACTCATACTTTATTATTGCCTTTTGAATACAATTCTCATTCAAAAATCACTTAAATAAAATATACAATTCTAAAACAAAGAAAATAAGAGTTTATTTACAATAAACATGGCGCATAGCTTAAAAATAAAACAAATACGACTCTATTATAATAAATAGTATAGGTCTGCGTCACAGCCACGCAAAACGACCAGCGCTCAAATCTTAGTGGAGCTTGGTTCAGGTTAGTTCGAATTAAAAATTCAAGCAACTGTAGTAAACTCATTCTTAATTAAAACGTACATCATCACCTAACTGGAATCTGGCTGCCAAAAACATAAGAATTTCAGGGGCTCCGAGCTAACCACTCTTCAACCACTTAGGTACTCCATCTCGTTTCCTCTTCAATCACCCTACGTAACAGAAGAGCTGACGAGATGGAGTATTTGGTCATGGATGTGCGACCCTGGCGGAATAAACGCGAGTGTTTGGCGGTTAAAAGCTTAAAGAATCTATATAAATATAATTTTACCTGGACTGTGTAGTTTTTATGAGAATTGATAGCATCTTTCAATGCAGAAATTTTCTCTTTTGGGCTGCTTTGAGAATTAAGCATCGTTTTCGCAAAATCTATGGATTCTATTGAGCATGATCGTATGGTTTCTGTTCGTCCCCCGACATACATCCTCGTTGCTGCCGATTCATAGTGAGCTCCAGGTACTTTGTGTAACCTAAAAAAAGTTAAAGGTGGACCAAAAACTTATGTAGCTACAGGAAAATGTTCTTGAGAGACTATTATTAACTATTTGTTTATTGAAATTTTATGTAAAGTAGTAGCACAACACCTCAGTACATAGGCGGTAGGTGTAGATGTAGAGACCAATCAACATTTGGATTACGCTCGGCATTGGCTACTCAGTGAAAAGAAAAATTTAAATATAGAACCTAAAAACATTACAAAAAAAAACTGAGTTAGTAACAAATGATCCTGATCGTAATAAGAATTCAAAAAAGTCTTAAAAAAAACGTACACCAAGAGCTATACACTAGAAAAACGAATCGAAAAATGTTATCTTACAAAACATTTCAGCAAGAGAATTCTAATAAATTCTAATTTTAAATTACCGAGTTATGTTTAAATTCTCTCACTGAACTGTGTAGGTATCACTGTGGTTTATTTATAAGTGGTAAATTAAGTTCTATATTGCTCGCTACCATGAAACGTGCCCCATTATATAGAAAATCAGAAAAAGCATTGATAATATCGTACCTGTAGAAGGCTAGTTGCATTGCCATCTGTAGATAGCTATCTGGACTTAACTTTTGCGACTTGATGAAATTCTTTCCATACTTGTCATACTGGAAGCAGTTCAATTGTAAGTTTTGAACTAACCTGAAATTTTAAAAGCTATCATTTCCAATACCCAGTTATTTATTCATTCTATTTCTTAGTAACTAAGTAAGTACAGAATCTGTGGTTAGTTACCAAGACGTTGTGTTAGAACAGCATTATCTGATATAGTATCCTACATTGAATTGTCAACCTAATACACCTATACATTGGATTGTTAATTCAATGTATCCTATTTGGATGTTCGTCGTTGCGGCAGCGCTGGTTTTCTTAGAGAATAGCACCACTGAGCGTGGACTTAAACAAAACAAACTCACCCGTCCAAATTCTTCTTGGCATTGTCAATCATGCGACTAACATCTGCGGTCACATTAAATTTCAACTGAGTCGGTGGTTTAGGACTCGATGATACCGTCTCGGAAGCTTTATTTTGTTCACTGAAACACATAAAGATGTCATTAGGGTGACTGGTAATTAGTGAACGATACTTAAACACGTGATTGTAGTCATGATAACAAACAACTTTTACTATGGGACCAAACCTGAAACCGCGAAAAAAATATTCCAAGTTCAGTACATTTTGACCAGTTAGGCGAACATAAATGTACTGAACTTGGCAGATTTCTTTCGCATAAAAAAAGAAAAAAAAAACTTCAAAGAAAAAAGAAGCTTTAGAAAGAAATTCAAAGCTTGAGAAAGTCTAGAGTTCTAATAGAATTAATAAACAAAAATTACAAGCCAGTAGCTAACATCCTTAACCAAATAGTTACTGAAAAAGATTTACTGATTTAGTTTTCTAATTATGAAAATTTAAATAATGTCAAATTATTAAGAAATTATTGGTTAATATTATGATCATTTGTACTGATTTAACTTCCTTTTATCATTAAAATAATAGCGTATTCTAATAGAAGATCATTCCCTTTAACATGTACCCACAGTTTAAAATTTAAATTAAAATAACTTTATCAGTTTTTTACAAACATTTTAAAAAGACCATAAATCTCGGCGCACGAGCGTCGCAAATTCAGTCGTTGAATAATATCACACATTACACGCTCGCGCGCCGAGTTTTGTGGTATTTATTCAAAATTGATAAAACTATTTTAACTTAAATTCCAAAATCTGTGCCTCACAAGGAAAAAACGGAACTCTTATAGGATCATTTTGTTGTCTGTCTGTCTGTCAAGCCTGTCTGACGCTTTTCTAGGAACGCGTGGAGATATAGAATTGAAATTAAAACCATATCATATATACTCAGGTCTGCGATCCCTACAAGCTGTGATAAAATCAAACTTCTAAGTTAACGGGAAAAAAAAGATACGGCCGTTTATGTCGCAAAAAACATATATATATATTTCCATTCTGTCTACAGCAAAGAGAAGCCCAGGTTGGATGTGGACAGGGCAATAGCGGAGGCGGGAAAAGGTAACGGAGCAGCGCGGATTCATCTCGACAGGGTAAATATAGATGACGTAATGGGTGCGCTTCGGCAACTTAAGCCGAAAACCTCGTCGGGGCCTGATGGACTCCCGGCATTTGTGTTTAGGGATTGTCGTATGGTCCTGGCGGAACCGCTGTTGCATATCTTCAACATTTGCCTTGCATCTGCAGAGTATCCAGAGAGGTGGAAGATGACCCGGGTCATACCGGTACCGAAGGGAGGTTCGGGTACAAAAGTGGAGGAATACAGACCAGTTGCTGTACTCTCAACGCCGGCAAAGCTACTCGAATCCGTTGTTCAAAAAAATATACACCTTCAAGTGCGCTCGCAACTTGCAGACGCGCAACACGGATTCCGACCGGCAAGAAGCACCACTACAAATCTTCTCAGCTACGTAGTAGAAGTGGTGCCCACCGTGGACAGTGGAGGGCAGGTGGACGCCGCATACTTCGACTTTAAAAAAGCCTTCGACTTAGTTGATAATGACGTGTTGCTGAAGAAGTTGGCAGCTGTCGGGTTCACCCCACATCTACTTAACTTCTTTGCAAAGTATATGAGAGATAGGCAGCAATATGTGGAGTATGCAGGACACCGGACGCGGCCATATTATACCAGATCTGGCGTAAGCCAGGGAAGCAATTTAGGCCCATTGGAATTCGTTTTGATGGTAAATGACCTGCCGGATGTCATACAAGAGGCTAAATGTCTGTTGTTCGCGGACGACCTCAAGTTATCTCTCGCTGTGAGAAACACGGAAGATTGTGAAACACTGCAGAGAGATATAGACAGAGTCGTTAGCTGGAGCAAGCAGAATGGGTTGCAGTTCAATGTGTCGAAGTGCGCGACTATCTCATTTTCACGGGCGCGCGCACCTATTCAGTATAAGTACACGGTGGATGGAGTTGAGTTGACCAGGGTAACGGCTGTGAGGGATTTGGGTGTTCATTTTATTACTGAGCTTACGTTTCGTGATCATATACTCAAAATTTGTAAAAAAGCATACAGGAACTTGGGGTTGGTTCTTCGGATGGCTAGAGGCTTTACAAATATAAAAGCTATTATAGCTTTATATAATTCTTTAGTTAGGAGCCAACTAGAATGTAACGCAGTTATCTGGGCCCCACATGAGACTAAATATAGCCTCATGTTGGAGCGGGTGCAAAATAAATTCATTAGATTTATTTACATGAAGCTGTACGGGGTTTATCCTTTTTATCCGCTAATGTATCCTACTCTGTTTATCCTAGGTATGGTCGGATATAATGAACTGAGGGTCAGGAGGGAACTCACACTCGCAACCTATATCTTTACGGTAATTAGGGGAAGGATACACAATGCGGATATTTTGGCTAGGGTAGGTTTGTGTGTGCCGGACGGGTACGCGACACGTCGGCGGCGACCGCGCCTGCTGGCGGTGCCGCGCGCGCGCACTAAGTTGCTGAGCGAGGCGCCTCTGACGCGCGCGCTGCGCACGCTCAACCTCATAGCTGAAGACGTGGATATATTTTATTGTACTCTGAGTGAATTTACTAAGATAGCACTTTTTAAAATTTGTTACGGTTAAGATAATTTAATAAATCTAGTTTATAATTTAGTAATAAGAAACCTCAATATCGATTTGGATTAGTCTGTAAGGATATTGCTGGGAATAAATAAATAAATAAATAAATAAATAAATAAATAAATAAATATATTTCGGCACTCTCAAAGGAATCAACATTTATAGGGTACTTCCCGTTGACCGAGAACCCTGAAATTTGGCATGAAGCTAGGTCTTATAGCACAAGTATATTATATAAATCTGAAAACTAAAAATTAAGACGCGTCACAAAAAAAAAAATTGTATTCGAAAAAATCTTCCGAGACTCGATTCGGGAATTGAAGTACCTATTGAACTATTTGCATTGCATCATTTCATTCTGCTTGTTGCCTCGATTAAGAGCGTACGTGTTTCGTGTCGGCTGGTTATTATTTTTTCTATTGGTCGATTAACTGCAATTTTAATTCTCTTTCACTCCTTAAGTGTTTATATGGACGTGCCCCGCCTTGTGGGTGGATCTAGAGTGAGATAACTAATAATTCAACAACACATCTTAAAATCCCAACGGTGACACTACGAGTGATTAGTCCGAGGCTCGAACCAGCGACCACAGGCGAGCGGAGGTGGGGTGTCGCGTTCTTGGCTACTGAGCTACGCGTTTATCTGGACTCGACGGCGAAACAAGCGAACCGCTCACCCGAGCAGTGACGGCTACGAGTGCTACGACGACGTCACAGTGCTACGCGCTCGGTCATCGGCTACGCGGCGCTCGCCACAGTCTAGAGGTACATTTGCATGACGAGTGCTACGCGACATATCGACTACGCATTGCTTAGCTGTTTTACGTTCTTACTGGGAGAAATTATCGCTTACAATAGTATACTTCTTTCTCTTGCTGCTTTGCTACTATGCTTCATTCTCCACCGAATAAACAAAAAAATGAACCAAGTACTGAGAGCGTTCATACACAGTTGTCTCCGAATATAACCAGATCTTTGAGTGACTCCAAATTTACTAATAAAAATCGGGGTCTGAAGCGTCCGTGGTTTGACGAGAGCATGGCTGACAAGCTACAAGAGTTCAAGCAGGAAATAAAGGACATGCTCTCGTCATGGAAGAGCGACCAGGATCAAACCATTGCAAAAGTTATGGCAGAACAGACAGCTTTAGTAACAAAATTAGTGGCTGAGCTAAAACTACAGAATTCGGAAATACGCCAAACAAATATTGAAATCGAAAAGTCTTGCGCTGCTGTCAGTGCTCTTTATGATGAGATGAAGTATCAAATGAAGCAGCTTCAGGATGAGTTCAAAGAATACAAGAATTATACAGAATCTTTGGAAAAAACTGTTAGGGATCTTCAGTACAAATCGCGATCATCAAGCATCGAGGTGCGGAATATCCCTTGCTATGATAAAGAGTCTACAGCTGACCTCACCAATATCGTTACTGCTATTGGAAGCACAGTTGGCCTTCAAATCTCTCCACCAAGTATACGCGACATTTACCGTGTTCCAGGAAACTCGGATACAAACAAGCCGATTATTGCGGAGTTTACAAGTGTGCTTATCAAAACCGAATTAATTAGTCGAGTACGCGGATTTAATAGTAAGCAACCAAATAAGGAGAATAAACTTAATTCTGAGCAGCTGGGTTTAAGTGGTGAAAAGCGAGCGGTGTACGTCGACGAGCACCTACCAAGCTCCACGAAGAAGCTATTCTTTTTGGCCAGAGAGTATGCAAGAAAGCACGATTATAAATTTTGCTGGACGACTAACGGCAACATTTTTCTGCGCCAACAACCTGGGCACAAACAAGTACTGGTCAAATCGGAGGCTACTCTCCGGGATTTACAAGGCAAAAAATGACTATTACGTCAATCCATTCCACTGAATATCAAATTTGCTTTTTCTCGTAATGTATTTCAATTTATGATCCCTAATTTGTTAATTAATATTTTAATTTGTATTATGTTTCTACGTCTAATAGCCACACTTCACACTTTATACTTCACGAACACACATTTATTAGGTTATAATAACCCAAAACTCACACTTTCAAATCCTTTGTACATTTTTAACACACCAACACTCACCAGACGCTTTATACGAATGTTAACCATAAAATTATACCTTAAATTATTTGTCCTCTTTTTACATATCTCTGACACCATGCACAGTTGTCCAGTTTTGTATACAATTAATATTCCAAATGGCTAACTTGATTAATGATATCATATCTGACTTAGACAATATTACTGTAGCTAAAGCTTATACTTGTGATCCGGAGGATTGCTCAAAATACTTAAAAAAATCAAATAGCTCTATTAAAATTCTTCACATCAATATTCGTAGCATCAAAAAGAACTTCGATGAACTCCAAACGTTACTGACCCTAATTAACGTAAGCTGCGACGTGCTGATCTTAACTGAATGTTGGTTAAATAAAACCTTAACCCTTCCTGCACTAGACGGATATGATTGCCA
This sequence comes from Leucania comma, assembly GCA_958295575.1. Lineage (NCBI taxonomy): Eukaryota > Metazoa > Arthropoda > Insecta > Lepidoptera > Noctuidae > Leucania > Leucania comma. The sequence goes on from OY282468.1 coordinate 12,918,198, forward strand.
TTCTACGAAACAAAATAATAACCAGAATGAAGGAGTGGTATTATATATTAAAAGTAACATTCAGTACACCATTAATGAACCGGTATTTAGTAATGCCAATTGCCTAACCTGCCAAATAAATGGCAAGTTGGCAATTATTGCTTTGTATCGTTCACCGTCATACAGAACCAAAGCAGAATTTGATAGTTTTCTAGACAGTTTGGACGGTATTCTCAGCTCCATGAACAAAATGAACAGCATTTATCTTGTCGGCGATGTTAATTTAGATATTAAATCACCTGACACAGATGAGCGCTGCATTAGTTATTTAACTTTAAACGCAACACATGGTCTATTACCCGGTCATTACTTCCCCACAAGATTAAATAGCTGTATAGACCATGTTATTTTGAAATCGAATAAAACGACGAACGTGTTTGTTTTGGAATCCTACATCACTGATCACTTACCTCTGCTTGTAGAAATCCATATTACAGGATCGGTAAAACGGAGTGTTCCTTCTTACCAAGTTCAGAAAGTTAACTACGCCAATGTTAAAAAAGACATAGACAGTGAAGACTTCTCTCAGGTGCTAAATACGAATGATCCTAATACAGCAGCTACCAATTTAATTAATATAATCCAGACTGTCCTAAAAAAACATACAATTTTGACAAACGTTCCCAAAAAAGAAAGAAACCTCAAACCCTGGATTACTCCAGGTTTGTTGCGTTGTATTCGTCATCGCGACAAACACCATAAAAAGGCTTGTAACTTACCTAATAGTGATATCTTACAGATTTCATATAGACGCTACCGGAATCATTGCAATGGGCTACTTAGAAAGCTTAAAACAACGTACCAAAAGACTGAATTGGAAAAAGCTAAGCATAACCCAAAATCACTGTGGAATAAAATAAAAGATATCACCAATACCAGGAAAAATACGTCTCCCCCTCTAGAGCTTTTAAAAACTCTTCCTAACCCAAATGCCGCAGCCAGTCAGGTGTGTAAGTTTTTTGCCACCATTGGTAAAAAATTGGCTGCAAACATAGATCCCACTGTACTTCCGCATATCCCTCCACCCAAACAGTCTCTGCCAAACTCTTTTGTCATACTGGAGGTCGATAATGCCGAAGTCGAATCTACCATTATGAACCTAAGACAAGACAGTGCTACTGGGTGGGATGGGATCTCTTCTAGTCTTTTAAAATTATGTAGAAAAGCCCTTGTACCTCTTATAACGCATATTATCAATACCTCAATAACAAATGGATTATTTCCAGAAGTGTTCAAAAAAGCCTTGATACACCCAATATACAAAAGTGGTGACAGAGACTGTGTAAACAATTATAGACCAATATCTATCCTCTCGGCGATGTCTAAGGTTATGGAAAAATTGATCAGTAGCCGCTTATTAAGCTTTCTATATAAACACGAAATCATAGCGCGGAACCAATATGGTTTTAAAAAAGGTGTTTCGACAGAAGACGCAATCACTCATTTAACCGAGTTCGCCGCTAGGAAAATGGATCAACACACAAAATGTTTAACAATATTTTTAGACTTAACAAAAGCATTTGACACAGTCTCTGTTCCCACACTTCTATCTAAGATGGAAGATGTGGGGATTCGCGGCAAAGCGTTGGAATTTTTTGGAAGTTACCTTCTAAATAGGAAATTGAGTGTTAAGATCGGCGCATGCGTTAGTGAGGAGGAAATTGTCACCTACGGAGTTCCACAAGGTAGCGTGCTTGGCCCAATTTTGTTCTTAATATATATAAATGACATTTGCACGCTGCCTCTCTCTAACTCAAAAATCTTCACATACGCTGATGACACAGCTATTGTGGTGTATGGTGATTCATGGATTAATGTGAAACATCACGCTGAATTGGCTCTAAGAATGGTTATGAAATGGTTACAATGTAACCTTCTCTCACTCAATTTGGGAAAAACGAATTACATACCCTTCTCTATTGGCTCTAGAACCAAAGCTCCAACTGACTTTACAATAATTGCACACACATGCTCAGAGTATCCTTCGTGCACTACATGTACTTGTACAATGATATCTCGAGTCACCAATACGAAGTACCTGGGTGTCATAATTGATGACAGATTAAAATGGCACTCTCACATTGACAGTCTAGCTTCAAAAGTCAGGAAACTCATATATATATTTAAGTTATTAAGACAGTGCGCAGATTTAAAAACACTCAAAATGGTGTATTTTGCTCTCTGTGAGTCCATCCTCAATTACTGCATTCCCGTCTGGGGTGGGAGTGGTAAGACGAAGATGCTTGGGTTGGAACAAGCGCAGAGAGCAGTGCTGAAAGTGATGTTGTGCAAGCCGTATAGGTTCCCTACTTCCGAATTATACTCGGACTGTGGGGTACTCACTGTGCGGCACACGGATATCGAGGGATATGCCTTGGGGGCGTGGCACGTGGCGCCTCGATCTGGGCAAACAACCCATATAATCGAACAACGGCTGTACGCTTCATTCATTCGCTTTGCAATTGCGTACAGGGTACTACTGATGCGTAAAAAACCAAAATGCCGAGTTGTGCAGTAATTATATTCAAAAATAGGTCACATATCATCAACCTGAAGACAAATGGCGTATCCTGCCACCGGTAATTAAACAATAAGTCACTGTTTTATATTTTAAATCAATTTTTAAATATTTCACGAACTCAAGTTCGGAACGACACGAACTAGACCGAACTAGTCCGAATCTTCCCGAACGCAATGACCGCAATGACCGTTCAAGATTTAGAGAGGTGCAATCGAGTGCGTGAGGCTGATTTTATCGATATGCGTATTATTCGCAGTTCAATATATTTTTTTACATTTCTATGAATATTGTCGTATTACGTGTATAGTAAGAGTTAAATTAGTTATTGAATAAATGTTTTTTGAACGAAATTAAGGTATTGTTATTTCAATACCCGTGAACTTAAATTGACATTATATCAAAAATTATAGTACAATATGATAAGTAGCACGATAAACAAGTATAATTTTATACAGTTATTTATTTTTGGTCAAAAGTTACAATATTTTATGTTCGCTATGCAAAACTATTAAATCATTATTTTTTTAAATCTGGGTATTTGGTGTTTTCGTACGCCCTAGTTGTAGTGGAGCTGGACCAGCATTGATCCAAGCATTTTTATCTTGATATAATTCTTCAACTTATAATAATATAATTTCTATTCCAACTCCTTCTGTTTTCTTGCAGTACGACTGTGTAACTCACTTCCAGCAAAGATTTGTGATGAAAAAAATATCTTTTTTTTGCGATTCGGAAAAGTCTTTGAGAAATTTTGGAATTGAACCATTTACATAGGTAAATTTATACGGAATCCTTGGTGCGCGAGTCGGATTCACACTTGACCAGTATTTTTTTGTTAGATGTATTTATTTTGAGTAGTTAGTGTGAGTTATTTCATCATAACGAATTCGATCCTGTCAGCATCAACTACCTACAATTTGTTTAAAATGAAAACGAGTTTGCTAGATGACGCTATTTTGATTCCATAGAAATGTATGTTAACGCTAGCGAGTTTGAATACGTGTATAAAATTTACCTAAATGTTTAAACCAACTCGGAATGTAGGTAGTCACATAAGATTAAAATCATATAGTTAAGATTAAAGTAATATATTGTTTAATATTAACAGCATGATATTTAACAGAGAACGTTCCCTTGAACCGGTAATACGATATAAAAAAACTAATTCCTATTTTATTTTATAATCATTACTCACTTTTCGGATAAGTATATAAAAAAGAAATTATTTAAAGAAAATTAGACGAAGTAATTATATTACAAGAATATGCTGAAATTAAATATCGATAACAATTATCGACAATCGGTTCGATGCTCTAATTGCCTGCGTGTGCATTGAATGTTTCTGTGCTTACAAGCGAATGCCCCGCCCATTCTATTTATGTGTGCTATTAGAAATTGATTTAGTGTAGCTGCTTTCTTCTTAGTGTGCGTGTACAAATTTTGAGTGTGTGTCGTAAATACACTATTTATGAATGTTGTAATTATTTTGGTGGGAGATAAGCGGTTGCGCAAGGATTTCTTATTACTTTGCAATGAAGGCATATCTCCGGATATCTATGGTGCGGCAACTTTTTGTGCTCCAAGCCACCCTTCGTACACATCATGGCATCCCCCCACCAGACCCTACCAAACGTAGGGCAAAAATCACATGTCCAGCAATACCTCACAAAACAGCTTTTGCTGGCCGTCAGCTTTATGTTCTGGGTTCACTTATTTACAGGAAAATTAGCAAGAACCTTCAAATAAATCACCTGAACAAGCATGAACTTAAGAAGAGGTTGAAACTCTGGTTATACGATCAGGACTATTCTCGTACTGAAGATTTACTTACGTTCCAACGCTAGTCCTAAACATGAAACACATGAAAACATGTTCATGTGTGCGTGATTGCACACATGAACCCTACATACACACGCTACATACGCAATAACATGCTCACACACATTATCACACCCATACAAAAACACATTAACCCATACACACCCTCACACTATACACCATTTTATTTTTATTTTATTAAAAATTGTATTATTTTAAAATAGAAACTCATTCTTATATTACTTGAGGCTAGACTTACATCCTACCTACTGTAAACACACCAAAAAGGAACAATAGTATACGAAGTAACAGCAGAACACTGACTCCTAAGTCACAGGTCTCACCTAGAGATGGGCGGTGGGTAAATACCCATCGGGTATTTACCGGGTAAATACCCAATTTGGGTATAAACAGGGTTTTTACCCGGTAAATACCCAAAAGCATGGGTATAAACTATAAACACTTTATGGAACGTTTTATTTAATAAAGTTTAGGTGAATTTTAGCCCGTTTAGGTATTTTTAACACATTCATGTTATAAGTTCGGCTACTTTCATATGTTTTTCGTTTCATAGCCTGATTAAATTGCTTTATTAACTGATAATAACTAATTTTAGCAGAAATGTAAAATTTCTTAACTGATTTGATGAAGTTTCTCTAGAGTAAATGACATAATATAGGGTGACTGGTAATTAGTGAACGACACTTAAACACGTGATTGTAGGCATGAAAACAAACAACTTTTACTATGGGACCAAACCTGAAATCGCGAACTGGTCAAAATGTACTAAACTTGGCTGATTTTCCTCCTTATATAATGTTCTTTCATTTAATTTGGAATCGGAACTCCCTTTTTAGGGTTCCATAGCAAAATGGCAAACAAAACGGAACCCTTATGGATTCTTCATGTCTGTCTGTCCGTTCGTCCGTATGTCACAGCCAGTTTTTTCCGAAACTATAAGAACTATACTGTTGAAACTTGGTAAGTAGATGTATTCTGTAAACAGCATTAGGATTTTCACACAAAAATAGAAAAAATAAAACAATACATTTTGGGGGTTCCTCATACTTAGAAGTTAAGTTTATTTTTTTTATGGTTTAAAAAATAACAGGTAAATAGGTATCATAGTAATCAATGTTATTAAATCAATTTATAAACACGCATTTTAATACTCAAAAATGAATAATATGAATTTGCTTAATTTTTTAACACTACCAAACGAAGATGATTTTTATCGCTGGCTATTTGTTTTTTTTTTTTTTGCTTAATTTACACGGTTCTATATTTTTTTTGTCTTAATTAGGTACATCTAAGAAATATTCCGTGGTTTTATTGTTTTACATGACATAAAATATATATTTCTATATTTTTTCATCATGATTACAGAATTAGACCCTGATAAAAAAAAGCTTCAAAGTGTTAATGACGTACTTCTATTACAAAATACTTAAATTACTTTCTTTGGTATATCTACTGTAGTTTAGTACGAGTATATTTTCTAAGGTTTAACGTAAATTGTATTGCATTCAATTAAATATACTTATACCTATGAATACAATATATTAATATTTCCAAAACCAGTTTTAGTCGTTAGCACCAGCAAAATTTTGAATCCTGATCCAAAATGAAACAGTATGAGATATCACTTCTACGTGCGCACTCTTTAGTAACTCAAAAAACAAATGGAAGTAGTAAGCATAATACGTATACGCGGAGAGAACGCGAAGAAGCGGGAAGGGTTGATGTGCATATTTGTAAGGATTGAGGGACCACTGGCCAGCTAAATGCGCCTACTGACGGACTTATTTTATCAATTGAAAGTCAACTTTAGAAACTTTAACGTAAGATTGAAACGCCGTGAGCTGCACCACGTCAGCATTTTTTTCAATATTAATTTTAATCTTATACGCTAATGTAGTAGATTTTTAGTTAATAACAAAGTATCTTCATCGTCACTAGTTCTGAGAATATGCGCGAGTTTGCCAGATTTTAGTTCTTCATCTTACATTCTCAAGAGTTTGATGATTCACGTTTATTTAATGTATTTTATCAATAAATATTTGTTACGACATGCTGTGATATTCAAATAGTCTTTAATTTAAAACTACTATAATCAAATGTAATATAAACCACCTAATTTAATACGTAAAAATACAGACGTACAATTTTTATATGATTTGTTAGTAGAAAACTATTCTTTGCTGACATCATTTACACTTCATGCATAAAACACATTTGATAAACATTTTTTATTGCTTAAAGTGTATAAAAGACTTAAAACAATAATGAAAATGAAAATACCCACCATTTGGGTATTTACCCGGGTAAAAACCCTGCATTTGGGTATTTTGGGTATTTACCCGGTATTTACCGGGTAGAAACCCATCTCTAGTCTCACCTAGTTTAGGAGGCAGGGTCCTAATATTAGAAAATACCTTCCGAATTTAATGTACCTATGTATGTAAGTCTTAACATTGTGTATAAGGTAAAATTGTTTCAATAAAGTTATTATTATTATCAGCCTTATATTGTTCCCACAGCTAGAAATCAGGCCTCCACCACGCCGGCCCAGTGCGGATTGGTGCACGTCACATGTCTTCGAATTTTTGTTTCTAGGACATGCCGGTTTCCTCACGATGTTTTCCTTCACCGTTTTTGAGAGCAATGGTGATGAAATAAATTACACAAAGTAATGCGCCTGGCTGGGTTTGAAGCCGCGACCTACAACTCGTAAGTCGGGGTCGTTACCACTCGGCCACCATCGCTCTCTGAGAACTATTCACATATAAATTAGTTAGTACGGAACTAATAGCCAAAGCCAAGATAATTAGCCAAAAGAAATTTTCGACTTTATTTTTCATTCTGAGCTGCATTATCATATAGGTTTTCCTGAAATGTCCGGATGGTGATTAGAATATTAAAAATCAAACATATACAAGGTTAGGTTTAGCTTAGCACTTGGCATACACTGCCCGGAGGACACGGTCGAAGTGTGCCCCGCATGGGCAGAGCATCGCCGTGTTCTCGTGAGAGCGATCGGCAGCAGCGATCTCTCGCAACAGGCCCAGGTACGGGCCATGGTCCGGAGTGAGGAGGGATGGCAGGCCGTCGCCTCCTTCTGCGAAGCAGTAATGCTAGCAAAGGAGGAAGACGCACGCGAGAGGTAACGGCCCTCACGGCCCAGCCGCCGCGGGGATTCCGATTCCGATCCTGATTTCCAGCCAACGTAGGCGCGGGCTTGCGGACGGCGAGCTATGGGTAGCACGCTGTCCGACCTTCCGGTAACCATACGGACCAAGCCCAGGTCGTCAACGGCGCGCACTGTTCCCGCGCGCCTCAAGGAGTTGTCAGCAAACTGTAGAGACCCAGCCTGCTAGCTGCAAGCAGGCCGGGTCGAAGCCTACTGGGGCCAAGGGTTTGTTTCCGAAAGGAAAGCCCGGCCCTGGTATCTAAGGCCACGAAGGAACGGGGTGGGTTTTTAGTCAGTAAGAGTCTGACACTATCTCCCGCTCCGCCCAAGGGCGGGAGATGTCATTAAATGATTTTACCCACCACCAAAAAAAAAAAAGCGCTTGGCATACGACCACACAGCTATGCCCATCATTAGGTGCCTTTTTTAAGGTGGGAAATCATCCAATGACTTCTCCCTCTCTAGGGCGGAGTGAGAGGGTGAGTCAAACTTTTACTGACTAAAATCATACCGATGTTTCTTCAGTTGACCTTTGTATTCCAGGATCATGGGTTTCCGTTTCAGAAGTTTTCGATTTTTTTTTGTAGTCAGGTTGGAGTTTTTGAACTTAATTTTTTATACATACATACATGGGGCCCCGTTACAAATTTCATCTAATCTACTGCCTACTGACCATAATGTATTTCGATCTTAATTGGTACTTGCTTAAAAAATATTTTTCATGCTTTCTCAAGTTTTTTTTTTTTTTTTTTTTTTTGGGTAGGTAAAATCATCCAATGACGAATCTCGCCCTTGGGTGGGGCGGGAGACAGTGTCAGACTTTTACTGACTAAAAACCTACCTTTCCATTCCTTGCCTTTATCCTGGGGCCTTTGGTGACAGTCTCACATAACCTTTGGCCCCAGTAGGCTTCGGCCCTGCTGGACCCCTACAGTTTGCTGACAACTCCTTGAGGCGCGCGGGAACGGAGCGCGCCGTAGACGACCTGAGCTCGGACCGGTCTGTTACCGGACGGACGGACAGCGAGCTACCCATTGCCCACCGTCCGCGAGCCCGCGCCTACGGTGGCCGGAAATTGGGATCGGAAACCCGGCGGCGGCGGCGGCGTGTCCGCCTTTGCCTAAGGCGGTCGGCCTCCTCCTTTACTAGCATTACTGCTTCGCAGAAGGAGGCGACCGCCTGCCACTCCTCCTCGCTCCGGAGCATGGCTTGAACCAAGCCCCGGCGCGAGAGATCGCCGCCGATCGCCCCCACGAGGACACGGCGCTGCTCTTCCCAAGCGGGGCACACCTCGACTGTGTGCTCCACCGTGTCCACCGGGCGGTCCGCACAGTGGCGACACCCGGGCGTCGTCTCCGCACGATGCTTTCTCAAGTAAAAAAAAAAAAAAAAAAACTCCTGACAGACGGATGAAAAGTAGTTTTACAAGAATTTCAGACCAATCTATAAAGCTTAGAGCACAGGCGTAGGATAGCCAGCCTTTCGGTATTCTATAGGATGCATTTTGGAGAGTGTGCGCGGGAATTGCATGACTTGATTCCGCCATCACCCTTCTACTATAGGACAACCCGACGTACGGCGAGTGTTCACCCTTACATTGTTGATGCGTCTACGGTCCCGACTAAGCATTTCGCCTCGTCGTTTAGCAATATTGCCGATCGAAGGATTGGAACAATTTGCCTGTTGCGGTCTTCTCTTTCAATTATAATGTAGGCTAGAGTGAATATGCTGTTAATAAACTAGTGCGCTTCGTCATCAACGATTTCATCATTCACTGCTTACCATCAAATAAGCAAGCACTAGTTTATACCAATTAAAAAAAACATTTTCCTTGGGTGGAACCCTAAAAAATACACATATTGCTTATCCAACTAAAAATATAAAACGAGTGCTTACATATACTTAATAATGAAATCCGTCAAAACAGCTATGGGTTGTCCTTCTGCTGGTGAATGTTCATAAGTGAGACCCGTTACGCCGTCAGCACCAACAATAAACTAGAACAAATAGTAAGAAAATAGATTTGTTTACATACTTCAAGTCATCACAAAGCAATAGGTATGTATGATTATCTACTCTGGCAACACACTTGAGCAACCGTTGCTCAACACTGTTCCCGCAACATTTAATGTTGCGAGATCTTTTTGAACTGAGTACTTACGTATTCAAATTAAAAGATTTATCCTACGGCGCATATGGCACCATTTTCTCCAAAATAACGTATTTTTAAACCCCGACTCAAGAAAATGTTATAAATTTGCCCACTATGTGTGTGCCTGTTCGTAGCTGTTAAACAGCTGAACCGATTTGGATGTTTTTTTTTTATTTGAAAAGAGATTTTCTAGCGATGGTTCTTAGAAAAAATGAAATTATGAAAATCTGTTCAGCCTTTTATAAGTTAGGTATATCAAAGTCGTAATTAACAACCGTATGTGTGCAAATATGGCCAAGTGGGGTATCAAATGTAAGGGTAGGTATAAAATATACATTACAAAACTCGGCTTTTGTATGGAAATGAAAATTGGTTCAATTTAGTACTTAAAAGTTATGGGGAGTGAAAGGACATGGTTCGTACTTTATATTAAAAAGTATAAAATACTAGCGACCCGCCCCACCTTCGCAGGGTGCAATGGCGATATTAAATATATTATGCATGTATTATACGTACTAGCTTTAGCCCGCGGCTTCGCTCTCGCTCTACCCTACTTTACCCTACGCTACCTTATACCAATAAATGAGCAGTATTTGGATTTTTTTTTTACTTAAAGGGATTAAAAATATCCTATGTCCTTCTTCTAGTTCTAAGCTACCTTCCCACCAATTATCAGGCAGATCGGTTCAGCCGTTCTTGAGTTATAAATAGTGTAACTAACACGAATTTCTTTTAAATATGTAGATTAACCTTCCTCTTGAATCACTCTATCTATTTAAAACAAACTGCATCAAAATCCGCTGCACAGTTTTAAAGATCTAGGCATACATAGGGACAAACAGCGGGAACCGACTTTGTTTTTATACTATGTAGTGATAATGCACTCTTTACTTATAATCGCTGAATAAAGATTGCCAACTTATGTATATATCTAATCTCCAGTATATCTAATATCCAGCTTATCTAATCTTTACTGTGCGTTTTTAATAAGGGGATCAATGCATACATACCTGTACTGTTTTGTCGAACCAACGGTTGGCACCGTTACTTCGCGAGCCACCGCCATGTATTGTCTGCGCTCCAGCTACGTTTCTACGGGCATTTGCATCCTTACACTTCCATAAGTCAACAGCTCCATCCAAACAAAGAACAAAAAGACTCTTTTCTATGTCTTCTAAAGATTCTCGGTTTGTTTTGTCTGAAATAATGATAATTATACTTTTAATTTCCGCCAGAAACATACCCGATACTAAAACCGCCATTAGGGTAGTTTTAAAAACTAGTAATACCTATACAGATAGTTAGATCACATTTATACACGGCTAAAACGTGAAGGGTCGATCCATGAAACACTATTGATTTATGAAGCACATTTTTTCTAAAACTCGAATTAATATAAGCATGTACGAAATTAATTTGTTTAAGTAAACATCAGCTGGTCGAGTGCAATGACCTGTAGGTAGTTAGTACGCAACGACAGACAACTACCTATAGGTCATTGGACTCGCTCAGCTGTTGTTTACTTAAGGGAATCTTTTGTGATTTAGGGGCTCTCAGCATTTACTTGATTTTTAGGTGCGCCAAAAGTTTTTTGGTATAGATCTGGTATAGTGTGTTTCTCAATGAAAACCTCATAAGAAGCTAATAGCATAGCATAGCATCAGCCTTATAATGTTGCCATTGGTGGGTCTCTGGCCTCCTCTCTAGGAGAGGAAATGGGAAATAATCCACCGTCCGGGCCCAATGCGGATTGGTGAATGTCACATGTCTTCGAATTTATGGTTCTAGGGCCGGTTTCCTCACAATGATTTCCTTCACCGTTTTCAGAGCAGTGGTGATGAATTACATTACACAAAGTATTGCACCTGGCTGGGTTTAAACCCGCGACCTATAATTCGTGAGTTGGGGCCTTTACCACTGCTCAAAAAGTTACTATTTTTTATATATTTGTTGGCCAGATAAAGTTCAGCATACAGGTATACTCCTATCTCATGAGATAAGAGATAGCATACTATCCCTACGCGTAAAACCCATAATCCTTTTTTTTTAAATACTTAAATATATATTTTTTTTAGGATTCCGGGCTAGAACAGAAGTACCTATGGTTGTTTTGGCTGTCTGTCTATCACAGCTGCAAGAACTACTATCGCTATTAACTTTAAAGATGGGTCCCAAGCCTTTGACTCCAAAGGTAAGGTAGTTGCTAGGAAACCGGCGTTCTTGAAAAAGTCCGGCGGTACTTCACACCGGGACAGCTTTACTTAGCCACATATGGGCTGGTGCTACAAAATCCCATCTAGCAGTTTTGGACTCAGAGGAAAGGCGTACGAAAATGCTAATTGGTAATCCGGATTTCACAGGCATAGAGTAACCTGCAGCCTTTCGGTATTTTACAGAGGGTGCGCAGGAATTGTGTGATTAGATTCCGCCATCACTTTTCCACCATCGGAAAACCCGACGTATGGCGAGTAGGTACACGGTTAACACGTCTACGGTCCGGACTAAGCGTTTCGCCTCGTCTTTATAAAAATAATCAATTCATTTAGAATTTCCGCTGCTTTATCGGGAAGTGTTGCAACTGTTTCAAAATATTCATTTGCAAGTTTTGCCCTACTAACAAAGAAACAGTGCAAGTTAAACAAACGCTTCTAAATATTTTTATTTGGAATCTAACAGGGGACGACAGTAACTGAAAAGTGACCGGCCCCTGAGTCTGGCATTTGCTGACTATAAGATGACTTTTGACTATCGAGACCTTGATTTGGAGATTGGCTGCGACCCTAAGTAGCTTGACTTAGAATTAACAATTTATATTAAGATGGCTTACCGTATGTTGTAGGTACGTTTTAATTGTAGCCCTAGCAATCTTTGGTAGACTGATGGCGATGTGTACAGAATAGGCCCGAATATTAATTTTACGTGAAAGAAAGTTAAACTCGTGCTTTCGGGATCAAATTATTGTGATCTATGATCGCGACTAAATACGTACCTTTAGCGAGGAGTTGATAAGCTTGTGCCCAATTGTCACGATTTTCAGATGTTAGAATTCCAATACCCTCATTATTTGGCGAATTAGAAGATTCAACTACTTTTTTCAATTGTTGAATAATTTGATCTTCATTCAGTAATGCGTTGTCCTCGCCCCAGAGGTCTACATGAAATATCTAATAACAAAAACAACAAATAAGTGGATACCTACAATACACTTACGAAAGTGTGATCATTAAACCGAGGAAAAAAATATTACAGGTTTAGCACTGTGAGTGTCTCAAACTTTAGTGAACTTTTCGACAAGGCCAACATCACTTGGTACGAAAAGGTCAACAACTATCACAGAATTCACCGATGACGGAAGTCTTGTCTGCTTATTAAATGTTTGAATTCATGCCTGTTTTAAGATTTTAAAATACTAATTCTCAATATTGGATAATAATTTATGCATACATTTATCCTATTACCGATTTCCATGAATGAAATCGGGACTAATGATGAAATGAAGATCATACCTATTGATTTATTCCTGTTGGTCTTTAAATTATAGTGGTAGTAGGTAGGTACCTAATATCTATTAGTTTTATCTTGTCTCACTTGAAACAAAAACTCGACGCGTTCAAAAATTTCAAAAAGTAGCGATGTTACTAGCGGACATCTCTAAGTATAAAATAAAAATCAAATACATCTTACATTGTTGTTATGGATGACGGTGACGTGCTTACTATTATTAAATGATAACTTGTCTCGTTTCTCGTGAGGTACTCTACATGTTCCAAAAATCTTTTTATATTGTCCCATATCCAGTGGATTCTTACCCATCATTTCTATGGGCATTTTGTCGCTAAAAATGAAAAAGACATAACGTACCTAATTACACATAAACAAAGTAATTATTTATAATGGAGGCTAAGCAAATCGTCATCTAACCTAATATTATTAGGATCAAAATATATATTATTATTATAACCATGTGGAACTGAAAATACAACAATAAATGAAAACACTGGCAACACTCATCATCATAAACAGCTTACTATGGGACCAAAACTGAAATTGCGAAATAAAAAATCAATTGATTAGTACATTTTTTTTAAGGTCGGTAATCATCCAAGGACTTCTCTAGGGTGGAGCGTGCCAACGTGTCAGACTTTTACTGACTAAAACCACATCTATGTTCCTTCCAAGGGCGTCGCCAGCAGATGTTCAAGGGGGGAGGGTATTGGAAGTATAGAGAATGGCAAAAAAAGTATGAATTGTAGTTACAGTCGAGAACTTTTAAAGCTGGAAATCAAGTGAAAACTTTAACATTGTAGTGCTAGAGTTGGTGGAATACCCACTAAAATATCCAAGAGGACAGTAGTCACCACAAAAATTCTTACCATAATAGTGCTAAATCTAGCTCTGAAAGTGCTAAGTTCGCAACACCAAAGGAAGCGCGTGGCGCCGGCGCGTTTTACTTGGGGGCTGTCCATTAAGCTTTTGAATACCGTAATTAGAGACACAATAGAAAGACAATAGGTATGCATAATCTGCTTTAATCGAATATTTTTAAGGTATAAAAAATATTTAGCATAACTATTGTTTGGCAGAATGTTTACGTGTCCGAATTTATGACGGCATACTTTTAACATGGCCGAATTTTATTTGGCATAATTACCTTTACGCATAATGTCGTTTCGCCGATTTACAAAATAACTTTTTGCTATTGGCGAAAAACTCATTTGAACTTGTTTCATTTGCCAAATGATTTATTTGCCACATTTTCACCACACCGAAATAAAATTTTACGATATGTTGGTCACAATCATAAAGATGGTTACTTGGTAGCATTGTCATTGTGTTATACATTAAATCAAAATAGTGTCATAAAAGTCGAGATGTGCTACAAAATTTATTGACAGAAATGAATCGCTGCAAAACCGACTTTACACAGTCGTCTGCCCTACCCCTAGAGTGTAATTAAATCCCGCGTAGGCACGGATGGGTAGGGCGGCCCGCGAGCTGAGGAGCAGGTGTGACGCTAAGCTCGCGTGGGGCCGCCCAAACCCCGCAGCGCCGGAGCCGTGACAGAAAAAATGCTTGCTGCATGCCTGCCTGCATGCTGTATGTCTACTGTATCTTGCATGTTTGCTTGCATGCTGCATGCCTGCTTGCATGCTGCATGCCTATTGCATGTTGCATGTCTGTTTACATGCTGCATGCCTTAACATTATCGATTAACATAACAATTACAATAAACATTATCGTAGCGATAAGAAAAGTATAGTGTTTAAAAATAGTGTAGATGAAACTACTTTAAACTCTCTAAGATATAACAGTTCAGTATTTTAATGACCGTAGATATGAAATTTATGCCAAAAGAAGAATCTACCAACGAATTTTCTGCGATGTGATGGTCCTGCTTTTTCATTATTATGGACATGAAGTTTGCCTTAAGACGATTCTGGCTAACAAAATTATTAGTTTCGAATGTATGAAATATGAGTGTATGCGAATCGATTTTTTGCGAAATGAAGTTTATGCTATCAGTTATTTAGTATGCAAAATGAAATTATGACATAAAAAGTTCTGCTATAAAGTGTAGACTCATGCGGACACCGGTGTCCTCTTGGGGCTTCACAGTTTAATCACGTGATTTTTTGGCATTTTTAATCCCCCCCCCCCTCCGTGATACATGGTGAGGTTTAAGACTACCCCCCCCCCCCCTGCTACATCACGTGTATTTTTTACTACCTACAAAGAATTATACAGATCACCTAGTTTAGACATTGTGCAAAACGTACAAGGTTAAACAATTTACGCATTAATTCAGTGCCAAAACAACAGAATAACGGACAGACACTAACAAGCTGAGTCAGAAAATACACGTAACGCCGCTTTTCGGTTCAGTATCGTGTGTTTGCCGAAAAAATAAATACACGTGATATATTACTACACACCCCCTCCCCCCTTGTGATATTTTGTGATTTTTTATGGTGGACAGCCCCTTGTTCAAATGTTCCTTTTGATTACTCGAGTTTTTATAAATGACAAGTTTACAAGTGGTTAACAAAGGTTACAAAAGTGGCAGATTAGATAAAATAAATCAATTCTATTCTCAGTCGCCCCCTCTGCGCTTCGGGACGCCCTTGTTTCCTTGTTTACCCCGGGATTCCCTATCGGAAGTCAAACCATGGTCCCAGTAGGCTTCGGCCGCCAATTGTCCAGTACTTATGTCGTCGAATTTGAATGCAAACATAATGCATGGAGCAGTTGATCTTTTTTTCGTAATTTTAGTGTTGTAAGCTGCACTATCTCCTGTTCGTTCATCCGTCTGTCACAGGACAATATCTTTAAGACGGTAACAGGTTTACTGAAAACTTATATGTTTCTAATTTTCTATAGCCAGTTTAACAAGTTTTTTTTTTTTTTTAATAAAAATGATTTTCGTCGATTATTGCATTGCTTTTGTCTTCGCTTTTTCTGTAAAACGGTCGTAGTTACATAAAAGCATTCTGCTTTGTATGTAGCTATACAAAAACTTTTTACAAAAAATACAACCGACTTCAATTTAAAAACACAAAAATAATGCAAAATAACTTTAATTTCGGAAGTAGGTGTTTCTATAATAGTTTGGTATCTTTACTATTTAACACCTAATTCCGAAACTAAAGTTATTTTGCACTTTTATGGGTGAGCATACATTAAAAAAAATACATACAGCCGAACATAGAACCTCCTTCTTTTCGAAGTCGGTTAAAAATACTTCAATTATAAAACTAATTTAGTATTTATACGCGCTCGAAATTTTTAACTGTTTGGATATTAGCGTTTATGATATACAGACGGGCGGACGGAGGAGAGTTATTAATAGATTTCTGTTCTTTACCCCCCGGGTACGGAATACTAATCAAATGTGTCAAATACAATTAATAAATACCTACGATGTGAAAATATGATAAAAAAAAATATATTGAAAATACAATAAAGCAAAATGAAAAACTAATAATGATAAAAATTATTAAAAAAACTTCACTACTTGTACGAAAAAAAATTACGATTGGAATCACAACGGCAACTATACAGGGTGTAACGATAGTTACGTGTTAAAAACTGCTTTTATTCGAGGAAATGAAGATCTTTCTATAAAAAAGAATAGTCAGTAATACATAAATAAAAAATTACCTTCCCAAGAAAGATATATATGAGAGGATGGATAAAAGCAGTTTTTAATATGAACCGTGTTCTAAGAAATGCAAAACAGTAAATCTAAGTAATTTTAGCAGCACACCTGAATATAAACTCAGGACCTCATGCTTGCGGTCACTGGACGAAGACCAAAGTAAAATAATGCTGTTTAAGAACCTATAAAAGAAAGTTAGCATAATGAAACGGGCTGCATAGAAACAAAACATTAAAGGAATTCTACAAATTTTATTTACTTGTTTGCAGCATTAAGACTCACTATTTTTTTTATGGTTTCTTTGCTTGAACCCCAGGGAAGGATATGACTACTTTTTATCTGGCTTGGACTTCGCGTTTGCTTTAACCGAAATTCACATTTAGGATGTCGTCAGCAGAAGCCAATAGGTTATACCTATGTTAATTAAGTAAAAAATCATATCGAAAGTTTTGTTTCTATTCACGCCTGCATTCCCATTTATTTTATACGAATTTTGATGTAAAGGAAACTTACTTGTCTATTATGCTTTTGTACTCCATTGCAGCCAATAAAGTCTGAGCAGCATACTTTAATTGTTCATTTTGGCTTTGAAACTTTCTGAAAGGAAAAACCAAGCCGGGGTTGGAATACACAACAACTGGATCACGGTATTCCAGATATGCTGTATTTAACCACCAATCTTCAAGCCAATTCAGATTTTCCTGTGCTCTCTTTTCCAGCAAAGCCTAAAAAAAATTGTTTTATATCCATTGCATATGTATCACTTTTTTCATTGCCGTCCTTAGTGGCATACCTAGGAGAGGCAGAGGTGGCAGCACGCCTCGGATATCAACCGTCTAGGCGTGACACCCGATAGCTCATTTAGGTACCTAGTTTTGAAGTCGTTTTACCTAAGTTATTAATACAATTTATTTTTTGACTAGGATCATTTTTAAACACACTTAACCTATGAAATACGACAAATAGCTGACCAATCGTTAATAATTTATAGGCTTTCATTCATAGTAGTCTATCTTGCACTAAATGTGCGGGGAAAATGTACGTAAGGCGCATGGAAAACCATCCGCGTACCATTTAACACAAATATTTGTAATAAATATTATATTTATGAAGTTTTAATTATTATTTTCTTTGTTATTCTGTAAGCCTTCTTTAAAATGAAGTAAATAATAATAATAAGCTCCGCTCTCCCTGGCTAACGAGAACTGGCGCAAACCGGTAGTGCTAGACACTAACGACCGCAGGGGGGTATGGCAGAGCAAGGAACTTCACGGACGCTTTTTCCGGGCCCTTCACGGGCCCGATGTAGACCAACTGGCGTACGTAGCCTGGCTGCGATTCGGTGACCTTTTTGGGGAAACCGAAGGTTTTGTCTGTGCAATTATGGACGAAGTTATCATGACGAATAACTACCGGAGATTTATTACGAATTCGTCACGTTATCTCTGGTTGTTCTCATCTTGCTAATGGAGAGTACTTGCATAGACATAACCTTGTAGCCAGGATTATCCATCAGCAACTTGCTCTGAAATACACTCTTGTAGGATTGGAAGTGCCGTACTACAGGTATGAGCCCGACCCAGTTCTTGATAATGGTCATATCACTTTGTACTGGGATCGGTCCATCATCACTGACAGGACTATTGTAGCCAATAAGCCTGATATAGTGGTGGTGGACCGAAACGAGAGGCGTGCAATGATTGTGGACATATCTGTTCCACATGACGAGAACCTCGTGAAAGCCGAGAAAGATAAACAAATTAAGTACATTGACTTGGCTCGCGAGGTTGTCGACATGTGGGAAGTGGATTCGGCGATCATTGTACCGATAGTCGTTTCGGCCAATGACTTAATAGCCAAGAGCCTCGACCAACACCTTAGGAGGCTCTCGTCAGATGGCTGGATCAAGGGCTTAATTCAGAAAGCGGTACTTCTGGACACGGCTCGTATAGTCAGGAGGTTCCTTTCTCTGGAGCCCTGGCCGCCGGTAGCTTGGACCCTGTTCCCGATACCGGTGGGACACTATTTTTTATATTTTTAAATGTTTTTTTTTTAATATTTAAAAATATAATTTATATGTATTTATATGGAATAAAGATAATAATAAAAAATGTGTTAAAAAACGTCAT
This sequence comes from Leucania comma, assembly GCA_958295575.1. Classification (NCBI taxonomy): domain Eukaryota; kingdom Metazoa; phylum Arthropoda; class Insecta; order Lepidoptera; family Noctuidae; genus Leucania; species Leucania comma. The sequence continues at coordinate 12,937,203 of OY282468.1, forward strand.
TTGACGCACTTGGGCTATATTGTCATAGCAGTTTCTCGGCTCCAAAACGGCATTGCCGTCGGCTCGGGCGTGAATTCGGCCTAGTGATGCAAGAGACTCAGTTGTTTAAAGCTCGACTTCATTTTACACGACTTAAGTTTAAAAAGAAGACTAGAGTTTCCAGTCTTCAGAAATAAGACTCAGTCGTTTCACTAAATAACTAGAAATGTTTTTTAATAGGACCTGAGTCATGCTAGACAGCTCAAGCCTTATGGTTAAAATGCAATGGAAATCTTCTGATTGGGTAGTTTGTATTTGTTATAATCCCTGTGTTATAAATAGTCTCTAAATTATAACAATGTTTTTATTCGCTACTAAGATTTGTAATAGTTATATTATTTATTTTGTTAATTTCTATGAGGAAAACATCACGAGACTCCTGAGTCGTTAAGGTGCTGGTCCTTTCAGCCTTATAGGGCTTTTGGTTATTTAGGGTTATTAAGTTAAGTATATCTTAGTTTTTTAGGCCTGAGATTAAAGAACTGCTGCTCAATGTAGTCTTTAGTTTTAGTCTTTTGACTCCAAGACTTGAGGGTTAAAGGACTAATCTAGTCGTGAGTCTTCTAAAATGAGTCTTGGCTTTGTTTTAAAAGACTTAAACGAATGAGTCTCTTGCATCACTCGGCCTCCGCTCTAATGGTAACCGTTGCCCACTTTCATCGAAATGTACTATTAACGTTTAAAGAGAGTACCTAATGAAAATTCATTTTCTCTAATTTTATCAGAAACAAAAATAGTTTAAATAATATTTTGATCCCTGGATATTGTTGATGTGTCTATATAATGAGTGAGAGTTCTTACTTGAAGTTGTCGTCCTTTTCCTTTCTCGAAGTCTTTTACGAGGGCTGAGGTCTTCGCGAATTCTTCATCATTTAAAAATGGTCGAACAGTGAGAAGGTACTTCTTCAAAGTGTCGTTTAGTTTTGGTACCGGTAATCTTGGCAGATTCTGCACATTTTTTTGCGGATTTGCAGAAGTTAAATTGCAGGATAAATGTATGGAAGTGACATAAGGTTCTAAGAAATGTCCTTTGTGTCCAAACTGAAATTACAAAAGACTCTATTAAGGGAATTACATCGCCCAAATCCAAAAAAACACCTAGGTTGATTGAAGTTTCCTTATGTACGATTACCATATAAAAAATGAAGGGGATACTTAAGGACATTACTAATAAATTGTATTGATTACGTTTCTCAAAAAAATACCCTAACTCTAGAAAAAAAATCTGGTAAATAGGCCTTTTTTGAACATTAATTCCATATTTTCTCGAAAACGGCTCTATATTTATACATTGAATTTATACGAAAATATATGTTACGATAAATTTAATAACTTGTATTGATTTTTTTTCGAATTTCATTGAATATCGATAAGTAATCAAGAAAAAACTCGAATCAGTACTAACACCCCGCGCGCAGCACCCCCTGCAATGCCTGTTTAGAGGTCAAATCTTCTCTACTAGTGTAGAGGTAAATTCTTGAAGGTCATTGAGCGATGTAATACCCTTAACTCGTAATATTCACTATCAGGAATCGCAGGTAACACATACTATTTTTTATTCGCCCTGTTTAGAATTTGAATGGAATACCTACAATTATCACTATTAATTAAAAAAAAAAAATACACTTATATTACAGAATTTAAAAATATTTACATCCTTAAAAATATTTAACAAATTATACTATACATGTTTATTAGTTTAGCTGTTCAAATTGACTTTTTTTCCATACAGCACACATTAAAATGTTGTATATTTGTTGCGGTGAAATATTAAAGAGCATTAATAGGTACGCGGTCAAATTATTTTTATCAGTTTTTAAATTAGATACGAGTATAACTTCAAATGTTCGATGATTCGAAAACAAGGTCAGTTAGGTTATGTTGATAGCAGGGTTGAAATTGTTGTGAACATCTCATTTTAATACATAGATGCACCGAATTACCGGAAACTTGTAATAATATATAATAATATATTCCACAACTATCACACAACGCCGTCTAGACCCAAGCTAAGAAGAGCTTGTGTTATGAGTACTAGACAACTGATAAATTTACTTATATTTCTAAATACATACATATTTTAGATAAATTACACCCAGACACAGAACAAATGATAGTGCTCGTCACACAAACATTTGTCCTGGGTAGGAATCGAACCCACGACCTCCGGCATAGCAGTCAGGGCCACTAACCACTAGACCAACAGGCCAGTTTGTAGGTATGTATAATCGATGAACATAGTCGTGTCATAGTTGTGTGCAATTGTGCATGCAATAAACCCTAAAGTAGTAAGCATTTTCGGAGCGCAACTGTAGGTAAAATAGGTCTTTACCATAGCTTTACCTATAAGAGACACAAATTAATACGTTTTTAGCTATGAAATTGCCGTTTTTAAAACGGGTACCTACGTTGGAACTCTTAACATGAAAAAACGTTTTTTTTTAATTAGCTTTCATGGTTATAACTACTGCGACATTACAAAAAAAAAAAACACAAAGAAACAAATAAATACTTAATTTCGAAAAAAAAATAACATACAATATAAAGTTTATTTAAATTTATAATTCCAAGTCAATCCAGAGATAACACTTCAAAGCAACCCGTATTTAAAAACGGCAATTTCAAAGGTAAAAAACTGTACATTTCTAATAAAAACAAAAATAAAAATCGGTACTTACAACTTTATTAATCCCACGTAACATTTTACTGTTTTCCTGAAAATAATCCATTTATCAAAATGATGATTCAGAAAGAAGTTCAGAAATCTCGGAATCTGAGACAACTAATCCTAATAATAGTTTGTAACCGACTTCAAAAAAAGGAGTTATGTTTGTTCGCGGATAACTTGGTCGTTTATGGACCGATTTGCAAAATATTTTTTTCTCCTTAAAGGGTATGCTTCCAGATTGGTCCCATTTTTTTCAAAATCCAGTTCTGATGATGGGGTCCATGAGGAATCGAGCGAACTCCTCAAATATTATAGGCGATCATATAGTGATTTTGGTATTTTTATCAAGGACTTAAGCATTTACAGTCAAAAATTAACATTTAATGACGTGGAACTGATCAAAAAGACCAGAAATGGCCAACGGAACTTCATACTCGCATAGATATCACAATGATATCTTCATTGCTAAGCGACTATGACAATACAAATAAATAAATGGTTCTGAATACATAGTTATATTGAAAATAGTATCATCACAGTGACCTAATGATGATGATGGAGCCAGAAAATAGGCACCGGAACTCCGTAATGAATCAATGTATCCTAGCCGTGTTTGGGCTTGTTAGAATCGTCATGAGATGCACTTGGGCAATAAGGTAGGTACTATCAAACTGATCTGATGATGGAGCCGGAAGGTGGAAGGTAGACACGAGAACTTCATAACAAAACAATGTATCCTAGCAGGAAAATAATGGAGAGCAGTGGTGGCCAAGTGGTAATGGCCCTGACTTACGAGTAGTAGGTCGCAAGTTCAAACCCGGCTAGGCGCATTACTTCCTGTAATTTATTTCATCACCACTGTATTATCATGAGAAATAGGCACGCTGATTATAAGTGCATCTTAACTAAAAAGTGTGAAATAAATAACAAAAATATAACAATAAAAAAAAAACTCTAAAAGGATTAAAATAATTTTTATTTCGAAAGTCGGTGTTTCTCGGTATTGTTTGTTTCTTATTTAACACCGACTTCCGAAATTAAAGTTATTTTAATCTTTTTTTTTTAATGTAGTCGGTTATTTTTTTTTTTATAAAAAGTTTTTTTTATTTCACATAACAAACGATTTTCCGCGCGGCTTCTCACCGAGGCGAGGCGAGGGCGGGATATAATTATACTTCCTATGCAAGTCCACAAACAGAGCGAGTAACCTCGCGAGGCATTTGCCGCGCGAAGCGGCTCGGTTAATCTGGGCGTGCCTCGGCCGCCGCAAGCGCGGTTTTTTTTATTAGGCCTCGACCGAGGCCTTAAGTCAATTAAATATAGTAAAATAATTCAATGATTATTATGTCGTAGGCATGTTCGTTCATTTCGTTCGACGTAGCCAGCCATGGGAAAGAGTAAGAGGACGGTATTATTTTTTAGTTATACAAGATAACACGTCCTGTACGCGGTGCTGCTCTGCTGATAAACGAATGAGAATCGATAAAACCACGCTCTTGCCAGCGAGGCGTTTTAGGGCTTAACCCATCATCGAAAATGTCCATAAACCTCAGCTTTGAAGACCCCACGGATTCTCACGAGTCTGGTAATCCCGCGGCGGGGCAGATTGTGCGAAGAATACGTGAAACTTGCAAAGCTGTTACAACCTAATGACCCCGACCATGGCGTGTAACAACAGATGCTGAGTACGGAGGACCGATTATTCAAATAGCATAATTAATTAGAAAAGAACAATTAGGATGATTTCGGTTTATCTGAGGTGAGAAGAAACGACGACTTTATTTATTTATTTCTTTTAGCATTAGCATTATCAGCCTTTTTAATGTTCCCAATGCTGGGACTCAGGCCATCTCTCTAGGAGAGGGAATGGACCGTAATTTTTGGTTCTAGGACATGCCGGTTTCCTCACTATGTTTTCTTTCACCATTTTGAGAGCAGTGGTGATGAAATAAATTACAAAAAGTAATACGCCTGGCTGGGTTAGAACCCGCGACCTACAACTCGAAAATCGGGGCCTTTAGCACTCGACCAACACTACTCTCATACTTTATTGTACACCAAGACTACAATATGTATAAAAGGAAACCTTATAATAAAGAAAAACATACAATCGGCGGCCTTATCGCACTCGGCTATTTCTTTTCCAGGCAACTTGGTATGGATAGAAATTGCCAGGATACAAAATGGGGTTGCACTTGGTGCAAATATAAAAGCAAACAAACATTACATAGGTACTATATACATACAAAATTATAAAGGCAAGAGAATAAGTGGTACGACGAAAACAAGATAAAAGTGAGAAGTAATGCTCGTTCACAAGTCTTTTAAAGACAGGCAGTGTTTGCACACGTTTTATTGTCACAGGCAATGCATTCCATAGACGAGAGGCCTGGACAGTGAATGCCATATCCAAGAAAGTAGTTGAATGCATTGGCATTTTAAGTTTCAAGTTATCTGATGATTTAAGGACCTTCATGCGAGAGTCGCAAAGCAATTGGAACCGTTCTTTGAGGTAACGAGGGGAAGAAGGGAAAATACTTTTTACACAAAAAAATAACCGACTTCATTAAAAAAAACACTAAAAGGATTAAAATAACTTGTAATTTCGGAAGTCGGTGTTTTTCGGTATTGTTTTTTTCTTATTTAACACCGACTTCCGAAATTAAAGTTATTTTAATCCTTTTAGTGTTTTTTTAATGAAGTCGGTTATTTTTTTGTGTAAAAAGTTTTTTATTTCACACTTTTTAGTTGCGATGCACTTATAATCAGAGTGCCTATTTCTCATGATAATTCCAATAAACCTAAACACTGCTAGGATACATTGTTTTATTATGAAGTTCTCGTGTTTACCTTCCACCTTCCGGCTCCATCATCAGATCAGTTTGATAGTACCTACCTTATTGCCCAAGTGCATCTCATGACGATTCTAACAAGCCCAAACACGGCTAGGACACATGGATTCATTACGGAGTTCCGGTGCCTATCTTCCGGCTCCATCATCATCATCATCAAGTCATTTTGATGATACCATTTTCAACATAAGTATTCAGAACCATTTATTTATTTGTATTGTCACAGTCACATAACTATCTTCATTGTGATATCTATGCGAGTATGAAGTTCCGTTGGCCATTTCTGGTCTTCATCAGTTCCACTTCATCAAATGTTACTTTTTGACTGTAAATGCTTAAGTCCTCGATAAAAATACCAAAATTTCTATATAGTTGCCTATAATATTTGAGGAGTTCCCTCGATTCCTCATAGATTCCATGATCAGAACTGGATTTTGAAAAAAATGGCACCAATCTGGAAGTATAACTTCTACGAGGAAAAAAAAATTTTACAAATCGGTCCATAAACAACGGAGATATGCGCGAACAAACATAAAAAAAGCATATATACGGTCGAATTGATTGACCACTTGAGTTTAACACGAAAATATTATTTTGCAACAAAAATATAAAGGAACATCGACTATTTTGACGTGCCTTATTGAATGCGGGTATTATGAATGAATTTTTAAGAAAGATTTATTTTAATTTATCGCTTTCTTTAATGCTAGCAGTACATTCTCGATGAGATCGCTCCACAATTTTTTCGGCGAGATATTTGCAAGGTGAGGAGCAGCGAGTGGAGCTGTGTACTGTTACGTCTGAGTAATGAGTTTGCATAAGATTACTTATATGCAGACTCATGCGTATACTCATAAGTTAGCATACTGGTTGAATAGTAGTTCGAAGTATGTTAGTAAGTATCTTCTAGAATTTATTTGAATATTTGTAAGAATAGAATATATTATTGTTTTATAGTCAGTGCCAAAGAGAATATAAGCACTACGTTTAAGAGACGGGACTCCCATACAAAAAAATGGCTCAGTATGGCGTTTGCGCTACGCTTCAATACCAACTTTGACATACATAACCAAAGACTTGACGCATGAGGGCTGCCAACATAACAACCGAAATAGTGGTGTTACTAGGTGCTCATGGTAATTTTTTATCGATAGTCGATATATATATATATATAAAATTTGGTTCCTTTTTTGGGTCTAAATTAAGATCTATTTACGCCAACATTATTCACCAGTTAAACTAGGAATAAGTGGAATATTTCAAATGAAAAAATTAAACCAAGTATAACCTGCGAATTTACGTTGACGCATTTGCGTTAACGTAAGTTCGCAGGTAAATTTTTAGGTTCCAAAGGTGGAGGTGGGTGGTGTGGGTAAAGGAAACGCCTTTTTAAGGATTTTAATAATAACAGTTTATTCTTTAATAATGTTAAAGAAATACAGTACCTATAACCTATTCGACTATTCTATATAATGCATAAACCTTAAAAAGTATTATCTTGCTAGTTAGTGAGTTATTAAGGGCAAAAGTGGGTCTAAAATCTCTCGATATCTGCGCCAAATCTCCCTACGAATAGAAGTACGGAGTCTGACGAAGCTTTTCTATAAAAAAAAAACTTTTTAAGATTTAAGCATAACCTTTGTTGTTCGAAAAGTATGACAGTTCTATTTGAATAAAACTAAATAAAATTTGAAACAAAATTAATCCTGTCTGTAAATAAGATTAAATATAAAAGTATCGATATAATCGATAAAAATTCCACTACACAGCACTATTGATAGCTTATTTTCTAGATTTTCGACCGATTATTATCAGAAACTTGTATTTATCACCAGATATTTTTCTGCAACTGAAAATGAATGTTTATTTAGGCTTACCTCTCTTCATTTAATGGATATTTGGCCATAAATATTCGCTGTTGACCATCCGAGCGGCCGGCTTTTAGACCACATATTTCACAAGTTTTTTAATGCATATTTACATATTAATTCACACGGGTACACGTATAAATACCAATAATAGATAAAAGTAACAATAAATAATACAAATTTCCGCTTGAAATTCACGAAACAGTTGTAAAACACAAAAATCAAATTTTGTTTTCATTCACTTCTTGACAAGCAAAGAATGAATATGGCGGGCTTAAAGCTGCGACAGAGTCGAATAGATGTTAGAGCAAGACAGCGATAGCCACCATTTTGGCCGCCATCTTAATTAGCGCAAACGCCATACATTTGAGATGGTTCATTTTTTTCTTAGGGAGTTGCACCAGACTGGTCAGTGCTATGTATTCGTTCGAAGTGAAATGAAGTAATTATTTAATATATCGTTAAAAAGTCCAAGTCGTTTTATATAATTATATCATCGATCCCGGTAGTCGAGCCTGCAGCAGCCAGGGTTCGACAGTACACTCTCGACTCGCTTTGCCTTAGTTCTATCCGCCATACTTCATTTAGTCACGTTAGCTCGTGGCAGGGACTGATATCGATACCCGAAATATATCGATATTTTAAAGACAATACCTATACCAGAATCGATAACTGACCTAAATATCGATATTTTGTATCAATTATTTGAGTATCAGTATAAAATTATCGATAATTTTATCGATACCCAGTACTGATATCAGGCTGCAACGCGGCGTTGCCAGATCGCCCATCATGCCAGAAGCGCGGGCGAGCGGCGGCGGCCCGCGACTCCTCGCGAAACAGAACGGCAACAGCGCAGTGAGCACTATTTGATCAAATGCAGCTTGTACGCAGAATGTTTGAGGAATCGTACGCCCGGTGCCGTGCTTAGGTTATTGTTTGAAAGTCAATTTTTTTTTATTGTATTTACATTCATTGATGAAGATTATCGAAAGTTCCCATTTCTTTTTATTGTATATATTTTTGTATGTATGTATTTATGTATCTATTATATAGCATATGTATGTATCTGTTTTTCTATTATTGTATATTTTGTAATAAGTGTTGGTGCTTATTGTGACAGCCCCATATCATGTCCCGAAAATTATTTTCCATTTCTGGTTGCCTGTAAGAGATCGCGGAATGCGATAAGGCCGCCCATTGTATGTGCTTTAATTAAATGGTTTTCCTTTGTTTATTTTAATATGTATGTACAATAAAGTGTATAATAAATAAATGAAGGTAATTATAGAATATTAACGTTAATACGTATCTACGCCAATAATATTCTGTGATAAATGTGATGGGCAGTGGCGTAGCTAGGCGGCTTAATGGCTCCAGGACAAAAACAAATTTGGGCCCCTAAACTGAAAGTTTTATAAATTTTACTCATGACGACCATTACCAAGTAGACCGGCTACACCTCCGAGCTCAGGTCGTCTACGGCGCGCACCGTTCCCGCGCGCCTCAAGGAGTTGTCAGCAAACTGTAGGGGTCCAGCAGGGCCGAAGCCTACTGGGGCCAAAGGTTATGTGAGACTGTCACCACGGGCCCCAGGATAAAGGCAAGGAACGGAAAGGTAGGTTTTTAGTCAGTAAAAGTCTGACACTATTTCCCGCCCCACCCAAGGGCGGGATTTGTCATTGGATGATTTTACCTACCCAAAAAAAAAAAAAAACTAAGAAGTGCGTTAAATGTGTATTTTACGATGTGATAGACATTTACTTCTAGGGATTATACTACCGATAATCTGTATATTTGGCCTTCTGACTTAATCTGACCGTGTCGGGGTGCCCTAAAATTCCGTCGTTTTCATATCTGCTTTCGTTTTTTACACGGCTGCGTATTCGGCATTGTATAGAATACTTAGGCGAAGTTTAAAATAATTAATATTTTATACATTACCTACACGTCTTTTTCTTATGGTAGGTAAAATCATCCAATGACAAATCCCGCCCTTGGGCGGAGCGGGAACACACACTTTCCGTGTTCGGTAAGGACCTGCGTTGTGCGGAAGTTGAGAACGCCGTGAGGTCTTTCCAGCCACGCCTCAAGGATGGGCCTTATCGCCTCAATTGTGGTGCGCCCCGAACGAGGTTGCGATAGTCGCTGACGCCATTTCGCCATGAGATCCCGCTGGAGATCTGTCCGCTTCGACTGGTCGCGGCAGCGGAATTTCACCCCGGTACCTACACGTTTTAGGTATTCTACACATTGACTAGGTATTGTATATAATGCCGGATTATACAGATTTCCAGTAACAAGTACATCAACGATTGCATCACTGTTTACCGTCAGTTGGGATTACAGTCATGCACTTACGACCACGATGTCTGCATATCATTGTGTGTGTATGTGTCCTATAACTTGGGATTTTTTTTGAAGATAAAGTAGCTTTGTTTATTTTAAAAATAATACATTTAAAATACAGGCATCGTGATCGTAAATATGACCGGTGACGGTATCTTGCACTGCTTATTTACCGAATACTGAATCTTCTTGAGTAATCTTTTCAACCAACACTCCAGTGGTCACATTATCTGATTCACTATCAGAAATATTTGGTATAAAACTGTTTGTTGAGGTTGACTAAACAATCAATTTTGGGTATTTTAATAAAAAGAATACATAAAGAGGAGGACGAGGTATTTTCGTAAGAGTAGGATTGCAGTTTACAGAAATATCGGACATAACAAAACAATCTATTGAGGCATCTTCAAATGCTACGCTGTAGAAATAATAGCTTAAAATTATTATTTGTATATATAGAATTTAAAAAAAAATACAATGTCTTTATGATAAATTAGATTATATTTTAAATACAGTCAGTTTATTTTCGAATAAGAAAATCGTGTTGTGATTCGATTTTAATAAGTCTTGAAAAGGAACAAAACTACACTTGAACTTGAATATTCTCTTATGAAGTACAATTTAAAACTAGCGCTTTGTAGGTTGAAAAGTAAAACAAGTATTGACCATTTTACCCACAAGTATCGAAACAAATGTAAAGCTAAAGTTGTAGACCTGTTTTTTTTCGATTATAAACAGATAATGAAAGTACCAATACACAAAACTTGCAAATTAAAAGTATGGAAAACAAAAAAGTGGGACATATGTATGGAAATATTTAATTAATTTAAAAAGACATCTCCGCTGTCTATCTTATATGCAAGTATATGAAGCTAAGGATGCGATCGAAACTTTTGACCATAGCATGGATGATTTCCCATTTTTTTTATAGATTATGTTTTCTAAAGAAAATTATAACTATCAAAACGAGCAAGATAACGAAATGGATATCACATGGTATAAAAAAGTGTACTAACAAGCAAATGGGTTACTATGGGCTTTTTTTGGGCAACTCAGATTAAAAAAATAAATAAATGCTTAAAAACTACACCAAACTTTACGGGAGAGTTATTAACTTAACACAAACAGCACAAAATAATAATTTCAAAACTCAAAAAAGTAATGCCAAAGGAGGGTTATGCACAGAACAAAAGGGTTTTCGTAAAAATACTACGATTAATATAGCACTGTTACTAGCTAACATCATGCTGTCCGTAGAAATAAGAAATCCAGTCTGTGCAATTTATACTGTACTGACATACGCGAAGCTTTTGAATATGTAGAGAATAACATTCTGTTGCACAAATTAAATAGCTGTGATATTGAAGATCAGCAACACTCCAACGTCAGGAAGGAATACTCCAACCTTTGGAAAGCAGTTAAAAAAACGTGTCGCAGGGACAAAAATAACTTTTTATCGAACATCTGCACTGAAATCGAAACTCACTCCCTAAAATTCCAGATATCAGATCTGTTCAAGAAAGTTCGGCTCATATCCAAAAAGTTCAAACCCAAGTCGTGGGTGGTCACCGACGAAGATGGGACGGAAATTATAGATCTTGAAGCCATAGCTGAGAGATGGCGCTTCTATTGTGAAAAACTGTACGACTACCAGCAGCTCACACCACATGCACCGTGCTCAAACTGGAGCGATATGGATTTAGAGCCTGCAATTCTACGATCTGAGATAACAGCGGCCATTGCCATTGAGAAGAGTTTTTGATTTCTTTGGCCACATAGCCAGAAAGAGAGGTGATAACCTGGAAAAGTTGCTACTTACAGGGAAAGTAGACGGGAAAAACCCAGGGGCAGGAGTCCAATACGTTGGTCAGACCAAATCCGTGCTACACTGGAGACCAGAGTCTGCGACGCCATCCACATCGCCGAAGATAGGACAAAATGGCGAAAAATAGTCCATAAGAAAGTTATTCGTCGAGGTCACGACCCTCAGCATTGAGGATAAACGACGCAAGGAGGAGGAGGATATTGAAGAAGTTAATAAGGATAAGTTCTTATTATCATAATCGATAGCCAACTTACATGGAGGCCTCATATAGTAGACCTATGTAAGAAACTCGGCAAATCCGCATATGCTCTTTTTCAATTCTCAAAGAAAGTTAACAGTCAGGCTCTTTTAACGGCGTATCGTGGACTGGTTGCGTCTGTTTTGCGAAATGGAATTGTTTTCTGGTGGTAGTCTACTAGTAGGGAGCGATGCATTGCATGCATTAGTTCAACGTGCGGTCTTAAGACAACTGATAGCTATGTTCCCTATTTTAAATCGTTAAAACTTTTAACTTTTCCTTGTTTATTGTATTTTGGAAACAACTTTGCTTGTGAAATGAAACCTACAACTATTTAAAAAAATCAGTCTTGTCATGTAAAATGTAAAACTAGACTAATGAAAAAAAAGTTTTTTATTTGAGTGTTTTGGTGTTACCCACGCATATTAGGGTTCCTAATTTTATAAAAAATATGACTACATTAAAATTTAAAAGGGCACCAAATGAAATTTTAATTTAGAAAACTTACTTATCGGTTCACTAAATTGATTGACATTACTTTTTATTTCGTTTGACATTATAAAGTCTTATTTCCCTCACATTTTCAATATCAATTTTTTTTTAAATTCATGCCCATATGATGATAAAATATGAAGAACTCTGTTATAAACAAGTTTTTAATGAAAATATTTTTCTCTTAGCAAGCTTATAAGATTACTCCAAAAAGCTCAAACACGATAACGCTATCTCAATCCCTATGGCCACATTGACTACTTTCCGGTTCCATCATCATATGAGCTTCGTATCAATAATTTTGCGCTGTCATCTGATTTGTAACCCAGGCTTGCAGTGGCTGGAAAGATCTCACAGGCGGCTGGAAAGACCTCACGGCGTTCTAAACTTCCGCACGACGCAGGTCCTTACCGAACACAGCAAGTTCGCTAAGTTCCTGTTCCGGATTCGTGCGGAGGATTCGCCCAGGTGTCGCCACTGTGCGAACACGTGTGCACGGTGGAGAATACTGTCGAGGTTTACCCCGCCTGGGCGGAGCACAGCCGTGTCCTCGTGGGGGCGATCGGCGGCAGCGATCTCTCTCGTCGGGCCTTGGTTCATGCCATGGTCCGGAATGAGGAGGGATAGCAGGCGGTCGCCTTCTTCTGCGAAGCAGTAATGCCAGCAAAGGAGGAGGCCGAACGCATCAGGCAGAGGCAACGGGGCGCTCCCCTCAGCCGCCGCCGGGATTCCAATCCCAATTTCCGGCCACAGTAGGCGCAGGCTTGGGGACGGCGTGCAATGGGTAGCACGCTGTCCGATCCTCCGGTAACCGACCAGACCGAGCAAAAGTCGTCGACGGCGCGTACTGTTCCCGCGCGCCTCTAGAAGCTGTTAGTAAACCGTAGAGGCCCAGCCTGCTAGCTGCAGGCAGGCCTGGTCGAAGCCTGCTGACGTCATGGCCTCATGGGTCAGCTTCCGAAAGGAATACCTGGCCCAGGCACGATAGGCAACGAAGGAACGGGGTAGGTTTTTAATCAGTAAGTCGGACACTACTTTCCGCTCCGCCCAAGGGCGGGATTAGTCATTGGACGATTTTACCTACCATAAAAAAAAAATCACTTCAGTCGGTAACCGGGAAGTGGACCAAATTTAATTTGCAAGATTTGATCACAGACACACATCGGGACAGGTGGAACTAAATAAAAGCTTATAAAAAACAATTAAGTACTCTACGTTTGCGAAATAATAAATGATTATTATTATGAGAAAAGAGTGATAACGCAGATCGTATTTTGCAGTTAGTTTTTGAAAAACTAATAATGACTGTCTTTTTTATTCATTTTGAAATTTGTAATAAGTTTGAATTCTTTTTAAAGCATTGTCCTTAAAAGTTGAATTTCCGAAAACCCCCTCTTAATGCGGTGAGCATTAAGAAGGGGTTTACGTAATAAAAGGAAGCCTTATGTAAATATTAATGTTCCTAGTCCCAGTGTAATTTCGTCGATGCGTTGATATGTGAGACAGTCGGTTTCTCCTTTTATTTACCTTTTTACATAAAAACCTAAATGATCCGCAAGATAACTGTGTATCCAAAATATCTAGATGTATGAGAGTAGTATCACGGGTTATGTGCTCTTAATAGATACAATTCATAATTCGTTTTTTTCTTTTAGTTTATATCTCATGTATGATTTTCGAAATTCTAATTCTAATCGGGTTTTAGAGGCAGCCTGAGCTTGGAAACCTCAGGGCACGGCCCCGCCTAGCCGCTTAGTAGCTACGCCACTGTTGATGGGGCGTAAAAAGTAAAGAATTGATAAAGAAATAAGTTTTGTTTATTTGTAATCAGGTATTTACTGGTAATATATCGGTATCTAATACCGATATCGATACTGATATAAGCACATTAAAGTATAGATATTTCTGTACTGAAAAACAATATCGATATCAATATCGATAAAGAGATACCAAAATATTAGTATAATATCGATATTTTTATATCGATTCCAACATTATATCGGTATGCAGTCCCTGGCTCGTGGTCAAAAAACCGACTCAAACCAGATCGCTCGTCTCGCGCTCGTTGGTCTCGTCATGTCTCGCCAAGTGTACTGCTAGCATAACAAAAAATGGGTTTCCTCTGACAACAAATGTCCGGATTTTATTCGAACACTTTTAAAAACCCCTGCCGAACGGTCCCCGGACGCCCTTAAAACCAGGACAAATCCTAGGAATCCCAGACGAATGGCAGCCCTAGTAATCGCTAGTATGCTCTTCTTAACATCACATGCGGAGAATTTACCAAATTCGAATGGAGAATAACTGGGAGTCTTAAGAGATGAAAGAAAATCCAATGTTTTCGATATTGTTGTCCTATCAAAATTGGAAGAAGCTTTAAAATACTATTCATCACAGGAACCGACTCTTGTCGGGTTTTACCAAACCCCAATGATCAAAGAAAATTCCGAACTTTAGATTCGTCCCCATTTTGGACGTAGTTAAGAATATATTGGCGGGTTAGCATTCCTACACACCTTATTTTGATTAAATTCAAGAAAAAGAACTTCGCGAAGTCTTATGGCAGTGGCCGATGTTTAGATGTGGAGTTATTTTCACAAAAAAATCAAGTCGAGTAAGTCTTGGATTATGGTACAACCAAAACTTACTTAATTTTTTGCCCCGTCTATGTGGTACTAAAACAGTGGCTTCTGTCTCCTAGGAAGCCCAGAGTAGCGTAGAATGGGTCCCGACTGCTACAATTTATCTTGTATTTAAAATATTATATAGTTAAGTGCAATCGGGTACAACGACTTTCTTGTTTAGGGCATTTTCTACTCTGAAAAGCAAACTAAAATCCATCGAGCCATTCAGGCTGCAGAGCGTGCCAAACATTTGAATTTGGCGCCAAAAATCCGCCATTTTGATTTTTTTTTATTTTGATATACCCAGTGTCACTCTCACAGTAAATACGAATCTAACGACACCTCTCAAGCTAAAATCCATCGACCTGTTCAGGCTGCAGAGCGTGCCAAACAATTATACATACATACATACTCTCGAAAAACATAACCCTCCATCTGGCGCAGTCGGGTAAAAAGGAAAAAGTAACTGTAATTTCGGAAGTCGGTGTTAAATAAGAAACATTCAATACCGAGAAACACCGACTTCTTCAGTTTTATAAATTTGTAAAAAATAACTATTTTTCTTTCTTTTGTACTGTAATTCATTTATTTACTGAATTTATTATTTTTTTATTTATTACATAATTATAATATATATATGTGGAGCGTGTAGCCGGGCCATATATATAGGTATATGGTCCGGCTACACGCTCCGTCTTGCCTGCGCAGGGCACATGAGTAGAGAGGTACAGAGATAAAGCTTCATAGGAACGTGCAATATGACGACGACGAACGACGACGATGAACGACGACGATGAACGACGACGATGAACGACGACGATGAACGACGACGATGAACGACGACGTCGAACGGCGAAGACATTTAATGACGTTTTATGCAACTAGTTTACTCAGATAATTTCATCGGACGCCGGCGTCCGCTTAGGTTTTAGGGGGTTAGCACTTCACACTTGGCACTTTGTGTTTGGCATTTGGTATTTAGCACTTTCTTTTTGACACTTGGCGCTTGGCACTTTGTTTTTTAGACTTGGTACTTGGCATTTGTCAAGTGTCACTTGCCATTGGTCATTTGCCATTTTCTTTGGGTTTTTACTGGGTAGAAACCCATCTCTAGTTTCACTGTCTTAGAACATGTTTGAAAATTAGTACCTTAAAAAATTAGTAATTTGTTTAGATACCAACCTAAATTTTTATAATATTCCCTCCTATATCCGTCCTATTGATCTAATCACTCCCAAATCATAGACTAGTAGTACAATATGCCATTATCTGGCACCATTCCATGGAGTAAATAGATTAATAGTGAGTCGTTGTCGAAATTTTGACCGACGAAACGTAACCGGTCTTGCGACGACAGAAACGGTTATTAAAAACAGTCCTCGTCGCGACTGGTTTTAAGTGCCAAATGTAAAGAGCAAACGGCCAAGTAGAAAAATCATAGTGCCAAGTGTCAAGTGCCAGGAGCAAAGTGCTGAGTGCAAAAAGCAAAGTGCCAAGTGCCAAGTGTAAGGAACAAAGTGCAAAATGTCAAGCGCCATGTGCCAAGTGATATATGAATGATAATTAATTAAGTATATGTGGCGGAGGTAAACTTCCATACTAGTAGTAAATTGCGCGCCTCAAAGTAGATAGGACTGGGTTTTCGAGTAGGTAAGTACCGATGTTAAGAAAAAAATATGAATCTGGCTGGACATAAAACATGGATGATAAAACTATTTAAATTTTAAATAAAACATTATTCAGTTTGTCTGATTACATTAGTACATACTGTTCTAATTATATTTTTAAGATTATTAATTATATTACTATTTATAAAACTTGTAAATTAAAAAATCTATACAAATGCTGACAACCAGTTCCAGAAGCTGAAAAGTAGGTACTCTACACACTTTTGCTACCATTTTAGACTTTTGAGTTTTAAGAACAATAATTATTAATGGAGCATCAATTTTTATATTGATTATTTTAATGTTGATTATTATGTACAACAATATAATTACCTTTAGGTACTACACAATATTTTAAAAGAACCAGACCGGATCAGCTTTAATTTTATTACTGCCTACTCTTACATGCACCATGGATAAGGTATTACTACTTTTAAATAAACATATAGAGCATATAAATATTGACCTAAATCTTATTTAATTTCTAGTCAAAATTTAATACCCTATCTTCATAATTTAACAATGTACTCAACTTCTTAAAACTATTACAATAAAACACAGACTTATATTTATCAATAAACTTACTTCACAATCTTGGTATGGAATCTCCTGTACTTTGACACTACTCAACATCTGTTCAGCTATCATCGATACCAAGTCACAGTAGGTAAGTATACGACGTATGATATATGTACTGACAGACACGCAAGAGCTCGCAAGAGCTCAAAATTAAATATTATTCACAATCTGTGCTGTATGTTTTCTGTATTCTTATCTGACGCACAGATTACAGAGAGATACTACGTATATCTGACGTGTAACACAACACTCACATACTCTGTGACACTCACTTTGTCACTTTCCGTTTCGAGACAGAAGAGAATATAAGCACTACGTTTAACTGAACCTTACAATTACATTAGAGATGCGCGATGGCGAAATGTTTTATTCGATTGTTCGAACATCTCGATGGTTCTCGATGCGTTCATTCGCGTTATTCCTCGATGTTTTAGATTTAAGAGTTTCGCGAGTTCTTGACTTGCATTGTGATTGCGTATTCAAACTATTTTTTTTAACAAGAGCAGTCGTAAATAATACCGCGAAGGGGATGGCATCATGAAAACAAATAAAACATATCGAGGGTTCTTATTGATTTTTTTTTTAGTCAGGTAGGTACATAATCAACAATCTTAATAAAATTACTTTTACAAAATCGTTTCAGAAAAGTCTTAATCTCTATAATATAATAATTTCCAGTCTTTATCAATATCAAATCATAGACATATTATAACTAATCACTGTAACTATTATAATAATCAAATCACAGACATTGTAACTACTTATCAATACGTTTTTATTTTAAGAATTAATTTAAACACAAATTACGCACGTTCGCTCGATACGCGAGTCTGGCACGCTCGCCTACCTTCCTGGGCTCGATGCATACAATCGACTAACCCGCGTCGTCGAATCCGTTGACTCGAAACAATCGAAAAACATCTTGACTATTGTCGAACAGCGAGTCGATGGTTGACTCGATTGTTTTATTTTAACGACTCCAATTCTTTCGATTATTAAAACATCTCGGAAGTGCCCATCGCTAAATTACATTCTCTTTGCAGAGGCTTGTTGAAAAACTGTCGATACATCGATATTCTTGCTTCGAAATATTAATATTATCACCACAACATTTTTTGATCCGATGTAATTATCGCTTAATCGACATAAAATATTCAATATCGAAAATCGTATCAAAAACGATAGTTTTTTTTCATAAGTTAATTTATTAGCATAATATTTAACGGAATAAAAAGCCGTTAAAGCTAGGAACGAACAGGAAAAAATAACTATTGTCTATGACTTCTATGTTTTTACAACAGATATAAATATTAGAATAAATCAATCAATCAATCAATCAATCATTTATTTTGTAAAACATAGGTGGGTTAACAGGTAGTAATAGAAGAATTAGTGCACTATGTTTTGCCAAAAGAATGGCGTACAAAATGAAGGCAAAAAGCCAAACAGATAAAATAAATTACAAATATCAGGTCATGCAGAACACAAAATCAATAAAAAAAAAACACAAATAAATAAAATAGGAGTATGTCAATTGTCATTCACCAAAATTAAATCAAATTAAATAACTAACTAATATTAGAATTTTGTTAATTAATTTTATTTAGATTCTCATGTATCTTTTGTATAAAAATTACTATTACCTAATATTGACCAACAATGAACTAAAGGAGATCATTTTCCAAATTCAAAAGTAAGAAAAAATATACTAATCTGTTAGAGCTTGACCCCTTGAGCATTTTTTATTATTGCACTAAAACTGTAGGACCATTGCCCTTGGTTTTATTTAAGTTTAAAAAAATCATTTTGCGTACATTTTCGGTAACATGAATTGTAAAAACAAAGAGTTACATCTTGAATAGAAACTTCCATGTAGCTGCCGTTTACCACCACACAACGTGACGACCTCCCCTCCCCTAGCCACTGAACGCTCGCCTCACCTCGAACATCTTATCAACCTATTACTTTAGTAGGTACCAAAAGCAACGCGTGTGATAGTGTATCACTCCCATCCCAATTTGTGAGGGACGGGAAGACTAATATCTACCAAGGTGCCTCAGCTAGATTCCATCCCCGATTTCTTGAATCTCAGTCGCTGACACGATAGCGGCGTTCGATTCACTTATGGACCACGTACGATCCGTCCTGAATGATTGTTCAGGGAAGTTCACAGTGACTGAAGACCGTCGCTAGAAACTTCTGGACGATGTATGGGGTCTGAAAACCGAAAAGAATGCAGCGTTCGGCATGCTGGGATAAAATGTGACCTAGAACCCACTCACCTCGCCTTCTAGTGTCTTCAAAAGAAGTAGACGCTTCTATGTCTGTTCTTATTCGCACTATAAGAGTATCGCTACCGATAACTCTAACAAAGGGAAATACTTAACTAACAGCCTACAGTTCCAATGTTTCCCTAACCAATAGAAAAAACCCACCTCAACATGAGAGACGTGAAAGTTGAACGTAGGGCTTCCTTCGCACTCATCGAAGATCCCAATGATCCTTTGTCCCCGTCATTCCGAGAAAGTGGAGAATATCATCAAAAGGCTCCAGCCCCGGCAAGACTTCGGCTTTGACGCTATCAACACCGTGTTTAAACTCTTCCATCCCAAATCATAATACTAATGACCGTCATCTTCAATGGTGCATTAAGGAATAATATGTTCCTCCAAGTGTGGTAAAAGGTATATGATATCGGTATTCGTAAAACCATGCAAGTTCAAGTCAACTCTGACCCTTCCAGCTACCTTCCCATCAGTCCATTCAATGTTCTCGGTAAAATCTACGAGAGGCTTATTTACAAGCAGCGCAGAGATTATGCTGAAGTTGAGAGTGTTATTCCCAACGGTAGTTTGGTTTCCATATCGAACACTAGTGCATCCAACAAGTCTATCGAATTGTTGAAAACCAAAGCGCTGGTTTCCAGCATAACGCGATGACGGGCATCTAGTTTTATGACTTACCGAAAGCTTTTGACAAAGTGTGACATAGTGGTTTATCATTTAAGCTATATCAACTCGGTGTGCCAGATTGTCTAGTACTCATCTTGCGAAACTTTATTCTGAATCGTACCTTCCACGATCACATCTACCATCTGGTAGCGCTCCCTCTATGTAATAGTGGGGAGATCCCAAGCCATACGAGCAGGAGTTCTTCAAGGCTCTTCCTCTGGTCACCATGTACACCAATCCGATCCCTTGGGAGAAGCAAGTTAAATACCTCGGTGCGATCCCAGATCAGCATTTGACCTTTGCTGAGTACATAAAGCAAACTTGTACGCATGCCGCATTCGCACAAAGCAGGCTCCCCTACATCCTGCCAACCCGTAGGTATGGTCGAATTTTTAATACGCATAATCTGTCTTCATAGGGTAATTTTTATCCCGTAAAAAGAATCCAATGCAATGTCATTTTTTTTTTAGATGTAAATACGACTAAAATGTCTGGTAAAGAGGACTTGATATTCGTACCTATTTAGAAGCTCCATCAGTTAAAATACATTTGCGGCAACCATTTTTATTCCAAGGGATTTTAACAAAAAGAAGACCCGAATAAAAAAATCTGCAATTCCTTTTATGCAACTTACTGGAATACCATTAGCAGATGAACTATTAATTGGATTTCCTCTACACATTGGCAAAACTGAAACTGATTCGACTCCAAAGGTAAGATTATTGATCTAGCCTAATTCATCTAAACTTTGTAATGTTTGATTATGTTTTTTTAAAGTTGTCTTCTTGTCTAGATATAACGATAACTGTGGAACATGACTGTGACGTTCCAATAAAGGGCAAGTGACGTAAACACGTACGCTTGACAGTTAAGGCACTTTCCGCATAGAGTACTTTTGACTTTCCGCTTGACTGTCGATGAAGGCGGACGTGTTACGTGCTTGGTAAAACCAATTTGTGTTTTATTTATCAACCTAGCAGCAAACCCGGACACCACACGTGGCGACAAGGGATTGCAAACCGGGCACGCACGGGTCCGGCCCAGCCGGGCCCAGTGCCCTTTTAGACATCCACCGGGCCCGGTAGGTACGAAAACTGCGGCACGGAAGCCCCAACTTATAGAAAATTGGCATGGCAAGCGCTGCGAACCGCGATGTTGCTATAAAAGTTTGGTTGTTTGGGGATAATGGTTGTTGAGTGAAATGATGTTGTGTGATAATGGTTGTTGAGTGAATGTCTATATTTGTACCCAGCACCTCCTTATATATAGATTTACATTGCTACGGACTAAAAACTTAACCAATAGGAAAACACTAAACTCTTAACCAATAATGTAATACTACGTTTGTACAAAAATGTTCCGCTAAAACTAATTGACCACTTATAACTCTACACTGCGTCTTTATGCATTACGTTAAAACTAATGTCCAATAATTTCACTGTACACTGTTCCCACTCTCTGGCGACATTACTGTTGTCCAATCACAGCGCTGGTTACTGTTTGATGCGCGTCCCGTTTGGTGTCGCTAGTATCGTTATGCTGTTCCGGCGGGAACGGTACCGTTACGTCTATTGTAACCTTTTTCTTAAGCAGCTGTGGTGTGGTAAGGGCGCTCGCTGCTACAGTCGCGCGCGGCGACCTTGGAACACAATGGCTGCGTGTTACCTGTTTCTATTTCTAAACAGGTTGTCGAAAACGTTACCAAAAGTTCTTTTCAGAACTGTCAGCTTTGATATTTCTTGGCGGAATCGAAACGTGTTAATTTTGCTGTGCGGTGTGGTGGCTACAGTATTCCCCCTCAAGCGAAGCGTACCGGCAGTTTGACAACACGACCCGATCGTGTTTTTCTGTTGTTAGCGGGCTGTGACGTCATGCTTGCCTGTGGCACTAGGGTTTCCTGGATAGCGGTTGGTGTAGTACTGTTGGTATTCTGTATGTTGGTACTGTTATCTGGTATGCTAAGTGGTGCAGTAACTTTGGTTGATGGTGAGGTATGGGTAATCGTATTAGATGTGGTCGGTGATAAACTGTGGGTATTTTCAGAGACAACGTATGCAGGCTTCAAGCGGTCGATAGATATGGTCGCTTGCCGATTGGGTAGCTGTATGGTGTAGACTTTATCTGTTCGGCTTAGCACTTGATAGGGGCCTTCATACGGAGTCTGGAGTGGTTTTTTAACTGCATCTGTTCTAATAAAAACGTGGGTGCACTTGAGTAAATCTTGATGCTCGTGCATCAAGATGTACACACTTTTATTGTTGCTGTGATGCTGGGTAGCGACTTGCGGTTTGTTTTTCTGGATTACGTCACGAAGCTTACTGACGTAGGTGTAGTCCATAGCAGGATTGTTAGTGCTTGCGGTGAAAAATTCGCCTGGTAAACGTAGGTTGTAACCGTAAGTGAGTTCAGCAGCGCTCACACCGGTGTCTGTGTTAAGAGCGGCTCGTAGTCCCAGTAGCACGGTCGGTAGTTCGTCGATCCATGAGGTTGCGCTGGTAAGTTTGGCGCGTAAGGCGGCCTTGAGACTGCGATGCCACCTCTCCAAAATACCGTTACTCTGCGGATGATACGGTGTTGTGCGTGTCTTGTTGATCCCCATTTGTTTCATTAAATTGTGAAACAGCTGACTCTCAAACTGTCGACCTTGATCGCTAGTTAGGGTGGCAGGGCAACCGAATCTTGCGATCCAGTGTTGATAGATGATATCGGCAATGCGGTCGGCTGATATCTCGTCGGTAGGAATTGCTTCAGGCCACTTCGTCAATCGGTCAATCATGGTTATTAAGTACCGATGACCTTGAGGTGTTGTAGGTAGCGGTCCTACGATGTCAACATGTAAATGCTGGAAACATTCACTCGGCGGGAAAGATGCGATGTTGGAGTGTGTGTGTCGCTGTATCTTGCTCTTTTGGCAAAGTATACAAGCTTGAGTCCAACAGCTGATGTCTGCGTTCATAGATGGCCAAAAGTATTTTTATGTGAGAAGCTTGCGAGTCGTGCGCGTACCAGGATGGCTGATGTTATGAATGCTTTCGAAAACTTCTTTCCTGTATTGCTCGGGTATGTACGGGCGTACATAATTCGTTGATGTTTCGCAGTATAGTTCAATGTCGGTGTTGGGTATTGTTATTTTTTTGAAACAGATGTTTTCTTGAGATAACAACTGTTCCAAATTGCTGTCCTTTGTTTGCGCGTGGGCTATGTCATTGTAATTGATTGCAGATGGGCACGAAATTGTTTCTATGCGGCTGAGGGTATCGGCGACGATGTTTTGTTTACCGCTCACGTGACGTATGTCCGTTGTAAATTCGCTGATAAACAAAAGTTGTCTCGTTCGCCTCTGTGTTTCCGAGTTGGAGTGCATCTTCGACATAACATATGTTAGCGGCTTGTGATCGGTGAATATGATGAGATGGCGTCCTTCAAATATCTTTCGAAAGTGTTTTACTGCCATGTAAATTGCTAGTAATTCACGATCGAAGGTTGAATAGTTCTTTTGTGCGTCTGTAAATTTCTTTGAGAAATATCCAAGCGGTTCCCAGATGTTGTTTCTGTATTGTTGTAATACGGCACCCGCTGAATTGCCAGATGCGTCGCAGAATAGGGCTATTGTTGCGTGGTGCGACGGATGAGCTAGCAGGGTTGCGTTTATGATGCTTTCTTTGCTTTGTTCGAAGGCTTTAATGGCTTCGTCGGTCCATGTGATTGGGGTTTTGTCTTTTTTCTTGACATTATGTAGGTAAGCGTTTAACGGTGCTTGCTGAGATGCGGCGTTTGGTATATGATCGCGATAAAAATTAATCATGCCGAGAAATCTTCTAAGTTCTTCGATTGTAGTCGGCTTAGGATAGTTTGCGATGGCTTCTATCTTGTGTTGCGGAGGTTTGATTCCGTCTGCTGATACGGTGTAACCTAGGAACTGGACTTCTGGTTTACCTAAGTTACACTTGGCGGGGTTAATTGTTATGCCGTTTTGTTCGAGTCTCTTGAGTACGATGTGCAGATGTTCTCGGTGTTGAGACTCGTTTTCTGATGCTAGCAGTAAATCGTCGATGAAGGGAAAAACGAAATCTAACCCTCGTAGCACTTCATGGATATATCGTTGGAACGTTTGTCCCGCATTCTTCAGGCCAGGGCACATACGTGGGAATTCAAATAATCCCATGGGAGTGATAATTGCCGTTTTTTCTATATCTTCATCTCGTACACTCAGTTGCTGGTATGCACGGTTGAGGTCGATTGTGGAGAATATTGTTTTCCCAGATAATTGATGGGTGAAGTCTTTGATGCGTGGCACGGGATATCGGTCTGGCACAGTGATGGAGTTGAGTCGGCGATAGTCACCACAAACTCTAATATCGCCATTTTTCTTGGGTACTATATGAAGAGGTGATGCCCAAGGACTTTTGCTTGGTCTGCATAGTCCTTGTTCGATCATGTTCTCGAACTCCTTTTTGACAATTTCGAAACGATGCGGTGGGATTGGTCGGGCGCGGCAGTGTATCGGTGGTCCACGAGTTTCGATGAAATGTTGCACTTTTATGTCGCTATTCAATTCCATCGATGTTAACCTCGTTATACCGGGATACTGAGCTAGTATGTCGTGGTATGTTTGCGACATGTCGATACTGCGCACGGTTGGTACGTCTGATACTCGTACCGGGACGTTGACTTTCATACTCGTAACTCCGTCGATTAGTTTTCGATTCTTTAAATCGACGATGAGCTGGTGATGCTTTAAGAAATCGGCTCCGAGGATTGGTTTCGAGACGTTGGCCACGATGAATCGCCATTTGTAAGGGCGTCGCAAGTTAAAGTCGAGACATAGTGTTCTTTCCCCATATGTAGCAATCGTGGTGTTATTTGCTGCGTAGAGTTCAAATGGTAGCGGCGTTTGATTATGACCCTTTGTTCTCGGTAGCACGGAAACGTTTGCTCCGGTGTCGACCAAGAACGAAAGGTTAGAATTTCTGTCGGTAACGTATAGGCGGTGTGTTATTTCGTGAACGCCGGTGTCCGCCTCTGCCAACGTTCTCTCTAGTTTAACGTATCCTTTTTAAATGAGCAGGGCGACGTGCAGCGTCTTGCTTGCTCCTTAAAGCGTCGGTGGTAAAAGCAGAATGGCGACGGCGATGGTTGTCGATATTGCGTTTCACGAGTTCGTGACCGTGATTGGTATCGGTGCCGAGATGGGTAGCGGCTGCGGCGGTGATTGCAGTCGTGCGATGGTCTCGCTTTTAACTCTGCTATTTCTAGCGAGAGTTTTCTAATCTCATTTACGAGATACTGCATATCTACCTGTGTTGCTGGTGTAGGTGATGCAAGTGACTGCACAGCTGCAACTTCCGGTGTTGCGGTCTGCTCCATCATCTTGTCGGCGAGTAGCGCGAGTTCTTCCAGCGTGGTCTTTGTGCTGAACGACTCGCTGACTGCGAGGACTGATCGCACGTGTGCCGGTAGATGCTTTGTCCACATGAGACGCAACGTGGAGTCGGGGACTTTACCTCTGGCGAGATTTCGGCGATGTTGATGGGCTTGATTGAGGTTCCGTTTGGCAGGGGTTGGCAGGCAGTGACATCTTGAATTTTGATTTTCAGGCAGCTGAGTATTGCGCGATGTCGAATGTCTCGAACGATACCCGTGTTATTTGCCTCTTGATATTTCAGTTGGTGAGACCCGCTTGTGGGAAGCCAACTAAAACGTGCAATCACGGTGTAACGTTATGACGACAGCGAGCAGATGGTGGTTGGGCAACGATCACGTGGTGATGGCGATGACTATTTCGTCGTACCAGCCGGCAGGCCTAGGACCGGGTCCGAAGCTGAGTGAGGAGCTTGTCGTGTGTGATATCTACTACAGCCGGCAAGTATAAACCAGAACCGTAGCTGAGCAGAATCACGTCGGGGTCACCACTTTGGGGATAATGGTTGTTGAGTGAAATGATGTTGTGACTCCAAAACAGAATGTCTATATTTGTACCCAGCACCTCCTTATATATAGATTTACATTGCTACGGACTAAAAACTTAACCAATAGGAAAACACTAAACTCTTAACCAATAATGTAATACTACGTTTGTACAAAAATGTCCCGCTAAAACTAATTGACCACTTATAACTCTACACTGCGTCTTTATGCATTACGTTAAAACTAATGTCCAATAATTTCACTGTACACTGTTCCCACTCTCTGGCGACATTACTGTTGTCCAATCACAGCGCTGGTTACTGTTTGATGCGCGTCCCGTTTGGTGTCGCTAGTATCGTTATGCTGTTCCGGCGGGAACGGTACCGTTACGTCTATTGTAACCTTTTTCTTAAGCAGCTGTGGTGTGGTAAGGGCGCTCGCTGCTACAGTCGCGCGCGGCGACCTTGGAACACAATGGCTGCGTGTTACCTGTTTCTATTTCTAAACAGGTTGTCGAAAACGTTACCAAAAGTTCTTTTCAGAACTGTCAGCTTTGATATTTCTTGGCGGAATCGAAACGTGTTAATTTTGCTGTGCGGTGTGGTGGCTACAGTTGTTTACAGTTACAGTTACATTGCAGGTCAGCCAGTAGTTATAAGATTTTGCTATTTGCTCAATTAAAGTTAAGTATATAAGGTGTTAAAAAATTAACTGCAAGAAAAGTAAGAACTGGTTTAGAATTACAAATAAAAAAAATTGGCGAAAAAAAAGATTTTTAAATAACAACCCGTTTCGGAGATATGCAATATTTTCACTTCACACAAAATTATTGAATATGCGCACTGTACCACCGCACGTGCGCCGGCGCGGCCGCCCCGCCGTAGGTACGCGTGAGTCGTTCACCCCTGTGACACGACAAGCGACGGCGCAAATTCGTAAACAGCTGATTCTAATTTTTCCATCACATTTCTCAGACTTTGGACTGGCATATTATCGAGCTTACTTACAAATAGCATATTTTATTATACCTATAGGACTATTAAAAGCACTGGTAGACTCCTAGGATTGTTTGGACAGCAGGCACTCGTCGTTGCTCACCATACAGTTCACGGTAACGGTTACGTGCCGCAGCTAAACTTTGACTAGTCGTAATGTAGCACACTACTATATCTAAGTACTCTCGACTGGAATACGTAAACGGCATTATTAAAAGCACGAAACTGCACGAACGCACGTATTCGCCGTAATGACACAAGAAAACACCCGTACCGCGCGACGGATTTCGGAAAACTAAGGGTCGGGAGGGGTAGAGAGAGCTGCGGGAAGAGTAGCGGGCGGCGGGTGAACCGCTAGCAAGCCGCTCGCGCGCGGTACGATGGCGGCCCAAGCCGCAAGCGCAGCCCTGGGTACAGCGCACAAAAAAATATTAGGTAAATTATTTTATTAAACTAAATTAAATTATTTTATTTATGTGAAAATATAAAAAAGCTCAAAAAAAATTTTTTTTTTGATGTGTTCGTTTTTCGATGGCAAGTAATTGGACAAAATTCTTGCAGTTCATTTTTTAACACCTTATATTAACACTTAATAGTCGTAATACCTAAAGTTATTGTTATTATCAAAATAATATTGTTATTGCAATTAAGAATTTCTTTTGTTTTTTCAAAAGCTACCAAAGTTTATCTATCTAAGTTGATAAGACAAGTTTAGTACATTAGACTGAGTTATTAGTTTCTTATTCTAATACTATGTTCTCAAATATTTACTTAAGTATTAGAAATTAACTTTAAACAAGCAGGTCTTTCTCTTTACTCTGCGTAGTATTAGTAATTAAATTGTGGGCGACTTCTTAAATAATCTGACTACTTTCCAAACTTTTTCTCGAAATCCTCTAAATCCAGGCATTTCATCAGCGCGTGGAAGATCATTTCTATCCTAAACTTAATTACTGAATACTAATGCTTCCTTAAACTTAATTACTCGTATTAACACTAATATTACTATTCCGTTCATAAGTGAAACTAACTAATTCTGGATTAAAAACTAGTGATTTTGAGACTGATTATTGTTGATTTGCTGGTTTGAAATAAATATTATTCCGTAACCTTGAATCATTATAGTATTTTTCCTCTGTTTACTTAAAGCAAAGTTTCATAAAATACTTTAAAGGTTTCCTAACACATCAAATACGGCGGCGAATGTTACCGGACCCGCCGGGTTGAAAAACATACCGGGTTGCAATCTCGACGGCCTGACTCCTCAACACTTAAAGGACCTTTTCAGTTCAGGCACCGGGGAAGCTGGTGAGTCGCTTTTGAAGGAACTTCTGGCTGTTGTCAAACTTATGCTCTCCGGTGGCGTGAACGATGCCGTCGTCGGCGTCGTCGTGTCTTGTACGGGGCCAATCTATGTGCCCTGCGCAAGAAAGACGGTGGCATTCGTCCCATCGCCGTCGCATGCACCTACAGGCGTATGGAAACCAAAATTTGTTAAAAGTTATACGGTCAGTCACTGACCAACAAATTCCAGCCCCTACAGCTTGGCTTTGGCTCGAGAGTAGGGCTTCCATTACGTAATTACGGACAGATTCTAGAAATCTCACAAATACGTAACTGAAGAGTTGAAGTCCGTAATAACGTAACTATAGGATAATATTAATTAATTAGGTACCCATTTATTTAGTCCTATAGTTTCTGCCTACTCCATGGGAAAAAGGCATGGGTTCATCTGTGTATTTACAATTTAACTTAATTTAGGTTAACCTACGACTTACATTATGACAACATCAAAACCCTTTCTGTGGGTATCCCCCGAATTCCCGGGGTTTATTTTATAACTTCCAATTTGAGTCCGCAAGATTTTATTTCTTAGTCGTACAGAATAGTTCATTGTTGACCAATAGGGAAACAAAGGGAATCCCCGTTGGTTGTGGATAGTTCGGTACGTAAAACAATCAAAGTTTATAAGTGTTTCGCAAGTATTTGATCTAACTCGTAGATAATAGAGTTTAATATTGTGGATTGAGCAAGCTAAGGGAACTCCCTAGATTTTTCTTTACTTTCGTGAATTTAGAAACAATCTCAATACTCGGTACTCAGTCGTCTTATGTACACCTGCGAGATACTGTCCTGTTCTAAGCTTAATTTATTGAGTTTTGTGATTTTGTGTATGTGCCGCAAAGTTTGACGCTTGG
The DNA here is from genome assembly GCA_958295575.1 of Leucania comma. Lineage (NCBI taxonomy): Eukaryota > Metazoa > Arthropoda > Insecta > Lepidoptera > Noctuidae > Leucania > Leucania comma. The sequence continues at coordinate 12,966,455 of OY282468.1, forward strand.
TTTTCAGAAGCTTTTCATTACAATACAAGTTTCTAAGTAGATATCACCATACACGTACAACGCAACACGCACACGCACGCGTGCAACGCATACACGTTTAACGAAAATGTAAGTACCTATTTTAACAATACTTTACTTGTTTACTTACTTTATTTCTAGGGTATTTATGTGAGAGTTTATACATATAATTTAGTAGTTGATTTTATATTGTTGACGGCACGGTTGGCGCAGTAGTTGAGTAATTGGCTGCTACGCTGCGGGTCACGGGTTCGATTCCCGTAGGGAACAAATATTTGTATGACCTACAGATAGGTGTTCCGGGTCCAGACCCAGGTGTCTTGTGTAGGTATGTTAGTTAACATGTTTGTGAGTGCACCCACGATACAGCAGTAATTCCTAGTGTGGTGCGACGTTTAAAAAAAATATGAAATGAAATATGTGCGATTTTATTTTATTGTTGCTTGTTAATGTCTGTGCAAATAGACATTGATTATGAGTTGACGGTACGTATGTAAATGTATCCCGTCTTAAGTGTAGTGACTAACTATAGATGCTATTTATATGTATTACCTAACTATTAAATTATGAAATATTTCTATATTGTTTTAGGTCTGCAGTAAAGAAGACTAGTTATAAGGAGTTTTTGAACAAACGCACACAATCATCTATATGGGAACACTTTTTGAGGGCTGAAAATGGGCAGTGTCCAATGTATACATTGTCAAAAAATTCTGAAGACTCCTGGTGGTGCTACTGGAGCACTACATACACATATGCGTGCTAAACATATTGCCGAGATGTCACAAGAGCAAGATGCGCAAAGGGCAAGTACTTCATCGTGCTTTCAAGCAAGAAAAAGTTTAGAACCTCCATCGAAGAAAACTAAACTAACGGATTACTTTTCCACTGATTATTCCTCGGACATAATAGTGACTAGAATGGCAGCATTGGATGGCATCCCATTAAGCAAATTTTGTACTTCTGAAGATCTAAGGTATGATTTCAAAAAATCTGGCTATGATCTACCGAAATCTCCTTCAACTATTACCAAAATTGTCCTGGAACAGAATTGTGCCATAAAAAACCAATGAATAAATCAGTTTAAAGATATTAAGTCCCAAAAAAAAAAAACGATTTACTATAACGTTTGATGAATGGACCTCTACCCGGAACCGGAGGTATATGAATATTCATAATAAAGACCTAGAGCCAGCTAAATATAAAAATTTAGGACTAGTAAGGATAAAGGGTTCAATGCCAGCTTACGTTGGAACGTACCGTTCCAACGTGTTAGAAAATCATTTAAATGACTTTTATTTGAAACTTGAAGATATAATTGCATTCACAACGGACGGAGCCAGTGTTATGGTTATAATGGGCAAAAATTTTGATGGTCACCATCAGTTGTGTTTTGCTCACGGAATACAACTTGCAGTGCTGGAGGTATTATATAAGACACGGAAAAGTACAACTACTGAACCAGAACTAGAAGATGAAGCTTCAGATACTGACACTGAAGAAATTGAAGAAAACGATGGCGGACTTTTCATAGAAGTACCTAGAGTTCTAGAACCAGAGTTTCTGTACATATCTTTGTATTATATATTGTATGTATATTATAGTAAAAGTAAGAAAACTTGTTAAAACATTCAAAAAATCACCACTGAAGACCTGATTTGTTGCAAAAATATTCTTTAGAAGAGCATGGTAAGAGAGATATTTGTGGGTAGTTGTGACAGTGACAGGCAAAAAATTTTGGTCCCGTTTTAAAATTTATTTAAATTTATTATATACATTATTTTAAAAATATTTATGTCATATTTTAAAAGTTTATAGTCCCTACCTGCTGGTGTAGCGTTATCACTACTTACAACTGTTCAATTCATCTCATCATCATCACCACACATCTTTACAATGGATTCACTAACAAGCACACTGGGTGAGCTAAAGGATTTGTTCCACGCACGGATGACAGCCTTCGAAGAGGAATTGCAGAAGGCCCCACCATCTCCTGTCACAAGTTCTAGTCTGGCTGCGGAGTTTACTATGTTCCGCACATTCATCACGCAGTCACTATTTGGTCTTCAGCGGCAGGTGGAGCTTCTTGCTCGAAGTGTCGACCAGATTGAAATGCGAGGACGGAGGAAAATTCTACTGTTGCATGGTGTTGATGAAGAGCAAAAGGAGGACACTGCCAAGCTCATTGTTAAGGTGATCTGCGGTAAGCTACAGCTGAGCGACTTCACAGTCGGTGACATCAGCCGGTGTCATAGAATGGGACGTGCAGTGGCCAACAAAACACGGCCTATACTGTTCAAGCTTCGAAGTCTTGCGGTCCGGGACAAAGTGTGGTTCTCCAAAGCCAAACTAAGGGCTTCTGGTATAACTATGTCCGAATTTTTGACGAAGGCGCGGCATGACATATTTTTGGCTGCGAGGGAAAGATGCGGCGTCTCCAAGAGTTGGACTAAGGCGGGCTGCGTGTACGTCCTTGGTCCCAACGATACGCGGCACCGAGTTGAGTCACTCGCTGAACTGGACAAGATTGCGCCGATTTCTGGTGAGCCGCAGTCAGGTGAACCGAAATCGACAGTACGAGACGATGTCCCGCCTGCAGCTGCTGTGAAGACCGCAAGATTAAAGCGTGTTGCTGCATTGAAGAAGTGATAAAAACAGATTCTTCCTTTTAATGTATTGGTGCATGTCCGGGTAACGTTGTTATTTTTTTACCTTCATGAAACATTATAAATTTTATTAGATTGATTTGACATCGACGTTAAAATATTGTGTTGTGACGTCTTGGCACTGTCAGTGTCACTGTCATGTCAATATTGTCAATGAATGTTTGGTGCGTTCCTTTTTAGGTAACACGTAACTTAGTGTAACAATTTCTTTTTCGTGTAGACTTCTCTTATTGTTTGTGTAATTTTTATTTCTATTTTTTTCTTTTTTTTTTTTTTAGTGTTTTTTTTGTTATTGTTACTCGGACATTTTTCCTTTAAGTTTTATTCAGACTATTACGGAATAGCGCGCAACCAGCAGTTATTGTTTAGAGTTTTTTTTTTTATATATATATATTATATTTATAGTTTAAAAAGTAAGTATTTATGTCTACAGACGAAAGTAGTGTTAGTGATAGTTTTTTTTCTATAACAAGTAATGAGGATAGTTTTGCGAGTGTTCCTTCTCTCGCAGATAGTCTTGCAGCGCAGTTTTCTGATGTTTCTAAAAACTTCAATGTCTTACACATAAATGCCCAGAGCATTCCGGCCCATTTCCATGATATGCTGGCAAACTTTGACTGTAAAAACCTACATGCTATTCTTATTTCTGAATCATGGCTTAAACCTTGTCTCCCATCTACTAGTTACTCTCTTCCTGGCTTCGTGCTCATAAGAAATGACCGGACGGTTGGTGGTGGTGGCGGTGTTGCCATATATCTCCGCTCATATATTCCTTTTTCTGTCGTCAATATGTCAACACAGCCTCCACCAACAAATGCTGGCGAGCATCTCTTTGTTGAAGTCGAACTTAATCATTCAAAATTACTTCTTGGCGTTTACTACTGTCCCTCTTTGCGCATTAATTTTTTTTCATCTTTCGAAAACCTTTTAGAACTGCTAATTCCTTCCTACAGTCATAGCATAATCATGGGTGATTTTAATACCTGTCTCCTGAAGAATGATCATCGGTCTTCTTCCCTCTATAATATTTCGGCTTCTAGCAATCTTTCTATTCTTCCACTGAGTGCCACTCACCATTCTCCTAATTGTACTCCTTCACTTCTTGACTTAATTATTGTCTCTTCTCCTGATCGCGTCGCTAAGTATGGCCAATGCTCAGCTGATGCCTTTTCTTATCATGATCTGATTTTTCTCTCATACAAGATTCGTCCACCTAAAGCTAAAGCCAAAATTCTCATGCAACGCAATTTTGGTGGCATGAACGTCGACAGTCTTTGCGAGGATGCTAGCAAAATAGATTGGTCTACTCTATTTGCCTCTACATCAGTCGATGAGCAAGTTAATATTTTCACCACCAAACTTATTGAGCTTTACGATCACCACGCTCCTGTTCGAGCAGTCAAGGTCAAACATTTTCCGGCACCATGGCTGACGGATGAAATTAAATTATTAATGAAGAAAAAAGTTACAGCCAAGTCTAAATTTAAGCGTCACCCTAGCGACGCTAATAGAGAAAGATATGTGTCCATCCGTAATCACTGTAATAAGGTGTGTAGGAATGCTAACCGCCAACATATTCATAACTCCGTCCAAAATGGGGACGCATCCAAAGTTTGGAATTTTCTTAGATCATTGGGGGTCGGTAAAACGCAACAAGAGTCGGTTCCTAAAGATTTAGACGTCGATGCGATGAATAGTCATTTTACAGCTTCGTCCAATTTTGATAGGACAACAAAACTGAATACATTGGATTATCTTTCATCTCTTCCGACTCCCAGTTATTCTCCATTCGTATTTGGTCAATTCTCCGCATGTGATGTTAAGAAGAGCATACTAGCGATTACTTCCAATGCGGTGGGAAGTGACTGTATCAGCCGTAAAATGCTACTGCCGGTGCTTGACATAATTCTCCCTGTTATTTGTCACATCCTCAACTTCTCTGCGTCTAGCGGTGTCTTTCCATGTTCATGGAAAGATGCTCAAATTATTCCTCTTCCTAAAAAACCCAATCCCATGTCCTTTTCTGAATATCGTCCAATATCCATTTTACCATTCCTGTCCAAAGTCCTAGAACGTTTAATCCACAACCAATTAAGCACTTTCCTTTCCAAAAATAATCTCCTCAACCCCTTTCAGTCCGGCTTCCGTCCAGGTCATAGCACCACTACAGCGCTTCTCAATATTACGGACGATATAAGGTCAGCCATGGAAAGTAGTAATCTGACGGTCATGGCTTTGCTAGATTTCAGTAATGCTTTTAATACTGTTGATTTTGATGTTTTGCTCGGTATTCTATGCTCTCTTAATATATCTCCATCGGTGATTGACTGGTTTCGTAGTTACCTGTTTGGTCGACGGCAACGTATTTGCATCGGAGAGATCATGTCTTCCTGGTGTAGTACTTCTGCCGGGGTGCCACAGGGTGGCGTTTTATCTCCTTTACTTTTCGCAGTTTTTATTAACTCAATCTCCAACGAATTAATTTCCTCCTACCACCTTTATGCAGATGACCTTCAAATATATTCACGAGCTCCTCTTGGTAAGCTGTCTGAGGCTATATTGACCATTAACCTTGATCTGGCCCGTATATGCGACTGGAGCAAAAGGTATGGACTTATGGTGAACCCTGTAAAGACGCAGGTTATGGTGGTGGGTAGTTCTAGGATGGTTTCGAGGATCGACTGGACGACTCTTCCCCAAGTGTCTTTTAACAACTCAGTAATTCCATTTAGTGAGAAAGTTAAGAACTTGGGGGTATTCATCGACACGAATTTTTCTTGGACTGCCCAGCTACAGGAAGTCAGCCGCAAGTTATTCGCATCTGCTGGATCTTTGAGAAGACTACGTAATTTTCTGCCGACTGCCACCAAGATAACGCTTGCACAATCTCTCCTTCTACCCATCCTTGATTATGCTGATGCCAGCTATCTTGACCTCACTGAAGTACAACTGGATAAACTTGAGCGACTTCAAAACTTTTGTATAAGGTTCATATTCGGTTTGCGCAAATATGACCATGTTTCTGAATTTCGTGTTAAACTCAAGTGGTTGCCAATTCGCCTTCGCCGTAATGCTCATATTCTTTTCCTTTTGTATAAGGTGCTCTTTTTCCCTTCTTCCCCTCTTTACCTCAAAGAACGGTTCCAATTTCTTTGCGACTCCCACATGAAGACTCTTAGATCATCAGATAATTTAAAGCTTAAAATGCCAATGCATTCAAGTACCTTCCTGGATAAGGCATTCACTGTCCAGGCCGCTCGTCTTTGGAATGCATTGCCTGTGTCAATAAAGCGTGCGCAAACACTACCTGTGTTCAAAAGGCTTGTGAAGGAGCATTACTTGACACTGTGACCTTGCTTTCGACGTATCACTTATTCTCTTGCCTGTATATTTTTGTATGTATGTATATATGTATCTATTTTAGTATTAAGTACCTATATAGTTTTGTCTGCTTTTATATTTGCACCGAGTGCAACCCCATTTTGTGTCCTGGCAATTTCTATCCATACTAGGTTGCCTGGAAGAAATCGCCAAGTGCGATAAGGCCGCCGATTGTATGTTTTCTTTTTTTTATAAGGTTTCCTTTTTATATTGTAATCTTGGTGTACAATAAAGTATAAATAAATAAATAAATAAATGGTAAAAGCCTTCTCTGATCTTATACTAGACTGCAAAACGCGATGGAACAGCTTATCAGATATGATTGGACGATTTCTGAAATTGAAATCAAGTTTATTTAAGGCTGTATTAGACTTAAAATCAAAGCTAAGTTTCACAGACACAGAAATACAAGATCTACATAACATTCATCTTAGTTTAGATATAATAAAAACTACAGTGATGGCATTGTGTCGCCGTGACTCGAATTTGTTAGCAGCAGATGCTGCGCTTCAGTTTATGTTAAATAAACTTGATACTCAGTGCATTGAGCTCAGTGACAAGCTTGCTGTATCCCTTAGAAAAAGAATAAAAGAAAGGCGAACAAATGTGTCTGGTGTCTTGCAGTATTTGCATAATAATGAAGAATATTATAAAACCGAAGAAACAGAAACTTTTACAAAACCGACGTCGGATTATATTAGAACATATGTTGCAAACTTATTAGAAAGACTCGAATTTACACCGCCGACAAGTACACAAATGAGTTTAGATTCCGAAGCAGATAACAATGATCCTAATGATGGTTGTGGCGACGAGTTGACTGTTGCACAGCAACTAGAAAAAAAAATACAGAAAACTATGTCTACACAGTGAACAAATCTGGAGTAAACACAGATCTTGAATCCATCATCAGAGTTGAAATGTGTATCTAGGATAGCACTGGCGGCGGTCGTGAAGTTTTCCTAACAGCAGCTTATAATTATTTACTATCTATGCCTACTAGTGTTGAAGCAGAACGGGCATTTTCTTCTGCCGGTTATCTTTGTTCTAAACTAAAAAGTTCCCTTGGTGACAGAACATTGCATTCGTTATCATTTATGAGATCATTATCAAGAACAAAGATTGGAAAAAAAAAATGGTAATTTAAAAAACTAAAAAACCCGACTGCTTTTCTGAGTATTCATGAAAAAGCCCTAAAACAAGAAAGTCGTTGTAGCAGTCGGGACCCATTCTAGAAAGTCAGCCGTCTAATCAGTAGATCTATGATGTAATGGGTCCCGACTGCTACAACGACTTTCTTGTTTTAGGGCTTTTTCATGAATACTCAGAAAAGCAGTCGGGTTTTTAGTTTTTTAAATTACCATTTTTTATTTTTTACTTTTTTAGTTTTATTTTTTTACGATATCACTTTCACAGTAATTACAAATCTAACGATACCTCGCAATCGCCGTTCAGGCCACAGAGCGTGCCAAATATTTGAATTTGGCGCCAAAAATTCGCCATTTTGTTTTTTTTTTTATTTTGATATACCCAGTGTCACTCTCACAGTAAATACGAATCTAACGACACCTCTCAAGCTAAAATCCATCGAGCCGTTCAGGCTGCAGAGCGTGCCAAACAATTATACATACATACATACAAACATACATACATACATACTCTCGAAAAACATAACCCTCCTTCTGGCGCAGTCGGGTAATAATAATTATATTGTTTCTTACTTTTAAACCATTTGTGCGTGGTACATGTTTTGTTTGAATTGTTGATTGAGTTTAGTCGTAATATTTTGATCATTTTAATCTGTAACTTACTTTTAATTCCTTAATATAATATTTTTTTTCATTTGAAGTTGTTTGATTCTTTACTTCTAAAATACCTAATAAGCCTAGAAATTATCGTGCATTAAAAAATCAACACAGTTACGTAATTACGTAGTTACGTAATTGAAGCATCAAAATGCGTAACTAGTTACGTAATTAGCAAATCCGTAATTTTGGAAGCACTACTCGAGAGGGGGCTGTGAGGCTGCCGTACATGCCCTCACCACCTTCCTAAATTCTGATAAGGGTGAGGTCATTCTCAAGGTTGACGTTAAAAACGCCTTTAATTCTGTTAACAGGGACACTTTGCTAGCTGAAGCAAAAAAAGAACTTCCAGAAATTTTCGGTTTTTTACGGCAATGCTATAGGCACTCATCCAAATTATTATACTAAGACAAGGTTTTGGAATCTGCCGTTGGATGCCAACACGGTGATGCTCTCGGGCCAGTCATTTTCAGCTTAGCTATCCATCCAATAATACAAAAACTAAATTCCAAATTTAACCTGTGGTATTTAGATGATGGAACACTGGAAGGTGATGTTGATACAGTTCTAAAAGATTTCCAATTCCTGACGGAGCAATTTCGATTCATTAAGCGCAATTTAGACGGTACGAGTTTCTCGCCTCGAACATACGAGAATCGTAAGAGCATAGAAAAAATGTCATCGTCTAAACACATACCTAGGTGGAGCGAGTTTCTCGTCTCGAACGTACGATAATCGTAAGAACAAAAAAGCATCTCCGTCTAAACATTCATACCTAGACGGTTCGAGTTTCTCGACTCGAATTTATTTCTTACCTGTGTCTAAACACTTTGATACGATAATGTCATGGCGATTATTGCTTACGATTATTGCGTACGATTTTCTCGAACAAAACGTTCGAGAAACTCGTACCGTCTAAATTACGCTTTAGCCTCGAACTAAACTATTCGAAATGTGAAATTTTTGTTTCTGATTATACTGACAGACAATCAACTCTACAGAAATTTAAAGCAATAGCCCCAGATATCAAAACTTTAGAAAAATGTTCACTGCACCTCCTAGGTTCTCCAATTTTTGAAGACAGTTTTTCCCTATTCATTGACGATAAAATAAAATCATTAATCATATTTCGGATAGACTATCAAAAATTAACTTACATTCCGCTTTCACCCTCATTAGATATTGCTGTTTTGCATTAAACTTTATGTATTTTCTCCGCTCTGCCCCTTTATGGAAACAACCACATCTCTTAGACAAAATTGACGAAACCATTCGATACACTCTAACGTCCATCTTAAATGTGGCTTTGGATGACCTGGCATGGCTGCAAGCCACATTACCCATTCGCTTTGGTGGGCTCGGCATCCGCAAAATTTCTAGTGTCAGTCTACCGGCGTTCCTGTCTTCGGTCCACAGCACTCAACAGTTAATCGGAAAGAATCTTAACTCCATCACTGGTTGTAAAGTGGCCTGCTCGGACAAAGCGTTGCCCGAAAATCCATCTTCCCAGAGATAGTGGGATGAGCCGCTCTGCAGGTTGGTACGGAATAATCTCATTAATACGTCCACCAATACTGCTGAACGTGCCCGCCTACTGGCTGTGGGTGAATGGGAGTCGGGTCTCTGGCTACAGGCTCTACCGTCACCCAACATAGGTACCATGCTTAGTGACACCACCTTCCGGATCGCTACATGCTTGCGTTTGGGTGCTCCTAGTGGAGCTCCACATCGATGTCAATGCGGTGATGCGGTCGACCGCCTCGGACACCATGGCCTGTCCTGCAATAGAAGCGCTGGTCGGATAGCACGGCATGCCAGCATTAATGACATCATCCACCGAGCTCTCGTCATCGCCGGGGTGCCAGCTGTTTTAGAACCTAACGGCTTGGCACGTGACGATGGAAAGAGGCCAGACGGGATGACCATAATGCCCTGGAAGTTGGATAGGCCTTTGGTGCGGAATGCAACTTGTGTCGACACCCTTGCGCCATCCCATCTTCTGAGTACGGCAGGCTGTGCTGGGGCGGCAGCTGCAGGTGCAGAAAACCTCAAACGGCGTAAATATAACCTTATCGGTAGTTACATGTTTGAGCAGTTTGGGGTTGAAACACTAGGGCCATGGGGTTCGAGCGCTCATCGCGTTGTTCGTGACATCAGTAAACAGCTGGTCGACTCTTCGCGTGACCAGAGGGCTGGGCTTTTCTGCGGTCAACGAATCAGCATTGCCATCCAACGTGGCAATGCTGCCAGCGTTCTGGGCACTTTTCCCATTGATATCGATGTGGATGAAGTTTTTTGAGGTCCAATAAGTTCTTTTTCTACCCGTTTGTACATATTATTATTTTTAATTTGTTTAATATTGTTTAAGATTATTTTATGTATTTTATCTATGGACCACCGTTGCGTGAAAATAAAATAGTTATTATTAGAAAATAAAATTACATTAGTTTTTTTTATTAAGTATTAAAATTACAATTTCGTTTACTAACAAGAGAATTCACTATGTTTGTATATCTATTTCGTTCTCCTAAAAACAACAGTCTATGAAATCGATTACGATAATTGATTCAATAAACTTAACGGTCGATTGTATTTTCATAGTGTCAATCTCTAGTCACCATCAGTCACCATCTCCGCCCCGCGCACGTCGTCGCCTCATGCCACCATTTTGTTCTTAAAAAACGGTTGTGCGCAGCCTTCTGCGCAAAGTTCGGGCGCGCCAAAATCCGTCGGCCGTTCTGTACCTACACATTGATGGAAAAAAAAAAGGTAATTCGGATCGTTCTTCCACTCTTTTCTGTAATTTTTAACAAACTTACCTTTTTTGTCAATTTCTTTAGTTTTTGTTTCAGTGCTGGCTGTGTGAAAATAGTACCAAATCAAGCACTTTCAGTGCTGAGTTGGCAACACTGCATTTAACCGCCCGTCTTGCAACCGTAAGTTTGTCTAGCGGTAATCAACCGTTGGGCTTGCAGTCGAAAATCGTAGCAGTCGCAAATCAACCGCCTCGTGAGTTTTGAAATAAAATAGCCGATTCATCTGCCGCGGCGGCCGCGGGAGAAAACCACTTCGTGAGTTTTCTCCCTTAGTGTGGCTGTGGACGTGCCTCGGCCGACGCAAACGCGGTTTTTTTTTACTAGGCCTCGGACGAGGCCTTAAGACAATTAGGTATAGTAAAATAATTCAATGATTATTATGTCGTAGGCATGTTCGTTCATTTGGTTGGACGTAGCTAGCCATAGTTCAACTTTAACGGCGTGCATGTAGTCGTATCGAAGGAGAACTTTAATATGTTATTACATAGCAAAAGGGGCGCGGGGCGCGGCTGCACGCGACGTGTGCCCGCATACCGCAGCATTGGCCCTAAAGGTAGCCACACGTTACAGTATAGTGTGCAGAAACTTGCGCAAGCATAGGTAATGGTAACTGAAACGTGTTGTGCAGAAATCTTCCAACACACGTGTACCATAATGGTAGCCACACACGTTAGTTTGGGCAAGTCTTAACTTTCGCAAGTATACTGAAAGGTGTGTTGTGCAGAAACTTGCGGAATATCTTCCAACACACGTTTCAGTATACTTGTGCTGTATCGTGTGTGGCTACCATAAGGGCCGTAACACATAACCCCATTGCGGGGCCGTGCGCGCCGCTAAAATCTGCCGTGACGCCCGCCGCTACGTAGAATTTTGCGGATTTTTTTAGTATTTGTACCATGGCGCGAATACCAGTCTTATTAAATTAATGTATCCAGTATCTTCTTTGTCATTTACTTAAAATACAGTAATGTCTTAAATAACAAATAAGCAATAACTTTATTACGATCCGTGACAGAGAGACGTCTACTCGCAATCAAAAACCACGAGGAACTGGTTATCCCTGTAGGATATGACAATAAAAGCTGAAAGTTGCGTTGCGGCGTCGCGAAAAAGAGCGGTGGGTGTCACTGCCGATTTTAGCAACGTGGCGCCGCAAGGCTGGTATGTGTTTTGGCCCTTAGTAGGGTATGTGTTGCGGACTTGCGGCAGTGCGGCGCCACCCCGCGTAATAGGTGACGCCGGCCCTGAGCGGGCTCCAAGCTGCGCGCTGGTTACTAGAAATAAAATTTGAATTTTAGTTCTATGTTTATTTATGATTTGTCACATAATTTTATAATACATTTCATCAATATAGCAGTGTAAAATAATAAGAATACATGTAATAAATAATTTTATCACATTCAGTGTTTGACTTAAATCTTAGAATAATAACTAATTAAAAAATGAGAATAATAATAAAACCAGAATCAATTTTAACACAATTTCACTCGTCATTTCATTTATGATTATGATTTATATACCTGACATAGCTAACTTACTTTTATAACAAATAGTAGTCAAAAGGAAACTGAGCTACAGTATTTGTAAGAGATCTCTAAAGTGTCAATAGTTTATCGTATAAACTACTAGTATTACGAAATTCTACACCACATTTATTTTTTCTTGTTATCCATTCCGAAAGTGATAGTTTACGCCATTTAACCTTACTTTGTTCTAATTACAATTGCATCTTCCCTAATACAATATGTACTGTTGAAGAAATTTTTGTTGTAACTGGGCGTTTGTTTACGTGGGAAATCAAGTCTTGTTATTTTACAATACATGTCACAAAAAATCATATCCACATTAATCACTTTCATGTTATTATTCTTAAAACTAACCTAATTTACGAATTTATAATGTAGAAACAGCTGGAATCCGAAAAAAGATGGAAAATAGATTACCTAAAAATGATGCCTACTATAAAACTTCATAAATATTACTTTTTAAGAAACAGCCACTTGTGGTTGAATATTCTAAACAGTTATACTTTAATATAATTTGAACCACATGATTGCTAATAAGTTAATCATTCGAGCCATATTACACTTCAATGGTTTGTATTAATTGACTCTGTCGATTGGCGTCCAGAGCTTGATCTTAATTCACGCCGGGGGCATGTCGATGGCAATTCTTCAGATGTCTTGCGGCTTTTCTTCTTATTGCATCTGCGTCCGCCATCATGAGAAGACAAATCTCCAATATTAGTATCATCGTCATTATCTTTCAGTTCATTATCTACTTTAGTATTGGAGTCTTCAGTCAATGCGATGTCTTGTTGATTAAGAATGGTAGATTCATCAGGATAAGAACTAGATTGCTTTGATTGTGATTTTTCATCCTTTCCTAAACTAGATGTTGATGTTGTCATTTCTGTAGGCGTCAATTTATGAACAGTTGTATCGAAATCAGGTTTCATACCTGTTTTAATTACAGTTGAAGGAGCTATTAAGTCTTCAAGGTCCATTTCGCCAGTGTGTGTCGAGTGATCGGGTTGCTTTTCCATGGATGATTTCTTTTCTGAAGTTAAATTATCTTTAACTTTTTTAGTGGGATTTAATTCTGATGATGATAATGCTAAGTTTTCTGGTTCATTCATATCTTCATGAGGTCGTTTGTGAGCTAAAGAAGTACCTACTGTACCATCTTCAGACATTAATGTTCTGGAAATATATTCTGAAGAATTTTTGATTAATTTATCGGAAACGTCTTTGTCGTCTTTACCCTTTTTAGACTCTGCAGAGCTCACAAGGCTAGCACTAAGGGCGCCAGAAGCCATTTGTTCTAATAACATTTTACTGATATCAATATCTTTTTTATCACCCTTTAATAGTTTTTCCTGGACTGCTGCAAATTCCGGAGGGACTTGTGATCTCATTGCATCAAATGGTAGTTTCTTTTTATCGCTTTTAGAGAGATCGGTTGCTAGGGTTTCGTGGTTATCATTGTCCCGAGGTCTCTTTTCAGGTCTCATAATCGATTCGTAATTTAATGATTGTTTTGATAATGATTCTAAGAGATAGGGATCTGGAGGTAAATGTATTTGTTGGAGTTGTTGATTAGATTGTTGCCTATCAGATACTTTTTGCTGTCGGGACGATGAAGAATTAGTAACAATAGTTGATGACCGTGGCGTAGTCGTTTTTGCAGTATTACGTGATGCGCTATGACTTGAACCTTGTAGTGTTGAAGCCCCTGAACTTGCTGCTATATTGTTACTCAATAATCCCAACGCATCATATGCCGAGGACATACCAGAATGCATACCGAATGGATTCAGACCACTAAGTCCCAATTGAGGATACAACATATTTGGATTAGGGAAAACAAAAGGAAACTGAGAGTTGGCTGATTTGGAACTCGAGGGATTTCCACTATCAGTAGTTTTTCGAGATTTTGATTTATTTTCACTTGAAACGCTGGATCCAGCAAGATTATTTAAATCTAAAGAAGAGAATCCAGGAAGTCCTAACCCAGCTAAATTTGCAAATATATTACCACCGGCTATGTTACCTAACAAATTTGGCATACTATTGAATGAGTTAAGTAGAGGATTATTTTTAGGATCAAAACTCCCCAAGCTGGAAAGCAGCTTTGGGTCAAAGGTGTTCAACAATTTAGGATCAAATCCTGTTAAGTTAGAGAGTGTTGCTGCTAATGTTTTAGGATCAAATGCACTGAGGCTAGAGAGACTTGCTAAGATAGCGGGATTTAGACCAGCTAAACTTTGGTTCAAATGAGAATTGGAAGACATTACATTAGCAGATGGAGAATCAAGTGTGGGAGGACGTCCTTTTTTACGTTCACTCATTCCACCGCTGGATTGCATTGGAGAATGACGTTGACTGCGAACATCTTGAGGCAACTTTATGTGCTCTTTTATACCTTCAGTCCACTTAGAATCTATATCATACATAGGATTTTCAGCAATCCATTGGGCTAGATGCTTAAGTTGAGGTGCTTTCGGGCCAACTATTCGCTTTCCAGTTACGCGATGTACTACCGGTACATGTTCTTCAGGAGCGAGTCGCGGTGCTACACCTCGGCGACGGGAATCCACACTGGCTTGTTCTGCTAACCACTTGTTTACCTTTGCTTCATGAGAATAGGATTTCATCGGAGTTACGGCCGAAGCTTTAGGAATTTTGGCTTGTTCTAAAGATTGTTGCAAAAACGAAGACAACTCCTTGGATGAAGCCTGTGGAGACGGCACATTCGTCACCGTGACTGAAAATGGTTTCTGAATAGAAGATGCCGCAGACGAAGTAGGAGGTGCTGCTGGAGTCACTGTCACATCGGGTAGAACGCTGCTACTACGTCCACGAGGGCTCTCTGACGAAGTAGTAGGGCTCTTGCATTTAGCAGCTGATAAGCCCAGTACTATTTCATCCAATTTTTTTCTTTTCTTTTCTTTCCCAACAATTTGTTCCGGTGCAGGCTGCAAAATTAAAATAAAGATGTTTTGTTATGGATTCATCAACATTGCTCTCACATACATACATGGAAACAGAAACAAAGCTAAAAGGTTCAGATATGTTGATTTTTCACCATTATAATAGAAATAACATAATACTTGCAGAGCAGTGAAATTATTTTAAAAACACAAACACGTTAGTGTATTAACATTATCACAGTTGTTGCATCCTTGGGTAGCTACGTAAAATTCATCAAGCAAAAAAGTACATCAACAGGCATAGTTTTTCATGTTCAAGACATGAGGTTTCAACTCACCACATTCTTTCTTTTCATTAGCCTAGAAAGAGTATCATCGAGGCGGCTACGTGAAGGTACTGAAGAAGGCGCTGCGTCGGGACTTTGCGTGCGGCGAGGAACAGAAAAATCGTGCACGTCGCTTAGGTCCAGCGGCGCCGACAGGTCCACGGGCGCGGGAGACGGCGCCGGCGCCGCCTGCGCGCGCTGGTGCGCCGGCGGCGGCGCGCCGCTGTCGCCCGGCGCCGCCGCCGCGCCGCCGCCCGAGTGCGCCGCCTGCGGCACGGACAGCAGCGCGTGCAGTTTCGCGCGGTCGGTCTCCACGTCGATAGCGATGTGGCGCTTGGGCCCCAGCTTCCGCTCGTCGAGAGCTTCGGGCGCGACTCGCGCGTCCTGTTTGGCAGCGGCGGGCCATTCGCGGTTCTGAACGGCGTGCGCGATGTGATGCAGGCGCGTCTCGAGCGCTCGCTCGGAAAACCAGCGCTCTGGAGGTAGTGTTTCCTCGATCCGACCCAACTTGGCTAGCGTCTCTAGTTCGGAGAGTGCGTCTGTGTCATCCTCGGTGGTCCGTTCGCAATTATTGGAAGTTCTCTTGCTTCGTCTCAACGACATGCGAGTTTCGCCTGCTGCCTCTTCCGACACAGCCGCGTCTTCCTCGTCGGAAGATATCTTCTGAGCTTCGCTCCTAGGAGCGCTCTTGTGATTTGCATACCATTTGCTAGCACAATCAGCAAAAGGCATTTTGGGATCACAGAACAGCTTACTATATGTATCACCTAATCCATGCCTAAAAAAAAATCTTATGTTAGATGTAAATCCACGAGTAAAACAAGGTGTCCTTAACTAATAAAATATACAATTCTGTTGTGTTCCCCTTTACGAACTGACACAGCGAATAAAAAAGTGTAATAATAAGAGGAAAAAGAATGGGGGGGAAGGGGTAAGTATGAATATCGCCTTTTACCCAGCAATTGGCTAACTATAGATTGTATTAATGAAATTATGTATTAATGGCTACTAAAGGTAGCCATTGACTATACGCCCATTAATCCAAATGGAGTAGACGTTTTCCAAAATCTTTTCGTGAAAGTGATAAACGTATGCCAATTAAATGGAATTTTTCCAGTTTTGGATTACCAAACGGATTGAAATCCATGCTTTCAATCCATATGTACGACATCAGTGGCCGATTGTCAATTTCAAAAACCGTTTGAATCGTCTTTGAATACGCAAATCCGCGTCCATATTTTTTTTACTTTTGTCTCAGTTTTAGCTCTGCGTTGATGGAGGGTACATGTGCTATAAAGGGCTGAGTCTATGAAACGTTACAACAAATTAATTACCAGGACTGTTTTATTTGTAATTATTTCTTCGTCTGCACATGATTTTGTATTAAAAATAATTGAAAAATATAAATCGCACCCATGTTTATGGCATGTGAAACTTCTGTCTTTTTATCAAAATACATGTTACTGTTGCCAGAATAAAAAAGTCCATTGTGTTAATTTTTCTGTACCACTTGATAGTGTGTAATCTTCGAAGTGGCGGCGTATACGTCCAAATGGAAATAAGTCAATGTGCCTTTACTCTAAAGGATCTCCATTAGGAAGTATTCCATTTAGAAGCATTCCAAACAGAGGTATCGTCAATGGCTAGCTTAAGAATAAAGGATCATCACTGAAGATACTTATATAAAATATTCCTATGAAATGAAAACCTCCTTTTAGAGGAGGTAAATATAGCGTAATTTTTTAAAATTGTATGTTATAAGAAACACATCAAAGCTATTAGTTACAAAAACTTACTTGCAAACTCCTAAAACCAAGAGTTTGTCATGCCGAGCGGGTTGCCACCACGGTGGAGTATCTGGTGACCGCTCACATAAAGCTAACCGAGTATCTAGTGCAGGATGTGGAGCGACTTCTTCACGTAATACTCGTAAGAGATCAATCCTGTTGAAATCAAACATAGACTATGTTTTACAACAATAATGACCTGAATACACAGTACAAGCTGTTGATCTGACTGTAGTCAGCTATTGTATTAGCTATGCGAGGGGACAAGATTTTTTATACGTAATGCAGGACTATAATATGAAATCATTACCTTTCAAGAGTAGCAATAGCTCTCTCTTCACCTATAGGCTCTGCTTTTAAATCTGCTCTTGTCGGCAACTCAGCTTCTCCTACAGAAAGTCCACACTGACGTTTGCACATGGCCATAAATGCTTTTAAATAATCAGTCAGAGCGTCGTCACTCTTAGTGTCCAATCGAGCAAGTGTTCTAAAACGACTCCAGCGAAGACTTTTAGTAGTTGGGTCAAACTCCACTCCATAAGAAGCAACAGTACGACGGAAAGCTTCTTCGTCTGCACGTGTCCAGCGCCACTGTGACACCTCGTCTCTGGCTAGCTGATCCATCCGTTCACGTCGCTCCATCTTCTGAATGAAATTCTTACTTAATAATCGTAATTCTAAATCATACTCTGCCTTACTAAAATCCTATCGAGAGCTATGCGGTATTCGTTACCTAGGCCGGTAGTAATAAATTTCACTCGATTACGTTTACGCGTTATCCCGTCTCGTATTTTGTATTAAGTTCCATGACTAGAGCGAAACGGATGAAATCAGTATCGTCATCAAATAGAATGTTTTAGCTTGCTTTGCAAAAGAAGTTTCCCGTTGGTGGGAGCAGAGGCAAATATTAGGTGTTAGCTATTGTGTATCAGCTTGTCATTTTACAGAAGGTGAACTCACATAAAGGTTACGTTAAAATGTCAGATGTAAAATGTAATATCGTAAGTTTGTCAATCTGGTAAAAACATAACCTTGGAGCATTAGTGACTGTATCAGCAACACATTTTTCTTACTTCTTTAATTTTTGATTTTTTACAGCTTCAAGGGACCGCAAACCGTGAGTCTATAAATTTAATTTCAACCCGATACCTCTACGAGTTCCCGAGATAAAGGGTCTTGACTGCCAGACAGACGGACAACAAAGTGATCCTATAAGGGTTACGATTTTTCCTTTTGAGGCGCGGAACCCTAAAAATGATGCACAAACAACATCACCCTTGGTTGCACGTAGAAAAGAGATAACGAGAGGTTCCCACCACACGCCTAATCTTCATCATAGAAATATTTGAAATGTAAATTGCTGCTTCCTTTTGTAGCAAATTTTGATGCAATTTTCAGAAAAAGATTTAATTTAATTTTTTGTGTTATTCGATGTTTATAACAAAAATAAACATGGCTAAGTATTTGAAAATTGTTTCGCAAGTCTCGCTAACCTTAACAGCGATTTCCCTCTAAGTTTGAACATTAGAAATACCACTTATACACTTGGCTTTCACTACCGGTTGGACTAAGTAGCGAATACCACGTTGACCAGACTTCAAAACAGAACTTGGCAGTGGAATCATTCCACAAATGTACCAAACAGATGATTATTTTTATTTTACATATATTATTTCAAAATAGATGCTTATATTTTATTAGTACTTTTATCCACTAACTAGATTGCCTCCAAAAATATTTATCGTTACGCACCTTAGCTCTTTGTTGCATTTTAAGCTCCTCTCGTTTATAGTTTCTTTGATATGCAGTGATTAGTCTCCGCAGTCTCGTATTCAAATCTTGCATTGAGGGCCATAAATGTCCCCCACTACTGCTTTGAGTACTGTCATCATCAGGTCGAGGAGAAGCTGCAGGTGATGTTGCTCCAGCTCCACTAGACACATCGTCTGTGCAATCTTCGTCTCCCACTACACTTCCTCTCACCTTCCTTTCTTCACTCCTGTTACATATTTGAAACGCTTTTTATATGTGTAATAAGTAAATCTTTTGTTTAATATTTTTTAAATAAAGTAATACTTTATTTTACAGCCAAAATCAGCCTTATTCCTAAACGCGATCTAAGTGCGGACTATTATTAGATTTAATACCATGACTAAAGAAAGCGTTATTATAAAATGAAGTTTATGACTAGTTTCTGAACTAGCCGCCGAAACTTCCAGTTTAACTCGTCGTGCCACTTCACGCTGGAACTGTTAAAAATATAAAAACTTTATTATGAAGAGCGCGTGAAAAGTACAATTTGTGCTTATCCACCATACCGTTTCATAAACAAAGAACAATTTACGACGCATTTTAGTATTTATAAATATTTATTTTTATCATTCACTGGAAAACTTCACGAAAAAAATTTTTTCGTAGATTTTTCCATCTTTTCTCACAGTTTGAACCTTCCCTGGACTATCACGTATATTTCTAGACCAAAATTAGCCAGATCGGTCAAGCCGATCTCGAGTTTTAGCGAGACTAACAAACAGCTATTCACTTTTCTAAATAAGATTAGTATCGAAGTTGGTAGAATAGTTAAACTAGGGATTTCGACGATCTAATTTTACTGATGTAGATAGTTCAGAAACTAGTGATAAACTTCGTTTTATAATAACGTATTCTTTATTCATGGTATTAAACCCAGCATTACAACCCGGAACTACAGTTATATCGCCGTTTTGGTCTTGGATCAAATCAGTGCTATTGCCTAATATCTATACTTGTAATAAATCTGTAGAAGGAAAAATTCTGTACATTGAAAATATCATTGATATATATGTACTACGCACTAGATGAGGCGTGCCGTACAGTCACTTTACTTCACCTAATTGACCTGCAGGCCGAACACTTTTACATTGATGGCATTAGTGCAGTTTTGACGTTCATGCAGTGTCAGAGCGACGCTTATAAATACAAATTTAAGTGAACTTGGACATATATAATAATTTTGAAGTCAAGTAAGTAAAACCATTGGTTGTTCAAGCAATGTAATAGCTTCTACTATCGTAATAGTACGTTAGAGAAGATATTATTTTATTTAAACTCTTCCCCATTTTACAATCATAGACTAAAACATGCAGATGTTCCCTACCACAAAAAGCAGAATTAGGTTTTTACCTACAGCTAGTTTACCAAATACAGACTTCGCACGTTCTTTTATACTGTTTGAAATTTTTAAATATTTTATTTAATGCTCTTTCTTTTTTTGTATAATTAATAACAATCATTTTTTTTTTTATAAATTACGACGAAATGTCAGCAAATCATGAGGTATCAGTTTTCATCGGTAAGTTTTGTTGTTAACCATGTTGTCATTCGTTAGCACTTAGGTAATTTACGTACCATATTACGTGCAGGTTAATATTAAAATTTGAATTATGTTCAGTTGAACTTGTAGTCTTATCAGTGATTACTGATTTATTTATTTATTTTACTGTTATTTAGATCTCGTTTTTACATACACTATAAATACATTTTGAAATAGATTATTATTGTAATGAAGTATTGTAGGCAAGAAACTGTGTCACATCTGCGGTATAAAAATCTATATAGATGACATGACATCACACTAAGTTGAACAAAACGCGTAAGTACTAGGAAATTCATGGCGCTTTAGACCTTTTGGTCGCGAAAAAGTATCCTCTATAAGCTGTCTTAGCGCTGTAAGTTTTAAAGTTTTGTTAGACGACATAATGGCAATCTAGCGCTGCAGCGATTTTTTGTTTGAACTTTTCAGTATTTTGACAAATAGTTTATATGAACGTGCTTGTCTATCGCAAGAATATAGGTCGATGGAAAATATGAAAAAAATAAGTGGCGGTGTTACTAGACCGACACCGAACCCAAAAATGTGATTTAAAAATTTTTTGTCTGTCTGTCTGTTTGTTCAGGCATCACGCAAAAAATACCAGTTCGATTACGATGAAACTTGGTATAATTATTCTTTAATATCCTGGGCACCACACTGGGTACATTTTATTTCGGAAAAGTATATACAATAAAAAACAAACTTAATTTTGCGGTTCGATCCCTAGACCCGATTACTGTACCAACCGCAAATAATAAGTTTGTCGTAGGTTACGTCACCCGCAGTGGAGTTCACTAAGGGGCGCTGCACACGGCTAAGATACTATAATATTTTATCTTAAGATACAATATCACTCGCCATACAATTCAATGGACTATCACACTCTACGAAGACAATTTGTATGGCGGGCGATTTTAATTTTAAAGTATAGGTAGTATAGGTACTTAGTATATTTGATATTGTACGTAGTGACGTTCATATTCCGGACGGGCTCACTGAAAATAGGTATGCTGAAGCTCTCAATTGATGTCGTACGATGACTGTCTGTCGTTACCATTATCTTTGTGAGCATTTGTTGCAATGATAGCGAAGCTGACGTTCAGCTTCGCTATCGGTTATCCTGCTAAACAGGTACCATAGTAGAAATCGACTACAAAAAACTTACAGAACGCGAGCGATGCCGCGAGCAAAGATATAATATACCCTCTTAATCACGGCTTATGAGACAATTGATTTTCTATTAAAATTGGCCACAAAGGACCCGCGCCTGGACAGGAGTATTAATACCGGTATGCTCGATAGATAACGTTCTACACAAATAGCTTTTACACAAAAAAAAAATTGATAAGTTTCGCCGTCCACGCGAACGAAGTCGCGGGCACAGCTAGTGTTTAAATTTAATGTTAATTTATGAATAAATAACATACTTAACGCTTGAAAAAACATTTTGAAACTTTAAATGAACTTTTACAGATTCACACTAGGTGACATGACAGAATTTTATGTTGATTTGTTTGTTAAGAGGGCCCTTTCCCACTCGCCTATCGTTAACGTCGAGCATGGTTTAAAAGCTTGTTGCTTCATCTAACGCAATCGAACGCGATGTTTGATGGAGAGGCAACGCGAAAAAAAGAGAGATAACGCCTGAAAACTCTGTCGGCATTTAGGGATTCCGTGATTTACTAGAATATTTCACAAAACTTGTTCCAGGAAATACGTGATTTTTTTAAATTCTTAAAAGTTTTTGAGAAAATCTGTCGGTATTCAGAATCTCGATTAAATGTGCAAGGAGAATCCTTGCAAATGATGTACTTTTTTAATTTTTTAATGTATGAGTACATTATGAGGCCAAAGTTCACGTAATCCAAAATATCTGAAGAAAGATGTGTAATAACATGATAATCACGTATGAGCAGTTGAATGAAAATTTACCTCGGGTTGACCGCTCTTAATTTCAACTCGATACTTTCACACATTCCCGAGATAAAATGTGTTGACCGACAGACAAGACGGACGACAAAGTGATCTTATAAGAGCGTGGATACATGTCAAACAAACACTGAATGATGGTTACTGTCTTGTACCCGCGGTGCCGTGTCGTAGACATATTTCCACGCCCTAAAGGTTCCGTTCTTTCCTTTTGAGGTACGGAAACCTAAAAACGGTTTTGTTCTTCTCCAAAATTGCGATCTTGGTTCTATTGAATAACGTTGTCACCAATTAGAATTAAATCGGATGATATTTGTTGTTTATCATAAGAGTGTTGCAAAGTTACATTGAACTATTTAAAAAGCTGCTTATATTAAACAATTTGAATGTTGCAAAGTTGTATTGAACTATTTGAAAATCTCTATCTCTAGTATACCGATCTTGACTTCACGATCAAACATCCGGTAGAAAATATATCTTCCCTCATCTGTTATTTGATTATGATAAATATTATATGCTAGATAATGCATTTATTGATACATTGCAAATAGGTTGCCTAGCTAAATCTGGTGCCAATGATGTTAAACAATAAAATTTGTTCTATCATTTTTTTCATTTGTTATTTAAGAAAGACGAGCATCAGCTGAAAGAATGTGCCCCAAGAAACTATTAAAATATAAGTTGCCTACTTATCCTCGGTCCAACTATGGGGGTTGCCTCATATAAAGAGGTAGATAAATGGTCATAATATACCCTCATCTGTTATTTAATAGAATTATATATCAAATGAAAGGTTATTTTATTCCTAATCCGACCATATTAGATGAGGTTGCCTTAGCAAAAATGGTGCGAATCCATAGTTGCCTAGATTTAAGATATACAATTTTCTGTGCTAGATCTTGTATCTGGTTTATATTCCCTCATCTGTTGTTAATTAATGATAATAAGGATTATATGCCAAATAAAGTACACACCGTTAAATTTTGGTCGTTTTAATACCACGAAGGGTCGATTTGTAAAGATAAAAATGAAAAATAAAGTACTTTTTTTAAAAATTCGAATTCATTTACGCATGTATGAAATTAAATTAGTGTTTCATGTACCGAATCGACCCTCCACGGGATTAAAACGACCAAAATTTAACGGTGTATATCGATACATCGTGAGTATGTTGCTTAGCTAAATCGGTAGCAAAATTTTTTTTTTTTTTATCAACTTCCCTGACTTGTTATTCAAGAAAATCGAGCATCAGCTGAAAGAATGTGCCTTAAAGAATTGGAAAATTATAAGCCGCTTGTTTTTCCTGGTGCAACTATGAGGTTGCTTCGTATAACCAGGTAAGTAAAAGTTAATATTATGCCCTCATCTGTATTTAATCAAATTATATATTAAACGAAAGGTTATTTATTATATTCCCAATCCAACCTTAAAGGTTGCTTTACAAAAAATGGTGGAATCAATGGTTATCTTTTTCTGCGCATGTGTTGAGTGTTACAGAGAAGCGATGCATTTCATTTCAGTTTTTTTTTTTGGTAGGTAAAATCATTCAATGACAAATCCCGCCCTTGGGTGGGGCGGGAAATAGTGTCAGACTCTTACTGACTAAAAACCTACCCTTCCATTCATTGCCTTTGTCCCACGGAACGTGGTGACATTTTCACATAACCTTTGGCCCCAGTAGGCTTCGGCCCTGCTGGGCCCCTACAGTTTGCTGACAACTCCTTGAGGCGCGCACTGTTCCCGCGTACCGGTCTGTTACCGGACGGACGGACAGCGAGCTACCCATTGCCCACCGTCCGTGAGCCCGTGCCTACGGTGGCCGGAAATCGGGATCGGGATCGGAATCCCGGCGGCGGCGTGTGCGCCTTTGCCTAATGCGGTCGGCCTCCTCCTTTGCTAGTATTACTGCTTCGCAAAAGGAGGCGACCGCCTGCCACTCCTCCTCGCTCCGGAGCATGGCTTGAACCAAGCCCCGGCGCAAGAGATCGCCGCCGATCGCCCCCACGAGGACACGGCGATGCTCTTCCCAAACGGGGCACACCTCGACTATGTGCTCTACCGTGTCCTCCGGGCGGTCCGCACAGTGGCGATCATTTCATAGATAAAGATGCAACAAATTCGTTTTAAATGTATAAATATTGTAAATGTTTGTTTTTTTTTTACCCTAAAATTCAGTATCAGCCATTTTACATAATTATGAAATAATAAGTTTTCCGTTCAATATATACATCTTTTAAAAGAAGATTTTTTCGATCATGCAAATGCGAACTAGATACTGGTAAAAGAAAAAAATATTATTCAATAAAAATATTTAAAATAATTTGACTCTATGCGTTTCTGAAACGTTGATCTGATTATGATGAAACTCCGGCAAGATGTTCTGAGGACGCCCGACAGGGTTCCTGGTCCAAAAATCTTCATATATAACAATAAAACAAAAGGCCCTTTAGGCCGATTTCGACGGAACTTTCACTGACAGATCTAATTTTGCTAACTTGGCTAATTTTTATTATCCTGCAGAAATGGGATTTAAACAAGGGAATACATCTTTGAAACAGTAGAACCAGAGACGAGATTTTCCCTGGGATAAAGCTAACGTTATAATGAGTAACCCTAGCTACTTTTTATTTTTTCACAAGAACAGATTTCTCCGGTATAGAGCATTTAGCAGTTTTATTTGAAAGTAAAATAAATTAATTAAAGTGCGTTTCACTAAAGAATTCCCTTCGTTGCAATGTTGGCTCCCCTGTCTGTCTAAACGTCAAAGAACGAAGATGCTTGTCAGGGCTGCCAGATTACGTTTTAAATCGTAGTCCTACGATTTTTTGGCATTTTTACTCATTTTTAATCGGAGGTTTCGTCCTGTGAGCAGACTCCTTTCTTGCATCCCAATAAAGCTATGAATTTTTCCGAATTTCTATGTAGTAGTATATTTTATCCAATAACAATTTTTACAGTTTCCAAAAGAAAAAATAAATTAGAAGGCAATTTGTAAAAGTAACGAAATATAGGTAAATCTCTTTAATATTGAGTAATTTCATTACTAAAAATGTAGCAACACTGGTTTGCCGTGCTACCAACATTACGATGAAGGGAATTCTTTCGTGAAACGCACTTTAGATCCTTACGGAATTAATCGCAAGCATAGTTTTCTACAATTGTGTAATGTTACGAACTTGACGCGGACGAATTTAAGGGTTACAGCTGGTAATATATAAAAACTTATGCTGGTTCTGACGTCACAAGTGTGACCAATGTTAAAATCTAATTTTAATTCTTATTTTTTCTTGGTTTTTCACAGTTAGTCACAGTTACACTTAAGAAAAATAGGCAACTTAATATATTTTTCTAGTTCTTTAGGGCACATTCTTTCAGCTGATGCTCGACTTTCTTAAATAACAAATCAGGGTAGTTGATGCAAAAAATGTAACAACAAATTTTATTGTTTAACATCATTGGCACCAGATTTAGCTACGCAACCTATTCGCAATGTATCAATAAATGAATTATCTAACATATAATATTTATCATAATCAAATAACAGATGTCAAGAAGACAAGAATTAGTCATTAAAGTTTATTTTGGACATTGAAAGACTATGATGAGTTCCAGATAACATTTTAATAATTTAATTTTAACAAAGAATGATTATATTTTTCATCACTAGCTCACAAGCTTGGTTATTAGTGATCCCCAAACAAAATATAAAGAAGATATTTTAAGTACTTACTTGATATCTGTACATTCAGCATCATCTGGTGGCCCCAATTTGTCTACAAAGCAAAGTTGTGGATCTGAACGCATAGCCAAATAATTTTCGTAACCATGGACGTACGTTCCTACAAGCAAGGACACGTCACACTCACTATCCCACCATAGGCGTGGAGGTGTGCTGTCTACACCGCGAGGTACACGCATTCCCAAAGAACTGCAAAAAAAAAAAACAATATTTTAGAACTGAACAGGTCAAACTTGTGTAATGTGACACAGCAGACAGAGTTGTATCATCTTCTGATGGAAAAAAACTGGCTGGTCGGGTGTGCTTTTTAAATGCAAACGAAGAGAAAACGAAAAAAGAAATCATGTTGTTTGTATGGGAAGTCATTTTAAATTGTATAATTTATTTTATCATTAATCATTACAAGGGCATACACACTTTGTCAATTTCCAGCCATTATTTTACGGTTCATTAGATACAGGCTGCTAACGGACAGACCGAGGAATGGACAGTATAGGCTTAATAATAGAGTTGAGTTCGGATGGTTTACCTTTGTCCTTGCCCCCGCAAAGAACGCCAAAAATTAACTAATAGTCAGGATATTGAATTAAGAGATTTCTTCATATTAAGTTTGCAATAGGTGGGTGCAAAAATTACGACTTTTCGGTTTATTTTCCCCTTAATTATTGTAGTTTCATGTACGAAACGTAAGTAAATATATCAGTTAATAATAAGTCATCGTCAAATGCAAAAAAATGCGTTCATGTTAGTTAGCATCGTATAGTGGCCAATTTCAAAATGATTGAACATGATTGATTTTACCTGGCATGAACTCCACTCTCGATCTGTGTCGCGTAGTCACCTATAACCTCATGTTTGATGTAATACATCATGCGTACTCGTAGTAAAACCCTGAAAAAAATAGCATGTTTAATCGTGATTTTCAATGTAAAATAAAATTAAACTAGGGCAGTTTTGTAACTTGTATGTTAAGAAATTTAAGTAAATTCGAAGAGTAAGGGCGGGTTTCTGAATTGAGTATTTTGAGTTAAGAACGTCTCAAACCATACTTAAATGCCAAATTTTGACAGGTTTACAGGCTAAAGTAAAGTTTGAGTAATTCTCAACTTCTAATGCTTAAATCAGAAATCGGGGGTATAACTATTTTTAACTTAAGCAGAGCTCTTGAAGCAACTTAAAGCGAATTAACAATTAATTTCCGACTGTATATATCTCCAGCTACATCTCGAACTGAAGGAAGGGAGCGAACAGGAGTGAGAAATACACTCGTAATTTAGCCCCTTCTGGCCAACTGCGACAAATCTAAAGACTTCATTATCATTTAAATACATCTTATTACTTGGATGCTACGATGAATATAGAATTCTAAATACATGCACAAATACGCACGAAAGTTAAAGCGCTACGAGGTTGGTAAAAATTTGTACTTACTTATTGGCATGTCTAAATAAATGCTTTTTGTAACTGTTTTCCAGATACAATTCACAGTCATATTTTTCTGTCGAACTCCAATGACCCGGATCTTCCCATTTTTGAAGATCATTTGATTTAGGTAAATCCTTTGGTCTGTTTTTCTTTTTTGCATTTCTTCCTCGAGGCACAGGGTTATGTAGTCCACTGTGATTTCTAGATATCGTTACTTCTCCGTTTTCACAAGGTTCAATAAGATCCCATATAAAATTTCGTATTTTCTCATCGCCTTTATAATGGCGTAAACAATATAAAACCTGAAATTAAAACACACCTGTAAGCAAAAGTAACCATGCTTTGTTTTGCGACCGATACAAAAAGTTATCAGTAAGAAATTTAACTCAGTGAAAGTCTTAAACTTTCTCGGTATTAGCATGGCAAATCATCATGAAAAACCGGCCAAGTGCGAGTCGGATTCGCGCACGAAGGGTTCCGTACCATTGACTAGGTAAACAACAGAACAACAACAAAATAGGCAAAAAATGGCGTTTTTTATATCGGGCCTTAAATATTTCTTTTATTTTAATTTTATTATTGAAGTAAAAATACAACTGAGCATTTTGTGAATATTTCAAATGCCTACCTGTTGCCATTATTGATTTCGAGCAAAAAAGGGCAAAAGAATCGCGTTTTTGTATGGGAGCCCCACTTAAATATTTATTTTATTTTGTTCTTAGTATTTGTTGTTATATCGGCAATAGAAATACAAAATTTGTGAAAATTTCAACTGCCTAGCTATCGCGGTTCTTGGGATACATCCTGGCGACGGACAGACAGCGAAGTCTTAGTAATAGGGTTCCGTTTTTAACCATTGGGTACGGAACCCTAAAAACGACGTTTTAAGTACTTAACAAAAAATGTGATCAAATTTACAGCACACGATCCGGGCCTGCTATGGAGCATAAATTTCTATCATTTTGAGCGAAAGCTTTAAGGAAATTAACATTATTTTTGATTATTGACTTTTGAAGCTCATACAATTTTAGCTGTTTCAGGGAGAGAACTCATGAAGCAGTTTTCTCCCGTGGTCGCTACGGTTGCGGGCCCGCAGTTTCTGTAGAATGCAAATATATATGTAAAAAATTAAAGCAATTTTCACGACGCGAATCGAATCGACCGCGGCTTGCGGTCGAAAATCTCAGCCGTCGCGGCGGTGGCGGTGGCGGCGAATCTACCGTCTCGTAAGAAAACCGCTTCGTGAGTTCAGTGCCTAAAGCCCTATTCACGACTTCGGTCTTAGCGGCGAGCGGGACGATACCGGTAGGCGATTGGTCAGGGGAGCGCCGCTATGGCCGCCATGAGCGGCGTCGACCAATCGCCTGCCGATACGGCCCCGCTCGCCGCTAAGACCAAAGTCGTGAATAGGCCCTTAGAGTTTGATTTTGGTTAGTGAGAAATTTTATCAATGTATGAATCTTAGAATATCAAAAAATTAACTCACTATTATTCGCGCACAGTCTTCTATAACAGGAATTGTCCAACCTTTTCTAAACTGATTTTTTTCTACAATTTCTTCCCACCGCGCCCACCTGTACAAACACATAAATCATTATTATCAGAAGCAGAAGTTTGCCTTACTACGAGGGTGGATTGAAAAGTTCGTGGCCTAACACATAAATACTTAAACTATTTTAATGTAACTGACCTCATTCGATTAGTTTACTCTCTGGTTGTCAAATTGTAAAATTCTATCGCAATAGCATTAACTGTATTTAAATTAGACTGATATTTGATATTTTTGTAAGCCTTTGTGCAGCGTTTTTAAAGAACGGAGAAAATTGAGCAACGTGCGGTCATCAAATACCTGTTTTAAAAAAAACTAACTCCAAAAGAGATTCACGAAGATATGTCAACAACATTGGGGGAATCTGCTCCGTCGTATACGACTGTGAAAAAGTGGGTTGCTGAATTTAAACGCGGACGAGAGAGTATTGAAGATGACCCTCGCTCTGGCCGGCCTATGACGTCTACGACTGAAGAAAACATCGGGAAAATCTGTGATCTGATATTGACAGATCGGAGATTGACCATCAGGGAGATTGCAGACACTATTGGCATCTCGTGTGAACGAACACAAAACATCATAGTCAATGAACTTGGATTTTCTAAGGTTTCTGCGCGGTGGGTACCCAGATTGCTTTCAGTCGAACAAAAACGAATACGCCTCACGATTTCTCGCGACTTTTTGGAAATGTTTGAGGCTGATCCACAAGATTTTTTGGTCAGATTTGTAACAATGGATGAAACTTGGGTACACCACTACACCCCAGAGTCAAAACAGCAATCCAAGCAGTGGAAAAAACCTGATGAACCGACTCCAAAAAAAGCCAATCAATTTTGTCAGCTGGAAAGGTGATGGCCTCAGTTTTTTGGGATGCTAAGGGTGTCATCATGGTGGACTACCTTGCAAAAGGTGAAACTATAAACTTGGCTTATTACTGCACCCTCTTACGTCGCTTGCGTGAAACAATCAAAGAGAAAAGGCCAGGATTACTCAGCAAGAAAGTGTTGTTCCATCAGGATAATGCACGCGTTCACACTTCTGTTGAATCTATGGCTCAAATTCGTGATTGTGGCTTTGAATTACTGCCCCATCCCGCCTATTCTCTTGATTTGGCACCTTCAGACTTTCATTTATTCCCAAACCTAAAAAAACACCTTGGAGGTCAAAAATTTTCATCAAATGAGGAGGTCGAAGCTGCGGTGGGTGACTTTTTTGAAGGCCTTGAAGAAACTTTTTTTATGACCGGCATACAGGCGTTGGAAACCAGATGGAAGAAGTGCATAGAGTTAAGTGGAGATTACGTGGAAAAATAAAATTACTTTTGCTTATATTTTATATTGTTTTCTTGCTGAGGCCGCGAACTTTTCAATCCACCCTCGTATCAGGGATTATATTATTATTATAGGTAGAGTATATTTTATTAAACTTCCAAAAACGCGCCCCCAATTTCTGAATTAAAGTCGAGTACAGACTGTTATAACGTAACATGCAATGTAACACGTAATTAAAGAATTTACTGTCCACATTGTCTCAATGTAACAGCATTCCCATAGTGTAGACAAAATCCTGCACAACTACACGCGCGAACAGTGTTTCAAATATGTGAGTAGTTCCATGCTCCTGTTCGGTTCGAGCGTGCGCTGCGTCCACACTTTGAAATGCTCTTTTCATGTTACCTTGAATGTTACGTTACAGCAGCCATTAAAACAACTAAAAAAATAACATCAAGACATCGTTTTATTCACTACAGTTGCAGTTGCAAAAATAGGATGTTTCGATGGATTGTTTACAATATGTCCATATTTTAAAGTATCAAACTATTTAGAAAAGAGAAAATCGCAAATACAATAGCAATTTTCTCTTTTAGTCATAGCAGGAATTGTTTTAGTAAGTTATGAACTTATATATAAAAATAGCTGTTAGTCTCGCTAAGGCGGTTGTCACACTGCCCCACACCACGCTGCATGTTACGTTTCAACGCACTTACGCGCGTACTTGTGGGAGTGCAGACCTGCATCATCGTGCGGGTTTTTTACGCACACACGCTCGTAGTTGCGTTTTGTGGATTCACGGCGGCTCGTGACTCATTTCATTCAAAGCCGCACTAAATCACTCACGGCACTGCGAGACTCGGTGTGCCATACCTTGCGTCTCGCCCCGCAACCACGCGCGTATGCGCATGTTTCTCCGCTTGTAGGCGCGTGATCTGAATAAACGCGCGTGGATGCATTTTCTACCTACAAGCAACGTTAAAACACGCATTCACGCGCTATGCTCCGTGGTGCGTGGCAGTGCGTTAAACGCCTAAAACTCGAGAACGGCCGGACTGATTTGGCCAATTTTGGTCTTGAAATATTCGCGATAGTCCAGGGAAGGTAGAAAATATGAAAAAAATCTCGAAAGAAAATTAGAAAAAAAAACTATTGGGCTATTTTTCTGACCCGCATACGTCGTACCGACGTATGCGGGTCAGCTAGTCATATATATAAAAATGAATAGTTGTTCGTTAGTCTCGTTGAAACTCGAGATCGGCTGGACCGATTTGGCTAAATTTTGTCTTGAAATGGTCGTGATAGACTAAGGAACGTTTAAACGATGAAAAAATAAAAAAATTAACACGAAATAAAATCGACTATTAGGCGGTACGAAGTTTGTGGGGTCAGCTGGTAATTTAATAGATTATTTTGCAAAAAAAAGTTTGACCGCCAATGTTTTTATAGGTTGATTGTTTTGTGAATTCTCACATGTCTACTATAATTATCAATATTATTCCGACCTACGCTACTATTCGTGCAGAGGAGACACCCGAGTGTCACCACTGTGCGGAACGCCCGGAGGACATGGTGGAGCACACTGTAGAGGTGTGCCCCGCCTGGGCAGAGCATCGCCGAGTCGGGGGCGGTGGGAGCGATCAGCGGCGACGATCTCTCGAACCGGGCCTTGGTACAGGCCATGGTCCGAAGCGAGGAGGGATGGCAGGCGGTCGCCTCCTTCTGCTAAGAAGTAATGCTAGCAAAGGCGGAGGCCGACCGCATCAGGCAAAGGAAACGGGGCTCACGTCCCAGCCGCCGCCGGGATTCCAATCCCGATTTCCGGCCATCTTAGGCTCGCGCTTGCGGACGGCGAGCAATGGGTAGCTCGCTGTCCGACTGTCCGGTAACCGGTCCGAGCCCAAGTCATCGACGGCACGTACTGTTCCCGCGAGCCTCAAGGAGTTGTCAGCAAATTGCAGAGACCCAGCCTGCTAGCTGCAGGCAGGCCGTATTTCCCGCCCTGCCCAAGGCCGGGATTTGTCATTAGATGATTTTACCTACCATAAAAAAACCTACACTACTATTTATTGGTATTTTCTTGGACTATTGAGTAAAAATCAAAAACTACATTGTAAGTATAGGTAAAGCTTGTAAACCTCTTGTTTATGTGAAGCCAATTTCATACATCTAGCACCCTACCCTTTCGTTTTCGCTCTAATGGTGGTTCCATCTTAATGTGTAAGCAAGCAAAGTATTCTATTTCTTTTCCAGTGCATGGTCTACCTGTTGGCCGAATTTTATACAAAACCGTTCAGCCGATAGAGCGTGAAGGTGCCTTAGTATATTAGTGTGATATATCGATACAATGTAACTAAAAGTCTCTCACTCACCCAAATGTAAGTAGACCTCTTTCGATTTTAAAACATTCAGATCTTGTCCATGACCCATACACAACCTCTTCATCTACAGGAACGCCTTCATGACGAGGTATGTAATCGTCACTTGCGTATCTGCGTCCTTTTTTACCAAGTTTCTCTTTCTTCCTTTTACTTCTCAAACTTATTCCTGAAATACACATCTTGTTATTAATGGAGATTCTAATTTCATAAGCACTATAATTTTAAATATCTAGAGAGATAAAATTCTCGATAAATTCAACTATTGATCTCTCCGTGTCGTCCCGAGATAGTTTTTAGATGTTGACGCTGTTTTTGACACACATCACGTCTGCGGGGTTTTTCCCCATAGACAGGCGTAAAGACCGTAATAATCTTTACTTTAAGAGAGGTTGAAAAGATTATGTAAATACCTGTTTTAAAACATGTAACTGAAAACTATTATAACTACTGGGTGGTTTTTCATTAACCTTGTATCACTTACAATCAATATTCGCAATTCTGCGCCATAATTATGACTTGAGAGTGGCATAATTTGACTGCCTAATCATACGGCATTACAATTAGTTAATTTTGACATCTTTTTTATTTGTCTTGTCAGGGGATTTTGGTTTCGTCAAGTTCATATTCACTTTTTAGACAGCTTTTGATTTTTCTTGTTTTCTTTTTTTTTGTTACAGTATGGAGGTGCACACAAAGTGCAAATAAATATCAAAGTATTTAAACAGAGAAGGAAACTTCAGCAAACAGTATTGCTTACAATTTAGCTGAAGTTGCAGGTGTTTCTGCTTTGTAATATTATTATTTATAGTAATACAATAAAGTGCACTATTTATTAAACTTGCAACAAATATATCTCGAATGTACTTCCCGAATAATGTGGCGATCCTAAGACATTGATCAGCACAAAGCGAGCAATTAGTTTATTTTTATCATTATTGGGATCATTATTATTAATTAACTTGGAATAATTTGTCTTAATTTGTCGATTGCTGAACATACATTGATTGTGTTTACGGAAAAACCTCGGCAAGATGTAAAAATAATAGATTTGGGCCACTGTTAACTGGTATAATAGACAATGTCACTAAATGGCACAAGTAACCAAGGGCAATGACGAATTCTCAATAACTATTTTAAATACATTGTTTTATGTAAATAAAGAATGTTTTTGTGTGTCCTATTTCGGAAATTTAGGAGAAGGTGAGATAAGTTATTAAGGCAGGTGTAAAACCCTTACAAACTTACTTGTGACATTAGCGTTTAAGGCCCATTTAGATGGTGCGAGTTTCTTGAAAATCGTACGCATATATTGCGTACGTTTTTCTTGAACCAAACCATTCTCATCAGACTGGACGAGCGAGAGGTAAGTCATACTTCTCGCTCATCAACTCTGGCGAGAATCGTATGTTCGAGACGAGAAACTTGCTCAGTCTAAACTGGCCTTTATTCTGTTTAGGGTATGTAATGTTAGCGTAATTAACTTATCCAGTTTCTCGATTAATTTTTCACAACTATTATAATATATCCCGAGTATTTTTCGGACTCAAAAAATGATTTAAATTCTTATTCATTTTTATGAATAAACCAAAATCTCTGTTTCAAATAATAAAGTACGCCGTTTGTCAAACTAAAACTACAAACCTGGAAGCTTCATTAGTCATGGCGGTATGGCTTTTTATAAACCAAATGTAAAGTAAAATTCTCACCTTCTTCATCCTCGTCTGAATCCGGAGTGACCTCCATATCAGACATTTCCATAGGGCCATCATCATGGCCGTATCTCTTAATGACTGTTCGTTTCCTAGGTTCTGTCACTATCAAATCTTCATCTTCTTTTTTTTCTGTAGTATCAATTTCTGCTTTTTTGGCCCATTTATTCCAAAAATCAGGATCTCTAATGTCAATATCTGATCGTTGGTCTGCTGCAGCAAAACTAGCTTTAGAAAATGTTGATCCTTTTTCCGACTCCATCTGAATAACTTGAGTTCTGCGTGCTAATATCATTTCAATATCTTCCTCACAAAACTTGTCACCAGCATTGTCTTCGTCCATTACGGCGCCATAGGCACCTTTTTTTAGTAAATCTTCAATTTCTTTTTTAGATAATTGCTTTACGCCCGTTTCTTTACCTTGGGTTGTATTCATACTCTGTAATATTGCTTTATCTAGACCGAGCTTTAGTGACGCTTTATCAAACATTTCCCTCTCGTACGTGTTACGACAAATTAATCGATATATTTTAACCATTTTTTGTTGACCTATACGATGACATCGAGCTTGCGCTTGTAAGTCATTCTGAGGATTCCAGTCACTATCATAAATTATAACCGTATCTGCAGCTGTAAGGTTTATGCCCAACCCACCAGCTTTCGTACATAACAAAAATACAAACCTATCAGAATCTGGTTTCGAAAATCTATCGATTGCTTCTTGTCTCAAGTTACCCCTTATACGTCCATCAATCCTTTCATATGGGTATTTTCTAAATACAAGGTAATCCTCTAAAATGTCTAAGCACCGTACCATTTGGCTAAATATCAAAACTCGATGACCACCTGCTTTTAATTTTGGTAGTAATTTATCAACCAGTACCATTTTACCCGATGAATCAATGAGCGCTTTGTAATAAGCTTGCTTATCTTCCCCATTGGCTTGTTTATAGTCAAATTGTATTTGGTCTTCTGCTCCGTTCAGCAGATATGGATGAATGCAGCACTTCCTTAGTTCCATCATAGTATTCATTAAATTAGGAATATTAGCTGCAGAAGCGGTACCCTTTTGTAAAAAACTGAAATTTCTCTCAAGTATTGCTCTATAATATTTTTTCTGTATGTTGGTTAACTCAACTTCAATTATAGTTTCTTCCTTTGGAGCCAACGTTTTTTCAACATCTTCTTTTAATCTTCTTAACATCATTGGTTTTAAAAGTGCTTGCAACTTGAGAACTTCCGATTCAGTCTTAAGTTGACCAAATTCATTTAAGAATGCATCACTACTAGAAAATTGTGATGGTTCCAGAAAGTTAAGCAGAGAGAACAGTTCATTTACATTGTTCTGTAGTGGAGTTCCAGATAATAAAACCCTATGCTCTAAATGAAGCTGGCGTAATCCCTCCAGTAATTTACAATTGCGATTTTTCAGTCTATGAGCCTCATCAATAACACAAATTCGCCAGTTAAACAATTTTAATTCTTGAAAGTCTGTTACAATTACTTCAAATGTTGTTATGAGAACATTGAACTTGGTAATGTCTTTGATGGGCTCGCCTTGTTCATTCTTGTAATAAAATTCATATTCCTGAAGCATACTTTTGCTCTGTTGTGAACCATGGTAAACAATTACGTTCATTTCTGTCCATCCTTCAAATTCTCTCTGCCAATTAGGGATAGTAGATAGAGGTGCTATAATTAGAAAAGGTCCTCTTACACCATATTCCCAAACGGAATTTACAAATGTTAGGCTCTGTATAGTTTTTCCTAATCCCATTTCATCTGCTAATATACAATTGCGATTATTATGCCAAGAGAATAACAACCAGTTAAGACCTTCAAGTTGATACGGCCTTAATGTGTTTCCTCCTTTATACAAAGGTGATTCTTTTAACTGGACCCACTGATCTGCAGACGGTCGCTTTTTAAATTTCCACTTTTCTTTTGGAGGTATTTCACTAAATGTCTTATACTGTCTTATCTTATCGACATCAATGTCCTCTTCCAATTCCCATGTACTATCTTCATATTGCAAGCTTTTCCACTTGACTAAATAATGTTTTACAACAGTATTATTTGCAGGGTCTTGATTTTCTGACATATCTAATATTCTTTCCACCTCAACATAGTCGGGATTAAAGGGTTCGTCATCTAACAATTCAAATATATTCAGTTGTTGAGCCTGTTTTTGCTTAAATCGTTTGATTTTTGAAAATATTCTTTTATCACCTTTGTAAAGTTCTTCTTCAGTTTTCCATTCACAATGTAAATATGAAAAGTTTCTATACTTTACAAAATATTCTTCTACATCAACCATAACAGGTTTTATGTTTTTAATGTCTGTATTGTCTTTATCTCCAGTATTTTCCGGTTTATTAGTTAATTCTTGAGTAAGCTCTATTTTGTCACCAATTTTCTCTTCCTTCACTTCTTTTTTGGCTTCGGTACTCAACATAAGATTTTGATCATCATTGGTATCTTTACAAGCATCAACCGATTGCTGTTGTTCAGTATTAGAATCATTAGCTGACAGGTCACTAAAACCAACTTCCAGTTTTGGTTTAATTTCACTAGTTGACGGTTCATTTTTAAATTCTCTTTTCCCCATACGACAAGCTAGCACATGTTGGACTATCATGGCATCTTCTTCTGTAGTATTCACGTAAATATAGTTAGGTTTAGGCAAACCTTCAGATCTGCTGTTTTCTTTGGTATCTAAGTCTTCAGACTTGCTTTCTTTTTCAACCTTGGGAGTGGCCATTGCAAATTCATCATCTGATAAACGTAACATGACATCATCTGTGTATTTTTTACGTTGCGTGTTTCTAGCAGATCTTCTTTTCAAACTATCGTCACCTTCTGGTGGTGGTGACGGTGGAGGCGTTGACATCATATCATCCGGTTCACCATCAGAATCAGGAATTAGCCCACCGCGTTTCTTTCTTCTTCCACCTAAAGATTTTCTAAAAGATAGTTTTTTACAACTTCCCCCAGCAGAGGCCCGTTTTTTGGAAGATTTTCTTTTCTGAGATATTGTATCTAAATCATCGTCTTGTTCCCGTTTAGCCTCAGCCTCTTCTAATAAATCTTTGATGGCTATTTTCGAAACAGGAATATCATCAAAATCCGTTACGTTGGATTCGTCCAACGAAAGTTCTGGCATCATTTTTGATACATTGGGAGTTTCAATGTTCGAAGTATTTTGAGTCGTTGATAATTCATTTGGGGTAGTGTCCTTGTCAGTTTCTAATAATTCGTAAGATGTCGTAGTGTCTGCCTGTATTTCTAAAGCATCTTTCTTCGAATTTCTTTTCTTCCTAGGCGCGCTTGGATCTTTTGGTTCACGTTTTTTGCGTTCTTTCACTGGTTTGTCGCCTAATTCTTTAACTTTAGGTTCTTTAGGGGTTCGGGGCTTTCGTTCTTTGTTCTTCCGAGGCCCTCTTTGTTTTCTTATCTTACCACCATTTATATCATCTATAGAAATTGCACTGCTGTCTAAGTTAGTAATATCTTCATTCAATTCTAAATCAAGTTCTGAAGTACTTTGTAATCCTGTTCCAGCTGTTACACAATCTTCAGAAACAGGTAACTGATCTAGGGGTTGCGTCGTGGCTACAAATTTCTCTTTCTTGGCTCTAGGCTTTCTGGGCTTAGCAGGTCCTTTGCCCCGACCTCGCCCAGTTGTACTAGTAACTTGAGGACTTTCTACCATTTTTGTTCCATATACAGGATTTTGTAAAGTGCAGTTTGGGCCCCCATTACACTTATCGTTAGATTCATGCTGTTGAATTAAAGCTAATCGTTCTTGTAAGCATCTTACTTTTTCTTGGTTTTCATTTGAAGGGGGCAAACAGTAAATATCTTGGATTTGCTGTTGTAGTGACATCCTCTCTTGTTGATGAGATGCTGGGTACATGTTTGGGATATTAGGGTGGGGCATTGAATTTGGTCCTAACATTAGCATCGTTGGATTCATGCTGTGAGTCATATTTGACATAATGGTTGGTTGGTTTGGTGCATGTAAATTTGGAACACTCATTGGTAAGCCCACTGGAACATTCGGAATATTTGTTGCAACATTTGACTGAACAATAGGTGGCATATTACTGGGTACGTTTGGTATATTTGTCTGAATATTACCTTGGATAGGAGGAATTAGCGGTATATTAGTTTGCTGATTATGAACGGGTATACTAGATGTTACAGTGTTAGGAAGGTTCGCATGTTGCATTGTATGATTGGCTGGCAAATTTGCTTGTACATTAGGCACTGCTTGCGAAACAGATGTAGGACCACTTTGGAAAGTAGAAGATACATTATGAGCAGCACTGGTGTGTACAGAAGACGGAATAGTAGTGGGTAAGTTTGCTGATAATCCTTGTGTTACATTAGGCATATTTGACACATTTTGAAGATTACTTGCTGAATATCCTTGGTTTCTATTTACATTCATGTTTGGCATACTTTCATATTGGCTAGTTGTGTTAGTGTTAGTCATTGCTGGTATTTGCATTTGTTGAGATGTTCTTATTTGTGAAATATCACCAACTGAAGAAGTAGTGTTTGGCATTGTTGCATGAACTGTTTTGTTTTCTGGCGTAACAGGATTCTCAGCTGTTTTTTGTTTAGGTTCTAACTGTTGGTCATTGTTATAAGTTTTTTGCAAACTAATATCAACATTTTCATCTTCCTTCGCCAGTGCAGCATCAACTTTGTTATCTACAGGCGGACGAGATCCAGGAAACTTTTCTTTATTTTCGGCAGTTTCTACAGTAGCAGACAAATTGTTGCTGCTTACTAAAGGACTACTACTTGTTGATGCAATGACAGGTACGCTTTCTTTAGCAGTGCTACTTCCATTCGGCTGGGATAGAAAACTTCGAGGTACATTAACATTTTCAGCTGAACAGACGCCTTCTGTTTCAATTTTTTCGATTGGTTTCGTATCGGCATTTGTGTTAGTCAAAGCTATATTTTTTACCAAATCTGATTTCAGTGGTGGGGCTATTGCCGCAGCCTCGTTTGTCTTTGGTGCTTGTTCGCTGTTGTCAATTTGTGTTAAGCCACTTGCTGGAGTCATTTTGTTTTGGTTCCACTGAGATGGTGAAGAAACAACATGTGTCACAGCCGGGGACGACGGGTTTCGTTGGTATGGGTATTCTGTTCCAGTTGGTAAAACCATTTGTTCTAAGGCTTGTAGAGTATTCTGCGATGGAAAAGTTCCAGGAGTTGCCGGTGTGCCTGTAGAAACTGGTGTCTGTACCATATTACGAGTTCCATGTGGAGATGCACTAGGCCCCTTAACTGGTGACATTACAGGACGAGGGGATAGTTGAGATTGGGATTGCTGTCTAGGCGAAATTTGGGCACGAGGTGACATTTGAGGTGAAAGCTGAGGAAACGGTGGGCGGTATTGTGGACTCCCAGTGTCTAGCCCAGATGGTTTGACAGCACCATACTGACTCGAAACATTGACATCTAAAGGATGTTGTATTTGATGAGATTGATAATTCATTGTTACTGAGTGATGAGGTGATGCGTATGGCATTTGTGTCGGTACCGAAGAATGGGACGGCGCTGAGGATGGCGGCACTGGAGACTGACGAGGTACATGATGTAGAGGTGGCGCACCGGGATGATGAAGATGCACATTGGGATGGTTTTGAATTCCTGGTGTCATACCACCTGAATGACCACCCATACTTTGATGAGATTGGTGTTGTGGAATTGGCGCATGGCTTTGTTGGCCATGAGGTATACCATACTGATGAGGATTTACATCCATTTGCTGATGATAAGTAGGATGTTGACTAATTCTCGATGCAGTTGGTGGATGCATCTGAGTGTAATTAGGATAGTTCTGAAAGAATAAAAAAAACACGTCACAAAACACATGGCCAGCTCCAAAATAAAAGTATGACATAATAATATAAAATAATGTCTTGATGTGTAGCTTACAAAAAACGCAAAGCATTAATCACTAGAAACTTGCGCAGTTAATTCGTTATTATAGAAGCTCTACAACACAGCCGCTTGAAAGTGTTACTTTAGCAGTAGACGTGAGGATTTTTAGCTTTGAAACGCAAATGGATATTAATCCGATATAAAACTTTAAAATTGATTTCAAAACTCATTTTGGGTATCTGTTTTCAGAAGCGCCTAGCCTAACAATAGGCTAACCATAACACAAAATACTTCAATGCTTAATCTCGTAAATATCGTCTTAAAAATAAAGATTACAAATAAAGATTACATATATAGTCATAACATTTTTTAATTCATTTATTGTTATCATATCGTTGGAAAGAGAATAAGCAATTTCTATGCATCCAGTCAGTTTGCGTTTGGTATTAACCAGAGATTTTATTTGTCAATTCGCATTCGTTTGGCGGTATTAATCGTTAACATTTGTAGATTTTAGAAATCGGATTTTGTTGCCTAAGAAGCCGGTACGAATTGATGTGTTGAAATCGCATTTTAAATTCGCTTAGATATAACGCACGCTTCGATATATATGTACTACGCACTAGATTCGGCGTACCGTACAGTCACTTTACTTCACATACGTGACCTGCAGGCCGAACACTTTTACATTGATGGCATTAGTGCAGTTTTGACGTTCATGCAGTGTCAAAGCGACGCTTATAAATACAAATTTAAGTGAACCTGGACATATATAATAAATTTGTAGTCAAGTAAGTAAAATCACTGATTGTTCAAGCAATATAATAGCTTCTACTATCGTAATAGTACGTTAGAGAAAATATTATTTTATTTAAACGCTTCCCCATTTTACAATCATAGACTAAAACATGCATTTACCTACAGCTAATATACAAAATACAGACATCGCATGGTCTTTTATACTGTTTGATATTTTTAAATATTTTATTTAATGCTCTTTCTTTTTTTGTATAATTAATAACAATGAATTTTGTTAAATTCAGAAATTATGACGAAGTGCGTTTTTCGATACTGTAAAATTCATCAAGAAATGTCAGCAAATCATCAAGTAACAGTTTTCATCGGTAAGTTTTGTTGTTATGCATGCTGTCATTCGTTAGCACTTAGGTAATTTACGTACCATATTACGTGCAGGTTAATATTAAAATTTGAATTAGGTTCAGTTGAACTTGTAGTCTTATGAGTGGTTACTAATTTATTTATTTGTTTTACTGTTATTGAGATCTTGTTTTTACATACACTATAATTATATTTCAGTTTTGGGAAGAATGGATAACAATTCTTCAAGAGGATAGAAGTGAAAATATATGTACATAAAACTATTTTAACTGTGTTGTAGTTTGATTTTTACCGTTGTTGTTTTGTTACTAAATGTTGGCAACTCAGAGTCCTAATCGCAATTCACTCAGGATAGCTGTCATTCAAAACGACGAGTACAATAAATGGTTTCAATATTTTCCACGATTTTGAATTCACCTATTTATTAAAGTAGTAGAACGCGGTTTTCTAAATTTACACTTACATAGACTATTACTACATTTTGAAATAGAGTATTATTTGTAATGAAGTAGTAGTAGGCAAGAAGATGTGTCACTTCTGCGGTATAATAATATGTATGGATGGTATGTCATTACACTATGTTGAACGAAACACATAAGTATGTTTTGGTCGCGAAAAAAATATCCTATATTAGCTATCAGCGCTGTAAGTTTTATTGATGACTAATGATTAAATTGGTCAATTATGACTAATGACTAATAACTAAAAAAATCAATCATTAGTTATAACTGATGATTGATTTAGTTTCAATTATTAATTATTACTAAATTTGTCATCACTAATTTTATGTTTGCTTACCGTCAGTATAAAGCATTGTTCAAATTAACATTTTTACCCGACAATGGCAAAGAGAATAGTCGTAGTCTTATGCAGTTTTATAACAGATGAGATGACGAGAAGAAATTATACCATTACAATACAAAGTGGCATAGGTACGGCCACAGCTATCCTCTGAACATCAAAAACATCATATTTCACGATTTTCAGATCGCTATTTTTTCGTAGTCGGGTTCTAGTTTTTAAACTTAATTTTTATACTAAATAATGAATTGTATGTCACCATTTTGAACCATGACTGGCATGGAGATAGTTTATGCTTTTAGTGTAAAAGACCTTCTTAATTTTTTCAATTTAGTCATCAATCATAACTAATGATTATGACTAATGTTTGATTTATTTAGTTACGATTATGATTGAATTTTTTAGTCATGATTAAATCAATTATGACTAAATCAATCATGATTAAATTAGTCATGACTTATCAATTGATTGAAAAAATTAGATGATTGACCCAACACTGATATATCAGCCTTATAAATGTTGGAAAATCATAAAGCTAGACTACTGGGACTCAGGCTCTCAAGGAGAGTGCATGGGCCGTAATCCACAACGCGGGCTTTGCTGCGGGTTGCAGGATATCACATGTTTTCGAAGTTTTGGTTCTATGACATGTCGGTTTCCTTACGATGTTTTTCTTCACCGTTTTGACAGCATTCGTGATGAAATAAAGTATACCAAGTAAAGCGCTGCTTGGGTTTGAATGAAGTTCAGCTCGTAAGTCAGGGCCGTTATTACGGAGTCAAATAAACAAATCTTTTGTTTTTATCATGTCTGTGTGGATTATCTGTATTTTTTTTTTTAAATTGAGGGCTGTATCTAAAATATATATTTTTTACGATGACTTGA
The DNA here is from genome assembly GCA_958295575.1 of Leucania comma. Classification (NCBI taxonomy): domain Eukaryota; kingdom Metazoa; phylum Arthropoda; class Insecta; order Lepidoptera; family Noctuidae; genus Leucania; species Leucania comma. The sequence continues at coordinate 13,009,750 of OY282468.1, forward strand.
AGTCTGACTACTTTATTTTGCATTTAACCTTTTTTTTTAGTTTTAAAACACGTGCGTAAAGTTTTTGAGTTCTGTGGCATTCCCGGAATTGAAAAACACTGTTGACATCTATCAGAGATATCATGTTATTTCAGAGAAGAATTTCCTATATTCCGGTATGGACATAGACCGGTTATGGATATGAATTTATATATTATTATCTATCGATAATAGTACATTGTGATACAAGTGTGTAATGTAGGAGGTTACCGTCGAGGCGGTATTAAGACCCGAGCCTTGGCGAGGGTCTTAAGAGAGCCAAGAACGGTAACGTTCATTACTCACGTGTATCATACGACGTTTTTCAATACACTTGTGAAGAAAAATAATTAAGTTAACTAATATTACAACGGTAAAACTAGTAAAATTTTTCATAAAATTATATCTGTTGAACTATGAGCACGCGCTAGGCTATGGCTATATGGTCTTTTGATCATATTGCCTAGTCGTCGCTTGTTTTCTTGTGTGAAAAGTTTTTACGTTTATGTCATTCGTAGTGACAATAGAATATGGATGTAACATTTTAAAATGTAGTATTTGAATTTGTTTTATTAATGCAGACCATGAATTTTACTCGAAAAAATTACGCCAAAAACCGCGCGCATCTTCAAATGACGACCATAGACCACAAACAAATTTTATTTTTTCGTATTCAAAATTTGTTTTGCGAACAAAGAGGTTGAACAAAAAGGTTATAGTTACATTACAGCACTAGTGCGTAATGGTAATCAAAATGTCACAGTTTGGTAACAGGTGCCATTATATACCTAAGTGTAGTGCAATAAAAGTCACTTTCTGAGCAAGTGTATTGAAAAAGATATTTTGTAATGATATCACTATTATTCGGATTCCGTTTTCGCTTCCATTTTTGCCTTTTTTGCTTTACTTACGATTAAGATAAATTGGATGCAAAGTTAAGTAAGTTAAGTTATAAATACCTGCTGCTGCCCGTATATTTGCTGTGATGTTGGTTGTGAAAAATGAGGTTGCCTTGGTAAGTATGTACCATTCTGAGCTTGTAGACTTCCTAAATTAGCGCCCTGTTTGGAGAAAAATATATATTTAAACATTCTCATAGGAACAAGAAACTCGCACTCGAAAGGAAATATGTAACTTTTTATCGTTATTATTTATTAATTTCGAAAATGATAAATTTCTCGTCAAAATTCATAAAAGTATACCTTCCTACTTTCTAGTAAAGCCTAGACGTTTTTGATTATCATTACCATAACTTGAAGATGGACGGCCACATGACGCAATAACTTTGTTTAAACATCATGAAGTTTAATTAGAAAAGTGGACCTTATAAAATAGCATAAAAAAATATACACGCGCACCATGTAAAGATGCCGCGCGCCATGTGAGACCCGGGTATATATAAACCCATAAGTGGATAAAAGCTCAGATATCGTCCATTTCATTCTACCAGCTGGTTGCTTTGGCCAGATGAAAACCCAAATGTCGAATTATTTGAATTTACGTATTTAAACCACTACAGCAGTGGTGCAGAGTAGTGGAACCATGATGAACTAGATTTAGCAACTCGAGAGAACCAAAATTTGTTTGAAACCGATTCATTTTTCTGTGTATTTATTACATTCCACAGCCCGAAGAATTAAACTTGACAAAAGACAAGAAGTTGATTTTGTATTTTTAGATTGTGACAATATTACCGACACCAAGGATCTAGATTGAACTAGCATAATACAAGATAAAATATTGATTGTTTTAATCCCGTGGAGGGTCGATCCGGTACATGAAACACTATCGATTAGTAAAGATAAAATAAAGTACTTTTTTTAAAAAACTCGATTGAATATACGCTTGTAAGAAATTAATTTCTTTAAGTAAACATTTTGGGGGAGGCCTTTGCCCAGCAGTGGGATAGTAAGGGCTACTAAAAAGAAAAGTAAACATCAGCTAAGCGAGTCCGCAACAACCATCAACTACCTACGGGACATTGGACTCGTGGAATTAACTTTGCGAGAGACTGGTTCCTGTGATAAGTCTCTATGAAACCTGTATTACAAGTCACCAGCTGCAACTTCGAAGATATAGAACAGAACTACTCAAAAAGTCATAGCAGAACTGTCGTAATAAGCGAAATTGCTTTGTTTATACATTTAGTCAGTGACTGACTAAGGAAGAAGGGGAGAGGATACATAGAACTGTTCTGATGATGAAGCCGGAAGGTAGGTAAGAATAAGGTAAAAGGAATTCCGTAATAAATCAGTGTATCCTAGCCGTGTTTGGTATTATTAGAATTGTCATGATGATTTGATGATGGAACCGAATGGCGGAAAGTATTTTGGCTGAGGGGTACATGTTTCCTCGAAGGCTGAGGGGTACTCTAAGGTCTCCAACTAAAAAGTGTGAAATAAAAAACTTTTTACAAAATAAACACAACCGACTTAAAAAAAAAAAAATCAAAAAAGGGCAAATTAACTTTAATTTCAGGAGGCGGTTATATTAACTAAGAGGTCAAACTATTATATGTAGAAACACCGACTTCCGAAATTAAAGATATTTTGCACGTTTTTGTGTCTTTTTGAAGTTGTATTTTTTTGTAAAAAGCTTTTTTCTTGTAGAAAGCATCGTCCTAGCAGAGATGTGCGGGATTCCATAGCAAATCCTCTTTGTAATAATTTCGCACTTTCTTTAAAGAAACATCCTCAAACATCGATAGCCCGACTTTCGACTCTATTATTAAGATCGTTAAATAAAAAGAAAACTAACCTGCTGAGGAGGGTATTGATGCATTTTTTGCTGGTGTTCATAGCTATGTCTGTAACTTGGTGTAATAGGAGTATATCTATTCGCACCTGGGGGACCAGACCACACACCCATTTCACCAATACCTGAAAATTAAAAGTATTATAAAATAAAAATATATTAACATCAGCACATTTTGTGTAAGGTACCTAAAAAAACTGGGCAGGTGCAAATCAGACTCGCGCACTCAGGGCTCCGTACAAAGTTACCTACGCAAAAGTTCAATTCCCGAATGGAGACTCGAGATTAATCCGATCGCAAAGAAAATAATTTGTGACGTAACAACGAAGGAGGAGAGTTGATAAAAAGTATTTTTTAACCATAACACACAAAAAATAAAAGATTCTGTTTCCGACTATTTTTAAAGGCATTTTCACAAAGTGCGCACAAAATGCTCTGGGTTTATCCATTCTTCCTTTTTTGTACAGGCGGTCTCTCTTTGGAACGCGCTCCCGTTGAACATCAGGATGGCTTCCAGTCCGTTCTCCTTTAAGGTAATGGCACGTGAACATATTCGCAGGAAACTGCTAGATTCATCGCAGCGTTGATTTGGTGGATTCGTTTCTCAAAATAATTTTGGTTATTTGTATGTATTTATATAAGTATGTATTTATATTTATATTTATTAGATATTGTATTAGTTTTCTATTTATTTTGTCTGTTTTTCATTAAGTTGCACCTATTACGTTATGTCTCTGCACCACCCTAAGGTCGACTGGTAGATAATGCCTACGGCATTAAGTCCGCCTTTGTACACTAGTGCATAAAGATTTTTAAATAAATAAAATGTCATACAAGTTTGATATTTCGTGCCAGCCAAGTTTAAAACGAACATAGCAGAGCCGTTACAGACCGATTGAATGAAGCTAATCACATTAAAGTTCATTCGAAAAGATTTGTTATGATTTTAGATTAGTTAGTATTATTGTATTTGTTATATTTATTTTGCTAACATGTTGTTTCACACTTTGTGACACTAAAAATGTGAAATGCAAGTTGATTAATTGAAAAATATTATAGTAAACAAAAAATTAAAAAATAAAATAAAATTATTTTTATTATTTATTATATTTAATTAAATTATGGTGTCATTCTATATCCAGTCAATCAATACAATTATCTCCTTTTTGTTTGTCAAAAACATTCGCATGTTTCTTGCGAATAGAACTTCCACTTTTTTTTTTTTTTGCTGTTTTTTCAGTTTATTATTTCTGAAACTAGTGCTCCATTCATTTTGAATTGCGGATTTAATGCCTTAGGCATTCATCTGATTAGATATATGTTACTTTTTTAGACATTGTCGGGTGATTTTTATCCCAAGAAAATATTCCCTTGGGGATTTTTTTATCACGGGGTGCGAAGCCGCTGACTGTTACTCATCAACAAGACGCAGTAGCCAATGGTCATCATGGTCATGGTCTTAATTTCCACTAAAACTGTCAAGTAGACCATTGAAATCTTTAAAATATTTTTACCAGCAAGAAGAATTAATTATTTACCTGGTTGTTCGGGCATGGCGTACATAGGCTCTGGACCAGGATGATATCCTGGATATGCGTGTGAAGGATGCACATGATGTGGTGGATGTAGTGCGCCATGAGGCGGCTGAGGCAAGCGAGGCCGCGGCGGGTAGCTTCCGTAGTCATGGTAATCGGGCGCAGGAGGACCGGAACCTGGATTAGGCACTGGTTGAGCACTGCCAGCAGGAGGCCCTCCAAACGAAGCCAGTTTTTGAATCGATCCTTCTTGTGGTACAGTATTTTGACTATAAGGTTGCCTGTAACTGAAAGATAATGGTTAATAAAGGATAAATTAAAATTGTCGATATAATTCGTTGTTACTGTGTTGTTTGTAGTCACCTATTATCAGGAGTATCTTTGTTATCTCCAGCTACTCCAGCCGGCGCGCCACCAGCAAAGCTGTCTGATCCACCAAGATCAGTAAGTCCTTCCAACATACCGCTTCCATCATCAAATAAATTATATGAGTCCATCACTCTATTAAGAGTGAATTATGGTTTCTTTTCCTTCAAGAAGTATCCAATGAATATTGGGTACGTCCATTTTATCCTGAAAAATAAAAAAGAAGGAATTTTACAAAATTATTGTCAGAGAGTCTCTTGTTTTTGGTTTTAGAATTTCCATTACTTTGGCACGCTTTGCAATCTTAACTTCTTATTTTAAATAATTAATGTAATGTTGTTTAGTTAGGGTATGGACTACCGGATCGATTAGGCCATTTTTATTTCCGGTATTGAGTAGTATGATATTAGATTGAGTCCCTGCATTACCTTTTTAAAAAAAAAACAATTTGAACGATTTAAATAACAATTTTTAGGTGGAAAAGCATCTACTGACTTCTCACGCTCTAGGAAGGAGCAAGAGGACGTGTCAGACTTTTACTGACTAAAATCCACTCCTATGTTCCTTCGTTGCCTTGCATTCCAGAGCCCCGGAACTTCCTTTTAAGATTCAAACCGGAATGGCCACTACGGTTTTGCTGACATCTTGAATGTCTGGCTGGCGCCGTTAACGACTTTAATTCGGTCCGAACGGTTACCGGACGGCAAGCAAACTTGGCTCACCGTCCACAAACCTCGCTTTGCGTACACATATACATACATACATATTTATACAATCAATCACGCCTCCCAACGAAGGGCAATGAAGGTCATGGATTGAAACTAGCAAAGTGATCTTGGTTGGGACATTGATTTGCAACGACCCATTAGTGGTTTTAAATTCATTTATTAGATCAGTATGTAAGGTTGGCAATCCGTTCTAGTACAATGTCTATTTAGACGTACACAGCTGCATCCGATTACACTAAAAGCCAACTCCAACATAGTTGTGAAAGAGCTTTTCTTTTTTTTAAAGTAGGTAAACTCATCCAATGACATTCCCCGCCCTTGGGCGGAGCGGGAGATAGTGTCAGACTCTTACTGACTAAAAACCTACTCCGTTCCTCCTTTGCCTTGGTTCCAGGGCCCTGGTACGCATTTTCATACCTCCCCAAAGCCACTTGTGAAACAGCTAGATCTCAGAATGAGATACAGCACCAATTGTCTTTTCTGTTGTGACGGCAAATTCTCCGTAGATGAAAAGTTCTGTAGTAAAAAGAGTTATAGGCTTATCGTCGTGTCGGTCAAACATTCGGTAGCTGAAAAGATCTGTCGGCAAACGTGTCGAAGTTGAAAGTTCCTGACGGCTAAATGGATGAAAGGTGAAGATTCTGCTAAGGAAACGAAAATAAATTAATCGTCCTGTCGTTGAAGTCGAATAAATGTCTTACTAGAACGGTTGCGAATCGTACTATACTGATAAATGTACTTATATTATACCTATGATTATTTCTGTAAAACTCCGCTGGTGCGACAAGTCTCAGCATGGTGGACAGAGTTCCGGCGGGATCTCATGGTGATATGTGTGTATCAGTGGTAGGCACGCCATAATTATGGCGGTCCCCACTTTAAAGAGTGGCTGGAAAGACCTCACGGCGTCCTCAACTTCCGCATGACGCAGGTTCTCACCGAACACGGTCAATTCCTGCACCGAATTCGTACGGTTTCGACGCCCGGGTGTCACCACTGTGTGGACCGCTTGGAGCACACGGTAAAAGTGTGCCCCGCTTGAGCAGAGCAACGCCATGTCCCCGTGGAGGCAATCAGCAGCAGCGATCTCTCACGCCGGGCCTTGGGTGCAGGCCATGGACCAAAGCGAGGAGGAGTGGCAGGCGGTCGCCTCCTTCTGCGAAGCAGTAATGCTAGCAAAGGAGGAGGCCGCACGCCTGAGGCAACGGGCCTGACGCCCCAGCCGCCGGCCTCCGCTCCGGAGTAACCTTCCGGACCGAGCCATTGTCGTTGACGGCGCGAATCGTTCCACGGGCGCCTCAAGAAGTTGTCAGCAAATCGTAGTGGCCCAGCAGGGTTTGCTTCTGAAAGGAAGGCTCAGCCCTGGTATGAAAGGCAACGAAGTAACGGGGTGGGTTTTTTAGTCAGTAAAAGTCTGACACTATCTCCCACTTCGCCCAAGGGCGGGAGATGAGACATTAGATGATTTTCCCCACCAAAAAACCTGTATTTCTAAAAACATACATATTATAGATAAATTACACCAGGTCATAGAACAAATGATCATGATTATCACCAGAGGTCGGAGCAGGTAGATTGATTTTATATACTTGCGTCAAGATATTATAATATGGACATGCCATTTTATCCATAATGTGCGGGAAGAACCGGAAAAAGTTCCGGGATTGGAATTATGGACTAAAATAAAATAAAGCGTCATACTGTCAAGCGTCATTTCTAATTCAACAGTAAGGGACAAAATACGTTGTAACTATTCCAAGGTATTTTTGTATAAAATAAAATAGCGTAGATTGATATTATATCGAAGGCAGCGTAGATTGATATTATATCGAAGGCAGCGTAGATTGATATTATATCGAAGGCAGCGTAGATTGATATTATTAATACGTTTTTCACCTTAAACACAAATTCGTGCTAATTTCAAAATTCCGGAACAAATATCACCATAAATATGAAGTTCCGGTATTTTGGAGGCATATTCATATTATCCTCTATGTTTGACGTCAACGACCTTAAATCAATCTACCTACTCCGCCCTCTGATTTATCACACAAACGTTTGTCTTGAGTGGGAATCAAACTCATAACTTAGTCGTTATAAAAAGGCCTGTTGGTCTAGTGACTAAAGGGCTTTTTCTTTAATAACCTACTTAAATTATTACATTTTAGTTTTTCTGTTTACAATATTACATAATGTAGTTTTTTTTTTTTTGTAAAAATACAGTGCCTTAAAATTTTGGTTGCACATGTACCTACTAAAGCACCGTCTAGCCTCTAGAAAGTCATAAATGATCATAATAGTCAATTAATCATAATAAATAGTTTTTAACCGACTTCGAAAAGGAGGAGGTTCTATGTTCGGCTATATTTTTTTGTTTTATGTATGTTCACCGATATCTCGGTCAATTGTGGACCGATTTCGAAAATTTTTGTTTTGATTAAAAGATTATAGTTCCGAATTGGCCCCATAAATCTGATGATGAACTTTGAAAATATACAAGGGAACTCTTCAAAAAACCATGGCAGAACTGTCGTAACAAGTAAAATTGCTTTGTTTATACATGTAGTCGGTGGCTGACTAAAGGAAGTAGGGGATACATAGAACTGATCTGATGATGAAGACGGAAGGTAGGTAAGAGCCGGAACTTTGTAATAAATCAGTGTATCCTAGCCGTGTTTGGTATTATTAGAATTTTCATGATGAATTGATGATGGAATCGAATGGCGGAAGGTACCTATCTATTTAAGTTTGGCTGAGGGGTACTACAACTAAAAAGTGTGAAATAAAGAACTTTTTACAAAAAAAACACAACCGACTTCAAAAAAACACCAAAATGTACAAAATAACACCAAAATGTACAAAATAACTTTAATTTCGGAAGTCGGTGTTAAATAACGAAGAGACCAAACTATAATAGAAACACCGGCTTCCGAAATTAAAGTTATTATGCACTTTTTGGTGTTTTTTTGAATTAGGTTGTAATTTTTTTTTAATTTTTGTTTTTTTATATAGGTACGATAAATTACACCAAAATTATTGTTTTTTTTTTTTTGTGATTCATTGTATAACAAAACGATCAACAACAATGAGTTTCCAACATAACCGTGTCTTATTTAGAAAAATCAGGAAAGGGCGAGTCGGACTCGCACACTAAGGGTTCTGTACAAATTTACTAATGAAAACAGTTCAATACCCGAATTAAATTACGAAGATTTTTCCGAATCAATTTTTTTTTTTGTAACGTCTAACAAAACAGTTATGTTTTTTTTTTTCAAGGTTTGTGCTATAAGACCTTGCTTCATGCCAAATTTCAGGACTCTAGTTCAACGGTAAGTACTCTATGAATTTTGATTCTCTTGAGTGTCGTAATATTCGTTTTTTGCGATATACTTGTAATCGGCCATCTTTTTTTTCCGTTAACTTAGAAGTCTGATTTTTTCACAGCTTTAAGAGACCGCAGACCTGAGTATATAGTTTTAATTGCTGAAGCTGCGGGCCCGCCACGGTTGCGGGCCCGCAGCTTCTGCAGAATGCAAATATATGTAAAAAATTAAAGCAATTTTCACGACGCGGTTTACGGCCGCGGTGTGCGCGGTTGTTCGTGGCTGCCGCTAACCGGCGCCGCCGCCTCGGCGGTTTGCGTCCGCACGCTCTGTGGTCGGTTGGCGGCGACCACGCCCTATCGGCCAGGCTTGCGGTCGAAAATTGAAGCCGTCGCGGCGGCGGCGAATCTACCGCCTCGTGAGTTTTGAAATAAAATAGCCGTTTCCTAAACCGCATCGTGAGTTCAGTGCCTAAGGGTTCCCTTTTTCCTTTTGAGGTACGGAACCCTAAAAAATAGTATACAATTTCTAGCGTTAATAACAATAATATTACAATCTCATGTCATTTGCAATTTTCCGTTGACATATGTTATACATAAACTCCCAACTGCGTACTTTCACTTTATTAATATTTAAAAAAAAATTGCATATAACATACACCTTTTTTTTTATAAGCGTGCATAAAAAATCTCCCAATATTCTGTTCTTCCATCTTCCTGGCGACGTTTCTGGCTTGCATAACCAAGGGGAAAAGCTATACGCTTATGACATTACTATTAACATATAGCAGTACAACTTCTCCCGTTCAGTTACACAGCAATCTTCAATATGATGATAACGAGTTTTCAACCTTAAAGCTAAACACTGAAAACTTTTTGTTGAGGCTTTACTGTAAGAATATTTATTTAAAAATGTATTTCACGTCGCTTGATCGACACTTTGCGTGACCAGAGGGCTGGCTCATTTTTTGCCCAAAGAATCAGCATTGCCATTCAACGTGGCAATGCTGCCAGTCTTCTGGCAGCATTGCCACGTTGAATGGCAATGCTGATTCCTAACCTATGTACGCAATAGTTTTTGTGTACATAGGTTTAGTATAAATTATAAATACTGAATATAAATTAATTTATTTTAAACAAAAAAAAAAATATTTAAATATAAAACATTCATAATTATAAAGTTCAAATAGCTATATTTATTATATTTTTTTAATTATTACTCAGTGGTGGCGGTCGTGAATGATAACAATGTCTTATGGAACAAAATTCTTATGATAGAATCGTTATACCTAGTTTATGAAATGTGCATTTAGTCTCCGAATAATAATTTATTAAGCTCGACTGAACAAGCTTCAAAATTCTGTTATTTTCTACACCCAAGCTGAATGTCATAAAAGTAAAAATTAAAATAAAATTATTTAAATTTATTTTTTGAGGTGGTATATCATTATTAGCGATGTGCCAGATTATTAAAAATGTAAATCTGCAGGTACGGATCTGGACACGGATCATTGGCATTAAGATCCGAAGATACAGAAACAGTTCTTAACTTTTTTTGTTTTATTAGGGTTCCGAACCAAAGGGTAAAAACGGAACTCTATTACTATTACTAACACTTCGCTCTGTCCGTCTGTCTGTCACTAGGCTGTATCTCAAGAACCGCGATAGCTAGACAGTTGAAATTTTCACAAATTGTGTATTTATGTTGCCGCTATAACAACAAATACTAAAAACAAAATAAATATTTAAGGACGGCCCCCATACAACCAACGCGATTATTATCAATGCGATGCTCAATATCAATAAAGGCAACAGGTAGGGGCACTTGAAATATTCTCAAAATACGCAGTTGTATTTTCCTTTAATAATAAAATTAAAATAAAATAAATATTTAAGGGTGGGTCCCATATAAAATGTACCGAAAACTGCTTAATTTGGTCAGTTTTGTAAACGCATCCTTAACCACAACTGCTTATTTTAGAAAACAAATTGTTGTAGAAATAGGACTGGTTTAAAATAAATGGGATGAAATCACATGATTTCAAGCACTCACAAGTATGCAGGATATGAATTTGGCCCCATGTGCACATGGAGCGAGCCAGACTACCTATCATCCCAGAACATAATCAGATTTTCCCACTACTGCGACACAGGCCTCCTCTCTAGGAGAGGGAATGGGCTGTTGACTGCCAAAATTGATTTAATTTTATATGGTTCAATTTCCATCTTTGGTTTGCATTCTTGAATAATTTTATATTATGTTCCAAATAGGTACCTATTGAATTCATATTTTAATATTAAGAGATGATAAACACATCCAATACCAACAAAGTTAAAGCTTATTTTTTAACAAATTCTGATTTTAATTTTTATAAATCTATGTACAATTAGCTCCATAACTGATTATTTGTGTTTAAGATATGGATAACAATGTGGGCTAAACAAATTTTATTTTGTACTTGCTTATCACTTGTTAGAGATTTTTGACTAGCTTATTGATTTTCCTGAACAAAACAGAACTGAACAGAACATGAGTTTACATTGAACTAGCATCAGTTTTATTGCTACTGACTATAAATTTTAGTAGATAATAAACAAAATTGATGTAACTATTCTTTCACAATTATTTTATCTTCAACTAATAAACAACATTTAGCCGAATGAATGGATTAACCATTTTATTCTTAATATAATTAAATAAAAAAATTCTTAATAAATGACTGTTTTTTTTTTTTCTAGAAAATAAACAAAATTGTTTGGGACTATTCTTTTACAATTGTTTTATCTGCAACTAAACAACATAATACATGGATTAACAGTTTTTTTCCTAATAAATGACTGATTTTTGGAGCAAAAAATTGTTGATTAGTCTGTTCATTTAACAATTTTTGTTGCACAAATGTATAATGAATAGTTCACCATGGTAAAAGGTTGGCCATATACTGTAGAACCAAATGTATTTTGCTAAGGATTGCCTTTTTGATCAAGCTGCTTAAGCTGATTTTGTGTCCATATGCACATGTCACAACATCAATGGTAAATCTGCAGTCAACCTTCAGTTTGTCAATTAGAATAATGACATTAAATCTCATCATCCTATCAAACAAATATGAAGTTAAATTGTTTATTTGCAAGAGATGTTCTCTGAAAAGAACTAATCCAAATATAATGATTTATCAGATATGTTACACTATTGAAGAAATCTATAGAATATATTAATGGTATGATTGAGTACCATTTTGAAAAGAGGTCGCATACAGTAGCAGTATGTAGTATACTATTTATATTACCTACCTACTTATAAGCTAGCCCAAACGCAAAATTCAAGCTTGGACATGGAAATGTTGAACATAGACCGATAAATAGCAATAGATGAAATGCTGACTGACACTACATCACATATTTCAGTAAATTTATTATTTTCAGAATCACAAGGATGAGAACTTCGTTGATTCGAACGTATACAAAACTTTGTACTTACATCAGATGTGTTAAAACATAATAAACATAAGTACACTAACATCAACTAAACGCCTAATATCAACGAAATCTACAAGATGATACCAAGTAAAAACACCAATTTATAGGTATGTATACAATACACGAGAAAAAATATAGAAATATGAAATAAAACGATAGGTAATCATTTTATATAATTAACATAAAATGTTGATTAGACGGATGTCAAGGAAGAATTAAATAGAAGACTTTAATTACTAGCAAATTAATCATATTATAAATAATGTAGCCAATACTTACCTACTATAAACGCCACACAACAAGTTGTTCACAAAATGGATACCATACTCCAAAAATCTAGGTCCATATAATGATCAATGAAAGACGGTCACGGTTTAAAAATAATATTACGGTCGAGATAATTTTTACCGTATATCTTCCAGATAACTGAGATTAAATGCCCAATTAAGCATAATATCTCACATCACTAATAAATACGAGAAACGCCATTTAGACACCGTCCATTTTGTTTCCTAAATGAGTTTTTTTACATGTGCGCTTTCGATAAATGTTGCTATATCAATAATTTAACAATAAAGAAAGAAGCACTACAACACCTGTCAATTTATTCCAACATTCTAATAGCAATTCATCGTTTTGGATCAATAATGTTCTATGAATAGCGTCAAAAATAGTTAGTACTACAATTCTCTCACAAACAATCAATCGCATAGTCAGACAGATCGTTTGATGCCGTTTTGATTGATTCGACGGTTTATCAACCTGCGCAGTCCATAGGCGCCCATTATACGATAGGTTTTGCTGTCAGTTTTGCCACACTCAAAATTTTGTTTGACTAATAACCTACCGTGTAATGGGATAATTGATGTAGCATAGTACTGATTGACGAAAACCATCATTCATCATCATTCATGATTGTTGGCAATGATTGACGTTTGCATGGCCGTGTAATGGACGCCATAGGCGCTTGTCCCTAGTTATGGCACGGCTACACGCCCCGTCTTGCCTGCGAGCATGCCTGCACAAACCAGTTTGCGTAGGTAATCGCGTTCGTATGGACGGCACGACGATAGCACGCGCAGTCCCGGAAGCGCCGGCTTGTGAATTTGTTGACTTACCGAAGATTTGGACTAGGCATTATCATAGACAGTGCGCTGAAATTTCACGATCATATTAACGTATTGAGTAACAGGCTGAGAAAATTAATATACGTTTTTAAGACGCTTAGGCGGGTGGCTGGAGAGAAGTTGAAGCGATCGGTGTATTTTGCACTTGCTCAATCTTTGCTGACTTACTGCGTCACCTCTTGGGGTGGTGTCTCTAAATACGCAATTCTCGAACTGGAAAGAGCACAGAGAGCCATTCTAAAAGTGTTATATCGCCATCCTTTTCGATACCCTACTACCCGTCTATATGAGGAATTGAAAGTTCTGACTGTACGCCAGCTATTTACACAACAGACAATTATGAAGCAGCATAACCTCCTAACATATACGCCCTCTCTATCTCAAGGCAAAAGGCGATTCAACCCCGTTTCCGGTACTCGCAGCCGGCTTTTGACAAAGGTTTCTCGGCGGTTCTTCTGCCACCTCGGTAAATACCTCTATAATAAAATTAACAGGATTCTACCTATTTATGACCTTAAGATTAAATGCAAAATAAAACTGAATAGTTGGAACCAGCAATTAAGCTATCTTGAGACTGAAAAAATCCTAGATGTCCCAATGTAGTACATAAGTTATAAATGGAGTAAATTTATTGTTCTCCAGCTACACTTACAACATTTACTCTTGTTACATCATTTACAATTTAATTCCACATTCTCATTCACTACACTACAACGCTTTCAAACATACACCCTCAAATACTCCCACATAATACTAACCTTACTAACACTATATAGAATTTATGACAGCAATATTGTTAAAAAATTGGTAATTTAAAAAACTAAAAAACCCGACTGCTTTTCTGAGTATTCATGAAAAAGCCCTAAAACAAGAAAGTCATTGTAGCAGTCGGGACCCATTACATCATCAGCTTACCGTCAGATCTACTGACTAGACGGCTGACTTTCTACAACGACCCCCACCCCCGACCCCTTTCCCGACTGCTACAACGACTTTCTTGTTTTAGGGCTTTTTCATGAATACTCAGAAAAGCAGTCGGGTTTTTTAGTTTTTTAAATTACCATTTTTATTTTTTTAGTTTTATTTTATTATGATATCACTTTCACAGTAATTACGAATCTAACGACACCTCGCAAACTAAAATCCATCAAGCCGTTCAGGCCGCAGAGCGTGCCAAACATTTGAATTTGGCGCCAAAAACCCGCCATTTTGTTTTTTTTTATTTTGATATACCCAGTGTCACTCTCACAGTAAATACGAATATAACGACACCTCTCAAGCTAAAATCCATCGAGCCGTTCAGGCTGCAGAGCGTGCCAAACAATTATACATACATACATACAAACATACATACATATATACATACTCTCGAAAAACATAACCCTCCTTCTGGCGCAGTCGGGTAAAAATTGTGACAGCTGTTTGCTAGAGCATTACGTAATACTGTAAATTAACATTTAAAAACTTAAAAACCTAAGGGTGGAGTCCTGGTGTCCTGAATCCCAGGCCCCGAGCCTAGTTTAGGCACCAGTCTCCCACAATATGCATATATCTAACTTTACCATAGAAACTGTTACTATTATGTATTGTGGCGAGGAAAATAAATTTTATTATTATTATTTGGACTGCGCAAACTTGGCTTGCACGACTAAGGCGCCCATTACACGGTTATACAAACGTCAAAATCATGAATGATGGTGAATGATGTCGTCAGTCAGTACTTGTCAGTACTATGCTACGTAAATCATCATTACACGGTACGTTATTCGTCAGTCAAAATATTGACTATGGCAAAACTGACAGCAAATTCTACCGTGTATTCGGCGCCTTACTTGAACTTGTGGCCGGTCATTTAAGCCGCGCATCAGTCTGAGAAAATTATTTTCGACAAATTATACGTCGCAAATCAAAAAATGAATGATGTAAAGAGTTATTCCAAGGTTTCCACCAGGACTACGTATTTCCAACGGCACTTTTTTTTTCTATAGACATACAAGAAAACAAATACATACAATAATTAGTGTGTAACGAAAGGTAAATGTGTATGTATAAATGAAATTTGTGTGTCTTACAATTAAGAAGATATCCAAGTTTCCGCTGCGGTGACGTTTGCCAATTTGATGAAAATCATATAAAGCGGTTTAGTAGAAAGTTATATTTTTTTACGCACGTTACTTTGGATTTGTGTGTAATGTGTGTAAAAACAGAATTTGAAAAAAACATACCGTTCAGAAGATATAAAAGTACACGTAAAATAAGGTTATTAGGTCAAAGCTCTTAAAATAGGAACTCTAGAGTCTAACTTTTTGCATGTATCTATAACTTGTAAGGCTCTACAATGTCCTGCAAAGTTTCATGCTTGTGCGCTAAGTAATTACTGAGCAATGACATTATTTACTATGACTAGACCACTGTATTTTATGACATCCGATTATAGGACTTTTTCTGGAAAAGTAAAATAAATACATATTTCAATCATTAGTGTATTAATGCAACTACTCATATATGAAATTTCAGCTCATTGCACGTAATAATTAAAGAGATAAAAATAAAAATGCCACAACAAGGATAAACCGACCAAGTTGGAATGGGTACAAAAAAGCGGCCATGCAGTACATAGACCTAGTGTTCTAAAATTTCCAGTATAATATAATGTAATAGCTTCGTACAGATGCGTGCACAATTCTTAGTGGTCATTTGTTTTTTTCTTATACTTACTAAATTATTAAAAATAATAAAAGCATCTGTAATAACAAATGCATATTTGTCAGAATATTACAAAAAGTTGCTACAGTAGGTATTTACTATGTCTTCAAGAGCCCCTCCTAGGTCCAGTAGCGCCTCCAGTTGCAAACAAATCATAACTCGTAAATACAAAGAAAATATAAGCACTACGTTTACGTAAATAGAAGAATAGAAATGTTGCTATTTAGCTAAATTTTACATTTGAAATACAAAAAACTCCCCTATTTGCTTAAAATGCAAAATTAAGCTAATTTAAAGTGTTGCTAATTTAAATCAACACGATTTTAAGTGTTGTATAACATTCTTTATTCCCATAAATACTTTATTGCCTTTTCTAGTATAAGTACCTACGAATCACATTTTGCATTTTTGATTCTATTTACAAGTTATGATTTTTTTCAATTGGCGGCGCTGGTGAACTTGTTAAGGACTTATAAAAGAATAACTAGTAATTTTTCTTTTTTAAACAAGTTGATTTTATAAGTAGGTACAATTTATTGAGTGTCCATTATAATTATAGTTGACTGTGCTTTAGCTTTGAGTAAGCCTATATTTTGTTACATATAAGTATTTATCAGGAATGATCTCTGTAATTCTAATGCATGTTACCATTTTTAACACTAAGATATTTTTGTTACTTATATTTCATAATAAAAAAAAAACTGATTCTTTCTGTGTTATTAATATTTTTTATCAATGTCGTTTTTTTATTTATTTAAACGAATAGAATAGAATTAAACTTTATTGTACACCAAGAAAGTTACATAATCAGTACTTGAAGTCAGCACTTATTACTTTTATAAAAACATACAAAGTTAATGCAATTGTTTATTTTCTGCTAAACTATTGTGTACGCACCTGTACGAAACCATTTATCATAATAACGATATTATACTGGAAATTTTAGAACGTTTGGTCTTTGTACTGCATGGCCGCTTTTTTGTACCCATTCCAACTTGGTCGGTTTATCCATGTTCTGTAGTTGTTGTGGTATTTTTATTTTTATCTCTTTAATTATTAAGTGTAATGAGCTGAAATTTCATATATGAGTAGTTGCATTAATACACTGATGATTGAAATATGTTTTATTTTACTTTTCCAGAAAAAGTCCTATAATCGGAAGTCATAAAATACAGTGGTCTATTTATAGTAAATAATGTCATTGCTCAGTAATTACCTAGCGCACATACATGAAACTTTGCAGGACATTGTAGAGCCTTACAAGTTATAGATACATGAAAAAAGTTAGACTCTAGAGTTCCTATTTTAAGAGCTTTGACCTAATAACCTTCTTTTACATGTACTTTTATATCTTCTGAACGGTATGTTTTTTTCAAATTCTGTTTTTACACACATTATACACAAATCCAAAGTAACGTGCGTAAAAAATTATAGCTTTCTACCTTCTTTCTTTATATGATTTTCATCAAATTGGCAAACGTCACCGCAGCGGAAACTTGGATATCTTCTTAATTGTAAGACACACAAATTTAATTTATACATACACATTTACCTCTCGTTACACACTAATTATTGTACGTATTTGTTTTCTTGTATATAGAAAAAAAAAGTGCCGCTGGAAATACGTAGTCCTGGCGGAAACAGTTTTTGTTGAATATCTGCTGAATGGCTGGATACACAAATTTGCACTTACCATACACATTTACAGGACGTCATACACTAAATATCTGATAAACTGAAATTAAGACATTCCACACTTTTCCGCTTGAAATACTCTCACCACTATGACACGTTTTGACAGATGTTATTGTATCTATACTTTTAAAATTGTGATTTAGAACTTTAAGCTGAAGATGCGATATTTAACTTAGAGCCGGGACAATATGCACCGATAATTTTGGTTAGCCACCACTTATCCACCGCAGTTTGTTAGCCACTTGATGTCATACGTAATACCAAAAAGTTATGAAATTGTTAGTTGACAACACAGTTTAGTAACAATTTCATAACTACATCAAATGCCAGTTGTCAACTGTTTTGAAAAAGTTAGCCAATAGCCCTGCTGCTCATAGAACTATACAAATCGCTCAAAAAACAACTAGGATTGCACCATTCAAGCCCCTATTACACCACTCGATATTCCGCACACGTTACACAGACTGTTTTAAAGTTTACTTCCGAGTGAGTAAGACAGTCTGACCCGTATTGGTTTTCAGCGCTGGCCAACGCTGAAAACCAGCGCTGTGTGCTCATCACATTGTGCATGAGGGCGCAGCTTTATGCTGAGCGTTCGGCCGTTTTGCACGGATGTGGCGCATATTTTTCATATATAATTTTATGTTTTGTCTAGTTTTTAGTTGCGTCATTCCGTACAAATAAATGGATTTTCTTTCTTTCTTTCTTCTATTACATTATGCGACGTCGACTAAGACCGGTCTGAATACCAAGTGGTGTAATACACCCTTCAGTTTGCACGAGTTTACCTGCACGTGTAGCCACTACTCAGTGTTCCGTTTTTTTATAGTCATGATTGCACAGGCCTGGGGGCTTACTCTCGAGTTTAATTTCGATCGGTCGACATTGGAATTGTGACGTTAGGTTGGTACTCTCGAATTCGATGCTAGGGCCAAATTGCGTGACCTTTTTAGGAAACTAAGTAAAATCGGGATTGAGCTTGGCGTGCGCTCACGCAATTTTTAAACCAGTTTGGCGCTAGCATCGAATTCAAGAGTACGAAACGTCACAATTCCAATGTCGACCGATCGGAATTTAACTCGAGAGTAAGCCCCCTAGACAGCGCAGGCAAGGCGGAGCGTGTAGACGGGCCATAAAATAAAATCCTTGTAAAGGCGGAAACATACTTACGTGTCGTGGCGTGTCATGACTCGGCCGAAGCATCTTTATTCTTTATTGTACATACAGTTTTAACAAAACAATAAAAAGGTCAGTGGATGTACATAGGCGAGCTTAACCCATAATTGGGTTTTCTTACAGCAAACCGTTTGCATATCGGTTTCATACATTTAATATGGTTAGGGACATATTTGTCTGTCGTGTCGTGTCGCAACGCGTTCTGTCGTGGCGCTGACTGCTCGCCACCGATTGCGCGAGAGCGGTGGTGGGGGTTTATGACACGACACGACAGACCAGCAAATGTGTTTCTATACTGGCGCGTGGCTCGTGGCGCGAACATCTAGCGGGCACTTTTTAATTTATTATATTTGCAACAAATTGACTGACGATCTTATTGAACTTGTACGTCAACGAAAACTTATTTATGACTCAAAGTGTAAAGAGAGTCTGTCTTCGTCCTAATTGTCATATTTTAGGTTCTCATAGTTATGATTTGAATATTTATCATAGTATTTATTAGTTTATAATATTAACATATATACGTATTATATTATTATAACTTATACATTCAATTTAAAATTATATGTTATGTATTTATTGTGCACACCTACCAGTGTTGTCTTTCTTAACCCAAAGGTTGACTGGTAGAGAATGCCTTGTTGCATTAAGTCCGCCTATGTACCACTATTGTACATGAAGTTTAAATAAATAAATAAATAAAGAGTACAAGAATCATTTGATCACAAATGAGGTTGGG
This sequence comes from Leucania comma, assembly GCA_958295575.1. NCBI lineage: Eukaryota > Metazoa > Arthropoda > Insecta > Lepidoptera > Noctuidae > Leucania > Leucania comma. The sequence goes on from OY282468.1 coordinate 13,029,396, forward strand.
TCGAAATTGCAGAAATTTTCCCTCTGTTTATAGGGTGAACCCAGTATATTCTTTTCTTTTTTTGCTCTTAAGAAGTTTAATTGCTAAGAGAAATTGAAGGTCTTCATCAAAATCGATATATGAACGCTGCAAAGGTTCGTTTAGTACTGTTCAGAAATAACGCTAGAGTACGCCAGGACACGACACGTTAGTGTGCACACTCACCGTCACGGCAGTAAGCATCACGACACGCCACGACACGTAAGTGTGTTTCCGCCTTAAGTGTGTATCCGCCTTTACACGGTCATGCAAGCGTTAATCATTGCCATCATTCATGAATGAAATTTTAATGATGGTACTCGCCGTCATTAAAAATCATTCTCCATCATTCATTGATTGATGGCAATGATTGACTGTGTAAAGTACGCCGAATTTAACGCGAGCGAAGCTGCGGGCAAAAGCTAGTAGATAAATATTATTAATTCTATAAATATTATCTACTAGCTTTTACCCGTGGCTTCGCTCGCGTAAAATTCGGGGTAACACGTTTCCCCTTTCCTGATTTAGTTGTTTACCTAGTAAATGGTACGGAACCCTTCATGCGCGAGTCCGATTCGCACTCACACGGTTTTTTTTAACAAAAGATTTCTTTTTTGCAACACTTAATTTTGGTATTTTCGCAAAATTTAATCTGGTCATACTAGCGATGGCGCTTCTTTAGGGATGTTAAAATTCTATAAAGTATCGATACATTTTCTTTACATCAATGCGATACATTAAGATTAATTGCGATACATCTTTAATCGATTTTCTTAAAAAAACTTTACTATAAAATAGATCGATTTAAGTATTTGAAATCATTTTGGTTTTGGATTTTAAAATAATATATGTAATTGATACTGTTATTTGGTATTATTTTATGCTACTATTTAGGTCCTAGTAGTGAAATTAAAATTTACTTGTAAACTTTACTTATGTTTTTAAGTTTTAAAAATTAAGTTAAAATTTTTTAACCTTTATTTTTCCACTAACCACGTCAAATATTTGTTCCTAAAAACAAATAAATGATTACTTTAATCATTTTCTAGTCATTTATTACAGAAAATTGTCCGGTTGTTATCGATTTTATAAAATTTTGATAAAATGTATCGTATCGATAGATTTTGGAAGAGCGGACAAGTCTAGTGCAAGCTGCGAGCGCTTCGTTCATTAGAATTTATTGTGATTACGGTTTACATTTTGTATTGTATTGTATGTTTTTACTTGAAAAATTCATTTTAAGCTTGAGGCAAACGTTTAAAGAAAACATTACAAATGATGAAATTAGTCGACCCTGTTGTTCGAAGTTTCAAAGTGGCAAAAGTGTTTCGAGAAAACACTGACAAAATAAACAGTATAGACTTTTCTCCTAGTGGTGAAACGTTAATATCTTGCAGTGAAGATGATCAAATCGTCATTTATGATTGTGAAAAAGGCACACAGATGATCACAGTGAACAGTAAAAAATATGGTGTCGATCTTATACATTTCACGCATGCCAAGAACACTGCTATCCATAGTTCAACCAAAGTTGATGATACCATAAGATATTTATCACTTCATGACAACAAATACATAAGATACTTTCCTGGACATACAAAAAAAGTTGTGACACTTTGTTTGTCACCTGTTGAAGACACATTTCTATCTGGATCTTTAGACAAAACTTTGCGTTTATGGGACTTGCGTTCGCCCAATTGTCAAGGTTTAATGCACTTGTCAGGAAGACCAGTAGCAGCTTATGATCCTGAAGGCCTCATATTTGCCGCTGGGGTGAATTCAGAAAGTATAAAACTATATGATTTAAGATCATTTGACAAAGGTCCCTTTGTCACTTTCAAGTTAAATCAAGAAAAGGAATGTGACTGGACTGGATTAAAATTTTCCCGTGATGGCAAAACAATGTTGATTAGTACAAATGGATCCATTATAAGATTAGTAGATGCCTACCATGGCACTCCGCTGCAGACCTTTACTGGTCATCTCAATAATAAAGGCATACCTATAGAAGCATCATTTAGTCCTGACTCACAATATATCTTTAGTGGCTCAACAGATGGAAGAGTTCATGTCTGGAATGCTGATACAGGTTACAAAGTGTGTGTATTGAATGGTGACCATCCTGCACCAATACAATGTGTACAATTCAACCCTAAGTTTATGATGCTTGCCTCGGCATGCACTAACATGGCATTTTGGTTACCTACATTAGATGATGTTTAATATTATGTTCCTAGTATCATTAATTCTAAAAAAGTAGTGTCATCATCAATGGTAAAGAACTAGCAAACTGAATTTTGTGATTGACATGAACAATTGTATACTGTAAACAATAACATCAATTTACACTTGACAGAATAAAGTGTGGTAGAAGATAATGATGATGAAGTGTATTAATAAACAGGTAGTCAGGCCTGTATTACTGAATCTTATTTATTTAAAAATCATTTTATAGTTTTAATCCAGTTTAAGTAATGCTTGACTCTCAAGTGAGGTTTTGTAGTGCAGGCCTAAGTCCCTTCTGTGCATTTTGTGCACATCAATATCAATTGCCATGAAATTAATGCACAATACCTACAGATTGTATTAATGAACACATTAAATTTTAGGTTAATGAATTTAGTAGCTGTCTAAGAGCATAACACACTCATAATCCCTTACATTTTGACAAGAGTGCTCATTGCATTGTTTACATAGTAAAGCAAACAGTTTTTTTTTAGCTATGACTTCCCTTCAAAATTAAGGGATTGTGTTAAGAGTGCTTATCTACCCTAGCTGAGAATATTGTTAAGAGTTCATATTTTATTTTTATCAATGTGAATGTATCTAAATAATTTTATTCTCTAAATGATAGTAATTGTGACTGAATACTTATTCAGGTTTTTCTTAAATTGGATATAAGTAGGTATCTACCAACATATTTAGTAAAAATGATGTTTTATTGTAAGTAGTACATCAGTACATTATGGTTAATATGTGTATTAGAACCCTATAGTAGGTAGGTATTTGCATTTAAATAGTTTTCATTCCAAATACACATTAGCCTATAAATAGGTAAAATTTAAAATCACTTTGTCACCCAAATGTGGCTCTAAAGTACATACCATGAAGATTGAATGTCTTGCTGTCATATTAACAAACAAAAGATTTCAATACTCTGCATGTCAACTTTTGAATGGAAACATTCCTAATTGAAACCAGTTAGAACATTATTAAACACTGATTTTATAAAACCATAAAATGTCTTTCTTTTAAAAAATTGGCCCTTAACTAATATATAAAAATCTCATAGTTTGTTATCCAACTTGTCTAAAATGGCTCAATGGATTTCTATGAAATGTTTTTGTGTATACTTTGTAGGTCTAAGAAAACCATTTTTTCACCCCCATATTTTTCTTTTATCAATCAGCTTTCAGCAATCTAAAAGAAAGAAATAAGTGGTGAAGGTCAACCATTTATTTATTTTTTCCCCAATATATATATAGATAATATTGGTTCCCAAGTCAGCTATAACTATTTAAAATTATATGTTTGAATCTATAAACATTCAACCTAGATCTATATGTAGGTACATAATAAATAGGGAATAACGAAAAAATTTCGATTATACAGACTAGTAAGAACTTCATAAGTACGTTCTTGGATAAAAACCCTGTAAAAAACGCTCAATATTTTATAATTTATGCGAACGCTTGGTGTTTAACCGAATGGCTTCGGGATTGAGTGAATTAATTTGCTGTTTGCAGGCAAAATCTACCCCAATATTGTATTTTTTTTTCTAGCCGTCGCATTCACGCCTTAGGTCTTAGGCGCCCATTACACGGTCATGCAAACGTCAATCATTGGCCTGGGTAAGCCCAACGATTCGAATACGGCCGTGCGGCTCGCGGACATAGCAATTTGTATGGCGAATTCGGGCGTAAAAATTAAAGACAGTTTCCGATATTTTTACTCAAAAGAGAAATAGCGTTATGAAAAATTGAGATACCTATGCATTTTATTCTCTATTTTCTGTAGTTTTTATTTTTTTTAAGTGTTAAAGAGCAGTGGTGGCCGAGTGGTAACGGCCCTGACTTACGAGTTGTAGGTCGCGGGTTCAAACCCAACCAGGCGAATTACTTTGTGTAATTTATTTCATCACCACTGCTCTTAAAAACGGTGAAGGAAAACATCGTGAGGAGGAAACCGGCATGTCCTAGAACCAAAAATTCGAAGACATGTGACAATCACCAAGCCGCACTGGGCCCGCATGTGGATTACGGCCACAGAAATATTAATAACAGGAGAAATGGCAAGGGGGCGTGTTTGCGTCCGCGGTACTTGCTCAACAAGGGCACATACCGGCAAACAGCCGTTTGACGGCCGGACGGCCGTCAGTTACATCGCGAACGTGATCGTAAATAAATTCAATCAATCAAATATGTTTATTTGTTACACATAGGTATAATGTTAGGGTACATGGTGTTATTTACAAAATATTGTATCACTATGTGTTACCTCACTGGGCATACAAATATAGCTTACCAAAATATAGTTATAGACTATGTTGGTACAGTTTGAATATTAATAATTAGTTAAATTTTAGCCATATCCTTAAATTACTAATTAAATGTATAGTTATAGAATATAACAAATAGCAGAAAACAAAATATTTTTTTTTTTCCAATAATAACAAAATACGTCGCTTTTAACAATTTTTAGTAACTAAAATAGGCTGCTATTAAATAAAACGGATAATATTGAGTTAGGAAGTTTATCATTTATCTTCTAAATATTCATTAATACTGTAATATGCTTTTTGTAGTAGGAATTTGTAGAGTGTGTTTTTGAAGTATCTTACATCTTTTAAAATTGTTATGGATTTAGGTAGTTTATTAAATATTTTTGGTGCCATTCCTAAAAAACTTTTTGAGAAAAGGGTGGTCTGATGGGTTTGTGATTTAAGTGCACCTTGATGGCGTTTGGATGATAAAGTTTCAAAAAGATTATGGTTATTTTTGATGAACATAGCAACTTCATAAATATATAAAGACGGAAGTGTTAATATTTTCAAATTAATAAAAAAAGGTTTGCAGCTGTCGGTGTTTTTGATCTGGCATACCGCACGAAGACACTTTTTTTGGGCTTTAAATGCCATATCTTTATCCGTCGAGTTACCCCAGAATATTACGCCGTACCGCAGTGTGGTGGAGACGTATGCATGATAAGCGGTAAGAACAGTACTGCGATTAGCAACCTTGCTTAAATTATATAAAGCGTAGCAATACTGATTCAGTTTTTTTATTAAATGGTCAATGTGTGTCTTCCATGTCATATGCTGATCTAGCCAGAGCCCCAGGAATTTTGTTTGTTCAGTTTTAGAAACTATGTTTTGTTCAAACGTAATATTAGGATTTGTATGATTTGTTCGTTGGTTAAAATGCATGATATGGGTTTTTCCAAAATTAATATTTAAATTATTGTTTGTTAGCCATTGAATTATTAATTTCAAACTATTATTTATTTTATTTTCAAATGTATCTAAGTTCTTTCCTATAAATATTGTAGTACAGTCATCAGCGAATAGAGTCATGGGATGTTCTATGGTTCTGGGGATATCGTTTATATAACAGAGGAACAACAATGGACCCAGTACACTTCCTTGTGGTACACCGTAATAAATAAATCTTTGCTTAGAAAAATAAGTCTTTTCGAATTTTGTTTTACGACAAGTTTTTTTAATTTTCGTTTTTTGTTTTCGGTTGACTAAATAAGATTTAATTAGTTCTAAGACATTTCCTCTAATCCCAAGCTTACATAGTTTTATGAGAAGGAGTCTGTGATCTACGAAATCAAATGCCTTCGTCATATCCATGAATAATGCTGAAACTGGTATTTTTTTGTCCATATTTGAGATAATTTCATTAATTAATTCATAGACTGCCATATTAATATTTTTATTCTTTCTGAAACCATATTGTTCTTTGGTTAGAATATTGTTTTTTTCTAGGAATGAGTATAAGCTGTTATAAATTACTTTTTCTATGATTTTAGAAAATACTGGGACAAGTGCAATAGGCCTATAATTTTTCATGTTTTGTGGGTCATCTTTTTTATGTAGAGGTGTTATAATTGAAAGTTTTAAATCTTCAGGAAATTTCCCGGCATCTATACACAGGTTTACAATATAGCTAAAAACTGGTGAGATTTCAAGAGACACGCTTTTAATAATATGCGTTACAATATCGTCGTAACCAGAACTGTTGGTATTTTTTAGAGCAAAAATGATTTTATGTATATCATCTGGTACAGTCGGTGTTAAAAATATTGAATGGGGGTTAGAATTTATTAATGTAGAGTTATAGTACCTATTTTGATTATAATTGTTTATTGGTTGAACTTGATCAATGAAATAATTATTAAATAATTCGGCAATCTCATTTGGTTCAGTGGTACATTCTTTATTACTAGTGAGTATTTTCGAAGGATTTTCTTTTGGGTAATTGGATTTGGTTGAGTTTATAATTTTCCAAGTTGCTTTTACTTTGTTATCGGAATTGTTGATGAAATAGCTATTTTGCGTTTTTTGAGTTAATTTAATGATTAATTTTAGACGTTTAGCGTATGTGTTAAATGTATTTTTATTAGTTTTATTTGGCTGGCGCCTGAATTGCCATAGCATCTCACGTTTACGCTTACAACATAGTTTAATACCTTTAGTTATCCATTTTGGAGATTTGTAGCATACGTTTTTGATTCTTACAATAGGGAAGCAAAGATCGTAAAACAATTTAAACAAGCTGTGAAATTCATGAAATGCGTTATCTGGATCTGTACAGTTGTAAACATTACTGAAACTAAGGTTTTTAAGGGCATTCTTAAATTTAAGCATATTATCTTGACTAAAATCTCGTCTGAAAGTATACCAATGTGAAATTGTACAGGTTTTTTTGACAGGACATTTCATGATCTGAGCTGTATGGTCAGAAAGGGCTAATTCTACTACTTCGCTAGTGCTTCCTCTGATATTGTGAATTATATTATCAATACATGTACCACTATTTAAACGTGTGGGTTGTCGAATGCTTAATTTCATACGATAGTTATAAAGAAGATTCTCAAGTTGCTTAGATAACTTCGTGTTTTTTAGAATATCGATGTTAAAGTCGCCACATATTATGACTTTATTTTTACTATTATTGCACACTTTTTTTAGTATACCTTCGAATTGGTAGAAAAATAAGTTTAAGGTATCCGTTTTGAATTTTGGTGATCTGTAGATGCATATAATTACTATATTGTGATCGATTAAATCTATCGCACAACTTTCTAAAACACTAGGACAGCAAAATTCTTTTATGTTAAGTATTTTGTACTTTTGTTTATTGTTCACCATAATACATGAACCTCCTCTTCGATTGTTTCTAACGTAGTGGGTTGCGAGTGTGTAATTTGGAATATGTAGGTTTATTTCATCACCTTCTCTCATATTGTGTTCTGTTACACAGAGCACGTCCACAAATTTGTTATTACAAGCAAGTTCATGTAGATGTAAACTCAATAAATCCGATTTGTTTATTAGGCCATTAATGTTTTGATGTAATAAGTTAATATGATTATACAAGAAAAAAATTACTATTATTATTAATATTAGGGTTCGTAATGTTAGCAATGTTAGGAGAAAAATGTTCGATATTTGACAAATTACTGATATCGGGGTTCGAGAGATTATCAGTAAATTGAGGAATATCATGAGTACGAATAATATATTGAAGGTTTCTAAACATATTTTTTATCCCATTATTATTGATAGCACCAGTATACTTTGAAAACATTGTATAGTCGTACTGTAGGTCAAAATTGGAGTCAAATAGTAATGCATATTTGTGAGATTGTATGTCAAGGTGTAATAGGTTGTTAAACATTTCAACTCTTACATTGTACATTAGACTAGAAGAATAGTAACTGAATTTAAAAGTAGGTAAACATAGTATAATATTTGTTTGTTGTACAGGTATTAGCGTTTCGCGTATTTTAACAATTAAATCAAAATAATTATTTGTGTTACGGAAGTCTTCCTCACCTATTAAAATTATACAGTAGTCATTCTTAGTAAAGTCAGAAAGCTTTACGGTAATATTATTAAGGAGTTCGTTAATTCCTCCAAATGGTGTAAGGTAGTGACATAATTGATAACTTGGAAATGTTTGTTCAGCTACGGACAATATATTATTTAACTTATTGCTACTTATAATGCAAAATCTCTGTTTTTGTTCTTGAGGTATCTTAACTATGTTATGATCCGTAGTCTGCGAGGCGATGTAATTTGGAGTTATTTGGGCAGATGAATTGAGCGTTGGTGTGATATCGGTTGCAGGACTTACAAAATTTCTTTTTTTCTTGGGTGTATGTGATTTTTCATTAGGAGTAGATTGTTTTGCATTTTTGTGCCGTATCTCAATGCCACTCGGTAATTGTGTGACGTGTTGATTTTTGTTTTCGTTCAAAGTCGTGATAGTATTTTTCAACACCGTGTTTTCGGAGGATAACTGGCTTGTTAACTCATTAGCCTTCAATAAATCTGAGTTAAGTTTATCGATTTGTTTTTTAAATTCTAGGATCTCATCGTTCTCGTCATCTGATATTGTTGGTAAACTATTGGTGGTGCCATCTAGTATTCAGTCATTGGAGTTACTCACTTCAGTAACGGCTTCAGCAACTTTTGACTGAGTACGGGTTTTACTGCGAGTCCGCAGCGTCATATTCTCGAAGAAATTCATCCTTTTATTCAATGTACTTAGCTTATGATTTCTATAATCACAAACAATTAAGTTTGTGGAATTTGAGATCAGTTGATACAAACCCAATTGAAATTAATTTTCATTTAAACTGCTTATCACTTTAATTAAAACTAAAATTAAAATCTCAATTTAAATTAAAGTTATTATACTAAATTCTTCGCAAGTAAATCAATGCAAACTCCAAAAAGAACATTTTCACCAGGTTCGAACCTAGTATCACTCCCGTGTAAGTCCACGCTTCATCCAATGCACTAAGAGACGAGTTACGAAATTAACGTAATAGCTGTGCATAATATAATAATTGAATTTTAAAATAACAGTTCGTTTTTCTTAATTCTTATTGGTTGAAATAGTTAGCGTCGCGCGTCTCTTTTGAATAATACTAACGGTGCAGATAAATTTAGATATTGGTTAATTCACTTAGTTTATTAGTTTTCTCACTTTTTGCACTATTTTTTATGTTGTTCTAAGTATTATAGGTCACTTTTTAGTACAAAAGTTGCGATTTTAATGCACTGTTTGATTGTAAACACTGTATTTTGAACTTTTTCATTATACACAGTTTTATTTGAATATCACTTGTAAAATTCTTTTGCTAACGTTACACAATGATTATTACATGAAAATAAAACAGATTATTACGTAAATAGACTTCAAAAGTAGTATTTAGTATTTTTAAAATTATTTAAATACGGAGCCTATTTATTTTGAGGCGATCACTAGCGCCACCTTTAAAATGCCGTGTTGTTCAGTGGTTTCATGCAAAAACTAAAGCGAAAAGAAAAGCCTTGGTCATCAAGGAATCTCTTACCATAAATAAGTACAATTTTAATAGTATATTTATCTTTAAAATCAGGAAAAAGAACAAATCTTATAATTTCCCTTACTTTTACTACGTTATTTTTGTTTTCAAATATCAAAGCGACTTTATTATTCACACCACAGAACACAGAAAGACACTAGAAGTAGCTTGAGAAAATGTTTCTACCAGAACCGGTGTCGCCAAACTCACACATTTACGATTTACTCTTACTGCAAACCGGAAGATACGATTGGCTAAAACAAAAATTGGGCGTAAACAAATTTAAAAAAAAATGTTATACGAAATGCAACTTTAATGTCAACGATCTATAAATCAAATTGACAAAAACAAGAAAGAAATACATCTTGGACTACCAAGTACCGCCACTCGTCGCTAGATGGCGTTGTACAGTATGAACTGTAATGTTATAAAAATAAGGGTGGTATTTGAATGGCGTATCACTGACACAAATGCAGGTCGCTACTCAAATAGTGACGTACCCTAATTCGATCGTAATAATATCGATAGTATGAAAACAAACATAAAATATAAAGCGAAAAAATATCATATGCGATAGTATTAAAATAATGAAATTAATATGTAGTAGGGAAATTTCTAAACGTAGTAAAAAGGGTATTTATTTGCATGTAAATCAAATACCTTATTGTTTGTATTTGTTCATTTTATACTGGGTAAATGAAAAAAAATGCTGAAAACCTCGCAATGTTTTATTTGATTTTGATCAAAGAATTTAATTAAAATATTAACGAGCACTTTTAAATGATCAAGTTAGTTGCCCGTTTTAAAATTTAGGTTATGTTATTTATGTTGAATATTACGGACATATAGGTGTAACAATGTAACAAGTATTGCAATTTCACAAATAAGAACTTAGTATAAATACGTAGTGAAAAAGGTAATTTATTTTCATTATGTGTTTAATATTGAAAATACAAAAAAAAAACTCTTTTACAAAAAAATACAACTGACTTCAAAAAAACTAAATAATGTAAAATAACTTTGATTGCGGAAGTCGGTGTTTACGGTTTGGTTTCTTCATTTTTTGACATTGACTTCCGAAATTAAAGTTATTATGCATTCGTTACGAAAAGTGTGATCGGACGAAGCCGGCGACGACTAAACATAAAGTATAATTCAAACGCCCTATGTTGTTCCAAGCTATTTAGCTAGATTTATTTAAAATTGCATCACGAATATCATCCTATAATATTTATTTTATTAACTTTATTAATTTAATAATTATCTGTATTTTAATACTCATACTCTCAAGTATAAATACAGTGCAACCTCGATATAGCAAATCGGAGGGGAACAAGAAAATATTCGTTATATCGAGTAATTCGTTGAACTGAGGTTTGTTATGTTGAGGTTGGGTTGGTCTAAAATTCGTTATAAAGAGGTAAAAAAATAGTTATATTTACCTCAACATTACCATTTAATTTTAACTTTAATCTTTAACAACAGTGACGAGCAGAAGTGTTGACATTACTTTCCATTAAAGAACAATTATTGTTTTACGAACAAAAGCGTGTCGAAACATGTCGCGACATAAATCACATACTATGAGACTATGAGTCATACATTGGTTGGAACTTTATATAAAGCTTTTGGGTTGACAAAATTCGTTAATTAGAGGTATTTATACTTTTTCTTGATAGTTGGAAATTCGTTATAAAGAAGTTGTTCGCAAAAAATGTTCGCAATGTAAAGGTATATTTTATACTGACTCTTATGGACAATTCAAGGGGATTACGAAGAATTTGTTAAATCGAGGAAGTCGTTATATTGAGGTACGTTATATTAAGGTTGCACTGTACTTTTATTTTAAAAAGGCAATGCAATACATGTCGATTGATTTTATCGATAAAGTCACGCACTATTTGGATAGCGTCAAAAGTATAGGTAGAAATGCGAATATTCCAGAAAGGCTAATAACCGGGAACAGAAAATCAACTTTGTTTGCATGCAGTTAAGGACAATTTTTGTTTGTATGTCTTGTGCAATGTTTGACGAAATTTTATTTTTTCATTTTATTAAAATAAATTCGAAAATAATACTTACCGGTGGTATGATACACCTCCATGAGTTAGATTTTTAGTCCGACTATGGTTTTTACAGTCCAGAATGGCACAATAAGGCATTTTAATATTATTTTATGTATATTGTATGTTGACGTAGTCTAGTTTGCGAATGAGAGCGCTTGAACAGCAAGTGCGTATTGCAGTACTCACTAGCGGCGACAGTGCCACGCCTACTTACTATTTCCAGGTTCTTTCTGTGTTCCGTGATTCACACGTAAATACAATACAATACAATAAACTTTATTGTACACCAAAGTATATAGTAACAATTTACAGGAAATACATTGCTCTTTAACCACTACCTAATTTTGACGCTCAGTAACTGGACAAGCAATGTAAAAATAACATAACTATTTATCAGTGCGGTGTGTTTCTTATTACGGCCGCAGTCAGTTGAGCCGAGTTAGGGTTGCGCCTGTACACATCCACCAATATAGACTATCGACCACAATATCGATTGGTTGGATATCCGAAGTGAAATAATGTATTTTTTCAATACACTTGCTCAGAAAGTGACTTTTATTGCACTACACTTAGGTATATAATGGCACCTGTTACCAAACTGTGACATTTTGATTACCATTACGCAGTAGTGCTGTAATGTAGCTATAACCTTTTTGTTCAACCTCTTTGTTTGCAAAACAAATTTTGAATACGAAAAAATAAAAATTGTTTGTGGTCTATGGTCGTCATTTAAAGACGCGCGCGGTTTTTGACGTAATTTTTTTGGGTGAAATTCATGGTCTGCATTAATAAAATAAAATATCAAATACTACATTTTAAAATGTTACATCCATATTCTATTGTCAATACGAATGACATTAACGTAAAAACTTTTCACACAAGAAAACAAACGACGACTAGGCAATATGATCAAAAGACCATATAGCCATAGCCTAGCGCGTGCTCATAGGCAACAGATTTAATTTTTTTACCGCCATGTTATGAAAATTTTTACTAGTTTTACCGTTGTAATATTAGTTAACTTAATTATTTTTCTTCACAAGTGTATTGAAAAACGTCGTATGATACACGTGAGTAATGAATGTTACCGTTCTTGGCTCTCTTAAGACCCTCGCCAAGGCTCGGGTCTTAATACCGCCTCGACGGTAACCTCCTACATTACACACTTGTATCATAATGTACTATTATTTATTATGGAGTAGTAGAGAAATACAAAAATATTCGAAAAGTAAGTTGATAAAATTGTAGGTGAAAAGTCGGTGGACAAATGGGAATAAATAATAATTACTTAGAGTTTTTAGTTTTATGATAACAATTTTACTGTTCTGTTATAAGTTATTTTCTAGACATATTTATTTTTATTTAAATAGTTTTTGGAACAATGGAATTAGAATTATTATAAAAATGGAAAAATCGATAATTTTTCTATTTAGTCAATCACTAACGTACATATAATAAAAGTGTATAAAAGTGGTTAAAAATAGCTAGGGTGTTAAAGAACGACCAATAGAACCCATTTCTAGCATTTCTAGTATTTTTGTCTGTTTGTCAGTTTATTTGTTCGGGCATCACGTAAAATGTGCGAAAGCAATGTAGATAACTTTAGTTTATGTTTCATTGCAATCGGTTCAGTCTATCAAAAGATATTTGAATTTAAAGTTTTTCAGAAGTAAAATAAGGGTTATGTGCACTTGGTCTCATTACTTCATGTAACTTTTATATTTATACATAGCAAAAAACTGTGCGTAAATTGTAGTAATATTAAGTTTTTTGTTTCATGGTAATCAGTTGATACCATATAATAAAAAAATGTAAATTAATAAAATTATAAATCAAATTAAATCATCTTTATTGTGGACTATAGGTATACTATGCGTTCCAAATAAGAATAGGAAAGCCAATAACCTCGATCTGTCAATTGTTGAGTGAAAAGTACGGTTTGCAAAAAAACCTTATTTGCGTATAAATAAAGGTTTCTTTTTTGCTTTGTATTATGAAGTCTTAGTTAAGTCTAGGTGAAGTAAAAACGTTATTGCTTTATATAAGTTAGCTAAATATATTGTTTTAAGTCATAATTACGTAAGTAATAAAAATAACCATTTTCTTTCTTATTTTCATTGTTAGGAACAATTCGCCTTCTTCTTCCATTTGCTACTAATCAGACACTTCACACAGTGACGAAGATATGAGCAAAATTTAGGAACTGGATTCTGATAAAACTTTTTTCGTTCACGATTCGTAAATAAATTGAATTTCTTTTTTTGCTCACCGTACTCGATTTCTTCAATTTGACAGTCCGTCGTGACGTCACAACATGGCAATCGATCCTATTCTCGTTTGGACCGCATTGTACGTCATAAATCTGTATTTAAGACCTGTGTCTTAAATAATTAAAATAAGTTCAGCTATGTCCCGCCGTGGAGGCAAACAATAATAAGATAGGTACAAATCAGAGGTTAAAACACAATTAAGTAGTCATATTAGTTTCGATACATTATTAAAATATTCCAAATTATTAATACAAACAAACTCAATTCCAAGTCATATTAGTAATAATTCATTATTACTACATTGCAAATTATATTCTAGATATCTAAGCTAAGTTAAGTAATTATTTCAAATTACTTAACTTAGCTTCGCTGATGACAATGCCCTTCTCTTCCCATTCGACTGCTAATGTCTGAAAGAAGTGGTGAATAGCTTTGGGGACAACGGGACGCCCTGTTTGACTCATTTCTGTTTGAAACATAGGATCTAATCTCTCTAACTTGCTGGAAGAAGTATGTGTGGATTCTATTTTTTGTTTTGTAAGGGAATTGAATATTTCTGATTGTGTGATGCTGTCAAAAGCGTATTGGTTGAGTATATTTATTCGTCAAAAAGAATTATACGATTGTCGCAAATACAAAAAAATACTCAAGTATCAAAAAAAAATTCTCCTAGTATGACAGTAATACCATATTCAATATTTTATGATTTGACCTCATTTTCTCAAGTCGCGCTTTTGTTAGACAGACTCTAACATAAATATTAAAAGAGGAAAGACACAAGCAATTTAAATGGTATTCAAATACACTTCACAATATTATCGTACATATGTGGAAGAAAATGATACTTACTTATTTTTCTTTCTTGTCATTGGAATACAATATTTTTGTCACACAAGTAATCTTTGACATCATAATAACACTTGTCTATTAGTAATGAATGTAGTTTCTTTTTAAACTGGAGGATTGGTAATTGTTTAATGTCATCAGGTAATTTATTATAGATTAATGATGTCATGCATAGAACACTTTTATTTAATAGTGCCGTTTTACCGTAAGGTTTTTTTATCCCTTAATTCTCGATAATAGCTTTTGACAGCAGTCTTGTAGTAGTTTTGATTTGATTTCATAAAAATATTTGATTCGTAAATGTATAGGGAAGGCAATGTGAGAATTTTTAGATTTTTAAAATAAGGTTGACAGCTAGTTGTACTACTTATTTGGCACATTGCTCTAATGCACTTCTTTTGAGCTTTAAATATAAATTCCTTGTCTACCGAATTACCCCAAAATATAATGCCGTATCTCCATGTAATGGTGCCACCAGTCCGTGATAGGCCGTTAAAATCGCTTCTTTGTTAACTATTTTGGAGAGCTTGTAAAGCGCGAATGAGGATTTGTTGATTCTTTTGCAGAGATTGTCTATATGAGTTGTCCATAAAAGTCTGTAGTCAATATTTATTCCTAGAAATTTTGTATTATGTATTATTACTACAGTGCTGTCATCTGCAAAAAGTACCATGGGATGATTTATGTGTCTAGGGAGATCATTAATGTAAATTAGAAAAAGTAAGGGACCCAAGACACTACCTTGTGGAACTCCTAGTTCTATGGTTCTAGTTGGGGATCTATATGTCTTCTCATCCCGCGTTTTAAGGCATATCCTAGTTATTTTTGTTAACTACTTTCTATTGTCGTATTATTGTCGTGTCTTTCCCAAGTAAAATATTGAAATAGCGCCATCTATCAAACTTAGACTGGACTATACCTAGAGACGTATGCGTGTGACGTCAATTTTCTGAATCGCGGTGATTTTTTTTTATGGTAGGTAATAGTTACTTTTCGAGCTTTTGCATTAGCGAAATCTTTAATAATGTCACTAACTTCAATTTTGATTTAGTGTTCAATACTTATTAACGATAAATTTGTCAATCTACTTTGCGAAAATGTTGATCTAAGGTAGTTTTTAATTATTTTCTGAGGAAAATTATTTGTTGGCCTCCTCCTTTGCTAGCATTACTGCTTCGCAGAAGGAGGCGACCACCTGCCATCCCTCCTCACTCCGGACCATGGCCTGAACCAAGGCCCGGCGAGAGAGATCGCTGCCGCCGATCGCCCCCACGAGGACACAGCGATGCTCCGCCCAGGCGGGGCACACCTCTACAGTATTCTCCACCGTGTCCTCTGGGTGTTCCGAACAGTAGCGACACCTAGGCGAATCCTCCGCACGAATCCGGAACAGGGGGTCTACTCTCTTTCTCCGAAAAACGAAGTTTCGTAAGAAATTTCGCGTGTTTCCTACCACGGTTCATTTCGTTCCCGAAATTTCATACGAACGAAAATAGTTTGACGTTTCGATTCTCTAAACCTACTCTAATTGGCAATGTTTCGAAAAAAAAAATGAGTTTGACACACGAATGTTTCTAAATTTTAACGTCAAATTGACGAAACCAAAAACGTTACCTTTTGATTTTCGTTTTTGTGGATTTCATGTGATAATACATTACAATGGCCTCTAGAATGCTCTAAATAAAAGCAGCTCCACGTGAAGAACGTTTAAAGTACACAAGCAACCGATGAAGATGGATTATTCGGAATTTTAACCTCAAACCTACGAAACCAAAAGTGTTATATTTTGATCTTCGTTTGTGTGAATTTTGTAGGAAAATTGCTTAAAATGGCCTCAAAAATGCTTTAAATCAAAGCGGCTCTACGATATACAATGCCCTTCACACCGCCAGAGATAGAATCATATGGAGAAATATCATTGAAGGAAAAGTGATGAAGCAGGGTGGTCACGATCCTTAGCATTGAGGAAAACAACGCAAGGAGGAGTAATTACAGCAGCTCTACGTGAAGGACGTTTAGAGCGTACAAGGAACCGGCATCACTTACGCAACCAGCTTAACATTACGCAAATTCTTGTCTTAGTTTGTGGGAAAAGACAGACTCAGTCGGCAATTATTTGAGGAGTTGTGCCAGGAAATAATGCTTTTATTACCTCCAACGGCTTCTTCCCACCAAAGCACTAGAAAGTGGAGTGCTACTGTGATATGTTCAGGGTAGCAAAGCACTAGGCAGTGAAGTGCTACTGTTATATGTTCAGGGTAGCAAAACTCTAGGAAGTTGAGTGCTACTGTGATATATTCAGGGTAGCAAAGCACTAGAAAGTGGACTGTCTTAAGTTGTTGTTGTTCAGTGACATTTTAATAAAAGACTAAAATACATGTATAATGTTTATAATTTTTATTAACTTGAACCCTGTAAGATTTAGGAATTTTCATGACACTAGTAGTCGACTGGCTGGTTATGCCTATCTTCCAGGCTGGGTTCTAGATTCACAGCTACCTCAGGCTGTGAAAAGTTTAGAAGTTGGCTTGATTGACAGAAGGTGAGAAGGTGGATGGCATTGGTTCATTGATCTGAAAATAAAACGGATTAAATACCTTATTGTCATTAAAAAATTGTAATTATATAAGAATTGATGGAATTAAAATGGATTTTAAATTCATATGAAAAAATTTGGTAATAAAATCAATTATTATTTTTGAAAACAAAATTCGGACACAACTAAGATTGTGAATAAAAGAATTCTAAGAATAGACTACCTACGACTAAATACAAGTACTAGTTATATTGTAAATTTATGTTAATATTTACTTACAAATACATAATATTTACTTTCTTATATCCAAAACAAAGCAACATGTGGAGGCCGAAAATGTTACGCGATATCGACAGTTTAACTTGAAACTG
Organism: Leucania comma; assembly: GCA_958295575.1. Taxonomy (NCBI): domain Eukaryota; kingdom Metazoa; phylum Arthropoda; class Insecta; order Lepidoptera; family Noctuidae; genus Leucania; species Leucania comma. Next base: position 13,047,085 of record OY282468.1, read on the forward strand.
TTTTTACAGAATGTGTAAAACGATCACAAAGTATGTATCATGGTGTAATAACACAACACTTGAGTAATAAACAGAATAAAAATCTTTTGAAAAAATCAAACAAAACATCCTAAGTTGACGAGTGCTGCCAACTCTACAAAATATTTTTTTGCAAAATCTACATTTAAAAAATGCCAAAAATATGCTAAAATTTCTAGAAAATTTAAAAATAAAACAACGACACGCATTTATTAAAAAATCTTAACGATAATGGCAAGGAAGCACCGAAAGTACTAATTTTGTGACACAAATAAAATATGAAGACCTTCGTTTGTATCCTCTTCATTAGATACAACCGAAGCAGAAGACCGACCGGCCGGCTCTGAAGCCACTCCTTCAAATCGGATAGCAATTCCCAGTCCCAAATCGTGATATTTTTATGGCATTATCAATTAATTATCTCTAGTAGTTCTATTACTATCTCTTATTCAACGCACGTAGCCACATACGAATCAAACAAAACAAAATTGCCTTCGATGACAACGTCGACTTGTACAATAAACCATTATGTAGTTCAATTCAAGCGGGATTCCCCTGATCACTAGTTCACTACGGTCGTTTTCAGAAACATCACCGCGTTATTCAGGTTTATTTTTGTTTTTGGAAATTCAAGTATCAATATCTTCCCGAATAAAATGCTAAAAATATGCTAAACTGTGCCCATTCCCTCTCCTAAAGAGGAGTCCTGAGTCCAAGCAGTGGACACATTTCAAGGCTGATGCTATGCAATGCAATGCAATGCTAAACTGAATTTATGTATGCCAAATCACTTATAAAATTGCTAAATTTAGCCATAATAATGCTAAATTGTTAACACTGAAGTTGACAATCTTGACAAGTCATAAGATTGTTTTTCTTCGTCCCATTTGGGCAGGCTAAGGTCTTAAACCTCACAACCTCGCCGCCAATAATAAGTACTTTTTTGAGTCCTATTTATATTCTATGTATAAATATTACAAGAAAAATGTAAATAAATCATATATTAAAATACAAATAAATATACAAAATGTGTATTGCAATTGACAAGTAGGTAAAAAAAGCACTGGCAACATGATATATTTTTCAAAAAGTCAAACTAAAAATCAAGTTGAACATTTGTTATAATTGACACATTACGTGTGATTATACGGATATTTTTAATTGTCATACGATAGTACCGATGATTGGCAAGAAATGGTGCTCTTTAAATAAGTCGGTTAGCAAAGGTCGTAAAAAAGGATGTTTTATAATGTCGTGGTGAATTTCATCAAAAATCAGTATTTAGCAAAACATTTAAATTTTATTTATAAATATTACTAGTAATATTTAATAAACCACATAGTAAATGCAAAATTTTAAAATAAAGCCGGATTCAAAATTAGTTTAAAAACCGTAATTTTTTACTTATTGACAATTTAAAATAGTGATGTCTTTTATTTAACAAGCTATCGATAAAGAACTATCATTTTTTTAGTTTGTGTTTAGGGTCCAGTAAAATATGTTGAAGAGACGATTCTGAAAATGAAACTCTAAGGCACTGTCCGCACAGCGATATTTCACCGCGAGGTTTTTTTCCGTCATTCTGTAACACATTGAATCTTATGGAAGTATCCGCACAGGCGATAAAAAAAACCGATCGAAAAAAAAACCTGTGGTTTCATGCAGATTTGACGCGATGCGGTGCGAAACTAAATCCGCGCGAATGTTTTGTGCAGTATATAGTTGTTATGGCTATGTTCGCACTGCGAAATAAAATTCGCGCGATTTAATCAATTCTTGATATTTTATGTAAAAAAAAACCTGGGCAAGTGCGAGTCGCGCTCGGACACAGAGTGTTCCGTACAAACAAATTTATGTAAGAAGTTGAATTACCGAAACGAATCTCAATTTTTTTTTTTGGGTCGTATCTAAAAATTTACAGTTTTCAGATTTGTTCCATACTTGCTATAAGCGTGCCAAATTTCAGGTTTCTAGGTCGATGGGAGGTACCCTATGAATTTTGGTTCCCTTGAGATTGTCGAAATATACCTTTTTGCGCCAAAAATGGTCGTTTCTTGTTTTTTTCGTTAACTTAGAAATTTTAGTTTTTCCTCAGCTACAAGGGATTGCAGACATGAGTATACGGTTCTAATTTCAACTCGATACCTCCACGAATTCCCGATATAAAAGACAGACAGACGGACAACAAATTGATCCTATAAGGGTTTTATTTTTATTTTGGAGGTACGGAACCCTAAAAAACCATTCATGGTCTCAATCACAGAATGCCGTAAATGGGTGAATCCAATGTTCATGACATCTTTTAATACGTCTATTACGCCACCACAAAATAAATATTTTTTTTTGTTCACATGTCCATTCTAGACGTGCGTCTCAGCCGGGAACAGCATTGAACTGTCAAAAATCATATGAATTTTTATTCGCAGTGCGTACTAGTGTAATTCCGAACGCGGAATATAATCCGCGAGAAAAAAAAACCTCGCCGTGAAATACCGCTGAGCGGACAGGCCCTAACAGATATTAAAATAGCGAGACCTAGTACTCATCAAAACAATTCAGTGTCATTCGTCATGCAGTAGGTGGTGGTTATTTAGTGTAGTCTGTGATTTGTTTTACTCCTACCTATAACCTACATCCAACTGAAATAATTTTGCATGATTTTTAATTTTCCTACCGACTTTATCCGTCCATATGGTTCATTTCTGGTCTTTATTATTCTAAGGTCTTTGGACTGTAGCCAGCACCAAAATTCTTATCGCCATATTGCCTGCCCCCACCTTCCTTAGTTCCGCCCATAGTAAAACGTCAAAGGGCCACCAAAACCAAAGTGCCCTAGAGAGAAGAGATAAAATTATGGCGGGTTTCTGAATTGAGTATTTTGTAAACCATACTGAAATGCCAAATTTTGACAGGTGTCGGGCAGGTTAAAGTAGAGTTTGAGTAATTCTCAACTGCAAATGCTTAATCAGAAATCGGGGATTAGTCTTTATTTATTCTGCCACTTTTTGCGAAAAGCGAGGTAGACACATACAGCACACTAAGAAAAGGAGCAGTGGCGTAGCTAGAGCCACTGGGGCCCCGTATCAAAAGTCCCACAGCTTTGATACGGGGCCCCTGTGGCTCTAGCTAATAAATGTTTGGTTTACCCTACGAAACGGTTGTGGATAATATGTTGCGAAGGGCCCTTGTAGCCCGGGGGCCCCGTATAATTGATACGGCAGATACGGCAGTAGCTACGCCTCTGAAAAGGAGATCACCCACGGTCCATACATTTTTGGTTCAAATTTAAAAGTGCCGGCCACAGATTACTGATATGTAGCAAGCTAAAAAAATACAATATTCTGTTAGAACTTGTTCTTACGAAGATTTTTTATTATGGCAACAATGCTGTGGGACCATTAGCCTCGGTATTATTTAAGTTCAAAAATTATTAGTTTTCAAAGAAAAACGTTCTCAAAAAATGAAATATCCTATACATGACAATAGTTTAAAAAAATTCAACAAAAAAAAAGACAGCCAGTCTGTAGTCTTTATTGCGTTATTTTTTTTTTGTTTTTTGAGATTTTCGAAGAATAAAAATATCGGTATATGTAATGCTTAATGCTTTAATTGTTTAGAAAAGTCTTAACAAGTACCCATTTATTTATCTTTTAGAACCACTGTACTATTTTTTATACCCTAAAACATAATAAAAATAAAAAGCATATGTTCGAAAACGAGTGGACGGTCAATATCAGCAGGCAGGGTTGCGGTGTCTCATAGCAGTGGTAAAGAAATGCTTGGATAGCGTTTCATGAAATCCTTGATGATGGGGATTTTATGATCTCCCCTGAAAATCCACTTTTATGATCAAAAAGAACTCTCATTTCAGTCATGATAGGCTTCGCGGATTTTTAAGAATCGCTTTTGTAGTATTTACCTTATATGGAGATGGCGGGGTTTTCTATCTGCGAAGACAGAGTAAGCGTATTAAAAAAGCGACCATACCTACGGGTTGGCAGAATTTAGTGGAGCCTGCTTTGTGCGAAAGTGGCACGCGTACGTACAAGTTTGCTTTATGTACTCAGCTAAGGTCAAATACTATCCAGGATCACACTGAGCTTGCTTCTCCCAAGGGATCGGATTGGTATAGGTACGTGGTGGTCAGAGGGAGACCCTTGAAGAACTCCTGCTCGTACGGGTGGAGATCTCCCCACTATCGCATAGAGGGAGCGCTACCATCTGGTAGTCAATAGTGGAAGGTACGATTCAAAAAAAAGTTTCGCAACATGAGTACTAGACAATCTGGCACACCGAGTTGATATAGCTTAAATGATAAACCATTATGTTACACTTTATCATAAGCTTTCGCTAAGTCAAAAAACATAGGTGTTTGACGATTCGCTGGACTTGTTCGATTTGGAAACCAAACTACCGTTGGGAATAACACACTTAACTTCAGCATAATCTTTGCACTGCTTTAGATTTTATCGAGGACATTGAATGGACTGATGAAAAGGTAGCTGGAGGGGTCAAACTTGACTTAGACTTGTATGGTTTAGGAATATATTAGTGACCTTTTTTCACGCTTTGGGGAACATATTATTCCTTAATGCACCATTGAAGATTACGGTCATTAGTATTACGAGTTGGGATGGGAAGAGTTTAAACACCTTGTTAATGACACCATCAGAGCCGAGGTCTTTCCGGGGCTGGAGCTTTTTGATGATATTCCCTACCTCCTCTGAGATAAAGGGTGACAAAGGATCATTAGGATCTTCGATGAGTGGGAGGGAAGGGACTACGTTCAACTTTAGCGTCTTTCATATCAAGGTGAGTTTTGTCTATTGGTTGAGGGCATTTATTTGTTTTCTCGTTTTATTTCGCTTTGTCAGAGTTATCGAAAGCGATACTCTTATCGGGGCGAATAAGAACACACATAGAAGCCTTTACTTCCTCTGAAGATGCTAGAAGGCGAAGTGAATGGGTTCTAGCTCACATTTTATCCCAGCGCGCGGCACGCTGCTCTGAATACGAAACTTTAATTTCACATTATTTCACTGCGGATTCAGAAGTGAGTTCGCAAATCAACTTTTCAGAATAGCAATGCTGTTGCTTGAGCTTTGTTTACTTCGCCAGGAGTTGCATTCTTTTCGGTTTTCAGACCACATACATTGCCCAGGAGTTTCCAGCGATGGTCATCAGTCACTGTGATCTCCCCTGAAAAATCATTCAGGACGGATCGTACGTGGTCCATAAGTGCATCGAACGCTGCTGTCGTGTCAGCGACTGAGACTCGAGAATTCGAGATTCAATATGGTAGATTTTGGTCTTCCCGTCCATGATCAAATGGGACGGGAGTGATACAATATCACACGCGTTGCTTTAGGTACCTACTAAAGTAACAGATAAGATATTCGAGGTGGGGCGAGCGTTCAGTGGCTAGAGGAGGATGTGTGGTAGTAAACGGCAGCTACCTGGAAGTTTCTATTCCAGCTCTAACTCTTTGTTTTTACATTTTTTTTTTTTTTAAATTAGCCTATACTTTCCCACTACAATTTATATTACCTAAAATGTACGGAAAATGATTTTTTAAAACTTAAATAAAATCCAGGGCAATGGTCCTACAGTTTTGGTGCGATAATAAAAAATGTTCAAGGGGTCAAGCTCTAACAGATTGCCATATTTTTTTTTTCTTGGCCGGCACTTTTTAATTTGGACCAAAATAAATGATCTCCTTTGTCAATTACGCTCTAATGCACACTTTCTATTACAACACACGCATACTATAAAAAATAATCACACAATTGAAAAAAACACATACACCAAAGAGTATGTAAGCACTACGTTTACACATACACATCGACAATAATTATTATCGTGTTTAAACCTTAGAGAATAGAATATAAAGAGACGCCCTTAGTATACTATACATTCCTTGCTTATACAAATATCTATTAAATCGATGTAGATATAAAAAACTGCATTTTGTCTCTTTGAAGTCGTCTTTGAAGTGTAATGTCGTTTGAAGAAAGAGATGTCATGCTGTTTGTTTTTTCTCTCTCTAGCAACATTTTTACATTGCCGTCAACATACCTACCTCGCGTGCCATCCGCCATTTTTAGTGCCCGTGGTTTTGTAGTGCGTCAGGTGTCAAGTAAACAACAACAATGGATTTGGATTGCGATTTTTAGGACTAAAAACGCTCTCAACTAAGTTATTTTGTGCTGTGAGTTTCAAGGGATACAAATTGAATATGCCTTCGTGTTCAATAATTCAGTGTGGTGCAAGGAAAAATACCAATCAATCTCATTTAACCATGCATAGGTTAGTAGCCGTATTTTATGAAAAACTTTATCATACTGTTATTTTTTCCGTATAAGTGTCCTTGTCTTATTTATATAATGAAAGTTCCTAAAAGTACATACAAATTATTTCTGATCTAAACCTCTATTTGCTAAATTTATAACATGTTTTGTTCACAATATTATTGACAATTTAAAATAGTGATGTCTTTTATTTAATAAGCTATCGATAAAGAACTATGATTTTTTAGTTTGTGTTTAGGGTCTAGTAAAATATGTTGAAGAGACGATTCTGAAAATAAAACTCTAACAGAAATTAAAATAGCGAGACCAGGGGGGCGACCACAAGCTCTTATAGCAGTATTGTTTTAATCTTACTTATGTTTTTCGTACCATGTGGCCTTCAAAACAATCTTATTACAACATTAAAACAAGAATGTTTTCTTAGCGATTTTGTGACGTCACACGTTATAAAATTCATTCAATCCGTACTATAAGGCGATTTTTGACCGCTAGCAGTATTGTTTTTACGTCAAATTAGCAGGCTTAAAAAAGTTGCTCGAACGCAGCGGTTTTATTATTTTTTTCCAAATATATACTATTTAAAGTGTTTTTCGTGACATATAAAGTATTTAAAACTTATTTCGTTGCCTAAACGTGTCGAGTTAATTGTTTTGAGTACATACGTGGGTTATTAATTTATTATTATATTCTAGATGGGGAACACATATCAAAATTTTTGAGGTTTTGGAAGCTGATAACACTGAATTCAATAGTGCACGAACAACAAGTTACGTATTTCACTGGAATACACTGTTTAACTTTACCTTGATTCCATGATGTTCATGTACTTACAATAAGTTTCAAGCATAGTTCATTATCCGCTACGAACACCAAACACTTAAAATAAAGCTAGATTACTCAAATTTTAAGCACTTGAAAACTATTTTAATTCAAAAATCAAACTTAGTTCGCACTAAACAAATAAACACTGATAAGAATTTTGTTAATGTAAACAAACGTTCCGAATTCCGAATGTTACGATTCACACTTACATGCAACTAAATGTCGACGTTGTCGCTCGCAGCTTTTTTGGTTTTTCTACTTTATCAATGTAAAATCTTGAAAGTTATTACGTCCTTTTTATGAAAGTTACTAGTTAGTATCTTTTGAGTTAAATGTATTCTATTAGTTCACGATAAACTATAATGTAGCGATTCGAACAGCAAACATCTGAAAGAGACAACGCAATACAGATCAGTATAGCGCGTGTCTTTTCTGTTTTAGCAGGGAATAGACAAAATCTTTAGAATCGTTCATTCTTTCCCAGCCCTTAGCAGGAATACAATCATACTGAGCGATTAAGCTTATGGTACAAAATGAAGTAATATTACTTTAAGATTGAAACAAAACTCTCCTGCAATAAGATTGTTTTCTCAAAGTTTATGGTCGGCCCCCAGGGGGGCGACCAAAAGCTCTTATAGCAGTATTGTTTTAATCTTACTTATGTTTTTCGTACCATGTGATCTTCAAAACAATCTTATTACAATATTAAAACAAGAATGTTTTCTTAGCGATTTTGTGACGTCAATATCATAAAACTTCACTCATTTTGTAGTATAAGGCGATTTTTGACCGCTAGCAGTATTGTTTTTACGTCAAATTGGCAGGCTTAAAAAAGTTGTTCGGACGCAGCGGATTTATTATTGTTTTCCAAATATATACTATTTAAAGTGTTTTTCGTGACATAAAAAGTGTTTTAAACTTATTTCGATGCCTAAACGTGTCAAGTTAATTGTTTTTAGCACTTATGTGGGTTATTAATTTATTATTGTATTCTAGATGGGGAACATGTATGATTTTTTTGAGTTTTTGCAAGCAGATAACACTGAATTCAATAGTGAACGAAAAACAATACGAACAACAAGTTACGTATTTCACTGGAATACACTGTTAAAGTTTACCTTAATTCCATGATGTCAATGTACAATCAAGTTTCAAGCAAAGTTCATTATCCGCTTCGAACACCAAACACATAAAGACAGCTAGGGGGCGACCACAAGCTCTTAAAGCAGTATTGTTTTAATCTTACTTATGTTTTTCGTACCATGTGGCCTTCAAAACAATCTTATTACAATATTAAAACAAGAATGTTTTCTTAGCGATTTTGTGACGTCAATGTCATAAAACTTCACTCATTGTGTACTATAAGGCGATTTTTGACCGCTAGCAGTATTGTTTTTACGTCAAATTAGCAGGCTTAAAAAAGTTGCTCGGACGCAGCGGATTTATTATTGTTTTCCAAATATATACTATTTAAAGTGTTTTTCGTGACATACAAAGTGTATATAACTTATTTCGATGCCTAAACGTGTCAAGTTAATTGTTTTTAGCACTTATGTGGGTTATTAATTTATTATTGTATTCTAGATGGGAACATATATGATTTTTTTGATTTTTTGGTAGCAGATAACACTGAATTCAATAGTGCACGAAAAACAATACGAACAACCAGTTACGTATTTCACTGGAATACACTGTTTAACTTTACCTTAATTCCATGATGTCAATGTACAATAAGTTTCAAGCATAGTTCATTATCCGCTTCGAACACCAAACACTTAAAGACAGCTAGATTACTCTAAATTTAAGCACTTGAAAACTATTTTAATTCAAAAAATCAAACTTCGTTCGCACTATACAAATAAACACTGATAAGAATTTTGTTAATGTAAACAAACGTTCCGAATTCCGAATGTTGTAATTCACACTAACGTGCAACTAAATGTCGACGTTGTCGCTCGCAGCTTTTTTGGTTTTTCTACTTTATTAATGTAAAATCTTGAAAGTTATTACGTCCTTTTTTATAAAAGTTACATAGATCCTTTTAAAAGTATATTTTAACAAGGCATCTTTTGAGTTAAATGTATTCTATTAGTTCACGATCAACTTTAATGTAGCGATTCGAACAACAAACATCTGAAAGAGAAAACGCAATACAGATCAGTATAGCGCGTATCTTTTCTGTCTTAGCAGGGAATAGACAAAATCGTTCATTCTTTCCCAGCCCTTAGCAGGAATACAATCATACTGAGCGATTAAGCTTATGGTACAAAATGAAGTAATATTACTTTAAGATTGAAACAAAACTCTCCTGCAATAAGATTGTTTTCTCAAAGTTTATGGTCGGCCCCCTGGATTACTCTAAATTTAAGCACTCGAAAACTATTTTAATTTAAAAAATCAAACTTCGTTCGCACTAAACAAATAAATACTGATAAGAATTTTGCTAATGTAAACAAACGTTCCGAATTCCGAATGTTGTAATTCACACTAACGTGCAGCTATATGTCGACGTTGTCGCTCGCAGCTTTTTTGGTTTTTCTACTGTATTAATGTAAAATATTGAAAGTTATTACGTCCTTTTTTATGAAAGTTACATAGATCCTTTTAAAAACATATTTTAACAAGGCATCTTTTGAGTTAAATGTATTCTATTAGTTCACGATGAACTTTAATGTAGCGATTCGAACAACAAACATCTGAAAGAGACAACGCAATACAGATCAGTATAGCGCGTATCTTTTCTGTTTTAGCAGGGAATAGACAAAATCTTTAGAATCGTTCATTCTTTCCCCGCCCTTAGCAGGAATACAATCATACTGAGCGATTAAGCTTATGGTACAAAATGAAGTAATATTACTTTAAGATTGAAACAAAACTCTCCTGCAATAAGATTGTTTTCTCAAAGTTTATGGTCGGCCCCCTGGGGGCCGACCACAATCTCTTATAGCAGTATTGTTTTAATCTTACTTATGTTTTTCGTACCATGTGGCCTTCAAAACAATCTTATAACAACATTAAAACAAGAATGTTTTCTTAGCGATTTTGTATATAAAGTTCATTCATTTCATACTATTGTAGCGACATTAATCCTGCATCGCGCAAGTAAGATTCGCGGCGCGATTGGAACATATAGAACAAACCCGAAATCATCTATCGGGCAGTAGCCCACCAGATATAACACCTGTCTGGTCGGAGGATCCTCCCTTTTCAACGGAGGTATGTGGGACTTTACTCTCTGTTGTGTTGTATGTTGTAAAACTGGTGACCCTCGACAAAGAACGTCAGCGCAGCCTTCGTGCAGCTACTACTTCGTGACGTCATCATCACTTCCTCAAGCTTTCGAGCAGCGAGCCATACAGCCAGCACCCACGGCTATATGGGTATCCTGACCACCAGCATGCCTACTTGGTCATACCTGGTCATCACCCTCAGCCTCATCAGCGACCTTGGCTAAACACCTGCACCTTCGGCCAGTCACATGAAGAGCCTTGAAGAACCTCTCCTGGTCGACGACAGCAGTCAAGCCCTACATCGCACAGCACCCCGACTCACTGGGGCATCACCGCAGACAGTTCCGACTCACCGAGAACTATGCGGAATCCGGTTCCGACTCACTGGAGCCAGCCGCACTACTCCGACTCACTGGAGCCTGCAGCATCGTATCCCGACTCACTGGGATAGCACCACCCCGACTCACTGGGGCATCACCGCAGACAGTTCTGACTCACCGAGAACTATGCGGAATCCGGTTCCGACTCACTGGAACCAACCTCAACTGGCCTGGCACGCATCACACGACGCATCAAGAAGCATCAAGAACCATCGATCTCCGATCTCCGGAGGGGAGTGATGTAGCGACATTAATCCTGCATCGCGCAAGTAAGATTCGCGGCGCGATTGGAACATATAGAACAAACCCGAAATCATCTATCGGGCAGTAGCCCACCAGATATAACACCTGTCTGGTCGGAGGATCCTCCCTTTTCAACGGAGGTATGTGGGACTTTACTCTCTGTTCCATTACCCCCAAACTATAAGGCGATTTTTGACCGCTAGCAGTATTGTTTTTATGTCAAATTAGCAGGCTTAAAAAAGTTGCTCGGACGCAGCGGATTTATTATTGTTTTCCAAATATATACTATTTAAAGTGTTTTTCGTGACATATAAAGTATTTAAAACATTTCGATGCCCAAACGTGTCGTGTTAATAGTTTTTAGTACCTATGTGGGTTGTTAATTTATTATTGTATTCTAGATGTGGAACATATATGAAATTTTTGAGTTTTTGGAAGCAGATAACACCGAATTCAATAGTGCACGAACAATAAGTTAGTATTTCACTGGAATACACTGTTTAACTTTACCTTGATTCCATGATGTTCATGTACAATAAGTTTCAAGCATAGTTCATTATCCGCTTCAAATACCAAGCACTAACATTAACTAGATTACTCTAAAAAGCACTTGAAAACTATTATAATTAAAAAATCAAATTCGGGTAAAACTGTACTATACTGGACAGCGAAATAAGGGGTTTTTTTGGGGAGGGGGGGTGGGGGGTGGCTCCACCCCCCCCAAACCCCCTCCTGAATCTAGGAAACACATACTTTTGGAGATATTCAAGATTGAAAATTTTGAGGTTAGGAATCAAAAAATCGTAAATTTTATGCATTTTTGAGTCTAACTTGGGGATTTTAGAGGAGGGTGTCACCCTCTACCCCTCGGACCATCCCCCCACAGTAGCAAATGTATACTTTCAGGTATTTAAAAATGAAAAAAGAAAAAAAAAATTTTGTCCGGGAACGCTCTTCCACTAAATATTTGAGTACTAAGATATAGTTTTCTGGGTGGTTTAAAAAAAAATAACCACGAAGGTGATGGCAGGGTTTGTTCGCCCGCTGCGCTCGCTCACTAGACCCTGCCATCCCCTTCTAACCTAAATCTATCCGAGTCCAAACAAATTGTCTTGAGTACTAAACAGTTTTTTGGGTGGTTTAAAAAAAAATAACCACGAAGGTGATGGCAGGGTCTGTTCGCTCGCTTCGCTCGCTCACTAGACCCTGCCATCCCCTTCTAACCTAAATCTATCCGAGTCGGGGTGCCCTAATTATTTGGTACGCAAACAAATTGTCTCATCTCATTTTTATTATTTCTTACTAAAAACTATTTAATAAGAGGTTGGTAAATGAAACACTAATAAATTCATTATCATAGAAACTACAAATAAAATAAAAAGTGAACAAAACCCATCAAAATGGCGTCAAATAATACGAAAAATTATCGATTTTAACTATTTTTTTTCTCAAAAACTATATATTTCCTAACATTGAAACTTTGCATAATTACTTTTTAGACATAAACCTTTTCAATAAAAAATTATGAGCTCAAAACTCGCTGTCCAGTATAGTACAGTTTAGCCCAAATTCGTTCACACTAAACAAATATAAACACTGATAAGAATTTTGTGAATGTAAACAAACGTTCCGAATTCAGAATGTTACGATTCACACTAAAATGCAACTAAATTATGTCGACGTTGTCGCTCGCAGCTTTTTTGGTTTTTCTACTTTATTAATGTAAAATCTTGAAAGTTATTACGTCCTTTTTATGAAAGTTACATAGATCCTTTTAAAAATATATTTTAACAAGGCATAATTTGAGTTAAATGTATTCTATTAGTTCACGATGAACTTTAATGTAGCGATTCGAACAACAAACATCTGAAAGAGACAACGCAATACAGATCAGTATAGCGCGTATCTTTTCTGTTTTAGCAGGGAATAGACAAAATCTTGAAATCGTTCATTCTTTCCCCGCCCTTAGCAGGAATACAATCGTACTGAGCGATTAAGCTTATGGTACAAAATGAAGTAATATTACTTTAAGATTGAAACAAAACTCTCCTGCTATAAGATTGTTGTCTCAAAGTTTATGGTCGGCCCCCTAGTACTTACCAAAACAATACAGTGTCATTCGTCATGCAGTAGGTGGTGGTTATTTAGTCCAGTCTGTTATTTGTTTTACTCCTAAATCCAACTGTATAATTTGACTGACATCCAACTGAAATAATTTTGCATGTTTTTTATTTGCACAGGTTCCCCAATAGTGAAGTGCTGCGCCAGAAGTGGCTTGAAGTCATTGGGATGGCAAACATCAAACCTGGAATTAAAGCACTGTGTGTCTGTTCATTCTACTTTACAGAATCATCGTTCAATAAAACCGAAAATAAAAAAATAAATACAATTAATTTCATATTTTTAACTTTTCTTACCGATTTTATTTTTCCTTATGGTTCATCAAAAACTTTACTATTGTCGTTAGCTTAAATTTAATATTATTAAATATCTGTAAACAATGTCCAATTCCAAAACCAATTCCCATGTTATAAATATAAAAAGTCTGGGATCGATATCGATACATTTTGGTTTTAATTATCTAAGTGCTTCCCTAGCAATGGCCGCGATCTTTAGTGCCCGGCTATTAGTAGGTATGCACGCTTATTTTGTAGGTATTTCTGGTCCATAGTTTTCTAAAGTTTTTGGTTTAAACATATACAAACTATTATATGACAACAAATATAAAGTGCTAGTGATGTGACACAAACCAGACTTAATTATTTCATTTATCAGAAACGAATGAACAAAATGTTTACAAATTATTTAATTTTAATGAACAAATAATTTCTTACTTGTCCATAAATGATGTTTATTTTACAAACCTACATTAATATTACAAAAAGGTAAAGTTATTGTTTGCTTTTAAGAGGACCGTAAACCGTACTTTAATCAAAATTGAAATTTGAAGGTCCATCTTTAGGTCTGTAATTGGTAACTATACCCAGGGGTGCTGGAGTATCCCATACATGTTTTACCACGACCAGAGCTCTAACAGAACTTCCACCTGATTGATGCTTCAAGGTGACCCCCTGCCCCACGCAAACATGCAGAAGCGCTAAAAACACGATGTAAAACGAAAAAGTTATCGATATGTAAATTTTCAATTTTTTGTTGTTTTTTTTTTTATTATTTGTACCCCAGAATACGGTTCAAGGGTTATAAAGATCTAACAAGAACTGAAATGATATTCCTTATTTTTATTAGGATATATTTTTATTTTATAACCTATTTATTCAGACACAATATGGACAAAAGTAAATTTATAATGAAATAAGAATAAAATGAAATAATACTAATAAGTGATTGAAAAAGCCTTTTTCAATACACTTATTGGAATACTGCCTCTTATCGCACTACCATAAGGCAAGTTTATCACCCGCGTGCTTTTTTTCAATTTATCAAAACTAGGGCTATTTTTTCATTCCTATTTCGTCACGGTCAGGGGTGATTATTATCTTTGTTTAAAGCAAAGAGTCGGATATATTTTTAAGGTGTTTTTGAACAGAATATAATAAATAGAAATGATTACGTAAGAAATAATTCGTTAATATCAACAAATTAACAATTATCTGTGTTCTAAATACAAAAATGTTTTAATTTTTATATTTTTAATATTAGGATATACTTATACGGTTACAGTACGTTCGCCGGTTCTTGGCGCGCCTGAAGTTAGGCTCTTAAATTGTCAATATTTGGTATATTGTAGTTGCAAGAAACGTCGATTCAATCAAATCTATCAATATTTTCACGATATTTTCTATTAAATTGAAAAACATAGATATAGGCGCACTTGCCTCTGGAAACGGGACAAGTGCGCCCATACAACAAAAATCGCTAAAATCGTACTGGTTGCGCCAATTTGCTATGATCCGCGATTTTGTTTTTTGTAATTTATTTTTTGGCCTAGCAATCCTATCCCTTCCGTTTCCCTCCCCCCGCACGACCTCAAGAAATGGAATGACATTACGTGTTTGTGCATCGATTGTGAATGTGACCGCTCCGCTAACATCGCCCGCTCGAAATTACAAGAAAATTGACTATTTCGTGATCCAACCATTCAAAGACTCAACAATAGTGCAGTGTAGTGCAATACAGGACCTGGCAGTGATTGAAAGTACGAAGTCGGGGTTCGCCGGCCGGCGCCACGTGGAACCTTCGAGGTCAAAAGGTCAGTGTTCCTCCCTAATACATTCATCCCATGCCAGGCACAGTACCTGCATATTGTTAACAAACCTTAGATCGCTTTTTAAACATACAGTCCACAGCTTATTCGCGCAACCATTACTTTTGGTCCTACGAGCAGGATCGTGAATCATTTTCTTGTAATTTCGCAATATAGTATTTGTTCCATAGGGAATAAACGCAACGCGCCTGTTTACCTAGATATAATAGTAGAAAACCCGCATCTAGGCATTTAGGCAACTAAACGTTATTTCGCTCGTATAGTTAAAGAGCCATTGATAATTACGGTACCTACGCCGTCAACCGCACCGCATAATTATAGTTAGCTACGTAAATATCAGCGTAGATATAAATCGATCGCATTCTTTTTCTTGACAAAATTCATTCGGAAGTCCTACAAATTGCATGTAGGTAGACGCATTTCAAAAATACCCGTTCATTGTTGAGTGAATATTTGTAGGAAACGGATAAACCATAGATTATATACGCATATGAACGACGTGAATGATTTAATCGAGAAATTGGGTAATATTCACTCATTGATTCAGGTTATTCCGTTCGTTCGCCGTTCACTTTGTTGTTTACAATATTACCATATTGTTATCTGATAATTATCGCTTACTTAATAATTCGTTAAGTGTTTGTTTGAGTGTATAGTGTGAATATATCAAAACAAGATGTCTCAGGGCAGTAAGGTTAGTACTGATTTAAAGGTTCAGTTAAAGCTTTTATACGCTAAAAGGGACTCACAGTTTTCACGTGTTCAATCAATTTGTGATAAATCTTTGCAAACCTCGGATCTGGCGATTAGAGATGCTTTCTTGTGTTCGTTGGAAACTTTAGATAGTTTGCGCGCGGATTTTGAATCTACAATTAATAATATAAACATTTTAGAGTTGGAGTTAAATCCTGATTACTGTGTGAGTTATCAGGCATTGTCGTCCTTTGATGACTTGTATTGTCGTATCAAACGTATTGCTAGGAGTTTAGAGACTCCCCCCCCGCGAGTGGTTTATCCAACCCTCCTCGCGAACGCCCACGATTGCCGCCAATTCAAATACCTGAATTTAATGGTGACATTCGAAATTGGAATTTATTTATAGATAGTTTCGAAAATATAATACATAGGAACACATCGCTGACAGATCACGAGAGATTGCATTATCTCGTAGAAAAATTGACCGGTAAGGCAAAGGCTGTCTGTGCTTTTTTTTTTTTTTTTTTTTTGTGGTAGGTAAAAATCATCCAATGACGAATCCCGCCCTTGGGTGGGGCGGGAAACAGTGTCAGACTTTTACTGACTAAAAAACCTACCTTTCCATTCCTTGCCTTTATCCTGGGGCCTTTGGTGACAGTCTCTAATAACCTTTGGCCCCAGTAGGCTTCGGCCCTGCTGGACCCCTACAGTATGCTGACAACTCCTTGAGGCGCGCGGGAACGGTGCGCGCCGTAGACGACCTGAGCTCGGACCGGTCTGTTACCGGACGGACGGACAGCGAGCTACCCATTGCCCACCGTCCGCGAGCCCGCGCCTACGGTGGCCGGAAATTGGGATCGGAAACCCGGCGGCGGCGGCGGCGTGTCCGCCTTTGCCTAAGGCGGTCGGCCTCCTCCTTTACTAGCATTACTGCTTCGCAGAAGGAGGCGACTGCCTGCCACTCCTCCTCGCTCCGGAGCATGGCTTGAACCAAGCCCCGGCGCGAGAGATCGCCGCCGATCGCCCCCACGAGGACACGGCGCTGCTCTTCCCAAGCGGGGCACACCTCGACTGTGTGCTCCACCGTGTCCACCGGGCGGTCCGCACAGTGGCGACACCCGGGCGTCGTCTCCGCACGAATCTTGTACAGGTACGGACCGAACTTGCCGTGCTCGGTCAGCACCTGCGCCAAACGGAAGGTGACGACGCCGTGGGGCCTTTCCAGCCACGCCTCAAAGAGGGGCCTTACCGCCTCGATCGTGGCGTGCCCAGCACGAGGTTGCGACAATCGCTCTCGCCATTTCACCATGAGATCCCGCCGGAGCTCTGTCCGCCATGCCGCGACTTGTCGCGGCAGCGGAGTTTCGCCCCGACGTTGCATCTCCACAAGTAAGTCATGCATGTGTGCAAGGACTGTTGCCTCCAAATCCCACGGTGGTAGGCCAGCAAGGAGGCTCGCCGCTTCGCAGGACACCGTACGGTATCCGCGGATCATCCGGATGGCCATGACCCTCTGGCAGGCGGTTAGCCGGGCCGCCACTCGCTTCCGTAGCGATGGCGCCCACACCGGCGCACCGTAAAGGGCCATGGACCGAACGATGCCTGCGTAGAGCCTCCGGCAGGAAGGCTGTCTGTGCTGGAATTACGTTTAGCGCTGAAAATTACACTTTAGTTTTGAACACTTTAAAAACAAAATACGAAGATAAGCGATTAGTAGCCACCGCATATTTAGATCAATTATTCGATTTGAAAAGTTTTTCCGTTTGTAACGATTATAATTTAGAGAAGTTTTTAAATATTTTCGCATCATCTGTTCGTGCAGTAAAGAACCTAAAGGTCAATGACCTCTGTGACTTTTTGTTTTTGTATATCGGTTTAAATAAATTAGATCCTGAAACTGTTCGTCTGTTTGAAACGACTCAGCGCGGTAACGAAATACCTAAGTTCGAAGATTTAGAATCTTTTATTCGCGACCATATTAAGGTATTGCAGCGCACGTCGGCACGTCATGAAGTCACGAATAGGACAGGTTCCGATCGCCGTATAGACGCGTCATCGAAGTCAGTCAAGACTGCACATACGCTAGTTAATACCGCCTCAACACCTGACTGTTCTCTGTGTAAGGGTAGCCATACACAGCTGTACAAGTGTTCGGAATTTCAGAGATTATCGCCTAGTGATCGTTACAAGTTTGTCCGCACTAATAATTTGTGTTTTAATTGTCTAAGTGACAAACATCTGGTTACGTCATGTAACAGTGGTGTTAGCTGTCGTAAATGTCTAGCTAGACATCATACCTTCTTACATTTTGAGAGTAGTAAGCTGCCATCGCAGCCGCAGCCTGCGCAGACGCGCGACGCTTGTGACGCGCGGCCTGCTGCAAGTGCAAACGACGTAACATTGTGTTCGCTTTCCGCCGCTGGTACTCAAATCACTACCGTTTTACTTGCGACCGCGCAAGTTGTCATTGTAGATGCCTTTGGCAAACCGCACACCGTTCGAGCGCTACTAGATGGCGCTTCCCAGAGTAATTTTATTACTCGGGATTGTTGTCAACGCCTTGGTTTTAGTTTTAATAATTGGTCATCCCGCTCAGAAGTGAAAGGTTTTGGAGGTTTAAAGGCAACCATTCACGGTTCCATTAAAATAATATTTAGTTCACGTTTTAATCGTAATATTTCGTTTGAAATGGATTCGCTAGTCGCAGATAAGATTACGGAACGGTTGCCCACGGTACCGGTTGACACGTCCATGCTGACGGAGTTTAAGAACTTGCAGTTAGCCGACGGAAATTACGCTTTCCCTGGAGATATCGATCTATTGATCGGTGCTTCGATTCTCCCGCATCTCCAGTTATCACGTAAAATTCAAGGTCTTCCGATGTACCCCGCTCCGCACGCACTGGAAACAGTTCTCGGGTTTGTTATAGTTGGTTCCGCACCCGCTTGTTTAGATAGTTACTCGACTGTGTCGCACTGTTGCACCGTCGAGCCGCCGCTTGAGTCTACCATCCGCAAGTTCTGGGAGATTGAAGAGGTCAATGTCCCGCCTATTCTCAGCCCTGAGGATCAGGTCACTGAGGAGATTTATACCCGCACGACTACTCGTGATAAAGATGGTCGTTATGTTGTCGCGCTCCCTTTCAAGGGTGATATTTTTTCGCTCGGTGGCTCCCGTGCCTCCGCAGAAAAACGCTTTCTATGCTTGGAACGTAAGATGCAGGCGTCTCCTAAGTTGAAGCAAGCCTATGATGATGTGCTGATCGAATATTTAGATAAAGGTTATATCTCATCAGCGCCTGCCGAGACTAAGGAGACACGTGATTACCCGTTTTACATCATCCCGCACCATGGAGTTGTTAGAGAAGACAAGCTTACAACTAAACTGCGTGTGGTTATGGATGGTAGCGCTAAAACTAGTACTGGCATATCGCTTAACGATATCTTGTATTGTGGTCAGAACCTCCAGGGTAACTTATTTGAAATAATAGTAAATTTTCGCTTGTTTGCTATTGCGCTCTCTGCTGATATTCGGCAAATGTTTCTTAGTATTGGAATCAGAGAATGTGACCGTAGATTCCAACGCTTCTTGTATAGATTTTCTCCGCAGGAACCTTTGAAGGTTTACGAATTCAATCGTGTTTGTTTTGGGCTTAAGTCTAGTCCCTTTCACGCTCTTCGCACTATCAAGCAGTTGGCCGCTGACGAGGGTGATACATACCCGAAAGCAAGGGCCACTATTGAAACCGGATTGTACATGGACGATTTTGTGTACAGTGTACCTAGTGAAGCAGAGGCTATAGAGACCGCTGCTCAAGTAATCAGCCTCATGAAGTCCGGTCAATTTGATCTGGTGAAATGGACAAGCAACTCGCAAGCTACATTAGAGTCGATTCCACCGTCACACCGGTTGACTTCGGTAAAGGAATTCGATGATAGTGATTCGCATAAGATCCTTGGTTTAAGTTGGTCACCCGCAACTGATATGTTCAGTCTTAAAATTAGCTCGACTCCGCCAACTTGTACCAAACGCGTTATCCTAGCATGTGTAGCTCGGATATGGGATATAATGGGTTTTGTAGCTCCTGTCGTTTTGTATGCATAGCTGCTTATAAAAGAGCTTTGGCTTTCCAACTGTGATTGGGACGACGCCGCTCCTGACAGTGTTGCTAAGTTGTGGGCTCGCTATAGGAAAGAGCTTCCAATGCTCGATCAGATACAGATTCCTCGCCATGTTGGTATAGTACCAGACACTGTTGTTAATGTGGTAGGTTTCGCAGACGCCAGTGAGAGGGCTTACGGGGGAGTGGTTTACTTTCAGGTCCAAAATGGCGATAACATTTCAGTTTTCCTCATTAGCGCAAAATCAAAGGTATCTCCTCGTAAGGTTGTCTCTCTTGCTCGTCTCGAACTCTGCGCTATTCTTATGTTGGTTCAATTGATTACATCTATAGTCAAAACTTGTCGTCCTCGCATTAATATAGAGAGAATTGTAGCGTTTTCAGACTCAACCGTTGCTCTATGTTGGGCCCACTCTTCACCCCATCGATGGGGCACGTTTGTCGCAAATAGGGTGGCTAAGATTCAAGCTGAATTGTCACCGGAAAATATATTCCATGTCGCTGGAACAGAAAACCCAGCTGATTGCCTCTCACGTGGTTTGCTTCCTGCGCAAATTTTAAATCATCCGCTTTGGTTTTGTGGCCCTCCCTGGCTTCATACCACTCCTAACGAGTGGCCAAATGCTCCGTTTAACCCCGCTACTGTTTCAGAGCCACCCGAGGAGAAGAAACATACGCTTGTAGTATCAGTTCCGCGTGAAGAGTCAGTTGTTTTGTTGTTGTCTAATCGAGTCTCGTCTTGGTCGAGACTATTACGCTGTGTAGTTTACGTCCTAAGATTTTTGAGATTATTACCATCGCGTGGTTCTATAATCGCAGCTGATTTGGATAGAGCTGAATCAGTTGTACTTCGAGAGTTGCAGAAATTTTATTTTTCAATAGAATTTCGTAGTTTAGAATCACATAAACCTTGTAGTCACGCACTTCAACATTTGAAACCATTTTTGCAAGACGGACTCATTCGTGTCGGTGGCCGTCTGCGAAATGCTAAGTTAGAGTTTGAACAAATGCATCCAGTAGTTCTACCACGCAGGGATCACGTTTTGGATTTGTTGGTGGATTATCACCATAAGGTGAATTGTCACGCTGGTCCCGATTTATTAATGTCCATTCTTCGACAGAAGTACTGGATACTTTCCGCTCGCAATTTGATACGCGCTAGAGTGCACAGATGTGTGCCCTGCTTTAAGCTCCGCCCGCGTTTCAACGCGCCGGAAATGGCCGACCATCGTTCTTGTCGTGTTGTACAGACGGTGAAACCTTTCATACATACTGGGACGGACTATGCTGGACCGTTTAAAGTCACTATTGCCCGTGGTCGTGGTATACGTTCCACAAAGGCATACATTTGCCTATTCGTTTGTATGACAACTCGTGCAGTTCACATAGAGTTAACCAGTGATTTGAGTACGCAGGGTTTTATGTCTGCATTTAAACGATTTTTATCTCGCCGTGGTCCCGTTAAGCGCTTATACTCTGACAACGGCACAAATTATGTTGGAGCGCGACGCAATATTTCGGAATTACATACATTCTTACGCTCCAAGTACTACCAAAGTGAATTCGCCCATGTCTTAGCTGAGAATCGCATTGATTGGTGTTTTAATACGCCAGCGGCTAGTCATTTTGGTGGCAATTGGGAGGCGAATATTAAAAGCCTTAAGTCGCACCTGTTTCGGGTCATAGGCGAACAGATTCTCTCGTACGAGGAGTTGAGCACCGTACTCGCTCAGGTAGAGGCGTTGATGAATACGCGTCCGTTGTGTCGGACTTTGTCTAGTGATCCATCGGAGCCACTAGCGTTGACGCCGGCTCACTTCTTGACGACGACTCCTCTTAAATATTTGCCCGCTTTAGATGTCGAGACTGACAAACTGCAGCTTCACCCGCGTCACGCTCTGCTAGATAGCTTAGTTCAGTCCTTTTGGAAGCGATGGAGGACAGATTATCTGCATACGCAGCAGTCGCGTCAAAAGTGGAACACTCCTTCAGATCCAGTCACAGTCGGTACTGTGGTGATACTGAAGACTGAGAGTGCGCCTCCTCTGCACTGGCCTCTTGGTGTAGTGGAAGAAGTTTTTCCGGGTTCGAACGGAATAACGCGAGTCGTAAAGGTTAAAACCGCAACTGGATCGTACCTGCGTCCGGTTATTCGCCTCTGCCCTCTGCCTAATCAGTAGTAGTGGCATAGTTAGTTATAAGTTGTTTCGCTACCTAGTATTGATAGTTTAGATATAGTAATAGGGTTTAGTTTCGCTTTTGTTTTTTTCTTTTCTTTGAAGGTAACCCCTCAAACCCGGGGGGAATGGTTGCGCCAATTTGCTATGATCCGCGATTTTGTTTTTTGTAATTTATTTTTTGGCCTAGCAATCCTATCCCTTCCGTTTCCCTCCCCCCGCACGACCTCAAGAAATGGAATGACATTACGTGTTTGTGCATCGATTGTGAATGTGACCGCTCCGCTAACATCGCCCGCTCGAAATTACAAGAAAATTGACTATTTCGTGATCCAACCATTCAAAGACTCAACAATAGTGCAGTGTAGTGCAATACAGGACCTGGCAGTGATTGAAAGTACGAAGTCGGGGTTCGCCGGCCGGCGCCACGTGGAACCTTCGAGGTCAAAAGGTCAGTGTTCCTCCCTAATACATTCATCCCATGCCTGGCACAGTACCTGCATATTGTTAACAAACCTTAGATCGCTTTTTAAACATACAGTCCACAGCTTATTCGCGCAACCACGTACGTTACCAAAAAAACGAACAATTTACGCAATAGAACTTATACAAATAAACGCATTACTTTTGGCTTCTTTTTAATTTACTCATCCTATAGGCTACTACAGCTTTCATAAAAAAAATTGGGGCAAGTGCGCCATAAATTAGTAATCAGGGGATCTAAACCTGTAGTACTGTTTTTTTTTGGAAAAAGTATACACTGCTAAATTTAAATAAAAAAGTTAACAGGTTTAGCTGGAATAATAAAAATCTTTAATCCATCAAATTAGACTTTATTTAAAAAAATACAAAAGTAAGTGACATTATAAATAGAAAAAAAAGACAATTATCTACGACCCGTCACATGGTTGGTCCATGATTGTTTTACGAAGTACTTATACCATAAGTTTTAGCTGCTTCATATCCAGATAAGTTGATCGGATAGCGTCAACTGCCCGCCAAAGTTTCTCTCGACTTTTTAATAAGTACAAACCATCTGTAAAAAGATAGCAATTTTAGAAGCAGTTGTAGTAATCTGCGGGCAACCTACTGTCACAGTTGATTAGGAAGCACAAAGGCAAAACTGCTAAGGTCATCAGAGAACTTGCGACTTAAAATGCCAATCCATACCAGTGCTTTTTATGATAAATCTTTTACTGTTCAGGCTGCTCGTCTGTGGAATGAATTGCCAGATGCAATTAAACGCGCTCAATCGTTGCCTGTTTTTTTTAAAAAACTTGTGAAGGAACATTACTTGTCGCTGTGAATATCGATAGTCGTCATTTATATTTCTGTCTGTAGTCCTCAATATGTATGTATATATGTATCTATTATATAATATATGTATATATCTGTGTATTTATTATAATATATATGTATATTGTTTTGTCACACCATTGACAGCCCCATGTTTTGTCCAGGCAATTACTGTCCATTCCAGGTTGCCTGGAAGAAATCGCTGAATGCGATAAGGCCGCCCATTGTATGTATGTGTTTTAGTTTTAAGTTTTTTCTGTATGTTTAATGGTGTACAATAAAGTATATAATAATAATAATAATAATAAAAGGCCTCTGACACGGCTTAAAGACTGGTGTTGAATGATAATAAACGGGTCAGTAGTTTACCAACCACTCATCCAAATTAGCTTGACTCCGACGCTTCGAATTAATGACCCTAAGTACACCTAAGGGCGCATAGAGTAACGAACAAAGGAAATGACAAGTACATTGCTTTTACTGTTAGCACTAACGATCAACGAGTTAACTAAATAATATATTATATATTTCTCAAAAGCAAACTCTTAAAAAATATAAATAAAATTATAAATTTAATAATAATTTATAGACTTAAATCGAGGCATTTACTGTAAACCCATCACCCAATGCCTTCTTATCACAAGACTTTAAGCTCATTTAGGCAGTAACTTCTCAATACAGAAAAACATTATACCCTTGTTCAAAGGGTAAGAAAATATCTTAATCATAAAAGTTGACGACTTCTGGCTCGAGGGAAGTGCGCCATACTAATAAAAACTTAGGCGCACTTGCCTCACTTGATTATTTTGAGGTCAAGATTTTAAATTGTTCAAAAAGATATTAATTTCACTAACTAGGAATAAAATACAGACATAGATTTAAAGAAAAATATCTAAATTTTGTACTCACCTCATTGGTTTGCCGCAACACGTAAAATATTTTAAGATATATGGGGATTAGTAACACGTACTCACCTCGGGTAACAGGTTTAAATGACACTAAAACTAAAATGGCGGATATATCAAGATATGGTGAACAGAGGCATCTGTGATTCGAAATGGCACTGTGTTTTAGTTTGTTGTCTGGATGTAAGATGTCATTAGTTGCATTATATGTATAGTTTTCGATATTTTTATGGTAGGTGCGCTTACCCCGTCGGCGCACTTGCCCCGCCCGACCTTAACTTATTAATTTGTGATAAGTCGTGAAAAAGAAGATTTGAAGAGAATCCTTTAGATGCTACGCCGCGACCGCCAGATTATGTGATTGAAGTAAAAAATACTTGCGAGAGCCTGCTGGCATCAAATCAAAACTAAATTGTAAGGTAACTTAGGAAAATTTTCGTCAGTACAAAATTAACAAAAATGCGTCGTAATTTTTCGATAGATTATTGGTGGATTTTTCATCGTATTTCTTCGTAAGTGTATTGAAAAACGTCGTTCGATACACGTGGAGATTTGTCACTGCAGCACTCAGCTCCATAACACCTTCGCCTGAACGGCTCGGGTGAATTTCGCCTCAACTGCAATGACAAACTTTCCCCACTTGTATCAAAATGTACTACTATCCTACCGTTCATTCACTCACATTGTCGCAGCACTAGGCGAATCATGCCCCCGTACTGCGATTAAACTGCCTACGTACAATGCGGTCCAATTGAGAATAGGATCGATTGCCATGTTGTGATGTCACGTCGAACTGTCAAATTGAAGAAATTGGGTACGGCGAGCAAAAAAAGCAATTTATAAAATTTAATTTATTTACGAATCTTGAACAAAAATAGTTTTATCAGAATTCAGTTCTTCAATTTTACTCATCTCTGCGTCATTGTGTGAAGTGTGTAATTAGTGGCAAATGGAAAAAGAAGTTGAATTGTTCCTAACAATGAAATTATAAGAAAGAAAATAGTTTTATTTTTAACTAATTATGACTTAGAACAATATATTTAGCTAATTTAAAATAAACAATAACGTTTTTACTTCACCTAGACTTAACTAAGACTACGTAATAAAAAGCGAAAAAAAAATCCTTTATTGAAACGCAAATAAGTTTTTTTTGCAAACTGTACTTTTCACACAACATTTGACAGATCGAGGTTATTGGCTTTCCTATTCTTATTTGGAACGCATAATACCACTCTATTTTCCTATCGTAAGGTATAAAGTTTATTTCGACAATTTAATTAAATAAAACTATATTGGCGCACAACTAAAGATGGGTTAATACCGATATTTGTCAGTATTAGCACAGAATATATAATAGTACCTTACCGGTACAGAAATTTCACTCCCGAGTTTAGGTATGATTAACGCAAGCGTCCGGTCACCGGACTAGTCTCAATAGGCTGGCACTCGCTCGACTTGTCGCACACGCAGCGCACGCATCCGCGAAACAAATTTTAAAGTAAACTGTTAATACCGTAAGGTACTAGGTATTGTATATTCTGTTGGAAATCAATCGTTGCTTTAAATCAGGAAGAAAATCAATAAAACAGTATTTAAAAGTAAAACAACTATAAAATTAAAAAAATAAGAAAACGTATTGTCTGTTGTTATATATTTTAGTATCTACCTACTTAATTAAACATAATTACTGCATAATTTGGTCTTTGTTTATCATTATATCCCTATTTTTATTATTATTTTACAGGTAGGCATTTCATATTATTTAAGTACCAATCTCGGTTGTCTAGCTCCTAGACTATTGCCCGTTTGGAAATCGTATCAACATGTGTCGTCATCTGTCTCGCTTCGCGTGTACCTATTACTTTCACAGATAAAGTAGTACCTCTGACAGCCCTGGCAGATTGGAGCGAGACGGCACACAGTTATTGTACTATGAACGCTATCTGCAATGCAAAAGGTTGAAATTAGGTTGTTTTCCAGAACAGTAGGTAAATATCTCGACGATTTTGCGCCGCTTGTATGGAAGTGAGACAGGCCTGGTATTAGCTTATATGAATATATTCGTCTAGTAATATCGTAATATTTAAACTAATATTTGAGTATTAGTAATATGTGATATCAATGCTGTATTTGTGTTTAATAAACACTATTACTTTTGAGATAGTATCTAGATACTATTTGATATTGCTATAATAATGAGTGAATATGATCCGCGGTAACCGAATGAATCCTGAGTGATATTATATTCACAGAGTACTTTTTCATTATAATATTCGACCTGTGTTAAATGGTCCTTACATATTATGTGAATATTAAATATTAGCATTACAGAGTTAGTCGGATTACTAATACATGAATCCATTGAATATCACTAATATCTTAGCGAATACTTATATATCAGTCACTCACAACTCTACGCATAACGCATACTTAAAATTCTACAAATATTCTACATGTGATAAGAAACAAAATGGTTTCGCAGATTTGTAGTAGCAGATTCATTTTTACAGCTGGAAACTGCACAATTAACCATTTTTGGAGAGACTTTACTTGCGACACAAAACGATACACAATTGCGACGGCCGCGCATTGAACTAGTTTTATATAACGTGCATGGTCATATGGACAATAAACGTAGTGCTTATATTCTCTTTGATGGACAACATACTTTGGCAAAGGGGTTAGCCCTGCTTTGCTGCCACCTGAATGTAACTAAAAAAAATATTTAGAACATGACATGACGTGGCCATATGGTCTAAGATCTTAGCTTGCCTCAATAGGGCGAAGAAAAAGAAAAACTGACTGATTGATGCATGACGTAATCAAGACGTAATGACGTTTATTTAAAAAATGTTTATGTGGCGTTGGATTATGATTTGATCATTTGACTCAAAGAGCATACAATAACTACGTTAGAATTGAAAGTGAAACTTGGTGAAACCAAACAAAACCGGAAACATACCGTGATACTGTCATCATAATGGTCGTAGTCAATTTCAAAGTATAGGTTTTTACGATTTAAAGGGTATATAGTGCTGCATACAATGGAAGATCGAGCAGCCAAGTTAGCGTTAGCTCGAAAAAAGGTAATTCCCATTGCTTTCTTTGTACTCTTCTAAAATGTCTAGACATTTTTACTTTATGTACGTATTCTTTACTTATCAACAGTAAACAAATTATGATTTCGATCAGTCATGTGTGTAATGTGTTCGGTATCTCATTATTATAAAGTCCTCTCAACCTTAGTTTCAGTCTTCGTCATAATCGTCATATTTTAAGTTTTCCTAATTCGTAATAATTTTATATTTATTAGTTTATAATATTACCTTATATAAGTATTTTATTATTTTACTTAATTTATTTCACATTATATTTTGAAATATTTGTTATTTGTTTATTGTGCAAACCTACCACAGTGTTTTCTTTTTTAACCCAAAGGTTGACTGGTAGAGAATGCCTTGTTGCATTAAGTCCGCCTATGTACCACTACTGTACATGAAGTTTAAATAAATAAATAAATTATAACAACATTAGCTCTTAAAGACACGTCAATCTATAATTATTGCAGACTACCAAGATTCTTTATATTTCAATTGGGCTCATTGTTACTATTATGCTTCGGTCACTGAGATCCTTCTGCCCTATTTATTTGTATAGAGCATTATGCTTTCTTATATACTTATCAAATACTGGCTACTGCCTGTAGTCCTCTTCCAAATTTTTTTTATGTGATTATGAATCATTGAATGACTTCTTCCGCACTAGGGTAGAGCAGGGGGTCCTATTAGACTTACTGACTAAAACCACACATGTGTTTTCACTAGCCCTTCACATCTTAGGACCATCCCTTTAAATGAATGAATTTGAAAGTTCAAATATCAGTTTTTTTGGGCAAGGACTTCTAGCCGTTCTTTCCCTCATGCAGCTTTTACTTACCCAGCCAGTCTGCCTGGATGAGCTACTGGAAGATCAGTTGCTTATCCAAGTGTTTCTGCAGTATTGTGACTTCTTTATCTTGTTCTACCTGAAAATTACTAGCCCTAGTAAAGTTATTCCTGTTATAAATGTTGTATTGTCCCTCTGCAATACAACCAAAAAACAATTCTTTTGGGTCACTATAAATGCACCATTATTATGATTGCCATGTTTCAGCTAAAAGACCATCAGGAAAAGAAACAAGTGTCTGGACAAAAAGAAGACATTAATAAATCAGAAGGTTTTGTAATCAATGATAATGTTAATCTAATGCATTCGGTAGTGAAGCATGATGAAGGTTTTGTCACTCAAAGCACACCAGATACCCTGGACAATCAACACAGTGATGGGTTTGAAACAAATAAAACAATTAATGTGACATCTCCCATAAGCATTAAAGACCATTTAAAAAATATGGATGTTACAAAAGATAATTCAATTCAAGAAGCTGATGTAAACATTACAGAAATTTTGATTTCAAATAAAAGAAATCTGGAATTGCAAGTACATCACTTACAAACAAAATTGGGCCAATTAGAACAGGAACATGCTGTGGTTGTTAGTGATTATGCAAAATGCAACCAAAAACTTAATGAATTAGAAATTGAAATTAAAAATATGAATAATAAATACTTGATTGCTATTGAAGAAATTAATATAAAAGATTCAAAACTCAATGAACTTAATGTAAAAAATTCATCACTATCAGAAGATAACGGTAATTTGACTGAACAGCTTGAATTTACAAAGAGTGTTTTAAATGCTAAAGAGGTGGAAAGTGATTCCCTTCGCAATCAATTATATAATCTCCAAAACCAATATGACCTTCTACACTTGCAACTGCAACAATTAACAGATGGTACACCTACTAGTATTCCACCTGCAAAAGTCAATAACAATGATAAAACAGAAGCCATGTTACAAAAAATTTCAAATTTAGAACAGCAATTACATTCACTGCAAAAAGAAAGAGATCAGATAAACCTACATTATGAGCACTATGTTGCTGAATTGAATGAACAATTAAGATCAGTAATTAAGAAAAATGAGGAACTAACTAGAGAAGTTGATAATCTGTCAAATAGAGAAAACAGTTTAATTGAGCAAATAAGTGACATGGAAATCAGAATACAGAATTATAACCAAGATAAAAAAAAATTTGAAGTGGATCGTAACACAAGCATTGTAAAAGATATGCAAGATAATTTAAGAAAAGCACAGGTAAATATGAGTTTCTTTTTGTAATAACTATTTTGACTTAATCTGTCCTAGCTCAGAGGACACCGGTGTCCTCTCACATCCACGCCACTATAGGCCTTAATTCCGATGTTTAGAGTCTACTTTTGTATGAACAAGTTGGGTAGTTGTGGATCGAAGTGTTAAGCGTTATCCACACATTACCGGGCCAGGGCTATCCGTGTTCTGAGTTTTCTTGTTCCAGTGTTCTCATCAGGGATGAGGCATCTGTCACCCATATTCACACATATCAGGAAAATCAATATGAGTGTAAAAATGTTTAAACTTACCATCACACTTTGATTCTTTTCTTATATTATCCCATATTATATTTTTCTTCTTAGAATTCAAATAATGTTGATTAGAAAGATGATAAAGTATATTATTCTGTTGTACAAGTTCTATCAACCTTTCTGTGTTCATGTTGTCATCAACATACCTAGGTAAAAATTTGATGGCATGGTCAGTGCATCCAAGCATGCTTTGGGACACTGAAGATCTGGAAGCCCCTCACACGGAGCTATGTGAACGAGTTAGTACAAATTGTACGTCCCTGACGGAACACGGCAGGGCCTGGCACCCGGAAATGTGTGGATAGCGCTTAAGGGCCATTCCTCACTCATAGAGAGGGTAGAGAAGTATTCTACACACTGGTAAGAGCTCAAACAGACAAGTGGTACATGTTGCCAACGGCAGAGGTAACCAGTAACTGCCGCCGTCGACACTTGCAGTAGATGCAAGACGCGTCTGCTATTTGACGGGCGTGTTGGTGTAGTGGTTGGCGGCCCTGGCTGCTGTGCCAGAGGTTGTGGTTTTGATTCCCACCCAAAGCAAATGTTTATGTGATGAGCATGCTCATTAGTTGTGTCTGGGTGTAATTTATCTCTAACTAGCTTCTGCCCGCGGCTTCGCACCCGCTCTACCCTACTCCACCCTTCTCTACCCTGCTCTACCCTGCTCTAGAGTAGAGTAGTAATCTTACATTACAATTATATTTTGTAGTACAATTATATATTGATCAGGATAGAGTAGTAATCTTGCATTACAACAACAATATTTTTTGTTCCGTCTCATTTCACATAACCAATAATATTTGTCATTTAAACCTTTATTTTTTTCGAAAATGAATCCATCCATTTCTAACTTAATTCCACCTGTTTGATTTAAACAATTTTAATAGACTTTCTTCTGACTTTTTCATATTTAATATACTTTAAATTGATTTTGATTAACACAATAAAACAACTACCTTTCACTAAAAGTAAAACTAAAAATAAATGATTTGATTAACGCCTAGTCAGAAAGATGTAGCAATTAACATTATCGTCGTATGTGCGTAGCGATAAAAAGGGGAACCGGGGAACATGTGACTGAAAACTGTTGACTGATGTCTTTTTTGCTATATTATACATTATTTGACATATTTTTATGTCATCGAAGTATCATGTGTCATGAGTATCATTTTACCGAATTGCTATCGGCCGAAGCCTCTCTTGAACTTTTTCATTTGCCAAATGATTTATTTGCCATATTTTTATCACACCGAAACAGTATTTACGGAATTTTGCTCACAAATATATAGACGGTTATAGTACACGGTAAATAACTTGAACCATTTGCTATGGTTGCGTGCAACCCTCCACTTCGATTGGGACCCGAAAATCGGTTATTGTGCTTTCTAGGTCGACCGCCATGATGGTTCAACTTGTGCGACGAGGATTATAACCGATTTTGGGTCTCAGTCGAGGGGGGGAGCTGCGCTTAGCCGTAGCGGATGGTTCAACTTATTTTCCGTGTACTATAATTGATAGTATTTTCAATATTAAATTAAAATAGTGTCAGACAGTGGCGTAGTTTGGAGACATCGGAACTCGTCTAAATTTGTGTTGATAACATATCTCTACTGTTTGACATATCTGTGGGTAGACCCTTATTATATTACGTTATTGAAATCATGAAACACATCAATGAAAATAATGGAAAAATGTCACGTATTGGGTATTGAATACCATAAAAATTGTATCTAACATGTTAAAACTGCTATATTCGTTATATCGTTCTAAAAGATGACTAAGTTCAATACCTAATAAAATCGAATTTTATCAAAAAATATGTTTACTATTTTAGCATACGATTTTTCAGCCCACGTGTTATCTGTATATTTGCATTCTACAGAAACTGCGGGCCCGCAACCGTGACGGTTGCGAGAGAAAACCGCTTCGTGAGTTCTCTGTTCTCTCCCTGAGCTGACAACGCGGAGACGCGGCGACGGCTGCCGTCGGCTAGAGTTACATCTGCCGTTGGCAATATGCCGCTCGTGTAAGAGCTTTAAATCCGGTTTAATGTCCAGACGAAAATTCATTTTAAAATGAACGTCGTGACAGCACGATTCGTTGCAGCTTCGACGACAGAGTTACACGTCAATGTCGTAGACAGTAGGCATTAGATACTTTTACATTAGATCTCATAACTTTTTGGATATTATGTTTTCTTGGTATTAATAACTTCACTCGGCTGCTGCGGCGGTGGCTTCCTACGGTTGCAAATTAAAAACACAAAACTTACTCGTTTATTGCTCTTTGTAATTGTGAAAATCGCATCAAAATTCGTTGTTTCATTTAGGAGAAGTTAGCAAATAAACAAACAGACGTAGGAAAGGCCTTTGTTTTGTACTATGAAGAGATGGTTCAAAGTGGACTATTTACTTGACACGCTAAATTGAAATATAAATTTGTTTTTGTAGGATGACTTGGAAGAATTGCAGGTCAAGCATAAAGAACTTCAAAATCAATACGATGAAAGTGTTGCTAGAGTTAAGGAACTGTCAGAAGTAAAAGAAGCAGAATGTAACCATGACAGTATAAGTCTGTCTAAATTAAATGCTGACATGACTAGTGATAAAGTTGCTGCACAAAGGGCTACGGAGCAAAACAAAAAATTAAAGCAAGATATTCAGGGATTGGAAGACGCATTTGTGAAAATGGTATGGCATTACTTAATTTGTCTCGAGCGTTATTTATGTCACGTAGCGTCTTATTACAAAAAATGTTTTAGCACTGGTTTGTTCCAAAACCAAAAAAGTGTGCATATTCCCAGCGGAAAAGTGTCGAATGTCTTAATTTCAGTTTAGCAGATATTTAGTGTATGACGTCCTGTATATGTGTATGGTAAGTACAAATTTATGCATCCGGCCATTCGGCAGATATTAAACAAAAACTGTTTCCGCCTGGACTACGTATCAGGGATGTTGCGGATGCCGATTTTTTCGCATCCGCGGGTGAAGTTGCGGATGTTTAAGATATAATATAAATAATTATCTGATTATGAAAGTTGAAATGGGACGAAAAAAGACATGATAATTGTCAATATCATGTCAAACTGAGAGATGACCCTCTAGGATCAAGATCCACGACTACAAGACCTACGACTAACGAAATGCTAAAAGGACTACATTCATAATTATTGCTATTATGATAAATTTCTAGACTAATTATTTGCTAAAAGAGCGCTTTAAGCCAAGTCGCTTACAATGTCATATTAAAAAATATATACCATAAAAAAATAAAATAACAGGTCTTAATAAAATTTTATTTATTCTTTACTCATGTTCTCAAATGTGGAAAATTGTTCTGGGTGCATCGACTTCGGATGATTTATGGTGTTTCGGCCCTTGCGATAGAAGATTGCATATTTTACAAACAGCTTTATCATGGTCCCTCTATATTTGGTTCAAAAAGTTTATGGTCGGTGGTGACATTGTTAATTAACTAGTTAGGTAATATATCAATAACAGGAACCACGCTGGAAAATATAGAATTTTGTTATAAAACAATAAACTTTATCAAAACAACACTCAAAATATCTATCTATAGGATAAGTAATCCTCACTTTCACAGCGCAAACAAACATGTAATTATTTATTTACAAGAAACAAATGATGCACCACAATAAACGCGTCGGATCTTGTCACCAATTTTTTCGTTTCCATTAATCATTATCAGGTGCGAATGGCGCGTGCCATTCGCCGCGCACCGGCGGCCTGCCAAATGTCTTGTAACAACTTGTATGAAATTCGCATTCGCATTGATTATTGCGGATGCGGATGCAGATGTCCAAATCAATGCAAAAGCTTCGCATTTACGGATGCGGATGCGAATATTCGCAACATTCCTGCTACGTATTCCTAGCGGCATTTTTTTTCTATGGACGTACACGAATATGGATAGGACATGAAAAAATTTGTGTTTCTTATAATTACGAAAATATTTCCGCTGCAGTGACGTTTATCTATTTGATAAAAATCATATAAAACAGAGTAGAGTGTGACAGTGTAGAGCTGTAATTTTTTACGCACATTGCTTTGAATTTCTGTGTAATGTGTGTTAAAACAGATTTGAAAAAAAAAACATACCGTTCAGAAGATATACAAGTAAACGTTAAATAAGGTTATTAGGTCCAAGCTCTTAAATTAGGGACTCTAAAGAGTCTGACTTTTTTCGTGTATCTATAACTGTTAAGGGTCTTCAATGTCCTGCCAAATTTCATTTATGTGCGCTTAGTAATTAATGAGCAATGGTATAATTTACTACGACTAGACCACTATATTTTATGACATCCGATTATAGGACTTTTTACTGGAAAAGTAAAATAAAACATATTCCAATATTTAGTGTGCAACTACTCTTATATGTTTCAGCTTATACACTATACACCGATAAATTTTAGTCGTTTTAATCCCGCGGAGGGTCGATTCGGTACATGAAATACTATCGATTTGTAAAGATATAATAAAAAAATAAAGTACTTTTTTTTAAACTCGAATTAATTTACGCATGTACAAAATAAATTTCTTTAAGTAAACGTCAGCTAAGCGAGGCCAATGAACTATAGGTAGTTAGTAGGCAACGACCGACAACTAACTACCTAAAAGGTCACTGACTCGTTTACTTAAAGATATAAATTTTGTACAAGCGTATATTATTTCGAGTTTTTGAAAAAAAGTACTTTATTTTTTAATTTTTTCTTTATTAATCGATAGTATTTCATGTACCGAATCGACCCTTCGCGGGATTAAAACGACTAAAATTTAACGGTGTGTAATTAAAGAGATATAATACAAATACCACAACTACAGAACATGGATAAACCGACCAACTTGGAATAGGTACAAAAAAACGCCCGTGTATTGCACGTAGGGATTGCAAAATCCGGATTTCTGTACTCTCGTCCGATAAAAATCCGGATTATCCGGTTTTTTCGAACTTTTGAGTGTTTCGAGTTGATTTGATAAAACTGAAATAAAGTAGCATAAATTATTTAAAATATATATTTATTCTCAATTCCCAGCACGACAGAATAAAATCAACTAAAATAATCAACAAAACTTTTGGCCATCAGTCATTTTTCTCGTTATAAATTCACGTAATCATAATATAACATAAACATAAACTTTAAATAATTAAGTTACTAAGATTAACTTAAGACAGAAATTAAGGTATCTTCTTTTTATTTATATAAATGCAGTTCCAAATAAAAAAGTTTAACGTAAGTCAGTTATAAATAAGAAAAATACTACTCAATAAATTCTACTTCTATTCTATCTCAGTCAGTCAAATCATAATCATACTAGTCAAATCATTCAGTATTTTTTTAAAAACTGGGCACACCAAGGGTTCTGTATAAACAAGCTTATTTTTGTAAATAGTTCGGTTCACTACAGTCCGAGTTTGAATGATAAAACATGCGTTTTCTTCGCTGCAGTGCGCGGCCCCGTGAATGCGTTTATTATACCACACTGTAAAATAAACGCGTTGTGTTCTCTACCACAAGGCCTAAATCATTCACGGATTTCACGCCAAAACACCTAATCCAACTAATTCAAATATTTTTCGTAAAACTTTTAACGGAAATTTGAATAAATACAAATATTATTCGTTAAAATTAGGTTTGACTGAAATCCGAAAAAAACGAATTGGAGTCTTCAAAAACGAATTTCAAAAAGTCATTAAAATCCGGATTTTTCAATTATTTTCGAATTTCGAAGAATTCGGACTGCAATCCCTAACTGCACGGGCGCAAGAATGTTCTAAAATATCCAGTACAATATAATGTCGTCATAGCTTCGTACAGATGTGTACACAATTCTAGAGATATTTGTTATACATAAAATGATTGAAAAGAGTGTCCATGGAGTTTCTTGCACATTCTTCTCCATAGAGATCTACGCTTTGGAATGTGCAATTAGCATCATTTTTTTTTTTCTGACAGACTGACACCTTGACCTTTCAAAAGTGCCTGTAAATGGTTTATTTGAAATAAATGCTTTTGAATCTTAAATTCTTGACGAATAAACACAATGGGCTTTGTGTTAAAAAATAGTACTCATTTGTAATAGTGGTCACTTGCTTTTTCTTAAACTTACGAAATTATTACAAAATAATAAATTCATCTGTAATAAGAAATGCATTATTTGACAGAATATTACAAAAAGTTATTACAGTGGGTATTTACTATGTCTTTAAGAGCCCTTCATAGGCCCACTTGCGCCTCCAGTTGAAAAAAAATCATAACTCGTAACCGTAACAGAAGAATAGAAAAGTTGCTATTTAGCTAAATTTTACATTTGAAAAACAAAAAAACGCCCGAATTTGTTTCAAATGCAAAATTAAGCTAATTTAAAGTGTTGACAATGTTTTATACCCACAAATACTTTATTGCCTTTTCTAGTAAGTATGAGTACGAATCACATTTTGTATTTTTTATTCTATTTAGAAATTATGATCTTTTTTCAATTAGCGGCGCTAGTAACTTGTTAGGGTCTCTTATAAGAATAACTAGTTTTAATTTTTTTAAAGAAGTTGATTTTATAAGTAGGTGCAATTTAGTAATTGAGTGTCCATTATAATTATAGTTGACTGTGCTTTGGTTTTGAGAAAGCCTTTATTTTGTCTTTACTAATCTATACTAATATTATAAAGAGGTAAAATTTGTAAGTTTGTATGTAGGGGCAATCTCTGGAACTCATGATCCAATTCTAAAAATTTACACTGGTAGATAGCTACATTATTCCTATATGACCAAGTATTTTTTAACACAAAGCCCATTGTGTTTATTCGTCAAGAATTTAAGATTCAAAAGCATTTATTTCAAATAAACCATTTACAGGCACTTTTGAAAGGTCAAGGTGTCAGTCTGTCAGAAAAAAAAAAATGATGCTAATTGCACATTCCAAAGCGTAGATCTCTATGGAGAAGAATGTGCAAGAAACTCCATGGACACTCTTTTCAATCATTTTATGTATAACAAATATCTCTAGAATTGTGTACACATCTGTACGAAGCTATGACGACATTATATTGTACTGGATATTTTAGAACATTCTTGCGCCCGTGCAGTTAGGGATTGCAGTCCGAATTCTTCGAAATTCCTACCTACCTATACCGTTTAAACGACTCCAGTTTCCAATAAAAACATCATTTGCCCTGACTTTTAACAAGTCCCAGGGACAAACATTCTCTTTGGTTGGCGTTGACCTAAGAAAAGAATGTTTTTCCTATGGGTAGTTTTTTTTTTTATGGTAGGTAAAATCATCCAATGTCAAATCCCGCCCTTGGGCGGAGCGGGAAGTAGTGTCAGACTCTTACTGACTAAATGGGTAGTTATATGTTGGTCTATCAAGAGTTGGATCATCCGAAAAGCAAATTATTTTGTTACCTATCGGAAAATAAAACAACCTCAAACATTGTATATAGAGAAGCTTTAAATTAAATAGGTACCTAACTTAAATTGTATAATAGTAATTGATGGTTTGTATTTTTATATAGTACCTATAGCATATAATTTTATTAGTATTTGTGTTATGATGGATTAAAAATATATTATGTCGTCGTACCATTTCAACCCGAGGGTGCCGTAAAAGGCGACTAAGGGATAATTTACCTTGAGCAGACAAGAGAACTTCGGTAATCTTCGAAATTACTGATCCGATTCCAAAAATTATTTTACTAATGGGAAGGTACAGTAATGTCGAGTGTAAACTTATGTTAAAACAAGAAATTTTCCGCGGACGAAGTCGCGGGCAGAAGCTAGTTTTATATAAGTAGGTACTTAATTGGGATTATCTCTGTAATTCTAGTGCATGTTACCATTTTTAACACTAAGCACTAGAGCGTAGATAGGCAGGTAGCTACTTCAAACCTACCTTTACTATTAAGTCATTGATTACCGATCTGTGATTGTGTGACATATTTATTGCTGCAAAAGCTCAAACGAGAAGATTAACTCTCGAAAATTCATTAGCAAAACCTAAGATTTACTTATACTTTATTGGGCTATCACAGTAGGCAATATATTTCGGTACGGAGAATTGGCATCGGCGTCGAGTCGACGATGAAGTACCTGGGACTCGTCCTCGACTGCCGACGGCTCTACACGGGTATCGTCCGGTCCATGGCCCTTTATGGAGCGCCAGTATGGGCGAAGTTGCTGCGGAAGCGACCGGCGCGGCGGCGGCCATGGCCATCTGCATGGTGCGGGGATACCGCACGGTTTTCCGCGAAGCAGCAAGCCTCCTTGCTGGCCTGCCGCGATGGAGACTGAGAATAGTCTTTGTACGTATGCACGATTTGCGCGGGTAGATGCAACATCGGTGTGAAACTCTGCTGCCGCGATAAGTCGTGAGTTATCGATAAGTGTAAGAGTTGCGGTGGGATCTCATGGTGTAATGTCGACAACGACTGTCGCAACCTAGTGCTGGGTACATAATTATAGCGGTAAGTCCCCTCTTTGAGGAGTGGCTGGAGGCAACACGGCCTCGCCTTCTGCATGACGCAGGTTCTCATCGGACATGGTAAGTTCGGAAGGATTCTGCTGATTCATGAGGAAGAAACACAGGTGTATGAGACGTCCCTCACGCCCCAGCCACCGGGATCCCGATCCCAATTTCCAGCCACCGTAGGCGCGGGTTTGTAAATGATCAATGGGAAGCTCGCCGTCTGATCGTCTGGACCGAGCTCAAGTCGTCGACGGCGCGTAGTGTTCCACGCAGATCTCAAGGAAGTGTCAGCAAAACTGTTAGGACCCAGCAGGGTTGAAGCCTACTGGGGCCATGGGTTGTGCAAAATAGAACCCAGGGGCTCTGGTACGTAGGCAAAGAAGGAACTAGACTGCGTTTTAGTCAGTAAAAGTTTGACACGCCCTTCCGCTCCGCCCAAGGGCTGTAGATGTCATTGGATGATTTCTCAAATAAAAAAAGTAGGCAATATACGATATTTGTTATTTATATTTAATAAAAAAACTGATTCTGCTTGTGTTATTTTTTTTTTTATTAATATCATTATTTAGGGTTCCGTACCCAAAAGGTAAAAATGGGACCCAATTACTACTTGGCTTCGCTGTCTGGCCGTCTGTCTGTCAGACAGACAGTTGAAATTTTCACAGATGATGTATTTCTGTTGCCGCTATAACGACAAATACTAAAAACAGAAAAGTGGGGCTCCCATACAACAAATGTGATTTTTTTTGCCGTTTTTTTGCTATGGACGGTACAGAACCCTTCGTGCGCGAGTCTGACTCGCACTTGGCCATTTTTTATTTTATTTAAATTAGTCATTAACTAATAAATATTTTTTTATATACAAAGTTAATGCAATTGTTTATTTTCTGCTAAACTATTGTGTATGCACCTGTACGAAACCATTCAACACAATAACGGTACTATACTGGTAATTTTAGAACGCTTTGTCTATGTACTGCACGGCCGTGTTTTTGTACCCATTCCAAGTTGGTCGGTTTATCCCATGTTCTGTAGTTGTGGTAATTTTATAATGTCTCTTTAACTATTTAGTGTAATGAGCTGAAATTTCATTTATGAGTTTTTTTAATACACAAAATATTGGAATGTTTTATTTTACTTTTCTAGTGAAAAGTCCCATAATCGGATGTCATAAAATATAGTGGTCTAGTCGTAGTGAATTATGCCATTGCTCATTAATTACTGAGCGCACATAAATGAAACTTGACAGGATAATGGACAATAATAACTTGACAGGAGCTTGGACCTAATAACCTTATTTTACGTTTACTGGTATATCTTCTGAACGGTATGTTTTTTCAAATTCTGTTTTTACACACATTACACACAAATTCAAAGCTACGTGCGTAAAAAATTACAACTCTGTACTAAACCATAAATATGATTTCAAATAGATAAACGTCACTGCAGCGGAAACTTGAATATCTTCGTAATTATAAGGCACACAAATTTCATTTATACGTACACATTTACCTCTCGTTACACACTAATTATTGTATTTGTTTTCTTGTACGTCCATAGAAAAGAAAGTGCCGCTGGGAACACGTAGTTCTGGCGGAAACTGTTTTTTTTTGTTGAATATCTGCTGAATTCAGGGTTTAATCACCTGCAAGGGAATTAGGGCCAAATGAACGATGTAGGAGATATAAGACTTTCATTTATTTTGCGTTGTTTGCGATGCTATTCCATAATGTTGATATTTTTAAGCATGTATGTAGTCTCTCAAAAGATTTTCAGGTCATAAAGTTGGACATTTGGGATAGAGTATTAGATGTCTGTGGAAGTAAATTTTCAGCCCACAGTGGTCGGTAAATCAAGCTCCATACTCATAGAAACTCAAAGTCAGGAATTTGAAAAAAAAAATTGCAATGTGTATGATATACCTATATGTAATGTTAACGTATGGAAGGTATTGGTAACTACGCGTGAGAAAAAAAAAAAAATAAGTATTTTTTTTTTGTATGGGAGAAACCACTTAAAGTAAATTTATTTGAAACTGAATGGAACTGAAGGGCTGATGCTCACACGAGGTATTGTAACATTCACGGCGATCAAGGTGACATCAAATTCATATACCTTTCGGTGCCGCTTCGCGCGTAGCAAATTTTTGAATTTTCGTATTTTCCATAGGTGATTTTTCAAATCTTTGACATGGTCAAATGAAGTTGACTATCGATTTACTTGTACTATCGTTAGCTACTAGCCTACTAATGACTTTTTCCATGAGAATAGTTAAATACCTACGTTATTGATCAAATACTTTTTTTTTTACAAAAACGCATAATCAGTTACAATAGCGGTGATTAACAAGTGATTGAAAACTGATGTTACTTAGTAACTTATGTGATTATGGCTGAAATATAACTAGATACTATTGACATAATAATAATAATTTGTTGGTCTGCAACATTTTATACAAGTCAAAACATTGACAAATAACACAAAAAACAAAGACATTAATATAATAAAAATAGTACGTTAGTAGTATTTATAAGGAATTTTGAATTTTTTTGTATGGGATTTTGGAATTCTTTTGAACAAGATCTTAATTTTCTATACTGCCACTTCGAAAACTTCAATGAGGTTTCTTTTTTTTTTATTATGGTAGGTAAAATCATCCAATGACAAATCCCGCCCTTGGGTGGAGCGGGAAGTAGTGTCAGACTCTTACTGACTAAAAACCTACCCCGTTCCTTCGTTGCCTATAGTGCCGGGGCTGAGCCTTCCTCTCAGAAAACGGCCCTTCACCCCAACAGACTTCGACCCTCCCTGCCTGCAGTCAGCAGGCTGGGCCTCTTCGATGTGCTGACAGCTCCTTGAGGCGCGCGGGAACGAACGCGCCGTCGACGACTTGGGCTCGGTCCGGTCGGTTACCAGACAATCGGACAGCGTGCTACCCATTGCACGCCGTCCGCAAGCCCGCGCGTACGGTGGCCGGAAATCGGGATCGGAATCCCGGCGGCGGCTGGGGCGAGCGCCCCGTTGCCTTTGCCTGATGCGGTCGGCCTCCTCCTTTGCTAGCATTACTGCCTCGCAGAAGGAGGTGACCGCCTGCCATCCTTCCTCACTACGGACCATGACCTGAACCAAGGCCCGGCGAGAGAGATCGCTGCCGCCGATCGCCCCCACGAGGACACGGCGATGCTCCGCCCAGGCGGGGCACACCTCTACAGTGTGCTCCACCGTGTCCTCCGGGTGTTCCGCACAATGGCGACACCCGGGCGAATTCTCCCACGAATCCGGAACAGGTACTTAGTGAACTTTCCGTGTTCGGTAAGCACCTGCGTCGTGCGGAAGTTGAGAACGCCGTGAGGTCTTTCCAACCACGCCTCAAGGATGGGCCTATACTGCCACTTCGAAAACTTCAATGAGGTCAAAATAACTAAAGTTTTATCAACAGAATATGGGCATAGTTTTCTTTGGTTTCAACAATTCCTTTAATCTTTGTAGCTTCTTCAGGATGCTCTGGGACTAGTTTAATGATATCTGCTACATTCTTATTTTGTGCTTTTAAACCAGTTGATTGTGCAAATAACACAAAAAACAAAGACATTAGATAATAAAAATAGTACATTAGTAGTATTTATAGGGAATTCTGGTACCCAAGGTAAGATTTAACTTGTTATAGGTTAGGTACCAGACATGAGCATTAAGCAGTTGAGATTTTTATTGTTACTACACAATAAAAATGTATGGTCTGTAATATAATGTAGACGAACGTTAATAAGGTTGTATAAAAATAGGTTTCGTTTATTTTTAATTTTATCATTTGCCAACTTGCACTTTGCGCTATAACGTTATTACGTTTTATTTATCTTGTTGAAATGTGTTCTGATGGAAGGTTTTGGTACCAACTTGGACATTTTCCTGTTTGTGGCAGTTGTTTTTTACAACCTCAAATGTTATTTGAAGTTTTTGAAATTATACTTAATTGGTCAGAAAATGAAAAGAACGAATTGAAACAATTCTGTCAGACTTATGTGTGCTCGTTGAGGATATCCTGTAATCGCACGAAACGTACATTCATAAAAAAGTATGAGACATGACTGCCCGAGGACATAAAATGGCCTGAGGTCGTGAGGGAAAAGCCCTTCTGTAGTGTTATTAGAACAGCAACCATGTTCCAGTTCTGACTTCGCTATAACATCCTTGTTTAGGCGATTCTTAAAAACTAATGAATACAAAGTTGTATAGTTAGCTGTAAATATGTAGATATAGACATACAGTCCCTTCTCTAATTACTTGTCTGTGTCAGTTGAAAATAAAGCTTCGCGATGAACGTACGTTACTTTTATTCAAAAAATCCCGTTAAACCAAACACAACCTTATCTGCTATAAACATATGGTCCTTCGAGCCGGATTCGAGTCATTGACCGAAGCAGGTGCAAGCGAGCGCCGTGAGTGAGAACAATAGCATTCCTTTAGCGATAAGGATTTTTCCGAGAAGTGGTTTAAAAACAAATTAGTGAATTGAAATAAATAGACTTTAGTACGTGTTACAAACTTATAAAACGCAGAAATACAGTGAACTTACCTGTTTATTTCGATAAATACAAGTGTTTGTGCAAATATAAAGATGGAGGATCAAATTGCGTATCAAAATGAACTATTGGAAAACCTAAAAAAGGCCGAAAAGAACTTTAAAAAATCGCCGAGAGACAGGATAAAACGATCATATTTAGAAACGAGGTTGGAATTATTAGAAGAACTGTGGAAGGACTTCAAAGAGGGTCACAAGTGTATTATTCTCAAGATTACTGATACAGAAAAGGAAGACCCTTACTTTATGCAAGGTATTTGTGAGGAATTTGAAGAAACCTACATAAATTACAAATCAATATTAAGAGAAGCTCTCCAGCCTTTTTTAGAAGAATCAAAATTTCAACCTGCCTTATCTCAATCCTCTTCAATTAACGACGTGCAAGATTTCAAGAATCGTGGAATAAGGTTACCCAGCATACAGATACCGACATTCACGGGAAAGTACGAGGAGTGGCAAACATTCTATGACCTGTTCCGTACACTGATTCACGACAATGAATATCTGTCACGTGTACAGAAGCTGCATTACCTTAAAACCAATTTATCTGGAGAACCTGAGGTACTGTTACGTAACTTTTCCATAACAGATGCAAATTATGAGGAGGCCTGGGACCAATTAATAAAACGATATAATAATACGAGGTTCAACATCAACGCAATTATGAAGATTTTGTTTACGCATCAACATCTTGTGGACCGGAAACGTGCAGTCTTGGAACATCTACATCAGTTGTAAGTCCCAGAAAACCATTTGTGAAGCTATGCCCGCTACAGAAGAGGGGGAGAGAGGAAGAGCTCCTAACGTACAGCAATGAAAATCTTGCACAAGCAACTGGTTTAAAAGCACAAAATAAGAATG
This sequence comes from Leucania comma, assembly GCA_958295575.1. Lineage (NCBI taxonomy): Eukaryota > Metazoa > Arthropoda > Insecta > Lepidoptera > Noctuidae > Leucania > Leucania comma. Next base: position 13,090,929 of record OY282468.1, read on the forward strand.
TAGCAGATATCATTTAACTAGTCTCGGAGCATCCTGAAGAACCTACAAAGATAAAAGAATTGTTGAAACCAAAGAAAACTATGCCCATATTCTGTTGATAAAACTTTAAGTATTTTGACCTCATTGAAGTTTTCGAAGTGGCAGTATAGAACATTAAGATCTTGTTCAAAAGAATTCTAAAATCCCATACAAAAAAAGAAAAAACAAAATTCCTTATAAATACTACTAACGTACTATTTTTATTATCTAATGTCTTTGTTTTTTGTGTTATTTGTCAATGTTTTGACTTGTATAAAATTTTGCAGACCAACAAATTATTATTATTATGTCAATAGTATCTAGTGATATTTCAGCCATAATCACATAAGTTACTTAGTAACATCAGTTTTCAGTCACTTGTTAAATTATGACTGATAATGCAATTTTGTAAAAAAAAAGTATTTGATCAATAACGTAGGTATTTAACTATTCTCATCAAAAAAGTCATTAGTAGGCTAGTAGCTAACGATAGTACAAGTAAATCGATAGTCAACTTCATTTGACCATGTCAAAGATTTGAAAAATCACCTATGGAAAATACGAAAATTCAAAAATTTGCTACGCGCGAAGCGGCACCGAAAGGTATATGAATTTGATGTCACCTTGATCGCCGTGAATGTTACAATACCTCGTGTGAGCATCAGCCCTTCAGTTCCATTCAGTTTCAAATAAATTTACTTTAAGTGGTTTCTCCCATACAAAAAAAAAATACTTATTTTTTTTTTTTTCTCACGCGTAGTTACCAATACCTTCCATACGTTAACATTACATATAGGTATATCATACACATTGCAATTTTTTTTTTCAAATTCCTGACTTTGAGTTTCTATGAGTATGGAACTCGATTTACCGACCACTGTGCGCCGCCGCCAAACGCCTCTACGAGGACATGACGGTGTTCCGTTCTCTGGTTCTGGCCATGGTCTGTTGCGAGAGGGAATGGGAAGCGATAATCTTCTTCTGTGAAGCAGTAATGCGAGCGAAGTTGACTGTAACTGTGAAGGAACGGATATCCACATGCCCCTATCGTCCCTGAAGGAGATGCCGCGGGCGTCGGGAGCGGCTCAGCGATTTCCGGCCAAAGTAGGCATGGGTTTGCAATCGACGAGCAATGGGTAGCACGTCGTTCGCCCGTCCAATAAAGAACAGGCCCGAGTCGATGGCTCATCGTGTTGGCACGCGCTCCTCAAAGTGATACGAGTAAAACTAAAGGGGCCTAGTAGAGCCCATACCTGCTTGGCCAGCGGGAACGTTTGAAACATTGACCTGTGCCCTGGGACGCAAAGGGCTACTGAAGAAGACTGGGTTTTAGTCAGTAAGTCTGACAAGCCGTCTCGTTCCACCCTAGAGCGGGAAAAGTCATTGGATAATTTCCGCCTAAAAAACTTTCAATTATTAAAAAATAAATTGGCCCGATCTAAAACTCTGAATCCTGATTTGTTTTACCATACTGATTTTTATCTAATCAAACCTGGTAATACTACTTGTAAATCATAATAATAATAATAATCCCATCGTTGTATCTCTACGTTGACGTCGTGGTGGGGCTTGCGCGCTCCAATAAACCCTAGGTCGTAACTTGCCTAGGGTGAGGGGCCAGGCTAAGAGAGATACAATCCGTAGGGCAGTTTTGTGGCGAACTGTTGGGCATTAGCGACCCCACGGACCCGATCTCCCTGGAGAATTCTCGTTCTTCATCTCCGGCTTGCCTTTATTGGCCGGCCGTAGTGAACACTGACGAGGAACAGCTCCCACCTCTCTCTTGCCTTTATTGGCTGGTTTGAGTGGAGATTCGCAAGAGCAATCGTGCTCGGGAGAAGGATGTATAATCCAGTAAGGTGCTGCACTTCCGACGTCTGGCTCCCAGGTTGAATGCGACTGGGGCTGCGCTCAAGCGGCTCCTGTCGAACCTAGGGGGTCCAGACGCCTCCTGCCGGAGGCTCTACGCAGGCATCGTTCGGTCCATGGCCCTTTACGGTGCGCCGGTGTGGGCGCCATCGCTACGAAAGCGAGTGGCGGCCCGGCTAACCGCCTGCCAGAGGGTCATGGCCATCCGGATGATCCGCGGATACCGTACGGTGTCCTGTGAGGCGGCGAGCCTCCTTGCTGGCCTACCACCATGGGATTTGGAGGCAACAGTCCTTGCACACATGCATGATTTGCGCGTGGAGATGCAATGTCGGGGCGAAACTCCGCTGCCGCGACAAGTCGCGGCATGGCGGACAGAGCTCCGGCGGGATCTCATGGTGAAATGGCGAGAGCGACTGTCGCAACCTCGTGCTGGGCACGCCACGATCGAGGCGGTACGGCCCCTCTTTGGGGCGTGGCTGGAAAGGCCCCACGGCGTCGTCACCTTCCGTTTGGCGCAGGTGCTGACCGAACACGGCAAGTTCGGTCCGTACCTGTACAAGATTCGTGCGGAGACGACGCCCTGGTGTCGCCACTGTGCGGACCGCCCGGTGGACACGGTGGAGCACACAGTCGAGGTGTGCCCCGCTTGGGAAGAGCATCGCCGTGTCCTCGTGGGGGCGATCGGCGGCGATCTCTCGCGCCGGGGCTTGGTTCAAGCCATGCTCCGGGGCGAGGAGGAGTGGCAGGCGGTCGCCTCCTTTTGCGAAGCAGTAATGCTAGCAAAGGAGGAGGCCGACCGCATTAGGCAAAGGCGCACACGCCGCCGCCGCCGCCGGGTTTCCGATCCCAATTTCCGGCCACCGTAGGCGCAGGCTCGCAGACGGTGGGCAATGGGTAGCTCGCTGTCCGTCCGTCCGGTAACAGACCGGTCCGAGCTCAGGTCGTCTACGGCGCGCACCGTTCCCGCGCGCCTCAAGGAGTTGTCAGCAAACTGTAGGGGTCCAGCAGGGCCGAAGCCTACTGGGGCCAAAGGTTATGTGAGACTGTCACCACGGGCCCCAGGATTAAGGCAAGGAACGGAAAGGTAGGTTTTTAGTCAGTAAAAGTCTGACACTATTTCCCGCCCCACCCAAGGGCGGGATTTGTCATTGGATGATTTTACCTACCCAAAAAAAAAAAAAGTAAGGTGCTGGTAGGGATCTTGACCGCACTTCCGGGATTGTCCTGATAGCCGTGGTATAACTCTCCACTCCTCAAGAACCTCAGGATATGTTGCCCTCTTGTTGCTACGTCACTTCGTGCTAGCGACCGTTTTTGAGGGCCCATTTATTGAGTGTGCAAGTCACCCCCTGCCTGTTTACCGATGGATATTAATAACATTGTTTAGGCAGGGGCCATAGTTTTCACATAGTTCTTGGTAACCAGTCCACTTAAGACTCCAAAAACCATAGCCCTATTGTCTTTATTTTCCATATGTCACAATAGTTTTCACCAACCGGGGGTTGTCCTTGGATGCACTAGCATTGCGCGTACAGGGACAATCGTCGGTTGGCATCACGTGCCATTAAAAGTACCTAAAGTGCCTCTGTGAGTTGGTTTCGGCTCCTCGTACGCCTTCCAAAGGTCCAGGACTTCAGGGTCCTGAGATAAATAAATTCATAATAATAATAATCATAAAACAACATCAAACATAATATTTTAGTCTACGTGACAGATCTTCCGTTTCGTAACGATTGAATCAAGTTTTTGAGGCGCACGCTGCCGATGCGAAAAATCGCTGAATTTACACTAGGTCGACAACTTGGTAATATTCGGGATTCGATCATGTATATATGTGAATTGTAAAAAATGTGCAGAGATATAGCATTAATTCTGATTTGTCAATAAAAAAAAAATAACACCATGATTCCCTATGGCAACGTGTATACCAATGATGCATTTGTAAAATAACTAAAAGGTAAATATCTCTTTCAGACTAAAGATAAATTGGAATTAACAGAAAAAATATCAGCTGAGAAGTATCTTAATAGGGAACTTACAATTAAACTATCTGAAGTAGAAGAGAAGGCAAAAGAAATGCAAATTAAATTAAAAGCCAAGGACGAAGAGATGATGAGATTACAATCAAATTATCGCTCAATCGAAAAACAGTGTGAAGAGTTAGTAAATCAGGGGAGAAACGGAATTGTAACAGACGCAGATGTAGTAGATTCAAATATGGAAATGGATAACGGCGTTGAAATCGAACCTCTTAAACATTCCGAACACGAATACAAACCTTTAATGGAAGAAGAAGGTGATAAAAGCCATAGTCTTCAGAGAGCAGATGCGATGATGAAACTCCAGGACCGTTTCCTAAAAATAATGGGAGAAGTTGCTGATTTATCAGACGAAAAACACAGGCTAGAACACATTATTTTACAGCTTCAGAACGAAACTGATACTATTTGTGAATATGTTGCATTGTATCAGCAGCAACGGAGTTTGCTGAAGCGACGAGACGAAGAAAGAGGTGCTCAGTTAAAGGTCTTCCAACAAGAGTGTGGAAAACTCAAACGTGAGTTGGAAGAATTAGCTGAACTTCTTACTCGTTTTGCTGAAGATAAAGAATTATCATTATATTTTGAAAATGAATCGAAGCGAATGGATATGGAGAAAGTTATGACTTTACTGTGCAATCTGAAAAATAATTCATTAATTGATACTAACAAGAAAAATATTGAATTCAAAAACTTTTACCCTTGTAACTGTTGCTCTGGTAAACTAATTGATGTATAGTTGTACATTATATTTTACTCAACAACAACTGTAAATCTGGTCTTTCATTAAACATGAATTACCAGACGGCGAGTGACATTATATTATGTAACTTGTAGAGTTTAATTCTACTTGAGTTTTTGTTATGTTAATAGTTAAACTACAACATGAATAAATAAATGGTATATTCAAGCTGATAATAATTATGTTTACCGTTAGTACATAAATAATATAATAATAATATACATAAAAAAAGGCCCAAAACTACAGTAAACCGTTTATTGTAAAATACCGGTGTACCTACATAAACTACGAGTATAATGGCTAAACGTAAAATAAATAGGCTTTATGTCATATTAAGGTCATATTTATGACAAAGAAAATTTCCGACGACAAAACATAAATGTTGACGAGAGCCGCAGCACGCCGTGCACGCCCATCACCTCCGGCCTCGTCGCTCAGCCCCGCCTCGCCGCCGCCGGAACCCAGCCCCAACGTGAGTGCTGTGACATCGGCCGCGGCAGTTGCGTCGAGCTCCAGCGACGAGTTTTATTCTCCGCCCACGTCACCACCACCTGCGCGTCGACGGAGAGGACGCCGGCCGCCGAGCAGCTTAGGATCTCGAGGCCCACCGGTCTCTGATAGGGTCCCAGCTCCCGGCGGAAGTGTGCAGCGCATGCGATGGACGCAATCCATCAACGAGAACGTCATGCGCTCATACTATGGGGCTACAGAGGGAGGAAACAACCTGACCGCGTACCGTGTTCGGATGCTCTCTTTGTTTCAGGTGCTTGAGCCAGCCGTCAACGTTTCAACCCAACGACTGTCGGATCAGGTGCGGGTCATCCTGCGTAATCACATGTTGGATGATGCTGTACTTGTTCGCCTCCGAACGGAAACGAGTAACCGTGTCATTGCCCCTCCATCGCAGCCTTTAGTTCCACTTGTGGCACCACCGTCCAGCTACACATCCCACCATGCTGACGAGGAGGATACTGACACGGTTGCTCACGTAAGTACCCAGTGCAATAGCGAACTGAGGAGTGCTTTGGAGTGTGCAATTCGGGAATATCGCAACATGTCACCCGAACTTAGGCCTCGCTTACCTCGTTTGCCCATGCATAACAAGAATAGGGCGCTGATGGCTGCTCTGGATTCGCAGTTGTCTGACTATTTTGATGACTGCGAAGATCTCACCGATACACACTCGATAATGTACTGCGCGGCCGTAGCGGCATGTCGTGTAGCTCACGTCAAATTCCCAACCAGTGACGTAGCTACACGTCCGAAACCAGCTGTACCGGCCTGGCAGTGCAGGATCGAGCGTCGTATTGGTGGGGCCAGAGCACTCATTGGCAAACTAATTTGCTTCAGGGAGGGCAACACTCGTCCTAGAGTGATGCGCTTTGTGAGACGGGCATTTTCGGGGACAGACATCAGTCCCCGAGACTACATGTCCCGAGTCACAGAGCGCATCGACTTCCTGAAGCAAAAGGTGTATGCATGGGCAAACCGTATCCGCAGGTATAAGCGGCGGGTGGAGCGATACACCCAGAATCGCACATTCCGGAGCAACGAAAGGTGGGTATATAGGGCTTGGGAGCGACCGGACCAAGGTGTGACTGACGCACGCCTTCCGGATGATGAAGCCATGAGTTCATTCATTCTTGTTCAGTCACTCCGAGGGTGATTGGATTCGGGAGGTGGAGCGAGCGTGCGATCCAATACCACAGATGGGGGGCAATTTACATCAGCCCCCAAGATGTAGCTCGTGCAGTCCGTCCGTTGCCTAACTGGAAATCTCCAGGGCCGGATGGACTGCACAATTTCTGGATAAAGTGGTTCACAAGATCGCACGCTCGTTTGGCATCTCAATTCCAGTCTGCCCTAGAGTCAGGTTCGCTACCCGAGTTTTTTACGACAGGAATAACCCACCTGCTCCATAAATCAGGCAGTACTGCGGAACCTAAAAATTATAGACCGATCACGTGTTTGCCGACGGTCTATAAAGTTCTTACATCCATTCTTAGAAGCAAAATTAACAACCATATTGACAAAAATTTGATAATGTCACCTTCTCAGAATGGATGCAGGAATGGGTCCCGCGGTACTAAGGAGCTACTCCTCGTTGATATGACTATTAGCCAACAGGTTCGACGTTCCCGAAAGGATCTGTGGACATGTTGGATGGATTATAAGAAGGCCTATGACTCTGTTCCTCATACATGGCTCATGAGGGTGCTAGAGTTGTATAAAATTGATACAACACTACGCACCTTCCTGATGTCGTGTATGACGAAATGGAGTACGGTCCTTCGCTATCCAGGATGTCGACATAGCCAGAGGAATAGCGAACCTGTACGGATCGAGCGAGGTATATTCCAGGGTGATAGTTTGAGTCCGCTTTGGTTTTGCCTAGCCTTGAATCCTCTAAGCACACTGCTGGAGAATTCAGGTCTAGGCTATCGGTTGAAGAGAGGTGGTCAGGTTATATCTCACCTTCTTTACATGGATGACTTGAAGCTTTTTGCCCCCAACAACCTGCAACTGATGGAGCTACTGAAGGTAACTGAAACCTTCAGTAGTGCCATCAGGATGGAGTTTGGTGTGGACAAATGTGCGGTCATGCATGTAAAGCGAGGGGAGGTTGTGGAATCTGTGGGCATTCAACTCACGGATTCCATAAACCTGAGATCTCTCTCTCCAACCGAAACCTATAAGTATTTGGGTATGTCGGAAGCCCTAGGCATCAATATCACTGACATGAAGCAATCGTTGAAGGAGCGTTTCTTTGGACGCCTGAAGAAGGTTTTCAATAGCCTTCTTTCAGGCGGAAACAAGGTGCGCGCCTTCAACGGTTGGGTCATGCCGGTATTGATGTACTCTTTCGGCGTACTCAGATGGACTCAAACGGAACTTGACGCCCTGGATAGGCGGGTTCGAACACTGCTGACTGCATACCGAATGCATCACCCACGATCGTCGGTGATGAGACTGTATATCCCACGGAAGTGTGGCGGTCGAGGTTTTTTTAAATGCCAAGACCCTACACAACCGCGAGGTATGCAGTCTCAGGGAATATTTCCTAGCTGCCGACGTGGGTATGCATCGAGATGTAGTGGCAGTGGACAAGGGACTCACCCCGCTCTCCTTGGCTAATGAGAACTGGCGCAAACCGGTAGTGCTTGACACTAACGATCGCAGGGAAGTATGGCAGAGCAAGGAACTTCACGGACGCTTTTTCCGGGCCCTTCACGGGCCCGATGTAGACCAATTGGCGTCCGTAGCTTGGCTGCGTTTCGGTGACCTCTTTGGGGAAACCGAAGGTTTTCCTGTGCAATTATGGACGAAGTTATCATGACGAATAACTACCGGAGATTTATTACGAATTCGTCACGTTATCTCTGGTTGTTCTCATCTTGCTAATGGAGAGTACTTGCATAGACCTTGTAGCCAGGATTATCCATCAGCAACTTGCTCTGAAATACACTCTTGTAGGATTGGAAGTGCCGTACTACAGGTATGAGCCCGACCCAGTTCTTGATAATGGTCATATCACTTTGTACTGGGATCGGTCCATCATCACTGACAGGACTATTGTAGCCAATAAGCCTGATATAGTGGTGGTGGACCGAAACGAGAGGCGTGCAATGATTGTTGACATATCCGTTCCGCATGACGAGAACCTCGTGAAAGCCGAGAAAGATAAACAAATCACAAGTATATTGACTTGGCTCGCGAGGTTGTCGACATGTGGGAAGTGGATTCGGCGATCATTGTACCGATAGTCGTGTCGGGTAATGGCTTAATAGCCAAGAGCCTCGACCAACACCTTAGGAGGCTCTCGTTAGGCGGCTGGATCAAGGGCTTGATTCAGAAAGCGGTACTCCTGGACACGGCTCGTATTGTTAGGAGGTTCCTTTCTCTGGAGCCCTGACCGGCGTAGCTTGGACTCTGTTCCCGATACCGGTGGGACACTATTTTTTATATTTTTAAATGTCATTTTTTTTTGTAAGTTTTTTAAAAAATATTTAAAAATGTAATTAATAAGCTTATATAATGAATAAAGGATATATATAATATATTTCCACAACTATTACACAACACCGTCTAGTCCCAAGCTAAGCAGAGCTTGTGTTATGGGTACCAGACAGCTGATAAACATACTTATATATTTCTAAATACATACATATTATAGATAAATAACACCCAGACACAGAACAAATGATCGTGCTCTTCACACAAACATTTGTCCTGGGTGGGAATCGAACCCACGACCTCCGGCATAGCAGTCAGGGCCACTAACCACTAGACCAACAGGCCAGTCAATATACATACTAAAGAAATGAATTCTTCTGGTGATTAAAAAAATTAATTCAGATGTGAACAGAACCCTGACAGCATTGCCAATGTGACAATGCTACCTCTTACACCCGTATTTATAAAGAAGTAAATTACTTGTTACCAAGTAATTTCTTATTAAGTCTAAAAATTGCCCTAAATACTTCTGCGGCAGTATTGTCGCGAGTGAGTGTACACTCAGCCTTCAAACTTCTTTACAAAACGACTCGCAACCATGGCGGACGTCGAGGTTGTTGCGGCTATAGCATTATGTCTGCTCAGTGTGATTAACTATTTACGTGTTCTAAAAATAAATGGCTGGAATACGTCGTCAGCACTTGCTCCGTTTTTACTGATGCAATTCCACGCATCTTGTAACTTATGCTTTATCATTTTTATCACATGTATCCCATAAGTCGCTCAGTTTCGTTTATAGCTCGAGAAACTTAAGTATTTTGTCATTACTCCACTCCGATGGCAGTAGCAGTGACATTGTAAATTGGGCTGTAAGGTCGATGGTAAATGCAAATACCCAAAAACGCAGTACAGAATAATAATACGAGGCCTTCCCTTTAAATTTTTGTCGTCTGAAGAAAAAAGCACAACTAGAACCTTATAGTACTTTTAATTGTTTTTCAAAGTATTCACCACGTAGCTTAATACACTTTTCCATTCGCTCAAACCAGTTATTATAACTTTTATTCCACTCTAAAGTGGGGGTATTCAAAATGACTGACTTGAAAGCGTCGACTGCTTCTTCACCGGACTGGAACCTTTGACCACGGAAGACTTGTGGTAAACAAACTGTGGTATACCACTTAACCGTTCTACGATCTTCAAGTGCAATAGTCGAAACATGGCCGATTTTGCCAACGACCGTGGCCACCATCTTCTTTGAAGTGCTTCGAGAACGAACAACAAGTCGGCTTTGGCTCGTCTTGAAAGAGCCAGATTGTAGATTTTTGTTTGATAGATCCAAAAGTCGTCACCAATGATGATGTCGTAGACGTAATTTGACTCTCCGCGGTTGAACCTTTGCAGAGTTTTCTTACACCATCTGACGCGGACCGCCTTGTGATCGTCGGAAAATAGATGCGGTATCCAACGGCAAACTAGCTTTCTCACACCAAGCGCTTCATGCAGATAAACGTCATAATGACGAGACCAACTCTTGTATTGGAATGATTCTACCACGTACATTTAGTACGTTTTTGTACTATTTTGTACCCGTCCTGAAACTTTTGTACTTCACACGGTATAAACGGAATTTCACGATAACCATGGCCCCGCCATTATAACGCGTTATAATGGCGGGACCATGCTTGTACTCTAAAACTGTAACGAATTTCATCATTCTGATCAAACTAGTATTTTGTACCTGATTTAGTACATCCAAAAATCAACAGTAGGTGACGGAGATTTTAGTAGTTTTTTTACAAACATAATTTTTAATTTTTGACATTTGCTACGCCTGAATGGTTTGACGAGCAAAAATACGTCAAGTAAAAAGTAGCAACTACATTTCGTGCAGGCGCTTTATTATTAATGGTTTTATTTATATTATTATATAACACCATTTTATTAAATCATAATAATTATTATACGTTTTAATATATTTTATAAAGTTAGTTAGTGAAAATGCGCCAAGAGAAAATGAGATCAAATCAAAAAAATATTGAAACTGATATAGTAGGACAAAAACGTTTTGATATTGAGTATTTTTTGTATATACGTCAATTGTAGAAACGAATACTGCAATGCGCTCCAAAACCGTAAAACGTTGATGTGGTTCAAAAGGCTGCCCAATATATATAGGACTGGGCAGGATATGTCTGCCGCATGCTAAACAAGCTATAGGCATGTAAAATACAAGATCGATGCCTAGACAGTATTGTGGGGCCGCGGCAGACCACGAAGGAGAATGATGATTAATCGTCGCAAAGAGTGGAGGGAGGCCTTTGCCCAGCAGTGGGAAAATACGAGCTAAGTGGTGTCCGTAATTTGTAGCCAATCATATCACTGTTTTTTATGAGTGTAATAGACGATTTTATATGCAATTTTGCGAGTTTGGCGACAGTGGTTCCCGTGCTTAGCCAGTGTAGGAGCACTTCTACCTGTATTGTCTGTTCTGTGACCAATACAAATGATGAATAGGTTTTTTACAAACACACGTTTTTCGTCTTTTCCATTTTTTCGTCTATTTTTACTAAATGAGGCCGGTGTGTTCTAGCTGACTACCCTGAGAAGGAACACCGAAACAAACTCAGGGGACAAAGTCTCTTTTAAAAGTCCAAACAGCAAACATGTGATGGTCAAATCATATGAGAACTATGCAGATTAGTGTGTCTGAGATGGTTTATTGAGGAAAGACACACACAGATTTGGTTCCCTATCCATTTGCATAAAATTTTAAGACCTTAATATAACTTAGCATAATTTTGTTTGGCATAATTATGTTTTCGCATAATATAATAACGCATAACAGCTTACGCATAATTTTTTTAAGCATAATATCTCTAACCATAATAATGATTAGGCACAATATTCTAAAGCATTTAAGCATAAAGTTCTAAAGCATAACTTTTTTAATGTGACTCAGGTTGGCTGGACAAATCTTCAAAATAGCTTGCATTTAACTAGGTCAATAGGTCACTTTATGTGACGGCTAAACACCCTTATTTACCTGATTCACCTAAGTAAGTAAGAATCACTACGTACATAAATTACAACTTTGCAATAATACATTTAGTGACACAATAGTCTTCGTTTTAATACCATTATGCGTAAAAAAAATTATGCTTTAGGATATTATGCTTAAAAAAGATGTGACTCAGGTTGGCTGGACAAATCTTCAAAATAGCTTGCATTTAACTAGGTCAATAGGTCACTTTATGTGACGGTTAAACACCCTTATTTCAGAATTTGTGACGCTACAGAATCTTAGATAATCGATCGAAAACGTGTCCAGCCATCTTGAAAAGTCAACAAGTCCAATTTAACATATTATATTTACAATTAAGTGTATATGGCGTAGTCGCCATTTAGTAAAATATTCTATACTTAAAGTAATCTTTAAGTTTTGTATTCTTTCGTATTCTTACACCAATTAACAGCATTTTGCTGTATATGATAGTTATAAGTGAGTATCTGTAGATTTAAAGCGTCATTGTACACTGATATACAGCTTAGAGTGTACAAAAACGCCTTTATGCAGCCGATATACAGCTGATATAAAGCTTTTATTTTCCACTTACACTTAACGCTGTATATGTGGGCCCTTTTTGGAGTTACATGGGCTGTATATAGGCTTATACAGCTTACTATACAGCTTAGAGTGTAAACCTGAACCTATATACAGCCCTTATGCAGCGTAGTGTCCTCGTGGAGGAGATGGGGAATACTTGCCTGCAAGTCATTTCTTCATTCATGACTTAAAAGCCCCGAGGTTGTAACTATCACAAACACAGACTTGCAAGGAATTCCATACTTTGGCCAACTAATCGTTTGAAAACAAATAGGTATTTTCATCGTTTAAAAATAGATGTTTTATTTTCAAGCAACTCGCAATTTTTAAGAAGTTTGTTTAAAACAAAAAGTATGAATACCTGTCATCAGTTTACCTTCTAAATTAATATTTATTTTCAGCTTTTTTTTTTATTTGTTACTATATACAAATTATCTAACAATTTATAGGTACAAATCACAACAAATATTTCGTCTGTACTGTCCCACAGCTGGGTCCAGGGGGCTTACTCTCGAGTTTAATTCCAATCGATCGACATTGGAATTATGACGTTAGGTACTCTTGAGTTCGGTGCTAGGGCCAAATTGCGTGACCTTTTTGGGAAGCTAAGTAAAATGGGCGCGTAAAGGAGACAGATACGCTTTCATACAATCATGGGCCCAGGTAGTAAAGAAATGAAAGTGATTTCAGTTAGTAGCTTATATATTTTCAACCATTTGCTGAAAATTCTGCGGAATTTATCAGTCAGAGAGAAGAGTTATAATAGATTTAGTAAAAGTGAGGTTATGCAAGATTAAGTTTTGATTGACAGTATTTATTTATTATAGAGAGTATTACAGAATGGACAAATATTAAACAACCCATAGTTAATATATTTACGGTAAGGTTGTATTTTTATTAAGGTGGGAAATCATCAAATGACTTTTTCCCAACTTTTTTGGCCAACCGCATCAGGCAACGGTGCACACACCACCACCACCGACAGGATTTCGATCCTAATTTCCAACACCGAGGGCTTGCGGACGGCGAGCAATAGGTAGTTCGCTGTCTGTCCGTCCGGTAACAGTCTGGACCGAGCCCAAGGAGTTGTCAGCAAACTGTAGTGGCCCAGGAGGGTCGAAGCCTGCTCTGGGGCCTTGGGGAAGTATGAAAATGAAGAATCCTTGGTTGACTGGTAGAGATCTGGCACTATCTCCCACTCCGCCCAAGGGCGGGAGATGTTTTTGAATGATTTTACCTACCACAAAAAAAGCTCTAGGGTAGAGCGAAGTGGCGCGCCAGACTTTTACTTACTAAAACAGGTCTCTGTCTTTCATTTACACTTATTTTTTGGAACCGCAAGCTCCGTTTTCAGAAACTACCCGCGAGGCCGCGACCCCAGCGGACATCGGCCTCGTAGGGCTTCCACGGTTTTGCTGACCTCTATTTGAGGCGCGCGTGTGAAATACTACGCGTCGTCGACGACTCGGACTCGGTCCGGACTGTTAGTAGGCGGCCGGAAAGCGAATAACTCATTACTCATCATCCTGCTGGCTGGTAGTCGGGGTCAGGGACTCAGTGGATGGGGTGTGAGAGTGTCCGTTGCCTCACGTGTGCCGCAATCTCCTTCGCTAGTATTTCTACTGCGCAGAAGTAGGCGACCACCGCTTATCTCTTCTGTCCTGTTTTTCGGGTGGTCCGCACAATGATGACACGGGCGTTTCTTCAACCTGAATCCGGTACCTTTTGAATTTACCATGTCTGGGGCATGTGGAAGGAAGGGACTTCGTGACATCTCTTCAGCCACTCCTCAAAGAAGGGACTTACCGCCATGATAATCGCGTTCCCAAAAGGCAATGGTAAAGGAAATAGTCATGTTTAATATAAAATAAAACAGTTTACATATATATTTTTTTCATAAACACCATGCAAACTAACAACTTCCATTTCTAGGCATATTCCACTATTGAATAAAATTATAAATTCTCGATTCACGAGTTGCATGAAGTAGGTGACTGATTCGTGATGCAAGAGAAAGATCACAGTGGAGATCAATACAACTGTGGCCGATTTGTATTTTTTCATCTCAGGTCGTCTGTTACGACCTTTGAGCAAAGTCCCAGTAAGGTTGATAAATATAGTCACAACCAATTACCTGAAACATGGGAAAAGTGGTTTATTCAGCAAATTATGATCTACTGAAAAATATTCTGTCAGTTTTGGAATTTAGTAAAATGTAAATAATCTCAATGTTCTCCAAAAAAATATTTTTATTTGTTAATTTAACGGAGAAATAAAACGGAGAATCGTAGTAGATGCTGGTTAATTAAAAAATGTGGGGTGATTATACTTACAGCTTACTTACAGGTTGTGGCACCAGTGGAGAAATCACTGACAATATCATTTCAAAATACATGGGTCGTCGAATAAGTGCACAGCGATAAATCTGGAGTGCTCAGATATTGTGTAGAAAATATTATACCCCAGATGTAGTACATTAATAGCGATTATATTTAGGAATTTTAAAATAGCTTTTTATTAGTGACGTCTTTGTCAGTATATCTCATCGACATAATAACTCTATGCCTTTTAGCCGCAACCTCTTCCGTACTCTACCGTGACGGAAGAGGTTGCAGCTACAAGTCATCATACTACAAGGAACCGAAAAGTACGAAACTAGTGATTAGGCATGCGTATAATATATAAAAACGAATTTAAAACCTGGTTTCAAAAACATTTTTATCGTTTTCTCTGTCTAGAAAATCTGATTTTTAAATTAAGTATAGCCAAACTAAAGGATATAAACAACCAAACTAATAAGAATTGGCAAATAAAATCACTGGAGACGTAGATGTAGCTGGAGCTAAGAAAAGTCAAATGAATTTTGTGAATAGCCAAATGCAAACTGATCAATGCGTAAAAAATCGCTTTTTCTCTTTATAACCAAACGTAACATAGAGGAATAAAAAAGACAGTGCGAATCGCACAATTCAGATTTTTATGAAAATACAAAGCAAACAATATCCTCTTTATTTTTAAGTGCTTATGACTATTTTCGAGAATACTGCTATATTTTATTTTATGGTTTATCGTTAGGCTAGACATTACTAAAAACCGAATATCTAAAAACAGAAAATGTATTTTAAGTCTCATATCGGATAAATATCCGTATGTACTCAAAGCCAAAAATACCCATGTCTACGATTAATCATACATAGAGTAGAAAGAAGTAATATAAGTCTAGTCTACACAAATTAAAAAAAATACCACCTTAGAATAAACTAGGTATACAAGTTCCTTGGAATAAACTATTTGTCGATTGTATACCTAACCTAAAATAGGTTACTCATGACTAAAACTTATTTTTTAGATATCTCATTTTCCTCGGTGGAACTAGGGCTAGATTTTTTCTATTTTGAAATAGAATTATACAATGAGTTTTTAAGAGCATATCTCAATCACTTACATTTTTGGCCCAGAAGTCCCCGTCTCCTTTGCGTGTGGTCACGAAATTTTAAACCAATTTGGCGCTAGCATCGAATTCTAGAGTACCTAATGTCACAATTCCAATGTCGAACGATCGGAATTAAACTCGGAGAGTAAGCCCCCTGGCCTTTCTCCGAGTTCAATTTTGTACCTGGCTCTGGGACACTTATTGCTAATTTTTAAGGAAGATAAACACATTTTTTTAATCGTTTAATTTATTGTACGCATATTCATGTAAGTATTAATTAGGGAGTAGGGTTTGGGACGACCGCATTATACACTACATGATGCGCTGAAGTTGATCTTGGTAGGTGGGGCAGCTGATCAGGTTCCGTGCAGCGAAAGGCTTTTGTACCGGTTCCCTATAGACACAATTGTCTTTGAAGGCAACTACCAGTCTTCAATACTTGTAGTTTTTCAAAGGAGTAAACCCGTTACATTTATAGTCACACACACACACACAATTCACTAAAAGTACTAAGTTTTTAGCTGACCTTTTGAAATGGTCATACACATCACAGCTACGTTTTGAAAATCGCCGTAGATCGAGATGTTAGCTCTGAAATAAATATTGAAATCAGTATTTTATTTGATGAATATAGGTAGGTACTTACCGTATTAATAATTGTAATTCTAACGCTTGGCTGAAATCATAACAATCTTCATTATGATTTTAGCCAAACGTCGCGTGAGAGTCAAAATGGCAAGTGTATCGTAACGAATTAAATATTATACTAATTAATAAATAAATGTATCTAAAATATACTATTTAGTTTTAAATAATTTGCACCTCCATATTGACATCAAGATGGCGGCTGTACTATAGAATAGAATAAACTTTATTGTACACCAAAATAGTAACAATTCACAGGAACTTAAATGTATGGGTACAATGGCGGTTTTATCTAACTATTACCACATGAGTAGAGAGGTATAGAGATAAAGCTTCCTAAGAACGTGCAATATTGTTACCTATTTTGATAGGGTTGTCACAATAGATGAAAAAAAATTAAATAAAACATTTGTTAAATAGTTTTAATATTCAGTATATAAACACAAATATATATATCTATATTATGTATATTTTACATTCATCACACATACCTACTACGTACCTACATAGGTACTTAACCTAATCAGATACCTTCAAATGTTTATTAAAAGCTTGTAATAACAATAAAAAAGGCAAAAACACACCGTGTAGTAAGCTCTTCTTATTAAAAAAAGGAAGTTACTTGAAAAAGTAATAATTAAATATTTATTTATCTATTGTCATAATAATAATAATCGTAATAATCATCATCATCTTGGGATAATTAAAGTATGATATATTTTTTTTATCTAGTATTTAATTGTTTATATATACAGTACGATAAACTACTATTATCTATACTTATAATAAATCTGTAGAAGTAAAAATTCTGTTCATTGAAAATATCAAAAAAATAAATGGCATGGGGTGTTACTAGACCGACACCGAACCCAAAAATGTGATTAAAAAAATTTTTGTCTGTCTGTCTGTCTGTTTGTTCAGGCATCACGCAAAAACTACCGGTTCGATTACGATGAAACTTGGTATAATTATTCTTTAATATCCTGGGCACCACACTGGGTACTTTTTATCCCGGAAAAGTATATACAATAAAAAACAATCTTAATTTTGCGGTTCGATCCCTAGACCCGATTACTGTACCAACCGCAAATAATAAGTTTGTCGCAGGTTACATCATCCGCAGTGGAGTTCACTAAGGGGCGCTGCACACGGCTAAGATACTATAATATTTTATCTTAAGATACAATATCGCTCGCCATACAATTCAATGGACTATCACACACTACGAAGATAATAAATAACATTTCATATTTTCGTATCTTAAGATGAATTTGTATGGCGAGCGATATTGTATGCTGGCGTCGAGCTTAGCGTGAGTTGTTTTGTCACATGGTCAGCTTTACGTCGCTCTTACCCGTGTGAGTAGTCCAAGGAACCTTTATGTTCATATTCCGGATGGGCTCACTGACAATGTCGTGTATGCTGAAGCTCTCAATTGATGTCGTACGTGACTATCTGTCGTTACCATTATCTTTGTGAGCATTCGTTGCAATGAACGTCAGCTTCGCTATCGGTTATTCTGCTAAACAGGTACCAAAGTAGAAATCTACTACAAAAAACGTACAGAACGCGAGCGATGCCGCAAGCAAAGATATCATATACCCTCTTAATCACCGCTAATGAGACACAATTGGTTTTCTATTGTAATTAGCCACAAAGGGCCCGCGCCGGGACAGAGGTATTAATAACGGTATGCTCGATAACGCTCTACATACATAGCACTTTACACAAAAAACTTATTGATAAGTTTCGTCGTCCACGCGAACGAAGTCGCGGGCACAGCTAGTTAATAATGAAATACCATGTTTTTACAATAAAATATTTAAACTTGTAACTAACAAAACAAACAACGTGGGTAGCGTCGACCCTAGAGATCTTCCACTGGCTGTGCCCGCGTCAACCGGTTTTTTCCAGTTTCGCCGCGTACGAAACAAGCAGCCCGAGGTCACGCACACATTCCCCGCGTGCTTGTAGTGGTGCAACCGATTTGCGCGGTTGTATGCAGCTTTGTCTCTGTACCTCTCTACCCATGTGCTATTACTTATAAAATATAATTACACTAAAAATTGTAGGTACCTAAAAGATCTGTCTAGTAGAAGAAAAAACACAGTTTTTCGGTTGGATAGTTCCTGAGAAATAAAACTACCGTGACTTGGGTGTAAGCAATCACGAATAATCACGATATTATTGTCATCCTGAAATATTGATATCTATACACCGTTAAATTTAGATCGTTTTAATCCCGTGGAGGGTTGATCGTTCGATCGATAGGGTTTCATGTACCGAATCGACCCTCCACGGGATTAAAACAATCAAAATTTTACGGTGTATAAATAAAACACCACACAGCCTTTCCGGGCCTTGGTCCAGAGCGAGGAGTGGCAGGCGGTCGCCTTTTTCTGCGAAACAGTAATGATAGCAAAGGAAGAGGCCGACCGCATTAGGCAACGGCGCTCAAACCGCAGCCGCCGCCGTAATCTCGCTCCGGCCACCGTAGGCGCGGGCTTGCGGACGGCGAGCAATGGGTAGCTCGCTGTCCGTCCGTCCGCTAACAGTCCGGATCGAGCCTAAGTCGTCGACGGCGCGCACTGTTCCCGTGCGCCTCAAACAGTTGCCAGCAGACTGTAGGGGCCCAGCAGGGCCGAAGCCTACTCTGTGACTTTGGGAAAGTATGAAAATGCATACCAGGGGTCTGGAACCAAGGCAATGAAGGTACGGGGTAGGTTTTTAGTCAGGGCGGGAGAGTTCATTGGATGATTTTATCTACCACAAAAAAAAAACACACAATCTTTAAGATTTTAATAGTCTAGTAATATCTATTGTTATAAATGTTTACTGCCATGAATCATCTTCCTGCCCGCTCTACTTTCCATTTTGCTCTTTCACCCGTTACTCTATCACCAACTCACTTTTCTTACATATCACTCCTCAAGTCCTCACACAATCCATTTATCTTTCCTCTCCATACATCCATATGTATTCTCGTAACTCTTTTAGTAGGTAAAATACGTTTCATTACTACTCACCGACTTTTAGTTTGATTTCTTTGGACTCTCTGCATTGGAGTCACCATTTGGCTGTAAATAAACGAAAGTTGCTATAAACAAGATTTTTTTTAGATCAGACGCTTGAGAGTAGTAGGACTTATTAATAACGATTTTGTCAATTTTTTTTGAGAAGAAGAGTTTTCCGACGCACGGCACCGTAAGAAATTATTCGTTGAGGTTTCTTCCGTATACTAACGGTAGGAGAAGTTCACATCGGTGTCGGGTCGACGATAAAGTACCTGAGACTCATCCTCGACAGCTGGTGGAACTTCAAGGAGCACTTCCGACGTCTGGCTCCCAAACTGAAGAGTACTGGGGTTGCTCTCAAGCGGTTCCTGCCCAATCTGAGGGGTCCAGGCGCCTCCTGCCGGGGGCTCTACGCGGGAATCGTTCGGTCCATGGACCTTTACAGAGCGCCAGTGTGGGCACCGTCGCTACAACAGCAACCGAGGGCCCAGCTGAACGCGTGCCAGAGGGTCATGGCATTACGCATGGTGCGAGAATACCGCACGATTTCTCGCAAGGCGGCGACCCTCCTTGCTGGCCACCGCCATGGGCAACAGTTCTTGCACGCATGCACGATAAGCGCGTGGAGATGCAACGCCGGGGCGAATTTCGGTTGCAGCGACAAGTCGAGGCATGGCGGACAGGGTTTCGGCGGGATCTCATGGTGCAATGGCGTCAGCGACTATCGCAACCCAGTGCTGGGCGCGATATGGCCACCACCACCACCGCTATCGAGGCGGTAAGATCTCTCTTTGAGGCGTGGCTGGAAAGACCTCACGGCGACTGACCATGACGCAGGTGCTCACCGAACATGGCAAGTTCGGTAAGTACCTGTACCGGATTCCTGCGGAGGAGTCGCCCAGAGGTCGCCACTGTGCGGAACACCCGGAGGACACGGTGGAGCACACTGTAGAGGTTTGCCCCGCCTGGGCAGGGCACCGTGTCCTCGTTGGAGCGATCGGCGGCAGCGATCTCTCTCGCCGGGCCTTGGTACAGGCCATGGTCCGGAGTGAGGAAGGATGGCAGGCA
Organism: Leucania comma; assembly: GCA_958295575.1. Taxonomy (NCBI): domain Eukaryota; kingdom Metazoa; phylum Arthropoda; class Insecta; order Lepidoptera; family Noctuidae; genus Leucania; species Leucania comma. The sequence continues at coordinate 13,111,321 of OY282468.1, forward strand.
GTCGCCTCCGCCGCCGCCATCGCCACCGTAGACGCGGGCTTGCGGACGGTGAGCAATGGGTAGCGCGCTGTCCGACCGTCCGGTAACCAACCGGACCGACCCCAAGTCTCGGCTCGTACTGTTCCCGCACGCCTCAAGGAGCTGTAAGCAAACCGTAGAGGCCAGCCGGTCCTCCTTTGGTTGCGCGTTCCATGGTATTGCCGCGCAAACAACATTTGTTTTCCGAGGCAGGAAATGTGTGTGAGGAGAAAAGAAATTGGCTTTTGCCAGATAGGGCTACAAAGCTTGGTCTTCTTGCATCATAATCTATCGGTACTTCATTTTAAGTGCTGGCTAGATGGCATCATCATCTTATATATTAAATTTTAATTACAAATATTCTTGATTTATTTACGTTAAAATAGTATTAGTGCCATAATAAACCTCTCCTATTACAATATAACTGTTAGAATATAGGATTTCTTTAATTTATTCTGCCCTAAAGGCTAATTTACAATGATCCATTTAACTGAATAGATCGGCATTTCAACCGAATGATTCGGCCGAATACGAATACCTCAAAATTCTGCCGAATACCGAATATAAAATGAATAAAAAATTCGGCGCATATCTATTTTTTAACCATAATTTTTACTTTATGGTTTTGGGAATCAACTTTTACAAAATTGATTTTTCTTTTTTATTTTATTATTTCTTGGCTGGTGGTATGGTTGAAAAGTTTAAAACGCATACCTCACAGCCAAACTTATATGTATTGAAATAAACTTTGTTTTATTTCAATACATATATAAGTTTGACTACGACATATCTGATTTCTGTCGGGATTCAATAAATTTTGTTAGGGCCATTATTTTATTTTTTTACTTAAAAAAAATTCTTACCTCAAAATATCTCTGGTATAACACTACACCGTACACACAGCCAATTGAGACTAGAATTTGGATGACTAGCCATACAATAACATTGCAAACTTGAGCTTGACCGAAAAGTTCTTTGCCATTCTTGATGCACAACATAGATTCAGTCACCATTATAGCTCCATATACCCAACACTGGGTACCGACTCGTTTACAATTTGGATCCGTAACATATGTGTAATATTGTCTGAAATGTAATAGAAAGGTTAATACTTAATTAAACCTTCATGCACATAACAAATCAGAAAATGTATTTAATAATTTCAAAATCTCAACGAAGACTACGCATAGTGCTTAATGTGTGTACTCAATCAGGCGCAAACTTTTTTTCCTCTCAAATGGGGATAGGACGGCAATTCTTGACTCTACTAGGAAAAGAAAAGTCGTGGGCCAAACCGACCAAATATAAACCATTTGTGCGGACGACCAGAAGACCACCAAGTTAAATGGATAGTGGTGCTAAATAATGTTAAATATCAATGTTTTTACAAAATCGCTTTTTAATTTTTGCAGCCCGCCCCATCCTTTTAGAATACAAAAAGAAGTACGACGTAATGGTTTTTTTTTTTCAGTTTTTAAGGGTTTAGTACGTCGGACGGTGGTTTGAAATAGATGCTTTTCAGACATTAAATTCTAACTAGAAGCTTACTGCTTACATGGGGTGTTGTCTCACGAAAAACAATTCCGAAATGCTGTAACACGCACGGAATAAAAACCTATGTGCTCCAAATTTGTTCAACTGTTCGACTGTGAAGAAAGAACAAACATATATAAACGGTTTTCACCTTTATAACATTAGGCTGGCATCAGGCGGCCTGCATTGGAGCTGCCAGCCTTAGTACACCAAAAATTGTTTTGTATATTTTTCAAGATTACACATAAATAGCGTAATCGTACCCTTAAACAAAATTGCTGCGTAATCGACGCGTCGACAGCAAACAACAATTACCTATACTGTCGACATGGTGGACAGCAGCCATCGTCGTGTCGAATTCTGCTACCGACCAATGTCAACAGTTGCAGTTGGTTTTATCGACAGCAGCAGTTGTTTCTGTCGACAGCTGAAGTTCTTTCTGTCGACAGCACCTGCTGCTCGTCTGTAAGTAATCTAAATGTAATCTTGAGCGGGTTCGATTCCCTGGTCGGCCTATAGCCCGGAGGCAAGATTTGTGCTCGAACAACAGGCTCGTTAGATACGAGCCTGCTGACTTTATTATTTTGATTTTATAATAATATTTATCTATTTTTATTGTAGAATTAAAATTAAATAACACTAGTTAGATGTAGGTGCTCTGTACACCTGTGTCGGTCTACTCCTTTTCAGATCAGGGAATCCTTTTGTGAGGTATGATGTACCTAGTTCATAATAATCTTAGCTTTGTTTTTGGTTTCGACTTAAATGCGCGTTTCGGTTGGACAAAAAAAAAAACATATTTTGAAAGAACAATGGGTAAAAATGTATGGAGCGTGGGCTCTTGCACCAACAAAGATGAGATCAATTCAAATAAACTTGTCCATCAATAAAAATAAAGATTAAAGTAATTTTTGTGGATTTATTTTGTGATAAATATTTTTTCTCCTACCATAAATAAACCATAATCCTGCTAATTAATGCTGATAAAACGCTGTTAGTTTTCGTTTTGACATCTTATGTTTGTTAACCAACTTAAAAAAGGAGGAGGTTAATATTGTCATCATCTGATGTTGAACTTCGGAGAGATGTAACGGGACTCGTCATAGAATCATAGCAGAACTGTCATAACAAGTAAAATTACATTGTCGATACATGGTGACTGACTAAAGGAAGACAGGGACGGGGAACATCGGAATGAACTCATGATCAGAGCGGGGCACCGCGCAACTGCCATGCTCATTTACGACAAATAAGTCCAATAATAAATCTTTAAACTATAAATTGCCCCATGGTACTCACATTTACAAAATTTGAAAAATAAATGCTTCTACATTATACAATAGATACTATAAAAATGACAAATAAAAAAAAAGTAGTATTTTTCAAACTAAGTAATCAATTTGTACGCCTTAGTGGTAGTGGAGCTGGACCAGCATAGAGCCAAGCATTCTTATCCTGAATATAATCCTCCAACTTATAATATGCTTGTCTACATAGTGTGCGTTTAACACAAGATTTAAATTTGGTTTCATTGAGTTCTAATATGTGGGGAGGTATTTTATTATAATGTTTTAAACAGTACCCCATGAAAGAAGAGGCCACTTTAGCCAGTCTGAAACCTGGTTGAACTAATTGGTCTCTATGTCTTGTAACATAATTATGTCTATCACCTCTTTTGCTAAAAAGATGAAGATTTTTTCTAACGTACATGATGTTTTCATAGATATATTGACAAGGCACCGTCATGATGTTAATATCCTTAAACAGTTCCCTTACGCCCGTTTTCAATAAGCTATCTATCTACAGTTGTTGCTACTAATCGCAACGGCGGAGCATGTAAATGGCTCTAATGGCTCTTTTCTGTAGTATAAAAATTGAGTCGATGTCTGCAGCCCGTCCCCATAGTAAGATACCATACGACATAATATTTATTAATGAGTTCTCCTAATTACCTGTCACTTTCCAGCTCCATCATCATGTTAGTTCAATGACACCTTATAGCCAAAGTGCATCTCATGACAATTCTAACAAGCCCAAACACGGCTAGAACCACAGATAAAAGAACACAAACAGTTTCAGTATCTACCTTCCGACTTCAGCATTAGATCATTATGATGTACTACCTCGTTCTCTTCGCTTAGTCAGCCGCCATCGACTATGCACCGACAAATTTTGATCGTTTTAATCCCGTGGAAGGTCGATCCGGTACATTAAACTATCGATTTGTAAAGATAAAATTAAAAACAAAGATCTTTTTTTGGAAAACTCTAATTAATTTATGCATGTGCGAAATTAATTTCTTTAAGTAAACGTCAGCTGAGCGAGTTTAAGGACCTGTAGATAGTTAGTACGCAACGACCGACAACTACCTACAGGTCATTAAACTCGCTGTTTGTATTAATAAAGTATTTTTTATTTGTTACGACAGTTCTGCTATGATCCTATGAAGATTTCCGTTCCCTAACGAGTTCATTTCCAGATGATGGACAATATATCCATGGAATCATTTCGAAAGTATACACTATAATAATAATAATAATAATAATAACCCCATCGTCGTATCTCTACGTTGACGCCGTGATGGGGCTTGCGTGCTCTGAGCCCTGGGCCTGTGACGACAGAGTTTACTTTGTCAGGAATGGTCTAGGGTGAAGGGCCAGACTAAGAGAGATACAATCCAAGCCAAGGTTGCACATGCCGAGGGCTGCATGGCTAGGGGAATGCGCTAGTCGCTAGTGTGCAAACTCTGGATAACAGGGGACCTCCAGTTTTATTTACCCTTGCCACAGTGAACGCAGGGCTCTGCTGTGGCTGACTTCTTAAATCCCTAGCTACTCGTGGGAATATCATGAATACTAGATCTAAAACTAAAAAACAACTTCTGGCAAATGTGCCTCAGATAGATGACGAAACTTCACAACTCTTTTCGTTATCTTCTTCATCTCTTTTTTCATCAATCCCATCATCATCACAATCTTTCCGCGTCACTCCGACGCCATCTTCATCATCAATACAGTCAGCGGATGTTGTACAGGAGACAAATTTTGTCGACGATACTGTACCCACTGCTAGGACTGCAAAAAGTCGTAGGAAATGGAGTATTGAAATGAACAAATTCATCTTACGCACTTATCTTTATCTTACTAACATGGACACAGACAAAAATGCATATCTTCCATCACTTCATACTAAGTTTTTAGAAAAATTCCCGGATATGCAAGTTAGCCGACAAAGAATAGGCGACCAACGTAGAGCCATAGTCCAAAAAAAATTGCTACCCCAAGACACAATTGATCAGATTTACGAAGAAGTCAGGGCTGAACTACAATTATTTCAGACTCAGATACAGCAACACTCCACACAATCTAATATACAGCTCAGCCAGCGCATGAGATGGACGTATGAACATAATGAAGCAATAATAAAAATATATTATACTATTACACAATTAGAAACAAATAAAACAGGCTATAGAAAACATTTACATGAACAATTTACAAATATATACCCAGAATTAACACATTTAACGGAACAAAGATTATCTGATCAGGTGAGAGCGATTATAAATAATGGATACATAGACGTCAAGAGGTTAGAAGAAATTAGAAATCAGGTAGCTATAGAATTAGAGAATTCCAACATCAACGCCGAAAATACAGAACTAACAAGCGGTCATAATTTGAATATACAATTGCAGACCGAATTAGATATACCTGGTACAAATTTTAACTTTTCTGACACACCTACAAACACCCTCACAGCAAACGTGCTCTTAAATAACAGCACTAGTTCAGACAGCGTCCTTGAATCACAAGTAAATATAGAAGAGGATAATAATTTCTTGAACAACATCAACATTGCTGAATCTGAGCCTGAGCAAACCAATCTTAATTCTATCTCAGAAAATAGTACAGAAATAGAAGCAATGTTTGAACAAGCTCAACTAAATTTTAACGATACGCACCCCACTAATAGGCCTTACATTCCCAAGCAGAAGACATCTAAAAAGTTTTCTGCAATAGTTTCGTACATAAATAACGTCATTCTTCCTAAACACGTAAATGGCGATACCGAGTTTATCAAATTGCAAACAATAATTTACTGTGCAGCATGGACGGCAGCTATATGCAACGGAGCCAAAATACTGGGCTTAACACAAAGTGAACATCGCACATATAAACTTAGAAAACCAAAGTGGCAAATTAGATTAGAAAAGAGAATTCAAAATTTAAGAGCAAATATAGGTAGGCTGACACATTTTATTAATGGTAGTAGAAGTCAAAAATTAGTAGTAGCAGTCGAACAAATAAAGTTAAAATATCAATTACACGCTCAACACGAAAATTCCAATACACAAATGGAACACTTTTTAGACACTTTAAAACAAAAATTGAGCGCAGCATCCAGTAGGCTTAAAAGATATATAACATGCACTAATCGTAAAATACAAAACGCAAAATTTAAAAGCAATGAGAAGATATTTTATAGGAACCTTGCATCTAATAACCGAGACACTGCTAACCAAACTCTAGATATACCTTCATCTGAATCACTACGTGAATTTTGGGCCAATATTTGGGAAAATCCAGTTTATCATAATGAACACGCAGGATGGGTCAGCGATGTAACAACAGAAACTCCAGAGATGGAATTTGAACTTATATCCATAGGCACCTTCATAGAAGTTATCAAGCGCACACATAACTGGAAATCGCCAGGCACTGACAACATCCACAACTACTGGTATAAGAAATTCTCGAGCATACATCCTTTCTTATATAACCATTTAAATACATTCATAAAATCACCACACCTACTTCCAACATACATCACACAAGGAGTAACTTATATGATACCTAAAGATATAAATGACACCATGAACCCCGCAAAGTATCGACCAATTACTTGTCTACAAACCTTATACAAAATATTAACAGCTTGTGTAAGTGAAGCAGTATATGAACATTTGAAAAAAAATAACATTCTAGCAGAACAGCAAAAGGGATGTCGTAAGCATAGCCAAGGATGTAAAGAGCAACTAACCATTGACGCGATAGCTATGAACAACGCCGTTAAAAGTAAAAAGGATATCCATACTATGTTTATTGACTATCAAAAGGCTTTCGATTCAGTTCCACACAGTTGGTTATTACACGTCTTAGATTTATACAAAATTCACCCAACACTCAAGCAATTCCTGAAAAGTTCTATGCAAAACTGGCAAACTGTTCTTAAAATTAATTCATCCTCGGCGACATTAGCTACTGAACCGATTTGTATTAAACGTGGAATTTTTCAAGGAGATGCTCTGAGTCCTTTATGGTTTTGCATGGCACTCAACCCACTATCTCACTTGCTAGATAAAACAGGCGTGGGTTTCACACTAGGATACAGCAATACACACTACAAACTAACACACCTAATGTACATGGATGACATAAAGTTATATGCAGCAGACAGGGAAGCACTTTTCCGTCTAGCTGATACAACACAGACATTTTCAGATGATATCTGTATGTCATTTGGAGTGGATAAGTGCAAAATCTTGTCAGTTGTAAAAGGTAGAAATCAAAATAATAGCTACTCACTTGGATCTGGTGAATCGATTGAACCAATGGATGAACACAGTACTTACAAGTATTTAGGGTTTAAACAGTCCAGACAGATACAGCAAAAGCTGTCAAAACAAGAACTGCAAAAAAAGTTCTCGTATCGTCTCAACCTTATTTTAAAAAGTAACCTAAACTCTCGAAACACTATTAAAGCTATCAACACATTTGCAATACCTATTCTCACATACTCTTTCGGAATATTACACTGGTCAAAGACTGATATAAAAAAAATACAGCGCACTGTCCATACACTCCTTACCAAGCATAGGAAACATCACCCGAAATCATGCATACAACGGCTTACATTGCCACGCCAGGAAGGAGGAAGAGGCCTGATAGATATACACAATTTACATAATAAACAGATACATTCACTCAGAGTCTACTTCCATTGCAAATCAGAAAACTCATTACTACACAAACGAGTAACGGAAACAGATAAAAAACTAACACCACTAAATCTCCAAAATAGAAACACGCAAATAAATGAACACATTGTAAGCACACAACAAAAAATTGCAGCATGGTCTGACAAAGCCCTTCATGGAAGACATAGAGCTTCCCTGAGCCAGCCACACGTCGATAAAATAATGTCGAACGAATGGCTCAAACGAGGCGAATTGTTTCCCGAGACTGAGGGTTTTATGTTAGCCATACAAGATCAAGTAGTAGCTACTCGTAATTACAGAAAATACATTATGAAAGACCAGAATCAGCCGACTGATTTCTGCAGGCATTGCAACAGCGCCTCTGAAACCATCCAACATATAATAGGAGCATGTAAGTCAATAGCCCAAACTGATTATAAACACCGTCATGACCAAGTTGCTGCAATTATACACCAAAATTTAGCACATAAATATAATTCATTTGTAGGGAACATGATAGGACGAAAGGTAGCAACTTTTAATACTGCTCTATGAGCTATCTCCAACGGTTTTAAAGTTGTTTTAGCTGTACCACCCCAACATGAAATGCAGTAAGTTACAATAGATAGGCATAACGCAAAATAAACCTTGCGAATAACAGTTTGATTAGCGATTTGCCGAAGCGTTTTAAAAATGAAGATAAGTTTGCGGACTCTGCCAGTAAGAATATTTATGTGGGACTTAAAGTTAAGATTGTTGTCCAACATAACGCCCAAATATTTTATTTGGTCTGCAGATGTTAATGACGGGCAGCTGCAAATAGTTTGAGGTTGATTGTTGCAAGAGTGAGCTATTAAATTTATTGGGATTCGTGGTTGCGAAGCTGCACTGATTGAGTATGTAAGGAAGTTGGTTTTGGATGTATTGAGTGTAAGGGTGTGATCATTGAGCCAGTTCAATGCTGAGTTGAATGCGAGTTGCGCTTCTATTTCTAGTTGAGACCATGTTTCAGCTACAACAGTTATCGCAGTATCATCTGCGAAAGATATTATATTGACATTTCGGATATTAAGGTTACATAGCTCATTGATGAAGATAAGAAAAAGGGTTGGGCCACTATCAAACAAAAATAAATAATTCAACATGCGTCCATTATTAACCAAGAAATCATTGACCAATTGTCTTTTCCAACAGCATCTATTTAGGTGCATATCTTTTTTCTCCCACGGAATTGAAGGTTGTGCCCATAGTAAAAAATTATGTAATACAGAATCCTTTACAATGATATAATAATATGTCGTAACTCTGTTGAACAATAAGCCTAATTTGTCCCACGGTCCTTCCGTGGTGTATTCTGGCAGAACTGCGTCTAATTCAGATAAGGGGTCTACTACGGTCACTAGGCCATGGTATAGTACCAACTTGCAATAATTATAACATTAAATTGCTACTGTTAAAATTATGTCATCATAAAATAAAAAACCATTCATGTATGAATATGACTGGTCATGTTCATACATGACTGGTTTTCATGCGAGATTTAGATACGGTAATTGACAAGTCACCAAGACTATTGTACTGAATAACCTTTGATTATATACCTGTATATAATCAAAGTGAATAACATACTGCACCAAGAACAATAATGTTGATAAGAAAAAATGCATTACCTTACAGATGGAGCTACAATAACTCCTATTAGACAAAGTCGAGCGATGACCAGAGGATGTGAAGGTGGCATTTCAAATATATGTTTTAAGAAAAATGTATTCAATTCAGAAATTTGCCAAAACACCACCAATTGGCTCAAAGCGCAGAACCTCATATATGTGCTTGTTGGATCCAACCACCGGACCGGTGTCCATTGTACAGGTGTGAATTGCAAAATAGCTCGCTTTATTTTTCCCGTAGTAGATGTAATGTCCCTTAAATAAAATAAACCAGATAAATACAAAGCACATTTAGGAAAATACAATAGTTAGATACCTATATTTACTAAAGTAATCTGAGCTGAATTTTACCAATCAACATTCCACTCTTTTTGGAAAGTGTTTTAGATATAATTATGTACATACTTCTATAGAAATTACTTTAACGATGTACCTACACATAATATAATATTGAGAGTAATGGATAAAAGCTTTATATAATCAAAGGATAAAAGATAAAACAAGCTCGATTTCAACATACTGTATCCGGTAGGGCTAGATTTCTTTGTTTAGTTATACCTATACCTAAAGTTACAGGGTGGCAGGTTAGAAGACTAGTGGTGCGTGTACGAGTATTCAGCCATGTCCATTATGGTTATAGCGTCAATTTTTCAAGTGAAATAATCTCACCAGAACAACAGTTCGAGTCGAACTTTTTTTTGACGTTATAGGATTCCGAGCACGCGGATAATAAAACGGAACCGTTATTTTGAAATACCCACTCCCACGACTCCTGTACCACTGCATGCACCCATAAGCATATTTTTTGTGCGTGCGTTAAAATGCGCGCCAGAACTAAATAGTGAGTCTAAATCTTTTGTACCTATAGAGGCAACCCTCTATAGGTACAAACAATCAACGAAATCAATGAATCTCGGATCAACATCCGAGATTGATTTCTCGGAATGGAAAATGGGCCAAACAAGTAACCACCTATTGCGACGTCTTTGAGATTCATTCTTCTTCAATGACGGTGCTGAATTATGCCAGCGCAGTTCCAGTTGTTTTATTTTGATGCAGTACTTTGGACAAATATTTTTTGCTTGATATTGGTAACACTATACCTACTTCTTCAGTAGTTTTTGTATGTTCCGTTTCAATGTTGCTAAATAATGCCCTTTTTTCGTGATCTTTATAGCTAGTTACTTGAACTATATTACTATACACCGTACAATTTTGATCCTTTTAATCGTCGATTTGGTATATGAAACACTATTGATTCGTAGACATAAAATTAAAAAATAAAGTACTTTTTTTAACGCTTATTACAACTACCTACAAGGTCATTGACTCGTTTACTTAAAGAAATTAATTTTGTACATCCGTATATTAATTAGAGGTTTACAAAAAAGTTCTTTGTTTTTTTTTTACAAATCGATAGTGTTTCATGTACCGGATCGGGCCGGAATGAAACCTTCAACGGGATTAAAATTTACCAGTGTATATTTTCTGCAAGCGGCTTCGCCCGCATGAAGGTCAGTTTACCCCATTAGGGGTGGAGTTTCGTAAAATCCGTTCTTATTGGACGTCTACACCGCAAAGGAGAGATAGTGCCTATAGAAGACAATTTAAATTCAACATTAAAATGGTAAATTATCGTTTTTTCAGCTAAAGGTATTTTGCATATATTTTGATGGTTGGTTTTAACGTTACGGAAAACAAGTAGATAGGTAGGTAAGTACCCCGGTGGCCTATGAGAAAACGAAAATGACTTGTAGCCACGTAATATTTTTACAATTTACATTAAGTAGCCGTCCCTCTCTTAGAGAGGAGGCTTGTGTCCCAGCAGTAGGAACATTAAAAGGCTGATGATAATGATGACATTAAGTAGGTATTAACGCCGCGCCCAGGCGCGCTCGGACATAGCGGCGCAAGCGGCGACTCTAGCGCGACCGTCGAGTGTAGGTATGAAAAGTGAAATACTACGCGTTCCAAATAAGAATAGGAAAGCCAATAACCTCGATCTGTCAATTGTTGAGTGAAAAGTACGGTGTGCAAAAAAACCTTATTCGTGTATCAATAAAGGGTTTTTTTTTTGCTTTGTATTACGAAGTCTTAGTTAAGTCTAGGTGAAGTAAAAAAGTTATTGTTGAATATAAATTAGCTAAATATATTGTTTTAAGTCATAATTACGTAAAAAAATAACTATTTTCTCTCTTATTTTCATTGTTAGGAAAAATTCGCCTTCTTCCATTTGCTACTAATCAAACACTTCACACAGTTACGCAGAGATGAGCAAATTTTAAGAATTGAATTTTGATAAAACTTTTTTCGTTCACGATTCGTAAAAAAATTGAATTTAAAAAAATCTTTTTTTGCTCGCTTTCTTCAATTTGACAGTTCGACGTGACGTCACAACATGGCAATCGATCCTATTCTCATTTGGACCGCATTGTACATACATACATGAGCTTGACTTCTGTACCTATCTATTTTGTGTCTACAACACCCTATAAGGAACCTGCCTGCCAAATTTTAAAGTGTAAATGTTATATTTTCTGACATTTCGTGATTAATCAGTGAATGGTATTTGGCTTTTATAATAAAAACTGTGCCTAAGCCGCACGCCCTTTCTTACAAAGCCATTTCAATTGAGTGTCACACACGCGTTCGACCTGCCGCTTGATGTGCGCGAACGAAAATTATTTTTAAGAATTAAAAAATCTATCGAACATTGTATTGAGTTTTTATTTCATATATTATTTGTATATTTATTTTAAATATACGCGACTTTTGTCGCGCAAAAAGTCAATGACCTTAAAGACCATTCAGTGTAAGTCGACGTCCTAGTACGAGTGTCTGTCTACTAATGCAAGACCAACATAATTACTGGATTTTATCACGACGTCAGATCTTACAAAATGTTAATTTTTATGTGTAAAAGGTAGGTACCTAGGTTATTGGCATGAGGACAATTCGTGTTTATTTCCGTATCATTTTAAAACTAATTTATGAATATCGTTATTTTTATTTTGTAGTTTGTAACAGCCGTATTCCCACTACAAATCAATACCAATCAAATACAAATCAATTATTATCCAATATATAATTTAAAAAATCTGTATATATTTTATGATATAAAACGTAGGTCCCTATTTTACATTTTTCAAAAACATAGAACTCCAAACCCTACCACATAGCGGCCTGTTCAAAGGCGCATAACGGGCGTAATAAAAGAAACTCTCGTTGAGCAGACTTAAGGACAATTTTGATTTGCTATGAGCAAATATTTTGAAGGTCACTTTTGTGCCATGCAAAGTAGGTATTATGAACATTATGAGCATCGATAGTAAGCTGCATGTTTGCTTTCGCGGAGTGAATCTTCTGTACTTGTACTATTACTTATTCCGTGCCTAATTTACTTCTTATAACATCAGCTATCTACCAGTGAAAGCCCAGTCAAAATCGGACTAACGTTTCGGAGATTGGTGAGTGAGCGCAAAAAAAAATTGTTATAGGTATTGAACATACTTTCATACGCATTTATTGAACAAAATGTGATATTACAAACAGTCACTTCATTTTATTTAGGTATATGTTTAGATGAGGCTGTGATTAGTTCCAACAAGCAATATAAATAATCTTCTATATATATATATTAAAAGCAAAATACCACTCACTGATAAATAATGTAATCTCAGAAACTATAACATCTACAAACTTATAATTTGGAAGGTAGGTCCTTATAGGGTGTAGATATCCACTAAGAACACATTTTATGAGACTCCACCCCTAACTCCTTTCCACCTCCAATATAACCGAGTCCCACCAACATTCTAGGAAATTAGGAAGCAAGTATACAAATGCTATTTTGGTTTTTACCCCCATACCTCCGTAAAAGGGGGGAGTTAGAAGTTTGTATGGAGAAACCGTCTTTCATGCGGGCGAAACCGCTGGCAGAAGTTAGTAATCAATATAATAATTAATAACCTATTAAGTTTAACTAAATTGTAAAATTTAGTTAGTTTTACAATCTTAATAGATTCAAATATGATTCAACTCGCTCTATATTATAAGGAAGCTACTGTAAACAATCTGATGGATACATATTAAAGTCTTACCTTATGCTGACCCATTTATATTCTCTCATTTCTAAGGCTTTGCATATCTTTAGACCACACCATATTCCTAGACCATTGCAAATTAATACATCCAATATAACTGAGTCCCACCAACATTCTAGGAAATTAGGAAGCAAGTGTGCAAATGCTATTTCGGTTATTTCCCACATTATAGAGATAGCCCACAACAGTCCTGCATGCCTAAACAATATGGCTTTAAACAGCCACCCTAAAAAGTGTCCCCAAGCAAATACGTCTACATGAGACCAAAATTTTGCCAAGCTTATATCTGAGCAATTAACAGCATACTCCTGAAAAATATAAAATAATACTTGAATATTTGTACGTACATAATGTTACAAATAGGTTAGAAATTATGCTAACAGATAGAATCTAAATGTAGACCAACCCTATGAATTGGATATTATACTGTGCTCATTTTTGTATAATATGTTATACAAAACAGCAAATGCAACATTTTAGACATAATTGAAGACATACCTTATCCATATCAATGTGGAAATTGCGGAGATTTGGGTCAATCCAATACATTACTTCATAAACAGTAGAATAACTTTGGAATAAAAGAAACAATAGTGCCAGTAGGTAAAGTACTGACATGCCAAACACAATCCTCCAAACAGCCGGGTGTGGTCGGGTAAATGGTCCATTAGGGAATGTAAGTACTGATACTATAAGGAAGAAAAACACTACACAGCATATTCCTGACCAAATATTGTCTTGAATACTGGATTCATCTCTGAAATAAATAAGACGATAATTGTACTATAAATTAAGCTCACACCTTAAGTCTTAATGGTAACTCCAAATGCTCAGCCTTAGAACCTGTTTCCCTATAATCAATTTCAGTCACAAAACTTAAGTTGAAATTTACACCCCTTTAAGTATATTGTAGTTATGTACTAAATTATTTCACAGGAAAACCTTTTAATATTTTTTGTTAACAAAAAAATAATTGTTTTAGTTAGAAACTAAAGGGTTTGATATAGCTGAAACTGTGTGGTTACATCACAAGTTATTGTAACTTAATTATAAAAAAAATATGCTCTATAGTGTGGAATACCTTACAAATGCTGTGTAGATAACTGCCGCAATAGATACAGCTAGCAACGTAATAGTATGAGGTTTATAGAAAAATTCTAATGAAATATCGTCCACCGGTCTCTCATTTATTGAACTAAACGCGACAGTATATTCATTACTAAGCATTGTGCTGCTACCAGACATTGTCCTCTCTTTTGTATCCTTCATGTTTCTATGGTGGTTTTAATAAATTTTATATTAACTAGTAGACCACAACACTTAATAAATAATCACATTATGACTATGCTGAAAACTTAGTGGTGGAGCGCAGTGCTACCAGTCGTCACACGGTCGCACTCACTATCACATAATCACATTGTCATGAAAATGAACGAATGATGAAAATCTAGTTAGAATTTCAGACACTCGCTTTGCCACTTAGCACTAGTCACCAAAGAGAATATAAGCACTACGTTTAAGAGACGGGACTCCCATAGAAAAAAATGGTTCAACACGAAACGTCAAAACGTGTACTAAGATTCAATACCAACTTTGACATAGATGACCATATACATGACGCAAGGGGCTGCCAACATAACGGCCGATATAGTGGTGTACCTAGGTGCTCATGGTAATTTTTTATCGATAGTATTTAAAAAAAAAATTATAGGTCCATTTATTGGATCTGAATTAAGGTCTATTTACGCCAACTATATCCATCAGTTTAACTAAGAATAAGTGGAATATTTCATATCAAAAAATAAAACCCAAGGTTTCATTAATTGATATGGAATATTCCACTTACCAGCGAATTTACGTTGACGCAAATGAGGTTGGGTTTCAAAGGTGGGGTGGGGGTGTGGTTAACACTAAAGGAAACACTATTTTACGGATTTTAATAATAACAGTTTATTTTATTTTTCTTTATGGTTAAATAAATACAGAAACTATAACCTATTTGCCTATTCTCTATAATGCATACCTTAAAAGTATCATTATCTTACTTTATTATTTCTGATTCTGATCTTTATAAGATCTGTAATTGTAAATATAACAAAGATTACATGAATGATGTTCTAATTAAGAATCTTACCTTTGCATTTAAGAGTCGAATCAGTATCAGTTTTGCCAATGTGTAGAAGAAATCCAATCATCTCCCTAAGGTTCTGCAGTAAGTCCCACAGAAGGAATTGCAGATTTTTTGAGATGTGTCTTCGTAAAATCCTTGGCAGAAAATGTTTGCTACAAACGTGTTTAATTGGTGGAGCTAAAAAGCTCCACCAATACGTACGAACGTCCAATCCAATGTTTACATCTAGAAGAAAAAAATGTATTACATTACTTATTAGCATTTCATATTGAGATACCTGAAATATTTATTGTTCGAATAGCATGATTGTTCTATTTGAATTATACTAAATAAAGTTTAAATTATAAGAGTATCGATAGTCGATTAAACATGCCCAGCAGTAGTAATAATAATAATAATAAAGCTTTATTTATAATCCATACAATTTTTTTTTTTTTTTTTGTTTTTGTTATATTATATTTACAATAAATCTAAAGACAAATTTGGAATGATAATGATTATTTTAAATAATTATATCTGCTCAAAGTTATATAAAATTATTTTCCATATGTATTAATTATATTATAAATTATTTGATAATTGGTAAATTATTATTGTATGGACCCCCTTCGGGTAAAAGCCTCCTCCAAGGTATACCACTTTAATTTATCTTTAGCAGCGTTTATCCAATCCTTGCCTGCTATTTTCTCTATCTCATCTGCCCATTTGGACTGTGGGCGGCCTCTCGCTCGTTTACCCTGCGGTCCAGGCCATTCTATAGATCTCCGCGTCCAACGGTTGTCACCGTACCTAGCTACGTGACCTGCCCATTTCCATTTTCTCTCCATTGAAAAAGTTAAGGCGTCCGTAACTTTCGTTCTCTCGCGGATGTCCACATTCCTCACCCTATCTCTGAGTCGCAACCCCATAAAGCTTCTTTCCATACTCCTTTGTGTGGTTTGGATTTTGTTTCTCGTTTTTGAGTCAAATATCCACGTTTGGCACCCATATGTGAGACATGGCAGTATAGCTGTATCCATTACCACTCTTTTGGCAGAAGTCGGCAACTGCGATTTAAAAATTTCCCTATGTGCCCAATATTTCTTCCAGGTTATTGCAACTCTTCGATCAACCTCCTCTGAATATCTATCTTTATTAAACGATATTTGTTTGCCTAGATATGTGTATTTTTCTACAAATTCAAGAGGTATGTTGTTGATCAAGATTGGTGATTTATTATGATGATTAGTCATCACCTTGGTTTTTTCGAGGTTCATTTCGAGACCGACTTTTGAACTAGCCTGATGTAAATCATTTATCATTAGGTTTAACTGGTGTGCATCTTCTGAAAACAGGATGATGTCGTCCGCGAATCTGAGATGACTTAAAAAGTTTCCATTTATGTTGATGCCTCGTTTTGTCCATGGCAGGTTTCTCATTACATGCTGTAAAACGGCTATAAACAATTTTGGAGATATTGGGTCACCTTGTCTGACTCCTCTTTTAATGTTGATTGCTGCGCCGACTCTATCCAACTTGACTCTACTTATGCTGTTGCCGTAAATGTTCTTCAGGATGTTAATGTATGATTCTTTTATATTGAGTGCTTCCAATGCTTCCCAGATGCTTTCGTGTGATATTGAGTCAAAAGCTTTTTTGTAATCTATAAAAGCTATGTATAGAGGTCTGTGGAATTCCAAATATTTATCTATAACCTGGTCAACAACTTGGATGTGGTCTACTGTGCTGAAACCGCTCCTAAATCCAGCTTGTTCGATGGGCTGGTTTGCATCGATTTCTGGGGATATTCTTTCTAGTAAACAGGTGGCAAATAACTTGTAGAGACAAGGCATAAGGCTTATGGGGCGGTAATTCCCTATATCAGCTGGGTCACCTTTTTTATATAGCAGAATAATTTCAGATTCCATCCATTGGTACGGTACCGCTTCCTCGAAAAGTATTTTATTCCATAAGATAGTGATTGGTGCCAGTAGTAGAGTTCTTGCATACTTTATATATTCGTTTGTGATACCGTCTGGTCCTGGACTTTTTTCCGCCTTGAGTTTCAAGAGTTGTGTCAGTATTTCTGGTTCGGAAAACTGTTGTACTGGGGTAGAATCTGTGCAGCGGTACGCACAAATAGCCTTGTTCTGCTTTGATGAGTCAGGTTGGCTGTATAGTTTAGCGTAAAAGTCAGTAGCTATATTTATAATATTTATAATATCTGTGCGGGATTTGCACTTATTAGTACCGAGTAAAAGTGACGGAATCCATATTTTTGATTTATTCAGCTCTTTATGCGCTTTTTTAGCAGATCTAGATTTTTCAAGATGTTTTTGTATTATGTTTGTTCTGTAAGTATTATAGCACCTTCTTATTTCTTTGTTGGTAAGCTTATAAAGCGTTTTTAAGTTATCTTTGTCTGTTTTGTTGAGTTTTGGCTTATTTTGTAGTTTATTTCTTTCTTTCATGAGTTCTAGCGCCTTATCTGACAAGATTTTTCTCTTTTTTATTCCTTTAATATTTTTCAAACTTTCCATTACATAATGAATAATTTTTTTATAGTAGTCCTCTGCACTGTAATTGTTATGCGTCTCTATAAGTTCTGGTATAAATGTACTAAGGTTGTTAAGGTACATTTCCCGCTCAGCCAATGTTGTTAGCTTCTTTGAGGTATTAGAGAAATTGCGTCTGCTTTTTCGTAATTTTATTCGGATTGTAGCTCTTATCAACCTGTGGTCTGAACCAAAAGGGAATGACGAAAGTACTTCATACTGAGAGACCAAGTGAGGTTTTGTGGTCATAATGTAATCTATTTCATTTTTGGTGTTTTTATCTGGAGATATCCATGTCCATCGGTTCTTAGATTTTAGCTTGAACATTGTATTAACAATTTTTAGGTTATATTCCAGTGCGTACTTAATGAGTCTCTCTCCATGTTTGCTTCTGTTACCATAGCCATATTCACCAGTAACTGAACATTCGTATTTCTTGGGAATTCCTATTTGTGCGTTGAAATCTCCCATAGAGATAATGTATTTTGTAGATGTAGAAGCGTGGGCTTTTGCTAAGTTCTCGTAAAAGTTGTCTAATACTTCCTGAGATGAATTTTCAGTAGGAGCATAAGCCTGGATTATAGCGAAACGTAGGTTTTCCAGTTCGATTTCTAGTACACACACTCTCTCAGAAATCCCGGTGAATGTTATTATTCTTTCCTTGTGTATTTTCTTAACTAAGAAGCCCACTCCGTAAAGTCCCTTTGTTTGACCCAGGTAGTACATAATGTATTCGTCATCTTCTTCTATCTTCTCACCGAGACGGCGAACTTCGCATAATCCTATTACATCGTGATTAATATCATGTAATGCTGTTTTAAGTTCGATAAGTTTTAGTTCAGAAGATAATGATCTTGCATTGAAAGTACAGATTTTAAACGTGTTTATCGATAGAGTGGTTTTCCTTGATGGGTTGTGGTCGAGCTCTCCCGCGGTGACCGGCCGTATTGGGAGATCAGGGTTAGGTAGAGGGTCCGATTTTGATTGCTATGCTACGGTGTGCTGCGGTGTTTTCGTTTGGCGTTGGGATGTATCCGTCTGAATAAGGGATAATTTTGGCTTTTGTATCACGTAATCCTTCATGTTTATTGCTTTGTTTTTCTTAGATGGTTGTTTATTAGAATGATGACGTTTCTGGCTATTGGGGGGAGATAACTCCGGGGATTCAGATAGGTTCCTCTTGTTAGTTTGATTGCGAGGGGAATCCTTGTTATTCAATATTATGAGTTTGTCGTATTTTATAAAAGCAGTATTACCTGCCTGTCTCTCTTTCTGCAATTGAATTTGTAACTCCTTGCGCTTATTTAAGACTTCGATTGGATAGTCTTCTTTTATGTAAAATGAAGTGTTTTGTAAACAGTGTTTGTTCTTCTGAATTTTTAGTTTGAAACCCATAGTATTGAATGTTATTATTACCGGTCTGATCTTTTCTCCTTTCTTTCCCAATCTTCTAACTGCTTCAATATTATTAATATCACAAGAAACTTTTAAATATGTATTTATTATGTTCATTATCATGTTTTATAGTTCGTGGTATGACTTTTCGCACTCATCCACACCAAATAAAACTAAGTTTTTACGTTTGGACTGTCTCTCAAAGTGGTTTAATTTTGTCTTTTGTTCCTCTATTTTTTTTCTCCAAAAGTTCATTTTTTAGTTCTAAATTGTTAAACTTTTCATTAAGGCTGCTTACTATAGTATTTTTAATGTCTTCTTTCATCTCTAGCATGTCTTGTTTTTGCTGTTTCAAATCATGTTGCATATTTAACAACATATTTTTTATTTCTTCCATGGTTGTTTTGGTCTACCCAGTGACCTCTCTCGGAAATAACAAGTATTTATTGTGACCCAGTAGATCACGCTATCTGTGCGTACTTAGTGGTTACGGTTGTTGTCGCTAGATGGCAGCGTCTAATCTATTGGTTACTCAAAACATGTCTGATCGAAATCAGCAACATTCCAAAAAGACAATCCGTGCGCAGGATACGAACTCGATTCACTTAGCGTGAGTTGACAGGCAACGTACACATTTATCCACAATGTCTGATATTTATATTGTCGAAATTGTTGGTCACCTGGCTCTTTCCAACAAAAAGTTCGTTAGAAATCCAGTAGTTTTGAAACGATTTAAAATTTTTATCATTAAGTATCACTTTGTGAAATTTAGATTTTTGTTACTTTTTTTAATTTGTTCGTATATCATATGAAGCTTGATGAGGTAAGTAGCAGTATTTGTTGTGAATAAATGATTTTTATCACTCACGAAACTGTCCCTGTCGCAATGTTTTGTCCGAGTTTTTAAGCTGTATTTATTTTAGTTATAGTCTATAGATTCTTATGACAACACTTCCACACACGTATTGCACCGTTTTAATCACTTTTATCATGCATTTGAGTAGAAACAGTTAATTTAGTTATTTTTAAAGAATTTTAGAGCAGGAGCACTATGTTTACTTGACAGCTAACGCCATCTACCTACCAGCAGTAGTGATAGATCATTTTTAAAATTGAAGAATTTCATTTTTTATCACGAACTTGTAAATTTTAATAATGAATATATAAAACTATCGATATAGTCAATAAAAATTCCACTACACAGCACTGTTAATAGGTTATTTTATAGATTTTCGACTGATTTTTATTAAAATTGATTTGTAAATCACCAAATCCTTTTCTGTAACTGAAAATGAACGTTTATTTACGCTTACCTCTCTTAATGTAATGGATATTTAGCCATGAACATTGGCTTTTGACCGTCCGACCGGCTGGCTCGTAAACCACATATTTCACAGATTTTATAGTGCATATCAACAGATTGCTTCACATGGGTACACGTAAACGTCCTATTAATAGGAATTTTCGCTTAAAATTCACGAAACACATATTAAAAACAAAAATTAAACTTTGTTTACAATTCACCTCTTGAGAAGTAGAAGATAAATATGGCGGATGGATAGCTGCGACAGAGTCGAATAGATGTTAAAGCGAGACAGCGATAGCCGCCATTTTGGCCGCCATTAAAATTAGTACGCGTTTCATACATTTGACGAAGATCATTTTTTTCTTAGGGAGTTGCGCCAGACTGCTAGTCACTAGTGTTGCAATGCAAAAGTAAGATCAGAGTTCTACCACAAAAAATTGTGTCATTTTTTGACAGTAGATCATAGAGAAATAATACTTGTTTTTCTTTGAACCATTTATAATAGGCAGGCAGGCTAAGATCTGAGAAATTAACGCCTCGTCATCAGTAAAAAAAAGGTCTAATGAAAGCTGAAGTTTTTTTTTTAAATTAAATTGGCAACATTGATTTTGCTGCCAAAAGCCGCCAAAACTTAGAGAATAGAATATATAGAGACGCCCTTAATATTCTATACATGCCTTGCTTATACAAAATCGATGTAGATATAAAAAACTACATTTTGTCTCTTTTTAACTAATGTGTAATGTCGTTTGAAGAAAGAGATGTCAAGATGATGTCTCTTGGTTTTTTTCTCTCTGGCAACATTTTTACATTTCCGTCAACATACTACCTCGCGTGCCATCCGCCATCTTCAGTGCCCGTGGTTTTACAGTACGTCATGTGTCAAGTAAACAAGAACATTGGATTTAGATTGCGATTTTTAGGACTAAAAACGCTCTCACTTCTGTTGTTTTGCGCAGTGAGTGTCAAGGGATACAAATTGAATATGCCTTCGTGTTCAATAATTCAGTGTGGTGCAAGGAAAAACACCAATCAACCTCATTTAACCATGCATAAGCTAGTAGCCGTATTTTATGAAAAACTTTATCATACTGTTATTTTTTCCGTATAAGTGTCCTTGTTTTATTTATATAATGAAAGTTCCTAAAAGTACATACAAATTATTTCTGATCTAAACCTCTATTTGCAAAATTTATAACATGTTTTGTTTACAATATTATTGACAATTTAAAATAGTGATGTCTTTTATTTAATAAGCTATCGACAAAGAACTATTATTTTTTTAGTTTGTGTTTAGGGTCCAGTAAAATATGTTAAAGAGACGATTCTGAAAATAAAACTCTAACAGAAATTAAAATAGCGAGACCGAGTACTTACCAAAACAATACAGTGTCATTCGTCATGCAGTAGGTGGTGGTTATTTAGCTCAGTCTTTTTTTTAATTTTTTTTTTATGGAAGGTAAAATCATCCAATGAAAAATCCCGCCCTTGGGCGGAGCGGGAAATAGTGTCAGACTCTTATTGACTAAAAACCTACCCTGTTTCTTCCCTGCATTGGATCCGGGGCTCTGGTATGCATTTTCATACCTCCCCAGAGCCCCAGACTAGGCCTCGACCCTACTGGGCCCCTACGGTTTGCTGACAACTCCTTGAGGCACGCGGGAACAGTGCGCGCCGTAAACGCCTTGGACTCGGTCCGGTCTGTTACCGGACCAACGGACAGCGAGCTACCCATTGCCCGCCGTCCGCAAGCCCGCGCCTACGGTGGCCGGAAATTTGGATCGGAATTACGGCGGCGGCTGCGGCATGAGCGCCGTTGCCTGATATCGATCGATGAGTCGTATTTAAATCTATAAAATATTTGTAGCATCAATTAATAAGGTTCGATAGATAAATTAGTGAAAGTGGACTATTATAAACAAGTGACATATTTATCTAGTGACTATATACACGGTTTATTAAGCTAAATACTGCAAAAATCAAGTGTTTCTGTGCCGGCCTTCTAGCATTGTATGCTGGTAAAAATCGGACGATAACTGTGTTGTTCGGTTGAATTGCTGACAAATATTAACATTCAGTGTCAATTTAACTATATTATCAGTAAATCTATACCAATTCAGTTTTTAAAACTCCGTTTAAAAAAATAATAAATAAACAAAAATAAAAATCTTCAATTACCCGTGAATTCAAAATTCTCAATCGTCAGTCGTTAATACCTTGTTTAATAGAAAAAGTTTTGCTACTGTGCGCCTAGAGAACCGTAATTTGAAAGCTAATATTAATGACCAGTTGGTCGAGCGCTGTCCGTATTGGATTTAGTACGAAATACGCGAACAGTCGCGAGCTCGAGACCTGCAGGATAATTGTACTTTTTCCATTTTTGAATTCTGTCTAATATTGATATCAATCACATAAAATTAATTTCTTTGAGAACATAACGTTTAGAAGAAAGGAAAGACGCTCTATGACAGAAATATCGTTTGATGGAACGAATGTAAGTAGTACAAAAGTAGATGGCAGCACCAGTAGTTTACCGAATATATCAGCTGATGATAATACTTTACTCATACAACAACTTAAGTTAAAAATAGAAGATCTCACCTCAAAACTAAACTCCGCAAACGAAGAGATAAATAATTTATCTTTAGAAAACTGCGAACTGAAAAAAAAACTTGAATGAAGTGATTTCAAAAAACGATGTCCTTAAAAAAGCAACATATAAACTCGCAAATGAGATCACTCCCAGAAAGAGTTCGCGATCGTCAACCTCACGTAACCGCTCTCATATCATCAAGCCTCCTAAACAACGAAGTGAAAAAACTCAAACTACATCGACACCGTTGCAACAAAAAACTACTTTAAACAGTGAGAGTACAAGTACGTCTCAAAACACATCGGCCCAAAAAGAAAAAACTAAAATTAGAGATAAGAAAACCCGAAAAAATAAGGTTTGCATTATTAGCTCCAATAAAATTAATAATAATGCAAACCTTATTTTTTCGGGTTTTCTTATCTCTAATTTTAGTTTTTTCTTTTTGGGCCGATGTGTTTTGAGACGTACTTGTACTCTCACTGTTTAAAGTAGTTTTTTGTTGCAACGGTGTCGATGTAGTTTGAGTTTTGGAACAGGGTAGGTTTTTAGTCAGTAAAAGTCTGACACTACTTCCCGCTCCGCCCAAGGGCGGGATTTGTCATTGGATGATTTTACCTACCATAAAAAAAAAAAAAAAAACATACAAATGTAATAATATTCGTACCGACTTTTAAATTGAGCGATTATTCAACAATGTTTAACTGGCGTATAGAAACTTTTAACAGTTTACTTTATTTGGATCTTCAGTCTCACAATTACGCCATGGTGTTGTACTCTAATCTGGACTTATTATACGACTTTACTATGTTTTCTAAATATGATAGAAATTTGAATAACCGAGGAATGAAAAACATTTTTAATAATTTACTGCTACTGGTCAACAACAACAAATCAGTTCAACCACAAGATAATGTAATTGATCTTAATTCAACCCAGTTTTTTCTCTAATAATAATTTATGTATTTTTCATCAAAATATTGCTAGACTCTTAAACAAGTCGGAACTTTTAACTATGTACATCCACGAATTGGCTAGCGAGCAAATTTCGATAGATGTTATATGCATAACCGAGCACTTTATAATGTCTGGTCAGGAAAACTTAAATTACTTTATTTACCGAATTATAAA
Organism: Leucania comma; assembly: GCA_958295575.1. Classification (NCBI taxonomy): domain Eukaryota; kingdom Metazoa; phylum Arthropoda; class Insecta; order Lepidoptera; family Noctuidae; genus Leucania; species Leucania comma. Next base: position 13,135,712 of record OY282468.1, read on the forward strand.
CTTGCAGCAAGTTATGCAAGAAGTAATAGAAAACGTGGTGGTTCCTGTATCCTAGTGAAAAACGGTTATGAATATAAAGAATTGCCGGAGATCATGAAGTTCTCTGTAGCGGGAATAATCGAGTGTTGCGCTATTGAACTCACGCAACAAGAGTTGGTTGTAATATGTGTGTATAGACCCCCTAAGCCTAAAAATTTAAATAAATTTTATGAAAATTTAGATGCCATTTTGAAAATGCCATGTATTAAAAATAAAAAAACTATTTATATGCGGGGATTTCAATATAGATATTTTAAAAAATTATCGACAAACTTCGGATTTTAGATATTTTCTCTTAGGCTACAATTTAAATTACAAATTAATGAAGCAACTCGACCTGCTAGCAATACTTATCTTGATAATTTTGCTCACAACTTTAAACAAAAATGTCACTACAAAGTAAAGGATTTTGGATTGTCAGATCATACAGCACAAATTATAAATGTGAAAACAAAGAAACCTCTTTTGGTAAAATCTTGGTACACTCTGCAAAGAGACACTTCCAAGAAAAATCTTGAAACTTTCAGAAATCATGTCCAAAGTATATCTTTTTGTGATGTATACAATACAGAAGATCCTGATGAATCGTATAATAACTTCATAGATATTTTTCAACTATTACACAATTTATGTTTTCCTTTTAAAAAAGTCACAATAAAATCAGAAAAAAAGATTACTTGGATGTCTCGAGGCATACGTATTTGTAGCAGAAAATAACGACATTTACTTTGGCAACAGAGGTTAAAACCATCTAAAGAAAATAAGACTTTATACATTAATTATTCGCGTAAATTTAAGAAGATTATCAAATTAACTCAGAAATCACAAAATAATTACTTAATTAATCAGTCCAAAAATAAACCTAAAACAGTGTCGCAAATAATAAACAACAAAAAAAGGGTAAAAAAACCTATCTCTCAAATAAAACACAATAATAGAGTATTAACTGAACCATATGACTTAGCAGAATCTGTTAATCATTTTTTCGTTGATCAAGTTGCTGAAGTATCACAATGTAAGTTTAATAATGTTTTATTGGAAAATCCGCACTCCATATTTTGACCACCTGCAGTTCCTCAAGATATTATAAGCATTATCAAATCTTTGAAAGATAAGAAAAGCTTTGGCTATGACGGTATATCTACAAAAGTCATAAAATATGTCGGTAGCGATATAGTTACCCCTCTAGCTCATGTAATAAACGCATGTATATCAGCTGGAAAATTTCCAGAAAAACTTAAAATCGTTAAGGTAAAGCCACTTCATAAAAAGAATGACAAAGATGAAATTTCAAATTATAGACCAATTTCCTTAATTTCCATTTTTACCCGACTGCGCCAGAAGGAGGGTTATGTTTTTCGAGAGTATGTATGTATGTATGTAAGTATGTATGTATAATTGTTTGGCACGCTCTGCAGCCTGAACGGCTCGATGGATTTTAGCTTGAGAGGTGTCGTTAGATTCGTATTTACTGTGAGAGTGACACTGGGTATATCAAAATAAAAAAAAAACAAAATGGCGGATTTGTAGCGCCAAATTCAAATGTTTGGCACGCTCTGCGACCTGAACGGCTCGATGGATTTTAGTTTGAGAGGTGTCTTTAGATTCGTAATTACTTTGAAAGTGATATCGTAATAAAATAAAACTAAAAAAATAAAAAAATAAAAAGCGGTAATTTAAAAAACTAAAAAACCCGACTGCTTTTCTGAGCAGTCATGAAAAAGCCCTAAAACAAGAAAATCTGGCAGTCGGGACCCATTCTAGAAAGTCAGCCGTCTAGTCAATAGATTGGAGTAATCTGCAATGTAATATAGGTATGTGCTCTCAATTCTAGAATGGGTTCCGACTGCCAGATTTTCTTGTTTTAGGGCTTTTTCATGACTGCTCAGAAAAGCAGTCGGGTTTTTTAGTTTTTTAAATTACCGCTTTTTATTTCCAAAATATTAGAAAAAGTAATCTACAATTTGATATATGCCTTTTTAACTAAATTTAATATTTTATGTACCGAGCAGAAGAGTTTTAGAAAGAATTCTAATATTAATATGGCTATTTTCGACTTTTTAAATATAATTTGACTTTAAAAAAGCGTTTGATCTAGTGGATAATGATGTGTTACTGAAAAAGTTAGCAGGCGTAGGTTTCACCCCCCATTTACTTAAGTTTTTTGCGAGTTATATGAGTAACAGGCAACAGTAGAATAGAATAGAATAGAATAGAATAGAATAGAATAGAATATAACTTTATTGTACACCAAGAAAGTTAATTAATCAATACTAAACTTAAATCTATGGGTACAATGGCGGTCTTATCGCTGAAAGCGATCTCTACCAGACAACCTTAGGATGGATCGTAAGAACTAAAATAAATACAGGGGGTAGTCTGCGGTGTACTAATAAGAAAATAAATAAATAATTATAAAACGAATATATATATATATACATACATATTATAAAATGTTACACAATTTCATAAAAAAAAAGGAAAGAAATAAGGTAGAGTTGGTGAAAGAAATAAATTAAGTAGAACCAGGATAGCATTAAAGAGACAGGAAATGGTCTTTAACCAAATTTTTAAAAGAACCTAGTGACTGGGCTTGCCTAATAGGTGAAGGCAACGCGTTCCACAAACGCACCGCCTGGATCGCAAACGACTTGTCGCAAAACTTAGTAGAATGCGAGGGCATCAAAAGTATGTCGACTATGCAGGATACAGATCAAAGGCCTATTATACTAGATCTGGCGTAAGTCAAGGAAGTAATCTAGGGCCCTTAGAATTCTTATTAATGATTAACGACCTACCAAATGTTGTACAAGATGCTAAGTGTTTACTGTTTGCCGACGACCTCAAGCTCTCTCTTCCCATAAAGAACACCAATGACTGCGAAAGACTACAGAGATATATAAACAGAGTGGTAACTTATAGTAAGAATAATCTCCTGGAGTTTAATATATCTAAGTGCGTGACCATCAATTTCTCGCGCTCACATACACCCATAAGGTATAATTATACAGTGGATGGGGTGTCCATGGAAAGGGTCACGAAAGTGAAGGACTTGGAGTTCAATTTTCCACTGAGCTAACGTTTCGTGATCACATAGTTAAGATATGAAAAAAAGCGTATAGGAATTTAGGATTTGTGCTTAGATTGGTTAAGACGCACAACATTACCAGCAGCAACATAAATAAAATTAAATACGTACATCAAAACAAAATGTTAATTACGTTCGATAACGACACCGGCGCAGATGAATTTATAAGCTGCTCGGCTTTTACTGACATGGGTTGGTATTGCCAGAAAACTTCCGAAGTAGGTGTGTCTTACGGCCTTATTAAAGCTATGAAATTAGACATATATTCTGATGAGGATCTCCGAAATAATCTTAGAAGTAGCGCTGAAATAATGTCAATTATGCGGTTAAATAAACGGTGTTCGGATAACCCTAATGGCAACGGTTGGACTCCGAGTGAAACAATACGCTTGGGGTTTAAAGGATCTTCTTGTCCACCGTATGTCTATATCTACAATTTGAGAATTCCAGTCGAACAATTTATATTCCCTGTTACTCAGTGTGCTAATTGCTGGAAATTTGGTCATTTGAAGATAAGATGTCCATTGAGGAAACCTGTTTGTCCAAAATGCTCACAACACCACGAAAATTGCATAATCACAGCATTTACTTGTGTGAATTGTTCAGGGTTCAGGCATATGGCATTCGATAAAATATGCCCATATTTTAAGAAGGAAAAGAGGCTTAGAAACTTAATGTTGGAATTTAATTGTACCTACAGGAAAGCTCGCACTATATATGTCCCCCTTCGCCTGACAACGTTTCACAAGTGAACTTACCTATAGTTTCACTCCTGAAGTCAGCCATACTCATACAGTGACTACCGCAAATATTAGTTCTAGTGTAACGCAGCCTCCGACTCGTACAAATAACGATACAACCTCTCAGGTACGTGATCCAGGTACAGTTAATTCAAAAACCAAGCCTTTACCCAAGCGTAGCTCCAAGAAGCAAAATCGTCGACCAGCGATTCCAGCACTTACACACAGCAGAGGACATAACGTGGCATCAAGTTTCCGACTCTTCTGATTCTCCAGAGTATATTATTGATACACCTAATTTTGTTCAAGTCTTCTAACAATTTAAACTTTTGGCATTTGTTAAAAAAAAATAAAAATATTATAACAAGTAAAGAATCCTTCCAGATTAAAGTACAACGATCGATTTCTATATTTTCCGAATGGCTGACTCATAAAATTGTAAGTAGTTTATCTATTGATTCGTTATTTGATTTATTTATTAAAAATGGCTAATAACAATAATTATATGAATTTGAATATTAAACAATGGAATTGTCAAAGTATAAGACCCAAATCTCGTCCACTTGAATTGCACTTAAGTCAAGAAAAAATCCACATTGCCGTATTGAGCGAGACTTGGTTGGAACCCGATATCTATTTTAGAATTAGTGAATATAATACGTACAGACTGGACAGAGAAGATGGCTACGGTGGCATTGCAATTATGACTCACCGTTCTGTAAAGTCTGTTGTTTGTACAACGAAAAGCTGCAACCCTGGTATTGAATTATTACATATTAAAATTTTGAATTGTCAGCATATTGAGAATATTATTTCCATATATTGCCCTTCGACTGTATATACCACTCAAAGTCATTGGGACGCAATATTTTCTATAGGAAACAGTAAAACACTTATCTTGGGAGATTTTAACGCGCATCACTCTATTTGGTCTCTAATAACTGATCGACGTGGCTCGGAAATATTTGACTCCATGTTAGATTACAATTTTATTCATTTAAATGACGGTAGTTTTACTAGAATTAGGATGGTTGACGGAGTACTTCAACAATCTAGTCCTGATATCTCGTTTGTATCTTCTGATATATCCTTGTTATTTAATTGGAAACCTACTAACGAAACACTGGGTAGTGATCATTTGATTATTAAATTAAACTTAGTACCTACTTACTTTTAACCGTGAATATCAAAGTAAAAGGAAATTTAAAAAATCTGATTGGGCTTCAGCTTCATACACTAAATATATAGACGAATATTTACAAAATTGCGTTTTGCCCCAAGATCTTCAGGATTTATATGACCTTCTATTTAATATTATGCAAAAAGCTGCAGACAAATATATTCCCTACATTAAAATCCCTCGAAATGTTTGCAATACTTTCAAACCAAAACCATACTGGTCTCCTGAGTTGTCCAAGGCTGTTGCAGAACGTCGCTTGGCCCTTGCAAATCTGAGATCTTGCCCCTCTTCTAGAAACTTAGATATCCTTAAAGAAAAAATTAGTACTGCTCAAAGACTTATTCGTGGAGCTAAGTGTAAATCTTTTCAACAGTTTTGTTCCCCTGTAGACGAAACCTCTTCAGCATCCGAAATGTGGCATAAAATGAGGTGGTTAAAAGGTCAGCAAATTCCTAATGCCAGTGTAGATAAAGAAAAAGCTGAGCGCCTGCTAAGCGACCTTACTCTAGATTTTGTTTGTCCTTCGCAACCTACTTTTAATTCTAATAACACAGCGTTGGAGTCGTCAATATCAATGCCAGAATTAGACAGCTGTATTAAAAACACTGACCCAGCTCCTGGGTCAGATCAAATTTCAAACGTATATTACTTTTGATATATAACCAATGTTTTTCTTTCGGTTTTGTTCCTTCACAGTGGCATCAAATCAAAATAGTTCCAATTCCTAAACATAGTAGTAGTTTATCTTCATCTTTTCGCCCTATCTCCCTAATATCTTGCGTTTGTAAAATTTTACATGCTATTTTGGCCAAACGTATTGAATGGTTCTTTGAAAAACAATGTCTTTTTCCAGAGGATATGGTGGGTTTTCGTAAAGGACGATCTTGTCTGGATAACTTACGCGGTTGGTTTCTGAAATTCAACTTGGATTTTCCAAAAATATGGTTACAGCGGCGCGCTTTATAGACATCGAAAGCGCATATAACAATGTTGATATTCCTTGCTTGTTACAAATTTCAGATCAGTTTGTAGTTGGATCAAAAATCTGCACTTATCTATGGTCTTTTCTATCAAATAGATGTCTACAAGTGGCGACATATGATAGCGCTTTGGTTAGATGGACAGGCCGTGGGTTGGCTCAAGGAGACCCATTGGCTCCATTTTTATTCAATATTTCAACTCTAGATATATGTAAGAACGTTGAACAGGTTAATATATTATCTCAATATGCTGATGATTTTGTTTTGTATTCCACAAACAGTCATTTAGATTTAGCGTTTGAAGACCTTCGGTCTGGTCTACGATGTACCAAAGTATTAATTGAAAAGCTAGGTTTAAAAATGTCTACAAATAAAACTAAGATTTGTGTTTTTAAAAAGGGTTGTTTTAGGAGGTCTATTGACTTTCATTTTGACGATGTCTCAATTGAAGTAGTTAATTGTGTTATGGGTCTGTGGCTGGATAGTTCATTAAGATGGGGCAAACATATCAATGAAGTTTCACAGAAAGTAATGAAATTCATTAATTTACTTAAAGTCTTATCCGGTCCAGGATGGGGACTGCATCAAAAACACCTTAGACGTTTATACAGGAAAAGTTTTTAACCAGTGCGCAAATTTTGACATAATAAACTTGAATATATTTTAATAAACACGTATTTTTTATTTTGATATGTTTCAATAGTAAAAAATTAAGTTAACGCTTACGAGACTTGTTTACTCAGAAATTTATTTTATGGACGTCGCTTGCCAGTCCGTCGACTGGTCGCCCGATTCACGCCGCGCGTCGACCGCTCGCCTGACGCGCCAGCTGGTATCAGAAGTACTCACGCGCGCTCGCTCTATGCGACGGTACCTAGTACGCGGTGCGATTATTGACCCCAGTTTAGCGATACAATCACAGAAATCTTAAAAACATAGAAGCGGCATGGGGGCGTGACCGAGTCCGCGGCACAAGCACTACATGGGCACATACCGGCAAACGGCCTGTCATTTATAAACTTGCGAGATCGCGAACGTTTTCGTAAATAAATTTAGAATGCCGTGTTGTGCAGTGGTTTCGTGCAAGAATCGAAGCGATAAAAAAAGCCTGGGTCAACAAGGAATCTCTTACCATGTGTAAGTACAAGTTTAATAGTATATTTATCTTTAAAATCAGGAAAAACAACAAATCTTGTAATATCCCTTACTTTTACTACGTTATTTTTATTTTCAAAGATCAAAGCGACTTTATTATTGTTACAGTAAATACATTGCTTTTTAACGACTACCGAATTTTGACGCTCAATAACTGGACCAGCAATGTAAAAATAACATAACGATACTTTATCAGTGCGGTATATTTCATAATACGGCCGCTGTTTGACGCGGTGAGCTAGTGCTGTCCGTAATGTAGGTAAAAATGTAGACTATCGATAACACTATCGATTGTTTGGATATCCGAAGTGAAATAATGTATTTTTATTTATTATTATTTTACAGAGTAGTTGAGATATACGTAAGCAACTGTCGTAAAGTAAGTTGTTTAAATTATAAGTTAATAGTCCGTGGTCTATTTTTTGGTTTCGGATGTAGTATGTTATGCGTTATCTTGGTGTTATTTCCTTACTTTTTCAGATTTTGATATTTTTTCTTCCTTCTGTCTTTAAAAGCTTCGAATGCGCTATAATAATGGGCTATAAATATGACTCAGAATATATTACCGACTTTTGCTTAAAATAAGACAACATTTTCTAGCTTTTTATTTGTTGTGCATGGGTGTGTGTTGTATTTTATATACTAAACAAGCTCTGTACTATTTTTTTTGTCTAACAAAAGCCTTTTACGTGGTGAGGTTTAGCAGTAGCTTAGGTAAAAATTAAAACTAAAATGTTATTTTATGTTTACAGTTTCCCGAAAGACGCAATTTTAAAAACGCAATGGATTGATGCCACTGGAAAACCAACTAATTGGTTCCCTACAAAAAACAGTACCATATGCTCAATTCACTTTCAACCAGAAGTTTCAGCCTCTAAAGAAAAGACACAGACTTTTTGAATGGGCAATCCCTAAATTAAGACTAGAACTTATTTTTGCAGAAGTGAGTTAAAGTTTTTTTTTTAATAACTGAAAGCTTTTTCATGTAATAATTCTTAATAATATTAGTTATTAAACTTTTCAGGATTATATAGAAGCAGGACCAGCCCCACCATCCGTATCACCAAGACCTTCTGATCTAAAGTGTTACGTAAGTAAACATGCATCTTTTATTTGATAGGTCAAATAAGTTAACTTATATCTTTTTTTTTTTTTTTTTTTTTGGTGGTGCGTAAAATCATCCAATGACATCTCCCACCCTTGGGCGGAGCGGGAGATAGTGTCAGACCCTTACTGACTAAAAACCCACCCCGTTCCTTCGTGGCCTTAGATACCAGGGCCGGGCTTTCCTTTCGGAAGCAAACCCTTGGCCCCAGTAGGCTTCGACCCTGCCTGCCTGCAGCTAGCAGGCTGGGTCTCTACGGTTTGCTGACAACTCCTTGAGGCGCGCGGGAACAGTGCGCGCCGTTGACGACCTGGGCTTGGTCCGGATGTTTACCGGACGGTCGGACAGCGAGCTATCCATAGCTCGCCGTCCGCAAGCCCGCGTCTACGTTGGCTGGAAATCAGGATCGGAATCGGAATCCCCGCGGCGGCTGGGCCTTGTGGGCCGTTGCCTCTCGCGTGCGGCCTCCTCCTTTGCTAGCATTACTGCTTCGCAGAAGGAGGCGACCGCCTGCCATCCCTCCTCGCTTCGGACCATGGCCCGTACCAGGGCCTGGCGCGAGAGATCGCCGGTGCCGATCGCACTCACGAGAACACGGCGATGCTCTGCCCAAGCGGGGCACACTTCGACCGTGTGCTCCACCGTGTCCTCCGGGCAGTCCACGCAGTGGTGGCACCCGGGCGTCGGTTCCGCACGAATCCGGAACAGGAACCTCCCGAACTTACCGTGTCCGGTGAGAACCTGGGTCATGCGGAAGGTTAGGACGCCGTGAGGTCTTTCCAGCCACGCCTCAAAGAGGGGCCTTACTGCCATAATTAAGGCGTGCCCAGCACTGGGTTGCGACAGTCGCAGTCGCCATTTCACCATGAGATCCCGCCGGAACTCTTTCCGCCATACCTCGACTTGTCGTGGCAGGGGACTTTCGCCCCGGCGTTGCATCTCCACGCGCTTATCGTGCATGTGTGCAAGGACTGTTGCCTCCAGATCCCATGGTGGCAGGCCAGCAAGGAGGCTTGCCGCTTCGCAGGACACCGTGCGGTATCCCCGCACCATGCGTATGGCCATGACCCTCTGAAGTTAACTTATATCTGACTCTAACTTCCCCCCTTGTTTAATTTGCAATTACAAAAATTGTTACATTGTATTTTTTTACGATTGTTAAATATCATGTGTTCTTTTAGCAACAATTAAAACCGTCAAACGAGGAATCTGAAAAACCGCCTATAAAATGTATATGCCTTAGCAGTCGTCAAAAGGAAGAAGAAAGTCAAGAAACCCAAAATCAAGATTTGGTATAAAGTTTTTAAAATTATAATTACACTATAAAATTAAATATTTAGATGTAACACTGTTTTTTTTTTTTTCAGAAACCAGTAGACGCTTCTGATAACATACAAATATTAGAAACACCTCGAAAACGTAGACTGCGCATCAAAATTACTCAGCAAGAAAACCTAATAAAAAAGCAAAGATTAAGGAAGAAATGTTAAGGAAGAAATTTCAATGCCTGTTTTGACTTTTAGTTCTACACATTGTATAATGGTAGCCAGTCTATCGGTATTTTACAGGATGCATTTTGAAATTGCATGACTTGATTTCGCCATCACCTTTTTCTGACGTTCGGCGAGTTTTAACAACACAAGGGTTACGTTGGTAAAATCTCTACGGTCCAAACTAAGCGTTTCGCATCGTCGTTTATACCGCTTATATCGAAGGACTAGAACAATTTACCTGCTACGGTCTTCCCGTCTGATTATAGTTTAGGTGTCTTCAAGATTAAAGTGAATAATAGGCTCAGTGCGTTTCACCATTAACGATTGCATTTCTGCTTACCATCAGTTGAGATCGCAGTCAAACACTAGTTAAGTTATATTATTTAAAAAAAAGCACAATAAACGAGCTATGAGCTTGAAATTTGGTTATAATGTTTTTTCGTCAGTTTAAATAGATGAGGCCGGTATTACGTATGTTTTTTCCTGAGAAATTAGTAAACCTGTTTTTTTTTAATTTTTATTGTTTTATTATTAATATATAATTTTTTGAACATACCGGTTTTTATTTCATTTGTTTTTGGAACCCCAAAAAAAAAATTGCATAAAAAGAAATGAAAATATCGATAACTTTTCTATTTAGTCAAAAACTAGCGTAAATGTAAAATAAATTGCTTTTGCACAGCACATTGATGTTTATATGTGTGCGTAAGTTATACGGTGCATGGAAAATACACGATGTGCTAAGGACGATAAGGTTTATAATTGACTGTGTAATATGGTCTGATTTATAATTTGCGGGAGTGTGCGCGACTGTGTAATTATTGTGGCATATGTAGTGGTGTCGGTGGTGGTAGGGACAACTGGAGACATCGTGTTCCAATACATTTTTCATTACGTAACGTATCTCTCCTTTCCGAAATCTGTGGATACAATTTTTTAAGTTTAGACTGTGTAAAGTTATTTGTAAACGTAATTCCAATTTATCCTTCATACTTTCATGGGCTTAGGACCATCAAAATGCAGAAAATAAATCATAATAAATAAGTAAGAAAGTAGGTAATACGTTTTAATCCATTCAAAATAAAACATTTAGGTATGATAGGTATTTAGACATGGTACAATTTAGATTGAAACAATTGCATTTTGGCGTATTTAAAAAATTGTGGTGTGATTTAAAAGGCTCGACGTGGTGCTGGGTCTGGGTCATGGAGTTGTTGTACCGGCTGAAAGTGGTATGGATGGAGTCCGGCTGTAATTAGCAGCTTCCATACTGCGCTTTGGCTAACACCAAAACGTCGTTCTGCGTCGTAGGTACTGGCTCTTGGATTGCGTTCAAAAAAATCGGCTTCGACTGCCAGTCGAGGTCTGCCAGACCCTTGTGCGTGGCTCGGTGTTCTGAACTGGCCGTGATCAAGCAGCCTTTGGTTAGCTGCTAAAATTGTCCTCTCATTAGGGACCGTAGTATTGAGGATCCCTTGGGCTCGCATACGAGGTACGCTCTCCCTTTCGTATCTTCTTCGTGCTGCTCGTAAATTTTCGTTGCTTAACAAATACACTCGCACCATTTCATAATACTCGCGGTGAGTAAAATGAGACATTGTCACTACGCTAGTCTAGTACGCGGCACACGCGCAGGGACGGCGAAGGGCGCGAACGTCCGACCTCGGCTTCCGTAAGTGACGTACTGCATGTGCATGCGTTTTGTTTATCAAACGCCGGCGCCGCATGCCCCCGCACCCCCGTCTCGTGCGCTGGGCGTGGTCCAGCGGCCGGCGGCCTTCGCGTTTTCATTCATGCTCATTCATAGTATTACTATTAAATTATATCAATGTCTTGCTTATTTCAAATTGGGACAAAGTGGAAAAATGAGAAAAAAAAAAGTCATAAACTAAAAATGGAAATGTGTTCTATTGCTTACACTGAGCCACCAAAAAAAATTTACGCTGTGGTTAAAAAATTTTCCTGTATATTTCTTTAATTCGTAGCAGAATTGATTATGCCAGTTTCTTGTATGACAATAGTTGTAATTCTAAACTATTAAAACTCGATAGGGCTCAAAATCAAGCACTGCGTGTCGTAGGCGGATTTATAAGAACTACTCCGATACACGTCATGGAAAGCGAGCTATGTCTTCCCCCACTTCATATTCGTAAGAGATATTTAGCTATTAAGTTTCTGTTAAAATCAAAGTCTTTATATAATAATAAAACTATTAAATCACTAGAAAATCTCTCACTTGTGACCGGTTCCAACTATTGGCTGAACAAGAAGCTGCCATTACTGATTGATATTCTTGCACAGTATGACAGTATGCTTCAGTCCCAATACACTCAAGCGTTCAACTTGAAATGTTCTCACTTGACAGGTGGATTAGTATTATTGATTTGTCTACTATAATATTTGATAAAATTCTTGGCATATCGCAAGCTAAACGCTGCTACAGTATCGTACAATTAAAACACCTTTGTATAAAATATATCCGAGAACAATATTTAAATTTTCATACAATTTTTACTGATGGCTCCAAAGACAAACAAACCGAAGGCGCTGCCTATTTGGACCCCATTCTTCTTAACCAAATGAAGATTAAGATTGATTCAGATATTTATATTATGCACATTGAGTTGATAGCAATATTAGAAGCTTTATCCTATATTCTATCAATTAATGGCGATAAATTTGTGATTCTGACGGACTCCAAAAGTTCGCTGCAGCATTTGGCTCGGCATACTTCTCACATGCGAGGTAATCCTATAGCCTACGTCATATATAAATTGCTCTTAAAACTACATTCCAGCTCCAAAACGGTATGTCTTCAATGGATTCCGTCCCATGTGTAGTTAGAAGAAAATTATATGGTTGACCTACTCGCCAAACAAGCGTGTGTTGAGGGAGTCCCCATGAATATTACCCCTCTATATTCAGATTACTTTGGAAAAGCAAAAATAAAATGTTTAGAACTTTGGAAGGAATATTTTAACAAAAGATCAAAAGAAAAAGGGATATGGTAACGAACTATCCAGCCAGAGATTTCCCGGGTTCCATGGATTGACTGTAATCTCAATAGGAATTTAATAACTATAGCTGTAAGACTTCGCTCCGGACATATTCCATCAAATAAATTTAACTATTTGATGAAGAAAGTTTTGTCTCCGAATTGTGATGACTGTGGTGTGATTGATGATGTATTCCATATCTTGATGGAGTGTGTTCGGAATGAAAATACGAGGATCAATGTTTTTGGACGATGTAAAAAATATGATATTGGCATTTGAAATACTATCCTCGCTTCTCCAATGTCCGATAAAGCTAAACAATTGTTTGAGTTAGTCTTAAGGTAAGTTTTTTGTGTTTTCTTTACTGGGCGACGTGGTCGCTAAGCGACAAAGCCCATTAAATAAATAAATAAAAAAGTATTTTGATGCTGAAAACAGTATTTTGTTTACTTTATTTTTGTTCAACAGTAAAAAGTATAATTTAGTGAAAAACAGTATAATACTGTTTTTAACAGTATAGTTGGTAACCCTACTTTCACCCCTAGGGTAACAATGTATATTCGGGCACAATGGAAATGTAAAAGATTGTCAAATAAAAACACATTGCGAAGGGTTTACAAAAAAACGAAACGTTTTATTTTATTAGAAATTTAAATCAAGATAATAATAATATTATACTGTCTAGAAAAATGTTGACAACCCCTGAATCGCCACTTTAAGGGCCGGAACACATAGCCGGGTTGCGGCGCTGCGTCACAACGCGCTTATGTGTTCCGGCTCTAACAGCGATACTTTGTTTACATTTCTAATCTCGAATTATATCTCTAAGTTTCGCTTATATACGCCACTAAAAACTGGCGAACACGAGCCGTCACTAGAGCATTATAACAAATTATTAATACATTTTATAAATCTACAGCTGGTACGACTGAATTGGTGGTAAAATACATATAGCCAACTATATAATTGTCGATGCTTTATCTAGTTTGCTCCTGTTTGAAACACTGGGCGCTCACAACAATCTGACAACAGTTTTTACAAGCTACGGTCATATGTGCAGGTCTAACCTGAAGTTATTAACGTTTTTTGTGCACTGTTACGTTAAATTATGTAAATCAAGGGTACTCAGTGTCGTGGATGGACATCAAAATATTTAATAGTTCGACTATTGATTGTAGTATATACACCGTTAAATTTTGGTCGTTTTAATCCCGTCGGAGGGTCGATTCGGTAAGATAAAATTAAAAAAATAAAGTACGTTTTTTTCTATAACTCGAATTAATTCACGCATGTACGAAATTAATTTCTTTAAGTAAACGTCAGCTGAGCGAGGCCAATGAACTGTAGGTAGTTAGTACGCAACGACCGACAGCTACTTACAAAGTCATTGACTCGTTTACTTAAAGAAATTAATTGCGTACATGCCTATAATAATTCGAGTTTTGGAAAAAAAAGTACTTTATTTTTTAATTTTATCTTTACAAATCGATAAGTATTTCATGTACCGAATCGACCCTCCACGGGATTAAAACGACTAAAATTTAACGGTGTAGACTGGCAGTTCTCACAAATTAAATGAAGTAATTGTGAAGCTAGCTGTCAATCCATTGATATTTTTTAGATTATCTAGAAATTCTCATGGACGACCTCCGCCCTAGGGGCAGATAAGAGTTTTGTCAGAATATTTGGTACTGACTAAAATCACAGTATTGTGTGCTTAAGACCTTTTTGCTGGGATACTAAAGTGCTTGCGTATTTCATCTTCATGCTTCCCCGGTCATGAATGGATGATGCCCACATGAATTCATGTGGACTCTGACACCCTCTGCGGCCGCAATCCCTCTAGAGAGGCACCCGAGGGGACGGTGCACCATCTCAGGCCATTCTCTGTTCAGGCAAAAAAAAATTCAAGCCTGCACGCCTCCGGCGCCCGGTAAGTTTACTACGGATAAGTAGGGGAAGGTTGAATTCTACCGCCTTTTCAACCGCCTCCTTAGTCACTAGCAATTTCCCAAAAAAGCTTCCGCTTAAATGCATCTAGTTTTTATCATTTTTATATTTCATAAAATAATAATATACTTTTTATGCTTTAATTTAAAATCGTATAAATATTATGAATGAAATGAAACCTCACTTCACAGTCACTTCACCCAAACATCCTTCTTTTGAGTACCCCTGGTACAGATTTTCGACAATAATTGCAACTATAATGCACTAACATTACACAATATTAAGGCATTTGTATCACACAGCTGAATATAATTTATGTTAGTTTATCACATATAAAATCACCAGCCACCCATTGCGCTGTGGGTGACATTAGAACACTGTAGGTAAGATACACATCAAAATTTTGAAAAGCATATATTTTCTATTTCACACGTTATTACTGTAACATACATTCGTACATAGGTACGCACCCAATTCATAAATTTACCTAATTCAATATAATTAAATATTTAGGTACTACGAAAAAATCGTACAAGTAAAAACGGAGTTATACCTATAGTAGGGTCTCGTTAATCTAGCTTTTCAGTACTTCAGCACACCTACTTAGCATATTATTAAAATAGTTTTTAATGATGAAAAGAACAATCAAATTAGGCTATTGCGTTCAATTGTAAAAATTGAAGTGTCTTACTTGCTTATTTTATGCAATTTCGTGTTTATAGCTAATGTAAAATTTTATGTAAGTAAGTAATACCTATCTTAGTTTTTATAACAATTAGTAATCCGAATATTCCAATACAGCGGAACGTCCTGTTTTTAATAGTGCTGGATTAATGAGACCACTGTGAAGTATCCGTATTTTTTACTGATTAATATTGTTGCTGATAATAATGAAATAAGTAGCTGTACCTATAAATAGAAAGATGTTAGATAAATTATAAAACCAAAGAGTATTTTTTCATAAAGTATGCAATATACTATCTACTTGCTACTACGTTGCTCGCAATATTTTGTCCTTATCAGCTATAAAAACCCATTTTTGTGTTTGGCGATCGGACGCTAGCTCGACGTGTCAAGCAGACATTATTACTGACATCATAGTCTGTATTTGTTACCTAAGCTTGGGTATCATTTGAATGTCAATACTAAATTATTTATAGTAGACATAAACAAGTACCTTGAAAACCAGCTGACAAAATTAATTCACTAAATACCTACAGAACCCCTAAAAAGGAGCTAAAGGTTTTTAAGACTCAGGAGCTACTCCATATCTCTTATGATTATGATTGGGGTGATCGTAAGCATGAACACCTAAAAAGTGAAATGCGCTAGCAGCCAATACACAAGTATTTACTTATACAAAAATAATAATAATATAATAATAATAACTGACTGGCCTGTTGGTCTAGTGGTTAGTAGCCCTGACTGCTATGCCGGAGGTCGTGGGTTCGATTCCCACCCAGGACAAATGTTTGTGTGATGAGCACGATCATTTGTTCTGTGTCTGGGTGTAATTTATCTATAAAATGTATGTATTTAGTAATATATAAGTATGTCTATCAGTTGTCTAGTACCCATAACACAAGCTCTGCTTAGCTTGGGACTAGACGACTTTGTGTGATAGTATGTGTGATATTATTATTATTATTATTATTTATTATTATATTCCAGTAGAATATAGTACAAATGTTCGATATTTTCCTCTTAAAATCATATCAATTATAATCGTCTCCAGTTACATAAAGTATTTGATACTAAAGGGTGGTTTATTCCAGAAGTGCCCACTCGTTAGACAATATTAGGTTAGAGGAGATTTTTGGAAAAATAAGTAACAATCCCCACCAGATGTAGTTGTTTTTAAATTATAAGACAAAAATGCGGTATTCAACTTAATTAGGTACACATTTAAAACAATTCATAATGAAATTAATCATTTTAATCTATATTTACAATAATAGGTTTGAGAGGAGATACTGCTGATGCTGCTGGAACTACTGGGATTACGAGGGTGAAATTTTGCACAAGGTTTCCTTTTATGACGTGGGTGAGCACTAAGGAGGATTTTCCAAAATTTACCCCTTAAGAGGATGAAACAGGGGTCCCAAGTTAGTACGAAGAAAACTATTTTCACGTGTGTGAAGCCGCTGGCAGAAGCTAGTGTTGACTTATTTACTTTCCTAATTAAAGCTATTGATTTAATAATTTAGAAACAACTCCATCTGGTGGGGATTGTTACTTAATTTTCCAATAATTTGAGGGGATTTCAGAAAAAAAAATACCCCCACTGGTGGGGATTAAAATCTTATTCATACAATGCCATTCAAATAAGAATAGGAACGTCAATTACCTTCTTGGTCAAATGTGACTTGAACGTCAATAACGCCTTTTTTACTTTGTTTAATCGAGTCTTAGTAAAATTTATGTGAAGTAAAAATCGTTATTGTTCAATCTAAATACATAATTAGTAAAAAGAAATGATCTTTCTTATTTTCATTGTTTGTAACAATTCGCCTTCTTCCATTTGCCACTACTCAGACACTTCACATAGCGACGCAGATATGAGCAAAATTGAAGAACTAGATTCTTATTAAAGTTTTTTTGGTAATGATTCCTAAATTTTAAATTAAAAAATATATTGTTTGGCACACCCTACCTAACCGATCTGATTTGACAGTTATGGCGCTATAACATGGTGCTACGTCGAACCTATTCTTATTTGGATCGCATAGCACATACTTACATAAGGAGTTTTAAAAAGCATGTCAAACTTCGCTGCACCAGGTGTAAATTAAAAATAAATTATACAGCAGAAGTACCTACCTGCCTAACTGCTGATATTAACTACAAGCTGATAATATATTAATTGCCATGCACGGAACAACACGGTTTATGAAAGAAAGTTATTTTCTGACACCAGAATAGCAAAATGTAAAAGGAGAATGGGAATCAAAGTATGCTCACCCGCCAAAAGTCATTAGGTATACAATTAAATAGGCACCAGTAGAAATACAAATATCTCACTAACGAGTTATTTTTAAATATAACACGTCTTATTTATTAGTCCGTTCGAAGTTACCTACAGCGTCCTTAATAGTACTAGTATCCTATCTAATCGTTATCACACTACCTACACATCTTAATTTATTATTATTGAATTCATCTTATTGCTGTTGGCGGGTTTAAGGGAATGATTGCTTCATAATTTTCCTTTAATCTAGCAATATTAACATAAGCAACTTAATTAACAAGTAATGCGTAGGTACTTTATGTAATTCACAATCGCTTTCATCTTTCATAGCAAAATATTTAACCTATTCTTAGTAATTGATACAGTAGATGTGGACGAGTGTTAGTTGTACTTATAAAAAATGTATACCATTCAAAACATTTTGTTCTAGGATCGTTTCTGCGCCCACTTCAAGTCGTCAGCTCGGGGTTTACAACCAGTTACTGCTTCTATCATAGTCTCTAGGATAGACCAGAAGTGAAGTAATTCCAAAGGCCAGTTGAGCCAGCCTGTGGTGATGCAAAAGTAAGTCTCGTGCGGCGCTACATGGTGAATACGATGATGACGACGTGGCAAAACTATGTGCCATTCTTGTAACCATACCACCCACACTGGTAAACCAAAGTACGTATGGGACCATTTGTGGATCTGAAAAACAGTTTATTCTTCTAAATATATAAAAGCGAAATACCACTCACAGATTAATCACGAAATCTCAAAAACTATAATACCTACAAACTTAAAATTTGGCAAGTAAGTTCTTTATAAAGTGTAGACATCCGCTAAGACGGATGAATGACGGATTTTACGAAACTCTACCCCTAAGGGGGTAAAACAGGGGTTGGAAGTTTGTATAGAGAAACCATGTGCGTGTGAACTGAGGGACCATACTTGCGTTTCGCAAAATAAAAATCTAAGGATTTAGTAAAAATATTAAAACAATAAATTGTAAAACAGGTCTGGGAATTTGTAAAAATATACATGAAAAAATACAGCCCTTAAAGTGGGGTCCTTCAGTCCTCACAGACCATCATCGAGATCTCGAAAAGTATATGGAAAATTGAAGTATTGTGACTACAGACATTTAGTTAAGAATTTGTAAAGATATTTACAGAATTTCAGACCACAAAGTTCTAAAGATAAAAAATTAAACTGGGGTCCCTCAATCCACACAAGAGACAAAAATATTTTAGCGAATATAGCCCACAAATTCTTTCTTTTTCTAATGAACATGTACTAGCTGCTAGGTGAGAGGAATATCAGGAAGTCTAACGTATTCAACTTTTAGTAAAAAGTCCCTTCTAAATAATAGGTATCTAAAATTGTGTATTACCTCTTAGCTGAGTTAATACATTTTTCTAATCCTATGAAAGTAGAAAGAGTAGTGTGACCACATAATTATACAAAATGTAGACAGTACTCATTTAATAAAGCATTATACGAAATAAAAACAAAGGTTGTACAGGTATTTTAACATTATATTACATGGCGTATGTGTATTAAATACAAAACTATATTCTATTCTATACAATATATGTATGTATATTGTGCTTAGTTACAGTTTAGACTGATGATGAATTTATTATAATCAACTCATATATCAACTGTTACACTTAAATGAATTCCTTTGAACTATCCATCTTCTGAATTTATGAGGCTTTCAATTAAATAAATTATTTAGTTCATACTTACTAATGTCAATGTTAAAAACCTAAAAGAACGATTTTTTTTTTAGTTAGATACGGTAATATTTGCTAAAATATGTTTGTCCCTTGTGTGGATTGAGGGACCCCAGTTTAATCATCATATATTTTTGATCTTTGGTATTTTGTGGTCTGAAATTCTGTCTTGGTTTTGTAATAAGAACACATTTGACTGTAACAAACCAAAATCTTTTGGTCTTGGATCAAACCTACTAAAGCATTTTTTTTGTAATAAAACGGTTACGGTACTAAAATATTATGTCGTATATTTATATCCATTTTTAAACGATTTTTAAATGGAATAACACACGATAATATAATCAAAGTTAACCACAAATATATTATTATTATCTGACCCACAGAACAGAAGAATGTAGTTAGAAGTCGTAAGTAGGCGGGGCGCGCGTACCCCGAGCTTTGCGATGTCCCGCGTACGCTGTTACGTGCTTGCTACGCGCATGCGCCGCGCACGTCAGTCTTGTTACGGTCGCCACGGTGATAGTAACTAGATAAAAATATATAAAAATGCCCTGCTGTCTTGTTTTAGAGTGCAAACACGATAGCAGAACCAAGAATTTATCAAATGGTGGTATATACCATCATCGGTTAGTCCGGATTTACTTTATTTTGATTATTTTTGAAAAACAAGATCTTAATAAAAAAGAAATAGAAGTTTACTTTATTTTGTGATACATAAGGTCTACTTTCAAAAAATACTCTAGAACATTCAACAAATGTCACTGTTAGCTGCTCAATTAGAGCTTACCACTATCAATAGTGAGTTACCGATATTGTAAAATTATAATGTTCTTTTTTGTATCGGAAAAAAATACCCAAGTGCGTCGACAAAATTATAAATGTACACAATTTTTTATTTTAGCTAAATCACTCAAAAATAAAAGTTAAACTGGGTTAAACATCCGATGGGTTCGAAATGTATCTTTCGTGTTATCTTGTAACTTTATATTTCCTAACGATCAAGTTAGTAAAGAAAAATGCATCGATGTAACTGGAAGGCAAAAGTTTCCTGAAAAACTAGCATAATTTGTTCAAATAACTTTGAAAGACCAGATTATTTAATTAAAACGGAATGACATACCATACCGACACAAGAGTGCCAAAATTTGAGTTCTGTATTGTACTGTATTCATTATCTGAAAAATAAGGTTACACCGAACCCTAGTAATCTCAAAAAATATCAAGATATTACAGATCTACTAGTATTCAAATCTGTATGGAAGCGAATTTTTAGTCAGCCAAGAAACACTGGCTTCATTTAGTATAAATTAAGGAAACATTGATCTATAGAAGTGTTTATGTTGTTATTCACTTAGATTTTTTATTTCAGCATTAAAAGAAAGTCTTAATTTCAATTAAATGTAATTGCATGGTTAAAGTAATAGCTACAAGCCCCTTAATAAATAACATTAAAAACATACGTATTTCGTTTTGATAATAATTCATCGACTCCAGCTGTTGACTTTATTTTATTTGACAATAAAACACAATATCGATAAAATAAGGCATCGCCAATGGTACATCTCTAGAAAATTACGTTTAGTGACAAATCACGTCAAGACGTGACGTTGATTTTTTATAGGAAATATCAATCTAATTGCAGCAAAATAAAGCTCTAAATAGATTGCATATATTATAAGAGACATCTAGCAGCGAGTAGAGGAAATTGTTCATAAAATTATTCCATGCGAGGTAATATGTTAAAGGGTAGAGAACAAATAACTCTGCACTCATTAACATACGGTTTATTTTCTAAAACGGAACGATTGATAAACTGCCTTCTTTTAATTAATATTAAAATGCTCAATCACGTCAAAGATTTCTTAGTGTTTTGAAATAATGATATACCTGTCATTGTGTAAGTTTGGGTACGCTGGTCCCGATACAAATGAAGTGCTATGCAATTTCTAACTACATTCTTCTGTTCTGTGATCTGACCTGGCAAACTTCGTACCGCCTACGCACCTGATGAGGATAACGCCATCTACCAGAACCAGCATAATTAATTTCAAAATGACATGTTAATAAGAGATGGCGTTGTATTTTTTTTTTTTTACGTGGGTCTTTTCATTTCTCACCGTTTAAACCTTTCGTGGACTATCACGAATATTTCAAGACCAAAATAAGCCAAATCCGTCCAACCGATCTCGAGTTTTTAACGAGACTAACGAACAGCTATTCATTTTTCTAAATAAGATTAATATCGAAGTTTGTACAATCGTTAAAGTAGGGGCTTCTGCGGTTTAACTTCACTAATGGTGATAAACTTCATTTTATAATAACGATTTCTTTATTCTTGGTATTAAACCTAGCAATAGACCCAAACTACTGTTACAATAGACTTGTTAGTCTTGGATGAAACCAGTGCCAAAGCATTTTTTGTAATAAGACGGTTACTGACTAAAAACCTACCCCGTTCCTTTGCTGCCTTTCATACCGGAGCCGAGCCTTATTTTCAGAAGCCGACTCTTGGCCCCAATAGGCTTCGACCCTGCCTGCCTGCAGCTAGCAGGCTGAGCTCCTACGATTTGCTGACAGCAAAGGTTACAATTGTTTTAAAATTTTTACTAAGTCCTTAGATTTTTATTTTGCGAAATACAGGTATGGTCCCAAAGTTCACACGCATGTAGCGACATCTATGTCGTCACAAATGAACTAATCCTGCATCGCGCAAGTAAGATTCGCGGCGCGATAGGAACATATAGAACAAACCCGAAATCATCTATCGGGCAATAGCCCACCAGACATAACACCTGTCTGGTCGGAGGATCCTCCCTTTTGAAAGGGGGTATGTGGGACTTTACTCTCTGTTCCACATCCCCCAAACTGGTGACCCTCGACAAAGAACGTCAGCGCAGCCTTCGTGCAGCTACTACTTCGTGACGTCATCATCACTTTCTCAAGCTTTCTAGCAGCGAGCCATACAGCCAGCACCCACGGCTATATGGGTATCCTGACCACCAGCATGCCTACTTGGTCATACCTGGTCATCACCCTCAGCCTCATCAGCGACCTTGGCTAAGCACTTGCTCCTTCGGCCAGTCATATGAAGAGCTTTCTCCTGGTCGACGACAGCAGTCAAGCCCTACGTTGCACAGCACCGCTCCGACTCACTGGAGCTAGCCGCACTACTCCCGACTCACTGGAGCCTGCAGCATCGTATCTCGACTCACTGGGATAGCACCACCCCGACTCACTGGGGCATCACCGCAGACAGTTCCGACTCACCGAGAACTATGCGGAATCCGGTTCCGACTCACTGGAACTAACCTCCATTGGCCTGGCACCGATAACACGACGCATCAAGAAGCATCAAGAACTATCGATCTCCGATCTCCGGAGGGGAGTGATGTAGCGACATCTATGTCGTCACAAATGAACTAATCCTGCATCGCGCAAGTAAGATTCGCGGCGCGATAGGAACATATAGAACAAACCCGAAATCATCTATCGGGCAATAGCCCACCAGACATAACACCTGTCTGGTCGGAGGATCCTCCCTTTTCAACGGAGGTATGTGGGACTTTACTCTCTGTCCCACTACCTCCAAACGCACGTGAGAAACCGACTTTCACGCGACCGAAGCCGCTGGCAGAAGCTTGTCTATGTATATAAAAGCGAAATACCACTCACTGATTAATCACGAAATCTCAAAAACTATAACACCAACAAACTTAAAAGGCAGGCAGGTTCCTTATAGGGTGTAGACATCCGCTAAGAACGGATTTTACGAAACTACACCACTAAGGGGGTCAATCTACTATCACGCGTGCGAAGCCGCCGGCAGAAGCTAGTCGATTATAAATTTAAAGAATTGGGAGACACAGTTAACGCAGGGGTTGAACGACTGACTGCAGCGCTGCGTGTGGTTTCATTCCCACGTGGAATAAATATTTGCAGGGTCTGCAGATACGAGGGTGGATTGAAAAGCTCGCGGCCTAACACATAAATACTTAAACTATTTTAATGTAACTGACCTCATTCGATTAGTTTACTCTCTGGTTATCAATTTGTAAAATTCTATCGCAATAGCATTAACTGTATTTAAATTAGACTGAATTTCGTGAGCAACGTGCGGTCATCAAATATCTGTTTAAAAAAAAACTAACTCCAAAAGAGATTTACGAAGATATGTCAACAACATTGGGGAATCTGCTCGGTCGTATGCGACTGTGAAAAAGTGGTTTGCTGAATTTAAACGCGGACGAAAGAGTATTGAAGACTTTGATTATATACCTGATTGAAGATGACCCTCGCTCTGGCCGGCCTATGACGTCTACGACTGAAGAAAACATCGGGAAAATCTGTGATCTGATATTGACAGATCGGAGATTGACCATCAGGGAGGTTGCAAACACTATTGGCATCTCGTATGAATGAACACAAAACATCATAGTCACTGAACTTGGATTTTCTGAGGTTTCTGCGCGGTGGGTACCCAGATTGCTTTCAGTCGAACAAAAACGAATACGCCTCACGATTTCTCGCGACTGTTTGGAAATGTTTGAGACTGATCCACAAGATTTTTTGGCCAGATTTGTAACAATGGATGAAACTTGGGTACACCACTACACCCCAGAGTCAAAACAGCAATCCAAGCAGTGGAAAAAACCTGATGAACCGACTCCAAAAAGAGCCAAAACAATTTTGTCAGCTGGCAAGGTGATGGCGTCAGTTTTTTGGGATGCTAAGGGTGTCATCATGGTGGAATACCTTGCCAAAGGTGAAACTATAAACTCGGCTTATTACTGCACCCTCTTACGTCGCTTGCATGAAACAATCAAAGAGAAAAGGCCAGGATTACTCAGCAAGAAAGTGTTGTTCCATCAAGATAATGCACGCGTTCACACGTCTGTTGAATCTATGGCTCAAATTCGTGATTGTGGCTTTGAATTACTGCCCCATCCCGCCTATTCCCCTGATTTGGTACCTTCAGACTTTCATTTATTCCCAAACCTAAAAAAACACCTTGGAGGTCAAAAATTTTCATCAAATGAGGAGGTCGAAGCTGCGGTGGGTGACTTTTTTGAAGGCCTTGAAGAAACTTTTTTTATGACCGGCATACAGGCGTTGGAAACCAGATGGAAGAAGTGCATAGAGTTAAGTGGAGATTACGTGGAAAAATAAAATTACTTTTGCTTATATTTTATATTGTTTTCTTGCTGAGGCCACGAACTTTTCAATCCACCCTCGTAGTTAATGCGGATCTGCTTGATACACAAGCAGATCCGAATAACTATCTAAAAATAACTATCTGTGAGTTTAATTTATTGTAAAAGTACCCACGATACAGGATTCTTTCCTAGTGTGGAATGATTTTTTTATAATAAAAAAAAAAACTTCTTAACCCGGCGTTATGGGGTTGGGTCTAAGTGTTCGACACTCAGTGTCGAATAAGGAGTGAGCCGGTTGCTCGGTGTCGTCAGTGCGTTCACTATCCGAAGGACAAGAAGTGCGACGCATGGGATTGAACCGTGTCCTCGTTTCAGCAGTGCAGAGTCCTAGGAAGCGGCAAGTTGCTTCTGCGAGAATGTCATCTTGCAGAAGGATGCTGCGGAAAGGGTAAGGTAGATTACAAGTGCTATCCCGTCGCACACCAGACGCACCATGTTTTGGAGAAGGGTTCGCCCTTCTTCAACATAACATCCTCTTCCTGCCCTACAAAAGGTGTGGTGTGCCCTACAAATCGTGGAAATCTGTCGCCCCATCGATCTACCTAACCCAATTACTTATAAAAGTACCAACTCAGTTTATATGCAACTAGCTTCTACCAACGGCTTCAAATCAAATCAAAATCGTTTATTTCAAATGTGCCAATTACAGGCACTTTTAAATTGACAAAATTACAGATACTTTTGAATTTTCAAATTGCTTTCGACCGCGTGAAAGTCGAAATTACATGTATAGCCTAGTGGTTGCGCCAATTTGCTATGTTCCGCGATTTTGTTTTTTGTAATTTATTTTTTTGGCCTAGCAATCCTATCCCTTCCGTTTATTTCCCCGCACGACCTCAAGAAATGATTTGACATTGACGTTTGTGCATCGATTGTGAATGTGACCGCACCGCTAACCGCGCCCGCTCGAAATTACAAGAAAATTGACTATTTTCGTGATCCAACCATTCAGAACTCAACAGTGGTGCAGTGTAGTGCAAAACAGGACCTGGCAGTGATTTAAATGTGCGAAGTCGAGGATCGGCCGGTGCCACGTGCAACCTTCGAAGTCTAAAGGTCAGTGCTCCTTCCCAATACATTTATCCCATTAATAAACGCTAGACGCAGTACCTGCATATTGTTAACAAACCTTAGATCGCTTTTCAAACCTACAGTCCACACCACAGCAAATTCGCGCAACCATTACTTTTTGGTCCTACGAGCAGGATCGTGAATCATTTTCTTGTAATTTCGCAATATAGTATTTGTTCCATAGGGAATAAACGCAACGCGCCTGTTTACCTAGATATAATAGTAGAAAACCCGCATCTAGGCATTTAGGCAACTATACGTTATTTCGCTCGTATAGTTAAAGAGTCATTGATGATTACGGTACCTACGCCGTCAACCGCACCGCATAATTATAGTTAGCTACGTAAATATCAGCGTAGATATAAATCGATCGCATTCTTTTTCTTGACAAAATTCATTCGGAAGTCCTACAAATTGCATGTAGGTAGACGCATTTCAAAAATACCCGTTCATTGTTGAGTGAATATTTGTAGGAAACGGATAAACCATAGATTATATACGCATATGTTATTCCGTTCGTTCGCCGTTCACTTTGTTGTTTACAATATTACCATATTGTTATCTGATAATTATCGCTTACTTAATAATTCGTTAAGTGTTTGTTTGAGTGTATAGTGTGAATATATCAAAACAAGATGTCTCTTAAGGGAACCAAGGTTAGTACTGATTTAAAGGTTCAGTTAAAGCTTTTATACGCTAAAAGGGACTCACAGTTTTCACGTGTTCAATCAATTTGTGATAAATCTTTGCAAACCTCGGATCTGGCGATTAGAGATGCTTTCTTGTGTTCGTTGGAAACTTTAGATAGTTTGCGCGCGGATTTTGAATCTACAATTAATAATATAAACATTTTTGAGTTGGAGTTAAATCCTGATTACTGTGTGAGTTATCAGGCATTGTCGTCCTTTGATGACTTGTATTGTCGTATCAAACGTATTGCTAGGAGTTTAGAGACTCCCCCCCCCCCCGCGAGTGGTTTATCCAACCCTCCTCGCGAACGCCCACGATTGCCGCCAATTCAAATACCTGAATTTAATGGTGATATTCGAAATTGGAATTTATTTATAGATAGTTTCGAAAATATAATACATAGGAACACATCGCTGACAGATCACGAGAGATTGCATTATCTCGTAGAAAAATTGACCGGTAAGGCAAAGGCTGTCTGTGCTGGAATTACGTTTAGCGCTGAAAATTACAATTTAGTTTTGGACACTTTAAAAACAAAATACGAAGATAAGCGATTAGTAGCCACCGCATATTTAGATCAATTATTCGATTTGAAAAGTTTTTCCGTTTGTAACGATCATAATTTAGAGAAGTTTTTAAATATTTTCGCATCATCTGTTCGTGCAGTAAAGAACCTAAAGGTCAATGACCTCTGTGATTTTTTGTTTTTGTATATCGGTTTAAAGAAATTAGATCCTGAAACTGTTCGTCTGTTTGAAACGACTCAGCGCGGTAAAGAAATACCTAAGTTCGAAGATTTAGAATCTTTTATTCGCGACCATATTAAGGTATTGCAGCGCACGTCGGCACGTCATGAAGTCACGAATAGGACAGGTTCCGATCGCCGTATAGACGCGTCATCGAAGTCAGTCAAGACTGCACATACGCTAGTCAATACCGCCTCAACACCTGACTGTTCTCTGTGTAAGGGTAGCCATACACAGCTGTACAAGTGTTCGGAATTTCAGAGATTATCGCCTAGTGATCGTTACAAGTTTGTCCGCACTAATAATTTGTGTTTTAATTGTCTAAGTGACAAACATCTGGTTACGTCATGTAAAAGTGGTGTTAGCTGTCGTAAATGTCCAGCTAGACATCATACCTTCTTACATTTTGAGAGTAGTAAGCTGCCATCGCAGCAGCAGCCTGCGCAGACGCGCGACGCTTGTGACGCGCGGCCTGCTGCAAGTGCAAACGACGTAACATTGTGTTCGCTTTCCGCCGCTGGTACTCAAGTCACTACCGTTTTACTTGCGACCGCGCAAGTTGTCATTGTAGATGCCTTTGGCAAACCGCACACCGTTCGAGCGCTACTAGATGGCGCTTCCCAGAGTAATTTTATTACTCGGGATTGTTGTCAACGCCTTGGTTTTAGTTTTAATAATTGGTCATCCCGCTCAGAAGTGAAAGGTTTTGGAGGTTTAAAGGCAACCATTCACGGTTCCATTAAAATAATATTTAGTTCACGTTTTAATCGTAATATTTCGTTTGAAATGGATTCGCTAGTCGCAGATAAGATTACGGAACGGTTGCCCACGGTACCGGTTGACACGTCCATGCTGACGGAGTTTAAGAACTTGCAGTTAGCCGACGGAAATTACGCTTTCCCTGGAGATATCGATCTATTGATCGGTGCTTCGATTCTCCCGCATCTCCAGTTATCACGTAAAATTCAAGGTCTTCCGATGTACCCCGCTCCGCACGCACTGGAAACAGTTCTCGGGTTTGTTATAGTTGGTTCCGCACCCGCTTATTTAAATAGTTACTCGACTGTGTCGCACTGTTGCACCGTCGAGCCGCCGCTTGAGTCTACCATCCGCAAGTTCTGGGAGATTGAAGAGGTCAATGTCCCGCCTATTCTCAGCCCTGAGGATCAGGTCACTGAGGAGATTTATACCCGCACGACTACTCGTGATAAAGATGGTCGTTATGTTGTCGCGCTCCCTTTCAAGGGTGATATTTTTTCGCTCGGTGGCTCCCGTGCCTCCGCAGAGGAAAATATATTCCATGTCGCTGGAACAGAAAACCCAGCTGATTGTCTCTCACGTGGTTTGCTTCCTGCGCAAATTTTAAATCATCCGCTTTGGTTTTGTGGCCCTCCCTGGCTGCATACCACTCCTAACGAGTGGCCAAATGCTCCGTTTAACCCCGCTACTGTTTCAGAACCACCCGAGGAGAAGAAACATACGCTTGTAGTATCAGTTCCGCGTGAAGAGTCAGTTGTTTTGTTGTTGTCTAATCGAGTCTCGTCTTGGTCGAGACTACTACGCTGTGTAGTTTACGTCCTAAGATTTTTGAGATTATTACCATCGCGTGGTTCTATAATCGCAGCTGATTTGGATAGAGCTGAATCAGTTGTACTTCGAGAGTTGCAGAAATTTTATTTTTCAATAGAATTTCGTAGTTTAGAATCACATAAACCTTGTAGTCCCGCACTTCAACATTTGAAACCATTTTTGCAAGACGGACTCATTCGTGTCGGTGGCCGTCTGCGAAATGCTAAGTTAGAGTTTGAACAAATGCATCCAGTAGTTCTACCACGCAAGGATCACGTTTTGGATTTGTTGGTGGATTATCGCCATAAGGTGAATTGTCACGCTGGTCCCGATTTATTAATGTCCATTCTTCGACATAAGTACTGGATACTTTCCGCTCGCAATTTGATACGCGCTAGAGTGCACAGATGTGTGCCCTGCTTTAAGCTCCGCCCGCGTTTCAACGCGCCGGAAATGGTCGACCATCGTTCTTGTCGTGTTGTACAGACGGTGAAACCTTTCATACATACTGGGACGGACTATGCTGGACCGTTTAAAGTCACTATTGCCCGTGGTCGTGGTATACGTTCCACAAAGGCATACATTTGCCTATTCGTTTGTATGACAACTCGTGCGGTTCACATAGAGTTAACCAGTGATTTGAGTACGCAGGGTTTTATGTCTGCATTTAAACGATTTTTATCTCGCCGTGGTCCCGTTAAGCGCTTATACTCTGACAACGGCACAAATTATGTTGGAGCGCGACGCAATATTTCGGAATTACATACATTCTTACGCTCCAAGTACTACCAAAGTGAATTCGCCCATGTCTTAGCTGAGAATCGCATTGATTGGTGTTTTAATACGCCAGCAGCTAGTCATTTTGGTGGCAATTGGGAGGCGAATATTAAAAGCCTTAAGTCGCACCTGTTTCGGGTCATAGGCGAACAGATTCTCTCGTACGAGGAGTTGAGCACTGTACTCGCTCAGGTAGAGGCGTTGATGAATACGCGTCCGTTGTGTCGGACTTTGTCTAGTGATCCATCGGAGCCACTAGCGTTGACGCCGGCTCACTTCTTGACGACGACTCCTCTTAAATATTTGCCCGCTTTAGATGTCGAGACTGACAAACTGCAGCTCCACCCGCGTCACGCTCTGCTAGATAGCTTAGTTCAGTCCTTTTGGAAGCGATGGAGGACAGATTATCTGCATACGCTGCAGTCGCGTCAAAAGTGGAACACTCCTTCAGATCCAGTCACAGTCGGTACTGTGGTGATACTGAAGACTGAGAGTGCGCCTCCTCTGCACTGGCCTCTTGGTGTAGTGGAAGAAGTTTTTCCGGGTTCGAACGGAATAACGCGAGTCGTAAAGGTTAAAACCGCAACTGGATCGTACCTGCGTCCGGTTATTCGCCTCTGCCCTCTGCCTAATCAGTAGTAGTGGCATAGTTAGTTATAAGTTGTTTCGCTACCTAGTATTGATAGTTTAGATTAGTAATAGGGTTTAGTTTCGCTTTTTGTTTTTTTCTTTTCTTTGAAGGTAACCCTTCAAACCCGGGGGGAATGGTTGCGCCAATTTGCTATGTTCCGCGATTTTGTTTTTTGTAATTTATTTTTTTGGCCTAGCAATCCTATCCCTTCCGTTTATTTCCCCGCACGACCTCAAGAAATGATTTGACATTGACGTTTGTGCATCGATTGTGAATGTGACCGCACCGCTAACCGCGCCCGCTCGAAATTACAAGAAAATTGACTATTTTCGTGATCCAACCATTCAGAACTCAACAGTGGTGCAGTGTAGTGCAAAACAGGACCTGGCAGTGATTTAAATGTGCGAAGTCGAGGATCGGCCGGTGCCACGTGCAACCTTCGAAGTCTAAAGGTCAGTGCTCCTTCCCAATACATTTATCCCATTAATAAACGCTAGACGCAGTACCTGCATATTGTTAACAAACCTTAGATCGCTTTTCAAACCTACAGTCCACACCACAGCAAATTCGCGCAACCACCTAGTATGTCACTCAATAATAAAGTATATCTTAAATTGTTTCCAGTAGTTTTGGAGTTTATTCATACTTACGTAGCAAACAAAAATACAAATTACTTCTCATTATAATAATATAGATCAGGGATGGCCAACCAATCGATCGCGATCGACCGGTCGATCTCCGCTGTTAATCCACTTGATCTTGGCTAGCGTGTTTACCTATAAGCCAAAATAAATATGTCGCGATGCGGCAGATAGCTCTTATCCGCTGCTCTTGTTTATCAAAAAAAAATACACTCTTGTTTATCGTGACTGGTTGTTCAAATCTTTTGGAGCTCGCTCACTCTTTTTATTCTTATTGTTAAGTTGATTTTGTAACTGGTAGATCTCTCAGTCAACTCAGTAAACAGTGGATCGTGAGTAGAATCAAGTTGGCCACCCCTGGTATAGATAGTACTCGTTTTCTGATTAAGTAAAGATTTGAATGGCAAATCATTTAATTGCTCACAGTAAACTTTGTAGCTTTAAAGAGTATCTATGTAAAAGTAAATAGTTACCTGATTGGTCATTGCTACGAAGATGCAGCACAAGTACCAATAAGCAATCCAGTGAAATTGTGAATTGATACTTTCATCGTCATAGGTAAGGAGTTGCCACACTATTCTTGCTAAAACAGGAATGGTTATTGCAAAGTTATCGCCATTAGTCTCGATAAAATCGTGACGAGTTATTGATGTCGGATCAATGTGATGTTCACGAAATGGGCGCAGGAAATTCTGAAATAGGTAATAAAAGTATAAGAAATTATAGAACTTGTAATCAGTAGATATATTAAATATTTGAATTGAGTTTCTAGTAAAAGGGGAATTTCCAATAAGCAGTAAGTAAGATGTAAGTAAGCAAATAGGGAACATCACGTCGCAATCAGGACGTCCCCTTCACAATGACGTATCATTGCCATCGTATATATGTACGCTATGAGAAAAGGATAGCGCCGTTTGTTATGTATAGCAGTCTCTCTCTCACGATAGAATTATGATAGAATTGGCACGTCATAGTAGGTGCCCTTTATTGGGATGCCGTGGGATGTCGCATAGCACATTTGAGACGAAACCAACCTAATTGCATTGTTGTTGTCAATCGTCAATGACATTATTGATAATAACAAAGCAATTATTAATGAATGATGACGATGTTCACTGAAAATGTATCTATCTTAGTATATATTATAAGAAGTTAGCGCAGGAGGATGATAATGATAGTAAAATATTAACGAGATTTTAGTGGTAAAAAACACAATTTAACTCCGAATGGTAGAATAATTCAGACCAGTTGCATATATGGAACAAGGTGCACTTAAAATGAGTTAACTAGCTACATAATTATGTCAAAATTGTTTAAGACGGAATCAGTCAGACGATTTACTGGAAAGAATGTTTAATCGAGTGCGTGACCATTTATCTTTCATTCCGTATTCGTAACCCTTATAGTTTCGCCAAGTCTGTCTGTCTATTCGTCCGTCTGCGGATAATCTCAGTCACCGTTAGCACTAGAAAGCTGTTTGGTGCCAATATGTATATCAATCATATCGATAAAGTGGTAAAATAAAAAGTGGAAAAAAATATGTTTTATTAGGGTACCCCTCCTACATGCACAGTGGGGAGTGTTTTTTTTTTTCATTTTAACCCTAACGTGTGATATTTTGTTGGATAGTTATTTAAAAATGAATAGGGGGTATCAGTTTTTGATAATGTTCATAGTTCCGGAAATAATCGCTCCAAAATTAAAAAATAATGCGTGTCCCTTTTGAACTTTTGAACCATAGGTTTAAAGAATTTGAAAAAAAAAATTCAAAAGTAGAACTTTATAAAGACTTTATTATTTTGAATTAGATGGTTGAACAGTTTTTGGAAAGTTATACAAAATAATTTCTGAACTAAGTTTGTAATTTAACGGTATATGCAAGCATTTTTTTTAACTTAGCTTATTTTATTATCCTGAACGTATCTTCTTTCAAATAAAAAAGAATTATTAAAATCGGTTGACGCAATCCAAAATTACCACCGAAAACCCAACATACATAACCCGTCTAGGTTGTATAAATTAGTAACCCATTTTGCCGAGAGATGGCGCTGTACTTCGCGCTGTTAAGATTTTTCCTGAGTTGATGGGGTCGGGACGGGTATGAGCTATTATGTTGTCGAATTGTTCGGTTGGTCTCTTGTTGGCATTAGTGGTATTTGTTCTTGCTTGTCGTTCATTGTTATCAATAAGAATATTTGGTATAGTGAGAACTCTTTTATTGTGACAGACGGGATACTACGGAACCCTACACTGAGCATGGCCCGACACGCCTTTGGCCTCTTTTTACTATGTCCCGCTTTCGACGATAGAATCCTGCTTTTTTTTCTCACTAAAAATATTTCACAACCCGTCTTGGCAAAAAAAAAGTCTGGCAACGTTGAGCTGCCCCCACTTCAAAAACTATATGTCATCGATGCCCTGGAAGTCACTATACGAGAAGTTTATTACTATCAGGAAATGCCAGGCGGCATATTGCTCACCACGCGCCTACTCAAGTAAGTAAAAATCGGCTGCTCTATGGAAAAACAAAGTAATGACAGTTAAGTAAATTTTACAGTAGAAGGAAAAAATCTTTACATAAAACTTTGTTTTGATCGTTTTATCATTTTAGAAATGTGATGTGAATGATGCGTGAAATAGTTTGCTCTAGCTATTGTGTAACAATTTTATGACAAAATGTGTATATGTTTCAAATAAAAAAAATGTTTTTCG
Source organism: Leucania comma (assembly GCA_958295575.1). Lineage (NCBI taxonomy): Eukaryota > Metazoa > Arthropoda > Insecta > Lepidoptera > Noctuidae > Leucania > Leucania comma. Next base: position 13,169,177 of record OY282468.1, read on the forward strand.
GTAGACAATTTAATTATTTTACTTTTTTACATTTTTTTTTACTTTTTTTACATAATATACTTTTTTATATTGTAATTTACTTTTTTTACAATATAACATCAAAGTAACGCTGTTTTCTTTCTTATTAACTGAATTGTAGTCTCAATAAATAACATTTTTACTAAACAAAAATCCCAATAATTCAATTTACTATTTAAAAACCAAGTAATTGACATGCTACTTGTGTTTTGTGTTGTTTTTCGGTAGATTTTTTTGACGTTTTGCCTTTTTTGCCTGTTGTTACTTAGTTTGTCATTTTTTTTTCTCTTAAAGTTTTTTTTTATGGTTCTGAGAATGTAGCCACATCCGTTATGCTTTAATAGTACCAAAAATGTAAAAATACATTAATTTATGAAAAAAATTTACTTTGTTTTATCATAGAGCAGCCGAAATTGTCTCAATTTTTTGTAAAGTTGAAATGTAAACTATATTTTATAGTGTATTTATAATAATAACTATATAAAACGCTTTTAATTTCACTATTTCTATTTTTAAAAGTTCCCATTTTAATGAGAGTCATACAGGATTATGTAGAATAATAAAACAAGTTTTATGCTAACTTCGGATCGGACTTTATAAGAAAGGCATTTTATTCATTTTTGGGTGTTGTATTTCCAGTAATATTGCTATATTTAGATTTTTTGTATGAAATCTAAAAAAGCACGTATTATTTTAAGACGTGGTAGGTAATGTAGGTATTTTTTTTCTACAATCCTTTTGGGCTAGTTCGACTTTTTCCATACGGTTTTATTTTAATCTTCACGTATAAGTAAATATATTATAGTTGCGGGTGACTAAGACGTCTTGGATATGCATGCATGACATGGTGTACATTATGTCGACAGCAAACAACGCATCCTAATATTAGATACCGTTGCTATAAATCGTAGTGCATGGTAGGCACATTCAAACATTGGTGCTCCTACATGGGCTGTGGTTGGTGTCTTAATTTTACGTTGACTTTGCATTTACCAATTCTATTTATCTAATCTTTGATAACAAAGATACGTAATTTGTATCAAAGAACGACAAAAGATTAACATATATGGAATACAAAATACTTGTATCTAATGAGTGACAAAATAGAAATGGATAAGATAAGCATGTGAATATGTATAGGCAGAGCACAGTAACAGGAACATAGCCAACAGTAACTAGATAGATGCTTTAAGGTTTTAATGAGATATTATTACTTTGCCTATGACAGGTAGATCGACAGCTCCCCAAGTGTCAGCAGCCCAATGCACTACGCCTGAAGCAAAATCTGCTGTTAGAACACCAGAAATTGCTGCTAAAAATAACGAGGCATCCGCTTGTACATGTCTGGCCATGAGAACACCAGCACAGACACACAACGTGCAACAAACCACCACACAGACCCATTCTTGTAGTCTTTTGCCTGTTAAAACAAAAATTTCAGTCTGTATTCTTTATATCCTAAATTTCTGATACTAGTTAGACCACGATGCACGGAGTCGCCGCGACGACGGCTGCGTCTGGAGACGGCAGTTGTAGATATTAATACAAATATGCCTTGAGCGCTCCACGTTTCTTACTGATGCCATTCGAAAGCGTCAGTTTCTCTATGACACTGTTCGTTTAGGTCGTAATACTAGTTGTTAGTAAACGGTGACCTCGCTTGGTATGAATTCAAAATGTTGACGCTGCCGCCTCTAGCAAATGGCCGATACCGAAGCGTCTCCGTGCTCGGTTACTAAAACAGATGTCGGTAAATAAATATGACCTTGGTGAGTCAACACTTACATTTAGGTAAAATCATTAATTACTTACTAATTCATGAGGGATATTACAGTATTATAATTAAACACTATAACAATTGTAATAGATCTATGAGTCACAGCTATACCTAGTCAGGTCATCAATTTTGTCAAAAACTTTAAATGTAATTAATAATACACTCTTTACTAACACTGGTCGGCAAAATTTAACTTTTTTTATCACATGAACTTTTTTGGCATATTAAATGGCAGTTTAGGAAATATATAAATAAATAGATTTAAAAAAAAATTGGCACACCTAATTTTTTTGTGCCACTTTATTTTTCTTGAAAAATATTGTTACTTTACTAATAATTAACCTTGAAAATAAGTTTTTTTAAACCGTTAAAAAAAACCGTTTAACATGTTATGTTTTTTGGAGTATTTGGCTTGAGGCTGATTTACTACAACTGTCCAACTAAAAACTGTTAAGGTAGTACTACGCTCCTAATTTTTTGGATAGAAGGTGAAATGTGATTGTAGAAAGTGTATATTGACTGGCCTGTAACGAGGGCGGGTCAATAAGTCCGTGAATTTTCTAATTTTTCGCCTTTAAATTAAAAGGGCAACACTGCTCCTGTCGACAGGCATCTTTCAGTTGACTCCTGACAAAATTTGAACAAGCTGCGTATTTTGTGTTTGCCAGCGGTTGATAGCAGAATTAGCAGAATACCGCGTGATTTGAAAAGAAAATGAAAAAAATTGAAAACCGTGTGCTTATTAGGCATTATTTTTTGCGAAAAAAAAAGCATCACTCAAATCAAAGCTAAGCTTAAAAAATACTAGGGGAATTTACACCATTAATTCTAATGGTAAAAAGAGATTTACTGAATTTCGGTTACGGCCACAAATTGCCGAAGATGCCGAACGTTCTGGACGCCCAGTTGAGGTATCCACCCTCGACACAATCGAAAAAATCGATACGGTCCAATCGGACGTTGAAAATGCGAAAGTTTGTGGAAGCCTTAGGAATCTTGCATGGCTCCGTGGTTTCAATTTTAATTGATCACTTGTGTATGAGAAAGCTTTCAGCAAGATGGGTGCCGCGTTTGCTCACAATCGACCACAAACCCAATTGTGTAACATGATAACTTCGTAGGAGTGTTTGGCGGTGATCAACCGTAATTTAGACGAGTTTTTGCGCTGTTTCGTTACCGTAGATGAAACGTGAATCCACTAGAGACCAACATCAGCCAAAACAGAAGGTTTCTCATGGTAATTCGGCGCTAAAGAAGGCCAAAGTGGGTTTGTCAGCCAATAAAGTCATGGCGACCAGTTTTTCGTTGCACGCGGTATAATCCACATTGACTATTCTAACAATCAATGGCAAATATAATGCCCACTTATTGGGCCGATTTGACGAGCATTTGACCAAAAAAAACGGTCTTTTCCACCAAGGCAATGCAAAGGTGCACACATGTGCAGTTTCCATGGGAAAAAATCCATCAATTAGGCTACAAATTGCTTCCTCATCAACCCTATTGGTATGTAATAATAATAATAATGTATTTATTTGCCAGAATGTAGGTATACAAATCAGTTTGATCTTAATGTTAATGAGGTCCGTTTACATTCTACCATTGCAAATGGTGTGCAAATATTTAATATCAGTGAACATAAAATTTATAAAAGTTATTAGAATATGTCTTCTTTTATTGAATCATTATTACGAAATGTCAGATTAATTGTAAATATTTAATTTCACAAAAAAACGCCTAATTAATAATGTCAGATTAAACCAATATAATTACTATATCATGCCAAATTATTATTATACAATGATTCAAATACATAGATGTCACTGAACATTATCAAACTGTCAGAATAATGATAAATAGAGAATGTCAATTTAAAAATAAAAATAAAATGTCAATGAGAATTATTAAAATGTCAGAATAACTAGAATAGAGAATGTCAATTTACCAATAAAATAAAATAAGAATATAAACCAAATTTGACATTACTTCCTTGCCTCACGTTCGTTATATGACATAAATTCATTAATAGTGTAAAAACATTTTTCTTTCAGCCAGAGGTTCAACTTGTTTTTAAACATAGGCAAAGGTAGTTCCTTAAAGGCGTTTGGTAATTTATTATACAGGGTGTCCAGTAAATAGCACGACATACTGCAGGGGGTGATATAGTACGAGATCCAATAGAAGAAGCACCTTCCCTCATCGGTTATTTGATTAGGATAAATATTATACGCTACATGATGCTTTTATTGATACATTGCGAGTAGGTTGCCTATCTAAATCTGGTGCCAAAGATGTGAAACAATTAAATTAGTTAATAATTTTTTTTCATCAACTACCCTGATTGGTTATTTAAGAAAAACGAGCATCAGCTGAAAGAATGCGCTCTGAGGAACTCAAAAAGTATAAGTTGCCTAATTTTCCTTGGGGCAAACATAGAAGTTGCCTCGTTTGAAGAGGTAGATAAATGGTGGTAATATACTCTCATCTGTTATTTAATCGAATTATATATCAAATGAAAGGTAATTTTATTCCTAATCCAACCGTATTAGGTTGCCTTCCCAAAAATGGTGTGAATGAATAGTTGCCTACATTTAAGATTTAAAATTTTCTGGGCTAGTTCTGGTATTAAAAATATATTTACTCATCTGTAATTAAATGATAATAAGATTATACGCCAGATAAAGCATATATCGATATATCGCGAGTAGATTGCTTAGCTAAATCACGTACCAATGATGTTAAACAATAAAATTTGTTATTAATTATTTTTTATCTACTTCCCTGACTTGTCGTTTAAGAAAGTCGTGTATCAGCTGAAAGTATGTGCTCTAAAGAACTGGAAAAATATAAGTTGCCTACTTTTCCTCGGTGCAACTATGAGGGTTGTCTCGTATAAACAGGTAAATAAAGGTTCACATGATACTCTCATCTGTTATTTCATTGAATCGAGTATCAAATGAAAGGCTATTTTATTCCTAACCCAGCCCTATTAAGTTGCCTCACCAAAAATGGTGTGAATTCATGGTTGCCTAGATTTAATATGTAAAATTTTCTGGGCTAGTTCTGGTCATAGAAATACATTCCCTCATCTGTAATTAAATGACAGTAAAATTATATGCTAGATAATATATATATAGATCGCGAGTAGATTACTTAGCTAAATAAAATGCCAATGATGTTAAACAGTAAAATCTGTTATTATTATTTTTTTATCAATTTCCCTGAGTTGGTATTTAAAAAAGTAGAGCATCAGCTGAAAGAATGTGCCCTAAAGAACTGGAAAAATATAAGTTGCCTACTTTTCCTCGGTGCAACTATGGGGGTTGCCTCGTATAAACAGGTAAATAAAGGTTCACATAATACTCTCATCTGTTATTTCATTGACTCGAGTATCAAATGAAAGGCTATTTTATTCCTAATCCAGCCATATTGAGTTGCTTCACAAAAAATGTTGTAAACTCATGGTTACTTCGATTTAATATGTAAAATTTTCTGCGCATGCATTAACTGTTTCAAGTGTGATGCATCTTTCATTTGATAGACATAGATGCATCTAGTTTATTTTTAATGTGTAAATTATATTAATGATTATATTTTTTTTACCCAAAAATTAATGATGAATTAATTGACGTACCAAACTGGGGGCAAGAATATCATGAAGCCGAGTGCTGCAGTGACAAATTTCTACGTGTATTAAACGAAATAAATTAAAAGAACGAGAAGTATTTTTATCATTAAAATATTAAATTATTGAAAAATTATTTATATATTAATTTGTTGGTAAAGTCAATTTATTGTATTAATAATTATGTTAATTTTTAATAATCTGTTCACAAATAGAATTTAAGTTTTTATTAAATTTTACGACCTTTAAAACATGGGCCTCTTTGCTGTAAAAAAAAAATCACCACCACAATCGTATTTGATTAATTTAGCTGGCCAAAATTCTGATTTCTAAAACTCAAAAAATCATTACTTTTAAACTAGGGTTCTAGTTTAAAAGTAATGATTTACTATTAAAGGTAGATTATGTTTATAATTATCTGTATTCCAACAGTGAATGAATACTTTTGGACCAGGGCCCTCTCAGGTGTCCTCAGAACATCTTGCCTAGATCAATGTTTTAGAATAGATATTGCGGGAGATAGTGTCAGACTCTTACTGACTAAAAACCCACCCCGTTCCTTCGTGGCCTTAGATACCAGGGCCGGGCTTTCCTTTCGGAAACAAACCCTTGGCCCCAGTAGGCTTCGACCCGGCCTGCCTGCAGTTAGCAGGCTGGGTCTCTACAGTTTGCTGACAACTCCTTGAGGCGCGCGGGAACAGTGCGCGCCGTTGACGACCTGGGCTCGGTCAGGATGGTTACCGGACGGTTGGACAGCGAGCTACCCATAGCTCGCCGTCCGCAAGCCCGCGCCTACGTTGGCTGGAAATCAGGATCGGAATCGGAATCCCTGCGGCGGCTGGGCCGTAAAGGCCGTTGCCTCTCGCGTGCGGCCTCCTCCTTTGCTAGCATTGCTGCTTCGCAGAAGGAGGCGACCGCCTGCCATCCCTCCTCACTCCGGATCATGGCCCGTACCAGGGCCTGGCGCGAGAGATCGCCGCTGCCGATCGCCCTAACTTAATAGGGCTGGATTAAGAATAAAATAGCCTTTCATTTGAGACACGATTCAATGAAATAACATATGAGAGTATCATGTGAACCTTTATTTACCTGTTTGTACAAGGCAAACCCCCATAGTTCCACCGAGGAAAAGTAGGCAACTTATATTTTTCCAGTTCTTTAGGGCACATTCTTTCAGCTGATGCTCTACTTTTTTAAATACCAACTCAGGGAAATTGATAAAAAAATAATAATAATAGATTTTACTGTTTAACATTATTGGCATTTTATTTAGCTAAGTAATCTAATCGCGATGTATATACCTATATATATTATCTAGCATATAATCTTTACTGTCATTTGGTTACAGATGATGGAATATATTTCTATGACCAGAACTAGCCCAGTTTTAATATATTAAATCTATGTAACCATGAGTTTACACCATTTTTGGTGAGGCAACTAAATAGGGCTTGATTAGGAATAAAATAGCCTATCATTTGATACACGATTCAATGAAATAACAGATGAGAGTATCATGTGAACCTTAATTACCTGTTTATACGAGACAACCCTCATAGTTGCACCGAAGAAAAGTAGGCAACTTATATTTTTCCAGTTCTTTAGGGCACATTCTTTCAGCTGATGCTCTACTTTTTTAAATACCAACTCAGGGAAATTGATAAAAAAATAATAATAACAGATTTTACTGTTTAACATCATTGGCATTTTATTAAGCTAAGTAATCTACTCGCGATCTATATATATATTATCTAGCATATAATTTTACTGTCATTTAATTACAGATGAGGGAATGTATTTCTATGACCAGAACTAGCCCAGAAAATTTTACATATTAAATCTAGGCAACCATGAATTCACACCATTTTTGGTGAGGCAACTTAATAGGGCTGGGTTAGGAATAAAATAGCCTTTCATTTGATACTCGATTCAATGAAATAACAGATGAGAGTATCATGTGAACCTTTATTTACCTGTTTATACGAGACAACCCTCATAGTTGCACCGAGGAAAAGTAGGCAACTTATATTTTTCCAGTTCTTTAGGGCACATTCTTTCAGCTGATGCTCTACTTTTTTAAATACCAACTCAGGGAAATTGATAAAAAAATAATAATAACAGATTTTACTGTTTAACATCATTGGCATTTTATTTAGCTAAGTAATCTACTCGCGATCTATATATATTATCTAGCATATAATTTTACTGTCATTTAATTACAGATGAGGGAATATATTTCTATGACCAGAAGTAGCCCAGAAAATTTTATATATTAAATCTATGTAACTATAAGTTTACACCATATTTGGTGAGGCAACTTAATAGGGCTGGGTTAGGAATAAAATAGCCTTTCATTTGATACTCGATTCAATGAAATAACAGATGAGAGTATCATGTTAACCTTTATTTACCTGTTTATGCGAGACAACCCTCATAGTTGCACCGAGGAAAAGTAGACAACTTATATTTTTCCAGTTCTTTAGAGCACATACTTTCAGCTGATACACGACTTTCTTAAACGACAAGTCAGGGAAGTAGATAAAAAATAATAAATAACAAATTTTATTGTTTAACATCATTGGTATGTGATTTAGCTAAGCAATCTACTCGCGATATATCGATATATGCTTTATCTGGCGTATAATCTTATTATCATTTAATTACAGATGAGGAAATATATTTTTAATACCAGAACTAGCCCAGAAAATTTTAAATCTTAAATGTAGGCAACTATTCATTCACACCATTTTTGGGAAGGCAACCTAATACGGTTGGATTAGGAATAAAATTACCTTTCATTTGATATATAATTCGATTAAATAACAGATGAGAGTATATTACCACCATTTATCTACCTCTTCAAACGAGGCAACTCCTATGTTTGCCCCAAGGAAAATTAGGCAACTTATACTTTTTGAGTTCTTCAGAGCGCATTCTTTCAGCTAATGCTCGTCTTTCTTAAGTAACCAATCAGGGTAGTTGATGAAAAAAAATTATTAACTAATTTAATTGTTTCACATCTTTGGCACCAGATTTAGATAGGCAACCTACTCGCAATGTATCAATAAAAGCATCATCTAGCATATAATATTTATCCTAATCAAATAACAGATGAGGGAAGGTACTTCTTCTATCGGATCTTAGATCAATAGCTTGGGTCACTACCTATCAATACAACACAATATATGTTCAGCAAAATCTTACGGATTTACAGTTTTACAAAATTTTCCGAAATATCGAAAAATCTCTACCTTGAAACAGATTTTTAAGCATCTCGTAATGAAAAAATCCTTTTCTAGAACTTTTTTTACATCAAATTATTCGTGAATAGGTTACTCTACTCATTATATGTTTTTTTTTTTATCAAAAACAAGAAAGTTTTGAAGAAATAGTTTTTTTTTGTTAAAATTTTCACAGAACGATTTTCTTTTCGCATAACTTTAACCTACAGTGGTGAAAAAAAAATGTATGTGGCAGTTTTGTACAACAAACTTAAAAGATAGCCTGTTTAATGGTGATTTAGGAAAGATACAATACTTGTGCATTTTCATTAAAAAAATACAAAAAAATGCTATTTTAGTTCCAGAGAAGCTGATTTTGTTGAAAATGTAATTAACGTAATTTTGACAAAAACCACTATGAGAATAAGTAATAGCTGCTCATTTACGCGAATTATTATAAAACTAGTTGTGACACGTAAAATGCGACATGCACGCGTAATGACTAAAGGTTTTTACCTGCTCGCCGATCGACCCGACCCGACCGGTTACTGTCTAACAAAAGAAGCGCATGTGCTATCCCGCTCTTTCTTGCATTGTGATTTTGTGTCTCACTCTCAACCTTATTTGCGACACTTGTCAGTACGCTACCTTAAACCGTGCGCAACACATCTCTGTGTTCACAAATTATTGTTTCGTACTAACGACTGTTTTGTGCCTTGGACCCCGGACTTTGTTTGCCTTACGATTTGGATTTTTTATTGTGATCACTACGACGACTTGGCGACCACCTGGACTTTTGTGTTTTATAACATGGCCAACCGCCGCGTTTTTCCTGGTTATACGCAGCGAGAGTATGCTGAGATGCATCTTATTTACGGAGAAGCTGGCCAAAGTTCCCGAGCTGCTGCCACCCTCTACAGGGAAAGGTTTCCCGATAGGAGACATCCACACCATGAAATGTTTACCAGAGTGCATAACTCCTACATGGAAGGCAGACTCCCTGGTCAACGTGGCGGTGGACGGCCTCAAGTTGTTGACGAAGACATAGTGCTTCAGGAACGAGAACAACTTCGGTTAGGGCGATACAACGGCGCACAGGGATACCGAAGTCCACTTTTCATTCAGTACTTAAGAGGTATGGATACCATCCATTTCACGTACGACGCGTGCAAACTCTTTTAACGAGAGACTACCTGCCGAGAGTTCAATTCTGCCGCCGCATGCTTGAAATGCATCGGGAGGACCCAAACTTTTTTAATAAGGTGTTATGGAGTGATGAGTCAGCCTGCAGAAAGGACGGCTACTTGAATTTGCATAATTTACATAGTTGGCAATTAGAAAATCGGTATGTGTCAAGAGAAGACAGGTCCCAGTACCAATTCAAAATAAATTTATGGTGTGGGATTTTTAATGGCCAGATTGTGGGTCCCGTCGAGCTTCCACCTACATTAAATGCCAATAATTACTTGGAGTTTTTACGAGAAACCCTACCCACGCTCTTTGAAAATGTTCTAGCTCACTGCTAAGAGAGGTGATGTGGCTTCAAAATGATGGGTGCCCTGCTCATTATGGCCGGGAAGTAAGAGCCTACTTAGATGAAGCTTATCCAGGCAGGTGGATTGGGCGACTGGGACCGATATTATGGCCACCTAGGTCTCCGGACCTAAACCCCCTGGATTTTTTTTATTGGGGTGCCATGAAGGACAAAGTCTATGAAAAACCGATCCAAAATGACAATGAATTGAGAGCAAGGGTTCACATTGCAGCAAGAAAAATATCGGAAATAAGCCTGAGAAGACTCAAAAGCTCATTTTTAAGAAGATGCCGAGCGTGTATTAGGGCACAAGGGAAGCAATTTGAGCATTTATTGTAATTTATTTAAATAAATGTTTATTAAAGTTAACTCCTCTGTTTTTTTTACTATCACCTTATCCTTCAAGATGTCATTTACAGACCGGCCGGCCGGTCAGCTGTAGATTAATTATTATATAATTCGAACCGGAGTACGACCTTACAACGATTCGAATTCCAAGTCACATTACTTGCATTTAAAATAAAATGCTCTTATTAACTAAAATAGCTTATTTTTCGTATTTTTTAAAATGAAAATTTACTAGTATTGTATCTTTCCAAAATCACCATTAAACAAGCTATTTTTTAAGTTTGTTGTACAAAACAGCCACATACATTTTTTTTTCACCACTGTAGGTTAAACTTAAGTGATAAGAAAATAGTTCTGTGCAAATTTAAACAAAAAATAGTATTTCTTGAAAACATTCTTGTCTTTGATAGAAAAAAGACTTATCAACGAGTAGAGTAACTATTCACGAATAATTTGATGTAAAAAAAAAGTACTAGAAAAGGATTTTTTCATTACGAGATGCTTAAAAATCTGTTTCAAGGTAGAGATTTTTCGGTATTTCGGAAAATTTTGTAAAACTGTAAATCCGTAAGATTTTGCTGAACATAATATATTGTGTTGTATTGATATGTAGTGACCCTAGATATCACCCCCTGCAGTATGTCGTGCTATTTACTGGACACCCTGTATACCTTAATAGCCATTAAAAACGAATCTAATTCTTTTGTATAAATCAAGCTTGCTTTGTGGCCAGCAGAGCCTATGTTTTATCCCTTGAGGCAACATTCCTTTTGGTTATATCTCTAAGTTTAATAAAGTATTCAGGATGTTGTCGTACAAATATACATAACTCTTTAATATACATGCATGCCAATGGTAAAATGTTGTACTTTTTAAACAGTGGCTTACAACTGTCCATAAACCAAGCTCCAAAGACAGCGCGCACACATTTTTTTTGTATATCATATATAAATGTTTTATTGACATCCACCGAATTTCCCCACAACAAGAGACCATATGAGAGTAATGAGGAAACGTTCTGCTTAGACCGACATCAGAAAGAGCTAAGACTTTTTGTTTACGCACGGGATTTCGTTGGATTCGCGCCTTCACTGCTTTGACGACCGCCGCGCCGGTGTAAGTTGAGTACGGCCGCTCCTCTTACGATCTTTGAAGATTGAATCTTCAGTGTATCGTTTGATAGTGCGATAAACAAACCGTAGTGTTATTTCAATTTTTTGCAGATAAATGATAAATGATATTTATTTTGTAAGTAGGTTTTTAAAAACACTTTTACACGTCAAAATTTTTTTTTGTCATTTTTATCACTAGATGAGGCCGGTGTTTCCTAGCTGACTACCCTGAGAAGAAACACCGAAACAAACTCAGGGGTCAAAGTCTCTTTTAAAGTCCATACAGTAAATATGTATTGGTCAAATCACATGAGGACCATGCCGATTTGTCTGAAATGGCCTTTTGAAGAAAGAACCATACAGATTTGAGTGGACCTGTCCAGTCAGTGCAAGCATTTGTCAGTATTCGCAAAGCTCAACTCAGGACACTAAGGAGCTCAACGATTTGACGAACAATACCAAGGAAAGGACATTTGGGTAGGCCGCAGAAAATACTCAAATTGCCAGACATAATTATGCTAAAAATTACTGAAAAGAGAGAAGAGAAGAGGAAAAATAATAATAATAAAAACTAATCCACATTGTCCTCACGTTCACAATATTAAAAGAAAAAAAAAATATAGTTTACAAAATGTAATACTTAGCAAAGTATTTATGTCAAACATTATTTAAATCAATATATTTATATATATATACATCTAATTGTAAAATTAAAATAATCTACAATGTCAAATTGTAAAAGATGAACATAAATATCAAACGATAAAAAAAAATATATAATAATAATAAAAATGAAAATAATTTCACAAAAGAAAAAAAAAAACAAAAGAATTGCAGAGCGTACTGGAGCAGGTCAATCCCAAGCCTTTTCATCCTCAACGTAGTCCTTTACAGTGTAAAAAGCCTTTTCGCAAAGTTTTCGCTTTACAAATGATTTGAATTTATTTAGGCTTAGTTGTTGAATATGACTAGGAAGTTTATTATAGAAGTGTATACATTGGCATCTAAATGAGCCCCCTATTTTTTTGAGCCTGGTAGCAGGAACTACAAATTTATGTTTATTCCTAGTATTAAAATTATGAATATCACTGTATTTCTTAAACATGTTTTTATTTTTGTGGGCATACAAAATATTCTCGTAAATATACTGCGAAGGTACGGTCATTATATTGATATCTTTAAATTTATCTCTGAGGGAGTATCTAGGACTTAATTTATAAATCGAACGAATAGCCCTTTTCTGCAAAATAAAAATTGTCTGGATATCGGCGGCATTTCCCCACAGTAGAATACCGTACGACATGACACTATGGAAGTAGCTAAAATAAACTAGACGGGCTGTCTCTACATCGGTTAAATTTCTAATTTGTCTAACAGCGTATGCTGCGGAGCTAAGTTTCTTCGATAATTTGTCTATATGTGGGCCCCATTGAAGCTTAGCATCTAAAGTTATGCCTAAGAACACTGTACTATCTTCAGGACTCAACTCTTTATCTTTGATTAGCACACTACTTTCCACTTGCCTAACATTAGGCATGGTAAACTTAATACATTTTGTTTTTTTTTCATTAAGCAGTAGGTTATTTACATTAAACCAGTGTACTATTTTTGAAAGAGCTAGATTTATATCATCAGTTACCGGCTGCTGACGTTTAAGTTTAAATAAAAGTGATGTGTCGTCTGCGAACAACACTATATTATGATTATCTTTTATCAAGTAAGGTAAGTCGTTTATGTAAATTAGAAACAAAAATGGTCCAAGAATTGAGCCCTGGGGGACACCCATTCTAACTACAGATCCTGGAGATCTTCTTCCGTTTACGTCAACTCTCTGAATCCTTTCACTCAGATATGATGTAAGAAGATCCAGGGAGGAGTTCCGGATTCCGTAATGGTGTAGTTTCCTGATTAATGTGTCATGGAGAACGCAATCGAAGGCCTTAGACAAATCGCAAAAAATGCCGAAGGCATCGCATTTGTCTTCCCATGCATCATAAATATGTCCTAAAAGTTCAACACCAGCATCGGTTGTTGAACGACCCCTTGTAAAACCAAACTGTTTGGTATGTAACAATTTATGTCTGTTAAAAAATCTTTGTAATTGCTCTAAAATAAGTTTTTCAAATATTTTACTAAAAGTGGGTAGAACTGAAATGGGTCTGTAATTCGTGGGGTCCGATGTACTACCCGTTTTGAACAATGGTATTACTTTACTATTCTTCATCAAGTCAGGAAACTCACCGCGATCGATACAACTATTAAAAATAAAAGCTAAAGAAGGAGCTACAATGTGGATTATAGACTTCACAACGTCCACAGAATTACCCCATAAATCTGCAGTCTTTTTTACATTTAAGGAGTTAAATGTCTTAATGATATCTACACAAGTCACATGTTCGAAATTAAAATCAGAATCACAAACTTTAACATTTTCTTTAAGCAGAGCCTCTGCAGCACTGGGTGATGGGTTCAGAGATTTTGTTGTTGATATGGGAATCTCTGAAAAGAAGTTCTCAAAAGCCGCGGCAACCTGTGAGTCCGATGTGATCACATTGTCATCAATTACAAGTTTATAGTCATTAGATTGTCTTGTAGACCTGCCAGTTTCACTATTTATGACATTCCACGTAGTTTTAATTATATTATTACTGTTTTTAATTTTGGAACTCAAGTAACGCGATTTCGCTACAGAACAAATTTTTTTGAATATTTTTGAATAATTTCGCACATATAAACTAAATTCAGCAGTATTAACAAGAACCCTTTCATCATACAATTCATAAAGCCGAGTTCTGCTTTTGTGAATACCAGTGGTTGCCCATTCACTGAACGACACGTTGCTATTAACCGAAATAGTCTTGGGTATAAAAGTAGAATTAAATTGATTACAGTATGTGTTAAAGAAACCTTCATATTGACGATTGGGATCATTATATGTAGACAAGTCTGGTAAATTATTAATGAGTTTAGTTTTAAAAGTTTCTAAACGACTTGCAGTTTTAGGGTTAACAGTGATATTCTTTTTAGCCACTAATATTGGCATATCTGTTGGCGCATAACCGAAGCGGTGCAACGCAAAACCGCGGCTTTAACTTCCTTCTTTGACCCCTTCATAATTGGAAATAAATAAAAAAAACTTTTCTTTTTTATATCCGACAAACGCGATCGTTCTATTTTTAAAATTAGTAGAAGTTTATTTGGCCAGAATTCGGAAATTAAAAATAGTTAGGTTTTGACAGAACTTATGACCCGACTACGCAAATATGAAAATGTAAAAGAGACACTGATGAATACTTTGTGTGTGGAACCAATATTTTCGTATACAGAGTACCTATAGATAAGATCTGATCCTATCGTAAGTAAAAGGTTGACCAGACGGCTGTAAACCAATGTCCCAACCAAGGTGACCTTGCTAGTTTCAATCCGTGTAGACAGTTATAAATCATGACCATCAACGCCCTTGGCTGAGAGAAGCGTTTTCCCGACCGTTGTAAACCATGACCTTCAACGCCCTTGGTTGAGAGGCGCGTTTTTCCAACCACAGTGATTGATTTGCGAATGTACTGGCGCGTGAAACAAACGAAGCTCCAATCAAGGTGACTTTGGTTAAAATACTGTTGGGACTCTAGGTTGCAACCGTCTGGTCCACCTTTAAGGGCATCTTCAAATTAGCCGCGAAGTGTCGCGCGACAGCAGCGCGGCCACCGCAGTATAACCGCTATGTTCTAGTAACATAGTGTTATACGTTTAGTTTCTCGATTAGAACGCTACTATTAAACCGAAACAAGATTTTTTTTTTTAAAGAAAAAAGAAACCTAAGAAAAGTTTGCCGTTACTTGGTGTATGCGAATTTCATAATAAATAAAAGGCTACTGCGGCCAAAATTTCAGAATTATTCTTTATTGTACAGTAGAATCCCGATTATCCGAACATCCGATTATCCGGACTCATTCGTCTCGGCTCTAATTATCAATTTAAAAATGTATTGACGGCGCAGCGAGATATGTTACGACAAGTTTATTCCCACCTCCGACGATGTACTCCCGCTCTCATTTGTTTGCGGGATAGTGTTTGTTATTTTATCATTTTCTATGAAGGATTTGAACATTGAGGATTTGAACAGTAACGAGAGAGAAGATAAAGAGACTGAAACTGGGGATGTATGCCAAGTACCATCTCACGCAGAAGCTTTTGAAGCTCTAGGTGTTGCTTTTAAGTGGTGAAAGACAGGACGAATCGGATCACATACAGTTGTTACAACTGAAGCGCATCAGGGACTGGGCCGCAATGAAAAGATGTGATTAATTACGTCAAAGATCAACGTCAAAGATCAATAACAAGTTATTTCCAACCAAAATTATAAATTACATAGGTATTATATAATTCATTATCTATCGTTATAGGTCGTTTTTATATATAAAAGAAACACTGAAATACACTAAGTAAAACCCTACACAATGAAACATTATTAAAATTTAAATATTGTTTGATTTGCTTTGAAATCGGTTATCCGGATTTTCGATTATACGGAATACCCCTGGTTTTATTTGATCCGGATAATCGGGATTCTACGGTAGTTTGACAATTATTTATTCATGTATAAAGGCGAGCTTGACTCAACAATGAGTTTTCTGCAGTGCGGCTGTCGCGCTGGAGTCGCGCGTTTTTAATTTGTGTGGATTAACAACACAGAGCGATGGCAGCGCTGCGGCCGCGCAACAAGTCATCGGTCAACTCGCCGTCGCGCGGCACTTCGCGGTTAAATTGCGCCCTAATAGTGTAGATCCCACGTACAGCACACCAAAAATAAATGCTATGTAAATCTAAACATAAGTTTGTTTTTTAGTAATCACATCAACAATGTATATAATAATATTTTATTTACATAAAAACATGGTACATTTAAGGTCATAATCATAATCATTTAACCCTCCTATACTCGCGCCAATTTTTGTGACACCTAAACTCGCACACGGTCTCACAGACCGATCGTTCGTACCCCTATACAATTTTTCTTTTCCTTGAACTCCAAGTAAATATTATTATTATTATTTCGAAGGAATAATACCTAATTTATTAATAATTTTACTGACTTTCAGTCTTAAATTTTTCTTAAGTACTCGTATTAGGAAAACGAAAATAAAAACGGTATTTTTTTTTAAAAACAAACTTCTAAATATTAATAAGCAATATATCAATGGACATATTTATCATGTTTGGTTTAGTTTTGGCTCTCACCATAACAATCAGGGTAATTGTAGTTTTACCAGCTTCTACTTCATATACCTCTTCATTGTCGTCCTCTTGCTCGGCATGGTATGTTTTATTTGGTACCTCCACATAATCTTCCATGTCTCTATCATTTTCGTTTTTATAGCTAGAACCAGAACTTAATTCCACCAGCAACAATATAATTCTATCATCATCCATTTCGATCTAATGTAAGTATAATCAAAAAAGAATAACAACTTTCTATACATAAGTCATAAAATATTCAAAGTTTGAAAAAACATAGAAATGCACTAAATATTAAACATTATTATAAAAAAGTTATATATACTCGCGTCGGTCTCATGGACCGATTGACGTCAAATGCTTTAACAAATGTGCTACGCACAAACGCGCGGTGTGCATTAAAATAAAGCTAGCAACAAATCCGGCAGCTAGCAAGGAACTCAACTTCCTAAGATATTGGTACACAAAAATATTTATGAAAATATTTATATAAATATTTATTTATAAATATTTATGTGTTTCATCGGTCTCACAGACCAACGCGCAAGTGAAGGTTAAGGTTTTATCATTGTTTTCATGGTTTCTCCATTCAGATAGTCGCATACATATATTCGAACATAACAATAAAAAAATTACAAAATTGACTAAAAATTTATCATCCGTCGTTTATGGACCTATTTGCAAATATTTTTTTCCCCTTATAGGGTATACTTCCAGATTGGTCCCATTTTTTTCAAAATCCAGTTCTGATGATGGAATCCATCCAAGGAATCGAAGGAACTCCTCAAATATTATAGGCAACCATGTAGTGATTTTGGTATTTTTATCGAGGACTTAAGCTATTACAGTCAAAAAGTAACATTTGATGGAGTGGAACTGATGAAGAAGACCAGAAATGGCCAAGGGAACCTCATACTCGCATGGATATCACAATGAAGATAGTTAAGCGACTATGACAATACAAATACAAGTCACAGGCAATAAGCCTAGTTTGGGAGCCAGCGATCATATTTAGTGTATTCAATGTATGTTATGAATAAAGTTATTATTAGTTATTATTATTAAATAAATAAATGGTTCTGAATAGTTATGTTGAAAATAGTATCATCAAAGTGACCTGATGATGATGATGGAGCCGGAAGATAAGCACCGGAACTCCGTAAGAAATCAATGTATCTTAGCCGTGTTTGGGCTTGTTAGAATTCTCATAGGATGCACTTTGGCTATAAGGTACTATCAAACTGATCTAATGATTGAGCCGGGTAGGTAGACACGAGAACTTCACAATTAAACAATGTATCCTAGCAGTGATTGGGTTTATTGGAATTATCACGAGAAATAGGCAATCTGGTTATAACTGCATCGCAACTAAAAATTGTGAAATAAAAATCTTTTTACAAAAAAAAAAAATAACCGACTTCATTAAAAACAAAACACTAAAAGGATTAAAATAACTTTAATTTCGGAAATCGGTGTTTATCGGTATTGTTTGTTTCTTATTTAACTGTCTTTTTTAATAAAGTCGGTTATTTTACTTATTGTCTATAGACTCTTACTAAAACTTAATGTAGAAAAATAAAGATTTTATTTATTAAATTCCGAAATATTTACTATAAAAC
This sequence comes from Leucania comma, assembly GCA_958295575.1. Classification (NCBI taxonomy): domain Eukaryota; kingdom Metazoa; phylum Arthropoda; class Insecta; order Lepidoptera; family Noctuidae; genus Leucania; species Leucania comma. Next base: position 13,187,666 of record OY282468.1, read on the forward strand.
ATAAGTTGTTATATATTTTGTATTTTTTGATGCTTTGTGTTTTGTTATTCAGTAAATTAAATGAAAATATCTTCAAAAATTCTTTTCTAAATGTCCTGTAGTCACAATACCTTTATTTTTCAGATGCTTTCCGAGATCTGGCTAATGCACACTCACAGTGTGTTATTTTGCCTTAGTTGCGAACAAGCCAGTGTTATTTTTTTTTCTAACCGGCCAAGAGCGTGTCGGGCCACACTCAGTGTAGGGTTCCGTAGTTTCCCGTCCGTCACAATAAGTGTCCCCACTTAAGAGTTAAATACCGGACAATAAGTAATTATACACAAGTGTCCAATGTAACTATATACTGTACAGGCAACACTATGTATTCTAACAAACTTGCCTACCTCACAAATCAAAATTAGCTAGTAGTTGTACGTATCAAGTAACTGTGTACATACAAATTAATATGAACAATATCCCAAAGAAGTTAAATTTTATCCACAATGTAATTTAATTCAACCCAATTTCTGACAATGTAACAGAACCCTTATACTACGACGACTATCAATCAATTTTTTCTTAAAAGTTGAAGAAATTATCGATCATATCACGGAGAGTCATGAGAGCTCGAAGAATCTTAGCATCGACTTCTAGAAAGTTGACGTAATTGCACAACGCCATCTATCGAACAAATTAAGAACTACTTAAACAAGCCCAAAGTACAGCGCCATCTCTCAGAAAATAGGGTTACAAACTTGACGAGTTATGTATGTTGGGTTTCCGGTGGTAATTTTGGATAGGGTAATTTTAATAATTCTTTTTTTATTTGAAAGAAGATAGGTTCAGGATAATAAAATATGTAAACCAAGTTAAAAAAATGCTTGCATATACGGTTAAATTACAAACTTAGTTCAGAAATTATTTTGTAGAACTTTTCAAAAACTGTTCAACCCATTAAGTTCAAAATAATTTTCCTAGAAAGTTTTTAAAAGTTCTACTTTTGAGATTTTTTTTTTCATATTTTATAAACTTATGGTCCAAAAGTTAGAGGTGTATCCCCCACACATTTTTTTTTGCGATATTTCCGAGAATATAAACATTATCAAAAAAATTAAGTAAACCCCTATTCATTTTTAAATACCTATCCAACAATATATCACACTTTAGGGTTGACATTGAAAAAAAAAATCACGCCCTACATGACGTGGCCGACGATGGAGCACGCTTGTTACTTCTAGTAACATATTCTTGAACACTCTTGACTTAGTGTTAATTTTTTTTTTTATATCCCTTCAAAAAATAATTGAAAACAATTGAAATTAGATCGCATCGAAAGTAACGTACCTAAGAAAAATAAAAAAAGGAGGTATTTTGTTTATAATATTCCACAATTTATATAATATTCCACAACTATCACACAACACCGTCTAGTCCCAAGCTAAGCAGAGTTTGTGTTATGGGTACCAGACAGCTGATAAACATACTTATATAATTTTAAATACATACATATTATAGATAAATAACACCCAGACACAGAACAAATGATCGTGCTCATCACACAAACATTTGTTCTGGGTGGGAATCGAACCCACGACTTAAAACCCACCCCGTTCCTTCGTGGCCTTAGATACTAGGGCCGGGCTTTCCTTTCGGAAGCAAACCCATGGCCCCAGTAGGCTTCGACCCTGCCTGCCTGCAGCTAGCAGGCTGGGTCTCTACGGTTTGCTGACAACTCCTTGAGGCGCGCGGGAACAGTGCGCGCCGTTGACGACCTAGGCTTGGTCCGGATGTTTACCGGACGGTCGGACAGCGAGCTACCCATAGCTCGCCGTCCGCAAGCCCGCGTCTACGTTGGCTGGAAATCAGGATCGGAATCGGAATCCCCGCGGCGGCTGGGCCTTGTGGGCCGTTGCCTCTCGCGTGCGGCCTCTTCCATTGCTAGCATTACTGCTTCGCAGAAGGAGGCGACCGCCTGCCATCCCTCCTCGCTTCGGACCATGGCCCGTACCAGGGCCTGGCGCGAGAGATCGCCGCTGCCGATCGCACTCACGAGAACACGGCGATGCTCTGCCCAAGCGGGGCACACTTCGACCGTGTGCTCCACCGTGTCCTCCGGGCAGTCCACGCAGTGGTGGCACCCGGGCGTCGGTTCCGCACGAATCCGGAACAGGAACCTCCCGAACTTACCGTGTCCGGTGAGAACCTGGGTCATGCGGAAGGTTAGGACATCGTGAGGTCTTTCCAGCCACGCCTCAAAGAGGGGCCTTACCGCCATAATTAAGGCGTGCCCAAGTCGACTGGTGTAACATAGTGTTTTTTATTTTGCATAATAAACGGGTTTGCTTTCTGGCTATTAATGCAAATTTTTCAAAAATGCTATGATGCTGGTTTATTTTTCTTCTTTATAATAATCGGGTCTAAAACTACTTTCAATATTTTTCGCTATTTCTCGTAGTTTCAGATTTTGAATCCGATATCGATATTTCTACCCTTTTCACTGAATTACTCGTTAATTTCAGTATGCAAGTTTAAAGATATGATTAGAACTGTAACAGACGGGCTATTTTCTGGCCTATGGAGCTGTCCATTCATCACGTGAGGCTCGAAAGGGGGAGGAGGGGTTCATAATAAATCACAACGTTACGTGTATTTGTTTTTTGGTCAAATGCGTACAAAATCGAAAGCAGCTTGTAGTGTGACCTTTGATTTCGCGATTTCGAGTTTTTCGCATTTCTTTCATTATTTTTAGGTCAGTCAAAAACAACCTGCAACATTTCTGTCTACCTCTTAACGTTATTATTGTAGTCTTTAATTTTGTATAATAAAATTAGATGATACTTACACCTGTATTTCATAAATATTTAAAAAAGAAATTAAGAATCTTTGTAGGTACTAAAAAATACACGTTATATAGGAATGGGGGGTAGTCTTAAACCTCACCATGGGGGAGCACCAACCAAGGAGTAGGGGGGGGGGATTAAAAAAAATGCCCAAAAAAAAACATCACGTGATTAATGGACAGCCCATATACAGTAATATGCGTCAACCCCTATTCCGCCGTAGTTTTAAGTTTGACGGTACGTTTGCGGCTGTGGTTGAGCGATTTGCTGCTGAGCTGTGGGTCGCGGGTTCGATTCCCGCACGGAACAAACTAACAAATTTTTGTATGGCTACGTACGATAAAGGAATAATAGTTTGGGCCACAGTAAAAAAAACCGTTGATTTTTTTATTCCTTCTGTCGAGATCATCTTGAATCTACCGATTCAAGGTCTCATGGCTTCGGGAATACATCCGAAGTCAACTGATTAAAGATGGCCGTATCCTGATTCACATTAAGTTGGTGTAGGACATCGCGGATACTGTGGATAGCAGGGTGATTTATTCTCTATCGTTGGATATTATTGCCAGACTGTACCAGGCCAGTCCTGCAGACCAAAAAGAGCTGTAACGGCTTGCTAGAATAAGAGAGAGAAGTGCGAGGGATGTTTGTCAGGTAAGATGTGTAAGGATTGAAGCTGGAATGGTCCTATCGGATAATGAAGAAATCAAGGACAGGTGGAAGGATTATTTTGAAAGACTGATGAATGAGCAAAAGAATTGGAGTAGGACTTTAGAGAGTAAACCAGTGAATGTAGGGTTAGTAAGAATGGTTAGTACGGATGAAGTCAGAATAGCAGTAAATGGTATGAAAAATGGTAAGGCCATTGTTCCAGATGGAATTCCAGTTGAAGTGTGGAAGTTATTGCGAGTGGATGGATGGATGTGGTTGGCTTTGTTCTTCAATAAGTTGTTACCGGAAGAAGCCATACCTGATGATTGGTGCAACAGTTCTTTGGTGCCCATCTTTAAAAACAAAGGTGACGTTCTTGAGTGCAATCATAAACGATTGGTGGTAGAATGACTTGTCGTATTCAGACAAATCTAATGGTAAGTCACGGAAAGGAACTGGCAAAATTTTAGCAGATTACCCCATACGTCAGACATCCATATATCATTATGTACGAGATTATCATTCCTTTCAATGGTATGTCATAATGACGCCATTGTATTAGTAGATTAAAAAACTTGTCAAAATCAACAATTATGAAAAACCAATGATAGACGATTCTGACACTATTGTAATAGCACACTTGAGGCCCTGGTCGCGGTACAATGGATGCCATATTCGCTACACGCCATCTGTGTGAGAAATACAGAGGTGCGCATAAAAACTTGCACATGGTATTCGTTGACCTCGAAAAGGCATACGACCGGGTACCTCGTGAGGTTCTGTGGTGGGCCCTTAAGGAGAAAGGTGTGCCTGGAAAGTATGTGCAGTTGATCCGAGCGATGTACAGTCGACGCAGTATCCAAGTCTGGTCTACAGTGGGCACCACTAGCAGCTTCAATGTGGCGGTCGACTTACACCAATTTTCGGCTCTCAGCCCTGACCTCTTCCTGATAATAATGGACGCTCTGACGTCGGACATTCAGGAAAGCATACACCAGGGAGCCTCTGGTGTATGCTTTTCGCCGACGACATAGTCCTGGTTGCCGAGAGTGGCCTAGAGGTCCAGAATCGATTGGAGGTCTGGTGGCACAGACTGGAGAGTGTTGGCCTGAAATGGTCTCTCAGGTCTTGTGCCCTTAGCTCTCGCCGGAACGCCCATACCAATCTACTCCGACTTTCGGTATCTCGGGTCGCTCGTTCAAGGGGATGGTGACGTAACACATCGGACGTAACACATCGGATCAACGCAGGATAGATGAAATGGCGACAGGTCACGGGAACAACTTGTGATCCACGGATGCCCCTCAAGTTGAATGGTAAAATTTACAAGTCCGTGATAAGACCTGTCATACTGTATGGATCAGAATGTTGGGCTGTGAAAAAGATGGATGACGAAAGACTGCATGTAACGGAGATGAGAATGTTGAGATGGATGTGTGGTGTGACGAAAACGGATGAAGTGAGAAATGAGTATATTAGAGGAAGTTTGAAGGTGGCGCCAGTGACTGAAAAGTTGAAAGGAAATCGTTTGTCTTGGTATGGTCATGTGAAGAGGAGGGATGAAACGCATGTTACTAAAAGAGTTCTGAGTTTACACGTAGATGGACGGAGAGGAAGAGGGAGGCCGAAGAAGAGATAGTTGTATTGTGTGAAGAGTGATATGAAAGAAAAGGGAGTTAGTGATAGTGTGACGGGTGACAGGATAGAGTGGAAGAAAAAAACGTGTTGCGCCGACTCCAATACTTTTAGTCAGGAATATTTCGTTACTTCTCATTATTTAAGTTTTTTCAGTAGACAAGGTCTTTTGAATTTGTTATTTTCACACCGATGTTGTTATTTTTATTTTTTATTATTCAAATACATACATAAAGTTATATTTTTAAATATCTCAATACAGAAATCAAACATTTAAAAATAAATAGTATCCCACCACTAGCGGAAACTAGGACCAAGCTACAGTCAGGGCTCCTGGCTACAAGGTTGTGCTTATGCAAGTACTCGCTGTTAGCTAGACGAGAACAACCGGAGGTTTTTTTTTTTTTTGGTGGTAGGTGAAATCATCCAATGACATCTCCCGCCTTTGGGTGGAGCGGGAGATAGTGTCAGACTCTTACTGACTAAAAACCCACCCCGTTCCTTCGTGGCCTTAGATACCAGGGCCGGTCTTTCCTTTCGGAAACAAACCCTTGGCCCCAGTAGGCTTCGACCCGGCCTGCCTGCAGCTAGCAGGCTGGGTCTCTACAGTTTGCTGACAACTCTTTGAAGCGCGCGGGAACAGTGCGCGCCGTTGACGACCTGGGCTTGGTCCGGATGGTTACCGGACGGTCGGACAGCGAGCTACCCATAGCTCGCCGTCCGCAAGCCCGCGCCTACGTTGGCTGGAAATCAGGATCGGAATCGGAATCCCCGCGGCGGCTGGGCTGTGAAGGCCGTTGCCTCTCGCGTGCGGCCTCCTCCTTTGCTAGCATTACTGCTTCGCAGAAGGAGGTGACCGCCTGCCATCCCTCCTCACTCCGGACCATGGCCCGTACCAGGGCCTGGCGCGAGAGATCGCCGCTGCCGATCGCCCTCACGAGAACACGGCGATGCTCTGCCCAAGCGGGGCACACTTCGACCGTGTGCTCCACCGTGTCCTCCGGGCAGTCCACGCAGTGGTGGCACCCGGGCGTCGGTTCCGCACGAATCCGGAACAGGAACCTCCCGAACTTACCGTGTCCGGTGAGAATCTGGGTCATGCGGAAGGTTAGGACGCCATGAGGTCTTTCCAGCCACGCCTCAAAGAGGGGCCTTACCGTAGACGAGAACAACCGGAGGTAATGTGACGAATAGATTCTCCCGGACAGTGACATCCCCGACAAATGTCAAAAGTTTCACAATAAATCTCCGGTAGTTATTTGTCTTGATTATTTCCTCCATAATTGCACAGACAAAACCTTCGGTTTCACCAAAGAGGTCACCGAAACGCCGGCAGGCTTCGGACGCCATTTGGTCCACATCGGGTCTATGTAAGGCCCGGAAAAGCGTCCGTGAAGTTTCTTGCTCTGCCATACTTCCCTGCAATCATTAGTGTCAAGCACTACAAGTTCGCGCCAGTGTTCGTTAGCCGGGGAGAGCGGGGTGCGTCCCTTGTCCACTGCCACTACATCTCGATGCATACCCACGTCGGCAGCTAGGAAATATTCCCTGAGACTGCATACCTCGCGGTTGTGTAGGGGCCTTTAAAAAACCTCAACTCCCACACTTCCGCGGGACATACAGTCTCATCACCGACGATTGTAGGTGATGTAGTCAGCAGTTTACGGACCCGCCTATCCAGGGCGTCAAGTTCCGTTTCAGTCCATTTCGAGTCCGGTTCGCTTACGAGACGCCAGACCTAGTAGACGTGTACTTTGCATTTAATAATTATGTATTATTTGAAAACAACTTAAGTAGAACAATTAATACTATTAAATTATTTGCGGTGTCAGTTCAAAAGTAAAGTGTGTCGCGTGTGTGATTGTACTAGATTGTAGGTATATTGTGCATGATGATCTAATTATTGTATAGTCGTAGTATATCTGTGTTAGTTATGTCTAACCAAGGAGCTAGCCCATTCGGGCGAAGCCAACTATTACGACGAAGCCCTCCGCCGACTCCAACCCAACCAGAACCAGTTCAGCCCAGGGTGCAAACACCACCTCGAGCTCCTTCCATGTCGGCTGGCGAGCTACCAGAAGAAGTAATTTCAACGTCAGAGGTCCAGAAATGGTTGGAGTCAACAAACACCATTCTCAAAGAGGTCTGCACCATAATTTCAGACGGGAAAATGAACAACGAACAAAAGCTCCGTGTCAACGCTCTTTGTCACAAAGTTTCCAGTGGGTCATCTCAGATGGCCGTCCTCTACCAGGCGCTTAAGCAAAAAACTATACAAGCGCACAGCACAATACTGCACTTAAGGGAACAAATGGACCTCACGGAAACTGTGAAGGTGATCAAAGAGGCGGTAATTAATAAAATAACACCTTCTGACATTACCTCCTGTTCCTACGCTAGCATGGTGAAAAAGAGTTCCGAAACTTTCATCCGTCCAGCAAATTTGAGTTCTGTGGCCATCTATCCCTGCGACAAGAATAAAACTAGTGAGGACACGAAGTCACTTGTGCAGAAAATAATATCCCCGGAAGAACTGAAACTTCATGTCCGTAGCCTAAAGAAAGTTAAAAACGGGGGTGTTCTTATTAGCACTGAAAGCAAAGGCGATATCGATAAGCTTAAGAATTCCACAAAGCTGGTATCGTCAGGCCTTACAGTAGAAGAAGCCCCTAAACGGCGACCTAGGATTGCTGTCGTTGGAGTCCCAGTAGCACTGACTGAAAAGGAAGTGTTTGACTGCATTTATGAGCAGAACCTTGCAGATAAATTGGCGAACACTACTCGCGAGTCCTTCCTTGCTACTGTCAAATTGAGCCATAAGTCGGGTAAGAAGGGTCTTCCTACCTGTAATTATATTTTGGAAGTACCCGCTACCGTTAGGAAAATCCTAATTAACCAAGGCCGGATTTTTATAAATTGGACATCATGCCCCGTGAAAGACTTCACAATCGTTACAAGATGTTTCAATTGCCAGCAGTTCGGTCACGCAGCCAAGTTTTGCCGAGAAACCAGTCCTACTTGCAACCACTGTGGAGAGACTGGGCATTCCCACAAAGAGTGCAGCAGTAAATCTTCTCCGCCTCAATGTGCGACGTGTAAGCGTTTCAAGAGGAAGTGTGACCATCAGACTGGTGATGTAGACTGTCCAGCACGTAAATACGCCGAGGTTAATTACATAAATTCAATAGATTATGAAGGCGCCTGAGAGCGCCCACAAATAGTTTTTTTACTAGCACATAGCACTTAGTTATACTTACTTAGATTTAGTTTATCTTTTATTACTTAAACTACGTGTTGTAATGACCAGTCAGCTAATCGATGATTTGGATGGATTCTCTGTTTCTGAAGCCAATACATGTAATGTAGAGGATTGTAAATTTCTTCTTCCTTCTGGAGAAAATACGCTTACGCTGCTTACGCAAAACATTCGTAGTATAAATCGCAACATGGACGGGTTTGAAGTCCTATTACAAAGGCTTGACATTAGTTGTGATGTTATTGTCCTAACAGAATGCTGGCTGTCTGCTCAGACTGCCAATTTACCCTCCCTTGATGGCTACTGCACTCACAAAACTAATTCAAACTTGAATCAAAATGATGGTGTTGTGGTTTACATCAAAAAGAACTTAAAAGCACACGTGGAAGAGTCCAAAGTTCAAGACAGTAATTGTTTAATAATCAAAATTAGTCCGGATACTGTAATTATGGCCATTTACAGGCCACCGTCTCAAAACATTGACAGATTTTTGGATTATCTTGATATAAATCTAAAACATCTATCAGCTTTTAAGAATATCATTGTAATGGGCGATATAAATATTAATATTGCTTCCGGGAGATCAGATACTCATGTTCATAACTATTTAAATATTTGTTCATTCCATGGTCTTTTACCAACTCATCATTTTCCCACGCACCAGAGCGGGTCATGTTTAGATCATTTCATCATAAAGACAAAACACCCGAACAAAACATTGGTTACTAATTCTTCGCTTACGGACCATCAAGCTATTTTACTAACGATACAAAAATCTTCACCTAGAATAAACTGCATGAGCAGCTGTACAAACATTAATATGACTAATCTTGAACGTGACATTCGTGGTATTGACTTTGACCCTGTTTACGAAACAAATGATGCAAATATCTCTTTACAATATTTCATACTTTCGCTACAACAAGCAATAAGCAAAAACACTATTACCAAAATAGTGTCTAGACGCTATAAGTCTATTAAACCATGGATCACTCCTGGTCTCGTTCGTTGTATACGTCATAGGGACAGACTACACCTAAAGTCGAAACTTGCACCAGATAATGAAATACTTTCTGTTTCATATAAAAGGTATAGAAACTTTTGCAATAACCTTTTAAAAAAAATTAAATACCAATATGAGAAGAACGAATTACAGAAGGCAGGCAAAAACAGTAAACTTATTTGGAAATTTATTAAAACAAATACCTTTCGATCCAAAAATCCTGAACCACCACTTGAATTACTGTCAACAGAGATAAACCCATTTGAAGCCGCGAATAAAATAAACAGTTTTTTTTCTAACGTTGGCAAAACCTTGGCTGAAAAATTCTTGAACCATAATAGTCCTCCCCACCAAAAGTCGGCTTTGAATAGCCCTACAAAACCATCAAAATCTTTTGTTTTACTAGACACTGATGTCAACGAAATTTTAAGAATAATATCAGGGCTAAAGGATAACTGCGCTGTGGGATGGGATAGCATTTCTAATAATATACTGAAAAGGTTCAAACACCTTCTTGCCCCTCCATTAACCCATATTTTTCAGTCATGTTTGTCAAACGGCGTATTTCCCAAACTGCTTAAAAAAGCAGTAGTTACGCCAGTGTACAAAACGGGAGATAAAAACTGTGTTAACAACTATAGACCCATTTCAGTACTAACAGGACTCTCAAAAATCTTAGAAAAAATTATAAACAGCAGATTAATCTGTCCTAGCTCAGAGGACACCGGTGTCCTCTCACATCCACGCCACTATAGGCCTTAATTCCGATGTTTAGAGTCTACTTTTGTATGAACAAGTTGGGTAGTTGTGGATCGAAGTGTTAATAAATTATCTTGAAGTTAACAAATTGCTTTCTAACAATCAATTTGGTTTCAGACCGAAAAGATCAACTAACCAAGCAGTTCATAAACTATCTGAGTACATCAGTACGAGTCTGGATAGGGGCATGCACACCATTGGGATCTTTCTGGACCTCGCAAAAGCCTTCGACACAATTTCACGTTCTATATTGTTGCACAAGCTTGAAACACTTGGGATAAGAGGAGTGCAACTTCTATTATTTTCCGACTATCTAAGAAACCGCCAACAATGTGTTAAAATAGGGCAGTATACAAGTTCTGAGATAGAAAATGATTGTTTCGGAATACCACAAGGTAGTATTTTGGGACCCACATTATTTTTAATTTATATTAATGACCTTTGTAGTTTGGTTCTCCGTAATGGACTAATACTATCATACGCGGATGACACGGCTTTATTGTTTTCCGCTGAATCCCGGGTTGAAGCTTATGTACATGCCCAAAACGGCTTTAATATTGTGTCAAATTGGCTTCATCAAAATCTTCTATCATTAAACATAGATAAAACTAAATACATTCTATTCTCAATGAGAAACGTTAATCCACCGGTTACTAACCTAAACATATATGCACATAATTGCAAACATGCTGTCTTTGCTTGTAGTTGCCCTACTTTAATTAAAGCTGATCACATAAAATACCTAGGTGTTACGATTGACACAAATCTAAATTTCCGTAAACATATCGAGTTACTGTGCACAAGAGTACGTAAATTAATTTATATTTTTAAGAACTTACGTCACATAGCCGACTATAAGTTAATTAAACAGGTTTATTTGGCTCTGTGTCAATCTGTGCTAACCTACTGTATTACTTCATGGGGTGGTACCGCAAAGACTATCTTACTTCCTCTAGAACGTGCTCAAAGAGCAATTCTAAAGGTTGCAACCTTCCGACCTTTTAGATTTCCCACACACCAGCTATACACTTCATGTAAAATACTAACAGTACGTCAACTATATATATTGCAAATCATACTTTATCAGCACTCTGAGCTTCCTTTTGACCCTGTACCTTCAACCAGAAGGAGGAAAGATTTGGTTTGCAGAAAACCACAGACGAGACATGCATTTGCGCATAGATTTTACGTATTTTTAGGACCTTTTTTGTACAACAAGCTCAACAAATTATTAGATATATATAGCTTATGTTATATTAAATGTAGCACATTGGTATCAGAGTATTTATTAAAACTCAATTACACAGACACAGAGAACCTTTTGGAAGTTTTAGTATGATTAAGGTTTAGTTCGTAAGTTGTTATTCTATAGTTCTGTATACATGCACCCTTTATGATTAGTCTTGTTTAAGTGATGACCTGAAACACAGGTTTTTGAAAACCTAGCTCAGGAAAGTCGCTAATTATACATAACGTACGTTTTTCGCAAGCTTTGAAGTCTTGATCATTTTAGATAAACACAAAGTTATTTCTAGGGCATTAACATAATTATTTACTTAAGATTTATTTGTGGCTATTTTATGTAACTATGTGTAAAAAAGATTAAATAAAGATTATTTATTTTATTTAAATAAAGATTATTTGAGTACGCCGAAAGGGTACATCAATACCGGCAGGACCCAACCATTGAAGGCCTTAAAAACTTGTTTATGCCTGAAAGAGGGCCATTAATTACCTTCTTAAGGCGTCCAAAGAAACGCTCCTTCAACGATTGCTTCATATCAGTGACATTGATGCCTATAGCTTCCGACATATACACAAATACTTATAGGTTTCGATTGTGCCAACGGATTCTACAACTTTCCCTCGCTTTACATGCAGGACTGCACATTTGTCCACACCAAACTCCATTCCGATGGCACTACTGAAGATTTCAGTTAATTTCAGTAGCTCCATTAGTTGCAGATTGTTGGGGGCAAAGAGTTTCAAGTCATCCATGTTAAGGAGATGACCTGACTACTTCTGAACCTTCTTCCTTCCCCAGCAGTGTGCTTAGAGGATTCAAGTCTAGGCAAAACCAAAACCAAAGCGGACTCAAACTATTTTTTATTATTATTGTTAGGATAATTTCGCCGTCCTTTTACAGGTTTGTTGATTTCGCCGCACATTTGATTAGTGACTGCTATTTTCGTGCCTACCTCAGAAGTAGCTGCCAGATCGCGTCGCCTCGCCACGTTATTAAAGCCGCTATCCTCAGTCGGACTCGCCTGTCAAGGCTTGCTTTAAACTCAACTTACACTAGCGCAGTCGAAGCATCGCGTCGTGTCCTGGTTTTCAACTTGTGGTAAAGTGCATGGTCGGGGGATACGCTTACATTAATGCGACCCCTGATCACAGTGCTGGACCAGTTCTGAGACTTGTAGAACATGCGTAACTCGTGCTCGACAGCTAACGCGTTACTGTCCGCTAGTAAGAGCTTGTCTAGAAGAGGCGAATTCGCCGCAATCCTCTAGTGCGTATGACGCTCAATTGTTACCAATGCACCAGCTTTCGAGATCTGCGGGGCTATTGCGTAACTCTGTTGACAGCTCAAGTGAAGATCACTTTATAGAATGTACATAGTATAACTGTCAAACAGCTAATTTCGTATTGCCTATCTTTAGTGACCAACTGATATGACGTCATTATCCATCGGTGCCTTTGATATCCACCGTGACACGTTTTGACAGATGTTATTGTATCTATACTTTTAAAATTGTGATTGTTAGCTTTAAGCTGAAGATGCGATATTTAACTTAGCTGTATAATAGTCGATAAAAACTAGAGCCGGGACAATATGCACCAATAATTTTTGTTAGCCACCACTTATCCAACGCAGTTTGTTAGCCACTTGATATCATACGTAATACCAAAGTTATGAAATTGTTAGTTGACACAAAGTTTAGTGTACATTAAATGCCAGTTGTCATCTGTTTTGAAAAAGTTAGCCAATAGCCCTGCTGATTCAGTGCGAAACATAATTTAAACAAAGCAGTCGTGTATGTCTTAGAATTCACGCGTTATCTGGACGCAACAAGGCTTCTCTAGTTACTCGACTCGCGCCAAATACACAAGAATCAAGCGCGAGCGAGCAGAGAACCTGGTGAATTGACACACGATTTACGCGCGTATTTTGAATACACGCGATGTATTAGCGCCTAGTATCTCGCTAACACGCGAAAGGTTTCGCGGGCATATGCCCCTTCTGGACAAGCTCTACTAACCAAGCAACGATGCGCGATTCAATATTTGCATAACTTTTGATAAGTTGTTATTATATATATATAAGTATATATATATTATTATATTCAACGGATTTATTTTTTCATGATCTATCAAATATATAGATACAACATGAGTAATTCTAAGTCGCAATAAAAAACTTGTCCAAATTTCCAACATTTTAACGTCTTCGACATTGAGACTAAAATAACTGCTTCTTGAATTTAAATGATTGTTAAGTGTGGGAATTGGCCTTCAGTTTATTAATCAATAGTTTTTGGTTGTCAACTCAAAATAAACCTATTTTAACCTATGTTATTGGATCAAAATAGTTGCAAATTTACTCTAAGTGCTTTCTTCTCTACTGCATTTCACTAAACAGGCAGTACTATTTCATGAAATGCATAGAATCATCAGTCATCTACTTGTATTATAGACCAGTGCTGAAATGTTTGAAAAGGAAGAGAATATAACAAATATGAACGGAAAATTAATTCGATAAATATTTCGAATAATTCGAAAAATAAGCGATCAGAGGTCGGGAAATAGATGGGATTGCGTTTTTAAGGGCAAAAAAACAGTTTAAGTATCTTGATTTCCGGCAAAACTACAAGACTATGGAAAAAAGTTAAATTGCAAAGTTGTAGGTAATATAAACATCTACAACTTTTATATTTACTCTTTGTCACATAACCTCAAAATTTATGAGAAAAATGTAACTAACCAAGTTTGTTATTTTTATTTTTAACAAAAATAACTTTTTTCCACGAAATGTGGTGTAAAAATTTACCTATTAATGTCCCAAATACACTGTTTATCTTTTAATTTAAAATATTTATTTTTTCACCCTTGTTTTGGCTTAATATCGAAATAGCACCCTCATTTTCAATCGAAAATTCTCACGTCAAAATATCTGCTTTTTTTAAAAAGTCGGTGGGGGTAAAAAATATTATATATATTATATTACTATGGAAAATTTACTCGGAAAATGCTAAAAACGCCCCTTTCCCACTTTTCTATGAAATACTCAGGTTACTCAGGTATATAAGTAGTTTAAAAATAGCGATAAATTGGTATCTATGCATATAATTTAGAGAAGATTATAAATTTTTCAAATTATTGTAGGTGGCTTATTAATTTAACTTTATTAATCTATTTGACTGATAATTATAGTAGTTTATATCGGTTTGGATCTTTTTTGTTTATAAATGTAACATGGAATCTTACGTTTTTTGAGTAATTAAATTGTAAATTATAGTAAATTTAAAATTCGTGATATTTCATTTTTGGCATTTTCTGAGAAAAATTACCACAGTAATGCATATGTTTTTACACCAACAAAAAGTAGAGATTTTAACGAATAAATATAACTGCTATTTTAAAAAGTCGGTGGAGCTTTTTAAAAATGCAGATATTTTGACGTGAAAATTTTCAATTGAAAATTTTGTGTGCTTTTTCGATATTAAGTCAAAATAAAGGTGAAAAATAAATAATTTAAATAAAACAAAATTACAGCGTATTTATGTCACAAAAAGGTAAGTTTTCACCAAATTTTGTGGGTAAGAAGTAATTTTTTACATAAATTTTGAGTTTATGTGAAAAAAGTGTAAATTCAAATTTGTGGATCTATTTTCACATTACAATAAAATTGTACATAATTTATTACTTACAACTTTGTCATTTATTTTTTCCATAGAACTTGTAGTTTGGCCAGAAATCGAGATAAACTGTTTTTTACCCTTACAAACCAACCAGCCACTTCCCGACCACAGATCGCCCGTAAATTATTTTTCCCTTAATTTTTATTATATTCTTTTCCTTTCTAATGGGTTACATCCTACAACATATTTTTTCTTTCTAAAATTATAGACACTGGTCTATTACATTGCCTACTTTATTATCCTACGAAATATATGCAACAAAAATAACAATATTTTTAAATTTATTCTCTGGTAAACTATGTTTTATTTTATTTTATTTTTAAACATCTATGCTTGAATAGCAGAAATTACTAACTGTCATTGAGTAAACTTAACAGGAATAAACTTAACTTAAATAGGATAATTATTTTTTATAGCTATTATTGATATTATCCAAAATAGCTGTAAAAATTAAATATTTAAGTATGTTACTAGCATCTAAATCCAACTATTTTGTAAAAAAAAAAATATTTAATGTTTTCTGAAAACTGTAACTTTAATCACTCTCCTGTAGAGTTTACTCAATGTTGCTTAGTAATTTTTGCTTTTCAAATGCCTATATTACTTTATATACATTAAAAAATACTACTGACTATAATTACAGTCAAATAATAATTATAAAAATCCCAAACTTATTAAAACCAACTAAAAACAAATAAAATTGTGGCATTAAAAAACTCCTCCACATTGCTGTTGACTGGTAATGTGCCCAAAAGACTGGCGGCTTTACCACGCTGTATGGCAATGCTAACTACTTACTGTACTTTATACATTATTCTTAAACATTGTTGATGTGAATACTTAATGTAAGTGTTAAATACCATAGGTATAAATAACAAAGACCTGTGTGAACAAGTGAAAATAACTAACCTGGACTATAAAGTTCAGCTAGTTCCTGGGCTCCTCGATGACGCGGACCCCAGCGAGGTTGTTTACCTACCACGCTTGGTAATTGCGTATTTGCATTGGGGTCGTCTTCCGACATAGAATGCTCGAGAATTTCTCGTTCAGTTTTGACCGGTGCCAACAACGTTGTAGCCATAGTACTAGCATAATCGAAATGTTCACAACTTAAGCCACTAAGACCATCTCTTTTAGCACACGGAGGTATAGGCAACGGCAAAGCCATCACTTCCGTTGCCAATGACAATAGTGAACTGAAACAATGATAAGTACATGATATAAAACTCATTAGCAAAATATAATCATCGTATTATCGACTCAAAAGTAGTGCTAGAAGAGCCCCAATTCAACAATTTTAGTTGAAGACAAGATAACAAGTAAAATATTAATTTAAAGTAAATTCTTACAAGACTAACTGTAATGATAAATAAAAAATCAAGTAAGTAGAGGTACGCGTACGTAATAAACTTGCAACAAATCGTCAGAAATAAAGAACCAGTTTAATGAAGAAATGTCAAACAAACACTACGGTCAATGTCAAAGTCATTTGACTTTCCCCTCGTTCCGAATTGTGTCAAAAGTGATTATAGCGCGAAGCCAACTAACGCACAACGTCACAATATTCTTTAATTTTTCCTTTTCCTTTTTTGACTATGTAAATTTTATTGATAAAATATCTTGTTCTATGGCTTCTTGGTTTATGGCTTCAGGCACTCCCGTCATCCACCATACGCACTATGATGGATGACGCTTCGTTTCGGCTAGCAACTTGCTTACGCTTAGGCGCACCCTGTGTTGCTCCACATCGGTGCCACTGTGGCGAAGCCGTCGACAGTCTCGGACACCATGGCCTGTCCTGCTGCAGGAGCGCAGGCCACATAGCACGGCATGCTAGCATCAACGATATTATCCGTCGAGCTCTTGTCACCGCCGGTGTATTAGAACCTAATGGCTTGGTACGTGACGATGGAAAGAGACCAGATGGTATGACGTTGGTGCCGTGGAAGGTGGGTAGGCCTTTGGTGTGGGACGCAACCTGTGTCGACACCCTTGCGCCATCACATATTCCAAGTTCGGCAGGTTGTGCCGGCGCTGCCGCTGCGGCTGCTGAGACCCTTAAACGGCGCAAATACTGTAACATTATTGATAATTACAGTTTTGAGCCGTTTGGGGTTGAAACGCTTGGGTCATGGGGTCCGAGTGCGCGTCTCCTTTTTAAGGAAATTTCACGCCGTCTGATCGACACTTTGCGTGACCAGAGGGCTGGCTCTTTCTTCGCCCAAAGAATTTGCATTGCCGTTTAACGTGGCAATGCTGCCAGTCTTCAGGCTACATTTCCGGATGACAGCGATGTGGAGGAGTACTTCGACGCCTGAGTGTACTGTGTTTTTGTATTATATGTACATAGGTAGGTTTTAGTATAATTAGTTTAGTTAATATTTAAGGTTTTGTACATGTATAGATATAATTTAATTAGTTGTTTATGTATTTTTATGAAAGTTTTTGACTATTAAAGAATCGTGGTAAAAATGGGCGCAAGTCCAACAGATTTGAAATACATTTCAAATTAAAACTTATAATTACTACTTTATTTTATACTATGGCAGCAAGTAGCTAAGTCGCCGGAGAACAGAGATAGAGCTAGTTGAAAATATACATTTTTTCTGTATAAATACTGAAGAATTGACTACATCTAACACGTTTTTTGAAAAAAACTTTGTGTTATAAACGTGGCGCATACGCAGGTAGCAATGTTTCCTCGAATTCACCACCACTACTACCTCAAGCCGCCTCTCAAGGTGTCGTTGCCTCGCCGCGCTCCGGTGTCGCAGTTTAGTTTTTACTTGTTATTTGCCTACGTTATATTTTTTCGGTATCATAAATTGATTATAATACACGACATATAAATACCAAACAATTACATAATAGAAATATCAACAACAAAATAAAAAAAAATATAAAAACCCTGCGCTAACTACGGCTAATTAAAATCAAACTAAAATATGGCGTAAAAAAACTTTTCCAAATCCCATTGCCCAAAAGACTGGCGGCATTGCCACGCTTTATGGCAATGCGTATCCTCTATCCAAGGTAAAAGTCAACCCCTGTTGCCGCGCGCCTCAAGGAGCTGTCAGCAAACCGTAGAGGCCCAGCCTGCTAGCTGCAGGCAGGTAGGGTCGAAGCCTGCTGGGGTCATGGGTCATGGCCGTTTTAGAATAGAATAGAATAGAATATTTTTTATTTGCTTAGAATGTAGGTACATAAACATAAGTTGTTGATAATATAATAGGATCCGATCCTTATATAGCATGCAAATTTAATACAATGTAAAGAATCTAGGATATTACAAAAAAAAATCCTATTGTTTATGAAATCTTGCATAGAATTGTAACATTTATCATAATATATCTCATAAAGACCTCAATCAGCCTGGACAGCAAAAAACAATTTTAAAAGATTCCTTATTACATATTGATTAATCATAAATAGCGACAGATATCAATGTCAAGGCGATGGTGTCAATATACATACAAAATGTCAATATACAATACAAAAATGTCAATATAAAATACTAATGTCAGTTTACAGTGCTAGTGTGATTATACATTATTAATGTCAATATGCAATTAAAAATGTCAACATACAATACCAATGTCCATTTGCAATATTAAAGTCAATTTATAATTCTTAGGTCAGTTTCAAATACTAAAGTAAGTTATTTTTATAGTTATTTTTCCTGCATGTCTACATTCAATACAAAGTAAGTACTAAGTTATAAAATACTAGAATAGATAATTAGAGTAGAATAAAATAAAAAAACCATTACAAAAAATTATCGTTTAGGAAATCTTGCACTTTGTGATGGTAAGTTTTTGATTCCATCAGGTATTTTTATTAAAGATTACAGGAGCCATACAAATTACATTTCTTTTTAATAAGCTAGTTTTATATACACCCGTGCTTAACAAATTCTGGTATTGAGATCTCTTAGCTGTATTTTGTTTTCTGGTTTCTATTAAAGTTGCAAATAAAGATCGATTAGTTATTACAAAAATTGCCAATTCTAGAATATAGAGACATGGGAAGGTTAATAATTTATGAGACTTAAATATAGATACGCAACTGTCTGTTACTTTAAGACCAAATATAGACCTCAAACAGCGCTTTTGTGCTTTAAAAATGCTTTCCCGTTCACTGCAATGACCCCAAAATATTATACCAAATCTTAATATAGAAATTACTAGACCATGGTAAGCCACTAATATTGTCGATATATTTACTTTTTTGGATAAATTATGCAACATAAACGCAGCTGTACCTAATCGTTTACATATATCTTCTGCTTGCGGCTTCCAAGTTAACTGGCTGTCAATTAAAATTCCTAAAAATGTTGTACTATCTACTTTTTCTATAGCCTGACCATTGTAGTTTATATCCATATCTCCCATATGTATGCGTTGATGAAAGTGCATGATTTTTGTTTTTTGAAGATTAATAACTAAATTATTATGGTCAAGCCACTTTATTAAACTACTAATTGTATTATTAATGTCATTAACATAAGATTCTTTATTGATACACTAGCTTCTGCCCGCGACTTCGTCCGCGGAAAATATCTTGTTTTAACATAAGTTTACACTCGACATTACTGTATCTTCCCATTAGTAAAATAATGCCTGCGAGCCGCTGCGAGCGCTCAGCGCTAGTCTCCCTATCCCTTGTTTCAGAAACATGCTGCCTTAAGTCAGATAGACGCTGCGCACGTTCAGCGCTAGTTTCTCGAGCACAGGCCCGCGACGTTCTCACATTTTGGCTAGCGAGCCGCTGTGAGCGCTCGGAGCTAGATTCTCTAGCGCGTGCTTGCGAAATATATTCTCTATTTCTCGAGAGGCGCTGCTCATTTTCAAGAGCAGATTCTTCCGTACGGCGTAGTCGAGCTGCTCTTTTGTCTATGATGTCTGCCGGGACAGTTGCGATTTCCTTTTAGGCATGCTCTTAGTCAACCAATGAACAAACTACACAGACATAAAAACAAATATGAACAAAGGGAGAGGGATCAGGGACTCGACACCCGACTGCTATGCCGGTGGTCGTGGGTTCGATTCCCACCCAGGACAAATGTTTGTGTGATGAGCACGATCATTTGTTCTGTGTCTGGGTGTAATTTATCCATAATATGTATGTATTTAGAAATATATAAGTATGTTTATCAGTTGTCTAGTACCCATAACACAAGCTCTGCTTAGCTTGGGACTAGGCGGCGTTGTGTGATAGTTGTGGAATATATATATATATATATATATTATCGTTATAATTCGTACAACGAAATTACGAATATTACGACAGAACGAAGTACGAACATACAACGAAATAAATCGAAATTACGATATATCGATCGTAATAATCAAATATAATATATCCGATTACTACGATTAGGAGTACGAATCAACGAACAACCAAATGAACGAAATAACCGAAACCCATAAGCAACAGACTGACATGCAACAATTTGAACACCAATTTACGACAACGTGGGTACAATTCGAGAGCGTCATCAATCCACGGAAAATCTTAACACCGCGATTCAGAAAAATGGCGTATTTGCAGAACGCCATCTATGGGCTAATGGATAAAACGTCCGCACAAAGCATGATAGATCTAGAGCTCTACGAATGAAAGTTGTGCTAGCGGCATTTTGCGTTTTAGTAATTTTATATTATCTCCGAAACTATATGACCAATTGACATACTGTAAATGGCAAATCTTATCTGTATGATGTCCTTGTGATACTGAAATAATTTATTGTGACAAGAATTAATATTTCGTTGCTCAAATAATCAACCAAACGTAAGTATTCCGAAAAAATACTTTTTTAATGCAAATAAAGAAGTATAAAAGATAAAATATAAAAGATAGAAATATGGTATCGCGGACTTTTTTGTAAATATAATTAAGACGAATCAGGTTGCCATACATTGTTTTTAATTTTAAGCAACTCTCTAGGCAGCGCACGCAAATAATTCTGTTTTATGAGGTATTTTTTTCCGACTTGCAAGACAAAAATTGTGATAGCTCGGTTAATGTACATGTTATAAAAAAAAATGTATAGCTTATAGCACTCAGGAATAATGTAGCTTTCTACCAGTGTAAAAATTTTTAGAATTGGATCATGAGTTCCAGAGATTACCCCCTACATACAAACTTACAAATTTTACCTCTTTATAATATTAGTATAGATGAAACAATTGATGTGCTATCGTCTGCAAATAATACCATTGGATAAAGAATATGCTGTGGCAAGTCATTTATATGTAATAAAAATAACAGAGGTCCGAGAACGCTGCCCTGCGGGACACCATATTTTATTTCCTTAAAAGATGATATAGATTTTAATTCCTTTCTAGATTTTAAACACAGGCTTGATATCTCCGTACATTGTTTACGACCCTTTAAATACGTTTTGATTAGATTAAGGGCATTGCCACGAATACCATATGCGTAAAGTTTGGTTAGAAGGGTATCGTGATCCACACAGTCAAATGCCTTCGACATATCGGCATATATTGCGCATGTAGGTATTTTAGAGTCCACTTTTGGCATTATTTTATGGAGGAAGTCGAAAATAGCCATATTGATGGTTTTATTTTTCCTGAAACCCTTTTGTTCGTCACAAAGTATGTGGTATTTTGTTAAAAAGCTGTAGAGAGACATTCTTTTTATACAGTATTAACTATTACAGTTTTTAGACTTTCTGGAAATACTCCAGAGTATATGCTGACGTTAATGATATGAGCAAGGGGCGCAGCTATACAATTTGAAACTTTCACAACCTTGGTTGAAATGCCATCATAGCCGACGCTCTTTTTATTTTTTTAAGTTTTGAATTACACGCGTTACATCCTGCGGAATAACTGTCAGAGTCATGAATATTGAATGTGGGTTGATGTTTATATTTTGACGTTTTCTGAGAGGAAGGCTCAGCCCCGGCATGATAGGCAACGAAGGAACGGGGTAGGTTTTTAGTCAGTAAGAGTCTGACACTACTTCCCGCTCTGCTTGGGCAGAGCGGGAAGTAGTGTCCCTTGGGGGCGGGATTTGTCATTGGATGATTTTACCTACAATAAAAAAAAACCACTCGGTCCCGCGAAGTGTCAACTAGATGTTTCGACAGATCTTAACACAACTTGTAAGTACTCCCCAAGCAGCACAACAAGCTGTACAAGGGCTGTATACAGGTTCAGGTTTACACTCTAAGCTGTATAGTAAGCTGTATATAGGCTGTATAAGCCTATATACGGCCCTTGTAACTCCAAAAAGGGCCCACATATACAGCCTATATACAGCGTTTAGTGTAAGTCGAGAATAAAAGCTGTATATTAGCGGAATATTAGCTGTATATCGGCTGCATAAAAGCGTTTTTGTACACTCTAAGCTGTATATAAGTGTACAATGACACTTTAACTCTAAAACTACTCACTTATAACTATCATATACAGAAAAATTCTTTTAATTGGTATAAGAATTCGAAAGAATCCAAAAAATAAAACTAAAGGGCAAATGAGTCTTCAAGCATCTAAATTGAACAAAAATGGCGATCGATCTTCAAAGCGCAGTTGTGCAAACCAGCGGTAAGTCCCCTCTTTGAGGAGTGGCTGGAAAAGGTTTCACGGCGTTCTCACCTTCCGTATGACTCAGGTTCTCACCGGATATGGACAGTTCGGGGATTTACAGCACCGGATTCATGCGGAAGAAACGCCCGGGTGTCACCATTATGTGGACCGCCCGGAAGACACGGTAGTGCATAAGATAAATGTGTGCTCCGCTCGGTCAGAGCACCACCGTGTCCTCGTGAGGGCGATCGGCGCCAGTGATCTTTCGCGCTGGGCCTTGGTACAAGCTAAGGTCTGGGACGAGGAGGAGTGGCAGGCGGTTGCCTCCTTCTTTGAAGCAGGAGGAGGAACTTTTTTTTTTGGAAAATCATCCAACGATCTTTCCCAACCTTGGGCGGAGCGGGAGTTAGTGTTAGACTTTTACTGACTAAAAGTCTACACCGGTCTGCCGAACCTAGGGGGTCCAGACGCCTCCTGCCGGAGGCTCTACGCAGGCATCGTTCGGTCCATGGCCCTTTACGGTGCGCCGGTGTGGGCGCCATCGCTACGGAAGCGAGTGGCGGCCCGGCTAACCGCCTGCCAGAGGGTCATGGCCATCCGGATGATCCGCGGA
This sequence comes from Leucania comma, assembly GCA_958295575.1. Lineage (NCBI taxonomy): Eukaryota > Metazoa > Arthropoda > Insecta > Lepidoptera > Noctuidae > Leucania > Leucania comma. Next base: position 13,210,877 of record OY282468.1, read on the forward strand.
TACCGTACGGTGTCCTGCGAAGCGGCGAGCCTCCTTGCTGGCCTACCACCGTGGGATTTGGAGGCAACAGTCCTTGCACACATGCATGACTTACGCGTGGAGATGCAACGTCGGGGCGAAACTCCGCTGCCGCGACAAGTCGCGGCATGGCGGACAGAGCTCCGGCGGGATCTCATGGTGAAATGGCGAGAGCGATTGTCGCAACCTCGTGCTGGGCACGCCACGATCGAGGCGGTAAGGCCCCTCTTTGAGGCGTGGCTGGAAAGGCCCCACGGCGTCGTCACCTTCCGTTTGGCGCAGGTGCTGACCGAACACGGCAAGTTCGGTCCATACCTGTACAAGATCCGTGCGGAGACGACGCCCGGGTGTCGCCACTGTGCGGACCGCCCGGTGGACACGGTGGAGCATACAGTCGAGGTGTGCCCCGCTTGGGAAGAGCATCGCCGTGTCCTCGTGGGGGCGATCGGCGGCGATCTCTCGCGCCGGGGCTTGGTTCAAGCCATGCTCCGGAGCGAGGAGGAGTGGCAGGCGGTCGCCTCCTTTTGCGAAGCAGTAATGCTAGTAAAGGAGGAGGCCGACCGCATTAGGCAAAGGCGGACACGCCGCCGCCGCCGCCGGGTTTCCGATCCCAATTTCCGGCCACCGTAGGCGCGGGCTCGCGGACGGTGGGCAATGGGTAGCTCGCTGTCCGTCCGTCCGGTAACAGACCGGTCCGAGCTCAGGTCGTCTACGGCGCGCACCGTTCCCGCGCGCCTCAAGGAGTTGTCAGCAACTGTAGGGGTCCAGCAGGGCCGAAGCCTACTGGGGCCAAAGGTTATGCGAGAGTGTCACCACGGGCCCCGGGACAAAGGCGAGGAATGGAAAGGTAGGTTTTTAGTCAGTAAAAGTCTGACACTGTTTCCCGCCCCACCCAAGGGCGGGATTCGTCATTGGATGATTTTACCTACCACAAAAAAAAAAAAAAAAAAAAAAAACACCGGTACCTTCATTGTCTTCATTCCAGAGCCCCGGGTTTCACTTCCACATTACCCACGGCTTCAGTAGGTTTCGACACTCCTAGGCCGCTACGGTTTGCTAAAATTTCGCGAATAATACGCGCCGTCGACGACTTGGGACCGGACGGTGGTCCGGACGGTTTCCGGACGGTCGGACAATGAGCTACCCATTTTGGCCGGAAATCGGGATCGGAATCCCTGCAGCGGCTGGGGCGTGAGGGCCGTTGCCTCACGCTTGCGTCCTCCTCCTTTGCTAGCATTAGTGCTTCTCAGAAGGATGCGACCACCTGCTACTCCTTCTCGCTTCGGACCATGGCCTGTACCAAGGCCCGGTGCGAAAGATCATTACCACCGATTGCTCCACGAGGACACGGCGGTACGCTTCCCAAGCGGGGCACACTTTTACCGTGTGCTCCACCGTGTTCTCCGGGTGGTCCACACAGGGTAACACCCCGGCGTCACTTCCGCACGAATGCAGTGCAGGAACTTCCCGAACTGACTTGCTCGGTGAGAACCTGTGATGTTATCATGGTTTGTAACGACATGCGCCATTTATCGCCCCCGCGCGTCATTTATTGAGTTTAGGTGTGTGTGGAATAAGTTCGGGAGTTTATTTGTGTTTGATTTACTTAATACACATGCTTTCCGTTAAAAACCGTTCAAAAAACTTTTTATTTTTATTTAATGATGTCCATCTAGTAATTAAACAATACGTAATTATTAAAAGTTTCTTGATTATTTCATTTTGATAAAACAGTTTTTCAAGAAAACCTGTGGGATATGGCTGGTATTATTTATATAATTTCGATTCTGGCATTGAGCCCTAAGAACTGGAACTAGTTGCACTTCTGTTGGTCTAACGCCCAGGTTTCATACAAATTTGCCCACTGATCCTTTGGTCGGATTCGCGCTATAATCGCTTTTGGCGTAATTCGGAACGCAGGGTATTTGACCAACCCAGCGTTCTGAAGTGCGCTAAAAGTGATTATATCGTGAATCCGACCATCATCATTATAAGATTGGTGGGTTTCTCTAGTTATGAAGTTTCACTGCTAAGGTTTATTTATTTACCATCATAGTCACACAATATATAGGCTATGGAGTAATAATTGTGACGACTGCGCGTTAGTTGGATTCGCGATTTCATACCGCGTTTCGGAACGCAGGGTAAATTGTCAAACTGTTTTTTTTTTTCTTCCTATGTCATCGACAGGAGATTATGGCTAGCACCATAGATAATACATATAATAAGGGTAGCTAGACTCTTCTAGCACTCTTGTGCATCCGCCCATCAAACGTAGTGCTTTTAATAAGAGCGTTATGAGCTGCTCTGTCGTAACCCTGTGCTGACTTGGGAGGAGTTCGGGGTTTGAGGAAGACAGTCTTTTTGTGTGATGAAGTTGAGGTTTTCGGTTGTGAAGTGAAGTAATTATTTTTTGTGTGAGAATCATGAGATGTAACTGTACTGACAACATTTGCATAAGTTTTTGTTGCAGCTGGGTGTGTTTTGCTTGCTTCCGCATAGGAAACACATGAGTGGGCCATAGTATGCTTAATATTTTTTTGTCTCTGGAATTCAGGGCAATTCTTGTCAGTTGCATAATGCAATCCGGAACAATTTATACAGAATGCGGAATCCTCTTCAACTTCACAAGTTTCAGCTAAATGATTTTGGCCGCACTTAAAACATCTAGGTGTAACAGATCGGCATTGAATTTTAGTGTGGCCAAAACGGCAGCATCGGAAACATTGAATTGTCGGAAACACGTATGTCTCTACTGTTAATGCATTATAACATACATAGATACGTTTAGGCAAAGCTTGACCATCAAAAGTTATGACAACAGTTTGTGAAGGTTTCCAAACAGGTAACCCATTCACTTGTACTTTATAATTAAGCCGCCTAACCTTCAATACTGTACCAGTGCCTATGGGAGTTGTTATATTTTGTTTAATTTCGTCCTCACTCCATTCTGATGGGACACCTCTGACCAGTCCCATCCGAGTGACATTATAGGTGGGAAGAAATGCTTTGAATTTGTTTAAAGATAAGAGGTTACTTTTCAAAAATTGGTTAGCAGCCATAGGATTAGTGAAAGCCACTACACACTTGTTTCTACCAATTCTTTTAACGCTACCAGAAACAATATTTTGGAATTTGCTATTTTTCAGGAAGTTTCCAAAGGCAATAGGGTGCAGAATAGTGCCACTGTTTTCAATATCAGTAATGCGTTGCACATGAATTATGTATGGCCCTGAATCAGAAGCCTGGTACTCCTTCCTACCTACACTAACTGGTTGGCCTGTATGCGTCACAGGTAGATCTGGCTGTGAGGTTTGATGATTAGCAATTTCAGCCGGTTTAAATACTGGAACTGATTCATGGGTCTCAATCAGTTTCTAGAGAAGAACTTCCCTCAGGAATCATCCCCTGTCTACTCCTTTTTGTTTTATTACAATGTTTGCACACAGTTTTGTGCTTATGAGAGCGCCTCTTACGAGTAGCACTAATTTTTTCGGAAGTAGAGGCATCACTTGCTGTGGCTACAGACCCATCAGTGTCCATACCACTTATATCCTCATTTGTAGATATAGTAATATAATTACTTACGGCCGGGGGATTTAAGCCAGGGCATAAATCCCCCACATCTACAGTAGGCGGGTCGTTCATGCGACCCGGCACTCGTCTTCGACTATGTTAGAAATATTTACAGAAACTTACCAATAAACCGGAAATCTACACTAATATTATATTACATACACTACAAAGAAACTATATTTACATAAAAACCTTAACTGAACCACTTATCTACACAAAATTAAATTATAAAAAATTTGCCGCGAAAAAATACACCCTGTCGAACCGAAATTTCCCGCGCTTTTTCAGTAAAGTACTTATAAACAAAATTCTACAACAAGTTTCCCCGCCATTTATTTTTTCTTTGGTCAATCGGCTTTTCAGCCATCATTTTTCATTTACCTATATCAGTGAAAAATTGTAAATATTTCTCATATCTATGTTAGTTTTTAAGAATTAAATAATTAATTTTTCATCGCGCTGTAATTGACTGGCTGTATAGAAAGTTGAGACATAGATCAATAGAAATGCGACGATAGAACTAGTTTTTTTTTTTTTTTTAATAATTTGACAACTTACAGTTGAAAGTGATTCTCCCTAGGGATGAAAAGTATTACTTTCAACCCGCTTCTCAGGCATGTTCAGAGTTTCAGACCTTTTTTTTTTCAGCGTATGAGTAATGAAATAGTACATTGTTACCCTAGGGGTGAAAGCAACTTATTTATTCCCGAGAAGAAGTTTGGCGTCCGAGCGAAGCGAGGTCGCTAATATTCGAGGGACTAAATAAGCCTTTCACCCGAGGTAAACGCTGTGCTTTTCATAACGAATAAAAAGAAAATAAAAATAAAAACCTGAGTCGTCGTCAAAGGTCGTCGTATGATTTTAGGTATGTTTCTTTTGAATTAGGCCGTAAAAAGTTTCCGACTACTGCTTTAACCTCTTCTCTTAAGAATCAGGCGTTGAATCCTTAACTGAATCTGTTTATTGTGTAATTAAAAAAATTCTTACAGCAAAGATTTAGTAAAGTACCAATAAACAAAATTCTAGTATAGACCTACTTTCAGCGTATGAGTAATGAAAATATATTTTTCATTACTCATATCTACGCTGAAAGTAAGTCTAAAGTTGCCTGAGGAGCGGGTTGAAAGTAATACTTTTGATCCCTAGGGAGAATCACTTTCAACTGACAGCTGTCAAATTATAAAAAAAAAACTAGTTCTATCTTCCCATTTCTATATGTCTCAACTTTCTGGACAGCCAGTCATTTACAGCGCGATGTAAAATTGAAATTAAGAGATAAGTACCTATATATATTTTTTTAAATTACATACTTAATTATTTATAAATTACTTTCAATTAATTCTTTAAAACTAACATAGATATGAGAAATAGTTACCATATTTCACTGATAAAAATGAAAAATGATGACTGAATAGCCGATTGACCACAGAAAAAAAAAACAAAATGGCGGGAAACTTGTTCTAGAATTTTGTTTATAGGTACTTTACTAAATCTTAGCTGTAAGAATTTTATTAATTACATAATAATCAGATTCTATGTAAACCTTGGTTCTCTGTCCTCAAACTTGGCAAAATTGCGACAAACATTTTAATAAGAATGCGTTTGGGTCATACTACTTGCCCAGCGCACCATGCACGCTTCCGTATTATAGATAGTCCTCAATGTGAATGTGGACATGACTTTGGGGATCTCAACCATATACTTATTCTTTTCCTGCCCGATTCATGACCGTACTTCCTTTTTAAATTGTTTGAAATCCCTCCGTGTCCCTTTCCCTACATCAATGAAAACTCTTCTTTTTTCTTTTAACCCCTCCATATATAGTGTTCTTTTTGATTATATTTACGACAACAATATCCGTCTGTAAAATGTATAAATATTTATTAGTATTTAAATAGATTTTTGTCCCCTTTTATTTACGTAATATTTTTAATAACTAAATATACAATAAATTTTTTCACATTCCTGATCCTGTATCCATGTTATTCCAAATTCCGTTACTTTTCGCGTTATATGTTTCCCTACCTTCCTCTTCAAACCCCGTTCAAAATAAACATCTAAACAACTTGACACTGGCGGATGCAAAGAGAATATATGACAAGTTTACAAGTGGTTTACAAATGCCACGAATGTGTCATAGTAAATAAAAAATAAAGACTATTTTTTTCTCATTAAAAGAGACTTTGAAGATGAGTTGGTTTCGGTGTTTCTTCTGAGGGTAGTCAGCCAGGAAACATCGGCCTCATCTAGTTAAAATTGACGAAAAAAAAATTGCCGTGTAAAAGTGTTTTTAAGAACCTATTTGCAAAATAAATATCATTTATCATTTACATTACTATTAATTTGCTAAAAGCTGTATAATACGGAACTATATTAACGCTGTAAGCTTACAGTGTGGTCTCCGTGACACATAATAACGTTCTTATACGGGCGAAAGAACACTTTTTACCTATTGCAGGCCAAGTGACTATATTAACTCTTCATAACTGCTAAAGTTACCGATGTTATCCTTTGTGACATCTTATAATGCAGTTTTGTGCTACTTAGAGGGTGGGTAGGTACTTACAGAGTATAACTCACGGATATCGGTATTACCATTAAAAAAACATACCGCACCTCATAACTAAAGTGCTTCTCATGACAGTTCTAACAAGCCCAAACAGGGGTAGAATATATTGATTTGTTACAGAGTTCCAGTGCCCTTCCGACTTCAGCATCCCTCCTTCTCTTCACTTAGTTAGCCATCGACTACATGTATCAACAAAGCAATTTTACTTGTTACGATAGTTCTGCTATGATCCTATGCGGAGTTTTGTTTCATAACTTCAAGTTCATCTTCAGGTGATGGACAATAAATTTATGGACTCATTTCGAAAGTATACACTATTACACAAAAATAAATAATTCAACATGCGTCCGACATAATAAAACAAAAAATACGAAAAAAATAAATAAATAACCAAGAAATCAGTGACTGTAATTTAGGGCGGGATTTGTACACAATGAAACGAGGTGACTGGGTAAAATAAAATCCGAGTTTGAAAGAGATTTTGGCGGGAACGCAGAGCGTTTATGTACACACCCATTCGCGACTCGTTTTTGGCGTCGACTCACAGATTACAGAGAGATACTACGTATCAGATGGGTAACTTGGAACAAAATTTTTGGACCGTAGCGGCGCTGGCCATAGACAACTGACGAGTACTCGAATAGAACTTGACGTTTGTTTTTTTCTTAAATGCGGCCGCGAATACTGGCAAAGGAATACAGCATGAAATGCCGTATTTTTAACCGACCTCAAAAAAAGGAGGTTCTCATTTCAGTTTTTTTTTTTTTTTTTTTACTTTTATTAATTTTCTGATCTGATTGCAGGAAAATAATTAAAACACAACATTTATTTATTTATACATTTATTTATTGCATACACACATTACTGCAACTCAACCAATTTTAAAAATTCTTTCACCATTAGAAAACTACATTTTTACTGAATGATATTTTCAAAAAATTGTACATATACAAGTTACTTTTAAATTAACAGGTATAATAATTATATTACAGTAAGAGGAAAGATTACAGTTGTGTGTTTGTTACGATTTAATTCAAACTACTCAAAGGATTTTAAAAATTCTTTCACCATTAGAAAGCTACATTTTACTGAGTTACATAGGCTAGAATTATATTTTCAAAAAATTGTACACATACAATTTACTTTTAAATTAACAGGTATAATAATTATATTACAGAAAAAGGAAAGATTACAGTTGTTTGTATGTTACGATTTAACTCAAACTACTCGACCGACTAAAAATTCTTTCACCATTAGAAAGCTACATCTTTACTGAATAAATCAAAGTATTTAAAATTCAATTAAGACTTTGCATACATTAATCAATTATTATGCTGAAAAATTGAAAAATAAATCATTTAATAAGGACTCAGCCTTATTTATTAAATGATTTATTTTTCAATTTCTTTTTATATTTTTCAAACGCTTTTAGTTGCATCGGCGGTAAATTACGTGTACGTAACCTATGAATATCCGTGCCCTTCAAAATTTTATTTATAACATTGCACCAATTAACTATTGTAAACCTCACAGTTAATGAAATTAAATGATTGAGGATTATCGCCTTGTGTTCGGTACAGTTAATAAAGTCAAATGAATACTTAGACAAAATTACATCTTTTACATGTAACGCTACATTATTTTGATGGGCATTGCTTTCCAAGTACTCATTTGTTTCAGTTATTACTGTACCAAAACACCTTACTACACCTTCGGATGGATAGTTCAAGCTTTTTTTTGCCACTGTGTATTCGCGGTGGTTTATCCAGTCATGGATAGTACTTTGGTCACTTTTAAGACTATTTCTACAGGCGTTACATTTAAGTTTCAATTTATCAAAAATTTTGCGTACTACCCATCCCGCTGTGTAAGCACGCGAATGGACATTCAGTCGTTCACGTCGAGCCTGCTCTACAATCATTTCAACATTTCGACCTGTAACCGAATGACCTGGCTCGACAATTTCTTTAATTTCTTCAGTAAACAATGGCTGTAAATTTATAATTTGGTCTGCCGGATCATCCTCACAATTGAAAGTTTGATTGTGGAACTTTATAACTCTAGTTATCAATAATGATTTAAAGGTACAGTTGAAGCTGTGGCAAGTTGGGTCATTGTTGCGGTAGTTATATGCCCTTACCTGACCAAAAAAGTTTTCAATTGGATCTGAATTAAAATATCTGGGTCTCATTATTTTTAAATTATGTTTTTTAAAAATCTGCCACAACCTCATGTAGCTTTTTAGTGTAACAATAAAATTTAGTAAAGAAGGCACTGACTTTTCCTTTCCATTCGAATCCACATATTTAATTTTTTGTAATTTATTAATTGCCTCTTTCCAAAACTGATGATGAGCTGATTTTTCTACCACCGCTGTTCTTAAAATTTTTCCCTTGCTTCTTTTAGAGAATATTGCAGATCCATTAACGCTGTCGAATAATTGGTCAAAAAATAGAACGATCTCTGCTGTATTTGGCAATGTGCTACTGACCGGTCTTCCATCAGCATAATGGGCTGAAATAAATAATTTATTTATATAAACTTTATTGTTCATGTTTCTTTTACTATGTGTTTAATAATAATACCAGTGCTTAATTCTACTGATACAATTGAGTAGTTACTTTATTTTTGTGGTAAAATATACCACAAAAATAAAATAACTACTACTACTACTATAACTAGGAATCGAACTTGTTCAAACATGCAAAACATTATTTTCATATGATGTTACTTACAAAATTTTGCTGTATATGATAAGGCTGCAGATACAGTCGCGCTGAAGACCTTCACACAATTTTTAACCTGAAAATTAAAAATACAATTTTGAAGTACTTTTATTTTTTAACCTAAAACTCAGAATGGACAAACATTTCAACAAAGCTGTCATAGTAAATGTTGTTCCAGTTAAAAAGACCTATCCAACGACATATATGTCTTTGGTATTGATGGGGTGTATCAATTAGTACCTAACCTAACCTAACTTTTTTTTAACCTAAAACTCAGAACGGACAAACCTTTCAACAAAGCTGTCATAGTAAATGTTGTTCCTGTTAAAAAGACCTATCCATCGACATATATATCTTAGCTATTGGTGGGGTATACCAATTACCTTGTTTTTAACATCTAACCTAACCTTTGTTTTTCACCTAAAACTCAGAACGGACCAGCCTTTCAAAAAACCTGTCATAGTAAATATTGTTCCAGTTAAAAAGACCTATCCAACGACATATATGTCTTTGCTATTGGTTGGTTGTACTAATTAGTACGTAACCTAACCTAACTTTTGTTTTTAACCTAAAACTCAGAACGGACAAACATTTCAACAAAGCTGTCATAGTAAATGTTGTTCCAGTTAAAAAGACCTATCTAACGATATATATCACATTGCTATTGGAGGGGTGTACCAGCTTCCATACATTTTTGCCCATTGTCCTTTAGGCTCAATTTACTCTTAATGTAGCAAATTTTAAAATAGTATAATAAATGTAGACCAAAGTATTTTAAAATTCAAAAAGAACGGCCATTATTGCAACAAAATGATGTTATCCGCCAGTGTCCGCCACCTATTGTCTTTCTATTGTGTCTCTAATTACGGTATTCAAAAGGTTAATGTCCTTTGTCTGACAAATGGATGCAAGATGCACAGAACGTCTATTGGCTGAAATGATGATGATGATGACAATACAAATAATCATGCTTATCACATAAACATTTGTCCTAGATGGGAAAATGAACCCACAACCTCCGGCTTAACACTCAGGGCCAATAACAACTAGACTAACAGGCCAGTTAGATGTTAGTATATCTGTAACCGGCAATCTGTATAATTTAGGTATTCTACTCAAAGAATACCGGATTATACAGATTGCCCGTAACATATCTATTGATTCTAGCACAATCTTCAAGTTATGCTAATAACAGAGTAGAACAATTCTGATAAAGTAAAAATGTACTTATTTAGATGTAGATTGGGAAGGCTTTACCTGAGCTTTGATTAGTTGATGAATTTTATTAAACTTGTGGTAAAGTTTGGAAGTCACGAGAGCTCGAAGCAGTGACATCTGAAATTGACAAAAATAAATTTATGAAAGATGATACTTCACTACATAGCATAAAACAAAGTCGCTTTCCACTGTCTGTCCCTATGTTTGCTTAGACCTTTTAAACTAAGCAATGGATTTTGATGCGGTTTTTTAAATAGATAGATTAGTTCAAGAGTAAGGTTTATTTGCATAATATATTTAATATCAGCACGCATGCGAAGCTGGTACACAGAATAATACTATAAATAGTATCAAGACAAAAATTTACTATTAACAAACCTTTCAGTGGTTCAGGAGTCTGAATATTCCTTTTGAAGAAACCCATTTTCTGAAATAAGAGAAACAAATCAATTTCAGTATCCATATCACAGATTTCAATCTGAGAAGGTATTTTATAGAAGGAAATACTTGAGGTTATAATTACATTTTTACCAAATATTAATCTAGTAGTTGTTAAGCTTTTTGTAGTTTATCAGTAGCGTTAAATTACTGTGACTGTAACTTGAACCAATTTTTGCATTCTACACTCAAAAGTATCAGGATAATTTCACCGAAGTTTACAGCTAAAATGGACCCTGTTAAGCAGAAAAGATCCAACCAACACTTTTTCTAAAATCTAGTTATCTACATATCCATAAAGTACTCATCAAGTTTCATATATGCACAAAAGATCCAGGCATTTTGACCACATTGACGTAACAAAACTTATACTGTGTCAAAAATACCATCTGCTAATCACCAATTTTGAAAAATGTAGAAAAATATCATGTTGCGTGGACACAGACATTAATAAGATTTATAGTTTTCAAAAGATTCATGTTGCATGGATCTTTTTAAAACTTTTAAAAGTCTTAATAATTGTTGTATAATTTTCATACCATACGGTTTGGATCTTTTTGCATAATAGATACCTCACTTTATTTCAAAAACTTAAGAAGCCAATGCCTTTGTTTCGCACATTCATGATGTTTGGATGTATTCTACTTAAAATATTTTTTATTGTTATTTAAAATAATAGATTCAAAGTGAACTTTGAGGATACTGAAATATTTTGAATTTCAACATGCTATTGTTTTTTGTTCAGTATAAAACAAATATAACTTTATTTTGGTAATATCCGTTTATTTGATTATGATATTTTTTATACTTGGTAAAGATTATAGAGGAACATAATGCCCATCTTAAAAATGCAGAAGATCTTAAAAAACGACTGAAAAATTACATGGCTCTCGCAAAAACTGATCCTTACACAGAAACAATTACATAAGATTTAGAAAAAACGTTGCCACTTCCACGCATTCCTACGAATATTGTATTTTATAAGAGGCAGTTATGGATGTACAATATGGGCATACGGAATCAGATGATCAAGGGCACTGTAACATTTGGGTTTTTTTTTTTTTTTTTACGGTAGGTAAAATCATCCAATGACAAATCCCGCCCTTGGGCGGAGCGGGAAATAGTGTCAGACTCTTACTGACTAAAAACCTACCCTGTTCCTTCCCTGCCTTGGTTCCAGGGCCCTGGTATGCATTTTCATACCTTCCCAGAGCCCCAGACTAGGCCTCGACCCTACTGGGCCCCTACGGTTTGCTGACAACTCCTTGAGGCGCACGGGAACAGTGCGCGCCGTAGACGACTTGGGCTCGGTCCGGTCTGTTACCGGACAAACGGACAGCGAGCTACCCATTGCCCGCCGTCCGCAAGCCCGCGTCTACGGTGGCCGGAAATTTGGATCGGAGTTACGGCGGCGGCTGCGGCGTGAGCGCCGTTGCCTGATACGGTCAGCCTCCTCCTTTGCTAGCATTACTGCTTCGCAGAAGGAGGCGACCGCCTGCCACTCCTCCTCGCTCCGGAGCATGGCTTGAACCAAGCCCCGGCGCGAGAGATCGCCTCCGATTGCCCCCACGAGGACACGGCGATGCTCTTCCCAAGCGGGGCACACCTCTACCGTGTGCTCCACCGTGTCCACCGGGCGACTGTAACATTTGGGTAGAAGGTGAAGCTGGGAGGGTCTCCCAAGAAGTGGGTTCTTGTCTGATTAAGCACCTGTCGGAAAGATTGAAAGGAGTGACTAATCTTATTTTGTGGAGCGATTCCTGCGGTGGCCAAAATAGGAATATTAAGCTCACCCTTATGCTTAAAGCTTTTTTAAACGATCAACCGACATTACAACAAATTTTTATTAGATTTTTAGAGTCTGGACACAGTTTCATGCCTAATGACACAGATTTCGGGAAAATAGAATGTGCTCTGAAATAACAACAAAGAGTTTACCTATCTGAAGATGATATGAACACAATGATAACCTGCAAAAAAAATAAACCTCTTCAAGTGCACAGAATGGAAGTCTAAAGATTTTCTTGGATCAGCTAATCTTGAAAAAATATCAGCTTATTAAAAAAAGTACTTTTTCCAAAGAAATTTTATTAAAAAAGGAAGCAATGTTTTCCTTGTTTATGCGAAAAAGTTTAGAGGATGATTATGAAGAGGTGGATCTGAAAAAACGTCAACGTGGAAGACAACCTCTCATTTCCAGAGATATGATGAATATGCTTTGGCCAAATGGTAAACCTATAGCAGCTGCGAAATTGAGCGATATCAAAAGCCTTATGCATTAGATTCTACGTGATGCTCACACATTCTACAAAAATCTGAGAGGTGCCAATAATGTAGAAGCCGATATTGATGGATTTGGTGCTGAACCTGATTTTGACATAGAGTATGAAGCTGAGAAAAGCGATACTACTTAAATAATTTGGAAAACCAACCATTCATTGTTTTATTATATTTTTTTACATCAAAGGTCAATATATATTAATTTTTGTCATTAAACTGTTCTTATATTAGTACATATATTAATTTCCTTCTCCTTCTAAAATGAACCACACATTAAACCGATACTTATATTGCAATATTGTATTTTGCATAAAAGATCCACGCATAGTTTTTCAGGAATAATAAATACTCTTCATATAAAAATTCACTATATATTACTTTCAAAATAATGTATATGTTATGGCCTATTACACAACTAAATTTCAAATAGGTACTGTATCATACAATTTTTTTTTTATCTGCCTAACTTTAAACTGCATTTACTCAAAAGTAATAAAATGTTGGCTGGATCTTTTCTGCTTAACAGGGTCCAAATAAGGATTTTATCCATGGAATAAAATTGATGCCTAATAATTTCAATACAGTAAATCTAAAAAAAATAACAAAATAAATAGGTAGGTTACTTATTTATTTTGTTATTACTCGTAACTTACTCGTAAAAGTTTGGCGAAACTTGCCCAAATTTACATTGAAATGTTTTTGATGTGGATTGTTGTTGAGATGACATCATGAAAGAAGGCTTTTACCCAGCAGTGGGACAATTTGGACTAAATTAGTTAAAGTGACCTTCAGATCAAAGACCATTGAGGTTAGCTTCGTCACTTATTCACATGCTAATAAAAGTACTTACCGGGTCTTAATTTCCTGGAGTTTGTTCACCTGCAATATTTTTTATTGATTTTAAAGTAAACTTTAGAATCCAGGACTAGAGAAGCTGATTTTCAAACTTACTAGTTTGAAAATCAGCCAAGCAAGAAGTAATAATCACGAAGATTTACAAACACAGCGCAGTCATCACAGAGTACTTTGTATTAAACTGAAAGCTATATTATATTATCACGTAGCAAAAGTTATTGCAGAGAAACTTTTAATAAATACACTAGAAAATAAAATAAATGAAAATAAAATGGCGGTTCAGAAACCCACAGACGTACTGTCTGTGTGACGTCACGTCGCAGAAGCAAATAAATATATCATTCATTCATTCATTCAACGTCGTGTAATGTTAGCGTAATAAAAATGGCCGCTACGACCCACGTTTTTTGTATGAAGATTACCGGCCGTGCGTCGACTGGCGGCGACTGGTCGGCGTGAGCGGCGCAGTGGGCGGGTCCACAGTTCAAAAAATGCCCGCGAAATGCGAACGCAAAACGTAACCGCCAATTTATTACGTTATAATAAAAACATTACAAAAATTATGAGTTGCCTACAGTGACCAATTGTCTTTTCTTACAACACCTATTTAGGTGCATATCTTTTTTCTCCCGTGGAATTGAAGGTTGTGCCCATATACTTTAAGTATAAATATCCTTTACAATGATATGTCGTAACTCTGTTGGACAATGAGCCTAATTTGTCCCATGATCCTTTATTGATGAAAAATTCTTTGTCTTGTGATAGAATAAAAATATAATAAAAATAGTGTAAATTACGTCTAAACGGGGCCTTATTTCAGCATGTAAAGTGTGATGCGTCAAACGATACTCCTTAGATTTGATGGCCTTTAATTGGTTTTGGTTCGCTGTGCGCGTTTATGCTATAAGGCAGAGGTTTTTTATTTATTTATTTAATAGGCTTTGTCGCTTAACGACCACATCGCCCCGTAAAGAAAACACAAAAAACTTACAATCTAAGTACCTCATAACTAAGACTAACTCATACAATTGTTTAGCTTTATCGGATATTGGAGAAGCGAGGCTAGTATTGCAAATGCCAATATCATAATTTTTACAGCGTCCAAAAACATTGACCATTGAAGATATGAAATATATCATCAATCACAATTCGAAGGCAAAACTTTCTTCATCAAATATTTAAATTTATTTGATGGATTATGTCCGGACTCCGGAGCGAAGAGCTATTGTAATTAAATTCCTATTGGGATTACAGTCAATCCATGGAACCCGGGAAATCTCTGGCTGGATAGTCCGGTAGGATCCCTTTTTCTTTTGATCTTTTGTTAAAATATTCCTGCCAAAGTTCTAAACATTTTTTGCTTTTCCAATGTAATCTGAATATAGTGGGGTAATATTCATGGGGACTCCCTCAACACACGCTTTTTGGCGAGTAGGTCAACCATATCATTTTCTTCTAACTGCACATGGGACGGAATCCATTGAAGACATACCGTTTTGGAGCAGGAATGTAGTTTTAAGAGCAATTTATATATGACGTAGGCTATCGGATTACCTCGCATGTGAGAAGTATTCCGAACCAAATGCTGCAGCGAACTTTTGGAGTCCATCAGAAAAGGCAGAGATGACGAACCTTTATTGACGATTGTGCCATCAAACCTAAAATAACCGGATCCCTTGTATAAGGTCGGTGCTCATTTGCTATTCCCGAACATGATGGGCTACCCATATTGTGGCACATCCAAATCAGTTCTGCCGTTTGAGCATGAAGGGCTAACTATATACATATACATCTGTATAATATTCGTCTTCATATTATTAAATTAATAGTAAGTTGTGTACGTGTAGTGGTAGATGTCAACATGTGAGACTGTGTCGGTAAAGAGTAAAAAAAATAAGTAGGTCTGGATGTCATCTTTATTATTAAAGCACCTGACATCACAAAGTCAGAAATAACAGTTGTTTCGGGAAATCACTGGCCCAGTTTTTTTTTTAAGAAAATAATATTTTATTAACTATTTTCGTCCAAAAATGCTATGTAAAAAAGACCATAATAATAAAGACAATTACATTTTCAGCTGCACTTAAGTTAATATCTAATGAAATTACAAGTTTTAACCTCTAAAAATTATGAATCATACCTTCTGATTGGAGCTATGTCTATGTTATAATTATTAATTTTTATATAATTTCTAACATATTCACGATCATTTTCAGTTAACAGAGACCAACTCTCTAGCTCCACCAGTATCTCTAAACTCATACAGCTATGTATTATTCTCTCTACAGAAATCATCGTTAGTAAGTCGGATTGCATTATACGCAGCTCTTTTAAATAGATGAGTGGATTTTTGTCCAGTATTTTAAAAATTACGTCGTCAGTAAGATGTATTGCGGTACCTATGTGAATAAATTCTATATTTAAGCAATTTGTGAAAATAAATAGTAAATGTTCTTCTGAACAAGTACACAAACAAGTAATCTTTTTAAGGTTACGAAATGGTGTTATTTCTAGTTTTTTTGTATACAAGGACGTGTGCTGTATCAAGGTGCAATTGTATAAAGTTAAACTTTCTAAAAAAGGGCACATTTGACTTATATACATCAGTGCATTTAAATCAATTTGATCAACATGCTCCAGGTGTAAATTAACAATATTGCAGCCTTTTACTTGAAGAACTTGTTTTATCTGATCTGCGTAAAAGTCGCATGATAATAGTTTAAGTTCTCTAAGATCCCTTAACCCTATAAGAACTAATAAATCGTTTTGCATGTCTCTATTGTGAAAAACGGTCATATTTCTTATGTAGGGGCACATTTGTACCGCTAACTGCAATTGATTACTTGTCGCGTAACGGCTGACATATGTTTTCAAATTAAATGTCAATACTTCAGAGTAATTTAAGTCAATGTGCTCCAAAAGTCTTCCGATTTCGTCACATCTACCAATATCTTCGATGTTTTTGCACTTTAACAGTACTTTAAGGAAGCCTTCCATGGTCACAAAAGTCCTGTATAATTGAATACTTCTCAATTTTTTAATTTTTGCAACAATATCCATACTGTCATCGGTAACGCATTTCGAACAGGACACGTCCAATTTTTCTAATAACTTACAATTATCAACGATACACTGCAATATGTTATTAGTACAGTCATAATTCATAGTTAAATATTTTAAGCAGTGAAGTTCTTTTAAAGAATGAATTATTGCATTTTCCATATCTGAAGTTTTCCAACCACCGGACAGTGAACCTAGATTCAGGCAAACGAGCCCGTTTAGCATGTATAACTTAGAATAAAATACTGACCGCAATATCTTTGGAATGGTATCTATAGACACTATTGTTAATTTTTTTGTAAACAACACTTCTGCCATTTTTATAATTACATTCATTTGACTGACGAATTTTCCCATGCAACCTCGAAATCCTAATGATTGTTTAGTTTTCTCCAGGAGTTCTGACAACGCTCTGATGGTTTCTTGGACCAGCAAATCGTGAACCATCCAAGGGACGTTAATGTCTAAAAACGTCCGTATGATCTCAACGTTGCGCGCCAGTGTTGTTTGGGCTTCGTAAGTATCTCGCTGTGAAAGTATTGAGATTGGCAGCATTTGAAGTTCAGCCTGTTGTGCCACCCAATCTCCAAGTCTACCTAATGCTAGCGTCTCTAGCTTTTTAGGTTGTTTGTATCTTGACAGTAAATTCATCTGAAAAATTAAAAAAAGACGAATTTTATTCTTCGATATTCCTATAAAATCTCACAAAATTGCCGGTCATGAAGATTTTACTTCATTCGTATGAAACAGACAGATTTTCGGCTCTTCTCATACAGTTTGTTTTGTTGCCGTTTCCCGTATCTTACGATGTTTTATAGATCATTAAAAATATGACTGCGTCTGTGTATAGAGAGAGCGATGTTTACACATGCGTATGCGTACTATGGCTTTCAATACCGGTATTCCGGGATCCCGTAATACCGTGATCCCGGATATATTGTGGTCTTTTTTAATCACGGTATTGACGAGCCAATACCGTGATTACGGTATTACAAACATTAGTATATTTTATTGCGATTAGTGATAATAAGTAGTAGGAAATTGAATAATTTACGATGTGATGTTACTCTCACATTTATTTTTGCAAGCGCAAGTATTAACTCTCATGTTTGGCTCTCCTTTTCACGCCGAGCACACCAGAATCGCGGCTATAAGTCTCCTCTTTGAAAAGTTACCGGAGATGTGCCATGGCATCCTCTCTTTTCACAAAACAATGGTCCTCACCGGATATGTCGAGTTCGTGAGGTTCTTGTTTCGGATTCAGGCCAGGAGAACACGAGGGAGCATACGGTGTAGTTGTGCACGGGTTGAGTGTAGCACCTCTGTATCTTCCTGAAGGGGATCGGCAGCGGCGATCTTTCGCGCCGGGCCCTGAGTCAGACCATGGTTCGGACCGAGAGGGAATGGGATGCGGTCGCCTCTTTCAGCAATAATGCTAGCGAAGTAGATGGCCGCAAGCGTAAAAGAACGGCCAACTTCATTCCCCAGCCGCCGCGACAAGAGATGCCCGAAGACATGGGCTTGCGAACGAAGAGCGCATCATTCTCCCGTGCGGTAAGGACCTAGTCTAAGTCTTCGAGAGCGGGTAGGATTCCGCATGCCTTTAAGAGATGTCAGCAGAACCGTAGGGGCCCAGCAGGGCTGATGCCTGCTAGGGCAACAGAGAATTTCCAAATAGGAAACCTGCAGTCCTAGAACGCAACGGAAGAAACATAGGTTGGTTTTAGTTATTAAATGTCTAACACGCCCTCTTGCTCCACCCTGAAGTGAGAGTCCTAGCCCAAAAAGACCTGTTGCGCCTCTTAAGCCGATTCCCGCAATTAAGCCGTATTCAAGGCAAAATAACGTTTAAGTCTGGAAGTCAGTGTTTCGGGTTTTGCCTTTTCGGTTTTTGACATCGATTTTCGAAGTTATTTTACTATTGTTACTTTTCGTTATTTTGCAGTCGAATTTTGTATTTTTTGTAAAAAGCTTTTAATTTTTCACTTTAAGTTGATGTACCCCACAGCTAAAATTTAATGTGTTAACTGGTAATTTATATATAGAACTGACAAAACACCCATAGTTACTTGAATTTTCTAAAGGATTATCACGGTTTTATTTTATAACTTAAACCAGCACAAAAAGAATTATCAAAATTGGTCCTTAAAAAAATTAAATTTGAACATAATTTTTGAAGAGTGAACTTTACACATCTTCGGTACCCCTTCAAATCGTACTGGCATGCTGTTACTTGTATGTTATGAAATTGTATTAACAGTAAACAGACATGCGGTTTCAGAATTTGCTGAAGATTTGCTATTTATTGACGAATTTCGTGGTTTATTTCCGAAGTTCTTCGTTACATTCACCAAAATATGGTATACTTTAGGGGTAAAATTATTCCAATAAAAAAACAAAGAATTGAGAACCTCCTTTTTTTGGAAATCAGTTAATTTCAGAAGGTAGATTTAAAAATAAGAACACGTATTTTACTAGTTTTATCAACGTCGTAATTGAACTTGTATTCAATACCGTGATCACGGTATTGATACCGGTATTCATATTAATACCGGTACTGAAAAAAATCCGGTATTTGAAAGCCCAAATACGTACTCGCCATTCGCGCGAATGTTTAAATGCAGCTTTTTAGTTCTCTCCCATCATGCTCCCATCCCCAACATACTTTTCGTCTCGTCTCTTACAATGTTATATGGAACATTTTATGGGGGATGCTAAAGGCGTTGGAGTTAGGCACCAGTTGTCAAGTAATGGTTAAAGTGTACTATTTCTTATTCTGTGCTCTATTTAACATTTACCTAATTACAAAGGTTAGATGGGCGGTCTGTTCGGGGCAGATTCGAATCGGAGCGGATCTGGGTTAGCAGCGAACTAGGTACCAGATCACGACCAGACACGAAATAATAATAAATTTTGTCATCAGATTGCTACCTAGAAGAACAGACTTGGTTCAGAGCCAGTCAAGTCCACCGGCCGGCAGAATACCAAGTTCGATAGTCTATTAGCATTTTGCAGTAGTATTAATAAGTAATTTTAGCGTACGGTATTGCATATAGCACAGATGCTTTTCAAGTAAATCACATTTTTGATTGAAACTCAAACTGCTGCTGTTTTTTTGCCTTGTAGAAATTAACAAATTGTCTCCATTTTATTGAGGTACTTACCGACATATTTCCTGATGCGTTCTTTGACTAATACCGACCTCAATGTGTTCGGTAGGTATTGATAAGGTTAAAATATGATTTTGCCAAGACCACTAACAAATTAACCGTGAAAAGCTAAAACATTTATTTATGTTTTCTACAAACACTTAATATGCCATGTTATGAGTGCAGAGTGGGACGTAGGTACGTGTTGCGCATGCGCATGTGTTTTTGGTATTTTTAGCTTTGAAATAGATCGCTGGGCTGTAGGTGTATCTATAGATGTTGGACTGACGTCAAATATATCTATATATATAAAAGGAGAAACTGAGTGACGTGACATATCAACGCTCAGCCAAAACTACTGGGACTAGGATCGTGAAATAATGCACAAGATTTCCTTTCATGAAGTAGGCGAGCACTAAGAACGGATTTTTTTTTCAATTCAGCTCGTAAGGATGTGTTGAGCGTTGTATGGAGAAACCTACTGTCACGCGGGCGAAGCCGCTGGCAGAAGTTCGAGCTAGTTTTCCATAATTTATGGGTATATAATTATGAAGGTATCGTGGCTTTTTCCTTGACGACTCTTGAGGCGTTGGTTCCAGGGATCTACCTACTCGGATGTGTGTGTATACCCAAGTGAAAAGCAAAAATTACGCGTGAACCTACGTATAGGTTCGGGTACCTACCAACTAAAATTTTATTTCAAATGCGATTGCGGACCTACCAACTAAAATTTTATTTCGAATGCGATTGCGGTCTAAGTAGATACGAGTGTGCGTTTCAGGAGCTAAACTCTCTTAGGGTATAAAACGCGACATGGCGAATTGTCAGGTAACCATAGGCCACTCTTTTGGCTGAAATTGTATTTCTGTACACTTTGCAATTAAGTGCCTCATTCCACATTGATGTATCTATTCAGAAAAGAGGGGATACTTTGTCTTTTGAGTCTCCTGTATCGTAAGCTTCCATCTCCTGTTAATTGGCGGGCCAATTCATTTGTATTTTTCGCTAATCTTTCTTGATACTTCTTGCTGTACTAAGTTATTTCTTGTCTAACAGTTGTTATCTGCAGGTCATGATATAGTACATTGTTACAAACCTGAGTCGTCGTCAAAGGTCGTCGTATGATTTTAGATATTTTTCTATTGATTTAGGCCGTAAAAAGTTTCTAACTACTGCTTTAACCTTTTCTCTTAAGAATCAGGCGTTGAATCCTTAACTGAATCTGATTATTGTGTAATTTAAAAAAATCTTACAGCAGAGAGTTAGTAAAGTACTTTTTTTTTTTTTTTTTTTTTGTAGTGTGGCACTAGTTGCTTCTTTGTGCCAATTTCGGGTAATAAAAGGTAGGGAATTTTTTTTTTAAAGGAAAAAACGGAAAATAAGGAATTTAGTAAGGTTCAGGAAAGGAAATGGTTTATTCTTATCGGATAAATATTAATACAAATAATAGATACACTAGCTAAATTTTTATGTCATTTTTTAATAAAAATGCAGATATAAAATTGAAATATTCGATAGGTTTCATAACTAAACAAGAAACACAAGTAGGAAGAGGAACATTATAGGAAACAAGAGAACGGAGGAAGGATGATCGATCATAACGGAGACAGGAGAAGAATATATGATCTAAAGTGCCAACATCACCACACTCACAAAGATTACTATTAACAATCTGCAGCTTAGCAAGGTGGGAAGGAGTACAGACGTGGCCAAGCCGCATACGAATTATCATACTTGTTATAATTTTAGAGCCTTTTATTTTAAAAAACCATGGCTTGACTGGCACCGAGGGCTGAATTGAGGCATATGACTTGCCCTTTAATTGAGAGCTTTCACTCCAAAGAAGATCCCAAGAATGCCGAAGATAATTTTTAGGGAGACTGACAAGATCATGGCAGAAATTTTTATAAGGAAACATGTCACCATTCTGCACTGCTTGTTTGGCTAATTGATCAGCTTTTTCGTTCCCTTGTATTCCAGAGTGACTTGGAATCCAAGCAAACTGCACCGTGTAGTTTCTCAGTAGACATTCGTGTAACTGCTTTCTTATTTCAAATACAATGGGGTAAAACGGTTTCATATTAAATGCAAATTTTTCAATGGTTTGTAAAGCACTTTTAGAGTCGCATAGTATAAGAACATTTTTAAGCTTCGCGATTAAAATATATTCTAATGCCTTAAACAAACCAAAGCATTCGCCAGTGAAGACTGACGTTTCAGGAGGAAGTTTTACCATCTGAATGACTTTATATTGAGAGTGAAATACGCCAACTCCCACACAGCTACTTGCAGATTGGGTCTTTGACGAATCCGTAAATATGTAGTGCCAATCTATAAAACTTTCACAAACAGCTGCTTTAAACTTTATATTAGCCCCTACGTCACTTTTTTCTATGCCGAGATTATAATGCACTACAGGAGAGACAAGTAAGGGTTCAAATGTTTGGCATTCAAATAAAGGAACAGTAGGTGAACTATGTACATTCGATGGTATAGAATTAAACTTTCTGTAACTTTTAACTAAACACGGAACTTCTTTGTGCCGCCAATAAGACGAAATTTGTACTAGTTTATCCAGTTTAAATAATTTTGAATTGAGTAAATGATTGGAAAACTGCATTGATTTAAATAAAAATCGATCTGATAGGTATTGCCTTCTCAGGTGAAGTGGAGGTTCTCCTACTTCTACCTGTAAGGCATTTAACGGGCTTGACTTCATGGCTCCAGAGATTATTCGAAGAGCTTTAGATTGTATGTTATCTAACTTCTTAAGACCCTTTCTGTTACCATCTTCAAGGAGGAATGTTCCGTAATCAAGTATACTTCGGATTATTGCGTTATATAACAGCTTAAGACTAAAAGGATGTGCCCCCCACCATA
Organism: Leucania comma; assembly: GCA_958295575.1. Lineage (NCBI taxonomy): Eukaryota > Metazoa > Arthropoda > Insecta > Lepidoptera > Noctuidae > Leucania > Leucania comma. The sequence continues at coordinate 13,233,646 of OY282468.1, forward strand.
CTCCGGAAAGACATCGCATAATATTCAGTTGACGTTCGCATTTTTCAACCACAAAGTCAAAGTGTTGTTTGCCAGAAAGTTTTCTATCTAAGACTAATCCTAAAAATTTAACCTGATTTTTTACAGGAAGCGTAATGTTGTCATAGGAAACAATTGGAGAAGGAATATTACGTTTTCTTGAAAAAACTACTACAGCACTTTTTTCTATTGAAAGACTTAACCCATTAACTTGTAACCATTGCTGTAAAAGACTTAGGGAGAAGGTCAACGCATTACATGCGTCCGAAATGTTATTGTGAGTAGTGTAAATTAAAAGATCATCTGCATATTGTAAAACATCAGCAGATTTTTGTAGAGATGATTCTAGGTCATATGAATAAATATTGTAAAGCAAAGGTGACAATACTGATCCCTGTGGAAGACCCTTAAACAGTGTCCTCGTCATTTTCTTGTCACCGGAAAAAAGAGAAATATATCTAACTGATAACAAATTTATTATAAACCGTATAAGCAGAGTGGGGACGTTTAAATTAATCAGCTTGCGTTTAAGAACAGGTATCAGTACATTATCATAAGCGCTTGATATATCTAGAAATGCTCCAACAACTGACTCGTTCTTGGAAAAGGCTATGCGAAGGTCAGTAGTAAAGACACTTAAGCTGTCTGTTGTGCTTTTTCCTTTACGGAACCCGAACTGACTGCCTGCGAGCAATTGTTTGTTTTCTATATACCATTCTAAACGATTTTTAACTAAATGTTCTGCAATTTTATTAAGAACAGATGATAGCGCAATAGGACGGTATGATGAAATATCATTTGAATTTTTATTTGGTTTGTGGATCGGCAAGATTTCTTGGGAACGCCAGGATTCTGGAATATTTCCAGAAACCATAACAGAATTAATTATTTGTAAATAGTATGATAATGTATTATCACTACAATGTGAGAAGAACGAATACGGAATACCATCTTCTCCTGGGGCAGAGTCTTTTAGGCATGTTAATACCCCTTTCAATTCGTACATTGAAAAGGGAGAGTTCAAAGACGAACTATTATCAATACTTGATGGAGTAATATTTGGGTAAATTTGATCATACTCTGGAGCTGATGCTGGAGCCAACTTGTCAAGAAAACTATTAGAAAGGGATTGAGGTAATTGTGCGTAGGGAGCAGTATCACCAAAGGCTTTTCTAAATCTTTTAATACTGCGCCAAACTTCTGATGGGCATGTACTGGGTGATAGAGACATACAAAATGACCTCCATCCCTGAAGTTTCTTATCTCTGAGAAAAATCCGTGTATCATTAATGATATCTCTAAGGTTGTCTAAATTTTCATCTGACATATCCTCACTATATTTTTTCTCGGCTTCCTTTCGCTTCCTAACTACATCGGAACATGATGAATCCCACCATGGTGGCATAGGAATTTTATCGGAAGATTTTTTTTTTAAAGGAAAAACTTGATTTGCTACTTCTACTAGGCACAGTGCTAAAGACTTAGAGCAATCATTTTCTCCACCCTGAGTAATTTGCGGGAGCTCAGCCACTTTAGCATCAACAAGCGTTTTAAATTTATTCCAGTCTGCGGATCCAAGTCTATATTTTAGTCTAGGGGGTCTTTTCGGTATTGTAATGGACTTTATTGAGGAAGTAATTACCAAAGGAAAGTGATCACTTCCAAAAGTAGAAGAAGAGAAGCAGGACCAAGATAAGGATGAAGCCAAGCTAGGAGAACATATAGATAAATCCACAGCACTAGTACTTTCACCTACATTAGTTCTACGAGTAGGCTCACCAGTGTTTATAATACATAGATTGTGGTCGTCTATAATTTCTAACAAACGAATTCCTTCCCTTTTTGTCTCACCACTTCCCCAACACTGATGGTGACAGTTAAAATCTCCCATTACTAAAAATGGACTACGGAGGGATGACAAAATATTACTAAGTTCTTGTAGGGCATTGATATTAGCAATAGGAATGTAGATGGAAACATAAGTAATATTTTCAACAATTACCCCTACGACATCAAGATCAGAACATGAAAGAAAGGAAACACGTGAAAATGGGGTATTATTTTTAATCAAAATGGCCACACCGCCATATCCGTCAGGTCTGTCATTACGTATACAAACATAACCTGGAATACCAAATAATTGGTTACTTTTAATCCATGTTTCAGATAATGCCACAATATTTGGTTTAAATTTATTAATTAAGTAAAATAGGTCAGTTTTTTTAGGTATTACTGATCGGCAGTTCCATTGAACTATTGTGTCCATGATTTAAGTTTTTATTTAATAGCAGACTAGTTAAGCGTTCCACGTCGTACGGTTCAAATGATATATTTTTAGAAATCAACATTCTGATTAAGTTTAAAATAATATCAAAAATTTGCTCGTTGTCGTTCTGTTCGGATTTCTTAGGCAAAGCACACCCATTCGCTATAGTTGGGGTTTGAAACTCCTTATAAAAACTTGATTAATATAAAGGAACATTTGAACAAGTAAAACGCGCCTTCAAGAGTGGCCCCCTTGAAGGCGCGTTTTACTTTGGTTTTGGTGGCTTTGACGTTTCACTGGCCGGAACTAAGAAAGGTGGGGGCAGGCAATATGGCGCCACGCGATTCTTTTGGTGTTGCGAACTTAGCACTTTCAGTGCTAGATTTAGCACTATTATGGTAAGAATTTTTGTTGTGACTGCAATCCCCTTGATCATTTTAGTGGGTATTCCAACTTTAACACTAAAATTTTGAACCTTTCTCTTGCTTTAGCTTCAAAAGCTCTCGACTGTAACTACAATTCATACTTTTGCCATGGTGATCTGAAATACAGCCCTTGAGCCTAGTTCAGGGACCTGTCTCCCACAATTTAATGCCCATCCTATACAGTATGTATTCGACATATGGAGAATAAATGAAATCACGAGCAATACTCGTCCACAGAAGCATAACTAAATTGATTATTAAATTAAAAATCAAAAAATTAACTAACTTAAATTTTCAAACAAAATAAATTTCAAATAAATTCAATAAAAGTCAAACACTCTGTTTAGAATACATAGGTACAATACCTACTTACCTTGAGTACAGAATGGCAACAGCTTAAATGCAGACGAGACGGTGCGGCGCGGCGCGGTACGGGGCGGCGCTTTTATTGTAATTTCACAATATTTAAGTATTTAAAATTAAAACTCAATTTTTTGTCTAAAATATTGGACTGATTTCGTTCATTTTCTGCATATCGTTAGTAAACGCTAAAACACGCATGTGATTTATTGCTGATGTGTCGTATACATACTGTATGTTACTGTAGAAATAATATAGTATAAAATTCTCTATACTTCCAATAGCCCCCTTGATCATCAGCTGGCGACATATCAACGCACAGTCGAAACTACTGGGACTAGGAACTTGAAATATTGTACTAGGCTTCCTTTTATGACGTAGATGAGCACTAAAATGGGGTTTTTGGAAAACCTCTAAGAAGATAAAAAAAATGGTAATTTAAAAAACTAAAAAACCCGACTGCTTCTCTGAGTAGTCATGAAAAAGCCCTAAAACAAGAAAGGGACTAGAAAGTCAGCCATCTAGAGCCCGACCCAGTTCTTGATAATAGTCATATCACGTTGTACTGGGATCGGTCCATCATCACTGACAGGATGTGACTCAGGTTGGCTGGACAAATCTTCAAAATAGCTTGCATTTAACTAGGTCAATAGGTCACTTTATGTGACGGCTAAACACCCTTATTTCAGAATTTGTGACGCTACAGAATCTTAGATAATCGATCGAAAACGTGTCCAGCCATCTTGAAAACCACTTTTCGCTGATCTCTCAATCTCGGTAACGGAAGTGATTTTGACGACTTTTTGCATATCAACGGGCGTCACATAAATTTGTGACGGGCACCGAGCTAAAAGTTTTGTGATAAGTACAGTGGTTTAGTAGAAAAATGCAAAAATCTGTGTCCAGCCATCTTGAATTTACGTATAAAACTTATGGCTGGCACTTCTGAATCTCAATAACGGGGGCGTTTTCGAATATGGCTCCTTTACTAATACTTGGTGACGCAATGTGTGACAGTAATAACGTCTGATTTATGGCGTCACATGTAAGGGTTTACGAGAAATCTATAAAAACTTAATGTCCAGCCAACCTGAGTTCAAGATGGCTGGACATATGTATCTCCACTGCCTGATGATCTACGACCTTCGAAATGTGTTCAAAATGTTGTGACGGGGACGATAATGATAATCTGAAATTGTGACGGAGAAACTTTGCGTAGTCTCAAAGATATTGACCATTTAAAATTTTCCAAGTTACGCTGAGAATACGTAGTCCTGGCGGAAACAGTTTTTGTTGAATATCTGCTGAATGGCTGGATGCACAAATCTGAACTTACCATACACATTTACAGGACGTCATACACTAAATATCATGTGACTCAGGTTGGCTGTACAAATCTTCAAAATAGCTTGCATTTAACTAGGTCAATAGGTCACTTTATGTGACGGCTAAACACCCTTATTTCAGAATTTGTGACGCTACAGAATCTTAGATAATCGATCGAAAACGTGTTCAGCCATCTTGAAAAACCACTTTTCGCTGGTCTCTCAATCTCGGTAACGGAAGTGATTTTGACGACTTTTTGCATATCAACGGGCGTCACATAAATTTGTGACGGGCACCGAGCTAAAAGTTTTGTGATAAGTACAGTGGTTTAGTAGAAAAATGCAAAAATCTGTGTCCAGCCATCTTGAATTTACGTATAAAACTTATGGCTGGCACTTCCGAATCTCAATAACGGGGGCGTTTTCGAATATGGTTCCTTTACTAATACTTGGTGACGCAATGTGTGACAGTAATAACGTTTGATTTATGGCGTCACATGTAAGCGTTTACGAGAAATCAATAAAAACTTAATGTCCAGCCAACCTGAGTTCAAGATGGCTGGACACATGTATCTCCACTGCCTGATGATCTACGACCTTCGAAATGTGTTCAAAATGTTGTGACGGGGACGATAATGATAACCTGAAATTGTGACGGAGACACTTTGCGTAGTTTCAAAGATATTGATCATTTAAATTTTCCCATACAAACACTGCAGTAGGGTAACCAATATTGTAGGTTTTATGTAGGACAAGTATATTTTAAGGTGTTTTCTTTAATGGACGAAAATCCGTGTATTGGTGATACTAATACGAACAACTGTAGATATTTAAATCAATGGAAGACAAAAATGTAGAAGTGAGGAAGGGGGGGGGGGGTGTAATTTTTAAATGTTATTGATTATTTACGTGCAGATATCTATTCTTTTTAGTAGGTATATATTATGTCAGGAGAACTAAACTAATGCTCTGAAGGTATTTAAATGAAAAAATAATGTTTGCTGTAAATAAAATCACATTTATTTATTTGTACTTATACAGCGTTTCAAATGGCGAAAATGACGATGATCAACTCGCATTTGCACTTCCGTAACCCCCGCCTTGTACCACAACGTTGTTTTACCGCCGTCCTAAGGCCGCGTACCGGACGACGGAGGGCGCGGGCGCGGCGGCGGGCGGCGACACGCGTAAACTGGCCCGTTCGTACATTTGATACATCTCTTCACCGCGACAAACTGAGCGAAACCGAGAAGCGTGATCGCCCGCCGCGCCCGCGCCCGCAGTCGTCCAGTTTGCAGCCTAAGTGTTTGAAGCGCAAATGAAGTTGGTGGTCGTCATTTTAATCATATAAATAGCTGAATATACTAAAATTTTCTTCAATACCTATTTATAAAAGAGAATTGGTGATGATGTTGGTGTCGCCATCTATTGCTTAAAGTTGGTACTACTAGGACAACTGGTCGAATCCTAACTCTTATTTAGGTTGTCTTACCGCAGATTAATTAATAGTTACTAGTACTCTGATTAGTGATAACACTTCGAAAAGTAAGTACATACACTGCCGGCTGTCGAGTTTAGTTCTCATTTTCAGTTACATAAGATAATGAACTAAACGCGAAATACAATTGGGCTCTCTCTTGCAGCGCTGGTGGTCAATTATTATTTTGAATTAACACATACTTACTCTTTTCACTGCAGGAAAACCTTTTATTCCCACGGGGAAATCAAATACAAAGCAGGCGTGGATGCTACCGGCCAATTAATCGATTAAAAAGAAATCCTTTATTTATGTAAAATTATGGCCACTTCACAATATTAATGGATGTTTGTATGGAAAAATTTAAATGGTCAATATCTTCGAGACTACGCAAAGTTTCTCCGTCACAATTTCAGATTATCATTATCGTCCCCGTCACAACATTTTGAACACATTTGAAGGTCGTAGATCATCAGGCAGTGGAGATACATGTGTCCAGCCATCTTGAACTCAGGTTGGCTGAACATTAAGTTTTTATAGATTTCTCGTAAACCCTTACATGTGACGCCATAAATCAGACGTTATTACTGTCACACATTGCGTCACCAAGTATTAGTAAAGGAGCCATATTCGAAAACGCCCCCGTTATTGAGATTCAGAAGTGCCAGCCATAAGTTTTATACGTAAATTCAAGATGGCTGGACACAGATTTTTGCATTTTTCTACTAAACCACTGTACTTATCACAAAACTTTTAGCTCGGTGCCCGTCACAAATTTATGTGACGCCCGTTGATATGCAAAAAGTCGTCAAAATCACTTCCGTTACCGAGATTGAAAGATCAGCGAAAAGTGGTTTTTCAAGATGGCTGGACACGTTTTCGATCGATTATCTAAGATTCTGTAGCGTCACAAATTCTGAAATAAGGGTGTTTAGCCGTCACATAAAGTGACCTATTGACCTAGTTAAATGCAAGCTATTTTGAAGATTTGTCCAGCCAACCTGAGTCACATCCTGTCAGTGATGATGGACCGATCCCAGTACAACGTGATATGACTATTATCAAGAACTGGGTCGGGCTCATACCTGTAGTACGGCACTTCCGATCCCACAAGAGAGTATTTCAAAGCAAGTTGCTGATGGATAATCTTGGCTACAAGGTTGTGCCTATGCAAATACTCGCCGTTAGCCAGACGAGAACAACCGGAGATAATGTGACGAATTGATTCTCCCGGACGGTGACACGCCCGACAGATGTCAACCGTGCCGTCCTTCACAATAAATCTCCGGTAGTTATTCGTCATGATAACTTCGTCCATAATTGCATAGATAAAACCTTCGGTTTCCCCAAAGAGGTCACCGAAACGCAGCCAAGCTACGGACGCCAATTGGTCTACATCGGGCCCGGAAAAAGCGTCCGTATTATTATTATTATTAACATGCGACAAAGCTCTCAAAAGACGGTTTCAGCGACGCCACAGTCGTGTCTACCCGCCAGCGGATGACATTACGAACGAGATTAGTGATGTATGTACCTTATTATTATTATCTAACTGTACCTGTTACTTGAATACATTGGTATAGCAGGAGTCTAAATATGTAGTTAAACCACGAAGTATAAAAGAGTTAAACACTGCCCACCTTATTCCAAAACGCGATCTAAAATAGTTCGGGGACTATTACTAGGTTTAATCCCGATTAAACGCTATCTAAATGTAGTTTTCGGGATTATTAATATATTTCCGGGACTATTATTACGTTTAATGCCAATTAAAACTAGTAATAGTCCCGGAACTATTTTAGATCGCGTTTTGGAATAAGGAGGTGCATGTTTAAATAGAGGACAGAGCACCCTCTATTTAAATAATTGTTTAAGGTATAAAAATAAAAAAAAAGGCCAGGAAAGAAAGGACAAGAAAGAGAAATGGAGGGTGTTTAAATTGAAATCAAGATATTTGCAATGTGTAAAAAATCGATTTATTGACCTTTCACCTTATAATATGAAAGTTTTTTAGACAAGTTTTAGGGTTCCAAAATAAATGTGTTTAAGTTTTTAGCTGATTATCTCTCATTCTGAAGTAAAACCCCTAATATTCCAGGACTAAAGGAATGTTACAAAATACACATTAAGCTGTTGATCCATTACAACCAAAATGGCATATGTTTTATTTCATATTTCCACATTTTGTGCAATGCTACAAGGATTATTAAGCTCAGTATTTGTCTTGACTAATGATTGTGCTAATTCTTTATGATTAGGTACTAGTGCAAACATATACACAGGATATATGCCATTAGGAAAGTTTGTTTGTTTACATTGCTTGATTCTTTTTAAGGAACACTTTTTAAATATTCGAATGTATTGCTTAAATGTTCGTGTGACTGATGAATCAGTAGAATCCTTTTCTATTTTTCCAGATGAAGTAACATTTTCTTTAACAACAATGATGCCAGTTGGAGATAGAGAATCTCTGAAATAAATAAAAAATTAGACTTTACCCAGTTATAATTCATAGTTCTTGTTATTCAAGCCCCAAGCGGACCCCGGTATTCGCACACTTACTTACTTACTTTCTATTGTGTCTCTAATTATGGTATTAAAAGGGTTAAATTACTTTAAAATTATTTACCTGCAACGTATTAGATAAGCCTCTAAATCCTCATCTGTTAGGTATCCTAATACCCATTGATTCCAAATGACGTCATATTTCCTTTTAGGTATAAACTCTTGCAAGCCAACTCTATGCAAAGTGCCTAATTTTGAGCCAAGCTCTCCCACATATTCTGTGATGGAGTTTATAAATTTTTCATCAGGTTCCACAACATCAACTAATTCAAAGTGCGGTAATAATAATTGTTTGGTTATTCTACCAATGCCAGCACCGCAGTCTAACGCTGTGTTAGTAGATGGGGGATTGTCAGAAGAAAATAATGCCTTTAAGAACAGTTCAGATCCCTGAATGTCTACGTCTGAAATGAATCCGAATCCCCCAAGAACTCCATCCACCGTTGGTGGAATATCAGCCCAGTATTGTAAGGATTTTTTATAATTAATACTAAAGACATCATTGTTATCATTCATTCTGTCAAACAAAAAACTACACTAACCTATAACGAAATGAAGTAGTCCACTAGGGTGCTACAGAATTAGATGTCATGGGCTAAGTTTTTAAACAAATAGAATGCTAACACTCTTTTTGCGGCAACTGCTTTCTCTCTATTACTTATTTTCGACTTTCATTGCCAACTTAAATTAATAAACCGTTTTAATAGCAAATCAGCAAAATTATTGATTAACCACTGATGCTGATTTATTGTTTGACATGACATTAGATGATTTGACATTAATTCGTGATTCTTTTTTTTATTTATTAATTTCTTAAGCTTGGATACAAAGTCTTTCAGTCAAATAATAATAAAGATTACATTATTCGTGAGCAATAGTGGCCGAGTCGTATCGGCCCCGACTTACGAACTACTGGCAGTTCCGCACTGGTGGCCAAGTGACGCAAGTGCGGAACTGTCAGTAGTAGTCAAATAATAATAAAGATTACATTATTCGTGAGCAATAGTGGCCGAGTCGTATCGGCCACTATTGCTTACGAGTTCAACTCGTAAGTCGGGGCCTATCGTAGCGGGTTCAAACCCAGCCAGGCGCATTACTTTGTGAAATTTATTTTCTTACTCTGCTTTCAAAACGGTTAAGGAAATCATCATGAGGAAACCGGCATGTCTTAGAACCAAAAATTCGAAAAGATGTGACATCCACCAACCCGCACTGGGCCCGCGTGGTGGATTACGGCCGGACATAGATGTAAAACAACCGATTTAAAATGTTTTAAACAAAATGTTGCCGGTTGTAAACCCCAAATAAATCGTTTTAAACGGTTGAAAACTCGTCTACAAAATGTGCATGTGTGTGCGAATAGTGTACGTTGTGTCGTGTCACGTCAGTGTGGCGACGTCAACGAGAGTATGAAAGTGTGTGTGGTCGGACTCAAAGAGAATATAAGCACTACGCAAAGAGAATATAAGCACTACGTTTAAGAGACGGGACTCCCATAGAAAAAAATGGTTCAACACGAAACGTCAAAACGTGTACTAAGATTCAATACCAACTTTGACATAGATGACCATATACATGACGTAGGGGCTGCCAACATAACGGCCGATATAGTGGTGTACCTAGGTGCTCATGGTAATTTTTTATCGATAGTATTTAAAAAAAAAATTATAGGTCCATTTATTGGATCTGAATTAAGGTCTATTTACGCCAACTATATCCATCAGTTTAACTAAGAATAAGTGGAATATTCCATATCAAAAAATAAAACCCAAGGTTTCATTAATTGATATGGAATATTCCACTTACCAGCGAATTTACGTTGACGCAAATGAGGTTGGGTTTCAAAGGTGGGGTGGGGGTGTGGTTAACACTAAAGGAAACACTATTTTACGGATTTTAATAATAACAGTTTATTTTATTTTTCTTTATGGTTAAACAAATACAGAAACTATAACCTATTTGCTTATTCTCTATAATGCATAAACCTTAAAAGTATCATTATCTTACTTTATTATTTCTGATTCTGATCTTTATTAGATCTGTAATTGTAAATATAACAAAGTTTACATGAATGATGTTCTAATTAAGAATCTTACCTTTGCATTTAAGAGTCGAATCAGTATCAGTTTTGCCAATGTGTAGAAGAAATCCAATCATCTCCCTAAGGTTCTGCAGTAAGTCCAACAGAAGGAATTGCAGATTTTTTGAGATGTGTCTTCGTAAAATCCTTGGCAGAAAATGTTTGCTACAAACGTGTTTAATTGGTGGAGCTAAAAAGCTCCACCAATACGTACGAACGTCCAATCCAATGTTTACATCTAGAAGAAAAAAATGTATTACATTACTTATTAGCATTTCATATTGAGATACCTGAAATATTTATTGTTCGAATAGCATGATTGTTCTATTTGAATTATACTAAATAAAGTTTAAATTATAAGAGTATCGATAGTCGATTAAACATGCCCAGCAGTAGTGATAGATCATTTTTAAAATTGAAGAATTTCATTTTTTATCACGAACTTGTAAATTTTAATAATGAATATATAAAACTATCGATATAGTCGATAAAAATTCCACTACACAGCACCGTTAATAGGTTATTTTATAGATTTTCGACTGATTTTTATTAAAATTGATTTGTAAATCACCAAATCCTTTTCGGTAACTGAAAATGAACGTTTATTTACGCTTACCTCTCTTAATGTAATGGATATTTAGCCATGAACATTGGCTTTTGACCGTCCGACCGGCTGGCTCGTAAACCACATATTTCACAGATTTTATAGTGCATATCAACAGATTGCTTTACATGGGTACACGTAAACGTCCTATTAATAGGAATTTTCGCTTAAAATTCACGAAACACATATTAAAAACAAAAATTAAACTTTGTTTACAATTCACCTCTTGAGAAGTAGAAGATAAATATGGCGGATGGATAGCTGCGACAGAGTCGAATAGATGTTAAAGCGAGACAGCGATAGCCGCCATTTTGGCCGCCATTAAATTTAGTACGCGTTTCATACATTTGACGAAGATCATTTTTTTCTTAGGGAGTTGCGCCAGACTGGCACTACGTTTAAGAGACGGGACTCCCATAGAAAAAAATGGCTCAACACGAAACGTCAAAACGTGTACTAAGATTCAATACCAACTTTGACATAGATGATCATATACATGACGTAAGGGGCTGCCAACATAACGGCCGATATAGTGGTGTATCTAGGTGCTCATGGTAATTTTCTATCGATAGTATTTAAAAAAAAAATATAGGTCCATTTATTGGATCTGAATTAAGGTCTATTTACGCCAACTTTATCCATCAGTTTAACTAAGAATAAGTGGAATATTCCATATCAAAAAATAAAACCCAAGGTTTCATTAATTGATATGGAATATTCCACTTACCAGCGAATTTACGTTGACGCAAATGAGGTTGATTAGTAGGTTTCAAAGGTGGGGTGGGGGTGTGGTCAACGCTAAAGGAAACACCATTTTACGGATTTTAATAATAAGTTTATTTTATTTTTATTTATGGTTAAGCAAATACAGAAACTATAACCTATTTGCCTATTCTCTATAATGCATAAACCTTAAAAGTATCATTATCTTGCTTTATTATTTCTGATTCTGATCTTTATTAGATTGAAGGTCAAAAAGAAAATCTAGTTATAATTAAGAAAAACATAGTCATCAACATTTACCGTTTTAAATCTGAAAACAATGGTTCATTTGGGTTTTAAACCATTTTTTTTCGTTTTAAACGGATTGGTTTAGTTGGTTTTAAACCGGCCTTACATCTATACGGCCGGCCCATTCCCCCTCCTAGAGAAGAGGCCTGAGTCTCAGCAATGGGAACATTATAAGGCTGATGCTATGCTATTCTAATTTGTTTACTAGACCCCGTGCACGATAACTCTGCGCGTCGCTGGTGCGTGTTTAATGTTGCCAGCCTAAGTAATCTATTTTCCCTCATATAATTAAAAACAATCTTTAGGAACACAAATTGTATTTTAAAGAATTTATTTAGTTTTAGTACATTTATTTAAGTCCTTGAGGAAAGTAAACAAATAAATTGCATCACAAATTATTTTTATTAGGGTAAATATTACAAAAAAGTCATGAAAACTGCTGCTTGCTTTTTTTAGGGGCTTTATTGTTTATTTGTAGTGGTATGAAGCATTATATATTGCTACTATACAATTCGGTTACACATTTCACATTATTTTTTCTTTCATCCATCGCACAAACTTTGCAGAAAGCTCTTGATAAAGATTCAAATACATAGTAGCAGTGCATTTTCAACAAACTATGTTTTCCTGCCAGGCACTGCTCGTTTACGAATAAGTAGGGAAATTTTATTGTTATGGTCACCCTAAAAATTATTTGTCAAATGGTCCAACTTTGGAAAATGGCTCAAAATGGTACCGTAGATCCGATAAACGTAGTGCTTATATTCTCTTTGGGTCCGATATTTTCTTATTCCTCTTATCAAGCACGTTTGGTTTTCAAGATAATTTCCCTGTCAGCACTTTTAATTACTTTCGGTATAATGATGACTATATTTACTTCTTTTTTTTTTTTTCTGGCTTCGCAAAAGCATTAGCCAACTATATTTACTTTGGAAACGATTTAAATTTTAAAACACAGAACATAAGACCAAAGAGTATAAAAAGCACAAGACCTCACAAGACATTCTCCTGACACCTGACGTAAATGTCAAGATGGCGAAAAACGATTAGTTTCAATTTTGGCCGCGCGCAGACTTAACGTGCACGGGGTCTAAAGGATCTATTACACCACTCATTCAGATCGGTTTTGTCGACGTCTCGCAGTGTAATAAGGGTCAGACTGTCTAAATCGGAAGTAAACTTTAAGACGGTCTGTGTTACTTGTGCGGAATATCGAGTGGTGTTAATAAACGCTTAACACAATATTTGACAGATCAAGGAATAAGGATATTGACTTTCCACAGTCTTACTCGGAAGTAAACTTTAAGATAGTCTGTGTAACTTGTGCGGAAAATCGAGTGGTGTAAATAAACGCTTAACTCAATGTTTGACCGATCGCGGAATGAGGATATTGACTTTCCTATACTTATTTGGAACGCACAGTCCATTCGTTCTGGTATTTCGCAGTTCACCTCGCCACTTGCTACACCAATCACCTCGTAGTTCAACGAAACATTTATGCGAGTAAGCGTGAAGGCCTATTCACGACTTCGTTCTTAGCGGCGAGCGGCGTCGTATTGGTGGTAGACGATTGGTAGACGCCGCTCCTAGCCGCCATGGCGGCGCGCGCTCGTCCAATCGCATACCAATGCCACCCCGCTTACCGCGCCGCTCACCGCTTAGATCGAAATGAATGAATTAATAAGACGAAACGCAAGCACACATGTGTAAAGGTGAAAGCAGATTATTGAAACGCGACGCGCCAACACGTGTCGACACACGACGTACACCACCACCGTGCACATTACCAACACGCGATGCCCCGACATACAAGTAATTTTCGAATACAGTCGTCTGTAGTGTATTCTACAGTTGTGCTATGGATTTATTAAATAAGAAGTCAGATGAAGATTTTCCAAGAAGATTTTATGCAAATTTTGAGTTTATAAAGGGTGTCCAGCGGGATTTTTTCGATTTGAAAGTTAAATAACTAATATAAGTATGAGTGTAGATCTTTTATTTTATTTTTAAAATGTAACCAAGGTATGCGGATTTTAATTTTTTAAAATAATATCTTCCAAATGTCGTCCATTTCTTATAATGCACTCTTCTAAGCGAACCTTCATATTGGCAAGTACGCGCGAACAAAGCTCTGGGGGAATAGCAGCGATTTCACGCCGGATATTTTCTTGAAGGGCAGTTATTGTACGGGGGTTATTGCAGCACACTTTAGATTTGAGGTAACCCCACAAGAAAAAATCACATGGCGTTAAATCCGGCGATCGAGGTGGCCAGGGTATGTCTCCATACTTGCTTATTAATTTTCCCGGGAAAATTTCCCTTAGCCTCAACATTGAGATCCTAGCAGTGTGTGGAGTTGCCCCATCCTGTTGAAAATGGGTTCTATTCGTGCGTCCGTTAAACATTTGCAATTGCAGTATCAAAAACTCGTCAAGCATACGGCAGTATACCGAAGAAGTGACAGTTTCATTCTCACTAAAAAAATATGGACCGATTATTCCATGTGCAGAAATCGCGCACCATACTGTCGTTTTAGGGCAGTGCAAACTCTTTTGATGCCGTTCCTTTGGATTGTTGGCGTTCCAGAAACGCATATTTTGCTTATTTACATAGCCCCCGATGTGGAAATGGGCTTCGTCGCTAAATAATATGTTTCCAAGTGTTCTGGGAGTCCGAAAACGTTCTAACATCGTTCGGGCGTATGTTTCTCTTAAAACATAATCACTTTCATTTAGTTTTTGGACGATTTGCATTTTATAAGGATGAAGTTTTAATTTCTTTTTCAAAATCACATGGACAGTTGACTTTTTGATGCCTGTAGAAGCCGCAATCTTTCTCACTGATTTTCTGGGATTTCTGATAATTTCTTGTTGCACCTGTGCCACACGTTCTGGCGTTGCTACTGATGTAGACGGTCCCGTTGACGACCTATTAACTACTGTCCCTTCTTGTTGAAATCTTTGTACCCATGACCATATAAGCTGTGTGCTCGGACCATCGTTTAATCGTCTAATATCGAAGTGGGAACAGAAAGCGCGACGCGCTTGAACTAGCGATTCACTACACTTTAAATATTGCTCAACTGCAAATGCACGGTGCACTCCTGACCAATGACTCATATTTACTAACAAATCCGCAAAGGTATCGCAACCAATTCTACCCCTCCCGCGCCTCTAGCCCCACCAATACATAAATAACGATAACTTAAAGTTGAAAAGTTTCCGCTGGACACCCTTTATATGATACTTAAAACGACGTAAGATTGTTCGTCCGTCATTTTTGCAACATAAGTTGATAACAACCTATTCTCAAATTAAAATGTGAATACACGTGAATACTCTGTAAAGCCCCATTCACGACCACGCCGCTGTGAGCGGCAGCGGCGAGCGGTAAAATCAAATGGATGAAAATGTTTGAAGCACGCCACGAGTCGCCGCACATAAAGCCGCGGTGCGCCGCGCCGCGCGCGTGAATGCGCCATAATAGTAGCTTGCTACTTATGAGCCTATAACATCTTTCTAAATTAAGGTTCTGATATTCAGAAGCCGATTTCGGAAAAGAAAGTCAGTCGCCGGAGTTCTTGATTACACGTTCACTGATTCAGGTAAATGAATCAGTCGCCACAGAGGTAGGAGAGGTAGGAGTGGGTTGTTGTCGAATTTTTGACCGACGAAACGTAACCGGTATTGCAATCTCCGTTGCGACTGGTTTGAAGACGAAACTATCGTGGAGTAAAGTAGTTGCAGAAAACGTCGTTAAACGTCGTCGTCGTTCTTTGTCGTTATCGCAACTAGTTTGAGGGCAATTTAACCGTGGAAATAAAATTTGTGCTGTATTTCATAGCTATAAAGTTCATTATTCATTGCAATAACTGGTTTTGAAACGACGACGTGACGAGTGTGATAGTTGAATTAATCATTCTCAACCTTATTCTTTAGCGGTAAGATAACAATTCGCATAAAGTAACTCGTAGACTGGTTTGTGCAACGAAGACTGTTTGGTTCGAGGACGGAATGACTTTTTCACCGTCGCGTCGCAGAATGTTTTTGAAACGATAACGACGACGCGACGGGTGTGATAGTTGTATCAATGGATTCTCGAACTTATTTCCTTAAAATTAAGATAACAATTCGCGTAATTCGAAGACTGGTGTGTGCAATGAAGACTGTTTGGTCGCAGGATAGAAAACGGTCGTTCTGTTGCAGTTTGCAGTACATAAAACGGTCTTTGGAAGTTGTTCGTTATTGAAATGCCCACCGCTACCACAGAGCAAGGGCGTCGCCAGCGGATGATCAAGGGGGGGGGGGGGGGCTATTGGAAGTATAGAGAATATTCCATCATCATCTTCCTGCCCTTATTTGGGGTCGGCGCAACACGTATAGAGAATATTAAAAAAGTTTTTTTTTTAATAATAATAAAAGTTTTTTTTCTCCACAATATAACTCCTTATATCTACGGTAACATATAAGATGGACATTATATTGTGGGAGACTGGTGCCTAAACTAGACTCTGAAGCTGTAAAGCAAGCCTCTGGGGGGGGCCGTAGCCCCCCCTGTCCCCCCTTGGTGACGCCCTTGCCACAGAGTACCTTGTAATATGTCAGTCGCCAAGGGCGAGCGACTAGTGCCAGACGTATCGAGTAAAAAGAGGTATGACCATGGCCCCAATATCGAAAAAAAAATTGTCATAACCTTAGCGGTTGGCCCAAGAGAAATTGTAAAGAGATATTTTTATTGAACAAAAAAAAAGAGAAACAAAAGAGATATTTTTTTTTTAAATGGGATTGTTGATCTAGTAGTTAGTGGTGACTGCTATGCCGGTGGTCGTGGGTACGATTCCCACCCAGGACAATTAATGTTTTTGTGGTGAGCACGATCATTAGTTCAGTGTCTAGGTGTAATTTGTTTTTAATTTTTTTATGTATGTATTTAGGAATATATAAGTATATTTAGACGGGTGAAGACGGGGCGTTGTGTGATTGTTGTGGAATATAATAAGGTATTCCGTTTATTTAATATATAAAGCATATAATTATTTCTATCTATTTATCTAATAATTTTTTGTTTCACCTTAACATGTAACTGTTTTTTATCCCTAATAAATAAAATAGTTTGGTTCACTTTTGTTCCAAAGATAAGGCATGCCCTTTTATAATACCAACATAATTTATTTTCGTTTCGTCATTTATTACAAATCGTCGCTTATATTACAACACCGCGAACATGCATATTTAAGAAGACAACAACGCCAAAGTGTAATATTTACTTAATTCATGAGGATATAACTATTTTGTGCATTTAATTATTTGTAGAATAGCTAATAAATGATCCATATGAAAAAATCCGATTTTTATAAGTAATTATTGTTAATTATTAATAATTCAGTTTTTTTGTTTCTCCTGTAAAGTTAAGAAAAAGGCATATTCGCGGTGTTGTAATATAAGCGACGAAATACAGATAATTTATTGAAAAGATACATGTACAAAACCTTAAATATCAACTAAACTATTTTTACTAAAACAAAAACAAAGTACACTCAGGCGTCGAAGTACTCCTCCACATCGCTGTCATCCGGAAATGTACCCAGAAGACTGGCAGCATTGCCACGTTGAATGGCAATGCTATTTCTTTGGGCGAAGAACGAGCCAGCCCTCTGGTCACGCAAAGTGTCGATCAGACGGCGTGAAATTTCCTTAAAAAGGAAACGCGCACTCGGACCCCGTGATCCAAGCGTTTCAACCTCAAACGGCTCAAAACTGTAATTACCAATTAGGTTACAGTATTTGCGCCGTTTAAGGGTCTCAGCAGCCGCAGCGGCAGCGCCGCCACAGCCTACCGAACATTTTGTTTTGCATATGCATACAATCAAAGATAACACGTGCACTCGCGACAGTAGGCGAGCGGTAAATGAGCTAGATTCGTAGGACATAGGAAACCATTCTTTTCCTAAATCAATTCTTTATCGGATCCTCCCTTCGATCCACAACTACCCAACTTGTTCATACAAAAGTAGACTTTAAACATCGGAATTAAGGCCTATAGTGGCGTGGATGTGAGAGGACACCGGTGTCCTCTGAGCTAGGACAGATTAATGCAATAATGCTTCCCTGAATTTAGAGCCGCCTAAATTTCGGAACCTGCATTTAGAAAGGTGTAAGGCTCTATATCAGCACTCTGTGTTCCAAGTCCAAAGCTCATTTATTTGGTACTTGGCAATACTTGTTCTCGCCTCATTGTCTGTGGATTTACTGTACTCTTTGGTCTGTGGTTCTTTTCTTTACGTCAAAAACGCGAGTCGAGACGTCTTAAAAATGGTTTGTGAAAATATTTTTAATCTTTGAATTTTAGTTTAATCTTACTAAAAATGAAAAATGGTCGAGAGTTAAAATAAATGTGTGCAATTAGTAGCATACTTTAATTTATATATTTCGTGTCGGAATGCCATATGGAAGTGTCTAAACAAGACCGGCCATACCTCTAATGTTTTGGTGATAAATGTGTCATTGTATTTAAATGGAGTATTTTCGGTCTATCTGATGAATATGTAAGTAAAGTGGAGTGAAATTATCTATTTGTTGTTGAGTGTTGTCATTATTATTACAGGGTAAGGTTAAGTGCTCAGAGTTACGCACTAAAGACAAGAAGGAGCTGTTCAAGCAGCTCGAGGAGTTGAAAACTGAATTGACTAATCTTCGCGTTGCTAAAGTGACAGGAGGTGTTGCATCCAAACTTTCCAAAATGTAAGTTTTTTTTTATAAAGCTTTTATCATAGACCCTTCTGTAGTTTCACCGTGTGTTGTATAGGTACTATGTCTACACACACTCCACATACTGACCGAGCAGTTACTGATGTTTCCGACTAACGGTATAATTATATTCTGCCATTAAATTATTTAAAATTTTGCTTAATCATAACAGTACTGAACTTTATCCGTTATAACTTCTATCACTTCTTACTAAACTACTACTATACTACTATGTTCTTAGACCTTAGTTACTAATTACACTAAAGGTAGTGAACTTTTCAATTGTAATTGCTATTTCATGAATTGAAGACCTTCCTCTTGTCTAGCTAGTTATCTGGCTTTTTACCAGGTGAATAAATATTTTCGTTTTTTGAATCGTGAGTTAACTAGAGAATAGCTATCAGTGGTTTATGCAAACGAACTTCACACTATTTATCTGCAAGCAAGATGCACAGATACAGTATTCATCATATTAGACAAGAACAGCAATACAACACATTTTTGACATTTTATGTTTATTGCAGTACAAAACATATCTTGAAAGTTCAAATTTGTCACTTGCTTACAGTCCATACTGTGCTATTTATCGTATAATATATGTGTTCTTTTGTGGTATAAATCTCACATCATATAAATGATGAAATCAGAAAGCATAAATTACACTAACTGATGCTTATTTATATGTACTAAATACCTATTATCATATAAAATAAAATTTCATTTTTATTATTATAATTATATATTTATTTTACTTTTTTACAAAGCTAGTGAGTAATTTAAAATATTCTAATATTGTATCCCGTGTTGAGCTACTTCGTGCCTACCCAATTACTTATGTAATAAAGTAACTACTGACTTAATGAAATTAGAGAATACTGTAAATGGAGACACGATAGAAAGACAATAGGTGTGCTGATACCTGTGTCCGCTCGGGGCTTGAGTATTTAAATCAATAAAAGCAGGTAAGCTATATTATCTTTTTTCTACCAAAATCTCCCAAATTCGTGTTCATAGATATGTACTAATGTACATACTAAACGTTATCAGGTTTATTTTTTTTCTTCAATTGCTTCATCATAATTAATTATCCCCAAGCAGACACCGGTGTCGGCACAGCTATTGTCTTTCTATTATGTCTCTAATTACAGTATTCTAAGGGTTAATAGTTTCATACAAGTCCATGATCATTATCTACAAATTACAGTACTAGTAACCTACCTATATTATAATATCAAAACTCACATAATGAATGTAACTATCAAACCTAATCTAAAACATCATACTATAATGATAGACAAAACCCTAAATGTCCCTTAAAGTAGCAGGTAACTATATTCCATCATTAGGGACTTATTTGACAGTTAAATAATAATATATCTGACCATTGAAAAACTCAAAATCTTCCTATCCATCAAATAAAAGCTATCTGGTTCTTTTTCTGAGGATTGAAAAATCTGCCCTTATGAACACTACTTCCCGCTTCGCCCAAGGGCGGGATTTGTCTTTGGATGATTTTAGCTACCATAAAAAAAAAAACATCACCTGACAGATACTGGCAAAAGCAATGATTTCGAAAGGAAGGATGCGCCCAACTGAACATTTCTTATAAACTTTCATAATACAAGCAAAAATAGCGACATCTGTGATAACTCATTCGAATTACGTGACTGCCGCACTGCATAGGTGATCGACGTAACCTTGTTCGCGCGTATGGGTTTTTTATTTCGTATTTTAGCAGTCAGTAGGTACAATTAAATCAATTGCATGCCCATAAAGGTAGGTACAGTTCGGTCGTTGTTCCCGAATAATGCGACTCCAAATCTCTTTACGCGTTGCATCATTTGGAAATCTGTAATTGAAAAAAAATCATCGTCATCGGAAGTTGGTCCATATATCCATACTTTTACTTACTTATATTACAAATACGAAAATAACTGTCTACCGCGTTTTTACGGTTAAATTAAGAACCGTTTTCGATGATAATTATGTGGTACGGACTAAGATTGAGCCTCAAGAAAGCATGTAGCATTATTATTATTTTTCCGTAATTTACGCGGAAGTAGTCGTGGGCGAAAGCTAGATAGTTTAAATGTCATCTCAGCGTGAAGAAAATAAAACTATATTTCAAAATATATTAAGAATAAAATATTCAATTTCAATTAGGTAGGTATCGTTTCTAAGATTCTTATTTCTTTTAAATATATTTTTGTTTTATCCTTATTGAATATAAAACACATTAAATACTAAAATTCAAAATTACAAGTACTAAGTACAACAATGAATTAAAAATTACGTCAGTACAAGTTTACTTCGTGCACTTCACGCGTGCAGTACCGGCCACACAATGGCTGCCATTGTGGTATTCGGTAGTAAAATATTTATCGCTTTAAAATGTGTTTATTTAATAACTTAATGGTAACAAAATTAATGTAAGGTTACTTACCGATGATACGATATCCCATGTTCCTTTTTAACCTCAGTATCATAATTTTTGCAGCCTTTTACCACACAACTAGGCATTTTTATGACAAGCAAATATTCGTTCACTCCCGCACACGGGCCACTGTCAACTGAGACGCGTTGGCCCTAAACTATAATTTTAGGGCCAGCGCGCTAGTGCCATTTAATCGCGCGGTTGGCCTGGTCCTTACGCTAGTAATATATATGTCAATGGGCAAAAGATAAAACTTTATGAAATGTTAGAATTCCATTAAAACTTGGCAAACTCACTGATAATATTGTTTATATTTATTGTAAAATCTACTAAATTCTTTAAACTTAAACAAATCAGTAATTGCATGTAGGTGATGGGCAGTGGAACATAACCATCCACATGGAACATACCCTATGATATTTTATTATCTTCTTATCTATAATATAAAAATGAATCGCAAAATGTGTTGGTAAGCGCATAACTCAACAACGCCTGGACCAATTTGGCCAAATCTTTTTTTAAAATGTTCGTTGAAGTTCAAGGATGGTTTTTACGGCGAGAAAAATAGAGTAGGGTAGAGTAGGGTAGAGTAGGGTAGAGTAGGGTAGAGTAGGGTAGAGTAGGGTAGAGTAGGGTAGAGTAGGGTAGGGTAGAGTAGGGTAGATTTGGGTAGAGTAGGGTAGAGCGGGAGCGAAGCCGCGGGCAAAAGCTAGTGTATATATAAAAATGAATAGCTGTATGTTAGTCTCGCTAAAACTCAGAATGGCCAGGCCATAATTTTGGCCTTAAAATATTTGTGATACTCCAGGGAACCTTCCCTGGAGTATTAAACGGTGAGAAAATACGAAATTACAAACGCAAAAAAAAAAGACTATTAGTGCACTTGTGGATGTCCGTTTTTTCCAACGGACAACGGACTGCTACCAAACTGATTGTGACAAGCCTATCAATATAGGTAACAATATTGCTTCTTAGGAAGCTTTATCTTTGTACGGTTTAACTACTCAGGTGCTATAAGCGCTAGTTTTAAACTGATTATTTATTTATTTATTGTTGGCACTTATAAGAAACACAACTTAAAAAAACTTATGTCTGAAATACAAATAATAGGCGGCCTTATCGCATTCCGCGATCTTTTCCAGGCAACATCAGCTATATCCCCAAGGAGTACTTTTCACAACTACTGTGAGAAAAAAGCGAATATTATCAAAACCCATAAATATGTAAATGATAGAGTTGCAGTTACTGTTAGGTACGAATGCGGCAAATAAGTTGAATCATTTGCTATGGTTACGCGCAGCAACCCACTTTGATTGAGACCCGAAAATCGGTTACTGCGCATTCAAGGTCGATTGCCATGATGGTTCAACTTATTTGCCACAAACTGTAGTTGACTTAGTATTTACAATAAAAAACAATTTATGCTTGATACATTAGACCAGTTGTGCCCAGCACGCAGTAATTAAATTCAATACAATGTTACTGCCTGGCTAGAACCTAGGGCATTATTGCATTAATGACTTGCTTTTCCTTAGGTTTTTGTCACATTCAGTTCTCTTTCAGTCACATGCTGGACTAAGGCCTAGCATAAAATGCATAAATATAATGTTTATCTTTGATTTCGCTGATTTTTGTCTTTTTGCTTTGTTTTAGACGTGTTGTGAGAAAAGCGATCGCACGAGTATACATCGTATACCACCAGAAAATGAAAGTTAATCTACGAAACCATTACAAAAACAAGAAGTACAAGCCCTTAGACTTGAGGACCAAGAAGACCCGCGCTATGCGTAAGGCTCTTAGCAAGCACGAATCTAAAATCAAAACAAGGAAGGAGATTAGAAAGAAGTCTCTTTTCCCTCCTCGTGTTTATGCTGTTAAGGCTTAAAATAAATATGTAACTTAATTTTGCTTTTAATTTTATTTCTGATTCTATCAGCTGCTCTTTTACCCACACAACGACCTTACAGCCACTAAAACGTTTTACACGTGTAATAATAGGCGACGCATGTATGTCTACACATCTGTACCAATTCTATGACCACCTCTGTTATCGATACCTATTTACTATTTATACGATCATTTTATACTTACTACTATAAAATTGAAATTTTATTGTTAATCGGTTATTGATTTAAAGTTCCCGAAATATTCTGATTTTAAAAATAAATGGATAATTGGATATTTTTTTCAATAAACTTGCTTAGAAAGTGGCTCTTAATGCACTACACTTAGGTATATATATAATGGCACCTGTTACCAAACTGGCATTTTGATTACGATTACGCACTAGTGCTGTATGTAGCTATAACCTTTTTGTTCAACCTCTTAGCGATTCAAATTTTGAATACGAAAAAAAAATTTGTGGTCCATGGCCGTCATTTTAAGATGCGCGCGGTTTTTGGCGTGATTTTTTCGAGTGAAGTTCATGGGCTGTATTAATAAAATAAAATTAAATACTACGAAAACAATATAAAATGTTACATCCATATTCTATTGTCACTACGAATGACATTAAACATTACAGTTTTTACTTCATCTAGACTTAACTGAGACTTCGCAAAAAAAACTCTTTATTGATATTAGGGCTTTCAATCCGGAGTTTCGGAGCGATTTTAAGCATTTTTCAAATTCGGAATTGAAATAGAACACCGGAATTGAAACCGGTTTTCAAAAACCATGTAAACATTTACAAAACGACGAAAAACGCATCTTAATTCTTGAGCGTAACCCGTTGTTTAATTCCTTCTTAAGTCCTTAGTACAACACTTCGGTATTATTCGGTAGTGCTCTAGCGAAAGCAAAAATAATCGGAACTCTACAGTACCTTCACGACAACGAAGATTTTTTTTTCATCAGAAGATGATACTTTTAGAAAACCGAATAATTAACAGATATCTGAGACAATTGTTGACGTTTTGAAAAGACTAAAATACCGCGTAAACTTGATATCTACACCATCAACAGAATCACTAATGGAAACGTATGAACCAGAGTTGCACCTAAGTGTTGCACAGCAACTGGAGCAGGAGTTACTGCTAATTTGGATCTGTAAGTGTAGAAAAAGCAATTTGTGACAATGGCGGATGCAGAGGAAAATACCTTTCAGAAGCTTATTTAGCTTTCAAGAGTCAGAACGAGCATTCTCGGCAGCAGACTTTTTCTGCACGAAGCTTAAAAGTTCACTTTCTGACTCATCTTTAAAAGCCTTATCGTTTCTCAAAACATATTACCAAGAACATCGATCTAAAAAAAAACTTTTTACAAAAAAATACAATCGACTTCAAAAACCACCAAAAAGTGCAAAATAACTTTTAATTTCGGAAGTCGGTGTTTCTTTAATATTTTGGTCTCTTCGTTATTTAACACCGACTTCCGAAATTAAAAGTTATTTTGCACTTTTTGGTGGTTTTTGAAGTCGGTTGTATTTTTTTTGTAAAAAGTTTTTTATTTCACACTTTTTAGTAGTAGTAAGTACCCCTCAGCCAAACTTAAATAGGTACCTTCCGCCATTCGGTTTCATCATCAAATCATCATGACAATTCTAATAATACCAAACACGGCTAGGATACACTGATTTATTACAAAGTTCCGGCTCTTACCTACCTTCCGTCTTCATCATCAGATCAGTTCTATGTACCCCCTCCCCTTTTTCCTTTAGTCAGCCACCGACTACATGTATAAACAAAGCAATTTTACTTGTTACGACAGTTCTGCTAAGGTTTTTTGAAGAGTTCCGTTCTATATCTTCGTAGTTCATCATCAGATCAAACAGATATTTTTATGGGACCAATTCGGAAGTATCGAATCTTTCAATCAAAACAAAAATTTTAAAAATCGGTCCACAATTGACCGAAATATCGGTGAACATACATAAAAAAAAAAAATATACATACAGCCGAACATAGAACCTCCTCCTTTTCGAAGTCGGTTAAAAAAGTAGATTTTTTTTGTTAGATTTTTATTTGTCCATTATAACGTCCGTCTGTCTGATAATATATTTTTTAACAAATAAAACTTCTATTGATTAAAATAAAGGGCCTTTTTATTAATTTCTAAAAAAGCTGTCAACTCCGGAGCCAACTCCGGAGTTCTGGATTTGATTGCTCAACATCGTAACTAGCTCCGGAGTTGATAACTATCCGAGTTTGAATGCCCTAATTGATATGCAAATAAGGTTTTTTTGCAAACCGTACTTTTCACTCAAAATTTGACAGATCAAGATTATTGGCTTTCCTATTCTTATTTGGAATGCATAGTAGGTTAGAGTTTCGACCTATACTATGATTTTTTATTAGATGAAGTAAAGTGACAGCTATAAAAATGGTTGTTTGACAGTTGGGCATTGTTCACTGCTGTCACCTTACTACATCTGATAAAAAATCATAGTTATAGGGTCGTTCTTTTTTATAACACTAGTACCTACCCTAGAGCTAGAGTTAACCCAACTATCTCTACTCCGAGCAGAATAGGTAGCTTGCTAAAGCCCGGTCGCGGAGCAGGAAGAATTTCGTTCAATGACCTTTGGGCCTACTGCCTACGTTTTACGTTAAACATTTGAAGGAGAAAAAAAAGATTAATTTATTAAATAAATAATTGTTATTAAATATATAAATTATTTATTTAAATTTTATATTATAACAATTCAAAAATCGAGTTAAAATTACTAATTTGGTAGAAATATGATAATAAAAT
The DNA here is from genome assembly GCA_958295575.1 of Leucania comma. Taxonomy (NCBI): domain Eukaryota; kingdom Metazoa; phylum Arthropoda; class Insecta; order Lepidoptera; family Noctuidae; genus Leucania; species Leucania comma. The sequence continues at coordinate 13,259,649 of OY282468.1, forward strand.
AAAAATTATCAGTGTCATTCATTATTTAAATTTATAAATTTCGTCAAGGATTTTTGTAGTGACTAAATGCTAACCAAAAAAAAAACCACATTCAAAAAAGAACAAAACTTACAATAACAGTAAAAAGTTTACAGTAAAGGGTTTACAATCTGACCACCGAGGCCATTGCTTCTGTGCGAGCGAGACGCGTTATATTTACGCGGGAGTGACAGAGACAGGTAATAATAGGTCAACGTACGAAATTCTTCCTGCTCCGCGTCCGGACTTTACTTGTCAGTAATCTGTATAGCATTTGGTGTAAGTGGCCGTAAATGATATTGACAGTTGAACTCTACGTTCGCGTCTGTGGTTCGCGTTCAAAAATGCGAGTGTAGAGCACAGATTACTGATATGTAGCAAGCTACAGAGTGGTGTAGAGTACTTATCCGATGACGTCATTAGAGTTTTTTTTTTTTTGTTTAAGGCGTTGCACTATTCGTGCTTATTACCACTGACAATATTTTATTTGAAAATAACAAAACGCAAGAATCGATTGTTCGCGAAACGATTAAGTGATAAAAGGAAAATTTGGAAAGGAAAATTGAAAAGGAGATAAATCGTTATTAGATTAAAATAATAAATTACAACTTTACATTATTTATAATAACAATAGTAGGTATAGAATATATAATATATATATATATTTACATTTAAATAGCTATATCATTATTTACAAGAAAAAGTGCTATGATTTTATAAATATTAAAATTAAATAATAAACATGAGATAGAAGTGGGAAAGGGGACTCGGAGGGAAAAAAGACTCTGGAAAAGTAAGGAGTGGTCATAACGGGGGCAGGCAAAAATAAGATGGTTCAGATCTCCCACGTCAGCACCACATTCACATACAGGGCTCTGCACGATACCGAGCCTGGCAAGGTGAGCAGGAGTACACACATGACCTAATCTCATACGAATAAATATAGTAGAAATCTTTTTGCTAAATTTGTACTTGCTAAACCAAGGTTTAATAGGAATAGATGGCTGAATAGAACGGTAAAATTTCCCTTTCAGTGATTGCTCTCGCCAAAGCTTACCCCAGGATTCCTGTAAATAAACTTTGGGGAGAACAGCCAAATCTTGGGAGTTATTTTTGTATGGAAAAACATCACCACACAATACAGCATCATTAGCTAATTGATCTGCTCTCTCATTACCTAAAATGCCACAATGAGAGAGAATCCACGCAAAATGCACTAAGTACCCCTTAAGGGAGCACTTGTGAAGGAGTTCCCGTGTTTCAAACATAATAGAAGAATTTTGACAATAGAACGGAAATCTGGCCAAAGATTGTAAGGCACTCTTCGCATCAGTTAAAATAAGAGAATTCCGCAAGCCCATAAGAAGTATATATTCGACAGCTTTGAATAGACCGTAGCATTCTCCCGTAAATACAGATGATTCGGGCGGGAGTTTAATTTTTTGAACAATATTATATTGGGAGTGGTATACACCTACTCCCACACATGAGTCTCTTCCATGTTTCGAAGCATCTGTAAACAAGAGCTGATAACCCTTCCAGTCTCTATCCATAGCGAATTTGAAAGTGTCGTTAGGACATAGGTCATTTCGGTAAATGTTAAGGTTATAATGAATATTTGGTGACATAACTAATGAACTGTAATTACAATGAAACACAGGAAGAAATTGAGATTGGTGGCAAGGCGCTTCAATTAAATTTAATTTTCTAAAGCTATTAACTAAACACGGAGTAACTTTGTGTCTCCAGTAAGAGGATGAGGTTACTTCTTCAGTGAGAGTAGAAAGTTTATATAGCAAAGGATGATATGTGAATTGCAAACAACGAGCCATATATCTATCAGCCAAAAATTTACGTCGCAAATGAAGTGGAGGTTCTCCACATTCCGCCTGAAGACAATTTATAGGACTGCTTTTCATTGCACCTGAAACTACTCTAAGTGCCTTGTATTGAACACTGTCCAGTTTCTTAAGGCCAGCAACATTAGCAAGTTCCAGCAAAAAGGTACCGTAATCCAACACACTTCTAATAAGTGTGTTGTATATTAGTTTTAGTGAAAATGGATGTGCCCCCCACCATACACCAGAAAGACATCTAATAATGTTGATATTTCTTTAACATTTAGCAGCGATATAATCACAGTGTGGTAAACCCGTAAGGTGAGTATCCATTAGGCCTAAAAATTTTACTTGGTTTTTAACTTTAATAGGAAAATGATTATACCTCACTGTAACTACAGGAGGCTTACGCATTCTAGTAAATAATACAATAGTGCTTTAGTCAATTGACAGGTGTAGACCGTTAGCCTCCAACCAAGTCTTCAGTGAGCATAAAGAAGTTAAGGAGGAAAAAATATTTGAGACAGAATCACCTGATAAATAAAGAAGTAAATCATCTGCATATTGATGGACTTGTACGGACCCATTCAGAGAGGATTCTAAATCATTGGTGTAAATGTTATAAAGAAGTGGACTAAGCACAGAACCTTGAGGGAGGCCTTTCCATACTAATCGGGTAAATTTATGCCCTTCAATATCTAGATTTAAAGATCTCTCAGAAAGCATGTTAATTATGAAATTAGACAGCATTGTTGGAATTTGTAATAATTTCAGCTTTTGTTCCAGGACTGAAACAAGGACATTATCATAGGCTGAGCTAATATCCAGAAAAGCGGCAATTACAGAGTTGTTGGAAGAAAAGGCTAGGCGAATATCAGTTATAAATACACTAAGGTTGTCAATCATACTTTTACCTTTTCTAAAACCGAACTGAGTTTTACTAAGCAAGTTTTTACTTTCCAAAAACCACTCTAAACGATTCTTAATTAGATGTTCTACTATCTTAGCTAAAACTGTTGAAAGTGCAATTGGTCTGTAAGAAGTAGCATTAGAAGCAGGTTTGTTTGGTTTTAGAATAGGAATAATTATTTGAGACTTCCAACTTGATGGGATGTTACCAGTTATTAAGGCTGTATTGATAAGATCTAAATATATTAAAAGAACAGAGTCAGAAAGATTAGCTAAAAATGAGTATGGTATACCATCTTCACCAGGAGTTGAGTCCTTCACATGTGAAAGGACTCCTTTCAACTCACTTAGTGTGAAGAGAGAATTCAAGTCAGAATCAAAATTTGGAATATATGGAAATTGTATCAAAGATCTCTGTTCAGGGACTGAAGGAGGAGCTAAATTATCCATGAATTCATTTGCTAACTCTAATGGCAGTTTCGAAACTGTGTGCTAGTAAATGCTGACCTGAATCGCCTTATATTTTGCCATACTACAGAAACATTAACTTCAGGAGAGATAGATTCGCAAAACTTTCGCCAACCTTCGAATTTCTTTTTCTTAAGGAGTTTACGGGTTGCACGAGCCACCTCTTGGTATAGCTCATAATTGAGATGAGTCATATTATGACAATAGATTTTTTGTGCTTTTTTTCTTTCCTTAACGGCCTGAGTGCACTCAGCATCCCACCAAGGTGGTGAGGGAATTTTGCCCGTGGCGCCATTCTTAGTAGGGAAAGCATTATCTGCTACCTCTATTAAAATCCTTGTAATTTTATCAGCCAATAACTGAGGATCATGTCGTAAGGAGTCAGATAAAGTAAGAATTCTGTCTTCTACGCAATTTTTATATTTATCCCAGTCTGCATTTTGAAGTCTGTACTTTAATCGAGGAGTGGGACTGCAAACCTCTGGCTTTTTATGTGGAAAAGAAATTATTAAAGGGATCACTGCCATATGATAAAGGTAAAGGAGACCAGGATAATGTTGATGCTAACTCAGGTGTACAAATCGAGAGATCAGGAGCACTTATTCCTTCATCTGGATCTGTTAGGCGTGTTGGTAGACAAGTGTTTAAAATACACAAATTATTAGAGTCTAGGATTTCTAATAGTTTTTCTCCATAATAATTTCCCCAAGACTGATGTTGAAGACTGATGTTGAACTTCCCCAAGACTGATGTTGGGTATTAAAATCGCCCATTACTAAAAATGGTTTAGGTAAGACTGATAAAAGATTATTGATTTCAGAAAGAATAGTCACAGTGGGACGAGAATAATATATACATAAAAACAGATTTTATTTACAATAGCAGCAACAGCAGATATTTCGTCACTGAGACGGGGAAGAGGGAAAGATTGAAAGGACAAATTATTTTTAATAAGTATGGCGACGCCGCCATATCCATCGCTTCTGTCTGTCCTTACACATGCATAGCCAGGGATTCTAAATGAAAAGCCTGGTTTAAGCCATGTCTCACAGAGAGCGACTGCGAAGGGATCGTATTTATTCATTAAATAGCATAAATCTGATTTTTTATTCACTATGCTGCGACTGTTCCACTGAACTATCTTGGATAGACTTGGATCCATTATGATTAGAGTTTAAGTTAGACAGCGTATCAATTATAGTAGCAACGATGGACGGTTCAATAGTATTATTTTTAGATAGAGAGTTTATCAACATTATAATTATATTTAAAAGACTTTCGGTATTTGTTTTATTTTGCAACAATGCAACACCATTGCCTGTCATTGAGGCTTCATTACTGACAAGTTTTTGATGACCTGCCCTGTCATACCCCTTAGATGTTTTTGGGGGTTCTCGAGGCTTTAAGAAAACAGTTTTTTTGTGGGAAGTTTTAGGTGAGTGGGGTGAAGAGCTTAAAACAGGTTTATTATAGGCAAGTGATGGAGGTGAAGTTACTACTTCTGCATATAATTTTGAGATTGGGGGATGTAGCTGCGATGCTTCGGCATACGACACGCAACAATGGGCCATATAGTGCTTGATCGATTTTTGCCTTTCAAATTCGGGACATTTTTTATTGATTGCGTAATGAATACCCCCGCAATGACAGCATTTACCATGTCCTTCGTCCTGAATGCCACAAGTGTCAGCAGAATGTCTCTCCCCACACTTGAAGCACACAGGGTTCGACCTACATAGTACCTTTGTATGACCGAAACGACAACAATTGAAGCATTGTATAGTTGGAAACGTGTACAATTCTACTGGCATAGAATTGTAGCAACAAAATACTCTTTTTCGGTAAGACTTGTCCATCAAAGGTCAACACGACTGTTTGAGATGGTTTCCAAACAGGGGTCGGTTCGTGAACTTTATAGTTTAGTCGCCTAACTTTGATAACTTTCTCGCATCCGGTCAGGACAGAAACATTTTCAATAATTTCATCAGGGGACCATTCCGTAGGGACACCTTTAATGATTCCCATACGACACACATTTATTGATGGGAAAAATGCCTTCAACTTCTCCTTGGCCAAATAAGGGTCATTGAGGAAATTGTTGGCATTTAGGTACTGTGAAAAGCTTATAGAAATTCTATTTCGACCAATGCGTTTTATAGAACCATTGATTATATGTTGTTAAAATTCCGTTTTTTTTAAAAAATGCCCTAAAGTAATAGGATGTAGTGTTTGACCTGGATTTATAGATTTATCAAATATTTTTTGTATGTGTACCACATAGGGTGACAGGTCTGTCGATTCGTACAGAGCCCTAGTAATCTATGGCGCCTTCTGAGGGAGATCCGAATTGGTCTGGGGTCCATCCACAGAATGTGAAGTGGTTTCCTGATTATTTATAGTTGCTGTTAGTAACGATTGGTTATTATTAGAGTTGATGACTACTGACTCATTCTCACAATGGCAGTGAGTATCTTTACTAGTGCCAGCTGAAGATTGACCTTGTCTCCTCTTATTGCAGTGTTTGCACACTTTGCGTGGTGCTCTGGCTCTTTTTCTCTCCGATCTACATATAGACGAATCGGTGTCCATACTTGACTCGTTTACTATAGTAATGTTACACCCGACCGAAGGGACTGTGCCCCCCGGATCGGGTGGTTCATTGTCCATTGGACTAATGGACAGAAAAAAAGAATAAAATAAAAAGAACTTACCCTATATATAGAGACTAATATACACAAACAATAAATTAACTATTCTAAATAATATTTACATAAATTTATACAACTTATCTCGATTAAATTAATTTTATAAAAAAACCGCCAGAAAAATCACGACCGCCAAATTCGACGATTCCCGCGCTTTTTTTCGTCATTAGAGTTAACTCTAACCTCAGAACGCAGCCCTGTCAAAACCAAGTGTTTTTTTTTATGTTTGTGGCATGGCTATTTGGCCTTTGTGCCATACCTAGTTATTGTATTCTTTTCTCTTTGAACCTTGTTTCGGTGTTTTTGGCGGGATTTCTTTAAGTAAGTTCAGTAGCTGTTTTAATTATTCGCGAATTGATTCCTAGTGGATATTGTGATGTAAAATTGGTGTAGTTTTGTATCTCAAGTGTGTGCGCAACTGGACAATATGTGGAATCATTGAAACAGGCGAGATCTCGGTAAAATGGAGCTGAGAATTTTATTGTAGTGTTGATTACCTACCTCAGCGAAGTTTGCTGAGAAGATTGACTTGATACATTTGCTGCCAAACACTACAAAACAAAAAAAAACATTAGAATGTGTATATCCATATTCTAATGGTAAACCAAAGTTTTTACACGAAGACATGGCTTAAAGGACTTAGTATCCAAGCCAAAAATATTAGCAAAAAAAAAAAGAACCTTGTTTCAAGCAAAGACTAAACGTAGTGCTTATATTCTCTTTGGCAAAGACCTTAGAATATATTCTATTCTCTAAGGTTTCAAGTCATAGAGGAAAATAATATATCGGGTATTTCAAGTTCTATCAGCACTAAACGTACCTAGTGCTTATATTCTCTTTGATCAGCACCAGCAGTAAGTAAACGTAGTGCTTATAATCTCTTTGCTCTCTATATTCTGTGAGTTGTTCTTGTTTGGTTTTGCTTTGTTGCTTGGTTTTGGTGTTGTTGTTTCTCGGACATAGTTGATATCTGTGTTGTTTTTTAACCATATCCCTGTCTAGTCTGTGTGTTGCTCATAGGCTTCTATATATGTTGGTTCTATAAAAACAGGTGATGTACTCTTTGGAAACTGGCAATAAAAACAAGAAGCAACATAAAAAGGCGGCAACGGTACCGGCGGCCTCCCGCTAGTGTTTGTTGAGAATTTAAGATATAAATCTCATAGCGCAAGGTGCGGATTGAAATAAATGAATGCCTGATGTTTTTCAACATGCTAAAATACTATATCTTTTTATTACTGTATGTTCTTAACATTGAAAGCGTTTTCTGTTATGATGACAATAATGGGTTCATCCTTTACTGTCCCTGTATGGGTAAGTTAAACACAAGTTAATATTAAATACAACATTAATACACTTGCTTAGGCATATAGGAAATAGAAATTGGTCTCTTACGTAAATACCTACATATTATTTTCAGGTAGATTTGGAAATCAAGCAGATCACTTTTTGGGAGCATTGGCATTTAGTAAAGGTTTAAATAGAACCTTGGTTCTTCCTCCTTGGGTAGAATACAGGTTTGGTGAACCTAAATCGGTACAAGTACCATTTAATACATATTTTAAAGTTGAAGGTTTATCTCTATATCATAATGTGATAACAATGGAGGACTTCATGAATAATTGGGCCCCTGTTGTTTGGCCAGTTAGAAAACGAATATCATTCTGTTACACTCAGAGAATGGGTGAACATGAAAATAGTTGCAATGCAAAATCTGGAAACCCATTTGGTCCATTTTGGGATACATTCAACATTGATTTTGTTGATTCTGAATTTTATGGGCCTTTGAATTATGATGTGTATAACCAAGCAATGATGGACAAATGGAAAGAAAAATACCCTCCCAATGAGTGGCCTGTTCTGGCCTTTACTGGTAAGTGTATTTATGTTATGTACAATGCGGTCCAAATGAGAATAGGATAGATTGCCATGTTGTGTTGTCACGACAAACTGTCAAATTGAAGAAATCGGGTACGGCAAGCAAAAAAGAAATTTTTTGCTTGCCGAAAAAAGTTATATCAGAATCCAGTTCCTAAATTTTGCTCATCTCTTCGTCACTGTGTGAAGTGTCTGATTAGTACCAAATGGAAGAAGCCGAATTGTTCCTAACAATGAAATAAGAAAGAAAATGGTTAATTTTTTTTACGTAATTATGACTTAAAATTATATATTTAGCTAATTAATATTAAGCAATAACGTTTTTACTTCACCTAGACTTAACTAAGACTTCATAATATAAAGCAAAACAGGGTTTGATTTGCTTTGTATTATGAAGTCTTTATTTATACGCAAATAAGTTTTTTTTGCAAACCGTACTTTTCACTCAACAAATGACAGATCGAGGTTATTGGCTTTCCTATTCTTATTTGGCATGCATAGTATTTGTTATGTTTGGATGGAATTTATTGCCGGGATTTCTCCATAGAAACAACCAATCAGAACCATGCACTAGCTTCTGACATTCTATTAGTGCCATGTAGTCTGTGAAATAAAACAGTTCTTGAGGTTTTTCGACAAAATCTGGTAACAAAAAGAATAAGCGAAACTAAATAAATCATTGAACTTAATCATATTTCATTCAAATTATTCAACTTTTACCTCAAATCACTTGATAATGCATTTGATTGATACAAAAACAAAATCTGTATATCTGCAACTGTTTAAAAAATTATAAGATCAGACCAGTTTCCATAAAGATAGTACAAACCAAAAACATTATAACATCACATTTAAAAAAGAAAAATTATTGCTCCAAAATATGGACCCTTAACCTTTTGAACGCCAGAGCGTAAACACATCGGCGCCCCTTCTACGCCAAGCCACAAATTCAGTACAAAAACCTACAAAAAAAAATAGTGATTCCAACATCTTAACGAAAAGTTATCGATAACCAATGAATCCGTGCTTTTCGTTCTATATTTTTTAAATAAATATTATTCGTTGCATTGGTCATTTTTTTAAATATTATACATTAGGAATATTCAGATACGAATATTTGTCAGTAAAAAGTAATTGTCAAAGTAATAGTAAGCTACTTTCAATAAAATATTTCATAAATTTGGAATATAAGTTACCTTACCTACCCATCACTAGCTGACGTGTCTTGACGTCTGTGGCGTGGGGAAATACACAATTTTACGGATTTCGATTAGCAATATTTGACGATTGTTTTTTCTTGTGAATTCAAATAATGAATATATCTTTGTGTCAATTTACAATATTTCACTAAAGTAGTTTGAAATAATAGGAAAAAGAAACACAGAAAACTTAATTTAGTATATTTATTTTGTATTTAAAAAATGTCGTTTTCTTGACGTCTATAGACGTCGGTGGCGTGTTTGGCACGATTTCGTTAGACGTCTATAAACGTCCGTGGCGTTCAAAAGGTTAACTGGCGATATAACCCTTTACTGGCTGGATTGACTTTGAATAAAACATTCAGTTACAAAAAGAAGTATGTCATAAAGATAATGCCTATCGTCATTTTCCTGTAATAATTCAAGACATTATTTATGTGTCTTGTTTTCTTTTAATGTTCATTGGATTGTTTTTGTTGATCACAGGTGCCCCTGCTAGTTTCCCAGTACAGAAAGAAAATGTCCATTTACAAAAATATTTATGGTGGAGTGATGATATAGTCACTAAGACAAGATTATTTATAAAGAAGAATATGAGTGGAGGTGGTTTCCTGGGTATCCATTTGAGGAATGGGCAAGATTGGGTGAAAGCTTGTCAGCATGTTAAAGACAGCACTATGTTATTTGCCGCACCTCAGTGTGTGGGGTATAAAAATGAAAGAGGACCATTATCATTATCCATGTGTCTACCACAGCCTACTGATATAATCAAGTAAGACTTCCCTTGCAGAGTTGTAGTGAAATTACTTACTTTTGTATGTACCTTTTTAACTTGGAAATAAAATTTTATTTACCACAAATGTTATAAATTACAGGCAAGTGAAAAGGGCAATCAAGAAACTGGATAACATAAAATATCTCTTTGTGGCATCAGACTCAAATCATATGATAAATGATTTCAACAAAGCCCTACAGAATACTGAAGTCTCAGTAATCAGGTTACAACCAATGAATCCACATCTGGATTTGGCAATTCTTGGCCAAGCTAACTATTTCATTGGCAACTGCGTGTCATCATATTCCGCATTTGTGAAGAGAGAAAGAGATTCAAGAGGTTTACCTTCAGAATTTTGGTCTTTTCCACACAGAAAAAAAAGTAAACATGAAGAACTGTAATTTTACTTAATTATTATCTGTGGCACTAGTAGGTTTTTATAGATAGGTTTCTACTGAATTCGAATTTGGACTAGGAAAGAGCCATAAATTAAATCTTGTGGTATGCCCCTGTTTACTAAGAACTAGGGTTGTAACGAAACTTCGCCGCCGCTTGTTACTGCGGAGGTTCCGCAAGAAATTGTAGCTCCGCCTCCGCTTCCGCTTCCGCAAAATCTTTACGGTATTATAACGGAGTTTTATAATTTTCGTCATAATCATAGATTAATATGGTACCCGGCAAATAAATTGAAACAAAATGGCCGTCCTTGCTATGGTCACGCGCAGCATCCCACTTCGATTGAGACCCAAAAATCTACTACTGCGCATTCTAGGTCCATTGCCATTTTGGTTCAACTTATATGCCACGTATTATACCGCGCGTGCAGCGACGCTAGACGACGACTCAGCCGTCCAGCCGCGTGTGAAATGGTCAGAAACTTAATGTAAGGACCATTCAACACAGGTCGAATATTATAATGAAAAAGTACTCTGTGAATATAATATCACTCAGGATTTATTCGATTACCGCGGATCATATTCACTCATTACTATGGCAACAAATGTACTAATGAAAATAAATGTTGTATAGCTCGTAGGCATTAACATTAATTATCTACTTAGCAATATCAAATAGTATCTAGATACTGTCGAACCCTTGCTGCTGCGGGCTCGATAATTATATAAAAACAACTTTAGACTTTTGTGGTTTGAGATTGTTTATTCCCATAAAGAATTACTTTTACTCAATGATATATTACAAATTAGTTCATTACACTTTAAATAATTGCGCAGTACTGACTCTAAAACAATAAAATATTCTTTTCTTATCTGAAACGTAATATCTGTTTATTGAATACAAATACAGCAGTGATATCTATGTATTCCATTATATTCTGATATCATACATCACTAATACTCAAATATTAGTTTAAATATTACAATATTACTAGACGAATATATTCATATTAGCTAATACCACAGAAATGTAAAAAACAGGAGAATTGGCAAGGGGGCGTGCTTGCGTCCGCGGTACTTGCTCAATAGGGGCACATACCGGCAAACAGCCGTTTGACGGCCGTCAGTTACATCGCGAACGTGATCGTAAATAAATTTAAAATACCGTGTTGTTCATTGGTTTCATGCAAAAACTAAAGCGAAAAGAAAAGCCTGGGTCATCAAGGAATCTCTTACCATAAATAAGTACCTACAATGTTAATAGTATATTTATCTTTAAAATCAGGAAAAGAACAAATCTTATAATATCCCTTGCTTTTACTACGTTATTTTTGTTTTCGAATATCAAAGCGATTTTATTACTCAACAGTAAATACGAGTATATTGCTTTTTAACCACTAACTTTGACGCTCAGTAACTGAACAAGCAATGTAAAAATAACAACGATACTTTTATCAGTGCGGTGTATTTCTTATTACGGCCGCAGTCAGTTGAGCCGATTTAGGGTTGCCCTTGTACACATCCACCAATATAGACTATCGACCACAATATCGATTAGTTGGATATCCGAACTGAAATAATGTATTTTTATTTATTTTGGAGCAGTAGAGAAATACGTAAGCAACTTTCGTAAACTAAGTTGCTAAAGAGTAGGTCAAAAGTCGGTGGATAAATGAGAATAAATAATAATAACGGTTTTTAATTTTATTATAAAAATTTTACTGTTCTATAAAAAATAATTATTTTCTAGACATATTTATTTTTATTTAATTAGTTTTTGGAACCTAAAAAATATCATTACAAAAATGGAAAATCGATAACTTTTCTATTTAGTCAATCACTAGCGTAAATGTAAAATAAATTGCTTTTGCACAGCACATCGACATTTATGTGTGCGTAAGTTTATAATTTACTGTGTATTATGGTCTGATTTATAATTTGCGGGTGTGTGCGGGACTATATCGGTATTAACCCATCTTTATTCCGAATCAACGTGTGCGCGATGGGAACGGGGCCGGGGTGGGGGTGGGTGTATGTCAATTTGACAGGAATCAACCTGACGAATTCTTTCGATTTGTAGGTTACAGTTAGTACTTTGAGATGTACAGTCCGGTCGACAGATCTTGGCGCGTCTGAAATTAGGCTCTGCGAACTTTAGCGCTTGTGCACTCGTAAAAAAATAAATGGTTTGATAAAATAAATGACAATAGCAGTTGTTATTGCTGTTAACAACAGTTATTGGCATTTATTTTTATAAATCATTTATTTGGCGCGCTTATTTTAAGCGCTAAAGTTCGCAGAGCCTAACTTCAGACGCGCCAAGATCTGTCGGCCGTACTATAATATGATGTTATTTATTAAAACATGTTAATTAATATTTTAATAAATTCCGAAAAATACCAAAATATCTATTTACTGAACAATCTTTGACAACTATAACTCATAAACTAGATGCGAATGATGTGATACAAAACATCTAAAATTTATTTAATATTCAAAAATTACCGATTTATTAAAAGAATTTAAGTGTACTGATGAATGAACGTATTTAAAATAAAGATTTATAACTAAAACCATAAATGACTGTTTTTCCACAGCCTATTTCACCTCCGCCTCCGCCTCCGTTAACCTCTGCATCCGCGGAGGTGAAACTCTTTGCCTCCGCTAGGATGGCCTCCGTTACAACCCTACTAAAAACCCTGAGAACATCCGCTATTGGTTACTTTTTGCTACCTGTATAGACGGGTATAGACTGCCGTAGCGTAACTTACGTAACATGACATGTAACATGCAACAAAATAAAGTGAAGAAAGTACGAGAAAATGTTTGCGATTTTAATTTTGAATATGCTAATTATGTAGATATTATTAAGACTTTTAACTCCTTGAATGTAAAAAAGACTACAGATTTATATGGTGGTTCTGTGGACATTGTAAAGTCTATTATACACATTGTAGCGCCTTCTTTAGCTTTTATTTTGTATCGATCGCGGTGAGTTTCCTGAATTTATGGAAAATAGTAAGATAATACCGTTACTCAAAACAGTAGTACATCTGACCCAAATGTATATACCCTTTCCTTGGTATTGTTCGTCAAATCGTTGAGCTCCTTAGTAGTCTTAAGATGAGCTATAGGAATACTAATAACAATAATAAATGTTTTTGCTGACTTGACAGGACCACTCAAATCTGTGTGGGTCTTTCCTCAAAAGACCATCTCAGACACACTAATCTGCATAGTTATTATTTTGACTTGATATAAACATAAAGACGTCTTTCATCTAAAAACCTTATATAGACCAATTTACAACGAGTTCAGCTACTCAACGCTGCATGGCGCTGTAACCAATTAATTCTGTTCATAACGCTAAGTAAAACAACTCGTATAGGTCCGCATTAAAATCTCTTAACATAAAAACAAATTGAATGTTTTGTTCGTCTATAATAGCACTTACCGCACTTAAACAATCTGTAAGTTCCGGTAATTTGTCCGCACAGTTAGTAGGCATATAAATGCTTAACACAAGCACAGGTCGGTCTTCTGTTGTTATTTTTATTGCACTGATACGAGCGTTATCGCACTGTAACACTGACACTTGTTGGAACACACTGCTTCTCCATAACAACGCGACACCGCCATACGGCCGCCCGCGCAGTATGCCGGCGGAAGTGTCCACCGCCGACGTACCTGTGTACCCGAAATCGCCGTCGATCGTGCTCAGATACGTTATGTCCTCTGGCAGTAACCATGTTTCTTACAATGCAATTTAGACACAGGTTTGACACAACTCCCGGACATTATCAACTGATCACTTAATGTTTTTACAGTTGAAACTTGCAAAACGGTAACCATGTTTATCCATTATTTTGATGATTAATGCCGTTCACAGACAAGAAACTGTTCACAGACAAGAAACTGTTCGCATTTCGATTGCTGAAATTCACGAAACGTCTAAATATAATCCCAATAGGCCATATATTTTCATCTAGGTATAACGGAACTTTAGAATCAGACACAAAGAACTTGTAAGCCTTGTGGCCTTTGTCTTTTCTCATTCTAATTTTCTTAAGGCATACAGTTTCCCATAGATATCCGTTTCCCGTGTTTTATCATAAATGTAGGTAATTATGTCCTATTCCGTTGTGTCACTGTGAACATTCCTAATAAGTATCGGAACTTTCCTTTCAGCAGCTTTAAAGTTACATTCTAAATCCCTCGCAACTCCCAGCTTGCCCGCAAAACGATAATTCGCCCGTTTTCTATATGAAACTTAGTGCCATTCTTCGTCTTTATTGTGAGGTTTCTGTATGGATTCATTCGCATCAGCCCGCAGCAGGCCCATCGTTAATGCTCTCGGGTTCTCAGTGGCTGCACCTGACTCGCTACTTGTACCGGTGATATCTGCGCAGGCAACTGAAAGTCGTGTCCGTCAGAATGAACGGTCACTAGGCGTATTTAACGTTGAATTTATGTCCAATAAATGCTTCCCTATTGCTTCTATTTGCTTCTTATTCTCAAACACTTGCTTCCATGGTATTCTAGAAGAAAAAAAAACATTTTAAGGGTGACCGTTCATTCTGATGTCAGGACGGCCGGTCACCGAGTCATAGCGACCCTGATAAATAGAAGTATTGAAATTCACGGTGGCCATTAATTACTTCCCGTTTGCTTCTCTCAATATTTTACAACGACTTTACTGTAACTATCACGCCAACAAAGATATCAACAAAAGTGTTGTTTATCAATATTTTTAGCGCCTGACAAAAAAAAAAGCAAAACTCTTATTTAACATTGCAGTTATGCTTGTGTAGGCGATAAATCTATCGTATTGTACTGGTGGCTTACAGCTAAGTATTATGTTATTAAAAAGAAGTTCCTATCGTATATAATGACAAAAAATCAGAAAAATGTAATAAACACCATTCAAAAACACCATTATTATATTTCAATTCTTAACTTCCTAGGGAGTGTTCTTATAGGCGCTAGCAACTGTACCTACCTTATTCATTTATTAATAAACGAGGGTAGATTCATTTTTGCTTCAATCATTTGTTATTACTTTGTGTGATAGTTGTGGAAATATTATTATTATTATTACTTTGTCGTTATTACTCTATGTTATCATTGGTAGTTAGTTACTGTTTATAACTGGCATGTTCTGATAACTTAGTATTATAAATACAAACTAATATAGCTTTTTTTTCATAAAGAAAAAGGGAAGAAAATTTGTTGTGCCCTTGGAGGAACAAAAGAAAGCGTTTTTACTGTACAAAAATGTTTTCTGTGATCTTAATAATCTTCCACCAGCAAGTGATCCCGTGTTTAAAGAAATTAAATATGTGTTATCCAGCCCTATTACCGAAAAAGGACTTTTACTTTCTCTGAAGAAGAATTTCAATTACTTTTTCGATGCAACGGAAAATCTAGTAAGTAGAAGTATCAGTAGCGGTACAGCACAAAATAAAGAATGCTCACCAAGTAAGTCAATTAAGTTTGATTTTATGATTGATTTGTATCAATGGAACAAAATTCAACCATTAAAAAAACAATTAATAGTTACTCAAAACGCAAGGGCTGTTATTAAACAGAAGTATCGTTTACCGAAGCATATGTGGGCTCCTCTATTGCGAGAGCAAATATGGAAATCATTCAAAAGCCCGTGTTTATGGATTTTCAACCGTTATTCTGTTAAACATACGGATAAAATTACTTGCAAAGGTTTATGCAAACAATGCAAATCATCGATAACTGTGGATGCCATTGTTATTCACACCATCTCGTTGATTTAAACATACAATAATCAAATCTGAAATAATGTCTTTTGCTTTTAAATATTCGACGGAGTTTTTAAGTTCAATGAGGCACTTTATATAAAAAAATTTGACTCTGTTGTCGGTATATCTAAAACATGATAAACGAAATAAAAATTTTATGAAATGACTCGTGTCAATTCGAATGTAACACATATCATTAGCTTCTTGACCTTCCTCTAATAGTCTGTAGGAATTTTCAACATATTTAGCAGTAGAATCCCATTTAGTGAAAGCCTTCACTGCTGCTCCGATTAATGCAGAGGAATCGTCTAAGTTAATTTCATCAGGAACAGGATTACATTTGCTCCACGCCTGTAGCCATTGATGTATTGTATCCATTGTCTGGCTTTCGGATATCATCTGAGAGACTGGGACCGAGCTATCGTTTTCCTGGGTTTTCATCACTATCACATATAAAAATAAATGTTTAGTCACTAACATCTTGTTATTCGGACCTAATTCCTTGAAGATGCTACCAGTAGCATCAACACAGAACTAATCTGTCAGATTTTTTCATTTTTTTGCAACAGCCTTCCAGCCTGGATGTTTGTCCAGTAATATATGTAAAAAGGGTACAGAGAGATATGCTTAATGACATCTTTGTATGGCGTGACACGAGTCATTATCCACAAAGATAGCAATGGATTTGTATCGTAATGTAAACTCTGTTTCTCCTCGTGTTTAATTTGCCTTAAGCAGCCAACTGTTGGCATATGGGGTGGTTCAGAGTCATCAGGTTCCATTATTTCATTTGCTAATTTGTTACGATATGTGATTGCAGATTCGTGTTTTAGTTCAGCGGACATTTCAATGCGCTGGGCTGGTGATAATTTTATTTTATTCTTAGGAATATGAGTAAAAGATGCGTCAATATTCGTTACAGAACACACACATCGAGCTATTTTATCAACAGGCCAGGAAATTACCACAGTTATCGATGATTTGCATTGTTTGCATAAACCTTTGCAAGTAATTTTATCCGTATGTTTAACAGAATAACGGTTGAAAATCCATAAACACGGGCTTTTGAATGATTTCCATATTTGCTCTCGCAATAGAGGAGCCCACATATGCTTCGGTAAACGATACTTCTGTTTAATAACAGCCCTTGCGTTTTGAGTAACTATTAATTGTTTTTTTAATGGTTGAATTTTGTTCCATTGATACAAATCAATCATAAAATCAAACTTAATTGACTTACTTGGTGAGCATTCTTTATTTTGTGCTGTACCGCTACTGATACTTCTACTTACTAGATTTTCCGTTGCATCGAAAAAGTAATTGAAATTCTTCTTCAGAGAAAGTAAAAGTCCTTTTTCGGTAATAGGGCTGGATAACACACATTTAATTTCTTTAAACACGGGATCACTTGCTGGTGGAAGATTATTAAGATCACAGAAAACATTTTTGTACAGTAAAAACGCTTTCTTTTGTTCCTCCAAGGGCACAACAAATTTTCTTCCCTTTTTCATTATGAAAAAAAAAAACTATATTAGTTTGTATTTATAATACTAAGCTATCAGAACACGCCAGTTATAAACAGTAACTAACTACCAATGATAACATAGAGTAATAACGACAAAGTAATAACAAATGATTGAAGCAAAAATGAATCTACCCTCGTTTATTAATAAATGAATAAGGTAGGTACAGTTGCTAGCGCCTATAAGAACACTCCCTAGGAAGTTTTTTTTTTTTTTTTTTAATATTTTATAAACTAGCACTTGACTGCAATCCTACCTGATGGTAAGCAGTGATAAGTAAGTGGTAAGTTAAGAATTGAAATATAATAATGGTGTTTTTGAATGGTGTTTATTACATTTTTCTGAATTTTTGTCACTATATACGATAGGAACTTCTTTTTAATAACATAATACTTAGCTGTAAGCCACCAGTACAATACGATAGATTTATCGCCTACACAAGCATAACTGCAATGTTAAATAAGAGTTTTGCTTTTTTTTTTGTCAGGCGCTAAAAATATTGATAAACAACACTTTTGTTGATATCTTTGTTGGCGTGATAGTTACAGTAAAGTCGTTGTAAAATATTGAGAGAAGCAAACGGGAAGTAATTAATGGCCACCGTGAATTTCAATACTTCTATTTATCAGGGTCGCTATGACTCGGTGACCGGCCGTCCTGACATCAGAATGAACGGTCACCCTTAAAATGTTTTTTTTTCTTCTAGAATACCATGGAAGCAAGTGTTTGAGAATAAGAAGCAATAGGGAAGCATTTATTGGACATAAATTCAACGTTAAATACGCCTAGTGACCGTTCATTCTGACGGACACTGAAAGTCCGCCAAGCGGCTCGATGGCTGTGACGTAATCGCAGAGCTCGGCACTTCGTCATATTTATGCGTCATCGGAATATTTACACTGCAGACGGGTTTAGACCGTTGTTTTCGAGTTCCCGTAAAATTCAAATCATCGTTTTTTCGCTGTTGTTTTTCATCTACCTGCACAATTTGTCTATATCGAGGTGGAGTTACCTTATTGACATTACTGCTTATGCCACTATTATTACTGGTGGCGAGGAATCACTGAACAACTTTGTACATTTGAAAGTACCATAGGACCACTATTTAGCAACTAAGCTCCTCGCTTTTCGTTAACTTTAAATGCCAATGTTGGTGGTAGTGAGTCATGTTGAATTTTACAGATTTCATTTTTCAGCTCTTTCAGATCGTCTAAGGTGCCATACATGGTCTTCATCTCTTTTATCGTATTTTGAATTCGCACTATATCCTTAAGAAGTTGCAGTCTAGGTGATCAAAAGTAATTGGAGGTAATTTTCCAACAGCCGTGCCACAAACACTGGAATCTCGGTCTATTCTGCAGACTTGAACAGTTTGATTTTGTCCGCCATATCTCTTTCTTCCTTGCCTTTTGCGACTCGACTCGCTGTGCGGACTGCCTTTTTGCTATGTAATAATACATTAAAGGTCTCCATCTACACAACTACATGCACACTGTTAAAGTTGAACTAGCGACACTGCGCAGGTAATAATACGGTTTGCGCTACTGCGACACGCACATAGTCACGCGACGGGTGTCCGCGCGTAACTGACATAACATGCATGTTCTTTCTCGGACACGGGCGGTACGGGCATGCAAATATTTCGACAGAAGTGGTAAAGGTATTTAGTAAAAAATTTTTTTTTTATGTATGCATTTATTAAACTAATCCAGAAAAGAAGTCTGATGCATTCTTTAAACTACTTGAGGGTAAATTATTGCTTAGATCTCGTCTTTTATTTTGTTTTTGATTAACGTCTATAATGGAATCGATAGATTCAAAGTAAGAAATATTCCAAAATTTTACGTCATTGTCATGAGAGCATGAAGCAATATATTGGCCATCGTGACTTATGTCGAGGTGTTCCACTGGAAGTCTATGTTGACCTACTACACCTAACTGACGTTGCGGGAACATGTGTGCTGCTCTCAAAATACCGTCTTCACCTGACGTCACTACAATATTCTGAGTGATAGGTACCATGCACTGAATGGCATGTTTTTGTCCAATATATTCATCACTGTGTAGTCCAAATTCTTTCCAATTAAATAAATATAATTTTCCTGTTGACGAGGCTACAAGTAGTTTAGTGTCTGATCGAAACAATCCCAAACAAGTTAACTCGGCATCATATTCTTCCGATGTTGTGTATATTTTACTGAAACAAGAATGAAGAACAGACTGTTAACATAAAAATAAAACACAGAAAATAACGGTAATACGGTCTTTATTATATTTTTTTATTCATAATTTTAAACTTGTTAGTTTCGGAAGTAAGGGATGAATTATAAAACAACCGTGATATAGACGTGCGTTGTCCAGGACCGGACGGGACACGCATCACACACTTTGTAATATAAACTGCTTAATACAAAATGTATGCAATGTTTCAAATCCGTGTCCCGTCCGGGCCATGTACCTACACGGCACGCCCTGGCACGGCCCGGGCTAATATAATTCATCCCTCATCATTTTACACTAGCGGGTGCCTCAGTTTCCAGGGGTGTTACAAACCGTGCAAATTCTCGGCTTTTGTCTGCAATAATATGTATGTACAAAACTCTAAGCTTTCCTGTGATTCTATGTGATACAGACGCGGTACAATAAGCAATGCGAAATGACATCACATCACATGATCCCGGTAACTACATATATTATAAAGATTTGAAATATCGTTGCTTCAATTCAATAGAAATTAAATTTTGCATATTTGCAAGCATAAAAAAAAACTCTATCGTCTTCTTTATAATATGAAGGATTTTACCAGTAGCGTAGCTAGTACCACAGGGGGACCGTATCAAAAAAAAGTGTTTTTTTTTTTACAAATACCTAGTTTACGAGACGGTTGTGGATAACATGTTGCAAATTTTTGCCTACCGCGGGGCCCCTGTAGGGCGGGGGCCCCGCATAATTGATATGGCAGATACGACGGTAGCTACGCCACTGGATTTTACTTTTTTTTATTTGTAGTGCTTTTGAATTGAAACAGTGATATGTAGGTCATCGTTTTGAAATTTTAAATTATTTTCTGCTAGTATAGTACTAAGTAAATAAAAAAAATCAAAGTAGCAAGTGACCTTTACTGAATAAGTAACAAATAAACTTCATCTAGTGTCGCGCAAGTCTACATAGAAAATTTGCCATGAATAGTTATTAAAAACTGTGACTTACATTGTCGTTTCTCGCTTTTGTGAATAAACATGAATAGCTAAGCGTAATTCCTATAAAATGTAAAATACAACATAATAAGAACACTTGGTAAATGTGTAATCAAAATAACCATATTAAAAACTCTTTCATTTTAAGCTCTAACTAGGGAATGCAAAACCGGCCATAATTAAAATCCGGTTTTCAGTGAAACCGGTTTTAAAATTGGGTAGTTTTTTATTGCTTGTGAAATTCAGGCCGCCAAGTACTTGCATATTTTTTATAGTTTTCGTTCTACTTAATTTCAGGCCAACTCTCTCCAGTCTGTGCAACCACACCTCCAATCTGTTCTGGACCTCTAGGCCACTTTCGGCAACTAGCACAATGTCATCGGCAAACAGCATACACCAGGGAGCCTCTTCCTGAATGTCCGACGTTAGAGCGTCCATTATCATCAGAAAGAGGTAAGGGCTGAAAGCCGACCCTTGATGTAAGCCGACAGCCACATTGAAGTTACTAGTGTTGCCCACTGTAGACCGGACTTGGGTACTGCATCTATTGTACATCGCTCGGATCAACTGCACATACTTCCCAGGCACACCTTTCTCTTTAAGGGCCCACCACAGAACCTCACGAGGTACCCGGTCGTATGCCTTTTCGAGGTCAACGAATACCATGTGCAAGTTTTTATGCGCACATCTATATTTCTCGCACAGCTGGCGTATGGCAAAAATAGCATCCGCTGTACCCCGGCATAAAACCGAATTGGTTCTGTGAAATTTCACTCTCTTCTCTCAATCGTCTTTCAATAATTTTCTCCCACGCTTTCATAGTATGTGACATCAGCTTTATTCCTCTATAATTGTTGCACTCAAGCACATCACCTTTGTTCTTAAAAATGGGCACCAGAGAGCTGTTGCACCACTCATCAGGTATGGCTTCTTCCCGCAACAACTTATTGAAGAACAAAGCTAACCACGTCCATCCATCCACTCGCAATAACTTCCATACTTCAACTGGTATTCCATCTGGACCAATGGCTTTACCATTCTTCATTCCATTTACTGCAATTCTAACTTCATCCATACTAACCATTCTCACTAACCCCATATTTACTGGTTTATTCTCTAACACCCTACTCCAATTATTTTCTTCATTCATCAGTCTTTCAAAATATTCCTTCCACCTCTTTTTGATTTTTTCATCATCCGATACAACCATTCCAGTTTCATCTCTCATACATTTTACCTGGCAAACATCCCTCGCCTTTCTCTCTCTTATTCTAGTAAGCCGGTATAGCTCTTTTTGGCCTGCAGGACTGTCCAGTGTATTATATAGTTTGTCCTGGGCTTTTGATTTTGCTATGGCCACGGCTTTTTTGGCTTTCTTCTTTAAAACATCACTCTTTTTTTCTGCTTTCAAACTAGCATTTCCTGGCTCTACATGCTGCTATTCCTTGAATTTTCTCTTCTTTTCTTTCAATACATTCTGAACTTCTGTCGACCACCACCATGTATCCCTGTCTATCGTGCCTTTTCCTTTCGTCTCTCCCAAAACATCTCTTGCTGCATGCCTGATACACCCAGCCATCTCATTCCAACTTTCATTTATACTTCAATCATTCATATCTCCCATTTCTATCATTTTGTCCACCACTCGCTCCGTGAACTTCTTCGCACAATCATTCCTCTCTAACATATGCCATTTTATTTTAGGGGGGGGGGGGGGACGCTCTTTGTTTTTGTTAGCCAGTATTTTGACCACTGATGTCATAATTAAGAGTCTGTGTTGTGTGACTAGGGCTTCTCCTGGCAGTACTTTGCAGTCTTTTACGTGTTTTAAGTGGTTGCGCCGAACTAGAAAGTCGATTTGGGTCTTATGATTACCACTTTTGTACGAGATCAAGTGTTCGTCTCTTTTTTGGAACCACGTATTGGCTACTGCCAGGTCAAACGCAGTAGCGGCTTGCAGCATAGTCTCTCCTTCACTGTTCGGACTACCGAAACCCCATCCCCCATGTACTCTTTCATAACCACCTTTTATCCTTCCCACATGTCCATTAAAGTCACCTCCAACTATCAATTCTTCATGAACAGGGATGTTCATTAAAGCTGTGTCAAAATCCTCCCAAAACTTCTCTTTCACTGCTTCATCACAACCTACTTGTGGTGCATACACACTAACTACATTCAACATCACATTCTCTAACATAACTCTCACAACTATAAATCTATCACTAATTCTCTGTACTTCCATCACGCTTTCTTTCAATTTATTGTCTAACACTATTCCAACACCATTTCTCTTTCCATCACTTCCACAGTAGTAGAACTTATATCCCTCACCAATTTCTCTCGCTTTTGTTCCTCTCCATTTAGTTTCCTGCAAGCATGCTATATTTATCCGTCTTCTTTTCAATACATCCGCTAACTCTCTGGCCCTTCCAGTCATAATCCCAACATTCCAACTTGCATACCTCAATCTAATTTTCCGAGCTAACTTCTTACGTTGCACCCGCCCGAGGTGGTGTAACAACCCTTGTCCATTTCCCACAGGAGCCGGGTGCAGCCACTGCGCGTCGCCTGTGGGGTACGCCCTAACCCTATCACGCATTCCATTAAAACCAAACATGTTGCAAAGGGATTTGGCTAGTTTTTTTAAAGTCGGCCGCCAGCCAACAATACCAACCCTTCTTGGGAATGCTATTGTTGGTGGTTTATCCGCCACCACGGAATGACCTAAGGTGCTGTAGTATGCAGTCTCTAAATATCCCTTAGTCGCCTCTTACGACACCCACGGGAGCCGGACCTTTCGGACGGACAGTTCGGTTTTCGCAGGATGCGCTCCACGGTGGACGCCATCATGCGCGTGCGAGCCCTCACGACGGGGAATGCGGTTTCCCAGGGCAGGTGTGTCGTGGCGGTGTCCTTGGACATTGCCAACGCTTTCAACTCCCTGCCCTGGAGTAGCATTAGAACGGCACTCCGGTAGCACCGGGTGCCCGACTATCTCTGTCGTGTGATCGAGGCCTACCTGTCAGACAGGTACATAATCTACCCTGGTCACCAGGGAGATTGGAGACGGCGAGAGATGTCGTGCGGTGTTCCGCAGGGATCGGTACTGGGGCCGCCCTTGTGGAACGTCGGCTACGACTACGTGCTGCGCGGCGACCTCCCTGGCGGGGTCAGCGTGGTCTGCTACGCAGACGACACGCTGGTCCTGGCACAGGGAGAGTCGTACCAGGCGGCGGTCGAACTAGCGACACACGGGGTTGCGACAGTCGTGGAGAGGATCGAGCAGTTGGGACTAGAGGTGGCGCTGCACAAGTCCGAGGCCATGTGCTTTCACGGCCCTCGGAACGCACCGCCACCAGGTTCCCAACTAACGGTAGGAGGAATTCACATCGGCGTCGGGTCGACGATGAAGTACCTGGGACTCGTCCTCGACAGCCGGTGGAATTTCGAGGAACATTTCCGACGTCTGGCCCCCAAACTGAATCGGACCGGGGCTGCCCTCAAGCGGCTCCTGCCGAATCTGGGGGGTCCAGACGCCTCCTGCCGGAGGCTCTACGCAGGCATCGTTCGGTCCATGGCCCTTTATGGAGCACCGGTATGGGCGCCCACGCTGAAGAAAAGGCCAAAGAACCAGCTGAACGCGTGCCAGAGGGTCATGGCCATACGCATGGTGCGGGGATACCGCACGGTGTCCTGCGAAGCGGCAAGCCTCCTTGCTGGCCTGCCACCATGGGATCTGGAGGCAACAGTCCTTGCACACATGCACGATAAGCGCGTGGAGATGCAACGCCGGGGCGAAAGTCCCCTGCCACGACAAGTCGAGGTATGGCGGAAAGAGTTCCGGCGGGATGTCATGGTGAAATGGCGACTGCGACTGTCACAACCCAGTGCTGGGCACGCCTTAATTATGGCGGTAAGGCCCCTCTTTGAGGCGTGGCTGGAAAGACCTCACGGCGTCCTAACCTTCCGCATGACCCAGGTTCTCACCGGACACGGTAAGTTCGGGAGGTTCCTGTTCCGGATTCGTGCGGAACCGACGCCCGGGTGCCACCACTGCGTGGACTGCCCGGAGGACACGGTGGAGCACACGGTCGAAGTGTGCCCCGCTTGGGCAGAGCATCGCCGTGTTCTCGTGAGTGCGATCGGCAGCGGCGATCTCTCGCGCCAGGCCCTGGTACGGGCCATGGTCCGAAGCGAGGAGGGATGGCAGGCGGTCGCCTCCTTCTGCGAAGCAGTAATGCTAGCAAAGGAGGAGGCCGCACGCGAGAGGCAACGGCCCACAAGGCCCAGCCGCCGCGGGGATTCCGATTCCGATCCTGATTTCCAGCCAACGTAGACGCGGGCTTGCGGACGGCGAGCTATGGGTAGCTCGCTGTCCGACCGTCCGGTAAAAATCCGGACCAAGCCCAGGTCGTCAACGGCGCGCACTGTTCCCGCGCGCCTCAAGGAGTTGTCAGCAAACCGTAGAGACCCAGCCTGCTAGCTGCAGGCAGGCAGGGTCGAAGCCTACTGGGGCCAAGGGTTTGCTTCCGAAAGGAAAGCCCGGGCCTGGTATCTAAGGCCACGAAGGAACGGGGTGGGTTTTTAGTCAGTAAGAGTCTGACACTATCTCCCGCTCCGCCCAAGGGCGGGAGATGTCATTGGATGATTTTACCCACCACCAACGACACCCACGGGAAGATACAGTCACCACCATACAGTACAGTCCGCAAATACACAATAATAAAATATACAAAAATTTAATTTTACAGAGTTAATATTGCAAATTTTAAAATAAAAAAATAAAAATTATAAAAGTAATTGTTAAATTGTTAATATCAAATTGTAAAAATAAACAATTTCATAATTGTATAAATAAGAATAAAAAAAAATTAACAATGCCATAATTGTAAAATAACAATAATCGTCAAATTAAATATAATAAATAAAACAAATAATAAAGAAGAAAAGGGCAATTTAGAAAAATAAAAAGTGAAATAACAACAAATATAGTGAGTACTGGAGCAGGTGTTTTGTCCTCGAGATACTCTTTTACAATATAAAAAGCCTTCTGGCAAAGTTTCCGTTTTACTTAAATATTGTGATTATGGATTCTTAAATATTGTGACGTTTGGAAAAGCTCTTGTTACATCCTTGATGTAGTTAAAAGTCGTAAGTAGGCGGGGCGCCCGTACCCCGAGGTTTGCGATGTACCGCATATGCTGCTACGCGCTTGCTACTTGCTACGCACATGCGCCGCGCACGTCAGTCTTGTTACGGTCGCCACGGTGATAGTAACTAGACAAAAAAACATAAAAATGCCCTATTGTGTTGTTTTAGAGTGCAAACACGATAGAAAAACCAAGAATTTATCAAATGGTGGTAGGTTTATCCTATCATCGGGTAGTCCGGGTTTATTTTATTTTTGAAAAAGAAAATATTAATTTAAAAAAAACTAATAGTAATTTACTTTATTTTGTAATAGTTAGGGTCTACTTTCAAAAAAATACTCTAGAATATTCAACAAATGTAACTGTCAGCTGCTCAATTAGAGATTACCATAGTGAGTTATCGATATTGTAAAATTATAATGTTCGTTGTTGTGTCGGAAAAGAATAGCCAATTGCGTCGAGAAAATTATAAATGTACACAATTTTTTATTTTATTTTAGCTAAATAACTGAAAAATAAAACTTAAACAGGGTTAAACTTTCGATGGGTTCAAAATGTAGTTTTCGTGTTATCTTGTAACTTTATATTTCCTAAAGATCCAGGTCAAGATTAGGGCTTTCAAATACCGGAATTCATCCACATGTAAACTCATTAGTAACATGCGTTTCATCCCTCCTCTGCATATGACCGTAACCGTACCAAGACAAACGATTTCCTTTCAAGTTTCCAGTCACTGGCGCAACTTTCAAACTTCCCCTAATATACTCATCACCACACGTCCATCTCAACATTCTCATCTCCGCTACGTGCAATCTTTTTTCTTCTGTCTTTTTCATAGCCCAACATTCTGATCCATACAGTATGACAGGCCTTAAGAGGCCCTGCATAGAATTCATTAGCTAGAGTTGAGGCAAATACGCTGCAACGCTATGTTTGTGTGCATCGTGCATGCAGCTACACGCACACGCGCGTAAAAATCAAGCTTGGTGACCGTATAAACAATTTTGATCATTTGGAGATATTATATTAAGTTACAAAATTATACACCGTTAAATTTTAGTCGTTTTAATCCCGTGGAGGCTCGATTCGGTACATGAAATACTATCGATTTGTAAATAAAAAATTAAACAACTTTTTTTCAAAAACTCAATTTAATATTCGCATATACGAAATTAATTTCTTTACGTAAACGAGTCAATGACCTTGTAGGTAGTTATCGGTCGTTGCGTACTAACTACCTACAGTTCATTGACCTCGCTCATCGAATCTGTTAATAACGGTAATGTTTTTTACAATATATCTGTCCGATGACAAAATGTAGTCAGTTTCGTTGCGAGTGAAGTCGTCAGGTGACATCCAGGTGCATCGTCCTAGCAGTTTCTTTCAGAAGCTATTGGCTATGTGCATGCTCTGTCCAACAGCAAACTGGGTGAGTCGAGCACCTCGCTCATTGCGGTTTCCTAGTCCAAAAGATCCTACCGTATCCCCACTATCCAGGACCTGTTTTCGTTGTTTGCTTTATTAACAAGATTGTAAAAAAATCTTCTACGTCTTTATCGGAATGTTGGCATATATACCTGAACGATAGTTAGCGTTTTGTTAGATGTTATTTGGGCACAGCTACACATTCCAAAAAACCTAAAATTTCAATGATGTTGTCTTAAAATAATTGTTGGTCTTTCATTAGTGTCCGGACAGTGTGTCAGCTCCTTAGCTCCCCAAACCCCAGGGTTGCGCCCGCACCCGTCCACTCCAGCTCAACCGCTGGAGTCGCTGGGCACTAGGGGCCTGACTCTTATCCTTCTACCCATTGGGGGTTTAGGCCATAATCTACTACGCTGGTCCAGTGCGTGTTGCTATTATATCCTACCTTGGTCCGGAATCCGCTCCCGTGGTAGTAAGACGTGCGTATAGTTTGCTCGGGTCTCACAGACCCGACCAGGCATACGACGTGACGTTTCTATGTAAGTATTTTTGTCTGTGTTTCTGGAAATTTATGTTACTTTTGTGCTTAGATTTGATATTTTTTACATTATTTTAGTTTCAAAATGGGGAGCCATCTATGCGATGATGATATTAGTCATTTATTACTCGATGCGGCTGAAGATAGCATAATCTTCAACTCAAGTGAAGAAAAGTCCGACCACTTGAGTCAAGGAAGTGAGGCCTCAGATTCAGAGGCAATAAACAATGATTTTGTCGCTGTAGAAAGTTCGTCAGATTCTAAAATGAATGTGCCGTTGTCTACACTAGTTTCATTGCCGTAAGGGAAAGCGTACGGGTACGGTTAGAACTTTATGGATTAAAAACCCTGGATGATCTAATGTATGTACACGAATTGAAATTATAATATCTGGTACACCAGGAGTAAAGTCTCGAGCTAGAGATGCAAAAACTCTTTTAGAATGTTTCGCACTCTTCATCCACGAGTCTATTTTGTTCGACATAAAGCTTCATACAAATGTGAGAATCCAGAGAACAAGAAATAATTTGAAATCTTCTAATGTATAATTATTTCTATTTCAAATCTTCACAAACGAATAGGTAGTAATTTAGCTACCCAAAATGACTCGCCATTGAAAAAAATCGACCCTTGGTATAAATCCTTATGTCTGGATTCTGCAATTTTCCAATATGCAATTTATTCTGAACCAGAGCCCTAGAAAATGTTGACAGAAGTGATGAAGACTGAATATCCTTTAGTTATTTATAAGTACATAGAAGTGCCTTTTATGTCTATATAGTCTAATTGAGATCTCTTTCGTTTTTAATAAGTAATGTGTATTTAGAGCAAAGAAGTTTTAAAACTTTTCTAAAACACTACCTAAGTATAATTAGATAAATATTTATTAAAAGTTGTTGATATTAT
This sequence comes from Leucania comma, assembly GCA_958295575.1. Taxonomy (NCBI): domain Eukaryota; kingdom Metazoa; phylum Arthropoda; class Insecta; order Lepidoptera; family Noctuidae; genus Leucania; species Leucania comma. The sequence continues at coordinate 13,288,350 of OY282468.1, forward strand.
TATTTATTTTATTTTCTAATATACACACCTAATAAAAATATTGGTACGTTTTAACAACTTATTTATCAATAAATATTTGAGAAATTACAAGTTTTATATATACGGGTCTTATAGACCCACCAGGCATACCGTGTAACTTTTTACCACCAGGCATACCGAAGGTTAAAAAATAGGAGTTAGTAAACAATGGGCAAGGGCGTCGCCAGCGGATGATCAATTGCATTGGAAGTATAGAGATAAAAAAGTTTTTTTTTAAATAATAATAAAAGTTTTTTTTCTCCACAATATAACTCCTAATTGCTAGCCCTATATCTACGGTAACATATAAGATGGGCATTATATTGTGGTAGACTGGTGCCTAAACTAGGCTCTGAAGCTGTAAAGCAAGCCTCTAGGGGGGCCCCCCTGGCCCCCCCCCCTTGGCGACGCCCTTGACAGGTAGGGCCCCTAGATAGGTACACCATGCTATTTATACTGTTACTCTTATGATCCAGTTGACTTGGGATTACATTTAAAATTGGAAATAGCTTTTGTCAAAATACAAAGATTTACATACCTTCCTTTAAGGTCAATTGATGTTAGCACACCATCTCCACTTGCACAAACTAGATATTTCTGAGCATCATTTGTTATCATATCACTAACATGTTCTTCACCAATTTTTATACTAAAAACTGGATCTGGTTTTCTCATATCCCATAATTTTACTGTTCCTCCGTCATCACCTGATCAAAAATAAAATCATATATGTATTTAAAACATCTCATAAAAAAGGATAACTTCAAACAAATGGTTAACTTACCAGTTACAATTTTATCTCTGTCTAGATTCAAAAGTCGATAAACTGGTTCATCATGGGCATTTTCATAGCACTTTTTGAGCTTCCCCGATTCAACATCAGTAGCCATAATTGTCTTGTCCTAAAAAAATAAATAATTCCTTATCAATATGAGTAGGTCTACCCTTTTGACACAAATTAAAACTCAATGATATGTTTAGTGCAGCATGCTAAAAATTGTGTAACATTGCAATTAGAAATAAAAAAGAGAGCTAGCTGAACAGTTTACTCATAAATAATCATAATATCACATTGAGCAAACTATTAGTATTCTACTAATAATAGAATACTACAGTTTAAATATACAATAACAGAGAAAACACTACAAACTTTGGCAGTTGAGTATAAAGTGGTTCCCTCATCATCAAATTCTATGTCTCTGCAGGCTTTTAAATGCAATTCTAATGTATTTACTGCTTTTGTCTCTTCATTGTTATATTCATACAATAGCACATCCCCTACAATATTGGCAATTGCTATTAAGTTCTTGGAAGGATGAAGGGATATATCAACAATAAAATCTTCACATATAATGGTTGGAGGATGATCACGGGGTTTATTTTTTTCAGCTTTTATAGCTTTAACAACTTCATCTTCATCCTCTTCCTCTTCAATTTCGTTTTCACTAGTGTTATCTTCACTCATTTCATTTTCATCTGGATCTGAAAATAATAGCTGATGCTGTTATGTATTACATATACAATCCACAAATGTGTGATAAACAGGTATAAAACAAGTCGAACATAACTTGCACAGTGAAGAGTTCTGCAGTCAGTAGTAATGATTGGCACAATATTGATTGGTTTATTGACAAAATGTGTGGTTATGTATACATTATGTCAATAAACCAATCATTAAGAAGTTATCAATTATAAACCACGTTATCACATTTCATCAGCAGAATAATAAATTATGAATCAGAATGTCACACAAGCAAAATTCATGGATCATTAAAACAAAAAATGCTAAACTAACCATTATCTGATAATGCTTCCTCATCACTGGAATCATTGTAGATGCTAGATGAACTGTCCTCATCCGATGAGTTTTTATCAAATTCTTTAAAATTGTTCGTCATGTTACAATTTCATAAGAATTAAATTGAAATTCTGAATTTCATCAACTTCAACACGTAGTTATTGTATACTCTTTGCTTCATTCGCACAATTTCAATCACAAGTCACAACAAGAACCAAGAACAGAACATTTATAAGAACATAATATATTTGAACTTAAGAACATGCACGTGCGCAAAAACATATACCTACAATGCGGTCCAAATGAGAATAGGATCGATTGCCATGTTGTGACGTCACGTCGAACTGTCAAATTGAAGAAATTGGGTACGGCGAGCAATAAAAGAAATATTATAAAATTTATTTATGAATCGTGAACGAAAAAAGTTTTATCAGAATCCAATTCTTAAATTTTGCTCATCTCTGCGTCACTGTGTGAAGTGTCCGATTAGTGGCAAATGGAAGAACAAGGCGAATTTTTACTAACTATGAAAATAAGAAAGAAAATAGTTTTTTAATAACTAATTATTACTCAAAACAAAACATTTAGCTAATTTATATTAAACATTAAAGTTTTTACTTCACCTAGACTTAACTAAGACTTCGCGTTTTTTTTGCAAACCGTACTTTTCACTCAATATTTGACAGATCGAGGTTATTGGCTTTCCTATTCTTATTTGGAAAGCATGCAAATTCAAAGAGAATATAAGCACTACTTAAAAGAGTATACAAAGTAGCGATAGGCGAGTCGAGTCGACTTATTATTAAAATTAAAGTTCTTTCTTCGAAATAAAAAACAACAAACGAATCAATTCGAGTGGCTTTTTCCTTCAATTCGAATCGACTCGCAAATCGACGCACCGCGACACGGTCAACTCTGTAGAACTACTAGAACTCGATTTGACTCGACGAAACGAGAATTATATAACAGTATTACTATGCGATCCAAATAAGAATAGGAAATCCAATAACCTCGATCTGTCAAATATTGAGTGAAAAGTACGGTTTGCAAAAAAAACTTATTTGCGTATCAATAAAGGCTTTTTTTTTACTTTCTATTACATAGTCTTAGTTAGGTCTAGGTGAAGTAAAAACATTATTGTTTATGATAAATTAGGTAAATATATTGTTTTAAGTCATTATTACTTAAAAATAAAAACTATTTTCTTTCTTATTTTCATTGTAAGGAACAATTCGCCTTCTTCTTCCATTTGACACTAATCAGACACTTCACATAGTGACGCAGAGATGAGTAAAATTGAAGAACTAAATTCTGATAAAACTTTTTTTGTTCACGATTCGTAAATAAATTAAATTTTAAAATTTTTTTTTTTGCTCGCCGTCCCCAATTTCTTCAAATTGACAGTTCGACGTGACGTCACAACATGGCAATCGATCCTATTCTCATTTGGACCGCATTGTACAGCGCATTCACGACTTCGGTCTAAAAGCCTTATTACACTATCCAATTTTTAGGAAATCGGAAGATGTAATCGCTGTTAGGAGAGATTGGATCCAATTTAGTGTAAAATTGGAGACCCGATCACTACTTCCCAAATTGTGTAGCTTGCTACCACAGATTACAGAGAGATCCAAAGAGAATATAAGCACTACGTTTAGAGAGATCTTGCTACATATCAGTAATCTGTGAAATTGTGTACATTTTTTTTTTTCATCATATTTGTGGCATGGCTATTTGGCCTTTGTGCCATAAATTGTGTACAATACGTTACGATTTAGTAGACATGGGCGTTTTTTGTTTTGAATGGAAACAGATATATATCCGATTTCTGATTTTGAAATCAATTTCAATATCCGATTTTAGATATCCGATTCCCGTGGCACTTAACTTCACCAATTCGTTCCTTACAATACTCGGCATATAAGTTGAACCAAAACGGTGATAGACCTTGAATGCGCTCTAAGTAACCGATTTTCGGGACTAAATCGAAGTGGACGGCTGCGCGTAACCATAGCAACGACGGCCATTTTGGTTCAACTTACTTACCGCGTAGTAGTTAGAGTCTGTCTAACGAAAGCGCGACCTGGAGTTCTTTTTTTTAAATTAAATTGGCAACATAATATTGCCGTCAAAAGCACGTCAAAGTCTATGATTGCTTATCAAGGATAAAACAATAAAAAGTTATGTAGGAAAGCTGTGAAATACTATGATCAGTAAGTTTAAGAAAAACAAGAAGAGAAAGTATTTGTTTTCAAAGAAAAACAACAATTTTTATATACGATCTCGGGTTTTTAAGTTAGTATGACATTATAATCTTGATCATTGTTGACTGACTATTAGATATATTTTACGATATGATAATATTTTTTCTTATGTTTATAGATAATCTTGAAGATATTCAAGGACTGCGCAAAATAAATAAAGAAAAAAACATTGAATCGTTAAGGAATTTGGAGAAAAAACCTTTACACTTAAAACTAAGCTTTAAGAAGAAATATCTTCACTACCGTGCTTTATACGTTCAAAAGTGGTCGAATTGATGTGATGAAATAGCATACTTTGAGGATGATAAAATTCAACATTTTGTGTTATTGACCTTTTCCCGTGACTTTCTTGATAGAATAGTAATATACCAATAAATAAATCTTTACTCATTTTTGTATTGTATTGGTTATTATAGCTATCCAGGATCGTTCTACTGCTGTGCAAAAGCCATCCACTCTTTCTAATGGTCTCAGCCCCTTACTCAAATTCCATTTCTTAAGAAAGACATCCAGGTCGGTTGGCAAACCTTGAGTTCAGACTTTTGGATGTTAGTCAAAAACCAAGTCTGTATACACCATAGGTCAAATGAGGAGATTACACATGTCCATAAGCTTACGCTTTAGTGATATGGTCAAAGTGCCCTTAAATAGTTCCTTGATGGACCAGTAACTTTTTCAGGTATTTTCTGTTCGACACGTTATTTCTTTGTCTTACCTGGCCCAGAAAGAGACTACTTGGCCCAAGTAGACAATAATATATTTTAAGACTGTTGTATATTCTGTCCGCCTACGTGTACGTTCCTTTTGGAACTGCTGGTTGTGATTTTGGTCTTCAACATTTTTATATGTAGACCAACCAGCATTTGCTCTAGTCCTGTGGCTGTAGGAGAGAACAGGACAAGAATCTGTACAAGGGCTGTATATAGGTTCAGGTTTACACTCTAAGCTGTATAGTAAGCTGTATATAGGCTGTATAAGCCTTTATACAGCCCTTGTAACTCCAAAAAGGGCCCACATATACAGCCTATATACAGCGTTAAGTGTAAGTGGAGAATAAAAGCTGTATATTGGCTGCATGTTGGCTGTATATCGGCTGCATAAAGGCGTTTTTGTACACTCTAAGCTGTATATCGGTGTACAATTACACTTTAACTCTACAGATACTCAGTTATAACTATCATATACAGCAAAATGCTGTTAATTGGTGTAAGAATACGAAAGAATCCAAACTTAAAGATATACTTTTTATAATATTTTACTAAATGGCGACTACGCCATATGCATTTAATTGTAAATATAATATGTTAAATTGGACTTGTTGACCTTAGTAATATTGTGAATATATAGTGCCGATTTAATTTCATTGTAAAAGTGTGTATATTTTCGGTGAAAATATTAACGCGCCAGCGAAATAATCAATATTAAGTTCAAGGAAAATAGTAAATACGGTAAGTAATGTTATTATTTTTAAGGCTATATTAAAAAAATATATTGAAATCATAGGTATAAGTGCAAATAAACCTTAATTCAAGCTGATAATCATGAACGTCTTCATGATTATCAGCTTGAATTACGGTTTTACTTTACTTTAGACTTTTGCCAAAAATAAGCTTTTTATTATGTTTATAAAATCATTATACATTGGAAAATGGCGACAGCTTGCATAATAGAGTATTTTTACGACCTAGGCTGTATAATAGAGTCTTTTTACGAGTTAGGCTGTATAATACAGTATTTTTACGACTTAGGCTGTATAATAGAGTATTTTTACTCCATAATCTGTGTAATTGTTCATAACAAGTACGTACATTTCTAACCATCTTTAATAATAATAATAATAATAATAATTTATTAACTCAGACAACTTTAGGTCCACGGGTTAGTTACAAAAAGACTTAAAACTATGTTAGAAAGAAAATAAAATAAAAAGCAAAAAGAAGGTCTACAAATAAGATGAATCACTCCTGCTGCCTAACCAGCACCTGCATGAAGTGATTCATCATAGGACCATCAAATTTATCTGATAACATCCTCAGAATGCCATTGGAGCTTGACCGCGTTCTTTCTAGCAGCGACGCCGTCTTTTTTCTCAACATTGCATGGAAGTCGAGAGTTCTCGCCTGTGCAAACATGCTAGATGCACTACAGAACCGCGGCAGCCCCAATAGCATTCTGAAGCTGTTATTATACTGAACTCGAAGGGCGTCCAGCGTTTTCCGCGTATAACTGATCCACAGGCCGCTCGTGTAGAAGGTCTGACAGTAAGCTTTAAACAATGATATTTTTACATCCTTACTACAACAAGCAAACCTGCGAACCAGCATATTGCTTCTTACAGCAAGAGCCCTTCGCTCGCGTTCGATATCCTCATGATCTTCAAGGCCCTCAGTCACGTAGTGCCCCAGGTACTTTGTTTGTTTCACTCTTTGCAGGGGTTGGCCATTAAGTGTGATAATTGGATCATATATATCTTTCTTACCTTGGGCCTTAAAGACCATGAAAAGGCTTTTCTTACAATTATACACAAGACCGTGGCTTGCAGCGTACCCCTCACAGAAATTCAGAAGCTCTCTTATCGAGCCAGCCGTTGGACCCAGCAGCACCATGTCATCCGCATAACTAAGGTTGTTTACGCAGTTGTTGTCAATCCAACAACCCGTCCGTTTACTGCTGAGTCCAATGATCAGCTCATTGACGTACAGGTTGAAAAGCTTGGGTGAGGTCAGCCCCCCCTGCCTCACTCCACAATCCAACCCATACGCATCAGAGAGTGAATTACCCCACTTTACTAAGTTCACCTGGCTACCATACCAATATTGGAACATACGCACAATTTCAGTCGGCACACATGCTTCCTCGAGCTTCTTCTATAATATGTCATAAGATACTAGGTCGAAAGCTTTGGATAGGTCGAGGAAACATGCGTACACAGGTGTGTGCCTGTCAGTATAATATTGGACAGTCTGTTTAAGACATAGTATAGCGCTTTCAGTAGACAGTCCAGGCCTGAACCCGAACTGAGCGTCATGGAAATTCAACCATTTGTTGAGAGTTGTATCTAACAGACTGTCCAATACCTTAGCCAGTACAGTAGCAAGCGATATAGGCCTGTAATTACTCACATCAGACACGTCGCCAGTTCTATCCTTTATTATGGGAACAACTAATGTACGCATTAACTCGGGGGGCAGATAAGAATGACTTAAACATAAAGAATAGAACATACCTAACACTCTCGGACAGTGTACACCCGCATACTTTAAGTGTTCTATGCTGAGACTGTCATGCCCTGGAGACTTACCTCTAGTCATTTTTTGTATTACAGTTGAAACCTGCTTAGCCGAAAAACGAATGAGAGGGCCATCATGACATATCTCAGCATCGACCACCGATTTTGAAGGCCCCAACGGCGAGGAAACTCGAAAATGGCTCCCAAAAATGCCAGCTATTTCATCTGGTTTACTGCGGCCTGCCACCGTCACCGGCAAAGCTGGTTTAATATCAAGCAGGGATGTCGACTTCCAAAACTTGCCAAAATTTTTGGACGATCTTTGAGATGTTATTATGTCCATTTTAATTTGATTTTGGTGGTTTTGGCACCATTTAAGTTTGCCCTTAAAAATCTTTTGACTCTCACGCATTTCTTCCCAAACTCTCCCGGAATTGGGTTTATTATAAGACAACCAAGACTCATACCTAATCCTTGCCTCCACGTGAGCCGCTCGAACATGCTTATTCCAGCCAATAATACGCCGTCCTCCTCGCCGCTGATCACCCTCTTGGGTCTGTATGGCAGCCCTTGTTAAGATATTTACAATTTTCTGGTACATTATTTGCAAGCCACGCCTATGTTCCACATTACTACAAACTTTGTCAGCACAATTGGAAAAAAGTTCTGGAAAATGCATCTTTTTAAACTCCGAGTTGCATATCTCATGATATCTCTTGATCTGATCATCTCCACGTTCATGCCATTTTACTTTATCTTGCACTGGCGGTGATGACTTTAGAGATACGTATAAGGAATAAAAAATCCTCAGTTACCTAAGACTAAATCTCATATGTCCGAATACAATTTATATACTTATTGTGAAGTAGTGAGTAAGATTTGTAACCGATCTTTCATCTATTTTTCAGAAAAAGTACAATAAGGGCTATAAGGCGATCTAAAATGACTAAGCAAGTGATTAGACGTCGGACGCATTAGTGAAGGATGACAGTTCTAACCCTCCAGATCATCGTGGGGTTACATCAAAATGCTGCGTATAAAGGCTATTATTATCATCATTGAATAAGCAGATTGTGATCAGTATTAAATAACTGTTATAAGTTTTCATAACAGAACTCTGTTCATTGGACGTCAGTTACTTTATCTTCCCCAATAAATTATACTTTACTATCTCTACTGTCTGTGGTATTTAAATAAATTATCTGTATTTGTAATATTTAAATATTTCCTTCTGACCTTCCTCTTAATTCCATGTTTTCTCTTTACCACCCTTAGTTGATTGGTACAGAATACCTAAAGCATTTTGCTTTTTTGTAGTTTTGGGTTAACCTCAACCATAGAAACTATTTCAGTTCCAAGTTACATGGCCCTATAATAATAATAATCCTTTTATTATCAGGCAACTAAGGCCCATAACACAAATACACACATAATCTTACAAAATAATATATTAATACATATAAAATTAAACTATAACATAACAAAACTAAACTATTGCACACGAAGTGACGGCGTCGTGTTTCGCTGCGAGGTTGGTATCTTTCCGCGAAATCGTCGATACACGACACCCTTCGGCCAAAACTCTCCCTTGAGGTCAGGTCAGGTCTCCAGATGGTGAGTCGGTACCCGCATCACAAACGACTTGAAATTAGTGTTATGGCGCGGCTCTAACTGCACCACTCTCAAAGTCCAGTTGGTCTTCACCCGTACATACTCCACGATATCTTCAACCTCAAAAAATTTTTTTTTTTACTTTTTTGTACTCTATTCGTGCTTGCACGGGGATGTCACAGGGGGGGGTTAAAATTTTGGTTATTTTTTACCTAGGACGCACCGTTTTTGAGATAATTGAATTTCTTTTTTTTTTAATCGTAGGGCCCATAGCACGGACACAGTGCGGAATCCTTGGTGCGCGAGTCCAACTCGCACTGGACCGGTCTTTTTCCTCCATATTGATGTTCACAAAAACACAATCCGAGTGATTCCATTAGTAATACAGCCTAACGTTGTACTATAGCGTTCATTTACTCTTATAGCTGTATATCGCCGTTGTAGGCAGTAGTTATAACACCACAATAGTTATAAGAGTGTACAATTACACCAAACGAAGAAAGAGGTATAATGGAGTTCGTTTAGACCAATATACAGCAATAAGTATCATTTTACACTAATATAACACTTAGACCTGTATAAAGGAAGTGGTGACGTGCAATATACAGCCTATATACAGCTTTAAGTGTAAAACGCAGCTTAAAGTGTCAAAAAACTTTTAAAGCTGTTTAATTGAGTAAAAATACTCTGATATAAAACCATAAGCGTACGTGGATACCTTTATGCAGCCTAAAGCTGTGTTTTACACCCTTGTACAGCCCTTATACAGCTCTAAGCTGTATATTGGCTGCTTTATTGAGGTTTGATACGCTTGCGTGCTGCTTGGGAATATTATCAGAGAAACGCAAATTACTTAACTTAGCTTCGCTGATGACAATGCCCTTCTCTTCCCATTCGACTGCTAATGTCTGAAAGAAGTGGTGAATAACTTTGGAGACAACGGGACGCCCTGTTTGACTCCCTTAAGAGTTTTAAACATAGGATCTAATCTCTCTAACTTGCTGGAAGAAGTATGTGTGGATTCTATTTTTTGTTTTGTAAGGGAATTGAATATTTCTGAGTGTGTGATGCTGTTAAAAGCGTATTGGTTGAGTATATTTATTTCTAAACATTTTGTGTTCCTCATAAAAGGAATATAGTTCATCAAAAAGAATTATACGATTGTCGCAAATACAAAGAAATACTCAAGTATCAAATTTTTTTTTCTCCTAGTATGACAGTAATACCATATTCAATATTTTTTGATTTGACCTCATTTTCTCAGGTCGCGCTTTCGTTAGACAGACTCTATACATTTTTGATTTACCCAGTTGCTTGAATTTCATTACAAATCAATTAAAATAAAGTGTGAACCAAAAAATCTTAATAAGTACTTAACTATTTACATTTATTAATCCACTCTAAACTAACACATACAAAATCTCGGGAAATTCTTTTCACTGATATGGTGATACGGAGACGCGCGCACTTGTCACCAAGTTCAAGTTTGCATCTCTGAACGAAAAAATTTGATATTATACACTAGATTAAAACCAAAATAAATCAACGCATAATCACTGAAAACTAGTTTATACGTTCCCTCAAAATAAGGGTGACATTGATCGCATAATGTGCAATAGATTTTGATTGAACCACCCACATTCTAATGAAATTAACAAACAGGGCAATAAAAAAAATGCGGCAAATAAGTTGAACCAAAATGGCCGTCGTTGCTGGGGTTACGCGCAGCCCCCCACTTCGATTTAGACCCAAAAATCGGTTTCTTACTGCGTATTCAAGGTTGATCGCCATTGTGGTTTAACTTATATGCCGCGTGTTGTAAGGAACAAATTGATGAAGCTAAGGGCTACAGAAATCGGAAATTGAAATCGATTTCAAAATCCGAAATCGGATATATATCCGTTTGCGTTTAAAACCAAAACCGCCCATGTCTAGTCGTCGGTACGATTGGCTACGATTTAGGATTCAATGTAGGATAGTGTGATCACTCGCTATCAATTTTGCTTCCTAACTGTTTCTAAATTGGTTTCATACAAATCGGAAAGTGTAATAAGCCTTTTAGCAATGAGCGGGCGGTATCGGTAGGCAATTAGTCGAGCGCGCGCCGCTATGGCCGCTATGAGCGGCATCGACCAATCTCCTACCGATACGGCCCTGCTCGCCGCGCCGCTAGCCGCTAAGACCGAAGTCGTGGATGGGCCGTTATTAAATTGTATATTTTTATTATAAATCTGTGGTAAAACCATCGATCTATTATAAATCTATGGGTGAAACTCATGCACCATGGACGTATATCGCTGCAGCGCTAGATTGCCATTATGTTGTCTAACAAAAATTTAAAAACTTACAGCGCTAAGATAGCTTATAGAGGATGAGGATACTTTTTCGCGACCAAAAGGTCTAAAGCGCCATGAATTTCCTAGAACTTACGCGTTGCTTTCAGCTTAGTGCGATGACATGTCATCCATATAGATTTTTATACCGCAGACGTGACACAGTTTCTTGCCTACTTCATTACAATAATACTCTATTTCAAAATGTAATAATAGTCTTCGTTGGTAGAGTCTGTCTAAAGAAAGCGCGAACTGGGTTTTTTTTTTTTAATTAAATTGGCAACATAATGTTGCCGTCAAAAGCACGTCAAAGTCTTGTCAGTATTTTGTAACAAAGATTGATTTTAAAAATATAATCGCTTATCATGGGTAAAACAATAAAAAGTTATGTAAAAAAGCTGTGAATGCCTATGATCAGTAAGTTTAAAGAAAAACAAGAAGAGAAAGTAGTTGTTTTTGATCTCGGGTTTTTAAGTTAGTATGACATTATAATCTTGATCATTGTTGACTGACTATTAGATATATTTTACGATATGATAATATTTTTTCTTATTTTTATAGATAATCTTGAAGATATTCAAGGACTGCGCGAAATAAATAAAAAAAACATTGAATCGTTAAGGAATTTGGAGAAAAAACCTTTACACTTAAAACGGTCGAATTGATGTGATGAAATAGCATACTTTGAGGATGATAAAATTCAACATTTTGTGTTATTCACCTTTTCCCGTGACTTGCTTGATAGAATAGTAATATACCAATAAATAAATCTTTACTCGTTTTTGTATTGTATTGGTTATTATAGCTATCCAGTATTGTTCTACTGCTGTGCAAAAGCCATCCACTCTTTCTAATGGTTTCAGTCCCTTACTCACATTCCATTTCTTAAGAATTAATCCAGGTTGGTTGGCAAACCTTGAGTTTAGACTTTTGGATGTTAGTCAAAGACCAAGTCTGTATACACCATAGGTCAAATGAGGAGATTACACATGTCCATAAGCTTACGCTTTAGTGATATGGGCAAAGTGCCCTTAAATAGTTCCTTGATGGACCAGTAACTTTTTCAGGTATTTTCTGTTCGACACGTTATTTCTTTTTCTAGCCCAGAAAGAGACTACTTGGCCCAAGTAGACAATAATATATTTTAAGACGTATTGTATATTCTGTCCGCCTACGTGTACGTTCCTTTTGAAGCTGCTGGTTATGATTTTGGTCTTCAACATTTTTATATGTAGACCAACCAGCATTTACTCTAGTCCTGTGGATGTAGGAGAGAACAGGACAATATTTTTAGAGAAACGCAAATTACTTAGCTTCGCTGATGACAATGCCCTTCTCTTCCCATTCGACTGCTAATGTCTGAAAGAAGTGGTGAATAACTTTGGGGACAACGGGACGCCCTGTTTGACTCATTTCTGTTTGAAAAATAGGATCTAATCTCTCTAACTTGCTGGAAGTATTTGTGGATTAAATTTTTTGTTTTGTAAGGGAATTGAATATTTCTGAGTGTGTGATGCTGTTAAAAGCGTATTGGTTTAGTATATTTATTTCTAAACATTTTGTGTTCCTCATATTAGGAATATAGTTCGTCAAAAAGAATTATACGATTGTCGCAAATACAAAAAAATACTCAAATATCAAAAAAATTTTCTCCTAGTATGACAGTAATACCATATTCTATTTTTTTTTATTTGACCTCATTTTCTCAGGTCGCGCTTTCGTTAGACAGACTCTATAAATTCTCTTCGCTGACATTTCTTGATGAGTTTTTATTGGGTATCAAAAAATGTCGTCGTAATTTTTAAACTTTGATAAAAATATGTTAATACACCGTTAACTTTTGGTCAAAATAATCACGCGGAGGGTCGGTACATGAAATACTATGGATTTGTAAAGTAAAAATTAAAAATAAAGTACTTTTTTTTAAACTCGAATTAATTTCTCAGGCCTCAGGCCTCCTCTCTAGCAGAAAGAATGGGCCATAATCCACCACGCGGGCCCAGTGCTGATTGGTGGATGTCACATGTCTTCGATTTTTTGGTTCTAGGACATGTCGGTTTCCTCACGATGTTTTCCTTCACCGTTTTTGAGAGCAGTGGTGATGAAATGAATCGATTCGAGTATTTAACTTCAATTCGATACCTCCACGCGTTCTTGAGATAAAGGGTCTTGACAGACGGACAGACGGACTACAAAGTGATCTTATAAAGGTTCCGATTTTTCCTTTTGAGGAACGGAACCCTAAAAGATATTCAAAAATATCGAACTGGTTATAAAACACCGCATAAAGTCTGTGTTCTGTAAAACAGTTGTAGGTAAAAACCTATAATTCGTTTTCATAGGGGGGAGCATGTGTATGTTTTAGTCTATGATTGTAAAATGAAGGACGCTTTTTTGGAATATTATCTTTTCTATTATATTATTACGATATTAGAAGCTATTACATCGCTTGGATAACCAGTAGTTTTATTTCTTTAGCTACAGAATAATTGTTTATGTCCTGGTTTACTTTGATTCGAATTTATTAGCGGCTCTCCTACACTGCATGAACGTCAAAATTGCACTAACGTCAGCTGAGCGCGGATTGTACTGTCTGCCGAACAACTTATTAGAAAAAAGTGAATGTACGGCACGCGTCATCTAGTGCGTAGTACATTTATATATCGATGTTTCAGTCAAATTAAATTATGTCGCCTCTGTTTAAACTTTGAAACTCAAGATCTATGTTTACAATGTCAGTTAGGTTAGGGTGAAACAGAAAAGCAGGAAAAAATATTTCTCTTAAAAAATTCTGACGTTGTATACATGACATATACAGCTAAAATCCTAACAGCGCATTCATGACTTCGGTCCTAGACCGAAGTCGTGAATGGGCCCTAAGGCGGTTGTCACATTGCCCAGCATCATGCTGCATATTGCGTGTCAATGCACCTACGTGCGTCCTTACGGGAGTTCAGATCTGCATCATCGTGCGGGTTTTATATGTACTCACGCGTAAAAAACCCGCACAAATACTAAAGAAATGAAATCCTCATAAGAATCGGATATTACAGTAGTCGATTTCTTTGACGCCATCCCTATTCTTAGTCAGTACCACAGATTACTGATATGTAGCAAGCTAGTCAGTACCCAGTACTGTCAAACAGTAAAGGCGGAAACATACTTACGTTTCGTGGCGTGTCGTGATGCTTACTGTCGTGACGGTGAGTGTCCAGACTAACGTGTCGTGTCGTGGCGTACTCTGGCGTTATTTCTGAACAGTACTTAACGAACCTGTGCATCGTTCATACATCGATTTTGATGAAGACCTTCAATTTCTCTTAGCAATTAAACTTCTTAAGAGCAAAAAAAACGAAAAAAAGATACTGGGTTCACCCGATAAACAGAGGGAAAATTTCTGCAATTTCTACCCAAGCAGCATTTCTGTTCAAATGATCCTTGTATTTTTTACACATTGAGTCATAAATTACTTTTCGTTGATGTATAAGTTCAATAAGATCGTCAGTCATTTTGCTGCAAATATAACAAATCAAAAATTGCCCGCTAGATATTCGCGCCACGAGCCACGCGCCAGTATAGAAACACATTTGCATGTCCGTCGTGTCGCGTCATAAACCCCCACCACCACTCTGGCGCAATCGGTGGCGAGCAGTCGGCGCCACGACAGAACGCGTTGCGACACGACACGACAGACAAATGTCCCTAACCATATTAAATGTATGACACCGATATGCTTCTGGCACGTCACGACACGCCACGACACGTAAGTATGTTTCCGCCTTAATTTTTACATAGATTTAGCATTTATTTTTAGATTTGTGCTCAGTGATGCTAAATATGGGAATCTCTTCAAATCTAGGGGTTTTATAGCCATGGTGGAGAATTGGATGGAATGTATTTTTGGGGGATACGTGGAGGTAAAACTGGGTTTAGAGAGAATCGGAAGATATTTATGAACAAAACTAATTTGTATTTTTCCTAATAAAATAATGTTTGATTATAAATACAATGATTGAACGCGATCAACAAACCACTCTGCAAAAACTAGCCCACACACGAAAGCGTAATGCTGTGCACGATGATATCCCAGTGTCTTCAAAATTGCTGTGCCTTATGTTTGAATGACGGTACTCACCGTCATTCAAACAAAATTAGTTAAATATGTAAAATAGTTAAAAAGTAAATTAGTTAAATATATTGTTTTAAGTCATAATTAGGTAAAAAAAAACTATTTTCTATCTTATTTTCATTGTTAGTAAAAATTCGCCTTGTTCTTCCATTTGCCACTACTCAGACACTTCGCACAGTGATTCCCCTTTTGAGGGGAAATTAGGGTCCTGAGAGGAAGAAAAAGGGGAAAGAGATGAAAAGGGGAAATCGACGGAAATCATGGATAAAGCCTAGCCTAAAATATTGCGGAAAATTTAGGAACAAATTTTTGTATGGACCATACTAGTGTATAAAAGAAACAGTGGTGACAAAGCGGGGCAGAGATAATGCTGAAGTTAAGAGTGTTATCCCCAACGGTAGTTTGGTTTTCGTTTCCAGCATAACGCGTTGATGGACGTCTAGTTTTTTGACTCAGCGAAAGCTTTTGAAAAAATGTAACATAATGGTTTATCATTTAAGCTATATCAACTCGGTGTGCCAGATTGTCTAGTACTCATCTTGCGAAACTTTTTGTTGAATCGTACCTTCCTGACTACCAGATGGTAACGCTCCCTCTATGCGATAGTGGGGAGATCTCCACCCATACGAGCAGAAGTTCTTCAAGGATCTCCCTCTGATCACCACGTATCTATACCAATCCGATCCCTTGGGAGGAGCAAGCTCGGTGTGATCCTAGATCAGCACTTGACCTTAGCTGAGTACATAAAGCAAACTTGTACGTACGCGTGCCGCTTTCGCACAAAGCAGGCTCCACTAAAATCTGCCAACCCGTAGAAATGGGCGCATTTTTAATACGCTCACTCTGTCTTCGCGGATGCAAAGCCCCGCCATCTCCATATAAGGCAAATAGTTCAAAAGCGATTCCTAAAAATCCGCGGAGCCTATCATGTCTGAAATGAGAGTTCTTTTTTATCACAAAATTGGATTTTCAGGGGCTATCATAAAATCCCGCCATCATCCAGCGTTTCATGAAACGCTTTCCAAGCGTTTCTTTAACACTGCCATGAGACACCGCAACCCCGCCTTCTTATAATTACTCATTTTCGAAATTCGCCGTCATATGCTTTTTATTTTTTAACCGACTTCGAAAAGGAGGAGGTTCTATGTTCGGCTGTATGTATTTTTTTTTTATATATAATTATGTTCACCGATATCTCGGTCAATTGTGGACCGATTTCGAAAATTTTTGATTGAAAGATTATCCTTCCGAATTGGTCCCATAGAAATATCTTTTTGATCTGATGATGAACTTTGAAGATATAGAACGGAACTCTTCAAAAAATCTTAGCAGAACTGTCGTAACAAGTAGAATTGCTTTGTTTATAGTCGGTGAGTGACTGAAGGAAGAAGGAAAGGGGATACATAGAACTGATCTGAGGATGAAACCGGAAGGTAGGTAAGCCAGGTAAGTGTATCCTAGCCGTGTTTGGTATAATTAGAATTGTCATGATGATTTGATGATGGAACCAAATGGCGGAAGGTATCTGTTTAAGTTTGACTGAGGGGCACTACAACTAAAAAGAGTGAAATATAAACTTTTTACAAAAAAAATATATAACCGACTTCAAAAAACACCAAAAAGCGCAAAATAACTTCAATTTCGGAAGTCGGTGTTGAATAACGAAGAGACCAAACTATTATAGAAACATCGACTTCCGAAATTGAAGTTATTTTGCGCTTTTTGGTATTTTTTGAAGTCGGTTGTATTTTTTTTTTTTTTTTGATAAAAGTTTTTTATTATACTTTTGGGTTTAGAAAATATTACTATGGTTCTAAAAGAAAAATATATGGGTACTTGTTATGACTTTTCTAAACAATTAAAGCATTGAGCATTACATATACCGGTATTTTTATTCATCGAAAACCTCAAAAAAAAAAAAAAAAAAAATAACACCATAAAGACAAAACTACGGACTGGCCGTTTTTTTTTTGTTGCATTTTTTTAAAACTATTGTAATGTTAGGATATTTCATTTTTGAGACCGTTTTTCTTTGAAAACGAATCATTTTTGAACTTAAATAATACCGAGGCTAATGCTCCCACAGCATTGTTGCCGTAATAAAAAATGTTCGTAAGTACAAGTTCTAACAAAATATAGTATTTTTTTTCTTTGGCCGTTTTTTTTTTATTTTTAAATTTGGACCAAAAATGTATGAACCGTGGGTGATCTCCTTTGGTCGGATTTGCGAAATAATCGCTTTTGTGGCAATTCGGAACGCGGCAAAGATATTCTCTAAGGAACGCGGGGTCCAAAGAGAATATAAGCACTACGTTTAGCGGGGTCGATGACAGTGACACAGACACAAAATGATATCTTTTTCTTTTTTACGTTTCGTGTTACTGATATAGCACGACATTTTACACCACAGGCAATATATTGTGTCAGATTTGGTTGTCAATCACCCATTTTAACGTTCCGTTTTCCCTTTTATCGGCTTTTAGGTTAGAAACTTATTTTGTAAATTTCTCGAAAAATATGTGTTACCTTGTAATAAGAGTGGTAGCGTTATAATTGGGGACCCAAGCCCAACCCGCTTTGACCCTTTCTAGTCCCCAACTCCTGCCGCACTATACTAAAGTCAAGCCCCGTGGGGACCTGGGGTCAGTGTTGCCAACTCAGCACTTTCGGTGCTAGATTTGGTGCTATTTTCACACGGCCAGCACTGAAATGTAACATATAGCACCTATCACTGAATCTAGCACTAAATACTAGTCAAACGTAATTTTCTGGTTACTTAATAATAAAAGTTCATTAGGTATTGTAACTCATTATTGTTAATAACCAACGCAAGATTGCATGAAACTTTTGTTCTAAAATAAGATACTAACAATTTCTTTGTTTGGTTTTTATATGTAGTTTGATAGAGTTCAGTATGTGACTGTGTGAAATAGAGAGAAAAAGTTCAGTGTGTTAGAAAAACTAAGGAAATGGATATTCGTTTCAGTAAAAAAGGTAATTTTGTTTAAAATTACAGAAAAGAGTGGAAGAATACAATAATAGATTCGAAATACAAAAAGTGGCTTAAAAAATGGCTGTTCTCGAAAATAAATCTAAATCAATGTGCAAACTTTGTAAAACGGAACTGAATGCGAAAATATTTGAAGTTAATGGCATTAGGAATGAAAAAAACAGACGATCTTAAACTATTTATCGGGTCTGGCAAAACGTTTTTTTATAGAAAAAAATGATATAGTTTTGTTTGCGGCGCAACGCACCTCAATCTTGTCGATTGATCATCTAAAACCCATTGTGCATATAAATAAGCCTTCACAGGATCAAATGCTGTTTGTAATATAAATCGAAATCGTATAAAATGCGGTGAGATTATCGAAAATGTTTTAGCACCACATTTTGGAAATCCATAGCAATCTAGCACTTTTTTAAATGTTTTTTAGCACCCACTCGTAGTATAGAGTTTGTAACACTGTGTGGGGAAAAGAAATCATTAAAGTGGAAACACTGCTATCTACGTGCTGTCCGGTGACAAGATACGTAGTATCTCTCTGTAATCTGTGGTGACAAGTAGTATCTCTCTGTAATCTGTGGTGCAGTTTACTTGTGTTTACTGTCCGATAACAGATTGTCCTGCTGATTGATGGTAAACAATTAACTTTTACTAAGCAGCAGTTATCCACAGTTATCTATTGCGAGAGGTGAAGTGCTCAGTGAAAACAGCGTTGATTAATAATTTTCAGTGTGCTGGGTTTAAAACAGCTTTTATCATTTATTTCTGGAACACAGAGGTACCGGATCAAATCTCAATTTTAAAAACTAAACATCCTGTTCAGTGTCTAAAGTCGCAATTATCATCGACACAGATCAACTGCTGTAAGTACCTGTTATAGTCAATTAGCCAATTATATAAAAATTTTGTACCTATTAAATCATTTAATAAATGGAGTTGTAAATTTTAGAGTAAAACAACTTTGCTTTAAAGTTGAAACGGTAAAACTGTACTATACTGGACAGCGAAATAAGGGGTTTTTTTGGGGAGGGGAAAAAGTTTATGTCTATTGAAAAGGTTTATGTCTAAAAAGTAATTATGCAAAGTTTCAATGTTAGGAAATTTATAGTTTTTGAGGAAAAAAAAAATTAACATTGATAATTTTTGTATTTTTTACGCCATTTTGACAGGATTTATTCACTTTTATTTTATTTGTTGTCTATGATATGTATTTATTAGTGTTTCATTTACCAACCTCTCGTTTTTAGTAAAAATTAATAAAAATGAGATGAGATAATTTGCTTGCGTACCGAATATAGGGCACCCCGACTCGGATAGATTTAGGTTAGAAGGGGATGGCAGGGTCTAGAGAGCGAGCGAAGCGAGCGAACAGACCCTTCCATCACCTTCGTGGTTATTTTTTTTTAAACCACCGAGAAAATTATTTTAGTACTCAAATATTTTTTTCAATGGTAGAGCTTTCGCTGACAACATTTTTTTTTTCATTTTTAAATACTTGAAAGTATACATTTGCTACTGTGGGGGGATGATGCGGGGGGTTGAGAGTGACCCCCTCCCCGGAACCCCCAATTTTGACCCAAAAATGCATAAAATGTAAATTTTTTTATTCCTAATCTCAAAAATTTAATCTTGAATATCTTCAAAAATATGCGTTTCCTAGATTTGGGAAAGGTTTTGGGGGGTAAGGGGTCACCCCACCTCCCCCCTTCACCCCAAAAAACCCATTATTTCGCTGTCCAGTATAGTACAGTTTAGCCGTTGAAACTATTAATACAATTTACTGGTATAGCACACTGATGTGTGCCTTTCGCAATCTCAAAATAATGTATGATTTTTGTTCATGTGCAGAGTGTGAAGCAATGAAGCGAAGTTGAAAGAACAAATTATTTAATTAATGGCACAAATAAACTCTAATAGTGCTTTAAATATTATGAAAAACAGTTAATATAGTTCATACATACATTCTGGATTCTTGATGTTGAGTTGTGTATATGTTAGGAACTAAGGAAAATAAAGACACCATCACTTATACTAGGGTTTGTTCAAGAGAGCTACCATGGTTCTTAACTGGAAAGAGCAACTACAACAAACACAAATATTCTTTACTTGATTACTTAAACTTTCAAATACAGACAAAACTACTTACAGAATTTGAAAGACATATATGCAGCTCGCAACGGGTGAGAGAACTAATCCCAGTTCTATACTAGGAACTAACCTGTGCTATGATAGGGACCGTTCCACCGCCCACTTGCATTGATCAATGCATCGTTGCTAGGCATGCCTGTATAATGGGAGTCAGTGTGAGAACAATTAAAAACATGCATAATGATATACCACACATTGTTTTGTATTAGAGTGAGTTGGTTATGTGTTGGGAGAGAACTATAGGAAAACAATTTTAGTCCTCCACCCAGAGTGGGATGGTTATTTTGATGAATTTCCATGTAGAATAATTTTAAAAACTAAAAAACCCGACTGCTTTTCTGAGCATTCATGAAAAAGCCCTAAAACAAGAAAGTTGTTGTACCCGATTGCACTTATCTATATAATATTTTAAATACTGGCAGTCGGGACCCATTCTAGAATTGAGAGCATATACCTATATTACATTGCAGATTACTCCAACCTATTGATTAGACGGCTTACTTTCTAGAATGGGTCCCAAACTCTAGTCTGGAAATTCAATTCCAGAACTCGAGTTTGTTACCAATTTTGGAGTAATAATATATATATATTTTTTTAAACCCCGACAGTCCTTTTTACCAATATGAAATGTATAGAACTGGTCAAGACAAATCGAATGAGCCTAAACTCGATGGATTTACTAATAGGCATTCCAAAGTTCCATCAGCCAGCTCCCAGTTTTAGCATCAGGACCTTGTCATCATGAGAAATGTATAGAAGTGGTCAAGACGAATCTAATGAGTCCAAACTTGATGGGTTTACTATGTTAATTAGCAATCCTTACCTTCAAGCTCCATCATCAGAACACCTCATTGGCACCAGATTGTTTACGAGTATTTCAAATATTAGGTCACATATGTTTAAAATAAAGTAAATAGCCATTACGTGTTTAAAAACCCTACCGCAGTTAACAAACAAGCTGGTGACCTTAAACACCTGGACAGATCTTCATAAATTGTATCTAAGAACCATCTCGATTAAGCCAGCTTTCAAACAAAAAAAAAACGCATCAAAATCGGTTCATTCGTTTGGGCGCTATGTTGCCACGGACAGACACATAGACAGACAGACAGACCGGTCAAACTTATAACACCCCTCTTTTCCGTCGGTGGTTAAAAAGGAAAAATCAAATAGGAATAAACTTAAATATTGACCCAATTTTTAATCGAAACTTATTCACATTTTTGGCGTTCCGAAAGTATCTCAAAACTAAAATTAATGTAACTGGAGTAATAGATTGGAGTTAGTTGAATAGAATCGAGTTAGCGAGTACAAAATCGATTCTTCCTGACTCGAGTACCGGAATTGAGTCCAATCTGAAATTATCTGCGAGCAGGACCGGATAGAAGAGGTCGCCGCCGCCGATCGCCTTCACAAAGACACGACGGTTTCCGCCCTAGCTAGGCAGACTTTGTCTGTATGCTTTACCGCCACATGACACTCGGGCATTTTATCCACCCGAATCCGAAACAGGAACCTCCCTGGCCATGTCCGGTGAGGACCTGCGTCGAGCTGCGATCAAGCAGAAAGTCAAGACCCGGTGGCACCTTTTTAACCACTCCTCAAAGAGACGACTTACCGCCACGAATGTGGTGTGCGAACTGCCCAGGAAATGTGGCTTAGGAAACAAATAAAAAAAATGGGCATATTTGATGGGTAGCATCAAACAGGCTTAGATTCTACGCGACAGAGGTACTTAGGTCGCTGTCCGGTGATACCAAAGTGCCTCCCCAATGCAACTTCAAGACGACCTCGTCACCGGACGTATTCTCCGTCGTGAGAGCTCGCACACGTATGATGGCATTCACCGTAGAGCGCTCTGTCTGTCTGAACAGGCTGTCTGATTGGCCCAAGATACGGCCCCATCCGCACTTGCCACGCAACGAGGCGGTCTGCAATTACTCTTTCAAAGGTTCCTTGTTACGATTACGGAACCTTACAATCAGCTAAATGTCCTTAAATAAAACAAAGAGTTTCCCAATATTAAATCGGAATTTCCTATATTATTCCAGAAAAAAAATCTGTATTATATTATATCTTTTATTTTCATTGTAAATAAAAGCGGCACTATTAACTAAATTAGAAGTAAAATAAATCCCACCGAAAACATAAATGAGAAAATGGGAGCCAAGTTCAATATGAATAAATTAATGTAGTGTGGACTTCACTGACAAACGAGTCTTTAAAATAGAAAACTATTTTCTGATTTTTTCCCTTAGTATATGTCACCGGAAAATTGTAAATACCATTATGGTAGAACCTATCTCGCGACCTTTCTCGCGACATTATAAATTATCGAAAGGTTGTGGACCGTACAATTTACCGCATTATTTTTCCATAGATCTATCGAAGAGAAACTATTACATCACAATTACAATCAATTGCGCGTTAAATTGTCACCTGTCCGTAGGCTGCTGGAAAGACCTCACGGCGTTCTCAACTACCGCACGACGCAGGTCCTTACCGAACACGGCAAGTTCGGTAAGTTTCTGTTCTGGATTCGTGTGGAGGAGTCGCCCGGGTATCGCCACTGTGTGGAGGACCACACCCGGAGGACAAGGTGGAGCACACTGTAGAGGTGTGACCAGCCTGGGCAGAGCATCGCCGTGTCCTCGTGAGGGCGATCGGCGGCAGCGATCTCTCTCGCCGGGTCTTGGTTCAGGCCATGGTCCGGTGTGAGTAGGGATGGCAGGAGGTCGCCTCCTTCTGCGAAGCAGTAATGCTAGCAAAGAATGAGGCCGACCGCATCAGGCAAAAGCAACGGGGCGCTCGCCCCAGTCGCCGCCGGGATTCCGATCCCGATTTCCGGCCACCGTAGGCGTGGGCTTGCGGACGGCGTGCAATGGGTAGCACGCTGTCTGATCGTCCGGTAACCGACCGGACCGAGCCCAAGTCGTCGACGGCGCGTACTGTTCCCGCGCGCTTCAAGGAGTTGTCAGCAAACCGTAGAGGCCCAGCCTGCTAGTTGCTGGCAGGCAGTGACGAAGCTTGCTTGGGTCACGGGTCAGCTTTCGAAAGGAAGGCCCCGCCCCGGCACAATAGGCAACGAAGGAACGGGGTAGGTTTTTAGTCAGTAAGAGTCTGACACTATTTCCCGCTCCGCCCAAGGGCGGGATTTCTCATAGGATGATTTTACCTACAATGAAAAAAAAAAACTGTCCGTAGGCTGTCCCTGATTAGTCGGTCTTACAATAGGCCCTTCTGTGCTGGCTATGTTCAGTAAGTTAGTTTTTTTATCATTTACTGCACTTCTTTGGTTAATCAATCACAGATTAATTTTACTTCCACAATTTTTTTAAATAACTCATAGTTTTGAAGCTGTGAGTTATTTTCAGCGTGAAATCAATTTACAATCATTACAACGCTGTTTATACTCGATTACAAACGAATTAACAAATAAATATGGCGACGTGGAGCACATGGCATCCAAGTCCAACCAATCAGCGCTCGACATGCTTTCTGTCCTATACTATGTCCAGCTTGACTTCGAGAGATTATAATTTACTGAAAAATAGTGAGTTAAATTATAAGCATTGTGTGCCGGTTCACAATCATTCTGTCGAATGATTGTTCATAATTTCGCGAGATAGATTATAATCTAATGGTATTCACAATTTTACGGTGACTTATACAATACACACCATTACCTAGCTGGTTGCCAAATTTCAACTTTCTATAATACGAGTAGTTCATCTGGAAGCGGGTTAGGTTTTTTAATGCCAGTTGGTAAGAAAAGTTACGACTTTCAGACGATCCACCTTTAGACTTAATAGCCGTCTCCCGAAATTTAAGATTCCACTCTCAATCAATGTCCCCGCCCCTTAACATACCCTTCTCCAAAACTACTTGTGGCGATGATGATCTTAATCTGCACACAATAATATAAAATTATTAGTCATAGCTCCAAATATTCTCTCTGTATAGTTGTAATTTACGTATATGTTTAATATTTTAACAATAATTATGATATTTATAAATTTTTTGTGTGTTTCAGTCCAATACTAACTAGGGCATGCAATATCGGAGGGTTATCAGTTCCGGAACTGGATCCGATACTGGAGAGCTAATTCCGAAATTCCGGAATTGGTAATTTTTTTAATTTTTTTATTTATAATTGTCTCATTGCCTCTGTTTGATCCAGCAAAATACAAAAAAAAAAAAAAATTAATGAAACAAAGCTTATAATAAATCAGTCTTTTTATGATTTTGAGTCAAAAATTACGCATTCTCACTATAATAAAACCGACAAGGTATATGAAACAAAATAAAATTATTAAACAGTAATAAAAACATAAATAATATTTTCGAAACAGTCTCCTTCCTTTATAAAATTATTGTAAATCAGTCTTTTTAATCATTTTAAGTTACAAATTAAACATATTTGGTCATGATATTTCCTTATTACTCTAAGTAGATATACTCGCTATATTCAAATCAACAACATTTATAAAAAACAAAATAAAGTAATTAAACAGTAAAAAAACATAAAAATAAGTCTCGAGATAGTATCCTACCTAATTAAAATTAATATAAATCAGTCAAAATCAAAAATTAATAAAATTTGGTTACCATTTACCTTAATTACTCTAAAATATTCTAACAATAATAAAATCAATTAAATGTATATAAAACCAAATAATGTAATCAAACAGTAACAAAAATAAAAAATATTCTCGAAATAGTCTCCTACCAGCTTAAAATTACTGTAAATCTTTGTCTTTTAATAATGTTGAGTTACATATTATACATATTTGTTTTTATAAAATCAAATAGAATAAAGAATTAAAAAAAAAACTTACATGAGAATTATTGATAGTGATTAATTGAGATCAATTAAATTATTTGAAAGAAATATTATTTTTTTGACAAGAACCGTTGTTCTTGGTAATGAGTTCTTAAGAATAATAACGCGTCTAACATTTTATCTGATAAAGATCTTTGTATTCGGTTACAAAAGTATCCAGCACACGAAAAATCTCTCTCACTTTCTACACTCGTGGGTAAAACCGATGAAATATACGTATATGCTTCAGTCAAATATACACCTCGGTCTCCTCCGTTATCGTTGTGGAATATTCCACAGACGTTACATTGCGTGCTTTCAGAAAAATATAATAAAATTAAAATATTAAAAAAGAAGACATGAATATCGGAATTCCGGAAATATTCCAGTCAATTCCGGAACTGAAAAATTAGTCAAATTGATCCGGAATTCCGGAATTGCATGCCCTAATACTAACCCATCAAGTTCAACTGAATCAATCATAGAATTTTTGGTCTTCAGTTACTGTCCCTTTCCATTTTGTGAAATTATGTCACACTTGCTTTTCCAATTTACTTAAGACATTGGCAGAATATTCGACATCGGCTCTACTTGCCATTATTATAGAACGCTATTTTAATACGTGACTTTAACACTTGCCTAATTAAAAATGACTATTGCTCCCATAAACTCCTTTCGCTTCTATCTTCTTTCAATTCAATCTTCAAGTCCTGCCACTTTCTACTACTCCCTATTCCGCGAATTGTACTCCCTCTTTGTTAGATCTTATGATAGTCTCCACTCCCAACAATGTCTCAAAGCATGGTCAATTTACAGCTTCTTTCTCTTATCACGACCTTATTTATTTATCATACCGCATCTGTGTTCCCAAGCGTAAGTCCCAACTCCTATATCTTCGTAATTACAAGGGCATAGACCTAGAGACATTGCAGCGTGATGCTGGTGATCTCGATTGGGCCCAATCGAGATCACCAGCATCACGCTCCTAGTTGAAATCGATGATATCGATGGAAAGGTGAATTACCTTAACACAACGGTTCTCAAATTATATGACCAGCATGTCCCCTTACGACGTGTCAAAGTAAAATACAGCCCTGCTTAATTAATAACACTTCAAAGTAAAGAACTTAAGGCCCACAGGGATAGAGCTAAGAGCAGAGCAGCCGACCTTCCGCGCTGAATTTCTCTTATTTCATATCGTTACGTATTTGCTGCAGGCGTCTATTTCAAGATGCTAAGTGACGCTATTTCCACGAACAACTTCATAATCCTAGTTTTTCTGATGTTTGGAAATTTCTCAAGTCTGTAGGTAAATCGTCGATCAACCAGACTAAGAACGTGAACCTCAATGATCTAAATAAGTATTTTTCTCATCTTCCCTTTTCTCTTGATCCTGGTATCAACATACACTGAACTGGCACTGGAGAATCTCTCTAGTCTGCCGTTGCCGCAGTATCCTCACTTTAACCTAAGAGATGTAACTGTAGATGACGTTAAGAAATCTGTTCTGGCGATTAAATCTTCTGCAGTTAGTTATGATAATTTTTGCTCTAGAATTATTAATCTCATCCTTCCCTCATTACTTCTTGTTCTCACTCACATCTTTAATCACTCTATTACCTCTTGCACCTTTCCATCTGTCTGGAACATAGATGCAAGAAAGGAGTTTGTTTTTTCTATTTCTATGGTCTAGAAAAAGGCTCATATTATTCCTTTACCTAAAATTAACAATCCAACTTTATTGACTCACTTTAGACCTATTTCTATTCTCCCTTTTCTTTCTAAAGTTTTCGAACACATAGTTTATAGACAGTTATTCCTTTTCTTAACGTCAAACCCAGTTATGTCTCCTTTTCAATCAGGTTTTCGCTTAGGTCACAGTACTGTTACTGCGCTTTTAAAAGTAACTGACGATGTCCCCTGGGCTATGGAGAATAAGTCTCTTACTGTCCTTGTGTTGCTGGACTTTAGTAGCACCTTTAACTCAGTGGATTTCGACATCTTATTTGGTATTCTTGAATCTATTAATCTCTCTTCCTCCGCTTTAGCTTGGTTCAATTCATATCTTCGGGGACGCTCTCAGTGAGTCCGCCTTGAAGAGTCGTTCTCTGATAGGTGTGATCTCTCTGAGGGTGTACCTTAGGGTAACGTTCTTTCTCCTCTTCTTTTTTCGATCTTCATTAATATCTTCTATTTTTTTATCTTTACGCATATGACTTGCAGGTTTACCGACATTTTGCTGTTGCTGACGCATAGTCTGCTAGTGCTGCTATGAATCATGGCCTGGATTGAGTCAGCGCTTGGGCTAAGTCATGTGGTTTGCAGATCAACCCAACAAAATCACAGGCCATGATCATAGGTAGTAGATTCGTTCGCAATGCGGCTGTAGTTTCTTCTTTACCGCCTTTGTTTCTTGATGGAGTTCGTATTATAGTTAATACGAACTGAATGTTCCTGTGTAATCACAGGAACTGCCAAAGATTTGGGTATTATTATTGACTCCCTGAATGCCTTTGAAAACTAAGATCTGCTTAGCCTAAACACTTATTCAGCCGATTATAGACAATTCCGACGCCTTCTACCTACTGAGGAGCTACTGAACAAGCTTGAGCGACAAAACTTATGTATTCGGTTTATTTTTGGTTCACGAAAATATGACCACTTTCGCAAGGAACTCAAGTGTGTCCCAATCCGTCTTCGCAGAATTAGGATTTTTTGTTTCCTTTTTATCATCTTACATAACCTGTCTTATCCCTCCTACTTACGTGAGTCCTAGTGACTAGCCATGCAGATCACACCTTAGATCCCTTCAAAAATCCCATCCTCATAAATCCAGTTACTTCTCCTCTCTGTCCATGCAGCAAGGTTGTGGAACTCACTTTCGCCTAGCAATTGAAATTTAAAATCCATCTCACTCTTTAAAAATATAGTAAAAAAGCACTCTCTCCTCTCAACCATAATAGTTTTATATCTATATGTACATTTATATATTATATGGGGTATACGGGGTCCCAAACAACACCTATCAGGACTCAAGCCGACCTCACCTGCACGTGGTGCACCCTGCTGACAAACGGACTGGACCATCGTGGCGGGTTATGGTCCAAGCTCCCCCAATGAGCACAATGAGAAGAAACAAGCCCCAAGTGCCCGGCGACTCCAGCGGTTGTGCTGGCGTGGACGGGCGTTGACGCAGCCCTGGGGTCTGGGGAGCAAAAAATCTCCGGGCGAGGTCGATTAACCGTCAAACGACCCCGGCAGATTACATAAAGGTTTCTGAAGCACCAGCTAATAAACGACGTCTGCACCTAGCAACCTACAACACGATCGCCGAACTTGAGGAAGAATTGAGCAGGTTGCGATGGAGTATTGTATACACGATAATTCTCAAATCCGGTAACCTGTTCTATTTTCGGGAGGGCGACCAGCAATCCCAGGGGGGTGTCGGGTTTATCGTCCACAAGTCCCTTGTGAACAATGTGGTGAGGAACGAGAGTGTGTCAACCAGGGTGGCGTACCTTATACTCAGAATATCATCAAGGTATTCGCTGAAGGTCATACAGGTTTACGCCCCGACCTCGACACACCCTGACGACGAAGTTGAGACCATGTATGAGGATGTATCCAGAGCCATGCATGGTTGTAAGGCCCACTTCACCGTGGTCATGGGGGACTTTAACGCGAAACTGGGTAAACGAGACGGTGACGAGCTGCGTGTGGGGCAATTTGGACGTAGGAACCCCCGGGGACGTTTACTGGCTAGTTTTATAGAGAAGGAGGGCCTCTACATGATGAACTCTTTCTTCAGAAAGCGTGAGCACAGGAAGTGGACCTGGCAAAGTCCTGAAGTTGCAACTAAAAATGAGATTGATGTCGACGAAAAAGCAAATATTTAATGATGTCTCTGTGATTAATACGGTGAAAACCGGAAGTGATCACCGCATGGTGAGGGGCACATTGAATATTAATGTAAAGCTTGAAAGATCTCGACTGATGAAGTCTACGCTCCGTCCAGCATAGATCCAATACCAAAACTCCGAGAGCTTTCAGCTCGAACTTCAAAATCGTTTCGAGTGCCTAGGAAGCTCAGTGGACGAATACAACGATGGGTTTGTGGAAACTGTCCATACGGCCGGGTCGAAGTTCTTTAAGACTCGTTCAAATAAGAACAAGAGGCTCTCCGATCAAACTCTTGAGCTTATGAAGGAGAGGCGTGAGATGATTCTGCAGTGACGATGCGTATATGTATCGGCGGCTCAATAAACGGATCTCTAAGTCCTTGAAACGCGATCTCCGTCACTATAACACCTGGAAAATTAAAGACGCGATTGAGCGAAATAAGGGCTCAAAGGTGTTTGCGAGAGATCTGTCTATTGGGCAGAGCCAGCTCACGAAACTGAAGACCGAAGATGGCAGAGTCATATCCGCCAGATCGGAGCTCCTGGGAGAGATCGAGGCTTTTTATGGACAGTTGTACACGCCAATCACCAAACCCACTGTGAATCTAGCAAATGATCCAAGAGCTAGATTGACCCGACACTATACCGAAGATATCCCGGACGTCAGCCTGTACGAGATTAGGATGGCTCTGAAGCAGCTCAATAATAACAAGGCGCCGGGTGATGACGGAATTACGGCCGAACTACTAAAGGCAAGTGGGAAACCGATTCTTGGGCCCTAAGAATCGGTTCCAGAACCTGTTGATTCCGACATACTCGAAGGAAAAACACCACAGGCATGGGGCAGAGGTGTGGTGGTACTGTTTTTTAAGAAGGGTGACAAAGCCCAGCTCAAGAATTACAGGCCCATCTCACTTCTGAGCCATGTCTAAAAGCTGTTTTCCAGAGTCATCACGAACCGTCTCGCGCGCAGGTTTCACGACTTCCAGCCACCTGAACAAGCCGGTTTCCGAAAAGGATTCAGTACCGTAGACCACATACATACGCTACGGGCGCTACGGCATGGTTATACAGAAGACCGAGGAGTATAATCTGCCTCTCTGCCTAGCGTTTGTGGACTACGAGAAAGCCTTTGATTCGATCGAACCTTGGGATGTGCTGCAGTCTCTCCAACGGTGCCAGGTTGACTATCGGTACATCGAAGTGCTGAAGTGTACAAAAACGCCACTATGTCAGTCTGACTTCAGGATCATACCTCAAAACCTATCCTTATGCAGCGGGGTGTGAGGCAGGGAGACGTCATTTCTCCGAAACTGTTCACGGCCGCAATGGAGGATGTCTTCAAGGTTCTGGACTGGAATGGACTGGGCATCAATGTCAATGGCGAGTACATCACTCACCTTCGGTTTGCCGACGACATAGTAGTCATGGCTGAGACTACGGAGGAGCTCAGCACAATGCTCAATGACTTCGGTAGAGCTTCCGAAAGAGTGGGGCTTAAAATGAACATGGACAAAACCAAAGTCATGGTAAACAGCCATGTCGCACCCACTCCTATCAAAATCGGAAACTCTACACTCGAAGTTGTCGAAGATTACGTTTACCTCGGACAGACAGTCCAGTTGGGTAGATCTAATTTCGAGAAAGAGGTCGACCGTCGAATCCGACTCGGCTGGGCGGGGTTCGGGAAGCTGCGCGTCCAACATACCACAGTGTCTCAAGACGAAAGTCTATGACCAGTGTGTGTTGCCAGTGATGACATATCTGAAACGTGGTCGCTTAAAATGGGCCTCATAAGATAACTTAAAGTCACCCAAAGGGCAATGGAAAGGGCTATGCTCGGAGTTTCCTTGCGCGATCGAATCAGGAATGAAGATATCCGCAAGAGAACCAAGGTTGCCGACATAGCACGTAGAATCGCCAAACTTAAGTGGCAGTGGGCAGGGCAAATTGCTCGCAGAACGAACGGCCGTTGAGGCCGAAAGGTTCTGGAATGGCGACCACGAACCGGAAGACGCAGTGTTGGAAGGCCTCCTACAAGGTGGACCAATCACCTGGCAAGAGTTGCGGGAATCCGATGGATGCGAGATGCCCAGGACCGTTCATTGTGGCGACACTTTGCGGAGGCCTATGTCCAACAGTGGACGTCTTTCGGCTGATATGATGATGATGATACATTACGTTATATGCATTTTATTTTAATATTTAACTACATATTAATTAAGATTTCATAATTTCTTCTTCTGTTGTTTCCTGCACACTATTGTCAACATTTCTTTTAATTTCACTTTTCGCAGATGTGCTGGAAGAAATGGCTTTGGAAATAAGCAATACTATGTATTGTCTATTAAGTGTTTTTTTCTGTTTTTTTTTTTTTGTCTTATGTACACACATTTTAAAATTTAAATTGTAAAATAAAGAATAGAATAGACTTTCGGACGTTATTATCTCTATTTTATAACCGTTTGAGCTATGTTTATGAAATTTATGGTACTAGTTTATTTAAAACGCCTCAATACATAAACCTAATTACTGTGCTTATGTTAAATAATTTTGAATTATAAAGGGGCAAAAAGTGGCTCCAAATGATTCGTAAATACTGTACCTACTAGTACATGCCTACTCGCCAGTTTTCCCTTTTTGACATACTCCTGCGGATCGCGTGTCCATACCTAAAGTATTAAAGTCGGTAGCATATTTCGTAAAAGCATAAAAAAGTTAGAAGAAAATCGTAGTATTTTTGCCATTCATTGTTCTCTGTTGTTGTACTTGTATTGTAACAGCAAAGAGACGTCATCGGAGCGGAGGCACGGGGAGTAGAAGGCGTGCGTAACTACGTAGGTGGCACCTCGCCTCGCTGACGACGAGCTGGCACGTGCAGTGTACACGCGACCGCGTGAGCGTGACCTACTATTGGCGCTCTGAATTACGTTGTTTTGCTCACGTGGGGTACCTTGTTCAGATTGATCCCTGAATTCAAGACGTAATTTACCAGTTTAAGAATACTCACATAAACAAATTAAAGTTTTTGTGTCTAATATGATTTAATTTGTCATAAATCCGTTTAAATAAGGTGTTGACGAGCAACAAAAACCGAGGCAAATAATACATAAGTTTATATATTTTTTAATATAGGTACATAATTTTATTGTGTTTAAAAAGACGTTGCACCGACGTTGTTCTTGTGTGTGTATAACTTTGCATTCGGACATTTAGTGGGAATTTGTATCTACTACTACTTATATTCACCCATGTGGAGTAAGTATTTATAAATAGTATCGTTTTTAAACAATTTACAAGTTGGCTCACGTGGGCATCAGTGGATGATCATATTATAGATACTGCTTCTGGCCATGGAAATACATGTTGAAATGTATTTAAGGAAATCCTAGTAAATTCCAAAAAAAAATAGACCTCCTTTACTAATTTAGATCAGCTGATGATAACTTTTTACGGAAACTCCAATTTCTTTTTCAATAAGTTTAAATTTCTGATAAAGAAAATTTTAAGACAAAGTTATTTTTGCAATTTATCTTTAGAAGCGCATAACCACACACCTACTCATCACCATCATGACAAAGAGAGAGCTTTTTCTGTCAACATATATAAAAAGTTACAATTAAAGCATTTTCTGAGTCATGTACTCGTACACAAAGCCGAAGGAAAACGTTAGTAAATCATGTTTTGGTTTTCACTTAGAACTCAAGAACAAGATCAGGCTCTGTAGTGGAGCATGGGATGGTTACAATACAATAATATCATTTATTGTTACAGATACAAGATGGAATGGGTTCTTCGAAGTCCACAGATTCACAGTACATTCAGCAACCTTGGATTCCTACACCCAGATGGATATCACGTGAACGAAAGTTGCAATGGTAGATATTTAATTTTCTTACTGCTGCTTAAGTTCAGCATTTTCCTGTCTACTTTTGCACATTATGTTATGTTCTGTTTTAATACGTTTTAGCTGCTTTGGAGACAATTCTTCACAGTATCTTGACAGAAGATAAATACTTACGGACATATCGCAGGAGTATCAGCTTTGGACAAAATATCAAGAAAGATCTAATACCCCTGTTAATTCACGCGAAAGAAGATGCAACGATAGAACTGTTAATTAGAATATTAGTTAACTTGACAATTCCAATTGAGTGTCTGCTATCCGTAGACGTCATTTCCAGAAATGATTTTGGAAGACATACAATATTCGAAATAAATAATTTGCTTTCTTCTACTAAAGTAGCTTTTACGGATCAGCGAGCGACTAAAATTGTTATAGAATTTTTAAAGAAAAATGTTGATTGTGAACAAAAAGCAAAGTTAACGTCCGACCAATGCACAAATATAAGTAACAGCCTTTTGTTATTGCGGAACATCCTACACATACCAGAGGAACCCAGTGGTAAAAGTCCTAGCTACAACGGGCCTCCTCACGCCATACAGAATCAAATTTTGTGGAACATATTTAGTCAAAGTATTGATAAAATTCTCATTAAGTTAATGATTATTCCTGATGCGGTAAGTGATGCTTAACTATATTCGTAGGCATGTAAGGTAAACATACTAATTTTAATATTATTATATATGAAATGAATGCTGTATTTACGTATGTCAGCTAGTTTAAAGAGTCGAGATGTGTGTTTTGTATTTGTTTTTCCTTCCAGAATAAATGGGCAGTAACAATGGTCCAATTAATAGCATTGTTATACAAGGACCAACATGTTGTAACCCTGCATAAACTTCTCAACTTGTGGATTGAAGCCTCTTTATCCGAAAGTTCAGAAGACAATGAGAGTAATACCTCCCCACCAGACAGAGGTATTTAAAAATATAATTATTTTATTTTATGAAGGTGCGGAAAAGTACACAATGAGCTCGAGTCGTCGACGAGATGTCAGCAAAACTAGGGACCCACCAGGGCTGATGCCCGCTAGGGCAACGGGAATTTCGGCAAAGATAACCTGTGGTCTTAGAACTCGAAGGGCAATTGAGTAACACAGGTGTGGTTAAGTCAGTAAAAGTACGACACGCGCACACGCCTTTTCGCCTATAGAGGGCCACTTCTCAACCCTATAGAGGGTGAAGTCATTGGATGATTTCTCACCTCAATACCGTTAAATTTTGGTCGTTTTAATCCCGCGGAGGGTCGATTCGGTACATGAAATACTTTAGATTTGTAAAGAGAAAATTAAAAAATAAAGTACTTTTTTTAAACTCGAATTAATTTACGCATGTACGAATTTAATTTCTATAAGTAAACGTCAGATGAGCGAGGCCAATGAACTGTAGGTAGTTAGTACGCAACGACCGACAGCCTACATACAAGGTCATTAACTCGTTTACTTAAAAAAATAATTTCGTATATGCGTATATTAATTCAGTTTTTGAAAAAACTTACTTTATTTTTTAACCGACTTCGAAAAGGAGGAGATTCTATGTTCGGATGTATGTATTTTTTTTATGTATGTTCACCGATATCTCAGTCAATTGTGGTGAATTATGTTCCTTTTCGAATTTGGTTAAAAAAGGAATTAAATTGTGAATATTGATTTTTTTTTCGAGAAACAG
Source organism: Leucania comma (assembly GCA_958295575.1). Lineage (NCBI taxonomy): Eukaryota > Metazoa > Arthropoda > Insecta > Lepidoptera > Noctuidae > Leucania > Leucania comma. The sequence goes on from OY282468.1 coordinate 13,323,179, forward strand.
CGGGCTAGTAATTACTGTGATGGAATTAAGCAATGTTAAAGATACGTTTTGATCACAGGTAGTGATTCTTCACCGATGTGCACCTCTGAGCCGACGTCGGATTCATCTGATATGGGTGGCAGCGGCAAGAGTAACGACGATCCCAACTCTGTAAATAAGGATTGGGATGCGTCTTCTCAAATGAACAACACCAGTGACAATGGTAATGTACCGTTCCAATCACCTGAAGAAAAAGAGTCGGATACCGAAGAGAAAAACAACACTGTAGGAACTCATAACGATAATATTGTGCAATCTGATAATGTAAGCAATTTTTTTTTTGTATTTTCGTTAGTGTTTTTGTTACCGGCAATCTGTATAATTCTGGTATTCCATACAAAACCTAGATAAGACCTGAGGTGTCCTGGCAATATATGAAATATTATGAATATTATTGTCCATTTGTATAGAGTACTTTCCCGTCCACCGACAATAAGTAAAATAAATAGATTTTGGTCTATATTTATCTAGGTTAACCGACGTACCTATAAAAAGACGGACAAATGAAAAATGTTCTATTTCTGAAAATCAATGTGTGTAAAAGGCGAGAGCAGCGCGACACGGACAGGTTAGGTTAGAATTAGTTGGTTTGGTTATGTTTTTTTTATAACCACTCTGAATTAAAAGCCTTAGTATAAACCGCGCAGACAGAAATAAGACCTAAGTATTTGCAAGCCAGAAGAATTTTTAGTTTCACGAGGTTTCACGTTAATTTCATAATGTACACTCGCACTCGCACTCGTGTGTAATGTGCACTCGGGTCCTATTTCTGATCGGGTCTGCCCTAAAATTACGTCACCTTCTTACTTCGCACATTCGGTATTGTATACATAGAATACCTAGGTAGTATAAAATGAATAATATTTCAAACATTACCTACACGTTTCCGGTATTGTATAAATTGCCTAGTTATTGTATACAGATTGCCGGTAACATATATACAGTTTAGTTTAGATACCGGTGACAATTTATTTATATCAAACTTTATTGATTAAAGGGAATATCGACGTCTTGCAGCAGTGGCGTACAGTCTAACCGAAATAGTCAGGGCCAGTCTTCTGGCAACACTGAACAGAAACCTGTAATTTCGGAAACTTCTGATTGCGGTTATGGTACACAAATCGAAAATCAAGAATCCATTTCCACATCAAGCAATGAGGATGAATTACCGTCAAAGAAACCTGTTCACCAGAAGCCACACAACCCCAAACAGAGGGCTAACAACAAGAATCGCGCCGGCGTCTCCATGCAGGAACGAAAGCGGAGGAAAATTGTCAAGAGAGGCAAATCTAACATGTAAGCTCATTCACCGATATCGCTGTCGGTGCGTACAGCACATATTGAACAAGTCATAATATATGCTCATTTTGATTTCAGAATTAACGTTCAAGGACTATCGCATAAAACTCCGACAGATGATGACATTTCTAACGTTTTAAAAGAGTTCACTGTGGATTTTCTTTTGAAAGGGTACAATTCATTAGTCCAGACACTTCACAACCAAATTCTAACTAATCTCCAATTAGAAATAGACACTTCGCACTTCTTCTGGCTAGTCACTTACTTTTTAAAGTTCGCAACGCAAATCGAACTTGACTTAGAGAATGTTAGTTCAGTCCTATCTATCGATATTGTGTCGTACTTGACTGCAGAGGGGGTCAATTTATGTGAACAGTTTGAACTGGCCATCAAACTTGATGGTAACGACTTGAAACCGAACATCAGGCGTCTTCATTTGGTAAGTGTTCAAAATTGCTTAAATTAGACAGACAAGATTAAGTTAGACAGGCCTATTGGTCTAGTGGTTAGTGGCCCTGACTGCTATTCCGGAGGTCGTAGGTTCGTTTCCCACCCAGGACAAATGTTTGTGTGATGAGCACGATCGTTTGTTATGTGTCTGGGTGTAATTTATCTATAACTAGCTTTTGCCCGCGGCTTCGCTCCCGCTCTGCCCTACTCTACCCTACTCTACTCTACTCTACTCTACTCTACCCAACTCTACCCTACTATACTAATAAATGAGCAGCTTTCAGTTTTTTTTACTTAACGGGTTAAAAATGTCCTTCTCCTGGTGCTAAGCTAACTTCCCACCAATTTTCAGCCAAATCGATTCAGCTGATCTCGAGTTATAAATAGTGTAACTAACACGACTTTCTTTTTAAATATATATAGATAAAAGGGGTAGTCTGCGGTGTACTGATCTAGCAAAACAAAATTAAAAAAAAAAACATTAAAATAAATACGATACATTGATAAAAAAAAAACAAAAACATAAGCTTAAAAATATATAAGTCTCTTCCTCTATCTTACTTAAAGAAATCAATTTCGTACGTGCGTAAATTAATTCCAATTTTAAGAAAAGTACTTTATTTTTCATTTTTATCTTTACAAATCGATAGGGTTTCTTGTACTGGATCGACCCTCCGCGGGATTGAAACGACAAATTTTTATTTTTTTTTATTTTTTAAATTTAAATTTTGATCGTTTTAGTCCCGTAATTTCCATGGCAACGTCACTGCGCCCTCTCCCGCTTGTGAACTAGAATTTACTGGTTTGCGTAAAGGACACACTTGTAAACGTTCCTATAAATTGCTACTTTTAAAAGTAGATTTCAAAACCAACCAAACTTAATTTTTTCTTTCTTTGGATTCTTACGTAATAAATATTAAACGGAGGGAGGAGTATATTCATATTTTTTCTTATTTATAGGAGGGAGGGGGTCAACAACTAATAAAAAAGTCTTACATAATAAATGAAGGGCTCCTTTGTTTTTGTGACGTAACATGATGGTGGTAGAAAATTATTCTGTATGGAAAGCGAAGAATAATTTTCAAATGGGACATGTGACACAATGGAACATGGACACAATGGGAAAGTACAGTGAAATATACTTACGACACAAAGTTGCATTATTTGATATAAATAATATGAGCCTGCAGCTATCAGCAGTTCTAAATTTTTAATGCAGTTATGATGCACTGGAGCCACCGACGTCAATATGATTTTAATTTCAATTGGCTTTCTATTTTAATGTAGACCATCTATATAGGGTATTATTTTAATAATTAAACTTATTTTTGTTCTTACAAGAGCAAAACATAAATTTCTACTTTATTTAAAGCAAACGTGGATTGATGTATATGTATAGACATAACGTTTAACTATTTGGCCAGTTTAAGCCGGCTATATCATGAAATGCAACCATTTCATGAAATGGTCGGTCACATCACAAAGAGATCAGTTTAGTAAGATCACAAAATTGAACACATATATAATATGTGAGTACAGCACTTTTTTAGCTAAGCGCACTTTACAGCTTCATCGGCCTCATTTTGGGGCGTTTCATCTGTAGTGTGCGATTGGTTTGCAAAACGTACGAAATATTGAAGAAGGATTATTCTAATACAAAAACACTCCCTAAAAACTCACTTTGCGTCAATCATAAGACTGAGGCAAGGCCGTGGTCACGTTGTGACCTACTTGTGCGTTGTGGTCGCAACGTGACCTGAGTGGATTGATTAAAACCAAAAGTTATGATTCGTGTATATGGATTCACTATATAACAAATAATATTGTGTTCGGCGATCTTTTATCTAAACTTTTATTCTAATATTATTAAGAGGAAAGATGTATAATATAAATAAACTCTAAAATTTTAAAATGTTTTCACCTTTTCAACTTTTATGCAGACGAGCCGCTGGCAGAAGCTAGTTTGTTAATAAAATGGTAACGAAAACAGTGTAAGGCAACAAAATATTTACAGAATACGAAATTTTTATAGACTATATGTTGTTTCAGGTTGTTACAGCCATAAGGGAAATAATACAAGCTATTGATGTGTACAAAAAACTTCCACATATATGCAAGGAGGATCAAGACGCACTTTCTAAGTTACAACTTAAAATGGCTGAGACTGAAGAGCTCAGATCACTTTTAGTGCTATTACTGCGTCATTACAATCCGAAGTATCACTCGAAACAATATCTACAGGTAATATCGACCAAGTTCTTCTCTTGAAATTAAAAATACATGAGCAAGCCATCTCTCCGTAACCCTAGCTTGTGTTTTATAATACTATATATTGTTATGCTTATACTGTGTTTCAGGATGTCATAGTTACAAACCACATATTGCTGATGTTTTTGGACAGTTCAATGAAGTCGCCGGAATACAATGGTTCCACGAATATGCTTGATCATATCAGACAGTATGTATTGATTTATTTTATTTTCTCTTTATTCACTTTCGTAAATATATATATTATATTTTTAAATATTAAAAAGACAATTTTATGTAAGTAATTATTAATATTGCAATAACCTTTCGTTTGTGTTGATAAGGACAATATTTATTAAACGAATCTTTTAAACACAATAGGCATAGACCCGTTGTAAAATCTTTCAAAAATAAGTAATTTATTAGTAATTACTAAAATTTTATTTTGCGATGTTAATTAATAGAAGTTTTTCATTTAAATGTAAAAATAATGAAGACACTGATAAAAATCTTTATTATACTCATCCAGTTTTCTAGTCCAAGTCTGTCACAACCACGATGTGACATCATTTTCTGAAAACTGCTTTGTTTACACATTCATGGTAACAGAATCCTAAAATGTGTAAACAAAGCATGTTTACACATTTTAGGATTCTGTTACCAAAATAGCAGAAAAATAAATAAGATATTATGATTGTTTATCTGTCACAGCACAGTTACTTAAAACAAGGAATTACTTATGCTACCGAATTAAAGTATGTTCACTCAGCCTAGCCAAACATATATCGTTTTAATCGATTCAGCGTTTTCGGTTAATATATTTTTTCGGACATGATCCTTTATTCATTAAAAATAACGGTGCATTTTTTTTTAAATCACTTTTTAAATTTTTTGTGAATGGCCAGATTTTTTTAGGCAACCCACCCGTGATATATTATTTAATACATTAAATTTGATATAAAATACTTTTCATCCAATAAACTGCTGGGTGAAGGTCGTTCTTAATCGTATCCTCTACTACTAGGGTCGTGTGTTTGCGGCTGGGTACTCCATCTCGTTTAGCTCTTCAATCCCCACTGGTGACAGAAGAGCTACCGAGATGGAGTGTTTGGTCGTGGATGTGAGATCTTGGCGAAATAAACGCGAGAGTGTTTATCAGATATATCCGACGTAGGTGGTTACAAGTTTAAAAAAAAAGTCTATTTCTGTAAATAGCTGCTTCTGGATGATTTTATTGACAGATATGGTTTCCAATAGGTTTGCCTCGTCTGAAATAATGTATCAGTACGGTTTGCTGCTGGAGGACTACGCTGATAACGGAGAGTTCGTCAACGACTGTGTATTCACAGTGATGCATCATGTGGGGGGAGAACTGGAAAGCTTGATCACTTTATTTCAACCAAAGATTTTGAAGACCTTTACTTCAATATGGAAATCAGAATTCGAGATTTGTGACGTAAGTTTTTTTTATCGCTAATTTTTAACTATGTAATGAAAAGAGACAGCGGTAGGTAAACATATTCCCTCTGCCTGTAAAAGGGTTAAATGTTAATATTTGACCTGATTAGAATTAGAATTTCACATCAATAGGCACAATGTAATTTTTACTGCGCTTGTAGGGCATCAAAGTAGTTCTAAGTATATACTAATAATTTTTTTTCAAGGGATCCGTACCTAAGTCGGCGAGAACGGAACCCTTATAAAATTACTTTCTTGTCCGTCTGTCGAGAACTTTTTCTCAGAAACGCGTAGATGTATGAAGCTAAAATGGATATCAAAGTATTTGATATCAATTTGCTACCCCAAGCAGGAGTCAAAAAATCAAACTTCTAATTAATATAATGTATCTAATATTCCACAATTGTCACAAAACGCCGTCAAGTCCCAAGCAAAACAGCTTGTGTCATGAGTACAAGACAACTGATAAACATAATGAGTGGTCATTCAAGTATTACGCAAGCACTACATGGGGGTGGCGGGTGCTTTGCTTATTTTTGGTGACGTGGGAGATGGGAGGGTCTGGATGGTGATTAAGTCAGCAGTACCTATATATTTTTTAGATTTTTAAGAGAACGATGTCGATTTTTCAAAATCAAACGAAAGTGACCATATGCTCATCACTGAGCAGCAAACATCCAATGTCATTGAAAGTTTAAAGATATGGATTCATGTGTCACTGATGCTGATAATTTGAATTAATATGCCAAAATAAAAGTTGTATTTTTAAGTTTCTCTCTTTCAAGCCTATTTCTTATTTTTAGACCTGTAACTTTTGCTCACTAAATTAACTAATAACGAAACCAGAGTACGAGGGGCATTCAATAAGTACCTAGCCTCATCGCCAGAGGGCGCTGTAGTTTCAAAAGAGTTTTACCACAGTGTAGCACATTCTTTTTTCAAATTTTCATTCCAATCCCTTCATTTGTTTTAATTTGACAACTTAAGGAAGCGAACGTGTCGATCGGTTTTACAAAAATGGAAAAAGAGCAATATCGTTCGGTAATTCGATTTCTATTTTTGGAAGGGAAAACGCGCATCGAAATCAAAGAGCGCTTGGATGCTGTGTACGGTGACTCTTCTCCATCGATGGCCACCGTCAAGAATTGGTTCAACGAGTTTGCACGTGGCCGTACGTCGGTTTTTGATGAACCACGTCCAGGTGCACCGAAAACAGCTGCTACGGAGGAAAACATTAAAAAAATCCATGATCTCGTATTGGCAGATCGCCGATTGAAGGTTCGGGAGCTAGCTGAGACTGTAGGCATTTCAGAAGGAACAGTGCATCATATTCTTCACGAGGAACTCGGCATGAGAAAGCTGTCGGCGCGATGGGTGCCGCGTTTACTCACACCGGAAAACAAGCGCAACCGTGAGACCACATCGGAGACGTGTTTGGCTCTGTTTAAGCGGAATCCAGCGGAGTTTTTGCGTCGTTTTGTGACCGTCGAAACTTGGATCCACTGGTACACACCAGAGACCAAGGAGCAATCAAAACAATGGATCCAGACCGGGGAACGTGCTCCAAAGAAGGCGAAAACTGTAAAATCTGCCGGAAAAGTTATGGCCACCGTTTTCTGGGATTCACAAGGTGTGATCTACATCGATTACCTCGAGAAGGGTAAAACAATTACAGGGCTTTACTATGCCGATTTATTGGGCCGATTCGACGCCGAATTAAAGAAAAAACGACCCCATCTGGCGAAGAAAAAAGTGCTGTTTCACCACGACAACGCACCGGTTCACACGTCTGCCGTTGCCATGGCCAAATTGGTCGAATTACGCTACGAATTGCTGCCCCATCCACCGTATTCTCCAGATTTGGCCCCTTGTGACTTCTTTCTGTTTCCTAATCTGAAAAAATCACTCGCCGGGAATAGATATGGATCAAATGAGGAGGTCATCGCCGCCACGGAGGCCTATTTTGCAGAGTTTGACAAAAACTATTTTTCGGACGGGTTAAAAAAGTTGGAGCATCGCTGGGCTAAGTGTATCGAACTAAAAGGAGACTATGTTGAAAAATAAATTGCCACTTTTCCAAAATTTTCGTTTACTTTTTGTAGGCTAAGTATTTATTGAATGACCCTCGTACATTGAAAAATGCATGTAGGTACCAGTGTTTACGTAAGCATGGGGGGAGGGGGAGAGAACTTTGCTTACTTTTGCTGACAAGGGGGAATGGGGGGTCAATATTTGCTAAAAATCTGCTTACGTGATACTTGAACGACCCCTTATATATTTCTGAATACATGCATATTACAAATAAATTACATCCTGATACAGAACAAATGATCGTGTTCATCACACAAACTTTTATCCTGGGTGGGAATCGAACCCACGACCTCCAGTCCTCCGCTCCGTCAGGGCCACTAACCACTAGACCAACGGGCCGGTAAATGAACACAATCCAAAGATAAGGCATGTGCATATTTTGACACTCGCCAGAAAATCAAAACTTAGGGGGTTCTTTCCGTTGACCTATAATCCTAAAATTTGGCATGAAGCAAGGTTTCAAAGCACAAATATAGGGAAAAGTTTGGAGACTGTAAATTTATCGTTCTTAAAAAAGAAACACTTTTTGTGATTCGGAAAAACCTTCCAGATTCGATTCAGTAATTCTAAGTAAGTTTTTAAGTTTGTACGGAACCCTTAGTGCACGAGTCTGTTTCGTACGTGCCCGTTTTTTTCATATGCTCCTGCCATATCTCTACTAGTAGGTACCTCCTCAATGGAAAATAGACATTGTGACGTTTACAAATAGACTCTAGTTTAATGAATTGATTGTGCGTCTCATGATCTCTTTTAATCCTAATCTCAATTCTGGTTTTAAGGTTTTCAATTTGTTTTAGGATTGGTCTGACCTCATCGAGTACGTGATAAACACTTTTATCAAAAAACCCCATTCTTTACAAAGTCGTATGTCAATTGAGGATTTCGATGAGGTTAAGATCGTGCAAAAGCTGACCATCGCTCCAGCGACACAAGCCAAACCAGAAACCACTGAGGCCGATGATATGAAGAAACCTACTGACAGTAGTGCAAGTTGTACCTCTAAAGGAAAGGTGGAGTCAAGGTAACACATCATTATTTCTTGTGTTCAGATATTCGAACTTACAATCATTTCTTAGGTATTTCCATAACTTACATCACTTTAAACTATTGTGTAATGCTATAGGTGGACGGAAGATGAGCTATCGTCATTAAGTTGGAATTACATGCAGTGTAGTGCTCTGCCTGACGTTGTCGGAGAAATCATCACACTGTATAAGGAAGATGGTATTATTAAATCGAGAGATTCCGTTATCAAGGAGCTTTATACGCAGAATCTTATAAACAAAGAAGATTACGATAAATATGTGAAAGGAGAAACTGACAGGAATATCAAAACTGTACAAGTTATGAAGGAGATGAGAGACGATGAAATAAATAAGCTTTGTGAACAGCTCACACAAGATGGAAAGTCCAAGTTTTTGGATTGGGTACAAAAAATATTGTTGGAAACCTGTTCCGCTAAGATATATTTTGATAAATTGTCAAGTAAAAGCGAAAGTGAAAATAACGCTGATAAAAATAAAACAAAGTTGGCCACATTGAAGAAATCCAACGATTTGCACATACTGTCTCCAGTCTCATATCACTCCCTTCGTAAGTTTTGTTTTTGGATTAGACTACCATATTATCTTGTGGGGTGTTAATGGGTGTTTTAGAATCAACATGATGATGATGTTGCCATGGCTACTTCAGCTTTTCAGCCATGATATGTTCACTTAAGAATTACATAACCTGAAAGTTGTGTATATGTTCAAGATATTTCAAGGCTTCGTAAAATGGTATCTACTTACTTGTAGATGTAACAGCTGTTTGATCTTGGCTCTGAAGTAAAACCTAAGATTTCCAGAGTGAATGCCAGTAAAACTGGCAAATTAATGATTAATTATCACAGAGCACTCATGCTTTAGCACTGGTTTGATCCAAGACCAACAAGACTAAACAACTGTAATTCGGGTTTATTACTAGGTTCAATTCCATGAATAAAGAAAACGTTATTATAAAATGAAGTTTATCACTAGTTTCTGAACTATCTACATTAGTGAAGTTAAACCGCCGAAGCCCAATTGTACCAACTTCGGTATTAATCTTATTTGGAAAAATGAATAGCTGTTCTTAGTCTCGCTAAAACTCGAGATCGGCTGGACCGATTTGGGTAATTTTGAACTTGAAATATTCGTGATAGTCCAGGAAAGGTTTAAACGGTGAGAAAAAAAAAATCTATGTGAAAAAAAATCAAATACAACGCCATCTCTTATTAAAATATGTCATTTTGAAATGAATTATGCTGGTTCTGGTAGATGGCGTTATCCTCATCTGGCGCGTAGGCGGTACGAAGTTTGCCGGTTTAGATAATAATAATATATTTGTGGTTAGCTTTGATTATTATCGTGTGTTATTCCATTTAAAAATCGTTAAAAATGGATATAAATATACGATATAATATTTTAATACCGTAAGCGGCGTATTACAAAAAAAAAATGCTTTAGTAGGTTTGATTTAACACCAAAAGATTCTGGTTTGTTACAGTCAACTGTGTTCTTATTACAAAATTAAGACTATTCGAGGATCTGGTTGTACTTGTACTATAAAGAGACTGTGGTTTCAATAATATCCACAGGTATGAAACAGAAATGGCATTCTTTCATTCATTCATACGGTGAGACCGTATGAATGATGAATGAGAGTAGGGTAGAGTTAACGGGATAAAAAATCCTATGTCCTCCTCCTAGGTTCTAAGCTACCTTCCCACGAATTTTCAGCCAAATCGGTTTAGTCGTTCTCGAGTTATAAATAGTGTAACTAACACGACTTTCTTTTATATGTATAGATATAGACAGACACACAATAACAATCAAAACTAACCACAAATATATTAGTATTGAAGTTGGTACTATAGGTTGGTACTACGGGTTTCGGCGGTCTAAGATAGTGCATAAACTAGTGATAAACTTAATTTTTTTTTACTATCACACAACGCCGTTTAGCCTCAAGCTCAGCATATTTGTATAATATACATACATGTTATAGATAAATTACACTCAGACACAGAACAAATGATCGTGCTCATCACACAAACATTTGTCCCGAGTGGGAATCGAACCCACGACCTGTGGCATAGCAGTCAGGGCCACTAACCACTAGACCAACAGGCCAGTCAAATTATATAATAATGTTTTCATTAGTCTTGGTATTAAACTCAGTAATAGTCCCGGAACTACGCTTAGATAGCGTTTTGGACTATGAGGGCTTAAGTTTTACTGGATAATCCTAGGATTTATCATAATTTAGCTTAAATAACAACAGTTTTCATTAGAAGAGCTAAGAGAGCATAAAAATGTACGAATAGAAATTTTAATTTTGACTATTTAAAGAGACTTTTCAATTGGCAAAGTTTCAAGGAGTGAAAGCGAGAAATACGAGTATTACAATGTGGAATTAATTCTGAAATAATAATATGAAATAAAAAATGGTAATTTAAAAAACTAAAAAACCCGACTGCTTTTCTGAGCATTCATGAAAAAGCCCTAAAACAAGAAAGTCGTTGTAGCAGTCGGGACCCATTACATCATAGATCTACTGACTAGACGGCTGACTTTCTAGAATGGGTCCCGACTGCTACAAAGAATTTCTTGTTTTAGGGCTTTTTCATGAATGCTCAGAAAAGCAGTCGGGTTTTTTAGTTTTTTAAATTACCATTTTTTATTTTTTACTTTTTTTATTTTTTACATTTTTTATTTTATTTTTTTACGATTCACTTTCACAGTAATTACAAATCTAACGACACCTCGCAAACTAAAATCCATCGAGCCGTTCAGGCCATAGAGCGTGCCAAATATTTGAATTTGGCGCCAAAAATCCGCCATTTTGTTTTTTTTTTTTTATTTTGATATACCCAGTGTCACTCTCACAGTAAATACGAATCTAACGACACCTCTCAAGCTAAAATCCATCGAGCCGTTCAGGCTGCAGAGCGTGCCAAACAATTATACATACATACATACATACATACATACATACTCTCGAAAAACATAACCCTCCTTCTGGCGCAGTCGGGTAATTAGGAACTTACCACTTACAATATTCACCCTATGAAAGATTGCCATTGAAATTAAAATTCAGTCTACAGAATATAAATTAATGTTACATATGTTTTTAGTTCTCAATCAATCCGTGCCATTGGTGCCGTGGAACTGCAAGCAAGCATCTGTTTGTAAAGATTTGAAGTTTCTGCAGCTTCTTCATAAGTTGGGATTCCACATGCCGGTGGATTCTGGGAAAGTTTTCATTCGGATTCCCCAGTTTTGGTCTTCTGATTTTCTGTATGACGTAGCAGGAAAAATTTCGCCGATAGATAAATGTAAGTTTTTTTTTATATTGATAATTACTGAATTATAACTATATCTTAATCTTAAACGAAGTCAAACAAAAAAGTAACAAAATCTCATTTTTATACGTAATTAAAAAATGATGGTCTACTAACTTTTTTATCATCAATAAATGTATAAAATAGAGAAATCATCTAACTTGTGTAACTTGACCTCGAGTAATCCTACAAATTTTTTGCTATGGTATGTTATGTTATGTTGTTGTTTTTATTCCGAAGTATATTTTTTTTGTCCCTAAAAAACCTCTCAATCCCTTTTACCAAATTAGCGATATCTTTTTTTTTTTGAAAAGTATGAGTAATTAAATGTTATATTTTTACGTATTTTACAGCTACACTTAAGTTCTCTGTAAATGATATTTCGGACAGCAGCATTTCAAAGTCAATGCAACAAGAAAGTTTACCATTGCTACCCGAAAACACAAAAGATATCACTATGATGGAGAGTCCGGAAAATTTCTATCAAATACACAAACAAAAACACCTTGCTACTATGGTTAACTTCACACCAATGTGAGTATATTTCTTGTCCTATATTCGTTTTCGTTAGTTCACATGATGTTGCTTGAGGCTAGTTGTTTGTGTAGCGGCACGAAGCTGCGGGATGTATTCGAATTCTCTCGCTGAAATGTGTACCTTTTTGTAAAGCTCTGATCGCTATCTTAAAAAGTGAACGCCTCTCAGCGTTGCGTGTCAGTGTTGGCTGACCCTTAGGGTGTCACTCTTCATTCTTAACAACTTTTACTTCAGTTACTTTTATTTAATCGAGTTATGCGAATTTAAATGTATCGAGCTGCTGTTTTTTTTTTTAAGCTTTTCGTTTAGCCCTATAGTAAAAGTTGTTTGTAATTTATGAGTACAATTATCTCTTAGAACGGTTTTAGTTAATTTATTTGAAAGATTTCTTATATGTCATAGCTAAATCATTCAATAATAATTGATCATTTCATAATGTGATCAGCCATTTTATAACATGGTTGCATACGGCTAACTAAACTGGCCAGATTGTTTAAACGTTTCTGTTTAATTATATATCAATCCACGTTTGGCTATATCATTAATTCGGATTTCTATGGTAATAGGGGGAGGTCTGCTGCTCGCGTACGTAGGATTTACCATCTATTCGTAGACTTACCATACTCGTCTCCCACGGGTGGTACTAAACGAGCAACAACGCCGAGTCTCGGGCGGCGGTAAGGGGCAGTGAGGGACTAAATAACCTCAATAATACGCTGTGCGCTGTGTCCTCGTGAAGGCAATTGGTGACAGCGACCTCTCGCACGGGGCCCTCGTTCAGGCTATGGTCCGGAACGAGGAGGAATGGCAGGCGGTAGCCTTCTTCTTATTCAAAAAATGTTAGCGAAGGAGGAGACCGCACGCGTGAAGGAACGAAAATCCTCACGCCTCGGCTGCCGAGACCCCGACCCCGACTACCAGCCACGGTAGACGCGGGCTTGCTGACGTCGAACAATGGGTAGCTCGCTGTCAGGCAGTCCAGTAATCGACCCGACTTAGGGCCAATTTCACCAAGAAACTAATCACGATTATATAAAATTAAACGCAGTTTGAGCGCCTAATCGAGATTATAGCTTCATTTTGCGTTTCACCGCTATGAATTAAACCTAGTTTAGCTAAACTCAGTTTCAATTCTTTTGTTGTCGCCCATGTTACGACACGGTTCTTTAAACTAGATTACCCTGAGCTCAGTTTAGTTGAACTGAGTTTTTATATTGAATGGTGAAATCAGCCCTTAGCCACAGTCGTCGACAGCGTGTAGTTATCCACGCGCTCCTCAAATAGATGTCAGCAAACCGTAGGAGCCCAGCTGGGCCGATGCCCACTAATAACAGGGAATTATCTGAAACCCGTAGTCCTAGTACGCAAAGGACAACTAAAGGACACGGGTGTGGTTTTAGTCAGTAAAAGTATGACACGCCTAGACCGCGAGAAGTCATTGGAAGAATTTCTGCCTTAAAAACTATTTTACTATAATTATTATCAGTCATGTTGACCATTTTTACTAAACCAAGACTATTAATTATTATGCAACCGCACGTCCACTCTAGACTCTGTAGCTCTGTAGTAACAATTTGACTTAACAGGATGGGCGGTTTTCGCCTGCACCTAATCAGCCGCATAGCACGAAATCTTGCTGTTTCGTGTAAAATTCAATTATAATGACGGTCTGATGATTGTTAGTGGTTTAGAGGAATTTATAGCATTCCTTTTTTGATTCGTATTTTTTAAATAAAATTTACTCAAAACTAAACATCGAATTGCAGTCTTGTAATAAATACATAAATGAATATAAATTCTGTTTCAGGCCTGGTTCTGCGTTCAACTCGGATGGTAGTGATGTCGAAAAGCACAACTGGTTGGAACTGGTACAAAAGTCTCAAGAGTACAAAATAGCGATGAACTTGAATAGGTAAAGAGAATCAGTGCATATGCTTATAAAGTAAATTAATTGAAATTAATAATTATTAACTTCCAAATTAATGCATAATGCGCTCGCAGTAGCAGTGTTACAATAGTAACAGAATATAACTTATATTATTTCTCGATTAGAAATTAGTCTTATTTGAGATCATTTTATTTCTAATGTGCCTGTTTTTCGATTAACTCGTTAAAAAAAATCTAACTTTTTAGTAGCATCATTAAAAATGACGAGGACGCTGGGTCGGACATAGTGATGCACCTGCCCGTGAAGGACGCAGTAGTATCAGTGCCGCCGCTGTTGCTAGCCGCGCCGGTGTCCATCAGCTCCACCGCAACCATCACCAACACCACCTTCCCCGGTGCCGCCCTCATGATGCCCACCATCATGAGCATCAAACAAGAATCCACGCACTTTAATTTGCCTGTCCCTGACTCCGAACATTTTAGGTATGATACGGATTTAACTTTCTATCCTTTTAATTTCATCAGCTCTACTTGTCCCACTGTTGGATATAGACGTCCCTATCCTCAAAGGCGTTTAGCTCCCTCTATAATGTACTTGTCTTTTCTTCTTCGGCAAATCTGTCAGGAACGAGTTCAGGGGGGCTAAAAAGGCCACTTTAGTAGATCTGCATTCGGATAATAATATGAATCATGGCAAAAATCGCAAAATGGTCACTAATTGGCAGTTCATATTGTTATACGTTTAAAACAATATTCATATTAGGTATGATATGAATATTGTTTATCTGAAATTTAAATTGCGTGTACGTGACACTACATAGCATACCTAGTCATAAAAAAATATTATAAGTTTTTTTTTTTAATTTATATAAATAGTGCTTGACTGCGATCCCACTTGATGTTAAGCAGTGATCAATCGTTGATGGTGAGGCGCACTAGTTTATTAAGAGCCTATTCACTCTTACCTTGAAGACACCTAAATTATAATCAATATAAGTATTTTGAATCAGATTTACCCTATTGGCGGGCGGCCAGTTCACATTGTTTGTGCCACCCGGCCGTGCTTCTTCAGCACGCTGCACGCACGGTCGAGTTATCCCCGAAAAGTGGGACAGAGCCTGTCCTGCACGGGACATTTAATTTCAAAATCGGAACATCTTGCAACGGTTAGGGTACACGTTGTTATTTAGAAGCGCAAGTCAATTAATAGTACATTGTTACCCTAGGGGTGAAAGTAACTGACAAATTAAGTCTTTAACCCGAGGTAAACACTGTGCTTATCATTATGAATAAAAGGAAAATTAAAATCTTGAGTCGTCGTCAAAGGTCGTTGTATGATATTCAGTCATGCTTCTTTTGATTTATGCCGTAAAAGGTTTCCGACTCCTGCTTCCTCCATCCTTAACTGAATCTGATGAACTTATCGTGTAATTACAAAATCTTTTATAGCAGAGATTTAGTAAAGTATAAAAAAAACTCTACAACTCGAAAAAAAAAACAATAAAGATTGTATCGCCATTTTCGCACCTATTTAGCTGTTTTTTCTGTAGTCAACCGGCTATTCAGCCATAATTTTTCATTTTTAACCGACTTCGAAAAGGAGGAGGTTCTATGTCCGGCTGTTTTTTTTTTATGTATGTTCACCGATATCTCGGTCAATTGTGTACCGATTTCGAAAATTTTTGTTTTGAATGAAAGGTTATACTTCCGAATTGGTCCCATAAAAATATCTTTTTGATCTGATGATGAACTTCGAAGATATAGGACGAAACTCTTCAAAAAATCATAACAGAACTGTCGTTTGTATATGTTTATTTGTCGATATCTCGGTCAATTGTGGACCGATTTTGAAAATTTTTGTTTTGATTGAAAGATTATACTCCCGAATTGGTTCCATAGAAATTTTGTTTTGATCTGATGATGAACTTTGAAAATATAGAACGGAACTCTTCAAAAAATCATAGCAGAACTGTCGTAACAAGTAGATTGCTTTGTTTATACATGTAGTCGGTGAGTGACTGAAGGAAGAAGAGGAGGGGATACATAGAACTCATCTGATGTCATTATCCGGTATTAGGTAAGAACCGGAATTCTTTAATAAATCCATGTATCCTAGCCGTGTTTGGTATTATTAGAATTGTCATGATGATTTGATGATGGAACCAAATGGCTAAAAGGTATCTGTTTAAGTTTGACTGAGGGGTACTACAACTAAAAAGTGTGAAATAAAAAACTTTCTATAATAGTTTAGTCTCTTTGTTTTTAAACACCGACTTCCGAAATCAAAGTTATTTTGCACTTTTTTGTGTTATTTTCATTGAAGTCGGTTGTATTTTATTTATCAGTGAAAAAATGGTAAAAAAAATCTCAAATCTATTTTAGTTTTAAATAAAGAATTGAAAGTGAATTATAATTAAGTCATTTAATAAAATATGTAATTATTTTTATGTTATTTCAATTGTACCTACGTCGCAAAGAGGCTGTAGAAAAAAGTTACGACATAGTTAAATACATACATTCTCTTTGGTGCAATAGAAATGAGAAAATATAACAGGTTTGTTTTTTTTTTTTAAATAATTTGACAGCTGTCAGTTGAAAGTGATTCTCCCTAGGGTTGAAAAGTATTACTTTCAACCCGCTTCTCAGGCAACTTCAGACCTACTTTCTGACCATGAGTAATGAAAAATATTATTTTGCTATTTAATTTGGTTCAGAAAGACAATCAGTAAATTATTTCCTCGTAAATGCCACAAAAAGCAATTATGGCTACAGTTAATGGCCTACAGTGTAATCGTTATTGTCATGTTGTATTTTCTTTTTATCTTTATTAGATATAGCAACAATCAGCGCTACTGATGGTATCAAGACAAATGAATAATATCTCATTTGTTGATGTCTATCAGGCCGTGACGGCTTGGTACAGAACAAATAAAATGACATTCACTTAAAAAAAAAAGTATTACCCTCCTTCTAGGGCAGTCAGTTTACAAGAACATACAGTGATTGATTACGTAATTAATTGATGAATATAATTTTTCCCAGTGTGTGTGAGACGGCATCTGTCGCTTCCGACCTGACTCGGATGTACGTGTCGGACGAGGATGAGAAGCCCGAAGCAGTGCGACCGATCATCAAGGTTGACCCTATCGTTGACGAACAATGCGGTGATTTGGACGAAGACAATTCAGGAAAAAGACAGCGAGTGAATTTCTTTTCTCCTTTTTAAATTTTGTAAATCGTAATAGTTAAGTTATTTTTAGTTACTTCTTGACATTATGTTGCAAATCAAATGTAGCACAGTATTTCATTATCGTATTTCATATATTTGGTTTCCAGTTCTGTTGTTACCATTCATTGCGTTTTGCTAATAAATAGAAAATATTATACATACGTTACATAAATCTAAGAAAGCTTTTATTTAGTTTGTTAGTTGATAGTTTTATAAGAGCGTGGAATGGTATTTGTCAGACGGTGTAACTGTAACCTAATTAGGAATTATACAACTTAATCATTGTGAAACATTTGTCTTGCAAAAGGATTACACCTTACCTTCAACACATTTAGTACTTTGTGCATTCCGAAGTTTTAAGCTAGTAAATTAATATTTGTATGACGATTAATATTAAAAAATAATGTAGGTATTTGTGTCGTCTTGCTGTGAAGGGTATTTACATACGCTGTCTTTGCATAAGTTCTCTTAGGATAACATTTTTATTAGATGTGATAATAATGAAAATGAAAAATAAAATATATTCAATATCATTCTATTTTGTAATAATTTATTGAAAAATTAACAACGCCATACCTACACATCTAACAACAACAACAGAATACCTAACGAATTAAAGTAGACATACAATGATACTACTGTTTGAACACGCCGCTCATACAAGTCACACTCACAATACAGTATTTATGTACAGGAAATAAACGTAAAACTATTATATAACAATCCAGTCAGGTACGTTCCCACAAACTTTTATATAATATAGATTTTAATGGTACTTAAAAGTATTGAGCCCAGCACTATCTCCGCTGGGGATTTTCTGAAGGTAATCCTTTATAGCTTGTTCATAATTTCTGGATTCAAAAGATTCAGCATCATTCCCGCCAGTATTTCCATAATAGCTGTTTGATGGTGCTCCGTAAGAATTACCAGAGGATCCCTCTGACGAATAGCCACCACTGTATGGTGCAAAACTTTGGCTGTGACCAGAGTTTCCTCCTCCATTATAGGATTGAATTTCAGGCCCGTAAGAATCTTCGTCTGCAGGTCCGTCACGGGAATGTGCTTCTTGCACCTGGTAAGAACTGCCGGGATAGTGGCTCTGGCTTCCTTGGCTGCCGAGGGCTTCATGTCCGTGCACTTTAGGAGGAGATTCAACGTGAGGAACCTTAACTATCTGTGGCACGGGCACGGGGTAAGGCTTGTTAATGTGGACGGGGTAGGGTACTTTTTCAATTACTTTCACTGGGTATGGCACTGGAACCTTGACAGCTACAGTCTTCGTGATTTTTACGACTCTAACGGGGGTTTCAGGAATTTCGACGTGTTCACCGAGAATTTGTAATTCAGTTTCATAGTTTTCCACAGGTATAGTTTGGACGTGGTGTGAATGATGTGATGCAAATCCATAGTAAGAGCAGCAAAGCAATATTATTAATTTCTGAAAGAACAAATAAAACTTTAGTAAAATAACTTTAAGAAAGAAACTAGCAGTTCAGTAATTATCTACCTAAACCTACTTATCCATATACAAAACAGTTCATTTCACATGTTCTCAAGGAAAGTTAACCCCCAAAAAAAAAAATTGTCGCGAAAATGTTCTATAACATTAATAGGTATTAACAATAAATTATTATAGCACTAAGAGCGTATGTAAATTATGTAAATAGTAAAAAAAAAATCTAAATAAATATGACATAATATCACGTTAGTTTTTCCGAATGATTAAGCAGAGATTATTTACCATACGTGTTACCATTTGCCGGTTATGTTTCAGTCATGGAACTTAACAAAAAAACAAAAAACATGTCTCCAATATGGGATCAGGGGGGTGAGCATCGACCGGGACAAATCCAGACTCCGAAATGTTAAATGAATTTAAAGGGATAGTGATGTAAAACTGGTAACAGTGGCTGTAAGTGTTATAGTCTACAACTACTTACATTGTCAACGGTAAACGTTTTTGTCCTGGCCTACGTAACACCCAGTGTAATAAAACAGGAAGTAGGTAATTATTATGTAAGAAGTTGTATAAGATTTCATTGACAAAAAAGAGCGCAATCGTGGAATGAGAGCAATTGAATATTTACTAACCGGTATTTCCATTGTCGTACAAGTGTGCGTCTGCGGCGCAGTTAAAAAACTACCGAATGGCGAGTCAGCTTAGTGGCTTATATATCGCACATTCTCTCTGGCCGAGAGACAGGCTTACGTTCGACACTGCGATCGTCCAATTACTTTCTTCAGCAAGCTAGAGAAGTGGTCAGACTTGCAGTAGGTACTTAATGATGACCGTATTTGAGTGCTATTTATATCGTGAATATTTTTAAAACGTTTATTTATTTATTATACACTTTATTGTACATACATATTAAAATAAACAAAGGAAAACCATTTAATTAAAGCACATACAATGGGCGGCCTTTTTTTTGGCGGTTTAGATCTTTTAAAATATCAATAGTACTTACTATTTTTAACGTCTTAACAGTCGTAAGCAAAATAATATTACATCTACAGGCCTACATTACTGTCAGTGCAGTGGCAACCAAAATGTTATTTCTGAATGTCGTAAAAACTGTTCGCGGCCAGCTGCTACCTACAGAAAAAGCACTTTTCCATTATGGGATGACAATTTTGTAGTAGCTAGTTTTATTGTTGCACATTAGCACAGTAGGTACGTAGGTATTACTGGTAAGTATGTTCTCGTACCTACCCTATACCTACTCCTAGCAAGAAAAGAAAAAGTATCTACTTGGTATTGCTCACTATATTGATACCAGACATAGGTATAGCTACCTATCTATTACTCATTGGCGGTATGTATTTATCTAAATGTGGCCCAAGATCTAAACGCGAGCTTACCAATTTGGTTTCAGGCCCGAGGGCTTTTTTTTTAATTTATTTAATGGGCTTTGTCGACCTGGGGGCTTACTCTCGAGTTTAATTCCGATCAGTCGACATTGGAATTGTGACGTTAGGTACTCTTGAATTCGATGGTAGTGCCAAATTGCGTGACCTTTTTGGGAAACTAAGTAAAATGAGAATTGGGCTTGGCGTGTGGTCACGCAATTTTAAACCAATTTGGTCTCATTATCAGTAATTGAGTGGTTCAAATCTTATCTTTGGGGCCCACTCGCAGTCAGTTCGATCCAATGAGGATTTCTCAGAATGGTGTGAGTTGGCTGCGGGTGTTCCTCAGGGTGGCATCCTCTATCCTCTTCTCGGTTTTTATAAATGTTCTCAATTAGGTCCTAACTCGAATTATCATCTCTATGCTGGCGACTTGCAGTTATATCGTCATTGTAAAGTAGACGAACTCACTGAAACTGTGGCTGCCATTAACAATAATGTTGGTGGCACACAGGGTTGGAAAAAAGCAGTTTTTATTTTTAATTTTATTAAACAAACAGTTCAAGTTATTTTAAACAAGTGTTAATTCGCCATACTAAATTAAATTAGCCTGCCACCATGGGATCTGGAGGCAACAGTCCTTGCACGCATGTACGATCTGCGCGTGGAGATGCAACGCCGGGGTGAATCCCCGCTGGCGGACAGAGTTCCGGCGAGATCTCATGGTGAAATGGCGAGAACGACTGTCGCAACCCTGTGCTGGGCACGCCAAGATTGAGGCGGCAGGGCCCCTCTTTGAGGCGTGGCTGGAAAGACCTCACGGCGTCGTGACCTTCCGCATGGCGCAGGTACTAACCGAACATGGCAAGTTCGGGCCGTACCTGTACAAGATCCGTGCGGAGGTGACGCCCGGGTGTTGACACGGTGGAGCACACGGTAGAGGTGTGCCCCGCTTGGGAATAGCATCGCCGTGTCCTCGTGAGGGCGATCGGTAGCAATGATGTCTCGCGCCGAGCCTTGGTTCAGGCCATGGTCCGGAGCGAGGAGGAGTGACAGGCGGTCGCCTCCTGCGAAGCAGTAATGCTAGCAAAGGAGGAGGCCGACGCTCAGGCATCAGGCAACGGCGCTCACGCCGCAGCCGCCACCATAATTCCGATCCAAATTTACGGCCACCGTAGGCGCGGGCTTGCGGGCGGCGGGCAATGGGTAGCTCGCTGTCCGCTGATGTGAGTAAGATAGGGTCCTTTTATAAAAACTACTTTTTCTTACTAAAGTTAATCTTGCGCAATTTCATTTTCTACCGCTCATAGACTATGCGGATGTCTGTTTCCTAGATGCTACGGAGGTACTTTTAAAGAAACTTGAATGACTGAAAAATTTGCATCAGCTGCTAGCTGCAAGCTACACATGTACTATTTCATCTCTATACTAGACGTCCTGCACAATCCTATAAAACCTTCTTGAACGCTTTGAGTATCTCATCCCGAGGGGTAAACCCTGTTGCACTACCTCTTCTCTTCTGCTTCATACTCCGCGTCATATTTCCAGCCGTTACGATGGTTCCTTATTTTCTGTAACTGCAGTGCGTCTCTAGAACTCTCTGCATATGCGTCTCTGGAATTCTCTGCATGATGCTTCCGAATTGGTCCCATAGAAATATTGTTTTGATCTGATGATGAACTTCGAAGATATAGAACGGAACTCCTTAAAAAATCATAGTAGAACTGTTACCAGTAAAATTGCTTTGTTTATACCTTCATGTAGTCTGTGACTGACTGAAGGAGGAAGAAGGGGAGGGAATATAATAGAACTGTTCTGATGATGAAGCTGGAAGGTAGGTAAGAACCGGAATTACGTAATAAATCAGTGTATTCTAGTCATGTTTGGTATTATTAGAATTGTCATGATGATTTGATGATGGAACCGAATGCCGGAAGGTATCTATTTAAGACTGGCTGAGGGGTACTTACCTATTTCAACTAAAAAGAGTGAAATAAAAAACTTTTTACAAAAAAATACAACTAACTTCAAAAAAACACAAAAAAGTGCAAAATAACTTTAATTTCGGAAGTCGGAGTTAAATAAGGAAGAGACTAAACTATTATAGAAACACCGACTTCCGAAATTAAAGTTATTTTGTAAATTTTTGTAAAAAGTTGTTTTTTCATTATCCGACGACCCGTTTAGCGCAGTGGTTTAGAGCGCCGGTTGAGATGCAAGGGTGGCGGGTTCAATCAAACATAAATATAAGTAATTAAGTACGCAGTATGGACATTTATTTATTTGTCGGTTGATCAGTGTGCATTTCTCTTCTCACACTTCGCCACTTTTTAGAGTCATCAAATAAGCATGAGCACCCATGAGGTTTTCTAAAAGCCGGCGCCCCTGATGATACTGCGAGCGCCATCACTTCTTTTCGCTTGTACGACTGATATTTTATCATATCATGGTAAGGCCCCTGGCCACCTCCCGAGCGATAGTAGGCTGTGAATATGGTTCTCGAATATATTACAAAAATAAAAAAAAAAAGAAAGGAGGACGAAGTCTAAAACAAATAGTGAAAAGTTAAAACTCAAAACGGTTAAAATAAATCTTTAGCAATGATATCCACAATTCATATCTGAACTTTTGCTAGAGATTTGCAATACGCCTAATTCCACATTTCCTGGAAACATTCCCGATACCAGCACAATTTCATATCCAATTTCCTCTGGCATTATGTAGGTACGTAGCGCAGGTAGGTAGGTTCACAAAACTCGTAAAGCTTTACCACACTGTGGCTTTACGCTGCGCAGCAGTAGGTACGTTGTAACCTACAAGAATTCGATGAGTGTATTTAAAGGCACGCATGCAAGCTAAGTGGGTACTCCTATGCGGTAATGCTATTGTTTAAACCTAAGCGGATATCTTTAAGGCCGTGGCTAGCGAATCTATTTTTTTAACTGATTTCCGGCTGCGGGGAGGGATGTGTTTGCCGCTGTTCTTACGCCGCTTTCGTGGTGATAGGTACCTGTTTCGCAAACGAAGCCAAAAGATACATGAATACGTGTAGTGTAGTGCGGTATGGCAATAGCAATACCACAATACTGGTTCCGCCTGTTTCGCTTTAGCCGCGGAACTCGATACAAAATATTCAGCGGGATAGGGACCATTCATTACGTAAGACGATTTTTACTAGTTTTAAACCCCCCCCCCCACCCCTTAAATAAGAAAAATAATTATGAGAATAGTCCGACCACTCCTCCTCCCTGTTTAATACCTAGTTATTACGTTAGAATCTAAAGGAAAAAATGAGTATACGTTTGGTTGATGTTTATTTTTATAAGTAATAATTGATGGGTCATCGACGTATATTCATATAACTAGCTGAGCCCGCAACTTCGTTCGCGTGAACGACGAAACTTATCAATGAGTTTTTTGTTTAAAGTGCTATTTGTATAGAACGTTATCTATCGAGCATACTTACCGGTATTAATACTTCTGTCTCGGCGCGGGCCTTTTGTGGTAATTACAATAGAAATGGGTGACGTAACCTGCGACAAACTTATTATTTGCGGTTGGTACATTAATCGGGCTTAGGGATCGAACCGCAAAATTAAGTTTGTTTTTTATTGCATATACTTTTCCGGGATAAAAAGTACCCTGTGTGGTGCCCAGGATATTAAAGAATAATTATACCAAGTTTCATCGTAATCCAACCGGTAGTTTTTACGTGATGCCTGAACAAACAGACAGACAGACGACAGACAAAATTTTTTTTAATCATATTTTTGGGTTCGGTGTCGGTCTAGTAACACCCCCTGCCATTTATTTTTTTGGTATTTTCAATGTACAGAATCTTTACTTCTACAGATTTATTATAAGTATAGATAATATATATCGATGGTTATGGATGTTTACAAATGTGTCGTTTACGCACACAAGTAACGTTATTTCACAAGCGGAGAGGTGCAGTGAGAAAAAGTTTAGAAGACATTTTATTATTTTTGTGATCTTACGTAAGAACTATTAAGACTCCCTTCCACCTCCTTGTAAGAAAAAATAAGACATGGTCGAGTTCCACCTCACCCCTAAATCGCGCCGAAATCTAACGCGAAACCTAACGTTTCTACCACCACTGAGTACTTCCACCGTAGGCGCGGGCTTGCGGACGGCGTGCAATGGGTAGCACGCTGTCCGATTGTCTGGTAACCGACTGGACCGAGCCCAAGTCATCAACGGCGCGTTCTGTTCCCGTGCGCCTCAAGGAGCTGTCAGCACACCGAAGAGGTCCAGCCGGCTAACTGCAGGCAGGCAGGGTCGAAGCCTGCTGGGGTCAAGGGCCGTTTTCTGAGAGGAAGGCACTATAGGCAACGAAGGAACGGGGTAGGTTTTTAGTCAGTAAGAGTCTGACACTACTTCCCTCTCCACCCAAGGGCGGGATTTGTCATTGGATGATTTTACCTACCATAAAAAAAAAACCTCAGAGCACTTTGTATTACCTATATCTACCACTCTGGTAGCACTTCTGTGTAAAGTTGACATAATGTACTAAAATAAAAACTAGCACAGCACACACATCAATCATGTTTGTGTGTGCTGTGTTAGATTAAGATTAAAAAGTGACAGTGATAATATACTTTTGTTTCTGACCATACTCATATTATGAGTAAGGTCAGAAACAAAAGATATGTCGTACTGTATACGACATATATTTATACCGAGGTGTAAAGGCTTTATCAAGGGAATTATGATAGAAGATAAAAACATTGATTATATATTTTAAAGCATTAAGTTTTATTTAAGATTTTTAACTATTAGGTGTGGCATTCATTCTGGATGTGGAATGTGTTGACACCTTTGATATAATTTTATCTAGTTTCAGAGAGGAATTGTTGCGCTCATTACATCAGCAATAACTCCAATTTTGACATCAATATTCTGCACCTGAATAGCGTTTATACATTACTTGAATAGAACCAAGAAATATGAGTCAGAAAAATGATTTACATATACCTGTAAATTGACATTTACATTAAACATTTAAATATTAATACTATATAAGGAAAATTAAACTTTCATTCGATCAGATAGTACTCTGACTATGGAGCCAGAACCTCCTATATTAAATGCTTTTTCATGCCATAGCAATAAATGTCCACTTGATCCTTCAGTGGGGAATTCAAATCCCCTGTAAATGTATTTCATCAGGATGTCTACATCATCCAAACACAAATTTCCCACCGCCTCTTCAATTTGCGTGGACTTAATGGCAAGCAGAACCTTCAAAGTTAGCTGCAATGCATTATCCTGAAAGAAAGAAAAAAAATGATGAATGTTTGCATGACCAGAGACCTGGTTTTTTAAGGCCCGGTTCGACGCATGTTGACCTTTTTTAAACCTATGGAAATCCACAAATATAAAAGAGAACACCATGAAAAATTATTTTATTAAAATTGACTATATGACCAGGGGCTTGGCAAAAATGAAAACACGATATAAATTAGTTGGCTCGATAAAAAAAAATCGCGAATCTGACCCTAATTTACGATTTCAAACGTATTTATCTACGAGATTACGTTACGGAACTATTTGAAGGTTACAAAAAAAAAAATTAAAGCTTGTTATTTAAAACCGCTTCGCAAGAACAAAAATCTTGAATAGTTGTTGTTTTTTTATATAGAAATAAAACCGCTGTTTTAAGGCCGCGAAGACGACAAAATCCCGAGCGAAGTTCATACAAAAAAAAAACAGTGACTAGAACCGGCCCTTAATTAAATGTGGCAATGCTGCCAGTCTTTTGTGCATGTTTAAGGTAGGTCCAGATGACAGCAATCTAGAAGATTATTTAAGTTGGAATGTCTATAGTTAGGTTATAATTATGTAGATAGGTACTCATAGTTCATTAACATTTAAGCCATTACGTTTGCTTTAGGGGCTTTAAAAGAGACATTGAGCTCTGAATTTAGTTTAAATTGGTGTGTGAACATATTTTTTAAAGCCTAATAGCATTTATTGCTTGTTCATAATAGTTATTTAACTTACTTTGAAGCCTTGGTAGTTTCACTATGCAGTAATTGTGGTTGAGCATGTTATAAGCTTATTAAAAACCTTCTAATTTTGAATGACACGAACCAATTAATACAAGTAGCTACCTATAGTAAGCGGCAAATAAGTTGAACCATTTGATATGGTTACACCAAGCTCCCCACTTCAATTGAGACCCGAAAATTGGTTAAGTACTGCAAATTCAAGGTACAACAACTGCTGCTCCTTCAACTTGTATGAAGAGGATTATCACCGATTTTTGGGTCTCAATCGAAGTGGAGTGCTGCACATAACCATAGCGAACAGTTAAAATTATTTGCTGCATACTATACAATTGTTTGTGCATCTTTATAATTATTAAAAAAACATTAATTTTACTTACTTTGATTTGCTGATTGGCTGATCCTACTGGTGCATTGTTCAAGACAACTTTCAAGGCATCTATATACCGACCTGTATTGTAGAGTTAAGGATATCAACCTTAATAATTTAAAAAGGATAATGTTTGATTTCTAATATTACAAAGTTATCTGTAGGTAAAGGTTGTATTCCAAAATGTTAACAAAACTTTTACACATCGGCTGCTCTATACAAAAACAAAGTAACTAACATTTTTTCATAAATCAATGCTTTTACATTTTTGATACTTTTAAAGCATAACGGGTGTGGCTACATTCTCAGAACAATAAAAAAGCTTTAGTTTCAGAGAAAAAAATGAACAAACAAAGTAACTACTCGCACAAAAAGGCATTGTGTACCGAAAAACATTTTTTTTACATTTAAAAGATATTATACATAGTTTGTCATAAAATTGTTACAAAATATGTAGAGAAAACTATTTCACGCACACATTAAAAAAATGATGGTCCAATCAAAACCACAATTTAAGTAGAGATTTTTCAGTTTTTTTCCTCTCTATTTACTTAACTGTTGTTACTTCGTTTTTCTGTAGAGCAGCTGACATGCTTAATACAAATAATGGCTACAATGGTGAATTTACCACTGATGGCCATATCTACCACACAACAACACCATTGCCACCATTGTCACACCATCATCAAGCTACATTTAACTTTTGCATGTCTGATTATAATTATAACATTGTATTGTATTGTTTTTTTAAGTATAACATTGACCAAAATGGGCAGTCGCTTATCCCCATTTAGAGTTGTTTTATTTTAGTTTCAAAATAGGGAAAGTAAAACAACTTTTCTGTTTGAAAAGCAGTGCTAGATAATAGAACTTGGACTTGTGCCCTGTGAAACATAACTTTTTTATAACAACAATCTTTAAAAAAGGTGATGGGGAGACTATGCCATTTTGGTTCCTTGCTTTTACCACAGTATTTGGTTTATACACTACCAACAAAAAGTTTGGAAGCACCAGTAATTTTTGTAAAATAAAAATAGCAACTTGATAAAAACTAATTTTATCAATGTTATAATACGATACTATATTTTAAATCATTTTACTGTATTATAATATCTAATAATCATGGTGTCCTTTTCTAAAACATTCTTATAAAAATCATAAAAACAATTTTTACTGTTTTTTTGTTAAATTTGCTGAGTATAATTGATAGTCAGTATTTATTGAGAATTGTGTTAAGAATAGTCGTTTTTATTTTTTTTAACTTCGTCTTTTTAAAAATTCCAATAATTTCAATATTTTGTGTCTAATATGGGAAAATGAAAACAGTTACCAACTGAAACACAATCGGCTATTATTGTTTTAAATAATGAAGGTTATTCTGAAAGAAATATTGCAAAAAATCTCAGGATATTGCCTAAAGGTATTCATTATAGACTTGTGAGACATCGAGAAACTGCCAGTTTGTCAGATAGAAAACGAAGTTGAAGACCAAAAATTACTTCTGCAGCAGTATACAGGTTTATAGTAACAACTTCATAGCGTAATCGTCGACTTACAGCCTCGGATATTACTTTACAATGAAGAATCACCTTTCATCTGCTGGTTTGCATGGTTGTGTGGCAATGAAAAACCATTATTACGGGCAATACGTAAGAAAAACGTCCGGAATGGGCAAAACAGCATGAACATTGGACAATGGAACAATGGAAAACTGTACTATGGACAGATGAATCAAAATTTAAAATTTTTTGGTCTAATGGACGAGTCTTTGTCCGCTGCAGATCCCATGAAAGAGTATCTGAAGGTTGTTTAGTATCATCGGTAAAACACAGCAGTGTTAATATTTAAGTCTAGGGGTGTTTTGTTAGAACTGTTGTCGGAGACCTTGTTAAAATTGTTGGAATCACGAGGAAGGAGCAATATTTGCAAATATTAAAGACTCATGTTTTGCACTCAAGTTTATATACTGATAGTGAACCATTCATATTTCAACAAGATAATGATCCCAAACACTCAAGCAAGCGTAAGCAAAACCTTTAAGAAGAACAGAAATCAAGAAGTCTTCTTGAATTGATGGTGTAGCCTCCGCAATTATCAGACTTATCGCCTATTGAAAAATTATGGAGGAAATGGATCGAAAAGTCAAAGAACGTTTACCACAGAGCACTAGCGAACTGTGGCAATATCTACAGGAAGCTTATAAAGAAATTAGCACTAAATACTTCAACAAATTACTGCAGAGATTGTCTAGAATCTGCCAAGCTGTTATAAAGGCAAAGGGTGGTCCTATAGATGAAAATCAATTATAAATTAATTTTGCGTCCAATAAATAAAAAAATGATTTTATTTTATAGCTTAACTGTCTTCTTAATTAAGTACCTAATCATTCTTAATTAAATAATACTATAATGTCACATTATTTCTAAAATATTTAGAAGTAAAAGAAGTGCTTCCAAACTTTTTGTCGGTAGTGTATTATTTAGATATTTACTGCAATAAAAATTCAGAATAAGATGAGAACACTATTTACTTCCTACAATATTTTCGTCAAATACAATAATCAAATTTAAAGAAATTATAATAAGCAAAGTTTCGTTGGATATTCACGTATTTCTAGCATATTTATAGGAAGGAAAAATCATTATATCCAACAGGCACAATGATAAAATGCGATGATTCATCTAAATCATCACAAAAGGAAAATGCACGTTTTACTAACCACTACTAGTATCAGAACAGAAGTGCGGTTTTATTTTGTAATAATGAAAATCTTTGCCTCTTTTATATAAGAAATACTTAAGTGTTAATTTATATTGCAAAGGATATTGATTCAGTAGAGCACAAACTTCTCCTTCATCCGGTCCAGTGGGTACAGATTGTTCCGCTTCATCTTCTCTAAAGTTATCTTCATTATATTGATCGATATCGATCTTACGAAAGGCAGAACTTGAAGTATTTTTCGCCATTTAACGGGTATATAGTGTCTAAAATATGTTTTAAATCAAAAAGTTTGTGAACTCAGTACGCTAGAATTTCTCTGTGATGTGACTTTATGATGTCAATAATGTCAAATTCAGTGTTTCCACTTTAATGATTTCCTTTCCCCACGCATCTGTTGAGATTTCCCCTTCTCAGGACTTTTTCCCCT
This sequence comes from Leucania comma, assembly GCA_958295575.1. NCBI lineage: Eukaryota > Metazoa > Arthropoda > Insecta > Lepidoptera > Noctuidae > Leucania > Leucania comma. The sequence continues at coordinate 13,353,173 of OY282468.1, forward strand.
CAAAAAATAATTTGCTGTAGTTTTTTCGCTAGAGTCTGTCTAACGAAAGCGCGACCTGGAGTTTTTTTTTTAAATTAAATTGGCAACATAATGTTGCCGTCAAAAGCACGTCAAAGTCTATGATTGCAATTGTCAGTATTTTGTAACAAAGATTGATTTTAAAAATATAATTGCTTATCATGGATAAAACAATAAAAAGTTATGTAGGAAAGCTGTGAAATACTATGATTAGAAAGTTTAAAGAAAAACAAGAAGAGAAAGTAGTTGTTTTTGATCTCGGGTTTTTAAGTTAGTATGACATTATAATCTTGATCATTGTTGACTGACTATTAGATAAATTTTACGATATGATAATAATTTTTCTTATGTTTATAGATAATCTTGAAGATATTCAAGGACTGCGCGAAATAAATAAAAAAACATTGAATCGTTATGGAATTTGGAGAAAAAACCTTTACACTTAAAACTAAGCTTTAAGAAGAAATATCTTCACTACCGCACTTTATACGTTCAAAAGCGGTCGAATTGATGTGATGAAATAGCATACTTTGAGGATGATAAAATTCAACATTTTGTGTTATTCACCTTTTCCCGCGACTTTCGTGATAGAATAGTAATATACCAATAAATAAATCTTTACTCGTTTTTGTATTGTATTGGTTATTATAGCTATCAAGTATTGTTCTACTGCTGTGTAAAACCCATCCACTCTTTCTAATGGTCTCAGTCCCTTACTCACATTCCATTTCTTAAGAAAGACATCCAGGTCGGTTGGTAAACCCTGAGTTTAGACTTTTGGATGTTAGTCAAAGACCAAGTCTGTATACACCATAGGTCAAATGAAGAGATTACACATGTCCATAAGCTTACGCTTTAGTGATATGGGCAAAGTGCCCTTAAATAGTTCCTTGATGGACCAGTAACTTTTTCAGGTATTTTCTGTTCGACACGTTATTTCTTTATCTTACCTGGCCCAGAAAGAAACTACTTGGCCCAAGTAGACAATAATATATTTTAAGACGTATTGTATATTCTGTCCGCCTACGTATACGTTCCTTTTGGAGCTGCTGGTTATGATTTTGGTCTTCAACATTTTTATATGTACCCAACCAGCATTTGCGCTAGTCCTGTGGCTGTAGGAGAGAACAAGACAATATTATCAGAGAAACGCAAATTAATTAACTTAGCTTCGCTGATGACAATGCCCTTCTCTTCCCATTCGACTGCTAATGTCTGAAAGAAGTGGAGAATAACTTTGGGGACAACGAGACGCCCTCTTTGATTCATTTCTGTTTGAAACATAGGATCTAATCTCTCTAACTTGCTGGAAGAAGTATGTGTGGATTCTATTTTTTGTTTTGTAAGGGAATTGAATATTTCTGAGTGTGTGATGCTGTTAAAAGCGTATTGGTTGAGTATATTTATTTCTAAACATTTTGTGTTCCTCATATTAGGAATATAGTTCGTCAAAAAGAATTATACGATTATCGCAAATACAAAAAAAATACTCAAGTATCAAAAAAAAATTCTCCTAGTATGACAGTAATACCATATTCAATATTTTTTTATTTGACCTCATTTTCTCAGGTCGCGCTTTCGTTAGACAGACTCTAGTCGTAAAAATCTGCTCAACGGTTTCTTCACACATTACTCTGGATTTAACAGAACTAGACAAGAAATGGAGAAATCAAAATCTGCTTTCCGATTTGGTTTCTTTCAACGATTCCACCGTTATTGTAGACTATTGGAAAAAAAAGTTTTAAAAATTTTTTGGTCAGACGCCAATTCATGCAACTGTCAATTTTGGTAAACTATTTTAAAACAGTGCCTTTATCCAATGGTGCCGTAGAACGTCTATTTAGTGATAAAAAAAAAAACAGATAAACGCAATAGGTTCGATAGTAAAACAGTCGGATCAATACTCTGTGTAAAATTTGGCTTAAAAAGAACAGGAACAACCTCTGTACAACTGATGAAAAATCAGTTTAAAATACCTGACCTCAAGTCAGAATCTGCGAAAAATTAGACTAAGCATGAATACAGTATAATTCCAACATTCGTATTCTTATTTACAGCCTGATCAGAAATATATAAAACCTGCACTGTTTCTTTTATACGATAACACTAGAATAGTCCATACAAAAATTAATTCCTAAATTTTCCGCAATACTTTAGGATATGGTTTCCCTCGATTTCCCCTTTTCATCTCCCCTTTTTATTCCCCTAAGGACCCTAACCTCCCCTCAAAAGGGGAATTTCCCCTCATTGTGGAATCACTGGTCAAATTGTCAATCAAACATTGACACTTTGAAAACGTTTGTCACAGCCAAAGACCTTAGAAAAATATGGACTAGAAATACTTACAAAATAAGCGTGCATACCTACTAATAGCCGGGCACTAAAGATGGCGGCCATTGCTAGGGAAGCACTTAGATAATCAAAACCAAAATGTATCGATATCGATACCGGACTTTTTATATTTATAACATGGGAATTGGTTTTGGAATTGGATATTGTTTACAGATATTTAATAATACTAAATTTAAGTAAACGACAATAGTAAAGTATTTCATGAATCATAAGGAAGAATAAAATCTGTAGGAAAATTAAAAAAATATGAAATTAATTGCTTTTATTTTTTTATTTTCGGTTTTATTGAACGATGATTCTGTAAAGTAGAATGAACAGACACACAGTGCTTTAATTCCAGGTTTGATATTTGCCATTCCAATGACTTCAAGCCACTTCTGGCGCAGCAGTTCACTGTTAGGGAACCTGTGCAAATTAAAAACATTCAAAATTATTTCAGTTGGATGTCAGTCAAATTATACAGTTGGATTTAAGAGTAAACCAAATCACAGACTGAACTAAATAACCACCACCTACTGCATGACGAATAACACTGTATTGTTTTGGTAAGTACTAGGTCTCGCTATTTTAATTTCTGTTAGAGTTTTATTTTCAGAATCGTCTCTTCAACATATTTTACTGGACCCTAAACACAAACTAAAAAAAAATCATAGTTCTTTATTAAATAAAAGACATCACTATTTTAAATTGTCAATAATATTGTAAACAAAACATGTTATAAATTTAGCAAATAGAGGTTTAGATGAGAAATAATTTGTATTTACTTTTAGGAACTTTCATTATATAATAATAATAATTGTTGTTGGCAACTAGGCCCAAAATTGTTAATAACAGAATTCTTAAAAACTATGTTAGTAACCAAAACATTTGACACACAGAAAAATAAATAAATTAGGGTGTTTAAATAAAACAAGGACACTTATACGGAAAAAATAACCGTATGATAAAGTTTTCATAAAATACGGCTACTAACCTATGCATGGTTAAATGAGGTTGGTTGGTGTTTTTCCTTGCACCACACTGAATTATTGAACACGAAGGTATATTCAATTTGTATTCCTTGACACTCACAGCACAAAACAACTTAGTTGAGAGCGTTTTTAGTCTTAAAAATCGCAATCCAAATACATTGTTGTTGTTTATAGTTGACACCTGACGTACTACGAAACCACGGGCACCAAAGATGGCGGATGGCACGCGAGGTAGGTATGTTGACGGAAGTATGTTGCCAGAGAGAGAAAAAACAAACAGCATGACATCTCTTTACAACAATAAGGAATTGGCTCCTTGATTTGAACTATGAAGACACAGAAGGTATCATCCAAATCATAAAGTAATTAAAACAGGCGCGATCTCGGTAAAACAGAGTTGAGAATTTTATTGTAGTAACTTCGCTGAAGTAGCCAACCTCAGCGAAGTTTACTGAGGAGGCTGACTCGATTTTGCTGCCAAATATTACAAAAACATTAGTACTATGCGTTCCAAATAAGAATAGGAAAGCCAAAAACCTCGATCTGTCAATTGTTGAGTGAAAAGTACGGTTTGCAAAAAAAACCTTATTTGCGTATCAATAAAGGGTTTTTTTTTTGCTTTGTATTACGAAGTCTTAGTTAAGTCTAGGTGGAGTAAAAACGTTATTGTTTAGTATAAATTAGCTAAATATATAGTTTTAAGTCATAATTACGTAAAAAAAAAATACTATTTTCTTTCTTATTTCTCTCTTTGTTAGGAACAATTCGCCTTCTTCTTCCATTTGCTACTAATCAAACACTTCACACAGTCACGCAGAGATGAGCAAAATTTAAGAATTGGATTTTGTTAAAACTTTTTTCGTTCACGATTCGTTAATATATTGAATTTAAAAAAAATATTTTTTTGCTCGCCGTACCCAGTTTCTTCAAATCAGTTAGACGTGACGTCACAACATGGCAATCGATCCTATTCTCATTTGCACCGCATTATATGTGATGCACCCGCATTCTAATGTGATTATTTATAAAACGTGGACAAGGCAAGGTAAAACTGTACTATACTGGACAGCAAAATAATGGGTTTTTTGGGGTGAAGGGGGGAGGTGTGGTGACCCCTTCCCCCCCAAAACCTTTCCCAAATCTAGGAAACGCATATTTTTGAAGATATTCAAGATTAAATTTTTGAGATTAGGAATAAAAAAAATTACATTTTATGCATTTTTGGGTCAAAATTGGGGGTTCAGGGGAGGGGGTCACTCTCAACCCCCCGCACCATCCCCCCACAGTAGCAAATGTATACTTTCAAGTATTTAAAAACGAAAAAAAGAAAATGTTGTCAGCGAGAGCTCTACCATTGAAAAAAATATTTGAGTACTAAAATATTTTTCTCGGTGGTTTAAAAAAAAAATAACCACGAAGGTGATGGCAGGGTCTGTTCGCTCGCTTCGCTCGCTCTCTAGACCCTGCCATCCCCTTCTAACCTAAATCTATCCGAGTCGGGGTGCCCTATATTCGGTACGCAAGCAAATTATCTCATCTCATTTTTATTAATTCTTACTAAAAACGAGAGGTTGGTAAATGAAACACTAATAAATACATATCATAGACAATAAATAAAATAAAAGTGAATAAAACCTGTCAAAATGGCGTAAAAGAATACAAAAATTATCAATGTTAATTTTTTTTTTCTCAAAAACTATAAATTTCCTAACAATGAAACTTTGCATAATTACTTTTTAGACATAAACCTTTTCAATAAAAAATTTTTTTTTTTTTTTTTTTTTTCTCCAATCCATCGACAGGAGATTATGGCTGGCACTCTTGTGCATCCGCCAGTGTCAAGTTGTTTTGATGTTTATTTTGGACGGGGTTTGAAGAGGAAGGTAGGGAAACATAATTATAATGCGAAAATTAACGGAATTTGGAATAACATGGATATAGGATCAGGAATGTGTAAAAAACCTATTGTATATTTAGTTATTAAAAATATTACGTAAATAAAAGGGACAAAAATCTATTAAAATACTAATAAATATTTATTTTACAGACGGATATTGTTGTCATAAATATAATCAGAAAGAACACTATATATGGAGGGGTTGAAAGAAAAAAGAAGAGTTTTCACTGATGTAGGGAAAGGGACACGGAGGGATATCAAACAATTTAAAAAGGAAGTACGGTCATGAATCGGGCAGGAAAAGAATATATGGTTCAGATCCCCAAAGTCATGTCCACATTCACATTGAGGACTATCTATAATACGGAAGCGTGCAAGGTGCGCTGGGCAAGTAGTATGACCTAAACGCATTCTTATTAAAATGGTTGTCGCAATTTTGCCAAGTTTGAGGACAGAGAACCAAGGTTTACATGGAATTTCTGACTGTATGCTAAAGTAGTATTTTCCTTTTGAACGGCTACTTTCTGCCCAAACTCTATCCCAGGAATCCCTAAGATAATGTCTAGGAAGAGTAGCCAAGTCTTGAGTATAATTTTTGAATGGAACAGTATCCCCACACACCACAGCCTCATTAGCAAGTCTATCAGCTTTTTCGTTACCTTTTATACCACAATGACTTGGTATCCAGACAAAAACAACAGAAAAGCCCTTCACAACACAGTCAAAAAGTTTTCTCCTAATATGTGTTATAAGAGGAGACGGTGTTTTAGACTTAAAAGGATATCTTAAGAGCGCCTGAAGGGCACTCATGGAATCAGTTAAAATTAAACTATTTCTAAGCTTTAAAAGTAAAATATATTCTACAGCTTTAAGGATACCAAGACATTCACCAGTAAAAACAGTTGCTTCAGGTGGGCACTTTACTTTCTGGACAATATTGTACTGCGCGTGATATATTCCTACCCCCACACAATCATCAGATTTATGTTTGGAAGCATCAGTGAAAATATGATGCCGCTCAGGCCAATTTTGTTGAACGATAGAATTAAAATGTGTATTAGCGTTATTTTTATCAATATCTGCAATGTACTTAACAGATGGAGTGTTAGTCAAGGCTTCGTATTCAATGTTAAACAAATCAAGTTTTGGAGACCGGTGTGTCGGTGCATTAAATGATTTAAATCGGATATAACTTTTAACTAAACAAGGAATAGATTTGTGATTCCAATAATTTGACGAGTCAATGAGATCAGCAAGCATTTGAAGTTTTTGAATTAAAAGGCTATTTGTAAACTGTAAAACACGGAAGAACAATCGGTCCGCTAAAAATTGACGTCTTAGACTAAGTGGAGGTTCATTACACTCAATTTGTAATGCGTTAATGGGACTAGATTTCATGGCTCCTGTGATTATTCTCAAGGCCCTTGATTGGATTGAATCCAGTTTCCCAAGGGCAGCTACGTTACAAGGCTCCAATAAGAAGATTCCATAATCAAGAACACTTCGAACTAAAGCATTGTAAAGAAGCTTTAAGGAAAACGGATGCGCACCCCACCAAACACCTGATAGACATCTCATCAAATTTAGAAGTTTTTGACATTTGTTTAGAACATAATCGCAGTGAGGAATACCTGAAAGTTTAGAATCCAAAACGATTCCCAAAAACTTGGCTTGATTTTTAACTGGTATTTTATTATTGTCATACTCTACAGATATCGGAGGTTGAATACGTTGGCGAGTAAATAAGACTAAAGAACTCTTACTCGCTGATATGTTCAGGCCATTTTTGTCCATCCAAATTCTTAAACCAACAAGAGAGTTAGATAGCAGAGTACAAAGAGAATTTGATGAACTTCCCGTAGCGTACAAAACTAAGTCATCTGCATATTGTAGGATGCTTGTTGAATTTTGAAGTGAGGAAGCCAAATCAAACGTATACAAATTAAATAATATAGGGCTGAGTACTGAACCCTGTGGGAGTCCTTTCCATACCAGCCTACTGTCATCCTGTGTTTGATCTAAGTTAATTTTCCTGCCTGAGAGGAGGTTAATTATAAAACGACACAACATTTCAGGAATGTGAAGCATCTCTAATTTTTTTTTAAGAACATTCAGGAGGACACTGTCATACGCTGATTCGAGATCTAAAAATACTGCAAGTACCGATTGATTTCGTGAAAACGCAACTCTTATATCTGTTACCAATGTAGCCACACTATCCAATGTACTTTTGCCTTTCCTAAATCCAAACTGAGACTCTGGTATAATTCCACGGTTTTCAATAATCCATTCAAGGCGGTTTTTAACTAAATTTTCAGCTACTTTTGCAATTACGGGCGACAAAGCTATTGGGCGGTAAGATGAAGGTTCTAATGGTGTTTTACCTGGTTTCAAAATAGGAATAATAGATTGAGATTTCCATGATGGAGGGATATTACCTGATAACATAACTTTGTTAATTAGGTCCAAGTACAGTTCAAGTGAAGATTTATTTAAATTAGCTAGGAATGAGTAAGGAATACCGTCTTCACCTGGAGCGGAATCTTTAACTGAGGATAGAACGCCCTGTAACTCCTGCATTGTGAAAGGAGAATTTAGTAGACTTTGGTTATGAGAGATAGAAGGAGGAATGTTATCATAAATAATATCTTGCTCTGGAACCGACGGTGGAGCTAGGCGATTAAGGAAAGAGTTTCTTAAATTTGGTGGAATGCTAGAAACATTAGAAAGTGTAACTCCGTTTCTAAATTTTCTGATATTTTGCCAGACAATAGACGCGCTGACATTAGGAGAGATCGAAAGGCAAAACTTTTTCCATCCTTCAATTTTTTTTTCTTTGAATAATTTTCGTGCTTTCTCCATAGCATCACATAAAATTTTGAAATTACTTTCTGACATGTTATTTTTGTAATTTTTTTCGGCTTTCTTTCTGACTTTCACTACTTGGGAACATTCCTTATCCCACCAAGGAGGGGAAGGAATACGACCATTGGCTGAATTCTTTAAAGGAAAAGTTTCATCTGCAGCTTGTATAAGTGCGTTTGTGAAATTATTATTACAATCAATAGGATCCTCTAATAAATTATTTTGTAAATTAGAAAGCTTACTTTCTACAAGAGTTTTAAATTTATCCCATAACCCATCCTCACCAAGTTTATATTTTAACCGTGGTTGCCTCGGCAGACTAGGAGACCTGCAAGGATGTGTAGGAGATATATGAATTGGAAAGTGGTCGCTTCCATAAGAAGATGGCAAAGTGCACCATAAAAGAGATGAAGATAAATTAGGAGTACAGATGGAAAGATCTATTGCGCTTAAGTTTTCTTTTGGCCCTGTATGTCGAGTGGGAGACCCGGAATTTAATAGACAAATATTATGTTGGTCAAATATATCTAATAATATGTTACCACAATATGATGAAATAGTACACCCCCAAGAAATATGGTGACAATTGAAGTCACCTAAAATTAAGAAAGGACGAGGAAGAATAGATACAAGATTGTTGAGTTGTTGAAGAGTTGACAAAGAAGGAGAAGGAATGTATATAGAGACAACACAAGTATTATTAATCTGTGCAGCTACCACAGAAAAATCATTATATACAGGAAGGGATAGAGGACAGTAAGAGACAGTATTTCTGATGAGTATAGCGGCCCCACCGTACCCATCAGACCTATCATCTCTGAGGCAAGAAAAGCCATTGATTTTGAAAATCGAGTCTGGTTTTAACCAGGTTTCCGAAATTGCAAACAAAGAAGCATTATACTTATTTAACAAGTAAATGATTTCATTTTTTTTTGAAACTGCACTTCTACAGTTCCATTGTAGTATGTTCTGAATTTGTACTGACATTATTAACTGCAGGTTTTTTATAGATATTGACTAAAGGGGCAACGTTGGACGGTATTTCTATGTTATATTGAGTAAGGGTTTGAATGAGAGTTTGTATTATTTCTGACATTGACATCATTGTAGTTGTTGTATTTGTATTTAAGGCACAGCCGTTTTGTGGGCTCGGTAAGTTATATTCATTAACAATCTTTTGGTGTTTTTCTCGGTCGTACCCTTTACCTGGTTTAGAAGGAGGCCGACGTTGTATGTAAACTGTTTTTTTATTAGAGCTTTGTGAAAGAGAATATTGTGTATTAGAAGAGTTTGGATGAGCATGAGTAGTAACAGGAGAGCTAGTTACATTTGCGTACGATTTAGAAATAGGTGCAATCAATTTAGTAACTTCACCATATGAAATACATTTTTCAGCCATAACAGTTTTAATCTCCTTTTGCCGTAAAAATTCAGGGCATATTTTTGAGGTAGCGAAATGTTTGCCAGAGCAATGACAGCAAGATAGATTTTCGTCTTCAACATTACAAGTATCACCAGTATGTTCCTGGCCACACTTGTAACATTTAGGTTTGGACCTACATTGAATTTTGGTATGCCCAAAACGACAGCAATTGTAACACTGGATAGTGGGAAACACATACAGCTCTACAGGTAGTGAGTTGTAACACATAAATATTCGTGGAGGAAGAACCTGACCGTCAATCGTTACCACAACGTTCTGCGTTGGTTTCCAGACAGGTGAACCTTCTACAACAGTTTTGTAATTTATTCTCCTAACTTTAAGTATTTTTCCACAATTATCCGGCACTGAAGCATTTTCAATTATTTCTTCAGGCGACCAATCAGCTGGAACACCACGTATAAGGCCCATTCTTGTTATGTGGAAACTCGGTATAAATGCTTTTAAATTGCTTTTTGGTAACTCTGGATTGTAAATAAATGAATTAGCATTGTTAAAGTTTGAGAATGCTAAACAAATTCTATTCCTGCCTATCCTCTTAAGAGATCCATCTACAATGTTTTGAATGGCATGGCTCTTTAAAAACTTGCCAAATGTGACCGGGTGTAAGGTGGTATTATCGTTGGGTGATTTAATCTCTTTAATGATGTGTACTATATAAGGGCCGATGTCAGAGACCTCATATTTATTTCTAGCGATACCAGATTCTGAAACCTTGGGACTCGGACCACTAGTCGGTGTGACAGTGTTGAGTGAGGTGTTAACAACAGGGACAGAGTCACTATTTTCACTCTCTGTACTAGCACAACAACATCCTGTCTTACCATCAACCGCCTGACTGTGCTTCCTTTTTTTTTATTACAGACTCTGCATATTTTATGCAGTCTATTCCTTTTAAGACCACGTTGAACATTAGAACCATCCGTCTCCATTCCAGATTCATTCGATAACGTTGACGAAGGAACTGTTACAAAATTTGTAGCCGGGGGTACAAAGACCCCCGGGTCCGCCAAGTCAGGCGGCTCGTTCATTGAAAAATATCAAAAAACTTACCGAATCCGGCAAACTATACACTAAAACTAATATATATACACTAAATATTAATATAATTTACAATATAATACAAAACTGATCCTTAAATAGAAAAAAAATAAAATTGAAATTTTTAACAAGAAAAAATGCACCGATCCGCTCAAAGTTTCCCGCGCTTTTTTTCCAATAAAAAATTATGAGCTCAAAATTCGCTGTCCAGTATAGTACAGTTTAGCCCAAGGCAATATGGTCGAACGATTATAGCCTTTGCTGAGGGAGGAATAGAAAAAAAATCTGTCTGTCAGTCCAGTCGTCAGTCCAATGTAATGTGTCAAATTGCTGAATATTGCGCTAATAAAAAGGATAGTTGTATAGCTTTCTTTAGGTTTCTCGAATATTAACGAAAAATTAGGAGCTGTCTTTGTATATTGATAAATAACAATTTCGTAACCACAATGACAATGGGTGATGAACTACCTGTTACTTCTTTAGTTTTACCCGTTCTCATACGTCCCGTTTTAACTCAGGTATGTTGCATTCATTTCTTGTTGCTTTATTCCATTATAGGTCCAGAATCAATTAAGTTCAGAAATCTGCTGCAATTATTTTGTAAATAAATTATTTTTTATAATAATGGCGAATTTGATAATCCATTTAAAGAAAGCGTTCAAATACTGTTTCCTAAGTTAGGTAAGTACAAAAGTGTAGGAAGTGATTGTGACAGTTTTATTATGTTACTCATAATTAATCTTGTTGCGAAAAGTAAATGACCTAAACTAGTATATGTTGGTCATTTGCTTTTTGTACAGGAATGTTTTTATTTGCAATCATTAATGAAAATAAAATTAGTTTCTAAATAAGCAACATTAAATATCAAAGTACTGTAAAATGGTAAATTGTAAAAATCTGTCTCAACTGAGCAATTTGTTTATGCAATGATCACATGACAAAACTTCTAAATCCAAAACTTTTAGAATAAAATTAGGGTTTTAGAATAAAATTATCCAAAGAAAACTGACCTTGATTTTGGAAGATTTTAAGTAATGAAATGGCAGTTTTTGGCTTTAGAATGACCTGTCAGAGCCATTCATTTAACTTTTTTTTTAAATAATGTAAGGATCATATAATGCTAAGGAATAATGTATTTTAAAAAAGGTGTAGTTTTTTGAATTTTGGGGGTTTTTTAAATCAGAGATAATAATTAAAACATGAATACCACACAAATTGCTGTACATCCCCATTTCAGTTATTTTGTGAGAATCCACCTATAGATCAATTTTTGACTTTAAAATAAATTATTGTTTTGACATTGGCTTCTGAAACTGATATTTAGTTTATTTATTTATTTATTAGTGGGAAAACAAACAGTAACACATTACAATTTATAGAAAATAAAATACAAAACAATGTGGTTAAATGTGTAACCAACGACATTTTCCACGGAATACACAGTTGATACACAGTTGTTAGTTCATGGCATATTTCTTATTTGTCATGGATAAGTTGTAATTAAAATTTTAAGAAGTGTTGAAGTTAGTACACATCACTTGCATTATCAAGTTACAAGATAAGATTGTGATACTCAGGGTTTCAATGTAAGTGATTTACACACTCTATCATTGATATTAATTGATGATTAATTGTAATAACATATAGATAGACATTTTTAATTTTATGCTTAGGAGAAGAAAGTGGTATACAACACAATTGTGCAAATGGTGAATTAATTTAGAAACTAATATTATTTTTCAGTTAGAGAAATATGATTTGGGAGCTTCTCAGACACTCCGGGCTGCCCTTACAAAGGCAGAAGCAGCTGTTCCAGGCTTGAACTATGATTTGGTAGCAGGTATAATGCGAAGAGCTGACATACCTGTCAACATGAATGAAAGCTTGCTACGGCTCCAAGGAACCTTGACAGAAGCTGAGTGTTAGTAGTGTTTCATACTTTTATGGTTATATGTGAGACAACACTTGTCTTTATGATAAAAATATTAGTGAGTTATCAAGTGTAACCAGTTTGTGCCAAAAATGAGGAAAACTTCCCAAAGATTTAAATAGTCTTGTTAGAGCTCCTTCAAATTAGCCACAAAGCAGAAGTGCAACAGCAGTTAATTTGGCGCCGTTAAAGTTTATGGTTAACTTTTTAAATACTTTTGACCCAGTAGGTTCTAAACTGCAGATTTATGGGCACTTGGGCATTCCAGTATGTGAATCGTGTTCTAAACAGGGGTATTTCAGTAAGATAGTTTTATCAAAACAACATAATTATCAAAATGTTTATGAATAAACAAACTATGTAAAATCACTTTTTTTTCTATTTCATATGATCTTGAAATTGTTGCGTACTTAAAGAGTGTTTTTTCAATTAATTACAGGTGCAGATTTAAGACTGAACAGGACTGAAGAAGCATTCCAAGAATTAAACAAAAAGTCTACAGCTTTGAAAAAAATCTTGAGTCGCATTCCAGATGAAATTACCGACCGAAAAACTTTTTTGGAGACCATTAAGTAAGTGCACATTTGAAATGAAAAATACTTTCTTTGTGTCCAAGCAGACTTTTGCTTGGTTTATACATACATATATCTTGAAGCCCACACCATGCTTCTGGCTTCACTGGGACTGCCTGAGAAACATATGTGGTTTTGTTTAACCTTCTGATAGGTGACAACAGACCACCATCTAATAGATTAGAATTGTGTTGAATGAAGTAATTTTCTTCCTAATTTTTTGCTTGAATTAATTTAGAATGAAGTAATTTTTTGCTTCAATCAATTTCTTTCTATTCACAGAGAAATTGCTTCAGCAATCAAAAAGCTTTTGGATGCTGTGAATGAAGTATCCACATACACACCAGGAACGGGCAAACAGGTTTTAGAACAAAGGAAGCGAGAATTTGTGAAATATTCCAAAAGATTCTCTAACACCTTGAAGGAATATTTCAAGGAGGGACAGTGAGTTTACTTTATATTCTTATAATCACATCTAGCCTGTTCTACCCCTCTTAGTACCCCCTTTAGTAATAGGAAGACATCTAAATCTAATTACTTCTTCTAAGTAATTTTTTTACTAATCGTTTATTTCAGACCCTGACCCGTAGAAATATTATGAAATTAAAGTATTACACCATAATAGAGATAGATTATTGAATTATAATATTAAAATTTAGAGTACAACTTTCTAACATCTTAGCACACATACACACAGCAAAATACTATAGAATAGCATTTCAAGTGCTAGTTGCTAACATTTGCTAAAGGATAACTTAGTATGTCACACTTTTTTTTTTTTTCGTAGTTAAAATCATCCAATGACAAATCCCGCCCTTGGGCGGAGCGGAAAATATTGTCAGACTCTTACTGACTAAAAACCTACCCCGTTCCTTCGTTGCCTATTGTGCCGGGGCCGGGCCTTCCTTTCAAAAGCTGAACCATGACCCAAGCAGACTTCGACCCTGCCTGCCTGCAGCTAGCAGGCTGGGCCTCTACGGTTTGCTGACAGCTCCTTGAGGCGCGCGGGAACAGTACGCTCCGTCGACGACTTGGGCTCGGTCCGGTCGGTTACCGGTCGATCGGACAGCGTGCTACCCATTGCACGCCGTCCGCAAGACCGCGCTTACGGTGGCCGGAAATCGGGATCGGAATCCCGGCGGCGGCTGGGGCGAGCGCCTCGTTGCCTCTGCCTGATGCGGTCGGCCTCCTCCTTTGCTAGTATTACCGCTTCGCAGAAGGAGGCGACCGCCTGCCATCCCTCCTCACTCCGGACCATGGCCTGAACCAAGGCCCGGCGAGATAGATCGCTGCCGCCGATCGCCCTCACGAGGACACGGCGATGCTCTGCCCAGGCGGGGCTCACCTCTACAGTGTCCTCCACCGTGTCCTCCGGGTGTTCCGCACAGTGGCGACACCCGGGCGACTCTTCCGCACGAATTCGGAACAGAAACTTATCGAACTTGCCGTTTTTGGTAAGGACCTGCGTCGTGCGGTAGTTGAGAACGCCGTGAGGTCTTTCCAGCCACGCCTCAAGGATGGGCCTTATCGCCTCAATTGTGGCGCGCCCAGAACGTGGTTGCGATAGTTTTTGACTCCATTTCGCCATGAGATCCCGCCGGAGCTCTGTCCGCCATGCCTCGACTTGTCGCGGCAGGGGATTTTCCCCCTGGCGTTGCATCTCCATGCGCGTGTCGTGCATGTGTGCAAGGAATAGTATGTCACACATTCTGTTATTAGGAGTGATCAGTAACATGGCATTGGAAACTTTATGAATAAGTAAAGTTGTTATGAGAATTTGACTCAATATTTAGACACACAGCAACAGCTGTTTGTTTTTATTAATATATTTTTAATGGATTACAGGGCCAACGCAGTCTTCGTGAGTGCTTTATATTTGATACATCAAACCAATCAAATATTATACACTGTTAAAAGTAAGTCTGAGTAAATTTTTTCAAGAGAGTATTTTAAAGGAGACTGGATAAATTTGTAAGGGAAGTGACCTATGGACCAATATGTTGATACTGTATGTTTTGATATTTGTATAATGATAGCTTGTCTATCTGATCTGCAACCATAATATGACTTGGAAATTTTGAGAAAACACATTTTAATAATGCTTTAATACTGGAAATTTGAACAGATTATTCCATATAAATATAATCCATAGGTCTACGGACCACTTATGTATAGTCTCCTTTATCAATTTTAACCAATTATATTGTATTATATAAATGACTGTTTGAAACATATATTGCGTCTGTTACTATTTGGTTGTTAAATAAGCTGGGCACCTTTATATATTTTCATTAATATGTTGTGTCAGTGGAAAGGAGTTACTATATTTTTATCATAGAAAAACAATATGTAAATAATATAGCATAGTTATCGTTATATTCAGTGGTGGACAGCAAATTGAAAACTTGTGCATAAAATGGGGCTGTAATTCTTTTGTCAATTTTAATAAATTGGTAGTAGTATAGTATCCCAAATACAAGTACCTATTGTATGGTAAGTTTAGCAATCGGTCATGTAGGAATGACTTGGAGCATGTACTGTTACTGCTGGATAGTGTTTAGGTTAAACTTGTGGAAAGAAAATGCGTGTATATTGTGTACCTACTATTTCACTACAGCAGTCTAGAAATCGACATCAAATGTTCAAGAAAAAAAGCTTTCTTTACTATTCATATTTACTATCTAGGGTGGGTAAACATAGATTCTTTATAATAAAACATTAGGAATCAAATTCACATGAATATAAGAAATGGACCTTTCATTTTAGATACCATTTGTTGTCTTCAACTAGCTGTCCACCACTGTGACTTCATCATAGTATCCAACAATCATCTTATATTATTTTCAAACAATATTTGTACCTAATGTGGTTTGGGGAAGGGATGACCCTAATTATTTTTAAATCGTTGATTTATTGTCAAGTACATAACGACGTCCTCGGGCAATAAGTCGGTAATCGCAAAAAATCGTTTTTCGATTACCGGACAATTAGTTAGTAAACAGAAAAACAAATTTTTTCGATTACCAACTTATTGCCCAGAGGCTTCAATAAAAGTTACTACTTTTGAAAGGCCTGTTGTATACGTACGCATCTAAAATGGTAGATAAGAAGGAATAACAAGGTAAGATTTTAATTAGTCTCACATTGGTAATTCTTCAATTATATAAGTATGTGACTACGACCGAACGTCTGTAACTTCGAACGGACGTATAGATTTGTTTACTGATGATAGAATTTTGAAATTACTGTTGTTTGGATCTTATGTCAAAATCCTGTTTTTAGAAACCTATTTACGCATTTTGTTATTGATTGGCTCGGCCATTAGAGGGATTTGTAGGTATACTTGTTTTATCTCACGAAGGCGATTCGGTCGGTTTACATATAATTTTTAACACTATACCAAACATTATCTTTAGTGTTATAGTCAGAATTAGGAGGATTTTGAGGCAATAATTTGACTGAGTTCAATAAAGTGGAATATCCGATTTTTAGCAAATATCATTTCCTCGACTTAATAATGCTCCTATAAATACTATATTATAAACTAAATAAACTAAGAATGTTGAGTTCAGCGCCATCTAGCGAGAACAAGACGACCATGCTTTGCCCCGTAGCTAGAATGATTGATTGATTGAATTATTTCAAAAACAATTTACATTTTTTTGTGTGAATATTATAGCTTACAAACTAGGACCAAAGTAGTAGAAACTAATGATAATATTGTATTGCTTTCAAATAAAAATAATAGTAAAAAAAAAGTAACAATAATGTAAAAAAAAATAAGATTATGTACCATTATTAAAACCTTACAATAAAAATTTTTGATTTGAGCGATTGTTGTCATATAAAATAGCTGACGCACACAAAAACACGTAGGTAATGTACACACACACAGGGAAGACCAAGCTGCCATCGTGAGATGCAATAACTATACATTATAGAGCTTTGTTCGTTAGGTCTACTTTTAAAAAGTAATTTAATGAAAATCATTATTTTGTCATTCAAGTCTATTATATTATATTATAGTTTTCAAATACCTACTTGTCTCATTACTGCCACATTTTTTTTAAAGTTTTGTCATTTTTATACTCTGCTTTATTACAGTCAAAAAGACAAACTAGCCTTTAAAAATACCAAGTTAGATACAGCAATTTATGGCCTTTGAATATTTTAAAATTATCTAAACCAATTGTATCATGCCTGCAGAAATATTAGTTGGATTGTAATCTGATATTGATTCATCACTTTTCATTACCATAAAACTGACATTATAGCTATCATACACAAAGTACACAGAAAAAGAACACAATTATGTAGGTAATAATATAAATTGACTAACCTAGCGTCTTTGTTATTAATTTACTTTGTATATGAAAATATTGTAGTAGTTACAATGATTAGGTACGTGTTGTATTTTTAATTTAATTATCAATAAAATGCAAGTAAAATATGTTTTTCTTTCTTTTTTTAGTGCGTTTTAAGATAAACTTAAATTATGTCCTGTTAGTCTTGTGACGACGGCAAGCGCGTCTGCTAATCGTGGATCCAGGGTTCGATTCCTAGGTGTGCAAAAGTTTGTATATTATTTAAAGAGTAAAACAAACGAAAATACGTTGTAATTTAAAATAATAATATTATCTTTCAATAGTATTTACAAGTAATTATTGTTTCATTCAAATTTTATGTCGAATATTCATCAAATTCAATTGTGGTTTTGAATGATAGGAAATTAAAAATAAGATATTCCAACGTGTTACTAGAAACCAGTAACATTAGTAGGGATGCCACTTTCTGTACTTGGACTTTCATTCGGTCCGTTTTGCGCGGAGGTTCTGGCAGAAACTTCCTGTGTCGTTGTTTATTAGATAAAAAGTATTTTATATCAATTTTAATGTATTAAATAATATAACGTGGTTGGGTTGTCTAAAAAAATCCTGGCCAAACTAACATTAATAAAAAATTGAACATTGTTTTTTTTTTTATAATTTACCAATGTGGTTAACGAGAGAATCGTGGGCAAAAATAATATGGAGCGTGGGCTGTTTCACCAACAGAGATGAGATTATTTCGAACAGACTTGTAAGTCAATAAATATAAAGATATAAACTCATTTTGTGAAGAATCCATGGGGTTATTCTGCTATATATTTTTTTTTATTATTTGTACTTTACAATTTAAATAAATTATTATACAGATATCATGTTGTACATAATAGCAAATTTAAAATGCGAACTGCTGCCTCCTAAACTAGTCTAAAAGCCTGTGTGCAAATTATAACAGACAATATTGCAAGTAGGTGTTAGCTATAAATCATAATAAGTACAATACATACATCATTGAAATGAATTATAAAATTATTACTGGGATTAGTTTAATTAAACGATTAAATTAGGTTATTAAAACAATTTACATAAAAAATTCTAGGAAAAAGAAAAAAATATATTATACAACTGAATAAGCAGTTAACATCAGTCTTTAAGAGATGACTGTAATAAGATTTTCGGTTTCTTCGTATGTTAACTTCTGCAGTCATTTGGTAAGTTTAACTTTAACATCGTGTTTAGGTAAGGGATAAATAGAGATGAGCTTTATTTTATTGTAAAGTCGAGAGCTAGTTGCCACATACTGTCGACTGGTAAACTTGGTACGGCATTGTACCGTGTCACAAACGGGAAGGCCTTTCCGTCTTTTCAGCCTGTCCGTGTCTAGGTGCAACTTAGAGTGTTTCCGAAGCACAGCACGGAGTACAAAGAGATGTCTCACGGTCAAGACTTCGGCTTCTGAGTATAGTTGCTGAGTCGAGAAGTCTCTACGCTTAAAGTACATAACCTTTAAGATCGCCCTTTGCGATCTCTCCACTTTAAGCAATGAGGTTTTGTACGTTCCACCCCAAACCGGTACACAGTACAAAATAATGGACTGGCAAAGGCTTTGATATACTAGTTTGCATTACTAAATAAATAAGTAAATAAATAAACAATTAATCACAAAGTTCCTGTGCCTACCTTCTAACTTTATCATCAGCAGATTATTTCGATATACCCCTTCCCTTTCTTCCTTTAAATAGTCATCGACTACAAACGAAGTGTCAACGAAGCAATTTTACTTATTATAACAGTTCTGCTATGATCCCATGAAGAGTTCCATTCTATATCTCCAAAGTTCATCATCAGATGATGACAATATTTCTATATGACCAATTCGGGAGAATACTCTTTTTTAAAAAAAAAAATGTTATAGACTAGTGCTTGATTGCAATCCCACCTGATAGTAAGCGCGTCGCCAGCCGATGATCAAGGGCTTTTTCAATTTTTTCTCCACAATACACCGTTAAATTTTGGTCATTTTAATCCCGCGGAGGGTCGATTCGGTACATGAAACCCTATCGATTTGTAAAGATAAAAATGAAAAATAAAGTACTTTTTTTTTAAACTCGAATTAATTTACGCATGTACGAAATTATTTTTTTAAAGTAGCCTATAGAATATAAAAACGTTATATAAAGCTCTGGGTTGCCAGGTATAAACAGCTAGGCATGTCGATACTAGTTATCTTCACCCCTTTGTTTAATAAATCAATTTTATATCGAAATATGCTTTTTTTTTTTTTTTTTTATGGTAGGTAAAATCATCCAATGACAAATCCCGCCCTTGGGCGGAGCGGGAAGTAGTGTCAGACTCTTACTGACTAAAAACCTACCCCGTTCCTTCGTTGCCTATAGTGCCGGGGCTGAGCCTTCCTCTCAGAAAACGGCCCTTGACCCCAGCAGGCTTCGACCCTGCCTGCCTGCAATTAGCAGGCTGGGCCTCTTCGGTTTGCTGACAGCTCCTTGAGGCGCGCGGGAACAGAACGCGCCGTCGACGACTTGGGCTCGGTCCGGTCGGTTACCGGACGATCGGACAGCGTGCTACCCATTGCACGCCGTCCGCAAGCCCGCGCCTACGGTGGCCGGAAATCGGGATCGGAATCCCGGCGGCGGCTGGGGCGTCCTCCTTTGCTAGCATTACTGCTTCGCAGAAGGAGGCGACCGCCTGCCATCCCTCCTCACTCCGGACCATGGCCTGAACCAAGGCCCGGCGAGAGAGAATATCGAAATATGTGCTGTTTCATTGCGAATACGATGATATAGGGTTGTTTGTAAATAAATCTGGCTTGAATGACAGTTGTGGACTTTGGTAAAGTGTTTTGACGCGAATGGAAACTTGCGATAAAGAGGTCGGAGGAGAGGGTTTTTCACCTCAGTACCTCTACCATGAGTTTTAAGCAATAGTATTCGTCGCTACTCGATATCGACGCCGTAAATATTTTGTATGGCAAATTTTGCAGCGCCTCTAGCGGTCACTTGCAGAATACAAAATATTTACGGCGTCGATATCGAGTAGCGACGAATACTATTGCTTAAAACTCATGGTAGAGGTACAGATCTCCGTCGTATAATATGGATCGAATTGTAATTTTTTTTTTACTTAAATGGATATGCTTTCAAATTGGTTTAATTGTTTTCAAAATCCAGTTTGGATGACGGGTGTCCATGAGGAATCGAGGGAATTCTTCAAATATTATAGGCAAGTTTATGGTGATTTTGGTATTTTCATGGAGTAGGTACTAGAGTACCTATCTACAGACAAAAAGTAACATTTGATGAAGTGAAACTGATAAAAAAAAAATTATATCACAATAAGTCCTGCAAAAATAAATAATGCCTGCCGAGGTATTGCTTCGGCAGGCATTATAGCGATTGTTGATTGCCTACAATCTGTTACCCCGGACCATAATTTTGTTATGAAGTTCAGTGGCCTGAGGCGAATCCATATACGAAACTGTGAAAGAGGTAGTGCGGGGTAGTATATACTTATTTAATGTCTTTGTAGTGGGGTAACAAGGCACGTGTTGAGAAGTATGTGGAGTAAAGTCCCGCAAACCTCTGTTGAATTAGGGAGGATTCTTCCGACCATACAAATGTAATGTCTGATCCGGGCAACTGCCTGATAGTTGATTTCGGGCTGTAGTATATGTTCTAATCGCGCGAAAAACTCATAATGTCGCAATGTTGGATTTTGTAGTTTTTTTTAGTTACTGTGTGGCGCCATAGATGTCGCTACATGGGCTTGGAGCTGTTCAGTGCCGGATCAGTCATGTAGCAAGAGTAGTAAAAGCTACGGGCCCCACGTATTGGGGATGGCCCTCTTTGGACGTACACGTCAAAATACAAGTATCTTATAAATGTAATCTATTTCATAAAGACAATGTTAACAACTACTGGACCCTTCGCTACCTAAGGACCCCGTGGCCTGTTTAAAAAGTAAGTTAGAGAATTTTTAATTCGTTTTAGTTTTTTTTTTATTTATTTATCATTTATACAAAAGAATACAGATTTAGGGGCCTCCTTGGTTATGTTTGCTAGAGATCAACTGAGACCCTTGATCCACTGAAGGGCGATTGGATATCGGTATACCTTCCAGAACGAGCTGGCGCTCAAGTGGTTTTTTTTTCGAGGGTTTGGTGCAGAGCCAGATTGTGAGACAGGAATCTATTTCCGAAGTTTTTAATTGCTAAATGTTGTTCTGCTTTTGCAGCTTGTGTAGGTATTTTACTATGGAAAGATCGAATTGTTTTCTCCTAGTGGTATGTGAACGATAATGATGAGGTCTAAGTGAGTGGAGGTAGTGTGTGTTTATTTAAAATGCGTATTTCATTAATGTTTCGTTTAACCTTTTCTTCGAGTTTTGTTTCGGTTAAACATGGCTAGGTTGATTCAGTATTTTATCAACCTGGGCAACGATGAGGCATTGGGACTGAATTTCCTGGTTCCTCCACATTAGCCATTAGGCCGCCATTAGGCGGCCAGTGCTAGTCTGTACAAATCAGTGCATTAGTCTGTAGAAATCAAGGTGAGTATGTGTACAGTGGCATAGCGTGGGGTTTCGCTGCTTGGGGCCGGCCGGATTTGTTCGCCCCTTGTTTTTTTTTTATTAATGGACTAAACAATTTATTTAACGGAAATAATCAGTAATTCGTATAAATTATTGAAATTCAAGATAAACTTATACCAGCTCAGAAGGAACATTTTTTGTTCCATAAATACATCAAAAATTCGCAGAAAGTTCATCTATTGAAATAATTAACTTAAAACTAGGTATATGTAGGCACATACATAGGTACATACATGCAATAATAAAAACAAACAACCTATTAAAGTATTTATTGCCAATTAAAATTACTGCCAATTAAAGCCTTTAGCTGTGTCAATGAGTTTTTATAACATCAACTGAAATGAACTTGGATTAATAAAAAGCAATAAACCCGCTGCAGCCTGCAGGGTACACTTAACATCGACATCAAAGAGATCAGTAGGTAAAGCTGTCAACCTATGTTGATGAAACCTGCACTAATCCCTAAGCTAGATTATTTCTTTGCACAAAAATTTGATTAAAAATGTACTTTACGCGTTTTTTAAGGCTTCCGTACCCGTAAAAGGAAAAAATGGAACCCAATGGAATGTAAACAAATTAACTACCTAATAGTAAACAAATTAACTATTCATACGAAGACGTGACTTAACCTTTTGAATACCGTAATTAGAGACACAATAGAATTCAATAGGTGTGCGAACGCCGGCGTTCGCTAGGGGCTTGAGTAACTACAGAGGACTTAGTACCTGTATGCAAAAACATTAACAGAAAGAAAATGGATAATTTTATCAAAGAGAAAGACGCAAGTAGTTAGGAACTTAAAATATATATCTATACTTAAAATATATATATATCTTTGGTTAGGAGCTTTCTGTGTTTCATCGTCCGAAGTTTTGAATATGATATTAATCAAAATCTTTGGTCGAACTCTTCTGTTGGTCTTAGTGGATTACATGGGCGCCGCGCGGCGGGGTTGTCCAGCCAGTCTGCCCCGAAGACGGACGAGTTATTTCGTGAGTGCCTAGAACTACACGTCGAGCAGTAGCTGTGGTACGCGGATGCATGGGCATACTTTCTCTGTTCCTATCCTAGTCTGTCATACATAAGCCTCTGCGACTCCAATACTCACAGCTTCAGCTCTTCTCAGTAGTTCTCAGCTCTAATCTTCTTATTCTGTCTTCTTGATGGCAGGGCAACCGGTCTGTCTAGTACAGTGATGTCAAATATGCGGCCCGCTAAGCATTTTTCTGCGGCCCGAATCAATTTAGTAAACAGCGAAATAATGCGGCCCATGCTCTCAAGTCTCTCAAGCTTGCTCTCAAGTCTCAATGTTGAAAGAGTGAGGGGGTACTTGCAAATGGAATTGTTGATTCAGTATCTATCAGACCGACTTAAACGAAATACTAATAGTGTTGGTACATTCGAATTTTATTAGTAGGTAGTAGGTACCTACTTACCTGTTCAATACCGACAAATTCGAAAATCTACCTGTAACATCGTATCATTTTTTTTTTTCGTTAAGATTAGGTTTTGCGGCCTATGGTGTTCATGTTTTTGGCCCACCTGCAGTGACTTTGACATGGCTGGTCTAGTGCTTACCTAAGTAAGTAGGAATAGTAAGTTTCTCAGCTATCATCTTTGCACAAATACCTACCGACTATACTACGCATAACCCCATAATCTATAGGTTATTATTATATCTGAGCTACTATACCTACTTTTAACTAGAAAAATCGATTAAAAACTTCAAACGTAAAAATCTAAAATAGTTTGACAGTGAGAGTTCGTGGGAACAAAACAAGGTTTTTGGCAGTTCAAGTTGATGGCTGGTGTCAGTGAAAGAGTGTGGTAAAATGATTTCGTGACCGCGTTTAATGGGTCATGATGCCTGCGCTGCGATTCGTCTCGTCGTGCGAGCCGCACAATGACTGGTCGTGCCCGTTGCCCTCCAAGCCCCGCCGCTCCGCCTGCGCGACACTTGACACAGGAACCCGCACTCCACGACCTCCAAATATTTCCGCGTACGGCTTTTTTATCTTCCAGAAACGTGGACTACCTACCTACGCATCAATTTACTGACCCCATGTAAAAACGCCATCATCGACTTTAAAATTGGGGACAAAAAAGTATCGAACATGTACCTACTCGACTACATAAATGATTACACAATGAGTTCCAAATCGTTTTTCAACCTGTTTTTGGGAACCCTGTGATCAAAATTCTTGAGTAGGGAGATACAAAGCTACCTATCAGACCTTAGGTATGTTCTTACATATTTATATTTATACCGATATAGGGTAGTTTTAGAATAGATTTGAAGGGAAGCAGGATAAAGTTGGTTTGTGGCCGGGAGTCCTGGAGCAATTACCTAATTACTTAATACACATTAGGCAGTAACAGCTTAGTTTAATTTTCTAAATATTTTTTTTAGTTATGTGTTATCTGTCTCTCTCTCAAGTGTTTGTTAAAGTGTTAGCTACAACCTAGGAGTATTTAAGTTATTTCTAGGTACAATAAACCAGGCACATTATCGCTTACCATTAGGTGAGATAGTGGTCAAACGCGAGTCTATCAATAACAATAATAATATTTTCATTACTCATGCTCAGAAAGTAGGTCCGAAGTTGCCTGAGGAGCGGGTTGAAAGTTTACATCCCTAGGGAGAATCACTTTCAACTGACAGCTGTCAAATTATTAAAAAAAAAACTAGTTCTATTTTCACATTTCTATTGAACCATGTCCCAACTTTCTATACAGCCAGTCGATTACAGTGCGATGTACAATTGAAATAACTTATAGATAAGTATTAATTAAAGAACATATTTTTTTAAATGACTTAATTATAATTTACTTTCAACAATTTCTTTAAAACTAACATAGATTTGAGAAAAATATTTGCCATTTTTTCATTGATAAAAATGAAAAATGATGACTGAACGGTTGACCACAGAAAAAAACAAAATGGCGGGAAAACGGCGATCCGATCTTTATTGGCTTTTTCGAGTTGTAGAATTTTGTTGGTACTTTACTAAATCTCTTGTAATTACACAATAAGTTTATCAGATTCAATTAAGGATTTAAAGAAAACTAAAGCAGTAGTCGGAAACCTTTCACGGCCTAAATAAAAAAAAAAACATACCTAAAATCATACGAAGACCTTTGACGACTACTCAGGTTTTTATTTTTGTTTTCCTTTTATTCGTAATGAAAAGCACAGTGGGGGTTAAAGACTTATTACTTAGTCCCTCGAATATTGACGACCTCGCTACGCTCGGACGCCAAACTCCTTCTTGGGACTAAATAAGTTATTTTCACCCCTAGGGTAACAATGTACCTACTATTTAAAATAGAAATAATATGTGATTAAGAAAAAGAAAAGCCATATAATAATGTCTCATGGATATATATAATATGCGCTTTCTTCCTAACCTTACTCATTGATAATAACGACCTCTTTTTGGCACTAGGCCCTGGATCAGGCCATATGGTCTGGAGCGAGAGGGAATGCGATGCGGCGTCCGCATCCTTCTTCTGCGAAGCAGTACTAATGCGCGTGAAGGAGATGGCAGCAATCATGAGGGAACAGACATCCTCACACCCCAGCCGCCGCCACAAAAGATATTAATAAAAAAATCCCAGTCAGCGTAAGCGCGGGCTTGCGAATCAAATCTTGCGAAACAAGCAATCAGTAGCTTGCCGTCCGTCCGTCCGGTAAGGACCGAACCCGAGTCGTTGACGGTGGATAGTGTTCCACGCGCGCCTCAAACATATGTCAGCAAAACCTTAGGGCCTCAGTAGGACCGAAGGCGGTTAGGGCCAGGGGAGTTTTTGAAAGAGTTTCCATACTCCTAAAACATAAATGGCTACTGAAGGATACAGGTCGGTTTTAGTTTGTAAAAGTCTGACACTCCCTTTTGCTCCATCTTAGAGCGGGAGATGTCATTTGATGATTTACTATTTAATTTCGGAAGTCGGTGTTTCTCGGTATTGTTTGTTTCTTATTTAACACCGACCTCCGAAATTAAAGTTATTTTGAACATTTTAGTGGTTTTTTTTTCTAGTGAAGTCGGTTATTTTTTTTGTATAAAGTTTTTTATTTCACACTTTTTAGTTGCGATACACTTATAACCGGGGTGCCTAATTCTCATGATAATTACAATAAACCCAAACACAGCTAAGATACATTGTTTTATTATGGAAGTTCTCGTGTCTACCTTCCACCTTCCGGCTCCATCATCAGATCAGTTTGATAGTACCTTATAGCTAAAGTGCATCTCATGACAATTCTAATAAGCCCAAACACGGCTAGGATACATTGATTCATTACAGAGTTCCGGTGCCTATCTTCCGGCTCAATCATCATCATCAGTTCACTTTGATGATACCATTTTCAACATAACTATTCAGAATATTTGTATTGTCATAGTCGGGTAACTATTTTCATTGTGATATCTATGTGAGTTTGAAGTTCTGTTGCCCATTTCTGGTCTTCTTCATCAGTGCCACTTCATTAAATGTTACTTTTTGAATGTAAATGCTTAAGGCTTCGATAAAAATACTAAAATTGATGTACATTTTCCTATAAAATTTGAAGAGTTCCCTCAATTTCGCCAAGATTCCATCATCAGATCCCGACTTGGTGACTATGGGACCATTTGGAAAGTATACCCTTTTCAAAAAAAAAAAATGAATTTTACAAATCGGTTAGCAAGCGACGAAGTTATGCGTGAAAAAACACAAAAAAAATAATACAAACATCCGAATTGAGAACCTCTTCCTTTTTTTGAAGTCGGTTAAAAAAAGTGTTTGATCGCGGCATTCGAAACTGCGCGACGTTCCTAAACATAAATTGATAATCCGGGTACGTTGAAGTCTTTCCACAGTAAATATATGACCCATAAATTTTTGTTGTACAGTTGCAATTGCAGAGACCATTTTTACCGTCTCCAACATATTTACATCATTTTTTTTGTCAAAAAAAAAAAAAATGTTCCTATAAGTTAAAATTAAATTAACAATTGTCAAAAAATACACAACAGCATAGCATTCTATAGTTATACACATTTTTTATTCTATCAATACTCATTACCAAAACCAATACAAAAATATTATCTAACTAATAAATAGCGTGACTTATATAATCTTTGCACACAATGTTATTTATTTATACATTTAAGCTGCCTTTCTTCTACCTATGTATGTCATCAATAGGAACCCACTTCTACCTCCGCGCTACGATACAATGGTTTTCTAATAACTTTCTTCCTGGATCAAATACTAATGTTAGGTACTTCTTAATTCTTATGACACCGAAACTCAACAATGAGTCAATCAGACGGATCAGTTAAAATATTCATAGCTTTCAAGCGGAGGCGTAATCGATTTTAACTTCGACGCATTGCGGCGTGCGCAGGCGCCGCGCTAACCTGATGAAAGTGTAAGATACGATGCCATTTAATCTAAACTTACATTATTAAGAGGTAAGATTTTATTGTTTGTTTGTTTAATTTTATTTGTAAAAGGTAACTTCTGAAATTTACTGATTTATTACTGATTCGATTCCTAAAATACTGTCGCTAAATGTGATAGGTATTTTTCTATAAGTACCTACCTACTTAGTTTAATAAAATAATTTTCCCATAATTATATTTAATTCTATGTTTATACAGGATATAACGGAAGTGGGAGGTTATATACAACGTGTCGGTGATGATACGACATTAAGTTAAAACTCGTAGTAAAAAAAAAAAAAAAAATATCGTAGTAAGTACTAACCTAGTACTTACTACGATATTTTTTTTTTTTTTTTTATATTTTATAAACTAGCACTTGACTGCAATCCTACCTGATGGTAAGCAGTGATGCAATCGTTGATGGTAAAGCGCACTAGTTTATTAAGAGCCTATTCACTCTAGCCTTGAAGACGCCTAAATTATAATTGGACGGGAAAACCGCAGCAGGCAAATTGTTCCAGTCCCTCGATGTACGCGGTATAAACGACGAGGCAAAACGCTTAGTCCGGACCGTGGAAGTTTCAACAACGTAAGGGTGGATATTCGCCGTACGCCGGGTTTTTCGATGGTAGAAAGGAGATGGCGGTATCAAGTCATGCAATTCCCGCGCACACTCTCCAAAATGCATCCTGTAAAACACCGAAAGGCTGGCTACTCTACGCCTGTGCTCGAGGTTTTGTAGATTGGACTTAACCAAGTCTGGATCACCAATTAGCCTCTTCGCACGCCTTTCCACCGAGTCCAAAGCTGCTAGGTGGCATTTTGCAGCACCAGCCCATATGTGGCTACAGTACTCCACACACGAACGGACTTGTGCTTTGTATAAGATTAGAAGCTGTTCCGGTGTGAAGTACCGCCGGACTTTTGCTAGAACGCCGAGTTTCCTAGCAGCTACCTTGGCTTTGGACTCAATGAACTGCCCAAAGTTGAGGTCTGAGGAAACTTCTACCCCCAAGAGCTGAAGGCGGTCGGTGCACTCCAGGGATACATTCTGGAAAGCAGAAGCCAAGGTGAACGGGCTCCTTTTGGCGGTGAACAAACACGCTTGTGTTTTGGCGGCGTTGAATCCCACCAGATTGGCTTCGCCCCATTTGGAGACTGCCTGAAGTGAAGCATTCGTCCGCTCCACCATAGCCTCCCTTTCAGACTGGATTAGCTCTTTACTAGTCCGAGGAGTTGGCAGGTATCTGTCTACAACTGTGCTATCATCTGCATACCCATAGATACCGGGCATCAGCAGATCGTTGATATGCAGGAGGAAGAGAGTTGCAGAGAGAACAGACCCCTGAGGAACTCCGGCATTAGTCGTCATGGGCTCTGATGAGCATCCGTCGACAACAACTCGGAGAGACCGTTCACTCAGGAAGTCTTTTACCCAACTAATCAGGCCAGGGGAAATGCTGTACGCTGGAAGCTTACTCAAAAGGCTAGCGTGCCATACCCTGTCGAAGGCCTTCGAGACGTCTAGAGAAACCGCAATTGCTTCCCCATTCCTCTCGAGGGCCTCGCCCCACAAGTGGGTGGCATAAACTAGTAGGTCCCCAGTAGATCGATTGCGGCGAAACCCGTACTGTCGGTCACTGAGGAGATCGTTACCTTCCAGGTATGCCATGAGGCGCGAGTTCAATACACGCTCCATAATCTTGCAGAGTATGGAGGTTACCGAAATCGGCCGATAGTTGGTTGGATCGGCACGACTGCCCTTTTTGGGCACGGGTTGTACATTGGCAAGCTTCCAGTCCTAAATGAGAGGCAATACAAGCGAGTCAATACAGGAGACAACTCGGTCGCACAAGCCTTGAGAACTATCGCTGGAATACCATCTGGTCCACTAGCTTTATTCACGTCTAGACGACACAGTGCTCTCAGAACTTCTTTGTTCCTTATGCGAATCTCGGGCATCGAGGTGTCGCAGAAAGGCAGAGTCGGTGGAGTAGCACCACAAGTGTCAAGACGAGAATTATGGGCGAAGAGAGATGCAAAGAGACCTGCTTTCTCTCTCGCGGTGTGAGCCAGTGTTCCATCAGGCCTAACCAGCTGAGGCACTGTGGGCCGACAGAAGTTCGCTTCGACCGACTAGGCAAGGGACCAAAAAGCTCTCTAGCTTTGTGCCAATATGAGTAATGCGGTCAAAACGAGCCTTCCTTAGTGCCTTTTTGTAGGACTTGGCAGCTTGGTTGAAGGCTCTCTTCTTTGAACTCAGATCCGGAGCTTTGCGGTCACGAGCATCAACCCAGGTGAGAAAGAATATTATAAATACTTTATTTATGTCCATAGGAATATTATTACACTACCACAAAAATCCTAAATCGATATATATAAAAAATAAAAAATGGTAATTTAAAAAACTAAAAAACCCGACTGCTTTTCTGAGTATTCATGAAAAAGCCCTAAAACAAGAAAGTCGTTGTAGCAGTCGGGACCCATTACATCATAGATCTACTGACTAGACGGCTAACTTTCTAGAATGGGTCCCGACTGCTACAACGACTTTCTTGTTTTAGGGCTTTTTCATGAATACTCAGAAAAGCAGTCGGGTTTTTTAGTTTTTTAAATTACCATTTTTTATTTTTTACTTTTTTAGTTTAATTTTTTTACGATATCACTTTCACAGTAATTACAAATCTAACGACACCTCGCAAACTAAAATCCATCGAGCCGTTCAAGCCACAGAGCGTGCCAAATATTTGAATTTGGCGCCAAAAATCCGACATTTTGTTTTTTTTTATTTTGATATACCCAGTGTCACTCTCACAGTAAATACGAATCTAACAACATCTCTCAAGCTAAAATCCATCGAGCCGTTCAGGCTGCAGAGCGTGCCAAACAATTATACATACATACATACATACATACATACATACTCTCGAAAAACATAACCCTCCTTCTGGCGCAGTCGGGTAAAAATATTTTTAAAACGAACTAAACTGCATAAAATCGTAAACAAAATAGAACACATTTGATTATTATGAAAACTCAATAAAAACAATTACACTAAATCACAGATTTTTTATTAATAAAATAATTAAAATTAGAGTTCTAACGGAGGGTGATTTAGCGGAGGTGGAGGCGAATGCGAGGACAACGAGTTTCGCCTTTGCGGACGCGAAGGTTAACGGAGGCGTGGAAAAAATTGTAATTTATGGTTTGATATAGTCAAAAATCCAAATTATTGTGAATACGTATATTCATAGTACACTTAAATAAACATATAAACTAGTTTACAAAAAAACTGATTTTGTAAATACCCATAATCAATAATATTTTTTTTACTAAACTGGAAATTTCCGAATACGAAACAATTTTTAGAATTTTTGTATCACATCTAGTTTATGAGTTATATTGTGTTGTCAAAGTACTGAACAATAGATATTTCGGTATTTAACTTGTTTTTAATAAATACTAACTTTAACCTATGAATTGAAAGAATTTTGTCAGATTGATTCCTCTTATGTCAAACTGATATACGCCCGCTCTCACCCCGACCATGTTCCCACCGCCCACACACTGATTCTTGACCATTTCACAAGCAATACGTGGTGGGACGGCTCCGAATACTATATTGTAACTCCGCATAAATTTTGCGTAGGCAAAGGCGGATGCGAAGATCCGTTACAACTCTAATTAATATTAGTCTTAATCACTATTGCATCGCTTAGCACTTACTATCACTCACTTATTGTCGATATTGAATTATGTCGACCTGCCCTACGCGCAATAAGGTTGCGTTCGAAGTAATTTAAAATTACATCGTCTAGTGTCACTCTTACACGTATGAACACTACCCCATTGCGGGATGCCCCACGGCGTCGTCACCTTCCGTTTGGCGCAGGTGCTGACCGAACACGGCAAGTTCGGACCGTACCTGTACAAGATTCGTGCGGAGACGACGCCCGGGTGTCGCCACTGTACGGACCGCCCGGTGGACACGGTGGAGCACACAGTCGAGGTGTGCCCCGCTTGGGAAGAGCTTCGCGGTGTCCTCGTGGGAGCGATCGGCGGCGCTCTCTCGCGCCGGGGCTTGGTTCAAGCCATGCTCCGGAGCGAGGAGGAGTGGCAGGCAGTCGCCTCCTTTTGCGAAGCAGTAATGCTAGTAAAGGAGGAGGCCGACCGCATTAGGCAAAGGCGCACACGCCGCCGCCGCCGCCGGGATTCCGATCCCGATTTCCGGCCACCGTAGGCGCGGGCTCGCGGACGGTGGGCAATGGGTAGCTCGCTGTCCGTCCGTCCGGTAACAGACCGGTCCGAGCTCAGGTCGTCTACGGCGCGCACTGTTCCCGCGCGCCTCAAGGAGTTGTCAGCAAACTGCAGGGGTCCAGCAGGGCCGAAGCCTACTGGAGCCAAAGGTTATGTGAGAATGTCACCACGGGCCCCGGGACAAAGGCAATGAATGGAAGGGTAGGTTTTTAGTCAGTAAAAGTCTGACACTATTTCCCGCCCCACCCAAGGGCGGGATTTGTCATTGGATGATTTTACCTACGATAAAAAAAAACCCCATTGCGGGTTTAAATTAAGGGTCGATTTTCTAGCATCCTCTGGACAGCATAAACAATAATGAGACCATTGGTCGGACCAGGTCGGACAAACTCAGGTGTTCTGATAATTTATAATTAATCATTAACTGTTTTAAGGCTTTAAGGTTTTATGTTTATGGCACCGAATACGGCTTTTTTATCAGTTGCCAAGGAGGCTTTTTTTTTGTAATGATGGATTTTATTATTACTTACATCATGTAGAAAATGCCGAAAATGAAAAATAATGTCCCGTGACTATTGGATATATTCGAATATGTTTTGGCATGCAGACTGGGAACATTATCGGCGCCATCCCGCATATAAATACTGTTTCTGCCCATAGAACTGAAAATAATACTTAATACAGGCAAAAAACAGCACTGCTGAAAAAGAATATTATGCATATGGGTCCAGTGATATACAATAAAATACCGTACGATATAAAAAAATGGACACTACAAATATTTAAAAAGAAATTAAATACATTGCTAGTTGGAAAATGTTATTAATAAATTTTTGAATGACAAATCCATAGGATTATTTTTAAATAATGATTTTAATTTATCAATTTTAATCTATATTTATATAAAAGCGAAATAGGACTCACTGATTAATCATGAAATCTCAGAAACTATAACATTTACAAACTTAAAATTTGGCAGGTAGGCTTTTTATCGGTGTACTTTCCCTAAGAACGGATATTACGAAACTCCACCCCTGGAGTAAACCGACTAACAATATATATTTTTTTATTGTATTTTTTTGACTTATTATTGTCATTGTTTTATTGACTAATTTTTAACTTTTTATTGACATTGTATAATTAAAAAAATATTAACATATTTTTGACATTGTTTACCACTAAATGAACCTTCAATTTTAATAATTTATGTTTTTATTGAATATATAATAATTTGACAATAGTTAAATATGTATGTGGTTTTTATGATAATTTCATACTGTAATAAATTCTACTACAAAAAAACATTTGCATGCCTCACGGTATAATGTACTGGATCCTTCGTCGAATTAGGTGCCGATAGCACCTCGACGAGGTCGATAAATTATGGGCCTTTGCTGTGTCTTTAACAGTGGAAAGTTAAGTAGTGCTTACTTACCCTAACTGTTGGTGTGACTAATTTTTATTCAAAGAAAACATCCGCTTTTATCAAAAGCATCTAATTATAAAAATATAATAGTAATAAGCAACTCAAATGTAAATAAAAAACGGTAATTTAAAAAACTAAAAAACCCGACTGCTTTTCTGAGTATTCATGAAAAAGCTCTAAAACAAGAAAGTCGTTGTACCCGATTGCACTTAGCTATATAATATTTTAAATACAAGATAAATTGTAGCAGTCGGGACCCATTCTAGAAATGGAGGCTTAGTGAATTGAGAGCACACACCTGTATTACATTGCAGATTACTCCAATCTACTGACTAGACGTCTGACTTTCTAGAATGGGTCCCGATTGCTACAATTTATCTTGTATTTAAAATATTATATAGCTAAGTGCAATCGGGTACAACGACTTTCTTGTTTTAGAGCTTTTTCATGAATACTCAGAAAAGCAGTCGGGTTTTTTAGTTTTTTAAATTACCGTTTTTTATTTTTTATGTTTTTAGTTTTATTTTATTACTATATCACTTTCACAGTAATTACGAATCTAACGACACCTCTCAAGCTTAAATCCATCGAGCCGTTTAGGTTGCAGAGCGTGCCAAACAATTATACATACATACATACATACATACATACATACATACATACATACTCTCGAAAAACATAACCCTCCTTCTGGCGCAGTCGGGTAAAAAGAAATAGGTAACATGAAACTAAAACTATAATCTTTTAACTTTCCACGGAGTTACGAACCTTCCCTTTATACCTTAAATTATGGATAATTGATGGATAATGTCAATCAATCTTCGCTCAAAGAAAACAATATTTTTCACGAGTGAAACTCTCTATAAATAAAATTAAAAAAAACATTAAAGTCGTCCGCCTATACTTCAATAACTCGAAAAAGGCTATTAGGGACCATCTATAACATATATGCACGTACCACGGCCCGCAGGCCGCATGCGGCCTCCCGGCAATATACCAGTGGACCGAAGCCTATTGGGGCCAAGGGTCGGCTTCTGAAAAGAAGACTCGGCCCTGTTATGAAAGGCAATGAAGGAACAGGATGGGTTTTTTAGTCAGTAAAAGTCTGACACTATCTCCCGCTCCTCCCAATGGCGGGAGATGTCACTGGATGATTTTAAGCTACCGGAAAAAAAAATCGACAATCTTCAGGAAATTGCAACCTCATCTTACGGTGAGTATGTTTGAGATATGGATAGGGTAGTTAGGTTTTATTTCACCCTGGCTGGAGTGACAAAGTTTGGAAACTTGAATCAACATATAAATTGCACTTTTGGTAGAACAAGGGTTTTTTTTTTTCAATTGTTAAAAATTGCAAAAAAATGAGTTTAATAATATGCAGAATGCTTAGAAAATGTCCTTTGAACAGGAGGGATAAAAACATTAATTTAATTCCTTCAAAAAACCGCCAGGCGAATATAGTGGCCTTGTCTTGTTGGCGCCTTTTTATTACTCTTTTGGCGCGACAGTCTCATTGGTCAGTTGCGTCGTCGGCGGGAAGAGAAGCAGTCGTCACTTAGAGCGTTAACACCGTAAAGGTAAATATGTCCTTTGATGTTTTTAATTTCTGGAGAGCCGCATCTATCACCCTTAAGCCCAGTTTATAATTTTGAAATTTTAAGGACAAAGTCGTTTAGACTTTTATTTTTATACCTACTGTTATGTTCCAGAATACTCTTTTAAAGTGTAATTCACCTTAAAAGAGTATTGTGGAACGGTAGGTTATACTAGGCAATAATAACAATTTAATTAAAACCTTCTATGCTAAAAGGATTCTTTAATTTTTTTTTTTACAAAACCATGATACTGATAAAAAATAAGAGATTAATTTGGTTACCTTCTAAGGGCCGAAACAAATAACCGGTTGCGGCGCCGCCGCGCCTGTAAAATCGGCAGTGCCGTCCGCCACAACGCAGAATTTTGCGGTGTGTACCGCGGCACGAATACCATAGCTTTATTAAATGGATATAACCCGTATCTTCTTTGTCGTTTATTTAAAATAATGTCTTCTTAATTACCAATTCGCCTAAGTTTATTACGATCCGTAGCAGAGAAACATCTATCCACACTCAAAAATCTCGAGAAACTGGTTATCCCTGTAGGATACGACAATAAACGCTGAAAGTTGCTATGCGGCGACGCGAAAAAGAGCGGCGGGCGGCACTGCCAATTTTAGCGGCGCGGCGCCGCAACGCGGTTATATGTTTCGGCCCCTAAAGAGTGTATACGTGGCAAGGCGATATAATATCGTCGCGATTCTCTCGCTCGTGGAGATGGCCCTTAAGGATCCTAATTATGGATGTTAGATAATCCTTCCTCCTTTTCCCGAAATAAGACTGAGAAAAAAAATCGTCAGGTATTACAACTAACATATCAGAATATTATCGATATTAAATATACGTAAAGCAGATCATAAAAATCACATTCAATCTAAATGTAGACACCCGATATAAACACAGATAACATGTAAAGTGGGACGATGGATTGATCCTGTGTGTGCTACCATTTATTTCAACGTACATATTAGCATCACAGACATAAAAAAAACTGTTTGTCAATGCAACACATTTTGAATGTATGCTTCAGGATCACCCGTAATTGTTGCACATCAATCTCCGTTCGTAGTTGCAAAAACAAAACATTTATTAGTGAACATATTAGGATTCTGGTAACCGAAACTGTTATCGTGATTTATACCGACCATTCGAATTACTACATTATTCAGACCGAAATGCATGAAAGTTCAACGACGACCAAAATGCTTAATTCAGGAAGGATGACGTTGATGAACATCACTGTGTACATAGGTCTTACATAGGTAGGAGTATTACCTGCTCTCCTTTATTTTTTTATAGATATTTTTGTTCTTGTTATAAGTAGGTACACTGAAACAAGTTTACTCAATAATTTAAGATGCTGAACGAATGATTAAATGCACGTTTAATTATGAATAAGTACGTAACTACCTTATCGGATAAAATCGTGCAAACTGAATAAGTAATGGAGTTCTGAAACTATTATTTAATTATTCAGCACAATATTTTCCAGCGATACCTACGCATTACAAGTGAGAGCGTGTTTTGGGAATCATAGATGCATCTTCATCATTTAAAAAACGGTTGTTGACTGTATACCAGACGTGTGCATGCATAATTTATGTGGCCATGTCTAGATTTCCCGTTTAAAAAAAATAGAAAATCTAGGAAGATATTGATAGACACCGGTAGGTAGCACATAAATTTCCTTAAATGTTTTCAGGAGATGATATATTTCCATGTTTCAGTAGACAGATGTGTCGATGAGAAGTTTGACGGTATAGCAACCGGACTATAAATTGATGTTTAATGTTATGCCTGATACAATATTAATGGAGCATCTGCTGGGTGGCGAGGTTGGCGGGGCAGGCGTCGGGTGCGGGCGCGGCGTCGCATATGCAATGGCGTCTCATGCCATCGGCAGCCGATCATGAATATACGACACACACTCACTAATGTACTGTTTTGATGGGTCAAGTGTCTGATTGTTGTATCACGATTAATTTTCCCAAGGCACCCTTTTCCTTTAATGTACTGTCTTATCATACCTTATGAGTGTAAATTCATCAAAATCTATCCCACACATTCGCACATTAGTATACATTCATTGCGATCGAATTCGCACGAGCCGTAGACTAGTGTGGTATGGTGTCGAGGGCTGTGTATCAAACGACGTTTTTCAATACACTTACGAAGAATTACTTTCTCTGAAAATTACGACACATTTTTATGAGGTGACATTATGACATGTACAATAAAGTATATAATGAATAAATAATTTTTGTTCATTTTGTACTGAAGAAAATTTTCCGTATTTGCCATACATTTTACTTTTGATTAAGATGTCAGCAGGCTATCAATCGCAAGTCGGGTGGCGTAGCATCTAAAGAATTCTTTTTAAACCTTAAATTCAACATTTTTTTTTACAAATGACACAAATAAATAAGATAGAAATGAATAATTAATACACTTTTTCCCGCGCTTTATAATAATAATAATTTATTTGCATCAATAATAAGTTTTATGCTTAATCTTTGCAGGTTGAAGGAAAAGCAAAGGTATCAAACCGTTATACAAAAATAGAAATTCAAATATTTTTGAATTTAGAACACAAATAATTGTAAAGTTGGTAATAACAAATTTTTGTGTAAATAATCATTTTATTTATAGATTTTCTGTTCATAAAAACAAAAATAATTTGATTTTTTATTAAATACCTATCAAAATCTTAAAAATCTGCGCCTCTATGCTTTAAAAAAAAACACGTGGGTGATGTAGATGGCATATTGGAAAAGCGGGCGTGCAGATGGTGGAAAGGAGAGCGAAGAGGCTAATTGGTGCTCAAGATTTGGTTAAGTCCAATCTACAAAGCCTTGAACACAGGCGTACAGTAGCCAGCCTTTCGGTATTTTACAGGATGCATTATGGAGAGTGTGAATTGCATGACTTAATTCCGCCATCTCATTTCTACCATCGGACAACCACCTATGGCGGCGAATATCCACCCTTACGTACCAGGACCCCGGATCCAGGGCAGGGAAGGAACAGGGTAGGTTTTTAGTCAGTAAGAGTCTGACACTATTTCCCGCTCCGCCCAAGGGCGGGATTTGTCATTGGATGATTTTACCTACCATAAAAAAAAACCCTTACGTTGTTGTAACTTCCACGGACTAAGCGTTTTGCCTCGTCGTTTATACCGCGTACATCGAAGGACTGGAACAATTTGCCTGCTGCGGTCTTCCCGTCCGATTATAATTTAGGTGTCTTCAAGGCTAGAGTAATCTCTTAGTAAACTGGATGCTCTTAATAAACCAGAGCGCCTCACCATCAACGATTGCATCACTGCTTACCATCGGGTGGAATTGCAGTCATGCACTAGTTTATAAAAAATAATTAAAAAAAGTCTGCTTTGATAGAATTAAAATTTTCAGCAATGTGTTTGAGTAATCAGTCCAGTGGGCTCGCTAAACGTGGGTGCACAATACAAAATTGTTAGATTAATAAGGTCCTCAAAATATAGATAAAGAACAAAAGTTTAACCTACATAGTAGTTTATATGATTTCTTATTACGTCAAAGATTATTCTAGGTTTGAAGTGGCATCCGCGTAGGTTCCCGAGGGCAATGCGATTGAAAGATCTTCCACAAGGTGTACCGATAGATAGTAGTTAGATGGAATATTTTACCTTTAATATTATTAATTATAAAATCGCAGTGCTCACCTCTAAATTGACAAGTGGGTAAGACCCACGCAGCATAATAAATTGTGCAACAGTGATGAGCATTGTTATTCCCACAGGCGGTTTTATTTGCCACAGCTCCCACGGGGGTCACTGGTGGAGTAGTGAGACAACAATGTGAGTGACGCGGGCGCCGGGCATCTGCTCCCTGTCGTGGGAGTGCGTGCGGAAACCGATCGCACCAACCTCGCCAACAATAACACACAAATCAACGAGCCGGCGTGGCGGCGTGCCGGCTCACCCCTCTGGAAGCTGTGGGAACCAAATAATTAATAATATCATTCGCAAATCCCCATCTATATCTAAACAAACCGTTCTCGAGTGTGATGTGGGGTGGGATGATGGCTGAACTTTTGTGTACAAGTACACTGACCGGAAGCTGCTTTATGTGTGACGCTTTATTGAGCAATATGCTTTTACTTAAAGGGATTAAGGTTTTTTTTTTATTTTTCGCCTCTAGATTCATAATTAAATTAAAATAATATATCTTCTAGTAGTCCAGAAAACTGCACAATGGTATTTAGGACAGCCAAATTTCAAGAAGTTGTTTGTGCAGGACTCTATTTTTCTTTTCTAGAATAAAAGTAGCGTAAGTTATAGCATCAACTATCTGTCAGTGAAATTCCCGCCAAAATCGGTCCAGCCCTTTTGGAGATTAGTCGGAACAAACAGACCAATAGGCATAAATGTTAATAATTGCATTTTTGTTATGGATATCGAATCAAATGAAAATATTCATAATACTCGTACAATATGCATTTAGTCACAAAATAAAAAACAAATTGAATAATCAAGTTTCAAAATCAAGTAGTTCCTACTTGATTTGATTTACCTTTAGAACAAAGATAAAAAAAAAATCGGCTTTATGGATAAATATTATAGGAAGGCCTTTGAAGCACATGATTAAAGTTTAAATACTGACTGGCAGACTGTGTATTCAAAATGTCCTATGCCTGGAGAATTTGAATCTGCTAATTAGTCTGTAGGTACTCTGTCTACCTTTACAGCTATTAGTGTATTACAGTATGTTTACTGAATGATAGTTTATTAAATTGACAGACGTTATTTTTATATCGAAAGGAAAATATTTTGTAATTTTTGGATAGGTAGCTGTCCAAAAATGAAAAAATAATTTTCCATTGGCCATAAATAATAAGAAACAAAACTGCATAAATTTAATAAGGAACATTTATACATTTTTTATTTTAAATTTCACACTGAAAAAAATAAATATAAAAAAGGTTTTTGTATAAATTTCAAGCTTTTTTATTTGTATGCCTATAATTTTATTATAGTCAAATCATAATGTGACAGAGAAACACAGTTTTAATCAAGTCATTTTTAGATGTCTCCATTTGGTATTTGTCAGCAATTACCTACTGAGTATAACAAAAGGTAATATAATTACTTGGAACAAAAATATTAATTAATTAACTGACGTAAATGCATTCGGGTCGGCATTGCAGGGGTGGCCACCACCTGACGCGGACGCCGCGCCGCGGTGATCAGCTGATTGCTGTGCGTGACCACAGTAAACGCGTGCGCATGTGCGATATTATCATTTCTAGTTAATGTTCGGTAAGTAACATATTTTAGGTTAGTATGTAATTTAGAACTCATCATTTGATTAACGAATTAGTTATATATTGATTTGACGGTAGGTGGACAGCTAAAACTACAGAGTGGAAAAGGCTAGAAGAAAAAGAAGAGTAGGCAAACCAAAAAAAAGTGCTGACAATATCTGATGCAGCAGGAAATGATAGGCAAAATGCAAGAACAAATGCTAATAACAGGAACAAATTTGAAGGAACTGGAGGAGGCTTTCATTCATAGGTTGTCTTTGAGTCGTCAAATAACAGTGACGTAACTAACAAATAAAGAAATTAAACAATAATTTCGTGGTATTAACACAATTGTAAGATTCTACAGTCTTACAACATCAAAAAGATAGGTACGACATCAGTAACGTATTACAAGTTGTACAGTGACTTTTGAAATATGAGGTGGGTTTTTTTTTTTAAAGTATGTAAAATCATCCAATGACATCCCCCGCCCTTGGGCGGAGCGGGAGATAGTGTCAGACTCTTACTGACTAAAAACCTCCTTTGCCTTGGTTCCAGTGCTCTGGTATGCATTTTCATACCTCCCCAAAGCCCCAGATTAGGCATCGACCCTACTGGGCCCCTTCAGTCATAATACTGAGAAATACTTACTAGATATCAATTGTCGCCAAACATCACTACATAGTATAAAACAAAGTCGCTGCCCGCTGTCTGTCCCTATGTATGAGATCATTAAAACAACTGAACGGATTTTGACGCCGTTTTTTTTTAATAGACAGAGTGATTCAAGAAGAAAGTTTATATGTATAATACATGCATAATATATGTAATATTACTATTGCACCCGTGCGAAGCTGGGGCGGGTCGCTAGTAAAATATAAAATAGTTCTTGACTGCGATCCCACCTGATGGTAAGCAGTGATGCAATCGTTGATGGTAAAGCGAAGAGTTTATTAAGAGCCTGAACTAAAAAAAGGATTTCCAGCTAAAATTATTTTGTTCTCGAGATCCCTGTTATAATGTTAAAATACGAGGCTATAATAGGATACTACTAATTGCAGCTGTTTTGCAATTGCAGAAGCTCAGAACGTCTTTCGAAAATAGTATTAAATTTCGTACCTAGTCACGTGTCTAAAATTAGGGTCGAGGTATTACTTTCCATATAGTTGTGCTAGCTGGCAACAAAAGGAGCATCTATGTAGAAATACAGAATAAATAAATATACAAGTTGACTAGTGTTACGGACCATAAGTTTTTCGATTAGATCTGGCGCGTGTGCGCCGGGCGCAACTGTCATCGGTCGCGTGCCCGCTTAATAAGCCCTTAATGAAATTAACGACTGTGCCATATTGATGGGGATGACCAACAAAAACGTAACAATTACAAATGTAGTTTGTTGTTTGATACACTACCCTCCGCTATCGTATAAATTACTGCTAATGTTACCTGCATGCTTGATGCACCACATCGGAAATGAAAACGTATTATCGCATTAAACAATATATAATTTGTATTTAACCGACCTCTGCTAAAAGGAGGAGGTTCTTATTTCATCGGTATAGGAATATATATATTTATACTTACCTAATGTATAGATTGAACGGTCCTGTGCATCTCGCATCCATCGGATTCCCGCAACCTTGGCCAGGTCTGGTGGCGACACTTAGGGGAGGAATATAACAACAGTGGACATCTTTCGGCTGAAATGATGATGATGATGAACGTGAAACATTCCTTTTTTAACGGCCGACCAAAGAGAGTGGTGTTATAAGTTTAATGCGTATGTCTGTGTGTTTGTTTATGGCATCGTAGCTCTTGAACGGATGAATGGACTGTGATTTAGATTGTTTTGTAGTTGCTGTTTACAGTCGTTTGAAAATTATATGCTTTTTCTAGATAATATATACTGAGCCGCTTTCACTGGTTTGATCGATTTCATTGAGCAGGTAACTTTAAGGATATTGCAAAAAAGTGGTAATCTCGTTAGGATCGTTCCTCACTTACTTTATATCAGAGGCATCGTGTTTGGGTTCAATGAAATGGTTTAATGAAAACATTGAGCTAATCAGTCAGATAAAGATAAAAACGTTTATTTAAATTGGTGAGAGATTCTAAGCTACTTTCACTCATTTAATCAGTATATGTTGGTATACAATGCAGTATAGTTTAATGCAGTGTCGAAAAGAGGGTTTATTATAGTGCTAGTATAACATAGCATATTTATTTATTTATTTCTCTTCCACAAAGGTGCCTTACAAACTAATATTACATAAGTCAAGTAGATACAAGTATTCCTTTGTGGGAGACTGGCATCTGCACTAGGAAATCCTGTCACACAAGTTACCCCCACAGACTGTGTTTTTATTTTAAAATAAGGTCCTTAAGTATGTACATAAAGTAAAAAAAAAAAAACTAGCAAAGTCGAGTCGTTAATGGGTTCCTTAATACTATAGAGTTAAAATCGAGCAAAAAAACGCCGACAAAATAACGTTCCTTTCATGGGATCCCTTTAATTTTATTATATGTTATTGTTGCAGCAATAGAAATAAATATTCAGAAAAATTTCAACTATCTGTTAGAGTTTATGAGATACAGACCGCTGACAGACGAACGGATAGACGGACAGCAGAGGCTTGGTAATCGGTCATTGGCTTGGCTCTCTTCATGTACTGAACTCTCAAAAGCAAAAAAAAAAACACTCAGTTAAAAAATACCATAAAAAGTAAAACATGTGTGAACCAGTAATTTTAATTTATATCTAAGCGTGTTTCAAAATATCACTATTTCCGTCGCAGAATCGTCAAGTAAATAAAATACAACTTATATATAGTATCCTATGAATTTTCCCCTTGAGAGTGTCAAAATATACGTTTTTTTCCGATATAAATGGCTGCATTTTTTTAACTTAGAAGTTTGATTTTGTCACAGCTTCAGGGGACTGCAGACCTGTGCAAGTGGTATGTGAAATTTCAACTCGATACCTCCACGCGACAGTCAGACAGACGGACAACAAAGTGATCCTATAGTTCGTTTTTTCTTTTTATGGTACGGAATCCTAAAAATTTATATACGACATTGATTTCTAAGAGTATTGGGTACTATAAAATACAGGTGTTTCCCAGATTATAGATCAGGCATAGGATAAAAAAAAAGCAAATAACGACTATATATTTGTTTCCTGTAAGTAAAAATTGGTATATCTATAATTCTATCGCGTCAATATTTACAGTAAGTACTTCTCCTCTTGGTCCCGCTTCAATTTGGCAGCCCGTATAACTTACGAATACATCTATTTAAGATCCAATTGTTAGTGTGATATTTTAATTTGATTGGTATTGGTTTTCAAAGATCTAGACTCTTGGGCGCTCTTCAGACGGTTAAATTGGGGATTAATCTCAATGAGAGCCTAGCCTTTTAGTTTTGGGAATCTTAATCTCTTATCAAAAACGATAAAACTGTCTGTGCGGCTTTTTTAGGCACAAACTACAAAACGCAACCTGCGCCGATCCTCATAGAACCGCTCTTAGATTCGATGGGTAGGTAGGGTTGGAGAGTGTAATAACTTTTCATAGAGCTCTGATTTTGCTCAATAAATAAAGATTATATACGACAAGAAAATTGTTTACGAAACTTGAACGTGATACTTCCCATGGAAACCTCATTTTTTTTATCATATTTCCACATTCTATATACAAATTGTATGTGTTGGTACACCGGTGGAGTACAAAGATCTTCTTTGTAAACATTATCAAGGGCCGCACATGGGTGGTGTTTGCCAACGGGTTGCTTAATGTCCCTCCGTCAGTATGCGAGCCCTCGCAAGACGAGGGACGGGTTGGTACGTACTAGGTGAGTGAACACGTGCGGTCTCGCGAACACAAGTGGGCCAGTGTTCACACCGGCTCCTTTCAGAACCTGATTAGATAAGCAGCAGTTCTGAGGTAATTAAGTGAAACGATTGAAAAGTTAACGGGCTCTGATGTTTACTAGCATATTTGGTATACAGAAAATCGATGTTTATTTGGTAGGGTAGGGTTGAAAAATGTTAATACCGTCTATGGTGATCTAATCCTATCTTATAACTAGAAGGAAAAATCTAAGTCATTTATGGAAAACATGAATTTCTAGAAAATAACTTTAGTTTAGAAGCGCAAAAAACTCAATCTTTCGCA
Source organism: Leucania comma (assembly GCA_958295575.1). Lineage (NCBI taxonomy): Eukaryota > Metazoa > Arthropoda > Insecta > Lepidoptera > Noctuidae > Leucania > Leucania comma. Next base: position 13,397,355 of record OY282468.1, read on the forward strand.
TTAAATACTGCGCATTAGATACTACATGTTCTCAAAAACTCTACATAGCTTGGTCGCAATACCCAAAACAGGTCCATAGTCCATACAACTATTGCTATTACACGATGAGGGAGGCAACTCCAGGATCATTAGATGAACATGGTCTAGGCTTCGAAAGAAAAAGAAAAGCTCTACTGCGATCTTTACCCTTCTGATTTATGGTACTTTCAGTTGTTAGAGTGATTACTTTTTGTTAATCTGTAGAGTGGCGCTTACCACGTAGCTATCAGTTAGGGGAAGCAACTATATTTAAATACATAAGGGTAACACATCTGGCTCATCGACGTGATTCCACCTAAGTGGTTTCTTCAGTCCACACGGTTGTTTTATGTACATTAGGCAGGTACACTCATTTTTAAATAAACGTACTAACTTATATTCGATGCAGTTTGTGCAGTTTGTTTGTGTTGGATATTTTGAGCAAACCATCTCAGTATCTACATAAAGAAGAGAAGCTTTTAGGAATTTTCATAATATGGACATATTTACGAATTATAAATCAATCAATCAATCAAATATTTATTCGCATAATATGTGTAGTTACAGGTGGTAAAAAATATATACTAAATTCGATTTAACGTTGAATACCATTTTAACGACTTGATCTTAAAATAAAAGTAGGTATTTAGTCAAGAGGTGCATTTAACAAGTTTTATAACTCTAAAACAACTTAATTTATACCTAAAGCTTGTCGCGATCTAGCTGTTCATCTGTATCGGCGATGCCAAGGAATGCATCCAATCACCAATCACCCTGTAAACGGTAACGTTCTGGGCTACTTTAACAAACTTATAGTCTCATTTAATGTATTTTGGTCATAATATTAATCTACATATTCATTCAACAGCAGTAGTAGATAATTAACATAATCAATAAAGACTTGCTTACAAGTCACGTGAGAGTATTTCACTTTACGTCACATTATGAATATTCAATAATAAAGATTTATTGAATATTAGATTTAATTGTTGTGTAACGTATGGTAAGTGCTCCACATCGTGTGATCTGCAAGCCGTTGTGTTCGTTGCATGGCACACCTGCTTACAGCTTCCGATTGGGTCTGTACCAACTTTGAAAGGGAGAGCCCGGACAACGCGACAACTCGACATCCATCGTTATTCTCTCAAACAATGTAATACTGGTTTATAATTAATTCAACTTAAATATGCACTACTTTTTAATCGGATACCTTTTGTTATCTGACGATCGATTTAGTACAGTTGTACAAACTTCTTGCCTGAACAAACGTGATATATTGTTGCCGGTTACAATTCCTTTGTCATGCCAAGGGTTGTATTTAAAATAATATTTTCGTTACTGATAACTTTAGTGCTGGAGCCGAATTAGCATACCGGAATAGGTCAGAGTGTTGTTTTGCTCCAGACGAGCGTAGCAACCTAGGTAGGTTCTATTAAAAGTTATTCAATCTCTTAATTGTATTATTGGAATGTGTTTATAAAACTGCCTTTCCGTGAACTTTGGCTGCCGTTTTCATCGCATTGGATTTTCATAATAAACTTTTCTTAGTATTTCAGTAACGCTGTGATTTATTTCGCACATTTGCCTTTAATACTTTTGGTCCTGTGTAGCGGATGTTGTAAGAAAGTACCTGTATGTTGATATTTGCCACCAAGTAGCTGGCCGTTGGACCCCCAACCACACACAGACAGATCTGTATTATCTACTTATTATATTGTACAGATCGCGTTGCTAAGTCAATAAATCATCGGAAGTCATCGGCAGGTGTGTTTAATGTATAATATCCTATTGCTTCACTTCACTAAAAAATAGTGTGTTTCATCCGTTATCGGTACAATGCCCACACTAAGGTTTTCCATATTCAATGTGCGGCTCGGCACATGTACCTATGCAAATAAAATCAAGTTGTAGGTACCGAAGTGGCCGGTACTCGCTCCTACTCCGGATGTAAGGACTTCAAATAAGAATCGTATTTACGTAAGAGCGAGGGCACACTGGGCACATACAACACGTGCTCGCACATAGGTGTTCAGGAGAAGGGGAGCGTACAGCTGTTTCTACAAGAGTAACATTACCGAAACCACGCCCGCCTTGTGCAACGCTTTAAGAATTAACTGCCACATTTAGAGCTGCCATTTGTAGGAAAAGCCGTTGAAATAGACCACTGTTTGCATTTCGTTTGCATTTATATTGAATTACGGTAATTAATAAATTACTGATCATAATTTTTCAATAGCCTCAATCTATCTACTGTTTTGAAAACACCTGCACTGCAGTATTAGGTTCTCATATTGAGTTCCTATGCAGGTCTACATCAACTCGAAGCTACTTCTGAACTTTTGTGACTGATGAGATACGTATTAGTATGAGACCGGGACGGTTTGCATAGGAGTTCTATGACTCAAACAGCAAAGTGTTTTACTTCTTTTTTTCATTAGTAATATCTTAGAAAGAGCGGATTCTGGATCTGTGTCTAGTTGATGGTAAAACGCTGTCTTTTGTTGGGTACTTACAAAAAAAAACTAAGCCATATTTTGCCATCAACTTGACATAGGGCTGAAACTAAGTTGACGAAGTTAAGGTGTGATAAATTACTTACCTACTTTAAAAAAAAATAACATTACCAATGAAATAAAACATCCCTTTTATTTTCAAGATTGTGTGCTGCGCTGAAAATAAAAATCAAAATATGTACAACGTTTGTTGATTTCAACGATAGTCGACAAAAACATCGACGTTGAACAATCAAAGTCGCACATTGTGTGGCGGGCTGCATTCGAGCGAAGGTGAATTTCTTCGAAAGTGAGACCATTTGCTTCGCTGCAACAACCTGCAAAGAATCCATTGTCAGGAAGGATCAGACGCACAGCTGCCGATGCGCGGCGCGCGCACACTTGCGTCAACGTCTATTGATCTGCAAGATCTTGTAGGTACATACTTATTTGATGAGGATCATGTGGAGAAATGGATAACTTATGAAGTTAACGTACCCACCCTTTTTTATCTTTAGGAAGTACCTATTTATCGTCATAATCATAAGATGGATTTGAACAAATCTAAATATTAAAGATTATCCATGAGAGCACAATTATTAATTTTAAATCGAAAAGATACATATTGATATTACTATATTAGTTCCAATTAATACTACATTATATGAAGTGACTAAATAATTGGAAATCAGATTCGGATAGCAAGTAATAAAATGGTGATTCTTAGAACTTGTCTATTTCATTAAGCTTTATAAAAGCAGAAAGATGAATGAAGGTCGTTGTGATTTTATTTTTACGACAGTTTTTGTGCTCAAGAATTTATATGAAAACGGTTATTTTTTGTGACATAAAGAATCGATTTCATTGTGCTGCCGTTCTACCTGTGCGTCAGCACATGCCAGTTTTTGTGCGAATACTTAGACGAAGAATCCTTTGTGTACGTCTATGTGCCGCTATGACATACTCGTACCAACCAACAGCTCATTGAAAAAATTTTGGAAAAAAAAAATATAGTAAGACGATTTTTCTGTCAATCTCGTATTAAGAGGCGTATTACAAAAAAACACGAAATTGCAAGTTTTCTACGTTGAAATTTTAGGTTTTATGTTCGTTGTATGAAATAACAATTTCTTGGTTAATATAGTTCGTTTTCTCTACTACAATTACCTCAAAACTGATTTTAGATTAATTATTTAATTATTTAGTAATAAGCTTTCTCCCGATACATGTTTCGGCAAAAATTCACGGAGACATCATTTCTGAGCTCTAATTTTGAGATTCTACTAAATATCAGTCAAAAACAAAAATATTATTAGCTCCCAAATATCCTATACTTCAATCATAACAGGTAATATTTTCGTTATATGCCTTTTATGTAAAGAAAAAAAAAATCTACGTAATTCAATTATCTACCGAAAAGGCTTCAAAACAAGCCCCAATATCTCCAAAGTTCTACATTATTTAGATTTCAAATTTATACCAAAATAATCATCAACATTTGCTTAAACTATAGTATTATTTTTATTTTTTAAATCGCTACTATTATTTTTTAATAAAATAAATAAAAACACTTTATATTTCACTGCGCCGGTCATCTGCGATTAGTATCGCGCGAGCGCTTGTCGAGGTCGGACCTATGTCAGTTTCTTTCCCGCGCGCTTTCGTTCCGATACCACCGTGACTACCGTCGTGTGCGCCGACTGTCGCGTAGACGCTGCCGCATTGCTATTGTGTGCGTGTGAACTACGAACGCAGTTTTTGATCTTTGTAAATATTTATTTTCGAACGGTATAATATACCGTTATATTGAAGTTATAATAAAGTGTGAACTTTATACTAATTGAAATAATATTTCAATTAGTATAAAATTCACACTTTACTAGTATACCAGATAGTGAACTTATTAAAGTTAGACTAGTTAAAGTCATGACTGGTTCTACCAAATTCAAGGACAGCTTTATATATCCAATAAAAATGTCTGCATACTTGCCATATGGACTGGACCAGACTTTCCTGTAAAAACTATAACAATCTACAAAGACGACGAATTTTGGTCGTTAAAAATGTTACCCAAATTAAAAGCTTTTTATGAAAAATGTGTACTGCCAGAAGTTATCGACTCAAGAAAAGATCGATCAATGCCTTTGCGGGAAATATTTTTCTGATGTAAAAATATGATGTCTGACTGTACCAAATAATAAAATAAATAAAACATTTTGTTATTTCATTTATTCGATATGATTTCAACCATACTACCATAAAATTAAGGCTAGACTGAAAATACACTTAATAAACTAGTTATCAACGATTGCATCACTGCTTACCATCAGGTTGGATCACAGTCGATCACTAATTTATATGAATTAAAAATAAATATATACAACTTTAAAAATCTATTTTTGCTATGAATAGTATATATTACAATCGATTGTTTATCGAATACTGCAGAATATTAAAAATATTTGTTTGAACTTATTTAAATTAAAACGACATTTAAAAAAAATATCCATCTTCTAACCTCTTTCTGAATACTTCAATTACTAAAGATCAAGATCGTTTAGCCGCCGTATACACAATATCATAGTGCGAGCGAGACTGCTAGAAGCATGAATGAAAATATCGCTCACGTAGTTCGCCGCCCGCTCGATGCATAAAATACCTAAATTTGCGTAATGCCGAAATGTGAAAGGGCTCTTAACATGATTACTAGAAGTTGCGCAAACGTCGCCAGATCCTTAGCGCAGATAGTTGCGCTCGTAGCTCGGGCCCTGAACTCCACTAACCTAATTGACAAGCGGTGCCCGCGCACGCGCACACATCATCGATCAACTTGACCACCTCACAATCGACTTACGAAATTCACATTCGTCTAGATATTGATCCTGTACAATTACCGTAACAGCTGGAGCTGGACTAGTTCTATTACGAGGAAGTTTAAAGGCATTTAGGTAATGTTTTGTTGCAATAGATATCTATATATTTGATAAACCTAAACTTACCTACATCGTATGTGCAAAGAATTGAACATATTATGGATCTGATGATGATCGCATCAGATCATCTTTTCGTAGAGGTACACACAGTACTTAGGTTTGTTTTGGGATCGAAACCCGACAGAGACAAACCAAAATATTTCCGTTACCTAAACCGTAGATACGAATAAATATGAACGTGCCTCAAGAAAGTTATGATATGAAAATATTTTATTGCTTGCTTATTCAAACATGTAAGTATACAACGAGACCGAAAACAGGTCATAAACAAGAGTTGGAATATTGTATTATTAGTTTATGGTGATCAATCTATTGAAAACACGTAGTTATACCCAGGTAGGTAGGTACCAATTCTTAGTAGCGACGACGTTAACCCAATAATAGCAGAATTTATTATTTATTGCGATAGTTATAGGACTAGTTATCGGACTGGCCTCTATTTCCGCAATTTTGCACGGATTACAAACAATAGAACAAGTGGCCAGGGTGGAGTCAGGCCTAGCATTAGCCCGTTTAAATATACTGCAGACTTGAAGCTCTACGAGATGGCGCGTGCGCAGCTTGCCCCCAATGCACGCGCCGCGAGCGACAGTTTTTTTTTTCACAAGCTACGTCAGTACCTCAGCTGACACTTTGGCGTTAGATAAATCTGTAGCCTGTTGTAAAACTGATTCTGTGAATTGCCTAGACAGCATAACATTAGCATGAAATGATGCATTATCATTCATTAATGTAGACAGACAGATGTGGTCTAGAAAAAATCATCTTCAAATACATCAATTATTTAAACATTGACCGTAAACACCTTTTATAGAAGAATAACGGGATTTTTCCTGTTTATATTTGTGGAGAAATAAAATCTTGTTTCTTAAGTCGAATCAAATAAAAATTTTGTATAAATAATACAGAACTTTAATTGGTTAACCCTTTTAGAGCCGCTGCAATCAACAGTAAGGTACGGCAAAACAATTGAGGGTAGTAATTTAATTTTATAAAGACATTGACTTTAACTTGTCAGGAGGTTAACAATTTATTATTGTAAAGAAATTGCAATCATAATGGTGGGTAAATATGGGCATTTTAGCAGTAAGAAATAATATGCCTAACGGCGTAAAAAATATTTTTGTGATGATTTTTGAAGACCGATATTTAGTTATGAATATATTATTGTTACAAAATAACTCCCTTTGTATAAATTAAATGGTAATCGAAAGTTTTATAATCAATACTTCTTTACTAAATTCTGACTGAAATTGGTAGAAACTGATGAGCTTTTCTCAAATGAGTACAGCACGGGTTTTTTTATTTTTATTTTAAACGGGTGCACCCTTCTGTATTGCTTTCAATTTTGCTTATTATATGACAGAAAATAAGTTTTTTTGCATAAATAAAACACAGTCCTTTGGCTTGTGTTTTGAGTTGAACACAAAATATATTTTTTTAATAATTAATTTAGAGATGTATTACCTATTTATTAAGTTTCTTAAATAATAATGTAAAACTTATAATATATTTTTAGTTCAGATTTCTCGGTAATAATTACCTAGAGTTTTTGACGGAATTAATTTTAGTGAAATTCAGTGGCTCTATTAGTTATTCGCAAATTGATTCCAAGTGGATATTGCGATGTAAAATTGGTGTACTTTTGTGTCTCAAGTTTCTGCACAAGTGAACAATTCGTAGTATGTGCAACCATTTAAACATGCGCTATCTCGGTAAAATGGCGTATAGAATTTTACTAAAGTATTGACTACCTCAGCGAAGCTTTGGCGCCAAATACTGCAAAAAACATTAGAATGTGTTGCATCCACATTTTAATGGCACTCAAAGAGACCGTAAAACTATGTACTTTCTAAACTTTACACAGACTAAATGGACAAACAGTGTAAAGCTAAAACCAAATAAATAATTACCATATTTTGGAAAACCAAACTCTATATATAATATAAAATAGAGTTCAAATTTCATTGCAAATGTTACTTTCTTTAAGGTCTTTTCAATACAATTAATCACAAAAAATTTGCCTGAAAATACATAACACTAAAGTCGATATTTGAGTTGGTTTCAATAGATTCAATTTATTTATTTAAGTATAAGATATAACTATATATTTTTTATGCGTTAGCTGGTGCCCGCGACTTCATCCGCATCTGACTCGTAAAACTTCGGTCACAATTTTAAGAAGATTTGTTTTGCGCGGTAATTATTTTCCTAAAATAAAAGTTAAGGCTAAGTTATTCCTTATAAAATCAGCTTTGTACCAACGAAAGTCCCTTTAAATTCAATGCAGCTGTTTCGGAGATTACCCAGCCCAAACAAACAGACCGACAGGTTTTTTTATTTTTTTTTTCATTTTTTTTTATGGTAGTTAAAATCATCCAATGACAAATCCCGCCCAGGTTCTATATTCGGCTGTATGTATTTTTTTAACTTTTTTTATGTATGTTCACCGTTATCTCGGTCAATTGTGGACCGATTTCGAAAATTTTTGTTTTTGATTCAAAGATTTTACTTCCAAATTGGTCCCATAAAAATCTTTTTGATCTGATGATGAACTTCGAAGATATAGGACAAAACTCTTCAAAAAATCATAGCAGAACTGTCGTTTGTATATGTTTGTTCGCCGATATCTTGGTCAATTGTGGACCGATTTTGAAAATTTTTGTCTTGATTGAAAGATTATACTCTCGAATTGGTCCCATAGAAATATTGTCTTGATTTGATGATGAACTACGAAGATATAGAACGGAACTCTTCAAAAAACCTTAGCAGAACTGTCGTAACAAGTAGAATTGCTTTGTTTATAGTCGGTGAGTGACTGAAGGAAGAAAGGAAGGGGATACATAGAACTGATCTGATGATGAAACCGGAAGGTAGCTAAGAACCCGAATTCTGTAATAATATATGTGTGTATCCTAGTCGTGTTTGGTATTATTAGAATTGTCATGATGATTTGATGATGGAACCAAATGGCGGAAGGTATCTGTTTAAGTTTGACTGAGGGGTACTACAACTAAAAAGTGTGAAATATAAACTTTTTACAAAAAAAAAAAAATACAACCGACTTCAAAAACCACCAAAAAGTGCAAAATAACTTTCAATTTCGGAAGTCGGTGTTAAATAACGAAGAGACCAAACTATTATATAAACAGCGACTTCCGAAATTGAAAGTTATTTTGCACTTTTTGGTGGTTTTTGAAGTCTCTTGTATTTTTTTTAAATTTATACTTTCATATGCATTGAGTAGGCAAATAAATATTATTTTGATATTACAAGTAGACACTTATATTTATTTATATGGGTATGTATGTACAGATTATCAAATAACAGTACGGTTGGGGCAGTGCTTGAGCGTTTGGCTGCTGGGCTGCGTGTCACGGGTTCTATTCCCGTTCGGAACAAAAATTTGTATGGCCTACAGATAGTTGTTCCGGGTGAGGGTGTCTTATGTATGTGAGTTTACATGTTTGTGAACACATCCACGATACAGGGCTAATTCCTAGTGCGAGGAAACGCTTTATAAAAATAAAAAAAACTATCGTGGTAAACAGTGAATGAGAGTGGTCCAGAATCCTCCAAAATAAAAGACTGTAGACTTCGTGATATCGACCGGTGCGATGCGAAAAGCACTTCACCAGTCGATTATGGTGACGCTAGCGGCAAGCCTATATTCAGCTGTGGACATCTTTCGGCTGAAACAGTGATGCTAATAATTGTAATCAGTACTTTATGAGTAGGTAGGTAGTTAAGGGTGCAGTAAAATGCAATTGGACCGAAAACTGGAGAGTTATGTCAATATATCTTATTAGCACATAGCAGTGACATGTCGCTCGTCGCGCCGGACGGAGGAACAATCGGCAAGCGGCGCCCGCGCGCCGATCTGATCTGCACTCCAGGTCTGTGGTGCAAGCCAGCGGCGAAACATATCTTAACATAAAATAATAATATAAAGAGGTAATATTGGTCACATGTGTGTAGGTAATCTTGTACATAGTTGCCAAAAATTTGAAGTGTCAAAAGGACCAAATGATCCATCCGGCTCGAAGGACTAAAAAGATGTTAGAGTATTTCGTGATACTCAATGCACACATACATTACATTACTGCGTGAAGGAGGTGTCATTACGACTAATTAAAAACGTTTTTGCTGTGCAATTCAGTAAAGACTGCTTGACGTTGAATACTGGTCTTCAGCTTCGTCAGGAGTAAAATGGTTTCTTACGATTGGATTTTGGGGACCATGTTACACGTTCCTAATTTTTAATTTTAATTTCCGCCTAGATTTCGCAGTCAGCAGGCGATGTGTCAGTATTTCCCAGAATGGTCTAAATGAGTGTTAGTTGACACTTGACAGCTTATAACTTGAGGCATTCTCACAGCGCTATGGTATTGCTTACAATCGTTTCCTGCACGCAATGCGCAATATTATACGTACATCATTATTTCTTGTTACTGACAGCGCAGATAACTGAGTGAAGATGTTAACTGACGCGCTCTCCTTATTATATTGTTACAAACTGCACTTCATTTCAGTTGTACAGTTTTTGTGTGATTTAAAGTTGACAATCAGTGGGTTTGATGGACGTTAATCGGTGAAAACTGAGCTTTAGAAGTTGAGCGACTAATTTGAAGCTCAATATTACCTTTTTTTATGTAATAATGTTTTTATATGATTAAAAAAATATATTTAAAATTGTAATTTATATGTCTATATGTTACTAGCAATCTGTGTAATTCAGGTATTCTAAAAAAATACGAATGCGCAGCTGGTAATGTGTGTAAAAGACGAGAGCAGAGAAAGAGGGATGTAATTTTAGGGCACCCCGACGTGGACAGGTTAGGTTAGGGTTATTTTTTTATCACCACCTGAAAATAAAAGTCTTACTTTAAACCGTATTCTATACTTTGCCTAGGTATTTTATATAATACCGGATTATTAGATTGCCGGTAACGTATACAATGAATAAAGGGAATAATAATATTTTACTGATAAGTCATAAAGACGCACAACAGTCGACACCCCCCCCCCTGCTGACTCCTGTGAGAGTGGTCAGTAGTTCCTCAGTTTGAGCGTAGTTCAGGAGATCCAATATGTTCTTCACCTTAGCCTTTCCTTCGTTTTTGCTTAACCTTGCTATTGCTCTGTTCTCATTGCGCTGGGCCGGCGTGGTGGATTACGGCTCATTCCCTCTCCTAGAGAGGAGGCCTGAGTCCCAGCAGTGGGAACATTACAAGGCTGATGCAATGCAATGCAATTTGTTCTTATTTTTTTTTTTGTAAACAAGAAACCTCAACATATACAGCTATCTTCTGGCTAAAGTGGTTCTATGAGCAGGGGTTGGGTAAACTATCCTTTGACCACTTTTATTTGAGTCTAGGGTTAGTACTTGGTTATGTTTCCAGCGAATAGTTCTAAGTATGTAAGATGTTGATATACAATAAATTCGTCTTATCCATGCATTGCTTCACGTGAGCAGAGGGCGTGTGGTCTATTTATCGCTCATTGAATAATTGAAAATCTCCGTGTATTGACACAAGTTTTTAATAAATTTTACCGATGGAAGTGACGTTTACGAATTGTTTTTAACCCTTTGAATACCGTAATTAGAGACACAATAGAAAGACCGCTTGGGGCTTGATAACCAATCAAATTGAGGGCTAATCACAGCTAAGTAATTCGTGAAATACTAACTTTTGTGCCATACAATTATATAGTCAAGATATAGCCGCTAAACTTAAGTTGTATGTTTATTCCACCTCCTCCACAACCTACTGAGGGTTGTGAAGTTCGTGCTGGATTAGCTTCGTGTATTGCCGTCTGTGACGGTTCTAGGCGTCATGAAGTGCGACATGCAATTGGGTGTCCATGTCCAGTGTGGAGCAGACCTGATCTGTACTTCTTTTTGGGCTGCGGCCTCTTGGTCTTTTGCCTGTCACTATGTGCATTACGACGTGGTGGCCATTTTTACTGGCTATGTGGTCAAAAACTCTAGTACTCTGCGCATACAGGTGTCATCATCATCATCATCATCAACCTTTTAATGTTCCCGCTGCTGGGATTCAGGCCTCCTCTCTAAGACAGGGAATGGGCCGTAATTCATCATGTGTGCCCTGTGCGGGCTGGTGAATGTAACATGTCTTCGAATTTTTGAGTCTAGGACATGACGATGTTTTCCTTCACCGTTTTGAGAGAAGTGGTGGTGAAGTAAATTACACAAAGTAATGCGCCTGCCCGGGTTTGAACTCGCGACATACAACTCGTAAGTCGGGGCCGTTACCACTCGGCCACTGCTCTCACCTCTGCGCATACAGGTGTATTAACGAATATTAAATTTAATAAAAAAAAGTCTGTTCTTGCCTCTTGACTCGTAAGTCTTCCTTAGAGGCAATAAGTATGTACTTATATCAGAAGTAGTGTTGGAGTACTACTTACAAAAAGAGGAAGTAACTTATTCGTCAACAAGTGCATTAGAACCTATAATGCTTATATAACTTCGAACACAGAGCCGGTTTAATATTCAACAAACAAGAATCGAAGTGCCTACTATGAGTACTAGCAGTAGTAAGGAACATGACTAATGAACTGATTACGCTTCAGGCGTCTCGTAGGGAAACGTAAGGCGTCAGCCACTCAGCGAGTATTCATTGATCGCGGCGATCAGATTCATTCATGGCGTATTTGTCTGATCGGCGTTCATTCCGTGATGTTAATTGCATGACGTTAGTGGTCGGAGCTCGGTATTGGATCAGCTATCGACAGATACCGGCTGTAAACACGTCGTCTGTATCGCAACAATCTATTTATAATCACCGGCCGGCGAGACCACTGTGTGTTAAATGTCTGATATTTACGATTACGAGCCGAGACGCCGGCTCTAGTGCTGTTTGAACCACTCTAAATTGAACATATCGATACTTTTTAATATTGTGTTATTAGAAAAAGCACCCTAAAATTAAATATTTTTTATCATTAAGTGCTCGATTATGAAGACGCGGCGCGTTGTGCGGCGCGTCGGGCGGTCCGTCGTACATTGCCATATGTTTGTGTTTGCGCAAGCGATGACGCGGTCCGCTGCTGCAATGTACGACGAAACGCCCAACGCGCCGCGCAACGCGACGCATCACCGTAAACACGGCCTACAGTTAGAAAATATTTTTCTTTAAAATGGGCTCCCATCTTTAGGAATAAATGTATGGTATGAATAACCTTTGAATATATATATATGAAAACACTTACATAATTCTAACTATCAGGCTAGAATAGTAATCTTAATTTTATTTACATAATGTTTATGGTAAAAATTATATTAAAATGGTTGTTCGCTCGTTGATGTCTTTTTAAAGGAAAAAGTACGTAGTGCAAAAATATTGTTTATAACATTCGCAATAAACAAGATACAGTGTATAATTAGCATTAGCACTTGTCTTGTGTAGAGTAGAAGTTATCGACATGATTGTTAGGTGAGCACTAATCTGGGAACGATTAGCGCAGCCGCGGCTCGGTGCGGCGGCGCGGGCGCACGTGCGCGGCCAGCCGGTGAGTAAGCTCGCGCTCCCAGATAACTTTGTTTATCAAATAAAACTTTTACACTACCGAATGCTTTATTTCCATCCCATACGGTCCAATTTTCATTGACACATTCCTGTAACATATGCAAATATGAAATTGTCGCTGCACTGGCCCTTAGCACAACTATCTCTAGACTGTCACGCAAACAAAATCCAAGTAAACAACTGTTCAGAAAATGTGTCTCGAGTATTGTAATTGTAATAATTGTAAGCAGTGTAGGATAATTGACCACCTGTTTTTGTTAAATTTGCGAACACAATAACACCACATTCTTTGACTGGGAGTGGATTTTAAATATAGGTTACCTTTATTATTGCTGATTGTATACTATATATATTTATAATGAACTTGACTAGATAGAAGCCAATTGTTTTGAGTACTGTGGGACATGGATCGAATTCACAATTTTTTTCACTTTATTCGTATTTTTTTTACGAATAAGTGGGTTCTGCTTTTTACTCTCATTATAAAAGACTCTCCGATGTGCTGTGTTGGTTTACTATTATTTTTATTGTATTGGGGGGTGAGACATATGATTTCTTTTTTTATAATATTTCTTGGTATCTAGATTTTTAGGGTTCCCGATCTCAAAAGCAAAAAAGCGGAACTCTTATAAGTCTGTCCGTCTGTTAAGACCGTTTATCTCGAGACCGCGTGGGGGTATCGACTTGAAATTTAAACTTTATTCAAGTCTGTCTGTTGCCAAAAACGTATATTTAGATCCCTCAAAGGAACCAAAATTCATAGGGTACTCCCCGACGACCTAGAATCCTGAAATTTGGTATAGAGCTATGTCTCATAGCACAAGTATAGAAAAAAAATCTGAAAACTGTAAATTTGTAGTTGAAAAAAAATATATCGAAACTCGATTCAGGAATTGTTTTCAGTTTGTACGGTACCCTCAGAGTACGAGTCCGACTCGCACTTGCCTGGTTTTTTAATTACTTCTTACTTCTTGCATTAATAACCTTTTCATTAAATTAAGTAGGTATTGTTTTGGCCAACAAATAAAAAAAAAGAATAAGCTATAACATTGTGGTCTGTAAATCTATTTAGCGGAGTCACGGCATCCCACAACACACAAAGAAAAGTGCACGTAAAAAAGTATGTGAGCCTTTTTGCAGAATATTATATTATTGTTTAGAAAATGTATTGTTTCATCCCTGTGTGCAATTATTGTCAATTGAAAAGCATCAATTTACATTCTCAGTTTCTTTAACGTGAAAATTGCAATTATAAATACTCCATATTAATTTTATCAAAATGTGATCTTTGGATCACGTCGGTAAAATAAATAATATTACTAAGGTGACGTAGTTCCACGCTGCGACCCCGGAGCCGGGTGCTACGGTTACAGTTTACAAGTAACACAATGAATCAAAGGTTAGCAGAAAAAGCGCGATAGATACACAAAGCGCCACAGATGCGCGGCGCGGGTACCTACTGTCACCTGCGCTAGCGCACGTGCGCCTCAACAAACACGCTGTGACGTCAGCAAGCCACCAACAGACAAACACACCGTATACAGCTACGCAGTATTTATCATATTTGCAAGTATAAGAACTTACTATGACTGTACAAGAAATTTTTATTATTATTTGCAGTCCGTGTTGTCCCACAGTAGGGCAAAGACCTCCCTCTCCAGAGGGAGGAGAGATCCTGTATTCATATTTTGAAGCAATCATCAACAAATTTGACTAAATATAATATTTCCACAACTATCACACAACACCGTCTAATCCCAAGCTAAGCAGAGCTTGTGTTATGGGTACCAGATAGCTGATAAACATACTTATATATTTCTAAATACATACATATTATAGATAAATAACACCCAGACACAGGACAAATGATTGTGCTCATCACACAAACATTTGTCCCGGGTGGGAATCGAACCCACGACCTCCGGTATAGCACTCAGGGCCACGAACCACTAGACCAACAGGCCAGTCCAGGCCAGGAATTAAGTTACAAGTATCATATTTTTTTTTAATTTCCCACGAATCAAATTAGATTATGGTACCAGAATAGCCTGAAAGAAAGAAGCCTTCCTTCCTACAAATAAAAACAAATAAAATTGAAAATATAAGTCATTGGTAGCATTGACATATTAGAACTAAGTCTTCACAATGGTGGGATGGACATGGATGGACATAGGTCTTCCCCAAGTGCTGGCACAATGACCAGCCCTGTTCATCTCACATCATCAGGTTCCCGCGATCCTCAACAGGTCGACGGTCCAATTCATCATCATCATCAGCCTTTTAATGTTCCCACTGCTGGGACTCAGGCGGCCTCTCTAGGAGAGGGAATGGGCCGTAATCTACCACGCGGGCCCAGTGCGGATTGGTGGATGTCAAATGTCTTCGAATTTTTGGTTCTAGGATATGCCGGTTTCCTCACGGTTTTCCTTCACCGTTTTGAGAGCAAATTAAATTACACAAAGTAAAGCGCCTGGCTGGGTTCGAACCCGCGACCTACAATTCGTAAGTCGGGGCCGTTACCACTCGGCCAATACTGCTCGGACGGTCCGATGCGGGAGACCTTCCAACGCTGCATTTTTCATTCTGTTCTGCGAGCAATGTGTTGTGCTCACTGAAACACTGACACTTAATTTTGCCGATTCTACGGACTGTCTGTCGCTTGGTTCTCCGGCGAATATCTTCTGTTTTGATCGAACAAACAAACAGGAAAATGACTTCGAGCGCCCTTTGGAGAACAAAGTATTACTTCTTAAATAATTTCTATGAATAACTTGCTTGGGACAGTGTACTCTCACTCCTTCTGGTTAATTAAATGAAAGTAGTAGTTAATGCGCAGCGAAGGTACATAAGTTACTTTGTAATTAATGTTTCAGGCTTCTACTGTCCAAGCGTTGATTTGATGCTCTTGGCGAATTCATAGAAGGCACATAGACTAGTTTGCAGGGTGAAATTATGTACCAATGTATATGTAGTATGTAACTAATAAAACTTAGTTTCAATATCTAATGACGAATAAACAAATAATCACTGAAATCTGCAGATCGCAAACGCATTGATGATTTTGTGATGTGGTGCTGGAGAAAATGCTCCGTATCCCTTGGACATGCATCGGTATTTCGGACCAACGTATCCATACTGCAAGAACTAAAAATCTCCTCGCGGCTGTCGTCTGAGTTTCTTCGCAAGATTTTGCAATACGTGGGTCACATTGCAAGGAAAGACGTTGGTAACCTCGAAAGGCTCACTATGATCGGTAAAATAGATGGAAATAGATCTCGTGGACACAGCCCAATACGTTGGACTGACCAGATCAGCACAGCTCTTGACTCCATGGTACGTATATAGGGCCTTTCACATCACAAGAGCGAAAGTGATGAAGCAGGGAGTTCACGACACTCAGCATTGAGGAATACGACGCAAGGAGGAGGAGGAAACAAAAAATCTAAACGCGTAATTTTAAGGAACTACACCATCGTTCACTATAGTTGTTTTGTTGTAAAATATTATTTATTACGTCTTTCAAGTTTCCAATCATTTGACGAACACATGCAGAAGCTATATCTACCGGTTCGAAGTATATGTATACCTACTATCTATTTATATAATGTTCGAATAGTAACAAAAAGCGATACGTAAATAACGTGTGGTTCCACCGGTGTTACCTGCGCAGGCGCATTAGTGCCGCTCATCACATCACTGTTGTGCGACCACCCCTTCACTCCAAGCGTGCCAGTCTCGATTAATTTTCATTAACCAATACCCATTTACGTTCCCTAATGAATTTAAGATGATTCTACGCTATTTTGTTAGTCCCAAGTGAATTAATAAATATTTAATTAAAATGTTTTATAAAACTTTGTTGTTTTTGCCCAACTTTTTAAAAGACGCGTGAAATGAAATGGGTTTTATATACAACCTATCATTAAATTAAGTCGTTCTTACGAATGGTCTCGTTGTGATTGTAATAGTGCCTATAGTGATGTATATTTCATTGTTCCTTTTGTGACTTTTATTTTCTCAACGGTTGCCTGAAGCTAACATTGTGTTCTTTGTTACACCTCGCTCCGATTAAAGAGTTAAACATTGAAATCGTTTTAATATTGTAGCTTAATATTATATAACGCATTTAATGTAAACGCTACCCGTTATTACAATGTTGATCCCCTCATTAAGGCACAATCGGAAATTTGAATAATAATATATCAAATAAAAATATTCTCATGGGTGTACCAGATTCAGGATTGCTTCATTTCAAGTTCACAGGGGAGAGCGATTAGGTATCGACAAAACATTCACTCGAGACGAACAATAGGAAATTGCACCCATTATTATACTGAGCGGTTATAACAGTGCCCGCAAATCAGTTCCTAAAAGGGTTCAAATAAATTATTTCCCATGTAAACCAAAAGAACAAATAGGAATAATTATATGTATTATAGTTTATGGGTTTCCCGCGGGTTTGTTTTGGAATTGTCTTCACGAGCCTTCACTCAAACTGGTTGGAACGACTAGTTTAAGTAGGTAAAAACACATGTGCCAAAAAACTTAATAATATAGTAAATTATTTATTTAACAGACAACGTAGTCCACAACAACAAAAAAATAGTAATGATAAAATTACTTATTTATATTAGTAAAAATTTAATATTAATATAACCCATGTAAAATATTTTTTCTTTCTTTTTTCTTTTTTTCTTCCATGTAAACTATCAATATTGCCTAAACAAAAGAGAGAATGAGTAAATCATAGAATTATGAACTGACTCAAAAATCGTAAATATTAAAATGTTTATATATTTATAGAGAGGATACTGTATCAGTAAAAGATTAAAAAGTTATGCCAAACCTAAACTTAAGACTAGCATTCAACCTTACAACAGAGGTACTCAGCCTGGCCTTAATATTTAAATAGTTTTATCAAGTTTTAATGAAATCCCTGGCGCAGTAGGAATGGCAATTACCCGCCTCTTTGTCAAGCGAGATAAAGGGCTCGGCAGCGCGACACTAAATAAAAGATAGAAAGTGGCTTTATTTCACTACAAGAATAGATTCAAGGACCTAATTTACCACTCGTTTATATCGCGCAAACTAGTTAGAATACTGTTTGGTCTTATTGTGCTGCTTGTGGCTGTTCCCGAGATGTAGGAAACACTGATGTTGGTAGTTTGAAGTGTTTGAACTTCATTAGTAAGAAGTACCGCTTTGTAGCTTTTATTTTATCTTCTCCTCTAAAGATCTACATTGTCTTTGCAAAATATGAAAGCTGCTAGCATAGTGTGTTTTTCTAAAGACAAATATTCTAATTAGAAACTGGAATTTACAGTTTTCAAAGAAACGAGAGCTCTTTTGTAAGCCACAGCAAACTATTCTCATTTCTTTAATCACACTTCGGTTGGCAGACGTTTTTTGAATCCTTATAAACTAGCTACCTCCGCAGATACGCCCGGGTCTTTAGTTACCTATTGCTCTGGTCCCATGGGCCTTAGCTTAATTTTATATACTCGTAGCCTATTGGGTGACGTGTTATATATCCTTGATAAATTGGGCTATCCAAAACTAAAAGAATTATTTTAATCGAACCAATAGCTTCTAAAAATAGCACGTTCAAACTTCAAACGTCTTGCTTTATTATAATAGATATGAAAATTGACGTGTGTTTAATGTTAAGATGATTATTCATCACGTCTTAACGGCTCAAAGGGTATGGATTAAATTTGGTACACAGGTAGCATATGGTGACCTAGCCTTTCATACTGGTAGATATTTGATTCCTTTGGGATAATAAAATAAATGTCATGCGGGCGAAGTTGCGGGCAGAAGCTAGTACTTTATATTAATTTAGTCGAGATTGAGTTAAGTGAATGTTGGAAGCGCAGGCGCAGGCGGCGGCGGCGTCTGCAGTGCTACGATAAAGCGCGCGCCACGTTAGCGCTAAGTGAGCCTCGATAGCCGCTGACGAGTCAATCGCGCCCACGCGAACTGTCGCCGCCGCTGTCTTGTATAACGTAGGTACCTCAGCTCAGTCCGCACCAAACCTTATAACGATTTAATTTAATATAGCTTCATTGTTCTGCAAGTTTCTGCAGACAATGAAATTAACTACGTTAGGTCCTTGGTAGGCCATTCAGTCGAATTGTTGCAGATATTAATCTAATGTAATTTTGTATTCCTACAATACAGCCCGAAAAACAGCCTAGATAGCTAAAAGAAAAATGTAAAAAGTTTCGCTACCAGGTTTGCTTTACGTACTACGACTATAAATAAACAAATTATACCTACAAGCAGTCGCTAAGAAGTAAACTTTGAACTTATTCGGTGCACAATAGTAGACTACTGCATGCGTAATGCGTCTCTGAAGACCTTATCTGTAATATGTAAAAGCAAGCGCTTTTAAAAACTTATTCCATATTTACATGTATATGGCGAAGGAGCTTAAATAATTAACTGCCTTTTAAGTTATTCTTTTAGTCTTTATTTGTGCACACAAAAGAGAAATGCAAGCGCGATTACATGTTAAATGCGCTTATGGCGGCAAAGGAGCCGCCGGGCGGGCGCAGGGGCCCTAATGCAGTGTCTATGTAGCGGATAGCCGCCGGCTATCTGCCGCCCGCGCTCTCCGCCGCCGCACCGCTACTCACACAGAATTACAATCGATAACCCTTACGACGATGCTTCGAAGATCTTATTTAAAAGCCTCACTAATCACCCCTGCTACCTTACGAGGTTTCTAGAAAATTACGCCTCTGCAAATAAGTTTGGTTAGCAAAAGATTGTGAATGTGAGTTTTAGTACGTACAGCTCACTGGTTGTAAATTAAAACAATTTATGGCCTATTTATACCTTGAGTGAGTCCCAGCAGTGGGAACATTTGAAGGCTGATGCTATGCTATGCATCTAATTGGATACCTGTCATGACCACATAGAATGTATTAAAAACGCAATCGCATTACGTTGCATGCAAAACATAGCACTTAGTGTCAGGCGGTACTCTATCGTTATAGTGCTAAAACAATTGAAATATAAAAGACTCTTTCGAACAAAACGTTTCACAACGTGATGATGGGCGAAGTATGATGGCGAAGTAGGTACCTACGTATTCATTAATTGAAAACCGTCTGCAAGACGGCGTGTGGCAATAACGCCAGCAAGCCACAATTATCTCTTCACAGTTCTGAGATCAATCAAACCATATCACGTTATGTGGGTCATTAATTACTGTAAACAGTAATTACTTTAATTATTCTAGACAGTCTTTGTGTAAAGTCGTGAAGTCGCCGCACGCCGTCGAAGGTCGGCGGTATCTATTGCGGAGAGGACTCGAGGGAGGTGATCGTTCTGCTGTCCTGTCAAATGCAACGGCTTCAGAATGGGTACTTATTTATTGTTGCACAATCGAAAATATTGCAATACAACTGAGCAGTAATGTCTGACCGAACATCACTCACTTAGATAGTTCCTACCTTTGTCTACTAATAAGAAAGATTATGCGGGAAAACTTGTCATCGTCATCTAGTAGGTATCGCCACAATACGTTAAGTGAAACCGCGTGTACTAACAAGAAATCTACAATAAGTGCGGACATTTTGTGATAAATATTCCGAAGCTCTTCAGTGACAGTATTGGGATGTGCAGTTTTTACATCAACAACAACCTTTCACTCTCGAGGAGTTTATTGGTACTTAAATCCATCGATGGAATACCTTTTTTACCATAAACGAGGTGCTACTTAAAAGAGTTTTTTTTTTCCACAACTTAATAGCCGAATAAGCGGATCTGAGTTTCAAGTAATTTCTAACTAATAAAGACTATTTTCAAACTTCGCTTCACACTCATTTTGTTATTTTTTGTTGCTCACATTTTTTGCTTTGGCGAGTAAATGTTAAATTGCTACCTTTTTGATTATAGAGGCATTACCCCCGGGATGCAGTAACAAGGTGCTAATTTCGATGTTTTGTTGTGAATTTCAACACCTTCAACACGTAATTTGATAAAACACGCAGTTTGTTTCAGTGTTACATAAACATATCTCTTTTAGTAGTAATTTTCTTTTGAAGCTGTATTGCGTTAGAGCATGGACATGTAATTATGTGTTAGTGCTCACCGTGTACTATGTGTAGTGGTCCAGACACAGTTAGGTGGCCGGTGTGAGGAGTGCACGCTCGGCGGCGGCGGTGCGGCGGAGGCGCGCGTGCGAGCTGGTTCGCGCGCTGTCAAAAGCACCCCGTCAGGTGATCTTTGGGTCCGTGACTCAACAGTTACACTAACGAACCGGTGCACGGTGCGGCGCGTGCTTCATTGTGCCGTATTATCTATCATTATCTTGGTTAGCCTAGATACAGACGTATTCAATAACGCATGGAGCAATATGAAATGTAAAACAATACACTTTTAATAAAGAGAATGCTTACCGCAACTTCTTGTGTTGAACCGGATTAATAAGTTGTGTAACTTTGATCGCTGTGTCATGAAAGGTTGCTACAAGCGTAGCTGCGGGTCAATGTTACAATGTCCAATACTTTTAGCATTAATTGTTCGCCAGTAATTGTGCAATTCTGCTATTATAACGTGCCCATAATGTTAACGTGTAATTTATTTCATTGTTTCATGTATTTGCAGTTGGAACACTATCCGAGATTAGCCGTATCTGTATGGTACGTTTATGGCGTAGTCGCTGAACAATATCGTAGCAGGTGTAAATAAATCACCAGCAGATTACAGATACTCACCTAGTGCGGCGAGCTAAACGTTTAAGGTCCGTGATTAATTCCATTATGTTCACTTTATGATACTTATCACCAGTTATTATGTTTCATTAGCGTTGTAAACTATCTGTACGGTCAAAACGATCCATCAAGGTGTTAAGTAGACTCATCGGCGGTTTGGGGCACGCCGCGCGAGCTGCGTCCAGTGTTAGCAGCTCCATCTATAACACCTGCCACAGATATCCAATCGTAACATATGAGCTGATCATATTCAACGCGTCGTTAAATCATCGTTCAACATACAGGATGATCAATAATCAAGGCAAAAATTAAAACTATTTTTTGATAAATTTGTTTCAGGATTGAATCTCTTTGCAATATAATATGTACTTTCTATTCGTAATACGGTTATAAGATTCTGACAGAGATATGGGGTTTCAAAATATGTAACATAAATTTCTGATTTTCTCTAATGGGCAGGATTAATTTAAATGCTAGTGTTCCATTGATGATACAATTTAAACTAAACGGCAATATTAGATATGTAATACTTATTAGGAAAATATATAGATCCTAAAAGGTTGCAGGCTATGTCATTACTTAAATTTAAATATTGGTAATACATATTTCCATTATTTGATATTTTGTATTGATCAAGTTTAAGTAACTTCATTTTAATAATAAGATTATTTTTGCGAACCATCCTGTGAATTGTTTGTCGATGAAATTGATGACGTGGTAAAAAGTAAATCTCACACATTATTTAGATAATTATTACTGATACCGGAATCATTTCTTGTTTTTAATAGCTTTAGTTCTACAAATAAAACTATTGATATAATAATATTACATCTGATCTCTTTAATTATGATTTGAGCATTTCCAAGTAATAATCGCTATGTGTATAGTTCGGGAGTTTCCAGATAGTTACAACCTGGGGGATTTAAATCAAGTAACAATATTAAAAAAAAACAAGAAAATTTTCATGATGCATTTTTATTCGTTGCGTTGTTTTCAAAGTTTACATTAAATAAAACTTTTCTTTTTCATTGGAATGTTTCACGACAATTTTCATGATTGTATTACAAACGTGTGGGTTACCTGCGTATATGTACATATAGAGGCATCAGGGATCTCTGCGTGACTGAATTTCAACGGAATGAACGCGCGCGCGTCTCTCATGTGATACACGCGCTCACTTTTGAAAGCCTCGTCGTGCAATCAGTTGCTCCAACACAAGTCTATCTTCCGGCTAGCCTGCGCTCATGTAAACGATGATCCGAAGCCGTTAGTCACGATCTGAAGATTAATATTTTATGCGGTGTCGCAGTTGTTGCCGAGAGGAGCGAGGCGACTTTTTCACAACGCGCTATGTGTACCGGTACGAAGAAGGAGGCTAAGTTTGGCATCACGATGTCGCTACTCAACTTTCGACTACGGCTGTCGATTAAGAATCACTTGCGACAACCCGGGTTGATCGATGTAGCCCTTGGCATTTGTGCGACATAACTGTACACTTTATAACAAACAGATGACATAGATAGTACTCGGCACAGTTACGAGTGTTGCTCGATTGACACGATGTTTATGTTGATTAATCATAACGCATATACATATACATACATAATGAGAGTCGAAGAACCGAGACGCGGCGCGCGCAGATTAGGAGTAGGTGGGCAATCTCACAGACATAACGCGGTACGTGGAATTCGCCAAGTGCTTTTATCCAGATGCCTTTTAAATCTGCAACGTGAAGGCATTTCTTGTCGTACGTATAAACAACCGTAAAACGGGTAGCCTCTTCTTAATAAGCTTAACATGAGAACGGGTTGTGGCGACCGCACGTGGATAACCGCCGTGGCCGGCGGCACATCAAAGCAAACACTCGTTTAAGCCAATTGTGCGTGCCGGCGCGCGCGCAACTACAACGTGTAATTATACGGTTATAGGGCGCACCCCCGCGCCCGGCCAGCTCACGGCACCGCTCAGCGCCCCATCACCGCGACCGATAAAAAACAACCATCTGTTGAACCGCGGCTAGGATGACGCCTGCTGGGTCAGTAATTGACCGCCAACATTGTGTTTTCTATATTAAGTTTTTTTGTATGTAAATGATTACGAATGAGTGAATTGTCATTAAAATTCGGTTGATTACTAAACTATTACAAATACACATATGGTACGGTACTTTAATTAGGTATGTAGTAAGTCTGTCATTCCGATATATATGTTTCTTCTTTGTTTAGATGGATATAAGTACTGTAGGGCCGGAGACGCAATGAAACGACTTCCATGGTTTAATTTATAGGTTTATATTGTTGGACTTGTTGGATGCTCTATTTAAGCTATATATACAAATATTATCTCCGTTTGACTTCAATTCGGTGCCATTGCAAATCAATCTTGCCAGTTTGCAAGTTAATAAGAGTTATAGCAGCATGCGACCTATTTAGACGCTACAGCACAGTACATGGTTATTGATGGTTATGTGCAGTACTAAGGAAAAGAGTATATGCAAATAGAAGATGCTGGTAAACATCACAGAATACCTGGATTCCCTCGGTTGCGATCCAATCACAAAAAAAAAACCATTTATAACTTTAGAATTTTAATCATTTTATTATAGTTTTATCGATTTTAGAGAGAATCTCAAAATGGGCAGGTGAGGAAAACTTAGTTCAAAAATAAAACAGTTTCTTAAACTTCTATTTGACCAAAGCCCAATTAATTTAACGTTAATCACTACTTTCGTATAAATGTGAATTGAAAATTAATATTTGTTTTCTTAAATTCAATAAATTTCCTTAAAATCAACGTACAATTAATTCAGGCTTCTATAATTAAATATTTTTTGTAATGATACAGGGTAGCTTTTTTGGAAAAAGTGCTCCTACTGGAACATCATATTAATATTATTAATAGCATAATTTAAATCAATTTCCGCCGCACGGGTTAACCCTTTTGGTGAGGGCGTTACAATCATTTATGTTTCATAATAGTGTGTAATCGCCTTATGATCTGTGGCGCTCACGGCGCGGGCGCACCGCACCAGCTGTGATCCTAACTGAATTCTATTTTGGTCCACCTTGATGAGTGTTATGATTTTATGAACCGTATCATTATTATAAAATAGAGTACTTTGACGCGGTTCTCATTGGGAATACTTCAAATCATTGTGATTTAGTGGATATTACTTAATATAAATGCCTTTATAAATATATGTAAAGCTCTTGCCAGCGGCTTCTCCCAAGTAAAAGTAGAAAACTATCCCAAGGATTCCCTTAAAATACTTTTTATCTCAGGAGCATATACCTACACTTCTTCATTATACACTTCTGATATATAAAGTATTTTGTTGGCTATTCCAGGACATGTCTACATGTGTGCCAAATGTGTTCAAATCCGTTCAGCCGTTTGAGCTTGAAGTAGTTTGGATCATACACATACATACAAACTTTCGCCTTTGTAATACTGGTGTGATATATATTACATAGCGTGATTTATTGATATACAATAGACAATCGATCGGTTGCTAGTTAATAATTTGGTCTGATTACCTCGTAGACCAAATATATGATTTATTAAAATAGTACAAATATTTTTTGATGCAAACTCATTGTGATATCGTAATTGGCTCGAGTGCCACAGGGGTCATACTGGGGTCTGTATCTACTTTATACCATCGAATGGTTGGGACGAGTGACCTGTGAATATCTTACTTGTATAAATGGCAAATGCAGAACGCACTCAAAAATTTCATATTAATCCAAGCTATGTCCATTGTACAAGGGGAATGGTCCGCTTGCTAAACTGTGTACCAATCAGCTATCACAAAGTGACTCAGAGAAACGAAGGCAAGCCACCTGGAAGAAATACGCGTACCTACGTACTACTATTGAAGGGGACATGCTGTTGACTCTTGCTAACTAAGCTGTTTTACTACAACAAACTACTTGTATTTTATGTAAAAGAAGACAAATATAAATGGCACTAACATCTGGCATAAAACCAAACAATACAGATGAACCTGTTGTGAATGTTTAAGATTTAGAGACAGTCGTGTGAATTCAGAGACAGCGGGCCGCCTGGAAGAGCGTCCCAGTGTCACGTTTAAGTAAATTAAGTAGTAAAGTAATTTAAATCAGGTGGTTGTGAAGCCATTGTGCCTACTGCTAGCACCACGTGTTGAAGCCTTTGGTCCATTGTTCCGGCAGTAAAGCACGGCGGTGGAGCCGGCGCGCCCTCCCCGTCTGGCCGCCGTCGTCTCGCCGCGCCTGCCTCGCAGGTGGCGCAAACATCCTTGTTTTAAAATGAAAGTCGATTGTTTGTGTTTTACGATTATTACTCCAGGTTTTACAGTACTTTTCTTAATAATTCATTTGTGAGAAATATTTTAGTGGGAATTTTGTTTTCGTTTCCTCACGTCTGATACTTTGGACTTAGAAGAATAAAGACAGACACGCCGAAAACTTTATATTTCGCTTAATATAGATAGTTTAAATTAAAATATATATGTATATATAGGGTGACTGGTAATTAGTGAACGATACTTAAACACGTGATAGTAGTCATGATAAAAAACAACTTTTACTATGGGACCAAACCTGAATTCGAGAAAAATATCTGCCAAGTTCAGTACATTTTGACCAGTTAGGCGAACACAAATATAGTGATTATCAGATTTTTTTCAAGATTTCGTTTAAAATCGTAACAAAAATTAATGAGAAGATGACACAGTAAGATTTTTAATATCGATCGCGGTCGCAACTATTACCATCTATTACGTAGATAAACTATTAATAATCCGTGGACCATCAATCACCGTAAGGTCAAAGCTGCACGCGGAAACGGAATGTTCACTGTTAGCAGTTTTTTTTATGTATTGTTTTTGTGTTAGATATCATTAAGTATGGAAGTGTACCGGCCGACGTAGGTGGGCGCCGCACTGACACGTAGCAACGGATTATTTCGACGGACTATTTATAATGTGGGGCTCGGAGACGCAGATTGCGGACGATGGAATCTGCTCCTTTGTCATTGGAGCAACCTGTTCTCTCGGGTTGGAGCTCACGGCGAGCACAATGTAATGTAACGGGCCACCTGATTAACCGCCATTCCGGCCGGCATGCAGATATCGAATGGCCACCACCACCGCTCCGCCACGCCGCCGCCGCGCCGCCGATCACTGATCATATTAATTTCAAATGATAGATTGCTTTTATATTGTTAATGCCTTATTATGATAAAGATAAGAACATCAAGGTTACTGAACTTTCTACGGCTTAAATGGAGGCGGGCACGATATTGTGCTTACAGATGATGGTCCTATGATCGATAAAGCACTGTGGGAACGGATCTCACAAGTGCACAACTCTAAATACTTTTTTGTATGATAGTTCGTACTCATCATAACCGGCACCATTTACGTTTCCTTCTTGTGTTTTTTGCTTTGAGTTTTTCAACCGCGACACTGTAGCAGGTGAAGGGAATAGAATTTCACACGAGTTACGGCTCGAAATTGTGAAGTACAAAACTTCATAATTTCACCTACAGAGATGGTTTTTTTTTTGTAATTTTGCTTTTTAAGTTGTTAACCGCTGAAAATATCGAATGATATAATAAAGTCAGGCTAGGCATAAGTTTGAGACTACAATGATTTCAGGTACGACATAAGCTCACTGTGATTAAACAGTATGAAGAAATACCACAGTTTGACTGTATAATCAGACAGTTTAATGAAAAAAGAAGAGTAGTTCTCAGGAATGACTAAACAGGAGACGGAATCACCCTTAATTCCATTTCATCAATATGTAACACTTATAAAAAACGGGGGCACCTTTTGCAACATCCGCTGTCAATTCTCACGAGACAGGTAGCAGCTTCCGTTGAGTCTTTTATTAAATACTGAGGATAATAATTACAGTGTGTGTTCAGTGTAGAATATGGGTAACGGTACCGGTCCGGTAACATTCCCGACTCGTGATTCAAGCGAAATGTATCACAGTTAATGAGACAGCTCCAATTTGATCTGGCTCGGCGTCCGACTTTTGATTGTTTTGATATCGATATGACTGAGCTTGGAGGATTGATTTGCATTTTAAGGACTGTGACGCACGGGTCACACTGAGAGCAAAGTTCAGAGAGTTAAAATATAATTAAACAGCTGCGTTTTTGTTGTATTCGACGACGGTTAAAAGTTAGAGATTTTGAAATATGGGAATTCTAGTAAGTTACCAGTTGTAAAGCATTCATATTCATCGATTTATGTTACAATATGCAAAAGACAGGCAAGTTAGGTAGCAAAATATTTCACCCTTTAAATTATAATGCAATTTTATAATCCATACTGTAACTAGGTACAAAATTTTCATGAATGCAAATTTTAATATGCTTAAAAATAGAATACGTAATTTTTTATAGAAATTGTAACAATTAACTATTATTTATTCAAATGATATTCCGCGTGATATATTATAAAAAAAAAACATTATGCAGGTAAGATGCAGTGTTATGCAAAAAATAAAGTGCATAAATTGCATAAATAATTGAGGAAGTAATTTGACAGGTCACCTTAGTTCAGGAACTGGTTCACAGAAACAAGTTGTAGCACGCAGACGGAACGGGGAGCGCCGGGGACCAACCATGTGTATACTGGGGTTGGATAGATTTGCCCACTGATGAAAAATGACAGTTCTGCAAGTCCTTTAGTACGATGAATCTACAGTTCATGAAAGTGGGTGTCAAAAAGAAGTTAGCACACATTTTTGTCCAAATGTGATTTACTTACTTATGTTTTAAGTCGTATAATATTTGTCTTTTAATTACAGATTTTGGTTAACTTGCAATATTTTTAAGAATATTTGTTTAATACGGATTTTATAAATGGATTTTCAAACAGTTACCCCTAATCGATACAGCTTAAAAGTTTACCTATGTAACTTGGATGACAATGCATTGATGGAGTACCATGTAGGTAGCGTGATGATTGAGCCAGATAGCGGCCATAGGAACTACCATAGGAAACTAGTGAACGCAACAAGATAAACCTATCATATTTGAGCTCTATGGAATGGTCTTGATCAGTACTATACGCGTGATAAAAGCTGGTTATAAAATAATAATTTTTCATTGAAACTGTAAAGAAGTTGGTTTATGAAATCTTTTACAGTCACTATAATAGCTTACCTAAATTAAAAGTAAAAAAAAACGACGTAAGTTATTTAGGCCAACATTCGACAGCATCAGTCTCCGAAGGCAAGTACGCACATGTATATGTCGGTGGGTCGCGGTCGGTGCGGCACTTCCAACCCTCCCTGCATCCGCGCTCGGTGATCTATTGTTTGCCAGAGCAATGAAACGAGAAAAAACCTCGTTCCCAAACGCATCGTGAGAATTCATCAAATGTGCTCCCGATTCTCTGAGAGATGCACTAGCGGGAATCGATTAAATAATATCAGGTTACCTTTCACTGGCCGATAGTTTTTATAAGAATTAGATGGTCGTCAAAGGTTTCTTTGAATCTTTGCCAATTAGTAAGCTTTTGTATTTTTCTATGATGTTACGATCCGGGTAAATGGTCTTTTGATTATTTGCAGAAGTTGCATAAGCTTAATACAAGTTAATGGGGGATTTAATCAAATTGGTGCGGTTAAAAAACATTAAATAATACTTCGCCGAAACCAGTATCCGTAGGGATGTTACGGAGCTTCCGACTGATACCACACCTCCGGTTCCGATGTGGCTCCGACAGTTTTAAGTAGGGAGTTTTAATTGGAGGTCAAAGCATATTGGATAGTGGCGGCGGTGCGGGGCATTATTAAACATATCGTAGGGAACCCACGCCGCACATGCTTTCTGTTATCAGTTACTTTATCGGTACGATTTCATTTTATGTGTCTCTTGTGCCACCACTCCACTTCTGATTCCGACAAACTAAGTTTAATAGATACTCCGTCTCTGTCTTTGGTTCCGATAAAACTACCTCCGTAATGTTATATCTACTAGGTTGCAGACTTAGTACAAACTTACGTAGAGTCAATTATCGACATATTTCTGTACATCAAAATTCTATAAAAATCTACCTAAATACGTAAGTCTGTACTCAGTGGCGTAGCGTATGTGACTAAGAGCCCTGGGGCAAAAACAAATTGGGGGCCCCTAAACTTTAAGGCTTTATCAATATACTTAAAAATGCAAAGCAACTTTATCTTTAAAAAACATATTTTTAATTAGACGGAATATGAGTTGTATTATTACCTATTTTATTTAGATTTCAAAGATGGAAGAATTCTTCGCTCGATCAATAAGAAGTTTGCTAATCAGGTTTTGGAGGCCCCTGGAGCTTGAGGGCCCCGGGGCGTTGCCCCGCCTGGCCTCTTAGTAGCTACGCCCCTGTCTGTACTAAGCGTGTCCGCGTGAAAGCACCATAACCTCCCCGGCAGCCAGTGCTACGCGCAGCGCTACGGCCTACGCATTTAAGTAGATATTAAAAAAAGACAAGTGCTACGCAAAGTTTAATAATAAAAAATAATATAACACCTAGTGCAGTCGTAGCATTAGCATAATACTACCCTTGCTCATATTACCATACCAATCCCTTTCCGTAGAGATTTTTTGTGTAATTTTTTTGTTCATGTTTTGTCACATATTTGTTTGTTTTTGTAAAAAACCGGTGACTTTTTGTTGTTCCGTTACAAGTGTCGTTCCCATACTTTTTTTTTCAAACTACGGAAAAGGAAGGTTAATTAAATTAACCGTTATGTAAATGCGTATGCACTTTTAGCTAAGTCTGATCATAGCCCTACTACTGATCTGATTTTGCAAATTCTGACTGATTCTTATGTCTGTAGGTAGATTTGTAGTGTAGATTAGATTAGGTGGTTTTAATGTGCATTTTTTAGTTAGAATTTGCTGCATTGTTGTCTGTCACGCAATTAAACAAAAAGTAAAATTTAATAACGAGTATTTAGATTAATATTGCTATTCAACATGGTAATGCAGCGTTCTGAGCACTTTTCCCTTTGACATCGATGTGAATGTAACTCTTGAATAATATATGTATTTTACTAATAACCTTGAAAGTGAACTGAGAAACTTGGGGACAAGCGATTGTTGGTGGAAAAGAATTTATGTAATACCTATATAATAATATTTTAATTTATTTTATTTGGGAATATAAACAGTTACACATTATGAATTGATCTCAGTCGTAGAAAAAAGAACTACATAGTGTAGGGAACAACTATCGATCACTAATAAAAAACGGAACAACAAATTCGTTTTGACGTGATTTGATATTGCCGTGATTTAAATTTTTGTCACAAAGTGACAGTTATTTTAATTTTTTTTCTGCTATTTATATATTTTTTGTGATTTTATTTGACATTTTATTCGGTGAAATTAACGAAGAAATATTATGTGCTTTTTAAATCAAATGTTTTATGTTAATGTAGTGATTGTCTCTAAATGTTGCAGCACTTCAATAGTGTTGTACTTGTATTTTTCCAGTGCTTGTAATGTTGGCGATCCTAAATAAATAAAGTATTGGACCTGCGATCGTCGCGATCATTTTGTTCAGAGAACTTGGATGCGTGGTCACGCCGACAGAGGGCACCCTCCGGTTTTCTAAAGTTAAAAGTAACATAATTATTGTGATTACGATGGTAGAATATATTAGACGCCTATTATATTGAGACCAAAGGCGAGTCATTTATTTAATATACGCTGTTATTACTTATAAGAATAAGACATGTATAGTTTGTTTGTAATAGATTTATTTGTTCCGCCAAATGGTTCCTGAGAGATAGGTTACGGGAGTGAACTCACGGGCAAAGTCTAAGCTCACCTCGACACTGTCAATGCGGGTGTCGGCGGCACGCTCGCGTTGCGCCACGCGGAGCACACGCGACCGCGCCGCCACCGCGCCGCCAGCGCTCGCCAGCGCCTGACTCATGCCCAAGGATTCCTGTTCCGAACCAACTACCACTGTACTATCACCGTAACATTATGCCCAAACGATCTGCCAACGCATTGTCTTTGAACTTACTGTTTGGCGATAAATGTCAGTGTTGATTTACAGTTGTTAAATATCGACGACCGGCGCATTGTGCACCGTTCTCTGAGTATTATAATATTCATATTTACTTAGTTTTGTTTTGGTAAAATTGTTATTACAATTGAAATAAAATGCCGTGAAAAGTCGACGTAGACGTAGTATCCTAAAAGTCATAAAGGGAAGTTAGCTTATAGATTTTTATGCCTAATAAATCCATATATTGGTTACTTGGAAATAATATTGGCTATGTATATACTCGATAAGTAATACGACGCCGCTACGAATATGCTACGACGGTGCTACGAAAACACTACGACTATGCTATATGTAAAAAATATGTGCTGCGTTGAAAGCTTGATTTCAAATTTTTTAAACGGTCTACGTACTGAGTGTATGAATTAATTATGATTTTATAAAACAGGCAGTCTATGAGAATTACCCGATCAATGACATTTGATAATTTGGCGTACGACGCATCGTCAGTCACCTCATTTCTTGTAATATGACTGGTTTCAGCTATTGTTGGCCACAGCTGTGGCACTAATAAACAAGCGCTGGCTCTCGACTGTCATATTGTACCACTACACGATGTACTTCTTACGACATTTAACTAGAAGCCTATTTAATAAAACTGACTGCCGATGTTTATAATAATCTGATATTTTTATTTTACTTCAAACATTTTCTTCTTTAATCGACGCATACCGCGAAAACGTGACAATTATTTAAACTTTAGACAAATTTGTCGTTTCTCTGAGGGTCGGTCATATCGAAAAGTTATAAAAGCTTTAATCACGTAAGTGTGCTTGAGTTACAAGGATTATTTTTTTAATTCGGGCTTCTATATATTTACTGGTACAAGTTTCACTACATGATAGTCGTTACTTGCAACTGGCCCAGTCCCACAAGCATCGCCTTTCGATCGTTAGCAGCTACGCGTGGTGCGACCCACACGCGGTGTTGCAAATGTCGACTGTTTGTGCCCGGAGCCCATATGCCGCGCTCGGCATATTGTTCTCTCAACTAGCCATCATTTGTCACAATTAAAAGTTTGTCATTCAAGCCATTTATTATAGAGATGGATATTGACTGTTCATTAAAATTTAAATATAAACGTCGCAAGTGTTGGTAAGTGGGGCGGTGGCCGGCCGGCGCTTGACGCTGGAAGACGCGCGCCTGCGCAGGTACCACGCAGCCGCGCCAATCCGCGCCACACTGATTTTATTGCGATCTTGATTAATATTTATGATTCAATTCTTTGTACCACTCGTGAATTACATACGACAGTACGGTCCGCACAGTTCGCGTTGACCGTAATTTGATAAATCGGTTTAGGCAAACTCTTAAGTATTAGCGATTCGCAACGCATTTCCACGGGTGATGTAGGTGTTCAAGAGTCGTAAAATCAGCATGAATCATGATTAAATGTAACAGTAAATAATATGCAAATACTTAAAGCTATATTTAAAATCGCTTTCACCCTTTCGTAGGTATACGATTTAAGAAATTAGAGATCAGATTGTCAGGCACTGCATTTAATCAATGCTGTGCGAGATCGATGCTGGTGTTTTGATTCTTAAAGAAACTCTCGACCTTATTGATATGAAAGTAACAATTGTCGCAGGCCGTTGCAGCAGCCCACCCACTTTGCGTCATCTGATAGAACAACTTTCTCGGTTTTTTTTCTTCAAATTCAAAGGGTAATCCAATCTGACAAGCACGAATGATTTGCGACAATTGTCAATCATGTACCTACTTACAAATAAATCTGAGATGCGAATAATTACCTAAATACTTATGCAAATTCTCGCACGTGGTACCATTAGAAAGTCGGAAGAAAATAGTGGGTTGTCCCGAGTGATGGACAGCTGATAGTGGAGTGCGGACATGTCCTCGATGACGCGGGGCGGCGGACCGGCGCGCGGCGGAGCGGCGGCCGCGGCACGGTAGCTGCGCGTCTCATAAACAAACGCTCCTGTTTGACAGATACAATCAGCGTCCGCGCGCCGACGATTGTCAGCGGCCATTCTATTGTGACAGCCACGAACTGTGCCAAAAAGAAAAGTCATTACAATTAACCGGTTACATTTTTAGTTCACTTATCAGTTGAGACGAACTAAGGTGTTCATCT
Organism: Leucania comma; assembly: GCA_958295575.1. NCBI lineage: Eukaryota > Metazoa > Arthropoda > Insecta > Lepidoptera > Noctuidae > Leucania > Leucania comma. The sequence continues at coordinate 13,431,298 of OY282468.1, forward strand.
ATGTGCATGGTGCTCTCATTCAGGTATCTAGAACATTCGGTATAGTACCTACAACAGCAACAACATTATGCATCTATATATCTACAGTTAGTTAAAATGAACCTCGTTTAAAAGTTACATGCTGTTTTTAACAATAACAAATTAACAATGAGTTGGGTGTCAGATAAATTTAGTCAATGAAGTATATATTATCATGTCGAAGTAATCAGTGAGTTTCGTAGTTAACTGTACCTGCTACTAAATTGTTGATAAATGAAAGGATTTAAAGAAATCCTTTTAACGGATTAAATCAATGCGCGTCCTTGGATTTGATTGAGGAAACTTCCTTTATTTTCTTATTTGTCCTTTGTTTCAAAATGTTTGTTTATCGACGGGTAAGTAGGTTCTAAAAGATTAAGACTGCTACGGTACTTATATAATGATTCACTAATAACTTTAAGCTACTTTGCATAACTGTAAGTGTTTGTATTATGCGGAAAATCAAGCAAGAAATTGTAATTTGGGGATGTCAAGATAATACGTCATTTTTATTTTTATTACATAAATACAAAAATTATGGAAATGTGCATTCTCCCTATATTCACCTACGAAGTAAAATCCTGGTCTTTTATATTTCAGTAAAGGTCCAGGCTCGAGGTTTGTTAGCGAGCCATGGAGCACAGTATCCTAGGGGGTCGTATTTCAACCGCGTAACGAACACTAAATACTGTGTGCCAAAACTAAGATAAAAGATGTGACCTGGGAAACTGCTACTCTAAGTTGATTGGGCTGGACATGTCTGCCGCAATCAGATATTATGAGCTGTTAAAAGAGTCACTTAAGATTTCCATTAAATGCAAGGAGTTATCGTGGCTGACAAAAGCGAAGGTGGAGAGACGAGCTCGCTTTTATTAAAATGACTGGCCCCCAAAGGTCAAGAACAGACAAGTGTGGAAAAGGAGAGGGGTACCTTCGCCCACTAGTGGGACATAAATAGGCTAACTACTATAATAATTACTAATATTTTTATTGCTAACTTGGGACTCAATGAACTATAGAAGATTGGAGTTTTAACGCAGATCTAAAAATAATATCTGTACGTCTGTTACCTAGATACATGCATGTAGAAAGTCGAGATAGATGCAGTCAGGCTTATAATAAGTATGCTAAGTAGGTAATTCGGAAAAGGCAGGATTAAATACAACACGTCAGAATTTTAATAGCGGTTCATAACACAGTTTCGTTAGTCACCAGAGTAGACACCCGGATCCAGGAGCAAAAAACAAAGCCTTAATTAACCATTATTATAAACACAAAGCAATATTTAATAGCGTCGTGAATTAAAAGGCTCCGTTAGCCTGTTATTTATGAATTGATCGACTTCTGTCCGGTGCTCGGTGACGAAAGCAGACCACGTCGTGATCAACGGTGCTCCAAAATCAATGCTAAACACAGTTGTCCCAAGCTTATCTTTACGACTGGATTGTATGGGCAAATTGGGTACCCACTTACAGCGGAATTTTAATTCGTCATGAATTCTTTGTATCTTATCTGACCTATTGAGACTGTATCAAAATATTTTTGGTAATGAGTTTAAATTGCGGTTTGAGGTGTTGTGAAGAATGGTGTGGCGTGGTGTAGTGGGCTATGTAGCCAGTGTATATGTAGTCTTTATTGTTTTTGCGAGAATTTCCCGATAATCCCGTGGATGGTTGATCGGACGGATCCCCTGTTTGGTCCCTTTTTGGTTTTGAGATGGGAAATCATTAAGTAACTTCTTCCACTCTGGGTGAAGCGAGAAGGAGTGTCAGACTTTTACTGATTAAACCCACAGGGCCACGGTAACCTTTTTGATCAATCCTAAGCTGTAACCTATGCGCACTCTTGCTAGCGAAGGAGACAGTCTCAAATGTAAGTGAATGTACATCTTCACGCCCAAAGAGACGCCCAGGCGTCGGGAATTGCAGGGTGATCTCTGGCCACCGTAGATACGAGGTTGCAGACGACGACATCATATAAAAACCACATTGTTCCGTAGACCTTCGTAAAATCAAACGCGCAAAATGTAGATACAATATTTTATTGCTGGGCTCGATAGGCTAATAACCTGTCGTCGCTTACGAGTTACGCGTAGTCGTGACCTCTGACCTATGATTTGCTTTTACTGCAGAACCCGATTACTGCTACCGACCACCGACCGGCATCGGCACCGAACTACAACATTTAAAACATTATCGACTTTACATGTTTTAGAATGACAATCACACTTTTTATCTAAAAAATAATGAGATACTTAAATCAGGGTGTTTTTTTAGGTGGGAAAATCATCCAACGGCATCTACGGGACTTGGAGCGGGCCGGGAGATAGTGTCAGACTTTTACTGACTAAAAACCCACTCCTGTTCCTTCTTTGCCTTCGTTCCAGGCCTCGAGGTACACTTTCACATTACCCTTAGCTCCAGTAGTCAAATCGGGGTTGCGTTCCCTATGTCTCTGTAATTAATTATTGTGATCAAAATTTATTAAAAAATCTATCATGTCTGTTCCTGTGACGCGCCATTCTTAGTATCACAACCGGCTTTGATGCGGTTTACACTATGAATGTAACGGAAGTAGTCATATCTGAACTGAATTCAAAAGCAGAGTTTTTAAATTTGGCTGTCGGAATCGCAACCTCAATCGAAATCTAAATCGGAGGTGTGGAAACATCAAATGAAACTTTACTAAAACTAATAAAAAATCAGATAAGTATAAAATAAAGAGCGAACCCATAATATTTCAAATACAAAACAATAACTGAAAGAGTAATCGGGGGTAGGTACCTACTGTATAAGTTCCCATTAAAAATCAGAATCGAAGGTGAAAACTCAATCGGAAGTTCCGAACTTTCAGAATCGAACTTGTGTTACATCTCTGATTTACACCATCGTTTACATATTTTATTCCTGACGGTTTATTTAACAACAAAAATTAAAAAAAAATATTTAAGTTCATGTAAAAAAATATCTGAAAAGTCACAAAAATCCTGCAGAAAATTATGAGAAGACGGATTGTTAAAATAAAACCAACCATTTTCCGACGAGGATGGGATTCGAACCCACGCGTGCAGAGCACATTGGATTAGCAGTCCAACGCCTTAACCTCTCGGCCACCTCGTCTTCTGCGTATAAGTACAAATTATATACCCAAAATCTGTACGGCATTGTACATAATGCCTTATCCATAATGGGTTACACTAACGGCCTGCTTTGTATAAAAATTGTGACGACAACTTGAAAAAATCTTAAATTGTTTAAACGTACCTAATACGCCCATGCCGATTGAAAATCTATTAATATCGGCAAAGCACAATGCCCTGCCGTAGTCCCAAAGTACCTGGCTACATATTTTATGGTCCTAGACTATATTATTGCTGATCACATGATATCCGGACAGCGTCCTTATCTTTATTGCCTTTCTATCTTTGTTCAAGTTTGCCTTCTATCTATATGTCAATTTAAAATCAAAATATACGCAAATAAGATGGAATCAATTGTATGGCAATTGTTTACTCTGTCTGTTATCTGCACTTCCGGAGATGCTCGAGATCATTAGTATTTAAATGCTTGATGTGAACTCTGTATTTGGAGCCAGTAATGGGATACAATTTTGAAATAGGTATGTATTCAATTTGTTGCAAAATATTTTTATTTTATAACTTATTTTTTCGAATGCTTTGTTAGCCGTCAAACTGTTTTCCTTCAATAAATATTTTAATCCTTTTTTGTAACGTAACTATTCTGTATTCAATTAATCGATTAAATGGTGGCTCAATCCCTTTGGAATGGAACTATTGATATGACCAGGGGTAGGCACGTCTGGGTCAAAAGGTAGTGTTGAAAAACGGTGGATGCGTGGCCATTTGTAACGTGTGTCCACATTCTCGTTTGCTACGCACGTAGCACTGCTCTGTCGAATATCTTCTCGTAGGTGACATAAAAAATCTAAGAAGTAATATTGTGTCGGGGGTTGTTCGCGCACGGTCAACAATTTACATTCCTCACGACTTGAGGTCGGCATGCCGGGGTCGGGTCGATTTTTACATGTAGAGGATCATAAAAAATCGTGACAAAAGAAATCATTAGGAATTTACAGAGACCTGCGTGGTTCACGGAATGATTGTTAAACTGACCATAGGAATTTTAGAGGAAACGGGTATACATTTTCAATTCCCGAGAGGTTGTTCAGTTGTTCGAATGAGATGAGGGCACGAGTTAAACAAATAGCTGGGAGTAAGGGGCGCGCGGGCGACTGGCGGCGAGCGTGGAGCGGCCGGGCAGGATCAGGGGTCACGCAGCGTGCAGGCTGCCCGATTAGTTAGTAGTTTAGTACGACGTCGTGCACCCTCCAGCTGACTACTGGGCGTAGGTATCTGACTACTGATAGACTGCGCTGCCTGTACAAACTATACATTCATTTTGAAACAATGCTTAGCGGTAACTTTTGTCGGCAGTTGTTATTTGGAAAATAATTGGCTTACCAATATAATTATTGGGTAGGTGAGTAAAAGTAACTTCTAAGTAATTTTGTTCTTATGATGTTGTATTTATTTAATGCTTGTGAAGTTTACAATACAATTGAAGTTATTTTGTTACTATGTATCTTCTTGTCATATGAATTATAAGAAAATCAGAGATCGAATTTAATTACTAGATTCAAATTACAAACAATTTACTCACTTTACGTAACAAATGTAAAACAATATGTTTCATTAGAAACTCGTCCGATTCTTTTGACAACGTGTTTTAATATCGCACAGTACTTACCTCGCTATCGATACCGGTCAGAAAGCGGTTACATCAGGCTATTGTCTCAGTTTATTGACTTTGCTCAGATAAGTGAGCTATTAGCTCGCGATCGGCTCTCGACAAATTTGGCAATACGTTGGGTCCTGCGCTTCGTGCGGAGACCAGGATTAATGACGAGATGTCGCAGTAGCCGCCGACCGCCTCCGGCAATTCGACTTAGTAAGGCCGTTGCTACAACTGCATTCTCCATTTTTATTGATTTTGAGAATGCTAATTGATTGACATTTGTTTACATTATTTGACGACATTTCAACTTTGTGAAATAAAAAAGCGCGGGAAACTTTGAGCGGATCGGTGCATTTTTTCTTGTTAAAAATTTCAATTTTATTTTTTTTCTATTTAAGGATCAGTTTTGTATTATATTGTAAATTATATTAATATTTAGTGTATATATATTAGTTTTAGTGTATAGTTTGCCGGATTCGGTAAGTTTTTTGATATTTTTCAATGAACGAGCCGCCTGACTTGGCGGACCCGGGGGTCTTTGTACCCCCGGCTACAAATTTTGTAACAGTTCCTTCGTCAACGTTATCGAATGAATCTGGAATGGAGACGGATGGTTCTAATGTTCAACGTGGTCTTAAAAGGAATAGACTGCATAAAATATGCAGAGTCTGTAATAAAAAAAAAAGGAAGCACAGTCAGGCGGTTGATGGTAAGACAGGATGTTGTTGTGCTAGTACAGAGAGTGAAAATAGTGACTCTGCCCCTGTTGTTAACACCTCACTCAACACTGTCACACCGACTAGTGGTCCGAGTCCCAAGGTTTCAGAATCTGGTATCGCTAGAAATAAATATGAGGTCTCTGACATCGGCCCTTATATAGTACACATCATTAAAGAGATTAAATCACCCAACGATAATACCACCTTACACCCGGTCACATTTGGCAAGTTTTTAAAGAGCCATGCCATTCAAAACATTGTAGATGGATCTCTTAAGAGGATAGGCAGGAATAGAATTTGTTTAGCATTCTCAAACTTTAACAATGCTAATTCATTTATTTACAATCCAGAGTTACCAAAAAGCAATTTAAAAGCATTTATACCGAGTTTCCACATAACAAGAATGGGCCTTATACGTGGTGTTCCAGCTGATTGGTCGCCTGAAGAAATAATTGAAAATGCTTCAGTGCCGGATAATTGTGGAAAAATACTTAAAGTTAGGAGAATAAATTACAAAACTGTTGTAGAAGGTTCACCTGTCTGGAAACCAACGCAGAACGTTGTGGTAACGATTGACGGTCAGGTTCTTCCTCCACGAATATTTATGTGTTACAACTCACTACCTGTAGAGCTGTATGTGTTTCCCACTATCCAGTGTTACAATTGCTGTCGTTTTGGGCATACCAAAATTCAATGTAGGTCCAAACCTAAATGTTACAAGTGTGGCCAGGAACATACTGGTGATACTTGTAATGTTGAAGACGAAAATCTATCTTGCTGTCATTGCTCTGGCAAACATTTCGCTACCTCAAAAATATGCCCTGAATTTTTACGGCAAAAGGAGATTAAAACTGTTATGGCTGAAAAATGTATTTCATATGGTGAAGTTACTAAATTGATTGCACCTATTTCTAAATCGTACGCAAATGTAACTAGCTCTCCTGTTACTACTCATGCTCATCCAAACTCTTCTAATACACAATATTCTCTTTCACAAAGCTCTAATAAAAAAACAGTTTACATACAACGTCGGCCTCCTTCTAAACCAGGTAAAGGGTACGACCGAGAAAAACACCAAAAGATTGTTAATGAATATAACTTACCGAGCCCACAAAACGGCTGTGCCTTAAATACAAATACAACAACTACAATGATGTCAATGTCAGAAATAATACAAACTCTCATTCAAACCCTTACTCAATATAACATAGAAATACCGTCCAACGTTGCCCCTTTAGTCAATATCTATAAAAAACCTGCTGTTAATAATGTCAGTACAAATTCAGAACATACTACAATGGAACTGTAGAAGTGCAGTTTCAAAAAAAAATGAAATCATTTACTTGTTAAATAAGTATAATGCTTCTTTGTTTGCAATTTCGGAAACCTGGTTAAAACCAGACTCGATTTTCAAAATCAATGGCTTTTCTTGCCTCAGAGATGATAGGTCTGATGGGTACGGTGGGGCCGCTATACTCATCAGAAATACTGTCTCTTACTGTCCTCTATCCCTTCCTGTATATAATGATTTTTCTGTGGTAGCTGCACAGATTAATAATACTTGTGTTGTCTCTATATACATTCCTTCTCCTTCTTTGTCAACTCTTCAACAATTCAACAATCTTGTATCTATTCTTCCTCGTCCTTTCTTAATTTTAGGTGACTTCAATTGTCACCATATTTCTTGGGGGTGTACTATTTCATCATATTGTGGTAACATATTATTAGATATATTTGACCAACATAATATTTGTCTATTAAATTCCGGGTCTCCCACTCGACATACAGGGCCAAAAGAAAACTTAAGCGCAATAGATCTTTCCATCTGTACTCCTAATTTATCTTCATCTCTTTTATGGTGCACTTTGCCATCTTCTTATGGAAGCGACCACTTTCCAATTCATATATTTCCTACACATCCTTGCAGGTCTCCTAGTCTGCCGAGGCAACCACGGTTAAAATATAAACTTGGTGAGGATGGGTTATGGGATAAATTTAAAACTCTTGTAGAAAGTAAGCTTTCTAATTTACAAAATAATTTATTAGAGGATCCTATTGATTGTAATAATAATTTCACAAACGCACTTATACAAGCTGCAGATGAAACTTTTCCTTTAAAGAATTCAGCCAATGGTCGTATTCCTTCCCCTCCTTGGTGGGATAAGGAATGTTCCCAAGTAGTGAAAGTCAGAAAGAAAGCCGAAAAAAATTACAAAAATAACATGTCAGAAAGTAATTTCAAAATTTTATGTGATGCTATGGAGAAAGCACGAAAATTATTCAAAGAAAAAAAAATTGAAGGATGGAAAAAGTTTTGCCTTTCGATCTCTCCTAATGTCAGCGCGTCTATTGTCTGGCAAAATATCAGAAAATTTAGAAACGGAGTTACACTTTCTAATGTTTCTAGCATTCCACCAAATTTAAGAAACTCTTTCCTTAATCGCCTAGCTCCACCATCGGTTCCAGAGCAAGATATTATTTATGATAACATTCCTCCTTCTATCTCTCATAACCAAAGTCTACTAAATTCTCCTTTCACAATGCAGGAGTTACAGGGCGTTCTATCCTCAGTTAAAGATTCCGCTCCAGGTGAAGACGGTATTCCTTACTCATTCCTAGCTAATTTAAATAAATCTTCACTTGAACTGTACTTGGACCTAATTAACAAAGTTATGTTATCAGGTAATATCCCTCCATCATGGAAATCTCAATCTATTATTCCTATTTTGAAACCAGGTAAAACACCATTAGAACCTTCATCTTACCGCCCAATAGCTTTGTCGCCCGTAATTGCAAAAGTAGCTGAAAATTTAGTTAAAAACCGCCTTGAATGGATTATTGAAAACCGTGGAATTATACCAGAGTCTCAGTTTGGATTTAGGAAAGGCAAAAGTACATTGGATAGTGTGGCTACATTGGTAACAGATATAAGAGTTGCGTTTTCACGAAATCAATCGGTACTTGCAGTATTTTTAGATCTCGAATCAGCGTATGACAGTGTCCTCCTGAATGTTCTTAAAAAAAAATTAGAGATGCTTCACATTCCTGAAATGTTGTGTCGTTTTATAATTAACCTCCTCTCAGGCAGGAAAATTAACTTAGATCAAACACAGGATGACAGTAGGCTGGTATGGAAAGGACTCCCACAGGGTTCAGTACTCAGCCCTATATTATTTAATTTGTATACGTTTGATTTGGCTTCCTCACTTCAAAATTCAACAAGCATCCTACAATATGCAGATGACTTAGTTTTGTACGCTACGGGAAGTTCATCAAATTCTCTTTGTACTCTGCTATCTAACTCTCTTGTTGGTTTAAGAATTTGGATGGACAAAAATGGCCTGAACATATCAGCGAGTAAGAGTTCTTTAGTCTTATTTACTCGCCAACGTATTCAACCTCCGATATCTGTAGAGTATGACAATAATAAAATACCAGTTAAAAATCAAGCCAAGTTTTTGGGAATCGTTTTGGATTCTAAACTTTCAGGTATTCCTCACTGCGATTATGTTCTAAACAAATGTCAAAAACTTCTAAATTTGATGAGATGTCTATCAGGTGTTTGGTGGGGTGCGCATCCGTTTTCCTTAAAGCTTCTTTACAATGCTTTAGTTCGAAGTGTTCTTGATTATGGAATCTTCTTATTGGAGCCTTGTAACGTAGCTGCCCTTGGGAAACTGGATTCCATCCAATCAAGGGCCTTGAGAATAATCACAGGAGCCATGAAATCTAGTCCCATTAACGCATTACAAATTGAGTGTAATGAACCTCCACTTAGTCTAAGACGTCAATTTTTAGCGGACCGATTCTTCTTCCGTGTTTTACAGTTTACAAATAGCCTTTTAATTCAAAAACTTCAAATGCTTGCTGATCTCATTGACTCGTCAAATTATTGGAATCACAAATCTATTCCTTGTTTAGTTAAAAGTTATATCCGATTTAAATCATTTAATGCACCGACACACCGGTCTCCAAAACTTGATTTGTTTAACATTGAATACGAAGCCTTGACTAACACTCCATCTGTTAAGTACATTGCAGATATTGATAAAAATAACGCTAATACACATTTTAATTCTATCGTTCAACAAAATTGGCCTGAGCGGCATCATATTTTCACTGATGCTTCCAAACATAAATCTGATGATTGTGTGGGGGTAGGAATATATCACGCGCAGTACAATATTGTCCAGAAAGTAAAGTGCCCACCTGAAGCAACTGTTTTTACTGGTGAATGTCTTGGTATCCTTAAAGCTGTAGAATATATCGACGGGAGAAAGCGAAAATGTCGTAACTTGCATTTTGGGCTAAATCACTTTTTACCATATTCTTGTATAAAAAAAAATACCGCTTCGAATAGTCTGGGTCTCATTTTCCTACGATTAAATTTTTTATTGATACGACCTTGGATTTTTTCCCAGTTTTAGGACTGCGCATAAAAAAAATTGTTGTAACTAGTGTAAAATATGCACTTTTTTAAAATAAAATAGATACTACTTTGTTCATATGTCACGGAGACTGGTTGGAGTAAGATACGACATTTCTTCCGGCCAATAATTTTATATAGTCAGAGATACGACAATTCTGCTCCATGAAGATTTTTTGTCATTTTAAAGATACAACAATTATTTCCATATTACATACATTTTGAAATAGTTACTACATTGCAAAAATATTCTTTTTTTGCTAATATTATACTTAGTCTAAAACAATAGAGTTTGGTTTTGTATGAAGAGATCAGTTACACCATTCTAGCTTCCCCCGCCCCTATATCATACCAATGCGTGCACTCTTGATACGCCGTTCCGGTCGCACCTCAGTTGATGCGCGAGCGTCGAGTTGCGAAAGCGTGTTTGTCGCTGTGATAAATAAAGTGTTATAAAACAACTGTAGGAGCTCGGGTGAGTTACCCGGACACCATGTTTATAAAAAATTCTATGCTCCCAGATGCCGAAACAACTTCAGTTTCTCTATGTACTTTGGACAATGCGCAACCAAAACTTTCTTTGTATTCAAATAAGCTCCCTGTTTCAATCCAAAAGTATAAAGATCTTAAAAAGCTGGTGGACAAACAAATTATCCCCAAACGCTTCGCAGACGAATATTTGAAATTAAAACACGACAAAAAGGTTAAAGATACTTTGCCGGTAACTGATGAAGAGGAAGAGGGTTGTGACAGAGCCAAAAACTCAAGACTACCAGAGGACTGGCAGAAAAACAAAGAAACCCAATATAGATATAAAAAAGCAGTTAGGAGCGCCAGAAACTCCGCCTGGCGAAATTTCTGTAAAAACATTGAATCAAACACTGAAGCAGCACGGGTCAGGAAAATCCTGTCAACTGACCAAGAACGTACCCTTGGCGTGCTCAAAAAACCAGACAATAGCTATACACTAACAGACCATGAGATCAGTAAGGTCCTACTGGAAACGCATTTCCCGGACTGCAACCTACTTGAGGACAGGACGTGGCCGAGCGTACCGGAACAGACCCCAACTGATCTCGACTGGTCCACAGCTCACAATATAATAACAGAAGATCGAATCAGGTGGGCCATTAGGACCTTCCAACCGTACAAGTCGGCAGGACTAGATGGCGTCTTTCCAGCACTACTGCAGTGGGGAGAAGACTCCCTAGTACCGTGGCTGGTGATGATATACCATGCCTGCATAGCACACAGATATGTACCACAAATATGGCGTGAAGTGAAAGTCATTTTCATTCCGAAACCAGCTAAAACTGACTATACACAACCAAAGGCATACAGGCCCATAAGCCTGACATCCTTCTTACTGAAAACCCTGGAAAGGCTCTGCGATAGGCATATCCGGGACGGAACTCTCTTGGAGAGACCGCTCCACAAGCAGCAGCATGCCTACTCTATAGGTAAATCTACAGAATCTGCACTACATAGCGTGATCTCTAAGATCGAATGCGCAATACATCACAAAGGCTCCTCGTTAGCAGTCTTTATAGACATCGAAGGAGCTTTCGATAAGACTACATTCCGAAGCATTAGCACAGCACTCGAAAGTCACGGTGTTGACCCGACTCTGAGTGGCTGGATCACGAACATGCTCAGATTAAGAGCAGTACAAGTAAACATAAACAACACCACAAGGGCCATAGTGGCGAAGGGTTGTCCCCAAGGGGGTGTCCTCTCGCCTTTACTGTGGAACCTAGTCGCAGATGATCTTGTTAAAAGACTAAACAATAAAGGTTACTTCGCCAAAGGATACGCTGACGATATAACCATCATAATAAATGGCACCCACGAAAACACATTATGCAACCTTATGCGGCAGGCCTTGAAAATAGTAGAGGACTGGTGCAAGGAACATTTACTGACTGTAAACCCGACCAAAACTGAATTGGTTCTCTTCACCAAAAAAAAAGGAAATTAGCAGCATTACAACTGCCACGTTTCTTTGGAACGACCCTTAGCCTATCAACTGCAGTCAAGTACCTAGGCGTCTACCTGGACAAACAGCTGAATTGGGCAAAACACACCGAGTATATCACTAAAAAAGCCAAAAAAAAAAAAAAAAAAAAAAAAAAAAAAAAAAAAAAAAAAAAAAAGTATATCCATGTGGCAGTGCAAGCGCATGTTAGGCTGGAACTGGGGTATAGCCCCAAAGGTCACCCACTGGCTATATACCACTGTAATAAGACCGATAATTACATACGGCTCTCTAGTTTGGTGGCCTAGGACCGAATTGAGCACAGCCCAAAAAGAACTCGAAAAGCTGCAGCGACTCGCCTGCGTAGCGATCACTAGCAGCATGAGAACCGCACCCACAGCTGCCCTGCAGGCTATGCTGGGGCTGCCTCCATTGCACCTAATAGTGCAAGAGGAGGCAGCTTTAGCGGCTTTCAGGCTCAGCATATCGGGCATCCTGAGTAAGGATTCCAGAATCAAACACATACGTATAATGGAAGACGCTATTAAACGCCAGCCGATGATGGCATCACCTAGCGACAAAGCTCCAAAAACGTATAATTTCCAAAAGCACTACAATATTCAACTAACAGAGGAAGTGTATGACCACTCAGGCCCAGGTGAACTGAGGGTCTACACGGATGGATCAAAGACAGATAATGGCACAGGGGTCGGAGTCTTCTCCAATGACCTCAATATCAGAATATCCAGTTCGCTAGGAAAATTCAACACCGTCTATCAGGCGGAATGTGTTGGTATAATCCTAGCGGCCCATGCTATAGAAACCAGAAACGTAACGGACACGCACATCCGGATACTCTCCGACAGTGCCTCAGTCCTACAATCACTATACCAAAACTCTACCACCTCGAGAATTATACAAGAATGCCACTCTGCACTGGAAAGAGTCCCAGTGCCGAAACGAAATACTGTGACGCTACAGTGGATCAAAGGACATAGCGGTTCGCTGGGCAACGACGCAGCGGACGAACTGGCCAGGAGGGGATCTGGTGCAGTGGTGTTCGGGCCCGAGCTCATTGTGCCGGTCCCCTTTGCTCAGCTGCGTGGTTGGCTACGGGAACACACACATACACAAACGGGGCACTGGTGGTCCTCGACATCAGGATGCAGGCAGGCCAAAGAGGCCATGCCACACCTTAATAAAGCCCTCACCAAAAAACTCTTACGGCTAGACAGAGGCAGCCTGCGCCTGGTGGCGGGGACCATCACTGGTCACTGTACACTGAATAAGCACCTTCACACAATGGGCATCACGGATAGTCCCCTATGCAGAGCGTGTTTGGAGGGGGAGGAGACAGTTTCGCATGTGCTCCTGGACTGCACGGGGATCACTGATACACGCACACGGACCTTGGGATCTCCGATGTCCCTTATTGACGCCCTGAAGAACCTGAGAGGCCTGATCAGTTTTTGGAGAGAGGTGGGCTGGTTGGAATAAGCCCACCTGAGATTATGGCCGCTATGGCCCACGTACAATGGTCCGTAGAGGACTGAGTGCGGAAACCATACTCAGAAGATAGATAGATAGAGGGTTGTGATTAAGAAATATATTTGCTTATGTTAAGATTTTAAAATATTTAAATAATTTTCTTTGTTAATAGGCTTTTAAAAGTGCAATATTTTCCTGTATTATGTGACTGTAACAGTAGCGTTACAGGATTATCGGTTTCACTATTGATAGTTTGACTTTAGAATATTGTAAAGCTATCGATAAGATAGGCCTTTTAATAGTTTTACAACTAGTTTGTTCTAGCTTTATTATATTTCCCTTTTAGAAGCTTGTAGGGTCTTTTTTTATAGTCAGTGGCTTGTAATAACATTTTCCAAAATTTAATAAAAACATTTAGTTCAAGATACAGCATTTCATTTATAAAATATCTGTTGCTTAAATTGTACTTAAAACAAAACTTTGATACAATTTAATAAAATGACTGACATACAGCTAATTGAAACATGTATCGAAGATTTTATATTTAAGATACAGCAAATCCTTAGCTCAAAAAAACAGGTCCATCTAAGTTGTCCATACATTTCATCTCACAGGTACAACATTTTTGCTGCCTGAAATTGAAACATGAATTGGCGTAACTTGCGAAAAATCAATGATACACAAACTTTACGAAATTAAGACAAAGCCTATCTGATAGGCTTTCGATTAATATAAATACGTATCAATTTTCAACTTTTATTCTCAATAAATATGTGAGTTATGAATTTTTGAAATAGTTTTTTGGCTCTGGTGTAAAATTGGGTTTTTCAAGTTACGACAATTTCGCTTTCTTCCGTCGATATTTTACTTTTAAAGCTTAGAAATAGTTTAATTTTAACTGATTCCATGAGTGCCCTTCAGGCGCTCTTAAGATATCCTTTTAAGTCTAAAACACCGTCTCCTCTTATAACACATATTAGGAGAAAACTTTTTGACTGTGTTGTGAAGGGCTTTTCTGTTGTTTTTGTCTGGATACCGAGCCATTGTGGTATAAAAGGTAACGAAAAAGCTGATAGACTTGCTAATGAGGCTGTGGTGTGTGGGGATACTGTTCCATTCAAAAATTATACTCAAGACTTGGCTACTCTTCCTAGACATTATCTTAGGGATTCCTGGGATAGAGTTTGGGCAGAAAGTAGCCGTTCAAAAGGAAAATACTACTTTAGCATACAGTCAGAAATTCCATGTAAACCTTGGTTCTCTGTCCTCAAACTTGGCAAAATTGCGACAACCATTTTAATAAGAATGCGTTTAGGTCATACTACTTGCCCAGCGCACCTTGCACGCTTCCGTATTATAGATAGTCCTCAATGTGAATGTGGACATGACTTTGGGGATCTGAACCATATATTCTTTTCCTGCCCGATTCATGACCGTACTTCCTTTTTAAATTGTTTGATATCCCTCCGTGTCCCTTTCCCTACATCAGTGAAAACTCTTCTTTTTTCTTTCAACCCCTCCATATATAGTGTTCTTTCTGATTATATTTATGACAACAATATCCGTCTGTAAAATGTATAAATATTTATTAGTATTTTAATAGATTTTTGTCCCTTTTATTTACGTAATATTTTTAATAACTAAATATACAATAGGTTTTTTACACATTCCTGATCCTATATCCATGTTATTCCAAATTCCGTTAATTTTCGCATTATAATTATGTTTCCCTACCTTCCTCTTCAAACCCCGTCCAAAATAAACATCAAAACAACTTGACACTGGCGGATGCACAAGAGTGCCAGCCATAATCTCCTGTCGATGGATTGGAGAAAAAAAAAAAAAAAAAAAAAAAAAAAAAACTTTGTGAACATACTTTTTAATTGGTGGTAGCTTGTAAATGGCAATCGTACGCTAATTGTAATTTACCTTTATAGTTAATAAACTTTAAGCTTTCTGGAGAACAAATATACTTAATTACATTTACCTGTTTCAAGTTATGACGCTCATTGATTTTGCAGTTTACTTACGATTTATACATAAAGACTTTTATTTAAATGCACCATTAGCGTTTACTACTCCTAGACTGGGCCCGGGCTGCGCTCAAGTGGCTTTCGTCTAATCTGTCGGCGACTAGGGGTCCAGACGCCTTCTGTTGGAAGCTCTATGAGGTCCATAGTCCTTTATGGCTCACTGGCTGATTATGTTCCAAAGTGTCATGACAATTTGGATGGTGCGCTGATACCACAGGGTCTAATGTGAGGCGGCAAATCTCCTTGCCGGTCAGCCACCGTGGGATTTGGAGGCAAAAGTCCTTGCAAACACGCAAGAGAAGCGCGTGGAGGTGCAGGACCGCCTGGGTGAAATTCAGCGAGTAGAGCTCCAGCGATGTGGTAATATGGAAACAGCCACTGCTGCAGCCCACCGCTGGGCACCAATTTTGAGGAGTGTCTACAAAGGTGCCGAGGCAGGCCTTCACCGTACATGGTTGTTTCGGGAGGTTCCTGTGATGGATTCGGCAGGAAGAAAAGCCCGGGTGTAACTTTTGTACGAACCAAAGCATACAGTGGAGGACTGACTTGCTCGAGTGGAGCCCCGCTGGGGCCTTGTGCAGGTGGAAGGTGGCGGTGCCATCTTGCGTCCTGCCCTGGTTCAGGCCATGATACGAAGTGTGGCAACGTTATGCATTTACACAGTAATGCGATGCGATAGGAGGCGACCAATACCTTAAGATGAAGAAAAGCGTCACATTCTGACCCCACCGAAGACATCATGGACGTCGAGAGTCGTAGAGCAATTCCTGGCCATTGTAGGCCAGCTACTAAAGAAACCGTGCGGGTTTTTGTCAGCAAGTCTCATTTTACAGCTAGTGTTCAGTGCGTAATATGTTCGGTGTGATTGTATCAAGTTTGAGCTCAAGACGCCTTGCTTACCGGCCCTTACTTAAACCATTGAAGTATTTCCGCTTAATAACATACCACCACCCATCCATACCTTCCTAAGTCCTAGTATAAAAATGCTTTTACATCAGAGATGTGCGTGGTAGCTAGGCGGTGTTGTAAAAATGTGAGATTGTTTCCAATAAAGTTGTCCGTGCAATGTACTGCGTACGTGGATGCGTAGCGGAGCTGTGAAACAGTGAGTGAATGTTGAGTGGTACTCCGATCCGTAGTGGATTTTTTCAGCTGTGCCTAGCGTACATGCCTTGCACGCGTCTCTCGCAGTCATATTTCGCTTTTTTTTGCAGAAATGTAGTGGTGAACTGCGTTAAGGAGCGTTTTCTTAGCTACCTCGCGTGTATCTGGTGGAAAAGAACCCTACCCAATTATCGACGTTTTTCAACACTCTTATAAGGAAACAAAAAATAAAAACAGAGTTGAACTATTAACTCGTTTGCTTCAGTATCCTTACTTTAATATTTAGTTTACAGCTTATACAATGTAGTCATTGTTTCTACAAATTAAAAATATAAAATTACTATTTGAATCCATTGATTCAAATATTTGTATTATCCATTGATTCAAATAGTAAATTTACGCAAGACCATTTTTTGTATTTAAAAATGGTCAATAATTAAGTAAATTAAAAATATTTTAGACAGAATGAGACCGTTTTGAACGCGACCGTTCTTTAATAGAAATACGGGAATTTCTCCTCAGATACGGGGATTGAACTCACGACCTTACGAACGGAAGTCGCGTCTACCGACCCTGGCCCAATCCCAAGGAGATAAGAATGCACTTACAATTTAGCTAACACATTCTCTCAATGTGTTGTGGTGATGTTTAAACAGATATAAAGTTTGTTTTTGTGTGTTTCGTTCGTAGTTTGATTGGTTTTGCGTATTAGTGATTACTTATTCA
This sequence comes from Leucania comma, assembly GCA_958295575.1. Taxonomy (NCBI): domain Eukaryota; kingdom Metazoa; phylum Arthropoda; class Insecta; order Lepidoptera; family Noctuidae; genus Leucania; species Leucania comma. The sequence continues at coordinate 13,448,541 of OY282468.1, forward strand.
TCGAATTCGAAAATACTGGTTGGGGATGGCGACTTAGTTCGTTCGCCATATTATCGACTGAAACAATTGGCCTGCTGCGGCCTTCCCATCCGATTATAATTTGGGTGTCTTCAAGGCTAGAGTGAATAGGCTCCTAATAAACTAGTGCGCCTCACCGTCAACGATTGCATCACTGCTTACCATCAGTCAAGCACTAGTTATAACAAATAAAAAAAAGGACTCGCGCGTCAATTGTAATCAAGCTGCAATGACAACTGTCCACGTGTATTTAACGACATTTACTCGTATCTAGGTGGTTTTACTTAGATTTAAGAGTAAACCAAAAAATCAGCTTATCTGCAATTATGTGTGCCTAACTTTTAATTTTCCTAGGTTACATTACAAAAGCCAGTTTGAAGGTTTAATAAAGGATTATTTCTGTACCTGTGACTTGAGACTTTGCTTTATGCTAAATGTCGGGATTCTGGGTCAACGGAAAGTTCCCTGTAAATTTAGATTCCCTTGAGAGTGTCGAAATATGTATGATATGTAGTAAGTTTTTGGCGACATAAACGGACGTATCTTTATTTTTCGGTAACATAAACGTTTGATTTTTCACGGCTCCACGTGTTCCCGTGATAAAGTTTCTTGACAAACAGACAGACAGCCGGACAACGAAGTGATCCTATAAGGGTTACGTTGTTCCTTTTGAGGTACGGAATCCTTAAAAACATATCGTCTTGTGATTACAGACCAACGACCGATTTGTATGTAATACCTGTTAGTAGACCAATTGTTGCCCACAATTTCCTGGCGAGTGCCTACTACAAAGTGCGCGCAATAACTCAATCGTCATGATATTTCGGACCCATGAGAACTGTTAAATTAGCCGTCGCACGCGCACTATTGTATTAATAAGAATAATAAAAACATCTACATTCATTTTAGTAGCACGTACTAACAAAATAATAGTTTATAATTATAGATAACGTAATCTGTTTAGTAGATACTGTATTCGCTATTACCTACTAACATTTAGAGGTATGTTGTATTTTTATGGGTATTATATTGCTGTGTTGTGTTGTTGGTACTAAAACGTTTTTAGTTTTTTTTTAGAGAAGGTATCAGAAACAATACCGATGATTCTTAGACACCAACAAAATTCATTGATTTTTTTAATGTTTAAGAAAAATCATCGTCAATGTAGAATTCTATTCCTTTTAAAATTATTCTGTATCAAATTAATTTAAAATTACGAGAATGTAACTTAGACTACTAACGGGAAAAAATTAAAACTACTAATTAACTAGGTATGTAGAGTTATACCTACTCTGTATAATTAACATTCTTTCTGCAGATCATTACCATCAAGTTATACTTATCAGGTCAAAGTATGATTGTACCTATGCTGCTTACCTATTATTAATGTATTATTCATTAAACGGCACGCATCCTACCACTTTCTAGCGTTAATAAAAAAAGATAGATCAAAAATAGTAGAAGCAAAAATAATGCTCCAGGTGAGGCTCGAACTCACAACCCCGGCATCGCTCACGAACACTGTCTTATAAGTACCGTGCGCTAACCAATTGCGCCACTGGAGCGTTGGTCGGGTCGTCCAAATTACAATATAGTAGCCCGAGCCCCCTCTTACCCCGCACCTCGATCCTTTGCCCCTCCATCTGTTCAGGAGGAAGTATTATTTAGATTACTTTGAGAATTGCGTCATATTTTATGCAAATTACTACGGTTTTATGTCGTTCGTTACGTATTGTGATGTTCAACATATGTTCGATAAATTACTAAATCGAGTAATACAATAGTTAGATACCAATAGAATCACCGCTTCGATGGAATCACTTTGTTATCGTATGACTATGTACTATATTCTCATATCAGTCATTCAGTACGCACCATGACTGTTCATTGTTAGCTTTTATCAAATTAACTCATTGTTGTTATGCGATACCTAATAAATTAATTACCAAAGTACGTTGGTACGTAATATGTAGCAAGATATAGACAAAGATATTATGTGTTTAGTACATAATGTACTTGTATTGATGTTTACTAACTACCCTCACAAATTAATTTAAATAGGAACGATAGCTACGAGTTGGAGTTAATTAAAATAAAGTCGATTCATTTTTAGGTACTTACGACTACTTAATACTTTAACTGACATTTTAGGGTTCCGTATCCAAAGTGGATCTTCTCTACCTTCTATCTACCTACCTCACAGAGGGAAAAAAATATTCTTAAATTGCATTTTAGGACAAAAAAAGAACTACTGACATCGTGAAGCTGAAAAGCCTATATTTTCAGTGTTTCGGAATCCATACTACGCTAGTCCTACTCGCACTTGGCCAGGTTTATTTTATTTCTCAGTATCAATGTAGATAGTGGTTTTAAATAATGTAAGTAACTATACAGTTTATTAAACAAAGCAATATACAATGTTAACGAATACATGTACATAATATTACAAAAACTTACGGAACCCTCGGTGGGCGAGGCCGACGCGCATTCAGCCGCTCTTGACTTTAACTCTGACATCATTCGTTGAAATGACATACATTTAAGCTTGAAATAAGTAAAAAACTATAAACTAACAAGAATAAAATATAAACTACTTAGGACTCTTTTTTTAAACATTTCGCACAAAATGACGATGACGAATGATGTTGCAATCAACTAGCAATCACGTTCACCTTTGATTCACGTGTTTACGTTCAGCCAGAGTTAAATGAAAGGTAAATAAGTAAGAATACCCATAACTTGTTCTATTACTCATCACTGTTTACTTTATATATTTGGGTGATTCCCACTATCCTATCTGTCTCAGTGTGGTAGAGCAGGATACATATTTGCACGAAAATTTTATTAGACTTATCTTTTACTAACGGTTTCGCTCACGTGGAGGTTTATACTACTTAAAAAACTATCGAAGTATTTGTAACCTAAATACGTATGCTCGTATACAAAAACAAATACACTTGCTTTTTAAATAAAAACACAGGCGTCATCTGAGTACACCGAAAATGTGCCCTGAAGACTGGCAACATTATATTTTTATTGAATGGTAGTATTAATTCTTCGGGCTAAGAACTGGTCACGCATACTGTCTCGATGAATCGGTGAAAAATATCTCTAAAACATGACTTGCACTGTTAAGGGTCTGAGTAGTAGTCGCAGCGGCAGCGTCGGCACAGCCAGCCTTGCTTGGAGCATATGTTAAATGTGTCGACATAGGTTATGTCCGAGGCCTACCCACTTTCTACAGCACTAACGTCGTAACATCGGATCTCCTCCCATCGTCACGTACCAAGCCTACAAGCAAACACTGCAGGACGCCAGCAATGATTAGAGTTTAACGAATAATATCATTCATGCTGGCTTGCTGTAAGTGGTCTGCGCTCTTGCAGTAGGACAGACCCTGGTGCCCACACGGCTTCTCCGTAGTGGCACCAATGTGATGTGTTTAGATACGGCGTGGCAAGCTTAACCTACCTGCATCCTGGTGTCGAAGACAACCAGCTTTCCGCTTGTGTATGGGTGTGCCCAGTGAGCCGTTATGTCCTTTAATACTTGTTAGTGTCACAATAGAGCACTAAGGCGCGCTCTAGCGTAGAGTGTCATCCCTATATGAGTTTCGAGGTGGGAAAGTATTTCCCTAGGGACTGAAGGACTGGGTCGCTTTCTGAGAGTATGCAAATGTGAGTATCTATCTGTGACTCTCCTGGCTTCTTGCATGGGCCACCAGAATGACGCTAATACATTACCCCACATCGTGTGATGTTGAGTTGTCCTAGCGGTTTGAATATTTTGATATTGAATTATTGGAAAAGAGTCAGAAGCTCTCGCAATAACCTGTCTTTAATCCATAAGTTTAGGTTTTCAGCTATTTTGGGTTTGAGTAATATTTACATACAATCTTTCTGTTTATTGTATTTTGTAGGGTTTTTTGAAAATAATGTGCCTTTAGAGTTTTGAGGCTTGGGCTGGTTGTTTGACAGTATCTGCCATTATGTGTATACGTTTAATTCTAAAATCTTCATTTAGGACGCTCGATATGTTGAGCCTGAATGCTGCTAGGGCTGCATACTCTCGTACTATGAGATGCTGTGGTGGCAGCCGCAATATTGCCTGCAGGGCAGCAGTGGGTGTAGTACTCTGGATCGAGTGAGAAAGACGCGATTGAACGAAATAAGGGCTCTAAGGTATTTACAAGAAATCTGTCTATTGGGCAGAACCAGCTCACGGAACAAAAAACCAGAGATGGCAGAGTCATATAGAGTTATAGTCGTACATACACTTCTGTGTATGTCAATAAACCATTATTATTATTAAATCTGCAAAATTGGAGCTTCTGGGAATAATAATAATAATAATTTTCGTGGTTCGAGGCTTTTTATGGACAATTGTGCACGTCAATTTCCAATCTAACAAAGGATCTAAGAGCTAGATTTACCCGACACTATTCCAAAGATATCCCGGACATCAGCCTGTACGAAATTACGATGGCTCTAAAGCAACTTAATAAAAACAAGGCGCCAGGTGATGACGGAATTATGGCCGAACTCCTGAGGGCGAATAGGAAACTCCTATAAGGCTCTTCAGAAGCTGTTTGATTCTGTCATACTCGAGGGAAAACCCCTCAGGCATGGAGCAGACGTGGTGGTGGTACTCTTCTTTAAGAAGGGCGATAAAGCCCTGCTCAAGAATTACAGGCCCATCTCACTTCTGAGTCAAGTCTACAAGCTGTTTTCCAGAGTCATCACGAACAGCCTCGTGCGCAGGTTCGACGACTTCCAGCCACCTGAACAAGCCGGATACCGAAAAAGCTTCAGTACCGTTGACCACATACATACGGCAGGTTAAATACAGAAGACTGAGATTGAGAAGTATAATCTGCCTCTCTGCCTAGCGTTTGTGAACTACGAAAAAGCCTTTGATTCAATAGAGACTTGGGCTGTGCTGCAAACTCACCAACGGTGCCAGATTGACTATCGGTACATTGAAGTGCTGAAGTGTTAGTGCTGTAGTATGAAAACGTATCCACTGTCCGACTTTAGAACAAGACCTCGAATTAACTTATCCTTCTGTAGCGGGAAATTAGGTAGGGAGACTGTTCATGGCTGCATTGGAGGATGTCGTTAAGGTTCTGGACTGGAGTGGTCTAGGCATTTAATGTCAATGGCGAGTACATCACTCACCTTTGGTTTTCCGACGACATAGTAGCCACTGCTGAGACTACGGAGGAGCCCAGCACAATGATCAATGACCTGCAGAGCTTCCGAAAGAGTGGGATTTAAATGAACATGGACAAAACCAAAGTCATGATGAACAGCCATATAGCATCCACACCTATCAAGATCGGACACTCTACACTCGAAGTTGTGGAAGATTACGTTTACCTCGGGCAGAAAGTCCAGCTGGGGTAATTTAATTTCGAGAAAGAAGTCGACCGTTGAATCCGACTCGGCTGGGCGGCGTTCAGGAAGCTGCGCGGTATCTTCTCGTTCAAGATACCACAGTGCCTTAAGATGAAAGTCTATGTCCAGAGTGTATTGCCAGTGATGACATATGGATCCGAAACGTGGTCACTCACAATAGGCCTCATCAGAAGGCTTAAAGTCATCCAAAGGGTAATGGAAAGGGCTATGTTCGGAGTTTGTTTGCATGATCAAATCAGAAATGAAGATATCTGCAGGAGAACCAAGGTTGCCGACATAGCACGAATAAGTGGCAGGACATAATGCTCGTAGAACAGATGGCCGTTGGAGCTGAAAGGTTCTGGCTTAGCAAACGGCTACCGGGAGACGCAGTGTTGGAAGGCCTCCTACAAAGTGGATCGAAGACCTGCCAAGAAGTATTATCTTCTGCGCACCGGAAGACGCATCGTTGGAAGACTGGTGAGAGTCGCGAGATGCATAGGACCGTTCGTCGTGGGTACACTTGGGGAAGACTATGCTAGACTATCACCAGTCTTCATATTTATAATAACATATCAGTAATATTTATTAATTAAAATATTTGAGTTTATTCATTAGTTTATTACAAAAAGAGATACAAAAATATAAAAATACATTTTTTCTCTTTATAACATTAGTTTAGACTAGCTGGTGACTGCGGCTTCGCCCGCGTAATAGTAGGAAATTGTCCTAAGCAAACATACTTCCGTGAGCAGAAATTGGACAAAGGATTTGTCCAATTTAGGAAATACTCTGCCCGTATGCCCAATTCCGTTCAAAAGTTCGAGCGTGAAGAATTTACAAACAGACACTCACAAACTTATGCCTTTATAATATTAGTGATACGTATACATTGTAGATAACGATATAGTTGAATGAAACTGTTGATACATACCTACATAGTATTTCATTGAACTGTTTAGCTAGTAACGAGTAGCTTCGGTAGTTGTTGCTGGCTGGCAGCGGTCAGGCTCCGCAGCGCACACCCGCGCTCGCGGCCATTCGATTAGCGCACCACAATGATATGTTAATGGCCTATCGAGAAATATAGTTTATTGTTCGACTGCGTACACCTCAGCCGCGCATCCTGCTACGACTGCTACCAGCTATGCGTCGGCGCAACATCAACAGCGCTGCAGGCAATATTAATGATTTGTATTACCTATAATTATTTTGTTTGGTGGTGTGCGGGTAAGGTACCCATGTTCTATTGTATGTACTTGTTGATAAGGAAGTACAATTGGCAAGGCCAGGGACAGGTAATAGATAATAAAAGTGATTATGTGAATGGTGAACAGTTTGATGGTTGTTCTGGACAGAATGTTAAACAAGGTGAAGCAGCAAAAATTAAAGATACCGTACCACTAGTAGTCATGTGTGGCGGAGAGCTGCGAGAGTCTGCTGGGTGCAAGACACACAGGGCCGCTCGATACCTACTATGTTGACGCTTAGGGAAGGCTCATTCATTACCAACAGTGGACATCATTCCACTGAGTGATCATGATTACCACCTACCACGAACAGGGATTGAAGATACAAGCCTATATCTTAATACTGACCCATGTTGCGAATGCAACGTTCTTGACCAGAAAAGTAGTAATACTTCTGTGACGAGGCATAGATACATACAAAACATTACTGTCCACTTTATTCAGAATCAAGTAAAACCGTAGATTTAAGTTCCTTTCCAACATGATCAATACATCAGAGTACGACCTAGGCACTGCTTATAAAAACATCTCTCAATAGATCAAAATTTTGTAAATGTCCGGAGCACAGTAGCTTAGACAGAGAAGTCCACCGAATATTGGAAAAAAAAAAAAAAAAAAAACGAACATTGGTCATTGTCAACTAAATACAAGAGTCATAAACTATCTCCAACTAAATTAAAGCTCGGGCAGGCGCATGCAATTCATGTAAGAGTTGCGTCGTCCGAGGCGGGCTAATGGTATTGAGTAGAAATATCGAGCGGCGGCAAACTGACTGATCAGACCGATTGAGCAGGACAATTGCCCTTAATGAAAGTAATTAACACGACGCGATCGGCCGGCATCGATAGCGAGCCGCCATGCCACGCTGCGCAAGCGCAGCCGACCGGCCAGACACCACAATATGCGCCTAAATCAACCTACACACGCTCCGATTTAATTAGAAAATAAATCACTCTCCTATTACACCCAATTCAGTCGGTATAAGGATGCAGAACATCTGTACCTGGACCTCCGCGATGACATGAGAAAGTTACAACCCGACTATCTCGCTGCCTCACTTATATTACTTGCCTATTATACTAAGTGCACATTGATATTTCTCCCACAGTAAGGTGCCAGTTTCTCAACGCAATTTCAATTCAACAACAGGTAGTTGTGCTGCGGAATATTTTTTCTTGTGCTCATTCAAGCCGTTCAAATTCCCAAAATCAGCTGATTCAGGTAAACATATTCCGCAAAGAGAATCTTTTTATAAAAACGATTTGGAATCATCGTTGACTGCGTGAGAAAGTATATCCCTGGTTGTGCACACCAGAAATGAAACATTCAGCCAAGACGGTCCAGGGCAACGAACGAAAATTATTACTATTAGTAGGTATCGATATAATCCTCTGTTTGGTATGATTGATGTATACGATGTATAGAAATCTTGCTATCTGTTTTAGGAGAAATCGCGTATTTCACATTCACGTACGTACTTAATCTTGAAGGTTAATCCATATTATTGTTGACACAAATGTTATATAATTCGTGGAATACGAACTGGCAAGCAACACTAACCCACCTTTGTTTGCTCACATTTTCCAATATCAAGATGTGTGTAGATCAAGGTTACGGCTGCATTTATCTTTTATGGGTACTGTAAATCAAGAACAAATTTATCGATAAAGTGGTATAAAGCTAACAGTGCGACTTGTTGATCTGTTTATTTATGATATTCTAGAGATATCTATGCATATGTAAATATATAAAATAAATATTAACTATGTCCCAGCCGAATTATTCAAGGTTAACTTCACGAGTGTAGGAAAAACTGTCGTTATTTTACGTAGGTATGGATAGATACCATGAAATCTATGTTATGGAATCACTAGGTTAGGCATGTTTGCTGGATTTAATAATTCAACCTACGTTAATGTGTAGGATAGTTCTTTAAATATTTGATACTGGATTTAAGTGCGAAAGACTTGAAGTTAAGAGCGCAAGCGAGTCGTGTGGAAGTGTCGGGTTTAAATGGGCCATCGGTATGCGACAACGCCCTGCTCGCAATGTGTTGACCAGCACTTTATCAAGGTTACCGGTAGCACGTGATACGCACTACTTAATGTTATGGAACTGCAAATTACCAACGTTTCTAAATGTCACGTGTGACAACTCTTCAAGATTAATTATAATTAATAATCAACTTGTTTGAACCATGATATAATAGGTTCAATGAAATCAATTTCATAACAATGTAGTGTAGGTATTACGACCTACAACTCTCCAATTTCACGTAGCAGTGTATTGGTATCATCGATTGTTTGTGCTTGCGGTGCTTTTAAATAATTGCTACACCTGTGTTACGAGTAATTTGCTATGCTTGGATTAATTTTATAGGTTTTCATTTAGATACCTAACTAGAAGGGTTTAAATTAAATCGAAGAGAATTTCGATAAGGACATGCACATTAATTACTCAAGCCCCAAGCGAACGCCGGTGTTCGCACACCTATGGTCATTCTATTATGTCTCTAATTACGGTATTCAAAAGATAAAAATTAAATGTCGTTGATCTACATATAAATAATGTAGGTATGATCAATAAGAAAATCTCCATATCCATCGTGGAAGCACGGTCGTATCGTCAAGTAAACGAACGAGACAATAAAAATAAGATCGAGTTCGGCCAGCAAATATAAAAGAATTCCTCGGCGAACGATGAATGAATCGGGGCATCATTCTCAAACGAGCATGTAGTTCGTTTTGTTTGATTGTATGTCCGTACGGTCTATAATGAAAAAGCTTGTCTGGGCTCAGGTGCACACCTGTTGAGGCGCCGAGGCCGTGGGATACGGCTCATGCAGGTAAGGAGACGCGCAAAAACCGACCTATTGTACTTACGATCTGTAATGACGAATATTTCGAGCTAGACAGCTTGATTAATTTCTAATGTTGTTGGTTGGTACGTAGCCGGTATTCTTCTCTCTTTATAGTTTTTAGTTACAGAACAAGAAGTACGTCAATAGTAAAACCGTCCAAGTCCAAGATGGGCTCGCGCATTTAGTTCTGTATCATGTTGTTTTATTTTTTTAATTGGCTACCTATTCAAATTAAAATGAGCCAATCTTGTAAGTCCTGTGACATAGAGACAGACGGACGGCGTTGGTTTAGTAATGATTAGATTGGCAAGTAAGGTTTTTTTTGGGAGGTGGGAAAACATCTAATGACTTCTTCCGCTCTAGGGAAGAGTGAGAGGGTGTCTCAGACTTTTACTGACGGGAACCCACAGGATGTGTTCCCTCAGTTGCCCTTTGAGATTTAGTAAATCGGGTTTATTTTTCAAAAATTCCCCTTAGCCCTAGCAGGAATCGACCCTGCTGGGCCCCTACGATATTCCTGACATCACTTAGTGAAACTCTACGCACTATTGGGACTCGGTCCTTACCGGACGGAGCTATCCAATGCTAGTCATCCATAAGCCCACGCCTACTACGGTAGCCGGAGATCGCAATGCGACTGTCGCGGGGCATGAGGATGTACGTTCCTTCGCTAGCATTACTGCTTCGCAGAAAGAGGTGACCGCAACCCATTCCCTGTCGGCCTGGCACAAGAGGTCACTATCCCCGATCATCTCCACTAGGACTGGTATGCTCCACCGAGTCCTCCAAGCGGTTAGCACAATGGTGCAACCCGGGCGTTTCTTCAGCCTGAATCCAGCCCTTGGAACCTCCCGAACTAGCCATGTCCGGCGAAGACCTATGTCATACTGAAGGTGAGAACGCCGTGGCTCTAGCCACTCCTTAAAGAACTTTCTGACATGATTGTGGCGTGCCCAAACCTTAAGGTATGGAACTCTAAATAGTACTTGTCGTTTTATTTAAAAGTTACCCTGCTTCGGGTATCAGAACACATGTATCATAGTAGTCTATAGAACTGGATGTCGACCATGTGACAAGAATTGAATTTGAATTGAAGAAAATTCATGGTTGTTTTGCAGACAAAGTCTGGTTCTTCAACTTTGGCTCGAGTTTGATTATTTATTTATTTTATGAAGTTTTAATAAATGCATATAGGTCACATACACATTGGCAAGTAAACAAGGAACTAAGTAAATGCATAAATAAATTACCGCAGATATGTTAAGTGTTTTAATTGAGGATTGAAAGTTACTGATTAAGTACTGATGTATTTCAAAGTATGTACTTATTGCTACTTAAAGAGACTTAAAGCTATTTTCACTTAAATAGAAATTTGTAGTTAAAAGCCTGTGAAACCTGCGTGATATGCAGATCGCCGACAAGATTTTATTTTCTTTTCCATACAGGGGCAGGACATAAAGAAAGCACAAACGCAACGCTTTATGTGTAGGCAGAGGCCCACTCAGATATGTACGTTCCGTGTTTCAATTTTTGCCCATATCTGGAAGCGGCGGTGTGCCGCCGCGTGTAGACAGATTCAGATATGCTAAGAACGTGCAGATCGGCTCGGCAGGCGCGAGCGCCGCGGCTGCGCCCGCTGTAGGCGTGAACAGCGCACCGGCCGCGGCCGCGCGACCTGAAGATTTATGCACTCAGCTTCCAACACTACCTGCACCCTGCGCTATGCCATATATCTACAGCATAACGCTTCAAACCCACTCACAAATTTGCTAGCCGTCTATCCCACGCACAAAGCTTCCCGGCTATACCGAATTTCTCTTTGTGGAGAGATATTTTATCTTTAACATTTTTCTTACCGTGAGGCGTAAATATTCTTTTTACCCTACTATTGAATAATCGGGTATGTGTGATTTAATGCGTTGTTGATTTTATCCACATTCTTCGCCGTTGTACAATACGCCGACTGGCGCAATGCGAAATTCCATTAAGCTTTTTGTATACAAATAAAAGGAGATTTTGGAAAAAATCCGACGCAGCACTCGAACAGGTTATTGTTCAAGGTTTCAAGAGGAACAATCGCACTGTTGTGTTTCCAGTTAACCATGACAAATGGTGTTGTTTAGTTTACCTGTGGACTTCTTTGTTGTTTCACTTGTTGCATAATTGTTACAAATGTGATTTGATAAAACGATTGTAAAGGCAACTTCTTCACCTTATCGTAGCGCCCACGATAGATCTGTCTTGAGTACTATACGTATACCTTTGCATTTGATACAAAAAATGATGACAAGGAGACTACCTACATACAAAATATCACTTTTATGAAACTAGATCGAAGTCCTCTGAACTCTGAAACTCACGTGTTCATCACAATAACAAAAATGCACAAGTTTGCAATAGATGGTCGGACTGCTATGAGCAGGCGGCGAATCAGTTCAAATGATTCACGTTTCTTTTTCAAAGTTTTTTATACCGTTCATAACGTTTTAAAAAACCTTTAAAAAAGACTTTAGAACTATGGAAGAACGCCACTGTCACCGATATTCGTGTCCTTGTAGAGGCGATCGGCGGCGGCGATCTCTCGCGCCTGGTTTTGGTACAAGCCATGCTCCGGAGCGAGGAGGAGTGGCAGGCGGTCGCCTCCTTCTGCGAAGCAGTAATGCTAGTAAAGGAGGAGGCTGACCGCATCAGGCAACGGCGCACACACCGCCGCCACCGCCGGGATTTCGATTCCGATTTCCGGCCACCGTAGGCGCGGGCTTGCGGACGGCGGGCAATGGGTAGCTCGCTGTCCGTCCGTCCGGTAACAGACCGGTCCGAGCCCAAGTCCCCAGTGAACCCCGGGGTCCTGGAACGAAGGCAATGAAGGAGCAGGATAGGTTTTTAGTCAGTAAGAGTCTGACACTATCTTCCGCTCCACCCAAGAGCGGGATTTGTCATTTGATGATTTTATCTACCATAAAAAAAAACCGTCACCATTATTCAGAATAAGGAGACATTTTAAAATTAACATCACAGATTCATAAGCTATTTGCTGAAAGCCTGATTTACCTGTGAGTAGTTAGGGTTGCGCTTCATCAAAAGCACAAACCATTGAGAAGCCTGGTTTCCACAGGGGATATTTGTCCATAGTTCTTATCCACACGGAAAAGGAACGGTGCATACCTCTCATCGATTACGAGAAAAGCTTTCAACAGTGTCGAGTGCTCCACATTGATACCCGTCACGTGGATGTGCCGTGGGAATCATACGCCTCGACCACTCTGCAGGTTCGAAGGCATACCCTATATAAACTTGGAGATTCTGGTCCAGCTCCACTACCAGCAGGGCGTACAAATTGATTAGTTTGGAAAATACTTTTTTATCTTTTTATTTAATATTAAAAAAAAAAATTGTATAATGTAGAAGCATTTATTTTCAAAGTTTGTAAATGTGAGTACCATGGAGCAATTTACGGTTTTTGAATATTGGACTTGTTTGACATAAATGAGCATGGTGGTTGAGAGTTTGTCATGCTCACTCAAATGTCTCACTGATGGTGGCGCGTGTGTTGGATCATTCGGTTCCCTTCAAAATGGTTGAGCTGAGTGGTGCTGATATACGCGTCATATCCGTGAACGGGCGCTATCAGTTGAGACTGGTCATCTCTTAGCTGCCAGTGGTTTATTTTAATATCTTTATTTAGAATGCCTTTTTTTTCGTCTTTACTTTATTTATTGACATTGTTCTCAAATAATAGCAGCGACAAGAAACATGTAACAGAGATATTTGTTATACATAAAATGATTGAAAAGAGTGTCCATGGAGTTTCTTGCACATTCTTCTCCATAGAGATCTACGCTTTGGAATGTGCAATTAGCATAATTTTTTTCTGACAGACTGACACCTTGACCTTTCAAAAGTGCCTGTAAATGGTTTATTTGAAATAAATGCTTTTGAATCTTTGAATCTTTGAATCTTTGATGGTAGACCGAAATTGGCCATATTTTTCCACTTGGCAAAGAACATCAACGAACAGCATTTTCGAGACGAATACCTATAGCTTGGGTTGACCGCTTTTAGCAAATCGGACGTCTTATATTCTTTTTTATATCTTCGGTCTTCAGTTTCGTAAGCTCGCTCTGCCCAATAGATTGATCTCTTGCTCAATCATGTGTTTTTGTAATCAGTCAAAATTCTATCAAAAGTCTTATATGAAGACCCGTCTCTGAAACCAGTGAATTCCACCCACCCAAAAAAAAAAGCCCGCCAAGATTTATTATGTGCTAAGATGTGAACGCTGACGAATGAGGCTATGCACAGGTTGAGAATTACACAAAAAACCATGAAAAATTCCTTGCCTATACCTACGAGTACATATAAGTCCAAAAGACTGAGTTTCAGATGGCCTATACGTAACAGTAGGCGAAGTCGGGCTGTGGATATTGATTATATGTTTATGTGTCATCGTCTCATCTGCTGATTTGTTATAATACTATACTCACGTTTTCTAAAACGTTTGTATCACGATTTTTATTTTAAAATATGTGTTAATTGCATCTAAATTTCGCATTTCGTCAAATTGCGTTGCTCACGAGACGAATGAAACACGCGACATTTGACGACAATCTATTCTAGGTACAATAAGACGTGAACTCATTTCATTTCATTTAATAATAATTTACTGAATTTGTGATTCGTGTATGTGTTAGTCTAAAGTAAAACTTAGCTATTTTTGTGAAATTATTAACCATCCGACAAGGACTAGAGTTCATAGGAGCAAATGAATCAAAGTGTTCCCTCTATCGATCTCCTTAATTTACAAACACTTCTAAATTTAGTAACAACATCTACAATATTCTTACATCTTTTAATGTCTCCACTTTTATTGTTATCACGCGATGCAGGGTCTTTTTTCCGTTCGCTTATTTCTCACTTGTTTAACTAACCGTATCGACGATGTACTGCTTCTCGCAGTTAGTCCTGCCGTGATATTCGTTTTAGAGACATACGAAAACGATTATGAGCCCCTTATTATTTTAATGTCAAACGTAAAACGGAAATTAATATTTCTTAAGACATTTAAAATAACTAAATAAGTCATTAACATAACTGAAGCTATTATGGCAGCTTATAAACACCCTATTAACAAGTATATGAATGTATATTTTTGTCTCCAGTCTTCAGGAAAAATTAAAACCTGGATCGTGAACAAGTCAAGAACTTTTCAGCAAAAAGTAAACTTAAATCTCACATACAAGGAACCGCAATTATTGTAACAAATTATGACGTAGGTTAAAGGTGAGTTTTGAAAATGAGAAATGTTTGAAAGTTTAGATAGTTTCAGTATACAAAGTACTCTGCGGTCAGAATCATCCCAAAAGCAACATGGGACGTTGTCAATGTTATTATCAATATGGTAGCAAACCTACAACCTCCCAAAACCTTCCGAATTTATTAATGACCTTAAAGTTTCAGTCGATTAAGTTAACAGCAATTTTGCTGGCACGAAAGGGAAATAGCCAGTAAAGTAGCAAGTAATTGTTCCGTTCCTGGTGGTCTTATTCTGCCTATATTGTAAATATTTATAACAGTTACTTTAACTTTATGGTTCTGCTTAAAAGTGATCCAGACGAGGTCGGCCGTTTTATAACAAACCTAAAACCTAATTTCGCAATGGGCTCGAATGGGATCCCTGGCAGATAATATAATACAGAGCATAAAACTTGCGCAATGCCTTGGTCTCCCTCATTACCCATATCTGTAACCAGGTTATCACGGGTATCTTTACAATGGTTTTTAAATAGGCAGTTGTGCATCTAGTTTATTTGTGTGGTGAGTTTGGTGATAGAGATAGTTTCAATAACTATAGAGCAACATAAGTCCTCACACCGCTTTTTAAATTCTGGAATGAATTCTCAAGAAGATTGGTTATTACAAGACCCAAATAAAATTATATCTGTAAATCAGGATAGTATCCGTACTAGTGTATCCACGGAGAATGTTGTGCCGGCTCTAAAAGAATATTCTGTTTGGTACCTAGATCATAATAATAGTACCTAGAGAATAAATGCTAGGTCCTATTACTCGTACTTGACCTGGCAAAAGCTTTTGGCAATGTCTCTATTTCCATATTTTTAAATGAGCTCGAACTCTCTCTTGTATATTTAAAAGACTTCGACATTAAACTGATACCAAAAGATTATGTATTTAACTCTGTACCTACCAGTCACTACTAGGTATTTTTAAGTAAGAAATCAGATCCAATTCTCAATTCCTTATTAAACTCGCACCTGTGTGTATTCGCACTACACTATATAATGATACTATAGTAAAGAATCCTAATAGCCCCATTCGGATCTGGGCAATTTTTATTTTTCTGTATTTAATAGTTTCTATGATTAGATTATAGCCAGTAAGGAACAGTGACACTTAGGATACAAGATACATGTTTTAATTTGAATCCAAGAGGATTCTTATTCCTCATTGACTTGCCTTTGTCCAGCCGCAGTGAATACCGACGGGGAATAGAGCTTTCACCTTTCTCTTGCCTTTACTGGCTGGCTTATTTGGAGATTCGCAAGAACAAACATGCTCAGGAGAAGGATGTATTTATAATCCGGTAAGATGCTGGTAAGGAATCCGTTGTACCTATATCTCTCCAGTCTTCGAGTACCCCAAGCCCCTTTAGGACCCCAAGATCCTGAGAAGTCAAAAGACATAAAAAATATTTATCATTTCAGACACCAAGTCCCAATTTTAAAATTACGCAATTACATTAAAGAATTTTTAGTACAGTGAGACTATTGGATGAAACACTTGTCTCTGCTTACTGCTCAAGTGATTGCAATCTTCATAAAACGGTACAGTGCGTCATGATGATATCGTTCGCAGTTCTGCTTGACCCATGACATAAAGGAGAGCAACATAAGCTTATATTTTATCTTTGGTGCATCACATCATTGTCTCCGTTGCCCTTGATATGACACAAACTTCCGTGTTTCAATGTGATGTTGATTTGAAACGAGCATTTTATCACGTGGTCAGCGATACGTCGATGCGATCGCGATGAGGACGGGGATGCGCGATAATAGAACTGTGTTAGTTGGATAGCGCACGTCCGAGCGGCGAACAACGTGCGGATGTCCTCGCCGACAGATAAGCCCCCACAACCTGTCCACGCCTTATCGACGTACCTTAGTTCAGTCAACAGTGCCTATGCAAATAACACGTAGATACGATTTTTATTATTAACCTTAACGTACAATAACGCGATGCAACCCTGAAGTGTCAATCATATTCAGATATGTTACCGATGTGTATTTTCACATGTAGATAATAAAATTCCCATTGCAGTATGGTAAGTGGCAGTTTAAATAAGCCCGTATTGTAAAATTGGTACCAAACTGTAGTTATTCCTCTAATAAGTAGTTAAATTCTACGTGGATATACATATATACTTACCTAATATATCAGGCACGTATTTTAGGTTTCTGTTCCAGTTCACTATTACATCGTAAATCGCGTCTCAATTTGTTTATAGTGGACAGCGGTTGCTGATCTCGGAGTCAGGTATTGACAATGACATTGGCTGGTTACGAATGACCGACCACAGCTCTGTTGTAAGCACACAGTGTATTTGGCGCGTGCTCTATTGGACTGGCGAAAGTAACAGAGTTGTAGAACACCGTAAAGTGGTGGGATAAATACATAGTATAGAAATACGCAAAGGTCGCGGTAAGTGGGTCGATGTGAGGCACTTCCGGCCGCGTGGCGGCACGTGCTCGGGCTCGCAGGATGCGCATGTGCGCAGTGCGCAGGAGACGCCCTTCCGACGCGCTGCAATTATGTAACGAGCGATTCTCCCATGCCGCATTCTGATCCATTATCGCATCTATGTAACTGCGCTTTACAAGCTCACGTCGCACCCTCCGTTAAGTGTACACTTAATAGTAAACTATTTAACTTGATTATTTTAGTATTTCATTGATTGAACTGGGTAGCCGTATTTTCCTGTGGGGTTACCTGGTTCCATCCGTAGCCCAGTCACCTGGATGCGGATGTCCCTAATGGACATCATCAGTTTGTTCATGGGTTATCCACAGTTTATATTTATGTCACATGGGTTTAATTTATATAAGAAAAATATCCCTCAAGTTCGGTAGTACTTCCTTGTCGTGTCAGCGAGGTCGAACTCGATATATTTATGTGTAAGTAAAGGTATTCTATTTTGGGTATGAAAGATAGTCGTAAACCATCACAATTTACAATTGAAAAGCGGTTACGAAAGCGCAACATAAGAAGGAATATTTCTTTCCAGTTGTGATAAACGACGACATTCATAAAGGTGAAGAAAAAAAATTAATTCGTGAATTCCTTAAGTTATTGGCACAAAAAGGGAAAATTTAAGACGTGCCAACTCAGACAATGCGGAGTGGTGTTAATCTTGCCACGATCAATAAACTCTCTGATTACACATTCATGGAATACTTTGTGGCGCGTCCCTCTGAACAGTCCGAGCCGCGTCGTGTATGTGCTGCGTACGTACACGACTACCTACTTACATTGTAATGTCGTGCTATGCATATAAGCGACTGTAAGTAATTCTTTAAACGGTTATAAATGCTTCTTATTGTTTGTCGTTTGTCTTTTTTTCTTGAAGGTGTTCATTTATTTAAAAGCTTTTATATGGATGGAAACACGGAATATCAAGAATAAACACGGTATTAAAATACCGTTTCTTTATATTCAGACCAATGCAACGATATGCTTGATTTCCTCTTAGAATTTTAGATCAGTTCGTCAGGTAAACAGCCTTACCTGTTTTGTCAACTTATCAGGTGTTTCTTGAAACCCATTACACTATGCAACAAAATAAAAAAAATAAAAATTCACTGGGTTCACTGTACGTAATTACGATTCCCCACCCTAGACCTAATTGAAATATATAAATATTTTTTTTATATCACATCAAGTTTAGTAGAGAAAAGCATTTAGTGATTTTACTTAAAATTATATGAAGTAGGAACATAAAATTGTTATTCTACATGAAAAAAACCTTTTTTTTTTTGGAACGATTGGCTTTCCTCATAGAGTCATTAGTGGCAGTGTCCCTCTGAAGGATCCTACGGTAGTCCACAAGCATGGCTGGCAACCATCTACCTTGATAACGCTTTTTATACCCTGTAATTTTTTGATGAAATCTTTCACTTTGTTCATCACTTATTACACCCATGTATACGGAAAGAAACTTAAACGGGAGTGTAAGAAATG
Organism: Leucania comma; assembly: GCA_958295575.1. Lineage (NCBI taxonomy): Eukaryota > Metazoa > Arthropoda > Insecta > Lepidoptera > Noctuidae > Leucania > Leucania comma. The sequence goes on from OY282468.1 coordinate 13,467,317, forward strand.
GATTTTCAAAGACATTTTGCATCTTATGATACACATTTGAAAACATGTTAAGTTTTTCATAGACGTCTCGTAACTTGTGATTCCCAAGGATTTTTTTTTGTAATGTCAACAAATTAAACTGACCATGCATTTTTTCAATGGGACTGAGGCTATCATCGATATATATGTACTACGGAGGCTATATAATAAAGTGGAATCTTTGATTATTGCTCATATGCCAGGAGCAAAGAAATTGTCATTGGTTTTTGCCCCACTTAGTGTTTAAGAAACAAAAATTCAGATCCGTCTTTGGAGAGTGCTTTTACAATTTTTTTTTATCAATCCAACTTAGGTGTCTGGAGAATTATCTTCATTGCCACTGATGACATATTAGCATACTTTACTGAAAGTTTCGAATTTTTGAAAAACCTTTCACAGTGGTTGTGCAGTTATAGACGCCATGATTTTTAAGTTTACAGCACTGCATTAGTCCACCAAAAAGTATCTGGTTTTTAAATATTACCTATAGGACAACTCGTCAAATATTTATACCATTTTAAACAACATACTATTAACCCACAATTAGTGCTAGATTTTAAATTTCAAGTTTAGTTTAAAATAAGTAATACTCTCAAACTAAAGCGAAAATGGCACTATTTTTTTCACTTTTATGCATTAATTGACCACAAATTGAACAAATTAAGTGAAACTTAACAGAAAAATGCGACATTTTGTAGATTTAAGAGTAATATTGCTTTGCACACATTAATGATCTACCTAATCGAACATGTACGCTCGAACAAGTGTTGCGCAAAGTAAAAAAAGTGAGATTTCGGTTTTGGGATGTGATATCTAAATATAAATGTGTAGTCTATCGTTTATAAGGTATACATAATACAAATCACCATCCGGAATATCGGTGATTTTTTCGGTGTTGCATAGTGTTATCAATATTAATGCTCTTAACGGCCTGGTTTCTTTTAATTTATATGACGTATAATTATTATATTGGTGTGTCGGAATTCGTTACGTTTACGAGACATATGGGTCAGCAGACGCATAAACTTCGGCCAACTGATCCAGATTAGTTAAAAAAATACGCCAGCTGACCGTTTCCTATTCAGACGAAGTTAATAGTTGTGGGGAGGCGAGGCGTGGTGACACGGACTAAATTGGCACATCTGTCATTGCTCACCTAGCGGAGGCCGGCCTGAGGGCCCGTGCTACGGCGTCATCTGCGGACTACGGCGAGCGGGCCTCCGGAGATATAAGTATTACTTTTTATAGTTTTAATAGCAAATAAACACTTTAATTACATCCATATTTGAATTTAGTTTATTAAGATTCTCAAATTTAATCTGTTGTTATGCTGTTATAGTTTTTAAATTAGAGATATCAGTATATAGTTCAAAGGGTAAACCTTTTACGTACGTATAAATAACACTTGCCTACTCAATTTGTTTGTTATTTGTCTAGTATGCTAATGGTTTAACCATGGCTATGAGAGCTCATGCAGAATTCGCGACATTAGCATATCTCTGTGATGTAAATTATGCTGCCAACACTAGATTAGTGACATGACAAGACAACGCTTACTAAACAGACTATTGTTTATGATTATCGTGGAAATGAATTCAACAAGTTAGAACTTGGTATAATGAAAAAAATCAATAGAACTAAAGCCTTAGCTCATTCCCATATGAATGCAGTTAGTAAGCCTCTATATGAATGGCTGGCCACGCAACGCGGCGACGATCTCACGCGCAACAATGTCCCGCATTTGACAACATGTCGCTCTCTATAGTAAAATCTGATGACACATCTCAGTTGTTCATCGCTCATTTGAAGCGGGTGACCATATAAATGTTAATCTCCAATGGCATTTTATCGTTATATTATTTCACAATAGCTTACAAACTTCCCTTAATTTTCGTCAACAGATCGCTTTCTAGCTAGGTTAATACTCCAACCATGATTTATACGATTGTTGTAATAACGTAGATAAGCGATTAGATATTAATGGCTTTTTAGCTTTTGTACATTTCATGCAAACAAGTTTCTACTACTTGTGCCACAATCAAAGTCAAGATAATAAAGTAATTAACAATTCAGTTGCGTATTTTAGTGTTGTTATATCTGATACTCGAACACGAACTTTCGATCGCTTAAATTTCAAAAGCCTGAGCCAAAATATGAATAATGTTCGGGTTACGAGCCGTCAGAGATCAGCGACCGTAAACCTCCTAAGACACACCTGCTCTCTATTCAGAACGCCAAACAGCGAGTACAATGAGACCTATTCAAATGTTAAACAAAAATGGCGTTCGATAGACAGCAGCACTATATTGAATTAACTCGAAGGCGGAACAATGCTTACATCGATATCTCCACCTACTTTCTTTTCGAGAAAGACAACAAAGTTCCTTCTTGCGAGGACGCTGACAAGCGAGCCGCGACACAAAGAAGATCGACGGCGGTTGCCCGTAATGCACAAAGGTCAGCGCGGCTCAGATCACCTTACATCGGCCGCCGCCGCCCGCGCCCGCGCCCGCTCTCCGCACCACTATGCATCGTGCGCCTATACTTTTGTGAGTCGACGACGACGACGAGTATTATCGCGCGATCTGGGAGCGGAGATGCTTCTCATAATGCGTCCAGATAAACCCGCTTTGTGTCGTGTGCTCTATAACAAGAACAATATTCCATGAAAGGAGTGCGCAACGCAACAGGTACATGCCCCCGCGATTATCTTCTAGTTTAGGTGACGTGTGCTCGCCTCTTTTCAATTCTCTAACTAGGAATATATTTTTTTCTATGGAAATGTAGAAACTACAACGGCATGAATCTATCTGAAAATTTACAAAATCAAAGAATGACATGATAGTGGCGCTTTCGTAGAGCAAATACTGTAGCGTGATCTAAAACTCTTAAGTAAATTTTCTTTGAATATAAATTGATTATATACTAAAGCAATATCTGAGCGAGCTTATGAATCAAAGTAGTAGTAGTGACTGGGCGCATGCGCCACCAGCCACGAGCCACGACACGTTTAGAAGCACTGAATTAAACAATCACGGCTGAGTCATAATACCGGTTGGCTATAAAGACAACTCAAATAATCTGTGTCTAGTTTATTTCTCAGACAAAACGCCATGTTACTACGATAGCATAATTTAACATTGTTTTATACTTACTCCCAAAGCTTAAACAACATTATCGCTGATTCATAAATCGCTGCGAACGGTTCAAAATCATCCAATTTGTACTGCTGCTGCGTTGGTTTCCTGATCCGTTGTCTTTAGTTCATAAGGTACCACGATACAGTTAATGCGAATGGAGGTAAAATTGTATGATGAGTAAGGTCGATGGTGCCGTACATGATGAACATGTACGGCACCATCGACCTTACTCACAACAACACTTTGTTTACTAACGTAACCCCTACGATACACACGAAAGACTGACAAAGGGACCAAAGAGTCTCGTGATTATCTGCCGTAATCCTGATTTAAGAAAGCGAAACAAATTGCGCAAAACATATTGTCTGCGTGTTTATGTTCGTGGTGTGTGGTGCGATGCAGCGGTGCAGCGGTGGTACACTGGTACCTGCGGCGAGCAATGTGGAGCATGCGATAGAGCGGCCCACCCAGCGCGGTGCACCAACAAAGGCAACGCGACCGTGAAGTGAACGCATTCACGCAATCTGCGAACCAACCCTAATAAGTTATCTACCTACCCGCTGTCCGTTCCGCCGCGCACTAGCGCCCGGCAGCCCGCCACACTCTGACACACTACCTTCATGCTAGTTTATACGAACTGTTTTCTTAAGACTGCCGGCCACTGTGATCCTACGTAACTATTCTATAATGTTACATTATGTCTGGATGATGCTGAGATAACAAAATGAGGTTCTTATAATCGCTACACGCGAGGCAGTATCTCCTGCATGTTCGGAATTTATTTGATAGCTTGCTATATGGGAGTCATAAACATGGGGCGGATATTGTAGCTGTGTCTCAATTAGTGCGTCCTACAGCTGAATGTTGAGCGAATATTCATCGCTACTACAACACAACGTTTCTCTTTTATACATAATTTCTACTTGTCAATTATTTTAATGAAATACTTTGGTTTCAATACAGTACACTAAATTAAACGTGAGTTATACTTAACTGAAATATAAATAGACTATTAATCACCCTAAGATATCGATCTAATTAACTCTATCTAATGCTAATGGCGTTTTACGAGCAAGCGGCTGTAGGCAAATTGAAGTGATTGAATGTGACATGCAAATAGTATAGGTTCGCATACACTTGTAGCTGCCAAGTGGCGAGAAATTGTGCGGCGAGTCGAAACAGGCCAGTCGCGAGCACCGCCGAGTCACCGTCTGTGTGGTACAATTAAATCACGAGAAACAAGCGCGCTTGCGCAGCTCCCGAGGGTGCGGCTGTGCCCGCTCGCACCGCTACCACAGTACCGTGCCACCTTGACGTTAACTACCCATGTTTCTTACGAATGTATTTGTTTACTATATTATTTGGACAACATCTTATTATACGTCAAAAAATCAACGTATTTTGTCTTTGTACCGTTCAACCAACACTATTGACAAAATTCAATAGGCATTCATCGAACCTGTCTCTCGGTTATTCCGTTGGTTAACATTTTTACGAGTTACTACAGTGTAACTTCTCTGTTTATCTAAAGTTAATTCTGTTACTAAGTAGGTTTAACAACAATTTTCCAATAACGATTGCCTAATGCGAACCTGAGCGGCTAATGAGATCTGATTAAGTTATGATGTCAGTGAATATAGATCAAGCGATGCGGTAACTTGACGTCGCATTGGTTTCACTGTTTCATCGGCGGAGCATCGATTATTCGGATTGCGCAAGCGTCGGCGGCAACGGCGACTGAGCTCGATGAGGCCTGGCCGCCTGGCCGTGCCCGATGCGGCCACTACTGTGCAAATCGGTCCAATTATGCAAGTGACTCGATTAGAAAATGAGATGGCCTGTGCGATATTTGAACTCGATTGATTTACTTACGTAATGGATGCCGGAAACAATGTCAGAGCTGCATTCTAAGAATAGGATCGTTAGGCATTGTTACAAAAATGTCAGGCTATAGTACATAGGGCTATAGAGCATATTATGTTTGTGGCTGCTGTTGCATACATGCATAGTTTAGACTTTTTAATTAGAAAAAAATACTAAAATTTTTACGAATTATAGTCACGTATCATATCTTCTATAGCCATGTATTTCGTACATAAATAATTACCCTTAATTATATCAATATACCAACTGTTGTAATATTACTGAGTAATACATTTGCGTTATTTGAAGCATGGCTTATACCTAAGCAGAAGGCTGCAGGAATTGCTTGAACAATCATGCGCATACGCATGTCACGTACTCTCCGCGAACGCGCCATATTAGCCGGTGAATTAGCTTGCCTCTGAGTCTCTGACTATGGTAAAAGGATAATTTCGGCCTGATAAGACATGATCGGCTGTTTTTATTTTACTATAATGATCGACAATTATTTTCTTTTTATTTATTGAAACGTTCCAAATACAGAAGCTTGGGAAGGTTTATAGGTAGATAGTATGTATAAAAATAGTAGTAGTGATGTTTTAGGTTGTGGTAGTTTAGTATAAGCAAAGTGTTAGGTGTTTTACTTCAACATTAAATCTTTCTAAATGTTTTTCAGCGTTTACATGAATAGAACATTTTCTCGTAGTTCTTAAAAGTCGTTCACAATCAAGTCGTTAAATCACCTTGGTGTTAATTAATGTCAAATACTGGTCAAAATGAAGGGAATAAGAGGTAAAACATTATGTGACTATGATTCGAATAAAGCGCAAGCTCCTTATAATACGGGAATTGTGTGCAAACCCTTAATAGGGGTACACACACGATTAAACAAAACATAAAAAAATCGTGTATTTCTTTTGTAGAATTATCTAATTTTCCCGTATAATCAATAGGAATGGCAGTAAACAGTTAACTATGTGAGAAAATTGAGATGTACGGCGCACCACCATTACTTTAATCAACAAATTATGGTGTAGTATGTTTCAATGACTGCATAACCACAGTCTGGCCACCATGTAATTGATTGAAGGCTTCGTAGTTACACGATAATTACAGAGTTGCCGTTATTGTTATTTATGTGATTTTTTATTTAACAATTAAGTGGTTTTTATCTCAGTTTTATAACGTATTATGTCATTATATGATAATAGTTATACCGATGCTGTCACACGCGTGAAAAGCCTATTATTCCTAGGGAAAACACTAAAAGGATAAAAGTATTCTTATTCTTAAATCCGTTTGCTAAATATGTGAATCCATTCAGTTGTCTGTTAAGGCGTGGAAAGATTGCACTAGGTAATTACTTTAGATATTACTATGGATTCTTCATCCAACTTTGTGTAACTGTTTATTTTCCCAAAGAATTAAATAGCTTAATGAGGTCCGGAACTTAGGCTACTTGCACCATCAACGGCAAAAGGATAGGAAAGAAAACCCTAACCAATAAATGATAAGTATGAGTACTTTGACTGGCCTGTTGGTCTAGTGGTTAGTGGCCTTGACTGCTATGCCGGAGGTCGTGGGTTCGATTCCCACCTAGAGCAAATGTTTGTGTGATAAGCACGATCATTTTTTCTGTGTCTGGGTGTTATTTATCTATAATATGTATGTATTTAGAAATATATAAGTATATTTATCAGCTGTCTGGTACCCATAACACAAGGTCTGCTTAGCTTGGGACTAAACGGTGTTGTGTGATAGTTGTGGAAATATTATTATATATTATATTATATTTATGAAAAAAGTCGAAATAACAAGCGGCTGTACACCTCTGCGAGTAACCACTGGTCGTATTTTTTTATTAAAGCAGTACCTACTTGCAGAAAAAACCGAAGCTGAAAAACTTGTTGCCAGAACATGACACACCTGAGTCTTTTTTATTCATATTACGTACCAAATCCTGCCATGTGATACAGATCGGAAGAGATCGTTATTCTTCCCACTAAGCTCGGTAAAAGTAAGAGAAAGGTCAAGAACATATGGTTCCGATATTTTTGAATTTCATGAGGGGAGCAAGCTGCGCGCCGGGGTCAACGCTCTGTTTGACGTAGAGGAGGGTTGTCACCGACTCACCGCGCGGTGCGACGCTCACGTGGGATACAGTGAGCTCGCCTTGTGTGTGAGCACTTCGGGAAGCCCCGGCGCAGGTGACGACCTCCTACACACTGCCGTATAGAACTCCTCACAATCCCTCCACGTTCAATACAACTGAATTCCGCAACATAAAAGGCTAGATTACTTTAGGCTAATGAACTTCCCAATTTCACGCTTAACGTTTGATTTTGATTGCTTAATTGGACCATTCCGGTTTAGCAATTTATTCTAAGTAATAATGATGAACTGAGGTAACTATTAAGAAAACGTAAGTTGTCTTTTAAGAATGACAATTAATTTGCACGCCAGCCTTTGTGCATCACATCGGGTTGATGACCGTAATTTCTATAAAAATAATTACCTTGGTAAATAAAACTTTGTTCAAAACAAATGAAATAAAAATGCTTACATCACTATTGTGCGATAACTATCCAGGCAGTTTGTTATGTAATAATTAACTACAAAATACCTAAATCAACAATGACAAGTTTTCCGTCACCTAAGTATAAACAACATAGAGCTATCGCGTTTCAGCTTTCCTGATTATGTAATAATTGTAATAAATAACAAAGCCACAGAAAAGCGTAGAAAAATGTTGTACTAGCGCATCATTATACCTTTTTGTTTCTATTTTTATTTTGCGACATATTAGGTTAATATAATATTGAACCTATAATATACCTTTTTAATTATTTATTTAGTACAGCAAAATAGTTATTAATACTAAATTAAATTAAACCTTCACTCGGTCTTCTCACAGAACCGTATACTTTCTAATAATATCGCCTTCTACTCATCAGCAAACAAATCTAATCTAGGGTTGGTCTCCAAGAGCGCGTTGAGTATCGTTAGCTTTCGCAGTATAGGAGAGGTGGATCGAGCTACAGTGCGACAAAATGGGAAATTAAATAATTTATACTTTCTAGAGCGATTGTAATTATTCGGAACAAACAATTGACTCAACTCCGCATGTAAGTCGGACGTATCAGTGTAACCATTCATAATTTTATAGGCTGTTGTAATTTGGTCAACAGCCCGTCTTGCCTTTAATGAGTTACAATTTAAGCATCCTAGGATAAACTTAGTAGGATACATGTATCATGTATAGATGAAAAGCTTTTTGAAGTTTCCCCAGCATAAGTGTATATGTAACCTCATGAAAGTTCCATACAAAAGCGCTGGTTTCATGTTTGCATCTAACTAAAGCATTATAGAGAATTTTTATAACTGCCTGATTTTTAAAACATTGACTATTACGTAAAACAAATCCTAAACGCCTAAATGATTCTTTAGCCAGGCTTATTATGTGCGTATGGAAAATTAGTTTGGTGTCTAATTGGACACCAAGGTCTTACACAGTCGAGACTGGTCATAAGACCATTGTTTAACATTAATAAAAATCTTTAGATCGTCAGCATGAAGTAAACATTTTGTGTGTTTTATTATTTGTGGGAGATCGTTAATCATAGTCAAAAATAGCAGGGGACCTAAAATGGAACCCTGACTAGCGCCTGATCGTGTATGATAGACATGCGAGTTGTATGAGCCCAGATGAACAAATTGCTGGCGGTCTCGAAGATAGTCAGAAATAAAAAGAAGAAGACTTGGTGAAACTCTTAGGGCACTTGAGGCAACCTACATGTATACAAGGAGAAATTGACTGACTACCATAACAACGCACACCCGAAACTACTGCCTAGGAACGTGAAATTTTGCACAAGGCTTCCTTTTATGACGTAGGTGAGCATTGCGAAGGGGTTATTGAAAATTCAACTCTTAAGGGGAGGAAAAAGGTCAAATTCATTTGTATTCTTTGGGCCAAATACACTTGAAAGTTAAGTTAGATATAGACCTAAGTTAATAATAAAGATTTTCATTATTAGTTTTTCCAAAACTACCCTCTAAATATGGTTTACGGGGTGTTACAGTTTTTGTGAAAATATTATCGTGTTCGAAGTCACGGCCAGAGTGCTAGTATAACATAGAGATTTGCTAGTATATAAGAAGATATAGTGATTATAAGCTGTAATGTTCCAGTATCGTATTTTACGAAGCCTTGTGACTGGCTTATGATGATGATTTATAACGTTTGCCGATTTTACGATATGTATTGATGTCCTGTTAGATCAGAGAGACGTTGCCAATAAAATAAACAATAAACAGATAGATGTATGTACGAGCAGGGCGATCTTGTTCACGATATCAGCCGGTGTACGATTTCCTTACAATGATATTTAAATTTTATGGTACGTGCGCTTGTTAGTCACAACATAACGTATACTATCCCAAAGCTTTTCTACTTCATGTTTATGAACTATGATTTACATGTTTACCACTTCGGCGGGTACTGCGAGGATTAGGGACAGGGTTTAACGGGATCTGTCATCTATTGATACAGTTTACGGTGCATCATCTTTTATTTCTTAAACGGGAGTCGATTTTCCGACCATATTTTTCAGGGAAAACAGTACATAAGTTCGATTTGTTATAATGAAAATTAAGTTAAGTAGGTAACCTAATTTCATCTCACGAACACTTTAAAGTTAAAACTTCTATATTTCGAACGATAGATTCAAAATCAGATAAAATTATTACAGTGAGTATAATTTATTACATTTGACTAAATATTTTGCATATTTCGAAATAGGCAAAAATAACAAAAAAAAAAATAGTCATGGAACGTTTATTGTTTGGATCAGTTCGGCATGTAGATGTTATTGATGAAGGTGGTAGTCGCCGCAAGTGGCTCGGTGGCTAGGTGGCTCAGTGGTAGGTGGCTCTGTGCCCGGTGGCTCACTGCTCCGAGCCATTAGCCGCCGCGGTCGGCCGGCGGCCGCGCCTGCGCTTGTCTCATGCGAACGCCATAATCTTCGCTTCACTGCTCTTTATAATCGCTCAGTATTGTTTCCAACTCCATTATATTGTCAGATATACTCCTTCGATAAATTTAGCCGTCGTTGAGCAATATTGTGTTTGATTGAGCGAAACAGGATACCTATCAAGTTAATTTCCTGAAGACGTCATTGTTCGACCACTTTTATGAGAGTTTGTCTTTGATTCGTATTATGTAAAAAGTACCTGCAAAATCTGATTTGTATCTTGAACAATCGAATGATTGAGTGAAAACCTGCGGAGTGGCAGTTTGTGCTAAGCGACGCTATTCAAAATGATGGACTCGGTCGGTTTATCAGTGGAGACAGACGCGGCGCGGGCGCACAGATAGGTGAGGGTGACAGTAATTGACAGGTCGGCGCAGGACACTTGACGCACGTGCGAGAGCGGACTGGGCCCCGCACTAAGCAGGATGTCTTTAAATAGACTAAATGCCTTTGTGAAGGCATGCCCTCCGAAGGGTGGCGGCATCCGGCTCCGATCGCGCACACGATCCGCTTCTAAAGAGGAAACTTATAAATAACTTCTTCAATTATTCTGAACCATTCAACTATAAACATGAAATACTCGTTGCGTCTGAATCAATGCAGCGCGGCGCACCGGGAGTCGCTCGCAGCGCGCTACCGGAGTACCGGGCCCTTATCGCCCATCTTGCCGACACACTGTTTCACGGAATGCCTATTGTTTGATTAATAATATCTGTGAACAACTTGATATATTATTATTTGTCGCGGTGATGTAACGAGGAGCCGTAGATTGGCCGGTGTGTCCTCATTCTGTCCTAAACTTGTTATACATTGTTTATACTACTGCGTCGTAGTAAATTATCTTTACATATTTCGTAGAAGGTACTACTGAGAATTAAAAGATTGATGAAATAGATAACACACAGCAATCTCGATACAATATGATTTAACATTAACAGATTACATTTAAGAGACTTTTGCAAAATTTTTAACTGATAAGTAAACGAATTGAAAAACGATCGGTTTTGATAGTTTGCCAGAGACATGAAGTGATGTACATTGAAGTGCGAGTTAACTTCAGAGTAGGTCACACCGTTCTAGCCGTCATTGTTCAGCGAGTACCTTACGTGAAAGACTTGTAAACATTCAAACAAGAACGACGCAATAAAATCCGGATCTCAGCGAGGGGATTACAGTGAGTACCTTCTGTACATGCACGTGTTCAAGTAAAGGGTCCCGCGGAACTCCTCCGTGGGTATGAATGTATGTATGTATGGGAGCCTACCTGCGAGTACGCACAAACAAGTGTTTCCGGTCATGGCGCGATATCCGGCGCTCTTGCGCAACTTATCCTACGATTTATCGGCGGATCTTGTTTCAGTTGGCGTGTCATCGTCTTGAATACCGCGAACAGATTATGAACGAACATTGAGATGGGACGGAAGTGTACCTGTGAGACGTTCATGTTTGTTACTATTGCTGAGTTTGAAATTTCAATCGTATATGTCACAAAGATGTCACATTTCGTTTATTTGCTGAATTCCGAACACTACCGTGCAGTCCTTTGGAGGCACAGAAGGGAGCTTCAAGAGTTCTCTCATGTGTTCTTTTTTGAAAAAATCATATATCCGTTTGTAATGTACATTAATCTGCTCCCCTAGCCAAGTTCAAGCTTCTATTTAATAACAACCATAAAATTTTTGACAACTATTTTTTGTGATGCATAAGACGACGTGTATGCAGGTTATGTTGAAAACAAATTATGCGAGTAAGAATTTTGTTTATAACGATCCTACGATTACATAATCAGGATAATTGGTGTACGAGACAAACATCACAGGGCATAGGGCAAGGCATTCAGGAAGAAGCCTCACCTGGACTTTGTCCTTAGAGATCGCATAGTGCAATCTGTCATGGGTTGAGCAACGATGTCCCTGTAGTATTAAATATTTGTAAAGTATCACTGCTTAACTAACATAACCGTCAATTTTGCAAACCATTAATGTATATATATAATTTGATATTCATGCATTAGAATGCAAATGTGATATTCGAACTAAATTGACAACATGTAGCATATTTCATGGCAGTTATCAATCTGTACGTAAAAAACAATGTTGAATTATCACATGGATGTTTCGATGATACTTCCAAAAAGACCTTTGCAAGACACCAGTTTTTTCCAGCTGTATCTCAGAAACTCTGACACTTAAACTCAAGACATTTATTTCAATTAAACAATTGGCAGGTAGTTTTCAAATATCAAGCAGTCGATCATATCAGCAGTAGGTCAGCACTTACGGAGATCACTTTTTACAAACCAAAAAACAAAGAAATAATTTTATCCCTTTATCATATGTATTAGTTTAGATAATACTGATGAACTGTATAGTATTCTGTACCTAATGTACCTGAAAATAAATACACGACCGGTTCCTTAACAAATGTATCGGCTGGGGTTTAGGAACCGCTTTTACCATAATATGAACAGAATCTCAATGTACGGTGACTACATTTTACTTGTGGTTTCAAAAATTTATAGTAAGGTTAAGTGAGATGTAAACTTTTTTAGATAAACAATTAATAAAAAAATTAATTAGGTTTCTAGTTCATTGATTACCAAAAAAATCTTATTTAGTATTAATATTACATTTATTAACCCGGCGAACTTTGTACAGCCTAAGTCAATATTTTTATTTTTCATGAACTTTTCCCGTATTTTCTCACCGTTTAAACCTTCCCTGGACTATCACGAATATTTCAGGACCAAAATTAGCCAAATCAGTCCAGCCGTTCTTGAGTTTTAGCGAGACTAACGAACAGCTATTCATTTTTATAAATAAGAAGATATTACACACAGACAAGCTTAGTTTCATTTTCGTGAAACGTTTGTGTGTAGCGTTATCGCAAAGAGTGGTAGGAGTAGTCGTAGCGTGGGAATAGCGTTTCCTAGGAGTATACGTAGGATTGTCGTATCATATGCTATGTTAAGCGTTTCCATAGCGATTTTGTTGAGTCCAGTTAGCTTAGCGTATCTGTAGCGCGATCGTAGCTGATGATACGCTTTCGCAGTAATAGTGTAGCGTTTCTAAATGGTGGAGTTGAGGCCACCTTGTAGTTTCGTAACGTCTATGAATCGGTTGCGTAGCGTTTTCGAGGCACCTACGCTAAGCGTAGCGTATCGTAGCGTGAGAATCGTAGCCGATGCGCAGTGTTTCCGTAGCACGGGTAGAACAAAAGCGTAGTAGTTCTGTAGCAAGGACTTACGAAAGCGAAACAACGTGACGCGGTCGTAGCGGATGCGCCGTGTTACCGTAGCTTGTATGTATAAAAATCGTAGCTGCTTCGTAGCGGTTTTATTGCGTCTACCTAGAGGTTGCGTAGTGTTGAACTCTGTTGGCATAGTTTTGTTTACTGTTTATGTGTATTTTACAATTTATCAGTTTTTTTCTAAACATGAGTATTAGTTTACATATTATAAATCATACATAGTTTATAAAATTATTGGAAAATAATAACTCAGCTGCTAAGCTTATAAAATTGCTTAATTTAAACTTGACGTGAAAACTCTCATTCATATCACAATCAGCTGTTCGAGCTTCGAAACGGTTTATAAAGACCACAATTGTTGGCGACCATAGCAGGGCACCCCGACACAGCGCGACGAGGCGCGGCCCGCGGCATCGTTCAGCCCTGACTACCCCGGGACACAATATGAATAAATATAGAGGGTTAGCTCTACACAACTTGCAAAAACGAATGCTCACATTATAATAATAATAAACATTATTTTTAGCACATGCGAAACTTGAACATAATTTATTCAGAATCAGTAACTAATCGATTCATTTACTATAATTTTTTATTATATTTTTTCCCAAAAATATTTAAAGAAGGTTATAAGTTGGACACCACCGTCACTAAGTACATCAAAGGTCACGGCAGGTTATTGCGGGCATTAAGTGCCAGCGCACAGGTGGGTACGGGAACAAAACAAGCCCTCAGTCGCCCTGATGGCTCGGTGACCATGTGTTTGTGTGAACAACCAGGTAACATAACAAGCTTATAACTAGTGATATTTCAAGATACAGTTATCAAATTTTGTACATAGATTAAATATACTAGACACGTGTTTCGGGTTTCGCATATACTAAAATATTGTTGTACTCGTATATGTATGCTTTTGAGTTTGCTTGTTCAGTAAAATAGGCCTTCTGTTACCATCAGCGTGTGCGCCTTGCAAGTCGCAGTCACAATGGCAACGAGTCCTGCAGGTGACGGCCGCTCAATAGCGCTGATTACACCGCCATTCAACTGCACCACACTACACAACCTGTTCCTATTAATAAATCACTTTTATGTTATTATGTAAATATAATATAATCAAATATGTTAACTTGTAAACTCATTCCATTTCAAATGGTACCGGTTTATGGTAATGTGCAGTTAAAATCTTATTTATTTTAGTAGTGTATGTATATTAAGTCCATTTCAAATTATGTATTATTGTAGAAACTCTAGGTGTGTTAATTGATAGAAGAAGAAAATGTAAAGATGTTCTGTCAATGTGGATAAAATAACAAATGTCTCAAGCGCATAAAAATATTATATAGGATGACTGGTAATTAGTGACCGATACTTAAACACGTGATTGTAGTCATGATAACAAACAACTTTTACTATAGGACCAAAACTGAAATCGCAAAAAATCAGCCATGTTCAGTACATTTTTACCAGTTAGGCGAGCATACGAGTAAATGTACTGACCAGCAGACTTTTATCGCGATTTCAGGTTTGGTCCCATAGTAAAAGTTGTTTTTATCATGACTACAATCACGTGTTTAAGTGTCCGTCACTAATGACCAGTCACCCTATATATTTACTATCTTGGACTTTTGATTGACTAGGGATTGCTTCCATCTAAGACAGTAACTAGACGGTATTGGTGGTTTCTTATTTAACACCGACTTCCGAAATTAAAGTTCTTTTGATCGTTTTAATGTCTTTTTTTTTAATAAAGTCGGTTATTTTTATTTAAAAAATATATATATATTTCACACTGTTTTAGTTGCTATAAACTTATAATCAGAGTAGGTACTCTCAAGAAAGAAATAGGTATTTCTCATGACAATTCCTATTAACCAAAACGCTGCTAGGGTACATTGGTTTTATTATAAAGTTCCTATGTCTACCTTCCACCTTCCGGCTCCATCATCAGATCAGTTCGATAGTGCCTTATAGCCAAAATGTATCTCATGACAATTCTAATAAGCCCAAACACGGCTAGGTTACATTGATTAATTACGGAGATCCGGTGTCTTTCTTCCGGCTCCATCATCATCATCAGGTCATTTCGATGACAACATTTTCAACAACTGTTCAAAACCATTTATTTATTTGTATTATCATAGTTATTTAACCATCTTCATTGTGATATCTATGTGAATATGAAGTTCCGTTGGCCATTTCTAGCCTTGAAGTTCCGTTGGCCATTTCTGGCCTTCTTCATCAGTTTCACTTCATCAAATTTTAGTTTTTGACAGTAAATGCTTAAGCTCTCGATGAAAATACTGAAATCACTATACACATAGTTGCCAATAATATTTGAGGAGTTCCCTCGATTTCTCATAGATTTCATCATCAGAACTGTATTTTGAAAACAAAATGGGACCTATCTGGAAGTACATCGTTTAAGGAGAAAAAAATACAAATTTGTCTATAAACGACGGAGTTCTGAGGTAACACACGTAAAAAAATACAACCTAATTGATAACCTCCAACTTTTTTTTTAAGTCGGATAAAAATACATGAATTTATCCAGAGTATAGTTTCCATCATTGACAAATTTATCTTTACAAAAATATATTACTAGATGCTATATTTTATAAAAAACATGTTGTGATCTTTTGCCTCCGGAGATCTTTTGTTTCCAACCGACAGACGTCCACTGTAGAATACAAGTCTCTCCCAAGTGTCACCATAACTACTGGTCCTATGCGTCTCGCATTTTGTGCATAAACAAATAAAAATATTAAAAATATCTACGTGTCGGATGTTAATATCAAAAAAATACGTTTCCTTTATATTATAAAACACATTCTATAAAGAATCATGCCACACTATATAATAATCTCAGTACTAGTAATAATGCAAATATTAAAATGCCATTTAAAGTATTCAGTTACAGTAAAGATCTATTGAATGCAATTGCCATATCCGCTTCCGCTGCAGTGCGCACGCGCACGCGCCGCGCGACTCTCTCTGAGCGCTACTTCCGCTGCTCTCCACTGAACGATCCAACGACCCTTTACAAACGAACGACTACAAATCTTCTGAAATAAATTGCATTTTTTCTCTAATGAAGCACGTGCTTGACTATAATGATTAAACTGATTTGGTGACACAGTATAATATTTTGCTGGACAAAATGTAGCTCAGATATGAACCTATTTATTTTATTTCACGGATGTTGTCTATTTGAACCTAGATAATTATCTTGATAAATATTTATAAGTAAAACCAAAGGACAGTTCCGTCCAGTGTCGCCGTTCTATTCGAGCGAGTCAAGTTCCAGTCAAGTGGCGACGCGTAAGTGCGCCCGCGCAGGCGCGTCGCTGCGCCCGCGCGCCCTCAGGAACCATCCCATTGTCTTCCATATCATTAAGGCCATTATATTTGCTTGTTCAAGCGTGCTTTTATCGTTTGTTATTATAACTTTGATCAGTGGCTGACATCTTCATAATGATTTTCAATAATCATTGTGTTATGATTCACAAACAATAGCTGTAATCACAATGCTAATAATAACCTCGAATCTTTTATAATTTGCTTAAGCAGAAAGCGATATCGGGGTTGGTCCGGGTACGTAGGACGTTCAAAGAAAGTGGGTTACATGAGACTTTCTATTGTTTCAGACGTTCACATTAATTGATTGTAATGTTTGTGCTGTCTATCAACACGGCTATCGAGAGCTTATCACCAGAATTATACTTAAGCTCATTACAATGGGTATGCTGAGCTACATACATACCTATTTGAAATTATACCGATACTTAAAAGATCTTGTTACTATTATTTTTTTGCAATTAACGAAGTCATAAGACACCGTTCAACGACACAGGTTTGACATACATTTTTGTAATTGACTCCACTCAATATTGCAATAGAATTCCTGAGTCAGGCGGAGTAAACAGGTCAATGACAAAGTACAAAGGAGTATTATGTAATAAACAACGACTCAACTTGTAATCAGAGTCCTTTACTATATTGTAATTTGCATCGATCCTTGGATTGAGTATTCGGGGTGAATAAGAGTACTTATCTGGATCTTTGATGACGTTCCGAAGGAATAACGGGAGGCAGTTCACAAGTGGTACGAATTGAAATGGCATTGTTACCATGTCAGTATTTCGAACAAAGAATTGTTTCAATTGTTAACCCAAGAGAGATGAGAAAGACTAGGTTAATCCAATTCTTTGAAATCGCCGTCGATGAGATTAGACAACGACTATAAGTACCTACTTATAGTCATTAGTCTAGTTTAGATAGTTATAGTTTCTACCTAGATAGGTAACTATCACAATCGGCAATGTATGATCATAGTTTCGTTTTCATTTCTCACGGTTAGGATACCTAACGTACCGTACACAATGTAACAAAAATTCGTTTAAGTACTGAATATTTCAATCTTAAAATGTTCATACACGAGCAAAATTGTTGAATAGGTACATATTAAAAAAATCTGTAATATCTTTGAGAAATTACCAACTGGTCATCATTTATTACGAGCCCAAAACATGGAGTCCTTCTCAAATCACGGATTTAAGTTCAAGACACGTCAAAGTGATTTACCTTTCTTTAGCACTTAAAATTCGAAGGCCATTAAACCGAACGAGATTTCAACGGAGACGATGGCCCGTAAAAGTTTCGCAAGAGTCGGTCGTAACCCATTTCGGTTATAACTCGCCGTGACGCGCCGAGCTTTACACGGCCAGCGAAGAAAATAGGGAGACGGCCATCGCCGAAAACAACAATGAGGTACTGTTACCATAATGACACTTTATGAGCACAAACATCGGGCCGCAGCCGAACACGACACGGTCGCGGTCGCGATGCACGAATGTGGTCCGCGCATTGTTTCCGCATTATACTGAACCGCGCGCCGCCAACGAGGACGACATTGATGCCTCGCGGACAAAGGCACCCATTGCAACAGCGACCCGCCGGAGCCGACCTCCATCGACATTCAGATCAATTTTGTGAAATGGATTTGATTGCTGAACTTTCCTGGCTCCTGTATATTCAATAACTAAATACATGTCTATTGATAACAAACTCGCCCTATAACGCGACAAGACGTAGATAACCTTTACAGCAGAAGTGAAATGACGAAGCAATTCTATGACATACTACTATTTGATAACTCTAAATTGAGAAATAAAAATACAAACGTGATTTACCTCAGTAATCAGGTTACTACTTATTGTTGTTGTTAGTAGTAAATACAGGTTTTGTGTAACATTGAAGAGGTTTTTGGTATACGATTTACATTGTTTCTGCTCGTTTGGTGACTGGATCGTTTAATAGCAATTCGCAACAAGTAATGTAAACCACATCATCGCATGCATTATTATGCAAGTGCATTTTTGTACCGTTGAGCCCAGCTCACGTCTGCATCTTTATGTCCGGTATGATGAAGTTGTAAATAAATTCTTACGTGGCCACAAAATTGGATGATTTTACTCATTCCTATATACGTGTAAACGATAATAGCTTTAAATTGAGATATAAACTTTCTGATTTCGTGTAGCTTTCTTCGTTAATGATATTGTGGTAAACGATCATTGTGGGTCAATGGAATATCCTGATGGTTGGTTTGGCGCATGCGCTAGGTAAACGACAGTATCTTAGGATATGGGACCACATGGTCAGTGCTCGGTGGGCGGTCGATAACATGACACGTATCAACATTAGCGTACACGAGGACCGCAGCGCTCACCGTCCGGTGCGCACGCAACTCTCTGCACAAAGTGACGCGGAGTCTTGCGCTATGCGCACACGACGCTGACCGTGTGGTCCTGCAGTTAGCGCTGCGCTCGGCAGAGCACCTAGAGCTTACTAATATTTCGACATAATATGTCTACTAGATTGTTGCAGTTGCGGCAACTTTATGTACCATTTCTAACTACATATGGATTCTTACGTAGGTGTACTGTTCTGAATTTTGAGAGTTAGATGTTGCTTAGCTTAAACTAGGGCTTAAAATTCTTAATTTTAATAATAATAATTTGAGCATAAATCATTTGAAAATTTGATCCATATAGACTGTAACATAGGTTCCATACAAACGCACATAGGGTGCAAATATAAAAGCTGAGATATTGGAAAGATATTAATTGTTAAGTATTTTGTTCAACTAACAACATAAAGTTAGATTGTAGGTTTGTATGAAAATATTGTAAAGTTACTGTTAACCAAAACCCTCAGTAAAAACTTAATAGATCACTAAAGACTTTCAAGTTATTTATAGTTCATTAGAATCTCGCAGCCATTCCATTAGTTGGGTTAGCAAATTAAGCAACAAATATTCGTTGAAATGTTAATAATTTAACGGTTCTGATAGGTATGTTTTATTCAAATCATTATGCATAAACATAATGACAGGGGCAGAGGATACGGTACATAGGAGACGAGTACATCACATGTGTGCAAGATAGGCGCGCGCGTGGGCCAGGTGCGCGCAACAATCTCGGCAGTTGTCGTGCGCACGCGCACCCCTGCCTCGGTGCGCTTTTAATAAAATTTCAGTACCTATAAAAAAGGATCCATCAAAAGATGGCGACTAAATCAACCGGTGTTCGACGGTTCGGGTGCAAGTATGCAACGCGGATCGGCCTCCCCCCGCGAACAAAACACCGTTTGTTAGGCGCGCAAACAAGTTCTGATTAAATGAAAAGGTGTCCCGGAACGGGTGTGTCCGTCGTTTGCTCAAAGTAATTACATTTCATTTGATATCTGTGCCTAAATACATACTAACTATGTCGTTTTAACAGCGCTGTTCATTAATTTGCGAAGCTAGAATGTTGGCCTCGATGTATACGTGCATAGAGACACTGTACACCAAAGACTGCATTTAATTAAATATACTTAATGCTTTTAAGAATGTTACAGGGTTTGATATGAAACTACTATCGGTGTTGTATTTGCGTATAATCGATGCTTATAGGTGTCTACCTACGTTCCTACATGATATTTAGTAATATAAGAACACAGGATTCTAGATTGTATAACATATTTTTAAATAAATTTGGTTTATAATCATTCTTATTTCCGGTACTAAGATATTGTCCTCTGATGTCCAGAAAAATGATCGTTCATGTCATTCAACCATTTTTCTTAGTTTTGCTATCAACATGGAAATAATGAAAAATTCATGTAATAATAGTACCTTATTTGTTGTTGTTGCAGATAAAAAATAATAATGTAACCGTTATTTGTCATTTACAGTTCGGTTAATCCTGTACGAATGATCTACTTGTCGGAGCCTGCGCCGGCGCAGGGATGCAGCTGTCCCTGCGACCCCAGGTCTCTCTCCCCTTCATTCCGTAACACTATAAATACCTTTTCGGGCTAAGAAATGCAAAAAATCCCAATAACGGTGAGATTTCCGAAAAAAATATCGAATGTGGGAAACGGACGATTCCCGTTTCCCTAGAATGCAATGTTATTGTTCCTACACGTTGTAACGGTATGAATGGCATGCATACGGGGTATGATGACGCGGAGACGTCCCGCCTGTGACGTAAGCTCGGATAAATGTTAAGTAACTAATATTAGTAGACATTTCTCATCATTTCTACATACATATTCTGATGGTGTGGGCAGTGATGCAATCGATGATGGTGAAACGCATTAGTTTATAAGGTATAATTATTCACTCTATCCTTGAAGATACCTAAATTAAAACGGACGGGAAGACCGTTGCAGACAAATTGTTCCAATCCATCGATGTGCGTGACATAAACGACGAGGTGAAACGCTTAGTCCGGTTAGGTTATTCTTATAGACAACAAAATAAAATTTAGGTTCACTAGAAATTACTGAAATAAGAGACTTTTTGTCACTGTAACTCAATCATTTCCGCGGTCATTATAAAACTTAGGGAACTTCTGCTGTATATTATCGTAATGATCTAACTAATCAAAAAATCTAAAGACCAAAACGCGATGGGTTTTATTTGCAAAAAGTCTGATACTACGTCTCGCGCCGCCACCGGGATTCCGATCCCGATTTCCGGCCACCGTAGGCGCGAGCTTGAGGACGGCGAGCAATGGGTAGCTCGCTGTCCCATCGTCCAGATCGACCAGACGGAGCCCAAGACGACGACGGTGCGTACTGTTCCCGCGCGCCTTAAGGAGCTCTCAGCCAACCGTAGCGGCCCAGCCTACTAGCAGGAGATTTTGAATTGGATTGATTTGGAATTTTGTCATTGGATGACTTTTACTAACCGAACAAAAAAAAAAAAATACTCCGTCTTGCCCCTCAGAAGGAGAAAAGTCATTTGATGTTTTCCCACCTTGAAAAAAAGCAGCAAAACTGATTTCAGACTGATTTTTTTCAGTCATTTCAGTCGTTCCTTGTTCAACGATATTATTCGTCAAAAAAAGGGTTGAAATGAAAAAGAAAGGATGAAATTCCCGTTCAGCAAAAACCTAATACAGTCTTTCAAAAACAATGACAGATTATATTGGTGAGAAAAATTTCACATAACATTTTTTTATCAGTAGTGGTACCTTTTTAATTTTAATCTCTCCGCTTTGGTGGATACCGGGCCTTAATCTTGTATGATAATTGTGAAAAACAAAGGAGCAGTTGATAAACGATGCAGTAACTAGCTACCTAGGAGACTACATGTAGTCTCCTAGGTAGCTAGTTACTGCGTAGAGAAAGAGACTGCCAACGTAGTCGTCTGTCTTCAACGTAGTATTTAGTCTCATAATAATTATGTATTTTTTTACGGTTCTGAACGTCAGTCAACAAAACGGAAAGTCAGGAAACGCGAAGAGGTATTAATCTGAAATTAATATAAAACATTCAAGTCCTCATAGAACAATAAAAAATTAAAACTTCTAACTCTACGCAATCTAAAGATAAAGCGGTTTCTGCTCCGTTGGGCGCATAATTTGACACTCGCAAAGAAAACAAAACCGACCTCCCATTGACCTACAATCCTGAAATTTGGCAAAAGCAGGTCTCATAATACAAGTAAAAGAAAAACGAGACTAGTAATTTTTGCTGACAAACTTTTAAGAAAAACTTTCCCTTATCCGTTTAAGTAAAGTGATCACTTTGTCTAATAAATAATGCTTTTAAATCGGAGCTATCGATTAATTGACAGTTATATGCCATTATTAAAACCCATTAATCTCTTCAAGCGATCGTTATGCAATTTTACGAGAACGTGGAACGTGGCTCATATGGGTAGATGTTTATAAATCAATCTTGCTAAAGATTCTGCTAGGGCTGCAAAATTGGTCGAAAGAATTGTCGTGTCCTTGGAACGAAAGGATAACGGAAGGAACACAGGTGGGTTTTAATCAATAGCTGAAAGTCCGTCTCTCTCCACACAGAGTGGGAACAATTATTTGGTGATTGCTCACGTCAAAAAGAAATTTAAGTACCGAGATCAAGGACCTTACCATGGCATGTTAAAATGTTAAATGTATGAGCGAGGAAGGGAGCTATGTACCCTATACAGCTCCGTCCCTTTAACAGTTCAGTTTAGGTCGTCAAACGGATCGCGTAAAGAGCCTCTGATCGAAAATAAAAAGACGATTATTTTTTTCTGACAAACAATCAACTTATTTAAATATTAGTACTACTAAATCTGAGTTTACGATTATTTAATATTTATGTACTTCCGAAAACCATACATCTTCCAAGCGATCGTTATACAATATACATAGGACGTGTCGCATATGCGTAGATATAAATAGTACTGCGTGTGCGCATACAAGAAGGCCGCAAGTCGCAAGGGAATGCGCGAGGGGTGAAAGGTGGCCGGTGCGCGGAGCGGTGACGCACCGGCCGCGTAGCGTGTGCCCAAATCTCAGCTGTTGCCGCGACAAACTATACAGGATGGTGCTTTTATGGCGTTTCTTATTTTTTGTTTAAAATATATTGTATGTGATATTTGGTTGCCAGTAAATGTGTTATAGAATTATTGGTATTACGGCGTAGAATAGAATAATAATCAATTTATATGGTATTAATTTTTTTTCACATTTAGAATTAAAGTGCGTAAGTTTTATTGTTGTTTTATTTTATTTTTTTATTATCAAATACTAATTCAAAGATCTTCTTCATTGGTAAGAATTTTGTTCAATTTTTTTATGATAATCAAAACTATTTTATGAATTTTGTAATAAGATAATTTGCTCTATTTTAATTGATAAAATAGCCAACTGTAACAAAAAAAAATAACTTTAATACCAAAAGACAATATAACATCATAAGACACCTCATTAAATAAAATGGTTAAAAGTTTAAAACGTCAGTTTATAAACAGCCTGTATAAGACTCAATCCATCTGTATTAAAAGTGTTTATAAAAGCGTTGAATGGCCCTGTGCGCTTTATATAGAAAACTCTACAGCTATGCCATTATTTAAAATTAAACTACTCACCTACCTGCACGCAACACGCCGGGTACCAAACTGCATAAGTCATACAACATTTTTCGATTCAATTTTGGACCTTAGGACCAAACTTTTATTTTTACTAAAGCCCCCTGTTGCAATCGATTTAAAACCATGTAGACGTGCTATTACGGTTTAGCTTTGGTTCTTCTCCTATTACAACGATATAACCGAAATACAGATTTCTGACTTCTAAAGTGACAGAATTGCTACGAGCAAACCTGTACTTGAGACCTTTCGTAGCCCGGGAGCAAAACAATGAATGGGGGAGACCCTAATCGAGTTCCTTATTTCCAGAAGGTGCTACGTATCGTCGAGTTGTAGGGGTTGGAATGGCGTTTAAACTGTTTGATTGCGAGCCGGCGGTTCCATGCAGATGTGCGATTCGGGTACAGACATGTGATTCTGCACGCGCAGCCAGCTGCTGGCATAGCTGTGCACTGATTCAATACAAAGCAGGGTCGGACTCAGCTCGTGGGTGCCTACGCTTTGTATATCATTGATGTGTAGGCAAGCTCAACAAACAATGATACAAATCCGTACAACAACAATGGTAGGTACGGTTCAGGTGTGCCATGGGTCGGTCGTTAGTTCGACGAGGTAATAATAACAGATATTGTCTAGATAGATAATAATACTGATAAAACTTTATAACTTACTTATTGTCTTACTTTAGCACGTAATTTAAATTATTGTGCTGATAAAGAGGTACCTAAGTGGTCAACTAGTACTTTTATGTATGATTTATAAGATTTATTTATTATTAGATACAAATTAAAGAATGAAATACCTCTACCTATTCCATATTATGAACCTATATGCTATGCAAGTTCCCAAACTTTTTAAGAAATAAGCCATTTACCTCAATAAGTTTCGTATATAATAAAAGTTTTATCGAGAAACTCGTCATCATCTATTTTATTTTGGTTAGCAGTAGCCTCTGTAAATTTCAGAAGTAGATTATGGGTTTTTGAAAATATTTCACTTATAATTCCACCAATCTTTGATTTTAAGATTGAACGACATTATTTTATTTAACAAAAATATTTAAAATTAAAATCGAAAATGAGTTCCATCACACATTAGGTAAGTTCATTTACATGTAATGTATGCGAAGAATTAACCGCCAATTGTGTGACATTGAGCGCTGTATGGCAGTGGCACCACCTGCCCCGAGCGCGGCGCCCCTGTCCATCGCTATTTCCGCCATGGGGCCATACTCCATAGCGCACGGGCCCCTGCGCCCCGCTCGTGCCGCGACCGTTACGCACGCGCCCTGCCCCCGCGACATCACACCTGGCCGGCCCGCCGCGCAGCCGCCCCGACGCATATCACACTTGTTTATAATGAAGATACGATGACACCAACGTATATAACACCTATTAAGTATATAAGAAAAATACTGTAACTTACGATTCAAAAGAAAATAGTAGTCCTTCATAGACAAAAAGTTTTCTTTTTTATAGTTCTGAATGAGAAAGGCTTCATAATTCATAACTTTGGTGACATATATGTTACCGTCGTTGGTAGCATATATGTCACCATATTGGACCATATTTATTTATTTATTTAAACTTTATGCACAGTAGTGGTACTTACATAGTTGGACTTAATGCAATATGGAATTCTCTACCAGTCAAACTTTGGGTTAAAAAAGGTAACACTATGGTAGATGAATTAACCATGTTCAATAACGAATAAAAACAGAACTCATTCCACGAATTGGTTATTAGTTCTGTCAATAAGATAAACAAGGTGATAAACATTACTTAGTTAAGTAAGATGATTTTAGTCTCTTAACGAGATGACTAAGTACTTGTCCATTATCAATACGCTATTCATGTCGATAAAACAATATGTCTAATGTTGTTTACCATCAACCGTCTTCCGGTGATATGTTTACGTTTCCCAAGCGTAATCGAGATAGCGTTTCATTCACAGGGACCCGAAATAATTAGTTAATGAGTGACAGTCTGTTTGTTATTGTGGTGTCATTATCGCCTACTTGCAGTGTCGAAAGCCTGTGATGACTCGGTTATGAAGAGCTCTCATTTTGCCATACCGAGTATTATTGTTGACGATCGATCGAAGCGATTAGTCACAGTATTATTAAATACAATCGAGATGTTGATGTCAATTACGCGTCGTCCCTTGACACATACTTGTAGGTACGCTGAGTCACCAGGTGAATTTCACCTCGCGCCATGATCCTCGTCATCATGATATCATACGCGATTTGAACGTTGAACTTGCATAGCCAGCTAAATGTACATTGAAGTCATATCACTAACTTCCTCGGTTATTCATAGAAATCTCACAAAGAAATGACATCGATGATATAGAAAACAAATAAATGTTAATTAGAAAATAAAGTCTTATCCTTTACACATATCGTTTTCAGATATGAACAACTATTTGGTGTACCTACTTACATTAAGCTGCAAAAATCACTAAGTCGCTAATGAAAACTATGATAGTATCTTTGACACGAAGAAAAAAAAAACACTTCTAAGTTATGAAGACAAAAATACACATCGCATTTTATCTTCAAAAAATATTGTTATTTTAATCCTTCGTATATCACCCTTTGTAAACTTAATTTTTAATACGATTTTGGTCTATGTTTGACCATTTTTCGCTAGTACATTCGTTACTGGAGCTGGCACTGGAGAGTTGTCTAAAGCATCTCTCAAGCTCGTGCCATGCATATTCTGTGGATATAAGTACCTATGTGCCCCCAGTATCATTAAAATGGAATTTGCGTCTATGTTCATTCAAAATCCAAAGAGATTTGACGTACCTAATTAAAAGAACTGTTTTTTGGTCTCCATACAACTCTCTGAAGATATTCCCATAATAATCATTATTGATCCTCCGGCAATTGGTACCTCTTCTTCAAAACATGCTTGACGATACCATTCACTTGTCGTTTAAGTTTTCTCTGTCTCCCATTGTGTGTAATTGTTGAACTGGATTTCTTGAAGGCTATTTCGGTCCTTAATAACCATGAGATTTCGATTTCTTCTTGTGTAGTGGTGTACCTTGCCTGTCATTCACTGGTCAACAGATGTCTTTGCTCATCGTTGGAGTACCAATCGGACCGAACTACCTGTACTGTTCTAACAGTACCACGCTAACTTCTTCCTTCTTGCACTATGGTAATAATTCGTGTTGTTACACTAGATACTGTGACCATTCTAAGATATTGTTTAGAAAGACAGCTCGAATTAAACAAAAAAAAAAAGTTTTTATAAATTCCTTGGAATAAGTGCTAAGCATATTTTAACTCATCCGATCCCGTATGCGTATCTTCATACAAAATAAGGTAAATACCCATAAACACTCAACTTTGATGACTCTAGGTGGCTTGAAAATTCAGCTACGAGTGAAAGAGGGGCACTAACAAATCTCCAAAAATAGAACAAAAGAAATCGTAACGTAGGTTGTTCGTCACGTCGCGTCGTGACAATATCAGCGGCGTCACGGTCAAGGTTCATGGGTTGTGATTTATAAACAAGATGTTTGTGATTTATTTTAACGTTTAGCATCTAAAATAATGTAAGTTAAGCGCAATGGTGGCCTACATACATGAGTGCACAATGGCTCGCCTGAAAGCCATGCACATAGCACTTTGCCTTTGTGCCCGTGAACTTGTTCTGTGAGAAACCCAAATTGCCCGACGAACAGTCTGACCTGTGGGAATTAACACTGGTTGCATAAAAAATATAACAAAGACTCTATGGACGTTATATTTCCGCGTTGGGAAGGGGTTGTAAAAATATCTTGTTTGGTTTGATACACACAAGGAACTGTTTTTGTTAACGATCTGCAGTATAAACGGGTTCTCAGCCTTCCGGTTCCCGTTTATTACTATTATTGAATTAGTAATCAGTTAGGATCGTGTGATTTTCAGAGTGGACATTTCAACATGATTCTGTGACATGTACCGGTAGGAGTTTTTATCTGAACTCTGTATTGTTGAGTTATTGTAGATACACTTTCACACGAACTTATTATTATGACATCTGATCATAAATATATTCAAACATAATTTGACATAATATTTTGAAACATACCTAGGCACACATTGCAGTGTCCCAAGTGCGCATACACCAGCTCTTTGGAGGACATAATGAGTGCACCGATGCTGAAATTAACGTAGCCGCCTACAGGTCGCCAACAATCAAGGTATTCTACCATCCACTCGATAAGAAGGAGCGGTTATATGTTTAGACTCCCTTATTTGTCTTATTTGATCTCTCTTATTTCATACATCTTATTTCTTTAATACAGTCATCTTCCATTATTATTTTAACACATCCTATTTAATTACTGCATGTAAACAAACAGTTAAAATAACAACAGGCTTTCAATGAACACGTTTGTTCCTGAAAATGCTGATTCAATAACACGTACCTAGCTGTTTCAAATAAATTAGTTCTAGGTATCGTTTATATTTATATAACACAAGCAACTCATCCATTAAATGTTTTTAGTTCTGATCAAGGCAAGTGCCGGTGAGATATGCAAATAAAATTCATTCCGTGTAACTTTTAGTGATATGATAAGAGTTACTCTTATGTAATTGTTGGTTATGGCGCAAAAACGTAAAAGGAAGACGAATCGCAACAGGAAGGAGGACAAGGTCAAATGACACGATAAGTTGGCCCCGTGTCGAGCAATTAATAATAAGTAGCCGTGTGTCATCGTGGTCTCATGTAACATACCTTTTTCGCTAACTAGGTCGACACATAATCGCTCCTATATGAATTTGATTACCGTAGCTTTTCGATCAAGTTTCATTTTTCTGCGACTCCTGAGTGACGTGTAGATGTGCGTTATTTGTTTGATGACCTCTTAGGTGTTAAGTAATAGGTACTTTACTATGGGTATTTTACTCAAGTCATAAAGTTAATTGCTTTGTTTTTAGTTTCTCCTGGGTGATTATTTAATGATTGTGCCTACATAAGTTTCTGCTTAAGGATGTATGAATGTATGTTTTATACTTAATTAAAAAACCAGGCAATTTTTCTAAAAATCAATTTATTTCACACCACAGCTTACTTACTTATCGAACCGTACCTCATGCGTCTTTAGTCGTTACTCCACTCAAGTGGGTGGAAACGTGATATTATGTGGCTTTCTTCGATTCATTAATCTAAAAAGAATTATCGCAGTCAAATAAACAAACAAACTCTTCAACTACGGCGTACGGCGAATATCCACCCCTACGTTGTTGAAACTTCCACGGTCCGGACAAAGCGTTTTGCCACATCGTTTATACTGCGTACATCGAGGGACTGGAACAATTTGCTTGCTGCGGTCTTCCCGTCCGATTATAATTAAGGTGTCTTTAAGGCTAGAGTAAATAGGCTCTTAATAAACTAGTGCGCTTCACCATCAACGATTGCATCACTGCTTACCATCAGGTGGGATTGCAGTCAAGGACTAGTTTAGGATATCAATAAAAAAAAAAAACTTTATATAGATTTACTCTACCAAACTCACACTTAGTTAAGACACTTAGTTAAGAGCTAAGAGGTATATGAGCACACGGCAATTTAAATTGTGCTTCTTTACTAGTGAATTCTGCGAATGTATTTTGAGTGCACGAACATTCGTTTGTGTTATTAATAAAGCTCGTATTGTAAGGAGCGCCCGGCCCGCCGGACCTCCTCGCTCTTCCAGGGAAGGAGCGTTTTAAGTGAACCAGCTATGTTAGTAACAACTATTACTGGTAAGGTGTAAGTTGTAAGATAATCCAAATAAACTATTACCGTAGGCGGTGGTGCCATTACCTCGACTTCCTATGTTAGTTCAACAACCCATTTACGCTTTCTATAAACCTAGGTAGGTACCGGTTCAGGTGGTTCAGTCAACACTTTCAGAAATGAACACAACATAACAAAATACAGAAGTGACCGTAAATTGATCTAATTTTTCGTTTATTGTTTTGTTTCAATAAATAATAATATCTAAGCAGGAACTTTTAATTGTCATTCTGGCATTGTTTATAGCTTAATCTTATACCTATATAAATATTCTGAGTAGAGACTTTGTACGAGACACGTCCAGCTGTTGCTGATGTCGTCAAGTTAAATTTACAATAGATGGAACCGAACAAAGGTATCGTAGGCATTTCAAAAAACGGCATTGGTTCAGTTCAAAGGTGCTTAACCCCAAGTTTTGTGCAAAAAATCGTTTGATTTGCAGCGAGAGCGTTCGCACCGGTGCGATGGAGAAGCTGGGCATATCGCACTGAGAGGCAGCGGTTCCGGCGCGCCGGGTGCGGAGGCGCAGGTGCCGGCCGCCCCGCGCCGCGCCGCGCCGCCATTGGCCGCGGCCCCGCGCCCGCAGCCTATTGGGCACGGCGCACGTGCGAGGCCTACCCGCCGCCACCTGGCCGGGCCGCCGACGGGGAGCCTTTATAAGCCGCGAACCTTCCCTCACCGCACCACTCGAGCTCAGGACGCCGACGAGTGCACGTACACGTCTGTCGCGTCCCGAACACGACACTCTCAACGCGATTTCGACGATATCTTGTGATGTTTGGATTGTTACAATTATAAGTGAATTTGTGATACGTTTTACGAACTATTTTTGAAGACTTTTATTAAGTGTTAGTGAATATTGTGCAAGATGCTCGTGGAGGACTCTCAGACCACTCGAGCTCTGATGACGAAGAAGTACGCACATTGTCCGCTGAAGAAGCGGCCGGTGCTGG
The DNA here is from genome assembly GCA_958295575.1 of Leucania comma. NCBI lineage: Eukaryota > Metazoa > Arthropoda > Insecta > Lepidoptera > Noctuidae > Leucania > Leucania comma. The sequence goes on from OY282468.1 coordinate 13,497,770, forward strand.
TGCGGGAGGAGCGGCCGGCGACGCCGCCCACCACGCCGCCTCACCCCGCCCACCTCGCCACGAGACTTTACTACGATTATCATTGTAAGTATCATGTTATGTGACCAATTATTTAACAATTATCGTCAAATTGAAACATCTTCAACAAATACTTGCACTTACCTTAACGGGTAGCTTTGAAGTAATAAAAGTAATGTACAGACACCAAGGATAAGATTCAGTTATGGATGATTTTTTGTGTTATTATAATTATAAAAATTATTGACTAAAGTTTTTTTTTTTATATTTAGTAAAAAAAAACCGTAAAGAAAATATATGTAAATAACACCACTAAACTTTTCTTTTATTTTGTCTACAGGTGACACAGAGAACGATGAACCCCAAAATCTAAGTACAAAACCTGAAGACCTTTCTAAAACTGGCAACTACCCAAGCAAAGCTTCATCACCCGTTTCTACGACAGCAGTGAAGGTAGAGCCTCGCGAGTGGCCGCAGCAGCAGCTGGAGTACCTGGCAGCGTGCCGTGCGCGCCTGGAGCCCGCGCCCGAGCTGGCGCGCCCCACGCCGCAGTACGCCTACCTGCCCTCGCTGTACGCGCCCTACCCCCTCGAGGAGCTGTATCCGGCAGCACCCGCACTGTCCCCCCCTGCGCACCCGCAACTCTACGCGCATCACTACTCTCCCGCCTCGCCACCGTCATCAGTTTCACCACCACCATGCCCAGAAGACTTGCGCTCACCTGGATCAGTTTCCTCAGACTCCGGAATTTCCGTGTCAGCACCACGACGCCCTCGCTACCAGTGTCCGGATTGTGCAAAGTCATACTCGACTTACTCCGGTCTGTCGAAACATCAGCAGTACCACTGCGCCGCGGCCGAGGGAAGCCTCGCAAGGAAATCATTCAGCTGCAAATACTGCGCTAAAGTGTACACATCTCTCGGAGCACTTAAGATGCACATCCGAACCCACACCCTGCCTTGTAAATGCCACCTCTGCGGGAAAGCATTCTCCAGGCCGTGGCTGCTGCAGGGACACATCCGCACGCACACGGGGGAGAAGCCGTTTTCTTGCCATCACTGTCGCCGCGCTTTCGCCGATAGGTCAAACTTGCGCGCTCACCTCCAAACCCATTCCGACGTTAAGAAGTATTCTTGTTCTGGCTGCGGCAAGACATTCTCACGAATGTCCCTGTTGAGCAAGCACCTGGAGGGTGGCTGCGGAGTTCCCGGGGCTTCGCCCTACGAGTACCGCCCAGAGGGGATGTCCTCGCCACTCTCGCACCAGCCCCTGCAACCACCCGCTCCTGTGCACGCCTATTAAAAAGACTGAGCCCGCAGGATCCTCGATCTCTTATTTAGCTGTATGATCCTCTAAGTGTTAGCGTTAGCTAAACGACGCTCTAGTAGTATAAGTATTTAAAATTAAATTATTTTTGTAAATGTTTTAAATCTCAACCGTGTGTAAATTTATTGCCTATATTTTTACGTTTCACGTATAGGGGACCAATGTAAATTTAGACTTACTGGCATAAGTTAGAATAAGTTAATATAAGGTATATTCAGTCGCGGTACCGTGGCTACGCTAGTCATATGGCATTTGCCGAGTGTCATACACTTATTAAAATATATTCGTATCCTAAGCCATGTACAAAGTGCCTTAAGTATAAATGATTAATATATTCTGAGAAAAGTAAAACATTATGCTATTATTTTAATGTACTGTATTAAAATAATACTTATCAATGAGGCTGTAGTTAAGCCGATGGTCTAATCGCGTTCCTTTCTGTTACCTCCGTAGGCAGAAAAATAAACATGTCATAAACATAACTAACTCTATTCTTTATCCTGAAACCCTATTAAACTTCTGGCATTCAAGTCATGTACCATATGATTTGTAACAACCGTTATTGCATCGGGTCATATTATAATACTACAGAATAATGCTTAGACGCTTAGTTCACCGAATATCGAATAGTAAACGCGGGATGCGCGTGATCATAATGCGTGATATCCATTTTAGGAAATAAGTGCTGTTTTACAAGTTCTTTGTGTAGAAATCACTACTATAACACCACGAGGAAATATTCGTAAGTTTGGTTAACTCCCATAAAACGCGTCACGAAACTCAAACAAACAATTTGAAGGTACATAGGACATAAAAATAGCATAATATCAAAAAAAAAAACTGAAAAGGGAAACATGAATACAATACAAGATAAAATTTAATAATAAATGACCTGATGATAATGTATGATAGATTGATTGTATCACTTCAATATGTAATATTAAGATTCGAAGAAAGAAAACATCACGATGTCCCGGCCAAATTGGACGGCCCAGTTGGCACAGAAGATAAGTGATTGGGTGCTGTGCCACTTAGGTGTCACGGGTTCGATTCTCGCACGAAACAAATATTATTAAGGTCTACAGATAACTGTTCCAGGTCAGGGTGCCTTCTGCATGTGAGTTGCCGTTTGTGTACCCACGATACAGGAGTAATCCCAAGTCTGGAGGAATGTTTTATTAATAAAGTAATAAAAAACTAAGTTAATAAAAGGTAGAGACATCATCTGTAGCTCAAATTCTAACATTACAAGAAAAACCGGAGTCTTTGTTTCCTGAAGCATACAACCCGGGAATCTTTAAGTCAAGAGTGAATATGTTACTTCTAGGTAAGCGAGCTCGATCGTCAACCGCATCGTCACTTTCCATCTGGTGAGATAGCAGTCAAGCGCGAACCTATCAACAATAAAAAAAAAACAAACAAAACAACGCTTTATATATATCTAGATCAAACCCCCGATCATTTATCGTATCGCAAAATAAACAATACAGAAACCATAAGCAATGTTTTAATAGGCAACAAACAAAGTTCGCGTCGCGTCTACTTTAGACGCAATTTGTGGTTCAGTAAGTGGTTATTTAGCGGCAGCGGGTTTATCGAGACAATAGCAAAGCACCGGAGCGCCGGGCACCGGTCTGATGTGGGTCGCCTGGCGGGCATTAGACGGTGGGCGCCGCGCCGCCGGTCACCCGGCCACGAGGTCACCAGCCCGCACCCGCCGCCTCCCCTATGCCTAATTAGTACAAATACCTTAAAGTCCACCAACTTTACCCAACACTTAGGTAATTAACTTTCTTCAGCTTGGTCGTCATCCAAACTAATCGAGGTAAAACTTATAGTTGGAGGTCATCTCTGGAAGTCTTGATCGGATTTCGAAAATTCTTTCACCGAGAGAAAGCGGTAGGTATTGCCTGGTTCCATGGGCTTTATATGCAGGAAAAAAAAACAGGGCGAAGCCGTGACGAATAGCTTGTTAGGGTTCCGTACCTCAAAGGAAAAAAAACGGAACCATTATAGAATTACTTTGTTGTTCGTCTGCCTGTCTGTCAAAACCTTGAAAACGCGTGGAGGTATCGAGTTGAAATTAAAACCATATACTTACTCAAGTCTACGGTCCCTTGAAGCTGTGAAAAAAATCAAACTTCTGAATTTACGAAAAATGAGATACTTGCTTGTGAAATAAATATCACAAAAACGTATGTTTCGACACTCTCAAGGGAATCGAAAATCATAAGGTAACCCTGAAATTTTCTAAGAAGCAACGTCCTATAAGTAGTAAGTACATGTATAGGATCTAAAAACTGAAAATTTGTAGTTACATCACAAAAAAATATTTTTTTGATTCGAAAATGTCTTCGAAAATCGAAACTCGATTCAAGAATTAAATTATATACATAGGTTAGTTTGTACGGAGCCCTCTCTATGCGGGTCCTACTCGCACTTGCCCAGTTTTTTTTTTATACAGCTATGTCCAGGATACTTTCGTGTACAATGCTTCTTTGAATCTATACTACATCTAGATGTTACATTTACCGTGCACCCGCAGTACTACATCTCGCAAAGGTTTGTCTAACGAATTCGCATTAAAATATTTAAAGCTATCCTTGAGTTGTCAAGGCTATTATTATAACCACTTTACTGCGCATGCGCAGTAAGAAGAAAAGACTGCGTATGCAGTTACTTTACGGTTCACAATAATGAGGCAAAGAGCTCATAACCCATACCTCACGTAATTTACTTAAAACGTACCACTTACAGTAGATTTATTATTTTTTTCATGCAACGCGTAGAAAAAGTCTATCATTTAGTTACTATAGTTTAGTGATACTCATATTGGTCTGAAGTCGATGATTCTGGGGCAACTTACATACCTGCGCTTCGCGGAAACAGCCCAAAAATTATAAAACCGAAATTAGTTGTAAACTAAATTACTTTTCTTATTCAAAATCTCAATGACCAGTCTAACAGTTCTAAATTGATTTATATCACAGTTAAACTTTGTAATTCAAATCATCTAGCTCAAGACATTGTTTCCCAACATTTACGCAAACCACTGACTCATTCCATGAATAAACATTTAAAATTTAATTGACATCATAATCCAATAAGTTTATCAGCACATAAAGCAGATCATGAGGGTTACTGGTACGAAAGTTGTCCAATAAGATATTAATCTCTCCGTTAACCTCTGACCCTGTCAGGCAAGTGCACGTTTCTTAGATCTTAGATAGGTACTTATTATTGGCACTTTTCTATAGATTTGTTTGAAATTAAGATATTATCGGAGCAAGTTACGAAACTTTTATTTTAACAATTAAACATCGAGACAAGCTTAAACCGTAGCGACATCTGTTGACGAGTAGTGACAGTTATATAATGAGAGAAAATCACTGAAGATAAGGCCATCTACTCTCATTTCAGTCGTCTCTTTAGGTTCTTACATTGAGGAAAAGTGCCCTTTTGGGTATTCCTTCTAATTAGTCCTTCGTTAGGATATCTACGGTATTGACTGTACTTTCTCAATGCAATCTTCCTTGAGCCTAGTTAAATTACATTAACGATAGTACGACTACTCTCACGGCGACAATAATAGGAGAAAACACACATTATCTTATACTGGTGCCAATTAGTGGTAGTCAGTGAAGACGTGTTGTTGAGAGCGCGAATGCGTGTGCAGTGATTGGTCACCGACTCCCCGACGAGCGACGAGCCAGCGACCGCCGGCCGCACGGAGCGCGGCGCGTGCGCTGCGTCCTCGCACACCGGCCAATCCAATGCATTCTCATTAATTAATTCTGTTCCTATTTGCATCGTGATTATCTTATCCGATATCGATCGCTGATATGCGGTACCAATTAGAGTTCACACCTAATAGTCTAATAGAACTTTGAACTTTTCTATTAGTTATAACTTATAAGTGATCGCCTTAAAGATAACGCAAACTGGTTTCGACACTAATGTGGCCTCGATCGAGAAGAGCTTTTGTATTGTTATGTTTAATTATTTATATCTTTTAAACTAGAAACATTATTAATGTAGTGCAGAGATTCTAGATAGATAATAACGTGAACGTGTGTACGTACTTGTTCGTGAAATAAACTAATTTGAAGTGTTGCGCAAGGCTCGTTCGTCGGCGTGACGCTACCGATCAGCGCTATGCTATGTGTATCGCTGAAGAGGCCACGTCGCGGTGTCGTCGGTAAGTATCTAGATCCGTCTAGATTTAGGGCTGGCGGCGGCAATGGACCAAGTCAAGCTGCGGCGATAAGCATGATTTGTATCGTCGCGCGTCGGCGCGTGCACACAAATAAATGTGATTTCAATGCGCACCTCTCAATAAATTATCTAACCCACTCTTGATATGACATTGTAACGATTTATAATCTCCTCACACACTCGATACATTGTGATGTTGAAGATTTCCGCCTGCAAACCTTCGTCTGCAACATGTAGGGACGTCAACATCGTGTTGTTTACTGTCACATCGTACTTTTCAGACAAAACGGGAAAACCCATTCAAGGAAATTTAGAATCACGATAAAAACTTAGTTTCTTTTTTTACTCGTTTGTAAATATTATTATCTTTAGTTTGTATATATACCTTTTATGTTATTATATTTATTAGTTTAGGAATAAAGAATAACTAACTTAAAACTTAGTTAGATCATAATTTGAGTGTTGATTGCTTTTATTAATAGGTGTATGTAATATGACTCGGCGTGTCTACACGACGCATTGCAATTACACAATAATAAAATCGTAGCGCTATTAATCAATACTGTGAACATGGCCAATAAAGTCGGTAACAGCTACATATGCGCTAATCTCATTAATACTACTCGTGATAGGTACAGCTTTATAGCAGTTATTTGATTTGTTTGATAATACTATTAAATAGATTAAGTTATGCTTTTAATACAAATTTTATTGAAATAGAATTACTAACTATATGTTTCGACTATAAAACGAGATTTTACTTAATCTTATTAATATATTTATGACTAACCTACTCTAGTGTATTTGATTAGTTACCTATCATAAGTTCGAAAAATATTTGACCGAATTTCATTTCACCTAAAACTTTTCAACTATTATCAATTCGTTTTTTTTTTTCATTTCACCGAAGTCACGTCTGTCACTATATTAGTTGACGATCAATTCGACTTTTTCCGTAATTCCGACGTTTCATCTGATCGAAAACCTTTTCACCAATGCTACACTTGGGGTTTGGGCGGCCCCTCGCGAGCTTAGGTATCGTCGTAGATGGCTTTAATACTAACCACAGTAGATTCGGCTTGATGGCCGGCTCGGCCGGCCAGTCTCAACCCCGGCGTCGGGCCTTCAAACCACCTGCTCCTCAGCTCACGGGCCACCCTACCTCTCCGCGCCTACGCAAGCTTGAATTATACTATACTCCTCTGTGTAAAGTCGGATTTGCGGCGATTCGTTTCTATCACTAAATGTTGTAATATTGACTTTTTATGTTACCATATTAATTTAAGATTGGAAATGCTACCAAGCATAGTTTGGCAAATAAGTTGAACCACTTGCTATGGGTTACGCGCAGCCCCCCACTTCGACTAAGACCCGAAAATCGGTTATAATCCGTGTCACACAAGTTGAACGTAGTACTCGATTTTAGGTCTCAATCGATGTGGGAGGCTGGTCTTAATCATATCAAAGGATTTAACTTATTTGCCGCATACAACAATCGTCTATATACCTATTTGTGACCAAAATTTTCTATAAAATGTGGTTTCGGTGTGGTGAAAATATGCCAAATGAAAAAAGTTCAAACGAGGCTTCGGCTAATAGCAAAAAGTTATTTTGTAAATCAGCCAAACGTAGTTCGGTAAAATAATACCTATGATAGATGTTACTTCGATGATTTTAAAAATATGTCAAATAATACATGTAGCAAAGAAGATGTCGGTCAATTGTTTTCATTGAAATTAAATTCGACCAAAAAATTTTCGGAAAAATGATCGGTTCCCTATTTGGTCCTACGAAAATCCAATTACTAGCAAGGTATATATTGCTATACCTAGCTAGTAGTTGCTTGTAGCACTTGTTATTTAAGCATATTACACATGCCCCAAGCGAACGCCGGCGTTCGCAACCTATTGTCTTTCTATTGAGAAACACATTCAAGTATTCAAAAGATAAACGCACAAGATACGAACACACAAGAGCACATCCTTGCAAATTTAGAAACTACAGTTCATGCTGAAAGGCTTGTACCCACTTGCGTATATCTACCTAGCAAAACAAATACAATATAATTATGTTTACTTGCTTCATGTCTAACTAACGCATTTTTGCATAGGATCAGAAAAAATCTGAAGCTCGGTCCTATTGGGCATCAAATTGGGGTTAATCTTCTATAACATCGGTATTGAGTCAAATTGACAGGTTTCATTAGACATGTCAGCCAAGCAATCTCTGAAAATATTAAATGTCAATAAGTTGAAAATATTAAATGTCATTCAAAAATATGTTGCAATTGTTGACGAGTTTAAAAATATGAAATCTTATTTATTATAGTTTCGTTACTGGATCACGAACTGTTACAAGCCGCGGTCAATAAGACAGCTGCGTCACAAACTCACAAGCACGCTACAGCTCCAATGGCAACAATAATTTATAGCTCTGTTAATTGAGTTTGATATCCTTTGCAGTTTAGTTTCATAATAACTAATAATATTATTGATCAGTTTCTGACTGAGTACCTATAAAATCTTAATATCGATATTAAATTGCGTTGTAAAATCGCTGGAATGTGGCACTTGTTGCACCTTTGTGTCTAACACAAAATAAAAGAAATTTTATTTCCGTATACCGTAAGTAAATGAAGACCGCCTACGGCATTCAAAACGAAAATATAAAAACTTACCAAACAAGGAATAATATCTATGTCTGGTTTTAAAATATCATGTCATGAATACATTAGTAGCGGCCGACTACAATCAGGGAACAAACACGCGTGAGTACGTCATCTCGTACGTTTTATGATTACGCGGGAGACAGATGGTGTCGTTAGCGCAGCGATCGAGCCACGAGCCACGTGAGTCACGGAGTGTCCCAAGTGTCCGCGGTGTCAGTGTCTGCAGTGTCGCCGTGCGCGGAGAGCGGGTGTCGCGGCGGAGGTGTGACGGCGACGCGATAAATCCCGCGATCCTGTGCCAATAAGCACGACACAGCGCCCGTGAGCTATGGGTAGCCGCGCGCGTGGGCGGCCACGTCGCGCTTCAACGACTCTGAAAAGATTATTCACCGGTAGCGATGCTTTGTGGATCCGCGTAAATGGATTCTGATGCTTTATTTCCTTAAGCTTGGAGGCTGTGATTGCGCAATCTTAGTTTTGTATCAACCCGATAAACAGAAGTGAAATAAAAGCAAATATTTATAGCCCTGATGACTATATCGCATTGTTTTGATACAATACTTACCAGATATTTTAATTTATTGTCCAGGAATTCGATGCGGATCTGATAGTGAAAGACAGGCGCAAAGTGCACCCATAATGTACTAAGTACTAAGGGTCACTTAAGCATCACTCCGTTATAATTTGTATGTCTAGTTAAACAGGAAGATTAGTACATGTATACATATAAACAATTTCAAAATCACTATTCTGCCCCCGATAGTAAAAAAGACGCATCTAACATTTTTTCCGGATTTGAGTTATATACATTTCCGGAATCAGAAAAAAAGGCGATTCTGCCTGTATTTTTAACTCAAATCCAGAAAAAATGTTAGATGCGTCTTTTTTACTATCGGGGGCAGTATTATAAATGATGGCAAGTATGTACAAGTTACGCTGTTAAGGCCAGCACGTGTATCAATGAAAAATTTCAGTAAGATAGAAGCTGTATACCTGAAAAAAGAATTTGTTGAAAACATCAATACTGAAATTGAAAGGAGAATAATATAAGGCGTACTCGTAAAAAAAAATAACTTTATTGTATTCCATCAAGATGAAACATTTCGTATAGAAGCAACACTCCGGACGGCTAGCGGCCTGCCGCGCGCCGCTAACAAAAGACATCAACGGGCAGCGCGTTTACATCATTAACATGGAAATCTCTCAAAGGTTATAAACGTGAATGGTTTTCAACATAATAGACACTTAATAAGCCCTACCCGTTGGCTGGTATTGCTCCACCAGCCATTCGCAGGGATGTCGCATGCGCGATCGAAAAGAAAAACCAAGAATCCGATTCCCGACATCCCCTTTTCGAACACAAAGCAGCCCCAACTAGGCTTAAGAGCCGAAAGAGCTTTCTTCGAAGCACACAGGCCATTTTTGACCCACCACCTAAAGATAGAATCAAGCTTTGGGAAGAACATAACCTGCCACCATCCGACTTCTTGAAACCGCAGGAACGTCTCCCGCCTGGACGTGAATTGCAGTGGCCTGTGTGGAAAGCACTAAATCGGCTGCGCACCCAGGTAGGCCGCTGCAAACACAACTTGGCGAAATGGGGGTTTATAGACCCGTCGGATACTCAATGCGAGTGCGGTGCTGTTCAAAGCATGACCCACATGTTGGAATGTCCCAGGTGCCCTTACACCTGCACTTTGGAGGACTTAATGGGTGCCACCGATGCTGCAGTTAACGTGGCAACTTACTGGGCCCAAATAATTTAACGAGTTTACCATCGATTCGAAAAGAAGAAGAACATAATAGACTCTAATTTATCACGATGATGTAAAATCGGAAGTAGCTGTATAATCTGCTGTTCGTAACTTTCATTGACATTTTTTATTTGATACCAATAAATAAACAAAGATTATGGGAGTGTGTAGGCAGGATGAGTCACGAGTTGGGTATCTCAAGACTGGTAATAAAAACATACTCAAGCAAGTGCTCGCCAGTGCCAGTTGAGCACTCGCGAACATTAGCATCCAATGTTAATTGCGAATAGTCCGCGACCCGCGTCGTCGCTCACTGTACTTATTCCAACCAGATGATTAAATATTCAGAAAACATTTGATCCTTCATTTTTGTCTACAGTGAAGGAATTATTAATGAGTTTAATTAACAATGAATCAAATGTTATTGACAAAACAATTAATATTATTGGTAAAAAGCAGGGAATAAATGGGCAAGTCACAATTCTTTATGAGAATTCACCTTGACTTGATTGACACACGATAACAAATCATCAAAATGATAACAACAAAAAGAGGCAACTTCGTCATTTTTCAATAATCCTGTCCCACAAGGAATGCTTATGTAAATGATCATAAAGATGCGAATCAACGAACATAAATCCGTTATCAACATTTTCTGAGTGACGTGACATTTAGGTGAAACTGTGATACGATTTTAATACGATTATTACAAAGCGCTCGAGGCATGAGTTATTTTTTACATTTCACATCGAGACAGTTACTCGGATCAAATCGAAGCGGTCTTTTGTTCTCGGTCGGTTTCCTTGTTCGCTAGAGGGCGCGGGCGTTAATACAATAATCTGGTGTCTGCATAAAAATTAACCGGTGTGTAACGGTACCGCGCGTAGGAGGCGCACCTCGCCTCGCGCCGGCGCGCCGCCGGCCTCACCTCCGACCTGCCGGGCAGCGCATCGCGGCGACGATGCATCAGGGTCACGTATCACTAATTATGTCATCCTGAAGCTTACTACATACGCAAACTCTCACATATTTCGCCATAATAAACGGCTTAAATTAGTGACTGTCCAAAACGACGTATTATGACGCGCCGACCGATGCAGGATGTTTTGCTACCAGTGTCTGAGGTTACACAGTTTTGAATTGCCGAATTCTTTTGGACAACGGCATAGTACGTAGTCTCATTGTACAGATAGATGGCCATTCTACGCTTAGCTTATTGTGTCAAGAAATATTTCGATGTAAGTTTTTGTGACGCAATGAAATAGTTAAGTATCCATATGATTGAAAACGGCTACTGTCATTACTTACACTTGTAAAATTGCACCCTGTTCGCCAAAGTCCCGTTATATCGAGCTTCAAGTCAATTAATGTTTTAGATCATGAAACTCAGTAGGAAGAATCGCATTCAGAGCTGCCATTAATGATGTTTATGTTCATGATTTTTGTAACTGTACTTAACGCTAGTTGCACAAGTGCTCACCCAAAACAATTAAGTATGTAGAAAGTATGTCCTGACATTCAATGAGTCGACGTTAAATTGATATCCCAAGAATATTAATAATTAATGAAAAGGATCATCAATATCAACCAAAGGAACAAGAACATTTATTATATGAAAGTTAAACATTAATGGTAAATTCTCTTTTACTTTCTTTTTACATTGTGTATCTGGACTGGTGGAACATTAAAAACTTAATCATATCAATTAAATCGGCACCGCTCACTATAAGATGAGATCGTTACACGCGTTTATAAGGAGAAATCAGCACGGAGATATAGTCTCATCATTAAGAGCCATTCGTTAAAACCTACAGACAGTAAAATCTGTAACAAGCAACGTAATAAATGCAATAACAATGAATAAAATGGCAATAATAGCAGGTGAAATCGCGACAGGTCCGGGTCTCGGGTCGTCGTCCGTAATTATAAATAAAATACGGCAACCGCGCACTCCGCCGCCCCCGCGCCGAGCGTCGCCGAGCGTCGCCGAGCGGCCGCGCCGCACCGCGCCGCGTCCTCCCGACACCTAACCTGTATCACTTTACTCACTGCTTTCAGAGCACAATAGTGCATTATTGTCCTTATATGGACTTTTATACACACTCGTTCCAAATTTTGTTACGAATACAAGCTCACCCACTAATGCAAGGATACGGGCGTTATTTGGATGTTTTGTTGTTTAATAAAAGTTACTTGGTCATGCCGTTTTATGGTAACTTGTTAGCGTACAATTTAATACCGACGAAAAAGTTGGAAAACCCAAAACTTAATTTTATGCAGCGATCTATGTAAACTTGCCCGAGCGGTAGCTGGTTTTCTGTTTAGTCTTTGTTTATTTTTCTGATCTAATCGTTTCCCAAAAACGAGGTGAAGGTTTTATTACAGGGTTATTTTTCTGACAGGAAGTCATATTACTGAAGACCCGACCCGACACACACGTGGCGTTATCATCGCTTTTGCACAGCGCATGCGTTCGACGAACGCCTACACTCTACACTAGAGCGATCGGTACTTTATTTGACAATTTTTAAATAGGGTATGATGTGTAACCGTATGTTACGACCACATAAAATAACTATGCTGGTCTCGGATCAGTTAATATATTTAAATGTGCACAGTCATAACTTACGCATCCCCCGTTGTTTTAATTACACGGGCGTGTTAATGCTATGGCAGCGTTATCAGTTATCAGCGTCTAAGTCCAACTGTCGTGCACATGACGGTTAGAAGAGTGTTTGTAAAAATGTAAAAAGTGGTGATTCCGAGGATAGGGGTAGAGGGTGTGATGCGGCGGAGCGTGGCGGCCGGCGCGTGCGCAGGACATGCGCGCGCCGACACACGACCAGCACGTGCTGAATTCATCACTTTTTCCACTCACTAGACCGTTGGGCGTTGTTTCTCGTTACCGCACTCAAGTAACGAGCGCCAACTAAGCCGTATGTTGCGTAAACTCTTTTGCATGGCAACTGGTGGTCGCTGATAACCTTTGGCGCCTGCCTCATTGAAGTTAGCGTAGGCGATCTAGTTGTTTGTTCACGGCGGCCACCCAGTGTGCAGATATTATCCTTCATATTTTTACATGTTTTCTTGTTTTATTTGGTTTTATATGGCCTTTTACAAATATATCAATTAAACCCACGCTTTTTGTCAAAATATAAATATTTTATTTTAGACTGAGAAGTTATACGATTAAATGTTTATTTTAAAGGAAAGTATTGATTAAGTTGAAGTATTTTATGTATTTTACTACATGCATCATCATTCATTTTTTTTATTTAATTATAAAATAGGTAACTAGTTTACTAATTTACTTAGGAGGACATCCTAGGTCACTTAGGAAGTGATCTAGGATGGCAAGTGTATACAAAGACGTACTTAGCAATATTTAAACCTTGCCTAATATATTACAAAAAAATGTAACTCGTTAGATCAATATCCTCCTAACATCTTGTCTATTTCTGGTCAGAAACAGGTGAATGTGTGCAGTGAAGCGGGTACCCGCATGGTTTCTATAACACATGTGGAGTGGAATAGAAATATAGAATTGTTGTAGGAACACTTGCCGGTGCACTGCTTATTTATTACTGAAGGTGCAATGATGCTAATCCTACACGAAGAATATTAATTACCACATACCAGTAGATACAGATGCACATTATCAACGAGGTCCATCCTTTAAATATTCATAGAAGGGACTTTTAGAAATAGGACACATTCTACTCAATAAGCTTTATTTTCAACACGTGATGTAGCTGTTGCCTTTTTATTCGAACTGTAACAATGTGCCCGTAACTGTAGCAGTATTAGTAGTATTGTATTATTTAGGGAATCTATATAGATCCTCTAAATGATAAGGTAAAGATTAAAGGTTATGAGATAACATAATATCTTTTAATCCTGAATGCCCGCTAATATTTATAACGTTACAACGAATGGTTCAAAATTACAATACGTAATAGAAAATACCGTAAACCGAGTACTTTAATTTTATTATACACCACTATGTCAGGAATGTTACGTTCTGTTGAAAGATTCGTATGGTTTATAGAAAGAACACTGTTCTTCAGAGGTATGGCCATAAGTAATAAAACAAGCATGTTTTTGACGTGAGCTTTGTGTGCTATTGTGAACCGATCACCCGTAAATTAGGAAAAACCAAGAAAAATAAAGATCAGGGTATCTTTATTTTTTTTCGTTTTGTATTTCTTAAGTTTGTATTTGGGGCTGGTGTTCGCAACACCACGGCTAAAGCGTGTATTTTGTGGGACAAACGTGTAATTTGATCCACCACAGTTCCTCAAGGAAGGCCAGCAGTGCCTTGGTGTTACTGATCATTTTGCGGAGATTGCTTGGGCTTCCGAAGTACTTTGCCCTGTATCCGGTGATCACTGGGCAGCTTAGAAGCAGACGAACTGCTGTCTCATCGACCTCCATGCAGGCTGTGCACAGTGGACTGTCTGTAACTTAAGACAAAGAAGTGCTTACTAAAGGTCCCGTGGCCAGCTATAACGGCCGTCACTTTGTGCAGCTAAGGTTTTACCCTAGCAATACAGAATGAAGCTGTCGATTATGCAGTCAAACGCTTTAAATAAGCTTTTAACCCTGTGATCAAAACTATTTCTTCATTAGGGTTTTCTAGCAAAATGATCAAAGGAGCGACTCTAATATATCTAACTGATTTATTATATTAATTGTGGATGAAGGACAACCAGAATAGCATAGCAGAAGAAAAACGTGTTTGTGAATGCACCCACGATTCATATGAAGCATAGTTTAAAAAAAAACTGTCTAACCAGCAAAAATCCTCTCGATAAAGTTCAATGTCAGTGCCTTCTGTAATGGATGTCATACAAACATCGCTGAGTATCGTTGCTTGCTATAAGTAAAATGCAAATTATTCACTTCATCCTATTAACGATAAATCCTAATTCTAATATAAGCCTAATGTAATATAATCCAAATTATAAAAGGGTTGAAGGAAAGGATTTATCAGAAAAAACGATATTTCGTCAAATCGTATTGTACGAGCGACTTAATAATAAAAATAAAAGAGCCTCTTTACTTCACGAAGTTCATAAAAATCCCACCCACGACTATTTTGTGCAAAATTTTTCTTTCCAAACAACACTCAATCTCACTTTGGCTAAAGTTGGTTAGTTTCCCTGCCAGAACCTGTGTTTCCTGAAAGCTACAAGCAGAAAATCTTAAAGTCAATTACTTCTAAGCGAATTTGCTTCTTCGTTGACTACATCATCGCTTAACATCTGAGATAGCGGCCAAACTCGAGCGTATCCATAAAAAAATTCAATTGTAAAATGTGTGCCCTTAGGTGTGTATGATTCTGTTGTAATGGATTGTCATAGCAACGTTCGGGTGACGCTATGCGGCGCTGGTGGCATCAGGTGTTGTCCACGGTGGGTGCGCGCGGCGGCAAGTGCAGGCGAGCGCCCGCGCCGCCCGCCGCCACGGTCGAGCGTGCTGGCAGTTGGCACACGCCGGCACGCGACAGGTGCACGTCACGCTACGTTACATACATGTACTAATGTCACTACTTCTATACTAACTCATACTTATTGGACAGGCTAGAAGACACTACAAAGTGGAAATATTCTTATATCTCGTCTAAGCTCACTTTATAGATCAGGCGGTATGGGTTCTGGAAGACTGTAACGGACCCGTACATTTGTGATAGTTACAAATAATAGTCAATGTTTTCAAAGTTAATATTTCGTGGGTTTTCCTGATAGTTGAGCTTTTCTGATTCTCAACTGGTCTACCTTCCGAAATGGTTACAAAAAAATCTATCTGACGACTTTAACTTCTTTTTTGATTGTAACTAATAAAAACTTCCGTTTTATTTAATTCTGATTTCTGTTGGATTCACTTCCTAACTTACATAGCAGGTATCACACTTTGTAGACGTACCTAATGTTTTAACTGAAAGTGGCCTTGATGTGTACTTAACAACGGGTAGTTCGTCTTCATGTCTAACAAACGCGACATTAAATTTTAATGTGACTTTTAAATATCAATTTTAAATGTTACAAAAGTGGATCAATCGTGAAGTCATGACAAGTGTAAATGAGTTGCATGTTTTTGCGATTCATTTGACGGCCACCGATCCTTACATTTGAGAGTGGACCGGACTCGAGGGACCGCGGGGTTCGAGAGTGCTTCGAACTCACGTACCACAATTTACAGCTTTATCACCCGTTTTTATTTTTAATAACCCTTGCTAAATTTGTGAACTTTTTCATACCTACCTACGCTATTATTATTTATATATTACTTTTCCATTTCTGAATAACATAATGAAAAGCATAGAGCCTTTACGCATGCTTTTAAATAAATATCTAAGTCTGGCACAGCGTGGCGTTATTTCCAGCTTAATAGTTTTCCGAATACGAACATAAATCACATGATGCCGTGAAGAATGTTTCGGAGAACATGAGTCCACTATAAACAAGTCGGCGTATCGGGTGTACATCTTGGATCTTCAGATAAAGATCCTGCCTGTTTGCAAAGATTTTGAATTCCACGGACCGAAAAACTCTTTAAAACTCATTACACCACCGTTATGGGCCGATATCAGCGTGAAATTGTGGTAATTGGTAATGTCGAGGTACCTGCGCATCGACTAAATCTACCGTCGGCGTATTCCGACATTTAAGGATCTTCTTCTCACGTATCGCAACTGAGTACCGTGGAACCGTTTCATCTAAATCCTCAATAAAATGTCAAACTTGTTAGTTCTCTTCATATGGTAAGAGCTCATTTTTCAATAGTCTGACAATTTTTACTTAAGATTTATTAAGAATAAGAATACCTGTATGACATTTTTTGTATGCAAAAGCTAACAAATCACCATTTTGACATTTTTTTAGGTAGTACATTCCTGGGGTAGATAACAGGTATCATAAAAGTAAGACTTCCTTGTCTTACTCCCAATTGTTGAACAGGTAGGTACAAATTTGTCAGCCTGGAGGACCGACGCAAATTCCTGGAAGTCAATGTTCTATTTATGATATTGTCCATAATCCTTTTGCAGCCATTTATCTCAAGAGTAGGTTAAAATAAAATGAAAAATAAAAGTATCCCACTGTTGAAAAATCAGCTAGAAGTTAATAATTTCTTATTCTTTTATGGGCTTTGATACCCGAGAATAAAACACTTAAATTTTTATTCAAATAGATCGGATAACTTTATATTTGAACAAGATATCGTTACATTACTAATGATGATAATTGATATTATTGGTACAGTTATCCGATCCATTTGAATAAAAAATTGTATAACACTTAATTTTTTATTCAAATAGATCGGATAACTTTATATTTGAACAAGATATCGTTACATTACTAATGATGATAATTGATATTATTGGTACAGTTATCCGATCCATTTGAATAAAAAATTGTATAACACTTAATTTTTTATTCAAACAGATCGGATAAACTTACTTGAACAAGATATCGTTAACTTACTAATGATGATATTTGGTATTCTTAGTTACTACCATCATGAAAATATCCCAAACGCTCAAACTTACACGTAAAAAAATAAGTATAACATATGTACATATTACTGCATATTACCAATCATTTCTGGACTCGGCATAAGAAAAAATGTTCGAACTATCAACAGAAGTATTAACTGGAATATTTGCGCTCGCATTACGAATTCCATGGTGTAGTCGCAAAGGTATTTAAAATACCGTATTGAGTAAGTCGCACTAGCAGGCAGGCGTCGGTGTCCATTACGTTATAATCAATCATCGTGTACGTTCAGGTTTCAATCTGCTTTGCGCCGCTTTTGGCCAGGCGAGGCTTTCGACACGGGCGCAATCAATATAGCAGATAAGTGCGATAAGATCCGACGCAGCCTCGCGGCCGCGCTCGTCGTTTTACGGCACTTCCGCGGCCCCCGCGCCGCCGCGCGCATCCCCCTCCCCCACTCAACTAGCTCCAAGACATCTTCATCTCAAGCCTTTAACTATCTGCCACACTATCGCTTCTTATAAAGATGTATTTGGCTGTAGAGCTTTTTCCTTTTAATTAAAGGAACTTATTTTTTACTTTTCGTCTCTTTACCCGTCCAGTTTCATATTCTATTGAAACCGATTTGGTACTAAAACAATAACATAACAAAAAATCATTCCAAGCATATTACTAATTTAATATCTATATTGTTCAGTTCGCAACATACCCTTGTTAAGTAGTCAAGTATGCTGTCAACAAACAGATTAAAGCTACGAGAGAAGTAAGTTCACGTTCCTCAAATTCACCAATTATCGTGACTCAATATTTCTAAAAAAAAATATTGGAATCCACATTAATACGTACAAGACGTAAGTGCGTGCAGTAGCGCGTGCGCAGTGTTATGTGAAGTGCCCTTAACGACTTAAGTGTTGATGTGCGGGAGTGGGATCATTTATTATTTTATCGTATGATTGAATCTTGTTTTTGATTCAGTTCATGTTACAGACAGACATATCTCAGATATTCTTGAAAATACACTGATTCAATTTAAATACAGCCTCATAACCTTCCGCTGTGTGTTCGACATGCAACGGTACATTCGCATGCTCATCAAAACATAATATTTTAAGTCTCGTTTGAATATCATTTTAACTTCTTTTAATCGTTATGTTTTTAAATAAGGTAAGTATTGATGTTATTTTTACTTTCTACAATCCGAGCAGTATATTGCGAGATAGTCGGTGTTCGTGACAAACGTAGAGTTGGAAGTCACAGGCTTCTCACCTGATATGGTGATGAATAGGTTCATTACGCTGCATGTGGTGTGGCGTGTGTACGATATCGCTCGAACCCACCTAGTAATAATAAATCCAATTCTAAACGTAAGTGTGTCGCGTCGCGAGTGGACGACTGCATCATGCTGCGTGTTTGTGTGATCATCATTTGTGTAGGAGCATGCGGGCACAGGTGCGCACGCGCCGGCCGCCAGGTAGCTGCTCTACCGCTCACACCTCGTATCTCCTGTCCACCTGTGTTCTTAAACACTGACCAACTATCTAAAACCAAAGATTAACAAAAAATAATTGCTTCCACAGATGCTGCTGATTAACGCATATAACCAAAGGGTGTCAAAAAACAACGATAGTCATCTTTAACGGCCTCGCTATGTGCATTATTAGTTTTATCTAAGTATGCCGTGCCATAAATATGCGTGCGACTTGACCTAACTCGCTTAATTTCAAATGGTTATTTAATAATAGTCGAATAAGATAATTAGGTGCCTACCAGCCTCTTAAATAACAATGTGAAATGTTGTTTGAAGTCGATTAGTAATGGAAACTATCCATTAATGAGCGACATGAGACGGCTGCTATCGTCGGCAATAAGTTACACGAGCATTAGTAAACTAGGGAGTAATTGCGGAGGCGGGCCGATTTCCTAGCTAGTGCCGAAGCAATTAATACTCACAACGTGATCAACTGCGCCGATCCGCTCTTCGCAGTACATTACAGATCGATGACACAGTTCACAAATAACGATCTTATTTATCTATGTCCCACACTTTGTTGCCTTATTTAGTTGGGAATGTAATTAAGAGGCTGACAATATTTTTCACAATAATATTGACCAGGAACCGTCTTATTTTAAGCATTACCGGTCTACATATATGGAAAATTATTCGATTATAATATGCTCTGCGTGACGTCGAATTGGATTAAATTAAGAATAAACCGTTTATCAATACAAAAGAAGGAACAGGAACTAAGGTGATGAGATGACTTGACACGTTATTTAAATTTGAAACAGGTCCATACGTCCGATTTTTTATTCGTTGCCTGATTGTTTTGTGGGTGTAGTTTCATCCTGGTTTTTGCACAGGGACACAAAAAATATTGCACCATATGGAGTCTTATCTTCTCTAAAATAGGCTGTTTAATGAACAACGAAAACATATGGCCAATTAATTTCTGCTAGCTTGTAAATGAACACATTTGGAACGAATTTGAAAGGTGCAATAAAAGTTAGATCTGCACTGCCTTATGGCACGAGCCCGCTATTATAAAGGATGTACTCGTTTTAAATGAGACAAGAAGCACGTAATATCAGTAGTCGCTGGGTGCCATACTGCCAGGGCTATGCAAATATAAGTATGCAGACGAGGAATTACGACCTTGAATAAATTTCTCCACCTACAGTGCAAGAGACATTTGGCTGTTCACAGTTCGCAACGATTAATCGTATTTGTTATTCAATTTTCCCTGTATTCAAAAGCGCGAATAAATATGCGTGGTAAGTCACAACCTGCTCAAAAGCGGGTTTCTCGGCGCGTCGAGGCGACCATCTGGTGGGCGAGAGCTTTTTTTATTTTCCAAACGTGTCGTCTTGGATTCTCGTTTTTTGCACTGGCTGGCGCTCGCTTCTTTTCTTTTTTTTATATTGCTGAGTTGCAGTTAACAGGTGGCTGGCCGTGTGCAGGTGAGACCTGAGATTTTAACTCGCGTCAGGTTCAGCTCAGTGTGAAAAATTACGCGTGCTACCAGGCCAATTAACATGTTCCAAATTTTATTTAAAAAGTATAATCAAGTTACATTTTTTTTTTTGTAGAAATTCGATCCGATAGTTAAAAGTTTACGGTTTTTGAAGTTTTATTTTTGTTGTAGTTTTATTTCCATTATTAAGCGTCCAACCTAACAACCTAAAGGATGTGTATCTTGATTTATTTATTTTCTTATGTCCCAATTCCCTACCAATAGAAACTTCATACCTAAAATCAGCAATACCTCTTTTGATTAAAAGCAAAAGATGCGGTTTTAAGTAACCACTAAAAATTTTACATGCAATGAAAAGTTTTGTAACTCATGAGAACCCACCATGACAGTTGTAACAAGATGAATTTTAACGGATAATCAGGTGGGAGGGTCGCAGACGAAAGGCTATGTCCACCAGTGAATTAATAAAGCCGAGTTGATATAGCGATACATAAATAACGACTTGGTGGTTACTTTCATTAACTTTTGGAAGTATGTTTTTGATACTTTAATTGTTTTCTTGAATTATATGAGTACAACAAGATTTTTGCAGTAACATTACGGGTATTCCACAGTTAAAGAAAAAATAAACACAGTATTTTAGGAAGGATTGGGATTGTTTGAATACTACTTGGCTTTGGTTCAACTTCTGTTGCTCCATATCATCGATGCAATTGCAGTTAAGCTGTCAATAGCCTCGGGCATTGTGACACAGTACATCAGCATCATGGCTATCACAGAGTTCTGACGAGATCTCATGAAGTCATGATAGTATGTAAACAGCGACTGTCGCCATTCAGCGCTGTGCACGATACAATCGCGGCGGTCAAGGTCAATGGCTCATGAGACCCACACGACACCCGACCAGCACCATCTCATCGTTCTGTATCCAATCATTGTTGACGGGTGGTAGAAGGTTGGATACTGCGTATCAACCAGTTAACGTCAAGTGGTCCATGGGTTAACACCGTGTTGCTAACTAATAAACGTCACTTATGCAACGAATGGACCTTGTGTTGTCCGCGTATAGATGAGTAATTTATCCAAGAAGGGAAGGGAAGGTGTCGCCCATGCATCGACTTGCTGCGTGAACAAGTCACATACAGCACACGATCCATTCGGGACCAGCTGAGCGCGTGAGTAACGCAAGACAAGCGTGCGAGCAACAGGTGACCACCGAGTGGTCCACTCGCCGTCCGTGCGTCGGCAGTCTGCGGATGAGCCGCTCAAGAGTGGGTGTAGTGAGCGTATATCCATAGTACTCTATACAAAATATACTAACCGCTCAAATTGAGGTAGTATTGGTCAGGTTTCGGGTGGCTATGATGAGCTATGACCGTTTTTATATGTGTCTCTTTGACGAGTGACTGGAGAGAAGAAACATCCAGGTATCGCCATTGTGCGGATCGCCCGGAGGATGCGCTGAAAGATATTTCACTTTGGCGGAGCACCGCCTTGTCCTCGTGTGGGTGATCGGAAGCGGCGACCTCTAGCACCCGGCCTAAGTTTAGGCCATAGTCCGAAGCTAATTGGAAGAAGTAATTAACTTCCTTCTGCGAAGCAATAATGTGACCGAAGAATATGGCTACCACCGAGAGGCGGAGTGATCACAGGAGACGAACGCCTTAGGCGTCAAGAGTCGCAAAGCGATTTTCGGCCACTGTTTGCCACTTGAGATCTTTTTAAACCTAGCGGCTTGATACATGATGATTGGAAGGGACCAGATAGCATGAGATTGATGCTATGGAAAGTGGATAGGCCTCTGGTATGGTACGTAACTAATATCGACAGACTTGCGCTATCTGATGCCCTAAATACGGTAGGATGTGACGGCGCTGCAGAAAAGGCTCATAAAACCGTCAAACAACGCAACGCGATTACATGATTCGTTAATTACCTAGGTACTGTATAGAGTACATTTTTGAGCGTTTGGGGGAACGTCATCGTTTCAAAAATATTTCTCGCCAACTGATCGACACTACAAAACTAGCATTGCCATTCAACGTGGCCATGCTACCAGTTACAGAGAACGTTTCCGGCGTACCCAAATGATAGCGATGAAGGGAGGTAGATACTTCGACGCCAAACTGCATTTGTTTGTGTATACGTATGTATACATATGTACGAAGTTACATTATAAATATGCGTAAATAACGTAGACGTACAGAAAAAGTAAGAAAAGGAAAAAAAGATGGATTTTTTGATCTTACTGTGACATCGCTGTATCTCTACCCACCACTGTATATCTACGTTGACATCGAGGTAAGGCCTGTGCGCTCCAATGAACCCTAGGCCTGTGCCGGTACTGAAGTTTGCTTTGTAGTAACATGCCTAGGATAAGAAGCCGGACTAAAAGAGATAGGTTGTATCTCTACATAGGGCAGTTTTGTGGCAAACTGTTGGGCAAAAACGACCCAACGTACCGATATCTTGGGAGTTCTTGTTCGTCATCTCCCACTTGCCTTTTTTGGCCGGCTGTAGTGAATAATGACAAAGAACATAGCTCTCTCTCACTTGCATTTATTGGTTAGCTTGAGTGAAGATTCACAGGGGCAAACGTACCCGGGAGAAGGATGTCTATGTATGTAATAATCTTGCATTATAATCTTAATCTTTATATCTATGCTAATACTAAAATATAGCATTATATCTCTCATAATAATAAAACACTATTACATCTACCTATTAGAAGTCAATCGAGCAGCTACTTATGTTTGCCAGGTAAGCAAAGTGAAAAAAAAATAGTTACTAAAACCTAATATAGTGACGTTTACAAAAAGCTGCCCAATTAAAATAAGGTTCCACAAGGTTTATATTTGTGGCCGTTACTGCTTCAATAAAATACGGAACTCTTTTGTATTAAAAAGCTTTGTTTAAAATATTATTTGAAGTTAGAGAATTTATGTTTACATGCTACCAGAAAAAGTCGCATTCGGATCCAGCTTTTCAACTACCGACCACAGTTTGTACCAAATTTTAGAACAATACTCAAAATTTAACCAAACCTAGCTTTCGTAGATTATACGAAGGCCTTCGATAGTATCAAACACTCTGAAATATTTAAATCTTTAGAAAACCAGGAACTAGAAAAGCAACCTTTTAAAAACCTTTTATCTACCATGACAGCACCGCAGACATCATATACAAAAAGGTGTTAAACAAGTGACCCGCTCTCGCCAAAATTATTTATAACCTGGAAAGAGGTGGCGAGACGATCTAGACTCCTACCGCAAGGAATGGTTCGAGGTGGCTCGAGAAAAGAATACTTGGAAGAAGTTGGGGGAGGCCTTTGCCCAGTGGTATGTAATTGTACATGATAAATAAAAAAGAGTATTTATTGTTCTTTTTCTTTTATGACAAATCGTATCAACAAGAATATAGTTATAATGACTGATTGACCTACATGTCTGTTATATAAATAGGAAACTGACTAAACAAGAAGCCGATCCTAATAGATCTATAAAGAGGCTAAGCCGATGATCCCTTTCAATTCATTACCTGTCGAGTATGATAGTATTAAGATCCAATAAGACGTCGGTAGGTAGGAACTACGAATCTGCTTTGCGGGGTACTGTGACATGACTTCGATAGACCTCGCCATGAGCTGTAGGAATCGGAACAGATTTAGTAAAAGCAATATTTAAACATCTTTTAATAGTGATCACCTGTGTCACACAAGCGATTATTTAATGCAGTTCATTAGTCTGTATGCATAAATCAATAACATTATAATCTGCATGCTATATTTGGCTAGGTATTAGAGTTAATCTCCAAAGCCATGTAAGTATACGAGTAGGTGGCCAGTAACAAAAGCATATTTGTATTTTTTAAACGTATCTATTAATGAATAGCTATGTACTCGTATTTAATAAATAATATCAGAAATATTAGATAAATACATCATACATGGGTCTTGGGATTAGTCGGTATTAGTGTGGACTTATGTGAAAGCTTGAAAAATTGTGCCTATTACAGAGAGCGCACTCAATAGGCTCGCAGACCTGCACCGTTAGACTCCAGATCACGACGCGGCGGATTATTTGAGAACACAAAGAGATCGAGTGCCGAGCGACGGACGGACACAATCACTCATAGCGTTGCGTTTGTCATAGAGAGCGAGCGCGACAACGACGCGTCGATCACCGGCCGACACGCTTTGTCAGCCTGCTCCGATTTGTTACTGCGACACTCGGGCCCGCCCGACCCACTGACAAGCGTGCGTAAATATCTCACCCGATCAAATTACGTATATCAAGCCACATATAGCCCACAGGCATCATAAACTCTGCGTAACCTGCGCTTGCTCTACATCTAATTCCATGTCATCATATATGGAGTACGCAATGAAAAGTTGGCAAGGCAGGAACATGAGCTTGTTACAATAAGGAAAACTTGACTTTCTGAATTGTCTGATAATTTCGAAACAATTTCAGAAACTTTCTACAGAGCCGTAGTAATTTGGATTGTCCGCGAGAAGGCTGTAAAAATCGTTCACCCATAAAGTGAAATATAGGTTAAGACGGTCTCTCTCTCAAAAATTCATTCAAAGTACCGTAATCTCGTCCTTTTATTTTGTAATTTCTTCTTACCACCAATTCTGAGCAGTCGTTTAACATTTTAGGGCTCGTTTTATGGTCTCATGTCTGATGAACATCCTCTTTTATTTCTTGTTTTCACTTCACGAGTACGAATGTTGGCGCTACAATGCATGGACTCCTCACCTCCTCTCGAACATGATACTACTTGATGTTATTTTAAATTCAAATACAACATCATAATATAAAGATTGCCATACATCGTTATATCTATTTAGAATTCCACCTCTAAGTTGTTTGCATATGGCAGTTGGATGATTGGTACCGGAGCAGTATACCTCCTACTGTTAATTGTCAAGTCAACATTATATGACATTTGCGGGTGGTTTTCGGAAGTTGACATGAATGTTTATTTGGAACAATAGGTTTGTTAGTTTTGGCGAGCGCGGATGAGGCGGTCGGGCGCGTGCGCGGCGGCATATTGTCGGGGCGGAGTACGGGAGCCGTGCGCCCACGCCGCCGCCGCTCCGTGCCGTCGCCGCGCCGTGCCAGGAACAGCGCCTTGTCTGTGTCACCGCTGCGATGCTCACAGCCGCTTAAATATCTTACTTTCACAATTGTAATAAGCGAACGTCAAGTACTCATCATGTTGGACAACAATAAGGCACGCGTCTCCGTCGACTACGTGCATTGCGATTTACAATCTTGCAATGATCGCTGTGATGCTTTGCCTTTTACATCGAATCATCTCATTTAATCCTTGAATAATTTTTATAAGTTAAGTAAAGTAACACAATAAAACTACAAATCTGTTGAATTTCTTTATAGCTTGCAACCTAATTCAATCAATCTGTAGAAAATTCAAGTCAAGATTTACGTTTAAATGAACATGAAACAACAAGTAAGTTGAATAGTTAAGTAGCAGTTTATTTATCATGACGATGCAGTCCCTACAAATGACATGTATGTTTGTATATCAAACAGACTTTCCAATTAGGTACTTATAGTCACTAATACATTCTCTACAGAGATATTATTATATTATAATTTTGATGGCTGGCATGATAACTATAGCGTTTAAGATATGCAAATAAAGAACTTTCATTTCGTTGTCGGAACAATGGTGATGTATTCGCGGGGGTTTGTCTAGTTGACAGTGGAGATAATAATGCGATGAATAATAATAGTGTGAAAGCACAGTAATTTTACACTTAACATTTTATTATTATCAGTGATAAATGTCAAATTCTTCGAATGCCGATTGTTTTTTGTGTGCTAATATCAGCTTAAGTGAAAAGTTTTCAAAACACACTGCCACAGTCTGTTTAGTTATAATATATACTGGTTTGATTATAGATTAATTTTGATCTGACGGTTAATTCCTTAAGAAACATATGTGTTCTATTTACTTTAGATACCTAGGTACAAAGATTTCAACAAAATAATATTAAATTGATAAACGTCAACACTGCACCCGTCTGTTAACAAAATAATTTTATGCTGATCATTAGATGCAGAGCTTTATGATATTACAAGACACAGGCGAGCACATCTCGCCACGCCCTTTTCCTTCAAACAAGTGAGTGCACTAATGAAGCCCGACTAAATATTCATGGAACCAGTCATCGCGCTCGCTCCCAAAACTGGAAGGAAGCATTAACGCACGTAGAGTACCCGCTACAAAAGGAGCAGAGGATGTGCGCCCGTAGCTAACAAATGCCTACACATGACATGACAGAAACAACCAGTACTTAATTGCTAAGACCTCTACGAGAAAACCGAATACATAATTGTTATATAGTTTTGAAGAGTCAGACATTTTATAATAATCGCTTCAGGCAACAACAGGCACATCTTCTACGAATAAATTGATTGTACCCATCCTATTCAGTACTTTTTGCAACGCAAACATACGCTCATAGATAGAGTACAATTCAATCAGTAAATTATCCCTTTATGCTTTTAGTCAATTAAATCTTCATTTTAGTCCGAGGATGTAGTAATAAGTACTTAAACATAATATATGTATAGGGTATATAGGCATATTTGGTAAACAATAAGTACCTAAGTACCTTTATATAGGATATGCACTATCAAACCAAGCCTATAAAGCCGGGATACATTCAGATTGTGGATCTCTCAGTGACTTTTGATACGGTCTTCTCCACTAGCTGTATATAAAACTATTGGTAATGATGTAGATTTAGCTAAAATTTTTCAAAATGCTGTAAATCTGTTCGTTGCACTTTGGCACCGTGTTATTACGCAAACACAAGCCTAAAGCCCAACTATTTAAATTACACACAGAAACACGATCGACTAAGAGTCATGATGCTTTGATCTATGTTGAAAGCCCTAACTTTCTCTGTCAACAAAATAAATGTTTTGGATAACATAGTAGATACAGATTGAAGAGCAGAGGTGGACTCAGAAATAAGCACTCAAGATTGCAAATCAGTACGGAGGTCGCGCGGTCTCGCGCCAGTGACTTGAATGACTCATAAACACCTTGATTTACTGAACGCACCGAAGATTTGTAGTGTATTAATTCCAATGTCGCTGGCCGGAAGATATCCCCGAGCCGCAACACATGTTTGCACTCACCTAAACATTGTTGTTAGTGCGGCCGCGCCGGCTAGGACGCGCAGCGCCTCGACAGCCCGGCGCGCGACGCGACGCGCTGCGCCACCAACATCACCAAACATTAAATCACGGGTGGCACTGGCACGAGCTATCCTGATCAACATAAAAACTCTTATCTTTATTATCTCATTGAAAAACGAACGCGAGTAGGTAATACATCTATAAAAGTGACAATATTTATGACCATGATTTATGGATGAAATATTTTTACGTGTCGTATTTTTGTGTAATCCATCGTAAATTGTTTTACACACATGCCTCGAATCGTTTACAAGATATCATAACACAGGTGATAGAATCGACGTAGGTAATACGACAAACCATAAAATTGAACAATCCTTTATTTCTTATCTTTACAAGGTAGGTAGGTAACTAATCCCAATATGTTAAACTAAGTATTAACTTTACTAGTGATTATGTATTTATTTTATATAAAACTGAAACATAGCTAATATGAAAAAAAAAACCTAAAAGCTTTTTTAATTTTAGTTACACAATAGTTAATAAAACACATAAAAAATATGAATGCCTGTCAAATAATGTGTACGCAAAAAATCACAATCAAAATGGAATGTGGTTGAGGTGAGCAACCCTAAAGCTCACATACTAAATTGGAACGTAATGCTCGTATTAATTTTATTGCTATTATAGAGCAAGCCGCAAATCAACGATTGTAAAAGCAAACTTTGTAAAGGGTTGCAGGTCTGGTCTGCACACTCACAGGCACGGTGTATACTCACATGCACTTGATTCTTGCATTGGATAATCTGAATTTAATATGTACCATGACTTGAAGAGTCTTTTCTAAAATAGTAAGTACTGCTCGTATTGTAAAAAAAAAACTTTTCACAAAAATATACAACCGACTTCAATGTAAAAATAAAACTCAAAAGTGTGACATAATTTTATTCGAAAGGTTGTATTTTTTTAATTTTATTTTTATTTTACACTTTTTAGACAAAACTAAAAAGTATCCATCAATCAAATAAACATTGTGCAATAATCCAATAATCCGAAACACGGTTGGTTTAAATTGTTTTACTACAAAGTTCCATTGCTTACCATCCGGCTTCATCATCAGATCTGTTCGATATGTTCCCCCTTTTAGTTCAGTTAGACATCGTTTACACATATAACAAAGTAATTTTATTTGTTACAACAGTTCTGCTGTTATCCTGTGAGGAGTTCCGTTCCATATCTTCGAAGTTTATTATCAGATTATAACAAAATTTCTATGAGACTAACTCGAAAGACCTTTTGATCAAAAAAATAATTTTCATAATCGGTTAACAATTGACTGAGAAATCGGTGAATACACCGTTAAAATTTGGTCGTTTTAATTCCGTGGAGGGTCAATTCGGTACATGAAATACTATCGATTTGTAAAGAGAAAATTAAAAAATAAAGTACTTTTTTTTTAAACTCGAATTAATTTACGCATGTACGAAATTAATTTCTTTAAGTTATAAGTTTACGGTGTATACATAAAAAAAATACAGCTGAACAGCTTTTGAAGTCGGTTAAAAAAAGTCTGCTTTTATAAGTAATTTGTATGTAATTTATAAGTAATTTATTTGTACTTACTAAGATATAAATTAGTCTATCTTCGTTGATGAACTACGTACTAACAAACTGTAGCGTTCAACAACTAATAAAGGCACCAGATGCCCTCCTAAATTTTGCAGAGCCTGATTTATAGGATTATAATTATACATGAAACTACTTGCCGTACATTGCGTTTACGAGCAACATAATTTGTAAGTTAATGTAATAAATGTTTAAATTACTTAACGTTCGTTAAGTAACACACAGAACAAACAAGCACGGCGATTTAGTTGGTGTAAGTAGCAGTGTTCTCCCGTCATAACATTTTACTGCAGCTCGTGAAATCTAGTCGACAATCTACGTACAGCACATTACCATACCTAAAATAACCTCGTGAATGATGCAATGTTTTCTCTTTGTGCAGCGTTGCATCTCAAGCTCAGTATCCACATGTGACGTGACGTAACGGTCTTACGTTAAATATCAATGAATGCGTAGTCGCATCTCTTCCACGAATAAAAATAAGCATAAATTAATATACATATTTTCCCTTTAATAACTGTGTGATACATTGTGATCGATGGTCCTCTTATATCACAAACGCCTGTAATTATTCAGATGAAATCGGACAGTTAAGTCATTATGGTGTGACTAATATGCCTGTGGAAATCTGCGGCCGCACAAATTATAACATGGCGTAGTGAGCAGTGTGACATGTGGTATATAAATACCAATGGTGAAGGTCCCTATAAGTTAGACATTCGTTAGTTTCTGTCGATGGCTTCGTTCGATATTAGAATATTTGTTAGTTATTCAAAAATATTCGCCCTCGTTATTGACTGTAGCAGCGGCGTGAGCTATTATTGCCAGTTGCTCGAGGAATTCAGTTATAGCGCTATTGATCGACATCTATTTGGGTTTCCAACCTAAGAACAGAGCAAACACCCATTATTATATTAGCGTGTAATAAAAACGAGTCGTGAACTCTGTCCGTCGCAGTTTAGTTACACCGTTATAAAGATCACGTCAGTCGTCCTACAAAGCCCAAGTTTAAACTATATTGAGATAGAAAACTTTCTAAATTTTCTAAATTATTGATTTTTCATGACAGCATTGTGGTGAGCCTAAATTATTACCGAATAAACGCTTATGGTTATTATAGTTATTAGCTTAACTATGAGTTTTTGTTTTTCTACGCACTTGAAGAAGAGTATCAATGAAAAACATTTGACATTGCAAGAAACCTGATCGAAACATTTTCAGAGCAGTAGCAGAATATTCCACGACAGGTTCATATTATAAATTAGGATAAAAGGACTCCAACCTTAAATATAGTTCGGAGTGTTGGTAGTATTGTCACTATTAAAATGACGAAGGGATGATTTTTACGAGTGTCAATAGGCATTAAGTGCGGGGCTCGCCATGTTTATAGAGCCGTAGATTCAGATTAGGTGCCATTAGTTCGCCGCGACTGGACGCCGCTCGTACGGCCCGTGTCATTAGCGTCCATAGCAAACAACATTACCACGATAATAGCTCACGAGACCGGTTCTTATCGAGCTATTGATAAAGCTTTTTTATATCGACTAATTTATTTTGCAAAAGATTTGGATTACACGGTGAAGATTGTTGTTAAAAATAGTCGAGTGCGTAGAGATGTAAAGAAATATTTGTTCAGGATTATTGTTTATACAGTACAGAGGCCCAAGTCTGCTATTTTTGGAAATTCGACATTCCAACACAATCCCATTGTCATTTTGGTATAAAGTTCTTAATCTGCTAAATCATAATGGCCGATCATTGGTCGGTTATTAGTCTCGTAAACGAATGGTGGTGGAATGACTTTGTCGTATTCAGACAAATCTACTGGTAAGTCACAAATCAAAGAAACTGACCAAATTTTAGCACCCCATAAGTTAGAAATTCATTTGTCATTATGTACGAGATTACCATTTCTTTCAATGGTGTGTTAGTGATTGACTGTTGGAAAGTCATAGTGACGCCATTATATTAGTAGATTACCAAACTTGTCAAAATCAAACATGATGAAATCAATGATAGACACTATTGTAATAGCAGACTTGAGGCCCAGTAGTCTAAATTGATTGGCAAATATCTCACCGTTCTAATAACTTCCTTGTTCATATTTATAAACTTAACAATTAACTAAAAGTCACCCGAAGATAAACAACAAACTCTGATCTAGCTAACGTTTGTGTGATGAAAGTGTTTACTTTTTAGAGCTGTTGAAGAATCGATTATCGCTGAACTGAAACATAACAGTAACTATGAATGATACTGCGCCATTCAAGTGTTATAAATACGAAAAGAAAACCACTAAGACTAAGCGCGCACTGGGAATTTTTCACAGCGATAAATTTTGCGACAATTTTACGTGCAGTAAAAAAAATATAATCAGCAAACGCCTGTATTTACTACAGCATATCATCATCATCATCATCATTTCAGCCAAAAGACGTCCACTGTTGGGCATAGGCCTCCCCCAAGCGTCGCCTCAATGGCCGGTCCTGTGCGTCTCGCATCCATCGGACTCCAGCGACCCTGACCAGGTCATCGGTCCACCTTGTGGGAGGCCTTCCAACGCTGCGTCTTCCGGTACGCGGCCGCCACTCCAGAACCTTTCCGGTGCCGGTTTCCTCACGAAGTTTTCCCTCACCGTTTTGAGAGCAGTGGTGATGAAATATATTACACAAAGTAATGCGCCAGGCTAGGTTTGAACCCGTGACCTACGACTCGTAAGTCGGGGCCGCTACCACTCGGCCACCACGCATTTCACTGCGCTTTTCACAGCGTGATGAAAACTTCGTAGTGCGCGCCTGTTCTCAACAAACAGTAAACAATTTTCTTGAAGACAAGAAAACTCGTCGTACCACTGAGTTACAAGTACTCGAATGTCAGGAGAAAGCGCAGAGTGTCAGCCGCGAACCCGACACGTGTCGTAGTTGTTAATTAGTGTAGGGTGTCGGGAGCGACCGCCACCGCAGCCTGCAACGGTTACCTGCGGCGGCCGGCGGCCGGCGGCCACGCCGGAACGAAACACGACACCGCAACTTTACGGAGATCACATGCCGATCACTCACACGTTTCCTGAAACTTTCCGAAAATTTTCCTTCTTCCCCCTGGCTTGTTTGCATAACACTTATATAACACCCACTTTTGACTGAAAAGAAAGAAAGAGAAAAAAATTAAATTATTTGATCTAGATGCACTCAATAGAAATAGAAAACTAAAACTTAATTAAATTACAGTATCGTGTACCTCATGGATTTGTTAAATAGGCAAATATATAATATGAGGGTGGTGGAATACTATGTAGTTAGATATATAGCCAAGCAAGTTACGGTTAGACCGGGACCAAAAGTTTAGTTTAAAAAGTGATCAAAACAAGGCCGAAGCTCCAAGTCGGCTACTTGAAGCTTTCTTTGACTTTGACATGAATGGAAGCGTTTACAATTCCTCAAAGATTTTGATTTGAAATTTGTTATCCATTTTTTTTTACTGCATGGAGGAGGACGAGGCAAATCACTGTTTAGATGGTAATCCGCACACAACACTAAAAGTTAACTTGATTGTGTA
The DNA here is from genome assembly GCA_958295575.1 of Leucania comma. Lineage (NCBI taxonomy): Eukaryota > Metazoa > Arthropoda > Insecta > Lepidoptera > Noctuidae > Leucania > Leucania comma. The sequence continues at coordinate 13,530,578 of OY282468.1, forward strand.
AGCTCACTTATGCTTAGTTAATTTTCATCAGAACATATTTTAAAATTAATGATAGGTATACACAAATGAGTTATGATTAGATATCTATAAGTTCTTTTGTGTTAAAAGCGTGTATCGTGTTAAGTAACGAAGTTGGCTAAGTCACGCTCAACTTTATCGATACGGCATCGCAAAACTGACGTAACTGCAAAACAATCATGTTTCGATTGTGAAGAAGACGTACCAAAGAAATCACTGAAGCTGTTTACTTGTGTTTGTGGATGGTATTCCATAGAGACTGACTGCCTCGTTGATCACTGAGCGTGGGATCCTGGGTTCGATATCCGAATCGGGTAAATTACTATAAGATTTTTCCATTAGGTTTTACTCTGTAGCTTCTCGACGATTGGAAGTTGTCGAATGACACCCCCGTGCCTCGGGAAGCACGTAAAACTGCTGGTCCTGCGCCTGAACTCTGTCCGGTTGTGTCGGACAGCCATCCCATCGAACTACGAGAGTGAAGGAACAGAGAGTGCATCTGTGTTTGCGCACATAATTGTGCATCAAAATATCTCCTGCGTACTTGCCTAATCCCTATTGAGATTGTATGACCACCGTGACCGAAATAGGGTCGAGGATTATTCTATACAGGTTCATGTTTTGTTTAACCTATGCTGTTCCTCCGCTGGACAAAGGCAGACAGACAGTGTTGAATGGAAAATCATGGACAGGGCCCTAAGGTCGACTGGTAGAAAATGCCTAAGGCATTAAGTCCGCCTTTGTACAGTGTTATGTGCATAAAGTTTTAAATAAAAAATGTAACTTTCCATTAAGCGCTTTTTGTTGCCACTTAATTAAACACTTATTTAGTATAATTTATTTTTGTCACTTCTCTTAAAACATACTACAGAATACGGTATATTTTAAAATCAATAATTTGTTAACCATCCACTAAGACGTACTGGACTTGTATGGTGGATAACCGTCAGCTCCTTCTTCTTCAGAAAGACCTGTATCGATGAAGGAAGGCATCGCAGGAACGGGATTGGTTTTTAGTCAGTAAGAGTCTGACACTATCTCCCGTTCTGTCCAACGTTGAGAAATGTCATTGGATGATTTTAACCACCACCAAAAAAGAAAAAGTGGGAAAATGAAAAAACGGTTTATTTGCTATTTGTCATCTAAAAAAGTTCTTCATTCATTCTCATTGTTCGATTCGCTCGAATAGATCCATCTATTCGTTTCAGTTTATACTTATTGATTATTTCATACCACTACGTCGGTTAACTTTGTGTAATTGATTTAGAATTGAGTTTTCTTGTATTGTACAGGGTGAACTTGATACAACTATGACAAAGCGTCTATGAAGTAAAGCACACAGCGAACTTGTAAGTAAATAAAGGGTATTTTTCTATATTGTTTGTACATTTATTTGGGTACATTTTTTAGGTTGGATATCATCCAATGAACGCTCTGCGGGCTCAGGGCGGGAGGGTGTTACATACTTTTACAAGCTAAAACCCACTCCTATGTTCCTTTTTTGCCTTGCGTTCCAGGGATACGTTAGGTACATGTACGTTGTAGATATTGCATCAACTACATAACATTATATTAGAGTCGTAGGTACCTAAATTAAATCATTGATTTGAATTGAACATTGTAAAACGTTTGACTGATAGCTCTATTTATATACTTAGATTCGATATCTATTGTGTACTAAATACACAAAATAAAAAAAGCAACAACGGTTTTGTACGTCTTCTATAACCAAATTCAGAGCTCCGAACTAAAGACATCAACGACATCAAAAAATTTAACGATCAAAAACAAGTACGGAAATAATATTTCACTAGCCGTTATAACAATTTGTCTGGAATTGTTATAAAAAATATCTAGTCCACTTTGTGTTACGAACTTACGATGCTAGTCCATTTCCCACATAGTTGGAGGTCCGCACTAGAAGAAATCGAAGGTGGTTCGGCATAAATCGTGGGAAGATCTACATAGTTAGCCGGCGCGGGATCGGGTCGGCGCGTGTTGCTGCGCCCGCGCCGCTCGGGGTGAACGTCTCACTTAACTGTTGTGTGCACCTGAGCACCGCAACACGCCGCCAAGCCCGCCGCTACTTACAACCCACCACTACGCGTTAATCCATCATCATTTAAGAGGTCCTAATTTCTTTAATTATGTCAAGTAGCTGTCCTATCTTAGAACCTCATCATAAATGATGGTTCATTTGAATCACAGGTTGTAGATATTGTCGTGCAATTTGAAATAAGGCCTGCAGAGGTTAAACGTTAACGTATTCTTATTTTAGAGGGCAGCAGTAGCCGACCGCAGATTAAGAGGGTTTCATTGATTACTATGACACGTAAGAAGTTGAAAATGACTGAATTGCAACACATTAAACTCTATCAAAGCCGTAGGATCTGCCCTCTTGGTTCAGCGTCCAAAATTTTATAAATAATGATGCTTACAAATATTATAAAGTGTAACACCATTTGAATCTGTAGCACCACGATATCTACGCATCGAACAAGGTGATAAATCCTACGTTAGATAGATATGTATCGAAAAATTACCTTCGCTGGGCCGGCGTCGGCGCGGTACCGGCACAACAATCGAACATCGGCGCTTTCAAGACGTCATTCCACAAATACTTGGAACAAATATTTTTATAATGAGCATACGTTACGTGTTTCCTATAAATACTGGCAATTCTATACATAACAGGTCGTAGGTATGTGAAGCAGTGTGGAGATCAAAACTCGACTGTGAATGTAGGCTATCGGCGAGCATAAACAACACGACTCTTTGTCTCACTTCTTAGAAACTCTAACGAAATAAAATCAGAATACCAGCTTTTTTACAATGTTGCTATAGACAAAGCTTATTCGCCTGTCAGCGTCCCAAATTAATAGATGTTATTAATTTTAACATAAATGTTAATTGGTTATTTTCTGTTTAGACGCTCAAAATTATTATCGTTGCGACATTTTACGATGAATAGAAACAAAGTGTTTTGAAAGCTTGTTTTGAAGGACTTATCCTTACAGACCTTATGAATATATCTATTATAAAAATGATTGAAAATGAAATACAATTAAATAATCCACCACTACTTTAGCTTGAGGCTAAAATAATAACAGCTGCAAGGGTCAATCTCCAGGGTTAAGCAACGTTTGCTGAGGGTGGTCTGCGGATGGGTAACCAGATTAACATTCTGAGAATCCGTGCCTCGGAAAGCACGGTCCCAGTTATCATATGTAGATGTTTATAATAGCCAGGACATAGTTATATTCAGCTGCAGACCGGTGCCGGTTAGACTGGAAGCCAACACCAACATAATTGGGCACAAGCTAGGCAGATCGATTCATGACCAATTTAAGTGATACCTTGGCCCCCCTCACAACTTAGGTTCTACAAGTCATAGACGCAGACACCTGAAAGGAACCCTAAAACCTAGTAAGTAAAACATTTGCACAGAAACTATCCGTGGGTAACATTCGCTGGTTTTGGAACAAAACATCATAAAGTATAGATTGCGCAAGCACAAGCTTCGTAACGCCACCATCTACAGACACAACACACGTTCGTACTCAAGGCTAATTCCTAAAAACGAAGCAATGTAGGTAAAGCATGCAAATGAAGTGAATTGTAGATCGATTGAAAATAGATCGTGTGTCAGCGATCGGGAGGCTTCGGGGCATGATCATCGGTCCACGAGCGCACGCGCACGATCCTACCGCGGCCCCCGGCCCCCTGCCTCCGCCCCGCCCCCGGCGACACTCACTCTCTGAACACAACACAACCTTACATTCCCAACTATTCTGCTAAAGTTCCCGCAAAAAATATCAGTCCAGTTATAAACTGTAGTAGCCACCTGCCGTGACGATTGGTGTCATTTTGATGTATTGATGGAATGATTTGCGCCATTGCGGAGTTGAACGAACAAAATTTAAATAGTTTACTATTTGTGTTAGAATAGGAAACGACAAAGCAAAACCCTTTTACCAAATAGATCATCAGAATGATTGTCATCGGACATAATTTGAATATAATAAAAATTAGGCGGAAAACAAAACCATGAAAATAAGTTATTTCCACAACGTTGTTAGAAACCAAAAACATACATAAAGCCATAAACGGCCACCACTCTGTCAATTGACGCTTTTGGACAGCACGGTTTATTGGTGAAAGTGCATTTTAAAAACAGAAAATAAAACGATTTCCCACTGACCTTACCTATTGTTCGTGAAACAAAGGAGATCGAAGTAACTGCTGTATAAACAAGCAATTAATGATTTCTAAAGTAATAATTTACGTTTCAAAGTTGTGGACATCTCATTAAAAGAAATTTGTTGCCTTACAGACACATAGCTTTGCGATTTTATCGTCTGTTTCATAGAATTATCATTAGCAAATGAATAAATTGATAGAAAATCTAGATAAAATGGTAGAAAAGATAAATGTTGTACGCTTAAGTAGGTATTCAGAATCAAAACACATTTCCTACTTTAGTACATTTCATGGAACAATCTCTGCGCACATCATGCAATGGTAGGTAGAGACGTAAACAAATCAATGTAATATCTGATATTGATATTACGAATCAGCTTTAACATGAAGTTGAGGCCAATAAATCTCCGCCACCTTAGCGGCTTGACATTGAATTATGGAAACACAAGGCGCCAGTAGAATAGGTAAACCGTAAGTACAACATTATGATGAAACGTAATTGCCTATTTCATCCAAATGTCCGTCTAAGGTGTCCGAATGTAATTACCAAAAGTCAGAATGGTCCCGCCCACGAGTGCTCTCACGCGCCGTGACCTCACCTCACTGACAACCTGCTCACAAAAGCAAATTACACCACTATATTTAGTGGTCTGCTTTTTCACTATTATCTTTATTATAGGTTTGTAACGTAATGGCTCATTTTTGTTTATATTGCCAATATACACGTACGGTTAAGTTTTATCGATTAGTTTGCTCAGCGACTCCGCCACGCTGCCCATAAACAGTCCATTATGTTTAAATCTTTTTTACAAATAAGCTTAGAGAAGCATATTAACGTAAGTACTTATAGAGCTTTTGTTCCTTGGAACTCAGAATATTACAACCGCGCATACAATCTTTGCTCATGTGGCACTGGGTAGACGTCTCATCTTAATTATAACAGTGAAGCAGTTTGTCACGAGGGTCGTCTCTATTTAAATATTATCATACATGCATTCCCGGAATGGGAGATCTCACATAAAGCAAATGTTCCGAGTGGATGGAGCGCGTAACTCCGGCAGAGTGACAAGACAATCATTGTAGTGCGCCAGTGTACGACGCGCGCGTATATCTACCTAGACAAATTTACGTTTGCGCCCATGATAGACAAACAATTCAACTACAAACCTTGCTATTCATTCCTCTTGGTATTCTCCAATAAAACTTCATTTGTCGAAATACTAGCACATTTATTTCTAAGCAAATTGATTATACAGATGCTAAAGATAAAACAAACCATGCTTCTATAAGGTATCTATTGAAAATGGACGACATCATTCAAGTAACTATTGAGTATTGGAATCAGTAAAATTCACTAGCTCATAGATAAAAGCATGGCCTTACCTATAAGTAAACCGTTGTACCTAAATTCGATTCACTTGGAAATTTAATAAGTAGTACATTGTTTGAGTCGCGCCCGCTCCGCTCCGCTCAGTTCCATCAATTAGAGTGAGCATTTAATCGGATAATGATGACAGATACCTAATAATCTCGAGACCGTTAAAATATTTTAAGCGTTTTAAAATAATAATGGCTGACATTAGTCTCTGCTAGAAGCGAATTATTATTTATTATAATACTTTACGTCTTTTAATCTTCTGGCTTCATGCAGCGTGAACTATTTAACATTCGAAAGTATTAATTTTTATGACGATGTGCGAAAGAAATAAATGTCTTCACGAAAATAAAAACGAGAGTCATTAAAATCGTATTTGCATACATCCTGGATTATGAAATGCTCATTACATACGTGTAGTAAGAATTGAGATACTTCATAACAAGTTACATATACACGCAGGTAACTACTGATCAAATATGCGGTAAGTGGCATTTAAAGTTTACAACTATCAAACATTTACGTACGCTACACCGTTTAGATATTTTCTTTTTAATAACAACCCTAACAATAAAGATCAACTAATGGCAACCTAAAAACACCGGCCATTTACTTTTTAGATCACAGCTTAAAACATCACGACATTGTCTCGATTGAAAAGTAGATGGTATCATTGGAACAGTGAGTGGTGCGGAGTGCGGAGCGCGCAGCTCCCGCGCCTGCGCGGTGCGCCACGTCCGCGTCCGCGCCCGCGACCGACAAGTGAACGCAATCACTAATTGAATCAGTCGCTAGTCATCGCCACCGGTATGCACCATGTAGGGCCTCCATCTCTGTTCCTAAATACAGGACATTCGGGGACAGTACCATGCCCGTGACTTATATCACACTAACCACAATCTTGTTTGTAAGTAATAAGATTTAAAAAATCAACAGTGTTAATATTAATTAATAAGTTGGAATCGCTGCTAAACACATATTATTAAGATTACTGTATTAGAGCAACTTATTCCCATAGCTGAAACTGTTAACATTTTAAGCATCGATTAAGGATGTACCTCAGACTCACGCCATTCAAATAGCCCTGCCTCAAAAAGTCGATGCACTAATCAGTTAAAAATAAAAAGTTGAATTAAGATATTCGGAAAACAGCTGATTAGAAGCAAAGTTTACTACAACGTGCTTTATCTACAAAGTTGTCATAATAAAGACGAGAAATTAACCAAACTAGAGTGCTACGAGTCTACGACGCGCTACGCGTGAACCGGGAACACTAACGTTTTCTGTTTATTTTTTCTTCTGAAATAAAATATTCTAGAACTATGTTAAAAAAGTACAAACATTACTCTGCATGGTACATCTACTTATGTTTTAGATTTGTAGTATGTATCTACTTTATTTTAATCGATTTTACGTAAATGCTACGAAAGCTACAAAAAGTCGTAGCCGTCATGCACTCGTAGATTCCTCGCTCGTTCATATTCGGGCAATGTCTAAATAATAACGAACGCGTGGTAACTACAGCTTGACATCACTTTCAGTTGACGAAATTATGATTTCTTCCGCGTTATCACACTAACAGATTTCGAAGAATCTCCGATGAAACCGCGATATCACCGACAATGCGTGGCTACGAGTGCTCAAGTAGCAACCCATAGCGTCCTGATAAGCAACTATGAGCATCTTAAGTACAATCTCATCAGATGGCAATATAACGCTTCAGTTAAGTTCAGAGACAGTTTCTAAATCTGCGATGGCTGCAATGTAATTGGTTATTAATTACTTGTTTCTATGCTAATCAATGTTGCAGATGCAGAGTGTGTCACTCACACATTGTGAGCGTCATCATAACTCTGACACAACATAGTCTCTATTTATAGACACTTGTTACTCGGTACTTTTCTTCGTCTTATTGACCCCCTCAAGTTCGCTTGAAGTGCCACCCACCGATAAAACCATCACTACGCTTTAATAATAAAAGAGAATTTCTTGTTTAGGCGCCTACAAAACCTATAGGTTCTATTCTATTTGAAAAGTTAACGGTTTCATTCTGTAAAAGTTTAGTCATTCATATGTCTACTAACAATTTAATTTCTGTCACTTTTCGAAAGCAAAATTACCATACCGCACCTACACATCATTGACTTGATAAGTAGATAGTACCGACACGCGCGTGGATTTGTTACAAGCCGTTGATAATTATTATTGGCCGACAAATCTTCACTTAAGGGAACCGTTACTCGTGTTTTGTTGCAGTGAAAACATTCATTACTTCATTTGCATACAATGGTCTGGTGCCAAAAAATATTGGAGTGTAAACGCTTACCACGAACGCTTTTATGAAAGTTCTCTTTAGATTTATTATTATGAATAAGTATATGCATACAGCACATTGTGACAATGTAGGAGATACTAGTTATATGTATGTGACAGTAGGCTGTACTGTACACTGTGCGTGCATGCCTAGCACGGGTACGTATGTATACTTCGTTGAGGTATAACAAAGATTAATGGAGCTACCGCACTCGCTTGACATCCGTGCCGTTTGTTCTGACAAGATTTTAATAGTGGATGATATCGATCAACTGATCTATTAAAGACATAAACTATGTATTTATAATACAGGGATGTTTTTTCGTCTTTACCAATAAAGGTAATATAATATTGTTAAATACTGAAGCTATTATATATTCATAACATTAAATTGAAATCCTTCTAGTCTCTGTGTGAATCTTTGAAAAAATTATGAAAATTGTAAAGCAGTAAACATGTTTATTTGATATATTATGATCGAGATATCACGTTGAAGTCAAGACGTATATCTTAAGAATGTAACTTGATTAAATCCGAGTACAGAGTATACATTCGCAATACAATATATTAAACAGGTCTACACGATGGCCCATTCACATTTGGACCTGCTAATAATTCATATAAAAAATAAACCGTAATTAAATCGGCCATTGTGATTCCTACGTGCGTATGCAAATGTACTTTTTATTATCTGGTTCAGATGCAATGAATATGGAAACAGATTCATTGTATTACTACCGGAAGAGGAATAAAATGCCTACAACATTGTCCAAAACCTGCATAAAAAGATTCGTACATTACCAGGATGCCTTGATTCACAAATATATGCTCTTTGAATATTGCAACATCACATGAATGTAGAGAATGATTGGATTTATAAAAAGAGAAGCCATCTCCATAGTTGGCGAGCCGTCTCGTAGGACTTTCGAGAGTTCGATCTGGTGATGGTCGATAAACATATTTCGGCGCGGAGCTCTCTTGACGCAGATAGAGTGAACTAACGGAGCTTTTGTAAACGCAATTGTTTTAGACTATTAATTGTAACGATAGTGGCACGAACAATACACGCACTAAGTAACAATGAAACCGGAAAAATCTTTGCACTGATGTAAGGTTTGGCCTCTTAAACGTCTCAGCATACGATAAATTATGGCTACGCGTCGTGTCTCTCGCTACGTAGTTATTAAAGTATATTTCATATACATGTACAGTGGTTGAGGTAATTTGTTAAGGTGAGCGAGATTTGACACAGTTTTTCTATGATCGTCACCAAATCAGACTTACCTTTTTAACAAATACAATGACGGTTTCAGGAGAATACCACTTTCATAAATTGCATTCTGATTCAGCAAACACCTGTAGGCGCACAACTTTCATAATATGCAACTTCATAAAATTTACGCAAAGTAAATGACAACTTTCACTGTGACATGTGACATTACTTGAGCAATTGAGCATCCTTTTTGAAAGAATCGCGTCGGTTGAATAAGCTTTTATGTCCGTCATAAAGGCATAACAGCAAGTATTGTAGGCCGTGTGTGTATATGTGCTATATCGTTAAAGATTAGGAGTGTGGGGCGCAATGATTCGGATTCGCGGGCGGAAACGGGCGCGCCCACGCGCAGGTCAGAGCAGTGACCCCGGAGCTCACCTCGCGCGCGGCGGCGCGGGCACCAGCGCGCTGCAGCCTGCACTCTGCAGCCTCATTGTTCCACCTCCCGACCTATGGCGAGAGCTGCTTGTTACGTGTCTAACTCGACATGTTACATTAACAAGTAGCGAACTCTTATTAAGCTACCTGCCACATTAATCACCCGCATTATCCGTTGTTTCCAATTTTTTTTACTAAAATGCGTTTTATGTGGTATCTAATTACCCACTGTATTCATTATATTATAGATCTACTTAACTAAATTATAAAACTTAATCATATTAATTAATTACATAGTAATCTTGTGTGCCATCCCTCCACCCGCTGTGTAGGTTGATATTTCTATTAATAATAATTATATTTATATGAAAAAGACCTAATAGAATATTCAATTTAGTTACTAACGAGGACAATAAATTTTACTAGTACCGAATGGACTGAACTAAAAGCCATAGGCACATATTTATTGTCTTGAGTTATTCGGTGGTTCGCACTGTCATCTACGTGCGTCCCAGTCATTCCATATTCATAAGTCGTTGAGTAAATCAGCTGCACAATGTCCGTCCACGTCCCGCGTCGCGCCGGCTTAGTAGATTGGAAATTGCAACATTAGTATCCTACAGTTCACACACACACATCGTACAAACAGATACATCTATGCACTCTCTTCAGTCATATTTACGTTTAATATGTTGTAAATTAAAGAAACCGATTCGATTCCATCTGAGTAGGTTTACAATACCAAGATCGCACGATATGAAGCGGTTAATTTACTTTAGTAATTAGAAACAGCAATAGGGCAGACCGCCCATCACTGCACAAATTACACCTGCGTTACTAATACGTCTGGCATGGATATGTTCTCTCTCGCAAGTAATTCTTTCTCCTAAGCGTGCTCAAATTGTATTTATTACCACCATCTGTCACTGTGGTAATGACTGCCGCGTGATACCTGCTCGAGTGCTCGCCGCATCAAACAATCAATTAGTTTCTTTAAGAAACATCACCTTAATGATGTTAACAAAAAAACCTTACCGGGTAAAATACGTATTTCGCTGAAATTTTAATAATACATAGTTACTTATCATTACTCTTGGGAGAAATGGAAGGAATAAGGGCCAATTTAACCGTTACATCATAAATTCGTTTACTTCGAGCAAAAATCTCTTACATATAAACATCGAACTGCGTAAACCGGAGCATTACAATCAATATTTTCGTTTAAGCTACAGTTCGGATCTTGATTTATGGATGTGCGGTTTAAACCTGCGCCTGCGGTATTATTAACAAGTTGTAAATCATTGATCGGAATTAAGACCACGTTCGGCTGACTGTTCAGGATTTGTTGACGAACTCGATTATAATGGCTGAAATGTGTTACTATCTTAAATTAGTGATCTGATATACTCTTATACCTATAATTAAAGATTTCAAAAATAATTTAATCTGTATAAAAAAGTTAAGAAGAAAGTCCTTAAGAAACATCAAAAAGGCGCTTAAACTCTTCAAAATTTCAAAAAATACACCACACTGAACATACAAAAAAAAAATTAGAATTGTAAAAAAATAAAATAAAAGAATGTTTAAAATTAGCTGTTTTTGAGAGATTTGAACAATTATTTTTTTCACTAAAATAAGGATAGTTTTGCAAATATCTCGCAGTGAAACTGTTGGCACATCTATTTAGGTTCTTAATTTTTTTTAATATAATTTTGTGCGGTGTATTTTAAAAAAATTTGGAAACGTTAAGAGGTGTTTCTTAAGGACTCTCCCCTTAACTCATTATACTATATTAATATTGTCATAGTTTTAAGCATTTCTTCCTGAATTAAGAAATTAGGATATTAAAAGAGCATCGCTGAAATATTCTTCTTATTTTTTTTATTATACACAAAAATATTACATACAGTACTTTTACAATTAAAGTACAAAGGCGAGCTTTCAGTAATGAGTTTTCTGCAACAAACCTTTAATTTGTAGAAAGAGAACATATTAGAGGGAGGATCCAGTGCACAATATGCATTTAGTGCAATTACATTATTGTCATAACATTAAAGCTTCAAAAAACTGAAATGTTACCCACAAGTGGCGCTATTGCAAACAAGGTAAGGAATATTTATATTATGTAGTTGGAAACATGATGTGAAAATTACGAGTGCTCCCAGCACTAAACAATTGTGTTTGATCTGTTCAACTTATTTATGTTTGTGTCCATATAATTTAATGGCATTGCTGTGTTGGTGCCTATTTACCGTCCTTGCATGTCTCAATTGATTCAACTACGTTTTATTATGAAGCTGTAAATTCACTAAATCAATTATTTACCTACCTACATTTTTTTTCTACGCCCGAGAACTATAAAGCATGAGACACGACCCTAATCAAATTAAAAATGCGAGAAACCTGTTAGTTCGAAAACAGAATAATTTAAGATGACTACTGTTGTTGATTCATCACTATTAAGTTCATGAATTATTAATGCGAACTCCAGGAAACGACAGAATCTTATTTAAATTGTGTTTTGAAGCTGTTTTTTCAGTTTGATACTCGTACGTGTCAAGGCAACCCTCAGTATGTGCATAAACAGGACACTTGGATCTTTATCACTTTGCTTTACTTTTAAAATTTAGAGCATAAATATTCCTTAATTTCAAGTTTGTTGAATTCTACTATAGTTACGTTAACTACAGAGCACTTTATGTTGTCTGTACAGCAAAATTAGACATTACAAGATACAAAACACCTTCAATTGTATAGGTAACTTTGAACAAAACTTACCCACATTGAACCAAATAAATATAAGACAAACATACGAAATCAGCAATGATTGTTGCAGCTATATTGGAGAGCGAACGTTATGGGACACGCGGCGGTGGTGGGCGGCAGGCGCAAATGCATCACGCGCGATAATGAACCAGCTCGTGTGCACGACTCGGCTGCGCACTCACACGTAATCCACTATCCTCACCCGAGTCGTGCTCACTGCTCACCCGCTACAGCGTTACCTTATAAAACAACCCTCCACTGATATTTGGTTGAACTACACCTTACAAGCATAGTAGATACTATCACCGATTGTTTGGCTTGTTACTATTATAACTCAGTACTTCGAACACTCAAGGTTAGGTGTACCTATTTAATGAAACATAAAGTCAAATGAAATCAATCAAATCGATACCTACTGTGACTTTTTAACAATTGTTTCTATTAAAATCGTAACAATTGTAAATCAAGATTAAAGTTGCTAACTCAGTTGCAAAAATAGGTAGCATGTTATTATAACGTCGTGCGCTACCTACAGTATCTATTAATCCTAGTATTTTAATATTACTCAGAATTATTTATTTATAATAGCCCATTCCACATTTTACTCGACCAACTATCTCTAGTACATTTTATTGTATCCATATTTCCACATGGTAAACCATAGTACCTGTTTAATGCATTTCCAGGACAAAGTTGCAGTGAAAATGGACGCCATTTGTGAACAAGACAGGATCTCGGATTTCTTAAACTGGCACCTCCCACGTGGTGTCTTGTGCCCTTAACCTTTGCAACGGCCGTATCGCGGTTTATGCGCCTTATAATGCGCTCTCCTTACAGGCTTATATGGCTGCGAGTTTTGTCTAAATTTGGAGCAATAGCTACCACTTCACAATTAAGGAAAAAACTCTTTTAGAAGTACAATATTGTACCGCGTATAAAAACTGCTTCACTGATTTTGTAAGACGAGTATTTTTTAACAATTACAATATTAAAGCGACTGGAGTTGTTTTTTTTTTTCATTAAAACAAACATTGTTGCTTGTCTAGCGAACAGTAGTGGGTCCAAGCCCCACATAATTTTTGTATTTACCTCGTTTAGTGCTACCAGTATAAAAACAGCACAACCAATACAAAGAGACAGGCCGTACCTCTCTTTCATCTGTTCTGTGGTGTACCTACTGGAGTATTTATCACACCGTTTTAATTTAATCTTGGCTTGTAAGTTAATTGCTGATATATATATTTGGAGCACGAATTACCTATACCTAATATAACGCAAAGTTATAATTATAAACCGTAAAATATCAAAATTCTGAGAAAATTCTGCGCTTTGAACGAACTTTGACATTTGCAATAAGTAGGTAAATCAAAGGGTTGGGTTAGGTACGACAAGATAATATTCGATAGTGCGTAATAGGAAACTTGAATAAAGTGTTGAACCTATGGACATTTATTGATAAATCACCAAGTAATTTTACAGGCAATCAATTGCAATAGCGTAGCGCACAAGTGTTCAGAGTTTGATCTCGTATTTAAGTTGAATGCTGCGGCGTTATCTGCGAACGATCCGCGACAATCGCGCACCTGCACTCGCCGAGCCGGCGCCGACGCCGACGCACTTTCAAAAAAGGCTTACGTACGGACATAGTAACACTATCTGTTTGTTTATAACGCGCTCTATTTTCCGATTTGCGTAAACAGGTGTTGGAAACTTACCTACTTTTTGTTCATCGTGTAACTATCTTTTAATGTTAATGTTTAGGTTCTACAGTACCCATCCACAAAACTTTTTGTGAAAACTTATTCTTGTTTCCCATAGACAGTGTGTCGGAAACTTTAAGGTATTTTACCTACACTTGAAAAGAGTTTAGAGATAAATTAATCTTTTCAACTCTTACACAATTAGAAATCAAACACAACTAGTAGTTACAAGTACAGCTTAACTGACATTTCGTTTGAAATCTGTAAAAATGGTTAAAGTAAAATGCTAGTGCCAGGGCAATAGGTAGCGTAGGTAGGTACTTAGGTTTTATGAAATATTTTATTTAGTTGTATCAAGTCTCCCACGCCATTGGATTCAATTATGGAGGAAAGGCAGATAGGTCGGCGCGCGAGTGGTCCGCTCGTGACCCGTAAATTGGAACGGTCCGTCGCACGCCCTTGTCGCGCCTCGGCCACGGCGCGGTAACGGCCGCCGCCGTCCCGCAGCCCGCAGGTCGCAACACAGCCCGATACATATTGTAACGGCATCCAAATCTCCACCGACCGCTACAACACACATCCCATACTACTCTTCACGCACAACCAATTTAGGAGGCCTGCTGCAAGTGTAAACGCTCCTTTTGTGGAGCCCGTTTCTATCGGTAGGTACAGCGATGGATGCATTTTAAGCTCGGATACCGAGAATGAACCAACTAAAGTAATCAAAGTTTATAGTGGTATGAAATAAAAAATAACCCTTCTACATATTATTATAACAAAGACATGTCTGTGGTCGCGAAATACGGTTTGGATTCTACTAACTGTGCAGGCCTCTACTTTCATACTGCCATATTCGTTAAAATCAGTAATGGAATTACCATACCGTGCGGACTTTCTAACTTAACTAAGTAAACTGGTAATACATTTATTAGAGTACTAAGTTAATAAAGTAGGTTAAGTTACTCAGGTATCGGGCAACACTAACAGGTGTGCACGCCGTATTTGGGCCATAATGTCTCAAACAATGGCCGCGGCTGGGACTCGAGCCTTAACAGAAATTCAAATCATAACTATTCTTTATTTAACCGTGTTCAAATTCGTTGCCTCTCATATCTAACGTCTGTAACAGTGTGTTGTATAATGAGAGAATATATCGTACACCTATGTTAGGGAACGTGTAGGTAGTAGATTTCTATTTAATTGTCAACTAAATATTTCCGTTCCCAAAATGGAATCGGTAACGAATTACATCCACAACAAATTGAACTGAGATCACGATGATTCATTTGAACAATAGTATGAATCATCTGACTCGATACTACGTTAAATGAAGCTAAATATCTAACTATTAAGGAATGAAAGAAAATATTATGATTTCCCCCATACTAGTTAAATTGGTAAATCTGTTAAGATGTGCGTAGTACATATATATCGATGGGTTTTTTTTTATGGTAGGTATAATCATCCAATGACAAAACCCGCCCTTGGGCGGAGCGGGAAGTAGTGTCAGACTCTTACTGACTAAAAACCTACACCGTTTCTTCGTTGCCTACCGTGCCGGGGCCGGACCTTCCTTTCGGAAGCTGACCCATGACCCAAGCAGGCTTCGACCCTGCCTGCCTGCAGCTAGCAGGCTGGGCTTCTACGGTTTGCTGACAGCTCGACTTGGGCTCGGTCCGGTCGGTTACCGGACGATCGGACAGCGTGCTACCCATTGCACGCCGTCCGCAAGCCCGATACATATCGATGGTTACGATCTGCTCGTTTGGATTGATTTCCCGAAAGAAATAGTACAAATGATCTTTATCAGCCATCATAACGTTGGCAATTGGCACCTATAGATAGGTTGTGATACAGAATTATTGTACATAAAATAGGTACATACCTTGTTAGGTATGTATGTTAAGATGTGCGTAGTACATATATATCGATGGGTTTTTTTTTTATGGTAGGTATAATCATCCAATGACAAAACCCGCCCTTGGGCGGTAAAATAGGTACATACCTTGTTAGGTATGTACCTATTTGTTAATAACAAGCCATTTCCCCAACATTACCGAAAACCACATATAACTGGGCATCGGCCCTATTGGTTCTTTATGTCGTTGCTTGCATCTCTTTGAGACGCGCACGGAACACTGTGCGCCGTAAAAGACTCGGTGGGCTCGGTCCTTACCGGGTGACCGGACGGCGAGCTACCCTTTCCGCCGGTGGTCATGGAGTGCCCAGCGCTGGGTTGCGACAGTCGCTGTCTCTTAAAGGCAGTATCCTTCATGGCACTATAATGTCGGAAATCAACTAAGTATCTTCTTAGGCTTTAGCTAAAAGCAAACATTATTAAAAATAATTGACCTTGGTTTTTTCGTAAGATGCACTATAAAATGTCTAAAACAAATCTTACAAAAATATAAGATTGTAACACAATGTACGTATGTGAGGCAGCAAGGCAGCAACAAGACAGAGCTATCACAGTTAATCTCATTGCCTCACTGTCAATTAGCCATACACGGCGGCGCGTAGTATTTAGTTCCAAAAGATAATATCTCACTTTTAACATGTCCGCGTAATGCAACACACGCGACTATCAAACACTGTCTGTGTATATTTACGGAAATGTCGCCTGTTTATTATTATAGCGTTTAAAACACGGTATTTAAGTTTAAGTAGACATTATTCTTGTTTTGTTTAAGAATTATGATTGCTTTAATTGTCGGCTCTGAGCTGCCGGCGGTTAGCGCATGCTTCTTAGCTAATTTTCCAGGTACTCTAATAGTGCTTGATTAAATGAGAATGCAACAGGTCTCGGCGCAGTTGTGGAATAGAGATGCGAGTGTATTGTAACTAAGAAATAAAATAAAAAGGCTTTATAGTAGCATTTTCTTGTTTATTGCACGTAAAGACTTCAGATTACACCCGGACTAAATTAAACCGTTTCGTATTGCCTACCTAGAAGGGAACACAGTAGAACTTAGCTCTTCTTGGTATCGTTACCTATCCATGAGAATATAGCCAAACACAAATGAATGTTCTTAAATTCAGGATATCATAAGATTGAAAATCCAACTCATTGAAATTATAAACTGATGAAAAGTCATAACTTTTTGCTAAATGTAAGGTGTTTTTCTAATCTTGTAATTAGTCCAAATTTCCAAAAACCTCGTTTCTGTTTTTATTTTAGGCTGTACCAAGGGGAAAACCATTTAAACACAAAGCTTTCTGGCTATCGCTACACAATAAAATTTCAATAAAAACGATAAATAATCCTAACAGCAATAAATATAAAGAAACTTGATACATTTTGCTTCATCTTTACCACCAGCAGATCTTATAAACAGATAAAATGGATTATCTAAGTAAACGAGTCATAAAATGTCAATTACTAGTGCCGCTCTATCGGTTACGGGTCGCGGGCGGCGCGCGGTTCGCGGCCAGCAGTCGCGTGCCCGCTGCCAATTACAGTACCGCTTCAAGAAAGTAGCAAAATTAAAATACTCTTAAATAAATAAACATTTCATCTTATATGGTTGTTAGAAAACTGTCGTAGACAACGAGATTTTATCATTTCTAGCATTTGCCAGTCGCTTCGCCTGCGTTTAAGTCGAAAGCCACGGTCGAAATACCAAGGGGTGAAAATGTCCCAATTTATACACTTTATTAATCTTGATTCTCAATGACAATGATGGCAATAGCTAATTAGTAGTCGAGAAAAGCTCGTCGGATTTGAATTATGAGAACGCCACAATCAGATGGAAGAAAATCCAGGGCGCCACCATTGTGATGACCGTCCAGAGTCAATGAGGAGCATACGTTGGAGGTGTGCCCCGTTTGGACAGAGCACCACTGTGTTCTCGTGGAGGCGATCGGCGGCGGCGGCGGCGGTGAAACGATCGCATACGTTAGACGGCCTCAGCATTCAAAATTTTTAATAATAGAATTTAAATAATATCTAATATTATTCAAATTCTCGCAGTTTTTCAGGCATAATCGATTAACAACATCAAAAAGTATAGAATTTCTCATTTTTAATGTTATCAGGAAGTATCAAGTATATTATTGAAATACGTTGAGATCTTATGTTGGGTACGTGCTTTAATTCCTAATACGTAGTAGAGTAAGGAGTACAATGTCTGCCGAAAGGTTTTAAAAATCTTATGATTCAGTCACTTTCTCTTTACTGTTTTCTGGATAAGTCAAGCTCTTCTTGGTAACAATTTGTTAAAAGGGCGTGCGACGGTTTCACATCAGTAGTATGTTAAATATGTACAGGAAACTCCTTGAAAATTATGTTTAAGTGAAAACTGTATTTATGATCCAGACAATTTTGTCATACATCATCTTAAAGTGCTTTGATTACCGTAATGCTCCCTTACGTGATTAACAGAACAACACATCGTCTCTGATTTCTGTGTCTCTTATCCCCTTAAAAAAACAGGGTAAGAGAATTTAAGCAACCTCAGAGAGAGCCTCTACACTGAAACTGGGGCGTTCCCAGTTTCTAAATGAAGCGTTTGAACTTGAGTAACTCTCAAACTCTATTTTCACTTGAAAACCTCAATAGGTAGTCAACTCAGAAACTGGCTAAAGTGAATTTTGACAATTTTTTTTTTTAACTTTTATCCACACTAGGAATTACCCTTGTATCGTGGGTGTGAAAACAAACTCACATATACACAAGACATCCAGACCTGGAACAACTATCTGTATGTCATAGAAATATTTGTTCCGTAGGGGAATCGAACTAAATACTTACACGCAGCGCAGCAGCCAATCGCTCAACCACTGCACCTACCGTGCCGTCTTTATATAGGGCGACTGATAACTAGTGAACGATACTTAAACACGTGATTGTAGTCATGATAACAAACAACTTTTACTATGGGACCACACCTGAAATCGCGAATAAAATCAGCCAAGTTACTGAACTTTAAACATTTTAACCAATTATGCAAACATAAACTGAACTTGACAGAATTTTTTCGCGATTTCAGGTTAGGTCCCATAGTAAAAATTGTTTGTTATCATGACTACAATCACGTGTTTAAGTATCGTTCACTAATTACCAGTCACCCTATATACTCAAGTTTAATAGGTAAGTAGTTGCAAAAAACCGAACTTGCAAACATTGAAAATTTGGTTATTTTTTCTGACGATCCTAGTCCTGACTGTAGAAAATTAAACGTTAATAGAAAATGGTTTAGGATTATTCTATCCACCTTCTTCAATGTTTACCGAAACAATCAACACCCACGTTGAACATGTGCAGCCGATAATCGAGAACATACAACAACATGTTCAGTAAGAGTCGGAAACTTCACAGTAGACCCATCAACGGCCATTCAAAACAATACAGCAGAGACTACGCTTAGATCGGTGAGTAAATAGTTTATTTTATACCTTCTCTACAATAATCTGCATGGTTCTCATATAATTTGACCATTACATTTTTGTGAATGGACTATAAACAAGACTTTGACCCTTGAGTTGGTTTTAGTGTTTCTTCTCAGGGTAGTCAGCTAGAAAACAGAACACTGGCCTTATCTAGTTTAAACTGACAAAAAAAAAAAATTGTCGTGAAAAAGTGTATTTGCAAAATAAATATCATTAATAAACGCACCGGTTATTCTGGATTGAAACTCGAATACATGGAAATAATTCCAATAATACTACCTGCCTTCAACCTGCCTCATACCTACTTAAACGTAGTTATTTATTAATATAATTTTAATTAAACAATCCAAAAAGTTAATTTCTATTAAATCAACCACAGTCTCTTGATTCAGTGTATAAAGTAGATACAAATTTATTACTGGCGGCTCTTACACGAGATTATTAATTCTGCAACGTCATCGTAGAAAACGTTCGCTAAGCCCTCCCTGCATAATAATAAGTATTTGTGTCTTAATTATGTTATCATTCAATGACGAGGTACCGAATGGGTCGCATTCATAAATATTTAAATAAGGTACACGTTTATCAGAGCCGTCAAGTTGTTCGCGGAAAGCGGCAGGCGTGGTCGCGGCTCCGCAGCGCGAGACACTATTATACTGAGGCCATTGTTCGCAGTGCCTTGCGCCCGATCCGCATACTGCTAACGACGATTCTCACATATCATCTTTGATACATTCAAATCAATTCATAAGCACCGCCGCGAAACATTTAGCCAGAACACAGCCTTTACCTGTCCCACATTTATTTGAAAAGACAATCACATCAAATTGTTACAAAGCGAGGAAAATGAAGCGCAAATATCAAAGTAATTGAAAGTAAGAATTACTCAAAAGATACTGCTTACAACGTATGTTGTCAAAATAAAAGGACGTAATTTATGGAAGTCGAACTTCGAATAATAAATGAATCGACGCAATAAAAAATTATTCACGTCGTCGGCTTTCCCTTAAAACTCATGTCATACATATTTAACAATATGAATTTTGTAAAAAATCTTGCTCTCCGAAAAAATATATAATTTTAGCCAGTCATATTAAAAGACCATTCAAATTAGGACTATAAATAAAGACATGGCGTGACCGTGTGACTTCCATTACAGTACCTATGAAATATTAAGATTAACATAGTACATTATCTAAGCAATATGATGGCATGCGTCGGTAAGTGATCTGGAGCATCAACGTCACTAACAATCAATGATGTTTTGATTGTCCCAGTTAAATGTAACCAGTCAAATAATTGAAAATGGTAACGGTGTGATTTATGCAAATCGATAGCTTGACGTTCAATTTAAACTGTGAGGCACGTTGCGCCTGCGGCGATGTCGGCCATTAGGCGCTTCGCAGGACACGCGCTGCCTCCGCCTTATCTTGTGCATCAGACGTGTCCACAGCAGACGCCACGCACTCGCTATCTGTGCCGCTGTGCCGCATCACATACTATGTCCATGTTATTACCGCTCTCAAATTGATAATAAGCGTAGGTAAACTTTTTAGAGAATTTTTCAAAAATGAGAATCAGGTAGGTATATCATGTCAATACTAACTTATATTACAAAACTTCATTTCTTTTTCTGTTAATTAAATGCAATGGCGTTTGCACTTCATGTAACAAATTGCATTTCGCAATTCATACTTTTAATGTTGGGTTTTCTATTCTTTGTAAAACTGCTCAACGCAATGAGACAATTAAGATTCACGTAGGTACTAGCTACGAAAAGCACTTACAGAATGTGACCAAATCATCTACTTAAGTGAAAGCGGCTCACAATTTTCGTTCAAGATACTAAAATCGATAGCACCTGACAATCAACAATAAATCACATTGATCGAAACCACATAAACATATCACACATCACTGCATGGCCCCGATAGATTCTTATAACAACAATGCTTTGGTATACCAAGAAAACACTTGAGAGCGGTAAAAGAACGAACAGTCTGATACCACAAT
The DNA here is from genome assembly GCA_958295575.1 of Leucania comma. Taxonomy (NCBI): domain Eukaryota; kingdom Metazoa; phylum Arthropoda; class Insecta; order Lepidoptera; family Noctuidae; genus Leucania; species Leucania comma. The sequence continues at coordinate 13,552,002 of OY282468.1, forward strand.
GACTTGTTGGAGAGCCGCACGTGGACAAAAGGTTAAGTGCCATTGAAACCTTTACTCAGTTCATTATATTTTGTTTACAGACAGCACCCACTAAGCACAGCACCCACGCCACGCTGTGCTTTGCTTAGTGCTTTCAACTAGTTCAGATATTCAATACTCTACAATCAATTCAAATTGAAATCTGATTCTGTTCGGACTACTATAGACACCTACTTGCCGACCTACAAGTCGGATGTCTTCATTTAATCTCTCACGCATCATCCCACGAATCGATTTGCAATGTACCGCGCTAATATAAATCCTATACACGAATTCAATACATTTATAAGTAACGTAATGTATAAATTTCATCACATCTTATGAAGATTACTCATTGAAATATTACAATAGTTGTTAATAGAGCACCTTGCAATATAAGTGAAACTTTCCATTCCAAGCAATTGACAGTAGGCAACCTTGCTTGTTTAATTGAGTGCTACTTCCATAAAGACGTTTATTGGGTGGATATATGCCAATACCTTGACATGTGGGGTCATTCACTGTTTTTTGCTTGTATGCGTAGGTGCGAAACTAAAGTTGACTGACACAAAATCTAAGCAAAATTCACCTTTGAACTTTTAAGAGCATCTATTCAGAATCACACTTATCACACGTCACCAGAGATACCTAATTTAGTAAATATCGTTGAAAAAAATAAATTTATAGAAAAAGAAAAACGCATACAAGAATAATGTTAGATTAGATTGTACTTTCTTTTCTATACTTCTAAAGCACGTTACGCTTTCGTTAACACACGCACGTTACTTCGTTGGATGGCACTTATTAATCATCTATTACCTATGAACTCTCTCGCCTCAATAGCTCATTCAAAGTGGTTCGTCAGAGGCAAGTCAGAGGCAACTGCCACCTTCGACTTGCTGGCGCTTGCTTCATCTCATCAAATGAACCTTGGTTGACTTCGACTCCGAACTGAGCGGTCAGACGACTTTAGCAGCTCTCGGAAGCCTTCGTGTCAACCTAATTTTAAAGAGTCATAACGGACTAAGGACACACGGGAAAATGAGCGAGAAGAGCTATGGTTTCTTACTCAATCCCACAACATTTTAAATCAGAATCTTTCCCAACCGTGTATTGTACTCGAACTTATACCACTTATGTGAGGTTTTACACCTGTAAACATCTAATTATTTTTTTTGCATCAGCCTTGTAATGCTGGGACTCAGGCCTCCTCTCTGGGAGAGGGAATGGGCCGTAATCCACCACGCGGGCCCGGTGTGGATTGGTAAACATCTAATTACTCGATGATTACCCACTTAAAAAAATCTGGGCAAGTGCGAGTCGGATTCGGGAACTTCGGTTTCCTACAAACTTACTTATGAAAACAGTTCAATTCCCGAATTGAATTACCAAGATTTTTCCGAATCACAATTTTAATTTTTTGTAACGTTCCTAATTACCAATTTACAGTTTTCTGATTTTTTCCTTTACTTGTGCAAAGAAACCTTGCTTCATGCCAAATTTCAGGATTCATGTCAACGGGACCTAAGTACCCTATGAATTTTGATTCCCTAAGAGTGTCGAAAACGTATTTTTTTGCGACATAAACGGTCATATCTTTTTCTTCCATTATCTTAGTAGTTTGATTTTTTCACAGCTTCAAGCGACCATAGACCTAATAATATGGTTAAAATTTCAACTCGATACCTCCACGCGTTGTCGAGAGAAAGGGTCGTGACAGCAAGAGCAGAAAGCAAGGCTTACACGGCACACCATGTCGAAAGCCTTCGAGATGTCAAAGGAGGCAGCAAGCAATTCGCCTTGCTTCTGAATGACCTCATTCTTGATCTGATTGACATACGCAAGAAGATTCCCTGTTAAACGATTTGACCACTAAGGTAGAGAAGTTGGGAGGCTATCTACATGGTAGCTTCTAAGTATGATTGAGTTTACTATTCAAGTGTTCAGCACCCGTTTCATATTCTAACAGAACTCAGAAGATGGACGTTGTAGAGATAGGTCTGTAAAATTAATCTTAGGTGAGGTGAAGTGCTCTGAACTCACTTCAAGCTAATTTTCACAGTAAGTCATTTACAAAGTAGCAATACAGGTGAGATTTCGGTACCTTTTACGTAAGCTGATTAGTGATTACACAGTCTTTTAATTAAAAATCTTTTAAATTAAACTACACAAATAATTGACGGTCTTTCGTTTTTTAGCTGACTGCACTATTTGCCGAAAATCAGGAAATAAAACAGCAAGTAATCTGAATCTTAACGACTGGTCTTCCGAGAACATTTTCCTGAAGTAAGGTGGTTGAAGTAGCTGTCTCAATGCTATGTATCTTTTCGTTAGGCTCATTCGACATCGTTCACCTAATGGTAAGTTATGCAACCGGCAATGGTGCACGCTTACAAACAAACTAATAATCTATTTCATAAATGCGGTCGAGGCTCATCGTAATAAAATCAACACCGACGACCAAAAATAATAAAAAAATGATTAAGCAATGCTTGAATCGATATCGGTTGCAAGATGCGCTTTTCAATAAACATCGTTTGCTATTCAATATGAACAGGGCGACAAGTTCGGGGTCAAACGTCAATCTCACCATCTAATCTTGTGAAATTCAAATAATTCTGATTTGACATTACCTACTGGCTACTTCATCAAATCTGTGCAACTTGTTTTTCGTATCGAGGATAACATTGACCTTTCGTAATAGTTAAGAAATCTACTCAAACCCAATTCAATACGTCGAAAGTGCGTCACTAAAATTCACCATTGACACGACATGTCATCACCGTAAAACATAATATTGTTGAATGTAGATCAGGTAACCTTAGGTACCTTCTTTCACTTGGTTAGAACCGAGTAACGTGAACTATGAGCATAATCTGACAGCACTTTCCAAATGAGGATCATCTACTTAGTTTCAAACTCTTATGTAATGCTCATCAAGAAAGAAGAAAGAAACATGTTTATTTGGCACACCATGATTCATAAACAAACAATTAATTTCAAACTTAAATTAAACACAAAAAAAGTAAAGAAATAAAATTAACAACAACAAGATGTCGCATGGCTGCGCCAAATAGGTTCAGTTCATCTAGGAGAATTGAGCATTACTAGTTGATTTGGTGCAAACCTTATTGCTTTGGCCTTCTTGTCATTACTAGCTTTCGATCTAATTTTCTACTAATCAATAGCATTTTAGCAGGTGATATTGTAGCGACATCTATGGCGTCACGTATCGGGCAGTAGCCTACCAGATATAACACCTATCTGGTTGGAGACCAGCACCCACGGCTATATGGGTATCCTTACTACCCGCATGCCTACCTGGTCATACCTGATCATCACCTTCAGCGTCATCAGCGGCCTTGGCTAAGCACCTGCACCTTCGGCCTGTCACATAAAAAGCCTTCAAGAACCTCTCCTGGTCGACGACAACAATCAAGTCCTACGTCGCACAGCACCGCTCCAACTCACTGGAGCCAGCAGTACTACTCCGACTCACTGGAGCCTGCAGCATCATATCCCGACTCACTGGGATAGCACCACCCCGACTTACTGGGGGCATCACCGCAGACAGTTCCGACTCTGCTGGGCACGCCGCGATCGAGGCGGTAAGGCCCCTCTTTGAGGCGTGGCTAGAAAGGCCTCATGGCGTCGTCACCTTCCGCTTGGCGCAGGTACTAACTGAACACGGAAGTGTGGGACGTACTTGTTCAAGATTCGTGCGGAGACGACGCCCGGGTGTCGCCACTGTGCGGACCGCCCGGAGGACACGGTGGAGCACACAGTCGAGGTGTGCCCCGCTTGAGAAGAGCATCGCCGTGTCCTTGTGGGGGCGATCGGCGCCTTGGTACAGGCCATGCTCCGGAGCGAGGAGGAGTGCCGGTGGTCGACTCCTTCTGCGAAGCAGTCATGCTTGCAAAGGAGGAGGCCGACCGCATCAGGCAACGGCGCACACGCCGCCGCCGTCACCGGGATTCCGATCCCGATTTCCAGCCACCGTATGCGCGGGCTTGCGGACGGCGCTCGTACGGCAATGGGTAGCTCGCTATCCAACCGTCCGGTAACATACCGGTCCGAGCCCAAGTCGTCTACGGCGCGCACTGTTCCCGCGCGCCTCTAGAAGTTGTCAGCAAAGTGTAGGGGCCAGCAGGGCCGAAGCCTACTAGGGCCAAGGGTTAGGTGAAAATGAACCCCGGGGCCCTGGATCGAAGGCAATCAATGGAACAGGGCAGGTTTTTAGTCAGTAAGAGTCTGACACTATCTCTCGCCCCACCCAACGGCGGGATTTGTCATTTGATGATTTTACCTACCATAAAAAAAGACAGTTCCGACTTACCGAGAACTATACGAAATAATTCGGTTCCGACTCACTGGAACCAACCTCCACTGGCCTGGCAGGCATCACGACTCATCAAGAACCATCGATCTCCGATCACTGGAAGGGAGTGATGTAGTGACATCTATGGCGTCACATAATAATTAACCCTGCATCGCGCAAGTAAAGTTATCCGCGTGATTTGAACATATAGAACACCCCGAAATCATCTATCGGGCAGTAGCCCACCAGACATGACACCCGTCTGGTCGGAGGATCCTCCCTTTTCAACGGAGGTATGTGGGACTTTACTCTCTGTTCCGCATACCTCCAAAATATAATAACAGCCCTAGTTTTGATTCGAACCATGTCAAGCGTGAAACCTATGTACAAATTTATACCTAAAAGACAAATATTACAGCAATCCGTTCAGTGGTTTGAAGTGTGTATTGACGAACCGATTGATAAATTCAAACCACTAAACGAAACACTCTGACATGATTTTTACCCACCGGAAAAAAAAAACAACCCCTATGAGGATGATAGGATTCCAAAGTTTCTATGTAAAAACTACTTCCGCGCGGACTTCTACCCCACCAAGGCAGGTTGATCTTGGGTGTGCGAGTAATTGCTGAATTTATCCAGAGATAGGGAAGGTCTATTTATTTATTTTATCAATTGGTTGCTATACTTACAGTATTCACCAAAGCGTATAGCAAGCCAAAAATCTACGAACTAAAAAAAATTATACAATCATTTATCATTTCATTAGTGCGATAGAAAAAAATGTCGAATTCAGGTTCCTGAGCAATCAGGGCGTTCAGTAGATTGAGACCAATTAAGATTAGAACAATCCAGTGATTGAGTGATTATTACATTTTAGAATAAATTTGTGTCTCTAGGGTTGAATGCTGATTTCTATATTCTATCCTGAGCACTATCCGTATCTATTTATTTTCCTCATTTCTCGTTTCATCCATATATGTACTGGATCGTACACAAGCGAACCTGAGTTTGTGTTTCTATTCTCATGCTTGCTTCTCTAGCACACTCTGATACGAAGACGAAGTGAGCTAGAGAAGCTAGGTTATGGATTATTTTAAAATTTTTAGGGTGCCGTACCGCAAAAGGGAAAAACGACACCATTTCATTTTGTTTTCCGTCATTCTGTCTGTTTGTCAAGACCCTTTATCCCGATACTGTGAGAATGTATCGATTTGAAATTAAAATCATATGCCCAGATCTATGGTAGTTTAGTTTATATACTCGTATGGTAAATAGACTATCTAGGGCTGCCAGATATACGATCTAAAACGTACTCGTACGATTTATTGGCATTTTTACTCATGTCACCCAAGATCGTACGGAAAATGTGCGATTTTTATATACCTAACAAATCTGGCAACATTTCATAACAAACGAATGTGCTCTACTGGCAAGTATGAGTTTTGGGAATTCCCTAACAATCTAACGCATACCTAGATCTTTTACTAGAATGAAGACTCTTCTAATAGTCATTTAAAGGCTGTATTTGCTTGCATTTTTACGAAACTTATTATTTTTTTCTTTCGGTAACTTGTGACTTATCAAAAACCTGTTTTTCTTGACACTCTCGTCTCTTATCTTTAAATGAATTTTATCAAAACAAAGCTTAGAAACAGTTTACAAAATGATAAGAGAAAATTGCATAAAATTTGAAACAATAAAAAAAAATGTTAAACAATCTGAACACAGAAAATTTGTTTATGCATAATAAATAGTTTTATTGTTTTTTTTTTTTCTAATATTAAACGCATATTAAACGAATTTTAGTTATTTTTAATAAAAAACTTTTTACTTCTTAGTTGTACGATCTTTTCATTTAAAAATTTCGGAAAAATCTTCAAGACTCCATTCGGGAATTAACTATGTACACGAGTCCGACTTGCACTTGCCCAGTTTTTTATATTTTTCATATACCCTTTATTTTCCTTCGGAACGGCTAGACCCTCGGAGCTCCTGTGTGCGTGTGCCTAAGGTCGGGGTCGATCGGTATTATAGAAAAAATAAATTTAAAAAAATAAAAACCCCGACTGCGTAAAATATAACTTTAAATAAAAACTGAAAAGAAACAACAAGTTCAGTCTCGTAATGTAGAAACCAATTCAATTGCATTAATTCACACACATAAAATTCTAATACGTGTCGCATATTAGAATTTATTGTTTTATTTTATTTTATTTTATTGACTGCAATAGTCGGGACCCATATCGGATGGAATCAGGAATGTTTTGATTCTAGATTATTTTAATAGGTCCCGACTGTTGACACCTCCAGTGTCTTCCGGGCGGTCCACACAATGGGGTTTTTTTTCTGCTCGAATCCGGTGCAGTAACCTCCCGAACTTACCATGTCCGGTGTGGATCTACGTCAAGCGGAAGGTGAAGACACAGAGACGCCTCTCCAGCCTCTCCTAAAAGAGGAGACTCACGGCCATGGTTATGGCGTGCCAATTGAGATACAGCTAATGTTATATTGAGAACCTTAAGCTACTTTTTATATTCCTGCGGGATCGGGACTTACTTCCAGTGGTGGAGGAACGTATTGATTTCCAGAAGGGGAAAGCTTCTTGGAAATGGTTGGATAAAAAAACGAAACTTTCATTGGGATATAACTAATGATAACTAAGTCGCGAGTAACAGCTCGTATTCAAAATACTAGTAAAAAATGAATAACATTTTTCTGCTGTATTTTTTTTTTAATATGGTCATGATGTACCATTTTGAAATCCTCATGATGAGCCCTTTAATTTTATACTTATATTTTTTTTTTACTTCTAAGTTTAACGTCTCACATTCGTTATCTTGTTTTTTTTTTTAACGTCACCTATCTAAGAACACTTGGGTTATCAAGACGAATCTAATGATACCTTAATTATATAAGTTTGTCCAGCGGTTTGGAAGATATGAGGTAATAAAGAATATTACATAAATGACATACAAGATACGCGCGAAAAACATAACCCTTCTTGCAGTCGGGTAAAAATAGCTTACACATGTCATACAGAAACACATGACGCGTCCACATGAATCTACTACACTTGGATGTTAGTGTAGATGTAGACAAACTGCCTTTGTGAAACAGAATATACTACTTGTACCTAAGTTCTATTTCACGCCCAAACCCAGTAAATCCCCTCATAACGTAGTATCATATAGAGTTGCAGATTTATTTCGGAAGTGTAAAGTATACAAAAAACACTCAAAAATATAAAAATTGGATTCTATACGTTGCTTTGGTTCATAAGTCTTTTCCTGGCGGGAAGAAGCAGGTTTTTAAAAGCATTCATTAGCACTTACTCATCTTGCAGATTGACTAGTCATGATGTCCTTGAAAATTAAAGATCCCTCGTGTCAAATTGTTTTACTTTTTCTGAAATGAATCATAAGAGAGACAGATCTACCCATTTAGGACAATATTACTACATACTACATACTTATAATTTTATTATTATATACTTTAGTACCCCTGTTTCCTTAACATTTTCTTGTTATATGCACCTGCCTTTCTTTCTTTTGTCTCTTATTCACCTTTGGTTGACTGGTAGAGACTGCCTAAAGCACTAAGCCTGCCTTTGTAGCTTTGTATTGCATGGAGTTTAACTCAATAAATAATAGTAAATATTTTCAATCATTACCTGCTACAGACGTTCTCTAAATTGTCTCTGTCTAATATTCTGTCAAATTAATTAATTGGGCCAAGCACAGATCGTGCACGGTACGACATGTCTGGAAACAGGAGTCGAGCAGCAGGTATGAATTATTGGAGCTGGCGGTGTGGCGGGTGAGGCGTCACGTCACGGCACGTCACGCGTCCCTCGCGAGCACTTGTGCGCCACGGGACAGCGCCGCCAGCCCGCCACCCGCTCCACTGCATCGTGTCGCCGCTATCGCTTTCACGTCGTGGTTATCGCCCCAGTGATAATCTGCATAGTGCGAACCGTTATTGAAAGCCACGGTACTAGTTTGTGCGTGAAGGCTACAATAGCGGCACTTTAATCTGATATTTATTGACCGAGAGATCGAATGAAGCTGGCTGTACTGAGAGGTGACCTAAATATGCAGGCTAATAATATGTGTAGCTTAGACACTTAACATTATAACCAGCACAACAAACTATATACCCTCCCGCGGGTATCGGTGTTCGAATTTTGTATAGGCAACAAAGGAAGAAGGTGGTTGAAAGTAGATTTTCTACTACATAAATATTTTCGTGTATTGGTGTTATTAAAATAAATTGCCAATTTTCAGATACAAAGTTCTTGAAATTAAAAAAGAGTTAACATTGTCGTGGGCGTGGGCTGGTGGCAGGCGGCAGGACGCGCGCGCGCCTCCTATCAATGATCAATTTTGGTTCCGGCGAGATTATCTTTTGATCGGAGCAATTTCTCTTCGGTCTTGTGTCTGATAACATCTGGAGAACAACGGTTTGCATCGTTCTGCATAATTATAAACCTGGAATTTACTCCGTGATTTTACCGTGTGAGTACATACTCATGGCATTCGTTATTATTTTTGATAAGCTGTTGTTTACGTTAGAGTCCAAGGGGTTATAAACCTTAGTAACATTGTTAACAAGCAAAGTCAACAAAAACATTGATTTAGATTCTGCTTGTTAGTCATCTACTGTATAATATAATTTATCTGGAGACATCAATTTCGTCAGTGAGATGCATTATTATATTTAGAATTAAAGCTACGTAACGTTGATACGGTAAGAAGACAAACGAAAGATCAGAACCATGGGTACCTACCTTATAAAAATAGGAACGTGGACGAGTAGGCGATCAAAGTAGGTAGAGAGCGAGGCAATCAGAAACAATTTTCTATTACTATTTCTCGTTGGACATATTCCGACAACAAACACGATCGTCCCGAGAGCCGTGGGAATGCCCCAGTCGAGTAACGGACGGACGGACAAATGATGTTGGGCGATCTATTGCCTGTAATTGATGACGACTATTGTGTGCCTTTGAAAGAGCCACGAATGTTTGTCTTCGTTCTGTTACCTTCCGTTTGTTTGTTGCTATTGTTAATCTGAGACTTGTTACCTTAATTCGCACTGCTATTATATAAATAACTGCTTGTAGACTCAAGATTAATTCTTTTTCTCGTTGGTACACTTGGCATTCTCAGGTGCCGTTAATCCACTTGACATAGTTGAAAACATGGTTCAATCCGTTGTGTAACTGTTGAAGGTATTGGAGCTTCAATCTTCTTTCTTCAGTGCGAATGTCGAAACAGTTTGTTTTGATTGGTAAATTACCCTTTGCAATAAATAATCAACTGCAAAAGTATTGCCAATGACTGGGCTAGCGTCTCTGTAACCCAGCGACCGAAGTTTCACGGATGTGATCCTTATTATGAAAATATAGTAGTAATATGTATAGTAGAACACGCTAACCACTTAGATTATTTACCTATTCAAACGAACTTTGGAGTCGCTTTTTTATTATTTTGTATTCTGAACCTTAAATCCAAAGTAATGGAACGTATAATGAACACTAAGCTAGAACTAATTCTAGGGATGCCAGGAGCTATTATTATAATATCCAAATTTGTTTTAAATTGACTGCGATCCCACCAGGTAAGCAGTTGGCTGGAAAGGCCTCACGGCGTCGTAACCTTCCGCATGGCGCAGGTACTAACCGAACATGGCAAGTTCGGGCCGTACCTGTACAAGATCCGAGCGGTCCGTCGTCACTGTGCGGAACGCCCGGTGGACACGTTGGAGCACACGGTAGAGGAGTGCCCCGCTTGGGAAGAGCATCGCCGTGTCCTCGTGGGGGCAATCGGCGGCGATCTCTCGCACCAGAGCTTGGTTCAAGCCATGCTCCGGAGCGAGGAGGAGTGGCAGGCGGTTGCCTCCTTCTGCGAAGCAGTAATGCTAGCAAAGGAGGAGGCTGACCGTATCAGGCAACGGCGCTCACGCCGCAGCCGCCGCCGTAATTCCGATCCAAATTTCCGGCCACCGTAGGCGCGGGCTTGCGGACGGCGGGCAATGGGTAGCTCGCTGTCCGTTTGTCCGGTAACAGACCGGACCGAGCCCAAGTCGTTTACGGCGCGCACTGTTCCCGTGCGCCTCAAGGAGTTGTCAGCAACCGTAGGGGCCCAGTAGGGTCGAGGCCTAGTCTGGGGCTCTGGGAAGGTATGAAAATGCATACCAGGGCCCTGGAACCAAGGCAGGGAAGGAAGAGTCTGACACTATTTCCCGCTCCGCCCAAGGGCGGGATTTGTCATTGGATGATTTTACCTACCGTAAAAAAAAAAAAACCAGGTAAGCAGTGATGCAATCATAGATGGTGAGGCACACTAGTTTATTAGGAGCCTATTCACTCTAGCCTTAAAGATACCTAAATCATAATCGGATGGGATGACCGCAGCAGGCAAATTGTTCTAGTCCTTCGATGTACGCGGTATAAACGAGGCGAAACGCTTCGTCCGGACCGGAGAGGTTTCAACAACGTAAGGTTGGATACTCGCCGGTTGTCCGATAGTAGAAATGAGATGGTAGAATCAAGTCATTCAATTCCCGCGCAAACTCCAAAATGCAACCTATAAAATACCGAAAGGCTGGCTACCCTATGCTTGTGGTCAAGGCTTTGAAGATTGGACTTAACCAAATTTGGATCACCAATTAGCCTCTTCGCACGCCTTTCCAACAAGTCCAAAGCTATTAGAACTTTGCAGTACTAGCCCATATTTTATGTGGCTGCAGTACTTCACACATGATCGGACCTGTGCTTTGTATAATATTAAAAGCTGTCCCGGTGTGAAGTACCGCTGAACCTTTGCAAGAACGTCGAGTTTCTTAACAGCTACCTTGGCTTTGGACTCAATGAATCGCCCAAAATTAAGATCTGAGGAAATTGCAACTCCCAAGAACTGAAGGCGGTTGGTGCACTCCAGGGATATATTCTGAAAAGCAGGAGCCAAGGTAAACGGGCTCCTGTTCCTCTACCATAGCCTCTCTTTCAGACAGGATTTGCTCCTTACTAGCCCGAGCACTTGGCAGGTATCTCTCTACAACTGTGCTGTCTACGTATCCATAGAGACCGGGCATCAGCAGATCGTTTATATGCAGCAGGAAGAGAGTTGCAGAGAGAACAGACCCTTGAGGAACTCCGGCATTAGTCGACGCATGGGCTCTGATGAGCATCCATCGACAACAACTCGGAGAGACCGTTCACTCAGGAAGTCCTTTACCCAGTTAATCAGATCAGGCGAAATGCGGTACACTAGACGGCTTTCGAGACGTCTAAGGAAACGGCAATCGCTTCCCCATCCTTCTCGAGGGCCTCACCCCACAAGGGTGGCATAAACTACTCATAGTAGGTCCTCAGTTGACCGATTGCGGAGAAACCTGTACTGTCGATCACTGAGGTCGTTATGAGATTTCTGAGGGGCAAGTTCAATACAGATCCGTAATCTTGCAGAGTATAGAGGTTACTGTAATCGGAATATGGGGGACTGTCAAGACGAGAATTATAGGCGAACTAACCGTGATCGGAGAGAACCTGCGTCAAGAGGAAGGTGAGGACGCCGTGAGGTCTTTCCAGCCACTCCTCATAAAGGGGACTTACCGACATAATTATGGAGTGCCCAATTCTACAACACCTGAAGTACTCATAGTGATATTGAGGCTGCCTTTGTGGTCGAAAATGTGACTCTGCTGAAATGACGGTTCCATCTATTGGGGACTAAAAGTGGATAGCAGCAAGTTGTAAAGAGCAGAATAGAGCTAAGGTTATAATCTTCGTCACACAAGTTGAACCATCATGACGGTCGACCTGGAACGCGAAGTAACAGATTTTCGGGTTGTAATCGAAGTGGGGGCTGCGTGTAACCATAGCAAATAGTTCAACTTATTTGCCGCGTACTATACGATTCATACATACAGAAACAATCGACACACCAGATTCAGTAGTTAAAGCCCAATAAAAGGACATCAAAAGATATTTTACATCCCCTTTTGATTAACTTGTTTTCAAAACTAACTTTGAAGTCATTTATTCAATAATATTATGGATTCATAAATCAGATCCAGGGCTAGATAGAGCTAAGATCTTTTCTTCGGCTAGAATTATAGATGCCTTTATTCAAAGCTGCAGTACGCGTGGTAGGCGAATACGAACGGTGATAAATTTAGAAAATAGCACTGGGCGCCGGCGCCTGCGATAGCTATCAGCGACATGAATCAGCATCGTCGCATCGGCGACCACCCGGCTCTGCGCCACTGCGCGGCGCTCGAGCCCGCGGCCGAGCCAGCGCTGCGCCTACACTGCGCCTGCCCCTTGCCCTAATGCTTCTAATATCTACACAAGTACACACGCCCTCAACATTATTCTTCGCAGAGATTGTATTCGCACAAGTAAAGCAACATATAATTATGTAAACAACTTGTCATTTTCGTAACTTACATTTTTGCGTAGGAATCGACATGCGACAGTTCGTTGTAATCGTGAACTCCTGACCTGTCATCCCTTCTTTTTTTAATTGAGGTGGGTAATAATAGCCAAATAAGTTTTCCCGCTCTTGACGGAGCAAAAGGAATGTCAGACTTTCAATGAATAAAAGCCTACCTGCTTTGCTTCAGTTGCCCTTTTGCATTCCAGAACCACGGAACTCTTTAGAAAAATCCCGCAGTCTTATTGGGCCCCACTAGTGTGTCCACTTTACTGAAGTCACTTTGAGGTGACTCAGAGTTAGTCTTTGCCATACGACTTCTGCCGCCTAGAGTGACTCCTGCAGTGGCGGCTGGGACCTGTCATCCCTAGAGCAATAAGTTAACTAAATACATTTTTAAAACATCAAGTTCGTCGGTTCATTGTCTTCTTTTTATTGTTAATAGTGTTGCGTTTGATCACTATTGCGCACCTATTACACCTGATGGTAAGCGATAATGTGATCGATGGTAAATGATAAATGATATGATAAATGATATTTTATTTTTGCAAATAGGTTCTCAAAAACACTTTTACACGTCAATTTTTTTTTTTCGTCAATTTTAACTAGATGAGGCCGGTGTTTCCTAGCTGACTACCCTGAGAAGAAACACCGAAACAAACTCAGGGGTCAAAGTCTCTTTTAAAGATACTTACTATGGGGACTCGTATCTTACTATGGGGACGGGCTGCAGACATCGACTCAATTTTTGTACTACAGAAAAGAGCCATTAGAGCCATTTACAATCTCCGCCGTTGCGATTCTCTAAGAGAACTGTTTAAGGATATTAACATCATGACGGTGCCTTGTCAATACATCTATGAAAACATCATGTACGTTAGAAAAAATCTTCATCTTTTTAGCAAAAGAGGCGATAGACATAATTATGTTACAAGGCATAGAGACCAATTACTTCAACCAGGTTTCAGACTGGCTAAAGCGGCCTCTTCTTTCATGGGGTACTGTTTAAAATGTTATAATAAAATACAACCCCACATATTAGAACTCAATGAAACCAAATTTAAATCTTGTGTTAAGGACGCGTTTACAAAACTGACCAAATTAAGCAGTTTTTCGGTACATTTTGCAGCAGAATTAAACTGAACTAAATGTTAATAATAATTTCCACAGATAGATTACTCCTTCATCTTGAAATGGCGTTATTTTTTTATTTGAAAAATTTGGTTTATAACACTGTAATAAATCATTTCCCGTACCTCTTCACACAAAATTGAAGATTTCGTATTGAGTTCAGGAACATTTTTCTTCCGTTTGATAAAAGATTTTGTTTATTTAAAAATATATTATGTAAGGAGACATAATCAACTAAAAAAGGCGTTAAAAAAAAACTACCAAAATGTTCTAATTAGTCTCAGAAAAAAATCAAATCAATTTTAGTTTTTCAACAAATTTAGCTCTATCGCGCGAATCTTAATGCATTGAACATAAGGGTTATTTTGCTAGTCACTGTCTTGAATTATTGCATAAGAATTGAAATAAAAATTTTAGTCTGCGCTCGGCCGCCGTCGTGAGTGGACACTGTGTCGCTTGTAAGCAGAAATTCGTGTGGAATAAGATCGCTGTACGAATACAAAATATTTGATAAACCTAATTTGATACTTCACGTGTTTTGTGCTGACTAAAGACTATCAATAAGATTTATTTAGTTTCTTTTATTTTTTCTTGAATAAAACATTTCATTTCGAACTTGATGGAGCGACCTGAAGGTATACCTCCAAGATTGCTGATGGAACTAATAAACGAGTAGAGCTAGGTGTACCGAGTTTGGGCTCGTTGTGTTAGTTATGATGAGACCTTACCTTAGGACTTGATGGAGCGACCTGAAGGTATACCTCCAAGACTGCTACTGGAACTAATAAACGAGTAGAGCTAGGTGTACCGAGTTTGGGCTCGTTGTATTAGTTATGATGAGACCTTACCTTAGGACTTGATGGAGCGACCTGGAGGTATACCTCCAAGATTGCTACTGGAACTAATAAACGAGTAGAGCAAGGTTTACCGAGTTTGGGGTCGTTGTGTTAGTTATGATGAGACTTTACCTTAGGACTTGATGGAGCGACCTGAAGGTATACCTCCAAGACTGCTACTGGAACTAATAAACGAGTAGAGCTAAGAGTACCGAGTTTGGGCTCGTTGTTATAGTTATAATGAGATCTTACCTTAGGACTTGAAGTGACCTGAAGGTATACCTCCAAGACTGCTACTGGAACTAATAAACGAGTAGAGCTAGGTGTACCGAGTTTGGGCTCGTTGTATTAGTTATGATGAGACCTTACCTTAGGACTTGATGGAGCGACCTGGAGGTATACCTCCAAGATTGCTACTGGAACTAATAAACGAGTAGAGCAAGGTTTACCGAGTTTGGGCTCGTTGTGTTAGTTATGATGAGACTACCTTAGGACTTGATGGAGTGACCTGAAGGTATACCTCCAAGACTGCTACTGGAACTAATAAACGAGTAGAGCTAAGAGTACCGAGTTTGGGCTCGTTGTTATAGTTATGATGAGACCTTACCTTAGGACTTGAAGTGACCTGAAGGTATACCTCCAAGACTGCTACTGGAACTAATAAACGAGTAGAGCTAAGAGTACCGAGTTTGGGCTCGTTGTGTTAGTTATGATGAGACCTTACCTTAGGACTTGAAGCGACCTGAAGGTATACCTCCAAGACTGCTACTGGAACTAATAAAAGAGTAAAGCTAAGAGTACCGAGTTTGGGCTCGTTGTGTTAGTTATGATGAGACCTTACCTTAGGACTTGATGGAGCGACCTGAAGGTATACCTTCAAGACTTCTACTGGAACTAATAAAAGAGTAGAGCTAAGAGTACCGAGTTTGGGCTCGTTGTGTTAGTTATGATGAGACCTTACCTTAGGACTTGATGGAGCGACCTGAAGGTATACCTTCAAGACTTCTACTGGAACTAATAAAAGAGTAGAGCTAAGAGTACCGAGTTTGGGCTCGTTGTGTTAGTTATGATGAGACCTTAACTTAGGACTTGATGGAGCGACCTGAAGGTATACCTCCAAAACTACTACTAAGAATTGATTAAGATTTTTTTATTTATTAAATAGGGTTAGTTCTGCTTACCTGCTTCTTATTTTTGTTAGTGTTTATTCATTGCATCATTATCTTGCTTTGTACAGCATCCTAATTGCGTAGTGATATACTAGGAATGTTGTCAATCGATTCCAGCTGGACAGTTCAACAACATCTATAGAGTTGACAATGTATAAAACATTTTATCATCATCATTTCCACCCAAAGACTGTTGGACATAGGCCTCCTCCAAATGTCGCCATAATGAACGGTCCTGTGCGACTCGCACTCTAATTTCTCTTCTTCTAATTACGCTTATTGTTTTGATCGCCATTTTGCGAAGCGAGATAGATAGAGCTCACGTCATTTATAATCGTAAACATTTGGCGGCTAACGTGATTTCACTCGCTCGACAGCGCCGGCTCTTAGTCCTTGTCTATCAGTGAATATACGTTTGCGACTGTGTCGACACTGATCATAGATGTGTGAGTTTCGAGTCCAGGTTTTCTGATTGCGATGTTAGTGCGTAACGTATCTTCTCTTATAATATATCAATGGGATAAACAAATAAATAAATACATGGTACACACGGCGACATGGTACACAGGTACATTACCAGTATAACGTTCCCTCGCTTTGTAAGTAATTCCCGTACAGTGAGAGATGCGCTTAGATTGCTTACCAACCAATAACTGTTCAATGGTAACTACTGTTTTTTACTATTTCACAATAAAAAAAAATGAATACAAAGCACCGTAGGTAAGTTTAAAAAAAATACATTTCTAAAATATAAATAATAGTAGGCTCAACGATCAAGCCGTGTCAGTTCACTCATAATTTCGCCGCTTCGCGCTAGTCGCTGTGTGTGTGAGCCGTGCACGTGTAGTAGTAAGTCGAAATACCTAGAATTGAAGCGCGCAAATTCGTAAATACGTCCTTAAACGCACACTATGTAGACAAGCGTATTATAAGTTGGAGGATTATATTCAAGATAAGAATGCTTGGCTAAATGCTGGTCCAGCTCCACTACCACTAGGGCGTACAGATTGATTAGTTTGAACAATACCACTTTTTTTTTTTAAATTTGATATTTTTATAGTATTGTATAATGTAGAAGCATTTATTTCTTTAACAAATTTTGTAAATGTGAGTACCATGGGGCAATTTATAGTTTAAGGTCATTGACTTGTTTGACGTAAATGAGCATGGCAGTTGAGTTTGTCATGCTCACTCAAATGTCTCACTGATGGTGGCGCGTGTATTGGATCATTCGGTTCCCTTCGAAATGGTTGAGCTGAGTGGTGCTGATATACGCGTCATGTTCGTGAACGGACGCTGTCAGTTGAGACTGGTCATCTCTTAGCTGCCAGTGGTTTATTTTTAATATTATAATTAGATTTTTTTTTCTTTTTATCTTGTTTACATTGTTCTCACATAATAGCAGCAACAAAAAACATGTAACCGAGATATTTGTAATACAAAACAAGTTTGAAAAGAGTGTCCATGGAGTTTCTTGCACATTCTTCTCCATAGAGATCTACGCTTTGGAATCTGCAATTAGCATCATTTTTTCTGACATCGACTTCTTGACTTTTCAAAAGTGCCTGTAAATGGTTTATTTGAAATAAAATGCTTTGAATCTTGAATCTTGAAAGTCCATACAGCAAACAAGTAATGGTCAAAACATATGAGAACCATGCAGATTAGTGTCTGGGATGGTCTTTTGAAGAAAGAACCACACAGTTCTGAGTGGACCTGTCCAGTCAGTGCAAGCATTTGTCAGTATTCGTAAAGCTCAACTCAGGACTACTAAGGAGCTCAACGACTTGACGAACAATACCAAAGAAAGGACATTTGGGTAGGCCGCAAAAAGTACTCAGAACTGTCAGACATTAATTAAAATTAGAGAAAAACGAGAAAAAAAAATCCACATAGTCCCCAAATTCACAATAATAAAATATACAAAAATGTAATTTTACAGAGTTAATATTGCTAAAATAAAAAAATAAAAATTATAAAAGTAATTGTTAATGTCAAATTGTAAAAATAAACAATGTCATAATTGTATAAATAAGAATTTAAAAAAAAAAAAAATAAAAAAGTTAACAATGTCATAATTGTAAAATAACAATAATCGTCAAATTAAATATAATAAATAAAACAAATAATAAAGAAGGGCAATTAAAAAAAAAAAAAGTAAATGAAATAACAACAAATATAGTGAGTACTGGAGCAGGTCAATCCCAAGCCGTTTTGTCCTCGAGATACTCTTTTACAGTATAAAAAGCCTTCTGGCAAAGTTTCCGTTTTACAAGTTTTTTGAATTTATTAAGGCTAAGTTCCTGAATAGGACTGGGAATCTTGTTGGGATGGTGCGTCACGTTTACCTAGAAGTAATTTATTTAATTACATTTATTTTATTTATTTAACACTGTACAAAGGCGGACTTAATGCCTTAGGCATTTTCTACCAGTCGACCTTAGGGTGGTGCAGAAATATAACAAAGGAGGTGAAACTCAAAAAAAAATAGACAAACAGAAAAGAAACAAATACAATCATAAATACATACTGTGCACGTAATCTATTCATTCTTGATTTAAAGTCTAGGTTGTAGCTATCAGGAAACACACTCCGAAAAAGAATTCCATTCCTTAGCTGTAAGCACAAAACAGTTTGGGAACACAGTTTGGGAACATTCATGTGTTCCCTAATCGTTTGGTGCGTATGGGGTGTTATATTAGGTTAGACATTGACCGTGAAAGAAATAAAAGTAATTTTATAAAAAAAAAAACTTTAATCGAAAACATTTAAGTACAAAACATTAGGTCTTAGTATCTATGCAATCAACATTATTGATATAAAACAGTATAATTATTTATGTTTAATTCGATATTACGAAAGTCGAAATCATTAATATCATATACGTAAATGCATTAGTTACGTATTAGGTACGTATTACATTTCAAAATTAATATACTTCTACTTTTTACTTTAAAATTAATACATTATTTCCACTCATATTCGTAGGTACCATAAATCACAGACATAATTCAGCGTAATTTAATTTGAAAAAATATATTATTTCAATTAACTTCTTGATTTTTATTTCGCGATACGATCTGGTTATGCCAAAAAGTTATGAGCGCGGAGGCCCGAGGGCGCCGGACATCTCTCATTAATTTCCCTCTGCAAATATTGCCTCCACATTATGCGATTGTTTTACGATTTAGTACTCTCTCCTCCGACCTCTTTTCGATTTAGGGTTCCGCACCGATTTAAGTGCGAAAATTATTAAAATTTGTACTTTGAATTATATAAATCTACTTGTCCTCGAGCCATTTGTGGAATTAAGTTAAAAAGATATGGTAAGCAAGGGCTAAATGTTTATTAAAATAAATTGTATTAAATTAACGAATATTACCACTTTTTCTAATACTGACATACTATTTTACTATCACTTGCTAGTACTGGCAGAATAATAATGATATTTGATGTAATTGAGTACTTAGTAAATAATTAGAATATAGAGCCATTATAAAGGTAAATTCAATCATTAAAAAACCTAATTGTACAACATTCAATACAACGATAATAAACGCAAAAACAGTTTGCACTTAAAATTCTTATGTCTATTAAAAAAAAAAAACAGTAAAATGATTTTAATACTATGTATTTCAGCGTCTGTAAAAAACAAATGCAGAAAAAATATCTAAGAATGACAAGATCTCAATATTAAGAGTAACCGTACATGTAAATAAGTCAAGTGGACAGGGTCTCGCTGCCGAGTCGCGACGTTGTGAACATTTATCTGAATATCGCAAACTGTAATTATGGAACTTAACGTTCGACGCTCGCTGTTACAATTAAACTAGCGGTGCCTTCACCAAATAATAAATTATCCAGATTACATCAACAACATTCATTGTAATTTTTCAACGATTATTGCCTGTAAGTTACTGCCGACCTTCTCTATAAGTTTATGTAGGCAGATTTTATTAATTTTATTTATGTGTAACCACTCTTTTTGATTGAGTTTGAAAGTCGCACCAATCTCCGAAAAGATGACCGAAAATCGCCTTCGTTGGTATGGACACGTCCAAAGACGCAGTGAGGACCACATAGTTCAGATCGCCTTACGCCTACTAGAACAAAAAAGAGGTAGAGGCCGCCCGCCATTGACCTGGTGGTCAAATATAGAGAGGGACCTCAAGAAAGCCCAGTTGCCAAAATTGACAACCCAAGATAGAGCCACTTGGCGCAGGAAAGTGAGGAGACCCGACCCCAAATAATGGGACCAGGGAAGGAAGAAGAAGAAGAGACTCTTTGGCTTTGATAAGCACTATAAGCAGACAATTTCAATCTCAAGTGGCTCCCTATCCGTCTTCGTAGGAACACTCGGGTATTATGTCTCTTGTACAACATCCTTTTCAACCCTGCGTATCCTGGCTATTTACGTGATCGTTTTTCGTTCACACGCCCGGGCGATGCCCCATGCAGATCCCACCTTAAATACCATCTCAATTTCCCATCCCATAATACCCATTTCTATTCCAACTCCTTCTCTTTTCATGCGGTACGACTGTGGAACTCACTTCCAGCCAAGATCCGTAACGCTAAAAATATATCTGTCTTCAAACAGCTAGTCAAAGAACACTACCTCTCTACCATCTCATAAAGTTATAATTTACACATTTATATTTTTATAATTTAATTTATGTATTGTATGTATGTATGTATTTATATATGTATTGTATGATTTAATTTGAATAATATAGTATTTTTAATTAGCTATCTTATTTGTTTTCTGTACACTGTGTCTACGTCTCTCATCCAACTCTCCTGTCGCAGGTCTGCTGGAAGAAATTTCACTTGAAATAAGCAGTACCTTTTGTGCTCTTCTATCTGTGTTTGTTATTTTCTTTTTTAAGTGTTTGTGTGTACAAAAATGAATAAATAAATAATAATAATAATAAAGGTATGATATAATTCATTATCTATTCTTTTACCTTTTAGAATAAAACGTAGTAACAACAATGACCGTAACTGCACGACAACTTGTTTAATCTGAGGTCTCCAACTGTTGCTGTTACTTTAATTAATTTATTTACTTCAAAAAACGTTCGAAACCCAAGTACAGACTGATGCTTTGAAGCACTACATTGGAAAATCTCTCTTTGTGCGAATAGCACCGCTATCCTATTAGATACACTTGCTCTTTCAGTTTTTTAACACAGACCAGTGATCAACTTCATGAATGTTCCAGACTTGCAGAAACTAAATCTTTAAATCAACGCACAGCCGAAAATACAGGGACTAGAAACGTAAAATTTTGCACATGGTTTCCTTTTACAATGAAGGCGAGCACTAAGAATTTTACAAAATTCGCGCTCTAAGGGAATGAAACGGGATTCCAATGTTTTTATGGAGAAACCTATTTTAACGCGGGTGAAGCTGCTGGAAGAAGCTAGTAATCAATAAATAGGTATACCTAGTACATAACCAAAATCGTACAATCCAAAATCGACACAAACCACCACAACAGCTTCATGGCGGTAAGTCCTCTCTTTGGGAAGTGGCTGGAAAGTCACCATCAAAGAGTATAGTAAATACCATTGTGTGAACCGCCTGGAGGATGCGGTGGGGGCTTACGGTGATGTACCTTACGCATCCATTTTATTTTCTGAATGTTGGTTTTACCTTGCGTCACCGCCAAAGAGCCAATAAACGCAGAGCCAGAGGTACATGGAGGTAAAGTCAGAGGTGTCATAGCGTGTGTAATTTCGCAAAAAAAAACATTTAAAAAAAACTTTTCACAAGTGAATTAAATCCTTTTTAATAGTGCTATGTACAGCGCATAAAACCTTTTTCAATAGTGCTACAGTGCATAAAACCTTTTTTAATAGTGCTACAGTGCATAAAATAATATGAGTGATACAGAGAAAAGCTAATGATATATGTGAAGGCCGGCAAAAAGATGCAGCTGCACTCCTCAGATTTGGTCATGACTAACTGAAAAAATATGCTTTCTCCAGGAGAAATGTATCATTTTCTTGGATCGGCGGCGCCTCCTTTGCTAGCATGTGATAGTGATATGCAACAATTATAGAGGAATAAAGCTAATGACACATATTATGAAAACCTGTATTAGAAATAGATTATGTTTATAGGATATTTAATATAGACTGAACTTTATAATATTGTTATTATTTATTATGAATAATTTTATTTTAATTTTTACAGTGCAATTTATTTATTTTACTTTAATTAAATAAAATTACGTTTTAATTCTGTATTAACATCGGATGTGCGCGCACGCAATACGCGGGGAGACCGAACAGGTATAAGATTGTGCACGCGCTCACTCGAGTCAGTTGAGTACTGGAAAGCGAAAGCAATACTTCAAAGTACAGTGAACATGTATGTATGAGAATATTTTGATTTATATTCTGTCCATGGATATTTACAGTGAGTGTATATGTGTAAGGATATTTATTACACATAATTGAAATTATCTGTGCAATATACAGATTTAAAAACTAAAATGAAGTGTTTAACTGTTTTAAACCCCGATATTTATCATCAGAATTGGAAAAAGTAAACCTCGTCACAATGGACCGTGAAACTGAACGTAGTTCCAGGCGTAGATATAAACTCCAAAAACTAACCGTTGCCGAAGGAGCAGATGATTCTGAAGTAAGCAGCTATAATAAAGCATTGGCTAAAAGGAGCGCTTTGCTCATGCTAACTACTAACATGTCAGAAGACATTAAAAAAGGTAATGAGGTATAGAACTGCATGTGACGTTTGGCAGGAGTTACATAGACTATTTGATGGTCAGGAAGAAGACAGAGCCTACAACTTGTGTCTAGAATTCTTTACACTCTTGCTCTTCTATCTGTGTTTGTTATTTTCTTTTTTAAGTGTTTGTGTGTACATAAATGAATAAATAAATAAGGTTAGGCGGAAGATATTTCCACACATATTGATAAAACGACAAGGCCGCGAATTGTATTTTCTTAAATTTAAGGCTCAAATTATATAATTTCCTATCTTGGTATACAATAAAGCATATTTAAATAAATAAATATATTAGATCTGAAGAATGTTGGGAATGATTTAAAGATCGTGGTTTCCAAAATTGACTCTAATGCCAAACTTTCTGAGATGTTCCTCATATGTAATGTATTGGAAACGTTGGATGATGGGTAGGTACTTCAACTTTAAGTCAAGCTGGCTGATGCTAAGGCAGACTGAAAGGACTATTGATTGTTTAACAAGTCACCTCTGCACGTTCGAACGAAAGCAAGGAATTCAAGAGAATTCTAAACAGGAGGTATTAGTGGCTACACCAATTAAAAGAGAGTTAAAGCATAACATGGACGATCAGATAATTTGCAAATACTGTTCTGGAAAAAGACATAGAGTTCGCAATGCAAGAAGTGAATTAACGATGGGTGGCCACCTAAGCCATCTTCAGGCATATCAGCTCCTAATTCAAAGTCCAAGCAAGTGGACATAAATGGTGAATGCGTGCTCGAAAGAACAAATTCAGGATAGAAATAACTGGTTTGTTGATAATGGTGCAACATCATACGTTGCAGTAACAACCGCAGATGGGACCGTGATTCCTGCATTAGGAAAAGGAACCGTGATAGTTATCGTAAATTTCAATGATAAGCAGGAACTAATAACACTTCGAGATGTGTGGTTAGTAAAATCACTTACGAAAAATCTTTTCGCCGCTAGCAGCACAGGATAGGATGCAGAATAGCGTATTCACGTCAACAACTAGAGAATGTAAGCTTGACATTGAAGGTTCCACTAAAGTTGTTGGCAAGATAGTGCCTTATGGAGGACTCTAGAAGTCGGAAATGAAGACGGTCATGCCAGCAAAGCAAGGATCCATTGAGGTCAACACAATCACTGGTTCTAATCTACTTCAGCTTTAACATGAACGTTTCGCACATCAAGACAAACGACATGTTCGCGATATTTTTAGCTTGGATTTGATTTAAAACCAGTCAATGCAAAGTGCGAAGATTGCATATAATAGCAAATTCCAACGAAAAAAGTTTGGAACAAGGGAAAGAGCTATAAAGCCAAGTGAACTAATTCACACTGACGTGTGCGGACCTTTTGCTGAGAAATTACCGCTTTGTGTGTACAAAAAAGCACAAGTCCGAAGTTAAGGATCAACTATTACAAATGTTGCAAGAAGTTAAGACAACTGTTCGTGGTCATACGGTGAAAACTTTACTGAGTGACAATGGTGGCGAATTTGATAATGAAGCTGTCCAAAGTATTCTACAAAAGTTTGGAATTCAGCATAGACTAACAATACCTTACACGCCAGAGCAGAGTGGCTGTAGTGAGCGAGAAAACCGCAAGCTTGTAGAAGCTGCAAGATCGATGCTACACGCGAGAGGAAAGATGCCAGAAGTACTTTGGGCAGAGCTCATAAGCACTGCTGCATATGTTATGAATAGGACAGGCCCTAACAGAGTAACAAAAGTACCCTTTGAGTCGTGGCACGGCAGGAAACCCAGAATAAATCCCATTGGAAGTGAATGTTATGCACAGTTCCGAAACAAAGCCGTAAGAGATGGATAAAAAGCCATTAAAGGACTGCTGATAGGCTATGAGAACGATGATGGCTATCGTATCCTGGACGGGAAAAAAAAACGCTAACGTCTAGAGACATTACGTTTCAGTCTGATGTCGAGTTTAAGATTTCCACCAGTATCCCCATTGCAGTAGAGGGAGATGACGGCGATAAACATGGTCTCATACAAGACCAAGCTCCTGAAAATATAAGAGAAAGTCAAGAGCTGGATCTAGAGGGAGACAGAAGATCAAGTTCAAGAGGACATTCTTACACCAACAGAGGATCAATTTTAAGACATTGCTCATATACTAACAGAGGATGAGCAAGATTTTACGAATGCTCGGGAACAATTGGAAGTAGTTCAGTCCTTAACGGAGACTCGATACAATCTTAGAAACCGAGCAACGATGAATCAACCAAAGAAACTCAAAGACTATGTTTGATTTGTGGGTTTATATAATACTTCCCAGACTTAGTTATAATGAAGCGATTAAGAGGGAGGACAGTGCCAAATAGCAAAAAGCCATGGCGAGCAAAATAAAATCCCTAACTGACAACAAGGTTTGGACATTGTGCGATTTACCGCCCAACAAAAAGGCGCTGCTATGCAAGTGGGTTTTGAGGGATAAACGAAACCCAGATGGCACCGTTGCCAAATATAAAGCGAGACTTATTGTCAAGGGGCTCAAGCAACGATAATTTTATATTTATCATAGTATTTATTAGTTTATAATTTTAGCTTATATAAGTATTTTATTATTTTAAGGTACTTGATTTATTTCACATTCTATTTGAAATATTTGTTATATATTTATTGTGCAAACCTACCACAGAGTTTTCTTTTTAACCCAAAGGTTGACTGGTAGAGAATGCCTTGTGGCATTAAGTCCGCCTATGTACCACTACTGTACATTGTGGCAGCCTCCATAAAGAACCGATTACTGGCGTAAAAGAATATCATTGTTCTTATGTTGTTCTTGTTTTCTTATCGTTATATCAATATTGTCATTGCTGCTAGATTACTACAAAATATATATTTTCAACTTAAACGCTGTATTTGAATAATTAGCAAATACCTAGTAACAAACCGTTGCTCTGGTTTGCACAGTTCGAAACGGTAGTCAACCCGCAGAAGCCAAACGACGAAAGCAAGTTCAGCCTCCTGGTGGCCCACCTCGAAAAGGTAGACATCGAGCAAATAAGCGATATCATTATGGGTGAGTCACGCTCCGGCCGCTATGAGGAAGTCTAAATAAATAAATAAAAGGGATCGACTTGAACAAACTCTCAGTCCAGTTGTTCGAATGGCTACAATAAGAGCCTTACTGAGTGTGAGTGCAAAGGAAATGCTGCACCTGACTCAATTTGATGTTTCGACAGCCTTCTTAAACGGTTAATTAAAAGAAAAAATTTACTTTGTGGTCCATCCCAGTCGAATTCAGCGATACTACTTCAAAAATATGTCGACTTCAAAGGAGTCTATGGTTTAAAGCAAGCACCTCGTTGCCGGAATACTTGCTTTGAAGAAATCTTGCTAGAGAAAGGTTTTACGCAGAATGCCGCTGAAAGCGATCTCTTTGAGAGAAAGATAGGAGACAAGAAAATTATAATAGCTTTATACATGGATGACGGGCTTGTATAAACAGATAAAGTTTTGGCGAACCAATTCTTAGAGGAATTAGGCGATACGCTTAAAACTAACTCTAAAGCCAGCATCCTACTACTTAGGATTAGAGATTGCTAGATTAACAAATGGTTCTGTAACAATAAGACAGCATTCTTACACCAGAAAGATTCTCGAACGATTTGGAATGTCCGAATGCAATCCTATTTCGACACCTATAGAGAGGACTTCAGAAACAGGGAAAGTCGAGGAGAAAGAATCTGGAGATAAGTTTCCCTATCGAGAAGCTGTAGGCGCAATGTCGTATCTTCTGACAGGTACGCGCCCGGATATTGCTTATCGGGGTCGTATCAAGAAAATTGGAAGATCCAACCCAAGCAGACTGGTAGAAAGTAAAAAGAATATTTCGCTATTTGAAAGGAACAGCTAGCTATCGCATCAAATACACTTGTGACTCTACGAAAGCAATTATTGAAGGTTATAGTGATGCTGATCATGCTGAAGATGAACAAACTGGACGTTCAGGAGAAGCATGTTTATTCGCCGGAGGAGTTGTTTCCTGGTTAAGCTAACGTCAAGCGTCTGTTGCAATTTCAACAACTGAAGCTGAGATTGTTGCAGCGAGCGAAGGCGCACGTGAGCTGGTATGGCTTCAAAGGTAATAAACCAACTCAGAATATTAGAGGGCGTACCCACATTGAAGGTGAATAACGAAGAAGCCATACGTCTCGCACACAATCCGGAATTTCACAATCGAACGAAACATATAAGAGTGAAATATTTCTTCGTTCGTGAGACTATTCAAGAAGGTTCAGTAGATTTACAAAAATCCAGTTCTACTGACCAACTAGCTGACCTTATGACCAAGGCAGTTCCAAAGCCGACACTCAACAAGATGAGAGCTAAATTGGGGCTGCACAGTTTTTTCAACTGATGAGGAAAAGTGTTAAGGTTGCATAGCACATCATTGAAAATACTTCTTGGGTTGCTATGCTACCAAGTTTCGTTGATTGTGCTCAATGTGTTTCGTATGGCAATGTCTTTTATTTTGAATAAATGCCGTTAACATTATCTAATGTGTAATCCACTCAGCTCTAACAGTCTACGCTGCTGAAGCCTTTTCGGAATCCAGTTTGTTCTAGCTGGAAGTTGTCAAACCTGCGCGCGAGATGCTTCGTCATGACGATGATAGATAGATGTAGCAAATGAAAAAAAGAAATGGAGGAGATTTATAAGATACACACTGTAGAAAATTAAGCTATAATAATAATAAATCTGCAAATGTCCAATTGTATGGGACTTTAATTAACCCATATTATTATATTTTTAAGAAATAAAATCGGTGATTGCATACCACTGTTTTTTTTTGTATTTACTTATAGCTACATCGGCGGTCTAACGATAATAACCGCAGTGTCAATGCGCCATGCACATATAATACTGGCATTAATACAATCTGCATTGTCTATAACGAGATTCAAATATACATACGTAACAAAATTATACTTATACATAATTTCACTAAAATTGGAATGATACAAAAAAAACAATTAGATATCACAAGTTAGGAAACAGAAACTATGATGGCTGCCTTACAACTCTTCGTGTGCTCGCCGTACTCCAGAAGCCTCTAGGAAATCATTGAAGGCTTTTTGTTTGCGCACGTGTTCTGCACATTTCTCCACTAATCTCAAAAACTCACGCACGTCGAAAGAATAGTTTGTAAATTTGGCATGAGAACCGCCTCCGGGCCCGTGACCCTGGAAATGATGGTGAATTATTAGAAATGGCTTTATTAAGAAGTCACTAAGGTCTGTACCGAGTATACCCACAAATATTTTCTTCTCATAAAATATTGACTCCATCGACCATACAGCCGATAAACGTCTAATAACAAGCGACCAATATCTATCAACACATATGGCTTATAGATCTGATACAGGTCGCCACACAACAATTTCAATTAGTTTCGCCCATTTCTAGGACCCGTAAACACTTCCGCGTTTGTCGATAAAAACTAATAAAATTAACATAATAATGGCCCTTTGTTTAATACGTCATCAGCTAAACTTCGAGTATTAGAAAACATGGCATGATATTTCATCAGTAAGTGAATAGTTACGTAATCATAATTACATTAATTTTAGATATTATTTATCGGAGTTCACCTTATACTGATCATTACTGAAGAATGATGTCTTTCATGTTTGCGTCTCTTTCTTCTGAAAGTAATTTTTTCACTTTATTTTTCCCTTTATTATTCTTCTTCACGTGTCGGTGAACTCAAATTCAAAACTTTACTATTTGGTAATCATTCTAATGATGTACGAATTCCTACAGCAACCTCTGTTATCGATAAAGCAAAAAACCTATTTACTATTTGTACGTAAATGAAGATCCGCGAAACATGTGGACCTTCCGCCACAACCTCGCACCCAAAGGGACCTCGTGCAAGCCCTCGCTTCTTTAAGAACGAGGGTTTTCTTTTTTAAATAGATAGTCTGTCTTTTGACTTTTTCATCTGATGGTAAGCGACGATGTAATCGAACGCTGGGTTGCGACTGTGGCTGTCTAGTTTTCGAATTTATAAAAGATGGCCTTGCTGGTGCGCCTTCGCCCACGCCTGAACTAATCCATGCTACGCCTTTGACAGTAAAGACTATGTAACAGAATGTTAAGTACATCCTTTATTAGGAATCGGTTATTGATTACGGAATAGAGATTGCAACACGGGCCCGGCCGGGCCCGGTGCCCTTTTAGACATTAGTGGGCCCGGCCATTCATACCAGGCTGGTGACAGGGCCGGGTATGAATGGCTGGGCCGGTCACCGGGCCCGGTATGAATGGTCGGGCTCGGTGGATGTCAAAAAAGGGCACCGGGCCCGGCCGGGTCCGGTTAGCAATCTCTATTACGGAAATATTCTATTGTTTTGTTTTTACATTTTATGTCCCTAAAATTTTATTAATTATATAAAGTATCGATTTGATTTGTAAAGTACTAAAAGTACTTTATTTTTCATTTTTATCTTTACAAATCGATAGTGTTTCATGTACCGAATCGACCCTCCGCGGGATTAAAACGACCAAAATTTAACGGCGTATATCCATACCTACGAGTATTTAATTTTTGTACAATGTCAGTAAATAGGTATGTAAAAAAGCCATTCATATTTCTAAGATATATTATTAAAAATATCGATACTATCGTGATTTCTTAAACCTATATCATCCCTAGTACGCTGTAATGACCCTGGTAGGCTCATCAGAACGCTACATCCCACATTTCTCATACGTCAGCTAGTTGACAAAATTTGTTTTGGTGCGTTAGATCAAGCATAAAGTGTCTATGGGCTATATGGTCGTTGGTTGATTCGTATCGTGGTAAAAATAGTTGCCAGTAAGCATCAGCTTTAGTTGAATGCCGTGCACATGGTTCGAATATGTATAGTAGTAAAATCAAAATTTACCTGATCTTGTTGCACAAGTTTAGTTTTATCTTCCCAAGTAACATATTTAAGTCCTCGAAGTCTCGTTAGATCTAAGTAGCAATTAGGATCCTCGCAGTTATAACTGAAACAAAAAGTTAAATTATTTATTTGGTCTTGCAAGATTGTTGGTTTATTTGTGCGCGTATTTCTTTACTAAAAATCATACTTACACTTCAAACACAGCCGCCCAATCAGGTAAGAAGAGGAGATGCGTTAAACCGGCCCCATGCATTCCAATGAAAATGTCTGTATTATGAGTTATTTCCAGCTGCTTCAGAAAGGGCACAGTTTTGTCATAGACTACCCGTTTCACTTCATAGCCTTCAACTTTAGTCAAAGCTTCAATGATGGCCTTCTCATTCAATATCGATCGATACGTCGTACCTCTGGATAGCAGAGTTACTCTAACTTTGTCACTAGTCCGAGGGTGTAGTTTTATGTTTAAAGAATGAATAATGTGTTTTGAGAAGGC
This sequence comes from Leucania comma, assembly GCA_958295575.1. Taxonomy (NCBI): domain Eukaryota; kingdom Metazoa; phylum Arthropoda; class Insecta; order Lepidoptera; family Noctuidae; genus Leucania; species Leucania comma. Next base: position 13,582,065 of record OY282468.1, read on the forward strand.
ATGGAACAAGCCACTCCTTTCGCAACCATATATCTGCAAAAAACGAACAGTAATTAATATATATGCCGGATCCGGCGTTGATTTGTTGACAACAAAACAAGGCACGCCATCTAGTGGCGACTAGAAGAAATAGAGGTGGCGCGCCTAGACAGAGTCAGCTGTTTCCGCTTTGGCTACGAGCTTGGAGAGGGAGAATCCGCCGGCTACAGCGGACACTCTCAGCCAGGCCGTCGCAGAGTCAAGACGTTCTGAAACTGTCCGTTTTGTTGTTTGTACTGTATCGAAATGTATTGAGAAGTAAACTGATTCAGTTCCTAACCGTTTTTATTCATTGCACGATACCCACGTAGGCCCACCTGGTAGATGACCAGAGCTCGAACCATTCTGAACGAGCCGTCATATATTTTAACATGATTTAATGGATTTAAAAATTATTTAACAAAAAAATCGTCAATAATTCTACCATCTAATTTACTACTATAGATAGTAGATTCCAACAAAAGTACATTAACAAACGACTAAAATTTAACGGTGTATTATGGCAAGGTTAATGTTGTAAATGTAAATTAGGCCTACTTTTTTACCATCGTTTAAAAACTGAAATCAACTTACCAAAGGAGTGTTGTAATAAAGGCCGAATATCATTCTAGGTAGAAGAGGTAGCACTACATTTTTAAAACATACTACTTTTCCTCTGAATGTTTTTAAGTCCCAGATAGGATTATCAGTAAATGCTTTGAATGTTTCTTGAAAGGCAGATTCATAGGTGAATGTTTCCCATACCAATATGTGATTATCTTTAGAAAAAGTGGTAGGATGCGTGGAATTTACATGAAGAGATGCATACAAGTTGAAAAAATCACAGAAATGGTGGTACATGTTAACAGCTGAAACACAGAAATATATTATTGATTATGTAAACATGTTTGAGGACGAAACGGACTACACATGAGAAAATTACATACTTGCATCTAATTTCATAATATATGTTGGTTTATTTATAACTACATCACACATTCCATCAGTGATGGGTTTCTGAGAGGTTTTAACGAAATTTACAAGTTCAGGACCCCATGATTGCAGAGCACTCATATGTTCTGCTTCTTTCATAAGCCGCTCAGCATAAAAATTGCAGAATCCACCTGAAATGTTACACAAATGCCAGAGTCAATTGTTTTATAAATTCTAATTGGGTATAATATCAGTAAATAAATTATGTGTGTACGAAAGGGTATATAACCGCTTAAGTATTGAGAATGTGCCCCCAGAGCCTACCGTAACGAATATCATAATTATTAAGGTGAATGCAACAGGTCCGAGCGTCGCTATATTCTCGCAAGATGGCACTAAACTATTCTTTTTTTATTTTGTTGTAAATGTCTGGGAACACTATTAAGTCCAGGTAGGATTGCCATCCGTCCAGATTTCCCCAGATTTGTCCTTTATACATTTTAAAAGGCTTCTGGGCCGCCGGCCTGATCTCATTTTTAGTTCAGTTATAACAAGCCATGGGATGCCACCGCGCGAGTGATAATGCGACACGCTGCGCTGCGAATGACGAGTTTAACCTCTCTCTTTCTCTCTACTGCCTGCTACTTTTGAAAAACGAAGGAGATTAGTCTCCACAAAACATCCCTCCTAGACTATAATGCCATCGAAATGGTGAAAATCTGACTGGAAAATAAAGATAATTTTATTTACCCGTCTCGCTAGATATATTTATAGGTACTAGTTGTCCCACGCATGTTTGTTTACTACTCCGCTCCTTTCGGTCTTAACGTGACAATAAGCCTTTACCTATGAAATTGCCGTTCTGCCGAAATGGCTATTTCAAGTCCATAATTTTTTTTTCGCTCAGAATTCTAAGTTCAAATTATTTGTTAGAGATCTGTTTTCAGACGTTTGATTAATAAAAATAAAAAATATAGAGAAAAAAGGGTGTTAACTTTTTTTTCCTGAAAAACGGAAACTTCATGGGTAAATTAACGTCTACTGGAGCCAAAGGTTATGTGAAAATGTCACCACGGGCCCTGGGACAAAGGCAATGAATGGAAGGGTAGGTTTTTAGTCAGTAAGAGTCTGACACTATTTCCCGCCCCACCCAAGGGCGGGATTTGTCATTGGATGATTTTACCTACCATAAAATTAAAAAAAAAATGGGTAAATTAACGTAATATCATATATTATAGCCTATTTTCTTTCTCGATAAATGGGCTATCCAAGACTATTAAAAATTTTAAATTTGAATGTGTAAAAGCGCCAATGCGCCAAATTGCGTACTTTAAAGGCGATTTTATTACGATAGTTGATATTGATTATTTATTGAACTTCAATTTCAAAGTGTAAATCGTAAGCTATTGTGCATACCTATCTGACCAGGTCCAAGAATGTCCATTTTATAGCGCAAGTTGTCTCCACGACCAACTAGGCCTGTAAAATTTAACATCATGTTTCGACCGCGACAAAACCTGGAATTGAAACATATTCAAGATTAACTAAGAGCTTACAAGTAATCACCACATAGTATAAAACAAAAACGCATCCCGCTGTCTGTCCCTATGTATGCTTAGATCTTTAAATCTACGCAACGGATTTTGATGCGGTTTTTTTTTAATAGATAGAGTGATTCGAGGAAGGTTTATATGTATAATACATGCATAATATATTTAATATCACCATTGCACCCGTGCGAAGCTGGGGCGGGTCGCTAGTAAAATATAAATCTCAGATATACTTTGATTTAAAATCAACCTACAATTCAAAACATTGTTAGAATAACATATCTTCTTATATATAAAAATGAATAGCTGTTCGTTAGTCTCGCTAAAACTCGAGTAAGGCTGCACCGATTTGGTTCATCTTATATATAAAAATTAATAGCTGTTCGTTGGTCTCGCTAAAACGAGCTATTTGGTTCATTTTAGTCTTGAAATATACGTAATACTCCTGGAAAGGTTTAAACGGTGAGAAAATATAGAAAAAATCACCAATAAAAAAAAGAAACGGCTATTAGGCAGTACGAAGTTTGCTGGGTCAGCTAGTCTTCAATAAATAAATAAAACAAAAAATAGTCTTTTGCAATACTATTTTATATAAACAAAATTTTAAATTACTATAAAATGTATAAGTAACTTAGTATGAAATATATTGTAAAAACAAATAAAACATTTTTTTATTTTTGTGTAATGTGCTTTATATTATCACTGATAAGAGCTGAAAGCTCGATGTGTACAACAGCACATTTGAGTTATTTCTTTAAATGTATCAACTAGAGATGAAACGGATAGTGGTTTGGCTGGATACCGGACATTCGGCAAGCTACGAAGACAGAGTGCCGGATATACGGCCATCGGATATTCGGCGCTTTATCGTGTTATAATAATAATGTATTTATAAAACAACATTTGGTCTAGAATATTTGTAAGTATAAACTCTTATTTCTACTGTTTAAAAATATATCATAAAACTAGGCGAAAATAATTTATTTTTTAGCACCTGGCAGTTACATTTGCAGCAAAAAGTTATTTTCAGAATCTGGTCTGGTAAACGAAGCTAAGCAAAGTCTCCTCTTCCCGAAAAATTTGGAAATTTTGGTATTCATCAACCACAACTTGCCAATTTTAATTTGTATACCTACTAAACTAATTAATAAAACAAACATTTTTGTCGTACAATTATAAAAATAAACGGTGTCTATAACCTATTGCGGTATGATTTGCCTTGTGTAAAATAGTGAGAAAGTTTTGCTTAATTACGAGTACTTTCCGGTATCCGGCCGGATAGTCAAAACATGGCCGGATAGGCCGGATACCGGATAGTTACCGGATATCCATTACATCTCTAGTATCAATTCATCAGAAAGTAATTAGATTTGTTAAAAAAAATATTTATACTAAAACTACATAGAACTGTGCAATGGGCGCCCTGCATAAAGAAGTACTTATTATGACATTAATCAAACCAGCGATAATTCGAACCTCTCTATAAAAATCTATGCATTTTCAAGCACTTGATGATTCGAACGAAAAAATGATCGCTACGTAACTTATCGACGCGTTAATTCGAACTCATATTGCTTGTTTACGGAGACGCTGCCCTTGTGCGGCGCGTTGGGCGGTTCGTCGTAGGTACATTGCCATATGATGTTTGTGTTTGCGCGAGCGATGACGCGGCCCGCTGCTTCAATGTACGACGAACGCCCAACGCGCCGCGTCTCCTTAAACAAGGCCATAGGCGTCAAACATCGGATTGCATGGAAGTACAGTAATCGGCACGTAAATTGACAAGGATTTGGCGTAGTGAGGCTAAGTTGGCGAATGTTTCACTTAGTGCAAAAAACATACTTGACTACTTTTATGATTTATCAGTATTTTTAGTTTATGCGAAATCTGAATATAGTTTGTTCAGAATCAATAACTAAACCCGGTAACCATGTGTTTGTGTGGGCAACCAGGTAACATTAACAAGCTTATAATTTTGTGATTTTTCGTGATACGGTTTTTTTTTATGGTAGGTAAAATCATCCAATGACAAATCCCGCCCTTGGGCGGAGCGGGAAGTAGTGTCAGATTCTTACTGACTAAAAACCTACCCCGTTTCTTCGTTGCCTATCGTGCCGGGGCCGGGTATTCCTTTCGGAAGCTGTCCCATGACCCCAGCAGGCTTCGACCCTGCCTGCCCGCAGCTAGCAGGCTGGGCCTCTACGGTTTGCTGACAGCTCCTTGAGGCGCGCGGGAACAGAACGCGCCGTCGACGACTTGGGCTCGGTCCGGTCGGTTACCGGACGATCGGACAGCGTGCTACCCATTGCACGCCGTCCGCAAGCCCGCGCCTATTACTATTTAGCTAGCAAAAACTAGTGAAATACATATATTAGCTTCTGCCAGCGTTTCAGCCACATGAGAGTAGACTATTGAACCCAGGGGACATACTCCTGGAATAAAAAATATCCAGCATGCTGATCCAGGACATGGTCTACCTGTGTGTGCCAAATTTCTTCAGCAGTTTAAATATGAAAAAGTAACAAACATACATAATCAGAAACTTTCACTTTTATAATCAAATAACCAAGTACTATTTTATTGTATTAAATCTTATTTTGATGGTAATGATTAAAACCTTGTTGGTTTTGTACATATTTTTTTTTTACTATTACACAACCCTGTCTAATCCCAAGCTAAGCTGAGCTTGTGTTATGAGTACTAGACAACTGATAAACATGCTTATATATTTCTAAATACATAAAAATTATAGATGAATTATACCCAAACACAGAACAAATGATCATACCCAATGGACAAACATTTGTCCTGGATGTGAATCGAACCCACAACCTCCGACTTAGTAGTTAGTGCCAGTAGTAATCGCTAGACCAACAGGCTAGTCAAAGTATGTTGCATAATGATTAACTGTTTGCTTGCTTAAAAATTCTGTTACAAAAGTACCTTAAATACTTGGAACATTCCAGTGAAGTGTCATCAGGATAGGTAGCTTCACACATGACCATCAAATCATCTATTTGTTCCTTCACATAACCTGTAATTAGACAGAAATACAATTTACTCTATAAACCATTATTATTTTTATTAACCTGTGTTTTCTCTTTTCAGATCTAAAGCTCTTCCTTCTTTCCTCTCTACATAATAAAACACATTATTAATTCATTAATTCCCAAGTGGACGCCGGCGTCCGCACACCTATTGTCTTTCTATTGTGTCTCTAATTACGCTATTCAAAAGGTTAATAACTCAGTGATTACAAAAACTAGAAAGTAATATTAGTTTAACAGTGGCTAAGAATATCCAGCAGTAGCGAAGAGTCCATATAACACAATTCCAAATAGCTTCCCTTACGAAAAATTTAATTTGCAGGATAACAAAATTATTGTTTGTTTTATTGTTAAACCGTGAAGCCCCAAGCTGACACCGGTGTCCACACACCTATTGTCTTTCTATTGTGTCTCTAATTATGGTACCTATTCAAAGGGTTAATATGCTGTTAATTATTTACATATGACATTTAATTAGTAATGGTAAAATCTTAAGTTGAATTTATACTGTTACTTTTTGATACAACAATATCCCATACTGGGTATCTGTCATGGCCAGATCATAGAAATTGATCACTTCATGATATGGCATACTAAAATTGGCCAGATTGTTTAAACACTAACATTTGGTGATATGTAAATTCTTGTTAGACCATATCATTGATGTAGGATTTCTATGGTAATAAAAGATCTAAGAAGTAGGTGTCGAAGTGTGGTAAACCTTGTATTTGATTTTTATTTTATAAGACCGTGACTCCTGGTGATTTGTTTAAATATAATGCAGGGGTGGATTTGGACCAATATTTTGCATCATAGAGCGAGTAGTATTTGATGAGTGAACTTTTTATACTTCGGCTTCCCTTTTGAAAATATCCAACCTTCGCCAATGGTATTCAGCCACATTAGATAGGGTTTTTATTATTGCATATTTAGCTAAATAATTCCCAATTTAATTTTAATAAAAACCACTCTCCAGATAAAAGTACTTTAGGGCTCCTACTTCAATTGCTATGGTCAACATTCATGTTATTGTTTTTCGAGGACTGTGTGGATTGGTTAGTTTGGACATACTAAAACAATGAACCTTTTTAACCACTATATTTATTCACCAAAAATAATTTATCCTAGCCAAACTCCAAAGTAACCCTCAGTTTTTTTTACTCACCAAAATCCGCTTGAGTATAGAATGTATCATACTGGGCCTGTTTCGTCTTTACCCAACCCCGATGGTCACCAGGACAAACAGGTTGCACAGGGTATGAAATATTTTTATAACATTCATGTTCATAGCCCCAACATCCTTTAACCCCTGCTAACTTTTTATACATACAATGAGGCTCTGATAAACAAGACTCAGCAACACTTGGAAAAGCATTGAAAACATATGTTACATGTTCTGGAGGTACATTAAGATCATCAAGACCGATTGAATTAATTCTATTAAATAATATAAAAAAATAAAATAAATACATAGGCAGCCACATTTTTACAACATTAATTTAAGTAAAACTATAACCGCCTCCAACACATTCAATAAAAGTTTAGTAAAGTTTGAAAAATAGAAACAAACTTTGAAAAGCAATGGAAAAGCTTTTTGACATCGATGTCATGGATGTCATCAGATGTCAACTTCAACTTCAAGTTTTGATCACAGATTACAGAGAAATATGCTTTTGATTAATGGCCTAATCGATGATACCAGCGCGAAAACCCGATGACATTGACATGATTTTTTAGTTAATGTTTTTTGCTTGGATACTAAGTCTTTTGAGCCAAGTCTTCGTATAAATAGTTCATCAGTTTACCATGGACCTAGAAAAAAAAGCGGACGGAACTTCACTAAGAAATAATTGGAGCACCACAATCAGTGGCGGCCGCTGGGTCATAGAACTGGTGGTGCGCTTTGCCAGCTTACAGTACCTACTTAAACGACAAATAAATTGAACTAAAATGGCCTTCAAACTATACCTACTTACACGCAGCCCCCCGCTATGCCGCTGACCGGAATTGCTGACCGACCTTCAATGCGTAGCAAAGGTCGGTCGCCATTTTGGTTCAACTTATATGCCGCGTATTGTACTAAGTAATCGAATTTACAGTTGAAAAAACAAAAATTACGTTATTCAACTCTGAGATAAAAGCAGAGCCATCCCACGGAACACAAATGCACCAGAAAACTTGACAGTCTATAAGGTGTGACAATATATACCTACCTACCTATTTTTATTGACTTTTACGTGAAATTTTATTATATTGGTTTTATAAACAGAATCTGATTGATTACCTACCTACGAATATTGTCGGTGGTCGTTTGGGCACCGAGATATCCATGGGCACCGAACACAGGAGATGCATAATATACATACAATGCGATAAATCATGTTTTTTTTTAAATATTTTTTCACTCAAATGCAATCGCTAATTCTTTTCATTTCCGTTCAAATCGATTCACTACCAAAAACAGTCCAAGGAAAGTAAAATAATGTATTAAGTCGCACACATCCACACACCCATTTCTTTTTATTTTAATGTACATAAAACTCCGTGTAAGTAAATGTTTTTCGAAATAGCCTGGGTGGTCTTGCCGATTTTTTATCGAATTTTTGTTGAAAAGCCTTATTGTTCATTTTAATATAGTCAATGTTAAAGCTAATACTCATTTTCACAGCTTTTTAGTTTTTACACACTCCCACAACACAACACAGTAAGTAATTCATTTATCCTTGCAAAATGTAAACAAACACAAAACCACGCGCGTCCGCGGTAGAGGGTTGCCAACCACACTTTATAATAACGTATCTTTCTTTATTTTTGGTAAATGTACTTTATACTTTCTTACAAAAAAAATTAAGTATAATGAAAATATTCTATTTTAAATATTTACTGTAATGCATAAAATGAAACACTAATATAAATAATTACTGAACTATTTATCGACGCTTCTACCTTGAAACACGTCTCTAAAAATTTAAGGATACCTCATGGAAAACTGATAGTGTATTCTAGAATCTAGAATCATAAAAATTGTCATCAAGAAAAGAAACAAATAAATGAATAAAACTTTGAATAATAGTTTTTTCTTTCAAATATGTACTTTTTTTTCTACAAAAAAATATGGTACGCTGTTTTTCTTCAAAAATGGCAACCCTACCACGATGCGACGACAGAGCCAGCCGGCCGGCTCGGACGATATTCGTCAAACTTCGCGCGCTCTCGGTAACCTTCGGCTCGCTCGAGCGGCGCACGAGAACGATCAATTTTGCTGTACATTTTCTACTAAACTATCTCCGTCTCACGCGCCAGGCGTTTTAGTTCATGTTTCATAGAAGTTGTATGAGCTCTCGCCGTGCGTTTGGCGTAGCGCACGAGGAATTTTCTTTACTGCAAAAATAAGTCTTACTACTTTAGCATAGAGTTCAAATTGTATTAGACAAAATTTTGCTAATAGAATAATGCACAGATAACTTTCTGTTCATTATTCTATTAGCAAAATTTTGATATTTCACACATTTTATGTATTTTCTGAACCTATTAAGATCTGGTAGTGCGGCGCACGAGCGCACTTAAGGTACAGCCGCCTCTGACCACAATGGCAGCTGCGTAACTATGTGTGTATGTAAAGGGATGCTAGATGAAGGAAAATTATCCATTTTTAAACAATAATAATAATAATTTTAATTAATAATTTGGCTTAATAGCCAAGAGCCTCGACCAACACCTTAGGAGGCTCTCGTTAGGCGGCTGGATCAAGGGCTTGATTCAGAAAGCGGTACTCCTGGACACGGCTCGTATTGTTAGGAGGTTCCTTTCTCTGGAGCCCTGACCGCCGGTAGCTTGGACCCTGTTCCCGATACCGGTGGGACACTATTTTTTATATTTTTAAATGTTTTTTTTTTTGTTTGTAAGTTTTTTAAAAAATATTTAAAAATGTAATCAATAAGTTTGTAAAATGAATAAATGGAATAATTTTAGTAAAGAAAATAGGGTAACTAAATGTTTTAGCAACACTCACACCCCTGTAGGTGTGAGTGTTGCTAAAACATTTAGTTTTCATAATTTTTAACATAAAATGTTTCCGAAGACTTCCTGCACTAGGCGAGGCCTGTCCCGCAGGAAGCTTACAAGTGTTCTTTGGAGTTACAAATTATAAGTATGCGCATAATAATAAAGGAAATAATAATCTAATATGTCTAATATATCTAACATTGCAAATAAACTATTTAAGGTCTTAGTTAAATTGTTAAAATATAAGCTTATGAGGACTTTATACATTACAAATTACTATTATTTTAGAGTACAGATGTCGAAAACTTAGAACTAAGTGCAATAGATGCCTACTACCTATTTAAAAAACTATGAGATCTTTTCTTATCATAACTGTTTTAAAAAAAGTTCTGTGCTATCATACGTCCAACACATTAATTCTTAGGTTATTTTTATTTTCGTTCGTCACGAAGCGATAACTTACTTAGGCTAAGAATTTTGGTGAAGTTATTATAAACAAGGGTTTTTATGTAAGTACTGAACCTTTTGGCAAATTCTGTTCTGACGGGAATGATAGGTAGCTTGAACACACGCTTCTCTACCAATATTTAAATAAGATCTCCCTTGAACTTGAATTTTATTAAAAGTTTTTGTGTTGAATATTGTTAAAAAAAGGTAATTTAAATTAAACACATTGGAAATACTACTAATAATACTTTACGACTCTTCCCCAAGTCTGTTTTGACAACTCTGTAACTCTGTCCTTTTAGTGATAAGTTAGTTAAGAACTTGGGGATATTTATTGACAAGAACTTTTCCTGGACTGCTCACCTACAATAAGTCAGCCGTAAGTTATGCGCATCTGCTGCATCTTTGATTTTCTTCCGACTGCCACCAAAATTGCGCTTGCACAGTCACTTCTTCTTCCCATCTTTGATTATGCTGATGTCAGCTATCTTGACCTTACTCAAGAGCAACTGGATGAACTTGAGCGGCTTCAAAATTTTTGTATAAGATTCATATTTGGTTTGCGCAAATATGACCACGTTTCCGAATTTCGTGTAAAGCTCAAGTAGATGTCAATTCGTCTTCGCCGGAATGCTCATATTCTTTCCCTTTTATATAATATTCTCTTTTACCATTTTATGCCTCTACCTTAAAAAACGTTTTGAATTTCTCGGCAACTCACATACAAAACTGCTAAGGCCATCAGAGAACTTGCGACTTAAAATGCCAATCCATACCAGTACTTTCTATGATAAATCATTTACTGTTCAGGCTGCTCGTTTGTGGAATGAATTGCCAGATGCAATTAAACGCGCTCAATCGTTGCCTGTTTTTAAAAAAACTTGCCTTTTTTTAAAAACTGGTACATTACCTGTCGCTGTGAATTTCGATAGTCGTCATTTATATTTCAGTCTATGGTTTTCAATATGTATATATAATATAATATATATATATCTGTGTATCTATTTTAATATATATTTATGTATGATACTGGTTTTGTTACATCATTGACATCCCCATTTTTTGTCCAGGCAATTACTGTCCATTCCAGGTTGCCTTAAAGATTCTAGATTCTAAATTTTGATGGATTCCAATTATTTTCATTTCTACACTCCCTTATTATTTTTTCCAATCACTTTAACATACATCATTTGCTGAGGAAAATCTGTTAAATGTAGAAGAATACAATAACGATAAATAGTTACATAAAAATTTAAATCTCCCACTTTTAAGATAATTTAAAACTTGAAATAGTTGCAACACTGATTGATTTCGTGATAAAATCGAGAAATAAGCATAAAAATTCCATCTTAACTATGAAAAGTGATCCCCTGGCTTTTTTTTTATTGAACCACTACACAAGACTGCATAATTTAATTTTTATTAGGCAAAATAACACCGAACAATACGCGGGCGTCGTTCGAGTCGTAATGGCTGACGGCAGACTTACTATGGTGTGAATGTGTGCGTGTTATCTTGTCTAAATTAGCGCACTGAATTACTATGGGTGCTTCAATTGTTGTTAAAGGAGACGGCATCCACCTTTTTGTCTAGGTCCATGCAGTTTACCATTAGAATGCGGTTGCACACATTCTATTGTCGACTCAGTCTTCTCGGCAAACTTCGCTGAGGTACCCAAAACTACAGTAAAATCATCAGTTCATTTTTACCGAGATCGCGACTGTTTCAATTATTCCACATATTGTCCAGTTGCGAAGCGCAGACACTTGAGATTAAAGATGTAAAACAACCAAATTAAAACGTTTTCAACAAAATGTTGCCGGTTTAAAACCCCAAATAAACCGTTTTAAACGGTTGAAAACTTGTCTTCAAAATGTGCATGTGTGTGAGTAGTATGGGGACGGCTCGGTTGTAATCTAGCTGGTTTATATTGATTACTTATAATATAGGTTCATTAATCTGGGAGATGTAGCTCTGATTACGCCCGATAGTCCCCAAGGTTATTATAATTAATAAATCTTGTACCTGGATTCCTCCTTGGGTATATCTTATCACTGGTTATGAAGAGTTCTGCTTCGATTATGAATCCCGTTGTGTTCTCCTTTCTCCACCTGTGTTAATTATAGCAACATGAGTACATCTGGGCAACCAAGCAGCCACTGAGTGACGCCCGCCTTACGTCACCTTCGTATCCTTTTTCCGTCATAACTGAAAATGATAAACACACATATATAGCTTCGCTACTTATATAAATCATCAAGTTCCTACCCTCTCCACTGAGAGGGTCAAGGAACAGTCATAAAGCATCAATGAGCCCATCGAACCTAGTGACACCCACCAGGACCATTATACGACCGGACCCATAGATGATAATCTAACCTCTCCTCTGAGAGTCACAGGAGAACATCTCCATTACAGGTTCCTACCCTCCCTCCAAGAGGATCCACGGAACAGTCATACAGCATCAATGAGCCCATCGATCCCAGTGACATCCACCAGGACCATTATACGACCGGACCCATAGATGATAATCTAACCTCTCCTCTGAGAGTCACAGGAGAACATCTCCATTACAGGTTCCTACCCTCCCTCCAAGAGGATCCACGGAACAGTCATACAGCATCAATGAGCCCATCGAGCCCAGTGACACCCACCAGGACCATTATACGACCGGACCCATAGATGATATTCTAACTTCTCCTCTGAGAGTCACAGGAGAACATCTCCATTACAGGTTCCTACCCTCCCTCCAAGAGGATCCACGGAACAGTCATAAAGCATCAATGAGCCCATCGAACCCAGTTACACGAACCAGGGCCATTATACGACCGAACCCATAGATGATAATCTAACCTAGCCAATCTGGTTAGATCATGACTTGGTGATCACCATAAGAACCCACACCTGGCCTTACAGCGAGGATCATTACATGGGATTTACTTCTAGAACTTACGGACGATACTCATAGTCAACGAAGACGCCAGCTACACCCGGCGGCCCCGGTAAACCCAAATATACTCAACTTAGGTGAATGCTGATGATGCTGATGAAGTGGTTGCTCGATCGTTGTTTAAGCCGACAAGTCACGACACGTGCTCTACTCAACTTTTGGCGGTTGCGGAACTATAGAGTAAACTAGAAGGACAATCTATGGCATCTCTCTTGAGTGTTGCCACATAAAAGTGACAGATAACCTTACTCACGTAATTAATTCGTGCTTGTCACGACAAGTAGTGTACGTTACACTGTGCGTGTCACGTCAGTGTGGTGACGTCAACGAGAGTATGGGAGTGTGCGTTTGGTTTTAAACCAAATCAAATTGTTTATTTACATTGACTAAAAACAAAGAAAAAATAAATTCTTTACCAACACAGTTTTTGACATATCAATAGTTTATAGGCTACTTAGGTATACCTACCTAAGTAGCCTACCTAGCCTAGCTACCTAATAGGTATCTATGCATCATGGTCGGACGGATCAACTAGAACTAAACCCGCTAAGTTTATCAATATGGGTATATATAATATATTATATGTAAGAGGTAGGGATCTACCTTGTTAAAATCAAGAAAATCTAGTTATATTAAAGAAAACATAGTCATCAACATTTACCGTTTTAAATCGAAAATAATGATTTATTTGGGTTTTAAACCATTTTTTTTCGTTTTAAATGGTTTGGTTAAATTGGTTTTAAACCAATCTATACTTGAGATACAAAAGTAAACCAATTTTACATAACAATATTCACTAAGAATTAATTTGCGAAATAATTAAAGCAGCAACAGACTAAACTTCACTCAAAAAAATCCCTCCCATAATTCCTAACTTTTTCTTTGTCATTAAGTTCATTCGTCATCGTTTATCGTTAAGTCACTGACCTCTATCAAACGTCTAGTGGTTTTTGCGTGTATAACAAACCTCCATACATATATTCACGGTTCCTCACAAACTTTGCATATTATCATTACAGCCAAAAGACGTCCAACTTTGGACATAGGCCTCCCCTAAGTTTCATCATAACGACCGGTCCTGTGCGTCTCGTGTTCATCAGATTCCGGCGACTCTCACCAGATCATCGATCCACCTTGTCCAACACTGCGTCTTCCGGTACGCGGTCACCGTTCCAGAACCTTTCGTTTCCATCGACCATCTGTTCTGCGAGCAATATGCCCTGCCCACTGCCACTTAAGTACCCTTGGTTCTCCAGCGGATATCTTCATTTCTGACGTGATTTACGCAAGGAACCTCCGAGCATAGCCTTTTCATTGTCTTTTGAGCGACTTTAACGGTCCGTTCACAACTTCGGTTTTTTTGCATTTGAAAATAAGAGTATATTATACATAAGTGTACCTGTTGAATACCGTAATTAGAGACACAATAGAAAGACAATAGGTGTGCGGACGCCGGCGTCCTCTTGGGAAATAATGAATTAATGTTGATTACTACTTACTATACACATCAAAAAAAGTTTGAGATCACTTTGATAATACGAAATCGTTTTTGTTACGTTAGAATAAAACGTTTTTTTTTTTTTCTAATATTCTTCATTTAAAAATCAAATGCGTTATAAGTTGTAAAAGTTGCGGGCTGCTACTGGACTAGAAATTAGCACTCAGACCATCAGGAATTGCTTAAATCAGGTTGGATTACGAGCAAGGAGATCCTGACGAGCACCCCTGAACTCGCAGCAACGACACCGACTCTTCGTTGACGAGTCCAGAATTAGCACACATCCAGACAACTGACGTCTTCGTCTGGACAAGACGTGAGGACGCTGAAAGACAAAGACCTACCAACGGAACCGTTCAAAAAGGCAGGAAATCGGTATCCTTTTGGGGCGGTATAATGATTGTTGCTTGAACGTCGTTGATCCCGTATCGTGGCTACATGACATGCAGCTTTATGTAACAAACCATTGCTATTGATGGAATTGTCAGGGCATAAACCATGGCTCTCGATTCGTAATGATTGACGATAATTCACCCGCACATCGAGCTCAACGAATCAACCCAGCTCTGCATGAATACGAAATTACCAGGTTAGACTGGCCTGCCGACTCGTCTGACTTAAACCTGATAGAGATGCTGTCCAGCGAGCTGTTTGGAACCGTCAGCCACCTCTCCAAACAGTGCCAGAGATCAGGGAAGCCGTTATTGAAGAATGGGACCGGTTACCGAAAAAATGCTGACTAATTTCTCAGCATGCCAAGAAGGATTGCCGCATGTTTTTGAGACTGGGGATCTTGTACTAAATAAAAACAATTAATAATAAATGTTGACAATATTTAGTTAAAGGCTTTTTCTTTTAATTATTTATTAGTCGAAATTGTACTATGAAATTTAAATTCAATTTTTGTTAGAAAATAAAAAAATAATTTAACCCCTTACTGCTTGGATTTTTTTAATCGGATGAAAAATAATTCTGGCTTAGAAAGACCATAAAAAAAAAACGAAAAAAAATCTACCCTCAATATTTTTGGGAACATTCCCAAAAAACAATCAAAGCCAGATATGGCATCGTATGCAGTTCTGGGTTTAATATTAACTTTGCCAAATATGTCACTGTATGCAGTAGGAGCTGGCGCGAAATAAAAAATTATGACCAAAATGAGAAAGCACACGGTGAATAACGAGTTTGCTAGCGTAGGCTGGGTATTGATTGCTTATGTATAGGGAGAGATGAAATTAAATATAAAAAAACGCTCATATTGTAATTTATGTTTTATAATATTTTTTTCCAGTTTCCCATTTATATGTCTTCTTAGAAGTTTGCCGGTTACCCCCTGTCCCCTGCCGACTTGTTGAAGGATGATCGCTTAGGTCTTCCAATTCTGACTCTGAATCTACGTCACTATCTTCATCGAACTCGGATAATTAAAATGGGTCCGATCCACGATTATCTCTTCATTCCGTATCTTCATCAGACACCTCTTCGTCTTCACTCCCATCTGGAATGTTGACTATATGCACTTGCTTCCGTCTCGGCATTTTTATTCAAACTGTTGGGAAAAAAGCAGTATAGTAAGTTGCAACAAGCAAGCAAGCCAAATCAAACCAAACAATCAAAAAGTATTGTACCCACTTCTTCAAATGTTACGCAAATATTTTTTTCTTAAAATTGACACAATCGCATACTATCCCATATATAATCAAAGATCCCAAATATGGTTTTATGATTTTTGTAGTCAGTCTGCATGCTATCCCATTTCGGGCAAACAGTTTTTCCTGTGACTGCATACTATCCCATATTTGGGTACTAACTTTAGCAATAAATATATTTGCAATCATTCATGCGAATGATTGCAAGTTTTTTTTTTGCTTATTTGCCTTATAATATATGTGTATTGTATGCAAAATAATTATGGTAGCTGTATGTCGTGAAAATTCATGCAAAAATACCCCGAAACTTGAGAACACTTACCTCTTAGCAACCGCCAGAAAACCAACTCACACACATTTTCATCAGTTACTTTAAATCTACTAGTGCTGGATAAAGAGTATGTAAGCACTACGTTTGTGCTGGATACTTACCGATTTTCTTCACAAACGTCAAAGTGTATTTTCGGTTTTTGATTTAAGAGTTGCAAGGAGTAAAAAACTTGTGCCAAATTTAAATGAGGTGACAAAAACCTTTGATGCCCGATATGTCATGCTATGCGGTAAGGGGTTAATTTTTTTTATTTCAAAAAGTGTATCTTTTTTATAATAAAAGATTTTACGTAAGCAACATTCCTTTAAAAAGTAAAATTTTAAAAATATTCAATTTTTTTGCTAGCGATTTCAAACTTTTTTTGGCGTGTGTAGTTTACTACTGAGGTGGTATTTATCAATACTCACGAGTATCATACAACATTATACAGATACACGTGTAAAAAAAATTACCGAAAACCGTAAATTAGGAGAAGTGTTTTTTTTTTTGTTAATGGTGTAGAGTAGCCAGCCTTTCGGTGTTTTATAGGATGCATTTTGGAGAGTGTGTGTGGGAACTGCATTACTTAATCCCGCCATCGCCCATCTCCGTTCTACCACCAGACAACCCGACGTACGGCGAATATCCACCCTTACGTTGTTCTCTCGCGCCGGGTCTTGCTTGGTACAGGCCATGGTCCGGAGCGAGGAGTGGCAGGCGGACGTCTCCTTCTGCGAAGCAGTAATGCTAGCAAAAGAGGAGGCCGACCGCATCAGGCAACGGCGTAATTTTTTCGACTTTTCGACTGGCCTGTTGGTCTAGTGGTTAGTGGCCCTGACTGCTATGCCGGAGGTCGTGGGTTCGATTCCCACCCAGGACAAATAATTGTGTGATGAGCACGATCATTTGTCCTGTGTCTGGGTGTTATTTATCTATGATATGTATGTATTTAGAAATATATAAGTATGTTTATCAGTTGTCTGGTACCCATAACACAAGCTCTGCTTAGCTTGGGACTAGACGGTGTTGTGTGATAGTTGTGGAAATATAATATTTTATATATTATTAATTCCGATCCAAATTTTCGGCCACCGTAGGCGCGGGCTTGCGGACAGCGGGCAATGGGTAGCTCGCTGTCCGTTTGTCCGGTAACAGACCGGACCGAGCCTAAGTCGTTTACGGCGCGCACTGTTCCTGTGCGCCTCAAGGAGTTGTCTGCAAACCGTAGGGGCCCAGTAGGGTCGAGGCCTAGTCTGGGGCTCTGGGGAGGTATGAAAATGCATACTAGGGCCCTGGATCTAAGGCAGGGAAAGAACAGGGTAGGTTTTTAGTCAGTAAGAGTATGACACTATTTCCCGCTCCGACCAAGGGCGGGATTTGTTATTGGATTATTTTAACCTACCATAAAAAAAACCCTAAGCATTTTGCTTCGTCGTTTATACTGCGTACATCGAAGGACTGGAACAGTTTGTCTGCTGCGGTCTTCCCGTCCGATTATAAGTGGTCGTGAATGGAAGGTAAGATTTAAGTCGTGAACGGGCCGTATAACGAGGGCTAACCCGGGGGTTCACAACCTTGCTGTACTGTGTGCGGCAGCAAAGGCATGAAAAAGTTTGAAGCACGCCACGAGTCGCCGCTCAAAAAGCTGCGGCGCGCCGCGCGGCTCAGAGCGGCAAAGTAGTGAATGCGCCCTATTAAAAAAAAAAACTATGATGTTGGATTAAAAGGTTCGTTTCTATGTTTTGTTTTAAAAACTTACTATTATTGCCATCTGAAAAAAAATTAGCTCTATTTTTACTCAATAGATGGCATTATTTTCAAATTTATTTGGCGCCTTTTCCAGAATACAAAATTCCCGGCGGATGCCACCGCGATTACCACGTGAACACAACAGCAGTTGTCCAATCAGCTGGTAAATCATAAAACCGCCCGCCCGCCTCTGTCTATTTACTCTTCCGTTGTTTTAAATTGGGATTTTTATGCGTTATTTATATCTTTGTGCTTACCATTTTGTAAACCGGATTAAGACGGTGTTTGTGATATTTAAAACAAAGTAATTTAATGAATAAATAGTGGTATTTCGTTTGATTTTTCTGACCTTCGAAGTTAACCCAAAACTAATGTCGCCATTTTGACCATACAAATCGAGTTTAGTAGGTATTAATATTTTGTTTGGTCACCAACAAATGTTTATACGCTACATTAGTGAATTGCGTAAATGGACGTACATTTGCGAAGAATACGGAGAAAATGTCTCAGACGAATAGTACTGTAAATTTTCTTATACATGACGCTAATGGTTAGTAGCCAAGCTATCTTCGTGAAGCTTATTTTTACTTTATTATCATAATCGCATAATGTTTACACTTCTGCTCGTAACTTTCCATGGTCATGCAATTTATAAAAATTTACAGAATCCGTATATGACGCGCCCGCTTGCTTCGGTAGTGTTTCCCGCTGTCAGTTTATTTGTGCATTTGTTACTCAACAAATTCGACGTTACAAATTATTTTTTTCATGTGATTATCTTCCCATTATAAAGATATTTTAAATTCCAGTGATGTAATACGAAAGATTGAGGCACGCACGTCATGGTTAATTATTATGCTTTATTTTAGGGCATCCACAAATGGTAAAAGTTGTTCAAAATAATATAAACAATCAGTCACTTGGTCAGATCAAAATTAAACCTAATCCTGTGAAAATTATAAAACTGCCTGCAGCAGAAGGAATTAACAAGGTATGGGGTATGCCATAATCTTCACATTTTATGATCATTTTTTATAAAATGTTTTTCTCTTGCCTATCTTTCACCTTAGCCCTAGAACTTTTGCAATAAACCGTCAGGGTTCTGGATGAAACCCTGACTTGTGTTTTCCTTGTAGAGCTTGTGATTTGTAGCATTCATTTATTTCATGTACCTAACAATTAATATCAATTATAACAATATTGCTAATTTCTGAAAACTTTTTGCTGTAGCTTAATAAATTATGTTGTACAGTTATATTGATTTTATCTATTTATTAAAAACCTTTCTTACTCAAAACTTGCCAAATCAAATGCAGCTAGTTAGAGCTAGCTAGCATACCGCTTTGCCTTTGAAGACCTTGTTCATTATGGTTTTTCTATTTGAAATAACCTTAGCAAATTTTAGTTATCCCTGTTTTCATTCATGAAAGTCAAGCATTGAATCTATTAATAACTAAAGATCCCACAGGGAGGTGGTTGGTTAGTTTAATTGGTCCTAAGTTTCAACCTGATACATATGTTCTGACAGGTTTGCTTACAGCAATAAAAATCAAGTATTGTGAATCAAGTAAACTTGGGAATAATGCAGTTGGGAATGGTTGTATCAAGCTACTTTGACTAGCTCAATATCTTTGTGAACCCAAAAAAAAAACAACTGCAAAAAAGGAAAGTCATGCTTGTGAATATGGAATAATGGTTTAGTTTTCATGTTGACTTTTTCCCTGTTCAAATAGCAGCATGTCAACCACAAAATAATGCACATCAATAATCTTTGGCTCTTTATTTTGCAGACATCATTGTACAGAGCTGTGAAGTTGACTGGACTCAAATGTGCATCAAGTAAGAAACTTATTAATAACTCTATTGGAACATTTTTCCAAAACTTTTCTCATACATTCAAAATAACTATAATTATCATCTAGAACGGTTATGAGTACAGATAGTGCTATTTGTCATAGGTACTTTATAGTATGTCAGCAGTGTGCCTCGAAAACTAAGTGATATCAGGCAGTGCATTTTCCTAGTAAGAAGGGCAAAACATATGTTGAGACTTTATTTTTGGTTTTTAATTTTTTAGGTCATTTTTTCTTCAAAATTGGAAGATTAAATTAGAGCAAGCTTAAATCTCAAGCATAAGCATTGGAAATGGAATTAAAAATGGTCATGATCACTGCTAGTTAGGTTAAAAACGATTATTGCATGTCTACTGTGAAAAAAAAAAAAACTGTGTTAGATGGAAGCTATACTTAGTACTTAATTAGAAAGTCCAGGATAGTCTAATTTATATTTTTATTCACTTGACACATTTCTTATATTATTCTCAACTGACTTATCTGTCATTACATTTTCTCTATCAATTTTCACGCCAAAGACAATAATACTTTCCCTAATTGATTACAAGTATTCTAGTTGCCTAGTGCATCCCAATCTTTCAGCATACATCTGCAAGCCGAGGTTGTGGAACTGCCTTGATTTGAAAATCGGCTAATTTGATGAAGCTGACTGTAGAACCATAAGGGTATCTTCATGAACCTTTTCTCCCTCAGAGAAATGCTTGATTCAGATGCTAAATCCTTTATGAAATTGGGGGGAATGGTTCTGTAGCTATACTAGGTCTCTTGCAATTTTATTGACTGTAACTATCATCGCTTCAGTTGTAGATATACAATCAATTGCTTCTCACTATCCTTCTCACTCACTATCTCGCTCAGTGGTAGTCTTCTTCGTGATCAGCATCACTATAGCCTATTAACTGTTTACACCCATTACTGTGCATAAATCCAAAAGATATTTTCCTGTAAGGTAGAGAAATAATCTTTGATGCAGTCCAGCCACTTCAAACCAATTTCTTTTAACCTTGACAGTCAAAAGTTTAAAAGTCTCTCTAATTTCAGTGAGACTACTACAATCATGCAATATTGGGACCTACTATTAAATAAGTGAATATACTGATTGTTACTCTATTGACTTAAGATCCTATGTCCCTTAGCTGGGGCAGAGGGCGTCGACAGTAGTCACCCATGGCGACCGGTCTTGAGCTCTACGCTCCACCTTGCTCCATGTCAGTCCGATGGCCGTCGCTTCTACCAACACGGTACGTCGCTTGGTATGCCGAGGACGGCCGCGCTTCCTTTTTCCTTGAGGATTCCAGTCCAATGCCTGTTTAGGTATATGATCGGAATCCCTCTTGAGTGTGTGACTAATCTATCTCCACGTACGGCTTTTGATCTGGTGGTCGATCGGGCTTTCGTGGCATTTCTCCAGCAGCAACTGCGCTACCTTGCCGCGTCGTGCAGTTATACGATACCGGGACCTCACGTGACCTATGATAATTGTAGCAAATAAGCAACCGCTCAACGGCAATGGCCCGTAGTCGGCTACATCCTCGCCTTTTCACGTTGCAGTCGTGGTAATGTGGTCAGGCCCTTAGTTTCTTCCCTACGGTGACGTGAGTCGTAACCCTCTCACATTAAAATACGTAGAATACAAATAAGATACTTTGTGATTTGTATCTCTTTCCTCTGAGCAAGTGTAAATCGTCAGCATTGCTATGGCTTATGTTTTGTAAAGTACCTACATCATATTTTGTCATCTCTTAGTTTAACCTGCACCTTAGAGACTGAGGCAAGCACTTTCAGAGTGTCTCCATTATGATCGCCTAGTGCCCTTTCATACGCATACAGTTGGGTTGTATGAGAGGCACTATTGATTCTATAGATGTTGAGCAACATTCAACTTAAGTAAAAAATTTGATTGAAAGAATTTGAAATTGGAAATCATTACCTAATGTGATAAAGGCGAAAATTTGTGCGTTTGTACGCAAACGTTTGTTACTTTACATTGGAACGGCTGGATGCATTTTGATGAATCCTGATACCATGACATCCGCGTACCCGTACGCGATCATTTCAGAAACTGATCCATGACCCCAGCAGGCTTCTACCCTGCCTGCCTGCAGCTAGCAGGGTGGGCCTCTACGGTTTGCTGACAGGTCCTTGAGGCGCGCGGGAACAGTACGCGCCTGCGGGCTCGGTCCGGTCGGTTACCGGACGATCGGACAGCATGCTACTCATTGCACGCCGTCCGCAAGCCCGCGCCTACGGTGGCCGGAAATCGGGATTGGAATCCCGGCGGCGGCTGGGGCGAGCGCCCCGTTGCCTTTGTCTGATGCGGTCGGCCTCCTCTTTTGCTAGCATTACTGCTTCGCAGAAGGAGGCGACTGCCTGCCATCCCTTACTCCGGACCATGGCCTGAACCAAGGCCCGGCGAGAGAGATCGCTGCCGCCGATCGCCCCACGAGGACACGGCGATTCTCTATCCAGGCAGGGCACACCTCTACTGTGTGCTCCACCTTGTCCTCCGGGTGTTCTGCACATTAGACACCCGGGCGACTCCTCTGCACGAACAGAAACTTACCGAACTTACCGTGTTCGGTAAGGACCTGCGTCGTGTGGAAATTGAGAACACCGTGAGGTCTTTCCAGTCAAGTGGCGCGCCCAGAACGTGTTTGGCAAATTCGAGTTAACATTTCTGCATTTAAATTGTTCCTTATAATTTGACAATATAGTCGAAAAATCATAGAGTGTATACTACTCTGTCCTGACTATCAAACAGACCATCAAGTTCTTGCTAGACTTCATGGGCTGACTCAAACTGTAGACTTTCGTAGGAGTCTCTACTATCATATTGGTTGTGAAAATTTACAGGGCATTACTGTCTACATTTCTATACTTTAGAAATTCTGTATTAAAGCTATCAGTGCTCCATCACCTGTTCCATGTTTTGGATTTTCAGTTCTCGTTTACTGCCTCCTCGGCCCCTTCTCTGCCTCGGAGCGTTATGGGAATTATATACTTTCAAGTGGCCCAATTGCCCACACCTTCAAACTGTCCTCCTATTGGAACTTTTGTGGTAAAATTTTCCAATTTGACAGACATGTTGTTTTGTTTTTTGTTACTTAATTTTTTAATATATGCAAGTGTCTTCTGTGGCTTAGTTAAATTGTTAGATGGAAACAATACCTAGTAATTAGAAACTTGAATTTACTTATAATTTTATTCTCTAATTTATCATATTATTCACAACTGATTAACTGTCATTAAATTTTCGTTCTCTATCAATTTTTTCACCAAAGAGTTTGTATAATAATACTAACAACCCCACACTTAAAGATACCTTTTTCGAAAAGTGGTATCTGCGTGTACAGGCTCCAAATTGATGAGCATGCTGCGTTGGATACGGCCCTTCAGTTAAGATGAGGCCTTCATGATATTGAAGGCAGCTAAGTTTGATTTACTGTGATAAATCAGCTGTTGTTATTTAGGCTAACCTTGTTAATTTGATATTTTTCTATTTCAGAGTTTGTGCATATTAATAATTTAGCAAGTTTACAAAAAATTAAGGTTGAGCCAAAAGAAGTTGAACAAATTGAGGTAATTATTTTTTTAACTCTTCGACTACAAACAGATTAATGAAATGGCTAGCAAACTAAACAAAGAGTATTAAAAACGTAATACTTGCTTTTTTAGGTAAAACAAGAGCCACTGACGGAATTGAAATTTATACATACTGTACCAGATCTAATTTCATTACAATCAAAGTCAGAAAACCAAGTAACAAGCACTAGCACTGCAAATAGCATATCTCCAACAATGTCGCATGCCTCCAGAAGGAGACATGATTCGGATAATGACCCACCAGCAGAATAGTGAGTATTATTTTATTTGACTTAATAAAAATTATTAGAATTGCACTAGTTTGTCCCATATTTCTGTTCGCTTCGGAGACGTGGACTTTGCGACATGTCAAAATGAATAAATTTGATGCTCTGGATATGGTACTGAAGGAGAATGTTGGGGGTCTTGTGAACGTAACTTCGCTGCCGCGACGAATTGAGGTACAGCGGAAAGGCATCCTGCAAGATACCATAACAACACGGAGAGAGTGGCTATCATAACTAGAGAATCCCATCCTGCCTTCGCGGGATCCTGCACCATTTTTGCGGGATAACGAAATTGTTTTTTTTTTTTTATAAAGGAAATGGGCTGTCTTAGATCGTGGACACATGTCTACGGCACGACAACGGCACCGTGCAATGGCACGACGCGTCGTGACGCGGCACGGAGCCGTGAGACATCACAGTGCACGTACAGCCTTATTAATAAGTGATTTAACAACTATTTATATATATTCGAAAATTATTTTGTTTGCAGTTTTTACCTTACCGCGAAATATAATACTGAAATTCTATTTTGTGTTATATGTATCTTGAATTGGAAATGCTAAAGTAGTCCAAAAAAATAGGGGTAAGGTTACAATAATTCGCACCCAGCTGAAAATTGATAGGATGTTTTAAACCACCTTCATAAATGAAACGCAAAAGTTATTTATTTAGCAATAGTTATTCTTTCCAGGTGTTGGATCGATGTCCTCATCGATCCAACACCTGGAAAAAATAACTCTGTGTCAAAGGCGATTTTCAGCAAATCGGCAAGTTTTATTATAACTATTTTATACAAATAGTTATGATAAAATTTATACTTTTTTATACTAGACAAAAAATATTGACCAGATAATTATCTACAAAATTGTCTAAATACGTTTTTCCTAAGACCCACCGTTTTTGAGACATAATGATTCAAAAAGTTGAAAAACGTAATCGTCATACACGATTCTTCGCCACCTTTAAGTACTTAGCGCGTATTTAGGGTTCCATACCTCAAAAGGAGGAAACGGAACCTAGAAAGGTCGAAGCCTACTGGATGATTTTCACCCAATATAAAAAAAACCCTTAGAAAAAATAAGCTGATCTATAAACATCTCAAACCAATAAATCTGTGGCCCTAGTGAAAAAGGGTAAGTCCAATTTTTTCTAAAATAAATTAATTATACTAAAGTGATCAGAAAATAATGCTATAAGTATCATTTGGTAAAAACGAGTCTAAGCTATCTTTAAAAGTAAAGAAGTTCCTTACGGTACCCTATAACGTAGACTTCGCTGTCTGTCCATCTGTCGGTCGCAAGGCTGTATCTCAAGAACCGCGATAGCTAGATAGTTGAAATTTTCACAAATTATGTATTTCTGTTGCACTATAACAACAAATACTAAAAACAAAATAAAATAAATATTTAGGGCGGGATCCCAAACAACAAACGCGTTTTTTTTTTTGCCCTGTCTGTCGGTCGCCAGGCTGTAATCTCAAGAACCACGATAGCTAGACAATTGAAATTTTCACAAATTATGTATTTCGGTTGACACTATAACAACAAATACAAAATAAAATGAATATTTAGGGGTGGCTTTCATACAAAAAACGCGATATTTTTGCCCGTTTTTGCTCGATACTGTTTATGTAGTCAATGGTACGGAACCCCTCGTGCGCGTGTCCGACTCGCACTTTGCCAGTTTTTTATATTGTGTTTTCCTGATCTAAATTAACATAAATTACCCACATTGTAATTTGGTTGGTGTATCTTTGGAGATTATGCAGAACAGCGAGTAAAGTACCCTATACTTCCTTGAAAAGCGAGGATCCTCCGGCCAGACGGGTGTTATGTGGGGGAACTTTGTAAAGACCTGTGTACGCTAGTTGTAGCGAGCTACGTAATACGTGTTCATGAAGGAACACGTGATCAGTGGTCTGCAGATCCTTGTAAACAAAAATGCTGGGCTTGAGCGCAAACTTGCGTATGCGCGCAGTAAAATCTGTGTTTGCAAATCATTCGTCACTTGATGCGAAAAATTCACCTAGGAGCCTTTTTTTTCTGTGGGAAAATCATCCAATGACATCTCCGCGCCTTTACCGTGCCTCTCTCCCGTATGCTCTCTAAGTGACCGTATTCGATGAGAACCTACGTTATACGGAAGTTCAGGATGCCGTGAGGTCTTTCCGGCCACTCCTCAAAGAGGGGACTTACCACCATAATTATGGCGTGCCCAGCGCTGGGTCGCGATAGTCGCTGTCGCCATTTCACCATGAGATCTCGCCAGAACTCTATCTGCCAAGCCACGACTGGTCGCGTCAGCGGAGTTTCGCCCCGGCGTTATGTCTCCACGCGCGAATCGTTCATGCGTGCCAGGACTGTTGCCTCCAGATCTCATGGTGGCAGGCCAGCAAGGAGGTTCGCCGCTTCGCGGAAAACCGTGCGAAATCCCCGCATTTGAGAGCCTTAGTGGTTCGCCGTAAACAAGTTCGGCTGAAGACGCTTGGGCATCGTTTTTGTATGCGCTCCGTATACCAAACAATACCCACGGCAAGGACTGTCCATACATGACACATGATGGACGCCATGAGCTGGTGGTGAAAGCGCTCCACCATAACATTGGAAGCCGGGTGGTATGCCGTTGTCAGCTTGTGCTGAAAACCAGCCAATTAGCACAATTGTTCGAACAGGGTTCACTCGAACTGTCAATCCCTGTCCGTCACAATGTCTGTAGAACAGCCAAAGTGCCAAACCGGGCAACCCATCCGGATAGCAGCGCTTTAGCGACTGTCTTGGCAGTTATGTCGACGATAAGTACGACCTCTGGCCATCTGGGAAAACGGTCGACTACCGTCAAACAGGACCTAAAGCCTTGCAAATTTGGAAACGGGCCCACATATCCATATAAATCCGTTTTAGCCAAAAGAAATTGATATAATAAATATTAAGGAAATATTTCTTCTTGGATCATGAAAATCATTCCAAATACTCTTTTCACTAATGTGAATTAACGTATAAGTTATGGAGGAAGGGGTATAAGTTATTTTAGACCCTCAAGGAATTCATTTTGTAGTTAGTCTTACACTATCTTAAAAACTATTAAATTTACATTAAAAAAATAACTCAATAATAAAGGGCATAAATCATTTACATAATAACATGTATATTTTATTTGGTAGCGATTTAAATGTTACACGAGGCCAAACACTCAAGTTGGAGCGCACGGTTTGTTTTTGCGTCTCCTGTAAATATAAATTTTTGGAGTTATACCCTTTTTCACTAGGGCCAGATAAATATTATGTTCAAAAAATTTCAACTGTCAATATAATCTCAAAGATCAGCCATTAAATTATATTTAGTTTATGTAGTTCCTTAAAAGAAACTGATTATTTATTAAGAGCCGGTTGTAATCATAGAGTAATAAACACCGGTAAATTTTGATCGTTTCAATCCCGTGGAGGGTCGACCCGGTATATGAAACACTATTGATCTGTAAAAATAAAATTAAAAAATAAAGTACTTTTTTTCTAAAACTCGAATTAATATACGCATGTACGAGCTTGATTTCTTTAAGTAAACATCAGCTGAGCGAGTTCAATGACCTGTAGGTAGTTGTCGGTCGTTGCGTACTAACTACCTACAGGTCAGGTCATTGGACGGTCATTGGACATCTATGTTGGGTGCGGCACATTAAAAAAAAAACTGCGCGTTAAATAAGTCTTCAGCAACTCTTATAATAATCTAATAGCGAAGGTACGGCTTTTCAGGGACATTTTAATAAAATTTTGACACGTTTGTTTTTCAGTACTACTAAGAGACGTAAACATGCGGACAAAGTTGGCAAAGGTTTAAGGCATTTTTCAATGAAAGTGTGTGAAAAGGTCAGAAATAAAGGCTTCACTTCTTATAACGAAGTAGCAGATGAATTAGTGCTAGAGTTTGCTGCAGGAATGCATGGTTCAGCAGATAGCCAAGTATGTACTTATATTAATTTATTATTTGTTATTATGTATTAATTATTATTAGAGTGTAAAATTAGCATCTGAAATTCGAAGTACGTAAAAATTTAAAAACACCTTTGAGACTGATTGTTTTCATGAAAAATTGTGACTGGTACAAAAAGTAAAAATGTAATTCAGATTAATTTAACATTACAGCAATATGACCAAAAGAATATCCGCAGAAGAGTTTATGATGCGTTAAATGTTTTAATGGCAATGAATATAATATCTAAAGAAAAAAAAGAGATAAGATGGCTTGGATTACCGACAAATAGTGTTCAAGAATGTACAGCATTAGAAAAAGAAAAACAGCAGAAACTAGAGCAGATTCAAAAGAAGACACAACAATTACAAGAACTCATATTACAGGTACTTAATATACAGTTTTTATTGCCTTAATCTTTTGAATAACGTAATTAGAGACACAATAGAAAGACAATAGGTGTGCGAACGCTGACGTTCGCACAAATAATAAAATAACAGTCCAACAAAACTAATCTTCTTTCAATTACAATGTATCTAATCTTCTTTTCTTTCAGCACATTTCATTTAAGAGTTTGATAGAAAGAAATAAAGAAGCGGAGAGTAAAGGAGTCAAACCATCTCCATCATCAGCAATCCATTTGCCATTTATTGTTGTGAACACTAGTGATAAAGCCTTAATCGACTGCAGTATTTCTAATGATAAGTAAGTAATAAATACTACTACATAATTGTTTCAACTGTTTGATAATCTTTTATGGCCTTCCTCAATAAATGGGCTATCCGACACAAATAATTTTTCAATTCGAACCAGTAGTTACGAGATTAGCAAACAAACAAACAAAAAAATCTTCGGCTTTATAATATAGTTTAAGAACTAAATTGTATGTTTATTTGTTTATGAAAAGTAACTTAATCTCTCGAAGTATTGATCCTATTTTGGAAATCGTCGAGTGTGCTGACTAACTTTTATTAAAAAAAAAATGCTTGGTTTCTGCCAGATTAGTTATGCGGACCGAAGCCGTGAGAAAAAGTTATTCTTAAAGAAATTAAATCAATTAATTCTTTATTTAATTACATTTATTGATTCTATTGTCATAATGTCCAATTAAATAATATTTACTGAACTTATTTTTTAATGTCTTGCAGGACAGAATATATGTTCAATTTTAACAAAAAGTTCCAAATACATGATGACATCGACATTTTGAAAAGAATGGGTCTTCTATTTGGTAAGTGATTATTTTAAGAGTATAATTATCATCATATCGTTGATTTCTGTTACGTTAAAAGTTGCAAGTAAACTATAGAATGCAAGAAGTGTTGCAAATATTATGACATTCTATGTCGTATTACGTGTTGTATGTGCTACCGGCCAAATCCGATTTTACGATAAACTAATTTCGCCGAGGCTAAACTCATGATATTATTGCGCATGCGCTCGGAATGGATTGGCACCCTGACACGGACCAGGTTAGGTTAGATTAGAAGATTAAGACGGGAGCAGAATGGCTCTGCGCGTGTAATGGTACGTCCATACCTGTCGAATGCGCCGCTCGCGGGCCACTCTAGTGCAACTCCGGCAACGCTCGAGTGAGGCACGAGCGCAGGGGCTTGGTACGAACATGAAATGTACGCACGCAGTTCGCAAGCTGCTCACGAGCGGCGCTTTAGCCAGGTCTGGACACACCATAAGGAGAACTGGTATGGCCTAGGCAAAAATAATTCATCCTAAAATCAGAATTCGCGGTATCATATGTATTGTGTCATATATAGTAAACCAAATAGTAATGGATTATGACCAAAGGATGATGCCAGGGTTTTTATGAAATCTAGTTCCATCTTCCAATAGCTCTGTGTGTTATCTGTCTATTGTGGTATGGTATCCGCACTTACTTTTCTTGCACTTTTCTACAAGAAACATTTTACCTTTTGCTATGTTATTGCTATAATTATAAAATCAAATCTGTAATTTGTATAGTACGCGAAAAATAAATTGAACCATCCGCCACGGCTACGCGTAGACCCCCACCTCGACCGAGACCCAAAAATCGGTTTTAATCCTCGTCACATATGTTGAACTATTATGGCGATCGATCTTGAATACGCAGTAACCGATTTTCGGGTCCCAATCGAAGTAAGGGGGGCCGCACAAACAGCAAATGGGTCAACCTATTTTATAGTATATTGCTAAAATGCTTCTTATTTTGCAAGCATTGTGTCTTTGCGCATCTCTTTCTTTTGTATGCAGTCCGATAATGACCGCGCTTTATATCTTTTATAGCCTTTTTTAGTTAATTTTTCGTTTTCCTTTCACAGGATTAGATAAAGGTGAATGTTCAGAAGAGGACATAGAGAGAGCAAAAAACATGGTTCCAAAATCTTTAAAGACATACGTAGAACGTAAGTATCACCTTAACCTTTCGTTTGGACATCAAAGTTCGCGGAAATTCTACTTGCCTTTAGTTTGCAAATCTTGGAGCAGACTCTCGAAATGAATTGTGTACGTGTCTAAGCCAACTAAGTTAATTTCCCATTCAGTTAACAAAGTAGTGTGATAACTAAACGGCACCATTCAACTATAGCGGCCTGTATGATATTCAGCCGATACTTCTAATACAATATCTAATTAGCTGACTGACTAATGCAAATTGCAAGGGCAAATTGTGCCATTCATGCGATAGAGTGATGATGTAATAAAAAAAAGCCTTAACGCAGACTTTTTTATTTTAACCCTTCAGCTCAGACACTAATAGGAAACTCGCTGCGGGGTGGTGGAACTCACTGTCCCTCAACTGTAGGCTTATTTTACTTAGGATCGTCGAAACTCGACATCACATCTTAGCTGTTTGATTGAATGGCTAAATCTCATATAGGCGGTTGGTCAAATGGTGTCTGTAGGAGCCAATGGTTATAGACACCGTAAATTACCATTTTGCAAATGTTGAGTTTAAAGTTATATTCAGAGGTAGATGGTTAACAAAGTATTATGTTAGCGATTCTTTATCTTGACCAATAGTTTGTTCCACAGTTACTGCCCGTTCCAAGTAGGTTGCTGTGTTAGTAAAGTAAATGTGCGGTAGTTTGACTGTACATTACCGTTTAGTTAAAAGGCTAAGTTCAATGGCTAATTAAGCTAGTTAGCTCTGACATGTGCACTTAACAACATAATGCATAGAAGATAATGCACAATTCGTATTTTGCAACGCGTTATGGATGGGATATGTGAAATGGTAACTGTCATATTTGCAAGAATTTTAAATAACAAATGAACTAGTTCAGATCCGTAGGTTGTCAGTCTACTGGCATGCAGTCTCATGCATGCCAGTAGACTGGTACATGCACAATTCGTATTTTGCAACGCGTTATGGATGGGATATGTGAAATGGTTACTGTCATATTTGCAAGAATTTTAAATAACAAATGAACTAGTTCAGATCCGTAGGTTGTCAGTCTACTGGCATGCAGTCTCATGCATGCCAGTAGACTGGTAGCCTGACTTCACCGTGTATGAATACACAGTGCAGTTGTCTTGGAGACATGTGGCAGTCGCGATGTAACATAATTCCGGGGAATTTTAATGATTTGTTTTTCTGTTACATAGAATCTACGTTCCCCGTAAATATTGCGTCAATAATTTCTTTTTACATTGCAAATTGTGCTAAAACCGTATAAAGAATATACATTCAATACTTGTACTGTTTTCAGAAATGGGCAGGGGAGTCATAACAAAACTTTCAACAATGCTTGAAGAAGAAGAACTCGACGATGAAGCAGGCGAGGAAGATGATACGTTAGAGGCAGAGGCCGAGGTAGAAGAGGAGCAAGAGGAACCGGAGGGCAACGAGTACAGTGACGACAGCAGCGACGTCGACGTGTAGCGAGCACGCAGGCGCGCTCCTGCGCATTTATAACTACTTTGTTTGTATTAACTAGGTGTTACTGTTGCATGTGGGCTAAGTTTATGTAATATGCCACACAAGTTCAAACATTATATTAGCTTAAACATATTTTGACACAATGTAATAATTTAATACTATATTTAAAACAATTCCAATGAATCAAATATGATTTAAATATTTGTAACAAGAAAATTTTTCATATCTAGACATACGGCAGTTTGTCAGTAAAGTTTGCGGAGCAAAAGTGGAGACATCGACCATAGGTTTAAATTACACGGCCTATTTTGGCAACTTTCGACCTTCTCATAACTATAAATCTATTTGACCTAGAAGCTAGCAATTTTGCATGTCTAGTAAAACCCTCTTCTACTTTATTCTAAAAGATAACTTTGTATTGTTTTATTGAACGATTTTACTCTTAATAATTAAGAAAGTGTATGTGAATGTGATATATACCTATATGTATCGGTGTCGACCAAAAGAACCAGGATACTTGTTAAAAGTTTGTATATCCCAACAGAAATGTGAATGTGACACAAACCCGAATTCTCTATAATATCGCTTTTAGAAGAAGTAAGATTTTATACTAATTGTTCTCAGCTGAAAAATTGGTTATGAAACACACCTAATTATGTAAATTGTACATAAGCCCAGATTCAAGTTGGTCAAAAAAAGTTGCACTGTTCAGTAACAAATAACGTAATTTCCGTTAAAGAACTAAAGAACGCTGCGCTTGACAGGAACTTTACAGTTAGATGTTACTTCTTTTATACAAAGTTGTTATAGAGTACTTGGCTTTCTTTCACGTTTTAGTTTTAGTGGCATACATTACTTTTCATCTTTACATAATACATTATGTAAAACGAAGTCCCTCACCATTTCTATCTATCTATATGTACGGGATAAACTTAAAAACTAGTTACGGACCGATCTTCATGTGGTTTTCTACCGAGTCGAATGAATTGGAAATGGAATTTGAATTTGGAATTCCCTGCCGGAGTCTGTTTCCTGATGGCTACAACCCGGGAATCTTTAAGTCAAGAGTGAATAGGTTTCTTCTAGGTAAGCGCGCTCCATCGTCGACCGTATCGTCGCTTTCCATCAGGTGAGATAGCGGTCAAGCGCGAACCTATAAATAATTAAAAGAAAAAGAGTGATTCGTGAGGAAGGTTTAGATGATGCGTATAGTAGAGAAAAGCTGAGTATTTCAAAGGTTTCTGACATCCGTGCCAAGCTGGGGCACCAGCCCCAGCTATAGTAATATAATATACTAGCAATCTTGCATGCATGTACACCTAAACTTTCCTAATTCATTACTCCGTCCATTGGTGAAAATTGCATGAAAATTAGTTCAGTTTTCAAGTTTATTGCGTTCATAAAAACAGGAAATTACCTTTATACTTTAATACTAATTGTATTTTGTGTAAATTTGCTAATGATCTCAAGACCTATTACTACAGATGCAAGTTTTGTTTATATATATATATATATTTATTTTTTGGAAATGCATAAATATGTAGCTTTCAATGTATGCTTATGCACTTCCTAAAAGAGCCTATTACAGTATAATCACTTAAACAATTTAGTGTGTGATACAAAGAATCACTCCTAATTGACATATTTTTTTATTTAGATGTGGAATTGTTTTAATGATAAGTGAAATAAATGTCAATAAAAAAATATGGTATTATTTAATTAACTTAACACAATTACACACTGAAGAATAATTCACTTCAAATCATCATCATCAAATAGATCGTCGAAATCTGAAACAAAGAAAATGTAATTTCAGATGCATACTAGAAACTTTATTTGAAAGAATTGAGTTTGGGTACTAAAATGTAACTCGCAAAGGAATAAATTTAAATACATCCAATTTTAGTAGAAAATACTGACGTTTAGACTAAGGGCCGACGCAGCCATAACGGACGCTCGCGACGGGAACGCAGCGCTGGCCCAAGTTCTCCATCGATACAACTTCGGTATTAACGGCGAGCGGAGCGGTATCGGTAGGTGAATGGTCGAGCGCGCGCCGCTATGGCCACCTGGTGTAACTCCCCCTGCGCTAATATCAGCGAGTCGTCAGCGTAACACCATCGCTGGAGAGTTCGCAGCAACGTAGTTGTAAGGTTACAACATACACACCAGGGATAGATGACAAACCAGTCCGCTACATACGACGGAGGTAGATAAGCACCCGGTGATACCGGAGTGCCTGCAAAGCACTGATGCTAGCGTAATAGGCGGCCACACGCGTAAGGGAACCGACTTCGTCACGCCCCAGCCACCGTTAGTCGTGGGCTTGAGGACGACGAGCAATAAATTAGTAGTTCGCTATTCACGCACTGTCGACGACTCCGTCCTGTCGACTGATCCCGAGTCGTCGACAGTGCGTGTGCGTTCCACGTGCGCCAATAGAGATGCTAGCAAAACCGTAGGGACCCAGCAGGGCCGAAGCCTGCTAGGGTCTTGGATGTGCTTCCGAAAGGAAAATACGGGTCCTGGAACACATGGCAAAGAAAGAATATAGTATTATAGAAGTTGCTTTTATTGAGTAAAAGTCCTACACTGATTTTCCAACTAAAAAAAACTCAGGGCCAACGTATGTCGTGAGGGCTCACACGCGCATGATGGCGTCTACCATGGAGAACCACCTGCGGAAGCCGAACAGGCTGACCGTCACATCTGGCCCGCGCTATGGCATCGCGGCTTGTGCGGCTGGCACGAGCCGCGCGAAGATGCGGTACGTGTATGTAATTACTCTTTCAAAAAACTTGCTCACGTTGTCAAGCAACATGATGGGCTGGTATGGAGGTATGGCTAATGGAGAGTCTGCAGTCACTCACACAGAGTGTGCACCTTCACAATGATTCTCATTATGCACATAGTTACACCATCAATCAAAGAATTGGGAACTAGTCCCTCTCTAAAGATATGCTTAGGAGCCCCTCCTTACTTGAGACCCAAGGGCCTCCGAGGCCAGGGTTTTAGCAGCCCAGGGGAATCCGATGGTAACCCATCCATTTGTCCAAATCTTGCAGCTGAAATGATGTTGGATGCTAAAGGAATCACTCGCCAGGGGCGCTTAGATGGTTAGAGCTGGCCCTAGTTGCTAGTGAAAGGGTTCATAATTATTTATGTTGTTACGGCTGTGCAAGATAGCAAAGTAAAATAAATGCATTTCAAATGATATCTCTGTTGGACTGTCAAAAGCACAGAAGAAGGTTAATTTTCATTTTACCATTATAAAAATCTGAATGTACAGCCTTTTCATTGGCAGCCAAATCCATTAGTAAATTTGAGGGACCTCCAGCCTGTGAACAAAGAAAATAATGAAATATTTTTTACTGAATATAGTAAACCTAGACAGCTGCTAGCAGAAAATCTTTTTTTGTACATTTCATACCGGGGCCGAGCCTAATTTTCAGAAAGCGACCCTTGCCTCCAGTAGGCTTCGACAGCCTGCGGCCAGCAGACTGGGCTCCTACGATTTGCTGACAGCTCTTTGAGGTGTGCGGGAACTACGTGCCGTCGATAACTTGGGCTCGGTCCGGTTGGTTACTGGACGGTCGGACAGCGTGCTACCCATTGCTCGCCGTCCGCAAGCCAGCACCTACGGTGGCCGGAAATCGGGATCGGAATCCTGGCGGCGGCTGTAGCGTGAGCTCCCTTGCCTTTGCCTGATGCGGTCGGCCTCCTCCTTTGCTAGCATTACTGCTTCGCAGAAGGAGGCGACCGCCTGCCATCCCTCCTCGCTTCGGACCATGGCCTGTAAGAAGGTCCGGCGCGAGAGATCGCCACCGCCGATCGCTCCCACGAGGACACGGCGATGCTGTGCCCAAGCGGGGCACACCTTTGCAGTATGCACCACCTTGTCCTCCAGGCGTTCCGCACAGTGGCGACACCCGGGCGTCTCCTCCGCACGAATCCGGTACAGGTACTTACCGAACTTGCCATTTTCGGTGAGAACCTGCGTCATGCGGTAGGTGAGAACGCCGTGAGGTCTTTCCAGCCACGCCTCAAAGAGGGGACTTACCGCCTCAATCGTGGCGCGCTCAGCACTGGCTTGCGATCAGTGTTTCCACTTTAATGATTTCCTTTCCCCACTCATCAATTGAGATTTCCCCTTCTCAGGACATTTTCCCCTCATGAATTATTTTGTGGTAGTTTTTTCGCTAGTAGTAAAAATCTGCTCAACGGTTTCTTCATACATTACTCTAGATTTAACAGAACTATGGAGAAATCAAAAGCTCCTTTCCGATTTGGTTTCTGTCTTCAATTACTGTCCCCTTCCATTTTTGTGAAATTTTAATATACTCGTACACACTTGCTTTTCCGGTTCACTTAGACTTCCCACTGCTGGGACACAGGCCTCCTCTCTAGGAGTGGGAATGGGCCGTAATCCAAAGAGCGGGCTCAGTGCGGGCTGGTGGATGTCATATTGGCAGAATAGTCGACATCGGCTCTGCTTGCCATTAATAAAGCATAGAATGGAATAGATTTGGTTTCTGTTTACGATTCCACCGTTATTGTACGCTATTGGTAAAAAAAAGTTAAAAAAAAAAATTGGGCAGATGCCAATTCATACAACTGTCAATTTTGGTAAACTATTTTATAACAGTGCATTTATCCAATGCTGCCGTAGAATGTGTATTAAGTGATTAAAAAAAACAAAATGCATTAGGTTCGATAATTAACAGTTGGATCAATCCTGTGTGTAAAATTTGGCTTAAAAAGAACAGGAACAACCTCTTTACAACTGATGGAAAATCAGTTTAAAATACCTGACCTCGAGTCAGTCAGTACAGGTCATAACGCAACTGCAAGCGAATCAGCGAAAAATTAGACTAAGTAATCAATACAGTATAATTTCAACATTCGTATTCTTATTTATAGCCTGACCAGAAATATATAAAACCTGCACTGGTGTCACCACTGTTTCTTTTATACGATAACATTAGTATAGTCCATAAAAAAATTAGTTCCTAAATTTTCCGCAATATTTTAGGATAAGCTTTATTCATGATTTCCCTTGATT
Organism: Leucania comma; assembly: GCA_958295575.1. Taxonomy (NCBI): domain Eukaryota; kingdom Metazoa; phylum Arthropoda; class Insecta; order Lepidoptera; family Noctuidae; genus Leucania; species Leucania comma. Next base: position 13,618,847 of record OY282468.1, read on the forward strand.
TCCCCTTTTTCTTCCCCTCATTGTGGAAGCACTGCTTGCGATTGTCGCTGACGTCATTGCACCATGAGATCCCGGCGGAACTCTGTCTGCCATGCCTGTTGCCACTGGCTTTTTTTTTTGTAAATGATACACATATTTTCATGGCTACAGTAAGAACCGAAAAAAAAAATTTATAAGTTCAAAGTCTAAGCTTTATTTAAATTTTACATGTTCTTTGTGTTTTACTAATTTAGGCATGCAAAATTGTAGTAGAAGATAAAATTTAAAAAATTATAATTGGTAAGGCACTAAACTTGGCAAAAAATAAATTGTGTAGCTACTACTGAAATAGCTACTATTACAGCCGACCCCTTTTTTATTTCATAAAAAATAGTGCTTGATTGTGAATTATGCATAAATGCAATGTATTGCTGCAATTTATAACTGATGTGTTTTAAATAGTTTGCAAATATTTAGTCTGTCAAACCAGTTCCCAAAGCTGTTCAGAAACCACCAGTAAATTTAAGCAATCACAGTATAATTTGATATAATAGAAAATAGGTAATAAAAATTGCCTATGTCAATTAGATTTAACCAAAATTTATCTTTAAAATATTAACAACACTTTCCAGGCACTTTCAACAATTCGTGCATTTAAAACTGTTAGGTTGGAATTACTTCAAAGACTTTTTTCTATATTAATTTTCTAAAGCTTGAGGGACTCCTGTCTCGTCAATGTCGGTTGGCATTTAAGGTATTATAATTATAGGTAGGTACGCAGATACTCACTTCTTCTAAATCCATGTAAGGCCCCACACCTTCAGGAAACATTTCATCAGCAGCTACTGTTGGTTTCATATTTAAATATTCACTCACTGTAAGCAGAAAATTAGACGCTATAATTTGAAAGCAGAAGGAATGTTTCCCACTGTAAAGCGTGCACTACAAAATTATTAATTGCTTACCTCCTATGCCTGAAATCGTATCTCAAAGAGAATATAAGCACTACGTTTATCGTATCTGATCAAATCCAAAGAGAATATAAGCACTACGTTTATCAAATCCACAAAACAAACAATGTCATTGTCAATGTCATATTTGCAAAATTGAATAATGTCATAATGACATAAGACCAAGGATCTTATATTATCTAATGGACAAGAGGGCTGGCTCATTCTTTGCCCAAAGAAGCAGCATTGCCATTCAACGTGGTAATGCTGGCAGTCTTCTGTGTACGTTTCCGGATGACAGCGATGTGGAGGAGTACTTCGACGCCTGAATGTTTTTGGTGTTTTTGTATTATATTTGTTCACAGTTATGTCTAGTTTACATTCTTAGTTTAGTTTTTATGTACATAGGTTTAGTATAAATACTTAGTAAATACTTAAGTTTATTTTGTTTCTGCAATAAATAGGCCATAATTCTTATGGACAAGATATTACCATCTCGCGTTCCAAATCATGATAGAATGATAGAATCGTGCATCGCTGTTACGGTGCATTCACGATCTTGCCACTGTGAGCGGCAGCAGCACAGTCGCCGCTCATAACGCCGCGGCGCACCGCGTCCGCGTGGCGACTCGTGGCGTGCTTCAAACATTGTCATACTTTTGAAAGTTTTGGTTTTACCGCTCGCCATCATCGCACGCCGCTGCCACTCACAGCGATAAGATCGTGAACAGGGGTTAAAACACGAGCTTTTATACGTAGTATCTCTCTGTAATCTTTATAGCTTTTCTCTTCGTATGTATGCGTTTCAACCGCGTTAAGGCCCGGTTCTACTCATTTTGACCTTTTTTAAACCTATGGAAATCCACAAATATAAAAGAAAACACCATGAAAATTTATTTTATTAAAATTGACTATATGGCCAAGGGCTTGGCAAAAATGAAAACACGATTTAAATTAGTTTGCTCGATAAAAAAAAATCGCGAATCCGACCCTAATTTACGATATCAAACGTATTTATCTACGAGATTACGTTACGGAACTATTTGAAAGTTAAAAAAAAAAAAATAAAGCCGACATAATCCCGAGCGAAGTTCATACAAAAAAACAGTGACTGAACCGGCCCTTAATAAAAAGTAACAGTGTATTCACAACTTCGGTCTTAGCGGCGAGTGGCGCGGCGAGCGGGGCCGTATCAGTAGGCGATTGGTTGACGCCACTCATGGCGGCCATAGCGACGCCCAATACCGCCCCGCTCGCCGCGAAGACCAAAGTTGTGAATAAGCCCTGAGGGTTTGAATGTGGCCGTACTCCAACCGTCGTTACAAAGAAGAATGGCCAATTTGGACTAGGAAAAAAAATTATTGTTAGTGAAATGAGACTGTCTTCAAAATATTGCATATTATCAATTTAATTATTGGATGCCATTAGTTTATTTCTAAACGAAGGAGGAAAATAGTTATTAATTTTTTAAATAAATTATTTTTACTAATTAGAACTAGAGATGGGACGTGGGTAAAAACCCATCGGGTATTTACCCGGTAAATACCCAATTTGGGTATAAACAGGGTTTTTACCCGGTAAATACCCAAAAGCATGGGTAAAAACAATAAACAGTAATTGATTATTTCTAAACATTGAGTAACATTAAATTTACTCAATGTTTAGAAATAAATCAATAGAAGAATAAGAATTAGTCGAATTTTAGTTTGCATAGATTTAAAACTGTCTAAGCGAACTAAAATTCGATAGAAAACTTAGGCGCTTAAATAGAGAACTATCTAAGGGAGCTAAAATTCGACTAAATAGACCCATATTTTATGTTTGACTAGATTCATAATTTTTTTTGAACATACCTACTCAAAGACACCGCCCCGCGATTGACTGTTTGTCGTACTAGAACGGAAAAGTGTTGGTGCTCACCTCCACTCACCGCCACAAATCATTTGTCACTTGACACACCTCGTCATTTCGCACTTTATTTTTTTCACTTTGCAGTGACTCGGCATAGTCAGGCACTTAGCACTTTCTAGAGAACAGTGGTGGCCAAGTGGTAACAGCCCCGACTTACAACCCCTACTCTCACAATGGTGAAAAAAACACTTTGTGAGGTAACCGGCATGTTTTAAAACCAAACATTCGAACTCGAAGACATGTGACATCCACCAACCCGCATTGGGCCCTCATGGTGGATTACAGTCCATTCCCTCTTCTGGAGAGGAGGCCTGAGTGGGACTCGGGCGGTGAGAACAGTATACGGCTGATGCTATCCTATGCTACTGGGCACATTTAGCATTTGGTATTTTCCTTTAGGCATTAGGTCCGCTTTTGTACAATGTTTCATTAGTGTGTACTTTTCGTTTTCTTATATCATATAATTATTTATCATTTGTCGTATAATCGTATGAAGTCAACCGTCGAATCCGATTCGGCTGGGCGGCATTTGAAAAGCTGTGCGGCATCTTCTAATCTAACATAAGAGTATCTCAAGACAAAATTCTAAGACCAGTGCGTTTTGCTAGTGATAATTCATATGGCTCTGAAACGTGGTCGCTTATAATGGGCCTCATCAGAAATTTTAAAGTCACCCAAAGGGCAATGGAAAGAGCTATGCTCGGGGTTCGTTTTCCTTGCGTGATCGAATCAGAAATGAAGATATCCGCAGGAGATCCAAGGTTGCCGACATAGCACAAAGAATCGCCGACTTAATGTGGCAATGGGCAGGGCACATTGCTTGGGTACCGGAAGACGCGGCGTTGGAAGGCTTTAAGACAAGGTGGACTTATGACCTAAGAAAGTTTGCGGAAATCCGATAGATGCGAGACGCACAGGGCCGTTCATTGTGGTGATATTTGGGGGAGGCCTATGTCTAACAGTGGACGTCTTTGGGCTGAAACGATGATGATGATGTTGTATAATTGTAATTTGTGTGTATGATTGTAAAATCTTGAATTGATATTGAATTCTATACAAAATGATTTTTTTTTTTTAAATTTGGCAACTTGCGTAAGCGGACTTGCTATTGTTCGTAATATAATACTGTAAAACCTGGGGCCTTACTATAAACCCTTGATAGCGATGACGTTTTGTTGCGAGAGTGTCTTTAAAGTGTAAAAAGTAAATACCCACCATTTGGGTATTTACCCGGGTAAAAACCCTGCATTTGGGTAGATTGGGTATTTACCCGGTATTTACCGGGTAGAAACCCATCTCTAATTAGAACGTTTGATAATATCTTATTTATGAACGCATCCGTAATGTTTACGTACTTAGAGAGGTCCATTTTTTTCCTAAAGTCGATATCGATTTAATTTCTAAATTGAAATTAAATCCAAAATTATGTCAACTGTTTATGCATTTGTAATTTACTTATTATAAGATGAGCCTTTAATAGAATTTGTGGTTTTTAAGGTTTTTTTGTTTATTTAATTGAAATTAGTCATGAATTGAAAAAAATATTTTTCCATCTTAATATCGAAAATGCCGTAAATCGATCGACTATGGAGCCACCCTATTTTTGACAAGCAAAAGATTTTTTATTTTTTTATTTTATTTTTTTAAGTAATGAATACTTGAATACACCGTCTTTTAAGCCATATCTTCGTATGAATAAGTTGTTAATTTGTATGATTTTGACATTCTGATGAATCAATTTTTAAATAATTAAAACAGCCTATGAGTGAAGTTCAGCAACTACACTCGAAAAAATACCGCCAAAAAGTATATTTGACATCTTTTTTTACATGCTACAGATTACTATTAAACCATATAACCTTAAAAAATATTTTAATTATTTACTACTTTCTCCGTAGTTTTAAAAATATAATGAATGCCGTACATAGTTAAGTTAATTAAGGCAAATCAAACAATAAATATTTCATCAAGTTACGTTTTATTATTTTTTTATAGTCCAAGTATGTTAACTTAGGAGTGGCCATTGTTCTTTGAAAAAACGCAATAAGTAAAACTTTCGGCCCGTTCACGACTTTGCCGCTAAGCACGGCGCGGCAGCGGTGAGTAGTAAAAACAAAAGTATGAAAATATTTCAAGCACGCCCTGACTCACGAGATGCCGCCGCTCATAGCGGCACGCGGCGCACTTTCGTCTACCGATGCAACTCCGAACGCGCCCATGCCACGTCACTCGCCGCTACGACCAAAGTTGTGAGTAGGCCGTTAAAGTGTTGTATGTTTGTAACTTCACTTTGCTTAGGTCCCTTAGTAAAGAAGTTTCAATTCAATTTATTTAATTTATCAACAACATAACTTAAAATAAACATAGACTAATTAAGATATGACACCCACCCACCGATTTCTTCTATCTTTTTTTCTTATGGTCTATGAATCGATTGCAAGTGTGGACAGAAAAAACAATAAATCGGCAGCAAATTGCTATAAAATCTCCAGCAAATTACTAGGCTATTGCCAGCGCTGGTTACTATGTGTAGACCTAGCTTTAGGTGTCTACAAAGGTCGAACATACCCCCAGGATATGTTCTGTGCACAAAAGTCAGCTGACTTGTTTTGACAAATGTCAAATTGACAGCTTCTGATAATAATATTGATGTTGGACGCACGTTTTTCTACATCATACTATTTAAACGTAGTGCTTATATTCTCTTTGATACTATTAATCATAGAAGAACATTATCAACAGTAATAGATGATACACTGTATAAATAGACTTACAATGCTATCATATGAAAATAAAATAATACTTGCGCCTATGGTACGAATTGGGACCTTACCCATGCGTCTTTTAGCACTACGTTATGGTGCAGACTTGGTTTATACCGAAGAACTAATTGATTGGAAGTTTTTAAGATCAAAGCGCAAGTACAATGGTACGTATTATCTAATTAATGTAGAAAATAAATAATAAACACAAGATACTTAGTTCTTATCATCATCACATGCTACGGAACAGATTCCATTCAGGTAACAGAATATTAGGGGAAACTCTATTCAGCAGCAATCCTATTTCCTTGCTTGCCAATAAAAGATTGTCAAGTGTACTAAATGATAAAACATTTTCTTTTTTTTTTCAGAAATACTGGGCACAGTTGATTATGTAGACCAAACAGATGGAACAATAGTCTTTCGGACTTGTGCTGAAGAAAAGGATAAAGTAATCCTACAATTAGGAACATGTAATGCTGAAAGAGCTTTAAAAGTAGCCAAATTAGTGTAAGAATAAATTGTTAGCCATAATGTTATAGATCTTTTTCTGGTTTAAAAATTACCCTGAAGATATTGTTTTTATTTTCAGAGAAAAGGATGTGGCTGCTATAGATATAAATATGGGTTGTCCAAAAGAATTTTCTATAAAAGGAGGCATGGGGGTTGCTTTGCTAGCTCAACCAGAGAAAGCCCATAACATTTTAACCACTTTAGTTGATAATTTATCTATACCTGTTACTTGTAAAATTAGGATTCTTCAAACACCAGAGGAGACATTAAGGCTTGTAGAGAAACTGGTGAGTTCAGGAATTAAAGCAATTGGAATTCATGGCAGGACAAAGGATGAACGGCCACAACATGCAGTACACACAGATATCATAAAGTATATAGCTGAAAGGATTTCAATACCAGTCATAGCAAAGTATGTCTCCTTTTGAGAAGCTTCAATGAATGTAGCTTTTCAACAATGTGTATAGTTTAGGTACAATTATTATTATTCATTTCTTATAAAATTTCAGTGGAGGTTCAAAAGAAATTGAGAAGCATAATGATATTTACAAATTCAAAGAATTGACTGGGTGTTCCAGTGTGATGATTGCACGAGCAGCTGAATGGAACTGTTCCATTTTCAAGAAGGAAGGCATGCTCCCAATGGATACTGTCATTAAAGATTATCTTAAACTGGCTGTTGACTTTGATAATTCACCTTCAAATACTAAGTATTGCATCCAAAACATTTTAAGAGAATTACAGGACACTCCAAGGGGCAGGCAATTTTTAGATTGTCAAACACTTGAACAAATATGGTCGGTATGATTTAATTATTTTACATTTCTTAAGGCCTGTATTTCCTGAAGGGTTAAATAGAGAGATACCTATTCATACACAGTTTGTCAGTTATGTTATAAATACAATCTTTTATAAATAAATTGTTCTTTTTCAGTACTATTTGGGATTTAGGTGAATACTGTCAAGAAAAACAGTCAAGTTATCAGAAAAGAGGAATACAGGGTCGATGGCAAGTGACTCCTGATGAGCTGGAGCCACCACAGAAGAAGATGAAATCTATTAATACTGACCTTAGTAATGTTATTCAAATGAAGGTATGTAACATAATTTATTTTGTGCCATCAACAATTATAGAACTTATTTTTAGTGCCTGGACACCTATTATTTATTATTGTAATTCTTGTATTTCAGGTGTGTTTTGTCAGAGCTAATTTCAATGACCTAAACTTACCTAAATCCAAACTTCATGCATGGGCTGGAAAGAATGGTCAAAAATTGCCAATGTATGAAACGCAACAAGTGGAAAAGTTGTTTCGTACAATAATTACTTTTTGTGGCAAAAAATACACATCTTCATTTTGGGAGAAGAACAAGAAATTTGCTGAACAAGGTGCAGCTTTAGTCTGTTTATTCCATCTGGGATTAATGACAGAAGAAGATTTGATTAAAGTTGGGGGAATAATAAAATGAGCTAATAAATTAATGAAGTTATTACATTACACTCACATGTAACTACTCCTTACCCATTGCAATTATGTGGAGGAAGCAGGTTTTAATAATATTAGAGTGACAGACCCACATTTATTTATTTCTTTTTCACATTTATAAGTTCTTCAATAAAAGAAAAAAATATTATTTAACTAGTTTAATATATAAATAAGTAGAGTGCTAAGCTAAAGGTTATCAATACAATATTCACAGACATTCTTTAGTGAAAGTGAAATCGTGACTTGGGAAGTAAAACTTAAGTTTGTTTTTTCATATTAGCTATATTTTCTACTAGTTTTTGATTTAGTTCGTCTAACTTAGAATTTAGTCCATCTTGTTTCATAACATCTTCTTGTAACTGCTTAAAATTTTTGAAACAGCTGTGTGCATTTACTAAACTTTCTGTACCTTCAACCAATATAATAGGATGATCCTTCACTTGCAAAATCTCTTCATCAAATAAATCTTCTAATACACTCTGAGTTGTTGGAATGTTGGGTACAGTATATTTTTCCATAATTTTGGCTAGATTTTTCATAATTAGTTTTCCGATGATTAATACACCGTAGTCTGCCCTGAAATAAACAACATATAAATGTACGCTTCTTTAAGAATGCATGTAATGCTCGACTAAATGTGCACTCACAAAATTTTCTGCCAATAAAACTAAAAGTTTGGATTTATCTATAAATATTATTACAATCGAAAAACCATGAGTGACAGCAGTGAAATTGACATTTTAGATTTGACTTCTGTCAATTTTAGTGATGCGTATTCATTTCATTAATATGAATTACGGTTATTTTTAGTCGATTATCATAATCGTTACTAATGGCAACATTATATAGTCTAGAATTGAGCTTAGACAATCAATAAATTATAATCTTGCATAGTTTAAGAGCAGACATCCTGCAGTTTGGACTCTCACTCCTGCTGGAAAATTAAAAATTAGCCTAAGTTACTCCTTTAAACATTAGCTGTCCTTCAGAAAGGGTTTTGTTTTTTTAATATTTACGTATTGGACCAAGAACCATATCGGGCGCCCTCAGAATGTCCTACCAAAGTTTCATCACAATCTCATCAATAATAATTTAGGCACGCATAGAGTACACATCAGTTTTTTTTTTATAGTGATAAAAGAATTAAACATTACCTGAAAGCATACGAATACTGACCGGGGAGTACCTACTGAACTACTGAATTGAAAAATATAATAATTATTTATGAAATTTTTATCTTGAAAAAAAAATTGTATAATGTTTCCAAAGACGTCCGAAGTCCATTATGAGAGTCCATAGTCTCTTTCCACGTTTACTGGCTATATTTCACCATTTCCGCTACGTAAATCGATCTCAACGCTACCCGTGGCAGCATCTGGAACTAACTAACAGCTCGAGGTGATGGTGGTGGTCGTGGTCTAAAAAGGCCACTTTTGTAGAAACAATATGAATCATATTATTTTTATAGGGCAATATTTACAAGGAATATGATTCTGATACGCAGTGAATTGAGTATGATTCGACGATTTTGTGCAACCATTTTACGAACTCAAAGCAAGCCACAATTCCTTTATCTGGTCCGGCTCATAATGGTAAAGATGATGATTGTTGTATGTACACCAGGAAGAAATTATTTGGACTTCGGACGTCTTAGGAAACATAAAAAAATATTTTTTCAGAGAGATCTTTTTGTTACCTCCTGATGGCTTGCTTATTGAAACGCAACAATTTGCAAAATATTCCTGTTTTAAGAAAGAATATAGGACACAAAGAAATCAGCATTGCTTAGTTACATAAAATAAACTATAATACAACTGATGATTTCGCTCTATGAATGAAATCGGCGTTTAACACGACTGAATTGATATTTCGTAAAAGTCAGTAGTAACAAAGTTGCGGGCAGAAGCCCGAAGCTTGAATATGTAAATTAATGGACTCTGTAACAAATATGTGATGAAATTGCTAACCTACATTGGTGAGTGCCGGGAGCAGTTTCTATTGGTGACGCACTTGCACGGTGCAGGTGGTGACGCACTTGAGTGGTTATACATACATCTACGTAGTACTAGTTTGTTGAAGAAACTCAGTTGTAGGTAATAAATATTTTTTCAGGGAACATTTGATATTTTGTTTTTACAAAATAAAACATTTGAGTATTGAAAAATTATAACGTCTAACCAAATAGTTAAAGCCAAATTCTGGATGCAAAGCTGGTGGATCCTTATTATCCTCAAATAATTTTGAGTCACAATCAAAGAGTTTCGAAGTATGAACTCTATGACTCAATGCAAGGGCGTCACCAACCGATGATCAAGGGGGGGGGGGGACTATTGGAAGTATAGAGAATCATAACATAAGTTTTTTTTTATATTAATAAAATTTTATTTTCTCCACAATATAACTCTTAATAATTGCAAGTCTTATTTTTACGGTGACATATAGGATGGGCTAATGCCTATTGTGGGAGAAAGGTGCCTAAAAGAGACTCAAGGCCTCTTATTCTGGTCACCATAGCAAAAATATGAATTGTAGTTACAGTCGAGAGCTATTGAAGCTGTAAAGCAAGTGAAAATTTCAACGTCTTAGTGCTAAAGTTGGTGGACGTCGGGCATGCTATCGTCCGGGTACTAACGGCGAGTACTTGCACAGGCGTAACCAAGTAGCCAGGATTATCTACCAACAACTTGCTTTGAAATACAACCTAGTGGATGCTGAGGTACCGTACTACACATATGTGCCCGACCGAGTTCTCGAAAATGACCATGTCACCTTGTACTGGGATCGGACTATCATTTCTGACCGGACTATTGTAGCCAATAAACCGGATATAGTGGTGATAGACCGATTAGCGCGCCGCGCAATGATATTCGATGTCACCATCCCACATGACGAGAATCTCGTGAAAACTGAGAAAGAGAAACAAATCAAATATCTCGACTTAGTACATGAGATTGTCGACATGTGGAATGTAGACTCGGCTATCATTATGCCGATTGTCGTGACCGCCAATGGCCTTATAGCCAAAAGCATCGACGTTCCTATCTGTGACGTTTCCGCAGTCGGTGTTGAGGCGCAGGCGACGGCGACGGCGGGCGGTGCTTGATCAGCATTTTCGGCAGGTGGTGACGCACTTGAGTTCGTCGATTTAAAACCGCCAACTGATGTTTTTTGCGCTCCTCGACGTGTGCTCACCTTTGAGGCCTCACTTGATGACCCACTTACTGAACCAACGTTGCGCAATAAAGCTATTTCCGCACGCAGCTCAGCATTAGACTTTTCTGACGCCTCCATTACGGACTGCATTCTGGTCATCTCCACTTTCAAGGAAGTGAAGTCCTTTAGCAGCCGTGTGACGTCGACGTGGTCGAATGTGACGGGAGCAGCTTACTCAGCTCCTTCGCCACGAAATCTGGGACGCCGTCCGGATCAGTCTTCTTCAACATATCGATTATATCCTGAAGACTCTTCCCAGTTCCATCTCTGCGTCGTGACGGCATATATCTTGTCAAGTTTTCCGAGTGACTAGAACAGTAACAGTTTTCTACTGCAGATCTCGTCCTCTTTGAAATTCGACAGGCATATCTGTAGGATGCTCACCTCGTCCATGTAGTCAATAGCATGGACTAGGAATGCCAGCAATTCATTGACTATGAGCTTTTTAGAACTCATAGTGTTATCGGGCAGCGACTATTGCTGCGTAAAACGCGAATAAAATTCGTGATGAAAACACATCCGTACTCGATCGTGGATCGCACGAATACTTTCAGACAGAGTGGATGGTGGTCTCAGCACCATCCTGCATTTTTTATGGGAGTAGTAGTATAAGTGTTAAAACTTTCTCTTACACTAACAAAACTTCCTTGACCTCACTTTACCAATTTCGTCTTAGAGAGTCGTAGCCGAAATGGCTAGGTTTCCAGCTGTAGGCCACGAATTTCACCTAAATGCCCGGTGGTGACGTAACACAAGTGGCAGAAGAATTAGTATAAGTAAAAATTATATAACTTAAGAATCTGCTGAAAGCGCAGTGAAAGCACGCTCCGCCTAATAAGAAAAGAAAAATCAAAGTTGCTTTCGATATAAGCGACATGTGTAGTGATCAGGTCTAAGTGTGGGTAGATACTGCTGGTCACGTCGCTCAGCAGATCCTATTCTGTATTGCACAGTCCCAATACATGGTGGGGGACAGATATCAAACTGCCCGTCAGTGTTACTTACAGTTTTGTTCTCAGGATTTCTTTCTCGCCTATGAAGTAGCCCACGTAACTCGTCTACAAACTGTGTCGGACGACTTGAACTTCTCTGTAGATGATTGCTGCAGCTAAGTACAGCAAGCAACCTTTCTTGGAGGGTGATGAAGGCCGCAAAGTTCAGATACCCTACGAGGCTTGGCCTGCTTGAGGGGTCAACTGCCGGCTGTTAAGCCGGTCTCTTCTATCTACAAACACGGTCTTCCTTCTTCTTGATGCTGGATTGCATTTCCTAAATTTTCTGAAAACCTATACAATGCAACCTCCCCCAAAGAGTAATGAAGGTCAAAAAGTACAGATACCCTTTGAGGCGTTGCACCTGCTTTAGGGTCCGACTGTCAGCTACTAAGAAAGTCACATTGACAGATAATTCAGAGTTTTGTCTTGAGGCAAATTCTTGGAGCTGGATAACGTCAAATTCCAGGAACTAATGCAAGCTACGACAATGCAACCTTCCCCAAAGGGTGATGGAGGTAAAGATACAATTTGAGGCGTTGCGCCTGCTTGAGGGTTGACTTCGCTTTGTTTGGAGGCAAACTCCAGAAAACTACGGCATTGCAACCTCCTGATGATAGGGGTGCGAGGAATTAAGGTAGAAATAGATTGGGCCCATTTGGGCCACGTACGCCGATCTGGATGTGTTGGTTGCCATACATTATATATAGTAGCCGCGCTTGTAGACTTAGATCAGACCCATACAACGCGGCGCCAACTGACGCGGTGCGACATACCACGCAGGCGTCGCCCACGTATGACGTCGGTTCAATGTAGTTTCTGGTGATAAATGCACATGAGATTTAAAGGATCCTTGCTTAGAGAATTATTAAGTATATTTGTCTTAAAATAGGATCAGGTAATAACCAGTTGGTCCAAGTACAGAGGTATTTCATGTTACGCAGCACGAGCACTGCGTTACACTTTGGCAGTTCAGTTTGGAACTGACAGAAACTCTTTCTCCGCCGTGGCATGACCAGATAGACAAACAGATAGGAAGAAATTATATTTGTAGCGGTAGACTTTCTTAGAAAATTTGCATCTTCATAACAGGGTTGGCTCAAGCTCAACCAACCTCTCAGCAAGCTTGTAAAAATAAGGTGTAGCTTTTCACTGGTTTGTGTTAAAAATTAAAAGTGGAGATATAGTGGATAACGTCAAAAGCATAAAAGAAAAATTTGAAAATAATTTTAGTTTGCCCGAATAAGGCTTACTGAGCTTACTTCTGGTAATTGTACATTTTCGGTTCCCCCCTTCCTGGGCTAGATTATTTTTATTGCAAAAAGAAGAATGTTTATTAAATAGTCCAGAGGTACTACAACATCTTTATTGTAAAATTTTAAAGATCGATTAAAAATTCGTATTAAACTTTTGGTAGGTACTCGAAAAAAAATGGAACAAATAAATCTTTCAAGTATTCTCAGATATTCATCCAATTCCTGTATTGCATACGTCGGAATGGCAAGATATTACTTTCTAATCTAATCCAAAGAATCAACTATTTTCATTGAAGCTAACCTCGAAAAATACGAATTTCTTGGCACTAGTATTGATTTCGATTGACGACCGTAAAAAGAGTCATCTAACGATGCGTAAATCATCGTACACGAACAAGGAACACGCGGCTACATTGTAGCGTAAATTGCCCAAAATAAAGTACTAAAATGACTTACCAGATATTGTACTTCAAACCTTCAATCTATATTGTGATCAGGTCCGGCACCGTTTAACGGAGGCTCATCATCTTCACTCGAACTTGATTCCATAGACGTATTCACGTGTACGTTAACACGGCCTAGTTTACGGAACGCGGCGCGTTGCGCGGTGCGTTGGGCGTTCGTCGTACATTGCAGTAGCGGGCCGCGTCACCGCTCGGGTGAACACAAAAATATCGCAATGTACGACGGACCCGTCAACGCGCCGAACAACGCACCGCGTCTCCGTGATCGAGCAGTTACTTATCCGAGCTGAGTAGTAATTAATGATCACTGCTACTTACACGCCCACGAAGTCCATTTTAAAAACGATCTAAATAATTTTACGTAACGGAAAAATAAAAACGGTAACTTTTTACTGTAATCTCGAAAGTTAAAACAAGAAGGTATTTTAGTAAAAAAATAAACAAAATGGAGGTTTATATGTTTATAAATTGAAAATCTATCGACATGCACGCGGTACGAAAAACGACGCAACAATGATAAAGAAATGGTGGTTTCAGTGGTTTGCTCTGTGCTGTTATTAGTTCCAGATGCGGACACAAGTGGCGCTGAGATCGATTTACATAACGGGAGTCTAGAATGGCGAAATCTAGCAAGTAAACGTGGAAAGAAGACGATATACTTTATTTATTGTACTCTTTGATGTACTCTTATGATGGACTTCGGAACTCGAATAGAATACATAATATTTTTGCAACTTTTATGTTGGTACATTTTTTATTTTATTAATAGACCCTGTAATATAGATTTGCCAAAATATGATAACAAGATTATTGACGGCCTATGAGTCTTTTGGTTTATTTATTTATTTCAATCAGAACGACAAAAATGCCAATTACACTGATTACACTTACATATTATATCAGATACAAAATATAGTAACACATTTAATAATATATTACACAAATATATAAACTAAGCCTCTTATTCAATCTTCTCGCAAATCACCAGAAATTTAGTCAGTATCTCCTTCCATTCATCAGCGAACAGGTCTAGTCCAGGGGGCCGACCACAAGCTCTTATAGCAGTATTGTTTTAATCTTACTTATGTTATTCGTACCATGTGGCCTTCAAAACAATCTTATTACAATATTTAAACAAGAATGTTTTCTTAGCGATTTTGTGACGTCACTGTATATAAACTTCATTCAATTCAGACTATAAGGCGATTTTTGACCGCTAGCAGTATTGTTTTTACGTCAAATTAGCAGGCTTAAAAAAGTTGCTCGAACGCAGCGGATTTATTATTGTTTTCCAAATATATACTATTTAAATTGTTTTTCGTGACATATAAAGTATTTAAAACTTATTTCGATGCCCAAACGTGTCGTGTTAATTGTTTTTAGTACCTATGTGGGTTGTTAATTTATTATTGTATTCTAGATGGGGAACATATATGAAATTTTTGAGTTTTTGGTACCAGATAACACCGAATTCAATAGTTCACGAACAATAAGTTACGTATTTCACTGGAAAACACTGTTTAACTTTACCTTGATTCCATGATGTTCATGTACAATAAGTTTCAAACATAGTTCATTATCCGCTTCGAATACCAAACACTAACACTAACATTAACTAGATTACTCTAAAAAGCACTTGAAAACTATTTTAATTAAAAAATCAAAATCGTTCGCACTAAACAAAAATATAAACACTGATAAGAATTTTGTTAATGTAAACAAACGTTCCGAATTCAGAATGTTACGATTCACACTAACATGCAACTAAATTATGTCGACGTTGTCGCTCGCAGCTTTTTTGGTTTTTCTACTTTATTAATGTAAAATCTTGAAAGTTATTACGTCCTTTATATGAAAGTTACATAGATCCTTTTAAAAATATATTTTAACAAGGCATCTTTTAAGTTAAATTTATTCTATTAGTTCACGATGAACTTTGATGTAGCGATTCGAACAACAAACATCTGAAAGAGACAACGCAATACAGATCAGTATAGCGCGTATCTTTTCTGTTTTAGCAGGGAATAGACAAAATCTTTAAATCTTTCATTCTTTCCCAGCTCTTAGCAGGAATACAATCGTACTGAGCGATTAAGCTTATGGTACAAAATGAAGTAATATTACTTTAAGATTGAAACAAAACTCTCCTGCAATAAGATTGTTTTCTCAAAGTTTATGGTCGGCCCCCAGGACTGGATTCAAGGAGAGCGTTGAGTGCAATTAACATTCGCGGAATGGGTGACATACGTCGCGCAACCGTACGACAGCGTGGCACCACAAATAGTTTATGCTGTCTTGCCCGGCAATAGTTATCGGGAACAAAAATTTTGCACAGCTCCCCATGCAAACTAGGCGAGTCGATGGTTCCATGTATGATCTTGCAAGCGATTACAAGTTGATCGAAAGCTCGTCTAGTGAAGTAAAGCCCAAGCAACCTAATAGAAACTTGGTTGGATACAAATACGGATAGTAACCAAACTTGCGTTTGTAGAAATACATTTTACAATACTTAAAAATGCTTTTTGGACTTTTTCTATCATAAGAGAATAGGATTTCTCGTACGGATTCCAAACACAAGAGCTTGAGTCAAGTTTACTTCTAACAAGTGTGTTATATAGAAGTCGGATAACTTGATGGTTTGAAAATTCACGACAATTTCTAAGAAGGAACCCTAACCTCCGAAACGACTCTTTGGCTATAGAAACAATGTGATCATGAAAGGTAAACTTAGCATCGAAAATAACACCAAGATCTTTAGTCGCCATCACTCTTGTTATTTCTAAATTATTTATAGTATAGGTTGTTTGAATTGCATTGGGTTTCGTGAACGGCTAAAAGTCATTATGCAACATTTGGATAGGTTAAAATTCATTTTGTTAATCACTGACCACTCACTTATAGCATCAATATCTTTTTGAAGAGCTACACAATCTCCTGGAGTTTGAACCTCACAGTAAAATTTAAAATCGTCAGCATATAGTAAACATTTGGAGTGCTTTAGAACTTGTGGAATGTCATTTATCACTATAAGAAATAATAGAGGTCCTAATATTGATCCCTGGCTGACTCCTGAACGTGTGTTATACGACTAGAATTGTACAGGCCCAGTCGTACATACTGTTGACGATCACGGAGATAGTCAGCGATCAATATAAGGAGATTGGGAGCAAAACCTATAGCACTTAATTTTTCTAACATTGACAGTGATGTCAAATCATTATATTATCCTCAGTAATCCTCACACTTTTTCAAACATTATATTTATTTTAGGGAGCGCCTCTGCGAGACCGTTGCCGGCGAGGTAGCCTAAAGCCCTAGAATACCAGCAAAAAAAAAAAAATCTGCCAGCTCTGGGACATATTTCTGTTTTGACTAAAAAATCTTAACTTTCTCTGTTTGAGACTTTTCGAGCTTACATACACCTATCTATTTTAATGATCCTAACTTAGAGTGACTTTAATGCAGTGCCGGATTAAACCAGCGCGGGGTCTGTAGATAATAATCTGACCAATGGACCCAAGTGTAAACCAAGGTAGGTAAAATAAAATATTTTGTAGAAAATGATTCAAATACGATAAATGCTTCATTTTGTTGAAGCATTTGACTATCGTATTTGACTATTGGTAAATGATATATCTAATAATTATTATTAATATAGTACTTTTGGAAGAACCTTGATAATAATCGTTTTTGCATACCCCGTGCAAACAAAGATTTGAAGGTTAAATTCTAAAAAACCAAAGTGATCTCGATTTTGCTGCCATTTTAGGTTTCTTCTCTTTTGCATTGCATTCATCAACTCACACTGGGCACGCGTGGTGGATTATGGCCCATTCCTTCTCCTAGAAAGGAGGCCTGTGTCCCACAGCTGGGAACATCAAAAGGCTGATTATAATTAGAGCGCCTCAGCATCAAAGATTGCATCACTGCTTACCATCAGGTGGGATCGCACTCAAGCACTATAGTTTATATCAATTAAAAAAATATATTCGTCCAAGTTTTTTTTTAAGTTTGGAAGTGGCGCCAATGACTGAAAAGTTGAAAAGGAATCGTTTAGCTTGATACGGTCATGTGAAGAGGAGAATTTAATATAAAAGAGTTATGAGTATACATTTGGATGGATGGACAGGGAGAAAGAGTTCAAAGAAAAGGTGGATGGATTGTGTAAGGACTGATATGCAAGAAAAGTGAGTCAATGAAAGCGTGACTGCTGACAGGGCAGAAAGGAAAAAAAAAAGTGTTGCGCCGAACCCAAGTAATTTGGAACAAGGGTCGTATGATGATGATTTTAAGACTAAGGTACTCTGTCGGAAGCTCTAATAATACATTGAAATTATTGCCTAACCCTCTCTAGACACTTGAAGACATTTTCCATTGCGGCTGTGAACAGTTTCGGAGAAACGATATCCCCCTGCTTCACACCCCGCTCTAAAAAGGGCACGCTATAATTATGGCGGTAAGTCCCCTCTTTAAGGAGTGGCTGGAAATACGTCACGGCGTCCTCATCTTCCGCATGACGCAGGTCCTTATCGCACATGTGAATCGGTTCAGGAGGTCCCTGCACCAGATTCGTGCGAAAGAAACGCCCGGGAGTTACCACTGCGTCGACCACCCGAAGGACACGGTGGAGCACACGGTAAAGGTGGGCACCGCCGTGTTCTCGTGATGCGATCTGCAACGACCTCTCGCGCCGGGCCCTGGTAGAGGCCTGGTCCTGAGCGAGGAGGAATAGCAGCCAGTCCCCTCTAGCGAAGCAGTAATGCAAGCGAAGGAGGTGGCAGCACGGCCCTCACGCCCCAACCGTCGGGATCCAGATCGAGATTTCCAGCCGCCTTAGGTGTAGGCTTCAATCGGTGAGCAATGGGTAGCTCACCGTCCGGTCGTCCGGCAACCGTTCAGACCGAGCTCGAGTGTCGTCGGCGCTTAGTGTACCACGAGCGCCTCAAAGATATGTCAGCAAAAACGTAGGGGCCCAGCCAAAGTCGTCGCCAGCCGATGATCAATGGGGGGGCTATTGGAAGTATACAGAATATAAAAAAATAATAAAAGTTTATTTTCTCCACAATATAACTCCTAATTGCTAGCTTTATATCTACGGTAACATATAGGATGAGCATTATATTGTTGGATACTGGTGCCTAAACTAGGCTCTGAAGCTGTAAAGCAAGCCTCTAGGGGGGGCTGTAGCCTCCCCCTGGCCCCCTTGGCGACGCCCATGGGCCCAGCAAGATCGAAGCCTACTGGGGCTATGGTTTGTGGAAAAGTGTACCCCGGGACCCTGGAACGATGGCAAAAAAGGCACAGGAATGGGTTTTAGTCAGTAAAGGTCTGATATGCGCTCTCGGTCCGCCCAAGAGCGGGAGAAGTCATTGGATGATTTCTCACCTAAAAAAACATCCCACTGTGGGAGGGACAGGTTTCGTTTCGAGATTTGTCCGGAAGTCGGACTGACATGGTGACGTTTTCAAACACACACTTTGGCACATCGATGTAGCTATAGTCAATCTAGGGACTGCAGTACAACTAAAATCTCGATCAAATCAAAGGCTTTAATGTAGATTATAATATTCGACCTTTAGGTTTAAGGCGGGCCAAACCGCTAGCAAGAGCTAGTGGCTGAATTAGTTCATCATGCTGTTATATGATATACTTATTATGATAAAATGGTATAGAAGTCGTATGTTTCAGAGATCCATTCTCAGGAACATACGACTTCTGTACCCACCCCTGCGAATATGGGGCGGATCTTTAGCTAAAAAAGTGTTGAAATTCTTTGAAATTCAATTGAAATATTTTGAAAAGCTCTTTCTATTACGGCTACTAGTTCGACATCCATTCTCTTTTATAAGTAGTCCTATAAAGGAGAATGGGCTTCGAACTATGTAGTCCTTATAATGTTATTAATTTGTCATATCGAATGTCTACAATGGATATTGAACAGTTATCCTTTGTAACTCGTTAGGAATTCCCTATCCCATCAGTAAAAAAGACTAATTTCATCACTTTTGGGGATTGAGTTTTCAGTAATCCTTCCCTAGTTCTCAACACCATTAAATATGGAACTCTTCCGGAAATGTTCATGCATTCACTTTGTCCTTTTTATATTAAAGTAGTTAGGTAGGTACATCCTTCATGTAGGTACTAGACCCAGTAATTTAGGCAGTGCATCCGCTGTCAGCAAATGAATGAATTTAAGAATAATATCATGAAGTTTGAAGCGAAGCGAAGTAAAAAATAACACAAGTCTGGTTGCAGTGTAGTTATTTAGATGGATAGTTTGCGGTTTCCTGTGGCAACCGCGACTGGATCGACCTCGATTTCATGAGCTTATGTTACGCTCATTTACTACAAAAATAAAACACGTTGGAAACGTTGGCTGCAGTGAGTAGCAAGAGGTTCTATTTTACTATAAATTTAGAAAATATTATGTAAGTGTACAAATATATTACTATATATAGATAATTATCAATTATTAATGTTTTTTTTTATGTGTGTCTATACTAGGTACCTAATTTTTCTTCCTATGTCAAATTCATATTCACTGACACGGACGTGGTTATCTAAATAATTATCGAATCATTAAGGTACCTACTTACAGAAAAAGAAGACATGCTTCATGCAGTGAACCCAAATATAAGGAGGATGATGACAAATAAACCTTTTGGAACACATTGCTGAAACCGCAAAAGTTAAAATGTGGTCCGCGAAAGATTTAAAAATGTAAAACTGAAAACTAATATTGATACGAACAGATTTTATCTAAGTTTCAATTTGTCAGATATATTATATTTTTTCATTTTCTATGACAAATGGACAATGCTCGTTACTTTTGATTTTGTTTTTTGCAAAATTCACTTCCTAAAGAGTTGAATTGTAGGTCGTTTGTACGGGTTAAATCATAGATAGAAGAAAACTTTTATATTTCTATGGTTCAAATCTAGATTCACGCGGGCGAAGCCGCCGGCAGTAGCTAGTGTAGGTACCTATATAGGTTGATATAGCGTACAAACTGAGTAAAAATGCATCAAAAAGTTTATGTACTCAAAATGGTCTGTATCTACTCCTTTTGTGCCGGTAACGGTGTTAGATATGAATATGACATAAGTTTTTTTTTATTATGTTAGGTAACATAGTTAAGATTTCCCTAAAAACATAGAAATCAAAGTCCCTGGTCAAACAAAGGGTGTAAATAAGTTCTCTGAAACAATGGTAAAAAGTAGTCAGTTCACATTGAGACCCTAAAAATCCATGACTTACAAACATGTATATTGAGTAGGTAGGTCATTCCGTCTTGCAGATCTGTTTGTTCTTAAAACTAAGCTTGGTTTGCATCTTAAATTACTTAGGATTTCTACATTTTTTTTTCTATCATAACCATGCAGTTTAGTTATAACATTTGCAAATAAGTGTACTCTTATGTAGTTCCAAAGTTAAAGTTTCCGTTCTAGTCGAGTGCACTGCTGGTCTCGTGTGTAGTCTGGCTCGATATCAGCCGACCACAACACGTGTGGTCTCCGATCTATCAAATAGTTATCTACGTTCTGATGCCAACCGACAGGCGTCAGGTTACACTCTGGCCGTATCATCGTGAAACGCTTCTGTGAACCTGTGATTATTATAATGACAAAGTGTATTAAATCAGTGAAACCTTAGGTACTACTTTTGCTTTTAAAGAGTTTTGCTGTAGACTAGCTGTTCCCCGCAGTTTCACCGGTGCCGCTCCCGTGAACTGTAGCGTGATGTTATACAGCCTTAGATAAATGGGCTATCCAACACTAGTCATTTTTCAATTCGAACTAGCAGTTCCTGAGTAGTCAACAAATAAACACACACACGTACGTCAAACAAATAAACAAACTCTTCAGCTATAATAGTAATAACCTTTTTGTTTCAGGAAATTATATCCATATTATAAATTACAAATTATATAGAAATATAAATAACATTATACCTACATTTAAAAAATTACGCATTTTAACTATTGCTTTAAAATTACATTTAGTTAAGTTAAAATAAAATTTCCTCTTAGGTTAAAATTGATTAGTTAGTATAGATAAGAGCAGAATTAAGGGTGAGTTGTCCATATTTTATCAGAGAGTTCTGAAATATCCGTCGAGGGCCTAATTCAATATTCAAGTATTTAGAAAGGCTGTGTGCTGCCTACCACAGTACACTATGTATCTGCTCTGCCTCAATCTCTTCAACCACTTATTTTCCTACATTTTGACTTTGATGACTGTCGATGCAATGAGAATTCGATTTGAATTCGAAAGTTTTATACAAATATGAGACAACTTCTTAAACCGGAAATAAGACCCTTAAAACTCCACTTCGAGCCAACATCATCAAAAATTGTGAAATAGGTAGATATTTAAGAATCAGCTACGTTTTTGACATTGATAGTTGCTGGCTGTGATGAAATTGTGATTTGAATATGCATGCTCATTTGTAGGTACGAGAACCTAGTTTCTTGAAGAAGCTACAATAATTATACTGTCCACAACTCTAAACTTAAAAGTGATGAATTTCGTATAACTAAGTTAGAATGCACTTTGTATGAGAACCTTCAAGAAGTTAATATTGTCCACCTCTCAAAATGTTGTCAAGTGAATTTCGTATAAGCTAGAATGCGCTAAAAGGCGTAGTAGGTCTAATGAGTTTTTTGATTTACAACCGCTTTCGCCCGCAAAGAATAATGTCCGCATATTTGAAAGAAACCGCGAAATTACAAGTGAACGCAGCCATCGACATCAGCGACCGCGGCCGATGACGATGTGCCGTGCCAGCCAAACCGCAAACTCTTCGTCCCAACCGACACCCGCATACATCGCCGTCATTCTTAAGAATCTCAATTATCTTTAGAAACTTCGCTGTTGTGGTATTTTATGACTGAAGACCGCAGAAAATTATTAAATGTAGGAAAGAATAATAAAAGATAATATTTAAAAATGTCGCCGACGCTCAACTGAGGGAGAGCTAAGCATTGTTTTGACTCGTCAATGACAAATAATGACAATGGTCCTTCGCGCACTCGGGGTTTGTCACCCTACACTGGATTGCATATTTAAATGACAAGCAATGCGACACTGCACTGGTGCGCAGTTCGACGTGAAAGACATAATATTTTCGACAATTCAATGATGCCTCTTCAAATAGCAACTCGAAGCATCTCATTTACTGATGCTTTTAGGGTTACGATATTCAATAGAAATATTTGAAAACTTTATTAAAATCGTTTCGTTATTGTTCTCTTGCTAAATAATTCGTTGGGACACTTCGTTTTCAGAGGATTTTAATATTTTTGACGTCGTTTTTATAATATTTTTTTCTAACAATGTAGGTATGCGTATGGTACTTTTAATACGATAGGTATACATTTATTTAATATACTGGTATTAGATGGGTACGTAAGCATATTTATTAGTAATTTTGTCAGCATTTTCATTCACTAATATGTATCATAACAAAACATTCATAAGGCCGATTCGCCATTGGACTGTTCGTTATCAGGACAATTCATTTATTTCCGTTTCCTCCGCAGAATCTTTCACATACGGACATTTTGCCGACAAAAACTTTCATCTACGTTATTTTCGACGACAGGCTTTCTGGGCTTTCTGTTCCAACTGCAGAATGTTTCACGGATACGACAATAAACTTAAATAAATACAGATCTTTTCATCCACGGAGAAATCAATCTTAAGACAATTAGCTATGTCATAATACATACATATTTACAGCTTACCTTGTGTCTTTACTGAAAGATCAACGTTACCCCTATAGAATTCTAATTTTCAGCACTAAAACAAAAACTTAAGCAACGAAGAAGCAGTCAAATTAAGGTGATCTTTTAATAAAACATTTTTTGTAATAAGGTTTAAGATAGACGGCGACTTCTCCATAGATGGAAAGATATGTAGTTAAAAGGCTAAAGATTTATCGTCGTGCCGGTCGTTCTTTTTGTCTTTTGAAAATTTCATGATGAAATCCGCATGAATATCATAAAAACAGTTGGAAGTTTGTATGAAGAAACCTTTTTTCAAGCGGGCGAAGCCGCCGGCAAAAGCTAGTTCAATAAATAAAGGAAGCTTAAAGACCTACATGTACCTAGGTGGGATAAAATTAGATGTTGAACTCTTTTTGAATATTAAACCAATCTTTTAGAAGCATTGTGAATCATATTCTGAATTGTC
Organism: Leucania comma; assembly: GCA_958295575.1. NCBI lineage: Eukaryota > Metazoa > Arthropoda > Insecta > Lepidoptera > Noctuidae > Leucania > Leucania comma. The sequence goes on from OY282468.1 coordinate 13,642,567, forward strand.
AAAAATTAGAAGTACCTAAGTACAATTTTTAGCTAATTTTTAATTTGAGTGCCGTCGCTAAAGAATCGCGAATACGCCTACGGGGCAATTAGCAAAATTAGGATCAATTACATTTTTTAAATTCTTAATATATTGGTACTTGTTAAGAATTTAAAGCATCATTCATCATCATACAGGCTTTTAACGATGATGTACAAATATCTTGATTTCTGGTTAAGGTAAGGTTATTCTGTAACGGCAGAAACACAGGTCGCCTTTAATTAGGTAATATTACTTAATATAATAAACATAAATTAAATTGATATTCAGTTGTTATGCAAAAGCATGTGCAAAAGCTAATCTGTATATGTAGGTAAATCTACGTAAATGTACTTTTCCACTATCTACCATTCCACCAATTCAATTTAAAGCTCACCGATGTGTCCTACCTATCACAACGAGTGAAAATCATTAATTCTAGTTTTGCCCAATTATTGTTTGACAAAAGCTTGAGATGTTTAAGAGATTTCATTTTGTTGAGAGCGATTAGGCCGAGACGCGTGTCAGAGCATAATCGGTAGATCTCATAAATAAACTGAGCGCTTTGTATAGAAAAACAAAAGGGGGGTTAAGTTATTAGTCCATAGGAGTAGCTGTCTCGAAGCGCGTGCCGGCGCGGGTGGCGGCGTCTATGGCGAGTCGCCCGCGCCCGCCCGCGCGCCCGGCCCCGAGCGCCTGTCAACTAATATATTGCTTTCGGAGACAGATGATGCAAAATAATGTTGTTTTAATACCTTTTGAAGCAATTTACTATGTCATTCTCTGAGACGACATACCAAAGCATCTGCTGCCAGTTTCCCTGTTTCAGTCCTTTGATTTTAAAACCCATTCACTGTCGGCCATTGCAATAAGTTAAAATTATTTAAAGAGAGTATTTTGAGTTATTCTGCTGCTTTCTGAAACCTTTACAATGACATAATATTTATAAGATATGAGACGGTGTAATGAAAAGCATTTAGGTACTTATTTTGTTCAAATTAAATCAAAACAGCGGCTTTTATTTTATGTGTCGATCTGTCCAATTCGATATTCTCTGATTTATTTCTGTAGTGTTAAAAATAGTACCTCTTTTTATTATATCTATATCTCTTTTTATTGTAAATTGATTCTTTTAAGAATCAATTTTAGCCCTTAATTAATTAAAATTGATTAAAATTAATTATTTATTTATAAAAAAGACCACAAAAATATACAGGTAGGTAGGTACTCGTGTACCTAGCTACATATTAAGCTATCAAAATACTTATGTGAGTTAAGACTAGCAGGATTAATCACAACAGCTCTTCATTAGTCTAAACTAAAAAAAAGAACATGTTTAGAAAATTTAGATCCGAATGAAATATGTTTAACGGCGACACGAGCCAACTGCTCAGTTGTCCGGAATTTACGAGCGCGCTTCAACACGGCAAATACATTTGTTAATAGACACATTAGTCGTTAAATGCTTCTGCGCCGGTTCTTAATTGCCGACACGTTGGCGTATGTCGCCCGTCGTTCCTACGCACAACATGCCTATTGTAGATTAAATGGGAACAAATTACCTAAGAACCCACATATTTTAATTGATTTAGTAGTTATTGACAAAAGGTTTGGAATAAATTGAACTGGAGTCTTCAGCGATTGACAAAAATTGAGAAGGTACCCAAGTATTTCTTCTTTCAGTATGTACCTATTTAAAATTTACGTCCGATATGTCTTCACTTAAGTATTGTAACAGATAGTGTAAGTATATAGTTACAAAATATGAGCATCATTCGTTACAAGTAGACGTCGGATTATATGTGTCACCGGAAAATTGTAAACGCCGTAAGATTGTAAAATATCGCGAGAAATTGTAAAATGTTTTTTCTAAATAACACGGTTAAAAAACTAATTTATTTGGATGTGATTTATCGTGTACAAAACAATTTTTTCATAATATATTGAGAAATCATAATTTAATAAAGATTTATTACGGAGATCGCAATTTTCCGGTGACATATACATATTTATGCACTATAAAATGCCAAAATTTACACGCGCTACAAAGGACGTAATATGCACAATTTTCACAATATGAGAATTCATATTTACTTGATGTAATTAATTGGAATTCTTGTGAAAATGTACAGTTAAGTATTTTTGTATATTTTATAGAGTAGACTTAGCCGTTTTACACATATTAATCGGAAAATATCCTCTATACGTCTGCTAACGTACGTTGAGAGTAGGTAAGTGTTTGGTACCATCATTCCAGAAATCTTTTCAGGCGGAATTTGGTTGCCGCTGTTGATTTAAAGACGTTAACTTTTTATCATCGATATATATGTACTACGAATATAGGTCGATGCTTTTTATTATCTTTTATTATTCCTTGAAAACCTTTTACATTGAACATGATTGCTTACCGAATGCGTCCGACACTGCATCACTGGCTGTGACCTGCCACCGATCCCAAATACCTAATAAAACAGTTTAACTAATTTAATATCTGAAATAAGTACTATCAACAAAACGTTAACGCTTGAAAATAGCGTTTTATGAATTTGCATATACCAACATGCAAATGCAAATAATCCGATGTCTAGTTATAAGTTTAACTTAGGATGATGTAGGACAAAAAGACTCAAAGAAAAGAATTTACGACCAGAACATTTATAGGCATAAATGTACTTTTAAACATAACTTTAAATTATTAATTTAAAATTAATTATATTTTCATTTAAACATATTAAACAAAATATAGTACGTCAATGCTTTAGAAGATTTAAAAGTGGATCTAAAACAAAACATGTTGCTTGCACAATTAGCGTAATGGTAACGTATTGTTTTAGTCGATTGTGAAGTGAGTCGCTAACGAGACTCGTGTGGCGCGTGTACTCTTCTCGCTCCCTTTGTCCCAGGCATTATGTCCTCCCCCATTCTTGAAACTTAGTAAGAGTTTACTAACACAAATTAATAGCCAAAGCTCACAACTAAAAATCATTTCGATTCAATTCCAGTCACATTGAGGGGCGAAAAAGGCAAAATAATTTTGTCTGCAACAAGATCCGCTAATTCCATAAATTTCTACTAAACTCGTTACCTACCGAAAGATAGGATGGATGTGAATTCAGTTACAAGGAAGTCTATTTATAAGAAATATAGACTCCCTTCTCTCAAAATCTACCTAGGTACAGACGCCAGCACGTCAATCTACCCTAATCTGTCAAATTTTACCAATCGAACATTAACCTTCCAATATTGTGATAAGGTTGAAAATCTATTAAAGAAATTTGACAGATTTAGGTAGGTTGATGTGCTGGCGTCTGTACCAATACGACCTTTGTAGTGGACAAAGATCATTTTAAGGAAATTGACTTTTTGACGCATTCTCGTTCAGTTTTTCACGCTCTTTCGATCTGTATATTTTGCGCTACAATTAAAACACCTTTTCTACCCAACATTTCCATAAAACTCCTAATCAATTCTTTGTTAAACTTTTTGTTTATTTTTTGCTTATTGCCAAAAGTGTGATATGGACCAAATAAATTATGAAATGAAAAGTGATAGATATGTATTTTCTTTTTCAAAAGATGACTTAGGAAAAGGAGAGACATGTTAAATGCTATAGGGGAGATATCTAGTTTATGATGATTTAAAATTGCAATAGATAGGTATGTAGCTACATACATTTGAATAATATACGAGTACAAGAATGCACACTTACTACGGCTCAAATAAATTGTAAGCCTACTAAAAGGATTCCTTTAAAAATGAATCCGTTTCTTAGCTACTACACAATAATATTATAAAGGTATCTAAATCTAAATGGACAATGCTAACAATACGCAACAAAGGAGTGACGTCGCTGTGTCTAGCAGACTCAACAAGTGAAGCAGTTCGGTAGAATGCACTCGATTGAGACTCGGATAACGAGTGTACAATGAATGCTTTTCATTGATTCATGAGCTCTGGAGAGTGGAGCTTTACATGGATAAGAATAGTGGAGGACGTTGATGGGCAGGGAGCAGCGAGCGCGACCACCGGCGACGGCGGCGCTTCGCAAGCCGCGCGACGGAGCGAGCTCTTCCGCTTAACTAATCACTGCACTCTGTACTGGTAGCCCTGATAAACTATTGTCACTTATTTGATATTGTTACTTACATAAACCTCCTCATCAACACTAAGGAGTATTTGTTAGGAGGTCTGACAAAACATTTGATTCAAGGGACAATTCCTGATGCTAGAGAGTTTAGGCCTGATTCTCGTTTAAATGTGGACATTTCTTTAAAATGTGCGGTTATACTAGTATTACCACACATTTTTGTCTAGTAACTAGACAAAAATTAATATCAGGTAAATATAGGTTATTTAGGATAAGGTGTACCTAGATGAAATGAAAATCATCTAAAACTTCAGCAATTGACATCGCTCTTACATATTTCTTTATGTTACAATGAAATAAATCTACACATAAGTAGCAGAATGATCGCATTGTCAAGCAGCCATTCATCGTACTGCCATTGAATACCAATCAATACTTGTCTGAAGATCTCTTATTCACGCATACTTTAACAAACAACAAACATTATTGCAACTTGCTCATCGCACCTCTCTCGCACGGCTGATATTTTTATTTATGAGTTTCGTTCCTATGCTAACGGCCATAAAGCTGTGTTTTGGTTAAATCTTCAGGAAATCGAAGGCGGCATATCATGACACAAGGTAATGTTACCTTTTCTTCAATAATCCATTGTACAACTTTAAGTCCTTATAAAAACTTTTATTGAAATGTTTGGCTCTACTTTAGTAATTCGATAAAAGAAAATCCGTTTCTGAATACATTTACAATATACAATAGTTTCTTTTCAAACATAATTGAGAATCGAAACATATCCACTATTTTTTTTCCGTTTGATCTGTTCATCAGCAGCATACTAGTGAGCATTCTGTGTCTACGCTTTGTAGCACTTATTCAACATTCAGTAAGATCATTGTTTTAAAATTACGAGTTTGATTGAATTTCGTATTGGGAGAGACAATTATGTGCGTCTGCATAAAAGTAGTGATTACGGCAATGGTAATCGGCTGCTAGTTTACGCTTCATCTTAGTGAGCAATATAAAACGTGCCGGAGCAAGCGTCACGTACCCGCCCCGCCCCCGCACGTCCGCGCAGCCGCAGCCAAAGCTTCTGTTATTTGCCAGCAGCACTAACCTCACATTATCCACAATCGTAATATCATCGGAAATTAGTTTAAGCTTCACAGAGTACACCATGCTTTTGTTTGTAGAATATTTTTTTTAAACTTAATAAAAGAGCTATTTAGACTTCACCTTGAATCCGAATTTACAAGAGTGTATCTCATACAAGGGCTCAACTGGCTACCAAAAAGTTAGCAAACCTACAAGGTAGCAATTCAAAGGTGATACAGTACCGCACACCAAAACAGCTGCTTAACCTTTATCAAACGCAAGTTCATTCGCGCTCGCGCGCTTTCATCTCTGAGATGGATCTGCCAGATACCAGCTTGATGTGCTTGAGCAATGAGAAACGATCCTAAAGGATCATGGATAATGATGCATTAGTCGAGTCAGAGCTCTAAAGTCTTGAGCCTCAACGATGAGTTGCTAGCTTGTCAATTTTCTATTTCAGCCTTCTGGTTTGTTTTACATATCATGGTGCACATACCACCCAAATATGTATGCAAAAAACATATTGATTATGCGTACAGCTAGGGAGTGAAATTCCGTGCCGGAGTCTGCGTTTCCTAGTAGCTATAACCTGATGGCCGTAAACTATTTAGACTTAAAGTCGAGAGTGAATAGTTTTCTCCTAGGCAAGCGTGTTCCAACGTCGGCCACATAATTGCTTGCTATCCAAACGCGAGCCTTTTAATATTAAATATATAAATAATAAAAAAATATATTAAAGATTTACGAATGCGATGGCAAGGGTAGAAAACGATATCCTTCCCTTGTTATAATGTAGCTTAAGTAGTCTACCTAATTTGAATGTTGCTTCATCAGGAAAGTCGAAACAACGGAAACGAGCGTTTATCGTAGAGTCTTAATTGTTGCCGTCAAATGTTAACATTACAATAATCGAGGTAACAGTCATTAAAGATCGTTCAGGCTGGCGCGACCCGCCCGGCTCGCCGACTGTGGCACTCGAAGGCAGGACCTCACTGTACTATATCATCGCATCGGTCACGCGCGCCTCGCTCCAATTTCATCCCTCCATAAAAAAGCGCAGAACAGGAAGGGTTGGATTTTAATTACGATATTTTTCTATTATTTTGTGCGCTGTCTTAGTTTCGGGGCAAGGGTCGTGAGATGTAATAAATTCTGCTTTTTATGAGGTCACGGTTAACCCCCTTGATAACGTTTATCGCACATCTGGTGGAAATGAAAAGTCTATTGTTATAGACGCTAATGTTGTAATAATTCTGTTTCTTTACCTATTTTGTAGAAGCTGATATATATAAATCAATTCAATATATTGACAAAGTTACAACTGTTACTCCTGCTTGTGGTAAGAGTTACTATTTCATTTTTTTTTCAGTGGAGAGCTTTGGAGCTTTCTGTGATATCTCATCAACTACATAGCGCTATGTTGGATTCTGCTTCCAGTCCAACCAGATGCAATCGACCGACTTCCTATCTGTCATTCATAAGTACCAGTACCTAATTACCATAAAATACGTGTTCTATTTGTTTGCTTACTTGCTTGAATTTTCCCCCTAAAAATTAAAATCAGTCAATTATTTGTTAACACATTGAATAATCGTAATACCTTTATTTGCAGTGTTTATTTAGCACAATGATACATCGGTCGAAGTATCGACGCGTACATGTTCTCATTGACATGTCACATGAGAACATGTCAGGGATCCACGATGTCACGGCGCGCGACTCCTCCATGCATGAAATGAAGAGCCCGCTTTAACATTTTCGCCCGATTGCGCTCGGGAAGCGTGAGTTCGGATAATTTTATTGATTACCTAATGCACACGTTCGACTGAATTCAATAAAAAACTGAATAAAAGGGTTTAATGGATACTAACCCTGGCATTGTTGCACCAATTTATGTTATGATCCGTGACAGGATGTATCTGATATCATAGCTTTGTAGTTTGCTGAGGAAGTACTTACTACAACAATTTGTGAAACATGTTATAGGTTGTGAACTACGGAAGGACATGGAAACTGACTAGCTTTTACCATATTTTATACTTTGCAAAGTTCGGGCAAACATTATGCAAATACTGGATGTAGATGGAAAGGATTGATGTCGGCGACGCCTATGAATAATTATAATTCGTTAGTAGCGAGAATGGATTTGTGTACTTAAGCGATTAAAGTTATTTGAATACGGCTTTATAGCAATGCGCGTAAGAGTGGGAGCGCCATACGCAAATACAGATGTTCACACTTAGGGATCGCGTGGATTGTGCATACGAGGTGCAGTACACTATACAGCGGTGTAAGCCCTTTAGGCTTAAAATTGAAACTAATGGAATAAAAAATTACATTATGCAAAGAGAGGAGCTGCTGTTTCTGTTCGCGGCGTGATATCGACTATTTGGGTATAGTATATGGTTTTGGCACAAATATCATAGAGGAGCGTACGACGGTGCTCTGTGATCGATCACCCGCCACGTGCTTACACATCAAATGCTTTTTTCGATAAAAAAGCTATTTTGTCCAAAAAACGTTCGAAATTTAACAATAGCTTCGATCGCGATAGGAGTGGGCGCATAAGAATGAACAAATATTTGAGCGAGGGCGTAGCGGAGCATGAAACTCACGAACAAAGGCATTATCCAAGGATTAGGATGGGTATTAACGTTATTTGATTACTTAGACACATACACGACTATGAGAACATTGGACCAATATTTTCTTAAGATCGCATAAAAAGAGGCGATCCTATTCACTTAAGAGGATTTAAGCGGTAAAGTAGCCTAAACAAGCAAATTTTAAACTTTATATTCTTATTCAACTTTCATTTTAAGATACTATTTAATAAGCTTTTCTTAAGGCACCCTCTTATTCCTTAAGGTGTGTTTTTTCAATAACTCAAAAGTATTAACAGACAATGAACTATGAACTTTAGAAACCTAGCTTTAAATGCATGAAACACAATAAGAAAAAAACCAAGTAAAATTTAAACTTCGTATGTTTTAAGTGCATTGGTCTTTTTGGCCATCAAAAGTGAAATAGTAAAATGATAAATTCATTGTTTTGCTCTTACTTAAATTGTTACAGTATCAAAATGAGTGCCTGTAGGGTAGGTATGTATTCGAATGTTCGTAAACGTGTAGCGCGTGCAGTACGTCTGCGCGGGATGCTACGCCTGCGTGCTACGGTTGCTACGTAGCACCGCGATCGATATTTACAAACGAGATCTTTTATTTCACCATTTTTGATTGACTAGGACTAGAACCATATTAGAACTTATTCTCATTGATGATTGAACTCGTCTATAAAATATATTAGAATCACCTACTAAGTTCATAGTGTAAGTATACATATTTGGCTCAACTCAACTTATAGCTTCTCGTATTTTATATTTAGATATCTACTGATTACTGACTGATTGAGTTCAACGCTCGTTTAGGTAGGTACTGGAGATGACCCGACTAGTTGGTAAAGGTAACGTTCCGGCTACATTTATAGTCGGCAACGGCACGTTGTGTCGACTAGCTGGCACTTTTCGACTTGCCCGTTGGTCTAGTTGTCAGTGGCCCTGACTGCTATTCCGGAGGTCGTGGGTTCTGATAAACAGATAAACATATTTATTGGTAAAATTTCCCACCCAGGACAAATGTTTATGTGATGAGCAGCATCGTTTGTTCTGTATCTGGGTGTAATTTTATCTATAATAAGTATGTTTTTAAGAAATATATAAGTATGTTTATCGGTTATCTAGTAGGTACTCATACCACAAGCTCTGCTTAGTTTGGGACTAGATGGCGTTGTGTGAAAATTGTGAAATATTATATTATTACTTAATTACCTTCTAAGAAATAAAAGCAACAAATCACTAGTACTGTACTTATGTTTTATATTTTTAAGAATTTAATCAATTTTGGTGTCTTACAAGTAAAAAAATAAAAAACAATCTCCTCCTCCCATAGTAAGTATTCCTCATTACTGAGGGTCGCGAAGTTTCATCGAATAACCATTCTAATAGCTAAATAAAACTAATTAATAACAGTGGACAGACCCTAGTCAGTATTGCCGACTATTCGGCTATAGTCGACAGACTAGTTGACCAAGTGACCGGTGACTATCGTCGGGTCATCTCTATCATGTAGTTGCTTTCGTCTTGTCGCGATTTTTTATATATTTTCTAAGAACATAATAAAAAGAGTATTAATTTGTCTAACACATATATTGAAAGCTCATTTTTTCACAATCAGTTCAAATCGATTTAACATATGTAGTGCATGTTAATTGAAATGTACAACGTCGTATCAAATAAAACTAAAAAAGCCCATTAAAAACTAAATGAGGGTGATATAAGTGCAGATAGAGCTTTGTCTCCTAAACAGCAGCGCGTGGGCCGCGTGCCGGTTTCAATTAACATTCATAATGTTATAATCATATGGATTCATATCACACTCATTCGAATAATGTCGTTCTGGTTGTTCGTCGCTTTCACAGATTCGCGAGCTTCTCAATTTCATTTTGAGGTGTTTCTTCTGGTCAATTTCAGACAAAAAAACTGAACGCGATCAGTTCGTCATCTGAAATTCTGAACTGCATGAAAGAACTATCAGTGTTTCAAGATATTTGATAATTTAAGGAATCGAATGTTTAGTAAATAGCAGTTTTCTTTACATGGACATAATTTTTTCACACGTTTTAAATAGAATAAAATAATAAAGTGATATTGGTCTAAATCGGTAAAATATGGAGCGATAAGGCACCGACATTAATCACTGGACTAGCGTGAAATCAAATTACCGTTTACCAGTCACACACTAAATGAAAGGGTTGCAGCCACTGCACACTTTGTGTTGCCAAACCCTACTTTAGTCATTCTATCTCGTTTTGCCACAAACATAAATGTATTTGGTAAAAAGGGACCGAGGATTTTCATTTCATACGAAGACCTCAGTAGACCGCAAATCAAGAATTGCGCAAATCTAAAATGCAAACAAATTTGGACATGAAATCGGTTGTGTGGAGGCGATAAAATAAGTTATTATTGGCGATAATGACGTTACGGCACGGGGTTAGACGCGGAAAGCGATCTCTTTTGATTATTAGTTAAGCTTTGGCTGTGGGAAAGAGTTATTAGACAAACACACACTAAAAAAAAAAAAAAAATTGTAGGAATTAAAATACTATTTGGAGAAGGAATAACTGGTACCTACCTATTAAACACACTACAAAGCCTATACTAATGAAAACATCACTATTCTGATTTTGAAAACTAATATCGGAGGCGAAATTAATCTCTTTAAGATTGACGTCCTAATAGCAGAAACTACAAAAGACCGTAAAAATAGTTGGTATAGCTTTACTCACGTCAAACTTTAATCCCGCGATTGACTTCTGTAAATGGGGGCTCGACGTTTAATTAGAGCGAATGGCCATCCATACACTGGCGGACGTGATGGCACAATGCGCCTGTGATTGACACAAATTACCTCTAATCGAGAACATCCAGCCAAATGGTCGAACCAATCCATAAATTTAAAGCCATTGTCGATCCTTTTGCACAATTTTACTATACTTATTTTTTTTTTTTTTTTGAAAGAACATTTAAGTACGACACGGCTGCTGTTATTAGAAACGTCGCCGGACAGTTGGTAGGTTCGTGCTACATATATTTGATTCACGTCCGGGTCTAAAGGGTTGCACAGAATTTTGTGCTCAATTTAAAATTAAATTTAATTGTATTTTAATCCCGGCGATAAACGTCAATCAAGCCTCTCTTGCGACTGTGATACATGTATCACGAGAGCTCAACATCACGTCGCGCCCCCATCTATCGCCATTCAAAATGGATTTTGAGCAAGGGTGAAATTAAAATGTCAAAATAGTAGCGACCCGGCGCGTTGTATTTGTCTCCGGCTTTATCAGACGCCTTTGTGTATTTTCTATTCTTTAAAGCTTGAATGAAAAACGATACCATTTAAGCTCTTTATTATCTGTAAAACTAACGTTAAAGAACTCGGCACCTACCTGCCACTACAATATACTTCGGTACATTGAAGTTATAAAACACTACGTATAACAGTGATTAGTGAAGTTGTGAGTCGGTAATAAAATGTTGAGCGCCGTGTATTATACAAACAAGCGATGCTGCCGGATACATCAATGTTCACAACATCAACAAGAGAGAGTCGTTATATTCAGTACATTCCCTGCCTCGCGTAAGTTTAATGCGAGCGGCATGTTATAAAAATCTTGATTATCTTCGCGTCATACTATGGACACATTGTTTATTTATTTTCAAAGGTCGTTCTAATTTTTATTTTCTATGTTAACTAGGGTCATAGATTGTTCTTTTGTGTTAGCTAAATTGTGATGAATTCACCTAATTTAGGTAACACTATAATGTAACACTATAGTAACTCCCCGACACTTTTCAGGTGTAATTTAATAGTTATTTGTGGTCTATGGCCGTCATTTTAAGATGCACGCGGTTTTTGGCGTGATTTTTTCGAGTGAAAAGTGTTTTTAAAATTAAATTAAATACTACATTATAAAATGTTACATCCATATTCTATTGTTAATAGTTAAAACTTTTCACACAAGAAAAAAACGACGACTAGGCAATATGATCAAAAGACCATATAGCCATAGCCTAGCGCGTGCTCATATGCAACAGATTTAATTTTTTACCGCCATGTTATGAAAAAAAATTCTAGTTTTACCATTGTAATATTAGTTAACTAAATTATTTTTCTTCACAAGTGTATTGAAAAACATCGTATGATACACGTGAGTAATGTATGGTTACCGTTCTTGGCTCTCTAAAGACCCTCGCCACGGCTCGGGTCTTAATACCGCCTCGACGGTAACCCCCTACATTACACACTTGTATCACAATGTACTATTATTGTCAATTATTGTGTGTGTACTAATTTTCTTTTTACTGTTACACACGGTGTCTACATCTCTATTTTTCTAACTCTCCTTTTGCAGCATAAGCATAAGCATCACCTTTATACCTATCTTAAAAGCTTTTATTTAGTTTCACCCCAGACCGATGTTTGACTGTGATCAAATCTTGCAAATTTTTGATCCACTTCCCGGTTACCGATTGAGCTGAAATTTTGTATACAGGTGTAAATCGCGTGAAAATGCAATATTATAATGACATGCAGCTGATCTGATGATGGAGCTGGAAGGTGGCCATAATAACTCGGTCGTTAACGACAGAACCCTCTCGAGTTTGGGCTCGTTTGATTTTTATTGAACGAGTATGTAGATGCTAGATGGTAATCAGGGTCTGTTGATGTGAATGGAAACTTAGAAACTTGGTAATAAGCGCAATAAGATAGCCACATCGTTTTTGTATTTTTTTGGAGCGGTCTTGATTTGTATTAATTATATGTATAAGTATACACCGCGCTATAAAAGCTTCATCATCATCATCATCAGCCTTTTTTAATGTTCCCACTGCTGGGACAAAGGCCTCCTCTCTAGGAGAGGGAATGGGCGGGCCCAGTGTGAGTTGATGAATGCAATGCAAAAGAGAAGGAACCTAAAATGGCAGCAAAATAGAGATCACTTTGGTTTTTTAGAATTTTACCTTCAAATCTTTGTTTGCACGGGGTATGCAAAAACGATTATTATCTAGGTTCTTCCAAAAGTACTATATTAATAATAATTATTATTAGATATCTTTTACCAATAGTCAAATACGATAGTCAAATGCTTCAACAAAATGAAGCATTTATCGTATTTGAATCATTTTCTACAAAATATTTTATTTTATTTACACATGGGTCCATTGGTCAGATTATTATGGTGGATGTCACATATCTTCGAATTTTTAGTGCTATAAAAGCTTGCTATGGAAAAAATATTTTCATTGAAAACTTGTTTCGGTTTCTTTCTTCTTTTCTTTTATTTTTATGTGTATAGTTAAGTAAATAAATACTTTTTCAATACACTTGCTCAGAAAATGGTTCTTATTGGACTACACTCAGGTATATGTATAATGGCACCTGTTACCAAACTGTGACATTTTGATTACCATTACGCACTATTAATGTAATGTAGCTATAATCTTTTTGTTCAACCTCTTTGTTCGCAAATCAAATTTTGTATACGAAAAAAATTCAAATAGGTTATTGCGTTCGTTTAATTTATTATATGTCATACAATTTCGGCTATTTTTACTTGTAAAAACGATTTATTTATTAACAAACCGGGAATCTTTAAGTCAAGAGTGAATAGGTTTCTTCTAGGTAAGCGCGATCCATCGTCGACCGTATCGTCGCTTTCCATCAGGTGAGATAGCGGTCAAGCGCGAACCTATCAATAATATAAAAAAAAAGCATTTAATACATAAATCTTTCGTTCAAATAAAAAATGTTTTCTCTATGTGGTCTATGACCGCCATTCAGTTTTTGGTGTGATTTTTTGAGTGAAGTTTATTGGCTGTATTAATTATATAAAATCAAATAATATAAAACATTAGGAAATGTTACATCCGTATTCTATTGTCACTAAAAATAACACTATTGTATATCTATAAATAAATAAAAACTTTTCACGCAAGAAAACCAACAACGACTAGGCAATTAATCAAAAGACTATATAGCCATAGCTTTCAGCTATGTTTTATTTAAAAAAAAATCGATGTGCACCTATGAAAAAAGATTTTTTTTCCGCCATATTATAAAAAAATTACTAGTTTTGCTGTTGTAATAATAATTAGCTAAATTATTTTTCTTCACAAGTGTATTGAAAAACGTCGTATGATACATGTTCTTGGCTCTCTTAAGACCCTGGCCACGGCTCGGGTTTTAATACCGCCTCGACGTTAACCAAATACATTATACACTTGTACCATAATGTACTATTATTGCAGTTTAGATATTAACTACTAACAGAATATAACAAATAATACATTTATGTATAAATTAAGAAAAATTTAAAGAAACGTTGCTAAGTTTCTTGCTTTCAACCTAAGATTTTATCAATATGACTTGAAAAGAAAGCGGTGCGCACAAAAGGAAATTAACAAAAACCGGTCTAGTGCGAGTCGGACTCGCGCATGAAGGGTTCCGTCAAAGTCAAAGTACTTTATTTGCCAGAAACATGGTAATGAGGATATTGAAAACAGTAATAAGTTTCACATGATTCACCAGTGATTGGTATACAAATATTAAATATTATAATGTCATTTAAAATTATTACACAATACTTAAAATACCTACAGCATTCATAAAAACCATAATTGAGTAATATATTGAATAATATTATTTTACATTTTTAACATGTCACAATCAGATATATTACAGTACATACATAGTCACTTATATTTTCTTTCTAGGTCATTCTTGTCATTAAAAAAATCGTAAAAGTGATAATAGAATAGAATAGAATAACATTTATTTGCATAAAAACACGGTATAAAAGTTGGTACAAAGGTTAAATACAGAGCATACATGTTGTGTTGTGTGAATAACTCTTGTCCAACAGCCATTCACGTAATCTCATCTTAAATAATCGTGTTAATTGTATTTCCCTGATAAATTTAGGTATTATATTAAAAACGCGTATTGCCATCATGCTACAGTTTTTCTGATATAAGGAACTTTTACAGCAAGTTCTTCTAAGCATCGTCAGATCTCTGCTAGGGTACAATTTTCTTTTTCCAAAAGTATCGAACAATTCAGGGTGTTCTTTAACAAATAAACCAATTTGCATTATATAAAGACTAGTAACGGTCAGTAAACCAAGCCTTTTAAAAAGTGGACGACACGATTCTAAAGGGCCCACACCACATAATGCCCTCACACACTTTTTCTGAACAAGAAACACTTTATTTATATTTGTTGAATTCCCCCAAACCAAAAGACCATATCTGAGAATGGAGGCAACATATCCGTGATATGCTGTCAGTGCTGCTTTTTCACCACCAATTCGTCTTAGTTTCTTTAATGCAAAAACGAACCTATTAATTTTACTACATACCAGATCTATGTGACTTTTCCAGTTGCAGTGCTGATCAATCAATAAACCAAGAAATTTATATTGATCTGTTGGGTTAATGGACTGTCCATTGGCTTTTACGTCATATACAATTTTTTTAGAGTTATACAACTTAAAAGTCATGCATTTTGTTTTTGAAATATTGGCACGTAGTTTGTTGTTGTTGAGCAACTCCAAGACAGAATTTGCAGCACTATTTAGCAAACAATTATGATTACTGGACGCGGTATTTTCCTCGTGTGTAACAATTACGGAAACATCGTCAGCAAAGAGGATACATTGATGATTTACTGCAGAAGGCAAGTCATTTATATACAGTAAAAATAAAGGTGGACCTAATATACTGCCTTGGGGCACACCAGAACTATTAGTTTTACATGTTGAATTATAAGTTTTTAAATAGTTCATGTCATCTAAAGAGTTATTTGAACACATTGAGTCCGATTTGTCAAATAGCTATTTAGCCAATTTAAAGTCCGTCCCCGGATACCTAGTTTTTCACATTTATTAATAAGCCAATTGTGATCCACGAAGTCAAATCCGTACAATTGACTAGGCAAAAAATGGCGTTTATTGTATGGGTTAAATTAAATATTTATTTTATTATTTAATATTAAATTAAAAATACAATTGAGTATTATGTGAATATATATTTCAAGTGCCTACCTGTTACCATTATTGATATCGAGCAAAAAAGAGCAAAAAAATCGCGATTTTTGTATGGGAGCCCCCCTTACAACAAACACGATTAAAAAAAAAACCATGGAGGTAGAAGTAAACAGGTTTTAATGATGTTTTGAATTCAAAAACTTAGTGCACACGATGTTTTAAATACTTTATCCTCTAGTGGATAAAAAACTTCTTACAAAAAAAATCCGACTTCATTAAAAAAAACACTAAAAAATTACATAACAGTTTGTTAGTTGATTACAGAAATATACCCATAGCAATCAAAAATTTAGTCCCTGCAGAATTACACTGAAATCGCTGGTGGTAGTGGTGAGATTGATGGAATCGTCTGGAGATGAGGACGAGGTCGGTGATTGAATGATGACCAGACATACTAAATACATAATTCTTTTTTAAGTTCTTACATTTTTACGCGGCACGCGCTAATCAAGCTCCCAGTTGATGATGATGATTTTTTCTAACTCTTTCAACTATTAATGTCATATTTCAGCCAATATAAACTAAACCTCAATGCATTATAGACCTAAACCTTCTTCATGTCTGTCACTATCCGTATTAATCTTAGATATTTCTATGGTATTAATAATTTGTCGTGAATTAGTAATAATTTTTTCAACACTACACTTTATGTCGCATATCTGCAAAAGAAAAACACAAGTTTAGTAGTAATCAAAACAGTTCCTAGCATCCACTTAATTTTTTGTTGCACTAATCAATGTCTTTGAACTTATTGAATTCGACCATAAAAACATTCGACTCTAATTGAAATCCGTGACACCGGGAAATACCAAGAGGTGCGTGGGTACTTTACTATGTTACAATACAAAGTGACCGTTATGCATATAGAATCTTTTTTACTAACCACAAAAAAATATCGGCTTAGCGTGGGCCTCTTTATGTATTTAATACTGAGTAATCACATAATATTGTGATCGTTAGAATTATTATTTTTAAATAATTAGTATCCATGACGCATGTACCTACAGACATAAATAGAACCTCGTTCCTACTCCGACGTAAATCATAAATTTTTTAATACGTAATTTATGCAGACAAAATGTTGTAGTTCGTATCTTATTAAAATCAATATTAAAAGGCCCAGTTTTCACCTCATAATACTAATAGGTATGAAAAGAACTCAGTTTCCACATTCCTAAAATGTCTCTGTTAAATTGCGTTCGCATTGTATTTATTTGTATGGCTGTTGAAAGGCTGAGTGGAAGCAAAGCAGGGGCAGGCAGGCGGGCAGTGAGGGCTCAGAGGGCAAATAAATAATTACACGCATTCTGCAGATATTTGCCTCCGGCATCTATGGGGCGAGAACAGCTACTGACGATTGTACGTACTACAGTACACTGGGGGCTCTTGTATAAAAAAAATCTCGTTATATTAGAGTATTTTAAGAATTTCATTTAGTAATGCTCTCCATAACAAGGGTCAAAATATAATTCAGCTTGAAATTCCCTTCGCGTTTTATCAACTAAAGAAAATTAATTAAAAACTCGAGTATTTTTAGTTTTAATGCAGAAAAGAGTTTCCATCGGTTTTAAGTCTTCAGAGCTTTTTTTAAGGAGGATAATCATCTAATGACTTAATGGCGGGAGGGCGTGTCAGACTTTTACTGACTAAAACCCACTCCATGTTCCTTCATTTCGGGCCCTAGGTTTTCCTTTCAGAAGCAAACTCATGGCCCCAGTAGGCTTCGACCCTATAAATATAATCTTATATCTATGGCTTCGACCCTACTGAGTCCCTACGGTTTTGCTGACATCTCCTTGAGGCGCGCGATTAACACTACGCGTCGTAGTCTTAAAGACTGATAATTGAATAATTATCCTTTAAAGGACAGAAAAAAGTGGAACAACGGAAGGGAGGCCTTTGCCCTGCAGTAGGACACAACGGGCTAATAATAATAATAATAATAAAGGACAGAAATGTATAATCCTTTGATGCACCTACGCCAACCTACAGTTTAAAATAGGCCTAAATAGTTGCACGTCCACATTCCACTGCAACATACGTAAGCAAATAAAAAAAAAAGTATTGCGTAAACTCCGTCTTCCTATTTGACTGAGTTATCGGTCAAAACAGTTACTCAGGGGATTTCAAAGTTCCCTTTCGAACAGTAATGACTTCACGACAGGCCCTAAAAGAAATGGTGGCGAAGTGTCCTTCAGAGGCGTTCTCAACTAAACCGTAACCTGGCAACGCGATGTTTGTGGCTGAATGTTGGCATATAAAGCTTTATATCAGTTTCACAGGTCGTCACAGGATCACTAACATTAATATGAAGACTTTGTGGAAGGATGTTTCGGACCTAAACAGACGCCTACTTTCTTCTTTTTTTTTTGATAGATTATATATATGCCATAATAATAATTCGTGTACATTCTTCAGACGTTAGCGACATAATGTTGAACCAGTCCAAGAAATGGTTTACAATGACAGTTCATTTTTCAACTAAAGAGGGAAAAATATATTTTCTTATTTATTTTCGTTATGTATTTCAAAATTCAGGAATGTTTGTTTTTTAAACTATTACTTGTTCAAATGAAACCTCTTTCGATTTATGTTATGCATTACCTACTAATCTATTTTATTTATTAAAACGAGCATTCTATGTAGTAACTTTGCGAGATATCAGTTTTTCATGTGACTCGTTATTTTTGCGATACAGTGTAATTACCTAAGAGATGAAAATACAGGTTCAAATGCTAGTTATTTAGTAAACCATCCAACTTCACAGCTGATTAGTTTAGTTCCTTGTGGTTGATGTGGAATTTTACAACTTCAAATAATATTGAATGAAATAGATCTTTAGAAAATAAATTAACCTTTCGCTTGTCATAAAACATAGTTAGAAAAGTGGAAGGGCTCGGCGGAATCAACGCTTTTATGCGCCATGACGTATTTTAGTGTGTCAATTAGAGTTCTGTGTACCGACGGCCCAGCGTGAAGTGACGGCGCGCGCCGGGACGCGGCAGGGCTCCGCCACCCCCTGCCCTGTGCTCATTGCATATTCAGACAAATTGATCGTGTTGTTTTGGAACAAAAATGATTTTGCAGATGTTTGTTCGTGTCGTTTTTGTTTTCACGGGCATATGTTTTCTCTACGATCCCACTCAGAATTCCCAACAGTTATGCTCATGCTGGGACAGTTTTGTCAGTTTCCGTAATTTTTTTTTTTTGTATGAACTTCTTTTTGGTACTATTTTATTGAAACATTTCAAAAAATAATCTAATTAAGTATTTTCTTCGGTGTTTAAGTTAAGCCACTCGACTACGGTATTGGTCTTATATTTGATTTCTTTAACCGTTGCAGCTTTATTGTAATAGAAAAATGGCATGAAATCTTTCCTATAACAACTACTTTACCTAAAATGTTGCCTCCATCATAACCTGCCTGTGTAAATTAAATCCTTAGAACGACATCGTGTCGGCAAGTAATTATTTCTTCCTCGAATTTTATTACTAATATAACAAAAGGTGTGCACAAAAAAATGTTTTTATAGTTAACACGTATAGACGAAAAAGCAATTATGACTTTGTTCAGAATCGCTACTATTAGTCCGAAGCTACCTGCTGCGCTGCTCTGTAATTACGCCGTGAATGACATTTCTAAAGCTTTTGTAAACGATAACGCGGAAGCTGCTACGAAAACTTAAAAAACTAAGTAAGTATTGTTGCATTAATGCATTTGGGAGTAAATATTGAGAAGGCACAAAGCGGGCTCCGACAACCCTTAACTATAGTCCGCAGGGTGCCATTAGAGCGCGCAAAGAGTTGGGTGTGCCCGCGGAACTGCGAGCGCCGACTTTGTAAATCTAATTAAAATATCAATATGTTCACTGGAGTCCGCGTTGACAATTTGATTTCACGCCTTGTGCCCAGCTACCCTGCAACGCCACGATATTCATGTTTGGAGAGGGGCCAGTTCCCACTTCGCTGGAAGACGGGGAAACTGGTCCTCATAGCGAAGCCTGGGCGCCCTGCGGACTCTCCGTCCGCGTACCGGCCCATTGTGCTGCTCGACGAGGTGGGCAAGCTCTTTGAAAGAGTCATTGCAAACCGCCTCGTCGCGCGCCTTGCAAGGGTGGGGCCGGACCTGTCGGACGGACAGTTCGGTTTTCGCAGGATGCGCTCCACGGTGGACGCCATCATGCGCGTGCGAGCCCTCACGACGGGGGATGCGGTGTCCCAGGGCAGGTGTGTCGTGGCAGTGTCCTTGGACATTGCCAACGCCTTCAACTCCCTGCCCTGGAGTTGCATTGGAACGGCACTCCGGTACCACCGGGTGCCCGACTACCTCTGTCGGGTGATCGAGGCCTACCTATCGGAGAGGTATATCATCTACCCCGGTCACCAGGGAGAGTGGAAACGTCGAGAGATGTCGTGCGGTGTTCCGCAGGGATCGGTACTTGGACCACCCTTGTGGAACATCGGGTACGACTACGTGCTGCGCGGCGACTTCCCCGACGGGGTCAGCGTGGTCTGCTACGCGGACGACACGTTGGTCCTAGCGCGGGGAGAGTCGTACCGGACGGCGGTCGAATTAGCGACACGCGGGGTTGCGATGGTTGTTGACAGGATCCAGCAGTTGGGACTCGAGGTGGCACTGCACAAGTCCGAGGCCATGTGCTTCCACGGCCCTCGGGGTGCGCCACCACCGCGTTCCCAGCTAACGGTAGGAGGAGTTCACATCAGCGTCGGGTCGACGATGAAGTACCTGGGACTCGTCCTCGACAGCTGGTGGAACTTCAAGGAGCACTTCCGACGTCTGGCTCCCAAACTGAATCGGACTGGGGCTGCTCTCGGGCGGCTCCTGCCCAACCTCAGGGGACCAGACGCCTCCTGCCGGAAGCTCTACGCGGGAATCGTTCGGTCCATGGCTCTCTACGGGGCTCCGGTGTGGGCACCGACGTTGACACAGCAACCGAGGGCCCAGCTGAATGCGTGCCAGAGGGTCATGGCAATACGCATGGTGCGAGGGTACCGAACGATCTCCCGCGAGGCGGCGACCCTCCTTGCTGGCCAACCGCCGTGGGATCTGGAGGCAACAGTCCTTGCACACATGCACGACAAGCGCATGGAGATGCAACGCCGGGGCGAAATTCCGCTGCCACGACAAGTCGAGGCATGGCGGACAGAGCTCCGGCGGGATCTCATGGCGAAATGGCGTCAACGACTATCGCAACCTCGTTCGGGGCGCGCCACAATTGGGGCGATAAGGCCCATCCTTGAGGCGTGGCTGGAAAGACCTCACGGCGTTCTCAACTTCCGCACGACGCAGGTGCTTACCGAACACGGAAAGTTCGCTAAGTACCTGTTCCGGATTCGTGCGGAGGATTCGCCCGGGTGTCGCCACTGTGCGGAACATCCGGAGGACACGGTGGAGCACACTGTAGAGGTGTGCCCCGCCTGGGCGGAGCATCGCCGTGTCCTCGTGGGGGCGATCGGCGGCAGCGATCTCTCTCGCCGGGCCTTGGTTCAGGCCATGGTCCGTAGTGAGGAGGGATGGCAGGCGGTCGCCTCCTTCTGCGAAGCAGTAATGCTAGCAAAGGAGGAGGCCGACCGCATCAGGCAGAGGCAACGGGGCGCTCGCCCCAGCCGCCGCCGGGATTCCGATCCCGATTTCCGGCCACCGTAGGCGCGGGCTTGCGGACGGCGTGCAATGGGTAGCACGCTGTCCGATCGTCCGGTAACCGACCGGACCGAGCCCAAGTCGTCGACGGCGCGTTCTGTTCCCGCGCGCCTCAAGGAGCTGTCAGCACACCGAAGAGGCCCAGCCTGCTAACTGCAGGCAGGCAGGGTCGAAGCCTACTGGGGTCATGGGTTAGTTCCGAAAGGAATGCTCGGCCCCGGCACGATAGGCTACGTAGGAACGGGGTAGGTTTTTAGTCAGTAAGAGTCTGACACTACTTCCCGCTCCGCCCAAGGGCGGGATTTGTCATTGGATGATTTTACCTACCATAAAAAAAAAAAAAAAAAAACGATATTAAATATTAATACAATGTTACTATTAGACTTTGTTTTTTATTTGATCTAAAATAAATCAATGATTCATGAGAAATCAGGTTCAATAAGGAGGTCAGGCAAATGCATTACCGATCATCTATAAACGTTTTGCTAATTTTATAAAATTTAACAAAATGTAAATAAATTCTGCGAAGGAGCATCAATAGTCCCGCCGACATGATACTTTTGACTACAATAAAGTCAACGACTCCTCCATGAAACTGTCATATTTTTCGTTGAGCGGCGTGAAAGGCTCCAAACTGTCGACGCGCAATCAATACGAACTACCCTCATTTTTTCTACGCAAAAGTTCAGGTAGCAATACAAACAACAATAAAAACGTGACATATCAATCGCCTTTTTTTCTGTCAATGTCGCAAATTCGCACAAATCAAACATTGAAGTGTTAAAAATTTTAGATTACAAAGGGCTTTTAAAGTCGGCTGACAGGGAGCGAGCAGGAGCTTTGTCACACGAGATCATTAGTTAGCAAATGTCAAGCCCGAATCCGCTTCTTTTATTACACAAACTGCCTTACAAGACGTTAAGTCAAACAAGTAGGTAAACAACTCGCAACTTAGACTGTGATTTATAGATTCTTTTAATATTGATCTTATGCTTTATTTGTATTTCACTTGTTACTGGTTTTACTCTACATTCCGTAACGAAGTCTAACCTTTTCTAAGTAAAATAAAAACTTGCATAATCTTGTTTTCCTAGTATTGATGGACGTTAAATTTCCGAGATTTATAATCAATATAATTATGGTTACAGAATTATGAAGTCAGGTATTTTACTGACAGTGTTATTAATATTATAAACACCATTATGTTCCTAATAACTCGTCTAAATAGGTAGTAAGGAACAACTGTTACAACGCACGGCTGGCGCAATATTTCATCGCGTCGTTCCGCAAAAACGTAACCCTTTTTTTGTTTTCTATTACAATTGTCACCCTTTTACTTCCATTTCAATTAAATAATGTCTGGTCATTTGTGTCGGGACTGATCGGCAGAGCAGTGGGACGGCAGTAGCAGTGTTGCGCAGTGTCGTGTTCGCGCCTCCCTTAACCCTCGCGCAAAGTGCGCGTCATCCTGCAAGCACATTAATCACTCCTATTATTAAACTTGTTATTGTGTTCATTTGAAGATAACGTTTTATAAACGGTGCCGTCCGTTCGCAACAAAATAAGCTTTATGTAATAACGCGTAAGCGAACGCTTTCGTAAAAACCGTTGATTAATGATGTTTAATGCTGTATCGATAACAACAAATCCGATTAAGGTTGTAAAATATTTTTTTTTTAATTTTTACAGCAAGAGAAAAGTAGTTTTTAATGAAAATACTCCGTAGGTTTTTGTTCCTTTGTTTTGTAGACAAGTGGTAAAACCCATGGCCGTAACACTTGAGAAGTCCTGAGCCGAGGTCGCTAGCCGAGCGCCTGTTTCTGTTTACTTAACAATCTGTGCCACGAGCTACGCTCTCGAGTCTGCCGTCTCGCCAGTCTCGGTATGACACGGGTGTGTCTGCGTCGCGACTCACGCCGAAATAGACAGTCACGATGAGGTATTTCCGATCATAGATTGACGTAACCGAGCGTCGCCGAGGTCTGTCGGAGGCTCGGTCGCCGTCTATTTCTTAGAAGCACGTAAAGTCCAGCCTGCCAGTTGAGTCGGTTTTCCTTATTTACTTAAGTTATTTAAAGAATATAAGTATCTCTACAAGCTTTGTCGTCGTGGACGTCGTGCTATACATTAAACGGTAGTCTAATGTAGGTTGATTATTCCACTTTCTATTCAAAACATCGCAGTTAAAAGTACAGTTTGATTATTTTGTAAAATCTTTCATCTTGACCATCGTACTAAGGCGATGCGTACTAATGTGTATGCGTACGTAGGTCAAGCGAAGTCTTGGTAGCCATAGGCCATGATTAGTCCTGGCTACAATGGCTAAGCACAGGCCTGCGTAAGCCTGAATAGATCGTGTGTAGATAGGTGATACTTAGGTCTGCATAGGCAGTATAGGTTCTACTTAGCCTTATCGCAAAGATTGCCAGTAATCTATACATATAAAAGCAAAAAACCACTCACAGATTAATCACGAAATCTCAGAAACTGTAGCACCTCCAAACTTAAAATTTGCCTGGTAGGTTCCTTATAGGGTGTAGACGTCCACTAAGAACGGATTTTACGAAACTCCACCCCTAAGGGGGTAAAACGGGAGTTTGAAGTTTGTATGGAGAAGCCGACTTTCACGCTGATGAAACCACTGGCAGAAGCTAGTTTATTAAAATAATCATAAAAAATCATTTAGAATTTCGACTACAAATACCGCTGCTCAGTTTCTTACCTTTGTAAGTATCTAGTATTAAATTTTGATCGTTGTAAAGATTAAATAAAAAAATGAAGTATGTACTTTTTTTTAAACTCGAATTAATTTACGCATGTACAAAATTAATTTCTTTAAGTAAACGTCAGCTGGGCGAGTTCAATGACCTGTAGGAAGTTAGTACGCAACGACCGACCACTACCTACAAGGTCATTGACTCGTTTACTTAAAGAAATTAATTTCGTACAAGCGTATTTAAAGTTTTAGAAAAAAAGGTACTTACTTTATTTTATCTTAAAAAATCGATAGTGTTTCATGTATCAGAGCTACCCTCCACGGGATTAAAACGATCAAAATTAACGGATACACCATTAAATTTTGATCGTTTTAATCCTAGTTAGCTAATTAAAATAAAGTAGGAATTGCAAAATGGTGAGTAAAAATTTCTAGAACGTTCCACACTCAGCTTTTGATTCGTTATTGGCATATGAATGTTACTAGTTTCATGGATTTAATTTTTTTATTGATATGTCAAAAACGATTCCGACTATGTGCTAGGTCGACCAACTGCGTTAGTGGTATTATCATTCCTATGTTTGCTCCGTCTTCCGATATGGTGTCATTGTCTGGGAAACTCCTCCGAAGTTTCTAGAGTCCTAGCCAGTCGTAGCACAAAAAAGGCATTCGTACAATTTTCAACATGGAATATGGACTGAGCTTTACAGACCAGTGTAACACAGTTCCTTGGATTTTGAAATATGAAATCGCTAAATGCTTAAAAACTAAATTCCACAACAATAATAAAAAACAAAGAGTCACTATCAATTTACAACTGCCACTAGCAATTACAACGTAGTTGTGGCTACACTTAACTGACCTCGCTTACGAAAAATTTTGCAAAGTTCTGTAAAAGTGGCTCATCACACTATACTTTTACGGAACTTTTCGAAAAAGGTTCTTGTCAGTCCTGTTATTAAAGAAATGTGTTGTAGAATTATTTTGGTACTGTCTCGTAGTTGCAGGACCCACTACATTATTATGTTATAGATAACTTATGTCAAAATAATACCCACCTAATTTAATTAATAAAACTTAATATTAGTTAAAAAATACATCATTTGAATAAAGTTTCCATTTTGTTTATGTAAGTAAAAAAATCTTGAAAAATATTTAATTGTCTTGAGTTCTAAAAGTTAAATATTTTTCCTGAAAAATTTTTTTGATAAATTTAATAGAGGTATGCTTACTTCTAGCACGTTATATCATATGTTAATAAGTATTTGCATGTCGGATCATGGCGAAATATGTTTTTGCACTAAAAAATATTATGTCACCATATCTTATACCACATTTAATGCAAACTATAACAAAAAGACTTGACTTTTGGACACTTAGTGGATCATGAAACGACCTAACAGAACTATAATATGACAGAACAGACTATAGAAAACAACTAGCTTCTGCCAGCGGCTTCGCCCACGTGCAAGAAAGTTATCCCAAGGAAGCATACTCTCGGGATCAGAAGTATCCTTTATGAATTCAAATTTTTCCAGGACTTTCCAGCGCTTGCGCCATCCAAACCCGTTCAACCGTTCAAAAATAACAAACACAAATACACACACACACAAACTAACAATATAAACTTTCACTTTTATAATGTTAGTGTAATTAAAATATTGAATGCGTGCAAGATCCCTTAGACACAATCACACACCTTCTGAGTCAGTCGGTAAGTAAATTGTTCAAATGGACTCAACCGGAACAGAACCAGTATTTTGCTAAAGCCTTGTTAATGTCCAATTATGTAAACAGCGCAATCTTACCAGGATTTTACAATATCATGCAATACATACGAAATATTTTTGACACGGAGTCGGGGAAATCCAATCAAGATAGATATGTATCAATAGATAAGTAGCCAGGGTACCTACTCTTCACATGCATGAAGCTGTAGATTGTTAAATAGCAGAATATGGAATGCGAAGAGATTTAAAGAGGTACAATATCTTAGGTGGAATGTGACATATACATTTACATTTTTATCAATCCCTTATCATTTCTTGTGCAAAACGAGTATGCCGCCGTGATGTGCAACATTGTTTTTGTTAGCATAGACAATAAGTCCAACATTGAAAGGGATCTCGACAGCATAGCATCCGGCATTCCAAGAGCCATAAGTAGAATAATAACTGGAGAATATTATGCATAGATTCCTATCATAACAAACAGTTAGGTAGATACATATAGTGCCGGTATTCCCCCAATGCAGGTATTTCCGAAGCTCGAGTGAACCAATATACTTGAGAAGCTTATGTAATCAAATAACATGATACCTACTAGATTGTAGCTATTTATAAGATAAAAAGTACATTAGAGATTACAGACACTGGGTTTTCCTATTTAAACTCCATTTATATTATAATACTCGTAAAATGGTAGATACTCGTACAACAAAATATATTGTCTCGAGATTTGATTAACAATTTTCAAGATCGCAATTATCGAGTGATATATTTACATTTGAGGCAATAGAAAGTCACAAAATCTATAATCCCGTTTAATGGCACATACAAGTTGGTGCGACAGTTATAGTTACAAATTGAATTGCAAAAATATGTTTTTATGTTTCATTGTTTTATAGACACTGTAATCAATTTTGGGCATCATGGCGTCCTGCGCGAGATCATTGACATACAATGCCTCAAGTCAATGGTACAATGAATAATTTGCCTACTTATCGACAAGGACACGCCATGCGCCATGCAGGGAATTCCAAAACATGAATATGGTAGGTCCGTGCGGTGTGGTCGTCGACACCAGGCGAACAAGTGTGATGAACGTATTCACTTTCACGATATATAATCAACAAATACAACATCTTTTTCCTTATAGCTGTTCATATTGTGCTCACGGCACTTCTTGCGTGAAAGTTTTTGATTTTTGAGATGATATTACATAGGTATTATTTATTTTCAACCTGTTTTGTCTCTGGAAAAACGACTCTCTTTCGCCTTAGAGACCTCTATTTTGCGCTACTGTGGACCAATCCTGCCTTTAGATGTCAAGCATACCGTAATGGCCCAGCAGGGTCGAAGCCCACTGGGGCTAAGGATAGTTTTCTGAAAAGAAGGTTCGGCTCCGGTATGAAAGGCAACGAAGGAACAGGAGTGGGTTTTTAGTCAGTAAAATTCTGATACTATCTCCCGCCCCGACCAAGAGCGCGGAGATGTCATTGGATGATTTTCCCATCGACAAAAAGAAAAAGAAAGGGTGGGTGGGCTCATGCCATTGTCTTTGGTTGGAAATGCTGAAAACACAATAAACTTCCTATATTCTTCTTTCTAATAAACCGTGTACTTTTGTGTTTGTTCTGGAATGTTCGGAGGACGACGGTAACGTTTTTGGCTAAATATTATGTGATAGGTATGAAGATTGTATTCGACATATACGCATTAACTGCTAAGGCATTGAATGCTAAGCTAACCTGACCTATTTAAAGCTTTCAGTGGGTTGAAATTGTCAGTATGTAATACATATTAAATTCTATAAGATGGTTCTAAATTCTAAGCGATAACATTGTTGATCACGTTCGAATACATTTAATTAAATATATTTACTAGAAATAGAAATAACTTCTGAGTCACAGTTCCACTAATTTAGATAATTATTGATACATTAAATTAAAATTGATCGAAAAAAATCATAGAAACTCCCCGAGCTCGTCCCACGTCACATCGGACAATCGATGACGATAAGAGAGACGTAAACGGAACTAAGCAAACCGGTTCGGATCTACTCGTAAGTCGTACTACACATTAGCATTCAATGCGAACGGTCCGTGACTCACTCAGATGCACGCACACACACTATACGACCTCATAGCGAAGCAAAGTTGTATGAGTTGTAGATATTACTGACTTTATCATTGATTTACAAACATATGGCCTTGTCGAAATGGTTCAAGGGAGAAGAGGATTAACTGTAAGTATCAAATTAGTGTAAGGAATGTGCAATAATCTATAGCAGCATTCATGGCGGTAGGTGCAAAAACAAAAAGAGAAAGTCGCTTTTGTTCATAAATATTGTAATTTTGAACCCAACGTTGTATCATGTTGGCACTGTTGGCAGGTATCCAGAAAGAAAACAATTGCTAAAGGTACCGCTACGCGCTGCACCCTCATTATAAAATACAACAATACTTTGAAAGTTACACGCCCATAAAACAATAGTCCGTATAAACGTGGACCCGTCGGACTTGTCCGTAACTATGTCTACAGTTTACACGTTTACAGTTCTAAATTTAACAAAAGCTAATTTTGTTGCATTTTATTACTTTGAAATAGGATCAGCACCCATTAGGGCACTTTTTGCCACGCCTTTTATTAGGGTGTCGTCCGAAGGCCGAGCGGTGAAAGACAAAGCGGTGACCGGAATTGCTCGCATAAACAACGTCTGACGGCTTTTTTGCCGGTTTACGAGCGTCCACGGCCGCCTCTGGCTTGCAGCAGGCGGCCGCTCTAATGAAACAGCCATAATCTTTGAATTTGCACACGCATGCCTCGTAAAATTAATGCTTGAAATACTAAATTAGATGAATGTATGGACAAGTTCCAATTAGTTCAGTTTATGAGAGAAATTTCGTCACCCCGGCCAGATGATGTCGATTACACGAAAGCTTTTGCTGAGTGGTCTTTGATACATTTGAAGTTACAGAATATCTACTTACTAAACAGCGTTGGATGTATTGATATACCTTTGAGTAGTGTTTAAATATTTGTGAGCCTGCTAACATCAATAATTTGCTGATGTTATCTAAAGAAAAATAATAAGTAGGAAAGTTTGAACATTTAAAAATCTAAGTATTTTGTTAAAAGCCTGTGTTTTGGCAAGTCCTTGACTATTTCTCAGTAACGCTTTTCTTGGAACATCGTATCCAACTGTCGGCATCAAGCTGTCAGAAGAACAACAGCACGCAGTGAAATGATTCAAAACGGAATTAGTAAAGAAATTAAGGAACAAAAAACGTTATTTGGAAGGGTAGCAATAAAATAAAAGATCGTAACAAATGACTCAACTGCCCGAACGCGCCTCACATTAAAATACATGTTAATGGGAACACGTTGTTGTAACCCTTTTCTTTATTGTGTACTTTTTGTTTTATTCAGGGGTCAATGCGTACTTTTTGCTCTTCTACTATGAAAAGGTTTATGAATCAATTAATTAAATGTCTCCACGGTCATTGTCACTGTGTAAATATGTAAATGAGTCAGCAAGTAACAAAGCTGTGATTTATTGGTCACGGGCATAAAAAGCTTGTACTAACAGCCGAGGTGAGAAATACAGAACATTTGTTCAGTGCACTAGTTAAACAATATGGACATGTTAACAATGACAAAACAGGATTATACTGGACTGGGCGCGACGAAGAACTGGTGATAAAAAATGCCTATGAAAATACACATTAATGTTGAAGCTGAATTGTGTAGTAAGGCTAGCATGATAAACAACCACAGCCCATGCTATGCTGATCTGAATGTTGCATCTAAATCATAGCAAATCAAAGGAATTCTACAATTTCAACGATAATAATCGATGCGCCTATGCGCCCGGTAATCCCCTTTTAATTGTAAGACATTTATACAGAACCTGTATGTTTACCTTCATAAATAAATAACTGACTTACATATAACAGTAGATATATTATAACTGTCAATTTTATAACTACTGTGTAAAAAAACAAAACAAATTAAATTATGTTTTTTAATGATTATGATATTACTAATCTGTTTTAGATAATTTGTTATGGATATTGAATATTAGATTAATAATCTCAAAGCACGGTCACACACAGTCTTGTTTTTCTGAATCAATAGTAGATTGGTATGTTGGTACTAACTAATAAAATCAATATTTAAACTTTAGTAATAATAGCAGTATGCACGTGTTTATACTATAACTGAGTAGAAATTTTAATTACATAACATAAAATAACATGTGAATGATATAAATTAATTAAAGATAATCACTAAATAAATTAAACATTTAAAATCATGATAATTATAAATACAGTTGTAACATTCGCAATTTGTTATCTATTTATATGTATAGTTTATTTATTTAAAGAGTACTACTATAGTTACTACTAATCCAATATCACGATAAATATCTAGTGTTTAAGTAGCATTTGCCAATAAGAAGACTTATTCCTCAACGTCTCGAGAGTTCTCGACTACTTTTTTCTAATCTCAAATAAAAGTTTTTTTTTATTTCTTGTAATCGGACGGCAGCTCGTGCACGCCCTTAGATGTTGTCAAATTTTTAGTCTAGGCATTGTTTACATGAACACCGGACTCGGCAGACGATTTTGCTACGGTCGGAAAAGCACACGCACGGTTTTAACCAATCATGCCTGTACTCCTTGACTAATTGACTTATTCTTCTATTTTCCCATAATATTCGAACATGAAAAAATACAACATATGTTTTAACAGGACAAAACATTAAAACGAATTTACGAGTATAGGAACTTATCTAAAAGGATGTGGTTTACGATATCACACTATAAAAGTGCTAACGTTATTAGTTATTGTAACTTAATTACACATAGATAATATACGAGTACAATACAAACTCCTATTGTGAACTTATGAAGCCCAATTTATAAAACAAATAAATTACTAAATAACAAGTTCATAATTCAAAATTTGGAAACCCGAGAAAATACTGATAGCTGATGTGAAGCAAGATGATGACCATTCATTAAAACATAAAAGTGTTGGTACATATTATAGGGAAAAGTGAAGAGAAGCATGATTGGTGTCAAAGAGCAGGATAGAAAAAGAACCACCTTTATAAGAACAAAAACTACATTAACAGACATATTTGTAGACCAATTATTATAGTGGAGATAGACGGGCCACATACTGCGGATGGAGAAAACTTAACAACAATAGAGCAAGATTATCACAGAATCGTACCTTAGAGATTGTAAAAGGAATAAAATGAACAACCGATAGTAATCTTATAATTTGAAAATAAAAAGATTATCATATTTGGTAGGTCCATATTAAATAATTATTTGGACTACTACCTATGTAATGCAAATCTAATTTTGCATAATAGTTTTAGTTTAGCCCATAAATCGTTATCAAGTTCTACCTATATGAACAGCGACGTTATTAGGGCTCGTGGGCGTGAGAATATTTTTGTGGGAACTACGCTATCAATGGCATATTTTTATAAACAGTTTTTAATGATTTAGTTAAATTAGATTTATGTATTCGTATATGCTTTCAACAAGAATCATATTCTTGGGAAAGTACATCGATACCTACCGGGAATACAACATTTCGAGTTAAATCTCCGAGATCTAACCTTAATCTTTGAGAAACGCCAATATTGCTACTAAAATTATTTACGCATACCTAACTTCCAAAAGCTGCTCAACTTAAATGAGACTGGGTAGGACATGTATGTCTAATGATATATGTAACGAGCTGTGGGCACGTAAACACAGGATCAGTGCTCAAAATAGGTCTATTCTATTCTTTACTGATGACAAGTAGAGCCAATGTCGACTATTCTGCCAATGTCTAAAGTAAAACTTAAAAACAAGTGTGCATATTAAAATAAAATGGGACAGCATCGATTTATAAATTGCAATCTCTGACAAAATAGTTATGATTTTTATTGACACGTGGGGTGTTTTTAGTTTTGTCAAAGCTCCACGCTACAGCTTGAATAAAGATCAAACGTTGAGCGCCCGCCAGGCCGCCACGTGGCCATCCCTTCACGATCAAGAGAAACGTGACGAATTTTAATATTTCTACTAGATACTACGTTTATTAGAACAAATAGGCAAGTATTGTTCTTTGATGTTGAGCACGAGGTAACATTTTTTATAACAATAAATTCATTTTGTCACTTGTAGAATGTTGACAACTGTGCACAATTTTTTTCTGTGTGTGGCAGAAATAAATGAATCGCAAGGAAAAAAAGATTATGATGTAATTTTTTTCACAAAACTCTAATCTTGGTCATGAATTCAGCTTTTGTCAGACCATTACTGATCATATACTTGCCAAGTGTTTAATTCCATCCAAGTAGCTACACCAAAATTTCATATTTCTTGGACTTAGACCTTATGTTTCTGACTTTACCTGTTAAAATTTCACCTATTTAAATCTTATGTTAAGCAGTATCTTTAATACGTATAAAATGTGACAGCAAAAACAGTTTCAGCACAAAAAATAACAACAATTCCGACACTTAACGTATTTATCGAGTGCCGATCGTACTCGGATGCTTTCAATAACACTCGATACATTTCACAAGGGTCACCGCCCTTTGTTCCCAACAGACACATTAAACGGTTCGCTGTCTGCCATCATTGAGAAGTTCCACTTCTGTCCAAATGTTTAGATCTCTATCTACTAATTGACACTATATTTGTGTAATCCACCACTACAGGGACAGTAAGATAACATTGCAAAACAATATAATCGGATGAGTGCGGTGTCTTAAGTTATTGATTATACCATTTCAGTTTACGGATTATGGTTCATCCATATACTAAAAGCTTTTAATGGTAAAATGATATTTACACTACTATAAAAATAAAATTGAGATACTTACTACTATGATCTCTCCTTGCCAGTTAACCCCCACCGTTTACTGGCAAATTGCGAATGCTTTATAGTCTTGATGCTTTGGCCACTCAAAGTAACAGAACAGTATCATGAACACAATATTTTAGGCAATAGGTGAATTTTGTATTAAAACATACAGAAACAATTCAAAGTAGACTGGTTGATTAGAATAATACCTAAGCATAAAGATCTAGGAGTTTTCTTAGTAGTCCTGAGTTGAATCTACAATGTCTTTTTCAATACACTTACTCGAAAACTGCCTCTTATCGCACTACAATTGGGTTCGCCATGGCATGTATATCACCCGCGTGCTTTTTTAAAATTTATCATTCCTATTTCGTCACGGTTTAAGCAAAGAGGCGGATATTTTTAAGGTTTTAATATTTAATGAAAATTTAAATTGTGTTTTTGAACAGAATATAATAAATAAACATGATTACTTACTCATTTATCGGTGTTCTAAATTCAAAAATATTTGAATTTCTATTTTTATTAATATTAGGATGTATAACTGTTTTATACCTTTACCTCTTCATCAACCTTCAAAGATTAATCGCGGGAAAATAAGTCTATTAAATACTATTATCTAACCTATTTATTTGTGTTATTTGTGAAAAAATGTTGAATTTAAGATTTGAAGAGAATTCTTTAGATGCTACGCCGCCGCCGCCAGATATTGTGATTAAGGTAAACAAATACTTGTGATAACCTGCTGCCATCAAAATCAAAACTAAAATGTCTGACAACTGAAAAAATTTCTTCAGAACCTACAAAATGAACAAAAATGCGTTGTAATTTTCAGAGAAAGCATTTCTACGTAAGTGTATTGAAAAACGTCGTTTGATACACGTGCAAATTTGTCACTGCAGCCTTCGGCTCCATAACACATTCGCCTTCGGCTCGTGAGATTTCCGCCTCGGTCGCAATGACAAACTTCCTGCACTTGTATCAAAATGTACTATTACATGACATTTTTTAGAGATGTTTTTTTTAAACCCTATTGGAAAAATAAATATTATTTGAAATTGTACACTACTACTGCTTCTACTAAGAGTTTGTAGTGTTCGTATAATTATTCCCGGAAAATGTAGATAATTTATCTGAAGGAATAAACAATTTTTTTATGTTGTATCAATTCAAGTGTCATGAAAATATTTACACACAATCAGTATTTCTCTTTTTTAATTGATATAAACCAGTGCTTAACTACGATCCCACTTGATGGTAAGCAGTGATGCAATCGTGGATGGTGAAGCTACTTTACTAGTACTTAAGACTGCTACGTAAACTGTTAGTTAGTCGAATACTTACTTACCGTTAGCTTAAAGCTGCAACTATACTCACAACAGACTGGCATGTCGCATATGGACGCCATTTCAATAACAAAGTAGGTGTTAATAATAATTAGTAGGTACATAATACGAGACCCTTTTATTGAAATTTATGCCAGGATGGAATACAATTAGCTTACTGGGCGTCCAATAAATGCAGCTTTCATGCCTTACAAAAATATCACGTTTCACGAGCTCTATCGCATCCTGGGATCCTACTCCCCTTTTATAAAACTTTATGTAACATACATTTATCTCGTTACAAAGGAACAAAGGATCTGATACAAATACATAAAACACTTCAAACGTCGAAAGAGGATAAAGCCCATCATTATAAATTCATGTGTTTTGTCGTTTACAGTATTTATTTTGAACAGTTTCGAGGGGGGAAACCCTCTTTTCGCTTGAAAGCTCCCGAAAGCGCGTAGAGAAGGCGTCGGGCGGTGCCGCAGGGCTCCGTCATTGGCCCATTGCTCCCCACCCGGCGGTGACTCCGCCCTGGTGGAAATTCTCCCTGAACCTTTGATCGAGCGATCATTCAGTTGACGTTTGTCGCAGTCGCAGGTAGTCGTGTCGTGCCGCACGGTCGCGAGTGGCGGACTTAGACCCATTTGAATCATCGTGTCGCTGAGTCAGTGTGGTGCGCGTGTGAGACACTCGTCTGTGATGGTGAACATATTCTAGTGTATTCCTAATCCTCGTGTGATGCACGCCATGAGTGACCCAGCTGCTTTGGCAGGCATGTTGCCTTTCGATTCCATCGGACTGTACGAACAGCCAAAACCACGTTTTATCTTTAAAATGCCGCGGGTAGTTCCAGACCAGAAAGCAAAGTTTGAATCAGACGATCTCTTCAAAAGATTGAGCAGAGAAAGTGAGGTATGTAATGTTTCTAAATTAACATATTCAATTTAGACGTCATAATATTAATGTATAACTCATTAATCGGAACATTAAAACAATTTTAATAGTTAGTGAACAGGAAAATTAGTTAAAATATGAAGTCATCCGTTTGGAAGCCTAGTAATTGTTTCATAATGTATTGTTTTCCTTTTACAATATTCCCATTTTATTACTTTATTGTATTCAAATTTACTAATTTTAGGAACCAGCTAGTTCCTAAAGTAATTTACCGTAGACTATAGATACTTCATAATAGGAGCATGTATGACGGTGGATATCTAATTGATGTTCGTTGCCGTCAGGTGAGGTACACAGGATACCGCGACCGGCCCCCGGAGGAGCGTCAGATGCGGTTCCAGAGCGGCTGTCGCGAAGGGCACACGGAGATCGCCTTCACGGCCACCGGCACCAACCTGCAGCTGGTGTTCGACCACTCACCATACAACAACCGAGGCTGCGACTTCCAGAAAGAGAGCGGCAAGGTAATTAACGAAACATATTATTTTCCTTTCAAAACAACTGTTATCGCTTCGTACGAGTATGGCTTATTATGAAACCCTTATATGGTAAATTACCATGCTGCTGACCGGCTGATTATTATTTGTAGTTCTCAGAATTATAATCGTTGGAAATTTTCATCAAAATATTTGTCGCATTAAACCCAGCACGGTTTTTTCCATGGTTTTTCCAAACGACGCGAGGTACTCGCAGCGAGTAACAAAGAAGTCAAGCTATAGGTATAGTGAAAGATATCCAAGGTAATCATGTATTTCTACGATTAAGTCTATAAATAAGTAAGTTATGTTCCAAATGCCTACATAATCCAATATTTATTTTACCTATGTATTTTACATTTTTAAGTCGCGACGGCGGGAGGTCTTCCTTAGAAATTGAATCAGAACCGGCAACAATGGAATAGACAAAGGGACAGTATAGGCTAGATATAATAATATGTATATATGAGAAATATACAATAAATAATTGGAAATATAAAACCTAAATTTTGCCAAACTTAGTGCTACTTACATTACGAACGTCCCGCCTTTATACAAATAATTGAACCTCTGTTCCTTCCTACAGCCACCCTTGAACATTCATCAATAGTCCCCATAAATTGGTTTAGAGAAATCCTTGTGATGATACGTAAAACAAAGACAAGAATTTCCATCTTATTGATATTATTAATTCTGATAAAACGCAGATATTATGTATAAAAAAAAACTTAGGGATTGAGATGAGTTCGCCTCAAGAGAGGCCGCTATACTTAGGTTAGGATGATTTTGCAAGTGAAAGTGGGACTTAGACATGACATGGCAGTTAGTGAATAGGCATATATTATTTCGAATTCATTTTATATTAATGTTTAATTATATTGATGTATGATGTCTTGAAACTACAATAAACTATGTAAAGAGATTCCTTCTTGCACTCTTGCCATCTGTTAGGCAAATTAACAAAATAGTCCCGGAACTACACTTAGATCGCGTTTTGAAATAAGGCGGACAAAGTTTTAAGACTGATCTATTTATTAATCTTATAAAATTGTCTCTTATTATTCTGCTTATATATAAAACTAGTGGGTTTTATACACCGCAAATCACTAAAAGTGTATTTAGTACTAAACACA
This sequence comes from Leucania comma, assembly GCA_958295575.1. Taxonomy (NCBI): domain Eukaryota; kingdom Metazoa; phylum Arthropoda; class Insecta; order Lepidoptera; family Noctuidae; genus Leucania; species Leucania comma. The sequence goes on from OY282468.1 coordinate 13,679,298, forward strand.
TTTAAATCATCATTTAGCCAGGGGTTTGAAGATAAACTCTAAAATCCACCATCAATACTGAAAAGAAATCAAATCAAAATGTTATTCAAAAATTTACAGTCATTAATTCCCAAACTAGGTGTTTACCATGTGTTTACATATATGAGTATAGCTTTATGATCTGAAAAATACTAACAGAACCCCGAATAAAGACTAAAGATTAACTGAGATTGAGGATACTCCCATGTAGGCACTGTTATTTTTCTACGCAGTTCCAAAAAGACTCGGGCAAATCAAAACCTTCATAGGAAGCAAGGCACACACTGCAACGCTCAAACAAAAACCAACAATAAAGTTGCATGAATCATTGTTATTACGCTGTTTAGTAGTACCAATGTATCAGTGGGTAATACTTGATAGCCTCATTCGTCAAGAGACGCGCGTCATCAACGGACAGAGCTTCCGGCCCACATAACCAAAATTAAGACATAAATAACTTTGAAGACGCTAATGATAAAGAATAAAAGCATAACACCGCATATAACGCGTCGGTCACGCTCAACCGAAGCTTAATACAATCTTTGAGTGAATGACATCTTTCTACAAAGAATTATTCTGCTTCGACTAATGTAATGTGCATGATGACGGACATGTGAACGAATTCATTTAGAAGCTAACATTATCATTACCGGTTCCTTTCACAGAAGATATGAAACTGTAGACGGCATGGTTAATAAGTATAGGTATTACGTTAGGTCAAACGTTGGGTAGACCATATTAACCCTTTTTAAGAATATCTTAAGCGTCAATTACTTATTATTAATATACCTAAATACTGATAGCTAATAGAATAGCTGTTCAAAGATTCAATGCATGTATTTCAAATAAACCATTTACATGCACTTTTGAATTGTCAAAAAGTCAGGCAATCAGAAAAATGATGCTAATTGCACATTGCAAAGCGTAGATCTCTATGGAGAAGAATGTGCGAGAATCTCCATGAACAGTTTTTTCAGTCATGATATATAGGGTGACTGGTAATTAGTGAACGATACTTAAACACGTGATTGTAGTTATGATATTAAACAACTTTTACTGTGGGACCAAACCTGAAATCGCGAAAAAAATCTGCCAAGTTAAGTACATTTATGTTCGCCTAACTGGTCAAAATGCTCTGGACATGGCAGATTTTTTTCGCGATTTCAGGAAGGTACTATTATATATTCTGTGTTTCAGGTTTGGTCCCATATTTAAAGTTGTTTGTTATCATCATATTACAATATATCGGTTACAAGTATCTTGTTCAAACATATTTTCGTAAATACTTTTTAATTATGGAAGAGAAAAGCCATTCGTGCAAAAAAACAAATTATTACGTACGATGTTCTTCCTGAAAACAAAAGTTCGATATGTTTATAACTACTTACTTTACTTACTGAAGCCGTAATAAATAAATATGAAGTCTCAACACTGATGCTAAAGAGCATGATTTTACGTTCAATCTTATAACCTACTACTTGTATCAATGAACTTGAATCATATGTCAATAAACAAACTGAACGTAAAGCATCCCTGTGATGGATGTGGGGCAGGCCAGTCCCATTTTGCGTCAAAACTTTCGCTCCTCAGCCTACTGGACCGGCAATCTGTTCCAGTCACCTTTATAATTCATCTATGGAGATGGATGTGTACATATATTATCACAGTAATTTTCCATCTTCTGCTTAAATAAACAATCTTTTGCTGTCCAGAATAGTCAACTTACAAATGTCCTCCGGCGGGATCTCATGGCGAAATGGCGTCAGCGACTATCACAACCTCGTTCGGGGCGCGCCACAATTGGGGCGATAAGGCCCATCCTTGAGGCGTGGCTGGAAAGACCTCACGGCGTTCTCAACTTTCGCACGACGCAGGTGCTTACCGAACACGGAAAGTTCGCTAAGTACCTGTTCCGGATTCGTGCGGAGGATTCGCCCGGAGGATTCGCCCGGGTGTCGCCACTGTGCGGAACACCCGGAGGACACGGTGGAGCACACTGTAGAGGTGTGGCCCGCCTGGGCGGAGCATCGCCGTGTCCTCGTGGGGGCGATCGGCGGCAGCGATCTCTCTCGCCGGGCCTTGGTTCAGGCCATGGTCCGTAGTGAGGAGGGATGGCAGGCGGTCGCCTCCTTCTGCGAAGCAGTAATGCTAGCAAAGGATGAGGCCGACCGCATCAGGCAGAGGCAACGGGGCGCTCGCCCCAGCCGCCGCCGGGATTCCGATCCCGATTTCCGGCCACCGTAGGCGCGGGCTTGCGGACGGCGTGTAATGGGTAGCACGCTGTCCGATCGTCCGGTAACCGACCGGACCGAGCCCAAGTCGTCGACGGCGCGTTCTTTTCCCGCGCGCCTCAAGGAGCTTTCAGCACACCGAGGAGGCCCAGCCTGCTAACTGCAGGCAGGCAGGGTCGAAGCCTACTGGGGTCATGGGTTAACTTCCGAAAGGAATACCCGGCCCCGGCACGATAGGCTACGAAGGAACGGGGTAGGTTTTTAGTCAGTAAGAGTCTGACACTACTTCCCGCTCCACCCAAGGGCGGGATTTGTCATTGGATGATTTTACCTACCATAAAAAAAAAAAACTTACAAATGTCAATTTCCCGTAAACTTAAATAAACACACAAAACATTCTGTAGTCGGGTAATAAACCTTACCCTGGGGCAGTCTGCCTCTGCAAAAAACTATGCTACATCTTAAATTCTAAAATCTATAGTCGTCAAAGATACAAATCTAAGTCTTAATAAGTTTAAGTACCTATCATCGTCATTTCAGCCAAATGTGTGTTCACTGTGGGACATAGGCCTCCCCCATGTGTTGCCACAATGATCAGTCCTGTGCGTCTCGCATCCATCGCACCTAAGCACCTATGAAGTTCTCATTTAACTAAAATTTTTAATTTTTTTTTTTTCACATAAAACGGGTTACTGATCTCTTATAAATTGAGATTAACTTGGAATTATACATTCAAATATGGGAATAATATAGAAAAACAAAATCAAAATATACAAGCTTATTAATTTAATACATTTACCTACTTAGTTAACATGTTACAAGTTATTGTAACAGTCAGAAAGGACGATGTATTTACCGAACGTTATCATTCGAACGTTATCACTATCGGATTATATTGTGAATCTAAAACATTCAGGAACCATAATAATACTCAAACACAAACACAAAAAAATCATCAATTGCAGTCCAACTGTTTTGGAGGAATTCAGTGACACACGTACTTACATAAGAATTATGTAGGTATAATATAAGACTAGCGACCCGCCTCAGCTTGACACGGTTGCAAATTATATGTAGAAACCAAAAGAAATCAAACATCCGTTGCGTTTTTAAATTAAATTAAAAAAAAAAATAAGTTTAATTCGTTCAGGAAGAGTTAGGTGCCAGAACATTACAAAATGAATGACTCCTAGATTTTCGCACCAGGTGTAGGTACTATCCTACTACATGCAAAGCCAGCTCTTAACAGACCCTTCTCGAAAAAATCACGGGAAATTTTAACATCCGAATTTAAGCTGTTATAAATCACACTAACATGTTTCGGCCAGCATGCATCCTTCAGCACGTTCGTTGTATGTATTTACGTATGTATAATATCTAAATCTCTTAAATTATAGAAGAGCACATTTGTGCCGGCTTTATTGAAACTGCCCCCTCGCACCGGAGCCCGCCTGCTGTGCCTCTGTATGAATACTTATATTTATTTACACTCGGTTCATTTAACAAAACGCTCGAGTGTGCACGAGCCCTCGCCTTGTAACGATGTTTTATTGTAGCCTACTTCAAACTACTCGTCGATTTCGTATTCAATTAATAGATCCAAAATGATTCGTAAATCTCTATTCGATTGATAAATATCTTGACATAATGGTTAGCTGTGTTAAATTAAGATGCATCTTGAATTTACAACTCAATCAACTGATACCCAAGGTGGCCTAGGCACTAGGGCATAGGAAAAAGGTACCTACTTTTCTTATGCACTAATTAAATCAAAAAAAGTCTATTGCAGTGCCTGTTTTGGCCCTACCTGTTTCTTCGGATTAGTTTCCCTAGAGATAAGCTGTCTGTCACACCACCCTAGTTTGTTGGACCCCATGCACTTGGCAGTAGGGAGCACGCCTTTAGGAAAAAAATGCCATCAATGCCTTTCTCCCTTGGGAAAGGGAGAAAAGCATTTTCCCTAAAATCGATAATGGAAAAGCGTCACGATTGGTAGGCGTCCCGGCGCCGCACCCGCCCCGCCAGGCGCCAACATGGCCGCCGCGCCACGTCACTGTTCCCATCTCATTATCCCAGTGTAATCCCGACTTATCTCGATAACAACTCAAACATACAATACTGAAACGATGTTGCCAATTTCACAACATTCTTTAATTCCCTATTACCATTTATGAACAAAACTTATTATTTTGGCCTGAATTATATTTTTGCTTGTAACAGCGGATAATGTTAATTATAAACATACGGCAGGCGTCAGTTATCAGTAATACATGTTTAAAGGAACCTAAAGAGAAGTTGTTATTAGTTAAATTGCATCCTGGTCGAATGTGTGGCACAATTAAAGGTTTGTTGGCAGCGGATGCGGCAGCCGGAACAAAGGCAGCACGCGATCCGGATCGACACACGTCTGCCTTCTGTCGTTTAGTCCTTCTGCTTTGTTACCAAAACTCACAATTATCTTGTTGTTTAAAACGATTTAAAATTAAACAGAAAATCATTCTGTTACGTGATGTGTTTTCATAATTATCTACGTAAGAAGTTGTCAACAAAAAGTATATCATTCCTATTCGTTAGATTTCGATTTGTTAAAGCGTAGTCCAAGAATGGACACATCTACCTGTACACTTTTTTTAAGGATCGCTTCTGAACCATATGTGACTGATAAATGCATTTCAACTTTTGCCACCCGCGCTGTGGCAGTTCTTGTTTTATTTTTTGTGCAACATTTTAAGAGTATCTTTTTGTCAACAGGCCCACATCGTATCTCGATTTATAATGAACGGCGTGTGCGTGAGGTGGCGGGGATGGATTGATTTGGAGCGGCTGGATGGCGTCGGGTGTCTGGAGCTAGATGAGGAGCGCGCGGCTATCGAAGACGCGGCGCTGCGCGACCAGATCGAGCGCTACAACCAGCGCCTGCGTGATTTCGAGGACAAGCAGCGCGCATACCGCGAGCACGGCGAGGAGCTGCGCGCGCACTCGCACGTGCACCAGCGCTGCCACCCGCCGCGCCAGGCGCCGCACGCCGCGCACCCGCACCCGCACCCGCCGCACCCAGTGCACATCAAGCCGCACTCGCAGGGAGCACTCATCTCCTAGACACCTAATTAGTGAGAATGGTGATGCTGTAGTGCTGCCACTACAGCATCACCATTCATGATGGAGGCGAACTATGAACACCTCGAGACGCATGCAAGATGTTACGTATCCGGCCAATGACTAACATGATTACAAATAGAAAGAAGATTACCTAAGAACTCGATACGTATCATTTTTCATACGCCTAGAGAGGAGCTTAAATGTTGAAGATATGATTGACGAACTAAATAGTGAAAGTTATGTGGTTTTTGATGATTTTGGTTAAGTCGTTATGTCAGTAACAGTGATAGGTACTCATGGCTACCAGCCACTGTACTTTTTAATCTGTACGTAGCCAAATCAATTGTAACTTTGAATGAGGCGCTTTTAATGTAGTGTTACTTCGTGGTTACTTCTTTATCTTTCTTCTGGAGGTAGTTATTCTACCTCCAAAAAGGCAGTGTCGAATAAAAAAGTATCTTATAATATCAAATTAATAGAAAGGTGATACACGTTTTGTACATAATTATGTATTATTATACATATATCACATTTTCAATACAAATAATATATAAAGTTTGCTTGAAACAAATGAATCATGTCAGTAATATAATCTTTATAATTGCATAGACCGTTTTTTACTAAGCATTTATTACTTTATTAGTAACCACTTGTCGTGATTCAAATCATCGGCAATATTTGCAATGTTAGTTTAGTACTTAGTTATAAGTAAATGTAGATATTTGTCGTAATTACCTACTCGCATCGTGTAAAATTGAACCGTTTACACCCATCTTTTATCTTTTGTAGAAACCAAAATATCTAATACAAAAAGGCAGAATCTATTCAGTACTGCTTATAGTTGCTTAATAGAAGTCTTTTAATTCTCAATAATGAACACATTCAAAGAAACGTTACAGCACAGATTTTCAGAATACCTTCATTCCTTCAGGTACCTAAATCTTTAGATAATCTTGTATAGACAGTTTATTATTAAACACCATGTCATTGAATGTTTGGCCACTCGGCCAATAGTCGATTTAAGTAACTTACCATTAGTAACTGTATACTTGTCTACTAATTAATCATTTGTTACAACTCTAACATTAATAATTAGGCTCCATTACAGAACCAGCTCGATCATTTAGTTCGGTATAGCACGGCCATGCCTTAGAACAAGTACCTACGATAGAATAGCAATCCCAAACATATTAACATTCTGTACGAACTATGAATTCTGATGGATCCAGTCATTAGGAATTGATATTTTTCTCATTACTTTTAATTATTATTAATTAACGTTCTTGTTCAGTTTGTCGTACATGTTATTTATTTTTAAGTTGATTTTATATGTAACGAAATATAAAGTATTGTGATAATAAATGTAAATAAATCTTTACTAAATTTTAAACATGTCATTGATTTTCTTAGCCGTAGTTCCTTGTTACAATTTCGGTACGGTTGTGATAAGTGCAGGCAGTAAACAGTTTTTCATGCCTATGAACTCTTTTTGACATTAAGAAGTGCTGATCGCCTGAAATTAAAATACTCATTTTTAACAATTTTTTTTACTATAATGTCATAGGGGTTGATTAGAATAACGATTTCAATCAATTTAAGTTAAAAAGATAATATTAAAAAAAATCTCTTTATGCTACAAATTCGAAAAAACTAGCTTCTAAATGTTTTTGGACTGAAACTGCAAAAAACTGACGAAAAATTCCATTACTGGTTGATCTAGAATCATGTAGTAGATCCATGGTATTTGTTTGTGCGTCAATGTGAGTCACACCGTTTATATATCTTATATAATATTAAATATGCTAAATTCGTGACATTATTGCAGTGACTTGAAACAGGACGTAGCGTTTTCGTAGCAAAGTTGTAACAGAAACGTAGTATTTTCGTAGAAGTGACGTAGCAGCAGCTAACTGTTCATATAGCTTAAGCGTAGCAGTGTCGTAGCGTTTCTACGCGTATTCATTTCGTCGCGAGGTCGTCGTAACAGTATCGTAGCATATGCGCCGCTGTGGCGTAGAAGCAACGTAGCGTTTTCGTAGCGATTTTGTGTCTTTCGGAATCGATAACGTGGATGTAACAAGAAGTGATTTTTATCTGGATTAGCTTTTTATAAATATTATTGAGCAATAAAAACGTCATGAAACTTAAATAAGTTATTTGGACACTTGGTACAGTTTTTTTTTATTTTATTTTTCGGTGGTAATAATCCCTTGTAGTAGGTAAGTAGACCCTTGGCCCCAGTAGGCTTCGAACCTGCCTGCTTGTAGGCTGGGCCCCTACGGTTTGCTGACAACTCGTTGAGGCGTGCACAGTGCACGCCGTCGACAACTTGGTCTCGGTTCGGACGGTTACAGAACGGTCGAACAGCGAGCTACCCGTTGCTCGCCGTCCACAAGCCCGCGCCTACGGTGGCCGGAAATCGGGATCGGAATCCCGACGGGGGCTGAAGCGTGAGCGCCGTTGCCTTATGTGATCAGCCTACTCCTTTGCTAGCATTACTGCTTCGCAGGAGGAGGCGACCGCCTGCCACACCTCCTCGCTCCGGACCATGGCCTGTACAAAGGCCCGGTGCGTGAGATCGCCGCCGCCGATCGCCCCCACAAGCACACGGCGATGCTCTGCCCAAATGTGGCACACCTCTACCATGAGCTCCACCGTGTCCTCCGGGCACACTTGTAAAGAATCTGTATTAACGAACCTTGACAAGTCGAATATAGTACATTTTGATACAAGTGCAGAAAGTTTTTCATTGCGACCGAGGTGGAATTCGCACGTGCCAGAGGCGAGTGTGTTATGGAGCCAAGGGCTGCAGTGACAAATTTGCACGTGTATCAAACGACGTTTTTCAATACACTTAGAAAATTTTCCAAAGTTACTATACATTTTAGTTTTGATTAAGAGCCAAATTAACCAATAAACTAATCGCGATTCGTTCAAACAAAACGCAGTTTAAGCGACTAATCGAGATTATAGCTTCATTTTGCTTTTCACCGCTATGAATTGAACCTAGTTTACGCTAAACTCAGTTTCAATTCTTTTGTTGTCGTCCATGTTTACGACACGGGTCTTTAAACTAGATTACGCTGAGCTCAGTTTAGTTGAACTAAGTTTTTATAATTAATGATGAAATCAGCCCTTAGATGGCTATCGCAAGTATTTTTTACCTTAATCACAATATATGGCGGCGGCGGCGTAGCACCTAAAGAATTCAAATTTATTTATTTATTTATTTATTTAAGTATTATGGAAGACTTACAGCTAGAAAAATACAGAGAAGGAGCAGTAAAACAAACTGACAGCCAATAACAAGTCCTCACTTATAAATATCAGACAATTAATATTAAATTCTAAGAACGCAATCAATGAATAACAAACAAACAAATGAATAAGTTAATTAGTTAATTGTATTTCTTTTGCAAAGGTATCAAACCGTTATACATCCTATAGAAATTAAAATATTTTTGAATTTAGAACACCGTTTAATTTCTTGGTAATAACAAATTATTGTGTAAGTAATCATGTTTATTTATTATATTCTGGTAAAAAACACAATTTAAATTTTCATTAAATATTAAAACCAAACAATCTTTGCTTTAAAAAAAAATCACCCTTGACTGTGACGAAATAGGAATGAAAAAAGCCCTTGTTGTGATAAATTAAAAAAAAAGCACTGGTGTGATATACCTACATGCCATGTTGAACCTAATCGTAGTGCGATAAGCAGTTTTCGAGTAAGTGTATTGATTGTCCAACTTCAAAACATTGCGACCATTTACGGTTTTCCGAAAAAGCTTTATAAGTGTCATTTGTTTAATTTTATGTATACAATTACTTATTGTCCGGTATTTAACTCTTAAGTGGGTACACTTATTGTGACGGAAGGGAAACTACGGAACCCTACGCTGAGCATGGCCCGACACGCTCTTCGCCGGTTTCTTAAACTTTTATCTTGAGAACACATAATTATACATGTTTATTAGCCTATTTGTAACCAGGTTTTTTATTTATTCCACCATTGTAACTTAAAAAAGAGATAGAATGTATCTAAATGACTACCTAGAAGTCGAATATTTTCTTACAAAATCTGTCTAAATTGAAACCCTTTATAAGTCAACAACTCTTATAACTCTAACTCTTTAGTGTCTCCCTTGGAGTTCGACTTACAGAGCTATTTTTACTACTATATGAGGAGTGCCATTCGTAGTATCACGACGAAGTTACCCAATATTTCCGGTAAAGCGTTGAAATTAAATATCATTTTATTATAATCATTAAATAACTACCTGTTGTGAGCACTACGAAGGTTTCGTTACCGTTTTTATAACGCAAGGGTGGCGATCCCTCGAAAGTTACACGCTGGTGAAATTGAACATAATTAGTCGTCGGTGGCATGAAAGACTGGCGTGTTTCAAACAAATGCCACTCGCTGTTCGCCCTGAAGCCTGAGTCGCTCTGCAAGCGGAGCGGTTTCCGAACGAACAGCACGACAGAAGACTTTCTAAATAATTCAACTTCAAATTGTGATTGCAGTAATAGGGGGTTACTTTAAATCTGAATATAATAAAAATAAAGAATTTTGAATAAGTCCAAAAAAAATTCATTAACAAAAAGTGTAAATATCGGAATGGTTTGAAGCAGTAAAAATATCGATAGAAAAATAAGAATCCATTAGGATATACATAGTTGCGTTTCGTTTTCCTCTCCGAAGGTAAATAATACAAATGGTCAAACGAAACTATCTGAGTGGAAAGTAAAACCTATTTAGCTCCGTACCGCTCGTATATTCCTCGCTCATTACCTTTCAGTAGACTTGTGACGCGAGCGCACACGCGCGGCGCACCTGCGCTCCTCGCCCGGCGCCCGCCTCTCTCCGCCCCCGCTCATTATACGCATGTAAGCAAACTACCCAACTGAGGAAATATTCACATTCATGCTCGTTAAACACACATTTGACACTTATTTAAACATTGTTGTTACATATAATTATAGTGTAAGATACCTACTTAATTCAAGTGCATCAATCTTGTACATTACTTCGCATGAGCCCATATTTAAAGTTCTGAATTTAGATTCAGATAATTTGTATTTTATTAGTTACTTATATTTTTGTGATTATCAGTAGTAAATTAACATTGTTCCACTGTAGGCTTTACTTTGGCACTCAGTATGACGAGTAAAGATGAAGTTGAACTATTGCAGTCATAATGATAAATCTGATTTGTCTTTCCACAACTATGTTTGTAAAAGTTTGTAATCTACTTCTAGTGTAACCGATTACAGCTAAACACCAGTAAGTATTTTATATAATGCAACTGCCCATTTGACCAGTAGTACCTGGGTAACATGATACCCCATAGTAACACAGGCGCCAGATTTTCAAACTTCTGACTACCCATAACGACTGTCAAAGATCTATGACTAACACCCGGGATCAATAGCTTAACGTGGTTTCGGAGACACGGAGCCTCTGTGACGGAGAAGTATCTGTGTGTAATGTATGGTCATCTGCGAGCTGACCGGTCAACCTAAGAGTTCAAGCGATGCTGCTTTTATTACATGGTGACGAGCTTAGTTGATTGGATTAATTGTAATGTGATCACATAACACTTGAAATCCTTATACACGAGTAAAGCTCACTGCTAAGAACAATCATTAAAAAATTTAATTAAATAACAAACAATATTATTAATGTCTTGGGAATTAGGCGATGATGTACCTAACCTAATGCATCCAAATGCGAAGACGTAACCATAAACCCTATATCCAAAGAAATGTGTGCTAGAACTTGCTAGTTACCTTCATTCATTTATTTAATGTATTTACGTCACTTGCAGTTTTAATAGTACATTGTCATACAAGTGTGAAATGTAAGTGGTTACCGAGAACGATAACCATACATTACTCACGTGTATCATACGACGTTTTTCAATACACTTGTGAAGAAAAATAATTTTCAATACACTTACTCGAAAACTGCCTTTTATCGCACTACTATTAGGTTCGATATAGCATGTTTATCACCCGCGTGCTTTTTTTCAATTTATCAAAACAAGGGCTTTTTTCATTCCTATTTCATCATGGTCAAGAGTGTTTTTTTTTTAAAGCAAAGAGGCGGATATTTTTAAGGTTTTAATATTTAATGAAAATTCAAATTGTGTATTTGAACAGAATAAAATAAATAGATATGATTACGTAAGCAATAATTTGTTAATACCAACAAATTAACAATTATCTGTGTTCTAAATTCAAAAATATTTGAATTTTTATATTTTTAATATTAGGATGTATACGGTTTGATACCTTTGCTTCTTCTTCAACCTGCAAAGGTTATGCGCGGGAAAAAAGTACACCTACGAGTAATATTAACTAACTTATTCATTTGTGATAGTTGTGAAAAAGAAGATTTGAAGAGAATCCTTTAGATGCTACGCTACCAGATTATGTGATTGAGGTAAAAAAGCCTGCTGCCATCAAATCAAAACTAAATTATTAGGTAACTTTGGAAAATTTTCTTCAGTACAAAATGAACAAAAATGCGTCGTAATTTTCCGATAGAAGATAGATTATTGGTGGATTTTTCATCGTATTTCTTCGAAAGTGTATTGAAAAACGTCGTTTGATACACGTGGAGATTTGTCACTGCAGCACTCGGCTTCATAACACCCTCGCCTATACGGCTCGGGTGAATTTCGCCTCGGCTGCAATGACAAACTTTCCCCACTTGTATCAAAATGTATCTACTATTAGCTAACCATTCACTTTTCAATCACAACAGCAAAACTAGGGCAGTAAAAAATTAAATCTGTTTTCATTTGCGAGCATCTAATTTTTTTTTAATTTATCCATAGCTGAAGGCTATGGCTATACACCGTTAAATTTTGGTAGTTTTAATCCCGTGGAGGGTCGATTCGGTACATGAAACACTATCGATTTATAAAGATAAAATTAAAATATAAAATACTTTTTTTCTAAAACTCGAATTAAAATACGCATGTACGAAATTAATTTCTTTAAGCAAATAAGTCAATGACCTTGTAATCAGTAGTCGGTCGTTGCGTACTAACTACCTACAGTTCATTGGCTTCGATCAGCTGATACTTAAAGAAATGAATTTCGTACATACGCGAATTTATTCGAGTTTTAAAAAAATGTACTTCATTTTGTCATTTTTATCTTTACAAATCGATAATGTACCGAATCGAACCTCCGCGGGATGAAGACGACCAAAATTTAACGGTGTATAGTCTTTTGATGAAATTGCCAAGTCGTTGTTTATTTTCTTGCGTGAAAAGTTTCTACGATAATGTAATTTTACATAGAATACGGATATAACATTTTCTAATGTTTTTGTCGTATTTAATTTTATTTAATTATAAATACAGCCAATGAACTTCACACAAAAAAATCACACCAAAAACCGCACGCAGTCACGGCCATAGACCACAAAGAAAAAACAAATTTTATTTTAACGAACGATTTATATATTAAATGTTTGTTATTAAATAAATCGTTTTTACAAGTTAAAATGGTTGAAATTGCATGAAATAAGTAAGTAATAAGACACTAATTTATACTATTGAACGAACGCAATAACCTAATAAATAAATATGATGTTTTTTCGTATTCAAAATTTGATTTGCGAACAAAGAGGTTGAACGAAAAGGTTATAGCTACATTATAGCACTAGTGCGTAATGGTAATCAAAATGTCACAGTTTGGTAACAGGTAAATGTAGTGCAATAAGAGCCACTTTCTGAGCAAGTGTATTGAAAATATTATTTACCACACCAAATAAAAAAATAAAAAATTTAGAAATACCTAGTAAGTATGATTCTAATATTTAAATATCTCTACATAGGTGCGTATAGCATGAATAAGCATAGCATCAGCCTCATAATGTTTCCACTGCTGGGACTCAGGCCTCCTCTCTAGGAGAGGGAATGTGAATGCGATTTGAAAGCAGTGGTGATGAAATAAATTACACAAAGTTACGCGTCTAGCTAGGTTTGAAACCGGGACCTATAACTCGTAAATCGGCGCCGTTACCACTAGGCCACCACTGCTCTCTAAATAAATAAATAAATGGTACATGGTTGGTATCAGTAAGTAATTACATATATTATAAGTGTTTTCTGCCTAAATAAGACCTATATCTTACATAATATAGGAATAAGATCTAATGATTAACGTAGATAACTAAGTGAGTTAAATCTACTTATAGCTGTGTACTTTGCTTTGCAAGATTTAATCAAAAGAGAATAAATAAAAGATTATAAATTTAATATTTGTACCGGATAATAACAAAAAAGTTCTAAAGAAGGAAGAACATGAAACAGACTGTGAGAGGGTCGATTTGTTGAAAATACTGTAAAATAAACTAATGCCACTACATATCTCTATACAAATCATGATGAAGTCGTAAGATATTGCACAATTCTACGCGGAACTGAGCATTATCCGGAAGACATCGACACTATTGATGGTATCGCAGGGTTTTATTGTGACGCACGGCACCTTGACCGTCAAAATTGAGCAGGTACCTCCTTTATTGGACATGATCTCTGATCGATGCCACAAAAAACTTGGTATGTTACAAAGCATAAATCGGAGAACGCTTTCCAGGGGCTCACAATGAACCCGTGATTTATCGGAGCATTCTTTTTGTGCAAAAAGCTCAGGTCAGTGTCGGAGCGAAGCACCAAAAGGGCATTTCGTGTAATCCGCGCGCAAACCGTGGGAACAACCACGCACGGCTTATGAGGCTATTTGATTATGGTACTATCTACTTATTTCATACCGAATATTCATCAGAAGACAATACGTGTACGCCTTGCGTTCAAATTTCAGTACATTTATTTCAGATTTTATTTCAGTATACTTATAAGTTGATACATAAATGTATGCATTCCTACTTATAATAGTAGAACAGTTTTTAGTGTTTTTAATAAAATGTACCTACATATTATATTTTATGGATTAGTTTCTCTCTCTTTTTTTTTGTGAATCTCCTAAAAATACTTTCTCTTAATGAAATTAACTTTTGCTTAATCAAAGTTAATACAAAACATTACAAAGTACCAAATAAGTACGAAAACCAATGAACTTACTTAGCCCTTTTTGTATAAATATATGTATTGTAAAGTAAGTAAGTAAAGCATATTGGATGGATTAAAAACCAGTTGAGCGACTAAACTCACCTTACTGTGGTCGACGCTTTATAAAGAGAAGTTGAGATAACTTGGGAGTTGTTTGAATGTGATACCCATCTAAAGTATACTTACAAGGCTTCCCTGAGACACGTGAGTCGACCAGTCTCGTCTCACACTTGAGTGACGCGAGTGCACACGTATGTGTCAGGCTTCCCAGTCCCAAGTCTGACAAAACTGCAGTGGCAGCACTCCTTGTACGTAAACCATTATATTCGTAGATACACGAGGACAAACGAAAAATCGTGCAATTTATAATTTTATATCAACTCATAGATATTGAAATTACACAGCCTAGTTCATGAAATTGATCGATATAAGCTCAACGAAAAGAATTACTATAGTATGGCACTATATTTCATCTGGCGTTGTCAGATAAAGACATTATTTACGTAACTCAGCATTTTAATTATGTGAAGTTGTAAAACAGATAAAGCTGTTTATTTATACAACGTCCTAAACGACGGGGCTGCAGAGCAGATACATCAAATGTTAGAATTTTATAGCCGACGGGCCGCCATCGCGCCAGCGCCAACCGCGGCACTTTGAAACCGAGTACCGCCATTTCATCCATATGTTTCCTCGAATTAACGTCTGTTTTCTACGAAGAAAACGGCTGTCATAAAGCTTGTTATAGATTTTACGTTAGTACATTAAACATAATCAAGTTAGTTTAGGTATAAGTAATTAAACGAAAACAGATTAACACAGCAGAACTCGGCTTGCAAACTTAGGATTTAACTGTAAGATCTTAAAATTATAGAATTTGGCTAAAACCTAACCAGCTCGTATCTTGCGCTGATATGGTACCGGAGGACCGAGCTTTTTATTAAGTAGGTGCCTATTTTGAATATTTTATTTAGGTAGGTATCTAAATATAGTACCTAACTAGGACTGTGGACAAGGTGTCTCTGAAAGCGCAATTCATTATAATGTAGTAAATTTTCTAGAACATTGTTAATCAAAAATCAATAAAAGTAATTAATGCAGGTACTTCAATAGAGTGTAGGATAGTAACATAATCCCGCGCCACGTGCGGGATAATCCCGGCTAATTGAGGGCGCGCGCCCTGATCCCGGGATCATCAGTCATCAGGTGCTCAGCCTCACTCGCTGGCGTCGGCGAACTCTGTCGAGCACTCAAACGTTAATGATTAGCAATTTTATATGTCGAGCTAACGTAAAGGGATTTTGGCAATTATTTAAATGGTGGTACTGATGTGAATATCAACTTGAAAACATTAATACTTATTTATTAAAAATAAAACTAAAGGGTTCTTTTTACTTTTTTATACTTTATACTCTTTACTTTTTTATGTTTCTATGGGAAGTTCAGTTTTTTAACTTTGTGCAACCAAAGAAAACATCCATCCATATTTGTGCAACCATCTACTTCCTGGCTAAGAAAATTGTTTTTTTTTTTAATCATTAATATTTAAAAACTGAATTTAATTGAGCTGCTCTTAAGTTCATAATATTTAATAATCAGTTTTGTACCCTCTCAAAGTATTTGGTGACCGTAATTGTAAATTTCATACCACTACTGAGATAGTGGACCTTTTTTTTTTCACAAATAACACAAATAAATCTTTTGCAGGTTGAAGAAGAAGCAAAGGTATCAAACCGTTATTCATCCTAATATTAAATAAAATAAAAAATTCAAATATTTTTGAATTTACAACGCCGATAAAAGTTAATTTGTTGGTTTGGTAATCATGTTTATTTATTATATTCTGTTCAAAAACACAATTTAAATTTTCATCCTAATTATTAAAACCTTAAAAATATCCGCCTATTTGCTTTAAAAAAAAATCACCCTTGACCGTGACGAAATAGGAATGAAAAAAGCCCTTGGTGTGATAAATTAAAAACGACCTAATCGTAGTGCGATAAGAGGCAGTTTTCGAGTAAGTGTATTGAAAAGTTATTATTTTGTGATGTAATTACAAACTTACGGTTTTCAAACTTTGTTGTTTGAACTGTAAGTACTATGTTGATTGATCTGCGCTTTCCCACCATACATCCCTACTTATCTATCTATATTATACTATGAAATATGGAAACATTGTAAAAACCAGGAAGGACTGGAACAGTTTGCCTGCTACGGTCTTCCCGTCCGATTATAATTTAGGTGACTTCAAGGCTAGAGTGAATAGGGTCTTAATAAACTAGTGCGCCTCACCATCAACAATTGCATCACTGCCTTTCATCAGGTGGGATCGCAGTCAAGCACTAGTTTATATGAATAAAAAAAAACAGTAATTTTTAAAAAACAGTGCCATCATCTTTTAAAGTATCGTAGCATTTCTTACCGGTTTTTCTCAATGGAAACAACCAAATGGAATATCAGTATAATTTTTTATGTTTTATATGGCCTTTTACATATTTAATATGGGTCTACATGTAGTTTAATATAAGTCTAGGTACATTCCGTACCTCAAAAGGAAAAAGACGGATCCCTTATAGGGCCACTTTGTTGTCCGTCTGTCCCTCTGGCAAGACCCTTTATCTCGGGAAAGTGTGGACTTATCGAGTTAAAATAATAACCGTATACTCAAGTCTGTGTTCCCTTAAAGCTGTAAAAAAAACAAACTTCTAGATTAACGAAAAAAAGGGATACGGCCGTTTATGTCGCAAAAAACGTACATTTCGACACTCCCAAAAGAATCAAAATTTATAGGGTACTTCCCGTTGGCCTAGAACCTTGAAATTTGGCATGAAACAAGGACTCATAGCACAAATAAAGGAATAATCTGAAAACTGTAGTTATGCCACCAAAAAAAACTTTTTTCAATTCGGAAAATTCTTTGAGACTCGATTCGGGAATTGAACTATTTACATAAGTTAGTTTGTATTGTACCGGACCCTCAGTGTACGACTCTGATTCGCACTTGCCCAGTTTTTCTGAGAGATCTGTCAGACTCGGTATTTTTGGAGTTAGCTTTCCACCTACTTTTTAAAAATGAACACTATTTCCGTGAAAAATACCTCTGATCATCTTTACTATAGTAATCCGCCAGAGGCCGCCGGAACTCCGTGGGTAGGCGGCCAAGTGATTCGTAAACTCGTACCATATACCTACCGCCCATGTGGTACGAGTTGCACACAATAAAAAATAATTATATTTTTATTGGTCAACTCGTCCAATGTTTGTTTTTGCATGGAAATTTAAACTTTATCAATGGTTGGTACAGTTAGTAACACAAGATTAACAATAATTTTAAAATTTTTCTTTGTTTCATTTTTTTCATAAAAAAATCTGACGAATAAGAACCTTCTTTTTTGGTTAGAAAAGTCAGTATCTGTAATTTATACAAGTAAAGGCATAAGTTCATGTGTTATCTAAAATTATAAAAAATTAACAGACATCCTCACGATCCAACCGTCAGGATTCCAATCTCGATTTCCAACCACATTTGGCGTCGGCTTGCGGAAAGCGAGCAATGTGTAGGTCGCCGTCCATACGGTATTCGTCTGAACCGAGCCTGAGTCGTCAAAAGCGCGAGTGGTCCACGCGCGCCTCAAAAAGATGTCAGTAAAATCGTAGGGACCAAAAAGGGCCAAAGCCTGCTGGAGCATGGGTTGACTTCCGAAAGGGTTTCTTCGAGGTTAAAGGTTATCAAGGTACCTAGAATTTTTGTTAAATTTCTCTATAAGCAATAACAATTTTTAAAGTTTTGGAATGTATTACCGCGTTCTGGACATATGCCGCTGAAAGAGTTAATTATTTATGAAAACTGAAGTAACCTAAACACCAACTAAAGCAACTTATTTTTTTATTTATTTGGTTGCTAAGTAGAAACTACGTGGATTTGTCACTAAGTGAATTTATCATTCTAAGAAGTTGTCAATGTGAGAAGTGGACATTTTGCGAACTGTTGACATTTTGAGAAGTGGACTAAACGAGATGATACGGTTTCAAATTTTTTGAACATATTTGTCGTTTTTCAATGATAGAATAAAAAAAAACGTGAACCATATTAAAGGATCTACTTCCTTCTGTGAGATAGTTGGATTCTTTATTGTACACCAAAAATAAAATCGTAAAAAGAAATTAAAAAATAAGCGAGTAATTTTTATTACAAATTTTTCACTCGGGACTTCTCCGGATAATTTTTGTCCAATATAAAATAAGTTCAAATACTGCTAAACATGGTGGCGACTTTTTTTGCTATTGCACTTAATATGTATATCCAAATATTGAAAGAACTTCGCTATAGAGATACTAAAGAATTGATAGTGGAAATCACATCGATAAGTAAAATAACATGTAGAATCTTGTCACCAATATTTCCGACGGATCAATGTAAGTAAGCGAACGATAATATGATAATAGCAAAAAACGGTAATTCAAAAAACTAAAAAACCCGACTGCTTTTCTGAGTATTCATGAAAAAGCTCTAAAACAAGAAAGTCGTTGTACCCGATTGCACTTAGCTATATAATATTTTAAGTCGGGACCCATTCTAGAAATGGACGCTTAGTGAATTGAGAGCACATACCTATATTACATTGCAGATTACTACTGACTAGACGACTGACTTTCTAGAATGGGTCCCGACTGCTACAATTTACCTTGTATTTAAAATATTATATAGCTAAGTGCAATAGGGTACAACAACTTTCTTGTTTTAGAGCTTTTTCATGAATACTCAGAAAAGCAGTCGGGTTTTTTAGTTTTTTAAATCACCGTTTTTTATTTTTTATGTTTTTAGTTTTATTTTATTACTATATCACTTTCACAGTAATTACGAACCTAACGACACCTCGCAAACTAAAATCCGTCGAGCCGTTCAGGACGCAGCGCGTGCCAAACATTTGAATTTGGTGCCAAAAATCCGCCACTTTGTTTTTTTTTTATTTTGATATACCCAGTGTCACTTTCACAGTAAATACGAATCTAACGACACCTCTCAAGCTAAAATCCATCGAGCCGTTTAGGCTGCAGAGCGTGCCAAACAATTATACATACATACATACTCTCGAAAAACATAACCCTCCTTCTGGCGCAGTCGGGTAAAAACACACGCCTATTTTCTGACCTGACGCAGATATAAATTCACATCCGTTAAAAATCCACCTTAATTTGATGCGGAAGCAGATAAAGACGTAGACGTCAAAATTGATGCGAATATTCCGCATTTGCGGATGCGACTGCGAATATCCGTAACACCCCTAATTTCCACACTAACACTTTTGCTACTGATTGTACCCTTTCTCATTGTTATAGTAACATGGGACGAGTTGACCAATAAAAATATAATTAATTTTTATTGTGTGCAGCTCGTACCACATGGGCCGTAGGTATGTGCTACGAGTTGACGAATCACCCAGACGACCGATGTACCTATAAAATAATTCTATAGGTACATCGGCGATCTAGTAACACAACTTGTTCAGTTCTATAATTTATTTGTACGAGTTTCTTGTGTTGTGTTGAGCCAAGTAAGTAACCACCAGCTGGAGAGTCGCCTAGGCGTCCTTACCATCTGCATAACACCGACATAGTAAGTTCGGGAGGTTCCCGTTTCGAATGGTGTAAGAAATGCCGTCCGGTAAAGCTCCAGTCGTCGACGTCTCCCATAAAAGAATGTCAGTGCAACCGTTGGGGCCCAGCAGAGTGAATGCCCACGTGGGCTACAGGGAATTTCTGTAAAGGATCCCGTTCCAGAAATTGCTGGTCCTAGAACGCAAAGGACAACTGAAGGATACAAGTACGGTGTTAGTCAGTAAAACTCTAATACGACTTCTCCCTCCAACCTAGAGCAGGAGAAATCAGGGGATGATTTCCCAACTAAAAAAAAGTAGGAATTACATAACTTAAAGATCGTATATAAAGAATTATGAGATCCAATGCATTATGTTTATACACTATTTATGTTTCGCTATATGGAGCTTCTGAGACGACCGTGACGTCTTAATCAACTGTTTTTCTTTATTTCTTTCTTTCTAATTATTAAATTGCTTAGTATTATAAGAAAATATATTTAAATGGTACTCTATTACGGAAGCAACACACAGTTTTTTTGTAATCAACCCACAAAATTATTTTTTTAATCTTGGATTTTTGGCTTTATGTTATGCTTATTTTTTACTCACAAATTGGTTACCTATACAAAACCTTTGAACAAATCTCATAAATGCCTACTTCTTTACCAATCAGCGAAAGCTCAGCTATTTTAAACAAAAAACTTTTTACAAAAAAAATACAAGCGACTCCAAAAAAAAAAAATAATAATTTCGGAACTCGGTATTGTAATAGTTTAGTCTCTTCGTTATTTAACACCATCTTCCGAAATTAAAGTTATTTTGCACGTTTTTGTATTTTTTTACATTGAAGTCGGTTGTATTTTTTTTGTAAAAAGTTTTTTATTTCACACTTTTTAGTTGTAATACCTCTCAGCCAAAATTAAATAGATACCTTCCGCTATTCGGTTCCATCATCAAATCATCATGATAATTCTAATTATACTTACCAAACACGGCCAGGATACACTGATTTATTACAGAATTCCAGTTCTTACCTACCTTCCGGCTTCATCATCAGATCAGTTCTATGTACAGGGCTATTACACCTTTCTAAATTCAGGTTCCGATATTTAGGCACGCCTAAATTCAGGGAAGTATAATTGCATTTAGGTAGGAAGGATCCGTGTCGTGCGATCGATGGTCCTTTATGGGGCACCTGTGTGGTCAAATAGACTGTCAGGTGTCCGTCGCTGCAGGACAAAAATTAATAGTTTACAGCGGAAAATGACCATTCGGATCGCACGTGGATACTACTCTGTGGCGACTGATTCAGTAACCTGAATCAGTGAACGTGTAATCAAGAGCTCCGGCGACTGACTTTCTTTTTCTAAACCGGCCCCTGAATATTGGAACCTGAATTTAGAACGGTGTAATAGGCTCTTATCCCCTCCCCTTCTTCCTTCAGTCAGTTACCGACTGCATGTATAAACAAAGTAATTTTACTTGTTACAACAGTTCTGCTATGATTTTTTGAAGAGTTTCGTTCTATATCTTCGAAGTTCATCATCAGATCAAAACATTATTTCTATGGGAGCAATTCGGAAGTAGGTATAATAGCTTTCAATAAAAACCAAAATTTTCGAAATCTCTCCACAATTGACCGAGATATCGGAGAACATACATAAAAAAAAATACATACAGCCGAAGATAGAACATCCATCTTTTTGAAGTCGGTTAAAAATAGCGATTTTTATAACCATAGGCTACTGATCATGCGATGACTGCGTGATTATTAAGTAAGGTAATGTTATTTTTACGTAGGTAATCAGTTTTTTTTTTTTTATTAGAAACAACAAACAGCTACATTATGCGATATTAATAAAATGATAACATAAATGTATATTAAATAATAATGTAGCCCACAGCGCTGTTCACAGATTACAATTATAAAATAGACTTTAAAAAGCTACGGTAAAAACTGCATCATGCATGACAGTATTTCAAATATATATATATGTATAAAAAAATACAGAAAACGTAAAAAAAAAAAAAAAAAAGTGCAGCACTAATAAAAAATTATAACAAAAAAACAACAATCAAGTCATCAACAAGTTTACGAGGTTCTTTTTAAAAGCCGAACAGAGACATCTAGCGGCAAGTGGCAAGTTCTAGTCAAGCGTGCTCCGCAATCGCAATCCTATCAATAATAAAGTAGCATTTATTCTAAATCTGGCATCATATGGTTTATGCATTTAGCTAATGTTAAGTTTATAAAGTATTCAATTTTCAATTACTTATAATAGGGAACTTTGAAATCCATTAAAACGCGGATGTAATATAATTACATATAAGCACATTAAATATAAGCCACTCAAAGTACTAATCCCGCTCGGAGGAAATCGTGGGCATCAGCTAGAACAGGCGGAGCGTGAGGCATCTCACAAGAGTAGCGTAGGGTAGTTATGTAGGTAGGGTAGGGTAGGGTAAGGTAGGGTAGGGTAGGTAGGTAGGGCAGGGTTGGTATGTAGGGTAGCGAAGGTAGGGTAGTTAGCGCAGGACAGAGAATGTAGTCAGTTGACGGGAGCGAAGCCGCAGGTAAAAGCTAGTATACAATAATTCTCAGGTCCATTTTTCCGAGATCGCGCCTGTTTCAAGGATTCAACACATTGACAACTTGCGCAGACACTTGCAATACAAAACCACACCAATTTTACATCATAATATCCACATAATATCCACTAGGAATCACTGTCCGAATAATTAAAACAGACGCTGAACTTCATTCGACGAAATCCCGCTGAAAACCCAATACCAAATTTCGTTAATATTTGACAATAAAAAGAGATGGAAAAATTGTCCTAAAAAATAGTATAGTACGCGGCAAATAAGTTAAACCATTTTCTATATATATATATATATTAGGTTTCGAACAACTCCCTACTTCGATTGAGACCCTGCGCGTAACCATATAAATGGTTCAACTTATTTGACGCGTCATCTTGACTTCATCTCCGCTCGTTTCCATAATTTACAAGAAATTTTTGGCGGGATTTCTTCGAGTGAAGTCGGCTGTACCTATTCATTATTTGCAAATTTTTTCCGGGTGAATATTGTGATGTAAAATTGGTGTTGTTTCTATATCAAGTGTCTGCGTAACTGGACCATATGAGGAATCGTTAAAACACACGATCTCAGTAAATTAGAGCAGAGGATTTTATTTTGTAGTATCTACAACATAAACTGCGATTTGATACATTTGCTGCCAAATGGAAGTACAAAAAGATTAGAACTTATACATCCTTATTGTTATTTATCCATGTAGACATGGCTTAAATTACGTAGTATCAAAGCCAAAAAAAAAAATTAAAATGTCTTTTTTTATATATATATTTTTTGGCTTTAATACTAAGTACTTTAAGTCATGTCTTCATATAATATAGAACTTTGTTTTCCATTAATAAATTGTAATCTTATATCATATACATTCTTATTCTTCTGCAGAATTTGGCAGCAAATGTTTCATGTTTCTCGGCAGTCTTTGCTGAGAAGTCAATACTACGATAAAATTCTCAGCACCATTTTATCAAGATCGAGCCTATTTCAATGACTCGACATACTGCTCAAAGCTGTGCTAACATTTGAAATAGAAAATACCACTTTTCAAAAACATTATGTAATGGTCAATTTTACATCACAATATCCATTAGGAATCAATTGCGACACCAAAAACAGTTATAAACACTGAACTTTACTCGAAAAATCCCTCCGTAAACTTATTTTTTGTTGTATTGGAAATACTGAGTGGGGAGATGGTGCGGAGTATATATTTCAATACCTAGTTTGGGAAGTATTAAGTCGATTATGCAAACAGACGGTTTCTGATTTCTGTGCAGATCTCTATAATTTCGGTTTCTACCCTTTTGCTAACAAGCGAGTCTTGTCATTAAAAATTGACATTGACACAAACATATTGTTGACGTTAGTTGACGTTTCGTTCTGACGAATTTGACATCACGTAAATTAAAATACTTTATGTAGGAAAAGTATTATTTACTTATGCTTATAATTAGATAGGATAACAATTTTATTATAAGTTTTTGTTTTATTATGAATGACGAAATGAAGAATAATGTTAAAGAAACTAGGGAGTTATATTCAATGATTCATCAAGAGTATGTTATTATGGCAGAATAGTAAGTTCAATTTGAAAATTTTATTTTAGCTAGAGAAATAAATACGTATAGGCTCTGTTATCTATTTTAAATCAATTATCATAGCTTAGCATTGTATCACTATATAAGCGATCTTAGTGCAGTTGCAAATATAGCAATGATAATAACGTAAAAAGAAACTAATCCTGGGCTTATCTTTTCAGCCGAATGTTACAAACAGAGAACCTTCAAGGAATTTATGTGATTCCATCTTACGAGAACTCATTTTGTAAGTGGAATAGTTTAAGCACATTGTTTTAAGCTACAATAACTAGGTAAATAAAAATATATTAACTTTTTCAGTGTGGTTTGGAGTTATTTTTGTAAGAGCTGGTTTTTATGAAGGGGGAATTTTTAGATTTACATTAACACTACCAGAAAAGTTTCCAGATGAGGAAGTGCCTGTAAGTATTACTATATCTTGTTTATTTTTAGGGATCCATAACCTGTTGATCTCAATACTACCCTATAAATAGGTATAAATTTGATAGGTATAAATCCATTGTAATTCAGGCATTTATATCGTATAGTTTTCATGCAAAAACAATTTTAAGTTTTACTACATAGAAATTTTGTCATTTAATTTTTAACCATAATACTGGGCCAGTTAGAATGTAATATGTCATAATATAGCATTCATCCTGGACATATGATGTTGGTCAATGTAACCAATTTGTTGATTATTAACAACTAGCTTTTGCCCACGGATTCACTCCTGTCAACTGACTACTTTACCCTGCTCTACCCTACTTTACCAACTTTCCAATAAATGAGTAGGTTCTGGATTTTTTATTTTTTATTAATGGTATAAAAAAATATCCTATGTCCTTCTCCTGGTTCCAAGCTACCTTCCCACTAATTTTCAGCCAAATCAGTTCAGCCGTTCTTGAGTTATAAATAGTGTAACTAACATGACTTTCTTCTATACTCATATATCGTTGCTGTAGAATGAATACCTCGTATGTTGAAAATTTTATTTTTATGTAGGGATAGAAAACTTCTTATGTCATTTCTCTGGCATAATATAGTTCAGTATGGCATTAGTTAATAACATAAATAGGTCCTTTTTATCATTCTATGAGGCAAAAGCACATAAAAATATTTTAAAATATATAAAATTAACCACTTTTTTTGTTCCTTTGAAGTTTGGATTTCTGGACATATGAGGTTATCATTCTACAGCGACGATATATAGATTATTGTCTTAAAATAGTTTTGACTAAATATTGAAAAATTTGACCTTGTCATGTTAATGATTTAGCCATCAATACTGACTATATCATAGAAAGAGAGACTGTTGGGTTTAGTCTTGCTACATATTTATTAAATATTAATAACAAAAATCTTTTTCAGATCTTGACATTCACATCAAACATATACCACCCAGCGATTGATGCTCATACAGGTATTCTGAATTTGAGTGAAGTTTTTCCTCAATGGGACAGAAAGCAAAACCATATATGGCAAATATTAAAATATGTGTATTCAGTATTTCATAACCTGAATGTGAAAGCACCTGCAAATGTTGAGGCCTCTGTTGCGTAAGTAGAACACATTATGGCATAACATACACTAAACACTAACAGCGATTCACGACTTCGAGGCTATTGGTCAACGCTGCTCAAAGACGCCGCCGTAGTGGCGCGCGCTCGACCAATCGCCTAGCGATATCGCCCCGCTCGCCACTAAGACCGAAGTCGTGAATGCGCCCTAAGAGAGGCCCACATTAGAAGCATCCTCAACTTAATCAAATTATTATGTTTACCTTTCAGATACAAAAGCAATAAAAAAGTATTTATGGAGAAAGTGAGAGAATGTGTTGTTCTTAGTATAGATCATGTTTATGACGACCCACCTACAGAAGACAAGCATTTCATAACATTCAAGCCATATGACCCAGATGTTCATGATACTGTCAAAAATATAATGCTTAAAACCCCATCCCCAAATGAAGGTATTAATCAGGGTATATCTTGGGTACAACCGGGATCTTTTCAAGCTTTTTCTAAAGAAGAAACAACATAATTATTATGTTTAAAATTATATTTATTTGTACAATCTAAATACTTATATATAAAAACAAACAATCACAAAAGTTCACTATAATTCGCCATAATTATATCCTGTGATAACATTGTCCATATTGTTCTCTAATTTATTGTTTGAACCACCTAATAAAGTATATTATTATTGTATTAAAAGTTTTTTTTACTACTTTTTGTCTAGGTACTGACTTTTATGTACATACATTTTTTTCTATTTCTATTAATTGTCTGGTTCAGACCGTATGGTTAATTTATGCTTATTAACTTGTTCCATAAACCAACTTTGATTTAATTCATAAGTTATATTTTGCCATTTAAAGTGGGTAGGTGCATTTGATTCACTATTATTAAATTCAAAAAATTTACTAAATTCTATGGCTAACTTGGACTTTACTAATCCTACACCACCATACTTTTCATCAGCAGGGTGATATACTCTGCCTGTACTTGGTAGCATAAAAATTTTTTCAGGCATAAATTTCGACACCATTAAATCACCCGCATAACCATAACTTAAAAAATAGCTGTTATTAATATCAACAATATTTGTATACACTATAGGAACATCATCACATCGAATAAAATTCCTTTCTCTTCCACACAGTGAAATAAAAGGAAAATCTTTTTCATATCTACCAGTTTTATTGAGACGTATCCTCTTGAAAAAAAACTGAAGAAATTTCTTTTCCTTAAAGCACGACGTGAAGTTTTTCATCTTAGAATCATCTAAAAATAACTAAACAAAACAAATTATGCCTCAATAAGAGATGACATCACTTACTAACTAGTCTGAGGTAAAGTGTAAAGCTCTCATTTGTGCACTTATTCAACATGCAGGGGAATAACAACAATCAACATAGGTAATCACTTTTTATTCACCCACTAATGAATTTCCAACACTCAGTGGTAAACAGTGTTGAAAATTCAATAGTGCATCCACTGGCAATGTGCTTTTATGTGTGCTCACTGTCTTCGGTGTTTGAGGTTGATTCTTTGAAACTGAGAGGATGTCTCATTCATCTGGCCTAGTTTTCGTACCTATCAATTTTGTGTAAGCCACTGGGAGCAAATGAGTTCCTTTGATACATTTAGTGACCGGGGAAAACTAATATGCAAATGAAAATATCAAATTGTAAAAAAAATATCTAGACTAGACGAATTAGGCATTCTCTCGGTTTCGAAGAATCACCCTCGAGTGGTACTACGATTGCGAGCTGTAGTTGTCTTTTCGAACTACATAGTTAATTTCGTCCTAGGTAAGCTTTTTATTTAATCGAAATACTAGGTAGGTACAAAGGTTACTTACCATCCCTTGATGATCAATATAATAAAAATATTCTCTTATTTTAGGTTCTGGCTCCTGACCTTGAATATAATTAACATATCGCACTTGGAAATGTTGTGATGCTAAAAATGATTTAGAAATTAAGCGCAAATAACTTTTTAAGGCCATTATAGAAATGGCTATTTTTTTGACACTGATTAGTTTTAGTGTCAATTAAATTTTGTAAAAATGTTTTTTTTTTTTATTAAGACATAATTGAATTGTTCTTAAGGTTTATTATTCAATGATTCTTTATTCTTATTTGACATAATTGACATGCGATTCAAGAAAAGAAAATAGAAACGTCAAAAACGTTACTTGTAAATAAAGTACGGTTTGTTTTTTGGGCGTCAATTACGGTTTTTTTTTTACTTTGTCAAACAAAGTAAAAAAAAAACCGAGTCTTAGTTATATATAAGTTAAGAAAAACTTTATTGTTTAATTAATTAATAATTAAATTAGCTAATTATATTGTTTAAATAAATAGTTTAACCCCTTACCGCATAGCATGCCATATCGGGCATCAAAAGTTTTTGTCACCTCATTTAAATTTGGCACAAGATTTTTACTCCTTGCAACTCTTAAATCAAAAACCGAAAATACACTTTGACGTTTGTGAAGAAAATCGGTATCCAGCACTAATAGATTTAAAGTAACTGACGAAACTGTGAGTTTGTTTTCTGGCGGTTGCTAAGAGGTAAGTGTTCTCAAGTTTCGGGGTATTTTTGCATGGATTTTCACGACATACAGCTACCATAATTATTTTGCATACAATACACATATATTATAAGGCAAATAACCAAAAAAAACTAGATTCGAATGAATGATTGCAAATATATTTATAGCTAAAGTTAGTACCCAAATATGGGATAGTATGCAGTCACAGGAAAAACTGTTTGCCAGAAATGGGATAGCATGCAGACTGACTACAAAAATCATAAAACCATATTTGGGATAGTATGCGATTGTGTCAATTTTTAAGAAAAAAAATATTTGCATAACATTTGAAGAAGTGGGTACAATACTTTTTGGTTGTTTGGTTTGATTTGGCTTGCTTGCTTGTTGCACCTTACTATGCTGCTTTTTTCCCAATAGTTTGAATAAAAATGCCGAGACGGAAACAAGTGCATATAGCCAACATTCCAGATGGGAGTGAAGACGAAGAGGTGTCTGATGAAGATACGGAATGGAGAGATAATCGTGGATCGGACCCATTATATTTATCCGAGTCCGATGAAGATAGTGACGTAGATTCAGAGTCAAAATTGGAAGACCTAAGCGATCATCCTTCAACAAGTCGGCAGGGGACTCGGCAAACTTCTAAGAAGACATATAAATGGGAAACAGGAAAAAAATATTATAAAACATAAATTATAAATAAGAGCGTTTTTTTTTTTTAAATTTAATTCCATCTCTCCCTACACATAAGCAATCAATACCCAGCCTGCGCTAGCAATCTCGTTATACACCGTGTGCTTTCTCATTTTGGTCATAATTTTTATTTCGCGCCAGCTCCTACTGCATACAATGACATATTTGGCAAAGTTAATAATAAACCCAGAACTGCATACGATGCCATATCTGGCTTTGATAGTTTTTTGGGAATATTTCCAAAAATATTGAGGGTAGATTTTTTTTCGATTTTTTTATGGTCTTTCTTAAGGTCTTTCTTAGCCAGAATTATTTTTCATCCGGTTAAAAAAATCTATGCAGTAAGGGGTTAAAAAAAACCTTTTTTCTTTCTTATTTTCATTGTTAACAACAATTCTTCTATTGGCCATTCTCGGACCGGACGCTGTATCCATTTTGTACAATTCACACAAAGAGTTAAAAGAATGTGCTCCAAGTTTAATTCATACAGTAATGTAGAGATGAACGAAACTGTAGAACTTTTATCGTTAATAATTTTTAAATTTATTATATTTTTTTTAAATATCTTGTTTTGCTCACCCTACCAATTAGGTAGGGTGAGCATTCGAGATTCGATCTGATAGTTATGATAAATGTAAAACAACCTATTTAAAACGTTTTAAACAATATTTTACCGAAACTCGTCTACAAAATGTGCACGTGTGTGTAGTGAAGGGTAGGCGAGCTGGTAATGGTTGCATCGTGTCACGTGTGACGACGTATGAGAGTACACGTTTGGTTTTAAACCAGATCAAATTGTTTATTTGCATTGATTGAAAACAATGAAAAAAATAATTCTCTAACAACACAGTTTTTGACTTATCAATATTGTTTTTATAACTTAGTTAGGTACCTAATAGGTATCTACGCATTATGGTAGGACGGATCAACTAGAACTAACCCCGCTAAGTCTTAGAGCATATAATAAGTGCTAAGTATATCAATATCGGTATATCACACATTTAAAAAATCTTTACACAGATTATAGATACTCCGTTATATACATCCCTACCTCGTTAAAATCAAGAAAATATAGTTATAATTAAGAAAACATAGTCATCAACATTTACCACTAGACCGTTATAAATCGAAAAAAAATTGTATATTTGGGTATATTTGATTTAAACGGATTGCTTTAATTGGTTTTAAACCGGCCTTACATTTATAGTTATGACGTCGCACGTCGCAACATAGCTCTAAGTCCATCCTATTCATAATTATCCCCTTAATCATCTACGCCGGATATATCCCACAAACACCCTCGCCTCTTTATTCCACCAGGGTCGCACATCCATGACAAAAAATTCTATCTCGTCAGCTCTTCTGTCACCTATGGGGATTGAAGAGCTAAACGAGATGGAATACCCAGTTGCACAATCCGACGCGGGCGGTTATAGGGTTAAATCGCTTAACCGTACGTTCAGAAGATCATTAAAATGATTTTGTCTTTTATATTGTAAAACAGTTGTGGTGGTGGTGTGGTTGTATAGTGTGTGTGTGTATGGTGAGGGTGGTATAATAACTGAATTTAACAACATTTTCTATTAATGTTCATGTTCAACTTTTTAAGTTAAACGATTATCATTATTTTTATTGTTAAATAAAAATAGTAGCATAGCATTCAAACTGATAGCTCTTTGTATCTTAATTTATAACCAAGAATCCTCCCCCTTGATGCATATATGCCTATACTAGCTAAAGAGATCAGACTACGGCTATACGGCGAGTGGGAACATCCAGCTACAGCGATTCTGACCTCGACTACCAACCACGGTAGGCACGGGTTTGCGTTACGGTGGACGGGAGTTGCCCAACGTCTGGGGCATCTCCAGCGGTGAACAGGCCGGGAATACGGATTATCTCCGCCTCACGCTTTCCACCACCTCCTTTACTCTTATTACTGCTTCGCAGAAGCCTCCTTTACCTCCTGCTTTTTTAGCCGTTACCTGTAACGGCTTCTCATTCTCTCTAACTTTATATTAAATTTCTACTATGTCTTTCGCACAATTCGCAACATGGCAACACGCGGGCGTTTCTTCCAGCTAAATCCGAAACAAGAATTTCTCAAAACATTCAATATATCTCTCTGTAATCTGTGATTCAATATTCGTTAAGGTTAGGCGGGGCAGGAGCGCCATATTTTTTGCATAGATGATTTCGATGCAAAATATTTTTATCGTGTGATGACATATGAGTGAACATTTATTAAATTGTCAATATTTGGTATATTGTAGCTGCAAGAAACGTCGATTCAATCAAATCTAACAATATTTTCACGATATTTTCTATTAAATTGAAAAACATAGATATAGGCGCACTTGCCTCTGGAAACGGGGCAAGTGCGCCCATACGACAAAAATCACTAAAATCGTACGTTACCAAAAAAACGAACAATTTACGCAATAGAACTTATACAAATAAACGCATTAGTTTTGGCTTCTTTTTAATTTACTCGTCCTATAGGCTACTACAGCTTCCATAAAAAATTTGGGGCAAGTGCGCCATAAATTAGTAATCAGGGGTTCTAAACCTGTAGTACTGTTTTTTTTTTGGAAAAAGTATACACTGCTAAATTTAAATAAAAATGTTAACTTTTTGGCTGGAATAATAAAAATCTTTAATCCATCAAATTAGACTTTATTTAAAAAAATACAAAAGTAGGTGAAATTATAAATAGAAAAAGAAGACAATTATCTACGACCCATCACATGGTTGGTCCATGATTGTTTTACGAATATACCATAAGTTTTAGCTGCTTCATATCCAGATAAGTCTGATCGGATAGCGTCAACTGCCTGACAAAGTTTCTCTCGACTTTTTAATAAGTACAAACCATCTGTAAAAAGATAGCAATTTTAGAAGCAGTTGTAGTAAGTGTCCACCTACTTATCCTCGTCGAGAGATCTGCGGGCAACATACTGTCACAGTTGTTTAGGAAGCACAAAGGCCTCTGACACGGCTTAAAGACTGGTGTTGAATGATAATAACCGGATCGGTGGTTTACCAGCCACTCATCCAAATTAGCTTGACTCCGACGCTTCGAATTAATGACCCTAGGTACACCTAAGGGCGCATAGAGTAACGAACAAAGGAAATGACAAGTACATTGCTTTTACTGTTAGCATTAACAATCAACGAGTTAACTAAATAATATATTATATATTTCTCAAAAGCAAACTCTTAAAAAATATAAATAAAATTTCCAACTTTAATAATAATTTATAGACTTAATTCGAGATATTTACTATAAACCCATCACCCAATGCCTTCTTATTACAAGACTTTAAGCGCATTTAGGCAGTAACTTCTCAATACAGAAAAACATGACCCTTGTTCAAAGGGTAAGAAAATATCTTAATCATAAAAGTTGACGACTTCTGGCTCGGGGGAAGTGCGCCATACTACTAAAAACTTAGGCGCACTTGCCTCACTTGATTATTTTGAGGTCAAGATTTTAAATTGTGCAAAAAGTTATTAATTTCACTATCTAGGAATAAAATACAGACATAGATTTAAAGAAAAATATCAAAATTTTGTACTCACCTCATTGGTTTGCCGCAACACGTAAAATATTTTAAGATATATGGGGATTAGTAACACGTACTCATCTCGGGTAACAGGTTTAAATGACACTAAAACTAAAATGGCGGATATATCAAGATATGGTGAACAGAGGCATCTGTGATTGTGAAGTGGCACTCTGTTTTAGTTTGTTGTATGGGTTTAAGATGTCATTAGTTGCATTATATGTATAGTTTTCGATATTTGTATGGTAGGTGCGCTTACCCCATCGGCGCACTTGCCCCGCCCGACCTTATTGGTAAAGAAAAAATTCGAGCTCGCTGCGCTTGCGTTTTCATCTAGCTGTGATATGACCACTAACGCTTTTCAGTTTTCTAGCTACGTGCTTGATTATAATTAAATACTTAACGCGTGCGCTGCAGCTGCACTAAGTACTCTCGGATTTGTTAATGATAAATGTCTGTTTGCACACTTGGATAGTAAATATATGGCATCATTAAAACAGGCACGTTGTCGTCGGTAAGATAGAGCTGAGTGAGAATTTTATTGTTTATGTTGTTGACTTCATGGTAAGTATGATAATATACATACGGAGGACATACGGTAAGCTCCTGTTTGCCAATAAGTACTACACCGGATAAGCCGCTAGGTAGTCAAAATACAAACGTAAAAACAGGCCAATTATTTTTTGAGAGGTCAGTGATTTGCTGTCATTTAGCTGCCAAATATTGAAAAAAAAAAAGGAAATATGAAAATATGAACACAATGCTTAAAGAACTTTGTATCCACGTAAAAAATATTATATAAATAAAAAGATTAATGACAGATAACAATGACATCTTGATGACATCTTTTGTATCCCGCGTTCCGACTTGCGTCAAAAGCGACTATAGCGCGAATCCGACCAAATTTAATAGTCACATAATCCAAGGGCTATTAAGTAATAATTGTGACGTTGCGCGTTGGTTGGATTCGCGATATATTCACTTTTGACGCAATTCGGAACGTGGGGGTAGATTTGTTTTAGGTGACAGATGTGAAGAACTGCTTATAAGACCAAACCATACACAAATAAATAACTACGTAAAACAAATATGTAAATTATAGTGAAATGTTGTTAACGTTATAAAATAAAATTGATTTACAAGTTATAAAATATTTGAATGAATTTTCGTTTGGAGTGAATACTTTGTTCCACAAGGTTACTTTTTCCGTACATGGAATTCACATGAATCGAAATCACGATGGAGAGTGTCCGACGATCATGGAAACTGCGTATGTATAGTGTATATCGTACTTGATTAAGAAAACTTAATTGACAGTTAGGTACTTAATGTTGTATCATTTACTATTTACAGAAGAATTCGTTGCTCACAAGGCAAATGTCAACTGCCTGGCTATGGGCCACAAATCCAACCAAGTGCTGGCAACAGGGGGTGACGATAAAAAAGTTAATTTGTGGGCCATTGGAAGACAGAGCTGTCTCATGGTTAGTATCAATACACTGCAATTATTAAATTTCAATTTTCTAGTTCTAGTAGTTTTACTAAAAGTAGCTTTGCATTTAATTATTTACAGAGTTTAAGCGGGCATACAACTCCCGTGGAGTGTGTATGTTTTGGCCATTCTGAAGATTTAGTTTGTGCGGGATCACAAACTGGTGCCTTAAAAATATGGGATTTGGAAGCAGCTAAATTGTTAAGAACATTCACAGGCCACAAAGGGGCTATTAAATGTATGGACTTCCATCCATATGGTGATTATTTAACAACAGGCTCATGTGACAGTAATGTTAAATTGTGGGACACTAGAAAGAGAGGATGCATTGTTACTTACTCCAGCCATCGGCTAGCAGTCAATAGCCTTCAGTTTAGCCCTGATGGCCAATGGATTGCATCTGCTTGTGAAGATGGTATGTTGAAAGGCAATAATTTGTGCTTCAGCATATTATCACATGACACTAATTAAGATTTCTGATTTTAGGTTTAGTAAAAGTGTGGGATGTACGAGTTGGTAAAGTTCTCCAGGAGTTTATGGAGCATACATCAGCAGTGACATGTGTGAAGTTCCACCCTCATGAGTTTCTGCTGGCAAGCTGTGGAGCTGATCGAACTGTCAACTTCTGGGATATGGAAAAGTTCCAGTTGGTGTCTAAATTTGATAAAGATAACACATCAATTAGGTATGTTTACCTTTTAAATATTTCATTTTATTTGCTTTATTTTTGAAATGTTGATTTACAGTATATTTGTATATGCAATAACAGCATGCAATATTTTGTAATATCATTTTTATTTTTTATTGTGAGAGTATTCATTGCTACTTATTTATGGTATTTTATGCTTGATTTATTTTAATACATTTCATCATTTGAACTTAGAAGTTTAGCTGCAGGTTTGAAAATTTTAAAATAATAAAATTTATGAAACCTGCAGTTCATACAGAAATATCAGTCAGTTAACTGAAATTCAAATGTGCATAATAATATAAATGTAGATTAGAACTTAAATCCTTTTCTAAATTAATTATGAAATTCCATTGTTTAGACACATGGTGTTTAGTGATGATGGTGCAACATTGCTTGGTTGTGCTAATGATGGCTTGCATGTTATTGGATGGGAGCCAGCCAGAGTGTTCGACACAGTTCATGGACATTGGGGTCAAATTCATGATATCACTGTTGCACAAACACAATTAGTAAGTTATTTTTTATAACTTCAGTTAAATTGGAGAAGCAGCAGCATATTTAATTCATAAATTACCATTTGCAGATAGCTGGATCATTCCATTCAACTTATGTGGTCTTATCAGTAGTTGATCTCAGTAAGGTTCACCCATTTGGTGGACCACCTCCAGTGTCATCACCACTTGTGAGGGATCTTTCACCTTTTCAAAAAGGTCACTCAGTGCGCAAAAGCTTTTCAAAAGAAAAACCACCAAAACAAGGTTAGTGATTGCATTATTGAGTTTTTAGACCTATAATCTAGTTGTAAAAGTAATTCAACATTAATGTTTATCACAGTTATGCATAGACCAACTCTCCTTGACGAAAAGACTGCTGAAGAATCTACATCAGGAACAGAAGCAGATGAGGATTCAGGTGCCGTTATACCCAATATTAATGACTACACTGAGATATTCCGACCTTCTAGAGCATGTGAGTAGATTACACAAAACCCAGCCCAACCACAAAATATGCTCAAGCAACATCACTATTACAAAAATCTCAAACATTGATTTGTTGTATTTTTTTAGTAACACGTACACCTCCGCCCGCAACCAGTTTGTCTTCAGAAGATTACTCAATAACAGGTGAAATTATAATATTTCATTAAGGGCGCCTTCAAATTAGTAGCAAAGTGCCGCGCTACTTTGTTATTCCATATAAATAAAAATGTGTAACAGCCGCGCTAAAGCCACGCCGCGGCCGCGCGTTATTTATTTATATGAAATAACAAAACAGCGCGGCGGCAGCGCTGCCGTCGCGCGGCACTTAGCCACTTATTTGAAGGCTAAGGGTGTAAATACTAACAAAAATAATATGTTCATAATTAGTAATTTTTTTTTGCATGTCTTGATCCAAATCAATCATATATTGCCATAGTTCAGGTTACATACCTATTTACCAAAATAGAACACATACAAAAAATAGCAAAAATTTTACAAGGATGGTACTTATTTTTGTAGATACCCACCTGTGAAAGCAGAGTTGAACAAAAAAAGATGTAGAAAGACACCATGTGTAAGAGTAGTAAGAAAAGTACAAAAAAAAAAAAAACACTTTTCAAACAAAAAGCATACAATAAACAGATCAAAATAATGATAAATGATATTTTATTTAGCAAATAGGTTCTCAAATTAATAAATTATATTACATACTTTGCAAGGTGTGCTGCCTCAACGAATATTTTCTAAAAGTCATTGTGGTTATTTTAAAAGGGTGTTTGCAGTTTGCAGTGGACACAGACACTCGACTAGTACATGATCGAGGTTGTCAACATGTGGAATGTAGACTCGGCTGTCACAGTACCGATTGTCGTTTGTACCAACAACCTATATTTTGCCATGTCTAAAGTAAATTATAAAAGCAAATGTGTATATTAATAATAAAAATAAATAAATAAAGAGCTATAGAAGAAAGTATATTAGTCAAGACTATCCACATATAAAAATATAAATTGGTTGGTTTGGTGCATGGGTAGCTGTAATAACACAACAGATGCTAAAAGGTGGCCTATGATCATTCATAGGCCACCTTTTAGCGTCTGTCTGTGTGTGTGTGTGTGTGACAGCTCATCATTCAGTACATAAATACCATCGATTGATGGCGATCGTGTAGGTGTTATGCCAACGTTACTTAGTTTACACAATTATACTAACGACCCGTCCCATCTTCGCACGGGTGCAATGGTGATATTAAATATATTATGCATGTATTTATGTATTATTATACATATAAACCTTCCTCTTGAATCACTATATCTATTAAAAACAACCGCATAAAAATCCGTTGCGTAAGTTTGTGTGAAGCGACTTTGTTTTTACTATGTAGTGATTAGTGACACTTTTTTTCACTTCACACTCCATAAACATTTTATTTCATCATCATATTAACTCATCATCTGCCTACGTAGGCGTGTATGAGGCAGGGAGGCCAGGATGTTGGCTTACCGACTCGAAATACTGTGATTAACGCCAAAATTCTGAAAAATTTACAAAAAAATAGATGTGTTAGCCCCCCGAAAAGTAACCCTAGATACGTCAATGGCGGCCTATATTTTACGCAACTATTTTAAGATCTGCTTGTGCTTCCGATCTAACCAGATGCAGTTGAATACTAGTATTTTATACGGACTACAGGATACCTTCACAACTGGGCAGGACTGATTCACTGGTTGTCAACTGTCAAAGTTTTACGAGGCAAAAAAAGGGTCTTGGTATAACAAAGCCTGCTTGACCGTCCCGCAGCAGTTGCTATTATTTATCTTCGGGCCATATCAATAGCTTGTAATGTTCTTGTATATGCTTCATAGTGCAAGAGCCAACAGAGAAGCCGGAACCGGTAGTGAACACTTGCCTGCGCGACCTCATGCTCGATGAGCCGGTGCCGCTGACACGACCGCTGCCGCAGCCGTCGCCGCCGCAGCGACAGCGCTCAGAGCACTACTCGCGCATCCCGACCTCCACTAAGGAACATTACGTTGTTGTGGAGAAAAAAACGGAAGGTTTCGCAAGTAGGTGTACATTTGCTACTGATCTTGCTGGTTGCTTTTTATAACTACGAATTTATGGTTGGGTTAAGCCAGAGTTCTTGCTTATATCTGATAACACCAATATTACCATAATATGGGCAACGAGAACTCGACGCTCGCTAAGCCGTCGCACCTATAGAAATGGCTTCAGCCTACACGCTCGATTCGACCCGATCTTCCCCTTCCTAATTTTTCAAATCCATAATACAATAAAAAGCAATTTTGAGATTAAAGGTCTCAAAATTGCATATTATACCGAGAGCGAAAGGGAGACTTACTGACTAAAAGTACAAGGTTAGGATAAATCTTTCGAACAATCCACACATTTAATGCCTTAATTTTAACCAGTTTTAGGTCCCAAAACATAGCCATGCTTCTTTTATGTTCGCAATTCTGTCCGACAAGCACTTTTTAACGAGTGAGAGCAAATAGCAAATAGGCTATACTCTGCCGCGTCATAACGGATACCGGTTTTATATTTGGTAAACGCCAGATACAGCAATAAAATACACCTTATCATATACAATAGCATCTTGCCTAATATCTTGCCCGAAAAACAAACTGCTAGAAAATTAAATGGATCACGATCCTGCTTGGGTCATGGGTCAGCTTCTGAAAGGAAGGCCCGGCCTCGGCACGATAAGCATCGAAGGAACGGGGTAGGTTTTTAGTCAGTAAGAGTCTGACACTATTTCCCGCTCCGCCCAAGGGCGAGATTCGTCATTGGATGATTTTACTTACCATAAAAAAAAAATGGATCACGATAGATGTCGATTCGAGACAGCTTTCTTTATCACCGTTTTTTTTTTTTAAAATTATGAATGTCAATAAATGTATACACGCTTTAGGAGTTGCGGATACCAGCCCGAAATACAAATACAATGTAAAGAGGGTCAATAACTACTATTGCTTTATCTGGTTCCTACCATAGATTACAATAGTAGATTATGGCAACATAATATTCATGAAATAAAGTTTTTAAGCATTAGGAATATGGTATACCGGGTTTAATTAATTAAATAATAACATAATATGCTATTTGCTTAATCAGGGGTGGCGGACAACACAAAAGAAAATAATACATTCACATCAGCGCAAACACTAAGAGATTACGCCGCCAGCCCGCTCACAGCAAACTCGCTTAATCGACATAACTCGTACAAAGAGACCAAGTCTACCACAGATTTGAGTGAGTGCCAAGTACCTATATTTGTTTGTTTTCCATATTTATCATGTTTATTTGTAAAATTAAAACAGCATGCTCTATTTTAGCTACCTCCAACCTCCGGCCAAGTAATAGCGATATTTCCTTGGGCCCGCCAACATTGGGACCTAGATCACTGTCCTTCACCAGAGCTCCTACTGAAGCCGCAAGGTATGACTTCATTCTGATAAAAATAGATAAAGTCTGATATTATTGTAAAATAAATGCAATTGTATGTGATTCCAGAAGAAGAGTGGAGTCTGGTGGTCGAGAACCCGTCACAGTGTCACGCAGTGTGGAGACGCCGGACGTAGACCCGGAGCCCGAGTTTGTACCGCACACGACTGACAGGCCCGTTGGCCTTGATCTCGATGAATTTTTACCCGTGAGTTGCGTAGATCTAGATTTATCACCGTCAGCCCAAATACTACAGATACATTTTTGTAACATTGAATTCACTTATTTTGTTGCAACATAACAAAAATGGGCATGTTCTTCGAATATTCGCTGGAGTTATGTAGATACACCATTACAGAAAGGTACTGACTTTGGCAAGTTTTTTTTATATCTTTCACAAGCATCCCCAGCAACGAGCCGACGATCAAAGATAATTCACTGCTTGATCGTACAAGCCTACGTCTTAACTGGACCAGTGCCTCTAGCACACGCAGCTAACTGCATGCGCGGGAATACGGTAGGCAAAAGCTCTATTATTCGGCGACTTGTGTCAACAATCCCCCGTGCCATGCAACTACGTCAAGCACCGTCGCAATTAAATTAATAGCCTATAATTGTGTTTTGTACGGTTGCAGCGCGGCCTGGCTGGCGGCGGCACGCGGCGCGGCGCTCGCGGCGGCGTGGAGCCCAGCGAGCAGGAGGTGCTGGGCGTCATGATGCGCGGCCACGACTCCATGATGGCCGTACTCACTGCCAGGCAGCGCGCCTTACAGGTAGCTTATACAAGCGGAAACGAAAATCTACATGAGATACAGCAGCAGTGATGCATTTTTGTACCCTATCGGTTTGACCTTGCTCTACACATACACACTATCATAACTCAAACAAATAATTCGAGACGAGTAGTGTTTGTCGTATTTTTTTTAGCTTTGTTACACTATTACTTCTGTATCGTGCGTGCGTTCACAAATATGTATGGCGATACGCAGCGCAATAGCTAAGTGGTCAACCACTGCGCCATCAAATTGGAGGCAACTGCGCTCGACTCTTGCTTTCTTAGTCGCCCGCACATCGTCAGCATTTGTGTCGTCAACTATCGGATCTACAACATCATAACCCACATGTAATGTTTTATATTAAACTAGCTTTTTCCCGCGGCATCGCTCCCGTCAACTGCCTATTCTACTCTACAATACTCTACCCTACCCTACCCT
This sequence comes from Leucania comma, assembly GCA_958295575.1. Taxonomy (NCBI): domain Eukaryota; kingdom Metazoa; phylum Arthropoda; class Insecta; order Lepidoptera; family Noctuidae; genus Leucania; species Leucania comma. The sequence goes on from OY282468.1 coordinate 13,719,679, forward strand.
AAGAGAGAATAACAAACATAACAAAAAAAGAATTAGCGAAATCGGTCCAGCCGTTCTCGAGATTTGCGCTTAGCAACATAGAGTATGCCATTCTTTTTTATTATATTAAAGATGAAACACTGATTAAATGCAGGCCGCGTGTCGTATCCTAAGTTCGCCATTGTATCAAATTTCTGAAAATACGTTGTTGATACAACGTAAATAAATAATAAAATACTGAAATCAACTAGCGACACAATAAACTCAACCTCCAATGGCTATTGGTGCCCAGTAGTGTAGTTAATTAGAGGTTCCCATTTGACTTCAAACTTTGTTTTTGTATGTTTTCAGATCTTTCATTCCGTCCGAGTAAATAAAAGTCTGAGATCTGCATTAGAATCTGTAATCGCTCTCGAAGATACGTCCGTCATACTCGACATTCTTAATGTTATGGCACATAGACCGTAAGTGATGTAAATATTAATAAAAAAAAAAAAACTAAATCAATGTATGATTCAATAACAGTGATAGTTTAATATTGCTGTTATTTATTTTGTTTCAGATCATTGTGGAATTTAGATATCTGCCTTTTAATGTTACCCAAGATATATGAGCTGTTGCAGAGCAAATATGAATCGTATGTATAGTGTTGTACTTATCACTTTATCAGGATGACTTTTCCAAGAGGGTGTATCATGGCCAAATCCGAAACTAAGATGAATACCAAGAAATGCTCGGCCTCGATTATGATGAAAACTAAAAAGGCTTTCTATACACCGTCAAATTTTGATCGTTTTAACCCCTTGAACCGGTGGTTTAACTAACAAAATACTATTCATCAAAAGCTGGCGCTGCATTCTAACTCTTAAAACAAAAAAAATTGCAAGTGATAAGATAATACTCGCAAAATTCGTAAAATCAGTAGTACCGCCACGAGTTACCTACGGGCGCGTTGCGTGCGCACTAACTACCTACAGGTCAATGACTCGCCGGCTCAGCTGATCAAAAACAAATTAAATAATTCCTAATTTTCTTTCATAAGTACCTTTACGGGCTAGAACCGTCATAATTGCTTTGTGCCTAGGTTTCGGTACATAACTCATACAAATAAATCCCTACCTACAGGCCTGCTAGTTACGGCGTATTTAAAAATGTGGAATCGTTTTTTTTTTTATGATTTAAAGAAACAAAAAGTTCTAATTACATGATTTAAAAAAAAGTTCTGTTATACCTTTGATTTATTTAACACTTAACCACACATAGGTAATGGATTGTTCATTATTACGTGTCGGTTGGCGACCGCGGCCCTGGGTGTGAAGGTGTCCGGAAAAGTCCGTGATCTAACAAACACTGCTTAGCACCACAATTGTTTCTCCAGAGGGAATTTGTGGGTTGGGTTAGCAAAGATTCCAAGTGAATTGGTTCGCTGTAGGCGCCGAGCCGCCTGCGCATCCAAACCCGCGATTGTGGTAAATAGCACCATGGCAACGAACTCCAGGTTGAAGTACAGATTATTTTGCGTTATTACACGAGACGCCATTGTACTTAAACTTTCACACGACAACAAGCCGTGCACCGATAATGTCTTAAAAAAACTAAAAAATTATTCCATGACGCGCAGCGGGGCGCGTGGGGTGCGCGCCTGCTGCATTGCCAATCAAATGGCGTTTGGGGGCGGTGTTTGCTCCAGGATCGGCAAATTTTTGTAGTTACGTTGATTGGAGCGTGCGCAACATTGTAGTGAATACCGAATGGTGCCTACTAATGGTTCGCATTATTTATTATATAATAATAATAATATTCCACAACTATCACACAACGCCGTCTAGTCCCAAGCTAAGCAGAGCTTGTGTTATGGGTACCAGACAGCTGATAAACATACTTATATATTTCTAAATACATACATGTTATAGATAAATAACACCCAGACACAGAACAAATGATCGTGCTCATCACACAAACATTTGTCCTGGGTGGGAATCGAACCCACGACCTCCGGCATAGCAGTCAGGGCCACTAACTACTAGACCAACAGGCCAGTCATTAATGTAGACAATTTAAAATAATTTATTCAAGACAATTTGCATAAATAATGTAGACAAAATCTTCTGCCAAACTGCAGCACAGTTTGTCGGCAGTGTTCTTGTGAAATCATCTTTAGTAACTAATTGACAAAGATCACATTAAACATAAAATTTTATTTTAATATTTCTTATGGGCACTCGCCCGCCAGGCCAGCATAAGCAGCATTTGCCCACCCGCGCTTGAAGGAGACAGGCAACCCAGCGCGAGCGGGACACGGCGGCCGTCCGATCGACGACAGCACACCGGCACGCGCATGGTACTAGACCGGCCGGCAAGCGCCTCGTAGATTACATAACTGACGTAATCTACGAGTTGAATTATTACAAAATGTCCCAATAGTTACCGTATATCGCTACTTCCTACAATTTTAATCTTATTAAACTCTGAAGCCCCAAGAGGACACCGGTGTCCGCACATCTATTGTCTTTCAATTGTGTCTCTAATTACGGTATTCAAAAGGTACGGTAATGGTACGGTAATCACTATTTTTTGTCAAAAAATTAAAAGCGGTCAACCCGAGATACATTTTCATACAGCCGCTCTTACGTAATTATGATGTTACACATCTTTCTCCAAAACTTTAGATACATAGATAATTATCTTGTGGACATTACTTAGGTTTCTATAAAAATCAAAACAAATTTGTGTAAAACTAATCCAGTAACAGTAACCTCTGAAAATCTGCTATTTTAAGTAGACTTTGGCCTTCCATAATGTACTCATATATTAAAAATGTAAAAAAGTACGTCTACAGAAGCCTTGTACGTTTAAACGAGATTCTCGCCAATTTTTCTCAAAAACTTTTAAGGGTTTAAAAAAAAAACACGTATTTCCTGGAACAAGTTTTGTGAAATATTCGAGTAAATCTCGGAATTACCGAATGCCAACAGTTTTCAGGCATTATCTCTCGTTTTGCGTTGCCTCTTCATCAAATACCGCGTTGGATTACGTTATATGAAGCAACAAGCTTTTAAACCAAACTCGACGTTGACGATAGGCGAGGCCCCAAATGTTGATTTTCCATTCGACAGTGAAGATGTCGAATGGGAAGTCAACATTCATGGAGTATTGATTTTTCAAAAATCGTATGATGTAGTTCTTTTTTCATTACAATCGTCTACTTAATTATTATATCACTGGTATTGCATGGATTTGATATTCCTCATAGTTTCGGATTCAGCCATCCACGCCCACTTGAAAAATCACTCTGTATACATTATATTTTTTGGTATACAATATTTTATGACTGTTGTTATTTGTATTACAGATATATGCAGTGTGGTTGCAATGCATTAAGGCTCATAGTGCGTAACTTCTCATCAGTGGTGAGAGCTAACGTAAGCGCTCCAGTGCGAACATTGGGTGTAGACATTCCTCGTGAGGAGCGGTATTCTAAATGCATGCAGATACATCGACTACTGCTCGACGTACGGGCTTTTTTGCTCAAGCGGCAAACACTTCAGGGACGCCTTGGAGCTGCTTTCCGAGATCTTCATAACCTGATGCAACAGGGACTTGACTGACACATTATTATTTTTAGGACCACACGATGACAAATGTCAGAAGTAATGCAATAACTGACAAACTAACCATTTCCATCAATATTTTATAGATTTAATTTTCATGAAATATTATCACTGTTGACATAAGCTGATTTAGAACTTACCATTTGAAATTCATACATAGAGCTACTTATATATTTATTAACATTAAAGGATAATGATAGGAAGATTTTGTTTTAATGGCCAAAGAATTCTTTACGTATCACATTTTTATAACAATAGTAGCTTTTTGCTGCTACTTTGTTCCCATGGGCTATCTCGCAGATATCTTGCACATTTCTATTATAAAAAGTTGTGTCCGTATTCCAAGCGGAAAAGTGTCGAATGTCTTAATTTCAGTTTAGCAGATATTTAGTGTATGCCGTCCAGTAAATGTGTATGGTAAGTACAAATTTATGTATCCAGCCATTCAGCAGATATTCAACAAAAACTGTTTCCGCCAGGACTACGTATTTCCAGCGGCACTTTTTTTTCTATGGACATACAAGAAAACAAATAGATACAATAATTAGTGTGTAACGAAAGGTAAATATGTATGTATAAATGAAATTTGTGTGTCTTATAATTATGAAGATATTCAAGTTTCCGCTGCGGTGACGTTTGCCAATTTGATGAAAATCACATAAAACGGTTTAGTACAAAGTTGTAATTTTTACGCACGTTGCTTTGAATTTGTGTGTAATAACAGAATTTTTAAAAAAACTTCCGTTCAGAAGATATACAAGTAAACGCAAAATAAGGTTATTAGGTCAAAGATCTTTACTTGTAAGGCTCTACAATGTCCTGCAAAGTTTCATGTATGTGCGCTGAGTAATTACTGAGAGACTGGACCACTATTTCAATTTTATTAATTCAACTACTCATATATGAAATTTCAGCTCATTACACTAAATAATTAAAGAGATTGCCCAAGTCCTGGAAGCTTGCCAACGTGCAACCGGTGCCCAAGAAGGGCAGTCGTGCCGATCTTCCCAACTATCAGCCGATTTCGGTAACCTCAATACTCTGCAAGATTATGGAGCGTATATTGAACTCGCGCCTCATGGCATACCTCCAAGGCAACGATCTCCTCAGTGACCGACAGTACGGGTTTCGCCGCAATCGGTCTACTGGGGACCTACTTGTGTATGCCACCCACTTGTGGGGTGAGGCCCTCGAGAGGAATGGGGAAGCGATAGCCGTTTCCTTAGACATCTCTAAGGCATTCGACAGGGTTTGGCACGCTAGCCTTTGGAGTAAGCTTCCAGCGTACGGCATTTCCCCTGATCTAATTAACTGGGTAAAAGACTTCCTGAGTGAACGGTCTCCGATTTGTTGTCGATGGATGCTCATCAGAGCCCATGAAGACTAATGCCGGGGTTCCTCAGGGGTCTGTTCTCTCTGCAACTCTGTTCCTGCTGCATATCAACGATCTGCTGATGCCCGGTATCTATGGGTATGCAGATGATAGCACAGTTGAGAGATACTTGCCAGGTGCTCGGGCTAGTAAGGAGCTAATCCAGTCTGAAAGAGAGGCTATGGTAGAGCGTACGAATGTCTCACTTCAGGCGGTCTCCAAGTGGGGTGAAGCCAATCTGGTGGGATTTAACGCCGCCAAAATACAAGCGTGTCTGTTCACCGCCAAAAGGAGCCCGTTCACCTTGGCTCCTGCTTTTCGAAATGTATCCCTGGAGTGCACTGACCGCCTTCAGCTTTTGGGAGGTGAAATTTCCTCCGACCTTAACTTTGGGCGGATCATTGAACCCAAAGCTAAGGTAGCAGTAGCTAGGAAACTCGGCGTTCATTCAAAGGTTCGACGGTACTTCACACCAGGGCAGCTTCTAATGTTATATAAAGCACAGGTCCGGTCGTGTGTGGAGTACTGCAGCCACTTATGGGCTGGTACTGTAAAATACCACCTAGCGGCTTTGGACTCGGTGGAAAGGCGTGCGAAGAGGCTAATTGGTGATCCAGATTTGGTGAAGTCCAATCTTCAAAGCCTTGAGCACAGGCGTAGATTAGCCAGCCTTTCCGTTTTTTACAGGATGCATTTTGGAGAGTGTGCGCGGGAACTGCATGACTTAATTCCGCCATCTCCGTTCTACTATCGGACAACCCGACGTACGGCGAATATCCACCCCTACGTTGTTGAAACCTCTACGGTCCGGACTAAGCGTTTTGCTTCGTCGTTTATACCGCGTACATCGAGGGACTGGAACAGTTTGCCTGCTGCGGTCTTCCCGTCCGATTATTATTTAGGTGTTTTCAAGGCTAGAGTGAATAGGCTCTTAATTAACTAGTGCGCTTCACCATCAACGATTGCATCACTGCTTACCATCAGGTGGGATCGCAGTCAAGCACTAGTTTATATTTAAATAAAAAAATAAATAAAGATAAAATAAAAATACCACAACAACTAAAAAACGTGGATAAACCGACCAAGTTGGAATGGGTACAGAAAAGCGGCCGTGCAGTACATAGACCTAGTGTTCTAATGCCCCATTTACACGTGGGCCTAGCCCCGGCCAGCGTTCTAAGTACCTGTTCTCCACAAACGCTTGGTTGCCATTTACACGCTGGTCACTCTGTCTGTTATGAACAGGCAAGCGCGGCAGATGTTTGACCACGTCTACCATGCTGTGTCGGTTTTTACTTTACCCTTGACATTTTTTTTACCAACTTCAAAAAGGAGATTATAATAAGTTCGACTGTACGTTTTTATGTATGTTCTCCAATCTCTCGGTCAAATCTGAACGAACGAACGAACGTGCGTACGTGTAGGTATTCCTACTTCCGAATTGGTTTTATAGAAATAGGTATTACTATAATCTGATAATGAAAATCGACGATATGGAACGAAATTCCTCATAGGATAATAGCAGCTGATCATAGAAAGGTGTCACGGAAACTCTGTAATAATAAACGTGTGAAACCCATATTTGTGTGTAGGTATAAAATATAAAAAAATATAAATCCTAACTAGCCATGTCAAAAAGCCATTTAAATAGTGCAAAATAACTTTAATTTTAAAATAATTTAAATATCGAAGAAACAAAACAAACCACCAACTTTCGACGGTAAAGTTATTTTTTTTTTTATTTTTATTTAATCATTTGTATCAGAACATAATTCCATATAAAAGTGTTAGTAAAACTTACAACTATGTTAGTACCATTATGCTTACTTATTCTACACAGTCAATAATTCTTTTATATATTTTTCATTTATTTAATATTAAAAAGGACACCACCCGAACTGTGAACCTTATTCCAGTGCCTCACAATAGGACACTCAACCCTCTCTATTATGGTGTTTAGAAGGCCGTTGGAGCTGCCTCGCACACGACGCATCAGGGAGGCCACTCTCTTGCGCACAATTGTTCTAAAGCAATCGGTGTTGGCCTCTGCAAACATCCCCGACGCACTACAGTGACGCGGCAGCCCCATCAGCATCCTAAACCCATTATTGTAGAGGACCCGCAGGGCACTGAAAGCCTTCTGCGTATAGCGGACCCACAAGCTGCAGGTGTACAGAATCTGGCAGTACGCCTTAAACAGAGTGATTTTAACATTTTTTGTGCACCTTGCAAACCTGCGCGCCAGCATTTTGCATCGCACTGCCAATGCCCTACGTTCCCTCTCAACATCCATCATCATCAGTGACCCAATGCCCCAGGTACTTGAACTTGGTGACTCTGCTCACCGGGATTCCTCCAAGTGTAACCGGTGGAATAATAGTGGGAGTTTTATTGCCTGCCTTAAACACAAGCAGTTCACTCTTTTTGGAGTTGTACCTGAGGCCATGTGACACTGCGTACCTCTCACAAATGCCTAAGAGTATGTTGAGGGCTTTAACAGATGGGCTCAGGAGGACCATATCGTCGGCGTAACTAATGTTGTTCATACAAGAACCATCTATTGAGCAGCCGACATCAGCCCTGCTGAGCTCAACTATCAGTCCATACACGTACAGATTGAAGAGCCGTGGTGACGTCAGGCCTCCCTGTCTCACCCCACACTCCAACCTATACGATGTGGACAATGAGCCCGCCCACTTCACATTATTAGTTTGGTTGTCATACCAATATTTCAATATGTTGATCATGTCCCTGGGTGTGCTGGTTTCTTCCTGAAGCTTATAATTTTACATTTTACGCTATTTGATTTTTTCGTATTATAATGTTTTCATTCATCATTTTGACCAACTAAGTACTCATGATCAATTTATGGTCGTACAATTGCGTAGCACAAGCAAAAAAATTATCCTATCGGCGCGAGCTCTCGAGTGACACTGAACGCGGGCCAACGTGTAATATTTCTTAGGTCAATGGTGTAAACGCGTCACAATTTCACAAACGCCGGCCGCCAGCTCCTTTGATCTGTGTCCAAAAACCGAAACTAGCCCGGATCGGCGCCAGCACACGCCATTCATGCCATTTCGTCACCAAGACCCCATTTACACGTGGGCCAGGAATGGCGAATGGCCGAGGCTCGGCCCACATGGAAACGTACCATAAAATTTCCAGTATAATATCTTTTTTTTTTTAATTCTTAGGACGTTACTTTAATACAGTAAATAATATAATATAATACCAAGTAATAAACTAATCTAGTTTTAAATCTCATAAACTATTTACATTATCTATATAAAATACTAATTAAAACTATATATATACTTAAACTTACTCCTAACTAAAAAATGGCGTCAAAAAACTCATCCGCATCGCTGTCGACTGGAAGTGTGCCCAAAAGGCTGGCAGCATTGCCACGTTGAATGGCAATGCTTAATCTCTGATCGAGGTAAAAGCCAGCCCTTGGGTCACGCGAAGTGTCAACTAAACGTTTGAAGAGATCTCTAAAAAGCGCATGAGCACTCGATCCCCACGGCCCAACTGCGTCGTGTTATAGAAATATCTATAGCATGTCACACAATACACAGCAGCGCAGCGCCGCACCGGATTTTCACGAGGTGGAAGAGTGATGTTGGAGTGGTAACAGTGGGAAAATTATATTAACAGACTGTCCAATGCTAATCGGGCGCTGCTGCGACATGACAACGTTGCGGCGCCGCATCGCTCGTATGCCCGCCGATACGATGAAAACTATGGTTTGGCACCGCAACGCATCATGGGCTCAGGTGCTGCGGTGTTTTTTTTTTTACAAAATTCATCCCTCATGATGAAATGGGGATTAAAAAATGGAATGCAGAAACCTTCATGAGGATGTAGCCGCTGGCAGAAGTTTATAAAATAGGTATATTATGGGTGAGGACTAATTCAAACAAAATACTTAGAAAGAAGTACATGTATTGTATTCAAGTTCCTATTAACATAGTTTATTATATCACTTGTTATACTAATATTATTTACAGATTACTTATTTGATGGACTTTATTATTTCTTCCTCTTAATATCTGTCAGTTCACTGATTGGATTTGGGTTTGGTCTTTTCATTTTATTAAACTTTTCCATTTTCTTAGCTAAAATATCATCTGAAACATCTTTAACCATTTCACCACTACATTCTTCAACTTTAACTGCATTTTCCAACTCCATAAGCCTTTCAATTTCTGGGTTCATACCTTTGAATGATAGTCTACCATCAAGCATTGTTTCACAAAATATAAAGCTTGACTCTGATATAAAGTTACCTGAAGCGCTTCGCATTTCATTGGTAATTATATTAGAATATAAACTGCCATGGTCTTGAGTGTTTTCCAATTCTTTTTCTATCCTCTCTCTCGTTTTTTTCATGAATTTCATATCCAGTACAGATTTAGGTAATTGTAATTTTTTTGTTAAACCAGCCATAATTATTACCACGAGAGCTAATAATATAATACAATGGAATAGTTTTGAGAACCAAAATAACCTAAAAGAATTCCTTCAAATTAGACTGCTGTTAACTTAGAGACTACACTTATGCCTCTTTATCTCTGTGTGAAGCAACAAATTTTTCTCAATTTTGTTGTTAATTAATTTAATTTAAAACACTTCACCACGTTCACCACACGAAATTTATAATCAATATTAAATATTTCCTGTGGGCTGCCTGCCTACTGTCATAATAGTGTCAATGTCAAATTGTCAATACAGTCGTCGCGTTCCGAATTACGACGGTCATGTTCAACACCATCTTGAGCCGGGTAAAGACTGTTGTAATGTAACATGCAATGAAATAATTTGGCGTCCACCTTCTTGTCGCAATGTATTCTACAATGTATTAGAATTGCCATAGTGAGAACCTTTTGCGCGCGCAAATTAAGCATTTCAACTAGATACATACTCAGTCTGTTTGTGCGTACGCTGCGTCCATACTTATGAAATGCTCCTTTCATGTTAAGTTACAGCAGTCTGTACCTCTACCATGAGTTTTAAGCAATAGTATTCGTCGCTACTCGATATCGACGCCGTAAATTTTTTGTATGGCAAATTTTGCAGTGCCTCTAGCGGTCACTTGTAGAACTAAAATCGGTAGTATGAGTCATCAAGTACAAAACCTATCGAATAGGAACTCGCTAGCGACTAAAGCTTTTAGCAGTTTCCTATAGAAAATCGGTACCATGAGTTACAAATTTGACAGGTGCTATCGAAACAAACCGTTACTACAGTAGTAAAGTAACTCACTTGCATATTGAAGGGTGAAAGTGTTGTGAAAGGGTCGCGTAAAACAATATTTTATTTATTTGTGCATAAATATGTCCGATAAAACTTATTTAACGTGGAATATGTTAGGCACGGCTTCATATAAAGACGAATGACGCGTCAAAGGAAATTTCCAAACTACTATACGAAAGGTCTTGATTATATTAGTGAATACTTACACATATTAGTGAAAATAATTTCACCAAACAATATAGGTAGGCTCAGTAAAGAAGCTTTCGAACATTTATGTGGTAGAAGGTCATATAGGATTTGAAATCTACAATATTAGAAACACTTGAATTGAAGATAAATTAGAAGTAAGATAGAAAAACTGTAAACTTATTTGTACACGCATTTCATAAGATAAATAATCACTGTTTACGTTTCATGTGCACTGTAATTCCATTTTTTTCCATTTAAAATTCACAACAATTCACAACATCACTGAACCATCAAAACATTTGTACAATAATTACATTTTCAATAGGCCGGGTTATAGAGAGAATCGGTGTTTCAAATTGGTAGGGTTTAAGGTATATCTACCTTACTCTGTCTTTTACTGTAGCTAGAAAGAGAGCAAACATAAGTATGAAGTTAGCTACGGTGCGGTTTTACCGTATAAACTATCGAGTAGTCGCTAGCGAGTCCGTACGACTCATGGTACGACTTTAATAGTAAACTATTCGATGCGCGTTTATTCGATATCGACTGCGGTAAGATGGTTTCGTTTTTCGATAGTAACTCATGGTAAGGGTATTGTACCCGGTTTTACAATGCACTCGTTCTGTCGAGTAAATATCTAATATTAAGGAAACCTATCGAAAAAACCTATCCTGCCGATATAATCGTAATACAGAACGCGGTGAATTGACATCGACAGCCACAAGTTGTCAGATACGTAGTATCTCTCTGTAATCTGTGGTTGTCAGTGTCATCTGTCACAATGACAATTTCACAGACAATTTTCAAAAGTTGAAGTTGAATTTTAGTGGACCCATTAATGAAGAGTTGAAAAGCGCGGGAAACTTTGAGCGGATCGGTGCATTTTTTCTTGTTAAAAATTTCAATTTTATTTTTTTTCTATTTAAGGATCAGTTTTGTATTATATTGTAAATTATATTAATATTTAGTGTACATATATTAGTTTTAGTGTATAGTTTGCCGATTTCGGTAAGTTTTTTGATATTTTTCAATGAACGAGCCGCCTGACTTGGCGGACCCGGGGGTCTTTGTACCCCCGGCTACAAATTTTGTAACAGTTCCTTCGTCAACGTTATCGAATGAATCTGGAATGGAGACGGATGGTTCTAATGTTCAACGTGGTCTTAAAAGGAATAGACTGCATAAAATATGCAGAGTCTGTAATAAAAAAAAAAGGAAGCACAGTCAGGCGGTTGATGGTAAGACAGGATGTTGTTGTGCTAGTACAGAGAGTGAAAATAGTGACTCTGCCCCTGTTGTTAACACCTCACTCAACACTGTCACACCGACTAGTGGTCCGAGTCCCAAGGTTTCAGAATCTGGTATCGCTAGAAATAAATATGAGGTCTCTGACATCGGCCCTTATATAGTACACATCATTAAAGAGATTAAATCACCCAACGATAATACCACCTTACACCCGGTCACATTTGGCAAGTTTTTAAAGAGCCATGCCATTCAAAACATTGTAGATGGATCTCTTAAGAGGATAGGCAGGAATAGAATTTGTTTAGCATTCTCAAACTTTAACAATGCTAATTCATTTATTTACAATCCAGAGTTACCAAAAAGCAATTTAAAAGCATTTATACCGAGTTTCCACATAACAAGAATGGGCCTTATACGTGGTGTTCCAGCTGATTGGTCGCCTGAAGAAATAATTGAAAATGCTTCAGTGCCGGATAATTGTGGAAAAATACTTAAAGTTAGGAGAATAAATTACAAAACTGTTGTAGAAGGTTCACCTGTCTGGAAACCAACGCAGAACGTTGTGGTAACGATTGACGGTCAGGTTCTTCCTCCACGAATATTTATGTGTTACAACTCACTACCTGTAGAGCTGTATGTGTTTCCCACTATCCAGTGTTACAATTGCTGTCGTTTTGGGCATACCAAAATTCAATGTAGGTCCAAACCTAAATGTTACAAGTGTGGCCAGGAACATACTGGTGATACTTGTAATGTTGAAGACGAAAATCTATCTTGCTGTCATTGCTCTGGCAAACATTTCGCTACCTCAAAAATATGCCCTGAATTTTTACGGCAAAAGGAGATTAAAACTGTTATGGCTGAAAAATGTATTTCATATGGTGAAGTTACTAAATTGATTGCACCTATTTCTAAATCGTACGCAAATGTAACTAGCTCTCCTGTTACTACTCACGCTCATCCAAACTCTTCTAATACACAATATTCTCTTTCACAAAGCTCTAATAAAAAAACAGTTTACATACAACGTCGGCCTCCTTCTAAACCAGGTAAAGGGTACGACCGAGAAAAACACCAAAAGATTGTTAATGAATATAACTTACCGAGCCCACAAAACGGCTGTGCCTTAAATACAAATACAACAACTACAATGATGTCAATGTCAGAAATAATACAAACTCTCATTCAAACCCTTACTCAATATAACATAGAAATACCGTCCAACGTTGCCCCTTTAGTCAATATCTATAAAAAACCTGCTGTTAATAATGTCAGTACAAATTCAGAACATACTACAATGGAACTGTAGAAGTGCAGTTTCAAAAAAAAATGAAATCATTTACTTGTTAAATAAGTATAATGCTTCTTTGTTTGCAATTTCGGAAACCTGGTTAAAACCAGACTCGATTTTCAAAATCAATGGCTTTTCTTGCCTCAGAGATGATAGGTCTGATGGGTACGGTGGGGCCGCTATACTCATCAGAAATACTGTCTCTTACTGTCCTCTATCCCTTCCTGTATATAATGATTTTTCTGTGGTAGCTGCACAGATTAATAATACTTGTGTTGTCTCTATATACATTCCTTCTCCTTCTTTGTCAACTCTTCAACAATTCAACAATCTTGTATCTATTCTTCCTCGTCCTTTCTTAATTTTAGGTGACTTCAATTGTCACCATATTTCTTGGGGGTGTACTATTTCATCATATTGTGGTAACATATTATTAGATATATTTGACCAACATAATATTTGTCTATTAAATTCCGGGTCTCCCACTCGACATACAGGGCCAAAAGAAAACTTAAGCGCAATAGATCTTTCCATCTGTACTCCTAATTTATCTTCATCTCTTTTATGGTGCACTTTGCCATCTTCTTATGGAAGCGACCACTTTCCAATTCATATATCTCCTACACATCCTTGCAGGTCTCCTAGTCTGCCGAGGCAACCACGGTTAAAATATAAACTTGGTGAGGATGGGTTATGGGATAAATTTAAAACTCTTGTAGAAAGTAAGCTTTCTAATTTACAAAATAATTTATTAGAGGATCCTATTGATTGTAATAATAATTTCACAAACGCACTTATACAAGCTGCAGATGAAACTTTTCCTTTAAAGAATTCAGCCAATGGTCGTATTCCTTCCCCTCCTTGGTGGGATAAGGAATGTTCCCAAGTAGTGAAAGTCAGAAAGAAAGCCGAAAAAAATTACAAAAATAACATGACAGAAAGTAATTTCAAAATTTTATGTGATGCTATGGAGAAAGCACGAAAATTATTCAAAGAAAAAAAAATTGAAGGATGGAAAAAGTTTTGCCTTTCGATCTCTCCTAATGTCAGCGCGTCTATTGTCTGGCAAAATATCAGAAAATTTAGAAACGGAGTTACACTTTCTAATGTTTCTAGCATTCCACCAAATTTAAGAAACTCTTTCCTTAATCGCCTAGCTCCACCAACGGTTCCAGAGCAAGATATTATTTATGATAACATTCCTCCTTCTATCTCTCATAACCAAAGTCTACTAAATTCTCCTTTCACAATGCAGGAGTTACAGGGCGTTCTATCCTCAGTTAAAGATTCCGCTCCAGGTGAAGACGGTATTCCTTACTCATTCCTAGCTAATTTAAATAAATCTTCACTTGAACTGTACTTGGACCTAATTAACAAAGTTATGTTATCAGGTAATATCCCTCCATCATGGAAATCTCAATCTATTATTCCTATTTTGAAACCAGGTAAAACACCATTAGAACCTTCATCTTACCGCCCAATAGCTTTGTCGCCCGTAATTGCAAAAGTAGCTGAAAATTTAGTTAAAAACCGCCTTGAATGGATTATTGAAAACCGTGGAATTATACCAGAGTCTCAGTTTGGATTTAGGAAAGGCAAAAGTACATTGGATAGTGTGGCTACATTGGTAACAGATATAAGAGTTGCGTTTTCACGAAATCAATCGGTACTTGCAGTATTTTTAGATCTCGAATCAGCGTATGACAGTGTCCTCCTGAATGTTCTTAAAAAAAAATTAGAGATGCTTCACATTCCTGAAATGTTGTGTCGTTTTATAATTAACCTCCTCTCAGGCAGGAAAATTAACTTAGATCAAACACAGGATGACAGTAGGCTGGTATGGAAAGGACTCCCACAGGGTTCAGTACTCAGCCCTATATTATTTAATTTGTATACGTTTGATTTGGCTTCCTCACTTCAAAATTCAACAAGCATCCTACAATATGCAGATGACTTAGTTTTGTACGCTACGGGAAGTTCATCAAATTCTCTTTGTACTCTGCTATCTAACTCTCTTGTTGGTTTAAGAATTTGGATGGACAAAAATGGCCTGAACATATCAGCGAGTAAGAGTTCTTTAGTCTTATTTACTCGCCAACGTATTCAACCTCCGATATCTGTAGAGTATGACAATAATAAAATACCAGTTAAAAATCAAGCCAAGTTTTTGGGAATCGTTTTGGATTCTAAACTTTCAGGTATTCCTCACTGCGATTATGTTCTAAACAAATGTCAAAAACTTCTAAATTTGATGAGATGTCTATCAGGTGTTTGGTGGGGTGCGCATCCGTTTTCCTTAAAGCTTCTTTACAATGCTTTAGTTCGAAGTGTTCTTGATTATGGAATCTTCTTATTGGAGCCTTGTAACGTAGCTGCCCTTGGGAAACTGGATTCCATCCAATCAAGGGCCTTGAGAATAATCACAGGAGCCATGAAATCTAGTCCCATTAACGCATTACAAATTGAGTGTAATGAACCTCCACTTAGTCTAAGACGTCAATTTTTAGCGGACCGATTGTTCTTTCGTGTTTTACAGTTTACAAATAGCCTTTTAATTCAAAAACTTCAAATGCTTGCTGATCTCATTGACTCGTCAAATTATTGGAATCACAAATCTATTCCTTGTTTAGTTAAAAGTTATATCCGATTTAAATCATTTAATGCACCGACACACCGGTCTCCAAAACTTGATTTGTTTAACATTGAATACGAAGCCTTGACTAACACTCCATCTGTTAAGTACATTGCAGATATTGATAAAAATAACGCTAATACACATTTTAATTCTATCGTTCAACAAAATTGGCCTGAGCGGCATCATATTTTCACTGATGCTTCCAAACATAAATCTAATGATTGTGTGGGGGTAGGAATATATCACGCGCAGTACAATATTGTCCAGAAAGTAAAGTGCCCACCTGAAGCAACTGTTTTTACTGGTGAATGTCTTGGTATCCTTAAAGCTGTAGAATATATTTTACTTTTAAAGCTTAGAAATAGTTTAATTTTAACTGATTCCATGAGTGCCCTTCAGGCGCTCTTAAGATATCCTTTTAAGTCTAAAACACCGTCTCCTCTTATAACACATATTAGGAGAAAACTTTTTGACTGTGTTGTGAAGGGCTTTTCTGTTGTTTTTGTCTGGATACCAAGTCATTGTGGTATAAAAGGTAACGAAAAAGCTGATAGACTTGCTAATGAGGCTGTGGTGTGTGGGGATACTGTTCCATTCAAAAATTATACTCAAGACTTGGCTACTCTTCCTAGACATTATCTTAGGGATTCCTGGGATAGAGTTTGGGCAGAAAGTAGCCGTTCAAAAGGAAAATACTACTTTAGCATACAGTCAGAAATTCCATGTAAACCTTGGTTCTCTGTCCTCAAACTTGGCAAAATTGCGACAACCATTTTAATAAGAATGCGTTTAGGTCATACTACTTGCCCAGCGCACCTTGCACGCTTCCGTATTATAGATAGTCCTCAATGTGAATGTGGACATGACTTTGGGGATCTGAACCATATATTCTTTTCCTGCCCGATTCATGACCGTACTTCCTTTTTAAATTGTTTGATATCCCTCCGTGTCCCTTTCCCTACATCAGTGAAAACTCTTCTTTTTTCTTTCAACCCCTCCATATATAGTGTTCTTTCTGATTATATTTATGACAACAATATCCGTTTGTAAAATGTATAAATATTTATTAGTATTTTAATAGATTTTTGTCCCTTTTATTTACGTAATATTTTCAATAACTAAATATACAATAGGTTTTTTACACATTCCTGATCCTATATCCATGTTATTCCAAATTCCGTTAATTTTCGCATTATAATTATGTTTCCCTACCTTCCTCTTCAAACCCCGTCCAAAATAAACATCAAAACAACTTGACACTGGCGGATGCACAAGAGTGCCAGCCATAATCTCCTGTCGATGGATTGGAGAAAAAAAAAAAAAAAAAATGAAGAGTTGAAGTTGAATTTTAGTGGACAATTACTATCTGTCACAACATTGAAAGCATGTTTTTAAATGTGAAGTTAATATTTAATTTGTAGTTTTAATTAAGAACACAGCATACGGTCTGATTTTCGCAAGAATCATGCAGCTTTCCGAAATAGATAATGTTAAGATCTACAACCTCAGCGTTGGAAAGTCGCTTCCTGATGTAAATGTGTTTTTATTGTTAATAACCTAATAGGGTTGAATATTAATATATACTCACTTATTTTATGTTTAAATTTATAGTGGCTAACAGAAAGGAAAAAAAGAGCCCTCTTGAAGAAAAATATAGATCTACGGCGACGAATTGAATTGATTCAAGAGTTTGACATGCCCGGAGTAAGCACCAGTTTGAGAGTTTCTAAAGATGGACAATATATAATGGCTACAGGCATCTATAAACCAAGGATAAAATGTTTTGATGTTAATAATTTGTCCTTGAAGTTTGAACGGTGTCTTGACTCTGAAGTGGTAACATTTGAAATATTAAGTGATGATTATTCAAAAGTAAGTCACATGATATTTTTTGTTATCCTCTAGCCTTCTAAAGAAATACTATTTTAATACATTAATGTTTGCCTTTTTAGATTGTATTTTTGCAATGTGATCGATATGTTGAATTCCATGTGGGACATGGCCGTCATTATCGCCTTCGAGTACCTCGGTTTGGAAGAGACATAGCCTACCATCGACCATCATGTGACCTGTTTGTTGTTGGTGCCTCATCGGTATGTTGATCACTTATTTACAAGTACAGGTTTGAACTAATTACACAATATGATATTTCATTAATTATTCAAAATTCTTATTGCTTTCAGGAAGTGTATAGATTGAATTTAGAAATAGGTCAGTTTTTAGCACCATATGTAACAAAAGCTCATGAAATAAATTGCTGTGCTGTGAATGAAGAACATGGGTTACTAATTCTTGGCACAGAATCTGGCCATGTAGAAGCATGGGATCCACGCACAAAATCTAGACAGGGTATTCTAGATTGTGCAATGCATTGTACTGATTCTGAATACAAGTATGTTTAAACACTATTATAATTTATGAATTACGGTCCATTTGAATATTATGATTCTTATGTCTGTATTTATATGTTTACAGGAACGACAGACTCCCTGCTATAACAGCAGCTAAATTTGATGGTCCTCTTAGAATGGGAGTAGGCACATCTACAGGACATGTGCTCTTGTATGACATAAGATCAAGTAAACCTCTTCTTGTAAAAGACCACATGAATGAAATGCCTATAAAGTCACTAGAATTCCATAAAACAATGAATTATGTTTATTCTATGGATGCTACTGTTGTGAAGATATGGGATAAAAATACAGTATGTTTACTAAAATTATTATCAGGATATGTTTTATCATTGATCACAATCACATTATTCACTTATTTTCATTAAATTTTATTAACAGTTTATATAATTATATTTTTATTTTAGGGCAAGCAATACACAAGTATAGAATCATCAGCAGATTTCAATGATTTATGTGTTTTTCCAAACACAGGATTAAGTATGATGGCAGTTGAAGATCAAAAAATGCAGATATATTACATTCCGTCATTAGGTATGTACACACAAAACACTTTATTCATATATAATATTGTATCTTTTACTTTACTTACTTACTTTATTCTTTATTGTACATACAATTTCAACAAAACAATAAAAGGTCAGTGGATGTACATAGGCGAGCTTAACCCATAATTGGGTTTTCTACCAGCAAACCGAATACATAAAAAAAAAATGAGTAATAAACCTTACCTTTAGTGTCCTGGGTACTAGAAACAAAAATTCATAATATGTATTTATTTGTTTGAAAGTATCCTTTTGACTGCTTGAGGCCCTACTACACTATATGTGTAGAAAGTGTATAGATTTGATTCCTGGGTGGAGAATTTCTTAATAGTAGCTTGGTTTTGTGCCAGTTTGATGCCAATTAAATATGAGTATACTTCTACCTAACTATGTAAGTCATGGTGGTATACCCCTCTTTGAGGTCGAAAGGCGTCAACATTCGGAGGAGGAAAGGCGTCAACATTCCATGTGATGCAGGTCCTCTCACGTCAGACCCTGGTACAGGCGGTGCTAGGGGAATGGGCGGCGGTCGCCTCCTATGATGCAATAGTGCTTAAAGTGCTTAAATAAGGAGACGGCCGCTAACGTGAGGGAACGGGACATCCTCATGCCACAGCCGCCGAGACCCCGTTCCCGACTACCAGCCACCGTAAGTGTCGGCTTGCGGACAATGAATTATGTCCAGACCAAGCCTGAGTCGTCGTCGGTGTGTAGTTTTCCACGCGCCTTATAGAGATGTTAGCAAAGCCGTAGGGGAACACAGGTGTAGTTTTAATCAGTAAAAGTCTGACACCTCCCGCTCCGCACTAGGGCGTGAGAAGGCTTTAGATCAATTCTCACCTTAAATAAAACCCCTGCCTAACTCTTTAGGGAATACAGGTGCAATGTTATGTGGATTGTAAAAATAGTGTATGTAACTTATCTAAAAGCAACTGTACTATTTTCCAGGCCCAGCACCAAGATGGTGTGCTTTCTTAGACAACTTGACTGAGGAATTAGAAAGCTCAGCATCACAAACAGTTTATGATGATTATAAATTCATCACTAAACAGGAACTAGAATCTTTGGGATTAGATCATTTGTTGGGAACAAACCTATTGAGAGCATACATGCATGGGTAAGTAACTTTCTGAATTTGAAGTATTTTGTCGACTTTTAGTTCCATTAATCGAATATGTTGATTAAATTTCAGATATTTTGTTGATGTTCGTTTGTATAAGAGAGCGAAGTCAATTGCAGATCCATTTGCATTCGAGCAATATAAGAAACGTAAGATAAGAGAAAAGATTGAACAAGATAGACCATCAAGAATTAAAGTTGAGGACAACTTACCAAAAGTTAACAGAGACTTAGCATCCAAACTCATGGAAGATGGAGGTAAAAAGAAGAAACAATCAGCTAATCTACTCAAAGATGATCGTTTTAAGGTATGTAAAAGTTTTTAAGATATGTAAATATATATGATTGGGAATAATAATAATAAGCAACTATCATTGATGTTAAATGTCTTTTTTATTATAGGCATTGTTTGAAAACCCTGACTTTGAGGTAGATAGAGGAGCAGAAGAATATCGTTTACTCAACCCAGTTTTGTCCAGGTTTGACAAAAACAAGGAGAAGAAAGTCGAATCTGAACCCATGCAGGTAACAAAATACTCCTTAATGGAACTATACTATAGGACTTTAATCTTGTCCATGAACATTCAAGTTTTTCCTATAGGTGTTTGAATTTGTGTAACTTTAAATATAGGATTCGTAAATGACGAAACTTATTAAAATTTATAAGAATTACCGTACTTTTCATTTACTCTTCAAAAGGAAGCACACCCAAATAAGACACTTATTCTTGCATTCCGCAGGTGGAAGAAACTGAAGATAAAGATTCAGATATGGAACTGTATGAGACTAGTGACGATGCTGATAGTTCAGATGAAGACCGATCGTGGGTTAAAGAAATTAAAAAGCAACACAAAATAATAAGAAATAAATCCCGAAGAGAAGATGACTCGCAGCCCCACGAGGAGCAAGATATTAATGCAAATAGAGCCCCAAGAACTTCAAATATTATAAAGAGTATATCACGGGTGAGCAAAGCTAGTTTGGGAGATCGACTAGCTAAAGAAAGCTTTTCAACAATGGTAACCAATAGCGGTGGAAACCGCGAAATGAAATTCAGTATGAGAGGGAAAAAGTCAGAATCTGCGAATAATCGCCAAATGAAGAAACATCACCAAGAAAGAAAACAATTTGTACGACGAACAGGATTTTTAACGAAAAAGAAACTCCCAAAACAATTTTGACAATGTTCATTTAAATAGGTATACAATAGAATAAAGTTCATGATAAAACCTATATCTTTTATTTTTACCGTATTTTTGCCTTCCCATACAGAATAGAGGTGTGTTTTTAGGTAGATATGGGCTATACAGCATGGCAGAGGCGACGTTAGGTGGTAACCAAATAGAATGCGCCTTCATCAGGCTACGTTCCCAAATAAGCTGACATCCAATCATTCGTTTCTAATTAATTTGCAATTTCCAATAGGTCCTACGCCTGCCGAATGACAAAAAGTATGTGACTGCTTAGTGCTTAAAGTGCGCTTTGGTAGGTAGGATGATCGACTATCCCAATTTTTTTTGAACAGTTTGTTAAATAGACTCATTAGCATTTATCTTTTTTTCTGGCTTATCAAAGTTCATTGCCCGGAGTGAGCGTTTACTGCTTAGTTCACTTCTATTTGCGCCCTCTAAAGCAAGTTTGATTTTCATTAAAATTACCATACCTACTTACATTAGGTAACCTACCATGATATCTAGTAATCTCGATAATGAGACAACGTATTCATGATCTGCTTTCCAATATGAGAGAACTGTAGGGTCGCGTTTTGTAAACACAATGACATTAACATCGCATTGGCTATTATCAGAGTTAATGCACTGACTCAGTGCAATACCTACAAATACACATTCAATGTTGTTATTACTTACATAAAAAAAATATTGCAGTGAATCGTTATCTGTTGTTGTCAATGTATCCTTTTTAACTCTCCTCGAAAGTAAAATTTTGGTAATTGTGCACCTACACGTTATATACACGAGCTGCATTAGAAAAAATGCATAACGACAACGCATCGTACGGTAGTGGTGAGCACAATAAGCTTTTAATATTACCTACCGTCATTATTGAAATGTTCGTTGTTTGCTACATAAATGTTCAATTATAATATATTATCATTTCGCATAATGTGCATACTGGTAATTAATGTGTAGATATGGGTAATAAACTGGATAATGTGAATTTTTTCAATGATTATGTAGCTAGTGATTTACTGGACAGCCATGTACTGGGGAACGACAAGCTTGCTGAACCAGCGATGGAGAGATCTACCAGGTCTAGTCTCGACGCCAATAGTGTGGATGTGAGTAATGCTTTATCATTTTCACAGTAATGGGAACTTATAGTGTGAAGAAGTGTGCATTTGAACCTGAGCCTATTGTGAGTTACATAAGTGAAAAGTTCATTAATTGTAATGTTATGAGGCTACAAGTTTCATGTATACCTACATGATATTATGTACATGCCTATAGATAGAATGCTGGAATATTTTTGCATGTGTGCAAAAGTATTCCAGCATTCTATCTATAGGTACATCTAATAACCGTCGATTCACTTAAAATAATGCACACGATCCATGTCAATCGATAACATCGGTCATCTAAACCGATCTAGTGAGTTGCTTGATCATCGATTAGGTGGTCAATACATAGCTGCTCAACATTGATCGACTTGAACGGCCCCGTGTAGCGCTTGGTAGCTGGATTATGGTCGATCTACTTGCAGAACTAGGTATAGTTAAACTACTTATCGATCAATTGTTGGTCTTTCAACGATCGACCATTATTGAGCGATTTGTTAAGGTTGTTTGAAGCCGTAAAGGTAGATAACGATGTCCCGACATGGAACGTTCTCAGTTTTGTATTATGATATATTAGTAAGTCTCTACACCTTGATGCTCCTTATTCCAGATTGGAGAAATAACGGAGTCCCCTGATACTGAATACATGAGTACTTCCGCTATATTACATTATTGTAAATCTAAGGTAATATTTTTATGAAGTCTTTGTTTTGTGTATTTCTAGAATAATTTGTTATTAATATCTCTGTGCTTATTTCAGATATTAATCCCATACTTAAAACTGCTAACTATCATGGGACTGCGGCCGGTATTGGACGTATCGAACTCTTCTAGATGCGTTATATGTTGCTCACATTTCCATTCAATACAAGTTGCAATACTCATGTTTATAGGATATGTACTTCAATATATGGCTTGCTTCAGGTAAAAAAAAAATATAGGGTGACTTTTAAATATAATCATCTTTTAACGTGAGGGGAAAAAATCATGTTTATAGACATATGAATGCAAATAATTGTGCTGACTATTTGTATGTTTTAACTGTGATCATATGTTTCAGGCGGGACCGAGGGTTTTGCTATAAGTTAGTACCACTGGCGTTAACATCCACCCTGGAATATGACAATTATAAAGAAGTTTGTTACGGAAACGTTATCTTCACTTATATTGGACCTAGCATACTGCATTTTGTTGGATTTTTATACGCATTATATTTATTTCGAATCTCAGATAATGAACAATTGCAGAATTTAATGGAAAGGGTGAGTAGCTATTTTAAATACGCAATGGATACATTGCGTTTTATCGGCGGCGACCTTTCAGGTTCGGTCCTGGTTCGGTCTATATCCCGGAGCGAGGGGGACTCACGGAAA
This sequence comes from Leucania comma, assembly GCA_958295575.1. NCBI lineage: Eukaryota > Metazoa > Arthropoda > Insecta > Lepidoptera > Noctuidae > Leucania > Leucania comma. Next base: position 13,743,007 of record OY282468.1, read on the forward strand.
CCATCATCTCCTTCTGCGAAGCAGTGATGCGAGCGAAAGAGATGGCTGCAACAGTGAGGGAGAAAACATCCTCACAACCCAAGAAACAGTCACATGGCGCGAAAAGATGATTAAATTGGCTCTCTTTTTTTAGGTATTTCTTTTGTCGTCGTATTCACCTCAAGGGATGCCCACAACAAAACCGAAGCGCCTACTACGCATGTTGTGGTTCTTCATAATACTCAGCGTCCTGTGGATGTGCCTATCTCTGTGTTCAGTCAATTTAATGCTGGGTAGAGGCAACATCATATTCAGATGGATGGAAACAAGGTAAAGGTAAACCTTGCCTTTTTACATTCATAATATTACCCAGATAACTTCGTATTGACGATTTGAAAACAGATTATTTGTCAAGAAAAATCACGTGCTTCGTTCAACTACTCAGAAAGCAAAAAGTTAATCATTACTTCTTCCAAAAATGGATATAAGTTTTCATATTATCTTTAATTTTTTATTTTGATTAATTATTGCAGTTTTGGTCTTTTAAAAAATAACCATTATTCATTTAAGCACTGTTAGAACTTTATCCTATAGGTCTATAATGTGTTATTTATGAAGGAAAGTGTAATTCCACTTTATATTTACCACTAACGTGCCTTTCATGACCATAAGTAGGTAGGTACTGATCTTGTAACATTTTGTTCCAGTTCATACGAAGTAAGAATGGTGTTGAAAATCTTACTAATAATATGCACATTGATCCACGACATGGTGCAAGCGACTATCATCACGAGCTACTGTTTACAAGCGCAGCTGTTGCAGGCTCATCTCATGTTCCTTAAAGAGCGCCTTCTAAACCGTACCATAACTCCACTTCACTGGATGAGAGTGAGTTCTCTTTTATTTAAAAAAATATAAATTCCAACGCCCCTGAAAAGAGCTAAATTGATTTTGAAAAAATATTTGTTTATCGGCTATCACCACTGGATGCCGAGAAACATTAAAAAACGAGAGAGAAATATTAATAATTATGATCTTTTTACAGGAAATAGCAGAATTCCGTAAACTGTTAAAATATTTGAATGACGACCTCGCACCCGCAGTTTGTTTGTTCACCATAGTGAACATCTCTTGGGCTAGCTCTGGCCTAATGTGGCTTCTAAACTTAGACAAGGTGGACACTGAGACAGAACCGTTGGTTGGTATCAGTATTCTCAATGAGCTCTTGTGGATATCGGCTGTTGTTGTACCATTTGTTCAGGTAATTAATAGATTAAGAAAACTATTACGCTTTTATCAACCTAAGGGTCAGCACACACAGAAACTTAAATCTATAGGAGTGGACGTCCTCGCGCCCCAGCCGCTGGGACCCCGACCCCAAGGTCCGGCCACCGTAGGCGTAAGCATGTAGACGACGAGGAATGGGTAGCTCATTGTCCGGCCGTCCAGTACCTAAACATTTCGACCGAGCCAGAGTCATCGACGGCGCGTAGTGTTCCAAGCGCGGTTTAATGAGATGTCAGTAAACCCGTAGGGGGCCCAGCAGGGCCGAAACCTACTGGGGCCATGGGTTGACTTCCGAAAGGCAAACTCGTGGTCATGGAAGGCAAGGGCAAAGAAGGATCATAGCTGTGGTTTTAGTCGTTAAAAGTGACACACCCTCCCGCCACCCTAAAGCGGAAGTCATTGGAATTTGGATGATTGCCCAAAAATAAGGAAATTTCGCTATAAATAGAGGAAGCGATATTCGTTTAGGTTTGAACAAGCCTGTCTATATTTAATGTAAAAATGAATTGCCGAATGCATGTATACATAAACGCATCAATTTAGAACGATTGTAATTATTTATTTGTTGTGTTTGTATTTGTCGGAACAAGGTTTGCTTGAAAAACAAAATGTCCAGAAATAAAAAAAAATGTACCCGAGTGAAACTGGGGGCCCGCCTCAGTTTCACTCGGGTACATTTTTTTTCCTGGTAAAAGGATAAACTGATCGAGTAACATATCAGCCGAAGCTACTGGGACTAGGAGCACTAGGTTTTCTTTTATGACCTAGGCGAGCGCTGAGAGAGGATGTTCATAAATTCAGTCCCTAAAGGGATGAAACAGGAGTCCTAAGTTTGTGTGTAGAAACCTACTTTCACGCGGACGAAGCCGCTGGCAAAAGCTAGTCACAACTATAATATTGTTAAGAATAGCTCAGAACATAATTTCCTGAGGTTTGAATATGTTTGCGAATTAAACTCAAAACTTGCCAGCAAAAAACACACTGCAGTATTTTGCAACTTTGTATGCACTGACCTTAACACATATTCAATAATAGCTCCAGAGTAAAAAAGACTCTTCCATAAAAATTACCCTCCTTCGTTTATGCATTAGCAAGGTTTGCAGATCACGATAAACGTTGCTAATATTTCAGGCCGCTCGTCTCTCAAAGGAATGCCGTCGGACGCAGTCAGTAGGGCACGAGCTGTGCGTGCGACCCTTCTTACACCAAGACACGTCTCAAGAGGACATCACCACCGTACTCATGTACGCGTCCACGCTGCGCCTGCACGCCAAGCTCTTCCACTATCCTATCGCCGGACGATATCTGTGTCTCGTACTCACCTTCACCGTTATAGTACTCTTTTCTCTAGGCATGTGTCACTTGTTACAATAATTTATTGATTTAAAAATTAATTTAATTTTGTTATTTGTAATAGAAGAGAAGAAGAGAATTATCTCTTCAACTACTAACTTGGTTCACCAACTACATATAATAGTAAATGTAAATAATTGTAATTTAATCATTGAGACTCGGAAAACTATTTTAATTGTATAATTACGTCGGCAGCATAATTATTGGATATTAAATAAAATATGAAAAATATTCAAACGGATTTTTTATTTCATTTCCAACTATTTTGGCACTAACATAAGTAGACTTGAAAATTTTGATTAACATGTTAAAATAAACTATTCATTACATAAACTTCGATTCGAATCAAATAATCTAGTTTTTGCTACAAATAAATAATATAGTATAAAATTTTGTCGATACATATTTTAACTCTGTACAGAGTAGGTCGTAAATAAATAGAATGCTTATACTATAGATCTACTGTTTAACTGAGATGCTGTCTGAAGTGAGTGCACGGTACGATATAGGTGACAAGAACCGAGAGGCTCTATCTTACGCCAGACGGTCTGCGGCAACGGTCTCTTGTACCGCGCAGCTAGATCAGACACCGTCCCAGTAACGACGTAGGCCAGTAGCCACCTGCGCGCCCCACCAGGAGTGCACGTCGTGCAGCACGGGCTGGTCGCGCGCACCGCCGCCGCTGTTGGCTACTCGGCGTCGAGCATGGCCAGGCGCGCCACCTGCGCGCCCCACCAGGAGTGCACGTCGTGCAGCACGGGCTGGTCGCGCGCACCGCCGCCGCTGTTGGCTACTCGGCGTCGAGCATGGCCAGGCGCGCCACCTGCGCGCCCCACCAGGAGTGCACGTCGTGCAGCACGGGCTGGTCGCGCGCACCGCCGCCGCTGTTGGCTACTCGGCGTCGAGCATGGCCAGGCGCGCCACCTGCGCGCCCCACCAGGAGTGCACGTCGTGCAGCACGGGCTGGTCGCGCGCACCGCCGCCGCTGTTGGCTACTCGGCGTCGAGCATGGCCAGGCGCGCCACCTGCGCGCCCCACCAGGAGTGCACGTCGTGCAGCACGGGCTGGTCGCGCGCACCGCCGCCGCTGTTGGCTACTCGGCGTCGAGCATGGCCAGGCGCGCCACCTGCGCGCCCCACCAGGAGTGCACGTCGTGCAGCACGGGCTGGTCGCGCGCACCGCCGCCGCTGTTGGCTACTCGGCGTCGAGCATGGCCAGGCGCGCCACCTGCGCGCCCCACCAGGAGTGCACGTCGTGCAGCACGGGCTGGTCGCGCGCACCGCCGCCGCTGTTGTGCGACACGCGCACGCCGCTCTTCACGGAAGCTGTACACACATACGAATACCATATTGAGTTTCAATGATTAATCAATCAAGTTTATTTTGTAACGAAAGTAGTAAGTTATTGCAAGTGATTAAATAGTAAATCTGATAAAGATTGATTTTATAGAATCGGCCAATACTTCCGTCGTGTAACCGAGGCCTACCTTACGGATAGGTTCAGCATCTACCCCGGTGACCAGAGAGAGCGGAAACAGTCATCTCTCTTCGACATATATCATCGCGGACTTTTATCTATGTAGACCTTTTTAAGGTGCACAATACTGTAGTATATTATTTTTAACCGAGTTCGATTTGATCTGATGATGAACTTATTAGGACTTCGAAGATATAGAACGGAATTTTCAAAAAATCATAGCAAAACTGTCGTAACAAGTAAAATTGCTTTGTTTATACATGTAGTCGGTGACTGACTGAATGATGAAGGGAAGGGGATCCATAGAACTGATTTGATGATGAAGGCGGAAAGTAGGTTAGAAACGGAATTCTGTAATAAATCAGAGTATTCTAACCGTGTTTGGTATTAAAGTTATTTTGTATTTTTTGTGTCTTTTTTTACATTGAATTCGGTTATATTTTTTTTTTGTAAAAAGATTTTTTTTATCTATCTCGTATAGAGATGGGACGTGGGTAAAAACCCATCGGGTATTTACCCGGTAAATACCCAATTTGGGTATAAACAGGGTTTTTACCCGGTAAATACCCAAAAGCCTGGGTAAAAACAATAAAGAGTAATTGATTATTTCTAAACATTGAGTAACATTAAATTTAGTTAATGTTTAGAAATAAATCAATAGAAGAATAAGAATTAGTCGAATTTTAGTTTGCATAGGTTTAAAACTATCTAAGCGAACTAAAGTTCGATAGAAAACTTAGGCGCTTAGATAGAGAACTATCTAAGGGAGCTAAAATTCGACTAAATAGACCCATATTTTATGATTGACTAGATTCATAATGTTTTTTCAACATACCTACTCAAAGACACCGCCCCGCGATTGACTGTTTGTCATACTAGAACGGAAAAGTGTTGCTGCTCACCTCCACTCACCGCCACAAATCATTTGTCACTTGACAAACCTCGTCATTTCGCATTTTATTTTTTTCACTTTGCAGTGACTTGGCATAGTCAGGCACTTGGCACTTTCTAGAGAGCAGTGGTGGTCAAGTGGTAACAGCCCCGACTTACAACCCCTACTCTCACAATGGTGAAAAAAACACTTTGTGAGGAAACCGGCATGTTTTAAAACCAAACATTCGAACTCGAAGACATGTGACATCCACCAACCCGCATTGGGCCCTCATGGTGGATTACAGTCCATTCCCCCTTCTGGAGAGGAGGCCTGAGTGGGACTCGGGCGGTGAGAACAGTATACGGCTGATGCTATCCTATGCTACTTGGCACATTTAGCATTTGGTATCTTCCTTTAGGCATTAGGTCCGCTTTTGTACAATGTTTCATTAGTGTGTACTTGTCGTTTTCTTATACCATATAATTATTTATCATTTGTCGTATAATCGTATGAAGTCAACCGTCGAATCCGACTCGGCTGGGCGGCGTTTGAAAAGCTGTGCGGCATCTTCTAATCTAACATAAGAGTGTCTCAAGACAAAATTCTAAGACCAGTGCGTTTTGCTAGTGATAATTCATATGGCTCTGAAACGTGGTCGCTTATAATGGGCCTCATCAGAAATTTTAAAGTCACCCAAAGGGCAATGGAAAGAGCTATGCTCGGGGTTCGTTTTCCTTGCGTGATCGAATCAGAAATAAAGATATCCGCAGGAGAACCAAGGTTGCCGACATAGCACAAAGAATCGCCGACTTAATGTGGCAATGGGCAGGGCACATTGCTTGCGTACCGGAAGACGCGGCGTTGGAAGGCCTTAAGACAAGGTGGACTTATTACCTAAGAAAGATTGCGGAAATCCGATAGATGCGAGACGCACAGGGCCGTTCATTGTGGTGATATTTGGGGGAGGCCTATGTCTAACAGTGGACGTCTTTGGGCTGACATGATGATGATGATGTCGTATAATTTTAATTTGTGTGTATGATTGTAAAATCTTGAATTGATATTGAATTCAAAATGTTTAATTTTTTTTAAGAAATTTGGCAACTTGCGTAAGCGGACTTGCTATTGTTCGTACTATAATACAGTAAGACCTGGGGCCTTACTATAAACCCTTGATAGCGATGACGTTTTCGTTGCGAGAGTGTCTTTAAAGTGTAAAAAGTAAATACCCACCATTTGGGTATTTACCCGGGTAAAAACCCTGCATTTGGGTAGATTGGGTATTTACCCGGTATTTACCGGGTAGAAACCCATCTCTAATCTCGTAGGGTTCTGTCAGACTGTTTAAAGTTTTCGAATTTTTTTGTAGTTTTTATGGTCGGGTTTTTGGCACTGTCAATTTTTTTTTTCAAACGGAAATTCGGGTGTTAATTTTCGATGATGTCGGGAAGTAATTGTAGTTTTTTTTAGAAAGAAAGTAGAATTAAAAATACGAATTAAACACAATTTTGTAGTTATTTCACTGTCTCGGGCAGCGTTCGGCACCCCCAATGAACCGGCGCCCGTGTGCACCGCACACTCTGCACTAATAGTAAATTCGGCTCTGGTAGTGATAAGTGTGTAATGTAGGAGATAGATAGATAGATAGATGTATTCTTTATTGTACACCAAAAAGTTAAATTACATTAAGAACTTAAAATTAATAGGGTGTCACAATGGGCGGTCTTATCGCTAAAAGCGATCTCTTACAGACAATCTTTGGATGGATTTGACAGAGAAGAAGAAAAAGATACGCGGGTAGTTTATGGTGTACTATTTACATATATACAATACATAACTAATAAAATACATATAATACAAGCAATATATATATATATATATATATATATATAAGAAAGCAGAGAAATAATATACATAATGACGTCGATGGTTACCGTCGAGGCGGTATTAAGACCTGAGCCTTGGCGAGGGTCTTAAGAGAGCTAAGAACGGTAACCACTCATTACTCACGTGTACCATATGACGTTTTCAATACACTTGTGAAGAAAAATAATTTAGCTAACTAATATTACAATGGTAAAACTAGTAAATTTTTTCATAACATGGCGGTAAAAACTTAAATCTGTTTTCATAAACACGCGGTAGGCTATGGCTATATGGTCTTTTGATCAAATCGCCTAGTCGTCGTTTGTTTTCTTGTGTGAAAAGTTTTTACGTTGATGTCATTTGTCACGCCCATGAACTTCACTCAAAAAATAATCACGCCAAAAACCGCGTGCATCTTAAAATTACGGCCATAGACAACAATTATTTTTTATTGTTTCGTATTCAAAATTTGAATCGCAAACAAAGAGGTTGAACAAAAAGGTTATAGCTACATTACAGCAGCACTAGTGCGTAATGGTAATCAAATTGTCACAGTTTGGTAACAGGTGCAATTATATACTTAAGTGTAGTGCAATAACAGCCACTTTCTGAGCAAGTGTATTGAAAAGAATGTTATGTTTCTTGATATTACGCAATATTATACCAACTGACAGACGATGTTATAAACAAAAAGAACACTCACACTTACAAGAAGTCTTCTTTATGAGGGCAGGATGTGGATCACTGAGAGTTGGCTGAAGATACTTCTTGATTGGGCTTTCAGGTCTGCAAGTAAATGAAAGTAAGTATCTGGCAGATTATTTATAATAAATATGGAGATTAAACTACTCTCAACGCATAAAAGGTTTCTTTTTTGTTGGTTTAATAGTGCAATAGTTATTACAAACTACCTCGGAATCGTAACAGAGGGTAATCCTGGCCTCTTGAACTGGCTTTTTGTTGATGATCTTTTCGGTTGTGAATCGAATGATGATGATATATCTGTAATTAATAAAATTAATTTAATTATCAAAACTCTGTTGCACCATAGACACTAGGCAGAACATAAATGTATATGTTCAAGGTTGTTAATAAAATTTTCTATTGCACCTGGCCAGAACCGACAAAGACAAACATATCATAAATAACACACGGCACTGTTACACACGGTGTCTACGGCCCGTATTACAGAACCTTACTCAAGTACTACTTAAACTGCGTTCAACCGATTACTGCTTGAGCGAAGAATCTCTACTTAAGCGTTCAGTTTATTTTAGAACTATCCTCAAACTCAAATCAAACTAAACTGCGCTTGAGTAGAGATTTTGATCTCTGATTACGTGAGTAAGCTATCATTGTGGTAACCCTGAATAATAGTTTGTTTTCTATTGCAAATCTTTTTTTTTTCGCATGATTAAACTGGATCAAAACCGGATGACGAGGCGGACGATCTCAAGTGTTTACACAACTGAACAATATGTGGGTGGAATCATTGAAACAGGCGCGATCTCGGTAAAATGGAGCTGAGAATTTTATTGGTATTGACTACCACAGCGAAGTTTGCGAGAAGGCTGACTCTTTAGGTTTGCTGCTAAATACTGCAAAAAAAAAATTAGAATGTTTTGAATAAAGAGTGCGGGTGATTCTAATGAAACTTCACTTGAAATTCAAAAAAGATAGAAATGTAAATAAGAAGGTCTCAGTTACCAAGTCAAAACATCGTAAACACATAAGAATTTGCAATTCTGGGGCTACCGGATGCCCACGGTTATGTGGTTTTCTTAAATCGTGGTCAATCATCAGTAAAATTTAATGTTTCACGACATCTTTTGAAAACCTGTAGGTACTTCTCCTTAAAATTTTCAAAATTATAAGGGTTCTGCGTATCTCGTAAATATCTCAGAGGAACATGTAAGTTAAACGGTTGATTTGTATTATCTACTTCTGCAAATATATCCATTTTGATTAGGTAGGTACTCGATTCACTCCAAATCCACAAAAAAATTCATGCGAATCTATGCTCAAGCGTGGTCTCGACTAAACTTGCGAAAACAAATATCAAATCTCGCCTCAAGCAGTGATTCTGAGTTGATTGTCATTTTAAAATAAGGACACATTGAGTAGAGCTCAGTCAAGCCTCAAGCACTGTTCTAAAATACGTAAAAAATGACATTTTAAAGTGACATTGCTCAGGTGATTATTGATTGTAGTTTCTCTGCTCAAGTTAAGTTCTAAAATTAAAACTCCAACTGAGACTAGTTTTAAGTAAGGCTTAAGTCTTGATTGTAGTTCTGTAATACGGGCCTAAATCTCTATTTTCTTACTCTCCTTTCGCAGGTGTGCTGGAAGAGATTTCTTTAGAAATAAGTATCACCTTTGTACCTATTTTTCTGTTTCCTTTTTGTATGTGTGTACATAAAGAGTTGTATATATATATATATTAATTGTTATAAACTATTGCTTGACTGCAATCCCACCTGATGGTAAGCAGTGATGCAATCGTTGATGGTGAGTTGCAATAGTTTATTAAAAGCCTATTCACTCTAGCCTTGAAGACACCCAAATTATAATCGAATGGGAAGACCGCAGCAGGAAAATTGTTCCAGTCCTTCGACGTACGCGGTATGAACGACGTGGCGAAACGCCTAGTCTGGACCGTAGATGTTTCAACAACGTAAGGGTGGATACTCGCCGTACGTCGGGTTTCCCGATGGTGGAATTGAGATGAAGGAATCAAGTCATGCAATTCCCGTGCACACTCTCCAAAATGCATTCTATAAAATACCGAAAGGCTGGCTACCTTACGCCTGTGCTCAAGGCTTTGAAGATTGGACTTAACCAAATCTCGGTCACCGTAGCCTCTTCGCACGCCTTTCCACCGAGTCCAAAGCTGCTAGGTGGTATTTGCAGCACCAGCCCATATGTGACTGCAATACTCCACACATGATCGGACCTGTGCTTTGTAAACAATAAAAGCTGTCACGGTGTGAAGTATCGCCAGACCTTTGCAAGAACGCCAAGTTTCTTGGCAGCTAACTTGGCTTTGGACTCAATGAACCGCTCAAAATTAAGCCCTGAGGAAATTTCAACTCCCAAGAGCTGAAGGCGGTCGGTGCACTGCACGGATACATTTTGAAAAGCAGGAGCCAAGGTGAACGGGCTTCTTTTGGCGGTGAACAGACACGCTTGTGTTTTGGCGGCGTTGAATCCCACCATTCATGAGACATTCGTACGCTCTACCATAGCCTCTCTTTCGGACCAGATTATCTCCTTACTAGCCCGAGCACTTGGCAGGCATCTCTCTACAACTGTGCTATCATCTGCATAACCATAGATACCGGGCATCAGCAGATCGTTGATATGCAGCAGGAAGAGAGTTGCAGAGAGAACAGACTCCTGAGGAACTCCGGCATTAGTCGTCATGGGCTCTGATGAGCATCCATCAACAACAACTCGGAGAGAGCGTTCACGCAGGAAATCTATATACAATAATATAAGAAGAAAGATCTGCGTGTGGAGATGCAACGCCGAGGCGAAACTCCACTGCCGTAACAAGTCACGGCATGACGGACAGAGTTCCAGCGGGATCTCATGGTGAAATGGCGAGAGAGACTGTCGCAACCCAGTGCTGGGCACGCCGTAATTATGGCGGTAAGGTTGGCGGCGTTCTTTGAGGCATGGCTGGAAAAACCTTACGGCATCCACACCTTCCGCATGACGCTGGTCCTCACCGGACAAGGTAAGTTCGGAAAGTATCTGTACCGGATTCGTGCAGAAGTGACGCCCAGGTGTCGCCACTGTGTGGACCGCCCGGAGTACATGGTGGAGCATATTGTAGAGGTGTGCCCCGCCTGAGCCGAGCATCGCCGTGTCCTTGTGGGGACAATAGGAGGCTGCGATCTCTCACAGCGGAGCGGCGGAGCGAGGAGGAGTGGTAGGCGGTCGCCTCCTTCTGCGAAGCAGTAATGCTAGCAAAGGTGGAGACTCACCGCATCAGGCAACGGCGCTTACGCCCCAGCCGCCGCTGGGATTCCAATCCCGATTTCCGGCCTCCCTAGGCAAGGGCTTGCGGACGGCGAGCAATGGGTAGCTCGCTGTCTATCCGGTAACAGTCTGGTCCGAGCCCAAGTCGTCGACGGCGCGTACTGTTTATGCGCGCCTCAAGGAGTTGTCAGCAAACTGTAGGGGCCCAGCAGGGTCGAAGCCTACTCCGGGGCCTTGGGCAAATATGAAAGTATACACCAGGACACTGGTACGAACGCAATGAAGGAACAGGGTAAGTCTTTAGTCAGTAAGAGTCTGACACTATCTCGCGCTCCGCCCAAGGGCGGGAGATGTCATTAGATGATTTTACCTACCATAAATAAACCTAATCATTTGTTGACTCTTTAAGTAACATTCTGTTTATGACTTGTAAAAGTCCCTTACAAAATAAATTACTATAACTATGACTATAATTTTTACAAAAAAATTGTTAATTTATTTCCTACTTACTAGATATAACTGGCTGAGAAGTAGACTCTGTTATTTCCGTGCGTCCTGTGTTAGCAATCACCTGCTGAAAATAAATATTAAGTTATGTATCTTCTTTACCCTAGGAAAACGCTATTAATTTACGGTTATTTAGCTATTAATATGAAACTATCAATATTACCTGCGCTTCAGTCTCTAGTTTTTCTTTATCGACTTTTTCGCTGCTCATGTCAACAGCTTGTTCATTTGTTTTTCTTAAACCAGCTATTAAACTAGTCTGCTGTTTCTGTAATACATAAGGGTATTAAGTAAATGTTGGTAAAGGGTGCAATATTTAGCTAAGAGTATTTAGGAGAGACGTTGATTTTAACTTACGCTGGCTAAGAGTACCTTAGTATTTAGGAGAGACGTTGATTTTAACTTACGCTGCTGTTGGCGCGTATCTTCTTGAGGCAGCCTTCCAGCCATGTCCGTATAGTTTGCTTGGCGACCTCTTCCTCGATCAGGAACTCGAACTCTTCTCTCGCCAGTAACTCCTCCATTTGCAGTGACTTGCGGATGTCTACCGTACGATATGACAGCATGCTGTAATCGTTCCAAACAATTAAATTATACATATTATAAACTGATAACTAATCTTATAGAATGGCCACTTACTTAATGACATCGTGGAAGGTAACATCTTCACCGTTATGTAGTCGCTCGAGTTCATAGCACATGTATTTGAACAATAGCCTCTCTTTATGGGTGTCGCATTCTAGACGACCTTTCAGAAGTCGCAATATGAATTTCACCTGTAACGCCATTTAAAACATACTTTAATTATGCTGGGGTCAACGACACGTTTATGGGATTTGGGGCCATTCAAGTATTACGTAAGTACTACAGGGGGGTGGGGGTCTTTGCTTTGTTTATTTTTGATGAGTATGATGACATGGGGGACGGGGATGTCTGGATGGTGATTGCGTCAGCAGTATATTTTGTTTGTTTTTTAAGAGAATGATATCAATGTTCCAAAACTTACCTTTCTAACCGGTATAACACCTTTTTGGTGCACATCCACAACATTCCATGTATTTTGGAAGTTTCGTATGTCAGCGTAAGACAGCAGAGCGTCTTCTTCGTTTGAGTAGAATAATGAGAAGTTCTCCATGATAATAGCTGTTAAACACAAACATATGATTATGAAGTATCAGTAAGCACATTGTTTTCTTTTTTCTACAACTGATAACGAATATACTAATGCCAACGCGCGTTAGGTCTGTGTGTCAACTGTATAACTACATTAAAGTACTTCTCCTTGTTATGATTTTAATGGGTCAAAACCCAGTGGTGCCCAAAATTAAATTTTATAACCCTAAAGACTTTTTACACACAAAAAAACAAGCTTAAAAGTCTGAGCTATTGCACTAACCCACGAGCAGGTTGAGTACGATATACGTAATGATGACGTAGAACGTGCAGAAGTAGGCGAGCGAGGCGGTGAAGTTGCCGCAGTCCGTCTCCCAGTAGTTGTCGGCGGGCGTGCAGTAGGGCGGCGCCACCATGCAGTCGTGCATGATCTTGTTCCAGTCCTCGCCCGTCACGATGCGGAACAGCATCGCCACGCTGTGGATCGGCGAGTTGAAGTTTGCACGCCTGGAATAAGATCACGCTCAGTAAGAGAACCAATCTACTCCGCTCCCGAACTAATACAAGTTTATTTATTTTCGACTTTATTTCAAAACAGTCAATGTTAGTATTTTTTTGGCAGGGAAAATCACACAGCGCTTCTCGACTGATTTCCAACCTTAACTATAACACTGTAAAGACTAATTTCGTACAGACAGTGACGGTTGCGATTAGCAGATGAATCGCCGAGCATTTTGGGCCATTAGAAGGACTTAGGAATGTTTTTAGGGTTTCGTACCCAAAGGGTAAAACCGGGACCCTATTACTAAAACTTCGCTGTCTGTCCATCTGTCTATCACCAGGCTGTATCTCAAGAACCGCGATAGCCAGACAGTTGAAATTTTCACAAATTATGTATTTCTGTTGCTGCTATAACAAAAAACACTAAAAACAAAATAAAATAAATATCCAATACAAGAAAAGCAAATTTTTTTTTTGCCAATTTTTGCTCGATATCAATAATGGCAACAGGCAGCATTTGAAATATTCACAAAATACTGAGTTGTATTTTTACTTTAATAATAAAATTAAAATAAAAATTTAAGGGGGGCTCCCATCCAAAAAACGCTATTTTTGCCTATTTTGTTGTTGTTCTGTTGTTTACCTAGTCAATGGTACGGAACCCTTTGTGCGTGAGTCAGACTCGCACTTGGCCGGATTTTTCTTTTTACTTTTACGAAGCCGCTAGCAAAAGCGACGTTTACAGCTGGTTACAGGAACCCAAATCGAAATTCTAACAAACCCTATCATCATCTTCTTGCCCTTAGGATCGGTTCAACACACTTTTTTTCTTCTAATCTATTTGGTCAACCGTCACGCTATTATTAATTCCCTTTTCTTCTATATCCCTCCTTGGATACTCCATTCATTCATTCTAACGCTAACTAAATCCAATATCTATTAATTACCTGCCAATACCCTCGCCATATTTGACATTTCCAAAGACGATAGTGCCCGCGAGCGCGTAGAAGAAGACGAGAAGGAACATGCCGAAGATGATGAAGAAGCTCTTGCATACGCTCACGCCAACCGTAAGCATCAGCATCTTCAGAGTCGTGTGTTTGCCCGTGATCGTAAAGAAACGGAGGATCACCACCATGAAGCCTACGAAGTAGGAAAGGTCGTTCTGGAAAGGTAATATGAATAAATTAAAGTTATGCGAATGATCATGATAACATAAACAGTTATTTTGATATTTGAGGCAGTAAATCGACGAAGTTCAACAAGTGGTAGTCCGATTTTAGCAAATACTGTTTCTTTGACTCCCATGCACTAAAAATAAAATGTTGAGTACACCGCCATCTAGCGAGAACATGGCACCTTCGGGCGCGTGGCTTTCACCTAAAGTTTAAGTTACCTTCAAAGTAAAATGCATAAATATCCAGATGCAGCCGGCCACGGTGACCAGCAGGTCGTACCGGTTGCGGCGGCTCTGCCAGTAGCCGCGCGGCGTGAACGCGATGGTCTTCAGGAGCACTTCCACTACGAACACCAGGGTGAGCAGAGCCGATGTCAGAGCCAGTTGTTCCGTGTACGGAGAGTAGCGAGACCACTGGGAATAGATACATAATTCATTTACTTGCCAAAACGAAAAGCTGTAAAACGTTTCCTATTCTTTCGTCCATACAAAAACGAATAAGAAAAACAATATTTACGTAGATTTCCGAGTACCTATGTCCACTATTGAATCGCATCAGCCTTATAATGTTCCCACTGCTGGGACTCAGGCTTCTCTCTAAGAGAGGTAATGGGCCGTAATCCACCACGCGGGCCCAGTGCGGATTGGTGGAAGTCACATGTCTTCGAATTTTTGGTTCTAGGACATGCCGGTTTCTTCACGATGTTTTCCTTTACCGTTTTTGAGAGCAGTGGTGATGAAATAAATTACACAAACTAACGCGCCTGACTGGGTTTGAACCCGCGACCGAAAACTCGTAAATCGGGGCCGTTACCACTCGGCCACCACTGCTCTCAACCACTCCACTAACTTCTCTTAAAATCCAAACTCACGTGACCAGAGTTTTGTGCGGTTATGCAGCGGTCGCGGTTGCGATTATCGCAAGACGGGCGGTTAACGATCTTTTGTGGAGCTCAACTGATCGCCAAGGACACACAAAATAAAATAAAAGACCTAAAATGTTTTAAGTGCATCCGAGTCATTGCGACCGAGGCGGAATTCGCACGGCACGCACAGAGTGTGTTATGGAGCCGAGAGTGACAATTTGCTCGCGTACCAAACGACGTTTATCAATACACGCGCGCCTCGTGGGGGTCGACGCGCACCTGATACGATAAATGTAATAAAATTGTGGTGGGAGCGAGTACGCGCATTTTTCTGCACTAGTGCGGAAAACAGACAATTGCGTGCCTAAAAGCGGTGGGTTTACCCACCGCTTTCGGGTGAGCGGGTTTCCGAGTAAGGGTATTGAAAAAGGTAACTAACCGTGACAGCTAACAGTCCACTGTTCAGAAGCACAACGATCGCGATGACCCGTTTGAAGCTCAAGTTCTGTGTGACGTCATAGGCGAAGGCGCGCACTTTGCGTTTATTCGGCCGAGGAGGCAAATGTAGCGGTTGAGCGATTTTCAGCCGCTTCTTTAGGTCGCACCTGGAAAAATAACGTTTTCAATTTAAACTTTAAATTATTATTATTTTTGTGAAGGTCTTATGTTCACAAAAAAAAAAACACAATTTAAATAAAAGTCTGCATCCCTGAAAATATTAATGGCACTTAAATTCGTAAGGAATTACGATCGTTAAACATATAATTTTTGGTATAAATGACAGCATGCCCAAATTCATCAAATAGTATAGTAACAACACCCGTATTTCACATACAACTCAACAGAAAATCTTGCCCATACATTTATGTTTGCAATATATTCAACATTAATTTTTTTGCACAATTTAATGATTGCTCCCATAGTAAAAGTTGTTCATAATGATGAGTATTGCTATATTCCAGGGACTGTATAAATATCGGTTTTAAAGGTTAACGGTATGACGTCATACCTTTTTATTTCAATACCTCAAAATAACGGTATCGTTATTTTTCACTACCGAAAAATCACGATACCTAAATTTTTCACGGTACCTTTAGGTACCGTGAAACGAATAAGTAAAGGATACCTTAATGTTAAAGGTTTACCTTTAACATTAAGGTATCCTTTGAAACCCCTTCTCCCGCGCTTTTTCGTCGTGCCAATTGCAATACACTTGTCGCGATAGCTGGCAACGTCGCATTTATCGTAGGTACTCACCCGAGAAATAATTTCGGTACCGGAATTATTTCGGTTGAGTAAAGGTTAAATAAAGGTATAGCGGTACCTAAACAAAATAGCGCTATCGTTATTTTATACCGGTAGCGTAACCGCAAATCTTAACCGGTTTCTACCTTTAAAATAAAGCGGTACCATATTTTAATAACGGTAGCGTAACCGTATACCTTAACTGGAAACGATCCCTGCTATATTCTGATTTTTAATTACAAGCATCTAAACTGAGAGCAGTGCACAATGCCCAGCTGTCAATGAACAATGCCCTGCTGTCATTAAACCATTGTTATAGCTGCACTTTAGTATACCTGAAACCATAAATTATTATGGTTTCAGATATACTGAAGTGTTAGTGTCTCATCTCAACATTGTATTTTCTTTTCGATATACTAATAAGCTAATTTTTTTTAATAATGTAGGTACAATTATATCTCACCAACGTCGCTGGTCGACAGTCAATAGAGCAGTGCCTTTATTCTCGGAGTAATTAGCGATCACTACACCGACGAACAAGGTTAGTCCAATCATACAGCCCAGAAATATGTAAACGTGAATATAGATTGCGTGTACCTGGCAACAGACAATATATCATTTACATATATTTAAAAAAATGCAATTCCTTACACAAGAATTATTTGAGGAGGTTGAGGTACAAGTAAGTAGTGCATACTAACCGGTCCCAATGCTTTGATCAATACATCTCGCACATCCAACCAACCCTTGAATGACAGTACTTCAAATAATGTTAAGAGTGCATCTCCAATGTTATCGAAGTTGAATCGTTTCGGATTTGCCCTGAAATCATACATTTTGTTAGATAGAATACAAAACAGGACCCAGCATGACATGGCTACCTACGCCAACAGCCGCATTAGTTGCGAGTGACATCGCGTGCCTTAGGTTGCTAGGCAAAGATTGTCCCTAAGCATCGGTTCCTTTCGTTAGGAACCTTCCAATACCGTGCCATCAGGTTTGCAGTCGCCAGTTCCGCACTCTGCACCAGAAGCACAGCGCTATGCTTACCTCCATAGAGACATGAACAGTCAAAGCTAAGTGAACTTTGAGGCAATTATTTGACAAACATCAATAATGTGGAATGTGCGAATTTAGCAAATTCTGTTTCCTTGACTCCTATACTAGGGCTTTCAATACTGGTATTCCGGGATCCCGTAATACCGTGATCCCGGATAGATATTGGTCTTTTTTTAATCACGGTATTGACGAGCCAATACCGTGATTATACCGGTATTACAAACATTAGTATATTTTACTGCATTTTGTTGTAATAAGTAGTAGAAAATTGTATTAAGTATGTGTTATAATTTGCAAGTGCAAGTACCTATTTTCATGTTTGGCTCTCCTTTTTGCGCCGAACCTATCACGATCACGGCGATACGCATCCATAGCATCCTCCCTTTTAACATAACACAAGTCCTCACCTGGTATGGCGAGTTTGGGAGGTTCTTGTTTCGGATTCAAGCAAAAGAAAGGCCCAGGTGTTATTGTTGGTATCACCTGGAGAAAACGGTGGAGCATACGGTGTAGATGCGCCCCGTTTGGGTGTAGCACAACCGTATCTTCGTGAAAGCGATCCGCAGCGGCAATCTTTCGCTCCGGGCCCTGGTTCAGACCATGATCCAGAGCATGAGAGAATGGGGTGCGGTTGTCTCCTTCTGTGAAGCAGTGCTAGCGAAGGAGATGGCCGCAAGCGTAACAGAACCAACATTTTTATATCCCAGCTGCCGCGACAAGTGATGCCCTTGGCGTCGGGGGTAGTAGGGCAAGTCCTGGCTATCGAAGATATGAACTTGCCATGAGCGCACCTTTCTCTCGTGAGGTAAGGACCAAGCCCAAGTCTTCGAAGGTATGTAGGGTTCCACGCATGCCTCAAAGAGATATCAGTAAAACCGTAGGAGCCCATTAGGGCCGATGCCTTAGGGCAACAGGGAATTTCCAAATAGGAAACTTATGGTCCTAGAACGCAACGGAAGAAACATAGATGGGTTTCAGTCAGTGAATGTCTGACACGCCCTCTTGCTTCACCCTAGATTGGGAGAAACCCCAGCCCAAAAAGACCTTGTGCGCCTCTTAAGCCGATTCCCGAAATTAAGCCGTATTCAATGCTAAATTGTTATACTATAACAAACAAAAATTAGAAAATAATGTAATTAGAGACACAATAGTAGGACAATAGGTGTCCGCTCCGGTGTCCACTGGGAGCTTGAATAATGTCTGGCAGTCGGTTTTTCTGGTTTTGCATCTTTTTTTTTTAATTACTATAAACTAGTGTTTGACAGCTATCCCACCTGATGGTAAACAGTAAGTAAATTATTTTACAATTTTTAGTTTTCTTATTTTTTTGTCTAATTTTGTATAATTTTTTTTTTCTTTTTTTTTGTAAAAAGCTTTTAATTTTTCTCTTTTAAGTTGTGGTACCCCACAGCTAAAATTAAATGGCGAGCATAACCGGTAAGTTACCTATGGGATTGACAAAATATCCATAGTTACTTGAATTTTCTAAATGATTATCACGGTGTTAGAACTTAAACCAGCACAAAAAGAAATTGAATTGAGAACGGACTAAAGTGAACTTTACACATCTTCGGTACCCCTTCAGAGCGTTTTGGCGTGATGTTACTCGTATGTTATGAATTGTATTAACAGTAATAATATGCATGGATAATATGTGATTTTAGCATTTGCAGAAGATTTGTTATTTATCAAAGAATTTCGTGGTAAAACTATTCCAAACAAAAAAAAACATCAAAATCGGATAATATTTGATTAGATATCACTGAACATTATCCGGAACAATAAAGATAAAAAAAAACCATTAGACGACTTGAGAACCTCCTCTTTTTTTTGGAAATCGGTTATTTTCAGAAAGTAACTGTAATAAAGACGAATTTCAAATAAAAAACACGTATTTTACTGGTTTTATAAATGTCGTAATTGAGTTTGTGTCCAATACCGTGATCACGGTATTCATACTAATATCTGTATTAATACTAATATCTGTATTAATACTAATATCGGTATTAATACTGGTATTGAAAAATCCGGTATTTGAAAACCCTAGCTGTCACCTTGAGTTCAGTTGTTCTTTTGTGTTCTTCTCATAAGAGCAGGACCATAAGGTTATGTATGTGGTTATGGTAAGGTTATGTGTGGGTAGATATAACATTTACACACACTACTTACCAGACTCTAGGAACGAGCATGGAAGGAAAAGTCTCGTTAGGCCCGGGTCGGATCTTCATCTTGGTGACAAACACTCGCCGCATGAACACGCCGACGCAGTCCTCTCGCTTCGTTATCGTGGGGTCGTTACATCGTGCCAACCTGAAACATGCAATTATGAACAATCATGTAACTCTGGTAGGTTCTCTCACTATCAGTTTAGATCGACAGCTTTAACAAGTATGGCAGATAATGTTGTCACAACATACAAAGATTCAAGAATGTTGCCTGGTTGCCACTCACCTGCCACCATATAACTGCACGCCATAACTTGCAAATACGAACATTAGGAGGATCAGCAGTGTCGATACCTGTTGAAATGTAAATTGTATTATCAGTACAAAATCTGAATTGGAAAGAAAATATGAAAGGCAATAAATCAGAATGCGAAAATAATCATAATTAACCTCAGATCAAGGCAGTTTTCTTGATTGACTTACGTATGAGAGATGAATTGTTTCATCTCTGGCAGGAGTGATAGGGATTATCACAATTTTACTAGTTAATAACCCACCGGTAACTCTTTCGAACAACTCTTCTTATGTTTAAGCGCTAAACAGTGAGTCTCAAACAATGATCCAGATATATTGTATCTGTGCTCTATTGAATTAATATTTTTTAACTAAGAATAATGTTAATGCAAGGAAGCGGGAATTTCTCGAGAGATGGAAAGAAAGGGAAACTCGTGTCAGAGGCTGAGTAAATGGAAAGAGATTTCGAACGTGTGGTAAAAATATAAAACATAATACGCAGCTGTTATGCCTGTTCCTGGTCAATTATAACACCCTTATAGACATATAACAATCATATTGATTAAAGTTTCTGTAAAATTGTTATTATTTAGTTGTACATTAAATTAGGTTGTATTGTAAAGTTACGAGCAGTATCTCCTTGAAGCCGCGGCACAGCTCGTAGACCACCTTGCGCATGTGCGGCACCAGCGTGAAGATGCGCAGCGGCCGCACGCAGCGCAGGATCATGAGCATCTGCGCCGCCGAGCCGGGCGGCACGCGCAGCGGCATCCAGCACAGGAACGTCAGCGACACCTGACCACACAATTACTGCTGTAAACGCTATTCCAGATTGTTAACCATTCATGTCATTTCTTATCAAACAAATATCAGTCGTATGGTTGTGAAAATGAAGTTGATATTAGAATGACTTAAACTAGTGAAAAAGAGACAAAAATATTCAAGCCGAAGTTTAAAATAAACTCTTTTATGTGAGTATTACGGTTGTTTTTCAGACAAGAAAGATGAGAAGCGGGAAAAAGGTTAATAAAAGGTTCGATTTTGCGAGGCATTAAGATAGTTACTTACAATGTAGATAAAAACGTCTAGAACTGCGGCGGCATCTTTCAGATAAGCTTTAGGCGTAAAGAACAGACCGTCAGCTAAAATTTTTAGCGCCAGTTCCAAGCTCATGAATACCACGAAGCCGTATTCAGCAATCTAAACAAAATAAATAGTTACTTATTTTTACAGTACATAATTAAAAGACAAAGTAGCGTGTCTAAGCGTGTATGTGTATCTACAAACTCCTAAACATTTTTTTTTTAGGTTTTCACTGAATGTACCCACCCTAAAACAGTCAATTGCGAATTACAATATTTACGTGATTGAAGCAATTATCAATATTTTGTCATTATCATTCGCGTAAACATTGTCAATCGTAATTGACCCGTTTCGAGAATCCCATTTCAATCGATGAACACATTCATTGGATGCGCACAGCTAACGAGTGGAATTGCCTGCCTGGGTCTGTATTCGAATAGGTTACTTCTATGAAAGTGTGCTTCATCGTCGAACACACCATCGCTTTCCATCAGGTGAGAGGTCAAACGCAAGCCTAACAAAAGTAATTTATAATTGTATATTAGCGAGCCCGGCAGATGTCTTGCCCGAACTTGTGGGGGTCATTACTGTAGGAATGTCCGTGTGTGTACTGTGTTGCCCTGGGAGTTTTGTTTTGCCACCTTCCAATAAGAAAACGCTACGCTACATCCGCGGCCGCGCTGCCGTCGCGCGGCACTTTGCGGGTAATTTGAAGGTGCCCTAAGACCCAAAACATATTAATTTTTAAACAACAAGCTTGCCACACTAACATACCGATCGGTGAATGCGCAGTAGCTGCCGATCGCCAATCCAAACCGCCTACTTTTCACACAAAATCGCTAACACAACCAACGTCTCTTTCACATTTACTGCGTCCTTACAACGAACGGCCGAAATCGTAAAAAAAAATTGAGGTACCGATTACAGCGCCACCTACCGAGTTCAACTATATCTTCGAACCATCCAGGAACCTACTGCATCTAGGAAACTCAAATATTCAAATTCAAATAGATCAAGACATTTAGGAGGAGTTAGGTGACAAACATGTTCAGAAGAATTTATTAATACATCCATATTCATGATTTCTTTGCCAAAATCCTGTTAGTTACAGCACTCTACTACTGTCCGGAACTATGACAGATAGAAGAATGTGTGTTAGACAAAAAAAAAAATTTTTTTTTTTTATAAGTTCTATGTAAAGATCTCAAAAATGATACAACACGACTTGTATTGCACCTAGGCGATGTCGAGCAGTTAACTAGTATTTTACAATTAACTAGCAATAAATGTAGCAAACTCGATATTTATAGTATAGTGACAAACAGTTTATGATGATTAATTATATAACATTTACCTGCAAAACGAAGTTTTCCATAACTCTGTAGGTAGGAGTTTCGAACATCATTGATAAGCAGGAGAGGGTCGTGACCATGATCATGACCCAGTCCATATAAGTCACTAGTCCAAGGAAATTACTGAAAATAAAAACGAAGGTAGCATGTGTTATAATTAGAATTTAAAGATATTTGGAGCAGTCATTAAAATTAGATATATATTAAACTTTCAAACCTCGAAAAGTCAATCACATTTTAGTGTTTGTTGGTGTTGTTGGTTTGGTTTATACTTTCTGCTCGCAGCAACAGATCGATTGTTGAAGAGTGATATTTTTTGGGATGGAGAGTGACAAGGTTATTTATTATTTATCCCGGAAAACTATACAGTTCGTCAAAACTTTGATGGACAGCTAGATAAATAGAATACTTACTGAAAGCTTTTATAATGTACTTTTCTCTCGTTGCCAGTGACGGGGTCTCGCAGCCGTGCGTCGTAGCGCGCGTCTACGATGGCGCGACATATCTTCCTGAAGCGCGACTCTCTGGGAACTATCAGTAACGGAGTGTCGAACAGAGGGTGGTTCTCACGCAAATCTTCTTCCCGTTGATTCCTGCAATACAATATTATTCTGTACAGGCACAAAACAGCACATAATTTAGTACCTATAAGCCATTAAACTCAACATCTTACATTTATTATCATCTTTTTACCTTGATGTCAATAGATGTAACATTTTCGATCATTTTATATATATTTTATTGTACACCAAAATAATAAATAATACAATTTGAGCCTTAAAAAACGTACAATTGGCAGTCTTATCGCAGTCTACGATTTCTTCCAGGCAACCATAGCTATTGTTAGCAAGATATAATGGCTTTGTAAATATAACAAATTACTTTGATCAGAGTTGCACATAGCTAACCTTTGCTGTATTTTTCACTGTACCATCAATTTACACGAAATCCTGCTCTGGTGGTTGGTTTTTCTCGAAATGTATTACTAGTATTTTCTAGCGGCTTCGCCCACATAATAGAAAATTATTCTATGTGCTTTCTATGTGCTATTCTAGAATATTTATAGTCATTAAAATCCGTTCAGCCTTTCGAGCGTAAAAAAGTACGAAATATATTCTTGACTGCGATCCAACCTGAGCCCAGTCCCACTTTCGCTTGTATAATATATAATAGGATTAGAATGTAGGTAGACAGAAGTAATGAGAGATTGACCTCCTCATCTCCGCCTGCTGGCGCTTGGCCTGCAGCAGGCGGATGTCGAGGTAGGGCGGGCGCGCGCGCGAGGACGGCACGACGCGCGACGCGGCGCCGATGTCGCCGTTCTCCAGCAGGTGCTCGTACGTCTGCTTCAGCTTGATGGAGCCGCTGCGCACCGATCGCCTGATCGAGCGCGAGCCGAACCTGAGAGCCATATTATTGCTCGCTCGTTAATCAGCCCATATCTTTCAATCGTCAGTTTATTATATTTGAATTCAGAATATTAGATACCTCCCGGTCATTGCTATACATCTTACAGTTTAACAAATAGTAATTATTATTATAAAATTTATAATACATTCCACATTCTTTTACCACTACCTCATAAAATGCGATAATTCTAAGACATGTGGTCAAGTAGCGTTCTCGTCCATGTGGCACTTACCAACCCGAAAAAGGTACACAATTTTCTCCTTGTGTACCTTTTTCAGGGCTAGCAGTAAAAATATTCTATACTAGTGAATGTGCCACTTACTCAATTATCTATATTACTATTTAACGCTTTTTAAAATTACAGCTTAATCGAATTTGAAGTTTGTCATGTATGATATTCAGTTAATCCAAATCTTCTGGATATCTAAGATTCTGAATTCAAGTTTAAACTGCAACCAAATTAAATACATACTTCTTCTGATCAACCCGCAATTGCTTTGCGCTCGATATTGTCCCTTGCGGCTTCAGACCAGACTTGCCTCCGGTAGCTAGCATCGCTGAATCTCCCAGCAGGGGCCTGTGATTGTTAGAGTCCCTGAAATGGCATCAAAAAATGATAATCATAATGCTAGTTTCCTTGCTAACATTTTATATACATAAAAAGCAGAACAAAAAAGAAAATAAACCTTAGTGAAAAGTCGGTTAGCTGCAACAAAATAGATACCTGTAAAAATAAAAAGAAAATTAAAGGAACAAAAAAATTACATAAAGAAATAGATACGATAATTGAGGCATCTGTGGACTTTCTACATCCCTTCTGCGATCCTCCATAAGGTACAAATAAGAAATAGCTAAACATTTATTCCAGACCCATAGAATAACAACAATGAAAGAGGTGAAAGGAGACTCCTGAAATATTTTTTACTTTCAACAGATTTAATGATGCAACTACTATTTAATCTCTTTCATCACTTTAGGTTGACTGGGTGAGTATGCCTAAAGGCGTAGACTCTGTTTACTGTACGGCACCGGACACCGTATAACGGCACGACGCCGCTATCGGGAGCCGGCACAAAAACGTGCCGTGGCACGGCATCGCGGGTGCAATATAGCAACCATCGTTCAGTTTTTGTCTTGGTATGGTATTGACCGGTAAAAAACGGTATTTTTTGTTTTTGGTTGTCGTGAAAAACGGCAAAATATTTCGGCAAACATCCTTTCATTCTTCTGTTTTTGTCTCCCGGTAGCGGCGTCGTGCTACTACACGGTGGCCAGTGCCGTACCGTAGACATGTATCGACGCCCTAAGGCAGTAAATCCGTCTTTGTATCGTTGTGCATGAAGTTTTAATAAATGTATAAAGAACAACATGAAAGAACATTGCGCATGCCCATGCCAAAAGCCCATGGTCATGTAACTCATGTAGCGCCGATCAGAAGAATATTTTAAGTTTTTTTTTAGTTAGGAATACTTAGTAGTTTCAATTGTTTGTCAACCATGAGTTTTAATATGTGATCGCAAAATATCGTTCTGTTCGCAGCGCCGAGTAAAAGGCTGCAAAGAATCACCAACGCAGCATCTGGATGTTAAATCACCCAGCTCTATTTATCAGCTTAACGCTATTACCGCGA
The DNA here is from genome assembly GCA_958295575.1 of Leucania comma. Lineage (NCBI taxonomy): Eukaryota > Metazoa > Arthropoda > Insecta > Lepidoptera > Noctuidae > Leucania > Leucania comma. Next base: position 13,768,228 of record OY282468.1, read on the forward strand.
TGAAATGTCATGCAGGCCCACCGATAGTTCGGCAGTGTGTGTTCCACTAACTCAATGATGGAGCTGACGACGTGTCGGCGCAGCGCGGAGCTGGGCCGCTGCGACGGTGGCGCCACCACCAGCGTCTTCACGAGGCAGCGCTTGCGGTACGGGAAGGCGATCTTGGCCACGCCGATATACTCAAAGGCGCGGCGCGACACGTCCCCGCCGCTGGCCGCGCCCGGCTCTTCCTCGCCCTCTACCTCGCATACGAACTGGCGCATGAATGACTCGCGGACCTGCGTACGATACAATATTGCTGTATTAAAATAGCTAATCGAGTCTGAGAAAGGAACTATCACATAGGAGAGCTAAGAAGTATTTTCGTTTCTTTCCAAAAATCTATTTTCACGGCAGCAAGTATATGCCTGAGAAAAAGCTAAAAGATGCAGAACCCCAAACAATTCTACGCCGTTGTCGAGTATATTATAGTTTTTGGTACTTACTGAATGTAATCTGCATTATTACGTAATATACGAACCTTGGGTAAATTGAAATCGCCAGGTACTTTGTGCAGCTTAGTCATCTGCGGGCTATCAGGAAACTTCTCAAATATTCTTAATCTGAATGGTAGACTTTCTTTGATTTCTGCACTTTGTTGGCGGTACCTGAGTTGTTTCAGTTTCTTGATATCTTCATCCAATTCCAAATTGTCTAAGATTACTGCTACGAAAAGTGACAACACAATCTGGAAAATGGTACATAATATAAGAACCATTTAATACATTTACTATCTAATCAGTACAAATTTAAAGCTGAAGAGATTGTTTAAATGCACTAATCTCAGTAACTACTGGTTTGAATTGTAAAATTCTCTTAACATTGTATTGCCTATTTATCGAAGAAGGCTCACGCTGCAAACAATACGAGCGGAGCAGTAACCAAAGAAGCGGGTGAAGCCGCAGGGGACAGCTAGTGATAACAGATAATCCTTACCAGAGTGACAAACAGATGGTACAGTATGAAGTAAATGGCGACTAGAGGCGTCAATGTTTGGCTCGTTCTCACCATAGTTTCGTCCATTACCTCTACCCAGGCTTCTTGAGTTAGAATTTGGAACATAGACATGAATGCCTGAAACATATGAATTAATGTTATTTTCAAATATACTAGTCTGTTATTAAGCAGATCTAACTCATAATTTCAAGAAATTACCTACCTCATCAAATGTTTCAAACTTGGTAAATTCGCACAGGAAACAAAACAGTTGCATTGAAATAGAAGAACTGATGATAAGTAAACACATTGTGAATATAATAAGGCTGCCAAGTTTCTTTCCTGGTCCAAAGATTTTGTAGACAAATCCCTCCAACAATGGTGATGCTTTTATTAATCTGACTATTCGAAGAACCTAAAACCAAAACAAATATAAGGAATCACATTCCAGTTGCCTTACACAAGTTATTGAATGTCCAGCTCATTATTGAAGTTTAGTAGATTGTATTATAAGCTAACAAAATAATATTTTTACGGCGAGAGCGCTTTTTGAATCCAGAGCGAAGTGAGGGATTCTAGGATAGAATTCCGAGCGTGACGAGCGATTCTTTAGTAGAATCCTGAACGTAGCGAGGGATTCAAAGTACGTCGCCCAAGCCAAAAATATATTTGCGTCCGAGTGATACACTCTACTTTTCATCACCCAGAAAATAAAAGGCCCTCATATTTTATTGTAATATTATTATTTAATAAAACAGAGTAACAACGAAATTGAAATTAAATAGTATCTAATAATAAAACAACAAAAACTTTATTTTTACAAACCATGAATTTCTAACAAACCGTGAAAATTGAAGAAAACGCGGGCTGTAGTTCGCGCATCTTTTTTTTATATTTCTTTTTTAGTATTTAGCGGCGCGACTATGGGCCGTTGTACCAGCCAGTCGTTATTCAAACATGATTCAAACAATATTTGCGTTCTTTTTTCTTGCCACTGAACAAAAGAAAAATGTACCAAATTCAAAAAGTGCGCGACAAAGATAATTTCGATCCGAAAGGGGATTAAAAACTCATTACTGCCCGCTAAGTTTCATAAAGAAAACACCACCTTTGGATGCATTTAAAGGCAACCAAGTCGTCCTTTTCGAATAGTTGGAATTAAAAAATGTATTTCTGAACATTTATATTTACCTGAAAATAAGTAAACCCTGACATGTATAGCTGGGGTATTATATGAATTGTAGTGCCAATAGCTAACAGTAATTCAAACTTGTGAACCGAGTGTTTGAAATAGCCTTTTAGTCCCAAACACCATATTTTGATCAATGCCTCCAAATCCAAGAAAATGGTAAAAGCAATCTGAAATTATGGAAACATATTATTTATTTATTACTTATAAATTAAATGCATGATGAAAAACAATATTACTTACCTCTATGTAATAATATTTCTCGTAAAAGAATTCTCTAGGATTGTCATCATGTTTGAAATTCATTGTTGCTGTTATTATTCCATTGGCCAAAACAACTCCCATGACTAGTAGTCGGAAATATGCAGACCTTAATAATCTGTGAAAAATTTCTGGAGCACTGCCTGAAAACGAAAATATAATCAACATATATATATATATCGCCCATTTTATTTAAATCATGACATTATTTAATAGCAAATACAATTACCTGAATGTTTATTTTCATCAATAGTAACCAATTTCCATCCATTATCATCACCAGTAAAAAATTGGGTAGTGCTACCTTTAGTAATAGGGTTCCTCACTCCCCACATTTGTTGGAATTGTACCCTTATTTCATTGAATGTTTCAGTGATCACAGCTATGAACACATTCTTAACCAGCCAGGCCAAAAAGAATATCATTGTACTGTAAAGGTTTAAAGAAAATTAAACACTATCCATTAAAAATTACTAACATAAAGTTAAGATTTTTCTTTTGAACTTACCTGAAATATAAAGCTGATCTCCAGGTTGGTAGCGAGTCAATAGCCCGATACATTATGAACACCCAACCTTCCTGAGATGATGCTTGATAGACAGTGAACAAGCTTGTTGCTAAAAAGAAATAGTATTATTAAAAAATATAAATAAGAAATCATCAGGTTTAATAATCAATATTATTTGTTTTAACACTTACTAAACTCTTCAAATCCATTGAAACCCATGATATATTTGGACAAGTTAAGTTTCATGCACTTCATTCCAGGAGGACATTGATATCCTGAGCCAGGGTCAGGGGAGCAAAATGTATCAGGGATAGCTAAGGAGTTTATAGTGATTTCACTGGAAAACCAAATTACACCATTTATTTTATAGATAAGTAACATAATTTATGTATCTACAGAATGAGTTCTTGAATAGGCTGTTTTGCCAATCAATAAGAGGTATGCCATAATGAGCTGCCAAAAACTTAAATCTATATCATTTATTAGTAGTTTATCAATACAAAATACTGACTAGGGATTTGTATCATTTCTGACACAGTGATGTGTTAACTCTCCAAAGAACTGCACTCCTAGCAAGCTGTACAATGACATGAAGAACAAGAAGAAGAGGGTCACATTATAGATCTGTTGACTTGATCTCCTGTAAAACACAAAATATGCAAGTCTGAGTGATGTGTGTTGAAATTAATTGGATTTTGGAATGATTAGACTTATAAATTAAAAATATAAGTGACATTAGCATCATACATTAATTAAACCACTTACTTGAATATCTGGTTGATTCTAGATTTTGGCATAGAGAATTTTAAAAATACTCTCAAAAATCTAATCATTATCAATGGTCTTGGTGCTCTTAATATGCTTAGGTAACTGTATCGGGGTACTATACCAGTCAGTTCAAACATTTGTAATAGAACAGATACCCAAAGAAAAAATACCATTGAGGCGTCAAACTGGCACCAGTGGTCTTTTAAGTAAGCTACATCCCCCTGAAAAAATTAAAATGAAATCAACAATGACTACAATGGGTGAAACGACACTGGGTTATAAATCTGGACTGGCATAAGAGCACAACTTCTCCCCTCATATGATCATTAGGGCTGCTGTTAACTTACAAGAATAAATGGAATCTCAAGGTGCTGCATTAAAAACGAGAAAATATAGAAGCACCCGGATGTAAAGACATTGTAGTAGCCTTTAAGGGTTAAACAACTTATATAGAGCAAGAAAGTTAAAAACAACTGCTGAATTTTATTTAGCACATACCTTCAGTATTCCTCTTATATGCATTTTAGCTATCATTTCAGCTGTAAATAAGAGAGTTACACTGCAGTCCACTGCAAATGTTATTGTTTGTAGAGAAGGGTACTTCTCAAATGATTTTGGAGTATTCAGTGACACGGACATTAAACTTAATAAAGCACATAATCTTAGGATTCTTCGAACCCACAGCTGAAATTAAAAATAATAATTAAATCTAAATTATTTGCTGCATCTTTTTTGGTTTTCCAATGCTATTTTATTTATAACTAATTTGGATTTCAGAAATTCATTCTGCAAGTGTTGAATAGCTACATTCATGGGCGTCGCCAAGGGGGGGCAGGGGTGCCTACGCCCCTCCATAGAGGCTTGCTTTACAACTTCAGAGCCTAGTTTAAGCACCAGTATCTCACAATATAATGCACATCCTATATTAGATATAAAGCTAGCAATTAGTAGTTATATTGTGGAGAAAATAAACTTTTATTATTATTAAAAAAAAACTTTTTTATATTCTCTATACTTCCAATAGCCCCCCCCCCCCCCTGATGATCGGTTGGCGACGCCCTTGGCTACAAGAGATCTCTCCTGTAGCTATCTATCACTTGCAGAATGAACAAGCAAGAAAAAATAATGATTAATGGAATAGATTCTCAATAGAAGCCCTAATCATCTGTGTCACGAATAAATTACATTGATCTAACGTTACCTTGTTAACCCATTCAATATCAGCACTTTCATTTAAAGATTCTTCTGGACCATAGTCTGCTAGTACAGGCTCCCCTTTTAGGCTTTGTTTTCGACCCAACATTTTCATGAACTTAATAATTATTTTATTTGAAATCTTGTGTTGAAAATGTCGGCTATGTAAGCCGAACTTTATATTATATAAAAACTACGAACTATAAATCGAAATGCTCAATTAACTGTTTAAATCGAAATTTCCAATAATAACAGAAATTAAAGAAAGTTTAGTCAATTCAAGAAGATTTTGCGATAAATTTTTTGACATGTTTTTAATTCTGTAGATATTATTGATTTTCCTCACAATTTCCACTAACCAAAATTGCTAGAGGGAAAAACTGTCACTGAACGAAGTAGTTTTTTTTTTAATTTGGGATTTTGGCATTTTGGATAACGTTTGGGTTTTGTGTAACGAAAAGTTATTGAACCCCAGTGGTCAGTCGTGTCGTGCCTAAAATAACACACTAGTGCTTGTAATTAATTTTAAAATTACAATTAAACTAGGATGTATAAATCAAATAAGTTTGGAGAGATTTAAACTATATCTAGACAGTAGTATAGTGCCACTTATGCTCGAATAGAAATTCAAATATTTCAATATTTGCCCTGTATTTGCCCAAGGTGAGTCAGTACTTTAAAGCCCATTCACAAAATTACGACTTCGGTCTTACAGCCCATTCACGACTTCGATCTTAGGGGTGGGCGGCGCCAAGCGGGGCGGTATCGGTAGGCGATTGGTCGACTCCGCTCATAGAGGCGAGAGATGTCGTGAATGGGCTGTTAGCGGCGATCGATAGACGAGCGCGCGCCGCTATGAGTCACGACTCGTGGCTTGCTTCAAACCCTTCCAATAACAGTTGGCAATAAATAAATATAAAATAAATAAATAAATGTAAATATTTTCATACTTTTGTTTTTACCACTCGCCGTTGCCACAGCCGCGCCGCTGGCGCGCTTAGCTGCCGTTCACAGCAGCAAGGTCGTGAAAGGGCAGTCGGGCAGTTAGGTTCACGGCTTGATTACTTAGAGATTTTACTTAAGTCAGTGCGTGTGTACCTAACTTATATGGTCCGTGATCCTGTTAAAACCGGTTGCTATCAAAAATCGTTCAAAAAAGTTGCAGAATGCAGACCGTGTTCGTTCTACCAACATTCAACAAAAAATATTTTTGACAGCAGTTATCGTTGGTTGTCAGTATCTCTCTGTAATCTGTGGGTTGTCAAGAGTAATTGTTTATTGTTGTTGTTTGTTTGCACTTTGTTTGACTGTTTTTCAATTTTCATAACATTGTGTTGTAAATAAAAAGACACTGTTTAAACGCGCAATAATTTAGCAAAGGAATATAAATTCAAAATGTTCATTTATATGAGCAAAAAGGTACTTAATTAATTTATTTTGTTGATATGCTGTGTTTCCATAGTGATTTTATACAATAATTCTATTTATTGATCTTGCGCAGCATTTATTGAGGCTCCAATATAAATAAATCTTATTAGTTAAGTCAGGTTTAGATTAGTTGAAGTTATTTCATACATTATTTTCGCATTTTATCTAGTTTTAAAAGTAACAGCAAAGTTTAAAACAGTTGGTTCAGTGTTTCCTAATTGCCTACTCTTGCGTAAATTACTGAGTTTATTATGATATTATGTATTTACATAATTAATTTAAAATTTTGGTATTACAAAATTAAAACCCACCCATTGAAAATAGTTGCATCCAGTTAGACTAGAAGTTAGTCAATTCCAAAAAAAAATGAGAAATGGCAGGGCACATTGATTACTCATCCCAATTTATTTAGGGTCTATACATCATGCCTCCTTCTTACAAACCTCACTCACTATTTACCATCTCAATTGCCATACCCTATTTTATCATCTTTCACATATTCACCACATTACATCACATGCCCATACCATGTGAATCAATCTTCTTATCCACCTTCACTTGTACCACTTTCAGGTTTCTTAGATGATCACTCATTTCTAGCTAGCAATTGTTGCCTTGCCAGAACACCTATTGTAATATTGGAAACTCTCAAGGTATTGATTTTTTTCAGATTGCAATACCAAAACAATCAAATGTGTCTTGCATATCATGGAACCATTCATCAGGGTACATTGCTGTTGGTGGAGAGGATGGCATGTTAAAAGTTTTAAAATTGGAATCTGGTAATATAAATTAAATTATTATCTTTTTCTATCTTGTTGTATTTCTGTTTCTTGTTCAATTCAAATTTTATTTTACAATATATCTTGAAATTTGGCTTTTAAGGATGTTATGGCCCTGTTTGTATATTGTTGGCGCAACATAAATATGGTACATTTAGTGCAGTGGTTAAGCAATTGAGTGCTGCGCTATGTTGCAGGTTTGATTCCCACATGGGACAAATATTTATATAGTGTACAGATAGAAACATAAAAAAAATATAAGAAATATGGTTATTTAAATCAAACTAACACCTTTCTGCTGACTGAGTAAATCTCCAAAAAGCAAGTCTTTCTATAATATAAATTTCTAATTTTGTTTCCAGTTACCTAAGTGTGTAATGCTTTTAACCTTCATTTGTATAATTGTATATAAAACTGGTAGCTGAATATCATTTCTGTACTGGATAATATTCTTTATGTATTGATTTGCAGGAGGTGGAGGCAATCTGTCAATGAATCTAAGCTTAGAAGGCCACACTGGTCAGTTGTGTGTGGCTATTTGGAATGAAGTCTTTCAGAAGTTGACCACTAGTGATGAACATGGCGTCATTATTGTTTGGATGCTTTATAAGGTAATTTTAACTCACTTTCTAAAGTAGAACCCTGCAAAAATCGAATTTTATTTTGCCTGAACCATTCCTCAAAAAAAAAAACATAGGAGAGGCAAAAGGCTCTCTTATTCTTTTAATTTCTCTCAGTGTTATGCTTCGTATCGCCGATCGCTGGATGCGATCTCCTTCTTGGTAGGTATGCCACAAACCCTTCTAGCTATATTAGGGCACCAGTCCTGCAAAAAAATAAAGTCTTTAAACCAACCAATCTCTTTGACCTTGCAGTGTTTAGTTTTTTTTTTTTTTTTTTTTTGTGGTAGGTAAAAATCATCCAATGACGAATCCCGCCCTTGGGTGGGGCGGGAAACAGTGTCAGACTTTTACTGACTAAAAAACCTACCTTTCCATTCCTTGCCTTTATCCTGGGGCCTTTGGTGACAGTCTCACATAACCTTTGGCCCCAGTAGGCTTCGGCCCTGCTGGACCCCTACAGTATGCTGACAACTCCTTGAGGCGCGCGGGAACGGTGCGCGCCGTAGACGACCTGAGCTCGGACCGGTCTGTTACCGGACGGACGGACAGCGAGCTACCCATTGCCCACCGTCCGCGAGCCCGCGCCTACGGTGGCCGGAAATTGGGATCGGAAACCCGGCGGCGGCGGCGGCGTGTCCGCCTTTGCCTAAGGCGGTCGGCCTCCTCCTTTACTAGCATTACTGCTTCGCAGAAGGAGGCGACCGCCTGCCATTCCTCCTCGCTCCGGAGCATGGCTTGAACCAAGCCCCGGCGCGAGAGATCGCCGCCGATCGCCCCCACGAGGACACGGCGCTGCTCTTCCCAAGCGGGGCACACCTCGACTGTGTGCTCCACCGTGTCCACCGGGCGGTCCGCACAGTGGCGACACCCGGGCGTCGTCTCCGCACGAATCTTGTACAGGTACGGACCGAACTTGCCGTGCTCGGTCAGCACCTGCGCCAAACGGAAGGTGACGACGCCGTGGGGCCTTTCCAGCCACGCCTCAAAGAGGGGCCTTACCGCCTCGATCGTGGCGTGCCCAGCACGAGGTTGCGACAATCGCTCTCGCCATTTCACCATGAGATCCCGCCGGAGCTCTGTCCGCCATGCCGCGACTTGTCGCGGCATCGGAGTTTCGCCCCGACGTTGCATCTCCACGCGTAGGTCATGCATGTGTGCAAGGACTGTTGCCTCCAAATCCCATGGTGGTAGGCCAGCAAGGAGGCTCGCCGCTTCGCAGGACACCGTACGGTATCCGCGGATCATCCGGATGGCCATGACCCTCTGGCAGGCGGTTAGCCGGGCCGCCACTCGCTTCCGTAGCGATGGCGCCCACACCGGCGCACCGTAAAGGGCCATGGACCGAACGATGCCTGCGTAGAGCCTCCGGCAGGAGGCGTCTGGACCCCCTAGGTTCGGCAGGAGCCGCTTGAGCGCAGCCCCAGTCGCATTCAACCTGGGAGCCAGACGTCGGAAGTGCTCCTTGAAGTTCCACCGGCTGTCGAGGACGAGTCCCAGGTACTTCATCGTCGACCCGACGCCGATGTGAACTCCTCCTACCGTTAATTGGGAGCCCGGAGGTGGCGCGCTCCGAGGGCCGTGAAAACACATGGCCTCGGACTTGTGCAATGCCACCTCGAGTCCCAACTGCTGTATCCTCTCCACGACTGTCGCAACCCCGCGCGTCGCTAGTTCGACCGCCGCCTGGTACGACCGTCCCCGCGCCAGGACCAGCGTGTCGTCTGCGTAACAGACCACGCTGACCCCGTCGGGGAGGTCGGCGCGCAGCACGTAGTCGTACCCGATGTTCCACAAGGGCGGCCCTAGTACCGATCCCTGCGGAACACCGCACGACATCTCTCGCCGTTTCAACTCCCCCTGATGACCGGGGTAGATGATGAACCTGTCCGACAGGTAGGCCTCGATCACCCGACAGAGGTAGTCGGGCACCCGGTGGTACCGGAGTGCCCTACCAATGCAACTCCAGGGCAGGGAGTTGAAGGCGTTGGCGATGTCCAGAGACACCGCCAAGACACACCTGCCCCGGGACACTGCATCCCCCGTCGTGAGGGCTCGCACGCGCATGATGGCGTCCACAGTGGAGCGCCTCCTGCGAAATCCGAACTGGCCGTCCGCAAGATCCGGCCCCTTCCGTGCCAGATGCACGACGAGGCGGTCTGCAATTACTCTTTCAAAGAGCTTGCCCACCTCGTCGAGCAGCACAATGGGCCGATACGCGGACGGAGAGTCCGCGGGGCGCCCCGGCTTCGCGATAAGGACCAGTTTCCCCGTCTTCCAGCGAAGCGGGAACTGGCCCCTCTCCATGCATGCGCTGAAGAGCCCTCTCAGTCGAGACCCGAGTTCCTCCATGGCCAGGACCCAGGCTTTTCCAGGCAAGCCATCGGGTCCTGGGGCGGTGTTCTTGGCACTCAGCCTTCGCACCGCCACTCTCATCTCCACCTCGGTCACCTCTGGAGCATTGTTGCCGCCGTTGCCGTCGTGGTCCGCATCGGACACCGCCGCTGGTGGCGGAGCCATAGGCGGGGGAGTATGCTCCCCTCGCGTAGGGAACAGAGCGCTCACCACACCCTCCACGAGCTGGGGCCGGAGACTCTGAGTCAGCGGGGGAGCCCATGGCCGGAGTTTCTCCATGACCATTTTGTATGGGCGTCCCCACGGATCGACGTTCAGAGACTCCAGCCACACGTTGCGGGCCTCGAGTTTGGCCCGCTTTATCTCCGCTCGGAGGGTGCGCTTTGCCGCCCTGTATCCCTCATACAGCTCCGCCTCTATGGCCTCCGCACCCGGTGGACGGGTGCGGCGCCTGCGGTGTCTAGTATACCGGCGTCGCGCAGCATTGCACGCATCGCGCAGTGCCGCAATCTCTGGCGACCACCAGTGTACTTGGCGCCGGGCACGTCCTGGCCGGACTCGGGGCATGGCCGCGTCGCAGATTTGCGACATGGCCACCTGGAACCAGTCCGCCTCGACGTCGATGTCGACAGGCCTGTCCGGTGCTTGCACCCAGGCCTGTACTATCGCGGCTTCCTGGAGCAGGTCCCTGTCCAGCTGCCTCAGCGCCCAACGCGGACCACACGGGGTCTGTCGGACCGGCACGGTCGAGGTCTGGGCGGAGACGTCAAACCGGATGTACCGGTGGTCGGAGAACGTCTCCACCTCCTCTATAACGCGCCAGTCGACGACACGCGGTGCCAGTGCAGGGCTGGCGAACGTGACGTCCACCACCGACTCGCCCTGCATCCGCACACACGTGGGGACAGAACCCCGGTTTTGTACGACTAGGCCCTGTCCTAGGGCCCATTCCTCCACCCTTCGACCTCGCTGGTTCGTGAACCGGGAACCCCAAGCCTCGTTCCAGGCGTTGAAGTCCCCGCAAACGACCACGGGGAGGCTGGAGTCAAACCCAGCAACGACGGCATCCAGCTCCAAAAGGGAGCTGTCCAGTTCGGCGAGAGATCTGTTCGGGGACAGGTAGACGCCTACCACCACTATGTCCCCGAACCGTGCTGCCACGCAACCCCGACCTTTCTTGACGGCCTCGAGTGCCGGGGTACCGGCGGCGGCCGACGAAATGAGTGTCACCGAGCCGCTCAGGTCCTGAACCCAGTCGGCTCTGGGCAGGACAAAGTGCGGCTCGGAGACAACGGCGATGTTGATCGACCACTGCGCCATGCTCTGGAGCAACAGATCCTGAGCGGGGGCGCAGTGGTTGATATTCGCCTGGAGGAGACGTAATGGAGCCGTTATTGACAGTCCATTACAGTCTCCTCCCGGGCCCTCCGTGAGGGTCCTGCCGCGGTGGTAGCGGCGGCGGCGTCTGCGGAGGCGATGGCGGCGGCAGCCAACGGGGCAGCCGCGGCGGTGAGCACCTTCGCGGGGACGGGCCTTGGGACCTTGCCCTTGGCCTTGGCGGGGGGATCGCAGGTCCTGCTCCCAGCCCGGTGGTCGGCCGACTTGCCTGCCGCCGCACATGCGTAGCAGTGCGGCGCTGCACTGCAGGTATCGGCCTTGTGGCCGGGCTGACCGCACTGGAAGCAGCGGTCGCTGCGATCTTCCTCCGCTGCGCAACAGACCCCCACGTGGTGGCCCACGTGGCAGCGATAGCAGCGCAGCGGTCTGGGCTCCAGCAGCTTGACTCGCGCGGAGACCCAGCCCACCAGGAGTCGCTTACCCTCCCCGGTGATGCTCCTGGCCGCTGACAGGGGGCAGTTTACAGTAACCGCCCCCATGCCAGTGCCGTCAACACGGATGGTGCCTGCCCGGACCTGATCGGCAGGGCACCCACCCGTCCTGGCGACAGCGGCCACGACCTCCTCGACCTCGACGGAATCGTCCAGGCCCATAATGCGCATGTCGACGCATCTTGTGGGCCTGGACACCCGGACCTCCTCCGCATCCAAGGACGCCCTGATTTTTTCAGCCAGGGCGTCTGCGGTGGGGCCGCTGTTGGCTCCGGGGACCTCCAACATCAGGGCACCAGTTGCGGTATGCCGCATCTGGAAGCCCCCGGTGATCCCGAGGTCGGTGAGGTTCACCGCCCGCTTCGCCTTACGGAGGACCTCGCCGTAGGTCGCACCCTTTTTCGCTGCCTCCGGCTGCAGTGTGATAACTACAGCCGTGGAGCGCGGGGTGCGAATCCTGGCCGCGAGGGCCGTCCGCTTCCGCAGCTTTTGCCGCTCACGCCTCCTGGCAGCCCGAGCCGCCTTGCCAGCCTGCTTTTTGGCTCCGGCCACTTGCCATCCGGCTTCGGCCGGAGGATCTGCAGGTTGGGGAGGCGGCCTCGGCCGCCTGCTTGCCGCCACAGCAGGGGCTCCCGCCGCCTTAGGGGCCGGTGCCGCCTTGCCCTTCTTAGGGGGAGCCGCAGGGGTTGGCTTCCCCTGCTGCTGTTTTCTGCCCTGCGGGGCCGCTCCGGCGGGGTTCGCAGCCGTGGCCACGCGCCCGGTCTGCCCTGACGGGCCCGCCATGGGCGCAGCCGCCGAGGCCGCGGCGGCAGCGTAGGACGCCACCCTTCGCTGGCCGGAGGCCGCTAGTGGGGGGCGCAATACGATGCCCTCCAGCAGGGACAGCTGCTGCTGGATCCGCAGCTGGAACTGCTGCTGCTGTTCCTGCAGCTGCTTCTGCAGCTGCTGCTGGAAAGCAGCCAGCTCCCGCTGCACCAGTGTCAGCAGCTGGCTTCCCGACTCGGCCTGGGGCCGAGGCTGGGGCTGAGGCTGGGGCTGGGGCCGACTTTGCCCCTGCCCTTGCTTGCGCCCCCCTTCCACGGGCTCCTGGCTGCGGGCCCCATGGACCCCAGCGAGCTCGGCCTGGATCTCGGCCCGGAGCCCGGCTTTGAGCTCAGCCCGGAGCTTCGCCACGCTCTTTCTGAGGGCGGCGTCGAAGGCTTCCTGTAGAGAAGCGGCGTGGCGGAGAACCGTCTTCTCCTTCGACGTCCTCTCCCTTTTGCGGCCCATGTCCCTCAGCGCAGCGACCACTAGCTCGCCGAAGGTCCTGCGCGACTCCTCGGCGGAGTCTTCGCGCTCACTGCCAGATGGCCCCGAGGGGTCCATCGCAGCGTTGATCGCAGCGGGGTGGCGCCCTTCCGCGGCGAGCCTCTCAGCTCGTTCAGTCACCTCCTGGGAGGTGACTCCCCTTCCTCTTCCCGATGCTCGGCCCGCTCCCCGCCCACTGGTGGGGATTTTTCGGGCCGAGCCCTTTTCGGCTTCATCGGAGGACGGTCCGTCCCTCGATAGGGAGCGCTTCCGGAAGAAACTCGCGTTTCCTCCGGAGTCGCCTCCCGCCTCCGCCACATCTTCCTCCTCCGAGCCTGAGCTCCTTCTGGATGCCGCGTCGGACTCCGACCGCGCATCACTCTCCGATGGGTGTACAAAGAATTTACTATTATCCATAAAGTTCCCACGAGTAATTAACTTTGGGTACTGGCTCAAAATCTGTGGTCCGCACTAGAGACTAATTTAGCTACCCATTAGTCAAGCTAACAACCTCCCTCACGGTGCGCCGCCGCTTGGAGGTTTGGGGTAATTTTTTATAGAGGTTGTCTTCCTCGCGGCCCGGGCGGTTAAGCCAAGACCCTCGACCCCCATCAAAAGTCAGAAACATGACCTTGGACAATCTCTGGGGCTACGAGAACAACGGTGGCAGAAGGAGGAGAGAGCCTTCCTCCTGCCTGCCCGGTGGCAGGGTGAGTGCACGCCGAGCCCGCTCTTGCTTCGCCACTGTGCCCTCTGCTAGAGCAGAGGGACACGCGTTGAAGCGTACTTCCGACAGAACATTCGCAGACGGCCATCGAGGCCCCTTAGGCAGGAGTGCCCAAGGGGGTTGTTGGCCGCCTCCCAGGGTGCACCGTCCCGCAGACTAGCCTTCGCTTCGGACGTATCCGCAAGGGAACTATAGCCTGCGGGCACTCGTGGAGGTTTTCTGTCATGGCACCCCTTGCAGTGTTTAGTGCAGTGAATAATTTCAAACTAACTCTTAATTTTCGATAATTTCCAGGGGTCTTGGTATGAAGAAATGATAAATAACAGAAACAAATCAACCGTGAGAAGCATGGCTTGGGGTTCAGATGGCCAAAAAATCTGCATTGCATATGAGGATGGTGAGATAACAATCATAATTATTGTTACACTAGCTTTTACCCGCGGTTTCGCTCCCGTCAACTATTTTGATTAGTCGTCTGTTGCAAAACATTTTGAGTCTTTACCAAGCGACGCAAAGAGGTGGTCTCTTTCCCATGACCCATGCCCAACAGTCACTCTTCTTTTTTGTTTGAAGATTTCAAAACATCGCTTGTTTGGGAATGTGATTAAAATCTCTCAGCAGCATGTGACCTATACAGGCTATCCATCTAAATTCTACCTAGATAAGTTGAAGCGTTAAGTGGATGGCTATATGTAGGTATGTACAGAGAGTAACGAAAATTTTTCGATATACACAGACTACTTTAGGAAGAAGTGTGATAAACGCTCAATATTTTAATATCTATGGGAATGGCGTCGTTCGCTTGGTGTTTAACCGAATGGCGCGAAATCACGCGCGATCACTTCGGGATTGAGTGATGAGATATGATGTTTTTTTTTTTTTTTTTTTTATGGTAGGTAAAATCATCCAATGACAAATCCCGCCCTTGGGCGGAGCGGGAAGTAGTGTCAGACTCTTACTGACTAAAAACCTACCCCGTTCCTTCGTAGCCTATCGTGCCGGGGTCGAGCATTCCTTTCGGAACTAACCCATGACCCCAGTAGGCTTCGACCCTGCCTGCCTGCAGTTAGCAGGCTGGGCCTCTTCGGTGTGCTGACAGCTCCTTGAGGCGCGCGGGAACAGAACGCGCCGTCGACGACTTGGGCTCGGTCCGGTCGGTTACCGGACGATCGGACAGCGTGCTACCCATTGCACGCCGTCCGCAAGCCCGCGCCTACGGTGGCCGGAAATCGGGATCGGAATCCCGGCGGCGGCTGGGGCGAGCGCCCCGTTGCCTCTGCCTGATGCGGTCGGCCTCCTCCTTCGCTAGCATTACTGCTTCGCAGAAGGAGGCGACCGCCTGCCATCCCTCCTCACTACGGACCATGGCCTGAACCAAGGCCCGGCGAGAGAGATCGCTGCCGCCGATCGCCCCCACGAGGACACGGCGATGCTCCGCCCAGGCGGGGCACACCTCTACAGTGTGCTCCACCGTGTCCTCCGGATGTTCCGCACAGTGGCGACACCCGGGCGAATCCTCCGCACGAATCCGGAACAGGTACTTAGCGAACTTTCCGTGTTCGGTAAGCACCTGCGTCGTGCGGAAGTTGAGAACGCCGTGAGGTCTTTCCAGCCACGCCCCAAGGATGGGCCTTATCGCCCCAATTGTGGCGCGCCCCGAACGAGGTTGCGATAGTCGTTGACGCCATTTCGCCATGAGATCCCGCCGGAGCTCTGTCCGCCATGCCTCGACTTGTCGTGGCAGCGGAATTTCGCCCCGGCGTTGCATCTCCATGCGCTTGTCGTGCATGTGTGCAAGGACTGTTGCCTCCAGATCCCACGGCGGTTGGCCAGCAAGGAGGGTCGCCGCCTCGCGGGAGATCGTTCGGTACCCTCGCACCATGCGTATTGCCATGACCCTCTGGCACGCATTCAGCTGGGTCCTCGGTTGCTGTTGCAATGAGATATGATGTGGTATGGCACTCACTATTGATTGGTAATGGTGATATGTTTTAAGTTACATGACGCTCGCTAGTGATTCATAATGACTATAACACATGATATTATTACAGGAGCTGTAATTGTTGGCTCTGTGGATGGTTCACGAGTGTGGGGAAAAGATATAAAGGGTCCAGGGCTTGCTGCAGTACAGTGGTCGCCTGATAACTCACAGCTTCTCTTTGCACTGACCAATGGCGAGCTGCACATATATGATGATCAAGGAAATTTCGCAGTATGTATAATGTGTTAAAAGGGTGTAAAGTGCATTCCTATTTTTATTTATTACCCAATGTAATTTTTTTATTTAAACATTAAAAGTCGTCACTACACACATTAATATTTTTTTTATTGGGGATTTGAAAAATTCTTTATATTTGCGGTATGTAAATAATTTAAAAAAAAATTTGTGAACTACCGAGTTTTATTGTTTTAGATGCCAGTTACAATCCATGGTGTGTCAGGGTCAATGGATATAGTTACAATGGACTGGTATTCAGGGAGCGCGCCGGCCAACAGGCCTGTACTAGCAATATCTTATAGAAGTGGTGTAATACTGTTAATGAAAAGTTGCAATGAGGAAGGTAAATAAATATTTTTGATACTGACCTTAGAAACAAGTTGAAAAACTATTGAACAGTTTTAAAATAAATTAATCATTTGGCCAATTTTTTCAAATTTGACTTGAATCCCACCTGATGGTAAGCGGTGATGCAATCATTGATGGTGAGTCACACTAGTTTATTAAGAGCCTATTCACTGTAGCCTTGAAGACACCCAAATTATAATCGGATGGGAAGACCGCAGCAGGCAAATTGTTCCATTGTCCACGGTAGAATGATTGGATGATTTCCCACCTAAAAAAACGAAGACAAATATTTGTGTGATGAGCACGATCATTTGTTCTGTGTCTAGGTATAATTTATCTTTATTATGCATGAATTTTGAAATATATGTATAGGGTGACTGGTAATTAGTGAACGATACTTAAATACGTGATTGTAGTCATGATAACAAACAATTTTTACTCAAAATCACGTGTATAAGTGTCGTTCACTAAATTACCAGTCAAAGTCACCCTGTATAAGCATGTTTATCAGTTGTCTAGTACTCATAGCACAAGCTCTACTTACTTTGGGGCTAGATGGCGTTGTGCGATAATTGTGGAATATTATTATCTTATCTTCTGAGTATGGTTTCCGCACTCAGTCCTCTACGGACCATTGTACGTGGGCCATAGCGGCCATAATCTCAGGCGGGCTTACTCCAACCAGCCCACCTCTCTCCAAAAACTGATCAGGCCTCTCAGGTTCTTCAGGGCGTCAATAAGGGACATCGGAGATCCCAAGGTCCGTGTGTGGAATATTATTATATCCTTTGCTAAGTGATATTTGGCAACTATTTTTGGAGGTGATTTACAAAATTTTCCATTGTTTTCTGTAATCTATACGAGATTTTAATCGATTTCAGATAGTGTCGTTGTAGAATCGAACATGTTGATTATTGATTGTCATTGGAATCATAACGGTACCATTCTGGCTGTTGCCGGCTGTACTACGGATAAGACCAATGTGGTTCAATTTTTCGGCGCGTATGGGGAGGTATGTGTAAACTAAATGGTTGCCCAAAACCAAACGACACTTAAATGCTTTAATATACGCTCATTTGTTCCAGCATATTCGTACGTTGCGCGTGCCTGGTGGTAACATGAGGGCGTTATCGTGGGAGAAGAAGTCACTGCGACTTGCTATCGCTATCGATTCCTTCATATACTTTGCTAATGTCAAAATGGATCACAAGTACGCCTTTTATGGGAATACATTGGCGTATGTGTCGGGCACAGAAACCGTCACATTTTGGGATACAGTTACACATCAGGTTAATGGACTTCTGTTTTGTTCTTTACTTTTTAAATACTTCATTTATAAAATAATTATTACTTTTTTTATTTATGAATTTAGTCCTGGATTAATCATATACCTGATGTCATTGATATGTGTGCAGTTGATGAATACTGTGTGATAGCCACTTTGGGACAAGTAATCATTTCAAATCAGCAAGGAATACAGTGTGATGGTGAGAAAAATTATGGTTTTCCTTAATAATGCTTTTGATCAGTAAACTTGCTGTCACTTGGAAATAAGAATTATAAATTCGAAATAAGTTTGCAATAGTTGTAACAGCTTAGGTTTTGATTAAAAAGGGTAATAATTCAGTAGTACATGTTCGCCTCTCATCAACTACTTTGATTACATTTATGTAAAAAACTTTAGCCAAAGCAGTGAGTATCCCGGTGGTATATGTGACTATCAACAGCAAAGCGATAGTAGTGGCAGCGTCTAAGGAATCGTTCATAATATGGAAGTTTTCTACGCCGACCAGACCTCGTAAGTATTTAAAGTAGTTTATTTTTAGATTAACGCATCACTTTGGTACACCATATCTCTTCGCCTCATGTTTATAAATTTTTTGCATCACTCTTTAGCAAAAACAAAATGACCCGTCCATTTTATGTTTGAAAAAAGTTAAAACCTCTTAGTAAAGTAACGTGTCGTTTGATATTTCAGGTGTTACAGAACAGTTGTACCAAGCGGACGGCTCGCCCGTCTCGGCCACAGACCCAGGGTTCCACGACGACACGATATGCTGTGTCGCAAGTTCAGACACTCATCTGTTAATCGGAAGAGATTCTGGTTCCATACTCCTGTTTTCTCTTGTAAATTTTAAGAAAATCACTTCAATAAATATGACTTCCAGACCCTATAGGTTGGGGCTTAATTCAAATTCTAGGTATGAGTGTATGTTATTTACGACCATATAATGAACTGTTGCAATGTTTGAGTCATTGAGATTGTTGTTGTCTCCATGACGGCCTCGAGTCTGCTATTACAATAGTGTCACAATCGTCTATCATTGATTTCATCATGGTTGATTTTGACAAGTTTTGTAATCTACTAATACACCACTATTTTTTAATTAGTTCGAATACTTAAAGGGCTTATTAGAAAAGTTCTTGTTATTATTTAAGTAAAGTCTCAATGAATAATATTCATAAACAGCAAAGTTATGAGCGTTTGTTTATATCCCAAAATCTCACTCAATTTATGGAAACATTGTACATATGAATGAAAGAATGTCAATAAAAATGAAAAAACACTGCACTTAGTATTTTCTAGTAGTAGTTGTTAAGAATGATTGATTCAATTATGAATTTACCAAATGACAAATTTTCGTGGACAATTTTGGGATCTCGTTTTTTTTAACTATTGATTACATAAATATGATCAGTAACGGGTACTAATTGAGCCCCATTTTTTATTGCACTAATTAAAAAATAGGGGTGTATAATTGCGTCACTATGACTTACCAACAGTCAATCACTGACACACCATTGAAAGAAATGGTAATCTCGTACATAATGAAAAATGAATTTCTGACTTATGGGGGTAATCTACTAAAATTTTGTCAGTTCCTTTGATTAGTGACTTACCATTAGATTTGTCTAAATACGACAAATTAATTCTACCACCATTCGTTTACGAGACCAATAACCGACCAATGATCGTTATGATTAAGCAGATTAAGAACTTTTACCAAAATGACAATGGCATTGTTTTGGAATGTCGAATTTACAAAAATAGCAGACCCCTGATGTTCTCAATTTAAATAATAGTCTTATATTATGACTAACTTTCAAAATTGTTTATAAAAAATTATATAATTATTTATAGCAAATTCTATGTGATCGACCAGCCAGGGTCCTTGTATTTGTTGGAGACGGACATGGCTAACAACATAAGTATCGGACAAGCGTTACGTAAGGATGTGTGGAGCGCTCTGTGGGCGTCTGACAACCCGCAAATGTTGGCAGTAGCGGAAAAAGCAAGGCTTTATGTGATGAGAGATACTGAGCCTGAAGAGCCTTTGACCATGCAGGGGTACTTGTGTAAGTTTAAGGTACGTACAAATGGTCAAACACCGTGTCATAGGGAGTTTGAGAGTAAAAGAAAAAAAAAGTGCTTCGTTGTTGGTGCACAACGTGTACTGTGCGTCATTAATTAGTGTCAACTGTTTTCATCAATTAAAACTTTCGACATAAACTCGTTTAAAAATAAAAGGCCCGCTCTAACATTTGAGAACGACCTTAGAATATAACTTGGAACGAAACTGAAAAAAAACAATAAAATAATAATTAATTATATAAAGTGTTTAATGTAATTACATAATGGTTACATAATGTAATATGGACATTTAAATAACGTAAATAGTAAAAACATCAAATATAAAAACGGGCCGTTTACTTATTGACAACTTTATCGGTTTTAAAACGATTGATTATTATTTTACAATTAATTATTTTTATTTTTTATTTATTTTAAAATATTTTTTCTAGGAGTTGGAAATCACCTCGGCCCTTCTGGACAATGTCGACGATAAATGTACTCCTCAACACATTGTGAGAGTGGAAGTAAAGTCCCTGAGAGACACGCGTCAGCTCATTGAAAAAGTAGGCTTGAAGGAAGCGGAAAACTTTATTAAAGACAACCCACATCCGCAACTATGGTATGATTTCAATATTATGTTACATGTTATACAATATACAGAATTGTTGATAAATAACACGGCTATCTTGAATCCGATTGTCGAGTGCGTATTCGGCCTCACTCTTCAAAAGTTTTCATTAATTATTCTTTCTAATAAATTATATCTATATATACAAAAAGAAGAAACAGACTGACATATCAACGCACAGTCAAAACTATTGGGACCAGAAACGTGAAATTTGTACAAAGCTTCCTTCTATGAAGTAGGCACATAGCACATATTACACTAAGAAAAGATTTTACAAAATTTTCCCCCTAAGGGTATGAAACTGGGGTACAAAGTTTGTATGGAAAAATCTACTTTAACATAGGCGAGGCCGCTGGCAGAAGCTAGTTAATAAATAAGTTATCACTTTCAGGTTGTTACTAGCAGAAGCTGCTTTAAAGAATTTTGAGTCTGAATCTGCACTAGACACTGCTGAAGCTGCGTTTGTGAGACGTAATGATTACGCCGGCATTAAATTTGTTTCCCGCTTGAACGCGTTGCATTCAAATGCTCTTAAAAAGGCTGAGATATTAACTTACTTTAAAGACTTTGATGCAGCTGAAAAGATATACCACAATGAAGACAGAAGGTCTGTTAATATAAATATCATTTAACTCCGAGTGTGGCCGTGTTCTCACTAGATGGAGCTGAACTCGAAACTTTTAGTTTATTTTGTTTTTAGTTTAAGGGCGTATTAGTAAAGTCAAAGAAATGGTATTAGCGAAAATCGGACTTTCTACTTTATTGAATCTAGTCAAATAATTACCTCAAAATTTTCCTAATCTGACTTGAGTGTAGCGCTATACTAATGCACTATAGTCACTATAAAAAATTTGAGTTCAGCTTCACCTTGCGAAAAGAACTTGCCTACACACTCGTTGCTTAAGTTTTTATTTATAACATTACAGAGACTTGGCTATAGCTCTCCGAAAGCGTTTAGGGCACTGGTTCCGCGTAGTTGAGCTGTTGAAGATGTCTGCAAGTACAACCGATGCTCAAGTCAAACAAGCATATAGTAACATTGGCGACTATTACATCGATAGACAAAATTGGTAATTAAATAAATAAATAGTAAATAATAATAATAATTTTAACAGATCAATACTTTTATTTATTAAAATTCGGTTGGGGAAAAAGTGTGAGACTAATAAGAAAATATACTAAATATGATTGTTTCGTATTGTACAGGGCAAGTGCGGTCGAGTATTACACTATGTCAAATAATACAGAAGGCTTGAAGAAATGTTATATGGCGCTTGAAGATAATGAATCCTTATCAAAATTGTTTACAGGCTCTCCAAGACACAAGGTATTTTTTTTTTTTACCAAGTTTATAATACAGCAGTTATTGCCGTTATCAATAACAATTCCATTAAATTAGAACATAATAAAACAATAACCTTATTTATTTCATTATCATCAGGAGGTTGCCGTAACAAAATCAAATTTATTAGATGACCTAAATGATTGTATAGGTCAAGCTCCATCTATACAAGGCATTATGCAATTAAAAGAAAGTGGCAGGATGATACAAGCAGCTGAAATGGCGTTTCAGGCAAGTTGTGATTTTTTTTGTAAAACTTAACTTTTTGGATTTTCTTCGTAAATCGTCGTCCCTATAACTCATATCTATTCCTCCTGACAACACCAGAATCATAAAGGTTTGAAGACGTTTTAGTCGAGCCGCTGGTTCGTGAGCGAATTCCTCGGTGGGCTGCCGTGTTTGTGGCGAGACAGCATGGCGTAGTTCACTGCTGAACCGATATCGTTCTAGAGGGACTTAAAATAAAATTGAAAATAAAATTAACGAACAACAGCACATACAATCAGTGTCAGGCATGAGTCAGATTAATTAATTTACGACTTTATTTTAAAGAACGTTTAATTGATATTTGTTTATGCATTGTTGTGTTGCTGTGATGTGCCATGCCAATCGTGCGTCTGACTATGATATAATAATAGCAGCATGAATAAGATATAGTCTTATATGGCTCCATCTCTCTCGTATCGCTTCATCTCTCGTTTTAAAAAGTACAGGACGTCTCGACCCCTGATGTATTTAATGGTCGTAAACTGTTTTAACATGTACGGATAGGGGCGAGATTTTACGATCCAAGTACCCAGTAACCTTTTTTATTTTTTCTTCTAGTTAGCCAATGTAGAAGCGTCCAAGAAGGCATCCCCCTTGAAGATCAAGAAGCTCTATATTCTAGCCGGTCACTTGTACAGCCAAAGTAGCGTCGGTCAGTACGCATTATATTCACTTTTTTTTTTATAAAATAAACAAAGGAGAGGTCAAATATAGGCTATTATTCCGAAGAAATTTGAACACTAACTTGATATACCTTATAAAAAAGCTTATTTATTGCGCTATTTGATCATAAATATATATAATTTTTTCAGTCATCAGTTTCAGGTTTTTGTAAAAAGCTGAAAAATGTTTCAGATAAAACAAAATGCACATTTTTTTGTTTATTCGTTCCTACGTCGAAAGTATTTGTTCTTTCTGATGACCTTTTCTCATGAATCCCTAACAACATATAACTATGCAATGCAAAATATTTTATTGATTGGTTTAGTTGTCTAGCAAGTTTAGGTATTAAAAAGTAAGAAACAGATAAATATATTTTGCGGTTCGCTAGTAATAAATATAATTTTTCATTACTCATACGCTGAAAATAGGTCTGAAGTTGCTTGAGGAGCGGGTTGAAAGTAATACTTTTCATCCCTACTCCCTAGGGAGTATCACTTTCAACTGACAGCTGTTAAAGTATTAAAAAAAAACTAGTTCTATCTTCGCATTTCTATTGATCTATGTCTCAACTTTCTATACAGCCAGTCAATTATAGCGCGATGTAAAATTTAAATTAAGAGATAAGTATCTAATTTTTTTTTTTAAATTACATAATTATTTATAATTTAGGTACTTTCAATTAATTCTTTAAAACTAACATAGATATGAGAAATATTTACCATATCTCACTGATAAAAATTAAAAATGACGGCTGAATAGCCGATTGACCACATAAAAAAAAATGAAAATGGCGGGAGAATTGTTGTAGAATTTTGTTTATACTTTATTAAATCTCTGCTGTAAGAGATTTTTTAATTACACAATAATCAGATTCAGTTAAGGATTCAACGCCTGATTCTTAAGAGAAGAGGTTAAAGCAGTAGTCGGAAACCTTTTAAGGCCTAAATAAAAAAAAACGTACCTAAAATAATACGACGACCATTGACGTCGACTCAGGTTTTTATTTTTATTTTCCTTTTATTCGTAATGAAAAGCACAGTGTTTACCTCGGGTGAAAGGCTTATTTAGTCCCTCGAATATTGGCGACCTCGCTCGGATGCCAAACTTCTTCTCGGGACTAAATAAGTTACTTTCACCCCTAGTAACAATGTACTATTAGTAGAAGTATTATTTTGCTTTTTAGAGATAGTTTGAAGTGGGATGTAGATGAGGTTTATGTATATGGTTGCAGAGGGCGGCCACGGGCGTGAGGCGGCGCGCTGCTGGCGTGCAGCGTGCGGAGCGCACTGGGCGGCGGCGGGCGCGGGGCGCGCGCGCGCCCGGCCGCCGCGCCCCGACGCCGCGCTGCGCGCCGCCGCCCGCCTCGCGCTCCACCACCACGCGCTGCACGACGCGCAGCAGACGCAGGTCACACAACTTTAACTTATGTCTCGTTTAACGGTATCACCTCACCATTTGGTTCATAGCGAATTCAGCCATGTTCCCACTGCTGGGACTCAGGCCTCTTAGACGCGGGCCCAGTGCGGGTTGGTGAATGTCACTGTCTTTGAATTTTTGGCTCTAGGACATGTCGATTTCCTCACGACGTTTTCCTTTACCGTTTTGAGAGCAGTGGTGATGAAATAAATTACACAAAGTAATGCGCAAAGTAATGGTTTGAACCCGTGGCCTACAACTCGTAAGTCAAGCCGTTACCACTCGGCCACGTCGGTCCATATGGTGCATTCGCATAGAAACTAGGCAAGTGGGCGCTAGTCTGACCTCGACCAGTTCTTACCTATACTATACAGCAATAAATATGAAAACTACCTGTATCGACGAAGCTGGCAAGCGGCTTCAGCTGCCTGGTTTCCACGTGAATGCACCCATATGTTTCACTCATATATTATGTGAATATTATAATGTTTTTTGAAGAAATATATTCTTAAAATCAATAATGGTAATAAATTTACTTGAGCCGATTACAAACTATCATATTCGCGAAATAAGAGTGGCAATATTCAGACCCACCAACGGCAGAAAGTACTAACTGTACCTAATGGAAAAAGGAAATAAAGTGATAAAATACTAGAAAATAAAAATAAAAACATATACAAATAAAATACGATCTAACTCGCTTTTTTAATTAAATACAGGTTTGGTGTACGATAGCATCTATAGCAATTCAAGCCCGAGCGTATGAATTATGTTCTAAGGCATTAATCAAACTTGAAGCACTAGATGTAAGCACTTTATAATTGTTTGTTTAAAATTTAAGGGGTTCGGTTCCTGACTAGGAAAATTGATTTTTCATAGTCGGGCCCGAGACCTCTTTTAGAGTTAAGGCTATTCACTCATACAATGCGATGTGATGCAAAGAAGAATAGGAATTTTAATGACTTCTATCTGTCAAATGTCGATTTAAAAGTACGGTTTGTGAAGAAAACTGATTTTCGTATTAATATATCACTGAGCGGAATTAAATAACTAACTTCTGACTAAAAATTGTTCGTTCATGATTCGTAAATAAATTTTATTTAAATTTGTCTCGTTTTGCTTATCCTACCCAATTTATACGGTTTGACAGCTATGGAGTCACAAGTACTCACAACATGGCGATAAGTCGATCCTATTCTTTTTGAAAACGCATTGTAGTTTTGGATTTGGTTTTATTTACTTGAAAAATTCACTTCGTATGCAATATATTTAATTAATATAATAAATTTTTTCCAGCCTGAAACTTTTGAAAATTTAGCTATAGAAATATTTACAAGATATAAGCCTAAAGACGCTAAAGGAAACAGAATTGAATGCCCAAACTGCGACGTCAGCATGCCTGAATGGTAAGTACCGGTTCAGTGTAGACAGATAATAATCTTCTATATATATATGTTTAAAAAAGTTTTTTTTTACCAAAATCACTACATGTTTTTTTTTTTACGGTAGGTAAAACATCAAATCACAAATCCCGCCTTTGGGTGGGGCGGGAGATAGTGTCAGACTCTTACTGACTAAAAACCTACCCTGCTCCTTTCATTGCCTTCGTCCCCGCGCCCCGGGTTTCATTTTCACATAACCTTTGGCCCCAGTAGGCTTCGGCTCTGCTGGGCCCCTACAGTTTGTTGACAACTCCTTGAGGCGCGCGGGAACGGTGTGCGCCGTAAACGACTTGAGCTCGGACCGGTCTGTTACCGGACGGACGGACAGCGAGCTACCCATTGCCCGCCGTCCGCAACCCTTAGGCGGCGTGTGCGCCGTTGCCTGATACAGTCACCCTCTTCCTTTGCTAGCATTACTGCTTCGCAGAAGGAGGCGACCGCCTGCCCCTCCTCCTCGCTCCGGAGCATGGCCTGAACCAAGGCCAGGCGCCGATCGCCCCCACAAGGACACGGCGATGCTCTTCCCAAGCGGGGCACACTTCGACTGTGTGCTCCACCGTGTCCTCCGGGTGGTCCGCACAGTGGCCACACCTCGACCGATTCGGTACATGAAACACTATCGATCTATCCCAGAACAAATATTTGTGTGATGAGCATGACCATTTGTTCTGGGTCTGGGTGTAATTTATCTATAGGTAATATGTATGTATTTACATATATTTAAGCATGTTTATCATTTGTGTTGTACTCATAGCACAAACTTTGCTTAGTTTGAGACTTTTATTATTATGGCGTTGTGTGAAATTAAATTTGTATTGTCTGCTATTAGGATGTCGACCTGTCCCGGATGCAGCAGCGAGTTCCCCGAGTGCGCGGTGTCGGGCCGCGCGCTGGTGACACCGCACACGGTGTGGACGTGCAACACCTGCGGAGCCCGCGCGCAACAACATGAACTTGTATTGCGGCACTCCTGTCCTATGTGTCATACTCAACTCTCCTAAAATGATTTGACTAATTTATCTAGGACATAATAATATAGCTGCATTGAATAGGTATTATATGACATTAGACTGTAGGTAATTACAAAGTTGCAAATAAAGAGCTATTATCTTTTACCGATAAGATAAGATAGCATACCTACCTACCTACCTACATATATATTTATAATAGTCTTAACTTGCACAAACTTGGTACGACGGACCAAATCCGTTCTGGTAACACAATCGGATCGGACAGGTGCCTTGCATACGACGTCATGTGTAGGGATAGCAAACTGAGATTAATTAATTGAACAACCGATTGTAAAGACCAAGGAATAGTTCGATATTCGTTTTAAGGGAGAGAACTCACGAAGCGGTTTTCTCCCGCGGCCGCCGCGGGAGATGAATCGGCTATTTTATTTCAAAACTCACGAGGCGGTTGATTCCCGCCGCCGCGGCCGTCGCGACGGCTGCGATTTTCGCCCGCAAGCCCAACGGTTGATTACCGCAAGACAAACAGTTGAAAGACGAGCGGTTAAATGCAGTGTTGCCAAATGAGCACTGAAAGTGCTAGATTTGGTACTATTTTCATACAGCTAGCACTGAAATAAAAACGAAAGAAATGGAAATTCCTTTGAGCAAAAAAAGTTCATTTTGTATAAAATTACAGAAAAGAGTGAAAGAACGATCCAAAAAATCGTTTAGACCTGTGCTCGAAACTAACTCAAAATCAATGTGTAGTTACACTTTGTGTGTTACAACTGAATGCGAAAATAATTGAAATTAAGAAAAAGATGCTTAATTTCATATATTTTCGCGGAATAAAAAAAAACATGGGAATACTTAAACTATTTATCGGGTCTGGCAACATTCTATAGAAAAAGTTGATACTTAGGGGAAGTCCAGGAGAGTATAACCACCGTCCAAAAAAATTCTCATGAATCTTTCTTTACTTATAAATCGCTATTTTGTAAATTCTATATTATGCTGCATTATTTAGCTATATTTTCTCTTAAAAAAGTTTTACAAATCTGTTTATTTATCATTCATTTTACAATTTATGTACGCACATTTACTTATGCAGAAGATAAATTATTATAAGAATTGTACAAAGGTACTACTTATTTCAAAAACACAATTTCTTCGAGCAGACCTGCGAAAGGAGAAATTGGAAGAAATGTAGACAATAATGTGTAGAAATATGGGATGTGGCTAGACGCTGATATAAGAAATTTCCGAAAATTCGAAAGTGTTTTTGTCCAGCTAGCATATTAACAACGAATCACAGTGCTATGCCACGTGTAATGACAAAATGGCACCGGATTTCTGTCAAACAAAATGGCGTCAGGTTTTTGTAAGGTAGAGAGTGTATGAAAGAGTCAGTTTTTAAAAACATACAATTCACACACGGTAAATTATCCCATCATCAGATAATGATTCATTTCAGCCGAAATATAGCCACGTTTGGATATAGGCCTCCCCCAAATGTCGCCACAATAAACGGTCCTGTGTGTCTAGCATCTATCGGATTCGCGCAACCCTAACCAGGTTGGATTGGTTTACCTTGTAGGAGGCCTTCCAATCCTACGTCTTCCGGTACGTGGTCGCCGTTCCAGAACCTTGTAGCCACGACGGCTATCCGTTCTGCGATAAATTAGTAATTATCTAAACGAATATTATAAAGAGGAAATTGTTTTTTTTTTGTTTGTTCAGATTTAACTCATAAACTAATTGACCGATTTTAAAATCTTAATTAATAATTTTATTTTATTTTAATCTAATATTATTTATTTAAAATAAAGGAAGATATCTGCATAATAATACGGAAGATGTTAGATATTTTTGGTCAACTTGTGCTTATACAGGAAAAGTTTTTAACCAGTGCGCAAATTTTGACATAATAAACTTGAATATATTTTAATAAACACGTATTTTTTATTTTGATATGTTTCAATAGTAAAAAATTAAGTTAACGCATACGAGACTTGTTTACTCAGAAATTTATTTTATGGACGTCGCTTGCCAGTCCGTCGACTGGTCGCCCGATTCACGCCGCGCGTCGACCGCTCGCCTGACGCGCCAGCTGGTATCAGAAGTACTCACGCGCGCTCGCTCTATGCGACGGTACCTACTTACGCGGTGCGATTATTGACCCCAGTTTAGCGCTACAATTTTTTAAGTTTAGACTGTGTAAAGTTATTTGTAAACGTAATTCCAATTTATCCTTCATACTTTCATGGGCTTAGGACCATCAAAATGCAGAAAATAAATCATAATAAGTAAGAAAGTAGGTAATACGTTTTAATCCATTCAAAATAAAACATTTAGGTATGATAGGTATTTAGACATGATACAATTTAGATTGAAACAATTGCATTTTGGCGTATTTAAAAAATTGTGGTGTGATTTAAAAGGCTCGACGTGGTGCTGGGTCTGGGTCATGGAGTTGTTGTACCGGCTGAAAGTGGTATGGATGGAGTCCGGCTGTATTTAGCAGCTTCCATACTGCGCTTTGGCTAACACCAAAACGTCGTTCTGCGTCGTAGGTACTGGCTCTTGGATTGCGTTCAAAAAAATCGGCTTCGACTGCCAGTCGAGGTCTGCCAGACCCTTGTGCGTGGCTCGGTGTTCTGAACTGGCCGTGATCAAGCAGCCTTTGGTTAGCTGCTAAAATTGTCCTCTCATTGGGGACCGTAGGATTGAGGATCCCTTGGGCTCGCATACGAGGTACGCTCTCCCTTTCGTATCTTCTTCGTGCTGCTCGTAAATTTTCATTGCTTAACAAATACACTCCCACCATTTCATAATACTCGCGGTGAGTAAAATGAGACATTGTCACTACGCTAGTCTAGTACGCGGCACACGCGCAGGGACGGCGAAGGGCGCGAACGTCCGACCTCCACTTCCGCAAGTGACGTACTGCATGTGCATGCGTTTTGTTTATCAAACGCCGGCGCCGCATGCCCCCGCACCCCCGTCTCGTGCGCTGGGCGTGGTCCAGCGGCCGGCGGCCTTCGCGTTTTCATTCATGCTCATTCATAGTATTACTATTAAATTATATCCATGTCTTGCTTATTTCAAATTGGGACAAAATGGAAAAATGAGAAAAAAAAAAGTCATAAACTAAAAATGGAAATGTGTTCTATTGCTTACACTGAGCCACCAAAAAAAATTTACGCAGTGGTTAAAAAATTTTCCTGTATACTGTTCCTTTAAAAAATATGACTTCTTTTAAAATTTCATTTGAAATAAGCAGTACCTTTGTTCTCTTCTATCTCAGTATCTCTGTCTTAAAAAAATAAAACGCTGCCCAGCCGAGTCGGTTTCGAAGATTGGCAGCTCTTTCTCAAAGTTAGAACTATCCAACTGGATTATCTGTCTCAGGTTAACGTAATCGTTTACAACTTCGAGTGCAGTCTCCGAACTGGATCGGAGTGAGTTTTACATATACATATATATTATATATATATTCCACACATGCTTTACTAAGGTCTACTCATCGAGCATTGTAGTGAGCTCGTCCGTAATCTCAGCCATGGAATCGAAGGTGAGTGGTGTACTCGCCATCGACATTAATGCTTAGCCCTCTCCAGTCCAGAACCTTGGAGACATCCTCCATAGCAGCCGTAAACAGATTCGGAGAAATGACGTCTTCCTGCCTCATACCCCGGTGTAGAAGGATATCTTTCAAGGTCCGGTCCTGAAGTCGAACTGACATTGTGGCGTTTTCGTAAGTACGAGTAGGTACAAACATTTCAGAACCAGAGATTTGCAAAATAGGTTATAAAATGTATTTAAACGCAAAATACAAATCCTTTTTGATTTTGTTTTTTCAAATAAAAAATTGTTTTTCATTTTATATTTAAAATACTAAATGCAAAATACGAATTTACAAAATGCTTTTTTTAAATATAATACTTTTAGTTTCAAACTATCTTTATTTTGTTAAAAAGTTTATTTCAGCCAGCTAACAGGCTGGTAAATTTACTTTGAGAACTTACTTAATAGTACATTATGATATAAGTGTGTAATGTAGGAGGTTACCATCGAGGCGGTATTAAGACCCGAGCCTTGGCGAGGGTCTTAAGACAGCCAAGAACGGTAACCATTCATTACTCACGTGTATCATACGACGTTTTTCAATACACTTGTGAAGAAAAATAATTTAGCTAACTGATATTACAACGGTAAAACTAGTAAAATTTTTCATAACATGGCGGTAAAAAATCTAATCTGTTTTCATAGGCACGCGCTAGGCTAAAATAGCTATATGGTCTTTTGATCATATTGCCTAGACGTCGCGTCGTTTGTTTTCTTGTGTGAGTTTTTACGTTCATATCATTTGTAGTGACAGTATAATATGGATGTAACATTTTCTGATGTTTTTGTAGTATTTGATTTGATTTGATTTAATTAATGTAGCCAATGAATTTCTTAAAATGGCGGCCATAGACCACAAAGAAAAAACCATTTTTATTTTCGTGTTTTGCGAACAAAGAGGTTGAACAAAAAGGTTATAACTACATTATAGCACTAGTGCGTAATGGTAATCAAAATGTCACAATTTGGTAACAGGTGCCATTATATACCTAAGCATAGTACAATAAGAGCCACTTTCTGAGCAAGTGTATTGAAAAATATATTTAAATACAAAATGGAAATAGGTATTATGTATTTTGCATTTCAAATACTGCTATTTTTAAAATGTCATATCTCTATTCAGAACTTCGAGGCAATGATAGTCAATCTGGCACCATTGAAGAGATTGCAGTAGGTACCTACCTACAGCCCAAGCACAAGCCCAAGTCTCGATCAAATCAAAAGCTTTCTCGTAATCCATAAACGCTAAGCTGAGAAGCATTTTATACTCCTCGGTATTCTGTATAACCTGTCGAAGCGTATGTATATATGTTGTGCTACTAAAGCATTTTCGGAATAAGGCTGAATTGTTCGGGAGGCTGGAAGACGTTGAACTTGCGCGCGAGACGATTAGTGATGACTCTGGAAAACAGCTTGTAGGCATGTAGTTCTTAATTCTTCCTAATGTTATTGCCAAATCGTCGTTGCGACTCTTATGTGAGACCTCTTATGTGTCACTATTGGCAACACCACTTTTTTACCTCAAAACAAATATAGACATGAGAGTTTTTAAAGCAAAAACTCGTCATATGTTTATGATAATAACGTTTAAATCATCCTATACATATGAGAGTTTTTGTATTCCATAGAGCTTCAAAATGTCTAAAAGGCAGGGGTATAAAGTGGCTTGGCAAAAAATTACGAACTACTGGGCATAAATTAATATACTCTATGCGTGGGTAATCAGTAATTTCTCCTTTTACATCAATTATATAAAAGAAAGTCATGTTAGTTACACTATTTATAAATCAAGAACCGATTTGGCTGGAAATTCGTGGGATGGTACCTTAGAATCAGGAGAAGAACATAGGATAATCTTCATCCCGATAAGTAAATAAAAATCCAAAACCTGCTCATTTATTGGTATAAGGTTGATTAGGGTACAAGTAGCCTAGAATAGGGTAGAGCGGGAGCGAAGCCGCGGGCAAGAGCTAGTAATAGACAATTATGCGTTCAAATTACACTATGCAACAAAATAAAAAAAGACAAATTCACTGGGTTCACTGTACGTAATTACGATTCTCCACCCTAGGCCTCTACGTTAAAAAAAAAAAACCCTAGGCCTAATTGAAATATATAAATATTTTTTTTACATCACATCAAGTTTAGTAGTGAAAGGCATTTAGTGATTTTACTTAAAATTATATGAACTAGGAACATAAATTGTTATTCTACATGAAAAAAACCTTTTTTTTTAATGATTGGCTTTTCTTCTTATTGTCATTAGTGGCAGTGTCCCTTTTAAGGATCCTACGGTAGTCCACAAGCATGGCTGGCAACCATCTACCTTGATAACGCTTTTTATACCCTGTAATTTTTTTATGAAATCTTTCACCGTGTTCATCACTTATTACACCCATGTATACGGAAAGAAACTTAAACGGGAGTGTAAGAAATGGATTTTCAAAGACATTTTGCATCTTCGCTTATGATACACATTTGAAAACATGTTAAGTTTTTCATAGAAGTCTGAAGAAACTTGTGATTCCCAAGGATTTTTTTTGTAATGTCAACAAATTAAACTGACCATGCATTTTTTCAATGGGACTGAGGCTATCATTGATATATATGTACTACGGAGGCTATATAATAAAGTGGAATCTTTGATTAGTGCTCATGTGCCAGGAGCAAAGAAATTGTCATTGGTTTTTGCCTCACTTAGTGTTTGAGAAACAAAAATTCAGATCCGCCTTTGGAGAGTGCTTTTACAATTTTTTTTTTTATCAAACCAACTTAGGTGTCTGGAGAATTATCTTCATTGCCACTGATGACATATTAGCATACTTCACTGAAAGTTTCGAGTTATTGAAAAACCTTTCACAGTGGTTGTGCATTTATAGACGCCAACATGATTTTTAGGTTTACGGCACTGCATTACTCCACCAAAAAGTATCTGGTTTTTAAATATTACCTATAGGACAACTCGTCAAATATTTATACCATTTTAAACAACATACTATTAACCCACAATTAGTGCTAGATTTTAAATTTCAATTTTAGTTTAAAATTAGTAATACTCTCAAACTAAAGCGAAAACGGCACTATTTTTTTCACTTTTATGAATTAATTGACCACAAATTGAACAAATTAAGTGAAACTTAACAGAAAAATGCGACGTTTTGTAGATAAAAGAGTAATATTGCTTTGTACACATTAATGATCTACCTAGTCGAACATGTACGCTCGAACAAGTGTTGCGCAAAGTAAACAAAGTGAGATTTCGGTTTTGGGATGTGATATCTAAATATAAATGTGTAGTCTATCGTTTATAAGGTATACATAATACGAATCACCATCCGGAATATCGGTGATTTTTTCGGTGTTGCATAGTGTTATCAATCGAGTATAGTACGAGGCACATAAGTTCAACTAAAATGGCCGTCATTGATTTATATATTGTTTACTGACCCGTCAAACTTCGTACAGCCTAATAGTCAATGAATACTTTTTTTTTTCTTACCTTTTCAACCTTCCCTGGAGTATCACAAATATTTCAAGACAAAAAAATTAGTCACATCGGCCCAGCCGTTCTCGAGTTTTAGCGAGACTAACGAACAGCTATTCATTTTTAATAAAATTCATTTTTATAAATAAGATAGAATGCGCAGTCACCGCAATTCGATTGAGACCCTAAAATCTGTTACTGCGCATTGTAAGTGGATCGCCATTTTGGCTCAACTCATATGCCGCATATTGTACGTCCGATTGCTAATCTTTGAATTAATCCGATTTTGGTTTTGGACAGATTCATTGAACCGATTTAGTGTTCAAAATCGATTACTTTAAATTATCGATTTCTGATCAACCTGCCTAGAATACCCAAAATACCAAAGGTAGTTTACAAACTGAAAGGTAGCAAGAGAACTTCTGTAAAAGAAATAGTGCTGAATAAAATTAAAATAAGCATTATTATTTTCATACATTTAATTTTCTCAAAACATAATGAATATACTATTACTATTCTAATGTAGTTTCAATATCAATGTTCGACTGTTTGAGGAAAATTGTTTGTACCTAGATTGTATCCTGTGCTGGTCTGTTTCAGATTGCAAATTAATTATTAAGACTTCTTATTAGCAAGTGTCCCAAGAAACAAGAGGGAGTTATAATTGTGTAGGTATTACATTAAGTCTTAATATTATATTCTTTAATTATATTATGTATCTTCATTCATTTTATGAAAAACTTACTCTTTGGTTAAATAAAAAGTAAATGCATAGGTACTCCCCACACTGTGCAAAGGAAAACGACATATTTACAGCAACCATAATTGAAGAAACAAATCTATTTTGTCTTAGCTGGCGCATAAACATTTATTTAAAAAAAAATCCTAATGAAATGTGCACATTATGTTAAAATTGTACAAATACATTGTTTTTCCATATTAACGGGTTTCATTGCTTATTACATAATACATAAAATTTCAGTTTTTACATATATTTCACCCTATTTATCTTAATAACCTCAGTCCCTTTTATAAACAATATGCAAACAATACAACAAAATTATTACTGCACAAAGTTATTATTGGGCAGGTCCATTTTTGAGAACTGCAATGTATTGTCAATTATCTGAAACAGCTCAGGGGGCTGCGGAATTCGTCCTGTCTCCAGTTTTGACCATAATGGAATGTTGTTGAGAGATATTTCAAATGCTCCAGATGAAACCAGCTGACCTTCAATCATATTGGCTAAGAAGAACATCATCATGCATGCATACAGTTTGTTCTCGATACACCAGCTCCACCAAGCAGGTTGTGGTTTATTCAGCCAGGCAAAAATGTTAACACCACTAAGTATGCACATGATCAGTATCATCTTGCCAAAACCCTGCAATTAAAATCATATTTAAAACTCTGAATTCATATTCCTGAATCTAACATGATGGATGAAAACAAAGTCTGTGTAAATAAAACTTTGTTTTATTTTTTTTTATCCAAATATTGCAAAACTTAAAAAAAGGGGATAAAATATTACCATTTTTTGTATGGATATGTTTTATATTTTATCAAGTGGACTATAAAAGGACAGAGAAGAAAATTAAAAATAATAATAATTAAAACAATATTAAAATATACCAAGTGAGTTATAAAACATTTGCAATACTACAGCATTCATAAATACTGATACTATCATTGGCAGTTCCAAACATTTTCTTCCATAGTCGGGTATAACTTTGTTACTGTAAGTTGTTATTCACCTTTTTAATGAGAAATTAGAGACAATTAAAAAACCATTTTATCTTGAGTGGATCTGCATCCAATGAGTTAAAAGTTAATGTATGATTTTATGGCTTTTTAAACCTATTATGGATAACAATGACACATGTTTTTCTTAAAGGTTAATCCTTTGAGAAAAATAGTCAGAGGTATTTTGCAGTTGTTTTCATGACCCACATAATATAGATTGATCCTATTTCCATCTAGCTAGCAAATACTCTAAGCTGCTGTTAAGAAATTCCAAATGGATAACTTCAATAACACTCCTCAGCTTGAGAACTAAACCCAGGACTTTATGTATAGTGCTGTAAACATTGGACTAATGAGGTAGTTCAGTGCCTACTAGATGTAACTTTTTAATAAAGGTTTGTTTTAAAATTATTTAAAAACACGGAAAATGTGTGTGGATTCATTAATTTCTTTCCATGAAATCACGATACTTACAATCAATCTGGATAGGTACATGTTTAGGCCTGGAGGATCATAATTTGCTCCTATGACAGATATTTCGGGATATTTTTGTTGTATTATTCCTGCATAGTCTTCAAACACTTTCCTGTATCCGCAAGAATAACTGGAAAAAGTATATTGTTAATATGAATGTAAGCTTACCTATAACATGATAAAGTATATCTGTATGACAAGTAATAAATAGTGGTTGATAACCTTACCAGTAATAAATGTTCATAATGTGACCTACACCCTGTCCAATTTTAGTAATGCTTTCAGCTTCATTTTCACTAGCTCGCGCATAGTTATCTCTAGATAAAATAATACAAGTAATGACTATTGTAAGGAAACTTAATGAAATACAGAAATTACTTGACAAAGACATTATCACCAAAGCTAACACTTTACAGTAACTATAACAACTTTTTAAGAGTACTATTACTGAGCAATTAAAACATATAAGACGGCTTAAATATTTGCTGCAGGAAGGTTAATATTTTAATACTTTAAAAATTAAATATCACTGACTCGAACTCAGCCTGACTATGATCCACAGATCCACAGACTAGAATAGAATCAGTGTTGCCGTTTAGGAAAAAATAAATTCGCCAAACACTTAAAGCAGTAAGTGCTTTAAGTGTTTGGCGAGTTTATTTTTACTATCCGATTTTTAGGAAATCGGAAGATGTAATCGCTGTTAGGAGATATTGGATCCAATTTAGTATAAAATTGGAGACCCGATCAGTCCACTTCCCAAATTGTGTACAATTTATGACAGTGTAATCAGAGCGTTACGATTTAGTAGACATGAGCGTTTTTGGTTTTGACTGCAAACGGATATATATCCGATTTCTGATTTTGAAATCGATTTCAATATCCGATTTTAGATATCCGATTCCCGTGACACTTAACTTCACCAATTCGTTCCTTACAATACTTGGCATATAAGTTGAAACAAAATGGCGATCGACCTTGAATGCGCTCTAAGCAACCGATTTTCGGTACGAAAAATCTAAGTGGACGGCTGCACGTAACCATAGCAACGACGGCCATTTTGGTTCAACTTACTTACCACGTAGTAGTTAGACATTTTTTATTTACCCTGTTGTTTTTAATTACAAATCAATTAAAATAAAGTCTGAACCAAAAAATCTTTATTAAGTACTAAACTATTTACATTTATTCATAATTTTTGAGTTATATAGCTAAAATAAAAAATTGTGTACATTTATAATTTTGTTGACACACTTATGTATTTTTTCCGATACAAAAAAGAACATTATAATTTTATAATATCGAGTGCTGGCCTGAAATTAAGTGAACTTGTTCTGCGATTTCGGCGGTCTCTCCAATCCAGTGCCTTTAGCTCTCGCTGGAACGCCTATACCGATCTGCTCCGACTTTTGATACCTCGGGTCGCTCATCCAAGGGGATGGTGAGGTAGACCGAGACGTAACACATCGGATCAACGCAGGATGGATGAAATGGCGACAGGTCACGGGAACAACTTGTGACCCACGGATGCCCCTAAAGTTGAAGGGTAAAATCTACAAGTCCGTGATAAGGCCTGTCATACTGTATGGATCAGAATGTTGGGCTTTGAAAAAGACGGAAGAAAAAAGATTGCACGTAGCGGAGATGAGAATGTTGAGATGGATGTGTGGTGTGACGAGAATGGATAAAGTGAGAAATGAGTATATTAGGGGAAGTTTGAAAGTGGCGCCAGTGACTGAAAAGTTGAAAGGAAATCGTTTGTCTTGGTATGGTCATGTGAAGAGGAGGGATGAAACGCATGTTACTAAAAGAGTTATGAATTTACATGTGGATGGATGGAGAGGGAGAGGGAGGACAAAGAAGAGATGGATGGATTGTGTGAGGAGTAATATGAAAGAAAAGGGAGTTAGTGATAGCGTGACGAGTGA
Organism: Leucania comma; assembly: GCA_958295575.1. Classification (NCBI taxonomy): domain Eukaryota; kingdom Metazoa; phylum Arthropoda; class Insecta; order Lepidoptera; family Noctuidae; genus Leucania; species Leucania comma. The sequence goes on from OY282468.1 coordinate 13,806,039, forward strand.
CAGGAGAGAATGGAAGAAAAAAACGTGTTGTGCCGACCCCAAATAAAACGGGACAAGGGCAGGAAGATGATGATGATGATGATAACTCACTACTGATAGTGGTAATCTCTATTTGCACAGCTGACAGTGACATTTGTTGATTGTTCTAGAGTATTTTTTTAAAGTAGACCTTACGTTTTACAAGATAAAGTAAACTTCTATTTGTTTTTTTTTTTTATATAAAGATTGTGTTTTTCAAAAATAATGAAATTAAAATAAATCCGGATTGACCGATGATAGGATATACCAGTACCATTTGATGAATTCTTGGTTCTGCTATTGGTTGCGCCAATTTGCTATGTTCCGCGATTTTGTTTTTTGTAATTTGTTTTTTGGCCTAGCAATCCTATACCATCCGTTTTCCCTCCACCCGCACGACCGCGAGAAATGATTTGACATTGACGTTTGTGCATCGAGTGAATGTGACCGCACCGCTAGCCGCGCCCGCTCGAATTGCAAGAAAATTGACTATTTTCGTGATCCAACCATTCAAACTCAACAACAGTGGTGCCGTGTAGTGCAAAACAGGACCTGGCAGTGATTTAAATGTGCGAAGTCGAAAATCACCGGCGGTGCCACGTGGAACCTTCGAAGTCTAAAGGTCAGTGTTCCTTCCCAATACCTTTATCCCATGCCAGGCATAGTATCTGCATATTGTTAACAAACCTAAGATCGCTTTTCAAACCTACAGTCCATTAAAACATCAAGCAAATTCGCGCAACCATTACTTTTTGGTCCATACGAGCAGGATCGTGAATCATTTTCTTGTAATTTCGCAATATAGTATTTGTTCCATAGGGAATAAACGCAACGCGCCTGTTTACCTAGATATAATAGTAGAAAACCCGCATCTAGGCATTTAGGCAACTATACGTTATTTCGCTCGTATAGTTAAAGTGTCATTGATAATTACGGTACCTACGCCGTCAACCGCACCGCATAATTATAGTTAGCTACGTAAATATCAGCGTAGATATAAATCGTTCGCATTCTTTTTCTTGTCAAAATTCATTCGACCATCCTACAAATTGCATGTAGGTAGACGCATTTCAAAAATACCCGTTCATTGTTGAGTGAACATTTGTAGGAAACGGATAAACCATAGATTATATACGCATATATTTAATCGAGAAATTGGGTAATATTCACTCATTGATTCAGGTTGTTCCGTTCGTTCGCCGTTCACTTTGTTGTTTACAATATTACCATATTGTTATCTGTTAATTATCGCTTACTTAATAATTCGTTAAGTGTTTGTTTGAGTGTATAGTGTGAATATATCAAAACAAGATGTCTCTTAAGGGAACCAAGGTTAGTACTGATTTAAAGGTTCAGTTAAAGCTTTTATACGCTAAAAGGGACTCACAGTTTTCACGTGTTCAATCAATTTGTGATAAATCTTTGCAAACCTCGGATCTGGCGATTAGAGATGCTTTCTTGTGTTCGTTGGAAACTTTAGATAGCTTGCGCGCGGATTTTGAATCTACAATTAATAATATAAACATTTTAGAGTTGGAGTTAAATCCTGATTACTGTGTGAGTTATCAGGCATTGTCGTCCTTTGATGACTTGTATTGTCGTATCAAACGTATTGCTAGGAGTTTAGAGACTCCCCCCCCCGCGAGTGGTTTATCCAACCCTCCTCGCGAACGCCCACGATTGCCGCCAATTCAAATACCTGAATTTAATGGTGACATTCGAAATTGGAATTTATTTATAGATAGTTTCGAAAATATAATACATAGGAACACATCGCTGACAGATCACGAGAGATTGCATTATCTCGTAGAAAAATTGACCGGTAAGGCAAAGGCTGTCTGTGCTGGAATTACGTTTAGCGCTGAAAATTACAATTTAGTTTTGAACACTTTAAAAACAAAATACGAAGATAAGCGATTAGTAGCCACCGCATATTTAGATCAATTATTCGATTTGAAAAGTTTTTCCGTTTGTAACGATCATAATTTAGAGAAGTTTTTAAATATTTTCGCATCATCTGTTCGTGCAGTAAAGAACCTAAAGGTCAATGACCTCTGTGACTTTTTGTTTTTGTATATCGGTTTAAAGAAATTAGATCCTGAAACTGTTCGTCTGTTTGAAACGACTCAGCGCGGTAAAGAAATACCTAAGTTCGAAGATTTAGAATCTTTTATTCGCGACCATATTAAGGTGTTGCAGCGCACGTCGGCACGTCATGAAGCCACGAATAGGACAGGTTCCGATCGCCGTATAGACGCGTCATCGAAGTCAGTCAAGACTGCACATACGCTAGTTAATACCGCCTCAACACCTGACTGTTCTCTGTGTAAGGGTAGCCATACACAGCTGTACAAGTGTTCGGAATTTCAGAGATTATCGCCTAGTGATCGTTACAAGTTTGTCCGCACTAATAATTTGTGTTTTAATTGTCTAAGTGACAAACATCTGGTTACGTCATGTAAAAGTGGTGTTAGCTGTCGTAAATGTCCAGCTAGACATCATACCTTCTTACATTTTGAGAGTAGTAAGCTGCCATCGCAGCAGCAGCCTGCGCAGACGCGCGACGCTTGTGACGCGCGGCCTGCTGCAAGTGCAAACGACGTAACATTGTGTTCGCTTTCCGCCGCTGGTACTCAAGTCACTACCGTTTTACTTGCGACCGCGCAAGTTGTCATTGTAGATGCCTTTGGCAAACCGCACACCGTTCGAGCGCTACTAGATGGCGCTTCCCAGAGTAATTTTATTACTCGGGATTGTTGTCAACGCCTTGGTTTTAGTTTTAATAATTGGTCATCCCGCTCAGAAGTGAAAGGTTTTGGAGGTTTAAAGGCAACCATTCACGGTTCCATTAAAATAGTATTTAGTTCACGTTTTAATCGTAATATTTCGTTTGAAATGGATTCGCTAGTCGCAGATAAGATTACGGAACGGTTGCCCACGGTACCGGTTGACACGTCCATGCTGACGGAGTTTAAGAACTTGCAGTTAGCCGACGGAAATTACGCTTTCCCTGGAGATATCGATCTATTGATCGGTGCTTCGATTCTCCCGCATCTCCAGTTATCACGTAAAATTCAAGGTCTTCCGATGTACCCCGCTCCGCACGCACTGGAAACAGTTCTCGGGTTTGTTATAGTTGGTTCCGCACCCGCTTATTTAAATAGTTACTCGACTGTGTCGCACTGTTGCACCGTCGAGCCGCCGCTTGAGTCTACCATCCGCAAGTTCTGGGAGATTGAAGAGGTCAATGTCCCGCCTATTCTCAGCCCTGAGGATCAGGTCACTGAGGAGATTTATACCCGCACGACTACTCGTGATAAAGATGGTCGTTATGTTGTCGCGCTCCCTTTCAAGGGTGATATTTTTTCGCTCGGTGGCTCCCGTGCCTCCGCAGAAAAACGCTTTCTATGCTTGGAACGTAAGATGCAGGCGTCTCCTAAGTTGAAGCAAGCCTATGATGATGTGCTGATCGAATATTTAGATAAAGGTTATATCTCATCAGCGCCTGCCGAGACTGAGGAGACACGTGATTACCCGTTTTACATCATCCCGCACCATGGAGTTGTTAGAGAAGACAAACTTACAACTAAACTGCGTGTGGTTATGGATGGTAGCGCTAAGACTAGTACTGGCATATCGCTTAACGATATCTTGTATTGTGGTCAGAACCTCCAGGGTAACTTATTTGAAATAATAGTAAATTTTCGCTTGTTTGCTATTGCGCTCTCTGCCGATATTCGGCAAATGTTTCTTAGTATTGGAATCAGAGAATGTGACCGTAGATTCCAACGCTTCTTGTATAGATTTTCTCCGCAGGAACCTTTGAAGGTTTACGAATTCAATCGTGTTTGTTTTGGGCTTAAGTCTAGTCCCTTTCACGCTCTTCGCACTATCAAGCAGTTGGCCGCTGACGAGGGTGATACATACCCGAAAGCAAGGGCCACTATTGAAACCGGATTGTACATGGACGATTTTGTGTACAGTGTACCTAGTGAAGCAGAGGCTATAGAGACCGCTGCTCAAGTAATCAGCCTCATGAAGTCCGGTCAATTTGATCTGGTGAAATGGACAAGCAACTCGCAAGCTACATTAGAGTCGATTCCACCGTCACACCGGTTGACTTCGGTAAAGGAATTCGATGATAGTGATTCGCATAAGATCCTCGGTTTAAGTTGGTCACCCGCAACTGATATGTTCAGTCTTAAAATTAGCTCGACTCCGCCAACTTGTACCAAACGCGTTATCCTAGCATGTGTAGCTCGGATATGGGATATAATGGGTTTTGTAGCTCCTGTCGTTTTATATGCAAAGCTGCTTATAAAAGAGCTTTGGCTTTCCAACTGTGATTGGGACGACACCGCTCCTGAAAGTGTTGCCAAGTTGTGGGCTCGCTATAGGAAAGAGCTTCCAATGCTCGATCAGATACAGATTCCTCGCCATGTTGGTATAGTACCAGACACTGTTGTTAATGTGGTAGGTTTCGCAGACGCCAGTGAGAGGGCTTACGGGGGAGTGGTTTACTTTCAGGTCCAAAATGGCGATAACATTTCAGTTTTCCTCATTAGCGCAAAATCAAAGGTATCTCCTAGTAAGGTTGTCTCTCTTGCTCGTCTCGAACTCTGCGCTATTCTTATGTTGGTTCAATTGATTACATCTATAGTCAAAACTTGTCGTCCTCGCATTAATATAGAGAGAATTGTAGCGTTTTCAGACTCAACCGTTGCCCTATGTTGGGCCCACTCTTCACCCCATCGATGGGGCACGTTTGTCGCAAATAGGGTGGCTAAGATTCAAGCTGAATTGTCACCGGAAAATATGTTCCATGTCGCTGGAACAGAAAACCCAGCTGACTGTCTCTCACGTGGTTTGCTTCCCGCGCAAATTTTAAATCATCCGCTTTGGTTTTGTGGCCCTCCCTGGCTGCATACCACTCCTAACGAGTGGCCAAATGCTCCGTTTAACCCCGCTACTGTTTCAGAACCACCCGAGGAGAAGAAACATACGCTTGTAGTATCAGTTCCGCGTGAAGAGTCAGTTGTTTTGTTGTTGTCTAATCGAGTCTCGTCTTGGTCGAGACTATTACGCTGTGTAGTTTACGTCCTAAGATTTTTGAGATTATTACCATCGCGTGGTTCTATAATCGCAGCTGATTTAGATAGAGCTGAATCAGTTGTACTTCGAGAGTTGCAGAAATTTTATTTTTCAATAGAATTTCGTAGTTTGGAATCACGTAAACCTTGTAGTCGCACACTTCAACATTTGAAACCATTTTTGCAAGACGGACTCATTCGTGTCGGTGGCCGTCTGCGAAATGCTAAGTTAGAGTTTGAACAAATGCATCCAGTAGTTCTACCACGCAGGGATCACGTTTTGGATTTGTTGGTGGACTATCACCATAAGGTGAATTGTCACGCTGGTCCCGATTTATTAATGTCCATTCTTCGACAGAAGTACTGGATACTTTCCGCTCGCAATTTGATACGCGCTAGAGTGCACAGATGTGTGCCCTGCTTTAAGCTCCGCCCGCGTTTCAACGCGCCGGAAATGGCCGACCATCGTTCTTGTCGTGTTGTACAGACGGTGAAACCTTTCATACATACTGGGACGGACTATGCTGGACCGTTTAAAGTCACTATTGCCCGTGGTCGTGGTATACGTTCCACAAAGGCATACATTTGCCTATTCGTTTGTATGACAACTCGTGCGGTTCACATAGAGTTAACCAGTGATTTGAGTACGCAGGGTTTTATGTCTGCATTTAAACGATTTTTATCTCGCCGTGGTCCCGTTAAGCGCTTATACTCTGACAACGGCACAAATTATGTTGGAGCGCGACGCAATATTTCGGAATTACATACATTCTTACGCTCCAAGTACTACCAAAGTGAATTCGCCCATGTCTTAGCTGAGAATCGCATTGATTGGTGTTTTAATACGCCAGCGGCTAGTCATTTTGGTGGCAATTGGGAGGCGAATATTAAAAGCCTTAAGTCGCACCTGTTTCGGGTCATAGGCGAACAGATTCTCTCGTACGAGGAGTTGAGCACCGTACTCGCTCAGGTAGAGGCGTTGATGAATACGCGTCCGTTGTGTCGGACTTTGTCTAGTGATCCATCGGAGCCACTAGCGTTGACGCCGGCTCACTTCTTGACGACGACTCCTCTTAAATATTTGCCCGCTTTAGATGTCGAGACTGACAAACTGCAGCTTCACCCGCGTCACGCTCTGCTAGATAGCTTAGTTCAGTCCTTTTGGAAGCGATGGAGGACAGATTATCTGCATACGCTGCAGTCGCGTCAAAAGTGGAACACTCCTTCAGATCCAGTCACAGTCGGTACTGTGGTGATACTGAAGACTGAGAGTGCGCCTCCTCTGCACTGGCCTCTTGGTGTAGTGGAAGAAGTTTTTCCGGGTTCGAACGGAATAACGCGAGTCGTAAAAGTTAAAACCGCAACTGGATCGTACCTGCGTCCGGTTATTCGCCTCTGCCCTCTGCCTAATCAGTAGTAGTGGCATAGTTAGTTATAAGTTGTTTCGCTACCTAGTATTGATAGTTTAGATTAGTAATAGGGTTTAGTTTCGCTTTTGTTTTTTTCTTTTCTTTGAAGGTAACCCTTCAAACCCGGGGGGAATGGTTGCGCCAATTTGCTATGTTCCGCGATTTTGTTTTTTGTAATTTGTTTTTTGGCCTAGCAATCCTATACCATCCGTTTTCCCTCCACCCGCACGACCGCGAGAAATGATTTGACATTGACGTTTGTGCATCGAGTGAATGTGACCGCACCGCTAGCCGCGCCCGCTCGAAATTGCAAGAAAATTGACTATTTTCGTGATCCAACCATTCAAACTCAACAACAGTGGTGCCGTGTAGTGCAAAACAGGACCTGGCAGTGATTTAAATGTGCGAAGTCGAAAATCACCGGCGGTGCCACGTGGAACCTTCGAAGTCTAAAGGTCAGTGTTCCTTCCCAATACCTTTATCCCATGCCAGGCATAGTATCTGCATACTGTTAACAAACCTAAGATCGCTTTTCAAACCTACAGTCCATTAAAACATCAAGCAAATTCGCGCAACCAGCTATCGTGTTTGCACTCTAAAACAACACATTAGGGCATTTTTATATTTTTTTATCAAGTTACTATCACCGTGGCGACCGTAGTCCGTAACAAGACTGACGTGCGCGGCGCATGCGCGTAGCAAGCATATGCGGTACATAAACGTAGTGCTTATTAAACGTAGTGCTTATATTCTCTTTGGTGCTTATATTCTCTTTGCGGTACATCGCAAAACTCAGGGTACGCGCGCCCCGCCTACTTATGACTTATAAATACATTCTTCTGTTCTGTGCAACAGACCATTATAAAGGAAGGCTCCAAACGCCAGGATACTAACCATGATGACGTACTAAAGCACAGAGTACTATTTGGGAGGCGAGGGATGGAGCTATTCACCCTTAGTATATTAGTTCGTCGTAAAATGGATCGCTTTGAGAGCTCGTGGTAGCTCGTGTAGCTTGCTACATATCAGTAATCTGTGGTGGTAGATAGTGCTAGAGTCTGTCACTAAAAAGTGACAGCGACTGTCGCCACCCTGTGCTGGGCACGCCATAATTATTGTGGTCCCCTCTTTGAGGACTTACTAGAAAGACCTCACGGCGTCATTAAAAAAAGACTTGCGGCCGTAACAAATCTGGCTTTACTGAATTACATTCATAAAAATCATCAATGCAATCCTCTTTATTCGTATAGGTAATTCAAAAGATGTCTATTTCATGTCAAATCTATCCTAAAATACGGACAACAGCTAGTGTCCCCAGTATATTTGTAATCCTTGAGTTTATCTATGAGTAACACAAAGATCTTATATATCCTAGGAGTAACATGATAGTGTGCTTCCATTCTCTTGATGACAGTGACAAGCCCAGTGACACTGACAACCAGAGTATGACTACCAAAGACCTTATGCTACGTTTACATATCAGCGTTTGACGGTATATTAATAGTTCGTACGTGTTATTGGCAAAATTGTGGTGTCTCTTCCACAAAGGCCATTAATGAAGAGTTGAAGTTACGTTTACATGTGGGCCCAGCCTCGGTCAATCGCTATTGTACAAACGGGGAAACCCCGTCAACACAATGGCGATTGGCCGAGGCTGGGCCAAAGACATTAGAATATAAGGACCAGAAATACCTACAAAATAAGCGTGCATACCTACTAATAGCCGGGCACTAAAAATGGCGGCTATTGCTAGGGAAGCACTTAGACAATCAAAACCAAAATGTATCGATATCGATACCAGACTTTTTATATTTATAACATGGGAATTGGTTACGTATGTAACAATACTTTTAAACTTTGGATACTTAATTAGATTTTACTTATTTTGTTTTTAAAATATTTTTTACCTACTTTTTGAAATAACTGTATCAAGTCCTTTATTTCTTTTTCAATACACTTACTCGAAAACTGCCTCTTATCGTACTACGATTAGATCCGACATCTTATATATGGCATGTACATCACCCGCGTGCTTTCTTTAAATTTATCACACCAAGGGCTTTTTCATTCCTATTTCGTCACGGTCAAGGGTGATTATTTTCTTTTTTTAAGCAGAGTCGGATATTTTTAAGGTTTTAATGTTTAAAGAAAATATAAATTATATTTTGGAACAAAATGTAATAAATAAACATGAGTTTACTTACACAATAATTTGTTATTACCAACAAATTAACATTTATCGACGTTCTAAATTCAAAAATATTTAAATTTCTATTTTTATTAATATTAGGATGTATAACAGTTTGATACCTTTGCTTCTCCTTCAACCTGCAAAGGTTAAACTAATCTCATTGCATCAAGGGTATTATTGAACGATGATTCAGTAAAATGTAATGAACAGACACACGGTGCTTTCATTCCAGGTTTAATATTTTCTATCCCAATGAGTTCAAGCCACTTCTGGCGCAGTACTTCACTTTTGGGGAACCTGTGCAAATAAAAAACATACAAAATTATTTCAGTTGGATGTAGGTAGGTAGGAGTAAAACAAATCACAGACTGAACTAAGTAACCCCCACCTACTGCATGACGAATGACACTATTATAGTATTGTTTTGATAAGTACTAGCTCTCGCTATTTTAATATCTGTTAGTTTTGTTTTCAAAATCGTCTCTTCAACATATTTTACTGAACCCCAAACACAAACTAAAAAAATGATAAATATTTATCGATAGCTTATTAAATAAAGGACATCACTATTTTAAATCGTCAATAATATTGTAAACAAAACATGTTATAAATTTAGCCAAAGAGAATATAAGCACTACGTTTAAATTTAGCAAATAGAGGTATTTAACAGAAATAATTTGTATGTACTTTTAGGAACTTTCATTATATATATAAAACAAGGACACATAAACGGAAAAAATAATAGTATGATAAAGTTTTTCATAAAATACGGCTACTAACCTATGCAAGGTTAACTGAGGTTGATTGGTGTTTTTCCTTGCACCACACTGAATTATGGAACACGAAGGCATATCCAATTTTTATCCCTTTACACTCACAGCACAAAACCACTTGGTTGGGAGCGTTTTTAGTCATAAAAATCGCAATATAAATCCAATGTTGTTGTTTACTTGACACCTGACGTACTACAAGACCGCGGGCCGTAAAAATGGCGGCTGGCACGCGAGCTAGGTATGTTGACGGAAATGTAAAAATGTTGCCAGAGAGAGAAAAAACAAACAGCATGACATCTCTTTCTTCAAACGACATTACACATTAGTTAAAAAGAGACAAAATGTAGTTTTTTATATCTACATCGATTTAATAGATATTTGTATAAGCAAGGAATGTATAGCATACTAAGGGCACCTCCTTATATATTCTATTCTCTAAGGGCTGGGCCCACATGTAAACGTAGCATAAAAATGTTGAGAGAAAAAACAAACAGCATGACATCTCTTTCTTCAAACGACTTTATACATTAGTTAAAAAGAAACAAAATGTAGTTTTTTATACCTACATCGATTTAATAGATATTTGTTTATACAAGGAATGTACAGAATATTAAGGGAGGGCGTCTCTATATATTCTATTCTCTAAGCTGACAACTGACAGCTGAGCTCAAATGGAATGAATGACAAACAAAATTGTTAATTTTATAATTTGTTATTATCGCAAACTGTAGGTACTTAGGTAGAGCAAGGTAGATTAGTAGTAGCATAAAGAATTACAGAGTGTACTTTTAAGATTTCTTACCGTGAGAACTCTGAAAGTTACGTTGATATTCCACAGTGCATAACTTTCAAACAGAACATACATCAATAATGTCTCATCACCACTGCCATGGTCACGATCATGATCACGGCAACGCCGATGAAGTTGGCATTCAGTATAACTTATATGAAAAGATTGATATAGACAATTTACAATGTTTGAACGAAACTATTGATGGCTCTGGTAAAACTGTCTTCAAATCTTGGAATGAGCGACATGATAGAACTCGTGTAAGTTTTGATTATTTTAATATTCATATGTATGTTACTTACCCTTTTTTTTTGAAGTGGGAAACCACCATATGACTTCTTTCGCTTTAGGGTGGTATGTTATTATACCTACTGCCATTATTAAATTGTTGCACTTTTAAAGTTCGGTTGAAGGGTTGTCTTCTGACTTCTTACCACACAAATAATGATGCTTTACGAATCTTATGTAAATTGTGTTAGGATTTTGAAGAACAAACTTTACCAAATAACCATATGGCTGTCCCATGTCTATCAATAATTTACGATGGATTGTAAAATCATAGAATGTAATGTGTAGTCTTCATTTTATCTATTATGTCAGTAAGAAAACTTAGTATTTTATTTACAGTTTGTTGAAAGTGATGCTGATGAAGAATTACTGTTCAATATACCATTCACAGGGAATGTGAAATTGAAAGGAATAAAAATATCTGCTGAAGATTCTGATTCTCATCCTGCAAAGTTAAGATTGTGAGTATGGAAATTATTGGGATTACAATACGGTCATGAGGGTAGATGTATTTCTGACTTTTTAACATTCTATAACTCTATTTTAGGTTTAAAAATAGACCCAACATGACATTTGATGATGTATCAATGGAACCAGACCAAATATTTGAGCTTCAAAAGGATAGTGAAGGTGTTTTGGAATATTCTCCTAAGTAAGTTTTATTTATAAAGATTTCCAATTAAAGACAGAAAGGGGTATTTTTGGGTTAGGTTTTTGGGGTATTTTTGAAATGGAAACCTCATTTATAATCGCTCTGTGTCCATCTTTCACAGGTGCTTTGCTTCAGATCTGTGTTACATCATTTAGTGAGCGTAGTTCAAGCGTAAAAGTGTGGAATGTCTTAATTTCAGTTTAGCAGATATTTAGTGTATGACGTCCTGTAAATGTGTATGGGAAGTGCAAATTTGTGTATCCAGCCATTCAGCAGATATTAAAAAAAAACTGTTTCCGCCAGGACTACGTATTCTCAGCGTAACTTTTTTTTTCTATGGACATACAAGAAAAAAAATACATACAATAATTAGTGTGTAACGAGAGGTAAATGTGAATGTATAAATGAAATTTGTGTGTCTTATAATTACGAAGATATCCAAGTTTCCGCTGCGGTGACATTTGCCAATTTGATGAAAATCATATAAAGCGGTTTAGTAGAAAGTTATAATTTTTATGCACGTTACTTTGGATTTGTGTGTAATGTGTTTAAAAGCAGAATTTGAAAAAAACATACCGTTCAGAAGATATAAAAGTAAACGTAAAATAAGGTTATTAGGTCAAAGCTCTTAAAATAGGAACTCTAGAGTCTAACTTTTTACATGTATCTATAACTTGTAAGGCTCTACAAAGTTTCATGTATGTGCGCTAAGTAATTAATGAGCAATTGCATAATTACTACGACTGGACCACTATATTTTATGACATCCAATTATAGGACTTTTTAATGGAAAAAGCAAAATAAAATATATCCCAATCATTAATGTATTAATGCAACTAATCCTATTTGAAATTTCATCTCATTACACTAAATAATTAAAGAGTTATAGATTCAGTTGTTATATCTTGTAAATGTAAGAGATTTTGTTATCTATGTATATATGTATATAAAAGGAGAAACAGAGTAACTGGCCAAAAATACTGGGGCTAAGAGCGTGAAATGCACCAGATTTCCTTTTATGACGAGCAATAAGAGAAGATTGTCCAAACTGCACCCTCTAAAGGGATGAAAGGGGTCTAAAGTTTTTATAGAGAAACTTGCTTTCACACGGGCGTAACTGCCAGCAGAAATTAGATATTATATCGTATATTACTTACCCTTACGGAACCCTCGTCTCGGTGCACGACTCCGTTAATAGTAGGGCCCTTAAAAAGATTTTTTTTTTACTATTGCTTCAAGTACAATAATACGGACTTTCTGTTAGTGGTTACGCCCGAAAGAGACACGATATAAAAATAATATATAAGCCAAAAAAAATAATTCTGAATCGATTTAGTAATTACAGAGATTAATACCTGGAAAAAACAAATTGACAAATATTGCCCCTTTATAATATTAATATAGATTACAATGTTAAAATATACTTACCAATTTATTATAAAATAAAAATTTAAAAAAAACCCCGACACAAAATGTTATCTGTAATTTTGTGCTATAACCGACAATATACATATGTAGGCCTAAAGTCAAAGAATTTAATAGTAGGCATTCCAGGTTTGCATCAGCCACTACCCTGTTCGAGCATCAGGTTTTTGTCATCAGGTTCTTGTCATCATAAGAAATGAACAAAACTAATTAAGACAAATCTAACGAGCCCAAACTCGATAGGTTTACTAGTAAGCATTCCAGGGTTCCATCAGCCACCTCCCAGTTCTAGCATTAGATTTTCGACATAATGAGAAATATATAGGACTGGTTAAGACGAATCTAATGAGCCCAAACTCGATGGGCTACGTCTTCTATCTTCGAGCTCCATCATCAGACCAACTCAGTAGCTCCATCATGTACATCAAAATCGGTCTATTCGTTTGAACGCTTCCATGCCATGAACAGACATACAGATAGACAGGTTAAACTTATAACACCCCTCTTTTCTGTCGGGGGTTAAAAAATGACAAAAAATATAATGTTGGAATGTTTGGTATGTTTCGGCATTTCTAATAATCGTGTTGTGGTTAATTTTTAACTTTTCCACTTGTTTCAGGATTGTAACATTTTCATCAGTTTCCCACTTAACGATGCATTTCCCTGCCAATTTTGGTGCTGAAAAAACAACAATATATTACATTGGATTAAAGGGAGAGTTTAGTCCTGGTCATAGACATGGAGTAACTATCTGCACATATGAAGTGAGGCCAAATATTGATGACCACAAACTAAAAAATATGGATTCTGTATCTAAACAAATTGAATGACAAGCCAAAGTTCACACATGACCAAATATGAGAGTAAATAAGGCTACAAATGAATTACAAAATATCTGCGAAATTGTTGGACTGCTTTAATTGTGAAGTGTAAATAAGGTTGTCTCATATAAAATCTAGTTACATTAAATTATGTTCTTGTAAAAACTGGTTTATTTCTATTTTATTTATTTAGAGGCATTTGTTCTTGTAGTCTTCATAAAAATGAAACAATCCTTAAAAACTACAATCATCATTATCATATCAGCCTTAATATTGAACTGCTGGGACTCAGGCCTCCTCTCTAGGAGAGGGAATGGGCCGTAATCCACCGCGCGAGCCCAGTGCGGGTTGGTGGATGTCAATGTCTTCGAATTTTTGGTTCTAGGATATGCCGGTTTCCTCACGATGTTTTCCTTCACCCTTTTGAGAGCAGTGGTGAGGAAATAAATTACACAAAGGAAAGCGCCAGGCTGGGTTAGAACCCGCGACCTACGACTCTTAAGTCGGGGCCGTTACCACTCGGCCACCACTGCTCTAAAATACAATACCTGAAGACTATCTGGTATTGCTGCAAAATGTTGTATTGTTGAAAATATAACTTTAAGCATATTAATGAACCGGCATGAAGAGAATTATGCTTAGATCAAATAATTATAAGTACCCGTTGCTCCCCTCTGCCCCAACTTGGCGATGCCCTTGCCTACAAATACGTACTGCAATGGTATGTTCTAACTATTCGCCGGAATCAGCCGGAATGCATCAATAAATAATATAATCTATCTCGGGCAGAAATATGATCAACTTGACCTAAACGATGCCTGTGAAATATTTCATGATATCCCCAACACAGCTTTTCAATCTGTTTTCCAGTCAAAAAAAATCATAGCTCATAAAAATAGAAATCGAAGAAACTATGGAGTAAAAGTTTCTTCGATTTCTATTTTTAACAAATTACCGAATGAACTGAAAGATGATCGAACATTGCGAACTTTTAGCAATATGACAATGGGATCGTGTTGGAATGACGAATTTATAAAAATAGACTTGGGCCCCTGGAACGAAGGCAAAGAAAGAAACAGGAGAGGGTTTTATTCAGTAGAAGTATGACACACCCTCCAGCTTCGCACAAGAGCGGGAGTTACAAGAATAGAAAATTACTGTAACATCTTATTAAGTTCCTATTAGTTATATTCTTGTGTAACCATCCAGTTAAGTATGTAAGCTATGCATACATTTATTATATATTTATTAAATATTATAAATTACATATTAATTTAATATAATTAGAAGATAAAGGAGTGTACGGTATGTACTTACCAGGTACCTACATAATCATGTATTTACCTACCTAACCATTCCATTTCATTATTTTTTTAAGTTTCGCATAAGTACAAGAAATGATATTCACTGTTATATTAAATACTAGCTTTTGCCCGCGGCTCCGCTCCCGCTCTACCCTACTCTAATCTACCCTGCCCTACTCAACTCTACCCTACTCTATACCCTATAAATGAGCAGGTTTTGGAACTGTTTTTTTTTTATTTAACGAAATAAAAATTCTATCCTATATCCTTCTCTTGGTTTCAAGCTACCTTCCTACCAATTTTCAGCCAAATCGGTTCAGTCGTTCTTGAGTTATAAATAGTGTAACTAACACGACTTTCTTTTATATATATAGATTATTATGTAACATTCATATAAGTACCATTTACCTTACCAATACATTTTAATACAAGTGGGGAAAGTTTGTCATTGCAGCCGAGGCGAAATTCACTCGAGCCGAACAGGCGAGGGTGTTATGGAGCCGAGTGCTGCAGTGACAAATCGCCACGTGTATCAAACGACGTTTTTTAATACACTTACGAAGAAATAATCGGTGCGTTTTGTGTTGCAACGAATAAATTTTTTATCTATCTATCTAAATACGATGAAAAATCCACCAATAATCTATCTTCTATCGGAAAAGTAAGACGCATTTTTTGTACATTTTGTACTGAAGAAAATTTTCCAAAGTTACCTTACAATTTAGTTTTGATTTGATGGCAGCAGACTATCATAAGTAGTTTTTATTTCACTCACATAATCTAGCGGCTTAGCATCTAATGGATCCTCTTCAAATCTTCTTTTTCACAACAATACTAAATAAATAAGTTAGTTAATATTAGGTGTACTTTTTTCCCGCGCATAACCTTTGCAGACCGGTGAAGGAGAAGCAAAGGTATCAACCGTAATATTAAAAATATAAAAATTCAAATATTTTTGAATTTAGAACAGATAATTTATTGTTAATTTGTTGTTAAAAACTAATTATTGCTTGCGTAATCGTGTCTATTTATTATATTCTGTTCAAAAACACAATTTAATTTTTCATTAAATATTAAGACCTTAAAAATTAACTTCGCTTTAAAAAAAAAAACACCTTTGACCGTGACGAAATAGGAATGAAAAGAGCACTTGTTTTGATAAATTAAAAAAAAGCACGTTGGTGATAAACATGCCATATCGAACCTAATTGTAGTGCGATAAAAGGCAGTTTTAGGCGAGTAAGTAAGCTCGAGATTTTAGCAACAAGTAGCCTGTATCCGTCCGAAGTAGGTGTGATGTAACTAATATTATAAGCCGAAAGTTTGTGTTTCTTACTTCTTCACGCCAAAATACTGAACGGATTTTAATGAAACTTGGTACATAGGCGATGTATTCCATTTTCCACTTTCGTGATGTGGTCACGAAAGTTTATTCCCTCAGGATAATTTTCTACTTTCACGCGGGTGAAGTCGCTGGCGGCAGCTAATAATAATAATAATAAGAAGGCTCACAAGGTCGCACGCTCGTTTGGCATCTCAGTATCAGACCGCCTTGGAGTCTGGTTTGCTACCCGAGTTTTTTACAACAGGAGTTATCCACTTGCTCTACAAATCTGGTAGCACCGCGGAACCCAAAAACTATCGGCCAATTACGTGTTTACCGACTGTTTATAAAGTTCTTACATCCATTTTGAGAGGTAAGATCAACTGCCACGTAGACAATAACGCTATTATGTCTGCCTCTCAAAATGGATGTAGGAATGGGTCCCGCGGTACTAAGGAGCTACTCCTCATCGATATGGCCATTAGCTAACAGGTTCGGCGTTCCCGAAAGGATCTGTCGACATGTTGGATAGACTATAAGAAGGCCTATGACTCAGTTCCTCATACATGGCTCATGAGGGTGCTAGAATTGTACAAAATTGATGCAATACTGCGCACCTTCCTGATGTCATGTATGAGGCAATGGAGGACGGTCCTTCGCTATCCAGGATGTCGACATATTCGAAGTAACAGCGAATCGGTAAGGATCAAGCGAGGTATATTCCAGCGTGACAGTTTGAGTCCGCTTTGGTTTTGCCTAGCATTGAATTCAGGTCTAGGCTACCGGTTGAAGGGAGGTGGTCAGGTTATATCTCACCTCCTTTACATGGATAACTTGAAGCTTTTTGCCCCCAACAATCTGCAACTGATGGAGCTACTGAAGGTAACTGAAACCTTCAGTAGTGCCATCAGGATGGAGTTTGGTGTGGACAAATATGCAGTCATGCATGTAAAGCGAGGGGAGGTTGTGGAATCCGTGGGTATTCAACTCACGGATTCCATTGGCTTGAGATCCCTCTCTCCAACCGACACTTGTAAGTATTTGTGTATGTCGGAAGCCCTAGGCATCATTATCACTGACATGAAGCAATCGTTGAAGGAGCGCTTCTTTGGACGCCTGAAGAAGGTTTTCAATAGCCTTCTTTCAGGCGGAAATAAGGTGCGCGCCTTCAACGGTTGGGTCATGCCGGTATTGATGTACTCTTTCGGCGTACTCAAATGGACTCAAACAGAACTTGACGCCCTGGATAGGCGAGTCCGTACACTGTTGACTGCATACCGAATGCATCACCCACGATCGTCGGTGTTGAGACTGTATATCCTGCGGAAGTGTGAGGGACGAGGTTTTTTAAATGCTAAGACCCTACACAACCGCGAGGTATGCAGTCTCAGGGAATATTTCCTAGCTGCCGACGTGGGTATGCATCGTGATGTAGTGGCAGTGGACAAGCGACTCACCCCGCTCTCCCCGGCTAACGAGAACTGGCGCAAACCTATAGTGCTAGACACTAACGATCGCAGAGGAGTATGGCAGAGCAAGGAACTTCACGGACGCTTTTTCCAGGTCCTTCACGGGCCCGATGTAGACCAATTGGCGTCCGTTGCTTAGCTGCGTTTCGGTGACCTCTTTGGGGAAACCGAAGGTTTTGTCTTTATGCAATTATGGACGAAGTTATCATGACGAATAACTACCGGAGATTTATTGTGAAGGACGGCACGGTTGACATCTGTCGGACATGTCACCGTCCATTCTCCCGGACGGTGACATGCCCGACAGATGTCAACCGTTATATCTGGTTTTTAATTCGACACATTATATCTGGTTGTTCACGTATTGCTAACGGAGAGTACTTGCATAGACACAACCTTGTAGCCAGGATTATCCATCAGCAACTTACTCTGAAATACTTTCTTGTGGAATCAGAAGTGCCGTACTACAGGTATGAGCCCGACCCAGTTCTTGATAATGGTCATATCACATTGTACTGGGATCGGTCCATCATCACTGATAGGACTATTGTAGCCAATAAGCCTGACATAGTGGTGGTGGACCGAAACGAGAGGCGTGCAATGATTGTTGACATATCCGTTCCACATTACGAGAACCTCCTGAACGCCGAGAAAGACAAACCAATTAAGTACATTGATTTGGCTCGCGAGGTTGTCGATATGTGGGATGTGGATTCGGCGATCATTGTACCGATAGTCGTTTCAGCCAATGGCTTAGTAGCCATGAGCCTCGACCAACACCTTAGGAGGCTCTCGTTAGGCGGCTGGATCAAGGGCTTGATTCAGAAAGCGGTACTCCTGGACACGGCTCGTATCGTTAGGAGGTTCCTTTCTTTGGAGCCCTGACCGCCGGTAGCTTGGACCCTGTTCCCGATACCGGTGGGACACTATTTTTTATATTTTTAAATGTATTTTTTTCATGTTTTTTTAAAGAAATATTTAAAAATATCATTTATATGTATATTGAATTAATAAAGAAAATAATAATAATAAGCATTTATTTCAGGTAAGATACCCATATGTTAACACAAATACACACAGCATAAACAACACATACTAATTACATTAATTTAATAGTAAATGAAAACAATATTACATAATAAAATAACCGTAATACATTAACTGCTATGCCAGAAGTCGTGGGTTTGATTCCCACCCAGGACAAATGTTTGTGTGATGAGCACGATCATTTGTTCTGGTTCTGGTTCTGGGTGTAATTTATCTATAATATGTATACATTTAGAAATATATAAGTATGTTTATCAATTGTCTAGTACTCATAACCCCTGCTCTGCTTAGCTTGGGACTAGACGGTGTTGTGTGATAGTTGTGGAATATTATTGTTATTTTTATGCGATCATATATTTCAGGATTCTGAGGTCCTGTACCTTTGGAAGGCGTACGAGGA
The DNA here is from genome assembly GCA_958295575.1 of Leucania comma. NCBI lineage: Eukaryota > Metazoa > Arthropoda > Insecta > Lepidoptera > Noctuidae > Leucania > Leucania comma. Next base: position 13,825,040 of record OY282468.1, read on the forward strand.
ACCGAAGCCAACTTGCAGAGGCCCTTTAGATATTTTTAATGGAACGTGATGCCAACCGACGATTATCCCTGTACGCACAATGCCAGTGCATCCAAGGACAACCCCCGGTTGGTGAAAACTATTGCGACACATGGAAAACAAAAACAATAGGGCTATGGTTTTTGGAGTCTTAAGTGGACTGGTTACTAGGAACTATGTTAAAACTATGGCCCCTGCCTAAACAAATTACTATCCATCGGTAAAAAGGCTGGGGGTGACTTGCACACTCAAATGGGCCTCTGAAAACGGCCGCTAGCACGAAGTGACGTAGCAACAAGAGGACAACATATCCTGAGATGCTTGAGGAGTGGAGAGGTATACCACGGCTATCAGCACAATCCCGGAAGTACGGTCAAGATCCCTACCAGCACCTTACTGGATTATACATCCTTCTCCCGAACACGTTTGCTCTTGCGAATCTCCACTCAAACCAGCCGATAAAGGCAAGAGAGAGGTAAGAGCTCTGTTCCTCGTCAGTTTTCACTACGACCGGCCAATAAAGGCAAGCTGGAGATGAAGAACGAATTCTCCCGGGAGATCAGATCCGTGGGGTCGCTAATGCCCATCAGTTCGCCACAAAACGTCCCTGCGGATTATTATTATTTTATCTCAGCAATATGTGGAGGTATCAAAATGAAATTAAAACCATACTCAGGTGTGCGGTCTCTTGAAGCTGTGAAAAAATAAAAAAGATACGGGTGCATATGTCGCAAAAAACGTATATTTCGAGACTCAAAGTTATCAAAATTCATAGGGTACTTCCCGTTGACCTAGAATTCTGAAAGTTGGCATAAAGTAAGGTCTCAAAGCACAAATACATAATTATAGGGAAAAATCTGAAAACTGTAAATTAGTAGTTACGTTACAAAAAAACTTTTTGCGTTTTGTGGACAAAATCTTCCGAGACTCAATTCGGGTATTTTACTGTTTTCATAGATAACATTGTACGAAACTCTCAGTGCATGAGTCTGACTTGCACTTGCCCGTTTTATTTTTGTAGTGAAGTCGGTTTTTCTTTTTTGGTCATTTTTTTCTAAAGGACAGAAAATGTACCTAAATTAGGAGTGTAGTGAGTTTTTATGAGAAGAAAAAAGCTGAAGTCTTCCAATTTGATAATACAGGATGGAATAAGGTGCAGGTGCAGGGTACAGCATGTAGGTAATGACGCCTCTGCTTAAGCCCTTTCTCTAATAGGTAGGCACTAAAATCTCTGGTTTGTATGATAACTTGCTTAAGTTATTTGTCCAAATAAAATACCGGATATTTTAAATTGTTTTAATATTACTCTATTCGCAACTAGGTTGATAATATTATATTTACAAAACTATTATTAAAGTGCTTTATTAACTGAAAGAACTAAGTCCTGGCAAAGTTTTACAATATTGTAGTCCTGGTTAACATTTAGAGTTAGGTTTACGTTGACAGTTGAATTTCCAAGACACCTATAAATATGCTGAAAACATTTAAATAAATATTACTAGATAGGTAGTAGGTTTTGTCTACCTAAGTACTTTACCATGAATATTTAAATACAGTTACAAACAGTATTGTTTTATTAAAATATAAAAAAATCTTAAATATTAGTCTTCGTTTTTTTCTGTACGATGTTGCGTAGTTATAGAATTAAGTTTATCTAAGTAATATGTAGATATTTCATTTAAAATTGGTTGCAAACGAGTGACAATTGATTTGTGATAATAGATTGCAATAGTAGGCATTTTTCTATGTATAAAGTTAAGAACAAAAATAATTAAATTATATACTAGATAGTTACATAGTTATACAAACCTACTTATTTAATTTGGCAGTGAAATCATATTCTATCCGTGGGTATTCTCTTTCATCTTTTCATTATTTTATAAAAACATCACAATATTTTACTCCTAAAAATAACGTTTCGAGTGAATCTCAGAAAGATTGGTAGATATGTGTTCATGGTCGGCGCCTTCCTCGCACCCCACGGCGGTAATATGGTCGGGAAGGGTTGTATGTTCGGGGCCGATACGGTCGACGTATAGCTGCGTTTGGTACTGAGTTTAAGTCGCCTATCGGCACCGTAGGCAAGCGCACCGAGCTCTTGAGAGGCACCGGCCATTCTCTTATACAAACAGCACACCTGTAAAACAAAAAGCTTGTAAATGTCAACAAAGTATAGGTATCTGAATTCCTATCTGATAACTAATGAGTTGTGTGAGTGAACCAATCAAGGGTGGTTGTTGGTAATAGACCTCACTGTAACGCCAACTGCATGCGATACATTACTTAGATATAAGTAGGTACCTAAATAAATTTACATCACTCGATATTCCGACCGGTTTTGTCGACCTCGCGAAGTGTAGGTAATAAGGGTCACACTGTCTTCTTACTCGTAAATAAACTTTAAGACAATCTGTGTAACTTTTGCGGAATATCGAGTGGTGTAATAGACGCTTTACCTTACCTTCCTGCAGCTTTCAGTTCAACTGCTGATGGCTGTTAGATAGGTACCTATAAACAGTACCTGCATACTATAATATACTATTCGTACTAACTAGTTAACGAGAGACAGCTACTTCTACGTGGATTGCATTGCTCAGTGGGCATAGACAAACGCCGCCGCCTGATTTCCGACTGATGAGATTTTGTACCTTTTCCCTTTTTTTTTGTTACTGTAAGGACCTAGTTTATATAATTCTCCCGACCGAATCTCAGTCGATAGAACTACGACTGAAATATCTAGGTACATACGAATACCTATTATGCGTGCAGTAAGATGTGCATATACAGGGATACTTTTTATTCGCTCAGCTTCGATGGGCAGCGCTCAGATACTACCGGGATAAAATCAAGTGCAGGTCCAACGACGATACGTGAGTTTCTGACGCGTACTTAGTTATTTATGACGAGGGTGGTATAAATACTAGGTACGTAGGCAGCCCGTATATGCTACTAAGAAATTAGCAGTTTAGGTACCCCATTATAAAATTTACCCCACTGGGAATTGAATTCAGAACGTGATAACGGGAGAACCTTTATCTAATACAAGTCTAAAGGATCTATTACACCACTCGATAAAACGACCGGTTTTGTCGACGTCGTGTAGTGTAATAAGGTTCAGACTGTCTTACTCGGGAGTAAACTTGTCTTAAAGTCTGTGTAACTTGTGCGGAATATCGAGTGGTGTAATAGATGCTTTAGGGAGAATTTAATCTTTACGTAGGTAATACAATCGTTTGCTTACCTGCTAACTTTAGAGACTTGGTCAGCCTTTAAGGTTTGCTGTTCTGGTTTTTCAAACATTCTATAATCGTCTATTATTGAGAGCCAGTAAGAAATGGCCGTTGCAAAGTAGTTGCAGCGACCGAGCCCATTGCATTCGATGAAGGGCCTCGAGCGGAACTGTCGCATACACGATCCGGGAGAAACGAGGGTTTGTCCTGTTACATGGCGCGCTCCTGCCGTGTGCTGCAAACGTTAAGATAAGTTAGGCCAGGCACACCGCTTTTTACATATTCTTAACTATGGTCATTGCCCGCTATTTCACTAGCGCTAGGAAACACCAAAACGAATGGATCAATATTATAGTAAGTTGAACTGTCATTCCTAAGTCGTGTGTTGATGATTTAATAATACGCTTTTTTTTAGATAACCGTTTTTAGTATCCCCCTTAAACACTTTCTGTTCTTCCTTCATTAATACAAGTGTCAACAATTCACTGTTTTAGTATGGGCCAGTATCCATACTGGTAGATTACTGTAAATATAAGTATTAGTAACTTAGTATCTATACTCCATTTGTTTAGGTGCTTAACTAAATGTAAACAATCTTGACATGTCTTTTATCTAAAAATGTTTTTTTTTTAGATTTACCTAAGCCGATGTTAGGTAATTAACTAAATTTAAACGATCTTTGTATATATTTTATAAGATATTTATTTAGTAAACAGACATAATTTTCTAGATTGTTTACGTTTAGTTAACTACCTAGACAGATAGAGTAGGTATAGATTATGCACCGTAGAGATAAAGCAATTTTTTACTCTTGCTGCGTAATTACTTGGTATACACTTTTTACCATTGCGTGTGTAAGCAAATATCAATTAGGTATATTGTTAGTAGATAGGTGATTCTCAAAAGAGGTAAATTAATAGAATATTGTTTTTCATACCATTAGGAAACTGTAACCTTGCCACAGCTCCCTCCAGCCTTTTGGACATTCAGGTACTGAGTTGCTTTGACTATGGATGGCGATAGCTCGTGTGGGTGCTTCACATACCTGGCATCTGAAATGTTGTTATAAATAATATTTACATAAAGATTGTGTGTGTGCAACGTTTCGTTTACGTCGTCCCTTGGTAGGTACTACTAGACTAATGGCCTAAAGCTTGATTTCATGAAGCAAAAATAACCAGTTATTGTTCTCCATGCTTGATTCTGAAGCGGGAACTACATTAGACCACACACGTGGGTGACGCTTGAGTTGTAGCTACGTAGAGTCGCGTGATCGCGTCGCGTGGCGTGGGTCTAATGTAGCTCTACTGATCTAGTTGCCTTACTAAGCCTTAACTTAAAATGTATGAAGACTAACACGCCCAAATCGACGTATAGTACGCGGCAAATAAGTTTAACCGTCTATGGTTACACGCGGGCTGCAACCTTCGCATATGGTTCAACTTACTAAACCCAGTTCCACTTAGCTACTGCGCATTCAATGTCGAACGCCATTATGGTTCAACTTGTGTGACCAGGATTATAACCGATTTTCGGATCTCAATCGAAGTCAGGGGCTAGGCGTAACCATAACAAATGGTTCAACTTACTTGCCGCGTACTGTGGCCCACGTGGACCCAATGTACTTCTGCCTTAATCAATTTGCCAGTAAAGGAAGAAAAAGTGAACGAATTGCATTACCGGATCGAAGTTTAACTATATACCTACAATTTATCATTATTATCAGCAGTCGAGTCTTACCTGGATATATAATTTCCAACATCCTTAGCTTGTATTGGTGTCATAGACATTGGCATTGGTTCTAGAGTTGATAACCAGAAACTATAATCTTCACGCTGAGCAAAATTGCAGACTTCGTTCATGTTACAGAACATGTAAGGCATAGTTGAGAATTTGCGCAAGCAACTCCCTGAGGCACCTAAAGGTAATAATAATTGCTTTATTGCACAAGACGTCTTAATTTCCATTTTTACACTACTAATTAGTCATAGGTATCCGATAACTTACCTAAATCTTGACCATGTGCTTTTCCATTTGCAATAATATGAATAAGAGAAAATCCGCTCCAAAGAGGTGAGGTACCCGACGGGCATTGTGGAATCATTCTTTCTTGAGAGTGAACCGTGAAATAGAAACCTCTGGATTTTGGTACTGGCTGCACAGCTGGTGGACCAGCATCTCCCATTAATCCACGATATCCTTCGTAACCCTGTAATCCTCTTATGCCTTTCAAACCTACACTTCCCATTGGTCCTGGAGCTCCAATTGCACCGGGAATACCCTCATCACCTCTCATCCCTTTCATACCTGGTACACCATTGCTTCCAATTTCACCTGGCCTACCATCTCTACCCGGCTTCCCATCATAGCCAGGCGGGCCCATTGCACCGATTTCTCCAGGTATAATTTCAGAGGCAGCTAATTCATATCCTGCATCACCTTTTATACCTTTAAGGCCAGGTGGTCCATACGGCCCTTCTTGACCTTCGTCACCTCTCTGCCCTTTTAAACCTTGCGGACCCTCTTGTCCTAGCCGCCCAGGTGTACCTGAATCACCTCTATCTCCTTTTTGTCCCTTAGGGCCATCGAACCCTCGATACCCTTGGTCTCCAAGTGGACCTTTCGGGTTGTACGAGTCTCCTATTTCTCCAGCATCTCCCTTAACACCTTTTATGCCAGGGTTTCCAACTGGTCCTGGATTACCCGGTCGACCAGAAATACCACGCGGCCCTGGTGCTCCCTCCATACCGACCATACCTTTTGGCCCTTCGAATATAAGTCCCGGGGGACCACGTAACCCATCAGGACCATTTAAACCATATTCACCAGGTTTACCCTTCTGACCTCTAGCGCCGGGCCATCCGGGGAGACCATCAATTCCAGGTTTTCCTTTTTCTCCCCGAGGGGCATTTTCTCCATCTATACCAGGGAGACCGGGTGGTCCTTGGTCACCTGGTAAACCACGGTATCCAATTAAACCTATATCACCTACTTCTCCTTGAAAACCTTCATCTCCTTGTTCACCCTTGATACCTACGAGTCCATAGAATCCTTGATCGCCGGTATCTCCTTTTTCACCAGGAAGACCTTCGATGCCCATGTCACCCGTATCACCGCGAGTAGGGCGAACGTACGTAGTCGTTCCCATGTCACCTTGCTTTCCTTTAATTCCAGGAAGGCCAGGGCGTCCCCTTGGACCCATGAAGCCAACTTCACCAGGGAGTCCAGGGGAACCTATGCGTCCAGGTCTGCCTTCGTAGCCCAGGTCACCTTTTTCTCCAGGTAGTCCAACAGATCCTTGTAATCCTTGTTGACCTTTTCTTCCAATTCCTCCTGGTCTTCCTGGGCGACCAGGTGCTCCTGGGAAACCGGTGTCCCCACTATCACCGCGTTCTCCAATAATACCGACATCACCAGTTTCTCCTTTTCTTCCTACACGTCCTAATGCTCCTGGGTACCCAGTATTTCCTTTATCGCCTTTAAGTCCTGGTGTTCCCGCAATGCTTAAGCCTACTAATCCATAGTCACCTTTCGCACCTTTAAATCCTTTTAAACCGGGTCTCCCATTAATTCCATTAAAACCAGGTTCACCTTTGTCACCTTTCAAGCCTTTTGCGGCATTTTCGCCTCTAATACCCTTAAGACCAGGAAAACCCCAATCTCCCCGCGCTCCTTTAAAACCTGTTCTGCCGTCATTACCAGGGAAACCAGGAAGACCTACGTCACCAATAATACCTTTACGACCTATGGGTCCTTCTTGTCCAGTCCGACCAGGTGTTCCGTCAGATCCTATGAACCCTATGTCCCCCCGATCTCCTGGAGCGCCAGGGTTACCAACAATTCCTGCTCTGCCGGGGAATCCGTAAGCACCCATTATTCCATCATCGCCCTGCATGCCACGAATCCCACCGGGTCCTGTGTTGCCCTTCATTCCTTTGGGACCGGTTTCGCCCATTATTCCATGAGAGCCTATTAAACCGGGCTCTCCAATAGGACCTCTGTGTCCCGGCAATCCAGGCTGACCGGCTAAACCAGGAGCACCTCGTATTTCTATTCCTGGAATTCCTTTTCGCCCCTGTTGGCAAAAGTAACCTTTATTATTTTGTGGAACTATAAAAGACAAAAGTGATAGCTATGAGGAAAAGGAAATTTCGAACTTAATCATAATTTTGGCAAATATTTAATGATTCATATAGGGCAGCTATGGATTTTTTTTGCAATGCAAAAGCAATGCGGTACTAAGGTGCTAATATTTTAAATCTCATCTAAATAAAATGAAAGTTATTACAATATGCATAATTTCACCTGAGGCCCTCGTGGTCCATCGGGACCTATATCGCCTTGTGGACCCTGTTGTCCTTTATTTCCCATAGATCCAGGTCTTCCTGCCATGCCTGCGTAACCTGCATCACCGTCTTCACCACGTATACCGGCCAAACCATCAAAACCTTTTTCACCTGGGATTATGGCCAAACCAGCGTCGCCACGAATTCCTTTCTTTCCTTTTTGCCCAACTTCACCGTCAGGTCCCCGGGGCCCTGGACTGCCAGGTATTCCGAAAGGCCCTATACTGCCTTTTCTTCCAACAAAGCCTTTGTATCCTTTCAAACCCTGTATAGACTTGCCAGGTTCGCCTTGATCACCACGTAAACCCGCGATACCGTCGAATCCCAAGTCGCCTTTTTCTCCTTTCGGTCCCATGAATCCTGCGGAAGTTATATTTTTAGTTTATAATTTTTTTGAGCACTTATAAGTACAACTTAGGTAGAGCCTGCTTGTTCATTTTATGATTGAACTGTTTAGTCTCAATCGACATCGAAACTCAATTAAAACAATTATTTTTTATTTATATTTAGATACCTTTACGTCCAGCCACTCCGGGGAAGCCTTTGGGGCCTTTAGCATTAATCCCATGAGCGAGCGATTCTCCGGCTTCACCAGGAAGGCCAGGCTCTCCACTCTGTCCAGGTTCACCCCTATAACGAGTGCAGTATTTATAACTATTGCAGATTCCTACTTATTAGATATAATAATACATCTAGTAATCAATTCTATTGTTTCAGGCTTTGAAAGACCCATAAGTAGTAAAATATGAGTAAATTCCATTTCATTTCAAAAGATATTTTTAATTAATGGTTGTGTCTTTTACTAATATAGTTTTTGTAAGGTTTTATTACTAACAAAATATGGAGCATGGTCTGAAAAGTATTTTTGTTTTATTTATTTTTTGATTTAAAACTATACTTATTTCACTCTATTTACACATTTTACTTATGTCATGAACGATCAATTGTTAAATCCGTTGTGTTTCAAGACATTTTCTCATGTCACTTGTTATTAAAGATCGGTTAATTAGTAACATTTCAGAGAACAAATTAAATTAAAATAATCAAAAGATTACGTGCCAAACAGAGCATTTTTATCACCTATTGGTGATATTCACAATAATGATTCGTCATTGTTATGAACTAGTGACTCGAACCGGTTTCGCACGGGTGCAAATTACCTTCCTCGTATAACGTTCTTTCTATTGGTGATAACCGCATTAAAATCATTTTTATGCTTATCAGAGAAGACTTAGCGGATTATTAGACACAGAAAGTAACTGACAAATCGAATGAAAAGAATAAAGAGTTTTAGGCGTGATTTTTTCGAGTTAATTACAGTGGCTCTTTTATTTATTCGATTCGATGCATTGATTTCTAGTGAATATTGTGTACAATATAAAATTGGTGTAATTTTGTATCAAAACTGTTTGTACAACTGGACAATACCTATGTGAAATCATTGATATAAGCACGATCTTGTAAAATAGAGCTGAGAATTTTATGGTAGTGTTGACTACCTCAGCGCCTTGTGAAGTTTGCCAAGAAAGCTAAATCGATACATTTGCTGCTAAATTCACTACGAGAACATTAGAATGTGTTATATCCGAATTCTAATGTAAATCCAAGTTACTCAAAGTTTCGCATCGGGGCTTGGTTCAGGCCATGCTCCGGAGCGAGGAGGAGTGGCAGACGGTCACCTCCTTCTGCGAAGCAGTAATGCTAGCAAAGGAGGAGGCCGACCGCATCAGGCAACGGCGCTCACGCCGCAGCCGCCGCCATAATTCCAAATCCAAATTTCAGCCACCGCAAGCGCGGGCTTGCGGACGGCGAGCAATGGGTAGCTCGCTGTCCGTTTGTCCGGTAACAGACCGGACCGAGCCCAAGGCGTTTACGGCGAGCAATGAACAGTGCGCGCAGCGCAGTTGTCAGCAAACCGTAGGGGCCCAGTAGGGTCGAGGCCTAGTCTGGGGCTCTGGGGAGGTATGAAAATGCATACCAGGGCCCCGGATCCAAGGCAGGGAAGGAACAGGGTAGGTTTTTAGTCAGTAAGAGTCTGATACTATTTCCCGCTCCGCCCAAGGGCGGGATTTGCTATTGGATGATTTTACCTACCATAAAAAAAAGTTCCTCAAAGTTACTGTAAAACTATACTTTTTTTATACCAACTCATTCATTGTTATCTTATTTCGAGGGCCTGAAACTATCATGAACATTCTTCAATCCATTGTATCGTTTCTATAATAATAATAATAATTTTGAAATGTTTTTTAATTAAATGTTTTTTTTTTGTAAGTTTTTTAAAAAATATTTAAAAATGTAATCAGTAAGTTTATAAAATGAATAAATGGAATAATAATTAAAAAAAAAATAGCTTAATAGCCAAGAGCCTCGACCAACACCTTAGGAGGCTCTCGTTAGGCGGATGGATCAAGGGCTTGATTCAGAAAGCGGTACTCCTGGACACGGCTCGTATCGTTAGGAGGTTCCTTTCTCTGGAGCCCTGACCGCCGGTAGCTTGGACCCTGTTTCCGATACCTGTGGGACACTATTATGTACTATATTTTTAAATGATTTTTTAATGTGTTAGAAATATTTAAAAATATAATTTATATGTATATTGAATGAATTAATAAAGAAAATAATAATATCTATTTCTCAAAAATAAGTACAACATATCACAACCATAAAACTATACTAACTATAAATACAATTTTAGAATCTAAAACATGGTTCAATATTTAGATACTCGTATAAGGAAGAAAAATTAATAAGCGTGTTTAAGAGAACCTCTCGCTGTGTTGTGCGGTGTAATGCAAGAGTGTAGAGCAAGAGGATGAGTGGGTGGTTGGATGTGTATATTTGAGTTGTTAGGTGTGAGTGTAGATTACAATGAGATTCAGCGTAAATAATATTAGTTTATGCTACGTTCGACTTTGGTATGGTTACTAGTGCCTCTGTTTCATCATAGGTAGACTCTGCAAAAATTCCATCACCTTTTTCTTACAGCTCTTTTTATTGAGAGAGTACACATTAAAAAAATTATTTAGTCTATTATATACAATTGTTCAACAATGCAACTGTTCTAATATTGTTGAGAGTACTATTATTGTTATACTTTTATTTAAACTCACACAAGTTTGTTTTATTTATGTATATCTATATTTAGACACTAGACTTACTTAAGTCCAGGTTCTCCTTTTTGCCCAGTAAGTAATTGAATGGGAATTGAAGCTGGCATGCCTGGGTATCCCCACTGCCCATCTCGGCCTCTAGATCCGTTTCGTCCTGGCCTGCCAGGGTATCCATCGTCTCCCATTTGTCCTTTACTGCCCTTCAACCCAGAGTCACCAGTAAATCCAGGCCAGCCTGCATCACCCGGAAGGCCTGGGTAACCTATGAAACCTAAAATAAAATAAACATAAAATAAATAATTTCTTCATACCTTTTTTAACTGATTTCAAAAAAAGGAAGGTCTCAATTCGGTTGGATTGAAGCTGGAGCCGGAAGTTTGAAGGTGCCTACCTTCAACCTTCCGGCTCCATCATCAAAGTTTCTGTGCCTACAGAAACTTTGTAATAAAACAATGTATCCTTGGATTTGTCAAAGATGTAGATACTCTGGCTATACCTACAAGTAAATGTATCACAACTAAATAATCTTTTTTTTTTAAAGTAGGGCTAATTCTCTAAGGTACACGGGAATCGTAATAGATAACCTGCTTTTTTGTGGATAAAATAGAGCTACTTGCAGATTAATGTTTAATTAATTATATAAAACTGGACTTGGGGATCGGGATATCTGCCGACATGGTTTTGAAATTATTGCGTGTATTATTTTAAATCACATACAATAACAGTTTCTTCCCTAAATGGGGTCGATATTCATTGAGTTTGGAATATATGACTATCATACCTCTGTCGCCTGGTTCTCCAGTTTCTGCTTTAATCAGATCCTGTGGTGGTAAATGTACTATTCCTTTTTCGCCCTTTGGCCCTTGTGGTCCTGTTCCGCCAGCTGTACCCTTGTTGCCTTTTGGCCCTTTTCGTCCTGACATTCCATCAATTCCAGGATAGCCTTTTATTCCTTTGCGTCCCGCTGGACCTTCAGGTCCTGGATAGCCTTTACGACCAGGATAACCGTCATCTCCTCTCTGTCCTTTGGGTCCGTCTAAGCCTAAAAAAAAATGGATGTTAACACAAGGCACATAAAGGATCCTTCCTGTGAGTCTAAAATATTCCGCTGATAAAATTTAATAAACTGTTACATACTACTTGTTATGTTTAGTCCGTTTATGCCTTGCCTACTCGGTGTAGCCTTTTTATTTAATTTATTTATTTGTTATGTACTGCCACATTACAATACATTTAAGATTCTAAAAAATAATCGATTTCATCATGGTGGTCTGATCCTGATGTACGAGTATGTAACAATAACGGCGTACATACCATTCGCTATTTTGTTAATTTATATCACAAAGCAAATTTTGTGATCTAAATTAACAAAATATACTTATATTAAAAATTACAATTTATCAGTCAATACGCACTGTATAAAAATAAAAAATACAGAAAACAAAAACAAACATACAGGAAAAAAAATCATTAAGTATTTAGAAATGAGAATTTAATTTTAATTTTCTTACTAATTCAGGCAAATGTTTAAATAGAAGATTAAGAGTGTATACTTCTGATCTTGTAGGTACTTAAACGTGTCGTTGTCGTGTAGATCGGGCATTATCGCAATTGGCGAATGGTACTCATCAACGATTCTACGGAGATAAGCTTGTCGACCCAAATTAGACTTTAGAGACAGAGTGTTAAAAAGATTTTTGAGTTTTCCTCGAGGATAGGTGCGGGGAATTTTCCAAGACAAATTTTGGAGAAAATAGGAACATTGATTTTGCCCGCTCAAGATTTTGTGAAAGAAGCACATATCCAACAGCAGTCTCCGTTCTCGAAGAGTACACATATTGAATTATCTTAAGCGCTCTTTGTACAAAGAGACAATTCACAGGTAGATGAGACAAGTTTCATCAATATAATGAGATTTAAGACGCAAATACCAAGTAGTTCTAGTCATTTCCAACAGTGACCTTATTATTTTATGCCTGTTTTCTACAGTAATATTATAAAGAGGTAAAGTTTTTTTATTTATTTTTATTTGAAGGAGGTAATCTCTGAAAATACTGGTCCTATTGCTGAAATTTTTTCACCGATAAAAAAGCTGATTTCTGATTGACATGGACTATATTTTTATGTCTAATATTTGGCGAAAAACTGAACAACATTTGTCAAAGTAAAGAAGTTTTTAAGTTATTTATAATGACGTCATGAGTACGACTATTAATGACTTTTTCAATACACTTGCTCATAAAGTGGCTCTTATTGCACTACACTTAGGTATATAATGGCACCCGTTACCAAACTGTGACATTTTGATTACCATTACGCACTAGTGCTGTAATGTAGCTATAACCATTTTGTTCAACCTCTTTGTTCGCAAATCAAATTTTGAATACGAAAAAAAATCATATTTATTTATAAGGTTATTGCATTCGTTCAATATTATTAGTGTCTTATTATTTATTTCATGTAATTTCAACCATTTTAACTTGTAAAAACGATTTATTTAATAACAAAACATTTAATATGTAAATTGTTCGTTCAAATAAAAATTGTTTTTTCTTTGTGGTCTATGGCCCCGATGCGCGCGGTTTTTGGTGTGATTTTTTTCGAGTGAAGTTCATTGACTTTATTTATAATTAAATAAAATCAAATACTACAAAAACATTTTAAAATGTTATATCCGTATTCTATTTTCACTAAAAATAACATTATCGTAGAAACTTTTCACGCAAGAAAACAAACAACGACTTGGCAATTTGATCAAAAGACTATATAGCCATAGCCTTCAGCTATGGATAAATTTAAAAAAATTAGATGCTCGTCTATGAAAACAGATTTAATTTTTTACCGCCATATTATGAAAAATGTTACTAGTTTTGCTGTTGTGATAATGGTTAGCTAAATTATTTTTCACACAAGTGTATTGAAAAACGTCGTATGATACACGTGAGTAATGTATGGTTACCGTTCTTTGCTCTCTTAAGACCCTCGCCAAGGCTTGGGTCTTAATACCGCCTCGACGGTAACCCCTTAAATTACACACTTGTATCATAATGTACTATTATTTATAAATGCAATTAGAAAACAAATTGAATGTTTATATATTACCTGATCTACAAAATGGACAATCGTCTCCACGTTCTCCTTTCGGCCCTAAGAATCCTGGTCTACCATTGTCACCAGGGTCTCCAACATATCCTGGGGACCCCGGTGGCCCTACTTCCCCTGGAGGGCCCACTCCATGAATACCAGTTCCTGGATAGCCTTGTGGTCCCATGTCGCCAGGATAACCTCGATCTCCTCGTTGGCCAGGTATACCATCTACACCAGGTACTCCTTCTTCACCATCTGGACCAATAACCCTTGAACCTTTGAATCCTTTGGGACCGGTAACTCCAGGCAATCCTGGAAATCCTGAAGGTCCTTTAAAGCCGGGAAATCCTTTAAATCCGTCATTTCCAGGTTCTCCTTTTGTAGACGTGCCGGGAATTCCTTGCCTGCCTTGAGTTCCTTTGATTCCAGGGAAGCCAGGAGGTCCCACAATACCAGGTAAACCTTTCGATCCATCCAACCCAGGAGCTCCAATTGGGCCCAACGGGCCCTCAGGGCCTTGAGGTCCTTGAGGCCCAATTGTTGGTGGTACATCAAGGCTTTCATCGTAAATTCCAGGATTTCCAATAAAACCTTGCAGTCCCGGATTGCCTGGCATTCCATCTTCACCCCTTTCACCTTTCTGTCCATCTTCTCCGTCGGGTCCTGCGTATCCGGGTGCACCTTTGTCTCCTTTTGGACCTGGACTGCCGTCTGGACCAGGGTGACCAATCTTTCCTCTTGGACCATTTTGACCTTGATCTCCTTTATGACCTTGTGCTCCGTCAGGACCGTAAGGTCCCTAGTAACAGAAGGAAATATATTTATGTTTATAACTAACTAAGTTTTTAACTCCATCATTCTGGAATAACATATTTAAAAGGTACAAGTATTTTATGTTTACTTACTGTTTGACCCCTGGGGCCGGGCATTCCTTTTAGGCCTTTTATACCTCGTTGTCCCGGCAATCCTTTTTCACCTCTGTTTCCTTTAGTTATAACTGTTATATTTTCTCGAACTTTATTGTCGTCAGCTATCACAATAGTAGCTGGTCTCCCCGGTTCACCAACTGGTCCTTGGTCTCCTTTGTCTCCAGGTGGTCCTAAGGTTTCTTCACCGTCTTTCCCTCGGTCTCCTGGTTCTCCACGAACACCAGCGGGGCCCTAAACCGATTTAATTGTTGATTATATAAAAAAGCCAGGTTTATTAAAATTTAAAATAATTATCACGGAAAAAAGAATATAATCAGAATATGTAATAGTTTCAACTTTACACTATAATAATAATAATAATATTCCACAACTATCACACAATTTTTTTTAAATTCAACCATGAAATAATAATTTATTGGAATAGATATTAAATTTTTATTTGAACACTACTACTTGTTTTTATTCTTAACAAGTACCTACCTAAAGGTATATACTATTCTTACCTCATCACCTACTTCGCCTGGATATCCACTGTAACCTCTTAAACCCATAGCTCCAATAGGTCCTGGTGCACCTGGTCGACCTGGGTCACCGGATTCACCTTTTAAACCTCTTGAATTTGCTCCTCCTTCACCAGCCATACCTCGCGAACCCTTTTCTCCTGCAGGCCCTGGTGAACCTCTTGGTCCAGGATAGCCCATTAATCCTGGTGGTCCCATAACACCGTCAACGCCACTACAACCATCTAAGCCTGGTAATCCAATAATACCTTCCAATCCAGGTGGGCCCTGGACAGAACAATGGGTAAAGATTGAGTTGAATATTTAATAATCATAAAAATATTTTCTTATGAAAGACTGTTATAAAACTTACTTGTGGCCCTGTGTCTCCTCTTGGTCCAGAAGGTCCATCAATACCCTAAAAAATAAAAGGGCCAATAATTTATAGTACATCAATTAGATATATTGTAGAATAAAAATCAAACTTTATTTTTTTAAATCAAATTATTCGACTAACTTACGTGTATTCCTTTATCACCGAAATCTCCTCTGTCACCTATGTCACCTGGTTCGCCCGGCCTTCCTGGGCGGCCAACGGGTCCATCTATACCATAGTCGCCTTGTGCGCCTGGAACACCAGGGGGACCTATCCTCCCTGGATCACCTTTTATGCCAGCACAGTCGCATACTGTTTGGTTGCACACCACCTAAACACAGACATCGTTAGAGATTTATTATTTTGATAACTTAAATCCTACCTACTATCCCGTACGTACCTATGTATCAACTTATATTTAGAAATGATTGTTCTTGGAAGATATTGAACATCAAGAAACTTGTCACGGGATGACGGGACGCTTTCATGGATCGACGACCTAAAGACGCCAGCTGGGTATGACTGACTCAAATACCGATACACAACTAACACAACTATAGCACAATGGTTCAATTGTTATAATACTAAGATACTCGTATAACCAAAACTTTTGCTCCCAAGAACGTAGATACCTATATAAAGTCTAAGGCGGCTATTACACGGTCAATCATTTCCATCAATAACCATCAATCATGAACGATTTTTGAATGAAGGCGAGTACCGTCATTCATTATTGACGCTTGCATGACCGTGTACTGGCCGTCTAAGGGCCGGACCGTGTACTGGCCGTCTAAGGGCCGACGCTACGTTAGGCGGGCGACCCATACAAAAGTGCTCCGTCGCGCTCGTGGTTCGCCACGCGGGCACCCGTCGCGGGGAGCCGCGTTCCGCGCCCTTTTTAGGGTTCCGTAGTCAACTAGGAGCCCTTATAGTTTCGCCAAGTCTGTCTGTCGGTCTATCCGTCCGTCCGCGGATAATTTCAGTGATCGTTAGCTAAGAAAGCTGAAATTTGGTACCAATATGTTGGTATATCAATCACGCCGACAAAGTGGTAAAATAAAAAGTGGAAAAAAGTGTTTTACTTACACGTTAAGCGGGGAGTGATTTTTTTGTCATTTCAACCCTAACTTGTAATATATTGTTGGATAAGTATTTAAAAATGAACAGAGTTTACTAAAATAATTTTTTGATAATGTTAATATTTTCTGAAATAATCGCTCCAAACGTGAAAAAAATGTCCTCTAACTTCTGAACCATAAGTTTAGAAAATATGAAAAAGATCTCAAAAGTAGTAAGTACTTTATAAAGACTTTCTAGGAAAATTATTTTGAATTTTATGGCTTGAACAGTTTTTAAAAAGTTGTATGTTCTGAATTAAGTTTGCAATGTAACCGTATATGCAAGCATTTTTTAACGTAGTTTACATATCCTGAACATATCTTCTTTCAAATAAAATAAAATATTACTATTAAAATCAGTTCACGCCATCCAAAATTACCACCGAAAACCCAACATACATAATCCGTCTAGTTTGTATAAATTAGGAACCCAATTGCCCGAGAGATGGCGCTGTACTTTAACGCTTCTTCGCGCTGTTAAGATTTTTCCTGATTTGATGGGGTTGGGTTCGAACTTTCCATGTGTAGTTGGAATCTATAACTCTTGTTTTAGTTATCACGTCCTTTGTGGATCCGTTTTTAGGGTTCCGTACTTAGTGTGTCAACTCAATGTAACAAATAGCCCATTTTTATAACTTTTAAGTGGCGACACTTATTGTGACGGACGGGAAACTACGAAACCCTACACTGAGCGTGGTCCGACACGCTCTTGGCCAGCTTTTTCCATTAGTTCGTGTCGATGGAGACCTTTAATGTATTATTACGTAGCAAATTTTTCGAAAATGTTTTGTTATTATAATGCAAATTGTTTGTTTGTCATTATTAGGTATATTTTGATGCAAGTGCGAAAAGTATCTCGAGAGATCATGCCATGAGCCCGTAGTGAGTGGCAAGTAGAACTGCACTGCTGCGTCAAATCGCGACAAAAGGAAAAGAGCTCCGCAGTCGCTTTGTCACGTATATGAGTGGTACAT
This sequence comes from Leucania comma, assembly GCA_958295575.1. Classification (NCBI taxonomy): domain Eukaryota; kingdom Metazoa; phylum Arthropoda; class Insecta; order Lepidoptera; family Noctuidae; genus Leucania; species Leucania comma. Next base: position 13,842,731 of record OY282468.1, read on the forward strand.
AGGCGGACTTAATGCAACGGCATTCTCTACTACCTTTGGGTTAATTTTTTTTTTACGGTGTGTACTCCTCTAATGTCTTCTTCCGCTCTCTTGTGTCAGTCTTTTATTAACTAAAACCACACCTATGTTCTTTCAGTTGCCCTTTGCGTTCCAGAACCACGGGTGCCCTTTTCGGAAGTCGACCCATGATCCTAGTAGGCTTCGGCCATGTTGGGTCATTTGCTGACACCTCTTTGAGGCGCGTCGCTAGACGACTCGTGTTCTGTGCGGTCGGACAGCCGGACGGCGGGCTACGGCTACGGTGTCTGGAAGTCGGGGTCGGGGTCCCGACTGCTGGGGCGTGAAGGCGTCCGTTCCCTCAGGCATGCGGCTGCCTTCTTCGCTAGCATTACTGCTTCGCAGAAGGAGGCGACCGCCGCCCATTACCCCTGGCTCTGGACTATAGCCTATACGAGGGTTTGGCGCGAGGGGTCGCCGATGCCGATCGCCGCTATGAGGACACGGCGGTGCTTCGCCTAAGCGGGGCACATCTACACCTTATAGTCCAACATGTCCTCGAGACCGGAGGACACGTTGGAGCACACTGTAGAGGTGTGCCCCGCCTGGGCGGAGCATCGCCGTGTCCTCGTGAGGGCGATCGGCGGCAGCGATCTCTCTCGCCGGGCCTTGGTTCAGGCCATGGTCCGTAGTGAGGAGGGATGGCAGGCGGTCGCCTCCTTCTGCGAAGCAGTAATGCTAGCAAAGGAGGAGGCCGACCGCATCAGGCAGAGGCAACGGGGCGCTCGCCCCAGCCGCCGCCGGGATTCCGATCCCGATTTCCGGCCACCGTAGGCGCGGGCTTGCGGACGGCGTGCAATGGGTAGCACGCTGTCCGATCGTCCGGTAACCGACCGGACCGAGCCCAAGTCGTCGACGGCGCGTTCTGTTCCCGCGCGCCTCAAGGAGCTGTCAGCACACCGAAGAGGCCCAGCCTGCTAACTGCAGGCAGGCAGGGTCGAAGCCTACTGGGGTCATGGGTTAGTTCCGAAAGGAATGCTCGGCCCCGGCACGATAGGCTACGAAGGAACGGGGTAGGTTTTTAGTCAGTAAGAGTCTGACACTACTTCCCGCTCCGCCCAAGGGCGGGATTTGTCATTGGATGATTTTACCTACCATAAAAAAAAAAAAACATGTCCTCGAGACGGTCTGCACAATGATAACACCCAAACGTTTCTTCCGCACAAATCTGGTGCAGGAACCTCCCGAACTTACTGTACTACTTCTAGACTTGAGCCATGCGGAAGGTGAGGATGCCGTGACATCTCTGCAGTCAGTCCTTGAAGAGGGCACTTATCGCCATAATTAAAATGTACCTTGTTTGTATGCGGGCTCGTTCGACGAATCTACTTTTAAATATAGAATACCTAGGATTTGAACTGTTTTAGGAGAACTTGCTTTTGCCAGCGGTTTCGCCTGCGTGAGAGTAGAAAATATATCTAGCTTATACTGCTTATATCACTTGGTGATAAAGTAAGTATACACTTTTAAAGTTTACAGTGGTCCGCGTACCAATTTTTAGCTTTCTACCTAGAAAATTGCGGAATGCTCCATACAAACTTCCTCCACCCATTTAAGGGAAGTGGGGGGTTAGAAAGAGACAAAAAGTAGCCTATGTCACTCTCCATCCCTTCAATTATCTCCACTTATAAAATCACGTCAATTCGTCGCTCCGTTTTGCCGTGAAAGACGGACAAACAAACAGACACTTTCCCATTTATAATATTAAAAATTAAAATATAAAACAATATATATATATATATATATAATATATAAATATAATATATAGATATGTATATAGTATGGATTATGGAGGGCCAAAGTTCACTTAAAATAGCAGATTTTCATAGGTTTTTACTGTATTAGTTTTAAACAATTTTCTATAGAAGCCTAGATAATATCCACAAGATATCTGAGTATACAAAATATCTGAAGAAAGATGTGTATTATCATCATAATCACGTAAGAGCGATTATATGAAATTGTACCTCGGGTAGCCGCTTTTAAGACAGTTTTTAAATTATACGACTGAGTAGAGAAAGTTAGACACTGAGTTAGCCTAGTGCTAGAATGGTAGCCACAGTTAAGTAGGCAAAGACTCGAATATCGACAAAGCAGGACTGCTTGAACTGGACCAGGGGGGCGACCACAAGCTCTTATAACAGTACTGTTTTAATCTTACTTATTTATTAAAACAAGAATGTTTTCTTAGCGTTTTTATGACGTCACACTAAAAAAGTTCACTTTACTCGTTCTCTAACGGATTTTAGACCGCTAGCACTATTTTTTTTACGTCAAATTCTTCTTCTTCTTCCTGCCCTTATCCCAAATTATTTGGGGTTGGCGCAACACGTTTTTTTCTTCCTCTCTATCCTGTCAGCCGTCACACTACCACTAATTCCCTTTTCTTTCCTATCACTCCTCACACAATCCATCCATCTCTTCTTCGGCCTCCCTCGTCCTCTACTTCCATCTACGTATAAACTCAGAACTCTTTTTAACCGACTTCAAAAAAAGGAGGTTTCTCAATTCGACCGCTTATGCTTTTTTATGTTTTTTCGCGGATAACTCCGTCGTTTATGGACCGATTTGCTAATTTTTTTTTCCCCTTAAAGGGTATGCTTCCAGATTGATTCTATTTTTTTCAAAATCCATTTCTGATGATGGAATCCATGAGAAATCGAGGAAACTCCTCAAATATTATAGGCAACCATATAGTGATTTTGGTATTTTTATCGAGGACTTAAACATTTACAGTCAAAAAATAACATTTCATGAAGTGGAACTGATGAAGAAGAGACCAGAAATGGCCAACGGAACTTCATACTCGCATAGATATCACAATGAAGATAGTTAAGCGACTATGACAATACAAATAAATAAATGGTTCTGGATAGTTATGTTGAACATGGTATCATTAAAGTGACCTGATAATGATGATGAAGCCGGAAAATAGGCACCGGAACTCCGTATTGAATCAACGTATCCTAGCCGTGTTTAGGATTGTTAGAATTGTCATGAGATGCACTTTGGCTATAAGGTACTATCAAACTGATCTGATGATGAAGCCGGAAGGTGCAAGGCATACACGAGAACTTCATAATAAAACAATTTGTCTAAGCAGTGTTTGGGTTTATTGGAATTATCATGAGAAATAGGCCCTCTGGTGCATCGCAACTAAAAAGTGTGAAATAAAAAACTTTTTACAAAAAAAAAAATAACCGAAACATAACTTTAATTTCGGAAGGCGGTGTTAAATAAGAAAAAACAATACAGAGAAACACTGACTTCCGAAATTAAAGTTATTTCATGCCTTTAAAAATAAACAAAATGCGTTTCATCCCTCCTCTTCACATAACCATACCAAGACAAACGTTTCCTTTCAACTTTTCAGTCACTGACGCCACTTTTAAACTTCCTCTAATATACTCATTTCTCACTTTATCTATTTTCGTCACACCACACATCCATCACAACAATCTCATCTTAGCTACATGCAGTCTTTTTTCATCCATCTTTTTCACAGCCCAACATTCTGATCCATACAGTATGACAGGTCTTATCACGGACTTGTAAATTTTACTCTTCAACTTGAGGGGCATCCGTGGGTCACAAGTTTTTCCCGTTCATCTATCCTTCGTTGATCCGATGTGTTACGTCTCGGTCAACCTCACCATCCCCTTGAACGAGCGACTCCAGATACCGAAAGTCGGAGCAGATTGATGTGGGTGTTCCGCGAAAGCTAAGGGCACAGGACCGGAGAGACCGCCGAAATCACAGGCCAACACTCTCTAGTCTTTGCCACCACACCTTCAATCTATTCTGGACCTCTAGGTCATTCTCGGCAACCAGCACAATCTCGTCGGCGAAAAGCATACACCAGGGCGCCACTTCCTGAATGTCCGACGTCAGAGCGTCCATTATCATCAGGAAGAGGTAAGGGCTGAGAGCCGACCCTTGGTGTAAGCCGACAGCCACATTGAAGCTACTAGTGGTGCCCACTGTAGACCGGACTTGGGTCTTGCATCGACTGTACATCGCTTGGATAAACTGCACATACTTCCCAGGCACACCTTTCTTCATAAGGGCCTACCACAGAACCTCACGAGGTACCCGGTCGTATGCCTTTTCGAGGCCAACGAATACCATGTGCAAGTTTTTATGCGCATTTTTACGTCAAGCAGGCTTAAAAAAGTTGCTCGGACGCAGCGGATTTATTATTTTTTTTCGAATAAAATACTATGTAGAGAGTTTTTCGTGAAAGTATTTAATTTGGAGATCACCCACGGTCCATACATTTTTGGTCCAAATTTAAAAGTGCCGGCCAAAGAAAAAAAATACAATATTCTGTTAGAACTTCTTCTTACGAACATTTTTTTATTATGGCAACAATGCTGTGGGAGCATTAGCCTCGGTATTATTTAAGTTCAAAAATGATTAGTTTTCAAAGAAAAACTTTCTCAAAAAATGAAATATCCTATACATGACAATAGTTTTAAAAAAATGCAACAAAAAAAAAACAGCCAGTCTGTAGTTGTGTCTTTATTGCGATTTTTTTTTTTTTTTGTATTTGTTGAGATTTTCGAAGAATAAAAATATCGGTATATGTAATGCTCAATGCGTTAATTGTTTAGAAAAGTCAAGCCATATATTTATCTTTTAGAACCACAGTAATATTTTCTAAACCCAAAAACATAATAAAAAATAATAAAAATAAAAAGCATATGACGGTGAATTTCGAAAATGAGTGGACGGTCAATATCAGAAGGCGGGGTTGCGGTGTCTCATAGCAGTGTTAAAGAAACGCTTGGAAAACGTTTCATGAAATGCTGGATGATGGGGATTTTATGATCTCCCCTGAAAATCCTCTTTTGTGATCAAAAAGAACTCTCATTTCAGACATCGATTTCGGCTTCGCGGATTTTTAGGAATCGCTTTTAAAGTATTTGCCATATATGGAGATGGTGGGGCTTTGCATCTGCGAAGACAGAGTAAGCGTATTAAAAATGCGACCATACCTACGGGTTGGCAGAATTTAGTGGAGCCTGCTTTGTGCGAAAGCGGCACGCGTACGTACAAGTTTGCTTTATTATTTATTTATTTATTTACACTTCTGCTAAGGTCAAATGCTGATCTAGGATCACACCGAGCTTGCTTCTCCCAAGGGATCGGATTGGTATAGGTACGTGGTGATCAGAGGGAGACCCATGAAGAACCCTTGAAGAACTCCTGCTCGTATGGGTGGAGATCTCCCCACTATTGCATAGAGAGAGCGCTACCATCTGGTAGTCAATAGTGGAAGGTATGATTCAACAAAAAGTTTCGCAAGATAAATACTAGACAATCTGGCACACCGAGTTGATAAACCATTATGTTACACTTTGTTAAAAGCTTTCGCTGAGTCAAAAAACTAGACGTCCATCATCGCGTTATGCTGGATACCATTGCGTGGGTGTTCGACGATTCGCTGGACTTGTTCGATTCGGAAACCAAACAACCGTTGGGAATAACATTCATAACTTCAGCATAATCTCTGCGCCGCTTTAGATTTTATCGAGGACATTGAATGGACTGATGAAAATGTAGCTGGAGGTGTCAAACTTGACTTGGACTTGCATGGTTTAGGAATACCGATATTAGTGACCTTTTTCCACGCTTGGGGGAACATGTTATTCCTTAATGCACCATTGAAGATGACGGTCATTAGTATTATGAGTTGGGATGGGAAGAGTTTAAACACCTTGTTTATGACACCGTCAGAGCCGAGGTCTTTTCGGGGCTGGAGCTTTTTGATGATATTCCCCACCTCCTCTGAGATAAAGGGGAACAAAGCGCATATTTAATAGAAAAGAGACCTAACTCAAAAAATAAGGTATTTGAATTTTAAAAAATATGTTTCAATAAAAAGGTTCAATTTTGAATTACCCTCTTTTATGAGTTAGGTCTGTTTTCTATTAAACATGCGAAAGGATCATTAGGATCTTCGATGAGTTTGAGAGAAGCTCTGCGTTCAACTTTAACGTCTCTCATATCAAGATGAGTTTTGTCAATTGGTTGAGGGCATTTATTTGTTTTCTCGTTGTACTTCGCTTTGTCAGTGTTATCGAAAGCGATACTCTTATCGGGGCGAATAAGAACAGACATAGAAGCCTCTTCTTCCTGTGAAGGTGCTAGAAGGCGAGGTGAATGTGTTCTTGCTCACATTTCATCCAGCGCGCGGCACTCTGCTCTGTTGTTTGAGCTTTGTTTACTTCGCTGGGAGTTGCATTCTTTTCGGTTTTCAGACACAATACATTGCCCAGGAGTTTCCAGCGATGGTCATCAGTCACTGTTATCTCCCCTGAAAAGTCATTCAGGACGGATCGTATGTGGTCCATAAGTGAATCGAACGCTGCTGTCGTGTCAGCGACTGAGACTCAAGAAATCGGGGATGGAATCTAACTGATTCAATATGGTACTCGTAGATTTTGGTCTTCCTGTCCATGATCAATTGGGACGGGATTGATACAATATCACACACCTTGCTTTAGGTACCTACTAAAGTAACAGATAAGATATTTGAGGTGGGGCGAGCGTTCAGTGGCTAGGGGAGGACGTGTGGTGGTAAACAGCAGCTACCTGGAAGTTTCTATTCAAACTCTAACTCTTTGTTTTTACAATTCATGTTACCGAAAGTGTACGGAAACTGATTTTTTAAAACTTAAATAAAACCCAGGGCAATGGTCCTACAGTTTTGGTGCGATAATAAAAAATGCTCAAGGGGTCAAACTTTAACAGATTGCCATATTTTTTGAATTTGGACCAAAATAAATGATCTCCTTTATTTCGATGCCTAAACGTGTCCAGTTAATTGTTTTTAGTACACAAGTGGGTTATTAATTTATTATTATATTCTAGATGGGGAATATATATTGAATTTTTGAATTTTTGGAAGCAGATAATACTGAATTCAATTGTGCACGAATAACAACACGAACAAGTTACGTATTTCACAACATAAGCGTTTTACTTCGTGGGTTCAATAATCCGCTTCGAACTCCAACCACTTAAAGACAGCTAGATTACTCTAAATTTAAGCACTTGCAAACTATTTTAATATATATTTTACAAAATCAAACTTAGTTCGCACTAAACAAATCTTGACACTGATAAGAATTTTGTTAATGTAAACAAACTTTCCGAATGTTACGATTCATACTAACATGCAACTAATTGTCAACGTAATCGATTGCAGCTTTTTTTTTTTAAATTGTTTGAATTGTTTTTGTACTTTAATAATGTAAAATCTTGAAAATTATTACGTCCTTTTTATGAAAGTTACATGGATCCTTTTAAAAATATATTTTAACCAGGCATCTTTTGTTGGTTCACGATGAACTTCAATGTAGCGATTCGAACAACAAACATCTGAAAGCGACAATGCAATACAGATCAGTATAGCGCGTATCTTTTCTGCTTTAGCAAGGAATAGACAAAATCTTTAAAATCATTCATTCTTTTCCAGCCATTTGCAGGAAAACAATCTTATTAAGCGATTAAGCTTATGGTACAAAATGAAGTAATTTACTATAAGAATGAAAAAAAACTCTCCTGCAATAAGATTGTTTTATAACACTTTATGGTTGGCCCCCAAGACGATGCAGGCGCAACCAACGATGAAACTAAGTACTAGCGTCAAGAACAGTCTTAGCAAAGAGAATATAAGCACTACGTTTAAGAGACGGGACTCCCATACAAAAAAATGGCTCAGTATGGCGTTTGCGCTACGCTTCAATACCAACTTTGACATACATAACCAAAGACTTGACGCATGAGGGCTGCCAACATAACAACCGAAATAGTGGTGTTACTAGGTGCTCATGGTAATTTTTTATCGATAGTCGATATATATATATATATATATAAAAATTTTGTTCCTTTTTTTGGGTCTAAATTAAGATCTATTTACGCCAACGTTATTCACCAGTTAAACTAGGAATAAGTGGAATATTTCAAATGAAAAAATTAAACCAAGTATAACCTGCGAATTTACGTTGGCGCATTTGCGTTAAAGTAAGTTCGCAGGTAAATTTTTAGGTTCCAAAGGTGGAGGTGGGTGGTGTGGGTAAAGGAAACGCCTTTTTAAGGATTTTAATAATAACAGTTTATTCTTTAATAATGTTAAAGAAATACAGTACCTATAACCTATTCGCCTATTCTATATAATGCATAAACCTTAAAAAGTATTATCTTGCTAGTTTGTGAGTTATTAAGGGCAATAGTGGGTCTAAAATCTCTCGATATCTGCGCCAAATCTCCCTACGAATAGAAGTACGGAGTCTGACGAAGCTTTTCTATAAAAAAAAAAAAAACTTTTTAAGATTTCAGCATAACCTTTGTTCTATTTGAATAAAACTAAATAAAATTTGAAACACAATTAAACCTGTCTGTAAATAAGATTAAATATAAAAGTATCGATATAATCGATAAAAATTCCACTACACAGTACTATTGATAGCTTATTTTCTAGATTTTCGACCGATTATTATCAGAAATTTGTATTTATCCCCAGATCTTTTTCTGTAACTGAAAATGAATGTTTATTTAGGCTTACCTCTCTTCATTTAATGGATATTTGGCCATAAATATTCGCTGTTGACCATCCGAGCGGCCGGCTTTTAGACCACATATTTCACAAGTTTTATAATGCATATTTACATATTAATTCACACGGGTACACGTATAAATACAAATAATAGATAAAAGTAACAATAAATAATACAAATTTCCGCTTGAAATTCACGAAACAGTTATAAAACACAAAAATCAAATTTTGTTTTCATTCACTTCTTGACAAGCAAAGAATGAATATGGCGAGCTTAAAGCTGCGACAGAGTCGAATAGATGTTAGAGCAAGACAGCGATAGCCACCGTTTTGGCCGCCATCTTAATTAGCGCAAACGCCATACATTTGAGATGGTTCATTTTTTTCTTAGGGAGTTGCACCAGACTGAGTTTTAGGACCATTGAGGAGGTTGCCACCGAATCGGGCAATCTTAAGGGAGCTTTGTCTATAACCTCAAGTTGGCGGCAGTGACTTTTCATACTGCAGTGGCCAAGTTGGCTACAAGTTGGCTACGCTATCAGCCGTTAAGGTCAATGTAGAGAAAATGTAGACAGAATACGTACCGTTTTTTAAGGTAAAAACATTTTCGGAGTTATAACTTAGTTTTATTTACGTCATAATCATAAAACAATATCCCGCGAGCAGCGACGCTTGTCGACGACTCAGCTATCCGGGCTGTGTTGTGTGTGAAATGGTTAAGAATCAGTGTATGTGCGGTGGGAGCGTTGATAGTACATTTTGATACAAGTGGGGAAAGTTTGTCATTGCAGCCGATGCGAAATTCGACCAATAATCTATCTTCTATCGGAAAATTACAACGCATTTTTGTTCATTTTGTACTGAAGAAAATTTTCCAAAGTTACCTTACAATTTAGTTTTGATTTGATGGCAGCAGGCTATCGCAAGTATTTTTTACCCCAATCATATAATCTGGCGGCGTAGCATCTAAAGGATTCTCTTCAAATCTCCTTTTACACAACGATCACAAAATGAATAAGTTTGTTAATATTATATATGTGCACTTTTTTCCCGCGCATACCTAACCTTTACTGGTTGAAGGAGAAGCCAAGGTATCAAACTATATACATCCTAATATTAAAAATATAAAAATTCAAATATTTTTGAATTTAGAACGTAGATAATTGTTAATTTGTTGGAGGGGTTAACAAATTATTGCTTACGTAATCATATCTATGTATTATATTCTGTTCAAAAACACAATTTAATTTATCATTAAATACTAAAACCTAAAAATATCCGCCTCTATACTTAAAAAAACAAAAAAAATCGCCCTTAACCGTGACGAAATAGGAATGAAAAAAAAAACGGTAATTTAAAAAACTAAAAAACCCGACTGCTTTTCTGATCGTTCATGAAAAAGCCCTAAAACAAGAAAATCTGGCAGTTGGGACCCATTCTAGAATTGAGAGCACATACCTATATTACATTGCAGATTACTCCAATCTATTGACTAGACGGCTGACTTTCTAGAATGGGTCCCGACTGCCAGATTTTCTTGTTTTAGAGCTTTTTCATGAACGATCAGAAAAGCAGTCGGGTTTTTTAGTTTTTTAAATTACCGTTTTTTATTTTTTATTTTTTTAGTTTTATTTTATTACGATATCACTTTCAAAGTAATTACGAATCTAAAGACACCTCTCAAACTAAAATCCATCGAGCCGTTCAGGTCGCAGAGCGTGCCAAACATTTGAATTTGGCGCTACAAATCCGCCATTTTGTTTTTTTTTTTTATTTTGATATACCCAGTGTCACTCTCACAGTAAATACGAATCTAACGACACCTCTCAAGCTAAAATCCATCGAGCCGTTCAGGCTGCAGAGCGTGCCAAACAATTATACATACATACATACATACATACATACATACATACATACATACATACTCCCTCCTTCTGGCGCAGTCGGGTAAAAAGCCCTAATAACATTCGACTCTAACTATATGCTTCAGTAAGTATGTTAGAAATTTTTGGCAAATTAGGTAGATTTTGAGGCAATAATTTGACAGAGTTCAATACGGTGGAATGTCCGATTTTAGCAGATAGCATTTCCTTGACTTCTTACTGTCCTATACGCTAAAAATAAAATAAGCAAGAAATGTTGACATTAGCGCCATCTAGCGAGAACATGGCCACGCTCGGGTCTGTAGCTTTCATCTTAACTCCTTACGCGGGAATGCAAGTAGGTAAAGGCAGCAGTACTATATTAAAGAGTGCCCTCTTGCTGCAGTGCATCGTCAGGGTTTACTTCCTCGACTTTGTTTTATACTATGTAAGTAGTGTGTATAAAACAAAGTCGCTTCCCGCTGTCTGTCCCTATGTCTTTAAAACTACGCAACGGATTTTGATGCGGTTTTTTTTAATAAATAGAGTGATTCAATAGGAAAGTTTATATGTATAATACATGCATAACATATTTAATATTACCATTGCACCTGTGCGAAGCTGTGGCGGATCGCTAGTAATATTATAATTCTATTTATTTTCACCAACAATATTACTACGAATTACATAGACTAGCTAGTACCTACTTAAACTATATAACAAAGAATAATCTGTATCTGAAATAAGACGAGCCCTGTATCTCAAAACAATCTCACCCACCCACACCCTCTAAACAACAACTAGCATGAGCATCCAGTTCAATCGACCGCGTGCAAAAAGAATCGCGCAATCACTGTGTCAAAGCCGTCCTACTGAACTTGGAAGCCTTACTGAAAATAGGGGAAAGCATCTCCTACAGGCTGACTACTACACTACTGACTGGGCCCGTCTGCTTTGGTGAGTACCTGAACAACATAAGGGGAGAGACCATGACAAATTGCCACCATTGCGGGGGCATCTTAGATTTTGCACAGCACACGCTCGAAAAGAGCCCTGTGGGGACGACCAAGACCTGCAATTCAGAGGAATTGCAGGTCTTGGTCGTCTGTCACGCGCTGTTGACGACTGGGGCTCATACCGGTCTCTGGTCGAATACCGGACTCCTGGGCGGTAAACTTCCCATTGCTCGACGTCCGAAAACCCGTGTTACCATGACTGGTAGTCAGAGTTGGGGTCTCGGCGGCTGGGGCGTGAGGAAGTTCGTTCCCTCACGTGTGCGCAGGAGGTGACCACCTGCCATTCCTCCTCGCTTCGGACCATAACCTAAACCAGGGTCCAGCGCGAGAGGACACTGCGGTGCTCCGCCCAAGTGGAGCACACCTTCACCGTGTCCTCTGGCCGATCCACACAGTGGTGACAACCGAGCGTTCCTTCCTGAATCCCATGCAGGAACCTCCCGAACTTAGCATGTCCAGTGAGGACCTGCTTCATGCGGAAGGTTAGCACGCCGTAATGCCTCTCTAGCCACTCTTCATAAAAGGACATATAATATAATAAGATTAATAAACTTATTATTAAACTTTTAATTGTAGGTACATGCATGTTTTATGTTAAATCATCCTTAGGTGAAACACAGACTCAGGCAGGGAATTCCACTCCTTAGTTGTACATAATAAATGTGTTCCCAAAATACTTTGTACGTATGGGTGGGATATATGGCACTAAATAATTTAAACCTCACCTTAAAAAAATAGATATAGTTTATTTATTTGAATTAAAAAAAAATGTAATTGATAACTTTTACAAAATTATTAGTTATCTTTAAACTGTTGTTACAATTATATAAAAGGACTTATATCACATTAATTAAAAATACTGTGTAATAGAGTGGGTAACAAAGAACGTGCCTTATCGTCGGGACCTCTGACATACATTCGACGCAGAGCAAGTGTAAGAACATTGCACTTCCTACTTTATAATAGAGCATGAAAAAACGGGTTTCTTATTATAATCTCAGTCATTAATCTATTTTAGTATCATCTCATCTCATCCCAATCTATTGTCTACCTTAAGATATGTTAACAACTTTTACTTAAATCTGCAACTGTATGTTTCACTCTTTATTTCGTTCTGTATTTAAGGTCAAGATATTTTTTCAAAACCTATATGTAATAATATACGTATCGTTTACAATACGCCGAAATGGATTTAGCAGTATGGTTTATAGTTGAAGGATGATGTCAGCTATTTGCATTACATCATCTTTTGAACAAACCAGACGTTAAGCACAGCTTCTTCGTTCCAGTTTTATTGCAGTCAAATGGAATTGTATCCGTTAACAACATGTGTATCTGTTAAAGTCATTCAGGAAAATCGGGTTATGTAGGTATGCATGTACTTGAGTACCAATTGGCAATGTACCTAAGTAGTATGTAAAGGAGTAAGTTAGTACCGTAGCTTGGGTTACTCTGGTTTCCGCATAATCCTATGGAAAAACGATGAATTTTTGTACGATTATGTGTCTGTATTTTGAATAACTGGGTCTTAATATTTTAATATAACTTATGTAATTTGCACCAAAGATACTGATGTTACTGTAAGTAGGTATGGGCCTACAACATGTTTTCGGAAAGTGTTTCTTGCAATTTTGCAATATTCTGAAGAAGAAGATTACATGTCTTTTTCAGAATATTGCAAAACCTTTAGGTACCTCCTGTCATAGTAAGAGTAAGTAACTATGTAGTAGTTTGGTTCTAATATATAGACAAATAAATGAAAGTTTTATAAACGAGTACAATAATTAACTCAGTGTGGAACTTGTGAAAGACAAAGACATATACAAAGTTTAATGTAGTCACCATTTTAAACGTATCAAATAACAACATTGCTAAATTTGCATGACCGCGCAATGGAGAAGCGCTCAGTGTCATAGTACTTTTAAATTAGCAGTTTATGGCCACCGGCCGTTCTAGAGTAAATTTTTAGTATTATACAATTGAATTATCTGTCATTACAATTTAGATTGTTTTCAATTAGTTAAATGTCTATCACATATAAATAAAGTTCATGCAATGACCTAAATGTGTCGATTAGTCCGAGACGGCTCGATATAGTTACATGCAATCGCCTTTCTGTAGTAGGTATCTGCGTAGCATTGATTTATTATTGTAACCACGGTCAAAGACCAATTGGCACTTCAAAAAGAGGACAATAAAATGCTTCTTTTCTTCACTCCATTATAAACTAAGTAAGATAATAACATTCATGCAGCATTGATTCAAAAATCAGCCAAGTACAGTACATTTTGATGACCAGTTAGGCGAACACAACGTACTGACCAGCAGATTAATTTTCACGATTTCAGGTTTGGTCCCATAGTAAAAGTTGTTTGTTATCATGACTATAATCACGTGTTTAATTATCGTTCACTAATTATATTACCATTCACCCTATATATTTAAATAGGAAGGTTTTCATAGGTTTTACGACCTATAATTACGAAGAGAATAATATGTGTGATGTGTACATCTTAGGTTGCGTATTATAATCTGCAACTGTGCAGATTAGGCTGCGGAATGAGTAATGAATGATGTGTTGCTACTTTGCTATTGTGGCTTCCGCACGCAGCGTGTGGGCGGCTGCGTTCCGTCCTCGCTCCTCGCCCGCCGCAGCGACGTGCGGCTTCGCACGCAACTGCGTCCGCGGCCACCACGTGTTGGACTAGGTCACTGGCAGTGCATGAAAGACTTTAAAATCAGTTTAGAGTCTTTTTGGTTGATCCCTAAGAATTTTCTTCATCTTTTCATATCGACTCAAATTTTAGTTCGACTAGCATTTAGCTTTCAACTGTACAGCTCTTTCATTGTATAATCATACTCGTAAGCATAGCATAGCTCTATCATTGGCATTCTTAGATCCTAGATGGTGCAGATTGTGCATGTCGGGCCACAACGGAGGTCATGCATGTCCTGTGAAGTTGAGCAGCAGACTTTTAGAAGTAGGTATGTGGAACAGAGAGTAAACTCCCGCAAACCTCCATTGAAAAGGGAGGATCCTCCAACCAGACGGGTGTCATGTCTGGTGTGAGCAACTGCCTACTGGTGTGGGCTGCTGTATATATTCAAATCGCGTGGAGAACTTAATTGCGCGATGCAGAATTTCTTAGTTTAATTCTTATGTGAAGCAACAGATGTCGCTACAGACCTATCGTAGAAGCACTTGTTTTTAGTGTTGCCGGTCGCCGACACTACGTACATTACGTAAATATGTACATTTTTGACTGGCCCAAAAGTTCGACTTCCAAAGCGTCGTCAGTGGCAGTGCAGAGGCCACTAAGACTGTTTGCAAGCACTTAAGCTACCGATACCTACCTGCCAAGTGACTGTTAAGTATCTAGTATTTTTAACTGGACATACCATAGGTATTTTGGAACAATTTTAATCATATTTTGACTCTTAGAGTCATCGAATAAACGGAAGAGAGAGACATAAGATCGTACACGACAATGATTCCTACAGGCATTACGATTTATTGTCGCCTGCCAAATACAAAGACAACATAGATTTACAAAAGAAACTAGTTTATTACTACTAGATTATTACTACTTAATTTTCGGGTTAGGATCGATTGCCATGTTGTGACGTCACGTCGAACTGTCAAATTGAAGAAATTGGGTACGGTGAGCAAAAAAAGATTTTTTTAAATTTAATTTATTTACGAATCGCTAACGAAATTTTTTTTTATCAGAATTCAGTTCTTCAATTTTTCTCATCTCAGCGTCACTGTGTGAAGTGTCTGATTAGTGGCAAATGGAAGAAGAAGGCGAATTATTCCTAACAATGGAAATAAGAAAGAAAATAGTTTTTATTTTTAACTAATTATGACTTAAAACAATATAATTAGCTAATTTATATTAAACAATAACGGTTTTACTTCACCTAGACATAACTAAAACTACGTAATACAAAGCAAAAAATAACCCTTTATTGATACGCAAATAAGATTTTTTTGCAAACCGTACTTTTCACTCAACATTTGACAGATCGAGGTTATTGGCTTTCCTATTCTTATTTGGAACGCATAGTACCTATTTATTAAAATCGCAAGTTGATTGACTGCTGTGCTTGTCATTTTATCCGTAATGCGCGGATAAATAAATCTCGGTACCGTTTCCTAAGGTACAAAATATACCTATACCTATGTAAGATTTCGTATCTGCAATTTTAAATCGCAAACGATTTATTTACGCAGTTCGCGAATTTAAGTGTAGGTATACCTATTTCTGTTGTTCACAGACTTACGACAATTTTTCGCAATGATTTTTTTATCGTGGTGATCTCTAGGTCTAAGATTCGGTTGAATAGAGAAAAAGGGGAAAACCTTACATGGTGCGCAATTTGCTCAAGGCCCTGGTTGTTCAAGAACAGAAAGAGCATATTTATGTGTAGCAATAAACTAAGTTTTAATTATTATTTTTTAGTTCATAGCTGGCTTGCTGTAGGTACTCTTTGATGCAAACTGCAAGAAGCAGTTAGGTAAAGTATCCAGAATGTAGAGCGCTTGTTTTTAAATCTTTTTCTTTGAAATAATTTGATGCCTAGCAGGTACGGGTACATAAAGTTACCTCATCATTATGTAAATGTAACTCATCTTCTTCTTCTTAGTCGGGCACTCTGGGCAGAGTGGTCTTGGCTATTAATGATGGACAGGACAGCGATGCGCTGTCGTCGTTTGCCTCCAAGGCCGCGGCGTGTCGAGGGATATCTCAACATTTCTGGCGGTTGTTGCCATTACGCGCACGAAGTACTGCGTAGCTCTAAGATCGAGCCAACGAGTCGGGGATCGACCGCGGGCTCTCTTGCCTTCAACGGAGCCGTGAATCACCAGTTTTTCCATCGAGTCTTGGTTTCAGGAGATGTTTCCAAAGAACTTCAGTATTCGTAACTGCACAATCGATGAAATTCTGTCCCTTATGTGAAGCTTTTTGAGGATGGATTGATTGGTGCGGAATGCTTTCCGCGGTATATTCAAAATCTGTCTACAATACCACATCTCCAAGGCATCGACGAGATAATTCATTAGCCGAACTTTGGTATTTTATGTAATTCGGCTGTCTTTTCATATCTTTCCCAAAAACTCTAGCTGCTCCTTTTGATAGCTGATTGGCACTTGATCTCGTCTTCACATCGTCCAGCGTTCGAAATAGTGGAATCGAGGTAGATGTAGCTGTGGACTACCTCGCTTTCGCTTAGCTATAGTAGGTACTCTGGTGTGATGTTCAGCCCGGTCCACTATCATAACTTTCGTCTTGTCCCTATTGAGAGCCAGTCCGAATTGAAGGCTTATTGTTTACAGGCGATTCAAGAGCTCTTCCTCTTTAGGTGTTGCAAGAAGGATCGTATCATCTACATATATCAAGTTATCTATCACCCGCTTACCTAGTGACACACACTTCTCCCAACCATCCAAGACAATGCGCTTGATGTATTCTGTGTAGGTGTTAAATAATAATCCCGTAAGATAACATTTCAGCTGAGTACTGAGAATCCTAGTTACAAACATCAATAGCAGTAAAGTGTTTGTGCCCATTATCAAAATCACAGAGTAGATTTTAAAATGCTTCCCACTCGAATAATCATCCAAATAGATTTTATAAGCTATTAATTACATGACAACATAATAATATTATGGCAGCACACGATTATAAAACGGGTGAGTCATTGGTTGCAATTCAAGGAACAGGCTGGATAAACAATCATTGCAGTGTCCAAAGCGATAACGACCATTCGCACATCCCGCGCGCGCCACCGCCACCGCCCGCCCCGCACCCCGCGCCTGCCGCCCGCTAGCCCTGGTTCCACGTGCATGAGAATCACATACTACACTGTAATATTAATTTTCAATACACTTGCTCAGAAAGTGGCTCTTATTGCCCTATACTTAGGTATATAATGGCACCTGTTACCGAACTGTGACATTTTGATTAGGTACCATTACGCACTTGTGCTGTAATGTAGCTATAACCTTTATTGTTCAACCTCTTTGTTCGCAAAACAAATTTTGAATACGAAAAAATAAAAATTGTTTGTGGTATATAGCCGTCATTTTAATATGCGCGCGGTTTTTTCCAGTGAAATTTATGGGCTTTATTAATTAAATAAAATCAAATACTACAAAAAATTACAAAATGTTACATCCGTATTCTATAGTCACCTAAAATGACACTATTGTAAAAACTTTTTACTCAAGAAAACAAACAACGATTAGACAATTTGATCAAAAGACTATATAGCCACAGCCTTCACCTATGGAACAATTAAAAAAAAAAATTAGTTGTGCGCCTATGAAAACAGATTTAATTTTTTACCGCCATATTTTGAAACATTTTACTTATTTTTCTTCACTAGTGTATTGAAAAACGTCGTATGATATACGTGAGTAATGAATGGTTACCGTTCTTGGCTTTCTTAAGATTGCCTCGACGGTAACCTTCTACATTACACACTTATATCATAATGTACTATAATGGCACTGTCGTTTACTGCATAGATAGTTGTAATGTTCCATGGTTTTTCACGAAGTTAAGTGATTTTGTTTTTGTACTCTTACTGAATTGCACTTATTTTTGTAAGAAACCAGGATCTTAGGAGCAGCTAGAGCCAGCTACTCCTAAGCTCTTGTTTTAAGTATGTCACGAAATGTCTACGAAGTTAAAGAAAAGGCAGTATTTACATATGACAACGCCCTATAGGTAGGTACGTTATACCTTTTGGATATTCGCAAAATGTAGTCGAGATTCTAATAAGATCTACCTAAATATAATAATAATAAATCAAATAACTATAAATAAATCGAATATATGTATGTGGATATGTCCGTGTTCTCACTGCAAATAAATCGCTACCTCATTAAGAGTTTCCAGTAGGTATCCGAGAGTTCGCGAAATCGCTGCAGTCACAAGTCACAACAGGTGAAATCATGATTAATTTACTTGTATTTGTAGAAACTATGTTACTACTTACGCTAAATGTGTTAATAGATTTAATACCTAATTACCTAACTACCAAGAAAAAGTGGTGTTTGATCGCACAAGTGTTCATGAGCATGACGTTACAAAATAATGTGTAGGTGTTGTTTAGTAGCTACCCTATTTATAGACAAGCTATTAATTATTATTATTGTAACTATGTCAAAAGTTAAAAAACGGAGCACACACTGGAGATTTACGAGCATTTACCGGAATCTGGTGACCCCGTCGACTCGTAAACGCGCTCCCGATATACGCCGCGCCGCGCCGCCCCGCGCATGAGGCGCGCGACACGCTTGCTTGCCACCACAGCTTGGTATACCATGACTTTGCTATATTTATATAATTAAAATACCTACTATATTTAAAATAAGATAATAAGCTCACCATCAGATGGGATCGCAGTCAAGCACTAGTTTATAAACTATTCACCGTTAAATTTTGATCGTTTTAATCCCGTGGAGGCTCGATTCGGTACATTAAAAACTATTGATTTGTAAAGATAAAATTAAAAACAAAGTACTTTTTATTTTAAACTCGAATTATTTTTTCTAGTAAACGTCAGCTGGGCGAGTTCAATGACCTGTAGGTAGTTAGTACACAACGACCTACAACTACCTATAAGGTCATTGACTAGTTTACTTAAGAAATTAATTTCGTAGTATGCGTATATTAATTCAAGTTTTAGAAAAAAAGTACTTTACTTTTTTATTTTATCTTTACAAATTGATAGTGTTTCATGTACCGGATCGACCCTCCACGGGATTAAAACGATCAAAATTTAACGGTGTATACATATATACAAATAAAAAAAAGATAATTTAATTTCAAAAGAAACGGACACAGAAACAACGTGAAACATGTAAGGATACCTGACTAAACTGTTGATCTTACTACTTACAGATAAAATTACAATAAGGAAAGGCAGAAAATGTGAAAACCAAATTAAAAAAAGCTGATTAAAAGCTAAACGAAAATTATACTAAATATCCTAAAATTATACGAAATACCTTCTATTATCTGCTTAGGTAAACGGTTGTAAGAAATGAAGTGCACTAGCTGGAGCTTTTGCAGTGATCACACTGGCTAGCGGCACCGGCTAGTGCACTTCAGTAAGCTAAGCTTTACGACAATACGCATGACGCGGTGCTATAAACTACTTTGACGCAGCCGCGGGTCGGCCTGAATTTGTATTTTAGTTTTCTGTGGTCGATAAACGCAGTTAAATAATGATTCGTTCAAAGATTTATAATGTTTCTTTGAAATTGATAGTATTAAGATTTTAATTCAGCACTTACTTATTATGGCTATAAGACACATCATATCTAATAATCATTTCCTTCTGAATGGTTTATACATTAGTGAGTATTATCAGAGGATAATATGGATCACTAATCTCTGTTGTGATGATGATTTTGTCATACCTACTTTAAAACATTGTAAGTCCTCTGAGATTTTAACCGACATCGTACTGTCAGCGACCTGTGCTAAATATAAACTTGGAATATAGCTGCACATTCAACTGGCTTTTGTTACAGTACTGAAACTATTGACCTATTTCACTTTACTGGAAGTAAGCAATAACTTTCAGTGCAGCGCTCGCACCATAAAACCGTGAGTAATCAAAGCGGACTGGAAATTAGCAATCCTTTGCCTTAGGTATGCGCAGCTGTTTGCAATGGATCCTGTTTTTTTTTATGTCATGCAAAAGGAACTTAGTATCTAAAGAAAATACTGAAAAAAAAATCCGCGATTCCTGAAATGAAAATTTAAAGTTGAAAAGTTGAAGTTTAGTCCGCGTCGGACTGCGCGTGGAACCTTGGTGAATTGGGTGTGTAAATAAGACCATATTATAATAATATCAACATACCGACCACTGGTATAAGACCACTAGCACCACTAGGGTAAGGTTTTTAATATATAACTAAATCTATTTTTAGTAGCTTTGTTTTTCTTTCGATGCAATGTGCGCTAGCTTCTGACGTTTTACAAATACCCATGTACCTAGTCCTAAGTGAAATAAATAATTTTGAGCTCGAATGGATTAGTAGACGGTAGAGTTGCGTTTTATTTTTATTATAATTATGTTATCTATCCGAGATGTCAGAACTCTAAGCGCATTGTAGTCCATCGTACAAATACTACATCCATTTCATTCTAAAAACTTGACAATCGCTAGCTTGGACCTTGTTCCCGATATTGGTTGGCCTACTATTTTTATATTTTAATGGTTTTTATATTTTGATATCTAATAATTTTCTTATAAAATATTAAGAAAAGAACATTAAATAATCAGTAAATAATATTTAAAAAACTAACGAGACAATAATCGAAATAACTTACAATTAGGTAGGTAGGATACTATGCTTTATGATTAAATCTTCAAGTGCCTTATATTTATCCATTCTTCATAATGATTTTACCATAGCATCTTCTTAAATTCTTATGACATAGGTAAGGAATTAAGGACAACTGTAGTAGTGAGTGAGCATTTATAAATTCCAAATGTATATTTCAAAGATAAAGGTACAAAAAATGTTAATAAATACATGCACATAAATGCATAAGCATCGATATCAACAGAAAAATAAAATAAAAATGAGGAATATGGAATACTTCCCTTTGGGTTCAACGTTCTGTAGCAGTCTACGTCACGGTGATAAAGAGTAACTCATGAATGAGTTCGTGCATTGACAGGGCGACTCACCCCGGAATAGTATAACTAAACGATGCCCGACGCTGCCGACTTTATCAAAACAAAATGTTATATTTATATAATGTAAGCGAGAGCCCCTCCTTTCATAGGTTTGATAGCAGACTTAGGTAGGTCATTGTTAAAACTCACAGTGACATTCATTTGTTTTGCCTTAAGATTTTCTTTCAACTAAAATTACTGATTTATGAATTATAAGTATTCCTACAAGGGGTTCTCGTAGGTTTTCTGAATCTATTATAAAATTTCAATGACTGGGTTATTTTAATATAAAAACCATATCCCATATTTAACACAATGTAGGTACCCAAATATTGGTGTGCGATTGTTAGGTAGGTATTTATAGGTCTTCCTTTATCTGTTGTCGTGAAGTTTATCATCGCGACATACAAAACCTTATACTTGTATTATCAATTACAGATACCAGTTCGTGGGAGTTATGTTATTATTTCGGCAATAATTGCAAAAATTGTGTTTTATACATAACGACAAGTTGATAGCGGCAGCTTCCTGTCACTTCGATAACAGACGCTGGTGTTTGTGTCGCGGCCTCGTTTTTAAAGCTTTGTCAATGGAAGCTGATTTTGACCCAATTTATAACTGTTCTGTTTGATAGACCGCGGCACAGATCTAAATTTTGCGCATGCTGCCGAGCTGCTGCCGTGATTCACGGAATTAATGCTTCCTAACGGGATATGAGCCACAGATAATGTAAACGGACATTATCAGCTTGGAACATGGTCAAGTTAGATACCTACAAAGTTCATTGTGTAGCTCTATTTAATTTAGCTCTGTAACGTTGGTACTTTACTATTTCAAGTAGGTAATTGTCTGGACGACAGTGGTACCTATAGCCTATCCTATATCTAAGGGAGAGGTGGACCTATCTCTCTATGAATAGGTATCTAGGAAGAAAGATATTTCATATAACTTTCAATTCAATGGCATTCATTCAAGGTCCTGAAATACCAATGATGTCTTTTAGTAAGCGGTTAATTTTGAAATATGAGTTGTTTCTTTTTCATATTCTTAGAGTTGGTTCATGCTGGTCCAGTAGGAACCTGTTGAAATTCCAAAAACTTCTTTTTTTTAATTCGAAACAATTTTATAATGGTCAACTAGTTAAATGAACCCTTGTCTACATGAAATTTAACGTTGAATCATTACTAGAAGTCCATCCAAGTTGCATGTATGGTATGTGCCAATTTTTATATGACATACAATGTTGCCGGTTCAAGAAAAGGATGTCATGGTTTTATAAAAAAAATCTGGTTTATAATTATGTGGTTTACAATTATGTTTATAATAGGAGTTTAACATTTTAGACCAAGTTCAAAAGAGAAGGAGCTTTCTCAATTCCGTTGTATTTTTACCGATTAAAAATAATTTCTTCATATATAGGGATATAGGTAGGTACTTCCAGACTAACCTGAGGAGTAAAGGAAACTCCTAGGAGGCTTGCAAGCATATAGTGATTTTAGTATGTTCATCGAGAACTCAAGCGTTTACAGTCAAAAAGAATCATTTTATGAAATGGAACTGATGAAGAAGACCACAGATGGTCAACGGAACTACACACACCATACATACATTTCAATTAAGATAGTTACGTAAATGACCATACAAATATATTTAGTTTGAATATGACTGTACTTTGAATGTGGTATCACAAGAATGTTGTGTTTTGCGAATGTGGTCTTATAAGATCATGATGAAGCGTTATATAATTATATTTCTATCGTCATAGTTATTTAGAATTTTATTAGAAATATAATATAGTTACTTATATTATATTTCTAAATAATTCTAATGAAAATGAAAGTGATCTGATGATAGAATCGGACGATCGACACCGGAACTCCGTAATTAATCAATATGGGTGTCTTAGCCGTGTTTGAGCTTATTAAAATCGTCGTTGTGTTGTTTTTTTTTTAAGATGGGAATTCATCCGATGACTTCTCCCTCTCTGAGGTGGACAGGAAGGACGTGTCAGATGTTTCCTGACGAAAAACCACACTTATCCTTCAGTTGTCATATGCGTTCTAGAACCATAGGCTTCGTTTTCAGATATTCCTCGCGGCCCTAGTGCGCATCGGCCCTGCTGGCCCCTACAGTTTTGCTGAATTTCTTTGAGGCGCGCGTATAGCAACAGGCGCCGTCGACGATTTTGTTTCGGTCCGAACAGTTACTGGACGGCCAGATGGCGAGTTACCTATTGCTCGTTCGCAAACCAGCGGCTACCGTTGCTAGTATTTGGGGTCAGGGTCACGGTGGCTGGGGCGTTTCGCTAGTATTGCTGCTTTTTCAGAAGGAGGCGTCCGCCTCTCATTTCCTCTCGATTTTTACTATTGCCTGAACCAAACCTAGAGTGAAGGGTCGCCGCTGTCGATTGCCTTCACAAGGACACGGTGGTGCACACTTAAATTACACCGTATACTCCACCGTGTCCTCCAGAAGTTCACAACAGTGACGACCGGGCGTTACATCGGTTACATCCGCCTGAATCTCGTGCAGAATCTTCCCGAACTTACCATGTCCGGTGAGGACCTGTGTCACGTGAAGGGTGAGGACGCCTCCCCAGCCACTCCTCAAAAATGAAACTTACCACATTAGTCTTTTTACGACCCAAAGGTTGTACCAATAATGTATGACATTTTTTATTCCAATTTATACTTTGCCCAGTATTTTTTGTTTAATAGAAATATTAACAATATCGTAACAAAATTTAACCTACCTTTAACTAGTAGAGTATTCCGAATTATCTGCCGTATTCTTAGTATAATACGTGTGTGTGTGTGTTTATTTATATTTTTTTGGTGTACAATAAACTTTTATTCTATTCTATTCATATATTCTGTGCTACCTTTCTTATGGTATCACAGCAGAAGATAAGAATAAAAAAAACAGTGTGAATAAAAATATTAAAATGGGTGAAATTACCTATTTATTTTGTTGTTTTAGTTAACTTGAGGTAATGTTGGAGTTTTGGTCCAACATAAGTCACTGTCGGCTGACATGACATGAACAAGATGAAGGAGATCGACTGATGTATGATTATTGTGCGGCCTGTAAATGTTCTCTGCCCTACCCTTTGAATACCGTAACTAGAGACACAATAGAAAGACAGTAGGTGCGCGGCACCGGTGTCCGCTTGGAGCTGGAGTAAATTAGTTACTTATAATGACTACAATTTGGATAGGTACAGTAACTAGGTCGAATCTTTATTATAAGTAGGATTTCATATAATCATGCGTCATTCATCCGCCAGTTTATCAGGGGTTATAACCTTAAAAATCTAAATTAGTATAATTATTTTGTGATAAGATAAAAACATTGCTTCTTAAAACATGAAATCTATATTAATAATAAAACCTTTCATGTAACGAATTAAGATGCTCAATGTATATTTAACTATATGAAGATACACTAAATAGACCTAGTAGGTGCGTGACGATAATTCAAAAAGCCCAAAATAAACGGACAGATATCGATAAGAGAGTAAGTAGAGTTGATGCAAACACTTTGAATTTATAAACAAGCTCGGAACAAAAGATTTGAAGTAATTAAATAGCATTTTTTAGGTCACGAGGCTATAAAATGATAAATGATGTTGTTGCCAGTTGATATAACGTACCAAATAAAAACTTATATGATAATAGTGCAAAGGTTACGGTAACATCTGATTATTGGGAGTAAAGTTATTTTAAATTATATATTTCTATTAAGCAACATTCAATTCACAAAATTTTATTATGCTTTGGTATAGGTAATAACAAGAGGTTGGCTGCACATCAGTAGCTACCTACAGTGTCTCCCTCGCACAGGAAAACTAATTGCTCAATATACGATCCAAACAGAAGGATCATTGTTATTGAGGCGTTGATGTTTTTTTTTTCTTTTGGGGGGGGGGGGGTGAACTTAGAACATAATCCAGAACCCCTTATTTTGATGAACTACTAAACTAAATGAACTAATGATTACATTTTGCCCATTGATACAAGGACTATGAACAAAATTTCGAAGTTATTTTTTCGTATGTTGCAGCGATATCCAAAGCAAAATTAAATAAATAAGTTTTAGCTTTATTTCAAAACAATAAACCTAATACTAAAAAAGAAAATAAGCAAAAACTATGAATACGAAGTTTAGGTTCTTTTAAATACCTACAGCTACTTGATTCAAAACTAAAACTACGTGTGTGAACAAAAAGTTGCCAAATATTCGTTGTAATCTTAAACTAAAAGATACTGAGTTTGCACCATTTTTACGAAAGATAACTTTTTCAAAATATTTCAATAATAAAAACCGTTGCCCATTGCCCCACCCTAGGAACTAATTCCTTGTCGTGGTTGCATTTACAAAATTTTTAACACAGACACAAGCACCCAAATCCGGAACAATTGTATAGTTTATGTATATATAGATCAGCAGCCAATTGCTAAAAGCTCATCCAGTGCGCTAATCGTGTCGTCAATACTGTTTATGCGCGGTCTACAAGCCTACGCTGCGCTACGCCAACGCAGCGACAGTCAGCTGAAGAGTCTGTTTGTTTGTTTGGTTGAACGCGTTAATCTCAGGAACTACCGGTCCTATTTGAAAAATTATTTCTGTGTAGGATAGCCCATTTATCAAGGAAAGCTATATAACACCACGCTATGACTAACAGGAGCGGAGCATTGATAAAAAATGTTGCAAAAACGGGGGAAAATGATTCCATTTGAGAGCTATCGTTGCGTTCGCTGCGTAAACGGTTAAAGTTACATAAAAATTATGCACTACAAAATTATTCTCCAAAGTTCTAAAAAAAATCCGCGATAGCATATGTCTATCTTTTAAGATTTGCTCACTAAAACTTTTATTATGGTAATCAAATTTATCTTAAAATAATGCATTATTTGCGAAGGTGTTTTAATAAACATAATATTAATCCTTATCCAAATAAATATAATATTCATTTTAAGTATTTTATGTTTAACATAATTGCCTTTAAAATCATTTGGTTTCAATAAATATCTCAGGAGATATCATGGTTTTAAAATAACGCCTTAGCAAAATAATGGCAAGTTCTACACGCACGGCCTCAGCCGCGCGTCACGTCGCGGCTTTCGGCTGTGGGACTCTATAAGGCCGTGTTTACGGAGAAACGGCGCGATGCGCGGCGCGTTGGGCGTTTCGTCGTACATTGCAGCAGCGGGCCGCGTCATCGCTCGCGCAAACACAAACATGTGGCAATGTACGACGGACTGCACGACGCGCCGCGCCGCGCCGCGTCTCCGTAATCGAGCACTTAGGTGGACGCAAGTCGCAACGCTCATTCAACTTTTGAATTGCCTCTGAGTATTTTTTGTAGAAAGATAGCGTGTTCTCGATCCGTAAAAATGGCCCTATGGGAAAAATTGGCATGGTAACAGTTTAATTAGTTGGGATGAATGCATTCATAGATCTCATGTAAGAGACCCTTAAAGACATAAACTGTAATAAAATCATGGGTGGAATGGAATCACTTTCAAGTGTGCTGGTGATTTTACATTGCCAGTTATCTTTAGGGGAACTAAAGCTGGCATTGTTGAGTCTTGCGTTGAGAGCAAATTTGAGTGGAGGTAAAAATTTTCCTTCAAAATTACTTTTAATAAGCGATGGGGAAGTACCTTATTGTGAAAATGAAAACAAAATCGAAATTGATCCTGATTTAGGTGAGAAAATTACCTGCATTAAAGATCTAATCTCCAAAGTCTATTCAGATCTAGTACAAAAATTAAATAAAAACTATGAGATGTGTCAATGTCGATAAGGTTTAAGTGCGGAAACCAGAACATAAAGAAGAATAAGAGATCTGTCAAAGGTGGTTAAAGGGCGCGGCTAAAAAATAATAGCTAATGTAGTGGATCAAGAAGATGCGGTACATTACCCTCAAGAATTCCTGAATTCACTAAGTCCAAGTGACCTTTCTTCACATTCGCTCAAATTAAAATGGTTACACCAATTATTTTACTCCAAAAACGAGGGGAAACCAGCGAAGAAATTTTACTCCGAGTCTAGTTGACTCGGATTAAACTTTCTTCGCAATAACGCGATAAGTGCCTTAGTTTTGATTTGTCCAGCACAGCAAATGGTAATAGCGTGATGTATCCTAAACAGCCTCCTAATGTAATTTACACTTTACACGAAGTCGCTGACAAGAGCTATTAATTACAATAAAAAAAAAAACAATAAAAAGCCTATTAGAAAAAAAAATAACTTCTACGCGGACGAAGTCGCTGGCAAAAGCTAGAATTTACATAAAAGGAGAAACTGACTGACATATTAACACATAGCTGAAACTAATGAGATTAGAAGCCTGAAATTTTGCACAATGTTTCTTTTTAGAACGTAGATAGGTGTGCACTAAGAACATATTTGCCCAACTTCTAATGGGATTAACCAGGGGTCTAAAATTTGTATGCTGAAACCTATTTTAATGCGAGCGAAGCCGCTGGCAGAAGCTAGTGAAAATTATTATAGACCAAATAGTTTATTTAGAGAAAGAATAAGGCTGCTAACGTGTTGTGTATTGTGTTAAACACAATTTATTGAATGATAAGATTGTGAAAAATAGGATAGCTGAAGCGGATCACATTTATCCTTACCCCCGTTACAATGTGGCTATTAAAACACCGGTGTTTTTGGGTTGGTTACATTCCCGGTTGAGTTAAACGAAACCTCCTCAAAATACAAGCCATACCAAGCAGCACCACTTACTGAATCAAGCCCTTACAACAACCAATTATCGAGAGTCTCTTTAGGAGTTCTTCGAGGTTATTAAGCCATTGGCTGACACGATTAGGTACATAAAAAAAAAGTCGGACTCAGTGATGAATCCACATCTCACATGTTGCCGTGTCCTTGTGGGGGCGATCGGCGGCAGCGATCTCTCGCGCCGGGGTTTGGTTCAAGCCATGCTCCGGAGCGAGGAGGAGTGGCAGGCGGTCGCCTCCTTCTGCGAAGCAGTGATGCTAGCAAAGGAGGAGGCCGACCGCATCAGGCAACGGCGTACACGCCGCCGCCGCCGCCGGGTTTCCGATCCCGATTTCCGGCCACCGTAGGCGCGGGCTCGCGGACAGCGGGCAATGGGTAGCTCGCTGTCCGTCCGTCCGGTAACAGACCGGTCCGAGCTCAAGTCGTTTACGGCGCGCACTGTTCCCGCGCGCCTCAAGGAGTTGTCAGCAAACTGAAGGGGCCCGATAGGGCCGAAGCCCACTGGGGTCAAAGGGTATGTGAAAATGGCACCCGGGGCCCTGGGACCAAGGCGAAGAATGGAACGGGGTAGGTTTTTAGTCAGTAAGAGTCTGACACTACTTCCCGCTCCACCCAAGGGCGGGATTTGTCATTGGATGATTTTACCTACCGAAAAAAAAAAAAAAAAAAAAACATCTCACATGTCGACAACCTCGCGAGTTAAGCCACTATATACTTGACGTGCTTATCTCTCTCGACTTTAACGAGGTTCTCGTCGTGCGGAACTGTTATGTCAACAAAACAATACCCCTCTCGCTTTGGTTCACCACCACAATAACAAGCTTATTGACTAACATAGTCTTGTCAGTGAATCACTAACTGTGATGATGGAGCGATCCCAGAACAATATGATATTGCTATTATTTAAGGCTGGGTCGACCATATACTTTTACAAACGAAATTCCTCTGGTCATTCACTTAAAATTTGAATTTCCATAAATGCCCAAAACGGCTGTTCGATGATAGGTATGTCTGTCAGTCAGTTTCTTCTTTTATATACTCGTACACTAGGGCCGACGGATCTGGTTGTGTCTGAAGTTAGACTCTGTGAACTTTAGCGCTTGTGCACTCGTAAAATAAATGGTTATTGCTGTTAACAACTGTTATTGGCATTTATTTTTTTAAACCATTTAGTTTTTTACGAGTGCATCGGTCATACTCACAGGTCATACTGTACCACAGATCATAATTCATCATGTACTCGTATGTTCAACATTATTAAACTTATGCTATCTTTTTCTTTGCTTTGTATGTAATACAGTATTAAATGATACGGAGTGAAAACACTGCCGTGTACTGTATGGAAAAAAAGCATCATTAATTACTGTATATTACGGGAATTGCTGTATCGTTTGTAAGTGTTTTGTTAGTAAATTGTTACTAGGTGACACTATGAGTCTTCAATTAGGTATCGTATCGCTTTACGAGTTTTAAATAAGCGCAACGCTTATTTACACCGTATTGTGTCATCGAATACCTCAATGAAAACTGAGAAGTTGCGTAGGTATTATTCGGAATCTATTTTTTTCGCTGATTCTGATGTTGTGAATATTAATGAGAGTTGCGCCAATTGATATACTCGAAGGTATAGGTATACCCACTTCTAACAGTATCGGAGACTCTACATTCGAAGTGTAGAACATTCCGTCTACCTGAGACAGACGATCTAGTTGTGAAGGCCTAAATTCGATGATTATTGTCTAGTTTTTAGTTGCGTCATTCCGTGTAAGTAAACTGTTTTTAACCGACTTCAAAAAAGGAGGTTTCTCAATTCGACCGTACCTATATTGTTTCTTTTTTTATGTTTGTTCGCGGATAACTCAGTCGTTTATAGATTTGCAAAATTTTTTTTTTACCTTAAAGGGTATGCTTCAAAGTCCAGTTCTGATGATGGGATCCATGAGGCAATTAAATAGTGTTGGTATTTTTATCAAGGACTTAAGCATTTACAGTCAAAAAGCAACATTTGATGAAGTGAAACTGATGAAGAAAACCAGAAATGGTTAACGGAACATCATATTCGCATAGATATCACAATGAAGATAGTTAAGCGACTATAACAATACAAATAAATAAATTGTTCTGCATACATAGTTATGTTAAAAATGGTAACAGTGACCTGATAATGATGATGGAGCCAGAAGATAGGCACCGGAACTCTGTAGTGAATCAACGTATCCTACCCGTGTTTGGGCTTGTTAGAATCGTCATGAGATGCACTTTGGCTATAAGGTACCTACTATCAAACTGATCTGATGATGGAGCCGGAAGGTGGAAGGTAGACACGAGAACTTCATAATAAAACATCATGTATCCTAGCAGTGTTTGGGTTTATTGGTATTATCATGAGAATAAGCACTCTGATTATAAGAGCATCTCAACTAAAAAGTGTGAAATATTTTTTTTTTACAAATAAATAAAAGACTTCATTAAAAAAAAACACTAAAAGGATTAAAATAACTTTAATTTTGGAATTCGGTGTTAAATAAGAAACACACAATACTGAGAAACACCAACTTCCAAAATTAAAGTTATTTTAATCTGTAGTGTTTTTTTTTTTAATGAAGTCGGTTATTTTTTTTGGAATTTTTTTTTTCTTTCTTTCTTTCTCTCTTTTTTTCTTTCTAAAGAGGTCAATCATTGAATCCGACTCGACTAGGCAGCATTCGGGCAGCTGCGCGGTGTTACCGCGTCCGACATACCACGTGTCTCAAGACGAAAGTCTGTGCCACCAGTGCGTGTTGTCAGTGATGACATATGGCTCTGAAACATGCTTGCTCACAATGGGCTTCATCAGAAGGCTAAAAGTCACCCAAATGAAAGGGCTATGCTTTGAGTTTCCTTGTGTGGTTGAATCAGGAATGAAGAAATCGGCAGGAGAACCGAGGTTATCGACATAATCCGAAGAATCGCAAAACTTAAGTAGTAGTGGACTGAGTACCTTGTTCGCAGATGGAGCCGAAAGTCTCTAGAGTGGCGACCGCGTACTGGAAGACGCAGCGTTAAAAGGACTTCGACAAGGTGGACCAATGACTTGGTGAGAATCGCGGGAATCTGATAGATGCGAGACGCAAAAGCCGGTCGTTCTGGTGACATTTGGAGGTGTCCTATGTCCAGCAGTGGACGTATTCGGCTGAAATGGTGATAATGACTAAGGCCGCCGCCAAGGGCTAATACTGTAGGAAATGGATAAAATCAGCAAAAAATCAGAAAAACCTCTAACTCTACTAAAAAATAATGTAGTATCTACAGCCTTCTAAAACATACTACTTAATAAAAAAATCTTTAATCATACTGTAGAAAGTATTTCTAAATGGGATATAAAATAAATTCGTATCTACACATAAAATAAATCAGATATCATATAGGACAGGAGCCACTGAACTTGGAAAAGTATACACCGACTAGAATTGCGCACACTGACTTATCACGTGTGTACTTATAGTTATATAAATTGCATTATTACGTAAAACTTTATTATACCTAATCGGTTGTTAAAATAAGTTCCCAATATAAAATAATAACTACGAATTTATCGAATAACCAATTAAAATAATTTATCAATTGTTGAATATTTAAAGTGACCTCTCATGAATGAAGTAAAGTAAATAATAACAAAATTACATCATTTCTGGTGATTTAATTTTACGTTATATTTGCCATATTTAAAATTGCAAGAAACGATGCAACATAGCCTCGAATTGGTATTTTTAAACGTAAAACGTCTCGTTTTTAAAAAAATATTATTATGATTAGGTGGTTAGGTAATGTTTTGGATCAGTACAGTCGGCAACTAATAAGAAAACAGAGGAACGTCAGGAAGGCTGTTACTGCCTATGGTTTTTTGTTCTTAATGTGTTTGCGAGTTATTATTTCAAAATGTGGATATTCAATAACGCGACATATGTTAGTAAGCACAGACTTTATGTGTAGCGTTATCCTACACTGACAGTAATTATTATTTAAAATTTATAATTAGGGATCAAGTGATGACATCAATGTTTTGAGCATATACGATAGCCTCTGTATAGAAGAAGGCACTTTATCACTGAAGTTT
This sequence comes from Leucania comma, assembly GCA_958295575.1. Taxonomy (NCBI): domain Eukaryota; kingdom Metazoa; phylum Arthropoda; class Insecta; order Lepidoptera; family Noctuidae; genus Leucania; species Leucania comma. Next base: position 13,874,783 of record OY282468.1, read on the forward strand.
AATTTAACAAAACGTTATTTTTTGTTCGGAAGCGGATAATTGAGTTTGAGGTCAGATAGTAGCTCTGTGTTTAACTGTGTCATTCTCTATCGGACGAGTTCCGTCATAAAGAGCTATTTCTGCTATTGCTCTAAGTACTGCTCCTCATCATCCAAATCGGGTGTTCCCCAGTGATCGATAATTGACCCTTACTCTTGACAAAGACAATTTAATTTACACCTTTACTGTTATTTTCTTTACTTCTTTAGGGTTGTTATGCCTATGACATGTAGTCAGATTGTAGTTGATCAATGGCGCCCGGTTATACCTAATTATTATCAATAATGTATTTACATTATAAAATTGCAACTAAAGTTTTTTTAAATTCTTTACAGTCCGCCGTAGCCTATGATTGTGCCCCAAAACGATAGATAACGCAACCGTATAGATAGGTACATAGTTCAAGGTATCAATGTACAATACAAGTAGATATAGATTGTAACGATCAGCGGAAGCTTTGTACTGAAACGAGCATTACAAGCATGCTCACCTCTTACAAAACATCAAAACAAAAGTTATCAGCGGTTTTGTCTCTATTCGACTGAAAGAAAAACAACTGTTAAAAAACACAAACAGAGCTTATATTATCTCCATCATCAGGTCAGCTCCATGTTTTCATAATATTGCATTGTCACGCGATTTACACATGCATACAAAATTTCAGCTCAATCGGTAACCGGGAAGTGGATCAAATTTAATTTGCAAGATTTGATCACAGACAAATATCGGTCAGGTGAAAACATTGTGATAAGTTTGCATAATAAATAAATACTAATTATAATATATAATCAATGAAATTAGGTTGCTTATAACAATAAAATGCATATATAATATGCTAAAATTATAAACTAATAAAAAATAAACTATTACTACGATAAATATCAAAACTTTATAAAAATCCATCATTCTTGAATGGGTTACTAATGGGAAAATTCAAGTATTTCTGATACCTAGTGTGGCCCAATTTATTTTATAATACTTTTTAACATAATTAAGTATGTCCATTACGTACGAAAATTATTTTTCTGAAATCGTCAACCAATAATATAATAATTTTATATAGTGGAATAAACATATTTTTTCTGTGAAGAACATGTGCCTTGTCGTGGTACCAACATTCTAACTGATTGATGATTGGGTAGTTCTATTAGTAAGCAAGTGTTATATTATTATCTTAAAATCTTCAGATAAGCTTACGGATACCAAGCCTGCTGGTCACGTTTATCGAAGCAGTATCAGTTTCAGACAAAAAACCAATCATTTGTGTTTTCAAAAAAAAAAAGCTATGCGTACCTCCCGAATTAGGTATATAATAACCATTCTTTATAATAACCTGATGTAGAATAAAAATGGCTGAGCTAACGGTTGGGTCCGACTTTCATCATCTGTATCTGTGTATCTGTCTAGTAGTTAAGCAAGGCTAGATTCTAGCATTTTCTCTGACAACTGCATATAATCTATTTGAAATTAAAACAAAAATGATATATGACAAAGTGATAATCACTAAAGCATCTCTAATGGCATAATTGAATACCTAATAATCTTTGTTAGAGTTATACTGTTGATCAGGTTTTTTTGGTTATTGGGTTTAATTCTATCTTATATATTCTTCTTTCATCTCTCTCAAGCTTACTTGGATATGGAGGTAGTATAACTCGGTTACTATTTCTTGCTGATCTATTCTTTTAAAATAAATGTTAATCGTTTAAAGTCAATTATATAAATTAAGTTACAATAATTATTCAAGCACTTAAATTTTACTTAAATGCACTTGGCTGGTGTTTTTTAAACAAATTACTTGTCTTATTGATAAGCAAATAATATGGGAATTGACGCACTACATTGGTAGCACATCGGTATTGATATCTCACACGAAGACGCTAATAAACGTAATCAAGATTTATCAAGAATTTATCAAAGTAGGTATTTTTTTATCTTAAAATATAGTGTTACTTGTTTATCTTAGGATCAACAAGATTTCAATGAAAATCACTTCTTCATAGCAAGCTTTCATAGCGCGGATACCTATATAATTAATACACATTGAGACCATTCTAAAAAGCTTAAGTACAGTAGGATTAACTTATTGCGCTTATTATCGAGTTCCTATGGAAATCTTCTAGCACATCTAACATCTAATCATTATCATTTTATCATCTAACACCTAAGTACTCGTCAAGACGGATCAAACGAATCCAAATTTAATGGGGTTGAGTCGTTTAAGTACCGAAGTCGTTTAAAACCGAGTAGATTAGCTCTATATCATAACAATTTTGCATTGTCATCAGATATACACATGCATGTAAAATTTTAGCTCAATCGGTAACCGGAAAGTGAATCTAATTTAATTTCCAAGATTTGATTACAGACTAACATCGGGACAGGTGAAACTAAAAATAAAAGCTTGTAAAAATTAGTCACCTAATCAAAAGATAGCTGAAACCGATTCAGTACCCGATTCAGCATATATTTCTTGCAGCAACAACATAATAGACAGGTCCTTTAGTTTTATAACATTTGGTAAAACACGTTTGAGCTAAAAAACGTGTTAGTAAAACCGCCAAGTCCTAGAGCCTCAATGTTCGAAGACATGTGACATCCACCAACCCGCATTGGGCTTTCTTGATGGATTAGGGTCTTCACTCGGGGCAAGACCGCCTGTACTCCTCTCTGTGAGAAGGAGCTTTCACATTATTGGTAAGAATTAAAGAAAGACATTTATTTCTCTACCGTTCTTACTGTTGATTTTGCTAATATCTTGCACCTGCTTGTGTATACGCGCAAGTTGAAAACCGTAGTTCAAATGCTGTCGCTCAGGTAGGTGACGTGACGTCCAGCTAAAATGACGTCAGCAGAACCAGCAGAGCTAGCTAGGAAATAGCCTGGCTTGGCACATACCGTAATGAAAATGAGCAGTGTATACTTACTAATGTATAATAATGTTATTTGTATTTTGTTTATAATGATAAACTCAAAACTACTAACTGATGTTAAAAATTATTTTGACAGCAGGTTTGAGTGACAGGCCTGTATTTTTAAACGAGTGAAGCCGCTGGCAGAAGTCTTCAGTTCTTTAAATACGAGGTTAGATTGAGAGGCTTTGCTCGCATACCTACTAGCATAATTCTACATGAAAAACAAGGTTCGCGTTGGTAAGGACCGAATGACCTGTTTTTCCATTAGCCTCGTAACATTTTGGGTGGAAATCTTGTTTTGTTTTTGTCCTTCGTCGTTTAAAAAATACTAAGTATATGACAAAGTTCGGATCTTGATTCCAAGCTTTAACAATACAAATTATAACGCATGTTCCGTTATCATAAAAATTTAATGTTTAAATATATCAATAAATATAATAATGTCTCATATGTATCCTATCAAATGATAAATTTTAGATATTTTGGTCTAATGCTACTTTACGTTTCGTTGAAATTTCAGGAGCTTTTACCACTATTAGCTTTTCGTCCGTCACTTTATTAACACAATAATATTTATAATATAGTCTTCAACATAATTCTGTATTTTAACTGACAACTATAGACAAAAATAGCGTAGTTAGAGTGTTCAACAACTTTTTGTGGGAGATATGTATTAAATACACTAATTTTCAAAATCAATCAATCTTTTTGATATTAGAACTTGATGGGAATCGGTAGGTATTATGCAAATTGTGAATCTTTGATAGAATGATCCAACGCGTTGATGTCTTTTTTGGGTGTCAAGATGAGACCAACAGGTAGGTAAATAGGCATACCTGGGAGATCATTTTACTTCTTACAGCTATTGTACTTACCGCTGAAGAAGGAGTAGGAGTCCATGAGAACAGCAGAAGTGTGGCGGGCACGAGATGGAGCGCGATGAATCGCGCACGCGCCGGGCCCGACATGGCTGCGCCGCCACTACTGGATGCGCGCCCTCGCGGCCTGTCGGCGAGCCGGCCCCAGGCAGCCGCGCTGGGGGGCGGGTGCGGGGGTGCTCACACTGCTGCCGAGCACTCCTCTATCCTTTAGTATCCCGGCACAAACGGCGCGCGCGCACGGGAACTAGGCGCAGCGCGCTCCGGGCTATGGCGGTGTCCGTGCTATGGTAAGAGTTTCAAATAACTAACTCTATTTCGAATTCTTGCATATTCTGAACTTTTTTATTCAGTATTAAAACGCGGACTTGTTTTTTTTTCTAAGTAATTACAACGCATAATCTGCAACATTATTAATTAATAATTGTATTTTATAATTATAATATCTTTCTTAAACTTAATTTTATCTCAATAAACAGGTTGATAGCTGCGTTAGCACCGCTCCTAGGTGTGAAAGCTGTAAGTACACATAATTTAAATTTATATTTTAATTGCCCGTTGTACTGTATTATAAAGTGATTAAAATGAAAATGTATAAAACATGAGCAGAATTTGGGAATGTTGCGAGACGGTGAAGTAGCAAGGGCGAGCGGCGGCGGCGGGCGGGTTGACCCGCCTGTCCGCTTCAACTCGTCTTTTTGCAATTTCTCCAAAACTAACGCTATCGAACATTTGCGAAGACTGACGTAGATAATTGAATTCACTTTGTTACAACAAAAGTAAATAATATTACAATTTAACCAACAAAATAAAATACCTAATATCGTATTAAATCTTAATGACTGCTCGACTTCTTAGCAAAAGTTATTACGTACATACATAGGATAGGTAATATATCATAATAAATGGAAGACCGACAAAGTTTATCATCGTTCGGATGCAGTGCGTCGGTGTTGCGCAAACCTACTGTTTCCTACAGTTATATGACACACTTTGTTTTCATGAAATGTAAAGCGTACCTAATCCGTAACTAAAATAGTCTTATGAAATTTAACTTTAAGCGGTAATACGTGTCTAGTGGCAATTCTATACGGATTCATAATTGTAGTGCCTCCATACAATTATTTTCTAAGTAAAATTATACTTATTATTAATTAAAATAAAATTAATTCAGAACATAACCCAGTACCTACACATAATATAAGATCACTTTTCATGTTTTTGCGTGTTTTTGTTCTTTTAAAGTAATTAACTTAATAGATTTTGATGCAGGTTTCGCCAAATTATATAATCTGGATATTTTGAATAAGGTTCATGAGTAGGTATAAAGCTACTGAAATATAATTGGAAATATAATCTCGATATGATGTCATGTCGTAATAACCGTACAAGATAAGGGTCGTTAAAATTATTTAGGTATTTGATTAATAATATAATAGTAATCTTATAATATAGCCAATACCTACTTGATTTTAACGGCAACATACTATACACATGTTAATAAACAATTTTTTGTCTCATTCATCACTTATTATAATTTATTATTTCACAATTGCAATAAATTGCGAGAAGCTACGTTTTGCAGCCGGTTTAGGTATAGGTGCTTGGGGTTTGACGCATTTGGTGTACATCTCTACTTGTACACCATGCTCAAATGGTGAACTTAGCAACTGGTGCACTTCTCATATGGTACACTTCGCAACTGGTGCACTTCTCAATTGGTGCACTACTCAAAATGAGCACTTTTTAAGATGAGTGGAGATTTGGAAAAATTGTCTAATAATAAAAGAATCTTAGGTTTTGCCTAAGTAATTTTCTTAAAAATACAACCAAAAATATTTTTTTATTGTTTTTTTTTTGAGTGGTGATTTGGAAAAATTGCTTAAAAATTAAAGAATCTTTGGTTTTGCGTAGATAATTTTCTTTAAAAATATTTTTTATTGTATTTTTAAGAAAATCACCTACGCAAAACCAAAGATTCTTTCATATTAACAAGTGCTCCTTTTGCGAAGTGCACCAATTGAGCAGTGCACCAGTTGCGAAGTGTACCATAATATGAGAAGTGCACCAGTTGCTAAGTTCACCATTTGAGCATGGTGTACAAGTTGAGATGTACACCAAATGCGTCAAACCCGGTGCTTGTTTGGACACATTCGGCTGTGAAAGGCTCTGTTATAATTATTACATTGTATACACACACACAGGCACAGATACTGTCTGATATTAATTATTTTATAAACAACTAGCTTCTACCTGTGTCTTCACCTGCGTGAATGTAGAAAATACATATCACATGCTCAGTAATAGTGTAGCATTCTACTGGTGAATGAATTTATAAATCGGTCTAGTAGTTCTTGAGTCTATTACAAACAATAATAATAATAATAAATAATACAAATCTTACATCTTTTTGTAATATTAGTTATATAATATTTTTCTGTGTGGTTTTTTTTATGGTATGTAAAATCTATTTTTTTTCAGAATAGGTATATATGTACTGAATAGCTTACTTCGCGGCTTAAATATGCTCGGTACGTATATTATCTATAAAAAGATATTTACTAGGTTCGATCCGTGACTTCGCATTGCATATAATGTCATTATTAACAAACAGTTTGGCTTTAATATTGTTATAATTTATATAAAGGTAGGTAGTGCAGGGCAGGTAGGTAGGTAGGCAGGGGCGTAGCTACCGTCGTATCAGCCGTATCAATGATTTGGGCCCCCGGGCTGCGAGGGCCACAAAGTGTGCAATCATTCTTAACTTGTTATCCATAATCCTAAATTCTCTTCTTGATAAGAGGCCTACAGTTAATTAATTCCTCATCATCATTACTACCAAAAGATGTCCACTGTTGGACATAGGCCTCCCCCAATCGTCGCCACAATGGCCGGTCCTGTGCGTCTCGCATCCATCGGACTCCAGCGACCCTGACCAGGTCATCGGTCCACCTTGTGGGAGGCCTTCCAACGCTACGTCTTCCGGTACGCGACCGCTACTCCAGAACCTTTCAGCCCCAACGGCCATCTGTTCTGCGTGCAATGTGCCCACCCCATTGTCACTTAAGTTTGGCAATTCTACGTGCTATGTCAGCAACCCTGATTCGATCACGCAAGGAAACTCCAAGCATAGCCCTTTTTGGGTGACTTTAAGTCTTCTTATGAGGCCCATTGTAAGCGACCACTTTTCAGAGCCATATGTCATCACTGGCAACCTGCACCGGTCATAAACTTTCGTCTTAAGATACTATGATATGATGAACGAGAAGACACCGCGCAACTTCCCGAACGCCGCCCAGCCGAGTCAGATTCAACGATTGACCTCTTTCTCGAAGTTAGACCTACCCAATTGGACCATCTGTCCCAGGTAAACGTAGTCGTCCACAACATCGAGTGTAGTCTCCGATCTTGATAGGAGTGGGCGCTATATGGATGTTAACCATGATTTTGGTTTTGTCCATGTTCATCTTTAGGAAGCTCTACTGAGGTCACCGAGCATTGTACTGAGCTCCTCCGCAGTCTCAGCCATGACTAATTGAATTAAATCGTAATAATTATAATTGATTATAATTATCAAGTAATGTGACTATCAACTTTTTAGTAATTTTCCATTTACGGGTTTTCCATTTATGTAAAGATAAATGTTTGTTTTAGCAAAGTAATACCTGCCTTCATCTATTGATATCTATACATAAGTACATACCTTTATCTTCTACTAGCTTCAACCAGTAGCTTTGCCCGGGTGAAAGTCAGTTTACCCCTTAGGGGTTTTTTATGGCAGGTAAAATCATCCAATGACATCTCCCGCCCTTGGGCGTAACGGGAGATAGTGTCAGACTCTTACTCACTAAAAACCTACCCCGTTCCTTCATTGCCTTGGTTCCAGAGCCATGGTATGCATTTTCATACTTTCCCAAGGCCCCAGAGTAGGCTTCGACTCTGCTGGGCCCCTTCAGTTTGCCGACAACTCCTTGAGACGCGCGGGAACAGTGCGCGCTGTCGACGACTTGGGCTCCGGCCGGACTGTTACCGACGGTTGAACTGACAGTTGGACGGCGAGCTACCCATTGCTCGCCGTCTGCAAGCCCGCGCCGACGGTGGCCGGAACCTCCTCAGGGGTGGAGTTTCGTAAAATTCGTTCTTAGCGGACCCTATAAGGAACCGACCTGCTGACAAATTTTTAGTTTGTAGGTATTATAGTTTCTGAGATTTCGTGATTAAAGTGAGTGGTATTTCGCTTTTATATAATTATATAGATAAATAAAATTGAAGCGTGTCTTTGTTATACATAAATATTTTTTTACTAAATGCATATGAAAATATATTCGACACCTTTGAAAAAAAAAAAAATTTTGCTGTTGCTGTTGGTCTGTCTGTCTGTTTGTTCCGGATCTCCGAAATGGCCCGACCGATTTTGATTAGACTTTCACTGGTAGATAACTGATATTATAAGGAGTAGCTTAGGCTATTTTTATTTCAGAAAAATAATTAGTGTTTATTTTGATACAAGTTGAGAAAGCTTGTCAATGCAGCCGAGGCGAAATTCACCCGAGCAGTGCAGGTGAGGGCGTTATGGAGCCAAGTGCTGCAGTGACAAATTTCCACTTGTATTAAACGACCTTTTTCAACACACTTACGAAGAAAATGAAAATTTCGATGCATTTTGTACATTTTGTAGGAGGCACTGACGAAAAATTTCCGAACATTTTAGTTTTGATTTAGATGGTAACAGGCTATCGCAAGTATTTTTTTACCTCTATCTATCACATATCTGGCAGCGTAGAATCTAAAAAATTCTCTTCAATTCTCGACACTTTATACAACAAATAACACAAATGAATAGGTAACATTTTTTCCCGCCTTAGCTTTGTAGGTTGCATGAGAAGCAAAGGTATCAAACCGTTATAAATCCTAACATTAAAAATAGAAATTCAAATAATTTTGAATTTAGAACACAGATTATTGTTAGTAACAAATAATTATGTAAATAATCTTATTTTTTAAGATATTCTGTTCATAAACATACAATACAGAGTACGGCCGACGGATCTTGGCGAGTCTGAAGTTAGGCTCTGCGGACTTCAGCTCTTGCGCACTCTTAAAAAATTAATGGTTTAAAAAAAAACCCACCAACAGTTGTTTTTGCTGTTATGAACTATAACAGTTCATAACAGCAATAACAACTGTTAGTGGCCTTTATTTTTTAGACTCATTTTAAATTTTCATTATATATTACCTTATAAACGTGCACCTCTTTGCTTTAAAAAAAAACCACCGTTGATCGTGACGAAATAGGAAAGAAAAATGCCCTTGTTGTGATAAATTAAATAAAACACGAGGGTGATATACGTGGCGTATTGAACCTAATAATCGTAGTGCGATAAGAGTCAGTTTTCGAGGAAGTGTACTGAAAAAAGTTTTATTTTTACAGTACTTACGTTTTACGATTCTGACACGCACGTAGTCCACCTAGTTCCAGTCCGGCTAGTTCTTAAATAAAAAAAAATATAAAATAAAATAACAGAATAAAATACAACCGACTTCAAAAAAACACAAAAAAGTGCAAAATAACTTTAATTTCGGAAATCGGTGTTTCTATAATAGTGACCAACTCTTCGTTATTAAACACCGACTTCCGAAATTAAAGTTATTTTGCACTTTTTAGTGTGTTTTTGAAGTCGGCTATATTTTTTTTTTGTAAAAAGTTTTTTTATTTCACACTTTTTAGTAGTAGTACCTCTCAGCCAAACTTAAATAGATAACTTCTGCCATTTGGTTCCATCATCAAACCATCACGACATTTCTAATAATATCAAACACGGCTAGCAAATCTATACTGATTTATTACAGTATTCCTGCCTCCATGCCCTCTCCTTCTTCTTTCAGTCAATTACCGACTACATGTATAAACAAAGCAATTTTACTTGTTACGACAGTTCTGCTATGATTTTTTGAAGAGTTCCGTTCTATATCTTCGAAGTTCGTCATCAGTTCAAAACAATATTTCTATGGTACCTACTCGAGAGTATAATCTTTCAAACAAAACAAAAATTTTCAAAATCGGTTCACAACTGACCAAAATATCGGTGAACATACATATAAAACCGACAGTTCTGCTAAGATTTTTGAAGAGTTTTATCATATATCTTGGAAATTCATCATCAGATCAAAACAATTTTTCTATGGGATCAATTCAGGAGTATAATCTTTCAAACAAAACAAAAATTTTCAATATCGGTCTACAATTGACCGAGATATAGGTGTACATACATAAAAAAATAAAATATATAAATACTTACAGCCGAACATAGAACCTCCTCCTTTTCGAAGTCGGTTAAAAAAGAAATCCTGATCGACATCATAGTGATCCTCATATTGTTTTTATTATTGATAAATCTTACATAGTTCAGGCTCCTACGAAGAGTTTTATGGAAAGGACAAAATAATTATATTGTTGGTCATTCATTGTCCTTTCCATAATAGGTACTCTTCTCTAAAATGAAACATTCACAGTATCTAAGCCAATTTTTATACGCCTACCCAAAAAAAAAGAATGTTATGTTTTACTTAAATAACGTGCTATAATTTGTGAAAATATACTAGTATCAACTTACGACTGTAAAGCTGACACGACGAAAGGTCGTATGTCAGGCTCAGGGCAAAGTGGCGCTCAAAGTCCAAAATTATATTATTAAAAATTATAATCTGCTTAAGGTACATTTTTCGTCACTTGATTGCGTTGATGGTAACCTTGTGATGGCCTAGCATAACATGAAGTTGAAACAGAATGAGAGGTCAGCTTATACTGCTTCTTTACCGTTGATGTGCATCTGCACATCGGTTCGGTAATCTTACCGAACCTAAAAACTACAAAAAGTTGTGGAAACATGGCAGTTGAACTTTAAATTAAATAACCTACATGTCCATTAACAATTTTAGACCATTTTCAAAGTAATTCGTGAAACTTAAAAAAAAGAGTTTAATAGTTTTCTATGAAAGAAGAGCTACTTATTTATTAGGTATAAACGTATTTAACCTTTTGAATACCGTAATTAGAGACACAATAGAAAGACAATAGGTGTGCGGACGCCGGCGTCCTCTTGGGAATAAATGAATAAAAAATAATAGGGGATATTTTTTATCCGTAACTGGGCTCATGTATGTAAAATACATGAGCGCAGTTTCGGAGAAAGTTCTTTATTAGAGTTCTTTTTTTTTTTCAAAATATTCGTCTTTCACGGCGATCATTTCTAACAACACAACACATAACAATTGGTCTAACACTATTCGCACTTTTTCAGCAATATGAAAATACAGGTTACATAGAATGGAATAATGCTGTGCCAAATCAATGGCAGACAGAGGACAGGCAACAACCAAGTCCATACTCACCACAACGTCCCACACAAGGATTGTATAACAGGCAAGACATTCCTCCACTCCCACCACCAGACAGCAGAGGGTCCAACTTCGCCGTCTACGATCCACAGACCAGGCAACGGGTTCCGCCCATAGACCGCAACTGTACAGCACCCGGATGTTGTGTACCAAAATGCTTTGCCGAAAAAGGAAATAGGGTAAATACAATTTAGAACGTATAAATTATAACTGTGAGAATGCCTTGATACTCTTCTCTTTTTAACTCGAAATAATATTTTTTCAGGGTTTTCCAGGATCAGCGGGACCTCCAGGAAGTCCAGGTTTTCCTGGGCACGAGGGGCCAGAAGGTCCACAAGGTGCTAAAGGACAAAAGGGACAGATGGGAGAACCGGGACCACGAGGTCCAAAAGGTGATAGAGGCAAACCAGGTGTACGAGGTTTTGATGGTAGATATGGTCCAGAAGGTCCTCAAGGTGAGCCAGGTTTACCTGGTATTCCTGGCAGAGACGGTTGTAACGGAACAGACGTAAGTATCAGAAGCGTAGCTTAAGTAGTTGGTAGTTATCATTGCACTACTCGGTAGTTATACCGGGCCTCAAGTCTGCTATTACAATAGTGTCAGAATAGTCTATCATTGATTTCATAATTGTTGATTTTGTCAAGTTTGGTCTCAAATCTACTAATATAATGGCGTCAATATGACTTTCCAATGATCAACCACCGACACTTCATGGAGAGAAATGGCATATAATGGTAATCTAGTACTTACCTACATATTGACAAATGAATGTCTGCCTTATATCATAACAAAAACATAACAAAAACCAAACACTGATACAATAACAAAAACAAAACACTGAAAACGCATGCCAGCGGCCGCTCTAAATAAAGAGTAAGTCACTTTGATGTAAAAGTAATGTCACTTTGACTTTGACAGCTAATAGACCACAGAAGGACCAATGATCGGTCATTATGAATTTTGCAGATTACGAACTTTTAGCAAAATTACAATGGAATAATGACGAATTTATAAAAATAGCAGACTTGGGCCCCTGGTATTATATTTCATTGCGATTTGCATGTTGCAATTAGCAATTTTTTTTTTGTATGTCTTATTAGTCTGTACAAAAACACTTATTTTCTACATATTCTGTTTATTAATTTCTGACTTTAAGTTCTGGTTATAAATGCTCCTATTTCTAATTTTCTGATTTCTTCTGACAGGATGTGTCAGACTTTTATTTACTATAACTACACCTGCCCTTCAGTTGCCCAACGCGTTTCCTTTTCAAAAAATCCTCGCGGCTCTAGTGGGCATATGCCTTGCTGGGCCGGTTTACTGACATCTCTTTGAGGAGCGCGTGAAACACTATACGCTGTCGACGACTGGGGTTCGGTCCGGTCGATCACCGGACGGCCAGACGATGAGATAACCATTGCTCGTCGCAAGCTCGCGTCTACCGTGGCGTGCATCGCGGCTGGTAGTCGAGGTTGGGGTCTCGGCGACTGAAGCGTACACGTGCTGCCTCGTCCTTCGCTAGCATTATTGTTTCGCAGAAGGCCATTCATCCTCGCTCCGGACCATAGATTGAACCAGGGCCCGGCTTGAAAGGTCGGTGCCGCCGATCGCCTCCACGTGGACACGGCGGTGCTCCGCTCAAGCGGGGCACACCACTGTATGTTCCCCCGTATCCTCCGGGAGGTTCACAAAATGGTTAAAAAAAAACCGGGCGTTTTCTCGGCGTTTTTTCATTTGTCATTGGCCCTGGAAATATTTTTTAATAACAGTTTGGTAGCTATTAGTCAAAAATATTTTACATATTAAAAACCTTACTTCTAAAGGGAGAACCTGGGCAAATTGGACCTCAAGGAATGCAGGGTCCTCGTGGTTTTCCTGGTTCCAAAGGAGATAAAGGAGACAAAGGAGAGGCAGCATACACAGGAAGATATAATAAAGCCGAAAAGGGTGAACCTGGTGCAGACGGTATGACAGGAAGACCAGGACCTGTTGGGCCAACAGGTTCTGACGGTCCACAAGGACCCAAAGGCAATACCGGACCAATGGTAAGCATGTGTATTTTTGAATAACATATCTACATGATTTGTATTTGTACGTGATTCTACATTGATATTCATTAAAAAACAATGTTATTCTTTGAGTAATTTTTTCCCTGACGAGTAAAGAACTTGCTGTTGTTGGTAAATACAGCTATTGAAGCACAAAAATGTTTTACTTTTTAAATAATTGTTTTCATTCATTATTTTTTAAAGGGTCCACCTGGTCCTAAAGGTGATAAAGGATACAAAGGTTCTAAAGGATTAGCAATTCAAGGTGATAAAGGAGACCGTGGTGATCCTGGTGATAGAGGTCCAAGTTGTCCTCCTGTTACATTGCCTTCCCAAGTAGATAAGGGAGCTATTAAAGGAATACAAGGTGACATGGGTCCTAAGGGTGATAGAGGAGAGCCAGGCCCAATGGGAGATAGAGGTGAACCTGGAGCAACGGGTGAAGAAGGACGTCCAGGACAAATGGGTATCAAAGGTGAAAAAGGAATAATGGGCAATCCCGGTGAAAGAGTAAGTCAATTTTCTTCAGCATCTTTTTAAGTACAGTCACTGATGTACAGCCAAATAAAACCACTCGCAAGTAAATGCATATTATAAAATTGTCATCATCATCATCATCATTTCAGCCCAAAGACGTCCACTGTTGGACATAGGCCTTCCACAAATTGTAAAGAAATAAAATACCTTTAATATATTTTATTTGTGAAGGATTCAGAATATTACAATCTTACATGATAGAGTTTATATTGAATTATAATTTCAGGGCCGTGACGGTCCGTATGGATATGCTGGACCAAGGGGACAAAAAGGAGATAGAGGAAATGATGGATTAGCTGGATTGAATGGAAGACCTGGAACTAAAGGAGAACCCGGAAAGGATGGGTTTCCAGGACCCAGAGGAATTAAGGGAATTCCTGGTCCAGCTGGTGGTCGCACAGGCTCACGAGGACCACCAGGACCACCAGGTCAAAGAGGTTATCAGGGTCGACCTGGACCTAAGGGAACTGACGGTATGCCTGGAGATAAGGGTGATATGGGACCCACGGGACCTCCAGGTGGTCAAGGTGAACCCGGTGCTCCTGGTGTTGAAGGAATAGCTGGTCCTAAAGGGGAAAAAGGAGAACTAGGACGACCTGGAATGCAAGGTGATGTTGGACCCCGCGGTTTTGATGGACCTCAAGGCCCAACAGGGATAAGAGGTCCGAAAGGTGAAGCTGGAATTTCAATACCTGTAAGTTATATTTTTGTACCTAATCTTTTTATAGTGCTTTGAAGGGATTTTGCTAGCTGCTAAGTAGTTTTCATCGCGTGGTACGGCTAATGTAGGGCTCTCTGTAGGGTAGCCTCTCTTTTTTCGTGGTACCCGCTCTTCAAAGCCGCTACGACTCATAAAGTTTCTAACATTTTTGAAATTTCAAAACTTAAATCTTATGTGTATATTTTTTTTTATATTAATCTATTTATCTTTTTTAGTCCAGGATCCAAGGTTCATTTTTGAACTTGATTACTATCAAGCTAATTTTCCGTGAGCAGCTTCATTTTGATGAGACGCCCAACAATTTCCTACACGGAACTCTCAATTGTGGTAGCTAACAGAGGTAGCAAGAATAGAATACGTCGATTTGATGATTCCTGACAATTTATAACTAACTATATTTTTTATGTTAATTCTCAAGATAATTATCTAAATTATGGTTTGATCAAAGTGTCTCCTCCTCCTTCCAAAATGTATCGATAACGAGGTTATCATAAAAGATTACCAACCAACTGATTTTTTTTACCTAATTTATATTTATATAATTTAACAGTAATATTGTCCTACAAATTACGTGGTACGTTATCCCGGTCCTACGCTCAGAAAGTGTTAATACCACAAAATCATTTTTATCATTACTAACTGTAGGACAAAAATATTACATAATAGGTTAGTGTGTTCACTGCCCAAATGAAATAATGTCCTACAAAAAAAACAGATATTTATTACTAGGCCGACAAGAATTATATTTTTTTTTCGTTTTCCTCTTTGTAACATGAGATACAGTGAATTTTTTTTTAAAAATTTAAATAACTTTAATGTTTTTTGTAAACTAGTTACACAAATTTGTGTATTTATATTAAATTAATTTTTAATTTCAAGACTGTAAAATTATATAGGGTCACCCTATACCTTGAAATCGCGAAAAAAATCAGAAAGTTCAGTACATTTTGACCAGTTACATAAATGTACTGACCAGCAGATTTTTTTCACGATTTCAGGTTTGGTGCCATAGTAAAAGTTATTTGTTATCATGACTACAATCACGTGTTTAAGTGTCGGCCACTAATTACCAGTCACCCTATATAAATATAAACTAAGTAAAAAAAAATCAGCTGGTTAGTAATCATTTATAAATGATGACCTCATGACCTCATTTATAAATGATGATGTTGTTGGAAAGACCCCTCCTTCCAACAACATCACCATTTATAACTCTTTGATCAAACCATACATTTTGTAGGACAAATACTATTTCGAATAATTTAGATAATTATCTTGAGATTTAACAAAAAAAAACAGTTAGTAATACATTTTTGAGAATCATCAAATCAACATATTCTATCCCTGCTACCAGAAGTTAGAGCTAACAGAGGTTAGCTACCACAATCTAGAGTTTCGTACAGGAAATTGTTGGGCGTCTCATCAAAATGAAGCTACTCACGGATAATTAGCTTGATAGTAATCAAGTGCAAAAATGGACCATAGATCTTGGCTACTTCTGTTTTTGGTTTATAAATAAATATATTATTAGATGTAATATATATTTATATTCAGAATTATGCATTCATGACAAGGATTTCATGAATAAACAATTTCCTCTCAACTGGAAATATTTCGAACTACCCTTTGCTCGCAGTTTCGTTCACGTTGGGGTTTAAACATAACAAGACAATTAAAATTATCCCAAAGCCTGTCTATGTATCAAATATCATCCGAATTCGAACTTAATTGATTTACAAACAAATAGTTTAGTTAATATTTAAGGTTTTGTACATGTGTAGATATAATTTAAATAGTTAAAAAAATTAACCTAATGACTATGAAAATAAAGTACACTTTACAAACAAAAAATAAAACAAAAATTGTACAGATAACGTCTGCCCGCAATTTTTTATTGCATAGTATTTTAATAACGCATTTGAAATTTTAGGGCCGGAAAGGTGAGGCCGGTGTTAACGGTCTACCTGGTTCAAAAGGTCAAAAAGGTGACAAGGGTTATGTTGGATTGCGAGGAATCCCTGGTAACTCCACTTATGGAACAGCTGGGAGCCCAGGTGAGATTGGACCACCAGGAGAAAAAGGACAAAAAGGCAGCCCAGGCTATGATGGCATACCTGGTAGCCCAGGTGCAAAAGGAGATATAGGTGGACGTTGCAATGACTGTAGGCCTGGAGGCCCAGGACCGAAAGGAGACCGTGGTAACGATGGCTATCCTGGTGCAGTCGGAGACCTGGGCCCAGCAGGGCCTCCTGGAATTACAGGCGAGAGAGGAGCAGACGGTATAAACGGAATGCCGGGTGAGGCAGGAGCTCCGGTTAGTTTTTATTTTTATGTCAATTTTCTTCAATTTCTTTTTAGCGTGTTCCTTAATCTGTCCTAGCTCAGAGGACACCGGTGTCCTCTCACATCCACGCCACTATAGGCCTTAATTCCGATGTTTAGAGTCTACTTTTGTATGAACAAGTTGGGTAGTTGTGGATCGAAGTGTTAATACATTCTTGTATGATTTCTTTTATAAATAGGGAGAACGTGGGGATGATGGACCAACTGGACCACCTGGTGAAAGGGGCCAAGATGCAACTCTAACAGCATTAAACCTTGTTAAGGGTTTACCCGGGCCAAAAGGTGAACGAGGACCCATAGGCCTTACTGGCCCCAAAGGTGAAAAAGGAAGCATAGGACCAAAAGGAAACCAAGGACAAGTTGGTATGCCAGGTCAGAAAGGAGACCATGGTATAACGGGTCCCCCAGGAAACGATGGTACTCCTGGTTCTGATGGAACTCCAGGTATTCCTGGTACAGACGGACTCTCAATCAAAGGAGAAAAAGGTTCACCAGGAAGTCCAGGTCAAAGTGGAGAAAAAGGATTCCCTGGTAGAATTGGTTCTAAAGGTGAACCTGGCCAGTGCCCAGCAAATCTGGCTGAACTAACAAAAGGTGACCGAGGAGCTCCGGGGGCACCCGGTCCTCAAGGATTTCCAGGTACGCTTTTGCTTTTATTCATAACTTTTATACTCGCGATTTGTTTAGGTAGTTACTCGTATAACAAATCATTGCAAAAAACCTTGGATAAATATGTGCAAATATTTGCACAAATTTAATCCATGATGAGGGTCACGCCCTGATCATATTACACTGCAATATGATAAAATATATAAATCATAAGTAAGGACTTACAAAAAAAATAAAAAAAATATTTTTTTTTATAAGTGTTTTGCCTGCGAAATTCAAATTTCCGATTTTTTTTTTTGCAATTTCTGGATAGTAAGGTATACAAAATATATTATCGGTAAAGACATATTGTATGAAGGTATTTACACAATTATCTATATAAATAAGAAAGTCGTATTAATTACACTATTTATAACTCAAGAACGGTTGAATCGACTGGTCTGAAAATTGGTGGGAAACTTAGAACCAGGAAACGGACATACAATTTTTATCCCGGTAACTAAAAAAAAACCAATATCTGCTCATATATAGGTAGAGTAGGGTAGAGTAAGGTGGAGTAGAGTAGGGTAGAGAAGGGTAGAGTAGATTATTGTAGAGTAGGGTAGAGTAGAGTAGGGTAAAATAGGGTAGAGTAGGGTAGTGTAGCGTAGAGTAGCATAGAGTAGGGTAGAGTAGGGTAGAGTAGGGTAAGGAAGGGTAGAACGGGAGCGAAGCCGCGGGCAAAAGCTAGTACTCAATGAAAACAATAAAACACTCTCGGACATCACTCTACCGTTCAAAATTTCTAAATAATTTTTCCTTTTCATACACACCTTTAGCCTCTAGTAAATTGTAGTAGATAAATATTTTATTAAAATAAGTGGCAATTTTTTTACAGGAGAACAAGGGGAGAAAGGAGATAGAGGTTACACAGGGCGCCCTGGAGCAAAGGGCGACCAGGGTTTACCTGGAAGACAAGGGCCAGTTGGTCCACGAGGTATCCCTGGAGAAAGAGGTGACACCGGAGAAATGGGTGCAATTGGATTCCCAGGAACTCCTGGAGATATTGGACTTAGGGGATATCCGGGTATACCAGGAGCAAGAGGTGATAAAGGTGAAATTGGTCTATCTATGGCTGGGCCTCCTGGTCCTCCTGGTTTACCTGGAGTTCAGGGTGAAAAAGGTAACAGAGGAATTCCTGGAAAACCGGGTGCTGATGGACTTCCAGGGGCTATTGGATTCACTGGAGAAAAAGGAGATCAAGGTATTCCTGGTCGACAAGGTTTCCCGGGTGGCCCAGGACAAAAGGGTGAACCTGGCCCTATTGGCCCACCTGGAGTTCCAGGAAGACCGGGTGCACCAGGAAGAGATGGCCTTAAAGGACAACAAGGATTTCCTGGACTCGCTGGACAGCCAGGAGTTATAGGGTTACCTGGAAGTAAAGGAGAACCAGGAATGCAAGGTGCACCTGGCCAGAAAGGATTTCCTGGAAGTCGGGGACGACCAGGTCGTAATGGCCCGCAAGGTATTGCAGGTGCGCCCGGAGATAAAGGAGACAAAGGAGAGCGTGGCTTCACTGGACAGCCAGGTACACCAGGTTTGGATGGTCTACCGGGCCCTGTTGGAAGGGATGGCTTAAAAGGCGATCAAGGTAACCCGGGATCGCCTGGAATACCTGGTAAAATGGGATTAACTGGTGAAAAAGGAGACAGAGGTTCTACAGGGTTTGTGGGACCGAAAGGTGAACCTGGTTCTGCATCGGATAAAGGTGACAAGGGTGATGCAGGTGTTCCAGGCCTTCGAGGGTTAGATGGTAGACCGGGTCCACCAGGAGATAAAGGAGATCGAGGCGAAAAAGGTAACCCTGGCTATGGGATTCCTGGAGTTCGAGGAGAAAAAGGTGATCTTGGTATGCCTGGATTAGATGGACTGCCGGGACTAGATGGACAAAAGGGAGACCAAGGTCTAAAAGGAAATGTAGGTGAAAAAGGATTTATGGGTAGACCAGGTGAACCTGGACCACCTGGCATGGCCGGACTGAACGGTCCTCCTGGAATTCCGGGAGATTTAGGTTTGCCCGGGCTACAGGGGGTTAAGGGCGAAAAGGGTGATGTAGGTATATCAGGAAGAGACGGATTCGATGGGATGCCGGGAGCACGAGGTCCAACTGGTCCTGAAGGACCTCAAGGGGCACCAGGGTTTATTGGTGAGAAAGGAGACCGAGGTCTTCCTGGAGTATCAATTAATGAAAAAGGAGAAAAGGGAGACATTGGTTTACCGGGTTTAGCCGGCGTGAAAGGAGTGAAAGGTGATAGAGGCCCCAATGGATTGCAAGGTCAACAAGGTCAAAAGGGAGAACGAGGTTTTAATGGTCAAAAAGGAAATATTGGGTTGATTGGCCTTACGGGAGAGAAAGGTAATTTTTTTATTTTTTATTTATAATTTCACCGAGTTTAATTCTAATTCTGGGCTATAATTTAGGAACCAGTTTCGGTAGGCTACGAGATTGTTTGAAAGAGTTTCTGTGACAGTGGGACGCAATGGGCAACTAAAGGAACACGAGTGGGTTTTGGTCTGTAAAAGTCTGACATACCCTCAAAATAACTATAAAATTAAAAAAAAAAAAACATAACTCCCGACAGTCCTTTTCATCATGAGAAATGTATAGAACAGGTCAAGAGGAATCTAATGAGCCCAAACTTGATGGGTTTACTAATAGGTATTCCAAAGTTCCATAAGCCACCTCCCAATTCTAGCATCAGGTCCTTGGGGCCGACCATAAACTTTGAGAAAACAACCTTATTGCAGGAGAGTTTTGTTTCAATCTTAAAGTAATATTACTTCATTTTGTACCATAAGCTTAATCGCTCAGTACGATTGTATTCCTGCTAAGGGCTGGGAAAGAATGAACGATTCTAAAGATTTTGTCTATTCCCTGCTAAAACAGAAAAGATACGCGCTATACTGATCAGGGGGCCGACCACCAGCTCTTATAGCAGTATTGTTTTAATCTTACTTATGTTTTTCGTACCATGTGGCCTTCAAAACAATCTTAGTACAATATTAAAACAAGAATGTTTTCTTAGCGATTTTGTGACGTCACTGTTATAAAGTTCATTCATTTTCGTTTGGGTGCTACGATGCCACGGACAGACACACAGACAGACAGGTCAAACTTATAACACCCCTCTTTTCCGTCGGGGGTTAATATGAAGTCACTTTAGTTAATATTAATAAATCGTTTCATCGAACATGGATAGTTACCACACATGATGACCGGCTTGCAGGGCTATTCTTTGAGAAAACAGCCTTGAGACCAGCGCTGGCCCAGCGACCAAATTCAAATAGGTACACTGGATTTGTATGTCGTCACTGGGCCAGAACTGCGCTCAAGGCTGTTTTCTTAGAGCAGCAGAGTAGGCAGACTAGTACTGTAAACAAAAAAGTTTTCCATTGCAATTAGGATAGCTATACTGCTGGTTACTGTTGCAATTATAGAATTTAACATTCAATTTTACTGTTGTTTCATTAAAATTTAAGATTTAATGGTGAATGATAAAAAATAAATAAACTTGAAAAAAAAACTGTTGTGTCGTCTAAGACTAAAAAGTTAAGGGTGTCCGGCCTTTCTTGCCAAAGTCCCCCTGAACCGGCTGGTCTATCCGGCTTTTCAGTTTTAAGACAGCAACCCAAATGATTGCCTACGCAATAATAATATTCTTAGGCTTGTTAAATAACAGAAAATGCAACAGAATCCAAATGAGTATATTCTAATAATATATCGCTAATTGTTTAGGTGTTTCGGGAAGTCTTTGCTTAGCTTCACTATATTTTTTGGGTGTCTTTATACGAGCCTGCAGTATATTGTTATTTTTATTACTCCATTAAACCAAATATACAAATATTCAAATATTACAGGTGATCGCGGTCCAGCCGGGCCCACAGGTATTCCTGGACTAACAATGGTTGGCGAAAAGGGATTGCCTGGAATTCCAGGAAAACACGGTCGCCCAGGTCCACCAGGTGCAATTGGTGAAAAGGGAGAGCAAGGTCTTCCTGGGCTCCCTGGCCAGATTGGACCTGCCGGAACACCGGGTACTGTTGGACCTCAAGGAATAAAGGGTGATCAAGGGCGAGAGGGTGTAGCTGGCCCTCCAGGATATGATGGCAGAGATGGAAATATTGGATCGCCAGGCCAACCAGGAGAAAAGGGTGATAGAGGTGAAAAAGGTGCAACAGGAATCGGCTATGAAGGACCGAAAGGAGATCAAGGATTACCGGGCTTACAAGGTTTGGTTGGAGAAAAAGGTGACAAAGGTGATCGTGGGTATGATGGACTTGATGGGCAACCAGGTCCTATGGGTCGCATGGGCGATAGAGGTGAGCGGGGATTCCCTGGAAGGGTTGGTTTAGTTGGAATTCAAGGTGAAAAGGGTGACAGAGGAAAAGACGCTAGTTTTATACTGGGACCTAAAGGAGAACGTGGACCTCCTGGATTACCTGGAGCGGATGGAATGCCAGGAAGGGATGGGCTACCCTGTCCACCAGGTATAGATGGAATGCCAGGTATGAAAGGTGATCCAGGTTACCCAGGAAGACCAGGACCACCAGGACCAATTGGGCCAGTGGGTCTACAAGGGCTCCAAGGTGATCGGGGTGAGATTGGTCTTACTGGACAAAGAGGACCACCTGGACCACCTGGAGCACCATGTGTCGAAACGGATTATTTAACGGGAATACTTGTCGTGCGTCACAGTCAAGGAAGTTATGTACCCGAATGTTCCGAGGGGTTAATAAAACTCTGGGACGGATATTCTTTATTGTACATGGACGGAAACGAAAAATCACATAATCAAGATTTAGGAAATGCTGGCTCATGTGTAAGAAAATTCAGTACAATGCCATTCCTTTTCTGTGACTTGAATGAAGTGTGCAACTATGCGAGTCGAAATGACCGAAGTTACTGGCTATCAACGAATGCAGAAACTACCATGATGCCCGTACAAGGAAATGATATTATAAAGTATATCTCAAGATGTGTCGTCTGCGAAGCACCAGCTAATGTCATAGCTGTTCACAGTCAATCGAACAGTGTTCCAGAGTGTCCAGGAGGGTGGGCTGAACTATGGATCGGATACAGTTTTGTTATGGTAAGTACTTGCTTCATATCGTTTACTAGTACAATAGGTGTTAACCTGTCCTTCTATCTGACACTCCACTATATTATACCACTATGACTTTATTTGTATTGTTATGTTTGAGAATGCTGGAAAGTCTCAATTATAATTTTCTTATGCTAATTTCATGCCCTATTTTTGGCCGGCTCTGTATATCTTATTCCAAAGCCTTCCATACATCTCTATTGGTCGTCTTCAGTTGTGACCCATTTTCTGGCGTTATCATTTTCATACAGTACTTTCTAATTTCTTAGTCTTCCCTACTCTACTAATGGATGTCTGTAAATCCACATCCACCTTCACAAAACTTTCCTTCACCTTTTTCCTTATTCCTTCTTACCTCATACTACATATGACAATTATCCATACTTACATGATTGCAAAAACATTGTTTTTAATTATGTTCCTCCTTTATCATTATGCCAATCGTTCTTTGAGTAGATAGTATTTATGGGTAATAAACACCCTTTTTGATGAGAGCCATTATAATAAGTTAATCCGAAATTCCGTTTATTTTGGTAATCTTCGTAAACCTACAAAACTACTGAAACTATTTATAGTTTTAAAAAAATACCTATAGTACGCGGCAAATAAATTGAATTAAAATTGCAGTCATTGCTATGGCTGCAAGCAGCCCCTCCGCTTCGATTGAGACCCGAGAATCTGTTACTGTGCTTTGAAGGTTGATAGCCATTTTGGTTCAACTTATATGCCGCGTATTGTACTAAGTTACAGTCCTTAAAAGTCTACCGTAGCACCTTCCAATAATGTTAATGATGTTCCTTATAGCATACTGGAGCTGGAGGTCAAGGTGGAGGACAGGCTTTGGAGAGTCCTGGATCGTGTTTAGAAAGCTTCCGAACAGTACCATTCATAGAATGTAACGGCGAGGGTGGTTCATGCCACAAGTTTGCCAACGAGCTCAGCTTCTGGCTAACAACCATCAGGGATGAAGAGCAATTTGCTATGCCTCAGCGAGAAACACTAAAGTCAGGAAATCTACTGCAGCGGGTAGCTCGTTGTGCAGTTTGCATGAAGAACACCAAATAGTGTAATGAAATTATTTTAAGCCGACACTGTCGATCAGGATCTGTTTTGTAACTATTAACAATTACCTACCCAATAATATAACGCTAAATGGTATTTTCTGTTGGAAAATCATCTATTGATAAGGTATGAAGAGGCTGAAAGATTAAGTGTCAAATTCGTCATGTTGTAAATGAAATCACTCAGTAAGTGAGTTCCTGATCATCAATAACACACCAAAGCAATTTAACGTAAGGTATTTTATTTAATTATTATAAAAATAACGTCTTTCATAGTATGTTATTGCATTGTTACTTAAATTCCTTAATTCTGTTATTTACATGTCTACAAAAAAATGCATTGATGTTACTATTAATGACTTTAGAAGAGGACCGGCCATCTTAGTAATGTTAGTGCAAATGCAAATGTGTTGATGTTTCTAAATGCCGTGCCGTCGCCGCCGTAACTTCTTGATTTGTTAGAAACGTACTGAGGTAAAATGTTATCGGGGTCAGCACCGGAAGCACAGCTAGTAGATACCTAATACATATATTATTTTATTCTTATAATATAATACATATACTTATCTACTTTTTTCTTTTGTTGCTGAAAATTGTGTGAATATTATACCAGTCAATGTGAGCAACGTGTGATCACGTTGAGTAGTGTAATAGTGACAACAAATGAACGATCCGACTTTGAAACCCTCATGCACAGATACACTCTCTTTGTGATAATTTAGATTTGCCTAATTGTATATAATAATAAATATATTAAATAAAAATTAATTAGAAGTTAAATATAGCAACTATTATTACTTACTTAATTTGCTGTCTAGATAAGGTATTTTTTGTTACCTGTTATTTAAAAACAAATATAGATATCACATGAAAATATAAATGCTACAAAATATTCAAAAATTGGTCTTCTATTTCTTAATAAATTTAACACTTAACTTTACCTACATAATTATCTACCTACCTGTGTATAACTGACAAAAAAGTGAGTAATAAAAACGTTTTGTACAACACTGCCATATTGTAGATAGATTAATGTTAATGAATTTAAGAATTCGTACACAATAAAATGACTTAAAAAGTTGCATTTGTTTTTAATTTCAACTCACAATAACAAACTTACCATAGGAGTATAGGACCTCTTGCCAATTACTAAAAATTCTGGCAAGATAGAACTAACTTATTTAACAATGGGACCGGATGGAACACCGTAGACTCCGCGGATTCAAGGATTACAATTTTTATTGTGCTTATGGGTACAAAACTGACCGGTCTACATTGTCCTCTCATATCTATTAATATTGTAGTATGATAATATTGTAGAAACAATCACTTTTTTAAAAGAGTAACCATGGAGTTTCTTGCCGGTTCTTCTCCATAGGAAACGACCAATTGGAACCGTGCGCTAGCTTCTGACGTTTTATAAGTGCCCATGTAAACTTATGCAAAATAAACGAGTTTGAGTTTTAATGGGACCAATATTCTGACATAAGAAAAACAATTAAGAAAGATAGAGACAGCTCATCTACCGAAGGTTTTGTACTTTTATTGGAATAATCATATTATTAGTTTTGGAAGTTGAATAAGTATCTATCTACTAATTTTTTATGACCACAAAACTCAGATTGTTCGTAAAAGGTTTTTCTTTGCTTCTTTCTAGAAATAATAAATGTGCATACAAGTAGAGAAACTTTTTCATTGCAGAGTACTCCCGTTACAAATTTCCACGTGCACCAAACGACGTGTATACACTTACGAAGAAATACTTTCTCTGAAAATTTATTTATTTATTTATTTTGATAAAATGGCGACTTAATTTTGTTTATCTTCAACTGAAGACAATTTTCTAAAGTTGCCTTAAATTTTAGTCAGGCTACCTCAAGCATTATTTACCTCACAATATCTGGTGGCGTTGTATCAAATAAATTGTCACTTATAATACCACAAGAGCTTCAAAATTATCGGATATTTCCCGATAGGTTCGTTGCAAACAAATGAAGGAGTCAAGTTTTTCAGGTTAAAAAATCACGAGCGCGAAGCGCGAGTGATTTTTCCTGAAAAACTTGACGACTTTATTTGTTTGCAGGGAACCTTGAGGGAAATGCCAGATAATTTTGAAGCTCGTGTGGTATTCGGGGGATTATTTTTCCGTCCCAAATGTCGGCCAATAGAATCTCCAATTTTCACAATTGAATTCAACCTGTCAGTTTGACGTCACGTGGTACAACGAGAAAATTTTCAAAAAATTATCAGTATAATACCATGTAGGTTGTACCACGTGACGTCGAATGGTGCAATTCTATTGGTCGATATTTGGGTCGGAAAAATAATCTTCAAAACTTAAATTCGATTAGTTTTTTCACAAACAACACAAATTATATTTTTTTCCCGCGCTTAACATTTTCAAGTGAAGGAGAAGTAAAGTTATGAAACCGCTAAACGAACTCGCCTATTGAGGGTTCCGTACAAAACTTCCGTGGAATTTTTCAAAAATGGCTTTTTGTTTTCAGATTTATTCCTATAACTGTGCTATATGATCTTGCTCTATCACAAATCTATACTTAATATTATAAAGCTGAAGAGTTTGTTTATTTGTCTATTTGATTGAACTCGCTAATCTCAGGAACTACCGGCCTGATTTGAAAAATTCTCTTTGTGTAGGATAGATGTTTTATAAACATAATACATGGCCTTATCCAAATAAGTACAATATTCATTTTAACTATTTTTTTTAAACATAATTGCCTTTTACATCATTTAATTTTAATAAATATCTTAGGAGACATCATAGTTTTAAAATAACGCCGTAGTAAAATACTCGTAGTAATGAGTTGTACACGCACGGCCACAGCCGTCGCGCCGGCCGCCGCGGCTGTTGGCTATCACTGCGACTCTATTAGGCGGACCCACTGCTCATTCAACTTATGAATTGCCTGTGACTATTTTTTTTTTTTGTAGAAAGATAGCTTGTGCTCGATGCTATGTATCCCAGCGGCTGGAATTAAAAAAAAAATGTGGCATTTAATACACCTTCGGTCGGTGATTGGTGCTTTAGGAAAAATTATTTGATCATATGGGATTAATGCATTCATAGATCTCATGTAGAGACCCTAAGAGACATAAAAAGCTGTTATAATAATAAAAAAATAATAATAATAATAAAATATGCTATAAAAATATGGGTAGAATTACTTTCAAGTTTGCTGGTGACTTAACATAGCCAGTTTTAGTTAAGAGAACTAGAGCTGACATTGGTGAGTCTTGCAACTCTATTAGGTGGAGACACCGCTCATTCAACTTTTGAATCGCCTGACTACTATTTTGTAGAAAGATAGATAGATGGATAGTTAGATAGCGTGTGCTTAATCCGTAAAAATGGCCCTATGGGAAAAATTTGCAAGGTAACAGTTAGTTATATTTAGGGGTATTAGAGCTGACATTCTTCAGTCTTGCGTTGAGAGCATATTTGGGCGGAGGTCCAAATTTGCCTTCAAAGTTACTTTTATTAATATAAGCGATGGGGAAGTACCTTATTCTGAAAATGAAAACAAAATCGAAATTGTACGTGATTTAGGTGAGAAACTTACCAGCATTGAAGATTTAATCTCCAAAGTTTATCCAGATTAGTCCAAATAGAAAATAAAGACTACTAGCGGATGTATCGAAGGGCTATTCTCGGTTAGAAATAGTAGCGAAGAGGTAAGCATCAACTACATTTCGATTGAAAATATAATGGATCAAGAAGATGCGATACATCACCCTCAAGAATTCCTGAATTCACTAACTCCAAGTGGCCTTCCCCCAATTTCGTTGAAATTAAAATGGTTAAACCAATTATTTTATTCCAAAAACTGAGCGAACCAGACTCGGTGTTACGGCAATAACGCGACGTGATCAGTGCCACAGTTTTGACTGGTCCAGTAGGGTAAATGGTAATATCGTGATGTATCATAAACAGCCTCTTAATGTACTTGCATTTTACAAATATTTCCAATTTCAACGCAAACGAAGTCGTTGACAGAGCTATTAATTATAATTAAAAAAAAAAAAAAACAATAAAAAAGCCCAATAGAAAAATTTCGAATTCTGCGCGAACGAAGTCACGAGCAAAAGCTAATATAGGAATAAATCTGAAAACTGTAAGTTTGTGTTGGAGCAAGGTTGCCAATATTCGAGGGACTAAATAAGTCTTTAACCCGAGGTAAACACTGTGCTTTTCATTACGAATAAAAGGAAAATAAAAATAAAACCTGAGTCAAAGGTCTTCGTATGATTTTTTTTTCTCGTTGAATCCTTAACTGAATCTGATTATTGTGTAATTACAAAATGTTTCTCTCTCTGTGGTCAATCGGCTATTCAGCCACCATTTTTCATTTTTATCAGTGAAAAATGGTAAATATTTCTCGTATCTATGTTAGTTTTATAGAATTAAAGAATATAATTGAAAGTAATTTAAAAAAATATAGATTATCTCTTAATTTCAATTTTACATCGCGCTGTAATTGACTGACTGTATAGAAAGTTGAGACATAGATCAATAGAAATGCGAAGATAGAACTAGTTTTTTTTTTAATAATTTGACAGCTGTCAGTTGAAAGTGATTCTCCCTAGGGATGAAAAGTATTACTTTCAACCCGCTCCTCAGGCAACTTCAGACCTACTTTCAGCGTATGAGTAATGAAATAGTACATTGTTACCCTAGGGGTGAAAGTAACTTATTTAGTCCCGAGAAGAAGTTTGGCGTCCGAGCGAAGCGAGGTCGCTAATATTCGAGGGACTAAATAAGCCTTTCACCCGAGGTAAACACTGTGCTTTTCATTACGAATAAAAGGAAAATAAAAATAAAAACCTGAGTCGTCGTCAAAGGTCGTCGTATGATTTTAGGTAGGTATGTTTCTTTTGATTTAGACCGTAAAAAGTTTCCGACTACTGCTTTAACTTCTTCTCTTAGGTATCAGGCGTTGAATCCTTAACTGAATCTGATTATTGTGTAATTACAAAATTTCTTACATCAAAAATTTAGTAAAGTATTTCAATTTTACATCGCGCTGTAAATAACTGGCTGTATAGAAAGTTGAGACATAAATCAATAGAAATGGGAAGATAGAACTAGTTTTTTTTTAAATAATTGGCAGCTGTCAGTTGAAAGTGATTCTCCCTAGGGTATTACTTTCAACCCGCTCCTCAGGCAACTTTAGACCTACTTTCAGCGTATGAGTAATGAAAAATAATTTATTTTTTTATTTCAAAAACTGAATCTTTTTTATAAAAAAGATGTTACGTAAGCAACATTCCTTTATCGTCAACCATGACGAATCGACGAATCGAGGGCCATGGTTTATTCTAAATGACCTTCTTTTTTTTTTTTGGTGGTGGGTAAAATCATCCAATGACATCTCCCGCCCTTGGGCGTGTATATTAGATAGTGTCAGACTCTTGCTGACTAAAAACCCACCCCGTTCCTTCGTGGCCTTAGATACCAGGGCCGGGCTTTCCTTTCGGAAGCAAACCCTTGGACCCAGTAGGCTTCGACCCTGCCTGCCTATTCTAAATGACCTGACAATTCCATCAATAGCCGATACCGATTTCTCGCCTTGTTAAAAGGATCCGGTGGTAGTTCTTTGTCTTTCAGCGTTCCCACGTCTTTTCCAGACACGAATACGTCGGTTGTCTGGAAAAGTGCTAATTCTGGACTCGTCAACGAAGAGACAATTCCGCCAAATGTTTTCCTCGTCGTTTTCTTCATTTTGGCGGAGTCTAGCCCACTGCAATCTGCGTCGCTGTCGTTGCTGTGAGTTCAGGGGTGCTCGTCAGGATCTCCTCGCTCGTAATCCAACCTGGCGTAAGCAATTGTAAGGTCTGCCTGGTGTAAGGTTTCCGATTTCGAAATTCTCTGTTGCCCCAGCAGGCATTGGCCCTGCTGGGCCCCTACGGTTTTGCTTATATCTGTTTGAGGCATGCGTGGAATTGTGGAACCCTACACGCCCTCGAAGACTTGGACTACGTCCTTACCACACGGAAGAGTGATGCACTTGTAGTTCCTAAGCCCATGTCTTCGGTAGCCGGGAATCGCCCTACTACTCCCGACGCTCAGGGCATCTCTTGTCGCGGCGGCTGGGGAATAAAGATTTCCGTTCTTTTATGCTTGCGGCCATCTACTTCGCTAGCATTATTGCTAAAGGAGGCGACCGCAACTCATTCCCTCTCACTCCGGACCATGACCTAACTCAGGGTCCGGCACGATAGATCCCAGCTGCCTATCGCCTTCACGAAGAAACGGTGGTACTACACCCAAATGTGGCGCACCTACACCGTATGCTTCACCGTGTTCTCCAGGTGATACCAACAATAACATCTGGGCGTTTCTTTCGATTGAATCCGAGACAACAACCTCCCAGCCTTAAAAACCTCTCGATTAAAATAAACATTCAATTCATCTATATAAACTATGGGCTTTTCACCAGATCGACTAGATCCAGTGCAATGAATCATCAAAAGTTTCTCTGCATGTGATGCACTTAGTCTCTTTTTCTCGATCTTTTTGAGAAAGCCTTTTAATATTTTTCTTTGTTTTCAAGGTCTTTTTGAATTCTTGCAGTTGCGGATAATGCATAACTAGTAGAGAGTACTGGTGATATTTAAATGCTTCTTTCAATTTATTTTCACCCTATTCTTTCCTCTTTTACTCATACTTTCTTTAAATTTTGGCATATTTTAAGTCTTTCTACAACAAAAGTAACAAAATTTTAACGTATTTTCAGAAAATAAGCAAAATTACAATACAATTGCTGTTTCTTCAGTAGTTATTGTGTGTATACAAGAGTGCAAAGTTACTTTTTAACCTTGTGCTCAATTTTGATGACCGATCAAGCTAAGGATTATAAAATTGAATCACGCTGCGCGCGTGGATTGATTAAAAAATTATAATCCTGAGTGTCAGCAAGAGAATCAAAAGAGAGCGAGGTGAAAAATCTTGGCACTCGAGTGCAACACGTAACTTTTCATCCCACATCAGCGACGAAATGACTAAATGCAAAAAAAAACATATGGGGCATTGCGTGAAAAGTGTCCCCACCAGCCAACAGATTGGAAATAAGTGTCATTAGAAGCGTCTAGTTGAATAGAGTTTTTTCTATTATGGCGGCATAGCTCAAAAGTATGGGATTTAGTTTTTGAAAAACATTATATTTTACCCTAAGGTGACCTTTTTTTTCCGGGTGGAAATCCTTTTGGAACCTCCACCCTAGGTGGAGAGGTCTGTCAAACTCTTTTTAAGGATGAAAATAAAGACAAAAATACTTTTTGATTTTGGACAGGCACTGATGACGAGATGGTTTGGCTGGTGCTTAAAAGAGACCTTAACCTGCTTAAAAAGGGCGACGGAAAAATCGTTTTTTTTTTTTGGGCTGGAGTTTTTGAGCGAAATTCAAGTTCCGGGTCAGTTATAATGTATGACTGGTTTGTTTTGTATTCGCACATTGATTCCTAGTGAATATTGATATATAAAATTGATGTAGTTTTGTATCTCAAGTGTCTACACAACTGGACAATAATATGTGGAATCATCGAAACAGGTGCAATTTCGGTAAAATGGAGTTGAATATTTTTTGATAGACTTGAGTAAAATGTAACGCGTATTCTACTTACATCTGCCAAAAACTACAAAAACATTTGCGTGTGTTATATCCGTATTCTAATATCATTACGAAAGTCGCTATAGCATGCAAGAAAACATGATAAATTGGACGATGACTAGGCAATATGATTGACAGACTATAGCCTGCCTAAGGCACACGGGTAAATAGAAAATCTCTTTATGTACTCTGTGGTTGTACACAGTGATGCCAGATTTGGGGGAATCCCCCTAAGTCTGTGGGTTTTTTTATTGGAGGAACAATTTTTAGGGGAAACGTGAAGGTAAAAAAACTGAGTTTGGAGGAAATTGGAGGATTTTTAAGAATAAAACTAATTGTTTTTTTTCATAACAAAATAATGTTTGATTAAATTTATAATAATTGAACGCAATCAAAATATGTAGTAACTAATTTGTAAAAGCTAGCACACACACTAAGAGCGCATTGATGTGCGATGATTTCCGATTGTCTTCGAAATTACCGTGCCAATTCGCTCCGCTACGCGCATCCTTCGTTTCAGCGTCTCGGTAAGAGTACCGCTCGCTTGTTATGAACTGACACAGTCATGTCACCCACCATTATCGTCTGCTAAAAAGTAATGTATATCAGATTTTAGTTTTTTGTGCCTTGGTGTTTGAAAATACTTTTACTGGCTTTTGACTTGACCTGTCTGCGAGTCTCGCGGTGAACGGCGGATGTGGCGTTACAAGTCAGCAGATTGGGATGAGATGCGGCACTTCTTTGCGTCTTACCCTTGGCAGCAGGTTTGCTTCTCTTCTGAAACTCCGTCGAGCTGTGCAGATGCCGTATCCGATGTGATACGTCAAGCTATGGAGTATTCCATCCCTTATAGCGACATACCCACCGGTGGCTCAGTTCACCCATGGTTCAACGCCGATTGCATTCAGGCTGAAGAGCGTAAGCATTCGACGTTTCTCACCTAGGTTGATGCTCGTGACCGCAAATCTCCGGATCTGAGTTCAAAGAAGAGAGCCTTCAATCAAGCTGCCAAGTCATACAAAAAGGCACTAAGGAAGGCTCATCTTTAACCACATTACCCATTTTGGCACAAAGCTCTCTGCACAGCCATCTGGTAGCAGAGCTTTTTGGTCCCTTGCCAAGTCGGTCGAAGCGAACTTCTGTCGGCCCACACTGCCTCCGCTGGTTAAGCCTGATGGAACACTGGCTCATACCGCGAGAGAGAAAGCAGGTCTCTTTGCATCTCCCTTCGCCCATAATTCTCGTCTTGACACTTGTGGTGCTACTCCACCGACTCTGCCTTTCTGTGACACCTCGATGCCCGAGATTCGCATAAGGAACAAAGAAGTTCTGAGAGCACTGTTTCGTCTAGACGTGAATAAAGCTAGTGGACCAGATGGTATTCCAGCGATAGTTCTTAAGGCTTGTGCGGCCGAGTTGTCTCCTGTATTGACTCGCTTGTATCGCCTCTCATTTAGGACTGGCATAGTGCCCAAGTCCTGGAAACTTGCCAATGTACAACCCGTGCCCAAAAAGGGCAGTCGTGGCGATCCTACCAACTATCGGCCGATTTCGGTAACCTCCATACTCTGCAAGATTATGGAACGTGTATTGAACTCGCGCCTCATGGCATACCTGGAAGATACGATCTCCTCAGTGACCGACAGTACGGGTTTCGCCGCAATCGATATACTGGGGACCTACTAGTTTATGCCACCCACTTGTGGGGCGAGGCCCTCGAGAAGAATGGGAAAGCAATTGCGGTTTCTCTAGACGTCTCGAAGGCCTTCGACAGGGTATGGCACGCTCGCCTTTTGAGTAAGCTTCTAGCGTACGGCATTTCCCCTGGCCTGATTAGTTGGGCAAAAGACTTTCTGAGTGTACGGTCCCTCCGAGTTGTTGTCGACGGATGCTCATCAGAGCCCATGATGCCTAATGCCGGAGTTCCTCAGGGGTCTGTTCTCTCTTCAACTCTCTTCCTCCTGCATATCAACGATCTGCTGCTACCCGGTATCTATGGGTATGCAGATGATAGCACAGTTGTAGACAGATACCTGCTAACTCCTCGGGCTAGTAAAGAGCTAGTCTGGTCTGAAAGGGAGGCTATGGTGGAGCGGACGAATGCTTCACTTCAGGCAGTCTCCAAGTGGGGCGAAGCCAATCTGGTGGTATTCAACGCCGTCAAAACACACACCAGGTCCGGACTAAGCATTTTGCCTCGTCGTTTATACCGCGTACATTGAGGGACTGGAACAATTTGCCTGCTGCGGTTTTCCCGTCCAATTATAATTTAGGCGTCTTCAAGGCTAGAGTGAATAGGCTCCTATTAAACTAGTGCACTTTACCATCAACGATTGCATCACTGCTTACCATCAGGTAGGACTGCAGTCAAGTGCTAGTTTAGAAAAATTAAAAAAAAAAAGTAATTGCACCAACAAAACAAAAAAGTGTACAAAACTTGAGACGACGCGAGTGAATATTCGATACTAATTCAGAAATGGAAACTATTGCTGAAATTGTATAAAACTGTATTTTTTAAATTCGTTTCAATAAAAACAAAAGTATTTCGCCATTTGTGGGGGATTTCTTCATAATCTGAATTATAAGGGGCGATTTTTGGGATGGTTTGAGGGAACTCGAGACGGTCGTCTGGCAACACTGTACATACATTCCCGTTCGTTCGTCGTTCGTCGTGCAGCTAATTTAGCTGTCAACGTAGCGGGAATTGAAACATTGAACTGGGCACTTCCAAAAATAATAATTTAATCGATGAAAAAATAATTACCGTAAAATCAATTTACGCGACATAAAATGTTTGAGTGGGCTTACAGTGGTGCCAATAAAGCTGTCCCTAGAAATGTGGGTCCCGAATGTGCCTACTTTTTATCAACTAAAAGGCAAATAATAGAAACCATAATCGTGGTTACGACTTGTGTATATATTTTAGTAAGTATGCAGCATATAATGTAGCTTAAATTATATCTTATTTCTTTCATGATTTTAAGTGCACTGTTTACATAAATCTTATTGATCTAGGCTATCTTCTAACGAGCGTAATTAAATTAGTGCGACCCTTTTTTTACACAATTTACATAAATATGTTGAATATAATTAGCAGTGTCTTTGAAAATTGTTACAGATTAAGATAATTCCAAGATTAAGTATACCAGAAGCTACTAATTATGTAAAAAGTGATAGAGGGGGTAAAAGATTATTAGTAATACTTTTAGCCCTGCTGTGGGGCATGGAAATTGGTTTTAAATTTGCTTCACGCACTGTAATATATTTGTTAAACCCTTGCCATGTCACAACACTGATACAAGTAAGTATATTAAAACTGTTACTTCTCAAGCCAATTAATATTAAAATATTACTTCTTTTGTGTTAGAGTAATAATTATTTTACCTTCTTTATCTTCTTATCAACTAAAAAATATTTCACATGTACAAAACCAGGAAAAGCTTAATTATTCTGTTAAAATAGATTTGGCTATGTTGTAAATTTTCATGTTCAATCTCAATATAATAATATATTTCAGTGATATAATTTATTTAGCAAACATTACATTTACATTTTAATAGCATTAAACAATAACAAACCATCTATAATTTAAACCGTTAAGCCCCAAGACGACACCGGTGTGCGCACACCTATTGTCTTTCTATTATGTCTCTAATTACGGTATTCAAACACTGGGATATACTTGCTTTTTGCACAATAACATATTATTACTGTTTTAGATCTATCTGCTGGCAGCGCCTCCAAGCAAAACCGTAACAGCTTTATTTCGCATTCATTTGAACTTATTAAATGGACCTTTGTTAGCATTTCTATTCCCTGAAACTGCTTCAAGGAAGGTAATACGGCTACCATTTCTCAATACCATAACTACCTCACGGATTATGACCACTGTTGCCTTTACAAATGGATGAATAATGAGCAAGAGCATTGCAAGTTTTGCTGCCCACCAGGGACATACCTACAATAACACTAGCATTCAAACTAGAACACAGCAATGGCATTATTAATCATTGCATTTTTTATTTGTATTGTTGTTTTTGCATAATATTGTATTCTGATATTAGATATTTGCCGAGGCTGCACTGTACTGGATTCAACATGGTATGATGTTTGTCATACCTTACTACCTTCTGAGGATTGGCGGTGAGTTAAATTTTATAAAAAGTTTACTTTCTGTATTTCATAATAATTTATCAACGTCTTCTTCTAGGTCCGTACAACATAGAACCTTTTTGGGATTTTAATTGGGCGATATTCAGCTATTGTCTAAATATGATATATCACTTTATTGTATTACAACTTATTGCAATCGTAAGTAAAAACTTCTGTAATTTAGTATTTGCTTTATAATTATGTAATATTCAAATGCAAGATAATAATCATAATTATGCGAAAAGAGCAATTACAACGGATAATAGATATGTGAAACTATTGAAACAGTTGCAATCTGGGTAAAATAAAACTGTCAATTTTATTGTATAAGGTACAATAAAATTGTCAGTCAGCAAAACTTGCTGAAAAGTCTGACTCGATAAATTTTCTGCTAAATACTGCAATTAGGTGTCCATTTATAAAATTTGGTAACCAGAACAAGAAGGCCTACCCTGGATTTTGGAGCTCAGAACCCTGACATCCCTTTGTTTTAAACTAATTAGTATGATTCAAGTTGTTACAAATCAAGTTTTTATTTATTTACAAATTTTAAACGAAGTTTATCATCTTTCACCTTCTTTTTTTCGTATGGGATATCATCTTATGTCACCTCCCACTCTTGGTGGAGCCAGAAATAAAATGTGTGACTAAAGTTCATTCAGTTACCCTTTGCCATCCAGGCTCACGGTAGATCTTTCAAATAATCCCGCAGCCCCGGCAGGCATCAGCCCCCTCAATCCTGCTGACATCTCATTTTGAGGCGCGTGGAACAATACGCGCCGTGGCGGGTCCACGGAGCGTGTTTGGTCATTAAGTACCGGACAGTGAGCTAACCATTCCTCGCAAATATCCACCGTATGTTTCTTCCTACCAAAATTAACACAGGAACCTCCCAAAACAACAGCGCCCGGTGACGACCTGTTTCAGGGGGAAAATGATGTCCTCATTCCCCCGCTGCCGCCATTGCGCTTCAAGTCATTGTTAGAGGCGCAACTGCGGCAGCGGGGGAATTACTGTCGCGATTACGGCTTCCCCATCTTTCACCATCTTGGGTTACAAAATAGATTTCTATACACTTCTCTTCTTCTTTCTTGTAATAATATATCTTGCGATTCGGCTAAATACACAACCGATGCAAACACAAAACAAAAAGAAAGTGTAGGTGTAAAGTCTTCAAGGCGCCTAAGTCAAATCAAATAGACCATTTACAGGCACTTTTCAATAGTCAAAACGTCGGTCAGTCAACAAAAATGAAGCTAAGTAGCACGTTCCAGAACATAGATCTCTATAGAGAAGAACGTACAAGAAACTACTACGTAAAATCAAGTCAACCTTTTAAGATTCACTAGATGTTTTTTCTTCTAAACATTTATCCTTGTGAATATGAACCTTTAAGGCCTAAAAGACTCGAAAGTATTTTGAAACACTTGTCATGCAGTAATATCCGACTCATGTAAATGTAAATGACCCTTAAAATTATTCGGAATTATGGATGCCGTATGCGGCAGCCGCCTGCGTTGGGAGTGATAAGGTCGTGGTGTCATTACCCGGGGTCTCGATCAGTGGCCAAAAGGAAGATTAGATCGAATTACCGCTCAATCTGATCCAATTTATTAAACTTAAAAGTCTGACACAGTACGCATGATTATTATCTTTCTGCCCTGTCCCGTTTTATTTGGGGTTGGCGCAATACGTTTTTTTCCTCCATTCTGTCCTGTCATCAGTCATGCTATCACTAACTCCTTTTTCTTTCATATCACTTTAACACAATCGATCACTCCTTTTTTTGACCTCCTCCTCCCCTTCCATCCGAGAGGGAATATACATGTGGATATGTAGATTCGTAACTCTTTTAAAACATGCGTATCATCCCACTCCTTTACATGGCCATACCAAGATAAACGCCTTGAAGCTGCAAAAAAATCAAACTTCTTCGTTCACGAAAAAAAAAGATACTAAAATTCTGAAATTTTTGAAGCAAGGTACTTAGCACAAGTATAGGAATAAATCTGAAAACTGTAAATTTTTAGTTATGTCACAAAAAAAAAAAACTTTTTGGGATTCGGTATAATCGTCGAGACTCGATTTGGGAATTGAAGTACAGTAAAACTCGTATAAGACGATTTTCCAGGGAGTCAACCAAAAACGCGTCTTAAGCGAGGAAGCGTATTTATGCGGGATGTAAAATAAGATCTTCAATTGATTGAATTTCGTACGGTGCCACATATTTTCATCAATGGAAGGATATCCAGGAAAACTGCAATATCCCTTTGAAGAAAGAAGACAACCGCAAAATATGATAATATGTGAGCGTATTAGGCGTATTAAACGGGATGACGAATCGTAACCGTTAAGAAAAAATGTGTCTCGAGTTGCAGAGGCTGGCGAAAATGGCTTATTATGCGAGAAATTCTATTAAGCGAGTTCTACTGTATTTAAACTAGTCAGTTTGTACGGAACCCTCAGTGTGTGAGTCCGACTCTCACTTGCCCAGTTTTTTTCTTCATAACGTCATACTTAGTCTTTTTTTCAGCTTTTAAACTAGTATTTTCTGATTCTACACACTGCCATTCCTTGAATTTTCTCTTCTTTTCTTTCAATACGTTTTGAACTTCTGTCGACCACTACAATGTATCCCTATCTATTGTGCCCTTTCCTCTCGTCTCCCAAAATATCTTTCGCAATTTGATACACCCAGCCATCTCATTCCAGCTTTCATTTATACTTTAATCATTAATGTCTTCCATCTCTATCATTTTGTCCACCACCCGCTCTCTGAACTTCTAAGCACAATCATTACTCTCCAACATATGCCATTTTAATTTAGGGGGCAGATGCTGTTTATTTTTCCTACATAGTATTTGGATCACTGATGTCATAACCAGCACTTTGCCGTCCTAGACGTGCTTTAAGTAGCTGCGCCGAACTAGCCAAGTCTGACACAGTACGCATAGATTAAATAGCTACCTAACCGGTGTTTTCATTTCATTCATTTCAAAATCTTACTATGAGCGCTGTAGGTACTTAATGTGTATATTGCAGTGAATTTTTTGGCGAGATTTTATCGAGTAACTTCAATGGCTGTTTTAATTATTCGAAAATTGATTTCTAGCGGATATTTTTATGTAAAATTGGTGTAGTTTCGAATCAAGTGTACGCAACTGGAATATGCAGAATCATTGAAGCAGGCGCAATCTCGGTAAAATGGACTTGTGAATGTTAATATGGTGTTGACTACCTCAGCGAAGCTTGCTGAGAAGGTTGACTTGATATATTTGCTGCCAAATAGGTACTACAAAAACATTAGAATGTATACGTCCATATTCTAATGGTAAACAAATTTACTATACATACGAAGACATGCCTTAACTTTTTGATTGGATAATACTTTCGCGAAGCTAGAGAAAAAAACGCAGTATACAACACGTGTTTACAATATTACCTAATAGTCAAGTAAATTAAACAAAACCTTAGATGAGGTATTTTTAGCAATATACAGTACCTAATGTATTCTATTGTAATTAGTACCTGTTTTGGTTCCCTTTCAGCCAGCGCAAGTTAACTTGAATCACATGCTCTGCCCGGCTATATTGGATCCGTTTGATGGGCCCTGGTATAGAGTAGCAGCAGTTGTTCATCAAGCACTGCTGTGTCCTTTGTTGTGCAAAGCATTTTGCCTAATCGCAGATTTCTGCCTTACGAAATTTCCGCCTACTAAAGTAAAGCCGCATATGAAGGATTCTCTTATGGACCGATGTACTGTTAAAAACCCAATTGACTGCCACCATGAGGACTAGTAGCTGTTGCAGCTGGAACAAAACAATTATGGCTGTAATCCCTCTCAGGGTAGGTAACACTATAATACAAATTGCCTTTTGAGTTGGAGAACAATATTTCATCGCGTCCATTTGGTTTTGGTGGTTAATATATTAATAAGGTAAGAATTATTATAGATTATTTATTGACTTTTGCAAAGATTTTTGTGATGTCATTATTGTTGGTATTAGGTCTATTTAACTGTAATGATTGGTACCAATAATCTCAACATAAAAACACGCCTTCGTTACTTTTAAGCAATGAATCTTGGGTTATATGTAATACCCAAAATGGCAGTAAATACATGTGGGTCAATTCACGATAGAAATATATATGTAAGTATGTTAAAATACGTAGCTAATGATATTGTAACAATTATTTACTTGATTGCAAAAATTTATCAATGTGTATTTGGGTGTGTTAGATACACGGACCGAAAACGCTCAATGTGAAAAAAAAAAACCCAAAACGTGTTATAATCATTTCTTTCAAAGAGAAATTCGTATTAGGCAATTCATTTGACCCCAATATAATTTAAAGAGCCGCTATTCAGTCTAATTAGAAATATGCACAATGGTAATATGTTATGCATAACAAAATTATTATTGTTATGAATTTCCGCAAAGTAACGCTTAATTCCAGTTAATGAATAACTATATAATTATCCTTTTTTTCGTAATGTCAAAAAGTCATTCCCAGTTATTGTTGGTCTACTGGTGATCATATAACCTCGGAAAATTTTCTCACTAAGTTGCTGGCAATCCGTAAGAGGTTGATCATGATCATATCAGGTCAGTTATTCAGTAACGCTCTGCGTTCATGAGCTTCGTGCTCTATGACTGATCTTCATTAATTACTACGGAGTACGTTATGGCTGTTTTTTCACACGTGTATTTTTTATTTGGACTTTAGCTGATAATAACCAATAGTTTCAGCTATATACGATACATTATGATATTAGACCCAGATATAAACAATTGATTTAATTCATAAATTGTATTAATTAATTTAATAGTTAATTGGTTTACCGCGATGTACGACCTAGTCCTACCAAAGATCTTATTTCCGTGTTTGTGTGTGTTAGATTACAAGCCTTACTTTTTAGGTATAAGAATATATTCTATTAGTTTTAAATTTTTATTTTCAAAGAACTAGATATAAAAGCTCTATTAATATATATTGTTAAAAAATATTTAGATTAGGAATTTTAAATCATAGCCCGCATAATGCGCTGTTGGCCTAGAAATTTCTGTACCCCTTAATATGGCCTTTTGAAATATTATTAAAATGAAACTACTCGTACTAAAACCATTGGCGGTACTTACCATGGAAAAAGTTACCGCCACTCTTTATGTAATTTTTTATGTGCTGTCTGACTAAAGGGTGGGCCAGACGGATGCAAACTAGCGTTCCATCCAATTCCAACCAAGGTCGCCTCGGTTGGAGCTCGATTTTAGAGTTTGGTTTGTGTTGCGGCTACCAATGTAGCCGTGTCACGTGTTGGCGCGTGGTTTATATCCATATATAAGGTCACTGGTAATTAAAAAAAAAAACCTGCTGGTCAATACAGTTTTGTTCGCCTAATTGGTCAAAATGTACCTACTGAACTTGGCTGATTTTTTTCGCGATTTCAGGTTTGGTCCCATAGTAAAAGTTATTTGTTATCATGACTACAATCACGTGTTTAAGTATCGTTCACTAATTACCAGTTACCTTATATAATGTGCTAGATTAGATTAGACCTTAGTATTTTTATGTAAAGAATCTATGTACAACATTTCATAACTGTATCATGAAAAATCACAAAGTTATAAACTTGTTGTTCACTCAAACACATGGTCACCGTGCCAGGTGATTGAGGGATTGTTTTACACCCGTACCCAGCTGTGCACTGGCGCCTAAAGCCCGCAATGGCCAGCCGTTACCTGGTTTGTGCTTAGTATCGGTGGTGTCCAACTTGTGACCTTTTTTAAATATGTTTGGGAAAAAATATAACTTAGCGTAAAAAACATTATTAAATATAAAAGGAATCGATTCAGTTACTGATTCCTAACAAAATATATTCAGGTTTGCATATAGTAAATAATGTTGTATTGTTTTTTATCCCCGAAGATTACCAGTTTTACCCCCGCAGGGGTAATTACCCCCAGGTTAGGAACCAAAAAAAAGTTGGACCGTACGCAACACGTTCGCAAATCAGTTATTGTGGTTGGGAACACGCGCCTCCCAACCAAGGGCGTTGAAGGTCATGGTTTAAAACCACCGTCTACACGGTTTGAAACTAGCAAGGTCATCTTGGTTCGAGCTTGGTTTGTGTTGCGGCTACATGGCTGTAAACCACGCGCCAACACGTTCGATCGTTGAGAAAAAGCGCCTCCCAACTAAGGGTGTTGAAGGTCATGGATTACAACTTCTATTTACACGGACTGACACTAGCAAAGTCACCTTGGTTGGGACGTTAGTTTGCAACCGTCTGGTCAATCCTTAACATCCTTTCTGAACCAATTTTATTGAAGATGCCAACCAATTTTATATATAATAGAAAAAGGACATTGCCAATCTTTGTAAGGGAGTTGGACCAAGTGCTGTTCAGAATGAATACATATTGTATTTTGTTCCTCAGGCTAACACCAATCAGTAAACTAAAGTGGTCCACAAGCTTTACCTGGAGTCAAGAAAAAATAATGTTTTTTTTATGAATTATTTATTTAAGAGAAAATACTTAACAATTGTTTTCAGTGTAACTGATTACTGACTTAACCCCACACTAGGAATTATTCCTGTATCATAGATGTGCCCACAGACATGTAAACTCACATACACAAGACGCCCAGACCCGAAACCCCTATCTGTAGCCCATACAAATATTTGATCCGTGCGGGAAAAGAGCCCGTGACACGCAGCGCAGCAGTTAATCACTTAATCACTACGCCATTGTGCTATACTTTTTATGTATCAATAATATGTCATTTATCAAAAAGTTATTACATTAATAAATACAATGTCATGAATCGATTTATAATTTATGACTCAATTATAAATCAATTCAGGACAGTAAGGTGCAATGGAAATCCACAAATATAAAAGAGAACACCATGAACATTTATTTTAATAAAATTGACTATATGGCCAAGGGCTTGGCAAAAATGAAAACACGATATAAAATAGTTGGCTCGATAAAAAAAAAAATCGCGAATCTGACCCTAATTTACGATTTCAAACGTATTTATCTACGAGATTACGTTACGGAACTATTTGAAAGTTTTTATTTAGTTTTCCTGGGACCAATTTTTTTTAATATATTTTTTTAGTGTAGTGTTAATTAATGCTACGATACCACTGGAACTACTTTCATTCCTGGGCTGCACTTGGTCCAAACCCTGGCAATATCCTTTATTGGCACCATAAGAATTATGTCGAATTCACCTTAAATAAGCCAATCTACTTTTCTCGTTAACTCTATTGAATTGATGTAATATCAATAGAACAGTGCCTAGATCAGTGCGCGGTGTGCGAGTTGTTTTTACGTTATGGAGGGATGCTATAAGAGCCCGCGAAATTTTTCTACGTTGTTTTGCATTCTGTAGGTCAGCGTCAAGTTGTATATTGATTAAAATATGATTGACGACCGTAATACGTATTTATTTACGGAACTAGAATTTCCTGAAAAAGTCATTCAATAGAGTAAGACAAACTGAGAGAGTTATATTGAAAATTTGATTATAATTCCGCACAACTTGTCACTGACATGCAAAATGCAGGCGCGGGTTACCTTAAACACAACTCTCACTCTGCGTACTGTTTATGTTCATAATTTTTACATACCCACAATGTAACAATTAAGTATCTACTTTAATAGCCATCTCAAAAGAACCTTTTCTATATGTGACAAACAGTGGCGTAGCTACCACCGTATCTGCGGTATCAATTATCCCGGACCCCCGCGCTACAGGGGTCATTACGTAGTTAAAAATTCGCAACATGTTATCCACAACCGTCTCAAAGAGTAAACCAAGCAACTGTAAATAAACACCTTGTTTTTTTCTTACGGGGCCCCTGTGGGACTAACTACGCCACTGATGACAAAGAAGTGCAAAACCTGTCACTCTACCCGGTCAGTATTATGGTTTAATAATTTATGCATTTAGGTCGTAGTAGGGTGAAAATAATTTACGGTAGCCTTATAAATACTAATCACAATAATACTTATTAATATACCTAATCATTAATTATATCCATAAAACTAGATGCACCTAATAAGAACTTGAAGTGCCCACTGTAGCTTGCTTGTGTAGCAAACCTATTTCAATATACAATCACTACTTTACATTCGATGAAGATTTGGTAGAAAATAGATATTGCACTTAACTTTTTAAAAATTTTAGTCATTGTGCGAGATCTAAAGTAGAAGCGAAATAAGCTAATTATTAAGA
This sequence comes from Leucania comma, assembly GCA_958295575.1. Classification (NCBI taxonomy): domain Eukaryota; kingdom Metazoa; phylum Arthropoda; class Insecta; order Lepidoptera; family Noctuidae; genus Leucania; species Leucania comma. The sequence continues at coordinate 13,918,506 of OY282468.1, forward strand.
TTGTTACCAATTCCGCCGCAAATAAAGTGTAGGTTACCCTTTAATTCTGATCTGCTTAGTTTTAGCTCCATGCCATTAGTTTATCGCATAATCCTAACGACTATTTTACCCACAATGATTGAGCCGTTGAGGTTGTGAGTAGGTAATATAGGTGCCGGAGTAGATAATACGAAAAATGATCGCAGACTTATAATTAACTAGGGTTTTAGTTAAACAATTTAACTAAATACGTGGTTTTTTTTTATGGTAGGTAAAATCATCCAATTACGTGGTAATGAAATGATGTTAGGTACCAGTGGACTAGGAAAAAATTAGGTATCTAAGTAGGTAAGATAATATCTTATTTTACGAGCTACCTACATATAATATAGGCATATGCATAAACTGCTGTTTTTAAATCTGGAAAGTATCTAAGGACTATCTTACGGGTTTCTACGAGTAATTACGTTAAATCGAAAATCACAAGTAACTTTTTTTAACTTACAAACCTCTTTTTCTCTTGCTTTATTTTAATTGCTTGTTTATTTATTTAGGACTTAGCAGATAAATAGACGAGGAAAGTGATTTTATTTTATACTACGTATATGTGTAAAGTATGGTCATCAACTACTAAATGTACCTGGATAAGTTAAATTGTAATATTGTCACAGAAAATTACATAAAACTAGATGCACTGTACTAAGTTTTCACCAAATATTAAATTATACATTTTACGATAACAACTATGTTTTATGTTTAAATTTTCCGTTCTTTACGAAGTAAACAGAGAGTACCGATCGCAAAGGCAATAAACACAATCATACCCTAAATAAAAATTTAAGATGGCGTCTGTGTAATTTTTCATTGTGTTGTCGGTTTTTTGCTATGGTCATCAAGGTTTTCTTAATTAAAGTGGCTTCGAAATATTATAATACTGTTTATTTATCATATAATTTAATTTGTGAAGTTTTGTGTTTTTTTTTTTAAATAGTTGCCCACCGGTATCGGTTCCAGAGAGAGATCATCTTAACAATAAGAGCCGTGTCCAGTAGTACCACATTCTTTCTGAATCGAGCCTCCTAGCGAGAGCTTCGTGGCTTTTACGACCATTGGCTGATACGACTCTCTGTATAATAGTAATGATCGATACTTGATTTGCTTTTCTTTCTCGGCTTACACTAGAACCTCCACCTAGTGAAAACTGAGAGAGTCTTCATGCGGAACGGTTATGTTAACAATCATTGCAAGCTATTCGGTCTACCACCGGTAGGTGTAAGGTGTATCACCATTGTGTCAGCCTTATTGGCCACAATAGTCGATTCCAGTACAATGTGATCAAGATCATTATCAAGAATTGTGTCGAGCACACCTGTAGTGCCTATCTATGGCACTTCTACTATTTAAGAGCAAGTTTGTGTAATCCTAGCTACATGCACGTATTCTGTTGGCTAAACGAGAACAACTACAGGTTATGTGGCGAATTGATCCTCTCTTACGGTGACATGCCCGACAAATATCAACCGTGCCACCCTTAACAATAAATTTGCAATAGTTATTCATCATGACAACTTCATCCATAATTGCACAAGCAAAACGTTCGATTTTCCAAAAAAAAGTCACCGAAACTTAGCCAGGCTATAATGCACGTCAATTGATAGGTTGGGCCCATAAAGGCCGTGCCCGGGAAAACCGTCCGTGAAATTTCTTAGTCTACCATACCTCCCTTTCCTTCAATTCTCGATAGCTAAGGAAAGCGGGGTGAACCCTTATCAATCGCCACTACATGAGACTGTATATCTCGAGGTTGTGGAGGCATCTGAAAATTCTCTGTTTTAACATTTCGGATACCTATAATAATCTCATCACCGACGATCCTAGGTAATGCATTCGATATGCATTTAGTTGGATATACAGTCAGCAGTTTAATGTGCCGCCCGCACACGTATTCAGGTGTCAAATTCCGTTAAGAGTTCAAGTACGCCGAAAGAGCAATCGTTGAAAAAAAAATCGCAATTTTTTTCATGAATTTCAAACCAGGTACTAAACTCTAAAATTAACCATTTTTTTTTATTATTTTAAATGAATGTGTTCAGGAAAAAAATGGTAACATTGCTCGAATGCACAATGTGTTCAGAACTATTACAACATGAAACAAAGATTTCGACAGAAGCTATTGTGGACGTTAGCGAGCTGCTCTTGGCAGATTAGGAGAGAAGGTACCTAAAAACCAAATATCTCGATTACTTTTTTAAATAGCTATAGGGTAATGTCAAGGCTTATTCGCTACAAGTGCGTTTATATTATTATAATAAGTAGGTAGTTGATTAGCTGTAGAAAAAAATATATATCGTATTATTTTATTAAGTTTGTAAATGAAATGACGCAAATTTCATAGAAATGCCTTAATGTGCGAATTCAAGTTTTATACTTAAGGCCTACCAGTGGCTGTGGTAACTGCACGGTGCGGGAGGGTGTTGAGGGCCGCTAGGCTATCTATAGTATTAAGCTGTCCTCCCTCCCCAGTGCTGCTATCTCAGGTACCGACTCAGTTAAGGCGAAAGCGCTAGATACCCCGCCTAGTTAATTTGTTTTGCGTTTTATCATAATAATTAAAATGATGTATTTAATAAGATTTTCACGTTTGCACGAAATAGCAATTTATTTCAATTCATGTAATTTGAACTTGGATTTAAATCTACGACTGAGCTGTAAATTGCTTAAAACGTAAGACAATTTGAATTGCGCGTGGGAGCCAGTTGTCGTTTCCCACCCAAGAATTACAAAATCATTTATACATCTGTTTGGTGATTTTCTCGAATCATGTAATCGAAAAAATCCTTACTCATAGGCTTTTAATTCCTTCTAATTTTATTATTTTCCTCGCCCCCTAATAATATCTACATTTGATTAACATACAATAAGATTAGACATATTTTAATCAAATCTTTGTTACTGTCTGTTCAACCGATTTTGATTATTGCGTTGGTTGGTGATATGATAAATGGCGGCTGCAGTAAATAGTTGGTATTGTAACCACTTGTTTTTGCTCTTAATGGGATCCTTATGCCTACGGAATAAAGTTAAAATCCCTTAAACGGACAGTAAAAAAGGTTTATTTAAAAGTTTAATCTTTGGAGTATATGTCCCAGCCTACCTCAGGGAATACTGTACTACATTACATTATCCCCATAGGGACTGTACGCTTTTGGTTCTTATGTAAGGTCTGTACTTCATCCCGTTAAGGTAGATAGTATTCAGTCTTAATTCCTTTTACAATTACTTCTGCCAGTAACTACCTACCTACATTTATTTTCGGCTTAAAATGTATCACCTCTTTATCCGTCAAAGGCATTGATTTATTCAAAACAGCGGAAGATAGGTGACACGCGTCTAGCGCGTGGACCGCTGAAATTGTGCCAATTGTCACGATTTCACATCGGTCGCGAGTCGACGATCACACACATTCGGCGGATAACGCTATTTCGCTCGCACAACACCGCCGGCTCTTATTTCTGTCCTTGCCTATCAGTGACTACAGGTAGTGTAGATGTGTGAGTTTCGAGTCTTAGCTGTTTTCTTATTGCGATGTTAGCGCGTGACGTATCTTCCCGTATAAATCAATGGTCAAAGGTCACCTGTGGCCTTTTTCCTTTACTGAGTACACACGGGCTATGTTAAAAGTAGATACGCTAGTTACAAACAATTAAGATATAACGAAACAAGTAATTAATTACACTTGCCTAATTGTGTTATTTACGAAATAGTGGACTTAGTAAGTGAGTAGGTTTAAACAGAACATTAGTTTTATTTTATGTAAATATAATGACCTCGATGCTCGAGGAAATGAACTAATTATAATTTAATAAGTAGCCCTATTTTATAGAGCAGGTAGGCACTTATAGGTCATTATTGAGTGCCTACCTTTGAATATTGTATACTACGGCTTGAAGCTGTGAAGTGATACGCAATAATCCTATTAGACTTGAAGTCATAACACTTTCATAAGAACTAGAGAAATCCCCGGTAACTATGCAAACGTAGACAACCATCGAATTGAAGCAACAAGCAAGTAGGTCGTAAGTCCAGTAGCTGCAGATTAAGTTAAGGTTGTTCTGTATTCTAACCCATGATTGGTTCAGCTGACGGCGCAAAGATCATGGAGCGTCCTATGCCAGAAATCAGCCAATAGCGGGCTGCTTAGATGACAGGACAAGCGCCCTCTCCCGGTTTTTCGTGTTGTTGAAATCGGGCCGCCGTGCGGTAACTTTCTTTTTGAGCGAGCTCCTCAATAAATCGATAAATCAAGGGACAAAGTGAGCATAACCGTGTTGTGTGATCAGTAACCAGCTTCAACAGTGCTGCTTCATCCAGAGTGCTTCGAGGAAGGCTGAAAAGGCGATAAAGGTAAGACGTTCTTGGCTTTGTCGTCTGTTATTCTGTTCCAAGATTGGGTAAGCTCAAACCGAGTTTCATACAGAACAACCACCAACACCAGCTATTTAATACAGTCCAACTTCTCTATACCACATTCTGGTCCATTCGAGACGGATTCTCATTTTCATCTCTCCAATAAGATTCAAATAGGAAAAACATTTGGCTAGCGCTAGACCTACGCGTCCAAAATGGCGGAGGTCTTAGAAATGAAACGAAAAACGTTAACATGCAGGAAAGAATATTTATTTGCAAAATTACAAAAGCTTTATGATTATTCCAAAAAGTTGGGAACAGAACCAGATATATTGCCAATGTTTACGGTATTAATGTCTGAAATGGAAAGTGTCCGTCTGAGATTTGAATCCACCATATTTGATTTGTTCGAAATAGAAGTACAATTAAAACCTACTAAAGTGAAAATGTCAACAAGTGAGCTTGAATCATTTGACGAAATGTATAATGCGTGCCAGTTAATCGCTAGTAAATATTCTAAATTGGAAAATGATTTCTTCCCTGCGATAGACAAACAGGATTTAGTAAAACCCGCGTTACCAAAGATATCATTATTTCAATTTGACGGTGAAACAGAAAATTGGATGACCTTTTATGACACGTTTTTATCATTAGTTCACAATCGAAATTTCACAGATATAGATAAGTTTCATTATTTACTCTCATGCGTAAAAGGCCCTGCCTTAAATATAGTTAAAAAACTGCCGATAACTGCCGCAAATTACGCATTAGCTTGGCAAAGCTTGATTGATAAATACCATGATCACAGAACACTAGCATGTAGGTATTTCGATAAAATGTTGAACTTTACACCGTTAACAAAAGATACCTCGTCGAATTTAACTTCATTTATAGAAACCTTTGATCATTCTCTTAAAGCGATTCAAGCATTAAATATTAAACACTTGGACGACTTTCTATTGTGTCATTTAGCATTACAAAGACTCGACCCTCATACGCGAAAATTATTCGAAGAAAGTCGGGATCAAAAGTTAATACCTACTTTCGAAGAACTTATGCAGTTTGTAAACAAACAAATTAAAGTTCTAGAACATTCGTTTATAAATGTGGCTACTAATAACCCGTCGAAGTCTAGTAATAACCATTCGCAAAATAAAAATCAGAGATCTTCGTCAAAGTCGATTCTTAATACGGCACGAACTCCGCAAAATATTAATAACCGTAATGCAAACTTAAGCTGTGTGATTTGTAAACAAAATCACATGATTTATCGATGTGATCAATTTCGTAAATTGTCCGTCGATGAAAGAATGAACCGTGTTCATTCACTAAAACTGTGTAATAATTGTCTTAAATCTGACCATCAATCGAATGCTTGTAAAAGCACAATGAGTTGTGGGGTCTGTGCAGAACCACATCATTATTTGTTGCATAAAGATAATACGTTATCAGATAGCGCGCGAACATCGTCCGTGACGGTGCAGTCTCCTTCGCTCGCACTAAACGCTGGTCGCTTCGTAAGTGACGTCACATGCACAAATACACAACAATCATTCATGAGTAATAACCTGTGTGAATATGAGGTAGTTCTAGGTACTACTCTCACTCATGTAATTGATTGTGTGGGTCAGTTTCACGATTGTCGAGCCGTTATAGATTCCGGGGCACAAAGTTCTTTTATAACAACTGAGTGTGCTCAAAAACTAGGATTAAAACGTAAAAAATGCCCTTTTACTATTCATGGGATCGGCGGAGGGGTAGTAAAAACTCAAGGAATGGTCACGTGTACATTGAAACCAAGACAGGCGTGTGGTCCGACGTTTCGAGTTAATTTAGTAGTTATTTCAAAGGTGTCCGCGGATATGCCTAATGTTTCATTTACTGAAAATGTCATTAGCGAATATAAAACTTATAAGTTGGCGGATCCATTGTTTTTCAAGCGTTCACGAATAGATATTTTGTTGGGGAATGACATCGTCCCAGATATAATTATTGATAAACCATTCGTAATTAGGGATGGTATTCCTAGTGTGATTAAAACAGTTTTTGGTGATGTAGTTAGCGGAAAATTATATCCGTTTAATAAATATAAATCGCAAAATCTTAATTTATCAGTTTCGTATGACGACGAACAGTCAATTGACAAAACATTACGTGATTTTTGGGAAGTTGAAGAGGTGCCGTGTACCCCGTCAACAAGTCCAATGGATCAACTAGCCGAGGAGATATTTTCTCATGAATATACGCGGGAGTCGAACGGCCAATACGTAGTTCCAATGCCGTTCGCGCCTAACCCCGCGCCATTGGGACAATCGCGTGCCGCGGCCGAGCGACGACTGATCTACTCGGAGCGTAAACTCGCACGTGTACCTGAGTTGAATAACAAATATAAGGAATTTATGCGTGAATATGAAAAGCTCGGTCATATGGAACTTTATCAGGGTGATCAGCCTAGTAAATACATTATTCCACATCACAGTATTTTGAGACCTAGTAGTACCTCAACTCCGTTGCGAGTAGTATTTGATACGTCTGCGAAAACCACCACAAGCGTCTCGTTGAATGATATTCTATTGGTCGGCCCTAAGCTGTATCCGGACATTGCGTCAATAATCTTGAAGTTTCGACTATTCGAATATTGTTTAGTGAGTGATGTTTGTAAAATGTATCGCGCTATTGCCTTAAGAAAAGAAGATCGCTGTTATCAACACATTTTATATCGGGAATCCCCTAACGATCCAATTAAATTATATGAATTAAAAACTGTAACCTACGGGCTCAGCTGTTCTCCATTCTTAGCTATTCGCACGCTGCTCCAGTTAGCGAAAGACGAGGGTGAACGTTTTCCCCTCGCTGCTCAGGTCCTCCGTGAGGGAATATACAGGGATGATATCTTATATTCATGCCAAACCTTTGAGCAAGCTAGCCTAGTCCAAGATCAACTAATAGGTATTTTTGAAAGTGCCAACTTTACGCTAAAAAAGTGGATGAGTAACAATGAGGAGTTGCTGCAACGCGTTCCGTCTGAAAATAGGGAAAATTCCGTAACGTTCGTTAAAGACGAAAACGACAGTTCTATTAAGGTCTTAGGACTTAAATGGACTCCAAAATCCGATCATTTTTTATTTTCAGTTAATTTATCGGACAACGAAACAACCAAGCGATCGGTACTAAAACTGCTAGCGTCGATTTACGATCCCGTGGGTTTTATCGCGCCATGCATTTTAGTAGCTAAGCAGATTATGCAAGATCTGTGGAAGCTAGGTATTGGTTGGGACGATAAGTTGCCAGATAACATTAAAAAATCGTGGCAGCACTTTATTTTTGAACTTCCGCGGTTAAGCGAGTTACGTGTCGAACGCCATATGCTGTTACCGGGCGAAACGACTTGTGATTTAATCGGATTTTGTGACGCTTCTTTACGAGGTTACGCAGCCTGCGTGTACGTCATCAGTCGTGACCAAAAGGGTAACGCAAAGGTTCGTCTAGTAACAGCGAAATCCAAAGTAGCACCAATAAAACCCGTAACAATCCCTCGGTTAGAATTAATGGGAGCGGTTGTATTAAGTAAATTAATAAAATTCGTTTGCGATACATTTGTTACTCGAATTAAAATTAACCAAATAACTGCAGTATCAGACTCGACAGTCGTACTGTCCTGGCTTCAAACGGAACCTTATAAATTAAAAACCTTTGTCAGTCATAGAGTTACTCAAATTATTGAAATCTTACCCCCTCATTTTTGGCGGCACGTTGGCAGCGAGAATAACCTAGCAGATATTTGTTCGCGTGGAGCGTCTCCGGCGCAACTGATAGACTGCACCCCACGTTGGCTACAGGGTGCCGATTGGATGTATCAAAATTACGTCGATTGGCCTCTGACGGTGTTTGTGAATGAAAGCAATCATAAACTACCGGAATTAAAAACTTCCACTAATTTGTTGCTGAATCACAATATTAGTGATCATATTATTGAAACTAAAATGGAATTTTGTGATAGAATCTTCGCACAATTTTCGTCATTTTCCAAATTGCAAAGATCTTTTGCTTGGATTTTAAGATTGACTCGCAAACAGGGTGATATACCCACCCATGCTAAATCACACGTGTTATCAACCCGTGAACTGAACGAGGCACGCGATAAATTAATAAAGCTAGTTCAGAATACTTACTTTGAAACGGAAATTAAAATGATAACAGATAAAAAATACGTACCATCGTTACGAAAATTATCTCCGTTCATTGATAGCGATGGGTTTCTCAGGGTAGGGGGTCGCATCGGTTATTCCGAACTTCCTTATAATGCTAGACACCCGCGACTTCTCCCTAAAAATAGTTTATTTACAAAACTATTGATTAAATATTTACATGAAAAATATTTACATGTTGGACCGCGAACCTTGCAAAGTGTTGTTAATGAAAACTTTTGGATATTATCGGCTCGTAGCGTTATTAGATCCGTGTTATCTAAATGTAAAACGTGCTTTAAATATAAACCATCGTTACTTCAGCCTGAAATGGCCCCGTTGCCAACAACTCGGTTGACACCTAATAAGGTATTTTCTAACGTCGGAGTTGACCTCGGAGGTCCATTCTTAATTAAAGAAAGCTTACGTCGTAATGCTAAAGTGACAAAAGCGTACTTGGCACTATTTGTCTGCTTTTCAACTAAAGCAGTACATCTCGAGGTGTTGTCTTCTCTCTCCGCTGATTGTTTTCTCGCATGCCTGGATAGATTTGTGGCTCGCAGAGGTCTGTGCGCTGTTCTCTATTCTGATTGTGGAACTAATTTTGTTGGCGCCAACAGACATCTGTCGGAGATACAAAAGTTCTGGCGTGAGAATCAAGATGACATTTCGGGTGGTTGCGCTAAACGGCAGGTTGATTGGAAATTTAATGTCCCCAGTGCTCCTCACATGGGTGGTCTCTGGGAAGCGGGCATTAAGTCAGCCAAATATCATCTAGTGCGGTGTGTAGGGGAAAAGTCCTTAACGTTTGAGGAACTTGCTACGATATTCTGTAAGGCAGAAGCCATAATGAATTCGCGCCCTTTGTGTCCGCTTCCTTCAAGTGACAACCCCAACGAATTTAACGTATTAACCGCCGGACACTTTCTAATTGGACGAAGTTTAGTCTCCATTCCTGAGTACGACGTGCGAGATATTGATATCAATAGGCTGTCACGGTGGCAGTATATCCAGAAGTGCTCCCAACTGTTCTGGAAACGTTGGAGTTATGAATATCTAAACACTTTACAACAGAAAGCCAAGTGGTTTATCTCTTCTTCTAATCCTAAAGTTGGAGATTTAGTAATAATTAAAACTGACAATGTTCCCTCTTGCACTTGGCCTCTCGGCAAGATTGAAAAGTTACATCCCGGTCCCGACTCAATAGTTAGGTGCGTGACACTGCGCACAGAAAAGGGTGTCTTACAGAGACCTATAAATAAACTTGCCCTATTACCTTACGCCAATTAATTTCAAATAAAACGTTTTTTATTTAATTTAGAGTATAATTTAAGATTAGTTATCAATGTCCTAGATAGTATAGTAATCTCATTTTTAGGAAACCATCACTATGGTTTCGGTAGGGGGTATGTTCTGTATTCTAACCCATGATTGGTTCAGCTGACGGCGCAAAGATCATGGAGCGTCCTATGCCAGAAATCAGCCAATAGCGGGCTGCTTAGATGACAGGACAAGCGCCCTCTCCCGGTTTTTCGTGTTGTTGAAATCGGGCCGCCGTGCGGTAACTTTCTTTTTGAGCGAGCTCCTCAATAAATCGATAAATCAAGGGACAAAGTGAGCATAACCGTGTTGTGTGATCAGTAACCAGCTTCAACAGTGCTGCTTCATCCAGAGTGCTTCGAGGAAGGCTGAAAAGGCGATAAAGGTAAGACGTTCTTGGCTTTGTCGTCTGTTATTCTGTTCCAAGATTGGGTAAGCTCAAACCGAGTTTCATACAGAACAACCACCAACACCAGCTATTTAATACAGTCCAACTTCTCTATACCACAAAGGTACTAGCATTTATTATTTAATAAATAAATACCAAGCGTGGCGTGTCGAGCCTGGAAAACTCGTTCGTATTTAGGTATTAATAAGTTACTGGTAAGCGGTTAAGTATACTCATCGATTTTTCGTTCGCATCGATTGCTGTTTGACCTTCAATGTTGATGTGGACACTTCAGTATCTACCTGCTGCACATTGATGGTCGTTAAAAAGACGGTAGGGCAGGTAGGTACATACTTAATTATACACTACGAACAGTCTGCCACTGTTTTAGTTATATGTCACTGGAATTTTGCTAAATACCCTGGGTTAAAATCGGAGTTTGCAATCATCTGGTGACATCACGTAGCTGCATAAGTACTACACATTTAAGATCTAAGTACATTATTCAAGCAAAATTATATTCGAATATTCTAACTAATATAATTTACTTCTCTGGTTTGATGTTAAATAAGTTTTGCTAAAAATGCTTTATTTGATAAAAACGGATTCTGCTACTGCAACGTTACCCAGCAGAAAAAACGATGTTTTAACAGATTTATTATTACAAAATGTTAGCTACATAATTAGTTGCCGAGACGAGGTAAATGTGTCCTTATTTATATCAGCAGGTCTAAAAAGGCCACTTTTGTAGAATCATATGAATCATATTTTTTTATACGGCAATATTTACAAGGAATATGATTCTGATAGCAGTGAATTGAGTATGATTCGACTAATTTGTGCAACCATTTTACGAACATTAGAAGAATTGCTTGTGATCTGCTAGGAATTCGGAATATGATTTGCTCTAGATGAATTGCATATGTGACGTTTTTAGGCCCGCAGTAATTTTTATGGTTGCGAAGATATTCAAGATCTTGCTGCTATAACGTTTGTGCGTTTGCTGTCTCTGAAATTGTTTAGTTCATATTATTTTTTATATACGGCTTCCTAAGAATTAGTTGTAGGTAATTTGTAGTGCAATAAAAAAAAAATGATTAATGCACCGTTTAGAATGTATTTACTTAAATAAATAGAAATAATCTTCTTTAATATGTCCTAGCATTACGAGTAAGAGTTTCCTGCAGAGATTTTTTGAAATGTCATTAGTAAGTCCTGTAAGTAATAAATAAGTTATCACGTAATTTAATTCAGTTCGGGCCAGGATGCGCACCGAAGTTTTTGGTCAAACGTGTTTCCTAAGGATTTATTAATTGAATGTATAACTAATTCTGAACGCACGTTCTAGATTATTATCCGTTTGATTGTTTTAGTATTATTAGTATGAACTATCTTCCTATCATTCCTACAGAATCTTTAATCTGGACCTGTTGTCTCTAGCTAGATATCTTGAAAGGATTTATTTTTTATTTATGTAATATGCCTAACTAAATTGGTTTAAACTTATATTTAAAGTTATATTTCACACCTTCCGAATTGTACGAAATATGAAATTAATTTAGTATTTGTTATATTCTGATCCTACAAGAAGCTTATTTAGTAGGTTATTTAAAATTTTAAATGTCTTAACACCCCAAAAGCTGGGGAGGTTTTAATTCGTTACAATCTTTGTTACTGTACCTACTTTGCGTAATGACAGACTGATGTCTTGTTAGTTTTTTAATAATATTTACGGACAGCGCAGCGTCATCAACTGGTTACCCCCCCCCCCCCCCTTTAAGGTATTTTATTGTGAGAGGGGTACCCAATTGATACAGCTGTCTGTACTATAATTTTATTCACAAAAGTATGTACCTACCTACATTTAAACCTCTTTTTTGTTACGTACGATGTATCCAAGAACAACAGAAATGTGAAGAGTGGAAAATAAACTGCCACTGGGGGGAAGTTACATGATGTTATAAATCTCTATTGAGGATTTGATCTTTATTATCAATTATCGCTATTGATCACTGTCCAGATTGTTAAATTTTACGAAAGTGTTCTGGAATCTGAATTTCTGGATTCGTTATTATAATTGTTTTAAATACTTTCTTGCTTCCCGCCACGGATCAACTTCAATTTCCATCCCAGGTGTATCTATGATAACCATTATATAGTTTCTTGAATTTGTAAATTGCTTATTTGCTATCTATTTTTAATTATATTAAGTATCTACGTCAAGTTATACTGGGGCTCGGAATCTGACGCAGCTGTGAACAAATGTTTGTTAAACTTGCCCATCTCATTATTGCTCAATAGAATGAGTTCCCATCACACTAATGTTTCGTGTACGCGTGATTATGTTGGATGTTGCTGTAGCAAAGGGTAAAAGGCAAAATAATCTATTAACATATGTTGTTTTGTTGCAATCTTCAAACACGTTTTATAACACTAAACGAAACTTAGAAAGTTGTGCAATATTGTAATTTAAAGAATGTATTGCTAAAATAAAACAATAAAATATAAATAATTAACAAAAGTGTCTTTTATTACTATAAATAACAGAAATATACAAATACATTGTTAATGATTAAGTTATATTAAAGTTAAGTAGGTACCTACATTATTTTACAATTTTTATCAACCTATAGTGCTTTTATTCATAATAGTAGTAGATTACATAAACCGATGCATGAAAAACATAACTGTAAATAGTAAAATAACAACAGATCAAATAAATATCCTAAAATAGGTTAGCTAGCGGCCGTCGTAAATTAAGGTAACAAGGAATGATTTTTTTTAAAATACTTCATAAAATTATACCTACAATAATATTACCTACGTCTCATAACGACATCAACCACACATTCTTATGTGACATTCAAAACCAGGCGCAGTTGAGAAACACGACGAAGCATCTAGGTACCGACTTCAGCAGCAGCCGAGACCCCCGTCTCGAGTCGAGACTCTCCGACTAAAGTAACTAGGAACAGCTTAGCAACGAAAGTCGAAAGATACGGACATTCCTATCTACTCTACCAATTGTATATAATAAGTTGAGAAATACCCCTGTCTCGACTAACGTAACTGCAAAAAGTAAGTAGGTACAGTTAGCAACAAAAGTCGAAAGTTACGAACTTTCCTGTCTACTCTACCAATTTCTATAAGTTAAGATATATGACATGAAGCACTTATGTACCGAATGGAGCGGCAGCCGAGACCCCCGTCTCGACTAAAGTAACTACAAAAAGTAAGTAGGTAGGACCAGTTAGCAACGAAAGTCAAAAGTTACCTACGGACTTTAACTATCTACTCTACTAATTTATATAACTAGACAACTGTCAGTCAGGCGTCAAAAAATGCAGTTTTACAACTAGTACTTGTCCGGTTTTATTGGTGGACCTAAGTGTATACAGCAAGCTTGAGTCTATCTATCCTAAGACGTCAAACTTTATCGCGTCGTGCGTCGCACCAGCAGAGGGACTCGTTTTCCTGTACCTAATAATTAACGCGTCAATCGCGTATTCGAGTGATGATCAATCAATTGTATTAAAACGACGCGATTGCGACACGCACACGCACACTCAGTCAACTGATTTGTTGACTGATATCAACAGGCTATTAGGTCACTTGCTCTGTGTGTAATTCTAATTTTGCTGCGTTTTTATTTTTGTTCCAAAAACCTTATAAGTAAGGTAAACACATCAGACCTCGCTAGATGATCTGCATGATACGCAGTGCAGCAACTTTCAGAAGCAGAATAAGAATGAGGATTAGGTAAACCATTCACTCCAAAATATGAAGGTGTAATTTCCTCCCTACACACTACTTTTTGCTAGCTACCTTGTAAAAAAAGTGAAGCCTTACGAAAAAATTAATAAAAAAAAAAAACAATGTGCACATAGGTACAGAGAACCATAATATAGCTGAACTAATTATACTTACATACCTAATATAAGTAACTTTAAATGGAAGGTGTTGGCAAGAAACTAGAACTAAAAAAAATTGTAAATAATGAACGTCTTGAACTCCCAGACTGCTGTCTATGTGAGTGAAAATCCCAAATTATTAAATGTGATGTTAATCGCCAAAAGTTAATAAAATCTTCGGGATGTTATTTCCCTGATAAATGAATTAAATGTTTTCCGTCGGAATGACCTTATTAGGAATAAAGATATATTATAATTAATCATTCCAAAGCGCAAACCACACGAGCCAGGCAAGTTAGCTTACTGAATCATTGATTAATTTATTAGAAAAACTAAAATAATCTAAGTTAGATTAGTTCGCGGTGTGGCTTCCGCTTCAGTTACAAATAGATGTATCAATCATATTAATTAGGTATACCATTCTGACATGTCAATTTCTTTGTGCAATTTTAACAGACTTACTTCCTTAATTGTTTAAGGGCGCTTTTACAAAATCGCTGACTACAGTTGAACACCGCGAGTCACAGGATTCATATTCATTTTTTGAGTTGCATACTACAATAATTGAGAAATTGTTTAAAATTACAGCTGGATTTGAACCAAAAGCGGAAAATATATTTTAGTTCAGAAAATCTTGTTATCACGCTGTAACTTGTACTCTTTTGAGATTTATAATAAGCTTTATTAGTCTCTTTATAATATACTAGCCTTTTGCCCGTGTCTTAGTCGTCTGAACAAAGTACCTAGAAGTTGAAGCCAGATAAAAGTAGTCCATGTCCTTCCTTGAGGTTAAAGCTACTAAATTTCAACAAAATCGGTTCAGTAATTCAACCGTAAAAGTGTATTGGACAGAGTTACTTTCACATTTATAATATTTATATGGTTTGTATATACGAGCATTAAATGTATATAAATTGGAAGAAATCGCAGTTTTTCTATGTAACCCGTTATTTTTGCGGCCCAGTGCAGTTAAAATCATATTTAGTTACATTCTTCCGAAGGTTTACTAAGGATCACAGCATATTGACGCTAAAATCTAGAAGCCAGGCTGAATGGTCTCGAGCGGACAGTGTAAGATTCCGTAGTTGGCCGAACCTAAAACCATGAAAATGACACCCAATACAAATAAAATTCGTTGTTGTCATCTTGGATTTGCACATCAAACTCATTTTCGTAGTAAAGTACGGTTATAGTTTCTACATTATATACATAACAAAGTAAAGTTGTAATATTAATCTGATATTAAGTCATTTTTTATTATAATTTAAACCGACGGACACTGCTCGCATTTGTTCGAATTTTAGCTATAATAGAAATAACAGAAATATCCAGAGCTCCTACTCTGCGTCAATTTTCCTTGACCTTTACGTAAATATCTACTTATTGTGTTATTTGACAAAAAACTGAAAACTCAGTTATTAGTTTTTTTATTAGTAAACTTAAGTTCCCTAAGTTATGTGCCATTTTCAAAGTTGATTCCTATAGGCCAATATGTTCAATAGATAGATTCCACTAGGTATATCAACTCCCAAAGCTTCATAAAGAAGAAGAAGAAGAAGCTTTATTCTGATATCTAGCCAAAAAACGAAACTTAAAAATAATTAAGCTGTCTCAGTCGTCTGGATATTGTTTCTGACACTCACAGATGCATCTTGAACTGTCCCTAAGAACTCTATGTATTCAAGAGGTTATAAACTTACAACTATAAAAAAAAAATCGAATTAAATATTTTTATTATATTTATTTATTATGATGACAACGATAAAAATATCGTACAAAGGTTATATTTAATACCTACTCGAAAACCTGTTTTGATATCGTGATTTTAATTTTTTTCAGAACAGCCTGCAACCTTCATTCCGTAATAAATTTAAAGCCACCAATTCACTATCAGGGTTGCAATATATAATTATTTATTCAGGTACAGACGGCATTACAATTAAATTAACTAATTAATTCATAATACTATCCAATAATACTAACAAACTACTAATCGATAGATATTTCTAATCGGTCCATGGGCGTCGTCAAGGAGGGGCAGGGGGGGCTACAGCCCTAGAGGCTTGCTTTACAGCTTCAGAGCCTAGTTTAGGCACCAGTATCTCACAATATAATGCCCACCCTATATGTTACCGTAGATATAAGGCTAGCAATTAGGAGTTATATTGTGGAGAAAATAAACTATTATTATTATTTTAAAAAAAATCTTTTTTAATATTCTCTATACTTCCAATAGCCCCTCCCCTTGATCATCGGCTGGCGACGCCCTTAAATCGGTCACCACAACTAATGTTAGTAATAAGTACCTAATTATTTCAATTTGCATTCTATCCTTTCACAAATTGACTTAATTTTTTTTCACCATAACTTTAGATAACATAAATGTTAATAATTTGGTAATGAATTAGATATTTAAGCTTTGCTGATAATCAATTCTACTCCAGATGCTGAACAAATTAGTATCAATCAGCTTTAGGTTTTGAGTTATTTTAATCGTGATGCGTAAATTATTCAGGCCATGCTGTCCTGATTTCCGTGACAGTATCAGAATAATCAAAATAGTGACTAATTCAATCGAGAATTAGTAGGTGCTTAGCATGTGTTCTCAAAAGCAGGAATAGTCGCAATTTTAAAATTCCGATAAATATTTGTGCAATGCTAATGGCAAATCAGGAATTGAATTGAGTTCAACTACGCAGAAAGTAAAATTTTATCATTGGCTTTCATTTGATTGAAACAATGGATAGTCAAGATGCATTCTGTGTTTTAGCGTGTCTGCCATTTTAGATTGAAGATATTTTTATTCGTTTTTTTTTTTCTAAACTTCGAACTTGGCAATTTAACTTAGTGCACATTCGTTGTATAAATTGCAATATATTACTGTGGTAACATAATAATGAATATTATTCTTATTCGTTACAGGCGTTCTTCAACAATACCAATCACTGAGAATATTGACAGTTACAGCTAAACTGCGAATACTCTCTGTAATTATTATTTTATAATAAAAAAAAGAAAAATAAATAAAATGTTATCACATTTGAGCTAATTTTTCAATCGTCACATATTTGAAGTATAAATAAATTTTGCTTTCGGTAAGATGGTTGCCTGCGTGGTTGTTTCACAAAAGTGTTGATTCTT
Organism: Leucania comma; assembly: GCA_958295575.1. NCBI lineage: Eukaryota > Metazoa > Arthropoda > Insecta > Lepidoptera > Noctuidae > Leucania > Leucania comma. The sequence continues at coordinate 13,935,839 of OY282468.1, forward strand.
ATTTTTAATGTGAGTGTTATTTTTATGTCTGGGTTTTAAAAGAACCCTAGGTCCTCAAAGCATCGGGAACCTTGTTAGCCATGGAAACTGTATTAAAATACTAGCTTCTGCCAGTGGCTCCGCCCGCGTGAATGTCGGTTCACCCCTTAGGGGTGGAGTTTTGTAAAATCCGTTCTTAGCGGACGTCTATACCAGTACATCCTATAAGGAACCTATCCTTTGTGTTCATGGAGTTTCTTGCACGTTCTTCTCCATAGAGATCCACGCTTTGGAACGTGCAATTTAGGTTCACTTTTTTTTTGACTGACCGACATTTTGACTATTCAAAAGTACCTGTGAATGGTCTATTTGAAATAAAAGAGTTGATTTTGATTTTTAATTTTATAGTTTCTGAGATTTTTGATTAATTAGCGAGTGGTATTTCGCTTTTATATTTTACAGAATCCATGCAAACCAAGCAGTCAATATTATTATTCGAATAAATTTAGCTATATATTAGACAATTGAAAAATCAGCGGTAAACCAATTAATCTTCCTTAGATAAGTACACAAAATAGGTATCATGATATTTAACAAGGAAGTAGGTAGGTACCTAAACTTAAAAAACATAGTTATTTCTGAAACAATAAAATTCATTACTAAATGTAGTCTTCATATTTGACTGATTTTTGGAATCGATTTCATATTATTAAGTGTTGTTTATAGAGTCTAGAAAAAGTGTTTTATTTCAATTCTTGTTAACATTAAAAGTATTATTAAGAAAAGCCGCCAAAACCAAATATTTTACAATACGCGTCAAATTTTATTCGCTTACGTCACACGCGAGTAAATTAACAAAATTAGTTAAGTAGTCAAAGTTTAGTTGCTCAAAGGAACAGCAGTCAATGACTGACATTTTACAGACTTGTGATGTTTAAATAGATTCAGCTAATAGCCACCGTTTTCAAAAACATGGCGCTAGGTAAAATAAAATAATGGTGTTTTTTTTAAATAGTCAATTATTTTTTAGATATTGGTAAAAATCGCTTTTAAAACCCATAAAATCTATGAGGATTGGCAATAAATATGAACTTATTTTTCATACTGTCAAATAACCTATTGACAGCGTGCCGTGTTTGTATTGTAAAATTACATTCATAAGGTGAAAGCTACGACCCCGAGTGTCATAGTGTTCTCGCTAAATGGCCTGTACCAAAACACCTAAAATATCATCCGACTACACTCAAGCACCACCTATAGTTAACGAGTCGGACGTTAGTTTGAGTGTTTTTGGCGGATTCGATTGATTTTGAGGTAGGTAGGTAATTTGGCTAAGTTCAATAAAGTGGAATGTCTGATTTCAGCAAATACCATATCGTTGACTTATGAGGGGCCAACCCGAGGTACATTTTCATACAATCGCTCTTACGTGATTATGATGTTATTACACATCTTTCTCCAGATATTTTGGATACACAGATATCTTGTGGATATTATCTAGGCGTCTATAGAAATCAAACCATAAATTTGTGTAAAATTAATCCAGCAAAGACCTCTGAAAATCTGCTATTTTACGTGAACTTTGGCCTTTCATAATGTACTCATATATTACAAATATAAAAAAGTACGTCTATAGATGCCATGCACATTTAATTGAGATTTTAAAAGACCACAATTTTTCTCAAAAACTTCAATAAAAGTTGTGTGAAATGTTCGAGTAAATCACGGAATTACCGAATACCAACAGAGTTTTCAAGTGTTATTTCTCTTTTTTCGCGTTGCCTATTTATCAATCGCGTTGGATTGCGTTTGATCAAGCAACAAGTTTTTAACCATGCCGTGCGACGAGGCGCTCCGGGATGGGTGCAGGGTGGCTTCAATGAGCTGTGACCTTTAACAGTGCTTCCATATACTAAAAGCAAAATAAACTAAAAATATTGACTTCAGCGCCATCTAGCGAGAATGTGGTCCCGCTGGCGTTCGTAGCTTTCACTAGAATTTAAAGCTTAACATCAATTCTCTAGATTAAGTTTATCCACACATATTATATTTTACAGGACAATTTATTAATTCAAGAAATCGGTGCTAAATTGATTGTTTAAAATAAGGGAAATCTGTGTGCAGTGCATTCAAGTCGCACCTTTTTTAGTCATATTCATTATTCTGAATTTATCTAAAGTCGTTTGCTTATATTACCATAAAAAAACTAGTTTTTAAAATCCCTTTTTACTGTAATTAATAAAAATATGGTCAAGTTATGATATTATTCGAGTGTTCACCTAAAAGCAGTGGCGGCCTTAACCGTTGCGATGGCCTGGTTTTGTTTGTAATATTAATTATTATAGGTTTATGTAAATCAAAAGCTGGTATTTTCTGATGACCGAAAAAAGTAGCCAAGAGAAGCGACCTCGAACAATTTAGCACCTGTCTTTGGAAGTTTATTTGCACACATGAATATCTTTTACTTTGTCGAGTTATGCAGAAAAGTAGAATGAGAAAAATGTCATGCAAGAGCGAGCTAAGCGAATTCGAAATGAAAACGTTTTTGAAAGTGTACCGACAGTTTTTTTTTTATACAGAAATAGGGAGATTGAAGAAGTTGTTTTACGCACGACTTATGGCCCCAGTAGGCTTCTACCCTACTGGGCCCCTACGGTTTTGCTGACATCTGTCTAACTCGAGCTCGGTTCGGACGGTTATCGGTTCGCGATTTTCGCAAGTCCGCATTGCTCGACGTTCGCAAGTCCCAGTGCTTGGTATGTAGTGATCTGAAGTTTGCAATCTAGTAATGAAAGGGGCGTAGGTATATATAATTGCTCTGCTCGCCACTACCTAAGGCTGCCACTGCCCAAAAGTATCAACACAGACAGAGACATGTATGTCACAAGATTCAACATCGCCACCAGGTTTTTGTGACACTAATCCTGCGAGTTTTAATTAGTAAATTTATATTCTGCCAGGCATGCCTAGCATGTCAATTTTTGTGACATGTGATTTGACTGAACAAGATTATATATTTAAATCTTACTTTTACCTACTTGTAAATCATAAAAAAAATGTTTGTCACTTGTAAGCTTTTACAGTATCATAACTATATTTTAAAAAAAGTAGCCTCGAATTAGTAAATTATATCACATTATTGCATTTTGACTAGAAACTGACAATTTTCTAGACATACTCATTTACTATCAGCCATCCACTGGAGGACCCAAGTATATCATTGAGACTTCAGTGTTGCCATAGACAGCTGAAACTGTTGGGTACAGTTTCTTATTTGGAAGGCCTGTAAAGAAAATTATTTTAATATTATAATAGATATTTCCTAGGTTCTAATCAAACTAATATAACAATTCTGTTATTTTCTTCCTTATGAACTATTTACATATTCATTAAAGATTACCCATACTCACTACTATCAATAAAACAATGAATATTTTTTTAAATATACTAACTATTTTTTTCATAATATGGTATCTGATATTTACCTCGGAATGCAACCCCTAAAAATTCATAATTTCTTTCAAATGATAAAGTGTTATCTTCACAATCCAAGATCACACGGATGCGCTCACCAACCTGAAACAGGAAACCACATCAATTAAAACATAACTTTTTTTATATAACTGTTATGATTTTATGAACGGGAATACTTAAATACTCCGAAATATTTTGCTCCAGATTTCGGTGTTCCGATTTTCAATAGTCCGAATTTCTTAATATCTAAGAAATATAATAAAATGCTCGATATGTTCTCGGTCCGAATAACAACAACATTCCGATTTTCAATACTTCGAATAAACTGCTAAAATTTGATATGTAGCAGATTTTTATTTTACTACATGGTGCACCAGATTGAAAAACGTCGCTGTAATGTAGTGCGACTACCTCATATTCTGCGAGATTTCAATTCGGTTAAAATAAAGTATGTCGCATTGTATGTGCACTTCACCTTCGTCAAACAGGCTTTTAAACGTGGAGTGCACAAACAAACAGGTGCGTCGACGATACGCCGCTTTGAAAATTTTAGTTCCAATAATAATCGCCGCAAGTAGTTCTGCGTAACAATAAAATTGGCGACAACGGTGTTACAATAATATATTTGTGTCTAAAATAGAAGATCTATCACTTTAGAAGTCTAATCAACAATTTACTTGTCAGGGGCGTCGACACCGCAGCTGCTCGGAGGCTCGAGCACCTGTGAGAAATATACCGAGCACCCCTGAGAATAGACATCAATATTTTTTTTTTTTTTCGGTCGATCAGTGTGCTCACACTTCGCCACTTATTCAAGTCATCAAATGAGCATGAGCACTAACAAACACCCCCATGAGGTTTTTTATAAGCCGGTGCCCCTGTAATAGTGTGTAACTACTATCGGCAGTTTCTTCCGTGTGAAAGTAGGTTTCTCCATACAAACTTTGGATACCCGTTACATCCCCTTAGGGGGTGAATTTTGGAAAATCCCTTATTAATGCTGGTCAACGACATAAAACGAAATCTTGAGCAAAATTTCACACTCCTGGTAGTTTCGACTATGCGTTGATGTCAGTCAGTCAGTTTCTCCTTTTATATAGATTAGAATAATAATTATTCCAAGAGTGGCGAAGTGGGAAGCAGGCTCGGAATGTTTGGGCAGTCCAACATTTTTTTTATAACCACCCAGAAAAACCTTACTTTAAAGCCCTGCTAAGACAGAAATCGATCGCCGACCTTACCCAAACTTTTTGTGGATCGATCAGTACCAACTTCAAAATTTATAGTCGCCCTATATTGACAATAAAGTTAAATGTTGGACGCCGCTTTGTAGAACGTATTTTCACCACAATCTGGCTGAATGTGCGGTAACCGCATCTCAATTTTTGTAATAATTCGGTTTTATAGTATGTTTTTATTACGGGATTCGGATTAATCGGTACTTTAATAATCGGAATTCGTATTTTTGATGTTTTTAATTACCATTAAATGTGACTTTTTATCCGACCACGGCAAAGCCAAAGAAGGGTTATGGTCAGCCTCTATACAAAGTTTCATGCTTCTGAACCAATTGAAACATTTTTTCCAGTCCACCGCAGACACCTCTTCCACGGCCTTTTCGAACGCTACTAACGGGTCTTCCGGCGATGAAAACTGTATCCCTTTCATCTGATTTTTTATTTAAGGGAATAAAAAATAGTCCTGATCTGGCCCCGCACGGTGTAGGACTGTAAGGAGAGTGCGCCAAGACTGACCGGTGTGGTGTCCAAGAAGTCCTTCGTTTTGAGCGCTTAGTGCGCGGGCGCGATGTCATGGTGAAGCAGTACCCCGCGGAGCCCGGTGTTCGGTCGCTTGTTGCTTATTGCAGACAAAACTTCTGGCAGGCATTTTGTGGTATACCATTCGGCGTTGATGCTGCTTTGTTCTCGTAATGGAATTGAAATCAGATCCCCCGTCAAAGTAAAGAAACTAGCGATCAAAGTTTTCAGTGCGCTTCTCGATCGCTTTACTTTCATATGCGTTGGTTTGTTTTGTAACAGCCAAACTGTCGACTGACACTTTGTTTCTGGATCGTATTGATAAAATCCAGGATTTGTCAACTGTCACAATGCCGTGCCGAGACGAGCCTGCTTCAAATTTTTGAATCATATCACGGTACCACGCCACACGGGCCTGCTTTTGAGCTTCGTTGAGGTTATGCGGTACCCAGCGGCAAACTATTCTCCTCACGCGAAGGTGCTCGTGTAGTCTTATAAACGCTTCCCGAACCAGTTTGCAGTGTATGCTGAATCTCTTCGTAAGTAATTCTCTTGTTTTCTTGAATTAAATTATTTACTGTCTTCCGTGACAGCCGTCTTAGGACGACCACTCCTTTGTTCATCCTCCAAAGTAATGCGACTGCGCTTGAACTCGCTATAGGCGGTAGATGGTTGCTTTTGAAGGTCCTTCATCCAAAAAAGCAATTTGAAGTCGATCAAATGACTCATCAGGTTTTAGCGCACATTAAAATCCATCCATCTGCATAAAAACCGTAGTCACACGTTATTAAACTGTTACGATTGTTACCTATATGACGTTCATGGCGTCATGACCCTCCGCATAGCGCAGGTACTAACCGAACATGGCAAGTCCGGGACGTACCTATACAAGGTTCGTGCGGATACGACGCCCGGGTGTCGCCACTGTGCGGACCACCCGAAGGACACGATGTAGCACACGGTAGAAGTGTGCCCCGCTTGGGAAGAGCATCGCCGTGTCCTCGTGGGGGCAATCGGTAGCGATGATGATGCGACCTTGGTTCAGGCCATGGTCCGGAGCGAGGAGGAGTGGCAGGCGGTCACCTCCTTCTGCGAAGCAGTAATGCTAGCAAAGGAGGAGGCCAACCGCATCAGGCGCTCACGCCGCAGCCGCCGCCGTAATTCCGATCCCGATTTCCGGCCACCGTAGGCACGGGCTTGCGGACGGCGGGCAATGGGTAGCTCGCTGACCGTCCGTCCGGTAACAGACCGGACCGGGCCCATGTCGTTTACGGCGCACTGTTCCCGCGCGCCTCAAGGAGTCGTCAGTAAACTGTAGGGGCCCAATAGGGTCGAAACCTAATCTGGGATTTGGGGAAGTATGAAAATGCATACCAGGGCTCTGGAACCAAGGCAGGGAAGGAATAGGGTAGGTTTTTAGTCAATAGGAGTCTGAAACTATTTTCCGCTCCGCCCAAGGTCGGGATTTGACATTGGATGATTTTACCTACCATAAAAAAAAAACCTAAATGACGTGTGACTACGGTTTTTATTTTGTTTTGTTCTTGTTTCTCCAGTAACATTGTTTATTTGAGCATCCTGAAAATCTTGTTTCATACTTTTTCACTGTTGTTTTTTTTTGTCGTAGTCGGGTGTTTGGTTTTTTACTTTTTATTATTTTTATTATCCGATCTATTGGAACGGGGTATTTTGAGAGCAGTAAATTAAGTAAAAATTTTAGGATATCACCCAAATATTTGATTCCGAATGTCGATGTTCCGATTTTCATGTCTGAATTTCATAATATCTAGGAATTATAATGTCAATTAACAAGGGCGTCGCCAAGGGGTTCGAGGGGGGCCTACGGCCTTCCCCTAGGGTATAGAGATTGATTCATTTTATCTAATCTGCCATAATCATATACATAACATTTGTTAACAACGTCTTGTAAACTTTTCATTTATAAAAGCTCGATTAATTAAAAGGAACATTTGAGCAAGTAAAACGCACCTTCAAGAAGGCCACTTTAGTTTTGGTGGCTTTGACGTTTCACTGGCCGAGAGTAAGGAAAGTCCGGCAGGCAATATGGCGCCACGCGCTTCGTTTGGTGTTGCGAAATCAGCGCTTTCAGTGCTAGATTTAGCACTATTATGGTAAGAATTTTGGTGGTGACTACAGTCCCCTTGGACATTTTAGTGGGCATTGCAACAACTTTTTATTTTTTTTAATTTTTTTATTGTTGATAGGCTCGCGTTTGACTACTTAAGCAGCTTTCTCTTATAATTTTTTCACCAGCTTTATGATCTTCAAAAGCTCTAACTACAATTCATACTTTTGCAATTCTCTATACTTCCTATAGTTATTTTTTTTTAGTTAAGGAAAAATTTTCCAATGATATCTCCGCGGCCTTGGGCTGCCCCCCCCCCCCTTGGTCATCGGCTGGCGACGCCCTTATCTATTATTAAAAATCACAAAATTTAATTTACCAAAAGTCATAAATGCAATCTGTGTTCTGATTTTCGTAAGTTTAAATTGGAGGCTGTTTGTAAAATTTTGGATGAGGCAATGTTTTTTCAATTCACACAATTTTGAATATAAAAATCGTTTATCATTATTTGAACAAAATGTTGTGTATTAAGTGCCAGAAAATATTAAAAATTTTCTATCAGGATAGGCAGTTTGGCTTTAAAATATAATAATTAACAATTTAATAAAATTAATTAGGTATAAAAAAAGAGAGTACCACATTTTATAGTTAAACAAAAATTTAGCCGTGTATAAAGTGTATAAGAGTAGAAACTGACTAATATATCAACATGCAACCAAAACAACTGGGACAAGGAGTGTGTCATTTTGCAAAAGGCTTCCTTTTATGATATAGGCAAGCACTAAGAGATGATTTCCTAACATTCACACAAACTGGGCTAAGTTTGTATAGAGAAACATACATGCGGGCAAAGCCACTGGCAGAAGCTAGTTATTTATACTTAACTAAGCTTATATCATGGAAACAATTTCTCACCTGATACTTTGGACAATTATTCAGGAGTGGGTAATGTCCCTGAGTGTCACCATTGTGCAACAAATGATTATCAACTAAATTCCATCCCCAACTCTGTTCATCTGACCCCAGTAGTCCTACATATCCATGGCATTCTAAAGGCGCTTCTTTAGTTGATATTCCCACTACAGCTACAGTACCCAAAGGTCCCTCCCATATAACCTCCCAAGCATGCCTTCCATTATAAAATCCAACTTTTCCTCTGCATGCATCAGTACTTTGCGCTACAGGATTCCTGTTGAATATTGATATTGATGATAAGTCATACATAAAATGTGGAAACTAAGCTTGAATGAAAAGGAACATTCAATATATACTTTGATTATATACCTGTCTAGATGCCACATTGACCGTACTAAAACGGCGCAAATAAAGTCTACCAAAACTGGTAGACTCGCTTCTCCGTTGCGTCAGTGTCATTTTGAGTACGTAAGGATGACGTGCTCACGAAAAATAATTAATTATGCCGGTTTGTTCTATCAGACTGTGTCGCAATTATGTGGAACAACCGTTTAATAACACCAAGATCACTTTTCATGGGTAAGGTTTGTAATTAAACCACTATTATTTAAAAAAACACGATATTTTAATTCGTTATTTTGAAGTTTAGTCTGATTTGCCAGTGTTGCCAGTTTATTACTAGGGAAATTTGGCCAAACTATGGGAGACAAAATACAAACACCATTACATCATCTTTCGATCAAAAGACATTATTATTTTAAAAATTACAATATTTATTTGATCAGTAAAAATCTATACCTACAAAATAAATGAAACCTATGACGTCATGCACTAAATACAGTAGAACCCGCTTAATACGATCACGTTTAATACGTTTTCTGCCAGTCCCTGCAACTTGAGACGTTTCCATACATTTCTTAACGCTTAATACGATTCGTCATCCCGTTTAATACGCCTAATATGCCCACGTATAGTAGTAACTCTTTTCTGGGAGCGGGTCAACTGACTGAGCACAAAACTTTTTCAAAAAAGCACAGGTTTTAGTAATAACGGGGTTGACGTCATATTGGAAGAAGAAGAACCCATGATACAGCAGGATTTTCCTGGATATTCTTCCATTGATCACAATGTGTAGTATTTTTGTTAGTTACTTTCTAATATTGTGGGTTTTAGATTTCCTACGGATCCCATACTAGGAAATTGCTGGAGAGACATTATACTGCGGACTCGAAATGAAGACCAGTAGAAACCTCATAAGCTTCAGTCGTGTGTTCTGAACATTTCACTTATGATGATATTTACAAAAAAGGGATTACGACGTCTAAAGGGATCGGTGATTCGGTACCAGGAATGATACGATGTTTTTAATTAAATTGGTAATGAAAAAATCGTGCAGTATGGCTATTTTACCGACTTCAAGAAAAGTAAGAGGTTCTCAATTCAAATTCAGTGTTGAAAGGCCTCCTACACGGTGGACCAATGACTTGGTGAGCGTCACGGGAATGCAGTGGATGCGAGACGCACAGGACCGGTACTTGTGGTGGAACTTGGGGGATGCCTATGTTCAACAGTTGCGGTCCTTCGGTTGAAATAATGATGATGAATGATACACTAATCAGGCACTACTTGTCTGGAATTTTTGCTGAATTGGGCTTCTTGCTATATTCACACATCGGAATTTATACTTTTTATTTGTTTGTTTTATGTACTTATGTTACTGGATTATTATGTGTCTATTAGAATGTTCTAAATAAATGTGTTTTCTTTCTTTCTTTAATCTACAAATAATTATTTTAATTGACCTATTTTGCTAAACTTTCATCATAATAAATCATGGAGAAAAGGAAAGTTAATAATTTGGAACAGGCATCCCTAAACACGCACACCTTGACAGTTTGACGACAATAAGTACACGAGCGGTACTCACACATATCACGCAATTGGAGACATTTTCAGCGCGCCGTTTGTTCAGAATGCTCTATCTAGACAGGTATATAATCAAAGAATATATATTATGATCATAGCCTACCTGTGTAAAGTAAATCCATTAGCTTTTATATATATATTTCTTGAACAGTCATGAGGATTCCACGCGTGGTAAAATGCCCTCAGTTTTGACTTATAAGTATTAACAGTGGAAAGTAAATCTGATTTCATAACTTCTTCAGCTAATCTTTTCACACAATGTAGTCGCCAAACGTCATTATTTTCATCGCTAAGAATTCTATACCAACTCTTACATACCAAAGCACAATTGCGAAGATCTTTTAAACGAAGAAAGGAAAATATGTTTTCCAAAATGTGATCAGGAACGACCTCTGCAATCGCATAGTCATCGTATAGGTCGAATTCATGCATTATTAACATTTAGAATTACAAATGCAAAACTATTTTTTGCATGAAGTCACAATATATCATATGATTGAAGAATTAATTTAAATATTTTATTTATAGTTTATTGCTGAATTTACAAAAAAAATCTTAACATTGATTCCAAAATATTCTCAAACCACAGGTCAAAACGTAAACATTATGTCAATTGGACGTTTGACGTCACCGGTCATTCTGTCAATGTCAATTTTTTTTTGTGTGGGATTTTATTTTGCACTGCCATGGAAATATTAAGTACCAATGCCTGTCTAAATAATAATGGAAACTTGACTGAGATAATGTTATGGTTTGTCCCTAGGCTATCAATAATCCTTGCTGTAATGTTATAAAATGCTATCTATCATTAGAAGTATTCGTGAATTCTTTTGAAGAAGTTCAGTTAATTACAACATACAGAATCAAATGTATGAAAATGTTTGAAGCGCGCCACGAGTCGCCGTTCATAATGCCGCCGTGACTCGTGGCGTGCTTCAAACATTTCATACTTTTTATTTGTCCGCTCGCTGCTGCCACTCACAGCGGTAAGGTCGGGAATGGGGATAAGACCTTAGCGTGTCCAAATAGTACGAAGGAAAAAAATATTACAAGGATTTTTTATAGAAAACCTACTATCCGTTTGCCCGTAGGATATCTAAGATCCTTGAAAAAATACTAATAATGTGTTATTTCGTTGTCAAGTCAAACGTAGTGCTTATATTCTCTTTGGTCAAGTCCACGGCCGGTAATCTTCATACAAAAAACGTGGGTCGTAGCGGCCATTTTTATTACACTAACATTACACGACGTTGAATGAATGAATGAATGATATATTTATTTGCTTCTGCGACGTGACGTCACACAGACAGTACGTCTGTGGGTTTCTGAACCGCCATTTTATTTTCATTTATTTTATTTTCTAGTGTATTTATTAAAAGTTTCTCTGCAATAACTTTTGCTATATGGCTTTCAGTATATTACAAAGTACTCTGTGATGACTGCGCTGTGTTTGTAAATCTTCGTGATTATTACTTCTTGCTTGGCTGATTTTCAAACTAGTAAGTTTGAAAATCAGCTTCTCTAGTCCTGGATTCTAAAGTTTACTTTAAAATCAATAAAAAATATTGCAGGTGAACAAACTCCAGGAAATTAAGACCCGGTAAGTACTTTTATTAGCATGTGAATAAGTGACGAAGCTAACCTCAATGGTCTTTGATCTGAAGGTCACTTTAACTAATTTAGTCCAAATTGTCCCACTGCTGGGTAAAAGCCTTCTTTCATGATGTCATCTCAACAACAATCCACATCAAAAACATTTCAATGTAAATTTGGGCAAGTTTCGCCAAACTTTTACGAATAAGTTACGAGTAATAACAAAATAAATAAGTAACCTACCTATTTATTTTGTTATTTTTTTTAGATTTACTGTATTGAAATTATTAGGCATCAATTTTATTCCATGGATAAAATCCTTATTTTAGCTGTAAACTTCGGTGAAATTATCCTGATACTTTTGAGTGTGGAATGCAAAAATTGGTTCAAGTTACAGTCACAGTAATTTAACGCTACTGATAAACTACAAAAAGCTTAACAACTACTAGATTAATGTTTGGTAAAAATTTAATTATAACCTCAAGTATTTCCTTCTATAAAATACCTTCTCAGATTGAAATCTGTGATATGGATACTGAAATTGATTTGTTTCTTTTATTTCAGAAAATGGGTTTCTTCAAAAGGAATATTCAGACTCCTGAACCACTGAAAGGTTTGTTAATAGTAAATTTTTGTCTTGATACTATTTTTAGTATTATTCTGTGTACCAGCTTCGCATGCGTGCTGATATTAAATATATTATGCAAATAAACCTTACTCTTGAACTAATCTATCTATTTAAAAAACCGCATCAAAATCCATTGCTTAGTTTAAAAGGTCTAAGCAAACATAGGGACAGACAGTGGAAAGCGACTTTGTTTTATGCTATGTAGTGAAGTATCATCTTTCATAAATTTATTTTTGTCAATTTCAGATGTCACTGCTTCGAGCTCTCGTGACTTCCAAACTTTACCACAAGTTTAATAAAATTCATCAACTAATCAAAGCTCAGGTAAAGCCTTCCCAATCTACATCTAAATAAGTACATTTTTACTTTATCAGAATTGTTCTACTCTGTTATTAGCATAACTTGAAGATTGTGCTAGAATCAATAGATATGTTACGGGCAATCTGTATAATCCGGTATTCTTTGAGTAGAATACCTAAATTATACAGATTGCCGGTTACAGATATACTAACATCTAACTGGCCTGTTAGTCTAGTTGTTATTGGCCCTGAGTGTTAAGCCGGAGGTTGTGGGTTCATTTTCCCATCTAGGAAAAATGTTTATGTGATAAGCATGATTATTTGTATTGTCATCATCATCATCATTTCAGCCAATAGACGTTCTGTGCATCTTGCATCCATTTGTCAGACAAAGGACATTAACCTTTTGAATACCGTAATTAGAGACACAATAGAAAGACAATAGGTGGCGGACACTGGCGGATAACATCATTTTGTTGCAATAATGGCCGTTCTTTTTGAATTTTAAAATACTTTGGTCTACATTTATTATACTATTTTAAAATTTGCTACATTAAGAGTAAATTGAGCCTAAAGGACAATGGGCAAAAATGTATGGAAGCTGGTACACCCCTCCAATAGCAATGTGATATATATCGTTAGATAGGTCTTTTTAACTGGAACAACATTTACTATGACAGCTTTGTTGAAATGTTTGTCCGTTCTGAGTTTTAGGTTAAAAACAAAAGTTAGGTTAGGTTACGTACTAATTAGTACAACCAACCAATAGCAAAGACATATATGTCGTTGGATAGGTCTTTTTAACTGGAACAATATTTACTATGACAGGTTTTTTGAAAGGCTGGTCCGTTCTGAGTTTTAGGTGAAAAACAAAGGTTAGGTTAGATGTTAAAAACAAGGTAATTGGTATACCCCACCAATAGCTAAGATATATAGTCGATGGATAGGTCTTTTTAACAGGAACAACATTTACTATGACAGCTTTGTTGAAAGGTTTGTCCGTTCTGAGTTTTAGGTTAAAAAAAAGTTAGGTTAGGTACTAATTGATACACCCCATCAATACCAAAGACATATATGTCGTTGGATAGGTCTTTTTAACTGGAACAACATTTACTATGACAGCTTTGTTGAAATGTTTGTCCATTCTGAGTTTTAGGTTAAAAAATAAAAGTACTTCAAAATTGTATTTTTAATTTTCAGGTTAAAAATTGTGTGAAGGTCTTCAGCGCGACTGTATCTGCAGCCTTATCATATACAGCAAAATTTTGTAAGTAACATCATATGAAAATAATGTTTTGCATGTTTGAACAAGTTCGATTCCTAGTTATAGTAGTAGTAGTAGTTATTTTATTTTTGTGGTATATTTTACCACAAAAATAAAGTAACTACTCAATTGTATCAGTAGAATTAAGCACTGGTATTATTATTAAACACATAGTAAAAGAAAAATGAACAATAAAGTTTATATAAATAAATTATTTATTTCAGCCCATTATGCTGATGGAAGACCGGTCAGTAGCACATTGCCAAATACAGCAGAGATCGTTCTATTTTTTGACCAATTATTCGACAGCGTTAATGGATCTGCAATATTCTCTAAAAGAAGCAAGGGAAAAATTTTAAGAACAGCGGTGGTAGAAAAATCAGCTCATCATCAGTTTTGGAAAGAGGCAATTAATAAATTACAAAAAATTAAATATGTGGATTCGAATGCAAAGGAAAAGTCAGTGCCTTCTTTACTAAATTTTATTGTTACACTAAAAAGCTACATGAGGTTGTGGCAGATTTTTAAAAAACATAATTTAAAAATAATGAGACCCAGATATTTTAATTCAGATCCAATTGAAAACTTTTTTGGTCAGGTAAGGGCATATAACTACCGCAACAATGACCCAACTTGCCACAGCTTCAACTGTACCTTTAAATCATTATTGATAACTAGAGTTATAAAGTTCCACAATCAAACTTTCAATTGTGAGGATGATCCGGCAGACCAAATTATAAATTTACAGCCATTGTTTACTGAAGAAATTAAAGAAATTGTCGAGCCAGGTCATTCGGTTACAGGTCGAAATGTTGAAATGATTGTAGAGCAGGCTCGACGTGAACGACTGAATGTCCATTCGCGTGCTTACACAGCGGGATGGGTAGTACGCAAAATTTTTGATAAATTGAAACTTAAATGTAACGCCTGTAGAAATAGTCTTAAAAGTGACCAAAGTACTATCCATGACTGGATAAACCACCGCGAATACACAGTGGCAAAAAAAAGCTTGAACTATCCATCCGAAGGTGTAGTAAGGTGTTTTGGTACAGTAATAACTGAAACAAATGAGTACTTGGAAAGCAATGCCCATCAAAATAATGTAGCGTTACATGTAAAAGATGTAATTTTGTCTAAGTATTCATTTGACTTTATTAACTGTACCGAACACAAGGCGATAATCCTCAATCATTTAATTTCATTAACTGTGAGGTTTACAATAGTTAATTGGTGCAATGTTATAAATAAAATTTTGAAGGGCACGGATATTCATAGGTTACGTACACGTAATTTACCGCCGATGCAACTAAAAGCGTTTGAAAAATATAAAAAGAAATTGAAAAATAAATCATTTAATAAATAAGGCTGAGTCCTTATTAAATGATTTATTTTTCAATTTTTCAGCATAATAATTGATTAATGTATGCAAAGTCTTAATTGAATTTTAAATACTTTGATTTATTCAGTAAAGATGTAGCTTTCTAATGGTGAAAGAATTTTTAGTCGGTCAAGTAGTTTGAGTTAAATCGTAACATACAAACAACTGTAATCTTTCCTTTTTCTGTAATATAATTATTATACCTGTTAATTTAAAAGTAAATTGTATGTGTACAATTTTTTGAAAATATAATTCTAGCCTATGTAACTCAGTAAAATGTAGCTTTCTAATGGTGAAAGAATTTTTAAAATCCTTTGAGTAGTTTGAATTAAATCGTAACAAACACACAACTGTAATCTTTCCTCTTACTGTAATATAATTATTATACCTGTTAATTTAAAAGTAACTTGTATATGTATAATTTTTTGAAAATATCATTCAGTAAAAATGTAGTTTTCTAATGGTGCAAGAATTTTTAAAATTGGTTGAGTTGCAATAATGTGTGTATGCAATAAATAAATGTATAAATAAATAAATGTTGTGTTTTAATTATTTTCCTGCAATCAGATCAGAAAATTAATAAAAGTAAAAAAAAAAAAAAAAAAACTGAAATGAGAACCTCCTTTTTTTGAGGTCGGTTAAAAATACGGCATTTCATGCTGTATTCCTTTGCCAGTATTCGCGGCCGCATTTAAGAAAAAAACAAACGTCAAGTTCTATTCGATACCTCGTCAGTTGTCTATGGCCAGCGCCGCTACGGTCCAAAAATTTTGTTCCAAGTTACCCATCTGATACGTAGTATCTCTCTGTAATCTGTGGTCAAGTCAAATGTCAGTTGGCTTTCGTTCGGCTATAAAGTTGTTTTCGAAAAGCGCGGGAAACTTTGAGCGGATCGGTGCATTTTTTCTTGTTAAAAATTTCAATTTTATTTTTTTTCTATTTAAGGATCAGTTTTGTATTATATTGTAAATTATATTAATATTTAGTGTACATATATTAGTTTTAGTGTATAGTTTGCCGATTTCGGTAAGTTTTTTGATATTTTTCAATGAACGAGCCGCCTGACTTGGCGGACCCGGGGGTCTTTGTACCCCCGGCTACAAATTTTGTAACAGTTCCTTCGTCAACGTTATCGAATGAATCTGGAATGGAGACGGATGGTTCTAATGTTCAACGTGGTCTTAAAAGGAATAGACTGCATAAAATATGCAGAGTCTGTAATAAAAAAAAAAGGAAGCACAGTCAGGCGGTTGATGGTAAGACAGGATGTTGTTGTGCTAGTACAGAGAGTGAAAATAGTGACTCTGCCCCTGTTGTTAACACCTCACTCAACACTGTCACACCGACTAGTGGTCCGAGTCCCAAGGTTTCAGAATCTGGTATCGCTAGAAATAAATATGAGGTCTCTGACATCGGCCCTTATATAGTACACATCATTAAAGAGATTAAATCACCCAACGATAATACCACCTTACACCCGGTCACATTTGGCAAGTTTTTAAAGAGCCATGCCATTCAAAACATTGTAGATGGATCTCTTAAGAGGATAGGCAGGAATAGAATTTGTTTAGCATTCTCAAACTTTAACAATGCTAATTCATTTATTTACAATCCAGAGTTACCAAAAAGCAATTTAAAAGCATTTATACCGAGTTTCCACATAACAAGAATGGGCCTTATACGTGGTGTTCCAGCTGATTGGTCGCCTGAAGAAATAATTGAAAATGCTTCAGTGCCGGATAATTGTGGAAAAATACTTAAAGTTAGGAGAATAAATTACAAAACTGTTGTAGAAGGTTCACCTGTCTGGAAACCAACGCAGAACGTTGTGGTAACGATTGACGGTCAGGTTCTTCCTCCACGAATATTTATGTGTTACAACTCACTACCTGTAGAGCTGTATGTGTTTCCCACTATCCAGTGTTACAATTGCTGTCGTTTTGGGCATACCAAAATTCAATGTAGGTCCAAACCTAAATGTTACAAGTGTGGCCAGGAACATACTGGTGATACTTGTAATGTTGAAGACGAAAATCTATCTTGCTGTCATTGCTCTGGCAAACATTTCGCTACCTCAAAAATATGCCCTGAATTTTTACGGCAAAAGGAGATTAAAACTGTTATGGCTGAAAAATGTATTTCATATGGTGAAGTTACTAAATTGATTGCACCTATTTCTAAATCGTACGCAAATGTAACTAGCTCTCCTGTTACTACTCACGCTCATCCAAACTCTTCTAATACACAATATTCTCTTTCACAAAGCTCTAATAAAAAAACAGTTTACATACAACGTCGGCCTCCTTCTAAACCAGGTAAAGGGTACGACCGAGAAAAACACCAAAAGATTGTTAATGAATATAACTTACCGAGCCCACAAAACGGCTGTGCCTTAAATACAAATACAACAACTACAATGATGTCAATGTCAGAAATAATACAAACTCTCATTCAAACCCTTACTCAATATAACATAGAAATACCGTCCAACGTTGCCCCTTTAGTCAATATCTATAAAAAACCTGCTGTTAATAATGTCAGTACAAATTCAGAACATACTACAATGGAACTGTAGAAGTGCAGTTTCAAAAAAAAATGAAATCATTTACTTGTTAAATAAGTATAATGCTTCTTTGTTTGCAATTTCGGAAACCTGGTTAAAACCAGACTCGATTTTCAAAATCAATGGCTTTTCTTGCCTCAGAGATGATAGGTCTGATGGGTACGGTGGGGCCGCTATACTCATCAGAAATACTGTCTCTTACTGTCCTCTATCCCTTCCTGTATATAATGATTTTTCTGTGGTAGCTGCACAGATTAATAATACTTGTGTTGTCTCTATATACATTCCTTCTCCTTCTTTGTCAACTCTTCAACAATTCAACAATCTTGTATCTATTCTTCCTCGTCCTTTCTTAATTTTAGGTGACTTCAATTGTCACCATATTTCTTGGGGGTGTACTATTTCATCATATTGTGGTAACATATTATTAGATATATTTGACCAACATAATATTTGTCTATTAAATTCCGGGTCTCCCACTCGACATACAGGGCCAAAAGAAAACTTAAGCGCAATAGATCTTTCCATCTGTACTCCTAATTTATCTTCATCTCTTTTATGGTGCACTTTGCCATCTTCTTATGGAAGCGACCACTTTCCAATTCATATATCTCCTACACATCCTTGCAGGTCTCCTAGTCTGCCGAGGCAACCACGGTTAAAATATAAACTTGGTGAGGATGGGTTATGGGATAAATTTAAAACTCTTGTAGAAAGTAAGCTTTCTAATTTACAAAATAATTTATTAGAGGATCCTATTGATTGTAATAATAATTTCACAAACGCACTTATACAAGCTGCAGATGAAACTTTTCCTTTAAAGAATTCAGCCAATGGTCGTATTCCTTCCCCTCCTTGGTGGGATAAGGAATGTTCCCAAGTAGTGAAAGTCAGAAAGAAAGCCGAAAAAAATTACAAAAATAACATGACAGAAAGTAATTTCAAAATTTTATGTGATGCTATGGAGAAAGCACGAAAATTATTCAAAGAAAAAAAAATTGAAGGATGGAAAAAGTTTTGCCTTTCGATCTCTCCTAATGTCAGCGCGTCTATTGTCTGGCAAAATATCAGAAAATTTAGAAACGGAGTTACACTTTCTAATGTTTCTAGCATTCCACCAAATTTAAGAAACTCTTTCCTTAATCGCCTAGCTCCACCATCGGTTCCAGAGCAAGATATTATTTATGATAACATTCCTCCTTCTATCTCTCATAACCAAAGTCTACTAAATTCTCCTTTCACAATGCAGGAGTTACAGGGCGTTCTATCCTCAGTTAAAGATTCCGCTCCAGGTGAAGACGGTATTCCTTACTCATTCCTAGCTAATTTAAATAAATCTTCACTTGAACTGTACTTGGACCTAATTAACAAAGTTATGTTATCAGGTAATATCCCTCCATCATGGAAATCTCAATCTATTATTCCTATTTTGAAACCAGGTAAAACACCATTAGAACCTTCATCTTACCGCCCAATAGCTTTGTCGCCCGTAATTGCAAAAGTAGCTGAAAATTTAGTTAAAAACCGCCTTGAATGGATTATTGAAAACCGTGGAATTATACCAGAGTCTCAGTTTGGATTTAGGAAAGGCAAAAGTACATTGGATAGTGTGGCTACATTGGTAACAGATATAAGAGTTGCGTTTTCACGAAATCAATCGGTACTTGCAGTATTTTTAGATCTCGAATCAGCGTATGACAGTGTCCTCCTGAATGTTCTTAAAAAAAAATTAGAGATGCTTCACATTCCTGAAATGTTGTGTCGTTTTATAATTAACCTCCTCTCAGGCAGGAAAATTAACTTAGATCAAACACAGGATGACAGTAGGCTGGTATGGAAAGGACTCCCACAGGGTTCAGTACTCAGCCCTATATTATTTAATTTGTATACGTTTGATTTGGCTTCCTCACTTCAAAATTCAACAAGCATCCTACAATATGCAGATGACTTAGTTTTGTACGCTACGGGAAGTTCATCAAATTCTCTTTGTACTCTGCTATCTAACTCTCTTGTTGGTTTAAGAATTTGGATGGACAAAAATGGCCTGAACATATCAGCGAGTAAGAGTTCTTTAGTCTTATTTACTCGCCAACGTATTCAACCTCCGATATCTGTAGAGTATGACAATAATAAAATACCAGTTAAAAATCAAGCCAAGTTTTTGGGAATCGTTTTGGATTCTAAACTTTCAGGTATTCCTCACTGCGATTATGTTCTAAACAAATGTCAAAAACTTCTAAATTTGATGAGATGTCTATCAGGTGTTTGGTGGGGTGCGCATCCGTTTTCCTTAAAGCTTCTTTACAATGCTTTAGTTCGAAGTGTTCTTGATTATGGAATCTTCTTATTGGAGCCTTGTAACGTAGCTGCCCTTGGGAAACTGGATTCCATCCAATCAAGGGCCTTGAGAATAATCACAGGAGCCATGAAATCTAGTCCCATTAACGCATTACAAATTGAGTGTAATGAACCTCCACTTAGTCTAAGACGTCAATTTTTAGCGGACCGATTGTTCTTTCGTGTTTTACAGTTTACAAATAGCCTTTTAATTCAAAAACTTCAAATGCTTGCTGATCTCATTGACTCGTCAAATTATTGGAATCACAAATCTATTCCTTGTTTAGTTAAAAGTTATATCCGATTTAAATCATTTAATGCACCGACACACCGGTCTCCAAAACTTGATTTGTTTAACATTGAATACGAAGCCTTGACTAACACTCCATCTGTTAAGTACATTGCAGATATTGATAAAAATAACGCTAATACACATTTTAATTCTATCGTTCAACAAAATTGGCCTGAGCGGCATCATATTTTCACTGATGCTTCCAAACATAAATCTAATGATTGTGTGGGGGTAGGAATATATCACGCGCAGTACAATATTGTCCAGAAAGTAAAGTGCCCACCTGAAGCAACTGTTTTTACTGGTGAATGTCTTGGTATCCTTAAAGCTGTAGAATATATTTTACTTTTAAAGCTTAGAAATAGTTTAATTTTAACTGATTCCATGAGTGCCCTTCAGGCGCTCTTAAGATATCCTTTTAAGTCTAAAACACCGTCTCCTCTTATAACACATATTAGGAGAAAACTTTTTGACTGTGTTGTGAAGGGCTTTTCTGTTGTTTTTGTCTGGATACCAAGTCATTGTGGTATAAAAGGTAACGAAAAAGCTGATAGACTTGCTAATGAGGCTGTGGTGTGTGGGGATACTGTTCCATTCAAAAATTATACTCAAGACTTGGCTACTCTTCCTAGACATTATCTTAGGGATTCCTGGGATAGAGTTTGGGCAGAAAGTAGCCGTTCAAAAGGAAAATACTACTTTAGCATACAGTCAGAAATTCCATGTAAACCTTGGTTCTCTGTCCTCAAACTTGGCAAAATTGCGACAACCATTTTAATAAGAATGCGTTTAGGTCATACTACTTGCCCAGCGCACCTTGCACGCTTCCGTATTATAGATAGTCCTCAATGTGAATGTGGACATGACTTTGGGGATCTGAACCATATATTCTTTTCCTGCCCGATTCATGACCGTACTTCCTTTTTAAATTGTTTGATATCCCTCCGTGTCCCTTTCCCTACATCAGTGAAAACTCTTCTTTTTTCTTTCAACCCCTCCATATATAGTGTTCTTTCTGATTATATTTATGACAACAATATCCGTTTGTAAAATGTATAAATATTTATTAGTATTTTAATAGATTTTTGTCCCTTTTATTTACGTAATATTTTCAATAACTAAATATACAATAGGTTTTTTACACATTCCTGATCCTATATCCATGTTATTCCAAATTCCGTTAATTTTCGCATTATAATTATGTTTCCCTACCTTCCTCTTCAAACCCCGTCCAAAATAAACATCAAAACAACTTGACACTGGCGGATGCACAAGAGTGCCAGCCATAATCTCCTGTCGATGGATTGGAGAAAAAAAAAAAAAAAAAAAAAAAGTTGTTTTCTTCTTCCACAAAGGCCATTAATGAAGAGTTGAAGTTGTTTTCTTAATTTTTTAGAATAAATAACGTGTTTACTTTACTGATAAGTAAACAACATAACAGTGTCTCATGTGTATTCTGAGATATTAAAAAATAAAAAGGTTAGTACATAATGTTAGGTGTTACCTACGTTATAGTATTTAACAGGTAATAATGATAAAAAAGTCGTAACCATTTTATTTATTTTACAGTATAAAAATAATACATAAACAGCAAGATGCCAGGAGTCGATACACCATTGAGTGATGAGGACTACATAATAGCGAAAGCTAAAAACGCACAAAAGTACAATATTCACTCTGCTAAAGCATGGATGCTCACAGCAAAAACTTTATTTCCAGCAAATTTTAAAATTCAGTTTGAAGCTTATCTAATGGAAAAACAATCGGGGAATGTCCAAGAGGCTGCCGAATGCTTTAGTTCTTTAATGAAATCAAGACAGCACTTGTCATCTTTATTGCCTGAAATATCAGCTATTGCGAATGCTTTGAGATCATCTGAAGGAAGCTTCCTAAGTCA
This sequence comes from Leucania comma, assembly GCA_958295575.1. Classification (NCBI taxonomy): domain Eukaryota; kingdom Metazoa; phylum Arthropoda; class Insecta; order Lepidoptera; family Noctuidae; genus Leucania; species Leucania comma. The sequence goes on from OY282468.1 coordinate 13,958,227, forward strand.
AATGTTTGACCATATTTGTCCAGATACACAATTGACAATCCTAAAGACTAGTGTTGAGAATAGTGATGATACAATGGAACATTGCCGCTTGTTAGTTTTGTTGTTGAAGAAATTTCCCCAATTAGGAGTAGATAGTCTAGTGAAGACATTAATAAATGCTGAAAAGTTCTTTTACGACAATCGCTATGCTAGATTGCTAGTAGTAGAAACACTGCCCTTACTCAGCTCTCTAGAATCACCAAGATTGCTACAACGTCTGGTTGTCAAAGCTATTGACTTTTATAATTCCTATGTATATGATGAAAATGATCATGATATAACAGATCCTTGGCAAAGACTATTTGGTGTGTTAGATCTAATGGGTAGGCAGTTGGGATGGGATTCTTTTTTTGTGAATTATAGTAACAGTTTGAACAAGGAGACATACTTTCAAAAATTATTGACCTTAAGGAATAGTGAAGATTGTCGGCAGCTTTTGTATTGTGGAACAACTTTCTTTCTGAGGTCTCTATATGAGCATAAGTCCTTAAAAGGCAATCATATTCTTGTTGAGGCATTGTCAGATCCAGAAGTAACACCATCAAAAAGAAGGAAAGGCGACATTGAGGTTACTGGTATATCATCACATCAATTTCAAGCAGCTGCTAACTGTTGGGAGTTGCTCCACAGCAATGAACTTATTTCAAGAGAATTGTTAAAACTGGCTAACCAGTTGCAAATTAAACCATGGACCGAGGGATTTTCTGGTGAATTTGCACTATACCGAGGAAAATATGATGAGGCCATGCCTCTGATTACAGAAACTAGTTTGACACATTGTATTGTACGAGCATCAATCCACTTTTGTCAAAAGAACTATACTGCCTGTATAGAAAGTTTATTATATGCAATACCCCAATTACCTAGTGTAGAAGGTGTTCTGGAACCAGAATTGATTGTAGGTGGAAGACATAGGCACTTACATTTCCTGCCGCTCACTAAAGTTGCCATAATGCATTATTTTTGTACTTTGCTCATCAGAATTTTATTAAGTACCAGTAATATTACTGATTTGACATATGGCCACATGCTTGTTTTGATGCAAATTGGTTGGCCACAAGAAGAAGCAATATTTATTCATATACTAGATGTAATAAGACAAAAAGGTGTCTTTCATTATCATCTTTTCTCTACATACATAATTCACATTGATATATTAGAAGAGGTGTATTTTATTTGGAATGAACATGGGAACAATGTAGTACTCGACATTTTACCAAATTCTCAACAGCATTTGGGACAAAGAAGAATAGGCACCCGTGGAGCTGATAAAGGAGTAAAAGAAGATTTTAAACAAGCAATGAAAGCACAAGTGGCTAGAGGTAATGAATCTATTTTAAACTTAATGGTACAATTTATTACATCAGAAAGGAACTACTTTTTACAAATATAAAAATTGATAATGTTGTGTCCAATACTCAAAAATAGGTGATGCCTATTTTTGTAAGGACCGAAACTGCGTTAAGCTGTCGAACGCGCGGTCTCATAAAAAATGCTCCGTTGCGGGAAGCCGGGCCCCGCGCACACTTTGCTATGTAATAAGTTCTCCATCGACACGACTATATGCACACCGTTAAAGTTGAACTAGCGACACTGCACAGATAATAATCCGGTTTCCGGGAATTAGAGACTGTCGTAAACGACACACGTGCTGTCACGCGACGGGTGTCCGTCGCGAGTGCCCGCTTAGAGCAGTTTCGGCCGTACAATCAAAATTATAGTACTGCCTATTACAGTCCAAAGGCAAGTTTTGTCCTACCTTTTACCACAATACAGAGAAGACGAGTGCTCTAGTTATAAGTGTAGTGATTGTATGTATTTTTTTTATATCTTTTCATCTTTATATTTGGTAAAAGTGTCTGTTGATAATAATAATAAAAACACAAGCTTAGTTTAATTTATAAGTATTATTTTAGGGCCTGTTTATTGTCATGCGTGTTTGCACCCGCGTGCAAGCCAGGCACGCATGCGTGCTGCCTGAGTGTTGTTTTTTACTGTCAAGCGGGTCGCACGCAAGTTGTAGAATCCATATGAAAATCGATACAGAGCGAGTTATATTCGAGGCTCTTCTTGGCGACACGCAAAAATACTTTGGCGGCTGGCGAAAATAATCTGCTCTGCGTGCGGGCCGCACGCAGTGCAACAAGCATGCATGCGGGCGCTAACACAAATGACAGTAAAAAGGCCTTTATTGTAGGTATATAGTTTCCTATTTTAAATTAAATATTAATACATTATAGTCATCTTATCAAATCTAGTTGATTATGAACTGCCTTCATAAGATCCAACTGCAAGCAAAAGATTACGACGTGTAAAATGTAAACCCTTTATAGGTGAATTCTTTGTTGCAAATGAGCGCAGTAAAAATTTATCCTCTTTCTGTACTGTGGTTGTTGCACCACCTGCCTCCTCACCATTAGCTTCTTCTGAGATAGCATTGAAATCCCATAACTTTATACTGCAATCCAAAGATCCTGAAAATAGCATACTTAAGTTTAAATGCAATTCTTAAGATTTTATCTCTATACACCGTTAAATTTTGGTCGTTTTAATCCTGTGAAGGGTAGATACATGAAACACTATCGATTGATCATGAAACATATCCCTTGAAGCTGTGAAAAAATCAAACCTCTAAAGCAACAAAAAATAGATACGGCCGTTTATGTCGTAAAAAACGTATATTTTGACACTCAAACGAATCAAAATTCAAAGAGTACTTCCTGTTGACACAGAACCACACCGTTGACATAAAGCACTAATAAAGGAATAAAATGAAAATGAGAAAACTGTAAGTTTGTGCATACGTTACAAAAATCTTTTTTTCGATTCGCAAAAATCTTCCGAGACTCGATTTGGGAATTGAACTATTTACATAATTGCGTTAGTTTGTACGGAACCCTCAATGTGCGGATTCGACTTGCTTTTGCCCAGTTTTTTTGTAGAAAGATAGTGAGTGCTCGATCCGTAAAAATGATCCTTTGGGTATTTGCAAGATATCAGTTTAATCATATGGGATGAATGCATTCATAGATCTCATGTAGAGACCCGTAAAGACATAAGAAGCTGTAATAAAATCATGGGTAGAATCCCTTTCAAGTTTGCTGATAATTTTACATTGCCAGTTATAGTTAGGGGAACTAGAACTGAAATTGTTGAGTCTTGCGTTGAGTGCACATTTGAGTGGAGGTATAAATTTTCCTTCAAAGGTTACTTTTAAGCGACGGGGAAGTACTTGTGTAATTGTGAAAATGAAAACAAAATCGACATTGATTGTGATTTAGGTGAGAAAGTTATCAGCATTGCAGATCTAATCTCCAAAGCTTATTCAGAATTCCAAATATAGTCAGAATGGAAAATAAAGACGATGCAGCAGCAGATAGCAGTAGATGTGTCAGAGGGCAATATCCTCGGCTATACAGTAGCGAGGAGGTAAGTATCAACTACATTTCCATTGATAAAAAATCAACCAGATATGTAATAGAAAAATTTGCGCTTGGCCTCTACGCGGACGAAGTCGTAAGCAAAAGCTATAATTTTTCTGTATGTTGTCACATAAGGCGATTAACACACTGCCACGCACTACACGCACTACGCAGCGTAGCGCGTAAATGCGTATTTTAACGTTGCTTGTAAGTATCTCCGTTTGTATAGAAAACACGCACAGTCCAACACACGGAATATACATCCACGCGCGTTTATTCAAATCACGCGCCTACAAGCAGCGAGACGCAAGGTATGGCAAACCGAGTCTCGCAGTGCCGTGCGTGATTTCGTGCGACTTTGAATGAAATGAGTCAGAGCCGCCGTGAATTCACAAAACGCATTACGAACTTGAGTGCATAAAAAACCCACACGATGATGCAGATCTGCACTCCCGCAAGTACGCGCGTATGTGCGTTGACACGCAACATGCAGCGTGATGCGTGGCAGTGTGATAATCCCCTAACTCCTAAATGAAACTTTGAGTAGATCCCTGGATGGTTTAAAAACACAATTGGAGCCTGTAGATAGTGTTGTGATTGCGTTTTTACCTAACACCTAAACGGCTGTGCCGATTTGGATGAAATGTTTGTGTTATATTTCAATTGATCCCGGTTGGTAGCGCTATGATCACGTGAAAGATCTGTTACACCACTCGATATTCAGACCAGTTTTGTCGACTTCGCGTAGTTAATAAGGGTCAGACTGTCTTATTCAGAAGTAAACTTTATGACAATCTGTGTAACTTCGAATCGAGTGGTCTAATAGACGCTTTAATTCGCGTGCAATAAGTGCCTATATAAATTCTTGATTAAATAGAAAGTGAATTATGTCCAAAATCACGTCATTCAGCCAGACAGGACAAAACAGGATGAGATGGGACAAGACAAGGTAAGATTGGACAAAACTTAACAAAAAAGGTTTATTAAATAAGTATTATTTGTTATTTCCAAATTAATTATGTTCCCATAACAAAACGCAAAGGTTAAAACAGGACAAGGTCTGTTGTTTTTTTTTATGGTAGGTAAAAATTTTATCCAATGATATCCCCCGCCCTTGGGCGGAGCGGGAGATACTGTCTGACTCTTACTGACTGAAAACCTACGCCGTTCTTTCTTTGCCTTGGTTCCAGGGCCCTGGTATGCACTTTCATACCTCTCCAGAGCCCCAGAGTAGGCTTCGACCCTGCTGGGCCCATATAGTTTGCTGACAACTCCTTGAGGCGCGCGGGAACAGTACGCGCTGTCGACGACTTCCGCTCTGCTCGCTCCGGTCTGTTACCGGACGGACGGACAGCGAGCGCTACCATTGCCCGCCATCCGCAAGCCCGCGCCTACAGTGCCCGGATATCGGGTTCGGAATTACGGCGGCGGCTGCGGCGTGAGCGCCGTTGCCTGATGCCGTCGGCCTTCTCCTTTGCTAGCATTACTGCTTTGCAGAAGGAGCATACCACTCCTCGCTCCGGACCATGGCCCGGCGCGAGAGATCGCCGCCGCCGATCCGACACGGCGATGTTCTTCCCAAGCGGGGCACACCTCTACCGTATGTTCCACCGTGTCCTCCGGGCGGTCCACACAGTGGCGACACCCGGGCGTCACCTCTGCACGAATCTTGTACAGGTACTTTCCGAACTTGCCATGTTAAGTTAGCACCTGCGTCATGCGGAAGGTGAGGACGCCGTAGGGTCTTTCCAGCCACGCCTCAAAGTGGGGACTTACCACCGTAATCGTGGCGTGCCCAGAGGTCTTTTAGGTTGCTAATATTAAATAAAATCTAATAAAATAAGAACCTTAAACAAAACATGTAGAAAAACTGATAGAATTACCTGATGCCAAAATGGTGCCATCACGACTAAAAGCCAGTGCATGAATAGGAGCAGTATGCATTGGCGGCAGCAGAGCGGCGGGAGATCCTGTCGAGATGTCCCATACGATGAGTTCTCCATTACCTCCCGACGCCAGCCATCTCCCACATATAGAAAACGCTAAGGTGAATATGGTAGACTGAAAATAAGATGTATGGTATAAATTAAAACAGAAACCATTTAAAGGACCACCTTTGTTTGAAAAATAAATACCTTATGCCCAGTCATAATTCGAACCTGTGTTCCTGTCAAACAATCCCATAAGCGTACTGTTCTGTCACTTGATCCAGTGGCCACATAGTTGGAATTCGGGTGAAATTGAACACACTGAAATGAAGAGATATCAGTCAGCTAAATATATATAAGCAATACTATGCTCGCTTGATATATACTGCATTCTAGCAAATTTGATTTAATTCAAAATGTAAATTTGAATGATAAATATGAGTGTTAGAACAATTACATCGACATCCGATAAATGTCCTGAAAACATTCGTAGTGGTTGATGATGATCCGTGGCCCACAAGCGGGTGGTGCGGTCGTGGCCCGTGGTCACGAAGTAATGGCCGTGCGGGGACCAGCGGACGTCCCACACTGGCCACACGTGGCCACGATATACCACAAGGCATGTCCAACATTGCAGAGACCATAACCTCACTGTAACAATAAAATTTGTAGAAAAATGTTAAATATTTGTTGGTTTTAAATTTTATATTAAAGAAATAGGTAAGGTACCAGTAGAGTCTTCAGAAGCCGATAGTAGCATCGTTTTGAAAGGATCAAATGCCACTTTATAAACTGGTCCGGAATGCCCATACAGAGTTCGACAAGTGTCTCTATCCCTTTCTTCCATCATTCTTACGAGTACGTCACCTACAAAAAAGATTAGTAATATTAAGATTACAAATACGTGATAATCATGTAACATTGCTGTAGTTTTAATTAATATTTTTTTTATTTTGTTCCTCAGTTTAAGTTTATGGAGTCACTCAAAAAAGTATTTTAGTCGGGTTCAATCAAGCTTCAGAAAACTAGCACTGGGTTTAACACACTAAGGCCGTGTTGGGCGGTCCGTCGTACATTGCCATATGTTTGTATTTGCGCGAACGATGACGCGGCCCGCTGCTGCAATGTACGACGAACGCTCAACGCGCCGCGTCTCCGTAAACACGGCCTAAGGATGCACTCTTTGTGGCAATAAGAAACTTTTTATTTCGAAGTTGAAGGTTGACCTTAACATTAATTATTACTGATAAGTGAATTATACACACCCGCCTCTCTATCAATGTCTATTAATTTTTCTGCAGATTTCATCCCACGTAATTTGACTGGAGTCAATGTCCACACCTAGAATAAAACAGTCTGCATTATTAAGAAATGAGGATCTAAATGTACCACAATTAGGCCAGACTTCTTAAGATTATCATTACACTGGCTGCTATGCTTGGTAAAACAATTTTTATACCTTTATAGTAGAGTTACTGAAGCCAACTGCTAGTAGTGTAGAGTCGTCACAAATATCAGTGCAAATTGCAGTATGACCACTGTTAAGGAGTGTGTAGAAACAAATAGATGGCAGACTCTCTGGCCCCAGTTGAATACGCTTGGAAGCTTCGCGAAGAGCTTTACCTTTTTCTATTTTATCAGTCTCCTTTCTAAAAATCAACAGTACAATTTTACATGTTAGTTGAAGTCAATAGTACAATTTTACATGTTAGTTCAAGTGATTTTAAAATTCTTCACTATATTATTGTATATGTTCCCAGCAATATGTATAATCCAGAATTCTGTACAACACCTAGGAAATGTATAGAATACCTAAAATGTGTAGAAATATTATTAATTCTATGAGTACCTAGGCATAGTATGGTAAAGGCAAAGTTCTGGCTGCAGCCAGTAATGTAAGTAAAAGGCGAGAGTAGGGAAGGTTATATAAAGTATTGGGATGCCCTAAAATTATGATAGTTTCTTCCCTACTCTCGTCTTTTACACACAGTGATATTAAATAATAGAACATGTTCCATTTGCTTGTCATTTTATAGGTAGGTAATATAGACCAAAATCTATTTACATTACACATTGCCATGCCAGTGGCCCAGCAGGTACTCTATACAATAAAAAAAAAGTATATAAGTATATATATACAATAATATTCATAATGGACTGGACACCCAAGGTATTCTTTAGCCTGGGTATTTTCTAGAATACCTGAATTATACAGATTGCAGTAACATATACATAAACTTACAGTTCTGGCAAAGGAATTCTGTCATTTGGAGGTGCATTAGGATCAGATTTAGGTTTTTTCATAAAAATGTGTTCTTTCTTTGCTTTTTTCTTTTTTGGTTTATCAGGTGTTTCCTCCACTTCTTCCTCATCTTCCACCGGTGCTGGGAGGACTTGAATATCAGGCTCCTTCAGTAGCCCATAGTAAACTTTTGTCCTATTTTCTACAAACAAAAATCACTTTCAATGTCATCTGTTCAGTTAGAAGAGTAGTCTACTTATAAGTTACAAGTATTAATTACTAGCAACCGGCCCAGCTTCGTACGGATGCAATGGTGATATTAAATATTTTATGCATGCATTTTACATATAAATCTTTCTATAAAAAAAAAAACCGCATCAAAATCCCTTGCATAGTTTTAAAGATCTAAGCATACATAGTGACAGACAGCAGGAAGCGACTTTGTTTTATACTATGTAGTCATTGTACATGTTTCTGGAAAAATTGAATGGTACCATTTCTAGTGGCTTCACCAAGCAGTCCGCCAGTGGTGGAGCGAACCTGTGCCTGCGTCCTCCCAGGGCCATCATGTACATCAACTTGGATGTGGTTATTTATAATGTTAATAATTACAGTTGAGCTTTTCTGCTCTTGCAAAAAACGTTTTAGCTGAGATGATGCATCTCTTGATAACTGTACAACAAACTTATTGGTGCTGGAAAACAAACATTTACACTGATTAATAAAACAATTTTTTTTTTTACTTTTCATATTACATCAGGTTTATATTCAAAGTAGATATTTAAACTGCCACTTATTTTCATATAAGTATTATTAATCTAAAGTATTAATTTTTGGAATTCCACATAAAATAAGATTTTTCTTAAATTTTATAAATAGATACCTGTATATTTCAGCTAATTCATTCCCTTTGATTTGATCCTTTTGTTTAACTATAGACAATCGTTTTAAATCTTCTTGGTAATAATCTTCTTGCTCAGGTCCAAATTTTTCCAAGAAATTGTTTGCATGTTCAGTATGGTCATACAATATTAATGCCAAATACATGTGGACAAATACTGGATACAAAAGTGTTGACAATTCATGCTAGAAAAATATAAACATGTCAAAACTAATAACTAAATAATATGTATAAAATACAAGAGATAAAACTAAATAGGTACTTTGATGAAATGTCCATTTTCTTCCATACTTGAAACTAAAGAAAATTAGCATATACGTTTCATAATATATGTATTATTACCTTATATATATCTAGCGAGTTCTCAACAAACTTCTTCAGGTTATCGTAAGCAAATTCGTAGCTGTATGGATCGCTTTCTGTATGATGCGAAGTTAGTATGCTAGCTAATTCTACTTCAGGTAGATCTAAGTTTTCAAATTCAACATCTCCTAAACTAGCTTCTTTTCTTAGAATGTCTTCTGTACCCTGTAAAATATGAAATTCAATTATGTTTATGAAATGCTAATAATATTAAATAATACCATGATAGTATTATTACCTTTAAATTATACTTTCTTAATAGCTGTAGGACAGCCAAAAGTGGGGTATTCTTCTCCCCCATTGTTGGGCACCTTTACTTACAACTTTATCAACAATGGGCAATTTTGCTCTCAATTTATTTAGTTTTTGTATACGCTTTCGATTTTTCGACGCGTTTAAACGTCGAACGTCGTCGTGTGACTTTGACATTCACGACAACAGCCAGCACACAGCCAGCGTAAGACCACAGAGCAGTGTTGCCAACTCTATACTACGAGTTGGTGTTAAAAACATCTCAAATAGTGCTAGATTGCTATGGATTTCCAAAATGTGGTGCTAAAACATTTTTGAAAGTTAAAAAAAATTACAAACAGCTTTTAAGTTTGCGAAGGCTTTTATGCACAATGGGCTTAGATGATCAATCGACAAGACTGCGGTGTATTGCACCGCAAACAAAACATTTTGGAGCAAAGCCTCGCTTAATAAACTTAAGTTTTATCAACTGTATCAATTTTTTCTATATCTAACCGTTCTAACTTGGCAAGCCTGAATTTAGGCTCTGCGAATTTTAGCGCTGAAGTTTCAGACTCGCCAAATTAGAACGGCCTAAATAACTAGTAAATGGCATAGATGGTTTAAAAAATAAATGCCATTAGTAGTGGTTATTGCTGTTAACAACTGTTATTGGTGTTTATTTTTACAGGTGCACAAGCGCTAATGTTCGCAGAGTCTAACTTCAGAATTGCCAAGTTAAAACGGCCGATCTCAGTTCGGTTTTACAAAATGCACACATTGATTTCGAGTTATTTTCGAGCACATTCCTGATATTTTTTTTTTGTATTTCGGATCGTTCTTTCACTCCTTTCTGTAATTTTAAACAAAATTACCTTTTTTTTGCTCAAAAGAATATCCATTTCCTTAACTTTAATTTTTTTTTAATTTTTCTAACACACTGAACTTTTCCTGTCTAGTTACACACAGTTTATCAAACTAACAAAAAGCAAGACAAAGAAAGTGTTATCTTATAAACAGAACAAACATTTCTTGCAATCTTGCGTTTGTTAATAAAAAATAGTTACAATTCTAATTTACGTTTTATTCTGTAGTAACCAGAAATATTCGTTTGACTGCTATTTAGTGCTAGATTCAGTGCTAGGTGCTGTATGTTAGATTTCAGTGCTGACCGTGTGAAAATAGTGCCAAATCTAGCACTGAAAATGCTAAGTTGGCAACACTGCCACAGACTGAAAACGCTATTATAAAGGCCAGAGTTCACACAACCGACTATCTTTTAAAGGCTTATTACACTTTCCAATTTTTAGGAAACCAATTTAGGAACAGTTAGGAAGCAAAGTTGATACCTAGCGAGTGATCACACAATCCTAAATTGAATCCTAAATCGTGCACAATCGTAGCGACGACTAGACATGGACGATTTTGGTTTTAAACGCAAACGGATATATATCTGATTTCGGATTTTGAAATTGATTTCAATATCCGATTTCTGTAGCCCTTAGCTTCACCAATTTGTCGTACACTTAATTCTTCAATGGTAGAAGTTAAGATATTTTAGAAAATGTGACAATGTAATATATTATAACGGGCACCCAGTGGTACCGGAGTGCCCTACCAATGCAACTCCAGGGCAGGGAGTTGAAGGAGTTGGCGATGTCCAGAGACACCGCCAAGACACACCTGCCCCGGGACACCGCATCCCCCGTCGTGATGGCTCGCACGCGCATATTGGCGTCTACAGTGGAGCGCCCCCTGCGAAATCCGAACTGGCCGTCCGCAAGATCCGGCCCCTTCCGTGCCAGGTGCGCGACGAGGCGGTCTGCAATTACTCTTTCAAAGGGCTTGCCCACCTCGTCGAGCAGCAAAATGGGCCGATACGCGGACGGAGAGTCCGCGGGCCGCCCCGGCTTCGCGATAAGGACCAGTTTCCCCGTCTTCCAGCGAAGCGGGAACTGGACCCTCTCCATGCATGCGCTGAAGAGCCCTCTCAGTCGAGACCTGAGTTCCTCCATGGCCAGGACCCAGGCTTTTCCAGGCAAGCCATCGGGTCCTGGGGCGGTGTTTTTGGCACTCAGCCTTCGCACCGCCACTCTCAACTCCAACTCAAAAAAAAAAAAAATGCCTCGGTCACCTCTATGGAGCGTTGTTGCCGTCGTTGCCGTCGTGGTCCGCATCGGACACCGCTGGTGGTGGCGGAGCCATAGGCGGGGGAGTATGCTTCCCTCACGTAGGGAACAGAGTGCTCACTACACCCTCCACGAGCTGGGGTCGGAGACTCTGTGTCAGCGGAGGAGCCCATGGGCGGAGTTGTTCCATCACCATTTTTTATGGGCGTCCCCACGGATCGACGTTCAGAGCCCCAGCCACACGTTGCAGGCCTCGAGTTTGGACCGCTTTATCTCCGCTCGGAGGGTGCGCTTTGCCGCTCTGTATCCCTCGTACAGCTCCGCCTCAATAGCCCGGAGGCTTTTGAGGCGGAGCTGTCATCCGGCGGGCGGTTGCGGCGCTTGCAGTACCTGGCGTACCGGCGTCGCGCGTGGTTGCACGCATTGCGCAATGACGCAATCTCCGGCGACCACCAGTACACCTGGCGCTTGGCACGTCCTGGACGGACTCGGGGCATTGACGCGTCGCAGATTTGCGACATGCCCTCCCGGAACCACTCTGCCATATACCGGCGTCGATATCGACAGGCCTGTCCGGTGCTTGCACCTAGGCCTGTACCATCGCGGAGATAATAGGGTGGAATTTAATAAAATTGTGAATTGGTTAATGATTTTAGGTACCCAGAAATCGTGATTTTTGTTGATATATTATACTACAAATAATTGCAACCAAGGGAAAAAAAGGTCCCTTGGATACTATTTTTTACTATTATAATAATTATAAGTACATCTTCTCCTTCCTGTCCTTATCTCATATTGCTTAGGGTCGGCGCAACACGCATGTTTTTTTTTCCACTCTGTCCTGTCAATAATTATAAGTACAGACGCCAGCACATCAACCTATCTTAATCAGTCAAATTTCTTTAATAGATTTTCAACCTTACTACAATAGCGGAAGGTTTATGTTCGATTGGTAAAATTTGACAGATTGGGGTAGATTTACTTGCTGGCGTCTGTACATAAGTTATGTTTTTATAAATATAGAGGTAGAGGAATGTTTTTCAGTTTTTTTTATTATTTATTTATTTATGTACATACACACGATACTGCTTATTTCTAGCGAAATTTCTTCCAGCAGACTTGCGACAGGAGTGTTGGATGAGAGATGTAGACGCAGTGTGTATAAATAATTTGGAAAAACCAAAATAGACTATATTATCTAAATTAAATCAATTATAGTAAATAAATGTACACATAAATAGATACTATACATAAATTAAATTATAATAATACATAAATATCTATAATAAATATAACTTTACTGTAATGTTCTTTGACTATCTAGCTTTTTGAAGACAGATATATTTTTAGCGTCACGGATCTTAGCTGGAAGTGAGTTCCACAGTCGCACCGCATGAAAAAAGAAGGAGTTGGAATAGAAATGGGTATTATGGGATGGGAAATTGAGATGGTATTTAAGGTGGGATCTGCATGGGGCATCGGCAGGGCGGATAAGCAGGGTTGAATAGAATGTTGCACAAGAAACATAATACCCGAGTGTTCCTACGAAGACGGATAGGGAGCCACTTGAGATCCTTGCGGAATTGAGAGACGTGGTCATATTTCCTTAGGTCAAAAACAAAACGAATGCACAAGTTTTGCAAGCGCTCAAGTTTATTTAATAGTTGCTCAGTGCTTTTAATTCTACAGTACAGTACACTTAAAATTTATTAGATAATTATATAAAGTATGTACATTTTATGTTAAAATAATGTCGAGAACTAGGAGGATAAAAAAAATAATAATAATTGTGTAAAATGTCATTAAAAAAATATCGATAATTTCGTGATTTTTTTAAACTTGTCTCACCCCTAGCGTGTTGTAATGAACTTGGGCAAATCATAATGCATAGTTAGCAGAATTGTTTTGGTGCGTTAAATCAAGCATGAGGCGTCTTTGGGCTGTATGGTCGATGAGATCGCATTGTCAACCTTTTAATCAACAACTTCGGATGTATCCGACAAGCACTCTCGCGTTTATTCCAATAAGTTCACATATCTACGAACTAATAGGTACTCCATCTCGTCCGCTCTTCTGTCACCTGTGGCTGTAGCGATTGAAGATCTAAACGAGATGGAGTATCCAGTTGCAAACACACGACCCTGACAGCCCATTCACAACTTCGCGTATCGGTAGGTGAGCGTGCGCCGCTATGAGTGGCGTCTCGTGGCGTGCTTCAAACATTGACATACTTTTGTTCTTTCCGCTCGCTGCTGCGCGATTACCTTGCCGTTGTGAGCAACCCTCACAACGGCAAGGTCGTGAATGGGCCGAAACGAATAGGCCGCAAAAACACTCGTCAGACCAATCCGACGCGGGTGGTTAGAGGGTTAAAGATGGCTCTCGATGTGGCTATGATGTAGATCCAAACGCCAATAATTATTGTGGTAGCTTGTGGTTGTTTTTGAATTGATAACCTCTTTCTTAATGCGAATAACACTCGGGATCAAGTTAGCCTCAAGTTAATCTTTGACGGCAAAATACCTAGTTTCCTCCTTGATTAAAAGCGTGCGTGCATCGAAATGGATTTGACTGAATATTTTCGCTTCTTTCATTGCGGTTTTACTCAAGAACAAAATTGACTTCTTTGGACGTATGCGGAACAGAGAGTAAAGTCCCGTAAACCTTCTTTGTAAAAGCAGGATCCTCCGACCAGAGGGATGTTATGTATAATGGGTTAGTGCCCGCTAGATGATTTTGGGCTGTTCGATATGTTCAAATCTTTCTTCTTTTTTTTTAGTTCTTATTTGACGCCATAGATGTCACTATATCACTCCTCCCCGGAGATCGTATATCGGTGGTCCGTGATGCTTCATGATGCGTCGTGATGCGTGCCAGGCCGGTGGAGGTTGGTTCCAGTAAGTCGGAACCGGAATCCGCATAGTTCTCAGTAAGTCGGAACACTCGGAACAGTCTGTGGTGATGCCTCAGTGAGCTGTGGTGGTGCTATCCCAATGAGTCGGGGATGATGCTGCAGGCTCCAGTGAGTTGGAGCTGTGCTGTACAACGTAGGGCTTTACTGCTGGAGTCTCCACATAGTATTTCAAAACAAAACCTTATCTCGAGCCACTGTTAACAGTGAGTTTAAACGTGGTTGAAGCATCCTCAGAAAAGGTTTACATGCTCTGTGCATCCTCACTGATGTTTCGCGAAAAGGACGTCCTATTACGGTGATTACTCAAGACAACGTATGTGCTGTACGATACGACTAATGATAGAAGCTAATAGAAGGATGATATATTAACAGATTCGGACTGGTTTAGGTATTGGAGTCTAGTACACATCTAGTACAAAAAGATTTTAATTAGGTACCTGAATATTTAGAAGTCAGTCTAAAAAGTCTAATGACTTAAGAATATGATCCTCTGTTGCTGGCAACAGTGGCAACGCGAATTTTAGTTGTCATTGACTTGTCAAAAGACTGTCAAAGATACTAGTGCTGGGGCGATAATACGCGACGACAGTAGGGATATGCTCATTCATCGTCTTTTTAGTCTAACAATACTTATTATAATGTAGATTTTCTTAAATAGTAATTGATACTCTCACTTGACAATTTGATTTCAATGTCCCAATTTTCCCCGCACCATAACCATAACTTTAAAACGGCATTTAAACAAATTTCTCATCTAACGAAGCAAGGAACACCCTCGATTAAGTCATCAGTATTCTTTTTCAGTGCTCTTTCATTTGATACCCCATTACAACATTCACAGGCATTCTGTTTTCCATCCCCATTTTTAGCCCCATTAATTTAAATGGAAATATTTTTCATTATTAATCCTAATTTAATATTTAATCCTAAAAGTAGTGTTGATGATGCTAACAAATATTTTACAGGTGTCGGACAGGGCCTTGCTGAGAAAATTATAGGTAACGGTGATTTATCGAATGGCTACCGAACCACTTCTACTGTATCACCAAACTCTCTTGTCCTACTTCCAACTGTTGAAACTGAGGTCGAGCATATCATTATGGATTTAAGAGAGGGTGCGGCAGTTGGAGTGGATCAGATATCAGATAAAGTCCTGAAGCGCTACGTTAAATCACTGACACTTCCTCTAACTCACATATGCAACCTGGCCTTCACTACTGGTACCTTTCCACAGGCATTTAAGATAGCGCTTGTTAAACCTATTCATAAAGGCGGAGACAAAGATTGCATTTATAATTACAGGCCAATCTCGATCCTGCCTCCGATGTCCAAAGTCTTAGAAAAGCTAATTAACAAACGCCTCATGAACTTTTTGGAGACAAATTTCATACTCTCACCTGAACAATTTGGCTTTCGATCAGGTAGATCAACTGATGACGCAGTTCATGAGCTCACGAACCATATTGTCACTAGTCTTGACAGTAATAGGAAGTGTGTTACGATTTTTCTCGACTTAACCAAAGCATTTGATACTGTTCCGATTCTAATTCTATTGCAAAAACTGGAAAGAATCGGTGTCAGAGGTCTTCCATTGCAATTGCTGAAGGATTACTTGAGTTCTAGGAAGCAACGAGTGAAAATAGACAACTGGATAAGTGATGAACTTTCTATACACTATGGCGTTCCTCAGGGCAGTGTCCTGGGTCCTAGCCTTTTCCTTGTCTATATTAATGACTTGCTTCTACTTCAACTTAAACACGGAAAGTTGATATCTTTTGCCGATGATACTGCGTTATTCTTTAGTGGGAAAACCTGGGAAGAGGTTTTCCAAAGTGCACAACATGGTTTCGATGAAGTTTGCCAATGGCTTAAATACAATGTTTTGACACTAAATTTATTAAAACCAAATATGTTGCCTTTGCGCCCAGGAAAAATCTTCTTCCACCTTCGAGTCTCAGTATCATTGCTCACACTTGTTCTTCGTCAAATTCCTCGTGCCTTTGTTTTCCCCTTGAAAATACGGACGTAATTAAGTATCTTGGAGTGTACATAGATCAAACATTAACATTAATAGCTGGAAAATGCAAGTGGATCACGTTTGCAAAAAATTATACCAGTCTTCCTATGCCCTTTACATGCTAAAAAAAGTGGTGAACGAAAATGCATTGCTCAGTGCTTACCATGCGTATGTAGGTACCATACTCAAATATGGCATTCTTATTTGGGGAAATTCTGCAAACAGAGAATATGCATTTAAGGCTCAGAAGAAATGTGTAAGAAGTATATGTGGACTTAAACCGACTGATTCGTGTAGAGAAGTGTTTACTAAGCTAAATATTTTAACTCTCCCTTCACTGTATATTTATGAGGCAGCAGTAATGATAAAACGCGATATTAGTCATTATGAAACGCTAAGAAGTGCCCGACATAAAAATGAATTGAGTGTAATCAAATGTAGAACAGTTAAATTTAAATCGAGTATTTTTGGAATAGGTGTAAAAATATATAATAAATTACCAATTTCTATAAAAAACCATATCAAACTTAAATATTTTTAAAATAAAACTTAAAGAATTTTTAATAAGTAAAACATACTACTCGATAAATGACTTTTTAAATGACAAACATATTAACGGATGAAATAATAATGTAAATTGTATTTTTGTGACTATGAAGTTTGATTTTGACTATGCAGACTAATTTTATGAATAATAATGAACACAATGACATGAGTAATAATTTTGTTGTAATTTTGTGATGTGTTAATATTAATGAAAATATATAATCCATTTTAATTTATATGACCAAAGTATTGTACACCTTATGGGTATGTTGCAGCGACTCTAATTCAATTGTATTATAAGATCCAAACTACCTGTGACAAACAATAAATAAATTTGATTGATTGATTGATTGATTAACTTTTAAGCATCACATTGACATTCTAGTTGCTAGGATTCGTAGGCTTATTTACATATTTAAAACTTTAAGACATGTGGCGGATATTGGGACTATCAAAATAGTTTACTCAGCACTCTGCCAGTCAATAATAAATTATTGTATAACATCCTGGGGAGGAGCTGGTAGGATGTACCTTCTGGAAGTTGAAAGAGCACAAAGAGCAGTTCTCAAAGTAAGTGCTGGACTTCCTTTTCATTACCCAACTGTGGAGCTCTATAAACGTTGGGACGTTTTAACAGTCAGGCAGACCTTCATACTTTCCATTGTTTACAAAAAACATAAATTAATGAAATATGACCCTCATCTTATCAAAGACAAGCGAAGGAAGGGTAGTGTATGTCCTACAGGTTTTTTCCGCATCGTTCTATCTCGGAGATTCTACTGTTTTCTTGGAGCATATTTGTATAATAAAATTAATAAAACGCTTACTATATACCCTCTGCGGAGATCGGTTTGTAAACTTACTGTTTGTAAATGGTTGAAAACTCTAGATTATCAGGCAACTGAAAATCTTTTGATTCCAGTACGGTAAAATTTTCACTTACATACACACATTCATACTCATAACATAATCTCTTAACACACAAATACCGTTCATACGTATGTCCTGTTAGAATTATAATGATTTTCATAATTTATTTTGTTTTAATTTTTAATATTTAGTATTTAATATTTAAAATTCATCACATATAAGTTGTTCGCTAAGTAGTATAGTATTTAATATATTATTAATTTTGTAAAGTGCATGTGATGCTATGCCATTTGCCACCCTACTTAGGTATATTTCCTGACATTCGGATGTCTATTCCTATTATCTCCCCCCACATATACCTATTTGCAGACATTGGGTATTTTCCCCACTTTTACCCCAGAGCTTTTTTACAGCTCAACCGATTTTCATTGAACATTTTGTAATGTGCACGTGATGCGCTTTTATTTGAGACCCCACTCGAGTACGTTTGCAGACATTTGGTTATTCTTCCCCATTTTCACCTCCCACAACTTTTAAACGGCTTAACCGATTTTCATCAAACATGTTTAGGAACACTCGCACATAAGTCACTTTTAATACAGAAAAATACTAAATTGAAATCGTTTCACCCGTTCGGGAACTATGATGCCACAGACAGACACACAGACAGACACGTTAAACTTATAACACCCCTCTTTTCCGTCGGGGGTTAAAAAGGACTGTTACTGTAGATTTGTATGTCAGTCACTATTTACCTTGGAAAATGTTATCTTGGAAGCATTTTCCAAGGTAATCAGGTATCAGGTATCAGCGCCCAAGAAGTTGGCTCCTTCTCACCACAATAACACTCCAGCTCAGTCGGCAAGGCGGACTATTGAATATTTGTCTATCGAAGGTGTGGAGTTAGTAAGTGATCCATACAGTTCTGAAGACAAATTGAGACATTTATTTGGTGAGGTTTGAGATTGTATAATCCCATTTGAATTATCGAACTGTTTATCTCCAAAAATAAAAGATAAACCATACGTTACTCCACTGCCCCTCACTTCGATTGAGACCAAAAATCGGTTATAACGCTCGTCACACAAGTTGAACCATCATGTCAATCGATCTTGAATGCGCAGTAACCGATTTTTGAAGTGGGGAGCTGCGTATAATCATAGCAAATGGTTCAACGTACTATACCAAGTTAATATAGGGAATATATACCTTGTACTGGTAATATAAATGAAACAAGTATATTAAAAATAGGTGTTTATTGGATAAGCTAATAAAACAAATAAAGTTCTAATTGGTTATTTCAGAAAACTTACATATCAAATATGAAAGAACTCTAATGAAATAAAATAATAAAGTTGATACATATGACGTTCAAAGAGTTTTAAGAAATTTACTCAACATGGTTCACTCTAGAATTCTTTACAAAACTATGAGAAAAAATCCTAAAAGCAATACTATGACGTATTGTTTGTCTAATGCGATGAATTCATGAAAACTTTTATCTAAATATTTAATACTGTTTTATAAAAACGATCGAATATTAAATTGAAGACAAGGATTCTGCTTAGCAATTTATTATAACGCCTGTGTTCACGTATCTTAATGAGATATGTCTCACGGATAATTTAATAAGTCTTTCTCAAATAGAGAAAAAATATACTAGCAGGACAATAGCGTTAGTCTTCCCTTCAGGAATAATAAACACATCTTAAGATATTATAATGTAGTGCGTAACATTAATTGTTTATACTTAATTTAACACCGTAGCAAACGTACCTACACTAATTTATTTCTGAAACCCGTCAGTCTTAAGATCCGTCTATTATTACCAGTGTACTGACATAAATAACTATTTACATTACTAATTAATATTGCGTCAGGAGGTACAAATGTGACAAGTATCGCACGCGACGTGAAGTCTGAAATGTAAAACAGCAAATGATTAAGGTAGTAGAGATACATACACAACTAGCTCGTCTGTTAGTCGACATTTAAGTATTATAGTACGCGGCAAATTTGTTCAACTATTTGCCATGGTTACGTGCATCCCCCCACTTCGATTGAGACCCGAAAATCGGTTATAATCCTCGACACATAAGTTGAACCATCATGACGATCGACCTTGAATGCGCAGTAACCGATTTTCGGATTTCAATCGAAGTTGGGGGCTGCGCGAAACCCATAACAAATGGTTCAACTGGTTTGCCACGTACTATAGGGCAAGAGGATCAACAGAAATAGCGAAATGTGTGTAGATACCTAGGTACTGCTGGTACTGTTCAGGAAAAACTGGTGTAATCTAGATTATACACAATTATATACTTAGTTATTTAATTAAAGTAAGTAATTTTAGTTTCTTTTGCTGTTATCGCTACGCAGCGATACTTGCACAATTTTAAACAGGGTCAGTACTAAATTCACTAATTCTACGATTATCTATTATTGGTCGTTGATAAGGTAAAGCTATTTATTTATGCAGTGCGTTTTTATCTCAGAATATTATCAGTTTAATATTGATTTCAGTCGCGTTCACTCTATAACTTTACGTAGCGTTGTCAGTGAGAGCTCTCAAAACGGCCGGTAGAAAATTGATTTCCGAAAAGGCAGTTTGGATTTACGTTTTGTATTTTTCGGTAGGCCGTCCTATCCGTGATACGAATTTACCTGTACAATTTCGTCAGTATCAGGTAGAAATACAGTTTCTCGATTGAGAAAGAATAATACTTACTTATATACATAACAATTTGAAGGGCATAAACATTTGAATAAAAACACACTGTATAACTTTAACATCATTAAAATTTATAATAATCATTACAGTTACTTTATCTTAATGACTTCACTACCTAAATATGTATTTAAGAAGTTAAATACACTGCTTTCTTTCTAATCGCATTGTATTGATTGGATAATAATCAATATTTAAAAAGCTTTGAGGATAAGTACATTTAATACATATATATACGTATGTATGTGTAAATGCATAAAACATGTAGGTAGGTAACCTACATAATCTCAGACCTAAAGATATAAGTATATTTATTTATTTAAACAAAATTATCAAATCACATCTAATCGGACGATAACAATATTACAGGGTAAAATTATACATAGACTAATTTATTAAAGCTTGATAACAATACTATTTAGACTGTTGACCACACTTACGTTGGATGTTGGGGAATTTAGATGTTAGCTCATCGAACTCGGTGCCGAAAAATAGCAATTAATATAGCGACCAGACCTCTATATGGGACATGAGCACAAACAAAAAAAATCTTTTGATATTTAAACTGCGACCCGCCCCTGGCTTGGCGGTAGCGGCAACTTCTCGCGTCAGGCCCTAGTTTAGACCATGGTCAGTAGTAAGGGGAATGGATGACAGTCGCCTCGTTCTGTGAAGCTAACAGCAGTAATGTTAGCGTAGGAGACGGCAGCACACGTCAGGGAACGGACATCTTCACGCCCCAGCCGCCGAGACGCTGACCCCGATTATCAGCTACTGAAGGCGCGGGTTTGCGAACGACGAGTAATGGGTAACTCGCCGTTTGGCCGTCCAGTAATTGTCCGGACTGAGCCCAGTCATCGACGGCGGCCATTTAGTGTTCAAGGCGCGCCTAAAAGGCAAAGCCGTGGAGGCCCAGCAGGGCCGATGCCTTACTAGGGCCATGGATTGACTTCTGAAAAGGTTACAACATAGGTCATTTAGTCAGAAAAAGTCTGACACGCCGTCCAGCTCCGTCCTAGAGTGGAAAAGGTCATCAGATGATTTTCCTCTTAAAAAAAACCCAGGCCTCGCACTGTTTCTATAATAGTTTGGTCTCTTCGTTATTTAACACCGACTTCCAAAATTGAAGTTATTTTGCGCTTTTTGGTGTTTTTGAAGTCGGTTGTATTTTGTAAAAAGTTTTTATTTCACACTTTTTAGTTGTAGTACCCCTCAGTCAAACTTAAACAGATATCTTCCGCCATTTGGTTCCATCATCAAATCATCATGACAATTTTAATAATACCAAACACGGCTAGGATACACGAATTTATTACAGAATTCCGGTTCTTACCTACCTTCCGGTTTCATCATCAGATCAGTTCTATGTATCCCCTTCCCTTCTTTCTTCAATCACTCACCGACTACATGTATAAACAAAGCAATTCTACTTGTTACGACAGTTCTGCTATGATTTTTTGAAGAGTTCCTTTCTATATCTTCGAAGTTCATCATCAGATCAAAAAGATATTTTTTTTGGGACCAATTCGGAAGTATAATCTTTCAATCAAAACAAAAATTTTCGAAATCGGTCCACAATTGACCGAGATATTATTGGTGAACATACATAAAAAAAAAATACATACAGCCGAACATAGAACCTCCTCCTTTTCGAAGTCGGTTAAAAACCGCGCGCATCGCGGCCATAGACCACAAAGAAAAAACAATTTTTATCTCATGAACTGTGGCGACTATTTTAGATGATTTTGGTCGGCACAGTCTTAAAGACTTTGTTATTAAATAAATCGTTTTTATAAGATAAAATGGTTGAAATTGCATGAAAGAACCCGAATTTATACCATTGAACGAACGCAATAACCTAATAAATAAATTTGATTTTTTTTTCGTATTTTAATTTGATTTGCGAACAAAGAGGTTGAACAAAAACATTACAGCACTACTGCGTAATGGTAATCAAAATGTCACAGTTTGGTAACAGGCCATTATATATCTAAGTGAGAGCTAATTTCTGAGCCAGTGTATTGAAAAAACATGTTATAATTTATCAGTACGTCGTTTAACCCGTGTTATATATTAGATACTAGCTTCTGCCAACGGCTTCGCCCGCGTGAATGTCGGTTTCTCCATACAAACTTCCAACCCCCGTTTTACCTCCCTAAGATGGAGTTTCGCAAAATCCGTTCTTAGTGGATGTCTATACCCTATATGAAACCTACTTGCTAAATTTTAAGTTATAGTTTTTGAGATTTCGTGATTAGTCAGTGAGTCGTATTTCGCTTTTATGTATAGGTATAGATTAATAAGGTTAGCAGACTGTAAATTACAAGATAATAAAGGGGATGATATCTACGTAGGATGCGTTACGTTATTGAACAACCCAACACATGTACCTATTATAAAAAAAAAATATTAACATCAAGTCAAAAGTCTGTGGTAAGAATACCAGTACACGCAGGCTTCGTATTATATTGAAACTCAGAGTAACATTAGGTCAGCTTAAATTAAAAGTGATACCTATACAACTAAGAAAAGAAAGAATAAAGAAAAAAAGAGGTAAGTACGAGTTTATGGTCTGTAATGGTCAAACACCATTTTTTTAAACATTTGAATACGTATAACTAGTATATTTTGAAACATCTATTTTAATTTCTATTAGCTTCAATTACACCGCTTACACGATTTGGTACTGTACCTACTGATAAGTGAAATGAATCATAGACTAAAGTCCTAAGTTGCTGTTTTGCGCTGACGTGATGCATTATATTCCACATAGAAATGTTATTGTCATTTTTTTTTTGTAAATAATCTCTCTTTCTTTCTTTTTAAACAGTTGTAGATATCACGTCTAGTTTTTGAGGTTTATGTTTTTATTGTTTCGTTTTGTTTAATAAACACAAGAAATCTTTGTTATTTTAATACTTATTTGTTTCAACTTTTAGCTTTATTTGATACATTCACAGGGAAAGAAAATAAGACACGAGTGGAAGAAAATAAGCATAGGTACGTAATAATTATTGTTATGCCATTGTAATAAATAAGATGATGATTTTTATTTTTCACGCGGAGTTATCATCCGTAACATCAAACTGATATGTATGTAGGACCAACCTTTTACGAGAAACTTCCTCGCTGAGGAAGTTTCAGGTCCAGGCCTGCATTGGTAGTTTATAACCAAACAAATATCGTATAAATAACACGTATACAGTTAATTAAGTAATGGTTAAAGATAGTGTTGGTATCGTAGTGCAAACAATATGTTTACAAATTGATTAAATACGGTAGGTAAGTAATGTGTGGGTATTGTTGTGTCCCGGCCGAGATTGGACCGAGATAGATGACTATTATTTATTACAATTACATCCTTGGCCGTGGTAACCCTCAACCTTACGATTAACGCTGTTATTGAGGTAAAGATCTAGAAAAAAACCATATCATGTTGATGTCATAGGCATGGCACAATGTTACACAATAATAGGACACATGTTATATAACATAATCAGCCTCTAATGCCTTAGGGACTGGTGGACCGTTATCCACGACACTAACCTATTAGCGAAAAATCTCACACGTATTTTTCCCAGTTCTAGCAGATAAAGTTCTCGCAAGCTTAGTGTTTCCAACCAATCACATAGCACCGGGTTCGATGTTAGGAATAACATTTCAACAATCAACAAAATCTTGAAACGGTTTTGTTCATTGTTGTAAGCTAACAAAGTTTTTTCAAAAATTAGCTTCATCTGATAAATTATTCAATTCATTTATTGTTCCATAAGAAATCTACCGTTATCTAGACGCAGAGTTGGTTACTACCTGTATAAAATTTTTCAGCAAAAGTTAATTTTTGAATAAACGATAGCTGTGTTGTTCAGATTTATAGGTCTTGACTTGAACAGTTGTGAGCGTCGAACAGTTTGGGCGCGACGTCCTCGTAGGGCGCGACGCGAGCGGTGGCGAGGTCCCGCGCGACGCGCTCCGCGGCCCCCATCACTCGCAGGAGGTTAAGTCCCGCTAACTTGCGAAGTTCCTCTATGCTCCACCCTTCCTCCATCAGTTCCGCGAACAGCAGCGGATATGACGACACGTCCTCCAGGCCTTGAGGCGTACTGTACAGCAAGCATTGTTTGTAAGATTAATGTCAGATGCAAGAATGAAAAATCTACGTAGGCGACATATGTCGACGAGCGTACCTACTATGTACTGGTACTTAAGTATATACTACCTACTAACCGTTCCTACTCAACAAACACTTTCGGGATAATGTCAAGTGTCTGCGTTCAAAATATAAACCCCTTGAAAAATGAACCTACACCGTTTATGTAAACAATATTATTTTGATTCAAAAAGTTATAAGGAAGAAACGTCCGTAGTTATTCTTCAGAACTATTAAACTTTTGTTTATCCTATATAAAGCTTCACGCTTTTGGGATTTAGGATTTTATTGCTTCTGGTGCGGTATATTTAAAAAATATTATAAGTAAGGTGTACACGCAGTGTGGGTTTAGAATAAGAGTGTCTGTTTCAAATATAAAACATATTCTGAAATATCAAACTACAAAATTCAAAATTCGTTATTTAATTTTTCCGTTACCATGTCTGTGAGGCCTACCTCGTCCCTATACTATATAAAGTGCTATGTATAATACCTATACTATGAAGATAGCTAAACATCACAGTATGTACTCACTAATTAATGCCGTCGTAGCCAGCGCCAAGGCCCACACTGTCCACACCGGCTACATCCCTTATATGATTAATGTGTGCTGTAAGACAAAGTATTGGTTAATTAATGGATTTCTGATAAAACCTACACTTTTTTGCTGTTACACTTCTAGCGGAAACAAAAAACTCTCAAATATTTTTCACAACGCCGTAAAACTTTAAAACCTCCGAGGAGGGAAATACGCAGTCGCATGGGAAACAAAAATGTTTTAGGCGGGGGGAAGGTAGAGGCGAAATATTGGCTTACCAATAGCATCTTGCACAGTTGCAGTATCCTTACAGGTGAGAAACGACGTATAGAAGTTGACCATGATGAGCCCCTTATTGGCGGCCAGCAGGCGCAGCACGGCGTCAGGCACGTTGCGCGTGACGTTGCAGAGCGCGCGCGCTGACGAGTGCGAGAACAGCACGGGCGCGCGCGACACGGCCAACGCGTCGCGCATGGTGCGCTCCGACACGTGCGACAGGTCCACCAGCATGCCCAGTCGATTCATTTCCTTCACCACTATCTGTCCGACCGATCAATAACAATTTGTTAACACAAGATTGATGACAGGAAAAGAGGACGCTAAAAAAGAAAAATGCTTGTCTTCTCCGACCACTTTAATTGAGTTTTTTTGTCTGTTATTGAAGAATAAAAACCTTAAGTACCATAATACCTACGCCATTTACATAAAGGAAATTAAAAATGTTTTAAAACACGTCGGTATAAGCTATTGAATTGAACTGCAAACACAGTTCCGGCAGCTCCTGGCCGTTTGCATATTTATCATAAAGTAAGTCTCTATTGTTCCAGCCGCTTTTGAAGCTCGTATGAGTTTGCGTTGCTTTAAATTAATTGCTAACTTCTTAGAACCTTTGTGGTTGTGAATTCAGAAAGCCGACAAATTATGAAAGCGACAAATTGTCGTAGTGAGTTTTATAGTTCCTGGTGTCAGTGCCCGCCATTTGGTTTAATGGGAAACGTTTCATTGTATGTAAGTAATCCCTTAGCCTCAATAACAGATTAACTAATGACTTTGGTGAATTACTAGCTTTCGCCTGGGGGCCGCTACCGCAAGTTGTTTGACAAGTCAGTTTAAATTATTACAAAACTGTACATAATTGGTCTGATCTTATAATAAAGAAAGACAAAGAAAATAAAAGTTATCCTAGCTAAGAATGAACTAACAAGTTTGGTTCTCGCAGTGGTCGTAAATGATGGGTTAACAACCAGCTACTACTTATAGTTTATAGCCATCTTCAATTCAGCACTGTTGCGCTGCCGACCGGCTCTTCTATTAAGATAAGTACCTACCGCTTGGGGTTGTTTCTTGCGTTAAGAAAGTGGAGGCAACTTGCACAGCCACTTGTAACTGGCGAGCGCATGCAGATGATATACAGAGCAATTAATAAAAACAATCAAGGCAACTGCTGTAGACAGAACTGTTAGCACCAGATGCTGGTACTGGCAGCGAAAGAGTTAGGAGTAAAATAGTAGAAATCATCTTTATACACTAAAACTATTCATGTATTTATGTATGTATTAGATAAACTTTATTCTAATACATACATCATCAGAACTCATATTACAAAATAATGCGAGTTTTTTAGATTTCATACAAAAATGGTTATAAGTACTGCGATATTACAGAAAATATAAACACAAAGAAACCAATAAATACCTAATTTCGAAAAAAAGAACAAAGTACATTATTTGAACTTGTAATTCCAAGTCAACGCGCGTCAAGGAGTTGTTAGCAAACTGTAGGGGCCCAGTGGGGTCGAAGCCTAATCTGGGACTCTGGAGTGGTATGAAAATGCATACCAGGGCCCTGGAACGAAGGCAAAGAAGAAACGAGGTAGGTTTTTAGTAAGAGTCTGACATTAACTCCCGCTCCGCTCAAGGGCGGGAGATGTCATTGGATGAAAAGATATAACAATTCAAATCAAACCGTTTTAAAAAAAACGGCAATTTCATCGTTAAAGAAAGACCTATAGAAACTAAAATAATTATTTAAACTAAACCTAACTATGTACATAAGTACATATAATACAAAAATACACTCTGGCATCGCATTCTCTTTTCTCTAGTCTTCCATATTGCTGTCATCCAGAAATGTGTCCAGAATGCTGACAACTAATTCTTTGTATTTTTTTTTTTGTTACGAGTAATTATGAAATACTTTCTCTCGCTCTGAGTGGGCCTGGAAAGATTGTCAAACTTTTACTAACTAAAACCCACATGTATTCCTACCGGTGGCCTCAGCGTTCCAGGACCACGGGAAGAGTTCCCGTGGTCCTGGAACGCAGAGGTTCGAACATTCTCGGCCTTACAAGGATGTATCATATCATATCGTATAGATTTTTTTTGTTGAGAAATCATCCAATGACTTTTATTGATTAAAACCACATGTGTTCTGTGCGTGTTCTTCAGTTGCGTTTGCGTTCTAGAAACACGGAATTGATTTGTAGAAATTCTCCGTGGATATGTATTAAACACTTCAAAGTGTGTGGCCAAGGACTTGTCTTCTCAATACACCCACAATATAACTTAAAAGGAGTTGCGGAGCGGTATACTTATCGCGTTTTTTAAGTGTACCTACTTAAGGTAGGTTTCGAGTATGAGCGTACGGCGCCTACGTGGCACGCAGCGTGCAGTTTAAACAAAAGAAAATATTTCGAAAAGTATCGTTGCTGGTAAACAAAGAACTGCTTTCGCGAGCAGCTCGGAGCCGACTTCGTACAAAGAGAAATATTGCGGTGCGCCAGGATGTTTATGATTATAGCACACTCACTCTACTCGACGTCTCAATCTTTACGGTTGCCTTCTGACTACTTAGCTACGTGTATTTTAATATTCTTTCGCATGTTCCAAGATTGCTCTTTATGAGCACATATGTTACTCATATACTATGCAAATTGCTATGTAAATACTTCATACAGATTTCTTTAAGACCCGTCCTCTCGTTACAAATTCTTAATAACATCCAGCATGTTCCTAAGACAATAAATTCTCTCCTAACGAGCTACCATTGTATAGTCAGCAAAGAGGATTATAACTTCATCTAATCTTAAGAGATTTAAGAAAGAATTAAGGAGAGATAACTCACAATTTAAACCCGTAAGAATAATCAAAGTTTTAATGTTTCTGTTCTTTTCAATCTGCATTTTAGGTGTTTTATAAATGCTTTTTATAACGTATTTTAAAATGATAACATAGCGGCATAAACCTATTTAACATTTTAAGGTCGATTAATTAAAAAGTCGCTTTTAAGTTTTACGTGTAATCATGGTATTAAGTTAGGTAGTCAGCCATTAGTATTTTAATTTGATCGTATTCCCGGCCTTTATTATGGTTAGCAAAGTTTGCGGATGTATTTTAAAATATGAAGATGTACCCTTTATATCATACTAACTGTAGCCCGCGGCTTCGTCCCCATAAAATGAGTATCTACTGCCCATGTATCAATCAATTTTATATATTATTTTTTTAATTTCGTTTTTTTAAAACCACCTCATACTAAGCGTAAAAAAACAAACGGAAAAAGATTAAAATTGCTCAATTAGTTTTGAGCATAAGCGAGACTAACAGATAGCAATAGATTTTGATATACTCAAAAGACTAGCTGTTACCCAGGACTTTGTTGGCTTGGAATTTAAGAACATCACTTCCCTTGACATAATCGCATAAAAAATGTTTGTTTAGTTCGCAGATTTTACAAAATATGATTAATGATTATATTTCTCGTAAAGAAACCCATGCTAGGTTTTAATTTAATTCGTTCATCCATTGTATTTAGATATATAATTTCAATCATAGCGTCGAAGATACGAAGGTTCATGCCATATTTGGTATCAAAAGTAAGGTCTTGAAGTACATATTAAAAACATGTATACCATATAATGTTCGAGTAAATGAATTTGGATAAAATATTAATACAGTTTACGCAGTCAGATTATAGTTTTTCTTAACTTTCTTTTTGTTACTTAATCGTCCCAGTAATTTTTGAACCAATAAGTTGAATCAATAGTTTATAATCATGAGCATGAGCTACACGGTAAAATCCTGATAAAATAATAATTACAAGTACAGAATAATACTTAGATACTTACACATTTGTATCGAATCGGATTCATGGTTTTTAATTTTGAGGAGGAGGAGGCCCTGGTGACCTGTACCACAGGTATTTTTTCCAAAAACCTATTTCAGGCACCAGACTCTTACAATAGTGAATTATAGTCTTTACGTCATAAACATTGTTAACTATCAGAAAACCTATTGTGAAGAGAAAATAAATAAATAAATGAATAAATGATGAATGAATGGTTTTTAATTTTTATGCACGAAAATGTTACCTTTTTTTTAGACTAAAAGTAACCTAAATTATTAATCTTTATAACATAACGCATCTAAATAAATAAAATATATAATAAAATATATTCCTCATATATTTTTCATTTCGCAGATATAGATGTCGCGCCCCTTCCCTCCCTCCAGGAATTAAGTCCCATTCCCGCGGGAAAATAAAAAGTAGCTTACGTTACTCATTATAAAATTAGCTATTTCCTAGTGAAAGTTCTGTCAAAACTTGATATTCATTTTCCTGTAGGAACGGGTTCTCACGGGAAAATATATGAGAAGTAGGCTACGTTACTCCTAGTAACATCACTTATACGTTAGTGAAAGTCGCTCCAAAATATCGTATCATATGTACTTTCATCATGCAACATACTAAATAGTAAAAAAATATATTTTGATATTAAGAGAAATACATTAGCACAAATTCACACCGATAGTTTTCTTTTGTACCTAAGACACTCAAAATAGTAAAGCGTTTTTAGGGTTCTGTACCACAAAAGGAAAAACAGAACCCTTATAGGATCACTTTGTTGTCCGTCTGTCTGTCACCACCCGTTATCTTGAGAACACGTGGAGATATCGAGTAGGAATTAAAACCATATATTCAGGTCTGTGATCCCTTGAAGCTGTGAAAAATCAAACTTCTAAATTAACGGAAAAAAGATATTGGCCGTGAAAAGCCGAAAAAAGATCGAACAAGAGTAGCGAAAAAAATACGTTTTCGTCACTCTCAAGAAATTAAAATTCAATTCATAGGGTACAAAATAAAAAATAGGCTACCGGGTCCCGATGACCCAAAATCCTGAAATTTTGGCACTGAACAAGGTCTCATAGCACAAATATAGAGAAAAATCTGCAAACTGTAAATTTGTAGTTAGGTCACAAAAAAAAAACTTTTTGCTATTCGAAAAAACTTCGGAACTCGATTCGGAAATTGAACTGTTTTCATAGGTATGTTTTTACGGAACCCTCAGTGCGCGAGTCCGACTCGCACTTGGCCGGTTTTTATGTTTAGTGTAGCTTTTTACCCCATCATAACAGGATCTTACTACTCAAAAGGAGCCTTACTACACGATAAAATTATGTTTAAAGTAGCTTCGTAGCCATTCGTAGCCAGCTCGTAGCATTCATCGTAGCAGGACGTCATTTCTCGAAAGGAGACTCTCAAACATTAAAAAAAATATTTGGTGTAGCTATGTAGGCACTCGTAGCAGTTTGTTGCATTCGCCGCATTTATCGAAAGGAGTTTGTTTCACGATAAAATATGTTTTGCATATCGTCGTATACACTTGAAGCAGTTCGAAGTATTAATCACAGCAGCACTCCGCATGTCGAAAGGAGCCTTATCACACGATAAAATCATGTTCGGCGTAGCATCGTAGCAGCTCGTAGCATTCACCGTAGCAGGATTCGACATCCCGAAAGGAGCCTTGTTACACATTAAAAATATGTTTGGTGTAGCTTTGTCGGCACTCGTAGCAGTTTTTAGCATTCACCGAATTTATTGAAAGGGGTTTTTTACACGATAAAAATATGTTTAGCGTATCATCGCATGCAGCGGTTTGTCGCATTCACCTCAGCAGGACTTCGCTTCTCGAAAGGAGCCTCGTCATACAATAAAATTATGTTTGGCGTAGCATCGTAGCCACACGTAGCGGCTTGTAGAATTCATCGTAGCAGGACATCATTTCCCGAAAGGAGTTTATCACACGATAAAAATATCTTTGGCGTAGCATCGTACACACCTATAGCAGTTCGTAGCATTCACCGTAGCATTATTCACTTCTCAAAAGGAGTCTTACTACACGATAAAATTATGATTGAGGTTATATGGTAGTCACGTGTATCAATTCGTAACATTTAACGTAGCAGCGTATGACTTCACTTCTCCGTAGAAGCTTTGTCAGACGATAAAATTATGTTTGGCGTAGCATCGTAATCACACGTATCAGCTCGTAGCATTCACTGTAGCAAGACTTCACTTCTCGACAGAAAGTATGTCACATGATAAAATTATGTTTGGCGTAGCATATCGTTACTACACGTAGCAGCTCGTAGCATTCACTGTAGCAAGACTTCACTTCTCGACAGAAACTTTGTCACATGATAAAATTATGTTTGGCGTAGCATATCGTTACTACACGTAGCAGCTCGTAGCATTCACTGTAGCAAGACTTCACTTCTCGACAGAAACTTTGTCACATGATAAAATTATGTTTGGCGTAGCATATCGTTACTACACGTAGCAGCTCGTAGCATTCACTGTAGCAAGACTTCACTTCTCGACAGAAACTTTGTCACATGATAAAATTATGTTTGGCGTAGCATATCGTAACCACACGTAGCAGCTCGTAGCATTCACTGTAGCAAGACTTCACTTCTCGACAGAAACTTTGTCACATGATAAAATTATGTTTGGCGTAGCATATCGTTACTACACGTAGCAGCTCGTAGCATTCACTGTAGCAAGACTTCACTTCTCGGCAGAAACTTTGTCACATGATAAAATTATGTTTGGCGTAGCATATCGTTACTACACGTAGCAGCTCGTAGCATTCACTGTAGTAGGACTTCACTTCTCCGTAGAAGCTTTGTCACACGTTAAAAATATGATTGGCGCAGCATCGTAACCAGACGTAGCTGATCATAGCGCTTACCTTTCCAAATGGCGTGAGTCCTCCTCGCGGCGACGGTTCGGGTTTGTCCGCGGACGCGCACTCGGCCCAGGGTGTGTCACACGTAGAAGTCAGGGTCAGGTATCGGACCCCCACCTGGTACAACGTTCTTAGTACGCCCAGCGAGCCGCCGATCGCATGCCCCCCCTCGACCCCCACTAGTGAACACAGCCTGTGGTTGGCGTGCGCCGCAACTATATCTGGGACAATAGATATATAATCGAAGTAACCTAATAGATGTTCAATCTCTGATCAAGAGGAAGGCTTCTTGCGTCATTGATGCAAACTTATCCTTTGAAATATTAGGTACGTCGGTTAAGAAATTAATATAAAAAATATTATTATTACTTCTTCTATTATTATTATTACTAGTATTATTTAATGTGAGAACGATGCAGATGAATTTTTTCATGCCCATTATGCTCATCCTTCCTTTTTTTAGTCACTTGTACTTACTATTTATTTAAATAGTAATTATATATAAATAACTAATTAACTATATTTTAGAATAAAATTTACTTTGATGTTTTCTCATAAAATTGAGAGTACATTGTGTAACGCGATCATGAATTTCGTTTTATTCTTTAACATAGTGAAAAGATTCCGCTGTGTTGTAGACTTTAATGTATTCTAAATGGAAACCTAGAAGTTTTCTAAGTGTCTGATGGACAGTATTACCACTTTTGAAATAAATTATCGAAGCAACTTCATTCTTTTTTTATTTTCTTTGTGATCGACTGAAGAAAAACCCGACGAAAGATCGTCGAATTTTTAATAAAGCTTGGGGACGCCAGGACTTTTTTGTACAAGTGTTTTTTCTTTATTCCATGGAAAACAAAACATCAAACAGATTGAGCTTATATTGTTACTTTTGTTTTTGTAACACGAAGTCGTCGGCACCTGTTATGATGTTCTGTCACGCGGCTTCGGCGGCTGTGCACAGTAGCACCATTCCCGCCGTCTGCGGAATGGTGCGACAGTGTTCGCAATCCACATTGTTAGTAATATACTTAACGTGATTAATGACCTGAAAGCGATAAGGAATTCCAATACAACATGTATCCAGAGCCAAGTTTTCATCTTCATCACTCACAAATAAACATATCTCTGCTCAATATGTCGACTTACACGCCGCGGTGGATTGTAAGCATATTAACAACACATGATTCCTATCTGTTGCAGTGTGCAAACATAATATTCTTTCTATTTTCTAACTCTAGTAACAAAATTTAGTTTATGTGAACCTATTAATACTACTAACAACCTCAAAAATGTAAAAAAATAAGCTATGAAAATATATTAATAGGCTTTATTATTATTATATTGTTTTTATTTAATGTACAATTTAATTCATCAACTAAAATACGTATTCAAAAGCTTTAACGAGACTTCATATTACTGAATTTATTATGAAGTAATTTAGATTTGACTCTAAAATGTATATAATTGTTCATTAACTACTATCTGCATTGCAGTAATCTACTAATTGAGCTGAACAGCTGCTATTTAATTTATAAAACATGATTTTTTAAATTATTCTCTCTTCACTCAGTTATTCGTTAATTAAAGTTCCAGGTTCGCCGAAATTTACTGAACTTGAAATCACGTTTTTGTTTGCGAACAATAAGCGAAATAAGTCTAAAAGCCGTTTACTTTAATTGGACTTATTTGAATTACAAAAAAAAAAAACAATGAAGCTAAAGGAAATGCACGGATTAATTTAAACAGTCTAATTTTTTAAAGGCTACGAAGTGAAAACAATGGGTTTCTCATGCTAATACACCTTACGCATTTACATTTGTCCTGTTCAGTCTTGGGGTACTTACCTCTGAAATGTGTTTGAGTAAGTAAGTAGTAGTCCAGTGAGTTGAACAAACCATGGTGCTTTCTTGATAAGCGCTTTTAGCTAATAATCATGAGTAGTGCCTACCTTCAGCGGAGGTGCAGAGCGTGAGCTGCGGGTGGTACTTATCGGTGAGCCGCTGTATAAGGTCGATCTGCTCGAAGGTGAGTTGCACGGCGTCGCGGTGCTGCGCGTCGCACGGCACGTACGCCGCCCAGAACTGCGCCAGACGAGCACACGACATACGACTGATTAAATATCACGCACGACTTGAGCAATCCTCCTGCTGAATTTGAAATCCTACTCATACAGCGATACAGCGAACCGACAAAGACTCCATAATGGAATCAGTGATGCTCATGGCAAACGTGAGGCCACGGCCGGTTGACTCGCTACCACAACATATTGTATTATGTGCGTTACACAAACACATCAATCTCGTGGAATTGTGCGATGGAGTTGAAACAATTAGCTCACTATCATTCCTGTTTTGGTTCAT
The DNA here is from genome assembly GCA_958295575.1 of Leucania comma. Taxonomy (NCBI): domain Eukaryota; kingdom Metazoa; phylum Arthropoda; class Insecta; order Lepidoptera; family Noctuidae; genus Leucania; species Leucania comma. The sequence continues at coordinate 13,992,635 of OY282468.1, forward strand.
TGTAGCGTGTCCGTGATATCGTTATAGTTGCTTTCATTTTGACACAATCACAGAATTAATCCTTTGATTCAAACCATCCCCTCTGCTATAATCTACTGAGAATATTATGTAAAGTAACTGAAAATTGCTACTGGGATGAAGAGATTGGAATTTCTGCAGCTGTTGTAGAAAATACTGAAAATACATAATACCAGTTTATAAAATGCAAGTATTTTTGGTAAAATATTTTTAATTAAATAACGTCGGTAAACCCCAACCAATATCTTTTGATGCTACAATAATGCGAGCGTTATGATCCACGCGCCACATATTAATCTTGTCGAGGGATTACGTCGAAATGACCCACTTTATTAAATGCACAATTAATTAAATCGTGCGGTTTAGGAATGTGCTCACCTGCGCGGCTACCCGGCCCTGCTTCAGTCGCGGCAGGTCGGTGTGGCTCCACGAACTTGTTGCCCACGGGGAGATCGTCCGCAAATCCTCGTCGAAACTATGCGGATTTATTATAAATCATTAGACGATTATTCTCAAGTTGAAAATTGTTGAGGCGACTGGAAAGTATGTGGAATAATATATTGGTATAATATTTTAGATTGATAATTTGGTTAAATACAGCGCACAAAAGAGGTATCTGTGAATGATACAGTAAATAAGGAGGTAGATCTTATGTAAATATTTGTGGTAGATATATTCTTACTCAAAGTCTATAAATCTTTTTATTTCTTGTTTCATTGAGATAAATTGTAATATTTTTAAATTTTACATGATTTTTTAGAACAGGCACCCACACATTGTTTACGTTGACGTAGCGTGATAGTCACGAGCAAACTGCGTGACGAAACTATTTTTATATATATACCTACATGTACACAATTGGAACTAATCGAGAAGCTAACAACAGTAAACAAGAGTATATTCACGCGGCGTGCACGCTTCGCTCACGCTTTGCTCACGCTATAGGCACATTACAGGGGGTTTACTCTCGAGTTTAATTCCAATCGGTCGACATTGCAATTGTGACGTTAGGTACTCTTGAATTCGATGCTAACGCCAAATTGGTTTAAAATATCGTGACCATACGCCAAGCCCAATCCCCATTTTACTTAGTTTCCTAAAAAGGTCATGCAATTTCGCCGTAGCATCGAATTCAAGAGTACCTAACGTCATAATTCCAATGTCGACCGATCGGAATTAAATTCGAGAGTAAGCCCCCAGGACCAAGAGAGGCAGTGACTGACTCTATCAAATCTCATGAGTTACACGGCCATCAGGCTATAAGCCTAAATGAAAATTCTTTCCAGTTGTTTTCCCATAAAATAGAACCGTGTAATACTATTCAAGTTTTATTTAATTAAAAAGTTTGCGTTTCAGTTCGAAATAAATATAATTTTGTTGAAAGCAGTCCAAATCCTCGCATGTTACAAATATTGATAATAATATATGGTACCTCAAACAGGGAAAATTATGTAAAATAAAACGTGGAAGTGTCTTTTTATGTGGCAACTAATGATGTAAACATTTATATAGGTGCGAAAGATGATTCATTTGAAGAAAAAACTTCGTAAACAGTTCGTATTTAGAGAAGATAATTCTACAAAACGACTTTATTTACATATTTTTTCCTTTGGAAATGTACCTAAGGGATTTAAAACATACATAAAACTAGAAAATCTAGCAAACACTGGTAGCTGAATCGAATCTCGCACCGCACGCGTCGCCAACGCCTTGGCGCTGCGCCAGACGTCTGTCAAGAAACGTTTCAATTCTTTACGCGACGTGTGAACTATGATCTCGTTGTAAGTGCTATTGAACTGAAACCTTGAATACGTAATAGCCGGATTACCTCAGTCACTTAGAGGATTCTTTCTCGAGAATACGTTAGAAAAATGGTCCTAAATCTTTTTAAATTGAACTGCTTGAATTTATTATTTTTTCCATTTAGATACATGATGTACGTTCGCATTTTATGTTTCAAGCCATTATTTAAGCTGCTTTTCAAATAATTCAACATGAACTTGTATTCATGTTCCCAAAAAGTCGGCAAACGTATTGGCAGCTATGCCGTGAATGCGAGCTATGGGTAGCTCGCTGTCCGACTGTCTGGTAAACATCCGGACCAAGCCCAGGTCGTCAACGGCGCGCACTGTTCCCGCGCGCCTCAAGGAGTTGTCAGCAAACCGTAGAGACCCAGCCTGCTAGCTGCAGGCAGGCAGGGTCGAAGCCTACTGGGGCCAAGGGTTTGCTTCGGAAAGGAAAGCCCGGCCCTGGTATCTAAGGCCACGAAGGAACGGGGTGGGTTTTTAGTCAGTAAGAGTCTGACACTATCTCCCGCTCCGCCCAAGGGCGGGAGATGTCATTGGATGATTTTACCCGCCACCAAAAAAAAAAAAAAAAAAAGCTATGCCGTGAATGACCAACGTGACCAAATCCGATTCGGATGTGTCGGTAAGTCCGAGTAACACCAACATTCAGCTAATCCTTTACACATATTTTTTCGGATTTACCGGACTGAGCCTATTTCTTATCTGGCTGTAAGTGATGTGCTTTCGTCCGCACTCAGCGAGTTATTTCTGTAGATAAATATTACCTCGATAAGTGCAGAAAATAATAAGTGGTAAAGATCCTGCGTTGATGTAAGTGAGCTTTCACTCAACTCCAACAAAGTGGTGATTAGCCAGGAAACTCTGCACATTACAGACTACACACAGTAACGGGAGAACTACGGCGAATGCGTACGATATACGACTACCTATACAAAAAGTTCACCTTTATCCTTCGCTACTAGTGATGTGCGATAGTTTAAAAAATAACTATTGACATCGACCCTATTGATGGGATGTCTATTTAGCTGACATACAACACTCGAACGAACGATTTGACACTGGGTTAAATTACGAAACTAATCTATCGAATATTACATTACCGTTTTAACGAAATTAAAACTTAAACTAAAACGTTTTTTTGTCCTTTTGCTCCACTGGTTCCAACCTATTTGTCATTTCAGGTTATCCTAATAAACTAAACGTGTACACGTGTACCTACGTAACTGGATAGTGCACATCCCTACTAGCTAGTAACGAGAGCGGCATTACGCCTCACAGATTTCGTTAGCTAGTTTAAAACAGTTGGGTTCAAAGGCTTTTACATCGCACTAAGTGGATTGATTCCCCGCTCATCTTTTATGAGCACCCTCCTACCGTTACATATTTCTTTTAGTCCAGTCTGTCAGGCCTTTGTTAAAACATCCTGGTAGCCATGCTCTCATCCTTTGTGCGTACACGTGTGTATCTAACGAAATAAAAACGAGGACGACTCCAAATAAGCCCTTTGCAAATCTCTAAACAAGATTTAATTATTTCCTAAATAAATATCGGTCTCCTTACGTATACCTTCGTAGTCGTCATAATTACATTTGGGGCACTACGATGCCTACGAGTTTTATTAATGTGTGTTTATATGACTGGAAAAAGGAAAATTAAGTATGATGAAGGTTTGTAGGCATACGTACTTGAAATCCTTAATCCTATTGTGTAGAAACTTCCTTATGTTCCATGGTAGGTCGTTGTGGCCATCTATGAGTGGGGTGTCGTGTAACAGTCTCTCGGCAAGGCGAAGTCTTTCGTGGAGAGGGGCCCCGGGCGGGGCTCGCAGCGCTAGGGGTCCCGCCACGCACGCCGTACCCGCCACCAGCACCAGAATGGCCACGCAGCACCAGCGTCGGTGCCAGACCGACAAACCTATATTTGAATTCAGAATTCGAAATAATTGTCAAATTTTGTAACAATAAATTTTAAATCGTAAAAGATAAAGATCAAATTCCATTTCTACCCGTATTTTTAAAGCATTTTTTAAACAAATGTTCACTGGAAAATAAACTTCAAAAACACAACTCTAAAGTATAAATATATACATATATACCTGACTTGATGGCGATGGATTGAAATTATTTCGAATTATAAATTCAAATATTCACAATAACACATTATTTATTTCAGAAACTACTCAACGAATACTAAACACTCAAAATTCTATTCCATGACTCATTCAGATATTCAAATAAAGCAGCATTTGTTTTGAAAAGGGAATCGTTTTGGGGCAAAACTTTCACTTATAGGGGCGAAAGGAATTATTTTGATGAATGGTCACGGAAATTACATAGCACTGTGGTTCGAAAACGTTGTAGGTATTATAAAGTCATTTAGGTGTTGGTTATAAATAATTTAGTCTACTTGATTTCCATATCCAATAGCAAGCTAATAACTCCTCCACATAAAGTAAATCGTCATTGGCTTTTTATAAAAAAATGTTAAACAAACGCTCAACGTTTTCAATAAAATCTAAATAAAAATAAAAAGGCTTTGTAAAGTACCTATAAAAATCAATTTGGGTCATAGCAATCGCTCGTTACAGTGCTTCGTATAATCTTGCTGTCAGAAGCAAACTTACTCGATCACGACGCCGGCGCCGGCCCGGGTGCAGCAGCTTAGCGACATGTCTACAGACAGTATTGGGAAGGCTTTGTGGAATAAAAATGTGTCACTGCAGCATTATTATTTAAAGATAACTTTTACTGGGAAATCATGCGGGAGTTAGCGGAGCTTATTTTGCGCGTTTTATTTTTGCTATGATATCATTTTAATTATATATCTATTAAATTATTAGTTTATTTACGTTTGTTAGTAATAATTTGGTAGGTAAAAAGATCAGGGTCCACTAGAGCCGATGCCTGCTACAGAATTGTTTGAAAGAGTTAGCCATGGCGTTAACCTTTAAACGCAAAAGGCAACTGACGGAACAAAGGTGAGTTTCAATAAAATTCAGACACTCACATGTCTCGCTCCACCCAGAACGGGAAAAGTAATTTACTGAACAGCCACTTAAAAAAAAAAACAAAATTGAAAGGTTGAAACTAATCTAATTGCCAGCAATTTTAGAACCTCCATGTTCACATACAGTCCCCTAAAAAGTCACAAAATAAAATAAATTTAAACATTAGTATCGGTACCTAATGATAACAAAATAGCACTAACGTGAAGAGTTTCCAGTGGTGGTGGAACTGTGGCTGGTTGTGGAGGTGGTTCCCGTGGACAGCCACTGCGGAGATTTGCACGCGTTGCACGATGCCAGACGCCCGCCAGCGCCCTGGCCGCGCTCCGTCACGTCGGGAGCCGGCGTGGCACGCTTCTTTCCCTACGCCATTCAATCAACACACTCAAACACGCATGCTAGTTACATAATATGCTCAATTTAATGTTGTTCAGTGATCGCTCGCGGGTACACAACGCCAGGCAAACACCAGCTGCCGACCGCTCAGCGGGCGCCCATCGCTCTACGCGCCCTGCATACATATAGCTAGCTATTTGTCCCGTTGGCAAGGATTATTGTTTGGTCTGACTATAATGCGGTTCAAAAATGGAAATCATAGCATGCGGACCTCATTAATTTAATAAAGCCAGAACCTTTTGCTTTACCTTACTTACTTATTTTTTACCCGACTGTTGTTGGATTCCAACTACACCCTAACAACATGTTCTTTTTATTGTAATGACTAGGCATTTTGCTCTTTATATTACTTTCTGACCTCCATCTAGATCAAATTCCTCCTTAGGTAGCATCCTAGGTATAAAACTATATACTGTTACCCAGTTTACAAGTATCTGAACAGGTGGAGTAGTAAATATGGAGCCGCCTTTGCGTTACGAATGCAACTGCAAATAATATCTCTCACCCTTTTAAGTCTTAATCGTTAGATAATGGTTCATTATCCTTTTTGAGTGTGCGGTTATTAGCGACTGCTCTAATTTCTATAGTGCGAAGCGCTCGCCTTCCAAACCGCATACTCTAAATTGGTGCTCCTATAAAGCTATGTAAAGAGCGTTTTAATAACACCTGAACTTTATTAATGCTGAAAACCTTATATATAAAAGATGAAAGCTCAACTCTAAAATATAGTAAAGTATATTTTAACATCTAGTTTAATTTCGCAGTAAGGTCAAAGTTATGCGTAGGTGGTAATTTGGGTAGCTAGGGCCTAGCAAAACGGTGCTAGAGCTTGAGACTCGACTCTGACAGATTTCATACTTATGTAGATATAAGACATTTATAACGAATCTAGTTTTAAATTATTCGTGTTTAAGAGCATCGTTCTAGAGTTTCACAGGTTTAAGAGTTGGCTCTCATAATATCAATGTATAACTTGCTAACATTTTCAAATAGTACAATTCTCGTAGTCACATACTGAACTCGAACAATTTAGGAGTTTATTATTGACTCGAAAAGAAGAAGATTATTTATAAGGTTTCAGAATTTATTCTCAATCATCACATCAAAACTTTGCGGGATTCAAATCTATAATTTAATCTGCTAACGGTTGATTAATTTTTGAAGGAAGGTAATAATATATCTAAGTGTAAGCTTCCACAAAAAACAAATATTTTTGTGTATAGATTGTAGACGGATGAAAATAACAATCTGAATATAAGGTATTCGACCTACTTTCAGTTTAAACATGGATGAGATATGTTAAGGTAAAAATATTACAGTTGACTTATTTAGAAATTTTATTTTAATAACTCATTGATATATTAGACGGTTTTTATTTCACTAAATATTTCTAAACCAACATTCGACTCTAATTACTATATCTAGATTATAAAGGTTATGTTCCTGAAATTACTTTGGAACAAAAGTGGAAGTTAGATCAATACAGATAGATATAAATAGTTGTTAAGCTAAACTATGTACTTACATGTGTGTCGTAGAAGATTGAGGGCAGCCTAGTATCCTGCGGCGCCTCGCAGGTGCAGAGGGCGTGCGCGCCGCGGGCCCCGCTCATCGCCATGACGTCGCCATCCAGGAACGTTTGTGCGTCGTCATCCACTAAGTCACTGCGGGTACTTCTCGACTCCATTGTGCTCTCGTCCCGTGTCCAAGTCTCCGATAATCTATCTCTAAATCTTTCACTTGGAAAATCGTTGTATGACATTTGCCTTTTAATACTTTTACACCGACTACGATTATCTAAAGTAGAAAATTTCGTTCTTTCTAAACCTGGTGAGTTTCTAGTAACGAGTATATCGTTATTGTCAAAACTCCTCATTTTGACCATTTTTTGTGAGGTTCGTCTATTTATATCTGAACTTATATTATAATCTCTCAATTTATCAAAACATTGGTCCACATTCCCAGAAAAATTAGCGTACGTAGAAGCGTTGCTTTTCATGTCCTCTTTTCCTTGATAGCCCGAAGAGGTAAAAATACAACTTTGGCTGTTAACTCTCCTTTGTGACTTGTCTGCCAGCGACAACATCGATGCCTTCTTGAGCGAACTCGTCGACCCTGATGTTATCTCGGCCAGTTGGACAGCGTTTTGATGTTTTTTTGATATTGCCTCACCGCCCATCTTTTTTAAGTTAGATAACTTCCTTTTTATCTTTTGCACGAGTGTATTTCTAGGATCGTAAGATATTAACTGTTTTGAAATGTAGTTTGACACCCCGATAGTCCTACTTTTGTTGTATTTCCTGTCAAGACTGCGATGTGATCCGATTGTGAGTTGACTACGGCCAGTGTCTCGTCTGATTCTTTCTAAGTCGTAGATGTTAAGAGTGTGCCCGCGTTGATCGAGATTTCGGTGGCAATTTACGAAATTATTTTGTTGCACATTGCAGTTGCAAACTAGATCAAAATCGTGTTTTGATATGTGTTCATCGAGGCATTGTCTCTGTGCGGCGAGAGCGAGGCAGGCTTCGCAGTCGACTCCAAGCAGTAGTTCGAGGCTGGTATTTCTGATGAAACCGTCGCTGAACGTGCGAGAGCGGAAGTGAGCTGCGTTTTGCGTGAGGCGAGTCTCCCAGTCTGTGGGCGCGGCGGCGGCGGCGGCAGGTCCACTGGCCTCGCCGTCCACCATTGTGGCGGCATCGCGGTTCACCGTGATGACGCGCGGCTGCCGGAACACTCTGCTGTCGCTGCGCACCGAGCTCCGAGACGGCGATGGCGATGGACGCTTGAAGCTTTCTACTTGAATCATTTCTTTCCCTTTATAGAATGCGATGTGAAGTATGCATCTGCAACAAACATCATTTTAAGATTTTAATCTTATTTTAGATTTTAATCAAAAACAAAACATTACCTATCAATAGATTTTTTTCTAGTCAAATTCCCTTCTCCACCGAGATCAAATGGTATCTATTTGCTCAGGCGAGCATGTAAACAATCCTAACAAAGGTGTTTGGTTACCTCACTCACATGCCTACCGAAAGCGCGGTCAGTTTCAAAGTTACTGGTAAACACTGCGTATGGAACGTGCTGCGAATTCATATTGAAATTATATCCACGCAATAAAAAAACATAACTTATCAGCGGGCCTGTTGCATTAATAATTCAATAAACCATAAATACATGTTAACATGTATGTAGATATCTGGACTCATAAACAATCCGCACATTACTCTTGTAACTTTACTTGGGTTTCTCTCGGTTTGGGGGAGAATAATATGCGCGTGTGGTCGCAGCTTAATGAGTGATGACACAAAGAGTGTTGTGTTACCCAGATTATACCCCAACATTAGGCACAATAACAATGAAAATAAGGCTAACCCGGTATTGTATTTTTGTTAGAAGAAAATATAAACGAATACATTGTTACATTAGCTAAATTCACTATAGTACCTATATGTAAAATACACGGGCCATTAACGGCATTGGATATCATAACGATCTGTGAATTCCAAAGCCGGGTTTAATTGTTTATTCTGTTACACACCAAACATTTGAGGGCACGGATAATCTCCAATCCAATTTAGATGATTGGCTTAGTATGATACGCAATAAATACCCGAATATTCATTCTCGTGAACTGTAGGATAATTCTCAATTTCATACTAATGCCTATAGAGAATGCCCCAGAGGCTATGATGTTGCTCCACGCTGGAATGTGTCTCGAAGTTAACAACTTTTGAGTGAAAAACAATTCTAATGATAATGCGCGCCCTAAACTTGGGAATTTGATTACAAGCTAAATAACACGCGATCGTAAAACCAGTCAAGTCTATCAATTAACCGGCGTAATTACAGGCAGATGAGACATTTCAGCTTTGCGTCTGGGTTAGCCGCCATTTGTAATACGATGCTTCTCACATTTGTCCGTAAGCGCCGGTGATACTGACGGATAGGTGTTTTTTAAAAGTTGACCACCAGCTACAGGGAGTTACTCCTATTAATTGGGAATTACACTATTGTGGGTTTTTTTTTGTTATGTCGATGGGTAAAAATCATCCAATGACATCCCCAGCTCTTGGGCAGAGCGGGAGATAGTGTCAGACTTTTACTGACTAAAAAACCCACCCCATTCCTTCTCAGTCCTTTATACCGGGGCTGGACATTCCTTTCAGAAATCAGTCCATGCCCCAGTAAGCTTCGGCCCTGCTGAGCTTCTACATTTGCTGACAACTCCTGGAGGCGCACGGGAACAGTCCGCGCCGACTTTGGTTCGGTCCGGACGGTCGGACGGCGAGCTACCCATTGCTCGCCATCCGCAAGCCCGCGCCCACAGTGGCGGAAAATCGGGATCGGAATCCCGACGGCGGTTATGGCGTCGACGGAATCACGCGTGCGTCCTCTTCTTATGTTAGCATTACTGCTTTGTAGAAGGAGGCCTCCGCCTGCCACTCCTCCTCGCTTCGAACCATGGTCTATACCAAGGCCCCTCGCTGCGGAAGCATCCAGCATGCCAGAGGGTCATAGCCATACGGATGGTTCGGGAATACCGCACGGTTTCCCGCGAAGTGGCGAGCCTCCTTGCTGGCCTGCCATCATGGGATCTGGAGGCACAGTCCTTGCACGCTTGCACGATATGCGCATGGAGATGCAACGCCGGGGTGAAACTCCGCTACCGCGACAAGTCTAAGTATGGCGGACAGAGCTCCGGCGGGATCTCATGGTTTTTTTTTATAGTAGGTAGTTAAAATCATCCAATGTTAAATCCCGCCCTTGGGCGGAGCGGCAAATAATGTCAGACTCTTACTGACTAAAAACCTACCCTGTTTCTTCCCTGCCTTGGTTCCAGGGCCCTGGTATGCATTTTCATACCTCCCCAGAGCCCCAGACGGGATCTCATGGTGAAATGGCGACAGCGGCTATCGCTACCCAGTGCTGGGCACGCCACAATTATAGCGGAAAGTCCCCTTTTTGAAGATTGGCTGGAAAGACCTCACGGCGTCCTCACCTTCCGCATGACGCAAGTCCTTACTGGACATGGTCAGTTTGGGAAGTTCCTGCAACGGATTCAGGTGAAAGTGACGCCTGTGTGTCATCACTGTGTGGACCGCCCGGAGGACACAGTGGAGCATACGTTCGAGGTGTGCCCCGCCTGGGCAGAGTACCGCCTTTTCCACGTGGGGGCGATCGGCGGCAATGATCTCTCGTGCCGGGCCTTGGTATAGGCCATGGTCCGAAACGAGAAGGAGTGGCAAGCGGAGGCTTCCTTCTGCAAAGCAGTAATGCTAACATAGGTGGAGGCCGCACGCGTGATTCCGTCGACGCCATAACCGCCGTCGGGATTCCGATCCCGATTTTCCGCCACTGTGGGCGCGGGCTTGCGGATGGCGAGCCGCCGCCGGAATCCAAATCCCGATTTTTGGCCACCGATGGCGCGGGCTTGGGGACGGTAATGGGTAGCTCGCCGTCAAATGGTCCAGTAACAATACTCCGGACCGAGCCTAAGTCGTCAACGGCGCATATTGTTCCTCGCGCCTCAAGGAGATGTCAGCAAACCGTAGGAGCCCAGCAGGGTCGAAGCCTACTGGGGCCACAGGTTGTGTGAAAGTGTACCCCGAAGCCCAGGAACGAAGGTCAAGAAGAAACAGGAGTAGGTTTTAGTCAGTAAAAGTCTGACACACCCTCTCACTCTGCCCAAGGGTAGGAGATGTCATTGGATGATTTTCCCGCGTAAAAAAGAAAAAAGAAAATGTAGCACAACAGTCCATCACTTAACCGCTGCGCCAACCAATGCCGTTAAACTAGTTGTTAGATTTTTAGCAAAACACAAATACAAATATTCTTTATTTGACTAAACTTTCAAATACAGACTTATAACATTAAGAATTTGAAATGCATATATGCAGCTCGCAACGGGTGAAGGAACGAATCCCAGTTCTATTCTAGGAACTAACCTGTGTTATGCAAAAGATTATAAAGAGCGTATTTACTCATATTAATCAATCGAAACCAACTAAAAACGTAAGTTTACTCACTCACGTTCTTGGACTATCCCGTGATTTTTAAAGTTTACATATTTTTCGCTTCACGCCCGTCGTGGTCTCCATAAATATAGCCACATTGCCTGCACAACAAATGGAGGCAGCTGCCTCAAACTGAACTCCGTGTGAATTTATTTCTGTTTTAAATGACCCGAACTCTGACTGCCGACCCTTGATTTCGTTTTTTAACGTTTGCTCTACCGTGTAAGTTTTGTCGGTTAGTTCAATTATATATACGGTTTCTTTGTAAGCGTACAAAAGGCTGTTGTTTTTATTTCATTGTAAGTACTACAATAAAGTAAGACAATAATGTCTTTACTCTACCCACATATATGTTTGACTTAATTCCATAAAGATAATTAAAATAACTATATATGTTCTCGAAGGAAAAGAAAACTTTTATTGCACTCATACAATAATGGCAGGAAAAGTTGGCATTGCAGAATCTATTCCATTTCAAATGCGAATGTGAAACTGTGAACATTTTGAAGCTCAAAAGAAACATTTTCAATTTAAAAACTCTGCAATTATATTTGTGAAAGAAACATCTTATGTTTCCAAACTGCCTCATATCAATAGTGCATTCGTATATTGCTGCATATAGAAGCGTAACAGCACGTAAATAGAGTATTTCCATTTTGTGGTGTGTTCGAAACCACGCATCGAGATAGTACGATACAGCTACTTGTATCTTTTTCTTTGGAGCATGTTGTTTGGCCACTTGTGTGGCTCCGATCGCGCTCCGTAAACATTTTCGTCGGATGCATTACAAAGAAGATTTACTACACAAATAAAATCATCATCTACATTGAAACTGTTTTAGTGGAAAACTTCCAAAGATATGCTTCGAGCACTAATTAGTTTTCTTTACAATTTTAGACACAAAAGATCGTGCCTGAAGGATACCTCGACGTCTTTTTCGATGGTATCGGCATGAAGTTTGCTGTAATTATACAATGAAAGAGCTTTTCTTTCGTCTATTTTGCTTAAGTTGGTCCCGATTGCGTAATTTAATTAATTTTTCGTGTAAGGTGAATTAGATACCGACGGTAAAGGGACTAGAAAATGCGATGGCAGAGAAAATTCGCTATTGTTAGGGGAAACACACCGCATTCGCAAATAAAGTCCCACTTGATGACGCCGTACTCAAGATTTCTTTGATCAACTTAGAATCACAACCTGCTGTTTAGGCTTTCGGGTCCATTGTCAAATGTAGAAAAAGATTTAAGCTATTAGAGATTAATTAATGCTGGTCGACATTAGTTATTCATTATAAGTACCAACTTTAGAGCTTCACCAAGTGCCGCACATATTTAAAAATCCGCAGCGGCTTCGTATTCCGGATGATGCCGGCGTGCGATCATAAAGTGGGTGTGTCGGGTCAGTTATTGTTTCCGTCTCCCTATAGAACATGCTTGTACGCTCCAAAAACAAAAGTGGAACTATTCCGACGAGCGAATACAGCGTGTAAACACGATCACTTCCACTACACGTTGGAGGCAAAACAGGAAGCAATTGACGAGCGAAAACATATCGTGCGTTACAGAAGAAATATATTACATCAACATATTATCGCCTAGTGGCTGTGTATGTGTGTTGTGTTATGTGATAGGGTTTACACCCTCAATGCCATCTTCCGCTTCCGGACGTAGTTCAAGTTATGGAACGGAGTGAGATGAAATGGGAGGCGGTCACCTCCTTCTGAGAAGCAGTCATGCAAGCAAAGGAGGCGGCTGAAACCCTGAGGCGAAGACAAGCCTTACGTCCAGACTCCCACCGATTATGACTCTGGCGTCGGGAGTCGCAGGGCTGTGGATTGTTCGAAGGAGTTATTGTAGCGCTAGCAAAAACGGGCACTGAAGCGATCCTTAAAGTTAAACTGAGATGTTCAACAAGTAAGTCGATGTATATACAATTCACGTGAATGTTAAATACTTAATGAAAAGTTCAAATGCATACGATATTGTGCATGTGAACGTTTCATCAAATTATTATAAATGCAAGCTATTCCAGGTGAAAATCGTGTCCTAAATTTGAATAATGTGTACCAGTTCAGATACGATAGCGGCCGCTATGTATCTGAGAACTGGTGACATCGACGAAGCCCGCGATCCGCAACAACCGCCGCCGCCGAGCTGAATGGAGATCCGTACAAGTCGCGAGTCTTGAGTCGTACGAGACGAGACGCAGCCTCCACGAGCGACGGGAATAAGCCATTTCTGTTTTATGTTTGTTTGGCTCAGCCACGACAATACAGCTTTTGTGTCGAGTGTACATTTCAGCATTCATTATCAACAGATTACTTATGTGCATACTTGCATGCTGAACAAGAAAATGCTCCAAATATTTTAATATTTAAAAGCTTGCATATATGCATTTGAATACAACGTTGTCGAGGGTAAATAAGCTTTTATAAACAGCATATCCCGACATCAAAGAAAAGGGCGTACAGAATATTGTTTCGTGGTCGTGTTTACATTTTCCATTATCATTGATCAACAGGCAACAATGTCTGTTGTTACATAGCCCACATTATTCTTATACCCAATAATTATAAAGTAGCGTAGTTTACTACATATGGACTAAATTTTAATGGTGAAAATAGGTTAACATACTTGAAACAGAGTCAAAATCATACAAATGCCAACGGCACGAGAATATATTTCAAAGCTGCTTCATCGCCATTGTGAAGTTGACGTTAACACAAGTATAACGACCATCATATTACGTAGATAAATGCCATTAATCTTAATTACAAACGCATATTTTGCAAGGCAAAAACCACGCGATGTATCCACATGTGCTACAAATACCAACGTCTTTAGATAGGCCTTCATTGTTTGACCATCCCTGAACATCGTTCCATTAACAGAATAATGGAAATATCTACGGGAGGGAAAATAAAATGTGGAGAAAGATTTCTCTGCAGGTAACTAAGCGGTCATTTGTAAGCGGTCGAGAAAAATGCTCGCTCGTCCAGAAAAAATAATCGAGTGAACGACGACAAGAGATATACGTACGTATTGCGGCTCGTTCGAGTGGCGGCTCGCGCTCTCAATTACACAATCAAACTCAAACAATCGCCGCGGAATTTAAATGTCTAGCCACTTTGATGAATTAAATAATTATTGGTACAATACGCTGATTGGCAGCTTACGCCAGCCTACTGATTGGTAATCATTCTCCGCTCTTGTTTCCAATCTACTGTTTGCTCCAATAATAGAAAACGGAGATGTGAGTTGATCATGAATCTCGTAATTCAGTAAACTACAGAATTAGTAGAATTTTATTACTATAGACTTATTTCTTCGTGTTAATTAGTTATTCGAATGCGTTTTAATTACATTGCATTCTGCAGATCGATACATGCCGCATGTACTCACTGGTTTACACATGGTAGGTACATACGAGATATTTGCGGTAGGTTAACAAATCTGTAATCTCGTTGGCGGGGAATTAGGGACGTACCATTAAATTAATATCAGTGCTTAATTACACCATTTCAGCTGTCGTTTCACAAAAATGCTCGCATTAATGGAAATCCAATCATTTCTACCTAAGTTGATACATATAGTTGATATTCTCGAAGCAATTTTAGTCTCTTTAAGTCCTTTAATAATATAAAATAATATGCAAAATGCAGAATTAAATTAAATTAAATAAAGTGACGGTCTCATGAAAGAGAAGACCCTGTTTCTATAAATAATGACATAACAGCGGATAACATTAAATAAATAGGCAGAAAGTTATAAATACATGGATTATATTATAGACGTTAGACGAAAGAGATGTGACAATCTTAGCTAGAAGTGGTGCATTGGGCTCACCAACTTTAGGGAAAACTTTCTCATATGAGATGCGCCCATATAATTTCAACAAAAAAAAAATAAGAGAAACATTTTGAAAGTTTCACTTAAAACATATTTTTTTAAGTTTGTTTAACTTTTTATATAATATTAAGTTGTGCCTGATTGTGCTTTATTAAAACTTTCAGATCGAAAAATTTAATTGCAATACTAATTATGTCAATATCTATTTTATTTACAAACTTACTTAGTTTTCAGTTATGCCTTTTATAATTGTACATGTAAGTCAAACGTAATTGTTATTCTTAATTAACGTAGAGTTTCTTAACAGATTAATGTAGCCTTATTTCTTTGCATAGTTTGTATTAACTTCGGAATTTTAATTTCACCAAATATGTAACGTTTAAATTCAAATCCAATACCACAATACATATTTTCATGGCTTCAAAACTTATTTCTAACTTTTTTCTATTATTTAATACACCAAAATAGGTGAACAATATTCTTAAAGTAAACTTTTATTGTTAATTTAATACTTACACGTAAATGAAACATTAACGAACAAATCACGTAAAAGTTTCACAAATATCAATTATTCCACAGGTGCTGCCCATAATAATTAAATGTGACATTAGTCTCGTCATTTGGACACAATGGTGTCCATGTTAACAACGGCATGCTTTTAATAGCGTCGCGTAGCTGAGCCGGCGCTACGGGTGGAAGGTTACATTAGCGCGCTACGACCGCTACGAGCGAGCTACGGACGTGCTACGCGTGGTTAGAAGGCTACGCCGGGATCGCGAGTGACGCCGGGCACGAGCGGCCGCGGGAGGCGCGAGGCTCGGACTGGCTCCGCTCGCTGCTCGCTGCGAATAATCCATACCCGAGAGGCGAGGAGGCTGTATTTACCGGACCGAAGGGCGGTCGGGCCAGCGAGCTGCTCCCGCCGCCGCGCCGCGCCGCGCTGCACGCCGCGCTCCTTCATGTTGACACAATTTCAAATAATGTCACATAATTTAGGGTCCGCACACTGATTGCGCTTCGCACGGCTACGCAGGGACTCTATCGACGGATCTGTCAAACGTTTAACGACCTCATTTTTAACGCTGATTCTCTTAATTGAGTTTCTAAACTAATGTAACTTTGAACAAACTCAAACAGTCACGATTCAATTCGTAATCACAAAGTTCATCAATCGAATATATCTACCTTTCTTAAAATTTTCAATAAAAGAAAAGAATAGCCTTTGTACTTGAATTGTAAAAACTTTTTACTAAAAAAATAACAGACTTCATTAAAAAAAAAACACTAAAAGGATTAAAATAGCTTTAATTTCGGAAGTCGGTGTTTCTCGGTATTGTTTGTTTCTTATTTAACACCGACTTCCGAAATTAAAGTTATTTTAATCCTTTTAGTGTTTTTTTTTTAATGAAGTCGGTTATTTTGTGACTTTTTTTTTATTTCACACTTTTTAGTTGCGATGCTTTTATAACCAGAGTGCCTATTTCTCATGATAATTCCAATAAAAGTCGTTGTACCCGATTGCACTTAACTATATGGAGGCTTAGTGAATTAAGAGCACATACCTATATTACGTTGCAGATTACTCCAATCTACTGACTAGACAGCTGAATTTCCAGAATTGGTCCCGACTGCTACAATTTATCTTGTATTTAAAATATTACATAGTTAAGTGCAATCGGGTACAACGATTTTCTTGTTTTAGGGCTTTTTCATGAATACTCAGAAAAGCAGTCGGGTTTTTTAGTTTTTTAAATTACCGTTTTTGTTTTTTTATTTTTTTTATTACGATATCACTTTCACAGTACTTACGAATCTAACGAAACCTCGCAAACTAAAATCCATCGAGCCGTTCAGGCCGCAGAGCGTGCCAAACATTTGAATTTGGCGCCAAAAATCCGCCATTTTGTATTTTTTTATTTTGATTTACCCAGTGTCACTCTCATAGTAAATACATACGAATCTAACGATACCTCTCAAGCTAAAATCCATCGAGCCGTTCAGGCTGCAGAGCGTGCCAAACAATTATACATATATACTCTCAAAAAACATAACCCTCCTTCTGGCGCAATCGGGTAAAAAAAAGCATAATGGTCGAATTGAGAAACCGCCTTTTTTTGAAGTCGGTTAAAAATAGTACTTTTTTATTATTGATAGGCTGGCGTTTGACCACTATCTCACCTGATGGTAAGCGATAGTGTGGCCGACGATGGAGCACGCTTGCCTAGAAGTAACCTATTCACTTAGATATAAGTTAAAAAGTTAGGGGCACTGAGCAAAGAGATAAAGTCTTGAACTATTAAAATGATGGTAAAGGGGAAGAGAGAAAGGAAAGGGAGGTGAAGATACCTGACTGCGTGCTTATCTAACTTACAAAGAGTTGAGAAAAGTTGAATTTGCAAGTTTAAAAGGCATGTTTTACCACCTGAGATAAGCGACAACTGGGGATAAATTCAAAAGTACGGCATTTAATCTGTCCTAGCTCAGAGGACACCGGTGTCCTCTCACATCCACGCCACTATAGGCCTTAATTCCGATGTTTAGAGTCTACTTTTGTATGAACAAGTTTGGTAGTTGTGGATCTACGTGTTAACTAGTATAATCTTATCTTATTTGAGTATATTTAGAAATCGCACCGTTATAGTAATTAGATTTAATAACGTTGAAGAATATTTCATAATTCACTTTACGACATTGAAACAGTAGACACGAGCACGTAGTAAGAAATACGTTAAAGCTTCGCTCACATAATTCAATTTGCGAAGCTTTGAACTGTTTGTGCATGTGTGTCTTTGTTTACATGTTACGATACGCATAGGTAAACGTATCCAGCACCATAATCACCGTGAGGTATACATTTCATTAGGTACATGAATTTCTGAGGGAGGCGGCAACATAAATCACACGTACGGCCAAGGTAAATCATAAAGATGCGATCGGTAATATCGCTTTTATTGCCTCCTCTTGTAATTTAGCAAAATCATCATTAGCACCTATAATATCGGAATTGTGAGGGTAGTCGGATCTTTTGTCACAGAAAATGGGGGTAATCGATACCCACACAACTATGGACTTTGAAGTTAGTGTAATTCAGTAGTCTATTGTCATTTTTTGTTCCAGCTCGAGGTTGAATTTACGCTCGCTGTGGAGATAAGGTCCCGCGCTTTTACTGTATGAAAACTACGAGTAACATATGATAATGGTATGTCCGCCTAATACCCCAAATCTTGCTGGAGTTATTACAGTTATATTTAAAAAATCCTTATTCATGGCTGAGTACCAATAACAGGAAAAGGTTTTTAATTTAAAACAACGTGTAATTTTAATTGATTACTCAAATTTTCTAATTCCACTCTAAGTCGAGAAGGGGTGGAGTGCAAACAAAGTCCAGCGACGCGTTTTTCTTGTTCTTTGTTGTTCCTATAACAATAAATAACGTTGACGTGACCGGTTTATTAGTCGCTGCATTAGGTGAGGTAGTAAGCTCTAGGAACAAATGAGATTTCGGGTATCGGACGCTCGCCTGCAGATACAATGCCTTAAATGGGACATCTGGGGAAATATGCCAACAAAATAGCGTAAAATATAAATTAGTCGGCCAGTTACTTCAGTCCGATCGCGGCTATCAGTGCCGACTCCTGTTTGTTTATTGACCATATCCTTTGTGTCCAAATGGCTTTCGAGAATGATTTAATGCCCGAGCACTCCCGGCTTGCTCCGTTTCGTACAATTTTTATTCATAACCGCAAACAATAACCTTTAGCAAAATCTAAAATGTTCATTTTTATGTTAGGGTTTGAAATGTTTTCATACAACGAGTCGAACCCAAATATTTTATATTCTGATTTCTGATCAATCCAAAACTTTGGGATAAAGAGTAACGCTGGCTCGTAAAACGTTAAGTTTTATTACAGACGGGAAAATTTTCTGAGAAATATATAAGATTTCTAGCAATTCTTGTAGGAAACGGCGGAAAGGTAAGGTCTCGAGTAAAGTGTATGACATGAAGGGCATCGCTGCCTCTCGAGAGTACGGTGAGAGATGCGTGGGTCGCGCCACTGACGGCTCGCTTATGAATGCTTCACACCCTTTTCAATACAGCCACCAAAAGATTTTACACGTTGATGCTTCTTCAGTCCTCACGCTATTGTTATTCTAATAGAATTTTTGGAGATATTTCTGTAGCATTGTCAGTATTTATTTACTTACACGTGCGTATCTTACGTGAACATAAAATCATAATATATGACGCATCTTACATAATATGTATTTATCTTCTTTAAAAAGGGATCAAAAGAATATATCTTCATAATCTAAAATTCCATGCAATTACCAATATTATGTATTATTATTATTTGTTATGTTTTTCACAATGCTATGTTAATTAATGTAAGTGGGCATGTACCGTTTTAATTAACTATAAATAAATAATAAATAATATCTACTAGAAGTTTTCAATAAGTCTCACCATTATTGGGCTCTCTCGTATAACATAAATATCAAAACGTGACATAAATGAATATCTATAAGACAATATTGCTTACATCACCGTAAATCAGTGATTTAGAAATACTTACAAAATGAATAAGATAAATTTACTGTGCAATACAGCCTAGCGACTCCCAGATAATGAGTCCGCATATATTCTAAGATAACTTCGTTCGGAACAGTCCTCATTATTAAGACGCTGTCACTGGCAAAAAATTGCTGGTTTCCTAAAAAATATTTAGCCAGTGTTTGAGGCTGCAGAAAAATATGTTTATCTTGACTATATTTCTGTCAACTTGGTAGGTTTCGAAGTACGTTTAAAAAAAGAAAATCTAAAATGATATCAATTATCTGAATTGATGGTCAAGTCATAAACAACAAGGCAAAGATGGAGCAGTTAATAGACGATGTAGTTAATGAGCTACCAGGGAACCCACCTGTACTGAAGGAATCATTGCCAAACAAAGTTGTCTTCAACGTAGTCTTTTATTTTATAATATACTTTTTTGATAAGGACACACCTTAACAATAGCATACATATTGAATACCATGTGAACAAACATCGTAGCTTGTTATCCGCCGTCACTAAACACAGTAACTCTATTAGGAAGGAGCGTTTATGGAGTATAGTTAACCTTAATCCACCGTAAGCCTACGTAACAGTAAATAAACCAGAGGAATATTGTAGGCCGTGTGTAGACGAACACGTCTCAACGGCAGACGCTTCCGAACTATGTTATTTCAAAGTATTTTGGTGTTATATGAAACTTAATATCGCGGGTTAATTTCGCGAGCTCCTGCAGGGTTTCAGATTAAAAATTTACACCGTTGACTTAAAACAAAGACGTGCAGCTTCTGGAATCGTAACTTTACAATTATTAAAATTGTATAGAAATTTGATAACAGTGTAAATGCAGAATCAATAAAAAAAAATCAGCTCTATATTAATATGCGATAGAAAGAATAAGGCGGGCCTTAAGTGTATCACCATGCCACTTTCACACGCCATCCTATACGCACCGATTAATGTCCTAAACAATCGGGTGCAAATAAGATTGATTCCAAAAAGTGAAACACCGCATCGAATCACTTTAGTAAAGCATGATTTCATCTATTTTCATAGCTTACGCTAACGTTAATCCTATCTATAACAGTACCAAATTCTACAACCGGCTCAAAATAAATAGGCTGTCAGAGAAAACTGACAGACAGACACCTATGATTCCATTACAAATGGTATGGAACGCTAAAATACGCACTTTCACGTTATGTAACACAGAAGGTATTAGAGTAGAATAGCTAAGTTCTTGTGCGGTTGTGTTTGAGGTCAATAATGAGAAGGACGGTGAATAGGATTGCTCAGCACACAAGGATCTCACCGTCTCACCTATTGCTCTCAAATACGCCGGGCGTCGCGCAGATACTCAACGTAAAAGTAAATGTTTGTTTTGTACCGAATCGATGTCCCATTCCAAACTTTGTCATCGTATGTACTTACAATAACATTACAAAGTTAAGGGTCGCGGAAGTTCTGTGACAAATTGCGGGAAATACAGTTATCTTGATAGTTGTAGAAACAAAACGGCCATGCGAAAGGTGGCTTTTGTGTTACCTGCTTGGCATAGATAGATTTAAGGACCGATTCTCATCTACAAATACAATGTGACATTAGAACGCAAGGAACTTAGGAGATTTAATAAACATAGGGGCGAGGAGGAGCTGAGTTTTCTCGTGGTGACACATTTTCGATATGTTTCGGTCGAAATTATCGTTAAAATACGTCATCATCATTTAATTATCTTAGCCGGAACTAGTTGCCAACATTCTCCTCGACTATGTCGCTTCCTTGGGTCGGACTAATGGCTAACCCCTTTTTTGCACATTACTTTGTCTCAGTATATTGAAATTAGTTAGGGCAGACAACGTTAAGGTTCTTAGCTATTCATTAAAACCATGCATGCTGCTTAACTATTAACCACTAAACGAGCCACAAAAAACTGTGGCACACGACTTCTTTGTGAATTTGAAAAACTGAAATCCATTTTGACAGATTTTTCCGGTATCTGAAAATTATTTTTCATTACTCATACGCTGAAAGTAGGTCTGAAGTTGCCTGAGGAGCGGGTTGAAAGTATATATATATATGTATATATATAATAGTACTATCTTCGCATTTCTATTGATCTATGTCTCAACTTTCTATATAGCCAGTCAATTACAGCGCAATATAAGATTGAAATTAAGAGATAATCAATTTTTTTTTAAATTACATAATTATTTATAATTTACTTTCAATTAATTCTTTAATTCTATAAAACTAACATAGATATGCGAAATATTTACCATTTTTCACTGATAAAAATGAAAAATGATGGCTGAATAGCCGATTGACCATAAAAAAAAACAAAATGGCGGTAAATTTTTTGTAGAATTTTGTTTATACTTTACTAAATCTCTGCTGTAAGAGATTTTATAATTACACAATAAGTTCATCAGACTCAGTTAAGGATGTAACGCCTGATTCTTAAGAGAAGAGGCTAAAGCAGTAGTCGGAAACCTTTTACGGCCTAAATCAAAAGAAACATAACTAAAATCATACGACGACCATTGACGACGACTCAGCTTATTATTTTTCTTTTATTCGTAATGAAAAGCACAGTGTTTACCTCGGGTTAAAGACTTATTTAGTCCCTCGAACTTTACTTATTTAATACCTCGCTACGCTCGGACGTCAATACATAAACTCCTTCTCGGGACTAAATAAGTTACTTTCACCCCTAGGGTAACTATGTATTATTTTGTCACACTATTTTATTCACAGCTGAAAGTACTTTATATTACACAATAAAGGCTTACAAGGTTTTCTGCCTGTTTGACAGTATATACTTCTTATTGTAGTAAGCTATATCAGTGTTGTAAACAATTCTCCGAACTCGTTACTCGTCTGTAGCTACTACTATAGATTGGTGGAATACCTGTTAATATTTTCCTCACTGAAATTCCATGAATCTATCAAGGAGCCTGCTGGGCCAAACCTTAGTATAGAGCAGAGCACAGAAGTTAGTCTACAAAGGAGATGAGTTTGTTTTTAGAACTATTACTATCTTTAACTAGAACTATTACACACTAGCTTTTGTATTCGCCTTTATTTTAGTTTTCTTCTTGCATCATAAATAATCAGCGGTATGGACTAATCTGGAATACTTTTTGCGTCTGCAGTATATTTTACTCAACTCCCTCCAGCGCCATAACTGAGTTTCAAACTTCAAATTTCTACTTGTATACTTATGAAAGGTATCTCATGTAAAATTTTACTTGATACATAACACATCAAATCATATAGGCAACGGGTTTCTAAGTTAAACGTTAAGTAATGTTGATGTTGAGAGAAACCAGGCTTGTTCCTTCTGTTCGTAGACGCCAACGCAACGCAAACATTAATCACGGTACTTCCAGAGTAATATACCAACACGAGATGTATTCTTTGACTCTCTAAGTAAACGCACGCCACGAGCTCCGGTACAAGACGTCGACTGTGTGATCAGCTGAATTAAAATTTTAAAAGCATCGTCGAATACGTCTGGCGTCTTATAACATAATGAAAGCTAACTTTATTTACGTACACTACCTTACATTACAGCTTTAATTGTTTTTTTGCTACAACAATATAAAGCTTGCAATTGTTTTTATTGTAGTCTAGAAACATTGTAAGTAAACATTTTGTTTCGAGGGGCGACAGAACATTCATTTAACAAAGAACTTTTTATGGTTCCGTCAGAAAGCAAACAACCTTAACTAATAGGAATTCCTTCGGATACTGTAAATAGGAAGACGTGCAAGGACAACACTGTTATCTCGATTCATAATATTTTCTCGGACTCGGACTTTACTTTCGGCTTTAGCGGAAAACCTGTTTTTATGTTGGTATTATTGGGTATAAAAGGACTGTGTGGAATGTGGATCCGCATACAATATAATATGTAGTTGAAGATTTTCGGGCTCACAACTGGTAACATATTTTTGTACAGGACAATATGTTGCGCCTGTTATATGATACTACTTACATCTGAGTTTTGTTATTAAGCACAATAAATATTTAACATTATTGTAGAAAAAATATATAAAATCTTTTTTTAATGATATCAAACTTGGTAAGCATGGATATTTCCCTACGCTATATTTACAACTACGAGGTACATAATTATATAATTTTTTCTACCATGCAATAGCGAAATGATGACCACTTTGTATCGAAATAAGCAATGTTTTTTTATTTATAACATTAGTTTTAGTATATGCGAAACCCGAAACACGTATCTATTATTTTTATGTAAAGCATCTATGTACGAAATTTCATAACTGTATCATGAAAAATCACAAAGTGATAAACTTGTTATGTTGCCTGGTTGTCCGCACAAATACGTGGTCAGCGGGCCATACAGGCGACTGAGGGGTTGTTTTGCTCCCACACCCAGTTGTGCTCTGGCGCCTTCGATGTCTGGTGCCTAATGACCGCTATGATCTACCATGACCTGTGTTGTAGTAAGTGTCGGTGGTGTCCAACTTGTGATCTTTTTTAAATATTTTTGTGAAAAACTTGTTATAAAAATTATTGAAATCAGTTACTGATAACAAACTATATTCAGGTTTTGCATGTACTAAAAATAACACAACAAGTATTATTAAAAGGTAACCTAATGCGATAGAGTTCCTATTAAGTTACTAGTATAGTAATGTTGTAAGTAAAGACCAACATAATATAGGTATGTACGATATTATATAACTATTATTAAAGTACCTAATTTCTCAAATGTTGCCAAGGTTTATATAAGCGAGAGTGCCAATATCTTCCCCGACACATAAGTGTGCGGTGGCTCGGGTTATAATAACTGTAGTCTGCTAATATCCTCTCAGAATCCCCTCTTTATGTCTCGGAGCTGTCAGCCCGAACTGACCTCCAATATCCTATCTGCTATTCAACTAGCGTTGCTAAGACGCCGTAGAAATGGGTGAGATCGATATTTCACTTGAATTATACTCGATTATTACAGAAATTGTTAATTTTTTTAAAAACCTAATTGTAGTTTTAAAACAACAAATGTAAAGATACTAAACGCAATTAAACCTACCTAAAATGTTAAAAACTTTTGAGATCATTTTAACGTTGGTATCATTTTAAGGTTGGTATGTTTTCAAGAGTGATATAAAATTCGAGTTATTTCCAATCTCAAATATTAAATATGGGTACAACACTTAATGAAAGAAATTAGTTTGGAATAAATCTTTTCAAAGATATTATTATTAACATGAGAAAATCTTACAAATTGACTGAATTAGGCTAACTCATTATTTTTTTCTAAATAAACACCATCACTAGCAAACAACACATGATAGGTGGAATCTGTTTTAATGGATTTCATTATACATACATACATGATAGACCAGAAGATGCATATTAATAATTGTAGGTAAAAGCTAAATACCACTAATTGATTAATCACGAAATCTCAGAAACTATAACACCTACAAACTTAAAATTTGGCAGGTAGGTTCCTTAAAGGGTGTAGACCTCCACTAAGCACAGATTTTACGTAACACCAACAAAAAAACCCTAAGTGCTCGATTACGACGACGCGGCGCGTTGCGCGGCGCGTCGGTCGGTCCGTCGTACATTGCTATATGTTTGTGTTTGCGCGAGCGATGACGCGGCCCGCTGCTGCAATGTACGACGAAACGTCCAACGCGCGTCTCCGTAAACACAGCCTTGGGGGGTAAACCGACTTTCACGCGGGCGAAGCCGCTGGCAGAAGCTAGTATTACATATTGTTGAGCAGCACTTGAAAGTTAAGATTACTAAGTGCTCTTTAGACATGGGCATCGAGATTGCAACTGGAAGAACACGAGTTTGTTTTAAGGCCAGGTTCTACCCATTTTGAACTTTTTTAAACTTCTGGAAATCCACAAATATAGAAGATAACACAATGAAAATTTATTTTATTAAAACTGACTATATGAACAAGCGCTTGGCAAAAATGAAAACATGATATAAATTAGTAGGCTCAATAAAAAAAGTCGCGAATCTGACCCTAATTTACGATTACAAACTTATTTATCTATGAGATTACAATACGAAAATATTTGAAAGTTGCAAAAAAATAAATAAAGCTTGTTATTTAAAAGCGCTTCACAAAATCAAAAAATTTGAATAGTTATTATTATTTTTTTATATAAAAATAAAACCTTTGTTTTGGGGCCGCGAAGTCGACATAGTCCCTAGCGAAGTTCATACAAAAAAAAACATTGACTAGAACCGGCCCTTAATCAGTAAAAAGTCTGACACTCCCAGTCGCTCCACCCAGAGCGGGAGAAGACCATGCATGATTTCCCACCTCAAAAAAGAAATGCACTTTGGCCACAAGATATAAGTCTACACCATTGTAGTTCTCGAAGTCAGAGCAGTGTTGAGGTGACCTCACTTAAACTTGCTGTAAAACAGAATGAATAAAACCTCTATATTGAAAAATAACCTTATTTGTTGACGTCTAGTACGCTTAGGAGAAAAATAAATTTGCTCTGTTGGATATGGGGAGCCCGGGGCACTCGCCAACGACGTCTTATTGAATGCAGATCGTCGACTTGATACTCACCTATTTGTTTGCATTGTTCAGGTTTGTCGTTGACAGACTGTCCTATACAATCGCTGATAACCTTGCTTGGATTGATTCTAGCATTGTGTCTCTACTTGCTAATTAATGTCGACAAGTTTGTTTTATTATAAATACGTACTTTTCTTGGATGTAAAAGTAAACCCTGTACTCTCTGTAACTACGAGTATCAGAGCGTTATTTAAATTTCAAAATTTTAAGAATTAATCGAAATAGATATGGAGTTCGACAAACGAACTCATAGATTTTATCATATATACGGGAATCCATAAGATTATGTCCTATTTGTTTTCTCTCTTCACAATATACAAAGAATTTTCAAAAAATTGTTTATTTATTGCATTCATATCGTTCACAAGGTCTTGTTACATAATATAAGTTTCGTACTTGAACCCTGCTAGGGCACTGCAACATTATATGTATCTTAATTTTTATTGCATGCATTAATGTATAAGTTATTTAAAATTATATTATTAAATTATCTAATACTATTATTGTTATCATTACTTTACTAATTTATTTATTTTTGGATATTTTATTACATTTCCACATAATTACATTGCGTCAACTTTTAAATATTCTACAATATTAGGTAATTTATGTCAATTTATCACATAATATTGTCAAATACTAAAGTCAATTTATTAGTGCAATGCCAATTTAGAAACTTATTAAGGCTTTAAAAACACTTCTGTACAAAGTGCATTTTAAATGCGTTTACAAATTTATTGTCAAATTCTATGTCTTTAATTTCACTGGGTAATTTATTGTAAATTGTTATGTACATTACAAGAGGTCCTGAGTGATACATAGCTTAATCCTTTATTAACTTCATCCTTTATTGATTACTATTTCACTGAGATTCTTTTCCGGTATCACAACAGTTCTGTATAATAGTATTGTGTGTATAAATAACAGCATATTTTATTTATTGTAACCGTAAGGTATTTCTTGCTGGCAATTGATTTATTGGTAGATCGGGACTATGAGATGTCCCGCTTCCCACATTATTCACTAAACACATCATACAAATATCATGGGCGCACCATTCGGAAATAGGGATATATTACTAACACTCGCCAATATATTTGTAGCTTACATAAAATGTACGTTAGCGCTGCGGGTAACTCGGGTAACCGGGTAGGCTTACCGTTGTTTTGTTCAGATTTGTTTTTTTTTAAACCCTCAATCGCTTATGTTAAGCCCCTTTTGGTATAAAATATGTGAAATAGTAGATGTTTTCAGTTAACAGGTTGTTTGACGTAAGCGAACCATCGCGTGCGACGTGGGTGGGCCTCGCAACGCTCTTGAAATAACATTAGAACTTATTAGGTGGTGGCTACTGAGATATAAAAAATTCTCAGGTTGTTTTAGTGTAAACTGATTTTACTATTTTCCTTTTAAAATGTTAATAATTGGTAAGGTAAGATTGTGTAATTTTTTTTTTTAATTTAAATTGATATTAACTAGTGCTTGGGTCTTGGGGTCCGAGTGCGCGTCTCCTTTTTAAGGAAATTTCACGCCGTCTGATCGACACTTTGCGTGACCAGAGGGCTGGCTCGTTCTTCGCCCAAAGAATTAGCATTGCCGTTCAACGTGGCAATGCTGCCAGTCTTCTGGGTACATTTCCGGATGACAGCGATGTGAAGGAGAACTTCGACGCCTGAGTGTACTGTGTTTTTGTATTATATGTACATAGGTAGGTTTTAGTATAATTAGTTTAGTTAATATTTAAGGTTTTGTACATGTGTAGATATAATATATAAGTGTGCTTAACTGCTATCCCACCTGATGCAATCGATCGATTGATTTCCTGCAAATACAATGGTTTTTTTTTTTTATTTCTTTTCAAATTTTACCTGATTACCTACTGTTCAATTCCTATTCTGAAGGACAAGTAAAAAATATGGTAAAGTATACCTTTCACTTTATTTTTTTTGCCTTTTTTCAATTGTATTTAGTATTGATTTTTTGTATTTTACATTTTTTATGTAGTAGTTCCTACACATAACAGATCTAAATCAATCTCCTTTCTTTCATTCTATCCAAAGGTTGCCTGGAAGAGGTTGTCCTGTTTTATTACAAGGTGTTACAATAAAGTACATAATAAATAAATAAATGAAAACTTTGACCTTGTTCCGATATCGGGATGATAGTTTAGAGTGCCCTTGATACATATATTGAACGGGGAAAACTAATATACAAATAAAAATAACAAATTGTAAAGAAAAAACTAGGTCAGACGAATGAGACACCCTCTCGGTTCCAAAAAATCACCCTAAAGTAACGTTTAAAATAACACGAATATGTACATTTGCGCAATTCCTTTATTAAATGAGACAACTTATTTACAACTCAAACTAATAAGACACAACATTCATATTTGTAACCATCATCAATTCAACACGTATTATAAAGATAAACTAATGTTCAAAGCTCGTCGTTAACAGCATTCAAGAGTTGCAAGTACGACTGTCCCGGGTACCCCTGGTAGTCAATGGCGGCCGCCGCCTGCTTGCACTTTTCCTCAGTTTTGGGCACCTCCATTACCTTCGCCATGGCGTATGCCGTCAGATCCTCGCAGCACATCATGCCGAGCCACCGCTCAACAAGTTTCATCCTCACATCTGCAAACTTTATCAACGGCTGAGGCATTGGACGTTCTGTAATATAAACCATTACTTAGTCACTTCTCCATCCAACTTTAAGTTTGTGCTACTTACCAGTTTACCTCGCTTTCACTGGCTAATCTCATTTGTAATGCCCTAATTGCAACTAGGTACTATTTCTAAATTCTGAGAACACGGAGCAGATGTTTAGTAAGTTTAATAAAAGAACTTGAATAGGTATTGTAACCTTTAGAACATTGGTATTCTTTCTATAAAAAAATCTTTATTTTTTAGTAAAGACTGGACTACAATGTTAACGACTAAAACAGTAAAGGTCATTAGGAGAAAACCATGAAAAACTGAAAAAAAAATGTTTGAAATGCGACCTGTTTATTATCATTATGAGCCAAGTCGAGCGGGAAAAGTTAGGAGCGGAAATGGCAGCGGGGGGAGAGCGGGGCGGGGGCAATATAGCGCACCTTTATTGCGCTGTTCTTTTTTGACGACGGCGCGGAAGGCGCCAGGCGTTCCAGCGTATATGAACAGCACCTCCACACCAGGCTTCGCGTTCATGAATAAGGTTGCCTTCTCCCATTCCAATTCCGTATCACCACTTACTGCCTCGTACACCTCCCTGAATTTTTTTACCCTCTACAAATAAAAATAAAATAATTAGGTAGGAATATTGAAGAACAAAAAAAAATTCATACTGGATTGACATTAAAAAAATTGTCAAGAAATGACTTTTTCGCACTTTTTTAAATGATATTGTTGAAGTTTCCTACAGCCAAACATTAAGAGCAAAAATATCGCAAAGCTGCATAAAAGCAAAAATATCGCAAATTTGCAGCTCTCCCAGTCACAGTCAGTTTCTTTGAAACACAAAATAACACCTGGACATATAAAAAGGATTGTCGGTATGCGGGGACAAGACGTAGGTAGGCAAAAAAGTAAATTGGGTTACATCCCAATACGCCGGAAGAAATATACATGTAGCTGCGATTGCCAAGAATATTTTTGCCGTAGACAAGTATCACGGTGAGAGAGAAACTTGCACGGAACTCAGAATAAAAATTCAAACCGTTTATTTAAATTTAATTGTTTACAGGCATTTTTTTTAAATACTTTTTCACTTTTTTTTTCAATTTTTTCTCTAATCTAAACTAGTCGAGGCTAGTGTTTCCTAGCTATCCTGAGAAAAAGTACTGAAACAAACTCAGAAACTAAACTCTCTTTTAAATTCCATACGGCAACATGTAATAGTCAAATCATATGAATGAGAAGCATGTAGATTTGTGTAGCCCGACATAGTCACTGCAATTATATTTCAATATTAATATTCGTACAGCTCATCTCAAGAACTCAACGACTTGACGAACAATACTAAAGAGAGATTCAGAAAGAGGTGTTATTTGATCAAAAGTGTACTGAACAGTTATTATAATTTTTTAATTGCTAACCTTATGATTGACAATAGAAATTGAATGACAATAGAAAATCACACTGAATAAATAATATAAAAAATAATAGTCCTTACAGTTTTGCCAGCTAGCGAGAAAACGATCGGGTTTAGCTCCGTTGTATTTGACCAAAAGTAAAATATTTTCCACATTGAATCAATGAGTGCGTATGGGTTGAATCGTGCTGATATTTCGAATTTCTCGCAGGTGGTAATGTTGGGGGGGTACCCTGACGGCTGGGCCAGCGCTGGGCCAGGAAGCGCCGCTGCACTAAACACAACTATTCCGAGTATCCTCGCGCACGTAAACATTGCTGTAAGCGTTCGGTTGGTAATTACACTTTGCTGTTTACGGTCACGGCTTTATATACCAACGCCGGGCATAGATTTGGTAAGTTTGCAGACGATGCAATTCGTATTGTGCACTAAGAATCCGTTTTGCATAAATTATATCATTTCAGTATAGTGTCAGTACCTATAATAATTAATAAAATCTCCTTAATGCATGCATCAACAATAGGCATTGCACCGACACTTATATTTTGTATTACATTAGCATCTCTATTCTTTATTCTTCATTATTAAAGTACGAGTAATAATTTATATTTTGTTTTATTGTAATTGTTAAAAAATACACTTAGTACTTTCGTACACAACTACTTTAATAACAATTTATTTACGTTGATTTGAAAGAAAACTTTATATCTGTCACCGTAAATTTGCAAACGCCGTAATATTGTAAAATATCGCGAGAAATTGTAAATTATTTTTTCTAAATAAGACACGGTTATATTACAAACTAATGAATTTGGATGTGGATTATCGTGTACAAAACGATTTTTCATAATATATCGAGAAATAATAATCTAATAAAGACTTATTACAATCATACGGAGTTTGCAATTTACCGGTGACATATCCATGTGATTTGTCGTAGCAACCTCGTAGCACCGTGGCGTAGTACTCGTAGGCATTAGTCTACGAATTACAATTCACTGTACCATTTAATATTTATTTAAGTTTCTTATTTAAAAAGAAAAGAAAAAGAAACTAATCTTTACTTAAATCTTTTAATCTTTGTTTTAACGGATGGAATGAATTTTGTTGTCGAAACAACAGGTTTTCAAAACATTCTACTATATCCGAAATGACAAATAAATAATGCGTAGCTCTACTCACTTTACATGAATCATTAATACCTTAAAAGAAAACAACAAACATAGGTACATTATTTTGCTGTTATGTTTGCCCAATTGGCAAAACAATAGGTAGGTAAGCCTATCAATTTTGTTCGTAACTTTATGAGCATGTAATTTAGTGAGCACTGTTTTACATTTATATAGTCTAACATACTTACATTTGCACGTACGTGTTTATTGGACGTGAAATCTATTTATTCGTTTCAAAGAGCTCGTTACTCTGTCGGTATCATTTGACATTATATTTATCACCGGCACAACTGAATGTCTTCTGTGCAATTTGCACTAAACATTCCTTCTCGAGTGCAGCTCGTAAACCACGTCACCTGCTCTCTAGGAACCAGCGAATGAAACTAGTTCTCAGAAATTCTAGACTTCATTCCCCATTTCAGGTGAAAATATATCCAGAATATATTTTGTTTAACCTGTAAGGCCCTGACCTATTCATGTGCCTAATTACTAAATTAATGAAACCACTTTCATCTCAGAGATTCTGTTTGGATTCTTAATTAGTGTTCGAATAAATAATTTCAGATTAATGATATTGAGTGCTCATTACAAAATGGATATAATTTCATTAAAAATTGCTCTTTTGATTACGTACTCGGGTCCTCAGGCCCAACTCATCGATCTGTGAGATAAACGTCTCGTCTCTTGTTTGGATGGGAGGTCATTATTTACACACGTTATTAAGATCCAGAGTATAGAAGGCAGTGTTTTAAATAGGTTTTAGTTACCAATAGATAAGTAGAGTAAGTCATTTTATTGGAAATTGGAAGCCAATCTATAACGGTGATAAACCATTGGCTGGTGGTAATCAACCAGTAAAACAGCCAAAATGAGACATTGTTGTACCTTCATTATCGTTGTACCCCACCTAAAGGTTTATTTACTTCAATAAATACACGTTTTACGTAAAGTCTTAGACATAAATCGCTTGGGGTCTAAAAGAAAAATTGAGGTACCTATGCTTCGTTTTGAATCGATGCCAGCAAGTTAAGAAATGGAGAAAAATTGCCGGCCTTTAAACGAGTAGGTACACACAGCGTAGACAAGGAAGGCTTACGTTTGTTGTGATACCGCCTACTTATTACATTATTACGGTTGCGTGTATTTTGCTCGAAGAGGGTAGACAGAGGTTTTCGTACCGCTTAATGGTTGGGGATAGGTAAGATTAGCGACCCTTTCATCATTTACTAGGGATACAGCTGTTCTGCAAGCAAATCCTGATAGAAAAACAATAATAATCTTGTCTCACTGGCTAGCTGGCTGTTGTTGAGCTTTTAAAAGTAATTTTAATTATATGTAAAAACATCATAAGGGGATGTTTTCTTAAAAAAATTGTTATGGAACTTTATAAACAACTAGCTGCTATCAGTGGCTTCGCCCGCGTGATAGCATAGTACATTTTGATACAATTGGAGATATTTTATGATTGGGACCGAGGTGGAATAATGTCATAGAGCTGAGTGCTACAATAACAAAGTTCTTCTTGTATCAAACGAGTTTGCCAATACTCTTACGAAGAAATAAAATAATAGAAGGAAAAATGTTTTGCATACACAAACAATACCGTTAACTTTTTTTTCCTGCGATTAATCTTCGAAGGTTGAAGGAGAAGCAAAAGTATGAAGTCTAAAACTAAAATTAAAATAAAAAAATCTAATATTTTTAAGATAAGACCACAGATATTAATTTGTTGGTAAAAGCAAATTATTATATTAATAATCATTCATGTTTTTGTATGATATTCTGTTCATAACAAAATATTTTTTAAATTAAATATTCAGGCCTTAAAAACTTATGCCTCATTGTAAATGAAAAAGAGAATTGAGCAGTTGTATATTGTCATCTGCGACGGAATCATAAAAAATAAAACCCTTGTGATAAATAAAATAAAAATATGGAGGCATTGCAAGTTGAACCTAAGTATAGTGCAATAAGAGCCAGTTTTCATTTTTATTGAAAAAAAATATCCCAAGGGAACATATTCCTTTTTGATAAAAAGTATCCTATGTGCTATTCCAAGACATATTCTATCCGTGTACCGAGTTTTATAAAAATCCTTTCAGCCGTTCAAGTGTAAAGAAGTAACAAACATACTCACACTCACAAACTTCCACCTTTGTAATATTAGTATAATAATGCTAAAATAAAACAAAATACAAACAAAACAATAACGTATACAATATACAAACAGACAGAAAATTATTCAAAGCAAAAATCTTAAATCTTTCCACCGCCTCTCTGCAATAGCGTATCTTGACAAGAATGTTCCGTAGTAATAAGAAACCCTTATAATTTCGCGTTGCCCTCCATCCGTCTGTCTTATCCGACCTCATATCACAAACTCATGATTCCTTCAATTTGTCACCGTTTTAAGAAATTTCAAAGGCGGATGAAAAGTGGCTGCAAAAAGATTTTCTACGTTAGATTTAAGAGGACACCATTTATTTATACCACAAAATTCCGAGAATTGGTCTGAGTTGGGGTCGCTTTCGATAACCGTTATGAAATCAATCATGTTGTATTGGTGTTTAATGAATAGGCTGAAAATTGAATTTTCAACTTCAACTCTTGATTTGTGGCTTTTGTGGAGGTCACCGTTATGTAAGACCATCAAACGCAGGAGTTGGTGCGGTGGAAATAAATTATGAATTAACCTTCACAAGATTAGTTTAAAGGGAAATTAAAAATGAGAATTTCGATAGATATTAGACCAATCATTGGTAAGCGTAAGCGTTATCAACCTTACAATGTTCCCACTGCTGGGATACAGGTCTTCTAGAAGAGGGAATGGGCCGTAATCCACCACGCGGGCCCAGTGTGGGTTGTTGGATATCACATATCTTAGAATTTTTGGTTCTAGGACATGCTGGTTTCCTGACATGGTTTTCCTTCACCGTTTTGAGAGCAGTGGTGATGAAATCATTAGTAAATCAATCATTAGTAGGGTAGAGTAAATTCAAAATAGATGATTAAGTCCCTAATATCGTTGGAATCAAGATTGAATCACACTTCCATTTTATCAATCGATAGATCGGCGCTGAATTGTTTCTTTCGGGCGAATGTTTTTATTATTTAAATGGTTTCTCCCTATCTCCCGGGCGGCACAACTTGATTAGAAGAAAGCAATCTGTATCAAAGTGATACATCTTAGATTATCAGAGATTGACTTAAATTTTAATAATAATTAAAAAAATGGAAATAACAATTAAAACGATTGTAATTCTTTGCTTCCAAAAATCTTTTAGAGCCATTGGAATGGAGTTCGCAGTGGATAAATTGCGCACATGTAAAGTTTTGCTCGCTTTAGATGTGACACTGTGGAATCCTTGGGAATCCGTTAACTCTCGGTTTCCATAAACCTGAGATCCCTTTCACTAACCAGAACCTACAAGTATTTGGATATGTCGGAAGTGCTAGGTATCAATGTTACTGACATGAAGCAATCGTTGAGGGAGCGCTTTCCGGGCCGCTCGAAGAAGGTATTCAATAGCCTTCTATCGGACGGAAACAAGGTTGTCGGTTGATCGGTTAGGTTATTGATGTGCACTTTCGGCGTAGGAACTCAAATTGACTCAAACGGAACTTAGCGCCGTGGATAGGCCGTGCCATGTACGGCGTAGATATGCAATCGGCAGTGTACAATGTACCTACTGTATATTGCTGTCTGCATATCAAATGCGTCACCCATGAGACTGTATATCCAAAGGAAGTAAGGAGGTCGAGGCTTTTTAAAGGCCCTCCATAATCGCCAGATATGCAAATATCTGACGATTATGAGGAAAAATTACCTACTTTGCCGACATGGGTTTTCATCGTATCGTAGGCTTCTATTGAACATTGCCAGGTGAATAATAGTAACGCGCATAGTAGTCCGCGACTTGGAGCGGCCATTTTAGTTCGTCAGCTTCCGTCTGGAACCAGAAAAAAGCAGGTCGTTGGGACGCTATTTTTATTTTCTTAAATAATTTTGATGTTATTTTTTCTTTACGTATTTATATAGCATAGCTAAATCTGCTGCATAGGCACATCCTTGTAGCCAGGATCATCGATCAGCAACTGACTCTGATCTTGTGAGATCGGACGCGCCGAACTACGTATATGTCAGGTCTGGTATGCCGAGAAAGAAAATATGTGGGACGTAAACTCAACGATCGTTGTACCGATAGTCGTAACAGCTATTTAATTCAATAGCCACGAGCCCCGGTCAACACCTTTTGACTTCGACCATACGAAACTCTCGTTACTGCTGAACATGCCTCGCATTGTTAGGTGGTTTCTCTCTCTGAAGCCTAGAGCGCCGGTAGCTTGGACCCTGTTCTTGATATCGGTGGGTAACAACAATGACATTTTTATATCTGTTTTTAAGAAATATTTACAAATATAAATGATGTGTGCAACTTTATTGACCCATTGCATCAAACGATTTCTTAGTAATACTTAATATTAAGTGGATACTTGTATTTAACATAAAATTACACGGTAGTCCCCGAATTTGGCGGAGCTCGTATTTGGTGGCAAGGATTTGCATTACCATTATTTTATATATATTTATTGTCAATGTGAGTTAGCACAATGGTCAAGTTATAATTAAGAAAAGTAAATTACAATCATGACATGGTTGTATAAAAAACCGTCTATATTTATAATAAAATAAAATATAACATACGTTTTCTTTTTGAAAACTTGTTTAATAATAAAATAATAATTGAATTACTGGACACTAAGTCCGAAAATGTACTCTAGTTGCAAGTACCCGTCCGTAAGGTAAACCGATGCTTACCTACTATGAAACATAGCCTACTTTCCTAAATACACTGGGCCGCAAAAATCACGGTCACATATAAAACTGTGAAATCTCACAAAATTATGTATACATATCGTTTATATAAGTAATAATTATGTTATAGGCAGATTATCAAAGTTAAACATAAATCTCAAAAGAGGTTACATTTATACAATTTGCAGTTTAATAAACAAATTCGAATTTAAAAAAATAAATAAACTTAAAATATTAGGATAAAAAAAAAATTAAACAATGTCTTGGGTGGGGCATGTAATCAGCGCAATATTATATCGCATAAAACAAGAAGGAAGAAGTCAATTTACTACTGCTAGAATAGTACGAGTATTTTTTATCAGCGGTCCAAAGAGCACTTTAGCGATTTTAAAAGACCGGCAAAAACATGAGAAGTCCAGGAAAAGGCAGGACTAAGTGCACAACTACGTGCGAAGATCGATTCCTCGTGAACATTATGTTAACAACGTCTACATCTTACGACTATTCAATGTATTTAGTGAAATCTGACACGATTTTACGATTTTCTCAGAGAACATAGTCAGGTTATGGTTTGCTCGAGAACACCTACGAATAATTGATGAATGGTAAGGTCCAAGGTAAAATTTTCTGAGGAGTCCAGATTTTGTTTATCTACACACAATGGGAGACGAATAGTATTTAGACGGCCAGAAGATTAGCACATATCTTCAAACGAGTTTTGGAGAAAATATGACATACGGTGAAAGGATAATTACTAGAATATCTTCAGAGCGTTCGTCGTATGGAAGTAGTGGAGATATAAATACGGTTTCTGACTCTATGCACGCATATTGCACGTCCATTCAAGACCTTAAATAATGGTATGTGCATGAGCATGTTCTGTGTGAGATGAGCTCGGAAAATGCATCAGACAACGATTTCTAGCTCCAGTTACCTTATACGAGATAGAGTGCGCTAGTAGAACAATATAGACAAACATAAACTTAAATCTTATTAAAACGGGCTCGTGGAGAGAACACAAATAAATTGGCAAAATGTATTTTCTTATGGTAATCTGCAATGTGTTTTAGTTGTCATACGTTAGAAGTATTATTTTAGTATTTATTTAAAATTAAATAGTGTACAAAACGTATCCTATATTTTCCTTTATACATAGTTTATAGATTAATAAGTCATCTAAACATTTTTATGAATTTATATCTTATTTATTTAAGAAGCTATCACACTTTTTATTAATATCCCAGAATATTTGCGGCCCAATTGATGATGGGTGATGATAATGAAAAAAATACGACCTAATTTTAAAGAATGAAATGCAATTTCTTCGGAATCGTTCTTTTTTCCTCATTGGGCTCGTCATAAGCGCAGCTAATGAAAGCGAAAGCTTGGAGTCAATTTTGCGGCCAGACGGTGCTGTGGGAAGCGGCATTTTACGAAACTGAACTGTTATGCTCTCGTCACTACTACATAGAATGAACACATTAGTAAAACGCGAGTGTAGTTTCAGTTACCTCTTTTGATATAGGTATATATTAGGCATGTACCTACCTACTTATATTGACTGGCCTATTGTTCTAGTGGTTAGTGGCCCGGACTGCTATGCCTGAGGTCGTGGGTATGATTCCCGCCCATGAAAAATGTTTGTGTGTCTTTTGTTCTATGTCTATTTATATACACCGTTAAATTTTGTTCGTTTTAATCCCGTAGGTAGTTAGTACGCAACGACCGACAGCTACCTAAAAGGTCACTGACTCGTTTACTTAAAGATATTAGTTTCGTACATGCGTAATATATTAATTCGAGTTTTAGAAAAAAATACTTTATTTTTTAATTTTATCTTTATAAATCGATAGTCTTTCATGTACCGAATCGATCCTCCACGGGATTAAAACGACCAAAATTTAACGGTGTATAATATGTATCTATGTAAGTATGTTTATCGGTGGTCTAATACTCATACCACAAGCTCTACTTAGTTTGGATCTAGATCGCATTGTATAAATTTTTTTGGAATATAATTATTAATATTATATGTTTCAGTGTCTGATGTGACCTTCAGTAGTCCAGAGACTTGAGGAAATGTGAAAATATGTTTTACCGAAGTAAATAGGTACACAAAACCGTACAATGTATAGTATAGATTCAGTAGGGTAAGGACACGACCGCCTGCAGTACGAGTATGCGCAGCGCACTGGGATTTCATCGGAGCGAAGCCCCAATCACCACCGTAAATAATAATATATTATTCACTACGAGTATACTATACTAACCAAAAACTTATACCTACTTCGAAACGGACTTTTGCAGCGCTTTCTCAATATTCAATTTCGTTGTTTAAACAAAGAAATTGGATTGTAGGAAACGATTATACTCGTGCAGCAAAATCTTGCTATTTGAATTATTGATAAGGTTATGACGTAACTTATTAACTGTGCCAATTTCTAGTGGGCTCTTTTCATTTTCATTTTGTGGTTACTGGGAGCACAGCAGTTGCGCATTACAGAAAGAAAATAAATTAATTTAGACATTATTCTAAAATAAAAAACATCGACTATACAACGTAAAATTTTTGGTCATTTTAATCCCGGGGAGAGTCGATTGGGTACTTCAAACACTATTGATTTGTAAAGATAAAATTAAAAAATAAAGTACTTTTTTTCTGAAACTCGAGTTAATATACGGATGTACGAAATTAATTTCTGTAGGTAAACGAGTCAATGACCTTGTAGGTAGTTGTCGGTCGTTGCGTACAAACTACCTATAGTTTAATGGCCTCGCTCAGCTGACGTTTACTTAAAGAATTTAATTTCCTACATACATAAATTAATTCGAGTTTAAACAAAAAGTACTTTATTTTTTAATTTTATCTCTATCATCCTCTTCCCCCCGGACCTCTGTGTAGTACAGACGTATCCAACGAGACCATTTTGCGCTTTTTTACTTTATTATTTTATCAATAATTTAATTAAAATTACCGAAAATAACTTACATAAAATTAGGAGTGCATAAGTATAAAGGAGCACTTACTGAGGCGCGCGTGACTACTAGACACCGAAGTGAATCATCACACCACCACCAACCGAAGGCCAACGCCCACCACTTCGTGAGGTCAACACCCACCCGCTGCCGGCACCCGCAGAAGAGGGCGTCTCTTCGCCTGACCTATTAGCAGCGCACGCGCAAGGACATCGCTGCTCAAGTAGGAGGTACGTAGCCGTGCTCCTGGTACTTCGCTTAATTACTGCAACAACGTCTCGCTCTACTCAATTTTACCTCCTCGCTGCTTTGTTATCCTGGTATCTCAGCCGCAATTTGTGAAAATCTATTATGCCGCTTAAACGCACACCACCTACGTCGAAGCCCCCTGTTTCAGAGACTGACTCGGAATGTGTGGAAGGTAGTGCCTCCGATTTAGTACAGAACAAAAGAAATTCTAATATAAACACGGGAAGTTTTAAGAGGAAACGTGATGCCGAGCTTTTAAATTTCATGGAAGAAATGCGCAATTTGTTCTCAGAATTCCAATCAGACCAAAAAGCTAGACTTGATTCTATGGAGTTGACTCTAACCGAAATTAAAAGTCAAAATGAAAGTATAACTATGTCTATGTCTACTCTATCGGCTAAGTACGACGATTTACAAAAGGAATTGGAATCTTATCGCCAGGAACGTAAGGAACACGCTTCTCACATTGTAAAATTGGAAAATAAAATAGAAAGCTTAGAGAGACAGTCCTGTACTACTAAATTAGAGATTAGAAATGTACCAAAAACACCAAATGAAACTAAGCAGGTACTTTCAGACGCTGTAAAGAAGATCAGTTCTGTATTAAATTTTCAACTTCAAACGGCCGATATAAAAGATGTCTACAGACCGCTCGCAAAAGGCGACAGTATCAAGCCGATTATTGTTGAGCTGAATTCGGTAGTAACAAAAGAAAGTATACTATGGAACCTCAAAAAACTAACTTTGGAAGAAAAACGAGACAAATTAAATACAGGTCTTTTTAACACTAATAGTATAAGAAAACCTATTTTTATTTCGGAAAGTCTCACGGCAAAGGGAAGACGGTTGTTTTTTCTGGCGAGGGATTTTGCTAGTTCCTATGGTTATGCATACTGTTGGACATCGCATGGAAAAATCTACCTTCGCAAAAAGGAAGGAATGTCCCACATTCGTATACAAGAAGAGTCTGATCTTGCCAAGCTAAAGGTGTCATCAACCTGACTAGTTCTTAAAATTATTATTTATATTTTTGTAGTATTATTCATTAATTCATTAATCATTGTTAAAATATTTTTTCACTTGCATGTCTTTATAGCTACTAATTTTCAATATGTCTTATTTTACTCTAAATTTATGCAATCTAAATGTAATTTCTCCCAACTACAC
Organism: Leucania comma; assembly: GCA_958295575.1. Lineage (NCBI taxonomy): Eukaryota > Metazoa > Arthropoda > Insecta > Lepidoptera > Noctuidae > Leucania > Leucania comma. The sequence goes on from OY282468.1 coordinate 14,033,321, forward strand.
ACTACACAATACAGTATGGTCTTTCGGTTTCAACATGGTTTTCTACATTATATAATGTTTGTTTACATAATGTCTAGACATTTGATTATAGTTTTAAAGCGTTTCCTTCATTATTACAGGTTATGTCCTGTTATTTTGAATAACAATAATAAGGTTAAAATCATAAACAAAAATACAGCTCTTGTATGTAATAATATTATCTGTTCTATCCAACATGATCATATGCTCTTTACACTTCCCACAAAATGGACGACGTTGCCTTAGAAATAGACAAGTTATCTGTCTCTGATTCAATGTATTGTGATGTTGAAGACTGCCATAAATCAATAACACACCCCGCAGAGAGTCTCATCGTTATTACCCAAAACATTCGTAGTATCTCCGCTAATTTTGATAATCTACTAACAATGTTGAGTAGGCTTAAGTTTGGTTGTGACATCATTGTCTTGACGGAATGCTGGTTATCTTGTTGCCCTTTTATCCCAAACTTAGAGGGGTACAAATCATTTTCAACTAAAAGGTTGTTTGCCCAAAATGATGGTGTAACTGTCTACATTAAATCCAACCTGAATGTTACTGTAGAAGAACCCGAATGTCAGGACTCTAACTGTTTGATTATAAAAATCGGCAGGGAAACAGCTATTCTTGCCGCATATAGGTCTCCTTCATACAAAAACAGCGACAACTTTCTACGATCTATCAACAAAATTTTACAAGATTTATCTCCTTTTCGAAATATCTTAGTCATGGGCGATATTAACATTAATATCTGTCCTGATCAAACCTCCGTGACACAAACTGAGTACTTAAATCTCTGCTCCTTTCACGGTCTCCTGCCAGCTCATACACTCCCAACGAGACATGGCAGGACATGCCTTGATCATGTGATGTTAAAAACTAAAAATCCAGCTGTTACCTTAGTACTTCAAACTACCGTCACTGATCACCAGGCTGTCTTGGTATGCCTTAAGTATAAACAAAATAGAATTTTCTCTCATAGTACTTTTAATAAAATCGATAAGGAAAGGTTATCCTCAGAATTAGCTAATATTAACTGGGACCCTATTTATAGCTCAAACTCTGCCAATATTTCAATGGATTTTGTCGTCGCAACTATTCAAAACGCCATAATTAATTGCTCTATCACTGTAAAATTACCTAGGAAAAATAGAATTATTAAACCGTGGGTGACTCCTGGCTTGCTGCGCTGTATGAAACATCGGGATAATCTTCATAAAAAAGTGAGACAGTTTCCTGACAATGAAACTCTTAAATTAACGTACACAAGATACAGAAACTTCTGTATTAAGTTAATTAAAAAACTAAAAGTAGCGTACGAAACTAACCTTATAAAAACAGCTGGTAATAGCAATAAAAAACTCTGGGACGCTATAAAAAACATCACAAACACATCTAAAATAAAAAATTCGGCTACACAATTAATAAATAGGGCTTGCCCAAAAAAATCAGTTGAAGATGTCAATGAGTTCTTTGTTGCGGTTGGTAAGACTTTGTCTCAGAAGACTATGGCTTGCAGGAACCCATCACACACTAATGATTTCTCTATGCAATCGACCAGGTCTTTACACTCTCTGGTATTGTTGGACACTGATGAGGCTGAAGTGGAGCGCCTGATATTGGGTCTTAAAAGTACTCGCTCAGTAGGCTGGGATTCCATTCCTAGCTACCTCTTAAAAGAAAATAAACTAGTCTTGGTCCCAATATTAACCCATGTATTCAACCTATGTTTGCACGAAGGCACTTTTCCGACAGCACTAAAAAAATCCGTGATTATACCTATTCATAAAACGGGTGATAAAGACCAGGTTACAAACTATAGACCGATCTCTATTTTACCTTCGATCTCCAAGCTCTTGGAACGTATCATCAATACTAGAATTATAAAATACCTAGAAGCTAAGAGCTTACTCTCTCGTAATCAGTTTGGTTTTAGATCTGGCAAATCAACGAGTGATGCAGTCCACGAGCTTGTAGATCATATAGTAAGTAATATTGATGGTGGCAAAAAAACATTAGGCATATTTGTGGACCTAGCAAAGGCCTTTGACACTGTTTCAGTGCCATTACTGCTCAATAAACTAGACAAGATAGGAATTCGAGGTAATCAACTCAAAATTATTGAAGATTATCTGTCTAATCGCTGTCAATGCACGAAAATTGATGATATAACCAGTGGAGAACTACCTGTTACCTATGGTGTGCCACAGGGCAGTATACTGGGGCCAACCCTCTTTCTGGTCTATTTAAACGACCTATGTGATCTTCATCTAAAGGGTGGCAAAATCATCTCTTATGCGGATGACACAGCAATCTTGTTCTCAGCTGACAATTGGAATGACGTCTATAAAATGGCGCAGGATGGCTTTAACATTGTCTGTCACTGGTTAAAGTGCAACGTGCTTACTCTAAATGCAAAAAAAACCGTCTTTGTCCCCTTTTCTATGAGAAATACCTCCTCATCAACTCATTCGTTTTCTCTGATTGCCCATGATTGCTGCAATGTCGATGTTTGCCGTTGTCCTTCACTAACTGCCACTAATGAAGTTAAATATCTTGGAGTCCTATTGGACAGAAATCTCTCTTTCAAATCTCATGTTAACTTAATGACTGCAAGATTGAGAAAGTTGATATACGTTTTTAAAAATCTCAGGAATGTGGCTGATCCTAAATTAGTTAAACAGATATACCTGGCTCTTGGACAATCTATCATAGGATACTGCATTACTGTTTGGGGAGGTGCACCTAAAACGACTATTAAATCGCTTGAAATAGCTCAAAGGGCTATTCTTAAAACCAGCACCTTTCGCCCCTATTTGTTCCCTACACATCTCCTGTATCAGTCTTGTGAAGTCCTATCAGTGCGCCAATTGTACATTCAGCTCACTATTATGAAACAACACACATGCTGCATTTCTAATACAGTTGTCATAACTTCCAAACGTCGTGGAGATATATCCTTCCCAAATAGACCTGTATTTAAACACCGTTTCGCCAATAGATATTTTCCATTCTTGGGTCCATACTTATATGCCAAACTTAGTAAACTTATTGACATTGGATGTTTAAATATTAGAGAGCTCAAAAGAAAACTTTTTGAATACATTTTTAAATTGAACTATGATGAAACTGAACAATTACTTATTGTACCTAGATAATTCCCATACTCACCCTCCTGCACACATCCCCACACACTGTCACATCACACACAAGGAGGCTTACCTACACTTTACAACTACTAATTAAGAATCAAAAATTGATCAGTCTTATTTACAATAATTAAATGTATAACTTAAGGGAAGAGCGCTGCTGTCTGAGATACAGATATTAAGTTATCTAGTTCAGACGCAGATGTTCATTGTATTGTATTGAATTTTATTATTAAGTTGTATCTCAAAGTGCTTGTTATCTTGAACTTGGATATTCGTTGCATTAATAAAATTATTATTATTATTATTATTATTATTAATCGATAGTGTTTCATGTACCGAATCGACTTTCTGCGGGATTAAAACGACCAAAATTTAACGGTGTAAAAGCGAAATACCAGTCACTGATTAATCACGAAATCTCAGAAACTATAACACCTACAAACTTAAAATTTGGCAGGTAGGTTTCTTATAGGGTGTAGATATCCGCTAAGAATGGATTTTACGAAACTCCACCCATAAAGGGTAAAACGGGGGTAAACCGACTTTCAGGCGGGCGGAGCCGCTGGCAGAAGCTAGTAATATAATACATAGAAGCCGAGGTAAAAATACTATTTAATAAATATCTATAGCCTCAACGAAACCCAACAAATCTACCTATAAATAATAGTAGTAACAGTACACTTAATTATTTATAATTTATTATCGACAACACAGCATTACTCATTTATTCGACAAGCAGCATCAATTTACTCTAACAAAACTAATAAGTATAAGAACAAATTACATAACGAGTTTGTGTAGAGATCCTTCTCATCAAGTATATAGCTCAGAGGTTTTGTGCAAACTATATTTGTTATCATAATATTGTGATGGCATTCTCGCGGCGTTTAATTGAATAGATAAAACAAGTGTGCATGTAGCGGGTAGCGATGTCTACCGTATCTGTACATCTGTCCGCTAGACTTTCAACCGCACCTACTCCAGATAACAGAATTGAATTTTAATTCAATTTCCCAACGAAATAATCATGTTTAATAGTTCTGAGCAACTGTAACTCGCTCGTACTGAATTCATATTGTATCAGTGTGTTCAGATAACTAACCAGGCGGTAGATAGACGTAATTGACTTGCATGAGACAGCTATTGTGATTTGACTAGATATCTATGTAGGTAATACAATTACTTCTGATATCAGATATCCGTCGTGTCTGCCAGAAACGTAGTATCGTTTAGATTTATCTACAGGATTTGATCGAATTAAGATGTCTATCTGGGTAAACACTGTAACAATGACAGAAAACGTGAGATTTTTGTAGTAGAGAAGAGCATTGCATATTAGAGTTTTTGCATAGTATTGACTTTTGAAAACTTGCCAGTAAATATTGTGATTACGAGCACAGTAGTATACACGTAGAGAATTTTCAAATATAGAGCCGACGCGTGGTGAATGACCGATAAAGGTTCAACAGCTGCTACTTGGACAGGCAATATTACCTTCAGCACGAGGTAGATTCATGGTATCGTCGTTAACGACGTGGGTAAAGCCCTTTCATTGACTCGGGCCTCGGGTCGCGACCCGCCACCGCCGCCTGACTTTTTACAACACGACCTCACTTGTTTGCACTTAATTTTATGTGTTTTCTACATACGACATTTTGTTTTCATTTCCATAATACTCGAAGGCTGGGCTCATTTTGTATTTCAGTAATGTTACTTAAGGTAAGTACAATAAAAGTTTCATAAAAGACCAGATTTGTATAAGTAGGCAATTCATTTGTTCACACGAGTTAACATTTGGCTACCATTGTTATCTGTTTGTTACTATGCTGTTTTATAATGAATTTATCCATTTTATTTTATCAGTTTGTAGTAACAAACACGTAATTCTATATGCTACCTAACATTGTAACTGATGGAATTGGAATGCATCAATAATATGAATGTAGTAGGGACTAGCGTTTCGGCGGTCGGTCGCTGGAGCGAGCCAGCCGCGTACATTGCTCCATGTTGATAACTCTATTAATATCTACTTGTGTCTCGAAATATACTCCGTGGCCAATCAGCGGTCATCGTCGCGCACAATGTGCTCAGCGTACCGACCGCTGGAAAAATACTCGCCAACAACAATTTTTCTGATATCAACTCGTTTTGTTTTTATTATTTTAAACTGTTAGTTTTTGCTATGATGAAAACATACATCTTTGTAATGAACTATGTTACATTATTAATTGTGTAAGTAGATGAGATTTCAGCGGTTGGCAGGCACAACTTTCATAAAGCAATAAATCAATCAAAACCTGGCCACTAGTTTGTGAAGGTCAAGGTAACTTACCTGCTTATTTTGTTAAGTGACAATTCATGATACTAGGTACAACCTAGAATACCTAGAATACCTAATTGAATACCTAGGTAGTACCTGTGCATAATATCTTAAAGCAAGTACTGATCTAGTTTTCTGCGTAGTACTATCTAATATAAATAATGGAAAGATAACTTAATAACTTAATTTCACAATTATTACTGTTTAATAGACACAAAAGACATTAAATTTCCTGGTAGATAACTAAGTTTAAATTACTGTGCTCTTATCCCTACCCTAATGAGATGTTTGTGGAATCAAAGGTGACCTTTGATCTCGATTAGCTCTTCTGAGCACACTAAATAATTAATGTCGAACGATTAACAAATAATAACACAAAGATAACGGATAACTCAGCTTTGTGATTAAGTATTCATTTATGTTAATGTATTCTCCTAGCGAATGTCGGGAACGTTCAACACTCAGTCTTCACCTCGGCGTCAAATCGTGTGTTCAGTTTATCTTCAAGACAAATTGTAAGATTGGGTTTTTTTCTAGAGATTTGTTTGTGTTGGCCCAGTGTGCGGGCATCACGCCGTAGATACGAGCGTCGCGCGTGTGTTCATGATAGTGCCTGTTAGCGCGTCGCGTGTTATTCATGTTTTGCTAAATAAAACGAGTATTATAGGATTTTGTTTCACGTTTGTGAACTTGAATCGAGTTGATCGCTCGAACTATAACAGCAAGTAACGTGAGTATTTTACTGAACTACGCACGTGTTTACTCAGCATATGTTTTTTTAGAAATTTGTGGGTTTTTAACCAGTTAACTAAGACTTTATTGAAGCCAGATGTATTTTATAGTTTTCTGTCTACAATAAAGTGCCTTATATGGTATAATTAACGTGGGCCTAAGCCGGTACACATAGGAAACGCCATAAGAATTATTATTTGCCTATTTACTTAATTCATAGCTTGAATATCTAATACCATCGACCGAGATGGATGGATGGATGGATCGAGGTACCTATATAATAATAATAATATAATATCATCGATTAATGCTTTTTTGTTTGGTATTTTCCTACGGACTTATCAATCACAAGATAGTTATATCAGCTAAATCTTTGTAAAGTTTTATTAGCATCTTACTTCCACATATTTGTCTTTTCAAGGTCCAGTTTACTCCACCAAAATAGACACAGAGGTACAAACACATCGTAACCTTCAGTTGACTCACGCACAAATAATAAAACGTTTGATTTTTAATCAGCATTCAAAGTAGGTATTTGTACATCTGGTGGCACATTGAATTACACCAAATTATGTATCTGACATGTTATCGCAGTTTCACAAAATGTAAAATTGCACTATGAAAACTGAAATCTTCCTTTGTACACATGAAGGAATCAACAATTCTACAATACCTAATATACCTAAAGATTTATACTATCATAATTTATGCGTTATTAAGTTTAAAAGTGCAACGGAATGTAATTATATGTGTATCGTGTTTTCGTGTTTGTTGCTCTTAGTTTGACAAGTCTGAAGTTTCAAAACACTAGTTTTGTAACGTAGCTTACTGTGCGCGACTTCCCGACTTGAACCTAACGCCTTATTGTTTAACATAAATATTTTATTAAAGCGCGTTTGCCGACAAAAAGGAATTAGTTTAAAAACTAATTTCCTCGTTACATTCAAGGAGAGGTTCTTGTTGTAAGCCTAAGGCTTCCGCGGTCGATGCAAGTATCAGGGCGTACAATAACTCATTTCCTCGCCCTTCGTGCTCAGGTGTATGTCGAGACGCTTAAAATATTGTTGTCACCGAAAACGATATTTCTTTAGCTGCAAAAATGTCTCAACCGCTTTTATAGGAGGCTCCCCAAGTTTTTCTTGTAGTGATTTATGTTTAATTAGAGTGTCCTTCACATTTTTATGTCATTCTGAAATAATTTTAGAACTTCGCGACGAGGGCTTCGGGAAAGCTCGGCGAAAACTTTTAAAACAATTATGAGTTTGTCAAGGGGAGGTTACGATACGTAAATTCCTTTCGCTCCAGCGCTATAATGTTGCTCAGACGCATGCATTACTCAGATATAGGCACCTATAGGCAGTTTAATTGTAGTAGATAACCAACAGTAGGGGATCAGAACGCGATGACCTCCGCTTTCGTCTCCGACTCACGTAACTACTGATAGGCAGGTCGAAGAGATTTATCATTCGCTCAAACTTGTATTAAACTTCTCAATATGTAATACAACCGTAACGTTGCCTAAGCTGATTTAGTTTTGGATAGAGAAGATCCGTTTTACTGAATCAATTTGTGTAACTAGATAGGTCTAGCCCAGAAATGGTGGTTCTAGTCTTTTGTAACTCTTCGCATTAAACCGCAGACACGTTCTTACAGTTTTCAGTTTCGCAAAAGTTTTGCTGAAAACAGGAGTCGCATCCTGGCGTCTTTTTTTACGCTTTTATAATCATAGAGTTCGGTAACAACAAAAGCGACAAGCCTGCAATTTCACACGACTGATTGATAAAACAACTTCAGATTAAGATTATAATATTTTATCAATAGAAAATTAATTGACTTCCTTTCTCTTCCGTGGATTCGTCTTGACTACATTTTCCTATCTTGTTTCAACAATGCAGTTTTTGATTTATAACAGCTATTTAATTTCGATTTTATATATATTATATAATAGCAGTCCTGACAGACGTTGTTCCGTCAGAAAACTGACTTTTCATCGAAAAAAAAAACCCTATAGAGCCGAGCCTACCGGGTTAATAGTAATCATTTTATTTTTAAAGACAACATGGGTCCAATGGTTAGTGAAAAACTTATCAACTAAAACTCAAAACTCAAACTCAAAATCTTTTATTTTACATAGGCCTACATGGGCACTTATAAAACGTCAAAAGCTAGCGCACGGTTCCAATTGGTCGTTTCCTATGGAAAAGAACCGGCAAGAAACTCCATGGTTACTCTTTTAAAAAAGTGATTGTCTACAATATTAAAGAGTTAGTAACACTTAAAAACCTAAAACTTAACCTACTGCCGCACCAGCAATCGCAACCAGTAATTGATCACTGGCACATCATGCTTAAATGCTAAGGTTCAATGAATGCCATTGTAGCTGGTCCTAAATCTGCTTAGCGACGAGGCAGCCTTCTTTCTCCGTGTGGAAGTCATCCACACCCGCTAAAACGAACATGCCCGATGCACTGCATTATCTAGGCAGCCCCAACAGCACCCTGAACCCATTAAATATTGGACCCGCGGGGCGTCTGGAGCCTTCCGCGTATAATTAACCCACAGACCAAAGAGGTTCCCGGGTGTCGCCACTGTGTGGAACACCCGGAGGACACAGTGAAGCACACTGTAAAAGTGTGCCCCATCTGGGCGGAGCATCGCCGTGTCCTCGTGGGGGCAGCGATCTGTCTCGCCGGGCCTTGGTTCAGGCCATGGTTCGGAGTGAGGAGGGATGGCAGGCGGTCGCCTCCTTGTGCGAAGCAGTAATGCTAGCAAAGGAGGAGGCCAACCGCATCAGGCAACGGCGGTCAGTTGTTTTTTTTTACTTATAATGTATGCTTCAAAAGTACTCCTTATGGCAAGTCATTCTGCACACTTAAAATTTGGCAGGTAGGTTCCATATAAGGTGTAGACGTCCGTTAAGAACAGATTTTACGAAACTCCACTCCTAAAGGGGTTGCTGGGCACGCCACGATCGAGGCGGTAAGGCCCCTTTTTTGAGGCGTGGCTGGAAAGGCCTCACGTCGTCGTCACCTTCCGTTTGGCGCAGGTACTAACCGAGGAGACGACGCCCGGGTGTCGCCGTTGTGCGGACCGCCCGGAGGACACGGTGGAGCACACAGTCGAGGTGTGCTTGCCGCTTGGGAAGAGCAAAGCCGTGTCCTCGTGGGGGCAATCGGCGGCGATCTCTCGCGCCGGGTCTTGATTCAAGCCATGCTCCGGAGCGGGGAGAAGTGGCAGGCGGTCGCCTCCTTCTGCGAAGCAGTAATGCTAGCAAAGGAGGAGGCCGATCGCATCAGGCAACGGCGCACAAGCTGCCGCCACCGCGCGTCGCGGACGGCGGGCAATGGGTAGCTCGTCGTCCGTCCGTCCGGTAACAGACCGGTCCAAGCTCAAGTCGTCTACGGCGCGCACTGTTCCCGCACGCCTCAAGGCGTTGTCAGCAAACTGTAGGGGCCCAGCAGGGCCGAAGCCTACTGGGGCCAAGGTTATGTGACACAATTTCCCGCCTCACCCAGGGCGGGATTTGTCATTGGATGATTTTACCTACCATAAAAAAAAACTCCTAAAGGGGTAAACCGACTTACTCGAGGGCGAAGCCGCTGGCAGAGGCTAGTTACATATATAGGAATACTGTCCCTAATAATTTGGCTACCGCTGAAGACTTACAGCTAAATTAAACTAACAGTCAATTATTTAAAAGCATTACATTTTACTAAATGCATAGGCATAATATCTATATTGTAGGTTCACTTGTTCTAGATCGTTCAGTTATTTACCGCTCGAAAATACATTTTTTGCTTGTACTTAGATATATAATACCTACCTTTTCTCAGACGTGATACCGTAATCGTAAGTATCAATTCGACGTTTATTGTTTTTCTTCGGAGATAAGAATAGTCGCGACTTCAGACTACATAAACACTCGTTATTGATTGTGCTGAGGTCTGTGACCATTTGATTTATTATTATATGAACTTATTTATGTTCTTACAATATGTTGTCCACAGACATATCAATATTTTCAGTAATAGTTTGGGTCTTAGAACAGCAACGTAGCTATAGAACGTGGCAAATAAGTTGAACTGAAATGGTCGTCATTGCTATGGTTACGCGCAGTCCCTCGCTGTGCCACACTTTGATTTGTTTTTGTTAGCTTTTCTGCCCCACTCCTGGGCTAAGGCCTCCCTCCACTTCTTCCATCTTTTGCGGGCCCGCGTTTTCTCTAGCAAGTTCTTCTCCATAGGAAACGATCATTTGGATCCGTGCACTAGCTTCTGACGTTTTAGAAATGATAAATGATTTATACTTTTATTTCCAAGTAGTTAAAAAAAAGATAACCCTAACCTATTCGTGTCGGGATGCCCTAAAATTACGTCACCTCCTTGTCTGCTCTCGTCTTTTACACACATTACCGGCTGCACATTCAGTATTACATAGAATACCTAGGCTAAGTATAAAATAAATAATATTTCATACATTACCTCCTAGACGTTTTAGGTATTCTATACATTGCCTAAATATGGTATAGAATACCGGATTATACAGATTGCCGGTAACATTTAGGTATGTGTATTTTGAAACGATAAATCAATGAAAAGTAATAGGTATACTGACTAATGTTCCTTAGTTACGTAACTACATAACACACGAGCAATACCTGCTTACGTTTATGTAGTACCGAGGTAGGCAATTAAGCCACTCAATAATGGTTCCCTTTGTCAATGCACCTCTCCACCTCGCCATTTCGGTGCGCCCTAATGATATCGATCGCATTATGTAGCGAACATGAACGAACACCTCCCAATATTTCTCAGATCATACCCTTTGATTATAACAAACAATAAGAGCTTTGAAAGCGACCAATTAAAATTTACGAACTCTAGATATCTATTTTTGACTCATAATATGATATTGTTGTCTGGCTTGTAACGTTGTATTGTAACTTGCAACATGATAACATTTATCTATTTAACTATGTACCTACATAGGGATAGACCTTTTATCTATTTTGAGGGATACCTACTTTACCCATAATTATGTAGATTCATATTCCGAAAATTCGCAACTTCTGATTGATTTTTCATTTTCGATTCTAATTTGCCATGGGAAAACTTCTGAAAAGAATGCTCACCACGAGTATCCTGGAACGCAAAAATGTTTAGTCAGTAAATACTGACATGCCCTTGCGCTCCGCCCTAGAGCGAGAGATGTCATTAGACGATCTCCCCCAAAAAAAGAAAACCTTCAATTCCGATGTCGGAGGTAGAGTCAAGTCTACTCTTGCTGCGCGGGAAACCACCCTTCTCCGTGCTCTCGGTCGATTACTCTTTCATTTGTTGTTTTGTATTTGAAATGTAGTTCGCTCTTCATTTACACTTATTCCATTTTTTTATTACTTTTAGTAGTCTATTATTTGACGATTCTGCCAGTGGCGTAGCTAGGTGACCTACGTAGAGGCGTAGAGCAAAAAGTACTGGGTTTTACATGAGAAATCATCAAATAACCTCTCCTGCTCTGGGTGAAGTGGAAGGGAGTGTCAGACTTTTACTAACTAAAACGAGTGTCCATGAGTAAAATAGTGTTATAACCTATTTTATATAGATTTCGAAGATGGGAGAGCTTTTCGTTTGTTCAATAAGAGGTTTACTAATCAACTTTCACTGCACTGCCCCGCCTAGTCCTTTGGTAGCTACGCCAGTGCTTTTGCCTCTGCCTTGTTTTTAAGGTGGGAAATCTTTTAATGACTTCTTCCACTCTAGGGTGGAGCAGGAGGGCGTGTCAGACTTTTACTATCTACGATAAAAACTACACCTAGTACCTTTAGCTGCCCTTTGCGCTCTAGGATCACCATATAGATCATAGTATACTTAGATCATAGTCATTTTTTCAGAGGTCGACCCATTTCGGGTCCGGTTCCGAGTCCGACAAACCAAAACTTAAAAACTCCAGTTCCATACTAAACACTTCCACTAAAACCCACACACCTATCACTCAAGCAATTTACCTACCTATCCCGGAACGGACATTTGGGTATACACAGATTCTAACTGTGTATACACAGAACCTATCCGGGTTAAAATCTGTATTGCATTGCATTGCATTGCATCAGCCTTATAATGCGGATTGGTGGATGTCACATGTCTTCAAATGTTTAGTTCTAGGACATGCCGGTTTCATCACGGTGTTTTCCTTTACCGTTTTGAGTACAGTGGTGATGAAATAAATTATACAACGGAATGCGCCTGGCTGGGTTTGAACCCACGATCTACAACTCGTAAGTCGGGGTCGATAACACTCGGTCACCACTGCTCTCTAAGAATCTGTGTATTATAACACAAATAGGACGTGATATTGTACAATTTAAGGTCTTCTGTCATATCTAGCAAGTAGATATACTTACTTAGTATAGAGGCATTTTGGAAATTTTGAATATAGGCTTTGTAACGGTTAAAAGAACTAGGGCCACCAGCATTGTGAGATTTCTAATTATTTATAGAAGTAGATATACTAAAAACTAAAGTTTTTATTTGTTCTACTCGTTTTTTTTCTATCAACTACCTATTTAAGTATAAAAATATTAAAGAGTGCGACTAGCCCGGCACTATTTTTTTTTTTTTTTTTTTTGGTTTTGGGCTTTTTATCTAACCAGATATGCCGCCAGGCTCTATGCAACTTACAATGCGAAATTTTTGTCAAAAGTTGACATACCTTATTGTCAGATTTTTGCGAAGAAGAAAATATATGAAAGAAAGTCAGATTGTATCTTGTCACCTGTCGGTGTTATTAATAGCCTGTACCTATAGTCACAAATGCCTCAACCAAAAAAAAAAAAAATCCAGTAAGTCTAGTAGATATAAAATGTTCTGTAGTAACACCATATTGCAAGAATCACGGTTAGATAGAAGGCGTGTGGTATGTGCTGTCAGATGTTACTTATTGTACCCAAGCCATTGCTGATATAAGCCATTAATAATGCCGCAGACACACACGGGAAAAATACGAGTTCCCCGTTCGGAGCCGGAGATTTCGTACTTTTTAAATCAAACCAAAATGTCACGGTATTTTAGCGGGAACACACAAAAGCTTTTATTATGCGTAGTTCACTAATACACAGATAAATTGCAATGAAAAGTCACTTATTTCTGTTTCATTTTAACTAATTTTTGAGAAATAGTCTTATAGTGATTTTGAAACCGCTACGTTCTTTTGAAAGAAACGCTTTTAGCGATAAGATCGCCGTTTATACCTTCCTAATATATGTTGTCTCATGTTGTAAATACATACGAGTATATCTACGTTATATTGTACACATAAAATTAACTTTTCCAAACTAAGTATATCAAAGTTGTACATCTGCAGTTATGTCTGACTGTCTGTAACCATTGTACCGCAAGTCTATTGGGACCGAACATAAACTTATAACACGTTTCGTTTATTAGGGATATTTGACAGTTACGTATTTATGGATCTTGGTTTTACTTGCGCTTACATTGTATTGGTAGGTATCTAACACGGCTAGATAGTGTAGAAAAGAGTTTGATTAATATCGTACAGCAAAATACGGATATTATCTCGTCAAACGTTGAGATTGAGAAGACACTCGGCTTCTTGAAAAATCAAGTTATTGATTCTGAAGTTAAAATCTGCAAGCTTGAGAAAGAGATTGATTCGACACGAATTTGCATTGCCGATATTGAGGAAAAGTCGGAAAACCTAGAGCGTTTCCTTAAGAAAACTTCTGTCGAGATTAGAGGCTATCCTATCGTGAAAAAGGAAAGTAAAGTAGATCTCCTGAACCAAGCGAGCAACCTCATGAAATTAATTAGCATGGATTCAGTCAACGAAATAAGGGATGTATACCGTATCCCTTATAAAGCGAGTGCTACAACATCCACAGTCGTAGTGGAGTTCTCCAACATATTTGCGAAGGAAAAATTTCTAAGGAATACGAAGTTGTACAATTCTGAACATCGCACATGTCGGCTGGATTCCTCTCACTTAGGTATCGCTGGCACATTTTCACCCCTCTATTTCTCTGAACACCTGACGAATAAGTCCAAGCGCTTGCATTTTCTTGCACGAGACTTCGCTGCTACTGAAAAGTATCGTTTTTGCTGGATTGCTAACGGTAGAATTTTTCTACGAAAAGAAGAAGGAGCTAAGTACATACAGGTTAAGAATGAGAATACTCTCGTGCAGTTGCGCTGTAACTAATTGTAGATTTTTGTTGTCTTACTTATATATTTGTTTTAGTCTTAACTTTTCAAATGTAACTATAACTTGCCAGTGTATTTTAACTTATATTTTGTGTTCTCAACGGTTCCCTAAGGTAACTAGTATAATTGTAATTAACATTGTTTTTATACGTCACTATTCAATTATGTTATTACATTTATGTAACATTATAAACCATATAAAATCAAGAACATACTCACAATTAAACAACTTTAGCACAATATTCTCACGCTTGAAATGCAAACATATATCACACCTTATTTTTTTCGCGCTTCCATATGTCTACTCGCATAAATCTAGAACTTACAAAAGAACCTTACATTTAACTAATTTTAAAAATGGCTAATTCAATTGACCTAATTAACGACATTGACAGTACCGAAATTTTTATTAGTACCAAACATAATAAACCAGAACAATGTGCGAATGATTTCGGTGACGTTAAAAACCAGCTTACTATCATTAACCAAAACATACGTAGTATAATGAAAAACTTTGACAACTTCACGATTTTTCTGTCCAGGCTAAACTTTTTACCTGATATTATAGTACTGACCGAATGTAGACTTCATGAACACACTCCTAAAGTTCAACTTCAGGGCTATGAATGCCATTATTCTCAAGTGTATATAAATCAGAACGATGGTCTAGCAATTTTATATAAAACGGAACTTAATGTAACTATATTCGAGCCTTCTTTAAAAGATGCCAACTGCTTAGTTATTAATGTAGGGTCAGAATTTACCATTTTTGCCATTTACCGATCACCCTCAGTATACAACATAAACCACTTTTGCGAATCTTTGGAAACCCTCCTAAGCTCCTGCAGTGCATCATCCATGGCAATTATAGGGGACATAAACATTGATATAAAAATTGGTACAGAAGATAAACGTGCCAACGAATATCTTGACATTACCGGATACTTTGGTTTCTATCCCGGACACCACTATCCCACACGCGAAAATTCTTGTCTTGACCATGTACTGCTAAAGACAAAAAAAGTCACTAAAATTGTTGTATGCCAATCTTCACTCACTGATCATGACACAGTGCTGATAGGACTAAGTAAAGAATCTTCGAATCAAACATCTATCTCTATGCAAACTAAATATAAGCTAAAACTAGACTATCCTAACATATTAAACGAAATTGAAAATACGGATTGGAATCCCATTTTATACACTGATGACTTGAATGTAGCAGTGAATATATTTACTGATAATTTGCGGAACATCATAAATCGACACACTAAAAAAGAAATTATGCGCAACTCTAAAACCATTAGAAGACCCTGGATGACAAAAAATTTGCTAAAGTGTATACGTAAAAGAGATACACTTCACTTAGAAACAAAAAAAGAAGAAAATAGGGATAATTACGCTCTGCAGCAAAAATATAAAACCTACAGAAATCACTGTAATAATATTATCCAAAATCTCAAAAATACCTATAGTAAAGGACTACTGGACAGTTGTAAAGCAGATAGTAAAAAAACCTGGGCAGCAATTAAAACAATATGTGACCTGAAAAATAAAAAGTCGAATAGCTTAACCCTACTTAACGCAAATCCTGATCCTATAGTATCACTGAATATGGCTAATACATTTTTTGCTGATGTGGGAATACAACTTGCAGAACAGTCTTTGAACCAACTGAAAATAACAGAGATTGAATTAGCTAATTTAGCACTTACATTGGATAAGTCCAACTCTTCACTCTCACAGTCCTTTTTCATGAGTCCAACCGACGAATCGGAAATTAGTGCAATCATTTCCAATCTTAAAACTGATTCTGCTCCTGGCAGGGATGGTATTTCGAATCGTATTCTTAAACTAGCTCAACATTGCCTAGCCGGCCCCATATCACACTTGTGCAATATGAGTATGTCGTCAGGAATAGTTCCGGCACAGTTAAAAACAGCAAATATTTGCCCAATCTACAAAGCTGGAGATGCATCAGTCCCATCTAATTATAGGCCTATATCTCTTCTTACGTCTCTATCCAAAATTTTAGAGAAGGTAGTGAACAAGAGACTATTAGCATACTTGGAAAAGAAACAACTGCTATCGGCCAACCAGTATGGGTTCCGGAATGGCAAGTCTACGGAGGACGCAGTCTCTAATTTGGTGGATCATGTCATTGGCAAACTGGATAAAGGAGAAAAGTGTGTCGGCGTCTTCCTTGACCTTGCCAAAGCCTTTGATACTGTGTCCAGGCCCATACTTATCAAAAAATTGGAACGCTTTGGTATTAGGGGTCTTGCCTTGGAATGGTTTAAATCCTATTTATCTGAACGCAAACAGAAAATTTGTCTGGGTGACTACGAGAGTACCTTTGCGAGTGTTGCATATGGAGTCCCCCAGGGCAGTGTCCTTGGTCCCACCTTGTTCTTGATGTACGTTGACGGCCTCTGCTCACTCAATCTGGACAATGCGCAAGTAATTGCTTACGCTGATGATACAGCAATAGTTTTCCATGGTGACTCTTGGAAGGAAGCCTATAATGCTGCAGAGGTTGGAATGCAGAAAGTTACCAGTTGGCTGCAACACAATCTGCTCACCCTGAATGTTAATAAAACTAAAGTTGTAAATTTCTCTGTGAGCACGAAAACAACAGCCCCTAAACAACTTGTACTAAAATTCCACCGATGCAATTGTAGTCTAAGGGATAGCTGCAGTTGCGCCGTTTTTGAACAAGTCAAGTACATCAAGTATCTCGGTGTTAACATAGACCAACACTTCACATGGAAAACGCAAGTACAATCGGTTACTACACGAGTAAGAAAGCTTTTGTACATATTTAAAAGACTTCGATCAATAGCTGACAAAGACACTCTTAAGATGACTTACCTGGCTTTATGTCAGTCTATACTAAGTTACTGTATAGTATCGTGGGGCATAGCTGGTAAAAGTTGTCTCATTACTGCTGAACGTGCACAAAGAGCAATTCTTAAGGTCTCTTACAGATTAGGAATCCGATACCCTACTGATAAGTTATACCGCGAAACGCGAATGCTTACGGTACGCCAATTGTACATTTTGGCAGTGGTACTAAGATTTCACAAAACTGCAACTGTCACAAAGGTAACTGATCAACGCACGCGTAGAAAGCCTAAGTGGAACAGAGCCCCCTGTAAACTTAAATTTGGCAATAAAGCTTTCTCATGTTTCGGACCATACTTGTATGAAAAAATTAACAAAAAGTTAAAAATCTTCCCCCAGACGAAGTTTGGGTGCAAAAACCAGGTTCAGAATTGGCTGCTCGACCTTAGTTACACTGATACAGAAAAACTGCTATCAATTATTAATTAATTAATTATTAAAACGTTCATAACCACATGCACACCTATACTCATCATAATTATATTTGTTTTTCCTTTTAGTCTTTGTAAAGCTTAGTGAATGGTGCTGAAACTCGTACTGGTTACCTAGTTACCCTTAAGTTATACTTTTGTCGAAAGAGACTGGATCCTGCGACACAGGGTATCCTAGTGCAGGATCCAGTGTCTCATATAAATAATGTTAAACTATACTTAGAACAATAAAGTATATTATTATTATTATTATTATTATTATTATCTTTCTAGAACGCCTTATCTCCATAGGTCTTCTGTGTTATGTAAAATAACATGTACTTGTGAAGCAAATTCGATCGATGTTGTACCGGCGACTAAATAACGTTATGCTGTTAGGTGCCCCAACCGCTAAAGTTCGATAAACGAACCTTCGATGCAAGGTGAACTTTGCTTGGAAAAAGTTCGACTGATTGTAAACAGAAAAGTATAAAGTTATACCGACTTATTTACCGAGAACTCTCGTAAATCAACTTACCAAACCAGATAGGTTTGTTGAAAACCTTCAATATCGAAAATCATTCCAAGGGACAGTACCTAATGTTAAGTTTACAGGAAAGAAATCGTAATATAATCATCACTCAAGCAATTTTAACAAGCTGCGTATTGTTTTACATAATGCATGCTAATTATGATTCTTACCGCGGTTTCTGGGTAATTAATTAAATGAACGAAGCCGCGATAGTACGAAACCAAGTTATTACTTGGAGAAACTTAGTTTTGTTTCGGAGGGATTCGTGGAAACGTTCATTACACGAAGCAATGCATGTCGCTGGATATGCTGGATACATACATATCAATAAACGCTACACTCAACACAGGTGGTAACTGGCAATTGCCGTTTGGGACATGTTTACAATATATTATTAACTCAGAGATCCAGTAACTTTATTTTCTTTTCAACCTCTCCGGTTTATGTCAAGAAACTGGGTCTCATTTATATGGCTTCAATTCTTTTCTTAAAAAGAGCTTTTGTGCACAACTATCTTTAGGTATGTCATGCATCAAACCAAGTGCATTAGCACTGCTCCTACATTGTCGTGCCGTCGGCTGCGGAACAGCCACTGTGTCCCGGCACGTTCCAATTCCCCTCAGCATCTACATTGATGAACGCCTTTGTATACGAACGGAGCGATGGAGGTAATTCATCGTCGATAGTCATCCGTACTCAGAGTCGACTGCACATGTCTAGCACAAACTGACAGGCACCATATTCACTCGAAATACTGATATATAGCTATTTTACGAATACATATCCTATCTGGATGCACGGTTCAATGGATTCCAGCAAGTTTCAAAGAGCGCTGGACAGTCCCGCTTTACCTAAAGCGCTTTGCGACAATTTTTGCAACTCAGCTTTAGCAAGCAATTCGAGCCCGACTTTTACTATGATTCACTTTGAAACTTTCCTTACAATTCTTTTTCAGGTTCTTATAAAGAGTGAAAACTCGCTTTATTTAAAGTTGCCAACGAATTAACAACTTCTACGGTTTTTAAATTTCAACTGTGATTTTTTTTTCAGATCAGCATACTTGAAGAATGACACCGACGAACGGCGTGGGTCCAGAGCCGCCTCAGATCGTGGTGCTGGATGGCGGCTTCTCCACGCAGCTGTCCTGCCATGTGGGCCACGTCATCGATGGGGACCCGCTATGGAGCGCGCGCTTCCTCTACACACATCCTGAAGAGGTCGTTAAAACCCATCTTGACTTCTTAACAGGTAAAATTGTAATCATATTTTGTTACCTTATTTTTAAATTGATTTTCCCTTAAAAGATAAATTAATGAATCATTTAGCATTATGAAATTATTATGAAAAATTCATAATAACATAGAATGCTAAATACGGACACTGTTCTAATTTTAATATTGGGAGCTACTCTTAGTTTTAGTAAGTAAGCAGGGATAGTTATTCACCGACGACTTTGAATGAATCGGAATATAGTTCAACAAAATAGCGCAAACGACTGCGAAGTTACACTGAATACTTACATAGACCCGCAAAACGTTGCGGCTAAGTACAAGTGTACATGCGTGTTTTGACGAATTACACGTTAGGTCGCTTTTAGCTCGTCATGTTCATGCATCTGACAGCGAGAGTGCGACCTCGTCTCGTGTCATCGTCCTCTGAAAGCGCTTTTCTTCGCCACAAAACGGACCGTTTCTTTTCATAAGGAAAAGCTGAAAAGTGTCTGCAAGCAAATAACTCCCTGGAGGGAAAAGCCTACTGCCTTGCTTTGGTGCCTCTTATAGAAGACATAATGTGAAAAAATATAAAATATGACCTCGTACTTTGTAGAAACATGAACGCTTTGCACTCGCATCTCGTCGACAACGCCGGGCATGAGATAACAGTCTCTACTATCACTACCGTACGTAATGTTCAGATGTGCGTACATGGCTATTATTGGCTATTTGCTGTAGAGGGTACCTATCACAGTAATAACATTCATTATCAGTCTAGCAGTTATACAATGTTACGTAAGCTGCAGACAGAATGATTATATACAATGTAATCCATAAAGTCGCAAGCACACATATTTTGCCGGTAGGTAAGTCGCAGCTGTTCGGCTGTGATTATTATGATTGACGCTGTAGCAAGTTGGCAAGTGATGCCGCTATTTCTCCCTCATCTACTAACTACTTCACATTTGCATAGTACAGCTCGGAGGCGGCAGGAGGCGCGGCTCGCGCTGTACCGCCGAAGGCGCCTCGTATACAAACTACAACTCCGGATACACGGCGTTGTTGCCATTAATCACCTTGTCTGTCTAATACCTTTCCATTCGCAAGCCGTGCGCCGTCTTCTATTTATTACATAATTATTTTCTTCGACAGAGAACGGTTCCTTTACCGACCTCGCTTCCGTAATATTGAACAAGCCGGGCTCGTGTTGCATTACTAAGTTTTAATAATATTAATTGTTTACGCCTCTTAGCCGCACCCCGCTCACAGTCCTTAATACTAGCAAACTTCAACTTTAGCCATATTTATCGAACTAGTTTGGGAATACCGACTTCGGAGTATGTGGACTATTTATTAGCGTTGACAGGAAAAGCATGGAGATATCGGTAGCATGGTTAAAGACATTAATCTTAGGATTCATTTGTTTTCATTAAATAGCGGCCTGTGTTTAATGTGATTAATGCGGCCAACGTTATGACTGTTTGCGGGCTATAAAACGTGTTTTATGGTTATTTTGCAGCGGGAGCAGATTTAGTAATAACGAACACTTACCAGGCGTCGGTGGAGGGGTTCGTGGAGCACCTGAACGTGACGGCGGAGCAGGCAGTGGAGCTGATCGCGCGTGCCGTGCAGCTGGCCAAGCGCGCGCGCGACCACTACCTCGAAGAGTACCAGGACTACGTTCAGGACGGCAAGTACACGCCAACCCACGATACGACCCCTCATTACAATATACGGGGCTTGAATGGCGTGACATATTTCATAAATGAATACCCGGGAGGCAGGCCTCCGCAGTAAATGCGAGACTTTAAAAGATCAAATGAAAATGACAAATGGTTCGTTGCCCAATCATATTGTATTTGTAGAAGTACAATATGTAACTGTTTTAATTAAATATCAAACATACGCAAAGGGTACTTAAGTTGCAAGATTATGGTCTTACTTCTACTATTAAATTAATGAATACTTCTAAAATATGCATCATTTATCTACCTACGCATTTATACTTGACACGGGCAATTCTTTTTTCATAAAAAACGAAATGTATGAAGAGACAAGTTTTAAAATCCATTTATTTTAAATTTATAAACATAAAAGAGCAAAGAAGATTTTTTTTAAGTATACCAAAGATGTCACTCTGTCAAACGAAAAGCGATGTAATGAAAGTGCTCTCGGAGAAAGTATCTAATTTTAACATTCATTTCTCAAGCCCTCGTTCATTTTCTAGTAAACAGGCAAATAGGCTATAAAACCACTCGAAAATACGCTTTTAAAACTTTATCACGGGTTTATCATGTACTTTATGAGCGGTATAACTTTTTAGAATGACAAGTGGCTATTTAGAACGTAATAGGCGCCTATACTTCCACCTGTTTTTAAAATGAGTTTCGGTACTAAACATAGAGATTCTTGGAACAAGGTAAAGTCAAAGGTATAGCAGACGTAATTTATTGTTTAAATTTATAAAATTTCAAGAATGTTTGTGTTTTGCTGTAAACAAAGATTGTAGGGTCCGCGGCGGCAAGGGTCGGGTGCAAGCACGCATTAATTACACTTTGCAAGGGTTGGAAGTTATGTGTATTCGCGTAGACTCGTAGGGCATAGCGCTAGAGATATTATAAACAAGAACTTGCTATATTTATGGGTGTTACCTTTTCCTTTAGATCGTATCCCGCTGATTGTGGGCTCGGTGGGGCCGTACGGCGCTCATCTGCACGACGGCTCCGAGTATGACGGCAGCTATGCGGACACTACGCCTGTTGAGGTACCTATAAGTATTATTTTCAGATATGTCTTACCTACTAGTAAAAGTAAGCTGAAGTGTTTTATTGTAATTTATGAGAGGTTTAGAGGATGAATGTAGAGGGAGAGGGAGGCTATAGCAAAGATAAATTGTGTGATGAGTGATATGAAAAAAAAGGAGATAGTGTTAGCGTGACGGGTGACAGGACAGAATGGAAGAACAAAAACGAGTTGTGCCGACCCCAGTTACGAGTAACATAGGACAAGGCGAGGAAGATGAAGAGTCTGGTGTAAGCCTTCAGTAAAATAAAGTAAATAAAGGTTTAATTCAAAGTTTTGGTACAACTTCAAAAGCTCAAGCTCAAATTGTTCTTTTATTATAGTTACATGTAAATCACTTGTTCAGCAAGCACAGATTATGTTCTCTGCATGGAGCGAGCTTGTCTGAATAACTTATACCATTTTTACGTAACTTCGATATACATTGCCTATAAAATGAAGATAGATGTGTTACCTGCACAGTTAAGAGAGCCAATATTCTAGACATAGCAGATAACTAACTGAAATGATCTAAATAAGAGTAAGTACATAGTCGCTTGGAAATAGTTAATAATCAATGAATTTGACCGGCGCCAAATTGGTTCTTTGTCTATTTCTATATATTGTCAGTGAGTGCTTTTAGGGCAGCAATCGGTTGAATCGATCTTGTTCAAATGTTAAAGGTAGGCAAAGCTTTCTAACTAAAAGCTCCGAATTCACTGAGTGAGTATTTTTATTATTCTACATTAACTATACCGTTCGATTTTAGGGTTCCTTTTTGTAAATGCTAATTGTAGAGCTATTGGGAATTTACCCTACTACCTAGTCTCTATGGAAGTTAAAAACCACGGTATTTTTTTGTTGTTTTCTTTTGTGATTACTTTTTATTTTTTATCTATGTAGTTAATAGTTTACATTATTTTTGACACTCCGTTATTGGGATCAAGAGTGCTTTATTGCCTATAAAAATCACGACAAGGTAGTCTCTGTCGTGGCTGAAACATGGAGGAAAACATAAAATAAACACTATTTTTCTTCTCCCCACCATTCCCCCATCTCGAGTATAAAGTAAGCTATTCTTTCCTGGCAAAATTGAGACGATTTTTCATGAATCTGCAGACATGCTACATATTTTAATAATATAAATTTCCCTTGCAAGGAATTTGCTTTTGAAAATAGATACCAGTCTAAATCTTTATACTTAGATATTACGTCCACGTTAAGGTAGACTTATACATAAATCGGTATTAAATCTAGAAATAATAAATGTCGAATAGAATTTCAATAAAAACTATTAAATCAGGCGCTCGATCATTTCTGCGGAACCCCGAGAGCCATGAATGCATAGCCTAATAAAGGCCATTGAAAGCGGCGGCTAAATCGTAAAGAGGGCCGTAAAGTTGCCTGCAAATTAAAATTTACATCGGCAATATGAAAAACTCCACTCCATTTCTCTTGTTTTTTTTCCTGTACCGACAGCATTCAACTGGGGTGGACAGTTAATTAACGAAACCTAGAACAAATGGCTATCTGAAACAAACATGAAGTAACAAAATGTGCGCCTTAATTAATTTGGTGTTCTTTTATTGTTTTTAGCAATGCGTTGTTTAATAATTTGAAGACTTTAACACGGATTTTTTTAAATCTTTTTATTTGTGTCCTAGACTATGAGAGCTTGGCACCGACCTCGGATTCAGGCGCTTGTTGAGGCGGGTGTCGACCTCCTGGCGTTGGAGACGATCCCTTGTCAAGAAGAAGCTGAAATGTTATGTGACCTTCTTCGAGAGTTCCCACACATAAAGGCTTGGATTGCATTCAGTTGTAAGGTAAGCCTGTGAACTTAAACCTTAACTATGTAAGTATTATTAACAGCATAATTCAAAAATCTTGGCATTTTCAGCACCCAGTGTTGGAGTAAAAGCGCATAAAGAAACTTTGCCAGCCGCAACCAGGCTCGTCTATTCAAAGCTCAGGATCGATGACTTACCTAATAGCTCCGATAAATTCTCCATCCTGCAGCAAACCCAATTTGAAATTGTAAAGTAACAAAAATCATCGATTTGTGGGAACGTGGTATTGACATGTTGCCTTACTGGCGCTGTGTTGGGCTGGCCACAGCGGAAGGATTATATATTTTTGTATATAGATATCTAAAGCGGCGGGTCGGCACACCGTGAATACCTAGGCACAAAATATTCAAATGGAGTTTGTTATTCTATTCGTACGAACGGCATGAATCGGGAACAAAAAGCCGATCACCTTGATAAAAGATTTGATAGAAAATTTTGTGCAGAGAAATACATTTTGTTTTCAATTCACGTACCTGCCCACCTTCCAAACGAAAAAAATGTTATGTATACTATTACAATTTCAACAGCTTTTTTCAAATTCTAAAATAAAAAAATAAAGTAAGTAGACAATACTGACCCGTTTTTTAAAAATCACTGCTATAAACTTTACAAGTTAGCTAGAAAGCCTATCATTGTCTGTTTGCTAGTCAGGCTACAAGTACCGATCGCTGTAAGATTACTCATCCGACTTTTACAACTTTCACGAAGCAATAAGCACTTTCGAAACGCTTTAGATACCTACCGTTTCGCGTTTATTTACAGATAGACGAATCTCTGCATTTTACTGTCGCAATACGGTACTAATTCCAATTACAACTTATTTTATTTGCCATTACTGACTATTGTTTCCCTTTCTTTACAGGACAATCAAAGCATAGCTCACGGCGAAAGTTTCCAAAAAGTAGCAAAGAAATGTTGGGAGTCGAACCCTGACCAGCTCGTCGCCGTGGGAGTGAACTGCTGCGCGCCGTCCTTTGTGTCGAACCTCGTGAAAGGCTTCAACGACGACCGGCCACACGACCCCATTCCGCTTATCGTTTACCCCAATTCGGGCGAAAAATACAACCCTCAAATAGGGTAAGATTTCCGAGTAGGATAAGTTATCTGCGTTTTGGTTTGTATATTCCCAAGTGAATGTAATTGACAAATCTCCTGCTTCTAATGTAGGTGAAGCTACTAATGAAATTGGATCTTACCTACTTATGTTTTGGCTGCGGAGCTTTAACCGTAACCAACTTAGCCAATCTACTAGTAGTGCTCAAGTGGCTTTACATTTTGTCCGCATAATAGCCAATTCGTAGCAGCGACTGCGCAGAGTCGTAGACCGTAACACTACCATGTGCTACGCTGCTACGTCGTAGCCGCAGCTACGAATTGGTCAAGGTCACACTGCCTACTTTAGAAAATAATTTCTTAAGAATTATATTTAGCAAGAGATTAAAATATTGAATTAGTAGAATTAGCAAACTGTACCGGATTTGGCGACTTAGTTTCACCACAGTGAAAGATGTACCCGCTAAAAACTCGCTTTTTATTAGTAATAATTGATAGATAATTGTTTGTAACTTAGTACCTTATATCGCAGGTGGATAGACCGCGACAAGTGCGAGGCAGTGGAAGTGTTCGTGCAGGAGTGGCTGGACCTGGGGGTGCGCTACGTGGGGGGCTGCTGTCGCACGTACGCCGCCGACGTGACGCGCATCCGCAACCAGGTGCACTGCTGGCGCGACCGGTGGCGCTTCCAGGCCAAGTATCCCGACGCGCAGCACAACACCGCCTCTGAGTAGACTGCAATACGGCTCAAAGTTCCTCGGTGGTTCATTGCTAAGCATCATTTACGTATTTACGTTTAACCGACCAGTTAGAAGTGCACTAAAAAGTGGACAACTCAAAATGTTGCAGCCTCTTTTCTTCTCGAATATGCTCACCGGTGCACCCCATGTAACATCAAGCGCAGACTTTCGCTGTCTGCGTTCATTCAACGTTAAATTAATACAAAATGTGTATGTAAAAGACCACCTGATAAAGAACTGTTTATAACTATATTATTATTATTTAAAAATTATATGTGCCATCACTTTAATTCTAAGATTTGTAAGTAATTTACGAGTGTATACCTATTTTAAATATGTAAAGAACAAATAATATTTTTATGCAAGTATTTGTGATTGTTTTCATTTAAAGCAAAATCTGCAGCTTCCATTATTACATACCTACGCATCTACCTGTACAAGGCAAAACTTACCCAAGTACATTTATCATTTAAACAATTTCTTAAAGGAAAATTTAAACTCGTTGTTTATTTCAACTAAGTACCAATATCAGTCAGGAGAACCAAGAAAACATAACCCTCGGTCGTAGCTGAGCAACTATATTGGTCAGTCAGGTGCCATTTATATTGCGTTGTGTTCCAATTTATAACTTTAGTCTCCAGTGTAAATTACTTCGGTCAGTGAAATTGAAAGGTCACTACAAAGTGAACACAAGTCCTCACAGTTATTCTCACATAATAGCTTCAGTTAATAGGTGTTCTTGAAATGATTCAAGTTAATTCATGAATATGATGTAGGTATGTTAAAATGTGTGGAACTGGTACTATAGGTGAACCCACCTCCAAACTAGGTTTATCTATTGAAAATCCACCTCAACATGCGGGGTCAGTCCGTATCAGACATCAACATGCTCCGGTCGGTCGCCCCAATACAAAAACTCATCTCCTTTTTTGCATCAACTTGTTTTTTTTTTATTAATCCTAGAGTTTTGTTACAAAATTGATCCTTCGTTTTACGGCGTAACAGTACCTAAGCGTTTTTAATTCGATAGCTAAATGGCCCTGCTAACCTGTGGATGGGTAAAAAGAGAGGCAGGTATTATTAGTTGAGTAGGTGCTGATTGGAAGCTATCTATCCATAGCAGAACTTTAGTGTGGGTGGTGACATTTATGTCAAGTTATAAATCAGTAAAAACGTCATCGATATAAGTTATTAATACATTTTCAATGACTTGCTGGAATGCATTAGCACGGACATACCCATTCATTAGCGATTACGCTCCCGTCCGAAATAAACGACGTTAAGTGAGGTGCCGTGAACTTTTAATTCTTGACTTCAAACACGTCGTTATTTATGTACAAAAAGGTAGGTATGCTGAAGTGGGAAAGGTGCCGCCTCCAACAGTAAATTGAAAATTAAATTAAAAACGGTAGCGTTTGTTGTTAGTCATGCCGAGTTGCCGAAGCGTTCTCGACGCTCGTTTGCAGTTGCTACAGAAGAAATAAAAACATTCCGACAATTTTATCAGCTATAGGAGGAATGGCCGGCTAATTAGATCGACTTCTTTTATCTACAAGCAACTCAGTAACCGCCAGTAGGTACCTACGTGTACCAAGATACCAAAACGGTGCCACGCGGTAACAAGGTCACTCATTTCTCTCTTGAGATATGAATTTTCATTCGTACCTAAGCCTTTTCCTGCACATTACCGCAGCCATGAATGTAATTTATTTCAGTTTAGTGAGTTCTCGAGTTCGATTCCCAAGACAGGCAAGTGCTGACTTAAGAAATAGGGGAGTTGGAATTCTGCCCGATAGGCGACGGGTCGGATAGGTAGGTAAGTATTTCGAGATTAACTCGACATTTATTGTTGCTACTTAGAAGAAAATCATGAGGTATCTAGATAAGGTTGGGGCTAGTGGGTAAGGAATAACAGTCAAGCCAAACTGTCAAGGTCGGTCCGTAGATGGGTGATTAATTTCATTTCATATCGAGACCCTTTTGTGCCTTAGAGAGCCCGTTAAGCCAATGGTTCTGACTGTAATTTTGAATCTTGAACATCTCTGAAAATCGCTATGGGTAGTTAGAATCCCGAAAGCCTGATAAATAGTCTAACTGGGCATCGTATTGCAAAATGACGTCAGGAATGCAATCACGCATGGTATTGGTAAGAACTGGAAGTAGAGGTAAATTGATTCATTGACATAAACACAGAATAATTAGGTAGATATGCGTCATCATCGAAATGAATTCAGATTTGAAAGTATAGGTGGTACACTGTAACAAGAGTTACTGATTATAATTATTATTGAAATAAATTATAGATTATAACAATTGTGTCAAATACCTACCTACCTACTATTATACAAAAAAAATCCTACTCTCCAACAATTTATTGCGAGAAGCGAGTGGTTATTTGATTGTTTTCATTCATATAACTTTAAGCCAAATTATGTAGCTGACTATACCTAATTCCACCCTTTTTAACCTTTTGTCGGTATCAGTAGCCGGCGAGTTTGCTTAATAAAAACGTATTTAATCAAGTATTGGAGTCTACAGTGACCTTTATTTTTTTACCTGGCCCATAAGTAATTGTGTTGAACGCTTGACATTCGATGTATTAGCCTGGTGTGGGGCTTGCCTGATGTGAGGCTTTTCAGGCCGGGAAATCCGGGAATGTTCCGGAATTTTACATCTTATATCCAGTAGGTAAATAGGCTACTATCCCGTATTTCGAATATCTGCGCACTTGTTTGTTACATATTCATAAGATATAGCAAGCAAATATAGTCGTATCTGAGTATACTTCTGTAAACCTGTTCTTCGCTCTAGGGCGGAGCGGTAGGATGTATCAGACTTTTACTGACTAAAACCACGCTTGTGTTCCTTTCCTTGTAATTTTCGTTCTAGGACCACCATTAGTCAAAGGGTTACCACTTCAGAAGTACTCTCATGGCCCTAGTAGACATCGGCCCTGCTGGGCTAATACAATTTCGCTAACATCTCTTTGAGACGCTGTCGATGACTCCAGAGTCGCACATTTCTCGTAGTCCGCAAGCCCGTGCTTATAATAGCTGATAATCGTGGTCGAGGTCTCGGCTGGGGCCAAAATGTCTATAGATTCTTAAGTCCAAACTGCGGAGTCCTAACAATTTGAACGTTTTGCTCAGTTATTATTTTTACAAAAGCCTGACGGAAACGAAGTAATTAAATTTCAAAAATCGTGTAAAAAAAAATATGGCAACATGTAAAATGAGGCTTAGGTACCTACAGTAGCGTATTTATCCTTAGATCAAGAGGGTTATGACTGGGGGCGGCTGAGTATAAGAAAATAGAAGCGTACCTACCGATATTTCGAGACAGAGTGTTTAAACTCGATCGCAACTGGTCAGAGGCCCAAGTCTGCTATTTTTATAAATTCATCATTACAACGCGATTCCATTGTCATTTTGCTAAAAGCAGCTAAAAGTTTTGTAGTATTATGTAAACTATATATAGATAGATACAGTAGTTACCTACATACGAGTATATAGACGGCGGAGCGCAAAAATTTCGAGCTCGCTTTGCTCGATCTTGCTACCTTTCTTGATTTGTACTTACCTACTTATGTTCAAGCCCCAGAAACCTCTGTATAAAGAACGGAATAGTATTTTGGTAGGTCGATCATTAAACACTTCTTCACTTGAAGGAATTGCCAATAAATCACTACCTAGGTTTTTTTTTTTATGGTAGGTAAAATCATCCAATGACAAATCCCGCCCTTGGGCGGAGCGGGAAGTAGTGTCAGACTCTTACTGACTAAAAACCTACCCCGTTCCTTCGTAGCCTATCGTGCCGGGGCCGAGCATTCCTTTCGGAACTAACCCATGACCCCAGTAGGCTTCGACCCTGCATGCCTGCAGTTAGCAGGCTGGGCCTCTTCGGTGTGCTGACAGCTCCTTGAGGCGCGCGGGAACAGACCGCGCCGTCGACGACTTGGGCTCGGTCCGGTCGGTTACCGGACGATCGGACAGCGTGCTACCCATTGCACGCCGTCCGCAAGCCCGCGCCTACGGTGGCCGGAAATCGGGATCGGAATCCCGGCGGCGGCTGGGGCGAGCGCCCCGTTGCCTCTGCCTGATGCGGTCGGCCTCCTCCTTTGCTAGCATTACTGCTTCGCAGAAGGAGGCGACCGCCTGCCATCCCTCCTCACTACGGACCATGGCCTGAACCAAGGCCCGGCGAGAGAGATCGCTGCCGCCGATCGCCCCCACGAGGACACGGCGATGCTCCGCCCAGGCGGGGCACACCTCTACAGTGTGCTCCACCGTGTCCTCCGGATGTCCCGCACAGTGGCGACACCCGGGCGAATCCTCCGCACGAATCCGGAAAATCACTACCTAGGTACTCTATTATAGAATTTTCTTTTTTTAGTTATACGTAGATATATATGTATAGAATTCATAATTTGGCCCGGACCGCGAAATTTATAAATACACCTCGATTAAATACCTATTCATATTCATGTAGGGATTTTACTACAGCCCGGCTCCGTTATCCTAAAATTTTCCCGGAAATGATAAGCTTATATCTGATACCCATTAGCCTAGGCCCCCGTCATGTATTTCACGTCCGACACATCCACATCGGTATGGTGCTTTCCAGCCACTTCACACATTCGTTTTTCGCAGTTGTTTCTCTCAATTCCAAATTATGAAATTAGTAATTTACTGATGTGCAAGGTAACAGTGCAGAGCAAACATTTGCACGAGCATGGTTTGGTTGGACCTAATTATTATTGGTTAATTTTGGCGTTTAATACACTAGGAGCAGCAGCGCCGGATTTAGACTTCGGCGACCCATGGGCAGAGCATGTGGTGGAGGCCCTCAAATCGTTGAAAGTTTCAATTAAGGTCAAGGTAAAGAAGATAACAACTAATAAGTTGGCTAACACAAAACTTATTCAAAATTAAAGTACCTACCTACAAGCTAAATTATTTTCGTCTGATTTTCACATTAATAAATGTATCGCTATTCGCTAGTATACACGCCATTGTCCGCTGTTGAGTTTGGTCTAGCGCGGCGCACAGCGTAGAATGCGCGAAAGGCGCGATTTGTGTTCAACTCGTATCTTATGCTGCTTGATCTCGCAGATTTTTATATGTTAACTTTTCCAGATCAAATAAAAAAAAAATCGTCTATTTGTAACCAAAGTCAGTACCTATTTTTTTTTTCTACCGAGCCTTTATCAATTTTTTTTGTGGTGTGGTGGCGGCCCATAGCGACCGCCTATGTTGCCTATGCTTAAATCTGGCACTGAGGAGCAGGTACGGCAAGAACAAGATCCAATTACAATATTCCAAACTAACGTAAATATTTTATTTTATTATGATTTCCGAAATCTAAATTGTTATAACTTTCTTTGTAGGTACGTAGGTACGACGTAGAATTCTATGTACAGTCATGTACCTAGACTTCTACTAACGAGTATAGTGATGCGAATATACCTACAATGTATATCAAGATCTCATTTAAGCGCCTTTTTAGCTAAGCTTCATTTACTTAACCATTTACTTGGGGGTAACAGCGGGAATAGCGTTCAATTAAGGAAAATACGCTGTATTTTTTTAAATTAAAATCGATTTATTTGAAGCCTATGTATACTTAATAATAATATGTTTAACTAACAGTGATCAACATGTTATCTTTCACTCAGTACCTACTATAGAAGGAAACTTAGGTATATGAAAAACAGGGTCTTGTGCCGTTGCCCTAGAATGTGGGTATCTAAGACCTCTTAGGTAAAGGGATATACTATGATTTTTTATTAGAAGAAGTAAAGTGACAGCTATAACAATGGTTTTTTGACAGTTGGGCATTGTCCACTGCTGTCACTTTACTGCGTCTAATAAAAAATCATAGTATAGTGACGATTGACGAACTAACAAGTGTGTTAGTGTGTCACAATATAATATAAAAAAGTGAGATCCATTTCACAAATCAAATATAAGAGATCAAACTAATATAGGTACTAAATTAAAGCATAAATATTGAAACTTATTTTGAGCTACATAAATGTTCTCATCCCTTCGATTTCATAACGTAGTAAATAGGATTTTTGCGATTGTGCCGCTTGTTTTCTGAGCATTCCCTTTATATTCGCAGGTTTAGAGTGCAGTAGGTTTTTAGCAGTAACCCTTCTAAAGCAGCCATGATGTTGCTTGTGGCGACTCCTGAGCATCCGCTTTGGTGTATGATGTGTTACGTTGAAGGGCTGGTATGGACGCCCAGTTGAAAATTTAATCAGAGCGGCCAAAAACCTAGCAAATCGTGATCACTAGACAGACGATGCATTTCTGTTGCCGCTATAATACTAAAAACAGAATAAACTAAGTGGGGCTCCTTTACAACAAATTCTATTTATATACCGTATTTCAACCTTTCGTATGGTGGGCAGAACTACGCGAGACACATTGTCGACGAAAGGTTAATATTATCTACGGAACCCTTCGTATACGAGTCCGACTCGCACTTGGCCAGTTCTATTGAGGTGGGCTCCTTTACCCGGTGAACACCATTGGCCCTGCTTAGGCACCATATAATGAGAATGCAGTGAACTGCAACGGAAACATTCAGGAGTAGGTGTTTTACACCGCACCGTGGGCATTGCTATGTGGCCGTGTGCTTTACGCCTACGTTGCCGACACACCTCGGTGAGCGCTCGTCGAACCGAGCCACTCGTCACCACTCCAACTCCAACCTATGTTAGTAGTTTAGAATAGTCACTCCCTTACATGTATGTAGGTAGGAATGTAGAATGTCAGTCTGTCTACATAATGAGCCTGTAATCCTGTATATTTGGGTTGTCGTGAGATCCTACTAAGACCAAGAGAAAGGAATACTGTTATTCGTTCTGTATAGCTCCGCATCTCTCTTACAACGGCATTATAATGATTATAATACGTCACGGGGAGGAGGCGCTGTATAAAGGGCTACTGGAAAGTTTGAAGTGACCGTGGACCTAGAACACAAAGGGCAACTGAAGGACACAGGTGGGTTTTTGGCAATTAAAGTCTGGCATGCCCTCTCACTCTACCCTAGAGCGGGAGAAATCATTTGATGAATTCCCAATTCAAATAAAGGGGGCTATATAAAGACAAGTTCAAACCAACGTTCATCTAGCGTCAGCGATGGCACTTCATCGCACATTTTGGTGAATGAAAATTCACCAAACATAGAGATTATTCTTTTCAACCCCACCGTCTATCAAATAAATAAATATAGGTATATATATAATAAATAAAGGGGCCTTTGAAAATAAAGAAAATATAATCTTACATTAAAATTTAATGTTTCTCAAAAAAATCTTAGCATTTACTTTCTTTCGCGTCCATCAATATGTTTCTCGACTGTAGAGTAGCGATGGCAAGAGTACGGTCGTGTTTTTCTTCGCTCAGCTGTAGTTGTAAGTTCTTAACTTCCATTTTCAATGTTTTCACTTCATTCTGCAGACGCATGACTATTGTCCACAAGCTCGGCGAAGCTTGGCTCGACGTAGAATGTATCGGCAGCGACGGTGATCTCACCAAAGCCTCTATAGCGGGATTTTCGTCGTCGCATTCTGAAAATAGAATTTTATGAAAGTATAAAACATATTTATCTTACGATTAGCTCTCGATGGATATTTTATCTGATACCCACCTTACATTAACGCTTGTTCAAGTAATTTATATGCTATAATGACTATCTACTGTCTCTTTTTTTCTAGTTGATATTTTTTTCGAGGCAAAAGTCTCATTATCAGCTATTATGTTAGTGCAGCTATTAGGTACTGGTATTGGAAATCAATAGAACATTAACGACTAGTTCGTATTGTAGCATTTCAGGCATGCCGATATTATCGAGTGCTCATTAATTGCAGAATTGATTTCAAGATGTTAATAATAACTACAGTTCCATAGAAAAATATATATAATATTGTACCACACAATTTCGTTAACATATAAAGATGTAAAGATTATTTTAAATTTGTAATACATATATAGGATAAATGAATATTTTCGAGTAACTTATACCTCATCCATGTAAAAATTAAACTAGTGTGCATTCGTATTTAAAAAGTGGAATCAATATATTCATTTCAAAGACAAATGACGACAGACATTAAATAATATTAGACGAGGAACAAGTTGTACAATATGATCCTTACAAACGATTACACAAACATTCAGAATGTAATTCAAACTTTAATAAAATTGTGTTATATGCAATAGCCCCTTAAAATGGCACAAAAGCAACGAAAACAGTAACAATATTATTAAGGTTATTTTCTTAACATACCTACATATATCTCATTTTGGCTAGAAAGTAATATGCAATACATAAAGAGTTTATTTATAATAATATAATACAGTATTTGACAACACAACACGATTTTTAAAAGAAATTTATGGATTAAATCCTTATTTCAAAAGGCATCAATTTGTTAGTTTAATACATAGGTACACAAATACAAAATTACACACTATACTGTCGTTAATAAACTACAATAATCGAAAATATTACTAAACAAATACATAGTTCATATAATAAAGACCAATTTGAAAATCAGAAGTCGGCTTTATTAAACTTAACAAAATTTACAACCTGCTGATATTATCGATCACTTCTATTGCATCACATCCCTACAAAAGATTGAATGAGAAAATATTGCAGACACAACACTACTATATTCTTACTATTTGTATCCCTATATGCCGTTTACATACTAATTAGAGCCAACAGGCTATTCAAATACTCTCTAAATGAGAGTGGGATCAGAGCAGAGTTACCTAGGCACAGGGCAGGCATTGTACATTCTGCGCGACCAACAATAAATCGATAGCTTCGTGTCAATGATCTCGCCTAGTGAAAGCTGTCCAATGTCAAACTTTACTGCCACACGTTACTATAGTTACGAGAAAATATTACGATGCAATTTTGCTATAGGTAGTATGCAAACTTATAGAAAAAATAAGGAATTATATTCCAATCTCTGAATTTGTATTGACTGCATCAAAAATGAAGATGACACAAAAAAATACATCGAAAAATTTAATATCTCAGATTACAGACTGAAAATCAAAATTTTAATTTTAATATTTAATTAAAATTCAGCAGTAATCAGTAAAAGAGGCGGTATATGAACAGCACAAGGCGGATTTCCAGTTTCCACTTCAATTAATCAGTGCCAGCATATGCTTGACAAGCTTCACTATTTTTAGCTCTTTTCCCTAATGGGCTGTGGGAATAGCGCTCCGCTGAATCAGTTCTTATAATATGCTTGTTGGTGACGCAAATGTGTAATGCAATCTATATAAAACCTTTGGGTAGTAAAATAGACTTTGTAAGATAATTAAACACATTTAATATTAGATAACAGATTGTTGAGATTAACTTTCGAGACAAAAGATGGTGAAAAACAAAGACATGAATGAGATAAGTGACACAATGAAACAAGTCAAAGCGTAGGCAGTATTGCAGTTGGCACTGGTCCGCCGTACGCTGTACGGTAACGTTTGTATGTAAATGTAGCATGCAGTGCATTGCGCTATCCTGTTCAATATTAAATGAATGGCATGCGGCGGCCGCTGCTGCCCGGTGTGATTACCGCCGCCGCACAATAGAATAACTTGCCTCACGTGTCTCTATTAGCCCTAAATATTATGTTTTGACTGCTTCATTTACTGTTCTGATAAAAAATCAAAGTCAAAGTTGATCCACAAAACTTGTAGCATTGTGTCACAACATTATGGATTTATTACTTAAAATGTAAACAAATAAAATTTTACTGAGTTTAGTTTGCAACTTTTAAATAAACCAGATCTAATTTATGAAACAAAATTGTCAATGGTAAAGTTTATAAATAAGGCGCAAGTCATATTTATCTAAATTTACAAATAGCTATATTCAACACAGTAGGTAACGACAATTTCAATGTCTCCTAATAGACGACTGCGTATAAAAAGCACCATTTGGCATTTAATGGATTCAATAATAAACACAAATCTCAATGAAAAAATTGCGTCTTTGGCATCATTCCATTACTGAATTCACCAATTCGTGATAATTGTAATTACTTTTAACCATGTAATATATTATTTCCTTACAATCTACTACTTGCTATAAGCATAATCATGCAAATTATGCTATAATTTAATAATGCACCACAAAAAATATATTTATAAAATATACAAGCAATATTTAAAAATTACTCTTTCTAATTACTATATAATACTGCGCACATGCATTTGTATATGAAAAATCTATGTAAACACAGATAACACGCTTGATCGATCGTTACATTAAGCCTACATCAATGGCACTAGCATTAAGCTGAAATCAACGCGAATACTTTTATAAGCATTCGCCTTGCTTACAGCTTGCTTTAGGTATAATACACTTATTTTCTATAATGATAAGCTACTATGAAATGAGGATGCTATTATTCAAATAAAAACAAACAATTATATTATTAGTCAATGGGATCAGCTTTGGTTAAATGTAAAATTGGAAAATGAATCTGAATGTCAACGGTCACACCTGTCACACGGTAACATGACGAGGTTAAATACTAGGTAATCCGAGCGAGCAGCGAAACGGGTGATTGATATGTAGGAACAACAATTGAGCATTAATCTACGGTTTTCTACTTATGTCAATCGAAATGATGAGATTTGGTGAGCTGTTTGACAAAAGTGCCGCAGCACCAGGTGGAGGAGCGCGCGGAGCGGGCGGCGGCGGGCGCGGGCGCGGGCCGCACGGCGCGCAGCGGCGCCGCCAGGCTGGGCTGCGACCCGCTGCGCCGCTCCCGCCCGCACATGAGCTTCTGTCTACGCTCCTCAGAACACTCCCACAGATTAGGATTAGAGCGGTTCATGTCGAATTTTCGGTCCGATAGCAGCCTCCTCGATTCCGGCCCTCGATACAAGTATGCGTCCGCCGCAGAGGAGCTTTTGTTACGTTTCACTTTTGTCGTTTTATTACAGACGGAATATTCGGGCGTGTTACTTCGCTGGACGGTCGGAAGTTTAGTGTAGTTATAGTGAGGTATGTTAGTAGCGGGTGCGTGATATTGTACTTTACCAAGAGATAAGTGGCCGCAGTCCACTGCAGGTGCGATATAAAGGCAGCCGCATGTAACAAAATAGAAAGATTCAGACTACCAGATCAAGAGACGATTGAGATGTCCTGATTAGATAAGAGACTCCGGCATTTCTTTATGTTTATACACAACAAGCGCAGATTGAAGAGACTCTTGCGATTTGTTAGTGACAAGATATATGTACTTTGGTGATGGCAGTAGATAAATAAGAAAATGCTAAAAATATTCTATTGAACATCATCTAATCGAGTCTATATTCGATACGGATATAAAATAAATAAGTAACCTCTACAACGACTAGCTACTTTGTACTCATACGAACTAAAGATATAATAAATAAAATTGCTAATTGTTACCGTATCTTCTAATTTCAGAATAAATTAATACTAACGATATCAGATCTACGAGAGCTAATACAGTGAACAAGAGATATTATCAAAGCATGCTGCACATGCACTTAGAGATGTGTGCCTGTATAAATACCGATATAAATATGAGAGAGATACTGAGTATTGTAATAAATTAACATACTGATACACGAAGTGCTTAATTAATAAATATTATCGTCATTACACCAACAACAGCAAACTTGAACAAATATTATTCTCAAGCGCTACTTTAAGACTAGCGAATAATTTGGTTTCATGTGTAAATACAGATCTTTCATTCTAAGAACCAACTGATAATACGGTTTCTTGACTTCGCATGTCTCCTCCTTGTCGACTCGAATATCTCCAGCGGAATATTGGGTACTGCATAATAAATACGCTGTGTTAGTGGATGCCTTCTACCTGCTTATACTGATCATTCAATTACTACAACCATTATGCTATTGATACTTGGCAAACAAGTTCTATTATGCAATAATCTCATACTTAGCGATATCGGTCTACTTTTATCGTTGAGTGTATGGCAGAGGCACAAAGGAGTCATCATTTCACAATTATTTTTAATTCCGCCGAAGCAAATAGTGGCTAGTTTATAATAATCATTATCAATGGTAGCTTTTTCTACAATATTAAATTTTATAATGTGTTATAGTAGAGCAAACTAAAGACACTCACCTGAACTGACAGCATTCCTGCAGCGCGCCGAGGTGCAGTATGCTTCGATAACTTTTAATATTAAGGCGTCCTCCTCATAGGAATTGGACTTTCGTTGATGCGGCGCATAAGGGTGCGTCGGGCCAATGTTTTCGTCCGAGCCGACCGTGAATGATTGAGGTCTCAGAGGCGGCGCCGGCCGTAAACATGTTATGCTCCACCCTACGTGTGCATGGAACCAAATATTGCAGTAAGTAGACGAATCATATTTGTTACCAATATAAATACCTAATACATTCATCATTTATACGATCTGACTGTTTGCGTACCTACATATTATAAGGGGCATCAATAGCTGACATCATCACCATCTCATTTAGAAGAATGGCCTTCGAATTTTAAGAATATTTCTCATGGAAAAATAATATTTGTGAAACTATTTATTCACAAGTTAATTGCTTGAATATTTTTGTGCAGTTTTTATATGAAACACGTGCGGCAAATAAACGAGAACATTTACCTTTATTGCTGTAGTTCGAGCCAGCCGTGTCGATGAAGTCAACAGATGAAAACTTTTTGCCGATGGGAGTTTTATTTGGCTTAGCAGGTGATTGGTCAAGAGAGTCGCATGAATTTAGGAGCCATCGTGCCGACTGATTCTTTTGTTTATTTTTTTGCGTTTGTTGCGTATGTTGTGTGTAGCTTTGATGATTGTTGAATGAATGTGATCTTTTGTGGTTTGTTAGACCCGACGATAAATCAGAGTTATTGCTGTCGCTCATGGCCATCTGTTGGGAAACAAAACACGTTACTAAACTCCAACTTGTAATGAACTCGAAATAAGTATGAACATTTTAACAGTTAGCAAATAGATACATCTGTGCAAGTAGTAAAAATTTACACACATTTTCTGCAGCATCACTTGTTCAAACATATATATCTCTCAAGTAAGCAAGGGTATCTAGCGGACACTTGCCAGCTGTCGCAGTATTTCAAACATTAGATCAAAGAATTGATTATAAGTATGTAATTTATCACATTGAATTTCCTATATTGTCTGCATTTGGCGATAACACTTCAAATCCCAGTTCAAATGGGTTTCAATAGAATAATAAAAACAAACACTTTGCTGTTCAATGTATATGTCTAAATATTGGTGTGAGGAACAGGTCATTAAGCGTTCCATGCATTGATTTCATCTTAATCGGTTAGTATAATTACATGATATCTACTTGCAGTGA
This sequence comes from Leucania comma, assembly GCA_958295575.1. Taxonomy (NCBI): domain Eukaryota; kingdom Metazoa; phylum Arthropoda; class Insecta; order Lepidoptera; family Noctuidae; genus Leucania; species Leucania comma. The sequence goes on from OY282468.1 coordinate 14,072,628, forward strand.
TTGTTTTGTAGTTAGTAAGATGAATAAACACAGGCAAGGATGATCAAGTAAAGCACTGCAACACTGGGGTAACTCTAATGACAGTATTAATCTAATGGTTATAAATCCTCAAGGCAATATTATCTTCAAACCAGTGACACAAATCAGTAGCTCTTTACAAAAGAATAATCCTTGCCTGAGTCGGTGACCACGGTAATCGGTAACTTTGCTTTCATCCACCAGTGTGCGTACAAATCTGAACGATACACCACGAAGCCACTCTGGGCTTCAGCTAAACCCTTCTGCACTTTCGACAAGTCCTCACTGCGAGACCTAGTTTTACGCATTTGTGAATTATTCTCATCCATCTTTTGTATATTCTCCTTGTTAAAGATATCACGATTGCGTGGCGCGTTTGCCCTAGATTGCCTCTGCATATTATTTACTTCGGGAGTTTCACGATAAATACGCATGTGGTAGTGCAAGCTAGGCTTTGATCGTTCTGTAATGTTTAAAGTGCTCCACTGGCAGGGTATTGGTTGACGCACGTTCTTGGGAATCTCTATGTGAGTACTGGGCTTCCTGTACACCCTCGGCGGAGGGTCAGGCTTCAACTTGATCTCCGGCACGTAACGTTCAATGTTATATCTAATAGAGGTTCGCTTGACTTGCGGAGTTGGTACGGTCGGTGCCGCTGCAAACGTAGACATGACATTCATGTTTGATGAATCCATGACGTCTAGACTATTCTCCGAAGTTACACTAGTCACACAAGATGTTCGAGCTGTGGATCCGAAAGGCGACGTACACCTGCACTGATCTTCGTAGGTAGCCGCTTCTATTTCTGACAGAGTAACTTTTTTTCGATGGTCAGCATCAAAGCTGGCTTGAGACAAATTAGTTAGTGAACCTTTTGAGTTATCTGAGCTTTTGTCGTGGGTGTCGGATTCATTGCCTGTGGTGCCAGAACTTGAGTATTCGTGCATATTCAATTCTGGTGAGGCTAGGTTGCAACTTCCCACAACACCAGAGTCAGAAGATCGAGGGCTAGGACATATGGATCTGTTACAACATTCGCACTTCCTATGCATTTTATGATTTTCAGACTGAGAGCTCATTCTATGCATCCTGGCATCTTCGTTTCTGTGGTAATTCTCAGTTTCCACCATTGACCTAGACATAGATCGCCTTATTCTTTTATCTGAATTAAGCGAATGTTTCCGGAAAGGCACATTAGTATTCAGATTGACATTGATTATCTTCATGTTGTCCTCCTCGTTTCTAAACATTGGTGGTGGGTCTAATATTATAGATTGTATAGGGCTGCTGTATCTCAGTTTTGGTGAAGGAGGAGCTAAAAGCTGTAACACATCTGATGTTAATTTTTCATCAGCATTTTCTTCTTCGTCAGGTGTGTAACTTTCTTCTGTTGATTTCCAAAGTTTGGTTACTGTTTCATTTTTGGCACTAACATTAGGGAAACTTCGTCGTGTTGGTATAAAATCTTTCTCTTCATTGCCAAGCATATCAATTTGTGTACTTTGATCCATGTTAACTAAATCTTCACAGGCCATGTAAGACCGTACATCGAAGCTGGAATTCTCAGTACTTTCGGAATGTGGGGCAAATGGTGAATAAATATTTACAGTTCCTAAGGAAGGAGGTTTCTGGTATTGTTGGTTACTATCAATAGTGTTAATAGTGTTATGAGGTTTCTTAGTGCCAGTTACATTTTCAAATACATCTCTTGTACAATCTGCCCCGACCATAGTTTGACTTATATCCAAATGCATATCAGCGGCGTTGTCGAAATAACGTACGTAACCAAAATTGCTACCCCAACTGCTACACGATGATATTGTTCGCGGGCTTTCCATAGCATTCTGTCTTAATATCTTTGAGCCACTAATTGCTTCCGCATCAGTGCAGCTAGAGCTTGTGCACGATTCAGTTGCATCAGTTTCTCTGTCACTATCATCAGAGTCAGAATATTCTGCATCTGCACCTATAGTGCCATCATCTTCTATTTTTAAACGAATATGATTTTTATGTCTTCGTCTCACTGGCAATCCACTCATCTCGAAAGCCTTAGCCCATGTTCTTTCGTGTAAAAGTTTGCGTAACATTTGCCTCGTGATAACTTTTTTCTTTACAAGTCTCGCGAAGTATTTGGTTAACGAATAGTAAGGTGATGCAGAAGGGTAGCTAGGCGGTGGCAACGTGACGTGATAAAGGCTGCGGCGACTAGTGTTGATGCTAGACAACGCCCCTTCAGAAGGAGAGCGGGTCAGCTATACAATCAAAAATAAACCTTAGTTTTGCATTAAAAAAATATACTCTAGTTGGTAAAAGTTCTGTACTGATTAAGCCAATTGGAGAAAAAAAATAGGCAAATACTTACATGTGGTAATGATTGAGGTTGTCCAGGCTCATGTGCCGGACTGCTAGTGTTGGAGTGCTTCTGTAGCAGGCTCACCCAATTATCAGCCTCTGCTCTGGTTTGACACACTGCTACAATGGTGTCTATCATAGGGCCACCAATTTCAAATGCATTCTTTCTGGTGTCTGTATCATCTAATTTGGAGACTGTAATGCCAGTCAATGGAAGACAACCCTGTTAAAAATGAAGTAGTAAGAACTTTTTAATGAAGTATTACTGAATTTCGACTTTTATTTTAATCAAACCTACTTCATATACAAATGCAGACACTCTCTTGCTGACAGACAACAGCAGTAGGGCCGAAGGGAAGAGGACGAGATAGCGGTCTTGATGTGAGGGGCCTACAGCCACGCTACCCATATGCAACACGTCGCCAAGGGACGCTAGTTCACCGCCGGGCCAGCCGCGAACTTCACCGGTTACCACTTGAAGCTCCAACTCTTTTTGTCGACGTAATGCCGCACAACCACTCTGAAACAAGAAATCTATTAAGTATACATACAACTAACTAGCTTCTGTCAGCGGCTTCGCCCGAGTAAAATCGGTTTCTTCATACAAACTTCCAACCTCTGTTCTACTCCCTTAGGGGTGGTTTCGTAAAATCCTTTATTTGCGGATGTCTACAGGTGTAGGATGTGTTTCAAATTTAAGAGGTAGGTTCCTTATAAGGTTATAAGGAACCTGTTAAATTTTAAGTGTGCAGGTGTTGTGTGTTCCGAGATTTCGTGAGTAAAACAGTAAGTGGTATTTAGCTTTTATATATACATATATAGACAGATTTAAGATACTCGACATTATATCTAAAAGGTCTTAATTAAAGATTTTGGGGTGTTACATAAGACTTTTTTCAAGCTACAGGTGAATTTTCGATTCTTTGCTAGGAATATTAATTCCAAAAATCCAATGGTGCAATATTAGTTCGAGCCAGAGACTCCTGAGTATTACTTGCTATTTTTCACAGTGTTGGTTTGGCCCATCAAAAATTCAAAAATCTACTTGAAAAAATGAACCTGTATATGACTAGCATATTTTATTTTCATTAAAATCTAGCTTTAAGTAATTTTCACTATTATCATTGTTTTAGATTTGGCCAGTCACACCCACTGGAAAAATTCACCTGAATAAAACCTTTGTCAACAAATTCTTCACCACAGGAAAAACATCAACAAACAAAATAACACTCACAGCAATATCCTTGTACACAACCGAGGCACGGTGAGTATCGCCCCTGTCAGGATGTGCTTCATGCACGTGTCGGGCCAGTTCCTGCAGCATCGCAGGATACTTGCCCAACCTACGGAATGGCTTTGATAAGCCAGCTGTCAATACTAGCACTCCTGGACAAACAGCACCTGCTTCCTCCATCCATGTGTTCAGTTGTTCCCTATAACAATTGTAAAATATGATTAGAAATAAGATTAGAAGAGAGATGTGTAACATATAGAAAATAGGGTATGTTCTTCATTAACAACAATTTTGATCAGTACAAAAAAATCACACTTTTTGTAGTGATGTGTTTCCGTCACAAAGTAAGAAAAGGAAAATATATATCCAATAATAGCTCTTGAACAATTTTATGTATTGTACAGACGCCAGCATATCAACCTACCTCAATCTGTCAAATTTCTTTAATAGATTTTCAACCTTATCACATTTGTGGAAGGTTAATGTTCGATTGGTAAAATTTGACAGATTGGGGTAGATTGACGTGCTGGCGTCTGTACTAACAAACTTAAAATAAAAGAGAAGAGAGTAATTCGAAAATATCAATTATGAATATGATATCTACATTATTTTACAAGGGGACAAGTGATTGTCAGTAAAAAAAGAAGAATGGCCACTTATATTATGTATAAAGATAAGCTCAGATAACATTATGCAAAAGTAACCTTGCCTAAATTGCTGAACCAATTTCAGTTTTGGTATTGAGATAGATTAGACTTTACAGATAGACAAGGATTCTTTTTAATTTTGAATTATGTTGCCTTAACTTTCACTAGGAAGAAGCTAGACTAGACATAATATGTATACTCAAAGTGTGTCTCCTTTCAATGTGTCCACAACAACACTGCTGACAAACTATACTGCAGTTTTTATTACACTCTGTTTGTTGTTTTCTTTTCAAGTACTATTCCTTCAAAATATCACATTTTGCTGTTTAAAACCGAGAACAAGTATAAAAATTATTTATAACAGTACCAAAAATAGATAGATAAAAACAGATATTTGTATAGAACCGTTTACTTACTTGTATTTATCAAGAATGCAAACAGCTTTCGGATGGCCCGCACAATACGCTTGATGGACTGTCTTAATTTTAGGAGCCCATTGTAAAAATAGCCCACCCACTCGTTGGTCAGGCCCTGTTTTTGTTGCACACTCATCTAACAGAGCTAGAAACTGTTCATGTACTTGTAGCACCTCGTTAATATTGCCTGTCAATTGCCTGAATTCATCTCTGGTTAGCCTAAAATATTCATTACAATTTGTAAATACAGTTAATAAAAAAGAACCATCACAATCATAAAAACAAATATTACTTTATTCTTCTATAAGTTAATAATGAGTATTTTAATAGTCACAGAATAAAGCTAATTTGCTTTTGTTGAACTAGTGATATGGATAATGCATCTTATGGCTGTCTTAAAAACTTGGTGTTAGTATTGATTACTATTACAAATAAATTAATTAGGAACCACTTACATGTCACTTTTCTCTAAAGGCTGTAAGAAATTGCTGACCAGCCCTTGCATTTCAGCCACATGAGCCTTTTCCGAGTCTATTATATCTTTAAGAACTACATTTCTGAATGCCTGTATTTCTGATGCTGCCCGTATAGGCGACGTTGTCACACTACCTGATGGATCTGTGGTGAAATTGATTTAATTTTGAAGAAGGTACAGGATTTTTACTAACAAAAATTCAAAAAAGATTTTTATGGCAATTAGCCTGTTTTGACTATTATGCTTTCAAGTACCTAGGGTTAAATAAGACAATAACAAATGGTAAAACCAACCTTTATGTTCAGTCACATAGTTGCTAGGAAACCAGCCTGTGGTCTCTCCCAAAGTTCCCTCCCACCATCCACCTTCTTCTTTTTGGGTAACAGTAATAATATCCCCTTTTTTGAAACATAACTCGTCATTATTTTTACCTTTAAAGGAATAAATTGCTTTCACCAAGCAATTATCGGTTGACATTTTACGTATTTCCTGGCACCATGTTATGAATTCTAGAAAAATAACTCAAAATCAGAAAAACAAATGCTGATGACAGAGCTCCTGTGCGCACAAAATTATTGCTAATGGAAGTTACATCAGTGACTTCTCAAATTCAGCTTCAATAAGAATATATGAGTAAACATTTTAATAAGGTACAGAATTTGTTGCAGATTGAAATATTTTTTGGACAGCTCATAGAAATAACAGGAAGTGTTGGTGTCAAATCAAAGAGTTGCATTACACAGTAAAAGTATTAGACACATTAGGTCAATTTGATGCAAAACACTTTATCACATTACAATAATGCAGAAACAATACGTTGTGAGCATTCATTTACTGATTATCAACGTACAAAAAGGTAAAATCCTCGATTTTCACGGACTTCCAGTTCCAAAAATAAATAGACCACAGACTAAACTAAACTACTCCCTCCTGCCAAACATAAAATGTCAAAAAAATAGAGTAGGTCAGTCTATGGTTGCTAAAAAAAAAAAAGATAGTTTTCAATCTTTATTTGGGGCTTGGCCTGAGTCAGAAGCGTATTTACTCATAAATAGGTTAATATGGCCATGGCCCGGCAAAATGTGAATGCGATGGAGTTACAAGCCGTCTCAAGCTACTTTTTCTTTAAAAGGTGCCCACTCTTCATTACAAACAAAATACAAACTAAATACAATCGACATCTTATAAAAAACGAAAAATACAAAATAACTTTAACTTCGGAAATCGGTGTTTCTGTTTATTTTTCTCTTCGTTATTTAAAGACATAATTCAAAGTCTTTGTAACTTTTAAAATATTATGTAGGTACTCTTACCAACTTATTTTTTTTTTATTACGCCTGTTAACACTTCGAAGTGAACATTTTTATCTGACTTCGAAAAGGAGGAGGTTTTATGTTCGACTGTATGTATTTTTTTTTAGGTATGTTAACCGATATCTCGGGCAATTGTGGACCGATTTCGAAATTTTTTACTTTGTTTGAAAGATACTTCAGAATTAGCACCATAGAAATATTGTTTAGATCTGATGATGAACTTCGAAGATATAGAACGGAACTCTTCAAAAAATCATAGCAGAACTGCCGTAACAAGTAAAATTGCTTTGTTTATAAATGTAGTCGGTGACTGACTGAAAGAAGAAGGGGATACATAGAAATGATCTGATGATGAAGCTGGAAGGTGTGTAAGAAATGGAATTCTGTAATAAATCAGCGTATTCTAGCCGTGTTTGGTATTAAAGAATTGTCATGATGATTTGATGATGGAACCGAATGGCGAAAGTCGTCGAATTCCTTTGTTACAAATAACAAAGGAAAAGAATTCGGTGTGAACCTCTAAAAGTGTAAAATCGACATTTGTATCTTATACATATATCCTGCGACGCTCAGTCTTTGTCGCTCTTTGAATTATTATGCTGAATTTTCGACTTGGGGTTTACCAAAGAGCTATGGAGCTCAAAATACCACACTGCGCTCCAAAACGGGCATAATAATGGACTTAGGCGACAATTCTCATCATCGTTATCACATCAGCCGAAAAACATCCACTGTTGGACATACGCCTTCCTAAAGTGTTGCCATAATGAACGGTCCTATGCATCTCGCATCCATCAGGTTCCCACAACTCTTGCCAGGTCATCGGTCCACCATGTAGGAGGCCTTTTAACAGTGCGTCTTCCGGTACGCGGTCGCCACTCCAGAACCTTTCGGCCCCAACGGCCATCTGTTCTGAGAGCAATGTGCCCTGCCTCTGCCACTTAAGTTTGGCGGTTCTTCGTGCTAATATGTCGGCAACCTTGGATCTCCTGCGGATATCTTCATGGCGAAAAGGCTGCCAGGCTCAAATGGTACTGGGCGGTTTATGTCAAAAAATATGTAAAGAGTAGTTCATGTGGCTGCATGCACAATCCGCTGGGTAATCAATAGGTAAGTAATTATTTTTCAATAAACTTCCTCAAAAACTGCATTTATCGCACTACAATTAGAATAGAATAGAATAAAACTTTATTGTACTTACACCAAGAAAGTTACATAATCAGTACTTAAACTTAAATCTATGGGTACAATGGCGACCTTATCGCTGAAAGCGATATCTACCAGACCACCTTAAGATGGATCATTAGAACTTAGAATAATACAGGAGGTAGACTGCGGTGTACTAATAAGCAAATATATACTATACATATGTATATACTACTGCGGTATACCAATAATTAGGTTCAATATACCTTCTATATTATCACGAGGATAATTCGTGTATTTTTCTAATTTATCACAAGAAGGGCTTTTTCTTTCCTATTTCGTCACGGCAAAGAGTATAGTAACATCACGGTCAAGGGTGGTAAGTAAAGAGGTAGCTCGAGATCAGTGGTCAAGGCCTCAAGGGCATAAAGAGGTAGTAGCTCGAGATCAGTGGTCAAGGCCTCAAGGGCATAAAGAGGTAGTAGCTCGAGATCAGTGGTCAAGGCCTCAAGGGCATCAGAAACAGAATCAGAATCAGAATAGTTTATTTCAAATAGACCAATTACAGGCACTTTTGAATTGTCAAAATGTCGGTCAGTCCAAAAAAAAATGAAGCTAAATTGCACGTTCCAAAGCGTAGATCTCTATGGAGAAGAACGTGCAAGAAACTCCATGGACACTCTTTTAAAATCATATTATGAGTTACATAAATCTTGGTTACATTTTTCTTGTCGCTTCTATTATGTGAGCACAATGCAGATAAGTAATAAAAAAATAATATGAACTAATTAAAAAAAATAGAAATTGAATTGAGCTACTGGCAGCTAAGAGATGACCAGTCCCTACTGACGGCGCCCGTTCACGAGCATGACGCGTGCCTCAGCCCCACTCAGCTCAACCATTTTGAAGGGAACCGAATGACCCAATAACACGTGCCACCATCAGCGAGACATTTTAGTGAGCATGACAAACTCTCAACTGCCATGCTTTTAATGTCAAACAAGTTGTAACCTATTAAAATAAAAATGCTCCAGGTACTTCACATTCACAAATAAAAAAAAAAGTGCTTCTACATTATACAATCTTATTGTTTCCAGTTACAAAAAGTAATAAGTAATTGATCACAAAACCAATAAAATAATGAAAAATAGTATATATAAAAAAAAAACATTTTGAAAAAAACAATACAAAAAGGAGCCCCGCATTTCTTCCAAACTAATTTGTAGGCAAATGTGGCTGTGGCTGTGGAGCAGGACCGGCATTAAGAGGTAGTAGCTCGAGATCAGTGGTCAAGGCCTTAAGGGCTTAAAGAGGTAGTCGCTCGAGATCAGTGGTCAAGGCCTTAAGGGCATAAAGAGGTAGTAGCTCGAGATCAGTGGTCAAGGCCTTAAGGGCTTAAAGAGGTAGTCGCTCGAGATCAGTGGTCAAGGCCTCAAGGGCATAAAGAGGTAGTAGCTCGAGATCAGTGGTCAAGGCCTCAAGGGCATAAAGAGGTAGTAGCTCGAGATCAGTGGTCAAGGCCTCAAGGGCATAAAGAGGTAGTAGCTCGAGATCAGTGGTCAAGGCCTTAAGGGCTTAAAGAGGTAGTCGCTCGAGATCAGTGGTCAAGGCCTCAAGGGCATAAAGAGGTAGTAAGTAGCTCCAGATCAGTGGCCAAGGTCTCAAGGGCATAAAGGGGTAGTAGCTCGAGATCAGTGGTCAAGGGCAATTATTTAATTTTTTGGTTAAAAAAAAAATACCATTGACCACTGATCTCGGCGCAGGCGCAAATTTTTAAGGTTTTAATATTTATTGACAATTTAAATTGTGTTTAAGAACAGAAAAACTACAAATAAAATGATTATTTACACAATAATTTGTTATTATCAACAAATTAACAATTATCTGTGTTCTAAATTCAAAAATATTTGAATTTCTATTTTTAATATTAATTTATTAGTAGAATGTATACGGTTTACTTCAACCTGCGAAGGTTAATTACACGAATAGTTACGATAATACTATTTTATAATTATTTGTGTTAGGTATTTGTGAAAAAAATCAACTAGACCAACTCTTGCTACGTGGCTAATCCGGCTCTGTAATATTATGATATACGATAACGGGCCTTGTACGTCTTGCTTCCAACGCGAGAGGCCTTGTGAGAATTACCTAACAGATACTATACTAAACAACAGCTGTGTATCTGTCATCGAAATAGTAAGTATGATACGCGGCAAATAAGTTGAACCATCTGCTGTGATTGCGCGCGGCCCCAGAGGCATGGACTAGTTCAGAGATGGGAGAAGGCGCATCAGTGAAGACTTTTTCTTTCATAAATTCGAAAACGAGTCGGGAACTATGTGGTCGAATGCTGAGTTGCGACAGTTCCCTTAGCATCAGATGGATAAGTGGTCAAAAGAGAGCCTATCTATTATAAAAAACACCTCGTTCTTAAAGAAACGAGGGCTTGCGTTGCGCGAGGCCCCACACCGCCCATGCCTAGTAACGCGCTTCTGCACGGCACTTCGATCGGGACCCGAAAATCGTTTACATTCACATTACTGTGCATTCAAGGTCACCCGTAATGATGGTTCAGTGAGCGTAGTTCAAGCGTAAAAGTGTGGAATGTCTTAATTTCAGTTTAGCAGATATTTAGTGTATGACGTCCTGTAAATGTGTATGGTAAGTTCAGATTTGTGCATCCAACCATTCAGCAGATATTCAACAAAAACTGTTTCCGCCAGGACTACGTATTCTGAGCGTAACTTTTTTTTTTCTATGGACATACAAGAAAACAAATACATACAATAATTAGTGTGTAACGAGATGTAAATGTGTATGTATAAATGAAATTTGTGTGTCTTATAATTACGAAGATATCCGAGTTTCCGCTGCGGTGACGTTTGGCAATTTGATGAAAATCATATAAAACGGTTTAGTAGAAAGTTATAATTTTTTATGCACGTTACTTTGGATTTGTGTGTAATGTGTATAAAAGCAGAATTTGAAAAAAACATACCGTTCAGAAGATATAAAAGTAAACGTAAAATAAGGTTATTAGGTCAAAGCTCTTAAAATAGGAACTCTAGAGTCTAACTTTTTACATGTATCTATAACTTGTAAGGCTCTACAATGTCCTGCAAAGTTTCATGTATGTGCGCTAAGTAATTAATGAGCAATCGCATAATTACTACGACTGGACCAATATATTTTATGACATCCGATTATAGGACTTTTTAATGGAAAAAGCAAAATAAAATATATACCAATCATTAGTGTATTAATGCAACTAATCCTATTTGAAATTTCAGCTCATTACACTAAATAATTAAAGAGATATAATAAAAAGACCAGAACAACTACAAAACATGGATAAACCGACCAAGTTTGAATGGGTACGAAAAAGCGGCCGTGCAGTACTTAGACCTAACGTTCTAAAATTTCCAGTGTAATATAGTGTAATAGCTTCGTACAGATGCGTACACAATTCTTGACGAATTTGTGATAAAAAATAGTACCTACAAATTTGTAGTAGTGATTACGTGATTGTTTACTGACGACGTTTACTTACGAAATTATTACAATTTAATAAATGCATCTGTACCTATTAACAAATGTGCCTCGCTTGGGAAGAGCATCGCCTGCCCTTGTGGGGGCGATCGGAGGAGGCTGACCGCATCAGGCTACGGCGTACAGGCCGCCGCCGCCGCCGGGATTCCGATCCCGATTTTCGGCCACCGTAGGCGCGAGCTCGCGGACGGCGGGCTATGAGTAGCTCGCTGTCCGTCCGTCCAGTAACATACCGGTCCGAGCTCAAGTCGTTTACGGCGCGCACTGTTCCCGCGCGTCTCAAGGAGTTGTCAGCAAACTGTAGGGGCCCAATAGGGCCGAAGCCTACTGGGGTCAAAGGGTATGTGAAAATGGCACCCGGGGCCCTGGGACCAAGGCAAAGAATGGAACGGGGTAGGTTTTTAGTCAGTAAGAGTCTGACACTACTTCCCGCTCCACCCAAGGGCGGGATTTGTCATTGGATGATTTTACCTACCATAAAAAAAAAACCTATTAACAAATGCATTTATTTGGCAGACGTAATATTTACGAAAAATTGATATAGTAGGTACATATTTACTAACGCCGCGCCGCCAGTTTAAAAAATCATAACTCGTAAATAATACAAAATGTGGTTTGTAAAAATGCTAGAAAAGGCAATAAAGTATTTGTATAGCACATTGTGTTTATCTAAGTGCTCGATTACGGATACGCGGCGCGTCGGGCGGTCCATCGTACATTCCCAAGCAGCACGCAAGCGTATCAAACATCAATAAAGCAGCCGATATACAGCTTAGAGCTGTATAAGGGCTGTACAAGGGTGTAAAACACAGCTTTAGGCTGCATAAAGGTATCCGCGTACGCTTATGGTTCTATATCAGAGTATTTTTACTCAATTAAACAGCTTTAAGAGTTTTTTGACACTTAAGGCTGCGTTTTACACTTAAAGCTGTATATAGGCTGTATATTGCACGTCACCACTTCCTTTATACAGGTCTAAGTGTTATATTAGTGTACAATGATACTTATTGCTGTATATTGGTGTAAACGAACTCCATTATAACTCTTATTCGTTTGGTGTAATTGTACACTCTTATAACTATTGTGGTGTTATAACTACTGCCTACAAGGGTGATATACAGCTATAAGAGTAAATGAACGCTATAGTACAGCGTTAGGCTGTATTAGTAATGGAATCACTCGGATTGTGTTTTTGTGAACATCAATATGGAGGAAAAGACCGGTCAAGTGCGAGTTGGGCTCGCGCACCAAGGATTCCGTAAAAACTTACTCGCACCGTGTCCGTTCTATGGGCCCTATGATTAAAAAAAAAGAATTTCAATTATCTCGAAAACGGTGCGTCCTAGGTCAAAAATAACCAAAATTTGAACCCCCCTGTGACAACCCCGTGCAAGTACCAATAGAATACAAAAACGTAAAAAAAAAATTTTTTTTCGTGATCGAATCGGAGCAAGAATTCATTCCAGAAAAAAAAAAAATCCGAGCAATTGGTGAATATTTTAATATAAAATAAAACTAAAGGCACATAACTCATAAGGCCATGAAACTTGGAACCTAAATAGTTTCTATGGTTGAGGTTAACCCAAAACTACAAAAAACAAAATGCTGTAGGTATTCTGTACCAATCAACTAAGGGTGGTGAAGAGAAAACATTGAATTAAGAGGAAGGTCAAAAGGAAATATTTAAATATTACAAATACAGATAATTTATTTAAATACAACAGACAGTAGAGATAGTAAAGTATAATTTATTGGAGAAGATAAAGTAATAGATCACAATCTGCTTCTTCAATGATGATAATAATAGACTTTATACGCAGCATTTTGATGTAATCCCACGATGATCTGGAGGGTTAGAACTGTCATCCTTCACCAATGCGTCCGACGTCTAATCACTCGCTTAGTAATTTTAGATCGCCTTCTGATTCTCGTGACCTTGATATTAGACCAAGTCAAAGGCCTTATTGTACCTTTTCTGAAAAATAGATGAAAGATCGGTTACAAATCTTACTCACTACTTCACAATAAGTATATAAATTGTTAAATTGTATTCGGACATATGAGATTTAGTCGTAAGTAGCTGAGGATTTTTTATTCCTTATACGTATCTCTAAAGATGGTTAGAAATGTACGTACTTGTTATGAACAATTACACAGATTATGGAGTAAAAATACTCTATTATACAGCCTAAGTCGTAAAAATACTCTATTATACAGCCTAAGTCGTAAAAATACTCTATTATACAGCCTAGGTCGTAAAAATACTCTATTATGCAAGCTGTCGCCATTTTGCAATGTACATAATGATTTTATAAACATAATAAAAGGCTTATTTGGCAAAAGCCTAAAGTCGTATCATGATTATCAGCTTGAATTACGGTTGATTTGCATTTATACCTATTATTTCAACATATTTTTTTAATATAACCTAAAAAAATAATAACATTACTTACCGTATTTACTATTTTCCTTGATGTTAAAATTGATTATTTCGCTGGCGCGTTAATATTTTCACCGAAAATATACACACTTTTACAATGAAATTAAATCGGCACTATAAATTCACCATATTACTAAGGTCAACAAGTCCAATTTAACATATTATATTTAAAACTAAATGTATATGGCGTAGTCGCCATTATAATAGTAAAATATTATAAAAAATAATCTTTAAGTTTGGATTCTTTCGTATTCTTACACCAATTAACAGCTTTTTGCTGTATATGATAGTTATAATTGAATATCTGTAGAGTTAAAGTGTAATTGTACACCGATATACAGCTTAGGGTGTACAAAAACGCCTTTATACAGCCGATATACAGCCAACACGCAGCCAATATACAGCTTTTATTCTCCACTTACACTTAACGCTGTATATAGGCTGTATATGTGGGCCCTTTTTGGAGTTACAAGGGCTGTATATAGGCTTATACAGCCTATATACAGCTTACTATACAGCTTAGAGAGTAAACCTGAACCTATATACAGCCCTTGTACAGCCTTTTGTGCTGCTTGGGTTGCCATATGTCTGTGTTTGCGCGAGCGATGACGCGGCCCGCTGCTGCAATGTACGATGAAACGCCCAACGCGCCGAGTCTCCGTAAACACGGCCTAAAAGTGCGTTAAAAACAAAACCAGCGCGGCGGTTTTAATTTCAATTAAGGCGCTAGTGGTCCTTGAAGGTAGAGTTACCAACTTTTTTTTACTAGAAATAAAGTGTATTGAGGTTTAGAAGGAAAATGAACAGTATTTAAAAAAAGAAAGTATTCCATTTTTAAACGTTTCAAAAAATATTTTTTTGTGACCGCACGTACCTATGCACAATTAATGTTCCAAATTAGTTTACTTTTTGTTTTTTTTTCTATGTGGATGATGCGGATCTGGTATGGTTTCTTGCCCGTGTTACTACCAATGTTACTACCAGTAGTAATACTGTTAATTTGATTTCCTTTCTTACTACTGCAGTAGTAAGTTGTTAGAAGGGTGATTACAATTTGCCTTTGTTACTACCTCCACTTGAAAGTAAAACTTCTTTGTTAAATCTAGTGCACTTGATACTCAGATAAAACGAAAAGAAATAGGAAATATCTTAAATAAAAAGAATTCTTTATTTTAAATGGAAAATGTCACAAGGACTTAATAGATTCAAACTCAAAAATTTAACTTATAATAAAAAATAGGCGAGTATCTTCTTAATAAAACACTAAAACACAAATAGCTGGTTGCATTCCGAGAGTAGCATTTCGAGAAAAGCTGAAACTTTAATGGGGACATCAAGAAAGCGGGTAATCATATTTTTTCACTATATACTGTTTTACTACTTCACCTCTAAGATATTCTTGCCTGTGGAATTTTGAGGAGCACTTCCGACGTCTGGGCGTCAAAATTCCACCAAAATTCCCAGACTGAATAGGACTGGGGCTGCTCTCAAGCCGCTCCTGCCTAAGGGTTCTGACGCCTCCTGCCGGAGGCTCTATGCAGGCATCGTTCTTTCCATTGCCCTTTACAGCGGCCCAGCGGAACGCCTGCGGTCTACGCACGGAGCGAGGAGGAGTGGCAGGCGGTCGCCTCCTTCTGCGAAGCAGTAATGCTAGCGAAAGGAGCCCGACCGCATCAGACAACGGCGAAAACACACCGCCGTCGTCGAAGTGCTCCTCAAAATTCCACAGGCAAGCAATCAACTCAAATACAAAAATAGACAAAAACTGGGCAAGTGCGAGTCGGGCTCACACATTTACGTAAGTTTGTTTTGTGCGGAACCCTCAGTGTGCGAGTCCGACACGCACTTGCCCAGTTTTTTATGCTTAACATTTTCTAGACTTCATTGTAGACTTTACTACTTCTTATTTACGTTCTTGGATAAGTATGTACCCTACAAATAGAACACTCAATATTTTATAATCTACGCGGATCCCGCAATTCTAGCATTCGCTTGGAGTTTGACTGACAGAATGGCGGGAATCCTGCGCAAACCGGCATGCGGCATTCGCTTCGACTTCATGTTTGAATAGTAGGCAAGTATCTTCTGAGCGCGCGCTTCCTGTTCCGTTTTGTTTAGTAACAGTCACAAATGTGCAGTCAAGGACATCGTGCGTATGCACTGTTTATTTTGCCATCAACGTAATATTATGTAGGTACTTACTGGATTCGGATATTGACGTAGCTAGTGTAAGTGACTGTGAACCATACTTATTGAGCCAGTAGTGAGAATGATTGGAAGATAAACAAGGTAAGATCATAAATCACGTACTTAGATACTTACTGTTAGTTCCTATTTTATTATTTTTTATTAATGTCGTTTATTTGTTTTAGTTAAATCGTTACCTAATAAATAATTTTATTAATAGAAAGTTATTTTATTTCCTGCAAAACAATTGTGTACGCACCTGTACGAAATCATTCAACACAATAACAACATTATACTGGAAATTTTAGAACGTTAGGTCTAAGTACTGCACGGCCGCTTTTTCGTACCCATTCAAACTTGGCCGGTTTATCCATGTTTTGTAGTTGTTCTGGTCTTTTTATTATATCTCTTTAATTATTTAGTGTAATGAGCTGAAATTTCAAATAGGATTAGTTGCATTAATACACTAATGATTGGTATATATTTTATTTTGCTTTTTCCATTAAATAGTCCTATAATCGGATGTCATAAAATATAGTGGTCCAGTCGTAGTAATTATGCGATTGCTCATTAATTACTTAGCGCACATACATGAAACTTTGCAGGACATTGTAGAGCCTTACAAGTTATAGATACATGTAAAAAGTTAGACTCTAGAGTTCCTATTTTAAGAGCTTTGACCTAATAACCTTATTTTACGTTTACTTTTATATCTTCTGAACGGTATGTTTTTTTCAAATTCTGCTTTTACACACATTACACACAAATCCAAAGTAACGTGCATAAAAAATTATAACTTTCTACTAAACCGTTTTATATGATTTTCATCAAATTGCCAAACGTCACCGCAGCGGAAACTCGGATATCTTCGTAATTATAAGACACACAAATTTCATTTATACATACACATTTACATCTCGTTATACACTAATTATTGTATGTATTTGTTTTCTTGTATGTCCATAGAAAAAAAAAAGTTACGCTCAGAATACGTAGTCCTGGCGGAAACAATTTTTGTTGAATATCTGCTGAATGGCTGGATGCACAAATCTGAACTTACCATACACATTTACAGGACGTCATACACTAAATATCTGCTAAACTGAAATTAAGACATTCCACACTTTTACGCTTGAACTACGCTCACGATGGTTCAACTGTGGCAAGGATTACTTATAACCGATTTTCGGGTCTCAGTCGAGACCCGAAAATCGGCAGCGCGTATCGGACTATATAATTATATATATTGAAATTTCGTGTATCTACTAGTGTTTCCTGAAATAATAATTGACCACGGAGATGGTGGATTGACAAGAAATAGCATAGAGCTGGGAACAGTGGAAGAATGGGGGGGTTCTTTACCCTGCAGTGGAAGAGTATAGGCTAAATATAATTATATAAATAATACCTAGACCAGAAAATCAGGACAATAGGCTTCACCACCACCACCGATTTTTAGGGTCACCAGACCTCTAAAAATTCGGGACGTCCCGCGCATATCGGGACACCGTCCTCTAGACACGTTTTACTCACACCATAACAAAAATGCATTTTTTTTAAATTGTTTGTTTTTTCTGGCTAATCTCCAAAACAGCTACATCGATTTTGACGGGACTTCACTGGTAAATACTACCTGTTACTACCTGTACTATTATAAGGCTACTTTTATTTTAGAAAAAGAAGGGTTATTAAAAAAACTTTTTTATACTGTAACCAAATGGAATTGTGTGTTTTTGAGGAACGCCAGTTTCCAAACCACACCAGTGAGATGAAGAATCCCCGAAGAATACGTGAGCCGATTGTAGCTGACGTTGCTGAAGGTAGGTATGAGATGAGCCACAGACAGACAGAGCAGAACGGCTAACAGGATATCATGACTTCGAGAAATCGGCCGACACTAGCACAATGACTTAGGTAACTTCCTCTTTATATCGCCAGTCAAGAAAACTGTCGTGTGCCACTTGAGTGAATTACGCTGCAAAGAAACGAAAAGGAACTAATTTTGTGTAAATCTAAAATCTATCGAACTGATCGCTGCTCGCACACACACGTCGGAGAACATGCGTAGTTTATGTTAATTCGTGATAACGCCCACTTTCAATCTGCGTTAATTTGAAGAGATTATAGGCAAGAGTTCGGTATTCCTGTTATGCACTGGCACAGAATACCTAAGTCATCTGTAACAAGTGGCACTGACCACTCGAAGGCCCGATTTGAAGATTATCGAGCACCTTTAATGCGAGCGAGACGTCCAGTGCGCCAGTGATAAAAGTTGCCACTAGCGCACCCGTGCTATCACATAACACATTTGTATTTACAGGGTGGTAGTCAATGTTATAATACCTGTCATTACAAAAAATCCAAGATTTCCAAGATTTTTAGACATAACATGTCAGCAAGAGAAAACAAAGGTGAAACCTGAACATTATCAAGGGTGTCCATCTCTAGCACCTTATTAGGAGGGAACAATGTTTTGTGTAAAACGACAATATACATTTTCTGTGTATTTTTATTAATAAAATTAATTTAGTTTGGAAATGATGATAACGGCCAGTTACTAACCAATATTTATTTCGAAAATTTTTTTTTTTTAATAAGGCAATTCGGTTTACATTTAAGTGAAAGATTATCCTAGCTGTAATGAACTAATCCAACACATTTTTACAATGCAAAAGATGTGTTTTCAATCAGTGATGCTATAACAATATAGCCATCTCTTACACTCAAAAAATTATTAGTGGAAATACTCTGCACACTTTACAATAATTAAACAGCAAAACGCTAAGGTTTTTCACAATACTTAGTGCAATAAAAAAATCTTCTTGTACAAATTTTAATAAATGAAAAATTACATAAAAAATATAGGTATAATACCTATTGCTTATGTGTAATTACAAATTATTAGATCATATATTATTTACATTATTATCTTATATATGTAAGGATGTTATTAAAAATTATTTGGAAATGACTGTTCATTACAAAAATTCATCACACCAATCTTTCAAACACTGGTAGCAGTCTGCTGATTGTTTCGAGTTAGCATTGCATGTGTCTTTTAACCACTCCTGGAATAGTTCTTTGTCTTTCTTCAACACTAGAAACTGTCCTAAGACCGTGTAAGCCTGCAAAAATATAAATTGTTAAATTAAATTGTGCATCTAATAAAGCAAAATACCACTCACTGATTAATCACGAAATCCCAGAAACTATAACACCTACAAACTTAAAATTTGGCAGGTAGATTTCTATAGAGTGTAGACATCCGCTAAGAATGATTTTACGAAACCCCACCCCTAAGGAGGTAAACCGACCTTCACGTGGGCGAAGGCACTGGCAAAAGCTAGTATTATCTACAATAAATTGTGTTATTTGTATTGCATGTCAGGTTAGTGTTCAAAACACTATGTTTAAATTGAGTATTTTGCATGGTAAAGGTCATAAAAATCAGTTACTGCACATTCAAGGTCAACTGTCATAATGGTTCAACTTGTGTGATGAGGATTAAAACTGCTTTTAGGGCCTCAATTGAAGTGGGATGCTACATGTAACCATAGCAATGGTTCAACTTACTTGCCACATACTATACATTAAAATTTTAAAGATAGAACTCATGAAAGCTGCTTTCTACAACTACATTATCAGTATTATATTTTCATCTGTTTACCAACTAGGGCAGTTGGTTAAACAATGTTCTAGACTTGTAATAATGTGTTAAATTAAAGATGACGTAGGTAAATTATCTCAGGATAATTTTTGGTAAGAAAATATATACTTGAACCAGCAACAGAAGTTATCTGGGTTCCCATTCTAATAAATACCTAAAATACTTCTGTTTTTAAGGCATTTTTTGGTAAAAACATCATTTTAACTAGAAGTAGAACTAATTTAGGCTAATATTCTAAAAATAACTTTGACATAACTAGTAACAATGAATAAATACTTCAAAATCTACTCTATACTCACGGTAATCTATAAGTAAAGAAGGCACAGGAAATACACATTAAATAACCTCTAAGTATATTGTAAAAACAACAATAAACATTTCACCCATAAAGTTGGTAATTAGCATCATGCTGTGTAAATGATTATCTACTGTTTTTCATAAAATAATGCTTATTCAATTTTGGTAATGGAGAGAGCTGAAAAGCATGGTGACAAGTAATTGAATCTATTCAAATGAGGATCAAATCTCTATATCATGAACCAATTAAGTACTAAACAATTAGCCCATTTCACCATGTTTAGCTTTAATAATCTTAACAGTTAATTATGCATTATTTACTAACCTTGTCGAATCCCGCCACTTCCAGTCTCTTTCCTAAAACTTCACCGACGCCCGCTAATTCGGTTACAGGCTTTTCACCCATGGGCTCTGCAACGAAGTTTCTATGTTTCTGTGATGTACTCGACATTGTGGATGTGTAGCTTGTTATTTCTTTAAGAAATAATATTCAATAGTCTCGATTAATGTACACAGAACACAAGATAAGTTTATCAATAACGATGATTAATTTTAACGGCTAGCGTGCAAACAATAAGCAAGTCAACAGTGTTGCCAACTCTATATTACGAGTGGGTGCTAAAAACATCTCAAATAGTACTAGATTGCTATGGATTTCCAAAATTTGGTGCTAAACCATTTTTGATAATTTAAAAAATTACAAACAGCTTTTAAGTTTGCGAAGGCTTTTATGAACAATGAGCTTAGATGATCAAGCGACAAGACTGCGGTGTGTTGCGCCGCAAGCAAAATATTTTGGAGCAATGCCTCGCTTAATAAACTTCAGTTTTACCAACTGTATCAACTTTTTCAATAAAATGTTTTCCCAGACCCGATAGTTTCATTATTCCCCGAGAGGACGCCGGCGTCCGCACACCTATTGTCTTTCTATTGTGTCTCTAATTACGGTATTCAACAGGTTAAGTTTTTTCATAATTATGTTTTTTTTTTTTTATTTCGAATACCGCTTACAGTACGACCGTTCTAACTTGGCAAGTCTGAATTTAGGCTCTGCGAATTTTAGCGCTGAAGTTTCAGAATCGCAACGTTAGAACGGCCTAAATAACTAGTGAACGGCATAAATGGTTTAAAAAATAAATGCCATTAGCAGTTGTTATTGCTGTTAACAACTGTTATTGGCATTTATTTTTTACAAGTGCATAAGCGCTAAAGTTCACAGAGTCTAACTTCAGACTCGCCAAGTTAAAACGGCCGTACTCAGTTCCGTTTCACAAAATGTACACATTGATTTCGAGTTATTTTCGAGCACATGTCTGATATTTTTGTTTTGTATTTCGGATCGTTCTTCCACTCCTTTCTGTAATTTTAAACAAAATACGTTTACGTTTTATTCTGTAGTAACCAGAAATTTTCGCTTGATTGCTATTTAGTGCTAGATTCAGTGCTAGGTGCTGTATGTTAGATTTCAGTGCTGACCGTGTGAAAATAGTGCCAAATCTAGCACTGAAAGTGCTAAGTTGGCAACACTGCAAGTCAATAACGCTGGGTTGCCGCTATAAAAAATAATTCATAATTTGACATGAAAAACAAATGTCAAAAATAAAATTCTATTGAAAATTTTTATAATCTATCCTAAAACTTAACTATCCTTCATTTTATAGGCTATAGGAGTCCACAGATTACTGATAATAAGATCCTTGATTCTATTAAATACAATTGTTGTTGCCTACTCCAACGAAGCTTACTGAGAAGGTTGATTCAATACAATTACTGCCAACCAAATATTGCATGCTTATAATTATGTAGAATTAGAAAACCAAAGAAGGAGTTACATCCGCATTCCAATGGAGATCAAAGGGTCTGTATCGATGACGAGACGATATGGTTTTAGATTAGCGTACCTGAATTGGGTGAGGAAATAAAAAAAATACAATGACAGTTATTGACATAATGACAACAGAATGTAATTGTCAGAATTGTATCAAATTGGAAATCTAAACAAAAATAACGAACTGCTTCTTTCAACTTTAAAATAATATTTTGGGTCTGCGACTATAGAGTAATGGAGACTGCAATTAAAGATCCTCCTTCAACATGTGACCATTACTGATTAATCAAAAACACCAATAATCTTACATAATGTTTACGCAGTGTTATGTTATTATTATAAACGCGAGGGTATTGAAACAGGATTACTAGTTATGTGATCACATATAAATGGTAAGCTATCAGCAAATGTACCATGGAAGCCTCAATTGAGGAGAGTTTATATCGAGCAGTATTAGCTGAAGATCTGGACGCAGTTTCGCAGGCGCTTTCTAGAGGTATTTAATGTTTTACAATGTAAAAAAGTTACTGAAATGTATGGGGAAATAATGTGCCTAATTAATCTTTGTTTCACTGCAGGTGCTAATCCCAATAAGACTGCCAGCCAAGGTAAAACTAGTTTAGGTGAAGCTGCTTTTAATGGAAACATTGATATTGTCAAGCTATTAATTAATGCCAGTGAAGCGAAACCACACATGCCTGTATCATATGCAGGGTCTCCTAAAAAAAGGCTAGTCAAGTGCCACAAACGTAAACTCAGGAACCATGGACAACATGATGAGACCATTGTTAAATGCAAAAGTTTAAATGACAGAACATTTAAGGATTTTCATTTTGGACAATATGAGACATTTGGAGTGAAAGATAATCCTTCAAAATCAGATACTAACCAGGGATACTTTGTATTTATACATAGTGAAGGATCAAGCAGTGATGAGAGTAAGATGGGTAGTCTGAAATCACCAATAACTTCATCTTCATTGACACCATCACCACAGGCTGACTTAGAATGGGATGAAGACATAGGGAATGTTGCTCCAACTACTAGTGAAGATGAAACCTGGTCCTCTATGTATAAGTAAGATGATTTTTATTGTTTTTAGTTCCCCATTAAAATATATCCCTTTTTTATATGTGCCCAATTGTCATATCACAAAGATTTTCATTATTCCCATTTTTATTGTTCAGATGGTATGCAGCTATACTGGAGTCTACAGGATCAGCCATAGCATCAGCCTCTGTGCTGACCAATGGAATTGATCAGCATGATGCATTCATGCAGACTGCCTTACATTATGCTGCAGAACAGGGTCATGCAGGAGTTGTAAAATTGCTGATTGAAGCTGGTAAATATTGCTGTACTAATCTAAGAATATCTTATCAGTTTCTTACCTCTACTAATTAACTAATAATTATACTTTCAGGCTGTAAAATAGATGCTGAAACAGGAGATGGAGTTACAGCTTTACATGTAGCAGTAATAAAAAACTATATAGATATTGTGAAGATACTTATAAAGGCTGGGAGTAATGTAAACCACAAAACTTATGATAGTATGACACCTCTGCATTTTGCAACATCAAGAGGTTTCTTGGATTTGGTTAGAGCTCACAATTTTTGTAATAGTAACTCTGGTGATACAGTTGTACCCTTTGCATGATGGATATATTAAATAATGTAACTATTTATTGTTTTTCAAAGAAACAAACTAAAAGGGACATTATGAATAGTGTTGATATCTATTTAAATTAAATTAGGGAAATCAATATTATTTAGATGGCCTGGTTTGGACAGAACCCGCTTGATGCATATTATTCCTGTCATGTTAGTGTCTGTTGTTTTTTTGTTTTGACATTGAGTGTCTACTTGGTTAACTTAAAATACACGCAGTTATTGGTAATTAAGAATATTCATCGATTTTGAATGTGTGCTTCTTCTTTTTCTTCTTGTGTGTTTTTTGTTGTTGTGTTTATTGTTTTGTGTGTTGTTGTTGCCTGTTTTTTTTTGTAAAGGTTATTTGATAAGCTTTTCCATTTTTGGATGAAGCAAACATAGTATCAAGCTTTATCCAATTAAAACGCACCTGTGTTCTTTCAGTTGTAACACGATAACTCTTTAGAGAATTCCTTATTGCATTAAGTCCGTCTACTACTTGTACATAAAATTTTAATTAATGAATAATCCCACACACCTATAGGATGCGGTCAGAGCTTTTAAAGCCTACAAACTAAATAATAATAAATATGTGTTTGTAGGTGCATATTTATTATTAACAACTCACATCCTCCCAAAGTAACTTATTTGCTACCTGTAGGTACTGTCCACTCCTAACCCACTTTTCTGTATTAAATTTATTGCTATGTAAATCAGGCATCCTATATACACCGTTAAATTTTAGTCATTTTAATCCCGTGGAGGGTCGATTCGGTACATAAACACTATCGATTTATAAAGATAAGATTAATAAATAAGTACTTTTTTTCAAAAAACTGGAATTAAGATATGCATGTACAAAATTAATTTCTTTAGGTAAACGAGCTAATGACCTTGTAGGGAGTTGTCGGTCGTTGTGTACTAACTACCTACAGTTCATTGGCCTCGATCAGCTGACGTTTACTTAAAGAAATCAATTTCGTACATGCGTAAATTAATTCGAGTTGTAAAAAAGTACTTTATTTTTCATTTTTATCTTTACAAATCGATAGGATTTCATGTACCGAATTGACCCTCCGCGGGATTAAAACTACTAAAATTTAACGGTGTATTATTATACCAGCTACCAGCTTCCATTAAGTCTGCTTGTAATATATTTCAGGTAAAGATTCTAGTCAGTAATGGAGCTAGTTTAGAAGCTAGGGATGCAAATGAGAGGACAGCATTGTACATAGCAGCTGGGCGAGGTCATATGGATGTGATCAAGTATCTTATTGATGCTGGTGCTAATGTTAATAGTGAAGAGATCCATGGTAAATCACATTATTCTATGTAGTACTAGTTTCAGCTAGGGGTAGAAAATAATTTTCTACTAAGGGAACATACTATTGGGATAAAAAGTATCCTATGTGTTATTCCAGGACATAGTCTACTTGTGTGTCTTTCATCCAAATCCTTTGAACCACTTGAGTATGAAGGAGTAATTAACACACACATACATACAAACTTTCGCCATATTGGCGTGACAATGTAGCTACTGATAAAGTTAATATACTTTATGTCGAAGCAATGATGCCTTTATTGCATTGAGTCAGTTGTGTGTGTGTGTGTGTGTTCTGGCAGTATTTTGCATTGTAGTGAGTTTAAAATAAAGCTCGCTTTTTCCTACAGGACTGTCTCAAGTATAAAAAAGAAAGAAAGAAAAAGAATATATTTGGTACAGCATAAGGCATGAACACAACAATTAGGTACCACAAAAAAT
This sequence comes from Leucania comma, assembly GCA_958295575.1. Classification (NCBI taxonomy): domain Eukaryota; kingdom Metazoa; phylum Arthropoda; class Insecta; order Lepidoptera; family Noctuidae; genus Leucania; species Leucania comma. The sequence continues at coordinate 14,097,614 of OY282468.1, forward strand.
AAAAAATTAACAAAAACAAAAAAATAAAAAATAAAAAAAAATAATTGTGTGCCTCATGGCTGCACCAAAATAGGTCCAGTTCAGCATGAAAACAACAACTTATAGGCATGCCAGTCAGCAATTCTGTAACATACTAACGGTAAAATAAATGTTACTTTCAGAATTTACTTCCTACAAACAAACAAGCAATCATAACCCTACATTCTTAGGGTTCATTTTATCTTTTCAGGATACACTCCCCTTTGTGAAGCTGTATGGCAAAAGTATGCTGTGGGTGTAGAACTTTTACTGTTGTCTGGTGCTAGGATCACACACTCACATAGGCTTTTACATAATGCGATAATACAACGACAGGTATGTCCACCATTACCCTAAGGAATAGCTAATATTCCTAAATAGTTCCAGGCCAGCATGCAAAGCGGGCATTATACATGTTGCCCAAGATTCCAGATCTTTCAGGCATTATTTACCGTCTACGTATTTTCAAAGTAAATACTCTTCCTATAAAATCCCACACATTTTTTTGATAACAAAATAAGTAATTCCTGGGGATTTCGGAATCTTGCTCTACTACTTACATACAACTGGTAATTGTCGCTTAAAAATACACCGTTAAATTTTAATCGTTTTTATCCTGTGGAGGGTCGATCCGGTACAACACTATCGTTTTGTAAAGATAAAATAATAAAATGAAGTTTTTTTTTTTCTAAAACTCGAATTAATATACGCATGTACAAAATTAATTTCTTTAGGTAAACGAGCTAATGACCTTGTAGGTAGTTGTCGGTCATTGCGTACTAACTACCTACAGGTCATTGAACACGCCCAGCTGACGTTTACTAAGAGAAATTAATTTCGTACATGCGTAAATTAATTTGTGTTTAAAAAAAAGTACTTTGTTTTATAATTTTACTTAATTTACAAATCGATTGTGTTTCATGTACCGAATCGACCCTCCACGGGATTAAAACGATCAAAATATAACGGTGTATAATCGAAGGCTAAAAACTCACGAAGCGCTTTTCGCCTGCGTCCACCGCGGTTGCGGATCCGCAGCTTCTGTAGAATGCTATGTAAAAAATGAAAACACATTTCACGACTCGTTTTACGTCTGCGGTGTGCGCCCTTGTTTGCGGCTCCCGCTACACCGGCTGGCAACTGGTAGAATTGCGCGGGCCGTGGTAACCCGCAGAATGCGGGCGCCCGCACGCTCTGCAATCGATTGTCGCCCGCAATGGCCGCGGGGGTACAGAAATCCACGCAGGGGTACAAATCCGATAGTTAGTGGGTGCACCCAGAACTTCTTAAGCATTATTTTTTTAAATTCTTCTGTGAAGTAAGTATAATGCAACAGCTCGTGTCCGTGGCGATTTAGAGCTTAACTGATAATCAACTGCTCGTCTTGCGATAATCGCGCGCTAAGTTTGCGACCGATATTCGCAACTGCGTTGGCTGCGTAAACGTACAAAATTACGGTCTCGTGAGTTTAAAAATAAATAAAAGAGCAGTTCTTGTACCGCAGCGACCGCGGGTGAAAACCGCTTTGTGAGTTCCTTAGGCTAAAGGGTCTATTACACCACTCGATATTCAGACCGGTTTCGTGTCGCGTAGTGTAATAAGGGTCAGACTGTCCTACTCGGAAGTAAACTTTAAGACAGTCTGTGTAACTTGTACGGAATATCGAGTGGTGTAATAGACGCTTTAGTGGTCTTTTTGGGAGTAATCATCATGTAGTTTCTTATCAGTCTAATGTTTCAAAATTGAATGTGTTTTGTGGTAAAACTGATTTGCCAGCGCGTAAATGATGTTTTGTTTTGCTTATTTGACTCCATTCAAATATGCAAAACAAAAAAACAGATATTTACCTACTTGATTTCCGTTTTGCTTACAAATAGTGTCTCCATCTAAACTGATTAATGTGACGCTTTGTTATCATTTATAGGCGGAAATCGTGGAAATGCTCACTGCTTACGGTGCAGGCATAAACCTTTATAACGACAACGGTGATACACCATTGATTTTGGCGGCCAGACTATCGCAGCCCGCGATAGCAAAAATATTATTATGTAAAGGTAGGAAATTACAACCCAATGGACACAAACTCTCATTATATTCTCGTATTTTCGAAACCCCTTTTAGTGCTCGATTACGGAGACGCGGCGCGTTGCACGGCGCGTCGTGCGGTACGTCATACATTGCCTTAGGTTTGTGTTTGCGCGGGCGATGACGCGGCCCGCTGCTGCAATGTACGACACGCCAAACGCGCCGCGTCTCCGTAAACACGGCCGTACTGTCGCTGAGATTTTTAATTTGCCTGCTTATTTTGCCTTGATAAATTCTGTTACAGGAGCGAATTCTAACTTGTGCAACAGTATAACTGGTGCTAATGCGTTGCACATCGCCGTTGAAAGTGTTGCTGACCATGAAGATTTTGAGGAATTGTTGAAATGTTTAATAGACCATAAGATTGATTTAAATGCCACAGCTTTGACTGGAGATACTGCGTTAAACAGGGCTCTGTTGTTACACAAGTAAGTACATAATTTTACTGTCTACTAGCTTCTGCCAGCGCGTGAAGGTCAGTTTCTCAATACAAACTTAAAACGCCCGTTTTACCCCCTTAGGGGTAGAGTTTCTTAAAATCTGTTCTAAGCGGATGTCTACACTAGGGCTTTCAAATACCGGATTTTTTTCAATAGCGGTATTTGTATGAATACCGGTATTAATACCGTGATCACGGCATTGAACACAAGCTCAATTACGACATTAATGAAACCAGTAAAATACGTATTTTTTTATTTTCAAATCCGACTTTATTACAGTTACTTTATGAAAATAACCGATTTTCTAAAATAAAGAGGTTCTCAAGTCGTCTAAATGATTTTTTATAATACAATTTCATAACATACGAATAACATTACACTAGTACGCTCTGAAGGGGTACCGAAGATGTGTAAAGTTCACCTTAGTCTATCCTCAATACACTAATTATATTCAAATTTTATGGTTATCAATTCGCGCATAACTTTTTTAAGGACTAATTTTGTTCTGGTTTAAGTTATAACAACGTAATAATCCTTTAGATAATTCAAGTAACTATGGATATTTTGTCAATCCCCTTAAGTAACTTACCATGGTCGCCATTTAATTTTAGCTGAGGGGAACTAAACGTGAAAAATTAAAAGCTTTTTAGAAAAAATACAAAATACGACTTAAAAAAAAAAACGAAAGCTAACAATTGTACAACAACTTTCGAAAGTCGATGTCAAAAAACGAAAAAGAAAAAACAGAAAAACGTTAATTTGCGATTTTTTGTTTGTTTTATTATAACAATTTAGCATATACAGTTTAATTTCGGGAATCGCCTTAAGAGGCGCAAAAGGTCTTTTTGGGCTGGGACTTCTTCCACTCTAGGGTGGAGCAAGCGTGTCAGACATTTACTGACTAAAACCAACCTATATTTCTTCCGCTCCCTTCTAGGATCGCAGGTTTTCTATTGGAAATTCCCTCCGGACCATGGCCTGAACCAGGCTTCCGATCGCCTTCACGAAGATATGGTTGTGCTACACCCAAACGGGGCGTACCTATACCGTATGCTTCACCATGTTCTCCGGGTGATACTATAAATAACACATGGGCGTTTCTTTCGCTTGAATTCAAAACAAGAACCTGCCAAACTCACCATACCCGGTGAGAATCTGTGTAATATGGCCCCTCTCCAGTCACTTTTCATAGAGGAGACTTATCACCGCGATTGTGGCGTACTCAGCGCGAAAAGGAGAGCCTGAGAATAGGTACTTGCGCGTGCAAAAATAAGTGTGAGAGTAACATCACATCGTAAATTATAACACATAATTCTTTTTCCTACTACTTATTACAATAAATCGCAATAAAATATACTAATGTTTGCAATACCGTAATCACGGTATTAGATCGTCAATACCGTGATTAAAAAAAGACTAAAATACGGCGTTAAATTTTAGTCGTTTTAATCCCGCGGGGGGTCGATTCGGTACATGGAATACTATCGGTATTACGGGATCCCGGAATACCTGTATTGAAAGCCCTAGTCTACACCCTATAAGGAACCTACCTACCAAATTTTAAATTTGTAGGCGTTATAGTTTCTTAGATTTATTTCGAATTTATATATATATATATATATCGATTAGTTTCTGCCAGCGCCTTCGCCCGCGTAAAAGTCGGTTTACCCCCGTAGGGATAGAGTTTAAAATCCGTTATTATCGTACGTCTACACCCATCAGGAGCCTACGTGCCTTGTTGGTATTATAATTTCTGAGATTTCTTGATTAATCAGTGAGTGGTATTTCGCTATTATATTTATACTAGCTTTTGCCCGCGACGTCGCTCACGCTCTACTCTATAACAATAAATGAGCAGGTTTTAGATTTTTTTATTTAACGGAATAAAAATTATGACCTATAATATATTATATCCTATGTCTGTCTCCTGGTTCTAAGCTACCTTCCCACCAATTTTCAGTCAAATCGGTTTAGCCGTTCTTGAGTTATAAATAGTGCAACTAACACGACTTTCTTTTATACATATAGATTATGGCAGATAAATTTGCCATAATCTGCTATTTCTTTCTTTCCCTCCTGGACTACGGTTTTACTGACTCTTTGAGGCTCGAGGATGTCCGTTCTCTCATGCATTCGGCCGTCTTCTTCAAGCGTTACTGTTTAACAGAAGGCGACCGCATCCCATTCTCTCGAACTGGGGAAGACAGGAAATTTTCTTAGATATTAGCAATGTTTTCCACACTTGTTAATTTACGAGGACATCCTCGTAAATTAACAATCTTAATATCTTTCCTTTACGATACTCCAAAAATAGTTTTTTTTTTAATATGTTTAGATATTCTTGTTTTTGTAAAGTACATTCATGTATGCTTTTTGTTTCAGAGATCACGCTGCAGTTCTACTGATTCGCTATGGAGCAAACGTAAACACTTGCGATTTACACTCGTGTGGTCTAGACAACCTGTCCATAGCTAGCAGACGACGATCGTGCAGTTTAGCGTCGATGTTACTCAAGGCGGGACACTACGTCTCGGTTACCAACCAAGGCACTTCTGTTCCTAAGCCAGGCTGTACTGCGTATTGGTTACATCATGCCTGCAAACAACCACTTAGTCTCTCTGATCTCTGTAGAATAAAAATTAGATGCATAAGCGCCAGTACGGGTAAGACATTGTATCGCTTCATAGCATCTCTTCCTCTACCAAAGAGCTTAAAAGGATACCTTATGATGGAAGACGAAGGTCTGTATTAATTCGTTATGTGATTCGGTAAAGTCTGGGCTATCAAGAAATACAAATATGTATCTATATGCATTTTTATTTAGTAAAATTACACAGTAGTACAAAGGTGTACTTAGGGTAAAATATAAAATATTTGTTGATTAGAGTATCTATACTTAAGTGACAATATGTTTGTCCATAAAAATCTTCAAAATGAGTTGAGTTGTTAAACACCTTACAGTAAAGAATAATCCTCATTTCATGTTTGTAATTACATTATCTGTTCTTTTAATGGAGAATGAGCAGACGTGAGTAATTATATAGACATTTATATTTTCTTGAGAGCTAAATGGTTTTGTATTATGTTAAAATCAAGAAGGTACAAGTTATTTATATTTAGTTGTAGACAGTTTAATGTTGATTATTTATATTTGTTATCAAATGTGTGATAAGGGCGATTTAATTTATTGACGAAAAGGACCACTCGTTCTCCTTGTATTTTGTAAACAATGTCCAAGTAATGTGAATTGGTTGCAATAAGAATCTAGTCTTAAACTAATTGATACATGTATTATTAATACGATTAGTAATTAAAATAAATGATATGAATTCAGATATAATAATACATAGACTAAAGCAACATCAGATTGCCTTTAAGCCTACTTACACAGGGTGAGTAAATTATAATGTACCTACCTATTCTGTTGGAAATACACAGTACATATGAAAAAAATAAGACTTTTAATCATAATACCCACACTCATGCAAAATCTTATGTGTCTTTATTAAATTTGTATTTGTTTAAAAGGTATATAATTTTAATTTAAAATATGTAATTATGAATACCAAAGCCATCTGGCCGCAAGCAATTCTCAATCATCATAAAAAAAGTAGGTAGGTTCAACATTACAATACAATATTGAAGACTTTTGAATTTTCAATTGAAAACTATTTTTAAACCCAGATTATGTGATGGTAACATACCCACCTACTACAATAATAACATTGGCCGTACAATAATAACACACTGTGAAACACTATGCTTAATCCATAGAGTTTTTATATCTAACACATAATATTACATGAGACGGAAAATTGTGATTAGTGACTAAATAATTACAGAATATTAGGTGTTAAACATACAACAATAATAATATATTATTTCTCTTAAAGTTATCACCTATAATGACAATAATTACTTTTTTATTTAAATCATAACATAATCTCTCACTTTATTTGATAAAATAAAAGCAAAAAAAAATGGGAATGTTAACATGCAATAAACATTTCTAGAAATAATAATAATAATAACAGCATTAAAAGATATAGCACATTAACAAACCAATATACATAAGGTTACACTATTTTGCAGATTGAATCAATCAAATAAAACAGCTTCAATAAATACTTAACAATAGCAAGGAAAACTAAATGCAAAATAAAGCCAACTAGAAATACCATAAGCTAGCATATATGTGCACAGTAACTTGTTAATACACATCAATGAGTAATTTACATAATTTTATGTCATAATTATATGACATTAGCAGAATAGTCTACATCAGGCCAGTTGCCTAAGAGGATTTTTTTAGTATTTTCTTGCATATCTCTGGTTGGACTTAATTCAGTCCTATGGGCTTGACATATTATCACAAGGACAATGACCTCTAATGTCCTTCATAGTGTTCAGTTTAGGGTATGTCTTCATCAAGAAATTAAGTAAATCATTGTGTTTGTTTTCAACAGCTTTATGCAGAGCTGTTTGCCCATCAGCATCTTGGGCATCAACACATGCTCCTGAGTTAATGAGAAATTTTATTGTTTCAATTTTTCCTAAAAACAGCATTCAAAGATAAGTGATAACTTCTAAATAGTCTATTAATATATATACAAGAAACCATTTAATGCTTTCTTATCTCAAAATGTGATTATGTATTTACGAGCAGTTCTCTCAAGTGATTGGTAAGAGTGAGATGGAACAATAAGCAATAAAAAGTAGTTCTATTAGTATTGAGCTTAATTGTGTTATTTGCTTTTGATGAGATATGGAAATACGTTGAATACTTTTGTGTAATTATATAATTCTAATTTGATGTTGGTGATTACCTGCCGCAGCAGCTTTGAGTAAAGGTGTAGCTTGCCCACTATTGGTCTTAGCATCAATCAATGCCCCATTTTGTAATAATATCTTACAAATATCCACATGTCCTCTACGTGCAGCATAGTGTAATGGTGTGTATCCAGAATTATCTGGTATGTTCACAATTTCTTTGGCATTTCCTGCCTTACCAATCAAATATCTGGTTCTTTCTTCATCACCATAGAAGGCTGTAATGATAAAAAATAAAAATTAATATTTTTGACACCAGTATATCTGCATTGTTTGTATGTTTAATTTTATTTGGCACACCAATTGATAAGTGAGTAGTTAATCTTATCAAGAAACACTTCAAAATATGAGATATTAACACTAGAAGGGTCGGGCATCATACTATACCTTCAAAGACCGCAGCGGTCAATTTGACGGTACTAGAAATTCAGTCATATATTGCATTAAAATAAAATAAAAGTAATATCAATTTATTTTTTATTAATAATAAACAATTTTAGCACTTAAACTGAGTAACATTTGTAGCAAGTAATAGTTTTTTTTAAATCTTTTATACATTTTCCACAAACAGCTTTTTTTACAGATTGTGCATTTTCACACGTTTTTTTTTTTTACAGTTATGATTTACTTGACATTGCCGCCTCTTATTGTTTGTAGTACATCGTTCACTTGTTTCAGAATTAGTTTCTTGTCTTTGAGTAGTTTTCTTTTTCACATACTCGGCACGTAGATCGCTCACTAGTTGAAGGATAAAATCATGCCGAGAAATTTTTATCCCTGTGACTTTTTGGTATTGAATCCACGAGTTTATAGCTGCTAAATCAAGTATGTTGTAAAAAACGTGAAGAGGCCATCTCCGATTTCTAGCTCTCACAGTGTACTTGCGTGCCATTTGATCGATAATGTCTACACCAAATTTTGTTTCATTATAAAATTCAATTGTCTCAGGTAGTTTTTTTTTATCAGTACCTATTCTCACGTTGGGGTGCAGAGTACTCAAAATAATAACATTTTTTCCTGGTTTTCCTTGATAGACAGTAAGGGTTGTATCGGTCTCAGTTTTCATTATAAAAGTTTCATACCTTGTAGTACGAATACCTCTACAAATCGGCGGTACTTCTCGTCTTGCACGCCGCATTGTTCCAACAATGCTAGTCTTTTCGACCATTAGTTTTTTAGCCAAATTTAGAGACGTGAAAAAGTTGTCAGTGGTAACGTTTCGGCCCTTTTTGAAATAGGGTTTTACCAGTTTCAAAACCACATATTCGGGTAATGAAATATCGTTTGAACGGTTCTCGTCTTTTCCTAAATATGGAAATCCTCCACATAGGTACTTACTTTCGACATCCACAAGCAGCCAAAACTTTATACCAAATTTATCGGGTTTGTTTGCAATATATTGTAAAAACGGACAGCGAGTTTTTGATGGAAATTACTGCTCATCAACTGTCAAATTTTCTCCAGGAATCTAACACATTTGACAATTATCTATAAATTTGTTCCATATATCCGAAATCATTGCAAATTTGTCATTAGCTAAGCGAGCAGAACGCGTGCTTCTCAAATCAAAACGTAAGTATTTCATGATCTCCTTGAATCTATTTTTGCTCAGAGTATTTTTGAAACCGGGTGGTCCCCAATCTTGCGACCACAAAATATCTAAATCTAGGTGGCTCATATTATAGGCTCCACGAGCATAAATCAAAGCAATAAATGCATCTAGTTCGTCTAGGGATAAGTCCCAAGTGTCATCTTGACTTTTGTCATGTGTTTCCTTTTCAGTAAAAATCGTTGTTTACTATTCTTATCGTTGCCTTTATATGCCGTCACATTGACGGTGTGCGGTCTTAGTAGGTATTTGTAAAGGAATCTCATATACGACATATAGTCTATTTTTTTTTTATATATGTTTAGCCTTACAATAGCAAATTAGGAAAAGTCATAAAATATGAAAAGAAAAAAAAATGTAGTTTGTAAAATAATTAAGAATGAAATCGCCGTGCGGTCAAATTGACCGCCTTGGTCTTTCTAGTGTTAACATGATTGAACATAACACCTGTTAAAGTAGCAATTTGTACATAGCAATAAATATAAAATTATAACTAATTACCTGCATACCACAAGCCCCTCTCCCAATCCATTTCAGATAATGTCTGGCTAACAGATGCGTTAGCATGAGTGCAGTTTGAGTGGTCACAATGATGTCCGTGCTCCATATTTCTTATAATAATAGGATATTATGAAGAATAGTAGTGATTAGGTTTATCTTGCTTTAAATAATGCGCTGAAGAGTCCAAGTGATCTCCGTCTCACCAGTGCTTGAAACTATCTTGTATCCAAGCTGGCTCAATGAGTTAAGTGTATCAAGAACATTTGACTTGATTGAAACTCCATTCACAACTACACCTGACCCTGGAAACTTTTTAGAAAGAGCTCTTTTCTCCTCATCCCCCAGGCCAAAAACAGAGCAATCATTTGCATGCACAGACCCCTTAATAGCAATATACACAACACTGTCTTCTTCAGTTAAAGGTATTGACGCCAAGTTGCATGGAGACAGGGTCTGGCTGCCTGTTGTGTCCATAGTATAAAATAAATTGAACTAATCAAGATATATTTTCAATAAGATGATTCTGGCTTACACTTCGTCGTCTTTTGTCTGATGTTGGTAGTTGCCCAAATGCATAGCCTCCTTGCTAAAATTGTTGATGTTATCTTGCTCCACAATTATTGAGGGTTCTGGTTCTGAAAATTCCTTTCTCATAGTCCACATATACTCATTATAATCTTGTTTAACAGCTGTAGAGCTAGACGCGACAACCTTGTAACCCAACACCTGTAATGTTATTGATTCAATTAGCGTTGTGACAATATGACTCATAACTACGAAACTGCATTCAATTAGCTGTTATGCAATAACAGAAGCAAAGGAAACGATTGAAGTCACATACCTCAAGTGCGCTCAGAATAACACAAGGATGTTGTAAATAAACAATAGTGGATTCGTCGCAGTAGCCGCCACATGCGAACCTCTTGAGCTGTTCTATTTCGCCAGCTAAATACAAACAAAAGCAAGTTTTCAGTATAATGACATAAACAGACAAATATTGAATAGTAAATAAAATGAGAAGAGGACTGTGCTTAAATCTAGTTAGTTCTTATTTCTTTCCCGATTCTCATTTTACTTTCGTAATTTGTCAACATCTATCTACCTTTCAAGCCGGATACCAAAACGCGCCAAGGGTTTTTATGTCCATAAGATGCTAGATTACCTCTAATCAGAATGTAGGGCATTGATAACGGATTATATTTCACTTATCTCGTATACTGTTACAGTACAAAATTAATAAAAATTTTCGATTACTTACGTCTGAACTCAAACACAAATTGCGTAGTATCACGATGCAATCGCGTCGCGAGTAACAACACTGTGCAAATAAAATTACAAAACTGGTATGTTTATCATTAGTACAGGACAGCAATACAGATTTTGAAACAAGAGTAAAAAGGATCGAGAAATTATAATGTTGATGCTATGTATCTGAAAAAAGTAATGACGTGTATTGTATTTGATTAGAGTGTGACCATCACAATCTACCATTTTCTACTAATATCTGGAATCTGTTTTTGACAGCTACGCGGCGGCTGCTCTGCGTTTTAGGCGCTTAATAATTAAATGTGAATGTAATGAATTACATCAAGTACTGCAGTCCAAGGATATGTGTGTGATGCGCGCAAAAAATGGATAAACAGGATAATATCATGCAGCGTCATCTGTAGTAAATTATTGGTTAAATAAATGTTGACATTTTGTTGAGTTCGACAAGCGAGGTCCAATCCAAACAACAAACCTCAACACACCCTCTCGGTCCTGGGAGAGCACACCCTTTAAACTTTGACGTATCTACTAAGTGCGCTTTTTGGGCTTTATTAATGGTGTTACGAGTTTAATTTTCAATGTTTTCAAATCCTCGACAAACCATCTCTTTAAATGTGTGCTGTAAATACCTACTGTGTTTGTTTAGTCTAGTAGCAGTAAATCTATTTATATAAAAGCGTAATACCACTCACTGATTAATCACGAAATCTCAAAAACTATAACACCTACAAACTTGCAGATAGGTTCCTTATATAGTGTAGACATCCGCTAAGAACGGATTTTACGAAACTCCACCCAACCCGAGGTTTCCGGCGGGATCTCATGGTGAAATGGCGAGAGCGATTGTCGCAACCCAGTGCTGGGCACGCCACGATTGAGGCGGTAAGGCCCGTCTTTGAGGCGTAGCTCAAAAGGCCTCACGGCGTCGTGACCTTCCGCATGGCGCAGGTACTAACTGAAAATGGCAAGTTCAGGACGTACCTGTACTAGATCCCTGCGGAGATGACGCCCGGTCGTCGCCACTGTGTGGACCACCCGGAGGACACGGTGGAGCATAATACGGTAGAGGTGCCCCGCTTGGGAAGAGCATCGTTGTGTCCTCGTGGGGCGATCGGTAGCGAAGATCTCTCACTCATGTCCTTGGTTCAGGCCATGGTCCGGAGCGAGGAGGAGTGGCAGGCGATCGCCTCCTTCTGCGAAGCAGTAATGCTAGCAAAGGAGGAGGCCGAACACATCAGGCAACGGCGTTCACGCCGCAGCCGCCGCCGTAACTCTGATCCCAATTTCCGGCCACCCTAGGCGCGGGCTTGCTGACGGCGGGCAATGGTTCGCTGGCTGTCCGTTTGTCCGGTAACAGACCGGACCGAGCCCAAGTTGTTTACGGCGCGCACTGTTCCCGCACGCCTCAAGGAGTTATCAGCAAACTGTAGGGGCTCAGTAGGGTCGAGGCGCCTAGTCTGGGACTCTGGAGAGGTATGAAAATACATACTATTGCCCTGGAACCAAGGCAGGGAAGGAACAGGGTAGGTTTTTAGTCAGTACGAGTGTGACACTATTTCCCGCTCCGCCCAAGGGCAGGATTTGTCACTAGATGATTTTACCTTCCATAAAAAAAACCCAACCCGAGGTACATTTTCATATAACCGCTATTATTATACATTTTTCTCTAGATAGGTATTTTGGATACACAAATATCTTGTGGATATTATCTAGCTCCTATATAAACCAAACATAAATTTGTGTAAAACTAATCCAATAAAAACCTCCGAAAATCAGCTATTTATGTTAACTTTGGTCCTCTCATAATGTACCTACCTACTCTTAAATGGATAACAATAAGAGAAGATTTTTTTCTATTTTTTATTTCATCAGCATCTTCCTGCCCTTATACCGATTTATTTGGGGTCGGTGCAACACGTTTTTTTCTTCCATTCTCTCCTGTCACTCGTCACGCTATCATTAACTCCCTTTTCTTTCATATCACTCCTCACACAATCCATCCATCTCTTCTTTGGCCTCCCTCTCCCTCTCCATCCATCCACATGTAAACTCATAACTCTTTTAGTAACATGCGTTTCATCCCTCCTCTTCACATGACCATACCAACACAAACGATTTCCTTTCAACTTTTCAGTCACTGGCGCCACTTTCAAACTTCAATTAATATACTCATTTCTCACTTTATCCATTCTCGTTACACCACACATCCATCTCAACATTCTCATCTCCGCTACGTGCAATCTTTTTTCTTCCGTCTATTTCAAAGCCCAACATTCTGATCCACACAGTATGACAGGCCTTATCACGGACTTGTAGATTTTACCCTTCAACTTGAGGGGCATCCGTGGGTCACAAGTTGTTCCCGTGACCTGTCGCCATTTCATCCATCCTGCGTTGATCCGAATATGTGTTACGTCTCGGTCTACCTCACCATCCCCTTGGATGAGCGACCCGAGGTACCGAAAGTCGGAGCAGATCGGTATGGGCGTTCCGGCGAGAGCTAAAGGCACTGGATTGGAGAGACCGCCGAAATCGCAGAACAAGTATTCCGTTTTCATTCTACTTAATTTCAGGCCAAGACTCTGTAGTCTGTGCAACCACACCTCCAATCTGTTCTGGACCTCTAGGCCACTTTCGGCAACTAGCACAATGTCATCGGCAAACTGCATACACCAGGGAGCCTCTTCCTGAATGTCCGACGTCAGAGCGTCCATTATCATCAGGAAGAGAAAAAATAGAAATAATAAAAAATAGAAAAAAAATCTTCTCTAAAAGCCTTGCATAAATCGAAAGTCTAAACGACGAAAATTTTTACAACAACCTCTAAGGGTTTACAAAAAACACGTATTATTTTCTTGGAAAAGTTTTGTCAAATATTCGAGTAAATCACGGAATTACCGAATGCCAACAGAATTTTCCGGTATTATCTCTCTCTTTTCGCGTTGCTTTTTCATCAAAATCACCTTGGATTGATTTAGATGAAGCAACAAGCTTTTAAACCATGCTCTACGTTGACGATAGCCGAGTGGGGAAGGGCCACCTTAAAGGTTTTTTTTTCTTTATTTATTTTGGGGTTAGCCTTAAAGGGTTAAAACGGTGTTTGGAACCGACGCGGGCGAACTTGCTAAAAATACATCTAGAAATTCATCGACGCCCGATTGGATTGGCTGATAGGCATCAAGTGTGCAGCCTAACGCTCTTTCAACGTGTAAGAATTTACAATGTAAATTCTCTTGATTTGAGCAATAATTAACACATCTTTGTTGGGTTTGTGAATAGTAGTTTGGGGATAATGGCATGTTGAGGAAAATGATCTTGTGACTCCAAAACAGAATGTGTATATATATATTTTTTTTATGTGTGGCCTCTCGCAGGTCAACCTATGAGGTTGTCGGCTGCTTAACCGGACTTGCCTGTGGCAGCCTCGATTCAAGAATCAAAGCCTCCAGCCAGGGAAAGTGTGTATATTTGTACCCAGCACCTCCTTATATATAGATTTACATTACGGACTAAGAACTTATCCAACAGGAAAACACCTAGCTTAATATCTACAAAACTCTTAACCAATAATGAAATACTGCGTTTGTATAGAAATGTCCTGCTAAAACTAATTGACCACTTATAACACTACACTGCGTCTTTGTGCGTTACTTTAATACTAATGTCCAATGACTTCACTATACACTGTTCCCACTTTCTGTGGTGCTATTCTCTAAGAAAACGTAGCGCTGCCTCAACGACTAACACCCAAATAGTATACATTGGATTGTCAACCTAATAAACCTATACATTGGATGTTAATTCAATGTATCCTATTTGGATGTTCGTCGTTGCGGCAGCGCTGTGTTTTCTTAGAGAATAGCACCACTGGTGGCATTACTATTGTCCAATCACAGCGCCGGTCACTGGTGTAGTAAACGTAACTAGCGAGGCGACGCGCGCGCAAGTCCAATCGTGTGCGTCAGAATGGCCGGTCAACAGTCGTATTTAGCTTTGAAACTGTGCTTGAAAATTGCTTTTCGATTGCTTATATTTGCTTATCATAATAAGAGAATTGCTTATTTCATAATTTGAAAGAATACAAACAAACATTTAAGGTTGAACATTAAAGGTGACCGGACATTCTGACGTCAGAATGGCCGGTTAACCTCTGTAGAGCAGTAACTATGTGGAATTACTGAAATATTTAAGGGCTAAAAATTGCTTATAAATTCCTTGTTACACAAATCATAAACACAATTTTTTTCACACGTCACTCACGTTGCTCCAATATTTTTAACAGGCGCAGGGGCTTTTAAGCTTGATGTCGTAGTTAGCTTGTAGAAAGAATAAATAGGCTCTACACTTATAAATTGTGAAATAAGCAATTTATAAGAAATTTTTAGACCTTAAATATTTCAGTAATTCCACATAGTTACTGCTGTACAGTTGACCGGCCATTCTGACGTCAGAATGGCCGGTCAACCTTAAATGTTTAAATTTTTTTAATTTATGAAATAAGCAATTCTCTTATATTTTTAATTTCAGTTCCTGTGAATTGTTATATATTGTCATGTTTCGGTGTACAATAAAGTTTATTCTATTCTATTATATTCTCGACGAGTCCCAGAGAAGAAACAGAATATCAAAATCTATTTTACCAAGCCGCACTGGGTCCACGTAGATTAGTTAGATTACGGTCCATTCCTTCCCGTTGAGAGGAGGCTGATCATCCTAAAGACTAATTCTTTTGTTTATCAATCAAGAGCAGTGGTGGCCAAGTGGTAACGGCACCGACTTACGAGTTGTAGGTCACGGGTTCAAGCCCCGCCAGGCGCATTACTTTGTGTAATTTATATTTCATCACCACTGCTCTCAAAACGTTGAAGGAAAACATCGTGAGGAAACCGGCATGTCCTAGAATCAAAAATTCGAAGACATGTGACATCCACCAATCCGCACTGGGCTCGCGTGGTGGATTACCCATTCCCTCTCCTAGAGAGGAGGTCTGAGTCCCAGCAGTGGGAATATTATAAGGCTGATGCTGAGGACTGTAGACTGATGCTATGTTATGCTATCAATCAAAATAGAAAAATACGAGTATCTACCGTACCTACTGAAGTTTTTCTAACAGTCAATTTTTCAATAGACCGATATCTTTTTTTTGATCGGCTTGACATAAAATACTCGTATTTTCTATATAGAAGCTGTTTTAACCGACTTCGAAAAGGAGGAAGTTCTATGTTCGGCTGTAAGTATTTTTTTTTATTTATGTCTCGGTCAATTGTAGGCCGATTTTGAAAATTTTTGTTTTGGTTGAAAGATTATACTCCCGAATTGGTCATATAGAAATATTTTTTGATCTGATGATGAACTTCGAAAGTATAGAACTGAAATCTTCAAAAAATCATAGCAGGACTGTCGTAACGAGTTAAATTGCTTTGTTCATACGTCTAATCGGCGACTGACTGAAGAAAGAAGAATTGATCTGATGATGAAGCCGGAAAATAGGTAACAACCGGAATTCTGTAATAAATCAACGTATCCTATCCGTGTTTGGTATTATTAGAATTGTCATGATGATTATTTTTATGATGGAACCGAATGGCGGAAGGTATCTATTTAAGTTTGACTTTTTACAAAAAAAAATACTACTACAAGGATTTTTTTAGCCAACCCACCCGCGATATATTATTTAATACATTAAATTTGATATAAAATACTTTTTATCCAATAAACAGCTCGGTGAAGGTCGTTCTTAATCGTATCCTCTACTAATAAGAACTTATACTTATAAGAACATATACTAGGAGCTCAATCAGATAATAATCTGCAGATTAACAAGTTAATCTGCACTCTAACTGATTTACGCACATTAGCGGTAAGATCATAGCTTGTGCTACGCCGTAGACTTGTAGCACCGTAGCAGGGGTTACGGACTTACTGCAATAAATTTTCCAATACACTTACTTGAAAGCTGCCTCTTATCGCACTACGATTAGGTTAGATATACCGATAAGCCGAAGCTGCGGTGGTGAGCGTTGAAACCATCTGCGACAATAAGCTTGCGTGGGACCGCTCAAACCCCGCAACGCCGGAGCCGTGACAGAAGACCTTCCATGGTGGTATAATGAAGGTTCGGAAACATAATACTTCGAACAAATGTTATTTCGGCTGAGTGTAACATCGGTCAAAACTTTTTCGATCAAATGAAACGTTGGAGTAACGAAAAAAATCGAATTGAGAAGACTGATAAAGTGGCAGACGTGACTTCGATGAAATAAAAAAAAAAACGTAACGATTTTTTTTTTGTGGTAGGTAAAATCATCCAATGACAAATGCCGCCCTTGGGTGGGGCGGGAAATACTGTCAGACTCTTGGTGACTAAAAACCTACCTTGTTCCTTCCTTGCTTTGGATCCGGGGCCCTGGTATGCATTTTCATACCTCCCCAAAGCCCCAGACTGGGCCTCGACCCTACTGGGCCCCTACAGTTTGCTGACAACTCCTTGAGGCGCGCGGGAACAGTGCGCGCCGTAAACGTCTTGGACTCGGTCCGGTCTGTTACCGGACAAACGGACAGCGAGCTACCCATTGCCCGCCGTCCGCAAGCCCGCGCCTACGGTGGCCGGAAATTTGAATCGGAATTATGGCGGCAGCTGCGGCGTGAGCGCCGTTGCCTGATGCGGTCGGCCTCCTCCTTTGCTAGCATTACTGCTTCGCAGAAGGAGGCGACCGCCTGCCACTCCTCCTCGCTCCAGAGCATGGCCTGAACCAAGCCCCGGCGCGAGAGATCATTGCTACCGGTGGCCCTCATGAGGACACGGCGATGCTCTTCCCAAGCGGGGCACACCTCTACCGTGTGCTCCACCGTGGCCACCGGGCGTAAACGATAATAGTTGAAAAGTTGTAGGTGAAATGAAATTCGGTCAAAAGGTTTTCGAACTTAATGATAGGTAACCTTTTTTATTAAAATTCAATTAGTTATCGTAGTTGTTTATTAGTTAACCTAATATGGTTATTACAGCTTTTAGGTATTTCTTTATTATATTATTACTTTTTGGAGGTATGCGGAACAGACAGTAAAGTCCCACATACGTTGAAAAGGGAGGATACTCCGACCAGACAGGTGTAATGTCTGGTGGGCTACTGCCCGATACATGATTTCGGGCTGTTCTATATGTTCAAATCACGCGGAGAATGTTACTTGCGCGATGCTAGATTAGTTTATTCGTGACGACATAGATGTCCCTACAACTTTGTTTAGACTATAATATAAAAAATAGTCTTAATATTTTTTTACGGTTAACTATTGAAGATTGAACTTTTATGTAAATGTTTGTCAAAGTTGTACATTTTGTCAAATATCATTTAAAGCGCTCATCGCGGTCATTTTTAGCGTTAGCTATTTATCACGGTAAATACAATCAAGGCGTGAATTTAAGCATAAAATGGTGAAACGACATGTCTCGAATTTCGGAAAATTGTTGAACAAAGGTTGAACCTTGAAGGCGACAAGATATTGCGTGTTGTTTTATAACCTGTTGTAAACAAGAGCTGCGGTACAGTCGACAAAGGAGTTTGGTTTCAATACAAGAATAAACAAGTGCTTATTTGTATTACGGAAGCCTTGTTTATTGGCCTTGCTTGCCTATTACATAATGCTACAATTAAATTGGACGAGACAAGTCAAAGATTTAAGTATTCGTCGCAAGTCTCCTAATTACATTCCTATGTAGTAATAACATTCTCAGCTGGATTTTTCCAAGTTTGTGTCAGATTCAGTTAATCCACATTTTGTCCAGTTGTGTAACTAGTATAGACACCTGAGATAAAAAACTACACCAATTTTATAATACAACAACAATATCCTCTAAGAATCAATTTGGGAATAATTAAAACAGTCACTGAACTTCTCTCTCCTCTTCTCTTTTCTTCTCGAGTATATTCCACATAATAAAGAGTACTTAATTATTATATTAATATTTACTCTTTATTATATAATAGATAGCTTTATTATAAATAAATAGCTTTCTTTATTTAAGGTTAACCTAAGGTTTTACCTTAAATAAAGAAAGCTATCTATGTATTTGCTCTCGAAAAAATCCTGCCAAAAACTTTGTACTGGGGTTCCATACCTAAGTGGAAAAATGTATAATGAGCCCTTGTGGTTCGTCTTGGTTCGTTGGCTTGTGTGGCTGTCACTATAAGTATGTATATAATATGTCAAAAAGTAAATTTTATGTTTCGAGGTATACTTTCTACTTCATGAACTCAGTGTTTACGCTTGAGCGACAATGATACATCGCACTCGATGATGGTAACTGTGTGTTATGGACAGTAAAGATTTGGACGTCTTGTTACTTAGCTGGATGTTTTTAAAAGAACATTCTAATAGTAAATTATGATACAAGTATGTAATGATGGTGATTAACGTGTCGCGGCTGTATTAAGACCCGAGCCGTGGCGTTTGCTTAAGAGAGCCAAGAACGGTAATAATTAATTACTCACGTGTCTCATACGACGTTTTTCAATACACTTGTGACGAAAAATAATAATTTATCTAACTTTTTGGGGGATGAACTGCTCGCGTCCGTAGGATCTACTTAGTACTGACCACCCTACACGTGTCCCCTGGGTAGTGCTAAACGAGCAGGAAATACGGTGGTAGGCCATAGCATCGGCTGCCGGCTTCAAAGTTACCACCCACCAGACAAAGCCATGCCGCCAAGCGATCCGTCGTGTTCCGGCATGATGTTTGGTGAAGCCGTACGGTGGAAGTTGGGTCTGAGCAGTTGTGTTGCGATGTATAACGGGTATGATGCACCAGCTGTTGTTGCGTCGGACGTTTGATCGTGGAGGGTAGCGGGATCCGAAGCACGGTGCTCCGCTGGCCGACCGCAGGTAGTTGGGGGCCCAAGTAGTGTGCCAGCCACACATGAAAGGCTGCCCCGCCAACTGCGAAAAATCCCAGGGTGGCCCCATCGTGCCGGTTGGCGACCGGATGAGAGGACCCGATGGCGATCCCTGGGGGGGTTCGGGCGTCCCCGCAGTCTCCAGATTAACCTTCCATTGGCGCGGCAACTCTGGTTGTGTTGTTGGGTTTAACATCGCATCACCTCGCTCAACTGCCATCTTCCATCAACCCTATTCACTCCATTAAAAAAATTATGAAAGGTAAAAAGAAAAGTAAGTGTGTACAGCGGATGCACGTCCTCTCCTTCAAAGTGCACCTCTCCAATATTCGAGGACTGCACTCCAATCTCGATGCGGTCCACCACCATCTAGAGACTGACAAGCCACACTTGCTTTTCTTGACGGAGACTCAGATTAGATGTCCGTCAGATGCGGCGTACCTCAACTACCCGGGATACTCATTGGAGCATCATTTTCTGCAGCGTGCCGGGGTCTGTGTGTACGTCCGTAATGACATCTGCTGTCAGCGTCTCCGTCACCTTGAAGACCCAAATTTTTCCACGCTATGGCTGTTGGTGGACACTGGTATGGACAAAATCGTCTATGCCTGTGTCTACCGATCGCACAGCGGTGATCAGGAGACGACTCGAATGTTTGACCAGCTCAGTGAAGCCGCCGATAAGGCTCTGCATCGGCACCCTGATGCGCAGCTTGTTGCTCTGGGGTACTTTAACGCCTGCCACCAAGACTGGCTTTTCCCATACCAGAGGACCGACCACGCTGGAAGAGAAGCGCGAAACTTTGCGGTATCGTTGGGCCTTTCCCAGCTGGTGAAGCAAGCGACCAGGGTGCCTGATGTAGTTGGTCATACTGCCAATTGTCTGGACCTTCTGCTGACCACCGATCCGGACAGATGTATCGTAACAGTTTCTTCACCACTTGGAACATCAGATCACTGTCTGGTGAAGTCTGTATCGTCCTTCTCCCCACCTGACTGTGAGTCTCGCGGTGAACGGCGGATGTGGCGTTACAAGTCAGCAGATTGGGATGAGATGCGGCACTTCTTTGCGTCTTATCCTTGGCAGCAGGTTTGCTTCTCTTCTGAAAATCCGTCGAGCTGTGCAGATGCCGTATCCGATGTTATACGTCAAGCTATGGAGTATTTCATCCCTTATAGCGACGTACCCATCGGTGGCTCAGTTCACCCATGGTTCAACGCCGATTGCATAAAAGCTGAAGAGCTTAAGCATTCGGCGTTTCTCACCTGGGTTGATGCTCGTGACCGCAAAGCTCCGGATCTGAGTTCAAAAAAGAGAGCCTTCAACCAAGCTGCCAAGTCCTACAAAAAGGCACTAAGGAAGGCTCGCTTTGACCGCATTACTCATATTGGCACAAAGCTCTCTGCACAGCCATCCGGTAGCAGAGCTTTTTGGTCCCTTGCCAAGTCGGTCGAAGCGAACTTCTGTCGGCCCACACTGCCTCCGCTGGTTAAGCCTGATGGAACACTGGCTCACACAGCGAGAGAGAAAGCAGGTCTCTTTGCATCTCTCTTCGCCCATAATTCTCGTCTTGACACTTGTGGTGCTACTCCACCGACTCTGCCTTTCTGTGACACCTCGATGCCCGAGATTCGCATAAGGAACAAAGAAGTTCTGAGAGCGCTGTGTCGTCTAGACGTGAATAAAGCTAGTGGACCAGATGGTATTCCAGCGATAGTTCTCAAGGCTTGTGCAGCCGAGTTGTCTCCTGTATTGACTCGCTTGTATCGCCTCTCATTTAGGACTGGCATGGTGCCCAAGTCCTGGAAGCTTGCCAATGTACAACCCGTGCCCAAAAAGGGCAGTCGTGCCGATCCAACCAACTATCGGCCGATTTCGGTAACCTCCATACTCTGCAAGATTATGGAGCGTGTATTGAACTCGCGCCTCATGGCATACCTGGAAGGTAACGATCTCCTCAGTGACCGACAGTACGGGTTTCGCCGCAATCGATCTACTGGGGACCTACTAGTTTATGCCACCCACTTGTGGGGCGAGGCCCTCGAGAGGAATGGGGAAGCGATTGCGGTTTCTCTAGACGTCTCGAAGGCCTTCGACAGGGTATGGCACGCTAGCCTTTTGAGTAAGCTTCCAGCGTACGGCATTTCCCCTGGCCTGATTAGTTGGGTAAAAGACTTCCTGAGTGAACGGTCTCTCCGAGTTGTTGTCGACGGATGCTCATCAGAGGCCATGACGACTAATGCCGGAGTTCCTCAGGGGTCTGTTCTCTCTGCAACTCTCTTCCTCCTGCATATCAACGATCTGCTGATGCCCGGTATCTATGGGTATGCAGATGATAGCACAGTTGTAGATAGATACCTGCCAACTCCTCGGGCTAGTAAAGAGCTAATCCAGTCTGAAAGGGAGGCTATGGTGGAGCGGACGAATGCTTCACTTCAGGCAGTCTCCAAATGGGGCGAAGCCAATCTTGTGGGATTCAACGCCGCCAAAACACAAGCGTGTTTGTTCACCGCCAAAAGGAGCCCGTTCACCTTGGCTCCTGCTTTCCAGAATGTATCCCTGGCGTGCACCGACCGCCTTCAGCTCTTGGGGGTAGAAATTTCCTCAGACCTCAACTTTGGGCGGTTCATTGAGTCCAAAGCCGGGGTAGCTGCTAGGAAACTCGGCGTTCTAGCAAAAGTCCGGCGGTACTTCACACCGGAACAGCTTCTAATCTTATACAAAGCACAAGTCCGTTCGTGTGTGGAGTACTGCAGCCACATATGGGCTGGTGCTGCAAAATGCCACCTAGCGGCTTTGGACTCGGTGGAAAGGCGTGCGAAGAGGCTAATTGGTGATCCAGACTTGGTTAAGTCCAATCTACAAAGCCTCGAGCACAGGCGTAGAGTAGCCAGCCTTTCGGTGTTTTACAGGATGCATTTTGGAGAGTGTGCGCGGGAATTGCATGACTTGATACCGCCATCTCCTTTCTACCATCGAACAACCCGGCGTACGGCGAATATCCACCCTTACGTTGTTGAAACTTCCACGGTCCGGACTAAGCGTTTTGCCTTGTCGTTTATACCGCGTACATCGAGGGACTGGAACAATTTGCCTGCTGCGGTTTTCCCGGCCAATTATAATTTAGGCGTCTTCAAGGCTAGAGTGAATAGGCTCTTAATAAACTAGTGCGCTTTACCATCGACGATTGCATCACTGCTTACCATCAGGTAGGATTGCAGTCAAGTACTAGTTTATACAATATAAAAAAAAAAAAAAAAAAAAAACTATTACTGCTACATAAAAACTATTACATTTATTCATAACATGGTGGTAAAAAATGAAATCCGTTTTCATATGTGCGCGGCGCGACTGCTATTTTTTTTAATTTACTCATAGGTGAGGCTATGGCAATATAGTCTTTTGATCTTATTGCCTAGCTAATTACTTAGTTGTAGCGTGCGTGCGTTGTTTTTGTTGTGTGTTGTGCTGTTGTGTTGTTGTTGTGTGTTGTAACTAGTTCTTGTAGTTGTTGTTTGGCTAGTTGTTGCTTGTTGTTGTTGTTTTAATGTTATTGGGTTATTGCTTACGTTTGGTTTTTTGTGTGAAAAGTTTTTACGAAAATGTCTTTCGTAGTGGCAATAGAACACTGATGTAACGTTTTCTATTTTATTAATACAGCCCATGAATTTCACTCAAAAAATCTCGTCAAAAACCGCGCGCATCTTAAAATGGCGGCCATGCATAGACCACAAAGAATAAAACAAAATTTGAATGACTCTAGGTAACGAAGAAGTTAAACAAAAAGATTTTAACTACATTATGGCACTAGAGTGGCGTGGTTAATGTTGCCAACCTAACTAAACTATTTTCCCTTATATAATTAAAAATAATTTCTAGTAACGCAAATTTTAATTTAATGAAATTATTTACATAGTTATAATATCTACATTTGGGTACTTTAAAGAAAGTAAACAAATAGATAGAATTATAGATTATTTTCTGAGCTTAATTATTATAAAAACGTCAGAACACTTTGTAAATCTTTTTTTGTATATCTAGTAGCACTTTATTATCGACATGTAGACGACATTCAGTTATTCTTCTGGCGATAGTGTTATATGCCACTTTAGTGATTAACGCTATTTCACTTCGTTCCTTCGTTGCATATCATACCGGGGCTGAGCCTTTCTCTCTGAAAACAGCCCTTGACCCCAGCAGGCTTCGACCATGCCTACTTACAGCTTCTACGGTTCGGACGTCTACGGCTTAATCCGCATCCGCAAATTAATGCGGATTTTTAACGGATGCGAAATTATAGTGTGTTTTTGCTTTTATCATTATTATCGTTCACATTGACCCGTCGGAAATATTGGTGACAAGATTCTACAGATTGTTTTACTTATCGATGTGATTTCCACTGTCAATTCTTTAGTATCTCTTTATCCAAGTTCTTTCAATATTTGGACATACATATTAAGTCCAATAGCAAAAAAGTCGCCACCATGAAAAAACATTATTCGGACTCATTTTATATTGGACAAAATTATCCGTAGAAGTTCCGAGTGAAAAATTTGTAATAAAAGTTACTAGCGTATTTTTTTTAAAATTCTTTTAGTAATTTTATTTTTGGTGTACAATAACGAATCCAACTATCTCACAGAAGGAAGTAGATCCTTTAATATGGTTCAGGGAGCGCTTGTTTCATAAATAAGGGCTTAATTATTGAAAAATGACAAAAATGTACAAAAAATGTGGAACCGTATCATCTCGTTTAGTGCACTTCTCAAAATGTCAACCGTACGCAAAATGTCCACTTCTCACATTGTCAACTTCTTAGAATGAATGATAAATTCGCTTAGTGTCAAATCCACGTAGTTTATACTTGACAACAAGATTACTTTAGTTGGTGTGGCTGATTTAGGTTACTTTAGTTTTAATAAATAAATAACTCTTTCAGCGGCATATGTCCAGAAAGCGGTAATACATTCCAAAACTTAAAAAAACTGTTATTGATTATAGAGAAATTTAACAACAATTCTAGGTACCTTGATAACCTTTAACCCCGGAGAAACCCGGGTTTTCCTTTTGGAAGTCAACCCAGGGTCAAAGACTGCTGGGGCATAGCTTTGGCCCTTTTTGGCCCCTATGATTTTACTGACATCTCTTTGAGGCGCGTGTGGACCGCTCGCGCTGTTGACGACTCAGGCTCATTTCAGACGATTGTCGGATGGCCAGGCAAGCTACACATTACTCGCTTTCCACAAGCCCACGCCAAAGGTGTTTGAAAATTGGGGTTGTAATCCGGACGGTTGGGTCGTGAGGATGTCTGTTCATTTTTTATTAATTTTAGATAACACATGAACTTGTGCGTTTACTTGTATAAATTGCAGATACTGACTCTCCTAACCGATATAAAAAAGGAGGTTCTTATTCGTCAGATTTTTTTATGAAAAAATGAAACCAAAAAAAGAATTATAAAAATATTGTTAATCTTGTGTTACTAAAACTGTACCAACCATTGATAAGGTTTAAATTTCCATGCAAAAACAAACATTGAACGAGTTGACAAATAAAAATATAAATTATTTTTATTGTGTGCAACTCGTACCACATGGGCCGTAGGTACGTGGTACGAGTTGACGAATCACCCAACAAACTATGTTTTCCTGTCGGGCACTGCTCGGGTCGAATATGTAGGGGAATTTTATTGTTATGGTCACCCGAAATAGTATAAGTACAGAAAGTTTGTCATTGCGACCGATGCGGAATTCTCACGAGCCGAATGCGAGTGTGTTATGGAGCCGAGGGCAGCAGTGACAAATTTGCAAGAGTGTCAAACGACGATTTTCAATATATTTACGAAGACATACTTTCTCTGAAAATTACAACGCATTTTTGTTCATAATATATTGTTCTGAGTAAAATTTTTCAAAGTTGTCAGACATTTTAGTTTTGATTTAGATGGCAGCAGGCTATACAAGTATTTTACCTTAATCACAATATCTGGCGGCGGCGGCGTAGCATCTAAAGAATTATTCTCTTCAAATCAAAAATTCATTTTTTTTTCACAAATAACACAACTAAATAGGTTAGATATTAATATTCAATATACCTTTTTCCCGCATTTAATCTTTGCAGGTTGAAGAAGTGGCAAAGGTATCAAACCGTTATACCTACATCCCAATATTAATAAAAATAGAAATTAAAATATTTTTGAATTTAGAACGCCGATAAATGTTAATTTGTTGGAAATAACAAATTATTGTGTAAGTAATCATGTTTATTTATTATATTCTGTTCAAAAACACATATTAAAACCTTAAATTATCCGCCTCTTCGTTTAAAAAAAAAATTAATAATCATCCTTGACCGTGACGAAATAGGAATGAAAAAGCCCTTGGTGTGATAAATTTAAAAAAAGCACGCAGTTGATATAGATGCCATGTCGAACCTAATTGTAGTGTGATAAGAGGCAATTTTCGAGTAAGTGTATTGAAAAATTATTTGTCAAATGCTCTAACTTTGAAAAAGGGTACCGTAGGTGTGTGTTTCGTAAGAGAAATTAGAAAATATCGATTCTCATTTCTCTTATCAAGCACGTTTGACTTTCAAGATAATATCCCTGCGAGCTCTTTTAATCACTTCGGTATAATAATGACGATTATTTATTTTGGAAACGATTAAAAACACAGAACACAATAGACATTCTTCTGACACCTGACGTAAATAGCAAGATGGCGGCAAACGATTAGTTTCAATTTTGGCCGTGCGCTGACTTAAAGTACACGTACTTTATAGTGCGTAGGTAATGTTAATCAAAATGTCACACTAGTGCGGAAAATAGTCCATTGCATGCCTAAAAGCGGTGGGGTAAGAGCGGGTTTTCGAGTAAGTGTATTGAAAAAGATGTATTTAATTTAGTTGTTACTCTATGTTTTATTAAATAATAATATTGCAATAAAATATGAGGCACCTTTTATTTTCTCATACTGGGTGATGAAAAGAAGAGTGAATCACTCGGGTGCAAATATGTTTTTGGCTCGGGCGACGTACTTTGAATCCCTTTTGAACGTTTAGGATTCTACTAAAGAATCTCTCACTTCGTTCTGGATTAAAAAAAGCCCCTCGCCGCAAAAATAGTATTTTGCTCCGTTATTACAAAATTATTTAAATTTATATCATGTTTTGATTTTTACTCGTCGCTTGGTCATATGGTCAATTTTAATAATATAATTTTCTATACACTTGCTCAGAAAGTGACTCTTATTGCACTACACTTAGGTACATAATGGCATCTGTTACCAAACTGTGACAGTTTGATTACCATTACGCACTAGTGCTGTAATGTAGCTATAACCTTTTTGTTCAACCTCTTTGTTCGCAAAACAAATTTTGAATACGAAAAAATAAAAATTGTTTGTGGTCTATGGCCGTCATTTTAAGATGCGCGCGGTTTTAGGAGTGATTTTTTCGAGTGAAGTTTATGGGCTGTATTGATTAAATAAAATCAAATACAAAAAAAACATTATAAAGTGTTACATCCATATTCTGTTATCACGAATGACATTAACGTAAAAATTTTTCACACAACAAAACAAACGACTCGGCAATATGATCAAAAGACCATATAGCCATAGCCTAGCGCGTGTCTATGAAAACAGATTTATTTTTTTACTGCCATGTTATGAAAAATACTAGTTTTACCGATGTAATATTAGTTGGCTAAATTATTTTTCTTCACAAGTGTATTGAAAAACGTCGTATGATATACGTGAGTAATGAATGGTTACCGTTCTTGGCTCTCTTAAGACCCTCGCCACGGCTCGGGTCTTAATACCGCCTCGACGGTAACCTCCTACATTACACACTTCTATCATAATGTACTATTTTCATGGTGTTGTCTTTTACATTTGTGGATTTCCTTTAAAAAAGTAAAAAATGAGTAGAACCTGGCTTCTAACGGTTGCATCGAATAATATAGCTTACCTATAATTTCCCGAGGGATAAGAATAGTAACGGGAATTGGATTATGTGTTAATACTCTCCTCAGACATCGATATATTTCCACCAATTTTCCTAGTAATAGATATTGGGCTGTAGGTAATTAATTGCTCTGTGTAAATGGGCTTCAAGTTTCTGTAGGTAAATACCGTAGTATTGATCAAAATGGGCTCAAATCGTTGATATATTACAACCCGTTTAAATCACTGTCTATTTTATTTATTACAATATAACGTAACCTTCGTACTTTGGGAGTAGGTTTTCATAGTGATTTATTTATCATATTCCCCTCGAATGTTGCATGTCAACTACATGTGTCTTTACGCAAAAAGAGACAGTTTACCCTTTATTACTTTTCTTATTACTTCAGTATTTACAAAATGGGTTTCTGAAAGGTTAGATGAGTAGGTAGGTACTGCGGTTGGTAGGTACGCTTTTCTTAGTACCTAACCTTTGAATACAGTAATTAGAGACACAATAGAAAGACAATAGGTGTGCGGACACCTGTGTGCGCTTGGGGCTTGAGTAACTATAGGAGAATCTGAGCCGAAGTAAATATGTCTTACTTAATATTATTTACAGAATTATCTGTGACCCACCTAGTTTTAAACAGGTATTTTTGTTTTTTAGAAATGATTGTTTTTTTT
Source organism: Leucania comma (assembly GCA_958295575.1). Lineage (NCBI taxonomy): Eukaryota > Metazoa > Arthropoda > Insecta > Lepidoptera > Noctuidae > Leucania > Leucania comma. Next base: position 14,125,889 of record OY282468.1, read on the forward strand.
TTTTCTAATATCCAATTTTATCACTTACCTTTTTTATGTCAGAAATCATTATATGGCTTCTTCCGTTGTGGGTGGAGCGGGAAGGAGTGTCAGTATTTTACTGAATAAAACCCACAGTGTACTTTCAGTTGGCCTTTTTACGAGAGCTTCGGTAACTTTTTCGAACAATCTGCAGTCCTGGCAGACATCGCCCCTGACTGGGTCCGTTGATTTTCCTTTTTTTTCATTGAGGATTTGATCATTACCAGCCGACCGGACGGCTCGCTACCCGAAGCTTGCCGTCTTTATCACATACCTCACTTTGGCGTAATTGATATGGTTAACTTGCCTACTGAAAGTATTGCACGGTGCGGTGATTGCATGCATTTTTCTATACATTTGCTCGAAGTGGAGTGTAACAAAGCGGCGTTTCAGTCGTCTCAACCCTCAAACAGATCGTGAGTGCCAGAGGCAAGAGGTAACGCTCGCAGTCGCGTGTGAGCTTTTATTGTAATTGCGCGCTAAATGTAAGTACGTATTTCAGAACCCAAATAGGGCTGAAAATGTGCCTCCGTAAGTTGGTGTTTATAACTATTGGTGTTTACTCGATGTTTGAGTGAAGGCTTCTTTTTGTGAGACAAGATAGGTAATTATTTTAAGTCTTATTTACGTATATAGTTAGATTAAGTATAAATACTTAGTTTAGTTTATAAATTTAAGTTTCCTAAATATCTCTGTGAATTGAATATACTAGTAGGAATTGGATGTTAATCTTGATTTTATTCTAAGGAGGATTTTTCCCACGACTCAACCCGTGACAAGTCTTGTTCGGAAATTATTGCACACACAATAATAATATATAATTATGGTGTTTGTTAGTCGATTGACGGTACGGTCGGCACAGTGGTGGAGAGAATGGCTGTTGCACTGCGTGTCGCTGGTTTGATTCGCACGGGATGCACGGAAAAATTAGCATACATTATTATAATATAATTATTTATTTTTTGCCGAACTGGATCTATTTGGCGCAGCCGCGAGACACACATTGTGTCTGTTTTTCTTCTTTTTTTTTATCTTAAGTTTTATAAATTTGGTTTTACAGTGTGTGTCCATGCGAGCGAAATAAAATATTTTTCTTTCTTTTCTTTTAGGTATTTGTATGATCTACAGATTTTTGTTCCGGGTCTGGGTGTCTTGTGTATGTGAGATTACATGTTTGTTAACGCACAATACAGCTACGTTTATTTAAAAAAAAAGTAAAAAAACGAAAACCAGACTACGACAAAAAAGGACGCTAAAAAAGTATGAAACAAGATTTTCAGGATGCTGAAATAAACAAGGGTATTCGAGAAACAAGAAGTACACAAAAAAAAGCTGTACTTAGTCACACGTTATATCTAGTTACCAACCGTATTTAAAATAAACCCTCCTTTGGCTTTGCCGTAGTCGGGTGAAAAGAATGTAGTAGGTACCCTTTAAGGTACCTATACTTTAATTAAGAAGTGTTTTACATGTTCTCAGTATCTACTATATAAGTCCTTAGTATTATATAAGTCCTTATTTGCAGAATATAATAATAGGTATTTTATACCTAACATGTTGTGAATTCCAGCCGTCGAAAACTAATTTTCACGAGATATTTTGTGAGAATCACTTATCATTTCTAAATTAAACGTATGTAGATCTCCCGTGTATTTACCTGAGTAACTTGGGTATTTTGTTCAATGTAGCAAAACTGGTTAAACAATAATAGTAGTGTAGGTAGATACCTACAGCAAAGCAAATATTGTGTAACACATCTCTATCCGATTTTCATGGTAAGCATGTTTGTCTACGTCTGGAATGTTCAAGGTTTAGTCCACCTACCCTATATAGGCTTACATATGTACGTATTAATTGTCCGTTCATTCTTATACAAACGTATGTATTATATGTATATGAACAGAGGCCTTAACCGTTATGAGGGTCCAGGCGGTACATCTTAGCGGACCATCTTGTCCTTTTTGCAATCAAAATATCTGGGTATTTCTTATGATAGGTGTTACAGGCGGCCTCAACCGTTATGAGGCCCTGGGCGGTAAATCTTTGCGGGCCATCTTGTCCATTGCAATTAATCTGGGTATTTCTTATGATAGTTGTTACAGGCGGCCTTAACCGTTATGAAGCTCTGGGCGGTTTTTTTTTTTATGGTAGGTAAAATCATCCAATGACAAGTCCCGCCCTTGGGTGGAGCGGGAAGTAGTGTCAGACTCTTACTGACTAAAAACCTACCCCGTTCCTTCGTTGCCTATCATGCCGGGGCTGAGCCTTCCTCTCAGAAAACGGCCCTTAACCCCAGCAGGCTTCGACCCTGCCTGCCTGCAGCTAGCAGGCTGGGCCTCTACGGTTTGCTGACAGCTCCTTGAGGCGCGCGGGAACAGAACGCGCTGTCGACGACTTGGGCTCGGTCCGGTATGTTACCGGACGATCGGACAGCGTGCTACCCACTGCACGCCGTCCGCAAGCCCGCGCCTACGGTGAAGCTCTGGGCGGTAGATCTTTGCAGGCTATCTTGTTCTTTGCAATCAAAATATCTGGGTATTTCTTATGATAGGTGATAAATAAGACTTTTATAAAACGAGTTTGAAATATTATTTTTTATTTTAGAAGATGAATAAAAATACACAATCATAAATACGGCAACAATGATAAACCTAGGTAGGTACTAAATGCCTAACTGTTTTTTAATAGACTTGTAAATGGTCTACGTCATTTTCATTTGAAAAATAGCAAGAGCTGAAAACCAAACTCGTGTCATCTAATTTGAGAGATTAGATTCTAATCCTACTCTTAATGTACACTTTACTATAAAAGATAAAGGTAACAACTACCTTTACCTTTCATTCTTTCAAGTGAAAAAAAAATGTTTATTATTTTTTCTAATCGAATTGTTCCAAGAGGCAGACTGTACTACAGGAAGTTTTGGGAACACATTAATTATGCGTGCAACCAAGGAGTGGAATTCCCTGCCGGAGTCAATGTTTCCTGATAGGTATATCCTAGGGATCTTCCCTCGAACGCCGATTGTACATATGTACGTTTGTACAACTCGAATGAAATTAAAAAAAAAAACGCTTGTCCTATTCACGAAATTCATTTAGCCGAGAATTTCGGTTTCTATATCTTCGTTTTTCCTAGAAAAACCAGAAAAAGTTTTTTTAATTCCTTTTCTTTCTTTTTATGAGATTATCAAAAAGCGTGCAAGTACGTAAAAATAATACGCCCCCGCGGGCGAGGGATTGAGTCAAGAAAGAATAAGTTACTTCTAGACAAGCGTGCACGCATCGTCGGCCACATACTTAATCTCCTAACATCAGGTGAGAAAGTAGTCAAACACGAGCCTACGCATAATAAAAAAAAAACTATGTGCCAAGCCCCAGGCGGTTGCCCTGCTCGCCACCCTCTAAAACTGCCACTATATGTGAACCTACGAAATAATACAAATTGCCAATTTGTTAGTAATCTTACAAAATAATATTTTACGACAGACAATTCTCTCGCAATTAAGACATAATAAGGCCTCAGATTACCTACTGTCGTCTTAATGAAATAGAATTTTCTTTGACAGTTTTCCTAATAACTTATTTTTAGGTAGGTACCTATGTTCATCATAGGAGAGAGAAATACAGAATATTGCTTCATTAGAACGCGCATTATTAAGGGCCCGGATTAATACGATAAACGCGTATAATGCCTATGAGAGTATGAGGGTTATACGCAAATCCATGTAGATAGTTATCAGAGGGCCAACAGGTGTACCGATATGAATGTCTTTATGGTTCTATAGTTTATGAGGTTGTTGGATGATGCGATATTATTTATTTGTACTTTAATTTATTTGTATTTGTACCGAGCATATTTCGGTAAAAATAGTAGCTAATGTCACATTAATGCATTATTTGCACTCTTGTATCACAAAAACTATTGCAAATGCGAAAGTAATATCTGTCTATTATTACCTCTTCAAGTTTTAAACGGATTAAATAGAATTTTAATAAAACTTGGTATACGGGTAGACAATGTTTTCTTAAGATATTTTCCATTCACATATGCAAACTTGCTGATGACTATTGAAAATATAAATAATAATATTCAAGAGAAGCAGGACCTTATATGAAGTGCTAAAATTTCATTCGTGAGAGCGAGAAAGAGGGATGAAGCAATACACCAGACTGGAGATGGTAGACGGAGTCGTAAAGTACTCTGACGACCTAATCATTTCTGTCATCCTCTCTTACTTAGCTCCTGTTCAAATTACCTGTATCTCGGGACCAAGAATTGGGGCTCCTGCTGTGAGAGACTCCACTGCTATTAATGTAGGTCTCAATTAGTGTACACTCACATAATTAGTGAGTGTACTTTCGTAACTGAGACAGTATGTACTTTCACAGACTCATCATCATCATTTCAGCTGAAAGATGTCCACTGTTGGACATAGGCCTCCCCCAAGTGTCACCATGGCGACCGATCCTGTGTGCATCCATCGGATCTCACCAGGTCATCGGCCCACTGTGTATCCTTCCAACGCGTCTTCCGGAGTTTAAAAGGTTAAATAAAATTCCTTGTTAGTATATAAAATACCTATACTAACAAGTAATTTTAACTCTTTGTTTATACTAATATTATTAAGCTCAAGACTTTGTTTGTTCGCACTAAGCTCAGGAACTATAGGTTCGAATTGAAAAATTATTTTAATGTTGAATAGACCATTTATGACGAAGGCTATTAGTCTATCTAAAGTCACGATACGATCAATGGGATAAGACAACAGGCACAGCAGTACCAGTGGTGCTATTCTATAAGAAAACGCAGCGCTGCCGCAACGACGAACACCCAAATAGGATACATTGGATTGTCAACTTAATATACCTATACATTGGATTGTTAATTCAACGAGTCCTATTTGTATGTTCGACGTTGTGGCAGCGCTGCGTTTTCTTAGAGAATAGCACCACTGTACCCAAAGCTTGACTGGTAGAGAATGCCTTGTTGCATTAAGTTCGCCTATGTATCACCATTGTATATGAAGATTAAATAAATAAATAAAGTACCTAAAAAAAGACGCGGGTGAAACCGCGTGCTTGTTCCGTATACTATTTTGAACTGTAAAGTCTGTGGTTATTGTAGGTGTAGCAGAGACTATCTTCTCAATTCTTATGCTCATTTATCAGCGATACTTGCTTACAAAATTAACAACACAACAAAAAGGTGGCCCTGATGACAATGATCATAGATGTGTGGGTTTCGAGTCCAGCTTTTCTGATTCAAATGTTAGCGCGTAACGTATCTTCCTTTAATATAACAATGGTTAGGAAATAGGTTTCTAATACTAGATCAAGCGTAAAAAAGTTCATATCTTAAATCTAAGCAACCAAGTAAGGCAATCTAATACGGTTGGATAAGAATAAAATGACTTATCATTTGATATATAACATAGTTGCATCGAGGAAAAGTAGGCAACAAATATTTTATTTAAGTTCCTTGGGCCACATACTTTCAGTTGATGCTCGACTTTCTTAAACAACAAATCAGGGTAGTTGATGAAAAAAAATGTAATAACTAATTTTTCATTACTCATAATCATAAAGCAGGTCTGAAGTTTCCTGAGAAGCGGGCGGGCAGAAAAAAAAACTAGTTCTATTTTTACATTTCTATTGAACCATGTCTTAACTTTCTATACAGCCACTCAATTACAGTGCGATGTACAATTTATTGAAATAACATAAAAATAACGAAAATATTTTTTTAAATGGCTTAGTTATGATTTACTTTCAATTAGGTATTTCTTTAAAACCAACATAGATTTGTGAAAAAACATTTACCATTTTTTCACAGATAAAAATGAAAAATGATGGCTGAATAGCCGGCTGACCATAAAAAAAAAAAAACAATGTAGGCGGGAAAATGGCGATCCGATCTTTATTGTTTTTTTCGAGTTTTAGAGTTTTGTTTATACTTTACAAAATCTCTGTTATAAGAGATTTTGTAACTACACGATAAGTTCATCAAATTCAGTTAAGGGTTTAATGCCTGATTTTTAAGAGAAGGGGCTAAAGCAGTAGTGGAAAACCTTTTACCGCCTAAATCAAAAGAAACATACTTAAAATTATACGACGACCTTTGACGTCGACTCAGGTTTTATTTTCCTTGTATTCGTAATGAAAAGCACAGTGTTTACCTCGGGCTAAAGACTTATTTAGTCCCTCGAACTCTACTTATTTAGTACCTCGCTACGCTCGGACACCAATACAAAAACTCCTTCTCGGGATTAAAGAAGTTACTTTCACCTTTAGGGTAACAATGTACTATTACCACCTTATTCCAAAACGCGATCTAAAATAATTCCGGGGCTATTACTAGTTTTAATTGGCATTAAACCTAATAATAGTCCCGGAAATACATTTAGATCGTTTTTAATTGGTATTCAATTTAGTAATAATCCCGAAAACTACATTTAGATAGCGCTTAATCGGGATTAAACCTAATAATAGTCCCAGAACTATTTTAGATTGCGTTTTTGAATAAGGCGGTTATTGTTTAACATCATTTTCACCAGATAAACCTAGGCAACCTATTCGCAATGTATCAATAAATGTATTACCTAGCAAATAATATTTATTACCATTAAATAACAGACGAGCGAAGATATTTCTTCTACCTGATCTTAGGTCATAGTTGGCAATAAGGTATCGCAAGTATTTTTGCCTCGATCCCAAGAATTCTCTTCTAACTTAAATTCGATTTTTATTTCACAAATAACATAAATCAATGTATAAGTTCCTAGGTCCAGAATGACTTGCTTTTGGTGAGGGTTGTATGTTATCTAAAAGGGCATTATCGAGCAGGTGGAGTAAAATAAAATGGTAGACAAAGCTGTGGTTCTACCATTCACTGTTTTGAAAGACTTTGTCTTTCGGAAACTTATGTCCTAATTTTTTCTCGAACAAAACGTCTACTGCGTTGCGCTTTGACATACTCGGCGCTACATTTAATTACAATTTTATGACATTACATATTTCCATGCAAATGTTACTTCCGTGCTTATAATAACATACATATTTGAATTGACTAGCGTGTTGGTCTAGTGGTTAGTGGCCCTGACTGCTATGCCGGAGGTCGTGGGTTTTTTTTTTATGGTGGGTGAAAATCATCCAATGACATCCTCCGCCCTTGGGTGGAGCGGGAGATAGTGTCAGACTCTTACTGACTAAAAAACCCACCCCGTTCCTTCGTTATCTTTGATACCGGGGCCGAGCCTTCTCTTCAGAAGTGGACCTTTGGTCCCAGTAGGATTAGACCATTTGTATTATTTAGGGAAGTAGCGCTCACTGTGCTCGCTCGAATAACGCGCTGTTGGTCACAATTCTAATCTAACCTAACCTAACCTATTTCACCCAGTTTAAATTAAACTGGGTGAAATAGGTTAGGTTAGATTAGAACTGTAACCAACCGCGCGTGAGCCAAGCGAGCGAAGTGCGCAGGTTTTCGCAATATCCGAATTATCAAATTACCCTGTAATAAATAAACATATCGATATTTAGGACATCGATATTCTTTACTTTCCTTATTTAGGTAATTTGATGTTACTCTTGTAAATAATAATTAGATTTTAGATACATTGTACGTAGATATTATCTAACCAACCATTCGACATTATAAACTTTCGTTATTAATATTGAATGACCACATAACTGAAAATTAATCAGTTATGTGGGCATTCAATATTGAAATTTTCGATGTTTTGAACGTCAAACTTTTAACTGTAGATATTTTAATGTTCGAAATTCTAATATGTACCTACCCTCTTACTTGTCAGTGGCCCCATCTGCTCACAACAATAAAGGTAACTCTCGTTACGACTTGGTTGATAAAGGCATTTTGATAACTATTTAGTAGTGGACTAATGTAGGTAAGGTAACCAAATGCTTAGGTGCTTTGAAACCGACTATTTCAAAGCGCCTAAGCATTTGGTTACGTTCAAGTTTTATACGGATAAAACTAAGTCTATGTTATAACAGCGCTGAAATGTAAGGTTGTGTGAGAATATTACAATCCCCAGGACACTGTAGCTCGTCTTTATTTCAGTTTTCCTATGGGATGCGATGCGGACGTTGCGACGAAAGTGTTCCTGAACTGAAAATATGACATCAAAAAATAAACACACCAAATAAGCCTTTTGTACGCAGTGCTTGGCTTTCCAAATGCTATCTCTCGGACTATCGAGGAATCTAGTCTACATAATTCAAGAAATCCTGTAAGAAAGAGGATCTCTATTATTCTCTAAAGGCTATTCTTTACATATCTATATACGAGTATATATAAAAGAAAGTCGTGTTAGTTACACTATATATAACTCAAGAACGGCCGAACCGATTTGGCTGAAATTGGTGGGAAAGTAGCATATAACCAGAAGAACGACATAGGATAATTTTTGTATGATAACCCGTTAAGTAAAAAAAATCCAATCTTTGCTCATTTATTGGTATAAAGTAGAGTAGGGTAGAATAGGGTAGAGTAGGGTAGGGTGGGGTGGAGCGGGAGCGAAGCCGTGGGCAAAAGCTAGTTTAAAATAAAAAAGAATTAGAACAGCGGCGGTTAGACACGAATGGTTTTTTCTATACTAAAGTAAAAAGAGCCATTTCGTAGGACTAAATCCTATACTGATACAAAATTAACCTTTTTTTATCACCGGTTCCGGTAGTAGGGAATTAAGTTAGTAATTAACTTTTTAAATGTTCATACAGAACTAGCTCCTGCCGGCGGCCGCGCCCGCGTGATAGTAAAAAATATTTGCCTTAGTTTTTGGTTTCTTCATTACGAATAAAAATACGAACCTTTTCTTTTCATAACACAACCACGTTGGAGTATAAGAAGATTACTCTGTGCCAGTTTATTTATTTACATTCTTTCACCGTTACCAAGGTTTTGCTATTGATTTCGAAACCTTTTACAAGAGGTACCCCTTTTTTGTATAGGGCTCTAGCAATAATGTCTTTTGAGTTTAGATTACAATGAATTACCTTATCACAATAAGAAATAAGCTCCATTCATTAAGGTTTCGTGATAAATTTAAAAAAATACTTTTAAAAGTAAGTTTTTTCATCAATTTAAACTAGATAAGGCCTTACACTTCCTCCAGAAGAAACACCAAAACAAATTCAAAGGTCATCTGCCAGACATACACATGTTTCTCTAATATTCAAAAAATTGGAAAATACTCCGTAACTAACTAATAAAATTCCTCCGTATCGCTGTCGGCTAATTGTGCCCAACAGACTGGCGGCATTGCCACATTGCTTATCCCTTGTCCAAGTTAAAAAGTCAGCCCTTGGCTCATTGTCAACAAAGCGTTTAGATAGATCTTAAACGCTTATATTAAAAAAACAAATCCAACCAATCAGTGTTGTGATACGAGTAATTCTGCCAACTTCTTGTGAATGTGCTCACGTGCCTTCACTTAAAAGAAAAATCAGCTGGGCGCTATCCTGACATTCAGAGGGACCAGTGATATCGCCTGGACAAAAAAGGAGGATAACCCCAGAGCGGTATGTGTGTGAGAGACATCGTAGAAGGGGTTAGAATGTCGAACATTAATATACGTACAGGTAAAATGTCGACAAAACATCGAAACATCTTTACTTTAATTGTGTATTTTGTGTATATATAGTTTTAATTAGTAAGTGTTTTATATAATATATAAAATTGTGTATTTGTGAAATAAATAATGTGTAAGTATGAAAACATCGAGGTACTTTAGTAGGTATTTTAATGTTCGACATTCTAATATGTACCCCGTAGAAGTCGATTATTAATAATTGTTGACCGAAGATCATTGTGCCCAGAGCAAAGAAAATGAATTTCTGACATCGGTTAAGGAGGGGAAGAAGGCTTGTCTAGCAGAGAGACCAGGGTACTCAAGGACCTTAACGATTTGCGTTGACAAATGGGTGACCATTTTAAAAGCTAATGATGCTCGAAGAGGAAAACCGTTCCACTACCTATTGAGAACTTTAGTAACTTTAGTATTTTCTATTTTCTACCTTATATCGTAGGTCATTTTAAGAAGAGCTGTCACAATATTGTGCCCAGAGCCTGAAGCCAGATTGGAATGGGTTTTTTGCGATATAAACCGCCTTATCTTTTTTTTTCCGTTAACTTAGAAGTTTGATTTTTTCACAGCTTCAAGGGACCGCATACTTGAGCATATGGTTTTGATTTCAACTCGATACCTCCATGCGTTCCTGAGATAAACTTGACACACAGACGTACAGACGAACGGACACCAAAGTGATCTTATGAGGGTTTGTTTTATGGTAGATAAAATCATCCAATGACAAATCCCGCCCTTGGGTGGAGCGGGAAGTAGTGTCAGACTCTTCCTGACTAAAAACCTACCCCGTTGCTTCGTTGCCTATCGTGCCGGGGCCGGGCCTTCCTTTCGGAAGCTGACCCATGACCCAAGCAGGCTTTGACCCTGCCTGCCTGCAGCAAGCAGGCTGGGCCTCTACGGTTTGCTGACAGCTCCTTGAGGCGCGCGGGAACAGTACGCGCCGTCGACGACTTGGGCTCGGTCCGGTCTGTTACCGGAAGATCGGATAGCGTGCTACCCATTGCACGCCGTCCGCAAGCCCGCGCCTACTGTGGCCGGAAATCGTGATCGGAATCCCGGCGGCGGCTGGGGCGAGCGCCCTGTTGCCTCTGCCTGATGCGGTCGGCCTCCTCCTTTGCTAGCATTACTGCTTCGCAGAAGGAGGCGACCGCCTGCTATCCCTCCTCACTCGGGACCATGGCCTGAACCAAGGCCCGGCGAGAGAGATCGCCCGCCGATCGCCCCCACGAAGACACGGCGATGCTCCGCCCAGGCGGGGCACACCTCAATAGTAAGCTCCACCGTGTCCTCCGGGTGTTCCGCACAGTGGCGACACCATCTTATGAGGATTCCGTGTTTTTCCTTTTGAGGTACGGAATCCTAAAAAGCCATGTACTAGCTTCTGTTAGCGCCTTCGTCGATGTGAAAGAAGTATGTATATGTTTATTTCACTCAGTGATATAGCAGCATTTACCGATGATTTTTTTTTAAATCGGTGTTATGGTTTTTGAGTTTATTTATTACAAACAAAAACAACAAAAAATTTAATTTACACTATTAGTATAGATGTAATAAACTAGCACTATACATATTAAAAAAAACCGCTTAACTATCATTATATATACATACACTAATTAAAAATAAAAGCCCATAAGAACTAAATGTGTAGATGTCGCGTTTGACATTGAGTTTGTAGTTCCAAAATTTGAAAAGTAACTCAAATTATAAATTCAAGTACTTATTATAGAAGTTTTCTATAAATTTGTTTTCTAAATACTTGTTATAAACTTGAACTACTCAAAAGGGTACAGGGCTAAACTCAGGTACTTGAAGAGTATCAGTGCTGTTGTATCAAATAGCACCGTGGTACAGACAAGTTATGTGATACTTAAGGAATGTCGGTAGGAAAATTGTACGCTATTTGTCGTAGTAAACATTGATCTTGACCATTACACGAAACGTTTTGTATCCCCTGCCAAAATGGACCTTATTTATCGTTGTTAATATAGCTGTGCGTGACTTCTGTTTCGTAAGGAGATAGTTTTTGTAGGCATGTGAGTTTTAAAGCTCATTCTTTAAAACATTGTTTCGTAGTCAGCCCAAAGTATTAGAAGATATTTCTAATGAAAGTGTTGTAATGCAGCGTTGAAATAGTAACTGGTCTCTAGTTTTGTATCAAAGGATTCTTTAAAAGTTATCCTAAAGTTTAATTTCTAGTTTTGATTCTACAAAAAGTCGTTTGTGAGTTCGTTTTTTTTTAACAAAATCTTAAACTTTTAAATTAATGAGAGCTACTGGATAAAGGAAAATATAATTACGAATGCATGCATTGACAGTTTTGCAACCTTGCTTGGTGCAAAATTTCTAATGGCCGAGTTACTGTTTTGAGTTTATTAATTTTATAAGTTTTATAGTGTTGATAAGTACCAGTATAGTAAGCAGTTTTTTAATAGACATCAAAAAAGGAGGTATCGGATATATATATATCTCTATAATTTAGATCTGATGGTATGTCAATTTAATGTTGTTTACATTGGTTCATCTATGGGTATGCAGATGTGTATAGTTCACACTGGTATACCTTTGTTATTAGGCATTTTGGCATTCCTATAGGTACCGAATCGTTTCCTTACCGTAGAAATTGCTCATTGTTTGGTTTAGATTGTTAGGATCCACACCTATCAAAAAGAGAACAAAAAATGTTGTAAAATATAAAAAAAAAACGGGATAAAAACAAGAAAAACAAAACCAGAAAGAACGGCTTCCAAAAAAAAAAACTGTTTTTTTTTTAAAATATGAACTTCGAATACTCCAGACCCAGCCCGCGCCTGTCACTGCGACCGTTGGTCGACGCCAGCGCCGTGTGATTGCCGTGTGGTTTTATAAGAGGATTATAATTTATTGTTTGGCATCTGATCTATACTTGTTTATCTGTATACTCATAATTATAAAAGGCAACTGTTACTGACTGACAGCATGATCTATCAACACACAGGTCAAAACACTGAACGGATTGAGCTGAAAAAGTAGCACACAGATACTAGTCATACGTTTAGAAAACATTTTACAAAGTTTATACCCTAAGAGCATGAAATAAGGGTAAAAGTTTGTATGGAGGAGAAGCTAAAGAAGATTTTGTTTGGTTTGCCCTAGCCCCTGCGGTAGGAGAGGCCCCTGGCGTCTGAAGTCGCAGAGCGATCTCCGGCCACCGTGTGCCATGCGCGCGGGCTTGTGGACGGCGAGCAATGGGTAGCCCGCCGTCTGACCGTCCAGGAAGGACCGAGCACAGTAGTGCGCCTCAAAGCCAGCAAAACTATTGGGGCTCAGCAGGAATTCAGAAATTTCTGAAAAGGTAACCCGTGTTCCTAAAACGCATAGGGCAACTGAAGGAACATAGGTGGGGTTTTAGTCAGTAAAAACCTGACACGCCCTCACGCTCCATCGAGTGCGGGAGAAATCATTGAATGATATCCCATATTTCAAAAAATAGGATTGGTTTATTAATCAACAACGCGGGTGATAGCGAAGAAATAATATAGTTAAATATTGAGTGTCACTTACGCAGTAGCGTAATAGTATGTAGTTAACTTACTGTACTTACTGCTGTACTCACAAAGTCACGAGAGCTCTCAGCTAGAGTGGACCACATTACCTGCATCCGTGTGTTGTCAATCGATTAGTTGTACGAGTAACTACTGAAGAAAATAATGTTAGGACGCTTACCTACCGGATAAGTTATCTTATAGTTTCAGGTAGGGAAAGAAAAGTCTGAGAAATGAAGCTTTAAAATAAAAAAAAATAAAAATATACATAGGTTTGCGTTTGGCCACTATCACCTGATGGTAGGCGATGATGTGGCCGACGATGGAGCTCGCTTGCCTAGAAGTAACCTATTCACTCTTGACTTTAGGAATTGATATTAGTATACATATTCTGCTGCGCAGTGGTGGCCGAGTGGTAACGGCCCCGACTTACGAGTTGTAGGTCGCGGTTTCCAACCCAGCCAGGCGCATTATTTTGTGTAATTTATTTCATCATCACTGCTCTCAAAACGGTGAAGAGAAACATCGTAAGGAAACCGGCATGTCCTAGAACCAAAAATACGTAGACATGTGACATTCACCAACCCGCACTGGGCGCGTGTGGTGGATTACGACCCATTCCCTCTCTTAGAGAGGAGGCCTAAGTCCCAGCAGTGGGAACATTAAAAGGCTGATGATGATGATACATATTCTATACGAGAATTTGCTTAGGAATGAAAGTTAAAATTAGAACCAGTTTCAATTTAAGAGCTGGTTGTAGTCACAGAGTATTTTGTACAAACTCCGCCCAGGTCTATGTTGAATTCTGGGCCCCGAAACAGCGATATTATTTTTATATAAAAAATAATAATAACTATTCAAGATTTTTGTTTTTGCCAGACACTTTTAAAAAAACTGGACAAGTGCGAGTAGGTCTCGTACACTGTGGGTTCCATACAAAACTAATTTATATAAATTAAAAGGTTTCCGTTTTTTCGTTTGAGGTACGGAACACTAAAAACCAGCTTTATTATTTTATGTAATTTTCTAATATTGCCGTGACGGTAGGGTCAGATTCGCCATTGTTTTTTATCAAGCCAATTAATTTATATCATGTTTAGATTTTTTTTATTTTATCTGGTGTTTGTCTGCAATTTGCAATTTGCCTAACGGTTTGTCATATTTTATGGTCATTTTTAATGAAATATTTTTACTTGGTGTATTTGTGGATCAGATCCAGAGGTTCGAAAAAGTTAAAAATGAGTACAACTTCGCCTTAAAATTTATATTTCGCGATAGAGAACTAGACATACACACATCAAAAAAAGTTTGAGATCACTAGCAAAAGATGGAATATTTTAAAAATTTTACTTTTTAAGGCAATGTTACTTACGTAACATTTTTTTTTAATAAAAATATCTTTTTTTATAAAAAAGTTGTTCCAATTGTTGAAAAAAAAAAAAAAATATCAACAAAGTTATCCATGCAGCGATACCTCCGTAACGTGTTCGCGACACATGATTGAGATACAGACACTCTGCGTGCTATTTCTCTTGTAGAATGTCCTTCTTCCCCCAAAGTAACAATTCTTGCTCGTAAAACTTCTGATAATCCCCTCGGCATCTTTTTGAATGAACTCCTTTTTCGAAAATTCAGAAAAAACCCTTGAATCAAGTTGGTCAGATTTCTGAGTGATTATAAACAAGGATTTAATCTCTTTTTATACAGAAAAACAATTGATATTTTAAATTCTTTTGTTTATTAAAAATTTTGATTTTTAAATGAAGAATTTTAGAAAAAAGAGAAAAAAGCCTTTTATTCTAACGTAACAAAAACGATTTCGTATTATCAAAGTGATCTCAAACTTTTTTTGATGTGTGTACTCTTTATTGTACACCCTGTACACCATACAACATACAGTAAGAGTTTTATATCGAGGGGTCGCTTCACAGACTTTTTTTTTATTACGATTTCAGTGGATGGATTTGACAGAGAAAGAAAGAGAAAAGATAAGCTGGTACAACACATATCAATTATTTGAATTCTTGTTGTTTATTTAATTGTTTTACTATGTATGTATTTTACAAAACCAGAAAAAAATAATACATAAATATTAGTACAAATGTATCTACAGCTTATTTCCGAAGTTTCATCCAGCAGACCTGCGAAAGGAGAAATTAAAAGGAATTTAGGTAATAGTGTGAAGAATAAAAGAGAAGTAGAGTACCTATGTGAAATACTGAAATATCTAATAACAATCACTACATTGTATAAAACAAAGTCACTTCCCACTGTCTGTCCCTATGTATGCTTTTTATGCATTGCATTGCATCAGCCTTATAATATTCCCACTGCTACCACCAATCCGATCCACGCGGGCCCGGTGCGGATTGGATGTCACATGTCTTCGAATTTTTGGTTCTAGGACATGCCGGTTTCCTCTCGATGTTTTCCTTCACCGTTTTGAGAGCAGTGGTTATGAAATAAATTACACAAAGTAACGCCTTGGCTGGGTTTGAACCAGCGACCTACTGCTCGTAAGTCAGGCCCGTTACCACTCGGCCACCACTACTCTCGCATATATATGTATGCTTAGATTTTTAAAACTACGCAAAGGATTTTGACGCGGTTTCTTTAATAGATACAGTGATTCAAAAGGAAGGTTTATTATGTGCGTGCACAATACATTTAATATCACCATTGCACCTGTGTGAAGCTGGGGTGGGTCGCTTTTTAATTATAAATTAAATATTCATCATTATTATCATTTAAGCCGAAAGACGTCCACGACTGGACGTGGGTCACTGTCAAATGTCACCACAATGACCGTTCTTGTGCGTCTCATACAGACACATTAACAGTTTCCTGCGACACGCTGGAGAGTCATTGTCCGCACCCTAGGTCGTCGTGCTACCGTGTGGAAAGCCTTCCAACGTTGCGTCTTCAGATATGTGGTCGCCACTTCTGAATCTTTCGTTCTCATCGACCATCTGTTCTGCTAATGTTAAGTAAATACTTATACACCGTTAAATTTTGGTTATTTTAATCCCGTGGAGGATCGATTCGATACATGAAACACTATCGATTTATAAAGGTAAAATTAAAAAATAAAGTAGACCTTGTAGGGAGTTTTCGGCCGTTGCGTACTAAGTACCTACACTTCATTGGCCTCGATCAGCTGACGTTTACTTAAAGAATTCAATTTCGTGCATGCGTAAATTAATTCGTGTTTTAAAAAAAAGTACTTTATTTTTCATTTTTAACTTTACAAATCGATAGGGTTTCATGTACCGAATCGACCCTCCGTGGGATTAAAACGATCAAAATTTAACGGTGTATAACTACCCATATAGGGTGACTGGTAATTTAGTGACTGATACTTAATCTTTTGAATACTGATATTATAGACACAATAGAAAGATAATAGGTGTGCGAACGCGTTCGCTCGGGGCTTGAGAAATTAAACACGTGATTGTAGTCATGATAACAAACAACTTTTGCTATGGGAACAAACCTGAAATCGCGAAAAAAATCAGCTGGTTTACATTAATGTTCGCCTAAGTGTTTAAAATGTACTGAACTTGGAGCAGCAATAACCGTAGACGATAAATTGCGCATATTTAATGAAACTGTCCTAGTTCTTTACGATAGACATGCGCCTGTAAAAAGGGTTAAACTTAGGCGTTCTCCTGCTCCTTGGATGACGACAGATGTTCGTATGGCGATGAGGCGTCGGGATAGGGCATTTAGGAAATATAAAAGGGATCGCTGTGAACAAAACAAGAACCTCTTCAAAACTGCAAGAAATCGGTGTAATCAGGTGATACGGAACGCCAAACACCGCCACATTCTTGATAACATTTCATCTTCTTCTCCTGCCGATATCTGGAAATTCTTAGGAACTCTTGGTATCGGTAGGGCACGTCATGTGGATTTCCCTAAGACGATTGGCCTGGATGAAATCAACCGTCACTTCACAACCACCTGTCATTTGAATTCTCAAATGTTGACTCAGACGGTGGATTTTATTTCTAGCCTGTCTAGTCCAGTCATAGAGCCATTTTGCTTTTCTCCCGCCACCTTGGATGAAATTAAAAAGATTATCCTATCTATAAAATCCAGGGCTGTGGGCCATGATGACATCAGTCGTTATATGGTCACCCTGATCCTCGATTCGCTCCTGCCTCCGATTGCCCACATCATTAACTTTTCACTTGATTCTGGACAATTCCCATCCCTGTGGCGTATGGCTTACGTCCGTCCACTCCCTAAAATTACAAATCCCTCCCTTCCAAGTCATTTTCGTCCAATTTCCATTCTTCCTTTCCTTTCTAAAGTCCTCGAGGCATGTGTGCACAAGCAGTTTTCGGGGTTTGTCCACCGACACAACCTCGTAAGCTCATTCCAGTCTGGATTCAGACCTGGGCACAGTACAGCCTCCGCTCTTCTTAAAGTGACTGGCGACATTAGAGAAGCAATTGAGGATACAAAAGTTACTATGTTAGTGTTAATAGATTTCTCCAATGCCTTTAATGCCGTCAATCACGATATACTCCTATCTATCCTTTCCCATCTTATGGTTTCTTCCGAGGTGCTAGAATGGTTCTCTTCTTATCTTCGGGGACGTCAGCAGTCGGTTCGCGTTGATGAGAATTCCTCGAGTTGGCGTGACCTGGAGGCTGGTGTTCCGCAAGGCGGTATTCTATCTCCATTACCATTCTCCATCTTCATAAATTTTATAACTCACTGTCTTCGGTGTGCGTATCACCTTTATGCCGATGATCTTCAGTTGTATGCAGCTGTGCGGGTGGAAGGTTTGTCAGACGCTATAGAGGATGTGAACCGAGATTTGAATGCTATCAGTGACTGGTCTGATAGGTTTGGAGTGTCTGTAAACCCCTCAAAATGTCAGGCCATCGTTATTGGTAGTACACGCATGATGAGTAGAGTGGCGGTTAGCTCTCTACCTCCTATTGTACAACTTCGCCTTAAAATTTATATTTCGCGATAGAGAACTAGACATACACACATCAAAAAAAGTTTGAGATCACTAGTAAAAGATGGAATATTTTAAAAATTTTACTTTTTAAGGCAATGTTACTTACGTAACATTTTTTTTAATAAAAATATCTTTTTTTATAAAAAAGATGTTCCAATTGTTGAAAAAAAAATTATCAACAAAGTTATCTACGCAGCGATACCTCCGTAACGTGTTCGCGACACATGATTGAGATACAGACACTCTGCGTGCTATTTCTCTTGTAGAATGTCCTTCTTCCCCCAAAGTAACAATTCTTGCTCGTAAAACTTCTGATAATCCCCTCGGCATCTTTTTGAATGAACTCCTTTTTCGAAAATTCAGAAAAAACCCTTGAATCAAGTTGGTCAGATTTCTGAGTGATTGTAAACAAGGATTTAATCTCTTTTTATACAGAAAAACAATTGATATTTTAAATTCTTTTGTTTATTAAAAGTTTTGATTTTTAAATGAAGAATTTTAGAAAAAAGAGAAAAAAGCCTTTTATTCTAACGTAACAAAAACGATTTCGTATTATCAAAGTGATCTCAAACTTTTTTTGATGTGTGTACTCTTTATTGTACACCCTGTACACCATACAACATACAGTAAGAGTTTTATATCGAGGGGTCGCTTCACAGATTTTTTTTATTACGATTTCAGTGGATGGATTTGACAGAGAAAGAAAGAGAAAAGATAAGCTGGTACAACACATATCAATTATTTGAATTCTTGTTGTTTATTTAATTGTTTTACTATGTATGTATTTTACAAAACCAGAAAAAAATAATACATAAATATTAGTACAAATGTATCTACAGCTTATTTCCGAAGTTTCATCCAGCAGACCTGCGAAAGGAGAAATTAAAAGGAATTTAGGTAATAGTGTGAAGAATAAAAGAGAAGTAGCGTACCTATGTGAAATACTGAAATATCTAATAACAATCACTACATTGTATAAAACAAAGTCACTTCCCACTGTCTGTCCCTATGTATGCTTTTTATGCATTGCATTGCATCAGCCTTATAATATTCCCACTGCTACCACCAATCCGATCCACGCGGGCCCGGTGCGGATTGGATGTCACATGTCTTCGAATTTTTGGTTCTAGGACATGCCGGTTTCCTCTCGATGTTTTCCTTCACCGTTTTGAGAGCAGTGGTTATGAAATAAATTACACAAATTTGGTAAACCACATTTGTATGCCCAGTAAGGCAACACATAGTGAGTCGTAGGTATTATATAATTGACATCATGTATTGTACCTACATACATTATACCTATGTGTAACAAATAAACATATTTGACTTTGACTTTGACTAAGTAACGCCCTGACTGGGTTTGAACCCGCGACCTACTGCTCGTAAGTCGGGCCCGTTACCACTCGGCCACCACTACTCTCGCATATATATGTATGGTTAGATTTTTAAAACTACGCAAAGGATTTTGACGCGGTTTTTTTAATAGATACAGTGATTCTAAAGGCAGGTTTATTATGTGCATGCACAATATATTAATATCACCATTGCACCTGTGCGAAGCTGGGGCGGGTCGCTAGTTAATTATAAATTAAATATTCATCATTATTATCATTTAAGCCGAAAGACGTCCACGACTGGACGTGGGCCACTGTCAAATGTCAGTACAATTACCGTTCTTGTGCGTCTCATACAGACACATTAACAGTTTCCTGCGACACGCTGGAGAGTCATTGTCCGCACCCTAGGTCGTCGTGCCACCTTGTGGGAGTCCTTCCAACGATGCGTCTTCAGATTTGTGTTCGCCACTTCTGAATCTTTCGTTCTCATCGACCATCTGTTCTGCTAATGTTAAGTAAATACTTATACACCGTTAAATTTTGGTTGTTTTAATCCCGTGGAGGATCGATTCGATACATGAAACACTGTCGATTTATAAAGGTAAAATTAAAAAATAAAGTAGACCTTGTAGGGAGTTTTCGGCCGTTGCGTACTAAGTACCTACACTTCATTGGCCTCGATCAGCTGACGTTTACTAAAAGAATTCAATTTCGTGCATGCGTAAATGAATTCGAGTTTTAAAAAAAAGTAATTTATTTTTCATTTTTAACTTTACAAATCGATAGGGTTTCATGTACCGAATCGACCCTCCGCGGGATTAAAATGATCAAAATTTAACAGTGTATAACTACCCATATAGGGTGACTGGTAATTTAGTGACTGATACTTAATCTTTTGAATACTGATATTATAGACACAATAGAAAGATAATAGGTGTGCGAACGCGTTCGCTCGGGGCTTGAGAAATTAAACACGTGATTGTAGTCATGATAACAAACAACTTTTGCTATGGGAACAAACCTGATATCGCGAAAAAAATCAGCTGGTTTACATTAATGTTCGCCTAAGTGTTTAAAATGTACTGAACTTGGCAGATTTTATTCGTGATTTCAGATTTGGTCCCATTATAAAGTTGTTTGTTATCATGACTACAATTACGTGTTTAAGTGTATAGTATACAGTAACAGTAAATTATTGTGTTGAGAAAAATAAAGATTCATGATCACGATGATTATACCTAATAATTATGATAAGTACGGCAAAATATTTTATTTTCCTTTCCTGGTAACTACGGGACTTCGGGTTATAAATGATTCTTGGTGAAAAGGCTTCTTGAAGGTCACAGTTAGAATTTGTTTCAATTAGGACATTTTTGTCTGCTTGAATATAATAATGTAAGTACGAGTATATTTTTTTATTACATGTCTGTGACTACTTTATTATTTACTGTTAGGTTCACTAAACACAAAAGATTTTAGCGGTCCCGGCGGACGCCGTCCTGCCCGAAAGCTGACACTGGCTGGCACATTGACTGAAAAAAATTAAGAACTAATCGGATCCTTACTTTTTTTTTAATAGAGAATAGAGAGAATTTTTGCAGCAGCGCCACCTACCGAGTCACACAAATACTTTTAAATAGGTCGAGCTGTTCAGGAAGAGTAAGGCGACAAACATACGTATAGTAGAATTATATATATTCGTACAAAGATTATACTATACAGTACTTAACAACATCCAGTACAATTTAACATTAGTTAATTTTGTATATTATTAGGTGAGAAGTAAAAAAAAAAAATTTTGATCACAGAAATACAAAAAATGATAAAAATTTAATAAAACAAGTAAGTATGGTTTTAAAAGTTAAATTTATAAGAACACAAACAACAATGTTTCATTCTTAAATCCCGATACTACCTACTCCTACTCTTTCTCTGTGTCGCTATTCTTTAAGAAAACGCAGCGCTGTCCCAACGACGAACACCCAAATAGGATACATTGGATTGTCAACCTAATTTCCCTATACATTGGATTGTTAATTCAATGTATTCTATTTGGATGTTCGTCGTTGCGGCAGCGCTGCGTTTTCTTAGAGAACAGCACCACTGTTCATAAAGTAAGGTTGTGGAACTCACTGCCGTCTAGCATTCGAGATTTAAAATCATTCACTCTTCAAAAATCAAGTAAAAGAGCACTATCTTTCCTCTCAACTGTGATAATAAAGTGGTTATATATTATTTATAAGTCATATATAGGGTGACTGGTAATTAGTGACCTATACTTAAACACGTAATTATAGTCATGATAACAAACAACTTTAATATGGGACCAAATCTGAAATCGCGAAAAAAATCAGCTGGTTTACATTAATGTTCGCCTAAGTGTTTAAAATGTACTGAACTTGGCAGACAAATGTTTTTGACTGAAATTTATTTAATAATTTTGTAATAATGCAGTAACAATTATAACAATTGATAAATTTAATTAATTTATTTGTAATGTAGTGTAGTAATTAATATTAGGTATTTAGTCTTGATTATTTTATATGCTTGCTGTGTCGGTTTTTCTTTGGCTTTCCTTTTTGACCTCAATATATTCTTAAGTGAAAAATATTTTGACTAAAATTTATTTAATATTTTAATGGTGCATTAAAATATTAAATAAATACAATGAAGGTTTTCTTTGTTTTTGGCGTGTAATTGTAAATTTAAAGATTGTACACCCCATGGGTATGTTACAGCTGGAGCTAAACTTCCACCTGTGACAAACAACAATAAATGAATATGAATATGAATTAAGGCTTTTGTTTATTTTTTGTATGTTTATTTATAGTACCTATATCTAGTTTTTTTTTCTAAAACGATGCTTTACACTAGGAATTACTCCTGTATCGTGGGTGCGTTCATAAACATGTAAACTTACATACACAAGACACCCAGACCCGCACACCTATCCTTTATATGTATATAGTTTATTTATTTTTTATTTGTTATAAACTAGTGCTTAACTGCATTCCCACCTGATGATGTGGCGTGATGAAAGTATTTCTTTAAAGATGTAATAGATATACGAGAATGTACCTACTTAAGTAGTGTAGCAATTGAAAATAAATAAGTTTACAGTTAATTTACATGAACCTAAGTCATTGTAGAAAACTATAGGAAACCCGTGATTTATAACTACATACATATCAATTTTCAACTTGTATAATACTGCAATACTTGTTTATTACTGACCGCATCATGAAAGCAAAGTCGTGAGCGGTGGATGGCTGACATTTACATTTCTAAGAGGAGGCCAACACTGGCAGGTATTGTGGCCTTTGTTGGGCCATTGTGTGCAGATAAATATGCTGCCACTAAGTATCGCTACAATTTATTGGTAGTTAGTGCTACATGTGATTTCTTGCGATACTATCGCTGCTTACGTTTTCAAAAATTTTCTCCCTTTTTATCATTAACGCATTCCGGTAGCCCATTTTATTTTATTTGACGTCTTCAAAAGTGCAATAAATTAAAATATAAATAAATTCTTGCCGTATGGAAGTGTAAACGTGCATAAAAGAAATACTTGTGAAATGAGATTGTGAACGTTTAGAAGAACATTGTTACTTTAAAACGAAGGAATTTATTGCCTATTCAGCAAGATTGGTTCTCCGGCTGAATTAAAAGGAACAAAGATTACAATCAAAAGTAAGTACCTACTTCATCAATTATACAATAAGACAAGGTAAGTAGATGTTAAAGTGATGGCAATGATTACATCGCTCTAATTATCTCAAGTTCGTTAGCATATCTGTCAACGTCGACTGGAGGGACTTCTGGTACACCTCCTAACCTAATTTAAAATAGGTACGTTGACTGCTTAATTTTATCTTTCCGCCTTCGGTTACTTAATCATAAACTTATTTAAATTTAAATAGAAAATAGAGATATTTTTTGTGATTCACTGAGTTGAAAGGAAATCGTTTGTCTTGGTATGGTCATGTGAAGAGGAGGGATGAAACACATGTTACTAAAAGAGTTCTGAGTTTACAAGTAGATGGATGGAGAGGAAGAGGGAGGCCGAAGAAGAGATGGATAGATTGTGTGAGGAGTGATATGAAAGAAAAGGAAGTTAGTGATAGTGTGACGGCTGACAGGATAGAGTGGAAGAAAAAAACGTGTTGCGCCGACCCCAAATAATGTGGGACAAGGGCAGGAAGGGCAGGAAGAAGAAATAACATGAAAATATAAAATAAAATTTAAAAAAAACCCCTGATGCAAAAAAAGTAAAAAATAAGCTACTCGTAATAAATTACTTTTTCAGCCTTTTAACTTCATTAAAAGAACCTATAAATATTTTAAAGATGAGCGTCACAGAGTCGAGGGACTGACTTCCAGGAGTCTACGTAGGAGGGTTAAAAATACACAAGTAAGACGGGTTACCATCTGATTAAAGTGTTAACATTTTTCATGAAGACTAGCTGTTCCCCGCCGTTTCACATGCGTCTTTGGTTAGTGCTCCGCTCCTATTAGCTGTGATGTGATGTTATATAGTCTAGGTTTTTTTTATCCTTCCGTGATAAAAGAGCTAACGAATACTAAAATAATTTTTCAATTCGAACCAGCAGTTCCTGAGATTGGTGCGTCAAACCAAACAAACCAATTCTTTAGCAGAATAGATGAAAATGGGCAAAAATAAGTTTAATAAGTTTAATAATAATCAAATACATTACACATGAATGTTAACGGTGATCCCCAAACTAGACGTTAGTCTGTATCGTGGGGATCAGAGTTGTACAAATTCTATATATACAAAAGGTGATTATTCTATATAAGTATACATGGTGATTATAAAACAAAATCAAACTAATAGTGAAGTTAATGAATAAATAAAAAAAAAAGGAGACAACGACACAAGTATTTTAAAAATAAAAAATAAACACGAACATAAGAAAAAAATTATAATAATAAAAGAAAAAATAATTTAAAAGTGGTACTTAATAATAAATGCTCATATCGAATTCCAGTTAAATGTTGTGTGCGTGAGTGTTATAATGAGAGTGAGTGTGTGTTTGTGTGTGTGTGTGTGTGGATGAGAGTTATGATGATGGTGTAGGAATGAGATTAGGAGTGCTGTCAGTTTATACAGTCTTTCGACTTCGTATGCAACTATTTAAAAATGATCCTTTCTGTTTCGTCGTAGGAGAGTGAGAGGAGCCAGTCCTTTATTATCTTTTTGCACAAGGGTATTTTGAGATCTATTATATTGCAGTTCTTTACAGCTTCGTTATATATGCGTGGATATAAATAGTTTGAGGAGCGTCTTGCCATAAGAGAGTTTCCTTGAGGAGTGGGTATCCTAAAAGTTCGCTTTGATATTATCTCCGCATAGTCTGTTCTGGATTTCAACTGTTTGTGCATTTGAAGGACTGCATTTAGAATAAAAAGCTGTCGGACACGGAGGATAGGGAACTCTTTGTAGAGTTGGTCGGTAGGATACATTAAAGGTTTCCTGAGCATAACTTTAATGACGGCTCTTTGTGCTCTTTCTGCTTCAATAAGTGTGGCTTTACCTGCGCCACCCCAGACAGAGATACCATATTGGAGGACGGACTGGCAGAGACCATAGTACACAATGCGCAGTATAGGGGAGGGTGTTCAGTCGCGTAGTTTTTTCATTATGTAAATGAGTTTCCTGACTCTGCCAGATAGTGCGTGTATTTGCGGTTTAAAAGATAAATTTTCGTCTAAAGTAATTCCTAAATATTTTATGGAGGTTATACGCTCAATCTCAGTGCACGAGCAGCCCGAAGATCGATTATTAGGGTTATGAGAGCAAGTATGAAGTGTGAGAGTGAGATGTTGGGGTGGACTTGATGCCTTGGTTTTATAGAATAATAATAATAATAATAATAAACATTTATTTTGCAAACATGGGTATAGTACAAAGATGTTATTTTTATATTATAGAGTCCTCCATATTTTGCCATCACATGGGCATGCAAATTACAATTAGAAGGAAATTATCTTAGTCTTTTTTGCGTTTAAGGTTAGTAAATTGCTATCAAGAACTTTAGATATTTTGAGTAGTCCTTCTTCCGCATAGCTGTACACCTGGTCCCAATTTTTACCATGAAAAATGATAGCTGTATCATCTGCATACGCTATTATTTCAGAGCTGCTAACAGAGGTATTTAAGATTTCATTCATGTAAAGTAAGAAAAGCGTTGGTCCAAGTGCACTACCTTGCGGGATTCCATAGGTGATAGGAAGTAGGCTGCTGGAGATATCACCGAGCTTAACAAATTGCTTTCTATCGGACAGATAACTTTTAAACCAATTTAGGGGAGTACCGCGTATACCTGCTGCTTCAAGCTTCTTTAAAAGGAGATCTATTGAAATTGTGTCGAAAGCCTTCGCTAGATCTAGGAAAACGCACATAACACGCTTTCCTTTATCAACAAATGACGACACAGTGTTAGTTAGAAGCCTGATTGCATCTTCGGTCGATCTTCCCCGTCTAAAGCCGAACTGCCTATTGGAAATCGTGTTGTGTTTTTCTAAAAAGTTCATAAGACGTTTGTTCACTACTTTTTCGAGAAGTTTAGATAGTATAGGCAATAGGGCAATAGGTCGATAGTTATCCGGAATATCTGTTGCACCACTTTTGTGGACAGGACTGACAGCTGCAACTTTCCATCTGTCCGGAAATATTCCAGATTCTAAACTAAGATTAAATATGGGGGTTAATGGATAGATAAGAGCGGATTTAATTTTTTTTTATTAATCTTACGTTGAAATTATCGGGCCCGGGAGCGCTGTCATTGTTGAGTTGAGTTATCAGAGATTCTATTTCTGTTTCGTCTGTGGGGTGTAAGAAAAATGTGTATGGACAGGTTATATTTGGGGTGTATTTTTTGGCAAGAGAGGCTTGTGTTTCTGAGAGTCTTGAGAGAATCAAGTCAGATAGCTTTTTTCCCATTGTAGTGAAGTAAGCATTGCATTTATTAAGTGATTCTATTGGGTTCTTATTGTTAACTAATTTTTCGGATTTATTTGACGTCTTATTGTCAGCGCTGTATATGGATTTTATACTCTTCCAAAGTTTTTTGGGGTCAGCTTGGCTATTTTCGATTATGTTTCTGTTGTAATTATTTTTTAACTTGTGTAGCAAGTTGTTACAAAAGTTTCTGTATCGGGTGTAGGTTAATCGTTTCATTTGGTCGTCTGGGTGCGCACGTGACGCTAGGTGTAGTTTGTCGCGTTGGCGCATGCATCTTATTAAGCCTGGGGTAATCCAAGGCTTGATGTTATAATTACTTCTGCCTACTTTGACTTTTCGTGAGTGTTTTTTTAGTGATGTCGTTATGATTTCGATAAATATATTGACAGCGGAGTTGGTACAATGTTGGTTTAAGACTTCGGACCATGAAATGCTATTTAACTCGGCGACCAAAGCTTCCTCATCTATTTTAATTTTGCATTTTTTCCTGATAGAGCAAGATTGATTATTTTTTAGGCAGGTAGCAACCATTGCTATGTCATGGTCAGTGACAGAGCATTTAGAAACTGCTCCCGTAGATTTATTTCTAGATTTTATAAAAATATGGTCCAGACAAGTATTGTTTCTTGTTGGCATGGTTATTCCTGGAAGAAGACCATGCGTGGCCATCATTCGTAGATAGTCCGCATTTTTGTTGTTAATTTCATTACATATGTCAATATTGATATCCCCTGTTACAAATATTTTGCCGTAATTATTTAACTGATTCAGAGTGGCATCTAACGATGTGGTAAAGTTGTCTGGGTTAGTATAGGATGGGGATCGATGTATACCTAGGATAGCAATATCATTGTTTATTTTGATTAAGAGACTGTCTGCATCAGCTATTGTTGGTTCACTGACGGTAAAATTCCAAGAAGTTTTTATATATACAACTACACCGCCATTTTTGTTTGACTGTGAATGCGTCTTAACGCCTGCAAAACCTGGTAGTAGTTCCAGCAGCAACCCGTCGCTCAGCCAACACTCAGTTAAGACGATGACATCAAAATCGCAATCGAAACGCTGCAGAACCGAGTAAAAATTATCGAAGTTGCGTTGGTAACTCCTAATATTGAATGTTAGTATTTTGAAGTTGTAGTCAGTGTGTAGTAGTTGTTCCCTGCAACTTTCTATCAGATCGTAAGAGTGACACTCAATTTGAAGACTATCATCAATATCTTGGATTATGTTAAATAAAGCCATTTGTATGGGTACGGAAAAGTGATATTGTAATAAAGATCTTCTTTAGGGGTGTCACTGATTGGCTGACGGAGATTGCTGGCAGGGAAATATTGGTTATATGCGTAAGTGCGTGTAAGAGTGGAGGTGTGTTTAATTTTTGATGTGGTTTTCTAATAAGGAGTAATATGGTTGAAAAAGCATCAATTGTTTCTCTAGTTACCAGAGAACATAAAACTAATGAATGTTTAATAAATGATCAAGGAAAATTAAGGTATGGAAAACAATAGCTATTCTTTGAAAGATTTAATGGGGAGAAATCCAATATCATCATTTTTGAGCCATATTTCTTTGAGCCATATCCTCAAGATCTATTACATACCAAGTATAAGAAATATGACGACGAATAAGAATTCGGTAAAATATAAATATGTATTTGTAAGTAGTAGGTATGTCATGGACTACTGCTTATAAACACCTCTTTTTGCAAAGCAGTAATTTAACTTGAAATTCCCGTTGAATCCTGAAATTAACCTTATGGCCGTTCACTGTCTCTTATAACACAGGTATACCCTAATTTAAGAGTCAGGGAAGAGAAAACAGTTAAAGTGTGTGTAGTGTAAACAGATGTACCATGCTGTCAATATATTCTACCATATAGCTTGTACTAGTTTAAGTTTTGTTTTCCTCATAATTTTTTTTTTACAACTATCAAACAACGCCGTCGAGTCCCAAAATAAGCAGAGCTTGTATTATCGGTATTATTAAAATGTTTAAAACTACGCAACGGATTTTGATGCGGTTTTTTGAATAGATAGAGTGATTCTAGAGGAAGGTTTATATGTATAATACACGCATAATACATGCATGTTAACCGTTAAATTTTGGTCGTTTTAATCCCGCGGAGGGTCGATAAACGTCAGCTGATCGAGGCCAATGAACTATAGGTAGTTAGTACGCAACGACCGACAACTATCTACAAGGTCATTGATTCGTTTACTTAAAGAAATTAATTTCGTGTCTTGCAATAAATCCAATCATTCGGCAGCTAAATTCTAAATTTAATGTTTGGTATTTGGATGACAGCACCCTAGGAGATGATGTAGAGACAGTCTTAAAAGATTTAACTTTTTTGAAAAATAAATTTAGTTCTATTGGTTTACAGCTTAACCTCTCAAAATGCGAAATTTACCTTCCCCAAACGACTGACAGACAGACGACTTTAGCAAAATTTAACACAATAGCAGCAAATATCCAAATCACTGAAAGAAATTCTCTTCACCTCCTGGGCTTCCCAATTTTCGATGAATCCTTTCCAAAATTCATTGAGCAGAAAATACAAAATTTTAATGACGTCTCGGAAAGACTTTTCAAAATTAACATGCATTCGGCTTTTACACTCATTCGATACTGTTGTTTTGGGCCAAAATATACATATAGCCTTCGCTCCTCCCATCTGTGGAAACACCCACAACTTTTGGAAAAAGTCGATCAAATTATTAGAAAACACATTATCCTCAATCCTAAATGTGGCCTTGGACGACCGAGCGTGGCAGCAAGCCACGCTTCCCATCCGGCTGGGTGACCTCGGCGTCTGCAAAATTTCTAGTATTAGTTTACCAGCTTTCCTCTCCTCGGTGCACAGTACTGATACATTAACCAGGAATATTTTATCTTCCTCACTGTTTCATGTTGAGGT
The DNA here is from genome assembly GCA_958295575.1 of Leucania comma. Lineage (NCBI taxonomy): Eukaryota > Metazoa > Arthropoda > Insecta > Lepidoptera > Noctuidae > Leucania > Leucania comma. The sequence continues at coordinate 14,155,258 of OY282468.1, forward strand.
ACCTTGTTTGTCCGATGCGTTGAATGCTTGGAAAATGGCTTGTCCCAACACGGATTTTCCCGACAACCTGTCCTCGCAAAGATGGTGGGACGTGCCGCTCTGCAATACCATACGTAATAATCTAATTAACACGTCTTCAAGTACTGCTGAGCGTGCGCGTCTGCTGGCTGTGGTAGAATGGGAGTCGGGTTTATGGCTTCAGGCACTCCCGTCATCCACCATAGGCACTATGATGGATGACGCTTCGTTTCGGCTAGCAACTTGCTTACGCTTAGGCGCACCCTGTGTTGCTCTACATCGGTGTCACTGCGGCTAAACTGTCGACAGTCTCGGACACCATGGCCTGTCCTACTGCAGGAGCGCAGGCCACATAGCGCGGCACGCTAGCACCAACGATATTATTCGTCGAGCTCTTGTCACCGCCGGTGTAGCTACTGTATTGGAACCTAATGGCTTACTACGTGACGATGGAAAGAGACCAGATGGTATGACGTTGGTGCCGTGGAAGGTGGGTAGGCCTCTGGTGTGGGACGCAACCTGTGTCGACACCCTTGCGCCATCACATATTCCAAGTTCGGCAGGCTGTGCCGGCGCTGCCGCTGCGGCTGCTGAGACCCTTAAACGGCGCAATTACTGTAACCTTATTGGTAATTACAGTTTTGAGCCGTTTGTGGTTGAAACGCTTGGGTCATGGGGTCCAAGTGGGCGTTTCCTTTTTAAGGAAATTTCACGCCGTCTGATCGACACTTTGCGTGACCAGAGGGCTGGCTCGTTCTTCGACCAAAGAATTAGCATTGCCATTCAACATGGCAATGCTGCCAGTCTTCTGGGTACATTTCCGGATGACAGCGATGTTTAGGGGTACTTCGACGCCTGAGTGTAGGTACTGTGTTTTTGTATTATATGTACATAGGTAGGTTTTAGTAAGGTTTTGTACATGTGTAGATATAATTTAAATAGTTATTTATGTATTTTATTTCAATAAAGATTTCGTATATGCGTATATATTAATACGAGTTTTTGAAAAAAAAAAAATACTTTATTTTTTCTTTAGAAATCGATATTTATTATTTCATGTACCGAATCGACCCTCAGCGGGATTATTACGACTAAAATTTAATGGTGTATATTTAATATCACCATTGCACCCGTGCGAAGCTGGGGCGGATCGCTAGTCTTATATATAAAAATGAATAGCTGTTCGTTAGTCTCACTAAAACTCGAGAACGGCTGGGCTAATTTGGTTCATTTTGGTCTTGAAATATTCGTAATAGTCCAGGAAAGGTTTAAAAGGTGAGAAAAAAAGTATTCATTGACTATTAGGCGGTACGAAGTTTGCCGGGTCAGCTAGTTATAGATAAATTACACCCAGACACAGAACAAATGATCGTGCTCATCACACAAACATTTGTCCTGGGAGGGAATCGAACCCATAACCTCCAGCATAGCAGTCAAGGCCACTAACCACTAGACCAACAGGCGAGTCATCTGTACCTTCTTGATCAATAAAGAATTTATTTATTTTATTTAAAAAATATATATTTCGACACTCTATATGGAATCAAAATTTATAGGGTACTTGCCGTTGACCTAGAACTATGAAATGTGGCATGAATCAAGGTCTCATAGCACAAATATAGGGAAAAATCTAAAAACCGCAAATTTGGAAAATTTGGAAAAATCTTCGAGGCTCGATTCCAAAATTGAATTATTTTAGCTAGTAGGTAGCTGTACGGAACCCTCAGTGTGCGAGTCCGACTTGCACTTGCCCGGTTTTCTTTAACTTATGATTCTAGTTCGTGCCTTAGTTAATAAATTAATGAGTCGTAGTACAAACTGCTTTCGGGTTTATCTCGATAAATTTCAAAGTCACGTGTTAGGTACTTCGTTTTCACACTTGAAAGACTTTTCCACTAGTTTTATAGCCTGAAAACTATAAATAAATTCAAACTTTCGAACAGTAACAGTCTATTACCTACTTAAGTTATGACTGAGATTAAGATTTATGTACCTCTTACACAGTGGCGTAGCTAGACTCACAGGGGCCCCGTATCAAAAGTTCTACACGTATAAAAAAAAAATGGTGCTTTTTTACAAATGCTTCGTTTAGTCTACGAGACGGTTACGGGACGGGACGATAATTTGTTGCGAATTTATGCCTATTTCGGGGCCCCTGTAGCGCGGGGGCCCGGTATAATTGATACGGCAGATACGGCGGTAACTACGCCCCTGGTCTTACACAATATTCTTGCGGTAAGGCTCTTGGTCGATCTTTGATAGTTTTTATATGTAGTCAGAAAGTCCAAAAGTAAAACCAGTCCTGCCAAGCGGTATCGTGTTATCTACCGGTAGCCATGGTCTGTGGAAGTCAGGTAGACAGTCGCTCTATGTAAAATACTGGTATCAGTTGCATCCGGTTAGGATGAAGGCTGATCTCACCATTGTTTCTGGAAAAATACTAAGCAGCTGATGATTATGTAAGTTAGGTCTATGTTTATCCACATCCCCTACCAGGGCTGCGGGATTATTTGAACGCAAAGGGCAATTGGATAGGTGCGGGCTTGCGGACTGCGAACAATGGGTAGCTCGCCGTTTGACCGGTCGGACCGGGCCCAGGTCGTCGACGGCACGTATTGTCCACGCGCCTTGGAACGAAGGCAAAGAAAGAACAGGAGTGGGTTTTTAGTAAGTAAAAGTCTGAATCTATCCCCCGCTCCGCCCAAGGGCGGGAGATGTCATTGGATGTTTGTTCCACCAAAAAAAGAGCAACTGAAGGAACACAGGTGGGTCTTAGTCAGTGATACTCCCTCCTGCTTCACGCAAAGCTGGTTGGTTCCACCAAAAATAAAAGGGTCTTCTCACAATTGTGAGAGGAAACAAGTTATGGACGCTGAGATGACTCTAGGAACCGAACCCACGATCTCAAGTTAACTGCGTTAATGGACTGCGGTTGGTTTACGTACGAACTTTAATTTTGTAAAATTTATTCCATGTTGCTGTTCTAAAGTGCTTAATATATTTAAGATAAATAAGCCTTTATTAGCAAATTTCGGTGAAAAGAATTTAATAAATATTTGCTGGGTAGAAAGCCTCCGAGAACGTCCACTAGTTCACTCAGCCGGTTACAATTCGCGCCTATTTTTTTATTTCATACGAGAATGGCTTCATTTATAATGGGATATAAAATGCATGAATCTTAGAATATACTCGATTCTTTAGATCACTTTTCTGTGTTGAGTATAATGCAGAAATCAAATAAGAAGAGTCAATACAAAAAATCTGATTTTGCAATATTTCTTTTCATCAAAATTAAATAGAAATATATTTTCGGTTGTACAATACTAGAAAAACCTATTAAGGCAAAGCCTTCAACGAAGTTACTGTACCTACCTATCCCATTAAAGGCAAAACCATGAATGAGTAACAAGTTAGAAATTCAAATAATTAAAAATATTCTTTATAAAGAAACTTTTTGTTAGTATATTACGTAACAAACGCTTAAGGCTTGACGCCGGTGACTCGCACACTCGACGCTGCGTAATGCATTATATTGTAGCAGGAATTATTAAAAGACCAGTTAATGTGTGACCATGAATGAATTTCAGTAATAGAACACTTAAAACAGTTGTTATTCGCGTGTTTTCAGCGCATCTGTGGAAGGGCTGCGCTTTGATTCTCATTTCTCATCCAGTGTTCGTGTAGCGGGGCCGCGGTTCAGTGCTCTCGTACGGCGGCGCGCGCTCCGTCGCGTCCACACGGTTATTCGATAAACTTCCGCAAATATACGTTCCGAAAGTTATTGTTATGTGAAAAAGTTTAATGAAATATAAATTCAGTAGTAATTTGTTTTGTTCAGGAAAAACTTTTATGGAGTTAAGTTCGTAAACTATTTTAAAAGGTAAGTTTTTAAAAGGTTTATTTTATATTTATCTTTCTTTTTTAGAATTTAATTAGTTTGCGTTACGGATTTATTCAGAATAAATTAAAATTTCTTTACATAAATAAAAAAAATATTTATCCTTATTTTATAATTATTTAAATAAATAATTAGAGCCGGATCAAAATTACTTATATTATTTGATTATACATTTTAAATCAATACACATACTTTTAATGAATCTTAAAATATATTAATGTTTTTACTAAAAAAGAAATAAACGTAGAATAGTGTGATCTACCTGTATCATCTCACGTCGGCTGGTTCTATTCTAAACAGGGCGAGGTTGCTGAAACCCCGCGGTATCTATTCACGCCTCATTTGAAAAGCGCTAAGAAATCTCCACGAAGCAGTTTATATCTATCAATATTTATACAGCTCAAGGAGGTTACTCGACTTACCTTGATGATGCAGTAAAAGAATTTAATTGCTAGTCGGTAAAATAAGAATTAATTTAAGTTGAATTCCTTCATCACAACTAAAATTGGTTGGTAAAAATAAAGGGCACAATAAAGACAATCTTTGATCAGAATGTACCAAGTATTTGGTCTAGGTACTAGTGTACCTAGACCAAACGCGATTTTAGATACCGTCATAAAAAGTCTGTCCATAGGTAGACCAGAATCAGCACGTAGGTACTTAAGTTGGTATTTTTCTGAATGTAATCCCAAATATGCCTTTATAAGGCATTTTATCGTCCAAGAATTTCTGTTCTGGTCATGACATGGGCGTCACCAAAATGTCGCCACAGACCTTTTTCTACCCATTGCATGCTTAAATTTTTACGCGTTCTCCGAAAAACGCAAAGCTACCACCAGGAATTTCATTTGTACGAATATTTTTCGCATCGAATTTTTAGGTGTTCCGATTTTTCAAACCACCAGTTACCGAGTGACAATTTATGTAAATTGGAAGCACACACACAATAGCCCAGTCTGGTCAGCAATATTTCATGGCTCGTATCTCTCAAGAGGGTAAACCTTCTGGGAATCAAATTTTGTAGGGTTGAGTTTTCGATTGTAAGCCAATTTTTCTGCTGTCTGAAGGATCCTTGTTAAAAAGTTTTTTGACGGATGGAAAGTCGGTAAATTCTATAGGTATGTTATTTAGCTTATTTTATTCTAACGGCTATCATACATAGCTATCTTTAAACTCCTACTACTCGCGTCGTGTTTCTCATTACGGAAAGCCATGATTCCCCCGTTGTGTAGTCGATTCCCTTTGCGTTTTTTGCTATCTGTGTCATTGTGCAACGCTTTGTAGAATTTTGTGTACAGGGCGACTTTGGTGCGATTATTTCAGAGGACTGCAACCCATTAGAAGCCATCGACTTTATCAGTAATTATTATTTGGTTTAGGTGACCAAAAATATTTAGTCATCACTGGCTTTTTACTTTGACTGGAACTTAACTACAAGTACAATTTTTTTTAAAAAAAGGTAAAAGTTATGCTTTAAAGTAGGTGTGTTGTCTTGAAGCTACAGCGATTAAAGAGTTCGTCCTTCCAGCCCCGTCTTAAGAATTCGTCCTGTATACCTACTGATACCATATCCTTTTTTACCTCTAAGCAGTATTGCTATGTAAAGGTCTGAAAGTTATGGGTATGGGTATTCAAGATATGGGTACCGGTGAAATTACAGGCACAAGAAATATTCCACCGATGTCTCTACATAGGGTCGGTAACGCATTGAAAAAATTCTTTGCACTTTCAGGCGCTTGATCTTGTTTTCACATTTCGTAGTCTGTCGAGGCCTGTTTGCAAACTCGTCCCAACAATAAGTTTTATATTTTTATTAGTTTTTTACTAAAATTTTAACGTGACAACATTTGCCGTATATTTGGGCGAAAAACGTAAAGTATGGACTTTACTTTTATATTCTGCCCAAGAAATAAGGTCCACTACGGTAGTCCCAAGTTATTATGCTATGCTTGATCTGTCGCAGCGAGAGCCCAGTTTTTGTGAGCGAAAACAAATGTGTTAAACTTTGAAATGCGCGTTAGCACACTGAATAGATTTCCATCAACCAATCGTATCTGTGTTTAGTTTACCTTTAATTTGTTTCCGGAAACTAGAAGAAATCGTAATTGGGTAAAATTGGGTTGGGAACTCGAAGACAAACAAAAATAAAACTAGGCTAAAAGTACCCTGAATGACTCAAATAAAACTTATAATAAGTTTTACTTGAGTCTTCCAGAGTAGTTTACATAAGTTAGCGCCACTTATTGCGCTGCTGTTGACTTGTATGAACAAACTCAAAAGAACGTAGGCGGCCCTAATTCGATAATATTCATGAATAATAGATTAACTGACGCATGTGGATAAAATTTTGTAGCCAGTGTCATGTAAATGGACATATTTCACGAGCATGCACATCATATTTTTCCAACACAATTTATTCATATTGTTATTAAAATTTCAAACTTACTTTTATTTCTTTTGTTTTTACTGTTTTGCTGACGGTTCTCCGAAAAATATCTTAGCTATCTGTAGTTTCGGTTTCAATTTCTCTTTTTATAGTAGCGAACAGACAATCTAGTCTGTTATTTGAGTTTTATTCTTTGAGTTCGTGTGTGGGATGCGGTTGGAGCACTGGTTGAGTGCTTTTCTGCTGTGCTGCGTGTTTGATTCCTGATTCCCAAAAGGATATAAAATACATTTTGCCGGGTCTAGATGTCTTGTGTATGTGAGTTTATGTGTTTCTTAATACACCCATCATTTCAGTCGAAAGACCGAGAACCTTTCGTCCCCAACTGTCTGTTCTGCGAGCAATGTGCTCTGCCCACTGCCACTTAAGTTTGGCGATTCTTCAAGCTATGTCGGTAACCTTGGTTATCCTCAAGGAAACTTCGAGCTCTCCTTTCCATTTCTAGGGGACAACGTTCTTTTTTCTTTATTTTCCGACATTTATTCAAATTTTATGGAAGAAAAATAACAATATCGTTCTTGAATATTTAATTTTTGAATTTTTTAGTGTTGCGCCACCCAAGTAATATGGGTTAAAGGCAGGATGAAGATGATAAGAATATTTTGAAATATAGTAAGATCACTAAAATCTATGCACTAGGCGCTGCAAGCTGGGTAAGGTCCAGGCTGTCTGAAATCATCCAATGACTTCTCCCACTTTGAGGGGAACGGAAGGGCGTGTCAGACTTTACTGACTAAAACCGCACCTGTGTCCCTCAGTTGCCCTTTGCGTGTTACTACAGGTTTCCTTTTCAGAAATTCCCCGCGGTCCTACCTAGCGGACATAGGCCCCGCTGCCCCTACGGTTTGCTGACATCTCGACTACTGGAGCTAGGTCCGGTCGATCTCCGGACTGTCGGACGGCGAGCTACCCATTGCTCGACGTCCGCAAGCCCGCGTTTACTGTGGCTGTAGTCGGGATCGGGGTCTCGGCACCTTACAACCGAGTTTCTGATTTTCTGATTTGTAAGTCATAAGGTGACATGACCTTATGACTTACAAATTAGAAACTCGGATAGCTCATTCATTCGTCTGAGTGACAGTCTATTAACTACGAGTATACGATTCTTGTTAAAGCCCCACTAATTAGGCGATTACGATTCTCAGATTTTATAGAATTCGAAGAATCTCTGAGAAATCGATATTATATTTCTAATAATAGGTATAGTAAGCGGCAAATATGTTGAAGTCGTTGCTATGGTTACGTGACCTGTGTTGTATTTAGTGTGGGTAGTGCCCAAATTGTAACCTTATTTAAATATTTTTGGGAAAAATATAACATAGTGTAAAAATCATTGGAATCGATTCAGTTACTGAACAAACTATACCTATTCAGGTTTCGCATATACTAAAAATAAGGTTGTATATCACACTAAATCATAAAGGTGAAGGTTTGTGAGTGTGAGTGTGTTACCTCTTCACTCTTGAACTGCTGAACAGTGTTCGATGAGACTTGGTACACGCTTAGACCATGTCCTGTGGTGCTATTCTCTAAGAAAACGCAGCGCTGGCGCAACGACGAATATCGAAATAGGATACATTGAATTAACAATCCAATGTATAGGTACATTAGGTTGACAATCCAATGTAACCTATTTGGGTGTTCGTCGTTGAGGCAGTGCTGCGTTTGCTATTCTCTGTGGTGCTATTCTCTAAGAAAACGCAGCGCTGCCGCAACGACGAACATCGAAATAGGATACATTGAATTAACAATCCAATGTATAGGTACATTAGCTTGACAATCCAATGTAACCTATTTGGGTGTTCGTCGTTGAGGCAGCGCTGCGTTTTCTTAGAGAGTAGCACCACAGAGAATAGTACATTGGATACTTTATATTCTGGGAGTATGTTCCCTTGGGATAATTTGCTAATATCACACGGGCGAAGCTACCGGCAGAAGCTAGTATTCTTATATAACTGTTACAGTGAAATCAATATTTGTGAGGACTATTTATTGTAGAGCGCTGAATTGTGTTTTTATTGTTTTTTTTTTATCTTTTGAAGTTAAGTCTGCCATTACCATTAGTATTTAATGATAAATGATATTATACAAATAGGTTTTAAAAAACACTTTCACACGTGATTTTTTTCTCATCAGTTTAAACTAGATGAGGCCGATGTTTCCTAGCTGACTACCCTGAGAAGAAACACCGAAACAAACTCAGGGGTCACAGTCTCTTTTAAAGTTCATACAGTAAATTTGTAATGGTCAAATCACATGAGAACTATGCAGATCCGTCCGAGATGGTCTTTTGAAGAAAGAACCATACCGATTTGAGTGGACCTGTCCAGTCAGTGCAAGCATTTGTCAGTATTCGTGTAGCTCAACTCAGGACTACTAAGGAGCTCAACAATTTGACGAACAATACCAAAGACAGGACATTTGGCTACGCCGAAGAAAATAATCAAATTGCCAGACATACAACCATTAAAATTACTGAAAAGAAAAAAAAAGAAATCCACATAGTTCTCACATTCACAATAATGAAAGGAAAATGTCAAACATTGATCAAAAGAGAAGAAAAAAAAATCAAATTGTAAAATAAAAATAATTTACAATGTCTAATTGTAAAAAAGAAAAAAATAAAATAAAATAGAAAATAAACAACAATGTCAAATTGTCAACAATAATAACAATAAATACAATCTAAAAAAAAAAAAACAAAAGAAAGAAAAAAAAAGAAAATAACAACAAATAATAATACTGTATCAACAACTGTATCAACAAATAATAATAATGTATTTACGTAGGTATATTAAATATACATATACTAGCTTTTACCCGCGGCTTCTTTCCCACTTTACCCTACTCTACCTTATAGGTTTATACCAATAAATGAGCAGGTTTTTATTTTATTATTTAACGAGATAAAAATTATCCAATGTCCTTCTCCTGGTTTAAGCTACCTTCCCACCATTTTTGCAGCCAAATCAGTTCAGCCGTTCTTGAGTTACTTATAAATAGTGTAACTAACACGACTTTCTTTTATAAATATAGATAACGCTACAAAAGAGCGCGTGGCTAATGTAATAACAGCCGTATGGATCAATTTCCAAGGTTAAGCAACATATGATGAGGGCGGTCTGTGGATGGTTGGCCATTTTGATATATATGTACTTAATACTAGCCACTACCGGCGGCTTTGCCTGCGAGTTAGTTGAAAAATAACCCGAGGGAACACTCTACCGGGATCAAAAGTATCTTATGTGCTATTCCAAGACATGGTCTACTCGCGTACCAAGTTTGACATAAATCCGTTCAGACGTTCAAGTGTGAAGAATTGACTGGCCTGTTGGTCTAGTGGTTAGTGGCCCTGACTGCTATACTGGATTCGATTCCCACCCTGGACAAATGTTTGTGTGATGAGCACGATGATTTGTCCTGTGTCTGGGTGTTATTTATCTATAATATGTATGTATTTAGAAATATATAAGTATGTATATCAGCTGTCTGGTACTCATAACACAAGCTCTGCTTAGCTTGGGACTAGACGGTGTTGTGTGATAGTTTGTATATAAAAAAAAAAGAAGTTACAAACAACCTCGAAGGCGCGTAATGTTCCACGCGCGCCTCAAGGAGATGTCAGCAAAACCGTAGTGGCCCAGCCGGGCCGAAATCTACTGGGGTCATGGGTTGACTTATGAAAAAGAAACCCATGGTCCTGGAACGCAATGGTAAAGAACACAAGTGTGGATTAAGCCAGTAAAAGTCTGACATCTCCCACTCCGCCCTAGAGCGGGCGATATCTTTGGATAATTTCCCACCTTAAAAAAAGTTGCATCTGGTTACACTAAAAACTGAACCCAACTTACTTTGGATAAGGCTAGGGTAAATGTACATACATCGATATATGTACTACGCACTAGATTAGGCATGCCGTACAATAACTTTGCTTGACTTACGTGTTCTGCACGCCGTACAACTTCACTTGATGACATTAGTGCAGTTTTGCAGTATTTATGCGCTGTAAGTTTTAAAAGTTTTGTTAGACGTCTTAATGACAATTTCGCGCTCCAGCGAACTTTTGTTTTAACGTTTCAGTATTGTGACAAATAGTTTACATGGACGAGCTTGTCTATCACTTAGAATGTAAGTCGATGTGTACCTGTACATACTACAAAGTTCTACATATGATGTTCCCTTCATGTAGTTACGTATGAATAAGGGTTTTTAAATAGTTTTCGATCGATTCTAGCCCTGTCTGATGAATTTAAAATGATGCTATTGATTGACTTACTTATTTAGCGTAGACGGACGTATCGTATCGTCTTCACTTAGATTAAGGGTTGGTTTTAATACCTCAACTATACCAGAATATCGAAACTTTCCGATGTTTTTGCTTTTTAATTTTATAGAATAATTAGCTGACCCGGTAAACTTTGTGCTGCCCATTAGTCGGATTTCCTAAATTTTTCCATATTTTCTCACCGTTCAAACCTTTCCTGGAGTATCACGAATATTTCAAGACCAAAATTGGTCAAATCGGTCCAGCCGTTCTCGAGTTTTAGCGAGACTAACGTACAGCTATTTATTTTTATATATAAGAAGATATCATTTAACATGAGTTTACTGCCTTAAATAGTGGCACAAAACATTAAATAACAACTTTTGCTCTAGGTAAGCGAGACTTTTGCTGACTAAAACTCACCTGTGTTCCTTCAATTACCCTTTACGTTCCATCTCTGCGGTAATTTTGAACAATCCCACAGCCCTGGTAGGCTCCCTATGCAGACATCTCTTTGGGGCTGCTGTGACCCCTGAGTTAAAATTTAAGACTAAATACAAGACGCTATCGTAAGGAATTTATTGTCTTTATACCATTGACATGACCATTGAGGCTTACAGTCATCTAAAGGGCATAGGAAAGGGCTATGCTCGGAGTTTCCTTGCGTGATCGTATTAGAAATGAAGATAGCACAGGAGAACCAAGATTGCCGACATACTATTTACGAAGAATCGCAAAAATAAGTGGCAATGGGCAGGGCTCTTTGCTCTCAGAACCGATGGCCGTTGGGGCCGAAAGGTTCCGGAAGACGCAGTGATGGAAGGCCTCCTACAAGGTGAACCGATGACCTGGCAAGGTTTGCGGGAATCCGATAGATGGGAGATGCACAGGACCGTTCACTGTGGCAACACTTAGGGGAGGCCTGTGTCCAACAGTGATCGTCTTTTGGCTGATATGATGATGATGATGATACCATTGACTGCCTCAATAGTTACTTTGTGAGTGCGAAAGCTGAGTGTAGACACGTGTGGCCAATTTTAGGGAGCTAACTTCTAACTGATAATAAAGAAAATACGAAGGCATGTGTTCTAAGAATAAATAAATGTATCGTATTTGTGAAATCTGTAATAATAATAATAATAATAATAATAATAAATTTATTTGTTAGAATATTGTTGTTACAAGGTGTTACATTCAATTTTTCGTCCAAAATACTCTGCTGTTTCCAGCGTACAAATGTTTACAAGAAATTAAATTAAATTAAAATCAATTGATAAAAACCATACAATTTAAAGAATTATTAAGTACATAATACAATGTCAAAGTATACTAAATTAATGTCAAGAGTTACCAAATACAATTTAACGGAATACTAAATATGTCAGAAATAATTAAATACAATGTCAAGGCATGCTAAATATAATGTCAAAAGTTATCATATATAATGTCAATGAATACTAAATATAATGTCAGGAATTAATAAATACAATGTTAGAAATTATTCGATACAATGTCATAGGTATTAAATTCAGTTCACTTATTAGGAATGCAAGGGCAAGTCTCATCGTCTAATTTAAATTTAGAATCAAACTTTTCATTTAAGAACTCATCTGTTGAGTAGTAGCACTTAAACAATAGGAAGTCAAATAATTTCTTTTTGAATGTCATGAAGTTAAGATCTTTGAAAACATTAGGTAGTTTATTATAAATACGAATTGCCATACAATAAACATTATTGGAAAATAGTTTGATTCTTTGTTGGGGTACACACAATTTATGGACATCTCGACTTTTTCTTATTACAACATCATTATGTACTTTAAATAAACCTATGTTTTTATGTACAAAGATACAAAGTTCGAATATATATAAAGATGGGAGTGGTAATATTTTTAAATTTTTAAAGAGCGGGACACAGCTGTCTAATGGTTGGGCTTTGATAATTGCCCGAACACATTTTTTTTGGGCTCGAAATGCCTTAATAATGTCAACAGAATTGCCCCATATGATAATGCCGTAGCGTAGAATGGATGCTACGTAACCATGATAAGCATAAAGTGCTGCGTTGATACCAGCTATGCGAGTTATTCTACCTAAAACAAATACAAATCTCTGCAATTTAGTACATAATTTGTCAATATGTACTTTCCAGTTGCAATATTTATCCAATGTTATACCCAAAAAAGTAGCATTTTCAACCTCTTCTATAGTGTCACTTGCATATCTTATTTTTAATCCGTGATGTCTGCTGTTGTACGTTTGGAACTGTATAAGTTTTGTTTTACCAATATTTACATGTAAATTGTTGTCTTTTAGCCATTCTATTATTTTGTTTAATGCATCATTGATCTCTTTTTCGTATTTGGCGATATTTTTATCAGTAAGTTCAATACTAAGAGTTGTATCGTCGGCGTACAGGATGCATGAATATGGAGTTACGTTGGGCAAATCATTTATATATAATAAAAACAAAAAGGGTCCTAATATACTGCCCTGAGGAACGCCACAGGAGTTTTGACGATAGGCAGATCTATATATTTTTTTTTCCGATATAGTATGTCTAGATATCTCTACACATTGCTGGCGATTGTGCAGATAAGTTTTAATCCAGTTTAACGCATTTCCCCTAATACCATAGCGATTCAGTTTGAAGAGAAGTAGTTTGTGATCTACAAAGTCAAATGCTTTTGACATATCAAGGAATATTGATGCTATTGGCCTTTTCTCATTAAGACTGGAGGTAATCATTTTCACAAGAGAAAAACAAGCAAGAGTTGTCGATTTACCCTTTCTGAAACCAAACTGTTCTTCTTTTAATATTGCATGTTTTACTATAAAGGAGTGAAGTTTATCGTACATAATTCTTTCAAAAATCTTAGAAATTACGGGTATTAGAGTAATCGGACGATAATTATTCATATCTTTTTTATCTCCTTTTTTATATATTGGTTTGATTATTGAAAATTTTAGTTTAGTGGGAAATAAACCTTGAAACAATGACAAATTAATAATGTGGGCCAGTGGACGAGATATATATTTAGAGCAACGCTTAAGAATCTTTGTATTAATGTTGTCATAGCCCGTTGAGTTTGTTGAATTTAAAGAATTAATAATTTTATAAACAGTATTTTCATCAGTTGGAGTCAAAAAAATGCTATTCGATATGTCAGGGATGGTATATTTGTAGTCAATGGGTTTTTCAGAATTAGAATGTTTTGGTTTGTTTGTCATGTTAATAAAAAAGTCATTAAATTGGTTGGCAATTGTATCGCCATCAGCGTATGTGCACTGATTAATTTTAATAGAAGAAATTTCAGTGTTATTCTCCATATCTGCATTATTCTTTTTTATTATATCCCAGGCGGCTTTACATTTATTGTTCGATTGAAGTATATAACGAGTGTTATCAATTTTTTGAGCATGTAATATACACCGTCTCAATATTCTAGTGTAATTTTGGTAGTTCTTTAGGTGTAGGTTTTTGTTAGAATTTAATAATCTATATTTTAGGTACATACTTCTTTTCTTGACACAACATTGTATAAAGCTCAAATCGTTTATCGTTACGTCGAATGGTATAATAATTGATGTACCTGTTTTGTGTACTATTGGCACATAAAATGCTACAAAATACACTATTACTTTGTTATTACACTCAAAGTACCTATAGTACGTATAGCTGCTTCCTGTAAAGACGAAACATTTCATAGTGACACCCCCAAGCACTATGTCGGTGAATAATTTTAATACCAATGGTACAATAATTGATGTACAACAGAGAAAACAAGTACACTATTGGCACTTAAAATGCTACAAATACCTTATTATCACACTCAAAGTATAAATAGAAATCGAATTTTAATTTTAGGTCAAGTCAGTAAAGTATCAATTAATCTATGCGCGCTATACCAGAGTGATGTAAACAAAATGTAAACATAACCTATGTGCTCGATGTTTATTATTTCCTACTTATTCCATAAGCAAGCAAACTAAAACAGCTTTTGTTCATCAATTAACACTTGATTCAACTAAAAATATCAAAGCCAATCTCTTACATACCTGTCATATCAGAGCGGTTCTTAGGTAAACATTGTCAAGATCGGAAAGAATAGTTTGGGCCTCATGTTCCGCCAGATATATGTACACCTTATAAATAACTTCCCTGCCAGCTCTTCGAATGGTTTCGTTAGTTAATTTTCACTTTTTACGTTAATTAATCACCGTTTGATGGTTGAATTAAAAATTCTACAAAGTCGTGAACTTAAACAAAGTTCACGACTAAGAAACATCATTATTTTGGGAATGTTGCCAACACAATAATTTAGTTCCGTTTTTAGACTTTTTTGCCAAACTGTGAGTCGACGTGACTAACCTGATTTAACCCTAGAGTTTTTTTGACTTTGAGTTTGAGTTTGATGGTTACAGGTTCCTGTCAAAAGCTTAATCGTTTCATTGTGACTCAACTTGAGGTTTTAACATTAAAAAAAATTTTAGTTATCCTTTCGCGTAGAATTTTGAATAATATCAAAGCGTTTCTAGTACGGTGAATGCTTTATTACGCTACCTACTGGTTCATTGTGTATAAGTTACTCTTAAAACGGTAGATCAAAGGCGCTTAATCTTCATCGCCAAGTGTCTCACACACACAGTAGGCTTTGTGTTACTTTGATACATGGCTGGTCGAGTCGAGGAGATAAAATTTAATATTTTATTTATTATATATAATTTTTAATATAATATATTATAGTCATATTGGTTCGAACTGCAGACTAGAGTAATTTTCCGTTATCAGACAGAGTTTTATAATATTATGAGATTAGTGTTGTAAAGTTTAATAAAAACAATGTAGTATCTATATTACTACACTTTTTCTATGAAACGTTTCATCAAAATGCTGAGACTACCTAACGTTACGCTGTTTTTACTAATAATAATAATAAAATACTTACTGGTTATTATTGAAATGTTACCTGATCAATGGAACTCATTGAAAGTTGTCAAAAAAAGGCGAATCTTTTTACTTTCAGGTTTCAGCTTCGTAGAATTTTGCCCTTTTTACTTTGAAATGCTGAATTTGAATCTGAAATGTTTAACCTGTAGGTTGAGCAGCTTTATGGTTTATGAATTTTGCAGTGTAATTCTGTGTAGGTTAGTAATTTCCGTTGTAATAAAAGTTTTAGGATAAGCTTTGAAAATACTGGCCTCCGGGGTGAGTGACCGCCAATTCTATGAACGTTTGTGAGGAGGTTTTTAGAGGCACTTCGTCAGCACCTTCCGTAAAAATTAATGGCTTTTAGGTGCTAACAATTAAACCTACTTACTTTTTATTTGTCGAGTTCTTGCCACGTTCTTGCTCTACTAGATTTCGTATCAAAGCAGTTTTTTTACATTTTCTCGGTTTGGGTACCTACGTAATTTGATCAAGTTAGTTTAATGTAGGTGTCAAGTTAGTTAATAATAAGAAAATATGGATATAAAACAATAAATAAATAAAACAGATAAAGCCTAAAATTAAGTTACTTTACTGCTTAAGATCTGCCAGACTAATTAATCTTACTCATTTATGAAAAATAACTAATTTTTTCTATGGCTTATAATATAATACCAATAAATGCCTAATCATTTCTTTATTAGGGTTCCGTACCTGAAAAGGAAAAAATGGAATCACTTTGTTGTCTGTCTGTCAATCTATCAAGACCTTTTATACCGGGATCGCGTCGAGGTATCGAGTTGAAACTAAAAATATATACTCAAGTCTGGGGTCCTTTGAAGATATGAAAAAATCAAACTACTAAGTTAACGACAAATAAAAACATGGCCGTTTATGTCATAAAAATCGTACATTTCGACACTCTCAAGAGAATCAAAATTCATAGGTATTCCTTTTGACCTAGAACCCTGAGATTTGGCATGAAGCAAGATTTCACAGCACAAATATAGGAGTAAATCTGAAAACTGTCAATTTGTAATTACGTCACCAATTTAAGTTAGTTAGTACGGAACCCTCGGTGTTCGAGTCTGACTAGCACTTGCTCAGTTTTTTTGGGATTGAATTCAATTCTTATTCTGAAGTTAATTTTATCCATACTAATACACGTATTATACTTAATTGCGAAAGTGCACCTGTATGTCTATCTGTTTAACGTATTAACGGCTCAACGGATTAATAAATATAAAACTTGGCATATGAGTAGGGTAGACCATGTCTTGAATTAGAATTTACGATACTTTCTGTATCGAGAATGTTTTCTCATTGGATAATTTCAGACTCCCACGTGTGCGAGGAAAAGAGAAGCTAGTAAGAAAAGCTAGTGTTATATTAGAGCCAAAGTTATGTCGACTTGTTATACCTAATCGCTTTCCAATGATGACCGTACTATACAAATAATAAATCCTTAAGAGCCTTTCAAACATTATAGGAACGTGCCCTATTGAACAATTTGGTCCATCCATTAAAATATGACCAAAGCCAGTCCGCATCACAGGTACCTACTAAAATTTGGGGAGAACGAAGGAATTTTTATTAACAGTATCTAGTAATTTGCACTTCAATAGGGTGGGTATTTCGATAAATGGAATTCTTATAAAAAAAGCAATATGTTCACTGTGGCACTTCCTGAATCTTGCTTAATGAATATTTTATGAAGACTTTCTGTTAGTTAGTTTACTGAGATTTCAATTAACTTAAATGAGTTGTATTTAATTTATTTGACGTTTTTTTGTAAGAGCGTTTTAACATAGTATCTGCCTCATTGCCATTCATGTTACATTGCTAACATTTGATTAGTTATCTCGTATGTACGTGGTGAAATTATAAAGAAATGTGTTTTTATGTGAGCAGCGCAATCAATATTTTGGGGTTCCAATAAGATATCGGTAGTATAAGACAAAAAAGCGCTTTTGTTAAGAATCTTGAAGCTCCACATTGTCCTTTCACAGTTGTTATTTGTAGAGCTCTATTGTTATCGATAATAATACGCGAGTTCGAGAAACTTCAATGGCGGGCTACCTATTCTAAATTTTGGTTTCGTTAAATACTTAGTTGATAATTTATATTTACACCTTCTATTGTACCCAAGGTTACCTCTAAAATAACCTCAGGACGCGATTCTACGTCAAAAATGATTTTATACCAGACTACTCTAAAAGGCCTAATGTTTTTCGAGATGAAGAAATTTACCGTTTAGACATTGTCTATGGGATGGTCTTTGACGAAAATATGTATCATTGGTATCAACCAAGTGTTAGTTGGTACCTAGGATACATATTTATACATGCCAGATGGGGTGTACCTATGATTTTGAAAATTAAAATTAACAAGACCTCGGCAACCATTAGGTAAGAGTGGATGTTTTGTGACATGATCATGTGGGTTATAAGAAATAAAGGAGTGGAGGTGATTCAAAAAAAAAAAAAAAGAAACTAAAAAAGAACTAACTAAGATAAGGAGATAAGAAAAGGCAGTGTCGAATCTGAGATTTCACAAAAATAAATTCCATAGATGGAATAATAATAATATAATAATAATTATAATATGGGCGTTCCTTTCTCTGGGGCCCTGACCGCCGGTAGCTTGGACCCTGTTCCCGATACCGGTGGGACACTATTTTTTATATTTTTAAATGTTTTTTTTTATAAGTTTTTTTTAAAGAAATATTTAAAAATATAATTTATAAGTTTATTAATGAATAAAGAGGATTATAATATATATAATAAAAATTATTATATAATTATTTGGAATGTTTTAGTGGTTTTTTCAGTCGGGGTTTTGATTCTTTTTTATTAATAATGTTTTAGTTGTCAGATGTTCCTATAACGCTGCTCTGAAATACGATATATAAAGAATATTTTAAATATAACTAGGTCAATATCGTTTTGTTAATAGAATTAAACTAATGTAGGTATTCTTCAGTACCTATAACTAAGTGGTGTACATCGCGTTCGATTTGGTCGAGAATTTGATCATTAGATGAAATTCTGTCGTATCGACTCGAAGTTCTTTTTCCAGTGAGTTCATATAATTATCACTTTCTTTGAAAGTCCAAGACAAGAGATTATGTTTTTAATATAATCTAATTTTATTTATTGGTGTGGTCAAGAAGGTATAATAACACGGCATATTATGTGTTGGCAAGAAATTTTACTTTTATTATTAGCTTGTATTCTGACGAACACCGCAAATGACTTTAAGTACTCTTGCATTGTAATTATTAATTTAGTATTAAACTAGGGACTGGCCTCAGCTTCACACGGATGTTACAAATCTTTGAATTTCTCGTTTTCCTCCTCTATACATTCAAAGTTTACTCATGAATTACTTTGTCTATTGATGAAAACCGCATGAAAATTGCATGTTTGCCTCGGACAGGTAGACAGACAGACAAACAGACACGGTGAGGGACTTTGTTTTGTAACTGAGTGAGTTTAAGTGTTAATCATAATATACATACATTCTTATATTCTGATTAACACCTAAACTATCTAATTAATTTGCATGAACAACGTTTTCAATAATATACGTAGGTATAGGTGCGATATTTTGAATATGTAATCCTAATTAGTAGTATCTACTTTATTTTTTGAGGTAAGAAATCATCAAATAACTTCTCCTGCTCTGGGTGGAGCAAGCGGACGTGTCATCAATTACTGACTATAACTTTTTGTGTCCCTTCCGTTTTTCACTCCGGATCGAGCTCAATTCCAGTCGTCTACGGTATAGTGTTCCCGCGCGCCTCAAAGATATGTAATCAATGCCGTAGAGGCCCAGCAGGGCCGAAGCCTGCTGGGGCAATAAGTTGACTTTTAAAAGGGAAACCCTGGTCCTGGAACGCAAGGAAAAAGAAGGAACATAGGCATGGTTTAGTCAGTGAAAGTCTGACACGCCCTCTCGCCCCATCCTGGAGCGCGAAAACTAATTGCATGACTTGCCACCTTAAAAAAATGGGCCTCGGTAAATCTTTGAAACACTCCCGTAGCCCTAATAGTATCTACTTCATTGTTAGTTAAGAAATGGATCTATTGAAACCTCATGCCTCTGTGTAGGTTTTGTGATATCGAAAGAGATCGCATGAAAAACGTACTTTGTTAGTATGGGGACTGGTCGGTCCAATATATTTTTAAAGAGTTGTTGAGAATAAGATTTTATTTTGAAAGGAATGTAATATGGAATATGCATAACAAAAATATTTGTTAGCTAACCAGTTTATCAAATATATACAGAAATAGAATACATACTAATTGTAAAAACGATATCAAAATTGATAGGAAAGCAAACGGGATACACAAACACAACATACAAAATACAACACAAAATAGACAAAATACACACAAACACAACAAAATACAAACGAAACAACACAACATACAAAATACAACAAAATAGTAGATACACTACACAACAAAATACAAACGAAACAACACAACATACAACAAAATAGTAGATACACAACACAACAAAGACAAAACAACAAACAAACAACAACAACCAACAGCGGGACAAAATAGTATATCTGCCTTTCTCGCTAAGACGCAGATTTCTATGGCGGCCGTACAGGTGTCATTTCCTTTGATGTCAAAAACCCCGTCGGACTCTTGTTAATAAAGCAGCTTTGAAGCTTTATAAGTTTGTTATTGATGAAAATATTTTTTAAAATACTTGTTTATCAGAGCTGAAAAGCATTTAATTTAGCAAATAAAACAAATTACTTGCATATTCCATATTGAATGGTTTATGTAAATCTTTGAAGAGATTATGTAACAGGAGTGTCGAAAATATTGTTGAATTATTATGTCAGGAGTTTCTCTGCATACACACCAGATCATATATTATGAGCCTACACTTGGAGCATAATGTTCGCTAGTCCCTAATGTGTGCTGTATTACGTATTTTAATAAAATAAAATTATTATCAAGTAGGTACACAAGAATCAATATTTAGTTTAAGTACCCATAAATTTTAATTACCCTCGTCCATGTGTCACTGCGGGGTGCCAACTGAAAACCAGCGCTGTGTATCTGACGCTCAGCAAATACTGAGATAACCCTTTCGGTCGGGCACGCTCGGCTTATTCTGTACTTTTGATCTCTTTTACTTTGATTTTGTAACCGGTGTGCCGTGTTTGTCCCAAATAATAGTTTTTCTATTATATTCTGACTATTTATTAAATTAAGAGACGGTTACAATAATGACTGTTAAGAGAAAAAATATTGAGAAACGAGTATATTTGTAAATCGTTTAGGTGATGTGGTAGCTGGGGCTTACGATGCGATAGTATCTAATGTGCTGCCACTCCATGATTTATTTGAATTCAATCGGCTTACTTATACGATTTATGCCAGTATATTTGTACTCGCGACATTTTTTCCAAAATGAACCAGTGAAGTTATAAGAAAGAGATTAATGAAAGTACAGCTTAATATAACTTAAAGGTACTAAGTTTTATTTATGAGAAATATCGCGTGTGTAAGCGATTATAAAGAGTTGAGCTCAGGCGTAGGGTAGCCAGCATTTCGGTATTTTTACAGGATGCATTTTGAAGAGTGCGCAGGAATTACATGACTTGATTTGGCGCGATCTCCTTTCTTTTCTAGGTAGCATTTGACAACCCGATGTACGACAAGTATCTACCCTTACATTGTACCACCTCTACGCCTACGTTCAGACCAACCGTTACTTTTTCTTTCTTTCTTTCTTTGACTAAATATTGCATCACTCCTTACCACCAGGTGGGATCGCAGTCAAGCACTAGCATATATCATTAAAAAAAAATCAATAGATTCAACATAAATTAAAGTAAGTACATTTAGAGATTTTTTCAATACGCTGTTGACGAGTAGATAACGGTAATTTGGTTCGATAAAATATTGATCGTTTTTCTTAAAAAAAATAATGCATTAAAATTAGCTTAATTATGGACATCTATTGAATCGAAATTCACGCTCTCTTCTCTACTTTTTTTTTTATATTATTGCGCATGACCCCCGTCACACTCAGCTGTCAACTAATGGAGTAGAATTATCTAGCCAGGTATCCATAGGCTTCCAAGCAATAAAATGTAAACTCAGTGTACGTGAACAAAGTGTTCTTGCTGACGTAAACTATTTTCAACAAGTCTACATAACTGTGGGGGTGGGTATTCAAGAAGCTAGAAAGTTTGACAACTTGCATTAGGAAAGGGTATCACGTTTCGCAGTAACGAACTTATGGAGATAGGGAAGGTCACTCCATGTGAAATTGAAGAATTGCCTCCGGTTAGACGGAAAACTCTCGCCAACATTGTTGGGAAATCGTTAGGCATGATGAATGTACAACATAGTACGGTCCGTAAACGATTATATTGCTATTATTCAACTGCCAAGTCATATCTTCATGCAGTGTTTATCGTATTAAACATCAGATTGTGGAGACCGCCACTAAACGTTTATGGGCCTTCCATATTGCGTTGTATGAACTAATGCAGCTTCAGTTCCGTTCCATTTCCAGCCACAAGTATTACCTGTCATATTATCTAGAAACCATTTTGTAACATATCGATAGCTTTTACACTTTTGACGTGAGGTAAATAGTTCGGAAACTATTGCCAAGATAATTTGTATGTTGGATGCCAATATATTATTTCAAATGTTGTTTATATTGCACAGTGGAGTATTATTAGCACTGACATATGACTTCGATTTTTTCGTTTTGATTTTACGCACTTTTTTTGTTGTTTCGGTTCCAGATTGGCTAATGAATGTGTTTCAATGTAAACAGATTAACACTGGAGATGCCATTGTTTTAATAGACTAAGGTCATCATAGTAGTTCCGATTTGTGAGTAGGACACATACCGAATGGGTGGACAGGGATACCTTTATCTATAAAATACACGTGCCTACAATACTTACATGTTTTATGTAATAAGGACAAAGGGGCAAATCTGTTGTCATCAAACGGGTACAAACAGACCCACTATCTACAGACTAGTACTTAATGAAAAACCTAATAACACTAAGCCCGGCTTGGAGATAGCCGTGAACCCGACGTTATAGACTAACTTACTTACAATAGCATTGAGAGATGTGGCATTTGTGTGTTACATGTGTCATAAACATACATTATTGAAAGCTGTGAACGTGTTTGGCGCTTTATATCTATTTTGGTTGGCATTTGTGTTCTATATTCTTTTGAAGAATCAACAATAGATTTTCAATAGGTATGTTGTGTGTGACCAAATGTCAGTTTTCCAACACTTGTTGCTTTTACAAACAGGAAATGATGATGGATTCGAAAGTTTATTTTGTTAGCGACCTAATATTGTTACTACAGATAATGTATTCATATTTGTCTAGTAACTCTATAACTAAGATTGTGAATCACTTGTCACGGTTTTGGAAATGATTTTCCGACAAAACTTATAACTATGTTTGACATCTATTTATTTCATTTTAGACGATACTTTTCTATTATTACATAACTTGTATGAAATCAGAAAAAAAATCTAAGGATTGTTTATTCAATATTGTTAATGCCAACTCATTTAAAAAAATTAAGGGTATTTAATAAAATAGTTTCTAAACTACTTTTTTTAAATATCGTTGGTTTTTTTCATCATGTATCAATTTTTTTTACATTTCTGTATTGTCCATAGGTAGGTACTTAATACTAATATTTTTTAGGTTAATTAATGTTTAATGGTTTTCTATATTTATAATTTTGTATTTTATTATTTGATATTTTATTTACTGACAAATAATGATTTGAATTGTAATTTTAATATATTTTCAAAAAACTTACAAACGATAAGTCATCGAAAACGAATAAAGATGTTATGTACGCTGTTATTGTTACGTACCTATAAGACAACCTATGAAGAAATCGTTTTTTCATTACTCATACTCATGCTCAGAATGTAGGTTAGAAGTTGCCTGAGGAGCGGGTTGAAAGTGATACTTTTCATCCCTAGCGAGAATAACTTTCAATTGACAGCTGTCTAATTATTAAAAAAAAATACTAGGGCTATTTTTACATTTCTATAGAACTATGCCCTAACTTTCTATACAGCCACTCAATTACAGTGTGATGTACATTTGAAATAACATAAAGATATTTTTTTAAATGCCCTAATAATGATTTAAGTACTTCAATAATTTCTTAAAAACTAACATAGTTTTACGAAAAATATTTACCATTTTTTCACTGATAGAAATGAAAAATGATGCCGGCTAGCCGGCTGACCACAGAAAAAAAAACGAAAAAGGCGGGAAAACGGCGATCCGATCTTTAGTAATTTTTCGAGTTGTAGAATTTTGTTTATATTATACTAAATTTCTGCTTTATGAGATTAAGTTAATCAGATTCAGTTCAGGATATGACGCCTGGTTCTTAAGTGAAGGGGCTAAAGCAGTAGTACCTAAAATCATACAACGACCGACGAATCAGGTTTTTATTTTTATTTTCCTTGTAGGTATTCGTAATGAAAAGCACAGTGTTTACCTCGGGTTAAAGACTTATTTAATCCCTCGAACTATTGGCGAGCTAGCTACGCTCGGGCGCCAAACACCTTCTCGGGACTAAATAAGTAACTTTCACCCCTAGGGTAACAATGTAATTACTATTTTTGTTTTTGAATGTTAAATGTATTGTATTGTGGCAGTACTCAATAAATAAATAAATAAATCCTTTTATGATTTTATCGAAGATGAAAACAAAAGAAGTTATAGTATCATAAAGTTTAGGTAGACGATTAATTATTATTGTATTGTTGATTATTTTGTTATACTGCGCTTTTTGTCTTTAGGTAGTAATAAAATAGTACATTATAAGGGTAGGCACAGTGAGGTCGTAAGTGCGACTGGTTGGATATGCGTTAGGGGATTTATGATTGTACCTACTTGAGATGCCAATAGTAGGTACATATTATATACCTAAGGAAAAATAAGTTGCGAAACTTGTACAAACTTAAATGGTCACGATTAGGGAATTTAATCCCGCATATACGGGATCCCACACCTTTTTTTGTGGGATCAGATATGGGGGATTACTCATACGGGATTTCGCACGTCATCGGGATTTTTTACATTAAGTACAGTATAATTTTTAAATTTTGTGAGTCCTTTGTCGAAAGTTGAAGGGATCGTAATCAATATCAGTTTAGGTAGGTATCTAATGTTGACATTTTTATTCTGACTTTTTTTTTCGGCGGGTAACAATCTTCTTCTGAGGTTGGAAATCATCGAATGATTTCTCCTGCTGTAGGGTTGAACGGTAAACTCACGGGCGTGTGAGTCAGAGAAGTCACGCCCTTGTCAGACTTTTAGTGTCTATAATCACCGTTGCAGTGGCTATTTGTGACCGTAGGCCTCCTTTTCAGAAATTCCTTGCGACCAAAGAGAGCATCGAACTGGTGGGTTCCTACGGTTCTGTCCGTCGACAATTTGGGCTTGGTCCGGACGGCGAGCTACCCGTTACTCGTCGTCCGCAAACCCGCGCCTGCCTTGGCTGGTAGTAATATTTGTTAGTTTTAAGCACTACTAAACTACTTAAAAAAATCCAATCCCACAAATCCCATGGGATTGGCGGGTTTGATGACTTCAATCCCGCACGCATGCGGGATCTTGATTTTGATGCGGGATTGGATGCCCTAGTCACGATAGTGTGGGCCGCATAGAGGGGTCGTAATAAATTTGTTGGGTTGGATTAACGCGGTAAACAAGCTCGGGTTGATATACTCGTACGACTACGTGATCAAATAAACCCTAACATTCAACACTTATCACAAAGGCTTGTGTTTTCACTAAGCTACTAGACCGTAATTCAGGCCGTCAGTCATTGGTAACTCAATGGGGACGCGAACGTTATTTATTGTCTAAAACCTTAAATAGTTTTGTATGACCTTATTTTGTGAGTTGGCTCGCGACCAAGGCATGTAAGTCAATTCAAAATTGGGATGCCTCACAATATCCTGTATGGTAGACGCTAAATAAATTTGCCCTACCTAATGGTCACTATTTGGGAAATACCTAATCGTCAGAACTGGCAAGAGGAGGCGCAGGCCCGCGAGAGGTGGAAGGCGTGGAGGGAGCCCTTTGCCCAGGAGTGGGACAGAACAGGCTAATAAAAAAAAAAACAAAATGGTCACTATAGACACATGTACATTCGTGTACAAAAATAACTGTAAAATAATTAAAAGTTTAATGTTCGGAACTGTACTTTCCATGAGAAAGCCTGCCTGAGCAGGTTTTCCATATACGTGGGTGTGGCCTAGGTTTTATTTCCACATAAACAGATTTTTTATATTCCAAAAGACACCTTAATCATTCTATTATGAAGTAATAACACTCGCACATCTACACATCACACACACGACTCCTTCACATAATCATATTCATTATCTATATTTTGCTGTGTAACTTAGTAAAAAAAATGTTACGGTTGTATTAAATAAAAAGAAGACTCAAAATTCCCGACTCCTAAGATACAAGTCACGCAGACCTGATTTAGTCAGCGTACTGAATGAACTGTATTATGACCTACTCTTTCTTTAGACTATATTCTATGTTGTTGCTTTTATGTACAAATAAATTAATTATTATTAATTAGTTCGGTCTGTGGAAGTCCATCGCCGGACAAAGGCTGCTTCAAAGTTGCGCTTCAATACTTGGGCCAGAGCCAAAAAGCATTTCGTCTCTTAAAAGGCCCACGTGTTTATACTCATTTTTTCTCAATCATTTGGGATCGAAAATATTTGTCCGCTTGCAATAAATCGAATCCGACCACTATTACATAAAAGTTAAAACAATTTTATTGTCAGTCGACTGTAGGCGTTAGTTCACCAACACTTCAAGGGTGAATGGTGATATTTGTAATTATTTTTGCGCCCTAGCCATTACCTACCCGTTGGAGCAGACGACTGTTTGAGTGAAGACCGTCAATCGGAAAACAAGGCGTGGGCGTGGGCAGCCTGGTGAACCGACAAAATGGAGAAACTGAATTGCCAAAGGTTGAGGTTTTATGATTTATAAAGGCTGTAGTGTTTATTGGATATTTTATTGTACTTTATCACAATACAGGGAAAATCTTTCTCAAAAAGCGTTATCTGATTTCGATTTATGTAGCCCTCAAGATCCTCATATGTCAGCCCCGGGGCAAGTGAGAGGCCAAACGTAGATAGGACTTTTTACTGCGCTTGCAGTACACTGTCATATCATCCATAAAGTGACCCTAGAGAGAACAAGAGTAATAGTATAGTGCCACTGTGCACCTCGACCTTGTTACGGGACACAACTTAGTTTCCCTAGGGATTTCCCTAACGTGGAACTGGGTACTAGAGGACTGTACTAGATATGATAAAGCTTCTTGTTGTGCACCGTACAAGGTAACAGTGGTTTAAATTGGTTGGTTGGTTAATTGGTTGGTGGAAGTCTTCGTGACCACAAACAGATTCCCACATTATGTAGGTACGAGTATTATGATCATCTTCTTAGCCTTTCCCCATCTTGCTTGGGTTCGGCTACGAGTCTAATCGGATGCGGGTGAATACCCGTGTTTCATCTGGAGCGACCAGACCTCCGCAACCCAATTACTGGGCAGAACAATACTTTTTGGGTAGACTGTCTGTCAGACTTTCTGACGTCTGACTACCTGTGACGACTGACCAGGACCAAAGACTTTACGTGCTTTCCGAAGCTCAGTAATGTCCTAGATTAACTTAGTAAAATTAATTTAGGAATCTAAGATAAGTCGGACCGTGTTCGAACCTACAAACTCATGTATAAGAGGCAGGTGTCTTAACTACTGCGCCATCACCACACGAATCTGCCACATGTATTATGTGTAGTAGTTTATTAAAACTGATCATTAGATAATCTCCTGGAATTTGGACATCCATTTCTTAACTTGATTTAAAAAAACTCTTTCAGATTCTGATTTTCAAAATACAATTTACATTTGCGGAACCCACGCAGACGCTAAGTCTAAAATCAAATTGCAGTAAACAATTTATTCATTGTTGAATTTAATTTTATTGTTTTGTTTATTCAACTCATAGCGCGAAATAATTTTCAGTAGCAAACTGATTATTTGTTCTGTGTTTAATTGGTAAAGTTTGAGAAAATTGTTATTTTTGAAATTAATTTATTAGTTATTAGGGTTATTGAATCAGAAATTATTATGATACAATTATTGTTTTGCTACATTAAAACAAATGCTTCCTATGTACAAGGTTTTTTACCAGATGTGTTTTTTTAAAATTTATTTTGATGACATAGCACTAATAAACCTGTACTGTAAAAAAAAAGAATTTTTAGTTTCACTTTTTAGTTACCTATAAAAATAAATGAGACGATCATTTGTTCTGTGTCCATATGGATATTTCCATACAGACACAGAACAAATGATCGTGCTCATCACACAAACATTGTTGTCCTGACTAGACCAACAGGCCAGTCATTGTTGAAATCAAGGTACATTAACGTTGCGGGAACGTTTGAAAGAGTGGCTGTGGCCGTGGAACGAAAATAGCAACTGAAAAATACAGGTAGGTTTTAGTCAGTAAACGTTTGGCACGCCCTTTATAGTGGCACAAGTAATTTGAAGATGTCAAAAAAGTAAAATACTTGTTAAGGGGCCTTCACACCCCTTCAAAACCACTGTGATGTACATACGTGATTGCAGCAGTCCTGGAAGATTTGCTATCATTTATTAAAGAGTTCTATGGTCTATCTCCAAAGTTTTTTATTAGATCTTCGTTAAGAACCGAACAAAGAAAGAAACATCAAAGTACAATTAAGGTAAGAAACTTTCTCTGGAATTGAGAGTATCCTCTTTTTTTGAAGTTGGTTACAAAAAAGAAATTTTGCTAACTATTTGGTGGATGTTTCCTTAACATTAATAATTTCATAGAAGAAGTTTTATCCGCAAACACAAGCAAGAACACGGCGATACGTATATATTTCGATATTATTTATCCCTCTTGTTAGTCTGATTTGTAGAGTCTTTGTACAAGTTTATCATATTTGTCCAAATTGCTTTTGGCTTTGAAATACAAGACTGCTTTTCGGCAATTCCGCGATTGGTTCAACACTTTATTGTGTTAGAACATTTTGATTGATTCATTTATACTTTTACTTGGAATTGGGTTAATTGGTTCAATCTTCAACACGCTCTCTGAGGTGGGAATCAATTAAGATTTGTGCGGAAGCTTAAAAATGGAGGAAATATGCATTTGGTTACATAACCTTGACTCAATCAAAAGTTTTTCATAAACATGAAACACAGCAACATGAACAGATAGGTATATTATATAAATGAATGTGTTATAATTTTATTTATTAATTAATTGTAACAAGTGCTGTAACAATTTAATTTACATAATTGTGTTTAATTCAATAATGTTTCTAAGGGTTAATGTTTAGAATAAATGACAAATTATAATAATAATAATAATATGTAATACAAGAAATAAAGGAAATAATAATATATTGAGTGTGCAAGTCACCCACTGCCTTTTTATCGATGGGTATTAATAACATTGTACAGGAAGGGGAAATAGTCTTAACATACTTAGTTCTTGGTAACCAGTCCAATTAAGATTATAAAAACCATAGCCCTGTTGTCTTTGTTTTCCTTAAGTTGCAATAGTTTTTAACCAACCGGGGGTTGTCCTTGAGTGCATTAGCATAGCGCGTACAGGGATAACGGTCGTCGTTTGGTATCACGTTCCATTAAAAGTGTCTAAAGGACCTCTGCGAGTTGGTTTCGGCTCCTCGTACGCCTTCCAAAGGTCCAGGTCCTCAGGGTCCTTAGATAAATAAATTCATAAAAATAATAATAATATAAAAAATACCAATATAAAAACCTTCATCATCTTCCTGACATTGTCCCGTTTTATTTGGGGTCGGCACAATATGTCTTTTTCTTCCAATTTTTCCTATAAACCGTCATGCTATCACTAACTCCCTTTCCTTTCATATCACTCCTCACATCAATATAAAAAACCTTATCCTCTTTCATATCACTCCTCACATCAATATAAAAAACCTTATCCTTATCAAATCTTATAACTTTTAAATTAATTCAAGCAGATGTCGACAAAATTCATTAGAGGCTCGTGA
This sequence comes from Leucania comma, assembly GCA_958295575.1. Taxonomy (NCBI): domain Eukaryota; kingdom Metazoa; phylum Arthropoda; class Insecta; order Lepidoptera; family Noctuidae; genus Leucania; species Leucania comma. The sequence goes on from OY282468.1 coordinate 14,184,975, forward strand.
GACAGCAATTCAGGTCCACTTATATGATGATCAACTTGGGAAATCACACAGACGGATAGTGTTACCTCCTAAATATCGTGCTCTGGAAGGTCCCGGATTATAGACATAGTTTCCACAATTAATTAACAGCTTAACGAACTTTATTACATGATATTGATATTTAAAACTAAGGGAATAAAGTATGGAAACATTTCTAATAAGTAGACCTTACGATGACGTGTTAGAATATCAGGCGTGCAAGCGAGAAAGGTAGATGAAGATATACATCTTTTTAAGCTTAATCTCTTTTACAGTTCAGTTGAGCTCTATTACAGTTCAATTCAAACTTAGTTTAGAATACTATTAGCTTTTACGAATAATGATATGAATTAATGTAGGTTAGAAGTAGAAATAAATATTATTAAAGCCTATTAATGTTAACAGCTTTCAAATTTCATTTTTTATAAAATGAATCCACTTAGCGAGTGAGTGATTCTTTTCTATGTTAGAACAGGAAAATATTTCGGCTACGTTGCCAAGCTTTTTATAGAGCTTTTTGTTGGTTTTTTTGTGAAGTTATATAATAATTGATTTACTGTTCCAATAACAGAAAAAAGACAATCATTTTACCACATTGAAAATTTTACTACGTTTTAATGACCGTTATTTTTTAAATTTCGCACTCTCAAGCTTAACTAAAATATAGTATTTACACAAAAAAAAGTAGGTACCTTTTTGTGTTTGTGGTGCACTACTACATAAATCCGGTGCAGGAACCTGCCAAATTTACTATCTCCAGGAGGACTGCGTCATGCGGAAGGTAAGGATGTCATGACGCGTCAATTCTCAAACAGGGACATTATGGCGTGCCCAAACATAGTCCTAGAACATAAAAATAAATTATTAAAAAAATTAAAAAACACGACTGCCATTACAAAAAAAAGAACTAAAAAGCAACAAAACAATATTTTAGTTAAAATGAATAAATAAAAATTAAAGCAGTCACTCATTCGCTCACTGAATAAACAACAAGTTTCGAAAATTTTTGCTGAGGAGCTACCAATATTTGTAGGATAATTTGGGCTGTTGTAAGATGAAGCTTTAATAGGGCACTCGACTCATTTTATGTTATTGTTATTTGTTTCAAAAAGTAACTTAATATTATACAAACCAGATATATAGTTGCCAAAAAGAAAAAGCTAAACAGACAGATTTATTTTATTGATAGAATAGTGCTACAGCAAACTTCATGTCTTATGTTACTATGATGTCTACTGTTAGGTTAGTTAATATAATTAATTATGCATGAATGTTGATTAATCTCCGACAGGCGCCAGTAGCTAATCTTCATTTCTCAAATGATTTGGTGACGCGTTTGATGTCAACCTATTTACTTGGAACAATTAGTTGAGATGGTAAACTTCTCAACATCACTTTGACTTTTGTTTTTTTTTGTGGAATGAGAGGGAGGTGTCAAACTTTTACTGATTAAAACCCACCAGGGTCATGGGTCAGCTTCCGAAAGGAATACCCGGCCCCGGCACGATAGGCAACGAAGGAACGGGGTAGGTTTTTAGTTAGTAAGAGTCTGACACTACTTCCCGCTCCGCCCAAGGGCGGGATTTGTCACTGAATGATTTTACCTAACATAAAAAAAGAGTTCCTTCAGCAGCCCGCTTGCCTACCATCATCTTCCAGCCCTTGTCCCACTCCCATGTTACTTTGGGTCAGTGCAACACGTGCTTTTCTTCCATTCCACCCTGGCAATCATCATGATTCCATTACTCCCCTGTTTTTCATGTCATTTCCTCACACGATACCTCCATGATTTCTTTTGACTCCCTCTCCGTAATACCAAGTTTCAAAATAGATTAGCTTAAACTGATTTTGTTACTAAAGACGTGAGTTTAACTGTAACTAAGTTAATTATAGTGCTCTACATGCTCTTATTTCAAACTAACATGGTATCTAAGTAGCACGTGTAACTTGTGAAGTGTAACTTGTAAGCAAATAATGACACAGCCGAACACCGAGCCTCGTTGGTAAACGATTTATTCTAGAAACACGTGTACATTTATATGACCTATATTATTATTGACTAGTTTACCTGACAAACATTGTCCTGCCCAATCTCAAAGAAAAAGTACTTAAAATTGTCTCCGAATTTCCAAATTTCATTGAAAACTTTTCCAATTATTCTTTGAATAGAATTATAAAGCTTTACTTGGACTATGACAAATCGTTATAATATGTATTATAAAGGTGAACGTTTGTATCCTTCGTAGTGCTCAGGAGTTAATTATATAAATCTCTCACTATTTTCGGGATTAAAACTTAGCAACCTTCTGTCGTTCGAAATTCAACATGCCGCCTGCGACTTTAAGACATTGGTTTATTTCCTAGTCACATTATCTACTATTAATGTGGGAGGGGTACCCAATTGATGCAGCTGTCTGTATTTTATATTCCAAGAGAATGTTCCCTTGGGATAGATATTCAAATTTTAGTTCACTCAAGGTAGTTTATGCTAATACTAATAAAAAGAAAAGAGTTGTATTTTTGTATTTTTTTTCATAATGAATAAACTTAAAAAACACTGAACTGAGTTTAAAAATTCTTTAACCAATAGCATGCTATTTTATTTATGTTTGAGTGGCAGACTTTTGCTACTTTAAACACTAAAACGAACACAAAACTAAATAACACTGAAAACTAAATTGAAAACGGTTCTTCTTAAGGCAGTGGCCGATAGATGTGAAAATACCCACTAATTGATTTATATTTTTATATTTATTGTAAACCTACATTGCATTTGAACCAATTGTCATAAACAAGCGCAAATCCCGCCGACAAACTGTTACGCAGTTTGGTGGGTTTATGAAATGTAAAACATTGTTGGTCCAAATAAACGATTTATTATTATTATTATTATTATTATTTTTTATGATTTTTTTTATCTCAGGACCCTGAGGTCCTGGACCTTTGGGAGGCGTACGAGGAGCCGAAACCAACTCGCAGAGGCCCTTTAGGTACTTTTAATGGAACGTGATGCTAACCGACGATTGTCCCTGTACGCGCAATGCTAGTGCATCCAAGGACAACCCCCGGTTGGTGAAAACTATTGTGACATATGGAAAATAAAGACAATAGGGCTATGGTTTTTGAAGTCTTAAGTGGACTGGTTACCAAGAACTATGTGAAAACTATGGCCCCTGCCTAAACAATGTTATTAATATCCATCGGTAAACAGGCAGGGGGTGACTTGCACACTCAATAAATGGGCCCCCAAAAACGGCCGCTAGCACGAAGTGACGTAGCAACAAGAGGGCAACATATCCTGAGGTGCTTGAGGAGTGGAGAGGTATACCACGGCTATCAGGACAATCCCGGAAGTGCGGTCAAGATCCCTACCAGCACCTTACTGGATTATACATCCTTCTCCCGAGCACGATTGCTCTTGCGAATCTCCACTCAAACCAGCCAATAAAGGCAAGAGAGAGGTGGGAGCTCTGTTCCTCGTCAGTGTTCACTACGGCCGGCCAATAAAGGCAAGCCGGAGATGAAGAACGAGAATTCTCCCGGGAGATCGGGTCCGTGGGATCGCTAATGCCCAACAGTTCGCCACAAAACTGCCCTGCGGATTGTATCTCTCTTAGTCTGGCCCCTTACCCTAGGCGAGTTACAACCTAGGGTTTATTGGAGCACGCAAGCCCCATCACGACGTCAACGTAGAGATACAGCGATGGGGTTATTATTATTATTATTATTATTATGTGGGCGAATCCACTGGCAGATTCCAGTATTTCATAAAATATATATTTTTTTAATTGTCAATAGGTTCGCGCTTGACTACTATCTCACCTAATACAAAGCGGCGATGTGGTAGAAGATGGAGAACGCTTGCCTAGAACCATCTAATTTGTATTATATTTTGATTTTTGCCCAGGAGTTGGTAATAGATTCAATTTTAATAAAACAATTTTTTTATGGTATTCTCTTTTATATTTGTGGATTTCCAGAGGTTTAAAAAAAATAATTAAATGTGTATAACCTGGCCTTAAAGATCCCCGGCCGACCTATCAGGAAAGAAAGAAAGCCAGCCGCGAATTACACTCGATAGTTGTACGTTTAATGATTGAGTTGTTCCAGTAGTATGCGGTCACCAACGATAAACATTTGATACATGCGAGAAGATAATGTTCTCTTTGATGAATGTAAAACTCAAGATGAAACTTTAGGTTAATAAAGATTAACGATGATCGGATAGGATCACATCTACATATTAATTACACATGTTCGTAATTAGTCTTGAGTCGAGGTCTTGGGTGTAGGAAAGTTTTCAGAAATTATGTGGAAGGTGTCTGTAGTGTAGGTGTCTCACAGTAAATTAGTAGGTATTAATAATAATATTCCACAACTATCACACAACGCCGTCTAGTCTCAAGCTAAGCAGATCTTGTGTTATAAGTACCTACTAGACAACTGATAAACATACTTATTATATTTCTAAATACATACATATTATAGACAAAGGTTATTGGTCTACCTTTTTGCTCGAAAGTAGCCAACGAGACCCTATTAGGCCTTCGATATCCGTCAGCATATCGTAGCGTGTATCTCATAAACCATAAGAGGTACCCGATAAACAAGAAACGTTATTTTGTTAGCGTTTTTTAGCTCGATCTTAATTTTATAAGGGATCTAATGCATAATGCATTGTATTTTATTTTTTATATGTACGAAACCCTTCCTGTGAAAGTCTGATTCGCAGTTGGCCAGTTTTAGAGTTTATTCTAGTAATCACGCCTTTAATGATACTATATTTTAGAAGAAAACAGGTTTGTTTGAGGCGTAAAGACTCTCAGGCCACGGACAAAATGTCAGCGGGCAGCGGAGCGGCGGCGCCGGATCTATCAAATGCATAGATTTATATGGAACTGCTCATGAAGGTAGCCGGGTGGGAGCGGGCACTGGCATTCGGCAGCGTAGTGTTGTGCTATTGTTTTCTTGTCCGGTTGTAGGGATTGACATCTTTTCTACACAATAAATCTAACATTACGAAGAAATTGAAGAAGCGCCACTGCTCAGACGTTTTATTCGCGAACAAGGACCCAAATCTCTCGTAACTCAACACTACGCCTCTAGCGCAGCGCGAACTGCCCGCTGGCTTCGTGACCAGGTCAGCGTTGCCGCGCCGCCTCTGTTCCGCCTCCGTTCCGTTTCCGCTACCGCCCCGCATGGCTTCAGGGTGACTAGACTAGACAAAGTAATATAAAGGTGGTCGAAAAAGTCAGAAAATATACGTAGGTATGTGTGACTTGCGCTACAAAAATATCACTTGGCCATAATATGTATTTTTATTTTTGTTTGTTTCAGTCCTATACTAACCCATCAAGAATAACTGAATCGAAGAATTTTTTCCCTACAGTTAATAATATATTTTTCAATACACTTACTCAGAAAGTGGCTCTTATTGCACTACACTTAGGTATATAATGGCACCTGTTATCAAACTGTGACATTTTGATTACTATTACGCATTAGTGCTATAATGTAGCTATAATCTTTTTTTCAACCTCTTTGTTCGCAAAACAAATTTTGAAATACGAAAAAAAATCACACTGGGTTATTGCGTTCAATAGTATAAATTAGTGTCTGAGTTATTTATTTCATGCAATTTCGGCCATTTTAACTTGTAAAAATGATTTATTTAATAACAAAAAAACATTTTTAAATAAATCGTTCGTTAATAAAAATTGTTTTTTCTTTGTGGTCTATGGCCGCCATTTTAAGTTGCGCGCGGGTTATGGCGTGATTTTTTCTAGTGATGTTATATCAATTAAATAAAAATCAACTATTACAAAGACATTAGAAAATGTTACATCCGTTTTATTGTCACTACGAATGACATAATCATAAAAACTTTTTACGCAAGAAAACAAACGGTGACTTGGCAATATAATCAAAAGACTATATAGCCATAGCCTTCACATATGGGTAAATTAAAAAAAAAATGAGATGCCTATGAAAATCGATTTAATTTTTTACCGCCATGTTATGGAAAATTTTACTAGTTTAACTGTTGTTATTTTTATTATTTTAAAAATGTGTCGTTATTTTCTGATAGAAGATAGATTATTGGTGTATTTTTCATCGTATTTCTTTGTAAGTGTATTGAAAAACGTCGTTTGATACATGTCGGCGCATGATGGCCATCGGTGTCGACGTCACACAAAATTCACAGTCACAGTAATATAGAATGTCAGGAAATGTTATAGTGATGATAAAGAAATACCTTACTTCAAGTTCAAGGTGTTTATTCCATGGGCGGCGAAAGAGTGCCTTTCAAAACACATTACATCGGTTTTTATACACAGAAATTGACAAGCATCAAAATTCACTATGAAGATTCTTATTTAAATATGGCCGGATGCTCTGACATTTTAAAGAAATAAAAAGGAACTGGTCAAGTTAAATCCTCACAAGCTTAATCGGGTACTGTAATATGTTTTTAAAATAAGAAAGGAAGTCGTCATTTGATTCGTTATAAATTGAACAGGATGTTGTAATATTTAAAATAAATCGAAAGGAAGTTATCAAATTAAATCCTTATATAAATTCAACAGGATATCGCAATATTTTATTAAAAAAAATTGTATTTTATTAAAAAAAATCTTTACACATCACTAAAGTATCTAATCTAATAATTATTTATTTACTATCTATATCTATAGTGGTGAAATGACGACAGCGACTGTCGCAACCCAATGCTAGGTACACTATAATTATGGCAGTCAGTCTCCTCTTAGACGCGTAGCTGGAAAAATCTCACGGCGTCCTCACCTTCCGCATGACGCAGGTTCTCACCGGACATGGTAAGTTCGGGAGTTACCTGCACCGGTTTTGTGCGGAAGTGACGCCCAGGTGTCGCCACTGTGTGGACCGCCCGGAGGACACGGTGGAGCACACGGTAGAGGTTTGCCCCGCTTGGGCAGACCATCGCCGTGTCCTTGTGGGGGCCATCGGCGGCGGCGATCTTTCGCACCGGGCTTTGGTACAGGCCATAATCCGGAGCGAGGAGGAGTGGCAGGCGGTCGCCTCCTTCTGCGAAGCAGTAATGCTAGCAAAGGAGGAGGCTGACCGCATCAGGCAAAGGCAACGGCGCTCACGCCTAAGCTGCCGCCGAGATTCTAATCCCGATTTTCGGCCACCGTTAGGCACGGGCTTACGGACGGCGAGCAATGGGTAACTCGCTGTCCGACCGTCCGGTAACCGTCCGGACCGAGCCCAAGTCCTCGACAGCGCGCACTGTTTTCGTGTGCCTCAAGTAGTCGTCAGCAAATCGTAGGGACCCAGCAGGCTCGAAGCCTACTGGGGCCATGCATAATGTGAAAGTGAACACCGGGGTCCTGGAACGCAGGTAATGAAGGAACGGGGTGGGTTTTTTAGTCAGTAAAAGTCTGACACGATCTGTTATTGAGTTGTTATTGGATGATTTTTACGCACCAAAAAAAACCTATAAGATCTTGCTTCATGCTGAATTTCAGGATTCTGGGTCAACATGAAGTACCCTATGAATTTTGATTCCCTTGAGAGTGTCGTAATATAAAAAAAGAAAGAAAAAACATTTATTTGTGGCTCAGAAGGCAGGTTCTTTTGTAAAACATAAAAGGCCATATATATTTTTTGTTTTTATTTAGAAGTTTAATTTTTTTATAGCTTCAAGAGTTGGTTTTAATTTCAATTCGGTACTTCCATGCGTTCCCGAGAAAAAGGCTCTTGAAAACAGACAGACAGACCACAAAGTGATCCTACAAGGGTTCCGTTTTTTCCTTTTAAGGAACAGAACCCTAAAAAGGCAATAAATTACGAATTCTTTATGAAACACCTGACTTTAATGAATACGACTAAAGCTTTTATGTATTAACGACTTGCTGGCCCATTGCCAGATAATATTTTGAGTGCTTGTCAAACGACATTGCAGCAAATAGTTTAACATTTCAGATTAAAAAAAAAATATGTATGTCGAAGTATGTAAGTACTTCATAGTGTATCACTACATAGTATAAAACAAAATTGCTTCCCGCTGTCTGTCCCTATGTATGCTTAGATCTTTAAAACTACGCAACGGATTTTGATGCGGTTTTTTTTAATAGACAGAGTGACTCAGTGGTTTATATTTATAATACATTGCAACCATACGAAACTCGGGCGGGTCGCTTACTAATAAAAATAGAATAGAAGTTACATTGATGCAAACTAATTTTGTTTCTATCAGAAATATTGTGTTTTCTATGACGTTGTTAGTTACTTTTGATTTTAGTTTTCAGACTAGTGGTCACTACTAACAACAAAAAAACCAAAGTGGTTCCCTTAAAAAAAAAAGGTTAGGAACCACTAGGTATAACACGATGAATAGATTTTCGATAAATAAATACCAATAATTTTGCCCACAAATTTTGCATAACTGCCAATAAACGTCTTCCGCGAAACTGCCGCCCTCGTTCGCAGATAAATCAAACGATTTTTGGGGATCAGCAAGCCATAACCATACCTACCATGGCGGTAGGTAGGTAACGGACATGTTTATTTCATCGGTACATAAGGATTATTTACCCACAAGGCTACGACTAGTTTCAAACTTAATGAATATTTAGTTGTTAAATCTTGTCCTAATTTGATGTGGCGTTTCACGGTAGGTGGAAGGCTTAGTTACACCCCCTACTCCGTGACATATCATATTACCATGCTATACTATGACCGTGCCAGGAATGTGCCAGACGAAAAATATTCTTTGCATTGAAATGTATGAAACTACACCGTTCCGTCACCGATCAACACAGTGCCTATTGGCACTGGCCGTATGAGCATACGGGTTATGACTGCGCATGACGAACATTATAAATCCGTTGTTAAAGGTTGTTTGTATATTTTCAGTCTTTCCTAATATTAATATAATTTAAATTATGTCATACGAAAGAACATAATAATCCTTTTCATCGGTGACTAAATATAATTATAATATTCTATAGATTAAGACCCGCGGATATTGCCGTCACTAAACTCGTCGTTATACACGGATGTAGTACGTTGTTGATACGATCTAGTCGTCATAGTAGCCCGTTACGTACCTAATACGTTCTTAGCACGATCACAGTTTAATACGGTGTAGGTAGAGGGTAGAAACCCCGCTAACCAACAACTTATTGACGATTAGGCGCGGTAAACCAACTAAATATTGCAATACATGGCCTGACCCTACCAGCCCCCATCGTGTTGCCTCAGTAAATAAAGCTCAAGCTGACCCTGTAAGTAGAACTGTTCGGAATAACAATAAGTGAAACGATACATTTATTACTTTCTTATAAAATCGTACAGTTTGAATCTAAGGTAAAAAACAGCCTATTTTTGTATAAATATCTTCAATGTTTCAGGTATTCTTTCTTTTCGCGTCATTTGTTTTCTGTGCCGTGTTTAATGAAAAAAAACCTCGGATTTCTTTTCTTAATAGGAACGTAGCGGTTCAAACAAAGTTTTAATAGCCAGGTTACCAGTTCTTTTGATTTGTTGTTAAAGAAAATTTTACCGAAAAAAATGAAATAAATTGATTACCATTAATGGTAATCGATCTTCATTTACATCATAAAAGATTCTACTTATTTTGACAATCGAAAATTTCCGTAGTGTAATTTGTACCTTACATAAGAAAACTTGTCAAGGTTGCACAAACGCTTATAGAAGATCCAAATCAGGAGCCTATACAATAAGCTCTTTCATGCTCGCGTGCCCTCGAGTATATACTTTATATAATAGACTTCAGAACCCTGAAAAGCCCTTTTTTCACCGTAGTCTGATCTCCAAATGGAGCAGAGAGAGCGGTGTAATATGCCTCCTAGGATTTCTTGAAGGTAATTTGAGATTAAATTCGTTAAGCACTTTGGGCTTACAAGGCTTCATCGAATCGTTTGCAAAAGGAAATTATTTTCTTTCAATTTTCGATGACATTCAATCAAATTAAATGAAGGCCCGTAATAAATTCGGAAATAAAATTAGTTTTAATACGTGGCTAAAGATGAGTTTTAGAGGGTCTCAGTCGAACTTAAAGCTGTCACAAGTCCGCAGGGTGATTCTCGGCTTCCTCAGGCGCGCGGGCTTACGGACGGCGAGCAAAGGGTAGTTCACCTCTCGATAAGAACTAAATCCCCGTCGAATTGTATTCCAAGAGCCCCTCAAAGAGGTGTCAGTATAATTGACGAGTCCGGGCCGATGTTTACCGTAAAAGTCTGACACTTTCACTCGTTCCATCACACCACAAATTACGAAATTCGTTATTTTAATCAATTCGATTCAGTTAAAATATTATATTTTACATAGGTTTACTTAAGCATTTTTAAAACCGTCATAATTACGTAATAGGTTATTTTTAGCTGCCCAAACTCTGAACGTGTGCCTAAGTAAATGTATGTTCGTTCAACTACATAAGCGCCTATAAAAAAGCTGATTTATGGTGTTATCGTAGTTGTTCCGTTTCTCTATTCAAATTAGGGTGCAACCGGACGTGATAGCTTGTAGACTGCTGTTTTTATATCCACACGCCATGTGTTGTAATAAAGGTCACAAACACTGTTCGTGCTCAAAGGATGGTGTAACAATACAACGCGTTATAATAATGGCAGTTTATTTTAAGAAAGTGCTTTTGAGGCTATCGATCAGGTAGGCAATACGGGAAATTGGATCATTGCGGATGGTCGACTCGAGCTCTCTTCTTTTTTATTTTGTTTGGGATGCCGTGTAATAACATAGAAGGAGTATTAGATTTATACTGACTAAAAACCACTTATGTTTTTTTTTTTTTTATGGTAGGTAAAATCATCCAATGACAAATCCCGCCCTTGGGCGGAGCGAGAAGTAGTGTCAGACTCTTACTGACTAAAAACCTACCCCGTTCCTTCGTAGCCTATCGTGCCGGGGCCGAGCATTCCTTTCGGAACTAACCCATGACCCCAGTAGGCTTCGACCCTGCCTGATGTTCATTCAATTGCCTTTTGCGTTCCGCGGCTGCTGTCTTTTCAAAATCCCCGCAGCTCAGTCGAGCGGACCGGCGGAAGTACTTAGGCGTTTTTGTTGATAAAATAGTTATTGATTGACAGTGAATATCGATAGCCTAATCCAAGGTCGTAATCACTCGCATTACGTGGGTGTTGAATAGATTACCAGCCCTTCAGGGATTTTGATCGTGACTATTCGTGATTATACCTACTTAAACACAATGAGTAGATAACATTCACCCTTCATTTTACTTAATTGGTACTCAATATTGACATATCAATTTAATGAATACGAATTTGCCACACAATAAGTTTTGTCTTGAAAGTGGGTGTAAGTATTCGTGTCATCTCTGTGAGTCTTTTGATCCTAATTCAATAGAATACAATGATATGACATTAAAAGAAAATGGAAGTTTATTCAGTCCCTTGTGTTACGAAACGGCTTAGCTAGGGTACCTAACGTAGAAGTTTTATATACAGTGTATTTATATACTAGTAGTTAAGAATACAAAGTGTAAAGCTCTTTGAATTTAAAGCTTTGTTTTGGAGCTATTGAATGTTTATACTATTAAGAAAAATGCTAAAAAATAATGTGTAAAAAGTATTACTGCAAGTGGCGAGGAAACTTGTGAAGAAAGAAATAACAGTTTGACGCATTTACCTGCTTCATCTATCACCTTATAGGTAGTTGTCGGTCGTTGCGTACAACTCATTGCACTCGCCCAGCTGACGTTAACTTAAAGAAATTAATTTCGTACTTGCGTAAACGAATTCGAGTTTAAAAAAAAATACTTTATTGTACTACATATACCGAATAGATCCTCCACGGGATTAAAACGATCAAAATTTAACGGTGTATATTCTATTACTAATATTATAAAGGCGAAAAAAATGTTTTTTTTTTTGTAATGAATGCTCAAAGTTATGGATGGTGATGGAGGGAGGCCAAAGAAAATATGGATGGATTGAGTAAGGAGTGATATAAAAGAAAAGGGAGTTAATGATAACGTGTCGAGTGACAGGACAGAATGGTAGGAAAAGTGTGTTGCGCCGACACCGAGGAATTTGGAATAAGGGTGGGGAGAAGAAGTATAATGATTGGTCGAAGAATCGCCAAACTGCGCAGGCGTTGTTCACAGAGTCGATAGGTCTGAAATGTTCTACAGTCGTGGCGACCGCGCACCAGAATACGAGTATTGGAAAGTTTCCCACAAAGTGACCGATGACCAGAGAGGGTCGCGGAAATCCGATGTATGGGAGATGCATAAAATCGGTCGTTGTGGCGACACTTGGGAGAGTTTTCGTCTGAAATGATGATGATGAATAAACTCAACAATTACAGGACCTCATGTCAAAAATAGATTTTATTAAGTTTAAAAATACATAAATAACTAACCATTACAGGACCGATTAAAAAAAAATCTTTTACCAGTAGAGTGGTACTTTATCACTAAGTGACATAAGCAAATAATACCTACTTTCACGCCTGTGAAGCCGCTGGCAGTATCTAGTTAATTATATATTAATTCGATCGCATTTACGGAGTTTGTAAGGAAAATCTTTGAATAGATATTCATAACAGAAGACATATGAACAGCCGACCCCGTACTAATTGGGATATCTTAAATTTCTCTTTGAGAAAGTTAAGTTAATAGAGGAAACGAGAAATATTCGTAATTACTCTCTAATTAATTATTATGATTACACGTCACGAATTGTGTACATTGATGAAATACAGTAGCGAGCATTAATATGTCAAAAATTTTAAATGTCATTTTCTTGTAAAGTATTGCGTAAAGGGCATTCAAATAAATGAAATTAACAAAAAATGGTAGTCACGCATCTGAATTTTCAGTTTTTTTATTCAAATTTTTGGGCACAATACTCTATCCACTGCAATACATAAACAAAAACTCATAGAAATATTGTGAATAAGTATTGTAAAATAATTTGCTCTATAACATCACATGCATAAAAACTATGTTCTTTTTTAATCGTTTGTTTTTTATATTCAAAAATAAAAAGCTCATGGTTTAAGTTTAATTATTATTTTTTTATTATTGTTAGGCTGGCGTTTGACCATTATCTCACTAGATGGTATACGACGATATGGTCGATGATGGAGTACGCTTGCCTAGAAGTATCCTATTCACTTTTGACTTAAACCCCTAGCCTCTAGGTTGTAGCTATAAGGATACACAGACTCCGACAGGGAATTCTACTCTTTGATTACCTAGTCATTAAAATATATTGCCGGCTGTTTATTTAACTTTATTGTTCCTATTTCATATAGCACCTTAAATTGAGTAACATTGCCTGTTAATAATTTCAGACAGTGACTCTTAAAAGATTATAATGTTTTGCAATGGTGTTGTAAACTGGGTGCTCTGAAGTGCGGCATTACGAGATAAATTTTTTTGTAGACCGCTTTTGTGATGTTATATTGCAATATAACATCATACTGCGAGAACTTTATTTAGTACTAGCTGATCCAGCAAACTTTGTACCACCTAACATTTTTGTTTCGTGAATTTTTCAATATTTTCTTTCCGTTTAAACCTTCCCTGGAGTATCGCGAATATTTCAAGACCAAAATTAGCCAAATCGGTTCGGTCGTTTTTTAGTTTTAGCGAGACTAACGAACAGCTATTCATTTTTATACATAAGATAGTTATATAAATGGTATGTTCTAAATACTGGTTCTAAACTATGACACCGATAGTAATATTTCTGTATTCATGTTGGTCACTGTACCTAAATGTTATATTATCTTCAGTGGATCGGCTCCCGTGCCGGTCCAATTCCTTGCAAGCGAAAGTTTTGCATTATTCAGGTGAATCGTCTAATCAAGGTTTCTTGTTCATCCTACTCGTATATCGACGGCGGCACGTCCATACTATTTCGCCCCTGTATTTATGTTCTTTGTATTACTAACGATACTCATGTTTTAATATTAGCCCCCTTTTTGTGTGTGAATGATTTTTCCTGGAATGGTTACGTTATTTTGAGGTATTGAAATAAAAAGGTATGACGTCATACCGTTAACCCTTATAACCGATATTTTTTCGGTATGCAGTCCCTGATAAAAAGGCTGATGATGATGCAAAATCCATGTACATAATTACTGACTCAGCAAACATAACTCTGCCATGTTCCATCATCGACCACATTGTAGGTTTATTTCTGTGTTAGTAGCTTAAAGTAAGTTCATCTATACACTCGAATATAAAAGGAGAAATTGACTGGCTGGCATATCAACGCTCAGCCAAAACTACTGGCACTAGAAACGTCAAGATTTGCACAAAGTTTCCTTTTATGATGCATTCGAGCACTAAGAGAGAAGATCTTTCAAAATTCACCTCTAAGCGGATGAAACAGGGGTCTAAAGTTTGTATGGAGAAACCTTCTTTCACGAGGGCGCAGGCGCTGGCAGATACTAATCACATTTTTTTTTAATATACTTTGGACTATAATGGGTGCCTTCAAGGGTAGAGTGAACGGGCTCCTCATATACTATACTATGATTTTTAATTAGACGAAGTGAAGTGACAGCAGTGGACAATGCCCAACTGTCAAATAACAATGCCCAACTGTCAAACAACCATTGTTATAGCTGTCACTTTACTTCATCTAATAAAAAATCATAGTATAGTGCGCCTCACTATCAACGATTCCATCAATGGTTACCATCAGGTGGGTTCGCAGTAAAGCAGTAGTATACATGCATTATTAAATCAAGTGAACCACAGCGTGGCTGTGTCTTGATTTTACCCATTTTCAAGCGTTTCATTTAATTTTATACCTAACAGTGAATATTATTACAATTTTACGACAATGTCAAACAATGTGCATATTGTTTATCAGTTCTCAAGTGCTCATAGCACAAGTTTTGCTTAGTTTAGGACTTTATGGCGTTGTGTGAAAGTTGTAGAATATTATTAATATTGTATTATGTATAGTGATTTCATGGAATGGCCAGTCACTTCTTGAAATGGCTATTTTAACAATTGGCTTTTTTATTTTATGGTAGATAAAATCATCCAATGACATCCCCCGCCCCTGGGCGGAGCAGGAGATAGTGTCAGACTCTTACTGACTAAAAATCTACCCCGTTCCTTCGTTGCCTTTCATACCAGGGCCGAGCCTTGTTTTCAGAAGCCGACCCTTAGTCCCAGTAGGCTTCGACCCTGCCTGCCTGCAGCTAGCAGGCTGGGCCTCTACGGTTTGCTGACAGCTCCTTGAGGTGCGTTGGAACAGTACGCGCCGTCGGCGACTTGGGCTCGGTCCGGTCGGATACCGGACTGTCGGACATTTAATTGCTCGCCGTCCGCAAGCCTGCGCATACGGTGGCTGGAAATCAGGATCGGAATTTGAATTCCGGCTGCGGCTGGGGACGTGAGTCCCGTTGCCTTTGGCTGATGCGGTCGGCCTCCTCCTTCGCTAGCATTACTGCTTCACAGAAGGAGGCGACCGCCGGTCTCCCCTCCTCGCTTCGGACCATAGCCTGTACCAAGGCCCGGTGCGAGAGATCGCCGTCATCGATGGCCCCCACAAGGACATGGCGATGCTCTGCCCAGGTTGGGCATACCTCTACTATGTGCTCCACCGTGTCCTCCAGGTGGGCCACACAGTGGTGACACCCGGGCGTCTCCTCCGCACGGATCCGATACAGGTACTTACCGAACTTGCCATGATCGGTAAGAACCTGCGTCATGCGGTAGGTGAGAACGCCGTGAGGTCTTTCCAGCCACGCCTTAAAGAGAAGCTTACCTTACCTTATAATTGTGGCAATCGTGCCCAGCATTGGGTTGTGATAGTCGCTGACGCCATTGCACCATGAGATCCCGCCGGAACTCGGCATCTGAACCGGACTGGAGATGCAACGCCGGGGCGAAATTCCCGCCCCGGCGTTGCATCTCCAGTCCGGTTCAGTTTGGGAGCCAGACGTCGGAAGTACTCCTCGAAGTTCCACTAGCTGCCGAGGACGAGTCCCAGGTACTTCATAGTCGAGCCGTCACTGTCCGGTTCTGGGGCGGTATTCTTGGCACTCAGCCTTCGTACCGCCATTTTCGCCTTTACAATATTGAATAATACATTTATTTATACCTTTGTCTGAAGTGTTATCGTTCCACACAATATCACAATAATTAAGAATTTGATTTAGTATTTCGATGAAATACTTCATTATATTCCAAATTTATTAATTAATTAATTTAGCTGTCACGAGCTGGCTGGAATAAGTTTTTCAGAAAAACCACATAGTGTGACTGGTTTTGATATAAAATGTATAAAACTTCACAGTTATTTTATTATGTTAACTATTTTAAATGCATGCAAAGTTGCCTAGTATGCTATAGCTATTTTTGTAGAAATATTAGGCAACATCGTAAAACTCAGATTTTATCGTAGATTTGCGCGCAAGAGAACATTACTAATTTTCTTTAACAGTTAAAGAAAATTAGTTACTTATGTAGCCAACTGGCCGGCCTCATCACATGACATAGGACTTTTTAACTGATTTCAAAAAGGAGCAGGTTCTCGGTTGTATAATATAATATTTCAAAAGTTTCAGTGAACTAAAAATCTACGGTGCTGTGAGTGTGAGTGTGTTTGTCGACAATTAATTCAAGTTCTGTTCATACTACGTCCGATCTAAATCCAATCTGAATCCTTGAAAGTATGGTTACGGACTACGGACCATACTTTCGTAGCCGTAGAACTATTTCATTACAATAAAATTGTGGCGGGGGCAAGCACATGCACTTTTCTGCACTAGTGCGGAAAACTGTAACTTGCGTGCTAAAAGCGGTGGGATAAGAGCGGGTTTTTGACGGATCGGAGGGGCCACAGGAAGGTGTAGTTTGTGATTGGCTGATCGCAATTCCGGTGCATTCGAATTGCCGAATGGGCAAGCGGGAGCGGGGTTATGAGTCTAGGTTGGACTCTATGTTAACTTAAAACGCGCGAATTTTCAAATTAGTCCTAGAAACTTTTTTTGGTGTGGTTTTTGGTGACGTGAGAGTGAGACGTGATGCCTTAAGGACGGTTTTTTTTTTGTGCTTCTGCTGGTGCCCCCCAGACGTGATGCCCTAGGCAATTGCTTAATTTGATTAAGGGTTTATCCGTCACTGTCCATGGCAGAGAAACGTCTATCCACACTCAAAACTCTCGAGAAACTGGCACCTCCGATTTTAGCAGCGTGGCGCTACAACGCGGTTATGTGTCGGTTCATAACGCCTGAACGCTCTCTTGGTATTTAGTAATTTCGTCACTTACTCAAACATTTCACTTGATTCAATATAATAAGGAAAAAAGATAGAAAAAGTACAAAAATTAAGTATATAGGGCCAAAGTTCACGCAAAAAACCAAATCTATGTGGTTGCGCGAATTTTGCTTTGTGGACTGTAGATTTAAAAAGCGATCTAAGGTTTGTTAACAATATGCAGGTACTGCGTCTAGCGTTTATTAATGGGATAAATGTATTAGAAGGACTGACCTTTAACCTCGAAAGTTCCACATGGCGCCGGCCGGCGAATCCCGAACTTCGTACTTTCAAGCACTGCCAGTTTCTGTATTGCACTACACTGTACTATTGTTGAGTCTCTGAATGATTGGAACACGAAATAGCCAATTTTCTTGTAATTTCGAGCGGGCGTGTTAGCGGTGCGGTCACATTCACAATGCACGAAACGTCAATGTCAAATCATTTCTCTCGAGGTCGTGCGGGAAGCGGATACGGTAGGGATAGGATTGCTAGGCCAAAAAAAATAAATTACAAAAAACAAAGTCGCGGAACATAGCAAATTGGCGCAACCATTCCCCCCGGGCTTGAAGGGTTACCTTCAAAGAAAAGAAAAAAACAAAAGCGAAACTAAACCCTATTACTAATCTAAACTATCAATACTAGGTAGCGAAACAACTTATAACTAACTATGCCACTACTACTGATTAGGCAGAGGGCAGAGGCGAATAACCGGACGCAGGTACGATCCAGTTGCGGTTTTAACTTTTACGACTCGCGTTATTCCGTTCGAACCCGGAAAAACTTCTTCCACTACACCAAGAGGCCAGTGCAGAGGAGGCGCACTCTCAGTCTTCAGTATCACCACAGTACCGACTGTGACTGGATCTGAAGGAGTGTTCCACTTTTGACGCGACTGCAGCGTATGCAGATAATCTGTCCTCCATCGCTTCCAAAAGGACTGAACTAAGCTATCTAGCAGAGCGTGACGCGGGTGGAGCTGCAGTTTGTCAGTCTCGACATCTAAAGCGGGCAAATATTTAAGAGGAGTCGTCGTCAAGAAGTGAGCCGGCGTCAACGCTAGTGGCTCCGATGGATCACTAGACAAAGTCCGACACAACGGACGCGTATTCATCAACGCCTCTACCTGAGCGAGTACAGTGCTCAACTCCTCGTACGAGAGAATCTGTTCGCCTATGACCCGAAACAGGTGCGACTTAAGGCTTTTAATATTCGCCTCCCAATTGCCACCAAAATGACTAGCTGCTGGCGTATTAAAACACCAATCAATGCGATTCTCAGCTAAGACATGGGCGAATTCACTTTGGTAGTACTTGGAGCGTAAGAATGTATGTAATTCCGAAATATTGCGTCGCGCTCCAACATAATTTGTGCCGTTGTCAGAGTATAAGCGCTTAACGGGACCACGGCGAGATAAAAATCGTTTAAATGCAGACATAAAACCCTGCGTACTCAAATCACTGGTTAACTCTATGTGAACCGCACGAGTTGTCATACAAACGAATAGGCAAATGTATGCCTTTGTGGAACGTATACCACGACCACGGGCAATAGTGACTTTAAACGGTCCAGCATAGTCCGTCCCAGTATGTATGAAAGGTTTCACCGTCTGTACAACACGACAAGAACGATGGTCGGCCATTTCCGGCGCGTTGAAACGCGGGCGGAGCTTAAAGCAGGGCACACATCTGTGCACTCTAGCGCGTATCAAATTGCGAGCGGAAAGTATCCAGTACTTCTGTCGAAGAATGGACATTAATAAATCGGGACCAGCGTGACAATTCACCTTATGGTGATAGTCCACCAACAAATCCAAAACGTGATCCCTGCGTGGTAGAACTACTGGATGCATTTGTTCAAACTCTAACTTAGCATTTCGCAGACGGCCACCGACACGAATGAGTCCGTCTTGCAAAAATGGTTTCAAATGTTGAAGTGCGGGACTACAAGGTTTATGTGATTCTAAACTACGAAATTCTTTTGAAAAATAAAATTTCTGCAACTCTCGAAGTACAACTGATTCAGCTCTATCCAAATCAGCTGCGATTATAGAACCACGCGATGGCAATAATCTCAAAAATCTTAGGACGTAAACTACACAGCGTAATAGTCTCGACCAAGACGAGACTCGATTAGACAACAACAAAACAACTGACTCTTCACGCGGAACTGATACTACAAGCGTATGTTTCTTCTCCTCGGGTGGTTCTGAAACAGTAGCGGGGTTAAACGGAGCATTTGGCCACTCGTTAGGAGTGGTATGCAGCCAGGGAGGGCCACAAAACCAAAGCGGATGATTTAAAATTTGCGCGGGAAGCAAACCACGTGAGAGACAGTCAGCTGGGTTTTCTGTTCCAGCGACATGGAACATATTTTCCGGTGACAATTCAGCTTGAATCTTAGCCACCCTATTTGCGACAAACGTGCCCCATCGATGGGGTGAAGAGTGGGCCCAACATAGGGCAACGGTTGAGTCTGAAAACGCTACAATTCTCTCTATATTAATGCGAGGACGACAAGTTTTGACTATAGATGTAATCAATTGAACCAACATAAGAATAGCGCAGAGTTCGAGACGAGCAAGAGAGACAACCTTACTAGGAGATACCTTTGATTTTGCGCTAATGAGGAAAACTGAAATGTTATCGCCATTTTGGACCTGAAAGTAAACCACTCCCCCGTAAGCCCTCTCACTGGCGTCTGCGAAACCTACCACATTAACAACAGTGTCTGGTACTATACCAACATGGCGAGGAATCTGTATCTGATCGAGCATTGGAAGCTCTTTCCTATAGCGAGCCCACAACTTGGCAACACTGTCAGGAGCGGTGTCGTCCCAATCACAGTTGGAAAGCCAAAGCTCTTTTATAAGCAGCTTTGCATATAAAACGACAGGAGCTACAAAACCCATTATATCCCATATCCGAGCTACACATGCTAGGATAACGCGTTTGGTACAAGTTGGCGGAGTCGAGCTAATTTTAAGACTGAACATATCAGTTGCGGGTGACCAACTTAAACCGAGGATCTTATGCGAATCACTATCATCGAATTCCTTTACCGAAGTCAACCGGTGTGACGGTGGAATCGACTCTAATGTAGCTTGCGAGTTGCTTGTCCA
This sequence comes from Leucania comma, assembly GCA_958295575.1. Classification (NCBI taxonomy): domain Eukaryota; kingdom Metazoa; phylum Arthropoda; class Insecta; order Lepidoptera; family Noctuidae; genus Leucania; species Leucania comma. The sequence goes on from OY282468.1 coordinate 14,205,386, forward strand.
TTTCACCAGATCAAATTGACCGGACTTCATGAGGCTGATTACTTGAGCAGCGGTCTCTATAGCCTCTGCTTCACTAGGTACACTGTACACAAAATCGTCCATGTACAATCCGGTTTCAATAGTGGCCCTTGCTTTCGGGTATGTATCACCCTCGTCAGCGGCCAACTGCTTGATAGTGCGAAGAGCGTGAAAGGGACTAGACTTAAGCCCAAAACAAACACGATTGAATTCGTAAACCTTCAAAGGTTCCTGCGGAGAAAATCTATACAAGAAGCGTTGGAATCTACGGTCACATTCTCTGATTCCAATACTAAGAAACATTTGCCGAATATCGGCAGAGAGCGCAATAGCAAACAAGCGAAAATTTACTATTATTTCAAATAAGTTACCCTGGAGGTTCTGACCACAATACAAGATATCGTTAAGCGATATGCCAGTACTAGTCTTAGCGCTACCATCCATAACCACACGCAGTTTAGTTGTAAGTTTGTCTTCTCTAACAACTCCATGGTGCGGGATGATGTAAAACGGGTAATCACGTGTCTCCTCAGTCTCGGCAGGCGCTGATGAGATATAACCTTTATCTAAATATTCGATCAGCACATCATCATAGGCTTGCTTCAACTTAGGAGACGCCTGCATCTTACGTTCCAAGCATAGAAAGCGTTTTTCTGCGGAGGCACGGGAGCCACCGAGCGAAAAAATATCACCCTTGAAAGGGAGCGCGACAACATAACGACCATCTTTATCACGAGTAGTCGTGCGGGTATAAATCTCCTCAGTGACCTGATCCTCAGGGCTGAGAATAGGTGGGACATTGACCTCTTCAATCTCCCAGAACTTGCGGATGGTAGACTCAAGCGGCGGCTCGACGGTGCAACAGTGCGACACAGTCGAGTAACTATTTAAATAAGCGGGTGCGGAGCCAACTATAACAAACCCGAGAACTGTTTCCAGTGCGTGCGGAGCGGGGTACATCGGAAGACCCCGAATTTTACGTGATAACTGGAGATGCGGGAGAATCGAAGCACCGATCAATAGATCGATATCTCCAGGGAAAGCGTAATTTCCGTCGGCTAACTGCAAGTTCTCAAACTCCGTCAGCATGGACGTGTCAACCGGTACCGTGGGCAACCGTTCCGTAATCTTATCTGCGACTAGCGAATCCATTTCAAACGAAATATTACGATTAAAACGTGAACTAAATATTATTTTAATGGAACCGTGAATGGTTGCCTTTAAACCTCCAAAACCTTTCACTTCTGAGCGGGATGACCAATTATTAAAACTAAAACCAAGGCGTTGACAACAATCCCGAGTAATAAAATTACTCTGGGAAGCGCCATCTAGCAGCGCCCGAACGGTGCGCGGTTTGCCAAAGGCATCTACAATGACAACTTGCGCGGTCGCAAGCAAAACGGTAGTGACTTGAGTACCAGCGGCGGAAAGCGAACACAATGTTACGTCGTTTGCACTTGCAGCAGGCCGCGCGTCACAAGCGTCGCGCGTCTGCGCAGGCTGCTGCTGCGATGGCAGCTTACTACTCTCAAAATGTAAGAAGGTATGATGTCTAGCTAGACATTTACGACAGCTACCACCACTGTTACATGACGTAACCAGATGTTTGTCACTTAGACAATTAAAACACAAATTATTAGTGCGGACAAACTTGTAACGATCACTAGGCGATAATTTCTGAAATTCCGAACACTTGTACAGCTGTGTATGGCTACCCTTACACAGAGAACAGTCAGGTGTTGAGGCGGTATTAACTAGCGTATGTGCAGTCTTGACTGACTTCGATGACGCGTCTATACGGCGATCGGAACCTGTCCTATTCGTGACTTCATGACGTGCCGACGTGCGCTGCAACACCCTAATATGGTCGCGAACAAAAGATTCTAAATCTTCGAACTTAGGTATTTCTTTACCGCGCTGAGTCGTTTCAAACAGACGAACAGTTTCAGGATCTAATTTCTTTAAACCGATATACAAAAACAAAAAGTCACAGAGGTCATTGACCTTTAGGTTCTTTACTGCACGAACAGATGATGCGAAAATATTTAAAAACTTCTCTAAATTATGATCGTTACAAACGGAAAAACTTTTCAAATCGAATAATTGATCTAAATATGCGGTGGCTACTAATCGCTTATCTTCGTATTTTGTTTTTAAAGTGTTCAAAACTAAATTGTAATTTTCAGCGCTAAACGTAATTCCAGCACAGACAGCCTTTGCCTTACCGGTCAATTTTTCTACGAGATAATGCAATCTCTCGTGATCTGTCAGCGATGTGTTCCTATGTATTATATTTTCGAAACTATCTATAAATAAATTCCAATTTCGAATGTCACCATCAAATTCAGGTATTTGAATTGGCGGCAATCGTGGGCGTTCGCGAGGAGGGTTGGATAAACCACTCGCGGGGGGGGGAGTCTCTAAACTCCTAGCAATACGTTTGATACGACAATACAAGTCATCAAAGGACGACAATGCCTGATAACTCACACAGTAATCAGGATTTAACTCCAACTCTAAAATGTTTATATTCTTAATTGTAGATTTAAAATCCTCGCGCAAACTATCTAAAGTTTCCAACGAACACAAGAAAGCATCTCTAATCGCCAGATCCGAGGTTTGCAAAGATTTATCACAAATTGATTGAACACGTGAAAACTGTGAGTCCCTTTCAGCGTATAAAAGCTTTAACTGAACCTTTAAATCAGTACTAACCTTGGTTCCCTTAAGAGACATCTTGTCTTGATATATTCACACTATACACTCAAACAAACACTTAACGAATTATTAAGTAAGCGATAATTATCAGATAACAATATGGTAATATTGTAAACAACAAAGTGAACGGCGAACGAACGGAACAACATATGCGTATATAATCTATGGTTTATCCGTTTCCTACAAATATTCACTCAACAATGAACGGGTATTTTTGAAATGCGTCTACCTACATGCAATTTGTAGGATGGTCGAATGAATTTTGTCAAGAAAAAGAATGCGATCGATTTATATCTACGCTGATATTTACGTAGCTAACTATAATTATGCGGTGCGGTTGACGGCGTAGGTACCGTAATTATCAATGACACTTTAACTATACGAGCGAAATAACGTATAGTTGCCTAAATGCCTAGATGCGGGTTTTCTACTATTATATCTAGGTAAACAGGCGCGTTGCGTTTATTCCCTATGGAACAAATACTATATTGCGAAATTACAAGAAAATGATTCACGATCCTGCTCGTATGGACCAAAAAGTACTGGTTGCGCGAATTTTGCTTTGTGGACTGTAGATTTAAAAAGCGATCTAAGGTTTGTTAACAATATGCAGGTACTGCGTCTAGCGTTTATTAATGGGATAAATGTATTAGAAGGACTGACCTTTAACCTCGAAAGTTCCACATGGCGCCGGCCGGCGAATCCCGAACTTCGTACTTTCAAGCACTGCCAGTTTCTGTATTGCACTACACTGTACTATTGTTGAGTCTCTGAATGATTGGAACACGAAATAGCCAATTTTCTTGTAATTTCGAGCGGGCGTGTTAGCGGTGCGGTCACATTCACAATGCACGAAACGTCAATGTCAAATCATTTCTCTCGAGGTCGTGCGGGAAGCGGATACGGTAGGGATAGGATTGCTAGGCCAAAAAAAATAAATTACAAAAAACAAAGTCGCGGAACATAGCAAATTGGCGCAACCACTATGATTTGGTTTCAATAGAAACCTAGATATTAGAGATATTATTATATCTGTAACAGATATAATCTAGGTAATGTGTAGAATACTTAAAACATTATGTATGGAATATTTATTCATTACATACTTTGCCTAGATATTTTATACAATACCGAATGCGTGGCCGGTAGTGTGTAAAAGACGAAAGCAGAAAAAGAGGTGATGTAATTTTAGGGCACCCCGATCTGAGTACTTGTACATTATGAAATCAACGTGAAACTTAAAATACTTCTGACTGTAAGTACCAGTCCAGCCGAAAGGAAGCGATCACCTCCTGCGAAGCAGTAATACAAGCGAGATAGGAACAGCCGTGAGGGAACGGACATCCTCACGTACCGGGCGTCGGTAGTTGCAGAGGGATTCCCAGCCAGCGTAGACGCGGGCTAGCGGACGACGAGAAAGTAGTGTACTCAATTTTATTTCGTAGAGTAACAATTACCTATCTGGAATTTTATCCAAGAATAATACAACCCTGGGGATCAATTTTCCTTTGTATACGAAGCCAGTTAACCTTCTGAAAATAATTAGATATTTTAAATCTCATCACATTTTGTCATTACCCACACTGTTATTTACTGTCTGGTCAACAGTGTAGGTATACTTTTTACTAGATATCCATACTTAATCTAGACTTAAGAATGATACGTATTTACGACCATCAGACAACAAAGAGGGCTATTAAGTGATGAAAGTCATCAAAGGCTAGATCGCTGGCTGATAAACTAGAGATCATAAAACTGTTTTACTATGTCCAAATAGACCTATAATTGATTCCTGCAGTCAAGATCCATTAAGACGAAAATATATTTTAAGGCTATTTCCATCGGCACGTATGTGCGTCGTCATTTATGGTGTGTTTTTCATAAGACTATCAACATAATTTACTTTAAAGATGGCCATCGTTATGTGAAGCCTTTGAGATAAGAAGCTCCCAGAACGTCTAAAAGCTTTAGAGAAAAAAGAATGGACTGCCGAAGTCATGATGTAAGATGCTTCGTTACATACGCAGTATCTTTGCAATTTATCTTAGAAAAGAGATTTTCCGAAACAGTAGTTTGCTATCACAGGAAAATCAGTTGAGATTACAGTACTGTATATTTAGTTTACTTTTTTCAGTAATTTTCAACAATCTCAGTTTTTATTATAGCGCCTACGCTAGTTTAGTCCTATAAATAGTGGCAAAATAATGTGCGATACGACAGAATAGCTTACTTAGTACCCAATGGCGTGAATCTAATAACAGTAACCTTTTAACTTTATAGTGGCTTGTGTACACTTGTCGGTTGCTACGTGCCGTATGACCGTGTCCGCTTCAGGTGCGAGCCGGATCATAGCAGGCGCTTCCGACGACGGACGGCCGTGTTTAAAAAACACTCATAAAATTATCTTCCACATGACTGCACGATTGTATACAATTCAAATTAATGGCTCACACTTTATGAACGGCCGGTTATTTTTGTTTCGCATTAAAAACGATTTGTTTTTTTACTGTAGTATTTTTTTGTAGCCGAGTTATGAAAGCTAATGGCTTTAGGGATCGGTGTGGGAATGATTAAGTGTAGTGACCAGTGCGTTCAAATCTACTATTATGAACAGGTCGTTTGTTACCTCCTTTGTTTTCGTTTGTAAATTCGAATGTTTAATTAAAAACGGAATTGAACCAACTAAACTTCACCATTAGCGACGAAGTAGAAGAAGCAGACATAAAACTGGGAAAATTGTTTAAGAAGCCATTTTCAAAACCTATCTATGATGGGGTGAGATAGAGGATAAACATTGTTATCCACACACACAAAATAAAATCTTAAGAACGATTTTGCTGAAAAGCCGAAATGATTGATTTTTTAAGAATAATCATTTTTCTTTAAATAAGTAATTGAAAATAATATAGGACTGTCAAAAGCCCGTTATTTTGCGACCAAAATGAATTGAATTCCACTTTATTTGACAAATGAAGTGGAATTCAATTTATCAGAGAATAAAATGTTCAGAAAACATTTCTTTCCGTTTTTTTTTCGGCTAAATGAAATGGATTTTAGTAGTAGAGTACCAAACCAAGGACCAAACAATAATTGCGTTACAAGCTTAGAGATTTATAACATTGTAACAGTAATAGCTTTGCCAATGCTTCAGTCCTCGTGGAAGTTGTAAAACAATATAAAAATATCAGCAAGGTTATTTACAAAGAAACTTAGATTGAGTTGAGAGTCGATGAATTGCAAAACTTCGGATAAATGTGATTCGATGTGATAGCCAAGAAGAAAAGCTGTCAAGTTAGTTTTTCTCGTCACTTAGATCAACGACCTCTGATAATATCATAATATCAAGTTTTGTTCTTATAGTTTGGCGGGATAATGTGGTGGGCGGTATGCGAAGAGGGTTTGTTTTGATAGACAAAACTAAATACCTACCATAAAATCCTATAGACCTATCATATAATCTACCTATCATAAAATCAAGACAGAAATCAAAACGAAACGAAACCCATATTTTGGTAATTAACTATTTGTGTTTCTTCGAATTTTATTTCAATTAACTTCTCATGAACTTTGACGAAATGGATAAGAAAAAAGCCCTAGTTGTGATAAATTTAATAAAAGCAAGGTTGAAGATGGCATATTGGAATTAACCGTAGTGCGATAAGAGTCAGTTTTCGAGGAAGTGTAATGAAATAAATACATTACCATTGACAACACTGAAAATTCCAACCAGCAAAAGATTTTACCTTAACCTATGCCAAAAGTAAAAAACGTTATTGTCAGTTAAAATTTAACGATGGTTTTTTTTTTTTTTTTTTTTGTTAGCCTATTGTGTGTCCCACCAACGATGGTTAAAAAAAAAACTTTTAGCCTTCTTTTCATCATCGCCAAGTGCAAAGTGTTCTGCGTCACAAACGAGTAACAAAAAAGGTTTACTTAGCTAGATATTTTTGGTAGATATTTCGTATAAAGGAACGTCCACAAAGGTTACGTTTTGTTTTAAAAGGACTTTGTGACCGGCGACTATACGGCTCAGTAGACTTGATTAAATTATTAATAGGTAGGTCCCCAACCACCTCTGGACTGCTGTGATTTTCATTAAAATAATAGAGTTTCTTTGGGAAAAGCTTTGCCTTTAGTTTTAAGTTTTTGAGCGTGTTGACTTTCTCCCCCGAGGCAACCCTAAATCCCTTAATAATTGAGAAACAATGGATGTGTAAAATGAATGTCAAAATATTGTCGTTCCTGAAGGCTTTGTTGTATATAGAACATGTTATTTACTTCACATCAAAAAAATGGAATCAGTAGGTACTGGGTACTATTTCGGAGGCATTTAAATATAAAAAAGGATTTATGAATTTAGAATTTTCATCCAATAGATAAATGTTTTTTGATGAGATGGCGGATCGTCGGAATACACATTAAAAAAATGTGTTTTCCGACGGAATTTCTGCACTTATTCACATTTTTTTTAAATAAAATATCGTTATTTTATTGAGTTCTGAACTGAGCTAACAGTGAATTTAACTAAGCTGTGTAATAGGGACTGCTTGACTGACTGAGGTCTGCTTGCATGTTGCATGCCTGCTGCATGTTGGATACCTGCTTGCATGCCGCATGCCTGCTGCATGTTGCATGCCTGTATCCATGCTGCATGCTTGCTTGCATTCCTGTTTGTACACTCCATGCGTGCTTACATGCTGCGTTCCTGCTGCATGTTGCATGCCCGCTTTCATGCTGCATGTTTACTGGCCACCATTGTTAATTTTTTATAATCACCTTAAATTGTAGGCCCCCGCAATGGACCTTCGTCGACCCTATTCAAGCCGATAGTGTTTTGTAATAAGGGTTACCGTTTTGATATTAATAATAATATTAATATAACTATAAAATTATTTTTCTACAAAAAAGCCCTCAACAGTCCTTGTCATCAATATGAAATGTATAGAACTGGTATAGGTGAATCTAATGAGCCCAAACTCGATTAGTTTAGTAGTAGGCATTCCAAAGTTCCATCAGGCAGCTCCCAATTCTAGCATCAGGTCCTTGTCATCATGATAAATGTATAGAATAGGCCAAGACGAATCTAATGAGCCCAAACTTGATGTTTGTTGATGACTTTAACTATTGTTTGGCACACTGTTTAAGTGTCCGAATTTACAAAGGCATACTTTTAACATGGCAGAATTTTATTTGGCATCTTTGCCATATTTATATTACGCATAATATCGTTTTAGTATAATGTTTATTTAGAGAGATGATTATTTGGGGAAACGATCACTTTTCCGAAGTGGTTTAGTTCGAATTTTATTTTACCGAAAACTATTTACCGACGTCTTTTTTGCTATACCTATGCATTATTTGACATATTTTTAGATCATCGAAGTATCATGAGTCATATGTATTATTTTACCGAACTATATTTCGTCAATTTACAAAATTAGTTTTTGCTATTGGCCAAAGCTTCTTTTGTAAATTGACGAAATATCCGTCCTATCCGTTGTTATGCAAAATAATATTATGACATAAAAAGTTCTGCTATAAAAGGTAGACCCATTACGTCCGCCAATCATATTTTAATTAACATACAACGTGATACTGAGCTGCAAAATGCAAAAAAAATAAGGTCATTTGAATTTCGCGGGCTATCTTTTAGCATAATTAACTGGAACGGTTTTTGTTTAATGTAAAAAAAAAAATGAAACTCATTAAAAACCAAATTTCAGAGATGTTTAACGAAAACGGTACTTTCTGATGCTATTGAAAAATGTAGCTGATCTACTAGAAACCTAGTACATGCGCTCGTAGTCCCGAACAGTAAAGAATCCACCACACTTGCTCCACGTGTTGATATGAGTAATAAAATAGCGATACGGTAAAATATTGTTTACCTGTTCCAATACTTTCAGCGAACTCCAAAACAAAAATTATAACATATAGGTCGGTATAAGTGTAAACATCCGTATTGTTTCCAATTTTTACAATCTTGTTCTATATACAACATAAAATCTTTCTTCTATTTATATACGTATGTTTATAGTACGGACTACGGAACCATTTTCTCCATCTCGGAAAGCATGTGACTATCGGCTCGTGTGTTCTTTATCATAAATGTTTTGTTTATGTAGACGCAATTAACGATCTGCGGAATGCTGAATAATCATCAGTTTCATTGTACTGTAGGTATTTCAAAATATCATGGGATATTTGCTAATTTTGCTTTCATAAAGGCAAGCAAATAAAAGTTTCATTAAGTGCATTGTAAGAAGTTATTACGTAGGTATTCAAGTGCGTATGTATGTGTATGTCATGGCCAAATCATAGAAATTGTACACTTCATGATATGGCCAAGTTAATCTGACCAAATCATTTGAAATGTTAAACTTTGATGATAATATGTCAATCCTCGTTTGGCCCACTTTCTTTAGACTTTCCATTATTATCATAGAAATCCTATATTAATGATATGGCTAAACGAGAATAGACGTATAAACTAGGGAATGTAAAACCGGCCAAAATGAAATCCCGGTTTTTTTTCAGGTTTCCTCAAAAAAATTATTTTAAAGCTGGTTTTAAATTTTCAATTTAAACCTTAAAAAGGTCCGCCTTTTTGCTTTTAAATAAATAATAATCACCCTTGACCGTGACGAAATAGGAATGAAAAAAGTCCTTGTTGTGATAAATTTAAAAAAGCATGCGGGTAACATGCCATGCCTTATTGTAAAATTTCTTTTTATTAACTAACCAGTTTATCAATAAATATTCAAAAATAGAATACTAATTGTCAAAACAGTATCAAAATGGCATGGAAAGTAAACTAGATATAACGATTTTAAGCAAATATATCTGTCCCTCTCACCAAAACGATTTCTTCTATGGCAGCCGTACTGGTGTCACGGCCTTTGAAGTCAAAGACCGTGTCGGACTTCTTTTTCATAATAGCAGCTTTAAAGCTTTACTTTTTCTTTGTTGATGAAAATATTTTTAGATATTTTTTCTATATTTTGGTTACCAGAGCTAAATAGTATTCAATTTACATTTCATTCAGCAAATAAAAAAATGCATCTATATTCCTTATTGTTTTTGCTGATAAAATTTAGCTTTTCTAAGTCTTATTGGTAAGGCTAAGGCCAACTAAGGCTACTTTTATTTGGGCTGTGTGAACTTGTGTGACCGGGATCTCCAACAATTCGTGAATAACGGCTACATTTTAACTTCATTCCCAAGCGAGCCAGTGACTAAAGATTGGGGTTCTTTGGGGCTATCTACTCAATCCCTTGTCAAGGCAACGTCAAGTTCATCGCCGAAATAATCTCTCTTATTCTAAGACCTGAATGAAAGTTTAATCAATCGTTTCAGAACTATGTAGAATTGGTCTTTTCGAAAGGCTTAAATTGAAAGAGACTTCTTATAAAGATAAGCTTTCGCTAGACTTACGAATGTAAGGCTTACCTATATATGTAGATATATATATATATAATATATAATGTTTTCCATGAGGATATACGAATCAATTAAAGCTAGTACAACTAGTACAAGAAAAATACATTGAAACTGTGATATATGTAATGAACAATTTATTTTACAATTACTTTATGACAGTAGCTTCGAACGCATGAAAGTAGATCTTTGAAATCGAAATTTTCTAAAGGTTATGTTCGCTTATAAAATAAAGGGAAACCTATGTCCTATTCCACGACTTGAGACTCGACACATTTAAAAAAAACAAGAAAACATACACACACACACACATGTACACAAATTTTCGCCTTTTTAACCGACATCAAAAAGGAGGAGGATGTTCGTATGTGTGTTCACCGATATCTCGGTCAATTATAGACCAATTTCGAAAATTGTTATTATGATTGTAAGAATATACTTCCGAATTGGTTCCATAAAAATATTGTTTTAATCTGATGATGAACTTCGAAAATATAGAACGAAACTCTACGAAAAATTATAGCAGAACTGTCGTTTTTATATGCTTGTTCATCGATATCTCGGTTAATTGTGGAACGATTTCGAAAATGTTTATTTTATTTAAAGATTATACTTCCGAATTGGTCCCATAATAATATCGTTTTGATTTGATGATTGACTTAGAAGATATAGAAAGGAACTCTTCACAAAATAAGAGCAGAACTGTCGTAACAAGTAAAATTGCTTTGTTCATACATGCAGTCGGTGACTGGCTGAAAGAAGAAGGGGAGGATACATAGAACTGATCTGATGATAAAGCCGGATGGTAGGTAAGAACTGGAATTCTGTAATAAATCGGTGTATCCCAGCCGTGTTTATTAGAATTATCGTGATGATTTGATGACGGAACCGAATGGCGGAAGGTATCTATTTAAGTTTGGCTGAGGGGTACTACAACTAAAAAGTGTTAAATGAAAAACATTAATGCATGTGTATGAATGCGTCAGGAGAAATTTGTTTAGCAAAATTTGTTAGATGTTAGTTGTTTAAATTTGCTAGATATCGGTATCTGCAACAGTATTCTATCGAAACCTACGTCAGACGAGGCAATAATTTTATATAAAATATATTATAATCATTTCAAATAAAGTAAAATTCAAAGTTTGGCTTTGATGGAGCGTCATAGTCATTATAGTGACCAAGCTCCCTAATATAGATTTAAAAAAAAACTGTTGGTGGTTTATGACAAGATAATAAAAGGCAAGTTTTTGTTTATCATTAAAAAGTTAAGAACCTGAACTGAGCTTTACTGTACCTACACATCGTGTTTATATCGTGTTTTTACATTATAGGAAGCTTACGATTTTAATAGAAGGTTGTTTGAATAATTTTGTTGTCATCTTTTAAACTGGAGCTTTTCCCAACCTGTGATATTCATAGAACGAATGGTCGATAAACATCTGAAAAGGCTTTCAAGTTTACTCATGTTTTGAAAACTTATTAATTAAATATTTAGCATGATTTTGAAGCTGATGAATTAACTTGCTTTCAAGTAACGGACAGCTTTTTCTTTAGCCCTCGTTTATTCAGAGATGTGTTCGTGTGGAAATAAGTATAAGCAGGCTTTTCGTCTTAAATATCTGGGTTGTCTATTTTATGCCAAATGGTAACCTCATTTATTTATGTACAAAAAGCCTATACAGATTTTGTTTCAGTTTTATTACCTACATGAAAGAAGCAACTATAGTACCTGATGAAGATGTAAGCTGAATGTAATAGTACATTGTTACCCTAGGGGTGAAAGTAACTTATTTAGTCCCGAGAAGAAGTTTGGCGTCCGAGCGAAGCGATGTCGCTAATATTCGAGGGCCTAATAAGCCTTTCACCCGAGATAAACACTGTGCTTTTCATTACGAATAAAAGGAAAATAAAAATAAAAACCTGAGTCGTCGTCAAAGGTCGTCGTATGATTTTAGATATGTTTCTTTTGATTTAGGCCGTAAAAAGTTTCCAACTACTGCTTTAACCTCTTCTCTTAAGGAATAATCTTTAGGATGTTTTCTTCCTAGGGAGAATCACTTCCAACTGACAGCTGTCAAATTATTAAAAAAACAAACTAGTTCTATTTTCACATTTCTATTGAACCATATCCCAACTTTCTATACAGCCAGTCAATTACAGTGCGATGTACAATTGAAATAACATAAAGTTAAGTATTAATTAAAGAACATATTTTTAAATTACTTAATTATAATTTACTTTTTAACTATTTCTTTAAAACTAACACATTTTCACTGATAAAAATGAAAGAGGATGGCTGAATAACCTGTTGACCAAAGAAAAAAAAAACAAAATGGCGGGAAAACAGCGATCCGCTCTTTATTGGCTTTTTCGAGTTGCAGAATTTTGTTTATATTTTACTAAATCTCTGCTGTAAGAGAATTTGTAATTACACAATAAGTTCATCAGATTCAGTTAAAGACACGGCCTAAATCAAAAGAAACATACATAAAATCATACGACGACCTTTGACGACGACTCAGGTTTTTATTTTTATTTTCCTTTTATTCGTAATGAAAAGGACTGTGTTTACCTCGGGTCAAAGACTTATTTAGTTCCGAGAAGGAGTTTGGCGTCCGAGAGAAGCGAGGTCGCCAATATTCGAGGTTACTTTCACCCCTGGGGTAACAATGTATTATTGGAAATTCTATCCGAAATATCGTGGAAAAAAACTGTCTTCCAAAATTGGATACTCTATGAGGCGCAGTGAAGTTTTCTACAATTTTGATCTCTAGGGCATTAAATTTCTGTAGTGTCGAAGGTCTGTCACTATTATCAGAAAGAAAGAAAACATATTTGGAAAGGTTGAGGTCTAGGGTGATAAATTGGAATTACTCCTTCAAGAATTGAAAATCTTCTAAAACGTTGTCTAGGGTAACCTCCTAGTGTTCCATAATATAAATACCACATGTTAAATAAATTTAGTTTATAAATGAGTGGATGCTGCTTCATAAATAATATATTTTAATTTCAAATACATAGTTATAATTGTTTAGAAAATTGAGGTTAATAAAAATATAAATAATATGTTTAATATGCGGAGGCAGGCAATATTTTCAGATTTTCTGTTTTTCTGTTAATTATAGCGTCTGCTCTAATTATAGCGTCTTTGTATGTAATATAAAACAAGAGTAAAATATTACATGCTCTGCTTTGTATTACTACAAACATTAGAAAACGTATAAAACGGTTCAAACGAAATGTTGGTAGCAAATATTGTCTATGTCTGTATCAATAACAACAGTTCTCTGAAACGTAATATGTTATTGTATCTTCGCCATGCAGGACCTAATTGTAAGAGACCTTTACAATTAGGTCAGCAATATAATCGCAATTGTATGAACATAGACCATTAGCATTAATTGACGTGTAGAAAATTTAAAAAAATGCACACCACAACACAGTAGTATATTAGGTACCTGAGCTTGCATTTCGTATCACTAATGACCGTTACGATTTGACAAAATTCACGAAGCTCAGTAATTTTATATTTCATTATCATCATCATCATCAGCCTTTTAATGTTCCCACTGCTGGGACACAGGCCTTCTCTCTAAGAGAGGGAATGGGCCGTAATCCACCACGCGGGCCCACTGCTGGTTGGTGGATGTCACATGTCTTCGAATTTTTGGTTCTAGGACATGCCGGTTTCCTAACGATGTTTTCCTTCACCGTTTTGAGAGCAATTTTATATTTAATTTCTTAAAATAGCAAAACCAGTAAAATTGAGTCAAAGTGAGAGTAATATAATAAATTGTCAAAGTCAATATATTGCAGAGATATAATGGGATATTACCTTTCCAAATATGTACCGGAATGGAAGAAAACTTATCAAAAACTTCATGAACACATTGCCCGGGATTGTTCGACAAATACGTTCAAGAATGGTTTCAACACAATGTTTGACTTCTGTAACTACTTAATAGCGGAATATCAATAGGACACCCACACCAGTACCTCTACCATGAGTTTTAAGCAATAGTATTCGTCGCTACTCGATATCGACGCCGTAAATATTTGGTATGGCAAATTTTTGTTCTGCAAGTGACCGCTAGAAGCGCTGCAAAATTTGCCATACAAAATATTTACGGCGTCGATATCGAGTAGCGACGAATACTATTGCTTAAAACTCATGGTAGAGGTACTGGAGCAAACAAAATTTACCGTATCGACGTTATTTATGATTTAATCGAACGTGGGCTTTGTTTAGTCATAAGAAGAGATCAATGTTTGTAGCTATTTTCAAATAAATATGTTTTTCATAAATAATTGGACACGTTTCACTCTGCACTCTTCTCTTTGTTTATACAATATGTTGATCTGCTTAGTCTCGTTTAGCGGACGCAAAAAGCAAATATGATTAATCACCAGCCATCGATCGATTACACGTTAAACATAGTTTGTGAATGAATTCAGCATTTTGTGTGGGGAGTTGGAATGTTTGACGCGTCGCGTCCGGGACATTAATTCCGTAGAAATTGAAAAAAGACGAGACAATTAATAAAGGGAACGTAAAAATTCTTTTGTGATCTTTGGCTACGGTCTATCTATGGAGACATAGTAGTTTTTGTAGGTAAACGAAGAATATTCAGTAAATAAACCAGAAAAAACTGAAATTGTTATTCTGTTAGCAAGGAACGATGATAGCATATGAATAAAAGAGGTAAGTTTACAAATATATCACAACTTGGGTTCCAAATATGAAGATGTGCTGGCAAATATTTCGAAAATGATCCTTTTTCTTTGCTTCTGAGGTAGCCATCTAGACACAAATAAATGACACTTTCAGAATAATGGAAGCCAGAATACCAAAGGACCTAAGAATAAAATGAACGGAATGCGAAGTAAAAAAAAATAAACGTGAAACTGTGAGCCAAAAAGTTTTTAAATCTGTGTAACATTTTAGTACAGAGCACAAACAGAAAAAAATGTAGTTACGTTTAATGTCGTATCGCATATTCACTTAAAAGTTTGTTCACAATGGTTTGATCGTTAGTCAAATGGGTTAGTTAAATTACACTAGATAATGGAACGGATGAAAGTTGGTATGTATGTTTTTAATTGGGTTTGGGTTTCTTGAACGATTGATGATCTGTCGGTATTTTTACTATGAAAAATTTTGCATTTGGATAATGCCTATACTACATAGATTGGAATTGTTCCTTTAGGAATTGAAAATTTTGTAAAACGTCTACGGCTGACCCCATAATAGGCACGCAGGCTTACGGACGGCGTGCAATGGGTAGCACGCTGTCCGATCGTCCGGTAACCGACCGGACAGAGGCCAAGTCGTCGACGGCGCCTACTGTCCCCGCGCGCCTCAAGGAGCTGTCAGCAAACCGTAGGGCCTGGGCGAAGCCTGTTTGGGTCATGGGTCAGTTTCTGTAAGGAAGGCTCGGCCCCGGCACTATAGGTAACGAAGGAACGGGGTAGGTTTTTAGTCAGTAAGAGTCTGACACTATTTCCCGCTCCGCCCAAGGGCGGGATTTGTTATTGGATGATTTTACTTACGATAAAAAACCCATATTAGGCATGCGCGTTCCTCGGGCATGTGAGCCACTTGGGGGAGGGCTTAGTCACCTTTTAGTATTCTATGATATAAATATCACACGTAAAATTTTTGTTTTCGTTGTTTAATAAATCAGATGAATAAACTAACTGATAATGATAAACCCGAGTGGGTCACCTTGTTGTTATCCAACTATATATATTCCTAAAGGTTTTCTTTATTTATTTATAATTCAGAAGGGTGTCTAAAACATTGCAACATTAAACCGAAATTTTCAAGTGGGTGCCTACTCGTTTTTAACCTCCACCAAGAACAATAATGTCACCTTCACTCAGTGTTGATTAAAGTTTGAGATCACAGGCCTTTCTGTGGAAGGTTATTGAATGGTGATTATTTTGTATCTAAAATAACGGTCGCAATATTGTGATTTTCTTTGATTAGCTTGTTAAAGTTATTTTTGTTGCTCATCTTTTTGAACGTGGGGAACATGAGCAATATTGCTCTCAGATACCTTCTGAGTTCTCTTGGGTTGCAAGTCTGATGCTTCGTGTCAAACTTGTCTGTTTTTAGGATTCCGTACCTCAAAACAAACGAAAAAAACAGAATCCTTATAGGATTAGTTGGTTGTCTGTTTGTCTGTCTGTCAACAACCTTTATATCGGGAACGCGTGGAGGTATCGAGTTGAAATTAAAGCTACGTTAAAAATTGATACGGCCGTTTATGTCGCAAAACGATAATTTATATTTTGACACTCTCAAGGTAATCAAAATCCATAGGGTACTTCCAGTTGCCTTAAAACCCTGAAATTTGGCATGAAGCAAGGTCATATAGCATTAGTATAAGAATGAATCTGAAAACTGTAAATTTGCAAGTACGTCACAAAAAAAAAAATTTCGATTTGGAAAGATCTTCGAGACTCAATTCGGGAATTGAAATATTTACATAAGTTAGTTTGTACGGAACCCTTTGCGTGTGAGTGCGACTCGCACTTGCCCTTTTTTAATACTGCTGTAGTTTTTTTTACTGCGTTTTCCAAAGGGTATTTTCTAGAGGTGGGGATGTAGGGGGGTACATTATGTAGTTTATGGATGTTACAGCGTATCCTCGGACTCCGTTTGGTTTCGAAGAAGCGTGTAGTATATCTTTGCAATCAGACAATGTTTGTTTTGCAGAAAAGGGCTATTCGTTCTAGTTATAAATTAAGTCCCAGATACTCCCTAAAAGATAAATTTAAAAACATTAATATAATGACTGTACCCTCTCAGTATATTTACGAGAATATTTTGTATGCCCATAGGTTAAAAACATGTTTAAGAAGTACAGTGATATTCATGATTTTAATACAAAGAACAAACATCAATTTCAAGTTCCTGCTTCCAGGCACAAAAAAATAGGGGACTCATTCAGATGCCAATGTATTAATTATTATAATAAACTTCCTAGTCATAATTATTCAAGAACTAAGTCTTAATAAATTCAAATCATTTGTAAAGCGAAAACTTTTTCAAAAGGCTTTTTACACTATAAAGGACTATCTTGAGGACAAAAAGGCTTGGGATTTACCTGCTCCAGTACTCTCTACAATGTATATTTAAATTGTGCTTTTTTATATTCTTTTTACAATTTGACATTAGATAATATTTGTTTTTTATTTTACGATATGAATTTATTTGTTTTCTAAATACATCTTTGACACAAATATTTACTTAGTTAAATATTACATTTTTTACATTTCATTTTATATATTTTCGTTTAAAATTGTGAATATGAGGACTATGTCGATCACTGTTTTTTTTTTTTTTTGACCTATGTTTGGCAATTTGAGTATTTCTGCGGCCTACCCAAATCTCCTTTCATTGGTATTGTTCGTCGGACCGTTGAGCTCCTTAGTAGTCCTAAGTTGAGCTATACGAATAATGATAAATGCTTGCACTGACTGGACAGGTCCACTCAAATCTGTATGGTTCTTTCCTCAAAAGACCATCTCAGACACTAATCTGCATGGTTCTCATACGATTTGACCATTACATGTTTGCTGTATGGACTTTAAAAGAGACTTTGACCCCTGAGTTTGTTTCGGTGTTTCTTCTCAGGGTAGTCAGCTAGGAAATACCGGCCTCATCTAGTTTAAACAAACAAAAAAAAAAATGACGTGTAAAAATGTTTTTGAAAAGCCTATTTGCAAAATAAATATCATTTATCATTATCATTAAAACAATTTTGTGTAAGCTGAAGGTCAGACGGTCGGAGAAGGATTCAGCTTCCCTACAAGCCGCTAAATATGTTTTGGTTTCATGTAAACCAAAAGTTTGGTCAAGTCATATGAAGGATTCCGTACGATCTGTACAATTATTTGTTATAGCGGCAATAGCAATACACACTTGACATCTAACGTCACAATACGTCAGTGTATTTAAATCTCAAATATTAATATAAAATAATTATAAAATTGTACAAAAACCGGTTTAACTATCGGCATGCGCTCGCGCTGGACTGTATCGTGTCGCGAGTGTATTTACACGCTTTTTGATGGATAGTGATCAAAATCAATATGAGAGTTTCGATGCAAACTTAGACATTCATACATTAGATGACCAAACACAATTGAATAACGTAGAGATGAATTCAATAATATCAGCAGGAAAACGTCCAAGAGCTGAGAATAATCAAGAATGTTGGCAAACTGTAAGTAAATACTCAAAGAAGAAGGTAAAACTTAGCAAGGATACGTCTGTGGAACCAGCAATACAAGTTACTGTAACGTCTAAAGAAAAGATACCCAAACAATTTGCACTTGCAAAATTACTAAAACAAAATGAGGTGATGGACATTGACAAAATTAAATATATAAATCCATATAAATTGCTGGTTACGTTTACTAAGAAAAATAGTGCAGAAAAATTTCTTTGTTGTCCGGTATTTAGTGACCTCGGTTGGCGAATACAAAAAACCTGGGAGGTTGGTCTATCGTACGGAATTATTAGAGATATCGAGTTGGGCTTATCCGAAGAAGAACTCGTAAATTTTATGAATTGTGAGAAGGAAATTGTATCTGCTAAACGTCTCAATAAAAAAGATGGAGATGAATGGGTTCAAAGTGAAACTTTCAGAATATCTTTCAAAGGATCTTCCTTACCTACACATGTATGTCTTTTTGAGTTAAAAATAAGAGTTGAACCGTATACGTTCCCTGTAACGCAATGTTCCAAATGCTGGAGATTTGGGCATATTTCTAAAATGTGTCCAACAAATAAAACAGTATGCCCAAAGTGTTCTAACTATCATTATACTTGTGATACAACTATATTCAAGTGCCCTAATTGCTCAGGCAATCATGTGGCAATGTCAAAACAATGCCCTATATATAAAAAAGAAAAACACATCAGGGAATTGATGTCAGAACACAATTACACGTACCAACAAGCCTTATCAAAGTATTGGGAGTCTCCCTCTCTCCCTGCATCAGGTGTTCTACGTGATCCAAGCCCTATCCTAGAATGTAGAAGTACTCCGGCAGTCGAAAGAACTCAGAAAGATTCTATATCTTCTTTGCAAGAAGTTTACATGGAAACAATCGATAGGTATATTCCCGCAGGTTTAAACAAGACAAAAAACAAAAAGAAAAGTACCAAGAAGAAGAAAGTGCCTTATAAAATAGCAAAGAATGTAATTGTAGATCTGGAGACTTCAGATTCAGAAAAAGGAGCTGATAGCACTGCTGGTCAGACGTCGCGGTCAGAAAATATGGAGCAGGCACATTGGAAAACATGGTCATTTAGCGAAGTTATACGAAGGATTAAGGACTTCATTAAAGAAAAGAAGGATAGTATAATCGTTAAGGTCAAAGCCATTATTAAGATTTGTATTGATTGGTTTACCTCACTCTTTTCTAACCTTTTGCCAGACTTACCAATGATAGTTAAAATGTTTTTGAGTGATAATGGTTAATCACACAAAGACTAATATTGATTTAATCTTGATACAATGGAATGCTCGCAGTCTTAAACCTAAATTAAAATTACTTGAACAGTTACTAAAACGGGAACATGTACATATAGCAGCAATTAGTGAAACATGGCTTGATCAGGATACACCTTTACATATTAGTAATTATAATATTTTTCGTGAGGATAGGGACCTTTCTTATGGCGGTGTAGCGGTCGTAACACATAAGTCGATACAGGCAGTGAGGGTCCCTTTAGCCAATAACAACTCGGGGCTAGAAATAGTTAAAGTTAAATTGTTCAACTGTGATGAAATTCAAAACATTATTGCCATCTATTGCCCGCCAGAAATTCACACAAATCAAAATATCTGGGATTATTTATTTTCTCTTGGTAGCGGGAAGACCATGATCTTAGGTGATTTTAATGGTCATCATACTAACTGGTCACATAAAATAGACGCGAGGGGCAATCAGATTCTGGATTCCGTGATTGATTACGATTACGTAGTCCTAAATGATGGTAGCCCAACGCGGTTACAATTAGTTAATGGTAACTTGAGACAATCTTCACCCGACATTACTATGGTGACGTCAGACATATCATTAAGATTTGACTGGAGGGTCACAAATGAAACATTAAATAGTGATCATATTGTCATCAAAATTTCTACCTCTTACAGCTCTAAACGATCTTATTTTAAAAAGAAAAATTTCAAAAATGTTGATTGGAACAAGTATTCAGATTTTTTACAAAATATTTTTAATACGTTTCCTATTACCGACGACCTCCAAAGTACTTACAATAATTTTTTGGATCATCTGAAAATGGCCTCTGATAAATTGATTCCTGATATCAAGATATGCTTAAATCCTAGTAGTAAGTTTAATCCAAAACCTTATTGGAATGCAGAACTTTCAAAATCGGTGGCATTGCGACGTTTGGCTCTGGCTGCTTTTAGGCGTAACCCGACCCCTACAAATTTTATATCATTGCAAAATAAAGTAAAAGAATCTCAAAGACTTCTAAGATGTGCACAAAATGATTCCTGGCGAGAACTTTGTTCTTCTTTGGATGAGAATACCTCTATTAATGACCTTTGGCAAAAAATGAAATGGTTAAAAGGTTATAAAATTCGCAGTCATTTTATTGATAATGATAAAGCTAGTCAGCTGTTACATAATCTGACACCTGATTACGTACCTGTTTGTCAACCAATATTTAATTCCCATAATTCCAAATTAGAATCTCAAATAACGTTAGTAGAACTTAATAAAAGTATTAAATCCAAAGATACCTGTCCAGGAAACGATGAAATTTCATTTTCTATGATTAAATATCTCCCAGATAATGCTAAAACAATATTATTATACTTGTACAATTCGTTTCTTTCTCAAGGGCTTGTACCAAAACAATGGCGAGAAATAGGTGTTATCCCTATTCCTAAGCCTGGAAGAGACAATAACATGGTGTCATCGCTTAGACCTATTTCACTTATTTCGTGCATATGTAAAATCTTTCATTCAATTATTCAAAAGAGATTAGAATGGTATTTTGAAAGTAAAGGTTTATTTGCGGATACTATGTTAGGTTTTAGAAAATGTAGATCTTGTTATGATAATTTAAGTCTATTGGTCACTAGGATACAGAAAGGTTTCTGTACCAATTGTGTCGCGGTCGGTTGTTTCATAGACGTCGATAATGCGTACAATAATATAGATATAACTCGGTTATTGCTTAATTTGGATCGGTTGGGTGTAGGGAACAAGATTTGTTTATACCTCTGGGAGTTTCTTCGTGAGAGACATTTAAATATTAAAGACTTAAATAATTTAAGTACAAGTATAGTAAGATATACGGGAAAAGGTTTAGCACAAGGCGACCCTCTCTCTCCGTTACTATTTAATGTAGCTACTATAGATTTATGTAAAAAAATAAGCAACGATCATGTCCATGTTTCACAATACGCAGATGACTTTGTTGTTTATTCTATTGAACGTAGAGTAGGTCAAGCTAGTTATTACTTACAGGAGTCACTGAACTTACTTGTCAAACTCTTAGCAGATATTGGATTAGAAATTTCAACAACAAAAACAAAAACTTGTATATTTAAAAAAGGTAAAAATAATGAAACGGTTAGTCTTAATATTAATAATTCAGTCTTACAGGTAGTAGAAAATGTAAAATATTTAGGCCTTTGGCTGGATCGTTCTCTAAGATGGGCCAAACACATAAATGAAACCCGTGAAAAAACTGCCAGATTCCTCAATGTTCTCAAAGTTTTATCCGGCTCTAACTGGGGGGTTCATCCGAAACACTTAAGAATTGCATATATATCACTTATTCGAAGTCGCATGGACTACGCTAGCTTTTTATATGGAGACAGTTGTTACTCAAACTTGTATAAACTTGATAAAGTCCAAAACCAAGCAATGAGGATTATTGGCAGCTTTATAAAATCTACACCCATCCATGTCATGAATAGTGAATTAAGTCTTCAACCTTTATTTATTCGTAGAAATTATTTAGCCGGTAAATTTTATTTAAAGTGTAAGTCGTTATTAAGTAGTTGTGCGATTGTTAACTTGTTGGATGATTTTTTACCTCACTTGATTCTTTGGAAACGGAGAAATAAGCCTTTATTAATTTTAAGCCATGAATACCTTAAAGACGTACGAGTTCACTGCAGTCAGAATTTGGAGATGTTTGATTATCACTATTGGGTCAGTTACATAGATTTAACTAAAAATATTAACTTTAACATAAGTGGAGTTAATCAGGCAAAAAAACGATTTCAACCACCAATTTTGAATGTTTTATGTGGTCAACATTTAAGCGCTAAATACACACATTTTTATCAAATATTTACAGATGGTTCTAAAGAAAATAACAATTCCGGTGCAGCTTTTTATGACCCACAACAAAATACATCTATGAGCTTTAGTATTGATTCGAATGCGTCTATAATGTATATTGAACTATTGGCAATCAGCGAAGCTATATCATATGCCCAATCTATAAATCACAATAACATTGTAATACTAACTGACTCCAAGAGTGCTTTACAACATGTGGCTCGTTGTACCTCGTCATTTCGAGGGACACCGATAGCGTACACAATAATTAACCAGATACTGGAACTTCAACAAAATTTTAAATCAGTAATACTGCAGTGGATTCCGTCACACATCGGGATTCATGGCAATGAAATGGTAGATTCGGTTGCAAAGCGAGCCTTTGTTGAGGGAATTCCGTTAAATGTAGATCCATTTTTCACAGACAACTTTTGTCTAATTAAAAAACATTGTCATGAATTGTGGAAACTATATCATGATGAAAGATCCAGAGAGAAAGGTATCTGGTACAACACCATCCAACCAGAACCTTTAACTATACCTTGGATAGAAAACTATAAACTCAACAGAAAAGACATTGTTACTGCCATGAGGCTTCGCTCTGGTCATATTCCATCGAGGAAGTTTACGTTCCTTATGGGCATCACATCTTCGCCTAACTGCGAAAAATGCGCAATTATCGAGGACGTACATCATATTCTGGTGGAATGTGAGCGGGGTGAAAGCCTCAGGAGAAATTTGTTTAGTACTTTAAATTTGTTAGATATCGGTATCTGCAACAGTATTCTATCGAAACCTACGTCAGACGAGGCAATAATTTTATATAAAATATATTATAATCATTTTAAATAAGTTAAAATTCAAAGTCTGGCTTTGATGGAGCGTCATAGTCATTATAGTGACCAAGCTCCCTAATTTAGATTAAAAAAAAAAAAAAATAGCAATACACACTGAAAATTTTTACTGTTCACATGTTACGGTTCATGACAGACAGTCCGACACTGACAGCATGCCGCTGACAGACGGTGACGGTGTAATAGGGTTCTGTTGGTCAATTTTCTACTCTAACTTGCTATGAAAAGGGAAATTTTCTGGTAGATTAACCACAAACAATACAGGATTAGTCCTGTGTGAAAATAATAATTCTGTTTCACGGGTAAGTATTGTTTTCGATCCGAAGGGCGAACTTGATAATAAATAAACTATTAATAAGATTTTCCAATAGAAGAATGGTTGAACCGGACCAATTTTATAATTTTTACACAGTAATCAGACCTATTCTAGTTACTTTGACACTAAATTGTAAGAAAACCAGGTTGTAGTGCAAGTATATGCAAGGCCAGAACTGGGATATTACTAGTTCAAATGTAATTCACTGCTTATACACCACAGATATCCGATCAACTATCACATATACATAGCTGTCCAGTCTAGAGGCCCAGGACAGCTCAAAAAGGATTTCAAAATTTGTAGCGGCACGACTGCGTGGGTAAGTATATTAGCAGTATGAAAACTGCATCTACTGTTGCCCTGCAGGCTATGCAGGGTTTGCCTCCATTACATTCGCAATACCTCCTTCACTCACAATATTGCTTTGCTGAAGCAAATTCTCTTAGAGAGGAGGCCTGTGTCCCAGCAGTGGGAACATTAAAAGGCTGATAATGATGATGATGAAGCAAATTCTATGATGATGCAATGAATAAAAGGATAAAGTGGTTTTGTGGGCAATCAGGCAGCTGATGAGTTTGGTACAAGAGGTTCTGGCATGGTGATCTTCAGTTTACTACCTGATTGGCAAAGAATAACACACCCATATGTATGTAATGTAACGTAACTTCAGCATAGTGCATGCAATATTAAGAATATATATTGTTGTGCCTCACCAGGGTCCTAGATTGAGACACTACAGTCATGTAACATCGTTTTAAAATACATATGTATGCAATAAATAAATAAAACATACAATTGGAGAGTTGGTGGTCCTAGGCTCAGGACGACCGGCAGTCCAAAGAGATCACTGAATAAAAGCCTTCTCATTAAATAAATACTTCCACACACTAAATAAAGTCTTCAGTCTCTTGTGCAGAGGAAGCACGGAGATGGAAAAAAACGGCCACGTTTGGGTCCTTGAGTGCACAGACGTTACCCATAAACGCATGCAAACCAGGATGACAGAATTCCCTCATAGACGCCCCGAATTCAGTGGACGGCGTAAACTACTTCTGGCGAGAGGTGGGATGGTTGGTTAGCGTAAAGGCCGGTGCAGCCAATGGCGTGGATAATATTCCACCATGGACTAAGTGAAACCAAATCCAAATTAGATAGGGTGCAGTGTAGAGTGAGTTGTAACTGACAACGAAATTCGTTTCGGCCGCTTTATACCATCGGCCATTATGCGGTTTCCGAATGATTGACGGGTCGATGACAAGACCTAAAACGAGGTAACTGTCAAACTAATTTAAAGAGATGCGCGATGACACAATGCTGCTTTGTGGCTTAGTAAAAATAAATTACATTCAATTTCTGTGTAATTCGTTATTCTGTCTTTGTTATTTTTTCTAATTTCAAAAGTTTTTCGAAACATAGTACAAATTTTTTTTGCAGACACAAACTATATTTATTTTTGTATTATTTCAGTTACCCGTCTCAAATTATCTTCAAATCAATAAAGGTTAAGCTAAAAAGAAATCGCTAAAAGGTTTAAGAAATAAAAATCGTGTGCTATTTATATACCCTAAATCGGATACTAACAAATCAGCGCCAGTATTAGATGATGAAATATCTCCGTACCTAAAGCCAAAAGCTTTTTGTATTTAGAAATTGGATTCTAAGTATTTTTGTACAAGAAGCTTATCCTAAATAGTTTACCTGGGATGTAGTAACTTGTCGCTAGGAGCTAATGTTTATAACATAAGTCGGAACAAGTTGGAAGAGTCAAGTCAGTAATAGGTCAAGTTACAGAACTGAGACTGTTCCAAGAAGTGCCGGTATGTATGTTGTACGTAATCCTAATTACGTAATAATCCTAAATTATTATTTAGCCAAAGAAATCTGGTAAAGAAATTGTTTTTTCTTTACTTCCGAAATTAAAGTTATTTTGCACATTATTGAGTTTTTTTGAAGTCGGTTGTTTTTTTTGTGAACCTTCCGCGATTCGGTTCCATCATCAAATCTTCATGACAATTGTAATAATACTAAACACGGCTAGAATACACTGATTTATTACAGAATTTCGGTACCAACCTTTTGGCTTCCCCTCCCCTTCTTCCTTCAGTCAGTCACCGTCTACATGTATAAACGAAGCAATTTTACTTATCACGACAGTTCTGCTGTGATTTTTTGAACAGTTTTGTTCTATATCTTCGAAGTTCATCATCAGATCAAAACAATATTTCTATGGGAACAACGGGAGTATAATCTTTCAATCAAAACAATGTATTTCAAAATCGGTCCTAATTGATCGAGATATCAGTTAACAAAAAAACACGATCGGTGTATATATTATATTATATAAAAATAATTACTCAATTACGCGCAGGCGTCGAAGTACCTACTTCTTCAAATTGCTGTCACTCGAAAACGTGCCCAGGAGAGTGGTAGAGTTGCCACGTTGAATGGCAATGCTAATTAATGGTAATACCAGGTATAATTTAATTTTCTGGCTACATTCTTGCTCGCTGTTATGTTATGTTATATGTTACGTTAAGTCATGGCATGAGCTATCATAAACTCGTTCAACCGACACAGCAGATAACGCGCGTTTGACAATTTATCACATTAACTTTGCGATAATTTCCTTCCAGCAACGACCCTTACCATGTTTACCAGGAATTTCGGCATAACAAACTCTTAAAGTGACAAACAGAAAGATGTTTGGGTCGCTTTACAAAACTCTTTTAAATTTTTTTCTTGACCGAGCCTTGAGTTGGAATAATGGAGATTATATTTTTCTAAATAATTTGTTTGTAAACTTTACATAATGGAGTACATTGTAATGGTCTGGTTTATCACAAATAATAATACGACTTCAATTAGGAACTGGTTAAGTTTTATTAAAATTAAGACACAGGATAAGACGTCATGACTATTCGGCATAGATGCGACCAATAGACAATCAGTTACAGACCATAGGCTCACGCGCTAGTGTTGTACATTAATAATAGTGACGTTCTCATAACATACCCATTCTTATATTTTTGTAGTAGTTGTTAGCTATTGTATGACGTCCAACTTCTCAGTAAATGTTTGCTGAGGTAGTCAACACTACAATGGAACTCTCAGCTCTGATGATGATGTGCAGACACTTGAGATACAAAACTATACCAATTTTACGAGTACATAATATCCATTAGCAATGAATTTGCGAATAATTAAATCAGCCACTGAATTGCGAATAAAGAAATCCCGCCAAAAAATATTCTCATTGGCTCATACATTTTTCTCGTTACTTGCTAGTGAGAAAACTGACAGACTTTGTCTTTGGGGATGGTACACAAATACTGATCGATTTATCGTTACCATCAGTAGTTTTAAAGCAATCGATTCGAACTGAATCAATATTTATATATAAGATACGCGACAAAGGGCCAATGTTCCAAAATCCAAAAAAATTGTCATGAAAATCTCTCTAAGGATAAAAAATATCTATGAGTATGCATAAGTATGCATGCATAGTCACGTCGCGTCGCACCTGTTTATGAAAAGGAGCCTTTAAAAGAAAGGAATCTAAATACTCACACGCTTTATTTAAGACTGTCCATGGAGTTTCTTGCACGTTCTTCTCCATAAAGATTTACACTTTAGACCATTCAACTTAGATTCACTTTCTTTTATTGTCCGATTTTTTTACAATTCAAAAGTGCCTGTATTAGGTTTGTCTGAAAGAAAGTTTCAGATTTCTACTCGACAAATATCTCTCTGAAATGGTAAGAAGACCAGGTTGGTTACCCTGGTCTCAACTAATATTAAGTATTTTAACAAGGTGTAAAGGACTGATTTTACTTTGATTTAATGAACCAGATGGGTAGTCTAACATAGTTTACATTTAAGTTTCTCGTTGCTAGCCCTATGAATCTAATTAATTGGCAAAAGCCGACCCGAGAAATTAATCAAGCCTATAGTTTAACCTAATATTGAAATTATTTGACTGAAATGTTATTATACAGTTTAACAGTGATTTATGAGTAAAAACCGGCCAAGTGTGGGTCAGAGCCGACGGAACTATTCCGTACCACTGTTGCCGCTTTAAGAACAAATAAACAGAATCATCATCATCATCAGCCTTTTTAATGTTCCCACTGCTGGGAACAGAAAACAATAAACAGAATAAAATAAATATTTAAGTGGGTACTAAAAATTCGAAGATATGTGACATTTACCAACCCGCACTGGGCCCGCGTGGTTGATTACGGTCCATTCCCTCTCCTAGAGAGGAGGCCTGTGTCCCAGCAGTGGGAACATTAAAAAAGGCTGATGAAGTGGGATGATGATGAAGTGGGTATAACAAACATATAACAAAACAGGATCTTTTGCCGTATATTTGCTACCTCTATTTAAAATACAGGATTAATTTATCTCGTGTTTCTACTGCAGTTAAATTTCTTAGCATAAAATGGAGTGTTGTTATTATAGCGGTCACAGAAATCTTTAGAGTGCACTAGTAATTCAACTCCGTCCTTTGCCGCTGCCTCCTTTACCTGTCGCAAAAGATATCTCCTTCGCAACCACCCTCTGCAATCAGCATAAGAGCCGATTATTTTCACTAATTAGTTAATTAGTCTTTTACTGTGAAACAGTGGTTCTATCTGGTTAATTAAGTGTGAGGTGATTTATCTACTTATTGTATCTTAATTAGAGAAAAGACTAAATGCATTCGCAGAGAGGCATCTAAAAATGCTAAACAATAACGCGGCAACCGTGCCTCACACCGCACTGTCGCATTGTCCGCGGACACTTCTGGTTTCAGTGATTATAGGTATTAGATAATAATTTAATATTTTAGTACACCCATTAGTAAGATTACCTAGCCAATTTTATCTGTTGGTCACTCTCTTTAGAATGGAATATATATATTTTTTTTTTTATGGTAGGTAAAATCATCAAATGACAAATCCCGCCCTTGGGGCTTGAATTTTTGAGTCCGTCAGTCACAGATGTAAATTAAACATCATGTTTCAAAGCCTGCCTAGATTTCTCAGAAAAAATACAATATTTTGCAAGGAGTTTTAGTAACAAATGGATACGTTATTTATTTAAGGTAGCCTGCGGAATTCAAACTTTCGATAAGTAGTTTTTTGTAATTTGCAGGACAGTACCGGGAAGTATGGTAACAAAAATATATTTGAGGTAACGACAGGGTCTTTACACAACTAGATAGTCTACTCATTAAAACCTCTTGCGTCTTGCTACTTTATCAAATATAGTGTTGAATGAAACAACAAGTTTTTGAACCATGCTTTTGTTGACAATAGACGGATTGGGAAGGGCCCTTTTAAGTAAAATGTTCGGCTTATTTATACGCACTGCTCAATGAAAAGACATCGTTTACAAAAATGTGTGTTTGGCAAATGCAAAAAACAAATTCTAATTCCATTAAGTAAAGTTGTTTTTGTGTCAATCTAAGTTTAGATTGATATCTACAAGATTTCGAAGAAGAAGGTTCAATATTGTAATGGAGGCAAACTCAATCTCATAATTCATTATACAGAGAATTATGATCACAATAGAATTATAGCTTGAGTTGATAATAACTGTAAGCACTATTGCATTTTTCATGATCTCGTCTGAAAATCCTTTTAACAATAAAAGATGTAGATAACATAATAAACGAATATTCTAAAAATAGTGTTAATAATAACGCTATTAAAACGATTTCAGTTGTTGTTAGCATAGGTAATTTTTAGGGTTCCGTACCCAAAGGGTCCGTCCGTCTGTTTGTCTGTCACCAGGCTGTATCTCATGAACCACGATAGACAGTTGCAATTTTCATAGATGATATATTTCTGGTGCCGCTGTAACCAACAATACTAAAATCAGAATAAAATAAATATTTAAGTAGAGCTCCCATACAACAAACGTGATTTTATTGCCGTTTTTTTGCTACGGACAATACGGAACCCTTCGTGCGCGAGTCCGATTCGCACTTGGCTGGTTTCCATATCATTTTATTCCATCCATATTATTTGTCTACTATTAAGTTAGCTAATTTCTTATAAAAATACTATCTAGGTGTATTTAAGTAAAATTTCAGTGCTTGAATTAAGTATGATATTTTTTTCAGTTGCCAGAATTTTACTGACTAAAAACCCACTCCTATATTCCTTTTTGCCTGACGTCCCAGGCCAGTCCTGGGGTTCCCTTTCGGAGAACCTATGGCCCCAGGCTTCGGCCTTGCTGGGCCACTACAGTTTTGCTGACATCTCTTTGAGGCGCGCCTGGAACACTACGCGCCGTTGACGACTCGGGCTCGATCCGGACGGCCGGACGGCGAGCCTATCGCTCGTCGTCTGCAAGCCCACGCCTATGGTGGCTGAATTTCGGGATCAGGGTCCCGACAGCTGGGGTGTGAGGAAATCCATTCCTCCACGCGTGCGGCCGCCTCCTTCGTTAGCATTACTGCTTCGTAGAAGGAGACGACCGCCTGTCATTCTTCCTCGCTTCGAACGATGGTCCGTACCAAGGCCCGGCGTGAGAGGTAGCTGTTAATCGCTTCCACAAGGATACGGCGGTGCTACGCCCAAACGGGGAACACCTCCATCATATAGTTTACACAATGGTGACATCTTGGACATTGGGATCGTCCCAATTGAGCGTGGGTAGTCGACAGCGCGAATTGTCCCTCGCGCTTCTCAAAGCGATGCCTAGCAGGGCTGTGGGGTTTTTTTAAAGGAAACTGGTGGTATTAGAACTCAACAGGCAACTAAAGGACACAGGTATGGTTTTTGTCAGATAAAGTTGAAATTCTCTCCAGCTCCACCCATAGCTGAAGAAGCCATTGGATAATTTTCCACCTAACAAAAAAAGTTTTGTAACAGTGTGCAATAAGACCGACTGTTTTGGTAAAGTTTATCTTTTTTTACCCGACTGCGCCAGAAGGAGGGTTATGTTTTTCGAGAGTATGTATGTATGTTTGTATGTATGTATGTATGTATGTATGTATAATTGTTTGGCACGCTCTGCAGCCTGAACGGCTCGATGAATTTTAGCTTGAGACGTGTCGTTAGATTCGTATTTACTGTGAGAGTGACACTGGGTATATCAAAATAAAAAAAAAACAAAATGGCGAATTTTTGGCGCCAAATTCAAATATTTGGCACGCTCTGTGGCCTGAACGGCTCGATGGATTTTAGTTTGCGAGGTGTCGTTAGATTTGTAATTACTGTGGAAGTGATATCGTAAAAAATAAACCTAAAAAAGTAAAAAATAAAAAATGGTAATTTAAAAAACTAAAAAACCCGACTGCTTTTCTGAGTATTCATGAAAAAGCCCTAAAACAAGAAAGTCGTTGTAGCAGTCGGGACCCATTCTAGAAAGTCAGCCGTCTATTCAGTAGATCTATGATGTAATGGGTCCCGACTGCTACAACGACTTTCTTGTTTTAGGGCTTTTTCATGAATACTCAGAAAAGCAGTCGGGTTTTTTAGTTTTTTAAATTACCATTTTTTACATTTTGAAGTGTACTGTCAAGTAGGTATAGAATGAATAAATAAATGTTAAAAGATGGTGGTGGCTTTAAGTAAAACGTGTCATATCAAATGTCTCATAAAACTTTACCCACTTACTGTGTGAATGAAACGTGGCTCGTGCTCAATCACAAAGGTCTCATAATTAATCAGAGCCCCTTCACGCCGAGAGGATATGGTATTATTGTTTGTTTTCATAAATAAGAAGAAAATTTTGTGTTGTTTTTCATTCGAAAAGAACTCATATAGCAATGTAGGAGTAACATTTTATTTAAGTATTTGGCCACGGTTCCTGAAAAGTTAATGAACACAATAAACTAGCATCAGCCTTATAATGTCCCCACTGCTGGGACTCAGACCTCCTCTCTAGGAGAGGGAATGGGCCGTAATCTAACTCGCGGGCTCAGTGCGTGGGTTGGTGAATGTCACATGTCTTCGAATTTTTGGTTTGCTAGAGTCCCAGCAGTGGGAACATTATAAGGCTGATGATGATGATGAAGTATTTAGCTTTATCCCGGAGGAGTTCGTGGAAAAGTAAAACTCACAAGGCCTGCCGAGGTCAGTCCGTAGATGGGCAACCATAAATTACATACAAAAATAGGAATACTACGCCAAACTGTACTTTGGAGAGCCCGTAAAACCGCTGGTCGCTCCTGGGGCCTTGCTCTCGAGTTTATTCCAATCGATCGGCATTAAGATTGTGTCGTTTCGTACTCTTGAATTCGATGCTAGCGCCAAATTGGTTTAAAATCACGTGACCACACGCTAAGTCCAATCCCGATTTTACTTAGTTTCCCAAAAAGGTCACGCAATTTGGCCCTAGCATCGAATTCAAGAGTATAGAACGTCTGAATTCCAATGTCGACCGATCGGAATTAAACTCGAGAGTAAGCCCGCTGAGCTTCTGTTGACTAACGCGACCATTCTTTCTCATAAAAACTGTACAGTTTTTTATAAAATAGTGTCGTTGCATTGCTTCAACGCGTCTCTCTGCGAGAACCTTAACTAAAAAGATACAACTAATGTAATTAAAAAAAAGTCTCCTATTCGTTTAAAGTGTAGTTCTACTTCGCAAGTAATTCGCATCGATGTACTGAGCCGTACGCAAAGATTTTTAATCTAATCTACTTCATTGAGGATAAGCGCAAAGTTTTAGTAAACTTGTCTACTTAAGCTTGGTCTGCGAAGCGCCTGTACACGAAAGTTTCTCCTAGATCTATTTTAAGAGGCAGGTTGTCTTTGACATCATCAAAAACTTTAGGCATTTAAAGTTTGTCTTGGATGTTTTTTTTTAATCGTTGGTATTTATTTATTTAATCTTCACGCAACACAAAGTACAAAAAAAGATTTTTTTTAGAAAACATGAGTACAAAATATAGATACTTAAAGTTCAAATAAACATACTTAATACATAATAACTTTATATACAATTAAATATATCAATATAAAGTAAATAAAGAAGTTATTGAGGCGATACCGACTTTCGACTGCAAGAGGAAGCGCATTCCACAGAAGAATCACGTTTGGCCACTATCTCAACTGAGCATGCTTGCCTAGACATGATCTATTTATTCTTGACTTCAAGACCCCTGGAAAGACCTACTCCAGCAGAAAATTTCACTCCTTTATTGCACGCACAATGAATGTGGGTTGGATGTACATTATGCCCCGATGGACTTTGCATCGCCGCCGCCGTACGCCTGGTAGTCCGATATGGGAACGGGATAGGCAAAATTAAGATTTTGGTTGGTTTCCCAGACCTTGATTATAATGGAACAGTGAAAATGAAGCGAAAAGCCGTGTGGAAAACCAAAAACAAAATCTGAAAGAATTTGCCTGATCAGTTGTGTGTGCAGGATAACGAACCATTTCCATAAAAGGTCGATTATCCATTGTATTTTAATTTTAGATTCCGCACCTCTAGCTGGGTCACCGTAACAAATGTTGTATAATAGTCATCAGTCAATTGACATTTAGCCTGAATACCTGATTTACATTCTGGAACAGAAATGTGTAAATACCACAAATTAAGATGAAAACGTTGAAGAATAAAAACACATTTCCCGTGGAACTGTTTATGACACCTTTACAAAATTTACTGCAGGAAATTACACCAATTCTGCGAAAGCAACCAAAGAGAATAGCCGAATGAAAATCACTGGCACATGAATATTAAGTTTGTATCTTACAAACGATCTAAAATTATAGGATAATAGGCCTCGGGTTAGACCTTTGAGTATTTTATTGTATAATCTATTGTTTACGGCATCTCATATTCGAAATGGCCTACCCATTTTCACCTAAATAAGATTTTAACCCGGTCGCGGTCCGCCTGGCTCGCGTTACAGCTGTGCTACATTCTTGTTTCTCAAATAGTATATTGATGTTGAATAAAGAAATTTTGAAATGTTCAGTTTCAAAGGGGAACGTTTTCCAGCGACCTTGTCATTTAATTAAGGGTATTAATCTTCTATTGCCCAAAAGATACAATGGTTTTCCGAATTCCCAAAGTAATTTTATAGGGCTATGGTATAAAATTAAAGCAGTGTGCTCACAAAGAGAGCAGGAATTATTGAGGGCAACCATTACAAAGGCAGACGTTTTTAGAGTTTCCGCTAAATGTGTTTGTATTCTGCTAAAAAGTAAAATGTTTTTTTTTTAATACATCTACGGTGATTGCTTAAGTAGCGTTATAACAATTGTTCTATTTAAGTAAGTATAGAGTAGTCACGTGAGGAGAATACAGGCTTGTTCGCTGGTGTGATTTATAAAAATTAATAATAACAATATTTTTAGGAACCAGAAGCGGATTTTAAATAAAGAAGACAACTGTCAGTCTAGCCTACCTTACATTTTATTTACAAACTCATTAATTACAGCAATAATGACGCACTATTTTATTGGAAACATTCGACTACGACAACACACAATAATTAAAGGAAATTAATCAGATGAACTCAATAACTTAGCTGTGATCCGTGACGAAATCCAACGACTTTTACTGCGCGGGCGCTGACTGATGAAGAAAAAGGGAATGCGGACCGATTGACAAGCGCTTTTATAGGTGTTGTGTGAAACGTCAGGGATGACAGCTGTACAATCATTCGAAATATCGATTATAACTTAATAATATTTAATAATTACACCAAGTATTGAAGCTTTAGTCTCAGAACACAGTTCTTAGTATATTAAAATAGTTTGTGGTCTAATGCTCGTCCTTAATAGTACTTGGGTTTCAACTTATTAGTACTTTGGGAATTTCTCAGTATTCTATCGCTTGTATTCTCAGTAGGTATTCTAGTTCATAGATATATTTGAAAGCTGGGGGATTGTTCAAGTTCGAGTTACCGTGGCTTTGGACGGCAAAGGGCAACTAATGAACAAAGGTGGGTTTTAGCCAGTTAAAGTCTAAGTCTCGTTCTAGCCACAGTGGGAGGAGTCATGAGGAGGAAAAGGTACATCTGAAACCACGGTAAATGGTTTTCATTAAGTACCTCAGTTAATATAGAGATTTAAAAACCGATAGGTGTTAGGGAGTTTGGTGTACCTAATTAGTTTGACCATCATAATCTAAGTAGATAAAGTATCTGCTGGGTTCATGGGTCAGCTTCCGAAAGGAATACTCAGCCCCGGAACGGGGTAGGTTTTTAGTCACTACTTCCCGCTCCGCCCAAGGGCGAAATTTGTCATTAGATAATTTTACAACAAGAAAAATAAAAACAACTAATTTAAATTATTATATATATACACTAAAGGCAATTATTCCTGGCTTAATATGGCGTCATTAAACTCCTCCGCATCGCTGTCGACTGGAAGTGTTCTCAAAAGGCTGGCGGCATTGCCACGTTGTATGGCAAGCCAGCCCTTGGTTATGGAGTTGAGCTGTAATATGCCGAGTCAGTTCGTACTTATAGGTAATGGTATTTATTATGATAAAATCTTATACTGATAAATATTTCATAGAAATTTTATATAATTATACCAAACACGAAATCTAACCATTAAGACGGTGAATTATATAACAATTACTTCCGACGTTTGATGTTTTTAGCCACGCTTACTGGTCGGAACTCAAATTTACAGACCTAGAGGCCCCCTCCATAAACGCACTCTTTCGAACTGTTTGAAATTCTTATTTTTAATAGTCAATGACAGCATACCGTTCACATTTAGGTATGGGAGTAACCTTATTACTAAAATAATAGATGAAGACAATGCTTGTACAGACTTTAATTTTCCCGATTATCGACTATGGGGATGTGTGCTATTTTGACCTCAACGTAGTCTTGCTGGATAAGCTTGATAGGTTCCTCAATAACTGCGTCAGGCTCATATTTAACCTGAAGAAATATGGCCATGTATCAAGCTTCAGATCTGAACTCAAATGGTTGCCTATTCGACAGAGAAGAAGTTTGCGAGCTTTAACAAACCTCTTCTCTTTGCTCAACTCTCCTACCCCTCCTTTTTGTCTTATATCTCATATGCAATATCTCTGTCCTTCACACGCTAGGAAGGTGCGGTCTTCTAACAATCTCCTACTGCTTTGTCTTTCTCACACTTTTGATTTTGTTAGTTTTTCCTTCTATATACAGTCCATTCTGCTGTGGAATTCGCTACCTCTCAATATAAGGACTGTCACGAGTCTATATATTTAAGCGGAAGTTGCGGAATTACTTTCTACACTAATAGCAGAATCATCTCAAGAACTCCTTCACTGTATATTTTTTATGTATGTATATATAAGTATGTATGTATAGGTATCATATTAAATAATAATATGTATGTATGTTTTGTTTTAGCTTTATATATAGATAATTTTGTAAAACTTGTTTTATAAATAGTATTTTCTTTTTTGCCATATTGTCTCTCTACCACTCTAGGTTGACTGGTAGAGAAAGCCTAAGGCATTACAGTCCGCCCGCATTTGTATCTTTGGTTACATGAAGATTAAATAAATAAATAAAATAAAGTTAATTAAATTAGATAATCTAGATAGATTAAAGAGATTAGATTAAATTTTAGTCCATACATTTAAGTTTATTTGATGTTGTTACTATTTTGGTGTACAATAAAGTTTTTTCTATTCTATTCTATTCTATTCTAGATTGTCAAACAAAACAATCCTCTAAATTAATAGAATAAATAAGGAGCGGTAAAACAAAATCAAATAAGTCACATATTCACTATTTTTTTAAATGATGCTAATTGGTTCTTTTTCTACATTTATGTTTCTCCATCGTTAATGTAACCTGGTCGAAGACTGATAAATCCACACTGAATCCGTCCGTGAAAGATGCGGATCTGATAATAAGCCGTAATTATACGTCAATCCTACTAAACGTAGATGGCGATCGGAAAAGCGACCGATAAGTCGTTAACATTTTTCATTGTTGACTCTTTTGATTCTATACAGCCGATGCATCCTACAGTTTTTTTAAAATCAAAAAACCGATATAATATCCGCTTGGTTTAATCCATAAACGATACGTCCATTTTCTTTTTTTTTATAACTCACATTCAAGAATGCAAAATTTAGGTTACCAAACAGTGATTCCAATACAAATAAGTTCATAGACTTCATTCAATTCTAAATTAGAAACTCATGAGCAAGGCCATATTTTTTAACGAAATGTTTCCAAAATGGCTAACAAATTACGAAAGTCACCAATCTCGTTAGCGATCAATTAAAGAAATTGCTATTGTGAAATCAACGTATTGTATCTGTCCTATTTTATTTTCAGTTTAGAAATCGTGTAATGACTTCTTCCGCTCTAGGGCGGAGCGTAAAAGCGTATTAGACTAAAACCACACTTACGTTCCTTCAGTTGCCCAGTCGCATTCTAGGACTACAGGTTTCTCAATAATATAACAAAGGTAGTGCTGTTTCTAAA
This sequence comes from Leucania comma, assembly GCA_958295575.1. Classification (NCBI taxonomy): domain Eukaryota; kingdom Metazoa; phylum Arthropoda; class Insecta; order Lepidoptera; family Noctuidae; genus Leucania; species Leucania comma. The sequence goes on from OY282468.1 coordinate 14,242,479, forward strand.
GGTTTGTAGAGTTACCACCCGTTCACGACCCTGCCGCTGTGAGCGGCAGCGGCGAGCGGTGGCGGCGAGCGGTAAAATCAAATATAAGAAAATCAACAGATCAAATATAAGAAAATAATCAGATAGGTAAGGGGCTTGACTCAAGATCTGGTAACTTTTTATCACTGAAAGCATTATGAGCTTCAGTCATTCGATTCTGAACCATTTTACGTAATAAATGAATATGAAAATTGTTTCTATACGTGACTGCATTGTAAAAATAAAAATTGCCACGATTAGCATCTTTCTTTCCTTTTGTGTTGGTGGATTAAAGTTAGATATATATTTTTTAATACACTTGCTCAGAAAGTGGCTCTTATTGCACTACACTTAGGTATAAAATGACGCCTGTTATCAAACTGTGACATTTTGATTACCATTACGCACTAGTGCTGTAATGTAGCTATAAAATTTTTGTTCAACCTCTTTGTTCGCAAATTTTGAATACGAAAAAATTAAAATTGTTTGTGGTCTATGACTGTCATTTTAAGATGCGCACGGCTTTTGGCGTGATTTTTTCGAGTGAAGTTTATGGGCTTTATTAATAAAACCAAATCAAATACTCCAAAAACATTATAAAATGTTACATCCATCTTCTATTGTCACTACGAATGACATATTATGAAAAATTACTAGTTTTACTGTTGTAATATTAGTTAGCTAAATTATTTTCTTCACAAGTGTATTGAAAAACGTCGTATGATACACGTGAGTAATGAATGGTTACCGTTCTTGGACCTCTTAAGACCCTCGCCACGGCTCGGGTCTTAAAACCGCCTCGACGGTAACCTCCTACATTACACACTTATATATCATATATTTACCTTGGGGCGTTAATATCCAACGAAGGCGGGTGCATAGACGAAATCAAGCGACGCATGGCGATCACTAGGTCTGCTATGGACAAAATGAAAAAGATCTGGGGTAATAGGAACATTACCAAGACCACGAAAACCAGGCTCGTTTACTGTCTAATTTTCCCCATTTTCCTCTATGCATCGGAGACATGGACTCTTCGTGAATCCGAGAAGAAGAAAGTTGACGCGTTGGAGATGTGGTGCTGGAGACGGATGCTTGGAGTATCATGGACAGAGTTTCGTACGAATGATTCCATCTTAAAAGAACTCGGCATCAGGCGGCGTCTATCATCCACAGTGCAGTCGCGCATTTTGGCCTTCTTCGGCCATGTATCTCGTCGTGGTGATGACTCCATAGAGCGTCTCGTAGTGCAGGGCAAAGTTGAGGGCACCAGGCCACGTGGTAGATCAGCCATGAGATGGACAGACCAGATCAAGGCCGCAACTAAGTGCTCGGTCTACGAATGTACCCGGAAATCTGCAGTCCGCGATGAATGGCGCCGTGTGATCGGGATGATTACTCATCGTGATTCATAGTGATGACCACGACCACTCTGACAAGAGTGTACCGACTAAGAAGAAGATTATTTTAATATTTATTTATTAATTATTCTAGCTTCAATGTGGCTGTCGGCTTACATCAAGGGTCGGCTCTTAGTCAATATACTAAAACTAATGTAATGTATATATATAAAAAAATACAGTAGGAGCTTAAAATTAATAGGGTGTCCGCTGAGCGGTTACTGTCATATTAAGTGTAATATGACAGTAACCGCTCAAAAACCGATATTTCCCTTTTCAACTAGTGAGTTGAAAAGGGAAACGCGATGATACACTATTTTAAGCGGCAAAAAAATATTTGAGAAACATAATTAAACTAATTACTTTGATTAATGTTGACAGGAAGTTTGGAAGGAGAAAGAGGAGGCCTTTGCCCAGCAGTGGGACATATAATACTCGTAGGCTACAAAAAAATGTTGACAATGTTGTTATCCTGGATTGTTGAAAAGAGTTATCGTGGCCCTAGCAAAGGGCAACTGAAGTAATACCAGTAAGTTTTAGTCAGTAAAAGCCTGACTCTCCCTTTCGCTCCTCCCCGAGCTTATTTTAATGACTAGCTTTTATCAGCGTCTTCGCCCGTGTGAAAGTCGGTTTTCCCCCTTAGGGGTGAAGTTTTTGTAAAATCCGTTCTTAGTGGACGTCTGCACCTTATAAGGAACCTACCTGCCAAATTTTAACTTTGTAGGTGTTATAGTTTTCGAGATTTCGTGATTAACCTGTGAGTGGTATTTCGCTTTCGTATATAGATTTACCACCGAAAAGAAAAGAAATGGTAACAGGTTACTTTATCGTTCATTTGTATCGATAGTTAAATAAATAGGTTGTCTTAAGGTCGCGGTAGGCATGTTGAATTCCAAACGAAACGAAGCTTGCTAAGTTTTAATCAAGAACGTAGAGAGGAATTTATATAATTAATTCCCGAGCACTACGAGGGTGTTAATATAGTAACCAGAATGAAGCGAGGAATTCAAGCCGACAAAAACAACTTTATCCCCATGTTGGATACTTTACTTTTTAAAAATACAATAAATTGGAACAAATTGTATATTAGAGAAATATAAGTACAAGTATTATTAAAATACCTATCACTTGACGTGTTTTGAAACAAACAAAATTCACTGTCTACTCTAAGATTCTTCGATTTTAATTTTCTATAACATTCCCGCTCTTTCATTACTTTTTTTAGAGACCCAAAAACCACATTTTATTTTTCTTTTTTTAGTGGCCAGTTTGATTTTTAATAATATAATTATCCTCAGGATTGAAGCATAACAACCTTCGTTTTGCTTGGTATTCAACATGCCGTCCGCGAGTCAAAGACACTGCTTTATCCAAAGTCTCTACTATTAATCTACTGTTAACGAACACTTAACTAAGTTATTTTAATTATGTTCGGTTATTTATTTTATCAATAGATGTATTGTAGTTTATAATCAGTTATAATTCATAAATAACTTAAAATTACTTATTGTGCCAAGAATTTGTTTCTTAATCTTATTGTGCAAACCAAATTTTCAAATATTTCTGTACCTATGTTCAAGATTAACACATATTTTTCTGTAGCTTCATACTGAATAGCTTTGTTATGTGAACTTTTAGAAGACAGGCAACTATTCTACTTATGCTATATTGCTACTTATGCTATATTTAGCATAAGTAGCAATATTTATTCAGAATGAGAGACGCCTTTATGAGCTTCAATTTGATTATTTATTCAGTGATGAATAAATACTCAAATTAATATGTTTAACTTACTATGTACACTACAGAGAGCATCTATCTTCTCTTGATAGATGCTCTCTGTAGCTACAAAACTGGTCAAGTGCGAATCAGACCTGCGCGCAAAGATTTCCGTCTGGATCATATTCGTTTAACAATTTTGAGTCAAATCGATACGAAAAGAAAAAGAAGAACATGTTTTTAAAAATCATATACTTTTTATAAATCTACTTGTTATCTATAAATATAATACTTTTATAGAAATGAATATGAATATGTGTATCTAACAAGAGTTTGGATCGAAGATATTTACGTGTGTACCGAATTTCATCTGTATCAAAAATTCAATCAAATTCAAAAACTTTTATTTCAAATAGACCATTTACAGGCATTTTTGGATTGTCGAAATGTCGCCCAGTCAAAAACAAAGTGATGCTACATTGCTAATGAAAAAATAAAATGAAAAAGTGCAAGAAACTCCATGGACATTCTTTTAAGTCACATATATAATTTTGGTTACATATTTTTTGTCGCTTCTATTATTAGCACAATGTTGAGAAATAGACGAGATGACCAGTTTCAACTGACGGCGCCCGTTCGCGAGCATGACGCGTGTCTTAGCCCCACTCAGCTGAACCATTTTGAACGAAATTGAATGACTCAACAACACGCGCCACCATCAGCCAGTAAATTTACTGCTAAACACGGATAGACACACAGCTTCACGAGTGATTCCATATATATTTGGGTTCCGTTGTTTATTCAGTCGTTCGGAACTCTAAAATCGTGACAAAGTTATGCGACGAGCTTACTTCCAGACGATTATGTTTTGGAGATAACAATATTTTCGTTCATTTATTTTGGCTTATAAAGTACTAAATTGTAGCTAGGCTACGCATGATTTTCACTCTAGCAGCTTTTTATTGCAGTAGTTGTTTTTACTGTTTTTCTTGGAAAAAGTTTGAAGAACATCGACTGTCTATGAATATTTCACGGAGCAAGTCTATTGTTGTCATCGATGTGAGACAAGAAGCCTGCTTGTAAGTGTATTACTATGTCAGTATACTTACAGGTACATAAACCAAAATCATGATCGTTTTTGCTGCATAATAACAAAAAATCTTGATCAAATACTGTCAGAAAAAGCAGCGAGCGTGTCGCTGTCAGTGAATAGATACCACTCAAGCCAAGTGTTTAGTGTAGTGGAGTGGAGACAAACCTGAAGCTTCTGCCACATCACATACATATGTATGTGTTGTACGTCGAGTGTCACTCTTGTGATAAAAACCGGTCGAGTGTACATTGAACCACTGAAGTAGGTACGAACTTACCAATAGAAGATACACGTATACCGAGAATGTATACATTCCGATACTAAAAAGCTTTTCATAAATTTTTTCCCTAATAACAATTTTGCGGTTAGTACCTACATAAAATTTATTACAGTATGAACCAATCTAGTTATTTACATTTCGTGAATAGAAATCCTTTACAGTTGAGTAATATTTATATGGGTAATACCAATATCCTAACCAGACAAGGGTCTTGAGTCCTAAAGACATCTGTTTTCTTCCACAATAAAGTAGAACTACAGTACGTAGGTACACATAAGAAGATTGTTACGTATTTCGGACATGTTTCGAACCGCAATAAAAAAAACCAATCAATCATGTCTGTGTATGTGGTCCCTTAAATATTCACTGAACAGTATACTTTTCAATTTCGTTGCAAGCGTGTTTAATTATTTCGCAATATGGATTGATGGCTACAATTTGTGTTAACAACAAAATATATTCACGTTTGTTTCTGATAGCTATTTTAGGGCAGTTTGGTTTGCGTGTTAACAACATTTTCTTTGATAGAGTAATTAATTAGGGAAATGCCTATAATACTTAAACAAACTGTGGTGAAGTTTCAAGGTAAGTTTTATAATTAGAAGAAGAAGAAGGAAAATATCAGAGCTTTAAAAAGTATTGATAAGAAGCACCACTACTACTACCTACTGTGTCGTTCGTAATAAAACTCTGTGTAAGCTCGTTTCCGTGGTTACTGCAGCTTAATGATGTCGCCATGTTGCCGCTATTTTCAACACTCATCTTTTTGTCTGCAGATTTGTATGAAAGGCGTCGCTACAGAATGAAACTTTTCAAACATTATAAAATAGGAATGCACTTAATTACGTGTCTTTATTGTCCATTTTTACAATTTATTTACAATAAGAAACTAGAGCAAAATTACATTTTATTTTAAATATCTTATTAGAGTATAATCTCACTAATCAGGCACTTCAATAGACCGACAAGTTCAATAATCCAGTACCCTACGCCCACGCCTTCCTCGCTCCTCTACACCTATGCTCTCCGGTCACTGCATCGTCGTCTAGCAGCTACCTCAAAACCTATCACGTGCACGTACTTGACAATGCTCCAGGCCATCCAAATGAATAAGAACTTCAATCAAGTGATGAGAATATCCAAATCATCTTCCTACCGCCAAACTGCACATCATTACATCAGCCGATGGATCAAAATGTTATCCAAAAAGTAAAGTCCTTGTATAAAAATAAATTGCTGATCAACATTATATTTCAGGATGGTTATATTTTTATGCAGAGCCTTAAAGAATTCATTATGATTTTTTCTCTATAATCCAGTAATCGGAACATTCCAATAATCCGGCACCATCTGGTTTTTTATAGTGCTGGATTAGTGAGATTATACTGTATTAACAAAACCTATTGTGGTAGTTAAAGAACCACCAGGAAAGCCGTCATCTATGGTGACAAATAAGGAAGAAAAATTGACGAAAACTCATTGAAAAAGGAAAAGCTCGGCTTGAACGGCGACACATGAGGAAGAAAAATTGACAAATATAAAAAGGAATAGGAAAAACTTGGGCCTCAGCAATGTAGACACGACGCTTACTGGAGAATATATCTAAACTAGTACGCTTTTAGATCGAGAAACGAGAAGTTACGATGGTAAGGAAGAAAATTGCAGATCAGGCTTGTTTTATACGCTTGAATATTACCATAGGAATAGTGCTCTTTTCTAGCATAAAGAATATGTTATTTTACTCACAAATTATGTGGCTTTCTAATAGTGAAAGAGTTTGTGTGATCTGATTTTTATTTATTGAGATTAATGTTTATAAATGATGTCCTATGTCTCTTCACTAGTTGTCCGTGTACCGCACTGCTCCGCACTCGCGGGTTTTTTTATGGTAGGTAAAATCATCCAATTATAGATCCTGCCCTTGGGCGGAGCGGGAAATAGTGTCAGACTCTTACAGACTAAAAACCTACCCCATTCCTTCGTTGCCTATCATACCGGGACTGAGCCTTCCTCTCAGAAAACGGCCCTTGACCCCAGCAGACTTCGACCGCCTACCTGTAGCTAGCAGGCTGGGGCTCTACGGTTCGCTGACAGCTCCTTGAGGCGCGCGGGAACTGTACGCGCCGTTGGCGACTTGGGCTCGGTCCGGTCGGTTACCGGACGATCGGACAGCGTGCTACCTATTGCACGCCGTCCGCAAGCCCGCGCCTACGGTGGGCGAAATCAGGATCGGAATCCCGGCGGCGGCTGGGGCAAGCGCCTCGTTGCCTTTGCCTGATGCGGTCCCGCTCCCGTGAGTCGTGATGTTATACAGCCAAGAATTATAGAATTTTTCGATTTACACTAATAGTCTCTGCGATTTATAGGTTCGGTCATACTAACTCTTCAACTTGTTATTGTATATATTTGTATAGATAATGGATGAGGGTCACGATGAATATGAGACGTACAGGACCGGTCGTTATGGGGAGGCCTTCATCCGATTTGAAAACATTTCGTCTGATATGATGATGTAATAATGGGTATTTAGTAGGTTTTTCCCGTGGTCTCGTTATGTTATATGGAATATCACGCAAGAAACGTATATTCTGCGGGAAAAAAGAAAAAAGAGCTTCTTAACAAACAATAATTTGACACCATTTTTTTGTTTCCTGATACCTTCAACCTGGCGATCTTTAAATGAAAAGTAAAAAGCTTACTTTTAGGCAAGAGTGCTCTATTGTCAATCCCATTGTCACTTTTCATCAGTTGAGGTAGTGGTCAAGCGCGAGCCTAGGATGGAATGAAAGAAAAAACGGGTTGCGCCAACCCCAAGTAAAATGGGATACGGGTAGGAAAATGATGATGATAGCACTAGGAGATACCGACACTAAACCGTTAATGTGAGATAATTATATGGAAAACGGTATTTTTTTCAGATTCAGGGCTATTTGGGATCACACCCATGTGGTATTTGTTTAGATGACTATAGATTATGTTAGCAATACAATACTATCTAGCAGTATCTTTAACAGCTGTTGTTTAGTGGGCCGTAATTGTAATGTCCGAATTAACGATGGTCCATTCTGACCCAAACTTCAGGTCAGCAATTTACCAACTGACGCTTCAGTTCCTAAACTAACACGGAACTAAATTTTCTTGTAATACGTTTACTGTTTACCGAAAATCTGATAAGCGGTCTTTCAAAAGGGTATCGTGTTATCCATTTATCGGGTTTTAGAGGTCAGATAGGCAGACGCTCTATGTAAAATATTGATAGCAAGTCGCATCCGATTACGATCCGATTATGCTGGAAACCGACCCGAGGGCAAAGGATTCGAGGGAATGTTCGAGAGAGTTACCTACCACGACCTGTAACACAAAGGGCAAATGAAGGTACACAGATAAAAAATAAACCGGGCAAGTGCGAGTCGGACTCGCGCACGGAAGGTTCCCTATGAAAACAGTTCAATTCCTGAATTGAGTTACGAAAATTTTTCCGAACCAAAAAAAAGTTTTTTTTTTTGTGGTATAGCTACAAATTTACAGTTTTCCGAATTTTTGCTTTACTTGTGCTATGAGACCTTGTTTCGTGCCAAATTTCAGGATTCTAGGTCAGCGGAAAGTACCCTATGAATTTTGATTTCTTTGAGAGTGTCAAAGTATACGTTTTTGCAACATACACGGCCGTATCTTTTTTTCGTTAACTCACGACCGCAGATCTGTGAAAATGGTTTTACTTTCAACTCGATGCCTCCACGCGTTCCCGAGATAAAGGGTTGCTTGACAGACAGAAAGACGGACAACAAAGTGACCCTATCAGGGTTTCGTATTTTTCTTTTGGGGTACGGAACCCTAAAAAGACAGAAAAACGTTTATTTGTACCCAACGTAGTCGTAATACATACAGATAGGTATGGAAAAATAACATTAAAATCTGTGTGAGGCTAAAAAGGCAGGCACTTTTTTCAGATAACTCAGCATAATTGTTGAGATATTTAAAACGATAAAAGCGCCTCAGGGCTGCGGTCAACGCAGCGCTGGTACTCTGTAGATTGATTTTTGTCATTAAAAATCTGTTTCGTCCTCTCTCTTCACCCAGACAGGAAGACGTTACTTGATGATATTCTATCTCAAAAAAGAAAACCACCCTCTTAGTGTTAGGAAAAGGCATGGCAAATGTCAAAATAAGATGTTGCTAACGTACAAAATTAGAAATAGAATTTAGGTATGTAATCTTCATTGAACGAAATTTTGTAGTACTCGTACTTTAGAAGGATAGTAAAAATTTTACGCCTACAGCTTTTGTAGGTCACGTCCCTATAGCAATTTAATTCCCTCAAACATTTTATTAAGTTGGAAATAGTGCCTGCCTTGACTCTTGCCAAAATAGTTTTATTAATTTAAAAGATAGGGAGCGAAACTAATCAAAATTTTTGACGGCACAGACTGAGATTAGTTTTTATAATTTTATATTATGTTAAATAAACCTTATCGCAAAAAAACCTAGATTTTATAACGAGAGGATTTGAGCAAATTATATTTATTCGAGCTGAAATATTAAAATGGAATTACTTTAACACTGAAATTGTTCCGCCTACACAGTCTAAACCATTGCTACGGTTTTACAGAAAAAAGATCCTTTCTGTTTTTACAACAAAGTGTGAACATTGAAAACGAAAATGTTTTGGGTGATAAAACATAAAATACGACTTTAGTTGATGTGTTTTAAATTATTTTGCCCGGTACGGGAATGCGGAATGTGAAATAAAAAATTCTACCTATTTTTCAAAATATCTTTTACTTTCCTGAAAGCAATATAATAATAAGATATAATATTCCCCTAAGAATGTGTTTGAAATAGGAGAATATGGTCCGGTTTTCACCAAAGTGGAAAGCAAAGAAAATATAAATATCCCTTCAAAAATCAGTAGGTAAGTTCGAATTATGTATGCAAAAGTCTCGTTAAAACTTCAACACAATACAATATTAGTACAATACCTTTTGATTGTTAACGGAACCTCCTCAACTGACTTTCCTTTGATAGGTACGAGTAGAAACCTGTCCTAAAGGTATTCAAATAAATTTCATGAATAGGATGCGATGCCCCAGAGAGACATAAGTACCTATCATTATAAAGCTTTGTAGTAGCCGGGAGACCGTCAAAAGAAATCATGAACTTAGTAATATAGTACAGTGTCCTTAGATTGGATTCGTGATATTTGGGCAGATTTTCACGACGTTCGTTGTAAAGTTGTTTCCCCTACATTTATTTACTAGGGTTCAGTACTAAAAATGTAAATCCGGAATGGCTCATAAGAGTAGCCTCTGAACTTATAGAGGTAGGTAGTAATAATCTAGCAGTTTATGATACCTATGTTAAAAGCGAAATATAGGTATCACATCACAGGAAAAAATGATAGATTTTAGTTTTCGTCTAGATCGGGCCCGCGGTCCCTTTTAGTATTATTATATAAATGTAAATACAATTTGCAGTAAGTAGTTCTAACTTTCGTTAACTGACTGCGATCCCACCTGATGGTACCTTAGCAATGAAACAATCGTTGATGGTGAGGCGCACTAGCTCATTAAGAAAAGTACTCTATTAGCTCCCTAAAAATGGCCTCACTTCATTTAGATTTGTTAGTTGTACGGAACCGTCCGTGTCGACTGTGATCGATTCAATCTACGAATTTTACTCTCGTATTTGACAGCTTTTTATATGTTCTAATAAATCGTAAAATGACTGAACAGGAACGCTTTATATCTTTAGAAGCGCCTTAAATCTTTCTTCTATTGTTAGTTGATATATTTCATTATGAACTTTTGAAGCTGTAGCATATATCAATTTTCTGAAAAGTCACAAAGAATTCGTAAAAACTTCTCCAATAGTTGTTTTGTGACCTTGGTTCAGGGAATGTCTAATTTTAACTATGACTGTAATCAGTTTATAATAAACGTTTATAACAATAACAGAAAAAGCTATTAAACTAAAAACGGGATCAGGAATTTATGCAACATGTATTATATTAGATTCGCGGAAGAATATATTTTAGGATGTCTATTCGTTTTGTGTTCCGTACAATGTTTCTGGTTGGCAACTAGCAGCTTGAGATATTAAAAAAAAATATTCAACAAGTTGAAAATTTAGAGGAGTCACTTGGGAACATTCGTTTACCTTGGTTAAAGAAAAGTATACATCAATATACATGTCAAAAGTAAACTGGGTTACCTAAATAAATCCGTGATAATACGATCCAAAACTCACTCAGGTGCCATTGATGGATTACAGATAGAAGTCTAACAAAGTTACAAATAAAACAGCTTTTCCTTATCTTCTCAAGCTTTTCGTTTTATTTCTGACCTCGTATTTTCTTCAACTTAATGCTATCAAGTTCAATTCCCTGGGTTTGTCAATCTCCAGGGGGATTGGGCAGCGGAGCGGATTATGATGACCGCTTGCCTGTTGCCTTTAATCAGGAAATAAATAATTCTTCCTTTTTAGGGAATACGTCTTGGCTATATAAAATGTAGTGTGTCTGGTCTTCGTTCAAAGTGACCCATCGAAATACTTTTATAGATTCATAGGTATAAACTGTCCGGTCTTTAAAGCCTTTGGACTATTTTCATAAAGATAAGTAATATTTTATTTAGGTATATTCTGCACAATCATCTCACAATTTCATCTAAAAAAATATGTTAACACACAGGTGTCCTTTTTGGGTAAAAGATTTCTTTGGGGTTTAAGCGAGAACAGAGCATTCAATTGATATAAAAACGATTTGATCGTAAAACCGAGATTAGTGTCAAAATTGTCATAATATATATAAAACCTAAATGTCAGAGAATCTCGATAAATCCCTAAAGCATAATAAAAAGACACGTAGTAATAAACTGGCTATTTTCGTCGGGCACTTTTATTGATAATACCATTTTCGTAGCGTAGTACGAAAACGGAATGGTAATTTTCAAGTGGAATTTGTGAAACTTCGTTGTGTGACTTTTCCGGGTTAAACGTAATGTATTTTCAATTCAAATTTCGGTCTCTCCATTTTTCCTTTACGACGGATGCTGCTACGGGAAATACATACTTACAGAGGCCCTAAACACACTCTGTGAAACGTCTCTGATTCACACCATCTTCTAAATAATCATTTGCATAGGGTCGTTGTGCCGAACGAACTGTATCATAAACATGTTTAAAATATTTTATTACCTTACGGAATACCGGAAAGTTGTATATTATTCGTGAAAGGAAATATTAAAACGAGCTGGTAGTTAAGTATTCAAAACAGAATCTGATGAAACCCAGACGTATGTAATGAAGTGTTTCTTTTTGTAAGCTTGTTATTTATTACTTTGCATAAATAGCAACGGCTTCTCGATTCGACTGTTTGGGTTTTAGGTAAAATTCTTAGAAATCCTGGATTTTATTTAACTTTCTATGGTTCCAATGAATACTTATCATAACAACAAAATTAAAATCCATTAGAATACAAAGGAAAAAGTTAAAAGTCTTTAGACTAAACTTTTTCCTTTCCAACAAGATTGAAAACATAGCAGAAAATATAAAAATACTTAGTGTGAAAAACAGCCTCAACTTCCGCACGACGCAGGTGCTTACCGAACACTGAAAGTTCGCTAAGTACCTGTTCCGGATTCGTGCGGAGGATTCGCCTGGGTGTCGCCACTGTGTGGAACACCCGGAGGACACGGTGGAGCATACTGTAGAAGTATGCTTCGCCTGGGCGGAGCATCGCCGTGTTCTCGTTGGGGCAATCGGCGGCAGCGATCTCTCTCGCCGGGCCTTGGTTTAGGCCATGGTCCGGAGTGAGGAGGGATGGCAGGCCGTCGCCTCCTTCTGCGAAGCAGAAATGCTAGCAAAGGAGGTAGGAGGCCGACCGTATCAGGCAGAGGCAACGGGGCGCTCGCCCCAGTCGCCGCCGGGATTCCGATCCCGATTTCCGGCCACCGTAGGCGCGGGCTTGCGGACGGGGTAGGTTTTTAGTCAGTAAGAGTCTGACACTACTTCCCGCTCCACCCAAGGGCGGGATTTGTCATTGGATGATTTTACCTACGTTAAAAAAAAAAAAAACATAATTTTGCCAATAACACGTACAAACTGTTAATATACCATCAAACGCTGGAGAGTATTTAGCGAGAATTAACAGTAAAATAAATATAAATATCTTCTTCTTTCTTGAGCCGCTTGAGCGCAGCCCCAGTCGCATTCAATCTGGGAGCCAGACGTCGGAAATGCTCCTTGAAGTTCCACCGGCTGTCGAGGACGAGTCCCAGGTACTTCATCGTCGACCCGACGCCGATGTGAACTCCTCCTACCGTTAATTGGGAGCCCGGAGGTGGCGCGCTCCGAGGGCCGTGAAAACACATGGCCTCGGACTTGTGCAATGCCACCTCGAGTCCCAACTGCTCTATCCTCTCCACGACTGTCGCAACCCCGCGCGTCGCTAGTTCGACCGCCGCCTGGTACGACCGTCCCCGCGCCAGGACCAGCGTGTCGTCTGCGTAACAGACCACGCTGACCCCGTCGGGGAGGTCGGCGCGCAGCACCTAGTCGTACCCGATGTTCCACAAGGGCGGCCCTAGTACCGATCCCTGCGGAACACCGCACGACATCTCTCGCCGTTTCAACTCCCCCTGATGACCGGGGTAGATGATGAACCTGTCCGACAGGTAGGCCTCGATCACCCGACAGAGGTAGTCGGGCACCCGGTGGTACCGGAGTGCCCTACCAATGCAACTCCAGGGCAGGGAGTTGAAGGCGTTGGCGATGTCCAGAGACACCGCCAAGACACACCTGCCCCGGGACACCGCATCCCCCGTCGTGAGGGCTCGCACGCGCATGATGGCGTCCACAGTGGAGCGCCTCCTGCGAAATCCGAACTGGCCGTCCGCAAGATCCGGCCCCTTCCGTGCCAGATGCACGACGAGGCGGTCTGCAATTACTCTTTCAAAGAGCTTGCCCACCTCGTCGAGCAGCACAATGGGCCGATACGCGGACGGAGAGTCCGCGGGGCGCCCCGGCTTCGCGATAAGGACCAGTTTCCTCGTCTTCCAGCGAAGCGGGAACTGGCCCCTCTCCATGCATGCGCTGAAGAGCCCTCTCAGTCGAGACCCGAGTTCCTCCATGGCCAGGACCCAGGCTTTTCCAGGCAAGCCATCGGGTCCTGGGGCGGTGTTCTTGGCACTCAGCCTTCGCACCGCCACTCTCATCTCCACCTCGGTCACCTCTGGAGCATTGTTGCCGTCGTTGCCGTCGTGGTCCGCATCGGACACCGCTGGTGGTGGCGGAGCCATAGGCGGGGGAGTATGCTCCCCTCGCGTAGGGAACAGAGCGCTCACCACACCCTCCACGAGCTGGGGCCGGAGACTCTGAGTCAGCGGGGGAGCCCATGGGCGGAGTTTCTCCATCACCATTTTGTATGGGCGTCCCCACGGATCGACGTTCAGAGACTCCAGCCACACGTTGCGGGCCTCGAGTTTGGCCCGCTTTATCTCCGCTCGGAGGGTGCGCTTTGCCGCTCTGTATCCCTCATACAGCTCCGCCTCTATGGCCTCCGCACCCGGTGGACGGGTGCGGCGCCTGCGGTGTCTAGTATACCGGCGTCGCGCAGCATTGCACGCATCGCGCACTGCCGCAATCTCTGGCGACCACCAGTGTACTTGGCGCCGGGCACGTCCTGGCCAGACTCGGGGCATGGCCGCGTCGCAGATTTGCGACATGGCCACCTGGAACCAGTCCGCCTCGACGTCGATGTCGACAGGCCTGTCCGGTGCTTGCACCCAGGCCTGTACCATGAATCTTCCACTAAGGCCATTAATTAAAAGTTGAAGTTGAAGCTTCTGTACTATTGACTTCACCAACAGATATATTATTGACCAATATTTTTTTTGATAATTCACAAAATGAACGAGCCGTGTCTGATATACCTCGAAACCTTTTATGCCGTCTAATTATGTGATACAGAGAGTACAATCATTATAATTGAACCTTTTTATATTCAGGTACGTCATTAGTTTATGAAAATGTAGTCTGTTGTACCGTCATGTACTGTAATGACCGTAAAGTTTCAGAAGTACTGTGGAACTAACCCCTATACCGTAATTTCACCCACTATTGTTACATACACACAGTTTCCGATGCAATCCTATCAGCCGCCGTGCCCGTGCAACCGTAATCCAGGCAGATGCTCTATTCCACGAACAAATGACGGTACCAAAATGACGCAACAAGATTTCAGTTCTGTTCCACTTTATTGTATTTGATGATGAAACGACAAAACCTTATTATATAAAATGTATTCCGTAAGGGTTATTAGTAATAATTATTTTATTTATTTCAATCAACATTGGACACCGAGCAAATTTGCGGGCTATCATATTAGCACGAACAGACAGCGCCCTACGTTCTCTTTAAATGTCTGCATCGTTTTTCAGGTGTCAAGTGTCCAAGATATTTAAACATATCAACTTTTATAAGTGGACATCGGTTGAACTTAATTGCCTGTAAGTAATCTTGGCTCGAAAGACCATGCGCTCGCTCTTGTTCGTGTTGTACAACAAACCATGCTCTTCAGCATATTGTTCACAAATGCCAACACACCACAGACTGAGGCGCTCAGCAACACCATGTCGTCTGCGTAACTGATATTGTTCAGACACACACCTCCAATATGACAACCGACATGCGTGCTGCTGAGCCTTAACATATCGGTTGAAGAGCTTTGGGGAGGTTAGTCCCCTGCCTTATGCCGCACTCCAACCTGTATGTAGTTGAGTGAGTCCCCGACCATCGAACAACATTGACCTGATTGTTGTACCAAAATTGAAAGAGACGGGTCAGTTTTTCCGGCACTGACGTTTCCTGCAGTTTCTGCCACAGCATATCATAAAAGACCGGTCAAATGCCTTCAACAAGTCGAGGAAGTAAGCAAAGACAGGTGTAGTTCTATAAGTGCTACACTTATAGAAGTACACCTGTCTTTCCTGTCCCTGTTTGTGTACAAAGACCGGCTTTAAAGCCAAACTGGTTGTCATGTATATTCAGGTATTTATTCAGCTAAGTGTCAAGCACTTTCGAAATAACAGTAGCCAAAGAAATAGCCCTAAATTATTCTTAACACTAACATCACTGGTTTTATTTTTAACAATTGGCACCACCACAGTCGTTGGGCGCGCCAAGATCGACGATCGTGGTAAGGCTCTTTATGGCGTGGCAGGATAGACCTCACGGCGACTTCACCTACCACATGATGATGAGCACCAGCGGGTGCTCATCGAACATGGCAAGTTCAGTAAGTACCTGTACGGGACCAGTGCGGAGGAGTCGCCTGGGTGTCGCCACTGTGAGGAACGCCCGGAGGACACGGTGGAGCACACTGTAGAGGTGTGGCCCGCCTGGGCAGAGCAGCGCCGTGTCCTCGTGGGGGCGATCGGCGGCGACGATCTCTCGCGCCGGGCCTTGGTACAGGCCATGATCCGAAGCGAGGAGGGATGGCAGGCGATCGCCTCCTTCTGCAAAGCAGAAATGCTAGCAAAGGAGGTCGACCGCATCAGGCAAAGGCAATGGGGCTCACGTTCCAGCCGCCGCCGGGATTCCGATCCCGATTTCCGGCCACCGTAGGCGCGGACTTGCGGACGGCAAGCAATGGGTAGCTCGCTATCCGATCGTTCGGTAACCGATCAGACCGAGCCCAAGTCGTCGACGGCGCGTACTGTTCCCGCCCGCCTCAAGGAGCTGTCAGCAAACCGTAGAGTCCCGCCTGCTAGCTGCAGGCAGGCAGGTTCGAAGCCTACTGGGGCCAACGGTCGGCTTCTGAAAGGAAAGCTCGGCCCTGGTATGATAGACAAAGAAGGAACTGGGTAGGTTTTCAGTCAGTAAGAGTCTGACACAATCTCCCGCTCCGCCCAAAGGCGGGATTTGTCATTGGATGATTTTACCTACCATAAAAAAAAACCACTTTTTCAGTAGAACACCGCTAAAACTCTGGGAAAATGACGACCAGCGTGTGTTAGGTGTTTAATACGCGTGCGTACGGTGTGCGTTTATGTATTTTTAAACTTAATAGAATAATTTTTTTTCTAAATAATAAAAATGAAAAGTTTAATACTTAAATCATCGTAGCCTGGAGACTTGCGCCTCATAATGACATGTTTTACCTCCTTTGCCATAAACCGGATTCTGGACTCCGGAACATTGCTTCCAGTACTGCTTGTAAACTGTGAGGATTCCAATGGTGACGAAACAGTGAAGTGCTGCCTAAACTCGGCAATCCTAGTGACATCAGTAACACCGCTTACACTCACCGGCGGGCCCGGCCAACTATTGAGTTTATTGGTGGACTTCCAACAATTGCGGAAGTCGCCCTTAGAATGTAGTGACGCCAGCATGTCCTTTTTAATTTTATCACTATTATTTTGGCGCCATCGTGAGCGCGACTTAAAATTTTTCCGACCCGTTTGCATCTCGATCTAAACACGCCCCTTGCACGGTCTACCATAAGACACCCACTGCTCAAACTTTAGCCTGGCCTGTCTGTGAGCCCACTCACGTGCTTATTCCACCCTGTTATTTGTTTCCTATTTCGCACATGATTTATTTTATAATCCTCAGAAGCTGCCTGGCATAAAATATTAACAATGTCATTATACATTTTATCAATAATAGTTCTATGGTCCAAACTATTACATGCCGAGTTAGAACATGCACTCAATTCATTTGGAAAATCAATATATTTTTTATTTTTTGTTTATTGTATTCTATTCTATATTTTAAATTATCGTAACAAAATTTGCTTAGGTTTCCTATCTCTCCATTTTATTTTATTACATTTATGATTTTTATTATTATTCGAATTTTGTAATTTTGGGTTGATTTCATTTAAGTTTCATTGTATTAACAGAGGAAAGTGGTCAGACCAAAGTACATCATATTTAATATTTGCATTAACAATAGTGCCCATGGCTGCTTTCGTAGTAATACAGTGATCCAACCAGCGTCTCGAGCCATTCGCATAGCTTATAAAAGTATAAGAGTCAGAGTGTATTCCTAAGTTCTACATCGGCTCATAAAAAGTCTAATTCTTGACAAAAATAAACTAATTCGTTATAAAATTTTTCAATGGGATGCGAATTAAGTCTCTAAACAGAAAAACTGATTCGATATCGTTATTATTAATTATAGCACTCATCAGGCTGAGGCAGTACGTAAAATCCGTTCTTCTTATTGTATCGATGGTTTTTTTTTCCTCAAAGTTTTTGAGCCCAGTAGGTTGCCACGTTTACAGCGGCATCAGTGGCATTTTTGAGGTCCTCCAAAATGCAGGTGTAGGGACACTTTAAGTTCGTACTATTATCCGTCCGCGTCTATACACTGAACACTAGAAATTACCTTGATTTCATGCATACTATTATGGCACATACTTTAGGGTTATCGCACTGCACTACCGATACGATGTCAAAAACACTTTGCCGCCACAGCAGTGCAACTCCGCCGTAGGGTCGTTCTCGTAGTACACCGGCCGCAGTGTCAGCCGTCGACGTCGTTTATTACAAGCTGTAGAAGGATGAAAATATATATTAATATCATGTTTTCCTTGGTAGTAGATATATATCCAAGTATCTTCCAACGTGTTAACAACGTGGTAACATTCCTAAGAAAAATATCTGTTGGTAAAATCACAACAAAAATAACCTTCATGTGGGATAATTACCGTAAATACAGTTGTTTATTTATGATAATGTTTAATTCTATCTCTACTTCTTGTGTTTGCTAAGAATAAAGCTGCAATATTTTTAAATTGTATAAATTCTAATTTCAAAATTTCGTTCTTGTTTCAGAAAATGGCTAACAAAGCGTGTGGTACAATGAAAAATGAGCCATAATCGATACGTCAACCGAAAATATGTACGGTGTCAAGTTATTCGTAACCCAAGATTTTAAAGAGAACAATGTATGGGGGTCTGTTAACAAGTCGGAGGCGGTTGGTGTCGACGCGGGCGCTGTCAATGTGTCGAGAGTGAACCAGACAATATACTCGCTCAGCGATGACGAGTACATATTCGACAGAACCGATGTTCGAGCCATATTCATTACACTGTATACAATCGTGTTCTGTTGCTGTTTCTTTGGTAAGTAAAAACATTTTATGCTTGAATCGTCTTATATATTCATTCTATGATGTTGTTTATATGTATTTTAATACCTAAACCTATGGTTCACTAGCTTCTGCTAGCGGATTCGTTTGCGTGAAAATAGGTTTCTCCATTTAACACGTTCGTTGCATTACGAGATCTATCAGATCTCTTGCAGGACTTTTGTATTGTGCGTTGAATATAATCGTGTTATTTCACACCTTGCGGGAGGATCTATCGTGTAAAGTTCTTTAAGTATGAGTAGGACAAATATTCATATTTTCTTCCTACTTAAACTGAATTCAAGTACCTACATTAAAAAAGAAATTAGAGATAGATTAGGTCCCTAACGTACAGTACTGTAATTATTTTCATTCCTTGCGTTGGGAGATATGTCGGTACTCGTTAAATCGTAAGCCTCGTAGACGCAAGAGAGTGAGGGTGTGCGGCGCGGGCGCTGCGTTACTCGTTTTAGTGTTGTCCTAGCATCGACGTAGGAGGTCGCATGCGAGAGCAAAAGTATACATTACATAAAACACTCGAATAACTTTTCACTATTAGAAAAACTAATAAAATTAGATTCATACATTTACTTCACTGATATAGTTGCATGTTGTTTATTTATAAAATGCATTTTATAACAGAATTTCCCGAAAGATATATCTTGGACTTATTAGTACTTAGTATAGTTCTTAGAATAGTTCATACCGGCCTTGCATTAATTGTTGTTATGTAAAAATATAGGAATGTCATCCATGTAGGTAACGAATTAAATTTCTTCCACTTCGTTGTCACTAACACCCTTATTTATAAAGAAGCAATTACTTCAATTAATTGTTACTAAGTTAAACCTTATTAAGTCATTACTTGACGTTTGAAATCTGCATTCAAAATTTAAATTAGAATATAAATGGTTACTTAAGTAGTTACTTTTACTCAAGAATTTTGTTTTACTTGTTTATAAATACGGGTGTTAGTCTTTGTTACGTTGCTCAGATATCAAAGTTTTATTTTTTTAAATACATTTGTATTTTCGTTTCCCTATCTCACACACACATTCACACATAAATTATTACCTACATGGAATCTCTGACCTGCAATCAAAGACAAGACGTTTTAATCTTTATCCTTTACATGAATAATTTAAAAAACAATTATCTTGCTAAAACATTTGGTTTATATCTTAGGCCGCTAACCCATTGGCGCCTTACGAGCGTTGGCGCTTCTCCATTGTCTACGCAGCGCCAACGTTGTGAAGACGTGACTAAACGCAACGTTAACGTCGCGTCTAACGCGTGATATTTACTCGTGTAAGTGTGCTCTTTGCGAGTTATAATAAATAAGTCACGCCAAAAGATGTTGAGCTCCCACGGGACTTCTTAAAAGACGCCTCTGTCAGTGTTCTTTCTAAAAACCTATTTAGTTACAGGCAGTAACAAAAGGTTACAAATAAATATTTCAGGATAAAAAAGTAATAACGAGTAAATATAATATATTTCTTTTCACCTAGTGTCTATAAAAAGGAGAAACTGACAGACTGACAAATCAACACACAGTCGAAGCTGCTGAGACGAGGTACGTGAAATTTCAAGGCGTTGGCGTAGGGTTTTTATGCGTAGGCGAGCATTATAAGAAGGATTTTGGAAAACTAAGGGGATAAAATGAAGAATTCCGGAGTATAAAAAATTAGGAAGTTTCAAATTTGGTGGATTTTCTTTCTTTGAGTTAATCAAATTAAAACTTGGCTCAAAGTCTAACCGAAATTAATAATAAAAACTGTTATGTTTTTCAAAACACTCAAAATACGATTTAAGCGGTGTTAAAGTTTTTATGAAATAAGACCATTCTCGCGAATAAAGTTGCAGGAAAAGTATTAGTACAAAATAATTGTTCAATATAACAAGTACAAAGACTACTGGTATACCTACTTATTATACCTATTCCTGATCAAAACTAGATAAATTTCATACTATGCAAAAATTTAACTGGTTTTTGTCTCACTACATATAGGTACTGTTACGTCTGCGTAATGAGTTTGCATAAGATTATATGCAGACTCATGCGTATCCTCATAAGTTAGCATACTGGCTGTATAATAGTTCGAAGGATAATAGTATTCTTGAATTAATTTGAATATTTGTAAGAGTAGATTGTTTTGTTGTTTTAGGCAGTTCCATGTAGTCGTTCAAAGTCGAAGGAAGTATTTTTTTCTTTTTTTTTTTGACTAATGTCCTTTATAATTATGAATTCATTCACAAAAACGCGTGAGTCTATTATGAAATTGATCTTCGCTCTCCCGACAACTTTTAGAAACGAACCCGATATTGACTTCACAAAATGATCCGTAACATCACTGGTACATTTCACCTTGAGATCCGTAGCTACATGCTCTGATATACATGAAATTGATGCTCCAGTGTCTATAAGCGCAGTATAGGCCTGGTCAGCTATAAAAATATTAATAAATGGAGCAATATCACCAGAGTTTTTTTTGTTTCTTTTTTACATTACTGATAAAAGGTACTTAAAATTAATTTGATTATCAATCTCAGATTTGGAATGTCTTACCACCTTAACAGCTGATGATGCGGTTTTTTGATCGTATATTTGATGCGAAAAAATCTGGCTCAGATCCGACGACTGTTATGGTGAGCTGCTGAGGTAGAGCTCAGCAGCTGTTAGAACACGGCTTTTTTTAAGTGGGAAATCATCCAATGACATCTCGCGCCCTTGGGCGGAGCGGGAGGGCGTGTCAGACTTTTACTGACTAAAACTTTTGGCCTTCGTTCCAGAGCTAGTAGGCTTCGACCCTGCTTGGCCCCTACGGTTTCGCTGAGGTCTCCTTGAGGAGCACGTGGAACATCATGCGCCGTCGACGACTTGGGCTCGGTCCGGACGGTTACCGAACCGTCGGATGGCGAGCTACCCATAGCTCACTGTCCACAAGCCTGCGCCTGCAGTGGCTGGAAATTAGGATCAGAATCCCGGCGGTCGCTTCCTTTGCTAGCATTATTACTTCGTAGAAGGAGGCGATCGCCTGCCACTCTTCCTCGCTTCGGACCATGGCGTTTACCAAGGTCAGGCACCAGAGGTCACTGCCACCGATCGCCCCCGTGAAGACACGGCTTGCCCAAACGGGGCACCCCTCTACCGTATGCTCCACCGTGTACTCCGGGGGGGTCAACATAATGGTGACGACCGGACATTTCTTCCAAATGAATCCGGTGCAGGAAATCCCCGAATGTATCATGTCTAGTGAGAACATGCGTCATGTGGAAGGTGAGGTCGCCGTGAAGTCTTTCCAGCTACTCCTCACAGGGGGGACTTTCAGCCATAATTATGGCGTGCGCAAAGGTCTAACCCGTGGAGGTCGGGTGAAGGTCTCCTAGTGAGGAGGCCTGAGACCCAGCAGTGGGAATACTATAAGGCTGATGCTATGCTATGCTATGCGGAGGTCTAATGTTTGATGCTTCATATTCGTTGTTAGTAGTTTTATGTATTTGTACGATGAGTCTTTGACAGTTTTAAACTTGTTCGTATGGAAGTTTCCATGAACTAATTGTCCATAGAGTTTCAGCACTCATAAAGATTCTGGAGTTCGAACAGAAAGCTCTTGGAGCTTTGAATCTGGATTATTACTGGAGGGAACGTAAGACTTCATCACACCTTTCCAGATAGATTAATAAGCTCCAATGTCTCCTGATTCCTGAAATATTTATTCTCGTATATTCGTTTTCTTCAAATAAAATTTATTAGTCTTTTTTTGTGACAAGGCTTTTAATATAAAAGGAAAACTTACATAGAAACATTCCTTGTCTAAGGAATAAGAAACTAACTTAGGTTTTTTTTTACAAAGCAGGTACCTTGTTTATAGACTGGAAACCTATAATGTTTTCTCGAAGTAAGTTCACCTTCTTTTGAACACTTTGTTATTTATAACATTGTTTGTAATATACCTTGTTACAGTCTTTAATTTCAACGTAAACAATATAATCTATTTACATACCTATAAGTTTCTTATATCAACATAATGTCAAGTTAATGAAACATTGAAACATCGCGGGTTCTGAAATATTGTTCTTGTTTTGTTTACATAAAATCTTGAGAGAGTATCCCAAAAGCGCCATTTTTAACGCACAACTAAGGAACGTTTTCCCAAATGAAAAGTTTGCGGGTCTTATATTTCCGGTGATTTCGTGCCTCCGCAGATTCTCTTTAAGTCAAAGAGCAAAAATTTTTCTCATTTTGTGGCTGGTAATTGATTACTTTTTAAATGCTTAGGGATTTGCGATTCTCGCCGTTTTTTCGAAAATACGTTAATGCAGAAGCTTTTGAAATTAAGCTAAGCTTTATTGGTTAATTACAACAAGTGGATTGACTGAATTGGAAGGTACTTACCACAATTCAGAAGGTTAAATAATGTGTGTTTAGCACAACGCACACACATTAGCTGTTCAGGTTCCATAACTGACACGGCCACACATACCAGTACAAATGAAGCAAACACTCATCAATTATGTCCATAGCTGTATACAATGACATCATTATCATGTCAAATTTCTCGGTAACAACATTTTCAGCATAATCAAATATTATCAGGAAACGTATTTCTCGATTAAGAGAAATACGTTATATATGTAAGTACATGCTTTGTACCGATCATAATGAGACAGCTGTGCCGGCAAATCTGTTTGATAGATAAGTACCTACCTAGTAAATTACACGAGGCACTCGAGTCATATATATAGAGAGGAATATATTAGAATTACTTATAGATAGATAAATATGTAATATGAAGAGATCAAAACTTTATCAAAGTTTATTGTCCGATACAGCTAGATATTTATAATAGCTCTATGGTATACTCGTATATATACCTGTACCAAGATCAACGGGATTAAATGAGAAAGGAAAGCTCTTTGTTTATAAAAACATTATTGTGAACGAGGGCTCTCGAAAATGTTTACGGATTTTTTTTTATGGTGGGGAAAATCATACTATTTTAACCATTGATATCTTCCGCCCTTGGGCGTAGCGGGAGATAATGTCAGACTTTTACTTACTAAAAAACCTACCCTGATCCTTCGTTGCCTTTCATCGGGTATGAAAGGCAACGAAGGCCGAGCCTGTCTATCAGAAAGAGACCCTTGGCCCCAGTAGGCTTCGACCCTGCTGGGCCCCTACGGTTTGCTGAAAACTCCTTGATGCACGCGTAGAATAGTACGCGCCGTCGACGACTTGGGTTCGGTCCGGGCGGTTACCGGACGGTCGGATAGCGAGCTACCCATTGCTCGCCGTCTACAAGCCCGCGCCTACGGTAGCCGGAAATCGGGATCGGGATCGGGACCCCGGCGGCGGCTGGGGCGTGAGTGCCTTTACTTCACGCGGTCGGCCTGTTCTTTTGCTAGCATAACTGCTTCGCAAAAGGAGGAGACCGCTTGCCACTCCTCCTCGCTTCAGACCATGGCCTGTACCAAAGTCCGGCGCGAGCGATTGACGCCCAAGCGGGGCACATCTCAACCGTATGCTCTACCGTGTCCTCCGGGCGGTCCATACAGTGGTGACACCCGGGCGTCACTTCCGCATGAATCTGAACCTCTCGAACTTACCATGTCCGATGAGAACCTGCGTCGTACAGAAGTTGAGGACGCCGAGGGGTCAAAAAAAGAAAAGAGAAATCAACCCCATTGCCTTCCAGTGGGTTTGTCAGTTTTTTTGTTTAGTTTATTTTATATTTCTCATAAGAGATGATGCCTTTTCTTCAACTGCTAAATATAAATGTATATTGTCTATCGGAAACGATTTTTGCTCGTCTTGTGCAACTTATAATAGTAACATTTAAAATATAAGTTATCAGAATTAGAGAGAATTTAAGTTATCAGTAATGTGTGCGTAACTTCCATAAGTTTGGTAATGAATTAGGCAATTTTGTATACGTGCTACACGTTGGCAGTAGCAGTTGGATAACTTTGGCTGAAAGTTGTAATTTTAAATGTTGTGGCAAAGTTGTAACTAAGAAAAAGGGACTCACTGCCGCTAGGATTGAAAAGTTTTGTTATGTTAACTACGAGATTCCACAGGCTGTTTCAGAATTTAAATCTATTTTTCATTATTCATGCTCAGAAAGTAGGCCTGAAGTTGCCTGAGGAGCAGGTTAAAGTAATAATTTTCATCTCTAGGGAGAATCACTTTCAAATTAGGTATAGAACTTTCAAATATTCAAGCTGTTTTACTGTTTTACCCTTGGCTTATTTTACCCCGTTGTGGAGGTAAACATAAGACACAACTTTGTACAAAAAAACGGTTATAAACTTAGACCGTTATCTTCAATCCCTTTTCCTTGAGTGTGCAAAATCATCACTTTCCATCAGGCGAAATAGTGGTAGCATGCAAGTCTATCAAAAGGTAAAAAAAAAACTGTACCATCATGGAAAGATGAAAGATATCAATTAATACTATAGTCAAATATAATCAGCGATACCGAAACGTTACCTAATCTTCAACAACGTCAAAAATTTAAAAGTTAATTATATTTGCCAAGCTGGCCAGTCAATTTCAAAAACGATTTTAATAAAAAATATTTCATTTTAATTACTGTTTACTCTACAAACTTCGGCTTTAATAAGAAACATCGGAAAATTTCTGGTAACACAATAAAAGGTTTTTTCCAATGAAGCTGTGGAAGACTTTCTATTGTTTTTGAAAGATTGTATTTGAATATCGTACAAATATTCTTTTATTTCGAAAACATATCCAGCCTTATGAAACTCATTAACTGTATGGATTTTTATTTTCTTCGTCCCATTTGGAAGGTTAAGATTTTAAACCATACCGCCCCATCATTTGACTGGCCGGTTGGTGTTAGTGACCCTGACTGCTATGCCGGTAGTCGTGGGTTCGATTCCCACCTAGGACAAATGTTTGTGTGATGAGCACGATCATTTGTTCTATGTCTGGGTGTAATTTATCTATAATATGTATGTATTTAGAAATATATAAGTATGTTTATCAGTTGTCTAGTATTCATAACAAAAGCTCTGCTTAGCTGGGATTGGTCAGCGTTGTGCGATAGTTGCAAAAAAAAAATTACGCTGTGTTCCATCTGCGTAGGTATTACCTATGTTACATTTTTTTAAATCATCAGTAGGTAGATTTTTTGAGTTCCATTAGCGATTTGCAGTATTCGGTTGCAAATGTAACAAGTCAACCTTGCAAAATTTTTAAAACAAAAGTTATTAAACTAATAACACAGAGTTCTTTTGTTAGAAAAAGGTCGTAGGTGTACGTTATTGATATTGCTTGCACTTTGAAATACACAGTTTCTACGTTGAGACTCTTAATATGAATACATGTTTTCTTTTTAATTATCTATCACGGTCATAAGTACTGCGATATTACGGGAAATACTTACAAAAAATAAATTAAGTCAATCCAAAGATATAACACTTCAAAGCAACCTGTTTTAAAAAACAGCAATATCATTCTCGTAGTACAGTATATTTTATTTTAAATTATACATATAAATAAGTACTTGACTGAGATCCTACCTGATGGTAAGCAGTGATGCAATCGTTGATGGTGAAGCGCACTAGTTTATTAAGAGTGTGTTTACTTTAGCTTTGAAGATTCTTCTTTTTAGTTGGTACACTCTTGTCAGAGTGGTCGTGGTCATCACTGTGAACCACGATGAGTGATCATCTTGGTCATACGGCGCCATTCATCGCGGACTGCAGCTTTCCGAGTATTTTCGGAGACCGAGCACTTAGTTGCGGCCTTGATCTGGTCTGTCCATCTCATTGGTGATCTACCACGTGGCCTGGTGCCCTCAACTTTGCCCTGAACTACGAGACGCTCTAAGGAGTCATTATTACGACGAGATACATGGCCGAAGAAGGTCAAAATGCGCGACTGCACTGTGGATGATAGACGCTGCCGAGTTCTTTTAAGATGGAATCATTCGTACGAAACTCTGTCTATGATACCTCTAGCATCCGTCTCCAGCACCACATCTCCAACGCGTCAACTTACTTCGGAATATTAGACAGTAAATGACCCTGGTTTTCGTGGTCTTGGTAATGTTCCTATTAACCCAGATCTTTTTCATTTTATCCATAGCAGTCCTAGTGATCGCCATGCGGTGCTTGTTGGATATTAACGCCCCAAGGTAAATGTATAATTGGACGACCTCGCAATTCCCAATGTGTGTGATCCCTGGTAAGTAGTTATTGGCGCGGTCGACAATCATTACTTTGGTTTTGTGCGATTTATTTTATATCAAATTCATGGCTTGTAGTTTCCATCTTATACAGCTTTGAAGATACCTAAATTATAATCCGACGGAAAGACCGCAGTAGGAAAATTATAATAGTACATTGTACTCGTATATAAACTATTTAACCGATTTGCTAATTTACAGATTAGAATATAAAATTAAAACAGAATGCTCGAAGGGATGCTTGAAGTTTGATAGCGCATAGCTGCCATCTTGGTAAAGCAATAGCTGTCAATGGCTTGAATATAGTACATTTTGATACAAGTGGGGAAAGTTTGTCGAGGGTGTTATGGGGCCGAGTGCTGCAATGAAAAATCTCCACGTGTATCAAAAGACGTTTTTCAATACAACGATGAAAAATCCACCAATAATCTATATTCTATCGGAAAATTACGAAGCATTTTTGTTCATTTTGTACTGAATAAAATTTTCCAAAGTTACCTTACAATTTAGTTTTGATTTGATGGCAGCAGGCTATCGCAAGTATTTTTTACCTCAAACACGTAATCTGGCAATCTGGCAGCGTAGCATCTAAAGGATTCTCTTCAAATCTTATTTTTCACAAATAAATAAGTTAGTTAATATTAGGTGTCATTTTTTTTCCGCGCATAACCTTTGCAGGTTGAAGGAGAAGCAAAGATATCAAACTGTATACATCTTAATATTAAGAATATTAAAAAATCAAATATTTTTGAATTTAGAACCCAGATAAATTGTTAATTTATTGCTTACGTAATTATGTCTATTTATTATATTCTGTTCAAAAACACAATTTAAATTTTCATTAAATATTATAACCTTAAAAATATCCGCTTTAAAAAAAATAATAATCACCCTTGACCGTTACGAAATAGGAATGAAAAAAGCCCTTGTTTTGATAAATTGAAAAAAAACCTAATCGTAGTGCGATAAGAGGCAGTTTTCGAGTAAGTGTATTGAAAAATATTTAGTCGTGACTTTTACCATGGAACGCTACACGCTTTAATAACGTGTAGAAATTGTTAAAATTTATAATCAAAATCAATTCTCTATTTGTCTAACGTTCCATGCGTCTTGCAGAGTCTTTTAGGGTCGTTTATTAAAAAAAAATGACACAGCCGGGTCAGGGATTGATAAAGTAGGTCATCTACGTCAAAAAAAAAAAGCAAGAGGAGAATATTGTTGCCGTTTGGGAACGTGAAAATCCCAGACAGTCCATTTCGCATCGTGCGCAAGAAATAGGTCTTTCTGCGACATCAATTTGGCGCTTTTTGCGCAGAGATTTGGGTTTCATCCATATAAAGTTCAATGAAATCAAGAGGTTCAAATACCAACGACCACAGGGAGTGCCATGTATTCAATGATTGTTTTAGTTAGAATATTTGGCGACTGATTTTGCTTTTGAATAAAAAGAATCATTTTACTACGCAGTCCGTCGGCCATTTGCCTGAAGTTATTGTCTCTACATAATGTCATCGAATATTATAAAACAATGTTGTAATAGTACCTAAACAGGTTGTTATATCTCAATGCAAAGGTCGAGCGCTCTTAATGAGAAACCCTGTACATTAATTAGGTTTTTAATCGATAAAAGTAATTTTTAAAGGCATCTTTGTCATATTTTTTTTCAATCATACTAAATTAGCTGTGTTATGTTTTAAACACCCTATCTTTCTAGCATTTTTCCTGATTCTGTTTACTACAATGGACCAAATATACTTTTGCGCATTGTAAAACTCTCGATTAGCTACTGTAGTCTTGTTACTGACTACCTCTTCTTCCTATACATCTTTTCTTTAGTCTCCCTCTCCCTCCGCATTTATACACTCTTAACTCTTTTAGTAATATTATTCCTCACATGACAATATCTGGCGTCACTTTTACCTACTCTACTAGTGGGAAATCCACTAGCTATTCTCACCACCCATCGCGCTATCCACGCCATTTATTTATTTATTATTTGGTTTTTCAACAATAAGTACGCTATAACATTATAATTTGTACATTAGTAACTTACGTCTAAGCGCCTCATCGCTTATAGAAAAGCACAGCATGCACTACATTTTGCGCAGATAATAACTATTGATTTGATTTTGACCAGTAATATGTACAAGGTTTGGCAAAAAGAAAGTCTAAAATTACAATAACATAGATTAATTTAAATATATAATAAATTGTTTTTAATTTGATTATAATGATTATTTAAAATTGATAAATTAAATTTGCTTACAATAAATTATATTATAATTCATTTATAAAGATTAAAATTAATTACATTAAACTATATTAAATTCGATTATAATGACTAAAATTAAATTTGATTATAATAAGTTATATTAAAATTAGATTATGATGATGATTTAAATTTAATTATCCATCTTTTTTCATCTATCGTTTTCACAGTCTTCAGTACCTCTACCATGAGTTTTAAGCAATAATATTCGTCGCTACTCGATATCGACGCCGTAAATATTTTGTATAGCAAATTTTGCAGCGCCTCTAGCGGTCACTTGCAGAACCAAAATTTGCCATACAAAATATTTACGACGTCGATATCGAGTAACGACGAATACTATTGCTTAAAACTCATGGTAGAGGTACTGGTTCTGACAAACTTGGAACGGCTTAAACTCATTTTCAGACAAATTAGGCCATATAGTGACTCTAGTTCCAAGCAATTTACCTGATTTATATGCAGACGTTGCGATTTGAGTTGCTCGGGCTAGTCGGACTAACTGTGATCGTGAACGATTGCAATTGAGCTGTAATTGTGCACGGCCCGCCACTTAGGCGGAACACTGCCACAAACAACTATTAAGCGGTCTTTAAATTTTAACTTGAGCTAAAGGATAAGTTTTTATACTTTGCAACTTTGCTCGGACTACCGGGATGAGATTTATGTAATGAGGCTGCGAATTCGTAAAGCGATATTTAAAGGATAATGCGCCCAACATGACTTCTTAAAATCTTCATTAATCTATTGTGAAAAAGGGATAGTGCTATACGTTCTGTATAGCTCTGGCTCTCTTTTACACCGGATTTAGTAATAAATAATGACAGTCAACTTATTCGTGTCTACTTTACTTTTATTTCTAGCGTTCCTTCAGTCTTTGAATATTTTTATTCAAATGAATCCTGAGTAAATGAGTTTTGGTGAAATTATAGACCAAGAAAAAAGTATATAAAGTAAAAATAAAAGCAAACAGTTTCCTTATAACCATAGTGGATACCTACCTACTAACCTAGCTAGGACTTAACTAGCTAAGAATACCTACCTAGATTCATGGTGAAATGGCGAGAGCGACTGTCGCAACCTCGTGCTGGGCACGCCACGATCGAGGCGGTAAGGCCCCTCTTTGAGGCGTGGCTGGAAAGGCCCCACGGCGTCGTCACCTTCCGTTTGGCGCAGGTGCTGACCGAACACGGCAAGTTCGGTCCGTACCTGTACAAGATCCGTGCGGAGACGACGCCCGGGTGTCGCCACTGTGCGGACCGCCCGGTGGACACGGTGGAGCACACAGTCGAGGTGTGCCCCGCTTGGGAAGAGCATCGCCGTGTCCTCGTGGGGGCGATCGGCGGCGATCTCTCACGCCGGGGCTTTGTTCAAGCCATGCTCCGGAGCGAGGAGGAGTGGCAGGCGGTCACCTCCTTTTGCGAAGTAGTAATGCTAGCAAAGGAGGAGGCCGACCGCATTAGGCAAAGGCGCACACGCCGCCGCCGCCGCCGGGTTTCCGATCCCGATTTCCGGCCACCGTAGGTGCGGGCTCGCTGACGGTGGGCAATGGGTAGCTCGCTGTCCGTCCGTCCGGTAACAGACCGGTCCGAGCTCAGGTCGTCTACGGCGCGCACCGTTCCCGCGTGCCTCAAGGAGTTGTCAGCAAACTGTAGGGGTCCAGCAGGGCCGAAGCCTACTGGGGCCAAAGGTTATGCGAGAGTGTCACCACGGGCCCCGGGACAAAGGCAAGGAATGGAAAGGTAGGTTTTTAGTCAGTAAAAGTCTGACACTATATCCCGCCCCACCCAAGGGCGGGATTTGTCATTGGATGATTTTACCTACCAAAAAAAAAAAAAAACCTACCTAGATATCGCCTGTGATACAGGTTTACCCTAGTACAGGCACGTAACATAGCCTTACCATCAGTCGCATTGAAAACGAAAATTATATGGTCACTACAATATGCGCATTCATTCAGATAATAATTATAAACTAACCTTTCCCAGCAGCTTCGCTCCTCTGGGAGCCCACAGAAACAACGTATTTTTTTGGGTTACATAGCAATCAATCTCAATGATAGTATAGCCCTTTGACAGAAAAAAATCCAATTAAGTACTTCTAGATCACCTCTTTCATTAATACTAACCATTAATACCTACTATTGCCGCCTTATTCCAAAAAGCGATCTAAAATAGTTCCGGGACTAATATTCGTTTTAATTGGTATTAAACCTAATAATAGTCCCGGAAATACATTTAGATCGCTTTTAATTGGTATTAAATTTAGTAATAATCCCGAAAACTAAATTTAGATAGCGTTTAATCGGGATTAAACCTAGTAATAGTCCCAGATCTATTAGATCGCGTTTTGGAATAAGGCGGTTGGTGTTTAAAGGAAAATGATATAGTTTCTTGACCGTCCCTAGAAGCAGGCGAAGCAGTTTGAAATTCTAACTAATTATTTCTACTATTAGTTTATTGACCCTCTGTTGTGTTTATGTTATCATTATCATACAACTGATAAACGTCCAGTCCACTGCTGGACGTAGGCCACCCTCAAATGTCACCATAACGACTGCCCCGTTTCACTGGGGTTTACACTTGGAAGTGTAAACCCCAGTGAAACGGGGCAGTTCGCTCACGGGCGTTTCTTTCCCCTGGAACCGATACAAGAACCTCCCGAACTTGCCATGTCCGGTGAAGACCTGCGTCATGTGGAAGGTGAGACGCAGAGGCGCTTCGCTAGCCATATTCCTGTGCAGTCAAAGAATACACGAGATAATTGCGTCACCTACCCAGCTCCTCTGAACCGTGCTCTTCTGCTTTCGCAAGCTGACTCGTCTGGCGTTGCCGCTGTATTAACTTATTTCTATTTATGTATTATAAAAACTTCTTTTACAAATAAATGCATTCGTGAACGAACGACATGATATCATGTCATTCTCAATCGTCAATATTAATTTTAATTTTCCTATATCATCTCTCGGATTCTCTTTTCAAAATCTTTTTAGTAACATTTTTGTTTGAGCCTCGATTGACTGTCAATTATCCATAACGCCTGGCCATATTTATGTAACCAGAGGTTTTTGCTGCAATAATATGCGTTCCACTTGGATACTACTCTGTTGATTCCCAGAATTTGTAAAGAGTATGGTATCTCAATTGACGTAAAATATAACCAATTACTGGCATAAGCTCAGGATTGTTTCCCATAAAATACAGACTGAATGTGTTTCCAAGAGGCCCAATATTATATATAAGACGCTCTTTTAAAACGGATAACATATTTTGCTACTCTTGAAAATAAGTGACAGACTGCCATATAAAATACACATTCAATAATACATCTCTGTGGCTCGAGGCATGTGGTAAATAGAATATGTTGTTATTGGTAAATAATGTATGGAGCTAACCCAGTCAGTTTCATAGCCCACAGGTCTGTATTATGTTAAAGGTAAGGTGTGGGTTAAATTGAGTACCCAGATCGCGTACGGTTGAAAGGTTCATAATATGGTAGATGTTCTGTATGGGATGTATAAGGCTTTTGAGAAAGTATTGATCGCACTTTTACTTGTGTTCAAGTTGAGTTGGTTTATAGTGGCTGGGTACGCCACAATCATGGCGGTGAGAATCCTCTTTGAGGAGTGGCTGGAGGCGTGCCAGGTATAACCACCAGACATGGTAAGTTCGGGAGCTTCCTGTGGTGTCCTTAATATGCGGACTGCCCGGAAGCCTAGGGTTGAACTGTGCCCCGTTTGGGCTGAGTACCGCTGTGTCCTCGTGGAGGTGATCGGTAGAGACGATCACTCATGCCGGGCCCTGGTTCAGACCATGATCCGGAGCGAGAAAGAATAGGATGCGGTCGCTTCCTATTGTAAAGCCTGATGCTAGCGAAGGAGATGGCCGCACGAATGAGGGAACGGACATTCTCACGCTCCGGCCACCGTGACAGAAGACGCCCCGAGCATTGGGAATCACAGAACGATTCCTGGCAAACGTAGACTCAGGCTTGCGGACGACGAGCAATGAGTAATTCACCGTACAGCTGTACTGTAACTGTCCGGCCTGAGCTCGAATAGTCGATCTCAGAGGGAAAACGGTAAGGGATCCCTACGGTTTTCAGGGCAGCAGGGCCGAAGGCCGCGAGGGTCACGGAGAATTTATAAAAAAAAAACCAGTGGTTCTAGAACGCAAAGGGAAACAGAAAGGAACAGGTGTGGTTTTAGTTAGTCAAAGTCTGGCATACTCTCAAGTCATTGGAATGAATTAAAAAAAAGTCGAAGTCAAGCTGGCGTGTGACAGTTAGTGAAGTAAACTATTGTTTTTTTTATGGTAGGTAAAATCATGTAAATGACAAATCCCGCCCTTGGGTGGGGCGGGAAATAGTGTTAGACTCTTACTGACAAAAAACCCACCCTGTTCCATTCATTGTCTTTGTCCCAGGGCCCTTGGTGACATTTTCACATAACCTTTGGCCCCAGTAGGCTTCGGCCCTGCTGGGCCCCTACCGTTTGCTGACAGCTCCTTGAGGCGCGCGGGAACAGCGCGCGCCGTAGACGACTTGAGCTCGGACCGGTCTGTTACCGGACGGACGGACAGCTACCCATTGCCCGCCGTCCGCGAGCCAGCGCCTACGGTGGCCGGAAATCGAGATTGGAAAAGTAAACTATGGTAAGAACAACCTTGATGTCATCGATTAAGTAACTAAGTAACGCTCCGAGGCACCTTTATATTATTATTTTAATGCTTTTATTCGCGCAAATAATCGTGTGATTTAGCAATTCATTGCTTAGGCAGTTGCCTAAGGTTATATCTAAAACGAAAAAAAAAAAATTACAATCCTAGAGACGATATACAATATCAATTAATATACGCTTACCGTCACAAGTTTTACTTTTCAAGAATACTATTCCAAGAATTCCTAATGAGCAACATTCGTTAATACTTAAAAGGCTTTTGGAACGTTATTAAAAACATAACGCCTATGTCTCTCAGTCATAAAATAGCATTATATTGGTGGAAGAATAAAAAAAAAACGCTTCAGTTATTTTAGTCTTTATTCCTTACAAGCAAAGATCCAAAATTATGAACTTTCATCTTTGTAGTAGTACAGACAAAGGCGGAGATAAATCATCTATCCCTGCAAAAATAATGGTAGGAAAAGAAACCGCTAAAACAGGTTTTTTTTTTTGGTAGGTAAAATCATCCAATGACAAATCCCGCCCTTGGGTGGAGCGGGAAGTAGTGTCAGACTCTTACTGACTAAAAACCTACCCCGTTCCTTCGTTGCCTATAGTGCCGGGGCTGAGCCTTCCTCTCAGAAAACGGCCCTTGACCCCAGCAGGCTTCGACCCTGCCTGCCTGCAGGTAGCAGGCTGGGCCTCTTCGGTGTGCTGACAGCTCCTTGAGGCGCGCGGGAACAGAACGCGCCGTCGACGACTTGGGCTTTTTTTTTTTTTTTTTTATGGTAGGTAAAATCATCCAATGACAAATCCCGCCCTTGGGTGGAGCGGGAAGTAGTGTCAGACTCTTACTGACTAAAAACCTACCCCGTTCCTTCGCCTATAGTGCCTTGCCTATAGTGCCGGGGCTAAGCCTTCCTCTCGGAAAACGGCCCTTGACCCCAGCAGGCTTCGACCCTGCCTGCCTGCAGTTAGCAGGCTGGGCCTCTTCGGTATGCTGACAGCTCCTTGAGGCGCGCGGGAACAGAACGCGCCGTCGACGACTTGGGCTCGGTCCGGTCGGTTACCAGACAATCGGACAGCGTGCTACCCATTGCACACCGTCCGCAAGCCCGCGCCTACGGTGGCCGGAAATCGGGATCGGAATCCCGGCGGCGGCTGGGGCGAGCGCCCCGTTGCCTCTGCCTGATTCGGTCGGCCTCCTCCTTTGCTAGCATTACTGCTTCGCAGAAGGAGGCGACCGCCTGCCATCCCTCCTCACTACGGACCATGGCCTGAATCAAGGCCCGGCGAGAGAGATCGCTGCCGCCGATCGCCCCCACGAGGACACGGCGATGCTCCGCCCAGGCGGGGCACACCTCTACAGTGTGCTCCACCGTGTCCTCCGGGCGTTCCGCACAATGGCGACACCCGGGCGAATCCTCCGCACGAATCCGGAACAGGTACTTAGCGAACTTTCCGTGTTCGGTAAGCACCTGCGTCGTGCGGAAGTTGAGAACGCCGTGAGGTCTTTCCAACCACGCCTCAAGGATGGGCTTTATCGCCCCAATTGTGGCGCGCCCCGAACGAGGTTGCGATAGTCGCTGACGCCATTTCGCCATGAGATCCCGCCGGAGCTCTGTCCGCCATGCCTCGACTTGTCGTGGCAGTGGCATTTCGCCCCGGCGTTGCATCTCCATGCGCTTGTCGTGCATGTGTGCAAGGACTGTTGCCTCCAGATCCCATGGCGGTTGGCCAGCAAGGAGGGTCGCCGCCTCGCGGGATATCGTTCGGTACCCTCGCAGGCTCGCACCATGCGTATTGCCATGACCCTCTGGCACGCATTCAGCTGGGCCCTCGGTTGCTGTGTCATCGACGACTTGGGCTCGGTCCGGTCGGTTACCAGACAATCGGACAGCGTGCTACCCATTGCACGCCGTCCGCAAGCCCGCGCCTACGGTGGCCGGAAATCGGGATCGGAATCCCGGCGGCGGCTGGGGCGAGCGCCCCGTTGCCTCTGCCTGATGTGGTCGGCCTCCTCCTTTGCTAGCATTACTGCTTCGCAGAAGGAGGCAACCGCCTGCCATCCCTCCTCACTACGGACCATGGCCTGAACCAAGGCCCGGACCGCTAAAACAGGTCCTAAAATTGCCAACCTATTTTCAATCTCAAACCAATTTTCGTCTGTATACACAGGAAATACCACGCAGCCCACACATTCATTTATGAGTACTCATTGTTCGCAAACGTTTGGCTATCAATCCCAATGTGTGACTCGAACTTCACTTCAAACGTAAAATTTGACGAATCGGATGTGTTTAAGGTAATCAGAAAAAAATATCCGACAGAGGGTGAAGGACATTACCTCATTCAAACAGTCTTATTTAAAAGTTGTGGTTCTGTTTTAGCGTTTTTATTCTGATTTTGAACCGTAATTCCGTAAAAAATGGAAGAAATCTCTAAAGTTCCAATATGCAAGGAAATCCAACTAGCGTAGAAAATTACTATCCTATTTTGTTCCTTTCATGATTTTCAATATTATGCCTTATAATTTAACAAAAAAAAAAGCAAAGTACAGTACGTTCGACGGTTCGTGGCGCCTGAAGTTAGGCTCTGCGAACTTTAGCGCTCAAAATAAGCGCGTTAAATAAATGTTTTATAAAAATAAATGCCAATAAAACTTGTTAACAGCAATAACTATAATAGCTAATAACTAGCTATTGGCATTTATTTTTTCAAACCATTTTTTTTTACGAGTGCACAAGCGCTAAAGTTCGCAGAACCTAACTTCAGGCGCGCCAAGAACCGTCGAACGAACTGTAGGTATTTCAGATTAATAGCTGACGTCCTAAGCGTTCAACGGTGACAGATATGATTCAAAGCATTTAATTTCAAATAAACCATTTACAGGCACTTTTGAAAAGTCAAGAAGTCAGACAAGAACTGATAGCCTTTGTTTCTGTACCAATGTCGTGACATCGGTTTGGAAAAGTTTGACAAAGGAATGCAAATACATGGAGTGTGTGCCATTTTGGCGACTTCTTTGATAAAGTAAATCATTGTTGAAGTTAACAACACCCTTCACGTGAAGAGCCTGATATTTAGTGATAGCAACGAGCGACGATGCATCCTATTTTTGTTTAGTTTTATAAGTAGGCTAATTAGCTATAAGAAATGTCTTGTCATTCTTGTTAGCACCCTTGTCCTGTACACGCTAATATACAGTGCGCAGTAATCTCGTATTTTCTTCTGTTTTATTTTACACAAATCCCGGTCAGTCCCGCACATGGTCCTTTATCGAGCCGGATTGTCGTTATCAGCAAGTAATTTGAAGAATATAAAATTAGAAGACGGAAATAATTGATCTGGATTTGAGAGGTTAAACGCCGACAGCGTGTCTTATGGATTGAGTACACATTATTTCTCACGGTGTTAAGTATATTGGATAATATTATCACCCAACACTCGTACAGGTTGTATCTAGCTTTATTTAAATTTACAAAAGGTTAGTGCATTTATTTTGTTAATTATGTTAATTGAGTACCGGTTTTCTTTTTGAATAGTTTCGTTATTTTTGTATGTTACATGTACAATTAGCGACAGTCGTTATTATATAATACTTTTAAAAGTATAGTAGGAATTAGAACTACATTTATATAATTTGTATTGTTGCATTTGAGCGATAACTATTCAGTTAAGTATCATAGTTAATGTGTAGGTATTCGTTAATCATAGTTTATTCTGGAAAGTGTTAGATATTATTTCAAACTATTGACTGTTAATCTCAGTTAACTTGCCCGTAGTGTACTTTAGTTTTGTGGTGTTTTATATAATAACTTATTAGATAAGTTATTGAGGAATTCATTTATAATAAAAGTTGTATCGTTACATTTGCAATCAGATTTATTTTTATACAGAAAGATTACCTACCTATTTACATTGTTATACCTTATTAAATTCTACCTTACAACTCTGTACCTAAATTAATTTCGGATTAAGTATATTAAGATATTTATTTTGCGATTATATACATTCCAGGTCGACAACACTCGATTTCCAGCATGTCCGAGGAAAGGGAATTAGTAAAGAAGCGAGGAAGTTTTAAGGGTCGCTTAACTACATTTGTCAATTACTTGGACGCATTGGATGACGTAACATTAAGCGAATGCGATGTCATGGAATTACAGTTGCGCATGGGAAAACTGGAGTCGTTGTACGAACAATATGATGAGGTACAGTTGCGGTTAGAATGTATGGTTGACGATGCGAAGGCCCAGTTGTCTGAACGTTCCGAGTTCGAGACATTATACTATAAGGCATTGTCGAGGGCTCAACAGTTAGTGAGTAAGAGTAACAAGCAAAATGGTTCAGTTAGTGGTAAGGGTAGTCGTGGTAGTGTTTATAAACCTATTAAGTTGCCTACTATACAATTGCCCAAGTTTAATGGTTTATATAGCAATTGGTTAGAGTTCCGTGACACCTTCACTAGCCTCATCCATCATAATGACGAGATCGACGAAATCAACAAGTTCCACTATTTACGTGCTTCTCTGGAGGGATCTGCTGCCGTGGTAATCCAATCTATTGAGTTTTCAGCGAACAACTATGATGTGGCTTGGAATTTAATTTGCGATCGATTTGACAATAAACGATTATTAGTGCAGAATCATGTGTCAGCATTATTTAACATTGAACTCATTACGAAAGAGTCTTCTATCGCTTTGAAAGGGTTAATTGATCTATTAAATAAAAACTTGCGAGCGTTAGAATCTTTAGGCGAACCAGTCAAGCAGTGGGACGCGTTGCTGATATATTTAGTTACACGTAAGTTGGATCAGAAGTCCTACCGTGAATGGGAGGAGTTCAAAGGTCACACTGATAAGAATAGCAAAATTACGTTCGATACTTTCCTCCAATTCATTCGCGCACGCGCTGATCTAATTGAAACTTTAGAATTATCTAAACACAACATGTCAGGTAACCCTAAATCAAGTTCCGCGAGTAAAATCAAATCCATGGTGACGACACAAAATTCTAATATGGTGAGCACTGAACCTGCTTCGAAATCTTGTCCTAATTGCAAAGGTGACCATAGTTTAGTTAATTGTTCACAGTTCCTTGCATTGAGCAATGAAGCTCGACGCAAATTGATTCCTACTTTTAAATTATGTTATAACTGTTTTCGTACTGGTCACTTTTCTAACAATTGCAAAAAACCGGGTTGTAAGTTATGTAAGCGCAGGCATAACACTTTGATTCATACTTCGGAAACAAAAGGTAACGATAACACATCTGATTATGCAACTTTGTCTCCGTCAACGTCTGCAGCGCCCGCGCAGTCCGCTGACACTGACGCGACGAATAACGTGTCCTTGTCTGCGAACATTTCCCCTACTCATGGCGAGAGTAAGGAGCGCGGCGTCTTATTGTCAACCGCGTTAATTAAATTATATGATTACAAAAATCATGAGCATATTGTGCGAGCGACACTCGACAGCGGTAGTACATCGTGCTTCATGACGGAGCGATTATGTAAACGACTTAAGTTAAATACGAGTTCGATTGATAGTTCAATCTATGGCATAAATAACGCGTCCAGTCGCGTAGGCAATATGTGTCAGGTAAAAATGACGTCACTTAACAATAGTTATAATGCTAAGTTGTTATGTTTTGTATTGCCATTGATTACTAATGAGATGCCATGTCGTGAATTAGATTTATCTAACCTGAACATTCCAACTGATATTTGTCTGGCAGACCCTACTTTTTACAAGCCCTCAGACGTAGATCTTTTAATTGGTGCTGATCTGTTCTGGGACCTGTTAGGTTCGCAAAGTATTAAGTTAGGAGTCGGAAAGCCGGTGTTATGTGAGACCAGGTTAGGATGGATCGTCTCTGGTCCCGTTATCTATAGTAATCACAGTAAATCAATAAATAACATTAGATGTAATTTTACTCAAACTAGTTCCTGTAATGATGCCGACTTGGATTTAATTCGTAATGATATTACGCGATTTTGGAATCTCGAAGAGATTAATTCGCAAAATTCTGATTATTTGCCTGAAGAAAGGTTGTGTGAGGAGCATTTTTGTAAAACTACGACTCGTTTGGAAGACGGTCGTTTTTGTGTGCGTCTACCTATGAAGCAGAATCCATCTGTTTTGGGTGAGTCATTTCATAGGGCTACAAAATGTTTATATTCCTTGGAACGCAGACTTAAGGCTAAACCTGATTTTAGTAAATTATATCACGAGTTCATGGCGGAATATGAGTCATTAGGTCATATGACTATAAACAAGGAACTAGATTTAAACTCGTATTTCATCCCTCATCACGGGGTCCTAAGGGAAGGTAGTACCACTACGAAGCTGCGTGTGGTGTTCAATGCTAGTTGTCCCACGTCATCAGGTGTTTCCTTAAATGATTTACAGATGGTGGGTCCAACTGTTCAAGATGACCTTCTGTCTATACTTCTTCGGTTTCGACAGCATAAATACATCTTGTCAGCCGACGTTGAAAAGATGTATAGACAGATAGTAGTCCACCCATCTGATAGGCACTTGCAACAGGTAGTTTGGCGCGAAGACACATGCAGTCCAGTTAAGGTATTTAAATTAAACACCGTCACATACGGTACGGCGAGTGCGCCATTTCTTGCGACGCGCTGCCTCAAGCAATTAGGTAATGAGTGCACGAATGATAAGATTGCCACCATAATAAAGCATGATTTTTACGTTGATGATTTGCTCACCGGTGGCAATGATTTAGATGAAGTGTTGTTCATTCGCAATGAAGTCACAAATGCACTGGCATCAGCTTGCATGCCACTTCGAAAGTGGAAGTCGAATGAACCTATTTTAGTGTCAGGGACTCAGTCATCATTAGATTTAGGTGTAGGATCTAATAATCCCAATAAATTATTAGGACTTGACTGGTTCGCTGAATCTGATGAAATAGGTTTCTTAATTAGTTTTAAGTCACCTTCTAGAAGTTGCACTAAACGTGATTTGCTTTCAGCAATTGCACGTATTTTTGACCCTTTAGGTCTTTTATCTCCTTTTGTAGTCACCATGAAAATGCTATTACAAAAAATGTGGTTAGACAAACTTTCATGGGACGAACCGTTGACTCTGGAACTTAGCACAACTTGGAACGCTATTGTTAAAGCTCTCCCTCTTT
Source organism: Leucania comma (assembly GCA_958295575.1). Lineage (NCBI taxonomy): Eukaryota > Metazoa > Arthropoda > Insecta > Lepidoptera > Noctuidae > Leucania > Leucania comma. The sequence continues at coordinate 14,283,426 of OY282468.1, forward strand.
TAACTACGTTACGTATCCCACGGTATGTTATGACGGACGGTTACCAGACGTTAGAACTGCACGTATTCACAGATGCATCTGAGCGCGCGTACGGTGCGTGTGCCTACATCCGTAGTGTTAATGCAAATGGTGAATGCATGGTTCGTTTACTTATCGGTAAAAGTCGTGTGGCGCCGATTAAACCTACTACTATTCCGAGGTTGGAACTGTGTGGTGCCGTCGTGGGAGCTCGCGTTTATGAGAAGGTGGTCAAATCACTTCGAGTAAAGTTTGATCGGGTTTACTGTTGGACAGACTCGACTATTGTATTGGGATGGTTGCAGATGTTGCCTTCTAAACTTCAGCCATTTGTGCGCAATCGCGTTGCTGAAGTTCTAGATAAGGCGGGTAACTGCACTTGGCGTCATGTCCCAACTGACAAGAACCCAGCAGACCTAATATCTCGTGGCGTGGATATTAGTGTTCTGCAAGGGCTGCAGTTGTGGTGGTGTGGCCCCGACTTCTTAAAGGAAGATCAGTCGAACTGGCCATCTCAGGTTAAAGGTTTAGAACTCGAGACTTTACCCGAAACTCGACCTCAAGTTTCATTGAGCGCTATTGTAACAAATAATGCTTGCAATACTTTAATAGATTTTAACCGTTTCTCAAACTACTTAAGACTTGTTCGTTCAATAGCGTATGTGTTAAGATTTGTTAGAACCTGTAGGAAACTTCCTGTCATTAATAAATTTATATCTGAAGATGAACTACAGGAATCATTGAATGTTATTATTTTAAATTGTCAAATCGAGTCGTTTCCAGAGTACAAATTACTTTTAAATAAACAAAATATACCTTCGAAAAGTGTCCTCTTTAAATTTAATGTTTATTTTGATAGGAATAAAATCATGCGTGTCGGAGGGCGCTTAGAAAATTCTGATTTTCCATATAATAAAAAACATCCTATAATTTTACAGTCCGCTCACATTTTTACAAAATTATTATTTAATTTTGAGCATAAAAGATTGATGCATGCGGGCCCTCAGTTATTGTTAGCTTCAATTCGAGAATCGTACTGGCCTATAGGTGGCCGTAATCTAGCTAGGGCTTGCTATCGAAACTGTGTGCGCTGTTGTCGCATGAAGGGTAACGTAATTACTCCATTGATGGGAAATTTGCCGCAGCAGCGTGTCCAGCCAGGAGGTTATCCCTTCGACAATGTTGGTGTCGATTATGCTGGCCCTATCATGTGTGCCAGTCGGCAAGGTCGCGGTTGCAGGTTAGTGAAGGTGTACGTAGCCATATTTATTTGTTTTGCCACTAAAGCTGTACACCTGGAGCTAGTAGGCGATCTAACCAGTAATACCTATTTACTTGCCTTATATAGGTTTATCTCGCGACGGGGTAAGCCAACTAACATTTATTCCGATAACGGTACCTCATTCGTTGGCGCATACAACGATTTATCAAAATTTTTAAAAACTGTGCAAGTTTGGCAAATGATGGTATTAAAATGCATTTTATTCCCGCATATACTCCTCATTTCGGCGGACTCTGGGAAGCGGGTGTCAAATCGACAAAGTATCATTTGAAACGAGTGTTGGGAAACTGTAACTTAACGTTCGAAGAACTTAACACCACGCTTATTCAAATCGAGGCGATCTTGAACTCTCGTCCATTGACGCCGCTATCTTCTGATCCTGCTGACCTTGCACCTCTGACACCGGGACACTTCCTTGTGGGTCGACCGCTCACATCATTACCCCAACGGGACTATCTGGAACACTCCGTTCATCACTTGGCTCGATTTCAACGGGTCGAGCAACTCCGCCAACATTTCTGGGCCCGGTGGAGTAAGGAGTTTGTGTCTGAATTGCAGCAGAGAACGAAATGGCGTTCCTGCAAGGATGCACTGAAGCTGGATTCACTCGTGGTAATAAAGGAGGATCACTTACCCCCTCTTAAATGGAAGTTGGGAAGAATTGTTGCCGTCCACCCAGGATCAGACGGTATCGTTCGGGTGGCTGATATCCGGACTTCTGCTGGAGTAATTCGGCGCGCCTTCAATAGGATTTGCCCACTACCCGTCACTTGCTGATTTTGTTGAAAGACAATCTTTCAATGTCCGGGGGTATGTTGAAGTTAACAACACCCTTCACGTGAAGAGCCTGATATTTAGTGATAGCAACGAGCGACGATGCATCCTATTTTTGTTTAGTTTTATAAGTAGGCTAATTAGCTATAAGAAATGTCTTGTCATTCTTGTTAGCACCCTTGTCCTGTACACGCTAATATACAGTGCGCAGTAATCTCGTATTTTCTTCTGTTTTATTTTACACAAATCCCGGTCAGTCCCGCACAATCATCAAATACTAGTTGAAAATTTGAGTTGAGTTTGATGTTGGAAGCAAATTGCTGGAGTTGTATAAATTATATATATTATATCAAATATACCAAAATATGTACTGTAGGTAGTCCAGGGGACTAAACAGCACTCAATGTTCAACTACGATGCCCTATGCTGATTGTCTAAGGACTAAGAAGTGCTTTTCCTTTGTAGTCCTTTTTAAATAAAAAAGCTACCAACAAGATAACAATGTAATATATAGTTAAAAATCTGTCTGCAGACGGGATAACAATGACGTAAATTAAATTTTATAATATAAGTTATATGTTTAAAAAATAACCAAAAGCGTCGCAGGTTCGACGGTAAATAATACACCATTAAATTTTGATCGTTTTAATCCCGCAGAGGGTCGATCTGGTACATTAAACACTATCGATTTGTAAAGGTAAAATAAAAAAATAAAGTACTTTTTTTCTAAAACTCGACTTAATATAGGTACGCATGTACGAAATTAATATCTTTAAGTAAACGAGTCAATAACCTTGTAGGTTGTTGTCGGTCGTTGCGTACTAACTACCTACAAATCATTGAACTCGCCCATCTGACGTTAACTTACCTAAAGAAATTATTTTCGTACATTCGTAAATTATGTAATTCGAGTTTAAAAAAAGCACTTTAATTTTTAATTTAATTTTTACAAATCGATAGTGTTTCATGTACCGAATCGACCCTCCACGGGATTAAAACGATCAAAATTTTACGGTGTGTATTCGCGATCTAAAATCCCGATTTCAACTACGCCACCCACCGAGACGATCAGCCGGTCGAACCTCCGAAATTCGTCAACGCTTTTGCTACTTTTTTATTGTAGAGTTTCTTGTTAGCACTAAAACTAAGCAAACTATTAATCTAACACTGGCTTAAACAATAAAAAGCGTTGGTATGACGTAAAACTTTTTTTTACGGAAAGCCTAATATGGAGGTGAAAAGTTTTTGTTTGAACAAATTGAAAATATTACCTTTCACCATCGTAGACATCTCTTCGGATTTATGATTTTTCCCCAGAGTTGTAAATACAAATATTCAATTTAGCGACTTTTTTTAAAAGTTTCTATAATAGATACAATATCTTTTACAAAGGCCAAAAACCAAAAATGTTTTTGATACCTTTTTTTTGTAAACACTGTTCTATGCTTACCATTATATGAGGAATGTGTAAAAAAATGCAATATTGAATTTGTCTGTACTCCGGGTGTCACCAATGCGTGGACCGCCCGGAGGACATGGTGGAGCATACGATACAGGTGTGCCCCTCTTGGGCACAGCACCGTGCCGTGTCATCGTGGGGGCAATCGGCGGCAAAGATCTCTCGCGCCGAGCCTTGGCCATGATCTTCGGATCATGGACAAGGCGAGGAGGATTGGCAGGAGTCACCTCCTTTTGCGTAGTAGTAATGCTAGCAAAGGAGGCGGCCGCACGCGTGAGGTAACGGCCCTCACGCCCTAGCCGCTGCCGGGATCCCAATCTCGATTTCCGGCCACCGTAGGCGCGGGCTTGCGGATGGCGAGCAATGGATAGCTCGCCGTCCCACCGGCCGATAACCGTCAGGACCGAGCCCAAGTCGTCGACGGTGCGTTTTGTTCCATGCGCGCCTCAAGGAGATGTCAGCAAACCGAAACCTACTGTGACCATTGGTTCGCTTCTGAAAGGAAAACCTGCCCCTGCAATGAGAGGCAACGAGGGAATTAGGAGTGGGTTTTTAGTCAGTAAAAGTCTGACACAAAAGGGCGGGAGATGTCATTAGGTGATTGTCCTACCAAAAAAAAAAGGTGCCTGTACTACTCAATTATAATCTGGGTTTAGGAGAATAATTATAATTATCTTGCATGGTTGTTTCTAATATTTTGATGACTTTTAAAAGATCTTGATATTTTGAATTTAATGTTAATGAAATAAATATTACTATCTCAGAGAGTAACTCTGACAGAGACTAGGTATCCATATTTACTGACTTGAAAGTGGATACCCACTCTAACGGAATGAATCCTAAAGTAAGTTTTGATAAGCAACAGCAACAGAAAAACATTTTAATTTTTTTCTCTTCAGTAAAAGTTTATACTATCTCCCGCCCCGCCCAAGGGCGCGGAGATGTCATTGGATGACTTTCCCACCGAAAAAAAAAACTGGCTTCCAAAAACGGAGGAGGTTCCTCAAATTGTCTGAATGTCTTATTTTTTTATCTTGTTCACTGTTATCTTCGTGAAATGTTAATCGATTTATAAATTATTCTTTTTTTGATTGGAGGTATTTTCCCCAGTAGAGATCTGATAAAGAACTTCGGACATAGATCATAGAGCACTTCAATAAATGTTAGAAAATTTTCCGGAATTGCTGCGATCGCACGTCTGTTTTTTGTTAACACATCATACGTTCTGAAGGGGTGCCGCCGATGCGTAAAACTCACACTGATATGAGTCTCATTTCAACAGTCATGTTATTGGGGGTTATCAATTAGCACTTAACTGTTTTTTTATGGTCCAATCTTGATGATATTTTTTTTTGGCTTAAGTTATAACTCTGTGATAATCCCATATATTTCATTTGCTAATCAAAAATTAATGTGTAAATTGAATAATTACGGGTATTGCGTCAATTTTATACATTAGAGAACTTGCAAAAAAAAAAAAAAATTCAATCGACTTCAAAAATAAAACAGAATTCGTAAATACCAGCAACGCCAAACACAAAACTTTTTTATCATATTTAGAGCTAATCCCTATTTGCCGTCAATCAAAAGGGGACACAATTAAAGAAAAAATTAACACACACATAAAAATTGGCTCATTTTAAGAACAACAACTAAAAGGTTTATTATTTTAAAAGTCTGTTTAATACGTACGAGTATATTTATAAATTCCACGTAAGAAAGTTCTCGGAATAAAAAGCTTGGTTGTACTTGAAAAACTAATTGTGACCGATTGATAAAGTATTATTATTTTATTACTTCTCTCATTCTGGCAGTTGAATGACCTGGAACAGACCAGGTATATATTTTATGATACACCAAATAATCTAGCGTGTAGGTTGGCATTCGGCAATTCATTCACAAAATCTGTCACCACTCTATGGACCGCCCGAAGGACACGGTGGAGCACACGGTCGAGGTGTGCCCCGTTTAGGAAGAGCATCGCCGTCTCCTTTTGGGGGCGACCGGCGGCGGCGATATCTCGCGCCGGGCATTGGTATAGGCCATGGTCCGAAGCGAAGAGGAGTGGCAGGCGGTCGCCTTCTGCGAAGCAGTAATGCTGGCAAAGGAGGAGGCCGCACGAGCACGCGCGGGAGAGCGGCCCTTCCGCCCCAGCCCGGGATCTCGACCTCGATTTCCGGCCACCGTTAGCTTGCAGACGGCGAGCAATGGGTAGCTCACCGTCCGACCACCGTAACGCAATTCGTCGACGGCGCGTAGTATTCCACGCGTGCCTCAAGGAGTTTGTTTTTTTTTTGTGGTAGGTAAAATCATCCAATGACAAATCCCGCCCTTGGGCGGAGCGCGAAAAAAGTGTCAGACTCTTACTGACTAAAACCCTGTTCCTTCCCTGCCATGGTTTTAGGGCCCTGGTATGCATTTTCATACCTCCCCAGAGCCCTAGACTAGGCCTCGACCCTACTGGGCCCCTACGGTTTACTGACAACTCCTTGAGGGATTCTTTTTAATATGTAAATAGCATAGCGATTGTTCATTAACGACTCGGTTATTACCTATTTACTTCTAGATTACATTTTAATTTGAATGCTTGCGTGTGTCTAAGTATGATTTAATTTTAATTGTCAGCAAACCGTAAGGGCCCAGCAGTGCTGAATCAAACTGAGACCATGGGTTCGCTCCTGATAGGAAAACCTGCCCCTGGAATGAGAGACAACGAAGGAACTAGGGGTGGCTTTTAATAAGTAAAAGTCTGACACGCCCTCCCACTCCACCCAAGGGCGGGAGATGTCATTGAAAGTTTACCAACCTAAAAAAGTCTTTTATGTTTTTTATCGATTCTTATAAATAGGCTACTATACTAATCTTTATTTCGTTTTGTATATAATTTTGCTTGTTAATATACATATTTGTTATTTACGAAAAGAAAATGAATACGGCCTTGTTAAATTAAAAAACGACCAAAACAAAACTTTCCTATAATAATTTACAAATTAATGTTTGTTTCAGGTAACTTGCTCGTCATCCTCGTGGTTACGCTATCGCGGCGCCTGCGCTCCATAACCAACTTCTTTTTGGCGAATCTGGCCGTGGCAGATTTATGTGTCGGCGTGTTTTGTGTCTTCCAAAATCTGACCATATATCTTATACCGAGGTGAGTGAATCGAAGCATCAGGTAAACAAGGCTTGTAAACAAAACGTGTATTTTAAACAGCACGTTGAATGAATTAGTGTGTGGTAGTTCGTGGAAGGCCTAACGCGGTCAAATGTGAAAATATTTGAAGAGCGAAAAGCTGTTGTGGTAAATGGACTGTATTTTGTAGCTCGGAAGCGCTGTTTACTTGAGATAGGCGTGCTCTTAGACGTAAACATCAGGAGTATCAGGACATGACTTAGAGAATTTGTCACCTGTCTATATCCCAATTTTGAGTAAGGCACGATTTAATGAGGGTCAAACCTATATCGGGTAAGTAATGCTATCGTGAGAGACAGACGCACGCGCGAGTGAATGGACAACCTCACGCCCTAGTTACCGAGACTCCGATCTCGACTATAGATACCGTAGGCGTGGGCTTGCGAACGACGAGCAATGGGTAGTTCGCCGTTGAACGGTCTAGTAACTAGGGTTGTTACGGATATTTACAACCGCATCTGCAAATGCGGAACATTCGCATCAATTCTGACATCCGCATCAAAATAATGCGTATCTTTAACAGATGCGGATTTATAACTGCGGTAGGTAATGACATGTAAAGAAAGTGGCCGGGGCCAGCAGAGTGGTGCGTAGGGCGCGTGTTTTTGATATCTATATGCTATTTTCGTTCGCTTATGTCAGTAAATAAGTGAACGACAATAGCATATATGTAGGTAGGAACTGCTGACACGTAGGAAAAATTGGTGACAAGATTCTACAGGTATGGTTTTACTTATCGACGTGATTTCCACAGTGAATTCTGTAGTGTTTGTTTGCATTCGGACATACATATTAAGAGCAAATAATAAACTCGCCAGCAATAAAAAGCAGTATCTGAACGCATTTTATATTGGACAAAAATGATCCGGAGAAGTCCAAGTGTAAAATTTGTAATAAAAGTTGCTCTCGTATTTTAAGTTCCTGTTGTATTTTTATTTTTCGTGTACAATAAAGATGTTAACTATCTCGCAGAAGGGAGTAACATCGGAGGGCTTGTTACAGAAATAATGATTTAAATATTGAAAAAACTATAAAAAGAAAATCCTTTTACACAAACACTTTTTGGGCAATAATTGCTTTGTTTTACGATCGCACGTAAATGTCACTTCATAAAAAATAAATATCTTTTGTTAAACAAATGCATTAATAAATTGTCGGAAACAGAAACTTTGTTTTTAATGGGTGATGTGCGAAAAATGATTAATATCAAACGTCCTCATTTCCTTAAATAATTTTCTATTACATGTCAAACGCAGAGTTCAATTTCGATTGAGCAAAGTCGTTTTGTAATATCTTGATGCGCTGTCTACAATACTTATAATTGGGGTATTTTTGATAATAATCCTGAATCCCACACCCGCATCCGCGGATGTGGCTATCTAATAATCCGCATCCGTATCTGCATCCGCGGATGTCGAAACTTTGTCATCCGCAACATCCCTTCTAATAACCATCCGGACCGAGATCGAATCTTTGAAGGCGCTTAGTGTTCCACGCGCGACCCAAACAGATCTTAGCAAAACCATAAAGGCAAAGCAGGGTCGAAACCTTCTAAGGCCTTTGGTCGACTTCTGAAAAGGTTACCCGTGGATCTAGAACGTAATGGGCAACTGAAGGAACATATTTGTGGCTTTAGTCAGTAAAAGTCTGACAAGCCTTTCCGTTCCCTAGAGTGAATGAAGTCATAAAAAAATATCTACCATCTACACGTTTATTAAAATCTAATTGTTTCAGAACTTGCGTATTGTTTTTATTATAATATAATACATACTTATTTCTAGTTCGGAGCGGCCGGTATCGCTAGTGATTTGAATTTCTGTATGTTTTGCTGCGTATATTTTCTTCATGCGTCATTTGGATCTGCAGTCACATATTACATTAGCGGTTCATGTTACACGTACGCAAGTATACAAGGTCTAATGTCGAATGCGTGTCCGTTTAATTAATCCCGAATGAATGTTTTGTTTACATTTCGTTGACAACGTTGACTTTATATTTTCTCATAATTTGTAGCTGTAATCTTCTTTTGAACGTTACAGCAGTGGTTATGCTTATTAAAATAGTTCAAAACTGAAAATGTTTTCAACTATTTTAATAAGTTTTTTCAAACTTTCACATCAACAAAAGTTGGTATAATTGGTATCTAATTAGTCTTTTCAATTAGAAAATAATTTTCTTTGGAGGCAATTAATTTAGCAGAAAATTAAGGTGGTGATAAATTAAGTTATTTTCAGACTTACTTATCTTGAATGATAAATGGAACGACATTGAAAATCTACGTGTAAGGTCGGCCTAGTCTACGACAAAAAAATCTTTCTGAAGGGACTTCCGGGTCTTCAGTATTTTTCCTCGATATTCGTAAATTGATGATAAAGTGAAGGAAATAAGATGCTTTGGCATGTCACCATGAGATAAGGACGTGATTGTGAGTGTATGTGGATGTCGCGGAAATGATTTATTGTGGCCCAATCATCAACGCTTGTATACTCGTACTCGTATTGTGTATGTAAATTTATCGCAAAGGCTGATAAAGTTACACAGGACTTTTTTTTGTTTTTTTAGATAGGAAATTATTTAATGACTTCCACTCTCGGGCGGAGCGCGAGGACGCGTCAGACTTTTACTGACTAAAACTCACTCCTTCTTTGCCTTCGTTCCAGGGCCCAGGGGTTCATTTTCATATAACCCATGGCCTCAGTAGGCTTCGACCCTGCTGAATCCCTTCTTTAATGGGTGGAAATCATCCAATGACTTCTCCCGCACTGGGCGGAGTGGGAGGGCGTGTCAGAGTTTTACTGACTAACACCACACCTGTGTCCTTCAGTTACCCTTTGTATGCTAGGACTACGGGTTTCCTTTTCAGAAATTTTCCACAATCCTAGCTAGCGGGGATCGGCCCTGCTGGGTCCCTTATTTTTTTTTTTTGGTGGGAAATGCATCCAATAACATCTCCGCACCCTTGGGCGGGGCGGCAGACTTTTACTGCCTAAAAACTCACAGCTGGTCCTTCTTTGCATTCGTTCCAAGGTTTCACTTTCACATTCCCCATGGCCCCAGTAGGCTTCGCGGACATCTCCTTGAGGCGCGCGTGAAAAGATACGCGTATATACTGAATATGTTCTTTTCAAAAAGAACTATTGTCCGTTGTCTCTTTACTTATTATTACAAACTATTTTCTATAAAATATGTGTATAAATTGACGAGACTTAAGCATCAAACGTTCGGCGATTCAAGAAGGATTCGAACTTCAATTGTCGAAACTATAGTTTCCCTTAGTGGAACTCCGTGTTATTTTACGCTACGAATAACATAGTCACAAATCTTATCACTAGTCATGTTGAGAGATTAGTCTGTCCTTCAGCTAGATCCCGAAATATTAAAGGATTACGTATTGTGAGAATACGTGCCAGGCAATCCTAACGAATGACCCAGCGTGTGATGATTGATGACTGCAGCTAACCGGTCCTATACTAGCATGTTAAAATGATTGAAACCAAAATAATAACCCACATTGATAAAAAAAAAAAAAAAAAACAGAGGTCAACTGCCTATATGGTATATTGAATTTAAGAAAAATGTCGACTTTGTTAACGTTACTATAGTCTAAAAGCTCTTGAAGTGCCATATTGTATTATCGCCTACCTATTGTACGTGGTGAGCAGAACACCTATTGTGGTGAGCAGTGGTGGCCGAGTGGTAACGGCCCCGACTTACGTTCTTAATTTCAACTCGATACCTCCATGCGTCCCCAAGATAAAGGGACACACAGACAAATAACAAAGTGATCCTATATAAGTTCCATTTTTTTTCTTTTGTGTTATGAACCCTAAAAACTGACTAATATATGCAGTGATGTTGCCTGGTAATTTTCTCATAAGACTGGTGGCATTGCCACGCTGTATGGAAATGCTTATCCTCTGTCCAAGTTAAATGCCGTCCCTTGGGTCACTCTAAGTATCAACAAGGCGTTTAGTTAGGATAAAATTACGTTGATTTGCAAGTGGAAACAAGTTTTGCTATGAAAATATTTTTTTCATAACAAAGAAAGAAAGAAAGAAAAATATTTTATTTGACACATGTACCCCCGATTTCTGATTTAAGTATTTGAAGTTGAGAATTACTCAAACTCTACTTTACCCTATAAACTTGGCATTTAAGTATGGTTTGAGACGTTCTTAACTCAAAATACTCAATTCAGAAACCCGCCTATAGACACAAAACAAGCTTTTATAGCGCGCTCATCAAGACAACCAATTCCAAAAAGCCAATTCCAAAAAGTTCAAACACGATAAGGTTATACTTGCCTTAATTATTGAGTTTCTATATCCATCATCAGAAGCTGGTTATCATCAAGCACCAAAATACTCATCAAGACGAATCACACGAGACCAAACTCGATAGGATTGTGTCGTTTAATTACCGAGTGGCCATCTTCCAGTTCCATCATCAGACCAACTTCATGTCATCATAATATTGCATTATCACGCGATTTACACATGCATGCAAAACTTCAGGTCAATCGGTAACCGGGAAATGGATCAAATCTAATTTGCAAGATTTCATCACAAACATCGTCGGGACAGATGAAACTAATATAAAGCTTGTAATAAAAAAGCGAAAGTGTTGGTTCCACTTGTAGGCCTATTTGTATAAAAAGAATAATAGCCTTTCTGTATGTAGAAATCATACAACTGGGCTAAACGCCCACTGCGTAACCTATCCGGCTGAGTGAATACCTTTTTCATTCGGTTAAAACGTTTTCTACAATTCCCATTAATGGGTCACGTATACCTAATTATATCAAAGTGAAAGTGGTATATTTTCCGCCCATTATCCTCATAATTCTATTGTTGGGTAGAATGTTCAAATTGGAGAAGCTACCCACGTTTGCTGCGGTTCATTTGTTCATTGAATAGTAAAGTATATTGTACCTATTTAACGTCAAACGCTCGTGACAGAGCTAGAGATGATAAATAATTTAATGTGACGTCAGTTCATCGAGGCATGTAAAGGATAATCTCAAAATATTGCTCACTAAGTTAACTATCGGTTCGAGTACTCTAAAGGACAATGGGCTAATTGGTACACCCCTCCAATAGCAATGAGATATATATCGTTAGATAGGTCTTTTTAACTGGAACAACATTTACTATGACAGCTTTGTTGAAATGTTTGTCCGTTCTGAGTTTTAGGTTAAAAACAAAAGTTAGTTTAGGTTAGGTACTAATTGGTACAACCCACCAATACCAAAGACATGTATGTCGTTGGATAGGTCTTTTTAACTGGAACAACATTTACTATTTCAGGTTTGTTGAAAGGTTGGTCCGTTCTGAGTTTTAGGTGAAAAACAAAGGTTAGGTTAGGTTAGATGTTAAAAACAAGGCAATTGGTATACCCCACCAATAGCAAAGACATATATGTCGATGGATTGGTCTTTTTAACAGGAACAACATTTACTATGACAGTTTTGTTGAAAGGTTTGTCCGTTCTGAGTTTTAGGTGAAAAACAAAGGTTAGGTTAGGTTAGATGTTAAAAACAAGGCAATTGGTATACCCCACCAATAGCAAAGACATATAGGTCGATGGATAGGTCTTTTTAACAGGAACAACATTTACTATGACAGCTTTGTTGAAAGGTTTGTCCGTTCTGAGTTTTAGGTTAAAAATAAAAGTTAGGTGAGGTGCTAATTGGTGCATCCCACCAGACATATATGTCGTTAGATAGGTCTTTTTAACTGGAACAACATTTACTATGACAGCTTTGTTGAAATGTTTGTCCGTTCTGAGTTTTAGGTTAAAAACAAAAGTTAGGTTAGGTTAGGTACTAATTGGTACAACCCATCAATAGCAAAGACATATATGTCATTGGATAGGTATTTTTAACTGGAACAACATTTACTATGACAGGTTTGTTGAAAGGTTGGTCCGTTCTGAGTTTTAGATGAAAAACAAAGGTTAGGTTAGGTTAGATGTTAAAAACAAGGTAATTGGTACACCTCACCAATAGCAAAGACATATATGTCGTTGAATAGGTCTTTTTAACTGGAACAACATTTACAATGACAGGTTTGTTGAAAGGTTTGTCCGTTCTGAGTTTTCTGTACCAATTAGCATCTAACCTAACCTAACTTTGTTTTTAACCTAAAACTCAGAACGGACAAACATTTCAACAAAGCTGTAATAGTAAATGTTGTTCCATTTAAAAAGACCTATCCAACGACATATATGTCTTTGCTATTGGTGGATTGTACCAATTAGTACCTAACCTAACCTAACTTTTGTTTTTAACCTAAAACTCAGAACGGACAAACATTTCAACAAAGCTGTCATAGTAAATGTTGTTCCAGTTAAAAAGACGTATCCAACGACATATATGTCTTTGCTATTGGTGGGTTGTACCAATTAGTACCTAACCTAACCTAACTTTTGTTTTTAACCTAAAACTCAGAACGGACAAACATTTCAACAAAGCTGTCATAGTAAATGTTGTTCTAGTTAAAAAGACGTATCCAACGACATATATGTCTTTGCTATTGGTGGGTTGTACCAATTAGTACCTAACCTAACCTAACTTTTGTTTTTAACCTAAAACTCAGAACGGACAAACATTTCAACAAAGCTGTCGTAGTAAATGTTGTTCCAGTTAAAAAGACCTATCTAACGATATATATCTCATTGCTATTGGAGGGGTGTACCAATTAGCCCATTGTCCTTTAGAGTACTCGGATTTTTATAGAAAGGTATAAAAGTATTTTTTTTTATTATATATTATATTTGACTCCTGCTAGGGCTGCTAGGGATTGTTCAAAACAACTGAAGGAGCACAAGTGGGTTTTAGTTATTAAAAACTCACACTCCCTCTCGCCCCCTCCTCAAAAATCTAGAAATTCCAACCTCATCTCATCTAATAACTGTCAAGGTTATGAATAAACCTATTTGCTAAATAAATATTATTTATCAGTACGTACCTAAATAAGATTACCTACTGCCTGCGAAATTCTATATGTATCACCTTTTAAGAAATTGAAATAGACAGAAAAACATCTGCTATATCTACCTAACCAACGGAGAAATTGTCACGACAAATATAAAATGTCACGCCATTTGAAATTGTTATTTGCCTCTGGCATCTCATAAAGCTTAACTTGAATTTCGCAAAGCAATAACCGCTGGCGATAAACAAACTAACCAAACATTGAAAATTCAGCAATTTGAGAACATTTCTTTTTTTTCAGCTGGGTGTTTGGCGATTTCCTGTGCAAGATGTACCAGTTCGTGCACTCGCTGAGCTACACGGCGTCGATATTCATTCTCGTGGTGATATGCACGGAAAGATACTTCGCCATTATACACCCCATCACTTGCAAACAAATCCTCACTTCGACACGGCTTAGGGTAAGATCTTGTATGTCACACTCACAAACTCGCAGACGGTGAACGTGTCGCGAGGGAATGATTTCACTTGAATTGTTTTTCTCAATTCCCCGGAATGCCCGGAAGGATAGGCCGGTATTTTCCGTGAACCTTATGAATTTGAATAGTGTTATTATGGTCGACAAATACCGTCCTTTTCACGTCCCTGTTTTCCATAACGTCGTGATATTGAAATATATTTGTGTATGTCGTAAATTAAAATAAATTATACAGTATTTTGTCTTCAATTCAAAGATCATTTTGTAAGTTAAAGATTGTCTGATTTTAATTTTGCTTCCGTATCTAACTGCGAGAGTAAAAGAGTTGAAGTTGACTACGACATATTAGTTTGTAGAAATGATTATAGTTTCGAGTAGGTAAAGCCTTTGCAGCTGTTAAAGCTATTTTGCGACTAACGCAATGGAGTCCGGCTATCCAGCTAGCTCAAATACTTATAATCCGAACAGCGTTGTAGCGCCACTTTCACGCAAATATGCATATAAATTATCAAGTTCGCCAGATTGCCTTTTCCTAAAATATATGTAGATTCCACGTCAGCTTTAGCACAAATAATACAGTTTAATATTACTAAAAGGCTCTAGTTAGGCGTAGAGTCAAAATATTGTATTAAATTTAGATTCAATTAGAAGTTTTGACAAATAATGACGCAACCCATTTCTGGGACAAAGTTATTATTGTTTAACAGCCTGTTCAAAAATAGCACAGACGAAAACATGGAGTAGGTATCTACAAAATGATGTTTGAAACCATTTTCAGAATTACAAACCCATTAGTTTTAACAATACAACAAAATATTTTTGTGTCTAAAAATATCGTCTGTTTCACAGCAAAGTATAACACAATACATATTGTTGCATTTTCAAAATAAAAAGGGTTTGTTTTTGCGTGTGTTTTAGGCCGTGTTTACGGAGACGCGGCGCGTTGCGCGGCGTGTTGTGCGTTTCGTCGTACATTGCAGCAGCAGGCCGCGTCATCGCTCGCGGAAACACAAACATATGGCAATGTACGACGGACCGCCCGACGCGCCACCCAACGCGCCGCGTCTCCGTAATCGAACACTTAGACGCTTTCTCACCAGGAGCGTGTATTAATAGAGCGGATGGGTTTTTTAGTCAGTAAATGTCTGATACTATATCCCGCTCCATCCAAGGGCTAGAGATGTCATTGGATGATTTTCCCCATCTAAAAAAAAGATACCAGTTTCTTCTAAGTTTTTCCATCGCATACTATTTAAATTTTCAGTATAGTAATAGGTATAAAGCTCAAAATCGAATCTAAAATGTTACTTTTCAATACACTTGCTCAGAAAGTGGCTCTTATTGCACTACACTTAGGTATATACTGGTACCCGTTACCAAACTGTGACATTTTGATTACCATTACGCACTAGTGCTGCAATGTAGCTATAACCTTTTTGTTCAACCTCTTTGTTCGCAAATCAAATTTTGAATACGAAAAAAAATATATTAGGTTATTGCGTTCTTTCAATAGTATAAATTAGTGTCTTATTACTTATTTCATGCAATTTCAACCATTTTAACTTGTAAAAACGATTTATTCAATAACAAAACATTTAATATATAAATGATTCGTTCAAATAAAAGTTGTCTTTCTTTGTGGTATGGCCGCGATGCGCGCGGTATTTGGTGTGATTTTTTCGAGTGAAGTTCATTGACCATATTTATAATTAAATTAAATCAAATACTATAACAAAAATATAAAATGTTATATCCGTATTCTAATGTCACCAAAAATTACATTATTGTAGAAACTTTTCACGCAACAAAACAAACAACGACTTGGCAAGTTGATTAAAAGACTATATAGCCGTAGCCTTCAGCTATGGGTAAATTTATAAAAAAATTATGCACGCCTATGAAAACAGATTTAATTTTTACCCGCCATATTATGAAAAATTTTACTAGAGTCTGTCTAACGAAAGCTTGACCTGAAAAAATGAGGTCAAATCAATAAATATTGAATATACTGTCATACTAGGAGAAAAAAAAAAATTATACTTGAGTATTTTTTTTGTATTTGCGACAATCGTATAATTCTTTTTGACGAACTATATTCCTAATATGAGGAACACAAAATGTTTAGAAATAAATATACTCAACCAATACGCTTTTAACAGCATCACACACTCAGCAATATTCAATTCCCTTACAAAACAAAAAATAGAATCCACACATACTTTCAGTAAGTTAGAGAGATTAGATCCTATGTTTAAAACGCTTAAGGGAGTCAAACAGGGCATCCCGTTGTCCCCAAAGTTATTCACCAATTCTTTCATACATTAGCAGTCGAATGGGAAGAGAAGGCCATTGTCATCGGCGAAGCGAAGTTAAGTAATTTGCGATTCTCTGATAATATTGTCCTGTTCTCTCCTACAGCCACAGGACTAGAGCAAATGCTGGTTGGACTACATATAAATGTGTTGAAGACCAAAATCATTACCAGCAGCTTCAAAAGGAACGTACACGTAGGCGTACAGAATATACAATACTTCTTAAAATATATTATTGTCTACTTGGGCCAAGTAGTCTCTTTCTGGGCCAGGTAAGACAAAGAAATAACGTGTCGAACAGAAAATATCTGAAAAAGTTACTGGTCCATGAACGAGCTGGAAAGACCTCACAGCAGTCTTAACTTCCGCACGACGCAGGTCCTAACGGAACACGGAAAGTTTGCCAAGTTCCTGTTCCGGATTCGTGCGGAGGATTCGCCCGGGTGTCGCCACTGTGCAACGGGAACACCCGGAGGACACGGTGGAGCATACTGTAGAGGTGTGCCCCGCCTGGGCGGAGCATCGCCGTGTCCTCGTGGGGGCAATCGGCGGCAGCGATCTCTCTCGCCGGGCCTTGGTTCAGGCCATGGTCCGGAGCGAGGAGGGATGGCAGGCGGTCGCTTCCTTCTGCGAAGCAGTAATGCTAGCAAAGGAGGAGGCCGACCGCATCAGGCAGAGGCAACGGGGCGCTCGCCCCAGCCGCCGCCGGGATTCCGATCCCGATTTCCGGCCACCGTAGGCGCGGGCTTGCGGACGGCGTGCAATGGGTAGCACGCTGTCCGATCGTCCGGTAACCGGCCGGACCGAGCCCAAGTCGTCGACGGCGCGTTCTGTTCCCGCGCGCCTCAAGGAGCTGTCAGCAAACCGAAGAGGCCCAGCCTGCTAACTGCAGGCAGGCAGGGTTGAAGCCTGCTGGGGTCAAGGGCCGTTTTCTGAGAGGAAGGCTCACTCCCGGCACTATAGGCAACGAAGGAACGGGGTAGGTTTGTAGTCAGTAAGAGTCTGACACTACTTCCCGCTCCGCCCAAGGGCGGGATTTGTCATTGGATGATTTTACCTAACATAAAAAAAAAAAAAACTGGTCCATGAAGGAACTATTTAAGGGCACTTTGCCCATATCACTAAAGAGTAAGCTTATGGACATGTGTAATCTCTTCATTTGACCTATGGTGTATACAGACTTGGTCTTTGACTAACATCAAAAAGTCTAAACTCAAGGTTTGCCAACCGACCTGGATGTCTTTCTTAAGAAATGGAATGTGAGTAAGGGACTGAGACCATTAGAAAGAGTGGATGGATTTTGTATAGCAGTAGAACAATACTGGATAGCTATAATAACCAATACAATACAAAAACGAGTAAAGATTTATTTATTGGTATATTACTATTCTATCAAGAAAGTCACGGGAAAAGGTCTATAATACACAAAATGTTGAATTTTCCTCCTCAAAGTATGCTCTTTCAAGGCTGGAATCGAATCGTCCTCAGCCCGGCTCATATGCGATTAAGTTTTTAGAGAAAAACTAGGTGTTCTGGGGCGGCGACATGTTTCTTACGGATGTGATTGTTTCAAACGATACGGGTCGACGAGTGAGACAGAAAGTTTAGCAGCTATCTCTTTCAAATTCTAAAGAGGATTTTCAGACACTATTTTCTTCGCTTTTGCGATGTTAGCTGCAGTTGATGACGTTGATGATCTATCAGACTGAGTCAAATCTTTCATTACATGAATTCGACCGCTTTTGAACGTATAAAGCACGGTAGTGAAAATATTTCTTCTTAGAGCTTAGTTTTAAGTGTAAAGGTTTTTTCTCCAAATTCCTTAACGATTCAATGTTTTTTTATTTATTTCGCGCAGTCCTTGAATATCTTCAATTTTATTTATAAACATAAGAAAAATTATCATCATATCGTAAAATATATCTAATAGTCAACAATGATCAAGATTATAATGTCATACTAACTTAAAAATCCGAGATAGTATATAAAAATTGTTGTTTTTCTTTGAAAACAACTACTTTCTCTTCTTGTTTTTCTTTAAACTTACTGATCATAGTATTTCACAGCTTTCCTACATAACTTTTTATTGTTTTACCCATGACAAGCAATTTTTTTTTTTAATTAATCTTTGTTACAAAATACTGACAATTGCAATCATAGACTTTGACGTGCTTTTGACGGCAACATTATGTTGCCAATTTAATTTAAAAAAAAAACTCCAGTTCGCGCTTTTGTTAGACAGACTTCTAGTTTTGCAGTTGTAATAATAGTTAGCTAATAGTACATTATAATATAAGTGTGTAATGTTGGAGGTTACCGTCGAGGCGGTATGGCGAGGGTCTTAAGAGAGCCAAAAACGGTAACCGTTCATTACTCACGTGTATCATACGACATTTTTCAATACACTTGTGTAGAAAAATAATTTAGCTAACTGATATTACAACGGTAAAACTAGTAAAATGTTTCATAACATGGCGGTAAAAATTAAGTCTCTTTTCGTAGGCACGCTCTAGGCTATGACTATATGGTCTTTTGATCATATGCCTAGTCATCGTTTGCTTTCTAGTGTGAAAAGTTTTTACGTTAATGTCATTCTTAGTGACAATAGAATATGGATGTAACATTTTGTAATGTTTTTGTAGTATTTGATTTAATTAAATTAATATAATAAGCCACTTTCTGAGCAAGTGTATTAAAAATTATTTTTTCAATATACTTGCTCAGAAAGTGGCTCTTATTGCACTACACTTAGGTATATAATGGCACCTGTTACCAAACTGTGACATTTTGATTACCATTACGCACTAGTGCTGTAATGTAGCTATAACCTTTTTGTTCAACCTCTTTGTTTGCGAAACAAATTTTGAATACGAAAAAATAAAAAATTATTTGTGGTCTATGGCCATCATTTTAAAAAGTGCGCGGTTTTTGGCGTGATTTTTCCAGTGAAGTTCATGGGCTCTGTTAATTAAATTAAATCAAATACTACAAAACATTATAAAATGTTACATCCATATTCTATTATCACTACGAATGACATTAACGTAAAAAAATTTCGCACAAGAAAACAAACGACGACTAGGCAATATAATTAAAAGACATTATAGCCTAAGCCTAGCGCCTATGAATAAAGAATTAATTTTTTACCGCCATGTTATGAACAATTTTACTAGTTTTACTGTTGTAATATCAGTTAGCTAAATTATTTTTTTTCACAAGTGTATTGAAAAACGTCATATGATACTCGTGAGTAATGAATGGTTATCGTTCTTGACTCTCTTAAGACCCTTGCCACGGCTAGGGTCTTAATACCGCCTCGACGGTAACCACTTACATCGCACACTTGAATCACAATGTACTATTACTTGTTATCTGCAATAACAATTGTCGAAAAGTCAACCTAAGGGATTGAATCGGAACGTGACATTTCGGTAGAGCGTGTCAATCCCATAAATGTAGAACTTTTGACGAAGATATTTGCCGATAGAATTTTACCGTCTGCTGCTGTGTTAACCCAAGTTCTTTTTATATGCAGCTGGTGATACTTGGTGTATGGATCACGAGCGCAGCCTACAGCGCGCCCAAGTTCATATGGGTGGAGACCATCACCAACGATCTTGGCGACGGCCACATGGAGACAATATGCATTCCTCATCGGAGGAAGTACAACTCGGAGTTGTTCGACATGGTGAACTTCGGCCTTCTCTACGTCACACCGCTGTGCGTTATGACGGTGAGTCAATTAATATGATAAAATTATTACGTGGGACACTTAGAAACTATTGAGAAACTAAAAATCTAACTTTTATGGATAAAATATTTTTATTGACTATGTTCAAATAACTCTCTACCTTTCTATTATAAACTGTATCGCTTTCAGCAGATTTTTTATTTTAGGGAATAAAAAAAAGTCACACGGTCCCATATCAGGACGGTAAGGAGGATGCCTCAAGACTCTGACAGGTGTGGTGTCCAGGAAGTCCCTCGTTTTGAGCGCTGAGCGCACGGGCGCGTTGTCTTGGTAAAGCAGTACTTCGCGGAGCTCGGTGTTCGGTCACTTGTTGCTCATTGCACATAAAATTTCTGGCAGGCATTTGTGGTATACCATTCGGCGTTGATGCTGCTTTGGTCTCGTAATGGAATTGAAATCAGATACCCCGTTAAACCTACTTCTTGATCGCTTCAATTTCGTAGGCATTGGTTTGTTTTTAAACAGCCAAACTGTCGACTGACGCTTTGTTTCTTTGATTCGTCACCTTTCACAATGTCGTAAACGCGCCGAGTTGAGCTTGCTTCAAATTTTTTAATCATACCACAGCACCACTCCACATGGGCCTGCTTCTGAGCTTAGGTGAGCTTGTGCGGCACCCAGCGGAAAACTATCCTCCTCACGCGAAGGTGATCGCGTAGAATCTTGTGAACGCTTCTCGAACCCATCTGCAGTGTATGTTGAATCTTTTAGTATGTAATTCGCCTGTTTTCTTGAATTAATTTTTTCCGTGACAGCCGTCGTAGGATGACCACTCCTTTGTTCATCTCCCAAAGTAAGACGAATAAGGCGCTTGAACTCGCTATATAGATAGTTGCTTTTGAAGGTCCTTTATCCATAAAAGCAATTTGAAGTCGATCAAATAACTCATCAAGTTTTAGGCCACATTTAAAATTGTTGAAAATCATCGCGCGAAAATGTTTTCGATGCAGATCCATTTTTAAATGAGATACGATAATTTGATTTGGCTCTCGAAAATATGTGGAGGAAAATTCCAAATTCGAACAATGGTATTTTTACTTTTAAATAACCAAAGTATTCAAAATAATTACAAGTGAATACTGAGTGAGTGAATGTAATTACTGTCCATTCCAGGTTGCCTGGAAGAGATCGCAGAGTGCGATAAGGCCGCCCATTGTATATGTGTGTTTTAGTTTTAGTTCCTTGTTTTTGTTTTTGTAATGGTGTAAAATAAAGCATATAATAAATAAATAAATAATAAGTGGCCAGTGCCTTATACATCAAAACTTTGGTATAAGTAGGTACCTATACGGGTCGAAAGATCAGTTATTACAGGAATATTTATTTTCATTAAGGTCACCCTAACGCAAATTTATAATATGATAGCTTTTATTTGAAGGATAAACAAGGCACTTTGATGCAGTTCCGATACAACAACATCAAACTACAATTTAAACATTTAACAAAATAGATATCTGGCTGCTAAAAAATGGCCCTAAATCACACTAAGGTCTTTTATACACAGCATGGGTATCATGAGAGCAGGACGTAAATTGCATATTTAAGAAGAGAGAAAAGGATAGGTAGCTACATTGTATGAATCCGACAGCTGTCACCCGCACCATCCTATAGAAATTGTAGTGTAAACAATGGTCAAATTCTAAACAAACATGGAGAATTTCACACCAATTCGAAATTCGAATGTGTTTAAATCCAGCCAGGTCTATTTTCCTGCCAGCCAGCATGCTTGGAAAGATCCCTTTCAGCATGTAACTTTTACGCTACCTATTGTTCAAATCCCATAAAATCATTATTAAACCTTCAAATGAAAGCATTACCCTGTTATAAATATTAGGATAGAAGTACTATAAAATCATTCATCGTAGTGATATAATTTTGTTATACAAAAACAACTTTTACATTAGGTTTTTAACGTTACGACATCATAACTATTGTTAGTTCATATATCAGAGGGATCGGTAACTGAGCCGCCCCATTTTATTATTTTATTAAAAGTATTTTTATCTTCTTTGCTCGTAATTTATTTTTATGCTGATACTTAGTAGCTAGCTAAACCACATTGTATGTGAAACTTCTAACCAAATAGATTTTTTATTAGTAATAACTGTTAAGTTGTTCTAATAATTAACTTACTAAGGATACAAGAAAATTAAATTAGGTTGAGATAGATCGGAAAATATAACAGCAATGAAAAAGTGCAGTGGAGTGCGGGAATCAGATGCGGGAAGCCACGGCACGTTTACCAATATTCAATTCAATTCAATTCATCTTTATTGTGGATCATAGGAAATTGTACATGATACAGATGGTGTTAATTGAATATTTTACGAACAGCTATGTCCTACCCTTAGGGCGTACAACAAAATGTTAGAACCTATAGTGAGTTTACTTGCTATATTCCACAAAGGAATCTTTGCATCACTACAGTCTCTGGTTTCGTTATGTTCATTCCATTCTACTATTCCTTTTTCATTGCTGACGTCACTGTGTGACGACCGGCGGACGCAAATTGCGACAGATATTGGACACTAGACAGCCTTACAAAGAGACAAAGAGCTTGTCAAGCGAAAATAGCCCCGATACAGCATCTTGCACTAAGCGTTTCATCTTTTATGAAAACTAGACAAATTCGCAGATATTAGTTTCTATATTTAACGTCGTTGGAATTGGATTTATGTCGAAAGTCAAAACTTTTAAAATAAGGCGAGATAGATAACCATTTTCGTACGTGACTTCAGAGGTTGAGAGTCGCGATGCAAATACCTATCTTTTTAGAGTTCACATTTGCAATTTATCCAACATATTAAGGCGGTACTTTGCTCGTGTAGGTTTTATTTATCAAATAAGTTTTAAAGCTCTTTTTTTTTTGTTTAATAATATATTCATTTTTTATATCTAAATAACATCCATTTAGATATAAAAAACGGTCTTCAGTTATAACGCGTCGTTGATTTCGTAATAGTATAAAAAGAATAAATACGAAATCAACGACGCGTTATAACTGAAGACCGTTCTGAGTGTCTGTCTATCTGTACAGCCACCAGCATTTAATCGAGACTTCGTTTGTATTTTACTGTACCGTCAGCTGGTGAATATTTTAATACAGAACGGGATATCCGTAAAGCAGAATTTTAATGATCGTGTGGGCTGTTTACTGTTAACAACTAACAAACTGTGCTGTTTGAGTGATACAGCGTTGCCAAGATCAGCGTCGATCATAGCATTTTGATATCTTAGAAAATAAACATTTTTTCTTGTAACTGTTGCAGCTTCTGTACGTACTGCTATAAATATTTGGTATTTGTAAGCGATTTGCGCTATAACTAAAACGGTCTATTGAATGATTTAAACCTGGGAAATAAAAAGACTTACAACAAGGTTATTTTTTTTAAGGTGGGAAATCATCGAATGACATCTCCCGCCCTTGTGCAGAGCGGGAGAGCGTGTCAGACTTTTACTGACTAAAATCACACCTGTGGCCTTCAGATGCCCTTTACATTATAGGATAACGGGTTTCCCCTTCGGAAAATCCCCGAGGTCCTAGCCAGTGGTCTAGCAGAGTTTCGCCCCTGCGTTGCATCTCCACGCGCAGACCGTGCCTGCGTGCAAGGACTGTTACCTTCAGATCCCACGGTAGCAGGCCAGCAAGAAGGCTCAGAAGACTGAGCCTGGTGGCACAAGGTGGACCGATGACCTGGTGAGGGACGGGGGAATCCAACAGATGTAAGGCGCATATGACCGGTCGTTATGGCGGCATTTGGGGGAGGCCTACATATCCAGGAGTGGACGTTTTTATATAAAATAAAAATGGTAACGGTGAACTGTACGTACTAATAAACACAATTACGATCCTTGATTATGGAAATTGTTTAAGCGGTTTCCAGTACCCTACAAAATTTTCTACAATATTCGAACAACAACAAGAATTCGTTAACGAGAAGACGCAAAAGGTATTACCGAAATTTTGTTGACTTACCTACATGACGCATGGCAGCCAGGCCTAGTTTATAAACCATAAGTAAACCTGTTATTAATTATCCCAAGTAAAGATACCTGGTTGTATCTAACACGAACCAAATTTTAACAAGTTTGCGAGTTTTCCACTCAGCAACATCACCAACTAGCATTACGCGCCCAACTTCGCCGTCAGGTAAACATACTCGTAGAAAGTATAAGCTTTTTCCTCCTCCGTAATAATCTTTATGAACATGAAATCCGTGTATATTACATACGGCCAAAATAACATTGAACGGTAATGTAATAGTAACTTCAGCTTTCAAACGAGTTCTGCTATAATATAATGAGCGAGGCCTTTGACTCGAATGGCGGACTTAAAATTTTACAGCGGTGTGTGTCGCAATTCAGAAAATCTTAAAGTTTGCAAAGGAAAAATACTTTGAAAATAAAAGTGTCAATCTTTGTTGCAAAAATATAAACCTGGCTGTCTAAAGGTAGCCATACACGTTAGGGCGTACCTGACAGGTTTGCCTGTACAGTTGAGTTTTACCGGTAAACTGGAGCCTGCAGCTGTGCAGGTCTCCACACAAGCTTACCTGACAGGTATAACTGTGCGGGCAAACCTGTCAGGTATACCCTAAAGTGTATGGCTATGGCTACCTTACGGACCTTACTATCTACGTATGAATATTGATAATATAATTAATGTTGTGTTAGATTGACCAGTTACTCTAAATCTGTCTCATTTCCGATTTTTTTCATATGGTTTCTTTGAGCCAGAGTGTCTCTCATGACAAAAATAAGAGCCCCTAGCCCCCCCCCCCCCCCCCCCCCAGTCCCCGTAGGGCCTAAGGGCCCTAGAGTCCTAGGGCTCTTAGGGCCCTGTATGTGCCCTGGTTTTTATGTTATAAATTAAATTAAACTAGTATAACTGGCCAACGTTGTTCTGCCATATAAATTATTAAAGAAAAAAATAGGAGGTAGGGTCCTCCCTACCTCCTTCTGCCTCCTGGTAGGAGGGTAAAAAATAGCCAAGAAACTATTCTCAGAGAATTGACACAATTTTTTTTTATAAAAGTTGGTCAAACCATTTCCTTACCCCCCTACCAATAAACTACTATGATTAATACTGTACAATAGACTAGTTCGGGGATATCGCTAACAAACACTCTGAGTCTGTGACACAAGATTTTTATATAAATATTAAACTAGAGGTTACCAGACGTGTGGACATTTTGTTTATGTTGGAAAAAAATGATCTGTTGGAATTGATTGAAATAGCGGTGAAAAACCATCTTCGGATTTTTGCCGTTAATGAAACCAGATTGAGGCTTTTGGTTTTACATTCTATGACGAATATAGTTGGACATAGGTACGTAAACTTTGTTTGTGTGTTATATACCCATGTTTATTTGTGTGTTGGTATTAGGAGTACAATAAAGTATAATGATATTGAATACTTCCTGGTTTTTGCTCAGCTAAATCTGATTGCGCCAAAGAAGTTATTGACGCGTCACAAACGAAACAGATATACGGTGTGGAGATATCGCCGCGGAGCCGCACCATAGACATATGTGTTCAGGCCGTTAAGTTGTTAGAAATTCATACAACCAATCAGAGCAGAGGTAGTTTCGGGGAGGCAAAAGTCTCCCTAAAAGAAAGGAAATTGGGCAAAAGGCCCAGTGGTGGGAAAGTATAGGCTAATAATTGGAATCATAGTAATGTAGGTATGTTCGACAATAAATTTAATTAATTGTACAATATTTTTCGTTTTAGAAACTAAATATTAGTTTCTAAAATTAATTAATATAAGCAATTTGAGGGATAATTAATTTTGTTAAAAAAAATAGACGGAGACTGTCGATGATAGGGTTGTAATGAAATTTCATAAACGTCGAGCGGGTGATATCAAAATATCGGGAAAAAACCAAGATGAGTTTGAACAAACTTGTTTCTAATAAAAAGTTGTTTAGACTAGGATAATTATGCTGTGCTGATCGCGAAGGGTTTCACTAGCATAATGCTGTATATCATCAACCGCAAAAGTTTTATACACAAGTTTGGAAAGGGTCGTTTTTTAAGTTTCCACAAACCGTATTAAATTAGCATCATGCATGGTATCTGGTAACTAGGTACATTGGTGCGGTAATAAATTTTGCTGACTTCGATCATTAATTTATTTTCAATACACTTACTCGAAAAGCCGCTCTTATCCCACCGCTTTTAGGCACTTTTTCCACACTAGTGCAGAAAAATGCGCGTGCTCGCCCCCGCTACAATTTTATTATAATAATTTTGTTTATCGTATCTGGCTGGGCGCGCGTCGACACTCACGAGGCGCGGTTCACCCCTACAAGTCGTAAATTAACTATTCGCGCGCATTCCACTTCCTTCGTTGACAAAACATTCACGATTCAAGCTGCACGTTTGTGGAATGCGTTGCCTATTTAAGTGAGACGTGCTCAAACGCTTCCAAAGTTTAAAAAATTGGTGAAGGAACATTACCTTTCACTTTGATTTTTCTTCTCCTAACTCAATTATATATTTTTGATATTCATTAGTACATTATTTGGTATTGTATGTATGTATTCGGATTATTATGTCTTATTAGTATTATTTCTGATGTTTGTACACTGACAACCCTAAATCTATTTCCTTTTACTCAGTCCATCCAAAGGTTGTCTGTAAGAAATTGCCCTGTGTCATAAGACCGCACGCAATAAGGGTACGACCCATTGTACCCTTATTTATAGTAATGTTTGTTTATGAAGTGTACAATAAAGAATATACATATATATATAAGTATATAGAAAAACGTCGTTTAAGACAAGTGCTTTGTCACTGCAGCCCTCGGCTCCACAACACACGCCTACGGCACGTGCGAATTCTGCCTCAGTCGCATGCAGTGAAAAACTTTCTGCACTTGTATCTAAATGTACTATTTATCATCTCCGCAACAATAATGGACTCAGATTTACAATGTTGTCAGTGGAAATAGTATTTATATATTTCAAACGACGTTTTTCAATACAAAGACACAAATAGACGGGATTTGACGCCATAAATATAAAAAAATTGTGGAGGGACTGAGCACGCGTACATTTCCGCACTAGTGTGAAACACAGTGAATTGTATGTCTAAAGGCGGTAGGGATAAGAACGGTTTTCGTTGTACTGAATAAATACTACATAAATATAATACAAAATACTTTTATAATGAACTGGTTTTTTGAATTCATATCCACAGATATATGTGTCAAGCTAAGTCAGGTGTCTCACTTTATCATATATGTTACAGACAAGGGTCACGGTTAAGTATGAAATCGTCAAGCCGCCTTGAGCGTAGTGATTAATGAAAGTAATAACTTTCCCTGTTTGAGGAGAAACCTGGGGATCTTCAAATAATTTCTACTCAAAGTGGAGCAAGGAATTATTAGTTTTTTACTGACCGAAACCCACTCGTGTTTCTTTAACAATTAAAAATATATACAAAGCCAGAAATCTTCTAAAGAACCTCAAAATAATACTAAAAATGTGCTCCCGCCCCGGTTGACCAACCCTGTCACACCCGGTAGCAACCTTGCTCCAGTGAAGTCTTCGCCTTCAAGCCGGAGTGGGAAGGTTTTCCCACTGCGGCTTCAGGACTCAACATTGCAAAGACTAACTTTACCAACGCTCGCAAAAAAGCGACAGACATAAAGATAAAAAAAACCGGGCAAGTGCGTGTTGGACTCGCACACTGAGGGTTCCGTTCCGTACAAACTTGGTAAATTGCGGTTTACGATTTATGACGTATTAAAAAAAATCTACCTACTAGATCTCGTTCAAACCAATTTTCGGTGGAAGTTTGCATGGTAATGTACATCATATATTTTTTTTTTATTTTTATCATTCTCTTATTTTAGAAGTTAAAGGGTGGGGGACATTTTACCACTTTGGAAGTTTCTCTCGCGCAAACTATTCAGTTTAGAAAAAAATGATATAAGAAACCAAAGCGAAGCGGAAGCGCGGGCCCGCGAGAGGTGGAAGGCGTGGAGGGAGGCCTTTGCCCAGGAGTGGGACAGAACAGGCTAATCACAGGCTAATCTTGCACGGTTTTCCTGGGGATCACGCTTGACTCGAGGCTACAATGGGGTCCTCATTTAACATCTCTGGCAGGTCGGCTTAGTTCAGCAGCATATGCCGTTAGAAAAATCCGTCAATTTACAGATGTAGATACTGCGAGACTAGTGTATTTTAGTTACTTCCATAGCATAATGTCTTACGGTATATTACTATGGGGACGGGCTGCAGACATGGAGTCTATTTTTATTCTGCAGAAAAGAGCTATCAGAGCCATATATAATCTTCGCAGGCGCGATTCTCTTAGAGAACTATTTAAGGAAATAAACATCATGACGGTCCCTTGTCAATACATTTATGAAAACATTATGTATGTTCGGAAAAATATTCATCTTTTTACTAAGATAAGTGACAGGCACAATTTTAATACTAGGAATAGGAACCAATTAGATCAACCTCGATTCAGATTGGCTAAAGTACAAAGTTCTTTTATGGGGTACTGTGTAAAATTTTATAATAAAATACCACTTGAGATTCTCCATCTCAATGAGTCAAAATTTAAAACATGCATTAAACGCACGCTATGTAGACAAGCATATTATAGATTGGATGATTACATCCTTGATAAAAATGCTTGGCTAAATGCCGGTCCTGCTCCACAGCCACAGCCACATTTGCCTACAAATTAGTTCTACATTTTATTTTATGTATTTTATTACTTTTTAATAATGGAGGAGATGCTGGGACCCTTTTTGTATCGTGGTTTTCAAAATGTTATAATGTCTTTCTTTTTCAATATAATATATATATATATTATAATTGATTAGTTTATTTTAATGGAGCTTGTGATCAATTATTACTTTTTGTAATTGGGAACAATAAAATTGTATAATGTAGAAGCACTTTTTTTTCTAATTTGTGAATGTGAAGTACCATGGAGCATTTTTATTTTATTAGATAACAACTTGTTTGACGTTATGAGCATGGCAGTTGAGAGTTTGTCATGCTCACTCAAATGTTTCACTGATGGTGGCACGTGTTATTGGGTCATTCGGTTCCCTTCAAAATGGTTGAGCTGAGTGGGGCTGAGGCACGCGTCATGCTCGTGAACGGGCGCCGTCAGTTGGGACTGGTCATCTCTTAGCTGCCAGTGGCTTAATTCAATTACTATTTTTTTATTAGTTTATTGTATTTTTTTCATTATTTGTGGTTTCATTGCGTTTTAATTTTTTTTTTTTTCTTCATTGTGCTCACATAATAGAAGCGACAATAAATTTGTAACCAAGATTATGTAACTCATAATATGATTTAAAAGAGTGTCCATGGAGTTTCTTGCACGTTCTTCTCCATAGAGATCTACGCTTTGGAACGTGCAATTTAGCTTCACTTTTTTTTTTGGACTGACCGACATTTTGACAATTCAAAAGTGCCTGTAATTGGTCTATTTGAAATAAACTATTCTGATTCTGATTCTGATTCTGATTCTAATAAAAAAAAAATAAACCAAATAATATCATTTTTGAAGACCTATCCATAGATTGATAACATATCTATTATATGGGTTTGATGAAAAAAAATTTGAGTTACAGTTCTAAGGTTAACGCCAAATTCTTTTTTTTTGTATGAAAATCTTAATACGGTTAAATTTCCCGCCCCACCCATGGGCGGGATTTGTCATTGGTATGATTTTACCAACAAAAAAAAAAGGTACAGTTCTTATAGTTTCGGAAAATAGTGGCTGTGACATACGGACGGACAGACAGACAGACAGACATGACGAATCCATAAGGGTTCCATTTTTTGCCATTTGGCTACTTCCCTAAAAAGATGACATGGCAGTTTCTCAAAAGAAAATATTTGAGACAAGTAAAAGCTGCTACCCTTTGCGTTCCAAGGCTTTTTTTAGGTGGGAAATCATCCAATGGCTTCTCCCGCTCTGGGCGGTGCGCGAGGGCATGTCAGACTTTTACTAACTAAAACCTTCTCCTGTTCCCTCTTTGACTTCGTTCCAGGGCGATCGATCCCCAGCCTGCCTGAATTGAACTTGTGCGCATTAATCAAATAATTTAATTTGATTTGAAAAAGAAAAAAATTATTGATAGTACAAATCAGAAGTAGGTATATGAGGGTTATCCTTGCACACAGGCTGCTGTTATTACTTCTTCCATCAAGGTGATCCATTCGCGACTGAGATGCTCTATATATTATACCTATACGTATTAAAAATAAATGTATTTGTCTATTCATCCGTGCTTCCGCAATATACGATATAAACTGCCGATACTGGCATTTGTTCCTGCCGGATATCTCTGGCCACGTTTCTATTCAGCCATTGTTCGAAATAATGAATTCAGCAAGTGAAGACTTTCTGTTTTCACAGCGAATCTAGATAATCCTTTAGCTGAGTTAACTAATATCACCGAAGTCGTATGAAATAAATTGCTGTTTTCTCTTGAAACTGTGATGTAATCGCGAAACTTATTTTAGTTGTGAAACAATTTGAATTGCTATGATTATTGTTTTGAGAACTTCAATTTACGTGTCAAGTCTAGAAATGAGCCAGTTCGTTTTTGAAATCTACGTAAACACAAAGTTGCTTGGGTGACTTATTGTGAAAACTTCAGAAATTACGGTAGGTATCTTTGTAAAATTTGGCAGATTTGAAATAAAGTTCTCGTTCGTACTCGTTCGTTCGTTGGTGCCAATGTTAGCGGCAGGCACACACTGCCGACTCTCTTTAAAAGTTTCTGTTTACACAATCAATCGGTGGAGACCCGAGATAGGTCCATTTACACACAAGTTTCCCTGTGACACAAGTACCACCGACCTTTCATTCCCAGTATTCCTAGAATTTTATTCGCCGGGTTCAATATCCATCAAATCAATCTCGATAGTAGTTTCATGATTACTTTTTCGACATATTTCGGACCTCGACTGAGTTTGTTACTAAGAACGCCTTTACTAAGAAACAATTAAGATCAAGAAAAAAAAAACTAGGATCAAGTATGTACTACAAAACTTCTTTCGTCAGTAGCTCTTTAGAGGGTATAGAACTGGTGCATGATTATTTATAGGAAATAAACACTAATTCGAGTTTACGAATAAGACGATTGTTAGACGAGATTAGGACGATAGTCAAGCCAATACGCCATGTAACCTATACTATTTTTACCTTGTAGTTTTATGTGAGTTACATATAGGTTATTAGATTTTCTACTTCCATGCGAAGTCGCTGGCTAGCTAGCTAGTTTTATATAAAACTAGCTTCTGCCAGAGCTTCGCCTGCGTGAAAGTTGGTTTAACTCCTTAGGTGGTTTTTTTATGGTAGCAAAAATCATCCAATGACAAATCCCGCCCTTGGGTGGGGCGGAAAATAGTGTCAGACTCTTACTAACTAAAAACCTATCCTGTTCCATTCATTGCCTTTCAGAATCAGAATCAGAATAGTTTATTTCAAATAGACCAATTACAGGCACTTTTGAATTGTCAAAATGTCGGTCAGTCCAAAAAAAGTGAAGCTAAATTGCACGTTCCAAAGCGTAGATCTCTATGGAGAAGAACGTGCAAGAAACTCATAAAAATATAGTAATTGAATTAAGCCACTGGCAGCTATGCTTTGTCCCAGGGCCCCGGATAACATTTTCACATAACCTTTGGCCCAAGTAGGCTTTGGCCCTGCTGGGCCCCTACAGTTTGCTGACAACTCCTTGAGGCGCGCGGGAACAGTGCGCGCCGTAGACGACTTGAGCTCGGACCGGTCTGCTACCGGACGGACGGACAGCGAGCTACCCATTGCCCGCCATCCGAACTCCTTATGGGTGGAGTTTCGTAAAATCCATTTTTAATGGGCGTCTACACCCTATACGGAACCTTAAAGCCAAATTTTAAGTTTGTAGGTGTTGTAGTTTCTGAGATTTCGTGATTAATCAGTGAGTTGTATTTCACTTTTATATATATATAGATATTGATAGGAATAAATCTCGTTAAACCTTTCACTCAATACTCTATAAATGTGAGGCAACTAGGTTGGCTCTGCTTATATTTATACCTTAACTATGAAGGGTTCGTTCATCTTGCCAAGTTACAGAGCTGAAATAATTACATTGATTGATGTCTGATGCGGTTACTTCAAAGTAAACCAAACCATGTTGTACCGCCAAACCGTGAACGTGTACACAAAGTCTGGAAGAGAGTGGGTAATAATGCAAACAGTATTGTACATACAAAGCTTTTAGGCCTGAATACAAGACTGCTGTACAGCCATGAATTTCGTTTTACAGTTAAAAACTGACAGATTTGATCCTTATATTGACCTGGGCCTCTGCTATTACAATAGTGTCAGAATCGTGTATCATTGATTTAATTATGGTCGATTTTGACAAGTTTGGTAATCTACTAATATAATGGCGTCACTATGACTTTCCAACAGTCAATCACTGACACACCGTTGAAAGAAACGGTAATCTCGTACATGACCAATGAATTTCTGACTAATGGGGTAATCTGCAAAAATTTTGTCAGTTCCTTTGATTAGTGACTTACCATTAGATTTGTCTGAATACGACAAAGTCATTCTACCACCATTCTTTTACGATACCAATAACCGATCAATGATCGACCATTGTGATTTAGCAGATTAAGAACTTTTACCAAAATGACAATGGGATTGTGTTGGAATGTCGAATTTACGAAAATAGCAGACTTGGGCCTCCTGGTTTAATATCTAGATTCATGAATAAACCAGTTCTAGACAACGGACCTCTGGTCTTTATAATAAAAATATCCAAAATCGTGCAAAAAGATTTTATTAAAAAAATTCTGAACATAAAAATGGTTAGATTCGATGCTATTACTGTTACTAAACTATTTTTATTTAGATTTGAAATTTGCTGTAGACATAAGGGTTTTCTAAGGATATTTTTCCGTTATAATATATAATATTATTACATTATCAACAACTTATTCAAACACAAGCAACCAACATTCTATTCCATTCTATTCTTGTAATCGCTTTTATTTTATTTGTTATTCTGACAAACCAACATATCAGAACA
Organism: Leucania comma; assembly: GCA_958295575.1. Taxonomy (NCBI): domain Eukaryota; kingdom Metazoa; phylum Arthropoda; class Insecta; order Lepidoptera; family Noctuidae; genus Leucania; species Leucania comma. The sequence goes on from OY282468.1 coordinate 14,316,696, forward strand.
CTGGATAAAGTAGAGTACACGTAGATGGGATTATTTCCACAATGCGAGAGGTCGTTAGGTACCTGATAGAGCTGGATTATACTTTTTCTCAGTATTATGAGTATTAAGTATTTATGCGGGTAGTCTAATAATAAAAATGAGCTAAGAGTAGATCAATGAAAGAAGAACAAACAAACTAAGCTTTTAAAGTTTTAGAGGATTTTTATGAGTATCAGACTTTTTTTCATTTGTATTTCTAATTAAGGGTATTTAGAGATTGCCACATTTTCGCGCTTTATGTTGGACTGAGGCACTCCGAATATTTGTGATATTAGAAATGGGTGTTATAAAAGGCGTGTACTGAATTTTTGCTGTGCTGGAAGTACCTTTAGGTAAATTCAAATGAAAGAACCCGGTCGGTGTGCTATACTTAGTAAATTCATGTGACAGCGGAAATGAGGGGGAACAAAAAGTGTACGTCAAAGCCACCATTAAAGAGTTATGGCAGATTCTCGAACTTTTGCTGGTATATTCTTTTTTTAGCGTCAAGTGATGAAAGATATTAAAAAAGTATATAAATTTCCAAACAATTTTGTCTCAGATATTACTATTAATAGACTCCGTGTATTAAAAATATTCCGGTTTAAAGTTGATGAAATTACGTAGATATAATTATATCAAAAAAACCTACGTACCTCCTTATGAATTTTAACGAAGGACATTGTTGACATTGTTTTGAACGAACGACAAGTTAACATGTCATAATGTCATGTTTTCTTTTTCTGTAAGTCATTAAGTTGGTTGGCTGTTCAAATGTCTTAATGCCATGCTTTTTTCTGGTGATGTGATTGGACTACAATGTCATATTGTGTCATTATAACCATTATATTCTAAGCACAAACAGTTATTTTATTTTTATGTTTATTATCTAATGCGGGTTAATGTATTTCTTAAGTATTTATTTTCAAGACATATATAGGCATGTTATGTTACTTGACCAAGATTTATATTACTGGCAACATTAAGAGCTCAATTTTGCCAAAAGTCATGAAGTCAAGCCGGCAAAAAAAAACTAAGCCATGATTATTTATAAACTATCGTAAAATATCTAGTCAATCCAATTTCCAATTATTTATTTATTTAACACAGCTTGGGCAGCAACAGCAGCTTGCTTGGTCAGCTTGGATGACGATTTTTTGCTATTCTTAGACTGGCCATTAGTTTAATTTGATAAAACTTAGTCAATTATTTCGCTAGTATAAAACATGGTAACATATGTAGATACTTAATAATTCCATCAACAATTTCCTCGCCGTGGTTCTTTGCTTCTATTTCCGTGCTTAAAGTCCTCAATGGATTCGCAAAGAAAAAGAGATTAGCACTATGCGAGTATATTACAGACAAATCAATAAGATTTAGCAAACAAAATCACATAAATACACATTGGGGAGAGAACCCCAAAACAAACATTGCTCTATTGGTATATCGAACATAAATGTGAAGGCATTTCCGTTTATCAATATGTTAAAAAAAATAGGTACAACAATATATTAATATTACGTTCCTAATACCTTTCTACTTGCCAAGCACTTCAGGATATTTTTCCCTCTTGTTGCCACGTCACTTCGTGCTGGCGACCGTTTTTGGGGGACCCATTTGTTGAGTGTGTGAGTCCCCCCCGCCTTCTTTATCGATGTAGGTCGACATAGTCTTTGGCAACCAATTCACGTAAGTATCAAAAATCCATAGCCTTTGTTTTCCATGTGGTGCAATAGTTTCCCTCCAACAGGGGCGGAGGTTGTCCTTGGGTACATGAGTACCGCTGGTTACCACCACTTTCCATGAAAAGTGTCTAAAGAGCTTCTGCGAGTGTGGCTTCGGCCCCTAGTACGCCTTCCAAAGATCCAGGACCCCAGGGTCCTGAGATGAACAAAACTAGCTATACATAATATGCCAACCTTAAGCACGAAGGTACTCAGGTGAAGTAATAATATTTATATGTTTTAGCTTCGTTGTACTATACAATGGTGTGCTTACTTGGAGTAACTAATAGTAGATTGTATTATAAGGGAGCAAAATGATATTTTCACGGCGAGGGCCCCCTTTTGAATCCAGGGCGAAGTGAGGGATTTTCTTTAGTAGAATCTTGAACGTAGCGAGGGATTCAAAGCACGTCGCCAAAAATATATTTGTGCCTGATTGATACACTCTACTTTTCAACATCACATTTCTTGCGTCAGTTCTAATACTTTCAGGAGTTAATTCTATACTTTCACTGTCACTTGAAGAACCTTTTTTCAAAATAAAACCATGAATTTATAACAATACGTGAAAATTGACGAAAACGCAGGCTATAGTTCGCGAGTTTTTACTTTGATTTCTTTTCTTTATTTAGCTGGCGCGGCGGTTAGACTATGGGCCGTCGTACCAGCCAGTCTTATTTGCGTTCGATTTCTTTGGCGCTAAACACTAAGATGTTCAAAATTCAAAAAGTGTGCGGTTAACCTAACCAGAGGATTAAAAACTCCCCGATAAAAGTTTCTTATAGAAAACACCACCTTTGGGTGCATTTAAAGGCGAACCAAGTCGTCCTTTTCGAACAGGTGGGATGAAAAAGATTTTAAATCTAATATTTAGGTAGGAATTTTTTAACTTTGTTTTATGAGTGATTTATATTTTAGTAGTACGAGTATAGTATAGAGCTTTAAATCATGTTATGCTTAAATTCTTGTCTAAAAAGGATTAGGCTGATTGCCGCAACCATCTGATGCCACTTAAACCAAATTTTTGTTTTTCCCAAATTGTTTAACAATCATCCAGAGAAAAATCTTTTAGGAGTAGAGAAAAAACATTCTTCTAGATACGAACATTAAAATAATTCTCGAAGATACATAAAAGTATTTTAATAAAAAAGTTGTTAGTGTAGACTTTTCGATACGCATTTTGTTTCGACCACAGCCGCTCGAAAAACTCCCAGAAAAGTTAACCAAATTATCATTTCATACATTATTTACATAAATTCACGACGTTTTGCGAAGTATTATACCTTTTTAACCGACTCCGAAAAGGAAGAGATTTATGTTCGGCTGTATGTATTTTTTTTTATGTATGTTCGCCGATATCTCGGCCAATTGTGGGTTGATTTTGAAAATTTAAGTTTTGATTGAAAGATTGCCCCGAATTGGTCCCATAGAAATATTGTTTTGATCTGATGATGGACTTCGAAACTATGGAAAGGGATTCTAAAAAAACAATATAGTAGAACTGCCGCAACAAGTAAAATTGCTTTATTTATACATGTAGTCGGTGACTGACTGAAGGAAGAAGGGGTAAAATTGTCATGATGATTAGGTGATGGAGCCGAATGGCAGAAGGTATCTATTTAAGTTTGGCTGAGTTTGACACCTAAAAAGAGTGAAATAAAAAACATTTTACAAAAAAAAAAAATACAACCGATTTCAATGTAAAAAAAAACACAATAAAGTGCAAAATAACTTTAATTTCGGAAGTCGGTGTTTCTATAATAGTTTGGTATCGTCGTTATTTAAGTTATTTTGCACTTTTTGTGTTTTTTTTTTTCACATTGAAGTCGGTTGTACCTTTTTTTTATTTTAGTTATTCTGTACAACATTCTGTGATTCCATGTGTCCGTGGCATCACTGCAGGGCTAGTTGCACTAGCTAGCGCAACGTACTTTTCATTTCGCTTCACTGTGGTCCTGAATATAATGTTTTATTCAGGCCATAGGCCACAGTATGAAAAGAACCTCGTACTACCTTTGTAGGTAGGTCAACCTATCTGCAAGTGGGCAAACTTTGTGATGCAGCTTTCTAAGGGGAATCATCTAATGACTTCTACCGCTCTAAGTAGAGTGAGAGACCAGACTTTTGCTGACTAAAACCACACATATGTTCCTTCTTTGTAATTTGCGTTCCAGGATCACGATTTTTCCTTTCGGAGTTCAACCCTTGGCCACAGTCAGTTTCGGCTCTGCTGGCCCCCTACGGTTTTGCTGAAATCTTTTCAAGGCGCTCATAGAGCACTACGCGCCGTCGATTTGTGCTAACCCTGGAAGCTGAGTTAACCATTTCTCGTCGTCCGCAAGTCCGTGCATACCGTGGCTGGCAGTCGGGATCTACCCAAGCGGGGCACACCTCCATCGTATGCTTCACTGTGTACACAGTGAAGTGGCACAATGGTAAAACCCAGGCGTTTCTTCCGTGAAAATCTGGTGCAGGAACCTCCCGGAAGGTGAGGGCGTCTTGACGCCTCTCTAGTCACTCCTCGAAGAGGGGACTTACTGCCATGATTATGGCGTGCTCAAACACACCTTCCTTATCAAAATTATGCTAGAAAGTAACTTTTAATCAATTACAGCTCTACCATATAGATTAGCAAATTATCGGTTTTACTTTACTTATTAGTTATTTTTATCCATATATATATATAAACAGAAAACAATAATAATGTAAAATCGCGTATAAAAAGAGCGCATCAAAAAATTTATCCACTTTTACCGATCGGAAAAGTGCCCAAAACCCTGGCAGCATCGCCACATTGAATAGCAATACTAATTCGTTAGCTAAAGAAAAGACCAGCCCTCTTAAAACGTGAAAAGTTGTATACTAGTTTATTAATATCCCAAAAAACTCAATGAGCGCTCGGACTCCATGGCCTTAGTGTTTAAAAAACAAACGTTTGAGCCGTTTGGTTTTACTTACACACTTAAAAAAAAAGTTTTGCTGGCCATTGACCCGATAATACTGTAATCATATTATCGTATCATATCACGTCAGAAATGTTCCTATAATCTTCTTAATGGTCGTAACAAAGGTTTGTAAATACCGCGCTAATCGCGATGATTGACAGACAAATTAGCCGCTACATAGATTAAGTACAATATATTAACAGATAGGGGACCGGATATCCATACTCTTGAAATATTTTATTAATTTTTTCACGCCTATTTAACACAAATAAAGGTTCTCGCAAAATACGACACCGATGCGATGACGCTTTGCCATAGAAATTATTTAAAAAAATCTTTCCAGATAGAAAAAAAATGTCTCGAAGAGCTGTCCGCAAAATTTATGGGAACCGCTAGGTCCAAGGCCTGTCAAGGTTACGGGATGGCTCAAAAGAGTTACCGCTGTCCAGAAACCTAAAATGCATCTGAAGAAACAAAGTAGGCATTCAGTCAGTAGAAAATCTAATACTTCCTCTCGTTTCAGCGAGAGCGGGACAAGTTAGTTCATGATTTCCCAATTTTTATGAAAGAGCGTCGTCGCGCATTTTTGGAGCACTATACCCATCGGGGACACGCACGATACCTATGCCAGTCAATCTTGCAATGATGTTGAACACTATTGTGTTTTAGTCTGCCTGTCACCGAAATGTCTGTCCATTGTCTCCTGATGGCATACAGTGTAGGATAATGTAAATAAAATAAGGAACGAGAAAAGCTGAACTACCCCTACCGCTATACAAGTAGAACAAGGAAGAATTTTCGCTTGGAGATTGACAGAATCAGTTTTATGCCAAATAGTCTCTTTTCCTTATTCTTGAGACACGCGTGATCCCATTCATGTTTGACACGTGTAGAATCGTGAGAGGACAAGTGCCTAAAATACATTTATATGGTATTTCTGGTAAATTAAATCTATAAATACCTATTACGTCTTAAATATCTACTATAGTCTTAGAAAAATACGAGTCCATTAAAAGATGTTTTAGTCGTTAGATTTACTTTGTCTAAAGCCCCAAGATTAGTTCATAACATCGTAATTAAGGCGCTCAATCTTAATTTAATACCAACATCTATTTCAGGATGGTCGAGTTTTCTAATTACATACCATATTAACGGTTGAAGAGGGATACCTATTACCTAAGTACTGTTGGGATTGGAGATAATAGAATGGTTTATTCGCATGTTAGTGTAGGATTTATTGTATAAATTATTTTACACTAACACTTTGTCAGCGACTTTGTTTGCAAAAACAGTTTTTATAAAAACTTTTAACACTCCTTAAGCCATATTTTGAGGGTAGTTTACAAAAACTAATAGTGCCAGGCTTTAAATTTTAATTAGAGTTTGTGCAAAGTTTCGAGTTTATTAACCCTAGGAATAAGACTCTAGAAGAGGAACACCATACAACCTTTAACACCCCTAAACCGTTTAATAGGGGTAGTTTCAAAAAAACGAATAATGAAAACATTTTTTATTTACAATTTATGCTAAGTTTCAATCATATTGGCCCAGGAAATAATTTCCCCTATTGCACAAACTTAAATTTTGCAAAACCCCATATTAGTGCTCCGCCTACATTAAAAAACCGGCCAAGTGCGAGTCGGAATCGCGAAAGAAGGGTTCTTTCTGTACCATTGACTAGAAAAGATTACTTTTATTGTATGAGAGCTTCACCCCAAATATTTTTGTAAATTTTTATTTGATTATTCATTATTAAATATATTTCAAGTGTCTACCTGATACTATTTATTGATATCGAGCAAAAATAGGCAAAAAATGGGGTTTTTTGTATGTTATTTGTTTTTAGTATTCGCTGTTTTAGCAGCAACAGAAATACATTTTTTTGTGAAATTTTCAACTGTCTAGCTATCGCGGTTCTTGAGATACAGCCTGGTGACAGACAGACGGACAGACAGCGAAGTCTTAGCGATAGGGTCCCGTTTTTACCCTTTAAGTACGGAACCCTAAGTACATTACCCTTAAGTACATTCCTAGACCCACTAGTTTCGGCTGTGTCAGTCAGTTCCTCCTTTTATATACTCGTATAAATACATTATGATAACAAAACACTTGCGCCTTCCGCCCTAACAACCTTCCTAAATCAGAATTAGTGTTTGTCTTATTTATATTACGCCATTAGTACTGACCTTTCTAACGAGGTGCCGTTGAAAGACGCTCTCTACAGTAGGTAAATGTATTTATATTTGTACGTGCAGGTACGCTTGGTAAACATTCCATTCATACATCACCAATTGGTATGTGTTAGAACTTTGATCTTTTAACATATGTTTGTTCAGCCGATAGGATACACATTAATTCTTTTCACGTGGTATCGACGGCATACAGAGTAAAAATAGTTTCATCGGCCGTAAACAGAACTATTTTGTCTAGTGGAAAAACAGTTTTATCAATGGATTTTTCGTTTCTTTACCCATCTCTAAGAAATAATGCAGATTAGGAAATATTTTCATTTATACAGTTCAGCAAGGAGATGGCAGCAAGTCGTAGGGGCCCAGCAGGGTCAAAGCTTACTGGGACCATGGGTTTGGGTGTTAGTCAGTAAAAGTCTGACACGTCCTCCTGTCTTGTCCTGGATACAGCGTGAAGTACTTCGGTAACCTAGGTAACCTCCATGAAATGGTCAGTGACACCAAGGCCCTGCTGGCCTTTCTTGAGGAGCTGGGGTTGATAGAATAACACATTTGTCCCATCCGTACGCAAAATACGCGCTTTAGCCGTGGAGTTGCGGATACCAGCCCGAAATACAAATACACGTCCTCCTGTTCCTTCCAAGAGCGAGAGAAGCCTTTGGATGATTCGCCACCTAAAAAAAAGCAGCAATCTGCACTCGATGGGTAAAAGACAAACATGATTGCAAACCCAATCTTTTTAGGCCGACGAGCAAACATTTTGGCATCGGCACGCTGAAAATCAATTCCATTCCGGTTTTCCACTTACGTTTTAGATTTTTTTATTATTTGTTTAACATGTAAATCACGGCCCAACAACTTTTCAGCGGACATTTTGTTATTAAAAAGATAAATGAAAGCAATTGTTTTTTGTAATTTAGGCCCATACAGTTTTAACACTGTGTTTTAATTCGGAAAAAACAAGCTTCTAGTGATTGCCTTGCTTTGTTTTTTTTTTTACGGTTGGTATGTAGTGGTTGTATTGAATTTTTCAAAGCTTTTAATTTTCTGACGACTTTTCACTGCGAAAGGAACATGGTTGCTGATATGCCTAAGCAACCTCGTTCTTTTTTAGCGTTCCGTACCTCAAAAGGAAAAAAACGCAAACTTTATAAACCCCCATACATTAAGATTTATGTATAAATTGTGTAACTGTTTTAGGTGTACAATAAAGTTATACACCGTTAAATTTTGGTCATTTTAATCCCGTGAAAGATCGATTCGGTACATGAAACACTATCGATTTATAAAGATAAAATTAAAAAATAAAGTAGTTTTTTTTAAAACTTGTATTAATATACGCATGTACGAAATTAATTTCTTTAAGTAAACGAGTCAATGACCTTGTAGGGAGTTGTCGGTCGTTGCGTACTAACTACCAACAGTTCATTGGCCTCGATCAGCTGACGTTTACTTAAAGAAATCAATTTCGTAGATGCGTAAATTAATTCGAGTTTAAAAAAAAAGTACTTCATTTTTCATTTTTATCTTTACAAATCGATAGGGTTTCATGTACAAGACCCGAAGACTTGTAACATGTTCATGTTACAAGTCTTCGGGCCCTTGAAGCCTTGTAAAAATCAAACTTCTAAGTTAACGAAAAAAAAAGATACGTGCGTTTATGTCGCCAAAAACGTATATTTTCGCATTGTCAAAGGAATCTAAATTCATAGGGTACTTCTCGTTGTCCTAGAATCCTGTAATTGGCATAAAATAAGGTCTTATAACAGAAATATAGGAATAATCTGAGAACTGTAAATTTGTAAACACGTCACAAAAAAAGGCACTTTTCGAGACTCGAGTCGGGAATTTAACTATTTACTTATATAAGTTAGTTTGTACGGAACTCTTGCCCAGTTTTTTTATATTATATATATATAATATAAAAAAACTGGGCAAGAGTTCCGTACAAACTGGTGAGATATATCTCACCTGATGGTAAGTAATGATGTGGCCAACGATGGAGCACGCTTGCCTAAACCTATTCACACTTGAATTAAAGACCTCTAGATTGTAGCTATCAGGAAACAGACTTCGGCAAGGAATTCAACTCCTTAGCTATACGCACCATGCTCCGGAGCGAGGAGAAGTGGCAGGCGGTCGCCTCCTTTTGCGAAGCAGTAATGCTAGCAAAGGAGGAGGCCGACCGCATTAGGCAAAGGCGCACACGCCGCCGCCGCCGCCGGGTTTCTGATCCCGATTTCCGGCCACCGTAGGCGCGGGCTCGCGGACGGTGGGCAATGGGTAGCTCGCTGTCCGTCCGTCCGGTAACAGACCGGTCCGAGCTCAGGTCGTCTACGGCGCGCACTGTTCTCGCGCACCTCGAGGAGTTGTCAGCAAACTGTAGGGGTCCAGCAGGGCCGAAGCCTACTGGGGCCAAAGGTTATGCGAGAGTGTCACCACGGGCCCCGGGACAAAGGCAAGGAACGGAAAGGTAGGTTTTTAGTCAGTAAAAGTCTGACACTATTTCCCGCTCCACCCAAGGGCGGGATTTGTCATTGGATGATTTTACCTACCAAAAAAAAAAAAATGCTATACGCACAATAAATTTGTTCTGAAGCATATCATTAAGTAAATATAGTATTATCAGCCTTATAATGTTCCCACTGTTGGGACTTAAGGCTTGTCTCCAGGAGAGGGAATGGGCCGTAATCCACTACGTGGGCCCATTGCAAATTAGTGTATGTCACATGTCTTTAAATTTTAGGTTCTAGGATGTACCGATTTCCTCACGATGTTTTCCTTCAACGTTTTGAGAGCATACAAATAACTGCATAACTGCATATGGTCTAAGATAGTTCACAAACTAGTGATAAACTTCATTTTATAATAATGTTTTCATTACTCATGGTATTAAACCCAGTAATAGTCCTGGAACTACGCTTAGATCGCGTTTTGGAATAAGAGGGTATGAGCACGTCTATTTATCGCTGAGCGTCAGTGTTAATTAAGGTAATTAGCGTCAAGTGCTCATACACACTTAGGTCCGTTTTATTAAACCACTCTCATTTGAAAGCTCTTTCATAAATCTCATTTTTAAATATTTATACTTCTAATTCTGCTTCTTACGGCCACAAACATTAGTTGAATCAGGTGCTATATGAAAGAAATTCCATGTTGAAAAACCTAATAAAACTTTGCCTGATCCGGGAATCGAACCCGAACCTCACGCTCTTGATGTAGAGCAACTGTTGTTTATATACCTACTGTAGATTTATAACAGTAATTAATAAAATTCTTAACTATACAACAGCAGCAAATTTATAAAATAATATAATTTTATGAGAATAATAAAAAGTCTACAGGGTAGGAACAAAAAGTTAGGATCAACAAAATTTTGAATGTAATTATTGAATTTTCGTGCCAGACTTCGTGCCCCAATAACTATCGGAATATTTAGTTTATAAAAGCAATTGGCACTGAGTTAAATTTTGGTATTCATCGTTTGGGATCAGTGCGCTGAACTGACAAGAATCCTTATAATTGTGTTAAATCCTAGTCGTTACGAATATAACGACATTATCACATTTAGTTTAATAAAATAGATATTTTCTCTTTTGCTTTTTAGCAGAAATACAATTCGGACTTCAATGCCGAATTGTAAAGTTTCTACGTGCGAATCAGAACAGATTATTCTATTGTCGAGTTTATACAAACGGGTTAGTTAATGAACTGGCAATGTCAGACTGTATTGTTATGTCGTATGTGTGTTTCTGGGAAGTTTGGCGTCAAGTCACCAATTAGGTAAATGGGAATCAAAAGCGTACTGGAAATCAGGCTACAAATATTCCTTCTGAAGCTAAGGGACTATCCAAAAGAACCCTAGAACGAAAAGGTTAAGTAATGGAACACCCACTTTCGCTCCGGATGTATTTTACGATGTCCCACCTCAAAAAAGGCTACAAATACATTACTGTCGTGACTAACATAGTTTGTTTTTATGCACCATCAATTATTTTTTAGATAATTTAGGAACTAAAATTATGCATAGCTATTTTCTTGCTTCAGGTTAAACATCGTGTTCATTTAAAAATTGTAGGTCAATAGGAACATTCTGTGTAGGTTCTGATGAGCGACTCAATATCAATGAAAAAGTAAATGAGATTGGCCCATATTTTTTTATTGCGTTGAGATAGGGGTTTGATTTTTACTGGGACATGGAGCAGTCATATTTATGACTTCTCGAATATTAATTTTAACTTAGCAGTTCCATAAACTAAAATATGCTCCTATAAAATTTTCAAATTACGATTATGCGTTGATCAAATAACAACAAAGGTAATCAAATAAACAACAACAAAAACAAACAAAAACAACAAAAAAAGCAAACAAACAAACAAAAACAAACATTTTTTCTTTCTTTCAAATCAATCATCATCTTCTTGCAAATGCATCAACTTTTTGCATGGCTTGCTATGGAAGTTTTTGCAAAACGAAACCCTGGTCCTGAAACGCTAAAGGCAACGCGAAAGCGGGTTCAAGGTGGGCTTTCCCCACCCGCCTATCCTCAACGTCGAGCATGGTTTAAAAGCTTGTTGCTTGATTTAACGCAATCCAACGCGATGTTTGATGGAGAGGCAACGCGAAAAAAGAAAGATAGCACCTGAAAACTTTGTCGTGATTTACACGAATATTTCACGAAACTTGTTCCAGGAAATACGTGTTTTTTTTTTAATTCTGAAAAGTGTTTGAGGAAAATTGGCGTCATTCAGAATCTTGATTAAATTTGGAAGGCGTCTTCTCTCTATAGAAGTACTTTTTTATTTTTTATTTATGAGAATGAGTACATTATGAAGGGCCACAGTTCACGTGAAATTGCAGATTTTCAGAGGACTTTACTGGATTAGTTTTAAACAATTTTATGTTTTGATTTCTACTAAAGACTAGATAATATCCACAAGATATCTGTGAATCCAAAATATCTGGAGAATGGTGTGTAATAACATCATAATCACGTAAGAGCGGTTGTATGAAAATGTACCTCGGGTTAATCGCTCTTAAGTCAGTAGGTAAAAGTCTGGTACGCTCTCTCAATTCATCCTAAAGCGGGAAAAGTCATTTGATGATATCCCAAATTATAAAAAAAACATGTCGAAAATAAATTGTGTGGTTAAATGGTCCCGCGGGACCAGAAGCGAGCGGATTCAGTTGACCACAGACTCTTAAATGTGTAGGTCCTCCTGCTACCTACTTGTGGGAAGACCTACACAATAATGTAGACATAATTTAGATGCTTATACCTTTCGACTGTCAAGTAAATACCATTGGATCACTTTAGAAAAGACTTCTGCATGTCTAGTTATTTCTTCACAATTTTAACATGTTATTTGAAATATTCTCACACAGGACCGTTCGTTGAGGCGACACTTGGGGAGGCCTATGTCCAACAGTGGACGTCCTTCGGCTGAAATGATGATGATGATGATTTGAAATATTTGAAAACAGTCGAAAGGTTATCTTGTAGTACATATCTAGATGTATTTTCCTGTTCCAAACTCGTAGTTCTAAATTTTAAAATCGCAACCATTAAATTCTAAAACTTTACCGACACGTTTGCTTGTGTAATAACTTTGTTTACCTATTTAAACAGATTAAAATTGCTTGCTTATTTCGATGTTTAACTTTAAACAGTTTCTGTTAACCACAGAACTCGTCGAAACTTCATTAAAATTAATTTAAATTTAAAGTTTATGAAAATTAACTCTCATTATTTAGTTTCGAAAAGTTTTTTATCTCAGCAATTTAAACAGACGAATTGGTTACTAATTTGCGGCCAAACAGAGGCCGCAAATTATTAACCAATTTGTGTGTTTAAATTGCTGAGTTCTCACTATTATTTTAGCATAAATTTTAACTAAAACTCGATCGAATAAAATTTTTATTCGGTTGACTGACCTTTTGTAAAATAAGTATAGTAGGTACGCGGCAAATAACTTTACCATCCGCCACGGCTACGCGCAGCCCTCAACTGAGACCCAACAATCGGTTATACTTCTCGTTACACAAGTTGAGCCCTTATGGAAATCGAGCTTAAATGTGCAGTAACCGATTTTCGGGTCCTAATCCAATAAACCTAGAGGGGCCGCGCGCAACTACAGCATATGGTTGAACTTATTTGCGGCATACTATAACAAATTATGGAGCTTCCATTTGTTTTATCATTTTCTATGGGTCCGTGTGGTTTCAGGAAAAGTATTATCCTTTTCCGACGTCAGTATGCGATCAAGCGGATAACGCCAAGATGGTGGGCAATGTGGTCATTAATCATTCATTTCCTAAGCGCACAGATTTTATATGATCTCATCCAGGGACGGTTAGTACTGCCACGTTTATACGAATTGATGTTGTCAACAAAGTTGTTAGGTATGTTCAGATCTTGATGATATTTTTTATTTTATTATGGTTACTTCTCAAGCTCTAGATTGGAATGGCGCGAAAGGACCTGTGTCTCTCTCTTCCAGGACCTTGAGTTTCCTTTTCAAAATCACTTGGGCCTAGCAGATATCGGCCCTGCTGGACATCTTGTGGCGCACGCTTCGCGCCGTCGTTGACTCGGGCTTAGTCCGGACAGTTACCAGACAGCCGAACGGCGCGCCACCCATAACTCGCCGGCCTCAAACTCACACCTACGGAGGGAGGGAATCGGGGTCGGGATCCCGTCGGGTGGGGCGGGAGGAAGTCCGTCCCCACCCGTTCCCAAAAGTCTCGTTCTCAGAAGAAGACGACCGCCTGCCATTCCTCTTCGCTCCGGTCCATGACCAGGGCCCAACGTGCGAGATGGTTGCCACCCATCGCCCCACAAAGACACAGCGGTGCTTTTCTCAAGCGGGGCTCACCTCCACCGTATGCTCCACCGTGTCCTCCAGGCGGTCCACACAGCGGGTGACACCCGGGCGTTACCATGAGATGGGTTTTTTTTTTTTTTTAACGTAGGTAAAATCATCCAATGACAAATCCCGCCCTTGGGTGGGGCGGGAAATAGTGTCAGACTTTTACTGACTAAAAACCTACCTTTCCATTCCTTACCTTTATCCTGGGGCCTTTGGTGACAGTCTCACATAACCTTTGGCCCCAGTAGGCTTCGGCCCTGCTGGACCCCTACAGTTTGCTGACAACTCCTTGAGGCGCGCGGGAACGGTGCGCGCCGTAGACGACCTGAGCTCGGACCGGTCTGTTACCGGACGGACGGACAGCGAGCTACCCATTGCCCACCGTCCGCGAGCCCGCGCCTACGGTGGCCGGAAATTGGGATCGGAAACCCGGCGGCGGCGGCGGCGTGTGCGCCTTTGCCTAATGCGGTCGGCCTCCTCCTTTACTAGCATCACTGCTTCGCAAAAGGAGGCGACCGCCTGCCACTCCTCCTCGCTCCGGAGCATGGCTTGAACCAAGCCCCGGCGCGAGAGATCGCCGCCGATCGCCCCCACGAGGACACGGCGATGCTCTTCCCAAGCGGGGCACACCTCTACTGTGTGCTCCACCGTGTCCACCGGGCGGTCCGCACAGTGGCGACACCCGGGCGTCGTCTCCGCACGAATCTTGTACAGGTACGGACCGAACTTGCCGTGTTCGGTCAGCACCTGCGTCAAACGGAAGGTACCATGAGATGGGTAGGTTTCTTATGTTAGCCATCATTAAAAAAATGTTTCATCGATATAAATATAATACGCACTACAACTGTTGTCATTATTTTTTAGCGCAATTTTACATTATTTTTTCTTTTAATTGAGTAATGTTTGACATTAATATTTACCTTGTTAAGTAGGTATCACAATTTGTAAATTATATATTTTCTTTTATTATTGTAAATGTGAGGACTATGTGGATAGGTTTTTTTTAATCTCTTTCCAGTATTTTTTTGCGTATGTCTGGCTATTTAAGTATTTTCTGCCGCCTACCCAAATGTCCTTTCATTGGTAATAGTCGTCAAGTCGTTAAGCTCCTTAGTAGTCCTGAATACTGACAAATGCTTGAACTGACTGGACAGGTCCACTCAAATCTGTTTGGTTCTTTCTTCAAAAGACCATCTCAGACAAATCTGCGGGGTCCTCATGTGATTTGAGCAATACATATTTATTTTATGGACTTTAAAAGAGTACATTACACAAAAACATAAATATATACACGAAAGGCTACTCCTAACTAAAATATAGCGTCAAAAAACTGTACTTTTTAACACCAAAATGTTAATGTTCTATGATATTCTTTCTGCGAAAATATACACTTTAAAAGAGACTTTGACCCCTGAGTTTATTTCGGTGTTTCTTCTCAGGGTAGTCAGCTAGGAAACACCGGCAGCATCTGTTTAAACTGGCGAAAAAAGAAATTGACGTGTAAAAGTGTTTTTACCCGACTGCGCCAGAAGGAGGGTTATGTTTTTAGAGAGTATGTATGTATGTATGTATGTATGTATGTATAATTGTTTGGCACGCTCTGCAGCCTGAACGGCTCGATGGATTTTAGCTTGAGAGGTGTCGTTAGATTTGTATTTACTGTGAGAGTGACACTGGGTATATCAAAATATAAAAAAAAAAATGGCGGATTTTTAGCGCCAAATTCAAATGTTTGGCACGCTCTGCGACCTGAACGGCTCGATGGATTTTAGTTTGAGAGGTGTCTTTAGATTCGTAATTACTTTGAAAGTGATATCGTAATAAAATAAAACTAAAAAAATAAAAAACGGTAATTTAAAAAACTAAAAAACCCGACTGCTTTTCTGAGCATTCATGAAAAAGCCCTAAAACAAGAAAGTTGTTGTACCCGATTGCACTTAACTATATAATATGCTCAGAAAAGCAGTCGGGTTTTTTAGTTTTTTAAATTACCGGTTTTTTTTAAACCTTTTTTCAAAATAAATATTTTTAAATAAGTATGACTAACCTTAGCTAACCTAGCTTTGATCACCAACATAATGTCAACCTTTATGTAATGTCAACTACACGGTTTTAGTGTTGTTGACAAACTCTAGACTAAGTACATAATACTTATTAGATCCCTTATGTTATGTTTATAGCTCTATTTACGTTCCGAGGCATTTATTAATAGGTAGTGTGACTTTGTACGCAGGTGCCTAAGGAAAATCAGGGAACATTGTTGTATAACTTTTGGCATATACAAGTCGTGCTTTTCCTAGTCTTATATCGTGATATTGTGCTTCGGTCGGGATTTCTGTTTTGGTTTTTAAATATTTTTTTTATTTACAATAATACTGAAACTGCACCTTCATGCAACATCGCTATTGTTCAATTTAAAATAGTTATACATCGTTAAATTTTGATTATATTAATGCCGTAGTAAACGTCAGCTGGGCGAGTTCAATGACTTGTAGGTAGTTAGTACTACTAGCAACGACCGACAACTACCTAGTTGTCATTGACTCGTTTAGTCAAAGAATTTTGTATATGCGTATATTAATTCGAGTTTCAGAAAAAAAGTACTTTATTTTTTTATTTTATCTTTATAAATCGACAGTGTTTGATGTACCGGATCGACCCTCCACGGGATTAAAACGATCAAAATTTTACGGTGTATGTACAATAAGAGAGCAAAGTTATTTTTGTTAAATTTTAATTGAATCTGATAAAAATTTAAGTGGCAAGTAATCACTCGCTGAAGTATAGAATCCTGAATGTGGCGAGGGGTTCAAAGGCATGAGATGCAAATAACTTTGCTCTCGTGTTACATAAATAACTCTTCATAATAAATATAATAGTTATTTCAATCTATTCACACTACTGAAGTGAAAAGTTATGTGTGTTATATGCATCTTATGCTTTGAAACCCTCACCACGCTCAGGATTCTACTTTAGAATCACTCACTAGCACTACACTCGTGATTAAGATATCGATTATTTCGCTTGCTCTTCAAAATCAGCACTCGCAGAAAAAAATAACATTGTCTCTTGGGCACAAATAATTTTTTTCTTCCATCCCCAAATACAGTATAGGAACGTGTTTTTTTAAAATGATTTGGAATTTTTATGTAGAACCAAATTCACAATTGTGACCATCATTTGAACTCCCGGGGGTCGTGAAAAAATGTAATGTAATATAAAACTGGCACGTAAAGTTTTTTTTTTTTTAATTTTAAATGTTGATGTTTCTAGCCGTTGTTGTTAATTGTTTAGTCAACAGTTGCTGCATACTCTAGGTTCCAAGTTCAATGGACCTCTCACGCACCTTATATAATTTACTTGATGTTAATCATTTGGAAATTCCTGTAATTCAATTATAACAAGCTCTGTGTCGATTCGAAAGTGTGCAGAACGGGCTAACTTGTGTAAACTTGTACTAATTACCTCTGACAGCCGTCTTCATTAACGTTTTGCTAAGTTAAGATTACTCAAAGTTTACGTGGTTTCAGTGGCGTTAAGTTTTAATTTTCTAAGAAGATGAGGTTGGTCCGCTAAACGTTTACTTATTAAAAACAATTAGAAAGTTCTTCTCTAAAGACTTTCTGTAAAACATAATCAATCATCGGTTTTCCGACTTTGCATTAGCAGCTACGCTGGCATCAATTTGTTATTGTGTTTGCTAAAATATTAGACAAGAGAGTAATTGACACGCGTGTGGACATAATGTATATTTTTGTTATACCTTGAACAGTGATATATTATAAGGGAAGAATGAAATGAATGTTAGTGCGTAACGTACCTAACGTTACGCGCTAACATTTCAATCAGAAACCCTGGACTCGAAACTGACACATCTATGATCAGTGTCATCACAGTCGCAAACATAAATTTACTGATAGACGAGCAGTGCCCGCGACTTCGTTCGCGTGGACGACGAAACTTATCAATGATTTTTTTGTGTAAAAGCTATTTGTGTAGAACGTTATCTATTGAGCATACCGGTATTATACTTCAGTCCCGGCGCAGGCCCTGTGTGGCTAATTACAATACAAAACCAATTGTGTCTCATACGCGGTGATTAAGAGGGTATAATGATATCTTTGCTCGCGGCATCGCTCGCGTTCTGTAAGTTTTTTGTTGTCGATTTCTACTTTGGTACCTGTGTAGCAGGGTAACCGATAGCGAAGCTGACGTTCATTGCAACAAATGCTCACAATGATAATGGTAACGACAGATAGTCACGCCGTACGACATCAATTGAGAGTTTCAGCATACACGACATTGTCAGTGAGCCCGTCCGGAATATGAACGTCACTACGTAGAATATCAAATCTACTACCTATACTTTAAAATTAAAATCGCCCGCCATAAAAATTTATCTTAAGATACGAAAATATGAAATATTATTTATTATCTTCGTAGTGTGTGATAGTCCATTGAATTGTATGGCGAGCGATATTGTATCTTAAGATACAATAATAAAGTATCTTAGCCATGTGCAGCGCCCCTTAGTGAACTCCACTGCGGGTGACGAAACCTACGACAAACTTATTATTTGCGGTTGGTACAGTAATCGGGTCTAGGGATCGAACCGCAAAATTAAGTTTGTTTTTATTGTATATACTTTTTCGGGATAAAAAGTACCCAGTGTGGTGCCCAGGATATTAAAGAATAATTATACCAAGTTTCATCGTAATCGAACTGGTAGTTTTTGCGTGATGTCTGAACAAACAGACAGACATACAAAAACTTTACTCACATTTTTGGGTTCGGTGTCGGTCTAATATTTTTGTGAAACATCCTCGTTTATGTCACTCCCGCCGATTGCGACTGAGTGAAACTGTGACCAATTATCCTGATTTTAGCGGTTCACGCGCTAGAGGCGAGTCCCGCATCTTTTGTTGTTTTGATTATATCAATGAGCTTGAACGATATCGGAGTAGGTGCCAAGTCTATAAAACAACAACAGAGGAAGAACCTCTCACAGGCAGAGACGAGCATTTGCATTTCCATTTACGTCAATATGCGTCTCCATGTGCTTTATACAGGATACCGACATAAGGCTGAAGACTAATGTAAACAAATACGATGTAATAACGATGAGCCGACGCGCTTTCATAAAAATGTTTCTATCCTAAATTTGTTTATGAACAATTTGCAATATAATAAGTATGTATAAAAATTAACTTCAGCGGTGGCTTTTCCCGCGTATATTTAGAAAATTATCCTAAGGAAACATAGTCCTAGGATAAAAATGAAGTACTTAACCAAGACAGAGTTAATAAAACGCTTGGATACAGGATCGTCGAGCCCCGGCAAGCGCACGTGTAGTCGTTCAGTTGGTATTTCATTTCTTTCAACAGTTTGGCATCAAAACTTATGTTTCATTATGCGGCCTGTACTTACTTTTAGTATCCTGTTCGCTTTTTTTGCTTTGTACGCCTTTAGGTACTAATAGGAGAACACGTAGGCTATTGAAATAAACACAACATCTTACAGTGTTTCAAAACGTTACAGGTAGTTGTATTTGCACACTCGCTACTGTAAAGATTTGGGACTTGTGGAATGCTAAATAGTAGCTCCGTTTGTATAATACCCAAACCCTATTTAAACTCGGATACCTATTTAAAGTTCCCTCACATTGTTTACCGAATTAAACTCGAATATAGAAATTCTAAGGTTTCGTTATCTTGTTTAAAAACAATTCGCTGGTACACACATTTGTGTACAGTGAGGTCCATTCTAATCTGTATTACGGCGCGGATATGGTAATTACAGTTCAGAGTAAACGGTTTAATGTAGCTGGATAATGGTTTAATCACGATTATGCAATGGGATCGCATTAGAGGTCATCTATACTTTTCTAATACATAAAAATCTCGTGACAGTGCTTGTTATCGAACTCCTGCAAAAGTGCTTGACTGATTCTCATGATCTTTTTTGTGTTGTATGTTGTTTGTATGCTTTGATTTAACATTTTCGTGTTTAAATAATAGTTACATTGCACGCGCAGTACCTACATAGAATTGTTGACACATTTTTAAGTTATATAATGCCGGCTTGCGAACGTCGATCAATGGGTAGCTCGCCATCCGACCGTTCGACCGGACCGAGCCCAAGTCCTCGACAGCTCGTAGTCATCCACCGCTCCTCAAAGGGATGTCAGCAAACTGTAGGGGCCCAGCAGGGCCGATGCCCGCTAGGACTGCGGGGATTTTTTGAAAAGGAAACCCTGGGCCTTATATCGCAAAGGGCAATTAAAGTCAGTAAAAGTTTGACACGCCCTCCAGCTTCACCCACAGCGGGAGAAGTTATTAGAATAGACTATAATAAACTTTATTGTATACAAAAATAATAACAAAAATTCGTCATGTCATTTTTTTTTTCATTTTCATTTGTTATTGGATGATTTCCCACATTAAAAAAAAAACGCGAGCGAAACCGCTAGCAGGAGCTAACTTTCTATTGTTGTGTAAACTTGTCTTGTCTAAAAAAGGAATCCTCAATTTCAAGCTGCAGGTAATGCCGAATGTACAGTAATCTAATTCTTCAACGTGTTGTGTTCCGTATTCAGCTACACATTTACCACCTTTTACGAGTACATAGAACTGAAGTCATGAACTGTTTTATTAGAAGTGTGTTTTAGTAAAATTTAAACACAGATAAATACTTTAAATCTGGACATACTTATTACCCCAGCCAGATGCGCATTGAAAATATCAATGCGTGGTACTTATTTATAGTCAGCGAGTTAAATTGTAGATTCCATTCATTCAGAATGAATAAGTTTTTCAATATGTACCTACTTTAATCAGAAGGTTTTAAAAAAACTGAACTTTTTTTTTTTTTTTTTTTTTTTTTATATTTTATAAACTAGCACTTGACTGCAATCCTACCTGATGGTAAGCAGTGATGCAATCGTCGATGGTAAAGCGCACTAGTTTATTAAGAGCCTATTCACTCTAGCCTTGAAGACGCCTAAATTATAATTGGCCGGGAAAACCGCAGCAGGCAAATTGTTCCAGTCCCTCGATGTACGCGGTATAAACGACGAGGCAAAACGCTTAGTCCGGACCGTGGAAGTTTCAACAACGTAAGGGTGGATATTCGCCGTACGCCGGGTTGTTCGATGGTAGAAAGGAGATGGCGGTATCAAGTCATGCAATTCCCGCGCACACTCTCCAAAATGCATCCTGTAAAACACCGAAAGGCTGGCTACTCTACGCCTGTGCTCGAGGCTTTGTAGATTGGACTTAACCAAGTCTGGATCACCAATTAGCCTCTTCGCACGCCTTTCCACCGAGTCCAAAGCTGCTAGGTGGCATTTTGCAGCACCAGCCCATATGTGGCTGCAGTACTCCACACACGAACGGACTTGTGCTTTGTATAAGATTAGAAGCTGTTCCGGTGTGAAGTACCGCCGGACTTTTGCTAGAACGCCGAGTTTCCTAGCAGCTACCTTAGCTTTGGACTCAATGAACCGCCCAAAGTTGAGGTCTGAGGAAATTTCTACCCCCAAGAGCTGAAGGCGGTCGGTGCACTCCAGGGATACATTCTGGAAAGCAGGAGCCAAGGTGAACGGGCTCCTTTTGGCGGTGAACAGACACGCTTGTGTTTTGGTGGCGTTGAATCCCACAATATTGGCTTCGCCCCATTTGGAGACTGCCTGAAGTGAAGCATTCGTCCGCTCCACCATAGCCTCCCTTTCAGCCTGGATCAGCTCTTTACTAGCCCGAGGAGTTGGCAGGTATCTGTCTACAACTGTGCTATCATCTGCATACCCATAGATACCGGGCATCAGCAGATCGTTGATATGCAGGAGGAAGAGAGTTGCAGAGAGAACAGACCCCTGAGGAACTCCGGCATTAGTCGTCATGGGCTCTG
Organism: Leucania comma; assembly: GCA_958295575.1. Lineage (NCBI taxonomy): Eukaryota > Metazoa > Arthropoda > Insecta > Lepidoptera > Noctuidae > Leucania > Leucania comma. Next base: position 14,338,346 of record OY282468.1, read on the forward strand.
ATGAGCATCCGTTGACAACAACTCGGAGAGACCGTTCACTCAGGAAGTCTTTTACCCAACTAATCAGGCCAGGGGAAATGCCGTACGCTGGAAGCTTACTCAAAAGGCTAGCGTGCCATACCCTGTCGAAGGCCTTCGAGACGTCTAGAGAAACCGCAATCGCTTCCCCATTCCTCTCGAGGGCCTCGCCCCACAAGTGGGTGGCATAAACTAGTAGGTCCCCAGTAGATCGATTGCGGCGAAACCCGTACTGTCGGTCACTGAGGAGATCGTTACCTTCCAGGTATGCCATGAGGCGCGAGTTCAATACACGCTCCATAATCTTGCAGAGTATGGAGGTTACCGAAATCGGCCGATAGTTGTTAGGATCGGCACGACTGCCCTTTTTGGGCACGGGTTGTACATTGGCAAGCTTCCAGGACTTGGGCACTATTCCAGTCCTAAATGAGAGGCGATACAAGCGAGTCAATACAGGAGACAACTCGGGCGCACAAGCCTTGAGAACTATCGCTGGTATACCATCTGGTCCACTAGCTTTATTCACGTCTAGACGACACAGTGCTCTCAGAACTTCATTGTTCCTTATGCGAATTTCGGGCATCGAGGTGTCGCAGAAAGGCAGAGTCGGTGGAGTAGCACCACAAGTGTCAAGACGAGAATTATGGGCGAAGAGAGATGCAAAGAGACCTGCTTTCTCTCTCGCGGTGTGAGCCAGTGTTCCATCAGGCTTAACCAGCGGAGGCAGTGTGGGCCGACAGAAGTTCGCTTCGACCGACTTGGCAAGGGACCAAAAAGCTCTGCTACCGGATGGCTGTGCAGAGAGCTTTGTGCCAATATGAGTAATGCGGTCAAAGCGAGCCTTCCTTAGTGCCTTTTTGTAGGACTTGGCAGCTTGGTTGAAGGCTCTCTTCTTTGAACTCAGATCCGGAGCTTTGCGGTCACGAGCATCAACCCAGGTGAGAAACGCCGAATGCTTAAGCTCTTCAGCTTTTATGCAATCGGCGCTGAACCATGGGTGAACTGAGCCACCGATGGGTACGTCGCTATAAGGGATGAAATACTCCATAGCTTGACGTATCACATCGGATACGGCATCTGCACAGCTCGACGGATTTTCAGAAGAGAAGCAAACCTGCTGCCAAGGATAAGACGCAAAGAAGTGCCGCATCTCATCCCAATCTGCCGACTTGTAACGCCACATCCGCCGTTCACCGCGAGACTCACAGTCAGGTGGGGAGAAGGACGATACAGACTTCACCAGACAGTGATCTGATGTTCCAAGTGGTGAAGAAACTGTTACGATACATCTGTCCGGATCGGTGGTCAGCAGAAGGTCCAGACAATTGGCAGTATGACCAACTACATCAGGCACCCTGGTCGCTTGCTTCACCAGCTGGGAAAGGCCCAACGATACCGCAAAGTTTCGCGCTTCTCTTCCAGCGTGGTCGGCCCTCTGGTATGGGAAAAGCCAGTCTCGGTGGCAGGCGTTAAAGTCCCCCAGAGCGACAAGCTGCGCATCAGGGTGCCGATGCAGAGCCTTATCGGCAGCTTCACTGAGCTGGTCAAACATTCGAGTCGTCTCCTGATCACCGCTGTGCGATCGGTAGACACAGGCATAGACGATTTTGTCCATACCAGTGTCCACCAACAGCCATAGCGTGGAAAAATTTGGGTCTTCAAGGTGACGGAGACGCTGACAGCAGATGTCATTACGGACGTACACACAGACCCCGGCACGCTGCAGAAAATGATGCTCCAATGAGTATCCCGGGTAGTTGAGGTACGCCGCATCTGACGGACATCTAATCTGAGTCTCCGTCAAGAAAAGCAAGTGTGGCTTGTCAGTCTCTAGATGGTGGTGGACCGCATCGAGATTGGAGTGCAGTCCTCGAATATTAGAGAGGTGCGCTTTGAAAGAGAGGACGTGCATCCGCTGTACACACTTACTTTTCTTTTTACGTTTCATAATATTTTTATGATGGAGTGAATAGGGTTGATGGAAGATGGCAGTTGAGCGAGGTGATGCGATGTTAAACCCAACAACACAACCAGAGTTGCCGCGCCAATGGAAGGTTAATCTGGAGACTGCGGGGACGCCCGAACCCCCGAACTTTGATCGATTTATAGGTAAGCAATTTATTTAACAGGCAAATTATAAATGATCAGCGTATTTTTTTAAACTTAGCAATTTATTAATCACGAGATTAGGTAGATCACCTGCCAAACTCTCACTTTAATACTTTTATTGGTTCATTTTTATTTACATACGAGTATATAGCTTAATGTATTTAATATAAGTCATTAATTAATATTTACATACAAATTATATTTAAAAAAATTTAAAAATATTAAAAAAAAATATCCTACCGGTATCGGGAACAGAGTTCAAGCTACCAGCGGTCAGGACTCCAGAGAAAAGAACCTTCTAACAACAAGAGCCGTATCCTGGTATCCAGAAGTACAGCTTTCTGAATCAAGCCCTAGACCTAGCCGCCTAACGAAAGCCTCCTAAGATGTTGGTCGAGGCTCGTTGGCTGGCAGGACTATCGATACAATGATCGCCGAGACCACTTCCCACATGTCGAGGGTCATGGCTAGGGTTGCCAACATTTCTTCGTCGTAATATAATATTTTTCAAACTAAGCTATGAAAAAATATACTTTTTTTTTTAAATCTATATTAGGGAGCTTGGTCACTATAATGACTATGACGCTCCATCAAGGCCAAAAAATATACTTAGTACATGTCAAAAAAATATAATATTTTATGGAAAAAGCAAAAAATATTATTTGCTTTCTCCATAAAGGGTTTCAGGTATTTTTTTAAAACTATATTTGTTTGCACTTCTTGCATTTTTTAACAATTTTAATTCCAAAATAAAAGTTTTATGCTTTAGGACAACCTTTTTAAATTAATATAAATCAAAAACTATTTTTAAGTCTTTTTTGTATTTTTCTTTTTAACTATCGGTGATAGCGACCCACTTTCAGTATCAATACTATTTTCTCTATAATTTATTTAACTTCATTTATAGAAAAGAACAATACTTAATTGAAAATAATCATCAAAATCAAAGAACAAAAACATAGCAGACCAATGACCAAACATTCGTTTGACATAAACAAGTTAAAAACGTAGTAAGATAGATACGTTCGGTTACACGCTACCGCATCATAAATAAATAAATAAATAAAATGCATAAATAAATAAATAAAAACCAGCCAAGTGTCACTCGGACTCGCACACGAAGGGTTCCGTACCATTGACTAGGTAAACAATAGAACAACAACGAAATAAGCAAAAAATGGCGTTTTTTGTATGGGATCCCCCCTCAAATATTTATTTTATTTTATTATTTATTATTAAAGTAAATATACAACTGAGTATTTTGTGAATATTTCTAGTGCCTACCTGTTGCCATTTGTGATATCGAGCAAAAAAGGGTAAAAAAATCGCGGAGCCCCCTTAAATGTTTATTTTACCTATTTTGTTTTTAGTGTTTGATGTTATAGGGGCAACACAAAATACATAATTTGTGAAAATTTCAACTGTCTAGCTATCGAGGTTCGTAAGATACAGCTTGATGGCAGACAGACGAACAGACAGCGAAGTCTTAGTAAGAGGAGGTAGTGCCGTTTATGCCCTTAGAGTACGAGCCCTAAAAATTATTATATAACACTAGTAAATCAGTAATGAAGTTAGTGATATAAAAAGTGTAAAAAAATACAATACGTTTACATGATGATGCAGTTATTGCTATGCTAAAAACTTTGGAGACCAACAAGGATCTATAAACCACAGGTTTTTCCAAGAAATAACAAGCGAAAAATCTTTACCCATAATTACCTACCTATGTAGGTAAAAATAAAATAACCAACCTAACTCTAATATAACCAAGGCATAGCCATGTATCTATTTAATTAGAACAGTTTGAATTAGAATATCTAATGTTTCATGTAGAAACTGTAATAGGTACCTAAACTATGTTAATATAATGTGTTCATGATAATAATATATTCACCAAACATTACGTACTTAATGTTTAGTGAATAATTGATCAAGAAAACAAGCACCATAGTGAATATAGACTTTAACCTTAGATCCCATAAGCCCCTATTATCCTATACAAGCCTATTTGGAATTAGTAAATGAATCACGTAATACCTGCAATAAACTTTCAGAATCAATTTTAGTTCTTAGTCCTGTGGTGCTATTCTCTAAGAAAGATATTGAATTAACAATCCAATGTACAAGTACATTAGGTTGACAATCCAATGCATCTTATTTGGGTGTTCGTCGTTGAGGCACCGCTGCGTTTTCTTAGAGAATAACAAAAAAAAAAACCTTGTTTTTTTTGTGACACTCAGCACATTCCATTTTTGTTCCGGCTTTGCCGGGAATGAATTACTTCTACCAAATATCGTGATCCTATTTTTCTGTTTTAAAAACGTTATTCTACCTAATGTGTGTAAAATCTATACATTATAAAAAAATGAATCCCTATTTTCTGCGGTCAAATTCTTGGTCTTTGAATCGCTGATTCTCTGATTTTTGTTGTGTTTATTATTGTCAGGAGAAGATTTAGAAAGAAAAATTTACTAAATGGTGCAAAAAACTATGGCTCTTTAACCTTTGAGCGTTTAACAGTTCACGCATTTGACAATCTTTTGCTATGACAGGATAATGTCTTTCGGATCAGTTAGTAAAATAAAGGATTGATTATCATTTTAAAAGAAAAACGTTAAATGTTGGTTAAAGGCCTTTTTTTCTTTTTGTGTTGGATTTCTTCGTGAATGTTCACTGTTCTAGTCAGTGGAGTGTCTCTCAGACTTTTACTTACTAAAAAAGCCCGGTATTTCCTGGCACACTTGCGTCGGTCACAGGCTGCGAGTACGGTGTGACTCATAATCTAGGTGTAAAGGATTATTTTTCTTTTTTTTTATGGTAGGTAAAATTATCCAATGACAAATCCCACCCTTGCGCAGGGCGGGAGATAGTGTCAGACTCTTACTGACTAAAAACTTACCCGTTCCTTCTTTGTGTTCGTACCTACTAGGGCCCCGGGGTTCATTGTCGCCTAACCCTTGGCCCCAGTAGGCTTTGCCCCTGCTGGGCCAGGTATATAGGATGACAAAGGAGAAACTGACTGACTGATTATAACAGTGCACAACCGTTACTACTGGACCTAGGAACATGAATTTTACAAAGAAACAAATCACTTTTCATAATCACAAAATTTAAAAAGAAACAAATCACATGGAATCACATTTCATTCGTAAGTACATGAAAACTTAAAATTTCTTATGATATTTCTTATTTCGCTTATTGTTTTGGTTGCCATTTTGCGAAACGAGATAGATGGAGCTTGCGTCAATTATAATCGTTAACATTCGGCGGCTAACGCGATTTCACTCGCATGACAGCTCCGGCTCTTATCACTGTCTTTGTCTAACAGTGTATGTATGTTTGCGACTGTGATGACACTTATCATAGATGAGTGAGTATCGAGTCCAGGTTTTCTGATTACAATGTTAGCGCGTAACGTATCTGTCCTTATAATTTATATATCAATGACGTAGACTGTCATTATTAGTTATTCAAAACTACCGTCGAAGTACGGTTTAATGTTAGTTAAGTCACTAGCAAAGTACTTATAATAATTATTATTAATTATTTTTTTTATAAAATGAAAATTATGAAATTTATTATTATTATTATTTTATTTTACTGTAATTATAGTTCGCAAAATAAAATGCATACACCTATGAAATGGAGAAAATTAACAAAAAAAAAAAAAGAAATATAATTATGTATATAGATACATAAAAATTTATTATACATTTAATTGTAACTTATTTATTTTGCTGTGCCCTTACAAGGTGCATGTTTAAAACTTTTAATTTTTATTTTAACCCCTGTCTAACATATTTGCAATAAACTGATTTAATTTGACTTCTACTATCCCGCACTAGTGCTGACCCATCGACTTCGGGTCTCGTCCCATAAGGGTAGTGAGGTGTTAACTCGAATATTACACCGTAAGCGAAGCGCGCATGTAACGTTAGATATAGGCCTGACCCAAGCGATTGCGCTGAATTATTACACTATTCGATAGTGGCTTTAATAATGTTCAAATTTATAAAAGGAAAAATCTAAGTACTTATACAAAATTCAAACAAATTCTACGGAAAAAAAAGTTATTTTCCTTCTCTAAGTACATTAGTCGTTTCTAACCGCGTATTGTTACTTTTTTCCGCCTTTTTTCTTCGGCTATTTTATCTTTTCAACTCTGTACTTTTCTTTTACTTCATTTGAGTTGGGTCGTTGAGTTTACTTTTTTATTGAAATATTTTTTTGGATAACACTCTATATTTATCTAATTTGTTGACTGTTTATCATGAAAGAAGACTTCAATAGTGATTAACATTTTTTGAGTATTCATTTTGATGAAAATGTGATCGAATGATCATTTTCTTTTTTCATTCACCATCATGAATTTGTTTTTTTTATAATTATTTTTATTTTATTAAATATATTTCTAACCGGATTTGATTTTATTCAGTTTGGTTTTGATTACGACTTTTCGTTTCTTCGGTTTTTAAGAAAATAGGACACTTTTTGTGATCTTTTACAATGCACACTACAGCTTCCCTAGCCAAGTTACAGTCGTTTCGTTTTGCGTTAACGCTTGGAGTTGGCCACGCCCTCAATTCGTTTGTTCGAACAAAGGAGATGGGGGCGTGGCCAACTCCAAGCGTTAACGCAAAACGAAACTATTGTAACTTGGCTAGGGGAGCTGGTATACTTTCGGTGTCACAGTTTGGGTGATCTTGATAGATGACTAAATCTCTAATTGAAGACTGGAAAAGTATAGGGTGCCTCCGGTCTCGTAAGTAGAAATGTGACTAAAATTGACAATACCAAATTGTATCGGTGAAAATTCCTTGTCTATGACTGATACGATTACACCAAACTTTTCGGCACTCGCCTTATACCTAAGTGCATTTATTAATTAGTTCATCATTTCATTTCTTCCGATTTGCTTTTGTACACTCCAATTTTGTTGACGCAAATCAATCTTCTTCCACTATTCCTTCATCATCTAGTTTACCCGTTTCTTCACAAGTCGTCGCTCACAATCTTTATTTTTCTTCATCGAATTTAAATTTGATTCAAATATTATTTCCGTCTCCATTATTTTATCATCACTAGAGGCCCGCAAAGGCTCGCAGATCCTCATTATTTTCACCCATTTTTAATTACTACACTAATTATTATTTACTAGCGACCCGCCCCAGCTTCGCACTGGTACAATGGTGATATTAAATATATTATGCAAATATTATACATATAAACCTTCCTCTTGAATAATTCTATCTATTAAAAAAACCGCAACAAAATCCGTTGCGTAGTTTTAAAGATCTATAAAACAAAGTCACAGCAGCAACACAACAACAACAACAGCGGGAAGCGACTTTGTTTTATAATATGTAGTGATATGACAAATATAGGAATATAGCGATAATAACATACGATCCAAACCTGTGTTCATTCACTTTGATTGCTCGCTTGCCTCTACAGCATTTCGTTCTAAATTGAACCGCCTCACATACCCGGTGTCCTCTTGCTAGTTCACAAGCTGTCTGCTAGTGACTAAACCAGTTATTATACTGTTCTTAACGTATCGTTCTACTGCTAAGCGAAATTCTCCCTTCGTTCCGGTTATCAATTCTGCGCTACTTATTTCCAGTTTTTAAGGAAAATCTCCAAGTCGCCCGGCCCTTTCCGTCATGGTCCGCCGCTTTACTTTTACGGGCGCACCGATCGTTCTGCATGCGGTTGACATGTTATTTGCCACTGAATTACCAATCCCTATTCAAAGTAAAAGTAACATACTTCAAAATGTTTCCAATAGCTATAAATATACCTAAACCAAAATGTTAACTTCCTGAAGGCGCCAGCTGTGTAAATTAGACCGAATTTTCCCTCGTATAAGTGGCGTCAACAGACAGGATGTGGCAGCGATGTGCAGCTTGTATTTAAAGCGTCAGTGCTTTTATACTCACTGTGTAGCCATATAAGAGTAAATATAAGAGTATAAGTAGTATAAATGTAGGTTGGATGACAAAATATATTTCGTACACTTTTTTTTGTTTCTATTTTTATATCCGAGAATAGGCTTTGTGGTGGAAACGAGTGAGTTCAACGCTTTGTGGCGGTTTTAACAAGTTTAGAGCTACAACAAAAACTTCGCGTTATGGGTTTTTTAAATCACCACAAAGCGTTCATCAGAACGTATTTTCGCTCATTAAAAATTTACATTAAAAAAAAACTGTTATTCGTCCAATTAACTTGATCTCTCCTTTGATAAAGTAGGCTTGCAGAAAATTATAAGTGAAGAATTAAAACTGTTTTTATTATACTTTACCCAATTTCAAGTGGAAAAATGACGCTTCTGTATCATGAACTGACTGTATCTGTATTCCTAGAATTTCCGCCTTGTCACGTATGGCTGGGACAACCCAGACCAATTGCGAGCTTTCGTATTTATTCTGTTTTAATTAACTTGCAGTTAGTATTTGCTTTAGACGGAACAGCTTATTTCTTCTCCTTTTGTATTTAGAGATCTCTAAAACTAGTAGTAGGATATTAATTTATAGACCTAGAATCTCTTTCTTTCATTTGTGAGAAATCATCAATTATTATTATATTATTATTCGCTTTTAGCGATAAGACCGCCCATTGTGACACCCTATTAATTTTAAGTTCATTATGTAATTTTATTTTTGGTGTACAATAAAGAATACATGTAAATATCTATTTATCTACTACTCCTTAAACTCTGGGTGGAACTGGAGTGAGTATCACACTTTTACTGACTTAAACAAACCTGTGTTCCTTTAGTACGTTGTTTGCGAGAGCGACAGTAACTCTTTCGAACCACCCCACTGCTCTGGCAGGCATCGGCCAGGAACCAGGGCGTGAGGATTCTCCTCCTCTTTTGCTCTTATTCCTGCTTTGCTTTCTTCTTTACTTCGTTTTCCTATTCCCTCTTGCTCCGTACCATGACCTTGACGAGGACCGGACGGGAGTCGCAACTGCCGATTGATTCCACAAATGCACCGCCCAAGCGGAGTAGATCTTCAGTATATGCTCCACTGTGTCCCTGTGTCAATAATTTAACTCAAGAACCTCCCAAAATTACCGTATCCGGTGAGGAATTGCGTCAGCTGGAAATTGTGGTAACTCTGCAGGATCTTCTCAAAAAGGTCGGACTTACCATCGTAATTGTCGCATCCCTAATACCTACACATAGCTCACCTTGAAACACAAAATAACAGCGTAAACTACCCGGAATACATATTAGAGTAGTTTACAAAAAGGTAAGGTAGAAAAAATCTATTAGGACGGCCAAAACACTTTTTTCTTTTGTCAAGTAAACAAAAAAAAAAGATACCGGAAATATCGAGTTGTGATAACCCTTTTGTTCTTTTTACCTGGACGTGAACTTTTAATATTTTGATAGAGAATAAATGCTTGTTCAATGTTTTTTGATAATAATAACTGGAGGATAAAATAGTTTTTTTTTTTATCTAGGGTATTAAACCGTCGCTGTCTTTAGGTGTGGTGATTTTGTGCTCTCTGCTTTTACATAACAAAAATAAATGAGCTTTGACAAGCGATTATGGGCGCTATTACAAAATGTCGTTCTATCTTACGTTGAAAGTTCGAAAGACCATAAGGCCGGGTAATGTAACGTAGCATTTTGCATTTGTAATTAAGTTTATTAGAGGGTTTTTTATTTCATATTAAAAAAATGGTTAGGTCCTTAAATATTTGAATTTATCTTACACGAATTTAATATTTGTTTTTTATTCTGGTGTAAATTCTATCTTAATTTATTTAAGTATTCATAATTACATATATCTGTGAAATTTACACAGATCGTTTTATTGGTTTTGTTTTGAATGAGTTTTTTTAGATATTCCAGTATTCCACGCATATGTATTATCTATTATTTATTTAATAACCACTTTTACTCATCTAGGTTACTGTTTATGCTAACTTTCAAGTATATTGAGTACACGAAAGGAGATTTTGTAAGCAAACGAAATCCTCTCTTTTGCCCCTTTAAATTTCCAAAAACCCCTTCTTAGTGCTCATTTACGTCTTAAAAGGAAGTCTTGTGGAAACAAATTCCTATTTCCAGTCATTTTGGCTGTGCATGTTGATCAGTCAGTCACTCCTTTTATATAGTTATATAGATATGTAGTTTCGTATACGAAGTCTTGACGGTTCAAACGAGGATTACATCAAAAAGCCTTTAGGCGAAAAGTCCTTTGAAATCATTAATGAGGCCATGAACCAAGTTCTCTCCGTTACTCAGAGTTATCATGATTTCATGTGAAGTTACCTCCGGCGCAATAGATGTCTGTTATCCGAAATTCTGTGGGACTAACGTCAACAAGGAAGATCGACGCTTGATGTGAAGTAACGATTTTCGCAGGGTGGCTGTGTGCAAAACGAGATGAATTATATAGAATATCGTGAGATTGAAGAGGCTTGGCTGTGGGTTGATGATAATGATAAATGTCTATAGGTAAGGATAAACTTTATAAGCTGCTACAATAGGGAATTAAATCATATTTATATACCTATTTTGCAAGATGCCTCAATTCGATCTTAACCTGTTGAATACCGTAATTAGAGACACAATAGAAAGACAATAGGTGTGCGGACGCCGGCGTCCTCTCGGGGAATAATGAATTCAGGCCAGGTTCTACTCATTTCGAACTTTTTTGAACCTCTGGAAATCCACAAATATAAAAGAAAATACCGTGATTTTTTTTTTCAATAAAAAGACCAAATAACCAACCGCTGGGCAAAAACCAAAACATGATATAAATTAGCAGGCTCAATAAAAAAAATCGCGAATCTGACCCTAACTTACGATTTCAAACGTGTATATCTACGAGATTACGTCTTGGCAATATTTGAAAGTTACATAAAATAATAAAGCTTGTTTTTAAAAGGATTCAGAGAAAAATTAATCTCGAATAGTTAATATGTTTTTGTTTTTATTTATAAATAAATCCGCTGTTACAAGACCGTGAAGTCGACTTAGACCCGGGTGGAGTTCATACAAAATACTCTGTGACTACAACCGGCTCATAAGGTTCTTTTATAAAAAAAATTGCTTTTTACCTTGGCCCATCACTTTATAATAAAGTGAATGCAATCATCCCTATTTACGGCTTAAAAACTTCTACCTGTAAAAAGACTGTCCGCTCGTACCTACGGAATCTTAATTTTGACGAAACAGAAGAATTCTTGAAGTAAATGGCAACACAAACATACATCACACATAACGTAAAAAAAAAAACCTAACACGCATCACACTTTCAACAAATACACCACACAATAACTGTTACACTGAACAACTTTTTGTATTCTTTTTTCTCATCTTTCATTAACTTTAGTTTATTATTTGATTTGGTTGTTTTTTTTTTTTACTTTAGTTTTTCATATTGTAATTTTTTTTTAAATAATATGTACATACTTGTGACTACATGCACGTGCTAGATACAAGTCAACCAACAAAAAAAAAATCTGTAACAGGGGATCGCAACTGACTCTTTTAAACACAGGTTACCTCGTAACCTATCTAGAAGAGCAGTACTGCACCCACTAACTAGTCTATGTAAACATGTCGATGTGTAGCCCAATAATGTACGTTATCTTTTTTTTTTTTTTTTGGGTAGGTAAAATCATCCAATGACAAATCCCGCCCTTGGGTGGGGCGGGAAATAGTGTCAGACTTTACTGACTAAAAACCTACCTTTCCGTTCCTTGCCTTTATCCTGGGGCCCGTGGTGAATGTACGTAAGCTAGTTCCAAATTTATCAATAAATTATTATTATTATAATAAATTACTAAAAAATAGGATTTTTTATAGTGTTTTAAATATATATTTTCATTTTATATTTTCTTATATTTTCGCGCGTAATTTAGCAAAAAACTGGACGCCATCTTTGTGGACATGACGTCAATTAGCCATGTAAGAGATTTTTGGCGGGATTTTTTCGAGAGAATTTCAGTAGCTGTTTTAATTATTATTCACAAATGGATTCCAAGTGGATATCGTGGTGTAAAATTGGTGTAGTTTTGTATTTCAAGTGTTTGCGTAATTGGACAATATGTGGTTTCATTGAAACAGGCGCGGTCTCGGTAAAATGGAGCTGAGAATTAATTAAATAAAATAATTGGAAGGCTGACTTGATATTTTTACTGAACTTCACTCGAAAGAATCCCACCAAAAACTCCGCGGCTACTTTGAAATCAATTTCAAAATGAATTTTGCTATTTTATTATTTTGTTATAGGCTCCGCCTCATGCTTTTATCTAAGCTATCTCAATTGCATACTTTTATATTTTTTTCTCAGATACAATAAAATACCCTGTTTTGCAGATAAATATAGACGTTTAAAAAAAATGAATCTTGCAAGATATTTCCCAATATACCTAATTGAACAAATAATCGCGAGAAAAGATTATATATATAAATTTCATTTGCTTTGAATTGATGACTTTGATTTAGTTTAAAATTTATTTTCTTTTTAGAGCACAGACAAAATATTGTTTTTATGAAGGTTTTGCTTTCAGTTTTTTTTTTTAGCTAAATGTCTCAACCTATTAATTAAAATCACAGTGCATAAAAATAAACAGTCTGCCCATCTCCAAGAGTCCGCCAAATCCGCTTTATAGTTGGCTAATCAAGGCTTGTCATCTTGAGACGTAGGTATGGTGGAAAGAGTTCCAGCGGGATCTCATGGTGAAATGGCGACAGCGACTGTCGCAACCCAGTGCTGGGCACGGCTTAATTATGGCGGTAAGGCCCTCTTTGAGGCGTGGCTGGAAAGACCTCACGGCGTCCTAACCTTCCGGATGACGCCGGTTCTCACCGGACATGGCAAGTTCAGGAGGTTCGTGTTCCGAATTCGTGCAGAACCGCCGCCCTGGTGTCACCACTGTGTGGACCGCCCGGAGGATACAATGGAGCACACGGTCGAAGTGTGCCCCGCTTGGGCAGAGCATCGCCGTGTTCTCGTGAGGGCGATCGGCAGCGGCGATCTCTCGCGCCTTGCCCTGGTATGGGCCATGGTCCGAAGCGAGGAGGGATGGCAGGCAGTCACCTCCTTCTGTGAAGCAGTAATGCTAGCAAAGGAGGAGGCCGCACGCGAGAGGCAACGGCCCTCACGCCCCAGCCGTCACGGGGATTCCGATTCTGATCCTGATTTCCAGCCAACGTAGGCACGAGCTTGCGGACGGCGAGCTATGGGTAGCTCGCTGTAGTCGCGGTCCAACCGTCCGGTAACCATCCGGACCAAGCGTAGGTCGTCGACGGCGCGCACTGTTCCCACGCGACTCAAGGAGTTGTCAGCAAACTGTAGGGGCCGAGCAGGGCCGAAGCCTACTGGGGCCAAAGGTTATGTGAAAATGGCACCCGGGGCCCTGGGACGAAGGCACAGGCAAATTAATGAAACAGGGTAGGTTTTTAGTCAGTAAGAGTCTGAGCACAAAGTTGGTGCCCTAAGACAGTGCGACGGGGTCGCGGCAGACCGCGAAGGAGATGGCGCGATGAGCTAGACGGATTCCTCCAGAACTGGCAAGAGGAAGCGCAGGCCCGCAAGAGGTGGAAGGCGTGGAGGGAGGCCTTTGCCCAGGAGTGGGACAGAACAGGCTAATAAAAAAAAAAGAGTTTGACACTATTTCCCGCCGCTCCGCCCAAGGGCGGGAGATGTCATTGGATGATTTTACTCACCACCAAAAAAAAAAAAGACACGGAGACGTTATTTCTCCGAAACTTTTCTGGATGTCTTCAAGGTTCTGGAATGGAGAGGGCTAGGCATTAATGTCAATGGCGAGTACATGGTACGCGGCAAATAAGTTGGATTAAAATAGCCGTCGTTGCTATGGTTACAGCAGAACCCGCTGTGCCGCACTTCGATTGAGACCCGAAAATCTCTTACTATTTTGGTTCAACTTATATGCCGCCTAGTTGTTTGCAACACAATAACATAAATAAAAAACCATGATTATCGCTCACAAAAGACTCTAATAAAGGGAATAAACGTGCTAACTACACATAATAGATACTTCAGCCTGCAGAATTACAAAGCTAAACGTTAAATATGCAAATTCGAGAGACCCTATGTCATCATGTGGTAGATGTACACACACGATAAAGCGCCTTTTATTTTTTTACACATTAGGAAGTCACGTGGCTACAGTCTACTGAACCAATACTTCAAGCCAACATGAGTGATGCCGTCAATGTCAATGTATTAGTCACTTTGTTAGACATATTGCGCTAGACTCTTACAACTTGTTTTCACTGAATAAGTCATAAGATAAATGTCGGAAAAACGGAAGAATTAGATCAAAAACATTTTCAATTTATCCGTCAATACCAAACGCTTGGTGACCGAGCACTAGAACAGTAAATTGGGCACTCCAGGTAAAAAAAAAATATGGCTTATTCCTATTTAAGTACAGTTAGCAGGTCTTTTTACGGTATTAAAAAGCCTCTGGCTACATATTGCGATATCTAAGGAGATCGGATGAAAAACGTACACCTTGGTAGCATACAGGTTCGTCGATCGATTATACTTTTTGAAGAATTGTGAAAATTAAGAAGATGATAAATGAATTTGATAGGAAAATAATTCAATTGTTTAAGTCGGACAGTTTTTGGGTAAACCATGTAACAAAAGTTTCCAAAACTGTACCTAAGTATTAAAATATTGCTGTTCGAAGTTTCCCTATATACACCTGAAGTTCACACCCCTCAGTCATTTCAGTACCTACTGAAATTAGAGAAATTGTCTTAACCAATATTCATGTGTAAATAAGTAATATTGTTTAACAAAATAAAAAAGTAAGTAGTGTAACCTAATATTTATTTAGAAGTTTACATAATAACACTAATATTTTACAGGCGAAAGTTTGTATAATGTGTCTTATGTTTGTACTCCTTCATACTCGAACGGTTGTTTGATATACAGGTAGACCAAATTTATCCTGAAATAGCATATACTCGTATACTATCGTACTTATTAGCCCGGGAAAACGTTCCCTTGTGATAATATTCCACTTTCACGAAGGTGAAACCACTAACAGTTTCTAAATTTGTCGAAAGGAAAATTTGTTTAATAACTATTAAGTACTCGTATTAACTAAATTATTGGTTTTCCAGGAGCACTTAGGATTCTTGGAAAATAATAACCACCCTTTGTTGACTGCTAGAGAATGCCTAAGGCATTAAGTCCGCCTGTGTACCTTTGTGTTGCATAAAGTTCTAATAAATAAATAACTAATTTAAATTACAAGCTAGACTATTTATTATTATGTGGCTTATTTTCGTTACGAACAAATTATTGGGTACCTAGATACAACATACACATTTAATACGTATTTACAGAAGGGATCAACGAAATGAAAATTAAATTTCATTTGAAATAAGCAGTACCTTTGTGCCCTTCTAATTTTGTATTTTCTATTATCATTTTAAGTATTTTCGTGTACCTAAATAAATGCATAATTAAATACGACATCTCACTGGCTTGGCTCATATTCGATAGCACTTAGTACGCATAGACATCTCTCTGGCATAGTGAAATTTACATTGTAAGCAAGCTGCGAATCTTAGATATTGTCATATATCGGTTACATTTCAGGTAATAGGCGTCGGAGTTTCACTATCAGTTTACTAACAGTTTTAGGAATACATTCATTATATATGAGTATAGCAAAGGAGTGAAATTTCCTTCCAGAATATATAGAGTGACTAGTAATTAGTGAACGATACTTAAACACGTGATTGTAGTTGTGATAGCAAACAACTTTTACCATGGGACCAAACCTGAAATCGCAAAAAAATCAGCCAAGTTCAGTACATTTTAACCAGTTAAGCGAACACAAATGTATTGAACAGCAGGTTTCTTTTTTCGCAATTTCAGGTTTGGTCCCATACTAAAAGTTGTTCGTTATCATGACTACAATCACGTGTTTAAGTATCGTTCACTAATTACCAGCCACCTTATATGTTTCCTGATACTGACAACTTGGGGGTATTTAAGTTAAGAGTAAATAAGTTACTTCTAGGTAAGCGTGCTCCATCGTTGACCACATCATCGCTTAAAATCGGGAGATAGTGGCGAAGAGCGAGCCTTTTAAAAGACCCATCATGAAACCACAACGAAACTGCCATCGACACACCCTGTACGTCAAACTATGTTACATTGTCTACGACTAGCTATATTCGCGAAACGCCATAGCATAACTTTAAAGTGTTGTCACTACCTAGGGACGCTTCAGGGCCAAAGACTACTGGGGCCAAAGGTTATGTGAAAATGTCACCCGGGGCCCTGGGACAAAGGCAATGAATGGAGCAGGGTAGGTTTTTAGTCAGTAAGAGTCTGACACTATTTCCCGCCCCACCCAAGGGCGGGATTTGTCATTGGATGACTTTACCTACCATAAAAAGAAAATCCTAGGGACTCCTATAGAAGTATACAGTCGAGTAAGTGATGTGAAACATTTTACTTAATGCTCATACTATGTAGACGAGCAGCTGCTGATGACTTTACCGACTACATAGGCACCTACTTACTAACAGTACTACCGGGTTATTACAAAGTTATTAGCTAAAACAGTGGTCGCGTCAACCCTTCTCTGAATGCCATCATGAGGAAAATAAACAGCATTACCTTTAGATATAATAATAGTAGCTATGTATGCATATTTATGGGCTAATGAATATTTATGTGATAATTAATTTATTCGAGTTACGTTATTCAAAATGATTATATTAATTAATATCTATAACGAATTCTTATTCGCTATCTATTGTAATTTTTCTCTGACTTTCAAAGATTTAATGGTAAAAAACTACCTTGGTGCGCAACCAATTTAGTGCTTTCCATACTCCACTGCGATTCGCGTCTAGATAGCAGATGTTTCTGAAGTTTGTAGAAGTCTGTAAAACTATATGAAGTTGGGCAATACTAAGCTTGTCTAGTTGTAAAAACATTTTTTTTTTTAATAAAATTTATTAAGTTGTTAATTTAAAATTTAATAAGTTGTTAAAAACATTTTTTTTTTATTAAAGTTTAATAAATTCAGTAACTAAGGAGAAAATTAAAAAGTAAGCTACACTTTCTGAACTAAATATAGTAGAATAAGGTCCCGTAATAAAGCATAAGCCGACACGGCCTCTGACAGACAGCCGTTTGTAAAAGCTATCTGCCCAGTACCCAACTTAATTTGAAAGTCTTAACCGGCCTCAACCGAGAAATTTCACGTCAACCACTAGAGAAATAAAATTTTAAAAGGACTATGAATTTAAATGAACGTCTTCCTTATCTACTCATAAATTATTTCATTTTTAATTGCAGATTTATTCTGAAACATTTTACGAGTTTTTTTTCTTTTGGTCATTGGGTTTTTTTTTTAAATTTTCACTTTGTCAGCCATAATCTTTAAGGCCGGGAATATGACCTAAAGCGCAGTCACTGTAGGACTTCATAAAATCAAAGATAAGTGACGACGGTATTTTTTAAAGTTACTAAAAATTATTTGAGTTACTAAAAATCTAAAACAATGAAGTTTTGCAATAAGTTTCGAATCATAAATGTTATTCATTTTATTGATATGCGTGGAGAAGTACTACAAGAAGAAAGGTCAAAGTTACAAGTACTTTGGACGAACACTTCTGTAGATTTTTTTTCCGAAAACAACGACCACGTTTTCAAAAAAATAGTCAAGATAAACATATATTTTTTCCGAATTACAAAATTAAACAGATTTGGCTAAACAATTTATAGTTACTTACCTGCAATTTTTAGTTTTTCCTACGACAGTTTCATATACTAAGAGAGGTGTGTTACCTTTGTTATTAAGATGCTATGATGTCATAGCATAGCGCCAGTGTTTTTATATTACGTTCATGTTCAAGATCCAGAATACTGGAAAACTATTAACATAACAAACAAAAGAAGACTAGTACAAAATGAACTAGGACACATTTCTAATTCTTTCTCTGCATTGTCATCCAATTGTAAATAAAAAAGAACAAAGAGTTAATTAGATGTAGGTTCTAGCTGGCATGGAAACAAAACCTTACTAGATTAATTATTCTCTTACTGCAATGCTTAAACAAAGTCGGTACAGAATGCTTTTATCAAAACACAGCTGGTTTAATTAATACTTGCTTCTGCAACTGCATTTGGCTGTATGTAAAAGTGTTTATTATCCCGAAAGGACATAGTTACTATCGGCATAAAAGTGGAATAAAAGTGTTTTAATCTAAGTTATGTTTTCAATTCTCTTTCTTTCGCCAAGTAATAGGATTTACGATTCAGGAACTATAAAGATATTTTAGTCTGAATAGGGACCAGACACTACACTTTATATTTTTAGTAGAGCCCAAATAGCCGAATTTATACATAAAATACTATAGGTATAAAATAGTTATCCTATTTGATCAGACGGATTTCTAATAAATAGGCTATCTTGCTAAGACTGTACCTAAGTACTCGTGAATGTGAAAGACTTTTAGCTTAGGAGCCTATTTTGTAATATGGAAATATTTATGTAGTTTAAATCTTTTTCTAAATATGTGAAAAATTTTAGATTAAGAGAAATATCTAAAATTAATAATGTTGAATAAAATAATTTAAAAAAATCGAGTAGAATACGGAATGTCGACGCACAAAATATCGATGAATGCTAGTACGATGCTACAACATCGCGATGCACGTTACCGCGAAACCACTGAATGTCGATGCACGTTATCGCGATATAACTTTACTGCGATATAACTTGACAGAGATGGTTTTGAAGTACAATTTGTCGGTATTGATTTGTTTTGTGTGCAATAAATAAAATCTATTTTATATTATATTACATACAATTTTAGTAAAATGTAATCGTGTTTAATAATTTATTAGATGTAACTTACATCACTTACTTATTAAATTAATGGGGCTGTCAGTGCTAATAAATGCATAGTCAGAATGGCGCGAATTCCATCCTGCAGACATCCCGCATTTCTAATCACGCAAAAATACTTTTTATAGAAAAATACAACCGACTTTAATGAAAAAAAAAAACAAAGTAAAATCAAAATAATTTTAATTTACGGGAGTCGGTGTTTTTATAATAGTTTGGCTTCTTCGTTATTACTAGTTATTATTAAAATATTACTAAAATTGTATGTAATATAATGTATATAAGATTTTATTTATTGCTCACAAAACCAATTAATATCGCCAAATTGTATTCCAAAACTATCTCTGTCAGTTGTATCGCAGTAAAGTTCAATCGCGATAACGTGCATCGATATTCAGAGGTTTCGCGGTAACGTGCATCGTAATGTTGTAGCATCGTACTAGCATTCATCGATATTTTGTGCATCGACATTCCGCGGGACAAGCCACATGCAGAAGCTAGTTTTAGTAGGTAGCACATTAAATATACAATAAACTACAGTTATGTTTTTAATTAAAAGTCATTATGACGGCTTCTAGTAGATATTATCCAGTCACTTGACCGACCATTCTTAGAATTATTAATTCTGAGTTTGCTTGAAGCATTATCAACAAAATTAACTGAATAAACTAGTTAAAAACCACTTAAAAATTAATAACGTTTCGTTTGAATTATTTAATGAAACAGGCGCCCAGACCCGGCCGGCGGTCTTTGAGTAAGTGATTTTAAGAAAAAACAGAAGGCAAAAACAAGAAGATACTTAAGTGATTTCGCTCTTTTACTTAACATCATAGAATGTATGCATTTGAAATCTAAATACAAATAATGTAAAATAAATATATACCCTTCTTGCAGTTGGGTAAAACTAAAAATACTAAAACCAGCACATGTCTTGTGTGATATATCACACATATTGTAGCGAAATAATTAAAAATGGACACTTTTCCGCTACTTACACGTTAATTTTTTTTTGTTGGTAAATGAAAAGAAAAAATAGACAACAAAAAACAAAATTAATAGTAGAAAGAAAAGAAAACAAACCTATTGGTCGAATTTTTGCCCAAAAATTTGCTACGCTAGTAACCTTTGGTAACAAATAATCTCAATCATGTGTCAAAATCAGGACATTGAAAAAATGTTGTAATAAAATTCAATTTCAAGTTACGCTATCAATATAAGTTGGTTGTTAGATGTAGTTAGAGATACGCTATAATTATGCTTGAAGTTGTGGCAATAGGATGGTGGTCCCTTCGTTTGTGGACTGCTGGCGGCTTTCAGGCAAAGGCCCCAGCGGCGCAGCTCAAAATAGTGAATCAATCGTCGTATTCAAAATCCTTGGGGCAGAACCAAAAAAAGGACGGAGTCTGCTAACAGATTTCTACGCCTTTAACAATGGAAATATTGTCAGCAGAGAACCCACTAAGTTAATAGGAGAAAAAAATGATGAAGACGGCATTACAGGAAAATTGGAATCTTTGTTTTTGAAATCACAAAGGTTAAACTCCATCACAGACAAATAGTTTAACGTAGAGTAATAAATATTAGTAATAAATATTACAGAATATATTCTGGTTTCTATTCGTTGTTAAAACTATTTTAAATTTTTCAGACGATTTTAAATATGTTTGTGTCTTTAGTATGACTGATATAATTCCTTGGAAATAACAAAGCATGACGTCTTCTAAAATTAAAAAAAAAACAAATTTCTTTACGTAGGCCACTCAGAAAGTTTTGAGAAACTAAAGAACTAACTTTTATGGATAAAATATTTTTATATTATGGAAAGATTTAATAATATAAAATGTAAAAATGTATTTTTAAGAACTCTCTACCAGCCTCTATATGAAGTTTTCTTCCACGCCATTCTCGTACAATGCTAGCGCGTCTTCCGGCGATGAAAACTGTTTCCGTTCCAGCAGATTTTTTATTTTAGGGAATAAAAAGAAGTCACACGGTGCCAGATCAGGACTGTAAGGAGAACGCCTCAAGATTCTGACCAGTGTGGTGTCCAGGAAGTCCCTCATTTTGAGCGCTGAGTGCACGGGTGCGTATTGATAAATCCAGCATTCGTCACCCGTCACAATGATGTAAACGCAACAGGACGAGCCTCCTTCAAATTTTTTAATCACACCACGGCACTACTTCACACGGGCCTACTTCTGAGCTTCGGTGAGGTTGTGCGGCACCCAGCGGCAAACTATCCTCCTCACGCGAAGCTGCTCTTGTAGAATATTGTGAATGCTTTCCGAACCAATCTGCAGTGTATGTTGAATATCTTCGTATGTAATTCGCCTTTTTTCTTGAATTAAAATTTTTACTGGCAGCACACTTTCTTCCGTGACAGCCGTCGTAGGGCGACCATCCTTTGTTCGTCCCCTAAATTAAGGTGACTGCGCTTGAACTCGCTATACTAGCGGTAAATGGTTGTTTTTGAAGGTTCTTCATCCATTAAAGCAATTTGGAATCGATCAAATGACTCATTAGGTTTTAGTAGGCAACATTTAAAATCGAAGAAAATCATCGCAAGAAAATTTTCTCGATGCAGATCCATTTTAAACGATACACGATAATTTGATTTAGCTCTCGAAAAAATGTGGAGGGAAATTAAAAATTCGAACAATGGTATTTTCTCAGTCTTTTCATAATTTAATGTCTGAAGATAGTCTCTAAGTCGGACACGCCCTTTCACTCCATCCGGAAAGGGAGAAGTTATTTGATGATTTCCCACGTAAAAAAAAGGAACCAAATACCTATCTAATATCTACCATAATGTCGGCATTTTTTTTTTGTTTTATATCTGAAATAAAGAACAATCTTGTCTGTCAACATTTATCACAGTTGATTTGGGTAAAACATCATTTATCACTGTGTTGTGTTACGTAGGTATTTTAAGAAGTATACGCTGCGGTCAATATCTGTATTATTTTTATTTTTGAAGCCTTGCCCATTTAATTGAGATTTTAAATGATGTGAATTTTCAAAAACGTTTAAGGGTTTTAAAAAAAACACATATTTCGTATTTTTTTTTTTGGAATATTTTTCGTGAAATATTCGAGCAAATCACAAACATCGCATTGGGTTGCTTTAGATGAAGCAACAAATTTTTAAACCATGCTCGATGGACGACGTTGACGATAACCGAGTGGGAAAGGGCCATCTTATAGATAAAAACAGTAAAACAATATCATGTGATACACTACTTACATAAAAACATAAAATTGCAGCACTCATTGCAAAACCAACACCAAAAACTAAGTTAAAAAATATAAAAGCAGTTACGAGTAGCTATTCAAATTAAAACAATAACAAAGAAAATAAACAAAAAATATGAAGCTAAATATATATTCGGGTACAGATTTCAGCAAAGCGATTAAATAATGTCTTTGCTCTCAAAGTTATGACTTTAGTTTTAGTATCGTGCGGATTTCACCATGCATGTGGAATTGTTCCGCATGCGGGGCTGCTGCCCGATTTCACGCCCCGTATCCCGCGTGCGTATTCCACGCACTACAATAAATACTTGTATGAAAAGGACATTTGCGGACGCTACGGCAGCAATACCACATGTATGTTGAAAACCGCACGATATTGTAAACACCCTTAGGAAAGGAGGAGACCGACCGTATCAGGCAAAGGTAACAGCGCTTACGCCCCAGCCACCGCCGGGAATCCGATCCCGATTTCCAGCCACCGCAGGCGCGAGCTTGCGGACGGCGAGCAATGGATAGCTCGCTGTCAGACCGTCCGTTAAGCGACCGGACCGAGCCCAAATCGACGGCGTGTACTGTTCCCTCGCGCCTCAAGGAGTTGTGAGCAAACCGTAGAGGCCCAGCTTGCTAGGCTTTGACCCTGTCTGCTAGGTCAAAGCCTACTGGGGCCAAGGGTCTGCTTCTGAAAAGAAGGCTCGGCCCTGGTATAAAAAGCAACGAAAGAAGGGGATGGGTTTTAGTCAGTATGAAATTCATTCGAGCAGGAGATGGTGTCAGATTCATACTATGAATCTGACACCATCTCCTGCTCCGCCCAAGGGTGGAGGATGTCATTGGATGATTTTTAGCCACCGAAAAAAAAGCACCCTTAGAAATCCACACGTATTATACTATATACTATATATATACTGAGTTTTGTCTCCTGGGAATTGTGGTCCTTCCGTTATTTCGTTCATTTATCTTAGTGTAGGCACCTATATACGAGTATACACAATAAATTTCAAAATTTCTTAATTCGAAAAAAAAAACAGCTTATTCCTACTCTTTGTGTAAGCTAAATAAAAACTGAGATGTCTGATTTTAGACAATTCAAATAAAAAATGTTTTTTATTTCACATAGGCCTACATGGACACTTATAACGCTAGAACTTAATGTACCTGTAAACTAAAAACAAATTAAACTGAAATTGATCGGTTCAGCGCCATCTAGTGACAACATGACGTTCAGGTCTGTATCTTTCACATTAAGACTTTCATTTACACTCGTATTTTCTGACCTAGATGTAAAAGATTAAAGCTAAAAGTGCTATAAGGTTGTTTTTTCTCTGAAAAACAGTGGAAGCGCAAACTCTTACAATTTGCATAAACATGAATAATTTTGTATTCATAACACTAACTGTCTTTTAAGAGACAACATCTTTTTTTATTGTCCAAAATGTCTGCCGAGTTGTTCTAAAATTAACAGTTGACACTTCTTGAATAAAGAAACCGGAAATTTTAGTAATTATTTTCATTATGCCTGTACCTGAATTAATAGAAGATCCACATTTTGTCAGTACTGTTACAAGCGGTCTTATTGTAGGTATAGGTTTTATGTAGTGACTGGGATCGTGGGCTCTAGGTGTGTGAATCTGGTGTATGAAGATAAACTTAGGACAACAGTTTTGATACTGATATTATCGGATTCTTCTGTTATATGATCAACCTGACAACCTGAAACTGACTGACAAAAATATTGTACATTTTGATACAAGTGCAGAAAATTTGTCATTGTGACCGAGGCGTTCGAAGCCACAGGGTATGAAACCAAGTGCTGCTGAGACAATTTTCCACGTGTATCAAACGACGTTTTTCAATACACTTACAAAGAAATAAATAAAAATGGTTAACGCGCGACTCGCGGGTGTCGCTTAGTGCCTATCTTGATACGATAAATTGTGGTGACGGTGAGCTAGCACACTTCTCCGCACTAGTGCAAAAAACTGTAAATTGCATACTTAAAAGCGGGTCTTCAAATAAGTGTATTGAAAAACTTATTATTGCTTTTAAATTCAAATCTTATTCTAAAGAATGTGTATTTGATCGACCAGCCTGCATACTATCAAGGTTCGTTTTTCACGTGATCTCCTTCGATATTATAGTATCTATAGTCGAGCTGCTAGTTCAAATTTTTGATTATTAGTAAAATTATAGCTGTACTTCACCAATAGAAAGGATGTGTTCTAAATATAAATACGACTATTCTATACAAAACAGACGTTATTGTTCACAGAACAATATTAGTATACCAATACTTCGTCTTTATAATTATGTTGTTCAATAGATCTGTTGGGTACCTTCTCCATTCTATATATATATAAAAGCGAAATACCACTCACTGATTAATCACAAAACTTTAGCACGTACAAACTTAAAATTTGGCAGGTAGGTTCTTTAAGCCTTTCACGGCAGCACGTGATTGAAAGGCTTAGGGGAGACCAATATACAGTCTCTTCAGGGATGTGCCGTAACAGGCGTAGCACTGAGGGGGTTCCGGAATGGTCTTTTGAGAGGTAACGGGGCCCCTTCTACGTGCTGATGGTGATCACCAGGGTGGTTTTAGAGAGGTAAAAATCCCACACTCTCCGGATTTATTCCCAAAGTTCGGCCTTTTGAAGGATTCCCTTCGACAGCAAAAAAAAGGGAAGTTCTTTAAAGGGTGTAGACATCTGCACCCTTTAAGGAACCTACTCACGCGGGCGAAGCCGTTGAAAAAAAAACTAGTTACTTCCATATTTGAGATGAAGTGAAACTTTGTCTTGTGTTTCACTTAAAGGCTCGTGCAGGCGAGGATTATTTATTCTTATACTAGCAGACCCGGCAAACGTGGTTTTGCCTTATAAATTATTTCTAGTTTAAAAAAAATTAAGGGTGAGCAACCTTTATCACTTAGGGGTATGGAAAATAGATAGTAGCCGATTCTTAGACCTACTGAATACGCATATAAGATAAAAATCGGTAAAGCCGTTTCGGAGGAGTACGGTAACTAACATTGTGACATGGAAATTTTATATATTAGATATACTTACTAATTAGATACCGCACAGAGGATTAGATATCGTACTTGTGTGCCAGAGGATTAGAACTTTAAACCTAATAAAAAATATTAGATATTAGACACTTTTATTTATGCTACAATTAGGGTGCTGATACTGAATCATCCCTTGCAATTATTCTTACTTACCGGAGATAGTCAGCGCTATAGTACCTACCTAACAACCGTACTAAGTTATGAAGGTACCGCATTTCTCAATATAATCACTGGCATCTTCTCAGGTCATTAAAGACCTATTAAATTTAAACAACGCTTAAGTTCAATGTGGAGAAGAGTAGCACAGGACAGGTGGCAATGGAAAGAACTAGAAGAGTCTTTTGCCAGTAGGCAAACCGAAGTTAGACATTTTATAAAAATCAATTTTTGATTTAAATACAAAAAATAAACAAGGGTACAGAGTAAAAACTGCAGCAAAACAAAACGTACCTATAAAAAAATCAAAAAGTATAAAACAAGACATAAAAAGACAAAACAGACAAACAAAAGAAAAAAACGAGCAACATACAAAAAAAAGAGATACCAAAGAAAAAGACAAATATTTTAGCGCATATTTAATATTATATAAAATTTTAAATGTACTAATTTTAAGATTCTGTATGTTTGTTGTATTCTTAAGTAAATAAAGGCTATTTATATTTATGTTTTATGTCACCAATTCTAATATAATTGAAGACACAGAAATCTCTGTTTTATATTTTGTATTGGTTTTGTATATTTTTTTAATGAAAAGCTAATTGTTTTCTTTATTTCAGTATAAAGATTCTTGAAAAAATGCCAATGATTTCCAAATACACAATTTATTCAAAACTGTTTTATTTCGTTGCTTCAAATAAGTTAATTTGTTCCAGGTCCTGTACACTCGCATTGCAGTGTGTCTGTGGCAGAGTTCTCATGCGTTGCAGCATATGGAGCGGGTGCAGTGCTGTGGAACACAGTTTCCTCGCCCTGAGAAGTCAGCAACAGCACCTTACGACCCTAACCGACCTTTAGTCGGTAGTGATGAAAAGGTACAACTACTTATTACTGACATGTTTCTGCTACTCTTCTGTTTCTACTACTACTAACATGTTTCTGCTCTTAGGCTAAATTGAATCAAAAGGAACTCTATTTTGTTTCTACGCTGTCGTTTTTGTAGGTATGTGGTCATCGTCTCATCAGGCCAACAATTGCAAAAGCAAACAACCATACCACCATAAACTAGTAGTTCATTTATTTATTTATATTATATTAAGTTCTTTAATGTACACCGCATTAATAAAAAATACAGGACACACATTATTATTAATTCTCCACCTCCATTAAGAAGGAGGTTGAATGATTCTTTTCAACTTTGAAATTATTTACTTCTAATTATTTAGTCGTTTTCTAAATCTATCCACTCTTTAATTATTCGCCTAGCTACGAAAACTATAAAATTGGTCTAATAGGCATCAAAGTATTCTAAATTGAGTAGAAGCCTGTTCAAATTACAAAGGAAAGTATGTATTAAGTTGAGCCGCCATTTGGACGTTAATTAAAAGCCAGAAACAAAAATACATACTAACAGCCAAATAATTCTGCGGCTTGATGGTAAACAGTATTCGGTTTGACACAGGTGTGTCCTCGGCCTCTTTTGCATAAATGAACGCAATCAATTCGAGTTTTCATTGTAAGTTTTACTCAATGATTCCATTAAAACCCTTAACCTCAAAACATTGAAATATTAATTATTAAACTTTCTTTTAAGCAAATTCTTTTAAGCAAAGACTGAAGATTTAATTACTGAAACATTTAAGTACCTAAATATTTGACATTACGAATACTTCATTAAATTATGACTTATATATAAATAGATAAATAATAAAATTTTAATTTTAATGTTCTAATGACCCATAAATTGACAAACCATATTTGTACGCCGAAAACGACAGAATAATATGATCATAATACTTAAACACCGTTAAATTTTGATCGTTTTAATATTACGTATACGAAATTAATTTCGTACATGCGTGTATTAATACGAGTTTTAGAAAAAAAGTACTTTATTTTTTAATTTTATCTTTATAAATCGATAGTGTTTCATATACCGAATCGATCCTCCACGGGATTAAAACGACTAAAATTTAACTGTGTATAATGCACGTAACAACTTTGAACAATATTCTGACAAATAAATGCTTTCTATTCTATTCTAAAAATAGTCATGGCTACGGTTACGACAGTATTATGGAAATCATGCAATCGATTGAATTACGGCCAAATCAATATGAAGGAAAGCTTCCTAAGTTTCTTTTGTTTAGTTGAGAAATGCTTTTGAACTGAAAATGCTTTGTCAGTTCTGAGCTTAGAGATCAAGTTCTGAGATTATTTGGCAGGTCAGACGTTTGTGTGCGGGGTTCGAGGCAGCTCAAACGTTTGGGTAATCGAGTGGCTACGGATAGGAGTAGCGCGCGAAGGCTTGCGGCGTTGTACCATTTAGCAAGCGAATGGGCTCTCTCACAGTATCAAGACGATCCAAATTGTGTGGAGTACTCTGTTTTATTACACGCGAAGAATGTAGTACGTAGTAAACTTTGATCATATAGTTACATATTATAAATGTAATAATTACCATCATCCGTGTGTCACTGCGGAGTGCCTGCTAAAAACTATCGCTGGGTGTCTGGCACCGAGCAATTGCTAACTTGGCGACCCTTCCGGTTTCGGGCACGCTGAGCGCAATTGTATTTCTGTACTCTTTTTTATTGTTATGTGTTGTTGCCGTTGTATTGTATTGCCAGCGTCGAATAAATTCTATTCTATACAATTCTATTATATAGGTACTTAAGATGTAGTGACAACAATCACACTAATATTATGAAAGCAAAAGTTTAGGTTAAACTTTCTTTTATGGGCCGTCGATATAAGGGTTGGGGAGGGGAGGGGGAGGGGGAAGGCTAGGCTTCTGGATGGTTTTAAAAAAAAAACCTCGAAGGAAGTGAAGAATTCCGAACGCTAGCGGTTTTTTTTATAAATATCTTTACTATGTGAAACTATAATTATATTTAAAGACAAGTGACAAGATTGAACGAAACACACCTCCACCGTCGACCGAGGACCCCGTGTTCCGAATTACGTCAAAAGCGATTGTATATTCGCGTGAATCGGACCAAATTAATAATCACAAAATATAAGGGCTATAGAGTAATAATTGTGACGTTGAGCGTTGGTTGGATTCACGATATAATCATTTTTGACGCAATTCAGAACGAGATTTTTCTGTTTTGTTTGTTCCGTTTACGGAACCGGCTAAGGGACGGAACATTCTAATGTTTTTTTTTTGTAGTGTTTGGCAGCAAATGTATCAAGTCAAGTCAACCTTCTCGGCAAACTTCGCTGAGGTAACACTACAATAAAATTCTCAGCTCCATTTTACCGAGATCGCGCCTGTTTCAATGATTCCACATATTGTCCAGTTGCGCAGATACTTGAGATACAAAACTACACCAATTTTACATCACAATATCCACTAGGAATCAATTCGCGAATAATTAAAACAGCCACTGAACTTCACTTAAAGAAATCCCGCCATAGACTCCCTCAGAACGAAGGGAATTTGAAACGTCAAATTTGACATCTATCATGAAAAAAAAAAGAAAACATCTATTATGAAAATTTATCCAACCAAAGAGTATAGTAAATATGTATAAATGACGTGTTATTTTTCAATTTGTATGGAAACTTTAAAAATTTATGTCTCGTAAACCGTGAGTCTCTGTAATTTGTAAAAAAATTGTAAAAAGCCTTCTGTTTATGAGTACTATCTACAAAAAAATAAATGAACCTCCATCTCGACGGTCCATAAAGGAAAGTATTTCCAAAGTTTGTAAGTTTTAAGCGTGTATATTTGTTACTATCATTCACGCTGAAACTGCTGAAGGGATTTGGACGAAATTTGGCACACGGATAGACCATGTCCTAGAATAGCATAGGATACTTTTTATTCTGAGGTAAATTCTCTTGGGATAATTTCTACTTAAAAACGGGTAAAACCGCTAGTAGAAGTACAACAATCAATGGCAATACTCATTCTTTTATTGTATAGTGGACATAAAACTTTAACAAAAATTTAAATCAGGATAATTGAGATGCACAAGCGTGCGACCCACCTCTGCGTTTTTTTATAGCTAACCTTGACTCATAGGAATTTTGCACGTAAGTAAAACTATAAGGTATTATAATCTTGATTATGGATAACTTTTAAATCAAGATAAAGGAAAGGAAATCAAGAAAAAGAACTACCCCATACATTTACTCGTATGTTTATTTAACTCCATAAAATGTATCTACTGAAACAGTTTGTTATCTTGTGTAGTGTTTCCATTTACTGTAGGTAGTATTGTCGTCTTTACATGGCATAGTAGTGATAAAGGAAGTTTTTCATAGAGTTTGATCAGCAGTAGTGACAATGGTCGTTTACTATGGAGAAGAACCGGCAAGAAACTCCATGGTTACTCTTTAAAAAAAATGGTTTTCTTACAATATTTAGGTTATCACGATACCTTTCTTTTTGCATCAATTACTATGTACCTACCTTTGTAAGTATATAGATAATATGTATTCAAATACACGGCAAATATCTACTCGTGCCAAAAATTTTCTCATTAAACTACACGTCAATCACCTAACCTCACCTACATTATCCGATCTGGTTCGTATAGGTACTTAAATACATTTTCCAAGTACATACGTTATATTCCCACCATTATAGGAATGAAGAAATGTTCATAAGAGCGAAGTTCGTGCCACGGCGTGAACTTTTACTCTGCAAACATTTTCGACTAAGTCAATGAAAAGACGCTACTTGAAGCCTCGTCTCAAACGGACAAACTGTGATATATGTGGACGTGGTTAGATCTTTCATTAATATTAAACTGGACACAGAGTATAAAGTTGATTTGATTGGTTTTGAGTAAACTAGCAGTTTGTCAACGATTTCGTTCGCGAGAAAGTTTTTATAAAATATTAACACCCCTTGAACCCAACTGTACTTAGAGGGCAATTCTGAAAAAAGTAATAATGGCTGTCTTTATTATTCGTTTTAGTTAAAAAAAATCAAAATGCTGCACTAATTTGTGGTAAGATTCAAATTTATGATCCTCCATGTAACAATTATAACCCCACAAATTATTCTATTAGCAGTAATTCTGAAAACGAATAATGGCAACATTTACCTATTATTTACTTAAATTCTTATTTGTACTAACTTTCAAGTATAATATAATAATAATAATAATAATAAATTAATTTTTGTACATTTAACACACACAGTAATACATGATTATACATCATTGTACAAACACTGGACACTTAAAAAAGAACATTTGACTCCTAAACTAAGTATGAAAAATACTTGTATCTCAGGAGCCAGTTCCTCCTCGGATATGATTAGTAATAAAATGTTAGGTACAATCAAAATAGCCTTTTATATAGACGTGTAACAGTATTGTGGAATAATTATGAGATGACTGTTAGTAATGATTCGGTATAATCATAAGACAATTTCTGCAACCAATCAGATAACTTAGTTTTTAGTGTATATTTGTTTAAAGTATAAATACTGATCAGATGGTGAATCTTGTTATAAATGCGAGCGCTTAAGATAACGAATTGACGACCTGCGAAAGCAGTCCGGCAATGTAGGGAGTCACTGACCGGGAACCCTCGACGTCTAAGAATGATGTTTGTGTCTAGTGGAAGCATGGAATGACGGCGTAAGACTACACGCAAAACGAACAGTTGCCGCACGGTGAGGACTTGGGATTCAGAGTACAGCTGGGCAGTTGGGTAATCTCTACGCTTAAAATGCATTACCTTAAGAATCGCCCTTTGTGCACGCTCTGCTTGAAGCAGAAGGCTTTTATGGGTGCCTCCCCATACTGGAATGCAGTACATGAGGATCGATGCACATAAGCTTTGGTAAACTAACTACTAGTAACTACTAGTAAACGGTACATGAAATGTGATTTTGCATGGAAACGAAATTTCTTCTTTTCACCCGCTTCTTAGTGCTTGCCTTTGTCATAAAAGGAAGTTTTATGCAAAATTTCATGTTCCCAGTTCCCATAGTTTTAGCTGTGTGTTGATATGTCAGTCGGTTAGTTGCTCCTTTTATATATAGGTATAGATTAAGATTACTAATGGCTTGGGTAACACTTGAAAACATGATTGACGCTAATTGAGTTGAAGCAATTGTCAATACATTGTCATTCACGGAAGTAAATATTATCATTCGAAATTGACCGTTTCGGGGTTTCTTTAGTTACACTTTACGAATTAATTTACGCATGTACGAAATTTATTTCTTTAAGTAAACGTCAGCTGATCGAGGCCAATGAACTTTAGGTAGTTAGTACGCAACGACCGACAACTCCCTACAAGGTCATTGATTCATTTACTTAAAGAAATTAATTTCCTACAGGCGAATATTAATTCTTGTTTTAGAAAAAAAGTACTTTATTTTTTAATGTTATCTTTATAAATCGATAGTGTTTCATGTACCAAATCGATCCACCACGGGATTAAAACGTCCAAAATTTAACGGTGTAGATTAAGATTACTAATGCCTCGGGTTTTTTTTTTAACGTAGGTAAAATCATCCAATGACAAATCCCGCCCTTGGGTGGGGCGGGAAATAGTGTCAGACTTTTACTGAATAAAAACCTACCTTTCCGTTCTTACCTTTAACCCCAAAAAAATTGACTGTTTTGGGGTTCCTTTACACTGCTTTTTTTTTTTTTAAGTTATTTTACATGTGTACGGTATTTCAAAAATCTGAAGAGCTGAATAAACAAAAATCAAAATTGTAACGGCAATCCTTTCAGAGATTAAAATATAGTTTAGGATTGACTCAATGATTGTATTTTCAATTAGCTTCTAGGGTTTCTAACTAGGTCAAAGTTTAGCTTTGCCAGGACCAGCGTGTAACTCTTACAAACAATCCGCAACTGTGGCGGGTAGATCTAGTGACTACTGATTCCATATTTAAATTCAAATAAGATTTATGTTATTAACGAAAAGCCGGAAATCAATTTCATTATAAATTTCATATTCAGAATCACAATATTCCAAATTACACAGTCTTTGATATTAAATTATATTAATTGTAATCAGTATATACTTATTTGAACTTGTTCGCCATAATTCCATTAGAGGATACGAATTATATCGAAAAACACTTTATAAAACAGCTGGGGATCTTACCTTTTGGGATGCTTTGAATTCAAATGTTTTTCCCAAGTCTGGTTATTTTTGTAAAATGATCAAAGACTAAAATAAAAACACAGTCTTTACTTCGCAATGATTAGCTACTGAATGTAATGATAATATGCTAGAAATCATTTACATAAAGTCTTAATCGTTAATTATAATGTTATCACCCTTTTTTTGAAGTGGAAATTCATCAAATGACATCAAGTTGCTCTTTAGGTTCTAAGTCCCCGATAGCTCTTTCAAGTGTTCCCTGTAGTCCTAGCGGGCATTGGCTCTACTGTGCTCCTACGGTTTTGCTGCCATATCTTTAAAGCGCGCGTAGAACACTACGTGCCGTCGGCGAGTCGGGTTCAGTCTTTGACGGACGGTCGTTCGGAAGCCCAATTATTTGCACTCTGGTTGATGTATTTATCTTCCTAGAAACCAGATGCATATAGAAATATTAAATAGATCTATTAATGTATATTTCTTGAATGCAGAAAGCGGTGACGATGAGCAGCAGCAGTCAGACGGGCAAGACATCGTCGAAGGCGGGCCGCGGGCACGAGACGCGCAACTGTCACCACCTCAGCCACCTGTCGCGCAACGTGCTGCGTGCGCGCCGCGGCGTTGTACGCATGCTCATCGTCGTCGTGCTCACCTTTGCTGTCTGCAACCTGCCTTTCCACGCACGCAAGATGTGGCAGTACTGGTCTAGTGGCTACGAGGGCCCCAGCGACTTCAGCACACTACTCACTCCGCTCACGTTCCTCATCACATATTTCAACTCCGGTATAAACCCACTCTTATACGCTTTCTTATCCAAAAACTTCAGGAAAGGTATGAAAGAGCTAATATTCTGCAACTGTCATGGGAAAAGGAAAAGCGAAAACTTGATTCTTTTAAACCCCGTGGGTGGCGTGGGCCTGCGCAGGAGCTCGACGCGCTCCACCCGCGCCAACTGCAGCACGGTCACGATCGCGCCCAACGGGGAGTCATGAGACATGCGGCGGCGGCGCTTCCTGTACAAGGTGGAAAACATTGATATTTCCTGATTTACGGAGAGCACTGACGAAGTGACGGATAGCAGCGGCTTGTACACCGTCTCCACCGTGTCCAGGCGAGATCTGTACGACTGAGACACACGTGCGGTGCTAGCGCTTTTCAGTATCCATCAAAACAAAACATTGACTTCTTTGTAAACTTCGCTATATAGCACTGTGATGCTAACTGAGTGAGTGTGGGTGATTGTGAACTTTGTGATCTCGCGAGCTTAACAGTTAGAATATGTTTGTTATTAGATGGATTAACTAGGGCTGGTGAGTGAGTTAAGACCAAGCTTAACATATCTTTCGGTTATTCTTTAGTTAATCCTATTTGATGAGAATTTATGACTTTGTTGTTCGATAAATAATGTTTTTAAATTAACTGGTTAAAAATAAGTGTATGAAAATCTAATGACTGTAAAACGTGTAAATATGCTTTTCAAATTCATCAAATTTACATAAAACGGGAATATTCGTGAGTTATATACTTATAAGTAATCACTTTTTATGTAGATAGATTAAACAGTTGTAAATATAGATTTTAAGTGATATTTATACTTTGAACCATAATACATTACGATACATGAATGGGCAAAATTCGGCTCTCAAAGATTCAAAATGAAGCCACATCGAGCCGACATGTTGGAATTTGCAATGTAATATTTAAGTTCAATACCGAATACGATGAATCCTGTTATCGCTAGAAACAGGCGGGCTACGATTTAACAACAAAATATTAGATCTATTGGAGCGTTTGCTGACAATATTATAATAACAATTTAAAATGTACGAATTAAATAATAAATGTAAAATATAATCTAAATGGCTACTACGAATATTATTGTGACTTTTTAAAATATCTATTTATAACTATTAAAAAAACATTACGTTCTATTATTAAAACAATATCGTGTACATAGTGAACATATCTAAATATTTTGATACGTAAATTAGATCATTATACAGTTGAAGTAAATATTAGATATTCATAATAGATCCGCCTAACTGCTGAAATAAAGCAAACAGTGGCCAAATATCTGTTATCTACATCCTTTAATATAATATGTATATGGAAATATTGGTGGGATATGCATTTGTTTTCCTAATACATCATTCTGTAGATTAATTGAACATTTAAGCTTTAAAATTAATCAAATTTCTTATTTGTATCAACCTACTAATACAACGTTCATTTTCAGAGACTGAAATAACCACAGATAACTTTCTGCACATTTAAATTAAAGTAAACGTTTTACTGAAGCTATCAAAATTAAAAAAAAAATTAAAATAAAGCAACTTAATAAAAATCACAACCCTCCTTTGGCTTTACCGTAGTCCGGTAAAAAATAGAAGAGAACATGTTATGTATAATGGCTATAGGCTTTTTAATTTATTTATTCATTTGTAACAGGCACTAACAGACAAAATAATAAATACGTTTAGAGTCATTTATTATTATATTTAATAACAAAATTACACATATCACATAATATAAATGACATAAATTATACAAATCCCACAACCCATAATTTAAAAAAAAAACCTAAAAATTGGCATTTAATGGCGTTGTTGAAAGTGAAGTTAAATGACTGTTTTAATTATTTACATTGATTGCTGGTTGATATTGTGTTGTAAAATTGATGTAGTTTTCAATCTCAATTTATCTACAAATCTGAGCAATATGTGAAATCAATTTTAGAAGTTTCAATTGGCACCATTTCAGTAAAATGGAACTGAGTACCTCAGTAAAGCTTATTAGGAAAACTAATTCGATACATTTACTGTGAAATACTGCGGAAACATTAAAGAGTGTTATATCCGGATTCTAGTAGAAAATAAAGTGACGAAATTCTGTATAAAAAACTAAATACTGTACTTGCTTACTACCAGGCGAGATTGCAGTCAAGAACTAGTCTATATGACTAAAAAAAAACGAAAGAAAAGAAAGGTAACAGTAATTTCATTACGCAGCATATCCTGCAAATATTTACATGTAACAAACATTGGTATCATGTTAAACAGGTATTCAAAAAGGTATGTCGACGGTAACTGATACATTATCTTTCCCAAGAACTTTTATAATTTCTTATAAGTCTTCAAATAAATGATATCAAAGGAAACAAGCGTCATTGCCCCTGAGTACATTGCTAGTCACTACAGTCACGATGAATAGACTCATTTCCACGTTGTTCTCTTGTGGTTCTCATTGTCTTTATGTTATAATAACGTACAAATAAATGAACATATTACCACTAGTTGAGAGTCAAAGTAGAGGAGACGGGGAACATTTAGCACATTGGGATGTGGACGCTCGTAGCAAGGTCGTTACGAAACCGAGCTCTTGACGATAAAATGACTTTATTTGTCCTCAAATGGGTGAAACTTGGGTTTTTACTGCGATAGTTAGAAGCGTTAGGTAGAAATGAATAGGCTCCAAGGCGAAGATTCTCTACTTTGGATTTCGTCGTCATTTTCTCCTCGACAAGACGGTAATCTAACTCGAGTTAAATAAAAACCTAATTTGGCAAGAGCCGCCTGAGTAAAAACCTCCATGTCACATAAAACTGAAACAGGAGAAATTTATTTTACAAATCATAGTTGCTTTTAGTGTTTTATAGAGACTAGGACAAAAACACGCAATGATTTCGTCTTAAACTTAACAATTGATGGTCTATAATGGACTTTACTCAACCATGGTAAGGGCAAAGAACTGTTTCCGTAAGCGTAACACTGATAAATGCTCAGATACCCGATACCCGAGCCTGTCCCTACAGACCCCGGGTAATACCGTCACTAGTGAGTTATTTATTAGTCCTGTTCCAATCATGGTGCAACTGGCCCCGGTCTGCTCTACCGATTGTTATTATTTCTACCTATTAACCTAAAGATCATATTAAATATTCTAGTATTGTCGGACTTGTGCGATATTTATTGTAATTTATAATGTAATTAGTATGTAAAGTTACAAACACCACACATATGAATAATGATGAATACATTGATTATCAATATAATTGCATAAGTCTGTACCTACCCCTAGATAGCTATATTTATGTGTATTTACAATCTTCTATCTAGAGAACAAAATCTAATATTTTGCATTTTTATTGTACCATATTAATGGTACAATATCTTCGATTTACCATACCAAAAATTATGTACTTCTGATAGTTCTGATTGTTAAAATGATACGTAAAATATTTTTTCAGTGTAAATTATGAAATATTGTGTATTATTGATGTACAATTTTGTTATAAAATTTAATTAAATTTTTAAAAATAAGTTAGCGAGTTCTTTTTTTTGTAATAACTACTCCTGTAAAATAAGTAGGCACCAACAACACTAAATACTACCTTTGAGTATACATATAAATTAATTTACACTTGTCAAGTAAGATTGCGAGTTTAGGTCATTTGGTCACAGATTCATTCTTCTTTTTTCCGTTCCATTTCCAGTGCCATTAATACGATAAATCTTTAAAAAAAATACAAAACACTAAAGCGATTCTTTCAATTCAGACAGCTTTTGCTACTTAGGAACAATTTATTTAACACTACAATTAAATCACCAATAAATACTCCCATTGAAAAAACCAATCAATAGCTTACGTTGCCCTTTGTTTGGTTCTAATATAAATGGTATTGGAAAAGTAGTCAAGAGGTGCCATACTTATCTGTCTCTGACGCACTATCTCCTTATTAAATTGTAAAATGCTTTGAGACATTTCACAAATAGAAGTCGAATACAATTCAAACCCTTTAGATTATAATAAATGTTTGTCTAAGGTAGACAGTATCTAAGGTAGACAGTATTGTCTAACTTTATAACCAGATAAAGGCGTAATTATGCCTACTATTAAATGTGACGGTGACTACGCATAGTTTGAGCTAACGCTGCACTGGCTATATTGTTTTGTTTTCAACCAACTTAAAAAAAGGAGGAGGTTCGCAATGTGGCTGTATTATTTTATATTTGTTGCCTCAAAACTCGGTCATTTATGGGCCGATTTGCAAAATTAGTTTTTTTTTTTATTTAAAAGCTTCCATATTAGTCCAATGTTTTTTAAATTCCAATTTCGATATTGGGACCCCATAAGAGAATTGAGGGAACTCCTCAAATATTATAGACCACTATAAAGTAATTTTGATATTTTCAACGAAATCTCGAGCATCAACAGTTAAAAAGTACCTATTATTTGATGAAGTGGAATTGATGAAGACCGAAAATGCCCAATGGAACTTCAGACTCACATAAATATCACCATGAAGACAACCCAAAAAGGACAACCTCCTTTTGGACCTTGTTTAAAACCTTGAAATCTTGTCTAAATAAAAAAGGTTTTAACACATTTGTTTTGTTTGTAGGTTCTGTTACATAAATTAAATGAATATATTGTGGGAAACCTCTTTTTGGACTTTGTTTATAACCTTGAAACCTTGTTTAAATAAAAAAAGTTTTAACACATTCGTTTTGTTTATAGGTTCTGCTATGTAAATAAAATGAATAAATTTGTACAGACACCAGCACATCAACCTACCTCAATCTGTCAAATTTCTTTAATAGATTTTCAACCTTATCACACTACCAGAAGATTAATATTCGATTGGTAAAATTTGACAGATTTGAGTAGATTAACGTGCTGGCGACTGTACTAAATTGTTCATGTTGACTGCTAACCGTTTAATGTCTGTGAAATAGGTATAATTTACTGTCCCGATTCTTTAATTCTATTGCTAAAAGTAATTTAAATAAATCTATTAGAGAATACAAGGGTAGTATTAGGTCGTTTTCTACAGTTGTTTGTTTTGTTTTTGGTAGAAAAACCTTACTTACATTTTAATTTACGAAAAAACAGCATGAAAAGTCAAGGGCAAACGCAAGGTCGCTTTGAAGTTTAATTGAATGAAAAGGTTTTAGTCTTTATATTTCTGTAATTGTCTGCTTTCAAAAATAGTACATTGTTACTTGTTAGGTTTTTTTTATGATAGGTAAAATCACCCAATGATAGATCCACCTTTGGGCAGAGCGGGAAATAGTTTTTTTTTTTTTTTTTTTTTTCCTTATTATTAAGAACTAATTTCTTAATAATTAATTACAATCTAGCCTAAAAGACTAATAAGTAATTTAACTCTAACTTATTATTATACAATACAGGTTTTGTTAAAACTAAGAATAGCGTACTTTAGCACTTATAAGCGCGGGAAATAGTGACAGACTCTTATTGACAAAAAACCTACTCCGTTCCTTCGTTGCCTATTGTGCCGGGACCGGCCCTTCCTTTCAGAAGCTGACCCCATGACCCCAGCAGGCTTCGACCCTGCCTGCCTGCAGCTAGCAGGTTGGGCCTCTACGGTTTGCTGACAGCTCCTTGAGACACGCGGGAACAGTACGCGCCGTCGACGACTTGGGCTCAGTCCGGTCGGTTACCGGACGATCGGACAGCGTGTTACCCATTGCACGCCGTCCACAAGCCCGCGCCTTCGTGGCCGGAAATGGGGATCGGAATCCCGGCGGAGGCTGGGGCGAGCGCCCCGTTGCTTTTGCCTGATACGGTCGTCCTCCTCCTTTGCTAATATTACTGCTTCGCAGAAGGAGGCGACCGCCAGCCATCTCTCCTCAATCCAGACCATGGCCTGAACCATGGCCCGGCGAGAGAGATCGCTGCCGCCGATCGCCCCCACTAGGACACGGCGATGCTCTGCCCAGGCGGGGCACACCTATACAGTGTGCTCTACCGTATCCGCCAAGTGTTCCACACAGTGGCGACACCCTCCTCCGCATGAATCCGGAACAGAAACTTACCGAACTTACCGTGTTCGATAAGGACCTGCGTCGTGCGGTAGTTGAGAACGCCGTGAGGTCTTTCCAGCATTATTTGTTGGGTGAAAGCAACTTATTTAGTTTTCATTACGAATAAAAGGAAAATAAAAATAAAAACCTAAGTCGTCGTCAAACTAAGTCGTCTTATGATTTTAGGTATGTTTGTTTTGATATAGGCGGTAAAAGAGTTTTCTACTACGTTAAATCCTTATCTGAATCTGATGAACTTATCGTGAAATTACAAAATCTCTTATAGTAGATATTTTTTTTTTCTTATAGTAGGTATTTTTGTTTTTTTTTTTCTATTTTTGGTGTACAATAAAGAATACATCTATCTATCTATTTAGTAAAGTATAAACAAAACTCTACAACTCGAAAGAAATGTAAAGATCGGATCGCCATTTTCCCGGCAATTAGGTTTTATTTTCTGGCTCCTGAGGAGCGGGTTGAAAGTAATACTTTTCATCCCTAGGGAGAATCACTTTCAACTGACTGCTGTCAAATTATTAAAAAAAAAACTAGTTCTATCTTCGCATATCTATTGATCTATGTCTCAACTTTCTATACAGCCAGTCAATTACAGCGCTGTGTAAAACTGAAATTAAGAGATAATTAAGTATCTAAATTTTTTTTAATACTTTTCATCCCTAAAGATAATCACTTTCAACTAATTGCTGTCAAATTATTAAAAAAAAATTGTTCTATCTTTGAATATTTATTGATCTATGTCTCAACTTTCTATACAGCCAGTCAATTACAGCGCTGTGTAAAACTGAAATTAAGAGATAATTAAGTATCTACATTTTTTTTAATACTTTTCATCCCTAGAGATAATCACTTTCAACTAATTGCTGTCAAATTATTAAAAAAAAAACTAGTTTTTTCTTCGCATATCTATTAATCTATGTCTCAATTTTCTATACTGCCAGTCAATTACAGCGCTGTGTAGTAAAACTGAAATTAAGAGATAATTAAGTAACTACATTTTTTTTTATTACATAATGATTTATAATTCTACTTTCTAGAATGGGTCCCGACTGCCAGTATTTAAAACATTATATAGATAAGTGCAATCGGGTACAACGACTTTCTTGTTTTAGGGCTTTTTCATGTATACTCAGAAAAGCAGTCGAGTATTTCTCAAAATACATGTACATCTTTGAAAAAAAAAGTGTGCTTTGAAACAGTTCAAAAGTTTTATATTTATAAATCATCACACAAAAAAAACACACACTCAATTTTGTAGGATGAATATTAATCTTTAAGATAACGAAGAATTATAGCTATAATCATACTTATTATCAAATATTTCGATATTTTAAAAATAGCTTTTTTTACCTTTCATACAAAAACCTGTTTGCCACTCTACCTTTTTCATGTGTTTTTGTTTCATAAAATGCGATACGTAACTAAATTATTGTAAATTTCTTTGTATCATCGTTCTACAGTAATCGCAGTTTCTGTATCAAATTGATTTTCTATGGGGTGTCATAGTGAATTGGCAATTTAAAGCAAAAAAACAAAATGAGTCGCTCTCATTTACTATTTAGTTATTACTCTTTAGTTACGATTTATTTCTACTTTCCCATGATTTCTGAACGATTCCGTAATTTTTTTACACGGACAACACTAGCTTCACTCTGATTGGCTATTGGTTTGACGTCTCCGCCATTACATCTATCGTGAAAATCAGTGAGAACGTGTGTGTTTTGTGGGGTTACTTTTTCGAGACAGGAAGTAAAATCAGCGATTTTTCATAGAACGGTAAGTCTTCATTTACCCATTTTTTGTAATACGTGTTGTACGAATATTTAATAAGCTTTTATATTTGCTGTAACAGCTTTTATCAATAAATATATTTTTTCTGACCTCAATTTGTCTAATATTTCGTAACGTTTTTTACGAATTTCGTTACGTAACGAAAAAGTACAACATAAAGCTGAGTGTATACTGTTATAACCTGACTAAGCATAGTAATATTCACTACTTAATTTATGAAAAAAAATATATAGAGCGTCAATAACTAAAGGATTGGATATTATCTGCTATATAGAAGTGCCACCAGCAAAAAATAATGAAATAATTTAAATTACGTTTTTATGTGATTTAACAACTTTTTACCCCTGATATTACTTACATGAAGTTCTATTGAGAACTTCCTCCTTTTCGTCGGTTAAAAAACCTCGCGGCTTTGTTTCAATTCGCTTGAGAATAGAATTATACCGATTGTTACAAATACTTAACTCTTGCTAATGACACTTCTGTAGAGATGCCCACTATACTTGTTGGTTTGACTTATCAAATTGGTTATTACTTACAACTGCTTATATACAACTGCATTACTTCTTTTGTTTTTTAAGGAATGCCGCCAAAAACCAATGCCGAAAGGCAAAAAGCTTACAGAGAACGACTCAAAAAGGATAAACCAAATAAATATGAGGAAATCCGTGTCAAACATTTGGAAAAAGTTAAAGAAAATATCAAAAAGAAAAAAGAAATTCTTACAGAAGAAGAAAAACAAGAGCTACGAGCAAAGTGGAGACAAGCCAATGCTATAAGAGCTGAAAGAAAAAAAAAGGCCTACTCTACGACAAAACAAAACAACACATTGGAAGTAAGAAAAAATGCTAAAAATAATACAAATATCCTAAAGGAGAGACTACAAAAGCTTACTGAAGAAAATACTCAATTAAAACGACGAAATAAAAATTTAAGACAGGCCTGCAATCGGATGAAAAAGCGAGTGGAAATTCTGAAAAAACGACTACCCCAACAAATTAGGCCTGATAATGATGCTATTTCCATTGAAACTCGTCAGTGTGATGACACACCGTTAACAAAATCGAATAGTTTTTTAGAAGAAACTTTACCAAATGTGTCCGTGACGGAAAAAGAAAAGGTAAAAAAGAAGTTAATTTTGCTTAACACAATTACAGATTCTTTAAAAACAGAGTTTAATAAAGCAGATACCAAAGAGAAGAAAGTACTAAAAAAAGTTGCTACCAACGATATTGCAAATAAATACAAATTAAAAACAGCTATTTCTAATTTTCTTGGTCTGAAAGGAAGAATAAGAAAGACGAAATCAATAAACGAAATGAAAAAGAAATTCATGAAAGATATACAAGATTTCTTTGAAAGAGAAGATGTAAGTAGACCTAGTGCGGGAAAAAACGAGTGCATAACGAGAAACAAAGAAAAAGTGCAAAAGAGATATTTAATGGAACCAATATACAAGCTCTATAGAAAATACAGGTTAGAGGGTTGTAAAGCGTCTTTGCAAACTTTTTATCGTTTTCGACCGTTCTCCGTTGTGAAACCAAGACTTCAAGATAGGAATACTTGTGCTTGCATAAAGCATAGTAATTTATCTTTCAAGG
Source organism: Leucania comma (assembly GCA_958295575.1). NCBI lineage: Eukaryota > Metazoa > Arthropoda > Insecta > Lepidoptera > Noctuidae > Leucania > Leucania comma. The sequence goes on from OY282468.1 coordinate 14,381,157, forward strand.
CAATATCGTTGAAGAAGCTAGGTTTGCTTCAGACATCTGACATTGACGAACTTATGAAAAATGTCACTTGCAGTAAATGTTTTAAATGCATGTACTCTGAGTGTTCTGAATGCAAAAATAAGAAACTAGCTGTTGATTTGACAATAAATGAAGACAGCCCTGTGGAGTGGCTTCAATGGAAAATAGGCACACACACTTATATTAAAATTGACAAAAAGAAATGCGTAGAAAAACAGACGAAAAAGTATTCAAAACAGGTAGTGAAAGGGACAGTGAATGCATTGATAAAAGAATTTCAAAATGATGTTCAAAAATTTAAAACTCACTACTACAATGTTCAACATCAGTACTTGGCGTGGAAAAAGTGTATTGAAAACCTTGATGAAGACGAAGCTGCATTGATTTGCGATTTTTCAGAAAACTTTTCGTGCAAGCAGTCTGAAGAAATTCAGGCGATACACTTCGGAGGGTCTAGAAATCAAGTCACATTGCACACTTGCGTCCTTTACAGAAAAAATGTGAAACCCCAATCGATATGCTCCATATCCCCAAATAATGAACATGGTCCTGGAGCAATCTGGGCCCATTTGGATCCAATAATGAAACTGTGCCAACACTTTACCATTAAAAAGATTCATATATTTTCTGATAGCCCTACAACTCAGTACCGCCAAAAACATAATTTTTTCTTGTTCCAACATAATATAAAAGAATACGGATTTGAATATGCAACTTGGAATTTTTTTGAAGCCTCTCACGGCAAAGGGCCAGCTGACGGGGTTGGTGGGGCATTAAAGCGCCAACTTGACAATCATATTTCACATGGCAATGACATAACCAACGCAAAAGAAGCATATGACTATTTAATGGTTAACAGTAAAGTAAAAATGTTTTATGTTAATGAAAACGACATTCAGAAGATGACCAAAAATATCCCTGAAAATATTATTCCCATAAAAGGAACAATGAAGCTGCATCAGATTGTAACGGATGGCAACACGACAATTAAATATAAATTGCTGAGCTGCTTTGATTGCCAGAAAAACATCTGCTGTGATTGCTACTACACTAAAGAACATGAACTTCTATCCAACACCCTATCAGAACCAAAAGCATCATGCAGTAACAAACCGCAAGCCTTGAAAAAACAAAAACCAGCAGCGAAAAGATTCAAAAGAATAAATAGTTCTACTACGACGGAGAGTGATGTCAGTATAAGTTATCATAGTGATTCAGATCTGATAGATGCGGATTTTTGGAGTGAGGACAATGATTTACCCAGGATAGATGACAGAGAGAGTGATCAAGACTTAGAGGTGAATGTCCATTTGAGAGCAAATATAAAAGAGATTTATTTATGATTTTTGACGTATTTTAGGGTCAAACACAAATAAAAAACTAATAAATACCTTTCAAAATCAATCATAAAAAAAAAATATTTTTAAATACACTTTGATGTCATGTTTTTAATTTTCAGGACACATCAAAGGAGGAAAATGTTAAACGGCAACCCCCAGAACAAGTAACATTGTTATCTTCGTCAAGATTTATGTCTGCAAACCATGCTTTCTATGATACTGAAGTAAAATGCCTCAAGGCAGACGAAACACAACAAGGCAAAGAAAACTTTAAGAATAAAGGAAAAGGAACAGGGAAGAAAACAGCAAAGCAACAAAAAGATATGGAAGAAGACAAATATCCAATTGATATAATGAATGTATTAAAACAAAAAGGTGAAACAGACAAACCAAGTAAAGAAATAAAAAGTCATGAGGAAGAAGGATCAACAACTGATATCAATACAAAGCCAATAATTCTCGAGGATTTAATAAGTGACGAAGCTGTAACTACGGATGAAAAATATATGAGTGATGCAATGTCATTTAATGAACCGGAGTTTAATTTCAATGATTTGGACAATGTAGATGTTATAATACAAAATAATAATGCAACAAAAAATAACACTGAATATGAAAATAATGAAAATGTACCAATTGAAGGCACTCACAAAGTCAAAGGCGAAACATGTGGACTGACTATTCTTAACGACGAAATACTGGAAAATATACACACAAAAAAGAAAGTGGTTTATAAAGGACTTAAACCTCTATCGCTTAATAATTATCTTCACGCGCCAAAGCGATGTGATCCAAAGATTAAAAAACGGATTGTCAAACCAAATGTGTTTCGGAAAGAATTCAATTATTACAAAGATAAGGAAGAAATTTATAAAGCGCTAATGGATAGTGATTCTAATTAAGTTTTTTTATGTTTAAAATAACGTCAGGTTTTCATTTTTAAAAGATTGGGAAAAAAAAATAATTTGATTAAAATAGTATGAATGATTACTCCCTTATTTTATTTCTAACCCCTTAAGTATTTGGGTACATACTTACAAATATTTCGTATTGAATAAATGAAGAGCATTCACAATATTTCGCCAATGTGTAACCAGCCTTATGGTTACTATTTAGTTACATCTAAGGACTATTTCGTAACAATATTTCGTTACTACCATTTCGTTACGTACATTTATTTTGAGAAATACTCAGTCGGGTTTTTTAGTTTTTTAAATTACCGTTTTTTTTTTGTTTTAAGTTCGATAACGGTTGTCAAAACGCCTTCGTGTGCTTTTATGCGTTAATCAAATAAAATAAAAATAAAACATGTAAACTTAAAATTTCTTATGATAATTCTAATTTCGCTTATTATTTTGGTCGCCTTGTTGCGAAACAAGATAGAAAGGGAATCGTAAACATTCGGCGGCTAACACGATTTCACTCGTACGACAGCTCCGGCTCTTATCACTGTCCTTGTCTAACAGTAAATGTATGTTTGCTACTGTGATGACATTGATCATAGATGAGTGAGTTTCGAGTCCAGGTTTTCTGATAGCAATGTTAGCGCGTAACGTATGTTCCCTAATATCGCACTCTTAAAACAAAAGTGGCACTACACCAAAAACGGTCATTTATCAGCAATCAATGCACTTGTTTACTCGATAAGATGTCGCGAATCAATTACTGAAAAACATTAACTTTTGGAACCTAAGACTTTGACAATCAGATTACAAACGGGTTGTGTTAGATTAATAAGTTAAGGGTTTACTTAAAAATGGCAATTAAAAACACAAGTTTAGTATAGTGCCACTTGTTTTAAAGGTGCGATATATCAATGATGTAGGGAGACTGTAAATTATAAAGAACCGATTAAAAAATAACTTTAGTAGGGACGACGGAGATCACCTTTTTATTTCAGGTGTCTCCTATTTTTGTGCTGCGGGGTTAAGAGTAATACAACACCACCTACGGCACTAGCCCTAGCAGGCATCGGCCCTGACGGTCCCCGGGGCCTTTTCGGACAACAAGCTACCCATTGCTTGCCATCCGTAAACTCCCGTCTATGATGGCCGGGGGTCATCTTGCAACTCCCGGCTATTATTGTTTAGCCACGAGCACCTCGAACGAGTTTGGTGCGATCTGAGTAAGTAATTCGCCAAATTATCAGTGAGTATACACATAATTGCGTCTCGTAAAAGTACACAAAGAAGAAAGAACAACGTAGCTAGTTATTTTTGACAGTTGAATAATATTAAAATAACAATGGTCTACATAATTGAGGTTTCCATTTTTTTTGTTCACTGTAAAATTGGGGCTTGTTGATCCAAGTATAGTGAGCGAGATATCACACTAATATTATAAAGGCCAAAGTTTGTATATATATATTTTTGTATGTGTTTGTTAGTCCTTCACGCTCCAAGAAATTTGGATTCATAACCTCATTCAAGAAGGTCACACACATCACCCAAACCTGCACATCATACCAAATGGAAATATGAGAAAGGTGACGAATGTATCATCATCTCCCAAGTATTTTTCCTAAGTAGCTTGGGGTCGACTTTCAATCTAACCGGATGCAGCTGAATACCCTTGTGTATTGTCCGTTAGGGTTAACCTTAACCCAGAACCAGAACCGTTAACCATAACCCAGTTAGGTTCATTACGATACTCCATGGTAAGACTGATGTTATAGCTTTCTGGTATCTGACTACCTGTACAGACTGTCAAAAAAGACTATATGACAACCAGGACCAACGGCTTCCCGAGGTGCGGGGTGTCAGTAATGTCCAAGATAACGTTAGAAAAGAACCTATGAATTGATAAAATTACAATGGTATTGTAAGGCAGTTGTTTACTGTCTCGACTTCTAGATTCGAATGAGTTAAAATCCTGCCAAAACTATTTTGCTACCAGCAGTAATTTGCAATCTTCAGTTTCATGCTCTTGCTGAACTTTTCGTCTGTGAGTTCTGAACAACTTTGAGATCGTTGGTACAGGAAATAAATCTTAAGTGTCGACACTTTCTAGGAAAACTGATCTGTTAATTTTCAATACAGACGTAATTACATTTATATTTTAAAGGCGAGAATTTGTGAGTGTGGGTGTTTGTATGTTTGTTACTTATTTACGATCGATCGACTGAACGAATATAAACTACGGTTTTAGTCTAAGTGAAACTACTTTGGTCAAGATCAAAGACTATATTAATTACAAATCACAATGACTGTCTTACACGAAGGTTACTTTAAAACTGGACTAATAATGTCTCTATATTTGTGTGGTGCACTCGTCGCGCTAACATTCCCATGACCCCTTGGGCCCAGGGGTTATCGAATGTTTCCGTCTGTGCTGAGGGTGTCGCAGCACGAAGACTTGAACACCGTCGCCGCGGCGACCACCACGCCGCTCCCGTGACGTCACGTAGCTCTCCATGGCGTCGCTGACTATGATACCAATCCGGTGACATCACACAGTACAGCGATCACCAACACGAATGGGTACACAGGTAGATCCTTTTCTGGAATTAGCAAATAAGATTTTTTATCCCGAGAAAGAAACTCCCTCTTGAGATAATTTTCTACTACCACGCGGGCGAAGCTCGTGGCGGCAGCTAGTATAATTATAATATTTAATATTTCAGTTATTTTGTTCACAGTCATTAATTTTAATGTGATTTGTATAATGCCGTATGATATCAAACTATTATATCATACGGCATCTAATTAATATAAATCAACAAGTGTTTATCTCATCATACAAAAGCGTTTGATCTTTGATACTGAAATTAAAACGGAGACGCTATTAAACGGTTCACAGAGGTGAAAACATTGTTTATTGTTTGATCGCCGTACCATTAGCTATTATAATGAAACCCAGTAATTGTCCGTGAATAGAATTAATTAATGTATAAATTAATAAATTGTCTTTCAGTACAATATTTTATTATGTTTAAATCAGCATTTCTGCGATCCCGATTTCCGGCCACCGCAGGCGCGGGCTTGCGGACGGCGTGCAATGGGTAGCACGCTGTCCGATCGTCTGGTAACCGACCGGACCGAGCCCAAGTCATCGACGGCGCGTACTGTTCCCGCGCACCTCAAGGAGCTGTCAGCAAGCCGTAGAGGCCCAGCCTGCTAGCTGCAGGCAGGTAGGGTCGAAGCCTGCTGGGGTCATGGGTCGCTTCCGAAAGGAATACCCGGCCCCGGCACAATAGGCAACGAAGGAACGGGGAAGGTTTTTAGTCAGTAAGAGTCTGACACTACTTCCCGCTCCGCCCAAGGGCGGGATTGGTCATTGGATGATTTTACCTACCATAAAAAAAGTACCTAAAATTCTAAATACACTTCTTCTTCAGAAGAAGAATATACCATTGAAACTGCGATACGCATGGCCACCTATTAGGTCCGACTTATTAAATTAAATATTATGTAACGTACATTAATAAAATTTTCAGCGCGAAAACAAATAAGATCACCAAACTTTAACATACTTACTTATCGGAAAAAGAAACCTAATAAATTAACATTCGGCTTTCATTGAACAGATGTAAGAAATATATCGTAATAAAATAAAACACAATTTGTTTCGGGAAAATAGATTAGTTGAAGTAAAATCGATATTCCTGGTAGTTAGAGACAAAAAGAGATGCTTTGTTTCAGTCATGGACACTAAGTATAGACCTCTGTTCGTATACAATCTTCATTTTGAATTATTTTAAACTAAAAAAAAATTAGTAGCCCCGAACTTCCGAAGTACCGTAAGGTTATTAACCAATAGGAACACAGAAAACACAGTTTGTCATGTTCCTATTGGTTAATAAGCCTGTGCCAAAGTTATACCCCAGGGCCAAAATTGCCCGAATTTACTCGGTATGTAAGTATATTGCTATCTGTCAATCTGTTCGTTATTGAATGTTTAGAACACATCGTTAGACATAGTGATTCAAAAGGAAGGTTTAGATGAACGCATCACTACATAGTATATAAAATAAAGTCGCTTCCCGCTGTCTATCCTAATATATACAGATCTAAGCGTACATACCGCTTAGATCTTTAAAACTTCGCAACGGATTTTGATGCGGTTTTTTTATTAGACAGAGTGATTCGAGATAAAGGGTTATATGTATAATACATGCGTAATATACTTATTATATCACCATTGCACCCGCGCGATGCTGGGGCGGATCGCTAGTATTATAAAAAGAAATTCTGAGTGTTGCAATTTTACACTCGCGCGAAGCCTGATAAATATAAAAAGTAAGAGATCTACATATGTCAATAGTGAATAAGTTACTTCTAGAGTTTAAAGCAAGTTTGCTACACATCATCGCTTACAAATACTGTGCTGGTAATTAAAATTGTCAATTAAAACAACAACTAGGTACAGTGTTCATAGTGCTACGGACTGAACCTATGACTGAGTGACTAAGAGCTGATTTCATCATTCAATATAAAACTTAGTTCAACTAAACTGAGCTCAACGTAATCTAGTTTGAAGATAATAATCTAGTTGTCGTAAACTAGGTTCAATTCATAGCGGTGAAACGCAAGATGAAGCTATAATCTCGATTAGGCGCTCAAACTGCGTTTTGTTGTGTATAATCGCGATTACTTTATTGGTGAATTTGGCCCTTAGTCGTGAATTGTAATTGAACTAGATTAGATAGACGATTGATTGATTGAAGTGACACAGTCGAAGTAGACACAACAACAGATGGGACACAATGATACACAATAAATACCTACAATATCACTCAAGTGTAACGTCCCGAAAATATCTTCCTTTCTGAGAGAAAAACATTTCTCATAGTTCCTTTTAAAAGATCCTGTTTATCCATTATTTTCCGAGAAAAAGGCAATAAATATCAAGATATCTGGTTTAAACCTAAAATGCAACTAGCACTGGATAAAACGGGTGTCTGAGATGTAATCTATCGCCTCACTGAACAACTTAATACAGTTACGCAAGAATTAGGAAAGTTGCGATAAATCCTAGAGGATTAGGTAATAGGAACTCTACGCTACAGTGATTTTTCTAGATAGTGAGTTAATTTTCGTTTATAACGAGAGCACAAACGTACCTAGAGTTTACCTCGCAAACTTTGCAAGGATTTTCATAATCTTGCTACTTAGGCCTACTTGCATTGACGAAACGTAAAAGTTCCACAAGTAATCTTTTATTAAACCTGACTCTTATGTTTGGGATCAATGAGATTTTCATTACCATGACATTAAAAAAAAATATTTTTCTTCGTATCTTTTCACGACATCATCGTTCTTTTGTTTTAAAACAAATAAAACTTATTATACGATAGTGTATAAATAAAACATTTATAAAATAAACATTAAAAAAAATGAATGTCATATTGGATTTATTGTGACATATTAGGTACTTAGTATTTTTTTTTCCAATTCTTTTACCCATACATATACATATAGAGTCTTCCATATTGGATTTGAAATTACGTTACATAGATATGCATGCATTGTCATTCAAACTAAATATGTCCGCATTTTCATCGGTTAGGTTAATCTTGCAAACGTATTGTAAAACAATGGCCTATTTTACAATTCATTTGCAAGATTTGAAATTAAAATAAAAGTTTATAAAATAAACCTCAAAATGCTGGATCATTATCATTCTGTACATTGCAATGACAAGTAGTTTTCAAAAAGGTAACAAAATAAAATGTGTTTTTTTTATTATAGAAAGGCTTACGCTTAACCACTATCTCACATGATGGTAAGCAATGATGTGGCCGACGATGGAGCACGCTTGCTAAGAAGTAACGTGTTCACTCTGGACTTATAGAACCCTAGGTTGCAGCTCTAAGGAAACACAGACTCCGGTAGGAAAATCTAAAGAAAGCCAAAGACTACATTTATTATTCTTTCGACGTCGAGTCTATTTATTACTCGAGTAAAGTGGCCGAAATAGTTGTACCCCGTGCCATTTTCGCGCCTCCAAAGTTACGCTAGATTTAGAAAGGAACAAAATTGCAATATTCGTGAGACGCAAAAGTGTCGCAATATTTTTTAACAGCTTACTTTAACAGTGAACGGAAAAAAGATATATGTTCCTTATAATATGTAAAGATAGGTTAGGCCTGGGTCTATGGAGTCACGTAAAGATAGTAGAAGTAATAGTTAGATATTTTTCAATACACTTAGGTCCTCGAAAACTGCCGCGCGCCCTCGCTTCCTTTTTTTGAATTTATCAAAACAAGGGCTTTTTATATTCCTATTTCGTCACGGTCAAGGGCGTTTTTTTTTTTAAAGCGGAGGCAGATTTTTCTAAGGTTTTAATATTTAATGAAAATTTAAATTATGTTTTTAAACAGAATATAATAAATAGTCATTATTACGTAAATATTAATTTGTTAATTTCAACAAATTAACAATTATCTGTATTCTAAATTCAAAAATATTTGAATTTTTAATATTAGGATGTACATTACGGCCAACGGATCTTGGCGCGTCTGAAGTTAGGCTCTGCGAACTTTAGCGCTTGTGCACTCGTAAAAAAATAAAGGGTTTGAAAAAATAAATGCCAACAGCAGTTGTTATTACTGTTAACAACAATTATTGGCATTTATTTTTATAGTTAATTTATTTGGCGCACTTATTTTGAGCGCTAAAGTTCGCAGAGCCTAACTTCAGGCGCGCCAAGATCCGTCGGCCGTACTGTATACGGTTTGATATCTTTGCTTCTCTTTCAACCTGCAAAAGTTATGCGAGGAAATAAAAGTACACCTAATATTAACTAACTTATTCATTTGTGATAGTTGTGAAAAAGTAGATTTGAAGAGAATCCTTTATATACTACGCTGCCAGATTATGTGATTGAGGTAAGAAATAGTAGTTTTAATATTAAAAGAAAATTTAAATTGTGTTTATGAACAGAATATAAGAAATAAATATGATTTTTTACACAACAGTTTATATTACGAACAAATTAACAGTTATCTGTTTTCTAAATTCAAAAATATTTGAATTCCTATTTTTAATATTAGGATGTATAACGGTTTTATACCTTTGCTTCTCCTTCAACCTGCATATACCATGATTTTTAATTAGATGGACTAAAGTGACAGCAGTGGACAATACCCAACTGTCAAACAACCATTGCTATAGCTGTCACTTTACTTTATCTAATAAAAAATCATAGTATTGGTTAAGTGCGGGAAAAAAGTATATTAAATAGTAGCTTCTGCCAGCGGCTTCAACCGCGTGAAAGTCGCTTTCCATATAAATTTCCAACCCCCGTTTTACTCCCTTAGGGGTGAGAGTTTCGTAAAATGCATTTTTAGCAGATGTCTACATCCTATATGGAACTTACCTGTCAAATTTTAAGTTTTTAGGTGGTATGGTTCCTGAGATTTCGTGATTAATCATTGAGTGGTATTTCGCTTTTATATATATAGATATGGATTAACTAAAATAACATTTTTTTTTTGTGAAAAAATGTCGAATTTAAAGAGAATAATTTAGATCCTACGCCGCCATATATTGTGATTGAGGTAAAAATACTTCCGTTAGTCTGCTGCCATCTAAATTAGAACTAAAATGTATGGCAACTTTGTAAAATATTCTTCAATGGATACCTACGAAATTAATAAAAATGCTTCGTAATTTTCAGAGAAAGTATTTCTTCTTTAATGTATAGTAAAAACGTCGTTTGATACACGTGGAGAATTGTCAATGGAGCACTCAGCTCCATAACACCCTCGCCTATGCGGCTCGGATGAAGTTGTAGACAGCTTTTTTTAATTTTTTTATAAAACAAATAGTTCAAATTGTTTAAAACAAGTGTCTTTTTTGTTTTATTTGTTCTTTTTAGTTTAGGGCATTATTTCAAAATATTCGACACATAATGTTTCTCTTCTAAACAAGATCTTTCAAATGCGCCGTAGTAAATTTAATACTTTACAAAAAACAATCAATGCATATATATCTATTTTAAGTTGCATAAGCATCTAATTATAATTTCCTATCTTAGTTTACAATAAAGCATACATAAATAAATAAATTTGTAATAATTCAGTATAAATTTTTTCATTCACCCTGTATGTTCCAACTAATGTTGATTTTTAAATTAGGTGGCATAGGGATTTTCCTAGAGAGACTATATCGGCGGGGAATTACCTACGAACTATTAATTCTGTTCTATGAATAGGGGAAACACATTATTGTTGTTGTTTTAAAACAACTTGTTTAAATCATGCCAAGCCTGATCAAAACGTACTATTGGGGTACACCACAATTTGTATCAAAATTTCGGTCATGACATCAAATGGACCGGAATCGTAGATCTCAGTTGCGGTTAATGATTTTCATTATTCACGCAATATGAACACTGAAAACAGTTAATCAGATAAACGCAGATGACCTCATAAAATAGGCTTACATTAATTACAAGCCAAAGTTTAATTAGCGTGGAGTATAGATAACTAACTTTGTTATCATGAGAAATGTACTCACACGACATTTGAGACAGTTAAGGGGTAATAACTCAGGCTAAGACACGCACGCTTTATGGATCTTCAAATTACTGTTTTACTCATAGCACAGAGAAGAGTATTCTCTGCCAGAGTTTATGTTTCCATAAGGCCTTGTGGTCTTTAAGTCAAGTGAATAGGTTACTTCTAGGCAAGCGTGCTCCATCATCGGCCACGTCATCGCTAGCATCAGGTGAGACAGTGGTCAAACGCGAGCCTATACCATATAAAAAAAAAACAGATTTCACCTAGTATGGGTTCCTATCTCTTAAAACTTTTTTTATTAAAAAACTCGACAAATCTTATCTATATTAAATAAAATTCCACAACTCCACCACTCCGAAACTCCCATAAGGGCGCAAAACGGGGGTTGAAAGTTTGTATGGAAAAACCGACTTTCACGAGGGTAAAACGGCTGGCAGAAGCTAGGAGAAAATAAATGAATATTATCATTATTAAATATTACTTACTGTCTTATCTGCATGGTGATCTAAACCGAGTTAAGATTGTTTATGGATTCGTATTTTTTTTTTTATTTTTATATATATCATCATCATCCTGCCCTTGTCCCATATTATTTGGGGTCGGCGCAACACATTTCCATTCCGTCCTGTCACCCGTCACGCTATCACTAACACCCTTTTCTTTTATCATGCAATCAATCCATTTTTTCCTAAGCCTCCGTCTCCCTTTTAATTATGTTGGTTTTTGTAATATCTGAAAATACAGTGTGCTGAGAGCGAGTGGTTTTTACGTTAATGAGATCGAAATGCCGCGAAAATACCGCGTTTGGCTCTCTGATTGGTTTAGAGCTAGAAGCGGACCAATCGAAGCGCCGAACGTAATAAATGTGTCGATCGCGATAAAGTAAAACAAATTCATACTAGACACTCTGATCTAATTACGAACATTCCTTCACATAGCTGAAAGTAGCAGAATCTGTATTACTGTTGGAACGTCGAACTTTAATTATTGAAAATATTTTTTGTATAACAACACTAGCTCTAAGTACTGTCAAACGTAATCTGTCTAGTGTCATCTGTCAACTGACGAATAAAGAAAACGAGCGTCCAGTGTGTTTGCTCTTCTTCAAAAACGTCTTTTATTTAACTTCCTGTTTTGCTATGTCGTCAACCATTGTCCACACTTGACAATTCATCACCAGCCTTTTTTTTAATGTCTGGGACACAGGCCTCCTCTCTAGGAGAGGGAATGAGCCGCAATCCACCACGTGGGCCCAGTGCGGATTGGTAGATGTTATATGTCTTCGAATTTTAGGTTCTAGGACATGCCGGTTTCCTCACGATGTTTTCCTACACCGTTTTGAGAGCAGTGGTGATGAAATAAATTACACAAAGTAACGCACCTGGCTGGGTTTGAACCCGCGACCTACAACTCGTAAGTTGGGGCTGTTACCACTCGGCCACCACTGCTCTTCTATACAATTAATAACTGAAACGAAAAGAAAATTTGAATATTGTTTATATTAAAGGATCATGGGAGGGAAGCCGCGGGAAACAACAGGTACTAAAATTGACGCTCATAACGTCTTTCACGTTACGTGCGTCTATTTGATTAGCTTAATTTGTAGAACGTGAACACCACAAACGTTTAATGAATGGGTGGTAAATACCGAAACAGTATTAGCTTTGTTACTGTAATTATAAAGGACGGGCTCATTTGGCTGGTAGGTACATACTTATAATTATTTAATTCCAGTTGTCTTCGTAATTATTATAATAGGCCATTTTTTTCTACATACTTAGGTACTAACTGACGATTGTTTTTGAGGTCCGATTTCTTCTACGGATTTTTAGGACATTTTTAAGATCACTTCGTTTTTTGCCGGTCTACCTGTCTATTAAGCTACTTTTCTCTGCGAAAAAAAAAACCAGAATGTTTATTAAGTCAACACAATCACACAATATTTCTGTTTTTCTCGCATATTTTGAGTCTCGCAAGATAATCAAAACCTTAAGGGTTTTTTTTAAACTTTAAACCTTCTCTTTAAACATCCATCATGATGCTTAACCTACAAACATGAAATTTGACAAAAAACAAGGTTTCACAGCACAAGAAAGCGATATCAAACTTATATGTGCAGTTAAAGAATTGACGATTTGTAGGATAATATTTTTGTAACTTATCGACCATATTTATTTATTTATTTAAGGTTCACCAACAGTTGTTACAGATATTCTATAGATAGGAACTTATAAACAATTGTGTCTTAAATCTAACTGTACAACCAATTACAGGCAAACACCACATGCAAAATGCTCCTTGTAATTAACATTAATTTACTTATATGTAATATTGTTTTTTAATAAATATTTTAACCTGACTTGTACCTACTTAAATTCTAGACAACAAATACTGTAGTAATGAACATAATTCCAAATACTAATTCTAATTGCATCTGACAAACACCGATATTGAGTCTGCGTGGACGTCAACCAGGTCGCTGCGTTCGTTTATAAGTTTGCACATGCGGGGTATAGACGAATTAGCACCAAACACTGTACGGCGAAGAGGTGGAGCTAAGGGTGTTATAGGTTTGCGAGGTGGTCTACGGGGTACTCTGAAATTGAACTTAGATACTAGTTGTGGGCAGTCAATGGTGTTATTGAGCAGTTCATATGCGAATCTTAAATCCAAGAGCTTTCTCCGAGCTTCCAGTGTATCCATTCTATAACAGCCTAGTTTATCAAGGTAGGAGAGGTATTTAAATTGTCTTCCCTTTGAGTACCCTAGGTATCGGACAAACCTTTTTTGGACTCGTTCTATCCGCAGTGAGTGGGTTGAGTAGTGAGGCCTCCATATCACACTGCAGTATTCCAGGATGCTTCTCACTAGGCTATTGTAGAGAACTAATTTAGTATGTGGGCCTTGAAACACCTTCCCATTGCGAATGACAAATCCAAGCATACGTTGGAATCGACAGATTATGTTCTCAACATGTGGCACAAATGTGAGTTTAAAGTCCAAGATAACTCCCAGATCTCGTACTACATCCACCTCGCATAATTTCACTCCTTTTATTTGATACGCCGCATTCACTGTATTCAATTTCCTGGTGAATTTTATATGGCTACATTTCGAAGTATTCAACGAGATTTTATTATGATAACACCATGTAGTTAATCGGTCGATATCTTCTTGCATTAGGTATACGTCCTGTTGAGACCTAATAGGTCTAGAAATTTTTAAATCGTCTGCAAAAAGGAATATGCTAGTATTATGAAAGCAAGATATCACGTCATTGATGTATATGATGAATAGTATTGGGCCTAGATGAGAACCTTGAGGGACACCCGAAGCAATTGCATACCTGCCGGACCGAAACCCATTGACAACCACATAAAACTCCCGACCATCCAGATAAGAATCAAACCATTTTAGAAGATAACCGGTGACACCGTACATAGCGAGTTTTTTAACAAGTAGTTGATGTGAAACCTTATTAAAAGCCTTGCTAAAATCGGTATAAACAGCATCAACCTGTATACCTCTATCCATGGCTTCGCAGCAGGTTTCAACAAAGGATGCCAGATTTGTGCTTGTGGATCTATTTTTTACAAAGCCGTGCTGATGGTCGCTTAGGAACTTAGAAAAATAACGTTGAATATGTGGACAAATCAACGACTCCAATATTTTACCGAAAATCGTAAGGATGGATATTGGTCTATAGTTCTTTACATCACCAGGGTCTCCTCTCTTGTAGACCGGTACTACTTTCGCCTGTTTCCACTCTTTAGGGAATTGACCAGATTGAATTGAGGCATTATATATCATCGCCAAAGGAATAGCCAGGCTAGGTGCACATCTGCTAATAAACAGTGGCGGTATTTCATCTGGACCCGCCCCCTTAGTAATATCAAGGCTTTTTAGCTTTTCCTCTATCTTTTCATATTTGATTTCTACGGAAACTATACTATCTGACTGTGTGGCTATTGCTTCTAGGTAATCGGATGCTAAATAGCTTTGATCAGAAGGTGATGTTGTTTCTTCTGTATAAATGCTGTTATAATTTAAAGCAAATAGCTCACATATTCCTTCGCTATTCGAAGATGTAATGGGACCATTAGTCATTGATGCTGGGTATGAACTTTCTCCACCACGTTTATTCTTGACATATGACCAAAATATTTGAGACTTCTGGTAATAGATTCTTCTGTACTCTTAATGTAACTATTGTAACACTCTTTAGCATAATTATCACATCGTTTAGAGATTAATTTAAGTGATAGCATGTCAAAGGGATTCTTGTACTTTTTATACCTAATACGAAGTTTGTTTTTTTTCTTTTAATAAATTAAGAAGTTTCTTATCAAACCACATTGGAATACTACTATTCTGCTTTTGGATGATAGGTACAAAAGTATTGACAGCTGATCCAATGACACTGTAAAAAACTTCCACCATTCGTCAACACTACTGCAACACCCCAGACACTCCTCCCAGTCCTTATCCTTCAAATGTTCGTTTATGGCGTCATAGTCCGCCCTATGGAAACTTCTCTTTGCACTGCTATTAGATTTAAGTTTTAGTGACTCCGTTAATGTTACTTTTATATCTAGTGGAGGATGGTGAGTGTCTATAACACTTAAGGGATCTGCTTCACTAACGCAGCAACCTGGAACGTCCACCAGCACAACATCCAGCAGTCTATAATTCTTATTGGTAACATTATTGCACTGTCGGAGGTTATTGACTGATGTAAAATCGATAAAGAGTTGATCTAGAGTACCAATGTGCTGATTTTTTTCATATAGCTTTCAAATCATACGCTTCACTTGACGCTCACGAAACGCAAAATTAAATGACTTAGCTTAGCCGCGTGATTTGAAATGATTGTTAAAATGAAATACGTTTTTTCTTCATAACTAGAAAATCTAAAAAGAAATGCTAAAATTTGAAGTAAATTTTCTACGTTCTGCGAAGCCAGAAAAAAAAATATCTATGACAGCGCTTTTTATAATAATAAGTTTACAAACCATTTTTTTTTTTTAATTTCATTAGAGTTGTCTGTGGATAGTCTGTCAATAAGGTTTTACTGTTGATATTACATGATTAAATGTTTTACTTCAAGCTTAATAATAATTTCTGCAAAGTAAAGAAGCGTGTATAATTTGTTTCAAGGTACCTATTAATATATGTTAATATTTCACTCAACACAGCGTGGATATTAATTCGGCCAGTGATTAATTATTAATATCCCTAGTGATAATGTTCTCTGCAATTATAACGCTAATGGGTATAACCATGATAGTGAAATGGAAGACGGTGGGTGTCCACCTGTAGCAAATTCTGATGAGGTAGACAAACATAGTTAATAGTCTAAGTAACTTAAACTATACACCGTTAAATTTTAGTCGTTTTAATCCCGCGGAGGGTCGATTCAGTACAGATCAAAATTTAACGGTGTATACTAAAACATTTTTTTTTTTGACTTGATGAATTTATTTCTCGACAACGGCAGACAACCCGAGGTCAGTTTAAAATTTATTATAGGTATTCCAACGAGCAACGAGTCTTTTACCAAAAGGCCCGAGTAGTGTAATTCGGGAAAAACGATTCAAAAAGTCTATTACGTTGAATAAATTCTTTTTTTGAGGTTTGAAATCATCTCATGACATTTCCCGTTCTAGGCCGGAGCGAGTGACTTCATTGCCTATTGCGTTCCAAGAACATAGTTTTCCCTTTCGAAAGTCAATCCTTGGCCCCAATAGGCATCGACCCTGATGGGCCGGTAAGGTTTTGGTGAAATCTCTATGAGGCGCGCGTGGAACACTACTCGCCGACGACGACTGGGGTCGGTCTTTATAGGACGAGCGGCCGGTGAGCTACCTATTACTCGTCGTCTGCAAGCCGGTAATTGTGGCTCAGGGGAAGCCAGTTAGTTATAGATGAGTTGTTGGTTGTGAGATGACGAAAATCACAAAATTAACGATATAAACTTTAAATTTATTCGTAAAAGTTACACGAAAGTTATGTTAATCTAATAATGCAAATCCGTGGTTTTATCACTTTGATCAATTAAATAAATTATCCTTACATAATATAAAGCAAAAGCAGATACTGTACGCAATACACTTAAAAACACCTGAACGGATATTGGTGCGGTTTTCGCCGCAGACTGATTCATGAGGAAGAATTAAATGTATAGGTAATACTCGTAATAAGCATATTATAGTAGAGAAAAACCGAGAATTCCACAGATATTTATCACCCGTGCGAAGTTGGGACGGTTGCTAGGTACTATAATTTTATTATAAACTAGCTTTTGTCCGCGACTTCGCTCTCGCTCTACTCTACTCTACCCAGCTCTACCCTGCTCTACTCTACTCTAACCTACCCTACCTAAGAACATTCTCCTGACAATAACAAACACAACAAAAGAATTGGTGAAATCGGTCCAAATGTTCTCGAGATTTGCGCTTAGCAACACATTCAGCGATTCATTTTTATATTATAGACTAGCTTCTATATTCAAATATTCTTATTTTTCTGCCAGCGGCGTTTCCATCACAGAAGTCGACGCAATAGAGGTGCGTCAATCACCACGAGTCGTAAATGTATTGAATAACGTCGTTTGATACACGTGCAAATTTGTCACTGAAGTCCTCGGCTCCATAACACAGTCACCTACGGCTCGTGTGAATTCTGCTTCGGTCGCAATCACAAAATTTCTGCACTTTTATCAAAATGTACTATTTTTAGGGTTTTTTTGCCAAAGTAATTGGTTACTCTGGACACTATGGTTACTGGGTAATCATGAGTCAGTAATTTGATTACTGTACTGTATTCGCATTAGCAACTCATTCCATCGATCTCTGCATAAGTTACTGTGATATTTCTGGTCACGTTCGCCAACGGTCGTGACTTCCTGAGGAAGGCTCGTTTGGTCTGAACGTCTTTCACAAAGTTCCCTTTTTATTTCTCCCGGTGCGGCCCAGGGATAAGATTTACAGTAAAATATCTAGTCAGACTTATGACCCAACTGGTGGCTACAATCACTTTTTTACTTCTTACAAAATATTGGAGTAGTAAAAACTTACCTTGTTCGGTTTACTGTACCGCATTGAAACTAATTCAGGGCGCAGAGTGCGAGTTTTTTTACGTTTTAGCTCAGTCAATTGCCTTAACCTTTATTAGGCCGTGTTTACGGAGACGCTGCGCGTTGGGCGTTTCGTCGTACATTGCAGCTGTGGGCCGCGGCATCGCTCACGCAATTACAAACATATGACAATATACGACGGACCGCCCGACGCGCCGCGCAACGTGCCCCGTCTCCGTAATCGAGCACTTAGTGACAACTACGAGTATAATAAAAATATAGCAAATATGTATTTATATGGAATAAAGATCATAATAATAATAAGAGGTTCCTTTCTCATGAGCTATGACCGCTGGTAGCTTGGACCCTGTTCCTATTACCGGTGGGCTACGAACTTTTATATGTTTAAATGTTTTTTTTTTATTGAAATATTCAAAAATATAATTAATATGTTATGTACTTATTGAATTAACGGAATAATAGAACATTTATTATCAGACATGAGTCCATAACCAGTACGTAAAATCTCACATTTAAAACAAAACAGGATAAAATTAAATTAAATTCAAAATAAAAACAGTGAAATCATAATAAATACCTTAACCAAATTATAAATTAAAATCACATTAATAAGTCAATATTAATCAATTGTTGTGACGGGACTCCCAGATCCTTTTCCACCGTCATCTAAAGCAACTAAGTCTTTCGCCGGAGAGATCTTAGGCTAGATAGATAGA
The DNA here is from genome assembly GCA_958295575.1 of Leucania comma. Lineage (NCBI taxonomy): Eukaryota > Metazoa > Arthropoda > Insecta > Lepidoptera > Noctuidae > Leucania > Leucania comma. The sequence goes on from OY282468.1 coordinate 14,399,790, forward strand.
TAGATAGATATATTCTTTATTGTACACCAAAGATAAAATTACAATAGGAACTTAACTAGCTAGAATCAGATCATTCGACAAATGTTACAAAATCAACATGAAAGACACGAAACAAAGGGAAGGATGAAACAAAGGGGAAAAGGTTAAAATTCGTTAAGAGTTTGGAGTGGGCCACTTGGAGCGAAGAACGTCATGAACGTGTCGATCGCGTTAACGTAAAACAAGCTCATACTAGGCATTCAGTCCGTAGCTTGCTCTACAATAGAAAATAATTTAGTTACAGTATGCTACAGTACCTACAACATATTGGCACTGACTAGGTTACCAGAGAGTAATGCCGGAGGACACGGTGGAGCACCAGATAGAGGCGTGCCCCGCTTGGGCAGAGCACCGCCGAGTCCTCGAGGGATCTCTCGCACCGGGCTGATCCAAAGCGAGGAGGAGTGGCAGGAAATTATTAAAAGTACACTTAAAACCATGTTAAACAAACCTTATAAAACAACACAAACACAAATAATAGTTACGATTGAAGTTCACACTAATAATATTCACTTAAATCGAATAAAAAACGTAAGACAAATAAAACCACGTGCTTGACCTTCACCACTACCAAACAAGGCAGGCGGTCGCCTCCTTCTGCGAAGCAGTAATGCTAGTAAAGGAGGAGGCCGACCGCCTTAGGCAAAGGCGGACACGCCGCCGCCGCCGCCGGGTTTCCGATCCCAATTTCCGGCCACCGTAGGCGCGGGCTCGCGGACGGTGGGCAATGGGTAGCTCGCTGTCCGTCCGTCCGGTAACAGACCGGTCCGAGCTCAGGTCGTCTACGGCGCGCACCGTTCCCGCGCGCCTCAAGGAGTTGTCAGCATACTGTAGGGGTCCAGCAGGGCCGAAGCCTACTGGGGCCAAAGGTTATGTGAGACTGTCACCAAAGGCCCCAGGATAAAGGCAAGGAATGGAAAGGTAGGTTTTTTAGTCAGTAAAAGTCTGACACTGTTTCCCGCCCCACCCAAGGGCGGGATTCGTCATTGGATGATTTTTACCTACCACAAAAAAAAAAAAAAAAAAAAAAACCACTACCAAACAAAGTCGTATATTAATAGATATTATAAAAAGAAATTATTTTTTGATATATTTGCATTTGTGTTTGTAATGAATAAGCTCAAAACTACTATATTGGTTTTAAAAATCCTTTCACTAAACAATAAATCTAGTTTATCACTGAGTGACATAGGCACATATTTTCTAGCTATTAGACGCCAATGAAAGAAGCAGATAACAAATAAATCGTCCAGCCATGTTCGTAACCGCTTCGCTCCGCTTCCATATAAATTACACTACCAAGACAAAGCAATTCAAAGTGAGACAGAATACTAGTGAAATATTTTCTTTTTACTGTTGTCCACAAAATTTAGAAGCCTCTTTCACACTGCTGCTTTACTACGCTCTCCTAACTTTCTGTTCACAGCCTAAGTTTCGTAAGTAGACATATTGGCTTAACGTCACATAAACTAAGCGCGCCCAGGTGGAAACAAACATGGTATTAACAATAACTTGTTGTGATCGAGAGACTTTAGGAGGTGTTACTATATTCAATGCTTATCGACTTATTATGTTATGAAGGCCTATTTTAAGGTGAGAAATCACCAATCAACTTCTCCCATTTTAGGGTGAGAATGGGCCTCATCAGAATGTTTAATTTCATATATTCTTTGCTTAAAGTTTTCTTGCGTAATCGAATCAGAAATGAAGATTCGCCTAACTAAAGTGGCAATGGGCAGGGCCCATTGCTCGCAGAATTGATGGCCGTTGAGGCCAAAAGGTTCTGGGGTGACGGCCACGTGCCCGAAGAGGCAGCGTTGGAAGGCCTCCTGCAAGGTGGATCGATGACCTGGTAAAGGTTGCGGGAATCCGTTGCATGCGAGATGCACAGGACCGTTCATTGTACGAAATTTAGGGGAGGCCTATGTCCAACAGTGGACGTATTTGGGCCGAAATGATGATGCTGATGATTCTAAGGTGTAGCGGGCGGGCGTGTCAGACTCACACTGACTAATACCACACCAGTCTCCTTCAGTTGCTATTCACGTTCTAGGCCCACGGGTTTCCTTTTCAAGAAAATCCATCACATGCATCGGCCCTGTTGTATCCTTACGGTATGCTGACGTCTCTTTAAGGAGGGCATAATATTTCCGTGAATTCAATAGTAGGAAACTTCCGAAAGAATAAAGAGTCGAAGTGATGCCGATGTCACACGTCACTTTCACAGAATCTGGACTGGTATTCGCGTGAGCGGAATAGTTCCGACCACAGAGACGCCGAGCTGTTTGTTCCATTCAGCCTGTCGCTTGCTGCGCTCCCCCAGCGATGCCCTAAGGCCGTGTTTACGGAGACGCAGAGCGTTGCGCGGCGCGGTGGGCGTTTCTTCCTACATTGCAGCATCGGGCCTCGTCATCGCTCGCGCAAACACAAACATAGGGCAATGTACGACGGAACGCCCGACGCGCAGCGCAACGCGCCGCGTCTCCGTAATCGAGCACTAAACCGAAGTCCCATATTTTCCTCAAGGGTTTTTTTTTATAGTAGGTAAAATCATCCAATGACAAATCTCGCCCTTGGGCGGAGCGGGAAATAGTGTCAGACTCTTAATGACTAAAAACCTACCCCGTTCCTTCGTTGCCTATCGTGCCGGGGCCGGGCCTTCTTTTCAGAAACTGACCCATGACCCAAGCAGGCTTCGACCCTACCTGCTTGCAGCTGGGCCTCTACGGTTCGCTGACAGCTCCATGAGGCGCGCGGGAACAGTACGCGCCATCGACGACTTGGGCTCGGTCAGGTCGGTTACCGGACGATCGGACAGCGTGCTACCCATTGCACGCCGTCGGCAAGCCCGCGCTTCCCACATGGGGGGTGCCCTTAGCGTGTAGTCGCTTAGTTTTCAAGTTAGTTAAATAAGCCCTGGCGGCTGGCCTGGCGGTTTTGATTTTAGAATTAAGGCCCCCACAGGCAACTCTGGTTAAGCGGTCGACCACCTCCTAGGTTGACCTGCGAGAGTCCACAAAAAAAAAGACTACGGGAGGGCTCTTTTTCCGTCGGTAGCCCAAGAAACAGCAACTAAACTAGGGACCGTCTCACGGCTCGTTCTGAAGTAAATACCTAAAGCCTAGATCATAATAAATCAGTTGCTTATTCTGTAATAGTTAATTGTTTATTGCTCATTATTCAGTTATCGATAAAATAGTGTCTCTGGGAAATCCTTTGATTTCCACGATGATCGGCCTCGTGAGCCGACATATAATATTAATACATATTATACGTGTATCCGTTAAACTTAATAACAGGCCCATGTAGAACACTAAACTATGCTGAATTTATGCTTATATTACGGAACGTTAACTATTAATTAATTAAATTGTTAATATCTAATGTACCGTAGCTTCAATATAAAATATTGGTTCAATCAGTCATTAATTAACATCGACTTACATTGTAAACATGATACCTACCACTTTAAAACAATTAACAGCCAATATTGAAACCCAATATAATTCAATTATTGTTTGTATCAAATTATTTCGGGGCTATATGATATTTTTACCTGAAACTACAAATATTATTTTATTGGTATCAAAATCTCATTATCTAGGACCCTGCGGTGGTTTTTCGAACCTAAGAATCCGGATAATCATTTTACAGTTTGTTTTTATGATGCTTTGGCTACAGGCGTTGTGTCTGGTCTGGCCAACCCACTAGCTTAATTATCCTACCCATGAAATTGCCGGTTTTTTTTAAACGGGTTACTTTTAACCGTCTTTGAATTGATTTGGAATTATGTGACCGTCCATAAGAAAAGGGCCCTTATGGCAGTTTCTAGTTTCGGAGCAATACCTGCGTTTGTAAAATCCTTCAAAATTATCATTTTTTTTTGTTTTATGCAAAATAGTGAAATATACAAATAGAGGTATATTTCTACCTTGGTGTCAGTTGTGTACGTTAATTCTTTTTTATTAAAATTGAGTTCAAAGTTTAGTAGAAAAGGGAAATCGCATACAAAAATGACAAAGCTCAACGGATAAAATTGTTTACAAGTATTTATTTGCAATTTTTGCTTATTAATTTGTATACTATGTTGGCGGTGGCAAATAAGGATACGGCCGTCCTGATGGTAAGCAGTCACTGCAGCCTATAAATGCGTGCAGCTCAGGCTCAGTTTTTTCAGGATCTGGAAGTCGCATTAAAAAAACCAAGACTGAGTTCCAAAGATAAACACCATGAGATACAAAATCAATCATAATCTATGTAACTTCCAATGGGAACATACTTAAAATTTGTTTCAAACTTCTTTTGACGATATCTCAAAAGTGCAATTTTAACATGTGTAAATTCAATGTCTTTTTTTAAAAAAAGTATGGGACTTAGGGTCATGATTTTTTTTTTGTATTAGATAGCTTATTTAAAGTAGATTCAGGATCTGTGCTTAACTCAATACCTGCCATAAGGGCCCTATAGCCATGGACGGTCACTTATAATTTAATCACGGTTAATTAAACCATGGAGAAATTTTTACTGCGATGTAGGATATAAGTGACAGCAAGTCTATAGTACATATGTATGTGGAGGTATATGCAGATGTCTCTACATCACTAGTTTATAAAATAGTTCCGTCGCGCACTGTTGCATTCAACGCACTAGTGTGGGGGTAGTCAGTGATTACACAGATTGCATCCTAACTCGTTCGAGAAACCCCTACCTACCCACATTTTGTATCTTTATTCTACCGTTATTTCTCTTTTTATTTTTTTCGCTCTTGTTATATTCGTCTTTTAATTATTTTCACACATTAAACAAACACACCTATTTAATTCAATTAACATTTATTTGTAAATTATTAAAGCCCTATTTTGTATTTCTATATTATTTTAGTACTATGCATAGTATACACTATACACACACTCCAAATCGGTTTTACGTCCGTTGCGTCATAACAACAGGTCAGTTGAAAACCAGCATCAGGCACTAGTTGTCTGGCATTCATGCTGAACTGGACCTATTTTGGTGCAGCCGTGAGGCACACAACAATTTTTTTTTATTTTTTTTTTCATTTATTATCTTTTGTGTTACATAATTATTGTGTTCATGCCTTATGCTGTACCAAATAAATTCTATTTCTTTCTTTCTTTCTTTCTTCCTTCCGAAGTCCAGAGGTCGACAGCAGGGTTACTCGCCAGTAGATACAGTGTAAGAAATTAATTTCTTTAAGTAAACGTCAGCTGATCGAGGCCAATGAACTGTAGGTGGTTAGTACGCAACGACCGACAACTCCCTACGAGGTCATTGACTCGTTTACTTAAAGAAATTAATTTCGTTTCGAGTTTTAGAAAAAAAGTACTTTATTTTTTAATTTTATCTTTATAAATCGATAGTGTTTCATGAACTGGATCGACCCGCCACGGGATTAAAACGACCAAAATTTAACGGTTTATTTTGTATTCTTGGGGAACACACAAGATGACACGATCACAACACGAACAAGTGTGATATAAAAGATCACTGGAATCGTTTATGGTGCAAAATAAAACTACGAGTATAAAGATGTTTTGGTTACTTTTATAGTGCAAATTTATGACATAAATGTTGCAGACAGCAATATTGTAGTACTAAAAAGCGTTTCTTGACCCTTTTACACTTCAACTATAGAGCTGATGTATCAACGAGAGAGCCTTTTTTCAATGCTTATAGAATAAATCAGTGATAAAAATAGGGCCTTTTAGGGGTTTTGTAAAAGTTTACAACACCGTTATAATACCAATCATGAATATTAATTAGCACGTTCTAAATCGTTTTTAAGGCTTTTATAGTACCACATTTTGTTACTTGGGTCTCGCTCATCCACTCTGGCGAGAATGGTTTGGTTGGAGAAACTTGCACCGAATAAATGGGCCTTTATCTGACGTCAAGTCTTTAGTTTATCTGCAGAGGCAAATCCGCCACTAAATAACCTCCAAGAAAAACAAAGGTGTTGATGTTTACGGTTTAGTGTTAGTTAACCTCGCTCGCACATATATAATAGCGAAATACCGCAAAGGAACAATAAAACATGCAAATTTGTTTATATTTCATGTTTTGTTATCTAAAAAAATGGTAATTTAAAAAACTAAAAAACCCGACTGCTTTTCTGAATATTCATGAAAAAGCCCTAAAACAAGAAAGTCGTTGTAGCAGTCGGGACCCATTACATCATAGATCTGACTGACTAGACGGCTGACTTTCTAGAATGGGTCCCGACTGCTACAACGACTTTCTTGTTTTAGGGCTTTTTCATGAATATTCAGAAAAGCAGTCGGGTTTTTTAGTTTTTTAAATTACCATTTTTTATTTTTATTTTTTTAGTTTTATTTTATTACGATATCACTTTCACAGTAATTACGAATCTAACGACACCTCGCAAACTAAAATCCATCGAGCCGTTCAGGCCGCAGAGCGTGCCAAACATTTGAATTTGGCGCCAAAAACCCGCCATTTTGTTTTTTTTTTGTTTTGATATACCCAGTGTCACTCTCAAAGTAAATACGAATCTAACGACACCTCTCAAGCTAAAATCCATCGAGCCGTTCAGGCTGCAGAGCGTGCCAAACAATTATACATACATACATACTCTCGAAAAACATAACCCTCCTTCTGGCGCAGTCGGGTAAAAACAAAGTGGGGACTAGACAAAAACGGATTAAATATACCATGACTTTTAGGTAGAAAAGGGTTATTTATTTAGGTTTACACCGTCAACAACGGCTTTGCGAATAATTCAAATACTCAAAGCTTTTAGAGTCCCTATCTAACATAAAGAGTTTGAGAATTCTGTAAGCATTCCATTTTAAGCCGGCACAGATTATTAGGTAGGTTTTAATGAAACGCTTGGTTAGGGGCGTGCTATTTTATTTTTTCGTAAAAGCCAGTTCCGTGCTGCGCCCAATGGAGTTAATCTCTACTTTAATTAAGTGTAACTATGAAAAAGCCTTTGTGTCAAACATCGTTATAATCGGTTTATCGGACAAACTTTTCAAAGTGAATAAACAGTATTTTAGCTGCATTCTCGTTAACGGACCTCGTTAACATTTTGCGTAACTAGTTGTTACGTTTATTACGTAGATGTTGAGTTGTGTCCATAGGAACAATAAAGGCTCTGTTTTTGTGTATGGAGTCCTGAGATAGTGGAAATTTATTACCGATTTCGGCACTCTCTACCACCTCTAAGCGAATATTACTATTGCACGATGTCAACAAATAGGTAAGGAAACTGAACAATGGGTTATTTTAAGTAATTTATCTACACAGTATTTTGTAGACTTTGTAGGAATTAAAGCATTTCAGAGCATGCATGACAGCTTTATTTTATTGCACCGTAAGCTGTGATCTCATTTAACGCGACTCGCACAGCGAGCGTGATACACGTGTCTTGTGTCTCAAATAGCGTTGCCAGGGAGCAACCACAAGCTCTTATAATAGTACCGTTTTCGTACCATAGGGCCTTCAAAACACTTCTTAGCGATTTTGGGACGTTACAAAGTTCACACTTTTCATACTCTAACCGGATTTTTGACCGCTAGCAATATTTTTTTTACGTCAAATGTGCATGCTTAAGGCCAGGTTCTACTCATTTTGAACTTTTTTAAACCTCTGAAAATCCACAAATATAGAAGAAAACACCATGAAAATTTATTTTGTTAAAATTGACTAAGTATATGACCAAGCGCTTGGCAAAAATGAAAACATGATATAAATTAGTTAGCTCGATAAAAAAAATCGTGAGTCTGACCCTAATTTACGATTTCAAACGTATTTATCTACGAGATTACGTTACGGCTCCGTTACGTTATCTAAAAGCGCTTCGAAAAACAAAAACCTTGAAATTTTTGTGTTTTATATGAAAATAAAACCGCTGTTTTGGGGCCGCGAATCCGACATAGTCCCGAGCGAAGTTCATAAAAAAAAAAAAAAAAAAGTTTTTTTTAAAAACAAGCTTTAAATTAAATGCGCTAAAAAGAAGAAAATAAACTTTTCCTTTAAAACTTTTACTATCAACTTGTAACGTCATTATACAATTTATATGTTAAAAAAGCTTGTCGCGAGATTTACTGTGCACAATTAAATACTTCATCTAGGTATTGATTTTAATATTTTCAAAATCTCGCGACAAGCTTTTATATCATATACGAGTATATTGGCTCTATCCAGGTAATGTATACCTTCTTAAAGCTTCCAGCAAGAGGTGTTTGGACCCCCTAAGTTGGGCAGGAGCCGCTTGAGAACTTTGAGGTTGTGTTTTTGTCTTGCAAAGTTCCTATGGCCACCTTCCAGCTCCGTCATCAGACCCTGGTTACCATATAGGTTCAAAGTACTTGTCAATACAAATCAAACGGGCCCAAACTCGATAGGATTGTGTGGTTCCTCTGCGAAGTTCCTTTGGCCAACGCCGGGAGATCGCAAAAATGTTTATAAAGCACTTTAAAATTCAACCACCATCGAAACCGGGTGTAAATGGTGTCGTTTCTGGGGCTGTTGTCAGGCTGTTGCCTGCTCGTATTACGGCTAAACAAATATGTTTAATAATTAAAAATATGAGGCGAGGCAAATCGCCGGGACATGACGGCCAGCATCTCCCCCGACTGCTTGCATTATTGTTTACCTTTTGTATTAGTCACTCCTACCTGCCCGCTGAGCTGATGGGAACGGTGGTCGTACCAATACTGAAGAATAAAACTGGTGACGTCAGCGACAAGAATAATTACCGACCAATCTCGTCAGCGACTATTGCGGCTAAAGTACTTGACGGTGTATTTGAGGAGCAGCTTAGTAAACATTTTAAAATACATGATGCTCAGTTCGGCTTTAGGCCAAAGCTGTCAACAGAATGTGCTGTGTTGTCCTTCAAACATACTGTCGGGTATTATACGGACATAAGTACCCTGGTTTATGCGGCGTTTCTGGACCTCTCCAAGGCATTTGACCTTGTGAGGTATGACTGGTTGTGGTGTAAGATGCGTGAAGCGGGAGTGCCTGAAGCCATAACCAATATGTTTCGGTATTGGTACGGTCACCAAACCCATCAGGTTAGATGGGCTGGTGAGTTTTCTGGGGAGTACAGGTTGGAATGCGGGGTGAGACATGGAGGGTTGACCTCGCCAGCGCTTTTCAACCTGTACATAAATCAGCTGATTGTTGAGCTCAGCAGTAAACATGTCGGTTGTTCTATTGACGGTCTCTGTGTCAATAGTATTAGTTATGCGGATGACATGGTACTGCTCAGTCCCTCAGTCAGCGCACTCAGAAGGTTGATGGCGGTCTGTGAGACCTACGCTGTACATTGTACAAAAAAGCAAATTACTGGTGTTCAAAGTAAAGCACAAAAAAACCAGCCTACGTTTCACCAGTTATGATGAAAGGTGTGGCCCTTGAGAGAGTGCTAAATTTTAAATACTTTAGGCACATAGTTACTGAAACTTTGAAAGTTGATGATGACATGGAAAGAGAACGGAGGGCGTTGGCTGTCCAATGTAATATGTTGGCCCGCAGGTTTGCACGTTGTACACCAAAAGGAAAAATAACGCTTTTTAAGGCATTTTGCCAAACCTTGTACATGTGCATCCTGTGGGTCCGGTATACGCAGCGGGCATACAACGCCCTCAAAGTTCAGTATAATAATGCTTTCAGGATGTTGTTGGGACTCCCACGTTACTGCAGTGCATCAGGAATGTTTACCAACGCACATATTGATGGTTTCAAAACGATCATAGGAAAACGGGTAGCGTCCATGATGCGCAGAGTGCGTGGGAGCGGCAACAGCATTCTGAGGGTCATTAGTTATAAGCCGTGTTGCGCCACTTTGGCACACTGGGTGCATGTACATGTGCATGTACCCGGTGTGTCAGGTGTGCGCAAAAGATATTTAAATTAATCATCTCTGTAATAATGTCTTTTACTAACATAGTTTCTTAAGGTGTGTGATTAATACTAACAAAATATGGACCACGGTCTGAAATAACGTATTTTTTTTCTATTTCTATTTCTATTTTTTATTTCTATTTCTATTTCGTATTAAAAAAAAAAAACCAGAACTGAACTAATGTAAGATACATAATTAACATTATACATAAAAACATACTTTTGATCTTCTTGACCTTTTTTATAATGTCGTGTTTATTGTTGTTTCAATTTTATTATTCAATTTAAGTACCTACGTCTCGATTGTCCTACCCTAGTAGTGTCAAGTCTGACCCTTGTGACTTGTGAACTCGTACCACACGTGCAGCATAACTATGCGACGTGTACGACGTGTGCGTCGAGTACTACACATACAAGACTGCGACAAGTGCAACTAGGGTTGCTAACCGTACTATAATATATAGTATTGTACTATATTTTGAGTGTGTGTACTATATACTGTTGAAGAAATATATAGTACGCAAAAATACTATATTTTCAACATTTGACTGATGCGGTAGTGAGTACCCGAACATATCTATCTAACGGCGTTTGGTCTTACTTTTTAATGTCAAACGAATATTTAATCAGTCGTCTGCTGTTTCCGCTCTTTGATTTTAGTGATTATTTTAAATTAAATATTGTTCTTTAGTTTCGGAAGTTAAAGTTCTAAATAAATTAGTTATAGAAAATAGTAGCGATAATGAAAGTGTGACGCTACCACCGATAAAAAAAGAAAACTACAATTTTTTTTAAACTTTTAACAAAATTATAGAGCTTTTTTATTTATATTAATTTAAAAATTGAACGTGTTATAGTATAAGACACTTTTATTTTAGATAAAAAACGCAAGATGTGCAGACTAATATAATTTTTACAAAAATTTATTAGTAGATAACAAATACTATAAAAATACGTAAAATACTAAATTTTTTTGAAATATTTTTTGAGATATTATTTTAATAGCATAGTTTGAAAATACTATATTTCATCGACGAAATGTTGGCAACCCTAAGTGCAACCCGCGTGTCACACGCGACGTTTGACACAGAGCTTATGCGCAGTGAGTGCGACAAATGCATTTTTTGTGGTCGTGTATATATTGTTCTCAAGTAAGTGGGTACCTAAGGAGAGAAATTAAATGCGAATTAACTTTGAATATCTATTTACTCACGTAACATATTACATTAGAAGACCTTAGTAAGATCGTAAGCGCGTCTATAGATGATGGTAACGTGGCTTTTGAGACGCACAAACACTTGCGACTTGCGCGATTTGTGCGATTAGATCGACGCTTGAAAGATCTTGCACATGTGGCAAAAGCGATATATGCGATAAACACAACACTTGTGGTAAATTCGGCAAGTCCTATAAAATAAAACTTGCGATTAGACAAAAATGACACTTGACCACTTTCAAGTAATCAACAGTTTGAATAATTTGAGGGAAATCATCAAACATAACCTAGCCAAATGGTGATTTATTTGGCCCAAAGTAAACAGAATTAAACCGTCTAGTGTCCGACAACTGCACCTTAGAGGGCCTTAGCATCGCCGTGTCCTTGTGGGGGCGATCGGTGGCGAAGAAAAACCAAAAAAAAACAAAGCAAGATCACGCGAAGAGTCGACCAGCTGTTTGCTTTTTTTTTGTTTTATGGCAGGTAAAATCATCAAATGACAAATCCTGCCCTTGGGTGGGGCGGGAGATAGTATCAAACTCTTACTGACTAAAATTTTACCCATGCTCCTTCAGTGCCTTCGTTCCAGGGCCTCGGGGTTCACATTCGCCTAACCCTTGGCCCCAGTAGGTAGGCTTCAGCTCTACTGGGCCCCTACAGTTTGCTGACGACTCCTTGAGGCGCGCGGGAACAGTGCGCGCCGTAAACGACTTAGGCTCGGACTGTTCTGTTACCGGACGGACGGTCAGCGAGCTACCCATTGCCCGCCGTCCGCAAGCCCGCGAAATGCCATGTTCGATGAGGACCTGCGCCATGCGGAAGGTGACGACTTCGTCGTGAGGTCTTTCCAGGCCAGCTGTTTGCTGATATCACGAACAACTCGATGAGTGCTTGGACCCTATAACTGTGTTTTCAACCCCAAACGGCTCAAACATATAATAACTAACTTTGTATTGTTTTTCATTGCAAGCCAAATAAACATGTTTTCTTTCTTACTTTCTTTATAATTTCCGATAAGGTTATTATATTTACGCCTTTGAGGTCTTACTTACGCCACTTAAATATTTTGATACTTGCTAGGAAATCAAAACTTATAGGGTAGGTACTTCCCGTTGACTTAGTGCTACTACTACTTACTTACTTGTGCACTAGCTTTTGACGTTTTATAAGTGTCCATGTAGGCCTATGTAAAATAAACGATTTTGAGTTTGAGTTTGACTTGACTAAAATCCTAAAATTTGGCATGAAGGAAGGTCTCATAGCACAAGAATAAGAAGAAATCTGTTGATTTGTAGTTATATCTCAAAAAAAAAAACTTTTATGCGATTCGGAAAAGTCTTCGAGACTCGATTCACGAATTCACCTATTTACATAGGTTTTGTACGTAACCCTCAGTTCGCGAATCATATTTCAAGTTTCATTTTTTCATTTATATTCTGATTAATATTTGTTGCTCAGATACAGAGTCGTTTCAGTTATGTCTTCGTAGTAGTACTTAGTAGTATATTTTCCTCAGTGTACGAGTTCAACAAGCACTTGCCTGGTTTCATTTAACTAACTACAAGCTTTTTGTACATATAGTAGAATATCATTTATTATGTAAACAGCGAATCCTTGCGGGCCGATACCATCGTGTTTTAACAAAAAGAATACAACAGACTCAGTGTTATCTAATTCACTCAAATAAACCAAACGGTGAACAATTTACCTTTGTTCACGTTTAAAGCTGTTTTGAGTAAAACTCCAACAAAAGTTTCAATTTATCTTTGAACAAAATTGGATTTATCAGCGAAGGATGCGCAATGTTTCGTAATCTAAATCCGAGTTACAGGTACCTAAAGTATTTGAATTAAGGTTGGATTTAAATCGGAAAGCTTTTTCTGGTTTCACATCATTCAATGAACTTTGCTTACCACAGTCTATTCACTGCACCATTAAACATTTAACTCTACGATAATTAATTTTGATCGTTTCAGAACCAGTGACCAAAATATGGGGGAAAACCATAGATATCCGGGGAAAACTGGCTTGAGCGCCAACCAAGGCCATTATCTCCAATTGTATTTTATCTTTGCTATGAGATGTTTTATCTTCATTCAAAGACACTAGATTTCGACCATCTACTGAATATAAGTACCAAGTTGACTGTTTAAACCTTTTTTGTTATCTTTACAAGTTACCATGTTCAAACGATTTTGTTACCTACGTTTCCACTGATGAGCTGAGCGGACTGTTGAGTAGCAGACGGTGAATTGGCCAATCACAGTGCTCTAATGGATGTGGAGCTGAGCGGACTTACAAATAAACACGAGGCCCCAAACAGGCAAGATGAAGTCGAGCAGCCTGCAGTGCTGAACGGGGATTTGCCAGTTTTCACTGGCCTTCTTCGCTCCACTCCGCGCAGCTCCGCATCAGTGGAAACATATCTTAAGGCGTGATTTATTTATGAATATGGAACCTTTCTTTTTTTGTTTTAACTTAACAGTTCATGTGAAGTAACCATACCGACCACCTATTTCATAAATTGTTATGTTCCATAATTTCTTTCTAACATAAATAACAAGGTTTCCAACGTTAACTTGCGTGTAAAAAGATAAGTCATTAATCGACTTCGAAAAGGAGGAAGATTGTTTTTTTTTTTATGTATGATAACCGATATCTCGGCCAATTGTGGACCGATTTCGAAATTTTTTGTTTTGATTTAATCTGATGATGAACTTCGAAGATATACAAAGAAACTCTTCAAAAAATCACAGCAGAACTGTCTTAACAAGTAAAATTGCTTTTTTTATACATGTAGTCGATGACTGACTGAAGGACGAAGGGGAGGGGATATACCTATAGAGATGATCTAATGATGAAACCGGCAGGTAGGTAAGAACCGGAATTCTATAATAAATCAGTGTATTCTAGCAATTTTTAGTATTATTAGAATTGTCATGATGATTTCATGATGAAATCGAATGGCGGAAGGTATCTATTTAAGTTTGGCTGAGGGGACTACCGGTACTACAGCTAAAAAGTGTGAAATAAAAAACTATTAACAAAAAAACTTCTATAATAGTTTAGTTTCTTCGTTATTAAACACCGACTTCCGAAATTAAAGTTATTTTGCACTTTTTTGTGTTTTTTTTTTACATTGAATTCGGTTGTACTTACTTGTTTTGAAAAAGGTTTTTTCAATACACTTACTCAAAAACTGCCTCTTATCGCACTACGATTAGGTTCGATATGGCATGTTTATCACACGCGTGCTTTTTTTCAATTTATCAAAACAAGGGCTTTTTTCATTCCTATTTCGTCACGGTCAAGGGTGATTATTATTTTTTTTAAAGCAAAGAGGCGGATATTTCTAAGGTTTTAATATTTAATGAAAATTTAAATTGTGTTTTTGAAGAGAATATTATAAATAGAAATTATTACGTAAGCAATAATTCGTTTAAATCAACTAATTAACAATTATCTGTGTTCTAAATTCAAAAATATTGGATTTTTTATATTTTTAATATTAGGATGTATACGGTTTGATACCTTTGCTTCTCCTTCAACCTGCAAAGGTTATGCGCGGGAAAAAAAGTGAACCTAATATTATATTCATTTGTGATAGTTGTTAGTTGTGAAAAAGATGATTTGAAGGGAATCCTTTAGATGTTACGCTGCCAGATTATGTGATTGAGGTAAAAATACTTGCGATAGCCTGCTGCCATCAAATCAATACTAAATTGTAAGGTAACTTTTGAAAATTTTCTTCAGTACAAAATGAACAAAAATACGTCGTAATTTTCCGATAGAAGATAGATTTATTGGTGGATTTTTCATCGTATTTCTTCGTAAGTGTATTGAAAAACGTCGTTTGATACACGTGGAGATTTGTCACTGCAGCACTCGGCTCCATAACACCCTCGCCTGTACGGCTCGGGTGAATTTCACCTCGGCTGCAATGACAAACTTTCCCCACTTGTATCAAAATGTACTATTCTCTTCTTATTTTGAAACACACGGTAAATAGTCTATTAACATTCATAAAACAGGATCACAAGCTGTTTTACCGCGTAGTAACACTTATGTTTCAAAACAGTTTTCCTAGAATACATTACGTATTCGCCCATCAACCTTCAGACGATGACGTCATAAAATTATCTCGTGAGAAAGGGAAGGGAGTGCTATTTATCCTGTATAACTCTCTCTGTCTTTCTATCACATAGGAAATATCCAAGTACGCAAAATATCATAATAAAATTGTTGTATCTCTATAAACACTTTTTTCACACGACATTCTTTCGAACGTTTTGTTATTGCATTATTACGATAACACATATGTTTTGTCTTGCCTCCTGCCGGAAGCTCTACGCGGGAATCGTTCGGTCCATGGCTCTCTACGGGGCTCCGGTGTGGGCACCGACGTTGCAACAGCAACCGAGGGCCCAGCTGAATGCGTGCCAGAGGGTCATGGCAATACGCATGGTGCGAGGGTACCGAACGATCTCCCGCGAGGCGGCGACCCTCCTTGCTGGCCAACCACCGTGGGATCTGGAGGCAACAGTCCTTGCACACATGCACGACAAGCGCATGGAGATGCAACGCCGGGGCGAAATTCCGCTGCCACGACAAGTCGAGGCATGGCGGACAGAGCTCCGGCGGGATCTCATGGCGAAATGGCGTCAACGACTATCGCAACCTCGTTCGGGGCGCGCCACAATTGGGGCGATAAGGCCCATCCTTGAGGCGTGGCTGGAAAGACCTCACGGCGTTCTCAACTTCCGCACGACGCAGGTGCTTACCGAACACGGAAAGTTCGCTAAGTACCTGTTCCGGATTCGTGCGGAGGATTCGCCCGGGTGTCGCCACTGTGCGGAACATCCGGAGGACACGGTGGAGCACACTGTAGAGGTGTGCCCCGCCTGGGCGGAGCATCGCCGTGTCCTCGTGGGGGCGATCGGCGGCAGCGATCTCTCTCGCCGGGCCTTGGTTCAGGCCATGGTCCGTAGTGAGGAGGGATGGCAGGCGGTCGCCTCCTTCTGCGAAGCAGTAATGCTAGCAAAGGAGGAGGCCGACCGCATCAGGCAGAGGCAACGGGGCGCTCGCCCCAGCCGCCGCCGGGATTCCGATCCCGATTTCCGGCCACCGTAGGCGCGGGCTTGCGGACGGCGTGCAATGGGTAGCACGCTGTCCGATCGTCCGGTAACCGACCGGACCGAGCCCAAGTCGTCGACGGCGCGTTCTGTTCCCGCGCGCCTCAAGGAGCTGTCAGCACACCGAAGAGGCCCAGCCTGCTAACTGCAGGCAGGCAGGGTCGAAGCCTACTGGGGTCATGGGTTAGTTCCGAAAGGAATGCTCGACCCCGGCACGATAGGCTACGAAGGAACGGGGTAGGTTTTTAGTCAGTAAGAGTCTGACACTACTTCCCGCTCCGCCCAAGGGCGGGATTTGTCATTGGATGATTTTACCTACCATAAAAAAAAAAAAAAAAAAAAAAAAAAAAATATGTTTTGTCTTTATTTCATAAAACTGCAGCTGAAATCATCATAAAAACATGAGGCATTTAATAGATATGGCATTTGTAGCGATATTTTAAATAATTTTATTGCGTAAGAAAGAATAAACAAAAAAAAAATGTGCGTTTTGTTTTTACTAAAACATTTTTCAGCTTTTTACAAAAACGGGGGACTGAAAAATTCAAATTTAATTATAATCGAGAAGCGTAATAAATAAGCTTCCTTATAAGGAATATCACATTGGTGTTCAAATTTCTTCGGAATAATAGCCCATTTTAGACCTCTTCTTTTCAGAAAAAAAAAATGGAAATTCATTATAAAGGACTTATATTTTGGTGTTTCATATTTACATAATAAATCTAAACATTCTATGTAAATATTAAAATACTAAACCTACGAGTAATATGAGTCTTTTTAGACGAGTCACCAGTTCACCACAACGTTAAAGTTTTATGAATAGCGTCCACTCTATTCCATTGTCGTTTTACCTACGTGTTCATACATTTTAGATAACAAAAATGATTTGGTGTCGATGTGGCAAATTTAAAAGCACCTTTTGTTATACGATGGCGCTGAAAATAATTGTTATTAGGCCAATCACCGTAGACAGAGAGCTTTTTTTGGAAAATCATCCAATGACATCTCCACGCCCTTGGGCGGGACGGGAGTCGGTGAGATAGTGTCAGACTTTTACTGACACTAGCGTTTAATCACGGAAATTATCATTTTGGAAATGTTGTCCCATGTTTGAAGTGATAAATTATTATTTAGAAATCAGAAATTAGAAGGTTTATTTCAAATAGACCAATTACAGGCACTTTTGAATTGTCAAAATGTCGGTCAGTCCATAAAAAAGTGAATCTAAATTGCACGTTCCAAAGCGTAGATCTCTGTGGAGAAGAACTTGCAAGAAACTCCACGGACACTCTTTTAAATCATATTATTAGTTACATAAATCTTGGTTACATATTTCTTGTCGCTTCTATTATGTGAGCACAATGTAGATAAATAATGAAAGAAAATACTACTTGCAAAAAATTAAATAGAAATTGAAATAAGCCACTGGCAGCTAAGAGATGACCAGTCTCAACTGACGGCGCCCGTTCAGCATCAACCCCACTCAGCTCAACCATAATGAAGGGAACCGAATGACCCAATTACACGTGCCACCATCAGCGAGACATTTGAGTGACCATAACAAACTCTCAACTGCCATGCTCATAAATTCAAATATGTTTGTAACCTAATAAAAATAAAAATGCTCTACTTCACTTTCACAAAATTTGAAAAATTTGAAATTATTTGACCTACAGAGCTGCAACCACATCCATGTAAACGTCGTTTGTAGCAATTTTTATCTTCTTTAAATGTAGATGCAACTGTTTTCATAGAATGCACCGTTTAGAAGTTTCAAGCCAAAACTTGAAAAATCCTATTATTATTATTTTTTAGGGTTCCGTTACTCAAAAGGAAAAACGGAACTCTTATAGGATCACTTTGTTGTCCGTCTGTCAGTTTGTGTCTGTATATCTATCAAGACCCTTTATCTCGAGATCACGTGGAGATATCGAGTTGAAATTAAAACCATATACTCACATATGCGGTCTCTTTATGCTAAGAAAAAGTCAAATTCTAAGTTAACGAATAAAAAAAAATACGACCGTATAAGTCGCAAAAAATTTCGACACTCTCAAGGGTATCAAAATTTACAGGGCACTTCCTTTTGACCTAGAACCCTGAAATTTGGCATGAATCAAGGTCTTATAGCACATATAGGAATATATCTAAAAACTGAAAATTAGTAATAACGTTATAAAAAATACTTATTTATATTTTAAAAAAAATCCGAGACTCGATTCGGGAATTAGACTATTCACGTAAGTTAGTTTGTACGGAACCCTCAGTGTGCGAGTCCGACTCTCACTTGCCCAGTTTTTTTTTGTTATAGTTTCCTGTTAGCGGTTAGCACAAGTTCTTCAAAATTGTAAACTTTGTATTCAAGTTGGTAACAATCACGGATAATACCAACTTCAAAACAAAGGCATCGTATTGTTATTGTGCGAAAAACATTCGATACGATCCCCGCATGGAACAATTATTTGTATGGCCTACGGTTCCGGGTGATTTGTGTTTGTGACTTTACAATCATGTTTGTGAATTCACCCACGATACAGGAGTAATTCCTAGTGTGGGGCAAATAATACAATTTAAAATAAAATATAAACATCATAAAAATGCAGCTCAGTACAGACAAAAAAAAAAACAATTTAAATCGACAAAAATAGCTCATCGATGATATTTTAACGACATCTATGTCGTCACACATGAACTAATCCTGCATCGCGCAAGTAACATTCTCCGCGCAATTTGAACATAATTATAGAACAGCCCGAAATCATGTATCGGGCAATAGCCCACCAGACACAACACCCGTCTGGTCGGAGGATCCTCCCTTTTCAACGGAGATGTGCGGGATTTTACTCTCTGTTCCGGATACCTCCAGAACATTAATAATATCTTAAAAATAGTTACACTGTATCTACAATAAAAATAAATAAATAATAATAATACAAACAATACAATATTAAATTTATTAGACTAAACAAAGTAACGTAACTTTGGGTTGACCCCAAAGAAAGATTTAACTCGATTTATGTGTGCCATAATACATATCATAATTTAGATTAGAAGGTAGAAAAGTAATCAGTCAAAAGCCAAGAAACCAAAAGCGAGAAAAGCCCTTTCACGTGTACAGTACAGACACGTTTCACAACTCCACATACACAACATTCACAGGGAGGATGTTGTGTATGTTTTTTTTTTTTTTTGGTAGGTAAATTCATCCAATGACAAATCCCGCCCTTGGGTGGGACGGGAAATAGTGTCAGACTTTTACTGACTAAAAACCTACCTTTCCGTTCCTTGCCTTTGTCCCGGGGCCATGTAGTGTATGTAGAGTTGTGACTTTGTGAGGGCTATTTGTTCGTGCACAAAGAAGTCATGTACAGGTTGTGTACTAGAGAAATGATGGCCATAAATAAATTCTCTCTACAAATAACCCACATTTACCTACACGGCAGAGTATAACTGATTTCAAAAGACTTCCCTTTTGATTAACGACGCCCTTATTTTCCTTTAGCGTTTGAAATCGTTTTTTTTTTTTCAATGTGTCCGATAAAATCGAAGAAAAATGGCTGTTTGGGTAGGTGTTCTCCTGAAAAATTGCCTTTTTGCACAATATTGCACTGGGAATATCAAAATTATGAATATTTTCCTACTACAATAGTAAACATTACATTAATTACAAAGAGAGATTAAGTACTATATATATACTCGTATCTCTATTAAATCTCTAGTAATCCCATAACCCAGCTATCGGATTACTTGGTTGGTACCAACTTATATTTATTTTATAATAGACTATACTATACTAATTCATTTTGATACAAGTGGAAAAAAATGTCATAGCGACCGAAGCAGAATCCGTAGGCTAGGGTTTTTTTTATGGTACATAAAATCATCAAATGACAAATCCCGCCCTTGGGTGGGGCGGGAGATAGTGTCAAACTCTTACTGACTAAAAACCTACCCTGGTCCACTCATTGCCTTCGATCCGGGGCCCCGGGATTCGTTTTCACCTAACCCTTGGCCCCAGTAGGCTTCGGCCCTACAGTTTGCTGACAACTCCTTGAGGCGCACGAGAACAGTGCGCGCCGTAAACGATTTGGCCTACACTTGGGACTTGGGTTACCTGACAGCGAGCTACCCATTGCCCGCCGTCCGCAAGCCCGCGCCTACGGTCGCCGGAAATCGGGATCAGAATTTCGGCGGTGGTGGCGGCGTGTGCGCCGTTGCCTGATGTGGTCGGCTTCCTCCTTTGCTAGCATTACTTCGCAGAAGGAGGCGACCGCCTGCCACTCCTCCTCACTCCGGAGCATGGCCTGTACCAAGGCCCGGCGCAAGATCCCCCCACAAGGACACGGCGATGCTGTTCCCAAGCGGGGCACACCTCGACTGTGTGCTCCATCGTGTCCTCCGGGCGGTCCGCACAGTGGCGACATCAGTCGTCGTCTCCGCACGAATCTTGTACAGTACGTCCCAAACTTGCCATGTTTAAGTAAGTGTTTGAAAAAACATATACTCGTACATCTATGCCCTCCACGAAAACCACAAATAAAAGTTCTATAAACCTAACATTAAAAATGCTGGCGTACCAAAAAGAGTTTTTGTTAAGTTCTGAACAACTTGCTTTATAAAGTTACTTAGTTTAACTTCTTAAGTTTAAGCAAGCATGCGAGCTAAAGAACAACGTGAACTTAGGATAGTTTAAAAAATGAGAAAATAATATTGTAAACACAACACTCATTCGGTTGCGTATAGGTGTTTTGAAGGTTGTGTGCTGAAGACAACCCTATAAACATGCAGGTTGGCAGGAAAATACCGGACCAGACGTACAAGCAAGTAGACGTACGGCAAATGTCCACCTTTACATTGTTGACACCTCTAGGATCCGTACAACGCGTTTCGACTCCTCGATTATACCGCGTACATCGAAGGTCTGGAACAATTTGCTTGCCGCAGTCTTCAAAGCTAGAATAGGCTAGTGCGCTTCACCATCAACAACTGCATTATTGGATATCAACAGATTTTTTTTTATTGTAGGTAAAATCATCCAATGACATCTCCCGCCCTTGGGCGAAGCGGGAGATAGTGTCAGACTCTTACTGAATAAAAACCTACCCCGTTCCTTCATTGCCCTGGTTAAAGGACCCTGGTATGCATTTTCACACTTTCCCAAGGCCCCAGAGGGATACCAACAGGTGGGATCGCAGTCAGGCAGCACCAGTTTATACCAATTAAAAAACAAATAGGTGGATTGGTGCATGCATTAAAATTTAGAAGAGATAGTTACTAGACAGACAACTTTTCTGACAGGATGTAAAAGAAGGTTAAATTTCTGACAGCGGCTTTGTCCCTGCTAAAGTGGGAAATTACCCCAAGAGAATCGGTAAGGCCCCTCTTTGAAGCGTGGCTGGAAAGGCTCCACGGCGTCGTCACCTTCCGCTTGGCGCAGGTGCTAACCGAACACGGCAAGTTCGCGAAGTACCTGTACAAGATTCGTGCGGAGTCGACGCCCGGCTGTCGCCATTGTGCAGAGCGCCCGGAGGACACTGTGAAGCACACGGTCGAGATGTGCCCCACTTGGGAAGAGCATCGCCGTGTCCTTGTGGGGGCGATCGGCAGCAGCGATCTCTCGCGCCATGCTCTGGAGGTAAGAGGAGTGGCAGGCGATCGCCTCCTTCTGCAAAGCAGTAATGCTAGCAAAGGAGGAGGCCGACCGCGTCGCCGGGATTCCGATCCCGATTTCCGGCCACTGTAGGCGCAGGCTCGCGGACGGCGGTCAGTGAGTAGCTCGCTGTCCGTCCTTTCGGTAACAGACCGATCCGAGGTCAAGTCGTTTATGGCGCGCACTGTTCTCGCGCGCCTCAAGGAGTTGTCAGCAAACTGAAGGGGCCCAGCAGGGCCGAAGCCTTCTGGGGCCAAAGGTTATGTGAAAATGTCACCCGGGGCCCTGGGACGAAGAGAATGAATGGAACAGGGTAAGTTTTTAGTCAGTAAGAGTCTGACACTATTTCCCGCCCCACCCAAGGGCGGGATTTATCATTGGATGATTTTACCTTCCATTAAAAAAAACCCCAAGAGAATAATACTCCCGGTATAAAAAGTATCATATGTGCTATTTTAGGACGGCTGAGTGACGTTTGAAACACTTTATATTTGAACACAGTATCCGAATTTTCACATTTAAAACATTTTATTTGGCGGCAATATCGTGTGCGAATAGACAGCAACACACCAAATTTAGACAAAAAAAAGTTTTAAATGTGCCAATTCGGATACTGTGTCCGAACATAAAGTGTCCCAAACGTCACTGAGCCTCTAGGACATGAATTACCCGCATCATAAATAAATTTCATACAAATCCGTTCAGTAATTTGAGTATGAAGGAGTAGCATACACACACAATAAACTTTCACCTTTTTGATATTACTGTATTTGTTTGAATAAAGAAAATTTAACCCAGTGGTAACGAGCCCGAAGTTGTAGGTCGTGTATCCTAGCCAGGCGCATTACTTTGTGTAATTTATTTCATCACCACTCCACTCAAAACGGTGAAGAAAAACATCGTGAAGATACCGGCACGTCCTAGTGTTTAAAATTTAAAATAATAATAATAAAACATTCATTTCGGACCAGGTCCATAATTTGTTAGTAACAATTATCTTAAAAAAACTAATGTTAGTAGGTATTAACAACACAAATTACACAATTACACTTCGACATGAAGCTTCATCCATCATTGCAACATGGAGGACTCCAACCTATCTGCAAAAACACTCAGTATAGTGTTGGTGTTGCCACGAACGCGAGTGAGTAGGGAAGCCGTCTCTTCCTGATTATGGCGGCAAAGCCTTCAAACCTGCGCCTCTGCAAACATCTCTGACGCACTGCAACATCACGGCAGCCCCAACAGTACCCTGAGTGCATTGTTATATTGGACACGCAGTATGCCCGCTGCAAATATCCGACCCAGGTGAAAAACGATTGACAAAATGCTTTAAAGAGCGTGTTTTTTCGTACACCATACGAACCTGCGGGCCAGCACGTTACAACGGATAGTTAGTGACCTGCATTATCAATGTCTACATTGTCATTCAAATCACAAACACATATGACATACAAAAACCCGCACTGGGCCCGCGTGGTGGATTACGGCCCATTCCCTCTCCTAGAGAGGAGGGCTAAGTGACAGCAGTGGGAGCATTATAAGGCTGATTAATCTTGCAGCCGCTTTGGCCACCTAAAACATCTCAACCTCAACAAGGGAATATATTCTCGCTATAAAAAGTATACAAGTTCCAAAACTTTATGCACATAAGTTAAAGTAAATGTCTTAACTCCACCACAGTATAAAATTACAGTGGCGGAGTCAAAACCTTAATCATTTTCTACCAGCCAAACGTTAAAATTAGTTCAGCGGTTTAGACATGTAAACGCAACAAACAAATAGACAAAGTTACTTTCGAATATATCTTTCCTTTCATTACATTGGAGCCCTGTTTCCATCAATAACGTCAGTCAACCCTTACCAACAATTCATCTGCAACTTTTTCAATAAACAGCACTCGTATCGTAATTGAAACAAATGTTTCCACTTTCAAGTTTTTGATGAGCCAAGTTAAATGGACCGTTGGAAGAAAAGTTAGTACAAACACAGTGGAACCAGGCTTCTTTAAAAATATATTCAATATTTATTTGCAAAATTATAATATTATAATAATAATATTCCATAACTATCACACAACGCCGTCTAGTCCCAAGCTAAGCAGAGCTTGTGTTATGGGTACCAGACAGCTGATAAACATACTTATATATTTCTAAATACATACACATTATAGATAAATAACACCCAGACACAGAACAAATGATCGCGCTCATCACACAAACATTTGTCCTGGGCGGGAATCGAACCCACGACCTCCGGTATAGCAGTCAGGGCCACTAACTACTAGACCAACAGGCCAGTCAACTACTACCGGAGACGTAGATATGCTTTACGGTAAGTTTTCATAAGGTGTGTAGTCCCTTGAACATCTGTCCGGAATAAAGGCCCGCTGACCCTAAAATCCATTTTCTTTGCAAAAGTTTGATTGATTTACATATGCTAAATACATTCTGAAGAACACTTAACCAGAAATTCTTTGTGTAAACTTATTTCTAAAGATCAAAGCCATTTGAAAAGAGTAGGGAAAATAAGCGAAAAAATATCCCGTCGTTAAATATTTTTTTGGCAAACGTATCAATCTGACGAAAAAATGACCAAACATGGTTGGTTATGGTCACAGCGGAGTATCGTTAAATCGATATCTACATATTTGAAAATCATTATTAGGTTTCATATAAATTATATTTATATATTATTTATATTTTTCATTTGAAATGAGCATTTACGGTCTATAATAATTTATTTATTATATTTATTAAATCTTAATACACTCGTAAAAAAAAATGTACAGATGCTAAAGATTTAAATTTGGTTAGTTTTCATTCTTTGTGGATTATCAATATAAGGGCTTAAAGATAGATTCAATTTCTAAAAATATACGCACATGACAAAGTAGGCAAAAAAAAAAAAAAATCCGGTCTGTGATTTGTTGTGAGTAAAATGTTCTAAACAAATCACTTTTCGGGCAGTCTGATGCAGTTGTTGCCCTGGTTTTCCCCACTGGTTTTAAACCATACTCAAGTTGACAATAGACGAGTGGGCTTGAGCTTATTGTTTCATCTCACGAAATCCAACGCAATGTTTGTTACAGAGGCTATGTGGAAAAACAGAGATAATGCCTTAATGCTCTGTTGGCATTCTGTCACTCACTTAAATATTTCACATTTTAAAGTTGTTCCAGAAAGTACGTCTTTTAAACCCTAAAAATGTTTGAAAAAAGAGTGATTCAATAGTACTTTGTTTCCCTAGGGTTGAAAGTAACTTATTTAGTCCCGAGAAGGAGTTTGGCATCCGAGCGTAGCGAGGTCGCCAATAGTTCAAGGTCCCAAATAAGTCTTTAACCCGAGGTGCTTTCATTCACTGTGCTTTTCATTACGAATAAAAGGAAAATAAAAATAAAAATCCGAGTCGTCGTCAAAGGTCGTCTTATGATTTTAGATATGTTTCTTATGATTTAGGCGGTAAAAGGTTCTACTTTAACCTCTTCTCTTAAAAATCAATCCTTATTTAGATCTGACGTACTTATCGTGTAATTACAAAATCTCTTATAAGAGCAGAGATTTAGTAAAATATAAACAAAACTCTACAACTCGAAAAACCCAATAAAGATCGGATCGCCATTTTCCCGCCTTTGTTTTTTTTCTGTGGTCATAGCCGATTGACCTTCAGCTATTATTTTTCATTTTTATCAGTGAAAAAATGGTAAATATTTTTCTCAAATCTATTATAGTTTTAAAGAAATAATTAAAAATAAAGTACATATAATTAAGTCATTTAAAAAAATATAATTATCCCTAACTTTAGGTATGTTATTTCAATTGTACATCGCACTGTTTTTGAGTGGCTGTATAGAAAGTTACGACATAGTTCAATAGAAATGTGAAAATAGAACTAGTTTTTTTTTTAATAATTTGACAGCTGTCAGTTGAAAGTGATTTTCCCTAGGGATGACAAGTATTACTTTCATACCATGAGTAATGAAAAATAATATAATATGTAATAATAATATTCCACAACTTTCACACAACGCTATCTAGTCTCAAACTAAGCAGAGTACAGATAAATACATCAGGGGTTTACAAAATCTGCAAGGTTTCTATTGATATATTTTCTTTACTTTTTAATTTACGAGTACATTATGGAGGGCTAATGTTCACAAAACATAAGTATTAGATTTTCAGAGGTTTTTTTCTGGATTAGTTTTACACAAAAGGTTTTGATTTCAATAGAAACCTAGGTACACAAAATAACTGTGTTTCCAAAATATCTGAAAAATTATGTGTAATACCGTCATTATAATCACGTAAGATTGGATGTATGAAAATATTTCTCAGGTTGGCTGCTCTTAAGTAATTGTATTTGTAGATATAATTTACTGGTTATTAGTAAAATGTCTTTACACTTTTTCAAAATTTAAATTATTAAAACAATTCTTGCAGTCGGGTTTTTGAATACTTTCAATTTTTATTTCAGCAAGTAAAATGTATGCTTTGTAGCATATATTTTAGGTACATTAACTTTTGTTGCACCATTTTGGATTTGTTTTGTTCCCGGACACAAATATTGTATTTTATACCTTGGTTCACAAAAATAAAATGTCGCTAATGTAAGGTTATTAATACCTTACATTAGCGACATTTTTTTTTGTAATAAACAAGATTTAAACAAGCTTTCGACAATAAATAAGCTTTTAGCAAAAAACAGCAAATTATTTTCTTACGTGAAGAGTTGGCTATTGTCCAATTTAGACTACCAATAGGGATTTTACCTTTAAGACATGGCCTATTACTCTCCGTCGGAGATAATCAACGTCATCAATAAAAGCCTAACCAGGAGGGATTACATGTCGGAACAAATTACGTCGGAGGCTACACTTTAGTTTACACTAACGCGCTCATTTACACTCTATTTATCTTGAAACAAGATAGTAGGTATAAGAAACCTTTTCGAGCGCCATATACATATATTCGCCCTTTATTCTCCATGCACTATTTTTTGTAAATAAAATTTTACAAAGGTTAACTTATTTTCATTTTTTCCGACCTTTGCAAGTCTTTCCGTATTGTCCTCAAATAGTCAGCATTAGTATTTATTTATTTAGGTAAAACCAAAAACTTCTATGTATAGCATTTTACAAGTATAGCTAACAATTGGCCTAGGTCTTATACACTCGCCAATTACAAGTCAATTAACATTCACAAAATAAAGAGTGATATATAACACAAAAGTAATCGTAGTTACTAATTAAAAGATACAATTGCAATGGAACGACAAATGAAATAAGCAATACTAATATATAAATAAATACATACATTGCAATTGAAAAAAGAACAAAGTTATAAATTAATTAACATGATGAAAATAAGCAAAGTATCATCAAAATAATCTGAATAATTAAAATAATCCAAACAATCAAAGCAATTAAAATTATAATCAAATTAATTAAAATAATGAAAACATAAAAATGATCAAAACAAAAATAGTAATAATAATTCAATCTTGCACTATGCAAAATATCAACCTCAATTACGGATGCTATAAAGGAGAATCTCTCTACAGAGTCTGTTTGTTGATGACAATCTTAATTTAATTCTAAGGTGCCGTTTCGTTATTGCACTATATCTATGATTTTTTTTTTTATTAGTTTAATGACCTATCGCCTCGTGTTACTAAGTATCTGCATAAAAAACTAGGTTCAATATAGTTCAGTGTCAAGCGTCGTTTGTCGTGCATGTTATTTATGTCGAGTCGAAGGGTTCAAAAGCGATGTAAATTTTGCGCCTATGTATCTCCACAAGATCATACCGAAAAACAGGTTTCATTTATAAAATTGGTATCATTACTTAAACTCACGTTCTACATTGAGAACTTTTCCATTTTTCCTAAAGCATTTCATTATCTGCACTCTCATTTTTGAAAACTTCTTATTTATTTTTATTCACACTTGCAAAAAGTATTTCAGCCTCAAAGCGAAAGAGATACTTTGACTTAGTCGTTAAGATAGAATATTAACACAGCATTATACCCTTACAGTTGTATAGCTGAAAAACTTTCAGGGGTTTGATTACACTTGTTAAAAAAAAAAACAATTTTGTTATTTTATTATTTTGGAAAATAAAATGTGCGTTTCTTATCTAGTTAACTCCTTTATTTTTATAAAATACTACCGTTTAAAGTGGTATTAAATCAAATCAAATCACTTTTATTTGTTAACACAGGTACAAAATACAGATCTTATATTTGAGTAACAGAGCGCCATGTTATGCCAAGAGGCGTACAAATATGGTGTGCATTATAGCTCACAACTACAATTTTTTTTTCTATAAAAAATTCATGCTTATTTATGATATATGAATAGCAGAAAAAAAAATACATTGGAAAATTACATCATATAATCTAACCCTTGACTTGCAATAGACCTAAATGAGGATTTTTTTTTTTAATTAGAACTTGTAACTGAACTATATTGAACTTAGAAGTTCTAAATATTAAAATACTAGCTTCTGCCAGCCGTTTCGCCCACGTGAAAGTCAATTTACCCCCTTAGGGGTTTTTTTTTTTATGGTAGGTAAAATCATCCAATGACAAATCCCGCCCTTGGGCGGAGCGGGAAGTAGTGTCAGACTCTTACTGACTAAAAACCTACCCCGTTCCTTCGTAGCCTATCGTGCCGGGGCCGAGCAATCCTTTCGGAACTAACCCATGACCCCAGTAGGCTTCGACCCTGCCTGCCTGCAGTTAGCAGGCTGGGCCTCTTCGGTGTGCTGACAGCTCCTTGAGGCGCGCGGGAACAGAACGCACCGTCGACGACTTGGGCTCGGTCCGGTCGGTTACCGGACGATCGGACAGCGTGCTACCCATTGCACGCCGTCCGCAAGCCCGCGCCTACGGTGGCCGGAAATCGGGATCGGAATCCCCGCGGCGGCTGGGGCGAGCGCCCCGTTGCCTCTGCCTGATGCGGTCGGCCTCCTCCTTACCCCCTTAGGGGTGGGGTTATGTAAAATCCGTTCGTAGCGGACGTCTACACCCTAGGTTTTAACAATATGTCAGAGATTAGTGTTATTGATAATTATATTTGTCGGCTCATCCAGGATGGTTCAAACTCTGATCATCTACCAGGTGGGCCTACTTGGGTATCGTGCAATGAATAAAAACGGCTAGGAACTGGATCAGTTTACTTCTCACAATTTGGTACAGACCACTATTATTAGGTAGGTACAAAAAACTAAACGGACAGTTTCAGAGCGTCTTCACTCTGCGACGGCCTGGCTGAGAGTGTCCGCTGTATTCGGCGGGTTTCTCCTTCCCAAGTTCGTGGCAAAACGGAAACACGTAACTCTGTCAAAGCGCGCCACCTCTAATTTTTTTAGTTTCCACTAGATGGCGTGCCTTGTTTTGTTGTGAACAAATCAATGCCAGATACGATATATATTATAATACTCACAATCACTACATTTCATTCCATAAACATTTTCAACACTTACTTGAAAAATTAGGTTCGATATGGCATGTTTATCACCCACGTGCTTTTTTTGAATTTATCAAAACAAGGGCATTTTTCATTCCTATTTCGTCACGGTCAAGGATTTTTTTTTTTTTAAACAAAGTGGCGGATATTTTTAAGGTTTTAATATTTAATGAAATGTGTGTGGGTGTTTATTTTACAGCTCTGGAAAGTAAACACCCCGCCCCGGCAGATGATCTCACCTTTCCTGACCCGCCTAATTCAGAATCCAACACTCTTGTAATTTCAGCCCAACAAGTTTGTGCGGCCGTGTGCTCATTCCGGAGCGGCTCCGCCGGCGGCCTCGACGGCTTGACGCCGCAACACTTAAAGGACTTGATGAGTGCAAGCGCCGGGGAAGCTGGTGAGTCTCTTTTGAAGGAGCTCACGGCCCTCATTAATCTCATGCTCTCCGGCAATGTGAACGAAGCCGTCATTGACATTTTGTACGGGGCTAATTTATGTGCCCTGCGCAAGAAGGATGGCGGCATTCGTCCCATTGCCGTAGGGTCTACATACCGACGTATCGCAGCCAAAATTTGCTGTGCTTTTTACAGCGAAGCACTGGCCAGCAAATTCCAGCCCCTACAACTGGGATTTGGTTCTAAAGGGGGCTGTGAGGCTGCGGTACATGCTCTTTCGACCTACCTCAACAGTAGTGAAGGTGAGGTCATTCTTAAGGTTGACATCAAAAATGCCTTCAATTCCGTGAACAGGGATACCATGTTGACAGAAATTCAAAAAGAAATCCCCAAAATTTACAGTTTTCTCTATCAATGTTACAGGCACCCCTCTAAATTACTTTATAAGGAAAAGCTTTTGGAATCAGCCGTCGGTTGTCAACAGGGTGACCCTCTTGGGCCAGTCATTTTCAGTTTAGCAATAAATCCAATCATTAGGCAGCTAAATTCTAAATTTAATGTTTGGTATTTGGATGACGGCACCCTAGGAGGTGATGTAGAGACAGTCTTAAAAGATTTAACTTTTTTGAAAAACAATTTTAGTTCTATTGGTTTACAGCTTAACCTCTCAAAATGCGAAATTTACCTTCCCCAAACGACTGACAGACAGACGACTTTAGCAAAATTTAACACAATAGCACCAAATATCCAAATCACTGAAAGAAATTCTCTTCACCTCCTGGGCTCCCCAATTTTCGATGAATCCTTTCCAAAATTCATTGAGCAGAAAATACAAAATTTTAACGACGTCTCGGAAAGACTTTTAAAAATTAACATGCATTCGGCTTTTACACTCATTCGGTACTGTTGTTTTGGGCCAAAATTTACATATAGCCTTCGCTCCTCCCATCTGTGGAAACACACACAACTTTTGAAAAAAGTCGATCAAATTATTAGAAACACATTATCCTCAATCTTAAATGTGGCCTTGGACGACCGAGCGTGGCAGCAAGCCACGCTTCCCATCCGGCTGGGTGGCCTCGGCGTCCGCAAAATTTCTAGTATAAGTTTACCAGCTTTCCTCTCCTCGGTGCACAGTACTGATACATTAACCAGGAATATTTTATCTTCCTCACTGGTTGATGTTGAGGTACCGTGTTTGTCCGATGCGTTGAATGCTTGGAAAATGGCTTGTCCCAACACGGATTTGCCCGACAACCTGTCCTCGCAAAGACGGTGGGACGTGCCACTCTGCAGTATCATACGTAATAATCTAATTAACACGTCTCCAAGTACTGCTGAGCGTGCGCGTCTGCTGGCTGTGGGAGAATGGGAGTCGGGTTTATGGCTTCAGGCACTCCCGTCATCTACCATAGGCACTATGATGGATGACGCTTCGTTTCGGCTAGCAACTTGCTTACGCTTAGGCGCACCCTGTGTTGCTCCACATCGGTGCCACTGCGGCGAAGCCGTCGACAGTCTCGGACACCATGGCCTGTCCTGCTGCAGGAGTGCAGGCCGCATAGCACGGCATGTTAGCATCAACGATATTATCCGTCGAGCTCTTGTCACCGCCGGTGTACCTGCCGTATTAGAACCTAATGGCTTGGTACGTGACGATGGCAAGAGACCAGATGGTATGACGTTGGTGCCGTGGAAGGTGGGTAGGCCTTTGGTGTGGGACGCAACCTGTGTCGACACCCTTGCGCCATCACATATTCCAAGTTCGGCAGGTTGTGCCGGCGCTGCCGCTGCGGCTGCTGAGACCCTTAAACGGCGCAAATACTGTAACCTTATTGGTAATTACAGTTTTGAGCCGTTTGGGGTTGAAACGCTTGGGTCATGGGGTCCGAGTGCGCGTCTCCTTTTTAAGGAAATTTCACGCCGTCTGATCGACACTTTGCGTGACCAGAGGGCTGGCTCGTTCTTCGCCCAAAGAATTAGCATTGCCATTCAACGTGGCAATGCTGCCAGTCTTCTGGGTACATTTCCGGATGACAGCGATGTGGAGGAGTACTTCGACGCCTGAGTGTACTGTGTTTTTGTATTATATGTACATAGGTAGGTTTTAGTATAATTAGTTTAGTTAATATTTAAGGTTTTTTACATGTGTAGATATAATTTAATTAGTTATTTATGTATTTTGAAATAAATGCTTTTGTTAATGAAAATTTAAATAATGTTTTTGAACAGAATATATTAATAGACATGATTACGTAAGCAATAATTTGTTAATACAAACAAATTAACAATTATCTGTGTTCTAAATTCAAAAATATTTGAATTTTTATATTTTTAATATTAGGATGTATACGGTTATACCTTTGCTTCTCCTTCAACTTGCAAAGGTTATGCGCAGGAAAAAAGTACACCTAATATTAACTAACTTATTCATTTGTGATAGTTGTGAAAAAGAGGATTTGAAGAGAATCCTTTAGATGCTACGCCACCAGATTATGTAATTGAGGTAAAAAATACTTGCGATAGCCTACAGCTGCCATCAAATCAAAACTAAATTGTAAGGTAACTTTGGAAAATTTTCTTCTTCATAAAGATTATTGGTGGATTTTTAATCGTATATCTTCGTAAGTGTATTGAAAAACGTCGTTTGATACACGTGGAGATTTATCACTGCAGCATTCGCCTGTACGGCTCGGCTCGGCTCGGCCTCGGCTGCAATGACAAACTTACCCCCTTGTATCAAAATGTACTATTTCATTACTAGATACACTTGGCAAGCAACTCCATGGCTAAACTGAAAAAAAAAAATTACAATATTTTCATATTATAATATTAAATGGTGTGTGTAGAGCGGTCAACATCGTACCCAAAAGCACTTTCTACTAAACGTATGTCTGTTGGCTATGAATACTACTTTATTTATTTTCTAGTTTTAAGTTGGTACCTAAGCGTTATCGCCGCCTCCATCATTACAGACACAAGACGTCCAGTAGAGGACATAGTCTTTCCCCAAGTATCGCCACAACGACCGGTCCTGTGCGTCTCGCATCCATAGAATTCCCGTGACCCTCACCAGGTCCACATTGTGGGAGACCTTTCAAAGCTGCATCTTCCGGTATGCGGTCACTATTCGGAGCCGTTCGATCCCATCAACCATATATTCTGCTAGCAATGAACTAAGTCTACTGCTACTCAAGACTGGCGATTCTTTGAAATATCTATGTAGGAAGCCGAAAGATTTGTTCAAAACAAATCATAATTAAGCAAAGGGCGTCGCCAAGGGGGAGCAGGGAGGGGCTACGGACCCCCCTACAGGCTTGTTTTACAGCTTCAGAGCCTAGTTTAGGCACCAGTCTCCCACAATATAATGCCCATCCTATATGTTACCGTAGATATAAGGCTAGCAATTAGGACTTTTATAATAATAATAATAATAATAATAATAATAATAATATAAAAACTGGCAACACTTGATGTCAACGGAAGTTCTGTTTTTTCATTCATGGTGTTTTAAATCTTAAAAAATTAATTTCTGAGCTCATATTTACCCAAATTTTACAACAATAAAGCCACAAGAAAGATATAAACAATAAAAACTCACCAAAACCAACATCAAAACCAACAATAGTGAAAATCATCAAGATCGAAAAAAAATGCTAGACAGACAGATGTCATATGTCATTTACAATAAAAACATATACGATGAATTTAATGAAACAGGAATGAAAAAACAATTAAGAAGATGTTGACGAGAGCAGCTGCCAAACGCGCACGCCTTCCACCCCCGGGCTCGCCGCTCAGCTCCGCCTCGCCACCGCCGGACTTCGGATCACCAGCTTTACCGGCGGCTGCAGTTGCGTCGAGCTCGAGCGACGAGTATTTTTCCCCGCCAACGTCGCCAACACCTGTACGTCGGCCGGGGAGAGGCCGGCCACCGATCGGCTTGGGATCTAGGGGCCAACCGGCCCCGAGCCGGGTCCCCGCTGCCGGTGGTTGTGTGCAGCGCATGAGATGGACTCAATCTATGAACGAGAACGTCATGCGCGCATATTACGGTGCTACAGAGGGGGGAACTAACCTCACTGCGTACCGTGTTAGGATGCTGTCTCTGTTCCAGGACCTAGAGCCAACTGTAGACGTCTCGGCGCAACGATTGTCGGATCAGGTGCGGGTAATTCAACGCAGTCATAGGTTGAACGACGCCGCACTTGATAGGCTGCGCTCAGTGGTACTGAACAACCGTATCGTCCCGACTCCGACACAGACCTTGGTGCTGCCGGCCACAGACGCAATCTCACCGCGGTCCAATGATGTTGATAATGAGTTAGATGATAGGGTTGACACAGTAAGTAGCCAGTGCAACGATCGACTGAGGAGTGCAATGGAGGATGCGCTTCGTGAGTATAGATCCACTCCAGCCGAACTTAGACCCCGTCTGCCAAGGTTACCCATGCATAAAAAAAATAGGGCGCTAGTGTGTGCTTTGGACTCGCTTCTCAAAAACATCTTTGAGAGTAGCGAGAGCCTTGTTGATACGCACTCAATCCTGTATTGTGGGGCTGTTGCGGCATGTCGATTAGCCAAAGTCAAGTTCCCAAATATAGATGCAACTAATCGACCGAAGCCTGCTGTACCAGCCTGGCAATGTAGGATTGAGAGGCGCATTGATGAGGCCAGAGCACTCATTGGCAAACTGTACTGCTTCAGGGAGGGTAATACACGACCACGTGTGATGCGATTCGTGAGGCGGGCATTCTTTGGAACGGGAATTACCCCCCGAGAATACATGTCCCGTATCACGGAGCGCATCGACTTCCTGAAGCAGAAAGTTTGTGCA
This sequence comes from Leucania comma, assembly GCA_958295575.1. NCBI lineage: Eukaryota > Metazoa > Arthropoda > Insecta > Lepidoptera > Noctuidae > Leucania > Leucania comma. The sequence goes on from OY282468.1 coordinate 14,434,427, forward strand.
TGGGCCAACCGTATCCGGCGGTATAAGCGGCGGGTTGATCGATACTCGCAGAATCGCATGTTCCAGAGCGATGAAAGGTGGGTGTACAGGGCTTGGGAGCGACCTGATCAAAATGTGACTGACGTGCTCCGGCCGGATGATGCCGCCACGAATGCTTTCTGGCGCAGCATCTGGTCCGTGCCCGTTTGTCACACTGAGGATGACTGGATGCGTGATGTCGAGAGCATGTGCGTAGCTGTACCAGAAATGGAAAAAGTTGTCATTAGCCCATCTGATGTTGCCAGAGCAGTCCGTCCGTTACCGAATTGGAAGTCTCCAGGACCGGACGGACTGCACAATTTCTGGTTAAAATGGTACAGCAGCTCACACGCGCCCCTGGCATCTCAATTCCAGTCATCTTTAGAATCTGGGTCGCTACCTCAGTTTCTAACAACTGGTATCACCCATCTGCTCCATAAGACAGGTTGTCCCACGGAACCCAAGAATTATAGACCGATTACATGTTTGTCTACGGTTTATAAACTTCTTACATCCATTCTGAGAGTAAAAATTAATGTACATATAGACAAAAACTCGATTATGTCTGCCTCTCAGAACGGATGTAGGAATGGGTCCCGTGGTACAAAGGAGCTACTTCTCATTGACATGGCCATAAGCCAACAAGTTCGTCGATCCCGCAGGGATCTGTCGACATGTTGGATAGATTATAAAAAGGCCTATGACTCCGTTCTACATACATGGCTCTTAAGGGTGTTGGAGTTGTATAAAATAGATGCAACTCTACGCACCTTCCTTGAGTCATGTATGAGGCAATGGAAAACTGTCCTTTGCTATCCAGGATGTCGACCGATCCAGGCAAATGATGAACCAATATGGATTAAACGGGGAATATTTCAGGGCGACAGTTTGAGTCCACTTTGGTTCTGCTTAGCTTTGAATCCTCTAAGCACGCTGCTGGAGGATTCAGGCCTGGGCTATCGGTTGAGAAGAGGGGGTCAGGTCCTATCTCACCTGCTTTACATGGATGATCTGAAACTCTTTGCCCACGGCAATCTGCAACTGATGGAACTACTGAAAGTAACTGAAACTTTCAGTAGTGCCATCAGGATGGAATTTGGTGTGGATAAATGTGCAGTCATGCATGTAAAGCGAGGTGAGATTGTGGAATCCGAGGGAATTCAACTCTCGGATTCCATACACCTTAGGTCCCTTCCCTCGACCGAAACTTATAAGTATTTGGGTATGTCGGAAGCGTTAGGCATTAACGTCATTGACATGAAGCAAACGTTGAAGGAGCGTTTCTTTGGACGCCTGAGGAAGGTTTTAAACAGCCTTCTATCAGGGGGAAATAAGGTGCGCGCCTTCAACGGTTGGGTCATGCCGATTTTAATGTACTCTTTCGGCATACTCAAATGGACTCAGACCGAGCTAGACGCCCTGGATAGGCGGGTCCGTACATTGCTGACCGCAAATCGGATGCATCACCCACGATCATCGGTGATGAGACTGTACATCCCGCGGAAGTGTGGAGGTCGGGGCTTTTTGAACGCAAAGACTCTACACAACCGTGAGGTGTGCAACCTCAGAGAATATTTTCTCAAGACCGACGTGGGTATGCACCGCGATGTGGTCACAGTGGATAAGGGACTCACCCCGTTGTCCATGGCTAAAGAGAACTGGCGCAAACCTGTGGTACTTACTACTGATGACCGCAAGGAAGTATGGAAAGGCAAGGAGCTCCATGGACGCTTTTACCGGACTCTTCATGAGCCCGATGTAGATTTCACGGCGTCCGTGGCCTGGTTACGTTTCAGTGACCTCTTCGGAGAAACTGAAGGTTTTGTATGTGCGATTATGGACGAAGTTATTCTAACGAACAACTACCGGAGACATATTATGAAGGATGGGACGGTTGACGTGTGTCGGGCATGCCATCGACCGGGTGAGTCCATCAGACATATTATCTCTGGTTGTTCTCGTCTGGCTAACGGCGAGTATTTGCACAGACATAACCAAGTAGCCAGGATTATTCACCAGCAACTTGCTTTGAAGTACAACCTAGTGGATTCTGAGGTACCGTATTACAGGTATGTGCCCGACCCAGTTCTCGAAAATGACCATGCCACGTTGTACTGGGATCGGTCTATCATCACTGACCGGACTATTGTAGCCAATAAGCCGGATATAGTGGTGGTAGACCGATTAGCGCGCCGCGCAATGATAGTCGATGTCACCATCCCACATGACGAGAATCTCGTGAAAGCTGAGAAAGAGAAACAAATCAAATATCTCGACTTAGCACACGAGGTTGTCGACATGTGGAATGTGGACACGGCTGTCATTGTGCCGATTGTCGTGACTGCCAACGGCCTTATAGCCAAAAGCTTCGACGACCATCTGTCGAAGCTATCGTTGCGTGGTTGGATCAAGGGCCTGATACAGAAGGCAGTACTCCTCGATACGGCTCGCATTGTGAGGAGGTTCCTGTCTCTGGAGCCCTAACCACCGGTAGCTTGGACCCTGCTCCCGACACCGGCGGACTACTGTTTTTTTATATTTTTAAATGTTTTTTTATACGTTTTTTAGGAAATATTTAAAAATTATAAAAGACATGTATAAATAATTAATAAAGGGAATAATAATATCATTTATTTGCGTAAAATGTGGTGGGTACAAATATGTTATTATGGAAAAGTAGGTACAAAGACACATTCCGCCATTTAGTGATGGCATGCAAATATTTAGTCGATAGGGTTTTAGGGACTTACAATAACTTACCACTATCAATTTTTTTATAAATTAAGCAAATAGAATTATAAACAGATCTATACCTCAATTATTTAAATTAAATAAGAAATACACATTAAGGTAATCAATTTATCAGAGAATTAGGTAAATAATAAAAATAAAACATTTACTTCAACACTGACTACAAAGCATTCCTGAAGTGATAGGATTGGCATGTTTTTTTATTTAGGAATTCGCCTATTGAGTAAAAACTATGTGAAATCAACCATTTTTTCAGAACTACACAGAATTTTTTGTAAGGTAATTTAGTCATCCAGCTAGGTAACGAATTAAATATAAGTGGCGCCATATACACGCAGCTGCGTCTGTACATTTCTATTCTAGGCACAGGGATCTTAAGTAAGTACTGAGTAGCTTTTCGCTTGTTAAAATTATTCTTTAATTCAAATAGAGAGGGATTAGTTTTAACAAATTTTGCAATTTCGTAGATATAAATACATGGAGCAGTAAGAAGCTTGTGAGATATAAATACTGGTCTACATGATTCGGTCCAGTCCATGTTAAGGATAGCGCGAATACATTTTTTTTGTGCTATCAGTATTCTAGACATCTCAGAGGAATTCCCCCAAACAATGATACCATATCGAATAATGGAACATATATAGGCGTGATACACCATCATAGCAGTTGGTTTAGATGTTTCTTCTTTGACTTTTTTCAAGGCAAAAACAAATCTGTTGATTTTCGTGCATATTTCATCAATGTGATCTTTCCAGGTTAAGTGTTCATCCAGTGTTATTCCAAGAAATTTTATTTTACGTACTTGTTCAACTAATTGGTTCTCGTGAGATATATTAAGTGGAAGGTACTTACTTTTTTGCGTTTTGAAATTTAATATTTTAGTTTTTCCTACATTTAGTTTTAAACCGTTGTTTTCTAACCATGAGACAATTTTATGTAAGGTGTTATTTATATCCGTCTCATAAGTTTTGATGTCTTTACAATTTAGGATAACCGTCGTGTCATCAGCAAAAAGGACACAATCTTGTTCGATTGCTTGAGGAAGATCATTAACATAAACAAGAAATAACGGTGGCCCTAAGATGCTTCCTTGCGGTACTCCAAAGTTATTATGTCGAGGTTGTGAGTCAAAATTGATGATACTGTTAATTTTATCGTCGAATTTAGTAATTCTTGTGATTTGACTTCTATTCGATAAATAAGATTTGAACCATTCTAAGGCTGGACCTCTTATTCCGATTTTTTTCAATTTGTCGATGAGAGTTGAATGGCGAACAAAATCGAAAGCTTTGCTTAAATCTAAAAACAGAGCTGATGTTGTAACTTTATCGTTAATGTTATTCAAAATCAATTTTACAAGGTTAAAAGCTGCTAGCGAAGTCGACCTATTCTTCCTAAACCCGAATTGCTTCTTAGCTAGAATATGATATCTATCAAAGAAAGAGAGAATTCTTTTGTACATAACTCTTTCCACGACCTTCGATAAAATCGGTATTAGCGCAACAGGACGGTAATTATTTTTATCTGTTTTTGAGCCTTTTTTATGAAGAGGTTTTATTACAGAAACTTTGAGTTTTGTTGGGAAGCAGCCTTGCTCTAATGACAAATTGATAATATAAGACAGTGGTTCTGCTATGTATTGAGCAATATTTTTTAGAAGGTCAGTAGAAATGTTGTCGTAACCGGCTGCCTTGGTGGTTCTTAGTGAATTTAATATTGAAAAAATTTCAGCAGGATTTGTAGGATTTATAAAAATACTGTTGTCGTTACTTTTCAAACTATTCAAGTTATTAGATTTGCTTTGAAAACATGTGTTGGTTTCAACTATATCAATAAAGAAGTTGTTGAAAATATTCGCAATATCAGAGCCTGAGGTAGCTGTAATATCATTATCAACTAGACTGTTAATGTATTCACGAGATGTTTCGTTACCCGTACTTCGTTTGACAATATCCCATGACGCTTTACCTTTATTTTTTGAACATGAAATATGTTTAAGATTACATAACGACTGTAGGTTATTAATACATTTTTTTAACAAATTAGAGTATATCTTAAATCGAGTTTTATTGTCACATGTTTTATTTTATTATTTAATAAATATATTATTATTTAATAAAAAAACTTTTTTATTATTCTCTATACTTCCAATAGCCCCCCCCCCCCCCCTCTAGATCATCGACTGGCGTTGTAATTAAGTATTGCTTTATTTTTGGTCTTGGTCTTTACTCTTACGTAACCCTTTATCATTACAGGACGTTTTTGGTTTTATTGGCAACTGAAAAATTGCTGCACAAGATTGTACAAAAACTGTACAAAATTGCCGCGGTGAGCGGCTACTGCATTATTATCTAGACAAGGAGGCTTCCTCGTCATGGTAATAATGCAGCAGAATTGGTTCGTTCGTACGATTTAATTTGAGAAATCCTATATAACTACCAATACCTTCATAACTTATCCTTATAACACTCCGCACCAAATAACTAAGCAAGTTTCAATATAAATTATCACTAAGAACATATAAATAGGGATTGCCCGCCTAGTTTTGGACTAGACCGGAGCCTATAAGCACAAACTAATGTGAGTAAAGCCGTTAACATCCTCGAACATGAATTGTTACTTCGTTTAGTTTGAATAGTGGTGTTTACACACTTACCGTATAACTAGTCGACCAAAGGACATTTTGCTCAATCAATTTTCCTTCAAAGATACGAGATATATTTTTATTACGGCTAACATAATCATTTCTGTTTATCTTGGGATAGGCAAACATGGGGGTACATATTAGAATACCGAACATTGAATTTTTTTTTTTTTTTTTGTAATCATTATCGATATTTTGAATTATTAGGTACTTTTATCACTTGGCATATTAATGTTAGACATTGTAAGATTAGGTATAACAATTTTAGATATTACGATACAATCGATATTTAAATTTTCAATGTTTTGAACGTCGACATTTTACCTGTAGGTATTTTAATTTTCGACATTCTAATATGTACCCAAAAATGTCGTCATATGCAGGCCTTAATATTTATTTGAAAATATATTTGTATGATATTCAACTATTGTATCTGTTTATTTTGTCAGCGAGTAAGGTGTTCCAGCCCCTCTAGCTAAGTTACAATCGTTTCGTTTTGCGTTAACGCTTGGAGTTGGCTACGCCTCCAATTCGTTTGTTCGAATAAAGGAGTTAGGGGCGTGACCAACTCCAAACGTTAACGCAAAACGAAACGATTGTTATTTGGCTTTGGGGGCAGGTTAGAAAGGATTTTTTGTTTTTGTAAACTTTTTTCCATACTAAGAGTTATTATATTTCTAAATTATTATTGGTGTGGAAACACTGATGTATCATAGGTGCGTTCACAGACATTTTAACTTACATAACACACATACAAAACTACCCAAATTGAGGGTGCACATGCACCCTCAATTTCTTTCAGAGTAGAATTGGAAATCACTTGATTATTTGATCATCAGATATACAATATACAGGGTTTACTTCGACTTGAAGATAAAATTGAAATAATAGTGGCCTACCTAAATTCATATTTGGGAAAAACAAGATGATAATATACTTACTGAAAAGTGCTTAAACACAGTTGCACAACAATTCAGGATCTCTTGACGTATGTCTCTCGTTTCAGCAGCCAGTCTTGTAGATATCATGTGTATGTTCGCACATTGTTATTTACACACACATTGATAATTAGGTCATTCCTATTTGGTCTATTTAAACTGCGTACCAGATCGGTAAATTACGAGTAATTCTACAGAGATATCTCCATTACCTTACACTTGAACTAAGATTGATATATGGAGAAATCAAATACTCATAATAGAACATCGTCTTAATTAATTTAATACGAGGAACTTATGAATGAACAGCGTGGAATTAGAAGTGTTGTTATTGATAAAAGCGATCTTTTACAAACAAACTTTGGATTGAATGACTGAGAAGGAGAAATGATGTTCAGGTAGTCTGTGGTGTAATTGGTTTGAGGATTAGATTTAAAGGGTAGCCCTACAACTAAAGTACCTACCTAGGAAGCGTCGTGTCAGAAACCGGAGGTAGTGAAGAGGACAGCACTTCACGGATCGCCAAAGCCCGAGCAATCTTCGCGCAACTGAGGCCTGTTTGGCAGTCGCGGAAACTAATCCGAAGGATTAAACCCAAAATCTTCGGGTCCAATGTTACATCCGTACTGCTATACGGGTGTGAAACGTGGAAGGTGACAAAAGACATCTCACACCAAATCCAAGTTTTCGTCAATCGCTGTCTCCGTCGCATCATCGGAATTTACTGGAGACCCGAGACGATATCCAACATAGAGCTGTTGCCCCACGGCGTCGTCACCTTCCGTTTGGCGCAGGTGCTGACCGAACACGGCAAGTTCGGTCCGTACCTGTACAAGATTCGTGCGGAGAAGACGCCCGGGTGTCGCCACTGTGCGGACCGCCCGGTGGACACGGTGGAGCACACAGTCGAGGTGTGCCCCGCTTGGGAAGAGCATCGCCGTGTCCTCGTGGGGGCGATCGGCGGCGATCTCTCGCGCCGGGGCTTGGTTCAAGCCATGCTCCGGAGCGAGGAGGAGTGGCAGGCGGTCGCCTCCTTTTGCGAAGCAGTAATGCTAGTAAAGGAGGAGGCCGACCGCATTAGGCAAAGGCGCACACGCCGCCGCCGCCGCCGGGTTTCCGATCCCAATTTCCGGCCACCGTAGGCGCGGGATCGCGGACGGTGGGCAATGGGTAGTTCGCTGTCCGTCCGGTAACAGACCGGTCCGAGCTCAGGTCGTCTACGGCGCGCACCGTTCCCGCGCGCCTCAAGGAGTTGTCAGCAAACTGTAGGGGTCCAGCAGGGCCGAAGCCTACTGGGGCCAAAGGTTATGTGAGACTGTCACCAAAGGCTCCAGGATAAAGGCAAGGAATGGAAAGGTAGGTTTTTAGTCAGTAAAAGTCTGACACTATTTCCCGCCCCACCCAAGGGCGGGATTTGTCATTGGATGATTTTACCTACGTTAAATTGGCCACACGCTTTGAAGGGATCCCAATCACATACCCAAGCAAGCGTTGGAGTGGAATCCTCAAGGAAAAAGACAGCGTGGCCGTTCCCCTCAAACTTGGGGTCGCACCGTATTGGCTGAAGCGGCGAGCAACGGAATGACGTGGAGCGAGGTGAAACTTGAAGGTCAAGAATGTTCGCGATGGAGGATTACTGTGAACGCTAGTGGACACCCTTTGCCCCAGCTAATAGGACTTTAGGTCAAGACTACAACAAAAGTGATTAAAAAACAATCTATAGCATTATAATTGTTTAGACTAGAGAGAATGATTAAAATTTAATTAGAGATAACGTTCAAAGACTATAACAAGATTTTAATAATTAAATTAAATTTAGTTTTACTTAGAAAAAATTAAAGAAAATAAAATTGGGAATGCTAATAACCTTTCAAACTAAATAATGGAAATCGAATGAAACTAATGGAATAAATAAACTTCTATGAAATATATAATTGACTATCCAAGTATTTATTTGATATGGATAGAACATAAACGAACGACTTTCTGGAAGCGTACGTACGTTTGTCTTGAGTGACTGCAGTCAAGGCCTTAATAGTGTAAATATCTACTTGCGATAGCCTGCTGCGATCTAAATAAAAACTAAAATGTATGGCTTGTGTCAATATGTAATATTTCTATATTTTTTATTTTATGAGTACATTATGAAGGGTCAAAACTTCAAAACAAATTTTCAAAGGTTTTCTTGACTAATTTTAAACAAATTTATGTTTTTATTACAATAGAAGCCTAGATAATATCCACAAGATATCTGTGATTCCAAAATATTTGGAGAAGATGTGTAATAGCGTCATAATCACGTAAGAGCATGTATGTCGGGTTGGCCGTGCACATTTTATTCTTATTTTAGCTGTATCCTCAAAACCTATTTTGTACGAATGTAAATCATACCTACTAATATTACAAAGATGTGAATTTACACATCAGTGGCGTAGCTAGTCGCACAGGGGCCCCGTATAAAAAATGGTGCTTTTTACAAATGCTTAATTTTAGATAACATGTTGCGAATTTTTGCCTATGTCGGGGCCCCTATAGCGTGGGGGCCCCGTATGATTGATACAACAGATACGGCGGTAGCTACGCCACTGATACAAATGTGCGTATAATAATTAGTTACGTCTTCACGCTCGAATGGTTGACCGGATTAAATTCGAAACTTGATACACAGGTAAATTTTAACCCATCGAGTTTGGGCTTATTAGATTCGTCTTGACCAGTTATAAACATTTCATATTGATATCGAGGACTGTCAGGGAATTTTAATTTATACTTGTTCATTTCTAATGATGCGTCGTGGGTTATTTAATTTTTTAAATTTTATATTATCTACTATCATGCGAGCGAAGTCCTCTGCAGCAGCTAGTAACACATGTCTAATCGTCTAAACTGTATTGTTTTAAACAGAAACTATTTTTATTTGTGTCTGTGATACTAGTATGATTGCTCTATGATTGCATTTCAGCAGTCGAAAAACAAAAAATTATCCCTATAATCAATTTTTCCTTACCTGAATCTGTAATGATTTTTTTTATATACATGTCGTATCCGGCATTGTTTTGTTGACAACGAAACAAGGCACGCCCTCTAGTGGCAAATAAAAGAACTAAAGGTGGCGTGTTATGGCAGAATCAGTGACGTTTCCGCTTTCACTACAAGCTTGTGGAGGAAAAACTCGCCCAGACAGCGGACACTCTCAGCCAGGCCGTCGCAGAGTCAAGACGTTTTGAAACTGTCCGTTTTTTTGTTTGTACCTATAATAACAGTGCACTGTATCGAAATGTATAATGTATTGAGAAGTAAACCAATTCAGTTACTAGATACGTTTCATAAGTGGATCAACACAGTGTTTAATTGGAAAATACTAGATACTTTTCATAAGTGGATGAACACAGTTTTTATTGGAAAATAATAGTATCTTTTTTTATGTGGATCAACACAGTTTTCATTGGAAAACACTAGATACTTTTCATTAGTGGATCAACAAGTTTTGTTATTAAACGTTTAGTTAATCAAAGAAAAATAAATACGCAGAGTGCCTATCAAATATGTTGCAGATACGGCAGTTAATAGGAACAAGCGACATCATTCTCTCCTTCATGAGAATAAAGACTCCGTGGAAACTGATAAATTATTGAGGTTATTAATGCACTCATGAGTTGTGTCTAACAACGATTTAATTTATCAGTTTCCACGGAGTCTTTTTCTCATGAAGGCGAGAATGCGGGGAGAGTCATATCGGACGGCAGTCGAACTAGCGACACGCGGGGTTGCGATGGTCGTTGACAGGATCCAGCAGTTGGGACTCGAGGTAGCACTGCACAAGTCCGAGGCCATGTGTTTTCACGGCCCTCGGGGTGCGCCACCACCGGGTTCCCAGCTAACGGTAGAAGGGGTTCACATCAGCGTCGGGTCGACGACGGAGTACCTGGGACTCGTCCTCGACAGCTGGTGGAACTTCAAGGAGCACTTCCGACGTCTGGCTCCCAAACTGAATCGGACTGGGGCTGCTCTCGGGCGGCTCCTGCCCAACCTCAGGGGACCAGACACCTCCTGCCGGAAGCTCTACGCGGGAATCGTTCGGTCCATGGTCTACGGGGCCCCGGTGTGGGCACCGACGTTGACTCAGCAACCGAGGGCCCAGCTGAATGCGTGCCAGAGGGTCATGGCAATACGCATGGTGCGAGGGTACCGAACGATTTCCCGCGAGGCGGCGACCCTCCTTGCTGGCCAACCGCCATGGGATCTAGAAGCAACAGTCCTTGCACACATGCACGACAAGCGCATGGAGATGCAACGCCGGGGCGAAATTCCGCTGCCACGACAAGTCGAGGCATGGCGGACAGAGCTCCGGCGGGATCTCATGGCGAAATGGCGTCAGCGACTATCGCAACCTCGTTCGGGGCGCGCCACAATTGGGGCGATAAGGCCCATCCTTGAGACATGGTTAAAAAGACCTCACGGCGTTCTCAACTTACGCACGACGCAGGTGCTTACCGAACACGGAAAGTTCGCTAAGTACCTGTTGTGGATTCGTGCGGAGGATTCGCCCGGGTGTAGCCACTGTGCGGAACACCCGGAGGACACGGTGGAGCACACTGTAGAAGTATGCCCCGCCTGGGCGGAGCATCGCCGTGTCCTCGTGGGGGCGATTGGCGGCAGTGATCTCTCTCGCCGGGCCTTGGTTCAGGCCATGGTCCTTAGTGAGGAGGGATGGCAGGCGGTCACCTCCTTCTGCGAAGCAGTAATGCTAGCAAAGGAGGAGGCCGACCGCATGAGGTAGAGGCAACGGGGCGCTCGCCCCAGCCGCCGCCGGGATTCCGATCCCGATTTCCGGCCACCGTAGGCGCGGGCTTGCGGACGGCGTGCAATGGGTAGCACGCTGTCCGATTGTCCGGTAACCGACCGGACCGAGCCCAAGTCGTCGACGGCGCGTTCGGTTCCCGCGCGCCTCAAGGAGCTGTCAGTACACCGAAGAGGCCCAGCCTGCTAACTGCAGGCAGGCAGGGTCGAAGCCTGCTGGGGTCAAGGGCCGTTTTCTGAGAGGAAGGCTCAGCCCCGGCACTATAGGCAACGAAGGAACGGGGTAGGTTTTTAGTCAGTAAGAGTCTGACACTACTTCCCGCTCCACCCAAGGGTGGGATTTGTTATTGGATGATTTTACCTACTATAAGAAAAACCTCTCTGAGAGGAAAAGAGGGAGTTTCAGACTTTAACTGACCAAAACCCATATTGCCGAGCGGAAGAAAATTTTTGATAATTTCCCAACTTAAAAAAAGCCTTGTGGATCAACCGCGCGGATGTTACTCATTACCTAAAAGGTAAGTCTGTAAACATAGAAATTCATTTCATTAGGACATGATAAATTGTTCCAGCTTTAATCTTAAGCGATGGAAAGAATAAATAAATAAATTTCGTTCTACTTGAATTTAATTTGTGTTTCCAACGCTCAATAAATATGGTAACAAGCCCATTCCGCGAGTGAAGTACGGTTTATTTTTTGTGAAAACCTTGTATACAAAAGTACGAGTGTTTTTTAAGTGTAAATCTTTATTTATACAGAGTGTAAATCCTTAATTTTACATTATAACAGAGTCCCCCATTACATCTGTCTGTTGACAATAAACTCAAAAACAATTGAACGGTTTTCCATGCGTTTTATAACAATAGAGAGTGATTCAGGGTTTAGATGTATAACAAAATACATGTTTACACAACCTGTAACTAGAATAATACCTTATAAATACACTCCTACTTGAAAATGAAGTTACAATCATAACTGAAATCGATTCAACAGCCGCTTCTGAATATACTAATTTTGGAATGTGCGTTTCTGGCAAGTGCAAGTCGGTCTCGCGCACTGAGGATTCCGTACAAACTTACCTATGAAAACGGTTTATTTCCCGAATTGAGTTACGAAGATTTTTCCGAACCGCAATTTTTTTTTTGTGGCCTTACAACTTTACAGTTTTTACACTATACTCGTACTTGTGCTATATAACCTTGCTTCATACCAAATTTCAGAATTTTAGGTCAACACGGTTTTTTCGATTTAAACGCCCGTAACTTGTTTTACGTAAACTTTGAAGTTTGATATTTTCACAGTGTCAAGGGACCGCACACCTAAGTATATGATTTTTATTTCAACTCTATACCTCCACGCGATTCCGAAAGAAAGGGTCTTGACAGATAGTCAGACAAGCATACAAACGAACAAACAGACGGAGAGACGGACAACAAAGTGATTCTATAAGGTTCCTTTGGAATTACGAAACCCTAAAAATAAAGTAAAATAAAAAAGCCTTTATCACCTACTTAACTTACAATAATCGAATTACATAATTACTACACTTTACAATTTATTCCCTACTTCATAACACACATTGTAATATAAATTATACCCTTACGCAGAAGTCGCCTTTTCGGCGAAGGCGTCCCCCATTACTCTCCAATGATTCCTGTCCCTAGCCGTAGTCATCACATCAGGAGCCCTAGTCATCACACCAGGAGCCCTAGTCTGCTATTTTTATTTTCTCATTCCATTGTCATTTTGCTAAAAGTTCGTATTCTGTTAATTCATAATGGCTGAACATTGATCGGTCAGTGGTTTCATAATAGAATTGTGCTACGAGCTATCTTGTAATGAATTAAAAGCAATGACCGCACAATGACGTCGATCACTGGAACTGACAAAATTTTCGCAGATTACCGCATACGTCAGACATTAATTTGTCATTATTTACGAGATTACCATACTATGCGTCTTACCCCGTCCCTCGAGGCCGTCACGAGGGGGCGGGGTTGCGTGGCAGCACGGTTCGGGGACATTGTGGTGGTGGGAGTCTACCTGTCCCCGAACAGATCTCTCGCCGATCTAGACAACTCCCTTATGGAGCTGAATGCCGTCGTCGCTAGGTTTCACTCCTCCCTCCCTGTGGTCGTGTGCGGGGACTTCAACGCCTGGAACGAGGCTTGGGGTTCCCGGTTCACGAACGAGCGGGGTCGGAGGGTGGAGTCCTGGGCCCTGGAGTTGGGCCTGGTCGTCATAAACCGGGGTTCTGTCCCCACGTGTGTGCGGATGCAGGGTGAGTCTGTCGTGGACATAACGTTCGCCAGCCCTGCTCTGTCACCGCGTGTCGTCGACTGGCGCGTCATAGAGGGGGTGGAGACGTATTCGGACCACCCGTACATCCGGTTCGACGTCTCCGCCCAGTCCTCGACCGCGCCGGTCCAACGGACCCCGTGTGGTCCGCGTTGGGCGCTGAGGCAGCTGGACCGGGATCTCTTCCGGCAAGCCGCGGCGGTACAGGCCTGGGTGCAAGCACCGGACAGGCCTGTCGACATTGACGCCGAGGCGGACTGGTTCGGGGAGGCCTTGTCGCAAATTTGCGACGCGGCCATGCCCCGAGTCCGACCAGGACGTGCCCAGCGCCAGGTGCACTGGTGGTCGCCGGAGATTGCAGCACTGCGTGACGCATGCACTGCCGCGCGACGCCGGTACTCCAGACACCGCAGACGCCGCATCCGTCCACCGGATGCAGAGGCCATAGAGGCGGAGCTGTATGAGGGATACAGAGCAGCTAAGCGCACCCTCCGAGCGGAGATAAAGCGGGCCAAACTCGAGGCCCGCAACGTGTGGCTGGGGACTCTCAACGTGGACCCGTGGGGTCGCCCGTACAAGGCGGTGCGGGATAAACTCCGCCCCTGGGCTCCCCCGCTGACGCAGAGTCTCCGGCCCCAGCTTGTGGAGGGTGTAGTGAACTCTCTGTTCCCTGCGCGGGGGGAACACACCCCCCCGCCCATGGCTCCGCCACCTGCGGTGTCCGACGCGGACCACAATGGCGACGACGGTGACCATATTGCTCCAGAGGTGACCGAGGTAGAGATGAGAGTGGCGGTACAAAGGCTGAATGCCAAAAATACCGCCCCGGGACCCGACGGCTTGCCTGGAAAAGCCTGGGTCCTGGCCATGGAGGCTCTCGGGCCTCGACTCAGAGGGCTCCTCAGCGCATGTATGGAGAGGGGCCAGTTCCCGCTTCGTTGGAAGACGGGGAAACTGGTCCTAATCGCGAAGCCAGGGCGACCTGCGGACTCTCCGTCCGCGTATCGGCCCATTGTGCTGCTCGACGAGGTGGGCAAGCTCTTTGAAAGAGTAGTTGCAAACCGCCTCGTCGCGCACCTAGCACGGGTCGGGCCGAACCTGTCGGATGACCAGTTCGGCTTCCGCAGGATGCGCTCAACGGTGGACGCTATCATGCGCGTGCGAGCCCTCACGACGGGGAATGCAGTGTCCCGGGGCAGGTGTGTCTTGGCGGTGTCTTTGGATATCGCCAACGCCTTCAACTCCCTGCCCTGGAGTAGCATTAGGAGCGCACTCCGGTACCACCGGGTGCCCGACTACCTCTGTCGTGTGATCGAGGCCTACCTGTCGAGCAGGTACATTATCTACCCCGGTCATCAGGGAGAATGGAATCGGCGAGAGATGTCGTGCGGTGTCCCACAGGGATCGGTACTAGGGCCGCCCTTGTGGAACATCGGGTACGACTACGTGCTGCGCGCCGACCTCCCCGACGGGGTCAGCGTGGTCTGCTACGCGGACGACACGCTGGTCCTGGCGCGGGGACGGTCGTACCAGGCGGCGGTCGAACTAGCGACGCGCGGGGTTGCGACAGTCGTGGAGAGGATCCAGCAGTTGGGACTCGAGGTGGCATTGCACAAGTCCGAGGCCATGTGCTTTCACGGCCCTCGGTACGCGCCACCACCGGGTTCCCAATTAACGGTAGGAGGAGTTCACATCGGCGTCGGGTCGACGATGAAGTACCTGGGACTCGTCCTC
Source organism: Leucania comma (assembly GCA_958295575.1). NCBI lineage: Eukaryota > Metazoa > Arthropoda > Insecta > Lepidoptera > Noctuidae > Leucania > Leucania comma. The sequence continues at coordinate 14,449,611 of OY282468.1, forward strand.
GACAGCCGGTGGAACTTCGAGGCGCACTTCCGACGTTTGGCTCCCCACTTAATCGGACTTCGGCTGCACTCAAGCGGCTCCTGCCGAACCTGGGGGGTCCAGACGCCTCCTGCCGGAGGCTCTACGCTGGCATCGTTCGGTCCATGGCCCTTTACGGGGCGCCTGTGTGGGCGCCGACGCTGCGAAGGCGACCGGCGGCCCTGCTGAACGCCTGCCAGAGGGTCATGGCCATACGGATGATCCGGGGATACCGCACGGTATCCCGCGAAGCGGCGAGCCTCCTTGCTGGCCTACCACCATGGGATCTGGAGGCAACAGTCCTTGCACGCATGCACGATCTGCGCGTGGAGATGCAACGCCGGGGCGAATCCCCGCTGCCGCGACAAGTCGCGGCTTGGCGGACTGAGTTCCGGCGAGATCTCATGGTGAAATGGCGAGAACGACTGTCGCAACCCTGTGCTGGGCACGCCACGATTGAGGCGGTAAGGCCCCTCTTTGAGGCGTGGCTGGAAAGGCCTCACGGCGTCATAACCTTCCGCATGGCGCAGGTACTAACCGAACATGGCAAGTTCGGGCCGTACCTGTACAAGATCCGTGCGGAGGTGACGCCCGGGTGTCGTCACTGTGCGGAACGCCCGGTGGACACGGTGGAGCACACGGTAGAGGTGTGCCCCGCTTGGGAAGAGCATCGCCGTGTCCTCGTGGGGGCAATCGGAGGCGATCTCTCGCGCCGGGGCTTGGTTCAAGCCATGCTCCGGAGCGAGGAGGAGTGGCAGGCGGTCGCCTCCTTCTGCGAAGCAGTAATGCTAGCAAAGGAGGAGGCTGACCGTATCAGGCAACGGCGCTCACGCCGCAGCCGCCGCCGTAACTCCGATCCAAATTTCCGGCCACCGTAGACGCGGGCTTGCGGACGGCGGGCAATGGGTAGCTCGCTGTCCGTTTGTCCGGTAACAGACCGGACCGAGCCCAAGTCGTTTACGGCGCGCACTGTTCCCGTGCGCCTCAAGGAGTTGTCAGCAAACCGTAGGGGCCCAGTAGGGTCGAGGCCTAGTCTGGGGCTCTGGGAAGGTATGAAAATGCATACCAGGGCCCTGGAACCAAGGCAGGGAAGGAACAGGGTAGGATTTTAGTCAGTAAAAGTCTGACACTATTTCCCGCTCCGCCCAAGGGCGGGATTTGTCATTGGATGATTTTACCTACCGTAAAAAAAAAAAAAAAAATACTATGCGTCTTTCAATGCAGTCAGACCTGAGGCTCTGGTCGGCTACTTCTGTTTATGTTTGTTTCCTTGTTTTCTGGCTTTTAAAGGCTTTTTTTTCCAGCGAAATCCTCATGGACGACCAGGCCGACTCACAGATGAGCCAATCTGAGCAGTGACAGACTCCTACTGACTAAAACCATACTCCTGCCTTACATTTGGTCCACACACATGGCGTCCGTGTCCTTGTTTGAAGGTTAACATTGTTTGGTTGGTAACTCCACGCACAAGTGGCACAGAGCACCTTTTAGGGTTGAGAGGTCATCAGCCAACAACGACCCATATACTTACACATCCAAAATCAGGAATCTCCCGACCTTCAACACATACATGACCCACCGCCACCAGAAATGCCACTCCAAAACAAACGGCCGCTCAACCCTAAAGATAAAAACTATAATAGGCACCATTTTTAAACATTTGCAACACCGATTTGTACACAGACCAACAAATATTTTGTAAGAAGCGCTAAATACCTAATATTTAAATTACTACAGGACAGGCTCCTTAAATAAAATATTTATTTAGGAAATCTGATCAATGGCTACCAACTTTGTTTCTCATCCTATGAAAATATTAATCAAAAGAAAAAGTTTTATAGAAATTAAATAAATCCAAAATGGGAAAACGCCACATATTAAAACAAACTATATCAATAGAATAAAATTTTGTGTGAGATAAACACGTTCATGATCTCTTTACTCAGGAGAAATTGTCCTAATAAAAGTAGACGTTATGCCTAAGTGTCTTAAAAAAAAACCAAATAGCAAAAAGACAAGTGTTTGCTTTCAGACTTCAAAAAAAAAACTACTGGGTTTATTCTCGTAGGTGCTCGTATTATATCACAGGAAAAGAAATTTGTGTCGTAGGTACATTATTTCGGCAAATGAGTACTGAAAATGAAAAAGAATCTGATCTTATTTTTATAAAATCATGCTTAGATTCTGCCAGGTGTTCAGAACACATCAAATATATTGTATTTTTTTTACGTTTTTTAAAAAAACATGTTAAGAAATAAAGCGACCTATATTTTTATCCAGATAAAAATCAGGTTTTTGCTGTTTATAACTAACGCCATCCTTATGGCGAGATTTAATCATGAAAAGCATAATTAAATCTCATCGCTTCATACAAGCCAATATTTCACGTTGTTCTGAATCAACAAGCTACATGACTTACTTTGCCTTAAGATCGTATGTCCCCTAGCTGGGGCAGAGGGCGTCAACAGTAGTCACCTATTGCGATCGGTCTTGAGCTCTATGCTTCACCTCGCCCCATGCCAGTCCGTCGCCTCTGCCGACAAGATGCGTCGCGCATCGCCAGGTTTGCTGAGGACGACCGCGCTTCCTTTTCCTTTTAGGATTCCAGTCCAATGCCTGTTTATGTATATGATCGGAATCCCTCCTGAGCGTGTGACCAATCCATCTCCACTGACGACGTTTGATCTAGTGGTCGATCGGGCCTGCATTTCTCCAACAGCTCTACGATAAAGATGGTCTCGGGCCAATAAATCCCGAGGATGTGACAAAGACATCGGTTTATGAATTCTTGAATTTGGCGTGAGTTCTTCTTTGTCACCTTCCACGTTTCCCATCCGTAAAGCAGCACAGATTTGAAGTTGGACCCGAAGATTTTGAGTTAAATAGGTCTCAGCTGTGCGAAGGTATCAAGGGCCTTGGGCAAGCAACACGCTTCATACTCGGTATTTATTCATTTATTTATTTTTGGTATGCTTTTCAGTTTTCTACTGCTTCGTTATAGCACTACTGACTAAAACCCACTCCAATCCAAGGATCATCCTTCTATACCTTTGCGTTCCAAGACCACAAGTTTTCTTTCCGAACAATTACCGGACGGCCGGACGGCAAACTCTCGATAAGTCCCAGTTTTATAAAACAATGGGCCTATCCTGAGAAATACAGCGAAACAGGTTCTAACGCGTAATCGTAAATGCACGTCGTATCTACTTCTTAATAGCATACATAATCGGGGAATCACTTTGAAGTTTCTTCAATCAACATTCCTGCGTTTTCTGGAACACTTTCAAAAGCATTCTTAGATTTCTCCGTCACACAAAGTGTTACTCACACGTTCACAGTAAAACACACTGAACTATTGCAAAAACTTATTGTCATTTCCTCCTCATTGCTCTCACAAGCTCAGCCGCTGTATCAAACAGCATATGGCCCTTTAAAGAAGGCGGTAAATTCCACGTGTGATGCGTGGATGAAGAGCCATGCAGGAAACCCCATGTCAATATACGATATACCGGGGATTGTAGCGTCTGCTATGCTCCTCGCTATGACATCTTCCAACATTTAAGCCGGCTTTCGCAAAACGGGACTTTACCCATATAATCGAAATCTGTTTACTGAGATTAATTATGCTCCTGCATTTGTAATCGATAGACCAAATCCAGAAAATACTATTGAGTCTGCAGTTGTTCCTATATTTAATGAGAATCCAACTGCAGATGTCACACCACCACTATCACCTTCTCTTTTAGCTGAAGAATTACAGTTGTCTCTCCAGACAACAGTTGAAGAACAAGCTCTCTATGATTCACCAGTTCCAATGAACCAGCAAGTAAACGCTCATGAACCTGAAGAACCTATAAATTCACCAAGACCACCAAGACCGTCTACAAATGCACAAGCTACTAATAATACTATCGTCTTTACTCCGGAGGCAGTAAGACCATTGCTAAAAGCACCCTCAAGAAAATGTAATAAAGAGCAAAAAACTATAAAATCAACTATAAATAATGATACACCAGAGAAAGAAGAAATAAGAAAAGAGCATGAAGCAAAATTAAAACGAACCAAAGCTAAGCAAGTTAAAAAAAAGATTAAACGAAAGAAAAGGTAAAAGGTCATCGGAAGCATCAGAAGAGGAAGAATGCTACTGTATTGTTTGCTTAGCACTATATTCAGAGGGCAGATTTGGAGAAAATTTGATTCAATGTACTTCGTGTAAACAGTGGGCTCACGAAGAATGCACAGAAAGTGGTCTTAGCTCCATTTGCCACAATTGCGACTCTGAATAATCCGATTGATCTCTAAGCGAAATGTTTTCGTGTTTAAGTTAATTCCATCGTTAATTCTCAATGTTTATTTGATTTAAGAATTGTTTTCTTAGTTTATTTTGAACGCTTATTTCTTTTAAAAAATGTTTTCTTTTAGTTTATTCACAACGTTGATTTTATTATTAATGTTTATTCGATTTTAGAAATGTCTTCTAATTAGTGTCAAAGTTTATTTGTTTTTAGAGAAGTTCTCGTTAAGTTTATTCTTATATTACTATCGTTTTTTGGAATTTCTCTAAATGTTTATGCTAAACATTTAACAAACAATTACCACCCCTCAAAGGCTGCAGGTACTAACCGAACACGGCAAATTTGGGGCGTACCTGTACAAGATTCTTGCGGAGACGACGCCCAGGTGTCGCCGCTGTGCGGACCGCCCGCAGCATACGGTGGAGCACACAGTCGAGGTGTGCCCCGCTTGGGAAGAGCATCGCCGTGTCCTCGTGGAGGCGATCGGCGGCGGCGATCTCTCGCGCCGTGGTTTGGTTCAGGCCATGCTCCGGAGCGAGGAGAAGTGGCAGGCGGTCGCCTTCTTCTGCGAAGCAGTAATGCTAGCAAAGAAGGAGGCCGACCACATTAGGCAACGGCGTACACGCCGCCGCCGCCGGGATTCCGATCCCGATTTCCGGCCACCGTAGGCGCGGGCTTGCGGACGGCGGGCAGTGGGTAGCTTACTGTCCGTCCGTCCGGTATCAGACCGGTCCGAGCTCAAGTCGTCTACGGCGCGCACGGATCGATAGTTATACCTAAAAACACAGTTTCCGTAATAACATCAAGTGTTTTGGCCATCAAGAATTAGACTGACGCAACTTAAGGGACATTCGGTAATGAAAATTTATATTCGGTAATAAATTACGAAGCTTAAATATACCTATATAAGCTCCGTATGGTGTTTAGAAAGTGTGTGTTTAGTAGCCAAGAATAGAAAAGAACAAAACATTTTTTTTTTCTAGCCGTTACTGTCCCACTGCTGGACAAAGGCCTCCCCCAAATCCTTCCAGAAATTCTTATCCCGATCAGTCTCGAACCAGTCCTCATGGTACGCGTCCAGGTCATCTCGCCACCTCTTTCCAGGCCGGCCTCGACGGCGCTTACCCTCTGCAGGAACCCACCGCGTGGCGACACTTGCCCAGCGGTCACCACTCAAGCGGCCAACGTGACCCGCCCAATCCCGTTTGAGCCTAGAAGTCTTTTTCCCCAACGTCTATTACGCCCGTTTTGGAGCGAAACATATCATTCCGTATTTGGTCTATTCTTTTTACACCCAGAATGCTGCGCTCCATTAATAAACACCAAAAAAGTTACACAAAGTATATATAAATCTAAATCTATGGGTACAATGGCGGTCTTATCGCTGATAACGATATCTTCCAGACATCCCATAATATCCTAATTATTTTAGTTTAGGTAATTATAAATGATGAGATTATTAATGTTAAAAGGTACGATGGGGTTGGCATATCTGGTTAGATAAAATTCCCAAAATAAATAAAGAAAAAAATAAAAAATAATACCTTAGGATGGATCGTAAGGAAGTAACCAAGTACAAAAAACACTGAAAATATCACTCAACGAAAGAATCTTGTAATGATTCTTCCAGTGAATTCACCTTGTAGTTAAATATTAACCTTGAAGAATCAGCCAATATTTCTTAGTATCCTTCGTATTGGTGCGAATACCCTTGGCAACCATATTATAACGTGAGTAGATTTTTATTGTACGTTTATATCGGTCTGCTATGCGAAGACCAACATAACGAAAACCAATTACATATCAAGACCGTTTAATGTTCGTTACCTACAACATATTCACTTGTATTTAGGTATTCGATTTGACGATTTGCGTTAATATTAATAACAGTTCAACCGTTTAAATGTTAAAGCTGTAAATGGCCGTTGTTTATGAGATAATAAAGTTATATAACCTGAAAAGTGTGCAAAAAAGTGATAACTTTTTCACTTGTACATCTTTTGTCTTGCTAAGATAAATTTTTCCCGTCTTTTCATGCATATATCGAGCCATTTCAGAAAGAATATAAAAAGTAACAATTTGCTTTTCTTGCATGAATGAGATGTCGCTTTAAAAATTTAAAAACTAATTTCGCCTCGGTTGCAATTAAAAAGTTTGTCCGGTTGTATCAAAATGTACTATTAAATTATAGAATGGAAACCACGCAAACCGTCGCCTACGATGGTCTTCCTAAATAAAAAGGGTTGATATAGGTGTCTATAGCCAACCACCAAGGACATAGTCGTACATATACTTTTATCTCAAAGAAAAATTTAATTCCATTCGTTCCGCATTTTTTAATAAAAAGTCTCTAAAGTGGTTTAACCCACTTGGTACCAAAAAAAAAAAATATGGCATCGTTTGAACATAACCTTCTCACATTTATCCGACAGTTAATTTCACTTGAAGCCGCTTCAAAAGACGGTAATAAATGGGGTGATATAAACCCCGCTCAAGTTTTAGACGGCTAGGTTAGTAACGATGTTGGGAGTAACGTGTTCGACACAATCACACGAGGCTGCTGACTCTCCTATTCTTAGAAAATTATATTTTATCAGAATCGGGGCGAAATAATGTTATCAATAAAATTATAATATTTAGTGACAGGTCATTGGTTTTTGTTGTAGGTAAGGGTGTGTTTGCTTCGCGCCACATCTTCGCGGCGCCGCACTCTCAGGTGAAATGTCGCGTTTGCGGTAGAGATGAAACGTATATACTGGAACAGGTTTTTGGAATAGGTCTGTGGCTGGACGCGACAAATACTTATTTTGAGCGCACCACATGAACGCGTCTCAAGTATACGTACGTGAGACGAGTAAACTTATACTTCACGGTAGATAAACACGAGTAGCTGTAAAAAATGTGCAGAAAATGCTGTTTACAACAGAAAACCACAAAAAATAGAAAAAAAATAATATACAAACCAAGAAAACCAAAATGTTAATCTTGTAAATATTTTGATTTGAAATTGCCTTTGTGAATAAAAACAATTAAAACCTTCTAAATACGCCAGCTTTTCTTTAAGCCTGTTAAATCGAAAATACTCCATTACTTGATTGTCTCGATAATACCTATAAGTACGAAGACTTACTAGATAAGGAAACATCAAAAAACTCGACACGCCTTAATCCTCGTGGCGTACAAAGACACGCTAGACAAGGAAATGTCAAAATACTCGAGACGCTTAAGTGCTTGCGGACCGAGTTTTTGGGATAAATATTTAGGTGGACGCGTACTTCTAAGACTCAGTACGCATTCTACGCAGTATATCTCACCCCTAGTATCAGCAGCGCACTGCACATAGGAAGTATGCCCGCCTGCCGATATACAGTATTAAAGCAAACGGAACTGCATGCGCGCGAGCTGCGTGCGCACAGGGTGTACGCCATGCAGACCCACTGTGCAAATCCAGTCAAAGTTGCGTTCAAGAAGCGCATTAAAACAATATTGCAATAACTGCACGCGTGCAATGCACGAGCAGCTCGCGTGCGGGTCGCTAGCGACGCATTCGTGGCGCATTCACCAGGTGGGGATACACTCTTTGTTAAATGGGATCAAGAATATAGTTTGTATTTTGTATCGATTTGGAATATACCAAACCGTTTTTATCGCCATAAATGTTAATATGAACTTGGAACACAACCATCGAGCGAAACAGCTTGGGTACATTCAATAAGCGAAGTTTAGCAAACTCATTGATGTCTACTGATCTTATTAACATGCAAAATATATATAACTAGCTTTTCCCGCGGCTTCGCCCCTGTCAACTGACTACTCTACCCTACTCTTCCCTACTCTACCCTAATCTACCCTACTCTACCCTACTCGACCCTACTCTACCCTACTCTACCCTACTCTACCCTACTCTACCCTACTCTACCCTACTCTACCCTACTCTACCCTACTCTACCCTACTCTACCCTACTCTACCCTACTCTACCCTACTCTACCCTACTCTACCCTACCCTACTCTACCCTACTCTGCCCTACCGTACTCTACCCTACTCTACTCTACTCTTCCCTACTCTACACTCTACACTACTCTACCTATAATAAATGAGCACATTTTGTTTTTTTTTTATTTAACGGAAAGAAAATTCTATGTCCTTCTCCTGGTTCTAAGCTACCTTCCCACCAATTTTCAGCCAAATCGGTTCAGCCGTTCTTGAGTTATAAAAAATGTAACTAACACGACTTTATTTTACATACATAGATTACATATAATGAAATTGGAGATGTTTTCGACAGAGTGACGGTGACGTAAAGTGAATGTTAATTACCAGTACGGAAATTGCCCTTAACGAGTCATTTTACTATATTAAATTTATTGAATTATATAAAATTCTAAACCACCACATCTCTGCGTCTTAAGCCGCACGTCGGGAAATGAATCATTTAGAATTTATGACAGACTTCACATCTGACAGTTGACAGTTGGGATTACCTCACTTAGGCAGGGATCATGGATCAGACACTACCCGTTTGAGTTGTGTGTTTAAGTCAGACTGAAATCCGACCCAGACTTAATCGAGAAAGTGCTTAAACTTAGAAATTCTTCTTTACGACCAAATTGATGACAAAGGATTTACTAGAATTTTCCTAATAACAATTTAGTCTCGACCTGTCTGCAATTTTTGCGAAGTTTTAACAATTAGTCTTGTCTTCAAGAGTTCTTAAGAGGATTTTAAATTGGTCTATCTGTAGGTTTAAAACTACTTATTAAAAAACTAGTTTTATCATAGTAGGATTTTTTGGGTGAGAAATCATCAAGTACTCGTATAGACTTTTACCAACTAAAACAACCCAGTAGGTACTCCTTCAGTTGTTAATTGCGTTCCAGGGGCGCGTTGACTCTTTCAAAACATCCCACTGCCCTGAGAGGCATCGAACTTATCTACTTTTCGTACCTACCCACCATCCCACAATTCCAGGTCTGATAATGTCTGTGATTTCGTCACCTTGATATGATTTCTGTGTTAATCAACTAGATGACAGTAGCTTTTAAATACCCTTCACGTCAAAAATTTTAGGATTGAGAGAATAAAATAATATAAATTACGTTCATCTAGTTTTGCAGTTTATTTGTACTAAAAGGCAAAGTCCTAATTTACTCACTGACTCATCAACGCTTAGTCCAAATCCTTGAACCTAGAACACTGAAATTTTAAAAAAATAAGAAAGAGTTTTCTAAAATTCACCTCTAAAAAGGGATGAAACGGGGTCTAGAATTTGTACACCGTTAAATTTTGATCGTTTTGATCCCGTGGAGGGTCAATCCGGTACATAAAACCAATATCGATTTGTAAAGATAAAATTACTTTTATTCTAAAACTCGAATTAATATACGCATGCACGAACTTAATTTCTTTGAGTAAACGAGTTAATGACCTTGTAGGTAGTTGTCGGTCGTTGCGTACTAACTATCTACAGGTCATTGAACTCGCCCAGCGGAGCTTTACTTAAAAAAATAATTTCGTACATGCGTAAATTAATTAGAGTTAAAAAAAAAACTTTATTTTGTAATTTTATCTTTACAAATCGATAGTATTTCATGTACCGAATCGACCCTTCACGGGATTAAAACGAAAAAAAATTGACGGTGTATACAGAATCCTACTATCATGCGAGTGAAGTCGCTGGCATAAGCTAGTTTCACACAAGAATAAATTTTAATAATACTAAGAAAGAACTAAGTTTAAACTAAAAGTCTCAGAACAGAACCTAATTAATAGTTCGGAGAGGTTTCGAAGTACACTGGACTCGTTTATTATGCTTAGGCCACATTAAACAGCTTAAGACTTTCAAGCAGGTATAAAGCTAAGTTTAATATTTAAAAAAGGTGAGCTCGGATAAGTCGTTTTGACACTTTTGACAGTAGAGTAGGGCTGATTTCACCATTCAATATAAAAACTCAGTTCAACTAAACTGAGCTCAGCGTAATCTAGTTTAAAGATCCGTGTCGTAAACATGGGCGACAACAAAAGAATTGAAACTGAGTTTAGGGTAAACTAGGTTTAATTCATAGCGGTGAAACGCAAAATGAAGCTATTATCTCGATTAGGCGCTCAAACTGCGTTTTGTTTTATATAATCGCGATTAGTTTATTGGTGAATTTGGCCCTTAGAGTTGTTGAGTAGAACACTTGTTTCTTCGATTTCTGAGATATCTATGCCTTTTAAATGGTACAGAATGGATTATTTCAACTAAAACTATGTTCTTAAGGCTGAGCACCCACTTAAGACAAGACAGTCTTTAGACAGGCTATTGCTTTACAAAACATATGAAGACTCGCAAACTTGAGACAAAACGTCTCATAGACAAAATTGTCTAATACGAACAAAAACTGTACTGCGACAAGTCTGTCTGATTAACTATCGGCTTCCCTTTGGTATGTATGCGGGCGCGCACATTAAAGACTAACGACGTTCGTCGGCAGTGATGAAATAATATATATTGATGAATAGATATTTATAAAAAAATCGGCCTCGATATATCTGGGAAAAGATATCGATATATCGGTCAAACAAAACAAAATAATAATTTATTTAGTTCATAGATTGAACTATAATAAAAATTATTATTATTACCTATAGTATTTTTTATACAAAATGTGCTTTATTTTAATTTATGAGAATCTTAATTAAACTAAATTATAATATTCTATATTATCATATGTATAATTTTACTTTAGATTAAAATAAAACAGCGTAAGATAGGTGACTCACCTCTAGTGCGTGAACCGCTGAAATTGTGCCTATATGGCACGATTTCACATCGGTCGCTACAATCACACACATTTGGCAACTAACGCTATTTCGCTCACACGACAGCGCCGGCTTTTATCTCTGTCCTTGTCTATCAGTGACTACTGGTAGTGTAGATGTGCGAGTTTAGAGTCTAAGTTTTCTGATTGCGATGTTAGCGCGTAACGCAATAACATAAAATATATCAATGTTTATATGTCAGCATGTCAACGCACGGCCGAAACTAATGGGAGTAGGAATGTGAAATTTTGTACAAGATTTCTTTTAAAGACGCTATCGAGCACTAAGAGAGGATATTCATCTCTCTTAAAACAAAACAGATTCGTTTTAGGTGTGCGCCGTGTCGTAGACAAATAGTTTCGTTTTGGTTCTATGTGAGACAAGTCTGTCTAACGACTGTCTTATTTCAAGTGGGCGCTCAGCCTTTGATAAACAAGTCATTCGGAGGATAACATGAAGTAGGTACCGTCACTCGCAACCTATTTTATCCTCAAAAGCTTCCGTAATATCTTTATTATCTACAATTGATGTTCATTTACAAAACGACAAACCCAAATTATTTTTAAACTAGCGACTCGCCCCAACTTTGCACGGGTTCCCTATTTGATTTTGAAACTTGATGATTCGATTTCTATTATACACATTGGTTGCGCAAATAAGCTGTGGACTGTAGATTTTAAAAAGCGAACTAAGGTTTATTAACAATATGCAGATACTATGCCTGGCATGGGATAAAGGTATTGGGAAAGAGCACTGACCTTTAGACTTCGTGAATGGTTACACGTGGCATCGGCCGATCCTCGTCTTCGCACATTTAAATCACTGCCAGGTCCTGTTTTGCACTACACTGCACCACTGTTGAGTTCTGAATGGTTGGAACACGAAATAGCCAATTTTCTTGTAATTTCGAGCGGGCGTGTTAGCGGTGCGGTCACATTCACTCGATGCACAAAACGTCAATGTCAAATCATTTCTTCAAGAGGTCGTGCGGGAAACGGAAACGGTAGGGATAGGATTGCTAGGCCAAAAAAAATAAATTACAAAAAAACAAAGTCGCGGATCATAGCAAATTGGCGCAACCACACATTAAATTTTGATCGTTTTAATTCCGTGGAGGGTCGATTTGGTACGTGAAACTATCGATTTGTAATTATAAAATAAAAAAATGAATTACTTTTTTTTAAAACTCGAATTAATTTACGCATGTAGAAATTAATTTTTTTAGGTATACGTCAGCTGGGCGAGTCCAATGAACTGTAGGTAGTTAGTACGCAACGAACGACAACTACCTACAAAGTCATTGACTCGTTTACTTAAAGAAATTAATTTCGTACATGCGTATGCGCTATAGGGTTTTTCGCAATAGGATTTTTAGCACTAACCATGCACTAACATTACATCGCACCAATAAAGTAACGATAGAATAAAAATATCGTACTTATAAAAAGTTTTGAAACCAAATAGGGAACCTCTTTGCACAGGTGTTACAAATCTTTGACATTCCTTTTTTTTTCTACTACCTATAATACACATATAGGTATTATACACCTGAACTTTCCTCATTAATCATTCTGCCCTATGGTTAAAAATTAAATTAAATTCGTTCAGTAATTGTAAGCAACATAGAAATCTTAGAAAGGTTTCGGACTAAAGCTATTACATTAATGTTCTGCATTCCAAAATGCATCAATAACAAATATATTCTGCACGAACTGACACACAACACTTCAAAACAAGAAATCATAGCAAGCACTAGTTTATCTATACTTATAATAAATCTGTAGAAGTAAAAAATCTGTACATTGAAAATATCAAAAAAATAAATGGCAGGGGGTGTTACTAGACCGACACCGAACCCAAAAATGTGATTAAAAAAATTTTTGTCTGTCTGTCTGTCTGTCTGTTTGTTCAGGCATCACGCAAAAACTACTGGTTCGATTACGATGAAATTTGGTATAATTATTTTTTAATATCCTGAGCACCACACTGGGTACTTTTTAACCGACTTTGAAAAGGAGGAGGTTCTATGTTCGGCTGTATGTATTTTTTTTTATTTTTTATTTATGTTCACCGATATCTCGGTCAATTGTGGACCGATTTAGAAAATATTTGTTTTGATTGAAAGATTGCACTCCCGAATTGGTCCCATAAAAATATCTTTTTGATCTGATGATGAACTTCTAAGGACTGATTTCATCATTCAATATAAAAACTTAGTTCAACTAAACAGAACTCAGCGTAATCTAGTTTAAAGACCCGTGTCGTAAACATAGGCGACAACAAAATAATTGAAACTGAGTTTAGCGTAAACTAGGTTCATGTCATCGCGGTGAAACGCAAAATGAAGCTATAATCTCGATTACGCGCTCAAACTGCGTTTTTTTTTTCATATAATCGCGATTAGTTTATTGGTGAATTTGGCCCTAAGATATACAACGAAACTCTTCGAAAAATCATAGCAGAACTGTTGTTTTAATACGTTTGTTCACCGATATCTCGGTCAATTGTGGACCAATTTTGAAAATTTTTGTTTTGTTTGAATGATTATACTTCCGAGTTGGTCCCATAGAAATATTGATTTGATCTGATGATGAACTACGAAGATATAGAACGGGATTCTTCAAAAAACCATAGCAGAATTGTTATAACAAGTAAAATTGCTTTGTTTATACATGTAGTCGGTGGCTGACTAAAGGAAGAAGGGAAAGGGATACATAGAACTGATCTGATGATGAAGACAGAAGGTAGGTAAGAGCCGGAACTTTGTAATAAATCAGTGTATCCTAGCCATCGATATATATGTACTACGAGGTCGATGATCCTAGCCGTGTTTAGTATTATTAGACGCGTCATGATGATTTGATGACGGAACCGAATGGCGGAAGGTACCTGTCTATTTAAGTTTTGCTGAGAGGTACTACAACTAAAAAGTGTGAAATAAAAAACTTTTTACAAAAAAAATACAACCGACTTCAAAAAAACACCAAAAAGTGCAAATTATCTTTAATTTCGGAAGTCGGTGTTAAATAATGAAGAAACCAAACTATTATAGAAACACCGACTTCCGAAATAAAAGATAATTTGCACTTTTAGGTGTTTTTTTGAAGTCAATTGTATTTTTTTTTTTGTAAAAAGTTTTTTTATCCCGGAAAAATATATATAATAAAAAACAAACTTAATTTTGCGGTTCGATCCCTAGATCCGATTACTGTACCAACCGCAAATAATAAGTTTGTCGTAAGTTACGTCACCCGCAGTGGAGTTCACTAAGGGGCGCTGCACACGGCTAAGATACTATAATATTTTATCTTATGATACAATATCGCTCGCCATACAATTCAATGGACTATCACACACTACGAAGAGTTTTTAGGGATTTTGCCTGGTTGCGCAAATAAGCTGTGGACTGTAGATTTTAAAAAAGCGATCTAAGGTTTATTAACAATATGCAGATACTATGCCTGGCATGGGATAAAGGTATTGGGAAAGAGCACTGACCTTTAGACTTCGAAGGTTCCACGTGGCACCGCCGGCGATTTTCGACTTCGCACATTTAAATCACTGCCAGGTCCTGTTTTGCACTACACGGCACCACTGTTGTTGAGTTTGAATGGTTGGATCACGAAAATAGTCAATTTTCTTGTAATTTCGAGCGGGCGCGGTTAGCGGTGCGGTCACATTCACAATGCACAAAAACGTCAATGTCAAATCATTTCTTGCGGTCGTGCGGGGAAATAAACGGAAGGGATAGGATTGCTAGGCCAAAAAAATAAATTACAAAAAACAAAATCGCGGAACATAGCAAATTGGCGCAACCATTCCCCCCGGGTTTGAAGGGTTACCTTCAAAGAAAAGAAAAAAAAACAAAAGCGAAACTAAACCCTATTACTAATCTAAACTATCAATACTAGGTAGCGAAACAACTTATAACTAACTATGCCACTACTACTGATTAGGCAGAGGGCAGAGGCGAATAACCGGACGCAGGCACGATCCAGTTGCGGTTTTAACCTTTACGACTCGCGTTATTCCGTTCGAACCCGGAAAAACTTCTTCCACTACACCAAGAGGCCAGTGCAGAGGAGGCGCACTCTCAGTCTTCAGTATCACCACAGTACCGACTGTGACTGGATCTGAAGGAGTGTTCCACTTTTGACGCGACTGCAGCGTATGCAGATAATCTGTCCTCCATCGCTTCCAAAAGGACTGAACTAAGCTATCTAGCAGAGCGTGACGCGGGTGGAGCTGCAGTTTGTCAGTCTCGACATCTAAAGCGGGCAAATATTTAAGAGGAGTCGTCGTCAAGAAGTGAGCCGGCGTCAACGCTAGTGGCTCCGATGGATCACTAGACAAAGTCCGACACAACGGACGCGTATTCATCAACGCCTCTACCTGAGCGAGTACGGTGCTCAACTCCTCGTACGAGAGAATCTGTTCGCCTATGACCCGAAACAGGTGCGACTTAAGGCTTTTAATATTCGCCTCCCAATTGCCACCAAAATGACTAGCCGCTGGCGTATTAAAACACCAATCAATGCGATTCTCAGCTAAGACATGGGCGAATTCACTTTGGTAGTACTTGGAGCGTAAGAATGTATGTAATTCCGAAATATTGCGTCGCGCTCCAACATAATTTGTGCCGTTGTCAGAGTATAAGCGCTTAACGGGACCACGGCGAGATAAAAATCGTTTAAATGCAGACATAAAACCCTGCGTACTCAAATCACTGGTTAACTCTATGTGAACCGCACGAGTTGTCATACAAACGAATAGGCAAATGTATGCCTTTGTGGAACGTATACCACGACCACGGGCAATAGTGACTTTAAACGGTCCAGCATAGTCCGTCCCAGTATGTATGAAAGGTTTCACCGTCTGTACAACACGACAAGAACGATGGTCGGCCATTTCCGGCGCGTTGAAACGCGGGCGGAGCTTAAAGCAGGGCACACATCTGTGCACTCTAGCGCGTATCAAATTGCGAGCGGAAAGTATCCAGTACTTCTGTCGAAGAATGGACATTAATAAATCGGGACCAGCGTGACAATTCACCTTATGGTGATAGTCCACCAACAAATCCAAAACGTGATCCCTGCGTGGTAGAACTACTGGATGCATTTGTTCAAACTCTAACTTAGCATTTCGCAGACGGCCACCGACACGAATGAGTCCGTCTTGCAAAAATGGTTTCAAATGTTGAAGTGCGGGACTACAAGGTTTATGTGATTCTAAACTACGAAATTCTTTTGAAAAATAAAATTTCTGCAACTCTCGAAGTACAACTGATTCAGCTCTATCCAAATCAGCTGCGATTATAGAACCACGCGATGGTAATAATCTCAAAAATCTTAGGACATAAACTACACAGCGTAATAGTCTCGACCAAGACGAGACTCGATTAGACAACAACAAAACAACCGACTCTTCACGCGGAACTGATACTACAAGCGTATGTTTCTTCTCCTCGGGTGGCTCTGAAACAGTAGCGGGGTTAAACGGAGCATTTGGCCACTCGTTAGGAGTGGTATGAAGCCAGGGAGGGCCACAAAACCAAAGCGGATGATTTAAAATTTGCGCAGGAAGCAAACCACGTGAGAGACAATCAGCTGGGTTTTCTGTTCCAGCGACATGGAATATATTTTCCTCTGCGGAGGCACGGGAGCCACCGAGCGAAAAAATATCACCCTTGAAAGGGAGCGCGACAACACAACGACCATCTTTATCACGAGCAGTCGTGCGGGTATAAATCTCCTCAGTGACCTGATCCTCAGGGCTGAGAATAGGCGGGACATTGACCTCTTCAATCTCCCAGAACTTGCGGATGGTAGACTCAAGCGGCGGCTCGACGGTGCAACAGTGCGACACAGTCGAGTAACTATTTAAATAAGCGGGTGCGGAACCAACTATAACAAACCCGAGAACTGTTTCCAGTGCGTGCGGAGCGGGGTACATCGGAAGACCTTGAATTTTACGTGATAACTGGAGATGCGGGAGAATCGAAGCACCGATCAATAGATCGATATCTCCAGGGAAAGCGTAATTTCCGTCGGCTAACTGCAGGTTCTTAAACTCCGTCAGCATGGACGTGTCAACCGGTACCGTGGGCAACCGTTCCGTAATCTTATCTGCGACTAGCGAATCCATTTCAAACGAAATATTACGATTAAAACGTGAACTAAATATTATTTTAATGGAACCGTGAATGGTTGCCTTTAAACCTCCAAAACCTCTCACTTCTGAGCGGGATGACCAATTATTAAAACTAAAACCAAGGCGTTGACAACAATCCCGAGTAATAAAATTACTCTGGGAAGCGCCATCTAGTAGCGCTCGAACGGTGCGCGGTTTGCCAAAGGCATCTACAATGACAACTTGCGCGGTCGCAAGTAAAACGGTAGTGATTTGAGTACCAGCGGCGGAAAGCGAACACAATGTTATGTCGTTTGCACTTGCAGCAGGCCGCGCGTCACAAGCGTCGCGCGTCCGCGCAGGCCGCGGCCGCGATGGCAGCTTACTACTCTCAAAATGTAAGAAGGTATGATGTCTAGCTGGACATTTACGACAGCTAACACCACTTTTACATGACGTAACCAGATGTTTGTCACTTAGACAATTAAAACACAAATTATTAGTGCGGACAAACTTGTAACGATCACTAGGCGATAATCTCTGAAATCCCGAACACTTGTACAGCTGTGTATGGCTACCCTTACACAGAGAACAGTCAGGTGTTGAGGCGGTATTAACTAGCGTATGTGCAGTCTTGACTGACTTCGATGACGCGTCCATACGGCGATCGGAACCTGTCCTATTCGTGACTTCATGACGTGCCGACGTGCGCTGCAACACCTTAATATGGTCGCGAATAAAAGATTCTAAATCTTCGAACTTAGGTATTTCTTTGCCGCGCTGAGTCGTTTCAAACAGACGAACAGTTTCAGGATCTAATTTATTTAAACCGATATACAAAAACAAAAAGTCACAGAGGTCATTGACCTTTAGGTTCTTTACTGCACGAACAGATGATGCGAAAATATTTAAAAACTTCTCTAAATTATGATCGTTACAAACGGAAAAACTTTTCAAATCGAATAATTGATCTAAATATGCGGTGGCTACTAATCGCTTATCTTCGTATTTTGTTTTTAAAGTGTTCAAAACTAAATTGTAATTTTCAGCGCTAAACGTAATTCCAGCACAGACAGCCTTTGCCTTACCGGTCAATTTTTCTACGAGATAATGCAATCTCTCGTGATCTGTCAGCGATGTGTTCCTATGTATTATATTTTCGAAACTATCTATAAATAAATTCCAATTTCGAATGTCACCATTAAATTCAGGTATTTGAATTGGCGGCAATCGTGGGCGTTCGCGAGGAGGGTTGGATAAACCACTCGCGGGGGGGGGAGTCTCTAAACTCCTAGCAATACGTTTGATACGACAATACAAGTCATCAAAGGACGACAATGCCTGATAACTCACACAGTAATCAGGATTTAACTCCAACTCTAAAATGTTTATATTATTAATTGTAGATTCAAAGTCCGCGCGCAAACTATCTAAAGTTTCCAACGAACACAAGAAAGCATCTCTAATCGCCAGATCCGAGATTTGCAAAGATTTATCACAAATTGATTGAACACGTGAAAACTGTGAGTCCCTTTTAGCGTATAAAAGCTTTAACTGAACCTTTAAATCAGTACTAACCTTGGTTCCCTTAAGAGACATCTTGTTTTGATATATTCACACTATACACTCAAACAAACACTTAACGAATTATTAAGTAAACGATAATTATCAGATAACAATATGGTTATATTGTAAACAACAAAGTGAACGGCGAACGAACGGAATAACATATGCGTATATAATCTATGGTTTATCCGTTTCCTACAAATATTCACTCAACAATGAACGGGTATTTTTGAAATGCGTCTACCTACATGCAATTTGTAGGATGGTCGAATGAATTTTGTCAAGAAAAAGTATGCGATCGATTTATATCTACGCTGATATTTACGTAGCTAACTATAATTATGCGGTGCGGTTGACGGCGTAGGTACCGTAATTATCAACGACTCTTTAACTATACGAGCGAAATAACGTATAGTTGCCTAAATGCCTAGATGCGGGTTTTCTACTATTATATCTAGGTAAATAGGCGCGTTGCGTTTATTCCCTATGGAACAAATACTATATTGCGAAATTACAAGAAAATGATTCACGATCCTGCTCGTATGGACCAAAAAGTAATGGTTGCGCAAATAAGCTGTGGACTGTAGATTTTAAAAAAGCGATCTAAGGTTTATTAACAATATGCAGATACTATGCCTGGCATGGGATAAAGGTATTGGGAAAGAGCACTGACCTTTAGACTTCGAAGGTTCCACGTGGCACCGCCGGCCACGAAGCCGCGCGAAGCTGAACGAGGGGGCTGCGCTCGTGTTCGCAGATGAGCTGAAAATGACGCTTGACAAATATCTCTTCGGGATCTGCCCGCCAAGCTTTAAGTTGCCGCTGAAGGGCAAGAACATCACCACCGTGCCCTGCGACCTGGACACTGATCAGCAGGACTTGGCTGGCAGACTGGCCACCCTAGCGCTGCGCGCGCACACCGCCGCGCGGTCTGACTGCGCTCGCCTCGGCGGCGCTCTCGCCAACACGCTCGGTGAACTCGCGCGCACTGCCGCCAACAGGCAGCTCTTAGCTGCAGCAGCAAGCAATGAACAGAAGAAACGAAAGCTGTCCAAAAGCCAGAAGATGAAGATCCAAGCGAAGCAGAGGACAGCGCTCGCCGTCAAGAAGAAGGCGGCCGCCGTCGCAGCAGCTGCAGCTGCTAAGATGACCACTTAATTTTATATAAATTATGTATGTCATTCCCAATAAGTTGTGTAATTTATGTCGAGCTTCTATACTGTCGAAAGTTACTATTAATCCTACATAATTATTATTATGTAAAAACTGTGTATCCATGAGATTTGTCATCGATAAAGTTTTTCTCCCATATTTCACCTTTTAACCAACTTCAAAAAAAGGAGGTTCTATGTACGGCTGTTACATTTTTTTTAATTATGGATGTTCATCGATTTCTCGGTCAATTGTGGACCGGTTTTGAAATTTTCTTTTTTTGATTGAAAGATTATACTTCCAAGTTGGTCCCTTAGAAATATTTTTATGATCTGATGCTGAACTTCGAAGATATGGAACGGAACTCTTCATAGGATCACAGCAGACCTGTCGTCCTCCTGAAAGTACGTAGGTAAACAAGTGTGTGCGCAAATACAGATCCACTCTCTGGCATCTGTATGACAATCTGTCATGTACCGGGATGAGATAAGATGAGATTTTTTGACAATTCAAAAGTGCCTGTAATTGGTCTATTTGAAATAAACTATTCTGATTCTGATTCTGATTCTCATCAAGCGTAATCTATCGAACAATTCGCCTTGTTCAGTAGATAGTCTAAAATCATTATATGTAATAATTTCACTTTCGTACAACTGACCTATGTATGAGGGAAAGATGAGAAACGAAATATTTTTAATAAGACTTCTCTGCAAATAAATATATTATGTAATTCTATTCTAATCTTAATATTACTAGAAATCGGTGCTAGAATGAAGTTTATTTAGATAATATAATAATAAATATATATAAAAAAAAAATACTAAACACTGTAAATGTGAGAACATATTGCACAAAATTAACTTGATGATGTAATTATATGTACTTACTAAGTATTATAATGTTAAGTTATTTATTATAATGTAATGATTACTTACGTAATTTGTAATTATTTGCAAATAAAAACATATTTTTACATAAAAAAAAAAAAAAAAAAAAAAAAAAAAAAAGCGATCTAAGGTTTATTAACAATATGCAGATACTATGCCTGGCATGGGATAAAGGTATTGGGAAAGAGCACTGACCTTTAGACTTCGAAGGTTCCACGTGGCACCGCCGGCGATTTTCGACTTCGCACATTTAAATCACTGCCAGGTCCTGTTTTGCACTACACGGCACCACTGTTGTTGAGTTTGAATGGTTGGATCACGAAAATAGTCAATTTTCTTGTAATTTCGAGCGGGCGCGGTTAGCGGTGCGGTCACATTCACAATGCACAAAAACGTCAATGTCAAATCATTTCTTGCGGTCGTGCGGGGAAATAAACGGAAGGGATAGGATTGCTAGGCCAAAAAAATAAATTACAAAAAACAAAATCGCGGAACATAGCAAATTGGCGCAACCATTGCCTATTTATTGAGTTTAGATTAATTATCAGAAATAGGTTTATTTAGGTTGGTAGGTATTTTATTTTTTTGTTATTGAGTTTATTTTTATTTTTTAACTTTGACTTTAACTTTATATAGCTATTGGTTTTCTATTGTAATTAACCACAAAGGGCCCGCACCGGGACATAAGTATTAATACCGGTATGCTCGATAGATAACGTTCTACACAAATAGCACTTTACACAAAAAACTCATTGATAAGTTTCGTCGTCCACGCGAACGAAGTCGCGGGCACCACTAGTACAAAATAAAAAAAAAATCACTGCGCGTAGCCTAAACAATTAACAAAGCTTAACAATGCAAGTTAATGCTCTGGCTGCTAGATCATCGGGTTCTGGAAATATTATTTATACAAGACTCAGAAAGAATAGCATTTGAAAACTTATAGAATGCGATTCCCTAAAGAACAGTGAGCGTGATCAACGGACGACGAAACAAATGCCCAGACTTAGCCCAAAAAAAAATGGAATAGCTAAATGCCAGGGACAGATTGCTGTGGTAATTAAGAGAAAAAAAAAAGTTTTATTTTTTATTTTATCGCGCATAGACAGACAGTCGTGTTGGAATATTTTGTTTTATAATATCTATAAGGAAGAAGGTACATACTCGTACTTACACGTGCTACGAAATGAATGAGGTACACAAGCTCGGTCGTTCCACCGAATTTGATTAACGCGACAGAAGATTGAAGAATACAGTACCTTTCATTACGCTCCACATATTATGACGTTTTGATAGATTGAAGGCACAATCTCTCCCATTTTCAACCTTAAAAACAAGAACAGATTATGTCAATAAGTCTACGTTTGTTTCATGTGAAAAAATATTATCATTTTCGAATGAAACAAAGGTATTACCTATAAACGTCTCGGTTATTCATACTCAAGAAAATGAAGACGTAGAAATGATATTCTCTCTGTGATTAGATATTTTCTCTTATATTAATCATTGGTAGAATTATATAGGGTGACCCTAACACACGTATTTATAGGGAGTAAGTAATTACTTGTTGCTAAGTAATTTCTTATAAAGTTATTACTTGAGGTTGGGTTTACCATGAAAAGTTTCAATGTTAAACTATAACATACAAATTGTTGCTTAAGTAGTTACTTTTACTCATGTTTTACTTGTTTATATATACGGGTGATAGTGTATTGTTCTCTATGTAACTGGTGCCGGTTCTCCAAGGCGTTGCTTGAGACTGACCATCGATTTTCGGTTCGAATTTGGGGGTGGTACTCATATCTCTGAGTATGTTTACGATATTTGTTACCTTAGGTATACCTACCTGTTAAAACAATTATGTGTTAATTAAATAAATAATAAAATGTAGTGCATAACTATTTATGTACAAAACATCACCTTATCTATTATTTCTAGAAGGGTTAGGCAGACATTTCACCAGTAAAAGTCTACGTTACACAGGGTGAGTCAATGTATTGGGCACAAATCTAGGCCTACCCTAAGTCTGGATTCTAAAGAATTTTAGGTGGTTAAACCTAATAACACTTTGAACGATCCGGGTACAGAACCTTGGATCTCATGCTCAACAGCCAGACTCGTGAATATAGCATAATCTCAAAAATATACAACATAAATACAACAAAATTCATTTAAGTACCACCAGAAGTAAAGTAATTTGAAACATTCAATTTTCGAGGCACAGGTAAGTTTGCGGTTACTTGGCTCCAAGTTTGCGTGTTAGTACCTACATATAAGTAAAGGGTTAATGTAAGATTCGGGTTTGACATAAGATTAGGAGTCGTAACAACAGTAATTAGGTTAGTGAATCTGTGCGAGATTCTCTGTTACAACCTCGGTAACTTATTACGGAAATCATTCTCAAAACTTTATTGTATTATACCTACTCAAACACCTCTCTGGAAAATCGTTAAATTTTGATCGTTTTAATCCCGTGGAGGGTCGATCCGGAACATTGAACACTATCGATTTGTAAAGATAAAATAAAAAAATAAAGTACTTTTTTTTCTAAAACTCAAATTAATATACGCATGTACGAAATTAATTTCTTTAAGGAAATGAGTCAATGAACTTGCAGGTAGTTGTCGGTCGTTGCGTACTGACTAACTACAGGTCATTGGACTCGCCTCGCTGACGTCTACTTAAATTAATTTCGTACATGCGGATACTAATTTGAGTTTTAGAAAAAAAGTACTTTTTTTATCTTTACAAATCGATAGTGTTTTATGTACCGGATCGACCCTCCACGAGATTAAAACGATCAAAATTTAACGGTGTTAAAACAGCGGATTCGGTTTCATGAAATACCTTTTGTAATTAAAGTTATCCTGTTCGCGAGAGTGTGTGAGTCAAATTCTCGGAGCAAGCTAACGAGGAATCTGGTAAATTAATTTCCTGACATTTCCTTTTCATATACTGTACAGATACGAAGTTTATTGGGTCCGGTAGTTGATAGGATCAAGAAATACATTTACAGTGTTTACTTGTCAACAATGGGTGAACTAATGATTTAATTTGACTGGCCTGTTGGTCTAGTGGTTAGTGGCCCTGACGGCTATGCCGGAGGTCGTGGGTTCGATTCCCACCCAGGACAAATGTTTGTGTGATGAGCACGATCATTTGTTCTGTGTCTGGGTGTTATTTATCTATAATATGTATGTATTTAGAAATATATAAGTATGTTTATCAGCTGTCTGGTACCCATAACACAAGCTCTGCTTAGCTTGGGACTAGACGGTGTTGTGTGATAGTTGTGGAAATATTATATTATATTATTATTATTATGTTGTTTTTGAAAAGTTGTTTTCTACTCGGGTTTTTCCCGGTGGTTTTTCCTTGCTCCCGCTCTGAGACCCTCAGAGAAAAGGAGTTTCGGATCCCCTGTTAGTTAGTAACAAATACTGTATCCCCCAGTACTTTGCTTAAAATGGTAACTGTATGAATCGCTGCTTGCTTTTGTATTATATGGATGTTTATGCCTGAATCTAATTTATCACAATATCTATGTATGCTTTTTGCTACTATTCCTGTCGCTCCTATTACTATCGGTATGACTTCTGTAGGTATGTTCCACAACCGCGTTATCTCAGTTTTAAGCAGATGATATTTGCTTAACTTCTCAATCTCTTTAGGTCCTATGTTATAATCTGATGGTACTGTAATATCTATTAAATATGTTTTATTTTCTGTTTTATTTACATATATTATATCCGGTCTATTATGAGTTACTGTGACATCTGTCTGAACTGGGATCTCCCACATTAACTTTGCTGTATCGTTTTCTTTTATTTGTGGCTGTGTTAGTTTTTCTTGCCACCAGAGGCTAGCCACTTCAAATTTATGTTTTTTAGCTAATGTCCAGAAAATATACTGTACAATGTTATTGTGACGTTTGGTATAGTAAGTGCCGGCTAACTTCTCACACCCAGAGATGATATGTTGTGTGGTCTCATCTTTCGCCAGACATAGCCGACATTTGCCGTCAATAGGCCTCTTCAAGATATCTCTTTCGAACTGTTTAGTCATGATAGCTTGATCTTGTATTGCAAAAATTGAAGACTCTAATGTTGATGATATCGGTTGTTTTTTAAGCCAGTTAAAAGAGTATTTCCTATCTATATTTTCTTTTTCTAAAACTGCTTTACAAAACTGCCCATGTAGCGGCTTGGCCTTCCATTTTTCTATCGCTTTTTGTATAGTTGCCGCTTTTATTTCTTTATCTGTGTACCTATTGCTTTGCGCTAATCCTATCTCTAGTGTATTCGTTCTAAATTCTTTATATATTGAGTATTTATCTTTATCTCTATCATGCCTAACTATCACTTTAAGTATATCATCTTGCTCATTATCTAAGTATTGCTTATATTTTATTATTTGTGTTTTATATAATGATTCTATATTTGTTAGGCCTCTTCCACCTTCTTCTATCGGTAGATATAATCTAATTATATCTGCTTTTTGTTTCTGTGCTTTGTTAATTGCTAAAAGTTTCCTAGTTTTAACATCTATATTCTTTAAATCGCTATTTTTGTAGTTAATTACACCAAACGAGTAAAGTAGAACCGGCACCGCATATGTATTTATTGCTTTTATTTGATTCCTAGCATTTAATTGTGTAGTTACTATTGATTTTATACGTTTAAAGTATTCTTTTTTTAGTTGTTCTCTTATTTTGTTATGATCTATTTTGCCAGCCTCATTAATACCTAAATATTTATACGCCTCGTCTTTTTTCAGATGTTCGAACTTCAATCCGCTTAGTAGTGTATGTCCGTCTCCATGCTGTTCACTTACTCTACCGGCTGTTATATGTAGAACATTGCATTTATTTAATCCAAACTGCATTCCTATGTCTCGCGTAAATATCTCGGTACTATCTAACAAAATTTTTAAACTATTTTTATTATTTGCATAAACCTTGAGATCGTCCATATATATTAGGTGATTGACAGATAAATTACTCTTGAGTTTATAACCTTTTAATATATATTTGTTAAGTAAAGTTGAAATTGGGTTTATACCTAAACAAAAAAGTAACGGCGATAATGAATCTCCTTGGAATATTCCTCGGCGAATAACTATGGGATCAGTGGTTACACAAGCGTTCGCGCCACGAGCCGTCATGATGACATTCCATGTAGGCATGACCATCTCCAGAAAGCCTACGATAGCACTCGAACACTTGTACAACCTTAACACCTGGAGAAGCCATTCGTGCGAGATGCTATCAAAGGCCTTCCGATAGTCTACCCATCCCATACTTAAGTTTTTCTGGCACTGATGTGCGTCTTCTAGTATGGCTTTGTTAATCATAAGGTGGTCTTTGCAACCCCTGGCGCGTCGCCTGCATCCTCTCTGTTCTGGAGCGATAATGTCGTTAACTTCACAATGTTTGTATAGTTCGTTTGATAACACGGACGTCAAAAGTTTATACATAGTCGGTAAGCATGCTATTGGACGCCAGTTTTGTGGTTCTTTAGTGTCTCCACCTTTGGGAATCAGAATTACTTGTCCAGTTGTAAACCAATTTTCAACAGACTCTGTTTTGTTAAGAATTCTATTGAATAGTTTTGCTAAAGGTTCATGTGTACTTGTGAGATATTTTAAATAGTAATTTTGTATTTTATCTATTCCAGGTGTCTTCCAATTGTGTGTTTTCCTTAAAGCTTCCTGAACCATCTCTATATCTATCTCTTCAAACCTATGCTCTTGTATGTTTTCTGCCTCATTTCGAATCTCTGGGATCCATGCCGCATCTTTATTATATGCGACAGGTTGCGACAGTATCGACGACCAGAAATGTTGGATCGTGTCCTTGTTAGGGATTTCTGTCGGAGCTTGTTGTTGACAGTTATTAAGAGACCTATAAAAAGAATGCTGATTTTCGCTAAATCTTTGGTTTTGGAGCTTTCTATTATTCATATCGTCGTACCTTTTTATCCTACCTGCGAATGCTTTTACTTTTTGATTTAATATTTCTACCGTATTATCGAGATCTTGCTCGGTGAAAATGTTATATTTATGGAATAGATTATCTCTAATATGTATCATTCTTCTAGTGTTAACTCCTCTTTTTATTTCTAATAGTCTACCTAACTCTTTTCTAATGCCTTCAATTTTATTCTTTATTCTCAACTTCCAAGGTGGTTCTTTTTTAGGTTTTATTGTGGACGACGGAGTATATGGTTTTTGCCCATTAGCTATTATCAGGGTCTTGGCTGCCGCGTATACTATGTCGTTTATTTCGCGGAGAGTATTATTAGTTATAAGTAGTGTTTTTATGTAATTATTTATCAATTTGAAATTAATTATAAATTGTTTGTTAAATTTCGGTTTTGGCAAAAATTTTCTATCAGTAATCAAAATTTCTTTTGTTTCTGCTAGAGTTTGAAGGAACTGAAGAATGACAGGGTCTAGGTTATCATCTACTTCTACATGTTGCGATAGCAAATCAGAATCAAGAGCCGCTTGTGGTATTGTGAGCATATCATGAGATATTGTTGTGCTAGGATTTTCGATGTTCAAATATAAGTTAGGTGTGATAATTAAAGTTGGTATTTGTTGATTTGTTACTACAGTATCATTGCTAATATCCAAGTTTGTATTAGTGTTTGTCTGTACTAAGGACTGTTCGGCTTTTAATTTAATTTCATCTAAAAGTTGAGTGGATATGAATTTACGGGTTATAACACTACGAGCTTGATTTGAAAGGGTGTTTCCGGTGAATCTACTTACTTTAGGATTGTGTTGGTTTCTATCTTTAAATAATTTCTCAAATCTTTTTATGTAACCTGGACCTTCAGCTTTTGCTCTGTAGTAACAGAACATTAATTCGTGTAACTCCTCTTGTGACCACTTTCTTCTTGAATCACCATTGTGTGAACTTGTCGTGGTCGCATCCGACGCACCGGCAGGACTCGTAGGACCATTTGTGTCCCCGTCCCGCAAGGTATCGTCGGTATAACTGATAATTTCGGCTGTGACCTCTTCGGTTTCCCCGACTCTCGCCCGCCTGCTCAGCGAAGAGCCACTGACGGTCCGCATGCTGTCACGTCCAGCGTCAGCTCCAGACATGCCCCGGCGATCGCCCCCGGGCAGCGGCATTAAACGTATATTTTCATTACTATTCTCCATATTGTTTGGGGTTTGCCAGAGCCCCGTTGGTCACCTGCTTAGAAACTTTGTTGCAGGTGTCCGCCTCTCACGTGAGCTAAGATGTTATACTCGGACGTGGGGTTGGCCTTCTGAGAGGCTTATTATTATATTATATTATATTAATATATTAAATATTATATTATATTAATTAATTTTATCGAAGCTCTTTTATGAAATAACATCAAAAGCCCTTACAACCTTTATTCGTCGTTTACAGTTGGCAAAATCAAGGACAATGCCTTGGCCCACATCAAATGCCCGGCCATGTTTCGATTTCTCCTTGAAAAGGTTGCCATTTACTTTTTTCTTGATGTCCCTTGATTTTTTTTTTACTCTTTTACCTTCGCACAATTTTTTTTCTTTTTTTAGCCAATGTTGAATTTAGAAAGTATTTAGTTTTTGTTACTGTAGATTTCAGTCATTTTGTTTTTCGTTATAGTGCGAATATAATACATTCTAATATGTTTGCAGTATTTAGTAGCAAATGTATCGAGTTAGGCTTTTGAGTACGCGTCGCTGAGGTAGTTTAAATAATAACTTAACTTTAAATAATAATCGATTCGTAACATACATTGAACACACTAATTAAATAGGTTCCCTGGCTCCCAAACTAGGCTTATTGGGGAGTCAGTTCCTCCAGAAATACGTATTCACAATAGGTAATTACTATGATTAGAAAAATTACTTAGGAATGACAGATGACTACATGGTTGGTTGCATTCATAGCAGTGTGGGTTTGCGTATACGTATCATATGTGGTGGTGTGTGTGTGATGGTGCAGGGGCATGTGTAATTGTGTATATGTAAGTGTGTACGTATGCTTATTCTGTCTGTTGTGAGTGAGGATGTGTATGTACCAGTGCTGTTCAGAATGGAATATGTTTTTATTAGATTTTCTACATCAGTGTAGTCCGTTGACTTTAACCAATTGAATAAAATAATCTTAAATTTATTGTTATTTCATTTGGTTTCTTTACTATTTTACTGAATTTTAATCAATTTATTTGGGGCTAGAAAAGTGGAGTGTCTTTTGACAAAATAATGCTGTTCTAGTGCGTGGGACAAGGCATGTTTATAAGCGTTTCTGTAATTTGGGCAGGTTAGGGACAACTTGTTTGTAGTATCTTCGCAAACATCTTTTTTACTCCAATCATTTCATACACTGAGGATGTGGGATATCGGTAAAGCAGGCACTTTAACAAGTAAAATGTGATAGCCCATGATAAAATTCATGCCAAGAAATATGCTCATTTAGTTGTGTCGATACCTAATTGGCGTCTATTTTTTTTTTGATAAGTGTAATGTACCGACTCTGACACAATATTTTGAACTAAAACATCAATAGTAAATTTTGATACAAGTGCAGAAAGTTTGTGATTGCCACCGAGGCAGAATTCTCACGAGCCGAAGGCGAGTATGTTATGGAGCCGAGGGCTGTAGTGACAAATTTGCACGTGTATCAAACGACGTTATTCAATACACTTAGGAAGAAATACTTTCTCTGAAAATTACAACGTATTTTTGTTCATCTTGTACTGAAGAAAATTGTTCAAAGTTGCCAAACATTTTAGTTTTGATTTAAATGGCAGCAGGCAATTACAAGTAATTTTTTACCTTAATCGCAATATCTGGCGGCGGCGGCGTAGCATCTAAAGAATTCCCTTCAAATCATCATCATCATCATTTCAGCCCAAAGACGTCCACTGTTAAGAGTCTTTGGGATAGCCATAGGCCTCCCCCAAATGTCGATACATTGAACGGTCCTTTGCGTCTTGCATCCTTCGTAGTCCCGCAGCCTTTACCTTGTAGGATCTTTTAAACCACTGCTCACATACAATTGACGAGTGGGGAAAGGCCCACTTAAGAGAATAATGGAGAATATGTCATTAATTTTCGTCTAAAAATAATGTCTATTACAGATTCAACCTACTTTTAAAGTTTCCAACTGGAACAACTCATCCAGTTTCTATTTCAGACACGACAAAAGAGGTTTTAAGTTAAAGAGTATAGCGGGTTCAACTACATATAAAATGAAATGAAAAAAGTTAGCGGGAACTGCACAGTGCACACAAGTGTTTGCATATAACCGCTGGGAGAGTCCGGAGTGTGTACTCTTTGACTTCACAGAGTAACTTAGCCCTCTTGAGACTGCAGTCTCACTCAGTGCCATGTTCTATTATACTCGCGACGAACAAATAAGTCCGATCTACTCTTTTATGTCAGAGATCACGGTATATATATGTAAGTATATTTTGTCAACTGGAAGTACCCTACGAATGAATTTTAATTCCCTTTTCAGTGTCAAAAATATACGTTATTTACGACATGTGAAGTGTGTTTTTTTTACAGCTTTAAGGGACCACAGAACTGAGTATATAATAATTTCAACTCGATACCTCCACTTGTTCCTGAGATAAAGGGTCTTGACAGACAGACAGACAGACGGACAACAAAGTGACGCTATAAGGGTTCCGTTTTTTTTTATTTTGAGGTACGGAACCCTAAAAAAGAATCAACTTTTCTTGGAAGATATGTAGTTCTACTCTTCTGTGAATAGCGTATAGGTTTCTAGTAGACATAGAATGTGCAAAACCAATGGAAATTCGGCGCTTGCGTTCCTGTTGATATTTTTAAATCGTATATCGCTTGAAAAAATATCTTATTAATGTAGGCTGGTGAGACAAATATACTATCAAACGATGTTAATTTAGAAATGGTATTGAAAACAAAAATGTTCTTTTAAGTCACTTGAAAATTAGGACGGCTACCGCTGATCTGAAAAGCGGTTTCAATTTTACATAATCTACATAATAATAGTAGATTATGTGACTAGGGGATAAAGCTGTGTCTTTTAGTCGCAGGCGGCATCTTGAATTCTGATCAAAACGAAGGTTACTATATTTTAATCCCGAACATCAGTAAGGGATTTATATAATTAAATCCCGAGCAATACAAGGGCATTAATGTTGAAACCTGAGTGATGTGAGGAGTTCAAGCCGCCCAAGACAAAGACAGTTTAACCCCGTGTTGGATGCTCTACTTTTTACACCATCTGTGAGATAATTAAAAGACAATTTATGAAAGAAACCATATTTTAGAGAATTATAAGTAATATTTACAAGCTAATCTTCTAAAACTTGACATTCAATAAATTCAGTAATCAAAAATTCTATACTTTTCATTTTCTATAACGCTCCCACTCATTCATTACTTGTTTTAGAGACTCGTCAGTAATCGTGAGCTGCTAAAGATGAGACAGAATAAAATTTTATTTTACAGGTTCTTATAAAACAGCATAGCAGTCCCTTATTAGTCACAAATAAATAAGAAGCGCAGCATTACGAACATTTGCATACCCGTGCTGTGCCATACAAAGAAGAAGAAAGAAAGAAAAACAGTTTATATAAACGGAATGACGCAACTAATAACTAGACATAAACTTAATCATTAAATAGGAAAGATATGCGTCACATCCGTGCAAAACGGCCGAATGCTCAGCATAAAGCTGTACCCTTATGCACAATGCGATGAGCAAACAATGCTGGTTTTCGGCGTTGCTACATTATAACGGTGTCTGCTAGACGACAACAGGCATTTCTCGCTATTTGCTTATACACGGTTAAATTTTGGTCGTTTTAATCCCGCGGAGGGTCGATTCAGTACATGAAATACTATCGATTTGGAAATAGAAAATTTAAAAATCTTCTTCTTCTTCCTGCCCTTGTCCCATATTACTTGGGGTCGGCGCAACACGTTTTTTTCTTCCACTCTATCCTATCAGCCGTCACACTATCACTAACTTCCTTTTCTTTCATATCACTCCTCACACAATCCATCCATCTCTTCTTCGGCCTCCCTCTTCCTCTCCATCCATCTACTTGTAAACTCAGAACTCTTTTAGTAACATGTGTTTCATCCCTCCTCTTCACATGACCATACCAAGACAAACATAGAATAGAAAATTTAAAAATATACTTAGTAAATCCTTGTTTTTTCAAAAACTGGAATTAATATACGCATGTACGAAATTAATTTCTTTAACTAAACGAGTCAATAACCTTGTAGGTAGTTGTCGGCCGTTCCGTACTAACTACCTACAGTTAATTGGCTTCGCTCAGCTGATGTTTACTTAAAGAAATTAATTTCGTACATGCAGAAATTAATTCGAGTTTTAAAAAAAGTACGTTATTTTTTAATGTTCTCTTTACAAATCGATAGTATTTCATGTGCTGAATCGACCCTGCGGGATTAAAACGAGCAAAATTTAACGGTGTATAATAAAATAAATAGAATACTAAACGTAAATCCTCTTACAACTCGAGAAACAAACACCAAAGGTAAGACCTGGCTATTGATACAGGATTACTACGAAACGGAAAATTAATTGCTTCCGAGCTGACGTTAGGCGGGTTTCTGAATTGAGTATTTTGAGTTAAGTCGTCTGAAACCATACTTAAATGCCAAATTTTGACAGGTTTACAGGCTAAAGTAGACTTTGAATAATTCTTAACTTCAAATGCTTAAATCAGAAATCGAGGGTTTATCACTACAAATATTGTTATATTTATTGGTATCCCCAACACATATTCACACAATTCACTCACATTCAAAACTTATTTTGTTTTGCCTTAAATTTATTTTTTATTAATTTGATTTAATTTATAATTTTAAGTAATTAGTTTATTGATTTATTTATTATTTTGTATTTAATTTTAATCCAATCTTAAAAGATATGCTGTCGCGGATTTTCTTTTTTAACTTTTTTGAGCAATTTTGTAGTACATAATTTTTATGTGACTTTAACCGTTTACAGAGCGGAAGCTCTCAAATGGAATAATTTTCCTCCGTTTTTGCAACATTTTTGTTGATACTCCGCTCCTATCAGTCATGGCGTGATATAATATAAATAACTTATATATATATAGCCTTCTTCGGTAAATCTCGTTTCCACTCTCCCTGGATAATAAAATAGTGTTCTAGGAATAAAGCTCACAGTCTTTTATTAATAGTTACAGCCCGACAGACAGTAGCTACAATTTATCTTTGAAACGCTCAGACACAAAATTATTCTGAGACATCAATTTACAAAATGTCTCCTTAAATTTTATTTATTCGTAGGCCTGCTGTTACAAAACTCCTAAGCCTAAATATATATATTAATAAATAAAGGCTGTAAGCCTTTTTTAATAATATATATATAATTAAATCATTTTTAGATACTGTTACTCCTATACTAGGTATGGAGTGTTCCTATGGCTTAGGAGACAATCAGGCCATAAACTATGTAGCAGCTATTTTACAATAAAATTTTCTGTCTTTAGTACTTCAGTCTGTATTTAAATGGTGTATTTGGTTTCGGCAATTCTGTTAAAAAATAAAATAAAACTAAAATTTATGTGTGATCTGTTGAAGGAATTTATGTGAGATGATATGAAACACCTCCTTTTTGTATGTTTCACTGTTTGTTTATGATCCAATTTGTCTTATTAAGTGCTTAAAATAAACTATAAGTGCATTTTAAGCTTTCTGATTTTATTTTTAAAATAATGAGGATGTGATATGATTAAAGGTCACAAGACGACTTGCTTTTTTCATATTTAAAAAACATTTAAATAACTTTCGTTTTATAGGTAGGTATGTCTATACCTATCTATAAAATGAAAGTTATTTAATTTTTTTTTAAATATGGAAAAAGTTCCGTCCGACTGCAGAAGGATAATAAAAACCTAAAAACCCCCTTACCTAATTAAAACTAACTAAAAATAGTCCAAAATATGGCGTCAAAAACTCTGTATCGCTGTCGATTGGTACCAAGCGTCTGACGGCATTATTATATTCAAGACAATGCTCATAGTCAAGCCAACTCTTGAGCCACACGAAATGTTAACAAGGCGTTTATGTATTTATATAATTCGAGGACGCTTCCTTAATTCATTCAGTTTGAAGAAGCGATCCACGTGTACTTTGTACCTTCCCTTAATTTTACCAAACACGGTGTATAATTTCAGTTTCGAACTTGTTGCGAAGTTCTGAGTGATCACAATTTACCGGTCCCCAGCCGCTGTCCGAATATTATTATTTAATTAAGGTTATGGTTTGACTTAGAGGCCATTGCCGCTTGGCACCAT
The DNA here is from genome assembly GCA_958295575.1 of Leucania comma. Lineage (NCBI taxonomy): Eukaryota > Metazoa > Arthropoda > Insecta > Lepidoptera > Noctuidae > Leucania > Leucania comma. The sequence continues at coordinate 14,483,783 of OY282468.1, forward strand.
TGGCACGAGCTAGGGAAACTAACAGCCTGTCTTTTATGAGTCAGGAAATAAATAAAAGAAACAAAGGACATTAGATACCTCGAGTATAGTATATCTCTTATAGCATCTATTAATAGATGAGTGATTTTAGAGATCAGTCAGAGAGAAGCATTTCATTATTAATGGAATAATATTTTTCGTACGTAGGATACACCTATCATACTTTTAAGAAGAAAATGGGCGTCAATAGGCCTCCAACCAACCTGCAGATGTCTAAAACATAATTTTCATAATACTACTTAAATAGAATATAATTAACTATAATATGCATAAAAATATATAGAAGTACTTACCTAACACAGTTTAACAAAAACTTGCATACGGTAGAGGTGTGCCCCGCTTTGGGCAGAGCACCGCTGCCTCCTCGTGGGTTACGATGGGTAGCAAGGACCTCTCACTTCGGGGCCTGGTACAGGCCATGGTTCGGAGCTAGGAGGAAAGGCCTCCTTCTGCGAAGCAGTAATGCTAGCAAATGAGGCAGCCCGCGCGACGTAACGGCCCTCACGTCCCAGCCGCCGGGATCCCGACACCGATTCCAGCCAGCGTAGGCCTAGGCTTGCGGACGGCGAGCAATGGGTAGCACGCCGTCCGGCCGTCCAGTAACCATCCGGACCGGGTCCGAGACGTCGACGGCGCGTAGTGTTCCACGCGTGCCTCAAAGAGTTGTCAGCAAACCGTTGGGGCCCAGCAGGATCGAATCCTACTGAGGCCAGGGGTTAGCTTTGAAGGGAAAACCCGGGGTCCTAAAACGCAAGGCAAAGAAGGAACATTGGAGTGGATTTCAGTCAGTAAAAGTCTGACACGCACTCCTGCTTCGCCCAAGAGCAGGAGAAGTCACTAAATGAAAAAAATCTAAAAAAAACTATCTACACACCTTTAACTTCCTTTTTAAAACGTTATTGGAAATCCTATTCCAATTTCCCATTTATTACCTTAATAAAAGAAAAACAGATAAGTCCTATTTAATGCCGTCACTCGCACCGATACTTAGCAATTCTATTTTAGTGATTTCGTTAAAAATATATTGCGTACAGTAAAATAAAAAAGGCATTATATATAATGGCTTTACGAAGAACATGAATGGATAGGACTGTAATTTAAAGACTTGCTCAGAAAGTGACTCTTATTGCACTGCACTTAAGTATATAATGGCGCTTGTTACCAAACTGTGATATTTTGATTACCATTATCGCACTAGTGCGTAGTTAAAACCATTTTGTTCAACCTCTTTGTTCGCAAAAAAAATTTTGAATACGAAAAAAAATCACATTAGGTAATTGCGTTCAATAGTATAAATTAGCGTCTTACTTATTTCATGCAATTTCGTCCATTTTAACTTGTAATAGTACATTATGATACAAGTGTGTAATGTACATGGTTACCGTCGAGATGGTATTAAGACCCGAGCCTTGGCGAGGGTCTTAAGAGAGCCAAGAACGGTAACCATACATTACTCACGTGTATCATACGACTTTTTCCAATACACTTATGAAAGAAAAATAATTTAGTTAACTCTTATTACAACAGCAAAACTAGGAAAAAAAATCATAATATGGCGGTAAGATTCATAGGCACGCATCAATTTTTTTTTTTTTAATTGACCCAAAGCTGAAGGCTATGGCTACATAGTCTTTTAATCAAATTGCCTAGTCGTTGTTTGTTTTCATGCGTAAAAAGAGTTCACGATAATGTCATTTTTAGTGAAAATAGGATGTTTCTAATGTTTTGGTAGTATTTATTTAATGTTTTTGTTTTAATTGTAGTAAACGTATTTTATTTAATTAATATAGACAATGAACTTCAATCAAAAACCGCGAGCATTTTAAAATGGCGCTTAAAATGGCGACCATAAACCACAAAGAAAAAACAATTTTTATTTGAAAGAACATTATATATGTTTTGTTATTAAATAAATCATTTTTACACGTTAAAATGACCGAAATTGCATGAAATAAGTAAGTCAGACACTAATTTACCTATACTATTGAACGAACGTAATAACCTATCATGAATTTTTTCGTCTTGTTTTTCGTATTCTTTGATTTGCGAACAAAGAGGTTGAACAAAAAGGTTATAGCTACATTACAGCACTAGTGTGTAATGGTAATCAAAATGTCACAGTTTGGTAACAGGTGCCATTATGTACCTAAGTTTAGTGCAATTAGAGCCATTTTCTGAGCAAGTGTATTGAAAAAACGATTTATCTAGTACAAAAATCGAAAACAACAAATTAACAATTATTTGCGTTCTAAATTCGAAAACACTTAAATTTCTATTTTTAATATTAAATAGGACTTCTTATGGTACGTAAAATCATCCCCCGCCCTTGGGTGGAGCGGGAGATATTGTCAGACTCTTCTGACTAAAAACCTACCCCGTTCCTTCATTGGCTTGTTTCCAGGGCCCTGGTATGCATTTTCATACCTCTGCAGAGCTCCAGAGAAGGCTTCGACCCTGCCGCCTGCAAAGGTTAGCGCGGGAAAAAAGTCTATTAAATAACTTATTTATTTTTATGATTTGTGAAAAGATTTTGAATTCAAGATTTAAAGAAAATTCCAGATAGATGTGATTAAGGTAAAAAATATTGCGATAGCCTGCTGCCTTCAAAATCAAAATTAAAATGTATGACAGCTTTGGATAAGTTTCCACAGTAGTAAATTAACAAAAATGCGTTATAGGTAATTTTCAGACAAAGTATTTCTTCATAAGTGTATTGAAAAACGTCGTTTGATACATGTGCAAATTTGTCACTGCAGCCCTCGGCCCAATAACATTGAGGTATCCCTCTCTATATCCTTGATCGCAATGGCAAACTTTCTACACTTGTATCAAAATGTACTATATATTATCTTTGTGGTCGCCATTTTGACATGCGCGCTGTTTTTGGCTTGATTTTTTCGAGTGAAGTTCAGTGGCTGTATTCAATAAAATTAAATACTAGAAAAACATTAGAAAATGTTACATCAGTATTCTATAGTCACACATTATCGTAAAATCTTGTCACGCAAGAAATCATGAACATAAAACTAGGCTATGTGCTCGCTATAAATATTTTAAAGATAAGCGTCACTGAGGCGGGGGATCGCTGAGTAAGGAACCTAGGTAGGCTTTTAGATCGATATATAAAAAAAAAACTAAGTATCGGTATTTTCTATTCGTTAAAGCTAAATAAAGTTCTACATATTGCGGTCCCACGACACAGTGACGGTCATCTTAAAAAAATATTTATTGGTTCTTTTAATGAATTTAAAAGGCCGAAAGAGTATTTTGTTAATTTATTTTTTATAGCTTTTTTGCGTCTGGGTTTTTTTTTAATTTTTAATTTTATTTTTATTTATCCTTTTAATGAACAGGCCAATGAGTGTACGAGATTTTATATAAAGACACAAATCTAGGCCATTATTTATTTATTTATTATTTATTTTATTTATTTATGTACACACAATAATAAAAAAAAAAAATAGATCCATAAATCTCATCCATTCGGACTTCCACAGATTCGTATGACACAATAGGCTATCTTGTTATCATACACCCCAATTACCGTAACAGACGACACAGTCAGTGGGTCGTCTTAGGGGCGGGTGATGCCTGCTGCCCTGTAACGATCCTGTAACAGTTGAAGGAACGCGGTGTGTATCAGTCAGGAAAAGTCTGATGCTCCCTCTCTCTCTCTCGGGAGAAATCGTATGATGATTGCTCACTTAACAAAAAAAAGGATACCTAATCTAGTTCTTCTTTAAAGCATCGTCCACGAACTCTTTGATTTAAGATGTAATTATGTAAAAAAGCTAGAGAATTCAATGACGAATCAAACAACGAAAAATTACTTCTATCTCTAGGTCAAGAACAATGTGAATTTCGCAAAAAAAAAACGGTCTTTGACACCCGTTCTGACAATAATATTGTTAGCGAAATCGGAAATGGGTCCGGGTCACCCCAGAAAGGGTCAGCTCGCCGACCCAAATCCTATTCCAATTTACAATTCATTAAAATCGGTGTTCTCTTGCAATCAGAGATTTTTATCACTGTGATAAGGCTTACACATTGTCAGCTGGCGTCATGGCGTGTAAACGACTTGTTAACCGAACAAAAAGCAGCAATGTTCAATCGATCTAATGTCGTTAGCACAGATCGTTAGTGACATTTTGAAAACCGAATCCACAAAATATTTCACAGATACTTTATATGACCGTCTTCCCGCAATACATTTCCACATAAAAACCTTTTGTGATAGACCGTATTTACGGAGCCGCGGCGCGTTGCGCGGCGCGTTTTTCAGTCCGTCATACATTGCCATATAATTTTGTGTTTGCGCGAGCCATGACGCAGCCCGCTGCTGCAATGTACGACGAACGCCCAACACGCCGCGTCTCCGTAAACACGGCCTTACTCAGCTGTGCAGAAGATAGTTTGAAAGTAATCGATTTAAGCATAAGCTCGAAACCTATTACAATAGAAATGTACATTTATCCACTACGAAATTTTCCGCATAATATCAATTACTTTGTCTCCGGGAATAGACGGATACAATATGGACCTGCCAACTGTTGTTAGATTATAGTATCGATGTATTCATATTGATTTGCTTCTACTAGCGGTTTCGCTCTCATGGTAATAGAAAATTATCCGAAAGCAACATACATCATCATTCATCCCGGGAATTGTTCCGAGATGAAAAGTATCAAGTAGTAATGCGAGCAGTAATAATGTAAGTGCAATTTTTTAAGTGCCAATGAATTATGCCTCCTGAGTCATACATTAGTCGATATACAAGCAAAATTGAACGATCTTCGTCAGAAGGCAACGAAAACTTGGCTTACCCAGGAAATGTGTACCTACATGTCAAGGGCAAAAATTCTTCACCGTTGCTAATCGGCACAGAGGCATTGGAACGCATCCACAAATTGACGAACCTCGGTAGCGTCGTGGCGGAAACTGAAGGTACTGAAGAAGACGTCAATTCTCGAATCGCCAAAAGCCCGTACCTTTGCATAGCTGAGACCAGTTTAATAATCACGGAAATTAACCCAAAGGGTTAAACTCTAAATCTTCGGGCCCAACGGCAAATCCGTGCTGCTTTACGGGTGGGAAACATGGAAGGTAATGTAGGAGATCCGACGCCAAATCTAGGTTTTCGTGAACCGATGTCTCCGTCGCATCCTCGGGATCGACTGGCCCGAGACTAAATCTAAAATGGAGCTAATAGAGAAATTCTACGAAAGCCCGATTGACCTCCAGGTCAAACATCGAGTGGATATGGATTGGTCACACGCTTTATTAGGAGAGATTCCGATCACATACCCAAAAAGGCGTTGGACTGGAATCCAAGGATAAAAGAAAACATGGCCATCCTCAGCAAACCTAGCGACGCACCGTGTTGGCAGAAACCATCGGATTAACATGGAGCGAGGGGAAGCGTAAAGCTCATAAGCGGGCGCGTTGGATGACTACTGGCGACGCTCCCTGTGCCAGCTAGGGGACATAGGCTCTTAAGTAAGTAGCTTCTGCCAGCGGCTTCGCCCGTGCGACAAACCAAATTTCAGCCGTTCAAACGTAGCTCGCTGTCCGACCGTCCGGTAACCGTCCAGGCCGAGCCCAAGTCGTCAACAGCGCATACTGTTCCACGCGCGTCTCAAAGAGTTGTCGGCAAACCGTAGGGGCCCAGCAGGGCCGAAGCCTACTAAAAAATAAAAAAAACCGCATCAAAATCAGTCCGATTCGTTTATCAGCAGCTCTATGATGCCACGGACAGACACACAGATACACAGACATGTCAAATGTATACTTAACACCCCTCTTTTTTTCCGTTGGGGGTTAAAAAGGATTTTTACTGTTTCTTGCTTATTACAACAAATCTGAATCTATGACTAAAAGATTAGATATCCTTCGAGAAACGAGAAAAACTTATAAGCTACTAAATATATATAATATACCATGAAAAGTCAAAAACAAGTTATCGACGGGTCCTACGTATACTAGTACAAGTGCAAAAACACAACTGTTCAGGAGAGCGGTTTAAAGGTTCCAAAGCTTGTAATTTTGTCATACATCAATGGAAATACTTGAAATTTTGATATGTTATATTTGAATATCTAAGGAAAAAGACTGCATTATTGGTTTTTCTTATTTTTTTATACTTTGGAAAATAGCATCACATGCATTGATGTAGCTTGTTTTCTTTACTATGGTAGAACCTGTAAACTGATACAAGTGGCCACTTATACCAGTATATAGTGTACTTGCTTATACTTATAATAAAGGAAAATTGAAGGATTTTACTCTTTTAACATGCCATTTCTAATCTATTTATTAATATGATTTTATAATATTAACAATAACATCTTCTTTTATTGATTTTTAAACACTTACAACAGTTTACTCAGTACTGGAAAACTACTTGCAACAGTTTTCTGCATTGTTATTAACCTTAAACATTTGAATGGGTTGCCACACCCATTCAAATATTTAAGGAAATTAAATAAAAACATTAAAAATACACATTATTGTTTTTTTTTTCAAATAAATGAATTTTCCAGACCTATACTTAATAGGTGTTATTATTTTGATGTTAATATTTTATGGCACTCTTAATGAAAAATAAAATCAATGGCCTTGCTATCTTAAAAATAATAAAACTAAAAAATTTAATCTTCTTAACTAAAGCAGGAACTTTCGTTAATTATATTATTGTACTATTATTTATATTTTTATTAGTACTTCCTAATCAGTCTTACGTACTAGTTAATCAGTCTTTCAGACATTGGCAATATGTCACATTGTTATTTAATGTAACAATAAACACAGTAGATAATAGAAAGGTATAGAAAACCCAATAAATAACCCTCCTTCTGGCGCAGTCAGGTAAAAAGAGAAACAACAAGTTAGAAAAGACAACTAGGCTTTTTAAAAATGTAACCTAGTCAGAGACATCTTGAGTGTTATCGGTCTATATCTTCCAATTTATGCTAAAATGAATCGGTACCATTTATTTTACAATAATCCAGAAAAGACAATAAATCAAAAAATTCAGGAATCACATTGGACTTGCAAAGATCTTGAAGCTCTTTAAATTTTTCTTGTCAATTGCTAACAAGCTCTAGTAAGCTACATCTAATCGGTAAAGTTTTTTTGAAACATTTTGTATACTGGCACGTGTTTTCTCAAACATTGAATAGTTTTGTAAGCCCCTTCTTCAAACGCATACTTATTTATTTATTTATAATACACTTTATTGTACGAACATATTAAAACAAAATAAAGGAAAACCATTTAATTAAAGTACATGGCGTGGCGTGGAGGTTGAATATGTCCATGAGTATATATACCTCGGCCAAATAGTCTCTTTCCAGGCGAGGCAAGACAAAGAAGTTGCTAGACGCACCGAGAACGCCTGGAAGAGCTATTGGTCGATGAAACATTTGATGAAAGGATCTCTTCCGCTTTCCCTTAAAAGGAAACTCATGGACATGTGCATCCTTCCCACCCTCACCTACGGAGCGCAAACGTGGTCATTAACGAAACGTCAAAAGTCCGCACTCGGGGTCTGCCAGCGAGCAATGGAACGAAGTATTCTCGGGGTCAAAAGGACAGATCGCATAAGGAGCACTATACTTCGTTCCAAAACACAAATCGCAGACGTAGGTAACTCAGCCGCCAAACTAAAATGGAACTGGGCAGGTCACATCTGCCGCATGTCGCAACTAAATTGGGCAAAGGCAACTACTGATTGGATTCCGAACAGCAGGAACCGGCGACGCGGCAGGCCCAGAAGGAGATGGCGTGACGAATTGGACTCCTACCTTAGGGATTGGCCAGAAGTGGCTAAGGACAGAAAAGAGTGGAACAACGGAAGGGAGGCCTTTGCCCTGCAGTGGGACACAACGGGCTCATAATAATAATAATAACATAATTATAATTAAGCCTTACCTTACCAACCAACCTTATTCCACACAACAAGTTCCCCCACGGAATTATTTTTCCAGTTATCCAAAAAGGGAAGGCAAGACTTAAAATCAAAGACGAAAGTTTGACTTTTTTCTCGAACAATATACGGTTTTGCATTAGCTATCGCGTAAAACTGTCCCCAAAAATCGTTATTTGAAGCGTCTGGTTGAATAGTTTTTTTTATTATGACGACATACCTGAAAAATATGGGGTTTAGATTTTATACGACATTATGTTTTAACCTAACCTAACCCAAGTGTTTAATTTTTGGGAAGAGTTTTACGCAATGGCCTTTGTCAAATGTTTATGTAGAATCGTACAGGGCATGACAAGCTAAATTCAAAAATGTATGACAGTACTATGTTATGAGTATATTTAAGGTATTTGAACACTTGGGTTAGGTTAAAATATAATGTCTTATAAAATCTAAACCCCAAACTTTTCAAGTATGCTGCCATAATATAAAAAACTCTATTCAACTTGCTATACTTATAACTCAACTAGACTCTATTCAACTAGACGCTTCGAATGACACCTGTTTACCCAAACACACCTGTAAACTAAAACGCATCGCAGTTATACCAGTGTTTAACGTGCTCCCGACTGTGTCGCCGCGCGTATACTAGAGTAAATGGCACTTGCGCTGACGTGTCGCGTCGCACGCGACTACCTACACTGGTGCAAGTGACTTACATCAGTGTAGATGGTCGTATGGCTGAAAATGATGTCACTTATATTAGTTTACAAGTTTGTATCTTTGAAATTACTTCATAAATTAATATAATTTTTACAGGATATAAAGTTAAGGTAATTTTAAGGCTTTTGGTGCAAAAAAACGTATTTCGCTGTTTTGCGGGTTACACCAGTATACGTAGGACCCGTCGTTATGCTCTTAAACAATTTACAGGTTATGTTTATTATCCTGTAAAATAATACTCCTTTTACCTTTTTAAACAGCAACGAGGTTTTTACTCTTGCCCGACGAATATACATGTGTATGTACATATATATCTATGTGGGGATGAGTTCACATAGATATTTGTACTTCTGGTATTTACTATTTGTAGCATGGATTTTAAAAAGTACTGGAACACGAGCGAGAACGTGACCAATCAAGAAAGCTGTAAACTTTTTTCATAGGTACTCGTGGGTACGGCAAAAAATAAGACCGATTGATGTTCGATTTTTAAACTTCAATCTTTAAACATGTTTTGGAAAATAAAATGGATATTGATTCTTAAAATATGTACCTGTGTTTCCAGATAAATAGGTATTGAAGAAAAAATATTGCAGTAAATAAAAGCATGTGATTTTAATTGAATATCATTTGTATAAATAGCACTTTGCCCTCGTACTTTGCTCCTTGATTTCGTTCTCGTGTATTTTAAATATTATTTTATAGATGATAATATCCGCAAGATTTTATGTGTTTCTAAAATATCTAAAAGTGGATGTATGAGAATAGTATCATGGGTCGTGTGCTCTTAATAATATAAGTGGGGTGACCATAGAATTAATACAGGGCATTTCCCACAAACGAGATAATAATAGAAGTGGAAACTTGTCGGGAATTTCTGTTATTTTTTTTAATGATTTGCATTATTAGTGTTGCTGCCTTAGATTTCGAAGGTGGATTAATTTTTCGCTCGATCAATTTAACGGTTTGCTAATCAGGTTTTAGGGGCCCCTGAAGCTTGAGGGCCCCGGGGCCTGCCCCGCTTAGCGCCTTGGTAGCTACGCCCCTGGTTCCCTCACCGTTTTTTTTATGTTTTGCATTTTAAAATAGAATATAAAAAAACCAAAACCTTAAAAGTGGCCTATAACAGCTTTTAATTCTGCTTGGGAAGTCTTAGACAAACTTCTATCATTTAATCTTAGGCTCTTACATATAACTTTGAAAGTACTTTGACGATCAAAATGTTTCCCTGGGAACTAATTTTACTTCTCATCTATGAAAAGGGTATTTTGGAAATATCTTTGTGAGAGGTTTCTATCAATCGTTTTGGATAAGAGTAAATAGGCTATCTCGGATATTATTTTTTCACGCTCTTAGGGCAAAATTCACCAATAAACTAATCGCGATTATTTAAAGCAAAACACAGTTAGAGCGTCTAATCGAGATTATAGCTTCATTTTGGATTTCACCACTAGAATTGAATCTAGTTTAGGCTAACTCAGTTTCAATTCTTTTGTTTTCGCCCATGTTTTCGACACGGGTCTTTTAACTAGATTACGCTGCGCTCAGTTTAGTTGAACTAAGTGTTTATGGTGAATGTGAAATCAACCCTCAATGGTTGATCCCTGAAAAAGTACTTTTTTATCATTTTTTCAAACAAGTGGTTATTATTGAAACCTAATAACCATTTTTGAGCCATTGAAGGTAAATTATTAAACAACCCAAATCTGTCTTCCAATCTTTTCCGTAAGTATTTTCTCTTTTCTCAATTCAAACAGCGTTTAAGTTGTTAAATCGCATGTTAAGAGTCCTTTAAATAAACTTCAATGTCTTTAAACTCTCTTATGAAGGTACTCTTGTAAGCTTGACAAGTTTATTAACTCAAGAAGTATGATTTTTTCACACAAACTGTAACACTCCCAAAGCGAGACGGCTTAAAAGGAGTTTTGAAAATCCGAATAACGGCCATGCTAATTTAAGCCCAATTTCAAATTTGTTGATCCTAGTTATAAAATTCTTCCATACGATTTTTAACGAAACCTTTTATTTAGGTGGGAAATCCTCTAATGACTTTTCCCTCTCTTGGGTAAAGTGGGAGGGCGTGTTAGACTTTTACTGACTAAAACTCTTTCCAGTTCTTTCTTTGCCTTCGTTTTAGGACCCCGGGGTTCCAAACAAAAGAAGAATCATCAGAATCGATCAAAGTTTGACATGATAATCGATGTAAAACAAACTGAAAAAAAAAACACGTAGACGACTTGAGAATATCAGCCTTCTTAGAAAGTCGAATAGGATTGTATTGATTAAGAGATGATATGGGGATTATTATGATTATGTTGAGCTAATCCCGATGCTCATACGAGTACATAACGAACCAAGGCGCCGCCATATTAAAAACGAATACAGGTCAAATAGCGGAAAGGAAAATATGCAATGTTATATGCCACACTCCCCACTCTTATGGCACATTGATGTACCACACGAGTAGGTATACAACAAATTTTAACTGCTACTCCAATAAAGTTAATTTGATGAGGCTCCATTGAGACTGCCGATGATTAAAAAAATTGGAGAGCACGCCTCCACTCTTTGTGGAGTTAAAACTTTTGCGAAGCACTCGGGTCCCGCGTTGGCACAACACATATCAATTTGTTCATTCCGGGTTTAAAATGTTATGTTGCCCAGAAATAAAGACTCTAGAGTTATTACTGGAACGATTATTGGTACAACAAGATTTGTGTTGCGAATGGAATAATCATCAGAGAAATGTAAATCTGGGTAATTATGAACGCTCGGGAGTATTGGGTTTTCATTTCACTTTACATTTACAATATATTAAAATTTAAAGTATGTACCTACTTTCTTAGCTACCTTTACGAATTTTTAATTACTTATTGCCTCTTTCTGAGCACACCAATGAACTAGATTTTATTAGGGTTACCTATTCAAAGTAGTTACTGCTACCTCTAGGTAGGTAGTGAGCTTACAGGATGAGAAACAAATGAAAGCCATTGGGACGCCTCGCGGGTTTGTCAAACAAACGCTCTCAGGTATTCCATTGTAATCACAAGACAGCGCTCATCAATCATATATTCAATCATATAATTATTATCTGTGGAATGACCCAATCAGGTCATTCCACAGAGACAGTAAAATTGTGTTCGCATGAAATATGTCCTAACACTTCAGTTTTAATTCCTTCTGATAATAATTATAGCACAAAGTTTGTGCTGTAATCTAACAGTTTGCATAGGAATCCTATAGACTATTTAAAATTTTTTTCTTTTTATTGGTACAAATTGTGTGATTTCTCACATTCTGTTAAATCTTCGATGTCAAATATTCGCAACGCAGGACACAGCGAACCTTAACACTGTAAAAAATATTTTAAAATATTCCATGCACTTATCACATGAAGAAACAAGTAAAGAATTAAAAGCATGTATAAAAAAAACTGTCACTTAAATGTTTACTAATTTTATTAAACGTTATTTTGAACTTTGTTTAGCATTCTACAATGTTCATAGAAAGATAATCATTAAATAATATTTCTTTTTTAAAGTTGCAACATTATTTTCTATCTCTAGCAACCCTTTACATTGTTCTAACAGTGTCAAGCTTAATTCTTCACGGTTGAATGTAGTATTATAGTGCTTATATTCTCTTTGGTTGGAGTCACCACAATAACCGTTTTCCCTATAGATGATAAGTAACGGTAATGCCACGATATCGGAGGACTGGGAATTCACTTATTTGACGATGTCGAGTCGATATTGACCAACAGCTTTCATGCGTTATGCCAACTAGCAGTCTGGAACATCTAGTGGTATCAACAAATTACATCTTTGGTTAGAAAATTACCTATATGAAACCACTGTTTATCATCTAATGTGAAAACAGCTAATTTGACCTTATCTAATATATAAAATTTCCATGTCACAATGTTAGTTACCGTACTCCTCCGAAACGGCTTTACCGGTTTTTACCAAATTTTATATGTGTATTCTGTAGGTCTGAGAATCGGCTACTATCTATTTTCCATACCCTTAAGTGATAAGGGTTGTTCACCCTTAATTTTTTTTTTTAAGGCAAAACAACGTTTGCCGGGTCAGCTAGTAAATATATAATTTTTTATCGAAAATGTCATGGATTTGATAGTTCATCTGATGAAGAGATTTTTGAATAAGGAAGCAAATAACCCCTTATAGAAGACGTTATTCATTGTGAAATTATTTCTCATATTTGTAATGGTTGATCTCTTATTCTATTTTTTGGAAATAATAACGTAGTAAGTCTTTATAAGTTTTTTAATAATGTGAGTACATACATTGTTAAATTAAATTTATAATAGAAAAATAAATAAAGGACCCATTTAGTACGGATTTTTTATTTTTATTTTTGATAAGTACCTATTTTAATGTCTAAGCAGTTCGATCATAATTATAAGCAACAACAAAACGAAACATAGGATCGACCTTTGCTTTTTTTAATCTCTCGATGAGGCCACTGACGGTCAATACCCGATTGCTTAAAAGCGTTCGCATTCAAGAAGTCGCAATTTCATCGTGACAATCATCGTAAAAAACTCCAGATATTTCGGACAGTTTTTGACTGAGATGCGAATTCAAACGTTACATAAAAATAGGAGAATTGCCCCTTTGATGATGAACACAATTAGAGCTAAAGTAATCTGGCCAGATTGATAAACTCTTGCAGAGTTGAAACCAAAAGTGATAGCTCTTGAACTGTAGGACAACATTGGTTCTATGCAAATTCTTATGATTTGTTTTTGAAATCATTTCAAAAATATCGCTAACACAAGAACGGTAAACCTATTTTATTTAATTAAAGCTTGTTTTTATTAAATTATTGGTGTAGAATTCATCTCAAAATAATAATTATCAGACTGAATCAACAAAATAATCATATGACTACACAAATCGAATCGTTGAGTTAAACGGAAATCTGTTTGTTGTAATAGTATTCATATTGCTGACAACAAGTTATACTAGTGTATAGGCAAAAAGATAACGTCATACTATAAACACCATGTTTGGGAATAGTACATTTTGATACAAGTGGGGACAGTCATAGCAGCCGAGGCGAAATTCACCCGAGCCGTACATTCGAGGGTGTTATAGAGCCGAGTGCTACAGTGACAAATCTCCACGTGAATCAAACGACGTTTTCCAATACACTTACGAAGAAATACGATGAAAAATCCACAATTATCTATTTTATACTGAAGAAAATTTTCCAAAGTTACCTTACCAAAGTTTTGATTTGATGTCAGCAGGCTTATCGCAAGTATTTTTACCTCAATTACATTATCTGGCGGCGTAGCATCTAAAGGATCCTCTTCAAATCTTCTTTTTCACAACTATCACAAATGAATAAGTTAGTTAATATTAGGCGCACATTTTTCCCGCGCATAACCTTTCCAGGTGGAAAGAGAAGCAAAAGTATCAAACCGTATAAAGCCATATATTAAAAATATAAAATTCAAATATTTTTTAATTTAAAACAGACATTATTATTAATTTGTTAGTATTAACAAATATTATTGATTACGTAATCATGTCTATTTATTATAATCTGTTCAAAAACAAAATTTAAATTTTCATTAAATATTAAAGCAAAGAGGCGGATATTTTTAAGGTTTTAATATTTAATGAAAATTTAAATGTAGACGCCACGGCCACCAGATATTGTGATTAAGGAAAAAAAAAATACTTAGCCTGCTTTTATTGTAATGCGGGACATAAGCTCACGGGACGCGTGCGGACGGGACAATCCCGCATGCGTGATGAAATCAGCATGTTAATAAAAAAACCCTAAGACCACGGGTTTACTTTTCAGAAAATCCCCTAGGCCCTAGCAGGCATCACTCTGCTGGCCCCTATACGGTAGATATAATATATCTACCGCACCAAGAGGTAGAGCCGCTCTCCTAACCTAACCTGACGTCCTCTTGGTCGAGAGGACATCATCTTGTAATAAGACTCAACGATTTAAATGTAAAAAAAACACTACTAAGTGCCATATAACTTTAATTTCGGAAGGTGTTTCCGTCAGTTTTGTCTCTTCGGTATTACAGACTTCTGAAAAGTTTCAGTTTTTTACATTGAAGTCGGTTTTATTTTTTTGTGAAAAGGTTTTATTTTACACTTTTCGTTTGTAGTACCCCTCAGCCAAACTTAAATACCTTCCGTCATTTGGCTCCATCATCAGATCAGCTCGACTTTGATGGTATCTTATAGCCAGAGTGCATCTCATGACAATTTTAATAATCTCAAACACACGGTTTGGAATTAGGATACATTATTCATTGCATTATGCTGCTGCGTCCAGCAATACCCACGACGCAGCTGTACGTTTCGAGGCTACATCACACCACGAAGGTTGAGGATATCGTGGAGTATGTACGGGTGAAGACCAACTGGACTTTGAGAGTCGTGCAGTTAGAGCCGCGCCATAACACTAATTTCAAGTCGTTTGTGGTTCAGGTACCGACTCACCATCTGGAGACCTGCCTCAAGGGAGAGTTTTGGCCGAAGGGTGTCGTGTATCGACGATTTCGCGGAAAGATACCGACCACGCAGCGAAACACGACGCCGTCACTTCGTGTGCAATAGTTTTGTTATGATATAGTTTAATTTTATATGTATTAGTATATTATTTTGTAAGATTATATGTGTATTTGTGTTATGGGCCTTAGTTGCCTGATAATAAAAGGATTATTATATTATTACAGAATTCCCTAATATGATCCGAATTGTCCTATAATATGATCCGTTCCACATGTTCACATCATAAAAATATTTCTATGGGCCCAACTCGGGAGTGTATTCTTTCAAAAGAAAAAATATTTCAAAATCGGCCCACAATTGACCAAGAAATCGGTGAACGTACATAAAAAAATACATACAGCCAAACATACATATAACCTTGTACATGTAAAGTCGGTTAAAAATAATGTTTATCGTTAGATATAAACGAAAATAGAATGTTCAGGTTCAATCTCATAAAATAACAATTCGTGAAATGACGAAAACGTGTGCAAAAGTTACATATAGCCCAAACATAGGTAAAATTGACTTAGGTAAATGACAATACTATAACTTGGAAACGGAGATGATTTCCAGAGCGATACCTACAGCGTTCTCATATTTGACCGTGTTTGCGGAGACGCGGTGCGTTGGGCTTTCGGTTCGTCGTACATTGCAGCAGCGGGCCGCGCCTCTGTAAACACGCACTTTTATCTTGACGGCTACTAAGTTGGTTTGATCAATCACTGAGATCGAACAAAGTATGTGAAAGGGATCACAAATATATGAACGCTTATCGGTGGAAATTACCTACATTGGGCTTTTAGGGTAGTTACATATTACGATGATCTAAAACAAATTGTTTACTTTCTTACCCGACTTTTACAGAAACCAACTCAAATAGAAAAGGTCAGGTTCTATCTTAATCAGAGCCTAAACATATATTGAATTTCTAATTTGTTTAACAACTAGCTTACCTCAGGTCAGCCAAAACTAAAAGCGAAAATTTATTGGGTAAGTAGTTTTTACATATCTTTTAACATATCTTTCCTTATAATATATCAATAAATAGAACGCAAAAACACTTTCGAATTCAGATCACGAAGAATATTCCTCGTACCATTAAGTAGGAAATAAGTGTAATCGAGGGGGAAAACTTACCAAAATATATGACTACTTAAGATCCGTGTCGGTAACTTAGGAACTAGATTTTCTAAATTTCCGCTTAACGTGAGCTCCAAGCAAGGGTGTTGCTAAGGGAGGGCAGGGGGTGCTACGCCCCCCCCCCCCCTTGAAAAGAGAGATTGATTTATTTGATCTTATCTATTCGTAACATTTATTAACCACTTGTAACCTTGTAATTTATAAATACTAGATTAATTAAAAGGAACATCTGAACAAGTAAAACGCGTCTTCAAGGGGGCCACTTTCGTTTTGGTGGCTTTGACGTTTCACTGGCCGGAACTAAGGAAGGTGGGGGCAGGCAATAAGGCGCCACTTGTTTCATTGGTTTTGAGAACTCAGCACTTTCAGTACTAGATTTAGCACTATTATGGCAAGAATGTTGGTGGTGCCTACAGTCCCCTTGGACATTTTAGTAGGTATTGCACCATCTTTAGCAGTAAAATGTTGAAGTTTTCACTTGCTTTACAGCTTCAAAAACTACAATTCATATTTTTGTCATTCTCTATACTTCTAATAGGCCCCCCTTGATCATCGGCTGGTGACGCGCCTGGGTCCAAGTCTTTCAAAGCGCTATTACATACTGTTTCTATTTCAAAACCCATTTATTAGGTCCCATTAAATACTCGACGATATCGCGATAGATCAAGACGAGGTGCGCCCGCAATGGCCGATGAATCAAGAAGATGTGTGCAGAAAAGAGAGAGGGATGGATGCCTTTGAAGCTGGACATAATGAGCTAATTAGTTTAGATTAATCCTATTTCTGACTAATATTTTAAATATGTATGAAGGTTTTTATACATATTTGAATATAATGTCAATCAATAGCGCCTCGAGCTCTAAACGCCAGGTAGACAATGACCTTGATGCTTCGATGAAACATGTTTCATCGAAACCTTGAGAGGATATTTTTTCCGACATTACTTTCCCATGTTGCTATTTCCTCATTCACTTTGCCAAAGCTACTACTCAAGTTTCAGATCGTATCCTAAATTCCTACTTGATATAAAAATGAAAATTTCATCTTCAAAAAAATAATTTAAAAGCTAAAAAGTCGATTGTTGCTATTACGGACCTATAACAACGGTTGTTTAGAAGAAAAGGCCTATGGCCGTGTATAAACGACCAAATCACACAAATGAAATAACATTTGTCACCGGTAAAAGCTAGCATATCAAGTTTCAGATCGTTAGTACATATATTCGTATTCGTTCGTATTCGTTCGTATTCGTTCGTATTCGTTCGTATTCGTTCATATTCGTTCGTATTCGTTCGTATTCGTTCGTATTCGTTCGTATTCGTTCGTATTCGTTCGTATTCGTTCGTATTCGTTCGTATTCGTTCGTTCGTAGTTCGTATATTTTTGTGTACAACAAAGTTTATTCTATTCTATTCTATTCCTGCCTATATCTATTTTTCCTGATTCTGATTTTCATTATCGCACTGATTACGATATTGTGTTCAACACGACAATAAACACACATCTCTTCAATCATTGCAACAGTCGTTTTGTCTAAACCTTCGGGACTTGACGTGATATTAGTATTTCTATATTTCCTATAAATCACTAAAGAAGTCAAAGAAGAAAATGCGACTGTTGAAATGAAAATAATATTTTCTAAGAAAGACTTAGCCGATATCGTTCTCTGAGGCACATAATTTATAGTTTGCTCTTTGATATGAGATAGCTTCTTCTGACGAACGCTTCAATGGCGTCTCCTAAGAGATTGTCTATCAACATCGCGTTTGATAAGTGGATCATTCGGTTAGACTTATTGCTACAGACTACAAAGGTGCCTACTTACATAGATAGATAGATAGTTCGTCCTTCAACAGTACCTATACACCACTATTTTTTAATTATGGCAAATACTTAAAGGGCTCATTAGAAAAGGTCTTGTTATTATTTAAGTAAAGTCTCAATGCATAATATTCATAAACAGCAAAGTTATGAGCGTTTGTTTATATCCCAAAATCTCACTCAATTTAAGGAAACATTGTACAGTACATGTTTCATCGAAGATTGTACAGGTTATTGTTTATGAATGAAAGAATGTCAATAAAAATGGAAAAACACTGCGCTTAGTATTTTCTAGTAGTAGTTGTTATGAATGATGATTCAATTATGAATTTACTAATAATGACAAATTTTCGTGGACAATTTTGGGATTTCGTTTTTTGTACTTTTGACTACACAAATATGATCAGTAACGGGTACTGCGCCCTATTTTTTTGTGCACTAATTTAAAAATAGGGGTGTATATGATTTAAATAATACTTAATATTATCTTAAATTAGAATCTGCTCATTTAAAACGACAAATTTACTATGAACAAAATCATTGGAGTCTAAAGCCCAGTTTTTGGAACTAAATTATCGGAAAATTTATGTGAAAAGTTGTCGAGCGGGTTAATTCATTTAATGAGTTTTCAATACACTTACTCGAAAACTGGCTCTTATAGCACTACTATTGGGTTCAACATGCAATGTATAACAACCTCTTATTTTTTTTTCATTTATCACAACGAGAATTTTATTTTTATTTTGTTCACAGCAAAAAGGCGCAAGTTTTTAGCCTTAATGTTTAATAATTTAAATTGCGCTTATGAACAAAATATTATAAATAAAGTTGATTGTATTCAATAATTTTCTTTTACCAATAAATTTTCATTTATTTGCGTTCTAAATTAAAAAAATAATTTATTTTTTATCTTTTTAATATTAGGATGTGTAATGTATATGTAGAATCCTGAAATTTGGCATGGAGTAAGGTTTTTTCCCCTCTTACTCTCCTGTGACATTGTTTTTGCAATGTTTTTTTTATATTATATAAAACATAGCCTACCTATTTTACTAGTAATTTATTATTGTATACATGTTTAATTTATTGACAGGTTTATTTTTATTTTTGTATAGCTTCTTTTATAATGTGAATGTGAGAACACCGTAGACTCTGTAGATTCAAGTATTACAATTTTTATCGTAGTTTTGAGTACAAACCTGACCGGTCTACATTGTCCTCTCATATCTATTAATATTGTAGTATGAAAATATTGTTGACAAACACTTTTTTAAAAGAGTAACCATGGAGTTTCTTGCCGGTTCTTCTCCATAGGAAACGACCAATTGGAACCGTGCGCTAGCTTTTGACGTTTTATAAGTGCCCATGTAGGCCTATGTAAAATAAACGATTTTGAGTTGAGTTGAGTTTTGTAGCACAAATATAGGAAAAAAATCTGAAAGCTGTAGTTGCATCACCAAATAAATCTTTGCGATTCTGAAAAATCTTCGAGACTCGATTTGGGAATTGAATATTATTTTCATAAGTATGTTTGTGCGGAACCCTCATTGCGCGAGTCCGACTCGCACTTGCCCGTTTCTTTTTTTTTAACGTTGTACATAAATTTATGGTTAGATATATATTATTTCTTTACGATAAATCGAAAAGTAGGGAAACTTTTAATATATATTCTTTTAAAGTTTTCTTGTAAATGTACGACAATTTGATTTCTTTTAGGTATGTCTTTAGGGTGTTTGTTATAAAAGTTGGCCCCTTCATACATAATATTCCTCTTTCCATATTTAGTCCTAGGCTGGGTTAAAAAGATATCATTCGCTTGTCTTGTTAAAATTTTATAAGTTTGTGGTTTGTGCCCTTTTTGTAAATATTATCTGTGAGAGTTTAATCTTTAGTGAGGATTTTTCTTACGAGTTGCTTATTAAATTTGATTGAGAATCATAAGTTGTGTTTCTTCATATATTTTTTCAGTAGGAGTTAGATAGTTATACATAAATAGTGTTTTGATTATTTTATTTTAGGCAATTTGTAATATTCTCAGGTTAGACTTTTCAACAGTTTCTTAGATCAATCAAGTAATCCAAGTGATATTTAACCATAGAATATGGTGGATATATACGTTGGAGGTGCGCTTGGGCAGAGCACCGCAGTATCCTCGTGGGGGCAATGACCTCTCGCGCTCCTCTTGGTCCGGAGAGAGAGGGTATTGGCGGAGGCGACGGACGCCTCCTTCTGCTAAGCAGTAATGTTAGCGAAAGAAACGGCCGCGTGCGTGAGAAAACGGACATCCTCATGCCATAGACGTGGACTTACGGACGGCGAGCAATGGGTAGCTCACCATCAGGCCGTCCGGTAACCGTCCGGACCGAGCCTGAGTTGTAAACAGCGAGTAGTTTTCCACGTACGTGTACCTCAAAGAGATGTCAACAAAACCTTAGGAGCCCAGCGGGGCCGATGCCTAATAGGGGCATGGGTTGATTTGTGAAAAGGTTACCCATGTTCCATTACAGTTTTTTTTTTAGCCAGTAATATTCTGAGACGTTATCTCGCTCCGCCCTGGAGCGAGAGATGTCATTGGATGATAACTCACCTTAAAAAAGGACTTGAGTATAGATCTCAGAACAATAACAATTCACCAAAGTGTAAAAAGTAAAAGCTACTTATATGCATTATATTGGGAGTGGGCCTATGTCCATTAGTGGACATCTTACGATTGAAATGATGATGATGATGATTTACAATAAATGCAGATTGCAGTAAGTATAAGAGAAAGTAACAACATACGAGTATACTTAATTATTTCAGCGCAAAGTAACATTTCGCCATTTCGCAAGTTGGCATGCAAATATTAAAATCTTAATTTATATACATAAATAGCTGACCCGGCTATCTTCGTACCGCCGAATAGTCGATTATGTTTTTCGTGAATTTTCCATATTTCCTCACTGTTAAAACCTCCCTGGAGTATCACGAATATTTCAAGACCAAAATTAGTCAACTCGGTCCAGCCGTTCTCGAGTTTTAGCGAGACTAACGAAGAGCAATTTATTTTTATATACAAGATTCTTCTGTACATATATTTGTCACCTAACTCCTCCTAAACAGCTTAAGCGATTTGTATGAAACGGTATGAATATTTGAGTGGGTTCTTGGATGGCTGCAGTTGGCTGGTCAAGTTTTTTTCTGACGAAAAGCCATTGAACAGAACAACGTCTACCGGGACGTCCGCTAGTATTACCTATATAAAATGCTTGCAGGCAGGCAGGGTCGAAGCCTACTGGGGCCAAGGGTTTGCTTCCGAAAGGAAAGCCCGGCCCTGGTATCTAAGGCCACGAAGGAACGGGGTGGGTTTTTAGTCAGTAAGATTCTGACACTATCTCCCGCTCCGCCCAAGGGCGAGAGATGTCATTGGATGACTTTACCCATCACCAAAAAAAAAAAACCTATATAAAATGCTAAAAGGTTGCAAAACTTTACAAAAATGTATCACAAAATATAAAAAAACCGGGTAAGTGATAATCAGACTCTCGCGCATTGAGGATTCTAAACAAACTTACTTAATCGAGTTTCGAAGATTTTTCCGAATCACACAAAAGTTTAAACTAAAAAACAACTTTTTGAATTGAAGACAATGAAATAAATGCAGATAAGGTGAAAACTGTAAAAACGATTACATTACCTGTAACCAACACGAATGTATTACATTAACTCTATGGTTGTCTGATGCGTAACTTTGAGTACGGCACTGCTCCGTCAAATAACATTTTGCTCAGATATTTTGCACAGGCTTCCACAATTCATTTCATACGGCTGACAGCTACAAATTGTTTTAGAACTAAATTATTTATTTAACGGGACAGGAGCCGAACACCATTTTAATATAAACTTTTTGGATTTAAAATCGGATACATTATGCTTTATTACATAGGTCAATATTTTTAATTCAAACTCTCAACAAACACAAGGTGTCAATCCAACACTCAAAAGAAATCCTTTATACCTTCAAATATAGGTACAAGGTTTTTCTTCAGAACAATTGAAAGTGTATATTGAGGGGGATTCCACAGGGATTAAATGAAAAAGCCTCGAGTTTCAATTGGGCAGCGAGCAATAGGTAGCTCGCTTATCGACCGTCCGGTAACCATCCGGACCGGGCCATAGTCGTCGACAGCGTGTATTATTCCACGCGCGCCTCATAGAGATATCAGCAAACCGTAAGAGCCCCGCCGTGAATGTGAACCCCGGGATCCTGGAACGAAGGCAAAGAAGGAACAGGAGTGGGTTTTTAGTCAGTAAAAGTCTGACACTATCTCCCGCTCTGACCAAGGGCGAGAATGTCATTGGATGATTTCCCACTTAAAAAAAAACTTGTTTGTTAATATATTTATTACCGACTGAGCATGATTACTTAGAGGGTTTTAATATATTTATTATATTATGAGCTTCAATGATTTTAAATAATACTTTTTTATTCCTTTTTTGTATTTTTATAACCTCAAGTTATATGTTAATTAAAATATGATTCACGGGTGTGATACACATTTATTTACGAAATTATAGCAATTAAAATCGTCAATAAAACTCTCTTAGTTCATCTCACCCCATTGAATGGTTATTTCACGAAAACTAGAAGAAAGAAAAATTAGAATGCAAAAAACTGAATTTTTTGGGCCACCCTAGCGCTGTTACCTAAGTTTTTATCTAAACTGGGCGACTAAAGAAATCAAAAAAGTAAGGACTTTCAAGTTGTATAGTCATTATAATAACACTGAAACTTTTAATAAGTACCTACAATATATGCTGTTAGATAGCAAATTAGCAATATACTTGTTAAAAGTTCTTGCTGTTGTTGAGTAGGTACTCAAAACATTTTTAAACATTGTACTTGTAAGGCCTCGTTTACGGAGACGCGATGGTACGACCCGGAATTAATTCAAGCACATGGCGTTATATTGTGAGAGCGTTTAAGGTGATGTGATTTTATTCGCTTGAAATGTTCAGCAGCGCGCGCCATCACACGCATAAATACAATCATAAGTTGTTGATGGAGGTGTGAGGCCTAAAGAGTAGCGTAGGGGTACCAGCCTCTGCGCCCGCAAATGATCCTCTAGCGTACACGCGACGTGTACAGCTATAGGTAGGTACAGTGCATGTGGGGTATTTGGCAATAGATGGACAACATAGATATTCTTCTAAGGCTGCAGTTACCACGAATGCGAGTTCTGGTCTTCTCTCTTGAATTGTGTTTTTACGTGTACGTCATTCTACAATGTTCTAACATATAAATTACAGTACGACCGACGGATCTAGGCGAGTCTGAAGTTAGGCTTTGCGAACTTTAGCACTTGTGCGCTCGTAAAAAAACAAATGATTAAAAAAAAAAAATTCCAATAACTATTGTTAACAGCAATAACAATTGATAAAGGCATTTATTTTTTTTAAACCATTTATTTTAGGTAGGCAAGACTACGGAGGAGCTCAGCTCAATGACCTCGGTAGAGCTTCGGAAAGAGTGGGAGTTAAAATGAACATGGACAAAACCAAAGTCGTGATAAACAGCCATGTGGCACCCACTCCTATCAAGCTCAGAGACTCTCACTCGAAGTTGTGGAAGATTATGTTTACCTCGGACAGAGTCCAGTCGGGTAGATCTAATTTCGAGAAAGAGTTCGACTAGGCTTCGCGGTAACTTTTGGTCCAACATACCACAGTATCTCAAGATGAAAGTCCATGACCAATGCGTGTTGCCAATGATGACACATGGCCCGAAACGTGGTCGCTCACAATTAGTCTCATCAGACGGCTTAAAGGCACCCAAAGGGCAATAGAAAAGGGCTATGCTCAGAGATTTCCATGCATGATCGTATCAGAAATGAAGATATCGCCAGGAGAACCAAGGTTAAGTCTGGCGATTCTTCGTGTTATATGCCGTCATAACACGAAGAATCGCCAAACTAAAGTGGCAATAGGCAGGGCACATTGCTCGCAGAACGGATGGCCTTTGGGGCTGAAAGGTTCTAGAGTGGCGACCGCGTACCGAAAAATGCAGTGTTGGAAGGCGTCCACTGTTGGACATAGGCCTCCCCCAAGTGTCTGCACAATGAACGATCCTGTGCGTCTCGCATCCATCGGATTCCCGCAACTCTTGTCCGGTACGTAGTCGCCATTCCAGAACCTTTCGGCCCCAACGGCCATCCAATCTGCGAGCAATGTGCCTGCCTACTGCCCCTTAATATATACAAATTAAGACACAGAGCAACTTAATTATAAGCTTGTAATCACTCAGTGCACAGTTCATTGCTAAGAACCACAAAACATTCTATTTATCACTTCCCTGAAATGTTCTATCTTCCTTGCGTATGTATTTCCACGGAAGTGATGTTTTGAAGGCTTTTTTTCCCTTAATCTGAAAGAGTACTTAATATTACACAATAACAATTTCCATAAATCTTCCGTGCAACCATAAGACATTTGCAATGCATTCAAACTGAAATAATATTTTATAGTTCAATTGTAAAAAACTTGTGAGTGAGAATTTGTTTGACCCGAAAGCAATTGTTCACACTAGAAAGAAGAATGAAAGAAAAAAAATATATTTGAAAATCGCACAAAAAAATAAAGGAGTCTTAATCTTTAAATATTGTTTTATTTAAAGATTAAGAAGACTTATGCGAGGCCAAAAAGGCTCCTATCTCAGCATCCACTAAACGTTCGGACACAACTAATTGCCACTCAAGGGAAACAAAACATAGCCCTTACTATGCTGTCGTAACCTCTTTCTTTCTATATTGCCCGAGCGCGAGCGGCAACAAAGCTGTCTATCCAATCATATTAACAAATTTTGAGGTGACAGTGAAGTCATACTAAATACGCGTCGCCGTTATTAAGTCGACCAAATCTCGGAGAAAATTAAGACATCGTAAAACCGTTACAAATTTTCTGGAAACCCTGTGAAAAAAATACAAATGATTATAATCTTATAATAAAATTATTCTACTAAACTGCTTTTTAAACCTATGAATATTACATGAATTATCTTTTGGATTTCGGAATGAAGTGAAGGGAAATGACAATTTTAGCATTTTGAAGTTTTTCATATAAATATGAAAGCTTGAAAGAGAAGGTTTTCATTGTCCAATTAGAAACCAAACAAACTTTAATTTCGTAGTGTCATTTAACAAAAATAATAATCAATCAAATATTGTTCTACGCCCAGAGCTAACCATTATTCCCCATTTTGTTTTGTTGTGTTAGCCGTAAACGATAAATAAAATAAATAAATATCAGGCTTTCCAATTCCATTACACGCTACATTTGTTCCAAAAACACCGTCCCTATTCTTGCTCTTATTATACATATACACCGTTAAATTTTGGTCGTTTTAATCCCGTGGAGGATCGATTCGGAACATGAAACACTATCGATTTATAAAGATAAAATTAAAAAATAAAGTACTTTTTTTCTAAAACTCGAATTAATATACGCATCATGTACGAAATTATTTTTTTTAATTCATGTACGAATTAAAACGACCAAAATTTAACGGTGTATATAAAAAAAAAAAAAAAAAAACTGTACTGTAACTGTATATACTATCAAATAGTCTGCAAATCGTCATAGAGTAATAAACACTACAATGTTAGTAAGATATTTAAAGATTTTGTCAAATTCTCTTAAACTTTAAAAGCATTACGACCATTTTATTCTGCCTGTTTCTAGCTCCAATTATTATTGATCCTCCAATATTTATTGAATGATATAGACTTGAAGGCTAAGTGTTTTCAACAGGACGGTGCCACTAGCCACTTGGCAAACAATACAATCAATTTATTGAAAAGCAAATTGGGTGAGTTTTCGTTTATTTCCAGTCCATTCGAATGGTCGGCCTCTTTGCTTGACTTTGACTTTAATATATCAAATTAATTTTGGTTTATTTAAAGAAAAAGAACACCGTGTTAATGAAATAGAAGTCCCGTTTTGGATGTGGCGAAAGGGAGTGTCAGACTTTTACTGATATGCCTACCTGTGTTCCTTTAATTGTCCTTTGCGTTCCGAAGCCACAGTTAAGTAACTCTTTCGAACAATTCCTTAGCCCTAGCAGGTATTGGTCCTAGTGGGCCCCATCCATTTTTCTGGCATCTTTTTCAGGCGCACGAGGAACACTACATTGCCAATTTGGGCTTAGTTCTTACCGGACGTCGAGTTACTTATTACCCGCCTATGGGCGCTGGGGCGTAAGGATGTCCTCTCCCTCACGATTCCCGCCACCTCCTTTGCTCACTTTATTACTTTAAAGAAAGTGACAGCCTCCCATTCCCTTGCTCCGTACCATGGCCTAAACGAAGGCCAGTGCTGAAAATGACAGACATGCGATTGAGCAATCTTGAATGATTTGCTATCATTATTGAAGATTTCCATAGTCTATCTCCGAAGTTCTTCAACCGATTTCCTTCCCGGTATAGTTCAAAACGCCAAACAAAAAAAGTAGGACATAAGTAACAAACCGTAATCATCCACAATCTTACTTCACCCACCGCTGGACAAAGGTCTCCATTTCTTTGGACCAATTCCAACGTCTGGTCAATTTCGTCCAGGTTTTACCTGCGATGGCAACAGTCTCGTCTACCGATCTCGCGGCCGCTACTCAACGACTTATTGCAATTAATTTACGCCCAAAGCGGTAAAATACATTGATTAAATACAATTAAGCTTCAGTCACAATTTAAGAGGAATTTTCAATAACGGCTTGGACGAGCATTTCTTCTCGGAAGAAAAATTAATTCTGCAGCCTACTGTGAAATCACTGTGATTTATCTTGTCTGAATCGTTTTGAAACTTAATTAAGCAATGCCTTCTGTTCAGTACCTACCTCTATATTGTTTATTTGTGTAGTCCCAAGTAAACGAATTGCAAAACGATCATTAGTAGTCAGGGACAGAAATAGATATCGTCTCAAAAGTAAGAGACAGATAGAAAATAGTACTTCTTAGGTATAGTCTACACTGATCTGTCTAATAATAATAATCACTCTTTTTATTAGGTGGGAAATCATCAAATGATTACTTCCACTCTGTATGGAGTGATAGAGACTCAGACTTTTACGGACTCAAACCCACAGCGTTCCTTAAATTGCCCTTTGGAAGGGCTAGGTACCTGTACGTACTGAATTTCTACGGTGGCCAATTTCAACAGAGATTAGCCAAGTACGCAGGACTTAGGAGGTAGGTATTACAATGCACAAGTGTGTGCGCATACAGATGGGTTCTCTGTTCCTTTATTCTCATAGTTTGAAAGGACGGCAATCCAACAAGACTGGGAAGAGATAAGACGAAGGACCAACGGTTTTACACGCTTTCAGATTACTGCTGAAAGAGTGTTGCTACAGAGCTCTTAAAGAAACCCAATATAACTTTAACCCAACCCGGGAAACGAATTCAAGACCTCACGCTTAACAGTCGCGGTTGTGGTCACAACCGCGACTGTTAAGCGTGAGGTCTGTTCAAAAATGTCTTCTTTAGAAATAAATAAGTATAAGAGGTGTCTCGCATGCTGAACGCTTGCCAGAGGGTAATGGCCATACGGATGGTGCGAGGAGACCGCACAATTTTCCACTTCCGTCGTTCGACTGTCCGGTAACTGTTCGGACCAAGCCCAAGTCGTCGACGGTGCAAATTATATATTCCATGCGCGCCTCAAGGAGATGTCAGCAAACCCAGCAGGTACGAAGCCTACTGGCACGGTAATATTATCGATAATATTAGGAAGGAAGACGGGTTTAAACGCAACGAAGGAACAGGAGTGGGTTTTTAGTCGGTAAAAGTCTGATACAGCCTCTCGCTCCGCCCAAGGGCGGGAGATGTTATAAGATGACTCACCTAAAAAAATATATATTATAAAGAGCTGGAAATGTCTATGTTTCTATAAAGTAATATCTGGAAGTTCCCTGCCCTCCCATTCCTTGATGATTAGAAAAAATCTTTCAGTGATAGAAAGCCATCATGGCGTCGCTGATTGTGCTACATTTTTTTCTCGTTGGGGACTACGAAGACAACATCGCCGAAAGAAACTGTATTTAATTACTGAAACCAATATCTTATTCGAAATTTCGAAATTATAACAAAGCTTCAATATAAACATTATATTTTCCGGTCATAAAGATATAGAAAATAATAAAAAATCCCAGGAAACAGACCAGTGGGATTTCATATTTATTTTTTTCTAAGAATCATGGAGGTAAAGCGGATAATTATTTATCTTAGCTTAGTAGGTTAGCTTTTTTACTATAATTCTATATTTACGTTGAAAAATATAGAATTATAATAAAAGAGGAACATTTTGCTATAACCGCTCTCACGTGTATATGATGTTATTACATATCTTCCTTTAGATATTTTGGAAACACAATCTGTGTGAATATTATCTAGGTTTCTATTGAGATCAAATCATATGTCAAATATAGATATATCTGCTATTTTCCGTAAACTTTGACCTTTCATAATATAATCATATTAAACAACAAAGAAAACATAACTATAGAAACTTTATACACATATTTCCTAGAACGAGTTTTTCTGAAATATTCGAATAAATGGTCGATTTACAGACTGCCAACAGAGTTTTGAGGAGGTATTTATCTTTTTTCGCGTTGCTAATTCATCAGACATTGCGTTGGTTGAAACAAGCTTTAAGAGCTAATTGCAGTCACAGAGTATTTTGTATGAACTTCGCTCGGATCTATGTCGACTTCGCGGACCCTTAACAGCAGTTTTACTTTTACAAAAAAAAATACAATAACTATTCAAGACTTGATTTTGCGAGGCCCTTATAAAAAACAAGCTTAAGGTATTACTTTTTGTAACTTTGAAAAATTTCCGTGACGTAATCTCGTAGACGTACACGTTTGAAATAGTAAATTAGGGACAGATTCGCGATTTTATTTTTATCGAGCCAACTAATTTCATGGTTTAAATTTTGCCCGGCGTATGGTCATATGGTCAATTTTAATAAAATATTTTTTTCATGGTGTTATATTTTATATTTGCGGTTTTCCAAAGGTTAAAAATCGTTCAAAATGAGTAGAAGGCCTTATGCCATGCTGAAGCTGACGATTGACGAGTGGGAAATTTAGATAAACGAGGAAAGATTATTAAGAGGACCCCTCTTAATAACCTAAAAGAAGTACAGTAAAATGTATCGCGTTAAGATTTCGTGGTAGGGGCCTCTGTAGCAAAATGAAACCATAAAATAAAGGTACAGTACGGCCGATGGATCTTGGCGCGCCTGAAGTTAGGCTTTGCGAATTTTAGCGCTCAAAATAAGCGCGCCAAATAAATTATTTATAAAAATAAATGCCAATAACTGTTGTCAACAGCAGTAACAACTGCTATTGGCATTTATTTTTCCAAACCATTTATTTTTTTACGAGTGAACAAGCGCTAAAGTTCGCAGAGCCTAATTTTAGACGCGCCAAGATCCGTCGGCTGTACTGTATCTTTAGTGGAAAATTCAAGAGAAAGATCGAATACGTCAAATGAGAGATAAATTAGAGATTTGCAGCATTACGCTAATTCCCTGGAAACTGTCGGAGACGATTAATTAGCTGACCCAATTTTATATTAATTGTAAAAGTAATACGGAAATAAATCCATTCCCACATCTTTTGAACAATGTCAAGATTTACGACAAGCCAATGTGATCTTATTAATTCCATTCTTGTTTGATTTTATAGCACTTATTTATATGTGTTACTCCTATATTCCATATGTTAAAGCAGATACAGTTAAAATCTTTTGGATGTAGCCTCCATATACAGGCTTGTCTGATCGCGATCCTTAAAGAGGCCATACGGTACGTGATGAGATATAGAACACCTTTGCTTTATCTTATGGACGATAGATTAAGCAGATAGGAGCTTGAAAACCACCCGTTTAGTAAAGACCCAACGGTCCTGTTAACTGATCAGCATTTATCTTTTATATCGGTTTTTTATTTGTGCCTGTTTTTAAAAGACTCGTTAGGGAACATTACCTGTCGCTGTGAATGTTGTTAGTCGGCATGTAAATTTCTGTATTGTTATAAATATGTATGTTTCTATAATAAAATATATGTATATATCTATGTACCTATTGTAATATAAATATGTATATATCTATGTACCTATTGTAATATAAATATGTATATCACTGTTATTGTCACACCAATGACAGCCCCATTTCTTTTCCAGACAATTACTGTCCATTCCAGGTTGCCTGGAAGAGATCGCAGAGTGCGATAAGGCCGCCCATTGTATATGTGTGCTTTAGTTTTAGTGCCTTGTTTTTGTTTATGTAATGGTGTACAATAAAGCATATAATAAATAAATAAATAAAAAATTCACTGAAGTGCGAGTCGGAGTCGCTTGCCGAGGATCTCGTACAAACTTACGAAGATTTTTTCCTTTGCTTTTATTATGAGACCTTGCTTCTTGCGAAAATTCAGGTTTCTAGATCGACGAAAAAATATTATATTATTGTACGCCGTCCACAAGCCCGCGCCTCCGGTGGCCGGAAATCGGGATCGGGTTCCCGACGGCTGGGACATGAGAGCCGCTCCCTCGCGCGTGCACGTGCGGCCATTGGTAGCATTACTGCTTCGCAGAAAGAGGCGACCGCCAGCCACTCATCCTTGCTTCGGACCAGGGCTATACCAAGACCCGGTGCGAGAGATCGTTGCCGCCTACTGACCTCACGAGGACACGGCGGTGCTCTGCCCAAGCGGGGCACACCTCTACCGTTTGCTCCACCATTTCCTCCGGGCGGTTTCCCTACTATGTTGGGATTGGTTTCCAATATTTACTGGATTCAGCTTTTTAGGCATTTTGTGGGGAAGGTGAAACTCGAGTCATCTTCTGTGCTGAATAAGTAAATTTTATAATATGAAACTAGCATTAGGTTTATGGTTTTTAAATTTTTTCTTTAAAAAAATATTCATAATGTTAGTACATTATGAATATTTTTTTACCTGTGAAAGAAGTATCAGGGCCTTACATGACGTGTTAAACTCTCAGGCATGCAAACAAGAAAGAGGGCCACCTCTTTCTTGCTAGTGCCCGTACTTACCTTCCGTGTTCGTCATCAGACGTTAATTAAAATATGCGTAACAATAACATTATTAATTCCAATTTATCTATGTTAAATTACTCGTAATTTGCACAGTAGGTACATATATGGTATGCCCCGCTCTACCCGAGGAAAATATGCTCAATATCCTTATTTTATAGAATGACCAGTATACTCGTAAGTATATTTTACGTTGTTGTCTGGAAATACGGAATGTTCGTTTTTAAAAAACCACAAATCCACGTCATTTTATGAATGAAATATTATACTAATCGGTAAGTAGGTGCCTAGGCATGTAGAATGGGAAGTTTGTAGCTGCAACAGGAAAATAATTAGTGTTTGCGACCTTTCCTTTTTGCATAGGTACAACTGTGTGTACTCATTTTGCAATATATGTGAACTACACTCGCGAGCAACCAAATCGACTCAACGTACAAGTGCACACTTGCATACATTTTCTTCAGAGAATACTGAACAGTTTTCAAAAATTGTTACATCGTTGGAAAGCTTGAAACTTCAGCTTTGATTTGGTATCATTATTTTAAAAATTGAGTCAGTACTTTTTTAAATAATTAATTTAATTACACGCCTAAGGAATTGTGGTTATTGCGATAACTACGAGTTGGTGCACAAACTGCCCCTATAAAAACCCCACGCAACCGTTTCACCTTATTTGACGCTTATTAAAAATTGACCTGTACTCTTCACCAAAAAAAAATTAATAGTATTCATTTTTTTTTTTGGTGAAATTATTGATACAACACCAGAAAAAGCTGCTCAAGTGGTTGCTCTACCGCAACAGGGACTTAGTCAGTCAAAAATTACTGCTCAACTCATTTTTAGCCAGTCCGCTCTATCAATAGCTTACAAGGGATTTCAAAAGATCAGTGACTTCAATTGGAGACCAAGAGCATCCCGCCACCGGTCCACCTCGGAGACAAACGACCATTTTATTCTTTCAACTTTGCTGCGATATCGTCACCTGATCGGTGTCGATGTGCAATGCAACAGGCTCTGAGAAGAGTTTGAGCAGTGGCAGTCAGAAAGTGGACAGCATAAAGACCTTTTAGCAAAGCTAACCTTATCCCGAAACGGGCTTTTTTTTTTTGTGGTAGGTAAAATCATCCAATGACAAATCCCGCCCTTGGGTGGAGCGGGAAGTAGTGTCAGACTCTTACTGACTAAAAACCTACCCCGTTCCTTCGTTGCCTATAGTGCCGGGGCTGAGCCTTCCTCTCAGAAAACGGCCCTTGACCCCAGCAGGCTTCGACCCTGCCTGCCTGCAGTAGCAGGCTGGGTCTCTTCAGTGTGCTGACAGCTCCTTGAGGCGCGCGGGAACAGAACGCGCCGTCGACGACTTGGGCTCGGTCCGGTCGGTTACCGGACGATCGGACAGCGTGCTACCCATTGCACGCCGTCCGCAAGCCCGCGCCTACGGTGGCCGGAAATCGGGATCGGAATCCCGGCGGCGGCTGGGGCGAGCGCCCCGTTGCCTCTGCCTGATGCGGTCGGCCTCCTCCTTTGCTAGCATTACTGCTTCGCAGAAGGAGGCGACCGCCTGCCATCCCTCCTCACTACGGACCATGGCCTGAACCAAGGCCCGGCGAGAGAGATCGCTGCCGCCGATCGCCCCCACGAGGACACGGCGATGCTCCGCCCAGGCGGGGCACACCTCTACAGTGTGCTCCACCGTGTCCTCCGGGTGTTCAGCACAGTGGCGACACCCGGGCGAATCTTCCGCACGAATCCGGAACAGGTACTTAGCGAACTTTCCGTGTTCGGTAAGCACCTGCGTCGTGCGGAAGTTGAGAGCGCCGTGAGGTCTTTCCAGCCACGCCTCAAGGATGGGCCTTATCGCCCCAATTGTGGCGCGCCCCGAACGAGGTTGCGATAGTCGCTGACGCCATTTCGCCATGAGATCCCGCCGGAGCTCTGTCCGCCATGCCTCGACTTGTCGCGGCAGCGGAATTTCGCCCCGGCGATCCCAAAACGGGCTGCCACGGGCCTGATATTGATGGTACGTCACCGCCAAACGGTTGAGTACTCTTCGAAGAAAACATCTACAAGTGCGCACTTGTACGTTGAGTCGTTTTGATTGCTCGCGAGTGTATTCCAATAAAAATGAACATTATTACAAAGTGCAAATAACATATTTTCTTAAAAATATTTAAATCCGATCTTTTAAGCTAAAAAAAATGTGATTTACAGAATTCTTCGATAACTTGTAACAACCTTGAAAAATCCTCTAAAGTTCACTTTGTAAGTTCAATGAATTTACGATTCTACGACTGTGAGTCTTGAGAAATAAAAAGGTATTTTAGATTGAGCATTTTTAATTAGGTACATTGGATTTAAGAGTCTTTCATCTGAATAAACACGACAGTAACCAGTTACTATTTTCTCAAATTAAACACTGTATAGGTTTTTTTTTAAGATAGTTAAAATCATCCAATGACAAATCCCGCCCTTGGACGGAGCGGGAGATAGTTTCAGACTCTTACTGACTGAAAACCTACCCTGTTCCTTCTTTGCCTTGGTTCCAGTGCTCTGGTATCCATTTTCATAACTGCCCAGAGCCCCAGATTAGGGCCCCTACAGTTTGCTGACAACTCCTTGAGGCGTGCGGGAACAGAGAGCGCCGTAAACGACTTGGACTCGAACCGGTCTGTTACCGGACGGACGGGCAGCGAGCTACCCATTGCAAGCCGTCCGCAAGCCCGCGCCTACGGTGGCCGGGTACACTGTATATTTTTTTTTTAAATATTATTTTAACCACAACCACACAACTTCATTAGTAAGTTTTTGTTGTAAACGTCTCATTTATTGATAATTTTATTTTTGTATAGCCTATCTTTATTTTGTAAGAATACTGAAAAGTCCACGGATTCATATAGGGATACTTTTTTATTGTGCTTTCGGATACAATTTTAACCGGTATATACTGTCCTCCCATATATAGATATAATATTTTAATAAATATAGAAACACTTGTTTATTAAAAAATCTAAATTATTTATCGTAAAACCAATCATTTTTTTTAAACCACGTTGTTTCTTGTCAGTTCTTCTCCATAGGAAACGACCAATTGGAACCGTGTTTTAACTTTAAAGTTTTATAAGTATAAAACGTCAGAAGCGAGCACTAGCTTTTGATACACTTATAAAACCAATTTTGGTCCAATTATAAGCCTATTTTTGTATATAAAACAAAATTATTTTAAGCTTGAGTTTATATAGCACACAAACATACCTAAATTTGGCAGGTTAGACCTCCATACCTATCTTTAGTAAAGAAACAATTCATTTGATATCCTCATTAACTTGTTTCTAATTAATTTCTAATACAAACTTACGTGGAACACACAACCGACATTTTTGCAACAAAATATCCTGTTATTACGAGCAGGATTAATTGTTTACTCATTTCTGTGAATCACAATTAAATAACTCATTATAATGACACGGTTGCCGATCCCAGGTGCCACCACCGCCGCCGCGACCGCCTCGCGGGGTCGAATAATTAGCTCGAAAATCCGTTGGGTTGGTTCATTCAGGATTATGTGAATTAAACCGGTGACATGTGTGAAGGGCTGGCTAACGCTAGCTCTCCAAAATATAGCTGAGTAAGTGGCGCGCAAGGGAAAATATTATAAAAATAGAATTCAGTTGATGTCACTCAGCACTATAGTGGAAAAGAGCTTTATAAAAGGGTCTTATTTTTATGCTACAGCCCCAGAAGGAAGGTTTTTTTTTATGGTAGGTAAAATCATCCAATGACAAATCCCGCCCTTGGGCGGAGCGGGAAGTAGTGTCAGACTCTTACTGACTAAAAACCTACCCCGTTCCTTCGTAGCCTATCGTGCCGGGGCCGGGCATTCCTTTCGGAAATTAACCCATGACCCCAGTAGGCTTCGACCTGGTAATATTTTAGGAAGGAAGGAATTAGGTAAATTAACCCAAGAGAACGTAACTCCCAGGACAAAAAGTAACCTACGAGTATGTGTTATTCCAAGACATGGCTGAATAGATAATAAAAAAGCGTACAATAGTAAATCATAAAAAATTATAGCAGGAGTCTACACACATTGACATCCTTCATCAGTTTCTTAGCGAAAACAAACATACAGATATACAAGTATTAGTGTGATTTCTTTGGCAAGCGATATAGCTTAAACAACGGGGTGTGTTGGTGGACACCCCAAACGTCTGCAAATAGGTTTGTTGATGCCCCCGGGCAAAAATTTGTTTTTTGAATACTGACTTTATTGCGCGGTCAATAAGTCGGTAATCAAGAAACAAATATTTGCGATTACCGATTTATAGCCCGGGGGCGTCAATGTATATACGTTTGTTTATGGCATAATAATGTCGGGTATCAAAATAAAGGTGAAAGAGACAATTACAAAAATATAAATCATTGCAATGGACGGAATTGAAAAAGTTGAAAAGTTCCAAAAATCCCCGACCATTAAAAATTCTAAAAGTTGAAAAATATTCTCTTTTCAAGCAGTCTGATGCATTCGGTGATATCAACACTGAGATAAACTAAATAAATCCCACAAACTCCATTAGGCTGTTTAAAAACTGACTTATTATAACTAGCCAAGTGTAAAAGTATTTTATTTCGTGAAAATTTTCAATTTTTTAACCTCCGACGCAAAAAGAGATGTGTTATAAGTTTGGCCACTACGTGTGTGTATCTGTCGGTTCACTCTAAAACGGGCGAACAGATTAGGATGCGGTTTTTTTAATTGAAAAGCTGGTTTTCTAGCAATAGTTCTTAGACATATTACATCAAAATCGGTACAGCTATTTACAAGTTACGAGGGGAGGTTAGAGTGGCAATTAACGACCAAACGTTCGCAAATATGGCCTAGTGGGGATCAACTGAAAGGGTATATATGTACAACTACAACTTAGGGGTCTTTAAGTCAAGTCCTTCTAGGCAAGCGAGCTCCATTGTCGGCCACATCATCGCTTATCATCAGGGGAGATAATGGTCAAACGCAAGCCTATGTATAATAAAAAAAAAAACATTACGAAACTGTATGGTAAATGGAAATCAGTTTCACTGTTTTTAAGCTATGAAATTTTTATTTTTATTTTAAATATTTCATAGATTTCAATGAGTTACATTTTCACTATTTTTTTTTTTATAATTTATAAATTAGATTTAAGAGCGAAATGCGTGCGAAGGATATTTGCAAACAATAAGTACATAAACCGCGGTAAAGCTGTTACAATTAATATTATATCCCCGGATCAAAAACCAATCTAAGACGCTTTGCCACCTTTCCAAGAGTCTGGGCTGTACAACGATCTATCGAAGAGTTTCAAGTTCATTAGATTTTTTCTATTCTATTCTAGTGCTGTACACGGCGATAAGGT
The DNA here is from genome assembly GCA_958295575.1 of Leucania comma. Lineage (NCBI taxonomy): Eukaryota > Metazoa > Arthropoda > Insecta > Lepidoptera > Noctuidae > Leucania > Leucania comma. The sequence continues at coordinate 14,520,459 of OY282468.1, forward strand.
TGATTATTGCTTGACACGATATTGGATTAAAGCTACGTGTGATCGGTTTGACACTTTATTATTAACTGAACATAATGAGAGAGCTGTATCAGCTGTATGAACAATTTTTAACCATAGCCAGATATATAGACTAACTTGATGTAGCTATGTAAATATGTACCTGTAGCGACATCTATGTTGTCACAAATGAACTAACCCTGCATCGCGCAAGTAAGATTCGCGGCGCGATTGCAACATAAAGAACAAACCCGAAATCATCTATCGGGTAGTAGCCCACCAGATATAACACCTGTCTGGTCGGAGGATCCTCCCTTTCAACGGAGGTACGTGGGACTTTACTCTCTGTTCCGCATACCTCCAAATACCCTACTAAAACATAAAAAGGGCTTGAACTCCTTACAACGGTATAATAGTCCCTTTTCTATAACTAAATCTTATTAATTAATCTTTAATATTATTTTGTAATTTATCATTTTACTCTAATTTTGCAGTTTTAATTTTTATTTTGTGAGTTATATTTTTAATTGTTGTTTCATTATTGTCATCTTTAGTACTTAAGTATTGTATAACTTGCTCACTTTTAATTCTAATTTTTCATTTCTCTCAATTTATCAAACCCTATGTTTTTTTGTTTTATCTACTTAAAGCTTGAATATTATTTTGTGAATTGTATTATCATATTTTTACCTTTTTTTATTGTTGGTAGGTTCGCGCTTGACCTTTATCTCACCTGATGGAAAGCGACGATGCGGTCGACGTTGGAGCGCGCTTACCTATTCATTCTTGACTTAAAGGTTACCGGATTGTAGCCATCAGGAAACACAGGCTCCGACCTAATCTTAAAAACAATTATGTGCATGCTGTGGTCTTTTATAAAAAAAAAAAAAAAAAAAGCACACGTTATAAAACTCTATGTAATTTTATGTTTTAACTGTGTATTGTGTATGCTTTGTTGCATACATCAACATCACTCACACACATCAACTTTACACATACAGCAACACAACACATACATATTCTAGTTTTATTTTTTATTTTTAACTTTGTTTTTATTTTGTATTTTTGTCCTTTGGATTTTATTGCATAAAACGAAAAGACGTATGTAATTGGTAGAAGACACTGGCTTCCTGTAACACAGGTACTATGCCTAGCGCAGGAGTTAGGGCCTCACTATTTTGTGAATGTTATTATGTTAATAAATAAATTTTTCAATACACTTGCTCAGAAAGTGACTTTAATTGCACTACACTTAGGTATATAATGACACCTGTTACCAAACTGTGACATTTTGATTACCATTACGCACTAGGGCTGTATTGTAGCTATAACCTTTTTGTTCAATCTCTTTGTTCGCAAAACAAATTTTGAATACGAAAAAATAAAAATTGTTTGTGGTCTATGGTCGTCATTTAAAGACGCGCGCGGTTTTTGGCGTAATTTTTCGAGTGAAATTCATGGTCTGTATTAATAAAATAAAATCAAATACTACATGTTAAAATGTTACATCCATATTCTATTGTCACTACGAATGACATTAACGTAAAAACTTTTCACACAAGAAAACAAACGACGACTAGGCAATATGATCAAAAGACCATATAGACATAGCCTAGCGCGTGCTCATAGGCAACAGATTTAATTTTTTTACCGCCATGTTATGAAAAAATTTTTACTAGTTATACCGTTATCCTCGATGCCTAACACGCCGAAACCCCGCTTGCATCATCCAATACAAGTGGGACTTTGGAACCACGGGCGCTCAGAGTGGGGACTCTGCCCGCCCATCGAGTGATTCCAGGGAAGACGGTGACACAGTGATCACGTGCTGCCGTGCTCAGAAAGGTTTAGGGGAGACCGATATTTAGTCTCTTCAGGGATGTGCCGTAACAGGCGTTGCACTGAGGGGGTTCCGGAATGGTCTTTTGAGAGGTAACGGGGCCCCTTCTATGTGCTGATGGTGATCACCGGGGTGGTTTTAGTGAGGTAAAAATCCCACACTCCCCGGACTTGTCCCCAAAGTCCGGGCGCCTTTTGAAGGTTTCCCCTCGACAACAAAAAAAAAAAAAAAAAAAAGTTATACCGTTATAATATTAGTTAACTTAATTATTTTTCTTCACAAGTGTATTGAAAAACGTCGTATGATACACGTGAGTAATGAATGTTACCGTTCTTGGCTCTCTTAAGACCCTCGCCAAGGCTCGGGTCTTAATACCGCCTCGACGGTAACCTCCTACATTACACACTTATATCATAATGTGCTATATTATTACACAAGATTATTACCTATTATTTGTTAGCCCCTCAACTGTAGTGTTTCAGAATTGCATGAAATTCGGTACACGGTTAAACCATGTCCTTTTTTTAGGCGGGAAATCTTCCAATGACTTCACCCACTCTGGGCGGAGCGGGAGGGCGTTTCAGACTTTTACTGACTAAAACCCACTATTGTGCTATTCCCACAACTTACAATAAATTAAAACAGCTACTGAATTTCTTTCGACATATTCTAATTCTGTGAAATTCGGCTCAAGCTCCTCTGCAAAAGTGACAGAATAAGCGTCACATTACTTCACAAAATATTAAAAGTAAATTACTCTTAGAAAATTTAGCCACTGAACTAAGCTTGACCAAGTCGTGTCAATAAATAATAAATATAACCATATCGATCAGCTTCCAATGCTCAAATTCTACCAACATTTTGTTATGGTCTGACGCCACTGCTATTGCTACATAAGATTACGTTGTCAGTTATGCGTACACTTCGGTGAAGTTCCCTTTTAGCTGGGCAGCCATCGGGAAAAACAATTTATTCCCATAACTAAACTTGTACTCTCGCCCAGTCACCAATGAAATTCAAAAAGGTAGCCACTCGTATCTAACCACGACAATGTCATAAATTTTGCCCTTTCAAGTAAATTATGTTTGGCTAAAATGCTGAAAGTACTAACGAAAAACATCGCGTTGTAGGTTTACGTAATTACCGCAACTCGTTGCGGTTTAATATTATTAAAGGCCTAGGCACTAAATTCGCTTTGTGAGAGTAGAGAGTTTAAAGATAATCTTTTCATATTTAGGTTATATATTTAGAATAAACGAAACAAACAACACAACAAAAAAGCAGTAAATAATGTCGAGGCCTGGCTCTTCCAGGCCTCAGTTACGGGATCGTTTTATGAAATAGAAACAATTCAGAGCGAGGATACTTTATACTTTTCAATACAGTTACTCGAAAACTGTTCAACATGTCATGTATAAATATCAAAAAAAAAAAACCACATATTTTTTTTTAATTTATCACAACATAGTAACATAACATAATTTTTTCATTCCTATTTCTTCACGGTCAAGGGTAAAAGGCGGATAAAACATTTAATGTTTAAATTGTGTTTTTGAACAGAATACTTACACAATAATTTGTTATTACCAAAAAATTAACATTATCGGTGTTCTAAATTCAAAAATATTTTAATTTCTTTTTTTATTAATATTAGGACGTATACCGGTTTGATACATTTACTTCTCCTTCAACCTGCAAAGGTTAAACGCGGGAAAAAAGACTATTAAATATCATCATCTAACCTACAATATTTATTTGTAATATTTTTGAAAAAAAAAGTTGAATTTAAGATATGAAGAGAATTGTTTAGATGCTACGCCGTCGCCGCCGGATATTGTGATTAGGGTAAAAAATACTTGCGATAGCCTGCTGCCGTCTAAATTAAAACTAAAATATTTGGCAACTTTGGAAAAATTTTTTCAGTACAAAATGCGTCGTAATTGTCAGAGAAAGTATTTCTTCGTAAGTTTATTATATAACATCGTTTGATTCACGTGCAAATTTGTCACTGCAGACCTCGGCTCCATAACACACTCGCCTTCGGTTCGTGCGAATTCCGCCTCGGTCGCAATGACAAACTTTCTGGACTTGTATCAAAATGTTCTATATCACTTCGTTACACTTCAACGATCACAAGCAGACTGCCGAAACAACAAACTATTTTTTTTTTCTATCAAATTATCAAACCTATTCTAGAACTGCCAAAGACCTTCAAAATATCTATCAAGCCAGTCAGTTAGCAAATTTTACGCAAGTAGCTCATGCCATCCTTCGAAATCACAATACACAGTACACTTATTATTGGTGTTTTTTTTTTTTTTTTTGAGTCTAACCTACTCAAAAAAAAGCAATAAATACATCGATTTACAAAAGCAATGGCAACAATAAATACAAAGTTTAAAACAAAATCGCTTTCCGTGTCTGTCTCTTAGTTATCCCATAGAAATACTTTCTTAATTCCATGGTTGATCCGGTAACTCGTCCACGCAGCTATTTTCACTAATAGATTTACTTATTTTTTTGCTTTGTACTTATTTTTTTTAACCGACTTCGAAAAGAAGGAGGTTATATGTTCGGCTGTAACATTTTTTTTTAAATATGTTTACCGATATCTCGGTCAATTGTGGACGGATTTAATTATTTTTTGATTTTGGTTGAAAGATTTTAGTCCCAAATTGGTCCCATAGAAATATTGTTTGGATCTGATGATGAATTTCGAAGATATAGAACGGAACTCTTCAAAAAATCATAGCATAGCTGTCGTAACGAGTAAAATTGCTTTATTTATACATGTAGTCGGTGACTGACTGATGGAAAAAGGGCAGGGGTTACATCGAACTGATCTGATGATGAAGCCGGAAGGTAGGTAAGAACCTCTAATAAATCAGTGTATCCTAGCCATGTTTGGTATTATGTATCAGAATTGTCATGATGATTTGATGATGAAACCGAATGGTGGAATAGGCCAGTCAATATGATGAAAACGACATACATCGCAAACGCGCATGTTACTACGACTTTTTTATATGTTGTTAGGTCCCTTGACAGTAGTTTACACCCAAGTTTGCAACCCTAAAAACTCTGTATTACCTCCATGGTGCTCGAAAAACTGCGAAATTTTGACACATGTTTCAGTTTTTTCTATAAAAATAGCCTAAGGAAGCATTGTCAGGTATGTTTACTTATAATTTAATAAAGCTAACTAAATTTAGTACAATTTCAGCTTAATCCCACCACTCTAGGTCTATTAGTTGCAGAGATACAGCAAGTCAAAGATGGGCAATTCTCCCGCAGTGCTCGGAAAACTGTGAAATTCTGTCACTTGTTGAAAGGCAGTAGAGTTGGATCAGACTGCACTAAATATCCAGCAAATTCCTTTACATGTGGAGAAATGCAGGTTCTACGCGGGATAGTTTTATTTTAGCGGTAAAAAAGTTGGTGTTAAATACACACAACACCGACTTGCGAAATTAAAGTTATTTTGCACTATTTTGTTTTTTTTTTTACATTGAAGTTAGTTGTATTTTTTTTTGTGTAAAAAGTTTTTATTAAATATAATTTAGCACCCGAAAATGCTATAAAGGATGTGAAATCAGTCTACTTTTAAGGTCTTAGTTATTTTAACAGGAACCGGACTTAGAACGTTGAACCTTTAAGCCTTTCATAGATACTCGTACTTTTGTAAGAGCAATGTCCAGTCTTACAAAGAATTTTTGACTAAAAACGAAATATAACCTATTTGCCTGCAGGGCTGTCGACGTTAAATACCTACATATTTAAATTAGTTTCGTATCTGTGCCCAACGGGCAACGGCCCGACATGCTTTAAGTCATGAACCTCTGACTCGCGGTGACATGCTGCCTCCCACGACCCTAACAGAACAACGGTGTCCTCCACGGCCCAGACAAAAAAAGTGAAAAATCAACTCGGCATTCAACATAATTATTAAGAAATTAATTCGAATTGGTATCGCAGTCAGAATCTGTCAAAAACCTTTTTTTTAACTTTCATTGAGACTGAGGTAGATATTATGACTTGATTTTGAATATTTTTCAAATATTAGAATTGACCTTATCTGTACTATAAAAACATTGACATAGGGTTCAAATATATATATATAAGATCAACGTATAAAAACTATCAAATTTGATTTCAAACATTGTAATCTAAACATATTGTCATTTTTTAATAATGTTTCGATGGTAAGTGTTTATTGATACTGTTATTAAGTAGTAATGCGATTTAATTGATTTTATCGGAAACAATATTTTTTATTTTCTTTTGTTTTTTAATGCTTGTTTTTAATTATTATCATAATAATTTATTAAATTTTACTACTCTTAGAATGATGTGCATAGTTGAAAGTGACTCTATCGTAGATTTTGAGGTATTATTAGTAAATAACTCTAAGTTACACGCTCCCGGGTTAAAGAGCCCTATTATCCCATACTGGGACATGGTCTTCCCGTGTGCCAAGTTTCATGAAAATCTTTTTAGCCATTGGCACGTGAAAGGTAACAAATAGACAGGCGAGTTATTTCCGCCTTTAGAATGCTGAAAACTAAATGCCGTACGCGGCTCCGCCCATGTGATATAAGTAGGTACTTCGTACCTATATAAATTATAGCGTTATGTGTTGTGTTAATCCAGAAGGATCTTGGAAGAAGAAGCTATCCTCAAACCAAATTTTATCCAAATTCCTTCAGCAGTTTAAATGAGAATGAATAACGAATTATTTAAGTTGATGTTTGGTACTTTTTTTTAAAGATATTAACTAGTGCTTGACTGCGCTGGTTTATTAAAAGCCTATTCACTCTAGCCTTGAAGACACCTAAATTATATTCGGACGGGAAGACCGCTACAGGCAAAGGCCGTGTTTACAGAGACGAGGCGCGTTACCCAGCGCATTGGGCATTCGTCGTACATTGCAGCAACGGGCCGCATTATCGCACGCGTGAGCACAAACATGGCAAAGTACATAATACGACCGCGCAACGCGCCGCGTTTCTGTAAACAAGCCCAAATTGTTTAAGCAGCAATTGTTACAGCAGGCAAATAATTTGTATAACTTTTCAAACTACTGCAAACAAACAACCGACAGAATCTGTTGAGGAAACAAATTCTAATAAGACTGCATCTCTCTTATGACAAAACTTTACCTGCGTTTGTTGTTGACTTAAAAAGATATAATGCTGCACAATGTTTGCTTTAAGTACCTAGATAACTACACAAACTTTTTCAAAATGTTCAGTGACAGTAGTACCCAATAAAACTTTTCTTACAAATATGTACTAATACCTATTATCAAAAATGCAGAGTTTTTATGTTTATTTGAACACACTAAACTTAGGAACTCATCATCACCTCAGGATCTCCTGGTTCAAATTTAAAAAATATTTTACTGTAGGATTACATTTGTTAAGGAATGCTATAGGCATTATAACAACGCTATGTCATGGGAGCGGAGGTGCAAAGGCAGCGCAAGGACACGAGTGAAACCGCGGGGGACAACTAGTCTATACTTCCGTACTAATTATTTTAAAGAGAAAAGATTTTTATTTTTGATTGTAATGAATAAACTCAAAAGTACTGGAAAAAAATCCGATTTTAAAAATCCTTTCTTCAGTAGAATGTTATATAAAGGGTGTATCAATATATTTCGGATTTCATCACACATACGAGATTCTTCCGCATGCGGGGCTGCTGCCAGATATCACACTCCGCAAGCGTATTCCACGCATTACCTACAATAAATACTTGTATGAGAAGGACATTTGCGGTGGCTACGAGTGCGGACCAATCCCGCATGCGTGATAAATCTGCACGATATTAAAAACACTTAAAGTAATATTCTACTGATGAAAGGATTTTCACTGAACGACATAGGTTATATATTTTCTATTTAGACGCAAGCGAAGCTCTGGCAGAAGCTAGCTGTAAGGATAATTCTTCGAGCAAAGATAAAATGCTTGCAAACAGATAAGGACAAACATTTGTTGTCCTAATCTGTTTCGTCATTAACGTTTATGTATTTTGGTAACTTTAATTACGACTGCAGTAGGTTTCTCCATACAAGCTTTGGACCCCCATTTTATTTTTCCATATACATCATAAAAAGAACCTCTTTGCAAAACATTCTAGGTCCAAGGATTCAGACTGGGCGTTGTTTGGTCAGTTAGTGAGTCAGGACTTTGCTTTTTATTATAATAACTAGCATCTGCCAGCGGCTTTGCCCACATGAAAGTAGATATCTCTAAACAAACTTTGGACCCCCGTTTTATTTTTCCATATACATCATAAAAAGAACCTCTGTGCAAAACATTCTAGGTCCAAGAATTCAGACAGGGCGTTGTTTGGTCAGTTAGTGAGTCAGGACTTTGCTTTTTATTATAATAACTAGCATCTGCCAGCGGCTTTGCCCACATGTAAGTAGATTTCTCTAAACAAACTTTGGACCCCCGTTTTATTTTTTCGTATACATCATAAAAGGAACCCCTGTGCAAAACGTTCTAGGTCCAAGGATTCAGACTGGGCGTATTTTTTGTATATGAATAGAATAGAAAAAACTTTTACTTACATTTTTTTTAAGTTACCGGCAATCTATATAATTCAGGTATTCTTTACAATACCGAATGCTTAGCCGGTAATATGCGTAAAATACGGGAGTAGGAAAGGACGTGATCTAATTTTAGGGCACTCCGACACGGACAGGTTAGGTTAGGTTAGTATATAACCGTATTCTATACATTGCATATGTATTGTATATAATACCGGATTTTATGTATAGATTCATTGCCGGTAACATATACATCAAAAAAGGAACCTCTGAGGAAAATTCCATCGTTCTAGGTACAAGGATTTGGTCTCAGGCCATGAGTTGACTTCCGAAAGAAAAACCCGGGGTCTTGTAATGGAACGCTTAGCAAAGAAGGAACATAGGTGTGGTTCAGTGGCGTAGCTAGTCCCACAGGGGCTCCTTATAAAAGGGTTTTTTACAAATGCTTGGTTTACCCTACGAAACGGTTGTGTATAACATATTGCGAAGTTTTGCCTACGTGGGGGCTACTGTAGCGCCCTTTATTGATACGGCAGATACGGCGTCAGCTACTCCCCTGGTGTAGTTTTAATCAGTAAAAGTCTGACACACCATCCCGCTTCACCCGAGAGCAGGAGAATTCGTTTGATGACTTCCACACATTGAAAAAAAAGTGGGTTTGAGCTTGACGTTGATGAGTCAATGAGTCGGGTCTTTGCCTTTTATACAGTAATACAGAAGACAATTAAGTATATTAAATACATCTGCGTCGCTTCCCCTCATTATTAATAATAATCTCAGCAAAATAAAATAGTATATGATCCCATGAAAAGTGACTGCGGGATTAAATCAGGATAATGGGTAGCCGTATACATTTACTGTATACGTATTGTTAGAGGCAATATTAGGCCCGAGGGGTCGCATAATGGTAACGTCTATGGGTTTCCCAATTATGTACTGATATACTATGAGTCTAATGAGGAACTCCTGGATATGTTATGACAGTCGCGTAGGTCGATAATCAAGGTTAAGCAACGGTTATTGAGGTCAGTCAACAGATGGGTGACCAAAACCATACACCGTTAAGTTTTGGTCGTTTTAATCCTGCGGAGGGTCGATTTGGTACATGAAACACTATCGATTTATAAAGAGAAAATTGAAAAAATAAAGTGCTTTTTTTTAACTCGAATTAATTTACGCATATACGAAATTAATGTATTTAAGTAAACGTCAGCTGAGCTAGGCCAATGAACTTTAGGCAGTTAGTTCGCAACGACCGACAACTACCTACAAGTACATTGACTCGTTTACTTAAAAAAAAATTTCGTACATGCGTATATTACCTCGACTTTTAGAAAAAAGTACTTTATTTTTTAATTTTATCTTTACAAATCGATAGTGTTTCATGTACCGAATCGACCCTCCACAGGATTAAAATGACCAAAATTTAACAGTGTATATCTTTATAAACGTTGCCCAGACCCGAAACATAAACAATAGTTCTGCACGGGAATCCAAACTATGACACGCAGCGTAACCGGAAATCAACCACTACGCCAACCGCGTCAAAATCCAACCAAAATTGGGTCAACTATGCAGTAGCTGACCCGAAATTACCAAAATTACCAAAAAATTACCAAAATTTAACGTTATTACACATTAAACTATTCTATTCTATGACAGACAGACAGACAACAAAGTGATCATACAAGGGTTCCGTTTTTTTCCTTTTGAGGTACAGAGAAAGTTTTTTTTTTATTAGCTTCCATAGTTTTATGTACTACGATATTACAAAAAATACAAAACACAAAGAAACCAATTAATACCTAACTTTGAAAAAAGAATAACGTACCTTTAATATAAAGTTTATTTGAACTTATAATTCTAAGTCAATCGAAAGATATCTAAAACACTTCAAAGGTACCTATTTTATGGATGAAGTTCACTAACAATTCGACAGGTTGATATTCACTAAAGCTGCGTTGATTGAGCACTGGCTTAACGTTCCAATTACTAGAGTCAATTAGCCCATGCCTAATGAACGTCTGTCTATATGTATGCGCTGGGCGTCTGGGGAGTCTAGATTTAGTCTTTGAATATTATCGTTAGTTTGATATTTATTAATTGATTGAGTTTTATACTGTATTTATTTTCGTACAATGCCTATTTTATTCTTAAAAACAAATAACACTAAAAATAATCTAGCTTTTGCCGAGAACTGTTTCAAAATTGGTTATTAAATGAAGTATCAATTAGAATTTTGGTCCATCTCTTTTGGAGACACGTAACCTAATGACAGTTTTTTTAGGTGGGGCAAATCATAAAATCAAATCAAAATCATTTTATTTCACATAGGCCTACATGGGCACATATAAAACGTCAGAAGCTAATGCATGGTTCCAAATTGGTCGTTTCCTATGGAGAAGAACCGACAAGAAACTCTATGCTTACTCTTTTTAAAAAGAATGGTTTGTCTTCCAATATTTCCATATTACAGTATTAATAATTATGTAAGGATAATGTAGACCAGTCAATATTGTACCTAAAAGCACAATAAAAATAATCATAATAATAAAAAAGCAGGTCGTAATAGGAAATAAATCTAAGAATTCGCGACTTCGTGTTCATCCAATGACATCTCCCGCCCTTGGGCGGAGCAGGAGGTAGTGTCCGACTTTTACTAACTAAAAACCCACTCCTGTTCCTTTTTTGCCTCCGTTTCAGGGCCCCGGGGTACACTTTCACATTATCCATGGCATGGCAGTATGCAACCTAATGGCAGTGACGTCACATTACAGTGTAAACATTCTTCTGTTATTTGACATTTACTCCTTCTATCACTTGAAAGGTTGTTGAAAAAATTATTTCTATTTGCAATTTTGTATAAAGTTACTTTTTCATAAATTAATGTATCTTTATAAACGTTGCCCAGACCCGAAATATAAACAATAGTTCTGTACGAAAATCCAAACTATGACACGCAGCGTAGCAGTCAATCGCTCAACCACTGCGGCAACCGAGTCAAAATCCAACCAAAATTGGGTCAACTACGCAATAGCTGAACCTAAATATTATGAAACAGTGAATGGAGGGACTTTGAAGTAGAAGTATTTTATTTTACAAAGAAATTAAAACTTTAATAAGATTTGTTCTCGGAGACTAATGGCGGGTTTCTGAATTAAGTATTTTGAGTTAAGAATATTTCAAAACTGGCTTTAATGTTTCTGTCCCAAGCGCAAGGTAGAGTTTGAAAAATACTCAACTTCAATCAAATCACCACTAAATGAAAATCAGATGGAAACTTAAGTTGAACTGTCACAGAATAATTTAACACCTAAGTACAGATTAGAAATATACTGGACTGCCATTTAAAGATAGAAGGGCCTCATAATCACCATCACTTCAGCCGAAAGACGTCCTCTGTTGGATAGAGTGCCACAACGAATGATTCATCCATCGCATTTCTACGACTCTCAACAGGTCATCGACCCACCTCGTGGGCCTTCCAACGCTGCGCCCTCGTGGGGTCGCCCCTCCAGAATTTTTCGGCCTCATCGAAACAAAAACAAACAACTACGAGCAAAATTAAGTAGCAGTGAGTAGGACGCATTCGTCCTACTCACTGCTACTTAATTTTGGCGAATCTTCTTCTTTGAAGTACCTAAGACAGTAGTTCTAAATATGATACCCGTAGGAATAGAGTACGTAATTACTCTATTCCTACGGGTACAGTTTAATTTTTTTATTTGTAGAATTATATTTAACGATATAATATAGTTAATGGAATCGAGTTAGAGCCGAATTCACCAATAAACTAATCGCGATTCGTTCAAACCAAACGCAGTTTGAGCGACTAATCGAGATTATAGCTATATTTTACGTTTCACCGCGATGAATTGAACCTAGTTTGCGCTAAACTCAGTTTCAATTCTTTTGTTGTCAGCCATTTTTACAACACGGGTCTTTAAACTAGATTACGCTGAGCTCAGTTTAGTTGAACTAACTTTTTATATTGAATGATGAAATCAGCCCTGAGTCTCTCACTGAAGAGTCATCGTTTAACTTAGATAAAATAGTCGCCTCACTGATTATAGTTCTCCACAGTTTCTGAGTCGCTCGTGAGCTTTCACGCTGATTCTATATATTTTACGTACAACTATTTGTTTTTGATCTATCGGTAATGTTTTTTATTTCACCACAATCCTAAAGCTTTGTTTGTCGCAGTGGCGTAGCTAGACCCACGGAGGCCCCGTATCAAAAGTCTCACAGGGGTCCCGTGTGAAAATAAATATAATAAAAATAAATGGTGCTTTTTACACACGCTTCGTTTACCCTACGAGATGGTTGTGGATAATTTGTTGCGAATTTTTACCTACCTGCCCCTGTAGTGCGGGGGCCCCGTATAATTTATACGGCGGTAGCTACGCCCCTGGTGTGACGTTAAACGTTAAACTTTAAAGTTCCAAGATAGTTTGATGTGTAGAGGCATTTCTATTTTTTTTATTTTTCTTTTACTTAAATTTTCCATAATTAATTAATTTATTTAAAATGGAAACTTCTCCATTAAAATAAAACTAACACTTAAAAAAAAATTAGCAGTTTCTAACAAAAACAAAGATATTTTAAAACGTTCTTTTTCATGACTTTTTTTATATAAAAAGACCATCAGATGAGATAGCGGACAACCGCTATCTCATCTGATGGAGGCGACGATGCGATCGACGATGGAGCACACTTACCTAAAAGTAACCAACTCACTCTTGATTTAAAGATTCCCAGGTTGTAATCATCACACACTTAAAACACAGACTTCGGCAGGGAATTCCAATATATATATATATATATATATAAACTCCGTAGCTGTACGCACAATGAATATGAATAATCCCTGCAAACTCTAGGTTTGTCTGATTTGCATTCTGAAACAGTACATGTCGTACGGCCTCTTAAAATATCCTTCATAATCTATATTGGGTTCAATAAAGGGAAAACTATCTCGTAAATAGACAATCCTTATTATTTTCCTCCATTGTCTAATTTATAAATTAAATGTATTTTCAGTTCACTTGTCCTGTCTGATTCACACACATTTGTGTGAATCTTATTTGGATTTATTTCCTCAACATCTTCTAATTCAATACCTTTTCAATTTAATGGATATTAGGTACCTAGGTATTTATATATAGAAACTTCAAAAGTATTGATTGTCAAATTACGTTAGTCACATCTTTACTTATGAGTATCCACTTGCTAATAAAAGTCGGCGGCATCATCGTAGAAAATAGAGTTAATCAACTAAGTATTTTGAAAAAACCCGTCCTAATACGAATACGACTTGCAGTTCCAACAAACAATCATTGTTTTTTTTAACTTACCTACTATAGTTTTTATAGATTTTCCTATAATCTATAAATAAGTAAAGTATTTCAAGTAAGAAAGAAAGAAAGAAAGAAAAACAGTTTATTTACGCAAATTGACGCAAACTTAAAACTAAATAACAAACATAATCATTATAATCTAAAGAATATGTGCGTCATATCCGCGCCGGTTTTTTTTTTTATGGTAGGTAGAATCATCCAATGACAAATCCCGGCCTTGGGCGGAGCGGGAAGTAGTGTCAGACTCTTACTGACTAAAAACCTACCCCGTTCCTTCGTTGCCTATAGTGTCGGGGCCGCGTATTCCTTTCAGAAGCTGACCCATAAAATTTAATGTAAATTTAATGTTTTTTTACTTAACTTAATTTTATAATTAAGTATGAAAAATATAGGGCCCTCGCAGTAAACCCTTTCATTTGATGAGCCGCATCCTACGGCACAGTTTAAAAACTTAAGTAGTAGGTATGTTTATTTTCTAGTTTTATCCCCAAAACTCTACCATGTTTGAATCACAGAAATCTTAATGCCTAGTTTGCACCCAGCCTCGGTCAATCGCCATTGTAAGTACCTATAGACAGGGTTTCCCCGATTACACAATGGCTACACAATAGCAATTGGGCGAGAGTCGAGACTAGGCCCACATGTAAACTAGACATTAAGTACAAAATTTTCACTGATTCGGTTTTGTAGAAACAAGTAGACAGACAGACACACAGCCACACATGTAATCATAAGAAGATTCCATTTATTTACTCTAATATAAAAACCCTAAAAACGTCGATAAGTTTGTTAGATCCACTTCAGAGTGGGGTCAATACTCGATTGGCTTTAGTAACTAATGCAGCACCGATAGACTAAGTGCAAAAATATATATTATTTTAATCACGTTCATCTGGTTGCGCAGAAGCAGAATTATCTCCATCACATTCAAAAATAAACGCGAAATCACAAAACAGGTACCTACCTACCTGCGTAAGCGTAGCAAACGTAAAACGATTCGTCACAGTGAACGTACGGAGTATATCACAATCAAAACATCGATCGAAATCGACCTAACCTTGAGATAATGCTAAACACGCCTGCAAATCGATTATATTTAAATAGAATCGAATAGGAAATATCGGCGAGATGATCACAGCTTGACAATGCAGCGGGCTGGCAAGACAGACCGGTACACGATGAGAAAAGTGTTCGCTGGTTGTGTACTTACCAGTCAACCGGCATTTTTATTTGTGTTTAGTTGATAACCGCGGGCCGCGCGCGACGCTCGTGCCCACGCGCATCTCGCACGACCACCTCCGAGCGCTGCACCTCTTATCACATACCAGTTTTATACGTGTTTTCACTGTGTCTTTCCCCAAAAAGTGGGTCCACTGACCAACAGTTACTAAGTGCGGCAAGAAAATACAAGTTTGATCTTAACGAGGCAATCAACGGACAACATCCGACCCGAAGAAGATAGAAGCCGGTCCATATATTACAAGAAACAGTTTTTACAATTGACTCAAGGTATCATCTCTATTATGTACATAAATGCATTATGTATTGGAGACAAGGGACGAGTGCATCTCTGGAATATGAATGCGATTAACTGTTTATATATGTATTTATGCGACTATAGAATGCGTATGGCAGCAACAATAACAACACTCCCAATTTATTTCAAAGTCTCTTCTAATATTCATACACGAAGCGCTCACTAAGTGAGTTAGTCAAGCGTGTATAAGGTACGAAGTTTATATTTCTTTAGACATAATTTGTCTCGAGTTTACCAATATCGTCATGAACACAAAAAATATGGTAGGTAAGTCCCCACACTAAGTACTGCACGAAACTCATTAAGACCTATATGTAGACGGGCAATGCAACTGCTTTATGTAAAATTAAATTTTACTTAATTTTATCTAGTTGATTTGTCTTCGAGTAAAAATCTTGATCTCACTCAGAGACCTACTTTTTGTTCACAATGCAAATTCATCTGTAACAGACGATGTAAGAAATCTCTGATAAAAATAATGGGTTATGTTTACTTAAAAGGCACTTATCAAAAGATAAATCTTGTTTCAATATACATATGTATATAAGCTACTAGTTGCCCGGTGAACTTCGTACCAACACATTTTTTATTCGTTAAGATTTGTTACTTGCAAACCGAGAACGAAAAACAACGAATTATACAATTTGGTGCAGTCGGTCGCAAGTTATACGCGTACATACATTTCGGCGATCATGTTTTTTTTATTGAAGATCATTTTCTTCTCGAATTGATGGTTTTCTTTCGCTGAAAGTTTTTGGACCCAGTAAGTTGCCATAGTTAACGAGTTTCAATGGCGTTTTTAGATCCTCCAAATGTCCACTTTGGGCACTGGCATGGGGGCATGGCCCACGTATCACGTTACGTGGGCCATCGTTTGGTGAGGAGCACTCATGGTTGTCGGTGAGGACTATATTCTTTGATTTTGACAGATTGTGTGTCTGTGTAGGCCGGCGCAAAACGGCCTACTTGGGTTCGCAGTCTATTAATCGAAGATAAGCGAAAAGAATGCTGACGGAACTACCATGAGGCCTCATAATATAAATGTTTGATGAATGTTTAATCTTAGGAATTTTCCGAAGGGAAAAGTTATAAACTTGAACTGCGGGATTGTCCGAAAGAGTCACCGCGACCCTAAAACGCAAAAGACGACTGAAGGAATACGGGTTTTAGCCTTCTAACTTTCTCCTAGGCTCCCTAGGAAACAAGGTGTTCCTGAAATGCCCGAGTTTTTCCAACTGTTTGCTTCGATCTACAAACCTTGATGACGTAAACAAAGCTCTACAGGAAGTCCACAAATGGTTCACTGTTAATAATTTGTGTGTTTATGTATTTGTGTTAAATGGAAAAAAGACTAAGTGCATAAGATTTGCGTTACCGAATGTAAGAATTGGTGATTTCGATATAGTATTGAACAAGGAGAAACTCGAATTCGTCGAGGACACGGTTTTCCTGGGGATCACGCTTGACTCGAGGCTACAATGGGGTCCTCATTTAACATCTCTGGCAGGTCGGCTTAGTTCAGCAGCATATGCCGTTAGAAAAATCCGTCAATTTACAGATGTAGATACTGCGAGACTAGTGTATTTTAGTTACTTCCATAGCATAATGTCTTACGGTATATTACTATGGGGACGGGCTGCAGACATGGAGTCTATTTTTATTCTGCAGAAAAGAGCTATCAGAGCCATATATAATCTTCGCAGGCGCGATTCTCTTAGGGAACTATTTAAGGAAATAAATATCATGACGGTCCCTTGTCAATACATTTATGAAAACATTATGTATGTTCGGAAAAATATTCATCTTTTTACTAAGATAAGTGACAGGCACAATTTTAATACTAGGAATAGGAACCAATTAGATCAACCTCGATTCAGATTGGCTAAAGTACAAAGTTCTTTTATGGGGTACTGTGTAAAATTTTATAATAAAATACCACTTGAGATTCTCCATCTCAATGAGTCAAAATTTAAAACATGCATTAAACGCACGCTATGTAGACAAGCATACTATAGATTGGATGATTACATCCTTGATAAAAATGCTTGGCTAAATGCCGGTCCTGCTCCACAGCCACAGCCACATTTGCCTACAAATTAGTTCTACATTTTATTTTATGTATTTTATTACTTTTTAATAATGGAGGAGATGCTGGGACCCTTTTTGTATCGTGGTTTTCAAAATGTTATGTCTTTCTTTTTCAATATAATATATATATATATTATAATTGATTAGTTTATTTTAATGGAGCTTGTGATCAATTATTACTTTTTGTAATTGGGAACAATAAAATTGTATAATGTAGAAGCACTTTTTTTTTCTAATTTGTGAATGTGAAGTACCATGGAGCATTTTTATTTTATTAGATAACAACTTGTTTGACGTTATGAGCATGGCAGTTGAGAGTTTGTCATGCTCACTCAAATGTTTCGCTGATGGTGGCACGTGTTATTGGGTCATTCGGTTCCCTTCAAAATGGTTGAGCTGAGTGGGGCTGAGGCACGCGTCATGCTCGTGAACGGGCGCCGTCAGTTGGGACTGGTCATCTCTTAGCTGCCAGTGGCTTAATTCAATTACTATTTTTTTATTAGTTTATTGTATTTTTTCATTATTTGTGGTTTCATTGCGTTTTAATTTTGTTTTTTTTCTTCATTGTGCTCACATAATAGAAGCGACAATAAATTTGTAACCAAGATTATGTAACTCATAATATGATTTAAAAGAGTGTCCATGGAGTTTCTTGCACGTTCTTCTCCATAGAGATCTACGCTTTGGAACGTGCAATTTAGCTTCACTTTTTTTTTTGGACTGACCGACATTTTGACAATTCAAAAGTGCCTGTAATTGGTCTATTTAAAATAAACTATTCTGATTCTGATTCTGATTCTGATTCTGATTCTGATCAACTGTAGCCGTAATCGGAGGCACAGACTGCTGTTTCTAGGAGTCGTAACTTCGCCCGAGCCCAGTCTCCTATTTCTCGCGCTCAGCTCTCTCTTGGATGCTAAGCCTGATTGTGACGTGTTCACGGATGAATGGAAGAACATCTTGTCTGTCTATCTGCAGTTTTGTGGGATGAGCGTCTGTCTGCCATGTATTTTATATCTAAAACATGCCTTTAACTAATTTCATTGGCCTTGGGCAGTGTAAGGTAAATAAATTAGTCAGTAAAAGACTGTTATTCCCTTGCACTGCACATAGAACTTGGCTGTTTTTTTTTTTGCGATTTCGGGTTTGATCCCATAGTAAAAGTTGTTTATTATCATTACTACAAAGCTCACATGTTTAAGTATCGGTCACTAATTACCAGTCACCCTATATACTACCTAGAACTTGCTTAGAAAATGCTTCAGTTACATAAGCAAGTTAGTTTACGATTATCTTTCATTATAAAACCCTCTATCTTTATGCAAATCTGTACGAACAATGCTAATGCTAGAGTGTAAAATGTCAGGCTATTTTGCCGTGAATACTTCAAAATGTTCACGTAAAGGGGTTCAACTAAAAGGGTCACAAAAAGTTAGCTCAAACCTCATAACTTTGAAAATTACTTCGTAGGCACACTGGTTAAAATTCAACCGTAATTTTCTAGACGCACCATCTCGCTCAAACCCAGAGCGGCTGTAGTCATTTGATAATTTCAGGTTGAAAATGCCATTGACACTTATTAACGACAAAGTGCCGTCACAAATTTCCGTGTCAAAAACGTTAGGAAGTAATACTATAAATTGACACTTTAGTTTGGTTAGCAGTTGTTTCCACAATTTAATTTGATGCAGTTATAACTAAAATCCTTTGGAGATTTCACCAAGACACGTGGAAACGCGTTTAAATTATAACCGCTAAAAAATAATTTTCTCGAAAAAATTCAGTTAGATAGTATTGGTACTTCACAGTCATTACGAAAAAACGCGAACGGCTTTTCTTCTATTTTAGTTCTTGAACATACATAACCACATCTCATTGTAGGTACCTCAAGTTTGATTTGATGCCTCGTGGATTGCGTTACTTCGGATAGTTTCGGTTCAAAATGCGACCACAACAGAGAATCATAAACAGTAAATCTTAACTTCTTGACATTTCCACCACAGTCTAGCCATCGTAAAGCTTGTATTCTAAGCAAATTAATGTTTAATTTCCACTTGATTTTATTAATTGCCCTGTAATTTAAAGTTGCTGCTAGGCTTTTGATGTATAATTGTTGGAGTATAACAAAAACAAATCCATCCTACTTCATCACTGTGGTCTTTCTCTTTCTAACCAATAAATATTGTATTTAATTGTTCTGAGTCACCACTTGACTGAAATCCCTAATTTGGTTACTGTTACTGTATCCCACTAGGCTTGCTTAGGAGCACACTCTCACGTAATATTACTGAAACACACCTTCCTATATATAAAGAAAAGGATAATAAACAGTTATTATTGAAATCCTTAATACGGTCTTTACTTTGGCTATCCAACCATAAACCCCAACATGTAATACCTAGGTACAAAGTGCAATATGATCTAGGCTGAATACTAAACTACTATATGTATAGGTGAAAGTTTATGAGTGTGTGTGTTGTTTGTTATTACTTTATGCTCGAACGGCTGAGCAGATTTCGATGAAACTTGGTACACGGGTAGGCCATGTCTTGAAATAACACAGCATTTTTATCCCAGGAATATGTTCCTTTGGGTTATTTTTTACTGCCACGTGAGCGAAGCCTCTGGCAACAGTTAGCAGTAGAAAAAAAAAAATTTTTGATAAATCGTGATTAACATATTCAAATATGACACCAAAATTTGTAAGTACAAACTTCCGACGGGTACATTCCGGTAGGACCAATTAGTATTTATGTGGTAATTACGTTTATGAGGTCGGTAAGTACCTATGTAGTACTACTTAGAGGATGGTAGCTACCTACATACTCGTAGGTACTTACCATCCGCTAGGTAAAACGAAGTCCTATATATAAACGAAGTATAAGTTATCTTGATGTTTTATTTTAAAGTAAAAACACCAAACGTTTCCACAGACTAAAGGACGATAATATATTTTTTGTGACCTTTCTGAATCTGAAGATTGAATAATAGATTTATGGATGCGTAATATACTACTGATATGCAATTTATTCCCAATCGTTTGGAGTCTAGACTATGCAAATTCTTTTTTATTAGACTTTTATATTTTGGCTTAGTTATATTGGCCATATATATCCAAAAAAGGGTTAAATCGACTAGATTTACTATCTGGGGTAAGTTGAAAAAGTGGTAATTTCGACCTAGATAATAAAATTTTACGATTTATTTATAACAACAATCGTACAATTACGGGCTTAGCAATACTTCGACGGCTGAGTGTATTTCTTTTTGTATAAGTGTGTGTCTGATTTAGTATCAATTATTTTTTAAGTTTCTTATACTGGATGATTGCATAAAAATTGAGAAATATATTTATAACAAATGATAACATTAATAATAAATCAGAAACTGAAGACATGACAGGCGTTATGTTTTAATATACATAAAAACTTATTTATTACTTTGTATGCAGCTACAATTTATAACCTAAATAAATAAATATAAGGTGAATTATTTCTGAACCACTCCGTACATTTAGTATAAAGAACCTATCAAATAATATTGAATCTTCGATCATAATACACATGTTAAGGTCCAAGAGTTATGAAGCTCAGATCCTTGCATTATATATTACAATACAAAGTCCTCAACCACATTTATCTGTCTGTAAAGAAGAGATAAAGATTTCCCGAATTGGTTCCATCGAAATATTGTTATGATATGTTGATGAACTTCGAAGATCTCCTCATTTGCTTAATTGCTTTATTTATACGCGTGGTTCCATTGACTAAAGAAGAGGGGATACATTGAACTGATCTGATGATGAAGTCGTAAGGTAGACACCGGAACTCTGTAATAAATTAATGTATCCTAGCCATGTTTGGGATTATTTGATTTGTCACGAAATTCACTCTATTTATAAAGTTGAACTGATGTGATGATGGAAAATAGGTACGGAAACTCTGTAATGAAACAATGTATCCTAGCCGTGTCTTGGCTTATTGGAATTGTCATGCAATGTAGGTACTCTGATTATAAGTGGTTTTAATTACAGTATAAACTCTATATATTGACACTTATCTTCTTCTTTATTATCGGCACGGACTGAGCATTTTTCGATGTTATAGAGAGTGCTCGTTATATGAAGAGAGATAATACTAAATTATGATACAAGTGTGTAATGTAAATGGTTACCGTCGAGGCGGTATTAAGAGAGCCAAGAACGGTACTCACGTGTATCATACGACGTTTTTCAATATACTTGTGAAGAAAAATAATTTAGCTAACCATTATCATAACAGTAAAACTAGTAACATTTTTCATAATTAAATCTGTTTTCATAGGCGCGCATCTATTTTTTTTTTATTTATCCACAGCTATGGCTATAGTCTTTTGATCAAATTGCCAAGTCGTTTGTTTTCTTGCGTGAAAAGTTTCTACGATAATATCATTTTTAGTGACAATAGAATACGGATATAACATTTTCTAATATTTTTATATGTATTAGATTTTTTATTTAATCATAAATACAGTCAATGAACTTCACTCGAAAAAATCACACCAACTGAGCGCATCGCGGCCATAGACCACAAAGAAAATACAATTTTTATTTGAACGAACGATTTTTATATTAAATGTTTTGTTATTAACTATATCGTTTTTAAAAGTTAAAATGGTTGAAATTGCATGAAATACGTAATAAGACATTAATTTATATTATTGAACGAACGCAATAACCTAATAAAAAAATATGATATTTTTTCGTATTCAAAATTTGATTTGCGAACAAAGAGGTTGAACAAAAAGATTATAGCTACATTACAGCACTAATGCGTAATGGTAATTAAAATGTCACAGTTTGGTAAGTGTAGTGCAATAAGAGCCACTTTCTGAGCAAGTGTATTGAAAAATATTAAATAATTTTAATGTCATGTAATGTTACTGTATCGAAGGATAATTTACTAACAGTATGCCGAATTAAAAAAAAAAACCATCTTCTTTTCCGTGTGTGAATTTTCGTGCAAATTTCAAGAATTTTTCATGCATATTTGCATGCGTATAACAAGCTTTTTATGATGCATATAATTCGGTCTCCAATTATCACACTAGTAATATAAAGGCGAAAGTTTGGTGTGTGTGTATGTTTGTACGTTTATTACTCCTTCATGAAGAGAGAGGAGACAATAGCGCATGTGCTCCTCGACGGCACAGGTGTCACTGACACACGCACACGAACCTTAGGATCCCCGAATTCCCTTATTGACGGCCTGAAAAACCTAAGAGGCCTAATCAGTTTTTTTAGAGAGGTGGGCTGGCCCACGTACAATGGTCCGCATAGGACTAAGTGCAAAACCATACTAACTAGATAGATAGATACTCACGCTAAAACTACTGAAGGGATATGGTTGAAATTTGACACACGGGTAGACCATGTCCTGAAATAGCAGATAGAACTTTTATTATAGTATTGACTAGCCTGTTGGCCTAGTGGTTAGTGGCCCTGCCTGCTATAAAATATTTTTCTTTCTTTCTTTCTTTCTATGCCGGAGGTCGTGGGTTCGATTCCTACCCAGGACAAATGTTTGTGTGATGAGCACGATCATTTGTTCTGTGTTTGGGTGTCATTTATCTATAATATTTATGTATTAGTACAGCTGTTTGGTACCCATAACACAAGCTCTGCTTAGCTTGGGACTAGACGGTGTTGTAAGTATAGTCTTAACCAGTTCTTGGTAACCGGTCCACTTAAGCCTCCCAAAACCGTTGCCCACTATATCTTTGTTATTCATATGTCGTAATAGTTTCCTGCCAACCGAGGGTTTTCCTCGGGTAAACTAGCACAAAGCGCACAGAAATAATCGTCGGTAGGTACCACGATCCATGGAAACTCTAAGGAGCCTTTGCGAGTTGGCTTCGGCCCCTCGTACACATTCCAAAGGTCCAAGTTCCCAAGGCCTTAAGATAAGTAAAAAACAAGAAATTAAATAAAAATCAGAAATAATAATTCATTGAAATGTTAAAAAAATCCTTTAAAACAAGGCGTATTTGAGTGACAGTGGCATAGTCTGAAATAGTTCTTAGCTGTCCTGACCGCTATTGATTTAGATTCCTAAGTTATCTCAACGTGCGTACTAAACGTAATAATGCATATCTAATGTCAGTCAGAAATGCAAGACTTACCTATCTATGATTCTTCATGCTCTAAAGCTGAAGAACTTATTTGATTGTTTTGTTGCACGTAATAATCTCAGGAACTACTGGTTAGAATTTAAAAATTATTTTAGTTTCGATAGCTCATTTATCGAGGAAGGCTATTAGTTAAATAAAATCACGCTATGACTAATAGGAGCGGAGAAATAACCAAAGACGCGGATGAAACTGAGGGGGACAGTGTGATGGATAGGAAATGTGTAGCTAGGCATGGCAATATGCGACAGAGACTAGATTGGATTATCTTTTTTAAACTATTTGTTAAAAGTACCTAAGTCTCTTGAGGATATATAAAAATGGAAAAATTGAACTGAAAATCAGTAAAAAAAAAACCATTTTTCTTTATCACATTCTAGCTACCAATATTAGAGCTAGATTATATTAATTGACACATTTTCTGGGTTACGATACAATTTTTGTGACAGGACGTCGTCGCTTGGATCGACGTCAGTTGTTGAAGAAGTAAATTTCCTTTAATTTCAATATCTTTAGGGTTAACGCCAACTTTAGTCGCTAACAAACAACTAAAGTGAAAATGTTAAACAACTATTTGAAATGGCAAACCATAAGTTGTATCTTGGGGATTGTTCTATCAGTTTGTTTACACACAAAAGTTACAGTTCTCTCATCAAAGTGTTGGTTAACTAGAGAACCAGAAATACAACTCGTGAACACATTTATGTAATTATAGTGTTGGTTTGGACTTTGTTTCTTTTGTTGATTTCCGGTCATGATTACATCACGAATCGGATATCAGTTCACTCACCTAAAGTAACTGATAAAAATTTGTAAATTAAAAAAAACAGTCAAGCGCTAGTTGGCTTTGCGCACCGATGGCTCCGTACAAACTTACCGACTGCAAATAAGTTTATAATCACAAAAGAATATATCTAATTATTTATGAAGCAACTACTTTACGGTTTTCAGATTTTTTGGTTGATAATTGAACTAAGATTAACACGAGTCTCCTCAAAATTTTATCGAATTATTTTCGCAGGAAGTTAGTGTAATCATCATAGCGTTGATTTGTTGAATTCGTTTTTCATAATATCATTGTTACTTTATATGTTTGTATCTAAGTAGGTATATATTTGTTATTGTATTCCTTATCTAGTTTACCGTAAGTTGCTCCTAACATGCACCACCCTAAGGTCGACTGGTAGAAAATGCCTAAGACATTAAGTCCGCCTTCGTACATAGTTGTTTACTAGTGCATAAAGATTTAATAAATAAATAAAATTTTACATGAAGTTTCATAGGTACCGAAATTGATATCTGTATTATATCCACTTAGAAAACACTTTTACCTTCACCAATTTTCCTATACAAATAATAAGTAGGTAATGTCGACGATTCAATTTTATTCTCTTTGAAATATCTCTTCGGAAAATATTAAATCTCGAGATATTAATTCGCCTTTGGAATGGAGTTTATTGAATGGGATTAGCTAAACTACGCTTTTCCGTTTAGTCTGTCCGTTAATCTTCTTGTATAAAGGCAAGACGATTACCGTTTGTAAGAAGCCAAACAAAGGTAGGTATTATGGCATTTAAGACCGTGCCAAGAAAATACATGCATCTATTTTATTTTTTTGGGTTCCGCACCTTAAAAGAAATAAACGGAATCCTTATAGGATCACTTTGTTGTCCGTCTGGCTGTCTGTCTGTCAAGACCCTTTATCTCGGGAATGCGTGGAGATATCCAGTTGAAATTAAAATCGTATCGCGGTCCCTTGAAGATGTGAAAAAATCAAACTTCTAAGTTACTAACAGTGTCTCACCTGGGCACTAGTACTCACGCAGTCAACCATACTTTTTTCAGTCACGGTCCTCACTTACTCTTTATACGCTATGACCCAGACATTAGCAGCAAAAAAATAAAAAACAAGTACAAAAATAAAAGCCGTAGTCACACGTTAGGTTTACTAATGATAAACATAAAATATATTGTCATAATTTACATTCGCATAAAGAAATTCAGCATAATGATCATTAACGCATAATATTATTAACCATAAATGTTGCCATAATACTGTGCTAGCATAATAATAATGAAGCATAATTTTATAAAGCCTAATTACTGTGGTTATAAACTATACAGAAACAAATATTTTCGCGGATCATGGGTGGCCCAAGGGCTACCTTCGTTGCACCTTAACCTATTCCAATAGGGTAATTCCCAAATTATAATAAATAAATGCCTTTAAAATTTATGCAACTCCAACTTATGCCAAAACGTATTAGACTAAATAATAGTTATGCTAACCTTTGCATTATGCCAAAGTATTAAGCTAATAACAGTTAGGTATGCGAAAACGTTATGCCAAACTATATTATGCCTTAAAATTTTATGCCAAGAGGGGTATTACCCACACTTTATATAGGTGCGACCTGTAACTACGGCTTTTCTTTTTGTTTTGTTATTGTTTCTCCGGTAACCTTGTTTATTTTAGCATCCTGAAAATCTTGTTTCATACTTTTTCAGCGTCGTTTTTATTTTATCGTAGTCGGGTTTTACTTTTTTAGGGTTCCGTAGTCAACTAGGAACCCTTATAGTTTCGCAAGGTCCGTCTGTCTGTCCGTCCATCCGCGGATAATTTCATTGACCGTTAGCACTAGAAAGCTGAAATTTGGTACCAACATGTATATCAATCACGCCAATAAAGTGGTAAAATAAAAAGTGGAAAAAAATGTTTTATAAGGGTACACGTAAAGTGGGGAGTGATTGTATTTTTTTTAATTTCAACCTTAACGTGTGATATATTGTTGTATAAGTATTTAAAAATGAGTTAGGGTTTACAAATTTCATTTTTTAATAATGTTAATATTTTCAGAAATAACTATTAAACCATAAGTTTAGAAAATATGAAAAAAATCTCAAAAATAGAACTTTATAAAGACTTTCTAGAAAAAATATTTTGAACTTGATAGGTTGAACAGTTTTTGAAAAATTGAAAAAAATAATTACTGAACTAAGTTTGTAATTTAACCTTACGTTCAGGATAATAAGAATATACCTTCGTTCAAATAAAAAGAGAATTATTAAAATCGGTTCACGTTCCCGTCTAGTTTGTATAAATTACTAACACAATTTCCCGACAGATACTACTACTTACTTCGTGCTGTTAATATTTTTCTTGAGTTGATGGGGTCGGGACGGGTATGAGCTATTCAATTGTCGAATTGTTCGGTTGGTCTCTCTTGGCATTGGTTTTTTTTTTTTTTTTTTACGGTATGTAAAATCATCCAATGACAAATCCCGCCCTTGGGCGGAGCGGGAAATAGTGTCAGACTCTTACTGACTAAAAACCTACCCTGTTCCTTCCCTGCCTTGGTTCCAGGGCCCTGGTATGCATTTTCATACCTTCCCAGAGCCCCAGACTAGGCCTCGACCCTACTGGGCCCCTACGGTTTGCTGACAACTCCTTGAGGCGCACGGGAACAGTGCGCGCCGTAAACGACTTGGGCTCGGTCCGGTCTGTTACCGGACAAACGGACAGCGAGCTACCCATTGCCCGCCGTCCGCAAGCCCGTGCCTACGGTGGCCGGAAATTTGGATCGGAATTACGGCGGCGGCTGCGGCGTGAGCGCCGTTGCCTGATACGGTCAGCCTCCTCCTTTGCTAGCATTATTGCTTCGCAGAAGGAGGCGACCGCCTGCCACTCCTCCTCGCTCCGGAGCATGGCTTGAACCAAGCCCCGGCGCGAGAGATCGCCGCCGATTGCCCCCACGAGGACACGGCGATGCTCTTCCCAAGCGAGGCACACCTCTACCGTGTGCTCCACCGTGTCCACCAGGCGTTCCGCACAGTGGCGACACCCGGGCGTCACCTCCGCACGGATCTTGTACAGGTACGGCCCGAACTTGCCATGTTCGGTTAGTACCTGCGCCATGCGGAAGGTTACGACGCCGTGAGGCCTTTCCAGCCACGCCTCAAAGAGGGGCCTTACCGCCTCAATCGTGGCGTGCCCAGCACAAGGTTGCGACAGTCGTTCTCGCCATTTCACCATGAGATCTCGCCGGAACTCTGTCCGCCAAGCCGCGACTTGTCGCGGCAGCGGGGATTCGCCCCGGCGTTGCATCTCCACGCGCAGATCGTGCATGCGTGCAAGGACTGTTGCCTCTAGATCCCATGGTGGCAGGCCAGCAAGGAGGCTCGCCGCTTCGCGGGATACCGTGCGGTATCCCCGAATCATCCGTATGACCATGACCCTCTGGCAGGCGTTCAGCAGGGCCGCCTCTTGGCATTGGTGGTATTTGTTCTTGCTCGTTGTCTGTCGTTCATTGTTATTAATAAGAATATTTGGTATAGTAGGAACTTGTAATTGTGTTTAAGTAAATTATATTGTGGGTTTAATTTTTTAACTTGTACGGGGAAAAAATTAGTGATAGTCTTCGTAGTTTAAGGGTTCAGTTTCATTGTGAGAAATTGGGTTTAATTACATTACATCGTGGTTAAAATTTAACTTCTTGGGGATATTGTTCATTTTAATTTGTATGTACGCATGACGAACGGGAAACTACTGAACCCTACACCGAGCGTGGCCCGACACGGTCTTGGCCAGTTTTTTACTTTTTATTATTTAAACTATTTTGATGTTAAATCACTGTGCTTTTAACCATTTTTGACATCGAATTTTTTGAGCGCTGAGCGTCCTCAGCTCACTTGTATTTATCACATATAGCACATTCAATTTTGATGATAATATTTTTAGTAAGTAAAAGTGAAGCATTTTTAAATGATATCAAACACGGTGTATTTATCTTAACGTTTTTCTTAACACATGACTTTTTGTCCGCTAGAGGCCGTCACTTTAAATTTGAACAATATTTTGGCATTAACGTATTGAACAAATAAATGTTCATGTGAAGCCCTTTCTAATGATACCAAACATGACGTACTTATTTATCTTATTTTTTTTAATACTATACTTTTTGTTCACTAGAGGGCACCACATTGAATTTTAATGATATTTTTTATAAGTATAGTGAAGCCCTTTCAAATGATATCAAACACGGTGTATTTTTTAACATTTTTATTTGTGACAACCACAAAATTCTATTTTTGTAACCTCTGATGTTACAAAAATTCGCACCCAGCTGAAAATTGGTAAGATTTTTCTAAACACTAACATAAATGAAATCTAAGAAGTCCTCATCGATCCGACACCTGAAAAAAAATACTCGGGATAAAACAAAAACGAGTTTTGCAACCTCCTTTTTTTAAGTCGGTTAAAAACAATAGCTTGCAAGCATCAATTAAAGGCACTAGAACACACCACAAAGGAAGATACTTAAAATTAAGTACTTCTACAAAAACCGGGATCCCGCTCAGCTCGGGGACGCGGAACTTTTGTACGAGAACTTTTTAAAACGGATTTTAAGCGTAGAGCTGGGAAATCATGAAACTTTGTGTTGTTGTCCGTCACAGCCTTTTCCAAAGTAATTTATAATTAGAATCTTTATTCGCTCTACGGTAGTAAATAAACCTTTTAAATAAAAATTTACCTATCTGACTACCTTATCCCAGGCTAGCCGAATGTGGAGTACCAGAATTGTAGCTAAGAACCATCTCGATTAAGCCAGCTTTCAAACAAAAAACACTGCATCAAAATCGGTCCATTCGTTTGGGCGCTACGATGCCACGGACAGACACACAGACAAACAGGTCAAACTTATAACACCCCTCTTTTCCGTCGGGGGTTAAAAACCTATAAAGCTACTTTGTCAATGCCTTTCAGTTGAAAGGAAAACTAAATCTCTTTCAAGACATTTCGTGGTGACTATAACAAAATGTCAAAGAGCTTAAAGTTTACGCTGAGGCCTTTGAGATTTTGTCCTAGAAATTAATTAATTTTAAATAATTATTCGTGTTACTTTGATTGAACTAAAATTCAATAATTTGAATACCTACCTATTATGGATAAAAAAGCAAAGATAATTATGGGGGAGGTGAGGTTATAGACCGACTTTAGAAACTGTTTATTTATAGAAATAAAAGATTTTCTTCAAGTGAAGTACAAATTGTAAATAATACGAAAATGACACCTCCAATGAGCGCCCCATTTCTTGTCCAGGCTCTCCATAACTCTTCATTCCAGGTTGCCTGAAAGAGACCTATAAGACCGTCCATTGTATGTAATTGTAAAAAACAATTTTTTAATTTAATTATGTGTAATGGTGTACAATATAATTTATAATATTAAATACATACATAAATGCAAGTTACAAATGATCCAATTTCATTTGGTACCTTGCAAGTTACAATGAATCATCAGTGTACCGGAAGATACAGTGTCGGAAGGCCTCCCACAAGGTGGACCGATGACCTGGTCAGGGTCGCTGGAGTCCGATGGATGCGAGACGCACAGGACCGGCCATTGTGGTGACGCTTGGGGGAGGCCTATGTCCAACAGTGGACGTCTTTTGGCTGAAATGATGATGATGATCAGTGTACCCCTCCTCAATGGCAAAAAATACAACTTGTAGAGCCTACATAGCCGGTGCATATTAGCATGGCAGTAGCTATCATTGACCCATCTATGGGTAAGTATTTATTTACCCAATTTCAAAAGTGGAAATCCATACTAATGTTATGAAGGCCAAGGTTTGTTTATGTGTTTTTCAGTCTTTACAAAATTTTACTTTTTAATACCAAAATCATTATTTGGTTGCCTATAATATTTGAGAAGTTCCCTCTATTTTTCATGGACCCCATCATCAGAACTGGTTTGTGTATACACCGTTAACTTTTGATCGTTTTAAACCCGTGAAGGAGCGAATCGGTATATGAAACACTATCGATTTGTAAAGATAAAATTGGGATCATTGAAATAGACGTGAAGTCGGTAAGATAGTCGTGGAACTGAAAAATGTTATTGTAGTATGCCGTGAAGATTGACTTGATACATTTGCTACCATAATATCAAAATGTGTTAATCCGTATTCTAATAGTAAACAAAGTCACTGTAAGCTGAATTAAAATCGATATATTTTTTAAACTTGGCACGGGCTAAATGCAACAGTGCGAAGCAAAAATACACTAGGGCAAGTATTTTTTTATCTACAAATACAAAGTAAAAACTTACCAGTATACCACAAATGACTAAGATACATGCTATGCTATCATTAATGACTACAGGGATTAGTTTTACTCAATCACCTCTTTAAATAGAATTGAGCATGTCGCGGTCATTGTCCTTCCATAAGAGCCCGAACAATAAACTATGACATGTGTCATTTCTGATTAGTGAATAAGGTACCTATATAAAGATAATCCCTACCAACAAAGTAAATCTTACAAACAAAGATTTCTATAGTGCCCGGAACAAAGTATCAAAATTATAGTAAACATTAAGGACATAGATCGACTGGTACAATCACAGATATAGATCGACATAGATAACGCAAGCATCACGATCTGTATGAAAACCAAGCGTGCCATTTTTTTGACTACCTATTATGACGTCACAAGCACTATTTAGTGAAGACCCCGCCGCGTACGGCGTCCCCCTCGCTCCACCCCCACACCAACAGCACAATTAACCATTTTTATATTTTGAACTGCACCCGACTAGCGCTGTACTCCGATGCAGACTGAGCGCGAAAGTGACCACTTACGATTTTTGTACGTAAGCTAGGCACGCGAAGTAGTTGCTCTTGCGTTATCTAGGTATATCTATATCTGTGGGTACAATATTTGACAAAGGAGGACAATGACTCTCGATTATAGACACTACTTAAGGTGGGTCTACGCTATAGCAGCCGAGCACGAGCTGAGCACAAGCCGAGCCGACCTTCTTTTTTGTGTAAATTAGTGCTTGACTGCGATCCCACCTGATGGTAAGCAGTGATGAAATCGTTGATGGTGTGGCGCACTAGTTTATTAACAGCCTATTCAAACTAAGGTGGGTGTACCATGGAAGGCCACTCTAACAAATAAACAGTTATTATTCGTTTATTTACTGGTTAAATGAAACTAAAAAATATTTAAGTAATACTTTGTTTCATTATGTAACATATAAATCACTTTTTCAAATTGCAGATTTAATCAATATGAATTGAACTTAAGTTTCATTGAACTCTTCCAAATGGCCTTGCTAGGAACAAGGCTCCTTAGAAGGCCATCATAATAAATCAGTCATTGAACAGTAAAGTTTAATAAATAGCGATTAAATCTACAATAAAAATAAGTGGTTTATATGTTACATAATGAAACAAAGTATCACTTAAATATTTGTTAGTTTCATTTATCCAGTAAATAATCGAATAATAACTGTTTATTTGTTAGAGTGGCCTTCCATGGTACACCCACCTTATTTTAACGTCGTCGATTCCCGAAATCAATGAAGCGAGGGACCGTACTGCCAAAATAGTAGCGCGAGCGATTCGCCGCCGCGTCTGTGATTTTGAGTTCGATGGGTGTTTGTGTAAGTAGAAGGAATTTGTCATCACATGGCAATAACTACGACATTTTAATAATTGGGTCCACCCACCTTATCTATCGCTGTGTCAAGTGTAGACGTACAACGAGGCTATAGTAGTGTCCTTGAATGTAGCTTTCCGCGATGCAAATCCTTTTTGTTCGTCAAAAAACTAACTATAGGACGAGCACTGTCGAGCACGAACCAATGGCTCGAAGCGCACTCGTTCGGGGCTTGTAAGTCGGTCCATATTATCATACCCGGCAAATAAGTTGAACCATTTGCTATGTTACTCGCGGCCCCGCACTTCGATTTAGACCCGAAAATCGGTTATAATCCTCGTCACACAAGTTGAACCATCATGACAGTCGACCATAGCGAATGGTTCAACTTATTCGCCGCGTACGATACGAATTTGTGCTCGTGCTTCGCTCGTGCTCGGCTCCTCTAGCGTAGCCCCACCTTTTGACACAAGAACTATACAACGCAGTTCGAAGATTATTATTTGTATTACAGCATTTATCATGCGACATCTCTATTTTTAAACCGTAGATTACTTAGGTAAGTTAAAATTACACTAGCCACTGGAAAACTGTTTTCTCACTTGACTGGTTTTTGTGACTAATGCACATTTTAACCTTGAACGTACTAAGAAAACGTATTAATCAATGTATGAATTAACTGACGCTCTACGAGTACCTACTATCAACAAAATTAGAGCTGACTCTTTAAGAGTTCGTTTGAACGTTAAACATTATAAAGTAATATTTGAATTAGAAAATTTTCTTCTTATTTATTTAATTTAAACAAAACGAAGCCAATTACACAATTTAAACACAGACAGAATTACAAAAAAGACAAAACAATAAAATATAAAAAAGAATTTAAGGCACTTATTATTATGAATAGGTACCGCGTTAATATACGGGTTAGTATCGAGAGTCTGTGCAATTTTAAAATTTAAGATCATTGCAGTAGATTTTTAATGGAAATGAAAATTATGACACAATTAATAATAACTATATACTTAATTTATGATATATATATTTATGTATATAGGGTGACTGGTAATTAGTGAAATCGCGAAAAAAAATTCTGCAGTTGGCTGATTTTATTCGCGATTTCAGGTTTGGTCCCATAGCAAAAGTTGTTGGTTATCATGACTACAATCACGTGTTTAAGTATCGTTCACTAATTACCAGTATACACGAATAGATCATGTCTTGGAGAATGACACATTTATCCCAGGATTAAGTTCCCTTGGAACAATTTTACGCAGGCGAAGCAGTTGGCAGCAACTAGTTAAAATATAAAAGTAACTGCCAATAATGAACATGTCTAAGATGGTAAATAGAAACCAGTCAAATAAAATTATGCTCAAGCAAAATTTGACCTAATTCTATTATAATATATTATAATGTCTGTAGAAAATTCGTTTATGGTCGATCAGCTGTACCTCTTACTTAAAGTTTCCCTCGTAAAAATACACTTATTCTGAAATCTGAATTGAAATTGGTCTCGATTTTGATGAATATTTAACAAGTTAATTCAATTATTCCATCTGACAGTTAATAAAGTTACTGAAACTCTGTGTGGAATATAAACCGTTTTCATTGATTCCCTACCACAAGTTGACAAGATTTAAGTGAATATCGGTACAAATAATTTATTTATTCGGTCCCAATTGGTTAAATCCCAGTTGCCATCGCTGACTCAGCTTCCCGGTTGGCTCGTAGATTACACAACAAATGAGGTGCCTTTACGTAAATCCTTTTTCGCGAAATATTCACAAATCAAAATGTCTACTTATAATTCAGTAGGTACTCGATGAGCTTTGTTTCTAAAAAAAACTCATGGTATGGAAAAAGAAAACATGATATTTAAAATCAGTCTCTGATTGGCATATCAACACACAACCAAAAGTCTAGGGTCCCAGTGGGGTATATGAGCCTATTTCCAGTAGACTAGGCTCATATACCTGAAACTTAGGAAATTTATAAAATGGTGCCCAAGTAAATAAAACGGTTTAAGTACGGTGTGTTAAAGTTTATATGGGAGAATTTTATTCCTTGGGCTAAGAAATTTATGTAAAGTTTTTATGAAAACATACTCGCAAACGAAGTCCCGACAAAGTGCTAGTTTTTTTTTTTATATAAACTTATGTACACAATCATAAATTCAAACTTTAGAAATTATGAGCTATTTGTCTGTAGTTTAAATAGCCTAATAATAGTTAAATAGCAATAAAATTATATTTAAGATGCTATTCACGAAATAATAGGTGCTTAATGCAAATCTCTTGCCATTAGGTACATGTTTATAATTTGTAACTCGGACGATCCGACAATGACGTCATTTGAAGTTTGATATTTGCGCTACTTCCAAGTGGTCTCTTTAGCGTAATTACCATGATTTATAATAATTCTCACTAAGACTGGACACTGGGGCATCGGAAACCCAATAATTGGTTGGGCTCAGCAAAGGTGCGAGGGCTCTTTCCGGGTAAAAGGGACGATCTAGGAACTTTATTATCATCTTATTTTGTATTTTCTTTACCGTTCAAGGGTCAAATGAATATTTTCGAAGTCGATAAATTACGATAAAATAACTTTTGGACTACAGCTAAAAA
Organism: Leucania comma; assembly: GCA_958295575.1. Lineage (NCBI taxonomy): Eukaryota > Metazoa > Arthropoda > Insecta > Lepidoptera > Noctuidae > Leucania > Leucania comma. The sequence goes on from OY282468.1 coordinate 14,555,074, forward strand.
GCTATTTCGTCGCTTATATTACAACACCGCGAACATGCATATTTAAGAAGACAACAACGCCAAAGTGTAATTTTTACTTAATTCATGAGGATATAACTATTTTGTGCATTTAATTATTTGTAGAATAGCTAATAAATGATCCATATGAAAAAATCCGATTTTTATTTATTGTTAATTATTAATAATTCAGTTTTTTGTTTCTCCTGTAAAGTTAAGAAAAAGGCATATTCGCGGTGTTGTAATATAAGCGACGATTTGTTCATTGCCTGTCATAGTCATAGTAATTTATTGGTAAGGGATACTTACAAGTCATAAACATAATATTGCATTATAGTCAACAATTAATTACGAATAAGTAAATTACATTAAAATGTCAAATACCTATTAAAAACAAAAATAGAAAAACCAAAAAAAAATTAAATGTCAAACATAAAAGAAAATACAAAAAAAAATAAATCAATTGAAGTCAAAACACAAATTAAAATTATTAACAGTCACAATAATTTGCAGTCCAATTAATATTTACGTCAAAGTTAAATTAAATCTTAAATTCGTCTAACGAATAAAAAGCTTGTTCGATAAGATTTTTTTAAACGAGCTTTGAAGCGGCCTATAGTTGGGGCACCAGTAATAGTTGCAGGCAGTTGATTGTACACTGTCGGGCCCATAACATGAGTCGTCTTGGAGGATTTGGCAAGCGTTCTCGAGACCGTCGATAGCTGACCCCTCCTTCTAGTGCAATATGAATGACGGCTGCCTACCTTTGGGTATAGGTCCAGGTTCATCCTCACGTACAATGCGACCTGATATATAAGTATAGCAGGTAATGTGAGGATGCCTAGTCTAATAAAATGGAGCTTGCTTTAAGTATAATATTTCAGTAAATAAAGGAAAAGTAACGACAGTCTGATCTGATGGTGATCCTCTTTACTGTGTCGGTTCCAACGACCTATCCATACGAGGTCGTGCAATAATTAGAAAATCTAGGTAATTATACTAAACATTAGGAGCTAGCTGGGTTCTAGGTAGTCAGATCAAATGAAACCATTTATTTTTAATAAATCATTTACGGGCACTTTTGAATTGTCTGGAATTCAGTCAGTCAGAAAATGATGCTAATTACACATTCCATAGCGTAGATTACTATGGACCAAAAGAGGGCTAACTCCATGGGCCCTCTTTTAATTCATTTTATATACCACAAATATCAAGATTATATATTTAGTGTAGCTTTTTTTATGGGAGAACAATGTTAATAATATAAGTAAAAAAAGAACTATCCAAAATATAGAAAATATGATGGCCACGGGCAGTTAAGAGATAACCAGTCTCAACTAATAGCGTCCGTTCACGAACATGACGTGTATATCTGCACTATGCAGCTCAAGTCATTGCTAGCCTTTTATATAAAGGCTCGGAAGGGAAATATTTTAATAATATTAGCTAATGCAACGTTGATGATGAAGCGCACCAGTTTATTAAGAGCCCATTCACTCTAGCCTTGCTATAGGACGGAAACACCGCAGCTGGTAAATTGTTCCATTCCTTCGATGTAAGTACCTATTAAGTAAGTATATTATTATCACCGAAAGTTTGAATATACACATTTTTCAATTCTGGTGGCGAAACTTTTTCTTCCTCGAAACATTTTCGTGGAGAAGAAACTGAAGAGAAGAAACTTTTCCCTAAGTATTCGTGAAAATTAGGGACCCAAGCTGGTAAACCAACGGTTTCGCCACCAAAATCGAAAAATATTATTATATTGACCCAAATAAGGGTGAAAAAAAAAATTGTTTACTTATCTGGGAAAATGTAGACTGCTAATAAACCAAAATACAAACTCAAAATGAGCCTAAGTTTCACCAAAGACTTCATACTTGAACTAATTATAAGCTCCTGCCGTTTGAAGTCGGTAGACAGACTAATATCTACATTTAAATTGCCATAAGCGCCTAACTACAGGCGTGTTATGATATTATTTCATTCATATTGGGTTAGTAACAATTAAGTTTTACATATACTCGTAATATATGTACGACGTACGTATGTAAAATTACGTTTACTAAATTGAATATCGTTAACCTAGATAAAATTTATGTTATGAGTATTATAAACATATAGAGATGTGCCGACTAGTCGATAAATCCAACTATCTGGGGACTTTCATAGTCGGCGACTATTCGGCATAGAGAACCGGTTACGAATACGGTTTCTTCGTACGTAATTTTATTGTAATGTAACAATGTCATAATTAACAGCACTGACAAATTATGTGTTATGTAATTTAGGTGTAATAAATTATTATTAGTTATTATAAATTATTATTAAGTATTTCTCAATAAAATGTACCAATTTATAGGAAGACTCCACAGAGGTATCAAGGTTTAATGTAGGTATTTGATATAGTTGTTTATACTCAAAGTCGTTGCTATTTTTACCATGACAAATTAACATTGGGCATTATGAGAATCAATGTCCAATGAATTAAAATAAACCCTAAAAGGTGATTCTTTGAAACTGAGAGAACGTTTCATTCATCTGGCTTAGCTTTCGTACCTATCTATTTCGTGTCGTGAGCCACTGGGCGCAAATGAGTGCCTTTTATACATTTAGTGATCGGGGAAAACTAATTTTCAAATAAAAATATCAAATAGTATAGAAAAAAACTAGGCCAGACGAATGAGACGATTTCTCGGTTTCAAAGAACACCCTGTAGTAGTATTTTTGACATAAATAAATATCACTTTAATCAACAATAACAGTATTATCTTCACTTCTCACACAAAACCATCGATACGAATAATGCAAAAGTAAAAATCAAGAAACAATGGAAGTAAAGCAAACATGTTCCGACGTGCCTTTAGGTGGCGACTGTGGCTTGCTAGAGAATTGAGAAGAAAAGAAGTAATTGAAGCATCGGTAAAATTGCCGAATACCTCCGAAACCGTGATCGTCATGGCCAACTGTCGGCCTCTTTACAACCGACTAGTGCCAGCAAGTCAACCATCTCTATAAATATATTATTTCACTCATTTAGACTATTCATAAATACCATCTCAAAAGTTTTTATAACATAATAATTTCTAAAAGGAATAAGGAATGTTTAATATCAGTCTTCATCTCGAATTTACACAGATACGAGTATAATTAACCTTATATAATGAACATTCATTGTAGGTAAATGAGACGTAATTAATGAATTCATATTTAATTAGATCCTTTTTCGTAATAAAACAATGCGAAACAAAATATGCTTTTTCCTTTGCGTCGTAGGAAACTTAACATTAGAAAACATAATAAGAATACATTTTAGTTAGTGTCACATTATTAACGTTAATAAGAAGTCATAAAAACAATTAAGAAATGTTGAAAGGACGTACCGTCCGTCATACGTCCATTATAAAAATGTTTATAACGACGGTAAATATTCTATCTACTTAGCTTTAAAACTGTCCTACCTTGCTCATGCAATGTCAACCAACTACGTGATAAACAATTTGTTATTTTAATATTTTGAATGGCAAATTGATTTACACGAGATATATCTTCATAGATATATCTCGTGTAAATCAATTTGCAATTTGCGACAACCATTACATGAGTAATGTTGTCGCATTGTCGCTGAACTTCTGTTTAATTAGAGTTTTTTTTCCTTTGAATCAATATTTATTGAGCGCATGTTTTACTCACGCAGTGGTCGTTACTGGCCCTTTCAAAACTTCAAACGTCACGTGCCGTGAGCCGTGTTTCGGTAATTTAGGACTTCAGATAACAGACTTTTGCGAGAGATCATTTGAAGGACAAATCAATGTTTATTTTAACTGGAAATCGATTTATTATTACATTTAGATTTCTACCTACCAGAAAAGAAAGAGGAAGAGGCCACCCGCCATCGCCTCATGACTTTGCTAAGGCCGTGTTTACGGAGACGCGGCGCGTTGGGCGGCGCGGCCCGCACTAAATTCAGTTATATGAGATTGTTTACGGACACGCGGTTTGCTTGAAATATAGGCGGCGTCCGCGGCGTTAAACGCGGCGGAGCCCGCTGTGGCGCACGCGGCGTCGCCCGCTGCATTGTTTGTTCAGGTTAAAACTACTGCCGCCGCAGCCCGAGTAGGCTTTCCCGAGATCCCCTCTTCGAATACAAAAGAGTCCCAAGTAGGCTTAAGAGCCGAAAGAGCTTTCTTCGTAGCACACAGATCATCCTCAATCAGCAACCAAAGAAAGAATAAACCTTTGACCTTTTGCCCTAAGGGCTCATACACCTGCTCTATGGAGGATTTAACGAGTGCCACCAATGCTGCAGTTAAATTGAACCTGAGCTCCAACAATTTAACGACTTTATCATCGATGCGGAAATAAGAAGAGAAGAAGAACTTAAATACCCTAAGAAAGGATCATCTCCTCTGAATTTAAGTCAAGTGGGAGCTACAAAGCTAACAGGAAAAACAGACTCTGGCAGAGAATTGCACTCCTTAGCTGTACGCAAAAATGTGCATTACAGTCTTTACGGTGAACAATGTAATGCTATTAAAAAATGTTTCATAATCTGGAATTTCAAAGTTAAACATTTAAATCCGATTCTCTCTAATTTCCAAAGGAATGATAAAAGATTTATTACTCGGAGAATAATTGAAACAGTACAAACCGTAGCTAAGAGTCACGAACTACCACCGCGAATGGACCCTTGGGCCATTCCTCGCGCCTTAAGAAATTCTACGTAATTAAATTATTCCTTGACTAAGTTCCAAGTTCGATCGTCTACAAAACTTTTACATAAAATTGTACTTGGCGTTTATGAAAATAAATTTTTAAAATAAATAAAAATGAGAAGACATCAAAGTCGATTTTTAACGAAAGCTGAATAGAAATAAGATAATAACAAAAATCTTACTAAAATGTGAAAGACAATATTGTATCTTTAAGGATGTTTAATAAACAATTGTGCCTAAATTGCTAAATGGATTTGGATGAAAGAAACACGCGTAGACGAAGGTCTAAATTAGAACTTAGAAAACTTCTCCACTATAGATCGTTCTCGTGAAATTTGTCGTCCTCGACTTTCATTCCTCTGGCATAAATACTACACTGGTTTCGTAATAAAACACAAAGAGAGTAAAGTAAACAGTAACATTGATGTCACGATCGATAGCAGTTCCGTTTACACAGGGCTATCGCTGTGCGCACAAGTCCACAGATACAAAACATCAGCTTCCGTTAACGATCACCGACTCCTGCGCAGGCACATAAACAATTATCACATAAAACGAACAACAAAGAACTCACTGTGTTAATGTCGATAATGTTCAAAATGCGTCTAAAGCAATTAGGGTAACGAATAAATTATACACTATTTAACACATAAAAGCTGGTACACAAAGATAATTAAAGATACACAAAGAACTATTGTTTCTTCATCAATAGTGGTTTAGATACTAATTCAGACTATTTTGAAGACACCGTACAATTAGTACAGGGACAGAGAAGCCAAAGAAAATATATATATAGGTGTGAGGAGTAATATAACAAAAATAAAATGATAAGTATATGAGAGTAACTGATTGATGGGGCAAAATTAAAGAAAAAAACTTGTTGCACTGACCGCAAATAACATAGGATAAGAGATGATGATAATGATAAAATTAGTACAGAGCAGATATTTGATTACAAGAGGTTTATGAAAATAACAGTAACGTGTTTATTTTTTGTAGCGACGTACCTATTCTATCTTAGAAAGTTGGATCGGGTGTATATTAATCAATGTAGCCTCAATTATACGTAAGTAGTTAAGAACTTAATATAATAAATTTCAGAACACCTAGAAATAAGTTACGTTACCTGAGAAAGTTAAAATAAATTAAAGAATGGAGGAGATCGCATTTCCAAACAAGGCCACAATTCATACTTCCATATAAGAAAATTCTTACAACTCCAACGGCAAGAAAAATAACTTTTCTTGCAGTGTTACAAGTTGCAAGACAGAATCGTCATTCAATGTTTTAAAAGTAGTTGTTATTGACTTTAGTAAAGTATAAATCCTTGAAATATGCTTTATCGCCAATGTTTTCTGAGGGACTACTGAATGAGAGTACTTACTTATGAATAGATAAAATGGCGAGAAATATAAGAGTTGTATGCTGTACTGTAGATAATCTTAAATACGTACCAATTAAATTTCCTTTAATACCTAAAGTAATTTCAATTTGAAGCAGCTGTGGTCTTGAAACAATTTTCAACAAGAGAAATTACGAAAAAAGCTGAATAAAGATGCCTTTAATTCTTCGAAGACATTTCTAAAGTGTAAAACGTACATAATTTATGGACCACTATATCCAATTTCAATTACTTACTATTCTAAGTTCTAAATTATGTAATAGTTAGCTTTAGGTAAAGTAATTCCTGGCATAAGTACCGTAGAAAGGTAAGTATCTACACAATTGTCTTTATCTAAAATACAAGATTATCAACAAAGTTACAAGATTATCAACATAGTTATAATGTATTAAAAGTAAATTGTATATAAACGTTTTTGTCTGTCATTCTGTTTGAAAGGTCAAGGAATTTAGCAAAAAATTGCAAACTCCATAATTATTTGTCCATTTTGCTTTGAGCGTAAATCCAAACAATAGATATTCTTGCCAGTAGGTATCGTCTATGCAAAAAATCGTAATACAGAGTTTGATTATAGTTAATCCCACAGAGTTAATATTCCGTGGTTAATCCAAACTTTGAGAAAAATAAAATAACAAGCAGTATATAAGCTCTCCTAAACGCCTGAGGTAATTGACTTTTTCTGTGAGAAATTTCAAATAAGTCTCAAAATAGAACGAATCTTGATGGATTTATTCAACTCTATCCAACATTCTAACCCACAGAAAAATAAAGGTACATATATGTGTTGGTTTATCTTTGATTAAATAAATAAATATATTTAACTATACTAAAATGTAAAGGCCCCATTTTTTTTCACGGGTTAGTTTCATACTTTTACTAACTAAAACCAGTGTTCCGTAGGTTGGTTGTGGCGTTTTGTGCCGTGACAGTTCTTTCTAATTAACCTGCAGCCCGGGCAGGAGACCACCCTCTTTGCCCCGTCAATTTCAATAAAATAGATTGATTTAGAAAAGCCTCTACTTGAAATCACTTCAACCTAGAGAACTTTAAATTACGAATGAATAGGTTACTTCTAGGCAAGCGTGCTCTATCGTCGACTACATCATCGCTTACCATCAGGGGCCCTAGTCCGCTATTTTCATAATATCGTCATTCCAACACGATCCCATCGTCATGTCATTTTGCTAAAAGTTCATAATCTGTTAATTCACAGTGGCCGATCATTGGTCGATCAGTGGTCTCGTAATAGAATTGTGGACCAAACTGTCTTGTAACGAATTAAAAGTAATGACTGCACAAAGACGTTCTAATGGTAAGTCACTGATCAAAGGAACTGTCAAAATTTTAGCAAATTACCCCATACGTCAGACATTCTTTTCTCATTATGTACGAGATTAGCATTCTATGCCATTTCTTTGAATGGAGTATCCACTGGTCCAATAATCAACCACTATTGATCATTGGAAACTCATAATGATGCCATTATATTAGTACATTATCAAACTTGTCAAGATCAACATTTATAATTAAATGATAGACCATTCTGACACTATTGTAATAGCATACTTGAGGCCCTGGTGAGATCGGACACGGTAAGTTCGGGAGGTTCCTGTTCCGGATTCGTGCGGAACCGACGCCCGGGTGCCACCACTGCGTGGACTGCCCGGAGGACACGTTGGAGCACACGGTCGAAGTGTGCCCCGCTTGGGCAGAGCATCGCCGTGTTCTCGTGAGGGCGATCGGCAGCGGCGATCTCTCGCGCCAGGCCCTGGTATGGACCATGGTCTGGAGCGAGGAGGGATGGCAGGCGGTCGCCTCCTTCTGCGAAGCAGTAATGCTAGCAAAGGAGGAGGCTGCACGCGAGAGGCAACGGCCCTCACAGCCCAGATCACATTCCGATTCCGATCCTGATTTCTAGTCAACGTAGGCGCGGGCTTACGGACGGCGAGCTTTGGGTAGCTCGCTGTCCGACCGTCCGGTAACCATCCGGATCAAGCCCAGGTCGTCAACGGCGCGCACTGTTTCTGCGCGTCTCAAGGAGTTGTCAGCAAACCGTAGAGACCCAGCCTGCTAACTGCAGGCAGGCAGGGTCGAAGCCTACTGGGCCAAGGGTTTGCTTCCGAAAGGAAAGCCCGGCCCTGGTATCTAAGGCCACGAAGAAACGGGGTGGGTTTTTAGTCAGTAAGAGTCTGACACTATCTCCCGCTCCGCCCAAGGGCGGGAGATGTCATTGGATGATTTTACCCACCACCAAAAAAAAAAGAAACCCTGGTGAGATAGTGGTCAAACGAGATTCGATCAAAAATAAAAAGAAAGGCATTTCAAAGTCAGAGCTGAGGATTTGTATTCTCGACCAAGTTTCTTAGACCTACAAGGGGATTGACTCGTGTACTTAAAGAAATTAATTTCGTACATTCGTAAATTAATTCGAGTTTTAAAAAAAGTACTTAATTTTTTTTAATTTTATCTTTACAAATCGATAGTATTTCATGTACCGAATCGACCCTCCGCGGTATTAAAAGAATCAAAATTTAACGGTGTATTTATATCTCGCCATCAAACTGGATAGTTTGGGGAAGAAATTATGAATAAAAAAACGCAAAAATTGTGACTTTGCGCCCTTTGAGGCGCACATGGAACACAACGCACCATCTGCGTCAGCTTAGCCTGGTTAAAGGTGGTTAAAGGTGGCCCAGACGGTCGTAATACAGCGTCCCAACAGAGTTCCAACCAAGGTCACCTTGGCTAGAGCTTGGTTTGTATTGCGGCTACACGGACGTAAACCACGCGCCAACACGTTCGCAGATCACTCACTGTGGTTGGGAAAACGCGCCTTCCAACCAAAGGCGTTGAAGGTCATGGTTTACAACAGCTGTCTACACGGCTTGAAACCAGTAAGTTCACCTTGGTTTTGACGTTGGTTTGCAACCGTCTGGTCGTGGGTCAACCCTTTATCGGGCGAGCTACCTGTAGCTCACCATCCGCAATCCCGTAGTAATTGCCTATGGTGGCGGAAATCTCCCTACAATACGACTCCAGGTGCGGCCCTCAGTATAATAATCAAAAATCATTGAATACGTTAATTAGTGCTATACAAAATTATTGTAGTGTATCACTCAATTTTTGTTTGGTAGTACAAGCAGATCCAAATATGGTGATGCTAACTCCGTATGCAATCGTACTTATCAGGAACGTGTTGATTAAATTGATAATGATTACGAATGAACTTATACGCAACACATGTAACTTCGTATCAGACTTCCTATAGACAGAATACCACAATGACCAAAAAATATATATATATTTATACATATGTAGGTTGCATTCTATGAATTATACATGTATGTTTTTTTTATATAAATAAATTTGTACCCTTGTTCTCTTATTAAACTTTTGTTTTTTTTTATGCACCTGCCATGTTTTCTCTTCACTTAATGCCATAGGCATTCTCTACCAGTCAACCAAGGGTAATGACCCTTGGTTGACTGGTAGAGAATGCCTATGGCATTAAGTCCGCCTTTGTACCTTTGTGTTGCATGAAGTTTTAATAAATAAATAAAATAAATAAATGACGACTACGATGACGGGTATGCTCAACATTACCAGAATCAAAAATGTAAATTATATTTTTATTTAATCTAAAAAGATTGCGTTTATTTATTTCACAGCTGGGTTTTATGATAGATGGGTACTATGATTAAAGGCAAACAATATCGTTTTATTACGCACTGCTTTAGGCCAGGCCGGAGGGCTCTGGTGGGTGGCAGTCTGTGAAACTAACTTTATTTATTATTTTAATTTCCAATTTATATGTTACTACAATCACAGTAAAACCAAATAAGAATAATATAAACCCTAAACTAATTAGGCGAAAACAAACTAAATTGTGGCGTCAATAAACTCCTCTTTATCGCTGTTATTGACATTGTTCTCACATAATAGCAGCGACAAGAAACATGTAACTGAGATATTTGTTATACATAAAATGATTGAAAAGAGTGTCCATGGAGTTTCTTGCACATTCTTCTCCATAGAGATCTACGCTTTGGAATGTACAATTAGCATCATTTTTTTCTGACAGACTGACACCTTGACCTTTCAAAAGTGCCTGTAAATGGTTTATTTGAAATAAATGCTTTTGAATCTTTGAATCTTTGTCAACTGGTAATGTGCCCAAATGACTGGCGACACTGCGACGCTATATGGCAATGCTTATCTTCTGTCCAAGGTAAAACCAGTTCTTGGGTCACGCGAAGTGTTAACAACATGTTTAGACAGATCTTTATCCAAGAGTTTTAATCCCAAACGGTCCGCAAATACAACTTCCAACAAGGTTGTTAAATATTTCCGCCGCTTGAGCAGCAGCACCAGCACAGCATGACGAGTTAGGAACATGGAATGGCGCATGAATATCGACACATGTAGTGTCCAACACTGGAAGCCCACCTAACTCCATTTAAAATAGCGGCATTTCAAATTGATGTATGAGTTGATAATTTGGTCTACTTTTTCCGAAACATGAGAGCGTTTCCATAAATGAGAAGCGAAAATGAAATGTGTTAACTTTTGCCTGAAAAAGCAGTAACGAATTAAAGTAACGACTGAATGCATGTTAATTTGGAAATATTATTAAGATTTTGATTAAAACTAGTAATAGTCCCGGAACTATTTTAGATCGCATTTTGGAATAAGGCGGTAATGGTTTACTATGTCAATAAGCAATTCAGGGTTCTTACCTTCGAGCTCCATCATCAGACCAATTCAGTGGCACCAGGTTGTATACGAGTATTTCAAATATAGGTCACACATATGTTTAAAATGAAGTAAATACCCATTAAGTATTTAAAAACCCTACCGCAGTTACCAAACGAGCTGGTGACCTTAAAAACCTGGACAGATCTTCATAAATTATAGCTAAGAACCATCTCGATTAACCCAGCTTTCAAACAAAAAAAATCGCATCAAAATCTGTCCGTTCGTTTGGGCGCTACGATGCCACGGACAGACATACAGACAGACAGACAGACGTCCGTCGGGGTTTAAAAATGGATCAAAAGCTCAAGTTAGGTACTAAACAATGCCCTGGCCCTGTAGATGCAGCAGAAATCAGTAAATCCTTCACCAAAGATTGATTTTTTTTATATAGAGTCAGTGTGTGTAGCTGTTATTTTAAGATATGCGCCATGTTTGTGGCAAATAAACTCTTTTTCTTTCTTTCTAAGATTTAAAGATTCAAAACATTTACTTCAAATAAACCAGAAGAAGAAGGAACCGTTTACAGGTACTTTTAAATTGTCAAGAAGTCGGTCTGTCAACAACCTTCTGGTGTAATTGCCAAGTTGATCGAGGTCACATTGTAGTTTTGAGACATAATTCAGACATTCACACCCATTCAGGTATCATTTGGCGGTGGCGGGTAAATTCACACAATATTTTTGCCCCAAACAAAACACTGAAAGCACTATTAAAGTTGAATTACGGTTTGCAGCTTTAATATATTAAAGCGTTAACAGATTTCATTCGTAAACCAGAGCTATTGTTATAACCTTTGTATTGTATTTCTATATAATAGGTCTATACTTATGAAATTACCGTTTCGTACTTTGAAGTTAACACTTCAAAGTAACCCGTAAGTATCATCGGATTAATTGGAATTATAAGTTCAGATAAACTTTTTATTAAAGATATTGTTCATTTTTCAATATTGGGTATTTATTGGTTTCTTTGTGTTTTGTATTTTCTTTAATATCGCAGTACTTAAGACATGAAAACTAATAATGAAAACGTTTATCAAAACAGGGGCACTATAAAACGATTTATGGAGAGTTAAAGGTTGTACTCGTATGGGCGAATGTTATTTCTTGTGTTAATAAACTTGAAACATATATGACACAATTTATGTGGATCTATTTAAACAAATAATATGGATATAACTCATTTTTTGAAATTACCTTTAAAAGACTGTCTAGGGGTGTCAACGTTTATCTGAAAGAATCATTATTCTTTGAGTTAATAAACTTGAAAATCTTCATGAATACCGACCTAGATAATAAAAAATAAATTACAAATAAAAAAAACTTTTTTAAAAACAAGCTTTCAATTAAATGGGCTAAAAAGGAGAAAATAAACTTTTCCTTTATAACTTTTACTATCAATTTATAACGGCATTACACAATTTATATGATATAAAAGCTTGTCGCGAGATTTTGAAAATATAAAAATCAATAGATGAAGTTTTTTAACTTATTTAATTTATGAAGTTATTTAGCTGTGTATTTACACAGTTTAATCTCGCGACAAGCTTTTATATCATATAAATTGTGTAATGCCGTTATAAATTGATAGTAAAAGTTATAAAGGAAAAGTTTATTTTCTCCTTTTTAGCCCATTTAATTGAAAGCTTGTTTTTAAAAAAGTTTTTTTTATTTGTAATTTATTTTTTACTTTTTAGTTATATCTTATTTAAATCACATTTGTAATCTCAGCAAGTCCTTTCATTTGTTACCCATATTATAGGAAAGCATAAGAAACTTAGTCTGCTATCTTTAGAAGTCTGCCAGGATATTTTTTTAATTTTTTTTTTATAGTATGTAAAATCATCCAATGACATCCCCTGCCTTTGGGCTTGGTTCGGTCTGTTACCGGACGGCCGGACAGCGAGCTACTCATTGCCCGCCGTCCGCAAGTCCGCGCCTACGGTGGCAGGAAATCGAAATCGGAATTACGGCGGCCGCTGCGGCGTGAGCGCCGTTGTAAATTGTTGTCTGTTGTAGCCAATTGCGAAGTTGTCCAGAGTTTATCTACCCGAGATCCACAATCACAAATACTGGGAAATGCGGAGAAGATTCAAGCACCGTAAAAAGATTGACGCGCTTAAAATGTGACGCTGGAGGCGTCTACTGAGGATAAAACAGACTGCTCACCGTACTAACGTTTCCATTCTTAAAGAGCTTTGCATTAAAACAAAAACTTTTGTCGATTGTGCAACAGCGAATTTTTAAGATGTTTGGATATATCATAGGCAATGAAAGCTCTTTGGAACGTTTAGTGGTACAGGGAAGAGTAGAGGGCCTACGTTCTTGCGGCCAATCGCCTACCAGATGGACAGACCTCACTAAATCATCTTCGAAGTGTTCCCTCATTGAATGTACACGAATATAATGAATAGAGAGAGATGGAGAAGTCTCGAAAAAGCCGCAACCAACCTACCAGACGATCCATTAACACTACCACTCCACCAAGAGTATGACTGAGAAAAAAGAAAATATTGGATTTAGAGTAATGTCACTTTATTTTTCATGTTACTCTCTGCAAGCCCTTTCAATTGGTACCTATTTTGTAGGAGTGTATTAAAACTAACTAGTACGATCGATGGGGTTGTGTCGTTTAACTGCGGAGTTCCAATGACCACGATACAGCTCCATCATCAGACCCTGGTTACCATATAGGATCCAAATACTCGTCATTAAAAACCAAATGAGCCTAAAGTCGATGGGGTTATATCGTTTAATTGCGGAGTTCTTATGGCAACCTTCCAGCTCCATCATCAGACCCTGGTTACCATATAAGATCCAAGTTCTCATCAACAAAAATCAAATGAGCCCAAACTCGATAGGATTGTGTCGATTTCTTACGAAGTTCCTATGGTAACCTTCCAGCTCCATCATCAAAATCTGGTTACCATATAGGATCCAAGCACTAGTCAATACAAATCAAATGAGCCTAATTTCGATGGGGTTGTGTCGTTTAACTGCGGAGTTCCTATGACCACGTTCCAGCTCCATCATCAGACCCTGGTTACCATATAGGATCCAAGTACCATCATTACAAATCAAATGAGCCTAAAGTCGATGGGGTTATATCGTTTAATTGCGGAGTTCCTGTGACCACCTTCCAGCTCCATTTTCAGACCTTGGTTACCATATAGGATGAAAGTACTCGTCAATACGAATCAAACGAGCCCAAATTCAATGGGGTTGTATCGTTTAAGTGCGGAGTTCCTGTGACCACCTTCCAGCTCCATTTTCAGACCTTGGTTACCATATAGGATGAAAGTACTCGTCAATACGAATCAAACGAGCCCAAATTCAATGGGGTTGTATCGTTTAACTGCCGAGTTCCTATGATCACCTTCCGGCTCCATCTTCAGACCCTGGCTATCATACAGGATCAAAGAACTCGTCAATACGAATCAAAGGAGCCCAAATTCGATGGGGTTATATCGTTTAACTGCGGAGTTCCTATGACCACCTTCCGACTCCATCATCAGACCCTGGCTACCATACATGATCAAAGTACTCGTCAATACTAATCAAACGAGCTCAAACTCGATGGGTTTGTATCGTTTAACTGCGGAGTTCCTATGACCACCTTCTGGCTTCATCATCAGACCTTGGCTACCATATAGGATGAAAGTACTCGTCAATACAAACTAAACGAGCCCAAATTCGATGGGGTTGTGTCGTTTAAGTGCGGAGTTCCTGTGACCACCTTCCGGCTCCATCATCAGACCCTGGCTATCATACAGGATCAAAGTACTCGTCAGTACTAATCAAGCAAGCCCTAATTCTATGGGGTTGTATTTTTTTATTGCTGAGTTCCTATGGCTACCTTCCAGCTCCATCATCAGATCAGCTCCATGTCATCATATTGTTGCATTGTCACCCGATTTATACATGCATGTGAAATTTCAGCTCAATCGGTTGAAGATATCTGCTTCAAAATTGTGTTGCAAGATTTGAGCCGAACATACATAGTTACATACAGTGCAAGCTAATAGAAAGCTTGTAAAAATGACATATTTTTTTTTTATACTATATCCTTAAAGGGGTTTCTATTAAGTTTTTTTTATAATGAACCTAAACGAACTAAATTGAGTAATTAATATATTTGGATTGTTCAAAAATATACTAATTGGCTGTGCTTTTTTTTTTATTTGTTTTAAACCTATATAGAAGAGGAGAAAATTCGAAATACACGCAAACGATGGCGCGGCAAAAGTTCTAGTCTACAATAATTTTTGATTTAGCAATTTTAGTTCGTCAAACTTCGCTTTTCAGGGCGAGTATTCTTGAAATAGGGACTGGAATAAACTTTCTAATAGGCTGTCTTAATAACGAGTTTTCAAGTACATAATTACAATAATTACAAAGTTAGCCCCCATTTAGGATAATTTAATTCAAATCAGCATAAACATTACCGGTCCTTTTTAATATCTATTCAAGGAAGGCAATTTTCTTCTTAAGGATTATTTGGTATTATCTAAGCTAAAGCTCGTCGCATTCATCTTTGTGCCCCTATGTCGTCGTATAAGGATAATTCTGATCGGAACCTTTTTTTTTCGAAAATTCTGAGTTTCTTTTCAAAAGATTGGGTTATTATAGAATAGAATTAAAAAACTGGGCAAGTGCTAGTGGAACTCACACACTGAAGGCTTTTGACTGGCCTATTGGTCTAGTGGTTAGTGGTCCTGACTGCTATGCCGGAAGTCGTGGGTTCGATTCCCACCCAGGACAAATGTTTGTGTGATGAGCACGATCATTTGTTATTCTGGGTGTAATTTATCTATATTATGTATTTATTTAGAAATATATATAAGTATGTTTATCAGTTGTCTAATGCTCATAACACAAGCTCCGCTTAGCTTGGGACTAGACGGCGTTGTGTGACAGTTGTGGAATATATTATATTATATGTATTATATAATATAATACATTATATTACTGAGGGTTCCGCACAAAATAACTTATATAAATAGTTCAATTCGAAACTGAACGAGAAGTATCCTATGAATTTTGATTCCCTTGAGAGTATCGAAATATACGTTTTTTGCAATCATAAACGGCCAAATGTTGTTTTCCGTTAACTTAGAAGTTTAATTTTTTTTCATAGCTTCAAGTGACCGCAGCCCTGAGTGAATGATCTTAATTTCAACTCAATACCTCCACGCGTTCTCGACTCAAGATAAAGGGTCTTGACAGACAGACATACATACAGACAGACAGACCGACAACAAAGTGATCCTATAAGGGAACATTTTTTTCCTTTTGAGGTACGGAACCCCAAGAAGATTGGATTTTACTAAAAAATATTGAATAAACTCTATTGTATATCAAAAAGTAACACAACTTATATTTAAACTACGTACATTATATTAATGTTATGTGTGTATGTATGTTATGTTTGTGTGTTATTATTATATACTTTGTTGCTGACTTGATTACCACAGCCATCACCACCAGTTACCTTTTTGCTATAACTTAACACAGGACAAACATAAAAATAAGTGTACAATAGGCGTTCTCATCGCTCAAGGCAATTCCTTATAGGCAACCTTTGGATGGACTGAACGAAAGTAAAATACTTAGCGCTGTCATTATCTATGTGAGTTCATGTTTATAAATGCAATTAAGAAACGATGAAAAAAATCTAGTGAGTGACATCGTTTTTTAAAACAACTTAAAAGAGAAAGACAAAAATGGACGGATTATTGTGTGCCGACCGAGGATGTCTCTAGCTATGACATGCACACACTCTTAGAGCGCTTTCAATTTGTGTTTTTTTTAACGGCCTGGGCCTCAAATCTGCTAAATCGTCTATCATTGATTTCATAATTGTTGATTTTGACAAGTTCAAATCTACTAATATAATGGCGTCATTATGACTTTCCAATAGTCAATTACTGACACATCATTGATAGAAATGGTAATCTCGTACATAATGATATATGAATTTCTGATGTATGGGGTAATCTGCAAAAATTTTGACAATTCCTTTGATTAGTGACTTACTCGTACCATTAGATTTCTCTGAATACAACAATGTCATTTTACCACCATTCGTTTACTAGAACATTGACTGACGAATGATCGACGATTATGATTTAGCAGATTACGAACTTTTAGCAAAATGATAATGGGATCGTGTTGGAATGATGAATTTACAAAAATAGTAGACTTGGGCCCCTGATGCGATGCAGATACGGTGCGTTAGGCTGTGTTTACGTAGACGCGGCGCGTTTCGTCGTACATTATAGCAGCGGGCCGCGTCATCGCTCGCACAAACACAAACATATGGCAATGTACGAGGGACCGCCCGACGCGCCGCGTTTCCGTAATCAAGCACTTAGTCGAACACTTGCGTACTGCAAACGAACGATGCGAATCGTATTTTTCATGCAAAGCGCGCAGTGCGGCAACCGTGCGCCGAACGGTGCGACAGCTTGTTGTCGGACTGCTAACCTACTGCAACCGGCCGACTGCGGCACTTTAAACTGTTAAGCCCTAGAGGACACCGGTGTCCGCACACCTATTGTCTTTCTATTGTGCCTCTAATTACGTTATTCAAAAGGTTAAGGGCCGTAACACATGACCGAATTGTGGCGACGCGAAGCGCCGCTAAAGTCGGCAGTGACGCCCGCCGCTACGTAGCATTTTGCGGTGTGCAACGCGGCGTGAATCCCATAGCCTTAATAAATGGATGTGGATACATCATCAGTATCTTCTTTATCGTTTATTTAAAAGAGAGAAATATCTTCTTAATAAAAAAACACTCAAAAATCACGAGCAGCTGGTTATTCCTGTAGAATGCGACAATAAACGCTGACTGTTGCGTTGCGGCGCGGCGTCGCGAAAAAGAGCGGCGCGGTGTCGCAACGCGGCTATGTGTTTCGGCCCTAAACGTGCGGTAGCGCTCCGCAATGAAACGTCTGAATTGAAAGCGCCCTTATCCCATAGTAATACTTTCTATGTGGTATTTGGGGTTTCAAGTCCCACCCACCATACCGCGTGGTACAGACATTAAATCCGCTTCACGGCCTGTCTAGTGAAAATCGCCTAAAAACATTTTACCGACACACAATAAAAAATATGTTCAGTTGTAGTTATACAGTACATTTTAACTTAAGTAACAAAATACTATTTATAAAATATTCGCGATGTCCATTAGATAACTCTAGAACGATTGTTAACTTAGAAAAATACATGTAATCATACTTGACAATCCATTACAGGGACATAGGTCATCAATTACGGGGGTACATAGCAAATCTACATACATTATCAACACAATCATTTTCTATGCTGTTATGTAAGTACTTAAGGGTATTACATCGCTCAATGACCTTCAAGAATTTACCTCTACATTAGTAGAGAAGAATTGACCTCTAAACAGGCATTGCAGGGGGTGCTGCGCGCGGGGTGTTAGTACTGATTCGAGTTTTTTCTTGATTACTTATCGATATTCAATGAAATTCGAAAAAAAATCAATACAAGTTATTTAATTTATCGTAACATATATTTTGGTATAAATTCAATGTATAAATATAGAGCCGTTTTCGAGAAAATATGGAATTAATGTTCAAAAAAGGCCTATTTACCAGATTTTTTTTCTAGAGTTAGGGTATTTTTTTGAGAAACGTAATCAATACAATTTATTAGTAATGTCCTTAAGTATCCCCTTCATTTTTTATATGGTAATCGTACATAAGGAAACTTCAAACAACCTAGGTGTTTTTTTGGATTTGGGCGATGTAATCCCCTTAAAGTCGAGATGAGGTACCTGAATATCAAGAAATAATAATAAGTCATTATGCAAATATGAGTACACTTAGAAGATGTTCTCGGGCAGAGATTGTGATGTCAAATCTACCGTCATAGGTAAATACATAGCTAGGAAGATATATAAATCAACCTTCTCTAATGTAGCCGGGCAAAAAGAGCTCATTTACATAAGAAACGGGTAGAAAATTGATGGGTTGATTGTGGATACGAGCGAAAGGTCAACAGAATAAAAGAAAATTATTTATTTAGGATTAATAGACCTACTGTGAATGGAAACCGATCACTTTTCCGAATGTTTTTTTGTCCGAATTTCATGTGACCGAAAACTATTGACCGACGTCTTTTTTGCTATACTTATGCATTATTTGACATATTTTATATCATCGAAGTATTATGTGTCATAGGTATCATTTTACCGAATTGCTATTGGCCGATGCCTCTCTTGAATTTTTTTTTTTTTGCCAAATGATTTATTTGCCATATTTTCATCACGCTGAAACAACAGTTTACAAAATTTTGGTCACAAATATTTAGACGCTTATAGTACGCGGTAAATAACTTGAACCATTTGCTATGGTTGCGCGCAACCCTCCACTTTGATTGGGACCCGAAAATCGGTTACTGTGCATTCATGGTCGACCGCCATGATGGTTCAACTTGTGTGATGACGAGGATTATAACCGATTTCGGGTCACAGTCGCGGGGGGGAGCTGCGCGTAGCTATAGCGGATGGTTCAACTTATTTGCCGCATACTACGTTTTTCAAACTTATGATAGGTAACTAATGTGAATACTATGTATACCTGAAAGAGACTTTTTTTACTCAGAATCCCGTAGTAAAAGTTGTAGGCGTGGGCGAAGCGGGACGTCGCACACGGCCTGGCACCCAAAGAGGCCTTCCGAGGGTTCTATAAGAACAAGGGTTTTTTTTATAATTAATAGGCTTTCGTTTGACCACTTTTTCACCTGATGGTAAGCGACGATGTGGTCGAAAACTTTTTCACAACTACTGCAAGTGACTAGGTTGACAGTCGTTGTCTTGTTTTCGAATTTATAAAAGAAAAAGGCCTCGCAAGGCCTCGTAATGTAGTATCCCGGTGAAACTACTTAACAATTACAACATCGAAAAAATAACGGTTATTAACATCAGTTGTGGCAAAACCGAACTTAACATAAGCTTGAAATTCACATGTTATTAAGTTTTTCACTATTATGTCGTGGTTTAAAAAAAATTATAATTATCTTTAAAATACAATTAATATAATTTGTTTTTTCAAAGTTGTAAGATATAATAGCTTTTAAGATAGTCGCAAAACTGACATTTTTTTCCACAGAGTCAATTTAATTTTACGATTTCTCGTAAAATAGCTTAATAATGAAGGAAATAAATATAATTTCATAAATTACAATACATCTAAGTTATATTCTAATAAAAAAAACCATCGAAAATATCACATTTAAAATCTGACAATAAATTCGGACATGGTACACTTTATTTTGAAAACGCTCACCTACATGAGTAGATGCGAGGCACCTTTGCCCACGTCTAAATTAGTCTACACCATGCCTATGCATATTGTCATTGTTTTATAGATGTGTCGTTGGTGTGCCTAATATATAAAGTAATAACATGAAATAGGAATATTATGCCACAGACCTCACCGGGAAAAACCTGTAATTGAAATTAGTATGTTGAGTCTAGACCAATTATAACAAGAAAACCGGTCCCTACTGTACCATAAATTAATATCTCAATAACACTTACCTCCTCAGTTCAACATAAAACTTTGCTTTGATGCGAATGTGGATAGAACCGTACAAAATCAGTAACAGAAAAAAGCTAGATCATATGCCACGGTAACATTCACAGTACAAATAACTTCAATATGATCACAAAATTGCCATTTTCCAACGCTATCGAATCATTTTCAGTCGCCCTGTGCCCGAGGCCTCGCAAATCGAAATAACCCTTTGGATATTATCCTCTATTTGACTTTTACTATCAAACAAAAAGAAATCAGTTTTTCTACCGTTCTTGATACATCCAATTACAATTTATTTGCTTATCTTTCATCTCAAAGGTAAACATACTAAGCAGTCATTTTTATTGGCTCTTACGTCCGACCTTTACTAAGGGTCGCTTATTCACTCAATTAAAGAATAATAGAAACTTAATACAAGACATTCACGAATAATTCATGCAAGATGCTATTTATTTATTATTGCATTGCATAAAAATGACAAGTGGAAGAGCGAAATCACTTAATACAAGCAATTCCTTGCATAAAACAGATCTCCAATAATAATTATCAAAATGCCTATTGTAATAAAATTGAAATAAACATTTTTTTTTTTTTTTATTTAGACATGGCACATGACATAATATCTTGCATTATTGACAATGGAAGTCAATGTATAAGCAACAAGGAAATATTAAATAAATTATATAAAAAAAAAAACACAAAATACACTCATACGTCGAAGCACTTCTCCACATGACATCCGAAAATGTGCCCAATAGACTGGTAGCATTGCTACGTTGAATGGCAATGCCGGCATGGCCCGCCGAACTAGCATTATGGGATGGCGTAAGGGTGTTGACAAAGATTGCGGCTCAACCAGAGGCCTATTACCCACCTGCCACGGCACCATGTTTTATTAGATGTCATGGTATACAATAGTCGAACTTCGAGCTTCACTTGACCCAAGGACTGGCTTTTACCTCGGGCAGAGACTAAGCATTGGCATAGAGCGTGGCAATACCATATTATATACCATAATACTATATTGAGCATAATGGCTTTACCAGTCGACAGTGATGTGCAAGAATTTTTCGTCGCCTTACTTTAGATAACTTTTAGTTAATTCTTAAGGATTTTCTATTTATTTAGTAAGGGTTTGCTATTTACTTTCTATTTATATAGTTAAGTGGTTTTTTTTTTAATATGCAAAAACTGTACATACCTTGTTTTTAACCAGCAAAAAAATGCTACCCCTCTGATTTAATCTAAGATGGTACCTACATATTTCGTCGCTTCTATTATGTGAGCACAACACCTGTAAAATGTGAGTTTATCGTGATAACACAATGGCAGCATTAAAAATATATTAGCGGCAATTTCATTAATGATCATTAATATCTAATTAGTTAATATACGTGTAACATAGATCGATGTCGGTTCAATCGAGACAGCAGTTTGTCTATGGTTGTGGAGACGAGTGTTGACAATAATTAAAATTAGTGTTCAAAATCAGAGTTATCGTGCAAAAACGCTTGTCATCATGTCCGATAATAAGTATAACGAATATCACGAATCAAGTGATAGTGATCCAGAAGTCCGGATCATTCGAGAACATAGAAGAAAACGTAAGGTAGGTTATGTTTATACTTCTGGCAGTGGCTTCGCCCGCGTCACAGTAGAAAATTATCCCAAAGGAACAATACTCCTCCTCCTAATTATCTTTGTTCTATTCTACGATATGCTCTACCCGTCTACCAAGTTTTATTCGTTCAATCATTTTACCATAAAGAGGTAGCAAGCAATTACTATACATACATGCAAACTTTCGCCAAACTCGTGTAATTGAATCGAGTGAATTTCTTGTGACTTCGATAGTAGAGGTTCTGAATTAATAAGGAAAAGAGGAAATAACTTTTCATAAACATACTTTTGTCCACAACGTTTTGGTTTCAACGATTAATTTCTTGAAGAAACAAAAGAATTAATCAAATTTTTGCACGTACCTGAGGTAGCTACGTTTATAAAATCTTACATTAGAGTCGGTATTCAAAAAGGGATGTTTTCGGAAATACCTAAGAAAATATGAAATGTGGTATGATGTGTGTATGTGTGTGTGTGTGTGTGTGTGTGTGTGTGGTTAGCATCTTTATGTCGTACTTAATGATTGGATTGTGAAAGTAACGACTTAATGCATTTTTGTATTTTTTTTCTCAATAAAATTGGGAAAGAAATTTTCGAAAATAGGAGACCAAAAAAGCTTTAAATATGCGTTATACAGACGGGTCAAAGGATGGTCCTTTAAGAGGTCACGGGACCATGTTCTGATGATCACTTAGGTGGTTTTAGTGAGGTAAAAATCCCACTCTCTCAGGTTGTTCCCTAAAACCTAGGCGCCTTTTGAAGATTTCCCCTCAATAACAAAAAAGAAGTGGTTATACCTGAACCTAATTCGAAACCGCAGTTTTTTAATTTGGTTTCTCGGACTCGGAACCGAAATCGAACGTCAAATGAAATACTACTAAAAACTAATCAAAAACTCGTATATGAGCAAATTCCAAATATGAAACAAAACAACAAGTGAAAGAGTAATCACCAGAAGGCATGGGGGGAGGGTTCTCCGTGACAACTTAAACCTGTTTGTACCTCTGATATCATTTTCGATTAAAATTGTTCGAAATCGGAATTAAAAGTGTAAAATCAATCGGAAGTTCCGAACTTTGGATCCGGAATAGAACCTCCGTAACATCACATCATAATTGTGTATAGACCTATTCATATTTCTATTTTCTTAAACTGTAGTAGATACTCTAGGTAGTATTGACTAAATATTTGCATGCCATCACTAAATGGCGAAATGTGTCTAAAGGTACGTTCAGACTAAGTGTCGTAGTCTAAATGATGTACCTTAAGTCTCCTTTAATAACATAATTTGTGCAGCCTACCAAATTTTACGCAAATAAATTATAATATACTAGTGACCCGCCCCAACTTCGCACGAGTGCAATGGTTATATTATAGTACATTATGATATAAGTGTGTAATGTAGGAGGTTACCGTCGATTAAGACCCAAGCCTTGGCAAGGGTCTTAAGAGAGCCAAGAACGGTAACCACTCATTACTCACGAGTATCATACGACGTTTTTCAATAAACTTGTGAAGAAAAATAATTTAGCTAACTAATATTACAACGGTATAACTAGTAAATTTTGTCATAACATGGCGGAAAAAATTAAATCTGTTTTCATAAACACGCGCTAGGCTATGGCTATATGGTCTTTTGATCATATTGCCTAGTCGTCGTTTGCTTTCTTGTATGATAACTTTTTACGTGAATGTCATTCGTAGTGACAATAGAATATGGATGTAACATTTTATAATGTGTTTGAGAGCAGTGGTGGCCGAGTGGTAACGGCCCCGACTTACGATTAGTAGGTCGCGGGTTCAAGCCCGGCCAGGCGCATTACTTTGTGTAATTTATTTCATCACCACTGCTCTCAAAACGGTGAAGGAAAATATCGTCAGGAAACCGGCATGTCCTAGAACCAAAAATTCGAAGACATGTGACATCCACCAACCCGCACTGGGCCCGCGTGGTAGATTACGGCCCATTCCCTCTCTTAGAGAGGAGGCCTGTGTCCCAGCAGTGGGAACATTAAAAAAGGCTGATGATGATGATGATGAACCCATGAACTTCACTCGAAAAAATCACGCCACAAAGAGGTTGAACAGAAAGGTTATAGCTAAATTACAGCACTAGTGCGTAATGGTAATCAAAAGGTCACATACCAAACTGTGACCTTATATACCTACAAACACCTTATAAACAGGTGCCATTATATACCTAATTCTAATGCAATAAGAGCCACTTTCTGAGCAAGTGTATTGAAATAGTACATTATGATACAAGTGTGTAATGTAGGAGGTTACTGTCGAGGCGGTATTAAGACCCGAGCCTTGGCGAGGGTCTTAAGAGAGCCAAGAACGGTAACATTCATTACTCACGTGTATCATACGACGTTTTTCAATACACTTGTGAAGAAAAATAATTAAGTTAACTAATATTACAACGGTAAAACTAGTAAAATTTTTCATAACATGGCGGTAAAAAAAAATTCTGTTGCCTATGAGCACGCGCTAGGCTATGGCTATATTGTCTTTTGATCATATTGCCTAGTCGTCGCATGTTTTCTTGTGTGAAAAGTTTTTACGCTAATGTCATTCGTAGTGACAATAGAATATGGATGAACATTTTAAAATGTAGTATTTGATTTTATTTTATTAATACAAACCATGAAAATCACTCGAAAAAATTACGCCAAAAACCGCGCGCATCTTTAAATGACGACCATAGACCACAAACAATTTTTATTTTTTCGTATTCAAAATTTGTTTTGCGAACAAAGAGGTTGAACGAAAAGGTTATAGCTACATTACAGCACTAGTGCGTAATGGTAATCAAAATGTCACAGTTTGGTAACAGGTGCCATTATATACCTAAGTGTAGTGCAATAAAAGTCACTTTCTGAGCAAGTGTATTGAAAAATATATTATGCATCTATTCTACATGTAAACCTTCCTCTTGAAACACTCTATCTATTAAAAAACAGCATCATAATCCGTTACGTACTTAAAAAGATCTAAGCATACATAGGGACAGACAGCGGGTAGCGACTCTAATCTACGGGCGAGTAAAACCGCGGTCTTTGGCTCGCCGGGAAAGCTCACCGGTGTATCATTGCAATACGAACGACCCGACTACGAGGGCCAAATTGCGTGATCTTTTTGAGAAACTAAGTAAAGTGGGGATTGGGCTTGGCGTGTCGTCACGCTATTTTAAACCAATTTGGCGCTAGCATTGAATTCAAGAGTACCTAACGTCACAATTCCAATGTCGACCGATCGAAATTAAACTCTAGAGTAGGCCCCCAGCTTGGCTCGCGGCTCGTCGTGATTGCTTCATTTTTACCGACTTCATCTACTCGGCTCGTCGTTCAAAACTGTTTTACTCGCTATCTCATCAGTCGATCAGCACCAACGAGCCGCGAGTAAAACCGATGTTCTATAAAATCGCGTTATTGGTTCGGACGACGATCACCCACTTTATACTATGTAGTGACTATTATCTGATTAAGATAACATCATATAGGGTGACTGGTAATTAGTGAACGATACTTATGTACAAAAATCTGCCACATAGCTGATTTTTTTCACGATTTCAGGTTTGGTCCCATACTAAATGTTGTTTGTTTTCATGACTACAATCACGTGTTTAAGTATCGTTCACTAATTACCAGTCACCCTACATAGTTAGCGGCTTCCTTTTCAACCACGTCAACCATTTTCTTCTTGGAGCAGTGTAGTGATGATTCTCGTGATTGTTATGATATGTAAAAAATAAAACAAACATCCACGATAAACTTCGGTAAACAGGAAAAATATCAACCAACCATGTCAAAGGAGTTACAATTTTTTTTTCTGGAAACGTTAGAAGAGACATGAATATTTTATTGTATCTGATTATTGTAGCTATGAGCTGTTTATATTTTGTAGCTGAATGATAAAATAAGTGTTGTATCATAAAAACAGTATGTGGGTGAAATGATTTTTTTCTTTCCTACTATTTCGAGGATTAGTTGTGTTCCAGTTGTTAGAGGGGTTTAGGAACAAAAGGCCTAATTCTCAAAATGACAACAGAATCATAAAAGGACTATTTCTTAAAATAACCAATTCAATAAAGCTAATTCGCTTTCCATCAGGTGTGATAGTGGTCAAGCGCGAACCTATCAACAATAAAAAAAATCTCATGGCTAATTTTCTAAAAGCCTAATAAAATTCTCTGATTGGCCAATTTTCCAAAAGCCTAATTCTCTGAATGGTCAATTCTCTAGTAACCTAATTCTCTGAAGTCCAGTTCTCATATATGTATATTTCTCTGAATAGCCAATTCTCTAAGAGCCTAGTTCTCTAAATGGCAAATTACCTTTCTAGGTTCTAAAACTAGAACCTAGAAGGCGACAATTAGTTCACTACGAATTTTTTTTACATTTTTGTAAAATATAGGCGACAGCAATTATCAGCTTAACAAAGATAAGCTAAGTGTTGAGTATAGCATAATATGTCTGCTTCTGAAAGAAAGGCTCGGCCCTGGTATGAAAGGCAACGAAGGAATGGGTGGGTTTTTAGTCAGTAAGAGTCTGACGCTATATTTCGCTCCGCCCAAGGGCGGGAGAGATGTCATTGGATGATTTTACCCACCAAAAAAAAAAAGTATGGCATAATATTGTAAATCAAAACAACCCACTGAATCAGTAAGGTCAGCTACTGCCTTGAAACATCACTGAAGAAAGAGAACAATTTACAAAATAAGATCCTAAGCTACTTTTAAACAACACATTTTTATTCTACGATAAAAAGTAACAAGAGATTTATAACGCCCATTATAATAGTCAGTTTGGAATCACCAAAACAAGATTTGAACTAGAAAAATAAAAGGAAGGAAATTCGTTACAATTAACTAGCAACAGATATTATTTCTATTATAAAATAGAAACTCTTCCATTTTGAATAAATAAAAAATAAATTGATCCTCATAGACTATTTTCACTTTTGTAAAAAAAAAAAACATGAAACGAACGAAAACAATAAACCAAATTTTTACCAAATGTTCAATACAAATTAACCAAGCCAGGCTTAGATAGATAAAAGAACAAGAAGAGCAGCTTTCAATCACGAACACGAAGTGCACATGAATTTATAGTAACAAAGTAAAGAACTCGTCACAAGAAGTAATAGGTATACCATAGATATTTTCACCAAACTCATTTTCGCCGCAGAGCAACGTAATTGTGTCACCTTGAAGCATGCCTGCCATTCGCTCTTATAACTGGAGTCATTTGAGTCATCATAACTGCCTTTGTCTGTAGGATGACATTGCAATGAACCTGCGCGGCTGCGATCCCTGCGAAGAGGGAATATGCCTATGGCTATTTACAATACATGCGTATAACCATATTCGTGGAGTTTTAAAGCCAAAGAAGAACAAAGGCTTATTAGACACTAATGAAATGGCGACCTCTTACCACCAGATTAAAGACAATAAATAAAAAGAATAATTTCATAGCTGAAACTCATATGAAATCTTTAAGCATAAAAAAAAAACAATATGAGGCCAAGAATTCCTACGTAATTTGTGGATCACGTGAGGCGACTTCGTAGGCAACGTAAATCGGCCACAAAAAATATAACAAAGAAACACAGAAAAGGGTACTCTTACGACCAAATTGATGTGCTTGTCAGGTGCCCATCAATATCTTTAAACCGCGTCGCAGACACTAAACGCAGCTGAGCAAAATTATTCGCAGCTGGACAAGGAGGCACTCGTTAATTGTGTTCGGTGTACGAAAGCACCAACAGTACTTGTACGGACAACAATTTATGTTACGTTGTGATCATCGACCATTGATTTATATCTTTGGGACGAACAAAGGGATACCCATGACAGCTGCAAGTAGACTACAGCGTTATGCTGTGCAGTTGGCTGCTTACAATTTTAAAATTGAATTTGTAAAATCGGTGCAAAACTGTCATGCATTGAAGTAGAATCCAAGGTGAGGACAGTGTCAGTAGTTACGTCAATTATGTGCAGGAAAATTTTCCACTTAGTTTTATAGATATTAAAATTGAGACGGCAAAAGATTCATTACTAAGCAAAATATACGGGGATACGTTATGTTTGAGTGGTCAACAACTTGTAATAATGTTACAGAAAAAGCATCTTTTAATCGTAAAGAGAGTATTTGTGTATATTAGAGTTGCCTTATCTGGGGTTATCGAATAATAGTTCAAAAATCATAACGAATGATAGTATTAAAGGAAATACCAAATCCAGGCATTTTTATCATGAAAATGAAGCAAATAGCTTGCAATTACGTTTGATGGGAGACATTGGATGCTAATATCGAACGAACAGTGCAGGAGTGCGTCGCATGTCGATTGCAGCGCGCGGCGCCCGACCCTGCTCCCCTACACTCGTGCCATGGCCAGAGGAACCATGGTCTCAGTTTAATTTAAAAATTTTAGGGTAATTTAATGATAAGTAGATATTATTTAGTTATTGTCGAAGCCCATGCCAAATAGATCGAAGTTGACAATGTTTTCGGAATTTCCGCTGCCGTGGTTACAAATATTTTACATAAAATTTTTGCGCGTTTTAGTTTACCTAAAAAAATCGTAAGCGAAAATGGACCCCCTTTTTCCACAGCAGAATTTAAAAAAAAATACAATAATGAAAACTTGGATACGGTGCTCAGTAGATTTTTTTTCTCGTATAGGAACAATGAACATAATACTACTGGTCGCGAACCAGCTATGCTTATGTTCGGGCGACAGTTGCGTGGTAGGCTCGACCTGCTGCAGCCCGATACGGCAGGAGTCTAGTGAGCAGTGACGAGACACCACTCTGCGGGTAGCCGAGTCCCAAGACCCCGTGCTGCTACGGAACTATGCTAAAAATGGGAGATAGTGGATAGAAGGGCCTGTAATGCGTCGACAAAGTCCAATTGCTTATACAGTAAAATCACCGGACGGACACAAGAGACATATTGATCAATTATTGACAACTAAACAAACAAAGTCTAGGTTGTTTCAACACCGAGGAATCGAGTCTATAGGAAGGCAGCGTTACGGTGCATTGATAAATTGAAACTAAAGTAAATAATATTTGTCTTCATTTTCATACATCATACTCATTATTGCACAGCAAAATATATGTATGTGCTGTAGACAAATATAAATATAGGCAATGTCTTTTGTATTATGGTAGTATTTCGTCCATAATTATGTTTAAACCAACACTTGTGATCGTAATCTTTGTAACCATAATCTTTAGGCTGAACAATTGATATATTGATATTTTAGTGTACTGAAGTAAGTATCTAAAACATATTCATGTTTTGTATTTGTACTCGTATAAGTTTAGATTATTTAAAACATAGAGGGGAAGTGTTCTGTCGGTTCTACATTATAAAATGTTTGAGAGAAATAGCATTGATTTATTTTAAGACTATAATTTGTAGGATAAAGGACTATTTTCCTCAATATCTTCAATATCTTTGGGTCTCCTGGGAATCAACCGGGTGACAAGGGCCGAGACCGCAGTCTCAACTTCCACCTATAAAAATATTATTTTTGGAGTACAGTATTATTGTGGGAGCACAAATAAATAAAGTTTGTTTTTTTATAACTGTACCTTAATGCCATGATGGAAGTTGGGACCGCGGTCGCAGTCCCAAAAACCCCACGACTCGAAGAAATGTTTACGTTACAGTCAAAACTCATAACCAGTCAAAATAACTTTTGACTGCAAAAATTAGGCAAAATTACTTTTGACAGCTGTCCTTAGTTAAAAACATTTTGACTGATTTTCGCAGTCAAAAGTGTTTTTAACTAAGGACGTTGGTCAAAAGTACTTTTAAATGCAAAATATTGGGTAATAGTTGTTGACCAAATTGCTTTAGTTATTTTTGATAAAATCATAACATATTATTATGACGTATTAAGTAGGTAACTTAAGTTTAGTGTACACATAATTACAAATTTTTCAAATTCTTCCTTTTCCATTACATTATAATGACTATTCTTCATTTCTTCTAACGTTTGAAGCCGTTATATAATAAAAGCGTTCGTTCTTTTCGTTTCCACTCATTTTCTTTTAATTACGATTTCTGCTACAATATTTTAGGTTACAGTGTAACGTATAAGTGACGTTTGTACGTGTTGCAAAATTCATGCGTAAACTATTAAGGGGGTTGTATTTTATGTATTTAATAACTTTTTTAAAGTTCTAGCATCAATATTTCCAAATAACATATTTTCATTAGATTGAGATTTTGATTTAGATCAATAATAAAAAGAGAATAAAGCTTCTTAAAATTGATCCACGAATTTTAGAACAGGTACAAAAGCGATGTATACGATAGCATGGCATAGATTGTATTTCAATTGATCGGAAACTGGGCAGAGAGAAGCGGGTTTTTCGTTTAAATTATGAATATCGCGCTCCATTCCGCCCAGCTCCACATGCGTTGCTGTTCATTTAGCACCTAGGAACACGTGTGGAATTAAAAGCCCACGGACGCGAACGGCTCTATCCCCTATAAACTAATACTACAGAGTGTTTGATAACTGATGTATCTCGCCGAGATGTACCCATATTAACATTCCTACATAAATGTTATGGGAAAGACAAATAACCGAAAATAAAAAAAAATCGACTCTCAAATTTCGGTTTTTTAACAATGCCATAATATTTATATAGGTATGTTAACATAGGCACGTCTGGGCTAGACACATCGGTAACCAAACCCTATATTATAATTTCTGGCTCTGAAAGAAATTTCAAACTCGTATTTTTGAGTATTTGCAATTCACAGGTCACGTACAATGCCGATGGAATTTCAAAGCACGTAAGCTTTAAACTTGTTTCATCTTTCATAACACTATTTTGATGATTTTCTTATAATTTTCACTAACCACCTCAACTTTTTATGAGTTTTGACTGACAATGTAAATTTTAAATCAGAAAAAACCACTATTGACTGTTTTTTGCAGTTAAAAGTACTTTTGACAAACGTCCTTAGTTAAAACCACTTTTGACTGCGAAAATTAGTCAAAAATGTTTTTAACTAAGGGCATCGGTCAAAAGTACTTTTGCCCAATTTTTGCAGTCAAAAGTGATTTTGACTGGTTATGAGTTTTGACTGTAACATATACACCGTTAAATTATTAACCGACTTCGAAAAGGAGGAGGTTCTATGTTCGGCTGTATGCATTTTTTTTTAATGTATGTTCACCGATATCTCGGTCAATTGTAGACCGATTTAGATTTTTTTTGTTTTTGGTTGAAAGATCATACTCCCGAGTTGGTCCCATTGAAATATTATTGTGAACTGATGATGAACTTCGAAGATATAGAACGGAACTCTTCAAAAAATCATAGCAGAACTGTCGTAACAAGTAAAATTGCTTTGTTTATACATGTAGTCGGTGACTGACTGAAGGAAGAAGAGGAGTGGATATATAGAACTGATCTGACTGTAGGAAAGAACCGGAATTCTGTAATAAATCAACATACGTTGAACCGAGCCGTGTTTGGTATTATTAGATTTGTTATGTTGATTGTTTTGATGATGGAACCGCATGGCGGAAAGTATGTATTTAAGTTTGGCTAAGGCGTACTACGACTAAAAAGTGGGAAATAAAAAACTTTGTACAAAAACAATACAACCGACTTCAAAAAAAACACCAAAAAGTGCAAAATAACTTCAATTTCGGAAGTCGGTGTTTAATGACAAAGAGACCAACCTATTATAGAAACACCGACTTCCGAAATTGAACTTTTTTTGCACTTTTTTGGTGATTTTTTGAAGTCAGTTGTGTTTTCTTTTTTTGTAAAAAGTTTTTTTGGTCGTTTTAATCCGGATAAAATTAACCGGATCGACCCTCTGCGGGGTCGATCCGGTACATGAAACCCTATCGATTTGTAAAGATAAAAATGAAAAATAAAGTACATTTTTTTTAAACTCGAATTAATTTACGGCTGTACGAAATTGATTTCTTTACGTAAACGTCAGCTGATCGAGGCCAATGAACTGTAGGTAGTTAATACGCAACGACCGACAACTCCCTACAAGGTCATTGACTCGTTTACTTAAAGAAATTAATTTTGTTCCTGCGTATATTAATTCGAGTTTTAGAAAAAAAGTACTTAAATTTTTAATTTTATCTTTATAAATCGATAGTGTTTCATGTACCGAATCGATCCTCTACGGTAATAAAACGACCAAAATTTAACGGTGTATAGGTACGCGCAAAACAAAGTACCTACTTAAACACTGTTCCGTACAATTTAATAAGAAAAGACCATCACAAATCACAAAAGCTTTAGTACGACTATAAATATGTCTGAGCAACGGGTTTGCGTCACCAAACTTATTCAATAGGTTTTTTTACAAAACTCCAACTCGATCTTCAAAACGACATTCAAAATAACACCCAAACGTCAAAATGTTCCCGCGCTTTTTAGCGCATCTTCTGCATGCGTACACGATTTTAGGGTTCCGTATCCAAAGGGTAAAAATGGGATGCTATTACTAAGACTTCGCTATCTTCCCGTCTGTCTGTCACCAGACTGTATGTCAGGAACTGCGATGAGACAATTGGAATTTTCACAAATTATGTAGGTATTTCTGTTGCCACTATAAATGATGGATGAACTTTGGAACAACAATTACTAAAAACAAAATAAAATAAATATTTAAGGGGGGCAACAGAAAAGGGCAAAAGAATCGCAGCCATTTTTTGCCCGTTTTTGCTCGATATAAAAAATGGCAACAGATAAGCACTTGAAATCTTTACAAAATACTCAGTTGTATTTTTACTTTAATAATAAAATTAAAGTAAAATAAATATTTAAGAGAGGCTCCTATACAAAAATCGCCATATTTTGCCTATTTTGTTGTTGTTCTGTTGTTTGCCTAGTCAATGGTACGGAATCCTTCGTGCGCGAGTCCGACTCGCACTTGGCCGTTTTTTTTTAAAGATGGCATTACTCAGTATGTAAAAAGTATCTAGTAACCATAGAGAAATTAATAGCTTTCTCACAATAGAAAATTTATTCATTGTGTAACCTCAATTGTTTGCCCTAGCACTTTATACACGAGTTCATCCAATAAAACACAAACAACCTCTAAAGATATCGTCCTACACAATTTAATTTCGAAAATGGTAAACAATTCAAAGTTTAAGTATCCACCGCGATCCAATCAGTATTCATTGTTACAATTACCATGAGTAATGGTTTGAGTAAGTAATGGTTTGATATTTTGAAATGATTCAACGATTATTTATTTATAGATACTTTTTTTATTCACATCGTTTCATATTAGCATGCGGATGTAACACATGGTAATACTTTGCAGTTCCTATTTACCAGCAACCAAGTAGGTACCATTTTATCGAGAGCGCGCCTATTTCAATGATTCCACATTTATTGTTTAGTTGTGCAGACACTTGAGATAGGAAACAACACCAATTTTACATCACAACATCCACTAGAAATCCATTTGCGAATACATAAAACAGCCACAGTCACTGAATTTCACTCGCAAAAATCCCCACGAAAACTCGAATATACACCGTTAAATTTTGATCTTTTTAATCCCGTGGAGGGTCGATTCGGTACATGAAACACTATCGATTTACGCAGGTACGAAATTAATTTCTTTATATAAACATCAGCTGGGCGAGTCCAATGACCTGTATGTAGTTAGTACGCAACGACTGACAACAGTGACAACTACTTATAAGGTCATTGACTCGTTTACTTTGAGAAGGTAATTTCGTACATGCGTAAGTTTAAATCGAGTTTTTAAAAAATGTAGTTTATTTTTTTGTCTTTAAAAATTGCTAGTGTTTCATGTACCGGATCGACCTTCCACGGGATTAAAACTATCACAATTTATCGATGTAGGTATTTATAATTAGAACATCAGGAGAGTTTTATAATTGTGTTCAGCGTCTCTGCCGTTCGAAGTTACCCGACCAAGGGGCCGACCATAAACTTTGAGAAAACAATCTTATTGCAGGAGAGTTTTGTTTCAATCTTAAAGTAATATTACTTCATTTTGTACCATAAGCTTAATCGCTCAGTATGATTGTATTCCTGCTAAGGGCTGGGAAAGAATGAACGATTCTAAAGATTTTGTCTATTCCCTGCTAAAACAGAAAAGACACGCGCTATACTGATCTGTATCGCGTTGTCTCTTTCAGATGTTTGTTGTTCGAATCGCTACATTATAGTTTATCGTGAAGTAATAGAATACATTTAACTCAAAAGATGCCTTGTTAAAATATATTTTTAAAAGGATCTATGTAACTTTCATAAAGAGGACGTAATAACTTTCAAGATTTTACATTGATAAAGTAGAAAAACCAAAAAAGCTGCGAGCGACAACGTCGACATTTAGTTGCGTGTTAGTGTGAATCGTAACATTCGGAATTCGGAACGTTTGTTTACATTAACAAAATTCTTATCAGTGTTTATTTGTTTAGTGCGAACTAAGTTTGATTTTTGAATTAAAATAGTTTTCAAGTGCTTAAAATTAGAGTAATCTAGCTTTTTTTAAGTGTTTGGTGTTCTTAGCGGATAATGAACTATGGTTGAAACTTATTGTACATTGACATCATGCAATCAAGGTAAAGTTAAATAGTGTATTCTAGTGAAATACGTAACTTGTTGTTCGTGCACTATTGAATTCAGTGTTATCTGCTTCTAAAAACTCAAAAATTTTGATATGTGTTCCCCATCTAGAATACAATAATAAATTAATAACCCACGTATGTACTCAAAACAATCAACTCGACACGTTTAGGCATCGAAATAAGTTTTAAATACTTTATATGTCACGAAAAACACTTTAAATAGTATATATTTGGAAAACAATAATAAAACCGCTGCGTCCGAGCAACTTTTTTAAGCCTGCTAATTTGACGTAAAAACAATACTGCTAGCGGTCAAAAATCGCCTTATAGTACGAATAGAATGAAGTTTATAACGTGTGACGTCACAAAATCGCTAAGAAAACATTCTTGTTTTAATGTTGTAATAAGATTGTTTTGAAGGCCACATGGTACGAAAAACATAAGTAAGATTAAAACAATACTGCTATAAGAGCTTGTGGTCGCCCCCCAAGCCGACATCAATTCAAACTTTTCCTTTACAATTTAGAGACATCACATAACAAGTAAATTGCATATAAAGTAGTTTTAAGAGCTATTGTTATGAAAACATGTATATTTAGATAACATCTTATGGCACACATAGATGGGCATGCCTTCGCAAACATTTCCATTTGTGTACCACAGTTTACAACCCCTGTTTTGTTATGTAGATGGTGACATTATTAGCGTTCATTGTTCCGCACTAAGCATATGATTTATGCAAGGACTACAAAGAAAGAATACGTGACTGCTCTATTACATGTGTACTCTTTCATATTTCATTGTCGATGGCTCAGTTTATTCTTTTCTGGTTACTCTTTGTGGTTTTGCTTCTCACGAACAGGAAATAAATTCACGGTGCCTTTGAAAATAGACATGGCCGTCATGCCAAAGAATAATTAAACATGTTTTTGTTTGCTTTTTTTTTGTTTTTATCAATAAAAAAATCTTTTTAGAGTATATAGTTCAGTACTTAAACACAAAGAAACACAAAGATGTAACTCTTCAAATAAGCACCTATACAAGTTATAATGAAGTGTTTCGACAAACAATGAAAATATGCAGATTTCATCTCAAGTTCACAACATCTGTTCCATACCGCAGTGCACCATTCTCGGCCAGTCATACAAAATTCACAACTATGTAAGTAAATCATCTGAGTGCTATACAACACTATTCAATGTCACTTTTCAATAGACTGAACCAAATAACAAATAAGCGGGATTCGTCATACAGTCATGGCTCATTTGTTCATACTATTTTCCTGATACACGGTTCCGATGGGCGTTAGTCATAATTTTTTTTGAGGTGGTAATTCAACAAATAACTTTTCCCGTCCTAGGGTGGAGCGAGAGAGTTTGCTACAAAATTTACTGACTAAAAAGTTTTGTTCCTTCATTTGTGTTTTGTTTTTTATGACCACGCTAACTCTTTCAAACGTTCCCGCAGCCCTAGCTAGTCGTAAACAGATAAACTCATGTCTCCTTCATTAGTTAGTCGAGTGGTTCTCTTATCAGAAACACATAAATACCTGACTGGCATTATAACGGGGCAAAGCCCTTGGCCCATTAACTGTTCTTTACCGCCGCATTCCAAAAGTTATTGGTGAAGCCTAATAAAATATAATGCCAAGGAAATCCGAAGTCCGTATCGGAAAACGATTTGTTGCTTAGTTGAACTCGATCTAAATACATAGAAACCAGGTAATCGCGTGTTAACTAATTACTACTGTCAATTAAACTGGTGGTTTTAATTACGTTGGTGTGTTACAAATTACAAACACATAACAAAACTGCGACCTTCTATTCGTACGGGCATTCGCGCCATGTAAACAAAAATTTTATTAGCGGAAATGAATCATTGCCCTTCATTATTTGAAGGTAGATACTAATCATTCAATCAATAAGCCCTGGGAGTGTGTGATGATGTGATAACGTATCACATCCAATACTCACCCGTGTATTTTGTAATGTCGGGTTCGAACACTGCAGTTGAACAAAAATAGGTTGCTGAATGTCCACAATAATAACCCATTTCCTTCAATTAACTACAAATTGTTTGACCCATTATCTTGCAAATACATTTCCTTTCCACCAGGTTAGGCAGAGATAAAACAATGAAATTATACCGTCA
Organism: Leucania comma; assembly: GCA_958295575.1. NCBI lineage: Eukaryota > Metazoa > Arthropoda > Insecta > Lepidoptera > Noctuidae > Leucania > Leucania comma. The sequence continues at coordinate 14,591,900 of OY282468.1, forward strand.
ATCGCAATCTAACTTGTTACGACTTTCAAGTTTGGTCTGACAAATTAACTCCGATGGCCAGATGTGGGACTGCAGGTCTCTAAACTTGTATGGCGGGCTACGGGCTGTCACAGCATAAACAAGGTGCAGAACGCTCAAAGGAATGAGTCAGATTGATTTGAATGGAAGCGATAAGGTTAGCGAGGAAGCGTAACGTGCAGACCACGTTTAGTTAGACGTTTCATTTAAAAAAAAATGCAAAAACACAAAGTCATTTTTTCTTTGTGTTAAGATTATTGCGTATTATGTTGTAGGTATGGATGTAAAAAAAAGCAAAAAAATACTCAAAAAAAGATAGGACATCACACAGACATGCGAACAGTAATACTTTCAAGAATAACTCCCATTGTACAGATATAAAAACAATAAAAATATCGTAAGTTGAAAATAAATCCCATTTTTTTTTTTGTTATCATAATGTAACATCTTGCCGCTCTGAGTGAAGCGAGAGAGAGTGTCAGACTTTTATTAACTTAAACCCACCTGTTTCCACAGTTGCCTTTGCATTCCAGGGCCTCGCTAACTCTTTTGAATAACTCTGCGGCTCAAAAAACTGAAAACAGATAAAAAACTAAACTTTTATTTTCTGAAATCTTTTTTGGTGGGCCTTCTGCACCTGTGTATTCTGTGTACATTCGTTATATCGTGCTTGCCGGGTTCGCTCTCGATTACCTGTCCGTACTCCTATTTACCTCGGTACCTACCCACCTACTCAGCGGAATGTCAGCTCGCTGTATTAAATTTCTTTCCTGAGCAGTTGCCAACTTTACTACATCAGCTCTTAAAGGTGAACTTTATATAACATTAGACTTAGACGAGTAGTTTGTCAGTATGTTTGATTTTAATTAACTTTTACTTACTAAAAATGTCTAGGAGAAACTTTAAGTACACTTAATGTAATGTTGTGTCTATTGGAAAAGGCGGCCTGCCACGTTGATTTACTGGTTGCTATCGCTGTCACTGAAATCTTGGGTTCAAGTTCCAGGTAGGGCAAAGATTTATTATAAGGGTTTTTCTTCTAGAATCTCTCAGTAGCAGACCGTTGACGGCATTTCATAATTGATGCCAGTAAACTCGTCACCTATCATACAGATAGGTGACGAGCTTACTGGCCTATAACATTATACATAAGATATACAACATATATATCTGGCGAAATGTGGATATAGATACAAACCTCTACGGTCCGAACTAGGCGTTTCGCCTCGTCGTTCATACCGCGTACGTCGAGGGACTGGAACAATTTGCCTGCTGCGTTCTTCCCATCCGATTATAATTTGGGTGTTTTCAAGGCTAGAGTGAATAGGCTCTTAATAAACTAGTGCGACTCACCATCAACGATTGCATCACTGCTTACTATCAGGTGGGATTGCAATCAAGTACTAGTTTATAACCAATTAAAAAAAAACCTCTGCCTAAGTCTTCAGGCAAGACAAGCCGGATGTTTGGTTAGCTTATAAGTCTTACGAGTTAGAAATAGGAAAGGGTTTTGATGGAATATTTTCAAATGAAACAATTTCATGACAGACTGTGTACCGAAACGCCACAAAGATAAATTACAGAAAGGTCGGTCTTTTGAGGGTGTAGAGCTATTTACATATTTGAATATTGACACCTTTAGGAAGGTTTTTTTGAGATGAGAAGTCATCAAAATTACTTCTCCAGCTTTAGAGAGGAGCGAAAGGGCGTGTCAGACTTTTACTGACTAAAACCCACCTGCGTTCCTTTATTATTATTTTTTTGTTTAACTCATTTATTTGGCCACCCAACCACCGTTAACACAATACATTGACATTGTGCACATATTACTTTGAAACTTCTTTGTATTGTTGTTCTTCTTTTCTTTATTGTAGCAAATAATTATAGGCATACATAATTATAATGATTAAAAATCCTTTTATGAGAAAATATTTTAGATAAGATGCGATGAGATATACCTATACCCTTAGGCATCCATCATCATCATTATAATGATCAGCCTTTTAATGTTCCTACTGCTGGGACACAAGCCTCCTCTCTAAGAGAGGGAATGGGCCGTAATCCACCACACGGGCCCAGTGCGGGTTGGTGGATGTCAAATGTCTTCGAATTTTTGGTTCTAGGACACAGGGTTTCCTCACAATGTTTTCCTTTACCGTTTTGAGAGCAGTGGTGATAAATAAATTACACAAAGTAATGCGCCTGGCTGGGTTTGAACCCGCGACCTACTACTCGTAAGTCGGGGCCGTTACCACTCGGCCACCACTGCTCAAGGCATCCAAGTAAAGCTAATAACGTCGTAGCTCAGTAAAACAGATAATAAAATATTTGGTCGGCCTTAATTATCCTAGTTTTACTCTCCTAAATAGAGTAGAATGAGATATTTTATTTTAGTCCTAATATTTTAATGTTAAAAACAAGTTATCAACGAAAATATTTTTTTCATAGCAAGTTCTTATAGCGCGGGTTTTACTTTTATAATTAATACTCATCAAGACCACTCCAAAAAGTACAAACACGATGTGGTTATCTTATTGCGCTTATTACCAACTTCCTTTGGCCATCTTTTAGTTCTATAATCAGATCCTGGTTACCATCTAGCACCTAAATACTCGTCAATACAAATCAAACGAGCCCAAACTCGAAGAAGTTGTGTCGTTTACGACCGATTTCCTATGACCACTTTCAAGCTCCATCATCAGATCAGCTCGATGTTATCATAATATTGTATTGTCACGCGATTTACACATGCATGACAAATTTCAGCTCAATCGGTAACCGGGAAGTGGATCAAATTTAATTTGCAAGATTTGATCACAGACAAACATCGGTCAGGTGAAACTAAATAAAAGCTTGCAATAACAACATAACAACACTTACTCTATTTCGAAAAATCATTCACCTACTAGCTGCTACATGCGGTTTCGCCGAATCCGATTTTCAAATAATGATAATAAAAACTTTAAAATCAATTTGATTGTGTCACTAGCTGCTGCCAGCGACTTTACCCACGTGACAGCAGAAAATTATTCCAAGGGCATGCAGCTAGCAATGTTTTTGTCACGGCTCCAGCGCTGCAGGATTTGGGCGGGCTCACGCGACCTTACCTCTTCGCGCCTACGCGGGTTTGAATTACACTCTAGGGGTAGGGACTAGACTTTATGAAGTCGGTTTCGCAGCGATTCGTTTCTGTCACTAAATTTTGTAACACAACATAATTATTGACTCCCGATTTAAAAAGCTGATATTCCAGGACATAGTCCTCCCATGTACCAAGTTTCATAGAAATTCGTTCATTGTGAAGAAGTAACAAACATGCACACACACTCACACATGCGTTATTCTCTCATCGCACATTAAAGCAGCTGATATGATATTAGCCAGCCATATCCGATAAAATATAACGAGAGTAAATCAACCGCGACATACGAGCTTTATCGAGCCTTCGTATAGCATAACCTAATAACCTATGAATACCTTTAAATTCGTTAAATATTTTATAGCAATTTCTTCCCGATTTTCATAGTAAAGGAAAATTTCTGTCTATCTTAATGTCGATAATTGCCGAAGCCGAAGCTAGATGAGAAGTAGTTTATATTGTGCCTTGGACTTCAAGCTTACTCCAAACCCAATGGTTTCAAAATCGGTTCAGTAGTTTAACCGTGAAAGTGTAATCGACAAACAGACTTTTACATCACACATCTTCTAGGTTACCATAATTTCGATAAAGCGCAATTTAGACGGTACGAGTTTCTCGCCTCGAACATACGAGAATCGTAAGAGCATAGAAAAAATGTCATCGTCTAAACACATACCTAGGTGGAGCGAGTTTCTCGTCTCGAACGTACGATAATCGTAAGAACAAAAAAGCATCTCCGTCTAAACATTCATACCTAGACGGTTCGAGTTTCTCGACTCGAATTTATTTCTTACCTGTGTCTAAACACTTTGATACGATAATGTCATGGCGATTATTGCTTACGATTATTGCGTACGATTTTCTCGAACAAGACGTTCGAGAAACTCGTACCGTCTAAATTACGCTTAAATATTTGACCGATTTTCATTTCACCTGAAACTTTTCAACTATTATCGTTTCGTTTATTTTTTTTTCATCGAAGTCACGTCTGCCGCTGTATCAGTTGACCTATTATAAATTTGTTCTTTTTTTTTTCATTACTACGATGTTTCATTTGGTCGAAAAACGATTCACCTATGCTACCCACTTACCCTTAGCCGATGACATCGTTCAGAGTATTATGCTTCTGAATCCAATATGCAAGTAGGCATGCAACATGCACCTAGCAATGTTTTTGTCACGGCTCCAGCGCTGCAGGATTTGGGCGGGCTCACGCGACCTTACCTCTTCGCGCCTACGCAGGTTTGAATTACACTCTAGGGGTAGGGACTAGACTTTATGAAGTCGGTTTCGCAGCGATTCGTTTCTGTCACTAAATTTTGTAACACAACATAATTATTGACTATTTATGACAGTATTTTAATATTGAAAATGCTAACAAGTAATTGTCTATATATTTGCTACCAAAATTTCGTATAATTTTGTTCACAAATATCTATATGGTGTGGTGAAAATATGGCAGATAAATCATTTGGCAAATGTAAAAAGTTCAGAAAAGGGTTCGGCCAATAGCAAAAAATTATTTTGAAAATCGGGTCGGGTCGGGTTTTTGTTTTCGGTTTTTTATAATAATCCTATGATACATAAAACTTCGTTATTCTAAAAATAGGCCAGTTAAAGCAATAGCAAAAAAGATGTCGGTCATGTTTTCGGTCAAATGAAATTCGAACAAAAAATAATCGGAAAAGTGATCGGTTCGCCTTCTCCAGGTATACATATAAATAAATTGACGTGTCTGCTTAATTTTTTTTTATATTATGAATATGAAAGTATATTCGATATCTGTACCAAAAACGAGTTTTTTATAAATTTTTGCCTGTCTGTTTGTTAATCGTTGGCTTATCTCCGAAACGGCTGGACAAATTTCGACGGAACTTTCACTGACGGATAGCTAGTGTTACAAACAGTAACTTACACTACTTTTCATTTCCGCTCTGAAATGGTATTTCAAACTGACGAAATACATTTTTGAGACAATTAAACGAAATACTACTTTTTATTTTCCCATGGGAACGCCGAAATGGATGACATTTTTTACGGTTGTCCCAAAAAAGGCAAGTAATGTTCTTAAACTCCAGGCACACGAACTCACACTCAGGTTTAGGTAATAAAAAAAAAACTACACTTAACAAGTTAGTACCTACTTGCACACTGTTCCTGATCTACATACTCGTAAATTCCTGTTTTATTATTTTATAAGTAGTATAACTCTAACAAACCGTACGGTAACCAAAATAATATGTAGGTAGAAATCTTATTTATAACCTTCACTATTACCAAACATAATTTCGACTATAAGCTCTAGAAAGGTCGGGAAATGCTAATTTGAGCGCAATTTCACGGGTTATTAGCTTTTACATCATATTCATAACATACCAGAAACGCTATCAGCGGCTATCGTTGATAAACGCTTAACAACGCAAATGATAAGTGGCCATTAGTACAAACAGGACGCTGGAAAGTTTCGACATCGTCCAAATCCTGCTGTATGGAGAGATTATCGTGTTTCTGCTGGATTAACTGGTACCGTTATTTGGTACGGCGGTTTAAAGGGCTTAAAAATTTAGGTACTTGAACTGTTACGTACAGTTTAAGTTCCAATTAACTGGACTGAACAATAGTGCTATTCTTTAAGAAAACGCAGCGCTACCGCAACGACGAACACCCAAATAGGATACATTGGATTGTCAAACTAATGCACCTATAAATTGGATTGTTAATTCAATGTTTCATATTTGGATGTTCGTCGTTGCGGCAGCGCTGCGTTTTCTTAGAAAATAGCACCATTGGACAGGGTATGGTTTCAGCTGCGAGCCATGTATTTAAAGTACTTATTATGCTGAAGTGTTTTTATGTTTTTTTTATAGTAGGTAAAATCATCCAATAACATCCCCCACCCTTGGGCGGAGCGGGAGATAGTATCAGACTCAGACTCTTACTGGCTAAAAACCTACCCAGTTGCTTCTTGGAATTGGTTCCAGGGCCCTGGTATCAGTTTCACACTATCCCCAGGCCCCTGAGTAGGCTTCGGCCCTGCTGGGTCCCAAAAGTGTTTATGGTAGAACTAGATTCTGCCAGCAGCTTCGCCTACGTGAATATAGGTTTCTTTATAAAAACTTTGATTCCCCGTTTCATCCCCTTAGAGGGTAAATTTTGGAAAATATTCTCTTAGTGCTCGTCTACGTCATGAAAGGAAACCTTGTGCAAAATTTCACGCTCCTTGACCCTGTAATTTCGGATGCGCGTTGATATGTCAGTCAGACAGTTTCTCTATATAAGATAATCCCGTAACTACAGACACATTTTCAACAGTATTTCCGCAAAATACGCTTTGAACTATGAAGCGTAACATCTCTCAAACGTTCAAGGAATGTGTTCGTCCCTCAAACTAGTTACATTAATCACAGTAACAATCTCAAACGATTAACTTATAATTGTATACCAAACTCTTTTATTCAGAAATACGTAAAATTGTAGTAAAATATATTTCTCAGTGTGCCGAGACCCTAACGAATACTGCATAAAACAAACAATATTGCTGAAAAGGATGCACATAATATGCACAACAACATTGAGACCTTGAAAGGTCTGTTGAAACTTTACCCAGTGAGTACGCAAGGTTTTACAAAAATTAGGAGAGCACATCGGTACACTAACACAATGCTGCCTGTCATTTAAATACCGCAAAGTATTTTTTTTTTTATGAAATCAGCACAAAATCAGAGGAAAATATAGTAGAGTTTCATAAGTCGGAAACATAGTGCACCCCGTTGGTAAACACGGACCGGTTATTTTTGAAGGGGATGATAGGTCCAAAGTGACCGAAAAAAATAGGCGAACGAATTCCCGTCATCCCCTTTAACTTAGGCCCCATTAAACCCTACAGACTGAAATATACCGCGCATGTCCAGGAGCTCTGTCGGCTTATCGTACTTACGGGATTTTATAGAATATCTACCGGATTATAAAGATTTTCGGTAGCATCTATACTAATATTATGAAACTGAAGAGTTTATCTAGTTGAACGCAGTAATCTCAGAAACTATGAGTTTAAATTGAAAAATTTATTCAGCGTTGGATATCTCATTTATAACATCATACTATGACCAATAGGAGTGAAATAATAACCAAAGCCACGGGTTAAACCACGGGGGACTGCTTCTAGCTGTCTCCCACTCCATATATTTAAAAAATATGACATAATACACCGTTAAATTTTGGCCGTTTTAATCCCGCGGAGGATGGATTCGGTACATGAAACCCTATCAATTTGTAAAGATAAAAATGAAACATAAAATATATATTTTTTTAAACTCGAATTAATTTACGCATGTACGAAATTGATTTCTTTAAGGGTATTACATCGCTCAATGACCTTCAAGAATTTACCTCTACATTAGTAGAGAAGAATTGACCTCTAAACAGGCATTGCAGGGGGTGCTGCGCGCGGGGTGTTAGTACTGATTCGAGGTTTTTCTTGATTACTTATCGATATTCAATGAAATTCGAAAAAAAAATCAATACAAGTTATTCAATTTATCATAACGTATATTTTGGTATAAATTCAATGTATAAATATAGAGCCGTTTTCGAGAAAATATGGAATTAATGTTCAAAAAAGGCCTATTTACCAGATTTTTTTTCTAGAGTTAGGGTATTTTTTTGAGAAACGTAATCAATACAATTTATTAGTAATGTCCTTAAGTATCCCCTTCATTTTTTATATGGTAATCGTACATAAGGAAACTTCAAACAACCTAGGTGTTTTTTTGGATTTGGGCGATGTAATCCCCTTAAGTAAACGTCAGCTGATCGAGGCCAATGAACTGTAGGTAGTTAGTACGAAATAACCAACAACTCCCTACAAGGTCATTGACTCGTCTAAGTAAAGAAATTAATTTCGTACATGCGTATATTAATTAGAGTTTTAGAAAAAAAAATAGTTTATTTTTTAATTTTATCTTTATATATCGCTAGTGTTTCATGTACTGAATCGATCCTCCACGGGATTAAAACGACCAAAATTTAACAGTGTTTAATATATAAATAAAAAAATACTTATGCCCATATTTTATATTCAAAAAAAAATCTTTATTACCAAATACCTGAATATAAAAATTATAGTTAGAATTTGATAATATCTGAATCACAATTTGCTACTTTATTATTATTATAGAAAAAAAAAAATATTTAATATCCTATAACATTATTTTTGAGGCTGAGCTCATATAGCTAGAGAGAGCAGCTCTCCTGTCAGGAATTATTTTTGTTCACGAAACTTACTTTGAAAGTGACCAAAACTTCTGTTTTAGCTGTAATACCCGTAATAATAGTAATTTAATTTGTTCGAACAAATTATATGAGATTAAACATACTATACACTGAGACTATTCTTAAAACATACTTTTATTTATCTTCTTTATTGGTAAGTATAGACTTAAGATTCCTTTACAAATAGCGAACTTCAGATACCTTCCTGAAGGCTTGGATAGATTTGAATAAAACCATCCCGTAAAAGCCACTTTGATCTTCTATAAACTTCAATGCCATTAAAAAGAACCTTTTTAGAAAGTTCATAAGAGGTCCAACGTACACAGAGTAATGATAGATGGCTTACCGCCGTCATAAAAACACCTTTTTCCTAAAATATCTTACACAGGAAGATAAAACATGGATGATGTATGAATATTTTAACGGAAGCTTCAAAAATTGTGACATGCCGGAAAATTTTAACGTAAAGCTTTTTTCTAAGCATTTATTGCGATAATAACAGTTACTTATTTGAATTGTCAAGGCAAGGAGTATTTAAAACTGAAAGACGAAGATAATTACACATTTAATAGAGTACTTAGATCTGTATAGAGAAGAACGTGCACGAATCTCCATAAAAACTCTACAAAAATCTTACTTGCATTATTTTTATTACTTCTACATGTGAGAACAATGTTAATAAATCATTTAAAAATACAGTTATTTATATTCAAAAGTGGTGTGACGATCTGATCATGTTTGTGGGGCAAAATTGGCCAGAGATTGCCCTAGACAGGGAAATTTGGAAGGAGAAAGGGGAGGCCTTTGCCCAGCTGTGGGACACACAATAGGCTAAAAAAATAATATTTAAAGTCTAAACCTACGAATTTTTTGTTTTTATTAAACCTGAGATTAAACTTTCGTATTTAATCAAAGAATAAATTATTTCAAATAAACCATTTGCAAGCACTATTGAATTGTCAAGAAACCAGTCAGTTAAAAAAAAATGAAAGTAATTGCACATTTCAAAGCGTAAAACTCTATCGAGAAGTATGCGCAAGAAACTCCATGGAGATATAATATTAAGACATTTGTCTTTATACTATTCTTTTTAAATTCATTTTTCAGTTATATTCTGTTCATCGCCATATTTACGACAGTGAAATCAAATTAAATTAAATTAAAAAAACAAAAGGGGTTTTTTTTGTATAATATGATTTCCAATATTGAAAAAAAAAGCTTTTGAAAAGAAAAGCAATGTCAATTACTTATAAGTACCTATTATCCTTGTAACGTTGTATTTTATTGGTTAAATTGCTTTCGTTTGGGAATTTATATTACGTAATATATGAGAAGTGTTATTTGTGATTTCCCTATTGAAAGTAATTGAGACAAACATACTCATACATAGCTCCTTCGTTAGCAGTTTTAAATCCGTATAGGTACATTATTTCCACGATGGAACTCATATTCCAGATTAACTTTAATAACACGATATTGGTGTTATATACAGCAGCAATATTATGAAGCCTAAAGAAATAACTAATATCGATCAAAGAATATTATGTCGTAAAAATAAAGTTTATTTGAACCTATAATTCTAAGACAATCGGAAGTTATTACAGCTCAAAGTGACCCGTTTCATAAAACACAACTTTATAGGTTTCTTTTTGTTTTGCACGGAAATCATGGAATTTCATATCCTGCTCTAGCTGGAGCGAGGGGAGTATCAGACTTTAACTGTCTACAATACAACCTATTCATAGGTTTTCCTACAGTTGCACTCTGCATTTCAAGGTCATGGTGGCTCTTTCGAAAAATCACGTAGCTTTCTCGGGATTGGTTGGTTAAGAACAAATATGTAAAGCTAGAACTACATTAGACCGACGTACACGTGGAACACGCCCGATTTGTACGTAGAACAACGTCGTGTGGCATGTATCAAGTGTAACTCTACAAGTCTAGCTTCCATATAAAATGTATGGGTACCGACGCGCCGGCGGAAGTGGCCCACGTGTCCGCAGTGTAGTTCTACCTTAAATCTGACAACGCCCTTTCACGAACACGTGCTTCAGCACTATTCAAATCAAAACCAGCACTGGGTGTCTGATGCTGTTCTATTTCACTTTGTGTTTTAACCGTTATCATGTATCTAAGATTCAAAGCATTCAAATAAACCATTCACAGACACTTCTGAATGGTCTAAAATTCAGTCTGTCAAAAAAATCAATGCTAATTGCACATTCCAAACCATAGATCTCTATGGAGAAAAATGTGTAAGAAACTCTATGGACACTCTTTTCATCAACCATGTTATGTATTACAAATATCTCGGTTAGGTACGAGTACATGTTTCTTGTCGCTACTATTATGTGAGAATAATGTAAATAAAGTAAAAAAAAAATCTAAACATAAATAATATAGACACGTCTGTCCCGAATAAAAGTTTTTCTGTTTTAATCTATTCAGCCCAACAAACCGTTTAAAAAATACACCAATAAAATCTTTATCTTTTAACTTATTATCTTTACAAACTATACCTACTTTTATGAAACCTATACAGAATGTCTCATTAACCGTAGAAATAATTCCCAAAGCTAATACTATCTACTACTTAGAAATGCTCATTCTAATAATTAATTGGCATCTTAACGTTGTAAAGGGAATACAATACGAGCGTATCTGCATTCCTATAGCTTCCGATAACAATCTATATCAGAGGTTTTTGGAAAGAAAATAAACATGAATATTTTTTTAAAGATTAGGCATCTATACGAATATAATAAAGAGGTAAAGTTTGTTTTTTTGTTTGTAGGAGGTAATTAATCTCTGAAAGTTCTGGTCCGATTGCTAAAATTTTTTTACCGATAGAAAGTTGCTTTATTTCTGGGTGACATAGGCTAAATTTTATGTACGCGGCCGAGCCGCGGATAAAAGCTTGTCTAATATATAAAAATCACATGTCTATTTGTTTTTGAACTATTCCGAAACGACTTGACCGATTTTTTTTTTTTTTGAATAGGTCGTAGGTTATTTTTTACTCTCTTACTCCCCAATTTTTTTGTTTTTTGGTAATTAATTATTATGTGGCAAAACAACGTTTGCCGGGCCAACTTTTAACAAATTAAAAAGTTGTAGATGGTATTCTTTTCGCGTTAACGGCTAAAACGCGGCGCGTTGGGCGTTCCTCGTACATTGCAGCAGCGAGCCGCGTCATCGCTCGCGCAAACACAAACATGTGGCAATGTACGACGGACCGCCCAACGCGCCGCATCTCCGTAATCGAGCACTTACACTTCCATGGTCGTATCCTGATGTTAGCCAATACTATTCGTCATGAACCTGGATATCCTACACAGAAAGGTTTTTCCAATCAGACTAGTAGTTCTTGAGATGTAACACGCGTTTAAATAAGCAAAAATACTTTTCTAGTTTATTATTATACTATTTATATTAAAATAGCAAACCGTCCCGATCCGGACGGATGTTACAAATCTTTAAATTTCTCTATTTTTCTCTAATAACAAGCATTTATTACACACCAAAACCTTCCTCGAGAATCATTTTGTCCATTAGTAAAAACCGAATGAAAATCCTTTCAGTAGTTTTTGAGTTTATCTCGACCATACAGACAGACAGACGCGATGGAAGGCTTTGTTTTATAACATGTAATGATTCGTATAGTATACGTACCTACTAGAATATAGATACAGTGGTAAAATTGTTTTTTAGCCGGCGATCTTTGGAAGTACAAATATATAAATTATAGGTATCATAATGTCGTAAGCTTTGTATTCCGAAAAAATACAGTTTCTGTGTAATAATAGCTTACAAGAACGAAGCAGCGGGAGATAGCTAGTCTTAGGCCTGTTCTGAATGACAATTAAGATGACGTTATTTCTCAGAGGCTGTTAATTGCGCGGCAGCGGGGGTTCTATTGTTAACAAATAAACCACTAATTCGACCATCAGTCGAAAGTCGTTACTAGCACGTAAACAAACAAGTCAAGGTCACAGTATATCTTTGTGTTTATTGCTTTCGGCTTACTCTTTCTTAATCGAGCTTATCCTACAGGATAGTGACTCTCCTAAACTAAGGCGGCCAACTTTCTAATATGTCAATGTGGGACTCCTACTTCTACCCACAAAACTAAAGATGTGTTGGTGGTCACACTCACGTGTACCTCACGAACACTACACGCTCAGTCGAGCACACAGTCGCACACACGAACACGCTTGATGATGCGCTGCGGCGCGGGGTCTATATGTAGTAAACTCCTACCTAAGGCCGTGTTTATGGAGACGCGGCGCGTTCGTCGTACATTGCAGCAGCGGGCCGCGTCATCGCACGCGTGAACACAAACGTAAATGGCAATGACCAACGGATCACGCTGCGCAACGCGCCGCGTCTCCGTAAACAAGCCCTAAGTCTTTTCTCGTCGTTCGTATTTTAAATGTGGAACACTAGTATAGGTATATGTATATGCGAGCGAGACGATGGGAAATGAATCTACAACATCAAAAAAAAAAAATAGGAATGCAGGACATGCGGGACGCATAAGACGATTTACAGAACTATTCAATTAAACATTTGCGGTATTACATCATTACAAGACTGTCCCGCTGAATGCGGGACGGTTGGCCGCCTTATCCTAAACTCAAACAGCCATGTTTGTGATCAACTTTTCCAATAATTCAAGTCAATGTCCTACAATAACTACCGTTCGTAAATTCTAGAAAACATTCAGCCCATAGTTTATTTTTCACAGTTTATTTGTATATCTGTTAGTATTTCCTCATACATCTAATTGTGTATTCCGGTACCATCAGATATATCGGCGTAGCATTGAATGGCTGTATTAGCATGGCCGACAGCGTTGCAGTCACGGTCGTTCCAGCTGTCACTGCGGCTGTTCTTGGATAGCATAGTTAATTGATACTTTTGGTCTCATTTCGATAACGTAAGGTTTATGAGCGCGCCCGGTAACCGTCCAATCCGACCCCGAATCGTCGACAGTGCGTAGTCTTCTACGCGCGCCTCAAAGAAATGTCAGTGACACCGTAGGGGCCCTGAAGGGCCGAAGCCATAAGTTGAAAAAGTCAAGGCTTCTCGCTCCGCCCTTGAGCGAAAGTAGTAATTGGATGATTTCACAGTTCAGTTTAGATCGTAAAATGGATCACATGCACACATGAAAGAGCATAACCGATGAGGCCAGCTAAGGGCAATGCCTGCCTGGACTGCGGGATTGTTTGAAAGATACACCACGGTGTTGCGGGGGTTTTAGGGCCAACGCTGCATTAAGCGAGTGTGTCGTGTGCTCGGGTCCCCGTCGCGGAAACCGGATTATTTCTTTTTTTTTAAAGAATAAGGCGCGTCTCCCCGCCCCAGACACAGACGCTCGGGGCTCCCAGCCCCGAGCACACGACACACCACGGGCCATTTTTATGTGGCACCGCGCGGGCGACCGCTTACTGCAGTTTCGGCCCTTAATCGGCAAAAGTTTGACGCTATCTCTTGCTGCACCCAGAATGAAAGAACTTATTCCCTTATATAGCTTAAGTAGATACCTATACTTACTACACGACCCATACACACAAATGTGAACTTACGTTGTACGTGGGAAAGTCCCATGGGGTACGCAGAAACTTTACCATACCTTCCTGAATAATTAGAACGTCAGAGGAAATGATCTGTGTAGAATATTTTAGTTAAAATTGGGCCGCACTATTATATCAAATCCGCTAGGGCCATGGGGTACTTCTGTAAAGGAAACTGGTGGTCCTAGAACACAAAGAGCAATAGAAAAAACATAGGTCGGTCAATAAAAATCTGATACGCCCTGTATCCACCAAAGTGGAAAGGACCCGAGACGAGAGGAGATGTGTCATTTTTCTATAGAATTTCATGGGCGAGAGATCAAGCGGTACAGCAGATCGGAGAAATGTCTAGTTGGGCATGCGCACTCGCGTACCCCGCAACCCGCTACCTTCTCCCCGCGCTTCTTCTCTCACAGCACACATCTCTGCTACACAAAGCTCACATCTCCTTTCATCCTTTGGTGGAAATAACCTGCCAGCTTCGCAACACATCTTTCGTTTCCTGTCGTCTCCGCTTTGGTAGATACCTGGCCTAATAAAGTCATAAAACAACCGTTATGTCACACAATTACCTACTATCTCCTAGTACGACTAATATGATCCAAGTGTTTTTTTTATTTCTCCTGTCTTCCAAAAGTCCAAATTCCATCCTTTTTCGATCAAGTATTATGCAGAAAATAACATATATATTTATGTTAATTTGGAATGAAAGGCCCTACATGCTAATCTTATATTATCAGCTCCCGATAAGCCGAACAAGGGACCGATCGCGCACATAATTGACATTGAAATCGATATGCACCTCGCTTTATTGGCATTTCACACTTCACTGCATCGCGTGTGGATTCTAGGAGATACTTAAATAGTACTTTTCATCGAGTCTTTTTTGTCAATTCAACACGTAATCACGTACATATATATTTAAAACTCGTGTTTTAATTCTTTTAAACACATTTCAACTTCAACCTGGCACTTAATGTTCTCACTGATGGGACTCAGGCCTCCTCTCTAGGAGAGGGAATGGGCCGTAATCCACCACGCGGGTCCAGGGCGAATTGGTGGATGTCACAGTCTTCCAAATTTCGAAACATACGTACTTAATCCCAATATCAGGCATATGTAATATCCAGTTGCTGCGGAACAATAAAAATGGAAAGAGAAGAGATAGGGCATGCTCGTAAGAAAAAACCGCTCCTCTAACAGCCGCCCATAATAAAGGTACCTACGGTGAGGTCAAGTCCAGCACGAGGCTCAAAACCACTTATGGATTTTACATAAGAACCTCCTAACCAGGTTTCAATTAATGAACTCCAAACTGTAACGTAGCTACATGTAAATACCTCGAACAATGCGTAATTGTTTTAAGTTTCTTGTTACTAATTAAATATTATCTTCAGTACCTTCAGTAGAACTGTTTAGGCTTTAGGTACTTCAAATTTCAACAAGTTTCAGCCGTTACAATGTTTGAACATCACAAAAGTAACTTTCAAACTCGAAGATATGTGTATGGAGGGACTTATAATAATTTTATAACATTCCCAAAGTGAGTCATCTGGCGATAATTACAGCATATGACGACCGTAGTAATATTAAATTGTATGTACCAAAAACTCCTAAAATATGAAGATGACTGATCATTCCCTAACAGTTGCTAAATTCAATGACGTAGTACTACTATATAAATTCCTTGAGACATTTTGCCAAAATCTGTATTTATAAAATGCAAAATCCTAACACACTCACTGATATCGGCGGCAGTGATCTCTCTCGACGGGACTTGGTTCAGGCCATGGTCCGGAGTGAGGAGGGATGGCAGGCGGTCGCCTCCTTCTGCGAAGCAGTAATGCTAGCAAAGGAAGAGGCCAACTGCATCAGGCAGAGACAACGAGGCGCTCGCCCCAGCCGCCGCCGGGATTTCGAACCCGATAGGTGCGGGCTTGCCGACGGCTTGAAATGCGTAGCACGCTGTCCGATCGTCCGGTAACCAACCAGACCGAGCTCAAGTCGTCGACGGCGCGTACTGTTCCCGCGCGCCTCAAGGAGCTGTCAGCAAACCGTAGAGGCCCAGCCTGCTAGCTGCAGGCAGGCAGGGTCGAAGCCTGCTTGGGTCATTGGTCAGCTTCTGAAAGAAAGGCCCGGCCCCGGCACGATAGGCAACGAAGGAACGGGGTAGGTTTTTAGTCAGTAAGAGTCTGACACTATTTCCCGCTCCGCCCAAGGGCGGGATTTGTCATTGAATGATTTTACCTGCCATAAAAAAACCCACTCACTGATCCAACAAGACACATCCTACCGGAAACCTAGTATTTGCCTCTTTGGAGTTCTTTTATGTTGTATGTAAAACAAAGTCGTGGTAGTTACAACATTTATAGCAGAGAGAGAGAGAAAAATAACAAAATGATATGAATGATGGAATGCTTGAATGACCTTATGTTTCTGTGCACACCACGTTTTTTAAACGCGCCGTTGACACGCGTTTTAGGAACTTGCGTTTTCTATAGAAAGCCTACAGACTGCATCCGACTCGCGTGCGTATCGCGTCTGTATCGCTACAAACGCGCGGCAACGGGGCGTTTAAAAACTTGGTGTGCAAAGGCCCTAAAACAATAAAGACTTGAATACATTGGTTTCCTCAATCATTCCATTATTCAAGATTCAATATGATTCACGCGATGATACTCAAAGGGAAATTGAAAGGTCAAGAAAATTCTCATTCTGAGAAATCCGATTAAAATTGGATTTAGCTAAAATGTCCCATTTTCCATTTAGATCAATTGAGTACAAAACGAAGCCTGACAAAGTTGGCGGTACTAAGTTCGGCGGGTCAGTTAGAAAAGAACAACAAAGTATTTTCCGAAATTCACCCTCTAAGGGGATGAAACAGGATCCAAAAACAGTATCGAGAAACCGACTTTCACGCGTTTGAAGCCGCTGGCAGAAACTGGTGAGGAAATAAAACATAAATACCAGCATTGTCATAGTAACAACTACTAAATGGGTACTTCAGCAAAGTGTCGAGTAATGTTTGACAATTCATCGCGTCTGTCGTCGCGGAGCAAAGGCTTCCATTTCATTACAATTAGTCAGACGTTTCGGAGATTATTCGTCTTAATTTATTGGAGTGCCGTAAAAGATAAAAATGCTAAAACCTCGGATCTCGTTTCTACTGAATAGATTTTCATAAAACTTTTTCAATTCCATTGTTAAGACGTTATATAAAAAAGTTTATACATCAAAATTTGTTAATCTCGATGGCAACAATCAACTGAAAAAGTAAAGAGAATAGTACATTTTGATACAAGTGCAGAAAGTTTGTTATTGCGACCGAGGCGAAATTCTCACGAGTTGAAGGCGAGTGTGTTATGGAGCCGAGGGCTGCAGTGACAAATTTGCACGTATATCAAACGATGTTTTTCAATACACTTACGAAGAACTGATACACTTTCTCTGAAAATTACAACGTTTTTTTGTTTATTTTGTACCTACTGAAGATAATTTTTCAAAGTTGCCATACATTTCAGTTTTGATTTAGTTGGCAGCAGGCTATCACAAGTATTGCGACGGCGCGGCGTAAAAAACAACCGCCCTTTTGCTTTAAAAAAAAAATTATCGCCCTTGACCGTGACGAAATAGGAATGAAAAAAGCCCTTGCTGTGATAAATTTAAAAAAAGCACGCGGGTGATATTCATGCCATGTCGAACCTAATTGTAGTGCGATATGAGGCAGTTGCCTGTTCAAATTTAAAGTGACGCCCTCTAGTGGACAAAAAGTCATGTGTTCAAAAAATATTAAGATAATTACATCACCGTGTTTGATATCATTTAAAAAGGCTTCAGTTTTGCTTATCAAAAATTTGATGATAATCAAAATTCAATGTGGCGCCCTCAAGTGGTCAGAAAATTCGATGTCAAAAACAGTATAGAAGCACAGTGATTTAATACAAAAATAATTTAAATAAGAAAAGGTAAAAAACTAAAAAAGTACCTATGAAGCCATAGTTTAAGTAGTTTCACTGTTTTTATTGTCGTTTTTATGTCGTACTCGGATTTCAGTTTTTATATTTCTATATTTTCGGGAATAAAAGAAATGTTTAAAAATTTTAGTATTTTGTCTCAACAACAGATTTGACGATGGTTTTATTTTTTAATTTATTGTTGATAGGTTCGCGCTTTACCGCTAAGAATAGACATTAAGTTAAGAATAATATATATTTGATTGAGTTAAGAATAGACCTCATGGCACTCCCCGCACTAACTATAATCAGACACTAAAATAGCCGCTAAAAACAATTTCAAAAATCTGCACATTGCATACATTATCAAATGACCTAAAATCAAGCTGACAGGTTGACTTTTCTGTCAAATTGACACAAAAGTTTCAGTTTTATCAATGCCTAAACCAAAAATCTGCACATTGCATACATTATCAAATGACCTAAAATCAAGCTGACAGGTTGACTTTTCTGTCAAATTGACACAAAAGTTTCAGGGTTCCCAATCTTTTCATACGGCGCGGCGACGCCTCCCATTGTATGTTGTAATTATTTGTGATTCCCTTGTAAAAGAAGTTACGTTCATGCACAGGAGATAAAATCAATAAGACGTATGACTTAGTAGTCATACGTCTTATTGATTTTATCTCCTGTCAAAACTCAAACACTCCACTGACTACACAAATCAGGACTAAGCTTTACTACTTTACTAATAACCACTTTCATTATTTTTTAGGGCTTTGTCTGTACCTCAAAGGAAAAATCGGAACCCTTATAGGATTACTTAAAAAATCAAACTTCTTAACGGAAAAAAAGATACTGCCGTTTATGTCGCAAAAAATGTATATTTCGACACTCTCAAGGGAAACAAAAATCAGTGGGTACTTCCCGTTGACCTAGAACCCTAAAATTTGGCATGAAGCAAGGCTTTTTATAGCACAAGTATAGGAATAAATCTGAAAACTGAAAATTTGTGGTTACGTCACAAAAAAATAAAATACCTTTTCGAAACGAAAAATCATCGAGACTCGATTCGGGGTTGAATTATTTACTTAAAGGTGTCTACACACCTAACCCGGTCCGCCGGCACGACCCTGCCGGGCAAGGCCAAGTGTGGCCTGATTTTTGTAACGATCTTGCCTGCGGCTTACGCCCGTGCGATCTACCCGGCGGCAAGTTTGCTGCTTGCTATAGTAACGTTTTTTAAAATTATGAAATGGGACGATGAAACGTCGTAATAATTCTAAAGACATGCGCACACTCTCTGCGCACTTGGCAATCGCTAATTGTGAACACTGCATGCCGCAACTGTCATGCCGACGGAAAAATGGTCCGACTCGCAACTTCTAAATTCACTGGCACTAACCCGCCGCGGCGCTTAGGTGTGTAGACACCTTAAGTTGGTTGGTACAGAATCCTCAGTGTAGATAAATGATATTTATTTTACAAATAGGTTTAAAGAAAAAAAACTTTTACACGTCAATTTTTTTTCGTAACGTCAGTTTGAACGAGATGAAGCCGGTGTTTCCTAGCTGACTACCCTGAGAAGAAACATTTAAACAAACTCAGGGTCAAATTCTCTTTTAAAGTCCATACAGCAAACATGTAATGGTCAAATAATATGATAACCATGCAGTTTAGTGTCTGAGATGGTCTTTTGAAGAAAGAACCACACAGATTTGAGTGGACCTGTCCAGTCAGTGTAAACATTTGTCAGTATTCGTGTAGCTAAAACTTAGGACTACTAAGGAGCTCAACGACTTAACTAACAATACCAAAGAAAGGACATCTGGGTAGGCCGCATCAAACACTCAAAACTGCCAAACATCATGTTAAAAATTACAGAAAAGAAAAGTAAATCCACATATTCACAATAATAAAATAGAATTTACAAAAATGTAGACTCGTACAAAGCCCAGTTTCTTTTTTTAAATTGTGATGTAATTACAGTAATGCCAGTTCCGTACATATACCAAGCTGAAGCCGTAAACATAATTTTATAAGCTGGTAGGCCTGGTAGTAGGTATTCATCGTTGGGATACATTTTTCTAAACTCGGATTTCTTTAACTTTATTAGATCTCTGTTTTAAGATCGTACAAACTTATCGTATCACTTAACGACGCCCGTGGAACAGCTTCACAATGCCCTGGGGCAACGCTACGTCACAGTTTGGGAACAACTGATGCCTTAAATAATTAATAAAGTAATTAGAGAGTTAGTAATTCGTGAATTCGTGAAAAAGTAAGGGTAAAAAGCCAGTTTC
The DNA here is from genome assembly GCA_958295575.1 of Leucania comma. Lineage (NCBI taxonomy): Eukaryota > Metazoa > Arthropoda > Insecta > Lepidoptera > Noctuidae > Leucania > Leucania comma. The sequence continues at coordinate 14,612,160 of OY282468.1, forward strand.
AAGTGAAAAAATAATTAATCATTATTCCTAATGTCTTTAACCATAAGTTAGTGTTGTGCCTGTCAATTTATTTGTGCTTCTTACTTGACTAAAGTAAAAATAAAACAACAAAACCCAAACACGCCGCATCACGCCGGTATCTTGAATTGCCTCAGCCGGGTTTTATGTTACACTTATTTGCATTTCATCGCTGCTATTAACAAAATGTGAGCTGTGAATAACTTTAGACGAAACGAAATTATTCTTTTGACGTCATACAGAAGTTGCACAGAGTACCTACTGATTAAGAAGATAAATGTTCTTTCAGCATTAACCGAGTTTGACGTTGGTAGGCCGACCATGAATCCCTGAATAAGACATGTTGTGTCGTTCAAATGCTAATACGACACATAGTCATAAATCTCAAGACCCCGGTATTACCAGTTCTGTGTCTAAACGTACCGTTTTCTCGAGGTTATTAGCATACATTGTTATGCATTCTAAAGTAAACAAGAAGAAAGTGAACACCATTAAGCACTTATTTATTGTCAACATTAATTGGTGTAAAGAAACATTAACATTTTAATCCTCTTTAAGTTTAAACTTAAATCTGTTAAGTTCCTACTCAAATTACCGCCAACTGTTTGTGGAACTGTGTGGTTACACCCTCATGCACACCTTCAAAAAATTATTAATGATAAAAATGAGGGGACCCCCAATTAACCAATTGTAGGAGGGAAAAAATAAGTTTACAACCTATTCTCAGATCTACCAAGTATACACCGGTAAATTTTGGTCATTGTAATCCCGTGGAGGATCAATTCGGTACATGAAACACTATCGATTACTAAAGATAAAATTCAAAAATAAAGTACTTTTTTTCTAAAACTCGAATTAATATACGCATGTACGAAATTAATTTCTTTAAGTAAACGTGTCAAAGACCTTGTAGGGAGCTGTCGGTCGTTGCGTACTAACTACCTACAGTTCATTGGCCTCGATCAGCTGATGTTTACTTAAAGAAATCAATTTCGTACATGCGTAAATTAATTCGAGTTTTAAAAAAGTGTTTTTATTTTTTTCATTTTCAACTTTACAAATCGATAGTGTTTCATATACTAAATCGACCCTCCGCGGGATTAAAACGACCAAAATTTAACAGTGTATACACAAATAAAAATCTTAAAATCAGTCTAGTCGTTTCGAAGCAGTTCTAAAACAAACACTGTGACACGTGATTTTTTTTTATATTAGTTAACTGTAAATCAAACAATGTATTTGTCTATATAATATATATGTCTTATGTTACCATAAGGTATCAATTTATTAAGAATGGATCCCGACTGCTACAGCTACAATTTATCTTTTATTTAAAATATTATATAGTTAAGTGCAATCGGGTACAACGATTTTCTTGTTTCAGGGCTTTTTCATGAATACCCAGAAAAGCAGTGGGATTTTTTAGTTTTTTAAATTACCGTTTTTTTTTTAGAATAGAATAGAATAGAATAGCATAGAATATAACTTTATTGTACACCAAGAAAGTTACTTAATCAATACTAAACTTAAATCTATGGGTACAATGGCGGTCTTATCGCTGAAAGCGATTTCTACCAGACAACCTTAGGATGGATCGTAAGAACTAAAATAAATACAGGGGGTAGTCTGCGGTGTACTAATAAGAAAATAAATAAATAATTATAAAACGAATATATATATATATACATACATATTATAAAATGTTACACAATTTCATAAAAAAAAAAGAAAAGAAATAAGGTAGAGTTCGGTTTAAAGATATTTATTCTCATAAAGAACACAAATAGTTCACTTAAATATGAGACTATTACAAATAGATCATGCAGTTATACTAATACATCGTGACTCCGTGAGTCGATTATATAGAAAAATAAAAACAAATGTAGAGTTGGTGGAAGAAATAAATTAAGTAGAACCAGGATAGCATTAAAGAGACAGGAAATGGTCTTTAACCAAATTTTTAAAAGAACCTAGTAACTGGGCTTGCCTAATAGGTGAAGGCAACGCGTTCCACAAACGCACCGCCTGGATCGCAAACGACTTGTCGCAAAACTTAGTAGAATGCGAGGGCATCAAAAGTTTCAAATTCTCCGATGATCTCAAGTGTCTTGAATGTGTGTCATGAAGGAACTTAAAACGTTTAAAATACGTTTTAAATATCCCGGTAATGGTGGTAATCACTAGACAACAACCATCGTTCATTGGTCTGGAGCACAATAATTATTATAGGTCTTTCGCGGTCCTTAACAATACAAAAACTGATCGATGGTTGTTGTCTTAGGGCCGTGCCTCACTGGGACGCCATGGCGGCGGAGCCAGTTCAAGACGCCAATAAAAAGTATGGATTGGCTGCGTGGCCAACAGTCGCCAGTTGAGGCACACACCATAGAGCTGCATACATTTCCTTGGTTGCGCGAGCTGGCTGCGCTGCCATGGCGTCCAGGTGAGGCACGGGCCTTATGCCCGCGGTGCGCCGTAATCGGAACCGAGCCGCGGCACGACGCGCGACGCCGCGCCTCCGCCGTTGCACGGTGGCGGGCGGCGTCGTGACGTTGCACGGTGGCGGTGCCGGGCCGTAGACATAATATACATATTTCCACGCCCTTACCTGTAGAAATCCAATATAATAAACTGACAATCAGATATACTTGACAGATATGACAAATTATTTTCGCGCCAGATGCTGTTTAATACCTAAAGCTGAAAAAGATTGTAAGAAACTTACGAGATTGTAAGATTTTCCCTGTCACCTCTCTCTCTATCGAATATCGACTTTATTAGTGGGCGTACGCCAGGTACAAACGTACGAAAAACAAACAAATGAATCTTGATCTTGAGCATCTGCCAGTAGTAGCTACATATTACGTTTACAATCCAGTTGTTTAATCTAGCGACCAATGGGACAAAATGGTTTGTTTTCATCTTTCTTTTCTACTCCCTAGTGCTAAGTTTATTATATAGAATACTAACTTTCAGTGGCGTAACTATATCGTCTAACGCCCGTGGTAGATTCATTAGATGGCGCCTTAGAAAAATCATCACGTTGTGATTTAATTATAATTTTGTAAAATTAGATTGAATTACTTCTTCTAAGCTCGTGGCCTTTCGAACGCTGGCAGCCCCGTCGGATCGGAGGCCCCTGGCATTTTGCCATCCTTGCCACCCCATAGTCCGCCACTACTAGCATCTGCCAACGACTTCGCCTGTCTGAAAGTAGAAAATTATCCCAAGAAAACATACTCCCGATATAAAAAAAACATCTGTCGGCATGATGCCGACCCCGATTTCCATGGTAGGCATGGGCGAACGACGAGCAATGGGTTGCTCGCCATCCGGCCGTCCGATAACCTGTCCGGATCGAACCCGAGTCGTCGACGGCGCATAGTGTTTATTTATTTATTTATTTATTTAAACTTCATGTACAGTAGTGGTACATAGGCGGACTTAATGCAACAAGGCATTCTCTACCAGTCAACCTTTGGGTTAAAAAAGAAAATACTGTGGTAGGTAGTGTTCCATGCGCGCCTCAAAGAGATAACCGTAGAGGCCCAGCAGGTCCGAAGCCTACTGGGGCCATGGGTTGACTTCCGAAATAGAAACCCATGGTCCTGGAAAGCAAGGGCAAAGAAGGAACATAGGTGGTTTTGTTCAGTAAAAGTCTGAGATGCGCTCCCACTCCGTCCTAGAGCGAGAAAATTCATTGGATAATTTACCACCTTTAAAAAAACACACCTACATACAAATTTTCGCCTTTGTAATATTAGTGATCTATCTAGTTTTGTTGCAACGTCCACGTGAAAGGTTTTGTTTCCATCTGCGCCATTCCATATTGGCATGAATGATTTCAATCAGTAGTTTCATTGTTTTTAATCAATGAAGACATATCGACGCGTTATCGATTAACATAAAGTTCAATAGAAATAGTGTCGCGTGTCAATAGCTAAGTGTTGAAATGATGTCTGTATTTATCACTGTGTAAATTAGTCTACTGGAGGATTTTTTTTATGGTATGTAAAATCATCCAATGACAAATCCCGCCCTTGGGCGTAGCGGGAAATAGTGTCAGACTCTTACTGACTAAAAAACTATCTCGTACCTTCGTTGCCTATCATGCCGGGGCTGAGCCTATATCTCAGAAAACGGCCCTTGACTCCAGCAGGCTTCGACCTTGCCTAGCTGCAGCTAGCAGGCTGGGCCTATACGGTTCGCTTCATTCATTCATTCATTTATTAATTGTCAAACATAGGTACATTATAATAAGTTCTTATTTAAATAGATCCACTGAGGGCGCTATGTTTTGCCACTAGGGCGTACAATGTATATACATGCAATAAATTAAAACAACAAATTTAATCAGATAAACAACAAGTCAGCACTTATTTAAAGAAGATAAAAGAATCGGAATAACGTCATAAATTAAATTTAAATGTTAAAATGTAAAATTAAATGTCAAAATCTAAAATTAAATGTCAAAATGTAAAGTTAAAGGTCAATATAAAATGTATAATTTTTACGTATGAAATGTCAGAAATTTTATAACAATGTATCATTCAAATAGTCAGTGATTGAATAATAACATTCTTCTATTAAAAAATTCTTCAATTTTCTTTTAAAATTGTGCAAATTTTCATTTTAATGCTATCAGGAATTTTATTGTATATTACCGGACCCATGCCTAAAATACTCCCCCTTGCTAGTTCTGTTTTGCATTTACTTTTACACAACATGGTTTTGTACTGGGATATAAGTTGAGTAGTTCGTTTTCTAGTATCGACTACCGCAGGAAACAAATTTAGGTTACATTTCACAAACAATGCTACTTCAAGAATATAGGCATGGGAAAGTCAAGACTTTTAATGATTTAAAGACCGGTTCACAGCTATCTGTAGTTTTTAGGCCTACCGCTGACAGCTCCTTGAGACGCGCGGGAACAGTACTCGCCGTCGACGACTTGGGCTCGATCCGGTCGGTTACCGAACGATCGGACAGCGTGCTACCCATTACACGCCGTCCGCAAGCCCGCGCGTTTACTGGAGGTCGACTTTTCACGTAACCAGAGGGCTAGGTTTTTCTTCGGTTAACGAAGCAGCATTGCTAGCCAACGTGGCAATGCTACCAGCGTTCTGGGCACTTTTCCGATTGATATCGATTTATGAATTCTTTGATGACCGATGAGTTCTTATTCTGCCCGTTTATACATATTATTATTACTTTTAGTTTGCGTAGATGCTTATAATCAGTTATATAATTATGATTTAATTGATAGACCTAAACTTGTGAACAATGAAAAAAGGTAAAGAAGTTATTGATTCAAAACTTAGTCTTATTTCAGCAGAAGAGCGACCCTTATTAAGGTTCCATAACTGAAAAGAAAAAACGAAACCCTTCTAGGATCACTTTGTTGTCCGTCTGTCTGTCTGTCAAGCAAGACCCTTTATCTACGCATGGAGGTATCAAGTTGAAATTAAAACCATATACTCAAGTCTGGCGAAGAAGTAAGAATTTTTGACCTTGAAGCTGTGAAAACACCAAACTTCTAAGTTAACTAAAAAAAAAGATACGGCCATTTATGTCGCAAAAAGCGCATGTTTCGTCACTCTCAAGGGAATCATAATTCATAGAGTACTTCACGTCGACCTACAACCCTAAAATTCAGCAAGAAGCAAGGTCTAGATAAAAGAATAAATCTGAAAACTGAATTTTTGTTGTTACGTCGTGTCATAAAAAAATACTTTTGCGATTCGGAAAAATCTTCAAGACTCGATTCAAAATTGAACTATTAACATACGTAAGTTTGTACGGAATCCTCAGAGCGCAAGTTTAACTCGCACTTGCCCAGTTTTTTAATTAATGATAGGCTCGCATTTGGCCACTTTCTCACCCGAAGGTAAGCGACGATGTGGTCGACAATGGAGCACGCTAGACTAGAAGTAACCTATTCATTTTTGACTTAAAGCTTGTAGCTATGAGGAAACACAAGCTCATTAGAGCCACCCGGCAACCACTTCGGAACGCCTCACCTCTTGCGGCTAGTATTCTTTATATGCGATCTAGTGATTGCATATAAAGAATCTGACCGACGATCCGGTGACGCTACGGAGTTGATGTAGTCATCAACTCCGTAGCGTCACCGGATCGTCTCGGTCGTAAGCTCCTCCATGCGCGGACGGCGGATGGACCACTCGTGACAGCTCGCAGCTCGCATGCTTGTCTTGCGTTAACCTCGCATTGCCAACGCGCGGGTCCCCAGTGGGCGTTTTGTGCGTAAGGGTATGATTTTAGCATAAAAATGTTACTTATTTTGTTAAATTCTTGACAAACCTTGATTGGGTCTCTAGCATGCTTATGTATTCGAGCGTAGATACCAGAACCGATGCGTTACGAGTATAGTTTTTCGATTCCCATACTATTTGCCTACAACTAGGATAACTAGTTTCTTAAAAAAAAACGCTACATATATGTGCATTTAAACTTAATTTCCTAGTCATATGTTGAATATATGAAAGCAGAGATACGAGTATATATACAACCTTATTTTTAGTATATGCGAAACCTGAAACACGGGTCTAGTATTTTATGCAAAGAATCTATGTACAAAATTTCAAAACTGTATCATGAAACATCACAAAGTTATGAGCTTGTTATGTTACGTAGTTTTCCACACAAACACATAGTCACCAGGCCATCCGAGCCACTGAGGGGCTATTTTGCTCCCGTACCCAACTGTGCTCTGGCGCTTAATGTCCACTATGACTTGCCGTATTAGGAGTGACAGGCAGTCGCCTCCTTCTGCAAAGCAGTAATGTTAGCAAAGGATGAGGCCAACCGCATCAAGCAACGGCGCACACACCGCCGCCGCTGCCAGGATTTCGATCCCGATTTCAGGCGCGGGCTTGCGGATGGCGGGCAATGGGTAGCTCGCTGTTCGTCCGTCCGGTAACAGACCGGTCCGAGCCCAAGTCGTCTACGACGCGCACTATTCCCGTGCGTCTCAAGGAGTTGTCTGCAAACTGTAGGGGCCCAGCAAGCTCGAAGCCTACTGGGGCCAAGGGCTAGGTGAAAATGAACCCCGGGGCCCTGGATCGAAGGCAATGAATGGAACAGGGTAGGTTTTTAGTCAGTAAGAGTCTAACACTATCTCTCGCCCCACCCAAGGGCGGGATTTGTCATTTGATGATTTTACCTACCATAAAAAAAAAAACTATGATTTGCCGTGACCTGTATTGCACTTTGTGGCGGTGGTGTCCAACTTGTGACTTTTTTAAATATTTTTGGGAAAAAATATAACATGGTGTAAAAATACCTAATGACTTACCTACTTGAGTTTAGTTCCTTAGACAGCCAGTATATTTAACGTGGAGCGACTGCCTATCAGACCTCTACCGCCCAGTAATAGACGAACTCGATAAATGATCAATTAGTCTTAGAAACATGATCATACTTACAAAAACATAGGTTTGGTATTCAGATACAGCGACATGGAGCTGCAGCAGACCACAAAGGAGATGGTGGGATGACCTGAATGTTTTCCCGAATTGGAAAGAGAAAGTGATGAATCATTATCGTTGGAAGGAATGGAGGAAATCCTTTGCCCAGCCATGGGACTTTGGGGGTAAGCGGAACAGAGAGTAAAGTCCCACATATCTCCGTTGAAAAGGTAGAACGCTCCGACCAAACGGGTGTAATGTCTGGTGGGCTGCCCGCTAGATGATTTCGGGCTTTTCTATATGTTCAAATCGCGCGGAAAATTTTACTTGCGCAATGCAGGATTAGTTCATTTATCTAGATGTCGCTACAGGACAATACGGCTAGTAATAATACCAACAAATATATCTACGAAACATCCAAATCACAGTTGTTAAAAAGTTCTTACCTAACAAGTTCTGAACGGACAAGTTTTAAAGTCGGACACGAAGGCACGATCTACCTGTTTCAGGTTAAATTAAGTTTCAGTTCGAACTATTACCTTTCAAAGCTCTTAAAGTATAGTTTCGTGGAATTCCGACACCGAAAATCGCCCTCTAGGATTTTCGTTATACCAACCTAGTACCTACATAATAATATTTATGTACATCTTTGTACTCTTATGTAGAGCAGTGGTGGCCAAGTGGCCGTGACTTACGAGTTGTAGGTCGCGTGTTCAAACCCAGCCAGGCGCATGACTTTGGTTAATTTATTTCATCACCACTGCTCTCAAAACGATGAAGGAAAACATCGTGAGGAAACCGGCATGTCCTAGAACTAAAAATTCAAAGATATGTAACATCCACCAACCCGCACTGGGCCCGCGTGTTGGATTACGGCCCCTTCCCTCTCCTAGAAAGGAGACCTGTGTCCCATCAGTGGGAACGTTAAAAGGTTGATGATGATGATGATATTTTTAATATAATAATAATTGTATACAATAAAAAAAATACAAAAATAATAGTAGTAGATAGTTATTTATAGATATATATACATACCTTATTGTAAACGAAAAGAAATTACAGTAGGAACATAAAATTAAATAGGGTGTTACATTAGGCTGTCTTATCGCTAAAAGCAATTTCTACAGACATATATTTTTATATATAAGAAAATGTACGCCCAGACATACCTTTATCTTGTATACAATAAAAAATATACAAAAATAATAGTAGTAGATAGTTATTTATAGATAGAGTCTGTCTAACGAAAGCGCGACCTGGAGTTTTTTTTTTTAATTAAATTGGCAACATTATGTTGCCGTCAAAAGCACGTCAAAGTCTATGATTGCAATTGTCAATATTTTATAACAAAGATTGATTTTAAAAATATAATTGCTTATCATGGGTAAAACAATAAAAAGTTATGTAGGAAAGCTGTGAAATACTATGATCAGTAAGTTTAAAGAAAAACAAGAAGAGAAAGTAGTTGTTTTTGATCTCGGCTTTTTAAGTTAGTATGAGATTATAATCTTGATCATTGTTGACTGACTATTAGATATATTTTACGATATGATAATAATTTTTCTTATGTTTATAGATAATCTTGAAGATATTCAAGGACTGCGCGAAATAAATAAAAAAAAACATTGAATCGTTAAGGAATTTGGAGAAAAAACCTTTACACTTAAAACTAAGCTTTAAGAAGAAATATCTTCACTACCGCACTTTATACGTTCAAAAGCGGTCGAATTGATGTGATGAAATAGCATACTTTGAGGATGATAAAATTCAACATTTTGTGTTATTCACCTTTTCCCGTGACTTTCTTGATAGAATATCTAGTAATATACCAATAAATAAATCTTTACTCGTTTTTGTATTTTATTGGTTATTATAGCTATCCAGTATTGTTCTACTGCTGTGCAAAAGCCATCCAGTCTTTCTAATGGTCTCAGTCCCGTACTCACATTCTATTTCTTAAGAAAGACATCCAGGTCGGTTGGCAAACCTTGAGATTAGACTTTTGGATGTTAGTCAAAGACCAAGTCTGTATACACCATAGGTCAAATGAGGAGATTACACATGTCCATGAGCTTACGCTTTAGTGATATGGGCAAAGTGCCCTTAAATAGTTCCTTGATGGACCAGTAACTTTTTCAGGTATTATTAAGGACATGTTATTTCTTTGTCTTACTTGGCCCAGAAAGAGACTACTTGACCCAAGTAGACAATAATATATTTTAAGACGTATTGTATATTCAGTCCGCCTACGTGTACTTTTGGAGCTGCTGGTTATGATTTTGGTCTTCAACATTTTTATATGTAGACCAACCAACATTTGCTCTAGTCCTGTGGCTGTAGGAGAGAACAGGACAATATTATCAGAGAAACGCAAATTACTTAACTTAGCTTCGCTGATGACAATGCCCTTCTCTTCACATTCGACTGCTAATGCCTGAAAGAAGTGGTGAATAACTTTGGGGACAACGGGACATTTCTGTTTGAAACATAGGATCTAATCTGTCTAACTTGCTAGAAGAAGTATATGGAGATTCTATTTTTTGTTTTGTAAGGGAATTGAATATTTCTGAGTGTGTGATGCTGTTAAAAGCGTATTGGTTGAGTATATTTATTTCTAAACATTTTGTGTTCTTCATATTAGGAATATAGTTCGTCAAAAAGAATTACACGATTGTCGCAAATACAAAAAAATACTCAAGTATCAAAATTTTTTTCTCCTAGTATGACAGTAATACCATATTCAATATTTTTTTATTTGACCTCATTTTCTCAGGTCGCGCTTTTGCTAGACAGACTTTATATATATATTCCTTATTGTATACTAAAAGAAATTACAGTAGGAACATAAAATTAAATAGGGTGTAACAATAAGCGGCGGCGCTAAAAGCAATTTTTAACAGACATATATTTTTATATCATACCTTTATCTCCAAAACTACTGAGCCAAAAATTTTAATGATTAAATACTGTCAGGTAATCAGTTAAAACAATAATTAAAGGTGCATACAAAATGACACCCTGACTCCTAGACTATTCCTTCGCGGTCCTTCCCCGCGACTCGTACTTGGTCGGGTTTTCTATTCATAACACAAAGTGTTAAATTAAAGTAACACACAGTAAACTTTGTCAAACAATAAGCCCCGTTTAAAGCCTAGCTGTGGCACTTGCCACAAGCGAGGCACTCGGTTAGGTCAGCAAAAAGCTATTACCCGACCCAAGGAGCTCAAAGGATGAAAGGATCTTAAAGAAAATTATGTTGTCTTGGAATTCAATGGCAAGCGTCGACTGCAAAAGAAGGAAGCGAACCACAGCCAAGTAAATCAGTACGGTTTACAGTTGTAAAATTAAAGACAGATTTTTTTTGTTATGAATGAAGCTTTACGACTATTTTCCAAGCCTCATAAAAACCCATCTGGCATCATGCTAATATGAGTTTTTATGGACACTGCCGCAATACAATGTTTAAATTTTTCACGGAATTTTATCTGAATGTTGACCGTGTAAGGGCTTGTTTACGGAGAAGCGGCGCGTTGGGCGATCCGTCGTACATTACCTTATGTTTTGTGTTTGCGCAAGCGATGATGCGGCCCGCTGTTGCAATGTACGACGAACGCCCAACGCGCCGCGTTGCCTAAGACCTCTGACCTTTTTAGCAAACGCTAGCAAGATAATCATCATCTAATTTCAAAAAGTTACGTATCCATTAGACACAATGTTTTAGGTTCCACATTTCGTGGGTTCTACTCGCAACTTCAGTAATTGTTTTAGTCGACCTTAAATAATTTAAATCTATAGGTACTTTTCTACAGACAAAAGCTATTATTAAATTTCCTTTGTTAGTAAGAGCTGTCTAGAATTGTTATAGGGCTAAGCGAAAAAAAAAAACTTTAAAGTTCAATTCATTCTTAAGAAGTTTTGAAAATACCTACATAATAGAATTAAGGAAAATAGGAAATTATTCTTACAAGCTTAACTTTAAAATTCCATAACTTTTTGATTTCTATTTACATTTCAATTTTTTTTAATTATTTAAATTAAATAATTCATTATAATTAATAATTAATTGTTAATTTAAGACCGCCCATTGCGCCCATAGATTTAAGTTTCTGTAAAATTATTATTACTTTGGTGTAAAATAAAGTTTATTCTATTTTCTATCCTATTCTTAATTAATTAATTTATTAAGAAATCAAAACTTTTCCATTCCTCACACCCGTTTTTATACTTCACAAAAAAAACTAAACATTAATCATTTTATTTTCAGATAGGGCCACTAACTGATCAAAGATGGCAACTGGGTGGGATAAGAATTCCAGAGGCAAACAAAATCGCTATACACGTCACTCCACCCGATGGAGAAGAAGATGACGAGTTCGTGCCGACGCTGCGCATGCGACGCAAGCTGAGCACGCCACTCAGCGCGATACCAGGAATTACTGATGGACTGATTAGCTTACCAAGTAAGACTTTTGTTTTGTTGATATAGCTCAGGTGAAAGTAGTTATGAAAGTGAACACCTTTTACTTGGAAACCAACCCTTATATCGTGAAAATGCTCATAAGCATAACCAGCATCTGTTCTGCTAGGACTCAACCTCCCTCCCTATATTTTCCTTCGCCGTTTTGAGAGCAGTAGTGATGAAATAAATTTCTCAAAGTAATGCGCCCGGTTGAGTTTGAATCAGCGATTCACCATGCGTAACTTGGGGCCGTCACTACTGGGCCACCACAGTTCTCGCTATATACCAATCAATTATGTATGTATACTAATGTATAGGTATATACTCTATCTTCGGTAGCTTTTCTACTCACACTTTTCCCAATTGAGCGCGTTTGTCTGAGTGATTTCTGCATGAATGTGGGAAAATATTGGTTTTCGAATCTTTATGAAAGCCCATTCTACGAAATTAGTTTTCCAATACATTGCTACTTGAAAACTAACACAAATTTATAAATTAAAACAGACACCAAACGTTTAGAACCCAATCCACAATCAAAATGTGAGTGACCTCTCTTAGTAAGTTGTCGGAATTTCATTATTTCACCGAAGAATTGGTAATTTCAAATTTTTAGTGTAGTTAATCTCTTCACTCTCGGTAAGGCCCCTCTTTGAGGCGTGGCTGGAAAGACCTCACGGCGTCCTAACCTTCCGCATGACCCAGGTTCTCACCGGACACGGTAAGTTCGGGAGGTTCCTGTTCCGGATTCGTGCGGAACCGACGCCCGGGTGCCACCACTGCGTGGACTGCCCGGAGGACACGGTGGAGCACACGGTCGAAGTGTGCCCCGCTTGGGCAGAGCATCGCCGTGTTCTCGTGAGTGCGATCGGCAGCGGCGATCTCTCGCGCCAGGCCCTGGTACGAGCCATGGTCCGAAGCGAGGAGGGATGGCAGGCGGTCGCCTCCTTCTGCGAAGCAGTAATGCTAGCAAAGGAGGAGGCCGCACGCGAGAGGCAACGGCCCACAAGGCCCAGCCGCCGCGGGGATTCCGATTCCGATCCTGATTTCCAGCCAACGTAGACGCGGGCTTGCGGACGGCGAGCTATGGGTAGCTCGCTGTCCGACCGTCCGGTAAACATCCGGACCAAGCCCAGGTCGTCAACGGCGCGCACTGTTCCCGCGCGCCTCAAGGAGTTGTCAGCAAACCGTAGAGACCCAGCCTGCTAGCTGCAGGCAGGCAGGGTCGAAGCCTACTGGGGCCAAGGGTTTGCTTCCGAAAGGAAAGCCCGGCCCTGGTATCTAAGGCCACGAAGGAACGGGGTGGGTTTTTAGTCAGTAAGAGTCTGACACTATCTCCCGCTCCGCCCAAGGGCGGGAGATGTCATTGGATGATTTTACACACCACCAAAAAAAAAAAAAAAATCTCTTCACTCTGAAATAATCCCAAAGAAATTTAATATACCTATATTTGTTTAATGAGTATAAAACAGCCTAATAAGTTGTAATTTACGACTATATTTTGAGGTTCATCACTTTCAACTATCTCGGTTTGGTCTAAGAAACAATTTTCTTTAAAAATTAATATCATTAATCCTGTTTTTAATTAAAATCTGTGGTAAACCGACGAAACTCAGGGTATGTGCCAGAGAAAGGATACCTATGACTAAATAATAAGGCTACACCAGCGCCAGTAACCGAACACTAACGTATTGTTTCGCAAGTGTTCTTGACTTTAACGAAGGAACAACGTAATCTGGCGGCGCGGCGGCGGTTGAAACCACTTAAAAGCTGGGCCGTCAGCTTGTTTTCCGTAAATTATATTAAAAAATCAAATACGGTTTTTTAATTTTCATATACCTACATGGGCACTATAAACCGTACCTACACGGTTCCAAATGCTCGCTTCCTATGAAAAAGAACCGCTAAAAAAAATCACGTGTACTCTCTTTCAAGAAAACGGATTGAATTTTACAATATTTCCGTATTACAATACTAATAAACATGAATGTAGACCTGAACGTTAATTTATGAGTCTACGGAATCTACAGTGCCTCACATTCACATTATAAGAAAAAAGTTACATATTTAAAAACAAAAGTAAACCTACTAATAACACATTATGCCACGATATATTATGACAATAATATATCACTTAAGAAGTGTGTGATCCTGTAAACACATACTTCTTGTTAAATTTTTGTAGATCTACGCGCTTCACCAACGCGGACACTGTCGACGTTGGACCGAACGAAGCGCCGCTTCAGCACCATGGTGTCAAGCGCAGCTGCTGCAGCAGTATCCCGGCGACTCTCGGCAACTATCGGCTGGTGCCTCGCCAGCCCCACACAAGTCAAGCCACAAATAGTGCGACAAGGCCGCGCCCTTTGCCTACAATACATTAAGACTCAGATTAGGAGATCAACCTTATGTACGAGAAAGGTAATGGGAATAAACAAATTCTATTTCAATTCAATCATTTATTTTGCTATAAATATGTTACATAAGTTGTTATGTTACTCTAATAATCAAAACTTAGGTATATATACAAATTAAAAACTAATAATAGTGGTAATTGTAGACCGAGACTTATTTTACCAAATTTATAAACACGTAGGTAATAATAATTATAGTTTACGTTATTGATTATATTATTCCTTTGTAAGTCATAAGTAATCAATATACCAAATAGACAAAACCCTAAAAAAATAATTATAACAACATGAACTTTTCTTCAAAAAATCTTTCCTCTTTCAACCAGTCCCGTAAAATACGACAGAATTTGTTATACAGAGTGTATCTGACATCTTACCACAAACGAATACCATGGATCCAGTACATGATTCTGGATCCAGTGGTGGAAATTTTCATCGGATGTTTCTTATTTTTTTTAATATTTATGTTTTTTAATTTAAATGGCATAAAATCGTTATTTTAATATTTTTAGTAAAAAAATGGAATGAATTACTTCGAAAATCAAAAATGCTGTCGGGGTGGATTAGATATGATGGGTAGGTGTTAAAAAAGTACAGATGTTCGGATTTTGTCGGAATTTTATTTAAAATAAATATACAGTAAAATCATAATTGATCTAAACTTTTCCTAGTCTACATCACTTCTAATCTTAGTACTCACGTTTGTGGCATATTTATGCAAAAATAAGCAGAACGTAAACACCACCTGCCAGCTGATCACTAACAACTGTCACAGTATCATTTATAAGCACTTCAAACTATAATGTCTCAATTCGCCGAGGTTCTCGCTGCCCAGAAGACGCTTGAGGAGAACTTTTTGAAGAAGATGGGTGATCTGGAAGCTCAGATCCAGAGTGCCGGACCTGCTAAAGCAACCACAGTGGCAAAAATAGCCGATGAGTTTCGCACATTCCGGGAGCTTATATTTTCTATGCTTGGACTATTACGTAACCAAATCTATGAGTGTGCCAAACAAATAGATGGTTTAGAAACCAGGCATCGGCGGAAAGCACTGGTTTTCCAGGGGCTGCCTGAAGTGGAGAATGAAGATTGTGTTGCCGTAATCCTAGATGTGCTCAGCACAAAGCTTGCCCTCAAGGACCTCAGAGTTTCTTCAATTAGCACCTGTCACAGACTTGGGGCCCCCAGCAACGAGCATCACCGGCCAATTCTTGTGAGGTTTGCCAGTGTGGACATCAGGGCTTCGGTTTGGAAGGCCAAAACGGGACTGAAGGGCTCCAAAGTGTCTATCAAGGAATTCTTGACCAGGGCGAGGCAATCTGTCTTTGGTAAGGCGCGTGAGCACTTCGGCATGCGGTCGTGCTGGACTCAAGATGGTGTCATTTTCATCAAGGCTCCTGACGGAAGTCGGCACAGGTTAACTTCCACAGATGAGCTGAAGCCCTTGGTGGTTAAGTACCCGAAGATGCCGGCCACGATTTCATCTACGAGTGGTAGGAGTGCGGACGCTGCCGGGAGCCTGAAAAACCGTAAATAGTTTAACTTTTGTTGTTGTTAATATCTTAATGTTTCACTGTCTGTTTCAATGTCTTACTGTTTTGAACTCAGTCTGTACTAACCGTAGTGTTGGTTTTCCGTCTCATAGTTATTTCACTTCTGTTTTGTTGTCCCAACTGTTTGGCTATACCTATTTTATTTATGGATATGTATTTAATTTGTTATATAATTACTTAACTTGATATTTTATTCAATACCCTCTGCTCTTCTTGCTATTTTTCTGTAATGTTGTCAAAGTCAGACTGACGTATTATAGTATTGACATTTTCAATACTCGTTCAGAAACTCGTTGATAGAGTTTTGTACAGGTTTCTTATTGTTTCCTTTTGTGTAACTGCAGTGTGTCATGTTTTAGATTTATTGTATTAGCTAAGTTTTAGCTGGCGGGTGGTGCAGAACAGTAGTTGTTCTATTTTTAGTAATACTTGTTTATGTTATATATATATTATTACTCGTTTTTATTTATTTTATTTACTTTTTTAATTTTTGTGTATGTCAGACAATGACTCTTTCTTCTCAGCTTATGAATCTACTGCCTCTTCAAGCGACACAAGTTTTTGTTCTCTCGGCGACACCCTTGGTGACTTTGTGCTCCGTAATTTTGGTGATGAGTCTGGTCGGTTGCTGAATGTTTGTCACATTAACGCTCAAAGCATTGCTAGTCACTATAGTGAATTGTTCAATACATTTAATGATAGCAGCGTTCATGCCATCCTGATTTCTGAAACATGGCTAAAACCACATCTTCTGTCCACTACTTACCCCCTCACTGGTTTCGTTCTTGTACGTAATGATCGGATTGGTAGGGGAGGGGGAGGGGTGGCCATATATCTCCGAAGTGATTTTCCTTACAAAGTAATAGCTTCTTCCTCTTCAAATTTTTCTGCCTCAGCTGAATTCCTCTTTCTCGAAGTTTGCGTCAGGGGAGTCAAAACCATCTTAGGTGTTGTCTACTGTCCTCCCACTGTTGATTACTTCACTGATATCGAATCAGTACTTGAATCATTGGGTTCTGAGTATGCACATCACATCATAATGGGTGACTTCAATACAAATCTCCTTGCCCAAAACTCCCCTCGGTCCCGTAAGCTCCTCCATCTTTTAGAGTCAGCAAGTTTGCATGTATTGCCTCTACAACCCACTCATCATAACACTGTAGGTGATGACACCTGGCTCGACCTGATCCTCACCTCAAATCCTTCCCTCGTCTCTATCCATGGTCAACACGACGCTCCTGGTTTCTCTCATCATGACATGATTTTCCTTTCCTATATCCTTAAACCTCCTAAACCTAAACCTAAGGTTCTGTACAGGCGTTGTTTTGCGAGGATGGACGTTGAAAAACTCAATAAGGATGCATCTGTGGTTGATTGGGAGCTTATGACGGAGGCCACCTCAGTTGATGACAAGGTGTTGATTTTCAATGATATTGTGGTCAATCTATATAACATCCATGCCCCTATCAAAAAGGTAAAATTGAAACGTCCTCCCGCACCTTGGATGACAAAAGAAATACAGACAGCCATGCGACGTAGGGACCGCGCATTTCGCAAACATAAAAGGGATCGTACTGAAGAGAGCTGGAAGCTATTTAAGTCTGCAAGGAATAGGTGTAATCAGATGATACGCAACGCCAAGCGCCGCCATATTCTCAAAAATATTTCTTCTTCCTCTTCTGCTGATATTTGGAAATTCCTTGGAACTCTAGGTATCGGCAAACAGCGACATTTAGACCCTCCAAATTCTATTGATTTAGATGATCTTAACCGTCATTTCTCCACTGTGCCTACCTTGGATCATCTGACTAAATTACAAACTCTTTCTCTAATCTATGGTCTAACGCGTCCTCAAATTAATCCTTTTCGTTTCGTTCCAGCTGAACCGGAAGAGATCAAAAAAATAATCCTTTCCATTAAATCCAAGGCGGTAGGATGTGATAATATCTCTCGTGATATGATCGTTACGATCCTTGATCACCTCCTACCTGCCATCTCCCATATTATAAACTTTTCCCTGTATTCCGGAGTATTTCCCTCTTTATGGCGTAGAGCCTATGTTCGTCCTCTACCCAAAGTTTCTAATCCTACTCTTCCAACCCATTTTCGCCCAATTTCTATCCTTCCTTTTCTATCCAAAGTGCTTGAGGCCTGTGTCCACAAACAACTCTCAAATTTTGTGCGATATAATTCACTCATAAGCCCGTTGCAATCTGGATTCAGGCCGGGGCACAGTACTGTTACCGCCCTCCTTAAAGTGACTGGCGATATAAGGGCAGGACTGGATGACTCCAAAGTCACTGTACTGGTTTTGGTCGATTTCTCAAACGCTTTTAATACCGTCAGTCACGAGATCCTCTTAGCCATTCTGTCCTATATTATGGTCTCTCCCGAAGCGCTGGAGTGGTTCACATCCTATCTTCAGGAACGTCAGCAGTCGGTTCATGTTGGAGATTCTTCATCTCGCTGGTGTGGGTTGGAAACTGGCGTTCCTCAAGGCGGTATTCTTTCTCCTCTTCTGTTCTCAATTTTTATTAATATCATTACTACCGAACTTCAGTGTTCGTATCATCTGTATGCAGACGACTTGCAGTTGTACTGTCAAGGAAGAGTCGATGAGATACCTGCCATTATCGACCAATTAAATAGGGACTTAACAGCCATAAAAGCCTGGTCCGACAAGTTTGGTGTTGCAGTAAACCCCAATAAATGTCAGGCTATTATCATTGGGAGTCCTAGAAGCATCGCTAAAGTGGACAGTGCAAGTTTGCCACCAGTTAGTTTCGATGGCACGATCGTCCCATTTAGCACCGACGTCAAGGATCTGGGCTTGCGCATTGATAGTACATTGAACTGGCGTACTCAAGTGGCTAGCGTTAGTCAGAAGGTTACAGGAACGTTGCGGGCTCTGTTTCGGTTGAAGAATCTGCTACCATCGAATACGAAGACAATGCTTGTGCAGACCTTGATTTTTCCAATCATCGATTATGGTGACGTGTGCTACTATGACCTGAATGCAGATCTCCTCAATAAGCTTGACCGTCTTCTAAATTACTGCATTCGATTCGTCTTCAATCTACGTAAATATGATCATGTTTCAGCGCATCGGTCGCTTCTAAAGTGGTTACCCATACGTCAGCGCAGAGAGCAAAGGGCGCTCACTACCTTGTTTTCATTTCTTGATTCACCTAACTCTCCTAGTTATTTAGCCCCTTATTTTCAATACATTTGCGCCAACCACAATAGAAATCTGCGCTCATCTTTTAACCGCCTACTTCAATTTCCCACACATCGTACTGACTTTCTTCACTGTTCTTTCTTCGTACAAGCTATTTCTTTGTGGAATGCGCTTCCTCAGGAGATTAGGATGGCAACAAACCGATTGACATTTAAAGCCAAAGTTCGCGAGCTTATTCGTAGGAAGTTGGCAGTGGTTTCATCACAACGTTAATATTTTCTAGTTGCCGATTTGAACCATTGGTTTGACTTTATTCATATATATTTGTATATATTATGTTGTTTATTAATTTGTGTATATATATTATATAATTGTATTGTATTTATGGTTTATTAGTATATCTATGTTTGTATTCACCTTTTCTCTCTCTTTATTGCACCTACCACTATTTGTCTCTCCATCACCCTAAGGTTGACTGGCAGAGAATGCCTAAGGCATTAAGTCCGCCTCTGTACTTTTGTGCATAAAGTGTAAAAATAAAATAAAATAAATAAATAAAATAACGATTTTATCAGCCTCTATAACTTTTAAATTAATAAATTTTTAATATATTTATTTTTTTTACTGGAAATATCATCGAGGTTGGTTAAAGTAATGATTTTATACAATTTAAATTTAAAAAAGGGCAGATTTTTTTTTATTGAGAGAAAACCGATAGAAAATTTCACCACTGGGGGTCCAGAATCACGTACTGGAGCCATGGTATTCGTTTGTGGTACGATGTCAGATACACCCAGTATAGTAACAATTTGACATTGATTACTATACTTTGCATCCTCATCCCTCGTTGGTTTTTTTTTTTTGCAGCAAATAGTAATGAAACGGTTACAACGGATGGTGGAGACTGAATGTGGGGAGGAGGCTGCGAGTAACTCGGAGTCAGGAGTTCTTGTGGGGCTGCGAGCGCTGTGCGCGGCGCTGGAGAGGAAGCGTCCCGACGCCTTCCGCCATGTCGCGCGGCAAGCCACGCGGGTACCGTCCGCCATGCTGCGCTCCGAAACAGCATTAGCGGAGCTAGCTCTCGCACTAGCAAGGCGCATTACTAGAGAAAATATTACCTGGTCTAAGGTAATAGAAAATAAGACCTTTTCGGAACTTTTGGTCATTAAAAGTGTAATTTATGATAAAGTGCTTTTGTAGAAACTCGGAGTCAATAGGCCCCGCGTAATAGTTTCCCTGGTTTCTACTTGTTATAGATGGCTATTATGAGATATGACTAGTAAAGTTTTAGGAGACCTACCAATTGAAACCCAGCGCGATTTGGAAACTTTCAACAGTTTCTAGCCAGAATTTCCCCGAATCAGTTTTGTTTAATCAAGCCAAGGTTCAAACAGTATTTAAAAGGTTTGCTTAACCTTCAAATAGGTTTGTAGAAGTGTTCTAGATATCTTAGTTCTGAAGTAAACCAATATGAACCAAATTTCAACCTATTTTCGTGTCTTGGCTATAATTTGTAAGACTTGAGACTGAATTCTGACGACTGCGTAGGAAGGTTTGGAAACGCGTTAGTCAGCTGGCTTCGTTCCTTCGAAGAAGACGTGCCCTGACTACTAATTAACTACTAACATTTCGGCGACGCCGCCGCCGCCTTCGAATTCGACTTCGGTGTAACACCAACCTAGTAAATTAAGCGTAACTTAATATCTATGACGTAATAGTACTTATCTACATAAGGGTATAATATTGGTGATTACTGCTGAGGCAGTATTCGAGAGCTGAGGACGGTAATCATTAATATTCAAACGTTTTTCAACATAAGAGCGAAGAAAAATAATTTAACTAACTATTATACTTCAACACTAAAACTAGTAGTAGTGATTTTTTTGTGTTACAAAAGAGGGCTCCATAGAAAAAAAAAACCCAGCTCCGGCAGAAATGAGATGTATCTCAAATAATTATATATTTATCAATAATAAAAAGCAATAAAACAATAACCAGCTACTATCGTGATCCTTATAAACATATAAAACTTCCCTTGGCAAACATATAAAAATTGCCAATTTTAATAATTAATTATTTTTAATTGACTTCAAAAAAAGGAGCAGGTTCTCAATTCAGTTGTATTTTCATATTTGTTTTTTTTTATGTGGTTACCTCGGAACTCCGTCGTTTATGAACCGATTTGCATTTTTTTTTCTCCTAAAAGGAGAGCGAACTCGTGCGGATTTATTATCAATCTAAGCCATGACATTTCTACCAGCGTCACTTTTATGATTAATTATTTAGTAGTTCTACAAAGTGTTACTTGCTTCGCTTAATGTTATGAGTTTACAATGTGTGAGAAGATCGTGTTAAAAACTTTGTAAAAGCACTCTGGTTAATAAAATAAAAATGCGCAACATCGAAACAGGCTCATTAAAAATGCTGACAGTCAAATGCAGGAAATGTAAACACGCAATAGATACAAAATTGAAAGCTAGTATTTTCAGTATTTCAGCGGTTTCTGAAACCCGACATGCAAAATAAAATGGAGTATTCCAGTCATGCAATAATTGCCCCAGGCGTTCGCTATTATTTAAATCTTGGTAAACAAACAAAAGTAGTAATAAAATGAGATGAATTCCAGATTACCGTGATTTCTCGACTAGGAATAGACGCCATTTTTTCCTACGATGACTAATACCAAGGCTATTTAGTTAAAAAACGGAGTCATTAAATACAATCGTCACTAAATAATCCACACCTTATGTGGGTCTATTTGGGTACGCCATAATCATGGCGGCATTGCCTCTCTTCGAGAAGTGGCTGGAACGATGTTACGGCGTATTCGGGAAATTTCTGCTCCTAATTCGTGTGGAAGAAACGCCCGTGTGTCACCATTGTATGGAGACGATTGGCGGCAGTGACCTGTCGGCCCGAACCCTAGTACAAACCATGGTCCGGAGCGAGGAGGACTGGCAGACGGTCGCCTTCTTCTACGGAGCAGTAATGCTAACGAAGGAGGCGGCCACAAGCGTGGGGGATCGGACTTCTTCACACCCCACCCGCCGGGACCACGCGCGCCTCAAAGAGATGTCAGCAAAACCGTTGGGGCCCAATAGGGTCGAAGCCTACTGGGGTCATGGGTAGTCCGTAAGGGAATTCCGGAGTCCTGGAATGCAAGGCAAATAAGGAACATAGGTGCGGCTTTAGTTAGTAAAAGTCTGACACACTTCTCTCGCTCCGCACTAGGGCGGGAGAAGTCATTGGATAATTTATCATCTTAAAAAGTGGGTCTATTACCGAGGCTTTTTTCCCTATCACCTATTTAAAAAAATGGCTTGGTACTTAATAATACCCCTTAGTAGCACGCTGGATGCAAGTAGCCTAAGATCGTTCGATGTTACGTTGCTTGGGGGAGGCCCATGAGAAAATTACTTCCTTTAATTACTTTTCTTTCTTTATAGCCAATTACAGTAAGAACAATAATGGAACGCCATTGTGATTTTCGGTTCATCTGCTGCTTTTTTTAACTGACTTCGAAAAGGAGGAGGTTCTATGTTCGGCTGTATGTATTTTTTTTTTATGTATGTTCACAGATACCTCGGTCAATTGTGGATCGATTTTGTTTTTTTTTTTTTTTGTTTTGATTGAAAGATTATGCTCCCAAATAAATCCCATAGAAATAGTTTTTTTATCTGATGAAGAACTACGAAGATATAGAACGAAACTCTTAAAAAAATCTTAGCAGAACTGTCGTTTTGGTATGTATGTTCACCGATATCTCGGTCAATTGTGGACCGATTTTTTTTTGTTTTGATATAAAGATTATACTCTCGAGTTGGTTCCATAGAAATATTGTTTTGATCTGATGATGAAATTCGTAGATATAGAACGGAACTCTTTAAAATATCATAGCAGAACTATCGTAACAAGTAAAATTGCTTTGTTTATACATGAAGTCGGTGACTGACTGAACGAAGAAGGGGAGGATACATAGAACTGATCTGATGATAATGCCGGAAGGTAGGTAAGAACCGGAATTTTGTAATAAATCATCGTATCGTAGCCTTGTTTGGTATTATTAGAATTGTCATGATGTATTTTGATGATGGAACCGAATAGCGGAAGGTATCTATTTAATTTTCAATACACTTACTCGAAAACTGCCTTTTATCGCACTACGATTAGGTTCGATATGGTATGTTTATCACCCGCGTGCTTTTTTTCAATTTATCAAAACAAGGGCTTTTTTCATTCCTATTTCATCATGGTCAAGAGTGATCATTATTTTTTTTTAAAGCAAAGAGGCGGATATTTTTAAGGTTTTAATATTTAATGAAAATTGAAATTGTGTTTTTGAACAGAATAAAATAAATAGATATGATTACGTAAGCAATGATTTGTTAATACCAACAAATTAACAATTATCTGCGTTCTAAATTCAAAAATATTTGAATTTTTATATTTTTAATATTAGGATGATATACGGTTTGATACCTTTGCTTCTTCTTCAACCTGCAAAGGTTATGCGCGGAAAAAAAGTACACCTAATATTAACTAACTTATTCATTTGTGATAGTTGTGAAAAAGAAGATTTGAAGAGAATCCTTTAGATGCTACGCTACCAGATTATGTGATTGAGGTAAAAAAGCCTGCTGCCATCAAATCAAAACTAAATTATTAGGTAACTTTGAAAAATTTTCTTCAGTACAAAATGAACAATAATGCGTCGTAATTTTCCAATAGAAGATTGATTATTGGTGGATTTTTCATCGTATTTCTTCGTAAGTGTATTGAAAAACGTCGTTTGATACACGTGGAGATTTGTCACTGCAGCACTCGGCTTCATAACACCCTCGCCTGGACGGCTCGGGTGAATTTCGCCTCGGCTGCAATGACAAACTTTCCCCACTTGTATCAAAATGTACTATTTGGCTCTATGGTACTACGACTAAAAAGTGCGAAATAAAAAACTGTTTTACAAAAAAAATACAACCGATATCAAAAAAACACCAAAATGTGCAAAATAACTTCAATTTCGGAAGTCGGTGTTGAACAACGAAGAGACCAAACTATTATAGAAACACCGACTTCCGCAATTGAAGTTATTTTGCACTTTTTGGTGTTTTTTGAAGTCGATTGTATTTTATTTTTTGTAAAAAGATTTTTTTTTATTATTGATAGGTTCGCGATTGACCGCTATCTTACCTGATGGAAAGCGAAGATGCGGTCGACGATTTTCTCGGTTTTAAATATACATTTATTTTTTTGTGTATTACTGTAAGGTTCACATTTGTAACTAAGCACTTTGCCCGTAACTTCGCTCGCGAGAATGTTTTCGTAAAAACTTAAACACCCCTTAAATCTTAGAAAAACTAATAATGAAAGTCTTTATTATTCGTGATTAGATTTATGCTAAATTTCAGATAACAAGATTTGTCCAAGTAACAAAATTTTGCTAACAATCGAATTTCCTCCTTTTCACCCGCTTAAAAGTTGAATATCAAAAAGTAAAATCATAAAAGAAAGCCTTGTGTAAAATTGTACGTTCTTAGTCCCAACAGTTTCAGCTGTGCGTTGACATATCAATGTCAGTCAGTCAGATTCTTCTTTTATAAGCTTCTGCCAGCTGCTCCGCCAGCATGAAAGTAGGTTTCTCCACACAAACTTTAACATTGTTTCATGTACTTAATAATTCTTGACATGGTTTTTATCAATTGATTTTAATTTAATTTTCTAGAAAATATTTGTTCAGCAGAATATTTTGGAAAATTAAATGTAACGTCTTGTAACATCAATATCAAATAAATTTATTATTATTATTAAACTTTGGACCCCGTTTCATGCTCCTAGTCCCAGGTTGTGTCATATGTCAGTCAGTCAATTTCTCTCTTTATATATTATAGATTAAATGCTTTCAGATTGCAGCTGTATATTGTGTGTGTGGGGCGCTTGCGAGAGAAGCAGCGGAGGCTGCGGAAGGCGAGCCAGCACTCGAACTGGTGTCAGCACCCGCTGCCGCCATGGCCGACTTATTACACGAGGACCCTGGTTCCTGGATAGCATCTCACGGTGGATGGGTACTTATTTTCACTTAATGATATATTATCTACCTTTAACTTCTTTCATATATTCCTCAAAGAATTTAATTTCCCTATAGTCTAAAAATAATCTTTTTTTCCCAAAAAATGGCTGATCGATAACAATTTGGAAACGTTGAGCGTTCTACTTAGAATATTGGAATTTAAGTACGGTCGCACAAACGGCCACGACTAGTGGTGACGACTATGGACAACGAGTCAAATACCATCTCGATAATGTCCGTCTCGGTATGTTTTCTGGTTGTTATCTAAAATTACAATTTAGTGATAAATTCTTTGGCAATTCAAAGAACCTGTAATACTTTATTTGAAATAAATACTTTGAGTTTGATTGCATAGTTACTAGAAAATATAGATACTATGTTTAAGTGTCAAAATTTTACTGACTAAAATATAAATGTGTTCCTTCAAAAATAATATTAATAAAGATATCACTTTTCCCCCAATTACCTACTCAGAGACTTTTGCCTTTGATGACCGTGGCTCGTGTGACTTTCTTTAGCTTGACCGAGGCTTGCTGTGCTGACACCAGTTGCCAGATGTGCAGCAGTACTTATCTTACTTTAGATAGCAATGCCAATTTGGCACTTGTTTTGAATATCTAGGAATTGAATAGCACATTATACTGATTAGTTTGAATAAATAATTTTTCCTTATTTTCTCCGTCCATCTAAGTTAATTACTCAAGCCCCAAGCGAACGCCGGCTTTCGCACACCTAATGTCTTTCTATTGTGTCTCTAATTACGGCATTCAAAAAAGATTAATTTATATATTTTTACTTAACTCAGAAAATACTTACATCGTCGCCATAATAGCGCTTATTAACGGTACGTGAGGATTCAAAGCTGCTAAAGGCTTTCTAAAGGCAGATGTGGCTGAATAACAATTTTGATTTAAACAAAATTGCTTTACGGATTATTTACTGTATCGGGGTTCTAGCCCTCACGGTATTGATTTTATTTGTTTCTCAAGCCATTTGCGACGATAATGGACTTAAATCGTAAGCGCAATTAAAAGGCACATTACAATGTTAAAATGGCACGATACATTGTTTTATTATGAAGTTCTCGTGTTTACCTTTCACCTTCCAGCTCCATCATCAGATCACTTTAATAGTATCTTATAGCCAAAGTGCATCTCATGACAATTCTAACAAACCCAAACATGGCTAGGATACATGGATTCATTACGGAGTTCCGGTGCCTATCTTCCGGCTCCATCATCATCGTCAAGTCACTTTGATGATACCATTTTCAACATAACTATTCAGAACCATTTATTTATTTGTATTGCCACAGTCGCATAATCTTCATTGTGATATCTATGCGAGTATGAAGTTCCGTTGGCCATTTCTGGTCTTCTTCATCAGTTCCACTTCATCAATTGTTACTTTTTGACATAATCTTAGGGATGGAATTTCGAAAAATCCATTCTTACCGGATGCCTAGTTCATACAAAGAACATATCCTCCAAGTTTTAGGACTTTACGATCAGCGGCTTAAGCTGTGCGTTGATCCGTCAGTCATTGAGGACAAAGCATTTTATAAGTTTAGTATAGATTGATTCTCTAATCTTAC
The DNA here is from genome assembly GCA_958295575.1 of Leucania comma. Classification (NCBI taxonomy): domain Eukaryota; kingdom Metazoa; phylum Arthropoda; class Insecta; order Lepidoptera; family Noctuidae; genus Leucania; species Leucania comma. Next base: position 14,638,867 of record OY282468.1, read on the forward strand.
CAAAGCTTTCCGAGAAGGCTGAGGAGTATGAAAAACAATGCGACTGTATGCCGTATCAAAAACGATATACTGTGTATGGTTTGAGGGCCCGTTTGATAAAATTTTTAGAAAAAATTTTGGAAGTTGTACATAATAAATTTTGGAAGTTGTATATAATAAAAGTAACGGGTATTTTAATTTCTTTCTTTCTGGTACCGAATTTGTTGCACATTTTTTTTTTTTGCAAGAAGTGAAAATTTTGTGTTTGTCTTATCTCTCATTCGTTAAGTATAATATAACGAAAAAATAAAAGAAATGAGCACAAAGGGGCCAAATTTTATCAAAATCAAGCAACTTTCAAGCAACAAAAAGATGCGATTAGTTCTTGCTTTCCCAAATTTTCACAATTTATCTTGTAGCTTATAGGAATTCAAATGACAGCTGTACCTGTAAGTTAATGGTTTCATTTTATTTGCGTAATAAACATTTACGTCAATGAAAATCGAGGACCCATTTCCGACGAAGATATCTATATAAAGTAGGAAAATGTTGCGATAATATTATATTTTCACTGTTTGGTATTAACTTAGATTTTGGCAAAAATAATTTTTCAATACAATCGAAAACTGCCTCTTATAGCACTACAATTAGGTTCGACATGGCATGTATATCACCCGCGTGCTTTTTTTAAATTTATTACACCAAAGGCTTTTTTCATTCCTACTTCGTCACGGTCAAGGGTGATTATTTTTTTTTTAAAGCAAAGATTTTATTATTTTTATGGTTTTAATATTTAATGAAAATTTTAATTTGTGTTTTTGAACAGAATATAATTAATAAACATGATTACTTGCACAATAATTTGTTATTACAAGGTTATTACCAACAAATTAACATTTATCGGCGTTCTAAATTCAAAAATATTTGAATTACTATTTTTATTAATAATAGGATATATATCGGTTTGATACCTTTGCCTCTTCTTCAACCTGCAAAGATTAAACGCGGGAAAGATACTATTTATTTGTGTTATTTGTGAAAAAAAATTGAATTTAAGATTTGAAGAGAATTCTTAAGATGCTATGCCGCCGCCTCCAGATATTGTGATTAAGGTAAAAAAATACTTGTGATAGCCTGCTGCCATCTAAATCAAAACTAAAATGTCTGACAATTTTGAACTTTGAAAAATTTTCTTCAGTACAAAATGAACAAAAATGCGTTGTAATTTTCAGAGAAAGTATTTCTTCGTAAGTGTATTTAAAAACGTCTTATGATACACCCTCTGCGCACTGCAGCCCTCGGCTCCATAACACACTCGCCTTCGCCCCGTGAGAATTCCGCCTCGGTCGCAATAACAAACTTTCTGCACTTGTATCAAAATGTACTATTTCTGTAGTATTCATAGTTTATCCGGTACAAGGTCAATCCTCTTATGTGAAAACTGAGAGTCCAACTTAACAGCCCATAACTCGCTTATTTGCCTTACACAAAGCCTGATTGCAACTTCTACAATTCTTTAGGAATGTTTACTAAATCTTAAGCATATTTTCAAAGAGTTTTAACAAACGGGCCCTCACACCATACGCACACGATATACTTTCTAAACTTGACATTGGCTAAATGCACAAACCATGCGAAACCACTAGAAAAAGAAAACCGAACCTAACATTTTCCACAGATACTAAATATTAAAACTTTTTTTCAGAACGGTCTTGTGGAGCGACTGCGAGCCAGTGAACGGGACCAGAGATCAGAAAAGAACCTTCGAGTGATGATCTCCTTCTTTGTATTAGCGTGTATAACTTTGTTGCTGTTCCGGTGGGTCCTCCACGCACACCCTGCGTACAACGAATAGGACTTCTCCTGTCGTAGCCTATCAATAGTAGTTTTAGAACTTTAGAAACAACTTGTGACCTAACTCTGGCAGGTGTTAAGATTTATTTAAGGTAAAATGTTGCTATACTTTTAAATAGAGGCTCTGTGCAAAAAAAAAACAAAAATGGCCAGTAATATTCAAACGTGAACAATAAATGTTCCTTTTATTTTTGTTTTAATCGATTTCACGTTAGAAAGTAGGTAAACTGCTCTGAAGGGTTTTTGGCGGGATTTTGTGAATTCGATTTCAAATTATCGAATAGAATAGATATTTTGATATAAATTTACTTAGCTTTGTATCTCAAGTGTCTACGCAACTGAACAATATTTATGTGAAATCATTAAAAACGGTCGAAATCAGCGATCAAATGAAACTGAGATTTTTATTGTACTAGGTAACTCAGTGAAGTTTCCCGAGAATGCTGATCAATAAAGCTTACAATACGAGCAAAAATATTAGAATATATTTTATATGCATTCTAATGGACAACAAAGTGACTTTATTCTGAATCAAAAAACTACAACACACTGCATTAATGCACCAACTAAAGTTGTCAAAAACTGACTACCTAGCGGCTTGTTCGATGTCACTACATCTAGCTATATATAGCGACCACTAAAATAATATATTACGGGTCCGATGTAGTAGGTAGTAGCTACGTTACACTATACCGGACAAGCCGCTAGGTAGTCAAAATACAAATGCCATAATGTGCCTTTTATTTTTTAACACCTTTATACGAAGTCATTAGCAAAAGAAAAAGAAGTCCAAAGCACTTCTCCGGCTGATTGATAGGTATTACACAATATTATTTATCTGGTACCCAGATGCAAAGATTCACCAATTCATCACAATAAACTAGATTCAACGTGAGAAAGTAACATATATACAACATATACATACAAACTTTCGCCTTTATAATATTAGTATATTGCAATTAAACAATATCTGTGTAAGTTAAAGCCGGTGTCTTCACTGTGCCACACAAATAAAGGTTAGATTTAATTATACAGCCCAAAGATATAGAGATCTACTTAAATTATTAGACATGTAGCCATATTGTCTAAATTATTTATTGCCTACCTTTAACCACAGCAAATTAATATATTTATATTTAGTTTTAGTAGGATGGTAAATAATAAAATGATTATTTTAAAGTTTCAACTGTGTTTTATTAACCTGAAAAGCACTTATTGTATTTTCCTCACTTCCTGAATGCTGCAGTGGCGCTCAACTCCCAAGTCTGGATTCGTGTCCAAGTTTAGGCCTTGTTATAATTGTAGTATCTATCATAAATATCGTAGTAGTAACTTGTCTTATCCTTCTGGGAACACTGGCGCTGTTATACGAAGACTTATGAACCACTCTATTACGATCTAATAAATAATTTCAACTAACCATTAGTTAAGTTAAAGTGAAAATCGCAAATCCAGCTGTGTGCGAGTATGTAATCCTACATACTTAGATTAATTGACAAGCCATTTGGATATTAATACCTACATAATAATAATCATTTAATGGTGCGTTTACACATAGGCTTAGCGCCAGCCTCGGCCAATGGCCATTGTGTAAGCGAGATTTCCTTGTTAACGCAATTGCTAGGGATAGTGATTGGCCGAGGCTGAGCCCACGTGTAAACGCACCATAAGGGAACGAACAACTTAGAAGACTCTCGTTAGGCGGCTTGATTCAGAAGCAGTAGGAACTTCTGGACATGGCTCGTACCTATTGTTTGGAAGTTCCTTTTTCTGGAGTTCTGACTGCCGGTAACTTGAACCCAGTTCCTGATACTGGTGGGATATTTTTTTATGTAGTATAACTTATACAAGCAGGTATTAAGTAAATAAAGAGATAATAATTCTAGTGAGGGTTTTCGAAAATGACATTCACCAGGTGGCAGCACTGAGTCATCAGGTCCAGGCACCTGTCAAAACGCTTATGTTAATGACATTAGTTAAATTGACGTTTATGTCATAAGTGGCGCCAACTGGTGGTGGGAATTTTCCTAAAATCCCTCTCTCCTAGAGAAGAGGCCTGAGTCCCGTCCCAGCAGTAGGAACATTATAAGGCTGATAATAAAAATTATAATCCGCAGGGCAATTTTGTAGTGAACTGTTGGGCATTAGCGACCCCACGGACCCGATCTCCCGGGAGAATTCTTGTTCCTAACCTCCGGCTTGCCTTTATTGACCGGCCGTAGTGAATATTGACGAGGAACAACAATCTGCAACTGATGGTGTAACATTTAAAAACTTAAAATCACGGTTTGATGTATGTAGCGACCTCTAGTTGCTGGATATGTACCTGATCATAAACTATATCAGTTCTGACTGAGGCCCGTCAGATGGCGCTGGAATCTAATCAATATATTTCGTTTTTTTTACTTGTTCTGATTATTGAGTTAGATTATTAAATACATTTAATTACGACGTTATTAATTATCAGAAGTTGTTGTTTACGAAGTCTGATTTAATTAAATAATTAAAATGTAATGTTCGACTAGGCAGAATGAATGAAATCTTTGCCTCAGACGTTTTAAGGAGCGCTTCTTTGGACGCCTGAAGAAGGTTTTCAATAGCCTTCTTTCAGGCGGAAACAAGGTGCGCGCCTTCAACGGTTGGGTCATGCCGGTATTGATGTACTCTTTCGGCATACTCTAATGGACTCAATCGGAATTTGACTCCCTGTATAGGCGGGTCCGAACACTGCTGACTGCATTCCGAATGCATCACCCACGATCATCAGTGATGAGACTGTATATCCCGCGGAAGTGTGGAGGTCGAGGTTTTTTACCTAAATGCTAAGACCCTACACAACCGCGAAGTATGCAGTCTCAGAGAATATTTCCTAGCTGCCGACGTGGGTATGCATCGAGATGTAGTGGCAGTGGACAAGGGACTCACCCCGCTCTCCCTGGCTAACGAGAACTGGCGCAAACCTGTACAAACATTAAAAACAATCAATAAACCTGTAGTACTAGACACTAACGATCGCAAAGGAGTATGGCAGAGCAAGGAACTTTACGGAAGCTTTTTCCGGGCCCTTCACGGGCGCGATGTAGACCAATTGGCGTCCGTAGCCTGGCTGCGTTTCGGTGACCTCTTTGGGGAAACCGAAGGTTTTGTCTGTGCAATTATGGACGAAGTTGTCATGACGAATAACTACCGGAGATTTATTGTGAAGGACGGCACGGTTGACATCTGTCGGGCATTTTACCGTCCGGGAGAATCAATTCGACACATTATCTCTGGTTGTTCACGTCTTGCTAACGGAGAGTACTTGCATAGAAACAACCTTGTAGCCAGGATTATCCATCAGCACCTTGCTCTGAAATACTTCCTTGTGGAATCGGAAAAGCTGTACTACAGGTATGAGCCCGACCCAGTTCTTGATAATGGTCATATCGCATTGTACTGGGATCGGTCCATCATCACTGACAGGACTATTGTTGCTAATAAGCCTGATATAGTGGTGGTGGACCGAAGCGAGAGGAGTGCAATGATTGTTGACATCTCTGTTCCGCATGACGAGAACCTCGTGAAAGCCGAGAAAGACAAACAAATTAAGTAGGTACATTGACTTGGCTCGCGAGATCATTGTACCGATAGTTGTTTCAGCCAATGGCTTAATAGCCAAGAGCCTCGACCAACACCTTAGGAGGCTCTCGTTAGGCAGCTGGATCAAGGGCTTGATTCAGAACGTAGTACTTCCGGAAACGGCTCGTATAGTCAGGAGGTTCCTTTCTTTGGAGCCCTGACCGCCGGTAGCTTGAACCCTGTTCCCGATACCGGTGGGCTACAACTTTTATATTTTTAAATGGTTTTTTTTATTGTTCTTTTTTTATTAAGAAATATTTAAAAATGTAATTGATAAGTTTTTGTAAGTGGAATAAAGAGATAATAATTTATTAAGCACATTATAGATACATACATCAGTGGTGCTCTGGCTCTTGTACTAGGATAACATGTATTACAAGAACCAGACCTCTCAAAATACAGGGTGTTTAATTAAAAGAAACATTATAGACTAACAGAGAAAAAATAATACTATATCAAGCATGCACAAAAAAAAATCATTAAATTGAATTTATACTTTTTTCAAAAAGAAAATTAAAAACATGACAAGAGTGACAGAGACAAGCCACTCACCCCTGAGTGTAAAGAGTGGGATGAGTGGGTGTGTAGTGTTTGTGAGTGTGTATCAAAGCATCAAGTAACTGATCCGACTACGGCCCGTATTACAGAACCTTACTCAAGTACTACTTAAACTGCGTTCAACCGATTACTGCTTGAGCGAAGAATCTCGACTTAAGCGTTCAGTTTATTTTAGAACTATCCTCAAACTCAAATCAAACTAAACTACGCTTGAGTAGAGATTTTGATCTCTGATTACGTGAGTAAGCTATCATTGTGGTAACCCTGAATAATAGCTTGTTTTCTATTGCAAATCTTTTTTTTTCGCACGATTAAACTGGATCAAAACCGGATGACGAGGCGGACAATCTCAAGTTTTCACGACATCTTTTGAAAACCTGTAGGTACTTCTTAAAATTTTCAAAATTATAAGGGTCCTGCGTATCTCGTAAATACATCAGAGGAACATTTAAGTTAAACGTTTGATTTGTATTATCTACTTCTGCAAATATATATCCATTTTGATTAGGTAGGTACTCGATTCACTCCAAATCCACAAAAAAATTCATGAGAATCTATGCTCAAGCGTGGTCTCGACTACACTTGCGAAAACAAAGATCAAATCTCGCCTCAAGCAGTGATTCTGAGCTGATTGTGATTTTAAAATAAGGACACATTGAGTGGAGCTCAGTCAAGCCTCAAGCACTGTTCTATAATACGTAAAAAATGACATTTTAAAGTGACATTGCTCAGGTGATTATTGATTGTAGTTTCTCTGCTCAAGTTAAGTTCTAAAATTAAAACTCCAACTGAGACTAGTTTTAAGTAATGCTTGAGTCTTGATTGTAGTTCTGTAATACGGGCCTAAGTTTTCTATTTCCTCAAAGCTGAAACTGTTGAGCCACTGCGTTACAGTTTTCTTAAATTGGAAGTTGTTAAGATGTTGAAAACGTTTCATCCCCTTATCCTGACCGATTTTATTGTATAGTCTTGCGGCAACATAGTTATAATGTTTGATAGCAAAAGCGCTCGGAGTCCTCTCAACGTGAAGCTGATGCTATCATGCTATGCTATGTTATGCTATGGGCATAATAACAATCAGTGTTTCTTTCAGGCAAAATCCTCCAGGGGGGCGGTTAAGAGATCTGGGGGGGCGGTTAAAAGATCTGGGGGGGCGGAGTAAATAAAGGAAACAAAGTAATATTTAAAATAATTCCGATTATTATTAATATTTTAATGAAAAAAGAAGCTGAAAAAAATTTGTCAAAGTAACTTTGTAAAATGCCACGAAGAATCTAAACAAAAAATCTCAACCATCAACTCATCATCTCATGTCATCTTTCTTTACAAAAATCTTATTCTTCGTGGCGTACAAATCAACAACTTATTCTAGAAATTCTTCTCGATGCTAATCATCATACAATGTATCAAAGTTTCAGGTAGCATTCTGTTTCTTGCCTTATTTAGTAGATATTCTGTTCATCGTACTAAACGATCTTTCGGCGGAGGCAGTGATTACGGGAATGACAAGAAGGATTTCAAAAAGGTTTTGTGTTTCTAGCATTGACTTAATGTAAAATTTAAACGATTTAAAGTCTGCTATCACATTTTCCACATTAAGCGTAGGAAATGTGTCAAAAAACTTTTTTACTTCTGTGTCTTGTAAAGCTATCAAAGATTGAAAGAGATCGAAAGGTCTCAAAACTACTTGAAAATGTCATGATATCAATTGATTTGTCATTGAATCTGCCTTCTATTTCATTAATTACGCTTTCACAATACATCATAATCCCTTTAAACCTCCAAACGCCCCGGGGGGGCAGTAAGGCTACTCCGGGGGGTCTTCGCAGTAGTAGCTGAAAGAAACACTGATAACAATACAATACAATTTATGAAGCCTCTGACAGGCCAGCTTGTATGTCAGGAGTCAGCACATACCCAAATCTCAGAATATAAAAAAATATTACTTATTTACTTTATTTTAAATATAGAATATAAAGAAGATGCTGAGATAAAGATACTAATTTGATACAAACTGCAAAAAGCACTAAAAAAATATGTTTTTAAACATAATAATAAGAAAAATAAATTAATCTTTATTTTGATAATTTTTTCGAATGCACTTTGACGCCACATAAAAACTAAAATATCGTAAGTGGTAGGATATAAATATAAAGTTTCACATACCTCCGTTGAAAAAGGAGGATCCTCCGACCAGACGGGCAGATACCCGGACCAGAAACAACCACCATCTGGTCTATAGTTCATAGTTCTAAAGTGTTATTGGATTTTATTATTTTATTTGTATTTTGTAAATAGCCGTCCTTAGGTTGGAAACTGGTGATGTGACCCCGTGTCTCGTAAATTTCGTACTTAATAAAGCTGTTGGTCCAATGGCTGTTCTCTTCCGGTCGTGTCATATTACTGTCACACCGGAATATGAAAACGGAGTCACATCGGAATAAAGAAAAATAAAGTAAGTACCCCTACTTATTTTTGCACACACATATCTACAATGTGCATTTTGATTTTGAATCGCTACCAATGCTGCCGAAAATGCATCAGGAGGATATTATATTTTAGGCATCAGTTTTCTCACGCATCACGATAACACATCAAACTTAGCTTTCTAGCTATTTTCAAGGCTTTCCGTATGACCCGAAGGACTGTTGTTGCCAAGTTACCGACTGTACTTCCTACCTACGGCGCTGTGACGATTATGACGAATCATCGATAAGGGCAGCCGAAAGCCTGAAGTTTACATAAAAAAGTGACAATGTTTGTTATACTTAGTTGATCTTGAACGCTACAGGAAAACATTGAAAATAAACCTGTTCATAAAATTTTATCACATACATACATTACCTAACAGTATTAGAATTTTATTGTTTCCACTGAATTGTAAAACCGCGACAGACAACGCCATCTATCCTAATCGAAACTAACTTTCGCAGAAGCAAGCTATAGTAAAGGTAAACCAACACTCGGCCCCAAGCAAAACGCAGCCGCTCCCTCGCCGCCCTGCGGGAAGCGGCGGTTGCCATAGCCTGTTTCACCTGTTTCAAAATAAATTTAAATGCAGCGCGGTGCGGGCAGCTGTGCGGGCGCGGGACGGACGCGTTTTGCTTGGCCACACTGGCAGCGCGGTGCGGGGAGCGGCGGTAGCCATAACCTGTTTCAAAATAAATCTAAATCTAAAAATAAAGCAAGTTAATTTTTTGATCCACTGTCAATGATGTCCGATTAACTGTAAAAACTGTAAATAAAGTTAAAATCAGACTGAGATATCCGCGCCCGCACCTGTTGTGCCCGCGCACTCACTGTGGACACTTGTATGAACATTGTATGGCGAGAGAGACCCGCGCGGGGCCCGCGCGCGTCCCGCGTTGGTCGGTCCGCACCGCTTCCCGCGCCCGCGTGCCCACTGTGGCCACTCAAAGGTAGTTCTTGTGTTGGTAATTGCCGCCCCGCACCCGCGCTGCCACTATAGCCGAGCACTCACTGTGGCGAGAGGTGCCCGCGCGCGGCCCGCGCGTGTCCCGCGTTGTGTAGTACGCGCCGCGCCTACCCCGCACCCGCGCTGCCAGTGTTGCTGAGCACTAATGGAAAATCCTTTTTTTACCCGTCTGTTAACATTATAGTTTATAGTTTTATTGTAGATAGTACATCAACCTACCTGTCAAATTTCTTAAATAGATTTTCAACCTTATCACAATAGGGGAAGGGTAATGTTCGATTGGTAAAATTTGACAGATTGGGGTAGATTGACGTGCTGGCGTCTGCGTCTGTACAATAAATGTAAAGAAAAATAATACTTTCACCTAATCATTTGGACATTATACTTTTTTTAAGTTTTTAAATACTTTATTGTGGCTATAATCATCATAGTTTAATTTTCATTATTTCGTAGTTAATGATTTTTGTGCAGTTCGTGATATTATTAATCCCACAGTCCAAATTATAAACTTCGTGAACATCCATGCTTATTCATAGATAGGCCGCTACTCCATGCAAGATAGCAAAAACAAGGACTGCAAATAACGTTTAAATTACTATAAATAGATACTTTCCTTATCACTGTTTATCGCATTATAGCCATTAACGCTTTTCTTTTTTGCTTTGAAGCAAAGACAAATCTTGACTCATCAAGAACTAAAAGATAAATGTTCAAACAATCAAATCAAAAAGTATTTAAAAATAAAAATAGACTTGTTTATGGTCTCGTCAGAAAGCTGAAACAATTGAAGAAATAATAGGCATGCTAAAGGGGAAAAATACATGTACTATAAATACTGCGATAGTGAAATATTTGTGACCAAACCAGAAGTGGATAATCTCATTACTTGTAAGTTATTATATCCTTGCATATTATAATGTTTGTACGAATGAGAATAATAGCCATTGCAGAGAAAAGGAGATCAAAAATGAACGTCACACAGAAACGTGAGGTGGCGCTATTGTATATGAGGTTTCGCACTAGAGCGAAAGAGAAAAAAGTTATTTTACCTGTCAGTGTCATTATACTGTTCACTAAATATGACCGAGTCTCAGAATTTATTATTTTTAATTGACACCTACAGAACAAAATCCTAAATTGTATTCTATACTGTAAATAATTGTTACTCCAATGATAATAAATTAATGTCAATGTGTAAAAGTCAACAAAAACATGGTAGCACCCCAGTGAACAGCGGACTTGTTTGAGGCCAAATTACTTTTTTTCGTTGTGTTTACTAAAACTCTCTTTACAGGTGTAAATGAGAGTAACGATGTGTTATCGCGACAACAAATGAAAAGTGATCAAATCTTTAATTGTGTAGTGTTTCGTTGGTACAAAATATCGTAGCCGCAATGATGAAGAGTACGTTACCTAAGGACAAACCTGGCAAGATGAGGATTCGAGCTTTCCCAGTGAGTATCGCCCCGTCAATCATTTTGATTAACGTGTCGTCAATATCAGCCCTTGGCTCGAAATGTTATAATTATTGCTTTGTGATTCACAACCAATAACAAGGCTACTGTTTGTTTCAACAATAATTGTGCAATTTGTTTTGGTGAAAATGTATTTTTATCAATGATCTTAATGATTTTTACATCAGGGTTTCCCAACCTAGGATCATGTATGTCTTGCCCTATCAATAACATTCATAATCTCCTTGGTTTTTTTTTAAGGGGTCCCTGACGATGACTGTTAACCTACCTAAGGGTTGTGCAATAAAAATGGTTGGGAAAAGCTGAATTACATCCAGAACTTTTTCTTTAAAACTTTGCACATAAATATACACAATTGGTAACATGTAATAAATTGCATTCAACTCAGGCATTATTATCAACTTGTGTCTATAATTACTTTTAACATGTTACTCATGGTTTCAGTCCTGTAAAAACTTATCGACTCACAGAAAGTGTAGTAAATGTTTTATTTTGATTGTACTTAATAAATCACCTGCTATAATTCAATATTAGTAATTATTATAAGTTAGCTAAATTATAATCCCTGGGCCATTATACAAGTATTGGGCATTATGATTGTAGACTGCACACCTGTGGCTAACCTATTTTATATGTTGTTAATGTCAACCCCAAATAAATTTGTTAAAACCAAGATCAACAATAATATAACATTTAAATTCGAAGTATAAAGCTATTGCAACACATACATGATTTACATCCTTATCAATGAAAAGTTGCTCTATAATTTCAACATGTTTATACTTTTTGTTTTAAAAGAAAAGAGGTTTATTCAACAAAATAGTATACTGGTAACACTTAAAATTTTGATATGACTTAACTGTCAGTATGATTTAAAAATAGAAACCAATTTATTTGCCTTTAGAACAAAATTTCTGTATTCAATATGTCATAATTTATATTTTTGATGACAGGAGCGAAAATCAATCAAAAGATAAACATTCGTATTTTTTTTCCTATTATACATATTCAATGTTTTTGTACTTCTATTTTAATTTTGAACCATGTTACTTTAACACCCGAAGATATTAACTTTCAAGATGACGAGAAAATTTCAAGTGTGGAACTATTCCGAACCATATTACCAAATGTATCCAGACACATGGGTCTGTAGTAAATACAATGCAAGAAAAAGTTTCAGTGCATTTAAACAGTTTAGATTAAATATAATTCATGCAATATGTAACATTACAGATGACTATGGACGAGAAGTATGTGGAGAGCATATGGAGTTTACTCAAAAATGCGATACAGGAGATTCAAAAGAAGAACAATTCAGGTCTTTCCTTTGAAGAACTTTATCGCAATGCTTACACTATGGTGCTCCACAAGCATGGTGAAAGACTTTACACTGGATTGAAGGAAGTGGTCACTCAGCATCTCGAAACAAAAGTACAAATATTTACAAATATAAATGAATACACATATTATAAGTGCATGTTTACATCCTTTGTCCATTTTTCTAGGTAAGGGAAGACGTTCTGCACTCATTACACAATGGATTCCTCCAAACCCTCAACAATGCTTGGACAGATCATCAAACTAGTATGGTCATGATTCGAGACATACTTATGTACATGGACAGGGTATATGTACAACAAAATGAAGTGGACAATGTCTATAATCTGGGACTTATTATTTTTAGAGATCAGGTTAGTGAACAAACATTGTATCTTATTATGTATTCTCCCCTTTTTTCCATAATCAGAGCAAATGAAGATAGGCTATGTTCATCTGTACCCTGTATATGTTCTTGACTTTCTGTATTAATCTGCTATCAAATGCAAAAGCTTCTAAACCAAATGTGCTTACTGTATGAAAAAAATATTTGAATACTACAACTATACATTGATACCCTAAGGTTGTCCGCTATGGGTGCATCCGTGACCACCTTCGTCAAACCCTCCTGGAACTAGTGGCACGCGAGCGTCGCGGCGAGGTAGTGGACCGGCTGGCGATACGCAACGCCTGCCAGATGCTCATGGTGCTCGGCATCAACTCACGCGCCGTCTACGAGGAAGACTTCGAGAAGCCATTCCTGCACCAATCTTCAGAGTTTTATAGGGTATGTCTATTATAAACACACAGTCACCAGCCAAACAAAATTGGCAATCAGAGTAATAATTTTCATGGGCATACTGCCATAATTATTGATGATTACGTGTTTGTATGACAGGTGAATAACACAGCTGTTTTACTTGATAGTGTAATCCATTGATCTGTAACCAAAACAATGATAATGCCATTGATCAAATGAGAACATTATTCTTTCATAAAGTTACAATTATCTTATGCAACTGGCCTAATTCCATGCTATGTTCCTTTAGATGGAATCTCAGAAGTTCCTGGCGGAGAACAGCGCGGCGGTATACATCAACCGCGTGGAGGCACGCATCGCCGAGGAAGCGGAGCGAGCGCGCCACTACCTCGACGAGAGCACCGAGCCGCGCGTCGTCAGCGTGCTGGAGCACGAGCTCATCGAGCGACATATGAAGACCATTGTTGAGGTACAATATCATATGACTTAATATTCCTTGAAAGCTAGAGTTTGTCTCATTTCAACACATTCTTGTTATGCAGAGCAAGCATGTTGCTATTATCAACAACCAGATCCTGTGCTGTACGAACCTCAGACACGCAGGAGTAACTAAAGCAATAAGTTTTTCAGGACAAATAAAGATAATATAGACAAAATAAAAATATTAATTACACTTAGCAACTGGTTGTAAAACTGTTTATATTTTAATGATGCTGCTATGCTTTTTTATTTTCAAGTTTTGTACTCTGCAACACTGGGCAGCATTTCGATTGGTATATTGTTTTATCCAGATGGAGAACTCGGGCGTGGTTCACATGCTGATGCACACGCGCACGCTGGAGCTGGCGTGCGTGTACAAGCTGCTGTCGCGCGTGGGCGAGGGGCTGCGCACCGTGGCCGACGCCGTGTCCGCGCATCTGCGCGAGCAGGGCCGCGCGCTCGTCACTGATACGCATCATAATACTAACGCTATTACTTTTGTGCAGGTTAGTCGCCTTTCTTCTATGTGTTCTAAAATATAAGTTATCTATTATCACAAATAGGAGGCCGAAAATCCCAGCAATGGGAAGTACAATTTACAGGCTGACTAAACCTTACATCTATTGATGTTATTTATTTACTTACCATTTAGATACAAATACTATGGAATATGAAGTCATACTCTGCATCAAAATGAGATAGAAAATATTGTATGCCCCAAAGTGGATGTTCAAGCATTATTTTATAATATTTCTAATCGTTTTTACAGAATCTTCTTGACTTGAAGGACCGATTTGATCATTTCCTTCAAAACTCATTCAACAACGACAAGATTTTCAAACACATGATTGCATCAGACTTCGAATATTTCCTCAACTTGAACAGCAAATCCCCAGAGTTTCTATCGCTGTTCATTGACGGAAAACTGAAGAAGGGTGAAAAAGGCGTAAGTGTATGTTTTATCTGATTGAATTAGCTAGCAGAAATGTTGGAACTTATAAACTTGGTTTTTTCACAGATGAGTGAACAAGAAATCGAAGCGGTGTTGGACAAAACTATGGTACTGTTCAGGTTCTTACAAGAAAAAGATGTGTTTGAGCGTTACTACAAACAGCACTTAGCTAAACGATTGTTGCTCAACAAATCCGTCTCTGACGACAGTGAGAAGAATATGATCTCTAAACTGAAGGTTAGTCTTTCAACTGTACCCTATAATATCTACAAAATTCTTTATTTTTGTTAGATGGCAAGATAAAACACTGTTCATAAATATTTTGGTTTTTAACCTTTCCCAGAAAGAAGGTTTACTTAAGGATGTTGAGCCGCGAGACTTTCATTGTATAATAGGAGATGTCTCGCAAATAGAGAATTCAATAAGTGATTAAATGAACAATCCGTCCGACCTCCCTGTCCTGTCCACATATTTCTGCAAAATTCTTTACCAATTATAGAAGGACATCTTTCGTAAGTGTCCTGTGTCATATACCCCTAGTAGTTCTTTTTCTATTGTAAAAAGTCTGCTTAAAGTCTTTTGATTCAATATCAAAATTTATTCTTTGCTAGTGTCTTTCTAAATTGATTCATTTCCAAAAAGCTTTTTAGGTAAAGAATTTTGCAGAGAATGAAGACTTTAAGCAGGAATTAGTATTGTAGTATTATTGTTAGTTACACTGTATTGTATCTTAGTTTTACCTAAATGAATGGTTACTTTGTATAGACATGAAGAGAGATGGGTATGACAAACACCTACACATTATTTTGTATATTACAATGTAATGTTAGATTAATTTGCTAGCAGTATACCGCAGACTACCCCTTATATTATTGTAAGTACTTATATCTTGGATCACACGTTCCAAGTAAAAGGGCGAGACAGTGATGTAAGCGAGTTGTAGAGATAAGCGCTCGGCCGAGCAATCGGCGCTATGTTTATACTTACGGAGTATTCGGTCGAGAGCACTTTCGCCCGTTTACTTGGTACGTGTGATCAAAGCATTACGATCTATCTTAAATTTGTCTGGTAGATATCGCTGTTGTTGTTTACGTTTTGGTGTGTTTATCTGATAATATTCTAATATAATATATAATATTATCTGATATAACTACACAGACAAAACACGTCAGATTTAAATCGAAACAACTAGTCTTTCAGATTATTCAGGATGAATCTCACACCTTTCAGTGTCTTGATGAAAGACATTGTCCTGTTCAATACATATTTTAATTGTCTTCTTCAGGTATCAGAATTTTGTTGCATACTGACCAAGTACTCAATTAATTATATCTATCAATAATGTAAATCATTTCAGACTGAATGCGGTTGTCAGTTCACATCAAAGCTGGAAGGAATGTTCAAAGATATGACCGTCTCAAACACCATAATGGAAGAGTTCAAGGAACATGTGCTGTCATCTGGGGTGAATCTTTGTTTTATAATACCTTGTGGCTGTTAACGCCTCTGTTTTTAACTTCAATCGAGCTGACTTAAGCAACTGTAAGTCGCTGCGTCACTCGAAAGCTCGTTGTAATAGAGATTACTCTCTTTAATTGTTTCCTAAAAGGATGTTGTACTTTCAGATCAATCTTCATGGCGTAGATCTGTCAGTGCGAGTTCTAACAACTGGCTTCTGGCCCACACAAAGTGCGACGCCCAAGTGCAACATACCTACAGCTCCTCGAAGTGCGTTCGAAGTCTTCAGAAGGTAAGCAGCCTTCTAGGATAATAAAATCAAGAGTCATCTGACGTAAATCAATTATTTTCATCCGGATTATATAGATTAATCCGGATGAAATTAAGTATTGTTATAAAAATAACAGAATGAAGACAACTTTAATTGTCGCTGGCGTCTCAGGCACGAAACCATTTTGCAACTTAATAGGTTAGTGTCAAGTAGTATGTTTAAAATATTTATTGGCGGGCATAATACGTATTTATTTACGGAATTGTAATCATTCAAATCATCATTACAACCCTCTCAGTTCGTCTTATCCTATTTAACGACTTTTTAATAAAAATGCAAGTAAGATGTAAAGTAAATAATTAATTAAGATGAATTGATTTTAATATCAATTCCATAGTTGTATATTGGCATAACGTTATTAGTCTAAATTTTTACTATCCAACCTTTGAAAACTAAAACTAGAAAGATTATTGGGGAAAAAATAAATACGTAAGATATACAATGCAAAAAACTTGGACAGGGCTGTGCAATAAATATTTTTGACAATTGTATTTGTTTCACTTAATGATTGGTCTCAACACTGCCGTGATTTAGTTTAACCTTAATGCCAATGAACTTAAAGATTAAGCATATATTGCCAAAGTATACCAATAAATGAGAAAATCGAGTCGATTAGAAAAACTGCTAAAACCTATATGATAATAAATGGACGTGAGATATCATGTAATAAAAATGTTAACTAACTTGCATTCTGTCTTCGTAGTATTTTTTTTCCAAGTTACATAACATGCAGTTTACGCAATGTACCAAGTGCCAATTAATCAGAGAACATTATGTGATTGTCTGTGGCAGCTTCTACCTAGCGAAGCACTCGGGGCGGCAGCTGTCGCTGCAGCCGCAGCTGGGCAGCGCCGACCTCAACGCCACGTTCCGCGCCGCCGCCGCGTCGCCGCCGCGCTCGCCGCCGGCGCCGCAAGCACCGCGTCGACACATCATCCAGGTGTCCACCTTCCAGATGTGCGTGCTGCTGCTCTTCAACAAACGCGAACGACTCACCTATGAGGTATGTCACCTTTGTTTACTCTTCGCTAGCTATTGGATAGATAGATTTTTGTCTTGATTAGAACCGGACTACACAGGAAAATAAATGAAGTGGACGCATTGTTTATTTCTATTACTATAGTAGTATTGATTCAATGTATTTTTTCAACAAATTTAATGCAAAAACTAACCGCAACTAACTTCCCAGATACAGATCTGGAGCATATCCCAGTCGTAGAGTAGGTACTCACCTTTACCACATTCTTTTACTTTTGCAGGAAATACTCAACGAGACTGATATTCCAGAGAAAGATCTTGTCCGGGCCCTACAGTCGTTAGCGATGGGGAAGCCCACCCAGAGGGTGCTTATAAAGCAACCGAAGACAAAAGAGATAGAGCCGTCACATCAGTTTTACGTCAACGACGCGTTTACATCTAAGTTACATAGGTATGTGTGCCGGTATCATTAGGAAGAAGAGTACATAGTGTATGCCATTTCATGATGCAACTTTTATAAAATTTTGTTTTGTTTCAGAGTTAAGATCCAGACCGTAGCAGCTAAAGGCGAGTCTGAACCAGAGCGACGTGAAACACGTAACAAAGTTGACGAAGATCGTAAACATGAAATCGAAGCGGCCATCGTGCGTATCATGAAAGCCAGGAAGAAGATGGCGGTACGTCATTATTGTTATATCATGCAATATTACTCATGACATGGTTTTGCAATCATTGATATCTTTATCTGTAGCTGTTTGATATGAAACTATGGGCTGACGCTGCGTTAACGGGCGCCCGCGACGGGCTCCCGTCGTGTGACTGCGCGTGTGTCGTGTGCTCGGGTCCCCGTCACGGAAACCGGATTGTTACATGCGCAGTGTCGCTAGTTCCACTTTAACGGTGTGCATGTAGTCGTGTCGATGGAGAATTTTAATAAAGGGCACGAGGCGCGGCTCCACGCGACGTGTGACCGCGCGGACACTCGCTTTACGTAGCATCGATGCTTAAAAAAGTTTCGTATACTGTATAATTTGTAACGTGTTTTACCCGCAGCACACACTTCTGGTCGCCGAAGTAACAGAGCAACTGCGCGCACGTTTCCTGCCGTCGCCAGTGGTCATCAAGAAACGCATCGAAGGGCTTATTGAACGAGAGTACCTCGCTCGCACGCCTGACGACCGCAAAGTCTACACTTACGTCGCATAGGTTTGTAGCGACATCAAAACATTGCTCCGATCGATTTGTGTAAAAGCAGCTTCAGTTTATATTTACTGTCTTCTTTGCTTTTCATTATATTTTATTAGACTAAAAGATTCTTTGAAGATTAATTATGTAAAAATATTGTAAATACCAATATAGCTCTAGTACCTTAACGTCATGTACTATGATAGTTTACCTCGTTTCCTTGATGCGGCTATATTAAAAAACTTCCTTTATAACACAATGTTTTATTAAATTCTCTTTTGCCTCTTGAATTTCGCTAATTCTTCAAGCTCATTGGGTTGACGTGGTCTAATCGAACCTAAAATGGGTTTTATTTTCAGGCCACCACAAACTCAAGATCGTTAAGTCCTTGAAGGGGATGCCAAGTTAGAAGTGATAGAAGTAACAAAAGTATTTAAATTATTTCAAAATAAAAATTATTAGTTATTATTGAAGAGTTATTTTATTTGCAAAGGAATAATATGACAAAGCAGTATATTGTTACAATAAACGTGTTAGACATGTTTAAACAGCCATTCTGGGGAAAGGGAAAGAAGAAATCTCTGGGTAAATGTATATTGATATGTGGACTTCCAGCATATTCAACTATACTTGGCTTTGACAGATCCACAAAATTAACATCAACAGTAATGACGATTGAAATATCGTCAATGTTAAAACTAATATTTTTAGTGGTTACTTCGTATGTAGCCGACAGAATTTTATTTTGTCCTGTATATGACTTTTCGTTGACATTAGCAAACATAAAAATAACTGAAAGTCTATTGATTAAATTATAACAGTAAAGTTTCAAAGTGTTTTCATTATATTCTCCATAAATTGGTTCTTGTTCATTAGCGTCCACAAGCAAATTAATCCAGTTATCATCGGTAATATCATGAGGATTCCCAAAAGGAGAAATGGATATATTATTGTTCAGTCTTAACAGTCCAATAATTTCATTTTGTATATTCCTGCACATGTTTGTCTTCGATAATTTTGTGTGCGAGTAAATATAACGGCATTTAGTTCTTTTGTTAACTCCAAACTTTACAATATTATTTGATGTATTCAATGAAACACACAGCCCATTTCTATTTTCGGGAAATACCATACGCCGCCTTGTTTCTGAAGTGTTATTGAAGAAATTGTCTGTGTGATTGGTCTTAACATAAGATGCTATAACTGGCAGACCATTAACATATCCTGGATTCCCACTTAATTCTATAACATGGTCTATAGATTTATTTGCCAGATAAAAATGTACACTGATTTCTTGCATGAGTAAAGGCAATACGTGCGATGTATTTTGCAAATGGAATTTTATCGTCGCGTTCACAATTTTCATGTCGTAATAATAGAATCCGTAATCAATTTTCAATGCAATGTTAGTACAAACATCCTCGGTGCATGACGCTTCATTGTAAGTCTTATTGTAATTCCAACAAATCCCATTTTCACATGCTAGAATAGTCCAATTGATACAGTGAAGATTTGTGCAATTCTGTAATGAATAACATTCTCTGTACTAATTGTAAAGCATAAAATAATTAATCAATATAAATAAAGATTATAAATACCAAAACAGTACTGTTGAAGGTGTTATTAGTAGCACTTATAACCATAGCTTCTTCAGAAGTTTTTAAAATATTAAACATTTCTAGATCCTTAAATTTCACATTACATGAGATTTTCTCTTCTTTAAGAAAAGCTATTGGTACGCGATCGGTACAGTAATTGTTGATCATGGGTGCTGGAAAATCTGAAACATTAAGTATTTAAATCTCACAGTAATTATTATGAAATAAGGCCCGATTGTCTTAGCGCAAGTGTTATGTGCAATTTACTGTACAACCATCAATTTTATAAACTAGATCTTAGACTTTTTGATCTACAAGACAATTTTCTTGGTATTAAAAGTTACTAACCTAAATAATAAATTATTCCATTTTTTAGTAGCCAAATAGGATCAGCTTGCTTATACAACGTTTTTTTAAACTCATATGACTTTTGCTTCTGCTTATCATTTCGCCACTTGTAATATGCGCCAATTGGTGCATCATCATACTAAAAAATACCAGTAAGATTTAGTTGAAAATGATACAAATGGTTTTATAATGATAAATGTAATACTAGTACCTTTCTGATACTGCGTTTACTGGGCAAATTAGTTTTGACAACACAAAACAGATTATCAAGCATACTGCCCCCATATCTATGCTCATCAAGCATGTGGCTAATACAACCATCAGTTGCTTTGTTCTCTGACTCAGTTTTACTAGTTTCATGACATTGGAATAGCTTGTGTTCATAATCAGAACAATCTTGATCACAACAGCAATTTATATCACATACTTTGTACTGGAAAAAGAAATGCACTGGAATAAGTCTATCAAACTAAAGGTTAATTTGCAATGGTGACTGGCTTGTAGCTGTCAAAATTTCAATATTGAGGGTATTTCAAATAATTCTTGTCACTTACCAAAAAATTGCAATCACAGTGCAAACTAAATTTAATTTTTGGTATAGTACTAGGAACACTAGATGATTTGTTTTTGATTTCAAAGAATGTTATTTCTGTGAGATTTTCAAATTCAGTGCTTGTCATATACATTTCAGTAGTAGTTTCAGTGGTTGTTTCTGTGTCTGAAGTGTTCTCATCATACAGGACATCAAGAATAGTGGTGGTGCCATCTGTTGTTCCTAAAGTAACATCTGTCATGGAAGAATTACTATAAATCTTTGATGAAGAAGTGTTTTTCAGAGATCTACTCATAACATCATTTGTTCTGTAGTAAAGAGCATGAGGTTTACTACTTATATTCTTCAATAAATCACTTAGTATTTGTTTCTGAGTAGTAACATCAAGTTTAGCAGTTTCTTCAGTCTGAATTTTCTCTTGAATATAGTCCATAACACAAAATTGAATGAGTATTGACAGAAATGTGAAAGCTAAATAAGTAATGATTTTCATGTTGTCACTTATACTCTACTCCAAACTGACTAAAATTCCTAAGTAATAAATTTAGTTGCAGTTGAACTGTCCCTTTTGACTGGGTCCTTAACTTAAATCTGTAAATAAGAGTGATTAGTAAATTAATGTTGATATAATCTGTATGATTATTGACGGAAAAGCATATTGCATAAACATCTTACCGGTTTAGCCCTAAATTAACAATATCACTTTGTATAAGCTGATGAGATCCACCAAGAAAGTATTGTCGAATTCTATCAGTGATGCAAGTTGAGGATGGTACCCAGCAGTTTACATGGATGTTATGAGGGCCTGGCACAGCAGGTAAGTTACAGCAACCATATCCTACTATCCAAGAGCGTCCTATAGAATCGAGGCAGCTCACTTGTACTAATAATTTCGGCCAACCTGCATATTATTTGGATAAAAATTAAAATATAAGAACAAAATAAAGACATTTATAAGAAAATCTATCATAGTTACCTTGGACCCCTTTTGTTACGTAGTGTATATCAAGTGGGTGTGCCCAAATAACAGTCTTTTCGTAATCTAATTTACCTGAGACTGTCTGCCCCTCAGGGCAACCTGAAATAACGGTCCAGTTAGGGCCTGGAAACAAAACTGTATATATATAGTATAAAATTACAAACGCCTTCGGCAAAAAGCAGCAACCTGAAGTATTGGCCTTTACAATTCAAATATAAAAGTACCATTAATAATAAAATTACGTAATACATACCGGCTTGAAATGAATATCGACAAAATAGGGAAGATTTATCTTGAAAGTCTGAAGCACAATGCAGTTGCCCTAGTATGTGCAATTCTGCCATGAGAAGACTGACGTTTCGTTTACATTTACAAGCATAATCAACAAAAACTAAAACATAAAAAATAAGCTACAATTTTTTGTTGATAAACGTCGTTACCATGGAAACTGTAATTTGACGAAAATATTGACAAGGCCAGGAAAAAGTGTTGCCAACAATGAAATAAGCAAAGGAGGACAATAGACGACCAATCTGGCATAAATCCCTGAGAGCCATACTAGAAGGGGCACCGATTACCGACACGGTAGTCGGTATTAAGACGAACGCATAAGTTACTCCAGACACTTGAGATTAAAAAGTTATTTTTTTGTGTTAAAACAAAAAAAAACAAAGGATACATTTTCCAGCTCTGGGTTCGACACTCTCATTAGATGTCATCGATCGGTAAACGTTAACAGAGGCTGAGCTAGGATCAATAAAAGCTACAGTACGGCAGCCGGATCTTGGCGAGTCTGAAGTTAGGCTCAGCGAAATTTAGCGCTTGTTTACTCGTAAAAAAAAACTAAAAAAACCCGACTGCTTTTCGGGGTATTCATGAAAAAGCCCTAAAACAAGAAAGTATAAATAAATAATATAAATTGTAGCAGTCGGGACCCATAATATACGAGTAGGTATGTGCTCTCAATTCACTAAGCCTCCATTTCTAGAATGGGTCCCGACTGCTACAATTTATATTATTTATTTATACTTTCTTGTTTTAGGGCTTTTTCATGAATACCCAGAAAAGCAGTCGGGTTTTTTTAGTTTTTTAAATTACCGTTTTTTATTTTATATTTTTTTAGTTTTATTTTATTACGATATCACTTTCACAGTAATTACGAATCTAAAGACACCTCGCAAACTAAAATTCATTAAATTTGAATTTGGTGCCAAAAAACCGCCATTTTGTGTTTTTTTTTTTATTTTGATATACCCAGTGTCACTCTCACAGTAAATACGAATCTAACGACACCTCTCAAGCTAAAATCCATGGAGCCGTTCAGGCTGCAGAGCGTGCCAAACAATTATACATACATACATACTCTCGAAAAACATAACCCTCCTTCTGGCGCAGTCGGGTAAGAAAAATGCCAATAACAATTTTTAACAGCAATAACAATTGTTATTGGCATTTATATTTTAGCGCTAAAGTAGTACCCTGTAGGATATTTATGATCCTTGACTGTGCCTTATTTGTGCTCACCAGTGGGTGACAGTGGCACTGGCGGGTTTGGCTGGTAATCAAAGCATGCAGGTTTCTATTATTATAATATACACCGTTAAACTTTAGTCGTTTTAATCCCGCGGAGGGTCGATTCGGTACATGAAATACTATGAATTTGTAAAGAAAAAATAAAGTACTTTTTTTCAAAAACTAAATTCAAATGACATGACGAGTCAATGACCTTGTAGGTAGTTGTCGGTCGTACTAACTAGAACCCTACAGTTCGTTGGCCTCGCTCAGTGACGTTTACTTAAAGAAATTAATTTCGTACAAGCGTAAATTAAATGGAATTTTTTATGGATTTTTTAATTTTCTCTTTACATATCGATTTTATTTCGACTTCTCTTCGATTTTTATTCGAATCGACCCTCCGCGGGATTAAAACGACCAAAATTTAACGATGTATATGTGTGCAGCCATTTAATTTTGGGTTACTAAAATTTACGAGCTACCTTTACAGCGCGCAGCGAGACCTGCGTGGTGGATGACTGCCAATTCCCTCTCACAAACTTCAGGTCTGCAGTGGGAATATTTAAAGGCTGATTATTTGTAAGCTATACTTATTAAATTTGAGTTGGAATAATACAGGTCTTGTGCAGCACTACTGATAGAGTTCCTTATTGTAAGATTTCAATAATTTAATAGCCATGAGCAACATCAGGAAACCAAAATGAAACTTGCAAAAATTATAAAATAATGATTTATTTATTTGTTGAAATTATGGTAACATGCACAATAGAATCGAATCATGGTTAAAAAAATATTCTTATCATTAATTTTAATTACAGTTTAAATTATAGTCTTAGGTTAAATTGAGTTTTGAACTTGAACTTTTTAAAAGGCAGTGCTTATAAATAGGGTTGCCAGCCGTTGAAAAGCCGGCACAAGTTGGAGGGGTCGGTGGCTACGTGTAACAGTCGCGCGACTTGGCCGGCGACTGCCACTCCACCGGCCACGCCGTCTTCTGTGCCGCTTAGCTTGCTCGTCACTACCAGCAGCGCACGCTTGGCTAGGCCGCTGGGAGTGTCGGTATCACCTGATGACACAAAAGCCAATTCTATGATTCAGGAAACTTACTACATTTAATCAATCGTTATAAAACAATATTTTAATGTTTGGGTACAAGACGATTGACACCTAAATTATCTGAAAAGGTAACTGTCTGGATTTCGACGACACTTTTTTTATTATTGTGCATAGGCTAGTCTTTGACCACTACCCCACTTAGGCCCCTCTTTGAGGCGTGGCTGGAAAGACCTCACGGCGTCCTAACCTTCCGCATGACCCAGGTTCTCACCGGACACGGTAAGTTCGGGAGGTTCCTGTTCCGGATTCGTGCGGAACCGACGCCCGGGTGCCACCACTGTGTGGGCTGCCCGGAGGATACGGTGGAGCACACGGTCAAGTGTGTCCCGCTTGGGCAGAGCACCGTCGTGTTCTCGTGAGGGCGATCGGCAGCGGCGATCTCTCGCGCCAGGCCCTGGTACGGGCCATGGTCCGAAGCGAGGAGGGATGGCAGGCGGTCGCCTCCTTCTGCGAAGCAGTAATGCTAGCAAAGGATGAGGCCGCACGCGAGAGGCAACGGCCCTCACGGCCCAGCCGCCGCGGGAATTCCGATTCCGATCCTGATTTTCAGCCAACGTAGGCGCGGGCTTGCGGATGGCAAGCTATGGGTAGCTCGCTGTCCGATCGTCCGGTAACCATCCGGACCAAGCCCAGGTCGTCGACGGACCGCACTGTTCCCACGCGCCTCAAGGAGTTGTCAGCAAACCGTAGAGACCCAGCCTGCTAACTGCAGGCAGGCAGGGTGGAAGCCTACCGGTGCCAAGGGTTTGCTTCTGAAAGGAAAGCTCGGCCCTGGTATCTAAGGCAACGAAGGAACGGTGTGCGGTTTTTAGTCAGTAAGAGTCTGAAACTATCTACCGTTCCGCCCAAGGGCGGGAGATGTCATTGGATGATTTTACCCACCACCCAAAAAAAAAACCACTACCCCACTTGATAATAAGCAATGATGTGGCCGACGATGGAGAATGCTTGCCTAGAAGTAACTTATTCACTCTTGACTTAAAAACCGTTAGGTTATAGTAAAGTCATTAGAATTTCACTTCTTAGCTGTATGCATAATGAATGTGTTCCCAAAAAGCTTTGGACATATGGTTTCGTTTACGTTTCTCGTTTCCTTTTCTACTTCTAAGAAATACTTCAAGCAAAATAACTCTGTCCTATCTGAGGATCAAACCTAAGAGTTGTCATCAATCGTTCTATGGCTTGGGACCACTAGTCCAAAGAATGAGACGGTAGATAAAATAGTAATTATAAAAAGAAAGATTAAACAATTACTTACAGACTACACTAGTATTTCTGCTTGAAGTAGGAGCATTCTGTTGCGCAGTTTTTACTGACCAGGAGTACAGAGGGTCACACAGTAATACTTCTAATATTGTCAGCAATGTCTCTTGATTGTCACGGAGAAGTTGCATTGTCTTTTCACAACATCTGCAATTTATGATACAATCTTAGGTAAACTGAAATGTACATTTATAAAATTAATATATTGTGCTGCATATAAATTTTAAAAATCTTTTTAGTAAAGAAAGCAATTAGACAACAGCTAGCCTGGATAACTCGGCGGAACTATTGCGTAACACTCAATTCACACAATCGACGGAAATGCTTTTTATTTTGTAATTCAAAAGTACTATTTGTGTATTTGCCTGTGCTGATTTTAGTACAATATTGATTGATTTATACTAAACAAGAAATAACACAAAAAGAAATCTTTTTCTGAAAACATTATCAAAATTGATTTTTAAATGAATGCCGCTATTAGCATTCCAAATATTGCTTTGAAGTAAAGTGAAGGCGTGGTGGGAATATTACGCTATCTGTTTTGAGCACACGTGTCAGTGACGTCTTATTTCATTATGTGCATCTTTAATTACACGAAGACACTGTTTTCTAAGTTCTTACGATTATCGTACGTCCGAGGCGAGAAACTCGTACGGTCTAAATTAGCCTTTATACTGTTATTGACATTTTCCCTTTCCAAAAAAGGAGACGTTCAATAAATGTATGGAGCTAAGGCTAAAAATAATAAAAAAATTGAACAGCAATCTGACTTCTAAAGGCTAAAAAAGCGTAATTATCTCGATTTTTTTGACCATTATTTTGTTTTTTTTTTTTTTTTAATTGACGATTATTGTTATTTTATAATTATGATATTGTTAATTTTTTTATTATTATTTATACAATTATGACATTGTTTATTTTTACAATTTGACATTAACAATTATATTTATAAATCTTGTTTTTTTAATGCTATATTAACTCTGTAAAATTACATTTTTGTATATTTTATTATTATGAATTTGGGGACTATGTGGATTATTTTTTTCCTTTTCTATAATTTTAATTATTGTCTGACAGTTATGAGTACTTTTTGCGGCCTACCCAAATGTCCTTTCTTTGGTATTGTTCGTCAAGTCGTTGAGCTCCTTAGTAGTCCTTAGTTGAGCTATACGAATACTGACAAATCCTTGCACTGACTGGACAGGTCCACTCAGAACTGTGTGGTTCTTTCTTCAAAAGACCATCCCAGACACCAATCTGCATGGTTCTCATATGTTTTGACCATTACATGTTTGCTGTATGGACTTTAAAAGAGACTTTGACCCCTGAGTTTGTTTCGGTGTTTCTTCTCAGGGTAGTCAGCTAGGAAACACCGGCCTCATCTAGTTAAAATGGACGAAAAAAAAATTGACGTGTAAAAGTGTTTTTAAGAATCTATTTGCAAAATAAATATCATTTATTATTAAATAACATTTTACAGTCCTCCGTTTTTTTTTACGTGTACTGGAAAAGATATAAGTTTGTATTACTATAAATTATTTTATAGGGTTAGCAACACTGTGGTAATTGACGTGACAGTATAACTTTTTATCAGTGTTTGTGTGTATCTCTATGACACTCAATGACGTTTAGTGTATCTGTGTGCATTTGTTTACGGATTTGACTTTCTTTTGGCACGTTTTGATATTACATTATCGGGACAATATAATATATGTTTCGTCTTCATTTCATGAAACGGCATTTAAAATCATAATAAAACCTTAAGGTATTTAACGGATACGACAATTTTAGCTACATTTTAAATAATTCTATTGCGTAGGAACGATAAAATAATGTGCGTATTGTTTTAGCTGAAACATTTATCAGCATTTAAAAAAAAAACGGTCGACTGCAAAATTATTTTTTAATCATGATCGAGTAGCGTAATAAATAAGCTTTCTTATAAGGTTTATCACATTGATGTTTAAATTTCTTCGGCCCATTTTTGAACTCTCCTTTGAAAGGTTTCTAACATGATTAATATTGAACGAATTTTAAAATTTCTTTGTATTTACCTTCTGGATAAAGTTAATTTATTTTTACAAACAATAAAAAAAATTGAGTTAAGTACCCAATTGCTTCCCTACGTTATTGTGTAGACGACTATTAGACATAAATGAAAGTGTGATTTAGGGCCTAAGAGATACAAATCGCACTATTTTTTAAACTTTGCAGTTCATTATCGAATAGTCAGGCAATCAAATCAAATTCTCCCACGTTAATTATGTATTTTGTCATTACCACAAACTGCAAAAAACCTTAAGCAATTAGGGTGACGGCTTTTATTATTTATTTATTTACGGTTACCCTCTAAATATTCCTTCAGTGCCACTGGATCCAAACCCAGCAATGATGTCTCGCGTCAAACGGAATGGCACTGTTTCTGGAGTGGGTAATGTCTTGCCTTGATCAAAGGCAATACCTGCGGAATAATTTGTTAAAATTATTGAAAAACACACGAAAGTCTGTTTTATTAATAAATAAATATAGAAATATAATGCAATGTTAGCAATATGTAACCTTTATTGCAATATCCAATATTGCAAATAAGGTTGACGGGTGGAGAATGCCTTGTTGCGTTAATACTCTAGTATGCGCGCCTATATTTGGGACATAAGTACGCGCGCGCTCTACATACGTAGTACACTCTTAATGTAGGGTTTATAAAGGAAATTTATGTAAATTGACAAAAACGTTTACGTCATAGCTTTCTTATGAAACTAAATCAAATAAAATATAATCATGTTAGAAATAATAGAAACTTAAAATCAGCGTGAACTATCTTCGATTTACGCTCAGATTCCAAAAAATGTATATGTGTTCTACAACTGTAGAACGCGCGACTACTGGAGTGTTGAGCCCGTCCATGTACCACTACTGTACATGAAGATTAAATAAATAAATATTTTTTAAGTAAGTACTAGATTACCTAGATCTATGTGAACTACTTCAGCCGTCCTCTTGTCAATAAGAATGTTGTACACGTGTCTGTCGCCTAGTCCCAGTATGTAACCAACCATAGATGAGGTTGCAACACTAAATAAGAACAAAAATACTGGATTATTAATTTGTTAAAGATGATATTATCAATGTTTGAGACTTAAATTTTAGTAGACATGCAAAATTTATATTTGTTTGGCA
Source organism: Leucania comma (assembly GCA_958295575.1). NCBI lineage: Eukaryota > Metazoa > Arthropoda > Insecta > Lepidoptera > Noctuidae > Leucania > Leucania comma. The sequence goes on from OY282468.1 coordinate 14,667,800, forward strand.
GGTAAAACCGTATTGTGCTACTACAGATATTAGCAGAATGATGTATTATAAAAAGATTCTTGTACATGCAAGTTCTTACCTCTTCGTATACGCCAATCTTCTCTCATACCATGTGACCGGATCGAGGTAATGTTCAGTAAAGAAATAATGAAACACGGGTTTGAATTCTTTCATTATTTTGTTGAAAACATTAAACTTGGCGTCATGGCCTTCATTGCTGCATTCGATCATTTTCTTACGAGCGGCGATACACGAAATATCCTGCAAATAACGTTATATTAATATTCTTTATTTGGATAGTCAATTTATAAGAAGTAACTTGTTGCTAAGTAATTTTTTATTAAGTGATTGCTTGCTTGCCGCCCATTGTACATTTAGTTTATATAAATGTTTATCCTGTCCACAATATGAGGTGTACATAAATTCTTGAGGTTAGAAATCTTCATGAATTTTTTTAATTTTCTTAACTATAGAATACAAATTGTTACTTTTCATCGACCTATATTCTTGCGATAGACAAGCACGTTCATATAAACTATTTGTCAAAATACTGAAAAGTTCAAACAAAAAATCGCTGCAGCGCTAGATTGCCATTATGTCGTCTAACAAAACTTTTAAAACTTACAGCGCTAAGACAGCTTATAGAGAATACTTTTTCGCGACCAAAAGGTCTAAAGCGCCATGCATTTCCTAGTACTTACGCGTTTCGTTCAACTTAGTGTGATGACATGTCATCTATATAGATTTTTATACCGCAGAAGTGACACAGTTTCTTGCCTACAATACTTCATTACAATAATATTCTATTTCAAAATGTAATTATAGTGTATGTAAAAACGAGATCTCAATAACAGTAAAACAAATAAATAAATCAGTAATCACTAATAAGACTACAAATTCAACTGAACCTAATTCAAATTTAATATTAACCTGCACGTAATATGGTACGTAAATTACCTAAGTGCTAACGAATGACAGCATGCTTAACAACAAAACTTACCGGTGAAAACTGATACCTCATGATTTGCTGACATTTCGTCGTAATTTATTTAAAAAAAAAAACATTGTTATTAATTATACAAAAAAAGAAAGAGCGTTAAATAAAATATTTAAAAATTTCAAACAGTATAAAAGACCGTGCGAAGTCTGTATTTGGTAAACTAGCTGTAGGTAAAAACCTAATTCAGCTTTTTGTGGGAGGGAACATCTGCATGTTTTAGTCTATGATTGTAAAATGGGGAAGAGTTTAAATAAAATAATATCTTCTCTAACGTACTATTACGATAGTAGAAGCTATTACATTGCTTGAACAACCAATGGTTTTACTTACTTGACTACAAAATTATTATATATGTCCAAGTTCACTTAAATTTGTATTTATAAGCGTCGCGCTGACACTGCATGAACGTCAAAACTGCACTAATGCCATCAATGTAAAAGTGTTCGGCCTGCAGGTCAATTAAGCGAAGTAAAGTGACTGTACGGCACGCCCCATCTAGTGCGTAGTACATATATATCAATGTTACTTTTACTCAAGTAAATAGTTTTACTTGTTTATAAATACGGGTGTTGGTGTATTAGTAAGTAACAGCAATATATTGACAAATCAATGATGAAGTGCCAATACCTTCTGATATATATGTGTTTCCGTTTCTTGTGTTGGTGAAATCTCCGAAGCGGATATTTAATTGCAACTGCGCGTCAAATAAATTGTAGAAACATCTCTTAGCTTTTTTGAGACACTAATAAACTATTATAAATTATATTAATGCTGCGTAATACTTAAAACAAAAGTTTTTACTATCCCGTTAAATAAAAAAATAACTTTTTCATTTATTGGCATAGGGTAGAGTATAGAGTAGAGCGGGAGCGAAGCCGCGGGCAAAAGCTAGTCGTCAATAAATAAATAAATTACATTTATATACTTCTTTTATAATTACTTGACTTAACTTCGACAGTTTGGAGTTACTGGCAATTCGCCGTCGAAATATGCATTAACAAGGCATCATCATCATCATCATCATAATATATCTGCTTGCGTCGAGATAACGTGGTAATATGATACCCCTTGGCTTGGAAATACTGAAGTCAGAATTCTTGGCTTCTATCCGTAAAGACTGTCAAAGATCTACAAGTGATAGCCCAGACCAAAGACTTTTCGAGGCACGGGAAAATCTCGATATGTTAAGATGATCACCCATCCAAATACCGACCTAGGTAAGCGTTGTTTTACCTTGGAGATTGATTCATTGGACAGTTATAATTTTTCCAATTACTCTAAAATGCAATTTTTGCCGCACTTATTGGTGGCCATTGCTTATTTTTGTACAATATTTTAAATTAAATCACAAATAACACTAAAAGAAAACTTTTATTTATTAAATGAAACAGCAGTTAGCATTCCAAATCTTGGTTTAAGGAACAGTGGGGGCTAGGGGCGTAGCTTCTAAGGGGCTAGGCGGGGCAGTGCCCCGGGGCCCTCAAGCTGCAGGGGCCCCTAAAACCTGATTAGCAAACTGCTTATTGATCGAGCGAAAAATTCTTTCACCTTCGAAATCTAAATAATATAGGCTGCAACACTAATAATGCAAATCGTGAATTCAAAATCAAATCAAATCAAATCAAAAAACGTTTATTTATCTCCACAAATTACATTTCAAACTATCAAATAAGTTATTTGGACGGAATAACGAAAGGAAATCATACAATTTTGTAATTTGTGGGAGATCTGGAGTCTAAACTAGACCTAAGTCTGTATCTTAGAACTCCAGGCCCCCCATCACCAAAAATTCAAGACTATTTGTCCATGCTGTCTACATTAGAGCATAAGGACGTATATACATGGTATATATGAAAGTGGAGGTGTGTAGATATATAATATACATATATATATGTAGATAAATATTATAGATATAATCGATTATATACATTTATAACGTTAACATTTATGCTTGGATTTGTGTATATATGCGTATGAATTTTGTGTGTAGTAAGTATTTTGTAGGTATAAATATTAGAAAATTACTTTAGCACGTCAAGGAATTTTTCTGTTTCCGAGTAGTTCAAGGTAAGCAACCACTGTATAACCTTACTTTTGCATTCTTTTTTACAACAATTTGCTATAGAAATCAATTTATTTATTTTGTTGTATAGCATGCTTCCTCTAAATCGGATTAGTCTCTGCGCAAAAACGGTATTCACAGGGATCGACTCACACACTGCATAGTTTCTTCTAGCGGTAGCAACTCGTTTTCTACTATCCTCGGGTAGACCAGAGTGTGTATGAAGTACAGTGTGTAGTATGTACAGCTGGCGAACAGTCAGAAATTGAGTTTCCTCATAAAGTTTTGACGAGGGGAACAAACGCGGTTTGGACAAGCTTACCTTTAGTATTATTCTTTGCGCTCTTTCAAGTGTTATAATTTTAGTCTTACTTGCTCCACCCCAAGTAGTGATACAGTAACTTAAGATAGATTGCACTAAAGCCTCATAAACCATCCTAACTGTTTGTTTATCTGCAACATCACGAAGGTTTTTAAATATATATGTTAGTTTGCGAATTTTTTGAGACAGAGATTGTATGTGATTTTCGAAAGTTAAATTTGCATCAATCTCAATTCCTAGGTATTTAATACTTTTACATAAACTAATTTTAGGGCAATTACAATTTGAAGTTGGCGGAAAGTTGCATTTGTGGGCATAGATATTGGTTGCGCCAATTTGCTATGATCCGCGACTTTGTTTTTTGTAATTTGTTTTTTTGGCCTAGCAATCCTATACCATCCGTTTTCCCTCCACCCGCACGACCGCAAGAAATGATTTGACATTGACGTTTTGTGCATTGTGAATGTGACCGCACCGCTAACCGCGCCCGCTCGAAATTACAAGAAAATTGACTATTTTCGTGATCCAACCATTCAAACTCAACAACAGTGGTGCCGTGTAGTGCAAAACAGGACCTGGCAGTGATTTAAATGTGCGAAGTCGAAAATCGCCGGCGGTGCCACGTGGAACCTTCGAAGTCTAAAGGTCAGTGCTCTTTCCCAATACCTTTATCCCATGCCAGGCATAGTATCTGCATATTGTTAATAAACCTTAGATCGCTTTTTTAAAATCTACAGTCCACAGCTTATTTGCGCAACCATTACTTTTGGTCCTTCGAGCCGGATCGTGAATCATTTTCTTGTAATTTCGCAATATAGTATTTGTTCCATAGGGAATAAACGCAACGCGCCTATTTACCTAGATATAATAGTAGAAAACCCGCATCTAGGCATTTAGGCAACTATACGTTATTTCGCTCGTATAGTTAAAGAGTCATTGATAATTACGGTACCTACGCCGTCAACCGCACCGCATAATTATAGTTAGCTACGTAAATATCAGCGTAGATATAAATCGATCGCATACTTTTTCTTGACAAAATTCATTCGACCATCCTACAAATTGCATGTAGGTAGACGCATTTCAAAAATACCCGTTCATTGTTGAGTGAATATTTGTAGGAAACGGATAAACCATAGATTATATACGCATATGTTATTCCGTTCGTTCGCCGTTCACTTTGTTGTTTACAATATAACCATATTGTTATCTGATAATTATCGTTTACTTAATAATTCGTTAAGTGTTTGTTTGAGTGTATAGTGTGAATATATCAAAACAAGATGTCTCTTAAGGGAACCAAGGTTAGTACTGATTTAAAGGTTCAGTTAAAGCTTTTATACGCTAAAAGGGACTCACAGTTTTCACGTGTTCAATCAATTTGTGATAAATCTTTGCAAATCTCGGATCTGGCGATTAGAGATGCTTTCTTGTGTTCGTTGGAAACTTTAGATAGTTTGCGCGCGGACTTTGAATCTACAATTAATAATATAAACATTTTAGAGTTGGAGTTAAATCCTGATTACTGTGTGAGTTATCAGGCATTGTCGTCCTTTGATGACTTGTATTGTCGTATCAAACGTATTGCTAGGAGTTTAGAGACTCCCCCCCCCCGCGAGTGGTTTATCCAACCCTCCTCGCGAACGCCCACGATTGCCGCCAATTCAAATACCTGAATTTAATGGTGACATTCGAAATTGGAATTTATTTATAGATAGTTTCGAAAATATAATACATAGGAACACATCGCTGACAGATCACGAGAGATTGCATTATCTCGTAGAAAAATTGACCGGTAAGGCAAAGGCTGTCTGTGCTGGAATTACGTTTAGCGCTGAAAATTACAATTTAGTTTTGAACACTTTAAAAACAAAATACGAAGATAAGCGATTAGTAGCCACCGCATATTTAGATCAATTATTCGATTTGAAAAGTTTTTCCGTTTGTAACGATCATAATTTAGAGAAGTTTTTAAATATTTTCGCATCATCTGTTCGTGCAGTAAAGAACCTAAAGGTCAATGACCTCTGTGACTTTTTGTTTTTGTATATCGGTTTAAAGAAATTAGATCCTGAAACTGTTCGTCTGTTTGAAACGACTCAGCGCGGTAAAGAAATACCTAAGTTCGAAGATTTAGAATCTTTTATTCGCGACCATATTAAGGTGTTGCAGCGCACGTCGGCACGTCATGAAGCCACGAATAGGACAGGTTCCGATCGCCGTATAGACGCGTCATCGAAGTCAGTCAAGACTGCACATACGCTAGTTAATACCGCCTCAACACCTGACTGTTCTCTGTGTAAGGGTAGCCATACACAGCTGTACAAGTGTTCGGAATTTCAGAGATTATCGCCTAGTGATCGTTACAAGTTTGTCCGCACTAATAATTTGTGTTTTAATTGTCTAAGTGACAAACATCTGGTTACGTCATGTAACAGTGGTGGTAGCTGTCGTAAATGTCTAGCTAGACATCATACCTTCTTACATTTTGAGAGTAGTAAGCTGCCATCGCAGCAGCAGCCTGCGCAGACGCGCGACGCTTGTGACGCGCGGCCTGCTGCAAGTGCAAACGACGTAACATTGTGTTCGCTTTCCGCCGCTGGTACTCAAGTCACTACCGTTTTACTTGCGACCGCGCAAGTTGTCATTGTAGATGCCTTTGGCAAACCGCACACCGTTCGAGCGCTACTAGATGGCGCTTCCCAGAGTAATTTTATTACTCGGGATTGTTGTCAACGCCTTGGTTTTAGTTTTAATAATTGGTCATCCCGCTCAGAAGTGAAAGGTTTTGGAGGTTTAAAGGCAACCATTCACGGTTCCATTAAAATAATATTTAGTTCACGTTTTAATCGTAATATTTCGTTTGAAATGGATTCGCTAGTCGCAGATAAGATTACGGAACGGTTGCCCACGGTACCGGTTGACACGTCCATGCTGACGGAGTTTAAGAACTTGCAGTTAGCCGACGGAAATTACGCTTTCCCTGGAGATATCGATCTATTGATCGGTGCTTCGATTCTCCCGCATCTCCAGTTATCACGTAAAATTCAAGGTCTTCCGATGTACCCCGCTCCGCACGCACTGGAAACAGTTCTCGGGTTTGTTATAGTTGGTTCCGCACCCGCTTATTTAAATAGTTACTCGACTGTGTCGCACTGTTGCACCGTCGAGCCGCCGCTTGAGACTACCATCCGCAAGTTCTGGGAGATTGAAGAGGTCAATGTCCCACCTATTCTCAGCCCTGAGGATCAGGTCACTGAGGAGATTTATACCCGCACGACTACTCGTGATAAAGATGGTCGTTATGTTGTCGCGCTCCCTTTCAAGGGTGATATTTTTTCGCTCGGTGGCTCCCGTGCCTCCGCAGAAAAACGCTTTCTATGCTTGGAACGTAAGATGCAGGCGTCTCCTAAGTTGAAGCAAGCCTATGATGATGTGCTGATCGAATATTTAGATAAAGGTTATATCTCATCAGCGCCTGCCGAGACTGAGGAGACACGTGATTACCCGTTTTACATCATCCCGCACCATGGAGTTGTTAGAGAAGACAAACTTACAACTAAACTGCGTGTGGTTATGGATGGTAGCGCTAAGACTAGTACTGGCATATCGCTTAACGATATCTTGTATTGTGGTCAGAACCTCCAGGGTAACTTATTTGAAATAATAGTAAATTTTCGCTTGTTTGCTATTGCGCTCTCTGCCGATATTCGGCAAATGTTTCTTAGTATTGGAATCAGAGAATGTGACCGTAGATTCCAACGCTTCTTGTATAGATTTTCTCCGCAGGAACCTTTGAAGGTTTACGAATTCAATCGTGTTTGTTTTGGGCTTAAGTCTAGTCCCTTTCACGCTCTTCGCACTATCAAGCAGTTGGCCGCTGACGAGGGTGATACATACCCGAAAGCAAGGGCCACTATTGAAACCGGATTGTACATGGACGATTTTGTGTACAGTGTACCTAGTGAAGCAGAGGCTATAGAGACCGCTGCTCAAGTAATCAGCCTCATGAAGTCCGGTCAATTTGATCTGGTGAAATGGACAAGCAACTCGCAAGCTACATTAGAGTCGATTCCACCGTCACACCGGTTGACTTCGGTAAAGGAATTCGATGATAGTGATTCGCATAAGATCCTTGGTTTAAGTTGGTCACCCGCAACTGATATGTTCAGTCTTAAAATTAGCTCGACTCCGCCAACTTGTACCAAACGCGTTATCCTAGCATGTGTAGCTCGGATATGGGATATAATGGGTTTTGTAGCTCCTGTCGTTTTATATGCAAAGCTGCTTATAAAAGAGCTTTGGCTTTCCAACTGTGATTGGGACGACACCGCTCCTGAAAGTGTTGCCAAGTTGTGGGCTCGCTATAGGAAAGAGCTTCCAATGCTCGATCAGATACAGATTCCTCGCCATGTTGGTATAGTACCAGACACTGTTGTTAATGTGGTAGGTTTCGCAGACGCCAGTGAGAGGGCTTACGGGGGAGTGGTTTACTTTCAGGTCCAAAATGGCGATAACATTTCAGTTTTCCTCATTAGCGCAAAATCAAAGGTATCTCCTAGTAAGGTTGTCTCTCTTGCTCGTCTCGAACTCTGCGCTATTCTTATGTTGGTTCAATTGATTACATCTATAGTCAAAACTTGTCGTCCTCGCATTAATATAGAGAGAATTGTAGCGTTTTCAGACTCAACCGTTGCCCTATGTTGGGCCCACTCTTCACCCCATCGATGGGGCACGTTTGTCGCAAATAGGGTGGCTAAGATTCAAGCTGAATTGTCACCGGAAAATATGTTCCATGTCGCTGGAACAGAAAACCCAGCTGACTGTCTCTCACGTGGTTTGCTTCCCGCGCAAATTTTAAATCATCCGCTTTGGTTTTGTGGCCCTCCCTGGCTGCATACCACTCCTAACGAGTGGCCAAATGCTCCGTTTAACCCCGCTACTGTTTCAGAACCACCCGAGGAGAAGAAACATACGCTTGTAGTATCAGTTCCGCGTGAAGAGTCAGTTGTTTTGTTGTTGTCTAATCGAGTCTCGTCTTGGTCGAGACTATTACGCTGTGTAGTTTACGTCCTAAGATTTTTGAGATTATTACCATCGCGTGGTTCTATAATCGCAGCTGATTTGGATAGAGCTGAATCAGTTGTACTTCGAGAGTTGCAGAAATTTTATTTTTCAAAAGAATTTCGTAGTTTAGAATCACATAAACCTTGTAGTCCCGCACTTCAACATTTGAAACCATTTTTGCAAGACGGACTCATTCGTGTCGGTGGCCGTCTGCGAAATGCTAAGTTAGAGTTTGAACAAATGCATCCAGTAGTTCTACCACGCAGGGATCACGTTTTGGATTTGTTGGTGGACTATCACCATAAGGTGAATTGTCACGCTGGTCCCGATTTATTAATGTCCATTCTTCGACAGAAGTACTGGATACTTTCCGCTCGCAATTTGATACGCGCTAGAGTGCACAGATGTGTGCCCTGCTTTAAGCTCCGCCCGCGTTTCAACGCGCCGGAAATGGCCGACCATCGTTCTTGTCGTGTTGTACAGACGGTGAAACCTTTCATACATACTGGGACGGACTATGCTGGACCGTTTAAAGTCACTATTGCCCGTGGTCGTGGTATACGTTCCACAAAGGCATACATTTGCCTATTCGTTTGTATGACAACTCGTGCGGTTCACATAGAGTTAACCAGTGATTTGAGTACGCAGGGTTTTATGTCTGCATTTAAACGATTTTTATCTCGCCGTGGTCCCGTTAAGCGCTTATACTCTGACAACGGCACAAATTATGTTGGAGCGCGACGCAATATTTCGGAATTACATACATTCTTACGCTCCAAGTACTACCAAAGTGAATTCGCCCATGTCTTAGCTGAGAATCGCATTGATTGGTGTTTTAATACGCCAGCAGCTAGTCATTTTGGTGGCAATTGGGAGGCGAATATTAAAAGCCTTAAGTCGCACCTGTTTCGGGTCATAGGCGAACAGATTCTCTCGTACGAGGAGTTGAGCACTGTACTCGCTCAGGTAGAGGCGTTGATGAATACGCGTCCGTTGTGTCGGACTTTGTCTAGTGATCCATCGGAGCCACTAGCGTTGACGCCGGCTCACTTCTTGACGACGACTCCTCTTAAATATTTGCCCGCTTTAGATGTCGAGACTGACAAACTGCAGCTCCACCCGCGTCACGCTCTGCTAGATAGCTTAGTTCAGTCCTTTTGGAAGCGATGGAGGACAGATTATCTGCATACGCTGCAGTCGCGTCAAAAGTGGAACACTCCTTCAGATCCAGTCACAGTCGGTACTGTGGTGATACTGAAGACTGAGAGTGCGCCTCCTCTGCACTGGCCTCTTGGTGTAGTGGAAGAAGTTTTTCCGGGTTCGAACGGAATAACGCGAGTCGTAAAAGTTAAAACCGCAACTGGATCGTACCTGCGTCCGGTTATTCGCCTCTGCCCTCTGCCTAATCAGTAGTAGTGGCATAGTTAGTTATAAGTTGTTTCGCTACCTAGTATTGATAGTTTAGATTAGTAATAGGGTTTAGTTTCGCTTTTGTTTTTTTTTTCTTTTCTTTGAAGGTAACCCTTCAAACCCGGGGGGAATGGTTGCGCCAATTTGCTATGATCCGCGACTTTGTTTTTTGTAATTTGTTTTTTTGGCCTAGCAATCCTATACCATCCGTTTTCCCTCCACCCGCACGACCGCAAGAAATGATTTGACATTGACGTTTTGTGCATTGTGAATGTGACCGCACCGCTAACCGCGCCCGCTCGAAATTACAAGAAAATTGACTATTTTCGTGATCCAACCATTCAAACTCAACAACAGTGGTGCCGTGTAGTGCAAAACAGGACCTGGCAGTGATTTAAATGTGCGAAGTCGAAAATCGCCGGCGGTGCCACGTGGAACCTTCGAAGTCTAAAGGTCAGTGCTCTTTCCCAATACCTTTATCCCATGCCAGGCATAGTATCTGCATATTGTTAATAAACCTTAGATCGCTTTTTTAAAATCTACAGTCCACAGCTTATTTGCGCAACCAGATATTATTACTAAGATTTGTAACGTCCAATCGATTTTGTATTGTGAAGACAATATATTTAGTTTTATCCTCGTTTAACGTAAGAAAGCTGGATGACAGCCAATGACACACAGCATTAAAACCATCTTGTGCTATATTAAATAGTTCATCAAACGAGTCTGCATAAAAACACAGTGCCGTATCATCTGCATATGCAAAGATATGACAGTTTTGAATTTTATGTAAGCAGAGCTCGTTAATGTAGCAGAGAAAAAGTGTTGGGCCAAGTATACTGCCTTGTGGTACCCCGAAATCAACCGACAATTCGTCACTTATATGTTCTCCAATTTTTACACATTGAGTTCTATTTTTTAGGTAATCTGACAACAACATTAGTGGGATACCTCTAATTCCAAGATCTTCAAGTTTTTGTATAAGGCGGGGCACAGAGACAGTGTCAAATGCCTTTGCAAGGTCAAGAAATATTGTTAAACATTTATTTTTCTTATCTAGTTTATCTCCTATAAGACTGACCAGATCAAGAACTGCATGTGTTGTTGAGCGACCAGATCTAAAACCATATTGAGTATTAGCTAGTAAATTGTATTTTTCTAGGTATTTAATTAATCTATTGTTTATTAAACGCTCGTAAAGTTTCGAAAGTGAGGTTAAAATGGCGATAGGTCTATAATTGCAGACACTGCCTCTATCTCCCGCCTTATATATCGGGTGTACTACAGATCTTTTCAATGCATCTGGAAACACTCCAGAATCAAAACAACGATTTATCAAGTTAGTGAGAATGGGAGTTATTGATTTGGAAATGTATTTTAGAACATAAGCACTAATTTGGTCCCAACCCGGTGAACAGTCACTTTTTAATAAATTAATCTCTCTTTCAACTTCTTCATTATCAGTTGGCAGGAGAGTGAAAGAATTTACAATTGGCTGAGTAACTCTTTGCAGACTTGGAAAACGGGAGGGAATTGCGTCAGATAACCGCTTACCAATAGTAGAAAAATATTCATTAATTTTATTGATTGCGTCTTTAGGAGTTTTATAATTTGGCAGTAATTGTAACGGTAATTGATTTTTATTATTATTGGTATTAGTGATATTTTTAATGGTGGACCATAGCTTTTTTGAATTTTGTTTAGACATTGCCAATTGCTCTCTCTCATATTCTTTTTTAAGTTTTTTAAGTAACTTGTTACAGTGGTTTCTGTATCTTAAGTACGACACTTTCAATATGGCGTCGTTTTCATTTGATTTTAATTTTTTATGCATTCGGTCTCTAGTACGAATGCAACGTAGTAACCCATTAGTCATCCAAGGCTTCAATACTATTTTGTTTCTGGGAATAGATCGTTTGATTGAGTTTTTTGCAATAAGTTGTTGAATAATGTCAATGAAGTTGTACATAGCGGTATTTAAATTTGTATCCTGATAAATAGGGTCAAAATTATACTTATCACAATCAGATATTAATTTTTCTTTGTCGATTTTAAAACTTATTTTTGATTTCAAATGTTTGGTTTTGACTACATCGGTATGTAAACAAAATAATATTGCTTCGTGATCGGTAATACTGGTACCTAAAGAAAATGTGAACGCTTTTTGTTTTGTTTTTAATATTACATGATCTAAGCAAGACTTGCCTCTGGTAGGAGAATTTATAGCTGGAAGAATTCCATGAAAGGTAATGATATCCAAGTACGCAGTAGTGTCGACATTATTATCAATAAGGTCTATGTTAATGTCACCGACTATAATTATATTTTTATACGACGACAGATTCTCCAAAAGGCTGTGTAAAGAGTTTAAAAAAATATTTAATGATCTAAAACTAGGTGGTCTATAAATCGCAATTAATACGGTATCGTTTTTTATTTTAATCGTCAAACAGTTTGCCTCTAAAAATGAAGGCTCTTCCACAGTGCAATCTAAGTCACAGTTAGTGTAAACAATGACACCATCATTTTGATTGTAGTTATCAGTAGTTTTATACGAGTTATATCCTTGAAGTGTAGGTAGATTAACAATACATGATAACCAACACTCGGAAAGGACAATAATATCGCAAGAGGGTTCTAGCCTTTTAAGCAGAACATTTAACTCTTGTAAGTTGCAGTTTAAACTACGGATATTCTGTTGAAGTATCTTTAAGTATTGCGCAGGGTGGTTAAGGTAAGTTGCGCAATCTTCTGGGTCACATGTTATTTTGTTAGTAATATCAAAAGAGTCAACTTCCCTCAATAAATTACTTGTTGTATCGAATGTTGGGAACATAAATTGTTACAAGTGATGATCTTAGTGACGCTTGTGAGATTTGGAAGGTATTTAACATAACGATAATTACATATTTGTCTTGCATAATAACAAGGGTTTTATAATGCATTCCGACCATGTGATGGTGACATGACACTGTGAAAAATATTGAATAAAGTTGTTGTTGTGATATATTCCTTGACATGGTAAGTGATGTTATGTAATTGTGACGAATGTAGCCAGTTTTTTGTAGAACGATATTGTATTTTATAAATGTATAAATGTGTTGTTTTATGTAATATATAGTAAAGTAATTATAATATAACAAAAATAAATAGTTATTATTAATTTGTGTTTTTATAAATATTGTCAGTTGTGGTTTAGTAGTAAACAAAGTGCAAGTATTATATAAAAAAAGAAAATTTATTTTTATGTTGGGTATAGTGTAGTAGTGGTAACAATAAGTTTTTCCCCATAAATCGAAACAATAATCCGAGATAAGCTCAACAAAAATAATAGTAGGGTATAACGAAAACAATATAAATAGTAGTCATTGTGGTTTTAACTTAGTAAGATCTTCTTCATGTGAGATTACTCTGGACGGCTCACCTTCATTCAGTCGTATGTACACTTTTCCGTACGAAGTCCAGCAACTTGCATGCTTATGTTTTTTTACGAATTCACGGGCTAAATAAAATAGACGTCTTCCATAGGTGGTAAGGGACTCTGAGATGAAAATTGGTTTTGGTGCACAGGTTAACTTCAAATGTGTTGAGTTTAGTTTTTCTTTATTATTTTTATCCTTGTTAAATATTTTTGCGGATTTGATTATATTTTCTTTAGTTGCGGATGAAGAAAATTCCACTATTATAGGGGCAGCCCTATTCGGAGATTTTTTAGGCCTATATATATTTCGTATGTTGGCGGCCTGCACATCAACATTCAGAACATTCCCGATGTTTTGTACCATTGTGATTAGTCCTGATTTATTTTCGGTTTCATTTTCTGGTACATTTCTAACCTCCAGGCAAGACGCTTTAGAGTTTCGCTCAAGTTGCTCAATTTTTAGTTCCAGCGACTTAATTTGACTTTTAAAAACAGTATTTTCTGATTTCGTTTGCCGAAGCTGGCACAGAATTTCGTCATATTTATCCGACATGAGTTGAATGGATTGCTTGATATCATTATTTTGATTGATCATCTTCTTCATTTCTTCTTCAAATTTCAATGATTGCGTTTTTTGTTCAAGTTGTAAATCAGCCAAAATGTCTTTTATTTCACTCAAAGCAGCCTCTTCATATTTACGCTTATAATACCTACGTGTGATATTTTTTTGACCCTCACAGTCAGGATCCGAAGCCATACAATCCGATGCTGTATCAGATTCATGCATTAAAGTACTCGGCTTTAGTAATTTTTGAGTAGTATTTTCGGGCGGAGTTCGTTGAGTTGACATAGTGTTAAAAGAGTTTTGCGAGTTTTTATATGATTGAAATAAAATCCAAAATTTCGAAAAGTTAAATTCGAAGTTAGATTTGAACTTGCGACACTCTGTGCACACACGGCGCCTTACGCCGCTGGGCCAAGTTGATACTTAACAGTGAAGTTGAAATTGGTAGGCGCTAACGTCTTGAGCGAGCTTGTAGGTGATTAGCGTTTGAGCAGTTTCTTTTGTTCGCTAATGAGACCAAAGTTCAAAAACGATATTTTTTATTTTAGATTTGGCAGTCCGTTTATATGTTAATTTTGATTTTTAAAGATGATGCACTTTATATTTCACAATATTTTTTTCACAGATTATCACTGGTGCACTGAAGTTTAATATTGTAGGTTTATATTATATTAAAAAGCACTTTTATGACAGATTATGAATTAAAAGTTCGGAGAGTTCAGATAGCACGTCCGTTCACAACAACGTCAAGACGGGGGGGATGAATTAAAAAAAAAAAATACAGATATTTCCGAAAAGTTTCCACTTCTATTAGTTTGTAGGGAATGCCTCTGTATTAATTCATGGTTTGTGCAGTGTCGTCACACCAGATTTTTTAAAAAAGCAGCAATTTCTAAAATCATAAGGGCCCCCAATTTGTTTTTGCCCCAGGGCCCTTGGTCACATAGCTGTCACTGGTAGGGGCGTGGTGGGAACATCTCGCTATCTCTTTTGAGCAGCACGTAACTTATTGATGGTGACGTCATATTTCAGTACATGCATCCATCCTCATACTGTTTTTCGAAAGGTTTCTAATTTGATTAACGAAATTTTGAACAAATTAGGAAATTTCTTTTGCACTTGTAATTTTGATTAAAATTACTTTTTGATACAAGCAATAAAAAATTTAGTCAAGTACCTAATTTTGAATGTAGTAAATAATTCCTGATAGCCCTTTGAACAAGACAATTTCTAATAGAAATCTGTTGAGAGTTCCTGGAATAAAAAAAACGAATTTATATTATACCTGAGGACGATAGCGGCCGTGGGCACCGTTGTTGTCTTGTCCGACAAGATATAAGCCCATTGGGATAGTGCCCTCACACCATTCCAGCACCCCAGATAGCCGAGACATTGGGACCACCTGTTCATATAGTAAATACAAATGTGTAGCAAACATTTAATATTGGGTTATTGGCTCCAATATTGGGTTATTTTGTTAGTTAAAATTAACTCGCACATCTGCTCAAATGGCAAAATGTAAAATAATATATTAAAATATATTTTATTGTATTGAGTTATATAACTGCTGTTAGTGCCTTCACCATAGCCATAGCGGTTATTGACCCTCTTACATTTATTGGTATTCTAATTTAAATAAAGACATTAAGCTTGAAAAATTCAATCGATATCTATCGCGATTTAGGAAACCCACCTTGTAAGTTCTAATTAGCAGTTTGTTCTTATTGGTCACTGGATTTTTCTCCAGCAAGGTATTCACTATACTAAATACTTGCTGCATAACAGCATCTTGTTTCAAATCATCTCCACCCTAGAACAAAAATATTTATCATAATAATAAAATGAGCTCGCCGCGCGAGCATCCGCTGCGGGGAGCCGGCACCGCACCCGTTTTACGCCGTATATTAAGTTTTCTATCCACACTACTACATGCGCACCGTTATGGTAGCCACACATGTTACAGTATACTTGCGCAAGTTAAGACTTGCACAAGTATACTGAAGTTACAAGTATAGTTAGTTAGAACTGTGTTGGAAGATACTTGCGCAAGTTTCTGCACAACATACGTTTCAGTATACTTGTGCAAGTCTTAACTTGCGCAAGTATACTGTAACCTGTGTGGCTACCATTAAAGTTGAATTAGCGACACTGCGTAGGTAATAATCCAGTTTCCGCGGGACCGTCCACGTGAACACACGCGTGCACACGCGCTCTGTCACACGACGGGTGCTCGTCGCGGGCGTCCGTCTTACACAGTTTCAGCCCTTAGGAGGATCGCGTTAGGCGGCTGGACCGAGAGCTTGATTCAGAAAGAGGTGCTTTTGGACACGGCTCGCATTATTAGGAGGTTCATTTCTCTGGAGCCCTGACCGTCGCTAGCTTGGACCTTAGGCTGTTCTCGATTCCGGTGCGATACTATTTTTTACATTTTTTAAAGTACGTTTGTTTAAAATTTTGAAATATAATGTAATAAATAAGGATATTAAATAGTAATATTTACCTTTATTAACAATACGTTGACTTTTCCAGAAGAATCTATGCAGTTTATCTTCTTTGGGCAGGTCACTCCTCCGACCAGTTCGAAGTGCGAATCGAAAGACTGTAGAGCTAATAAATGAAAGTAGTTTTAGGAAAATATGATATAAAAGAGTTAATAGTTGAACCTTATCAGGGCAAAAGCTACTCTCTTGAGCGTGGCCGTGTCTTATGCTCCAATTACTTCTCCATGGAAAACAACCAATTGTAACTCTGCACTAGCTTCCCAAGTGCCCATGTAGGCCTATATGAAATAAAAGATTTTGATTTGATTGATTTCGTTTGATTTGATAACACAAAAAACCACATAAACTAAAAAAAAAAACTCACGGTCGAGGCTGTAACTTTCACTTTAATAATGGCTTTATTATGAGTGAAGAGTGATCAGCCACCATTCTCCGTGGTTGTACTATGTATTTAGATATTATTAAGGAACTAGCTGACTAAACAAACGTTGATTTGCTGTATAAAGTATCAAAGAAAAATTGGGGGGGGCGTTGTCAAAAGAATAAAAAAGCCTACGACCTATCAAATATACACAAAAAGGTCATAATAATTGGTTAAGGGGATTACATCTAGGGCATGCAATATCGGAGGGTTATCAGTTCCGGAACTGGATCCGATACTGGAGAGCTAATTCCGGAATTCCGGAACTGGTTCCGGAATTGGTAATTATTTTTATTTTTTATTTAGAATTGTCTCGTTGTCTCTGTTTGATCCAGCAAAATACAAAAAAAAAAAATGTTTTATATGAAACAAAGCTTAGAGTCAAAAATTACGCATTCCCACTATAATAAAACCGACAAGGTATATGAAACAAAATAAAATTATTAAACAGTAATAAAGACTTAAAAAATTGTCTCGAAACAGTCTCCTTCCTTTATAAAATTATCGTAAATCAGTCTTTTTAATCATTTTAAGTTACAAATTAAACATATTTGGTCATGATTTTTCCTTATTACTCTAATTGATATACTCACTATATTCAAATCAACAACATTTATAAAAAAAAACAAAATAAAGTAATTAAACAGTAAAAAAACCATAAAAATAAGTCTCGAGATAGTATCCTACCTAATTAAAATTAATATAAATCAGTCAAAATCAAAAATTAATAAAATTTGTTTACCATTTACCTTAATTACTCTAAAATATTCTAACAATGATAATATCAATAAAATGTATATAAAACCAAATAATGTAATCAAACAGTAACAAAAATAAAAAATATTCTCGAAACCAGCATAAAATTATTGTAAATCAGTCTTTTAATAATTTTGAGTTACATATTATACATATTTGTTTTTATAAAATCAAATAGAATAAAGAATTAAAAATGTACTAATATGAAAATTATTGATAGTGATTAATTGAGATCAATTAAATTATTTGAAAGAAATATTATTTTTTTGACAAGAACCGTTGTTCTTGGTAATGAGTTCTTAAGAATAATAACGCGTCTAACATTTTATCTGATAAAGAGCTTCGTATTCGGTTACAAAAGTCTCCAGCACACGAAAAAACTCTCACTTTCACACTTGTGGGTAAAACTGATGAAATATACGTATATGCTTCAGTCAAATATACACCTCGGTCTCCTCCGTTATCGTTGTGGAATATTCCACAGACGTTACATTGCGTGCGTTCAGAAAAATATAATAAAATCAAAATATTAAAAAAGAAGACATGAATATCGGAATTCCGGAATTATTCCAGTCAATTCCGGAACTGAAAAAGTAGTCAAATTGATCCGGCATTCTGGAATTCGGTCATTCTCCAATTCGGCGTTCTTTGCCTAATTACCGTGACCTTTTTTATTTTGATGAATAGTGGTTTTCTAGTATTAACTAGAAAACCACTATTCATTGTTACATGCCTCATTAATTATTGAATTCGTATCTTTGATTTGTTTCATATTTTAATGTGTTTAAGTCAAATCAGTGAAAAATAAAAAAAAGGTCACGGTAATTAGGCAAAGAACGCCGAATTGGAGAATGGCCGAATTACGGAATTCCGGAATTGCATGCCCTAATTACATCGCCCAAATCCAAAAAAACACCTAGGTTGATTGAAGTTTCCTTGGTTTAGGCGCATTAGGGCTAATTCTCATTTTGGCAACCGACTCGCTAATGGACTACTTCTCATTATGGCCACTTCTGATTAGGGCGACTTCTCACTTGGGCTACTTCTCACTCGGGCTACTTCTCACTTGGGCTACTTCTCATTAGGGCTATTACTCATTAGGGCTACTTCTCAAAATTTGGAAATGTTTATTGAAATAAGTACATAAATTACTTAGTACCCACATTTTAATCCTAGTCAAGAATGTAACTTTTTATTTTTTAATAATGCATTAATAATGACAATTATTACTCTCGTGTATCTAGAACTAATGAATTATTAAATACAATGATTTCCTGGTGCATATACTTTAGTATCTATAACTTATATTTATTGTGGACGTATAAGATGGATGGCAGTATTGTGCCCTTACTAGAAAATCGGGTAAGAAATAACAGATGGCGCTACGTGTACTACGCACCGTCATATTGATTTGTGTATGTTATAAATAAATAAATATTAATTTCAAACCCGACTAAAGTATACAAGAAGTAATACTTATAATATTGTATACTTATCTATTACATTGGTTCAATTAATGTTGATTCATTCTTAAAATAATGTAATTGATCTCTTATGAATGAATTAACATGTTTATATACATAAAGACAGTACTTATTTCAATAAACATTCCCAAATTTTGAGAAGTAGCCCTAATGAGAAGTAGCCCAAGTGAGAAGTAGCCCAAGTGAGAAGTAGCCCAAGTGAGAAGTAGCCCAAGTGAGAAGTAGCCCAAGTGAGAAGTCGCCCTAATCAGAAGTAGCCAAAATGAGAAGTGGCCATAATGAGAAGTAGTCCATTAGCGAGTCGGTTGCCAAAATGAGAATTAGCCCTAATGCGCCTAAACCGTTTCCTTATGTACGATTACCATATAAAAAATGAAGGGGATACTTAAGGACATTACTAATAAATTGTATTGATTACGTTTCTCAAAAAAATACCCTAATTCTAGAAAAAAAATCTGATAAATAGGCCTTTTTTGAACATTAATTCCATATTTTCTCGAAAACGGCTCTATATTTATACATTGAATTTATACCAAAATATATGTTACGTACGATAAATTGAATAACTTGTATTGATTGTTTTTCGAATTTCATTGAATATCGATAAGTAATCAAGAAAAAACTCGAATCAGTACTAACACCCCGCGCGCAGCACCCCCTGCAATGCCTGTTTAGAGGTCAATTCTTCTCTACTAGTGTAGAGGTAAATTCTTGAGACCTTCAAGAATTTACCTCTACACTAGTTATTGAGCGATGTAATACCCTTAAGCTGTTTCGGTAGAGTTTGATAACATTCTATGACACTGAACTGTGTGGTGAAAATAGTAATTCTTGATATATAAAAATCTGGTGTCACATAACTAATAAGGTACTCGTTATCGCTAACAGAAAATAATAATTTATAAAACCTTCACAAAAAAAATCCCCCCCTCCCCCATTAAAGTCATCCCTTACTGTTTATGCTCGCATAGTTGCAGTCTTTCTTAATCGGCAGAGTGACTGTAGGCACAGGAACTGCTCTTAGGTTTCGAATCTTGTGGATGTTCTCCGCATCAGGTATCTTCTGTTTCCTAATGTTCTTAGTCGCGGCCGGCGGCTCGAAGTTAGCGAAACTTATGATGGCTGAAAAATGTTATTTTTCTTTTTAAGTTGCTTCAAGAAAAATGCCCTAGTAACTACCAATTTATGGCATTAAACGTTTAACAAAAACCTGGTGGAGTACAATGTAGTGCGGTTTTTCCTCAAAAAACAAATTAAACATTACTTTAATTAATATAATGCCTAAAGTGATCAGGGGCAGGTTATTTTTTGACGATTGACATTTTTTTAAATTTTATAATTGTAGATATTAATATAAATTAGCTAAATGTAGTGATTGACTAAATAAAATAATTATCGATTTTTTTCCATTTTTATAATGATATGCCTAAAATAAATAATCCTAAACTTGCAACTCCATCCTTTTTATTGTACTAAATTAATGGAATAATAATTTTCTTTCAATTGATATAAACTACTGCTTGACTGCTATTCCAATGTTGGTAAGCAGTGATGAAATCTTTGATGATGAAGCACACTAGTTTATAAAGAGCCTTTTCCCTCTAGCCTTGAAGAAACGAGGTATAAACAAGCAGCCAGTGAAATCCTTGTTGCCCAGATATCCAAAGCTGAACTTACCATCACACATCTTCTCCATTTGCGTAATAATAGCAGTAAGTAGTTCGCTATGTCCGCGCAGTTGCGTCACAAGCGCGTGCGCAGCCACGACGCGCGGCTGCAGGTGGCGCGCGCGGCCGCCTCCTGCAGGCGCGCGCCCGCTCGCTCCGCTGCGCCCGCTTGCGTTCAATATCACGCTGTCTTTGTCCGAGTTCTTCAGTCCGAACAGGATTGGTAGAGTGTGATGGGGATGGTCGATTGCACACCGTTCTGAGGATTTTTTAAATATTTTCTTATTAGCTGCACGTTTTATAATTTTGTACTATAACCTATTTAAAGTCTACTTTTTATAAGTACCACTCCCAAAATACTAATCATAAGTAAAGATTTCAGCCAGAATTAAGTACAAATACAACAAAAATAAATAAGTACATAAAATATTTACTTATTATTTTCTTTAAATTTTTAATAAACGCCGTATCTTCATCGGTTAGTCGCGGTGCCAGCTGAGGCAACACTGTCACGAACTTCCAAGAAGGTATCATACTGAGCAGTTCTTCAAAGGATTCCTCTCCGTCATTGAACTCGAACTCTTGGTTAACTAGCCACAAAGATATCACTCGGAAAACTGACAAGTTGTTCTCGTCGCACTGTTTTAATGATAGTAAATAATATCTGTGAATGAAAACATTTAACAATTGAGCTATTTGAATAAATCTATAATAGGTATAAATTATAATTATTGATATATGCAATATAAGAATATGTCATGTGATTTCATTGTTATGTCATTGTTATAAAGTATAAATTGGCTTTCGTCGTGAAATGCAGCATCTAAAGAATAATCACCATGTCTAATGATTGTCTCATACCTCATAGCTAAGTGTAAAAAGTTGTTTTTCTCCACTTGTGAATGGGCAATTTCAGCTTCATCAAGCTCTTTAAATTTTCTATTTGTAGCTAAGGCTTTTCTCTCCTCTCTGAAATTAATTATATTCTTTTTTAACACTGATGAAAAAAAAAACAACATACGCATATATTTTACTAGCGATCTGCCCCAGCTTCATTTTTTTTCTTCCAGATTCGACTTGCTTAACAAATCTTTGAACTTTTCGGCTTATCTCTTCATCGATTTTCGATTAGCTCTACATGCAGAAAATTTCAAAACGCAAAAAAACGCGTGCCGCGTGATTATCGCCCGCATTACAATAAATACTTGAATGAAAAGGACATTTGCGGATGTTACGCATGCGGAGCAAATCTGTATACGTGATGAAATAAGCACGATATTAAAAACACCCTAACAAACATGTGTAATATTATACACTTAAACCTTCCTCATGAATCACTATCACTGTGTCTATCTATTGGACAAAACCGCATAAAAAGCCATTCAATAGTTTTTCTATTTGGCTTTCAGATCAATTCTTTCAAATATTACTTTAACAAACAAAAACAATAAATATTGCCTCTTTGTTATATCAGTTTAGAGATAATGCGTCTTTCGTCTATCAAGCGCCACTGCTGAGCGGGTTTCTAGTTTAATTCTCAGGTCGGGCAGTGTCCCTGGTTTTTCCGATTAGAATTATTCTGTAGCTAGCCAAAGTTTGGAAGTTAGTGGTGTGATATCCCCGTACCACAAAAAGCACGTAAATCCATTAGACCTGCGTCTGATCTCTTCCTAATCATGTGCAATTGCCCTCCCAGGGGATTATGTAGTAAAAGGAGTGCACCTGTGTTTGCGCACATGCTTGAGTACTATAATACCTCTACGTACCTGGCTAATCTCCCTTGGGATTGGCCACCATGATCAAAACTCGATCGAGATGCTTATTATTGTTTTATTAGATAATAAAGAACTTACTTTGTCAATGACATGGTAGACTTGTTGCCAAGTGAGGAGGCAGTCCCTTTCATATTTTCTAAACACTTGACTCTGTTTTCGTACACCGATGAATTCATATAAGTCACTACCTGCAAATAAAATATTGGATAAGTGGACCTCCATAAACGAATCGCAAAATTTAAGTGGTAGTGGGCAGGGCACATTGCTCGTAGAACAGTTGGTCGAAAGGTTCTGGAGTGGCGACCTCGCACTGGAAGATGGAGTGTTGTACGCCTCCCATAAGGTGGACCGATGACCTGATGAGGTCAATTAAAAAAATCGATCTTTATGGATGAGGTCGGCCTGGATAGATGATCATCCATTACATATAAAGACTCCTTCTTGCATCGGAATGCACGTTAAGCCTTTGGTCTCAGCTTTGATTTGTAGATCTTTGACATTCGTATCGGATAGTCAGAGATCCCTAATACTGACCACCAGTTCTGCTAAAGGATTTTGTATTATTGGGAATTCAAATAAACAGTCGCTCCCAATAAAATAATAACATTCGGCTACAGCTTGGTAGATTGGAAGTCGCGCTTTCTGATTATGAAAAAACGGTACATTTTAAGGTTGTATCTTTAAAAAGCATGTTTCGCCATAAACTGGCATACACGTATTTGAACAAAAAATGTGTGAGATTTCAGTCGACATACCTGCTTATACTCTGCATCGGCAAACTTCGCGATATCATGGTAGATTTTCAGTCTAACATCCATATTCTCAGTTCCCAGTACGGCAAGACTTTTTTGTAAATATTTACTTATAATTTCACGGGGATTATCGCGTTTCGAGTCAGCCATCCAGAGAGCATATCGTCTAAAAACAACAAAGATTCAAGTATTGATAAAATCATACATTTTCAAACAATCTAAAATATAAAATCAGAATCTTAGATAAAAGTTAACTAGACAACTGGTCACTCGAATATGAACTCAAATTTCATGAACCTAAAGTATAAAAAAGTTGTGTAGGGTTTTTTATGGTTGCAATCATTCAATGTCTTCCCCGGTCTGGGTAAAACGGGAGAGTGCCAGACTTTAACTCATTATAACACCTGTGTCCTCCAGTTGACCATTGCATTCTAGGCCTGAGGGTTTCATTTTCAGAAAACCCCCGCGGTCCCAGCGGGCATCGGCCCTGCAGGGCCCCTACGGTATGCTGACATCTCTTTGAGGAGCGCGTGGATCAAATAGTGTAGGTTAAGTGGCAATACAATATGAATAAATGAATTCATGTATAATATTTTTACCGTAATGAACTGGCTGCAAGTTTCGCGTCTAGCGTCTGATTGGTCACAATGTTCCGCAACAAAGACAGCGCTATTTCCTTGTGTCCTTTAGCCCATGCTATCTCGCTCTCAACCATAGTCACATCTTCGGATTGCGTAGATTTTTTTGCTACAGCTAATAAGCGCTGAGCCATCTGTACTCTACGGTTATTTAACGCCATTTCTATAGAAACGGAAAAAATACAGTTCGGCGCGTTTTAATAAATATCGATTTCAGATACAGCAGACTGGACCAAGAGTTCAAAACAGCGAATCGGAAAACTGAGTGGAGGTAAATATATAACTGGACTGTTCATGACAGTCTTAAGTATGAATTAATCGGATGGCAAAATAATGATTTCATTTATGGTTATAAACTTACTAGCATATTTTATCTGCAAAGACACAATTTCGTTTAACATATTGCTATGGGATTTCGCAGCATGCTCAAGTATGAGCACCCTCTGAGATGACAATGCCTCAATATGCTTGAAGTCTATAAACTCGGGCAGATTTTCAATGTCCCACCTCTGAAGCAGGTCTGACATTTGACAACGATCGGTTCTCACTGAGAAATAATCTTCTATGTCGTTAAATATATGAAGCTTCTCTAAAACTTTGTATATGTTCTGACAGTTCACCATATTTAGATTGTGGCATAATCTTGACACGGCAAGCTTCGCCTTATTCAGAGGTACTAGCAGTTTATTTTCATACTCTGGCGTAGTTTGGATGTTTAAACAACTTTTCAAACAAGAATATTGGAATGCTTTAACTACTGAGTTTTGGTTGCAATTTGTTAGTTTTTGCTTTTCTTCAAGTTCACGTGTTTCCACGAAAACGCTCCAGTCACCTGAAATATTGGTAAAGCGTTACGATCACTGTTGTTTTTCGTATACATAATAAATCATTAGAGGTAAAAATAGATACTATTATGACTGTAACCAAATAAAGTGTATGAAACACTGACCCAAGAACGCCAAACACTCATATTTGTAGTCATTC
Organism: Leucania comma; assembly: GCA_958295575.1. NCBI lineage: Eukaryota > Metazoa > Arthropoda > Insecta > Lepidoptera > Noctuidae > Leucania > Leucania comma. The sequence continues at coordinate 14,692,625 of OY282468.1, forward strand.
AGTTGGTCATTCTCCGGCAATGACTTAATATACTGCAGTGCTAAGTGATGCATGCCAGACTTGTGCAGAGACCTGACGACGCCGTAGTGCAGCTCCTGGTCAGGCTGGCCACCGCACGACAGCGCTATGTCGTGTAACAGAAGCGCGTCGGTGAACTGCCCAGTGTTTATCAAGTGTTTACGCTTTTCATTCTCCATCGTCAAGTGCTCGGTGCCACAGCCTTCGATGGCATCTATTTCTCCGATGGACACGTAACACTGTTAAAAGTAATAGAAAGCTGCAAATTAGATGGGAAAAAATCACCACACATTGGTGAGAAAACCTATTGAAAATCTGGACCGGCCGATTGTTATATAAGACCAGTGTTAAATTTTCCATTGTTTCGCTCTAATTTTCTGCAATGTGTATAAAAAATAGGATAGGTAAGTACATCAAGCATTCATATTTGAAGTTTTTATCATTCCTCTCTACATTTGTATGCAAAACTTACCGTTCTAAAAATTCTTTGTAGATTCTCTCCACCAGGTAAGCTTGAGGTGGCTTCTGGTGAATTTGGCGAAATGCCGCCATTTTGGAACAGTGCCCATAACTCGCCGTAGTACACGGCTGCCCAGTTCTGGTCCACCACAGTCGCCGCCCACGCCACCTTGTCGTAGTCAAGCTCAAGATAATTCAATGTTTTCAGCGCGTTACCTGGTCTAAAATTTAAAATAAAATAAAAATTCCGAGTGGTCTAAAGTAAATATTGTTAATACGAGTAATTTAATTAAACTTGATAAATGATTTTATTTATTCGAGCTACTAATGAGTACTAAAGTTAAGCACTAAGTACTAAGGTAAGCAACTTATTTCTTGTATGATGGTGTGTATGTCATGTTCATAATACTTGCCTCATCTTATAATAGTTTCTTTGTATACGAACAAAATCTACAATATTAAGCATATATTGAATGATCGTCTTGTAGCCATGGGTCACAGTCCCACCTGTTCTGCAATTAAAGTTACTGTCTCCACTATTTTCCAATTTGTCGTCGAAGCTTTGTTCCCAAACGTTATTAAAGAATTTGTTGATATGTCCACTGATTGCTTTGACGTGTCTCTCTGTTAGACTATGTAGTAATAATCCAACAAGGGCTGGTAGTATCTGGCCGCAAACTTGAGACTGAAAATATCAGAAAATTCTTTTAAATTGAATTTTAAGAATCTATGGAGCCGCCGTTGCGATTCTCTAAGGGAACTGTTTAAAGAAATTAACATCATGACGGTGCCTTGTCAATATATCTATGAAAACATCATGTACGTTAGAAAGAATCTTCACCTTTTTAGTAAAAGAGGCGATAGGCATAATTATGTTACAAGGAATAGGGACCTTTTAGTTCAACCAGGGTTCAGACTGGCTAAAGTAGCGTCTTCTTTCATGGGGTACTGTTTAAAATGTTACAATAAAATACCTCCTCACATATTAGAACTCAATGAAACAAAATTTAAATCTTGTATTAAACGCACACTATGTACACGGGCATATTATAGCTTGGAGGATTATATTCAAGATAAAAATGCTTGAGTTAATGCTGGTCCAGCTCCACTACCAGCAGGGCGTACAAATTGATTAGTTTGGAAATTACTTTTTTATCTTTTTATTTAATATTAAATTATTATTGTATAATGTAGAAGCATTTATTTTCCAAGTTTGTAAATGTGAGTACCATGGAACAATTTACGGTTTTTGGATATTGGACTTGTTTGACATAAATGAGCATGGTGGTTGAGAGTTTGTCATGCTCACTCAAATGTCTCACTGATGGTGGCGCGTGTGTTGGATCATTCGGTTCAAAATGGTTGAGCTGAGTGGTGCTGATATACGCGTCATGTCCGTGAACGGGCGCTGTCATTTGAGACTGGTCATCTCTTAGCTGCCAGTGGTTTATTTTAATATCTTTATTTAGAATGCCTTTTTTTCCGTCTTTACTTTATTTTATTGACATTGAAACATGTAACAGAGATATTTGTTATACATAAAATGATTGAAAAGAGTGTCCATGGAGTTTCTTGCACATTCTTCTCCATAGAGATCTACGCTTTGGAATGTACAATTAGCATAATTTTTTTCTGACAGACTGACACCTTGACCTTTCAAAAGTGGTTTATTTGAAATAAATGCTTTTGAATCTTTGAATCGCCGCGTCAACGCCTCAACTCGAGCCGTTCGAGAACTTGCAGTACCCACGCTTACGTTACCCCCCCCCCCCCCCTACGAAATCCTACATCGCGCAATTAGAGTTCTCCGCGCGATTTGTGTATATACCTATAACAGTTCGAAATCATCTATCGGGCACTTGCCCACAGCAGACGTAACACCCGTCTGATCGGAGGATCCTCCCTTTTCAATTGCGGTTTGCGAGACTTTACACTCTATTCCATATACAACTGGTGACCTTCGACAATGAACGTCAGCTCAGCTTTCGTGCAGCTACTACTTCGTGACATCATCAACACTTCCTCAAGCTTTCGAGCATCAAGCCATACAGCCAGCACCTACGGCTTACGAACGCGAAGCACTGCGGCTTTTTTGTTAGTTAGTTGTACATGTGAAGCGAAAGAGCCGCCATTACCTTACCGGAAAAAAGGTGAATATGTTAGGAAGATAAAAAGTAATCAACTTACCTTCAACGCGCAAACTTTTCTCAAATTAGTCACATAGTTAGTTGATGAGTGAACGAATGTCAGAAGAGTACATGTGACCTCTTTCAGCCAATCAGCATTATCTTTTGTGAGTAAAACATTTACGAATATTCCTTCAGGGCAGATATTGCAATACTCTTCAAACGTCATGCTATCAGTAAGGGTATCAGTATTCATTGAAGTTGAAGAAGAAAATGGTTTTAAAATTTCTTTGTCTACTACCTCCAAATCTGAAATATTTTTTATGTAACTATATGGAATATTTGATGATTTTTAATTTTTTTTAAATCATAGTCGTTATAATGCAAAATCATACCTGGAATAGCATCAATATCAAGGAACTTCAGCAGATCATTCATAGTTTCAGCGATTTCATCTGTCACACTGGGATCTTCATCAAAGAACACATCCAGAAGAGACTTTCCAACAACTTGCATGAAGTACCGTGTCGGGTTGATGGTCCTTACAGTTTCTGTATCAGCAGGTGGAACTGTGACCAATGTCTTTAAATCGTAAGAACTGATCTCCGATAAACAGTTGCATGCTTCTACGATGGTCTAAAAATAATAAAGTAAATGTAATTATAAGAAATACTAAAATGTTTCACAGCACTAATACTACCCCGAAAGTTCGTGGTCGTTCACTTATCACTCTTCTGTCCTTAGCAATAAGAATGAAATGTGACCGTCCGGGAACTTCGATTTTATGGTATACATACCTTATCATCATATGATGATTTTAGTATATTACAAAGTGACTGCACGGTCTGATGTCTGATACTCGTGCCACAATCCTCAGATAATGTTTTAGAATCCAAATCGCAATACAAATTGCGAATATGATCTTTATTACTACTTAAAAACTGGCGAATATTCAATAATGTCTCATGACTAGAAAAAAAAGTGGTTTATTAGCATAAATAGGCCTTAATTTCAATTATATTATGAACTAACTGTTAGTACATACCTAGGACGATTCAAACTTAATTTATGAGTTTTTAATTTTTCTTTGAAGACACTTAAGTTGGAGCAGTGCATATTATCACCGCTTTGCGACATAGAATTTATGAAATCCACAACATCTTCACTTTCTCTCAAGTAATCTTTCATATTCTCAACTAAATCATTTAAAAATACAGTACACTCTCGTTCGAAGCTCGACTCTTTCTTGATAATCAGGACAGGCACTAACTCTAGCAGTGACTTTCGCATAAGTCTAGCCGTTTCTGGCAACAAATGATCCAAGACCAGCTTCAAGCCATCAATGTATGCTTTAATTTCCTTTTTATCACAACAGTTTTTGATAACTTGAATAAAACTGTTACAAACAAAATTGCACATGAATGCGTCAGAAGGATGACCCAAAGGTATATTTCTTATGAATGTAACATAACCATGAAGGGCCAGTACTTTCAGTTCAAATATATTTTCTTGAGTAACAGTTTTCCAGAGTTCAAACAAAATTTTGAATAATGTCACAGTTTGGTTTATACATAGATACTGAAGTACGCATCCATCCGTGACGTCCTAAAAAAAGAGTATAAAGGCGTTTAGATTACGATAACAACTAAATTGACACAATATTTAAATCACCATAATATAATTTAAGAAAAACCACAAAATTTTCCATCAGGGCAAGAAAAATTACAAAAATTGTAAAGGTATTAAATAATACACTCACTTTAAAATATTCTAGAATGGCACATAAAATCCTCTTTGGATAATAATAATCTTGATTCCGTTGCGGCAATTTAACTTGAAACAATTGGTCTGCATCTTCCCGGTCGTTCATAAGTTTAACTGTCAGTAACAGTAGCTCACCAATATTCTCCACAAACAGATTATTCCAATTTTCATTATCTAACATCTCAGTAGTGAGTTCAAGCATTTTAGTAGCATTTTTCATTGATTTCCGGAATGCCTCTCGTTTATTGATTTCATGATAGATAATATTGTACTTTGCGCTGACTATATAAGGCAAACATAAGGCCATGATATTAGGAAAACACATCTGAAAAATAAATATAACAAAGAAAGAAGTTTCATGATGTTACTAAGGCATATTTAACGAAATACCAACACTAATAAATCAAAACGATCTCACATTTTTGAAATCAATCGATAAATTGCTGAGTAGCTTGTTTTTAAACGGATTTTTATTTATTGTTAGTATTTTTATTTATTACATCACAATGATAAAAGGCCGTATGACGTCACACCTTAAAGTTCCGTAACTTTTTGTTTTGTTAAAATATTTGAATGATTCTTTCATATTTTTTTTGCATTTTACATACATTTTTCATGATTATAATAATTATATATAAAACCTATAAATAATGTTTTAGTAGCACGAAATTAGTAATCAAGAAATGATGAAATTCAAGAAGTTTATATCAGTATAAACTCAACATACCTCAAGTATTTTTTCGATTGATTTCTTGTGTTTATTTGCAACTTGCTTCAAAAAACCGCTGTTATGCACATTTCCTTCTTGTCGCCACAATATTTCTCCTGCAATTAACCACTTCATGTGTTTCTCTACAAATCTGTCTATGGTATCAAATCCAAATAGGTCGAGCGGTAGATCCCCCACTTCATGATTTTTAGCAAACCAAAAATGTAATATTGATAGAATATTATTATTCAAATATGTCTTGAGATCTTTAATGCCAACAGAATTGATAATCAGGTTTAAAACTTTCATAACTATGCGGTTATCCAATGATTTCAATTTATGCAAATGAATGACTTGTAGTATGATGTTGAGTAGATATGATTTTTTCGTTTGCGCGAGTGCAACAAAAGCATGTAGCACAGTGAATGTCCTGTTGGCAGACTCGTCTTTTAGTATGAATTCTTTATCGTTTGTTACCTAAAAAGAAGAAAAAAAGTGTAAATCGCATTCTATCCTCACCGGATTCATACTATATTTCAAACTGAAAATCACAATCCCGCAACTCTTGCCAGGTCATCGGTCCACCGGTCCACCTTATAGGAGGCCTTCCTACACTGCGTCTTCAGTTTTGATATAAAAAGGCCAATCACGGCATCCAAACAAAACAACAATAAACATACATTGAACATATGTTTATTTTAAAAACCAAAATTAGGACTTACATCAATTAGAAATACGTCCAGCAATTTCATCGAAAATGTCTCAATGTCGTCTTCTGAATAATTGTTAACCAACTTCATCAAATAACAGCAATGAAGACGAATGCTGTGGACATTGCCCTTCACTTTCTTCATAAATGCATCTTCAAAGGCTTCCACAATATTCATGTTTTGGTTCCGATTCATTAAAATAATCTTAGTGACACATTCATAAATCACAGATGCTACTTTCGGCGGGTAATACATGTCCTCGCAGAGTTGCAAATAACTCTTGATCATTATGAAACAATTCTGCTTCATATCACTGTCATCCTTACATAGAGGTTCCATTATTTTTAAAAGTATTTTCAGTATCTCAAAAGAAACTTTGGAATTTTTATACAATTTCCGGCACATGCACTGTAGTAGTGTGAAAATCAAACCTGCAAATAATAGTTTATTATAGATAGATGGATAGAGCCTGGTCAACATGTCAGTTATCAATTTAAATATAGAATTATTATTATTACCTAAAGGTGGGTCATCTACATTTGGATCTATCAGTAGCTCTATGCATTGAAAAACGCACTGAGTATCGGAAGTAAAACTATAGATACCATCATCTAAAATTAATTTCAGTATTTCTTCTCGGTACTCTGCTGGCTTTCTGCAGTATGCAGCAAGAACCAAGAAACAATTGTGTTTCAAGGTATCAATACTCGTGTCGTCTTCGTCTCCTTCGATGATCACATCGAAATCTTCCGATTGAACTTCAGTGTTCAATATATTATTAATAGCATGAAAGAAATCAGCGTCCATACCAGCCCGTAAAATGTGCGAGAGAAATAGATGAAATTCGGTTACCAAAAGTGATCTAACTAGTTGAAGAGTGTGAATTTTAGCAGGTATTTCATTGTTTCTCTCTAACAAACGAGTCAATGCTGTCCACATACTTATCAGCATTGTCTTCAATAAAATACATATCTCCATGTTCTCAATTTCTTCTTGAGTTTTCACATGATATTTTACAAGTTTTTCAAAATATGATAAAGCAACAGTAATCAATTTAATACACTCAGTTAATTCTGCGGTTTTTTGAAATGGTTTTAAATTATTTGCAACTAAATTATTTTTGAAGTATTCCTGCACTCGGCCATCCATTTCAGAAATAGCTCCCACGTGTTCATAGACAGCTTCATGTGCTGTTGACTTTATTGAATTGTGTATTTCAAATTCACTGAATAATATACACTTTTCGATTGAATTATGTAATATGTCACGTAAGCTGTCGAATTCCGCTTCAGGAGCAACAATAGAATGGACAACAATGTTTTCATTAGAGATTATCCTAAATAACAATTCAGATACTTCAGTTACGTATAAAGGTTCAGCATCATTTGACGTAAGCCATGCCAAGCATTTGATTCTGAAGTCATCAAAGGTGCATTTGCTGTAGAATTTATGAAAGATATCACTTAGAGTTTGAACACTATTGTCCGTGACTGGCATAACTTTCTCGAGGTACAGTTTTATGAGATGAAGTACATGTGGGTACTCCAAAACACCGAATTTTAACAACTTTTGCAGAATAGTATGTATTGCTTTGTGCGACGCATTTGAAGATGTGCAATTTCTGAAACCCAGTTAAATAATTATTACCTTTTTCCCAATATTCAAATAATAGTGATTTCACTATGATCTTACCTAACACATGAATTCCACAATGAAACTGATGTGTTTTTAAATTCGTCATTTTTGCTCATTAAAATCTGCGAGTTTTCCAGTATCAAACAAACAAGCTGCTCAAAAATAATCCATTCAACATTGGTACTGTTATTTGTAAGTATAATTTGAAGACTATTCAGTAATGATAGATAATCATCAGGTGATATGCTGGCAGCATACTTTTCTACATAAACGTGTATAATTCCCAACCTAAAATTAGATTAATATCAAATAAATGATAGTAGCGGAGCCAAGGATGTTAAATTTGCAGTTACTAAAGCGTCATCGGGACCTATTGGATTGTAAAGATTAGGTTCTAAAATAAAAAAGTCTATGATAATTTTCCGTTTTAGAGGGGGGGTGAGCAGGTAAAAATTTTCAAAAATGTAAAAAAAAAAAAACAGTCACATGCAAATACTCGAGCGCGTCTGACATAGTGTAAACGCGCTTTGTTTTTCTGATAACCTATAGATATTAATCTGACTATTAACAAGTGCGGCCACACTGGCCGTAAAAAGGGGGAAAATATTAAAAAAAAAGTTTTTCGAGCGTGTCAGATATTCAGAATGAATGTTGAACTCAAAAAAGTGTCCTATTTAAATGACAGACGATTTGGACGTAACCAAAAGTCATGATTGATTTCTTAAAATGTAAAAAAAAAAATGTAAAAATCTGACGTCAGATTTTTATACTGAGGGCTCAACTTGATGTCTTTGTCGTCTTAAATGATAATCTGACAATTATATGGAGAGGTATTATTAATCTGACAGTTTGGAAAAAAAATAATATTAAAATAACCAAGCGACGTTTCGAAAATGTAAAAGGTACATTATAGTATGGTCATTAAAGATCAATATGAAACGAAGTTTATGAAAAAATTCAACAGTTTACTATCAAAAATCAACTAAATTATAATATTTTGGTCGCCAGAGACGACCCATATTTTCCAAGGGACGGTGAGAGTGAGAAAGGACAGATGGAAAGATCTTATCTCTTTTTTTATCGCTCACTCTAGGCGCGGAGTGGGGAATATACAGTTCTCAGAATCTGTACGCTTCCTCCTCTATCGATGGTTTTGGCTACATTGCCCCATGAAAACCGTCAGATTATGTTTATGATTATGTTTTTCGTAATCCTGATAGGATTTCCTTCAAAATAAAAAAAAATCCGATCTCACTCGAGTACTTCGAGGACACTTTTTTTTACAACTTTGTGACCCGCCCATTTCCTTAAGCCACGATCAAATTGTCAGATTTATTGAAATATACACTTTTCTGCATGGTCTCAACTTACCTTGTCTTAATCTCAAAATAATTTTGGTTATTTGTATGTATTTGACTATTTGTTTTGTTTGATTACCATTAAGTTGCACCTACTATGTTATGAAAATGCCTATGGTATTAAGTCCGCCTTTGAACACTAGTACATAAAGCTTTAATAAAAAAATAAAATAATCTGACGCGCTCGACTTTTCCAAGGATCGTTTTTTTTTTTACTAATCTGACGGGCTGCCCTCAACGCACGCTACTATATTAAGTGTTCATATGTGGTAGGGGTACATAACAGGGTGCAATGTTTCTCCCCATATGAATTTCTGACGCGCTCGAGTAACGCGCAAAATTCCCACCTCCTGGTCGCCCTTACGATGATGTTGAAAGTTGTTTAAACAGAGAAGTATAAATTCTTAAAAAGTTCTTATTTCGAAAACTGCAGTAATATAATATTTAAAACCAAACTCTACCCCACCCTGCCCTTCCTAAATTAGGTTTTCTGTAAAAAATCGCTTTAGTGTCTATCCCCACACATCCGTGCCGGGCCAGTGACGGGGCAGGAACGTGCCCGCGCCGACACCGAGCTTCCGCGTCCGCGCCCCGCCAGTGGTTTCCTGTTCACACACGTCAGTGCCGTGGACGGGCCGACGTCGTCCCTTACTTCATTCTGTTTCCTTGTTCGAGTCTAAGTAGCCTAAGTGTTGTGTAGTGAAATAGATTACGAATTTAAAAAGTTTAAATAAAAGTTTTGACACACCTTCGCAGTTTAATTTTCGTCCGATCTCATCCCATATTTGGTTTTTATACTTGCAACCCATATGTTTCGGGTTACACAAGTGGTACAATACGCTATAATAGCGTCTCTATTAATGACTCATCATCCATTTTTACTGTCAATAAAGTCAAAAAACTGCAAGGAAAAATTATTAACACGGGTACGGCACGGCGTGCAATCGGAAGGCTCGGACACGTTGCTGTGTCGGCGCTGAAACTGACGCCTCGTTGACGGCTCGGCGTCGGATGTGTGTGATCGAGGTCATAGAAAATGTATGTACCGATATTTTTTAGACTCTTGTCGACACACGTTGCCCCGTCACGGACGTGTGGGGATAGACCTTTAAGCGCTAAGACTGCCCATTGTGACACCCTACACCATATTAATTTTAAGTTCCAATTGTAATTTTATTTTTGGTTTACAATAAAGATTATAGCTATGTATCTCCATTAGTTACAAAATCAATAATAATATCAATCAGTCACAGTACACTTTACTAACCATGGTATATGGTTTTGCTGCAAGTCGTTGACAAGGTCAGCAAATGTTATGTTCTTGTTGATGCTCAATTTCAATCTTTTTGATACATTCTCAGCACCACTTCTTTCGGACAATTTAAATATCTGTAATTAAAGTAATAAATGCTAATAAAATAATGTTCCACTTGAAAAGCTGGTACAGACCTGATAAAGCACAATAGAGCAACATAAAAAAAGTATAAATATCTACATTTTACTTATTCTTCTATATTGTATTTTACCTAGTCAGGTCACAAATTTTGTAAAAAACTTAATTTAATTAATAATATTTTTTTAAGATTATTTAAAAACATTAAATGAAAGGTTTTAATTATACAATACAATTTTATTTACATATTGTATTGTATATATTCACACTGAGGTTCACAGTAAGGCCCGTATTACAGAACCTTACTCAAGTACTACTTAAACTGCGTTCAACCGATTACTGCTTGAGCGAAGAATCTCGACTTAAGCGTTCAGTTTATTTTAGAACTATCCTCAAACTCAAATCAAACTAAACTACGCTTGAGTACAGATTTTGATCTCTGATTACGTGAGTAAGCTATCATTGTGGTAACCCTGAATAATAGTTTGTTTTCTATTGCAAATCTTCTTTTTTTCGCACGATTAAGTTTGCTGCTATATACTGCAAAAAAATTAGAATGTGTTGAATGAAGAGTGCGGGTGATTCTAATGAAACTCAAAAAAGATAGAAATGAAAATAAGAAGGTCTCAGTTACCAAGTCAAAAAATAAACACGTAAACACACAAGAATTTGCAATTCTGGGGCTATCGGATGCCCACAGTTATGTGGTTTTCTTAAATCGTGGTCAATCATCAGTAAAATTTAATGTTTCACGAAACCTGTAGGTACTTCTTAAAATTTTCAAAATTATAAGGGTCCTGCGTATCTCGTAAATATCTCAGAGGAACATTTAAGTTAAACGTTTGATTTGTATTATCTACGAGTACTTCTGCAAATATATATCCATTTTGATTAGGTAGGTACTCGATTCACTCCAAATCCACAAAAAATTTCATGAAAATCTATGCTCAAGCGTGGTCTCGACTACACTTGCGAAAACAAAGAACAAATCTCGCCTCAAGCAGTGATTCTGAGCTGATTGTGATTTTAAAATAAGGACACATTGAGTGGAGTCAAGCCTCAAGCACTGTTTTATAATACGTAAAAAATGTCATTTTAAAGTGACATTGCTCAGGTGATTATTGATTGTAGTTTCTCTGCTCAAGTTAAGTTCTAAAATTAAAACTCCAACTGAGACTAGTTTTAAGTAATGCTTGAGTCTTGATTGTAGTTCTGTAATACGGGCCTAAGTGTTTGTTTACGGAGACGCGGCGCGTTGGGCGTTCGTCATACATTGCAGCAGCGGGCCGCGTCATCGCACGCGCAAACACAAACATATGGAAATGTACGACGACCACCCAACACGCCGCGCAACGAGTCGTGTCCCCCGCAAACAAGCCCTAAGCCTACTTGTACCCAGTGACTGACTAGACGTTTTGTTTAATTAAGTAAAATTTTAATCATGAAAGTGTTACCAATGTGAGTGTGAACGAAACATTCGAAATTAATGTTTTTAAACATAAGGTGACAAAAGATGGGATCCTAATTTCAATAACATATTTAAATATTTTATATATAAAGCCGTTTTTTGTGCATGTGGTGTTAACCTTGAATTACACTAGTTTACAAAAAAAAACTTTTTGTCGAACGCAAAGATTACATTAATTGTTTTTGATACATTACTACCCTACATAAATAAATTTAGTATTCATAAATTTCTATCACGTCAAACTTTTTAGTTAAACATTAAAACATTTTACGACTACCCGCGCATAAGTTGGATTGTGTAAAAAGTGAAATAATTTGTTAAAAAGTGTCTTAATAATAATTTTGTGTTCTAAAATGTCATCGAGGGTTTGTAAAACTAATCCAGACCATTTTTGTTACATTTGTGGCAAGATTGTGTTGTCAAAAGACAGAAGAAACATCACGGACTCAGTGAAAAGAGCTTATTTTCATTATTTTGGTTTTTCGATTGGAAACCTGGACAAACCATGGGTCCCTCATGTAGTTTGTGTGAGCTGTCAAAGCATTTTAACCAACTGGGAAGCAGGCAAAAATAAATATTTGCAGTTTGGAGTACCAATGATGTGGAGAATGCCAACAAATCACCATACAGATTGCTATTTTTGTTTAACAAAATCATTTGGTTTCAACCGCAAAAACAAAAGTAAGGTTCGATATCCTGAAGTTTCTTCTGTGACAATGCCTATTTTACACACTGATGGCATTCCATTCCCATCACCACCAGGCTCATCTTCTGGTGTAACTGAAGAAAGCAGGCTAATAAGTCAGAGTGACTTGCAGATTGAAAACACCAAAGAGGAGATCAGTTCTGATGAAGACGAGACTGACAACAAGGAACCACAACTTATAACACAGTCAAGGTTGAATGACCTTGTACGAGACCTACAACTGTCAAAGAGCAAAGCAGAGTTATTAGGTTCACGATTACAGCAATGGAATTTGTTAGCATCTGAGACTAGAGTCAGTATTTATCGCAGCAGAAGTGAACGTTTCTCAAAATATTTTCAGCGGCATGATGAATTTGTGTACTGTTCGGACATTAATGGCTTATTCGTGTGTATGGAACAGGTCTATGATTCCAACGAATGGCGTTTATTTATTGATTCATTCCAAAGCAAGTTTGAAAGCTGTGCTTCTACATAACGGAAATCTCAAACCGTCTATTCCTATTGGCCACGCTGTAAATACAAAGGAATCTTACGAAACGATGTCAACGTTAATCAAACTTATAAAGTATCATGAGCATAACTGGAAAGTATGTGGCGATTTAAAAGTGGTAGGCTTACTCTTAGGTATGCAAAGCGGTTACACTAAGCATTGTTGCTTTTTGTGTCTTTGGGACTCGAGAGCAAAGGATCAACATTATGTTGTGAAGGAATGGCCTAAAAGATACGAATATTTGCCAGGTACCAAGAATATAAAATACAATCCGTTAATTAATCCGAATAATGTTATTTTGCCACCCCTCCACATCAAACTAGGTTTGATAAAAAATTTCATTAAAGCCCTTGACAAGAATGGTCCTGCTTTTACATACTTAAAAGCTATTTTTCCTGCTCTTTCTGAAGCAAAATTGAAGGAAGGCATCTTCATAGGCCCTCAAATACGAAAATTGTTAAAGGACGATACATTTTCGTCACATTTGACTCAAATTGAAAATGCTGCCTGGATATCTTTTAAAACAGTGGTTCAGAAATTCCTCGGAAATAAGAAAAGTGTTAACTACGAAAGTATTGTTGCTGAATTATTACAGAATGACCAAAAAATGGGAGTAAACATGTCTTTAAAAATACATTTTCTTCACTCGCACCTAGATTTCTTCCCTGAAAACCTAGGGCAATTTAGTGATGAACATGGTGAACGTTTTCACCAGGATCTGAAAATGTTTGAAGAAAGATACCAAGGATACTGGGACCAAAACATGTTGGCAGACTATTGCTGGTCAATTATAAGGGAAACTGAGCAGTCTGATTACAAAAAAAAGGCGAAAATAAGTCACTTTTAATTTTTTTGTCGACAATTTTCTATAGAAGTGAAGTATTTTTGTAAATTTCAATTTTATTAAATATTTTTGAAACTAGACGTGCTACATTTTTTTAAGTCACAGATTCGTAACCAGCATAAAAAATTCTATTTAGGCACATGTATCTCATCTCTGCGTTTTTTTTCTTGTAAACTAGTGTTATTTGTTGCACTTTAAAATATTACTCTAGTCATTAAGTCAGAAATGTATATTATGTAAACAATTGTTGGTAAATAAATAAATGAAGAAATGTATATTTCTTTACCTGGTAATGCACTGATGCAGCTAAATTATGAAAATGTGAGCATTGTTGAAAGAGTTTATCATTTTGCTTTCGATTCCTTTGCAAATAGTTCACTTCTGTACATATTATTTCCATAATGCTGTTTAGGTATTTGTTCCAAAGCTCCCAGTTGTATGCGAGGCTGCCTTCTTCATTTCTGAGTCTCCCCAGTGGGTGATGCAGAGCCACAGTCAGATTTAAAAAGTAAAACAATGAATTCTGTGGATAGAGGAAGACTTTTATATGTACTTAAAATGTATACAAGATAAGATGTTAATGTTACCCTGGCCAAAGTCAGTAAGTTTTTTAACTTAAGATACACAATGATAATGATTTGATCATTTGAATACTGAAGACATGCACAACAAGGTTTATTATAGTTGATCATGACTATCCATAAAGTTAAAAAGGAACAAAGCAGGGCCTAACAAGCAGAATTTTATAAAAGATCTTGCAATTTTTGAATGTCAAAATATACAAAAACATAGCCCCAAAACACCAGATAGGTAGCTAGCCTAGTGTTTTAGCTGCGACGAAGAAGTAGCGCAACTAAGTCGTCTGTTAAGTTAGAAAGAACAAATATAAAATGCTGTTACAGAGATTTCCTAAGGGCGTCGCAAAACGGTACGCTCATAGGCGCTCACTACTACCCATACGCAATCCATTCGACGACCTAAACTGAACTGTATAAGGGATGGAGCTGTATAGGGCATATAGCTCCATCCCTCTTTCTCGTTCGCACGCCTGACATTTAACAGGTCATGGTAAAGCCTCTGATCAGTTTTAATAAGTAGTAGACAATTTTCAATTTTAGAGCAATGAACCTAATTCTAGACTAATGATTCTGATTCAATTTTATTTGAGAAAAAAGAATTAGCTCCTTTCAAGTTATCTTGCTTAAAGATACAAAAATGCGTCGCAAAACAAATTCAACACGACCACGTTCTACGTGAGTACCCGTGATTTAACATTTATTTATTTAACATTTTATGCACACACAAATATTAAGATAAAAGAAAAGAAGAAGGAAACAGAAAAATAGGTACAAAGGTAATGCTTATTTCTACAGAAATCTCTTCCAGCATTCCTGCGAAAGGAGAATTGGAAAATAAAGAGATGAAGACACTGTGTGTAAGAGTAATAGGAAAAAAAAGCTAACCTAATACAATAAAAAATTATGAATACTAACCTTCTTCTTTTGATCCTTATTTTGATCGTAAAATTTTAATAATGTAGGCATAACATTTTCGGTAAAATGACACATTGTCAAGCGATATTCGCTAGATAGCTGAAAATAACTCAGTGATTATTTACTCGACAAATTACAACAATATTTAAATCAAAGTAAATCTTATTAACATACCGTTTCCAGCAGCAAAGTTATTATTTCAATAACAACATCATGTACTTTTTTCTCATTTGAAATGTTAGAAAAAAATTGTTCTAACGAGGGTAGTGATTCCATAAGTGGGCCCACAAACTGACAATTGTCGTTTCCACTTCTCATCACAAGCAGCACCAGCCTAAGTTTTGTGTAGTTGTCAATTTCGTAATCACTAGAAAAACATGCACCAATACAGACATCCAGCAACTCTGAAACAATACCAAGAAAAAAATATTTACAAGCACACTTACACATACTACACACACAGCACATACTAGCGGTTCTGGTAGATGTTGTCTTGCAAAAAAAACTGACATTTTATCAGAATAAAAAATTGGGAATCCGATTGCAGCGCCACCTACCCATTCATCATTCATATTGGATTCAACTGTATTTTCAAACCATCCAGGGACCCACTAAATATAAACACAAAGTTTAATTCGAATTGGCCAAGCCGTGAGGAGTTAATCCCGCGGAGGGTCGATTCGGTACATGAAACCCTATCGATTTGTAAAGATAAAAATGAAAAATAAAGTACTTTTTTTAAAACTCCAATAAATTTCTTTAAGTAAACGAGTCAATGACCTTGTACGGAGTTATCGGTCGTTGCGTACTTACTACCTACAGTTCATTGGCCTCGATCAGCTGACTTACTTAAAGAAATTAATTTCGTACATGCGTATATTAATTCAAGTTTTAGAAAAAAAGTACTTTATTTTTTTAATTTTGTCTTTATAAATCGATAGTGTTTCATGTACCGCATTGATCCTCCACGGGGTTAAAACAACCAAAATTTAACGGTGTATACTGATTTCAAGAAAGCCTTTGACAAAGTCGACCATGAACTGCTTCTGCACAAGATTGCTTTTAATTGGATACGTGGGGACCTTTTAAGATGGTTCTATTCTTGTGTTTGTAATAGAACACAAAGAGTTGTATTAAATGGTTTTTGTTCTGCCTCTATAGATGTGACTTAGGAGTATAGTGTGACGGGTGACAGGATTGAGTGGAAGAAAAAACGTGTTGCACCGACCCCAAGTAATATGGGATAAGGGCAGGAAGAAGAAGACTATAGATGTGACTTCCAGTGCACCGCAAGGTTCTATTTTGGGACCTCTCCTATTCATTTTATTCATCAACGACATCGACACAAGTGCAATACACGCAATAAACTTCAACTTTGTGTATCTAAAAGGTGTGTCATTAGTTTTACCAAAAATAGGAACATCATCGTTTTAATTTTAAATAAATATTGTGAAAATACAATAAAAACGCCGCCCCGCACCGCGCCGCGCCGCAACGTCTCGTCTGCATTTAAGCTGTTGCCATTCTGTACTCAAGGTAAGTAGGTAATGTACCTACGTATTCTAAACAGAGTGTTTGACTTTTACTGAATTTATTTGATACTAGCTTTTGCCTGCGGCTTCGCTCGCGTTAAGTATTATTATTAATTAGGTATATTTTTTGCGGCTTTACTTTTGTTTAACGTGTGTAAAAAATTAGGGCCTACAAAACTTCTTTGAACACAATATTCTTAACTAATCTGTCATTAGGCGCTAAAACTATCAAGCTATTAGGTGAACTTACTCCTGAGCAAGCAACATAAAACTGTCCATGAGAGAAGCAATGATCTCTCAAGTCAAAACCCGCAAATTTGAGAGTTTGCCACTGAGACTTATTTATTGTCATGGCAAAGCAGATTTTTAGGGGAAACTAATCGTTTAAATTCGAACGGGATATCATTCGGTATTAATGGGATTCGTGGTATAAATGCAGGGGTTGAATTTATCAAAATCCTATTTAAGCGGACGTCTTGATCATAGTAGCTCCAATCTTTAATTCATTTTTCACCAAGAGGACGCCGGCGTCCGCACACCTATTGTCTTTCTATTGTGTCTCTAATTACGCGATTCAAAAGGTAAGGTTTCAAAGGTATTTCAGTGCAATCAGTCGAAAATCTAAGAAGATTTATACAAACTTTCATCCCCTATTTTATGACCTTGGGGGTAGAATTTATCAATTCCTTTCTTAAGGTATGCCTACGTCATAGTAGCTATATGCATGAAAAGTCTCAACCCGATCGGTTTGAAATTGACAAAGTTTCATACAAACTTCCATCCCCTATTTTAGCCCCTTGGGGGTAGAATTTATCAAAATCCTTTCTTAGGGGATGTCTACGTCATAATAGCTATATGCATGCAAAGTCTCAGCCGGATCGGTTTATAATAATTGACAAAGTTTCATACAAACTTTCATCCCCTATTTTATCAACTTGGGGGTAGAATTTATCAAAATCCTTTCTTAAGAGATGCCTACGTCATAGTAGCTATATTCATAAAAAGTCTCAGCCCGATCGGTTTAAAATTGACAAAGTTTCATACAAACTTCCATCCCCTATTTTAGCCCCTTGGGGGTAGAATTTATCAAAATCCTTTCTTAGGGGATGTCTACGTCATAATAGCTATATGCATGCAAAGTCTCAGCCGGATCGGTTTATAATAATTGACAAAGTTTCATACAAACTGTCATCCCCTATTTTATCAATCTGGGGGTAGAATTTATCAAAATCCTTTCTTAAGAGATGCCTACGTCATAGTAGCTATATTCATACAAAGTCTCAGCCCGATCGGTTTAAAATTGACAAAGTTTCATACAAACTTCCATCCCCTATTTTAGCCCCTTGGGGGTAGAATTTATCAAAATCCTTTCTTAGGGGATGTCTACGTCATAGTAGCTATATGCATGCAAAGTCTCAGCCCGATCGGTTTAAAATTGACAAAGTTTCATACAAACTTTCATCCCCTATTTTATCCCCTTGAGGGTAGAATTTATCTAAATTCTTTCTCAGGAGATGCCTACGTCATAGTAGCTATATGCATGCAAAGTCTCAGCCCGATTGGTTTAAAATTGACAAAGTTTCATACTAACTTTCATCCCCTATTTTATCCCCTTGGGGGTAGAATTTATCAAAATCCTTTCTTACTGGATGCCTACGTTATAACATCTACCTGCATGCCAAATTTCAGCCCGATCCCTCCAGTGGTTTGGGCTGTGCGTTGATAGATCACTATGTCAATCAGTCAGTCACCTTTGAGTTTTATATATTTAGATACTTTTACGGTATAAAAAGTACCCAGTGTGGTGCCCAGGATATATATAAAGAATAATTATACCAAGTTTCATTGTAATCGAACCGGTAGTTTTTGCGTGATGCCTGAACAAACAGACAGACAGACAAAAATTTTTTTAATTACATTTTTGGGTTCGGTGTCGTTTTAGTAACACCCCCTGCCATTTATTTTTTTGATATTTTCAATGTACAGAATTTTTGCTTCTACAGATTTATTATAAGTATAGATTTATTTTGTTTGAAAATTTAAGATTGTTAATTTTTTGATTTTTAATTTAATAATCAATTTAGTTATGCTTCTGTGGACGAGTATTGCTCGTGATTTCATTTATTGCCTATATGTCGAATACATACTGTATACACCCCTATTTTTTAATTAGTGCAAAAAAAATGGGGCTCAATCAGTACCCGTTACTGATCACATTTATGTAGTCAAAAGTAAAAAAAAAAACGAAATCCCCGAAAATTTGTCATTCGGTAAATTCATAATTAAATCAATCATTCATAACAGCTACTACTAGAAAATACTAAGCGCAGTGTTTTTCCATTTTTATTGACATTCTTTCATTCATAAACAATAACCTGTACAATGTTTCCATAAATTGAGTGAGATTTTGGGATATAAACAAACGCTCATAACTTTGCTGTTTATGAATATTATTCATTGAGACTTTACTTAAATAATAACAAGATCTTTTCTAATAATCCCTTTAAGTATTTGCCATAATTAAAAAATAGTGGTGTATAGATAGATAGAAGTATATACTAACCTTTCCATGTGCATGGTTTTATGTTACCCAAGTAGTGCTCATACGGCAGAAAATGTTTCAACAGTAAATCTAGATAGCTGTCACCAATAGCTTTCACCATTCGATTATCTTTCAGCACATATAAACACATATCTGTTATTTTGGCAGAATTAATATATGCTTTACCTGGAAACATAAAAAAAATATTACACTTAACTGAAATAGGAACTATTAGTTTACACATCAATAAAAATAATACTGTGGCAAAAGAACAACATTACAGATTATAAGAATACACAGCTAAATTTTGATTGTTTTAATCCCGTGGAGGGTTGATCCGGTACATGAAACACTATCGATTTGTAAAGATACGCATGTATAAAATTAATTTCTTTAAGCAAACATCAGCTGATCGAGTGCAATGACTTGTAGGTAATTAGTACGCAACGACCAACAACTACCTACAGGTCATTGGACTCGCTCAGCTGTTGTTAATTGAAGAAATTAATTTCGTACAAATAGAAAAAAAGTACTTTATTATTTAATTTTATCGTTACAAATCGATAGTTTTTCATGTACCGGATCGACCCTTCACGGCATTAAAACGATCCAAATTGAGGCGTGTATAGTATATTATAGCATTACAAAGTATACACCGTTAAATTTTGATCGTTTTAATCCCGTGGAGAGTCGCTCAAGTACATAAAACACTATCAATTTGTAAAGATAAAATTAAAAAATAAAGTACTTTTTTTCTAAAACTCGAATTAATATAGGCGTGTACGAAATTAATTGCTTTAAGTAAACGAGTCAGTGACCTTGGTAGTCGGTTGTTGCATACTTACTACCTACAGGTCATTGAACTTGCCCAGCTGACGTTTAATTATAGAAATTAATTTCGTATGTGTGTCTAACCGTGGCATTGTAGCACCCAAACGCATGGACCGCTTCTGATGTGTTTTTTTTGTTTGAAAGCTAGCTTAATGGAGATGGTTCTTGGCTACAATTTATGAAGATCTGTCCAGGTGTTTAAGGTCACCCGCTCGTTTGTTAACTGCGGTTGGGTTTTTAAACACTTAATGGGTATTTAATTTATTTGAAACATATGCGTGACCTAAGATTTGAAATACTCGTAAACAATCTGGTGCCAATGCTAGTCTGATGATGGAGCTCGAAGGTAAGAACCCTGGATTGCTTATTAATATAGTAAACCCATTGAGTTTTGGCTCATTGGATTCCTCTTGACCAATTCTACACATTTCTAATGATGACAAGGACTGTCAGGGGCTTTTTAATTTTTTTTATTCTCTTTATTTATTGTATCACATATTTTTTAAATTTTTAAATATTTTTAACATATCTACATATATATAAAAAAAAAAAAAAATATTCTTATTATTACATTATACTATACTTAAAACAAATAATCCAAAACTAGTATGTATTATATCCAAATTGAATACAGTGATATGATTTGTGGACATCTTTTTTGAGTATGAATGAATTTTATAGCCACAAAAATTTGATTAGGCTACTAGGGTTAGAGTTGTTCCCCTCCAAAGCCGACTGATTTTTAACAACCTGTATAACAAATAAGACACTGTTCCTAGATGGCGTCTATGTAGGTCTGAAGTGTGACTGTCACTTTTACCAAGAAGCCATTCACCAACTCTCTATTTGTAATCTATTAAAGCAGTAGACGATTTTTGGGTAGTAAAGTATATATAGATGCAAATAAAATTACCTTTATTAGAGCCAGCAACACATAAGTGTAATAAACAACTACACAGTGGCCTCGTGACTTTTTCATAAGTTTTGGAAGAGTCAAATTTTTCTATCTCCTGTAAAATGCAGAAATAGTTTGGATTATATAGCTTTTCTTTACAAAGGAGGATACCAATCAAAACCAACCCAGGTTACAAGCAGATTACGATGGAGAGATGACTACCATATTATAGTAAAATGTGAATAAGTAAATATTTCTGGTGTTCTATTTACCTTTAAAATATATTCATTAATATCATCAAAAAGATTATTCCAGGTATATCCTCTCTTTTTAATAGTATTTTCAGATAAAAGTGAAGGCACTGTATTTCTTGTAAGAAATTCTTTTAAAGTTTCAGCACTTTTTTTTCTTTCTGTTACCCGTCTGTCTTTGAGACCATTACTGGCTTCTTTAATAGATATTTCTAATTCCATGACGAAAACTTTTTAAATTATAATGTTTTTAAATAAGACTGCTGAATCTGAACCACTTTGCTGGGAAGAAACACATTGTTGGACCGTTTTCAAACAAAATATTCCACAGATTTAAATCATATTATTGACTAATCTTATGAGTAAGGTGGTCCTGTTCATCAGTTTGTAAAAAACAGAACTATCACTTCCCGCGTATTTAGTTGTATTTAATGCCAAAGAGAATATAAGCACTACGTTTATTAATGCTTCCCGCCAATTACTTTGCCTATTCAGTGTAGTGAGCTCACAATCTCAACTTTGCAACTTCATTTGTGTCTTCTATAATGTAAGTAGGTACTAAAACTACATCCGTCCTACTAATCTAACTCCTGAACTAAACTAAAGCCGTAACGACAAACTAGCAACGACAAGAAACACATATTTCTACATTAAATCAAAATTAAATAGCAAATTGTCAAATTGCTATCGACAGGAAAAATACAAACAAATCCAAATTAGGGATGTGAAAAATAATCGATTATAGAAATAATCGATTTTTTTTAATATAAAAATTGATTTTAATAAGCGATTTTATTATTTTAAATAATCAATTTTAATTCATTATCATAACATAAATCAATCAAAATCCATTTTTCATAAAAAAACCCCGACATTAAATATGGACTTTTAAGAGCCGGAACGCGAATTACTATTATGTCGATCGATATTACATTAACGCCATCTATGCGTCCACGACGGCATCTCTTCTGCTTTAGGAAGTTTAATTCATTTCCTTATTCAATCAAGCATTCACTATTTTTTTTTACAGATGACGCTTGTCAACGAACTGTATCATTTTTATTTTACCGACATTCAGCTGTCCGCTATGCCATTAGTTATTCATCGACGAAACTTCATTGCTCAAATGAAAATTTTGACCAGGAGCTGAACATTGTCCAAACGCCTGCCAAAGCCTACGAATTTTTAGGATTTTTTTTTCTATTTGAAAAGTTTAATTTTGTTAATTTATTTTGATTATTCTAAAACTGTAATTATTTAAGAACCTGTTATTTCTGTTGTTTATTTTAAATTCATAAAACTGTGATTTATATAATGTTTGCTAACGAACAAAAGTTATATTAATCACAGTTTTATGAATTTAGGAATAAATTGATAAATTAGGTCGTAATAAATCGATTATTTTTAAAATAAAAATTTATTATTTGTTAATTGATTTTCCATACTAAAATCGATTTATAGATCATCAATTTTTCACGTGGAATGTCACATCCCTATTCCAAATTCCCGTCAAAAGTCGTTTTTTTTATAATGTTTGTGGCATGGCTATTTGGTCTTTGTGCCATAAGTCGAATTTGCATGCAAGGCAGTGTTGCCAACTCTATACTTCGAGTGGCTGATAAAAAAAATCTCAAAAAGGTTACAGATAGCAAACTGTAGATCTCCAAAATATGGTGCTAAAACATTTTTGATAATCTCATCACATTTTTTTATGATTTAGCTTCTTATTACAAAATAGAATAGCTTTTTCATTACTCATAAGCTGAAAGCAGGTCTGAAGTTGCCTGAGGAGCGGGTTGAAAGTAATATTTTTCATCCCTAGGGAGAATCACTTTCAACTGACAGCTATCAAATTATTACCAAAAAATCTAGTTCTATCTTCGCATTTATAGTAATCTATCTCAATTTTCAACAGCCAGTCAATTACAGCGCGATGTAAAATTGAAATTAAGAGATAAGTATCTACAGTTTTTTTTAATCACATAATTATTTATAATTTACTTTCAATTAATTTTTTATTTCTTTAAAACTAACATAGATATGAGAAATATTAACCATTTTTCACTGAAAAAAAGGAAAAATGATGGCTGAATAGCCCATTGACCACAGAAAAAATGAAAAAAAGACTATCAGCCAGATCTTGAAAAGTATTTGGAATATTGCAGTATTGTGATTACAGAATTTTAGACCACAAAACACCAAAGACAAAATCACCAAAGATAATCCACACAAGAGAGAAAAATATTTTAGCGAATATTACCGAATCTAATACATAAAATCTTTCCTTTTCTGCACCAAGTTTTTGTAAAAGTCGTACAGCATTTTGTAAAAATATAATGAAAAAAAAAATATCGACGCAATTTGAAGATAGCGGTTTTTAAAACGGGTCCCTCAGTTCTCACACTCACAGATATTGAACATGTACTAGCTGCTAGGCGAGAGGAATATCAGGAACTCTGATGTACTCAACTTTTTGTAAAAAGTTTCTTCTAAATAATAGGTATCTAACATTGTGCATTTCTTATCTCTTAGCTGAGAAAATACATTTTCTTTAATTCTATGAAATTAGACAGTAGCGTGCAGTGACGTAAACAGGGCGGTGCCTGCTACCGGTGCCCAGGCACAGGGTGTAGACTCTAGGGGGCGCAAGAATGGCCAGACTAGGCAGGACCGCAAGACTATTATTTTTTCATTTTGCTCCTAATTGCTTCTGACAAGTTCCCGCTGCGCCCCTAGTGCTCAATTCCAACACATAAGTACCTACATACCAGTATCATCAAAAACGTTCGTTCAGTTAGACAAAATATCTCACTCATTTTTTTGGCAGCGCACGAGCGTATATGTGTTTAGTGTATATCGAAGTCAAGCGCCGTGTGTGTGTGAACTGAGGGACCATAGTTGCATTTCGCAAAATAAAAATCTAAGGATTTAGTAAAAGTCTTAAAACAATTGTAAAACAAGTCTGAGAATTTGTAAAAATATACCAAAAAAAAAATACAGCCCTTAAAGTGGGGTCCCTCAGTCCTCACAGACTATCAGCCAGATCTTGAAAAGTATTTGGAATATTGCAGTATTGTGATTACAGAATTTTAGACCACAAAACACCAAAGACAAAAAAAAAACTAAACTGGGGTCCCTCAATCCACACAAGAGAGAAAAATATTTTAGCGAATATTACCGAATCTAATACATAAAATCTTTCCTTTTCTGCACCAAGTTTTTGTAAAAGTCGTAAAGCATTTTGTAAAAATATAATGAAAAAAAAAATATCGACGTAATTTGAAGATAGCGGTTTTTAAAACGTGTCCCTCAGTTCTCACACTCACGGATATTGAACATGTACTAGCTGCTAGGCGAGAGGAATATCAGGAACTCTAATGTACTCAACTTTTTGTTAAAAGTTTCTTCTAAATAATAGGTATCTAAAATTGTGCATTTCTTACCTCTTAGCTCAGTCGTGGAGAGGATACAGCAGTTGGGACTCGAGGTGGCATTGCACAAGTCCGAGGCCATGTGTTTTCACGGCCCTCGGAGCGCGCCACTTCCGGGCTCCCAATTAACGGTAGGAGGAGTTCACATCGGCGTCGGGTCGACGATGAAGTACCTAGGACTCGTCCTCGACAGCCGGTGGAACTTCAAGGAGCATTTCCGACGTCTGGCTCCCAGATTGAATGCGACTGGGGCTGCGCTCAAGCGGCTCCTGCCGAACCTGGGGGCTCCAGACGCCTCCTGCCGGAGGCTCTACGCAGGCATCGTTCGGTCCATGGCCCTTTACGGTGCGCCGGTGTGGGCGCCATCGCTACGAAAGCAAGTGGCGGCCCGACTAACCACCTGCCAGAGGGTCATGGCCATCCGTATGATTCGCGGATACCGTACGGTGTCCTGTGAAGCGGCGAGCCTCCTTGCTGGCCTACCACCGTGGGATTTGGAGGCAACAGTCCTTGCACACATGCATGATTTACGCGTGGAGATGCAACGTCGGGGCGAAACTCAGCTGCCGCGACACGTCGCGGCATGGCGGACAGAGCTCCGGCGGGATCTCATGGTGAAATGGCGAGAGCGACTGTCGCAACCTCGTGCTGGGCACGCCACGATCGAGGCGGTAAGGCCCCTCTTTGAGGCGTGGCTGCAAAGGCCCCACGGCGTCGTCACCTTCCGTTTGGCGCAGGTGCTGACCGAACACGGCAAGTTCGGTCCGTACCTGTACAAGATTCGTGCGGATACGACGCCCGGGTGTCGCCACTGTGCGGACCGCCCGGTGGACACGGTGGAGCACACAGTCGAGGTGTGCCCCGCTTGGGAAGAGCATCGCCGTGTCCTCGCGGGGGCGATCGGCGGCGATCTCTCGCGCCGGGGCTTGGTTCAAGCCATGCTCCGGAGCGAGGAGGAGTGGCAGGCGGTCGCCTCCTTTTGCGAAGCAGTAATGCTAGCAAAGGAGGAGGCCGACCGCATTAGGCAATGGCGCACACGCCGCCGCCGCCGCCGGGTTTCCGATCCCGATTTCCGGCCACCGTAGGCGCGGGCTCGCGGACGGTGGGCAATGGGTAGCTCGCTGTCCGTCTGTCCGGTAACAGACCGGTCCGAGCTCAGGTCGTCTACGGCGCGCACCGTTCCCGCGCGCCTCAAGGAGTTGTCAGCAAACTGTAGGGGTCCAGCAGGGCCGAAGCCTACTGGGGCCAAAGGTTATGTGAGACTGTCACCACGGGCCCCGGGATAAAGGC
This sequence comes from Leucania comma, assembly GCA_958295575.1. Lineage (NCBI taxonomy): Eukaryota > Metazoa > Arthropoda > Insecta > Lepidoptera > Noctuidae > Leucania > Leucania comma. The sequence continues at coordinate 14,718,570 of OY282468.1, forward strand.
AAGGAACGGAAAGGTAGGTTTTTAGTCAGTAAAAGTCTGACACTATTTCCCGCCCCACCCAAGGGCGGGATTTGTCATTGGATGATTTTACCTACGTTAAAAAAATAAAAAAAGACCTCTTAGCTGAGAAAATACAATTTCTTTAATCCTATGAAAGTGGACAGAGTAGTGTCACCACACAATGATACAAAATGTAAACAGCACTCATTTAATAAAGCAATAGAATAGAATAAAAACAAGGTTGTACAGTTAATTCAACATTATATTACAATTCAATACGTACCAGTAAAGAATTGACAATTGTATTGATTGATTTTTTTCTAGCATTTGTTGTGTGACAACAAGCTTCACAACTCAGTGATCTCTTCCAGAATCATGACATTTTTTCATTCACAAAAGACACGTCTTCCAAAATTAAAAAAAAAAAAATGAAGTTCACTATAAAGTGGACAGTTCTAATCGAAGAGTTTTCTTAACAAAGAAGATTTATGCAGTAATACTACACAACTAAGTACATTTTAATATTCATGGAAAACAATTTACGACTTGACACATTAGGTTAATGCGGATTCTATATTTTCTGACCAACCTTTTCGTATCGATAACTGGATAGAAGCTGAATTGGATAAACAGATAAAAACCATAATGTTAAATTGGTAAAAAAAGGTAATTTATGTCATTCGATATTACTATGCGGTCCAAATGAGAATAGGATCGATTGCCATGTTGTGACGTCACGTCGAACTGTCAATTTGAAGAAATTGGGTACGGCGAGCAAAAAAAGAAAATTTAAAATTTAATTTATTTACGAATCGTGAACAAAAAAAGTTTTATCAGAATTTAGTTCTTCAATTTTACTCATCTCTGCGTCACTATGTGAAGTGTCTGATTAGTGGAAAATGGAAGAAGAAGGCGAATTGTTCATTACAATGAAAATAAGAAAGAAAATATTTTTTATTTTTAAGTAATTATGACTTAAAACAATATATTTACCTAATTTATCATAAAAAATAATGTTTTTACTTCACCTAGACCTAACTAAGACTATGTAATAGAAAGCAAAAAAAAAAGGCCTTTATTTGATACGCAAATAAGTTTTTTTTGTAAACCGTACTTTTCACTCAAATTTTGACAGATCGAGGTTATTGGCGTTCCTATTCTTATTTGGATCGCATAGTACTAAATGATAAATATGTTTCTCTTAAGAGTACTTGTGGTTTCGATTCGGTTATGTAGAAATTTGTCATCGCAGCATTCGGCTCCATAACATATTTGCTCACGGTTCGGGGGAATTCCACCTCGGTCACTATGACAAACTTTCTCTACTTGAATTATAATTTACTGTTTTACGAAAAAAAAAACTGACTTCAAAAATAAAATAAAGATGCAAAGTAACTTTACTTTTGGAAGTCGGTGTCAAAAACTAAAAACGAAAGCACGTTATTTTGCATTTTTAGACATCATCATCATCACCATTTCAGCCGAGAGACATCCACTGTTGGAGATAGGCCTCCCCCAAGCATCACCACAATGAACGGTCTTGTGCGTCTCGCATCCTCCGCATTTCCGCAACCTTTACCAGGTCATTGGTCCACCTTGTAGTGGGCCTTCCAACGTACGGTACGTGGTCGCCAATCCAGAACCTTTCAGCCCCAACGGCCATCCATTCTGCGAGCAATGTGTATTTTTAGTAGTCGGTTATATTTTTTTGTAATCTATTTTTGTATGTCATATACATACGCCATATAATATAATGTTGAATTAACTGTACAACCTTGTTTTTATTTCATCTATTGCTTTATTAAATTAATGCTGTCTACATTTTGTATCATTGTGTGGTGACACTACTCTGTCTACTTTCATAAAATAAAAGAAAATGTATTTTCTCGAGTTCCTGATATTCCTCTCACCTAGCAGCTAGTAAAAGTCTGTAAGGAAGCAATTAGGAGCAAAATGAAAAAATAATAGTCCTGCCTAGTCTGGCCATTCTTGCGCCCCCCAGAGTCTACACCCTGTGCCTGGGCACCGGTAGCAGGCACCGCCCTGTTTACGTCACTGCACGCTACTGTCTAATTTCATAGAATTAAAGAAAATGTATTTTCTCAGCTAAGAGATAAGAAATGCACAATGTTAGATACCTATTATTTAGAAGAAACTTTTTACAAAAAGTTGAGTACATTAGAGTTCCTGATATTCCTCTCGCCTAGCAGCTAGTACATGTTCAATATCTGTGAGTGTGAGAACTGAGGGACCCGTTTTAAAAACCGCTATCTTCAAATTGCGTCGATATTTTTTTTTTTCATTATATTTTTACAAAATGCTGTACGACTTTTACAAAAACTTGGTGCAGAAAAGGAAAGATTTTATGTAATATTCGCTAAAATATTTTTCTCTCTTGTGTGGATTGAGGGACCACAGTTTAGTCAATATATTTTGTTTATCTTTGGTGTTTTGTGGTCTGAAATTTTGTAAATTTCTTTACAAATTGTTTTACTAAAAGTCTGTAATCACAGTACTTCAATTTTCCAGATACTTTTCGAGATCTGGCTGATGGTCTGTGAGGACTGAGGGACCCCACTTTGAGTGCTGTATCTTTTTTTGTATATTTTTACAAATTCCCAGACTTGTTTTACAATTGTTTTAAGACTTTTACTAAATCTTTAGATTTTTATTTTGCGAAATGCAAGTATGGTCCCTCAGTTCACACACGCACTAACTTTCTATACAGCCACTCAAGTACAGAAACATAAAGTACATATTTTTTTAAATGACTTAATTGTAACTGACTTTCAATAATTTCTATAAAAGTAATATACTCGTAGATTTGAGAAAAATATTTACCATTATTTTACTGATAAAAATGAAAAATGATAGCTGAATAGCCGGTTGACCACATAGAAAAAAAAAAACAAAATGGCGGGAAAACGGCAATCCGATCTTTATTCAATTTGTAGAATCTTGGAATCTTGTTTGTACTTTGCTGTCTCTGCTGTAAGAGATTTTGTAATTACACAATAAGTTCATCAAGGATTTAACGCCTGATTCAGTTGCTCAGCAAGTGGCACCTAATGCACTTTATATAATTGTATTTACTGGCACCTGTTAATTGTATATACTGGCCCTCGAGTTAGAACGACAAAACTAGTGTCATTGCTTTGCTTGTTCAATATACCTCACGAATTTACTGTCAAAATCCAATGTACCTCAACCATTTTGATAGGAATTACAATTAAGCACCTTGTCTATCCAGCACGCCAGCATGTATAGCATTAATTGGTATGTAAATGACAATGGTACTACTACCAATGTACCTTTATTTCTTCACTCGCCTAGCTGGCGTTTACAATACTTAAAGAAATTAATTGCGTACATGCGTATATTATTTCGAGTTTTAGAAAAAAGTACCTACTTTATTTTTTTTTTTTTTTATCATGGTTTCCGAGATTTACTCGAATATTTCCCAAAACTTGTCCCAGGAAATGTTTTTTTAGAACCCTTAAAATTTTATGAGAATTGTCATAGTTTAGAATCGTGATTATGTGCAAGGCTTCTATTGAAATACTTTTTTATATTTTTAAAATATGAGTACCTACATTTTGGAATGCCAAAAATCACATAAAATAGCTATTTTTTCATAGGTGTTTCTGTATTAATACACAAAAAAAATGCAATGATTTCTGTAGAAGCCTAGATACGAGTAATATCCACAAGATATCTGTATATCCAAAATATCTGAAGAAAGTGTAATAACATCGTAATCACGTAATCTGCGGTTGTATGAATATCTACCACGAGCATATAATTTATACATGTTTGGTTATATTTCATTTAACATGAAAATAAAAGTCTGAAATCATACAGCAATGCAAAATTGTTATCAGTTCAACGGGTCAACGTCAACAGTATTACGGGCACTTGCATACAAAAGTCTTACACTATCGCAATATCCAACACCTCGTCGTGATCCCGTAACTAAAACGTAAGCATCGCCGGTTCGCAGAATACGCTTTATTTTACAATAATCGAGTGCAGCACGAACACGTGAATCTACTTCTGCCATCCAATTACTTCTTGCAACTTCAAAATAATGCAAAGATCGAATACCTCGCCAAAACCGTAACTGACGTGCTGTATGGCAAGCTCTAGTTACTGCTACTATAGGACAATGAGGTTTTGCGTGAGCGATTAGTTTAGCTGTTCGGCCAGAGTTGGTTAAGCATATAATTACAACAGCAGAAGCTCGTAAGGCAAGTTCAACTGCATTTATACTAATAGCTTTAGTTGGTTCTTCAAGAGGACTTTGCATTAATTCAGTATTTCCATAAATATATGGCTGCCAAATTGTTCGTTCAGCCTGCCTACAAATAACAGCTGCTGCTGCGAGACAATGTTCAGCCATTTTGACAGAGTCAAAAGAAGGTGAAAGCTTTTTTAACGGAGAATCATAATGCAGTTCTAAAGATATAACATCCGTGCCATCAATAACCAGATTTGCAATGTCTGATACGCATAGTGTGGGGATCTGCTCATTTATTACTGCTTTAAATATGCACGGCTTTCCAGCTTCATTACACTTCGCCGATAAAATTTTCTGAGCAATAAATATTTTCTCTATAGGCAAATCAGTGCTTAAAACGCATCGATCAACATAGACACCATCTGCTGCAGCTAATAATTCGTCAATATTATCAAATCCTAATACAGTATCAATACAAGCTATGATCAAAATATGTTTCCCTTTTTCCCATAAAATGCTTCTTACTCCATTGATATCACGAGCATGTTGAGCGTTTGGAACCAATACAGCATCTACATCAGATCCAATAGCCCAAGCTATTTGATGTTCCATATCATCGAATGATTGATCGTGTGATGTTTCACTACAAGGTACCGAATCCGTACTTCCCTGTTTTGCAGTGCGGTCGATTTGAGCGAGATCTTGAGGTGTGTGAGCGATTCGGACAGTCATTTTGGCGCCAATAGTTCCGCCAACAGCGATTGAACAGTCTACTGAGTCATCGCCTACGTCAGTTACAACAAGTTTAATCTTACCAGGACTTAGGCTATCGATAAAAATTACATCATCAGGATGAAGATCTGTCAAATGATCATAGCCAACAAATAAACAATCATTGGTTCCACACTCCCGCCAACTTGGGTCAGTTGTTAAACGAATCGTATTGTATGGGATAATATCCATGATAGATTTGGGGCCACCTTTTAGATCACCCGTTACAATTGCAGGGCTTCTGACGTCTACTATTATAGCCAGTGGGTACACATATTCTAATTCAGCACTGTAATTGTAAACAGCTTGTCTTATACTTTGAATCAATTGTGCGCAAGCATCAGGTTCCAAATCTCGCATATCAAGCCTGGCTACTGTCATTCCCGACGCGATTAGTCTCTGAATGGTAGCTGGCTCTCGGTTTTTCACACCAATGTCACACATGAGTCCTATTTGTAATTCTTCACATGGAGGTTGATGTATGTCAATATTACAATAATGTTTGAACAAAGATGGTTGTGGTGGATTATTTTTGCTTTTAGGGCTGTGCGCTGAATCCAAAGGAATATGCCAAGGTAATGCCATAATCTAAAACCGTTTGTTAAATCAGTTTTAATTATAAAATATTATTTATCTAGATACTGATATTATATTGCTCTTGATTAATTTCGCTATAATAAAACAATAAAAATTATATACTCTGATTTTAAATAAATAAAAATATTTGACACGACATCTCAAATAGTTGTTCGTTGTTTTATTTAAAAAAAAAAAACTTCCCTGAATAAATATTTCCGTGGGATATATGTAAGCAGGTAAGTTTGTCAGCTTGCGTTCTCTTTGGTTCAAAATCGTTGCAATTTGATGGTTTTTTTTCCGAGTTAGGCCGTGTTTACGGAGACGTAGCGCGTTAATGCGTTTCGTCGTACATTGCAACAGCGGGCCGCGTCATTGCCCGCGCAAACACAAACCTAAGGCAATGTACGACGGACCGCCCGACACGCAGTGCAACGCGCCACGTCTCCGTAATCGAGCACTAAGGCACGACGGACCGCCCGACGCGCCGCGTCTCCGTAATCGAGCACTTAAGGTGAAAGCGCCAGGGTAGCCCGCGTTTGTTTATATGAGTTTAAATCGAAAATTATTGACTCGCTATTGAAATTCATGTCTAGCCTGCTCTAGTCCAGAACCTTGAAGACATCCTCCATTGCGGCTGTGAACATTTTCGGGGAAATTACATCTCCCTACCTCACTCCCTGCTGCAGAAGGTAAAGTTTTATAAGAAGAATGGCAGATTATACTCCTCAGTCATCTGTATAGCCTGCCACAGCGTTTGTATATGGTGTATGTGCTGAAACTTGATCCTTTTCGAAACCTGGCTTAAGTCTTCCCTCAAACAGGGAGGCTGGAAGTCGTCAACCCTGCGCTTGAGACGGTTCATGATGACTCAGGATAACAACTTAGGCATAGCTCAGAAGTGAGATGAGCTTGTAATTAAGCAGGGCATTGTCGCCTTTTTTTTATTAGCCTGTTCTGTCCCACTCATGGGCAAAGGCCTTCCTCAACTCTTTCCATATTTTGTTTTTTTTCATTGTGATCTTTCTTAAAAACAGAATAAGAAATATCTTGAAAAATTGACATTGATATCGTGCCGGATAAAAAAGTTATAAAGGTCAAAAGGTCTCGAAAAACAGTTTTTCACAAATATCTTATATATCATTTTTTAGTTTTATTTTATTACGATATCACTTTCAAAGTAATTACGAATCTAAAGACACCTCTCAAACTAAAATCCATCGAGCCGTTGAGGTCGCAGAGCGTGCCAAACATTTGAATTTGGCGCTAAAAATCCGCCATTTTGTTTTTTTATTATTTTGATATACCCAGTGTCACTCTCACAGTAAATACGAATCTAACAACACCTCTCAAGGTAAAATCCATCGAGCCGTTCAGGCTGCAGAGCGTGCCAAACAATTATACATACATACATACATATATACATACATACATACATACTCTCGAAAAACATAACCCTCCTTCTGGCGCAGTCGGCTAAAAACGGTGTTGGTAAAGAATAATTTTTTCATTGTTTTCAGTCAATTTAAATAAACAATTTGATTTGGTTTAAAACTAAACGCACATCCTCATACTCTCGTTGACATCGCCACACGTCGTGACACGATGCAACGTACACTACTCTCTCACACAAACATGCACATTTTGTAGACGAGTTTTCAACCGTTTAATGTTTTATTTCGGGTTTAAAACCGGCAAAATTTGCTTAAAACGTTTTAAATCGGTTTTTTACATCTATTATCTATACATGTACATGAGCCACATGTTGGAGTGCCCTAAGTGCCCTGGACCTTATATTCTCTTTGACCTGGACTATGGAAGAATTAATGAGTGCCACCGATGCTGCTGTTAACGTAGCTACCTACTGGACACCAACAGTTTATCGAGTTTACCACCCAAGCAGCACAACAGGCTGTACAAGGTCTGTATATAGGTTCAGGTTTACACTCTAAGCTGTATAGTAAGCTGTATATAGGCTGTATAAGCCTATATATAGCCCTTGTAACTCCAAAAGGGCCTGTCGTCACCTCACACCACTTTAAAGTATCTCACACGGGGATGAATAATATAATCGGTGTAGGTACAACAAACATGGATGTTAGAATGCATCACATACCTGCCGATCTGAACTGCCAATCTTCTTAATAGATTTCTCTCTCTTATATATCATCTGCTTCGCTTATGACTGAACTTCTACCATCTGTAAAGTTTAAAGCTCCCTGAACATGAATATATCAACGCAATTAACCCTAAACTTATTGTGTAAACAATATACCAACAATAACATCTGAAGAACATCATTTCAACAGTGTATAATCAATAGCTGTACCAGGATGAATATGATATAATAACAACTTCATCACAAATCATTAAACATGAGGTTAAATAAATATTAGAGCCCGAACTCCCTCGGAACTCCTCCCCCAGGATCAGGTCCTGGGAGGATCAGGTTAGGTTAAAAGAGGAGCCCGATCGCCGTCAGAGCTCCCTCCCCCAGGATCAGGTCCCGGGGGAACCAGCTGGCTCAGATTGGTGTATAACACACCCATGTAACATCGGAACCTGGAGGAAACCACCTCTCCAGGACTCGGCTCACACCCCTATCATACTAGAGGCAGCCTACCCGTTAAAACGTACATGCCGGAATCCTGGAGACTAACTCGCCAGGCCTCAGCTACTTCCGCCCTCTCCGCCCAGAAGCAACCTACTCCGCTAACCTTCCGCGTCGGGATCCTGGAAACTAACTCTCCAGGCCTCATCATACTGACGCCTCTCGCCCCATCAGTATGCTACCCCGAGCGAGTTTACCATACCTCATACAGTTAGGCATTCACCTTTAACATTAACATTTATAGGAATCAATTGCGCTGAGACACCAAATAACCACACAGAGCTTGACTAAGATATTAACATAAGTAATACTTAGCTTTCATGCCTTCGAAGTCTGGATACATGTCCCTCTTCCAGACACGGCACGAAAAGTCTTTAATTAACATAATTCACGCTCGGTACATAAGTTATCACACTACACTTGCAACTTAGCAACCTTTAGAAATGGCGGTATGTGGTTACTGTTCGCGCCAACTAATATTTGTAAAGTCTATTATCTATGCTTACCATAGTTAGTCAAGATAGCCCTCGGGATGTTGCTAGAGTCTGTCTAACGAAAGCGCGACCTGAAGTTTTAAAAAAAAATTAAATTGGCAACATAATGTTGCCGTCAAAAGCACGTCAAAGTCTATGATTGCAATTGTCAGTATTTTGTCAAAGATTGATTTTAAAAATATAATTGCTTATCATGGGTAAAATAATAAAAAGTTATGTAGGAAAGCTGTGAAATACTATGATCAGTAAGTTTAAAGAAAAACAAAAAGAGAAAGTAGTGGTTTTTTGTGGTCGGGTTTTTAAGTTAGTATGACATTATAATCTTGATCATTGTTGACTGACTATTAGATATATTTTACGATATGATAATAATTTTTCTTATGTTTATAGATAATCTTGCAAGATATTAAAGGACTGCGCGAAATAAATAAAAAAAAAATTGAATCTAACACTTAAAACTAAGCTTTAAGAAGAAATATCTTCATTACCGCACTTTATATGTTCAAAGCGGTCGAATTTATGTGATGAAATAGCATACTTTGAGGATGATAAAATTCAACATTTTGTGTTATTCACCTTTTCCCGTGTCTTTCTTGATAGAATAGTAATATACCAATAAATAAATCTTTACTCGTTTTTGTATTGTATTGGTTATTTATAGCTATCCAGTATTGTTCTACTGCTGTGCAAAAGCTATCCACTCTTTCTAATGGTCTCAGTCCCTTACTCACATTCCATTTCTTAAGAAAGACATCCAGGTCGGGTTGGCAAACCTTGAGTTTAGACTTTTGGATGTTAGTCAAAGACCAAGTCTGTATACACCATAGGTCAAATGAGGAGATTACACATGTCCATAAGCTTACGCTTTAGTGATATGGGCAAAGTGCCCTTAAATAGTTCCTTGGTGGACCAGTAACTTTTCAGGTATTTTCTGTTCGACACGTTATTTCTTTGTCTTACCTGGCCCAGAAAGAAACTACTTGGCCCAAGTAGACAATAATATATTTTAAGACGTATTGTATATTTTGTCCGCCTACGTGTACGTTCCTTTAGGAGCTGCTGGTTATGATTTTGGTCTTCAACATTTTTATATGTAGACCAACCAGTATTTGATCTAGTCCTGTGGCTATAGGAAAGAACAGGACAATATTATCAGAGAAACGCAAATTACTTAGCTTTGCTGATGACAATGCCCTTCTCTTCCCATTCGACTGCTAATGTCTGAAAGAAGTGGTGAATAACTTTGGGGACAACGGGACGCCCTGTTTGACTCATTTCTGTTTGAAACATAGGATCTAATCTCTCTAACTTGCTGGAAGAAGTATGTGTGGATTCTATTTTTTGTTTTGTAAGGGAATTGAATATTTCTGAGTGTGTGATGCTGTTAAAAGCGTATTGGTTGAGTATATTTATTTCTAAAAATTTTGTGTTCCTCATATTAGGAATATAGTTCGTCAAAAAGAATTATACGAATGTCGCAAATACAAAAAAATACTCAAGTATCAAAAATTTTTTCTCCTAGTATGACAGTAATACCATATTCAATATTTTTTGATTTGACCTCATTTTCTCAGGTCGCGCTTTCGTTAGACAGACTCTAGTGTTGAATTTATATATTTGGTCTATGGATTCGCGTTAGTCGCGACAGGGCCCACATAAAGCCAATATCTCGTTAAACCCGTTTCTTTCATCATTTTCTCATCGCTCGCTACCATTACTCACCAATATAGAACACATACATACATACATATACACACACACCCATCACACACCCCTTCACACACTACACGACTCCACTCATAATTATTTTTCGTTTTTGTTTTATTTCCTTTTCTTAATAGTTTATTTGTCTGTTTACCTATATCACATAATTAATACAGTTGTCTAAATACAAAATGGCTTGTACCTAAATGAAATTATAAACATCCAATAAAGGGTCGGGCCCAGCATCTTTAACACAAGTTGTCTTGGCAACTTAGCAAGGGTGCTGGTGTCTCCACATTTTTGTATATTTACCTTAAGGGTATTACATTGCTCAATGACCTTGAAGAATTTACCTCTACACTAGTAGAGAAGAATTGACTTCTACACAGGCATTGCAGGGGGTGCTTTGCGCGGGGTGTTAGTACTGATTCGATTTTTTCTTGATTACTTATCGATATTCAATGAAATTTGAAAAAAAAAAAAACAATAGAAGTTATTCAATTTATCGTAACATATATTTTGGTATAAATTCAATGTATAAATATAGAGCCGTTTTCGAGAAAATATGGAATTAATGTTCAAAAAAGGCCTATTTACTAGATCTTTTTCTAGAGTTAGGGTATTTTTTTGAGAAACGTAATCAATACAATTTATTAGTAATGTCCTTAAGTATCCCCTTCATTTTTTATATGGTAATCGTACATAAGGAATGATCTATAAATTTCAATCAACCTAGCTGTTTTTTTTTGATTTGGGCGATGTAATCCCCTTAAACTGTATGTACTACCATGTATTTAATGTAAAATGTAAAACTTGATGCAAATAAATTATTATTATTAATATACAGCGTTAAGTGTAAGTGGAGAATAAAAGCTGTACATTGGCTGCATGTTGGCTGTAAATCGGCTGCATAAAGGCGTTTTTGTACACTCTAAGCTGTATATCGGTGTATAATGACACTTTAACTCTACAGATCTCAATTATAACTATCTTATACAGCAAAATGCTGTTAATTGGTGTAAGAATATGAAAGAATCCAAAACTTAAAGATTACTTTTTATAATATTTTACTAAATGGCGACTATGCCATATACATTTAATTGTAAAAATCAAATTTTAAATTGGACTTGTTGACGAATACGGTAAGTAATGTTATTATTTTTTAAGGTTATATTAAAAAATATGTGTTTGAAATAATAAGTTTAAATGCAAATCAATCGTAATCCAAGCTGATAATCATGATACGACTCTAGGCTTTTGCCAAATACCTAATCCTTTTATTATGTTTATAAAATCATCATACATTGGAAAATGGCGACAGCTTGCTAAAGCAGCCTAAATTCTTTTTGGAAGGTGATATAACACTTGTATCTGTATATCAGCTGCATAATAGAGAATTTTTACGACCTAAGCTGTATATTAGAGTATTTTTACGACTTAGGCTGTATAATAGATTATATATTTTTACTCCTTAATCTGTGTAATTGTTCATAACAAGTACGTACATTTCTAACCATCTTTAGAGATACGTATAAGGAATAAAAAATCCTGATCTACCTAGGACTAAATCTCATATGTGCGAATACAATTTATATATTTATTGTGAAGTAGTAAGTAAGATTTGTAACTGATCTTTCATTTCTTTTTCAGAATAAGTACAATAAGGTCTTTGACTTGGCCTAATATCAAAGTTGCGAGAATCAAAAGGCGATCTAATATGGCTAAACAAGTGATTATACGTCGGACGCATAAGTGAAGGATGACAGTTCTAACCGTCCAGTGGTGCTATTCTCTAAGAAAACGCGGCGCTGTTCGGCGTTGCCGCAACGTCGAACAGCGCTGCGTTTTCTTAGAGAATAGCACCACAGATCATCATGGGGTTACATCAAAATGCTGCGTATGAAGGCTATTATTATCATCATTGAAGAAGCAGATTGTGATCAGTATTAAATAACTGTTAAAGGTTTTCATAACAGAACTCTGTTCATTGGACGTCAGTTACTTTATCTTGCCCAATAAATTATACTTTACTATCTCTACTGTTTGTGGTATTTAAATAAATTATCTGTATTTGTAATATTTAAATATTTCCTTCTGACCTTCCTCTTAATTCAATGTTTTCCCTTCACCACCCTTAGTTCATTTGTACAGAATACCTACAGCATTTTGTTTTTTGTAGTTTTGGGTTAACCTCAACCATAGAAACTATTTAGGTTCCAAGTTTCATGTCACTATAGCGTACCGTTTCCGAGCTATGTAACTTATGTTTTATTTTATATTAAAATATTCCCCAATTGCTCGGATATTTTTTTCTGGAATGAATTCTTGCTCTGATCGAAAACCACGAAAAAAATATATTTTTTTTTACCTTTTTGTATTCTATTGGTACTTGCATGGCGGTGACACAGGTGGGTTAAAATTTTGGTTATTTTTGACCTAGGACGCACCGTTTTCGAGATAATTGAATTTTTTTTTTTTAATCATAGGGCCCATAGCACGGACACGGTGCGAGTAAGTTTTTACGGAATCCTTGGTGCGCGAGTCCAACTCGCACTTGACCGGTCTTTTTCCTCCATATTGATGTTCACAAAAACACAATCCGAGTGATTCCATTAGTAATACAGCCTAACGCTGTACTATAGCGTTCATTTACTCTTATAGCTGTATATCACCGTTGTAGGCAGTAGTTATAACACCACACATAGGTTAGTAGCCGTATTTTATGAAAAACTTTATCATACTGTTATTTTTTCCGTATAAGTGTCCTTGTTTTATTTATATAATGAAAGTTCCTAAAAGTACATACAAATTATTTCTGATCTAAACCTCTATTTGCTAAAGGAGAGTGGGACTTCTGGGCCAAAAATGTAAGTGATTGAGATATGCTTTTAAAAATTCGTTACATAAATCTATTTCAAAATAGAAAAAATCTAGCCCTAGTTGACCTGAGGAAAATGAGATATCTAAAAAATAAGTTTTAATCATGAGTAACCTATTTAAGGTTAGGTATACAATCGATAAATAGTTTATTCCAAGGACTAACTCCTTGGAATAAACTGTTTATCGATTGTATGATGTATTTTTTTTAATTTTTGTTGACAAGACTTATATTCTACTCTTTTCTACCTTTCTACTCTATGTATGATTAGTCGTAGACATGGGCATTTTTGGCTTTGAGTACATACGGATATTAATCCGATAACAGACTTCAAAATAGATTTTCTGTTTTTAGATATTCGGTTTTAGTAACGCCTAGCCTAACAATAAACCATAAAATAAAATATAGCAGTATTCTCGTAAATATTCTTAAGCACTAAAAATAAGATGATTTTGTTTGCTTATTTCAATGTGCAATAGATTTTCATAAAAATCTAAATTGTGCGATACGCACTGTATTTTTTATCCCACGTTTATATAAAGAGAAAAAGCGAATTTTTAGGCATTGGTCAGTTTGAGTTTGGTCATACACAAAATTCATTTGACCTTTCTCAGCTCCGGCTACATCTACATATCCAGTGCTATTATTCGTCGATTCTGATTAGTTTGGTTGTTTATATCGTTTAGCTTGCCTAGGCCGGTTTTATAAATCTGATTTTCTAGACCGAGAAAACGATAAAAATGTGTTTGAAATTGACTTTTAAATTCGTTTTTATATATCAAACACATGCCTAGTCACTCGTCTCGTATTCTTCGGTTCCTTGCGGTATAATGACTAGTAGTTGCAACCTCTTCCGTCACGGCATAGGACGGAAGAGGTTGCGGCTAAACAGCATAGAGTTATTATGTCGATGAGATATACTGACATAATACAGAAACGTCACTAATAAAAAGCTATTTTAAAATTCCTAAATATAATTGTTGTTATTGAACTGCATCTAGAGTGTAGAGTATTTTCTACACACCATCTAAGCACTCCAGATTAAATGCTGAAATACACTAGGTCGACGACCTATGTATGTTGAAATGATATTGTCAGTGATTTCTCTTAATGGCGCCACAACCTGTAAGTATAATCACCCCACATTTTATTATTAACCAGCATCTACTACGATGCACCGTTTTCTTTCTCCACGATATTAACAAATAAAAATACATTTTTAGAGAACATTGATATTATTTACATTTTACTAAATTCTTTTTTGAATAAACTATTACTCCCATGTTTCAGGTAATCGATAGTGACTACATTTATCAACCTTACTGGGACTTTGCTCAAAGGTCGTCTGTTGATGAAACAATACAAACCGGCCACAGTTGTATTGGTCTCCACTGTGGTCGTTCTCTTGCATCACGAATCACTATTTCATGCAACTCATGAATCGAGAATTTATAATTTTATTCAATTGTTGATTATGCCTCGAAATGGAAGTTCTTGGTTTGCATGGTGTTTATGAAAAAAAAAAAATATATGTAAACTGTTTTATTATAAATTAAATATGACCCTTTGCTTTACCAATGCCATTTGGGAACGCGATAATCATGGCGGTAAGTCCCTTCTTTGAGGAATGACTGGAGAGGCGTCACGACGTCAAACCTTCCACGTGCCATAGGTCCTCCCCAGATATGGTAAATTCGAGAGGTACCTGTACCGGATTCAGATGGAAGAAACGCCCGGGTCATCATTGTGCGGACCACCCGAAAAACAGGACAGAGGGGACAAGCAGTGGTCGCCTCCTTCTGCGCAGCAGTAATACTAGCGAAGGAGACTGCGGCAGCCTGAGGAAATGGAGACTCTCACACTCCAGCCACTGAAACCCTGACCCCGACTACCAGCCAGCAGGATGATGAGTAATGGGTAATTCGCTTTCCGGCCGTCTACTAACCGTCCAGACCGAGTCCGAGACGCCGACGACCGTAGTATTTCACACGCGCGCCTCATAGAGATGTTAGCAAAACCGTAGAAGCCCAATGAGTCCGATGTCCACTGGAGTAGCGGATAGTTTCTGAAAACGGTTCCAGAAATAAGTGTAATTGAAGGACAGAGACGTCGCTCTTCACTCTACTCTAGAGCTTTTTTTGTGGTAGGTAAAATCATTCAAAGACATCTCCCGCCCTTGGGCGGAGCAGGAGATAGTGTCAGACTCTTACTGACTAAAAACCTACCCCGTTCCTTCATTGCCTTAGTTTTGGGGCCCTGGTATGTATGAGATCAGTACGCGCCGTCAACGACTTGTCCTCGGTTCAGACTGTTACCGGACGGACAGACAGCGAGCTACCCATTGCTCGCCGTCCTCAAGCCTGCGCTAACTGTGGCCGGAAATTGGGTTCAGAATCCCGGCGGTGGCGGCAGTGTGTGCGCCGTCGCCTGATGCGGTCGGCCTCCTCCTCTACCCTAGAGCTGGAGAAGTCTTTTGATAATTTTCCACCTCAATAAAAATACAACCTTACCCTAAATATATGAATGATGGGTTGTTTAATATTTTTTCATTCTGCAAAACTCTCAATAATAAATAAATACTGTCAATCAAAATTTAATATATTACATAACCTCACTTTTACTAAATCTCTGATAACTCTTCTCTCTGACTGATAAATTCCGCAGAATTTTCAGCAAATGGTTGAAAATATATTAGCTACTAACTGACAAAGCTTTCATTTCTTTACTACCCAGGCCCAACATTGTATGAAAGCGTATCTGTCTTTACAATATTATTGACAATTTAAAATAGTGATGCCTTTTATTTAATAAGCTATCGATAAAGAACTATTATTTTTTTAGTTTGTGTTTAGGGTCCAGTAAAATATGTTGAAGAGACGATTCTGAAAATAAAACTCTAACAGAAATTAAAATAGCGAGACCTAGTACTTACCAAAACAATACAGTGTCATTCGTCATGCAATAGGTGTTGGTTATTTAGTTCAGTCTGTGATTTGTTTTACTCCTAAATCCAATTGTATAATTTGACTGACATCCAACTGAAATAATTTTGCATGTTTTTTATTTGCACAGGTTCCCTAAAAGTGAAGTGCTGCCCCAGAAGTGGCTTGAAGTCATTGGGATGGAAAATATCAAACCTGGAATTAAAGCACTGTGTGTCTGTTCATTCTACTTTACAGAATCATCGTTCAATAAAACCGAAAATAAAAAAATAAAAACAATTAATTTCATATTTTTTAGTTTTTCCTACCGATTTTATTCTTCCTTATGGTTCATCAAATACTTTACTATTGTCGTTTACTTAAATTTAATATTATTAAATATCTGTAAACAATATCCAATTCCAAAACCAATTCCTAAGTTATAAATATAAAAAGTCTGGTATCGATATCGATACATTTTGGTTTTGATTTTATCTAAGTGCTTCCCTAGCAATGGCCGCCATCTTTAGTGCCCGGCTATTAGTAGGTACTATGCGTTCCAAATAAGAATAGGAAAGCCAATAAACCTTGATCTGTCAAATTTTGAGTGAAAAGTACGGTTTGCAAAAAAACCTTATTTGCATATCAATAAAGGGTTTTTTTTTGCTTTGTATAACGAAGTCTTAGTTAAGTTTAGGTGAAGTAAAAACTTTAATGTTTAATATAAATTAGCTAAATAATTGGTTTTAAGTAATAATTAATTATAAAAAAAAACTATTTTCTTTCTTATTTTCATTGTTAGGAATAATTCGCCTTTTTTTTCCATTTGCCACTAATCGAACACTTAACACAGAGACGCAGAGATGAGCAAAATTTAAGAATTGGATTCTGATAAGACTTTTTTCGGTCACGATTCATAAATAAATTGAATTTATTTTTTTGCTCACCGTACTCGATTTCTTCAATTTGACAGTTCGACGTGACGTCACAACATGGCAATCGATCCTATTCTCATTTGGACCGCATTGTATGCACGCTTATATTGTAGGTATTTCTGGTCCATAGAATTCTAAGGTGTTTGAGCCAACATCTCCGCCCCACGCACGTCGCCTCTTGCCACCATTTTGTTCCTAAAAGCCTTACTACACTATCCGATTTTTAGGAACACAATTTAGGAAATCGGAAGATGTAATCGCTGTTAGGAGAGATTGGATCCAATTTAGTGTAAAATTGGAGACCCGATCACTCTACTTCCCAAATTGTATACAATACGTTACGATTTAGTAGACATGGGCGTTTTTGGTTTTGAATGCAATCGGATATACTTATATCCGATTTCTGATTTTGATTTAGACCCAAAAATCGGTTTCTTACTGCGTATTCAAGGTTGATCACCATTGTGGTTTAACTTATATGCCGCGTGTTGTAAGGAACAAATTGATGAAGCTAAGGGCTACAGAAATCGGATATTGAAATCAATTTCAAAATCCGAATTCGGATATATATCCGTTTGCGTTTAAAACCAAAACCGCCCATGTCTAGTCGTCGGTACGATTGGGTACAATTTAGGATTCAATGTAGGATAGTGTGATCACTCGCTATCAATTTTGCTTCCTAACTGTACCTAAATTGGTTTCCTACAAATCGGAAAGTGTAATAAGCCTTTAAAGCGTCTATTACACCACTCGATATTCCCCACAAGTTACACAGACTGTCTTAGGGCTAATTTCATCATTCAATATAAAAACTCAGTTCAACTAAACTGAGCTCAGCGTAATCTAGTTTAAAGACCCGTGTCGTAAACATGGGCAACAACAAAAGAATTGAAACTAAGTTTAGCGTAAACTAGGTTCAATTCATCGCGTTGAAACGCAAAATGAAGCTATAATCTCGATTAGTCGCTCAAACTGCGTTTTGTTTGAAGACAGCTCGCTATTACGCCAGTCGGAAAAACGCGCGCTTGCTCATTCGCACGCAAGCCGTCGACGTTGGCGGTTGTCATGGCACCTGCACTTTCAAAGCCCCAAAAGATTGCCGTAGCACTCACTGCAATTAGCTTGACTACTAATTTAAAGAAGCGGAAGAATAGAAAAATATGGGTGAAAGAATATTTGCTTTTACGAGAGAAGTTGTCGAATAGGCAAATACTGAGCGTTTTGGAACCATCGGATTAGAGAAACTACTTTAAAATAGGAGCTGCTGAGTTTGATTTTCTGTTGAAATTGGTCACGCCATTTATTCAAAAGGAAGACACGATATTACGTTTCTAATTATATTATTATACTAGCTTTTGCCCGTGGCTTCGCTCGTGCTCTACCCTATACCAATAAATGAGCAGATTTTGGATTTTATTTCTTTTTTTATTTAACGGAATTTAAATTTTCCTATGTTCGTCTCCTAGTTCTAAGCTACCTTTCCACCAATTTTCAGCCAAATCGGTTCAGCCGTTCTTGACTTATAAATAGTGCAACTAACACGACTTTCTTTTATTCATATATGTTTTTTTTTTAATTATTTTATTTACTATGTTACATTATTTTTCACTTTTAATTACATTTATCACAGTGATACAATATATAAGTAATAGTTTATATTATAGTTGAAGTTTATCGTTAACCTAGTATTCGTCTGGAGTCCAATAGAATTTGTTTATAAGAAATTGTTTTAATCTAATACATTATTTATGAATTGAGAATACAGTAGTATTATAATTGAATAAAAAAAGATGGTACATAAATACATACCTTACTCAATTCTTTATTGTAATTACTTCTCATATTGAGTAATTTCTTTTTAACCGACTTCATAAAAAGAAGGTTTCAATTCGACCGTATATATGCTTTTTTTATGTTAGTTCGCGGTTAACTCGGTCGTTTATGGACCGATTTGCAATTATTTTTTTCCCTTAAAGGGTATACTTCCAAAATGGTCCCATTTTTTTCGAAATCCTATTCTAATGATGGGATCCATGAGGAATCGAGGGAACTCCTCAAATATGTATTATAGGCAACCACACAATGAAGATAGTTAAGCAACTTTGACAATACAAATAAATAAAAATGGTTCTGAATAATTATGTTGAAAATGGTATCATCAAACTGACCTGATGATGATGATGGAGCCGTAAGATAGTTACCGGAACTCTGTAATGAATCAATGTATCCTAGCCGTGTTTGAGCTTGTTAGAATTGTTATGTGATGCACTTTGGCTGTAAGGTACTATCAAACGGATCTGATGGTGGAGCCGGAAGGTGGAAGATAGACACGAGAACTTCATAATAAAACAATGTATCCTAGCAGTGTTTGGGTTTATTGGAATTATCGTGAGAAATAGGCACTCTGATTATAAGTGCACCGCAACTAAAAAGCGCGAAATAAAAAACTTAAAAAAAAATAAACGCGTTCATTAAAAAAAAAACACTAAAAAGATTGAAAAAACTTATTTTCGGAAGTTGGTGATAAATTAGAAGCAAACAATACTGAAATTAAAGTTATTTTAATCCTATTAGTGTTTTTTTTATTTGATGACTGGCTATTTTTTTTTTTGAAAATGTTTTTTTTTAATGAAATTATTGTTGCATTTTGTTCTAAGTTTCTATTTATTTCAAGTAAAACTGTTAACCCTTGTGTACGTAGTTCTTTGTTTAAATAATCTTTGTGGCCTTTTTGCCATAAATATGGCATGTCACGAAACAATTCTGACGTTTAATAGAACTTACTGCACGACATTGTGGTACAAGCGATTATCAAAACGCGCATGTCTGCTCTCTTCGGGCGCGAGCGTAGACTGAACGTGAACGGTCTCTCGCTTATTACACTACTCGATGCACAGATTGTAAGACAGTAAGCCTCGCCGAGTCCGATTTTGCTGTCGGAATTCCGAGTAAGACAGTCTATCCCTAGTCTGAGTATCGAGTGATGTAATAGATCCTTAAGGGTCAGACTGTCTTAAGGCTATTACACCTTTCTAAATTCAGGTTCCGATTATAGGCACGCCTAAATTCAGGGAAGCATAATTGCATTTAGGTAGGAAGGATCCTACTTAGGCTCAGATTTGGGAAAAAAGTGGATTCCTGAATCGTCGGCGCTGCTCGCCTACTGACGCGAGCGCACGTGTTTTCTTTGATCGTGTGGGTGCACGCAAAACAAAATGACGAAACGAAAATAAAATATCTTGGTACCTATCATAAAAGAACATGCCTTATCTTTGGAACAAAAGTGATCCAAACTATTTATTTTATTTATTAGGGACAAAAAACTGTTACATATCAAGGTGAAACAAAGAATTATTAGATAAATTGGTAAACATAATATGTTTACCTATTTAATAATTCTATGATAATAAATAAACGGAATACCAAAAAATATTCCACTGCAATCACACAACGCCCCGTCTAGACCCGTCTAAACATAGTTACTTATGTATTCCTAAATACATACATAATTATTATTAAAGACAAATTACACCCAGACACTAAACAAATAATCGTGCTCTTCATAAAAACATTTGTCCTGGGTAAGGAATCGAACCCACAAGCTCCGGTATAGCAGTTAGGGGGCCACTAACCACTAGATCAACAATCCCGTCTCAAAAAGAATACATCTTTTTTTTATTCAATAAAAATATCTCATAATTTCTCTTGGGCCAACCGCTAAGGTTATGACAACAAGGTTCTCTCCAAAAATGGTTAATTGTGAAATTTCCAGCTGTAAAAATCGATCTGCTACTACAAATCTGCGAAACCATGGTGTTTCTTATCACATGTTAGTATGCGTTATGCGCCATTACGATAGAAAAATATAAGGGTCTATTACACTACTGGATATTCAGACCGGCCTTAGTCGACGTCGCGTAGTGTAATAAGGGTCAGACTCTCTTACTCGGAAGTAAACTTTAAGACAGTCTGTGTAACGTGTGCGGAAAATCGAGTGGTGTAACAGACGCTATAGTGGTACTGCAGTTTAATCGCAGTAAGGGGGCATGGTTCGTTTAGTGCTACGACAATGTGAGTGAATGAATGGTAGGATAAAAGGCTTTCTCAATCACTTATTAGTATAATTTTATTATATTCATTAATAAGTTTACTTTTGTATAAATTGTGTCTGAATAAATAGGTTATAAAATAAATTTATATCATAATAAAAATAAGGAATATCATTTTAGTTCTTTGTTAGATCTTTTTATCCCTAGAACCGGACTCTGGGGTACAAATAAAAAAAACATTTGAAAATTTATATATCGATAACTTTTTCGTTTCACATCGTGTTTTTAGCGCTTCTGCGTATTTGCGTGGGGCAGGGGGTCCGAAGCATCAATCAGGTGGAAGTTCTGTTAGAGTCCTGGTCGTGGTAAAACATGTGTGGGATACTCTAGCCCCCCTGGGTATAGTTACCCATTATGTTAAAAGATGGACCTTCAAAGTTCAATTTTGATTAAAGTAACTCCGGTTTACGGTCCTCCTACAAGCAAAAAACATACTATAACTTTTTGTAATATTAATGTAGATTTGCCGAAAAAAAAAAAAAAAAATATGTAGATTTGTAAAATAAACATCATATATGGACAAGTAAGAAATTATTTTTTCAAGAAAATGAAAGAATTCGTAAACATTTTAGTCATTCGTTCCTGACGAATGAAATAATTAAGTCTGGTTTGTGTCGCATCACTAGCACTTTTTGTTTGTTGTCATATGATAGTTTGTATACGTACACAATAATTGTCGATGTGTGTGTGTTTTTTTCAATTTAGTGATTATGTTTTTTATTATGCATGTGTTGTAAATAGGAAGCGTGCATTTGTGCTTAAGTGTCAAATTTTCTTAGTGTGCTTTTGTGTCTACCTCGCTTCCCGCAAAAAGTGGCAGAATAATTTGTTCAGTGATTCGTCCCTTGCAATCTCCATAGGTCTATGCTCTAAGGCCCTAAGGCGCCCCCGGCCCCATACCTCCTACAATAATATTGCGCAATATTACTGTATATTATATGGGGCGCCTTACATGATGATAAAACCACTTCATTCGCCTTTGAACACCAAAATCCTAAATTTTTTAATACAGGACCTTTTTGTGTTCAACTACGCCACTGCCGATATCGCGCATATTCCAATGATTCTACTCTTCAATTCTAGTATTTAAATTAGAATTCTTATCTCTAGAAGACATATGTTTAAGCATTACCTCTAAAAATGTGCCATTTGCATTTGTACGAGCCGTGGCATATTCCTCTTGTTATGTGACGGTGAGATTTCGTCTGAAAGCGATCGACTTTGTTATACCCTCAGGGATTGTTTTGCCTTTTTGGCCTGCAACAAAAACTCGCGTTACAGGCACCGGCAGTGTGGTGGCCACCCGTATAGGCCGCCTCGTGACCGTGCCCGCACCCAATAGTCACTGCGCGTTCAGTCCGATTTGGCTTTTCATACAAAGATAATTTTATGAAATTATGTAAGACTCCAGATTAACTTTCGGATTTAGAAATTGAGGATAGATATATTTAAATAAAATATATTAGTTTTCGTTTCACCGGTAGATTTTTATTATTTGTTAGTGGGTATCACTGTCATAAAAAAATAAAGAGTTAACAGCGAGCTTGCTTGACTGCGTGTCACGTTTGTTCATAGGCATAATAATCTATCGCGTTTCATTTTTATTTTCAAACACATAGGAACTCTGCATTGGAATGAGTCGTTTGTAAATAGTGACTTTTTTAGGAGCAGTGTTAAAAGTTAAAGAACTATGCCAATAATTAATGTTTAGAATAACATAATTTCTTTTACTACCATTTATACCTACTGTGCGACCGTGAAGGTTGAGAATGTTACGTCATTTTGCTTTTAGTGTGTGATATAAACTTACTTATTTTGTTTCTAAACTGAGACGTGTTTTTAACTAAAAAAGTGTTTGATGCTGTGAGTAATATTATCAAGTGTAATACGTCTGAAATGAGTGAAAACGCACATACACCGGCTGCGAAGAGATGCCGCCATGTTATTTAGGATTCGCAGTTTCGCTGTCAACTACGAATCGCTGTTAGCCCTGATACAGTCGGAGGATTTATTTTTATTTTCGAAGATCTGTAAGTAAACATAAACAGTGCAACGCTTTCATTACTTTTCCCATAATGCATATGATATTACTTGTTAAACCAGTACAAGTTTATATTGTTTACTGTGGTGTATTGACTGTCAATGCAATGACGTCATTGTGTGTAAGTAGTTACTGATTGTTTTAATTGCAAAAAGAAGATCATTTAAGCATATTTTATAAGATTTTGGTGTACAAAACAAACAATGCAAATGTTTTTAACATTCTTTATTGTATGAAGTTCTTTCAAGGTCTCCTTTTAGCCTTGATCACATCACTTGCTAGGTTATTTTTTGTTCCCATAACAATCACCAGTTTATTCAATGACAGAAGCAACTTTTGTCTAGTTCTTGTGGAGAATGCTACGAAATTATGTGTTTTAAACACTGTTGAATTGATATTACAATTATCACTTTTATAGTTTGAGCTTATGATATTTCAGTTTTATTTTACATCTATGTTATTCATAAGCTCACATGTACCCAATGCTATGATAGCTGGCCTAGCTGTAAGTTGTCTACATATTTTGTTTAAACAGGCTTTACATATTTGTTGTTTCTGTACATAGTTATTGCTCTTGTATTAGGTATTTATCATTTATGCATAATATAATTATTATTTACTTTGGTTAGAAAGATATTATTGATTTATAGTATTTTTGATGTATTTAACTCCATTCGCAATTTTAGACCTATTATTTTGTAAATGTGAGACAACCTGGACTGTTGCCTCACATTTTTCCTGCATTCTGGGAGAGAGGTGGCCAACTGGTAGATATCAGCTATAAATCCAGTTGATCTTGCATGAGGATGAGTGGATTATTGTGAGAGGCAGCACATAGCAAGCTATTATCAACGCACTACATTCTTATTACCTTGTAACTACTTGTTTGTCAAAAGAGAGCTTACTTTGCTAGTCTTTCATCCTTGATTACCCAATTTTATTCAACATGGTTTTTTTTATTATTATTCATGGTTATGGAAGTATAATAATAATAAATCACTTATTTGCATAAATAAGGTATAGAAGGTTGACAACATGGATAAAATTGATTTCTTATTCTGTTGTTAATTAATAGTCGTAATCATGCACTCATTACACAGATTTCTATTCCATGCAATTTAAAATTGTATTATTAAATTTATAAAAAAATGTCAGTATAATATGGACATACGAGATCTAGCTGTGGAGTGTAGCAATTAAATCCAACATACTGTGTTTGAAAAGAGTTCAAAATAGCATCTTAAACTGTCTAGCCCCGGAAGGACACAGTTGTCCGCACACTTATTGTCTTTCTGTTGTGTCTGTAATTACGGTATTCAAAAGGTTAAGAGCAATAGTTAATGCGCCTTGGTTTGCTAGGAACGACGAAATCTACGACTATCTAAATATGCCATCAGTGATCTCTGAAATTGAGTGATACAAAACGCAACACAAGGAACGCCTAACCTTGCATCCGAACCCACTGGTCAAATTCTAGTAATTTAAAAACCATGCAATGTCAGAAACTTACAATTGATAGCCTAAAAGCTCATGTACATTAAAGAAAAAATTTTTTTAAAAACCTTTTAACTAAAAACCTCTTCAATTTACTTTTAAATCTAGAAAAAGGTAACGTTTTTATAGAATTAGCTATTTTATTATACAATTTTATGCACATAACATAACTATTGTTACCTGTAAATGTAAGATGCATCCTCGGTTGAACTAACTTGTTAGTATACATAACAACTTGTCGCTTGCTGGAAAAGTCCCTTGTGTTTGAAAACAAATATACAGCATTCTAATATATATATACAACAATCAAACTATTCACAACAATTAAAGATTTAAGATATATTTACCAACAGTCAGTCCTTATAGAAGACCCGATAAAAAAAAAGACAATGCCAGAGATGCTAACAATAAGGCCACACTAAGAATTACTCCTTGCGACCATACAGATGCGTCAAGTGTGCGTAAGACATCAGAATGCCAGAGGCAAGATCGTAAAGTCCCGGCAACATGTGCGCTGTGTAATGGACCACACCCAGCCAACTATAAAGAATGCCAGACAAAAGACAATATAGCACATCAACAAAAAGTTTTCAGAATTCCAAATTACAACACAAAGCCAGACTTTAGAACATATTCTCTCTAACCAGAACAAATGAGTACTCTAATGAGTCTCATAGCTAGCTGACAAGTTAACAAAGTGACCTCGCTTTGCATACCCACCTGGAACATACATTTTGCTCCAAGTAAATATGATGAGGAGCTGTTAATGTTGATGCAGAGACTGGATATTTTACTCATATTAACTGTATTACTAAGACACCAGTAAAATTCGACAATTACAATTCTATATCACTTACGACCTTGACGAAACAAGCCATGATGGGTCTGCTGTGGCCATAAGAAAGTTGATAAAACATCAACAAATTACAGACTACAAAACTGAGCACTTACAGGCAGCGTCAAGGTGCTGTAGAAGACAAATCTAGAAACGTCACTCTCGCTGCAGTTTACTGCCCACCTAAGCATAAAATCTCAGAAGCAATGTTTTCTCACTTTTTGCAAACACTGCAATGGCAATTACTGACTGGCCTGTTGGTCTAGTGGTTAGTGGCCCTGACTGCTATGTCACAGGTTGTGGGTTCGATTCCCACTCAGGACAAATGTTTGTGTGATGAGCACGATCATTTGTTTTGTGTTTGGGTGTAATTTATCTAAAATATGTATGTATTTACAAGTATATATTATTATGTATGTTTATCAGTTGTCTAGTACTCATAACACAAGCTCTGCTTAGCTTGGGACGTGACGGCGTTGTGTGATAGTAAAAAATAAAATAATTGGCACATGCAGGTGGCGACTGGAATGCCAAGCATATTGGGGTTCACAACTTACCACAACCAGAGCCTGACAGTTAAAACTAAGCCTTAACCTGTTGAATACCGTAATTAGAGACACAATAGAAAGACAATAGGTGTGCGGACGCCGGCGTCCTCTTGGGAAATAATGAATTAATAGTAACAACGCTATAGCCATTTCTTCTTATGACCCAAGTGACAACAAAATACCAGACTCCTTGGAGTTTTTCATAATCAAGGGGGTTTCCAAAATGTACCTAAAACCGGAATCCTGTTATGATGGTTCACACCAGAAACCCTACATAATAAGCATACTGACTGGAGCTACTTCAGAGTACTTACATAGATAAAAATATACAGCTATAAATAGCTCTTAAAACTCCTGGTGGTATAGATGATTCAGCTATATAACTACTCTCATATAGGAAGCTTACTGGAAGAGTACCCCTAAAAAGAACCAGAGTAAAACAAAGACGATTAACTATCCGCTAGACATAAAATCAACGATACTGTAAAAGCGACGACCTGTGAAGAAGAGTGTGGCATTTTACTAGACTAAGAGGAGATAAATCAAACTTCAATAGAGCAGCAGATTCAGGCAGCAGCACTCCACAGTGTAGCAGGTTCAGAATCTCAGAAAAAGTCAGAAAACACACACAGTCACAACTATCACACAACATCGTCTAGTCCCAAGCTAAGTAGAGATTGTGTTATGGGTACTAGACAACTGATAAACATACTTATATATTTCTAAATACATACATATATATCTTCTTATAAATAAAAATGAATAGCTGTTTTTTAGTCTTGCTAAAACTCAAGAACGGCTAGACCAATTTGGTTCATTTTGGTTTTGAAATATTTGTAATTGTCTAGGGAAGGTTTAAAAGGTGAGAAAAAAAGGATTGGGCGGAACGAAGTTTGCCGGTGCAGCTAGTTATAGATAAATTACACCCAGACACAGAACAAATGATTGTGCTCATCACACTAACATTTGTCCTGGGTGGGAATCGAACCCTAGTAGACACTAGACCAACAGGCCAGTCAAAGTCGCTGTGTTCATGGAAGTTCAGCAGGCTTTTAATAGAGTGTGGCACGAGGGCCTTCTCCTCAAAATTAAAAATAGCCTCCCTGATTCATATTTGACTGAACGGCTGTTTCAGGTCAAGAAAGGAGATGCAATTTCGAGATTATTTGTGATATGTGCTGGCGTACCTCAAGGCCTTGTTCTGGGACCTGTTATGACCTGCTACTATATACCATATTCACAGCTGCCTTATCGGAAGCAGATAATACCACGGTTCCAACGTTTGCGGACGATACTGCTTTCTTAGCCAGCGACAAGGACCCGATAACTGCTACAAAGTTCCTGCAGACTGCATTGAATAAAACAACCAAATGCTTACAGGATTGGCGAATTAAAATCAATGCATTAAAATCTGTACAAGTTACCTTTAAATTGCGAAAGGATAATTGCCCCCCTGCTCAACTGGTAGATACCACCTTACCACACCAAAATAGTATCCATTACCTTGGAATGCACCGTAATCGGTGCCTGACATGGAACCAACAGGAGGAAATTCAAAACGTAACTTTGAAATACTGGGAGAAGCTAAAGAAGCACGCGAATGTGTTAGCAGCACAGCTCAGGCTGCGTAGCTACGTAAAGCGTCTCAAGCGAAAAGACATCATTTAGATAGACGATGAGGAGACGTTCGCAATGGGGGTGCATCCAAACTGACATAAGCGCACTCACCAAATTTGCTTATAGTGTCAAACAGTGATCGCAGATCACAACAAACAAAACACAAAAAAAAAAAACGAACGGATTGAAAGAAAAGAAGAATGCTTTATATGAAATCGATTGAATAAAGAGTGAATAGGTTACTTCTAGGCAAACGTGCTCCATCGTCGGCCACATTAAAGCTTACCATCAGGTGAGATAGTGGTCAAACGCGAGCCTATCAAAAAATTAAAAAAAAACCGCACACCTAACCGCGTCGAATCGTTAGAATCTGAAAGAACTGCAGAGTACAGAATTTTAAGGGCCTGTGTACACCACATTTTTTAAACGCGCTGATAACGCGCATTTTAGAAATTTTCGTCGACGGCACGCTTTTATCCTATACAAGGTATACAATACAGGCTGTGTCTGACTCGCGTACGTATCGCGTCTGTATCGCTGCAAACGCGCGTCAACGGCGCGTTTAAAAAACACAAGTGATGTGCACAGGCCCTAAAATTATTTTCTTTCGATTCGTTCGACGCGCTTGACTCTGATAAATGTGCGTTCACCTTAAGAATGAGACAAAATAGTGCCTACTGCGCAAAGAAATATTTAAAACTGAGAAATATTTAAATTTAAGTTCAATAGGTATGGCAAAACTTGGTTTGTTCTAATCTCTACAAGGCCCACATGGTAAACAATTCCAGATATACTAACTCAATATTGCCCCACAATAATTATAGTTACACACAGACAGGCGTTGATATTATGCATACTCGTATATTAGTTTAAGTATATTGTTTGAGTTTGTATGCACAAAACATAATTAGCCTGTACCACTACTGGGACAAAGGTCTTTGTGTGAGGGAGTAGGGCATAATCCAAAGGTCGATCGCATTTTGGTCAACTTATATGCCGCGTATTGTATTTTTTTACCACCCAAATATTACATGTTCACAATGGCGATGCGCGCTATGATACGCGTTGAATGTATTTTCCGTATAGCATAGACGCTAGCGGTTTTTCCGGTGTGTGTAACTACTAAGATAGCTAAAATAGTTAAGCTACAACCGGACAAGCTGCTAGGTAGTCAAAATACAAATCGCAAAACGGGCCTCTTATTTTTTGACAACTCTTAGAAGTATTTATTTAGTGAGTGGTTTCCGGTTATCGTCCGAACTATAGACGAAGAAGGTTTCTGTTTAGGGTTCTGTGTGAATACGGCCCGTCTTCTTTTGTCTGCCTGTAGCCCAGTGTCAAAGATCCAACACACAGCCGACCGATGGGTTCGGAACCGAAAACCACCATATATAGCCAGCTCATCATCCACACCACATCATCGCTACCCAGTGAATCATGTCCTTTAATATACTGCAGCGTACGATGTTATTGTTGAGCACTGTAACCCGTTCAAGTACAGAGGGGTATTCTTGTAAAAGTTTTTAAGTTAGTCAATTTTTTCCATTGATTGACGTGTTGAGGCACTATCGGATATTATGCGAATGTGAGTACCTGTAATTCTTCTAGCTTCTGTGGCGTGGGTTGCTATAATGATACCAACACATTCTACCTCGTAGACAGAGTGGACTGTTCCTAGCGGTCTGAAAAGTCATTGAGAAAGACTCCAACTCTTGATCCAATGTTAGGCTGTAATGTTGGCCTCATTAGTTGTGAAATTCTTTTGTTAATTGTGTGCTATAATGTTTTTGTAAATATAGTATCTAGTTTTGTCATTGGGAGACGCTATCATGAGCTGTCTTTTGTCTTCCATTATGCGTGTGTTTGATTGTAGAGAGTAGTGGTGGCCGAGTGGTAACGGCCCCGACTTACCAATTGTAGGTCGCGGGTTCAAACCCAGCCAGGTGCATTACTTTGTGTAATTTATATCATCACCACTGCTCTCAAAATGGTGAAGGAAAACATCGTGAGGAAACCGGCATGTCCTAGAACCAAAAAATTCGAAAACATGTGACATCCACCTATCTGCACTGGGCCCGCGTGGTGGATTACGGCCATTCCCTCTCCTAGAGCAGTGGGAACATTAAAAAGGCTGATGATGATTTTTGATTGTAGAGTTTGTTCTCAGTGTGACCGATAAGTTAGTCTGAAGGCTGTCAGTGCTGCCTCCTCCTGTACTATGAAATGCAGAGCCCCAACATCGCTTGCAGGGCGGTAGTGGGTGCAGTTCTCATACTGAACAATTGCTGTATAGTTTTTCGAGTCCTTTTTTAACTGTGCTCAAGTCAGTCCTGGCCTCCTGGGTCACCAGACTAAGGATCCATACCTGTGAAGATTAATCAGTGACTTGATGATGGTGACTTTTGGGATAATACCCTAGTCCCAGCATGTGCTTGTATTGCCACATAGATATATTAGGTTTTTAGTGGTGTATTCCGTATGCTTAGCCCAGTACAACTACTTGTTCAGGAGCCCAGGTATTTGGCCTCAATTAAGACGCTTAGAGTAGATTAAAAAAAAATGTGGCAGTTTCAGGGCGGCCAGTTTCTAGTTCGGTTTTGGTGGGTTTCACGATTGGTTGCTATTCTTTACACCAGTCCTCTACTATTTTCAAGGCCTGGCTCATCAGATTGCACGTGGTGTAGTGTTGGAAGGACACGGGAGTCCGATGGATGCGAGACGCACACGACAGTTCCGATAAGTCTTTAAGTCAAGAGTGAATAGGTTATTTCTAGCCAAGCGTGCTTAGCGTGGTGAGAAGTGGTCAAATGCGAGCCTATCCACATTTAGTACGTAGTGCGATGAGAAATACATGTGGGTAAATAAGAGTCAGCCTGTACGAGATTAGGAAGGCAAAAGCAGCTTAAAAACAACAAGGCGTCGGGTGACGACGAAATTCCGGTTGAAGTTCTGAAGGCAAAACGGTCCTAAAGGCCTTTCAGAGGTTGTTCGATTCCGTCATACTTGAGGCAAAGACGCCAAAGGCATGAAGCAAAGGTTTGTTAGTATTTTTCTGTAACAATGGAAGATGTCTTCAAGGTTCTGGACTGAAGTAGACTAGGCAATAATGTCAATGGCGAGTACATTACTCACCTTTGGTTTGCCGACGACATAGTGGTCATGGCTGAGACTACTGTTTTTGACAGCATTTAAAAATAAATGATGTAGAGTTGATACCTACAGAATAAATCTTAAAAATTACGCTAAACTTGTAAATGTTTTTAAATAAGACTGTTTCTTTTATAATTTTACTAAAACACTCATTTATAAATTTAATTTACTTAGATAAGTCAAGGAACCTCGCCTTTTGAGAGAATCGGTGGTAGTGTAGTGCCACAAAATTGACGCAGAGAACTAACGACACGACGCGACGAAAGAGAATTTCCTTATGACATGTGATCGAATTAGGACAACGGATTATATCAGAACCTCGGTTTCTGATATAATCCGTAAGTTACATATGTTTAGGTTGAAGAGGAAACCAGCTCTCATAAGATATGCCAAACATTGTACATCCTAACATAGACAAATGCTCGAACTATAACTTGGTACAGTAACCGGCAAACTTCTCAACACAAATGGTACCGATTCCGCAGGTTCTTCATTTATCTTGTATGAAAACGCGCGGACCCCATACGTTCATCCGATGATGCCTTATTATCGTTTTTCGCGCATGCTCATTTCGGTTCCTGGCTACACTGTATTATATTGAAATGAACAGCTCAATCAATGACAACGCCTTTAATGTTTACAATTTCAACGAAATTCAAAGCGTTATTTATGCTGTCGAGCATATTAATTTTTCAATTATGTACAGCTATGGATTAGAAATTTCCTTCAACATCTAGATTGCGATAAAAAAAATCATTGGTATGCTGGTTAGTAGTCAGCTTTAAACTTTTCAATAAATCACCGCATCTATCTTTCTGAAACACGAATAACAGGTTCCGATAGGGCACTTGGTTTTTTAAGGTTCCGTACTTCAAAAGGAAAACCCTTATATATGTAGGATCACTTTTTTTGTCCCGTCTGTCTGCCTGTCTGTCAAGACCCTTTATCTTGGGAATGCGTAGAGGTGTCGAGTTGAAATTAAAACCATAAATTCAGGACGGCAGTCACTTGAACCCTTGAAGCTGTAAAAAAATCAAATTTGTAAGTTAACGAAAAAAATATACGGCCGTTTATATTACAAAAAAGTAAAGTGTTTCGACACTCTCAAGGGAATCAAAATTCAATTCCTTTTGACCTAGAATCCTGAAAGTTGGCATGAAGCAAGGTCTGATAGCACATGGATAGGAAAAAATCTGAAAATTATAAATTTGGAGTTAGGTATGTCACAAAAAAAAAAGATAAGTTTTTGAGATCGCTGCAGTACAATAGCAGCTTTTGACAGAACGATATCTGTTGGATCAGAATCGGAATAATAATAACCCCATCGCCGTATCTCTACGTTGAAGTCGTGGTGGGGCTTACGCCTCCAATAAACCTAAGGTCTGTATCGGTAGCATTTGCGAAGCAGGGGCTGTGAAGCAGCCGGGGCCAGACTAAGAAAAAAATACAATCCGCAGGGCAGCCACAAAACTGGCTTAATCTTGGGCAATAGCTACCCTACGGACCCGATCTCCCGGGAGAATTCTTGTTCATCATCTCCGGCTTACCGTTATTGGTCGGCCGGAGTAAGCACTGACGAGGAACACGGCTCCCACCTCTCTCTTGCCTTTATTGGATGGCTTGAGTGGACATTCGCAAGAGTAAACGTGCTGGGGAGAAGGATGTATAATCCAGTAAGGTGCTATAAGAAATCTTGACCGTACCTCCGGGATTGATTCTGATAGCCGTGGTATACCCCTCCACTCCACAATAATAAAATAATAATCATTTATTTCAGGAAATTATTCCCATATTATAAATTACAAATAAATTTTATATAAATTTCAAATTATACACAGGTGGTCTGAAAAGTTGCCGACCTAGCAAAGATGCAAGACATTTTTTCTTACTCCTTGTAACTCTAAGCACTTCTCCCAGCGATGCCCTCATCTTTCTTACACGTTCAAATAGTAGTCGGCATTTTTCTTTGCAAAATAATTGTTCACGAAGATGATTGCCTCCCCATTTGATGAAAATCTCTATCCTCCGAGCGCAATTATTAGATAAGTAAGCAAAAAGGAGTCACTTGGGGCTAGATTTAGTGAGCGGATGATCAAGCAGTTCAAACCGTAATTCGTAAATTTCGCCGTGGCAACCGCTGAGGTGTCAGACGGCGCGTTGTCTTGGTGAAAAAACATCTTTTTTCTGCATTTCACATCGACTCACTCAAATGACTATCAAATAACAACTGCGCGTCCAAAATTGCTGAAACTTTGACTAGCTTTTATTGACGAGTGCTGCTATCTTCACGTTGAGGTCGGAAACTTTTCAGACCACCCACGTACATTTGAAAACATAACACATTAAAATCATTGCTAGGTCACTTCCTGCTAGCGGCTGTTTTTGGGGGCCCATTTATTGAGTGTGCAAGTCACCCCCTGCCCTTTTATCGATGGATATTAATGACATTGTTAGGCAGGGGCCATAGTTTTAACATAGTTTCCAGTAACCAGTCCATTTAAGACTCTAAAAACCATACCCATATTGTCTTTGTTTTCCATATTTTTCACCAACTGGGGGTTAGTCCTTGGAGGCACTAGTATTTCGCGTACAGGGATAATCGTCGGTTGGCATCACGTTCCATTAAAAGTATCTAAAGGGCCTCTGCGAGTTGGTTTCGGATCTTCGTAAGCCTTTCAAACGTCCTCAGACCTCGGACCTCAGAGTCCTGAGATATAGTGATACAAAATAACAAAAGTTCTGTAAAATGTTTTTCTTTAAATTTGTCTAGATATACATATAATATGTAATAATATTGGTTTCTGCCAGCAGCATCGACCGCGCGCAAGTCGGTTTCTCCATACAACCTTCCAAATCCCGTTTTATCCACTTGGATGGCGAAGTTTCGTAAAATCCGTTCTTACAGATTTAAGTTTGTAGGTGTTATAGTTTCTGGGATTTTGTGATTAATCAGAGTGCTATTTGGTTTTTATATTATCTACCATCTATCTGGAAGCCGTGCATGCGTTTGTTATGATTTAAAAATGTTCAATTGTATCTTTTTCTCCTTCTCTGTGTAATCCATCCAAAGGTTGTCTGTAAGAGATCGCTTTTAGTGATAAGACCGCCCATTGTGACACCCTATTAATTTTAAGTTCTTTATGTAATTTTATTTTTGGTGTACAGTAAAGAATACATCTATCTATCTAATTGCATTTTATCAACCGCCTAGCATTATTTTCAACTAGGTTAGCGTCGGCTTTCAGTCGAACTAGATGCAGCTATCAGTATTTTGCCTAAACGCAAAATACTGATATTCACTGTACTGAGACTGCCATCTGACCTCCTAAGTACAATTACCAGACAACACCAGCATTATAAGGTTGACAGACTTTCTAGCTTCAGGATATTAGGATTCTTAACAAATATGTCCTAAATATATGTATGACGTTAGACATTACTTACTAATAGAAACACACCGGAGCCTAATAATATGAGGCAAATTGCACTTAACAGCGATAAGCTGATGAGCAACCTACTAATAGCTAGTAAACCTTTGTTTAAAAGACGCATTCAACCGAATGTTTTAAATTATAATATTGGGCTAAGTACCTACGAGTATCATAAGTTCGAAATAGTACATTTTGATACAAGTGCAGAAAGACCGAGGCCGAATTCTCACAAGCCGAAGGCGAGTGTGTTATGGAGCCGAGGGCTGTAGTGACAAATTTGCACGTGTATCAAACGACGTTTTTCAATACACTTACAAAGAAATTTTTGTTCATTTTGTGCTGAAGAAAATTTGCCATACATTTTAGTTTTGATTTAGATGGCAGCAGGCTATCACAAGTATTTTTTACCTTAAGTAATCACAATATCTGGCGGCGGCGGCATAGCATCTAAAGAATTTTCTTCAAATCTTAAATTCAATATTATTATTCCATTTATTTTTCACAAATAACACAAAAAAAATAGGTTGAGTAATAGTATTTAATAGACTTTTTCCCCGCGTTTAATCTTTGCAGGATGAAGAAATTTTATATTTATATTCTCTTCAAAAACACAATTTAAATTTTTATTAAATTTTAAAACCTTAAAAATATCTAACTATTTACTTAAAAAAAAAAAACACCCTTGACCGTGACGAAATAGGAATGAAAAAAGCCCTTGGTGTGATAAATTTAAAAAAAGCACGCGGGTGACATACATGCCATGTTGAACCTAATTGTAGTGCGATAAGAGGCAGTTTTCGAGTAATTATATTGAAAAATATTTGACCTAATTTCATTTCACCACTGTATCAATTCGATTTTTTCGTTACTCCAACGTTTTATTTGGGCAAAAAACTTTTCGCCGATGTTACACTACGCCGAAATAACATTTTTTCGAAATCTTATATTTTCGAACATTTGTTATACCACTGTTTTCAAGCAGGAATGCACAATAGAAGCAGACATGCAACTTGCAGCAAGCATTGTTTCTGTCACGGCTCCGGTGCTGCGGGGTTTGGGCGGTTCCTCGCGAGCTTATCGTCGCAGATAGCTTTAACGCTCACCACCGTAGCTTCGGCTTGTTGGCTTCTTCGGCCAGCCGTAGCCGCAGTGGCGAGCTTTCAAACCACCTGCTTCTCAACTCGCGGCCCGCCCTACTCCTCCGCGCCTACGCAGGCTCGAATTACACTCTAGGGGTAGAGCAGACGACTGTAAAGTCGGTTTTGAAGCGATTCGTTTCTGTCACTAAATTTTGTAGCACAACATTGACTTTTTATGTCACCATTTTAATTTATTATTGACAATGCTACAAAGTATATTACGCGGCTAATAAGTTGAACCACTTGCTATGTTTGTTCTTAGCTCCCGATTTCGGTTGAGACCCGAAAATCGGTTATTATCCTTGTCACGCAACTTGAACCATCATGGCGGTCGACCTTGAATGTGCAGTAACCGATCTTTGGGTCTCAATTGATGTGGAGGCTGGTCGTAACCATAGCAGAGTTCAACACCTTTTTTTTTGTTGCGTACTGTTACCGTCTATATTTGTGACCAAAGATCTATTTTTTTTTTTTTTAATTTTGGTGAAAAATTAAAAAATATTAAACGAGACTTCGGCCAATAACAAAAAAGTTATTTTGTAAATCGGCGAAACATAGGTAATAAATAATACATATAGCAAAAAAGCGCTCAAGTGCGAGTCGGACTCGCCCATGAAGGGTTCCCTAGCATCAAATAAAAAAGTTCTTGTAGTTCGTTGTAACTTTGATAATTGTTTTAATAATAGTGTATTTTTTTATTTATGACTTATTAAAAAAAAAACTACTTACTAGATGTCGTTCAAACCAATTTTCGGTGGAAGTTTGCATGATAATTTACATCATGTATTTTTTTAGTTTCCTCTACCCCTGTAACTTCTAAAATAAGAGAAGATCATTCTCTTATTTTAGAAGTTACAGGGGGGTGGACACATTTTACCTCTTTGGAAGTGTCTCTCGCGCAAACTATTCAGTTTAGAAAAAAAAAAAATTTAGAAACCTCAATATCATTTTTGAAGACCTATCCATAGATATCCCACGCGTATGGGTTTCATGAAAAAAAAATTTGAGTTTAATTTTTAAGTATGAGGAACCCCCAAAATTTATTGTTTTTTAAATGTTAATGCGGTTCACAAAATTCATCTACTTAGTTTTTTCCGAAACTATAAGAACTATACTGTTGAAATTTGATAGTATAGTTCTTAGTACTTAAAGGACGGACAAACAGACAGACGTAACGAATCAATAAGGGTGTCGTTTTTTGCCATTTGGCTACCGAACCCTAAAAAGACGTCGGTCAATAGTTTTCGGTGAAATGTAAATCGACCAAAAAAGTTTCGGAAAAATGATCGGTTCCCATATATTGATAAGCAAATGACCAGTGTTCTTTTTGTCGTTACAGGTTATTCGTTTCTTGAGTAAAGCATCCACGTAACATCGCCACGGAGCGTCAGAACACGGCGCTGACAGGCGCCAAACGCTTCAATGAACCATATATGCCAGTACTGGCTATTGAAGATGCAAGGTAATTTAATTTTTTTCTATCCTTTGTTCACCTTAAAATATTTAATCTAGATTGTAATTGATCGTTTCTCTTAGTTTCGGTCTGAAGGAAATCATCTTAATGCTGATCTTCATTCATTGTGTCATGCAATTTTGTAAAGAAACCCATAAGTGATGGTAAATCATATGTAGTTAATAGACTATCGATCTAGGAATCTCGTATGAAATTTTTTAGTTAAATATTGAAGAAATAATAACTAGACGTTTTGTCCAACAGTGGTGGTTAATTAACTTGCATCTTTTAACACAGATGTTGCAGTAGGTATGCTCTCCACGGGCTTCCACCTATATTATGTAGACAATGATAGTTGATATTTTTTTTGTAGATTGTACTCATCGTTCATTAAAGGTTCCGTTTCGATAACCTTTATTTTCAAACTGTTTAACCCCATAGAATCCCAGGAAAGACCGTATCTACACCAGAGTGATTTTGTAAGTTCATCGTGCATTAAAGGTTCCGTTTCGAAAACCTTTATTTTCAAACTGTTTAACCCCATAGAATCCCAGGAAGCCCGTATCTACACCTGAGTGATTTTGTAAGTGTACCTACTTGCCAAGTTTGGTCCGAAAAATACAAATTACTCTAGTCGTTCAAAGAGAGCAAACAAACCAATTGTAAATTTTGTTGTTATGTTATAGTTACTTAAAAATAAACAATCACTTCGTATCTATTTATTTTATTTACTTCTCAATAAAACAGTAATTTGTATCTAGATAATATGAAATTCTAAAGTAATGATATACGAGTAGAAATTGCTTGTTTGTAAGAGGAGGATCAGGGGTGATATCGTAGGGAGAGCCATAAGACGAATATACTTCCGCTTGCGTATCAGCGCATATTGCGATGAGTCCTTGATTGTTTTGCTACGTATCCACAACACATTGCATAATTGTTTTGTTGAAAAAGTTTAGCTGCGGTCAGGTCGCGTTTCGCAGCGGCGGCGCTGCGAGTAGTTTGCGTCTCGCGCGCCGAGTTGTTGGCCTATTGCTCTTCAATGTCACTCGTCGCTTTACCGCGATAGTATCGCCGGAAACAAGTTCATAGAGCTGTTATAGAATGAAGTGGCAGGACGATAATATCATCGCGATACACTCGTTCGTGATGGTGTCCAATAGCTTTGATCCGATTACAAAAAAACATTCATTGATGGAAAACAACTTAATTGGAAATTACCGAGTGCTATAGGGTTTATATTTTATGATATAGTTGACTTGACTTCCATGTCGACGAAGTTTTGGGCAAAAGCTTGACAGGTTTTTGGGTAGTATCTATTTGAATGTGTTGGTATTTATTAGGGCGAGCCACTTTACGTGGCTCCCCAGCCACGTAGAGTGGCCAATGGGGGGGCTCCCAATATAAAATGTATAAATATTTATTAATTTCTATATAATATTATTGGTTTAAAAAATATTTTATTAGGTTATGTAATTCCTTATAGATTCCATTCAATTGTTTAACACGCCGCGGACGTGTATTAAACGTTTGCTAAATAATATGACGAATTATACGCAATAACTGTAATTGTGGTGTCCTATAGCAAAACATTTTTTTAATTACACTTATTCGAATACAACTACCTAACTGTGATGAATTTGCGTTATTTTATTGATTATTGGAAGATTATAAAATAATTATGAAGAGGGAGGACAGTATTGTCTATTATAAGCTCTCAACGCAACATCGGGTCAGGGCTTTCCGGGCACCGGGTCGCCGCCGGGCTCTGTGTTTTACGTCGAGATCCACCCTACCAACCATTGCGAGCCCGGGCGGCCGGGGCTCGCAATGGTTGTTAGGTTCTTATGTGAGCCAGTTGATAATTTAGTTATTTCGGCGCGAAATAATCTTGATAAGATGAAACCAAGTTCTGTCTAAATTGTACAACTCTATAAAACCTGCAACCAAAATAACGGAAATTGATGATTAATTTCTAAATTATTCATCAATATGTATCATAATTTTTTTCAAGTACCTAACTTTCATGAAAAATATTTTGAATTTCTTTTAAAGTGTATTATTGTATGAACGACGCGCATTCTAATAAATAGACGTAGTTTATATTATATTTGCATGTGAAAATTTGAGCTATTGGATCGGCACGGTTCTCATGGCGACGCTACGACGGCGATAATGGCAGACGGTCTCCATGACGACACCCGGAGACTTCACACACTCGGAGTAGGTACGGGAACGATCAATCCCGGGCGAAGGAAGCCTGCGCCCACCCCGCCGCCGCCGCCGTCGCCGTCGCCACTGCGCGTCGCTTTTGTTGCTGCGGTCAACGCGCAATCTTCTCACATCTTCTTCCAATAATTTTCTTCTTGTAAAGGAATAAACTTTCGTATTAACTACATTACAAAAAAAAAAACGATGATTCTTGTGTCTGTGTGTGTTGCCGCTTAAACCTTCTAAACTCTGCAATAGGTTTTATTTTAGGATTTTAACATAATTTATGTTTTTATTCTGGAAGGTTTGTGACCAGTTTATTCAGATTCAGACCCTGCAGAACAGTTATCTTTTTTGAGGTGTGAAATCATCAAATATCTCCTCCAGCTCGAGCGAGATGTAATGTCAGGTTTTTACTGATTAATACCCACCTATGTTTCTTCAGTTGCCTTTCAGAATTACGGTAACTTTTTCGAAAAATCCCGAATATATCGGTGTCTTGTGATTTCAACATTGCAACTGTGCGAAGCAGGGGCTAGTCTCTACTTTGATATAGGGTTTTTGGGAAGTCTAAGCAAGGTACCTACTCCCAGTCAAACTATTTATGTAAAAAAAACACATGAATGACATGCTCTTTTTTTTCAGTCAATCTTAATTGCACTTGTAAATAATTAAAAACTATCTTCTGGGCAAGGGCCTCCCTCCATCTTTACATAAATTAATACAAAAAGGAAATAAAATAATGAAAGTCAAGCTGAATATGATAATGAAGAATCATCATCACTATCTTAGTTTCATAGGAATATTTAGGGCATATTGAAAGTTTCTGGATTCTGATAAATAAGATATATATAAGACCTACGGGCTACGATACATTTATTGTTTTTCAAAATACGTTCCCTCTCAATTAATGCATTTTTGCATTCGCTGAAACAACTGTACAATGCAATTGGACCAGTCTTTTTTGGGACCCCTTCCATGGTTTTATGGAACGCTTTCACCTCCGATTTAGGGCTCGTAAAACTGTGCCTCTGTAAAAGGATGCGGGGTTGGGGTTGTAAAGCGGTTGTGCCATCAGTTCCACATTTGAAACTTTCAAATAGACTTCTGTTACCTTGATTCGAGGATGCTTTTCGCGAACTTTTTCTAAAACTTTGGGCAAGCAAGTTTTGACCAATATGCAGTCACTATCCTATGATCTTCAAGCGATACTGTAGTGTGATGTCCTGATTTGCCGAAAAGAAGCAACCATTTTTTTTACCAACACTTCAACTTTCTTCGGCAAATCTTCAAAAGGAAAAATCCACTCGGTCGACTGAAGATAAATGCAGAAAATTCTTCATTGCGACCGAGGCGGAATTCGCAAGAGCCGTAGGCGAGTTTGTTATGCAACCGAGGGCTGCAGTGACTAATTTACACGTGCGTCAAAAGACGTTTTTCAATACACATAAGAAGAATAGTACATTTTGATACAAGTGCAGAAAGTTTGGGTGCGCCACGATTGAGGCAGTAAGTTCCCTCTTTGAGGCGTGGCTGGAAAGACCTAACGGCGTTCTCACCTACCGCATGACACAAGTACCTGTACCGAATTCGTGCGGAGGAGACGCCCGGGTGTCGCCACTGTGTGGCCCGTCCGGAAGACACGGTGGAGCACACGGTAGAGGTGTGCCCCGCCTGGGCAGAGCATCGCCGTATCCTCGTGGGGGCGGTCGGCGGCGGCGATCTCTCGCGCCAGACCTTGGTACAGGCCATGGTCCGGAGCGAGGAGGGGTGGCAGGCGGTCGCCTTCTTCTGCGAAGCGGTAATGCTAGCGAAGGAGGAGGCCAACCGCATCAGACAAAGGCAACGGGGCTCACGGCCCAGCCGCCGCCGGTATTCTGATCCCAATTTCCGGCCACCATGGCGCGGGCTTGCGGACGGCGAGCAATGGGTAGGTCGCTGTCCGAACGTCCGGTAACCGACCGGACAGAGCCCAAGTCGTCGACGGCGCGTACTATTCCTGCGCGCCTCAAGGAGCTGTCAGCAAACCGTAGAGGCCCAGCCTGCTAGCTGCAGGTAGGTACGGTCGAAGCCTACTGGGGCCAAGGGTTGGCTTTTGAAAGGAAGGCTCGGCCCCGGTATGATAGGCAATGAAGGAACGGGGTAGGTTTTTAGTCAGTAAGAGTCTGACACTATCTCCCGCTCCGCCAAAAGGCGGGGGATGTCATTGGATGATTTTACCTACCATAAAAAAGTGCAGAAAGTTTATCATTGCGACCGAGGCGGAATTCGCACGTGCCGTTGGCGAATGTGTTATGCAGCCGAGGGCTGCAGTGACATATTTGCACGCGTATCAAACGACGTTTTTCAATACTGTTACGACTCGTGGGGGTTGAACCGCGCCTTTCGGGGATTAACGTGCGTCCATTGGGGTTCGACGCGCGCCCAATCTGATAAAATGTAATGAATTTTTCTGCGCTAGTGCGGAAAACAGTCCATTGCATGCCTTTAAGCGGTGGGATAAGAGCGGGTTTTCGATTAAGAGGATTTTGCAAGTATGTGGAACAGAGAGTAAAGTCCCACATACCTCTGTTGAAAAGGTAGAGTCCTCCAACCAGACAGGTGTTGTCTGGTGGGTAACTGCCCGATAGATGATTTCGAGTGGTCGTATATATTCAAATCGCACGGAGAACTTTACTTGCGCGATGCAGGATTTCGTAGTTGTTTTTAGTTCCGTTGTGACGCCATAGATGTCGCTACAGTATCGAAAAACAAATGACAATTTCGCAAATTAAAAAGTAACATGCTTGCAAAGAATAAACGATTTTCTTTCTTTCTTTCAAAGAGTTCTATTTTCGAATCCTATAATTGTTTTTTCATCCTAAAGCGCAATTTAGACGGTACGAGTTTCTCGCCTCAAACATACGAGAATCGTAAGAGCATAGAAAAAATGTCATCGTCTAAACACATACCCAGGTGGTGCGAGTTTCTCGTCTCGAACGTACGATAATCGTAAGAACAAAAAAGCATCTCCGTCTAAACATTCATACCTAGACGGTTCGAGTTTCTCGACTCGAATTTATTTCTTACCTGTGTCTAAACACTTTGATACGATAATGTCATGGCGATTATTGCTTACGATTATTGCGTACGATTTTCTCGAACAAAACGTTCGAGAAACTCGTACCGTCTAAATTACGCTTTATTGTAAGGGGCCAGATCCAGAGACTTTCAGTATGCCCTACGTATACAGAGCACCAGTTTGTAGAGTCATTCTCAGACGCTATGTAAGATGATACCGTCACGCTAGATATTTTAAAATTTTATTATTGTGATTGAACTTTTTTTTGTTCTTGAGCTCCTTTATGATAACATCGCTTGTTCTTCGTAACCTGACGACGAAACTTACACAATAAACGTAACGCAACGTGTAGGTACTGGCACTGCTTCGTGGTTTTTCCTGGTCTTGGCATTGGTCCTGATTTGTTTGTAACATGTATAAAATACAAATTGAAGATAAAAAAAGAGAAAGCTTATCTTTATTTATTTGTCAAAGATTGAACTGACTCGCGAACTTCAGGTTTT
This sequence comes from Leucania comma, assembly GCA_958295575.1. Taxonomy (NCBI): domain Eukaryota; kingdom Metazoa; phylum Arthropoda; class Insecta; order Lepidoptera; family Noctuidae; genus Leucania; species Leucania comma. The sequence goes on from OY282468.1 coordinate 14,761,289, forward strand.
TCAGTAAAAATTGTACTCAGAGTACACGAGAGCCTAATCTTATTGGTCATTATTTTAAACTTTTATACCTCCGGTTATTATCGGCTAGCCAGAGGCCGTACTAGTCCTCTAAAGAGATAAGTCGTATATAAGGTAAGCCTTTCATTCAGTTACCGTAACGCAGCATTTAACATCTTGCATGGCGTAACCTTTCATGTACCATAACACTTTTAATGGGTAAAGCTTTCAATTTTGTTTACCTATTGTACTGCAAACCTATTGAAATCATTAAAACCCTTGTAGTGATTTTGAGGGAAAGATTTGTGAAGGATTACTAAGTTATTCACCGTGGGGTGTTTGGTGGGTGGTTTGGTAGTGTATAAGAGTTTCCCTTATAAAATAACGATGGTATTTGTTTACTTGTTTAAATTACGATTGAGTTTGAAGGTTTACCTTAACACAAAGTAGGCATTAAAACCCTAGTAAAAAGCCCTGTTACGATCATCCAATATGGTCCTTGCCGATATCCGTGGTCGTTGCGGTTAACCAACATTATTAACAGTCAATTTTCATACAAGTTTGTTCAAATTGCTGTCAAAATTTTTCGAAAGCTTGCTTATCTCAGTACACAAGGACATAACAGGCTGGAATTGTAAAAACTAAACTATGCCGCAATAATTCCGAGTCGCTAGTAATAAGTGGGATAGTTTCTTAAATACCTACAAAAATGAATTCGTACAACTATGGTACGTTGATGATTGATCAATACATGAAAGAAAATACATATTCAATATTAAAAAAAGTACCTACAAGTTACACAGCAATTTATGTTAAAAAATATTTTTTTTAGTTAGTTTTATACTTTGTATTGCTTTCACGAGCACGATTAAGACCATGTAACAGGCTGTTAACCAAATGATTAATACGATTTTATTTTTAACGTTTCTCTCCCTGTTTAACTCGTACAAAGAAGCTGGAGCTGAAGACGCATATCCAGAGCTCGTCTCATGCATTTTCTAAAGTATGAGCTACCTGCTCACTCCAAGCAGATAATACGTCTTGAAATACACATTTACTAATTGAGCACTATGTGGCCGCGTCTTATTCTGCATAAAAATGAAATTTGCGCCCATATTCCCGTGGTAGCAACCTCTTGCGCTGTGCCCTGGTTTAGGCTGTGGTCCGTAACGAAGATTAATGGTTCCTCCTGCGAAGCATAAATGTTAGCGAAGGAGGAGGCCGCACGTGTGAGGGATCGGACATCCTCAGCCGAGACCCCGACCCTGACTACCAGCTACAGTAGACGCGGGCTTGCGGTCGTCGGGCAATGAGTAGGTCGTCGTCCGGCAGTCCGGTAATCGACCGGATCTAGCCCTAGTCGTCGACGGCGCAAACCGCACAGGCTCAACAGGGCCGATGCCCGCTATGACTACGGGGATTTTCTCAGCAACTGAAGGACATAGAAAGTCTGACACGCCCTCGCGCTCCACCCAGACGGGGAGAAGTCTTTGGATGATTTTCCTTCTTATTCTCCAAGAAAAATTCAGCATGCTCAGTCTTAGAACCATTTTCTATGCACACTAACTTCGTACGACTCTCTGAAGATATCCCAGCCCATATCATTAGTGATCCTCCACCGAATTTCACCTTTTCTTCAAAACACGCATGATTATTTAATTACATTTTATTTATTTACACTCGATGGAAGACGAAGAATCGAATAATATTTATACGACCAGAAGAACGGTACCAGGGTAGGGTGTTTTTAGTAGGCATTTAATTGAAATTAAATGGTGGACAGAATGTGTTATATATTTTTTTTTATGTACCAGTTATCTTCAAATTATACAACATACTACTACTACAGGTTCACAAATTCATTTTTATTGGCGATACGGAATTTTTGCGGTGTATAGTACATTTGGCATGCAATCGAAATATGTAGTGTAAGCGCAATTACTGGCGAAAACATTTAAAAGTTTTTTTTATGGTAGGTAAAATCATCCAATGACAAATCCCGCCCTTGGGCGGGGCGGGAGATAATGTCAGACTCTTACTGACTAAAAATCTACCCTGTTCCTTCATTGCCTTCGTTCCAGGGCCCCGGGGTTCACTTTCGCACAACCCGTGACCCCAGTAGGCTTCGACCCTGCTGGGCCCCTATAGTTTGCTGACAACTCCTTGAGGCGCGCGGGAACAGTGCCCGCCGTCTACGACTTGGACTCGGTCCGGACTGTTACCGGATGGATGGACAGTGATCCATTCCATTGCCCGCCGTCCGCAAGCCCGCGCCTACGGTGTACGGTGGAAATCGGGACCTGTATCCCGGCGACGGCGGTGGCGTGTGCGCCGTTGCCTGAAGCGGTCGGCCTCCTCCTTTGCTAGCATTACTGCTTCGCAGAAGGAGGAAAACATTTAAAAGTGGGGTGTAAATTGTTTGTCTGGATTTTCCTCGTCTAAAATTTGTAAAGAAAAATGTGTTATTTTTTATTATTTATTATATCCTTTATTGTACACCAATTACACATAAAAAAGGAATCTTAAACATATACATACAAATGGGCGAACGTAATACATATATGTTACTATAGTGATTGTTTTTAAGATTTTTATAATAAAACTTGAAGTACAAATCAAAGTATTTATAATTGCCAATAAAGCATTTGAACACAACCTGCCTCACAAGTCACAAGGGACGAGCTCTTAATTCCCTTTCGTAATCACGAGTTGAGCGGAGTGAGCTGATTCAAAATATAGTGACATTACTTAGTACTTACTTCAAAAATTGTAGTACGTATTCGCATAAATATGGAGGACCCGTTTTGAGTTTCGACTTAGATTGTCCAGATTTATAACGGTTATTTTAACGTTAGCGGCACGACACTAGACACTTTTCAGTTAACGAAGTGATCCTAAAAGCGTAGGACCCTGTACAATCGTCATCAAACCGTTTGGTCAAGGTAATCACATGAACTGCTTCGCTGTGAATAATTTATTAACCAGTAAGTAAAACTAGTCGTCTTCTACAATTATATTTAGCGTTATATTTTACAAAGTGGACCACTGCAGAACCTCTCATATGGAGAAGAAACCGGCATTGATCAAGCCGCTTTTTCACTGCGTACAGCGTAACTTGTGCGCATTTTACATTACGAACAATTTGATGAAATTAATGGTACCTAGTTTTGAATACTATAGGTAATATTTCAGTGGTGAGGCTCGTGACCTTGACCCCAGAGCATAGGCCTAACCTGCCCCAAAACCGTTCAGTTAAAAGTTGGCGGTCGATAAATAAGATGGGGTTCGCGCAAGCGCCAACATTCCCGCTCACCGAATCGATCTGCCCGCCCACGTGACGCAACGCATTTGCGGGGATTCTTTGCGGACACCTCATTCTTTACACTAAAAGTTTACACTTGGAGCCTGTGACAGACTAACTGAACAGAGAACCAATGAACGAAAATGAAACCATAGAAATTATTAGATTTCATAAGGAAAAGTCACTTCTTTATAATTTAGTTTTATAATCAGAACCTTTTTTAAGAACTGGAAAATATAAACTGTTAGAAAAAATGCTGTAATAAAAATGCACTTTATTTATCTAACTTAAATCTTTTTATTTAAAATATTTTCACTGTTACACTACTTTTAAACATTTAAGTCATAACTTGATCCAGCAATTACTAAATAAATTGGATAAAACTAAAGGTAAAAACGTGACGATAAAAACGTCATTCATTTCGCATTTTTATCATTACACAACATTACGAAAATTTGTGCTGACTAAGTATACATGCGCAAGACAGCAGAGGATTACTAGGGCACTTTCCTAACGCTACCAAGCGTCGTCCTCGGATTGGCTCCCTGGGCACTTGGGACAGCCCCAGGTTATTAAATGGACACAAAATGTATCCAATGTAAATTATAAATTTTGGATCTATGATTCTGAAGTAAAAATTATTCTAATAGGTTAATAATAAATAATAAAGTTCGATTTATATTATGGAGTATGTGACTGGGACGAGACTACAGTCCTCCCGGCCAGTCCCCAACCAATATATTACGCAATTTATATTCTCATTAGTTGTTTCATTTGATGAGATTATCTTCGCTCCCCCGAGGTTGAAGCTCATCATTTCTTGTAAACATGATATTGGTTGAGTTTCATTTAAAGTTAACAGACTGTAAAGATATCTGAGTTTGATGAGGAAAGTTGTGTCTCTGGTTCAAATTCCTTAATATCTCTTTAGAATTATTTGTAAGGACTATGGACTATGAGCCTTCAAATTTCACAATTTGAAGGCTCATAGTCCTTATTAATTTAATTTTTATAGACTATATTTTTCTCTTCTTTCAACAATTATAAAATATTAAAGGTATTTGCAGATTATGGTATTTAACGAGTGCGGCTTCGTTCCCTTAACTTATTCTATAGTAAACGTGCATTTTTCTATTAAAAGTAGTATAATCATTATCATGAATCTTACTGATAGTTAAACTATGTAATGGTTAAAAAAATTTCGGAATGCCAGATATCACATTTTATAAACATTGAAACAAACAATTTTAGGGTTTTTTTTATGGTAGGTAAAATCATCCAATGGCAAATCCCACCCTTAGGCGGGGCGGGAGATAGTGTCAGACTCTTACTGACTAAAAACCTACCCTGTTCCGTTATTACCTTTATGCCAGGGCCCCGGGGTTCACTTTCGCCTAACCCTAGGAACCAGTAGGCTTCGGCCCCGCCGGTCCCCTACAGTTTGCTGACAACTCCTTGAGACGCACAGGAACGACGCGCGCCGTCGAGGACCTGGGCTCGGTCCGGACTGTTACCAGACGGACTGACAACGAGCTACCCATTGCCCGCCGTCCGCAAGCCCGCGCCTACGGTGGCCGGAAATCGGGATCGGAATCCCGGCGATGGCGGCAGCGTGTGCGCCGTTACCTGATGCGGTCGGCCTCCTTTGCTAGCATTACTGCTTCGCAGAAGGAAGCGACCGCCTGCCACTCCTCCTCGCTCCGGAGCATGGCCTGTACCAAGTCCCGGCGCAAGAAATCGCCGCTGCCGATCGCCACACGAGGTCACGGCGATGCTCTTCCCAAGCGGGGCACACCTCTACCTTGTGCTCCACCGTGTCCTCCGGGCGGTAAGCACAGTTGCGACATCCGGGCGTTACCTCAGCACGAATCTTATACAAGTACTTCCCGAACTTGCCATGTTCGGTGAGGACCTGCGCCATGCAGAAGGTGACGACGCCGTGAGGTCTTTCCAGCCACGCCTCAAAGAGGAGCCTTACCGTCTCAATCGTGGCGTGCCCAGTACTTGGTTGGGACAGTCGCTCTCGCCATTTTACCATGAGATCCCGCCGGAACTCGGTCCGCCATGCCGTGATTTGTCGCGGCAGCGGAGTTTCGCCCCGGCGATGCATCGCCACGCGCAGATCGTGCATGTGTGCAAGGACTGTTGCCTCCAGATCCCATGGTGGCAGGCCAGCAAAAACAATTTTAGGCACCTTTTAGAGAGTGTTCTGGTTCTGATGTTCTGGTACTGCTCAAAGTCTATAGCAATCACACTTCTGTATGAGATGCCTTGGCTAACGAATCATAAATATTCTCAGGTCTTCACTAAATCCACCTTCAGCAATGTACTAACAATTACCAGCCGTTATTAAGGCCAGGTTCTACTCATTTTGAACTTTTTAAATCTCTGGAAATCCACAAAATATAAAAGTAAACACCATAAAAAAATATTTTATTAAAATTGACTATATGGCCAAGCGCTGGACAAAAACCAATACATGATATAAATTAGTTCGCTCTCTAAAAAAATCGCGAATCTGGCCCTAATTAAATAGGGTGTCACAATGGACGGTGTTATAGCTAAAAGCGATTTGATACAGACAATCTTACGTTGGAATAGACATTTAAAAAATAATAGTTATGGAGAATAAAACAATATAAATAAATCAATGAACTTGCTTTAAATACTAGCGTCCATTGAATTTTGCAAATCTATTACATTTAGAAAAACACCACCACCATTTTCACGTTCTTCAGTTCGTCTTAAATGGTGAAGGGTTACATGAAATTTGGTTCACGTGTAGACCATGTCATAAGTATATGATTCCAAATTAATCCACTTATTCCCAAATTATGATATTTATTTCAAAATTATTCCACTGGAATAATTTCCGTCTGACGTGGGCGAGCGTGAGCCTCTGGCAGAAGCTATGAGTAAATAGAAGTGGCTAGAACCCAGCCGTGAGTTGTTACTTGATGTAGGCTACCTGACAGACTCTAGTAGTATCAGCATCTACTGTGATGTTCTTCCATTTTAAATATTCGAGATATTCATACGACTGAAATCCATCTTCTATATATAAAAGCGAAATACCACTCACTGATTAATCACGAAATCTTGGAAACTATAACACCTACAAATTTAAAGTTTGGCGGGTAGGTTCCTTATAGGGTCTAGACCGCAGATCCGCTAAGAATGCGACTCCACCCCTAACCCCGGGATAAAACGGGGTTTGAAGTTTGTATGGAGAAACAGACTTTCACGCGAGCGAAGCCGCTGGCAGAAGCTAGTGCTTGAATAAATATATATTTTCTGGCATATTTTAAAACAAATCTATCTATGTATTTACAAATATAAATTATAATTCATTCGTTTTTCTTTGGTGCAACTAGTTTGTTATTTTAAATAATTTTTAAATCTTACAAATCTTAATTATTTAAGTAAGTTTAAGATATTTTTTTATGATTGATAGGCTCACGCTTGAACACAATATCATCTGATGGTAAGCGACGTTGTGGTCGATGACAAAGCACGCTTTCCTAGAAGTAACCTATTCACTCTTGTCTTAAAGGCCTCTAGGTGGTAACTAACAGGAAAAGCAGGAATTCCACTCCTTAGCTGTACTCACAATAAATGTGTTCCCAAAACATTTAGTGCGTAAGTATAGGTGGGATGTCCACTATTACCAGTCTGTAGGGGTCCAGCAGGGCCGAAGCCTACTGGGGCCAAAGGTTATGTGAGAATGTCACCACGGGCCCCGGGACAAAGGCAAGGAATGGAAAGGTAGGTTTTTAGTCAGTAAAAGTCTGACACTATTTCCCGGCCCACCCAAGGGCGGGATTTGTCATTGGATGATTTTACCTACGTTATAAAAAAAAAAAAAACTATTACCAGTGGCATATTGCCGTACGTTTGGTGGTCCTGTGATGGAGCGGGCTTGGGGGAATTAAGTTATGCAATACGGACGCACACTCCCCAATATGCAATCGGTAGAAAACTGACAGGCTAGCAGCAGCTCGGTGTTGATACTCAAGACTTCGAAACTTTAACTCGACGAGTGCATCATTACCAATGATCCTCTTGACTCGTTTCCCAATTGACTCCAACTACAGATCATCTTTTTAAATCATCCAATATGCATGTACTCATTTACATGAGGACTATTTAAAATAAAAGATATAAAGACACGCAAATCATCATATTAAAGAAAATCAAGGTTTTGATTACTAATAAATATAATAATATCAACTCGCACTGGACTCGCGTGGTGTATTTCCGCCCATTCCCTCTTATCGAGGAAAGGTCCGAGTTCCAGCAGTAGGAATGTTATAAGGCTGATTGATCTTTACACACATAGTTAAATATAGCAGTTAATGCAATGACTGATTATATTATTGGTAGAAGTAGGTGCAATATCAGTCCCTAAATAAATTACCCTTAATTTTGCAGTCGGTGATTACCTCGATTTTAGTCAATTATAGTTAAAAAATAGGAAATATTGGTGTAAGCTGGGGCAGCTGCTGTAAGCAGGGTAAGGTCTAATAAATACGATAGAAGAGCGTTTCTAGGTAATTGGTAAAATTAATTCCTTGAAATAGCTATTTAGGGTTTAAATATTAACTAGTAGGCACCAATGGATATTTAGCCTATAACATTGTAAATAGGAAAATCCCACCTCTAAACCGAATTGCGAATAAATCAACTCGTGTTTCTCATTCTCACATGAATCATTTCAGTCGGTCAATGTCAACAGCAAGTAGACCTGGTGGTATTTGGTACAATGTTTTTAATTGGAAGTGCAGGATTTCGACCGTATCTAGGATATGGATCTTAAACATTGATTGAATGAATGCTTCAGATTAACGCACTAACACATGATACGTAAATAAATAAATAGCCCTCTAGTCAACACGAAGATACCGGTGAAGCGGAATTAGAATGAAGTGCGCGGCGCGAGTCGCGGCGGCCGTGTGCCACGTCATTGCCGTGACCCACTGACATAGATCCGCGGGGCCGCCTGCACCGATATCTGCACGCGCCGCGCTCTTCCTCTACTGCCCCTTTACTCTTTTACCTATAATTTGTATTTCAATGAATTTGACTCATATTATATTCATTATTACGGCGAAAATATATGATTTAAGATTTGTAAATTGGAAAACATTCTCCTTAAATTAATATCCTCAATCTCTATTAAGTAACTACTAGGGTATCATCATGGCATAACATTGCATTTTGCAGGTTTTAGGAATTTTATTCACGAGAATAAACCAATACAAGTGTAATAATTACATTAAATTTGCATAACACTCTAAGACATTATTATGGGTCATTTTATAATCGTAAAACTGTTAACTTGTGTCCAGTTTTAGTTGGCCTATCGTAGAGTAAAATAAAAATCTTTCAATTGAGTTATGCAATGGATGACCTTGTTATCTAAATTGTGCACTTGACACAAATACTGTTCCATTTCACTTTCATGTAGGTACGAGTGCCTACGTCACGGCTTACAACGTATCGCTGTATGTCGCGTGATTTAGCCATTTATTTTATGTTAAGCTTTATAAAATAGCCTAAATTATATGATCAAGTTTACAAGGAATGTTAAACGTAATAAAAAACCACTTAAAATGTGTGATGACTGGTTAATTACTCCAAATACTTCAAGCATTCGTTGCCTTTTATATTTTATTTGAAGAACAGGCAAACCCTTTTAAATGTAATTAAACTAATCAATATTAATAAAGAATTTGAAAAAAAAAACATTTTTAATAAATAAATATTTCTTTAAAAAAAATCGTCGTTGAAAAATATATTTAAATAGTTCATTTTAAGAGCAACTTATTTTACATATAATTATTATATACCACGTTAGGCCCGTATGCCACATAATTAAGGTATTAAAACCTTTACCTATACCTTGACGTTGGTTGTTTATTATATTTCGGTCGTGTTTCGCAACAAATAGATGGCTAATGAAATAGCAAACAATTTTTTGTTATGTATTTATACGTCGTACTAAATCGTACATACTCGGCTTTATTCGGCAAGTTTAACCTAGTCGTGTCGATGAGCGAGATCGCAGGAGACTACGTTCGGTTAGAATTGACGTTGGTGTGACTATAATAGCGATACTGTTCAGTCCGTCAGTCCACCTTCTCACGCTCTTGCTCTTAGCATCGCTGTCGTCGGCACCGTCGTCGCCGCCGACGTTCTGCGTCGTGTCGCGCCGCGCCGCCCGTCGTGTTGATAATTTGTAAAGCGGCGAACGAAAAGGATGTGTGTATATCTACGTCTCGCCTTTCAGTTGACTTTCATCGTCGTTTTGTAGCGAACGTTTCGCACGGATATCGATAGGAAATTGCACTATCACTACGTAATAAAGTTATTGCTTGTTAAAGACGGCAAATATTTAAATTTAAAGAGACGTAATACAAATCTAGCAGTGTTCGGTTAATTGATTTTGCAGTGGAATTAACAGTGTGGATTTGGAAACCTTCATAGTATTAAAAAAATAGCGTCGCGGCGGTCGTGGCGCAATGCAGTGTATGTTTGGATGCGGATACGTATTGTGCTGTTTAAAATTGATCCTGGGATATATACGATTCTCAAAAAGTGGCAGTGAACGCTTGAGTGTGTCTTAGCCATGCTGCCTATGGTACAGACAGAACCTGTGCTATTCAATTGCGGGGTCCACTCAGTCAATGTGGCCGCTTCTCCTCCGGCCACATTGCCACCCTCGCTTACACCAGATTCGGATGTGGATGAACTAGTCGACATCTTCTTCGACGTTGATGTTGCTGTCAACACCTTACCGAGGTAATTTGCTAAACAATACCTTTTAGAGACATTATTATTCTATGATTTATAATAACATGGATTAAGATAATATCACTCATCATGACACACTGTTGTGTAAACAGTTCAGAAGCATAATGTTTTTTTGTCAAACGACAATTTGTCACTTACTATAACGGTATCCAGATGTACGTACCTATTTACACACGGCGTAACAAAATTGAATTTGTACATAGTTATGTACTAGAACTTCAGTTTCAGTTTTGTTGATTTCATGCTGGAATGTTTGTTTCACGAAGTCTACCCTATGATTCAAAACGATAGGTATTGTAATCAGTCAAGTCACAACACCGGACCAATGACATACAATACCGAGACCCAGAATGATTGCGGGTCACATAATGAAGATAAAATTAGTAATTACGGCTGATAAGAAAATATTAAAGCAACAATAATATGGTGCTAATCCATTAAAGCTTGATCTTTGTTGAGAATTAATTGTAGGGGCTGGTACAAATAAGTAAAATTAAGTAAAAGAAACTAAAAAAATGCTGTAAAACGCAAATGAAATTTCGTTAACGTTTCGTTATATATCTTAAATAAAATTATTACTATTTAACACAAGCTGCTAGATGGGGACCTAGGGTCTAACATATGATTGTAGGATTTACGTAATTAATAAATATAAATAGTAATTGGCTTTTTTAAAAAAAATAGTAATGAAAGGGATTTGAATTGTGATCTCGAATTAACATTTTTATGCAGTGCAGAGTATGCAAGCTTTATAATTACATAATTGTCTATCATCACTAGAGAGGAATCCATGACTCACGTATTCACAGAGACAGCGATGCTACCATGTTTGGAAAACTAAACTTGACAATGTATATATTTCCTTGCGTCTGCATTACATAGATAAAAATATTAAACATCAATAAAAAAGTATATTACATTATTGTTTCCCATTTCGTATTATGATGGTACTTTATCTACGCAACATACCTGCACCGCTTTAGCAACTTACTTGTACAAGGACTAATTGTACCAAAAACTTAACCCAGATATGGTTGCTAACATGAGCATAGACAACATTTTTTTTTATCAATTTTTTGCGCCCGTTGCAACTTACTCGGAGGTAATAAGATAACCCTGCCTGGTGCAAGCGGACTTAACTCAAAACTCTAAGATGAATGTAATACTTTACGTACATCTTTGAAAGTTTGAAGAACGGAAATAAAAAAAATGTTTTTGTGGATAAAATACAAAATTCAACGAGTGACGATAATACGGGTAACCCTTTGCTAGAAAGTAGGTATATGGTTAACCCTTTTCTAGTATACGAGTAGTTACCCCGATTAAGGGCAAGATGTTAACATTACTTTGGATATTCATTATTCCTGTCACTATCGCACAACTGTCAAATTGCAACTACGATATAGAGTTGATATTATGGGAATAAATTGTATAGATACCATAGTATTAAACATGCTAAATAATAACGTAACCTTCATGAATCGCGGCCTGAGCTAAATACTTGTGCTAAGATTAATTTAACGTTAAAATTTTAATTTGTCAATAGTTGTGTTAACCCATTAAGAATTCCCAATTTACGATTATCTATGGAGCGTTCAACACGTGTGTAGTACTTGTTTAACTTGTTTTGCATTTCAAGGTTTTAAAAATGCAGACCTCCTTGAAAGACAAAAGTAATTTCCTTTCCGCAAGATTCCATAGAGTTAAAAGAGAATAGTCTAAATTTAACCTCACATTGCTACTACACTATTAAGGCACTGACATTCAGCAGCATCTATTTACTAGAAACATACTCGTTCTATTTAAGAAGCAGTAGCAGCATTTGTTTTAATTTTCAGAACAATAGTAACTCTTACATACTCTTACTGGTTGCTACAAGACACTAATATGGTATAGTTTGAACAGTATATTCAAACCTTGGTCACATTACGCTTTTAAAATGACTTGTGTATTTTGCAGAAGAAACCCCGGTTGTCGTAAAAATGTACCGCTGGTACCTACTGCACCCTCAACTTTCAAAAAGTGAAAGCTTTTAAAATCGGCCTAGTAATTTTAGCGTGAAGCTCTAAGTGATGAATAAATAGGTGAAACATACAAAATAGCAGTTACTACTGCACAATTATGAAGTCACTTGTCCTTAATACGGCTACTGACACGGGATCATGTTTGGACTTCTATAACTTTTTAAAACTTGAATCTACCACGCGAACTCTTCTAGTTGTTGCGTAAATTTTACGCAACAAGCGATTTTACGCTGTAAAATTGCTTGTTTTGTTTATGGTTTTCGCTTTTCGAGAACGTTCGGGGTTTATAACACCCCATGGGGCCGTTTATGATGTTAAAATTTCAAGAAAATTCTGAGATCAACCGATTGTAAAATACATAATTCGTGTTCAAGAACCAAGAATAGAAGAACTTAGACTTCAGATGCCAAGAACAGGTGTACAGTGACAATGTGATATTGGACTTTCAAAAATGTGGTACCAAAACGTAGTTTTTTTTAAGCTCCTATTTATACAATTCAAATTTGACTTTGTTAATCATTAAAAGCTGTACGAGTTGATTAATAAAAAACAGTATGTTTTAAGATAAAAATTATTACAAGTTAAACTGTATGTTTATGATGTTTTATTCCTCCACAATTGGGGGTATTGAACACCCCACGTGACTATTTGTGTAACCATTTAGGCGTGAGTAATTGAGAGTTAAGAGAATATCCATAGAACCAAAAAATTCGTTCTTGACACTATATTATTTGTGTAGCTATAGCCTTTAAATAGCATTTCGACTAATCGGTAAGTTATAATAACAACCTTTACGGGATTAATGCATAAACACTTTGAGATATGTATAATTATGATTAATTTATTTATGTGTCGGGTACATTACATAACAATTTTGTAGTGGGTGGGGTATACCTACGAGTGATGTACACGCAAGAGAAAGAGGTACTTACTAAATACGATAATATAATTCCTTTCTAGATAGCTGCTTTCCTAAAGAACTGTTTATATTTTGATTAGCTGTTTTATTTCTGTAGAAGAAGTAGCTGTTACATTTAATATGTTTGTCAACTATTACAACATTGCTGGAATATCCAGATAATTTACTAGCAGTAGTCTTACAGCACTTGCTATGGTTCGGCTTCGTCGCTTTCGTCATTTCATACGTCATCATCACGAAGTATATATTAGTGCTTAACAGAAAAGTAGAAATGTTAATGAGCTAGTTAAAGTCTCGCAAGGCACCCAGCTTTATTTATTTTGGTGTCTGGTTTTAACACACTTCCATTTTTGTCTCTTAGTTATGAATGCTTGCTTAAATCTATTAATTTCGGGGTCACGATAATGACCATATTGTTTATCAATTAGTATTCCTCCTGAAATTGAATATTGCATATTAATAATACTTTCGCTTAAATATGAAATCTGCGATAGGATTCAATTAGCGCAGATTTCATATTTGTATCATACGCGAAGCAAATTAAAATTCTTATTCAAGTTAGTGCAGAATAACGCTTGACTGGTCAGTTATATCACTACCAAGCATTCTTGCAATCTTATAACTCAATATGTTTTTACTACAGATGGCTTCACTCGGAGTTAAAACATCTTTTGATAGCTTTCGCATTAAATTCAACTCTTGCTTTTGCAATTTCATTTTCATGTTTAGGATGTGTATGTTAAGGTTTTAGTTTATCGAGTCAAAGTGAATCGTTTATTAAGTTAAATAAAATTTGAGTCAAACTGGCTTAATAAAGCTGTCCTTGTTTGTTCAATATAGCCATAGAGCTCTCTACATTTTCCGACCAATAAAATCTATTTAGTAGCTAAAATAAATTTAGGGATATTTGCCCAAATTTATTTATTTATAAACATTTAAAATATCCTTAACAATACCACCCACGAGTAAAATATTGTAAGATTTAATATCGCATTCATCCCATAAACTGAAATTTATTTTTATAGTACTTAAATACTCATATTATGTCAGAGTTAGTGTAGTCTAAGAAACACGACCTTACTCGATGTAATAAAATCAGACAAGAGCTTATAATAAAGTTGCTTATGTTGGTAGTCAAGTAGTTGTCTCGATGACGAATACCTGTTGAGTAACGAACGATTGAAAAAGCGAAACCTTCGACTACGGAGCGCTGACAATACTTACCAACTTTCACCTATTCGAATTTAAGTGTCAACTGAACTAAAACACAAAATAGTAAGTTATGCTAATACTGTAGGGACAATACAATCTGGGTATTGTTCAATTAATTCCGTCAAAATGTTAATAATTACTGTGTAAATGATACAGGTATGGGTCTATATTGTCGTTGAATATCATCTAAAATATATACCAATCTCAACTACAGACAGGATATGGGTATATACTAGGAACTAGATAGAGGCTTCAAACATTTTCGAGAATTATTATACTATTTCTGGTCACGCTTGTGGCGCGTTGTTGTTATTCCGAACATTATTATTTCAAGGTTGCGCGGCCGTCGCAGTGAGGTTGCGTAGTGGGGCTCCTCGGTAGGCGTCGTTCAACTGGTATCTCTGTCCCTCTTTTGCATTAAGGTTCAGCTTACTCTGTACTTGGCATTTGATATGAGCCGCGTCAATGTGAACATAACTATTCCTTGATAGTCGACCCATTACGATAGTGTACATCCTCACCTGGTTAAAGTTTTGATAATATAAAAATACCTATTTAAAAACCTGAATAAATATAATACATTATTCGCTTAGTAGCAAATTATGAGTCATACTCTTGCACTATTATAATTATAAATTGATTGGGGAATCGTCTGTACCTACTATAGTAAAGAATGCTTCCTTTGTTATTATTTGTTTTATAAGTAGAATTTAAGTAGATTTCCACCACCACTGTTACACTATTTTAGATTATAATGATTGTTTGATTGTAATGTAGAACATTATTTTTCACGAAAACAAATGTCTTTATAAAATCACCATTCATCAATCATCGCAACACATTTTTTTTTTGTAATTGTTACAAATCATCATACTTTAATAATAGTTTATTTTGTTTGCTGCTTCTGTAGAATTGAATCCTGTGACCTCCAACTGGGAGACACATGGAGGGGGATGCAAGGCAAGATGAGCGTGACAGCGCCGGTTAAGAAGATAAGAAAAAAGTCAGACAATAAGCCACAATCACAAATGTACGTATAATACGCTTAAAATGTGTATACATTGGTGGAAATGTCTGGGTTTTTAAAATTAAGAATAAATTTAAACGAAAGCCTATTTTTCATAACGTAATATGCTTGCGTTTTTGGTGTCCAAAGAAAACCTTCAGGCTCAACGGCAGTGGAGTTGTTTGTAACAATTTTTTTTATTGGTTTCTTAAAAATAATAATTATTAATTTAGTTGCAAATGAGATTCAATGGCCATAGAATTTATTCTCCATGTACCACAATGTACTTGGTTTTAAGTACCTACTGCTGAATGTTAGTTTTACAAAATAATATAGTACTTAGTTTTTTAAAAGGTATTCTAAAATGTCCAATGGACATGGAACTTATAACGAAAACTAAAACATATTAAAAGTTAAAATAGTACCATATCTAACCCAACAAAATCATAAAAGAGGTAATTCTTTTTCATTTATACGAGGGTGCGTTTTTAAGTTGACGGAATGGCCAGAGTTTAAGGGGAATGAATGAGCTCGTTATGACCGTATCGTAATCTGTAACTCTTAATTTCTAGGTATTAATACATAGTTTTATCGCTATTAGACCATTAGCCTATGAATATCGTTGACCAAGCGAACTTATTGAGAAATCATGTCATGATTCTTGCCATGCAAGGAAATCTGTCAGATGATAAGATCACACTAAATTAGATATGTAGTTTTACGGGTACTCTAGCTTCGAAAATACCTTGCTTTACAAGGGGCATAATTATTCTCTTTAAGCAAAGCTAGTAAATTAAAGAAGAAACGGCTCACGGAAATAATTGGAGTATCAGTTACAAAAATTTTTAAAGTTCTTCACGATCACCTTGGTATGCATAAAGTCAGCGAGCTGGGTGCCGAGAATGCCCTCGTCGTCTCAAAAACAATAGCGCATAGAGTATTCCTCCTAGTTATTACCTCTGACTACCCAGAGAATACTACATTTAAATCCTAGAATGGTTAAAAGAAATCGTCAAAGAGAGAAAAAGGGGAAAATTAATCAAAGGTGTCCTCCTACTCGACAACGCGTCTTCCCGCAATTTTTACTTATTTTCTAACTTAAAACAACTTCATGGAAAGAAATTTTCAAGTGATTAATAAAAACATGACACAAAGATATATTTTTTTCGTAGATATAAACAAGTCATTTGGAAGATTAGCAAAATGTATTAGGGTAGCAAGTGAATATATATATATGAAAAGTAAAAATAAATTTGTATTTTTATTTTTACTTTTAATCCCCATTTCGCGGGTATCAAATTCCGTGAACATTTATATTCGTTGAACGGAATTTTTGAATCTTGAGTGATCTAGTCGCAAACAAAACTTATAATGATAACAAGCTTTTCATAATTTCTGTAAGAAGAGTAATTATGTTTTATGTTAAACAACACATTTCTGTCTTAGAAGAACTTGTCTATGTAGGCATTGAAGGTTACATTTACATCAATCGTTATCGGCAGTATTTACTGATATGTAAAATTATTATAGACATACAATCAGTAGGTCAGCATGTCAAAGGAAACAAGTAATATTTAACAGAAAACATCGAAAAAAGTGTGTTAATATAAAATGTTTCATCTTTTTTTTAAGTTTACTCTTTCAAACTGACTAAGGGTTACCCTTGTTGTACAAGGATTAGCTTTATAAGGGTAACCCATAAAGCATGAACGGGAAAGCGAAACTATTAGTTAGTAGTAAAAAAATACTTAAATATCTTGGATCAGTTAATAAAACTCCTCAAAGAGGTCTAACTTACCGTTGTAAGTGGGACAAACCCACAATCGCCTTATATATAAACGCGATCTAAATTAGTTTTAGCTTTTTTGGACTATTACTAATTATTAATTGGTTTAACACCAATTAAATGCGATCTATACATATATGTAGTTTTCGGGACTATTACAAGGTTTAACACCAATTAAACGCGATCTAAATGTTTTTCCGGGACTATTACTGATCGTGTTTTGGAATAAGGCGGTAAAAGTTGGTGAATATAAATTGTTCCACCTTTTTTCTATGTTTGCTCCTTCAAACTAATTACATATAATGAAAAAGAAAGTAAAGTTTACTAAAAGTAAATCACGGAATCTGGTTAATAAAACCCCTAGAGGGCTACCCTGTCGTTATAAGTGGTTTTGTGCATCACGTGATTACAAAAAGTAAACCCATTCAAGATTATGCATGTTTCAGAAGAAGGGTATTCAAATGGACTGATAACCAATAAAGTGACTTTATATTTTAAGCACAGTTTTCCGGTTCCAGACTAGAATTACTTAATTTTGTGCAATGAAAAAATTAAAGTGATTATCTGACAAAAAAATCAGCTAATGATCTCTTTGATGTAAATTTGAGTGAGTACTAAATTATTATATTATTAAGGACGCGTTTACAAAACTGACCAAATTAAGCAGTTTTTCGGTACATTTTGCAGCAGAATTAAACTGAACTAAATGTAAATAATAATTTCCACAGATAGATTACTCCTTCATCTTGAAATGACATTATTTTTTTATTTGAAAAATTTGGTTTATAACACTGTAATAAATCATTTCCCGTACCTCTTCACACAAAATTGAAGATTTCGTATTGAGTTCAGGAACATTTTTCTTCCGTTTGATAAAAGATTTTGTTTATTTAAAAATATATTATGTAAGGAGACATAATCAACTAAAAAAAACGTTAAAAAAAACTACCAAAATGTTCTAATTAGTCTCAGAAAAAAATCAAATCAATTTTAGTTTTTCAACAAATTTAGCTCTATCGCGCGAATCTTAATGCATTGAACATAAGGGTTATTTTGCTAGTCACTGTCTTGAATTATTGCATAAGAATTGAAATAAAAATTTTAGTCTGCGCTCGGCCGCCGTCGTGAGTGGACACTGTGTCGCATGTAAGCAGAAATTCGTGTGGAATAAGATCGCTGTACGAATACAAAATATTTGATAAACCTAATTTGATACTTCACGTGTTTTGTGCTGACTAAAGACTATCAATAAGATTTATTTAGTTTCTTTTATTTTTCTTGAATAAAACATTTCATTTCGAACTTGATGGAGCGACCTGAAGGTATACCTCCAAGATTGCTGATGGAACTAATAAACGAGTAGAGCTAGGTGTACCGAGTTTGGGCTCGTTGTGTTAGTTATGACGAGACCTTACCTTAGGACTTGATGGAGCGACCTGAAGGTATACCTCCAAGACTGCTACTGGAACTAATAAACGAGTAGAGCTAGGTGTACCGAGTTTGGGATCGTTGTATTAGTTATGATGAGACCTTACCTTAGGACTTAATGCAGCGACCTGGAGGTATACCTCCAAGATTGCTACTGGAACTAATAAACGAGTAGAGCAAGGTTTACCGAGTTTGGGCTCGTTGTGTTAGTTATGATGAGACTTTACCTTAGGACTTGATGGAGCGACCTGAAGGTATACCTCCAAGACTGCTACTGGAACTAATAAACGAGTAGAGCTAAGAGTACCGAGTTTGGGCTCGTTGTTATAGTTATGATGAGACCTTACCTTAGGACTTGAAATGACCTGAAGGTATACCTCCAAGACTGCTACTGGAACTAATAAAAGAGTAGAGCTAAGAGTACCGAGTTTGGGCTCGTTGTTATAGTTATGATGAGACCTTACCTTAGGACTTGATGGAGCGACCTGAAGGTATACCTCCAAGACTGCTACTGGAACTAATAAACGATTAGAGCTAGGTGTACCGAGTTTGGGCTTGTTGTATTAGTTATGATGAGACCTTACCTTAGGACTTGATGGAGCGACCTGGAGGTATACCTCCAAGATTGCTACTGGAACTAATAAACGAGTAGAGCAAGGTTTACCGAGTTTGGGCTCGTTGTGTTAGTTATGATGAGACTTTACCTTAGGACTTGATGGAGCGACCTGAAGGTATACCTCCAAAACTGCTACTGGAACTAATAAACGAGTAGAGCTAAGAGTACTGAGTTTGGGCTCGTTGTTATAGTTATGTTGAGACTTTACCTTAGGACTTGATGGAGCAACCTGAAGGTATACCTCCAAGACTGCTACTGGAACTAATAAACGAGTAGAGCTAAGAGTACCGAGTTTGGGCTCGTTGTGTTAGTTATGATGAGACCTTACCTTAGGACTTGAAGCGACCTGAAGGTATACCTCCAAGACTGCTACTGAAACTAATAAAAGAGTAGAGCTAAGAGTACCGAGTTTGGGCTCGTTGTGTTAGTTATGATGAGACCTTACCTTAGGACTTGATGGAGCGACCTGAAGGTATACCTCCAAGACTTCTACTGGAATTAATAAACGAGTAGAGCTAAGAGTACCGAGTTTGGGCTCGTTGTTATAGTTATGATGAGACTTTACCTTAGGACTTGATGGAGCAACCTGAAGGTATACCTCCAAGACTGCTACTGGAACTAATAAACGAGTAGAGCTAAGAGTACCGAGTTTGGGCTCGTTGTGTTAGTTATGATGAGACCTTACCTTAGGACTTGAAGCGACCTGAAGGTATACCTCCACGACTGCTACTGGAACTAATAAAAGAGTAGAGCTAAGAGTACCGAGTTTGGGCTCGTTGTGTTAGTTATGATGAGACCTTACCTTAGGACTTGATGGAGCGACCTGAAGGTATACCTCTTAAGACTTCTACTGGAACTAATAAAAGAGTAGAGCTAAGAGTACCGAGTTTGGGCTCGTTGTGTTAGTTATGATGAGACCTTACCTTAGGACTTGATGGAGCGACCTGAAGGTATACCTCCAAAACTACTACTAAGAATTGATTAAGATTTTTTTATTTATTAAATAGGGTTAGTTCTGCTTACCTGCTTCTTATTTTTGTTAGTGTTTATTCATTGCATCATTATCTTGCTTTGTACAGCATCCTAATTGCGTAGTGATATACTAGGAATGTTGTCAATCGATTCCAGCTGGACAGTTCAACAACATCTATAGAGTTGACAATGTATAAAACATTTTATCATCATCATTTCCACCCAAAGACTGTTGGACATAGGCCTCCTCCAAATGTCGCCATAATGAACGGTCCTGTGCGACTCGCACTCTAATTTCTCTTCTTCTAATTACGCTTATTGTTTTGATCGCCATTTTGCGAAGCGAGATAGATAGAGCTCACGTCATTTATAATCGTAAACATTCGGCGGCTAACGCGATTTCACTCGCTCGACAGTGCCGGCTCTTAGTCCTTGTCTATCAGTGAATATACGTTTACGACTGTGTCGACACTGATCATAGATGTGTGAGTTTCGAGTCCAGGTTTTCTGATTGCGATGTTAGTGCGTAACGTATCTTCTCTTATATTATATCAATGGGATAAACAAATAAATAAATACATGGTACACACGGCGACATGGTACACAGGTACATTACCAGTATAACATTCCCTCGCTTTGTAAGTAATTCCCGTACAGTGAGAGATGCGCTTAGATTGCTTACCAACCAATCACTGTTCAATGGTAACTACTGTTTTTTACTATTTCACAATAAAAAAACAATGAATACAAATCACCGTAGGTAAGTTTAAAAAAAATACATTTCTAAAATATAAATAATAGTAGGCTCAAGGATCAAGCCGTGTCAGTTCACTCATAATTTCGCCGCTTCGCGCTAGTCGCTGTGTGTGTGAGCCGTGCACGTGTAGTAGTAAGTCGAAATACCTAGAATTGAAGCGCGCAAATTCGTAAATACGTCCTTAAAGAAAACATATATTTTTTTTTTCATTTTCTAAGTATTCTTTATCTCCGTGGTCCACTTAAATTAACAAGTGAAGATGAACATGCATAATTATGACATTTATCAACATAATATACCTAATGATTTACATTATGATGATACATGTCGTTTTTCTACACATTTTTATTTATTTGTATATTTGTAGGTAGGTACATAATTGTTGTAAAAAGTTGAGGCCCAGTTAAAATAGATTTTTTTTATTATAAGATGTTACAATTTATATATCATTAAAGGTTTAGTTTGTTTTTTTTCAGAGTTAAGTTTTAAATGGTTACAATTAAATAAATAAATGTTATTAAAAATAAATAAAAGTAATAAAAAAAACTGTCACTGATGTTGATAAAATAAATTAAATGCATGCATGCTTATATGTATCTATTTTTAACCGACTTCGAAAAGGAGGAGGTTGTATGAACATACAACCTCCTCCTTTTCGAAGTCGGTTGTATTTTTTACGGTATGTATTTTTTTTTATTTATGTTCATCTATATCTCGGTCAATTTGGACCACTTTTGATTTTTTTTTATTTTGTTTGAAAGATATACTTTTGAATTGGTCCCATAAAAATATCGTTTTGATCTGATGATGAACTTCGAAGATATAGAACGGAACTCTTCCAAAAATCATAGCAGAACTGTCGTAACAAGTAAAATTCCTTTGTTTATACATGCAGTCAGTGACTAACTAAAGGAAGAAGGGGAGAAGATACATAGAAGTGATCTGATGATGAAACCGGAAGGTAGGTAAGAACCTGAATTTTGTAAAAAATCAGTGCATCCTTGCCATGTTTGGTGTTATTAGAATTGTCATAATGATTTACCGAATGGTGGAAGGTAATTATTTAATTTTGGCTGAGAGGTACTGCAACTAAAAAGTGTGAAATAAAAAACTTTTTACAAAAAAAATACAACCGAGTCCAATGTAAAAAAAAAACACTTTAGAGTGCAAAATAACTTTAATTTCGGAAATTATAATAATAATTTAAGTTTTTTTCAATGTGTAAAGTAGTCCAAAGCAATTGTTTAACAATAAAAGATTTTCTTTAATAATGGCCTTCCGGCATTGAATATGTTTGTTATTTTCATAAAACATGTAATCTTAAAAATAAAAGTAAACCAAAACACAAACTTATAGTACCATAATAGATAATACTATTATTTTTGTTGCTCAACAATCTATATTATTAATAATTATTATTTTTTGTAAACTGTATGTTTACCTGTTGTTACTTATTTAATGTAAATGATAATGCTAGTAATAGTTGAGATTTTGTTAATCATTCATGCATGAAGTAGTTCTATTTTTGATTTATAACTAAGAAAACAACTTGTAAGGTTTTGTTATAATTAATGATGAAAGTCATCAAACAATTAACCTATATTACCATGATAGTGTGTCGCTGTTTCTTCATTAGTAAAATTAAAGACAAATGGATTTTTATAATTATTTTATTGGTAAGTAATTTGAATCCCATAATCACTAACAATCTTCATTAATTAAATTGAAGTTAAGAGGACGACAGGAGCTAATGTCCAGTTTTATAAGGTGCAAAAGTATATGATTTACTGCAGTAAACAAAATCAGAAAAATATATGTTATTCTTCAGAATAAATGATAGAAAGATAGTGTTTTCAAAACGTAATACAGCTAATTTAGTGCGATTGAAAAAAAAATGACGAAGATGACTCTAAAAAAACTTTTATCGATTAAAAACCGGACTAATATACATGCAATCATTCTGATTGTTTGTTAGATATTCTACAAGCAATGTTTTATCGATATAGTGTTTAATTTTATGATGAATTCTATAGATTTTTAGTAAATTTTTGTAATTTTAATGCTTTATATTTTGCAAGCATTGTGTGTATGCACATCTGTAGGTTCATATTATTTTAGTATGCATCACCCATAGATATCCGGAGATATGCCTTCATTGCAAAGTAATAAGAAATCCTTGCGCAACCGCTTATCTCCCACCAAAATAATTACAACATTCATAAATAGTGTATTTACGACACACACTCAAAATTTGTACACGCACACTAAGAAGAAAGCAGCTACACTAAATCAATTTCTAATAGCACACATAAATAGAATGGGCGGGGCATTCGCTTGTAAGCACAGAAACATTCAATGCACACGCAGGCAATTAGAGCATCGAACCGATTGTCGATAATTGTTATCGATATTTAATTTCAGCATATTCTTGTAATATAATTACTTCGTCTAATTTTCTTTAAATAATTTCTTTTTTATATACTTATCCGAAAAGTGAGTAATGATTATAAAATAAAATAGGAATTAGTTTTTTTATATCGTATTACCGGTTCAAGGGATCGTTCTCTGTTAAATATCATGTTGTTATTATTAAACAATATATTACTTAATCTTAACTATATGATTTTAATCTTATGTGACTACCTACATTCAGAGTTGGTTTAAAAATTTAGGTAAATTTTATACACGTATTCAAACTCGCTAGCGTTAACATAAATTTCTATGGAATCAAAATAGCGTCATCTAGCAAACTCGTTTTCATTTTAAACAAATTGTAGGTAGTTGATGCTGACAGGATCGAATTCGTTATGATAAAATAACTCACACTAACTACTCAAAATAAATACATCTGACAAAAAAATACTGGTCAAGTGTGAATCCGACTCGCGCACCAAGGATTCCGTATAAATTTACCTATGTAAATGGTTCAATTCCAAAATTTCTCAAAGACTTTTCCGAATCGCAAAAAAAGATATTTTTTTCATCACAAATCTTTGCTGGAAGTGAGTTACACAGTCGTACTGCATGAAAACAGAAGGAGTTGGAATAGAAATCATATTATTATAAGTTGGAGAATTATATTCAAGATAAAAATGCTTGGATCAATGCTGGTCCAGCTCCACTACAACTAGGGCGTACGAAAACACCAAATACCCAGATTTAAAAAAATAATGATTTAATAGTTTTGCATAGCGAACATAAAATATTGTAACTTTTGACCAAAAATAAATAACTGTATAAAATTATACTTGTTTATCGTGCTACTTATCATATTGTACTATAATTTTTGATCATCTCAATCTTTAGATATAATGTCAATTTAAGTTCACGGGTATTGAAATAACAATACCTTAATTTCGTTCAAACAACATTCATTCAATAACTAATTTAACTCTTACTATACATGTAATACGACAATATTCATAGAAATGTAAAAAAATATATTGAACTGCAAATAAAACGCATATCGATAAAATCAGCCTCACGCACTCGATTGCACCTCTCTAAATCTTGAACGGTCATTGCGGTCATTGCGTTCGGGAAGATTCGGGCTAGTTCGGTCTAGTTCGTGTCGTTCCGAACTTGAGTTCGTGAAATATTTAAAAATTGATTTAAAATATAAAACAGTGACTTAATTGTTTAATTACCGGTGGCAGGATACGCCATTTGTCTTCAGGTTGATGATATGTGACCTATTTTTGCATATAATTACTGCACAACTCGGCATTTTGGTTTTTTACGCATCAGTAGTACCCTGTACGCAATTGCAAAGCGAATGAATGAAGCGTACAGCCGTTGTTCGATTATAAGGGTCGTTTGCCCAGATCGAGGCGCCACGTGCCACGCCCCCAAGGCATATCCCTCGATATCCGTGGCATCACCGCTACATACATACACTCCAAAACGGCTTTACGTCCGTTGCGTCACAACCACAGGCCAGTTGAAAACCAGCTTTAGGCACTAGTTGTCTGGCACTCATGCTGAACTGGATTTTTTTTTGGTGCAGCCGTGAGGCACACAACTGTATTTTTTTGTCTCTTTTTTTTTGGTATTTTATTTTTTTCGTTTTACCTAATTATTGTGTTTGTGCCGTATGCTGTACCAAATAAATTATTTTTTCTTTCTTTCTTATCTATGCAGTCTGGGAGTGACCGCGGTTTTGGTCCTGCAGTCCTATTAAATGTATGCAACTGCTACAATAACATGAGTACATTTTTTTTTTATTCTTGCCCTGCACATGTCTGACGTTGGCTGTTGGTGTCATGCTGCATATCTGTTGGTGCCTTTCAAATGACTACTTGGTACAGACACCAAGGGGGACCAAAAAACCCATTCTCTTTTATTCTCTAACAGTTTCCATTTTTGAAAGTCAGGTTTTTTATACTTATTCAGATATTTATTGAAAAAAGTTTAGGTTAGTAAACAACATAGTTGAAAGAAAATGATACGTAAACTAGCTTCTGCCAGCGGCTTTGCCCGCGTGAAACTCGGTTAACCCCCTTAGGGATTGGGGTGGAGTTTCGTAAAATCCGTTCTTAGCGACGTCTACAGTTCTACACCCTATAAGGAACCTACCTGGATTATCACGAATATTTCAAGACCAAAATTGGCCAAATCGGTCGAGTTTTAGCGAGACTAACGAACAGGTATTCATTTTTGTATATAGGAAGAAGATATGTCCAATAAAACATACATGCAAGCTTAATGGAATGGATACGTACCAAACTTTTTATTCGAGACCTCAGCAACCGCTAACTGCGGCAGTTGTGTGCTGGCCATGTCTGTTCGAGAACCGATTGCCGTTGGAGCAGACAACTTACGTCGGAACGTCCGTTCAGGCCAGTGGCGGATTAAGTCAATGCGGGGCCTGTAGCAATTCGACCTAGTAGACCTTTTTTTATTAAGATAAATAAAATAAAATATTTTATGTGTAATCAGTTGTATTTCGATTTAATGTAATGTAGATACTTTAACTCATTTTTGTTACGATCAGGTGACGTGGGGCCCCGAAGGCACGGGGCCCCCGAATTGGCGGGGCCCGTAGCATTTCCTACTTTTGCTATATAGCTAATCCGCCACTGGTTCAGGCAGGTGGACAAGCTAAAAGGGTTGAGGGAAATCATTAAGCATGGTTCAGGTTCTGTAGCCCAACTTTAGAAATATCTTACTGCAGCAGAGCGGTATACCAGTCGGCTTCGATTCCTACACCCGCATAAACAAACATAAAGCACACCCTGCTTTGGTACTATCTTGATTATCGCATTGTAAAAATACTGCATTACAAAAAACTAACAAGCGTTTCTATTTGCCCTCCATAATATTATAAGTATTTTTTTATGATTTTAGAGAATAACAATTTATGTTATCGAAATACATTAAATTTTATCTTTGAGAATCATGTTATTTATTTAATACTAGTTTCGCCCGCGTGAAAGGTCCTCCTCTCCTCTTAGAGGATAAATTTTGAAAAATCTTCTATTAGTTCTCGCTTACGTTATAAAAGGAAACCTTGTGCAAAATTTCACATACGCCTAGGCTCTTCAGTTTCGGCTGTGTGTTGATAATATATCAGCTAGTCAGTTTCTCCTTTTATATACTCGTATATTTATATAATGACCGGCCTGTCGGTCTAGTGATTAGTGACCGTGACTGCAATGCCAGAGATAGTGGATGTGATTCCCATCCAGGACAAATTTTTGTGTGATGAGCACGATCATTTGTTCTGTGTTTGGGTATAATTTGTCTATCTTTCAAATTGTATATCAGAAAGTTACCGTGGCCTTGGAACGCAAAGGGCAACCGTAAGACACGTGGGATTTAAGGTGAACGCACACGTATCTAAACCGAATGCAACGCGTCGAATGAATCGAAATAAAAGAATTTAAGAAATTTTATGTGGAATCCTATGAAACCCCGCACACCTAACCACGTCGAATCGTCCAAATCTGGAAGGACTCCAGCATAAAAAAATCTTTAGATTCGTTCGGCGCGTTCGGTTTGGATTAGTGTACGTTCACCTTTAAAGTCTGCCGCAAGTTTTTGTTTCCAAACCGGGGAATAGATTTCGAACAAAAAAGATCTTCCGAGTTAGCCTAATTTTTTTTTAAATATTGTTTTTTTTTAATTACTAAACTAATTTATAAAAATCAAACCATGTCATTACATGATGGAAAGCGGATCAGCA
This sequence comes from Leucania comma, assembly GCA_958295575.1. NCBI lineage: Eukaryota > Metazoa > Arthropoda > Insecta > Lepidoptera > Noctuidae > Leucania > Leucania comma. Next base: position 14,788,304 of record OY282468.1, read on the forward strand.
GTGCTAGCAAACAATGACAGTGGAATAAAAATCCCAAAACAATATTTATTAAAAAAAAAGTATTATTAACTCTTTTTTAACTGCGCTTGTGGTTCAATTAGACATAATTATACTCCACTACTTTTATCCATTCAACAATCATCTCACTGCACTATACTATGATGCCATCTGTCTCCAATTTATCAATCAGTAAGGTTGTCAAAAAATAAAAGGCCCGTTTTGCAATTATATGTTTTTATTATTTACGTTATGTAACCATTATGTAATTACAATAAAACATCATTTTTTAGTAATTAAATATTATTTAATTGTTTCTTTTAGTTTCGTTACTAGTTACATTCTATGGTTTTTCTCACAACGGGCCTTTTATTTTTTTAACGAGTTTAACACGTTACATCTACCTATATTATGATTTACGAATTTATATTTTTATACTAAGGAATTACGAGTACTAAAATTTTCGGCAATATCGTTTTGCGATAATCGATCAATTATGATCCACGGGGAAACATATTTACGGATCTACATGACATTATCTTCTGACAAAGGTCTCCCCGAAGTCCTTCCTGATATCTTCTTCCGTGCTGTCTCGAACCAGGGCCTCAATCAAGTCTGCTATTACAATAGTGTCAGAATAGTCTATCATTGATTTCAGAATTGTTGATTTTGACAAGTTTGGTAATCCTTTGATCCTTTGATTAGAACTTCATTGTGTCATTACTTTTAATTCATTACAAGACAGCTCATACCACAATTCTATCACGAGACCACTGACCGACCAATAATCGGCTTTTATAAATTAACAGATTAATTCATTAATGTCCAAGGGGACGCCGGGGTCCGCACACCTATTGTCTTTCTATTGTGTCTCTAATTACGGTATTCAAATGGTGAACTTTTACCAAAGTGACAATGGGATTGTGTTGGAATGACAACGTTCTGAAAATAGCAGACTTGAGGGCCAGTTCTCCTGGTACGCGTTTAAATCGCCACGCGCCTTTTTCTGGACCCTCCTTGACTAAGCTTTCTACTTGCAGGGACCTATTGCGTGCAGATAGATGACTAATAGAGATAAAATTTACCTTGATTTGGCTAGAGCTGTAACTGTAACACATCTTTTAAAAGACAGACGGAGAATCACACAGGCCGTGACCACGACTTCTTCCGCATTAAATTTGGAAAAAAAAATAATTATGTCATTATTTGTCTCGGCACGATCGCATAATAACACCATCCATCACCAATCACCTCCTTCACTCAAAACGTTTTATCAACCAACTATCTACTAATCATTATCTACCGGCGGCTGGTAACATACACGATTTTGCCTCATAAAATTAAGTTTTTTAACCCGTGGTTTTACATGGGACTGCTTACAATAAACACGATGCACTTAAGTATAAATGTTTTAACAATAGCAAACATTTCATTGAAATTCATTCAGTCGTGATAACGTGATGAACCGATACAATATGTATTAGTTTATTATTTTTAAGATTATTTTATGTATAGGGTTTATGGGCTCTAGTAGCCTGAAATAAAGAATTCTTATTATTATATTTGATAAGATAGAAGCGGTTTTCAAAATACTGCATTACAATACGCTTTGAACGTGATTGGATAATTAATGTTTAAGACGTTTTAAAAATAATATATTTATCGTAACACAAAAAAAAAAAAGAATATTGCGCAGAAACTTAGAAGGGTAGGCAGGTAACTAGGTAGGTTTTAAGGCCTAGAAAACAATAGACTAAGCATTTTGTTAAATTAACGAAAACGTATTTAAATCTGAGTATTTACGAGTATCTGTTCCTCGATGGTTACTTTGCAAACATGCCAATATTTTTTTTATTGTAACTATTTTGATTAACACGACGAGTCAAGAATAATTGCTTAATTTAATGGTTTTCATCTAGCAAAAGTGATTTTACACTTTAGATATAGGTGTATTGTGCCAATTGTGTATGTATGAATGTACGCTGTTAAATGTTCGTATAGTTCTTTGTATATTATACGAGTATCTATTTTTCTTATAAATATTTTAGGTAATTAAATAAACAACTTTGTAATACTTTACGTTTTATTTTCACCGGTTTGACGAATATTAGGGGATTGGTTGAATTAATTTATGATTTACTGATTTGCACGGTCGTCAAGTCGTACCAAAAAATAGCACAATCACTGCGTAGTATGTAAGATTACACACCCTCAAAATTAATGTCAAACACATGGTTCATAAATAATAGTTATGTGTCTGTCAAGAAGTAACTTAAGAGCCTTTCAGTGTACTTATGTATATTTTACTTTATTAAAACTATTTCATTGGTTTTTAAATTTAAATTGTCTTTTTTTAATTTCAGAAATAAGTGTCACAACGAGAAGAAGCGACGGGAACTCGAAAACGAAACCATAAATCAACTTGAAGAACTTCTTGGTACCTGTCTTGCCGAGGTAAAGCAGCCTGACAAAAACGGTATCGTCCGGGAGGCCACTCGTCAGATCCAGGAGGTGCTGCGGCGCAGGCGGGAGTGCCCCGAAGAGTGTCCACTGCGCGTCGCCCAGTGCCTCTCGCCGGTGCAAGGAGGCGAGGTTAGCTCCACCCAGCCGTCCTGCGCTGGGTTACATTATTCGGAGCTCCACACACTTATCGAGGTATTTCATTTCTTTCAGTTTAATAAGTTTATCCTGTTTGTGCCATAGCAAATGTTATCAAATGCACGTTTTATGAAATAGTAAAATATTACAAAAATAAAAATGAGCGTCATGGGATTTGTTTTTATATGTGCTTGGTAAAGAGAAGCAGCAAGTCCATGTATATTTTTGCATATCAATTGAAAAGTACTGGTTAGACACAAATACAGTTATCATTGTTTAAATAATTTTCTATTTGTCAAAACAATAACATTTAAGAAGCCTTAAGTATCGTGAATTTAACCATTTTCAACTATGTTTTAGGCTCTCAAGCACTACACCGGCACCCTCGGATGGGTTTTATTGGAAATAAACTCAAAGTCTGAAATAGAATGTATAACCGAAAATATTAAAGAACTCATTCTGCAGGACAGAAATGAGTTGTACAACAAATCTATATTCTCGCTTTTGCATGTCAAAGATCATGCAAAACTCAGGCCATTGTTAAGAAATATACAAACCTTTAACTGGAGTTCTGGAGAAATCGACAAATTTCAAGCTATACAAGTTCGCCTTCTTGTCAAAAATTCAAATGGGACTGACAGTGCTGGGTAAGTTTTATATACCGACTTCTTTTATGAGTGCGCAATTGAAAATATAATATCATATAAAAATCCCAAGGTGCTAAAGACATCGACTCATCGAGTTACACTATTGATATCAGAACGTGTTTTGCTATTTCATTGTGATAGTAGATGGTGACGGTCGGACGATAAGAGGCCGATTACTTGTAACTAATACGTATTAAAATCGAGAACTGCAAAACTACTGTAGAAATATATTTCACAAATAAGGGCAATACTGTACGTAAGTCTTGAATTACGCAATAGAAGGCACCGTTTTAAATATTTTCTTTATAAACGCGTATAATATTAAACAACGCTGTTTATCGTTCTATGAGAGTAACTCTACACAATTGATATTGAGAAGTAAGCTACGTAACTAACACACCTATATAATACGTTGTACATTCATATTCAAATTATTGTTAAAACAGCATGCAGTTTTGAGTTAGGGTTACGAATAAACCACCTTACCTACTGTATGTAGACAATACCTACCATCTTGTATCAGTTTTTAATCCTGTAATCTTCACCTCGATCGCCTCTTTTCATGCTGATGACAGAGTCATAAGATAATAAATCCACACAAAAGGGTTTTGCAAGTTACGTTTTTGAGTCAACAATTTCGAAATAGGTATCACTAATGAATTCAAATGAAGGGATGTCTAACCACTGGCGTTCAGTTATTACGCATTATTGGGTGTTTGAAATCTTGCGGTTTTTTTACAATATTGTCATTTGGATTGTTTCGTCAAGGGTCTTTTCTCGTGACTTACTTTAACGTGGTGGGGTTTAATTAGTTTTTTTTAGTGTACTGTATGTGTTGTTGTTCAGGTTCGTGGAGTGCGTGATCCACGCCGCTTGCGTGCGCGGCTCGTCGTCGGAGGAGGCCGGCTCCGTCATGTGCGTCATCCGGCGCTGCGAGGACGCGTCGGCCGCACTACTCCCCGGCGACGGCGGCCCGCCCGCCATCACCGCCAAGCCCTCCGATCACATCGTCTTCAGATTGGATTGCAACTTCATTATTTTATGTAAGTCACCTTTTCGACGCATTCTTTTATCTCAACTGGTCTACGTGTAAGTCTTTTAAAATGAATACACTGATTAAAACAATTTAAAAATGCAAGATTTTATTTATTTCAGTTTGTGATTTAAGTGGAGTGGAAAACTTAATAAACACTTCTATACCACTAGTGGGTACTCGTTATTTGGAACTTGTTGAGAATAGTGACCGTATTCGCGTAGCCGCGCACCTGCAAGAGGCGGCGTGTCTTCCCGCGCCGCCAGCGATCAGTGAACCTTTTCGGTTGCGTATCGCTCCTGATAGACCTTGCTTCAGAGTGGTAGCTCGGTCTCGTCTTTTTAGAGCGAAACCGTCGTCGGGCGAGCCGGATTTTATAATGTCCACGCACACCGTCCTCAACGACGAAGACATGGATCTCCTTGAAAACGATGGCCCTCGTCCTCCTGTCGGCGGACCGCTCATGACATCCGTCGCAAACGGGGAGTCATCCAACTGTGAACCTCGATACCGGTCTCCCATAAGTCCCAATGATGGTCCTTTCCTTAATGATTTTGACCTCGAACCTTGGGCATCTTCCTTGCTCGGCGAAATGCCCAGTGAAGATACAAAAGACCGCAAAGACAGTCTCACCGAGGGACCCTCGCAGCCGTTAACGCCGCGAGCACCTTCAACACCAGGTGAAGGACCGCCCTCGAATCAGCCCGCAGAGGAGCCGAACAGACTTCGTACTCTCCTCAGTAAGAAACCAATGCCGGGGAACGACGGTGCAGTGAATTCGAACAACCGCATCTTGAAAGATTTGTTGAAGCAAGAGGACGAGGAGGCTACGGGCAGCGAGACATCCGCACCGCACACGCCTCATACTCCGCACACTCCAATGACACCGCACACGCCCAGCGCGGCGCTGTCGCCGCTGCACACGGCGCAGGCGCACGCGCGCCCGCCGCCGCACGCGCCGCACGTCTCGCACGCGTCGCACGTGGCGCACGGCTCCAACGCCACGCACACCATGCAGCAGGCGCATCACAACAACTCCGACGTCTTGTTGAGGGTAAGTTTTGTATCAACGAGTATTTTCGGCCCGCCGGATATTTTTTCTTCTTAAAATTCTTATAAACCCTCTGCAATGTCTTAGATATTAAACGACAAGTCTGACGAGGATGCGGAAGAGAACAGAAGAAATTCTGGAGACGGAAACAGAGGTGTGTCCCAACCTAGCGCGCTGCTGTCCCAATTACTCTCAAGTAGCAACGGACCGTCCGGTAACGGGCGACAGCAGGACAGCAGCGAAAATTACCTTGAAAGAATCGCCGGAGTGAAACGCAAGTTTGAGGAAGGGAACAAAGGAGTGGCCAGCAACTCTAAAAGAGCTACGCCTGAAAACCAACAGGTATGTACACGAATCCACACTGTATTTTTGAATTTTCAGCAACTGAACATACAATAAGTGCGCGTGCAATATCCCGTTGATTAATCATTACGATAGGTGGTAGGCTGCACGGTGTACGTTTTTAAATATTTTAGCCTCGCACATTTGCACTTCAAAAAATGACAATTGGGAGTAAGACAACAGAACCATCGTGATGCATTTTGGTACATTTACCTACTTGCATTTTTCACACGTGACGAGTCTCAAGACGGAATGGAAGAAAAAAACGTGTTGCGCCGACCCCAAATAAAACGGGATAGGGGCAGGAAGACGATGATTTTTATTGGGGTTCCGTACCCAAAGTGTAAAAACGGCACCCTATTACTAAGACTTCGCTGTCTGTCCGTCTGTCTGTCACCAGGCTGTATCTCAAGAACCGCGATAGCTAGACAGTTGAAATTTTCACAAATTATGTATTTCTATTGCCGCTATAACAACGAATACTAAAAACAAAAATACAAAAAATATTTAAGAGGGCTCCCATTCAACAAAGGCAATATTTTGCCTATTTTGTTGTTCTGTTGTTTACTTATTCAATGGCACGGAACCCTTCGAGCGCGAGTCCGACTCGCACTTGGCCGGCTTTTTTAGATTCACCCAAAGGCCTGAATTTTATTTCTAAGTAGAATTAGGCTACGGGGGTTTATATCTTTTGTGTTGTTTTACATGGTGTGTTTTTATGTTAGGTCACATCGAGCGCTCTCCCCGCGTCGTCAACGACGTCGTCTACGGCCACGAGTCCGGCGACCAGCAGCTCTGGCATGAGCCCGCTGTGTCAGAAGAACCAGATCCTGGTGTCTTTATTAGCGCGGCAGCAGGTCACGCCTACCACGCCATTGCCGCTACCCAATCCGAACCTGCGCGGCTACGGGCCCACAGTGAGGCCCCGCCCTCCGCCTCCGCCTCAGTTGCCGCAGCAGCGACATTTGCATTCAACGTTGTCCAACATACTTACCGGTGTTAATCAGTGAGTATACCTACCACATTCATCCGTATGACGCGAAAATACCGTTGAGAGAGAGTGTGTCACTTCCACGCAAGTGCTCCTATAAATCGTAGACCGCAAGGCTCCACAATCACAAAAACGTCGCGGCAGCACAGCGAAATCGATCACTGAGGCCCATGCCAGTGATTATTTGAGCTATAGGTATAATTCTGCCGAAACTGAGAATCCCTCGTGTTCATGCACATGTAGTTGAATCGAACTTCTTCCTCATTAAAACAGTGTATTCGTGTACACCTCCAGTTAGTTCATTTGGCCAGAGCATAATGGGTGTTTGTGTCGACAGTCGCCCCAACAGCATGAACGGTGGTGGGGCGGGGACGCCGGGCGGCGGGGCGGGCGGGGCGGGCGAGGCGCCGGGGCTGGGCGGCATGGGCGCCAGCCACCTGCAGATGGTGCTGCAGAGCGGCGGCGCGCGCTACCAGGCGCCCGCGCCGGCGCAGCACGCCATGCACTACTCCGCGCCCACGTCGCAGCACGCCTATAACACGCAGCCTCCGTTAGTACCTTTTGCACATCGACCTAGCCTAACCGTAACATCTATACGTATAAATAAATCATATTTTCATACTTCTGTTTGTTCCTGCTAAACTCCAAAATGGCTGAATCGATTTTGACAGGATTTTCATTGGTAGATAGCTGATGTGGTAACATCAGCTCAGCTAAGTTACTCATTATAGGTATATAATGAGTAACTTAGGTTACTTTTATTAAAAAAAAAAAATAGGTTTCCATGCAAAAAAATAACTTCTTGAAATTTATTTGAGACCAAATGGCATTGTGCTGCTTTACGAGTCTGACGCGGATGAAGTCGTGGGCACCTTCCAATAAATCTAAAATGGTACGCGCTTCTCTAATCTACCCGTTTTCTGCATAAGCTGGAACAAATTCCGCATTAACGGAAACGTTTCTGCTAATACAGAATTTGTTACAGCCAGGAACAAAGCACAAGGGAAACCTGTGGTTTTAGAATGCAAAGGGCGACTGAAGGAACATACGTGTGGTTTTAGTCAGTAAATGTCTGGCACACCCTTCAGCTCCGCCGAGAAGTCATTAGATGATTTCCCACCATAAAAAAAGCACAACTTAAACACTTCTAAATTGAGTTCTGTCGAACTTTGTTTTGGAGTAAATCATCTACCATAGCGCGTTTGTATGAAATTTTCCTCTGGCAAGTTATTTAAATGCAAGTACCTATTTTAATCTGATAATCACGCGTTTGTAGTTTCGAAATAGGCGATGATTCCTGAAGTTCTTACTTCTTTTGGGTGTGTTTAGTGGGAACACAAACCGCAAAAAAAACTTAGTAGGTAATACAATGAATTATCTTTGACATGAAATAATCACTTGTGTTTTCGCTCGGACTTGTTGTTTATATATTATGTTCTACTGATCGCGTTATAGAACTGGCAGCAATCGAGTGCAAGGTGGAGGAGCCGGCGATAGTGAGGTGCCGAGCGACCAGACGCTCTCCGACATTCTGGACGAAGTCATCGACAACATGCCCGACGCCGACCGCCCGCAGCCCGACGTCAATGTGCGACAACGACAGGTACGTACACTATCTAATTCATTGAAAGTTACTCTTGTTGTTACAATAGTCTTTGTTTTGAAGTTTATGTAAAATGTTTCTTTGTTTAATCTTAGACACGGGTTCGTAAGAGGCACTGAAATTAAGCCTGGTCATAATTGCCCTGGGTTTAATCTACGCATTAATACAGTAGGTATAATCGATCTTGAAACGTTTTGAGGTAGATCCATCACTTAACTATACCAACATTGGGAAAAACTTGACCGAAACTTTCGAATTTAGTTAGATCAAAATTTAAACCAAAACGTATGAAATATGGTCCCTATTATTTTTGTTACAGGGAAAGAACGAGAAGAACGCGATGATAAACGCGATCAGGCAAAGCTTGATGCAATACGAGGTGGTGGGCACGAGCCCGGGGGGCTCGAGCCCTAGTCCGGGAGGCGCGGGAGGCGCGGGCGGGGCGAGCGGTGCGGGGGGCGCGGGTGGCTCGGGCGCCGGCGCCTACTCCGTGCAGGCGCCCGTGTCGCCAGGCTCGCCCGAGCCGCGCGAGCGCTGGCGCCTGCAGAAGTGCGGGCTGGGCGCGGCGGGCGCGCTGTACGCCGACCCGGCGCGCGCGCGCGCGCTCGTGGAGCAGCAGCGCGCGCGCCTGCTGCAGATGCAGCGCTCTCAGCAGATGCTAGTGTCGCCCGAGGTAAGAACATACTACTCGGCCGAGCCGCGCGAGCGCTGGCGCCTGCAGAAGTGTGGGCTGGGCGCGGCGGGCGCGCTGTACGAGTAACAGATTTTCATAGTAACGACGGCCGTTTTAGTTCAATTTAATTGCCGCGTACAATAGAATCCTTGTAACGATTTTACATTGATGGCGCCTTTACGTCACAGTATGGGGAGGAACTGCTTGCGTCCGTAGGATTTACTTAAGATCTGACCACCCTACACGTGTCCCCTGGGTAGTGCTAAACGAGCGGTGCTACGACCGTATTTACTGCTCGTTCTGTCTCTTCTGAAAGTCCGCCGAGCTGTGCAGAGCTGTGTCCGATGTGATATGTTAAGCTATGGAGTATTTCAATCCTTATGGTGACGTACCCATCGGAAGCTTAACTCACCCATGATTCAACGCCGATTGTGTTCAAGCTGAAGAATGTAAGCATTCGGCGTTTTTTTACCTGGGTTGACGCTCGTGACCGCAAAGTTCCGGACTTGAGTTCAAAGAAGAGAGCCTTCAACCACGCTGCTAAGTCCTACAAAAGACAATAAGGAATGCTCGTTTCGACTCATAACTCATATTGGCACAAAGCTCTTTGCATAGCCGTCTGATAGCAGAGCTTGGTCCCTTGCCTAGTCGCTCGAAGCGAACTTCTATCGGCCCACATTACCTCCGTTACCTCCGGTGATGGAACACTGGCTATAAGCCAGTGTTCCATCACCGCGAAAGAGAAAGCAGGTCTCTTTGCATTTCTCTTCGCCCATAATTCTCGTTTTGACACTTGTGGTGCTACTCCACCGACTCTGCCTCCCTGCGACACCTCGATGCCCGAGGTTCGCATAAGGAATAAAGAAGTTTTGAGAGCAATGTGTCGTCTCCATACTCTGCAAGATTATGGAGCGTGTGAACTCGCGCTTCATGGCATACCTGGAAGGTAACGATCTCCTCAGTGACAGACAGTATGGGTTACGCCGCAATCGGTCTACTGGGGACCTACTAGTTTATGCCACCCACTTTTGGGGCGAGGCCCTCGAGAAAAATGTGGAAGCGATTGCTGTTTTCCTAGACGTCTCGAAGTCTTTCGGCAGGGTATGGCACGCTGGCCTTTTGTGTAAGCTTCCAGCATACGGCATTCGTACGGTGTATGCAGATGATAAGACAGTTGGGGCCAGATACCTGATAACTGCTCAGGTTAGTAAAGAGCTAATCCGGTCTTAAAGAGAGGCTATGGTTGAGCGGATGAAGGTTTCACTTCAGGCAGTCTCCACGTGGGGCGAAGCCAATTTAGTGGGATTCAACGCCCCCAAAACACAAGCGTGTTTGTTCACTGCTAAAAGGAGCCCGCCTTCAGCTCTTGGGAGTGGAAATTTCCTCAGACCTCAACTTTGGGTGGTTCATTGAGTCCAAAGCCAAGGTAGCTGCTAGGAAACTCGGCGTTCTTGTAAAAGTCCGGCGGTACTTCACACCGGAACAGCTTCTAATGATATACAAAGCACAGGTCCGGTCGTGTGTGGAGTACTGTAGCCACATATGGGCTGATGCTGCAAAATGCCGCCTAACAGCTTTGGACTCGGTGGAAAGGCGTGTGAAGAGGCTAATTGGTAATCCAGATTTGGTTAAGTCCAATCTACAAAACCTTGAGCTAATAGGCTCTTAATAAACTAGTGCGCCTCACCATCAACGATTGCATCACTGCTTACCAAAAAAAACAAAAACAAAAAACTTTTTTTGTAGTGTAAGGTTACCGCTACGCGGGGTACACCGTTCCATCATAAAAGTAATGAAGATCATTACATTGGCAGGTTACAACAATTAAGAACTCCAATTTTTAGATGATATCGAATTGGCTGAATAAAATAAATTATCAATATTTGTTCACAGGCTGCTGAGCAACCTCAGGCTGATCTAGGCTCCACGATAAGCGCCCTGGTTACGGCTACACCCCCTAACGTAGCTTTAACAAGAACGGACTATCACCATTCGATATATCATCAAAACAGTAAGTGTCGATCTGTACAACTACATTTATATAAAGTGCTTATAAAACTATTATTTATGTATTATTTATCTTTTACAGATCAAATGGGTCCAAATTACGGTACAAATAAAATTACTACGTCGCAGCAGAATCCAATGCTAAGTCGACAACTAAGTGTGAGTAGTAGCGTATGTCTCTGCTTTTATATGTTTCAACTAGCACTTTGCCCGCTACTTCGTCCGCGAGAAAGTTTTGATGATAAAACCTTTAACATCACTTCAACCGCTATTTTAAGGGTAGTTTAAAAAAAACTAATAATCAGTCTTTATTATTACGATGGCACTTGGTTGCGCAACTTTTGACAAAATATAATAGTGAAAATTAGACACAAAAAAGGGTCATGCTTAAGAACAAGGTTAAATTCAAAATAATATATAAGAGGGTTTTTGAAAATAAAAAAATAGAGTATTGAGGTTATGTTACATCTCAAAGCAATACGTTTTGAAATCTTACCTCCGAGTCATGGAATAAGGTGCCTCTCTGATTTGGCGACTAGGTAGTGGGTGTGCTAATAAAAGAAAACAGTTCACACAGCGTGACATTGTTTTGGGTCTAGATCAGATCACCATGGACGTAATAACGTTTGAAAAATTCACTTCACAGCACACACACATACAGAGTCAAATCCTAAAACTTAACTCGACACGAATTTATTTTGTTTTGTTAGCAGAGAAAACCTAAAAATATTTTTTCAGCTTGCCGTCAGTTAACACGGTAAATAGAAGACACGACTTTAACATTTCATCGAATAGTGTTGTGACACATCCACAGACTAAACAAGGATACTACGTATGACATATCAATCGACTCCGGCGTCATAACATTATCGTTTATGCCGCGTACATCAAAGGACTGGAACAGTTTGCCTGCTGCGGCCTTCCCGTCTGATTCTAATTTAGGTGTCTTCAAGGGTAGGTAGGGTAAATAGGTTCATAATAAACTAGTGCGCCTCACCATCAAAGATTGCATCACTGCTTACCATCAGGTGGGAACGTATGAGGGAATCCATGACGGAAAAACAATAGCTGTTATTTTCGTGAGTTTTTACTCTTAGTACTCGCCTTCGTCATAAAAGGAAGTCTTGTGATGCATAGAAAATAGAGAATGTCCCTAGTCCCAGTAGTTTCAACCTGTGCGTTAATATGTCAGTCAGTTTCTCCTTTTCCATATAATATAATCGTAGTGTATCGAGTAGTGGGAGTGTATATGGTATATTTGATAGATGGTGGTTATGTTCGGTTGCAGGTGACGGGCTCGAACGCGTACACGCACAGCGGCGGCGTGTCGGCGGCCACGCTGCACACGCCCATGTCGCCCGCGCCGCAGCCCTACCACCGCCCGCCGCGCCCGCATCTAGGTAACTGCGCCGCACTACACACACACCGACCCTACACTCAGGCCTGAATCAACTATCGCCCGTGACAACATCAGCATCTTCCTGCCCTTGTTCCATGTTACGAGGGGCTGACGCAACTCGTTTTCTTTTCTCTTCGATCGTTACGCTTTCTTTTCTTTCATCGCTATAGAAATGTCACGTGATCAATCTCTAATTTTCTGACTTTTAGACAATCTTCATCGCTTGTAGTATGTTCCTTTGTCTAGAGCCTTAACTGCATTTATTGATAGAAACAAAACGGAAGCAATTAATGCAGTATCTCCTTTATGCATATAGATAATAAATGGTTTCTCCTGTAAGTATAGTGTGGGTCAAAGCAGACAGAGCGACGCAGCTTATATTCGAGGAATAATGTGTGTAGAAAAATTTAATAGAATACCGAGCTATCTAAAAATTCTTAATACCATGATGTTTAAAAGTAAATTATTACTATTAATACTATTATTTATTATTACACTAATAGATTTTATAGTCTAAAAGAGTTTATTGGCAAAAAAAATAAATAAAGAACTTAATTGTATGCACAAAAATTTGCACGCTTATAATGTTAAACAAAACATGACTATAGGCTCCGTATTTAATCTTTGTGCGATCTTTTACACCGTGTTTTTATGCAAATAAATGTTATTCTATTCTAAAGCGAGTGCCCGGTTCAACATTATTCTTTAAAATATAAATAATTATTCGTATGTTATTTTGTTTTTCTCGTTACTTGCAAATGCTCGCGCAGTTTTTTTCTTATAATACGCTATTTTCAACTGTTTAACTGTTGCATTTAGGTTCATTATCAATTTAATCAATTAAAACTGTGGGATTGTCTAACACCCGTATTTATAAACAAGTAAAACTAATTACTTCATTAAAAGAAACTACTTATGTAACAATTTCTATTCTATAGTTAAGAAAAATTGAAATTTTTCATGAACATTTCTAACTTCAAGTAATTATTTAGTAAGAAATTACTTAGTAACAAGTATGTAAGTTACTTTTAAAAAAATACGGGTGTTACTGTTCTGTCTGTGTTGATCCTTTGTTAGGATACATATTCGTGAAAACTACTTGTAGTAAATTGCGGCTGTGTCTGCTCTCAGACGTCCAATGCGGTGTACCAGGTCTCGTCCGATCGTTTTTTCAGGCTTAACTCTATTTAATCGTTTGCAGAAACATATAAACGTTTGAGATTATAGGCCGACGTTTTCGTTGGTGGCACCGCCTTAATCCTAGCATGTGTAGGTTATCCCAAGTAAAAATATCGCTATTAGTGTTCAACCAAATTGTTTTCCGACGTTGCTTTGTTGTGTATTTATAGCAGGGATGTTACGGAGGTTTTGCACCTTCAATTCCAATTTTGGTTCCGATAAATTTTAATCGGAACTTAATCGGAGGTACGAGCAAGTTTATCCTTGTCCGTGTTGATTACTCTTTCACTGTTGTTTTGTTTCGTATTTGGAATATTGTGAATTCTTCTTTTTGAGTTATTTTAATTTTAGTAGTGTTTCAATTGAAGCTGCTGTCTCCGTCTCCGCCTCCAAGTTTGATAAAAGAAATTTAAAAACTCCAGTTCCGAATTTGGTTTCGATATGACCATTTCCGTTACACCCCTAATAGACTAAGATCCCAGAGCTGTCTGATATAACTTATTTTCACATGAATGAAACCTTAGGTTCTCAATAGCGTCTCATGTGCTTTGAATACTTGTGTACTTGTGGTACCTGCCCAGAGCCCCAAAGTGGGCTTCCTTTTGGGGGCCCTGGGCAGGTTTCAGGTGAGAAAGGGAACTAGTAGTACCATACGTGTCAGACACTTTCCATGAAACCAAATTTCTGTCAGACGCATTCAAGCTCCACTAAAATAAATGAACTTTACTTATTTTACATGTCTGATTTTTAAATACCGCATCCGGTGCACGTCGTATGACTCGACGTAGCAATAATGTGTTGTAGTCAGGCGCTGCACTGTTTTACATTAACGACATCGCACGGTGCTATTGTGGCCAGGGTCTGTCATATTCCGACTGGTCCCAAAATACTGTAAATAATACTTTTTTTATTTTTATAAATGTTTACATGGGCATGGATATTTTTTCCAATTTTTATATAGGTGTTGTAATTTGTTTGTCATAGCCTTCAACATTTTTTTCATATTTCCAAAGTTAATAACATATGTGTGCGATTTGATATGCGTACCCGTTTTTGTATGTCATAGGAGTGGTACTCAAGGAAAACGTCGGCCTAAGATAAACTGACAAAAGACACGTGCCCCAAACGCAGTTCCTTACTTCTTACTGCACTTTTGAGTGCGGTTTGATTTACAAATATATCTCTAATGATAACTACACTACTGTACAATTTGATATGATTGTGAAAAAGTAAACATTTACATATAATAAAGTTAATTTATAATTTTGCTTTTCATATCATATTGAATTGCATAGTCTTGATTTATTTTCTTTTATTTTTTTGTGTATTGTTAATAAAGTATTTAAGAGGTAGTTAAAATGACCTCAAAATACTTTAACAATACATTGCAATACTAACGAGCGCATTAAAATACTGAAACGGAACATTTTTCAAATTTTACAACATTAAGTTTAAGAGGGTGGTCTTGTGGTTATATTTTACTTATTATGTTTTGAAAGTAGTTTGCTTATCTTACTTAATCAGGTGATCAGATATTTATATAATTAAATGAATCTTTATGAATCGATACTCTTTTCCAATGGTTATTTGTACGGCTTTTTTCAGTAAAACTAATGATGTTAAATTACATTTTGTAAGGTAGATATTATAGATTAGAGATTTACAAATCGATTTCATTTGACTTCAGAGCATGATATTTCAATAATGAAACGCATGTCCCGTAGAACTTTAGAATTAGCGTGTCCTGCCAGGATTGGACTCATTTTTCCAGGAATCTTAGACACAAATCTAATTGCATGTCTATATGGCTTCACTATCCGGTATCTTTTAAAATCTTATGAATGCAAGTCGAGCTACGTCGAGATAGATTTTCGAGGTCTCAAACTCATATCGAGTTAGTTACCCGTGGAATGCGCTCGGGTGACCGACGCCCGTCGGGGACGGTCATCATGATGTCGGCGTTCGATCTACACGCTATCGCGCTCCGACTTGCCAACCTCGAGTCCCTTTACTCCCCGATACCGCCGTAGTGGCGGCAGGCGCATCGAATTAGGTAGGTCGGGCGTTGTTCACGGCACCGTGCTCGTCGCCCGTAGTACTTAACGCGGCGTGTGTGGCAGTGGGAGGCTACTACGAGGAGAGCGGCGCGGGCGCGGCCGGCTACTGCGGCGACTACGCGCGCTGCACGCCGCACGCGTCGCACGCGCCGCACGCTCCGCACGCGCCGCACGCGCCTCACCCGCCTCACCCGGCCCTCGACCACCAGCACGCATGTGAGTACCTCCACCCCCGGCGCCGAGACACTTGGCTTACGTGCCAAACCTCAACAGACTAGACTCATCGGCCGGCAAAAGTCGATCCCTATGGGTAACTTCAGAAAGTGCAGAAATTATGCGGGGATTTGCGTTTCGCGAAGTCCTTATATTTTCGACAATTTGTAATGGCGTCGAACGAGGTAAGGCTTCGAGTAGTAGTCTAATGTGCTTGGACTTAGCGCCAGTTCTTTCTTCCAATATCTATCGCTCTGCATGGTTAATAATAAACTCTTGCATTCTGCGCTTCAAAAACCCTTCGCTTACCTGACATAACTATGGAACAAGTTAGGAACGGCCCCGCTGCTGTAAATCCTTCAATACGAGCCATCGAATTCCTCTGAATGCATCGCAGTAGGGCTATGCAAAGGTAGGATTAACTGTAGAATGTTCCATTTTCTGGCGCCTGTAATGGATGTACCAAGGTGATGAGAGACCAAGTTGAATAGAAGTGACTTTCTAGGTGCAGGCAATGGTGGTGTTGTGAGCAGTGCGGGCGGTCCCGGCCTCATCGGCCCCGGTGGCTCGGGCGGCCCCGGGGGCTCCGGCGGCCCTGGCGGCCCTGGGGGCCCCAGTGGCCCGGGTGTAGGCGGCACGTCGGAGTACGTGCGTAACGAGCTGCGTGCCGTGGTGGGTGCGCGGTCTGCGCGGCCCGAGTTGCACCCGCTGCAGCCGCCCGATATGGACTCCCTCATGAGTTTTGACATGACCCCGCCTGGTACGTACTCACTTATTACCTAGATATAGACTGTAGATGTAGCCTCGGTAGGTAAAATTACTGTTTAGATAAAGAGTTCCTATCCTTTATCGGCGGTTGTAAAAATTGACAGTTTATTATTTTTCCTCATGGAATATCCCTCTCTCCCAGTTTGTGTGAGTGGTTGCTACTTTATTAATGTCATACTTTTTAGTGTTTGCAACATGTTCAATCACCTTAAAAGGTTATTTTAAACTAAATGAATGTATTCTACGTACTTTTAATTTATTTTTCAATGTTGTAAACTGAGATATATGTTACTAAAATTAACTTTAAGGCTTTTATCACACAGCCATGATCAGTACAATATTTTACTGTCATCCGTATTACCTAACAGTGGGATGTTGACGTTTGAAAGCAACCCTCTACCGTAAAATATCTTACTGATCACCGCCGTGCGTACGGTGCCCATGACGCTGGGCGTTCATAATTACAATGAACATTAAAATTATAACTAATTCAGATTATAATTGCTCGTTATAATAAAAAAGTTTTTAGTTTTAACATTCAGATGTGAAAATAAGTTGATTAAAACTAAAAATGCCACTTTTAATATCTGAGACGAATAATGTGTATCTGCAGTTGGGATTCATCTATTTGTTTATAATTTTTTAATTTTATTTACTCAAATTACAAAAAATGTAGCCAGAAAAACAAAAAAATTGGTCTCCTAAAAAAAAGTGAACAACTAAATTAAACCAATACACACTTATCCAAGGAATACAGGGGTGGTATGAATTGTGGTGTTTATGTTACCGGCACTGGACATAATTTGGCATTCTATACAAGGAATAACGGAAATTGATTTGAGGATTTACTATGACTTTCTTAAAGAAAGTTGTTAGTTTAAAATATGATCATTCAGACATTTCCTTTACACTTAAACAATGCATTAATTTTATACTTTACCTAGGCATTTTTTACAAAACAATGTTCAGCCAACGATATGCTGATGACGGTCGTACGGTAAGGCTACTGTGTACAGGGTTCAAAGGAAACTAAGAACCTAGCCTGTCCGTGTTGCGGTGCCTTAAGGTGAAAACTGCGGGCTAATGTATAGCGCTACACAAATAAGCATTACAGTTATAGTCTTGACTCAATATCATGTCAGAATTAGGTGGATTTTGAAACAAGAATTGAATGCACTAAAAACAAAATAAACTAAAACTGTTGGGTCCAGTGCCATCTTGTGAGAACATGGCCACATTTAAGCCCGTACGTTTTACTTTAAGTGCCGGAGCTCACTTTGGATTAATTCGTTCAGGAGTGGCCAGGGTCGAGTAGCCAGTAGACTTAACAGTAAAAAAGTAGTTTTATATGTCCTTCATTTTATAGTTGATCCCGTGCCATTGACTAGACAGGATAAACATGGCATTGCCAGAATAAACAATGGGTAAAGATAAATAAAAAAAAATATATATTGCCCAGACGAGCTCTGCACTGTATTTAATCATTAGGCATTCTATACAATGCCTGAATTTTATTCATTGCCAGTAACATTTACATTTCTAGTATTTATTTCCTTTAATACAACCCACTTTATTTAATAATCTAACCTGCTTGGGATAACCATTGTCTGCACTGAGCCCTTAATTTTTTATCTTTAGTTAAAATTTACCCATATATTGTTGTTTTTTTTTTATATAAATAGGCTTCTTGAAATATGTCAATATTTTATTTTTATTTAAAATTTTATATACTTACATAATCAATTCGGGAAAACATTAGACTTGATTGTGGTTGTATATAACAATGATGTCCATAAGTGGTCACCCCTGCATGACCAGAATATATGAGAACAGTAAAGGAACATTGCTGTCTATAGAGCGCTTTCTTGAAGCATTGTCAGTGTAGGGGATAGCCACTGCCAATGTATACGTGTGTACGTACGTAGGTGGCGGCAGTGTGGTGGGGGGCCGAGCGTCCTCGGCGTCGACTAATTCGTGGGAATCGCAGAGCACCCCGGTAAGCTTGGGACGCGTTCAGCGAGTACAAAATATCATCTAGTCACTTCACTACTTTGTAGGTTTTCATTTTTCTGTAGAGACCTACCTATAATTATTACGTCTGCTCTGCTGCGTGTGTTGTCGATTCGATCATCTTGATACTAGAAGCTTAGAGAAATGTACCAAAGTGCACTATCTGAACTGGCATACTATTTATCTATTTTTACTTATTATAAATATAAGCCTAATCGATTTAACATTCATCTAATGATTTTATGACGTTTGGGGTAGCTTAATTGGTACATTACTGAATTTTGAATAAGCTTTTGTGATGTGATGTAAAATAATGTTTCTTAACTAGTGAGAACTATTTTAATTCTAAAAATTATCATCTCAAATATTTTTTCTTAGAGATCTTGTTTTAAACTTATATTTACTTTAATATAATTCACCGGCTTATAGGATTTAATTAAAGGTTAAGCTTATGATAAAATCGAAAAGAATATCGCATGCGCAGACTATAAAGTGTGGTGAAGGTTTTGTGACGTTGTAGTTATAATAAAACAGCATTATATTTTTGCAATAGATTGCTTATTGTCTGCTTATAAAAATCTTTTAGAACATTTTTCGTTGATTACGTTTCGTAGAAATACAGGAGACGATTGCATGGCGGTATTTGAGACTTAAATCGGTTTTCACCATTAGAAATTGCATAAATGTACGAGTAGCGATCAAAATCATGCAAAACATATATTTTCTACAAGCATTTTTAGGTTTCATTGAAATAATAAGTTGTCAAAACTCAAATTTGTTGATACAAACTATTTCTGTATGAATCTCGTAAATTTTTTATTAGTGTTCACAGTGGGACGAACAAAATTAAATTTAAATGTAGTTTCTGTTCAATTTTATAACGTGACCTACTTGAGACATCTTAATCGATTTTATAAAATAAAGTAATAAAAGAACAATCTGAAAAAATATATTTTGATCGTTCCTCGTATATGGTCAATTTAACTTTTGCTTTTGAAAAAAAAAACGCTATAACATACTTACAGTGCCACACTTAGTAAAAATTAAAGTTTTGGCCGAAATTTACAATAAAATAAAATCTTCTTTTGTATAGATGGTACTTATAAAATTTTGATTGCCAAGTATTTTTCTAAACAGAAGTGGTTTTTCAGATAGTTTATTGTTGATTAGTCAGTTTTTGCTCTAAATAAATTGAGTTTACGTAATAATTTATGAAAAATGCTTTGTGTACCGATTTGACAATTTATATTATATCTTTTGCTGATAACTGTATACGAAAAACGTGAATTACGAAAGAAAGAAAATAAAACATTTGATTTTGAATATTTGTGTTAAATGCTTAAAATCGCCGACAACTAACTAAGTGTGCTTCAAATTCTGTTTATAAACCTCATTCAATAATGAAGGTGTGGTAAAAACTCAATCAAATTCTCGACAAATAGGAGTACATACTAGTACTTCAGTAAAGGCTCAATAGTCTCCTTGCATTATAGTACAGCATAATGGAACTGGCATACTACGTGTTTAAGAGAAGTTAGGAGCACTGAGATGAATAAGTAAGTGTGAGCAGTGGTATTGACTGGATTCGTTTGGTTGGGCACAGAGTACTACGGGGGCGGGCTCGGCGGAGGCGGGCCCGGCGCCGGGCGGTGATGAGGCTGGTGGAGCGGGCGCGGCGGGCGCTGGTAGCGCGGCGCAGGCGAAGGCGTCGCTGCTGCAGAAGCTGCTGTCGCAGTAGCGCCCGCGCGCCGCCTGCCCGGCCGCGGACAGCGCGACAGGCTCTCGCTGAAGTTTGCATTTATTAATTTCTCGCTTCATCGGATGGACGTTAATCGACGATCCTTAGATTCCAGCGTAACGAACGTCGTCGTTCCGAGTTACGGTCTACGTGGTACCTCTGCGGCTGTAAATCTCACTCTCGTGAGAATAATATAGTACATACGCGTATTTATAGACATCTTTAATGTAGTCTAGTAGTGCTAGTGATGTTTTCGAGTTGTATAAAATCGTTTCGTTGATATATTTACTTCTAGGTATGGTCTTTTATAAATATATATATATGTATGTATTTTTAAATATGCTATAATTTTTAACGAAAAACGAATCGATGCGAAATATTCGTAGCTTCCTGTGATGGAAAAAAATAGTGATTTAAAACTATCTTTTGACTCGTACGCCCAGTACACATACACAATGTACAATAGAAATATACCGCGTGCAATATTGTATAGAAATATAAATAAAATACATATTTTGGCGTTGTGAACGTTATGTATTATAGTATGAAAGTCAGATGTTACCTGTTATGACAAAGTAATTTGTATTATAGTATATGATGAAGAGACGTCGAGTGAAATGGTTTCTCTTATGGAGAATATTATTTTTACGTGTAAATAATATGTTGTTAAATTATAGCTGTTGCTTTATTGTAAATATTTTGTTACAATATTTCTTTGTGTTTCGTGTATGGTACAATATTCTTTTAATTACAATACATTTATGAAATTGATTAAATAATTACAAATATTTTTTTTATGTTTCTCCAATACCTGTTTCCAATTATTTTAATAAATTACTAAGTTTAATGTTATAATCACAGTAAACGGTTCATGTAACTCACAACGGACAAAATGGTTTTACATGAACTGCATTGACAAGAGTTTTACAACTTAACTTGCATCGTTATCACAAGTACATAATTTAGTGTACGGTAAAAATACTTATATAAAAGCTTATCAAAAATTTAAAACACTTGAAGTTTCGATAGTATAAATTATATTTTTGTTATAAATTACAAGGTTTTCAAGACCTGTGATTATAACATTTCTCAAATCCTTCCTGATAGTAGAGTAAAACCCCCTTATTTTGTCGATGAAATTTACCCTAATACATAGGCGCGGTTTTGTTATAAATATAAAATAAGGTTATATGAATTGATAAAAGTAATTTGTTGTTTTTATAAATTTTATGTATCTATTATACTTTGCACACTGTGCATATACTGGATTTGAAGAATAACAAAATATTTGATGACCTAAATTTTTATACGTCTTAAATATGGTATACGTGTACTTAGTACATGACTTTATACACGATATTGACAAAAACATGTCTGTCAATAAAATGACTAGGAGACTATTTGCAGCGGTCCGACGAAAATAAATGCGCCTGTATTACGGGTGGTGACCGGCTTTACTGCATGGATTTTTAAGTTAATTTTAGTTATTTTTAAATTTTCGGATTGGATAAAAATTAAAATTATTGAAATATTTTTATTATTATGGGAATCGAAATTGTATTATAAAGTGATTGGTTTGTTTTTATAAATGAAATTGTAAGTGTAAACAATAAGCGACCCGTTAACCGTTGCAAATAGTGTTGATGACGAGTTGATATGGGTTATCGATACGATATATTCAGAAACGTCTGTGCGCTTACAAATTTTACAATCTTAACTTTCATACATGTATAAACGTAGGAACGTAATATACACGACGTTATTCGCTACCGAAAAAAAATGACATTATGGTAAGGACATTTTTATCGTACATCACACAGCTTAATTATAAACGTTATTTATAAATCAAAATTCCTTTTTAGTAGTTGATGTCATTTACGATAGTGAACCTAGTAGTTTCGTAAAAATGATGTTTATAATTAACTGCATAAAATGTTATAAACTGTGTGTGTATAATTCTAAGTTCTATGGTGAAAGGTGAATGTTGAAAACATCAATGTTGGATGTCATTATTAGTAAATATAAATAAAATATTAGGCACGAAAATTAGCAGTATTTACTTCGCCATTTCAGGCAGTACTAAATTAAATTTACATGATTTGGAAATTTAAAAAAAAAGTAACGGCTTAAGATATGGCATGTCGTCACCAGCAGACTTCTTTGCTAGTATTTTCTGTTAAATCTGATGGTTTAAAACATATTTAGACTTAAAAAGTGAATACTGCTTGAAGTGGCATGTACTTTTGACGTTAACAATTAAGCGTACTAGCATTGCACAATATTATCTAATAATAAATTAATATACGTTAACTTTAAAGTGTAATAATAATAGAATATGACTAAGACCTTTGGGGTGTGGTGTGTATCCGAATAACGGTCTAATCTGTGTAAACTTAAATTTAAAATTATCCTCTGGTAGAACGTTTAGCAGAGTGGTTAATAGTATTGTTGCTCCCTTATTTTTATATATGGGACCATGACTTATTAGCCTGAACGTTATAACAGTGCAAATCCGGATAATAAGGAACGTTAGCGCTGTTCACATCTTTCATACTAGGGTACATGCTACCACGGACCCTGTTTTCTATCAGGAATTGTTATACTTTACCGATTAATACCTGCACGTTACCGTTTGCAAGTTACACATAGTCCCTATAGTTTATTGGCGAGTGACAACAAGTTAATCGATTTGAAGTACTTAAAAGAGTTCAGGGGGTTCACTCAATTTAGGTCATAATAAAAGTAAGTTTCCTTATAATATATATTAATTACTTTCTAATATCAACACTTTTCAAAATACCAATCATAACATTTAGGATGTAGATACATTAAAGAAGTAAAATGTGATGTGCTATAACTAAATAATGAACGTACAAAATATGTATAGAAAATCCAGAACTCAAGTTAAACAAGTAATCAGACTATGAAATATAATATAAAAAAAAACATATTTTTATACCATAAAAATTAAATAGAGCGAATTGTAGGCCACTGACCAATTTGATTTGTCATTGTTGTTGATAAAATTAGAGCAGTACAGCTCAGTCAGTCTATATATAGTGAGATAAGCTTTACGCAATCTGATGACCATGGCAACATTATTCATTCCACACGATGGTTTCAGAGAGGCGAGTCCTGTCAGTGTTAATAAGTTAAATTCAAACCAACAAAGTACAAGTGATGGCCTTGTTACATGGAAATATAAGAAAATAGGCAAGGAAGTAGCCGAGTCTAATACATTCATAATACATAAATTTATGGTAACGAAATTTATTTACTCGTAACCGGTCGCTAGATGAAACAGCATAAAATGCCGTCACTTAGTTTACAACATCTCGACGAGGATAAAATAAATGTACACAAATGTTATATTTTTTGCAGATTTACGGTAACATAACTAGTTTGTGTAATCAAGACTATATTATAACGTTTGAAACACGTCCATTGCATAATGAAACCGTTTAATTTTCAGTTAAATGTATATTATATTGAAGTCATGCCGTAATAAAGCATCGGTGCCTGATAATTATACATAAAGAATATTTTTTCAAAGCCTCCTTTTAAAAAAGTAATACGAATATTAATAATATTGAAATTGAAATAGAATTTAGTAATAATATGCATAAAATATGGTATAAATTCATAAGTCTGCAAACACATTGATTCCATTAAAGTATGAATATAGCTTAAACCTAGATCAAAATCATTGTAAATAAACTACATCGAATTTAGTGCTGATGCATTCGTGTGCGATGTGTCTACCTACCACATAACATGTAGTGATACCTTGTCATGAGATGATGAATTAGTCTACACAATATGCCTTTGACATAAAATTACTTTTATACAGGACTCATGTCTACATGATAATATGTATCTAGAAACAGTGGAATTATTATTGGTGAATTTTAGTCTTCCAAAAATAAAAGTAGTCTGGTCTGTCGTATCATATTAGATTCTGGTCCAGAGGTTGCATTACGGTCCACGTTAAAAAACTGCTTTTAATGTCACAATAGTGCATATACAGTATTCAAAGAAAAATAACTGCAGTTAAGGAAATTGCGTGTATAGAGCTGTTGTGACATGCCGTTTTATCAATATGGGCAGTTAATGCGTTTTTGACACCCGTCGGTAAGAAAATAAACACCTTACTTTTCGATCTCTAATCAGTCAGCCTTTATCTAGTTAGTTGCAAAATTTTACTGTGTCTCTGTAATATGTGTGCCATTACATTTTGTAGTCGCTTATTAATGAAATGTCTGACCTGTCAAACTGTCTTTAAGTTCCTTTAATTCCTGGTTTAGTCGAATTATCAGTACAAAATCAAACACTAATACATTTTAGTCTTCGTATAAGCCGTTTAAAAATGTATAATTATTTTTATCATACATTTTAGTCGCGAATCCAATATCTTATATTGTTTTATTCGTTATGTTTTCAATTGTGCTTTTTTAGTCAATTACATACGAGTTTGTCTTTTTTTCGGTAACTGCTACCAATATGAAGGATGAAGTTAGAAATCTATAATACGGTTTGTACAACGACTATAAAATGAAACGCACGTTCCAATTCACTATTATAAATGCTCAATAAGCTACTAAATTACTATTTCCTATATTACATTATAGAGTACGTAATTAAATTCTCTAGCTGTAAAGAGGAACGTCATTCAATCCTATAAATGTGCTCCATGTTTCGACATCATTGTAACACGTCTATGATCATCAACGAAGATTAGTATTCCTATAACAAATATTTTGATGAACGTTTAAATTTTAAATGGGCTTTATAAATGGATATTACATGTATGGGAATCGTCTAGATATAATCAAGTGTTAGGAAGATATTTGTCTTGGTGTAATGAACGAATACCTCATTGTAAGAATCAATTGGAACTTCTAGTTCACAACAAAATTGTACAAACTGCTACAATACTGTTTAAAACATAGGTTGAAGAAAGATCATTTAAAAAACGCTAGTGTGTGCTGATATACCTGTAAGTCTTTTTTTCTAATTACTTTTAGAATATATTTGATTCCGAATTGGGACACCCAATTCAGATATTGTTTTGAAATCTATGACTTTTTCGGAATAAATGATTATGTCGAACATAAATTGTAAGAGCATGATAGATTTTACATTCTATGATTACAATTCTGGAGAAATTGGTATATATTAAAATGTTACATATAACTTGGAATTCTATTTAAGAAGATTGAAATAACGATTTCATTTTATATTTAAGAAAATACGACCCATTGTCTCAGAGTAAATTTAATAAATTAAAATATAATTAATTGGGTCCAAAATTCCATCCAATCTTGCAGAATAAATACAATTGGACTGCATTAACAAATGTGATATATCGATGTGTAATAGAAATATTTTTTTATCAATCATAAAATTACTCTGCGGCAAGGGCCTAATAATCACTATCACTATGCATTATGTGTAACGGAAACATAGACGGGTACGGGAGTCTTTGATTCTGCAGGAAAACATAATTAGTTTAAAATAATTAGTTTTCAATCTTATGTTACATAAAGAATCAATTTATTTTATAGTTATTGTTGTTTTTCCTGATACGATAATAAACAAAGGGTTTTCTAAAAATTCCTCTACTTAGAGGTAAGATTGTGTGATAAAATATTTATTATATGGATGACAGTCGCTAACACAAGTAGGCATTCCCGTACGCTGCTGATTTTATTTTTTGTATAAAATCATGCCTTTTGTCTTGGCCTGTCGTCTGCGTACAAGGGTATTTTTATATTGTGAATATTGCTTAGGTTTAATATTCTGTTATGACTTATGACTAAACTAATTATGTTTTTCTTAAACATTGCAAAGTGATTTTAGATCTGGTCGCTCACAGAATTGATTTTTGGGAATGTGTGCTTTATTAGTTGTATGGTAGAGCTGTGTGTTTCTATTAATATTGTAGGAATAAGCTCAACGGCAGGTTTCCCTCAGTCATAAATTCCATCTGTAATATTTGGTAATTTGATATTTCAAGAAGATTTAACGAAAACTAGAAAATCAACCTAGTCCTTGTTTCTACAATGATCCTTTTTGTGAGTGGCCGTTAAGTCTGTGTTATTTAGTTCTTCAGATGTTAGTTAAGGCCTCTTGTGTTGCTGTGCATTTCTACGCATTGTATGTATGTATGTTTATATATTGTAAATAGCTAAAATACATATATTTTTACGATTAGCATACACAACCAAAGTTGTTATGAAGTGATGGTTGATTAAATAAGAAATTTAACTATAGGTCGTTATGTTTATTTTAGAAGAGATACAAAGAAATCTGTACAGTTGCAATGTCAGTACATCCAATGTTTTGTCTTAGCATTTTAAACAACCGCCCTGGTATTAGGAATAATAACGAAATTGTTACTTTTGGCACAAACATTTTGATGAAAATTAAAATTGTTAAAACAGAAAAATCAACAATGAAAAGGAGGCGAAAATGTTATAATCTCCTTTTGTTCCTAGTAGCTTGTTCCGGGTCACTTACCATTTAGTAACTGTCAATTAATAAAACATACACGTCACGTACTAATCCTTCAAAATGTTTGAATTGTAATATTTTATTCATTGATGAAATCAGGCGTTATGAGTACATAACATTTAAGTTGTATTTTTTTGTACATTTTAGATTCGAAAATATATTAATATCTAAATAAGTCGTGTTTTTATTTATCAAATTCATTATCCCGAGCATATTGCCTATATGGCGAGACCTGATGACAAGTGACAAGCTTTAGTTTCTTCATAAGAACACAAGGGCCGAAAATGCGTAAAGCGGTCGCTCGCGCGGTCCCATAAACAAAAGTTCGTCGCGCGGGCACCCGTCGCGGGGCGTTTTTACAACGTATACATTAAGTTCTTCATCGACACGACTTCATGCACACCGTTAAAGTTAAACTAGCGACACTACGTGCACTCCGTGACGGGGATTCGAGCACACGACACGCGCTTGGTCACGCGACGGGTGCCCGTCGCGGGCGCCCGCTTAAACGTCACACCTCATTAACTTGTGCCAAACTAAGAATTAGGGCCAATGCTGCGCAAAGCGGGAGCACGCGCAGGCATCAGCGCGGGCACCCGTCGCGTGAGTATGCACGTGTGTCGTGTGCAGCGGTCCCCGTAGCGGAAACCGTATTCAAACCTGCGCAGTGTAGCTAATTAACTATAACAGTATGTAGTCGTGTAGATGGAGAACTTGAATGTATTATTACGTAACAAAAAGGGCACGGGGGCGCTGCTGCCCGCGACGGGTCCCAGTGCGGCGAGCTCGGACAGAGCATTCTTACATGGGCCCGCGCGTGCGCCCGCTTATCGCAGCGTTGGCTCTCAAGTTCACAAAAAGTAGTGCTATCCTCTAAGAAAACGCAGCGCTGCCGCAACGACGAACACCTGTTGACTGGCCTGTTGGTCTAGTGGTTAGTGGCCCTGACTGCTATGCCGGAGGTCGTGGGTTCGATTCCCACCCAGGACAAATGTTTGTGTGATGAGCACGATCATTTGTTCTGTGTCTGGGTGTTATTTATCTATAATATGTATGTATTTATAAATATATAAGTATGTATATCAGCTGTCAGGTACCCATAACACAAGCTCTGCTTAGCTTGGGACTAGACGGTGTTGTGTGATAGTTGTGGAATATATTATTATTATTATCCAAATAGGATACATTGAATTAACAATCCAATGTTTAGGTTGGTTGAATGTATCCTATTTGGGTGTTCGTCGTTGAGGCAGCGCTGCGTTATCTTAGAGAATAGCACCACAGGTAAACTTATGACATCCAGACCTGGGACATCTAGGTATCATAAGGTTGTACAAATATTTATTCCGTGATACCACAGTACAGCAGCCAATCGCTCAACCTCTGCGCCAACCGTGCCGAAATATCTTGTTCTGTCGCTGTATGCGTCAGCGGTGAGGAAGATTACCTAGGGAACAAAACTTGACTCTGCAGAATTGAAGTGAAGCATCTACGAGTATCTGTAAGTTGTACACGCTTTCGCGCGACTCTGTTTGTATCGTTAGAAATGTGTACATTACTTTGCGGAGAATTTTGTGTATTTTTAGGGTTCCGTACCCAAAGGGTAAAAACGGGACCCTACTAATAAGACTTCGCCATCTGTCCGTCTGTCTGTCACCAGGCTGTATCTCAAGAACCGCGATAGCTAGACAGTTGAAATTTTCACAAATTATGTATTTCTGTTGCCGCTATAACAACAAATACTAAAAACAAAATAAGTATTTAATTGGGGCTCCCATACAACAAACGTGTTTTTTTGCCCTTCTTTGCTCGATATCAGTAATAGCAAACAGGTAGGCACTTGAAATATTCGCAAAAGACTTAGTTGAATTTTTACTTTAATAATAAAGTTAAAATAATAATATTTAAGGGGGGCTTCCATACAAAAAAACGACATTTTTTTGCCTATTTTTGCTCGATATCAATAAATGGTAACAGGTAGGCGCTTGAAATCTTCACAAAATAGGTACTTTATTGTATTTTTACTTTAATTATAAATAATAAAATAAAATAAAAAATATTTAGGGGCTCTCATACAACAAAAGTGATTTTTTCTAGTCAATGGTACGGAACCCGATTTTTTAGATTGACGCCTTAACTTGGCGTCGAGTGTGCTCTTGTGTGTGAACTTCCAAAATTACGTTGAAAATATGGGTAAAAATATTTTCAACGTAATTTTGGAAGTTCACTGGGAATTCGACCTGTGAAAAAGTTATAACAATCTTCATACTTTATAAATATGTACATATAGGTAAATATTACTACTAGATACACTACGATCGACAATCACTTAAACGGTACGTACTACAATTGTATATAAAAGTACTCTGTGGTACCTACTATACCAAAATATCATATCGAATTATCGAGTCAAAGTAGCTTTGAATATCTCAACAATTTATATTTCTCCTATTTAAATGAGCCTGATTTCTTCTATTTAATTTTTTTCATAACCTGTTCATTGGGACTATTTTAATGAGTTCAAACATTATGCTACTGCTGTGAGGAGTTTAGTATCCTGCAGATTCCAGGCCATGCTGCAGCATCATGAAAAGGTTACCAATCTACCTATAGGTACCTAATGTGTTCATTATGATCAACCCAATGAGCATAAACACGATTCCACTGTTGTAAGGAAGAAGTTGAGCATTCTGCAGTTTTCAAGTCATGCTGTATGGTCCGGTCAACATTATTATCTTCATAGAATATTATTGACACAATGCGGTACGAATTTCGAATCGATCATGCCTATGGAAGTTGCTCAAATCTCTTCATCAACTAGAAAAGCGCTGATATAATTAACGGCTGAACAATCGTAGCTAAAACATTCTTGATTAAGTTCTCTTACAGACGAAAAAGTACTAGATTTAAATAGGTTCATCCGTTTATGAGTTATGATGCCATAGACAGACTGCCATAACTTATAACACCCCTCTTTTTTGGTCAGGGTTTAAAAAAGCTCCTCAAGACGAACATTTTACTACTAGTATGACTTCTGGTACTGAAGGCTGCAAATAACTTGATTCGAAATTTTGTGGAGGGGGAGGCTCCCATTACCCATAATTCCATATATTTTGACATGCTCAAGCTACTCACACCACGAAAATCTCTAGTTAAGTCTAATCTCTATTTGCCGCTTACTGTAATATGAATCATGCATGCATTTCTTCACGGGAATGATTGGAAAAACAGTCACTAGTGACGTGCATACGACAGTAATTATTACGAGCATGGTTCAAGCATATTTTTTTACCTCCACGAGGACAAGGCAGTGCTCTGCCCACGCAGGGCGTGAGCAGAGCATATCGTGGAAGTGATTCCACGATATGCTCTATCATGTCCTTTAGGTTTTCCGCAGTGCACTGTAGTAACAGCCGAGTGATTCTTCTGCCTGGATTCGGAACAACTTAGGAACCTTCTGGATTTAATATGTCCGGTGTGGGTGGTTCAAGCACATGAAAGATTAAATGTGAGTGGGCAGGACATGTCTGCCGCATGCCAGATAAACTGTAGCCTAAAAGTAGCACAGAGTTGGTGCCCTGAGACAGAGAGACGGGATGCCGACAGATCACATAGGAGATGGCGGGCCAGAACTGGAAGGATTCTCCTTCCAGCGCGAGCTCGTAAAAGATGAAGCTGAGAAGGGAAATAGGAGGATTTAGCCCAGTGTAGGACAGAACATACTTATTCATACGTACGTATATACTCGTACCCAAACTCAAAAAGCAGGTCTGAAGATGCCTGAGGAGCGGGTAGAAGTAGGTAATACTGTTCAACACATTTCTAACTTTTTAAACAGCCACTCAATTACAGCGCGATGTAAAATTGAAATAACCTAAAGATTTTTTTTTAAATTACCTGCTTTATTATATTTACTTTCAACTATTTCTTTAAAATAATAATGATTTGGTAATAGTAGACATTTTGATAAAAGTTGAGAAAGTTTGTCATTACAACCGAGGCGAAATTAACCCGAGCCGTATAGGCGAGGGTGTTATGGAGCCAAGTTGTGCAGTGACAAATCTCCATGTGAATCAAACGATGTTTTTCAATATACTTACGAAGAGATACGACGAAAAATCTACTAATAACCTATGTTCTATCAGAAAATTACGATGCTGTTCATTTTGTACTGAAGAAAATTTTCCAAAGTTGCCATACCTATATTTTATTTTTGATGAATTGTTGGCAGCAGGCTATCGCAAGTATTTTTTACCTCAATCAAAAACATCTGGCGGCATAGCATCTAAAGAATTTTCTTTAAATCTCAAATTCGACATTTTTTTCACAACTAACACAAATAAATACTTACCTGAGTTAGTCAATATAGTATTTACTTTTTCCCGCCCAAAATTTAATTTTGCTAATATTAAAAATAGAAATCCAAATATTTTTTAATTTAGAACACAGACAATCGTTAACTAGTTGTTAAGAAGTAATTGTGTAGATAAACATACTTATTTATAATATTCTGTTCATAAACACAATTTAAATTTTCATTAAATATTAATCCCTTAAAAATATCCGCCGCTTTGCTTTAAAAAAAAAAACACCGTTTACCGTGACGAAATAGGAATGAAAAAAGCCCTTGTTGTCATAAATTTTAAAAAAGCACGAGGGTGATATACATGGCATTTTGAACTTAATCATAGTGCGATAAGAATCAGTTTTCGAGTAAGTGTATGGAATAGTACATACAGAGACAGAAGTGCATGGAGAGTTCCAAACCAAAATCGTTTGGCAGGGTTTCATCGCCTTAATAATATGTCTTGGATGACATAGATGGCGCTAGTACATTAGTTGGATTGGAAAATGTACATCTCTCGTTAAAGAATATTATATTTTTTGCTAGTTACAATATCACTTAATTTTAACACAAATTCTCCTACGACATTACAAACCTTATAAAGCAAAGCACGTAATAACTAGGATTCGAACTCGGTAGCATAAAATTTACCGATACCATTAGCCACTGGACCATTGCGTCATTACGCAATGAATTGAAATTATCCTACTCTTTAATATATTGCAGTTGTTTAGCGACTTTAACCCGTATCATAAATCTCAAAAGAATTGAGGGTAGTTTAATATTGACTGTATAAAAATTAAATCTTTTTGTTCAATCATAACGTTCTTTACTACCTTGAGTGAGTTCAGTTACGATTGCGTTTAACAAGTTTTTAATATTTATTTTTATCATGAGTTCGCGTTCAAATATTGATATCGCTACGAGGGCCCAAATAATAGCATTGCATAATCAAGGCTTAAATTATTCTGAAATTTCGAGAGAAACTGGCTTAAACGTAAGTAATGTTTCAAAATCAGTGTTCGTTATTTATTTTATTATCCATGGTTTTCAATACACGAAAATAATAAATAATATATTTCCCTTACAGGTAAAGACTGTCACTTTATGGATAAAGCGGTTTCAAGAAGAGGGTTCGTTGGAACACCGTAGTAGATCTGGCAGAAGACGCCATATTGACTCAGACCAGCGTCAACTTATGGTGCAAGGTTATGAGGAAAATGGCTTTACACCAACAAGATATTACGCTGAGTTGTTTGATACATCTTTGCGGACGGTGTATCGTGCTCTTCATAGTGAAGGTCTACATTATCGTCGACATGCTATTAAGCCATTACTAACCGAAGCTAATAAAAGAGCACGATTGGAGTTCGCTTTGAAATACAGAAATTTCGACTGGAGCAACGTCATCTTCAGTGATGAAAAGACTTTCAAGTCTAGCCAGCACGGCCGAGTTATGTTGTGGCGTAGGAATAATACGCGTTATTATAGTGATCACGTTGTGCCTAACTGTGAATCCGGTCGTATAACAGTGAACATGTGGGGATGGATGAGTGCTGCAGGACCAGGAGAACTTAATGTAATACCCAGTCGTGCAAATAGTGTAAACTACATAGATTTGCTGAATGACGTCATGTTGCCCACCGTGCGGAATGTTTTTCCTGTAGAAGACATGCCAGTGATAACGTTCGTGCAGGACAATTGTCCTATACACCGTTCCATAATTGTGCAAGAGTGGTTTAGCCAGCAATCGGACATACGGATAATTCCTTGGCCTGCGAGATCGCCAGATTTAAACCCCATTGAAAATTTATGGGGCGTTATGGTTCAAAGGTGGGACAATAGGAACGAAAGGACTAAGGAGGCACTGAGTACTCACTGCATGCAGGTATGGGATTCTATACGGGGTCAAAATTTATGTGAAAAATTAATAAACTCCATGGGTTCGCGCTTGCAAGCTGTAATGGTGGATACACGAGTTATTAAAAAAAAATATAAGGTGTTGACTATTGGAATGACTAATAACATAGACCGGGGTAGCTATAATTTATTTGATAAATTACAGTATTCAAACTTGGTGTAGTGGGATAAATTTATTCACTAATTTACGAGTATAACAACAAAATGTTATTACACTTATGATTTTAATTTGTTATATAATATTTTGAGGTTTAGCTTCAATTTCTTCCTCGTTCTGGAACGAATACTTAAGCTATAAACCTTAGTCATAACATAATGCACAAATCAATCATTATAGTCAATACCCACTAACCATAATTATGCAAAACGTAATATTTTTATAATTTATGATTAAGTAAAATATTTACAGAACTAAGGTTGAATATGTAGTGAAAGGTAATACAAAATTGTGTAAATAAAACTAAATAATAGAAGAATAGCACAACACAGTTTTGATTTAGAATAGATATTAAATCTATTAAACAGTTTTACTTTGTTAATGTTTTCCATTTTGTAATCTTTAAGTTATAAATTATATTTGTATTTCTCATAACAAGTGAATTAAATAATTGTCAATTGGGTCTAAAGCTGTTAGATTAGGTTATACACTGTATAAGAAAGAAATAAATTGTATTCTTTGAGAATTAAATGTCTTAAACTATAATATCACTAAAATAGTTTTATTTCTTATCCTTTACGAGAAACAAACTTAGTAAATCTTAATCTGTAAGAAAAATATATCTAGATCTTCTTACATGAATGTTTCTTTTACCTAATACTTACCACCAATTATGAAAGTATATATCCATAGAAACTATATATATAACATTATATATAGTTATATATATATATATTATTATTCATAGTAGTATAAGTATACTTGTATATTATGCCTTTATTCATTTATACATCTTATACCTCATATTTTTTATATTATTTATAACAAAAAATAAAATAAAAAACTTTTAAAAATATAAAAAAATAGAATATAAATTATAATAAATTAAATTTAAAAAAGTTGATTGAGAACTGGGTATCGAACCGGCGCCTTGTGGTACGAATTTTGTTATTCTGACATGCTTATCCATCTGAGCTACCGATCTAACTATTAGAGAATGCGAAAATGAGAGCTACTTGTGAATGTAGGTATTCTTTATTATTTATGATCTACGCCATCTGTAGTCGAATTAACTTATATACCAATTAGTTTATTTGGTTTGGTTTAGATGGCGCTGTATTAAGTACTCGGAAATAAGAAAATAAAATAATTTATGTTTATTTCTTAGTAACTACTTATTTTAGGTATTATAAACCTTATTATGGGACTCTGCATAATAAGGTTTTTAAGGTTTGCAGTGTTATTTTCATTTTTGAACAGCGCCATCTAGTCGTCTCACGAAACGGAATGCAAAACCTCACAGTCAAAAGTCGACCTAAGGCTCTCCATGCACTTTTGGCTGCATTAGTACATTGTGATACAAGTGTGTAATGTAAATGGTTACCGTCGAAGCGGTATTAAGACCCGAGTCGTGGCGAGGGTCTTTAGAAAACCAAGAACGGTACTTACGTGTATCATACGGCGTTTTTTAATACACTTGTGAAGAAAAATAATTTAGCTAACTATTATTACAACTAGTAACATTTTTCATAATCTGTTTTCATAGGCGTGCATCTAATTTTTTTAAATTTACCCGTAGCTGAAGGGTATGGATATATAGTCTTTTGATCAAATTGCCAAGTCGTTTTTTGTTTTTTTTTGCGTGAAAAGTTTCTACGATAATGTCATTTTTAGTGACAATAGAATATGGATATAACCTTTTCTAATGCTTTTGTAGTATTTGATATAATTTAATTATAAATACAACTAATGAACATAACTCGAAGAAATCACACCAAAATCCGCGTGCATCGCGTCTATAGACCATAAAGAAAAATCAATTTTTATTTGAACGAACGATTTATATATCAAATGTTTTGTTATTAAATAAATCGTTTTTATAAGTTAAAATGTTTGAAATTGCATGAAATAAGTACTATGAAACTAATTTATACTATTGAACGAACGACAAACGAAACCTAATAAAAGTGTAATGAAAAAAATATTTACCATTTTTTCTATAATAAAGATGAAATTAATGGCTGAATAGCCGGCTGGCCACAGAAAAAAAAAAACAAAATAGGCGGGAAAGTGGCAAACCGATCTTCACTTGTTTTATACAATTTTATTTTTTTTGAGTTCTAGAGTTTATTATATAAACTTTAAAAAATATCTGCTTTGTATTAATAACCATAAGTCCATCAGATTCAGCCTGATTCATACGAGAAGAGGCAGTAGTGGAAAACTGGAAAATCTTTTACCGCCTAAATCAACAGAAAGATAGGTACCTAAAATCCTACGATGGCTCAGGTTTTTATTTTTACTTTGCTTGTATTCGTAATGAAAGACTTATTTTTTACCTCGGGTTAAAGACTTATTTAGTACCTCATGCGCAACAAAAATAAAAAAGTTGAACGTTTCCTTTACTTGTGAGTCAATTCTTACTAATTTTGGGTTAAGAAAAACAAATATGACAAAGAAAAAAAATATTAGCTCTACATATTTTGATAAGTAAATGATGAAAATGATTGTTTCTAAGAAAATGGTAAATATGAATTACAAGCTAACAACATTTAATGTGTGATTGCACTTTCAATGACATTTAAATTCAAAATTCTTCAAAAAACACTTGCCAAGTGTTTAAATTTACGAAGAATCAACTGATTTCTTTGATCGCGATCTTTTAGCTTTCCTCTTGTAAGTGACCTCTGGAGCATCTCTACATTTAAACCAGCAGTAATCTGCAAGCATTGCTTTATTCCAGCGGCCCTGATCTCCGTTCCATCACAGAAATATCTTGACGGAACCTATCTCCAAGCTCATCACTCGCCCGGGGGACACGGTGGAGCACACAGTCGAGGTGTGCCCCGCTTGGGAAGAGCATCGCCGTGTCCTTGTGGGGTCGATCGGCGGCGGCGATCTCTCGCGCCGGGGCTTGGTTCAGGCCATGCTCCGTAGCGAGGATGCACCGTAGGCGCGGGCTCGCTGTCCGTCCGTCCGGTAACAGACCGGTCCGAGCTCAAGTCATCTACGGCACGCACTGTTCTCGCGCGCCTCAAGGAGTTGTCAGCAAAGTGTAGGAGCCCAGCAGGACCGAAGCCTACTGGGGCCAAAGTTTATGTGAAAATGTCACCCGAGGCCCTGGGACAAAGGCAATGAATGGAACAGGGTAGGTTTTTAGTCAGTAAGAGTCTGGCACTATTTCCCGCCCCACCCAAGGGCGGGATTTGTCATTGGATGATTTTACGTTATAAAAAAAGCTCATCACTGACATCTCCGCAATTAGGTGAGAAAAAATCAAGATGGGTGTGGAGAAAATGGATTTTTAGTTGGTATGTTTGGTTGGTTGGTTTGTACAAGCTCAATAACCAATTGAGGGTAGTTATCATCTCTTTTGTTCCCTAAAAATCCATGTAACTCCCTTGAGAGCATTCCAAGCTTCCTTTTCTCTCCCTTCCAAAACTAAATCGAATGCAATGTTCTTTACAAGTTGACGTATTTGTGGCCCAACAAAGATGCCTTCCTTGACCTTTGCATCACTTAATATAGGAAATTTATCTCAGTATTTAAAAGCCTGGCCTCCTCGGTCCATGGCTTTTGTCAATGTTGCCAATTTCGAAAAACAAATTTTCCGCAGATTGAAAAAGAAGAATTTATAAAATATAAAAGCTTGTATCTCTAAAACTAAAGCCAATCGATTCTTTTAATGGTCGTTTTTGCATTCAGTAAACGAGAAGACATATATAGGATAGGACTAATTTTGAAACCGAAACAATTTCATTGTTGCACAGATTGGCGACCTTGCTACGCTAGGATCCCAAACTCCTTCTAAGGACTAAATAAGTTACCTAGGGTAATAATATATTATTTTTGGGCGAAAAATACTTATAGTACGCGGCAAATAAGTTAAACCGGTTGCTACGGTTACGCGCAGCTCCCACTTCAATTGAGACCCGAAAATCAGTTACTGCGCATTCAAGTTCTACCGCCATCACGGTTCAACTTCTGTGTCGAAAATTACACGAGTACCTACCTACTTACATTTAAATATTTCAACTACTGAGTATATGTATAGAAGTAGTATGTAGTATGTCACACAGACTGCTGTGTGACCGAACAATTATTCATAATTTCAATACAGCAAAGCTTACATACTAATTATAAGCGTCATTAATTGTGGAAATATTGAGGTGCTGTTACTTGGTCGTTTTCATTTAAAGAAATTACGATAGTGTAGCGCCAAAAAAACATGGAATTAAGGCTTGCACTACAATTTCGAACTCTTGGTAAAAAAAAATCCAATGTTTGAAGTGCTCTATCTCGAGACATTTTTCTGTCACATTATAGCAAAAGTATACTTTAAAAACGCTAAAACGATCAAAATAACTTTAGTTACGGAAGTCGGACTTTCTGTTATTATTTGTTTGTTAAATAGCTTTCTGGTATTTTGATCGTTTTAACGTATTTTTGTAATGAAATCCGTTTTTTTTTGTAAAAAGTTTTAAAACACATATAAACCAGACTTTTAGAGTATCTAACACTACTGGTACTGAGTACCTTCCACCATCCGGCTATATCATTAGATCAGTTCGATAGTACCCTAAAACCAAAGTGCATTCAATGACTATTCTAATAAGTCCAAACTCGGCTGGGATACATTGATTAATTACAGAGTTCCGGTGTCGGAACCTTCCAGCTCCATCATCATCATCATCAGATCACTTCGATAATAATAATAATAATTTAATAATAATAATTTTTATTTTCTCAATATTAATCAATAACATTATTTAAAATCCCTGACTTCTAAACTAGGTTTATGTACCTGTATCTTAGAAGCCAGTGAAACCTCCGAAACTAATACATGCATTTATAGTTGACCTTAGATGGGACACAAGTATGGACAATATCAAGAATAACAATTTCTCTTTATAAATTTCAAAATTCAAAACAAAATAAAACAAAATCACAATGGTATTTAGTAACAAAATTAAGTTACAAACAAGATCAAATTGAAATGAATTTAGAATTAAAACAGAAATTAAATGAAAATTAAATTAGATAAAACCAGATCGAAATTAAATAAAAATTATATACTTAAATTAAATTAAAGTACAATCAAATAAAATTAAAATACAATCAAACTAAATAAAATTAAAATGCAATCAAATTAAATTAAAATATAATCATATTAAACTTAAATTAAAATACAATCAAAATGAATTAAAATATAATCAAATTAAATTAAACAAAACAAATAAATTAACAACAACATTCCTAAAATAATATGGCTCACGTGTTTGTGATCAGCAACATGATTAAACGTTTATGTATTTATAATTTCCCAATAAGAGATCTTCAGTATTGCGATAAGTTAGCTTAAGCAGATATTCTTGTAACTTTGCTTTGCATTGGTTTTTTGTATTAGGGAATATTTTAAGTACTTTATTGAGTTGGTTATAAAGTTTTGTACTGATAAAATAATAGTGTCGTTTTGCAAAAGAAGTTCTATGTGGCTCCTGAGGAAAAACTGTGTGTTTAATTCTGCCTGATGGCTCTGAGGAAGGACGAGTTGAGTGCTTTCGAAGCATCGATTGAAAAACATAGAGCTGTCTGACAGTTAAAACTTTAGTGTCCGCGTAAAGTTGTACCGTAGGGAATCTAAAGGGCCGAAAGAGTAGAACCTTC
Source organism: Leucania comma (assembly GCA_958295575.1). Lineage (NCBI taxonomy): Eukaryota > Metazoa > Arthropoda > Insecta > Lepidoptera > Noctuidae > Leucania > Leucania comma. The sequence goes on from OY282468.1 coordinate 14,827,212, forward strand.
AGAACAGCTCTCTGTGCACGCTCCAGTCTAATAAAATGGCTCTCAGCAGCACCACCCCACACTGGGATACAATAACTTAATATCGACTGGCATAGGGCAAGGTAGACGACCTTTATTGTATCCCCGTCGGCAGATTTACGTAATTTTTTAAAGATGAATATTAGTTTGCGAGTTCTACCAGAGAGGGACTCAAGGTGTTTATGCCAGTTAAGAAGTTGATCAATATGAACACCCAGATACTTAACACACGAGGACTTAGAGATTTCCAAGCAGTTACAGATAGAAGAAGCAGTACATGTATGAGCTTTAAGTATGAGGGTAGGTGGCGGGCATAGATTGGTCCTTATAGCGAATGGCACAAAAACCGATTTACTGACATTTAGGGTGAGAAGATTAATACATAACCATTCCATCACACTTATCAGTGCAACCTCAGCATTCTGATAGCACTGGCGCCAGTCCTCACCATCTATAATCAAGGAAGTATCGTCAGCGTATGTAAAGATTTTACAGTTTCCAATAGGAAGATTACAGAGATCATTGATATAGAGCAGGAAAAGGGTAGGACCCAGTATACTACCCTGAGGCACACCGTAAGTCGTGGAAATCTCCTCACTATCAAACTGCCCAATCCTAACCACTTGGGTGCGATTTCTCAAATAGTCCCCAAAGATTTCCAACACTGGGCCACGAATACCTATACTCTCCATCTTATTCAGTAAAGCCGGTACAGAAACGGTGTCAAAAGCCTTAGATAAATCCAAGAAGATACCCAAGCATTTTCGTTTTTTATCGATAGTCTTAACGATATGGTCAGACAAAGCCATTATAGCATCTTCAGTACTCAAACCCTTCCGGAAACCAAATTGATTAGGGGCTAAGATATTGTGAGCTTCGATAAAGCTGACGAGACTCTTATTTAAAATGCGCTCCAATATTTTTGACAGGGCGGATAGAACTGAGATAGGTCTGTAGTTGTTAACATCGTCCCTGCATCCGGCTTTATGAATGGGGTGCACCACGGCCTTTTTGAAGACTCTTGGAAAAACACCAGATGAAATAGCAAGATTGCAAACATGTGTAATGATCGGGACCAATACTTTCTTTGTGGACTTAATTATACTGATGGGGATGCCATCCCAGCCAGTAGCAGAGTCAGACTTGAGGCTCAAGATAATATTTTCCACATCCATTTCAGTAGTCTCATGCAGAACCATTGATCCACTAAAATTCGTCAACGACTTAACAGGAGTGGCAGTCATAGGTTTAATTTTAGTGGCTAAGCTTTGCCCAATACCTGCAAAGTAACTATTAACTACATTAAGCGAAGACCGTGGAGAGTCAGAAAGGTGCAATAGTTCAATGGGGGAAGAAGAGTGTGAACGAAGGTCAGTCACCTTCTTTATTACCTCCCATGTCGCTTTAATGTTAGTTTTTGCTTTAGCGAACTCGTCCCTTTCATACGCCCGTTTGAGTTTCCTTAACAATGAGTTGCAGAAGTTACGGTAACGAGAATATGCAATTTTTAAAATCTCATTATCTCCCGTTTTTTTTAGTTTGGCGTGCATGCAGTTACGGTTTCGGATACAACGTAGCAATCCAGGAGTAATCCATGGCTTAAGCGATCTAAGTTTTCTAGGAACAGTATATTGACGTGTGTTGTTCTTAATGATAGTAGAGAGACCACCTACAACCTCCTCCGCCGCTTCAACTGGATCCATCAACATTAGGATAGGTGACCAATCCTTATCGTTGATGGCTTCTACTGCTGAAGCATAGTTTAATTTAGTTTTGGTACGGGGTAAGTTATGATAGTTTTTATTGGTTTGCAGAAATAACAACAAAGGCTCATGGTCAGTAATAGATGACTCAATGACGATCGCTGTGGCAGATAAATTTGTTTTTAAGAGGATATGATCCAGACAGTTAGAGATGCGTGTGGGGAACAGGTGAGCAGGGAGAAGACCATGTGCGGCTGCACAAGACAAGTACTCATCTGAGTGACTATCATTGTTGCCATTCTTGATGTCAATGTTGATATCTCCAATCAATACAACGGTCTGTGTGGAGAGCATGAGTACTCTCTCTAGACTTTCAATAAAGTTGTTAATGTTTTTATAGGAAGGGGAACGGTACAGACAAATAATTGAGACGCTATCTATTGTACAGAGCAGACAATTTGCATCAACAAAAAAAGGTTCAATTACGTCGTGTTTTATAGAAGACTTAATATATACAGCGCATCCGTCATTTTGATTACATGTATTTTTTGTAAAATAAGAAACGTAGCCATCAAGTGTAGGAAGATGACTTGTTTTGCTCAGCCAACATTCAGTCAAGACAATAACATCACACTGAAAACCCAGAAGCTGCATTAGCACTGGGATTTCATCAAAATTTTTAGATATACTCCGAATATTGAGATGAAGAATCTTTAGCCCTTTATTAGGACTTGTAATGTACCGCGAACAACTTTCTGGTGGACATTTGTGAGATTTAGCTACAGTAAGCGAGTCTAATTCTTGATTTATGATATTAAGGTTAGCCATTTATTATATAATATAAAATAACCAAAACGTGGAACGAAAAAAAGAAATCATGACAATTTATCGTAAAGCAATTCAAGGTAAACAACGTGAGATTTTTTAAATTATGTAGAATTGACTGAAGCGAAAAAAACTTAATTTCTATGCAATAAACATCGTGTCGTTGCTGAGTAATGAAATATATAAATAATATTAAAAATACAAAGAACATGCGTAATAAATAAATGAGAGACTTACGAATGTTGTTGTGAGTGTGTGAAATTAAACTTAAGCTAAAAATAACATTATTAAAGTTAAATAATATTGACATTATTATGATAGGTGAGAGACGTGAGAGTCATTGTTTTTTCACTTCCAATTCACGCAAGGACTGAACCGTTTTAACAAGAATTTGTTTAGCACCCTCAACTTTACGCAGAAATATGTTCCCATTATTGGTCCAGCAAAACTTGAATTCATTCAGCTTTGCAAATTCCCTTGTAGCAAAATACAGCCTTTTAGAACTCGGTGGGAGATATTCCGCCACATAGATCGGGCGACGTTCACCACCTATACCAATGTTCTGGGTACACAGACGCTCTTCCTTGACGGATTTCTTGTTAAAGTTACGGACTGATGAAAGGAATTGAGATTTGATCTGCACGCTTGAAAATTCCGTGATAATCGGCCTAATTGTAGATCCGGGTTTACCTGGGAGCCGATAAATATCACGTATGTGCATTTTATTTATGGGTTCGCTTACAATATCTCCTATTTTGGTAACTAAATCACTCAAGTCCACCGCCGTCTCCTTATCTTTCAAGGGCGCAACATTGCGTATCTCGATAGTAGCAGATCGAGTTGATTGCTGGAGGTCTAGCATTTTAACTTCTAAAGTTTTAATATAATCTTCACAAAGTTGCTTATCTTTTTGTAGGATATCAATTTGCTTCAACATGTCCTCATATTGTTGGTTGATAAATCCAATACTCTTCTCAATTTCTAGATTTGATTTATGGATAGCAATGTTTTGGAGTTTTAATTCGGCTATTTCGGAAGTCAGTTTCGAGAAGGACTGACCTTGGTCCTCCAAAAATTTCTTAATCTGAGATTCTTGTTCCGTTTTCCATGTCGTAAGCATTTGCCTAATCTCGTACTTAAAATCCTCCAGTTCATTAGGTGGGGATGACTCACCTCGAGGACGCTTGAAATTATGGCGTGGAGAATTTACATTTTCAGATTGGCCTGTAGAAACAGCTTTAACAGTATCGGAGTCAGACGATGCTTGGCCTATCTTGTTCTCAGACGAGGACAAAGCCGACTTCGGAGGAGATCTCTGCACGCGAGGCATTATGTAGTGCAGTCCAATTGAATGTAAGCAGTAGTTGTAACAACACGTAGTAATAGCCCGTGATCAGTTGGGGTGGCGCCACCAGTCACGTCGATAACCAATGAATTATATACTGGTCACACTATATTCGACCCTGGAACGCAGCGCCAATTTCAACGCCGTAAAGTTGGTAGCACTGACAGCGCGACGAATATTGCGCGCGCGCAGGACTATCGTCTATACCACGTTCACACAACCGCGAGGATTCCGTGCACTCCCGAGTTAGACACTATGATACGGCACTTTTTAAAATGTTTTTGTATTGATTTTTATAGATTAAGATACACTTAATGGAGGTTCACAAACAATTATTAGTAGATTTATACTACACCAGGCTTGTGTTTAACGGAACAGTAAGAGTATTAAGAGCGAAAATACTTTTTTTGGAAAAAAATTACTAAGGGCAAACGTTATACGAGATCGGAGCGCGTTCCGATGATACCATTTTCAAAATAACATTGACACAGTTGCTTATTTATCTTCATTGTGATATCTATGTTAGGGTGAAGTTCTTCTGTCCATTTCTGGTCTTCTTCACCAGTTTTACTTCAAGAAATTTTAAATTTTGACTGTAAAGGCTCGATGAAAATATCAAAATCAATATATTTTTGCCTATAATGGAGTTCTCTCGATTCCTCATGGATCCCAACACAGAGCTGGAATTTGAAAAAAAAATGGGATCAATCTGGAATCATATCCTTTTAAGGGATTTTTTTTTTTTTGCAAATCAGTCCATAAACGACGGAGTTCTAAACATAAAAAAATACAACCGAATTAGGAACCTCCTCCTTTTTTTGAAGTCGGTTTAAAGTGGATTGATTGGCTTGTTCCGTTGTGTAAGATGCACCGGTTAAAAGTTATAAGCCAAAACCTGAAAGACAACCGGTTTTTTTACATAATTATGAATTATACTCGTAGATACTATACGCGTAGCCTAGCCCTAGCTCACAAAACCCGACTGGAAACTTAGATGCTTGCTAGATCCCAAAATGATTTTACAGGCGTACCAATTCTTCCAATTCGTCAAAAAAAGGAAAGGTCGTGGGTTCGATACCCACCCAGGACAAATGTTTTTGTGATGAGCACGATCATTTGTTCTGTGTCTGGGTGTAATCTATTTATAATATATATGTATTTAGAAATATGTGAGTATGTTTATCAGTTGTCTAGTACCCATAACAAAAGCTCTGCTTAGCTTGGGACTAGTCGGCGTTGTGTGATAGGTGTAGAATATTAAATTCAGCTGGCTAGGTGGACAACATCTGCGGCGTTTGGGCTCAGTTATTCTGAGCCCAACGCCGCAGATGTAAATTTGGTTTGACACTCGTAGATCGAGGTAGCAAAATAATCACATTACTGCGATATATCAATAAATACATCGATAATAATATTAATAATTCGTAAGGACCCATAAGAAAGCTCCAAAGATGGATGTGCACTTGTGCAGCGGGATTATTTACACTTCTCAAACAAAAATAAAAAACCCGACTGCGTAAAACTGAAAAGAAAAAATCAGGCAAGTGCGAGTCGGATTTGCGCACTGAGGGTTCCGTTCAAACATACCTATGAAAACAGTACAATTCCCGACACGAGTTTCGAAGATTTTTCCGAATCATAAAAAAGCGTTTTTTTTTTGTGACGTAACTACAAATTTACAGTTTTCAGATTTTATAAAGATATTTCAAAGTATCATACCACAAATATAGGAAACTATATTTGTGCTATGATACTTTGCTTTATGCCAAATTTCAGGATTCAAGGTCAATGGGAAGTGCCCTATGAATTTTGATTCCTCTGAGAGTGTTGAAATATATGTTTTTCATTACTCATACGCTGAAAGTAGGTCTAAAGTTGCCTGAGGAGCGGGTTTTAAGTAATGCTTTTCGTCCCTAGGGAGAATCATTTTCAACTGACAGCTGTCAAATTATTAAAAAAAAAACTAGTTCTGTCTTCCCATTTCTATTGATTTATGTCTCAACTTTCTATACAGCCAGTCATTTACAGCGCGATGTAAAATTTAAATTAAGAGATAAGACGTATCTATATATTTTTTTAAATTACATAATTATTTATAATTTACTTTCAATTAATTCTTTAAAACTAACATAGATATGAGAAATAGTTACCATTTTACACTCATAAAAATGAAAAATGATGGCTGAATAGCCGATTGACCACAGAAAAAAAAAAACAAAATGGCGGGAAACTTGTTGTAGAATTTTGTTTATAGGTACTTTACTAAATCTTTGCTGTAAGATTTTTTTTAATTACACAATAATTAGATTCAGTTAAAGATTCGCCTGATTCTTAAGAGAAGAGGTTAAAGCAGTAGTCGGAAACTTTTTACGGCCTAAATCAAAAGAAACATACCTAAAATCATACGACGACCTTTGACGACGATTCAGGTTTTTATTTTTATTTTCCTTTTATTCGTAATGAAAAGCACAGTTTTTACCTCGGGTGAAAGGCTTATTTAGTCCCTCGAATATTAGCGCCGACTAGACGCCAAACTTCTTCTCGGGAATAAATAAGTTACTTTCACCCCTAGGGTAACAATGTACTATTTTACGACATAATGTCTATTTTTTTTTTTTGTTAACTTAGAAGTCTGTTTTTTTTTACCTGAATTATCATATGGTTTTAATTTCCACGCGTTCCCGAGATAAAAGGTCTTGACAGACAGATAGACAAATAGACGGACAACAAAGTGATCCTATAAGGGTTCCGTTTTTCCTTTTAAGATACGAAACACAAAAAGAAATACAAGTACAGTCCAGTAATGTATTATTGTAATGGATCCCGACTGTGTTGCATTTAATATGTTTCATATTAGAATTTATTATTATTTGTTTAATTTTATGCGTGTAAATTAATGCAATTGAATTGGTTTTTACAACAATGGACTGAACTTGTTTTTTACAAGCTTTTATTTAGTTTCACCAGACCGATGTTTGTCTGTGATCAAATCTTGCAAATTAAATTTGATCCACTTCCCGTTCACCGATTGAGCTGAAATTTTGTATGCATGTGTAAATCGCGTGACAAAACAATGTTATGATGACATGGAGCTGATCTGATGATGGAGCTGGAAGGTGGCCATAGGAAATCGGTCGTAAATGACACAACCCCTTCGAGTTTGGATTCGTTTGATTTGTATTGACTAGTACTTAGGTGCTAAATGGTAACCAGGGTCTGATGACGTAATAAGATAACCACATCTTATTTGAACTTTTTGGAGTGGTCTTGATGAGTATTAATTATTTATATAAGTATATACCGCGCCATAAAAGCTTGCTATGAAAAAAACTATTTTCATTGAAAACTTGTTTCTTTTCAGTTTTTATTTAAAGTTATTTTTTTACGCTGAAAAGTTTTTATTTTTTAAATTCTTTTTTTATTTGCACTTTTTAGTTATTATAATTAATATCACTATTTATTCACTCTAAGTTAGGCGTTCATTTATCACTTTAAAAATTACAAACATACCTAATCGTATTATGTATCCTAAATAAAATTGAAGTATCTGTTTGTAATATTAATAAAACATTAGTTTACTAAATGTATATCAAAGTGTATTCGATGTTAAGAAAAATATGAATTAAGAAATTTTTGTTTATATGTCGGTTTTTTCTGGCTAATTTCCGAAACCGCAAGACCGATTTTAACGAGATATTCACTAAGGGGCAACAAATGTTACAAGCAGTAACTTAGGCTATTTTTCATTTTCCTTCGAGAACGGGATTTCAAAATATGGGATCAGTCTTCGAAAAAGTCAAACAAAATTTGTTGGTACTTTCATTGGGATATATCTTTTTTCTTGTCATGGAAAATCATCCTATTATTTGCTCTAGAGTGGGGCGAGAGGGCGTCTCAGATTTTTCTGACTAAAACCACACTTGTGTCCTTCAGTTGCCCTTTGCGTTATAGGATCACGGGTTTTCTTTTCAGAAAATTCCCACAGCTTGTTGACATCTCTTTGAGGAGCACGTGATACATGCTGTCGACAACTTGGGCATGGTCCGGACAATAGCCGAACGGCCGAGCGGCGAGCTATCCATTGCCCGCCGTCCGCAAGCCCGCGTCTACCGCGGTTTGGGATCGCAGCGGCTGGGGCATGAGGAAGGATGCGCGTGCGGCCGTTTCCTTCGCCAGCATTACTGCCTCACAGAAGGAGGCGACCGTTTGCTTTTCCTCCTTGCTCCGGACCATGGTCTGAACCAAGGTAGTGCGCGAGAGGTCATCGCCTTTGCCTAAGTGGGACACATCTCCACAGTGTCTTCCGGACGGTCCACGTAATGGTGACACCGGGGTGTTTCTTCTGTCTCAATCTGGTGCAGTAACCTTCCGAACTTACCATGGGGCTTGCGTCATGCGGAAGATGGGACGCCGTGACGCCTATCGAGTCACTCCTAAAAGAGGGGACTCACCGCCATGATTATGGCGTGCCCAATTGGGATATAGCTAATGTGATAATGAGAACCTAAGTTACTTTTGATATTCCTGTCGGATCAGGACTTACTTCCAACGGTGAAGGAACATCTTGACCCGGAAGGAGAAAACATCTCCATCGAAATGAATGCATACAATTTGACGGAACTTTCATTGGGATCTCATGTACAAAATAACAAAAAATAAATAAGTAGATAACATTTTTTCTGTTGTATTTTTTTAAAGTAACTAGTATATCATGAATACCATTTTGAAATCCTCATAATGAGCCCTTTAATTTGATACCCATATTACACTATAAAAAAAAAACAGTTTTTAATTTACATCACGTCACCTATCTAAGAACACTTGAGTTATCAAGACAAATCTAATGATATCTTAATTATATAAATCCATCCAGCGTTTTGGAAGATATGAGGTAATAAAGAAAATTACATCCTGTACATACAAGATATAGCCGGGTAAAAAGGTGTCAAAAGTTAAGATAAAAACTGCCTGGGATTTGGGAATATTGTAGAGCACGCACGAGTGTTGAGCGGCCATAGTAGCAACGATCCCCTGAATAAAGTCCCTTACCTACTGGGTTCCATTAGCTGTATCTTAGTAGAAGGTGACTGAGTCTGGGTAGGTGCCCGTAAATCAAGCAGAATATGGGCACGTACCTACTTATCGAAATATAGGAAGGTACTAAACATCGACCAACCCCATCAAAGAATACAGGCAAGATATTATGTTTTATTGAGTGGCTTTACCCTACCAATTTAATTAAATTAAATACAGGAAGGAAATTTACACATTGGTAATTGTAGCAAGCAATTAGCAACTGGTGAACGCGTTGTTCCGCGCAGAGTGCGCGCTGGCAAGTACTCATTGTTCCTCAGAGATTCACAACGAACACAATTTTGTAACGAGTTTTCCACATCCGACACTGGTTTACCCTTTAAAATTCTATAGAATTGAAGTGGTTTATCTGATATAGCTCTAATATGATAGAGCAGTTTTTAGATAATTCTACGTGGTTAATTATTGGTTTATTAACAGTCAGTTTAGTATTTCTTTGTAATTTTTTCAGTGTCACAGAAATTATGAAATGGGTGCAGTGGTTTCGAAATAGAGATAAGGATCTATTAATTTATACAGGGGTAAGTTTTTTAAATTTATTTTTAATATATAGATATGTTTTTAGCTAGGTATAATTTATTTATTGTTTAATTGAAGGTGTTTGTTATTAGGGTGACCCAGTACTGTGTTTAATGTAGGTTGGTACTACAGGGCATCTGAATGTTTTCAGAGTTTGGATTAGATTTCAGTGAAATTGTAAACATGTTATGTTACTCCCTGTAAGACTTGGAACTACTTGGTGCCATTCTTATAATCGTCAAAATACAATTAACTCGAAGGGTTGCCGGTGAGGCCTTTTTATAATAGTAGTATCGGTAGTATCAGAGAGGTCGGGTATTAGGATATAGTATTTGAATTACCGACATGCGATCTGAAGGAAACTGTCATTTATTGTGGTTCGTACCTATGTATCTACGATTTCACGCTGAAGATACTGGGGACTGACATTCGGGATTGCCTTTAGGAGTTTATTGTTTTAGACTATTTGGGGTATGGTGCGCTCTTGAAAAACATTTTTATGTTTATTTAGGTAATTTTGGGCCCGCGAGATTTTACAGCGTAAAGGTGAGCAGCGAACATTTTATTATTGATAGAGTGGTTTCGATTTTAGATATCTACATTGATTAATTAACAGTTCTATCCTTTATTGATAACGAACAACAGTAAACAATTCTTGGATTAGATGTCACGATAGATATACTAGGAGCAGGTCGTAATAACAAAATAATAATGGCAGTGTTTATACCAACCTCTTGCTCTATCAATGTATTTACAAGTACTTAGTTATTAAAGATTCGTCTATCTATAGCAATGATGACCTCAAAGGCTTACGTAAATGCTAATTTAGTATAATTAACGCATTCACCGTCGATAAAGTAAATTAATTGATGAGGTCACTCGAAATGGAACAAAACGTAAATTGCTCGGTATTTGTCGGATGAGCAGTATCGTATGATGCTTTTGTGATGCTGTTGCCACTGTAGCGTTTGCTGTTGCTTTTTAATAAATGATACGTTTTTTTACAATTTTACTTGTCAATTTAAGTTTGGTGCGGTCTGTATTTCCTAGCTGACTACCCTGAGAAAAATCACCGAGAGGTTAGTCTCTTTTAAAGTGCATGCACTAAATCATTAGAGAACCATAAAGATAAGCGTTTGAGATGGTCTTTTGAGGGTGAAAGAAGGTCCACTGTCCACGGACTTTATATTCAGTCATTGTAAGCATTTGTATTTGTGTAGTTCATAGCCATAGCAGCACATCAGGCTTAGCCAAGATACGACCGTTTCATGTCGAATCTCTTTCTACAACCGGTAACGCCTCAGCGTAACTACCATCTATGCCATAAAACTACAGGATGTAGCGATGAACATTGTAGAAACGATTACATTTTATTCTGTCATTAGGTATGAACGATGTAAACTTGGCAACGAATTTTGTTGACATTATGTCGTTCCCATACTTTTGAATAGTTTTATAATAATCGTTACGGTAACGATTGTAGGTTATCAACCTGGGCCACAGAAATTTTATTTTAAAAAGATTTCTGTGACTTGGGCTAAGCCTGCTGGACTACTAGGGAGCTCAACGGTTCGATGTACAATAATATCAAGGAAAGTCGCATTTAAATAAGTACAATTTAAAAAATATACAAGATCAACTTTTGATATGCCGCGTTCAAATTGCTGATAAGAAAAAATATACCATATACTCGTAGTTCTCACATTAACATGCAATAGATATTCTCAGACCAATTTTTTTTTTTAAATTTGATCTGAGTAAATATACAAATTAAAAATTATATATCAATGAGTATTTACTCATATTTTTTAAACAAATGCAAATGACCTATTTTGAGCATGAACGCTTAACAAATACCTGATTTTCAAATACCTATACCCAATGCATTTATTTATACTTGCCCATATATTTGAGCCCACTTCAATCGCAGTCCAAAATATCTGAGGCACGCATGAAATTCTTCGCGGTATTTAGGTACCGCACCGGCTCGCCCTTTCGTGCTTCATTCCCGCAGTCCCGGCGGGGGGCGTGTGCCCGAATGTCGGGAGTGTTTGGGATAGTATCCTGGAGAGGCGAGCTGTCGGAGCCCCGAGCTAGTCAGGAGGCGCGCGTCCGCTCGAACGCACGCATGCGTACGTTCCCGGATCCTGTTGAACGCATTACGTAGTGCTAGCACCTTCACTACCGCGAATATGTTTACGCTATGTTAGATAACGAAAGCTCATTCACTAGCGTCATTGTCCTGCAATAAATTCAAGTAGCTATAAACTAATGGGCCAACTGTTAAGTCCTTTATAAACCAATTGTGGCGGTGAATCTTACGTATTTGCAATGTGGTAAGGTCAGCAGTGCAAAAAAGGATTTGCGAGAACAGAAGTATGCCCTGGAACTGTCCGTGGTCGCGGGACCGCCAGCAACCACTCGCGGTCAGTCCGCCGCTGCATTTGTTGTTGCAGGTTTGTTTGTTTCACATTAAAGATTTATCTATTCTTATAGATACTTAGACTCACACTTACAAAACTCACTTTCATTAAGAATACGTAACTGTTCAACTTAACTTTGTAGAGATCAAAACACTCAAAAAAAGCCGCTTTCCCATGAAGTGGAATTAAAACTTCTAAGCATATCGAGTTACTTAGCCAAGCATGAAGTGTCGCACGCTCTATATATTTATTAGAATTTTTTTTAAGATAGTGTAGTCAATGAACTCATTACGAAATTCATAAGTGACAGTTTGATGTCTGCTTAACCGATTGGAAAGTTATAGTAGGACAATCCTAGCAAGATAATGTAGGAGCCAGGGAGACGTTATCCCGGGAATGTTTTAATGGATTTAAAGTGCTTTATGCGTGTTAATATCATGTCCATAAAATGTAGAGATGAACTTCGTGTATGACGGCTCCAGTTTACTTTTCGGAGATGATATAAAAGCATATTTTAATCTTCGTTTTATGTTGTTCTTGTCTCTGCCTAATTGCGTTCTCGCTATTAGTGTTTCTGTATCTAATATATAAAAGCAACGTTAGTCAATGTAAATTCAATTCAAAAATTGTTTTTTTTAAATGAAGGAACTTACGAAGGCACGAATACAATTATAGAAGCGTTACCAATGAATGACGGATGTACCAAAATGGTTGACTTTACCCAAGAACAGTAACGTATTCAATACTGGATTACCTGTGTATTTCGACGTGATTGAAATAATACAGTTGAGTTCTCAACTCTTATTAATATTTCTGGCGGGCTTTGCAGCTGTATGAATCTGCTCAGGTCCACAAATGAATATTTTAGGCGCCTGTAATATGCATCAGTTTCACGTGTAGACAATACTTAGATGCGAACAGTATCCGAGATTGCCACTGAACTAGTGATGAGGTTCAGGAGTGCAATCAGCTGGGCCCGCGCCTCCGGCCTCGCTGGCTCAGTCACAAGTTGCTTGTGTTCGCGGCTGCTCGTATGTGCAGTCACCCAATTATCTCATACCAACGTGGATTTATTTACATTTTTTTTCCTTAAGACATATTAAAAGAAAAGCTTTCCTGTTGTGCAATGTGATGTGATGTATATTTTAAAAATGATGACACTGAACCTTTTTTGTTTTTAAAATGACTTTATAAAATGCCTTGGAACTGTCTGTGGGGATACCAGGCACCTGCACCAGCCTGCAGAGTTAGTGGACCATTGCATTTATTGTTGCAGGTACCCTAGATTAATCTATTATTTTTTTAGAATAAAATTAAATTAGTACTATAATTATATGTATTTAATTATAGTATATAATTATAGTACTTGAATATTACGTGGCATATTTTGCCCATTATAAAATATAACCTACGGTGGCTATGTTTGTGCCTAAATTATTATGAGTATTTGTGTAAATAGGTTGCAAGGCAACTACAAAAGTAAATGCATTTAATTACTATGAGAATTAAGTGTACAACGGTAAATCTATAAACCGGTTAATTTAAGCATAATTTAAGAAAAGAGATAGCCACAATAGGATTAAAATTGCTGACAAAAATTTTGTACTGGTTGAACTTTTGTACTGGTTGAACTTTTGTATAATAGCCGTCGATTATGGTCGGAAGTTAGTTCAACTTCATTTGTATGAGTGACTTTTTATTTAACAACATTAGCGTGAGACTTTCTTTTGAGTTAAGAAAGAAAAATGTTTAATGTTCAATTTAGCTAAGTTGTTAACTGTGTAACGCTATTAGAGATTGGATGGATGTAAATAAACGCTGAAACTTCATTCATTTTAATATTTTCTGATGGTTTTTCGTGTCTTTAATTAATTTTAAATGTTGATAAGCATATTTATTTTTTATTTGATTTTGTAATCAATGCAATTGTTTCTGCAGATACGATACTTCTTTAACGTATGGAAAAAGTATAGAATTTCCTTATTACCCATGTATACGGGTTCGATGCTTACAGGTTTAATTAAGTAAATAAAGTTTAGGAACGTTTTAGTAAAAATGAATATTGCAAAATGAAGAAAGTGTCACATTGTATGGGAATCATGTATTTACCTCAAAGAGATGCTAGCAAAATCGTTAATGCCTACTAGGGCCATGGTTTGACTTCTAAAAAGGTTAACCGAGGTGTTAAAACGCAAAGGACAAGTGAAGGAACATAGTTATGGTTTTAGTCAGTAAAAGTCTGACACGCCCAAGAGCGGTAGTAATCATTCCACCTCAAAAAAAAATCGCCTAGATGAAAAATCCCTTTATACTTTTTAAAACAAAATACTTATATTTTGTTAAAATACATTTAAAAACCTTTGTTGGAATACAAAGACGGTGTTCAATGAGATTTTTTATTAATTCTGCTTTTCGAATACAATAGGAATCGTTTGTTTGTCTGACCCACTAAAGAACTTTCAACGTTATGTATATCTAATTGGAGCCCTACAACATACAATAGATAAACTTCCATTACGTTTCGCAAGAATTTTATATTTGTTAAAACTCAGACCATTATTCAAGAACTATTGATTAGACAGCTTACCTAAATTTAAATTAAATCGAATGAAATGTGTGTATCAATTATTAGAATATTAAGCCAGAAACTATTAACGGTAAACCAGTTATTAACCATCGATCAAACATGAACTCATTTCGAATAAAAGCAAATGACTATGATTGTTGTCAGTCCACGCGAGGTGTGCACTAGCGCTGTTTATATCCTTCGTGATTAACATACGGCGCAGGTTACAAAGAATCGATATAGATAGTTTATTAATTTTATTGTTGACATCGTTTCATTAGGTTGCCTTGGCAGGTAGTGAAGTTAACGGTAGAATGCTAATGCGTTGTGGCGAGTTCGTAGCATTGTCACATGAACTCGCGTGCTCGGCGCGAGGCCTAGCTTCCCAGAGGTTGCGCAACCCGGGTACTACAGCCACAGCCGCCCACAAGCCGGCGCCGGCGACAACACCGTCACCGGTCGCCGGGCTCTAAGCAAATATCTCCAGACAAGTTCATTGTCGACCAATCCGAATAAATTACGCTTAAAATATCATTACTACACTGTCCAAAGGCACTCGAGAAAGTTAACCGAGGTATGATAATAATGTTACTTATAATAAATATCTCGGTAACCAATTTAAATGAAAATATTTGTACAATAACAACGTGCGAGAACGATGGAGATAGCATTTTAACGGTTGTACAGATTGATATAAAGAAGCTTAGTAAACTGTATTACACATTGCGTGCCTATTTCGTTTATGTAATTATGGTTTTGTAGGCAGCTGCGATGTAACGGATAGACGGATGCATGGGTCTTAACCGAACCGCTTGTGTGGAATATATTCAATCGTGTATCTAACGTTTATAAGTTAATTAGGAGCATGTGGGGCTGCGCTCACGCATCTCGATGGACAATAAAGCCTTTCAGTGAGCGGTGCCTTTGAACTCCATAGGTTATTAGTCAGATTATGTGCTTATCAGGTCCTATTGTATTGTACGTATTAAAATAAGATTGAAGTTCCCTCGCGTTCTGTGAGCCTGAGCAACTACATAATACTAATGTCTCATTGTAATAAAGTAAATAACGAAAGTACTTTATTCAAAATTAGTATTTAATTTCTTTATCTCCCTGCAGTTCATTACATTTCATACAATCAATCCAAAACGTAAGGTACTATTATATATTCTGTGCCAAAACGTAGAAGAAATAAGAACTGAGGACAATGTTGTAGCATCGTAGCCGCGTCTACGTAATACGTACTCTACGCAATATTTTTTCGCAAACTGTTTTATTACCTACACGTACTACGCTACGTGGCGTAGCACTCGTAGCGGGTGGCTACAACAACTATAACCCTAGGAAAGTTTGCTCTTATTTTGTTAAAATCATAGAACTAAACAATTCTATTCTAATTATCATGTATCATAATTTTTTTTTAATTGGTAACTTTTTTTAAAATATTTTTCATCCTTAACATTTGTTTCTGTTTAATTACATTACTCGTGCAAGTTTTCCTTACGGACTAAATTCAATTATTTTTCATTGTATTTAAAACCACTGCTAAATTGGTTACAAATATTCCACCCACATTTAACAAACAAGTCTTTTTGGTAAACGAGCAATGTACGCAAAAATAGCCTCCCTCCGTCTGCTCTGGAAGAATGAAAACGTTTTTAGTGTTGGTACTTGTTACGCATTAAGTAAAAAAAGCGTGGCGAGCATTTCTGTCGGTGTCGTACTGCGGCCTGCTCGTGCTCGGTCATTGCTCGTTGCCGCTTCCGTAATCTGTTTGACTTCGATACTGTCACGGTGTATTTTGCGATCTTTTTTATCAGAGTGACTCAAAGTTTTTCCGCTTGTTTAGCTCAATTTCCAACGCATTCCTATAGACCGATTAACTGAATAGTCTTGCGCCATCATGAAATACACTGGGCCATAAAAATTATGGGTCAATATTATTTATAATTCTGTAGTATGTTGATTGATCAATAGAAAATAGAAAATACATAGCATTTTTTTCACAATTCAATTTTAATTAAATAGTACGAGTACATATAGTGAAACTTTTCTAACTTATAACAACAAAAGTACACATAGCAGTTGGTTTTGAAAGAGAAAACTTCGTTGCGTATTTCATGCGTTTTATTTCGTCCGATGTCAAATGAAATCATAACTTTAATTCGATATTAGTCTATGTTTGACTATTCTTCTACTAGAGCTGAAGAGCGTTGTTTAAAACATGGGCTCATTCCAAGAATGTTCTATGGGATTGACCTTAGTCTGGGTTGCGAGCTGACCACTTGAGGCAGGAAATGCATAAAAATGAAATTTGTGCCCGTACTTATTCACTACGTAAGGACCAGCATGCTCATTTAACATTTCCTCTATGTATCTGAGAGCAGTCAGAGAACATTTTTCTATCTCCACGAACTCTGTACGACTCTTCGAAGACATCCCATCCATACCGTAATTGAGCCTCCATCGGATTGCATCCCTGTTTTTCAAAAAACGCTTGATGATAGTACTCTCCTGGGAATTCGTAAACAAAAATAATCTGGTCTCATCGGAACACATAAGGCCTTATATTAGCTTCACGAAGTCATTGTAGGATCCTGTCAAAGTCCACATTGTTATGGTGAATATCTTGAAGGCTGTTTCGGACCTGAACAGATGTGGGGAGATGTAGATTTTTTGGCTTAGTGCTCACGATGAATCGGTCTTCTCAAGTAGTTGTGCACCTTGGGCTGCAATTTCCAGGTTTTCTAATGTTCATTTGAAATTGCTGGAGTACTCTTTGGTAGATAAAGATACACCTACTGTTGTAGTACCTACTTAGTGTAGCACTTAGGCTACTTTTTCGTTCTGGTACAATACTAATAATTAGTGAACATTACTCAGGTGCCGGCGACATGATGCTACACTTATTCAGTGCAGCATTCCAAGAAATTGTTTGGGTATAATGATTTGACAAAAGCGGAAAAAATATGGTTTCTTAATTTTGAATTATGTTACAGTTAAAAATTCAGAAAACATTTTAAGGTTTTTAGTAAGTATTATTGATCTGCATAACATAACTGTTGTTTACGAGCGATGTTTAGGATATACCTATTGCAGGTTTTCTATGTGATCCAAATTTTTTACGTCCCAGTGTATTACTTAGAGGAAAATCATTACCAAAACCTTTTATCTTTCTTACCTACTTAAAAATATAAATTATTTGTAAAGATTGCCATTATATGTAGTTATAGTTATCATTACCACATCTAGAGACAATAATTGTTTGTTTAAATGGTAGCCCGTACATATTGAGCTTATAAATTAACGCCAGTGACAGGCGGCAAGCGGTGTCAGAAGGCGAGTCTCCGCTAAGGGTATAAGTGGCTATAGGCTATGATTTACGATGCATTCCTGCGCAGAGCGCGACGAGGACTCGTCACTGCGCCTGCGCAGCCCGATGGCCGATGGGAACAAGATTACTTCTCACAGATTCGTCTGGCGAGTGGTGACAGACAAAGCTCTTTGTGCCATCATTGTTCGACACTCAGGAGACGTCTGGCTTAGCTGCTCAAGTTCAAACCACGGATTAGTCACCGCCCGTATCGTGTGAGACAAATTCATTTATATTTAAGCAAACAGCTAATAAATAGCTATAAGTAAAGACTTCGATATGTCTTACGATCTCTCCTTTCATTGTTACTGTATTCGATTCACAACTGTGCAAACCTACGCGAGGTCTCATAAGAATACTGTCTTTAAGTAGGTATTGTGTACTTACGATACTAAGCTTACGTTATTTTACGTGCATGCACTTATATAGAACTTCCCGGATCTCGCCACTAGAAATTAAACACACAATAGAAGTTTACTTATTAGGATGTAAGTAGGTGTTTTATTTTGGACCGTCTGAAATGTTTCATGAAAGTTATTCCTGGTAATGAATTGTTGAAATAAGAGCTCAGATTCATATGCGGTATGGTGTGAGCTTAAAATGTTTATATTCGTTATAGCAGCGGATGTTACGCAAGTGTGTTGGGATTGGGACTGCCTAACTAA
Source organism: Leucania comma (assembly GCA_958295575.1). NCBI lineage: Eukaryota > Metazoa > Arthropoda > Insecta > Lepidoptera > Noctuidae > Leucania > Leucania comma. The sequence continues at coordinate 14,845,743 of OY282468.1, forward strand.
AGCGCTTGACCGGAAGTGCGCTCTGCGGGTGCGGGACGCTGCTCGCGCTTACAGGTACTAAATGATGCCTCTAATGAACGGCATAGGAGCGGCACGGTTTAGGCACGGCATCGGTACTGACGGCACACGGCTCCGAGCCTTATTATTGGTAATGCGCAATACATTAGCTACAATTAGTGCGGCAGTCGGCAGTAATTGCCTCGTGCTTCACCCGTGTTTCGTAAAACGTGTAGGTACTTACTTACTCACAGCAGTCGACTCTTACTTAGGAAATCGTAGCTATGACGTAGGTATTTCTATTAAATTTATGGAATTTAAAGTGCGGGGAACGATTTATTACGCAGCTATTAATAATAAATTCTCTTAAATGTCTAAGGCCTCCGCGTTACGCGACACTCGAGAACGCAAGGAATTTCCTTCGTATATCGTAAAGCACTTGGGACACCTTAGAAAATTATTCGTGCTACGAAGGCTAACATAGGAAATATAATATGGTAATACATTGTGAAAGGATTACAATAGCATGCGTAATTTCGAATGGGTGTTGAGTGTCGTTGTTGTATCAAATGTCGTTGCTGAAATTCAAATACTCGTTCAGAGCAAGGTCTCTGCAAAAAACATCACGGTTCGCGGAGCATGCTCGCCAGCTGTCAAGCAGACGCGTTCGCCGCTGTGTTCGTGCTGCGGGAAACCATTCAGGGCATACATTTGTACAGAAGCCTCACACATCGACACATGTACTCATCGACACATGCTCCTAACGAACCCGATACTGAAATCAATTGTAAACTCTTACCCATGAATCAAAAACTATATGAAAGGAACTCATAAAATAAATTTTATTCCCTTATTGGTACATAAACAGAGTTTAAAAATAGTGTGGACCACCTGGTACACTCTGCTTTAACTTGGAGTGCAGGGAACGTGATTTATGGGTCTTTAAGTCACACAATGCAACCGCAAATATAACCCTTGACTATTTTTCTAGAGAACAAATTGTCCCCGGGTAGATGTTTCAAGTGGGTCGATTGTTACTCTAGCCTGCACAAAGACTTATTTATACGCATATCGATATTACCCCCATGACAATCGAGGGATAGTAAATTAATTCGTTTAGACAGCTCAAAAATTATTTGCTATTGTATTGACTAGTTGTGTGATGATTTTGACAGATTTAACTATTGTATTGTAATTTCAATTTAATTTAATTAAATTGCATACAATCTACGGTAAATTCTGAATTGATACATATCAGTCTAAGACGTTAATGTCTAATTGTTCATTTGTAAGGTATTCACGGCCGAACGGTGGCCAGTTATCCCAAATGACCGCATCAGTTCATTTAGTATTGAGTAGTAGATGTTGTGGACGGTGAGATCGTTCCGTGTACGACGTGGGAGGTCTGATTATTTCACCGGAATTCAAATTGACCAAAAAAGATATCATATAAATATGAACAAAATTATTTCGGTAAATATTCGTTGTGATCGTATATGGAAACAGTTCTCGGCACGTTCTCGCATATCCTTTAAAATACTGTAAATAACTATCCGATGTTCTCACATAAAATTCCAAAAATAATAATCGCTGCACCTCAAATACTTTCACGTTTCTATCTTTTATTCTCGAGCCCAAAAATGTTAAGCTCAATAAGGCAATTGTAAAAGAAAACGTACCTTAGATCCGGCCACACTGACACCATTGTTGTGATCAGTGTTGTAACGAATGAATTAGGTTTCTAGCTAATTAAATAGAGATGAATAGTTGAATACAAGTTAATTAAGGTGTAACTTGTTTGTAATCCAAACTGTTTATTGCATGTGGTTTTTAATAAAAATGAAAGTAGGTTTAAGTAATTGATTATTCAACCACAGTCATTGTTTCACCGCACATTTACATGGGTAGTTTAAACATCAGTAAGTATACTAATGGCGGCGTTGCCGTTTAGTTGGTCGTGTCAGACGTCATCCCCTCGTCACGTCACTCCTTTCACTGTTGTCTAGCTGACACCTCTAGCAATTAACATGTCACTGCGCAGCATTATCGTTAACACTGAAGCGTTGAAGTAAATATTTTATTACATGTCTCAAGTCAACCGCGGCCTGCGATTTAGTTTACACTTACAAGGCATTCGTTAATGATGATAGGTGTAATTTTAGTTTTGGTAGGTTTCAACAATGCTCAAATAAGGCGACCCTTGTTATTTTGATTCTGTAAATGGGTAGATTGTTAAGACAAATTAAGTTCGTATCTATAGAGAACTAATTGTGTTACGTTGCGTCATCCTTGCAAGGTTTTTGCCTAATGTGTTAGCAACGTATTAGCTTAATAACATGCATATCATCATAGTTCCTTTTGTGTTTGCGGTAACCAGAGTACTTTGACGTAGACATGGGAGGCTGTAAAGTCGCATGAAATGCAAGTTTCCTGTAATCATGCAAGTTGCGCAAGTTTGCCCGAGTGTGAACTGTATTACTGTACCCATATGACGTCATATCGGAGTTTCAACACTGTACAAACAAAGCCGCAAGCCTCTGGCACACATTGTGTGCTCATTTCCAGGACAAACAATGAATTTATTTGGGAAATAATTTACATACAACATTAACTGAGCGGGAGGTCTTCAATACATATTTTGTTTATGACAGCTTTTTAAATCTTCGAAGCGTTCTCACAATCGTCACAGATGATCGACTGATGATCTACAGTTATCTTTATTTAACCCGTATAAGTGAAGATTTAATTTAATTGAAGCCCCTTGTGATAAGTACTTCTCAACGAAGATAAATAGAATTTTGATTAACATTTTTGAGACTCGACCGCTTATTGACTACGGTTTTAACTGGTTAGTCAAATTAAGAAATAATATAAACTACCTACATACAAAAAATTGTACTTCCTCTATCTAAATAGTAGTAATAGATTTTATTTTTATCTGTTTACCTACCGCCAAAAGTCTTTTCGAAAAGAATCAAACCATAAATATTACAAAAAATTATAGTCAAGAGTTGCTAAAACCCACTCAATTGTAGGTTCGTACGCTGCCGCCACCGTCGTACGTCAGAGGCGTGTGGTCTGTATACCGTGCGGCAATTTCCGCGTCATAGAACTATATCTTACAGACACAAATATCACTCGTACTTGTGTTCCTACACCGACCGCCATTACCCACGACTCGGGTGGTCTCCCGGAATACGAACTGTACTGAGAAATTATCAATTTCCTTTTGGGTAATGAACTGTTGATCAGAAATCTCACGAAATTCGGACCTTTAGATAAGATGTCATAATCGATATTACACTAATTTTCTGCTTTTATCGAAGTATACATACCGACCCGTTTTAGATATAGATAGATATATATCATAAGCATCGGTAGGTATATACATATAACGCTTTTTTGCAGGAATGGATTTTCTTTTCCATAATCAAAATGTAGATATTTATTAAAAACCTAACTTAATAGTCATAAAACTACTTATCTAATAGAATAGTTGCTATTAACATGTTTTCATATATTTTTTTTTAATTGTGGAAGAGAAAACACTTAATGTCGTTTACAATTTTCTTCGTGAAAAGGTTAGTTAAGATTCCAATCAAATGAAACTATAGTGTTTTACATCTGTATCTGGTGTGTATCTGTTATACATTAGGGAATAGGCAGAACTAACCGTGGCTATAAATAAAGAAATTATGAGCCTTACGAAACGTTGCTGCTTGCCTGATATACGAGTGTAGTCCAGCGCACATTCCATCTGAAATCGTGCGGTGTAACCGCAGACCCGTATTGGTTCCTGCTGCATAATCAAATTACATTAATGGCCCGTTTGTGGACCCCTCTTAGGTCCAAGTCGAGCTCAGTCCCACGCAACTCACATCCACTCAAGTCAATAAGACCAGACGATTTATTAGTAGGATTGTAGCAACGCTTAACATCATATGAAGCACTTTCATGAGCATTAGCGTGATCTAGACTTTCTCTATCACACTTTATATGGTAGTGGTCGAGTGTGTTTGACAATCAATCATGGGAAAAAGCAATATCTCAAAACTTAGTCGTCTGAGTACATGATTTTTATTCAAGAAGAAATCTTCTGTGATACTTAGATCTTCACTATTTTAGTGTACAACTATACAATAAAGTTTATTATATTCTATTCAATTTTTTTCTTTCTATAGGTAGATACATATCAACGAAAAATAGCATTTTGAGTTGTATTTTTCTGAACTGTAGATCTGAGTAATATTTGGAAACATTTAGTCATTAAAAAGTCATTTTACCGGTAGAATCATAAAGCGGAAAGAATTAATGAAGCTATAAAAAGGTCCATATAAACGTTATGCCCCAACTCTACTGCATTAAAATAATGAATGAAATATAATACTAAAGATAATTTATTATAGAGATGAATGAATTAATGTTATAGATCCTAATGATGACCTAGTTTTCGTCTTCTGTTTAAATAAATAAAATTATTGGGAATTGGTCGTTTCAATATTTATGACCAAATAAACCTTTACAAAGATACTGTTTGAGCGTGAGCCACCCAGAATCATTGCATGCTTGATATTACAGCTATCGACAACTGTAGATATTATTGGCTGCGGAACGCATGCATCGATAAACCGGGTTCAATAGTTTATCACTAATATTATTACAACTATTGTTTAATTTTAAGTCATTCGAGAATGTTGAAAAGTTACGTAACAAAGTTTACCTTCGCCGTGAGCCATTACTTAGCCACCCCTGCGATAGGTGAGGGTCCGTCCCTTATATTAACCGTAACATAAGGGAGTGGCCGGTCATCATCATCACTCACTGGGGTGAAGAAGACAATATTAGTTTATAACCGGTCTGCTGCCTCATGCGATCATTTAAAATAGCGCAGTGCTATCTTTACCAGTCACGCGAGCTTTTGTTTTATTAATTTATTAGTTTTGTTGCAACAATTAAGTAGAGAAATTAAATAAAAATATTAAAACAATATTGATTCAGAATAAAATGTCACAAAAAGAACCAAAAAGTGTTTCTAGCAGAGCGTGGTTTCGATCCACGGACCTCTGGGTTATGGGCCCAGCACGCTTCCACTGCGCCACTCTGCTCTTGTTGAAAGGTGCGAAATTACCGACTACATGGTATTACGCATAAAGTACATAGTACAATGTAGTACATGTTAAGGCACCGGTGCCGCGGTGGTTAGATACGACAATAAACCATCATTAAAACTGATTTAAGCATGGATTATACTAATTAGGCATACAGTTGACATTGATTTATATAACAATGCCAATTGCTCGGCAATTGTTTGCCATGAATTCATTAACAATGTGATTTTATATGCACTTAGAATACTAATATGGACACAAAATCTAGAAACCCGATATCTGGCTATTTTAATGATTTTTTAGAGCCAAATCTGAAATGTAAGGAAACATTTTTTTGGTTTAATAAAAATGATTGTCCCACTGTAGAACAATGGGAAGGAATTTTATCCGTAACGCCGTCGTACAAATGTTTCAAAAGGGTCGTCCTACATTAATTGGTATACTCGTAATTAATTAAAGTCAGTGACCGAGCAGCGGCCAACTATTGTTTAAACGTTTTAGTAATAGTTAGTAGTTCAAATCGTTGTTCTACGATCTGTCTCCTTGAAATACTGGCTGTGGCTGGCTATGAAATTACCTCGGCTGTACATAAACATGTAGTGTTGGTATTTATTGCTTTTTTATCAGCACCGCAGAACATGCACATGCGCACCAATAACTATAGGTAATATAAAGATAAGGCATACACTAGGTTATAAAATGAAGGTGAAACATTAATGATATTACATAATTATAGATATAGTTATGTAAGTTCTTGTTTTAGATCAGAGTTCTACAGATTGCTTTTGTTTCGGAGATGAACATTCATCAAGACCAACATAGATGATTATAACGATTTATTAGAAGTGATATTAAACTATTCAATTAATGGAAGGCCCAGACTAAAAGATTTGAAGGAAAGTAGGTTTTGAAGATTTATGTTTACTGATTTAAATCGTTTTGGTGACCGCGGCTCCGGTTTAATCAACAAGTCTTCATCAGCATTTTCAGTCGTTTGTATATTTTGCTCTAAAACGCAAAATAACAGAGCACATTCACAATATTTATCGATAATTTATCACTTCAAAAAGCTATTGATTTGCGCTCGGTATTGACACTCGATGACGTCATTTTCCGGTTTAACAATTTAATGATTTTCTAATCGATTAAGCGCATATAGTATTTTGTTCACGAACTTGGAATTAATGTACATAAGTAACCAGAAACAATATGTTAATGTGAGTGACAGTGGAGCCGATGCCAAGTGCCGGTCATCGGGCCCTGTCGGGCACTAGCGGGCACTGCCGGGTTGCCGCGCTTGTTCAGTGCGTGAGACAATTTTGTATGGCTTATAACGCCTTGATATTAAACGGATGTCACGTACAAAGGCCTTGAGAAAGCACCGCTCGTTGTAACAGATGGCAGATGGCTGTCTGCCCAAATATTATTGATATCCGACAGTTTAGAAAAGTTGCGATGTTTCCGCTTTATTCATTCGTCTCGAAAATACATCCGAATAAATAGTCCTGTTTACTGGTTTAATTTGACAAGAGTGTTAGCACGTGCGCAGCTTACGAAAGTTTTGCCGGAGCAAACAGATAACCATGAAATTGGAACATCGTTGTACTTTATGCGGCAATAACTTTGTTATCAGCACTACCTTAAATTTTATCTGTAAAAGAACAGACTCCTTTAATCCATGCTTTTAGTTTACCCTACTTATCTGAAATGTAGGTACATGTTTATCATACATTGAATAAATATATTTTATATTAAACAAATAGTCATGGTTCTTCTCATAGCACCGAATCAAAGAATTTCATCGATGCAATAATTCTTGTTTGTAATCTTCAATGAACAGTTAATGCTTAATGAGGTATGCCGCATTTGTATCAAAGATAACAGTAACAAAACAAGTTCGTTTAACCTGTCTCTAATCAAGTAACATTCATACATATGTCTGTGAATTTGAATCTAAATAAAAGAATGCAGTCATTTACTTAGGTTTGGTGTTATCGGTGTATATGCAGTAGTAATTCATTATAAAACAATGGAGTTTAATATCAAAGGGCAGGGCGTTCAGTTGATTTATCATTCCGACACCGAGCCCTTTGTTTTCTTCCACGGAGCACGGCGGCTTCAATCACATGTCCGCGGTCAAAAGTTCGCCGGCAACCAAAAAGAATATTAATTTTTGTTTCATAGACATCCACCGTCCTTCTACATCATTCATAATCATGACTCATGAAGTCATGACCGAGTGTCTCTGTTCAGTCGTCAGTGAAAAGGACCTACTTACTTGCTAATGCTTTCTAGCCGTCGGCGTCGCTATTTAGAAAGTATTTTTCACAAAAGTTGTCCTTGGTGATAATTTACTTAAATAGGATTTGACATTTCAAAATGTATGTCAAGAGAAGCGAACATTTTACTCAAAATTTAGATAAATAAAAACAGTATCGGATGTTCACATCGGCATCGTTGCGAGGATTATAAAGGATCTACCCCAACCACATTTTTTATTTATCTTTTTAATACAAAAGGCGTAGGCTTAGATTGCTACAAGTTCGTCGGAAGAAATAACTCAAACCCCAGAGAGAGGTAAAAAAAACGTTTGTTGTTACAAGTTGGGAACAGGAAACAAAAAGTGTCATGATGGCGTTACTTCAATGTATCAGCACTGCGGCAGATTCTTTGGTTGTAAAAACAAAATGCCAGTCTAATATAAATGTTTTATTTTGCGTGGAGGGTGCCTGCTGCCGTGTGCGGGGGCCGAGTCGGGCACGCCATCGCCACCGGGCCCCAACAATTACCTTGGGGATATAGCGAATTACTCTCTGATGGAGACATTTCCGAGAATTAGCGTCCTCTTGCCACACCGTTTGTAACTCAACGTTTGCTAGCATAATCTAGTCGAAATGTAACACGGTCCCGTATCGACTGAATTGCCGTTCTTGCTTGTTATTTACTGCAGACCATGCAGAGCGTACCTCTATCTTATTTATTACTAGAGCAAGTTTGCATTCGAGATACGTTTCTGTTCGAAAGCTATCGTAAAATAGAGATATCATTTGTCTCGATAGTTTGGTTGCTCTTTGAAAGTACAATGTTGTGTCCAGCTGTTCAATGAAATTTGATTCAGTTACTTAATGGGGCGCGTGTAATAGCTGCATTGTGAGGTTCGTGTCAATCTGTTCAGCTACCGCCTGCACCTTTTGTGAGATTTGGTTTTTTTGATGCGTTTTGCTTGGCACGGGTGGTGCGGGCGCCGAACACCGTGCGCCCGGCTGGGACGCAGTTGCTGCGATTTTAAGCAGGTGATTTGGTAGCACGTGTCTGTATCGATACATCTTTAAATGTGTGGAAGTGTCTTTATTTTCACATGTGTGTGTAGTGGCATATGTTGCAACAGAAGATTTGTAAAAGCTCATTCATGGCGAGCTTTTATGAAGTCAGAATTTGAACTTTTTTGTGGTACAATAGCATCTTAAGTTCATATCTTCATGCAGTTAATATTGAACTGTATAAAATGATTACAATGAACATAGGTACTTAATCTAAGTAGCTTACAAACACTACCGGTATAGTAGTGAGCATTAAAAGCTCTCGAGAGTGGTTGCTCGCGGCTCAACCCGATAAGACAAAGAAGTGATTTATTTCAAACACCGATTTCAAGTACATCGTCCATGTATCATGTGCTCTGCAAATGTGGCGCCTGGAGCGGCGGGGCGGCGGCGGCGGCGTCGGCGTCGGTCGGCGTCTGCGCAGAGACGTGACGTCACCAGCTAGAACACTCTGACCCCATACAAAGAACATTGTTGGAGTGTATTGCGTGCGAACATAATCTGGTATAATGATTGAAAGGAATTTTGCTTGATCTTACCAATAAAATCGGAGTTATATCCCGTTTAACGTTTGTAGTAAGTTTAGACTCCTCATAAACTTCCAACACCAAAGAGTCAATGAGCATTATATTGGTTAAAAAGAATATTTAAAGATTTTTTTACCAACCCAAATATAAACAACTATGAGTGTGACTCATAAAAAATACCAATTTTCTTGTCTAGTAATACTAGTATACCTACCTTCTAGACAGAACTGATTTACAACTCTCAGTTACATTTTGCTAACGAGTGTCAAACATGTCAGGGCTTTAGATAAAGATCACGGCCCAGTCGTATTATTGAATGCAAATTGCAAACACAAACGACAAGTATCGTATTGGAGATAGATTGAATAGAAACTAATTATTTACTCACGCATTGTCCTGTCACCGACAGCGGTCCGTGTTGGTTTGGTAAATAGAGAAAATCCCTTTAGTTTGGTTCGAATTCACTTGCCTAGAATCATAAATAAAACGATAGAAAAGCTATGAAAGCGGGGTCTACAATGAAGTTCGATCTACGTGTATATTAGGAGTAAAGGTTGTTTAACTGTGAGAGAATAATAGGGCTTCATGATAACAAGGAACAAAAATGTATGACGCGTATCTGTATAGTTGAATGGGCTTGCGTTCCTCTCTTCCATTGTCCGTGGGCTAACGAAGGGCGAGCCTGAGCACTGGGCAGGTAAGGGCTGGCCGGGCAACTCGTCCCGTCGTAAATCCCCGCCGGCATGCGTCCTGGGAGCTCGCACTATCAACAATGGTCTGTCATTTCACGCGCTAGTGTTAAACGTTTTCTAGTCTCGTTTTTCCCCTGAAGCTATTTGTTCTTGTTAGTCTATGGGAAAATATCACCTTGTCTAAACAACTCGCTAGGACAAAGACATCTTTGTAATGGCACCTATAGTTAGAACGGTCGTATAATATTGCTTGCTTTAATAGTAATATTTTAATACGTTGTTCACAGAAGGAGGGAGTGGGTCAGGCTCACGCATTTCGTAGCAAGTCGTTCAGGAAACCGCGGCCATGCCACTGGTGCCATCAGCCGGTGCACAACACAGGATCTTGCTGCAGAGGTATGCATGAATTCTAATAAATCGATATTGCTGACTCACGCTTGAAGTTGCACTTGAAAAATTCGAAAGTCTTTATCTTGACCGATTTGTCTATTCGCAGAAACTTGACTTGCAATTCTAAAAATCGACAGGCTTGACATTCAAAGGTCATTGACGACCTGCTGATGGCAGAATCAATGTTTCAAGTCAATAGGAGGCTAAAATGTCACGCTCAAAATTCAATTGCTAGTCGAAGTTTGAACTATGAATGTGTGAAATGTTTCGTGTTTGTTATAACTGCAAATATCACGAATAACGATCCCAGCACAGCATTTTTTCGAAACGATTTCTGCATGCAGTATGTTTGTTCTATTCACGCTTGAAGCACAATCGACAATTACTTGTACTTACATCTATAGGCAAAACGTTTCATGCATGAATGGGGAGACTATTATTTTAGATTTTTCTTTTTTTAGCTTACAATCTACAGTTTATTCGTACCTAATCCTGTAGGATTTCACAGCAAAAAGGTAAAAATATGAAATTAGAATACAATCCAAAGTGGATGAATATTAATTAAACTCGCGTCGGAACCAAATTTAGCCAATTTCCATCCCAGTTTAGGAATAAAAACGAACTCGACTGAAAAGTTAGTCACAGCTGCTGCACAAAAATTACCAACGTTACTAGGAACGTAGATGAAAAATAAATTACATTAAAAAAAGAATATAGTTTCTTGAATAAATTATTCCGTTACATCAGTCTGTGAGTAGGAAATATATTAAGACAAGACAATGCCAAGCGTGATCATTTCTTAATTTTACCCTTGAATTTAATGTCAATTTCGCTGTAGATACCTACTTGTATTACAAAACATTATGTTCATTGTCCTCTGTTTGTTTCAGTGTGCAAATATGTCTGCCACCAGGCGTGCGAGAGCAAGGTAGGTACCTATATGATGTAGCGACATACTCATGTCATGCGCTTGCGCCTGCTTAGCTGAAAACGGCGGACGTAACGTGCATGCAATTAGAATTATCTCTAGAATAAGTGTGATCGGTGCCAAGGCTCCTCAGAATATAATAATCCGCATATGACTGCTCGTAGGGACTTTACATACTAAGTAGAGTCCCACCATTATTACCCTATAGTCATTAGTCAGGTAAAACTCTTTATTAAATTGCCACACATCAATATCCCATTTTGTAGTAATTTAATACAACAGTCAATCAATCAGGAACAGTTTTTTTTTCAGTTGTGATTTAAATATTCTTTGGTTAATACTTACCTACCTAGTTCAATAATAATATGTAAAATAATTTCACTTCCATGCACATTATAAAAACTTTACGTGAACACAGAAAATAATATTTTTATTTTTTTCAGAAATCGATTGCTTATATTTCTACATCAGTATTCTAATTATGTACCTTATTTAATATCTGATAAAAAATTAGTTAGGTAGATTGCACATTCGTTAAAAATGGTGGCGCCCTCTAGTAACGTCAAGATGATACATTATTATGAGCAAAGCGCAGAGTCGCATGCGCAGAGCGTTAATGTACATTCAACGAAGAAATTTCATAGTAGTACCGAAAGGTGGCGCTGGCATCACATATAGTGAATAATTTAGTATTTTATAAATAAATTAAAACATTATTTATTGGGAACCATATTTTTTATATCATTAATGCCGACCAGTAATATTGCTCGAGCAATCTCTCTATGTGCAAGCATTATCTTAGTGATATCATTGATGTTCGTGACTCGTCGTTGGCTGTGCATACGGTGGTCTTATCCGAGCTTACTTAAATTTATTCATATGCTAGATAATAATAGTCTGGTTTGTTTCTCTGCCTGACCATGTTTAGCGAGCAATGAGAATTTGATGGCAATCAGCTGGTCGCTGGTCACGCTTCCATTGTTCCACGTCTCGCCGAAATTGGTCGGCAGCGAACAATGTACCAACACCGTTATAACAACGTGACGTTAGAAACTGTCAATATGTTACTAGGAACTGGGTAATTGGTTATGAAAATGCTTTACATAGGTACATTCCCGCTCTGAGTGGAGCGAAAGGGTGTGTCCGATTTTTACTAGTTAAACCCACCAGTGATCCGTCACTTGCCCTTTGCATTCTAGGACCACAGTGAGTGACACCTTCGAAAAATACCACAAATGCGGTTAGAAGGTCGAAAGCTATTTTTTTCAACTTATATGCCGCGTATCGTAATTCGATTGAATTTTAGCAATTCATTTAAATTGCTTTTGATTACGTAGTAGGTCTAATCGAAACGGGGCGGGGGGTCGATGTCAACACGCAGAGGTCTCTCAGACACTTTTCAACAATTCGATGATTCCCGTCAAATATACCTAATACCAGATTTATTCATTTTTCACTTTCCGTGGCAAGCGGTCTACAATATTCCTCTCTATGTACATCACAAACCAACCCACAATTGAATACTTCTGGATCCCTGAAATCGATACTAACTGCTGTGGCATAAAGTCAACTGTAAAGTTCTACAACTTTCGTGAATACAGAAATTGCTTTTGGCAGAAGTGCATAACGGACCAACGTTCGAAGTTTCGTTGTTTTTGTTGTGAAATCTCTTGTTGTTTGTTCTTGTCACAAACTGGTACGCCATTGAACAAGACTGCATTGAGACGCTTCAAGCATAACAAACAGATACTAACTATTCCTCGTATTTTCTGACCTTTTTGTTTTGTTTTACTTCAATGTGGAGATACAATTTGCCGTTTAATCTGCCTCCGCGCCTGTTGTAGCGTCGTTTGGACCCGAACTTTGTAATTACAGGCCTCCCTTCGGTGTGTCTGCTAAAGCTAAAATTATACATTAATTACAATATAATGTGCACATTTATTAGTTTCTTCAATTACGTTACATTTAACGAGTCGTTCTCGGTCGGTGTCGACTCTTGCTGAATAATGCCTGAATGCTGAAAGCAAAACAATGAAATGTAATTATCTGGAATGTTTAATTGTCTGTATTTAAAGAGTTGTTTGCTCTTTACCACGTTATTATGTAGGTAGAATGTTATTTACAAAGCTTTCTGTCTACAATTTGGGCCGACGCGACGTTGTTTTATCATTAGGTATTCTAGATTAAATCTCGCAAAACAAAAAAACTACCCACTGAAACTTGTTTTACTACGAGTAAAGATAAACACTATGGAAATGAGGTATAATTTGCAATTTTCTCGTGCAGCTACACAAACTACAAACACGAACATACTGGAAAAAACTTTAAATTTTTACAGTTAAACGGTTTCAACTTCAGAAAACTTAAATAGCCTTATTTTCATCCAGTACATATAGGTAATTTTGCTGAAATTCTAGTAAATATAGTTTTTACCTGCTACAGGTGACCTGTCCCCTTTCAGAACAATGAAAAATGCATCTACTTCTCTTCGTGGTTCTAAGCCCGTCGTAACTTCAAACAGTGTTTATTAATAAGGGCTCTATCTAGTCTCCATCTAATAAATAAAGTACCAAACTGTATAAACAAGCTACAGGCACCTGGGAAGGTATGCCACGACACTGGGTGAAGCTAAGCCTCGAGGCATCTGTGCTCCGTGAATAGCAGAACTGTGATTATATCTTTACTTTGTCTCCCACGAGACAGGCAGCGTTATCTAAAGGCTACAGCGTCAGGCTGGGAAAATCGGCTCAGCATGATTTAAATGACTTAAATATTAACTAAGAGTATTTATAACCTAACTACGTATATATAGCCTTATCAGGAAGAACATCGTTACTGACAGTGTACGCATTTCGTGTAAAAGGTTTTCTCTTCCATCATCATCCTTTCAGCCAAAAGACGACCACCGCTGGACATAGGCTTCCTTCAAGTGTCGCAACAATGAACAGTCCTATGCGTCTTGCATCCATCGGATTCCAGTGCACTCGTATCCCATGACCCAAGTGTTTCGACCCCAAGTGATTCAATACTGTAATTACCGATAGCGTTACTGTATTTGCGCCGCTTTAGGGCCTCAGCAGCCGTAGCGGCAGCGCCGGCACAGACTACTTTATCTATTATTTATTTACCGGCAAGGTGACGATACAGGTTTCGTCTCATTCCAGAAGACCACCCTCCTTCATCGGCACCAACGTCATACCATATGATCTCTTCACGTCCCAAACCGTTATGTTCTAAACCACAGGGCGGATAGTGACAAGTGTTTGACGAATAATATCGCTGATGCTGGCGGCGTACTAAACTATGCGGCTTCCCTCTTGCAGCAGGGCATACCATGGTACCCAAGGCTGTTGACAGCTTCACCACCGCAGCAATTATTTAAATATGTAAATATGTTGTTGTTGTGTTGATTGTCAGTGCCTGTAATGTGCTTGAATTTCGAACCCTAGTTGGAAGTAAATTACAGAGTTTTACGTTTTGGATGTCTTAAACCTGAGGTATTGATTTGAGCCAGATCAATTGACATGAGGCTTCCAGCACTTATGTTCTGCTATACCGATAGGAACATATAAACGATTTATATAGTTATATGTAAAGTGTTCCACAATCATGAAATATTTGTACAGCTACCGTCCAAGGTGATCAATAAAGTAAGGTATAGACATTACTCGTACATACAATGATATAAGCATGAATATACAGTATTTTCTTTCTAACGTAATTGAAGAAAAAGAAAGAACCTTCCCAACCAACTGTATTAAATGCTAATCGCACTGTACAAGCTGTACGAAGCAACTGTGGAAACTTTAGCTGTAAGATATCGTGGCGCTGGCACGCGCGCCGCGATACTACTGTAATTTTTTTCAGTTTTAATTACAATTGTACCGAGTCTGAATAAAGGTTTGTTAGGCCTGTATAGAGAAAATGAACCTGCTAGCCTGAAGTAGTTGCTAAAGGAACGCAATCTTCATCTTTGACAGCCATATGTTACACTCTGCCATGACTCCTTCTTGACGTACCATGTGTTTCTGCTCTGCCGAGTCATGCTCAGTTTTTACCCATGGTAATTTGCAGGTCGTCTACATCGGTCTGTTTGTCTTCCAAAACGTCCATCCAGTTAAAACTGCTTTAACCGCTTGCCACCGTAACATTCATCTTGCTCAGTGTCAGTCATCATCAGTCACACAATTTGTCTTGTTTTGACATGACAGAAACTTTCCAGGGGGTGGGCCATATACTTAAAAGGGTAAAAGCAGATCCTTTGTGTATTTTTCCCTCAAATGTGTCGAGTTTATGTCACACACATGTCGTGAACATATAAAAAATGAATAAAACATCCCGGAAAAATCCCTAACCAAACCGACATTTCGGTCGATGTAAATACTTAGATAAAAACGTTTTCTTTGATAGACGGCTTTTGTATAACTATACAACAAAAATAGGAATAAGTGCCAATATGACTGTCTTAAATTACTTAATAAAAGTACATAAAAAGTTCGTGATCGTGAGCACTCTTTTCTGATGATTACCCAAGTACATGTTTAAATCAAAATCATATCAGAGTTAGATTATTGGTCATCCAATACTTAATAGAAAATAGAGCTGCTGAATAACATGGACTTGGGTAACCAGTAGCTGTACAAAGTCAATTTTTTAGCATTCCTTCTCTGTTTATATTATGCTCAAGAAGGCCGTAACCAAGATTAAAAAACACGGTGTACATAGCATTATGGAGATCATATTAAAGTATTCGTATTTTACAGAATTCACATTTTGCTGAACGTAGGTCGTAGGTATTGCCAACTTTGTGGAAACAGTACAATGTGTATTTTCAGTGTTGTTGTGAAGTCGGGCGTTTTCTCGTGGTACATATTGTAAATCTGCAATGCTAATGAATCGTGCCCGTGTACCGGTATCAATAGTTATTTATATATCCACCGGCACAATGTTGTGTTAAACCTTGAAATTGAATGAAGTTTCCTTATACTTTAAGGTTTTATATAAAACTTGTTTATAGATCCTTATAGGATGTTGTTGTGAAGGTTAAGATGTTTGACGAAATTAATGTCAAGTTTAAGTGTTGAGTCGTATTTTAGGAAAAAATTGAGTGGAGTACAAACGTGTATATACTTGCTTCGAATATAAATCATTAGTTTTATAGATCTGTTTGAAATTGGTCATTCGCTTTTGAAGTATATACTGTGAAAAGTTATAATATAGAATAATACATATTACAGAAATTATGAACTGACATAAAAAGTTAGTACCTTCTTCGTTAAAAAAGACTTCAGTAGTCAGAATAGTGCCTGCACCAGTTTTTTATGCTCGTTTAACCACATCTACAGTTACTATAAAATATGAAATTATAACAGCCACCTATAAAATGAATCTCAGTAGCAATAAAATTTGTATTCAAATAGCATCCGACATAACCTGCCATTAGCAATATCAATACGTAAAGAAATTGTCGAACATTCCGTACTGCTATTACCGAAACACAGAGATCACTTGAAAACCCGTTACCTGTGCTTTTTAAATGTAAATTGAATCGTAAAATGCTCGTAAATTTTACTGCATAACGTAGGAGTCTACAGTTTACACGCGAACGGAATCTTGGACACAAGATACATACGTCCGAGGAAATTGTATTGTGACAATAGGCACCACATAAAGTAAGATTTAATGTTACGTATTGTTGTTAGTAAAAAACGTCCATTGGCGTCGGTACTGGTTATAAATATTACCTGAAACGCTTAGGAAATTACTGAAATAAGTGACAGAGACGCCGATCCGCTGTGCGGTGCGCCCGTATCAGGCACGATCAGCAATAACCGTTTCATTTTACACCCGTGTCGATGTCGCCAGTTGTCCGAGGGTTCCACAGTTCCACACTCACAGGAACATTGATTCCATGTGCGATACATTTTAATGACACTCGAGTTATCAAAGAAGTATTCGTAATTTATGGTATTGGGATTTTGGAAACTGCTGATTTTTATTTTATATCGTTGATGTCTTTTAAATTGCAGAACTTAATAAAAATATATATAAAAAGAGAACCTGTTATGCTTTCTGTAATTTTATTACCACGGGATTTTCTGCGGATTAGGCATATTATGTTGTTATTGTACAAAGGCTCGATTCGTTAATTTACAGCTCAATTCAAATAATTTATAGCGAACTAGCTAAATACCGATTCGTGGTATCGTAATTAAGAATATCGTTCACCCTTGTTTAAAACGTTTTAACATTTTAATTAACAGTGTGCCTGGCGCAGTTTTCTTCGAGATAATCAAACTTTACAGCACGATCACGAAGGCGGCACAAATACATTTTTTAAATAAGTTTGTTAATTAAGTGTATTTTTAGCACCAATGGGTGTAAAGTAGTTAATTGCTGCGAATTTGGTCATGATAAAATATATAAGACCCCACTTTCTTTGATCAACAAACGATCTCTCCAAGTAATTTGCTAAATAAAAATTACCTCTCTAAAAACAAGAGTGTTACTCATTTAGATAAGGATAAATGTTTCTTTCTTTCTGTTTTCTTAAAAGGTTTCTTTATATTCAAGTACAAAGAGCTTACATTTTTCTTTTATACTCTTATTGGAATATATTATTTATTTTTTTGACTGTATTTATGGCACAAACAAAAAGGTGTTCATATTTCAGAAGACGTTGGGGTACAAGGGTGCCATTGTGTGGTGTGCCGTTAGCTTAGCGCTCGGTGTCAACGTTCTGCGCGTGACAAGTGACGTCACCTCGTCAGCGCTCATTGAAGCACTTGTGCAAACAAACTTGTTTTACGTACACCTAATATTTCATGCTCCACAATCGCCAGCAGTCCATCGACGACGGTTTGTGGGACGACATTTGATGAAAGATATGGTCACTCTGATTAATTGAGTCCTTCCGCTATTAATCACAATTTTGATTTGACTTAAATACTTACATTTGTAATCGATTTTTTGCGTCTTCGCATTTTCGAGACATTCGCGTCTCGAAAATGCGAAGACGCAAAATTCTTATAAATAAAGTAGTAGAAAAAATGCTACAAATATTTTTACCGCATCATGATCGTATTGTTGCGAGAGACGCACCTATCTGTAGGGGCCTTAATTTTTGTAATGAATACAATAAAGTTAGGACACGTGTGACGGGATCTTTTGCACGGCGATGTGTTGAGAGGAGCGAGTGAAATGCGTGGTGCGCAGGCGCAGCATGCAAATTGCCAGTGTTGGCTGCTTACATTGCTTACTCACATTACTGGGAAAACTTGAGCTTGGACGCTCCATTAAGAGTGTTGTTATCGTTATCTACATATGTACATACTCTTTGTCTTTTATATTCTCCCGTATCTAAATGAGTCCTTATGCGAAAAATTGTTTCATGACATGGTAAAGATTGAAACCAATGAAATTTTGCGATGATTTAGCACTTCTTAACGTCATATAAAACAATCAGCAGATACAACGCCGGTCCGTCGCGTCGCCAGTTCCTAGTGTTTTAGTGGCGAAGAAGTAGAGTAACCTGCCTAACAACATGAATATTCTCTTCGTATTTGACGTTTACATAATTTGGAAATCATAATGACAACGAATTAGGTCTAGCTGATCTATAAGTTATCGTTATCAATTTAACTTAGAATTGCGACCACAGCTTTAAGCTCGCTTGCACCTTGTAAATCAAATCATGAGTTACGATCGACAACTATTGATAATGGTAAGAAAGCAGTGTGAATGACAGTGTGTTGGTGCGGGTGTGCGAAATACAGGATATAATCTCCACAATGGGGAGGTAGAGGTGGCGTGGATGGAAGCTGGTGGTTGTGGGGCCGCGGGCGCGGCGCGGGCGAGTCAGGTGCAACGCACGCGGCCACGAGCGCGCGCGCCGACACGACCAGTGCCACCGCGCGCGCCGACTGGCCCACGCGCACGCCAAATCTGCGTTTCGCGATACACATTCGCACAAATGCAAACAGCATCCCATTTTCAAACAAAATCCTTTTATAGTCGCAAAGCTCGGTTGCTCTATAAATAACGCCTACTGGTGTGCCGATGTGCTCTAGCGAGTTCGCGAAATCTGTGCAAATGTTCCTATGTTATAAACTTGAGATATTGGACTATTTTAACATCTCTCAGCCGAATAAGGAGAGCTGAACGCTAGGCGTGCGTCTTGGGTGATTATATTTCCATAAATATTGAATCAATATTGTATAACAGTATACTTTGTAAAGTGCGCGTAAGCAAATGAGTAAACATTTCAAGATTAAGATTTTTGTATTTACGTAGCTTTCGTAATGGACATGTAGTAGTGGAGCTTTTAATCCATTTGTATAGAGGTACTAAAATGAGACTTTCTTACAAAGTAACCTTGAAATAGCTTGGGGTACCGACATATCCTTGTAACGTACTACGATAATGGTATCAACCAAAATGTACATATTCTATGTTATCTTTATGAGCAATTACAGCAACGAAATAAATATTGTTATCTTATGGATTCACGAAATCATTCAAAGAACAAGAGTAGTACAGCTTTATCTAGTTTGCAACAAAATAAAATACCTGAAGTATTCCTTAGTGTCTTCCAAATGACAACAGACTACTGAAATCGTATTCATGAGTATTAAATATGCAATCGCTGAATTCAATCGTTCAAGGTGAAAGCGATTTTTTGTTATCACTCGAAAATAATGGATATTGCCACGAATGACGATCGTATGCGATAACACTGTTGTGTTTCAGTTTTATCGATAAACTAACTTCTTGAGTCACGTAGCCATTGCTCCATCGCTAAACACACAAGTGACGTGTGCGACTGAGCTCTGAGCTCTGTTCGACTGATTAAAGCCCTATTAGTAAATATACCTAACCTATATTATAACCAAGCTGATTAAATATTATATTCTAAATTCCCAGAAGTGTATGTTGCCGGAGTAGTCGTGAGGTGCTCTACTTCGTACAAGAGCCGGTTTGAATGGTGTCAAGTGTTTATTAAGATGAAGTCGGCAGTTTAATCGGTCACTCGGAACAATGTGTGTGTCGAGCTTATTGTAGCTAACTGTGTACTAAACAGAAAGACTGGTAACCCCATAATAATTAAAAAGACCGTAACATTTCGATCCTGTGTGCGCAAAGTTTTATCAGTGAATTTAACGAACTGTTGGAAATTGCATGAAAATTGAAAATGTATAATTACAACGGCCGATCGGACTCCAGATTGGATTCCAGTAGTACTTCTACGTCATCGGGTAGTTCTGATCTACGGGTAAGTTTCACCCTATAAAGTTTCATTCTCCATTTGCTTATAATTTAAGAGTCACATTTGCAATTTCCTTGACGAATGGCGATTTCAAAGCATGTTTAATAGCAGCAGCATTGATTGTTCGTTGTGGCCGCGGTCTGCGGGTCAAAGATTGCATACAATGATAGGTTTGCGGGCAGCGGGCAACAGGCGTACGTTACCGGCTCGCCGCCGCCTGCGCAGCTTGACGACCTCAGCTCAATGCACTAACCAACCCATTGAATTGCTAGCTTGAAGAAATTTTAGAGCCCTTCACATATTCTCAGTTTTGTCCTTCTAGTCGTTACTTGACTGATCCAATTTAAATTAATCTACCTATCTGATTGGTATTTTTATCGTAAGTCGATGATAACAAGTAACGACCTTATAATGTAATTCATCATGTGTGTTGACATCGACGACTCTTATGTAAGGTGCATTACATCACAATCTTAAGTTCCTTCATGTTAATTCTATCCTGGTCCCGCTACCAGGGTGGTTTTTAGAAATCGTTTTCTTCCCTGTGCCATTGTGATTGATATTCGTTTTAATGGCTTCTAACATAATGTGTAAGCTTCTGCAGTACTTGTAGGTTAATGCATATTACATAAACGAACGTGTCATAGAGATTATATTGTATTTAATATAATACTCTCAACACCTTATTGGATACTATCATATTATGTACAAGATCTTAACTGCATCCAGTTAGAGTATCTTCCTCCTACCACTACGTCTCACCCACTTTAGTACTACTTATCTCAATCTCAACTATGTATTAAACGGTACAATTATGCACAAATAGGAAATTATGCTTGTGATAAACATTGCACACAGCGGGAATGCGCCGGCGCAGCTATGGTCCCGTGGTCGCGCCTGGGGCGGCGGCAGCGGGTCCACGGTGCAATACCAGCTAAACGCACATTATCTCTCTATTTACCGTTGCACTAATAATAGGGCTCAAGTAACAATTTCAAAACTATTAATTAATAGCTTTCAAAAGATCAAGCGTTTTGATAAAGTTGTAGTTACAACTGGCTCGTTATGGTAGAATTCGTTAAACAGCCTATTTGCCATGCCCATAACCATACGAGATTTTGTTGTTATTGCCTAATTTGGAGGGTAGGGTAATATTTATGAGACCGGTGTTTGTAATGTTGGCTAAAATAATAAATAACCATAATATGTTTTGACGTGAATATATATCTCCTGACCCCGCCGGAAGTAGGTACATCAATTTCAAACGATTAATTCTTGCTTGCCAAATCGGTTCACATCAATTGGCGTGTAATGTAATCGACATGTTTCGACTAAACTCCTATTTCCTTTAGCCTATTTAGTTGGCGAGTCACAGTCACAGTAGGCCACAGGCCTGACGCTGGCTTCAATTTCCAGGTTGAGTTTTCCTATTAATTTTCTTTTGTTTTTGCTTTATTTTATTGGTCGTTTTCTTGTATGAGGAGAGAGGCTTCAATTAGATAGATTGCAAAAAATATTGCCAATTAATAATAACATCCGTCAAATAGTTGCCTTTACCGACTAGCTGTATATGTGACAAGTACTTATTTAATGTTATACAAGTAAGTGCAGAACACATGTAATGCTCAAGTCGCAACTATGTAGTTAGTAGTTTCTTGCTTAGTCGCAGTGAGTGTTTCATATAACACCTTTTCCTATTTGCCTAGAATGTAGATTGACACCGCGTAGGAATGTCGTTACGGCGGTTTTACGTAATCGATCCCGGGAAAATCAGCGCGCGTTTTGACTCGTCACCGACTTTTCTGCGACTCGGTGCGACTCCAGCTGTGATCGATCGACGAACTACTGTGAAAAGTTTGAACTAATTTCGACATATAAATATTACTGTCTCTCTAGATCTCCGTAGATGATTGGCTAGACTAAGGACTACGTCAAAGGTAACTGCGACCTTATAACTCCTTGAGCGGTCATCAAACTGTTACGATCCCTTTTGCTATCGATCTTTCATTGTCATTAATTGATTAGCCTATTAAAAGCGGTAGTAGGCGAATTCGGGTAGATTTTGTTTGGGTTTACCCAAACCCAGTAAAATAATCTCCTTTAGGTTAACGAGTCGGAGTGTCTGTCAAACTATTGCTGACTAAAATTCAGCCGCGTTCCATTTTAGTTCCAGTTTTCCTTTGTGCTCCAGGGCCGCGGTGCCTCTGTCGAAGAATCCGACAGCTCTTGAATTCATACATTAATTGCAATCAAAATCAATGCAACAGCAAGCGATATGTACTATCTAATGATTGTAGCAGGACAATAAGGCGAATGTACCAGTTTGCATTCAGCTACTTCGTACACATTCAGTGTGTGTTAGCCATCAGAAATCTCATCATGCTATTGCTGCACAAAATTGACAAAAATACTTGTCATGATCCAGTCGTTAATAATATAATAATCCCATTTAAACTCGACACCTTTTTCTTGACAGTTAAAGCCTTTAAGCACTACCCACGCTTTTAAAGTTAATACCTTTTTAAAACTTTTCTTTATAAAGGAAAATCCATAACAAAACATAAGTGGTTCCAAAGCAAAATATGTTAATTTTAAAAGGTCCTTGTTCAATAAGGTCATCTTGAGTCTGACCCCGGCGACTTGAAAATTGTACCGTCTCGGACGATTCGGTTCCCAAATCCCAACATCGGATATTTCTTTGTAACTATCGGAACGAAGAGATCGGTGAGAGGGGGACGTCGGTTTTTTACTTCATACTTATTGACGTATGTAAAACCAGTCTATTTCTATATAATGCTGAATATGATTGATTGATCAATGGTTCGTGTTTGCAAAACTGTCTTGTTGTTTTATTTATTTATTAAAACTACGTGCAACATACAAAGGCGGTACATAAGGCGGTACGTTCTACCAGTTCAGCAAGGGTGAGATAACATGGCAGGTGTTGGAGTATAACAAAAACAAATCCATCCTACTTCAACACTGTGGTCTTTCTCTTTCTAACCAATAAATATTGTATTTAATTGTTCCAAGTCCCCTGTCACCACTTGACTGAAATCCCTGATTTGGTTACCGTTATAGTATCCCACTAGCATTGCTTAGGAGCACACGTCTCACGTATTATTACTGAACACACCTTCCAATATATAAAGAAAAGGATAATAAACAGTTATTATTGAAATCCTTAATACGGTCTTTACTTTGGCTATCCCAACCATAAACCCCAACAGGTTATGGGCCCAGACCGCTAAGCCAAAGTGTAAATAATATAAAGTGAAAACGAACGAACATTAATTGATAAAAACCTTTTGTGTATCAAATTGAGTGAAAGGGACATCAAACAATTTGATGGTGGAAAAGTGTGTGGAATTTCGAATTCAAAAATAGGTGACTTTGAAGTACTGAATGTTGTCGACGATGAAGTTCCAGTGGAAACAAGTGCTGAGTGAGTGAAGTAAAATGCAATTACTAAGATCACAATAATACTATCGGCTGGTTGTCGTCATAACGGAACATGGTGTGTAAACGGTAATTGCACATTTCAGTTGGCCTCCCACAAGCGGGTCTCACCAACTGAAATTTCAAGAGGCAAACGAATATCGTTCAAGACATTCAGTTTTGGAGTCTCAAGGCTATTATTTTCACAACTTATTACTTACACACTATCTCCAAAGTCAATGAAGAGGAATTTAGAATCCAAGAAATATTATTACGGGCAAGGAAGATTTAAAGAGTTGTTTGCGCCATTATAAACAAAGGAGCCAACAATAAAAAGGTATAGTTGGTTACTTCAAAACCAAACTATTCGAATACTTCTGGATTTGCTTTTATGGCGGTTTGTGATAAAGGAAGAAATGACAGGCAAAATGAAATTACTTCTATTTTGGATTCCTTTGATCATTTAAAAATCAAGAAAACCTGGCAGTAAACTTCACTGAGTACGAGAAGCCAAGAAATAATTTATTTGCGATATTAGCAAGTTTATATATGCAAGGAAGAAAAGGACTTACCAGGTGAACAGTAAAATTGGCGTACCAGGGCGTA
Source organism: Leucania comma (assembly GCA_958295575.1). NCBI lineage: Eukaryota > Metazoa > Arthropoda > Insecta > Lepidoptera > Noctuidae > Leucania > Leucania comma. The sequence goes on from OY282468.1 coordinate 14,870,014, forward strand.
TAGAACGTTTATTTCTGTATGTCGTCATAAGGAAAATGCAGCAACCGGGAATGACTATCGTTTTTTGGTTAATTACTCAAGCCCCAAGAGGACACCGGTAAGCGACGGGGTCAATATGTTCAATCAAAGAAATAAGCCGATAATAAAGGGTAAGTTTTTAAACAATCTCTTGAGCGCTATCTAGCTAGTGCTTGAAATGCTATAAGTAGAGAATATTTGTTACATAAAGTAATTATGAATTATATCATTGTGGCGGAATATGTATACAAATCAGAAAAGTGGAAATAAATGGAATGAAACTATTTTCTGATTACTGTAAAATAAATAATATATCTATGTACAATTAACAATAATGTACTAATATTATACCTAACGGTACATTAAGGGAAGTTTGATTAGTTTAAGATAAATAAGATTGTTTGTCATTTAACAAATTAAAAACAAAAGCTTAGAAACGAGCAGTCGTTTAATCTCAAGTGCACACAGATGTTTGCGATCCGAACAGTTTTTTGTTTGTTTCTCGCCTATTGAAGTACAAAAACTATGTTGTGATTTTAAGGACAACTGAGATGTTTCTGATAAGTTTCAAGATTATGTTGCAAAATGTGAACTTCATTTAGGTCTAAAATAAGAATAATTTACTTATGTTGTGATAATGAAAGCGAAATTTTATCCAAAAGAGTTCTGAGCTCGGAAAGGTATTGGTCATCCCTAAACAGTGCAACATACTCGGGCTGCAAATGACATTGCCGAATGTATGATGAACAATTATAGAGCGGGTCTAAATAAGACAAATCGTTCTGGAGTTAGATTGTTCTGGTGAGCACTGAGGTTAGATTATACACCTGATAAATTATGGCATAAATAAGCTTTAAAGTATTTGATTCAACTGTTTACTAAGTTAGTAAAAGTGTATAAACGAAATTTGACAAAGAGTCCGTCAAAGGGAATTTCGTTGATGATGAATCAAAGAGTCATAAGGTATGGGATGTGGTAAACAAAAAAGTTTGTGAGAGTCAGAGATGTGGAAATGGATGAGATTAATTTCTTATCAAATAGGCCAGTGAAACTTGAGCCTAAATATGTTATAGCTATTAATAGCATAACTGTTGGTAACTCTGACTTGGTACACCCGTTTAAAAGGAGGTGTGGATCTGATGAGAATCAATCCGATGTATATAAGTAAACAAACATGTTACAATACCTGACTTAATTGAACGTAAATCTGTTTTTGAAACAGTGGTGAGCTCAAGGTTGTCATATCACAATGAAAATAAGTTAACATTATTTTAAGACCGAGAAACATTACATAGTCAGAATACGATGATGACAGTATTTTAGATATTTATTTATTACTTATTGTGTGCTGGACCATATACAAAATTAAATGCTGGTATGACAAGCATTTATGGAAGAATGTTTTCTATAAGGTGATTGATTCATTATTGAAAATAAATATACCCGGAAATCTAGTTCTACAAAAACAGATAACAGATATATTAATTCGATTAAGTTGAATCTATTTTTTGTAAAAGAGTACAGTTAATAATTGTTTGAATTTTTGAAAAGTCTTGTAGTATAAAGTGAGTTTAGTGGCTCGTAATCATAGTTAGATATACTAAAGTGTTTTTAGTAAAACATTTGTATCAGTTATAAGAATCGCAAGTTTTAAATAAGCTTTTTGGGAATCAATGTAATTTCTTGGTTAACCATGTGATAACAGTTTAATTTTTATTGAGAACCGGGATGAAGAAATTTTGGTATATGTATATTACCAAGGGTATTCTGGCTGACAATTAATGGTTTATATATTAATGAAGTCATTATATAGATGCATGTAGTCTGCATACAATTGGTTCCAAATGTTTCTGTGAGCTTAGACAAAAAGGAGTTTCTAAACTCATGAGCGGACCAGTGCATTTAAGTTTTAATGCAGGTCATGAATAAAGTCTGGTTGTTACTCACTAACTGGGTTGTAAATGACAGTCGCTCAATGTCAAATATACTAGTATTTAACCGCATCTAGTCAGACTGGAAGCTAGGGAGATGATGATGCAAGAAGTCTGGTGCTTGGTTAAAGGCTATAGGTTTGCTCACTATTATAAGGTTTGTTATTTATTAAATTTGTGTACAATAAAGTATACATAAATAAATAAATAAGATACTTAAACATAACTGAGGAAATTTTGGTGTACTATAAGTGCACCTCTGCCTGACCTTTTGGGTAATAAAGGCGTGATCTTTATGTTATGTGATGAGGAAACAAGTTTTAGTCAATGTCTAAGTTATTGCATTTTAACACCTATGTTATGATTTATAATGTAGTAAGTAGTTTTTAATTCGTTTACTTATTATTTATAAAATATTTTCTATTAACCAAAAATAAACAGGTTAGAAAACAAAATTACTTTAGTTAAGGAAATTAAGATTAACCACAGTTCTTGAAAAGTTTAACTTGAGGGGCAATAAATCTGCCTATACATTATTTGAAAGTCAAATATATAGATTACAAATATCACAAAGAGTTCGTGTGAATTTACAAGAGCCCCTTGTAGAAATCTGATGAGGTGCTTGATGTTGAATCATGGAGTGCCTAATCTGCGCTTTCTGTTTACACATTGAGTCGATATGCAAACAAAAGCAACTATTTGTAATGGTTACACTTAAAGACTCTTTGTCGTAAATAAAATATTTAAAAGGAACTATAAATCTCAAGTTAACTTTCAAACAAATCAATTTTAAAATTTTATAAGTGGGTGTTTGTTGATTGTGACTGGATTGGTAATGAATAATATAAAATGTACTGTGGGTTACTTGATTAAATTATTTAAGTAACGTAGTACAATTTGCTAGCAAACAAAGTAGCAGTAAACGGTGGCAAGATAGTACACTATTGCAGAGTACATGGTTAAATGTTTAGAAGAAAGTTACTCTGTGGTTAAAGTCTTTAGTGACAACTGATGTATTGCCATTGCTATAGCAGATGTTTTAATTTATGATAATAATGTATGCAAAAGTATTGCAAGTAATCCTATCAGTCATGAACAAACACAGATATTAAGTATAAAAGTTTAAGTTAAGAAATATGTTACTGTAATATTTTGTTTCTACAAGATATTCAGACAGTTGGTATCCTGTATTAATTCTTTACGGTGTGTCATACCGAGATATGAATGACATTAAAAGTGACTTTGTAAATATGTAATGTGCATAAATTAGTATATGTTATTATATTACATTAATAATAAGAGCAAGCAAGTAAACGAATAAGATTCATAGTTTCATAAATTAATGAAATGATTGATTGGTCTGATTAGGTTTTAACTGGGTTTTCCCTAATCCTGTGCAACGAATGTTGGACCATGATGATAATGTATTCCCAGAAAGAAGGAAGGTGTGTGTTTTATTATTGTATAAAGATGTTTGTTATAGTATTGTGTAATAGATCGTGATTAAAGAGAAAGGGATTTATTTTTGAGGGGGGCGTGTTGGAGTATAACAAAAACAAATCCATCCTACTTCAACACTGTGGTCTTTCTCTTTCTAACCAATAAATATTGTATTTAATTGTTCCAAGTCTCCTGTCACCACTTGACTGAAATCCCTGATTTGGTTACCGTTATAGTATCCCACTAGCATTGCTTAGGAGCACACGTCTCACGTATTATTACTGAACACACCTTCCAATATATAAAGAAAAGGATAATAAACAGTTATTATTGAAATCCTTAATACGGTCTTTACTTTGGCTATCCCAACCATAAACCCCAACAGCAGGTGCACAAAGAAAAAGAAAAGATTATTAGGAAAATATGCTTATGAAAGTATGTATAATTATACAAAATAAATATATAATTAATTAAATAAATATATATTTTATTCTTTTAATGTTTCAATTTCGAATCACTTCGCATTCACGAATGGAACTTAATTCAATTCTCGGTTCTTTACTTGATTCATTCACAAAACGCGAATTTATAAAGCTTTTATCGTAAAATAAGATTCAATATTTCTTTTGAAATTGGCGACATGACGAAACCATCCCTCTTATAACCGAGTGAGAATCTCGTCAGCCTACTTACAGCTCAGTTATTAGGTTGTCGGCAGTTCGGCACGCGGCTGTATTGGGGTGAGGATCTAATACCACTTCCGGTAGGTCGGTCGATACTTTAAATGTCACCCAGTTTCCGGGTACATTGCCTTCTACCCGGAGAAGATTAAACGCGATGAGGACCGGTCTCTACGACACGGAGCCATGCTAATGTTATTAGAAATATTTATATCCATTAAAGTTGTGAAGAAAGTGCGGGAAATCGTTTTAATGCCATTGCGATTATTTTTTAATTTCCCTAACCTGGAAGGTTAATTAAATTAAGGAAATTAAAAAAAAATCGTTTAATCGAAATCAGAATTTTCTTATAAAGAGAGAACATACATAAAAAATCATAATATTTAAACATATAGCTGATATAGCCGAATATAATAACCTTTTTGAACTCGGTTAAGAATATCACTTTTTAGTACAAATATGAGCTTTTCATCAAATCATCGTGTTTAGTTTATTTTATTTTATTTTATTTATTGAGGGATAATAAACAGCTACAACATAAAGGTCATGCATAAAAAATAACATTAACTAGGAGGTAATGTTGCAGCCAACTGCATTATCCACAGATTAAACATAGTTGAAAATACATTGGTTGCCACTAGATGGACATTATTGTTCAATATAAAATACTACACACTATAAAATTTGCTCAACATAAAAATATTTGGTTGAACATATACGAAGTAAAAATACATAAGAAATAGGTTTTTGAGGTAAATTATTATACTGCATTCATTTCTGGCGATCACCATAGAGGGTATAGCATAACTTTCGACTTCCCCTGTCAGATGATGGAATTTCCAGATTGATGCTTATGAAGAGACGTAAGGTGGAAATATCGGTCTACGTTCAGCACAGAGCATTGCTTTATAGGCTACATAGTATTTGCTATTCTTCTTTTCTTTCTTTCTTTTAATAAAACGTTGCCCCATACCAGGAATTGATCCTGTTTCGTGTTCACAAACATTTAATACGCATACCGTCAGCTTACTACAAGAACTTATTAACTGACAATTACAAAACTGAAAAATACAAGACACTCCAACGACAACGACACCTGGAACAACTATCTATAGGTAATACAAATATTTGTTCCGTGTGAAAATCGAACCCATGACACGCAGTGCAGTAACCGATTGCTCAACCACTTTACCACTACGCTAAACGTGCCGTCAAATTGTGTCATTGTTGTTATGAAAAACATTCAAGTACTTATTTATCTACCTTTCAACAGAAATGAAAATCACTTCTATCAAGTCTTAAGTTTCATAGAAAGGTACTTATTCAATTTTGATTAGTGCATTGCTATATTGTTTGCGACTTCCTTATTCATTAATCTCTCAAAAGTTTTAACTGAGTGAGTGAGCTGTTAAACTAATCTGTTTTGTTTTTTCAGTTTAGGTACGCAAAAACACTTTGTTTAGTCCGTTGACTAGCCACAGTGCAACAAACATTTGCCATAAAAACCGTCCCGGTTCGTTCTCAAGCCGCATCTCCGTTACACGTGTAATACGTACGGACAACCTTTTTTCGATTCCATGTACTCATTCATGCCAAAAGAGTCTGGAACACTAACAATGCAAGGTCGTTTCGGTTATTTGCGCAATTTCGCGAGCCCCATCGTGAGAGGCAAGAGAATTTAATACTGAGGTGCATTCCTGAAAAAGTAATGCCTTGTGAGATACATATTTAACTCAAAAGCTCCTTTAACAAAGATGAAAGTCGGGAGAAAGAGATACGGGACATATTTGCGAGATAAGTTGGTGAGATCGGTGAGACAGGCGTACTTATTTATATCTGCCGCTATAGTTTACGGCCGTCTGTGGCATTCGTTGATTGTGTTAGTCTGTTTGCATGATTGCGGTGCCGTGTTTGTGTACGGTGAACCACGTTAAACAGCAAGATTGTTGGAGTTTTGTGAGACGAACTGTTTGTTTGATATTTTGTGACGGATGATAGTTTTCAAATAAGATTATGATTGAAAATCATAAGTATACGAGTATCTTGGAGCACAATAATATTTTGGATAACGCTGTGGGTTCTGTTCTGCTGCTGCTGCTGTTTACTCGACAATTACAAAATAGAGTAGACATTAAATGCTCAAATATCTGATACTAGTTTCGCTTAAAGGAAGTTTCTCCGTCCGTACAAACTTTGGACGCCCGTTTCATTCCCTTAGAGGGTGAATTTAGAAAAATCCTCTCCTATTGTTAAATTTCACAAAAGTGAAATTTTGTCCCAGTAGTTACGGCTGTGCGTTGATATGTCAGTAAGACAGTTTCTCCTTTTATACACCGTTAAATTTTGGTCGTTTTCATCTCGTGGAGGATCGATTCGGTACATGAAACACTATCGATTGATAAAGATAAAATTAAAAAATAAAGTACTTTTTTTCTAAAATTCGAATTAAAATACGCATGTATGAAATTAATTTCTTTAAGGAAACGAGTTAATGACCTTGTTAAGAGTTGTCGGTCGTTGAGTACTAAGTACCTGCAGTTCATTGGTCTCGTTCAGCTGACGTTTACTTAAAGAAATCAATTTCGTACATGCGTAAATTAATTCGAGTTTCAAATAAAGGTACTTTAATTTTTTATTTTATCTTTACAAATCGATAGTGTTTCATGTACCGAATCGACCCTCTGCGGGATTAAAAAGACCAAAATTTAACGGTGTATAGATTAGATCTATACTAAATTCAACTTGGCATTTCCTTAGATTGTGTTTTAGCTATTGGACTTGACTGCCAAAAGTGCCGAGTCATTTTAACCGACTTCGAAAGGCAGAGGTGGTCAATTTTTTTTTTAATATTTTGTGTATGTTTCCCGCTTTTTCGTAAACGCCTGGACTGATTTGGAAAATGCTTTTTTTTTTGTTTGAAAGTGTATGATGATCCCATGGCTCCATGATCGGAATCTGATGATGAGACCCTGGAGGAACAGAGGGAACAACTTTCAAATTTTATAGGCGCATTTGTAATGGTTATATTATTATACTACTTAAATGGTACATATAGGTTCCTTACTATAAAACTTGCACATTATTTAGGTTTGGTGAGATTTTACACTTTTTAGTAGTGGTACAAAAGAATACAAAAGTCCAAATACCAAAAAAAAAAAAACATTTACAAAAAAAGAACCGGCTTAAATATGTTTCTGGCTTTGTTTCTTCATTATTTACTTAGTAACTTTTAGTGTTTTTCTGTTGGTTTGAAATCGGTTGTATTTTATTGTAATAAGTTTTTTTACTAACACCATTTTCCTAGTAGATAAATTATCTCTTCAAGCTTTCGATGTAACAAAGTCAAGACTAAAAAGTTGTTTTAGAAAACATTAACTACAAGAAAGCGGAGCCATGTACTAAGTAAGTATAATGTAATCTGTAATAACAAGAGGCAGTTTAATTAGATTAAGTTCGGTTTAAGCGAGGCATTGCTTTCTCCGTGCTCATTAACTTTGCAAACAGAGGCCCTACCACAAGCTCTTAACGCGACCCATTTGACGACCTAAACTGAATAGTTAAAGGGCCATCCCTTTAAAGAAAGAAAGAGTGATCTCTTTTTAAAATAAAGAATGATATCTCCGCGCTCTTGGGCGGGGCGGGTGTTATGGTGTCAGACTTTTACTGACTAAAAACCCACTCCTGTTCCTTCGTTGCCTTTCATACCGGGTCCGAATACAATACAACAATACAAACCGACTCAGTAGTATTCTACTGAGTCATGGTATGTCGTCATGGTAAGGCTTCAGAGACCATACCAAGAACTCTTTACGCAATTTATTTGACAACCTAAACTGAATTGTTAAAGAGGTGGAGGTATATTGCTCCAACAACACTCTTTTTCGCTCGCATGCGCATCATGGTAAGGCCCCGTACTCAAATAGGTATACGTTCCTATTAGAATTAATGGTAAATATTCGTAAATAAAGCAAGAGTTTACAGATAAATGAATGGCTTTATGTTGAGAAATCAAAAGATCGTAACTTTAATACTTACCATCTCTACATTTCTTCATCACTGATTTTCTAGTAAGACCATATTTGTTAATACTTGTTAACTCTTAGGTTTAATTTAACTAGCTTCTGCCGATAGCCTCGCTCGCATGAAGGGAGAAATTTATCCCCAGGGAACATACTCCAGAGATAAGTATACATATATCTATTTAGTAGGTTTTTTGAATAAATATTCTAGGATCTATTTTATTCAGCCATTTAAGCGTGAAGAAAAACAAACATATACACATATACATATAAACTTTCGCCTTTATGATATTAGTGTATAGAGTGTATTTTCAGCAATTTAACTAAGTTTAACTGCTAACAGTTCGAAAGCTCTGCACTTTGAAACCAAATAGAATATGTCAGTTTCTAGTTAGCAATTTAAATACAGTACGGCCGACGGATCTTGGCACGTCTGAAGTTAGGCTCTGCGAACTTTAGCGCTTGTGCACTCGTAAAAAAATAAATGGTTTAAAAAAATAAATGCCAATAGCAGTTGTTATTGCTGTTAAAAACTGTTATTGGCATTTATTTTTATAAATCATTTGTTTGGCGCGCCTATTTTGAGCGCTAAAGTTCGCAGAGCCTAACTTCAGACGCGCCAAGATCCGTCGGCCGTACTGTATCTAATTCTTAGCTTATAGACTTATAGCTAACGTTTCGCCTCGTCGTTCATACCGCGTACGTCGAAGGAAAATCTTAATAAACTAGTGCGACTCACCATCAACGATTGCATCACTGCTTACCATCAGGTGGGATTGCGTTCAAACACTAGTTTATAACAAATAAAAAAACATAAAAATAACGAAAGTAAGTTCCGTTCAATCAATTTTACCGTCGATACTTATCACATTTATCTCTGAAGTGTCCACGTCGCTTTATATAGCTAGATTTCGTGTCGTAATTATAACTGTGGTACTTAATGGCATGCGCTGAATGACCCGGAACTACCAGTCAATCACACTGACCGTATGAATTCCGACCAAACCCGTGCGAAATGAATATAGGTACATAAGTGGTCGGCGACTAGTATAGCTTGAGCGATCGTGACAGCGCCACTTGAAATTACAAACGTTTATTAATGTGTCAAAGAGCACATTAAAATGTTTAGTTCCTTTTTCAACCGTGTGCCTAGATATACTGGTCATTTTATTATAGGTTCGAATTTCGAATAGTTTGAATTAACCATAGCATGCCGTTTGTGTCCGTTTGCTAATCGTCTTATGACGAGCACATTTTTTGCTCGCCATTAGGTTTAAACCGTGATTCGGCTAAAATGAAAAAAAAATGTTATAATCGATTTCTTGTTAGCAGTCATTGTAAAGCCTGTTAAGGTGCGGGTTTAGAATAGTATTTTTAACTTTCTTATTTACGAACAGGTTCTATTTTAATTTTTTAAATGTTGCAGCCTACTTAACTAGTAGGACCATAAATTAAAAAAAAAACTTATAACTTTGTAAAAAAATATAAAATAATTGATTGATTGTTTTTTTTTTTTCTTAAAATAATTGATTGTTTGATAAACTCTTTATTGTAACAACATAAAATAATACAGTACCTAAGTTATAGGGGAGGTCATATCGCTAGAAGCGATTTTTTACAAACAACCTTTTGGATGGATTTGACAGAGAAGGTGAAAAGATAGGCAGGAAGTTCGTGGTCTACTACTTACATATATACAATAAATAACTAATAAATGCACATAAAATACATTTATTTTACATATATAATTATTATTTTATTTCTAGATAATAATTTTGTACCTGTGATAGAAAATCTAAACAATATTAGCCACTAGCTGTGCCCGCAACTTCGTTCGCGTGAACGACGAAACTTATCAATGAGATTTTTGTGTAAAGTGCTATTTGTTTAGAACGTTATCTATAGAGCATACCGGTATTAATACTTCTGCCCCGGCGCGGGCCCTTTGTGGCTATTTACAATAGAAACGGGTGACGTAACCTACGACAAACTTATTATTTGCGGTTGGTATAGTAATCGGGTTTAGGGATCTAACCGCAAAATTAAGTTTGTTTTTTGTTGTATATACTTTTCCGGAATAAAAAGTACCCAGTGTGGTGCCCAGGATATTAAAGAATAATTATACCAAGTTTCATCGTAATCGAACCGGTAGTTTTTGAGTGATGCCTGAACAAACAGACAGACAGACAAATTTTTTTTTAATCACATTTTTGGGTTCGGTTTCGGTCTAGTAACACACCCTGCCATTTTTATTTTTTATATTTTCAATGTACAGAATTTCTACTTCTATAGATTTATTATAAGTATAGATAATACAGATCTCTAAGCTTTCTGGTTACGAGTCTATCGCTCTATGTGCACTAGCTTTTGACGTTTCATAAGTGCCCACGTTGGCCTATTTGAAATAAAATCGATTTTGATTTTATGCACTGTGTCCACTGGTAAGTGGTCCACTGACTAGATCGTAAAGATTTTTTCAACGATTTAAAATTTTTGTGACGTTATAACAGGCCATGTCCTCTTCTTCTTTCAACCCTCCATTTTTTGCACTTTTCACTAGCCTCATTCCAAAAGAAAAACATTGTTTTTATGTATGTAAATGTAACCAAAATGACCAGACCAGATAATTTCATTTACGCTCATCACTCAACTCTAGGTAGGCACTACGTACACTCTACTTGCAATAATTTTCTTTGGGAATACTGTAGCGACATCTATGACGCTACATAGGAACTAAAATTCAAAATTCTGCATCGTGGTATTTCCCTGCGCAATTAGGACACAAACAATAGCCCGAAATGAACTGTCGACTGGTTCCCGGATCACACGTAACATCATCGTTTGGTCGGAGGATCCTCCCTTTTCCCGGTTTGTGGGACTTTACACTCCGTTTCACATACTTACCTCTAAAATAAAATAAAAAATATGCCAAAGTCAGTGTTTATGAGACGTTTCTCCGCATACCATGTCCCATCTTTCATCTTGCGTCACATACGATGTGTTCACGTAAAGATGGCATGGCAGCGTCAGCAAACGGAATTACCGTGGCCAAATATTAGGCCAGACAAGGATTTTAATTTATGTACTACTTTTGCCATTGACACGCTAAGAAGGAGAACGTTCCTAATTAATCAAATTTTTCTTTTAAGTTTATAATCGTCGGTTTTATGCGAATCACGACTGGAAAATAGACGTTACCGGAAAATAATCATGACATGATAATTTAACCTAATATTAAGTTCATGCTAATGCGAAAATAATTCCAACACAGTTATGTAATCACTCAAAGATGTTAAACTAGAGTATGGAGATTATTATACTTATGTAGCAAGGTAATCTACTCTACTCACTTTGATGAGGTTCATGAAGCATTAGGCGATGCAACAGAGCGGCACAAATGCGACCAAATAGTGTAACAACGTAAATGACAATGGAATTACATACTATTTCGTAAAAGTAGGTATGCTTACAATTCCCATGACTAAAGTTTACGGCTCTCATAATGTAGAATTGCATAGATTGTGGGCGTAATGACCCGAAGAAAGAGATCAGCTCAATTCGAGTAGGACGATGTTTCACGTCAGATATTCTTTATTGTCTTGAGATTCTTGATATCGAATGACAAGGTACGGTATTTCGTTATTTTATTTTCGCCCAAATATTTCGTAAATCCCTTCAGAATTAATCGCATATCAAGTGGACGTATGAAAGTTGTGCTCAGTTTGTGTTCCGTTACGAGTTACGCCTTAATTTGTAGAGACAGTCGATGTCATCTCATCGGATTGAGACGTCCACGTGTCGGTCAGCGCACGCAAACAACTTAAACACTTATTTAATCTCAAACATTTCGCTTTAAATTGTGCCTTAAATTATACTTAACGTCACTGCTCACCTTATAAGGAAGACTTTAACGTAATTTGAAGTGTTGCGACAGAAATACGAAGCAATTGAAAACATACCATAAAAATGAAAAATTATGTAAACTGCTGGTTACGAAACGGGAAAACGGGTTTCATTCTTGAAAAAACATGATTTCTGCTGAAAAGTATTCATAATGAAAGAAATTAGATTGCCAGCATCCATAAAGTTAATTAATTTCTTTTTCGTATTTATCAAACCTGTTGATGAAGGTACAACGTTTCGACAGCCAAAAAACAATATTTTCAAGTAAATTCACAAACATGTTTCGAAATTGGTTTGTCAGAAGAGCGCGCGAGTGGCGGCCGTACCCCTGAGACAGGACCACCGAGCCTCGTAATTAATAACAGCGTGCTTACAAATTGCGGCTTTACTGACACTCGCTGGTAATAGGACACCCTTGCACGTTGCACGCTGCCCACCACTGAACACTCAAAATTATAGCCTGCTATTAATACCGATTGCGTGACTGATGTTATTTTGTTTTTGGTTATACATTTCCAAAAAACTTTTCTCTTTATTTTATGTTGTTCAAAATGTTCTCGATCTCTGAATGCTTTTGCATACCGAAGTTATCTTGTATCTGACAAATGTGCAGTAAAATTTGCTGGACGAACTGATGTTGGTAGGTAGGTATACGTTACATAAAGTCACATCAAAGGCTCTGGTTCCCTTTCCCTTTACAAACCGCAGTCTTATTGATGGGAAACTCTTTGATTCGTCATTCGTCGATAGGCGTCTAATTTTGAATGGCGATGCGTAACCACAGAACATCTGAGAACTTCAAATGAAAATAAACTGTATTAGAACATTTATAGCTTCGCCATTTCCTGATCGACCTCATAAACATAGGTAAGTGAGGTTCTGGAGTCGATCAAGCAACACAATCCGGGTCGAACGTCTCCTCTGGGACGGGGAGTGCTATAAGGTTTATTTTTACGGCAATGCGGCATGTGAAGTGGTTAACATACGGCATAGGAAGTGCATCTTGCACGTTGCCAGTTTATTATGTTCTTTGTCAGAACGGAGATGTTCAGCCAGATAAATTTCGACTTTATCGACTTACACCTCTATACACTTTCATAACAATTGTGCCCTAATTATATCGATATAAAACACCTTTCAATAGGTTTTCCTGCGCACCAGCTTTTTTAACGAATCTTTTCATATGGTTGGATAGATATTTAATTGTACCTATGTTATAGTACAACATGGTTTGTTAATTTCACACGAAAGAGCGTAGAACAATGCCGGGTGATGAATGCGGACGTCAGTTGAAAGAGAATCTCATTAGTTACCTGAGTGAAAAATGCCCGTGAAGGTGACCGATGGCCTGATATAAGTTACGCAGAGCTGTGTCCTCCTTCCTCGTTATTTACCGCATATGTGATGAATTTCCTAAGCTAATGGAAAGTAATGGCGGTGGGCTCGCCGGCCGACCCTGGCGCGAGGAAATTAACCTTATCGTAACTAGAGAAAGGGTCAACAGCTATTTAAAGTCCGGAAGCGTTCGTATTGAGAATAAAGTGGGCCGTTTACTTTAAAAGCTGAGATTAAATTTATAAAAAATACTTCTGTGTCGTGAGTGCTTTTACAAATAAGTATGTAAACGCACATTCACAAGACACCAAGACCCGGAGCAGACGTGCAGGCCATACAAACAAATTTATTTTTGCGGCAGTAGTATGCTCTTGTTGTAACATATAATAAATATCTATGTAGTTACGTAACGGTAATAAACAAGTGAAATAACTGTAAATTCTGAGAATTAATTAATAAGTTATCGTATGAAAGAGTAATAAAAGTCTACGACCACTTATCGTTCTATTGTTTTCTAAAGATAAAACCAGTAACTTTTATGGGTAGGGAGGACCTACCTACTATTTGAACAGATAAATAGATCACGTCCGAATTTTTGTGACCTACTTATATAAGTTTATAATGTAACGTACAGATACTACGAAAAAAAACTTCAATGTAAAACACTAAAAAAAGTGCAATATAACTTTAATTTCGGTAATCAGTCTTTCTATAATAGTTTCTCTTCGTTATTTGACACCGACTTCCGAAATTAAAGTTATATTGCACTATAAGTATCTAGTGTTATTTTTGAACAGTAGAGATAGTGAAATTTTAATAGTCAAAATCAGATCACAATTGACCGAGATATCGGTGAACATAAAAAAAACATACACCTCCTCCTTTTTGAAGTCGGTTAATAAATGATGCTTCATTGATCGAGTATTGGGGTCAAATTCATTTTAATGATGCATTTTACTTTTACGATGAAACAAACGACTTACCGGACATACAAGGGAGCAATTATGAAAAACGACACAAAATATTGGAGTTAATATTGCAGATATGGAGTTGTCGGCTTCTTTTGAGGTCTTCGCAGTTATCGCTTCTTCATGCTTTGGACAAAGAATGCGTCAACACTTTCGAAGATGAGTTTTATAATTGCGTCGGCGGCATGCAGTCGACAAGATTGTGTTGTCAACTTGGCAGTGTTGGCACCCCTGTAATTTTGCGTGGACGCGTGGATTTCTCTGCCTACTTTATGAATTATTAAGTGTTACATGAAGGTTTCACCGTGCCATCCATCATTATATCATTAGCGTCCGGAGGCTTAAAACGTGTTTGTGTTTTCACGGAAAACAATTACAGAATTATTATGAATTCTCTTCCTACATTATAGACGCATAGTTGTTATAACTATCGGTTTGAATATTACACTGCGCATATTGTTATCTATATGTGTAAACACGTGAAAGTAGAAAATTGTCCGATAAAATTTCCTGTCCTATGCTATTCCAGGTCTACCCGTGTGCAAAATTTCATCTAAATCCGTTCAGCCTTTCGAGCGTGAAGATGTAACATACATACACACCCACACATAAAAACTTTCTCGTGTATAATATTAGATGGTATAAAACAGAATCGTTTCCCAATTCAGTCTATTTATCCGCTACCTCCTCTTAAACTGCACAACAGATTTTGATGCATTTTTTACCAATAGAAAGATCAATAAACAGGGAAGGTATAAACCTAAGAACGTCTCAAAATGGAAATGCTTTAGAAGCTTTTACCCTAGATATATTAAAGGTTTGATCGTAAAATAAAGTTTAATAGCTGAAATCATGTCGAATATAACGACTCTAGAGAGCTTATTGCCATTGCCAAGCACAAAGTAGGCCATTTACAGATTTTAGTAACGTTCCACGGTTATCAAGAGCTCCGAATAATATGATGTTCTCGGAATGTTCGTGGTGATAGGTGCCCTAGGCGATATTACTAAAGCTTTGATGAGGTCAAACTTTTTCTCTATTGAAATATTTTGATAGACAGGCATGAAAACATGCCTACTGAAAGGTTACTGAGTTCTGAACTAACAAATGGCATATCGAATCTAATTAGGAGGTACACATAGGTGATATGTATCAAGAAACTTTACGCTATATTTCCACAATGCACACGGCACAGTCCCGTGACCAATGCACTTCAATGCAGAGATATCGCCACACCAGACAATACCAGCAAATTACCCCCTCAGGGCAGCTTGATTCGCATGCACCTTCACACGAATACACGTAAATCCACTTTTACGTCCATTTATGAACTATTTACCACTTTCTCTTGATTTGAGTAATTGGATATTAGATAACATTTTCACTAACTCGTAAGTATCATTTGATTGTTCTCTAAAGCCAACTTTTCTTATCTCATTCCATTTAACGGTATTTTATTGGAGGGTGTTGTCCCGACTTTTCGCACCCGACTTGTTTTTATTCCTCCACCCTTATCGCGTAAATTAAGTTGCAAAAGTTCGATTCGAAAAAGGAAACATTGTAAATGGATCGGAACCCATTTTAATAAAGGTTGTTTGTTTTTTATCACTTTAAGAAGGCATCTTGTTGGCACGTTTTTTGTTTCGTAAAAAGGGATACCCTACAAGATATAACATGATAAAAAGGGTACAACAGGGCTTTCCTGTACCGTGTACCACGCAATTTTGTAACAGGCATTTCATTAGCAGTATTAAAAAAATGTTCGACCGAAGTAACCCATTAACCAGTAATCATGAATTCACATTCATAAGAAACGACAAGAAAACAAAATCGAGAAACATATTATTCAAAAAGAACACAAAGAAACGAATAAGTAAGAACTTGATACACCATCCGTATAAATAAAAACTGGGTACGGGAATCGAATCCAGCAGGTATAATAATTTATTACACTGCAGTGACACGTAACGTTTTGGCAAGGTGAGTCCGAGACCAAGTCGCGAATACGTAGCGTAGTGGCACAAGGTCGCTGCGCCCTGCGGCCCTGTCCCGGGCGCAGGCAGCTCTTTCTATCGCCTAGGAGTTATAACTACGACTGCGTACTTCAGATGGAATGCAGATCTCGTTCCGAACTCATTCGGCCTCGCCACAATGTCATGGTTTTTATTAACGTGACTTAACTTTCGGTTATACAAAATCAGGATATTTTTTGCGTTCCCAAATCACGTTCGCGGAAGTGATTAAGTACGATATTCTAAAATTGGCCATATCTTTCCGTATTGTTCTCTCCCAATTCCAAGGCACAATACAAATGAAATACGGAGTACGGCCATTCGTGATGGTCCGCGCGGAGTCTGTCCCTCGTGAACAATTGACCCACTTAATGTAGCTGAGAACTGTTTGTTTGTTTCAGGTGACCGGAGCCGTGGAGCTGAGCGACTCCGCCAATACTGCGCAGATATTGGCGCAAGTACAAAACTCTGTAAGTGCTAAAGTACCCACCTTGTAATAAGAAACTTTTTGATTTACTGCCCCTCCATAATGAACTGCGCATCTCCTTATCTGTAAACAGATTCCTTAATTTTAACAACGCTATTAACGTAAAAATATCTTATCAGCACTATTGAAATTTTATAACTGTAATGATATAAAAATCACATCGCGTGTGACGTTAAATGGACCCGTGTATGGTGCGTTTAACCGATAATTGCTGGAAACACGAAGTATAAATAAATTCACTATAATTATTTCGGGAGGCATCTTCAAAGAGTTCGATCATTAACTTTTGCATATTCAGCGCTGAATCGATATGAGCTGCGAGATATGGTTGATATAAGGGCCTCTTTGGAGCAGAAATTGCTGATATTACTTCCCATTATGATTATGAGACGTGAACAAGAAAGTGGCACGATTGACGTCGACAGCGCGGGTCAGAACGTGGCGCACGCCCGCGTCGCCATCGACTTCATTTTCACGCCATTTGGCAAATTTTCGTTATTGGGGATATGTGTAGCTGCTTCTATTTCTTTGTTAGAGGATATTGGGTTATTTTTACACGAACTGGAATAGCAAGAAATATAATCAATATTACTAGGAATAGTAGATATTAGTTCCGTTTGTGAAGGTCAGGACACCAACAATAACTAAATTATTTATGTATTTAGTCATCTAATGCTCTTGCCGACTCTTGCTGACGTAGATGTGATCATGAATGGAAGATAAAATAGTTTCTCATGGTTTCAGCTAAGTCCAGGAAGGATTTAGAGAGCGCTAATGACAAGTCAAACACTGACAGGTTCACGTGAGCGCTACATTCCGGACTCTACATTCCTTTTCCTGTTTGATTTTTGTACAAACACTAACGGACAGTAAAGCTACATTTTTTAGGATTAAGCATACATGAGGTCATGAGAACAGTTACATTTCAAATTAGGATGCCTTTGGATGAAATAGCGTGGACCGATAGGAATTCCATACAGCGTACGACTTTATTTGCAAGATCTATGCTAATTTATATGTATTTTATGTATGAGATAACAACTTTGCATACTAATGAGTGGATATAAGAATAAATGACGCAATATGTGGTGCTAATTATAAGTGCGCTGCAGAGTATTGTAATACGCTGAAGGAAGATGTTCGATTTAATCTATAACTTCTAACAAATCATTAAGGTAAATTAGCTATATTTCAGTTCTATGTTAAGTGGTCAAGGAAATAAGAATTTATGTCATATCGTTGTGCTCTTCTGTTAGGTTTTGTTCTTGATAATAAATAATGCCTTATGTTTTTAAAGATAATTGTTAAAATGAGTTAAAATTTTAAGGATTCTTGTTTTATATAAACAATAATGTTTTAAGTAATACCTAAGCTATATTATATAAGTTATTTATTTCTGCTGTTTGGAAATGTTAACCCTTGATCTAATATTGATCGTTAGAATGAATGGGGTAATAAGTGACTTAACGATTGGACCACGACTCTGGGATCACCTGATATCGTGGGCCAATGAGAGAGCGGAACGCACGGGGGTTTTTGGCTAAGAACTTGAGCGCGCAAGGGCATTCGTTCCCGGAGGGACGATTGGGAGAGTCGATAGGAATAGTAGCTTTGAGTACTGTAATAATTAAGTATCACATAGTTGTTTGTTCTTAATGTAATTAATAAAAGTAAGTGAACAGTTTGAGTTTGTCTTTATACAGTCCTCCCAATTGAAATAGTCTTCCCTTAAGAATTGTGACCGCTAAGGCAACGAGTTTTATACTTCAGAAGTGACAAGTGCACCCAAAACGTAAGTATGCGCCCAAATTTTATATTTTCTTTGTTTGATGTGATTATAATTACGGGTTTTGCCTTTAAATTAACCTGAGTCAGTCTTAAGATAAGTCATACAGTGTGTTAGTTAGGCACCAATAGGATTTAGTTTTTTTTAAATCTTGTTTTTGTAACTAATTTTATTGATACTATATTATATTTGAAATTACTGTTATTTATTTATTGTGCACACCTACCACAGTTTTGTCTTTTTAACCCAAAGGTTGACTGGAAGAGAATGCCTTGTTGCATTAAGTCCGCCTATGTACCACTATTGTACATGAAGATTAAATAAATAAATAAATCATTAGCACAGAGTAAGTAATAGTACAAGTCCATTAGTACCATAGTTGAAAGTTTTCTTGCTAAAAGCTGTAATTACATTTTGTTTAATATTTTTGTAAGACAGTATTTTAGCGAGTAATTACCCGTTAACACTATTCCGTGCTCTCACTATGGAAGACGTAATAGCTAGCAAACAATGGAACTCCATGTTAGAATTTCCGTTAGTAACCAAATCGCAAGCTTAAAATCGAATGATTGAGGTGGGTGTCAAGAAACCCTTCTAAACAAAGCTAAAAATATTCAACGATAGAGGTGTTTTGTATTTTTCGTTAGAGAACTTTTTAAGTTTTTACAATAAGGTTGATATTGGGTTATAACGGCGCTTACCTACCAAGAGCGTCACCCGACCCTTCCCACGATAAGTTCGACCGTGGCGAGCGAGGCACTTATGAGGCACTTGACGCCGCATACCGCATCTATCGCTTATTGGATTTAAGCGTTTACATTTGGGACACAGGTACCTATGTTCTATTTTTAGAATAGGACGAATTAAACTTCATTCTTTATTTAAGAAATACCAATCTTGATTCCGAAAATAAAGGCGACTTGCTCAGCACACATGCTCGACTTTTCAATTTTCCAATGGTATTAAAAGAAAGGATAAACAATTTCAGACCATCGGCAATTAGTAACTTCTTATTCACAACTTCATTATACGGCTCTCAAGTTTCTTTACCGTGAGTTTCAGACAATGCTACAGTCATCGGGTCAACGAAGGCTTGTGACTCCGGGTCACCGAGAGCTGCACTCCGCCACGAGGAGCCGGAGTCGGCTGCGAAGTCGAAGCCCCGTGCCAGACATCGAGCTGAGCCGAGAGCGGCTTCGGGTGCTGGAGAATGAAGTACGGCGTGAGCGCGACCGTGTACGCGCCGCCGAAGACCTGCACCTCGCAACACGTCGCAGCGACGAGCCGCGTGAGGACAACCGTCTCCGCAGCGCTTCCACGGCATCGACACGGCGCCGGGACGCCGAGCCACGTGCAGAGCAACGCGCGGAGCGCAGACTACAGAACGAAGTACGGCAGGAGTGCGACCGTGTACGCGCCAACGAAGATCTGCACCACGCATCGCGTCGTAGCGACGAGCCCCAAGCGAACAACCGTCCCCGCAGCATCTCCATGGCATCGATACGGCCGGGATGCTGAGCCACGTGCAGAGCAACGTGCGGAGCGCGGACCACGGCAGCACAACCGCGTGGAATGGATTGAAAGGTCACGTAGTCTTTCTTTTTCGAAAAGAGATTTGTTTAATATTATTAGGGACTTGAGAAGTGCTCTCACATCTCCACCTGTAAACCAAGACGCAGCCCAACCACTACAGAAAATTAACCACGAAAATATATTGTCGAACTTTGATCCCTCGTCCAAAAACCAGCGAATAGACGTGTGGTTAAGAAAAGTGAATGAGTGCGCTTCGGTATACGGTTGGGATGAAAGCACCACCGCTCATTTTGCAATGCAAAAGTTGCAAGGTCTGGCCAAGTCGTGGTACGAAAGTCTACATACCATCCTATTTACTTGGCAAGAATGGCAAGAGAAGTTACTAAGCGCGTTTCCGTGTGAACAGAATTACGGTCAGACCTTGGAAGATATGATTAGGAGAAAGAGCAGATATAACGAATCCATTGAGGTTTATTACTATGAAAAACTTAGTCTAGTGAATCAATGCGATATAGTAGGTACCCGCGCGGCAGAATGCAAATAAAACACTCAAATCAGGAGCTTTAGCACTGAGTTGTACCCAACCCGATCAGCTGTTACAGTATTTACTCAGCAATAGGGACTATAATCAATCTGGTCGGGACCGCTTTTACGCTAATAATAGAAATTTGGATAATCCTAAATTTTCCAAAACAGCGAGCAGTAGTTCTGGTAACCGACCAAGCCACACTAATGGATGTTACAATTGTGGGGAAATAGCGTAGACGTTGAAAAACTCTTCATTTTACAAAAAAAAAATGTGTGAGAATTCTTGCGAACATAGACCAAATGCAGAGCTGTAAACCTCATTTCATTAAATATAAAATGCTCACCCTAACAAGCATATACATTTTGGAAGTAAGCAAGTTTGTAAGAAAGCATGTGTCGTTATTCCCTTTAGCTAAGAATCAAAGGCAACAACGCTTCTTAAGAGTAAAAAAAATGAATTAGCAGTACCGAGCTCAAAACTAGCTATGTGTCACTCAGGACCTCTTGTAATGTGCATAAAAATTTACAATAAATTACCCAGTGAAATTAAAGACATAGAATTTGACAATAAATTTATAAACACACTTAAAATGCACTTAATACAAAAGTGTTATTATAGCCTTAATGAGTTTCTAAATTGAAATTACGCTAATATATTGATTACACTATTTGACGATATTATTTGAAAAATTGACATTCTAAAAAAAATTATCAATATTTGAAATTTGACGCAATGTAAAAATGTAGAAATGTAATAAAATGTTCAAAATAAATAAATTAATAATGAAATGATAGCATAGTAATTGATAATGTGATACTAATATTTAACTAAATAACTTTTACAATAATGCATGCAATACAAATTAAGATACATAAAATGTTGCGGTGCCCTAGCAGGGTTCATGTACGAAACTTATATTATATAACAAGACCTTGTAAACGACATGAATGCAAATAAATAAATAAATAAGATTGGCCACATCGCGGAAAAATGTTACAGATAATCAGATGATAGATTGACAAACGTTAGTGGTACAGCGCAGAAAACGATTTTATAAACGACAAAAAAACGCACATATAGGCAATTATCCTGGTTCTAAGTTCATAAAAGAGGTAAAAGTAAATAGTTGTTCGAGTAAGTAATGGTTAGAACTTTTATAGATTTTAGGAGTGACGTTACTCTGATTAGGGAAACTATTGCCAGCCAACTAGGAGTAACTCGCGATAATGTATCTACACTATTGAAAGGATTTGGCAACAACGTAGTCCAGTCGCTAGGAAATCTGACTCTTGACATGATTGTCTATGAGGTGGAGGCTAGAGCCGCTTGTTAAGTAGTGCCCAAATATCTAATAGAGGTCCCTGTGCTTATAGTACAATTATTCACAGAGCAATCTTACATAGCAGTCTACAAAGATAAAAGTAAATTGCAATTGTATAATATTAGGGATGAATTGCCTTGTCCCGAACTTGTTGTTAACAGTGATAGCTTATTGAGTTTTTGCTGCTAATACAATAGACATATGACCCTGCTGCTGAAATAGAATTACACACAAATACAATTAGGTTAGGAATCAGTGGAATTGTTCTTCAACGAAAGCAAGACTTCGAGAATTTTCATTCTGTATCATACTATAGTCGGCAGACTTCTCCGGAAGAAAAGAATTTCCACCATTATGAGTTAGAAACCCTAGCAATGGTTTGCTACCTTCATAAGTTTAGATTATATTAATTATGAAATGAGTTCAAAGTTATCACTGATTGCGGCTTTCTGTGTTCTACACTTTCAAAGCGGGACTCGATATCAAGGATAGCATGGTGGTGGCTGACATTACAGGAATTAGACTGTACTGTCGAATAAAGAGCTAGAACTAAAATGAGTCATGTTAGTGCATTGTCTCGAAATCTTGTCAGATCGTCAGAATCACTCGAAGATCAGTTTCCAGTAATAATGACAATTAGTAGTGAAGTTGGTTTCATACGCTACAGTTACGTGACTCCAAGCTACGTAGGATAACAGACGTTTAAAATAGTTAACTAGGTGAAAAATGCCTACAGTACATTAGTCAAAATTATGTCATTAGGTTACTTCGCTATTTGGATGGTGAGGTAGAGAAGATCAGATGGGTTGTACCAAAACTCGCGAGGATTTACTGCACCCTATCACTAATGTAGAGATTCCATTCCATACGCTTCATGTGGACCACCTTGGACCCTTTGTGAAGCCAAATAAAGGTTTGACTCACCTGTTTGTAGTTGTGGACGGTTTTACAACATTTTGCTTCCTAAGACCCGTTATAAACACGAACACCCAAAATGTAACTAGGATTCCAGAAGACATCTTTAGTACGTTTAGAAACCCTGAACGTCTCATGAGTGCTTGTGGTATTTGTTTTGCCTCGCATACATACAAGCGATTTGGCCTAAACAAAGGCATAAAACATGTTTTAAATGCGGTAGCCAGCTCCAAGTCGAGCGGCACAATCCCACCATTCTCGATTCATTGAGAGCGTTAAGCATTCGATAGATAGATAGATGTATTCTTTATTGTACACCAAAAATAAAATTACATAAAGAACTTAAAATTAATAGGGTTTAATACAATAATAAAGACTGGTTTCAGTAAAAGACGGAAACAGCAAAAAACTTATGCCTTCCTTTGTAGGACCGTAACGTGTTAGCAAATTTCTAGATATGGACTGTTACACCCGTATTGTGGCACCAATACCGGGGCTAGTTGATACAGAGAGTAGACGTTCGACAACGGTTGCTGCAGATCGCATGAAGCCGTGGTTCCACGTAACCGCTCTAGAGATCGCATCGACAGAAAAGACGTAGATGATAGTTACAATAGTGACGATAATAATGCGGGAGTAATTCCAGTTAGAATACGAGTACCTTACTTATTATGTTGTGTTTTGTTGTTGTTTTTTTTAATGTTTTGTTTTAATATAATAGACCATTTATTATGTACAGAATTTTATCCGTTGTTACAGATCAAGTACGCGAGAATCGATCGGTTCGTGACTTGATGTAAAAGTGGCCTTACGGCTGCCATCTCGGGCACAAATCGATCGGCTCGTGCGGGCGTCGTTATGTGATGAATAAAGTGATAAAGTAAGTCCTTCCGGCTGCCATCACGAGCATAAATCGATCGGCTCGTGCGGGCGTCGTTAGGTGATGAATAAAGTGATAAAGTAAGTCCTTCCGGCTGCCATCACGAGCATAAATCGATCGGCTCGTGCGGGCGCCGCGTGGCATCCTGATTAATCGATCGTTCAGGATAGTAGGGCACCCTGATTAATCGATCGTTCAGGGATTTGGTTTGTTCACGACATAAATCGATCGGTCGTGAACTTACTCTTAGATGTTTTGTGACCCAATTAATCGATCGTTTGGGTTCACTTTGTGTTGGGGTTATAATGCCCAACAGTGAGAGTATTGGTTCAAGGTACAGCGTGGCTCGTACAAATTGTTTCGATCCAGCAAATCGATTGCTGGTTGAAATTGAAAGTTAAAAAAAAAAAAAAAAGTTTGTTAATGTCTCTTTCTACCTATAATGTAAATGTGAGAACACTGTAGACTCCGCAAACTCTTAGATTAATTCTTATCATGACTCACTTTTTTATGATTATTTTTGTTGTGCTTTCTGGTACAATATTGACTGGTCTACATTGTCCTAACATAATTTATTAATGAATACTGTAATATGAAAATATTGTAATATAAACCTTTTTTTAAAAGAGTAACCATGGAGTTTCTTGCCGGTTCTTCTCCATAGGAAACGACCAATTTGGAACCGTGCACTAGCTTCTGACGTTTTATAAGTGCCCATGTAGGCCTATATGAAATAAAAACATTTTGACTTTGACATTATTGTATTAAGTTCAAACAACTAGTAATAGATACTAATTATTATTGTTATAAATTCAACAACCAATTAAAAGTCCGATTGTTAGGTTTCCACCTGGAGCCGTGTGCAGGGCCGCACACGATGTCAGGACGGACGATTGTTAGGTTTTGTTCTTGATAATAAATAATGCCTTATGTTTTTAAAGATAATTGTTAAAATGAGTTAAAATTTTAAGGATTCTTGTTTTATATAAACAATAATGTTTTAAGTAATACCTAAGCTATATTATATAAGTTATTTATTTCTGCTGTTTGGAAATGTTAACCCTTGATCTAATATTGATCGTTAGAATGAATGGGGTAATAAGTGACTTAACGATTGGACCACGACTCTGGGATCACCTGATATCGTGGGCCAATGAGAGAGCGGAACGCACGGGGGTTTTTGGCTAAGAACTTGAGCGCGCAAGGGCATTCGTTCCCGGAGGGACGATTGGGAGAGTCGATAGGAATAGTAGCTTTGAGTACTGTAATAATTAAGTATCACATAGTTGTTTGTTCTTAATGTAATTAATAAAAGTAAGTGAACAGTTTGAGTTTGTCTTTATACAGTCCTCCCAATTGAAATAGTCTTCCCTTAAGAATTGTGACCGCTAAGGCAACGAGTTTTATACTTCTGACAACAAACATTTGACAAATAAACGACGGCACCGCGGCGACGCTCAGAGAAAATTGTTCATCATTGTATAGCAACAAGGGTTGGGAAGGGCAAAGCGCTTTCGATATTTCAAAGTTAAACAAATTTTACATCGAGGAATCCAATTTGAAATCGTTTTAGCTGTTATTGCAGTAGTTAAATCTAAAGTGAAATAAATTGCCGACTCGCTCCGGGTCTCTTGAAATCAATTCAGTATTATTTGCCGTTCATAATGAAATATCTCCAGCTTCACTAAATGTCAATTAGAAGCGTATTCCTAAATGATTGCTTGTAAACGTATCTACGTACTGAACTTGAGGTAGCAATAACGTTTCTAATTGCTAATGTTTATAAGACATTGATTGGTCGTTGTCTGTATGGTTTCTTTAGAGCTTCTACGATATGATTTGACCGGTAAAACAGTGTCCTTTGACTTCTGTAACCTTGACACCCCTGTTTAAGTTGGCACCGCTTAATAGCGATGCCTACCGAGAGATTTAGTATTCAAACCCGCAATTCTTACCATATTAAAGCCCACCACTCTATAGGTATTATAATTTTCCTACAAACAATAAGGGTCATTACATTACACTCATCTCGTAGAAACTGCTCTGAGATTATTTTAATAATTTATAAATGAATGTTTTATGCTTGATTTATGGAGATATATCTATTGTTAAAACTCAAGTGACAATTTATATTTAAAAGCGTCTGACAGAAGTTTTGGTCCATGGAAAGTGTCTGACACTTATGATACTACTTTAGAATAATAGTCTACAAAACATATATAAAAATCAGCGATAAAAATTTAAGTTAAGTAACTCTTATTTTTAGTTCGCTTTCTTACCTGGCCCAGGGTCCCCAAGAGGCTCCACAAGCACACCGGTATTCAAAGCGCATGAGACGCTACTGAGAACCTAAGGTTTCATTCAAGTGAAAATAAGTTATGTCAACAGCTCTTGGATCTTAGTCCATGTTATTATAGTGCTAGGAAAACGAGTAGGTACAATTTATGTAATTGACATCTGTCAAACACAGCAAGCTTAGTCGTTCCTATTTTAGTATTGTTTATGGCAACAACGGATGCTGCTTCTCCATTTCATGCGCTAGAAATTCCCATCGTGTTGAAATTGAAATTTGATGTAAGTAATACATGGTCTGTAGGTATCATCACTACTTTATCTTAGGAGTTTGTAGGCCAGTTTACGATAAAAAAATATCTAGAGTTCTATTTACCCAGTGGCTATCTTTCCATAAGATTTGGTAGCATTTTTTGGGCATTCTATCACGCAAGGTGGTATAGTGATTTTTGATTTATGAAAGGTCGGTAATGAAGATAAATATGTAAACATTGGGGGGCGGGTTCACACGTGTGTCACGGTGTGAAGGTGACGGCGGGCGCGCGGCGTGCGGCGTGCGGCGTGCGGACAGTGCGCCACGCGCGCGCGACCTGGCCGCACCGACACCACGGACATGCGCCACTGACGCCAGTGCTGGCCCACCACGAACACTCCTGCTATCCGAACGCGTCTACATGGCGCGAAAATAGGCAGTTTACGCGGTTTTTCAAAAAAATCGCGGCTAACTAGCCCAAGTGTTGCAGTGATCACTATTTTCTTTGTATATTCAAAGGGAATTAGTTGGAATAATTTTGGTGTTAGTGAAAAAAACAAGTCTTAAGTTACGGTCTCGCAGTTGACTCGTAATGAGTTAGTAACGCGTCGGACACGCGCAGTGACTAGCAGCACGACGGCGTCCACTGCGGCAAGATGAAGTTGTTCAGGAGGAGGCTGTCGTTCAGCGCAGATAAACAGAAACAGGTTCCCCGTACAGACGATCCCTTTGAACACGAGGTACTTAATAGTCCCATGTCTCATGCCTCTACGTCTTGTAGATATCACTAAGTATTCGCGTTCATATAGATACTATACTAGTCTAACAGCTGGGCTGACATCATTACTGACAGGCAGCATCCTTGTACAGTAATTTAATAGATGACACCAAACTTCGTTAAGACTAAATGTAAACATTTTACCTTCATTCTAATGGCGTCGTTCTTTGTTGATAACGATAGTATACCGGAAGTTTTGTAGGAAACCCATCCTGTTTCTTATATTATTTTTTAAATAAGACGGTTTCATATACCGTGGCAGTAATTGATAAGCGTGTTTTTAAGTACCACTAGTAGGTACGCTTTAGGTAAGCAAATTGAAAGGCAAGGTTATCTTATCAACGGAGGCCGCGTCGCAGTGCTCCCCGCGTTTAGCCACTTGCGCGATTCAGTTCTGCGAAATCGAAAATATATATGGCTTCTAGCGTCCGCTCTCCAATTAAAACTACGATACGTGATACTTAAACTAAATAATATAAATTTAACACAGTTATCGAGCCTGGCTAAAGATAGAGGCCTCTTTTATCTAATGATATTTACGTTAGCATCTTCGATCAAGTTGTGAGTGTACACATCAATCATCATCAGACACAGATTATTAAGTCACGGTCAAGAATTCCACAATGATACCTACGTCTTTGTTAATTATATACCTAGTATCCAAAGACGTCGAATTTTTTGCGAACTGTTGAGCGCAGTCAGCGACTCATAAAGAAAAAAAAAAGATATTTTCGCAACCTTCCTTCAGTTTATACCAAAAACTGACGAATGTTTTTCGCTTCGCGTTATCTCAGATCTTTGTAATGCTAATGTTGAACCTAATAGGCATTTATGATCTCATGACGACCATAGCTACGTTACACTGACAGCTATTTACTTACAGATGTTTAAATCTGCTCGTCAAACCCAATGCCAAATGTTAATAAAACACAATTACACAAGTCATGAGCACTTAGAACCATAATGCTAAAGTCTTAAGACATCTTAAAACGATTCATTGGTCGACCTAAACTGAACTGCTAAAGGGATGGATCTTTAAAGGATGTATAGCTCCATTTCTTTTTCTCGGTCGCACGCTTAACATTCTAACAAGTCATGGTAGGGCCCCTGGAGTACTAGCTATTGTACACGATTGACACGGGCTACGAGCTGTAAGGCCCTAATGAGGGTTTGTCTGACCTGTAGTAGTTAAACTTAAAGGCCGTAGATGGCATGACGGGATAAAGGAAGCAGAGAAACGCGGCGAGCTGGTGTGTCTGTAGTCGCAACCAGCGCGCGCAATCGCACTGCTAATGTGCTGCGGCCATTTGTCCTTGGCCTCTGTATGTTACGTGATCAACTTGCATTGGTATCGCACTAATAACGAGTTTGTAGTTTGTATTTCTATTTAAATGTAATGGATTTGCGAGGCAACGGAAAAGCTGCGCTGAAATGGTGGGCAGGAAATTATGCAGTCCAATGTTGTTAACTACGCGAATTAATTTTATGTTCAGACTGATTACAAGAGGATATTCCATTATATCCTTTACAGTACTCGGGTACCTGCCTACATAGTTTGGTTGTTTAAAAATAATTAATCTTTTCGTACTGTTTCTCCAAAACATGACGCGGTTCTTTTAATTTATACCCATTAATTAATTTGTTTTTTAAATTTTAATTTGATAGAATGCGAAATTTTTTACAACTTCAAGTTTATGGTTGGTTTGGTTTATCATTAAAATAACTAATTAAAGATATTTACGACTGCTTGAAGTCAAAATGTTTTATGTCCAGCCACTAGGTAGGTAAGTCTGTAAGAAGATAATTATCACGTAATACTATTTATTATGAAGTTTCATGAGATATAAGTAATATGTATATTATATAGGGTGACTGGTAATTAGTGGACGATACTTAAACACGTGATTGTAGTCATAATAACAAACAACTTTTACTGTTGGACTAAACCTGAAATCGCGAAAAAAATGAGCAAGTTCAGTACATTTTGACAAGTTAGGCGAACAGAAATGTTAGGACCAGCAATTTTTTTTCGCGATTTCAGATTTGGTCCCATTGTAAAAGTTGTTTGGTATCATATCTACAATCATGTGTTTAAGTATCGTAGACTAATTACCAGTCGCTCTATATATGTATGTATAGCTATTACCTACTGTAAATAAATGTGGTCATTATGGTCCTAGTAAAATATTATTGTGTACTGTACAAGAATATTTTCTTATTCTTGTCCTATTACGGAAAGACAAAAATATTATAGCGCATTCGCTAGAAATAAACGAACAGAACTATGACTAATTAATAATTCACGTTGATTGATTAACGAGTCTTGTTTGTTCCACTTAGGAATTCCTGCGGTTCTATTTGTGACCCTGGAAAGTAGACCGCTACAGCTATAATATGAATGAGACCAATTTAAAAAAAAATAACTGGAATTAATCAGTACAGTAGTCATTTTAGTCTTTTTCCTCTCACCTACATATGTATTTTGTCTATTATATTAACGAGAATTCAATATTAAGGAAATTGGAATTTGGAACATACGAGTATATTTGGAAAACCATCTTGACGAGAATTTAATCAACGCTGAACGCATTGAATAAGTAGATATGTATGTACGTAAGTAGGTGCTGTGGAATGTTCAATATAGAACTGGAAATCTTTTCAATAAGTAAAGTATTATAGATTATTTCACAGAATTTATTTGGCGGAATGTTATTGTTTACACATTCTAGCAAGTTAACAAAGAAACAGTGTTAGTGGTTTGCTTCAGTCAACAGTACCTAACTGTGGAATTTTCAATATGAAGCTGGAAATCATTTCAATAAATCAATAGCCTATCGGTTATTTTGCTGAATTTATTTGGAAGAATGTTACTGTTTACATTTTCTAACAAGTTTACAAAGAAACAATGTTAGTTGTTTGCCACAATCAATCAATGTGCAGCCTACCTCCTATTCACTGTAAGCGTGGGCGCAGCGTCATTTAGAATTTTTAACAATTTCTAATACCCACGTAGGTACAGCGTACTCACGATTTCTCCGAAGAAAGAAGTCGAGTCAACATTTGTACATTTGTGTGTACCAATACTCGGTAGTGCCGACGCAGTAGAACACATTCATCCCAACATCTGTTAATAGCTATTAATAACAAAACCAAATTATTTAATTTAAAAATACATTTGTAATTTGGCTAATAGCCAGTGATATTTCACGCCCTAAAGTTTCCTTATTCCATGCAATATTTACCTACGCTTCTATCTATGAATTAATGGAATTATCATACAGTATGCTATTATGATACATAATGTATAAATGATAACGATTATGGTAGATTAGTGGATTAAGAAAAGATAGGCACCACCACCGTCCTCACTGCTTACACCAAAAGTAAAGATTGACCTGAGGTTATCAAGTTGGACAAAATATGTATGTTCCTTACTAGCTGTATCAAGGATAGTGTGAGAGGTTAACTGGAAGCGTGAATAACTTTATTAATTTTCTAGTTGGCTTATCTAGTCGATACGTGTTGAAAGTGGTAACGAAATGTTAAGTGCATGCGCCCACGCTGTCGTGCTGTCCGGGAACATGGGCCAGCGTGGCCGCGCTGCATACTGACAACACTCACATCATCTCACGTGGGATGCTCGCTATCTTATCTCGCCGCTAGTTAATCCGATGTGCTATTTTCACACAATGTAGAGCAGGGATTTTGAAATTCTAGCAATTTATAGCTTTTTATAAATTACACATTGTTTGTGGCTGTTACAAAACAGCGCCATTCACGTATCTACTCGCCGGTTATTTTTATATCGCGCATGTCGAACGCAGCTCACGACGGATTCAGTTTACAAATGCATATAAACGTACGGAGCACGACTTGTCACTTGTTACAAACATATTATTTAACGCTCTATTTACATGATAAAAAGAACTCAAACATAAATTTTTACGTCGCCTCCATAAAATATTGTTTCGTGATGAATATAATTTTTAAATTTTAAGTTTTTAAAAGGCAGTTTTAACTACTACCTTCAAGCGATTTATCAATATTCCGAGTAATTTCGCTTGGGAATGAAAGGCACTGGAAGTTATCAACCTATCATTATTCAATTTCACCCTAATTAACTGGATGGGGGTCTCAAAACGTTTGGTACATAAATCAATGGATTTGTAACCGCAGCATTAAACCAACACGCGTGTAGTGATTAACTATGGACTATCTGAACTGTAACCTGGATTAAACTGTAATGGTTCTTATGTTACATGAAAACTGTCCGAGAGAAATTAAGGCTGACAGTTAGAGGTTCTATACTTTCAGTAGTGTGTCAAGAGGTTACCTAGGGACATGTCTAGCGCCTTTTAAGTTTGTTATAGCCAATATCCTGTTCCAGTGCGGTTTGTATTACAAAGATGTCCAGCTGAGAAACCTCGGACGTGACTGGAATACGCAGCGCTCATAGTAGCTGCGGAACCAATCAGTAAATATAATAAAACCAATCCTATTATTCACCGGCCTTTGGTTACGAATGTTACGACTTAATCGCAGCAGCTGACGCAACGAAACAATCTCACTGTGATTAGCTTCTTGACTTGTAATTTTGTGGCATTTTCATACACTGCAATTTTATCTCAGAGAGGCATTTAAGTTATTTCGTTGTGAATCCTGTCCGTTTGACCTTTAAGTGCTAGCAAACGTTAGTTTTCTGGGTCTTAATAATTAATATTCTACTCCGAGTGTAGTTAAAATACTGTAATGTTTGGGTTTTAGCTCTACGACTACAATACCACAACGGTTCTGACCACTTTTTATAATTGACTTTTCCAACTGAGTAAGACTCTAAATAAAATTAAGCATATCTAAATGGTTGAATAGAATTGCAACAGTAGCTGTTATGGTTTGGTCTTCAACCCGGATTTGAAAGCTATTGTTAGCGAACACGGTTTGTGACAATACCTCGACTTCGCGTGCTGGCGTGTCTAAACTCTTATTTCAAGTCGTACAAAGAATGGCGCTTTCTTTAACAGTGGAAGTTATTGCTGCATAGGCTTTTATCAAATGAATCTGAAGAGTAAACGCGACTTTATACGCAGTAGTATCGACACGGCGATTTTGCATAAACAGTACAGCAAAATCGCATGTCTACGCGGCTTTGCCGCTACTACGGTGGCAACCACAACGCTACGTCTTTGCTGCTACGCAATTCATAAGCTATTACGTGGCGGCTACAATTGCTACGCCGCTTCTACGCTGCTACAACATTCAAAAACTGCTACGCTGCGTCTACGAACTGCTACGCCGCTTTTACGTTGCTAGACGACGTCTATGTTTGCTAAACGGCATCTTTACTAACGCCTGTGCTGGTCAATATCAAAGCACGAAGACACTCGACTTATTTGTGGGAGCAAGTCTAACACGAACTTGTGCAACTGATGGTTTGAAAATATATTTTTTTCGCTCATGTTTCTGGAAATATTACGAATAAAATGTTAATTCACTATATTCATTCAGTTTCCATGAAAACTTTTTTCCTGAAAACTGAACGAAGCGCCACGAGTAACAATGCCAATATCCACTAAAATATTCATGCACGAGTCCGTTTGTGATTCCGTAGGATTTTAAAATTATTTTCACTTATGGAAGTTTTGTACCTACCTGATTTATCGAATATTTTTTCCAACAGGACCGAGCACGTTTCTCAGACACGAGCTGGCAGATTCACCGCACGTGGACGCGCAATGGCGACTCGCTGCCGCTATCGCCCACGCCGTCGCGCTCGCTGCCCGCTCCGCTCGTGGCCCCGCCGGCCGCGCCGGCCGCCACCACGACCGTTACCTTACGCTCCGAACAGAATGGCATCTATGACACCATTTCGGTAAGTGAAATTATTGGTATTGCTCATCAGTATTTTAAGTGCGACAAATACAATTAGTTTCAAATGGAACTGTGGCATGAGGCACGGCATATTTTTTAAGCATCTTAACGATGTTGTTTGTTTGTTATCTTAATTAATAATTGAACATAGTTGCAACTTGATTAGGGCAACTATGTACCCTTCCCTTTAAGAACTTTTGACGACGCATAAAACTGAACCGTTGCGTTAGTTAGGAAAAATTAAAAATAGTTCTGCTGTTGTAGTAAATTGTCTTCTGTCATCTGAAACCATTCTGAAACGGTAAAATTCTTTAGTAACAGCATCATATTTGAACTACCAGTTATCACCTAGATTAATTTTATGTTTTTAAATATCGAAGATAGTTAATAGTAATAACCACGGCGATAAGAGATCAGATATTAATTGAAACGTACTGAAGATAAACTACGAATGAAAACAAGAAGAAAGAGAAGAATAAGAATAAGATATACTCGTATATGTTATGTATCTGTTTATTAGGTTGAGGCTACATAGTGTTTTATTACGAAGCTATCAGGGTTCATTATTTGTCTAATGTTTGAGTATTTAATGCTTATCTTTCTCGGGTAGAGAGCCGCGTGTCATGTACTACATATTTATCTGCAATTATCTCGAGAGGTAAGTAATTGAGGGAACTTCTAACCATAAATCAAAGGTTCGTGGGTGACGTATGTTTATTCTATTTTCAAATCACATTATAGTAATTAACTAGACATGAGCCGGCCGTGACGAATGAATGTATGGGGAATTTTATTTGGTTAGAAAATTGCGGACGTAGTATTAACCGTCAAACAGCACCGAGGTCTGCGCGCGCGCACGCCCGTACACGACGCGACATAGAAACTGAACCTCGGCTTTCGAACTATAGATTTGCATTAACTGGTCATAAATCATAATCTGGCGGGCGGCGGCCCAGGGCTCCGTCGGCTTAGAGGCGCACTCACGAGCCGCGAGTTCCTGTTGTTTCGCTAATGTACCTTTGTGCTGTGCGCTCGTAAACTGAGGGTTAGTGGCCGGCGACCGCCACGCCGCCTGCCGTCACTAAACTCCACCGGTATAACTTACCACAGTTTATTTTCAGTTACACGGGCACTCAGCAACCCTTTATGTACTTACTCTGTAACACCCAACACTCCTGTGTCCATTACAGGAATGTTAAGCCCGTGACCACACAAAGCAAATACTTAATAACAAACCTCAAGCAAAAAGCTATAAGGAAGTAACGATTGCATGCTATTCGGCATATCAATGAAAAGTATCAGTATTTCACAGACTCGTCAACATCGTTAGGACTTATAGAAATGGTAATTGTTAGTGAAGTAACAAATGTTGTGAACAAAGGGGAGAGATTGGCGGCAGAACTGGGCCGGATGTAGATGCCATTAATGTTACGAGTGCTTTGGGACACCACGGAGTAAGGCTATTTGTTCCCTTACGCCTGCGCCCACGCGGCTCCAGTGCCGCACTAAACTATTTTCGCTTACTCTTTTAGTACTCAAGTAAGTAGTTGTTATTGTTATGTGTTTGGCGAAAATTACAGTTGGCACAAATCACATTTTACTGTAGGTAATAGGCGTTGGCCTTTGACTAAAATGTAATAAACGTAGCAGATAGCATAATATTATGTCTAAATAAATCTTTGTCATAATAGTTAATTATAACCAAAGTCTTACATTGGGTAAGAGTATATATTATTTATAACAATAGCGCTATAGCCAATCATGTTTAGCAACAGCCAGTGAGTCACATTACAAGAATATCTCGCGAGTGTATTCTAAGCCTTACTAGCTAGAGCTCCATCAATCCTAGCAGCTTATTATATTGAAGTAATCCTATAAATTATGTTTTTATGCTAGCCTTATAATTATTGAGAGAACTAGTTATTATTGTAAATGCTATTTAAATCAAGTCCTGGTTATTTTAATTAAGCTGTAAATCGATACAGTTTATTGGATTTTAATGTGATTGCTATGACGCTGGATAATCATTGGCACAGTTTTAACAACTAGCTAGTGTTATAACCTAAGCAATAAAATATCCAAAGCAAATTTAAATTAATTTATAAAAAATATTTCTAATAAAGGAAAAACATTTAATATCAGTTCATCTTTCAAACTTAAATGTTTTACGATATAGATCGTCAAAGTAAACGTTCAAGGGTTGCGCTGTCGTGAGCTGTCTATAGAAATAGTCCCCTAAGGTCGTTTATGACAATTTCCGGCGCAGTAAGTGCTGGCCTCGGGGTAGTCCGCAGTTCCCCACTAATGGGGTAATTGTGCTCCCAATAATTGATGAACCAATCGCTGCCATCTTCCGACTTGTTAATGGCCGTGTTCCTTTGCCAGTAACTTATAAATGCGAGCATTGGAACATTCGTCATTAACTTTTGTTCTCTTTGATATAAAGGAGAGATAAACATAGGTAGTTGTGCCTTTTAGATTTATCTACAGACAATCACAGATCAATAATATGATGTGTAATAATAGATTCCGCTTATCTAATCTATTGGATATATTACAAAGCAAAAATCCGAAAAAACTGTATGTAAAAGACTTCATACTTATCGAAAAATCCGGGTGTCAATATCTACCCTCCTCAAATATATGTAAAGGAGCTTCCCTTTAAGAACAAAGTATTCTCTTTATATGCATAGGTGTACAATAGGCCGACACAGTATTTCAATAAGCTTACCTTTTTACGGTCGCTTACTAAGAAATTCTGCAAGTTTGTCCCAAAGCTACGTAATATTCCGGAGGAATGAAGTTCATCCTTTTCTGAATATATGTTATGTCCTAGGAACATTTCATGGAATACAAGGTTGGGCACCTGTATTCTACATTGTCCAGCTGGTTCGTATGTTTACCAGGTGTGTTTCAGTATTCTCACAAAATTGCGACAAGCCGGTTGAATTTATTATGAAATTACTTATCTACGTTTTATTTCGTGTACGTTTATTGGACCTGCAATGAAATTCTTTACACAAATTAGATGAAACTATTGCAAATTTTGAAAGCAAAACTTTCTTGCAGATTTATTAACAGCAACTATGCTTTAACAACAGTTGAAGAAAATGGTTGAAAGTTACTAGTATAGGGTAAATAAATCTACTTGGAACTAGCGCGGTTTTTTGGGAAGAGAGAAATCATCAAATAACTTCTCCCGCTCAGGGGAAGAGGGAGTATCAGACGTTTACTGACTAAAAACTTTGTTTCTCCAATGGCAAAAGTCCGCAGTGCTGGCCGGCAGCATTCTGAACCGCTTCGTAGACTTCTGCACTTATTATAATATTCAAGGCTTTGTAATTAACTTAAAAAATAGCGCTTAGGTAAAGTAACTGTTCTAAACAATACTGTTCTAGAATAAGTAAGAACTAGTGAAATTGTTGACTGGAATAAGTTTCTTGCGAATTAACTTGGAAAGAAAACCACACCGCTGTCCCCATGAATAATGTATTTGTTCAAAGAAAGGGATACGCAGATGAGAGCGTATTTTAGCAGCTAAAGCCAGGAATGAATAATTGAGCCTGCCGAGAAACTGTCTTAGATTGTGTAGACAGATATTACAGAATTCTCGGGGCTTTTGAAAAGAATATATCTGCAAAGGTAACCAAGCGAGGGGTCTTAATATTTTAATATTCAAGTTTTGCAGAAATTCGTAAAACTTCGGTCGTTTTCTTGTCTTAAGTTTTTAGTGTAGAGATTATGGATTGGAAATGCTTTGTTTTTGGGATGTTAGAGTGATCAAATCCCTGGACAATATACTTTCTTAACAACATCTCTTATCATCATATCTCCACCCGCTCTAAATTAAGCGAGGGAGCGTCAGTCTTTAACTAACTAAAACCCACCCGTCTTCCTTTTGTTGCCCTTTGCGTTGAAGAACCGCGGTGACATTTTGGTAATATTCCACAAGCCTGGTAGGCTTCATCTAAAACCTGCGGGGTAACAAAATCATCAATGCATAGTAGAGACTAGATAGGTATTCCGATAAAAGTGTAAGCGTATCTAACTCAATTTACTCAACTCGGCTTTCTAAGGTCGAAAGTATTTAACAATAGTGTTGAAATGCGCGTTATGGAACATATTATATGTATTCAGCGAGAGGACAGCCGCGAGTGGCGGGAAGACTTTATGGAATCCTAATGCCTTTTCTGCCAGTAAAGTTGAGTGTCGAACATTTAGCATTGCAAATACAGTGATCTAATCTCAGTTCTGACTGACAATACAATGCTAAACAGTTTTCTAGGCGTAGGGCAGCGAGAAAACTGTTACGTAATGTGTTTTGGCGTGGGCTAGACACGTAGTGCGCAGGTACTACTATCTGCATTGTACGGATAAATTAGTATGATTAATGTAGGTTTTGACGTACTCATGACTTAATGCAGTAGGGAAGTTTCATTCTTGTAATGCTACGTTAGTAATGAATAGGCTACAAATAGAAAATATATATAAATGGTTGTATCAGTAGGATCGGAATGCCGTCAATATATTAAAATTCTATACTACTACGTAGTGTTGGTATATGATGTCATTATATAAATAACATTCAACCTTCATTATTTTGCAATCATTCACCCAATGTTTGTCTGTGCAAAATAACGTATGATTATTTCAAGCAGAAATACACAAAAAAAATTAAGTATGTGTATACAACCTATTGAATGAAATACCAATGTCTGATGCAAATCGAATAAAGTAGTAATACACATTATGACACCTCGTTGTAAACTACTATGCATGAGTTCGGATAGTTGTGAGCGGACCACCCGGCGACCGGGGCGATACTGATCACGGCATCAAGTGTCGGCGCACAGGCCAT
Organism: Leucania comma; assembly: GCA_958295575.1. Classification (NCBI taxonomy): domain Eukaryota; kingdom Metazoa; phylum Arthropoda; class Insecta; order Lepidoptera; family Noctuidae; genus Leucania; species Leucania comma. The sequence continues at coordinate 14,907,820 of OY282468.1, forward strand.
CGGGCCGTCCCCGACGTCGCCATAAATAAAATTCGACACTTAAACAATAGACGGACCCGACCCGACCCACAGACCCGGAGATCGAGCGATACCGCTGCGCCACACCGCCACCCGCTCCTCCGCAATCACAACACAACCTGTTCTGGCTGCCGTACGGCCAGCGCACCGTCACGTACCGTCACACCTCTCCACTCAACTCTACATACATCACTATCATCTACATTGTGGCTCATGCTGCGTCTAATGTTGTAAACATAACAACATGTATATTATTTCAATTTATGAAATTGAGCAAAACTAAAATAAATAGCCATCGATGTAGAACGGCGTGGTGTAATTAATACAAATTGCTTTCGGCCGTAAGTGGCTGTCAAAGAGACCGCGGGCCGGGATTAATGTTAGATAAGTGATTGGGCGGCGGATCGCGAAACTTTCTCACGATAGCTATTGCGATAGCAGTGGGCCCGCGGCGACGTATCTTCCTGGCTTACGGGAATACCGACAAAATATTGTAGTTCCTTTTACAGTGAGAGATAATGTTGTTTACTCTGACCATTGCACACTGCACTTTGCTTATTAAGTAGCTTAGTTTGTTGCCTTCAGCATTCGCCGGTAGGGTTGCGGGTTTGTTCCAAAGAGTCATCGAGATCCTGGAATGCAAAAGGAGCAACTAAATGAACACAGGTGGATTTTGCTCAGTAAAAATCTGACTCTCCCGTCTCGCTCCATCAAGATTGCAAAAAGTACTTGAAGACTTCTCACCCTCAAAAAGAGGAAATTCGTTTTTTTTTTAGGGAACTGAGTTTGTGTTTGAGCGTAAAGTTACTAGTCTGCTTTTGCGTAATATCAATTACCAAATATGAAGAAAATGTTACGACGTTTTTCTCTTAAATAGTATCATTACTCTGTTCATAGTTGCAAGCCTCCGAATTACCAGCAGAGAGTAAAAGAAGCAAACGATAGAAATAGAAAGTTTATTCCATAGAAATGAAATGTTATGTAAATATTAAGTCTCTGAGTAAATATTTGGGCTCCGAGTCGTTGGTGGACGTTACGCTTACATTAGTTGCTTTTTAAAGTAATATTTACTTTGGTGGACCACTTTCAAAGGCTTGTCAGTGATCATTGCACTTGTATTTTCACGCAGCAGAAACTCAATTTAAATGGAGTCACTATTTATATTTATCTCTGTAAGGTGCAGTCCGCGCAGCGATGCAGCGAGGGAGGAATTGGGTTAACTAGCCGACGCGTCGTCACCTTAACTTTAAACGTACATTCCGTCTTCATAAAGATATCAAAATAATAGCTTAAATTCAGAAGTGTTAAAAAGAGGATAATTAAGCGTTTAGAGTTGAAAACCGGTTTTGTGAGAATGTTTAACGTCTTTAGACAACTCGAACACAGACGTTCAATACTTCCTATTTACAAAGTCGTGTAAACAAATTACTTGTAATTTAATCAACGTTTTTAATCAAGCGCTATGTGATCGATAGTCTGATAAAAGTCGAATTATATTAATTTGACGTACTTGCTGAGATATATGGAAAAAGACTTACAACTATTTATTAACCTTTGGATATTAAACGAGCTTGTACCTATAACCTGTTTGCTTGTTTATCTTTATTGCTCACAATATGGTTGGATGAACAACTTGATGGCGGATCGTGATTATACTAATAATGTCGCCTAACCAAATTGAATTCGATTTCGAAAAGCGGTAATCTACTCTTTTTTTCATTAATTTCTGGGCCATTTATATATTTATTTTTTTAGATGGGAAATCTTCATATAACTTTTCTCGTTCTGGGCGGATCGAGAGGGAGTATCAAACTTTTGGTGATTCTTTCAAAATTTCCGCAATCCGGCTCCAAGTTGAACTATGGGCATGGGCGTTTCACGTTTACTTACCGTACGCGTAGGAAGTCTGTGAGTTCTACCACTATTATCTGTCATCTATACCTCCATATAAAGACAAAGCGTTTATTTGTAAAATATATTATTTTGTACTAAATACATAAAAACTATGAAAGTAAAGAAAACCAGTACCAGTAACGAAAATGCAATTTTTAAAATTATTATCTGTTGGTTTGTATGCTTGTTTGTTGGAAATTGATGAACGGATTTTAACAGCTGAACGTGCACTGGTAGATAGTTGATGTAATAAAAAAAAGAGTAATTTAGGCTACATTTATTTTAGAAAAATATTTATTGTCCCACGCAAAAAACAAACTTCTTGAAATTATGACCCAATAGTGCTATTTCACGAGTCTGATGCGGACAAAGTAGCGGGCATCAGTTACCTAAAATAATAATATCTACAATAAACCTAACCAAAGACGCAAACTTTCATAAGTTCGCTTTACCTTCCTGTTGCCGATTGTCAACGCGTCCTGAAACACAATTTATATGGACTTCTGTTATCGGCAAAGTTAATATCACTGTCGAAATGATACGTGATTGGCATTCACGAGTTGCCCCCAGCCTGCGCAGGCCATACCCGTGGGAATGTCGCATTGTCAATCAGTTCAGGACATTGACAGATAAGTTCAAAATAACGGGCGTGGGTTCTTCCGGTGACGTCATCCTCCAGGTCTTTTGTCAGTATGTTATGTGAAAACTATAAGAATAAAAAAATATTCTATTCCCTATTTCAGGACATGGCCTACCCGTGTACCAAGTTATAGCCAGATTCGTTTATTCGTTTGAGATGGAACGTATACAAGCACATGTACAAACTATCGCGGTTAGGTGATTTCTTGTTTAGGACTTGTACTTAAAAGACACTTAAATTATAACTAGCGAGATACTGGTGTACTATAGTTATAGGGACACCTCTGCCCAAGCTATCGGGGCTTCAGACTTTATAGGTTAGTAAACGCCGATGTTTAGGTCGTTAAAAATCTTACGGTGTAATTTTATTGTTTAAATCATAATTTTATCAAAGTTTATAAAAGACATAATAAGCAGTTTATCATCAAATCTCACTTTGTAATCCCGAAAATTGACTGCGCACCTAAAGGTAAACATGCATGTCCAAAATAGGACGATGTTTTTCAATCGGGGTTAGTTATAAAGTTGTCAAGAAAGGCGCGGTGCGATGCACGCGTGTTTGTTTACGGAAGCTTTCCGCCCGCCGCCCGCCCCAGCCGCCCAGCCGCGCAGCCGCCCAGCGCTACACATGAATGAACCGGCAGTCATTGCGTCATGCGCTGCACTACAACTAGTTTTATATCAAAACGAGTCGCGAAGGTATGGCACGCACATTTATTTTAAACTATCAATAAAATGGAAAACTGTCACTTTCATCCATGTCCATCTAAAAACTAGAGTCGTTATTTAATATTTTCCTATACTTTGAATTTTATTAATGGGTGTGAATGACCAAATCCTTAACTATGAGGTATCGAAAAATACCAAAAAGATTTGGGCCCGTTTTTCATCCTTTCCTACATCGCTGAATTTATTGAAAAATCAGTATTCTTATCCAGAAATGGAAACCATTTATTTTGCAAAATAAAATCACACAGTATTTACTCTAACCGATAATGTTGATACCCTAATAACAGCCGCAGGAGTCGACCTCCAAAGTTAAGCAACCCTTGTCGAGGTCGGACAGTGGATGGGTGACCATCTTACTATAGACTCCTTCATACCTCGGAAAGCACGTTAAGCCGTTGGTCCTAGTTGACATTAGTAGACCTGACAGTCGTATCGGGTAGTCAGAAGCCAGTGAACTTGCCACCTTTCTTACCAAAGGGTCTCGTGTTACTAGGGTTACAAGATGAGAAAATCAAAAGTCCGGAGAAAAGGCCATTGAAAAATCCTAAGATTTTTTAGTTTGAGAATTGTATCTGAAACGTACATAACAATTTAAAAAAGTAATGTTATCGTTTTTATACACGAATGACCTCGCTCACGCGTTGCACGTCGCTCTCAAAGTAGAGGAGTCTTTACCAAAAAATTACTGGATTGTGGAGGTCAGATAGGCAGTCGTTCCATGCATAATTCTGACATCCAGCTTACGGTCTGACTGAAAGCCGACATGAACATATTTTAAGGAAAGAAAGAATATAATTGTACGGACAGGAAACACTTAATACTGAAAAGAACTTACTTAATACTGAAAGAATTGTTTTTTTTTTACTGTTGAGTAGCTATTTTGGACAAAACTACTTAATACTTTATGATAGAAATAATAAAAAAATTAAACCAACTACCCAACTCTGTTTAAAGTAAACGTAAATTGATTATTGTTTACCCCCATGGGAATGAATAAAGGTATCTACATTATGTATGTCTATAATTCAAATTTCACTATCTCTAAAGTTCACAAGCCAATCTCAATCCCAGTGTAATGGCGATCACTACACCCTCATTATATCCCATTAAACTTGGCACTTCATCTAACTATACGGTGCGAAAATGGTTTTACGCGTTTTCATTTGAACTTTATGACGTGATTTTAATTGAAACATTGGAAAGTGCGAGTTAATCTGCGCTTGCGACTTTAATAACATGACCTGTGATTTGATTACTAAGCTTAGTTTTAATGCAAATATTTAAACAAATAACCGTTATACACTATTACAGTCGTCTGTATCGAACCTGTACATTTAGATTTTAATTTTTTTATTGATATAAACTATACAATACAATAAAGATAAATTACTTTTCTATCAGCGTCTCCGCCAAAAACAAAGTACGAAATATATGGTAATGAATATGGCAATGGTTGTACCTGCGGAAAAGTCACGTGATAAATGGCGTGACAAGTAAATGTCATTGCCAAACGAATTTTCGGTTAGCGTTTGGCGGGAACGCTAACAGAAAATTCATCTGTCCAAGCACGCGCCTAGGGTGCGGTTTCTGATATAAGTACTTAAGAGCGGCCAACCCGAGGTACATTTTCTTCTTACAATCGAGCGGTTGTGACGTACAGATGTGTAATAATATCATAATCAGGTAAGAGCTTACCTGAAAATGATATTATTACACATCTTTCTGCAGATATTTTGGAAACACAGAAATCTTGTGGATATTATTTAGGCTTTATAGAAATCAAATTTGTATAAAACTAATCCAGTAAAGACCTCTGAAAATCTGCTATTTTACGTGAACTTTAGCCCTACATAATGTACTCATAGATAAAAAAATAAAAAAAATACTTTAAAGAAGTCTTGCACATTCAATCGAGTTTCTAAGCGATGGCAAATATTTTCCAAACACTTTTAAGGGTTCTTAAAAAAACACGTATTTTCTGGTACAAGTTTTGTGAAATATTAGAGTAAATTACGGAATTACCAAATGCCAAACGAGATTTCAGGCGTTATCTCTCTTTTTTCGCGTTGCTTCTCCATCAAACATCGCATTGGATTGCTTTAGTTAGATGAAGCAACAAACGTTTGAACCATGATCGACGTTGATGATAGGCGAGCGGGGAAAGGTCACCTTAAATATTTAGGACAAAAGTGTCCAACTATTTTAATGCCAAAGTTACATTGATTTTCCCAATTAAGTAGAGTTGGACAAGTAATTAAAACCAATTTGTTAATTAAAAAATTGGGTGAAAGACGTCACACTGATGATCAACGTCTTTTTTGAGATTTCTTTACAAACTTGATTAGTTGGTTAATAGATACAAGGACAAAATATCACGTTTTCATAAGTTATTTTATAAACTTTACGTACCTAAGTACTCGTAGACAAGTGACGTCAACTTATATATTATTTCAAAAAAATATGGTTAAGTAGAAATGAATCAGTTTATTACATAATTTTTAACAAAGATAAAACCCTAAGCTGCGTATATTTTAGCTTTTTTAACCGAAACAATATAATTAGTTTAATCGTCCTTGTCTAGACAATATTGACGTTAGCGATGCATTTCGGTTGTACTTCAACAAAAGATATGCCAGCTCATTTAGGTTAACTCTAGAATGGCTGGGTCTTAGTACAGAGAAATTTTTTTTTTTAGTCTGTACTGAAATCTCTAGGTCCGGATGTCATGTAACGCATGTGTACTTTCTGCACCTAAACTTGTATAAGATAACAGCGGAGTGTGTAGTGTTAGTGCACGGTAGTCTAGCGTCGCGCAACGGTTGCCTAGCAACGCTTTGACGCCGGAGTGCCGCCAGAGGAGCGCCGGGACGCTGCGGAGCGGCGCCAGTGCCGCTCCCGACGCCGCCTCACGCGTGTCCGACCAACTAAATAAATCTATGAGCTGGTATATGGACTTCTTGTGCAACTTGGCTCGAAGATTTTAAACCAGTGCCAAAAAAAAAAAAACGAAGTGGACTGCGTTCGATTTTTGGAATTTAAATAAGTTATGCCTAAAAGAAAGTGCAGTGAAAAGTTGATCAGTGAAAAAGTTTTTAATTTTAAGTGATTTTTTTATACGTTTTACGTATTAATTTCATGAGTCTGACAGTAAAAAATGCATTAAAAATTAGTTAAAACTTAAAAATTCTTCATTGTAAAATATTTCAGTAAATTGTTCTCATATCTCGTTAATTCAGATGTTTAAACATCTGAATAGATAAGATAAAGGAGCACAATACAAGGATTACATTGCCTTGATAAGCGCTTTGCAAATTATAACAAAGCAGGCAAGAGCGCTGGGTAATTAATTATACAAAGTACATAGCAGACTGTTTTGTCGAGATACTTCAAGAAGCAGTTATATTTTGTCCAGAAAATTACAGAATAGTCAAAGAACCGCTTCAATCACTCGTACCGTTTGTAATCACTGCTATTGAAAGCAAAAAAGCTAGCGCAATGAAAAGAGTCGTCGTCGGCGGCCCGGCGTCTCGGTGACCGCTGATTCCCGTCATATGACGGTCTTTTATTTAGATGAGCACACCCCCGCGCCCCGGGGTCATTCAACCCCGCGAGTAGCACGCGCTTTATTAGGAAGGTCAGGGTTATTGCGGTGACGTAACGGTGCAACCACTCCATTACCAAAATCACTGCCATTAGACGTACCTATATTACTGCAAACTTAGACTTAAACAGTAGAGCATGGAGCTCTATAATTGTGCAACACAATAAAGACGCGTAAAGCGTGGTCTTAATTTAATAATATTTTCTTTATTGTGCTCCGATAAGCTGTCATGCTATCCCAAAGACTCAAAACATTGAGTACAGTGACGTAGTGCACAGAGCGCGGTTGTCGCAGTGCAGGGTTCGGGGCGCATGCCTCCGGGCGCCGCTCTCCGCCACTCTATGGGCGCTATAAACCACACACTCCTTTCATACATCCTTTGTTTTTGTCCACACACATACCATTAATTTAGAATCCCCTTTTTTTAAGCATTCTTTTCCTTTTATTTGAGACTCAAATATCCTGCTATGTGATGCAGAGATTTTTGCGCGAGAAACTTTATCAGCTGAAAGTTCAACTAACAAAACAGACGTTACATTCAGCAGGGTGCTATAGAAATGTGATAAACTGATTTCAGTAAAGTCAGAGTAAAATAAGTTAAATGTCATCGAAAGACTGTAACGAATTCATGGACTGGGTGACGTGCGCTCAAGTGGTGGAAGATGCGTGGTCGTTGCACCAGGGGCGCAGACGCTGCAAGAGCTCTTCACCGGCTGGCATTTGCTCTATGGCGGGCAGTCTTCTATCTGCAACGAGCGCCAGCGAGAACCGCGCGGCGCTCGCGCAGTCTCGTCGGGCACACCCGCGCTCCTACTGCGGTCTGTCTTGACTCTTGACTACTGATTGATACCACGAACACTCGTAAAACTACGTGACCTATTTTTCCACTTTTAAATATCCGTTTTAAAACCGGATGAAATATGGCTATTATTTACGCACGCGCATAAAATAAGTACTGTTTACTTTGGTAACGACGTAACTTATGATACTTTTAATATTCTGATTAACAACAAATATGTACGACAGAACGCATGACATAAAAAAATTGCAAAATCAAAGCACTATGGCTACTTAGATGGCTGTAATATTTTAAATGAAATTCAGTTGAATTTTATTTCTAAACACAGTTTTCAGACGTCACGTAGGATACAGTAGTGAGTTCTTTTTATAGATGATGCAAAAAAATTATTTGTCGACCATTTTTTGCACATTTTTCGTCGCTTGTCATTTGGGTTATTTGACGATATCTAAAATGCATTTTATAGTATTGATGTTAGACATAAATTATAATTTGGGTTAAAGGTTTATATTTAAGTAACTAACTAAGTAGACACGTAAAATAATAACAATGTAGTCCTGTATTAATCAATAGTAATTCGAAGCGATATAAGCTGCAGTAATCACTTAAGCCGCGCCCAGAGGGGCTCATTTGTCGGCTTTATTGACGGGACCCGTCCATCCGATCGCGATACACCCCACCAGAGATTGACTGTGGTAAACTTTGACCAGCACACGTTTTATGGTAACAATAAATAAAATCTTAGCATTGAATTAAGGAAGGAAGTTATAGTAAATTGTGCGTAGATCCGACCACGTTTTCCTCGATAAGACTAATGCTAGCTAAACCTTGATAGATAAGATCTAGAATGATTTTGATAAAGTCAACAATATAAAATATAAAAATTAAAAACACAAAAAAAAAATGATCTTATCACGCAAACTACTTACTAACAGTTTTCTATGAAGGCTACGGTTTTCGTAGCAGATTAGTACGAAATCTGCTATTATTATGTAGACATAAATTTATATTTCTGTAGGTTTTATTTGATGAGAAAAAAAAATCTTGTTTGGTGTAACAAGAAAAAAATTAGCTAATTATGTCAAGAATGAAGAGAATTGAAATTAGTATTATTGAGGCGTAGGTGTTTTTCAGAAAAAAATACCTTGTGACCTGGGTAATATAATTTTGGTATATCATGAAATGGTTTATATTTATTAAAGATAAATGATATTTATTTTACAAACAGGTTTTTTAAAAAGCACTTTTCCACGTAAATTTTTTCGGCAGTTTAAACTAGATGAGGACGGTGTTTCCTAGCTGACTACCCTGAAAAGAAACACCGAAACAAACTCAGGGGTCAAAGTCTCTTTTAAAAGTCCATACAGCAAATATGTAATGATCAAATCATATGAGAACCATGCAGACTCGTGTCTGAGATGGTCTTTTGAGGAAAGAACCACGCAGATTTGAGTAGACCTGTCCAGTCAGTGCAAGCATTTGTCAGTATTCGTATAGCTCAACTTAGGACTACTAAGGAGCTAAGGAGAGCAATACCAATGAAAGGCACTACCTACACAAAAGGCATTTGGGTAGGCCGCAGAAATACTCAAATTACCAGAAATACGTCAAAATAACTGAAAAAAAAAGATCCACATAGTCCTCATATTCACAATTATAAACGAAAATACAAAATAAAGTGCAGAAAAAAAAAACAAAGTAAATATTTCAGTCAAAATTGAATTTAAAAAAAATGAATATTGTACAATAAAAACAATTATCAATGTCAAATTGTAAAAAGATATATTTATATATATAAAAAATTAAGAGAGAAAAAAACAACAATTGTAGAGCGTACTGGGGCCGGTCAATCCCAAACCTTTTCGTCCTCAAGATAGTCTTTTACAGTGTAAAAAGCCTAGTTTTCGTTTTACAAATGATTTGAATTTATTAAGGCTTAGTTCTTAAATATGACTAGGAAGTTTATTATAAAAGTGTATACATTGGCATCTGAATGGTCCTCCTATTTTTTAAAGCCTGGTAGCAGGAACTAAAAATTTATGTTTGTTCCTAGTATAAAAATCATTAATTTCACTGTATTTCTTGAACATGTTTTTATTTTTATGGACAATGTCTTTAAATATGGTTAGCTAATTTAGCTAGTTAACCATATTTAAATGGAAATTGTACCATGATTTTAAGAAATATTCAAGTTTTTCTGTTTAACACATAATGGAAAATATTCCTGTACGTCACAAAATATAATCAATCAGAAATAAAACAACCAAGTATTGAACAAAATCAACTTATATTAACATAAAGATATGTTTAAAATCTTTCAAAAAATCTGAAAAAAAGTGTTGCATAATTCTATTATATTAATAAATACGAGTAATTAATCAGCTAAATAGTTTCATGTTCGTCACTTCTCGGACACATCGTACTAGAAAAGTGGTACATGTTACAAATAAAAAAAATCAAGCTAAGTGACACATAAAAGTAAAGTAAACTATTAAATAAAAGATAAAAAATTAATCAATTTCAGATAGATAAAAGTTAAATTTTAAAATAATCGCCAACAACTAAGTTGGGTCTCGTAATATAACACATAACTTATATTACGAGAACCAATTTGGTCACTGGCGATAAGTGGTGGTGGTGGGTGATGCGGGGTGGTTCACGCTTATCGTCAGGTGGGATCGCACTTAAAAAAAATTAAACTTTATTAACAATATTTTATTTTATCATCCACATACTTTTGTACAACTCAACCACACATTCAATACAACATTATCTAAACAAGATTTCAGCTAACAAAGAAACGTTCATCAAGTGTTGTCAATAGAACTGTCACGACAGCTAAACCACAAACTACGCCAAGCCTTCGTACCAAATGAAATCATGTACCGTGCAGAGCTCGCCTTAACGTTAGATAGTGAAATGAAATGCATTCCTCATCCTCAATGCCACCTCGAAGTATCTACTATACGATAATAATATTTCTGTGAAACGAAATCCCATCAACTCAAGCTGACATTGAGAAAAAATGACAAGGATTAAATTACTACTTTTGATTTCATTTTAATGACAGCCCGACCTCGCGGGGCTTTTCAAAGATTTATTTTGCAATAGTCGCCGTAATAACAGCTTGGCAGTAATCTGTGCTGATGTTTTAATAACGTTTTTTTCTTTTGTTTTAGAGTCGAGCCGTGAGTGCGCCCGCCACCCCAGCTTCAACAACATTTTCGAGAGAACAGGTAAAAAAGGAACACCCAAAAGAAAGTTAAAATGCTAAAATGTTATTTTCAAGCGAAAAGTCTGTTTGTGTTGCAACGGTTATAGAATAAATTAAGATTAGTGATATCAACAGAACTAAACGTGTTAACCTCAACGTACGTTATCAGCTGTTTCTGATCAGTAAATTAATTATCCATTTCATTAGACAACATTAAGTGATTGATAGCGATCATGTTTGTGCACGAACCGGAAACTTATTGATTACATCTCATAAGTCAATCAGCTATCTATTTTCACCCGACTGCCCTAGACAGGGGATAATGTTTTTAAAGGGGGTAATGATTTTCTTTTTTGCTTAGTACAGCGAATATGAAATGACCGTATTATTTTACGTAATGCAATCATAATATTCATATCATGTCTTTCTTTGGCTCGATACCAAACCACTTGAACGCACGATATGTTTTCTCAATGGCGACCATAAAATATATATTGGAGTGGCTCCTTTATAGTTTCTAGGTTTCTGTTTTAAGTCATAAGTAATTTATTTTTGAACAACACACTTTGTAAAAATGAGATGTAAAATAAAACAGTAAGCCTAAAAGAAGATAAAATTAATAAAACATCAAAATGAAAATAACTTAAGTAATAATAAAATATAGGTGGTTAAAAATTTATGAATGATTTAATAAAAAAAATTATAATGTTAAAGATAATTCAATTATAATTGAGTAAGGTGTTTTGATATTAGAAAAAAAAAATGAATAGAAAGCTCAATAATTTCTACATAAAAAATGCTTTTTCCTGAATGACTGACGGATCAACGCACAGCCTAAACCGCTGATCGTAAAGACCTGAAACTTAGAGATAGAGAGACTTTGTATGTCGTAGGCATCTGATAAGAAAGGATTTTTAGAAATTCTACCCCTGAGGGGGTGGAAAAGTGGGGCAAAGTTTGTATGGGACTAATTACGTAATTTCTTGGTCCAAATACTTCAAATGCGTGAAAATTCTTTAACAGAATTTATGGAAGACGAGTTACGTGTTTTATTAAAATTTATCCCCTAACGGGGTAAAAAAGGGGTAGAAAGTTATTTTGGAATTAAAAATATTAGAACGATTTTCGATTTCTACGCGGACGAAGTCACGGGCAAAAGCTAGTTTAATTATAAAATGCTTTGTCTTTGTTGAATGACTTACTGAAGGATCAACGCACAGCCTAAACCGCTGATCGTAAAGACCTGACAGTTGGACAATATGTGCTTTGTACGAGTATGACATAGGCATCCGATAAGAACGGATTTTCCAAAATGAGCGTCTTAAAGGAATGAAACGGGTATCCAAAGTTTGTATGTAAAAACTACTCTTTCACGCAGGCGAATCTGTTAGTGGAGCTAGTATGTGATATAAGTAATATTTTTTTTAAATCCAAATAATAATTAATAATCAATATTGTTATTAAAAAATGTCACATAATAACTGTTTTTTTTGGAGAGGGAGATATTAAAGTCTAAGAAAGTTTAATGACTGTTATGCCAGTCCGTCCAGGCACATTGGTCAGGCTCGACAGTTCGACTGTGAGAACTTGTAAAAAAGTAAAAGATACATCATCATCGTGTGGAACTTTTGTTTCCATAAACATTTTAAAGTACTAATCGTCCATCGTAGTATAAACCTTACAAAGGCAAAATAAGCAGTTTCTCACAAGGTACACACTTTACATTCCTTTGCAAAAGGAAACTGCTTAATTCTCAGCAATTTTCGCAATTATCTTTAATCAACCATAATAAGCATTTTAATGGGCCATCGATACAAATAAACGTCTTGTGCTCAAATAGCCTTAATTTACATCACGTGGAAGCAGCGCTTACGCATCGACTACTCTAATCGGATTAACTGCATTGAAGGCGAAGCTCGCGCAGTATACAGCTTCGCGGCGAGTCGCCCGCGCCTGCGCCTACGCAGCGCTTGGGACACTTTCACGGAATTATGGCGCGCCTACGACCTTATGTTGGCTGACATAAACACTTAAAAGCAAGACAAATCAGGGCTTTTCTCTTCGCTGTCACCTTTCTATTCTAGTTTACCGTAACAACAGTATGTTTTACATAGTTTTCCACACGCGTCGGGTTTTATTTCATAAAGCGGAAATTATGATGGGATTATTTGTTCCGATCTTGTTTTTAAGATACGACAAATGTTTACGAGTCCTTCACACTGCACAGCCGGCGGGGAACACGTGTTATGGCCGAATCTACAAGAGGGGTCCTAAAATAACTCCTTGTGAACGCGTTTGATTGCTGTGTAGTTTATTTCCTGCGTGTTGACCTTGTGATTTTTGGATTTGATAATGGGAATGTATAGGGTCTTACTACAGCTACTCCTACACCTAAAGTAAATGTTACTGCACAAACCGGTAGTTCGTCGAACGGAATAGGCAATAATTTTCGTATTAATGTTTTGTTATTTTGTGACTGTTGTAAGCTGACATAAAGTTGCAGCTTATTGTATTGTTCGTTTTTGTTTCACAATGATTCAATTTGTTTTGTTATCATCTCTTAATGTGATCATTGAAGCGCTGCGTTTCTGCGCATCGGGTTTTTTTTTTTTTTCGGGTGGGAACTCGATATTCTAGCCGATCATTGACTTCAATAAGGCACAAGGGTGATAAACTTTATTAATAAACAGTATGATTGAAATGTAGTTCTATTCAGGTGCGTAGCTATCGCCGTATCTGCCGTATCAATTATACGGGGCCCCGCGCTACAGGGGCCCCGACGTAGGCAAAAATTCGCAACATGTTATCCACAACCGTCTTGTAGGGTAAACTAAGCATTTGTAAAAAAGAACCATTTTTTTTATTACGGGGCCCTTTGAATCTTTTGGTACGGGGCCGCTGTGGGACTAGCTACGCCACTGGTTCTATTTCTATAGGTCCACTATAAGTAGACCAGGTTAGACCATATCCTTGCTAGCCAAAGTTCAGTAATCCATGTTAGGCTTAGTGTTAATCTTAGGTTCCTATAAGTACTTATATGAACGTAAATAACAGCAATTTCTTGACCTGTCATCACCTGACATCCGTTGTTCAATTACTGTCCTTGTTTACTTCCCTTCAGGTTAGAACTAAAGGTGGGAAGAACTCAATTTGTGCCCATTTACACGTGTATCTACAAGATCTTGACACGACCCTTGTTTTCTGACACCAACATTTAAGTGGTACACTCTGCGTCCTACAATTTCGGAAGAGCCATCCTCCTGTTCCGTCGCATTCGTAGTTGTAAAGGTCAAGGTTGAACAGCCAAGATAAGGGATTAGCATCCGGTTGTTGACGAAAGGGCTATTGTCTTTATGTATGACATCATATAATGGAACTTATTAAAATAGTACTCATTATCATATTATTATTATTTTTATCTGTATAATTATTTAATAACTCACTATTTATTATATCACTTTAACTGTTGTCTTCATTCCTAGGGTGGTTCCCGATCAGCAAGCTACCCAGGCGGACCTGGCAGCAGGCTAGACCTGTGCTATGTGGCGGAGCGCATGCTGGCACTCCACCTGCCCGAGCGAGACGCGCACGCAGAGGCCCAGGCCGCGCATATGCTCACCAATAAGCATGGAGAACATTTTATGGTGAGTACTTTTCATCATCTTTTCAGCCGAAGGAAGTCCTCTGTTGGACATTGGCTTCCTCCAATCCAAGTGTTGCCACAATTAACGGCCCTGTGCGTATTGCATCCATCGCGTTCTCGCGACTCTCACTAGGTCATCGGTACACCTTATTACCTACTTTTGATTAGGTATATTTTTAAACGACAGTTACAAAAGACAAAAACGGATATAAGATTTTTTTACGTCATTTTACATCATTATATAAACAATTCTGAAATTCTTCAACTCCTTTCCGCAGTTATACTATCAAGCTGCTTCAAATGTCGCCTCGACTGTCCTTATGTAAACTCTTGAATCTGAAAATTTGCATTTCTTATTTCTGTTTAGCTTATTAAGATATATTTTAAAGTATGTACTACAAAATCTATAATTATTAGTGCTTATTGTTTCTTGGAAACAGAATTTCTATAAAAATACACTAGATTTTAACTTTCGATAGGTTCTTTACCTAGGGCAGTCGGTCTAAAGCGGTGTTCTCCTTTAAGGTTTTTTAGTGTTTAATTGGGAAGAGATATGTAGATATATATGAGATAATTATACACTCTTTATGATACATTAAAAATATACAGTAGGAACTTAAAATTAATAGTGTAACGATGGGCGGTCCTATCACCAAAAGCGATTAGCATTCATTGATCATGCATCAATAATTCCTTGAGTTTTATTTAATTCGTCATTAATTAACGTAGATACATGTGTCTGTATATTATTTTTGTGTTAAATATTTTAATTAGAGGAAGTGCTGCCCACATGATGGGCGCGTCGCCATCTCCAAAGTACGGTGCTTTAAAGAATATTTTATTTGAAAAGCAATTTTATAAGACGGGTGGTTAATTGGTATTAATTTCATAAGAAAAAATATAAATTATAATCAGGAATGGGCTATGGCGAGACATGTTTGACAATATAACTGGTGTTTAGGTGTTTATGACACACTATTGAAGAAACGAAAAAAATATTCTCTGACCTCAGTTATAGAACCAAATAGGTACAATTTGAACCATGCTCTGGCTGTAGCAACTATCTTAGTATTCGTAATCCACTAAAGCTACAAAATCTAATGTAAATTTGTCCTGCTCCCTTATATGGAACCCGTTCAGTAACTCTAATGCTAGAAATAAGAGACAGACCCGCCTTAAAAGTAACTCTCTAACTCCTTTAGGTACTTTAAAAAGTGCCGTAAAGTTACGTTAATATTTGATAGTAGTTTTAGTAGTAGGTAACTATCAATGCTTAACGTTTTTCTAGAAAAACGTACTTTCGGCATAATTTGTAATTGTGCAATGTGCATATCGTTAATCCTTTTTAAATTCGTGTAAGCTCTTCGTTATTGCTTTATAGTTTAAACTATTGGTTCTACATATTTTTTTCTCTATGGGTGGAGCGAGAGAGAGTTTCAAACTTGTACTATGCTTTTAACTAAAACCCATCTGGTTTCCTTCAGTTGTCCTTTGCGTTCTAGGGCCATAGTGAGTTTTGGATTTTTTACGGGTCTTTTTCATTCTCACTTGGTTTGATGTCATCGCCAATCATATCACTTTGCTTTCTGCTTAATATCCCTGTCTGAATCGCTGCATCTGTCCACTTCCAGATATGTTCACTTTTTACCTTTCAAGCATATAGATCAATTAGACTAGACTCTAGACTCTAAACTCGACTCAGACTCTAAGATTTTTCATCATTATTGTGTCCGTCTTTTCCAGGTATTCGAGGTGAGCGGCGGGGACAGCGCGGGCGGAGTCGGTGCCGCTCGTGGCGTGTTCGGGCGTGCTCGTTCACTCGGCTGGGCCGGAGACCTAGCACCACCGCTTGAACGCCTCTGCGCCGCTTGCAAACACATCGAGAGCTGGCTCGCTGCGCATCCAAAGAACGTCGCCATCCTACTCGCATGGTAAATATCTGATTAGTTCGATAAACAAGTCATATGTGCTCTAAATGAAGGTATCTGCTAGGTTTGGCTACAACACTCATAAAAAATGTGCGTAGTAGACCACGCGCTAATACTGAAAGAAATTTCAGTCGACCGTAGGTGCCCAACAGGGCTGATGATTTTCTAAGCAGAACGAGGGGATTTTCTAAAAAGGAAACCTGTGGTCTTAGAACGCAAAGGGTAACTGAAGGACACAGATCTGGTTTGAGTCAGTAAAAGTATGACACACCCTCTTGTTTCTTCCAAAGCGAGAGAAGTCATTGGATGATTTCTCACCTTGACCTTGACCACCCACCAAAAAAGGTGTCTAATAAGTTTCTGTTTTTTTTTTGTCGCGGCTACAGAAATAGATTGATATTCTATTCACATTCAAGAAGATGCAATGCACACATAACAATGATGCAATTACGACATGACAATAATGTCATTACAAAAGTGAACGACATTGTTGTCATCAGACTATTAATATTAATCAATTAACTAATTTATCTGACCAAATACAGCTACGGTCTATAAGGAAAATGCATAAAAAGTTTGGCCTAGGTTTTTCCGGTGTTGATTAGGGGCCCTTCACTTATTACGTAAGACGGCTAAGAGGGGGAGGGGCATCGACCATGTTGACCAGGGAGAAAAGTCGGCTTATTGTGATTTGTTCGGATGCGTATAGGTAAACTATTTCCATGGCAACGTACCCGCCGCACCACCCGCACTGCGCCTTCTCGCTTGTGAACTAGATGTTACTTGTTTGCGTAAACGACACACTTGTAAACGGTCCTAATAATTTTACTTTTAAAAACAAGTACAACAAAACCATTTGATTTGTATTGACGAGTATTTAGATGCTAGATGGTAACCAGGGTCTGATGATGGAACTCGAAGATGACCACAGAAACTCAGTAATAAGCACAATAAGATAACCACATCGTGTTTGAACTTTTTGGAGTGGTCTTGATGAGTATTCATTATATAAGTATATACCGCGCTATAAAAGTTTGGTGTGATTTTTTTATTGAAAACTTGTTTTTCCTTTAGGCTCTTAAGTAATAAATATTAAACGGAAAGGAGTCGGCCTATTCTGATTTTTTCTTATTTATAGGGGAGGGTTCAAAAACAAGTAGAAATCGTCTTACGTAAAGAACGGATGGCCCCTTATCAAAAGTTCCAGATATTATTGTTATGTATTTGCATACGTAATAGATATTATCTGGTGTAAATAGATTAAAAACATAGTGTTCTTTTCATTAGGATCAATGATCCATTATCATGCCTGTTTTCTTCTCTATAGTTTTAGAGCCACATCTACCTAATAACCTGTCTTTAGTTACACAGAATACTGAATTTGACTTTATTATAATTTCCAGGGGTAACCGCGAGCGCCTGGGCGTGTTGGTGGCGGCGTACATGCACTACTCGGCGATCTGCGGCGCGCCGGAGCACGCCCTCGACCGATATGCTATGAGGAGATACCTGGACGACAGAGTTCCCGTCTTCCAACTTCCCAGTAATAAACGGTAAGCACATCACTTACTCAATTTGTCTTACTGTTTTCTATTTCCTTCAATATTTCAATAACAAGTTATTTAATTCTATTTCATCATTTCCTGGTGCTTAAGCCTTTTATGCCGTACTTTGAAATATGTCATTTCCTTTGAGGAAAGCTGCTCCGTGATGACATGTCATCCTGCAAACATTCACTATTGATAGACACTAATAGATAGAAGTATAGGATTCTAAGAAGCATGCTGGCTTTTCTTCTACAATAATTTAATCATTATATTTCTCGCCAAAATATTTCTACAAACTTTGAACAGTTTGTAACAATATCAAAGCATTTATTTCAAATAAAATATTTAGGAACTTTTGAATTGTTAAGAAGTTAGTCAGTCTGAAAAATTATGATTGCATATTCCAAAGCGTAGATCTCTATGGAGAAGAATGAGCAAGAAACTTCATGGACACTCAAATTATGTATTACTCGGTTACATATTTCTTGTCGCTACTATTATATGACATTAGGTATGTAACCGATGTAAAACTCCAAATGATTTTTTTATTAGTGGCATGTAAGCTAGTGTATTTGTGTGGTGAACAGCTACATCGACACGTTCGCGGGGCTGCTGGCCGGGCAGATCCGCGTGAACGCGGCGCCGCTGCAGCTCACGCACGTGAGCGTGGCAGGCTCGCTGGCCGCGCCCGCCACGCCCACCATCGCCTTCCTCAAGATATACGAGAACTTCGTCTGCGTTTATACCTCAGGTAAACAACGAGACAGTTACTACCTCATTTGGTTCTGCCGGACTCAAAATGTCCCTGTTTTTCCCATAAAGGACGATTCTTTGAAACCGAGAGGATGTCTCATTCATCTGGTCTAGTTTACGTACCTACTACTAGTGATCGAGGAAAACTAATAAATCTGATATTCATAAAGAAACTAGGCCAGATGAATGAGAAATTCTCTCGGTTTCAAAGAATCACCCTAATCTGCTCGCATCTTTTTTAAATTAATATGATTAGCTTATAAATTTGGACGTATTTCTAGGTGTCTTTATTTGGGCACAAAGAGCCCAAGGCCTTTTTGGGGCTAATTTAGATCAACCCCACGTCAATTATGAAAACTATGAAAATGAGAGTGCTGATCATGTTTGTTGGGTTTGACTGCCACTGACAATGTCTTGGCTTGTGTCTTACGCTTTCGCTTGTATAAACAAACTCGTTAGAAACCGGTTACCAAACCCATCGCGCTTTTAGTACACGCATTGCAAATATTGAGCGACATATATTATTCAAATAATTTAATGAAGCTTTGAATTGTATTGACTTACCAGTACGTAGGATGCTGTCATCGGGTAACCGGTTGTTTATATATCTTGCTGTCAGGCTACACATTAGCATTAGGCAGTAAAAAAGAAGCAAATCGATTTACAAAACGCCTTCCGCTTTGCAAGTGGCACTCTACCGGGCGGGTTCGGGCTTCCGTTCCTCGGTATACTATGAAAAGGGTAATCAATAGTTGATATTTTCGACTAAGAAAACTGAAGACTGTTTTTGAATTTGATGTTTAGCATTCACTAATCCACTAAACATCGCAATTCTCTTAGACTTTTGTTGTTTTTGAAGTAGTGACAGAGGCTATTTTGTCCTACTGTAAAGTGTAATAAGTGTGTCCCTCTCCCTTTTCCGCATAATTCTATTTTTACCCGACTGCAAGGAGAGTTATGTTTTCGCGCGTATTTTTGCTAATGTGGACCAGTCCATTCGGTAGTAATATAAATCTGTGTTGTTTTGTGCAGGTCTATACATGGTCAACGGCGGTGGCTGGACAGTAGGCGTGGGGCGCCTAGCTCTGCGCGGCGACGTAGTAGTGCGGGCGTACCGGCGAGCGGCCCAAGTGCGGCCCGGCGGGGGCCCCGTGGGCTCCCAGGGTCCCCTGGGCCCCGGACAGCGCCGCCTGGTGTTCGCGTGTCAGTTCCACACGTGCGCCGTCGCCGACCACACGCTCTCCTTCACCAAGCAGCAGCTCGATCATGCCGTGCACGGTAACCATCACCTTTCTGGCTTTCAGACAAATGTCAGGAGGTAACACTATCAATTTGGTGCTAGTTGGATCAATCTGATTTGACGTTAAACTGATCGTGTGACTATAACTCACGACTAATAAGCACTTGCGAGCAGTGGTGGCCGAGTGGTAACGGCCTCGACTTACGAGTCGTAGGTCGCGGTTTCAAACCCAGCCAGGCGCATTACTTTGTGTAATTTAATTCATCACCACTGCTCTCAAAACGGTGAAGGAAAACATCGTGAGGAAACCGGCATGTCCTAGAACCAAAAATTCGAAGACATGTGACATTCACCAACCCGCAGTGGGCCCGCGTGGTAGATTACGGTCCATTCCCTCTCATAGAGGAGAGGCCTGAGTCCCGGCAGTGGTAACATTAAAAAGGCTGATTATGATGATGTTGATGAATAAGCACTTGATCTAATTTGTTAGTGTTACCTTCGCGTAAAAGATACGTTACATGTGTCTGAACACACCTTTTTTCTTATGTTACTTCCTTCTGCCATACATATAAAAAAAAGAAAGTACGGAACAAAAAGCAGGCGTTTCATACCGCCTTAGAACTTGAAAATAATTGTGCTGAACGGGTTGAAAGATATCGTTTGGCGTTGCTTGTATTCGAAATATTTTTTTCTTTTTCTATGGTGCCTGCTAGCATTGAATGTGATTTCTTTTCTGCAAACTTACCTCTCATATTTAACATGCCACCATAAAACCTTAAAAATAACAGTTATACTAATATATATTCCGCCTCTAAATCTGCCTATACCACCTATTGAACATATACCAGTTATACATATCACCATAGAAATATATATTGTAATAGATACATGAACACATATACACAAGCCAAAGATATTTATTTCAATAAGTGTTGTCTACAATTGAGTGCAATTACGCCAACGTGATTTTGTTATCAGGAAAATTGCTTGGACCATTTGCCTTGAGGTCAAAGTAATAAATTCACTGTTAAAGAAAACATTAATTTAATGCTTTGCATTTAATCAAGCCGAAATTACATTATTTGTTCTTAAATTGGAATAATTTAGTAGAATATCATTATGATAATAATTTTTACCTGCTTATTTGAAGGATACTTAATAGACATGCGGTAGCGTATCAAGCAGGTGTCAAGCCAAGAAAGCTGATGAGCAGCACTTGTGTGAAATATTATACGAACCGTTTCGAAGTACTGTTTTACCATAAAATGATGATGGCTCCTTACACCGATTACTTGGGAAATACATAATTGTTTGCGATTATCCCAGAGGCAGGGAGCTGGTTCAGATGAATAGTGGACTGCATGGAAATTTATTTAATGTAAAACTGGCTAATCAATTAAATCATTTTTATATTATAAGCTAGTTATTATTTTTATAATATTATAAGCTAGTTATTATTTTTAATCAGATAAACGTTTAATCAGTCAACTCAACAACCACATTATAAAATCGAACTTCTCATATTAGGTTTTTGGTGGGTTCCATGTTTTTTGAAAATGTTTTAAGATTAATCATTCAAGAGCAAAAGTATAATTTTTTATTATCTAGTTGGTGTACTTAGCCTGACCCTTCGTGAGATAAGTGCTTGATATTATGATATAAGTAAGCTGAGTAATTGTTGTTTGTCCAGATCCGTCATTCCCGAGCGACGGTGCAGTGGAGCTGGTGTTCCTGCGCGGCGAGGGGGGCGGCGGCGCGGCGCCGGCGCCCACCCCGGCCGCCCCCCTGCGCGCCGCCCCCGACGCGCTCGCTCGCGCCGACTCGCTCGAACATCTGCGACCGCTGTCCACGCTCACCGATGAAGATCCTGGTAAGCACACATATAACTCTTTATTACGGCTGTGAATGCGCCACTCACTGAGCCGTCCGGGCGCCTTTTGAAGGTTTACACTCGAAAACACAAAAAAAAGATAATATTTTTTATAAGATAAATTAGTAGATGAAAATGAAAAAGGGTTAGTGACCATACTTAAAGGTTCTGGAATGGAACGAGTACATCACTCACCTTCGGTTTGCCGACGGCATAATAGTCATGGCTGAGACTACGGAGAAGCTCAGTACAATACTTAGTGACCTCAGTAGAGCTTCCGAAAGAGTTGAACTTAAAATGAACATGGAGAAAACAAAAGTCATGGTAAAGAGCCATGTAGCACCCACTACTATCAAGATCGGAGACTCTACACTCAAAGTTGTGGACGATTACGTTTACCCGGGACAGACGGTCCAGTTATTTAACTTCGAAAAAGAGATCAATCGTCGAATCCGACTCAGCTGGGCAGCTGTCGGGATGCTGCGCGGTTTCTTCTCGTCCAGTATGGTATACTGGACGAGAAGACAATGTCTCAAGACGAAATTCTATGACCAGTGAGCGTACCGTTGCCAGTGATGACATATGGCCCCGAAACGTGGTCGCTTAGAATAGGGCTCATCAGAAGACTTAAAGTCACCCAAAGGGCTAAGGAAAGGGCTATGCAAGGAGTTTCCTTGCGTGATCGAATCAGGAATGAGGATATCCGCAGGAGAACCAAGGTTTCCGACATGGCACGAAGAATCGCCAAACTGTGGCAATGGGCAGGGCACATTGCTCACAAAACGGATGGCCGTTGGGGTCGGAAGGTTCTAGAATGGCAACCACGTACCGGAAGACGTAGCGTTGGAAGGCCTCTTACAAGCTGGACCGATAACCTGGTAAGGGTTGCGGGAATCCGATGGATGCGAGACACACAGGACCGTTCCTTGTGGCGACACATGGGGGAAGCCTATCTTCAACAGTGGACGTCTTTCGGCTGATGACCATACGCAGTGAAATTTAGCTGAAACGTCGTCGCCTATTTAATTTAATTCCCATTTAGTGATAAATATTGTCAAATAAATTTGTGTTATGTGTACCTATTCTGATTTGTCTACTTGCCTTAACAATAATGTTAATTTAAAAGAAACCCTACTAGAAGGAAGCGTTTTTAAGACAAGAATATAAAAAGACCCTTAAATTATTGAGAAAATTAGGTGAAAAATTGGTTTACGTTGTTTAGAAAACTCCAGGTCACCTCTCCTAGCAGTCCTGAACAGTTGAAAATGCCCGTTAAAATAGTAGATCTATTGCTAAATGATCCATTGCAAACCTCCTTTAAGCTGTCGTGGACCTTGTAAACCTCTCGTTGACCTGCATGAACCCTCATACACCTCTCGCGAACCCTCGTAAACCTCTCTGTATAGCCCAAGCAGCACGCAAGCGTATCAAACATCAATAAAGCAGCCGATATACAGCTTAGAGCTGTATAAGGGCTGTACAAGGGTGTAAAACACAGCTTTAGGCTGCATAAAGGTATCCGCGTACGCTTATGGTTCTATATCAGAGTATTTTTACTCAATTAAACAGCTTTAAGAGTTTTTTGACACTTAAGGCTGCGTTTTACACTTAAAGCTGTATATAGGCTGTATATTGCACGTCACCACTTCCTTTATACAGGTCTAAGTGTTATATTAGTGTAAAATGATACTTATTGCTGTATATTGGTGTAAACGAACTCCATTATACCTCTTATTCGTTTGGTGTAATTGTACACTCTTATAACTATTGTGGTGTTATAACTACTGCCTACAAGGGTGATATACAGCTATAAGAGTAAATGAACGCTATAGTACAGCGTTAGGCTGTATTACTAATGGAATCACTCGGATTGTGTTTTTGTGAACATCAATATGGAGGAAAAGACCGGTCAAGTGCGAGTTGGACTCGCGCACCAAGGATTCCGTAAAAACTTACTCGCACCGTGTCCGTTCTATGGGCCCTATGATTAAAAAAAAAGAAATTCAATTATCTCGAAAACGGTGCGTCCTAGGTCAAAAATAACCAAAATTTTAACCCCCCTGTGACACCCCCCGTGCAAGTACCAATAGAATACAAAAACGTAAAAAAAAAAATTTTTTTTTGTGATCGAATCGGAGCAAGAATTCATTCCAGAAAAAAATATCCGAGCAATTGGTGGATATTTTAATATAAAATAAAACTAAAGGCACATAACTCATAAGGCCATGAAACTTGGAACCTAAATAGTTTCTATGGTTGAGGTTAACCCAAAACTAAAAAAAACAAAATGCTGTAGGTATTCTGTACCAATCAACTAAGGGTGGTGAAGAGAAAACATTGAATTAAGAGGAAGGTCAAAAGGAAATATTTAAATATTACAAATACAGATAATTTATTTAAATACAACAGACAGTAGAGATAGTAAAGTATAATTTATTGGAGAAGATAAAGTAATAGATCACAATCTGCTTCTTCAATGATGATAATAATAGACTTTATACGCAGCATTTTGATGTAATCCCACGATGATCTGGAGGGTTAGAACTGTCATCCTTCACCAATGCGTCCGACGTCTAATCACTCGCTTAATAATTTTAGATCGCCTTCTGATTCTCGTGACCTTGATATTAGACCAAGTCAAAGGCCTTATTGTACCTTTTCTGAAAAATAGATGAAAGATCGGTTACAAATCTTACTCACTACTTCACAATAAGTATATAAATTGTTAAATTGTATTCGGACATATCGACGGGTCCTACGTATACTGGTGTAACCCGCAAAACAGCGAAATACGTTTTTTTGCACCAAAAGCCTTAAAATTACCTTAACTTTATATCCTGTAAAAATTATATTAATTTATGAAGTAATTTCAAAGATACAAACTTGTAAACTAATATAAGTGACATCATTTTCAGCCATACGACCATCTACACTGATGTAAGTCACTTGCACCAGTGTAGGTAGTCGCGTGCGACGCGACACGTCAGCGCAAGTGCCATTTACTCTAGTATACGCGCGGCGACACAGTCGGGAGCACGTTAAACACTGGTATAACTGCGATGCGTTTTAGTTTACTTATTGGGTAAACAGGTGTCATTCGAAGCGTCTAGTTGAGTTATAAGTATAGCAAGTTGAATAGAGTTTTTTATATTATGGCAGCATACTTGAAAAGTTTGGGGTTTAGATTTTATAAGACATTATATTTTAACCTAACCCAAATGTTCAAATACCTTAAATATACTCATAACATAGTAAATGTATGACAGACATTTTTGAATTTAGCTTGTCATGCCCTGTACGATTCTACATAAACATTTGACAAAGGCCATTGCGTAAAACTCTTCCCAAAAATTAAACACTTGGGTTAGGTTAGGTTAAAACATAATGTCGTATAAAATCTAAACCCCATATTTTTCAGGTATGTCGTCATAATAAAAAAAACTATTCAACCAGACGCTTCGAATGACGATTTTTGGGGACAGTTTTACGCGATAGCTAATGCAAAACCGTATATTGTTCGAGAAAAAAGTCAAACTTTCGTCTTTGATTTTAAGTCTTGCCTTCCCTTTTTGGACAACTGGAAAAAGAATTCCGTGGGGGAACTTGTTGTGTGGAATAAGGTTTGCGAAGTTAATGTTTAAGCCAAAGATTTATTTATGCTTAATTATAATTATGTACTTTAATTAAATGGTTTTCCTTTATTTTATTTTAATATGTTCGTACAATAAAGTGTATAATAAATAAATAAGTATAATGCGTTTGAAGAAGGGGCTTACAAAACTATTCAATGTTTGAGAAAACACGTGCCAGTATACAAAATTTTTCAAAAAAACTTTACTGATTAGATGTAGCTTACTAGAGCTTGTTACCAATTGACAAGAAAAATTTAAAGATCTTCAAGATCTTTGCAAGTCCAATGTGATTCCTGAGTTTTTTGATTTATTGTATTTTCTGGATTATTGTAAAATAAATGGTACCGATTCATTTTATCATAAATTGGAAGATATAGACCGATAACACTCAAGATGTCTCTGACTAGGTTATATTTTTAAAAAGCCTAGTTATCTTTTCTAACTTGTTGTTTCTCTTTTTACCTGACTGCGCCAGAAGGAGGGTTATTTATTGGGTTTTCTATACCTTTCTATTATCCACTGTGTTTATTGTTACATTAAATAACAATGTGACAATGTCTGAAACACTGATTAACTAGTACGTAAGACTGATTAGGAAGTACTAATAAAAATATAAATAATAGTATAATAATATAATTAACGAAAGTTCCTGCTTTAGTTAAGAAGATTAAATTTTTTAGTTTTATTATTTTTAAGATAGCAAGGCCATTGATTTTATTTTTCATTAAGAGTGCCATAAAATATTAACATCAAAATAATAACACCTATTAAGTATAGGTCTGGAAAATTCATTTATTTGAAAAAAAAAATAAACAATAATGTGTATTTTTAATGTTTTTATTTCATTTCCTTAAATATTTGAATAGGTGTGGCAACCCATTCAAATGTTTAAGGTTAATAACAATGCAGAAAACTGTTGCAAGTAGTTTTCCAGTACTGAGTAAACTGTTGTAAGTGCTTAAAAATCGATAAAAGAAGATGTTATTGTTAATATTATAACCTCATATTAATAAATAGATTAGAAATGGCATGTTAAAAGAGTAAAATCCTTCAATTTTCCTTTATTATAAGTATAAGCAAGTACACTATATACTGGTATAAGTGGCCACTTGTATCAGTTTACAGGTTCTACCATAGTAAAGAAAACAAGCTACATCAATGCATGTGATGCTATTTTCCAAAGTATAAAAAAATAAGAAAAACCAATAATGCAGTCTTTTTCCTTAGATATTCAAATATAACATATCAAAATTTCAAGTATTTCCATTGATGTATGACAAAATTACAAGCTTTGGAACCTTTAAACCGCTCTCCTGAACAGTTGTGTTTTTGCACTTGTACTAGTATACGTAGGACCCGTCGATATGAGATTTAGTCGTAGGTAGCTGAGGATTTTTTATTCCTTATACGTATCTCTAAAGATGGTTAGAAATGTACGTACTTGTTATGAACAATTACACAGATTATGGAGTAAAAATACTCTATTATACAGCCTAAGTCGTAAAAATACTCTATTATACAGCCTAAGTCGTAAAAATACTCTATTATACAGCCTAGGTCGTAAAAATACTCTATTATGCAAGCTGTCGCCATTTTGCAATGTACATAATGATTTTATAAACATAATAAAAGGCTTATTTGGCAAAAGCCTAAAGTCATATCATGATTATCAGCTTGAATTACGGTTGATTTGCATTTATACCTATTATTTCAACATATTTTTTTAATATAACCTAAAAAAATAATAACATTACTTACCGTATTTACTATTTTCCTTGATGTTAAAATTGATTATTTCGCTGGCGCGTTAATATTTTCACCGAAAATATACACACTTTTACAAT
Source organism: Leucania comma (assembly GCA_958295575.1). Taxonomy (NCBI): domain Eukaryota; kingdom Metazoa; phylum Arthropoda; class Insecta; order Lepidoptera; family Noctuidae; genus Leucania; species Leucania comma. Next base: position 14,935,170 of record OY282468.1, read on the forward strand.
GAAATTAAATCGGCACTATAAATTCACCATATTACTAAGGTCAACAAGTCCAATTTAACATATTATATTTAAAACTAAATGTATATGGCGTAGTCGCCATTAGTAAAATATTATAAAAAATAATCTTTAAGTTTGGATTCTTTCGTATTCTTACACCAATTAACAGCTTTTTGCTGTATATGATAGTTATAATTGAATATCTGTAGAGTTAAAGTGTAATTGTACACCGATATACAGCTTAGGGTGTACAAAAACGCCTTTATACAGCCGATATACAGCCAACACGCAGCCAATATACAGCTTTTATTCTCCACTTACACTTAACGCTGTATATAGGCTGTATATGTGGGCCCTTTTTGGAGTTACAAGGGCTGTATATAGGCTTATACAGCCTATATACAGCTTACTATACAGCTTAGAGTGTAAACCTGAACCTATATACAGCCCTTGTACAGCCTTTTGTGCTGCTTGGGAGGTTTCTATGACGACTCTACCATTCTATTAAAAAAATTGAAGGATTTTTTTTCCTGGTTTTTAAAACGCGAGCAGATAAAATATATTTTTATACGCGTATTCTATCAGAGTAGTCGATTATCAATTCTTGCATTATTGTTTATTTGTTATAATGTACACTTTATATTACAACATAGGACAAACAGTTATGAAAACAAGTGATTATGCTGTGTGGATTTTTCGGACTAGAATACCTTTTTTTTTTTTTTTGGTGTTGGGTAAAATCATCCAATGACATCTCCCGCCCTTGGGCGGAGCGGGAGATAGTGTCAGACTCTTACTGACTAAAAACCCACCCCGTTCCTTCGTGGCCTTAGATACCAGGGCCGGGCTTTCCTTTCGGAAGCAAACCCTTGGCCCCAGTAGGCTTCGACCCTGCCTGCCTGCAGCTAGCAGGCTGGGTCTCTACGGTTTGCTGACAACTCCTTGAGGCGCGCGGGAACAGTGCGCGCCGTTGACGACCTGGGCTTGGTCCGGATGTTTACCGGACGGTCGGACAGCGAGCTACCCATAGCTCGCCGTCCGCAAGCCCGCGTCTACGTTGGCTGGAAATCAGGATCGGAATCGGAATCCCCGCGGCGGCTGGGCCTTGTGGGCCGTTGCCTCTCGCGTGCGGCCTCCTCCTTTGCTAGCATTACTGCTTCGCAGAAGGAGGCGACCGCCTGCCATCCCTCCTCGCTTCGGACCATGGCCCGTACCAGGGCCTGGCGCGAGAGATCGCCGCTGCCGATCGCACTCACGAGAACACGGCGATGCTCTGCCCAAGCGGGGCACACTTCGACCGTGTGCTCCACCGTGTCCTCTGGGCAGTCCACGCAGTGGTGGCACCCGGGCGTCGGTTCCGCACGAATCCGGAACAGGAACCTCCCGAACTTACCGTGTCCGGTGAGAACCTGGGTCATGCGGAAGGTTAGGACGCCGTGAGGTCTTTCCAGCCACGCCTCAAAGAGGGGCCTTACCGCCATAATTAAGGCGTGCCCAGCACTGGGTTGCGACAGTCGCAGTCGCCATTTCACCATGAGATCCCGCCGGAACTCTTTCCGCCATACCTCGACTTGTCGTGGCAGGGGACTTTCGCCCCGGCGTTGCATCTCCACGCGCTTATCGTGCATGTGTGCAAGGACTGTTGCCTCCAGATCCCATGGTGGCAGGCCAGCAAGGAGGCTTGCCGCTTCGCAGGACACCGTGCGGTATCCCCGCACCATGCGTATGGCCATGACCCTCTGGCACGCGTTCAGCTGGTTCTTTGGCCTTTTCTTCAGCGAGGGCGCCCATACCGGTGCTCCATAAAGGGCCATGGACTGAACGATGCCTGCGTAGAGCCTCCGGCAGGAGGCGTCTGGACCCCCCAGATTCGGCAGGAGCCGCTTGAGGGCAGCCCCGGTCCGATTCAGTTTGGGGGCCAGACGTCGGAAATGTTCCTCGAAATTCCACCGGCTGTCGAGGACGAGTCCCAGGTACTTCATCGTCGACCCGACGCCGATGTGAATTCCTCCTACCGTTAGTTGGGAACCTGGTGGCGGTGCGTTCCGAGGGCCGTGAAAGCACATGGCCTCGGACTTGAGCAGCGCCACCTCTAGTCCCAACTGCTCGATCCTCTCCACGACTGTCGCAACCCCGTGTGTCGCTAGTTCGACCGCCGCCTGGTACGACTCTCCCTGTGCCAGGACCAGCGTGTCGTCTGCGTAGCAGACCACGCTGACCCCGCCAGGGAGGTCGCCGCGCAGCACGTAGTCGTAGCCGACGTTCCACAAGGGCGGCCCCAGTACCGATCCCTGCGGAACACCGCACGACATCTCTCGCCGTCTCCAATCTCCCTGGTGACCAGGGTAGATTATGTACCTGTCTGACAGGTAGGCCTCGATCACACGACAGAGATAGTCGGGCACCCGGTGGTACCGGAGTGCCGTTCTAATGCTACTCCAGGGCAGGGAGTTGAAAGCGTTGGCAATGTCCAATGACACCGCCACGACACACCTGCCCCGGGAAACCACATCCCCCGTCGTGAGGGCTCGCACGCGCATGATGGCGTCCACCGTGGAGCGCATCCTGCGAAAACCGAACTGTCCGTCCGAAAGGTCCGGCCCCAGACTAGAATACCTACAAGTCATTTTAATTTCTCTTCGTTCGACGAATAGTAAATACGAACTTCCGCACACCTAAAAAAAGCCGGTCAAGTACAAATCAGTCTCACGCACCGAAGTCTCCATACACAAACCTGTGAAAATAGTTCAACTCTAGAATAGTGTCGAAGATTTTTCCATATCACAAAAAAGTAATTATTTTGTGATGTAACTACAAAACAGTTTTCAGACTTTTTCCTTTATTTGTGTTTTGAAACCTTGCTTCATGTTAAATTTCAGGATGCTAGGTCAACCGGAAGTACCCTATAGGTTTTCATTTCCTTGCCAGTATCAAAATATGCGCCGTGAACTAAGCATAAACGGTTTTATCTTTAGATTGCGTTTTGCGTTGACTTGAAGTATTTTGTACTTAGACCACTCTTCCACTGCTCGAGGGGTAGCAAACCCGAGCACTTGATATTAATTTCAGCTTAATACATCCCCGCATTCTTGAGAAACAGTTCTTGAAAGACGGACAAGTTGACTTTATCAGGATTTCATTTTTAACTTTTTTTACTTTGTTTGTGCTTTTACTTACAACATTGACGGGTCTACACTGTCCTTACATAATTATGAATACTGTAATATGGAAATATTGTAAAACAAACCATTTTTTTTAAAAGAGTAGCCATGGAGTTTCTTGCCGGTTCTTCTCCATAGGACTCGACCACTTTGGAACCGTGCACTATCTTCTGACGTTTTATAAGTGCCCATGTAGGCCTATGTGAAATAAAAATATTTGTTATTTCTTTTTAATTTTTACTTTCTGTCGTACGGAACCATTTTTTTTTTGTCGTTGTAAAATCATCCAATGACATCTCCGCGTCCTTGGGCGGGGCGGGAAATAGTGTCAGACTTTTACTGACTAAAATCCCACTCCTGTTCCTTCTTTGCCTGTCATACCGGGGCCGAAACTTCCTTTTAGAAAACGATTCTTGGCCCCAGTAGGCTTCGACCCAACTACGGTCCCTACGGTTTACTGACAACTCCCTGAGGCGCGCGTGGAACACTAAGCGCCGTTGACGACTTGGGCTCGGTCCGGACGTTTACCGGACGGCGAGCAATCGGTGGCAATCGGAATCGGAATCCCGGCGGCGGCTGGGGCATTACTGCTTCGTAAAAGGAGACGACCGCCTGTCACTCCTTTTCAGTTACCCTTTGCGTTCCAGAGCCACGGTAATTCTTTCGAACAATCCTGTAGCCCAACAACTGACTGCAGTTAAGTAAGCAGGTACTAACCAACTTAATAACGTATCTGTATCGAACTAACTACAATATTACAAAGTGGTGCCCGTGTTCGGCTAAGGGGCGTGGTCCCGAAGCAATTTCGCGGATGGTAAGCATAAATTAATAACTCGAGTGCTAATCCAGTATAATGCGCTCAACCTTGACTGAGTGACTCGGCCAGTTTGTCGGTCAAAGTTAGTAGGCGTCCAAGCTTATTGAAAACGTCACACCGGCAGGCAGGTTTGTTATTTAGTCTTGACAAGTAGTAAAATTAGAAACTATTTTTATTTCTTTATATGTACTTTTACCCGTTAAAATATGTTACGGCCAAAACTGTTAATTGCTTAAAACCACTTGCAAGATTCTGTTAAAAGTAGTTTTGATCAATTAAAACTATTTTAAAAATACTAAAATTTACTCAATTGAATGCTTGTTAGGTTCTTTTTTTGTCTGCTTTTAAAAAAAAAAGGTTGTAGTGATTCTAAGTATTAACTGTAACATAAGTATTTTATATAATTCTTGAATTTGTGGCTCCTAGTCATTACATCATTGAGAAAAGACGTTGAAATAAACTTAGAAGTTTTACGTCTCTTTTAAGTGCGGATAATTTATTATACTGGCCAAGTAATGGCAAGTTAGTTAAATTTGTCAACGGCTGAAATTAACCACAATGTAACGCACAATATAGTTTACGGTTAACATTCACTCAAAACAAGGAAATCTACAAGATTCGCCCAAATGCGTTTTATTCGTTCAACATCCGCAACTTCTAATCTATTCTTGTGAGCATTAAAAGCTTGTCTAATGATTTGTATGCGGGTTCCCACATGTGGCCAGAGGCAAGTGGCAAGTGAAGCAGCACATCCGTCTGCCATTACTGGTAACAATGTCACTGACTTACTTCAACTAACTTGCGTAATAGCCCTTTTGACAGGAACTGGCCGAAATGGGGGCCATTCCGTACATCCTGTATACGTTCATTGATTTGATAGCCATACTATAAGATTTAGTCAAGGCGCATTGATCAAAGAATAACTTCTATCATTTAAAACTAGCTGGTACCCGCGGCTTCGTACGCGTCAAACTTGTAAGCACACGTCAATTTTATTTATATGTAAGTATTTAATATACAAATAAATAATTTATGGAAAATTATCGCTGTAGTTAGTCTCAAGTTACCAATTAGAGAACTAGGTTACTTCAGTGAAACTGAAAGTCCCGTAACTGAAATGTGTCATGTGTGTTGACAAAGCGCCCTAACTACACCGGTTAGCGAGAGGTCGCGGCGGCGCAGGTGTCGGCCAGTCGGCTATTTTAGTGATGTGCCCGCCGGCGCCGCCCGCCCAGTCCGTCCGCGCCCGCCTAGCGCGCCGCCACGCACGCGCACCTCTCTAGGACTCGCTACCGATACGAACTTTTATCATCAATCAAAAAATTCGTAAACTGGACCCAAAACTTAAATTACAACCCAAATTCGTTATAAGTTTAACAATAATTTGAGCGCCAAAGAAAACTCGGAAGAAAACTAGTTACAATTTCTTTCGGATATTTCGAGGCTCGGCTAACAAAATCACAATCGAGGTGAGTGACATTAATTTCGCCGCTAGTGAAGCCGTTTTATGACTTCAAAATTAGTAAAGTTAATTCCATTGAATCAGTGTTTCGTTTTATATATGGAAGCAATGATTGATAGTGCGTGTCAAAACCTTTACGGAGAGCGTCGGAATAAATTGAAAGTGCCTTCAGAGCCGGCTTTTCTTATTGAACAATAGCTGGTCTCGAGCAGAGATAACAATAGGCGGTGTTAGTGCTAACGACAAATGAGATTGGAGTCGCTTCGTCCGACGCCTGCCCGCTAATTGACCGGCATGGAGAATCGCTGATGAATGTCCACTGACTCGGCAACGACAGCCTGCCCTTAGGGCCAGCATCCGACACACATCAATTTAATTCGACACGAGAATCGAGATCGCCCATACCAGTACAAGCAATAGAAGCAATAAATAATCATGATCGCTGGCTGTGGCGGTAACCAAAGTAGCGTGTTTGTCTTATCTTGATTTGTTTCCCAATAACCGTCGAAGACTTTGTAAACAATCGTAGATATAAAAAAATATTCTCCTCATTATGTTCATAGTTTGAATAAAAAGTTGCACTAATAAGATTAACGAGCGACCATCACTACACGTGGTGAGGTCAAAGATTCGTACCTACTTGTACTTATGTCAGTCATGTCAGCCCATACATAATGAATTTTATATTCGCACGCAACTCGCAAGGCTATGTTTACCCTGACGTCACCTCCGCAAAAAATATAGGTTGCGATCCTATTGAACGCATGTCGAATTAATCAATCTGCAATGTAGGTACGTGGTATATCTCTGTAAACTATAGAGGTTGCGTTGAAGACACTTGTGTACTTTTAACAAGATATTTGTTTGAGTTTTGCATGGTTCATTTAAAGATCTGATTCATTCAGTGTATGTTTGTTTAAATTGTCCGTCCATTAGCCAATCCACTCTGCGGTTGTCTGATCATTGTGTACACTAAAGATTGTACGGAGTTGAGTACATAGTAGCGTATCGATCGGCTGGAGTTTATCCGCGCTTGCTTGCCCTGACATTACGCACACATGTCCTGTCGCGATAGCTATCAGTATTATTTTATCGCCAGAGCTTTCAGTTTTGATGAACAGTCAATACTACCCGCGTATGTACGGCAGACGTGTGTTTGCGTTCAGCTAATCAAAAACAATTTCTTTTAAGTTAAAAGTTCCAATAAAAGTGAAGTGTTACTAAGTGGCCAATTCATCTGTGCTCCAAAATGTACCTATTATTGACATCGACGCTACCTCCTTATCTTGCGATCATCTTCAACACTATAATATTCGCGAGCTGTTCATATTAAGACCAAAACAAGCACATAAATATGCAAATTTTGTTCAAAATAAACCACATTCCTTACTTAGAAAAAAGGTAAAAGAGCGAAACTGGTTAGAATTCGGAGCTAACGTCGGACAACGAACGTAGATAGCCCAACGGTCAGTGTGGACCCACATTATTATGCGGTAGAGCTTAGAGTTTCGCAGAATACAGGCAAGGTGGTGCCTGATGACATCACTGCGTCTGCGCGCTCACCAACACACGCTCACCTTCATAGGTACTGGCGGTTATCGCAACATTGTTAAAACACCACTGTGCAAACACTATGTACAGATGTATATTTCTCCCAGCCAGCCATAGCTGCCAGCACATCCTATTAATACATATTATAATACAAAACTTTATATGTAGTCATATTTTCTACAGATCTACGGCTGAACGCATTTGCATGAATCTTGTAAAATATGAGGACATAGGACTTTTCATTCGGGCATTACATTCCCATGAAATCACTTTCGATTTTCTCGCAAGCAAAGCCGCTGTCAAAAGCTAGTTTCAGATATACGACCGGCGGGTGTAACTCGCTCGTGTCCGAAGCTCCACCACATCGCGGTCACGCTCATTTTCAATTGTTAACGAACTACAATCTTGTTGGACACGAGTTAGTGTGACGTTCCGATGACTTTAATAGATGTTCTGTCGACTTTGTATCGAATGGCATGACTGTAACAATACTTGACTTTCGTGTCTACCGCAAATTTTCTTTTCTCCTCTTGTCATTTAAGAAGAGAAGAGAGAACAATAAATTTGATTTAAGAAATCCAAAGCTTTTTATCTCGTAATGAACAGGAGATACCATTTAAATTTTAACTGCTTAATATACTATTTCTATGAATACTGGAGTCAGATAAAATCACCACTCAACATAATCGTTTTAATCTCGCAGGATTGCGATCAGTGCCATGTGTGTCTTTAATTAACGAAAACTGATTTCTTTATCTCCACGTGTTGAGATAAATCGTGGGACGCGGCGCAGGCGACGCCGGGCGCACATCCTCTTCCTGCGCTGCACATTTCGTAACACTAGTCAGTAGCCCCCGCGCCACGCGTTATTTTCGTTGACAACACAGAAATAACCGCATCTTCCTTAACAGCGGCCGACGGCGACGGTCACCAGACGCTGACGTTGATATCTTTACACTAATTGCGTTATTGACAACCACACATTTAGTTCAGTTTCGAAATCGAACATAGACGCGGCGCCGGCGCCCCCGGCGCGGCATTTCGCAGTTCGGTAGAAAAATCACAAAAGTGACACGAAACGTTAGCTACGAGAACAAGACGCGCTCGTTATGTAAATTAGGCGAGTAATAGTGTCATTCCTCGTTATTTGCATTCAGTATTACACGCTTTGACACTTCAACCAACTCGTAAGTAGTCAAAATACTGTGTGGGTTGCTTTAATCTTATTTATAATCAAGTTCGGCTTACCGGCGTAGCAGCCAATATAGCGACAACTGGTCAGTTTTTTCCAACTATTTATTTTATATTATGTATCTAGCATAATAATATATCATTTACCTACCTATACGGGATCAATCTTCTTAAATCTATCGATGTAAATTGGACAGGTGTTAGTAAATGTTGTAGAGGTCGTTTCCGTGTTTGGCAGTATCGCCTTGAACCGTCAAATGGCTAGTAGGTACAGTAAGACCATCTTAGAATATTTTAAGACATTTTGTTTGATAGATACATTACAGGGTTATCATGCAGGGTCACAACTGAGTTTTTTTTGTTGTCTCCACAGTCCATCTGTTCTGTGTAATATCCAGGCTACAGTTTATCTTAATGTGAAGATCAAATACGAATACCATTAGCAACAAAGACAGCTTTAACGTTTATATGTAGTTACATAAATGACATATAGATAGAAGTCTCCTTATTATTTCTATGTACACAGTTCCATGGCAGGCTCAGGTTCAGGCTACAAGAGTTTTTGTATGATTTCCGTATAAGTATGTCTACACTTAACTATGAGTAGGACGTGGTACCGGCACTTCATCAAACAACGCTTAACGGTGTCATCCCGCTACTGGACTAACGGGAAGCAAACTTAGTCCTTTTTAGGAAGTGCTGGCTCTGTCGCGCACCGGGGCTACAGTAACTGCACCTATACTGGACCAAGTGCCACTTGCCTAATTAAACACTCCGGACTTGCTCTCTCGCCCAGCGATATATTGTTACGTGTAAATAAAATAATACCTTATTATTATCAAAATAATTAATTCTGTCCTTGTGCAAAGTGCAGTAGAAAATTAAACACGTGCCAACAGATACATACTCATCGCTGCGAAGAGGCCCCACCGGTTTATTGGAGCGAATCGAATCCAATTTAAAAGCTATTCGTAATTAAACCGTCGCTAAACACATCGCCCCGCGACGGCACTAATCACGCCCAAGTTATGTGCGAACAAACGAACGACTATAGGTAATAAAGAATATAGGAAATTTATGTATTCGATGGTCTGAAGTGTTGAATTCGGTGCAGGTGACAACAACGGCAGTGCAGAAGGGTCAGGCTCGGGAGGCGAGGCAGGCGACGGAGCCGAGGCGGCGCACACGTTCGGGCCCCTGGACGGGTCAATCTACGCCACCGTAGTACGCGCGGGCGGCGGGCCCTCGTCGCCGCTCAGCGCCTCCATGGACTCGGGCATCTCGTCGGCGGGGCGGCGCGCGGCGCCCAGCCCGCCCGACGAGCTGGACGCGCTGCTGGGCGACATGCTGCGCACGGTGAGTGCGCTGCCCGACCCGCCACCGCAGTCGCACGCCGACCGCCCGCCCGACATACCGTACCACGCGCGCGCGGACTCCGCTCCCTTCACCTACGGAGCGCCCGGCCTACGCCCCGGCATGCTGCGCGCGCCCAACCGCCTCGCCAGCCCCGAGCTGGTGCGCCGCGCTCTCGGTGGGGACCGCAACTACCGCCCCATCGAGGACGACGATGACGAACGCACTGTCACCCCCGAGCCTCCATCACCGCGCACGCCACTGTCGCCGCGCACGCTCAGGAAACTGTCGCACGAAGATGTCACCACCACCACCGTTGTAGCACCACCACCGGCTTCTCCGATAAGGAATGGCAGGTTAGTCCCTTAATACCAAAAATATGATAACCCAATAAATATTTAAATGTATGTAAACAAATGTCAAGACGGGTTAATTAAACGAATAAATATTTGTATAACCACTACATAAATAAAGACAACCTTCCAAACCAGTTTTCCCTTCGCTTTAACTGTAGGTCTAAAGGAAATCCTCTGCTTTCAAAACTTACATCTACCAAATTTATAAAAGTTTCAAATATTTTATTTAATAAAAAAAAATTAAAAAAAGGACGGGTTGTATGATCTACTAAACTAAACATCCGTATTTTGTAGGTAATGTTTGTGTTTCTTACTGGGGTCAAAGGCAAAACATTAAATTTTATATTAGGGTAATTAAAAGAAGGGGATCTGGTGGCAGATGTAAACATGTGTTCCTGTGCCGTAGGCGTGGAGGTCGCGGCGCCTACACCACAAGTTGTGAACACTGTTTACATTTACGACCACATCGATCTGATTTATTTATAGCAAAACCTATATTTTTTAAATTTTTATTTCCCAAACTATACTTACCGTAAACATATAAACGTATAAAGTAACAATGGCCGTGTGTCGAACATCAGTAACATCCGTGGGAAGACGGAGTATCAGTCAAGTTAATCAGTAACAAATTGTTTGTAACCGAACTGTAACAGAGTGCGTCTCCTCTTAATTTATTTAGCCGCGTTCCGCTCGACCCACTTCACTGTCAATGAAGGAGAGCAATAAAATATAGCATAACCAATCACGCCACCATTACACCACTCACGCTAGGCTAATAATATATTTATGGTGCTTTGATTAATTAAATGAGGGTCTGCTGTCTAAGACATGTTCACTGATATAAATTATACATTACTGTAGAATTTCGAACATTCAGTACCTTGACTAACAGGTGAATTTGTTGTTATGAAAAAAAAACTTTTTGGTAAAAAAATATAGAGAACAAAATTATATGATTAATTCAAAGTAGGCAACCATGTAGGTAACTAATATACATATTTTAATTTTGCTCATAGTCATGAACAAACTTCAATAAACTTTTGACCCGTTTTAGGAAAACATAGTAAGAGTCAATTTGCGTTTTTTTTGCAGGAATCAGTTTTCTCTTCTAATAATACAACAACAATACTTTTTCGTTATGAAAGAAGAAACCTATTCCTACTAAAACCGCAAACTGTTGCTTGCGATTTACTTCCTGAAATAATTATATTATAATCTTATTCTATATATTTTTACGATACGAGTCAGAGAAAATATATTGTAGCTTAGGTTGGTATTCATTTTCCTAATGTCCATTTCGCGCCACAGCGCCAGTCGTTAAACTCGACTTGGGGAAAGCTCTTGTACTAAAATAATCAAGATTAAGTAGAGATCTGCTAATTAACATTTAATCCTTAACATACTTTGAGACCAACTATGCCAATATTGCTTATAGCTATATAAGCAATATTGGCATAGTTGGTCTACTTTCGAATTCATACAATTGTAAGAAGGTATTCTACACTATGTCTGCCATCAATAAAATTTACTAAAGATCGCACAAAATTCACAGAATCTTACAATTTCGAGAAACAAAGACTTAGCCCCTCGAAGACTTAGGCCTCGTAACTTGTTACACCATATTTCCAGCTATTTATAAATATAGGAAAAGTAGCTATATTTACTTAGTGATACGGTTACATATCTTTCAATTAGCTCACGTCGGAAAACATTGACATTGACGAAGTCACATAGGACTGCAAGTGCACATGCACCATCTTGGAAGTCTCTTTTTCGACTTTTCCACGAGAAAGCCTTGACGGTTTACGACTTCGACGGCTTAGAAAATAATAATTTTATTAAAAGCTGTCATAAGACCAGAGACATATTGAAATTTGACATCAGGAAACTATCAAATTGATATGTCAAGTAAACACAAAAAACCATTACAGAATCGCTTTAGTTCAAACAAAAGAAGTGGTGGAACATTAAATAATTTATAGATTGGCGCGTAGGAGCCGGCTGTGTGGGCGTGGTGTAAATATACAATGATTACAATAAAAAATTGCATAAACTGTTCCAATATTTTTTGTGTGCAATTTTCTTATTTCAATTTTTTTTCAACTCGTTTTTCATACTAGCTGTCCCCCGTGGTTTCGTCCACGTATTTGGCTACTGTTCCGGCTAAGTCTTCCTCTATACATGGGCTATCCAAAACTAAAACAATTTTAGTTCCTGAGATTTGCGCGTTAACCATTCAGCATTATAACATTAGTATATAAATGATCGAAATTCTTTGATGTTGAGCGAGATTTTTGTTTTTATTTTATGCTTATTGTCACCCAGTACTTAAAGACAGTAAGCAAGCATTATTCTCATAATAGTCATAATAAACCAAAAGTGTTTTAGACCTTACAAAATGGTGTGATAACAATATTCCAACCGTGACACGCATTAACAATAAATAATGACGTGGCGTGAAAACAGAAACAAGGAGTAAATTACGGTTATTATCATAAACAGCGCGTGTGTGGTGCTCTACGGCATAATGCCCTTCTTTGTACCATCCAGTAGCTATGCATCTTTGTATCAACAGTATGGATTCTCCGCCTGAAGTTATGCGTTATGCAATTTTGTTAGTTGGAACAACAGACATTCTTTAAATGCTGGCTAGAAAACTGATTAATTTATTGTTGATCATTATTACGTTGCTATTTTAAAAATTTGGGTCGGGCAAAGTGTTTTTGAGTTTGTTCCATCTGAAATTTCTTAGTAGCTGTCGGGATTCTAGGTTTTTGCCTGGTTGACGGCAATAAACTTGCTTTCTGTTACGTGAGTGAAGATATTAGGTATTCGTAGACACTTTAGACAATAGAAATCATCAAAAACTTGATAACTTTCCTGCTCTGGGTGAGAAATGAGAACAGGACAGTGTCAGACTTTAACTGACTAAATCCCAAATGTGTTCCTTCAGTTACCATTCACGCAGTGGCTTTTTCAAGTAATCCCTCAGCCTTAGCAGGCATTGACTCTAGCGGGCCCTGATAATTTTGCTACTTAGTATCTTTTTGAGGAGCGCGTGTGACACAATGCGCCAACGACTCAGCCTGGTCCTTATCAGACAGCGAGTTACGTATTGCTTGCTGTCCGCAAGTCCACGACTACACTCTGTCCGGGAATTGCTCTACGATACCCGACGCCAGAAGCGCTCCTGCAACGGCTGGAGCGTGAGGATTGCCATAGGTACACACCCTGTCCATCACTTCAGGAAATGACGCGATTTTCGTGCAAAACAAGCAATAGTATTAAACTAAGATCCCAGAGCTATCTGACAACTTATTTTCACATGGATGAAACCTTAGGTTCCCAGTAGAGTCTCATGTGCTTTAAATACCGGTGTGCTTGAGGCCCTTAGGGTCCCTGGAAAGGTACCAGGTGAGAAAGGGAACTAAAAATAAGAGTTACTTAACTTAAATTTTGATAGCTTATTTTTATATATTTTTTGTAGAATATTATTCTAAAGTAGTATCATAACTATCAGACGCTTTCCAAGGACCAAAACTTCTGTCAGACGCTTTAAAGCCCCACAAAAAATAAATGAACTCCCAAGAGCTTCCCCTTGGGGGCCTCACAAGCACACTGGTGTTTAAAGTACAAGAGACGCTGCTGAGAACCCAAGGTTTCATCCATGTGAAAATAAAATATTATGTCAGACAGCTCTGAGATCTTAGTCTAATGCGGCAAATAAGTTTAACCAAAATGGTCGTCGTTGCTATGGTTACGCGCAAGCCCCCACTTCGATTGAGAACCGAAAATCTGTTACTGCGCATTCATGGTAGATCGCTATTATGGTTCAACTCATCTGCCGCATATTGCACCTATCAAATTCATATACATAAATAGGTACCTACTTTTCCTTGCCTTTAAAACTTCAGCGTAAGCTATTAAGTATTCTTCCCATTCTGACCTATAAATAACGAATCGCGTTCGAAACACTATACTGCGCACTAAAAGTTAAAACGCAAATCATTGACGAGGCTCAGAAGGCTACCCAGCTTAAGTGGGACTACGCTGGACATGTGACATGCGGTGGGTCAGTAAAATACAAAGTTGGAGCTCTGAAATCGAATGACGGGGTCGCCGCAAACCAAGAAGGAGATGGTAGGATGACTTAGGAATTAGCAAGAGAGCAATGGAAGGAATCGTGGGTGGCCTTTGCCCAGCAATGGGATAGTATAGGCTAGATATAATATAATAAAACGCTTTTATTTTCAAGTTTTGAAGGGAAACTAGTTTAGTTTTTTTATATGTGGAAAGTATTTCCCTATGTAGATCATACCTGTTTCTGGTAAACAATGGCACACGACACCGGTGTTAAGGCTAACATCAAAATGATCGACATTTTGATATGTGACACGATACCGATATCTGTGTTGTCAATCACCTCGTCGTAATGCATTGTAATCACGGCACTTAATGTGAACGCCTTTGTTATGGTGAGCGAATAAAGCTGCGCACACCTTGAGATAAAGTTGGTGTCCGGTTACATTTTGTGTTGTTTTGATACCGGTGGAAGCCATTATCGCCACTGTTATATTAGTACAACAACCATAGTAAGAGACGTTATCAAGACACTACTGTACTCCTTGGTTAATCTGTATTCATGATTTTTTCAGTTACACGAAAATTATAACAAGGAAACTAAACTGCCGAAGGCATTATAAAAAAGGACCTTTTTGTAAAGATTATAATAGATTAGGTACCAGTAATGTACAATGTACAATCCATACTATACTTCATACTTTTTTTACGTTGAAAATCATAAATAGATTTCTTCCAGTCAGGATTTAGGGAGGGAGTGTCCGACTTTTCCCGCCTTAAACCTAAAGTTTTTAGACTAAGGTGTTTAACCTTAGTTGACCTTATAATCATACAGCTACAGAAAGCGACTTTATTTTATATTACACTAGCGACCCGCCCCAACTTCGCATGGGTTATATGTTCATATTAAACACAACAGCATTAAAAAAAAACCGCATCAAAATCCGTTGCGTAGTTTTAAAGATCTAAGCATACATAGGGACAGACAGCGGGAAGCCACTTGGTTTTATACTATGTAGTGATACGAGTATGTATCGGCATGACACCCAAAGGGCAATGGAAAGGGCTAAGTAAGTATGCTCGGAGTTTCCTTGTGTAGTCGTATAAGGAATGCACATATCCGCAGGAGAACCAAGGTTGCCGACATAGCCCTAAGAATCACCAATTTAAGTAGCAATGGGCAGGCACATTCCATGCAGAAAAAAATGGTCTATAGGGCAAAAAGGTTCTGGAGTGGCGACCGCTTTCCGCAAAACGTAGCGTTGGAAGGTCTCCAACTAAAAGGAAATTGAAGGTTTTAACTTCAGTTGCCCTTTTCAAGGACCACGGTACGGTAACGGTTTTGAACAATCCGCAGCCCTGGCAGGAGAATCCATCATACTATTTAAATTTGGGTTAATACATTGCGGATTAACTAAAAGCTTCAGAGCTGAGACCTTTATTTTTCAATTAATGTAGAATAACATTCAGTACTGTTTTTAGAGTTATTTGCAGTAGATTAAGAAACGGAAGCGTTCGTCACATTAATTGAGTCGGCGATAGGCGTGGGCGAAACCGAGCCGAGTATCTATCCACTCGTTCCGCAACATTGCCTGCGCCTGAGCACGAGCAAACGAGCTCAGCTCGGCTGCCTACTGCGAATTATTTATGCGGCGCCCGCTCGATGAATGGCTTCTTAAGTTCCCAGTCAAATTACTGACACGGCATAACCATTCTTGGAACCAACTTAAACTAACAAACCCATAATTTATAGCTTACAAATGGCATTCAAAAAGTCCTTTCTAATCTTACCATACTAGGTATTAGATTACCCGTATTATTTTTAATAACATTTCGTCAACTTGTAATAGCTCACGTCAGCTTTATGTAATGATCAACAAATGTAATCGAGCAGTTAAATACGTGGCCGTAGATAGACTCACGTCGTGTCGGAAGGCGATGTCGACTGTCGAGTCGCAATTCTCGATTTGATTTGGAGCGATGGTGTGTGATTGCGTCGCGCCATGACCCAAACAAGTTACTATTTCGAGATAAACGTGGCCATAAACGGACGGGTGTCGACCGGCGACCGGGCCACGACACTGCGACGCCTCACCGTCACCGCCGCACCGCCGCACGCAGACCGATACATACACTATTTACTTTCTATTAAAGCCCGCTTTGTTAAGCCCTTTTACTTCCCTGTTCATTAGAACAGTTAACTTTCTGTTAAAACATGTGGTTTTACTGTTAATCTGCTATGTCTGTATACTTATCTCATTCCGTGAACACTACTGATTTAATGACTAGATAAAAAATAACAAGTTGATTGAATACATTCCATTCTGAACGGAAGACGATTAATATTCAAATAAGATTCATTTAGTATATTATGAGTTATCCATACCTACTCAGACACCCACTATTTAAAGATTCTTAGCATGCGGATACAAGGTTTCCCATTGCCATAATAAGATCACTTGGACCTTCAAGTCCTACACGCAAATAACTATAAAAAAAACTCACAAAGATAACAACCGGACCACGGCCACGAAAATCTTTTTTGGTTTATTTAGTTTAAAACATTTATGAAGTTTAAAACAGTCACATCCGTTAAAGTTCCGAAAAGACATTGCGCCAACAAACTCCCTAACAAATTACGATTGGGCCAAGGTAATTGATACCAACTGAAGTAGATTTTACTTATAAAATCGTTCTTTCTTCGATTTTAATCGAAGATAGTTCTATTTTAGACAGAACAATTCCATCATTTTGTATAATTCTTGTCAAACACTCATCTAAATAACGTAAATAACTTTTCAGTAGATGGACAAATGGCGAAGTAGAATGGGCAGAACGACCGGCAAGCGCTAGCGCAGTTACACGGAAAACAGCACCTGAAAATGGGTCATGGCGATCAGCAAGTACCCTCGGCTGGCACGAGAGCTCCCGAGCCCGAGAGCCTCGCCGCTCCGAGAGCAGTGTGGAAGGAAGCTCGGGGCTCACGTGGCTGCAGAGACAGCAGCAGAAGCTGCGCGAGAGGAAAGAGGCCAGGGAAAGAGTCGCTCGACTACCGCTCGAGTGGGATACTACTTCCTCCCGACATGTGCGCCGCTCCGCCAGCCATCGGTGAGAGATGTTTTATTGTTTCCTTCTCTTTTCAAATTCATTTAAAAAACCGAGTAGATATTACTAGTGATTTCGTCTTATATTGAAAATACGCTGTGTCAAGTAGTAGTAGACGGTTGGTTCAATATCCCTTTGACAGAACTGGGTAACTTATGTTTCGATTATACCTAACCTTTGTATTTGGGTATAATTTAAAGTATGTTGTAATATTACTACGGATGCAGCAGAAAATCTCGTTTTCAATCAGATGTTGTATGATAACCTACTAAAACAATTCCATAGAAAAAGACATTACACACACCTCTTTAAATCTCTTTGTTCACAGAAAACATTGTAAATAATTGTCTTTGATTTTCAAACATTAACTTAGTGAATGTTTACAGAGTGGATGGCTACACGAGTGACACGACGGCGTTCGCTGACGACGACGAAGACTTCAGCGTGCCCCTTCACGTGAACACGCGCACCCCTCTCAGGACTGAGCACACCAGTCCGCAGGCTCCAGACAGGTATAATACAAGTCTACAATTAAGATGCTTCAAATTTGACGTTCACTTACATATTAATATTAGAACTAATAAGTTTAAGGGTCTCTGAAAGTAAAAGGGAGTCTTTATCAGAAACAGATTTTCAGAGTAGAATCCCATTGGAATCCCTGATAGCTCCAGTGGTGCTATTCTCTAAGAAAACGCAGTGCTGCCGCAACGACGAACATCCAAATATGATACATTCAATTAACAATCCAATGTATAGATGAATTAGGTTGACAATCCAATGCATCCTATTTGGTTGTTCGTCGTTGAGGCAGCGCTGCATTTCTTAGAGAATAGCACCAAAGGAACGGCTCTACGTCACCTGCTAAGAGTGAATTATGCATGTATTGCGTTTGTTAGCTAATTGTGCTTATTTGTACGTTTGCAGCTTTGCAATAATTTTCTTTTTGAAGAATGGTTATTGTTATATTTACAGAACCTCATCTAGAAAGTTCATGTACGAAAAGATGACGATGCGCGAGTGGAGTACCACCAGTACACCCAACAGTACTCCCGCGCCCGGATTACTGTCGCTAGCAGAGCCCTCCAACACTGACACCATCGTAAGTCGTCGTTTTGAATTATTGCCATTATCATAGCCAATATGTCCCACAGAAACAAAATTTCAAAGACAACTGATAGTCATCAACTTACACAAAGTAATAATAACTATAAAAAATTTTTTTTTAAGAAACCCCCGACAGTCCTTGTCATCGATATAAAATGTATAGAACTGGTCAAGACGAATCTAATGAGCCCAAACTCCATGGGTTAGTAAACCCAACAAGTTTGGGCTCATTAGATTCGTAGGCATTCATAAGTTTCATCAGCCACCTGCCAGTTCTAGCATCAGGTCCTTGTCATCATAAGAAATGTATAGAACTGGTCAAAACGAATCTAATGAGCCCAAACTTGATGGGTTTACTAATAGGCATTTCAAAGTTCCATCAGCCACCTCCCATTTCTAGCATCAGGTCCTTGTCATCATGAGAAATGTATAGCACTGGTTAAGGCGAATCTAATGAGCCCAAACTCGATAGGTTTACTATGTTAATAAGCAATCCAGAATTCTTGCCTTCTAGTTCCATCATTAGACCAGTTCAATGGCATCAGATTATACATGAGTATTTCAAATAATAGGTCACATATATGTTTAAAATAAAGTAAGTACCCATTAAGTTTTTAAAAACCCTACCGCAGTTAGCAAACGAGCTGATGACCTTGAACACCTGCACAGATCTTCATAAATTGTAGCTAAGAACCATCTTGATTACGACAGCTTTTAAACAAACCGCATCAAAATCCGTCCAATCGTGTAGGTGCTTTGGTGCCACGGACAGACACACAGACAGACAGACACGTCAAACTTATAACATCCCTCTTTTCCGTCGGGGATTAATAATAATAATAAACGATATAATTGAATTACGGTCCTCTCTCAGTGCGGAGACTTGAATCCCAATCGACAAAAATCATGTTATGTTATCAGCTCTTGCAATGAATCCACAGGCATCCATCTTGTTTAACATTACAGTTCAACCGGATGCAATTGAGTAAGTATAAAATTAAAATTAAAAAAAAACCCTGACAGTCCTTGACATCAATATAAAATGTTTATGACGAATCTAATGAGCCCAAACTTGATGGGTTTATAACTAGTAGGCATTCCAATGTTCCATCAGCTACCTCCCAGTTCTAGCATCAGGTCCTTGTCATTATGAGAAATGCATAGAACTGGTCAAGACAAATCTATTGAGCCCAAACTTGGTGGGTTTACTAATAGGCATTCCAAAGTTCTATCAGCCACCTCCCAGTTCTAGCATCAGGAGTCAGGACATTGTCATGATGAGAAATGTATAGCACTGGTTAAGACGAATCTAATGAGCCCACACTCGATAAGTTTACTATGTTAATAAGCAATACAGGGTAACAAACGAGCTGATGACCTTGAACACCTGCACTGAACTTTATAAATTGTAGCTAAGACCCATCTCGATTAAGCCAGCTTTCAAACAAAAAAACCGCATCAAAATCGGTCCATTCGTTTGAGCGCTACGATGCCACGGACAGACACACAGACAGAAAGACAGGTCAAACTTATAACACCCCTCTTTTCTGTCGGGGGTTAATAACAGAGCTTTGCATGGAACAATCCCCCGCCTTTGCCACGATTTGCTGACTCTTACAATGGATAAATAATTAGATTTCCTGTGTAAACATATTTAAAATAAGTTCTAATTAGGCTTTTTCTTCCAGGATCGTGCTGAAAATTGGTCCCGCGTGGAGTCGCGCACGGAGTCCCGCACGGAGTCACGTGCTGGCACGCCGCTGTTCCCGACGCACCCGCGCACGCCCTACCCGCCCACGCCCACGCCTTCGCTGTCCGCGCGCCCGCCGCGCTCGCCCTCCGTCACCAGGTACAATACGTTTGACCTGGAGGATGCGAGGTAACACTACTACTGTTCCCGACGCACCCGCGCACGCCCTACCCGCCCACGCCCACACCTTCGCTGTCCGCGCGCCCGCCGCGCTCGCCCTCCGTCACCAGGTACAATACGTTTGACCTGGAGGATGCGAGGTAACACTACTACTGTTCCCGACGCACCCGCGCACGCCCTACCCGCCCACGCCCACACCTTCGCTGTCCGCGCGCCCGCCGCGCTCGCCCTCCGTCACCAGGTACAATACGTTTGACCTGGAGGATGCGAGGTAACACTACTACTGTTCCCGACGCACCCGCGCACGCCCTACCCGCCCACGCCCACGCCTTCGCTGTCCGCGCGCCCGCCGCGCTCGCCCTCCGTCACCAGGTACAATACGTTTGACCTGGAGGATGCGAGGTAACACTACTACTGTTCCCGACGCACCCGCGCACGCCCTACCCGCCCACGCCCACACCTTCGCTGTCCGCGCGCCCGCCGCGCTCGCCCTCCGTCACCAGGTACAATACGTTTGACCTGGAGGATGCGAGGTAACACTACTACTGTTCCCGACGCACCCGCGCACGCCCTACCCGCCCACGCCCACACCTTCGCTGTCCGCGCGCCCGCCGCGCTCGCCCTCCGTCACCAGGTACAATACGTTTGACCTGGAGGATGCGAGGTAACACTACTACTGTTCCCGACGCACCCGCGCACGCCCTACCCGCCCACGCCCACACCTTCGCTGTCCGCGCGCCCGCCGCGCTCGCCCTCCGTCACCAGGTACAATACGTTTGACCTGGAGGATGCGAGGTAACACTACTACTGTTCCCGACGCACCCGCGCACGCCCTACCCGCCCACGCCCACACCTTCGCTGTCCGCGCGCCCGCCGCGCTCGCCCTCCGTCACCAGGTACAATACGTTTGACCTGGAGGATGCGAGGTAACACTACTACTGTTCCCGACGCACCCGCGCACGCCCTACCCGCCCACGCCCACGCCTTCGCTGTCCGCGCGCCCGCCGCGCTCGCCCTCCGTCACCAGGTACAATACGTTTGACCTGGAGGATGCGAGGTAACACTACTACTGTTCCCGACGCACCCGCGCACGCCCACACCTTCGCTGATTAATCTGCTACGTCTTTTCAATTCAATTATATCGGTGTCAGCTTTCAGTTTGATCGGTTGCCGCTGATACATGAACTCAAACTCAAATATTTTTATGTCACATAGGCCTACATGGGCACTTAGAAATCATCAGAAGCTAGCATACGCATGGAGCAGCCAAGGGATATTTTTTGGTCATGATTGCAA
Organism: Leucania comma; assembly: GCA_958295575.1. NCBI lineage: Eukaryota > Metazoa > Arthropoda > Insecta > Lepidoptera > Noctuidae > Leucania > Leucania comma. The sequence continues at coordinate 14,956,513 of OY282468.1, forward strand.
TACATGTCTAAAATCAATTTGCTCAACATGTTTACAACAATTTTTCAACATACATAGATTATCACAGATTTAACATTATTTTGTAGACAGATTCATTTCTTCTTCAAGCACAGATCACTTTGCCACGCCTATAAATCGATCAGACACTAATGACCCTGACCTGAATCCGAACCAGAACAGTTTCCCATACCCGTTTTCATTTTTGTTTATTATCCATTCGAAGATTGAAAGAGAAGTGATTCTCATAATTTATGTTTCTCTAACTATAGAAAAGAACGTGAAGTGAGTCCTGAGTCGGAATACCGGACGTATAACGGCAGTAGTGGGTCTCGTCGCTCCAGCGTCAGTGGAACTGCTGAGCCTCAACATGTAGCACCAGACCGCGTGCGGTTTGCGAGGGATACCAGTCATTACTGGTACAAACCTAACATCTCCAGGGACGATGGTAAGTACTGTAACATAATGGACGACTAATAGGAGACCTAGACTTAAGCAATAGTCTTATTGTGGGTAATCTCTGGATTTGCAGGAATTAGGTGGAAACAATGTTATACTTACCAATTTTATCAATTCAAATCAGACTCTTTAAGCCTGGGGAGAAAACGCGATTTTTTTGCTTAATATCAATAATGGCAACAGGTAGGCACTTGAAATATTCACAAAATACTCCGTTCTATTTTTACTTTAATAATGAATACACACAAAAAAACGCAATTTTTTGTCTATTTTATTTTTGTTGTTTACCTAGTCAATGGTACGAAACTCGTCGTTCGCGAGTCCGACTCGCACTTGGCCGGTTTTTTTCTTCCTTATATCACACTGTTATGACAGTTATCTTTTGTGAACAGCGGTATCAGCGCTGTTACAACAGGAGGAAGGCGCGTTCATAGTGCGCGACTCGAACTCGTTCCCGGGCGCGTTCGGGCTGGCGGTGCGCGCGGGCGGCGCGGGCGGCGTGCGCCACTTCCTGGTGGAGCCCACGGCGCGCGGCGTGCGCCTGCGCGGCTGCCCCGACGAGCCCGTCTTCAGCTCGCTGTCCGCGCTCGTCTACCAGCACACCGTCACGCCCCTCGCGCTGCCCGTGCCGCTCACGCTACCTGACAGGTCAGTTTGCTTCTTTGTCGTCGGTCCTAATTGACATACGACACGTCTTTAGGAATTCCAAAATGTAGACCTAGAGAGATCTATACTCCGGACATACACATCTTAGCATGTACTGAGGTACCTAAAAAGCTGTCTCAAACGGAATTCTTTATGTTACTTGTTTTTATAATTGTATACCAGAATAATTCAGGCCTGAAATCAAGTACTAAGGCACCACAATTCTCCTTTTCATCTTTAAATTTCATGTAAGTGAATTTTGATACAATGTTTTGATGTAATAGTATAATTTGATACAAGTGCAGAAAGTTTCAAAGACAAGTGTGTTAAGGAGCTGAGCCCTGCAGTGACAATTTACACGCGTGTTTAACGACGGTTTCTCAATACACGCGCGACTCGGGGGGAATAACCCGCGCCTTGTAGGGGTCGGCGCGCGCCCCCAGCCTGATACGATAAACATGGAGGCCGAGCATGGGCACTTTTCCGCACTAGTGCGAAAAACAGTTCATTGCGCGCCTAAACGCAGTAGGATAAGGGCGGATTTTCGTGTAAGTGTATTGAAAAATAAAATTTCTTTACACCTATCATCATACAAAACATTCTGGTCTAGTTAACCATCCAATCTTCACTCACTATCGATCGCTAATGTAGGCCTTGTACTATGGAAGAAGAAAATATTTTGTCCAGTATAAAATTAGTGAAATGATGTGTACCCACAGAGACCCGTGGACGGGCGGCGGCGCCAACGCCGCAGCGCGCGCGCTGCTGGCCACGGGCGCGGCGTGCCACGTGCTGCTGCTGGGCTCCGACAACACGGAGGCGCTCACCGGGCCCGCGGCCGTCAAGAGGGCCGTCACCAACATACTCGCCAAGAAGGTCAGTCATTTCTACATCTGAATAAGTCAAATTATTGTTGCTGGTTTGATGGTACACTGATTTCGTTACTTTCTTACTTACTTCTTTTACTGAGTCGAGTCTTATCTGACCTTTTTGTTTTGATACTTTTCAATCTCAACTGCTGTCTAAAATGGAATATACCTATCCAAAAAGCGGTCATAACATGGTATAGTAGGTACGTGGCTAATAAGTTGAACCATTTACTACGGTTACGTTGCAGCCCCCATTTCAATTGAAATCCGAAAATCGGCTATAATCCTCGTCACACAAGTTGAATCATCATGGTAGTCGACCTTGAATGCGCAGTAAATGGTTTAAAAATATATGTAATGGTTTATATATTCCCCAGGGCGCCGCACACGTGGTGCACTTCAAGGTGTTCGGCGGCGGCATCACGCTGACGGACGCGGCGCGCAAGCTGTTCTTCCGGCGCCACTACCCCGCCGCCGCCGTCTCCTACGCCGGCCTCGACCCCGACGAGCGGAGATACGCGCACGCCGACAACAACACGCAGCTGGACAAGTTAGTCTCCAAATAAAATACATAGCTTTATTAAGCAGTTACAGCGATCCACACGCCAAGACGCGGGTAGCTCGCCGTCTGCTCGTCCTATAAGGAGCGTCAGCAATCCGCAGGGATTTTTTTTTTAGTCAGTAAGAGTCTGACACTATCTTCCGCTCCGCAAAAGGGCGGGTTTTGTCATTGGATAGTTTTACTTAGATTGGTAGGGACGCCTGCTAAGGCCATGGGGAAAAGCACGGGAAAAGTATGAAAGGTATATATGATCGTAGAACGCAAAAGGCAACTGAAGCAACATAGTAGTGGTTTTACTTAGTAACTGTCTGACACTCCCTCTATCTCTACCCTAGAGCGAGAGAAGTCAGTCAGATGATTTCCCACCTCAAAAAAAAACACATCCAAGGTCACAATATGACTGACGGCGACTTTAATAAGTAAGGACAGTTTTCATAGTTGAAGATTTCCTGCCTTCTTATATGTGATTAACCTGTTGACCGTAGTTCCTTTCAGAAACCACGGTAAGCCAATAATAATAAATCAGTCACTCTTCGAAGATAAAACTGGCTTACTGTAGGCCTTATAATACCTGATTATGCATGCATTGTATGGTCAGTTTCATCAGCCCTCAGATAGTAAATTGATGTATGTGTTAAGTTTCTTTTTCATTTTTTTGTCCCTACAAAAACCTTGTAGGGACAAAAACCTTGTGGGGAAAGGACTCTGATAAATAGTCGTATTAATAGTATAGCTAGACTTGCTTCTGCTAGAGGCTTCGTCAGCATTTGTTGGTTTCTGCACACAATCCACACCCCGTTTGAAGAGAAAGAGACGAGATGAGACATCATAAAATGTCTTCTCCTCTAGGATTCTGCTCAGGGGAAGAGAGAGAGGGCGTGTCAGAAATTTAACTGTCTAAACTCCATAAATGTACCTTAATTTGCCCTTTGCGTACAAGGGCCACGATAACTCATTCAAATATCCACCGGTTCACGAAGCCCTAACAGGCAGCGACCCTACTGAACCTAAACACTACGTCCCGTCGACTCGTGCTTCGTCATTACCGGACAGTCGGACGGTGACCCACAGCACGTCGTCTACGACATCCGGAAATTGCCCCACAACTCTCGAGGCTTGTCTCCTGCGGCGGTGGCTGGTCATGACGATGTCCGTTTTCTTATGGTTGCGGCCATCTCCTTCGGTCGCCTTACTGCTTCGCAAAAGGAGGCGACCACAACCTCCGCTCCGCGCAAGCGCGGCACACTTCCACCGTATGTTCCATCGTGTTCTCCAAGAGATCCGAACAATGGTGTAGTATGCGTTTCTTCCGCTTGAAGAATCCCAAACTGATCTTGTCCGGTGAGGACCTGCGTCAGGTGGAAAGTAGAAAAGAAGGGATTTATCCTGTTTTATCCCCTTAGGGGGTGAATTTTGGGAAATCCTTCCATAACACATGACTACGGCATAATGTATGCCACATTTTAGCGCAATCTGATCGGCAGCGGTTTGAGCTGTGTGTTATATTAATCTGACCTTTTATATCTCGTGTCACATCGAAGCGTGTTACAATGTTTGTTATCGATGTCCTCCGAAACGGCTTGACTGGTTCTTATGATTTTTTTTTTGTTTATATTTGATATCGCTACTTCGGGGAAGAAAGGGCGTAAAAGCCAAAATAGCAACTTTACAGGGGAGCGAAAAAACGTTTTTTTTTTTAAATTTTGGAAAATAACTTTTTTTGCAATAGAGTTAAATTCGAATGAATTGGTGATATTTACTTGCATTTAAGTGCTCTTTAATATCAAGAAGCTTAATTTTAAGTAGACCTTATGGTTTAGAAGATAGGATGGATTTACGACCCAAAATTTTAATAAAAATGGCTTTTACACCGTCTATAAATACGTACTATAGGACGTAAATCCACAAATATCTATAATGCTAACATACATCGTGTCGTATAAACCATCTTTAGACAGTGAAAAGGTCGTAATGACTGCACCACTTATAACAATTATCGTGAGTAAACCTACAATTATTATAATTTTGTAAGATTTAATGTGGTGAATATTGAAATTAAGGTGCATAGAAGCTCAAAATAATAGCATAATAATTATTATTATCTGATTTATCATAGTTCTATATTACAAAATTTATTATAACGAATTAGGTTACCTACCTGTTAAGTTAAATGCACACGATTCATGAATAGTGAAACAAAAGAAAAGATTTAATTGAATTGAACTTTGATTATTTTCATTAATTTAAATTTTAAGTTAACTGTGATAAATAATTACTATCATCTAATATTAATTAATTAAGAAATAAATTAACTAAAATTGATAAAATAGTATAAAATAATGGTATGTTTGTAATTTATTCTACTAGGTAGGTATTGGTGTATTAAATAAATAAATTTAGTTAAGATGCAAATCAGTTTTATTCATTCATAAATCAAATCAAATTGACAATAATTAGTAATCTTCTTTTTTTTCTATTTCCTTTTCTGTTTTTTGTTTCGTTTTCTTACTTTTTTAATTTTATTGCTTGTAATCGTATTCTTCTTTATTTTTTTTATCTTTTACTTTCTTTTTATTCATCTTCTTTCTCTTCTTATATATTTTTTTCTTTTTCTTATTTGTTTAACCTTTTTTTTTAATTATAATTTGTAAAATAAATCTTTCTTCTACTTATTAATCATTCATGCATTATTCTAATGAAATTAAAATGTAGATAAGTACCCATTCATTCTAATTCCTCTACTACATCGTCTTCTTCGTCGGTATCTAGTAATTGGTCTACTACTGTTTTAAAATGAGGCAGCGACAAAAAATCTTGTTGGAACGGTCTGGGTATTGTGTGATTGTCACAAAGAAGTTTTAAATCGTTATATTTTGCAGTCGAAATTGGTAATCTGGCGTCATATAACTTACGCAACACAAATTCGTTTGATTTTTCAGCTTGGCAGTGATTATTAGTTGTATCTAAACAAATATTTTTTTTAGGTCTTCCTCTCGCTTTAGATTTCCCTTTTGTATTTGGCCTTTTTTCAGGTACTTCAAATAGAATGACTTTTTGTACTGATGTGTCTTCATGCATGGAGTACTTAATTTCAACTTGATCAACATTCTTCTTCTTAAATGTAGCAATCCGAATATTTTTAAATTGCATGTTTTTTAGCGTTTCCTTAGTGAAAGTCTTTGTAGCTAGTTCGTCCCAACTAATAAAATCACTATGCTCCATGACAATAACACGATAAGGTCGTGGCCGTTTTCGGGCAGAAGCAATGTAAGGCATCCACTGGGAAGGACTCCAGACGGTGAGTTTTTTTATTTCTCGTTCTATTGTTGCATGCACTGAATCAACAGGCATGTATGTATGTCCAGGCAACAAAAAGTTAAGCTGTATTGTTTCTAAATTTACGGACTTTTTGAGGTAATAGTTTATGGCAGATAGAACTACTTTATTTTTATTTTGACCTGTACAGGAATCGCAGTATAAAATCAAATTTTTTATTTTTCTTTCGTCAACTTCTTGTAAATACTTAAAGAGACAAGTTGCTATTTCTTGGCTACCTCGTTTTCCGTCACACTCTCCCCAAATGTAGCAATTCACATTTTGAGTTCCACTTTCATAAATGGTGAAATTAAAAACTGCATACTTTCTTGAGTACCCTAACAACATGCTATCTCCGTGGGGTGTTGTCAATACCTTTTGTAAATCAAAGCTAGCTGTCAAAGTACCATTAATATTATAATGATTACTTAAATTTTGATGTGCTAGAAACCTTTTATAAGTAGATTTTTTTTCTTTAATGTGATTTTCTAAAATGGTTTTATCTTCTTCGCTGCTTATTTCTTTTCGATCGGCTCTTGTACACAGAAGACATTTGTCTTTTTTTGGACAATGAAAGCTGATATTATATTCATTATTAAATATATTTCTAAAAAGACTTTGCATGTGCTTTTGCTTCTGGAGAATACTTATCCGGAAATGTACGTGTCCTCCGATCATCCTGAGACATATTATATTCTTTAGAATGAGACAGATTGTATAATAAATATTTCTGGGTCACATTCAATGTCTCAAGCAAGAACTTTTGACAAACTTTTTGACGATCTTCACCATTATTGATAAAGTACTCGTATGTTAAATTTCTCCTACTATTTGGAGAGTCCGTTCTTTTCCTGGAAATTGATACCTGGCGAGTACAATTAATAAGCCAATCTTTCCTCCGTTGTGAACTTATGCTCCAAAAGAAGTCAAACAGAGACTTTCGCCTTTCTTCCGTTATATTAAAACAACCTCTTTTACATTTATCCTGCTTACATGGGTTTTCTCCCATAGATTTTTCTTTAACTATGTCCCCTTTCTTGGTTTGGTAGGATTTTCCGTCATCTTTTAATTGTTTTCGTTCTTTCCGTTTATTTATTAGTTTCTGTTTCTTCCTTGTTATATTTTTACTTGTATCATCCTTTTGGGCTTTCTTCTTTTTTCTTCTTTTTCTTTTCAGGTGAACCACTAGATTCAGATTCATTGCAAGTCCAATCATCAGAACTACCACCAGAAAAGTCTAAAGCTTCCTCGTCAGATAAGAAGTCTATATAATACATCTTGTATTTTGAAGTTGAAGTTTTGCGTGTTCTTTTAGTCCGATCTTTTTCAACTGTGTGTGTAATATTTAAATTAGCCAGTGCTGTACTTGTAGATGGATTAGGAGGTCCAAGCTGAGTTTCATCGTGAGATGCAGCCAGTAAAGGACTCAGTTCTAAAAATGGCGTCTTGGAGGTGGTAGGTATACAACTATCAGATTGAGGTATATATTTATCCAACGGCAGAAGGTTGGTCTTCAAGTCAGATGATTCAGGGATCGGTACAGAAGGAACTTCGGGTTCATCAGCGGCATAGTCATCTTGTGGCACGAGATTAACATATAAAGTAGGTAATTCAGCAGTCAATACGGAAGAAGATTCAAGCTGCGTGCTATTGTCGTAGGTAGACAATGTATTAACAATTAGAGACGAATTAGCGATCGGAACTGATGTAACTTTGGTTTCTGGAGCATAGTCAGCTGGCAAAAGGTTTGAAGAAAACGACTCAACGGTCGGCACAGCACATGAGATTTCATTTTCAGCAATTACTGGATCTGCAGGGAGGGCAGTAATATTTGGATGTGGTAATACAACAGTCGACGAACTATCAGCCTGTTTTAAGACTTCCATAGAAATAATATTTATTTTGTTACTATTGTTTTTAAACGGGCTTTTTGGTGGTATAAGGCTACCAACGTTGTCTCCAAAGAATGAAGCATGTGCTCGGGGTAAAGAAATCATAGAGGTATTGATATCGCCATCACTGCTTGAATTAATTATGATTTTTTTGTGTGTTGCTTTTGATATTTTTATTGGTTGCATTTCTGTGTCGCTGTTTTCGATTATATCATTGCTTTGATCCGAACTACTATTTTGATCAAAACTCCTAGTCGACTGACTCGGCTCGTAGTCAGATCTGGAAATAAGATGATAATAGAATTACTTATGCAAAAATTATACAAAAAAGTCGTCTTTATTTTTAATGCTAGTAAGAGTTAGGGCGTAAAAGCCATTGTAGTTTTAGTTCCCTGTAATATTGGGGTCGTAAAAGTCACGCACGGCATCGAAAAATCAGAAGACATTAGTCATTAGGGCGTAAAAGCCAGTCTAACAAATCAGTTTCATGGAGTTTATAACGGAATAAATAGAAATGCATGTAATTTGAATAAAGAAAATGATTAAACAAAATAACTGAATAAAAATATTGTGAATAATTAGATAGGTACCTACGTAACATGACCTTTGTGGTAAAGTTAGTTAGCACTTAGGTACGTAAGCACCCATCTATACAACTATACATACAACCATAATAAACCCGACCGTTTTTACACCGTGAGTACCTAATATTTTAAGTAGTAAAAAAATAGGTAAGTACCTATCTTCCTAGAAATTACTACGACGAATGCACTCTTAATATTTATTATAAAATAAATACGAATATCTCTAACTAAAGAAACATCACATTAGGTAAGCACGTCTAAACAGTTTGAGCCAAGAATAATAGATAGGTACTGTACTATTACTTAAAACTTACCTTTGTGATGAACGACGACGGCTTTGTAATAATGCATTAACGATATTCCTTCTTTTTAGCAAGGAATCCAAGGCTTTCGGCTTCGTATTATCCATTTTTTTAATTAAACAAGTAACTTATTCGCACTGTATTAATATTCAAACGGAACGTAAACAATAACAATCCGGTAAAGAAACTGCGATTGACAGACTGACAAGATTGGACACGTGGACTTCACTTGTGGTAAGTCGTGTACATGCAGGTTGCGATTGTGTTTGTGCGTGTGTCGTCGGCAGCGCGCGCGCTTTATTGGCTAAATAAATTATGTTTCTATCTCACTCCATTGTAAGACTGTTTAACGTACGCATAAGAGACAACGATAAATGACATGATTATCTCTCCGATTTTTAGACTAAAGAAATTGTTATTGTTACGATTTGAATGCTGTAACTCCAAGTTTTTATTTTTGTGCAAGGGCGTAAAAGCCAAATCATATTTAAATTGCCAAGTAAAAATGTCGTAAAAGTCATTACGTAATAAATATTGTATTTACGACCAAATATTCTTTCATACTATGGTGATACGCCCTTATTAATTTGAAATAATTAAATAATGTCATATACGTCAATTTTTTTTAATAAAAATGGTTTTGGTGAGAAAAAAATCATGGGGGTAAAAGCCATTTTTTTGGGAATATTGAAATTTTAAATATACAGATCGATAGAGCGTCGAAAACTAAACAAAGTTGCATTATTAACTCATTTTGGCCAAAAGTGGCTTTTACGACCTTTCTTCCCCGAAGTAGCGATATGTCTAAGAATAGGTCTTGGGATATTTTTTACTCTCCTACCCCCTGTTTTTTCTTTAGATTTTTTTTAAGGCCAAAACAACGTCTTTATTGATACAGATTCCCAACCTAAACTTTGCCTACAATTAACTTTTTTTTTGCAGACGAGTTTTCGCGTTCGTGGCTCGTGCATCCTCGGGAGCTGACAACCAATGTCATGTGTTCGCTGAGTTGGAGCCCGAACAACCCGCCACTGCTATCGTTAATTTCGTCAACAAGGTATCCCTTATTTCCCTTTAATTTATTTTATACTTTTTGTTTACTTTTTTTAGATAAGTTCTCTATGTTTTGAGGCGTAGATATCCTTGTCTGTGACTGTAAGTTTTTTTTTTTGTTTGGCAGGCTCTACTGGGCAGCTCGCAGAAAAAGGATATCATCTAAGTGAAATGACAACGGTTTTAAAGAACATTGGCGTTAATGAAATACTCACAAACTGATAAGTGTAAAACACAAAAAAACTAAGAATGAAGTTTATGATGGTGTCGACATTGTTGTAACATACGATAGGTACGATAATATAAAAGATACATGTTTAATTTATCTGTCCCATTATATATATTGTACAATTGGATAAGGACTTGGTCACTTGGTTAACGTGATGTTTTTATTTTTATTTTAATTAAATTTGATTTTCGAAGATTTATTCTCCACGATACGCTTCATTTTCACCAAGTACAATTAACCATAAAATGTGTGTTACGATGAACATACACGATTTATAAATATAAATTATAACTTAGCTTAGGGAAGGAACTAACTAGTCTCATATTATTTAATATAGAGTAGTGATATTACGTGTGCCTAATGAATATTAGATTATTGAAACTAAATCCAGTGCATGCTATGATGAGGTCCCACCAGGAGTTAATAACAAAGTCAATTAACAAGCACAAGTAAACAGGAATGTTATACTTAGGTACGATCGAATGCATTGTAACCAGTACAACGAAATGGAATCGTCTAATATAGGAGGCTTGCGTGAATGCTAAATAAATAATATTTCACCCGCGAGCTACCCTCATGTGTACAAAGAAAATCGAATGCAGCTTTAATACCTACATCTTGATGAGTTTTATCAATCATGCATACAAACTAGCTTTTATTACTTATAAGAAAAATAAATCATTGCCTTAATATTTAATGCTGAGATATTAAAATTGTTGGCTTTTCGGTTACAATTTAAACCATTTCCATTTATTAGATGTGAAAACGTCTTTAGTCTGAAACTGAAGAAATGCCTTAACAGTGAACTTCAAGTGAAGCATAGCGAAGGTACTGTAGTGTTCGTCACCGTGCGCAGTTCGTGACGCCATTAAACATTGTAACACATTTTATTATAATAATAACTGTTGTAAAATGTATTTATTGGGTAATAATATACTCATGGAAATAATCTCAAGTGTTTTATTTTTACGTTTACTTTCTAATAAAGATAAGTCGGTATTTTATGTTCAGGTTAAAAAAACAAACAAACCCATATTCTAATTAAACAAAAAGAAAATATATCTATATACTAAAAATACATATCGGTGTGAAATATTTAACCAGCCTCAAATATTTCACAAGGTAATTTTACTTTTTATTCAAATAAAAAAGTAAACAAATGAGCGATAGTTTTAATACTCCTTGATAAAAAAGAAAAGAGTCTACTTACTGATTCAGAGATTTATATAATTATAAAGGTAGGTAAGGAAAGTTAACTTCTGAAAATATAGGTAGATACTATCTACATTTTTAATGACTAAATTGTTAGTAGGGAGCAATATCCACTAATACAGTTAGTAGTTTAAGTACATTTCTTTGGCGGTCGTTCTGTGTGCTGGAGCTTGGGCAGATGTCTTTTATGAGCGGCGCGCTTGCGTCAGTCATCCGACCGACCGAAGCGGAGGTGGCCATAATCGTCGAAAGCGTCATCATTACGAACGGCCCTCCTTATCAAGCTATAGTCCCGGTACAACGGCCGGTGCCTGAACTCCTCGTCCTCCTCAGGCAGGGCGAAGTGACGGAGGTTGGCGCCCTCGCAACAACGCACCAGCATCGCCAACGCCACCGTGATCGCCATCGCCACAATTGTTACTAGTCGCATGTTGGAGGATGTTGGAGTCTGTAAAAACGGTTCTGAATTAGTGGAAGCACCTTTGATATTTCAGATACAAAGTAGGTATCATTTATACAAAGGATAACTATTAGGTACCAAGATTAAGTTATACAGACTTCAGTCTTGCTATGTTACTGTCATCAAAAGTTAATTCTATCCTGAAATCCCTGCCTGGTTGCTAAGCCCGGACGCGGAGCAGGAAGAATTTCGTACGTTGACCTAATATTACCTGTCTTTGTCACTCCCGCGTAAATATAATGCGTCTCGCTCGCACAGATGCAATGGCCTGCGTCGTCAGGGATTGTAAACCTTTACTGTAAACTTTTTACTGTTATTTTAAGTTTTGTTCTTTTTTGAATTTGGTTTTTTTTGGTTAGCATTTAGTCACTACAAAAAATCCTTGACAAAATTCATAAATTTAAATAATGAATGACAATGATAATTTTTATTTTATTATCATATTTGTACCAAATTCGTAATTTTAAATCGATTTTTAAATTGTTATGATATAAAATGGAAATAAATAATTTTATTTATTTACTAACAATAATTTATTTAATAAATTAGTCATTTTTTTTCTCCTTCAAATGTTTAATGTAAAACGCACTTAATTTAGAAATGTTTGTGACCACTGTCAGTAGGCCCAAAGGTCATTGTACGAAATTATTTCTGCTCCGCGACCGGGTTTATTATGTAGTGGTTATCAACATCAGCTTAGCTGCAGCAGCCTACTTATAATCAATTATTGGAGACGACCATTACGAATCGAATAAGAAGAGCAAATATATGAAATTCCCGGTAAATTAACAAATTACCCCGCTGACACAACATTCATCGCGTCGTTTACGTTGTCGGGCGAAATCAAACATAATTATCAAGCAATCCATCGGGATCTTCAGAATTTTATTTCAAAATTCCCAGATTGTGACAGAAGGCCAGTTACACGTTTAAGCTGCAGCTGCTGGACAATTGATAAACTAGTCAGATATGTAATTTATTTTATTTATCGTATCAAGTTGGGCCCTAGCAGCTCTCACCAATCGCCGGACAGCTTATTGCTTATTTGTTTCTTCGTAACAGTATATAAAAATATCGTTTGATACACATGGAAGTCTGTTACTGCAGCACTCGGTTCCATAACATTCTCGGCTTCGCATGCAGCTTGGTCGCAATGACAAAGTTACTCCACTTGTAACAAAAAGTACTATTTCGGTTATAGTACTAATCATATGGAGAAACTTCCCCATTTACACCCTTTTTACCCGACTTCACCAAATTCTAATAGTTTTCAACGCTAATTAATTCAAGGTAAGATGGACAATCAACTAAATTTAAAAAAAAATCAAAAAATATCTACTTACCAGAAGCAGCTCGACAAGTATCAGAATGAGCTTGTGAAACAGTAACCACCTTTTATATACCAAGTGCTCCCGTTGGAAAACATCATTCCCCCTGCTTTAATATTCCCCTCAGAGCCTGTCTGCCCTTATAAAATACCAAGAATGATAATTGACAGATTTCAATTATTATAACCGTACAAATTGATTCCATTACTGCCAAGAACATATCAACGTAATTTTCCTTCTGTTTTTCTTATCCCAAGTTGGTACCTACGATGGAAGATAACAATTTTCATTCGATGAATAATAAGCCTTCTATTCTAGTGTTAATTTTAATAACCAGAAAAAGCACTACAGATTTCGCAAAACAAACATTTAACAACCTAAAAGAAGTCCCCAATTTTTAAAATAAGAACATTTAGGCTGGAGCTTTTTAAAAAAGAACATTATCTCGACCATAGATAATATAAATATTTTAATGGTTTCTTGTTTAATTGTTTTCCCGCGCTTTTCAACTCTTATTTCTTAACGTTAAATTGAAATACAAACTACAAACTGGATTGCTGCAATATCCATTGTTGGTAAGAAATACTACGATGGGCGTCACCACTGAATTTGAAGCCCTGGAGCAACAATTTTTGGAACTTATTGGTGAATTTCGGGCTCTCACCGTAAGTATTAGATCAATATAATATATTAGGTTCTTTAGCGGATGATTTAAATCAGCATAAATGTAAAGTTTGACAATATTATTGACAAACAATATGAACAGATAATGAGATAACATTCACCAATTGCATGGTAATATTAATTTGTATACCTATAGTAGGTATACATTACAGATACATGAACAAATATTACCGATGCGAATACTAATTACCTGGTTTGGGATTTATTCTCATGAGCTATCACGAAACTGGCGCGCAGATTAGATACCTACTTGGAAAAGATCACAGTATGATGAATACCACAATAACCAATAGTTGTGATGATTATTGGGAAGTGCCTTGAATGCCGTTAGTTTGAAGATAACCATGAAAAATGCGTATCTCAAATTCTTATTTAGATTTCCGAGAGTCGTCTGCGTGGGTCCCTCCGCACCGAGTCGACTCGCGCCGAGGCTGCGGAGGCGGCGCGGGCGGCAGCTGAGCGGGCAGCGGCGGAGGCCCGCAACGGCGCCGCCGCCGCCACCGCTGCCGTCACCAAGGCCACCACCGCGCTTGCTAGTACCCAGGAACATCTTACTGGACTCAAGATACACTTTGACCTTACGGTATGCCTTAATAACCAAAACCCAGAGGTTCTAGACTATTGACATTTTATCAGCAATAACAATTAGCGAAAACTTGACGACGTGTCGTATTCTACGCGCACCTCGCAGAGATGTTAGCATAATTGAGGCCAGTTAGGGCTGAAGCCTGGTAGGGCTGCGCTGCAGACTGTTCGAAAGAGGCACGGTGGCCCTCTCGAACAAACGGCAACTGAGAGGACGCTGAGTTTTGGTCAATAAAAGTCTAACTTTTCCTCTCGCTTCACTCAGAACGGCAGAGGTCATTTGATGGATACCTACGTAAGTTAGTTATTTTAGTCCTCTTGCGTAAATATCTAATATTAAAACTTAGTTATTTATGATTTTATGGGTGACAATTCTGTAAGTAGGAATTTTGTGGTTGATCTAATTTTATCAACCAACTTTCCCAATGACATAAGGTAAGTTAGGGTCATAATCATAAAATATAATGGCACTAACCTATTGCTAGTTTAATTTATAGTAGGTAATGTAGGTATAAAGCAGTTCACACTTTCTTCTTTTATGACGTGGGAAAACTCACACGTCGCGCGTCGCGTCGTAGGAAACAAATCGCCTACTTAGTTTTTTTTTTTTTTTTTAACGTAGGTAAAATCATCCAATGACGAATCCCGCCCTTGGGTGGGGCGGGAAACAGTGTCAGACTTTTACTGACTAAAAACCTACCTTTCCATTCCTTGCCTTTATCCTGGGGCCTTTGGTGACAGTCTCACATAACCTTTGGCCCCAGTAGGCTTCGGCCCTGCTGGACCCCTACAGTTTGCTGACAACTCCTTGAGGCGCGCGGGAACGGTGCGCGCCGTAGACGACCTGAGCTCGGACCGGTCTGTTACCGGACGGACGGACAGCGAGCTACCCATTGCCCACCGTCCGCGAGCCCGCGCCTACGGTGGCCGGAGATTGGGATCGGAAACCCGGCGGCGGCGGCGGCGTGTGCGCCTTTGCCTAATGCGGTCGGCCTCCTCCTTTACTAGCATTACTGCTTCGCAAAAGGAGGCGACCGCCTGCCACTCCTCCTCGCTCCGGAGCATGGCTTGAACCAAGCCCCGGCGCGAGAGATCGCCGCCGATCGCCCCCACGAGGACACGGCGATGCTCTTCCCAAGCGGGGCACACCTCGACTGTGTGCTCCACCGTGTCCACCGGGCGGTCCGCACAGTGGCGACACCCGGGCGTCGTCTCCGCACGAATCTTGTACAGGTACGGACCGAACTTGCCGTGTTCGGTCAGCACCTGCGCCAAACGGAAGGTGACGACGCCGTGGGGCCTTTCCAGCCACGCCTCAAAGAGGGGCCTTACCGCCTCGATCGTGGCGTGCCCAGCACGAGGTTGCGACAGTCGCTCTCGCCATTTCACCATGAGATCCCGCCGGAGCTCTGACCGCCATGCCGCGACTTGTCGCGGCAGCGGAGTTTCGCCCCGACGTTGCATCTCCACGCGTAGGTCATGCATGTGTGCAAGGACTGTTGCCTCCAAATCCCACGGTGGTAGGCCAGCAAGGAGGCTCGCCGCTTCGCAGGACACCGTACGGTATCCGCGGATCATCCGGATGGCCATGACCCTCTGGCAGGCGGTTAGCCGGGCCGCCACTCGCTTACGTAGCGATGGCGCCCACACCGGCGCACCGTAAAGGGCCATGGACCGAACGACGCCTACTTAGTTAAGATATGCTCATACGTATTGTACTACTTTGATCAATCAATTTTACAATGGAGAAGTTTTATGACGTTGTTAATTTAATACTACATTTAAAATTTAGATCAAAACTCCTCAGATCAAAAATCTTTGACAAAACTGAGAAATTTACTAAGGCATAAAGTGGGAGTATGGTGTAAATTTAAATCTCAAAAATATCACAGAATAATTAAAAGCATGAGGTATATAAAGGTAGAGGTGTGGCCCGCCTGGGCAGAGCACCACCGTGGCCGTGGCCTCGTGTACGTACTCGTGGGGGCGGTTTGCGGCAGCGATCTCTCGCGTCGGGCCTTGGTACAGGCCATGGTCCTTAGCGAGGAGGAGTGGCAGTCGGTCGCTTCCTTTCGGGATTTCGATTCCGATTACCAGCCACCGTAGGTGCGGGCTTGCAGAAGGTGAGTAATGGGTATGTCGCCGTCCAGTTGTGCGGTAACTATCCGGGCCGAGACCAAGTTGTCGACGGCGTGAACTGTTCCACGTAGAGACCCAGCAAGGTCGAAGCCAACTGGGGCCATGGGTTGTGCGAAAGAAAACCCCGGGGCAATGTAGCGAAGGCAGAGCAGGAACAGGAGACGCCACCCAAGACGAGAGATGTCATTGGATGATGACCTAAAAAAAGGTATTTAAAACAAAGTTTTGACACCATGAGGACCATATTAAGTGTATGATCTTAATTAATTTAGCTAGCAAGCTGGACTTAAGCTTGCTAGCTAAATTTATTAAGATTAGAGAATTAATTCGCAGATACAATAAGGATCTACTTTTGGTCCTACACAGGAAACATACATCCACTCGCCTATCTTTGTTGGTATTTTGTTTATATATTGGTTTTATGTCGAGTTAAGGAACTAGGTCTGGATCCGAGTTGACGCCTATATCCATGCCGAAATCCACTCATTACCAAAGGTATCCGTCTGAATAATTATGTCATAGAATCTGCACTTTGGATTTGAACTTTCACCTATTTTTGGCATCGTCGTCATATCCGGAGTTGATTTATATTACAGCGTCAATTTCTGAGTCCTTTAATAAGTACAATCTATTGTATGAAAAAAAAATATGGAAGAAAGTTCGAATCGAGAATTAGCTGTGGGCAGACGCGCTGTTGATTTGTTTTTATATACTCGGTGCGGATCCTTTTTGTTTGGATTTCCTACTTTATCGGACCCTCTCGTACTATCTTGTGTGAAGTGCCATAAACTGCCTGCGCCATCTTAGAACTTGTAGTGCGGTGTCCCTGTCGCTCAAGCTTGCCTAACAGCGCTGAGCTAATTTTAGAAGAAACACACAAAGTTGTGCAGATCGTGGGGCTCGAACCAGCGACACGTCGTGCAGTGACGGGTGAAGGCGGCGCCTTACGCTACTGATCCAGCTGCGAGTGGAGACAGCGTAGTGAATTACGGTACTACTTAATACTTCTACACTCAGAGGGTACACAGGTGAAATCTCTATACACCATTGATCTAAGATCCGATAGAAGAAGTACCTTCCCTCATCTGTTATTTGATTAGGATAAATATTATATGCTAGATGATGCTTTTATTGATACATTGCGAGTAGGTTGCCTATCTAAATCTGGTGCCAAAGATGTGAAACAATTAAATTAGTTAATAATTTTTTTTCATCAACTACCCTGATTGGTTATTTAAGAAAGACGAGCATCAGCTGAAAGAATGCGCTCTGAGGAACTCAAAAAGTATAAGTTGCCTAATTTTCCTTGGGGCAAACATAGGAGTTGCCTCGTTTGAAGAGGTAGATAAATGGTGGTAATGTCCTCTCATCTGTTATTTAATCGAATTATATATCAAATGATAATTTAGGGTAATTTTATTCCTAATCCAACCGTATTAGGTTGCCTTCCCGAAAATGGTGTGAATGAATAGTTGCCTACATTTAAGATTTAAAATTTTCTGGGCTAGTTCTGGTATTAAAAATATATTTCCTCATCTGTAATTAAATGATAATAAGACTATACGCCAGATAAAGCATATATCGATATATCGCGAGTAGATTGCTTAGCTAAATCACATACCAATGATGTTAAACAATAAAATTTGTTATTAATTATTTTTTATCTACTTCCCTGACTTGTCGTTTAAGAAAGTCGTGTATTAGCTGAAAGTATGTGCTAGGGTTAGGAATAAAATAGCCTTTCATTTGAGACACGATTCAATGAAATAACAGATGAGAGTATCGTGTGAACCTTTATTTACCTGTTTATACAAGGCAACCCCCATAGTTGCACCGAGGAAAAGTAGGCAACTTATATTTTTCCAGTTCTTTAGGGCACATTCTTTCAGCTGATGATCTACTTTTTTAAATACCAACTCAGGTAAATTGATAAAAAAATAATAATAACAGATTTTACTGTTAAACATCATTGGCATTTTATTTAGCTAAGTAATCTACTGGCGATCTATATATATATATTATCTAGCATATAGTTTTACTGTCATTTAATTACAGATGAGGGAATATATTTCTATGACCAGAACTAGCCCAGAAAATTTTACATATTAAATCTAGGCAACCATGAATTCACACCATTTTTGGTAAGGCAACTTAATAGGGCTGGATTAAGAATAAAATATCCTTTCATTTGAGACACGATTCAATGAAATAACAGATGAGAGTATCATGTGAACCTTTATTTACCTGTTTATACAAGGCAACCCCCATAGTTGCACCGAGGAAAAGTAGGCAACTTATATTTTTCCAGTTCTTTAGGGCACATTCTTTCAGCTGATGCTCTACTTTTTTAAATACCAACTCAGGGAAATTGATAAAAAAATAATAATAATAGATTTTACTGTTTAACATCATTGGCATTTTATTTAGCTAAGTAATCTAATGGCGATGTATATACCTATATACATTATCTAGCATATAATCTTTACTGTCATTTAGTTACAGATGAGGGAATATATTTCTATGACCGGAACTAGCCCAGTCAATTTAATATATTAAATCTATGTAACCATGAGTTTACACCATTTTTGGTGAGGCAACTAAATAGGGCTTGATTAAGAATAAAATAGCCTATCATTTGATACACGATTCAATGAAATAACAGATGAGAGTATCATGTGAACCTTTATTTACCTGTTTATACGAGGCAACCCCCATAGTTGCACCGAGGAAAGGTAGGCAACTTATATTTTTCCAGTTCTTTAGGGCACATTCTTTCAGCTGATGCTCTACTTTTTTAACTACCAACTCAGGGAAATTGATAAAAAATTAATAATAACAGATTTTACTGTTTAACATCATTGGCATTTTATTTAGCTAAGTAATCTACTCGTGATCTGTATATATATTATCTAGCAAATAATCTTTACTGTCATTTAATTACAGATGAGTGAATATATTTCTTTGACCAGAAGCAGCCCAGAAAATTTTATATATTAAATCTATGTAACCATGAGTTTACACCATTTTTGGTGAGACAACTTAATAGGGCTGGATGAGGAATAAAATAGCCTTTCATTTGATACTCGATTCATTGAAATAACAGATGAGAGTATCATGTGAACCTTTATTTACTTGTTTATACGAGGCAACCCCCATAGTTGCACCGAGGCAACTTATATTTTTCCAGTTCTTTAGAGCACATTCTTTTAGCTGATCCACGACTTTCTTAAACCACAAGTCAGGGAAGTTGATAAAAAGTAATTAATAACAAATTTTATTGTTTAACATCATTGGCATCTGATTTAGCTAAGCAATCTATTCGCGATGTATATATATATTATCTAGCATATAATTTTACTGTCACTTAATTACAGATGAGGGAATGTATTTCTATGACCAGAACTAGCCCAGAAAATTTTACATATTAAATCTAGGCAACCATGAATTCACACCATTTTTGGTGAGGCAACTTAATAGGGCTGGGTTAGGAATAAAATAGCCTTTCATTTGATACTCGATTCAATGAAATAACAGATGAGAGTATCATGTTAACCTTTATTTACCTGTTTAAACGAGACAGCCCTCATAGTTTCACCGAGGAAAAGTAGGCAACTTATATTTTTCCAGTTCTTTAGAGCACATACTTTAAGCTGATGCACAACTTTCTTAAACCACAAGTCAGGGAAGTTGATAAAAAATAATTAATAACAAATTTTATTGTTTAACATCATTGGCATCTGATTTAGCTAAGCAATCTACTCGCGATATATCGATATATGCTTTATCTGGCGTATAGTCTTATTATCATTTAATTACAGATGAGGAAATATATTTTTAATACCAGAACTAGCCCAGAAAATTTTAAATCTTAAATGTAGGCAACTATTCATTCACACCATTTTTGGGAAGGCAACCTAATACGGTTGGATTAGGAATAAAATTACCTTTCATTTGATATATAATTCGATTAAATAACAGATGAGAGTACATTACCACCATTTATCTACCTCTTCAAACGAGGCAACTCCTATGTTTGCCCCAAGGAAAATTAGGCAACTTATACTTTTTGAGTTCCTCAGAGCGCATTCTTTCAGCTGATGCTCGTCTTTCTTAAATAACCAATCAGGGTAGTTGATGAAAAAAAATTATTAACTAATTTAATTGTTTCACATCTTTGGCACCAGATTTAGATAGGCAACCTACTCGCAATGTATCAATAAAAGCATCATCTAGCATATAATATTTATCCTAATCAAATAACCGATGAGGGAAGGTGCTTCTTCTATTGGATCTCGTACTACATGTCAGTGTTACGTTCACCGGAGAATAAATGCCAGTCGAATCCAGACCTATACTCAAGTGTCGAACCTGGTCCCAATGTTACCATGAGAAAGCGCAAGCAACCGGACTGTGAACTTACTCAGGCAATAAACTCGTTATCTGTAGAGTTGAAAAAGGCTATTTTGGATCTTAAAACCGACATGAATAACCAATTTTTAAATGTAAATTCATGTATTAACAACCTTCGTGAAGATTTAAATACATTATCAGCTACTTCTTCTCAGATTCAGAGTGAGGTTATGGAACTGCGCGTGGAATATTCCCGTATGGAAAAAGATATATCAGACTTGAAAATGCAACATACCGAAATGTCGCAGGATGTGACCGATTTGAAATCCTCGGTTAGCTTTAATTCAGACAATTATACAGACTGCGTAAAACGCCTGAAGGAATTGGAATTGCAAAGTAGTAGTTCCACGGTCACTAATATTAGATTATTGGAAGAAAAAATTGACTCTCTGGAGCAACAGGCTAGACAATGTAATATAGAAATTGCGAATATGCCTGAAAAACGTGGTGAAAACCTGGTGTCTATATTAGAGTCAATTGGTTCGGCAGTCAATATGTCAATAGCCTCAAGTGACATCATATCGATCCACCGTGTCCCTCATGCACATGCACAAAATAATCGACCTAAGAACATTATAGTTAAATTTACTACCCGGATAATGAGGGATAATCTTCTTAGTGCGTACCGGCTATCAAAGGGGCTTACTACTGACCGCATCGGCCTCTCAGGGACTTCGTGTCGCATCTACCTAAATGAACACTTGACTTTGCGTAACAAAAATTTATTTCGCAAATGTCGCGAAGCAGCCAAACTCAAGAAATTCAAGTTCGTGTGGGTTAGGAATGCGACTGTCCTGGTCAAACAATCTGAGGACTCTTCTACTTTCGCCATTCGCACCGAAGATGAAATATCCAGTAAGATTAAGCCAAATTTTCACCCTTCAGATGCTAATATTGTTAACTAATGTTTCTTCGAGTTTGTCGCTACTTGCTGGTAGGGTTAAGTTTTTAGTTATAGGTGGGTTTATTGCGTTTTACGTTGGGTATTTATGTTCTGGGTTTACATTGTCTTATGAGGGACACTTAAGTTTTATTTTTGTTTATGATTATTACATACTTGCTTACTTAACACAAAATATTGTTTTCAAATGTTCATATCTGGTTTTTAAATGTTCATATACGTATTATACTATCATGTGTCGGCTGATTTCTATCTTGTTAGTTTTTAAAACTGTTGTTGTACACCTGAATACCTTTTTGTTTTGTGAACAATCAATTATTTTCCATTCAAAACTAAATGCAATACCTTTTAACTATGCTTTGCAAGTTCAATTCTATTATGTTTTTCCACGCTTTTATAATGGCTGATGATAATAATAATTTATGTATTTACTATCAGAACTGTCGAGGGATCAGGACCAAACTGAATACACTGTATATTAACGTATTGTGCTCTTACGATATCATTATCTTAACCGAAACTTGGTTGACGCCGGATATTTCAGAAAATGAATTTATTGATAGCCGCTATTCAGTATACAGATGCGACCGTAATCGTTCCGTCTCAAATAAAAAAGATGGAGGAGGCGTCCTAATAGCGATCTCCAAGGCCCTTAATTCGTCATGTCTCACACTGTCTCCTCCATTAATTTTACCGGAACATAAAATAATTAAAATCCCCCTCCATGATAATAAATATTTACTACTTTGCGCCACTTATATACCTCCTAATACTGCAGAAGACATTTATGTTAACTTCATTGATTCACTTGCTATTTTAATTGACGATCCCACCATAGAATACGTTGTTTTAGCAGGTGATTTTAATTTACCTGAGCTTAATTGGATTAGGTCTAAAACTCATATGGCGTGTGCCGCGAACACCACTTATTCCAATGTTAGCCGTCACCTATTGAGTTTTTGCTCACTATTGGATATGAACCAATATAACAGTATTACTAACGACAATGGGCGCATCCTGGACTTATTCTTCTGTAACACACATGTAGTGACTCATACTCCTAATGTTCCGCTTTTGCCCATTGATTCCCACCATCCAGTCTTCTATGCATTAATACCATTTAGAAAACCTTCATTTATATCAAAACGTGTAAACCGAATTCCACTTAATTATTATAAGTCTAACTATGCTGAGATTAATTCCAAAATTGAAGCCGTTGACTGGGTTAGTCTTCTAGAAAACTCACCTCCTGAGGAAGCAGTTTCAATTTTCTACGAAAAAATTTATGATATCATTAAACTACACACTCCTACGCACAAACCCAAAAGTTGTAATTTTCCGAATTGGTTTACTAAATCACTATTGCATACACACAGAAAGAAATCTCAAGCATGGACGAAGTGGAAAAAATACGGGAATATTAGCGACTATGAAGTATTTTCCATTTATAGAGCGAAATTTAAAAAAGACGTAGGCATATGCTATAAAAAATATATAAATACGGTGGAAGATGGCGTGGCTGTTAATATCAAAGCATTTTGGTCGTATGTCTCCAGTCGTAAATCTAGTAACAGTATCCCCTCCACAGTCTATTACCAACAACAGTCTTCCAATGATCCCGCTACTACTTGTAATTTATTCTCCACATTTTTCCATTCGGTATATGAACCCTCTACGTTCGATCATAATTCATGGGAACCACCACCCCCTACTCCTGATAATGATATTAACCTTTGCAATTTACACTTTTCCATGGACAAGATACAAAGTGAACTTAAGTCTTTAGATGCATCTAAGGGACCGGGTCCTGACGGTATTCCCTCTATTTTCTTAAAAAATACCTGCGACACACTGTGCTTTCCTCTTTTCTTACTTTTTAATAAATGTATTACTAATGGCGTCTTCCCGGAGATTTGGAAACGAGCTAACATTGTTCCGGTCCACAAAAGCGGTTCTAAAAATGATGTGTCTACATACCGCCCAATCTCCTTGCTGTCGGCGCTCTCTAAACTTTTTGAAAAACTCGTTCATAGTGAGATCTACCCCGTCCTGCGCCACGTGATATTAAAAGAGCAACACGGGTTTGTAAAAGACAGGTCCTGCGTGAGTAACCTCCTCATTTTTACATCGCAGTTATTTGAAAGCCTCGATAATAGACAGCAAATTGATGCGGTATATACTGATTTCCAAAAAGCTTTCGACAAAGTGGATCACAGGTTGCTATTGGACAAAATTGCATTTAACGGCATCAGAGGAAATCTGCTTCGCTGGTTTGTTTCTTACGTCACTGATAGGACTCAAAAAGTGGTGATAAACGGCTATGAGTCTAGCCCCATTCAAGTCACATCTGGAGTCCCACAAGGATCCATTCTTGGTCCATTATTATTCATTTTATTTATTAACGACGTTAAAAATTGTTTTCAGTCTTCGAAATTTCTCCTATATGCGGATGACTTAAAAATATATAAAAATATCACCAATCAATCTGACTGTATAGATTTTCAGAAGGACCTAGATCGTTTCTTAGAATACTGCTCTTCTAACAAACTTCAGCTTAGTTATTCTAAATGTCATAGTATTACGTTTACCAAAAAGAAATTAATTATCAAATTTAGTTATTGTTTTGGCAATACTGTCTTAAATAATGTAACCTGTCTCCGCGATCTTGGTGTTCAATTAGATTCCAAGCTCCATCTTGATGCGCATGTGAATAATATAGTCAATAAAGCTTATCAAATGTTTGGCTTCGTAATGCGCGCATCTAGAGAATTTCACCGCCCTTCCACTTATTTGCATTTATACAAGTCGTTAATCCGACCACAATTAGAGTACGCAGTTCCTATTTGGAATCCTTTTTACAAAAAATATATAGAAATATTGGAGTTAGTCCAACGTAAATACCTTCGCTCTATGCACTATAGATGCTTTCGTAAAAAGGTTTCCTACCAATCATTGCTCGAAAAATATAATATCCTGACCCTACAATCTAGACGCACACTTCTAGAAATGATGACCCTGTTCAGTATATGCCGCAATAAGTTTGACTGTTCTGATCTTGTGAAAAGTTTGTGCTACCTGGTCCCTCGCACAGTACAGACTAGAGATGTACGTTCACGCTGTTTGTTTGCCACTAATCTTCGTCATACCAACTCAGGCGCACGTTCACCGCTGCACCGATTGGTCGACACTTATAATAAAAAGTTTGGATCAATTGATATTATATTTCTAAAAAAGAATACGTTCAAAGCTCAAATTATATCCATTTTAACACTTCGATCCACAACTACCCAACTTGTTCATACAAAAGTAGACTCTAAACATCGGAATTAAGGCCTATAGTGGCGTGGATGTGAGAGGACACCGGTGTCCTCTGAGCTAGGACAGATTAAAGGAACAGCCATAACAATTTTTTTTTTTTTTTAATTTTTTATGTTACTTAATTTTGATTCCTACACCTCATGTTTTTATGTAGCTGTAAGTTTGTCCTTTTTTATTTTTTTTCTTGTTTTTTAAACGCCGATTTTATTTGATTCCAAACCGAGTAATAATTTTTAACTTTGTATTGAATACCTTTAAGTTTGCCCTTATTGTTATTATTACAGTAACTATGCTAAGTATTTTATATGGTAATCTGTGGATAGCGTCGTGAGTAGTGTATTTGTTAATTCTATTATTTAGTACTCCAATCATGTGTAATATTTAATATACTGCTGTTTGTTGTCCCTAATGAAATAAAATAAAATAAAAGTTGTGCATAAGTTATGAATGTCGAGAGAATTTGGAATACAATTAGATCCCCCTACTTTTATTAGCCAAGCCGCTGTAGAGAACTTGACATTCTTTCACATTTATATTTTTTTTTTTAGTGTTTGGAGGAGGGAAGCCGTTTGGATTTACCATCGTAGTGAAAGGATTAGTCAGCTAGACTCTGCGTTACCGAGTGCTAGCTGTCCAGGGTGCGCCGGGCGTTTGGAATCGCTAGACGATTTGGGATTAACGCCACTCGGGGATCCGAGTAGAGGCCTATACCAGTACCACGTTAACTAACACTAGGTACCTAGTCTAAACTTTGATGAATGAATTTCGGATATCATTAGGTACCTCCTGAATAATAACATTTTTTTATAATTTGGCAATTAGATAAAAATCTTACTAGACTTGTGAAATTTCAAGGCCAAAATAACTCACGGCCGGTATGACGCCCTTTTGATTTGCTAACTTGGTTAGACAGACTGTAGGGTCGGTGCCCTAAATTACCTGTCCCACCCCTTTAAAAAGGACAAAGGAAAAGGCAAAGGAGGTGGGCTAGGTAACTTAGGGCACATAGGGTAACAAGGAAAAAATAACGTTTTGTTGATTGTTCTTCTAAATAAAAAATAGGTTTATAATGAATTGTTTTTAAAATACTAGCCTCTGCAAGGGTCTTCATTCGTGTGAAAAACATCAACAGAAAAAAAAGCATAGGTATCCCTTACTAAGCTATTCGAAGTTATGGCATTTTTATTTTTTGATATGGGAAATCACTTAATGGCCTGTCCCGTTCTAGGGTGGAATGAGAAGGCGTGTCAGACTTTTATTGACTAACACCACACCTATGTTCTTTCAGTTGCCCTTTGCGTGCCAAGACTACGAGTAACCCTTTCAGGAGTTGACCCCGGTAATTGTAGGCTTCGGCCCTACTGGGCCCCTATGATTTTGCTAACATCTCCCTGAGACGCGTGTGGTAGTATTCCCACTACGCACCATCGACGACTTGGGCTCGGTCCAGACTGGACATCCGGACTGTGAGCTACCCATTGCTCGTCATCACAGATATGTCAAACAGTACTCGTCGACCACAAGCCCACGCCTACGGTGGCTGGTAGTCGCGGGGTCAGGGTCCCGGCGGCTAGAGAATGAGGATGTCCGTTGCCGCACGTGAGCTTTCATACAAAATTATTCAGCGGTTTGAGCGTGAAGGATTTCGAATCACGGTTGATATTATACAACCGAATTAATAACCTCCTTTTCTTCAAGTCGGTAAAACAAGACCCCATAAAAAAATACTATTATAAGCATAGACCAAATATCATTCGAATCTGTTCAGTTGTTGTTGGTTAACAAGCACCCAGACTTCCACATTATTATTAGGTTTATAACATTAATAGAGCAATTGTGGTAATTTTAAGTTTTTATTTTCTTTTTTTTTACTTTCAATAATTTATTGCTTTTGATTTTTAATAATAATTTTAATTATACATCTATTTTAATTATTAAAATGTAATTTTGGTTTTCTAAAACCGATCTAATCAAATATTCCTATTTAAATTTATTATTTTTTATTTATTGGAAAATAATGTATGTATATCAATTTTATTATTAATGTCCTAAATATTTGGTAGAAGACACTGATTCCTGTAACACAGGTCTTTCCATCTAGCACAGGAGTCAGAGCCTCACTTTATTTTTTCTTGTTTTTATGTCAATATCTTATTAATAGGATAAACCTTTACGGTAAGGCTTAGCGCAAACAAGCTAAAGTAAAGGTTAAGTTAAGTAAACAGTATTTTGTTATCCCTGGTTATCCCCATAAACCTATTTCGTAGAGGTTCTCTTGACGTGTGTCTTGAAATCGATAATATTGGTTATATTTAAGTACTAGGACCCTCAGGTACTCAGATAATGACAGAAGCAAATACAAAACCGGCACAAGCAGATATCTTGTCCATGTCAACAAGTATGGCAATGATGACGCAATAAAAGTCACAAACCAATAAATCATTACGTCATATCTGTGCTTACAGATACAACAAACCCACGCAATATATCCAATATTGTCTAATAGGAGAGGCAGCGAAAGCTTTTAGAAGACAAGTGCAGTGAAATGACAGCCCAGATTGGGGCCTTAGAGAGACAGGTACAGCAACTAAAACCTGTGCAGTCAGCCCACTGCACCTTACAGCGACAATACACAGACCTTCAGGAACGCATCTGTAGAGCTACTGAAGAAGCACGCAGGTAAATAAATTTTCTGGTAATGTAGGAGAAAGAAAGGCCAAATCCCTTGGATTAAAAAACGTTGGATAAAGAAAACAACACAAATAGAGAAAATATGCGTCATTTTCAGGCAAAACCATCGTGCAAGACGCTATATCTTATAAGCAGCATTATCGATGTTATAGTACAATGTCACAAAGTTGGTAGTATTATAATATTTATTTTGTGCGTAAAATCTCGCTTTACGTAATTCAACTTGGTTCAAAAAGTAAATCAATTCTATACAAACAAACAGAGAATCCTCTCGTCTTGAGACCGAGCTTCGAAGAGTAGAAAAGTGTGCAAGCGCTGGTTCAGAAATCCGTGAACGTGCACGCTTGGCCGCTGCGGCGCATGCGCGAGAGAGACGCCTTGCATCCGCGGAACTACAACATACAAATAAGGAATTACTCGCTGCTAATGGTAAGCAAAAACAGTAAGGCTACTTAGTGGGTAAGCCTAAGCTCAGGCAATTTTATATTTAGTATAAAATTTCTCTTTTTAACGTAGCGGAAATAAGCAAACTCAGAGCAAGTGTTGCCGAACTCCAACTTCAATTATCTCAGCTAAAAAATAGTACATCTGGAACCACAGTTGATCCTGATGTTGAAGCTCTCGCTGAAACTCGAGCTGCTTTAGAAGCTGAAAGAGCTGGAGCAGCAAAACTGGAACGAGCCTTAGCAGCAGCTTTAGCAGATAATGCTACATTAGCTACACGTTTAAACACAGCAGATAACAATGACGTAACCATCAAAAATTCAACACCACCCGAATCTTCTACTACCAATATTTGTCCAATTGATTCATTTCTAGCTGAATAATGTTTTATTACATGCATATGAATTATTAGTGTTTTATTAAATCATTCGTATGTAACTTATATGACTTCTATAATTTACGTTATTCTATCTACTGCCTAGTAGGTTAAATAATAAGAATATGTCATCATCGCTCCGATACGCAAGGATGATCAATTTATTAGTCAAACTCAGAATTGTACAAAAACTTGTCTGAATACTTAAATATAACATTACATCATAGTAATTACATACTCGTATAGGTGCCAGTCAGTCTTGATTAGAAAACAATGATATGGGAGAATACACTGTAGCTCCATTTATATTACGAAGGTTTTATAATCGCGACTCGAATGTCCAAAACTTAAAGGTCATTTCGTCCTTTCCGCGAATGTTTCGGTCCAACCTGTTTATGTTATTTCTTGCCATTTGTTTTACTTATGTAACGGAGACTTTATAAGCTAAATTGGGATAAAATTATCCTGTAGTAGTAATATGATATGAAGATTGTTTTTTTAGAATAGTTTCGTTCAATTAATTTACCTAGATAACTTCATAATATTTGTCTGTAATAAGGAGTCTATGGGCTTAGTTTGGAGACAAGATTCAATTACGGATGAATACATACCCATTATTTTTTTCAGTAGGCAAACATAAGGTATCTATAACACAAGTAGGAAACAACTAAAGTAAAACAACAAAACATGCTCCAATACAAAAATGTGCACATTTTTATTATCCGTTTAGATGCTTTTAGCGACGCATGGTATTGTGCGGTCCCAGACAATAATGGCATTAATATGTCTGAATACTATTTCTAACTCTGTCTGTCTAAGCGATTATTATGGAGTGTTGCACTAAAACTGGTTCCTAGGAATGCACTGCCCCAACTCGCATCGGCTTCTCTAACATATCATCGAGCATCTGAGATGTACGCGTCCTGAACGTGATAAACAACCTGTTGTTATATAAAATATAAATAAAAAAGCATATTTACTGTACGCAACTAACCGTAGAAGTTTACGCAATATTTACTGTTTAAAACTACGGTCTAGAAGCTATTTAACTAACTAGCAATACCAGTATCTAGTGTTAGCCTAATTAGAGTTGCTGCTGTTATTTTGAGACCTTGTAAACTAAAGGTCGCATTTGCATTATTATTTACATTCAATATTGTATTTAATTAAAATGGTATACTGATTAGTGATTACAGTATTGGCAGCTAAAAATCAGAAAAATACATCGCAGTGTCGTTGTCTAAGTAATCGATGTCGTTACCCTAATGTTTTGGCATCAATTTAAGGAAACCTCAAGCTAGGCAGCACAGTGCGAGTAGGTGCCGCGGCGCAGGTACTGCGATGGATTTTCGCAAGGCTTCGCGGCGCCCCACCCGTGCGTAGGCGCCGCTGCCTCACTTCGCAACACTTATTGTTAGTTGTACACTGCACCCCGCGCCGACCGAGTCGCGCCGTCACGCTACACAAACTATGTGCACCCGAATCAAACGATCTGTGATATAGTGATAAGTTATATTTAATTAAGTGATACAAAAACAGTTACTTTAGAAAATTAAAGGTGAGCTTCAGTCAAAGTGCGTCAAGTTGCATGTAATTTGGCGTGTACGTAATCTCTATTTATATACAGGTTGAATGTCAGGATTTTAAGATATCAAGTTGAAACATTTTTGTGTTTAATAATAAAATTAATGACTTACTAAGATGGTCAATGAAAATATACTGTGATGTAAGAACGTCTATGGTAAGATAACTTAGTAAGTAAAGTAGATACAGTCACGCACTTAGCGTTATTGCAGCGATTGTTTTGTTGCCCGAGGAGGTAAACACTGCACAACTCGAGCGATGTCGTGGGCCTAGAGAAAGTTTCTTACCACAATACACTCATTTGTCAAGTTGTGTCTTGTACAGATTGAGTACCGTACCTAAAACGTAAATCGACAGTATATCATTATTAACGTGAAAAATTTGAATAATCCCCGAGTAGTAGGTAGTAGTTTTGGCGGTATTTTTTTCTAAAAACAAGTTGTTTTACCATATCGGATGAAAAGGCTGTTCCGCCCACACGAATGTTGACATAGTGAGTCAGAAACAACGCAAGGACACAGTTGTACATATGTATGACAAATATGTGAATTCTATACATTCATGATTCAGAACAAACAGCTCACCCACGACTCTCGAACACGTCTTGTCACATGTGGTAATGAGTTGCGAGTTGCAAGGCACTATACCTGTGTGACATAATCAATATTATTATGCACAGCATCAATAAGCAGGATCAACAAGACGTCAAGATCACTCATTTAATAAACCAATAGTTGTAAAGACAAATATAATTTAACGAATCATTTATTTAATTACATAATAAAAGAACGTGATTAACAAACATACGAAGATAAAACTTATGTTTAAACGTAGCATGAATGGAGTTTAATTTAATGTTGACCATATAGAGCGTGAACATTCAGAAGGCTGCGACTGGCAAACTTCTCTACATAGAAACATAAATATAAACAGTGTAGGAAGTTGAAGTTAATAAGAAACTTAAATTATTCGCGAATCTATACGTAAAGATGTTTTGTTTATTGAAAACAGATTTGTGACACACAAGTAGGTGGATAGGTACGACGATCGCTTTATAGGCAATATTGTCTATCTTTGGGAATTTATTTATTGAAACTTCATGCAACATAAATATACAAAGGCAGACTTAATACCTTACGCATTCTCAACCAGTCAACCAAAGGTAGAGAAGAGAAAATATGGCAGCTGCATAAAAAAAGAAAAGATTATTAAGAAAACAAGGGCACAAATGTATATACATATATATTTAATGTAGTCGTAACATATACCTACATATATATCTTCTCTTATATATAAAAATGGATAGCTGTTCGTCAGTCTCGCTAAAGCGCGAGATCGGCTAGACTAATTTGGCTAATTTTGTGCTTGAAATATTCGTGATAGTCCAGGGAAGGTTTAAAAGTTGAGAAAGTATGGAAAATTCTTCGAAAAACACAAATCCGCGGTAAATAGGTGGTACGAAGTTTGCCAGATCTGCTAGTATATAATATACATTTATATAAAGTAAAAGACAGAGGTTTTTGAGACTACTCCACTGTTTGTGTAGAAACTATTCTGCAAATAGTACTGACTGGTGGCCATCCTGAAGTCGTGAGGAAGCGCATTCCACAGAAGGACTGTACATTTTCATAAGGAAGAATGAACAAAATCAGAAGTTATGAGATAGACAAAGCAGTAGAAGATTGTTAACAGAACGCAGATTGTTAGCATGGGAAAAACATTGGATATTGAAAGTGTGATATAAGATAAGAAGGAGAGGTGGGAGAGTTGAGCATGAAGAAAAATGTAATCAACTTATTTTCTTAAGTTGAATATGAACCGGATGCAATTGTTGAGGAACCTGACAAGTTTATTCAGCAACACCGTGTTCAGGTCAAAATAGCACACGACATCACATTCGATTATAGGGAAGGGAATTACACATACTAGTATAATATTGAAAATAGTAGTACATAGAATTTTTTTGAAAACTGGAAATTGAAGTAAAATAAGGAATTTTACCAAATTGCTGTGACTTTTTGAAATTTGTTAGAGCATAATTATGTTCAGTATTTACAAAAGTGTTTTAGCGTCGGAAGCCCTCGAGTTTTTGTTACTGATAATAATGAACCTTTTTTCGAGTAATGAACACGCCAAAAAACAAAAGCAATTTTCCAGACACTTAATTGATACTGTGTGATCGTCGTTCTTCTTATCCATTATGTTAATAATTTTAATTTCAGAAAGATGACTCATAAATTAATTTTATACTACTTCGTAGTAGCTCTGACAGCACCACTTCTCGTACAATGGTGAGTTTTACGATTAAATCATTTAATATAATATTAATTTTAAAAACGTGACTAGAATCAAAACATGATACATCATCTATATCTATTTGTATCATTTTTCTACGCGGTACAGAAAAGGTTTCAGAAAAAAGGTCAACAGGATAATAAGTATAGAACATTTTCTGCGTTCTAGTTTTGCTGTGATTAAATTGAAGTTCTGGCAAAGCACTAGAATTGATTTTCTCAGTATTCAAAATTCTTCTAAAATAATCTACGTGTTCAGAACTTTTTTTAGAAAATAAGACCTAAAGGGTAACGGAGTCTGTCCAGTAACTGTATCATATCATGACCATAGGTACTAGGGACGTATCAAGTACGGAAAACAACACGATATAGCTACTATTCCCCATAAAACGTAACGTAAACAGTCAGTATACGCGGTTATAACCCGTATATTGACTGTTTCGCTACCTGCGCACCACCAGTCTATTACGTATATTTATATTTGCCAGTGCCGAATGAAACCGTGCATGGCACGCAACGAGGTTGGTCGGTGACGAAAAGATATTCTATACATTTACATTACAAATATTAGGTTGTTTGACACGTTCCTACAACGGTCATGATATGTTACGGTATAATGGGAATATTAAAAAAAAACATGTTTCTATTTTCCTTATTTTATTATTCCGCATGGATGAAATGGCGATCTTATACCGACAATTTACATTGGAATCTAGAGCAACTATTCTGCCATTTCTACGACCTCTGAAGGAACTAAATAGTTAAGTAGTGCGTATGACTTGGAGTTCCGTTACCGTATACTTCTA
The DNA here is from genome assembly GCA_958295575.1 of Leucania comma. Taxonomy (NCBI): domain Eukaryota; kingdom Metazoa; phylum Arthropoda; class Insecta; order Lepidoptera; family Noctuidae; genus Leucania; species Leucania comma. The sequence goes on from OY282468.1 coordinate 14,989,652, forward strand.
TGTATAGTAAAATGCCGTACCTACCTATGCATATTGTGCACAAAGCCTCTTGCATCTAGAAGCTTAGCACCCGTATTTATAAACAATTAAAACTATATACTTGAGTAAAAGTAACTACATAAGTAGTAATTTCTATAATATAGTTAAGAAAAATTTAAATTTTGAATGAAAATTCAAACGTCAAGTAATGACAATAAGATTTTACTTAGTAACAAGTAATTACTTCTTTGTAAATACGGGTGTAGGTCTTTCCTTGTATAACTTCTGTTGGAATAACCATGACACATCATGACACTATCGTATTTGTAAATCATCAAACTTTTATTCTAATTCGCAGTATATCAGTACTAGGTCCGCGACTTCTACGTCCATACAATTCATACACAGTGGCCATAGCGGGCGGCTCCAGAGCATACACCCTGTATGTCGCCGTAGAGGGCCGCCGAGCCAATGGAGAACAGTTCACCAAGGGCCGAGAGGTACAGGTCCCTGTTGCTGCCACCAGGCTCGTCGAACTTGAAGTAAGTATGTCAACTATCTTTTAAAAATGGAACGTCATTATTTAAGATAATTTCTAATTTTGTATGTAAAAATTAATGTTACCTGATTAAAGATAGAATTTCCTATCGGGTACAATCATTTGAGACGTCTAAAGTCATGAAGTGCATTAGGTTACTCGAAATCTATTACGTATGTTATATAAGTTTCTCCAAACCAATGCTTAATCACAATTACCGTTATTATTGTATGTTTGCTTGTGGAAGATTTGATTGATTCTCCCACAAGAAAACGTGATCAAATCGGTTGCATCTGATGTAGATCGCTGACCCTGGACCGGGGCAGTACTCGCTGGTGGCGCGGTCGACCTCAGGCCCGCTATTCTCGTCGTCGTCACCGTTGCTCTACCAACCGCGCAGTTTTGCCGTCTTCGTGCAGACCGACAAACGTGTCTACCAGCCCGGAGACACTATTAACTTTAGGGTCATCGCTTTAGACAAGTAAGAGAACTGTCGTTTTATTACTCTAACACATCCTCTTCGAAGTATCTTTACGACTAGTCGCACTAACACCAAGAACTATTGAGCTGATTTCATCGACCGATGCTATCAGCGGGTTTACTGTTATTTGTAAAGTTACACAACGACAACGCACAGTCCGACGTCCTAAAGTGAATGCTAGCCTCTGCCCACGCTATGTTAACACACCAGGGTCTTCGCCTGATACCCTATTACCTAAATTGATGTTTTGTACAATTGCATCATGTGCGACATATTTTTGAAGATGTTTAGGAAAAACTCAGTTTCAGGCGAAAAAACAAAGAGTCATTTTATTAGCTTGGCGTAGTAGGTACTAAAGTAAGTAGATACTGGCCATGATTGATGATATATCAAATACTCTTCAGGCTTGATTGACTCCGTAAGCACACCTCACTACAAACTAAGGTCACAAGTTTAATTATCTTGATAGTTATACAAAACATTAACGCAATTGTTAATGCGTAACACATCAATCGATTGTTTGACTACCTTCCTATCAAATACCTGTGTCCTTGTTCCATTTAAAGAGGAAAATGCGATTCAGAGAGCATTAACGAAGAATTTGGTAGTAAGCGCAGTATACTTTCGTTTTCTGTGCCATCGTACAAGAGCTCGCGAGTAAGATTACGTGTGATTACGAGGCGGTCGTTGACCTGTGCGTCTGCGCAGGTACTTGCTGCCACTGTCGACGACTGTGGACGTCAGTGTGCTGGACACGGGGGGTTCACCTATTAGACAGTGGGTGGCCGCTGAACTGGACCGAGGAGTCCTCACGGAGGAGTTGCTACTTGCTGACGAACCTGCACTTGGAGAATGGACTATACAGGTATTATCATTCTACCGGTAATAAAATACTCACAGCAACGGAAAAGCAAAGAATTCTTTGAATAATACTTTTAAAAAGAGATTATAATGCAAGAAGAGGCAACTTCCATAGAACACTTATTACAGACATAGTAGGTTTTACGACAAAACTGTAACATTCCTACCAGAAAGAAACATGTAAGAACGATAAGTTTTTACCACCTACAAAAGGTTGCGTAAAAATAAACAACTATACGCAGCTGATACTTTCATTTTTACCATTTTTTCTGCGGTTTGGCTGCATAACTAATGTGTTGAATCTGAGCAAATAAGCAGTATAATTTTTCACCCATGCGAAGTTATGAGTACAGCTTTTTTACACAAATGAATATTTGATTGCTCTTGCTGAGAAGGAAAACAACAATTACGCAGTATCTTGTCACTTCCTTATATTGTCTTATTATTACATTTTTAAATAACTTTGATTACATTTAATTTAAACCAACTAACTCTTCGTATGATGGATAGAAGGATAGATTTCCAGATATTAAAAAATTGGACTATTTCGTCTCCATAGTATACAGTGATCTTTGTCAAGGTTTTCACAACTTCTGCGTGCGTTTAAAACTTATTTTGATAGATATTTGAGACTTGATTTTTTAATGAGTAACATACCACATTCCAATTAATTGTTAATTAACAATTAAAAACTAAACTGACTTAATAGATTTCTCTAGATTAACTCCGGAAATTACGATTAGCCTCGAAATTATAACTCTAAAACTGACCGCCCACTCAACGATGACCTTATAGACATACAGATAGGTGTTACGTTTGCATAACTTGTGCAGGTGGAGGCTCGTGGGCAGAAGTACTCGCGACGAGTGCTGGTCGCAGACTACGTGCAGCCGAGGTTCCACATGGAGATGCACATGCCCAAGGAGGTCCTCTTCACCGATGGCAGATTCGATATCAACGTGACTGCTAAGTAAGTTTCTTTACAGAATTGTATGTATCGGAGTTCGACGATTACGGATTCCATATTATGATAAATAGACCAACCTATTTTACATTTAGTGTGCGCTCTATATATAATTAATTCAAAAAACAAGTCGACGAGATTTATATCCAAGAACGAACTTTTTCGAAAGCGAGTTAAATTGCTATTATAAAATCCGGTACCGGCTAAGTTGTTAATCAGTCACATAATATGTTCTAAAATACGAATTTTATGTAATTTTAATATTATTCAAACCGGATTATCGAGAATTCATTGGTAATTGGATTTGCTACGAAAAACAACAAAGTGTTCTCGAACTTTTCTCATCGTTCTGTTAACAAAGGAATTTCCACAGCGAAAGCTGTCTTTTCTCATTACACTACAAAAACTCATCACTCGAATTCAATAGAATAATCATTACGTAAATAAGCAAGAACCGTTTGTAGACGTAACGTTGTCAGTTTTTATCAGTACAATCCGATCCAGCAGCAATAAGTTCATAAAAACCTTGTTGAACATTGGTTATTGAATAAGCATCGAATGTATAGCTATTTTTAGATCTCATTGAAGAATATTAGCGTATTTGACAGTGATATAGAATACTGTTTACCTCTGTATTTATTGATCATAAGTACATATTTGCAGACTCGTGGTGAATCAGAATGCTACCTCCGTTATATGCTTCGCAGAATCTAATTAACATCCACGACTTTTGCATTTAGAAGTACATATTTAACTACTAACTTTAAGTAGGTAATTTATTCTCAAAGGCTAAGACTTATTTTGGCATAACTTTCAGGCACTTCAACGGCCTTCCAGTTCGTGGTGAACTAACTATATCTTCGTACCCCGTGTTTTTCTCCAATGTGTTACAACCGGTAGTCGCATCACCAACGAGGAAAGTGATCGACATCAACGGTCAAGCGCAAGTAACATTCGACCTCAAAACTGACCTAGACCTGGTTGAGGATGCAGCGAGGCCACTGGTCGTGGAAGCTGTGATTGAGGAGAAAGATACGCTGATCAAACAGAATGTTACGTCTAGAATACTGCTGTTGAGAACTCCATATAGGTTGAAAGTATCAGCGCCTGATTACTTTAAACCTACTCTGCCTTATATTGTACAGGTAAATACCTATCCCTATTTGCATAAATATATTGTGTCGTGTTTAATATATTTTGATCATTCGTCTATGGTATTTGCTACTTAGTTAACACTGCTGGAGATTAAAATGGCAAGTGTACGAGCGAGAAAGAGTGATGGTATACATACTATATAGCTCCATCCCTCTATAGTTCAGTTTAGGTCGTAAAATGGATTGCGTTAAGAGCTCGTGGTAGGTCCTTTATTCATCCTTCTGTTCTGCCTTCAGAAAAAATCTTTCTTACAACATGATTAAGAAACACAGTTCTAAAAACACTGATAGTAGAATTTATAAAACTGTGATTGGAATTAAAAAAAAAGACCTTAAAAGATTTGTCGAAGATAACAAATCTTTTGACTGTTTGTTCCAAATCGAGTTCGTTTGTTTGATTTTGTCAAAACAAACAAATGACAGGGGACAGGAAATCGTAGAAACCGATGACGTAGTTCAAATTCGGATAAAAACCTCTCAACAATAATTCTCTGTTGACAGGTTGAAATAGTGGATCCCTCTGGACAAGTGATACCTACGGATGGTGAATTGACAGTTGAACGGTTGTGGGATGATGGCGCGCCAGTAAACGTCACCTCCGTGCCTCTGAACAAAGGCATCGCCACCTACACCGTCGTGCCGGACAGAGCACATGTGAACTCGACGCTCAACCTAGTGGTAAGATTTGGTTATTTTCTTCTTATCTAAATTGTGTTAGTTTAACACCTATTGGAGATGCTTCGAGCGAGCTGAAGATAAGTTAGTGGTTTTCAGCTTTTCTTGTACACAGTCTTTACTTTTCTTCTGTGTTCTAGGTTGACAGATGTGACGTTATGATCACTATTTTTCTGTATAGACTTAATATAATATTTTCCAACAGGTAAAATACAAAGAAGTAAGCGAACGCATAGTAAATGTACAAAGGAGCGAGTACTCGTTCGGTCAGTTCCTGACGGCGGAAATTCTGACGCGCGGCACTGGTGTGGGAGACGAGATGCGCGCTCGAATCACCGCCACTGAACCCATGGATATGGTGCACTACGCTGTCATTGGACGAGGGGACATCATTATTGCTAAGACTGTCGAGGTCAGTGCAGTTATTATTATTTATAAGAACTTTAACGTGTTAGAGCCCACTTGCCACGCTCGCTGTGGAGCCATTTTTCAAGGAATTTCAGCCAGCACGTATGAGATCTTTAAGAGGCAAAGTTGAACTTATTTACGGTACGTATGAGTCTTTTACGGCCTCACAAAATTTTATTTCTAAAAATCACCGCCGCAACACTTCGGGAGAGAATCAATTTTATACAACGTGTTTTTTCTTTATATCGCATAACTCTGAGTATTAATGAGACCTTATCAAAGAGCCAACTGGAATATTAATTATTTTTCTATTGTGTTTCTTTTTATTAGGGTTCCGTGCCTCGAAAAGAAAAAACGGATCCCTTGTAGGATCACGTTGTTGTCCGTTTGCTTCAAGACCCTATATCTCGGGAACGCGTGGAGGTATCGGATTAAAAATTAAAACTGTTAGGGTACTTCCCGTTGACCTAGAACCCTAAAACTGTAAATTTGTAGTTACGTCCCAGAAAAAATCTTTTTTCTATTCGGAAAAATCTTCGAGACTCGATTTGGGAATTGGACTGTTTACATAAGTTAGGTGCCCAGTTTTTGTTTTCGTTTTCATTTTCCTTACAAAATATTTCGATAATTCACAATTTATCAAAGTAACCCTTACATGAAACATTGCAGCGTAATGTCATTATTTTACCACACTACTGCGAAGTTTGGCAGCGTCGCAAAAGTAAAGATTTGTCATACGGATGTCAATTTTTGATCTAAATTAATTGCGATTGATGTTATCTTCGAAACCATGCCTTTTTGAACTACATATTCTAGGATCTTTAGTATTATTTTTTATTATAGTAAGTATATAAATCTTGAGTAATGGGATATCAAAACAAGACGTTGTATATTTGTCTCTGTTATACCCATAGAAATGTTAACATAGCTGTCCTTCGCACAGAGTGAAAGAAAGCGATTTTGAGTGCCGCACCTGAGAGAAGTTACGCATGTGGCTTGTTCGACCTCATAATGCAGTGAGCATATTAACCTGGTGGTCAAACATTAAGAGAGACTTCAAGAAAGCCCAATCGCCAAAATCGACAACCCAGGATGTGTCTTGGCGCAGAATTGTATTGGAGTCGGGCCTACATCTGTCCCTAACATTATCTCAGATATAAAAAAGAAGAATTTTAACGTGGGTTACACCATTTATACGAAATGGAATAGGACTCTTGGGTTCAAGACTTAAAGTATAATTTAGACTTAAGGTATCTCGCTTACTAGTCCTTCCAGACTTTGACTAGTAGGCCGCTTTATTTATTTGATATCTGATAAGATTGATTTAAAGTATGTTACTTAATAGAACCATTCTATCACCCTTGTATTCTGTCTTACTAATTTTATTTAACTAAGTTAAAAGGATCTCTGCCTTACATTTTGCTCTCCACTCGACAGCTGAGCCCAGCTCGGCGCAGCGTGGACGTGACAGTGGGCGTGACGTCACGCATGTCGCCGGGCTGCGTGCTGGTGGCGTGGTACCCGCGCCTCGACGTCAACAACCTGCTGTCCGCTGCGGTATATGCGCCGCAAGCCAACCTGCTGCAGAATGACGTACGTACTAACTACCTACTACAGTGACGTTTTCCAACACTACCTCCTACAATACAAAATTTCTACACCATTCTGATTTGTTTCTCTGGCTATCTGTAAGCCTGATAGAAACTTGAGTTGTGTATGTGAAGCAAATAAGGCAGTGATCGAAAAATAAAAAAATGAAAAAACCGGTTGGCGCGTTTATTTGTTTGCTTTGCACTCGGCTTCCTCAAAACCGGTGTATAAAGTCTGAAGTCATAAAGTCATGTTGTCATCATTAAAATTATTGTACATTAATGATTCTTGTCACTCTGAAGGAGCGATATATTATAAAATTTACCTCAATTGATCAAGAGGTACACTTAAAACCAGCAACATACTGATCCATCTCTCTGTAACAGATCTCCGTATCACCTATATCAAGCGGCGGCGCGGGAACAAAGCCCAACACATTGGTAGAACTGCGCGTATCTGGTGATGCGGGCGCTTACGTGGCCTTACTGGCTGAAGATGTGAACGCCATACAAGCTGGACTTGCTAACCAAAATGGACTCGGAAATGGACTTGATATGCATACGGTAAGTTTCCAACAATAGCTTGCAAAGTTATATACTGAGGTAAAGTGGGCTGATTATGTCTATCGAGGGATTAATAGTCATTGGAGCTGACGACTCCTCGGTTGAAGATCGAAATAAAAATGCTGAAGATGTTTGGGCTGCGGGAATATTCCAAACAGTTACTACGGTAAGGTGGATATTAGTCAGTAGAAGTCCGACACGCTCTCCCGGTCCACCCTGTGCGGGGGAAGTAATTTGATGATGTATCAACGACTATAAAAAGATGGCGAAAAGAATATAAAAGAATGGAATGCTGAAATATTATTAGCAAAATAAGAGAAAGCAGAAAGAATGGCGATATCGTCACGTGTTTGACTGGCCTGTTGGTCTAGTGATTAGTGGCCCTGACTGCTATACCGTGGTCGTGGGTTCGATTCCCATCCAGGACCAATGTTTTTGTGATGAGCACGATCATTGTTTTGTGTCTGTGTGTAATTTATCTATAATATGTATGTATTTAGAAATATATAAGTATTTTTATCATTTGGCTAGTACCCATAACACAAGCTCTGCTTAGCTTGCGACTAGTCGGCGTTGTATGATAGTTGTGAAATATTACATTACGTATAACAAAGAGAAAACGGTCGTGGTATTCTTTGGATGAGGGAAGCTCAGAAGTCATGAACGACCTTATATATCGTTTTTGCCAGAAGTACTTATTTCTTCTGATGTAGCGATGCTAAAGAGAGCTCTTTATCCAGCAGTGATGTTTTTTCCTTTCGGCTGAAAACGACTGTTTTTGTACAATGACGAAATGATTTGACAAACCGTGGTTTACTAATGCATTTGGTTCCAGGTTGAACGTGAAGTAGAAAGCTTTAGCGGTTTGTCGCACTCAGTGTTCAAGAACGAGGATCATCTGCCTGGCATGGGCTTGGACTTGGGAGGTTATACGGCGTCAGATGTTTTCAAAGTACGTATCACACTTGCGTTTTGATTTCATAATAGGAGTAATGTGTATGACATTAATTCGACCCTACTCTTTATTTTCAGAACGCAGGTGTTGTTATACTAACAGACGGCGTAGTCGTCAAGGGGAGCCAAGATGGTAAGTCATTTGTCGTTTTGTTTGAATTTTACTTAGGGTGTTTTTATATCGTGCGGATCACGCATTCGGGATTGTCCTTTTCATACAAGTAGGTATTTATTGTAATGCGAGGAATACGGGGAGTGCCATCGGCAGTCCCGCATGCGGAGCAAATCCGCATGCGTGATGAAATCCGCACGATATTAAAAATACCCTTAATACTGCCGTAAACCTATCCAATCTTTAGTTTTGATTAGTTAGGTATACAACATAATACAATGCACACCCTTATAAACCCTTAAGGGCGGGATTTGTCATTGAATGATTTTACCTACCATAAAAAAACTCCCTTATAAACCCTAATTAAAAAATGAAGTTATAATTAGTTTACTAGAATAGGTAATTTCTTATAATAATTTCTTAATATAATTTTTGATTATTTAAAAGAAACGTAGATATTTTAAAAATGGCTGAAATCAATTAAGTAGCCAATTCTTAATATGCTACTTTTAGGACGTGTGTGTATTATGTTACACGTTGTAAATAAAGATGTAGGTACTAATATGCTCCAACTCCCCAGGCTCGATTCCAACAGCAGCTCCGCTAGAAACAGGCACGCGCGCCCCCCAGGCAGGCCCGTACGCCTTCAGTCGGCTACCGCCGCCACCTTCTCCCCGGTACTACCTCACTGTATCACCGCAGCCTACATGGATGCTCGCTAATCTCACTATTGGGTAAGTCGAACTGATGAGTTTGATTCTCTTGTTAGAAAATGATTCGTGGTTTTTGATGTTTTTTATTATAAGTTTTAGTTCATTATTTATCCATTAGCGGCGCAGAATAAAGGCCCGCAAACCTCCATCCGGGAGGATCCTCCTCCGTTTGGTTTGGGCAACTGCCCGATAGATTATTTTATGCTATTGTATATGTTCAAATCGCACGGGAAACTTAAAGTGCGCGTTGCAAGTTTCGTAGTTTAGTTCCATAGATGTCGCTTCATCATGATAATCGAAAATGAGAATGATGCATCGAAAGGGTGATTCCGGATACCTACTTTTCAATCTGAATGGACTAAATCATATTCTATCACAAGTCAGTACTTGTGATAGAATATGATTTAGTCCATTCAGATTGAAAATCAACAACTGTTATCTTTACAGCAACGACGGCCAAGGAACGAAGGAACGTTGGACATCAGTAACTCCTGGCGAGTTTTCTATCGGCGCGTTTTCCGTACACCCGACGCTAGGCCTCGGGCTGGCTTCACCACAGAAGTTCACGACCTCCGTTCCCTTGTCCATGGCTGCCGAACTCCCCGCCACTTTACAAAGAGGAGAAACTGTGGCTGCTGTGATTATCTTGAAGACCACGCTAGCGGTCGACACGTCCGTCGAGGTGACATTCTACAACAGCGATCAGTATTTCGAATTCGAACCCCTCGATAACGAACTCGATTCTGCGAAAAGTAAGTGATTAATTTAGTTACGATTGCTTATAAATATTTTTTTTTGAAACATTTGGGTAAAAGTGAAACAAATTTTTATAATTTGAATGTAACCGATCTCACTATCACAACTAAGGGCTGATTTCACCATTCAATATAAAAACTCAGTTCAACTAAACTGAGCTCAGCGTAATCTAGTTTAAAGACCCATGTCGTAAACATGGGCGACAACAAAAGAATTTAAACTGAGTTTAGGGTAAACTAGGTTTAATTCATAGCGGTGATACGCAAAATGAAGCTATAATCTCGATTAGGAGCTCAAACTGCGTTTTGTTTATATAATCACGATTAGTTTCTTGGTGAATTTGGCCCTAAGACCAAGCTAATATCAGTTTTCAAGCTAAAATGCAACAAGTCATTTAGGCTCTAGGGCGTGCCAAATATACCTACATAACCTACATACAGAACTAACTCATTTTAAAAAACATAACCTTTTGGCGCTGTCGGGTAAATAAACTATCACTTCTTTCTTCGTTCCGAAGACTAGAGGCGCCTTTAATGTTTTCAGATTCAACTACCCTCTTTTTAAGTAAGGTGTTTCTTTATAATTTAGCATGCGGTGTATCTCTGTATATTCACGAATCTCTTTCACATATTATTTCTGTACCGTAACCGGAGAGCCTTGTTCGGTTTTGTCAGAGATCGAGTTGTTCCGGCGCGTGCGCGTGACTGTGCCAGCGCGCGGCGCCACGAGCACGGCCTTCCTGGTGACCGCCGTGCGCGCCGGCGACGCGCCCGTCATCGTCGAGGCCAGCGGGAACGGCGTCTCCGACTCGCTCTTCAGGACTATACAAGTCAAGGTATGAACTCACGAACGGGATAGCTTTATTTCAAGGTATATATAGGTATACCCTATGCTAAAAGCTATAACTTGCTAATTGTATTACATCATTACGCAATGTCAATGCGGCCGTCCATATACTGAAAGTCGAGAGAATCCATTGGAAACAGGAGTCACTAAATCACATGTTGTGGGAATACTAGGGGAGACCTTTCTAGCAGTCGATGGCTTTCAGCTTAACAATGCTGAAAGCAGTTTCCAGATGTATTATTGTCAACCCTATAACTTTTTAATTCATTAGAATCGAACTTATACATCGATACTCCTTGTCAACGACCGCGGAGTGCAGTACAGTATCTAGTCAAGTCATGTTGTCACCAACGTTTCCATTATTAAACTTCCTCTACAGGACGGCTACGAAGAAGACCTATTCTCGTGGAGTCTCCTAGACGCTCGTCGCGGAGTCGCAAGAGCCAATGTAACGCTGGATGTACCAGCGGGTATCAAGGCCGGTCCTACTTCTTTGCTCGCTACAGGAGACCTGCTGGCCGGAGCCCTGCAGGCCGCGAGGGAGGCCCCCGCACCGGCCGCAGATCCCGCACATGCTGTCAGACCACTTGCATTGGCTTGTGTTCTGCTTGACTATTTACAGGTTCGTTTTAAAATTTATTAATTGAAAACAAATTTGTTCATTCATTTTAGTTTTTTCTGAAAGGTTTAGACGTTTGTAAACGTTTTTCGGCGAAAAGTGATAGCAGTATCCCACTTTTCGCCGAATAACATTAAACTTTCATGGAATAAAATGTAGATTAATGCCATAAACTGGACATATCCGCATTTAAAAAGAAAAACTTTGCCGCACACTAGGATTTACTCCTGTATTGTGGCCTGATAAGGAATGAAATGAACATTATCAGGCCTGTAGTTTGCACCCAGGATTTTAGCACAACATTGGCCGTTGCAATGGAAATACTAAAATTTTACTACATTTTAGCAATTTTTTTTCACACATTCAGGCTTCCGGCCAAGAAGAAGTAGCAACAACAAAAGAAGCTAAAGAACTGGCAGCGGTCGGCTATCAGCGTCTGATGGCGTACCGAAAATCTGATGGCTCGTTTGCTGCTGAAATAGACGCAGATGCCGAAGGAGACGTCTGGTAAGTACCCAAAAAGAGTGCAGCAGTAGACTAACTGGTGATTTTTGTTGTTGCATTAGTGTCTTTTATGGATTTTTTTCCATTATCATAATGCATCATGGTTTGATAATCTGGCCTTGAGCGAACAAAATAGAACCTAGTGTCGCTCCTTGCGCATCAAGATTTTTCGAATAATATTATACCTTCCTTGGGTATTAATAGAAGCCGTAAGTAAATCAAAACATTGATATTTGAATTATCTTTTAGTTTGTGAAAGTTTCATGAAAATACATCTAATGACTTTTGCCCGATCTTCATTTTTCGTCTGTGTTAGACATAACTTTGAAAATAAATCACACCAAGTTCTATGAAAAATTTTTAAATATTCCTATATCAAATTAGTAGGCAAATATATTAAAACATACAGAGTAGCCGTTTAGATGTGATGTTCGATTTAAAATTATCGATAGTCATATATCTGTCCCTTAAATAGCACACGGGTGATTTCGAACGTGCTAGATCCGGGTCTGAAAATTCTCAGCGCTATTCCATATTTCTACCACAAATAGTAAGTCCAAGTCTTCGGTATAATAAACTCTTGACCGTTTTCTATTTTAAAAGGTATGTGTGGAATAATTATGGAGAACGAACGTTGAGATTTTTTTTGAGATTTTTGAGGAGTTGTTTAAATTGTTAGCCACCATATACCTACCAGGTCATTGATCCACCTTTTGTTGTGGGAGACCTTCAAACGCTGCATCTTCCGATGCACGGTCGCCACTAGGGAAACTTCCGGCCTTAACGGTCATCGGTTCTGCGAGCAATGTGGTGCTCACTGCCACTTGAGTTTGGCGATTCTTCGGGCTATGTCGGTAGAGGTTCTCCGGTGGATATCTTCATTTCTGATGTGATCACGCAAGGAAACTACAAGCATAGCCTTTTGGGTAACTTTAAACCTTCTGATGAGGGGTCTGCCCTTTATAGCAGAACTTTTTGTGTCATAATTTTATTTTGCATAATAACTGATAGCATAATCTTCATTTCGCAGAAAATCGTTTCGCATACACTCATTTATCATAAATTCGAAACTCATAATTTTGTTAGTCAGAATAGTTTTTAGGCATAAACTTCATGTCCATAATAATCAAAAAGCAGAACCATCATATCGTAGAAAAATCGTAGGCAGAATCTTCTTTTGGCATACATTTCATTTCCATAGTCATTATAAGGCAGGACTGCTTTATCTTAGACAGTTTACAGTAGTTTCATCTACACAATTTTTTAACACTATACTTTTTTATCGCTATGCACATACGATGATAATGTTAATTGTAATGTTAATTTTAAGGCATGCAGCATGCAAACTATTGTACTTACGCGTATTGTAACTGGACCATCTCAGGTGTTCTGACATTCAAATCCAAATTACCCCATTTGTAGCTCGTCATCGTCTCGTTTGCCTAGTTACGCGTTAAACTCTTCTATTACCACGGAAAAGTGAGTCTTATATAAGGAGGAGGCACTTCCGACGTCTGGCTTCCAGGTTGAATGCGACTGGGGCTGCGCTCAAGCGGCTCCTGCCGAACCTAGGGGGTCCAGACGCCTCCTGCCGGAGGCTCTACGCAGGCATCGTTCGGTCCATGGCCCTTTACGGTGCGCCGGTGTGGGCGCCATCGCTACGGAAGCGAGTGGCGGCCCGGCTAACCGCCTGCCAGAGGGTCATGGCCATCCGGATGATCCGCGGATACCGTATGGTGTCCTGCGAAGCGGCGAGCCTCCTTGCTGGCCTACCACCGTGGGATTTGGAGGCAACAGTCCTTGCACACATGCATGACTTACGCGTGGAGATGCAACGTCGGGGCGAAACCCCGCTGCCGCGACAAGTCGCGGCATGGCGGACAGAGCTCCGGCGGGATCTCATGGTGAAATGGCGAGAGCGATTGTCGCAACCTCGTGCTGGGCACGCCACGATCGAGGCGGTAAGGCCCCTCTTTGAGGCGTGGCTGGAAAGGCCCCACGGCGTCGTCACCTTCCGTTTGGCGCAGGTGCTGACCGAACACGGCAAGTTCGGTCCGTACCTGTACAAGATTCGTGCGGAGGCGACGCCCGGGTGTCGCCACTGTGCGGACCGCTCGGTGGACACGGTGGAGCACACAGTCGAGGTGTGCCCCGCTTGGGAAGAGCAGCGCCGTGTCCTCGTGGGGGCGATCGGCGGCGATCTCTCGCGCCGGGGCTTGGTTCAAGCCATGCTCCGGAGCGAGGAGGAATAGCAGGCGGTCGCCTCCTTCTGCGAAGCAGTAATGCTAGTAAAGGAGGAGGCCGACCGCCTTAGGCAAAGGCGGACACGCCGCCGCCGCCGCCGGGTTTCCGATCCCAATTTCCGGCCACCGTAGGCGCGGGCTCGCGGACGGTGGGCAATGGGTAGCTCGCTGTCCGTCCGTCCGGTAACAGACCGGTCCGAGCTCAGGTCGTCTACGGCGCGCACCGTTCCCGCGCGCCTCAAGGAGTTGTCAGCAAACTGTAGGGGTCCAGCAGGGCCGAAGCCTACTGGGGCCAAAGGTTATGTGAGACTGTCACCAAAGGCCCCAGGATAAAGGCAAGGAATGGAAAGGTAGGTTTTTAGTCAGTAAAAGTCTGACACTGTTTCCCGCCCCACCCAAGGGCGGGATTCGTCATTGGATGATTTTACCTACCACAAAAAAAAAAAAAAAAAAAAAAAATATAAGGAGGAGGGTGGGGTTGCCATGATCGCCACGTTCGGAAAGTGGGTTGGCGATCGCAGTGTGGCTGTTGCAGTGCATAGAGAATGCTGCTGCCTATTCTCTGGTAGGGTCCCTTAGACGGCTCCATAGATATCAGCTCTTACGACACCCACGCGAAGAGTTAGGATGGTGGTATTATTTGTATTTCATAAGATAGGTGTATATTCGCAGGATGACAGCGGTGGCAACTCGCTGGCTGTCGCGCTGCTCGCGCTACGTGTCCGTGGAGCCGCGGGCGGCGCGCGGCGCGGCGGCGTGGCTGGCGCGCGCGCAGCGGCCGGACGGCGCCTGGCCCGCGCCGCCCGCCGCCGCCCGCACCAACCCGCACGCACAAGCTCCGCTGCCGCTAGCAGCTTACGCGCTTGTAGCGCTGCACCAGACTAAGGTAGGTGGCAACTCGCTGGCTGTCGCGCTGCTCGCGCTACGTGTCCGTGGAGCCGCGGGCGGCGCGCGGCGCGGCGGCGTGGCTGGCGCGCGCGCAGCGGCCGGACGGCGCCTGGCCCGCGCCGCCCGCCGCCGCCCGCACCAACCCGCACGCACAAGCTCCGCTGCCGCTAGCAGCTTACGCGCTTGTAGCGCTGCACCAGACTAAGGTAGGTGGCAACTCGCTGGCTGTCGCGCTGCTCGCGCTACGTGTCCGTGGAGCCGCGGGCGGCGCGCGGCGCGGCGGCGTGGCTGGCGCGCGCGCAGCGGCCGGACGGCGCCTGGCCCGCGCCGCCCGCCGCCGCCCGCACCAACCCGCACGCACAAGCTCCGCTGCCGCTAGCAGCTTACGCGCTTGTAGCGCTGCACCAGACTAAGGTAGGTGGCAACTCGCTGGCTGTCGCGCTGCTCGCGCTACGTGTCCGTGGAGCCGCGGGCGGCGCGCGGCGCGGCGGCGTGGCTGGCGCGCGCGCAGCGGCCGGACGGCGCCTGGCCCGCGCCGCCCGCCGCCGCCCGCACCAACCCGCACGCACAAGCTCCGCTGCCGCTAGCAGCTTACGCGCTTGTAGCGCTGCACCAGACTAAGGTAGGTGGCAACTCGCTGGCTGTCGCGCTGCTCGCGCTACGTGTCCGTGGAGCCGCGGGCGGCGCGCGGCGCGGCGGCGTGGCTGGCGCGCGCGCAGCGGCCGGACGGCGCCTGGCCCGCGCCGCCCGCCGCCGCCCGCACCAACCCGCACGCACAAGCTCCGCTGCCGCTAGCAGCTTACGCGCTTGTAGCGCTGCACCAGACTAAGGTAGGTGGCAACTCGCTGGCTGTCGCGCTGCTCGCGCTACGTGTCCGTGGAGCCGCGGGCGGCGCGCGGCGCGGCGGCGTGGCTGGCGCGCGCGCAGCGGCCGGACGGCGCCTGGCCCGCGCCGCCCGCCGCCGCCCGCACCAACCCGCACGCACAAGCTCCGCTGCCGCTAGCAGCTTACGCGCTTGTAGCGCTGCACCAGACTAAGGTAGGTGGCAACTCGCTGGCTGTCGCGCTGCTCGCGCTACGTGTCCGTGGAGCCGCGGGCGGCGCGCGGCGCGGCGGCGTGGCTGGCGCGCGCGCAGCGGCCGGACGGCGCCTGGCCCGCGCCGCCCGCCGCCGCCCGCACCAACCCGCACGCACAAGCTCCGCTGCCGCTAGCAGCTTACGCGCTTGTAGCGCTGCACCAGACTAAGGTAGGTGGCAACTCGCTGGCTGTCGCGCTGCTCGCGCTACGTGTCCGTGGAGCCGCGGGCGGCGCGCGGCGCGGCGGCGTGGCTGGCGCGCGCGCAGCGGCCGGACGGCGCCTGGCCCGCGCCGCCCGCCGCCGCCCGCACCAACCCGCACGCACAAGCTCCGCTGCCGCTAGCAGCTTACGCGCTTGTAGCGCTGCACCAGACTAAGGTAGGTGGCAACTCGCTGGCTGTCGCGCTGCTCGCGCTACGTGTCCGTGGAGCCGCGGGCGGCGCGCGGCGCGGCGGCGTGGCTGGCGCGCGCGCAGCGGCCGGACGGCGCCTGGCCCGCGCCGCCCGCCGCCGCCCGCACCAACCCGCACGCACAAGCTCCGCTGCCGCTAGCAGCTTACGCGCTTGTAGCGCTGCACCAGACTAAGGTAGGTGGCAACTCGCTGGCTGTCGCGCTGCTCGCGCTACGTGTCCGTGGAGTCGATCGAAGATAACTGTCAAAGTGAGTAACAAACTGCGTAAGCTCTCAAGTAGGAAACATAACATTATATGAAAATATTTTCTTCACAACTTTGACAGTTGTTAGGTAGTATAGTCAGAAGCGTGGTCAGAAGCCA
Organism: Leucania comma; assembly: GCA_958295575.1. Taxonomy (NCBI): domain Eukaryota; kingdom Metazoa; phylum Arthropoda; class Insecta; order Lepidoptera; family Noctuidae; genus Leucania; species Leucania comma. The sequence goes on from OY282468.1 coordinate 15,006,351, forward strand.
GACTGTCTGACGCCAGCCTGACCCACTGGATCATGGAAGTGCTGTTAGACTGGAACCCGACCCTAACAAATCCTAGTCTAGGGGGAAAGGCTAGGTAGAAAAGTAATCGGCATACCATTAAGGAAATTACTCAAGAATTGGAAAGAAGAAGCACCAGTCATGTTCGAAATAAAGAAATAAAGTAGGTCTTCACACACTAGTGAATTTAAATATTTTAGTTTTCGCCAAGTGAATTGTTAGGTTAGCATAGGTTAGGTTAGGTTGGGGGGGGGGGGTTAGATTTAAGATCTAAATCAGACAATTGAGATAGCTGCAATCTAGCAATTAGGCTTGCCAAAGGATTTTGTGTTACCAGCTATTTAAGTACTAGAGAGAAGACTAGTTTGCACATGAACTGCTGTTATACATAGTTGGGTGGCTGCACCCAATTAGATGCTATGTCTTCAACAACAAAAAAATTTACGATACATGCTGAACCACATGATGAAATTAGGACGAACAGACCAATGCTTTGCTAGGAACTTTTTTCAAAGTGAAAGTCAAAGTCAAAGCCATTTATTTGCATTAAATGTGGTGTAAGAGATGGTGACATATAATATGTTAGCACAAAGACACATTTCGCCATGAGTTGGCATACAAATATTAAAGTATGATATGAAGTGCTTTTAGTAAGCAAAACTCAACATCCAGTTAAATACAAAATTTCCTTTTAGGAAAAATATCCTTCTGATCTCAGGACAATCAGATATTATTTTTTAAGATATTGTCACTTATGTGAACAAAATAAAAGCTTTACAAAAATTAAAAATTGGAATTTCTTATATCCATATTAAGTTTTTTAAGCACAAAATTAAATAACCAATTTTAAAATATAATAAAGATAATAACAAAAAATAATAATAATTATTAGATACAATTTGGCATAAGTAGCAACAAAAAAAGCAGTGGATCCTGCAACAGCAAGACAGTACCAAAACGATCTACTTACAACACATTTCTGATTTCTGTAATGGTAGGATTGACAAGAACCATTTTTTAAAAATTCGGTCAAAGAATAAAAACTTTGTGAAATGAGCCACTTTTTGAGTACTTTGCAAAATTTTCCGTAAGGAAGATCAGTTATGAAGTTTGGTATCGAGTTATAAATAAGTGGGGCCATGTACACACAACTACGTCTAAATAATTCTACTTTTGGTACTGGCAATTGTAAATGGTAGTGCGTGACTTTTCGTTTTTTATTATTGTTTGTTGTTTTAAATATTGAAGAATTAGTTTTAACAAATTTAGCAATTTCATATATATAAATACAAGGAACTGTGAGAAGGTTGTGTGATTTATACACTGGTCTGCAAGAGTCAGTCCATTCCATATTGAAGATTGCACGAATACATTTTTTTTGGGCTAGTAGGACTCTAGAAACTTCGGAGGAGTTTCCCCAAACAATGATACCATATCGGATTACAGAGCAAACATAGGCATGATATACCATTAATGCGGTGGGTCGAGACGTTTCGTTTTTAACCTTTTTTAAAGCGAAAACGAATCTATTTATTTTCATACATACTTCATCAATATGCTCCCTCCACGTGAAATGTTCATAAGAGTTATACCTAGGAATTTTGTTTTATGTATCTGTTCAACTATTTGATCTTTATATGCTACTTGAAGATGAATATGTTTACTCTTTGGTGTTTTAAAATTTAATATTTTAGTTTTTTCTACGTTGACTTTCAAGGCGGCTTTTACACCAGTTCATCTAATAAACCAGGTATTAGTTATACTATGTTTTACAACTACCGACTTTAAAATACTAGTCCATCTTAAAATAAAACAAAACTTGGTAAATGGAAATAATACCTTACCGTGGTATCTGAATTAAATCAAGCCGTTTAGAAACCGGCAAACTGGGAAAATCCTGTAATTTTATTAAATCATTTCAGGGCAGCGACGTTCTCTACAAGAACAACATCAACAAGGCAGTAGACTACATAGCGCGCGGCTTGTCTCCGGAGCTGGACGCCTACTCGCTGGCCCTCATCGGGGGAGCCCTCGCCGTGGCCAGGCACCCGCAGCTCACGCAGACCTTGGAGATGATGGACAAATATGCCAACACTACAGGTAGTTTATCTTTTTGTATATTATGAAAGCAATTAATGGTTTTTGCTGCATCACTGCACATACTTTAGTCAGCCATGTGATATAATGATGCCATCTAGCCGATTTTGGCCACAGCGACCGCAGCGACTAATGAAAAATGTTAGAATGTTATTTTATAGACATCTAAATAGTAAGTAGAGACGTACACAATGGCAATAAGAAAAAGTCACATGCCAAACCTTGGTGCCGTTTTCGCAGAGCATGTTAACTTAAATGACGTAGATACCTACGATAGATTAGAAGAGTTACAGACATTTCAAGCGCTTTAGACAGAGATCTCATAATGATATGGTTATTATATAAACTGAAGGTAATATACCCAATAAAATGCAAATTTCTCCTCTGGCTATTTCTTATAGCAGGTAAAATATAATACACAGGTTCCACCCTCTTCTGGTCACGTACACTCTCGGGCAATGAGTGGCGTAACCCTTGGCTGAAGGGTAACAGCCTAGAAGCCACCACAGCAGCGTGGGGCCTCCGCGCCATGCTGGCTGCGCGCCTGGTGGAGGAGGCTACGCCCGTGGTGCGCTACGTGCTGCAAGCCTACCTCCCGCATGATCCCGACCCTGAAGTTGTGAGTACTATCATGTATCATTTTAGTACAGCTCTTAGAATCGCGTGCCTGGTGGAAAAAGCAACCGCTCAACTTCAACCACCGGGCAGATACCCATCCGGTCGACAAACAAAAGAAGACCCTTTCCTTGTATTTGGCCATTGTACTTCTTGCATTCAGCGGATTCCCAAAACCTTGACTAAGTCATAACGGCCCGTCATGACCCTGTCAAGATTTCAGGCCGTTAACAATGGATCCTCCTACGGAGGTAGACCGATCAGCGTCTGAACATTCGTGTAGTTACGTACGTCCCTCGCTGGATAATGTCAAAAGACAAAGATTTACAATTTCTCTTCTAAAGGGGTACCACAATGATATATTTCAGATGGACTCGCTGGCTCAGTACGCAGAAACGGTAAAAACGTCATCGAAGCTCCGTGTGTCAGTGAATGTCACTGGATCCGATGAGGCGAGACAGTTCCAGATCGGAGAGAACAATGCTCTCGTCATACAAACGAAACCGGTAAGCAATTCCACACTAACTCCTAAATAATATATGGGAAGTTGAGATATAAAAAAATGGAAGTGTGTGTCCATTCCTAATGGACCCCGTGGGATAGAATAAATATAAAAAAATGTAAAAAGAAGGTAAAATGTACCATCATGGAATGGCTAGTTTTGGAAGAAGTTTCAAAATGCCTAATGCGAGTTTGTGTTACGTTAACGCGATCGACATGTTTATGACGTTCGATGCTCCGATTGGCCCGCTCCAAGCTCTTAACCAATCAGAGAGCCAAATGCGGTAAACGTTTCAATCGCGTAAAAACAACTCGCACTCAGAACACTGATATTTTTTTCTATTTTTTTATTATGTATTTTTCTCTATAGATAGTTACGTTTCATTCCCCCCAGATCCGCAGCAGTCGGTCAGTAAGCGCGGTGACCGAGGGCCGAGGCCTAGGGCTGCTGGGTCTGTCGGCCCGTGGCGCCACCAACGTCACGGCGCCCTGGCCGCGTTACACGCTAGATCCAAGAGTCGACCAGGTCTCTACCAAGGACAGGCTGCAACTGTCCGTGTGCTTTGGGTGAGTCATTTAAACTTATACATATTTACAACTAGCGAGCCGCCCCCGGGCGGAGCGCCGCCGAGTTGTCGTGGAGCCCAGGGGCGGCGCCCTGCCTCACGCCATGCTCCGGCGCGAGGAGTGGCAGGAGGTCGCTTCCTTTTAAGAAGTAGTCATGCTGGCAAAGGAGGAGGCCGCACGCGTGAGGGATCGAATGTCCTCACGTCCCAGCCGCCGAGATTCCGACCCCGATTACCAGCCACGGTAGACGCGGGCTTGCGAACGTCGAGCAATGAGTAGCTCGCCGTCCTGCAGTCCGGTAATTAACTGGACGAGCCCAGTCGACAACAGCGCGTGGGGGGGGACCCAGGTAGCAAACCGTAGGGTCCAGCAGCGGGCCAATGCCCACTAGTACCGCAGGGAATTTCTGAAAAGGAAACCCGTAGTTTTAGAACACAAAGGACAAGTGAAGGACACGTGTGTTTTAGTCAGTAAAATTCTGACACGCCCTCCCGCTCCGCCCAGAGCGGGAGAAGTCATAATGATTTCCACCCTTCCAAAAAAAGCGACCCGTGCAGCTTCCACATGTGTTACAAAACTTGGAAATTCTCGGTGTTTCTCTACCATAATATGCAAGTATTTATTAGATATACAACCTAAACCTTCAACAGAGAGTAATTCATGAGAATTACTCTGTCTATAGATGAAAACCGCATATAAACCGTTTTCGCAAACAGACAAACACAGATGAAGTGGGGGACTTTGTTTCGTAATATGGAAGAATTTTATGGGAATATATTACGTACTTATAATGTTTCTTTGATGACGGCAGAATTGGCACAGTGGTTAAGCGATTTGCTGCGTGTTGTGGGTTCGATTCACGCACAAATATTTGTTACAAATATTTACGCCGTAGGAAGTAAATATACTTAGATTAGTAAGAGCTCAACAAACTTAACATTTGTTGGAACAAATGTTTCCTGAACATATCGCACCTTTAATCCATCCTTAATTTCCCTAGCTGGTTCATCTTTTGAACTTTTAATGACCTAAGGAATTAACAAAATATTATCTTCCTTACAGGTTCGTGGCGCAAGGAAATGAAACTGAGAGTGGGTTAACGCTACTTACAGTCCAGCTTCCATCCGGATATCTAGCTGACATAAACACGCTCACAGAGTTGACGGTAGGCATTATCTTTACGTGATTTCGGTAGTCGCCGCAGTGAAATTATAAAAAACCGAGGTCGGCCTTCAGCTTAACCGGGCGAAGTACTTTTTAATTCTTCATAAAACTTTCGAGCCTCTGATTACCTCTTACGACAGGAAAAATAGCCGGATATATCGTAACGTAATTGTAACTTCACCACAGTGTTTTTGCAATATTATTTAGACCACAGCTATCTTAAATTCATTAGTAATTTATTTTATTAGCATCTCATAGTGTAACTGGTGATAGTTGTAAATATTTATCTTTCGTAAATTACTATTACGACGTACTTTCTTTTTTATTATTATGATTATTTTAATTGTGCTTTTGGGTACAATAGTGACTGGTCTACACTGTCCTTACATTTTTTTTTTTTTTTTTTTTCGGTAGGTAAAATCATCCAATGACAAATCCCGCCCTTGGGTGGAGCGGGAAGTAGTGTCAGACTCTTACTGACTAAAAACCTACCCCGTTCCATTCTTCGCCTTGGTCCCAGGGCCCCGGGTGCCATTTTCACATACCCTTTGACCCCAGTAGGCTTCGGCCCTATCGGGCCCCTTCAGTTTGCTGACAACTCCTTGAGGCGCGCGGGAACAGTGCGCGCCGTAAACGACTTGAGCTCGGACCGGTCTGTTACCGGACGGACGGACAGCGAGCTACCCATTGCCCGCTGTCCGCGAGCCCGCGCCTACGGTGGCCGGAAATCGGGATCGGAAACCCGGCGGCGGCGGCGGCGTGTACGCCGTTGCCTGATGCGGTCGGCCTCCTCCTTTGCTAGCATCACTGCTTCGCAGAAGGAGGCGACCGCCTGCCACTCCTCCTCGCTCCGGAGCATGGCTTGAACCAAACCCCGGCGCGAGAGATCGCTGCCGCCGATCGCCCCCACAAGGCCGATCGCCCCCACAAGGACTGTCCTTACATAACAATACTGTAATTTGGAAATATTGCACAATAAACCATTTTTTCAAAAGAGTAAGCATGGAGTTTCCTGCCGGCTCTTCTCCATAGGAAACGACCAATTTGGAACCGTGTACTAGCTTCTGACGTTTTATAAGTGTCCATGTAGGCCTATGTGAAATAAAAACTATTTTGATAGATACATAACCACGAGGTCCCTAGACATTCAACTAGGGTGAGCAGACTTGACCGATTTCTGTTTGTGTCCAGGCGGTGCGGCACGTGGTGTGGGCGCGCGTGTCCGGGGGCGGCGCGCTCGTGCAGGCCGGCGTGCGCGCCGCGCGCTCCGAGCGCTGCGCCACGCTGGCCGCGCCGCGCGCGCTGCCCGTGGCCCGCCAGCGCCCTGCCTGGGCCACGCTGCAGGACCTCTATGACTCCAGTGAGTTTACACCTTTATTCTTATATCTTATTGTCTGCATCAGGTGACTTATTCATTTTTTTGCGGCTGGGTTATTGACACTGTCAACATTTTTATTCCATCCCCTCGCAAGCTTACCAGTATCACATGCATGAGCCATGGGTCAGAGGACGCTGTTCGTATGAAATAAGTAGATAGGTATTTGTACAGGGATACATTTCTAGGTACGTCTGCTTAACTCAATAACAAACAATAGCGTGTTTTCGTGTGTCAGGTCATCGCGCCCGCGTGTTCTACTCGGGCGTGAGTGCGAGCGCGTGTGACGTGTGCCGCCTGTGGGCGTCGTGCGCGCGCGCGTGCGGCAGCTCGGCGCAGCAGGTGGGCGGCGCGCCCACGGACGCGCGCGTCACGCCCGCCGCCGCCGCCACGCACGTGCTCGCTCCCGCCATCATGCTCCTTGCCACTACACTACTGTTGCTATAGCCGATAGGCGATACGGACCTACTCAACTTGAAGGACTAACATTTTAATAAAGTGCTCTATAATATTGTGTGCAGTGCCCCCTATAAACAGTGTGACCATTGTTAACGACAAATTCCTGTTTTTACTAACATTAAGCTACATATAACTCTGCTGCGTTTAAAATATTAATCATTTTATGGTTACCACACCGACTGTTCGAGTAACCAGGTTGAAAACGCATAGGCAGGCCAAGTGTTTCCAAGTGCCTAGAAATTAGTGAGTTGCCGCCGAGTAACGAAATACCTACACCTAACGTCGAAAAATACGTTTGGTGCGTCTCTCTCTAAGTAGGTATACTCTAAATTAGACCATTAGCAATTTAACAATAAGTACCTATTGATAAAACTGCAAACAGATGTCAAAGATGTTAGAGATTTTGAAGTTACGGAATAAGAATAACTCTGGCAATGAGTGTGACACAACAATAGTTGCTTAGAAAAGTGACGGAAACTGCTTTGTTTAATGTTGGTGAAAACATGTGTATCTCCGCCGACTAGTAGTAAAAATTGTTTTGTGTAAGCCCAATTTATTTTTGTCTATGCAGCGTGCCGACAGTGGCAATGGATGGTGGCTGCATGATATTTGAGTTCTTCATTCGGTATTTGGTCTACTTTCTAGACTATAATGGTATAAACCATAATAAATATTAATTAAATATTGTTTCTGCCGAAAAAAAAGCCGTAGGTAGAAAAGTATTTGATACGTGGTTGCATCATAAGACTAAAATATCTATTAGCATTCAGTAAATAATTTTAACTTACAGATAGTGATGCCTGCTTAGAATTTCAGGAAATAAACACATTAAAACTCTTTAAACAGTCGACAGCAGAGAGAAATAGGAGTGCATCTGAATAACTTGAAATAAGATTTTAAATACAAAGAATTAATTTATAAATAGATAGGTACTTCACAGTGTAGAACAAGGAGTGATCGTTTGTACATATATACCTATTATTAACTATGTATTCTAAACAGCAATGAAAAAATAAAATCAATACATAAACACGTTTTTCTTTTCCACGCCCGTAGAACTTGCTTGACTTGGTAGTAGGAGGTAGAAGTGCACCTTGTACCTAATTCGTTGAAATATCTGGCTCACTCGTCCCCCCCCCCCCCACCCCTCTCACATACGCCTATACCTCATTTTGACGAAAACTATGTTATAGGTGGCAGTTTTTAAACAAAGTTAAGTTTAAGCATGCGGCATACTCTTCGCGTAGCAACCTATATAATTTTAAGATACCAGTTTAATAAGATTTTAAAGATCCTAAGAATTCTTAGCATTTTTACTTTCGCTTTGCAGTAGTCATTTATACCCAGGCAGCATCTTTATGTCTACGAAGTACCTGGGGCCGAACTATGCTTCTTTAATGGTGATAAACGAGTCGACGATATCACACAGGAGGAACAGCTTGGGTATATTAAAAAATATATGTGCCACAAATCATTTTATTCCAAACGCTCACTCTATGAATAACAATTTAGAGGCAAAATAGAAAGAAAAACACATCATTATCTAAATTTAAGCGTACCTGCAAAGTACCTGTTTTACTTAAGTATTATTATTATGTCGTGTTATATTTCTTATATTTCCATTTTCCTCATCATCCATTGAAAGAAACCGAGGATTGAGAAGGACATGGTCAGTGGCACAGCCGACGCTTTGATCCATGCCCACAGACTGAAAATAAGACAATAGTTTGTTTTTAACGTTAAACACAACACATAGTTAAACAAACAAAGTAAATATAAAAAAACTTATTTGCAATAAAAAAAAATAGAATGATTTTTTTTAATATAAATAACCCTATGAACAGATTTATCAACTCCTTGCGCCGTCCGGGGTTTCTATTTGCGAACGTAAGATTATGAGGAACGATTTCGGTCCTACATATGCAAAAAATCTTTTTCTCGATCGGTTTTGAGGCGAAATCTGGCTACCAAACTGAACCGGACTGGGGCTGCTCTCAAGCGGCTCCTGCCCAACCTGGGGGTTCAGACGCCTCCTGCCGGAGGCTCTAAGCAGGAATCGTTCGGTCCATGGCCCTTTATGGAGCGCCAGTGTGGGCACCGTCGCTGCAAAAGCAACTGAGGGCCCAGCTGAACGCGTGCCAGAGGGTCAAGGCAATACGGATGGTGCGGGGTTACCGCACGGCGAGTCTCCTTCCTGGCCTACCACCATAGGATCTGGATGCAATAGTCCTTGCACGCATGCACGATTTGCACATGGAGAAGCAACGCGAAATTGCGCGTGGGGCGAAATTCCACTGCCGCGACAAGTCGCGGCATGACGGACAGTGTTCCGGCGGGATCTCATGGTGCAATGGCGTCATAATTGTGGCGTGCCCAGCACTGAGTTGCGATAGTCGAACTCGGTGCTGGGCACGCCACAATTATAGCGATAAGTCCCCTTTTTGAGGCGTGGCTAGAAAGACCTCACGGCGTCCTCACCTTCCGCATGACGCAGGTTCTCACCGAACATGGCAAGTTCGGGAGGAACCTGCACCGGATTCGTGCGGAAGAGACGCCCGGGTGTCGCCACTGTGTGGACCGCCAGGAGGACACAGTGGAGCTAACAGTAGAGGTGTGCCCCGCCTGGGCAGAGCATTGCCGTGTGTTTGTGGGGGCGATCTCTCGCGCCGGTCTTTGATTCAGGCCAGGTCCGGAGCGAGGAGGGGTGGCAGGCGGTCGCCTCCTTGTGCGAAGCAGTAATGCTAGCAAAGGAGGAAGCCGACCGCATCAGGTAAAACCAACGGCGCTCACGACCCAGCCGCCGCCAGGATTCTGATCCCGATTTCCGGCCAACGTAGGCGCGGGCTTGCGGACAGCGAGCAATGGGTAGCACGCTGTCCGACCGTCCGGTAACCGACCGCACCGAGCCTAAATCATCGACGGCGCGTAACAGTACGCGCGCATCAAAGAGTTATAGATAGATAGATAGATATATTCTTTATTGTTTGTTGTTTGTTTGTTGTGTTATCAGCAAACCGTGTAGAGGCCCAACCTGCTAGTAGGCAGGCAGTGTCGAAGCCTACTGGGGCCATGGGTCGGCTTCTGAAAAGAAGGCTCGGCCCTGGTATAAAAGGCAACGAAGGAACAGGGTGGGTTTTTTAGTCAGTAAGACTGTATTACTTCCTTTCGCTCCGCCCAAGGGCGGGAGATATCATTGATGATTTGAAACCGGACTTAGGGCCTGGATGGCCTTTGGGCCACCCACCCTTACGTTCTAAGACCCACAAGGCCTTGTGTCTGATGCACCATTCAATTAAATTAATCCGTGAAAATTCAAACTAAATTGTCGTCGATCTTTTAATTAAAAATAATCCTGATAGCTTAGATTATAATAAATAGCCAGATAAATATTGTATCACCTCAAAATGGTATCATTTAAAACTCAGTAGACATGTTTTTGCAGATCCGTTGATGTTGTTCAAAAATCTTCCGCTGGCCGCGAAGCCATATTAAATCGCTTTACACAATGCGAGGCAGTATAAAACATTTATCTAAGCCCGATGGTTGAAAAAAAAAAATTACATAAGATTAAACTTACTCGTAAGGGTCATCGGATATGTAGAAGGCTTGCGGAGTAGGTACAACTCCACAGTCGGCGATGTACACATGCAGCAGCGGCCTGTCATCCACATCCGTCGGCGTGTGCTCTAGCATATGCACCACGTTCTGACCTTCCACAACCTGTGGACAGATATTATTATTTGTGATTAGTTAGATATTAATACATAAATTATTCGGTTTCGGTTTCAGTTTCCGCTGATTGAAACTGACTTTGAGAAGTTTCATGCTGTAATCAGACACATTTTGTTGTGACCTGTACCTAAAATATCAGAAACTTAATGCTTAAAATAATATAATCTTTACATATCATAAAACTGTATCTGTCCGTCTATATGAACGCGATAAACTCAAAAACTATAAAGATATGATTCATGAGAAAGGTTTAGATGTATCATGCATAATAGTAGAGAAAGGTCAAGAATTCCAAATATCTGTATGTGATAAAACGAGACTGATCAAGATTGAGATTTTTTCCCCCACGAAAACATGACCTTAATGGAAGTTTTGGTTTCAGCCGACGACGTCTGAAGCGCTGTTACTCCCCCCGCCTAATTTTCGGGGATTACATGTGTGACAAATACGATTTAAGGCTAAGTTATTAAGCCTTGAACTCACTGAAACTATATTCTGTTTGAAATCGGTAGTATCGTAGTTTATTTAGTAACCTCAAGCTATTGAAAAGTTACAATGGGCGAAATTGCGCGTACCTAAGCACATTAATAAACATTCTTTGGTCTATCTCCTACATAACATCGTGTCGTGAGCTACTTTGTATGATGCAATAAGACAATAAAACAACTTTAATTAAACATTACCTTTCCAACTACAGTATGCAAATTATCCAACCAGGGTGTCCCAGTAGTTGTTATGATAAATTGACAGCCATTTGTGTTGGGCCCTGAAACATTGTAAGTTAAGTAGTAAACTAGCTACATTTGCAGTTCAGTTAACGACTGAGGACCGACGTTGCGTTAAGCGGGAGCACGCGCTCCGTCCGTCTTGTCACGTGACGTCACGCGTGTCATTTGCAGCGCGGGGACCGCAGCGGAAACCTAATTATTACCTGCGCAGTGTCGCTAGTTCATCTTTAACGATGTGCGTGTAGTCGTGCCGATGAAGAACTTTAATGTATTATTGATAAATGATAAATGATATTTTATTTAGCAAATAGGTTCTCAAAAACACTTTTACACGACAATTTATTTTTTTTCGTCAATTTTAACTAGATGAGGCCGGTGTTTCCTAGCTGACTACCCTGAGAAGAAACACCGAAACAAACTCAGGGGTCAAAGTCTCTTTTAAAGTCCATACAGCAAACATGTAATGGTTAAAATATATGAGAACCATGCAGATTAGTGTCTGGGATGGTCTTTTGAAGAAAGAACCACACGGTTCTGAGTGGACCTGTCCAGTCAGTGCAAGCATTTGTCAGTATTCGTAAAGCTCAACTCAGGACTACTAAGAAGCTCAACGACTTGACGAACAATACCAAAGAAAGGACATTTGGGTAGACCGCAAAAAATACTCATAACTGTCAGACATTAATTAAAATTAGAGAAAATCAGAAAAAAAAATCCACATAGTCCCCAAATTCACAATAATAAAATATACAAAAATGTAATTTTACAGAGTTAATATGGCAAATTTAAAAAAAAAAAAAAAAAAAAAGTTATTGTTAATGTCAAATTGTAAAAATAAACAATGTCATAATTGTATAAATAAAAAAAAAATTACAATGTCATAATTGTAAAATAACAATAATCGTCAAATTAAATATAATAAATAAAACAAATAATAAAGAAGAAGAAAAGGGCAATTTAGAAAAATTAAAAAAAAAAGTGAAATAACAACAAACACAGTGAGTACTGGAGCAGGTCAATCCCAAGCCGTTTTGTCCTCGAGATACTCTTTTACAGTATAAAAAGCCTTCTGGCAAAGTTTCCGTTTTACAAGTTTTTTGAATTTATTAAGGCTAAGTTCCTGAATAGGACTGGGAATCTTATTATAATATATTACATAGCAAAACGTAAGGTGCCCCGACATGCACAGGTTAGGTTCGAAGATGACGTTTCCTTCATATTAGGTTCCTTTAAAACCAGCGACAGAAATGAGACTATCGTCAACACATTTCCGGGTAAACAACATATCAAAATTATTTTTACAACTTGCTACAACTTCTCTCAAATAGATACTTAACTAGCTTCTGCCAGCGGTTCCGTTCTTAGCGGACGTCTACACCCTTTAAGGAAACTACCTGGCAAATTTTAAGTTTTGGGTTTCTGAGGTTGCGTGATTAATCAGTGAGTGGTATTTCACTTTTATTTAAAAATAATATACAGTACGTTCGACGATTTTTGGCGCGCCTGAAGTTAGGCTCTGCGAACTTTAGCGCTTGTGCACTCGTAAAAAAATAAATCGTTTGAAAAATAAATGCCAATAGCAGTTGTTATTGCTGTTAACAACTGTTATTGGAATTTATTTTTATAAATCATTTACGAGTATTTGACGCGCTTATTTTGAACGCTAAAGTTCGCAGAGCCTAACTTCAGGCGTGCCAAGAACCGTCGAACGTACTGTACCTACAATATACTCAGACAAGCTAGGCTAACCTAACTTAAACTTTATCGATCTAAACCTTTTCTTGTAGCAGTTTGATTGAAGACTGAATATCATTCCGGCGGCTAGTTTTATGGCGCCGTTTAGTAAAAAGGCTAGGCTATTAACTGAATGGTGAATTTAATTAATTGGCTGCGACAAAGGCATTACGAACAAGTTAAAAATTATTACAAATTACAGCACATCAAAAACAACACACAAAATACCTTTATTAGCCATAGACACAAAACCAGCTCCACTGTGCTGCGTCTCCAAGTTCTCGTCACTGAATGTATCGCCGTATATACTTGTGGAACCGGTCCCATCGTCTGCTACCACATCACCACCTGAAATCCATATTCAAATAGAACATTGAATTAGGTACTTATAACACAACAATAAGGACCTAAAATATATTTTTTTTTACGAGCCATTACTGTCCCACAGCTGGGCAAAGGTCTCCCGGACCTTTCAAAGGACATTCTTCTCCCGGGCTGCCTTGAACCAGTCCTTGTGGAACGCGTCCAGATGATATCGCCACTTCTTTCTAAGCCGGTCTCAATGGCACTTTCCCTTTATTCCCTTTACAGGAACCCACTTCATGGCGAAACTTGCCCAGTGGCCACTTGGAATTAAGTCATGCAGCGGATGATTAAAATAGTATGTGGTATGTCGCAAATACATAAATTAAATATTCAGCTAACCTTGAACCATAAACCTTTTAATTATACGATTAAATGAGGTGCCTTTATAAGACTTCCCCTTAATGCCTTTTGTGGCTAACACTTTGAAGTTTTTCACAGCATTTGGGGCCAAGTCACCAAACAAACCAATAACCACACGACCAAGTAGTTTATCTTCACTTTTAATATCAAAATACACCTGATCGGTAACACGGAACTGTCGAGCCTGAAACATAAGGATATATCAAAACACAATTTAACCTTTTGAATATCGTAATTAGAGACACAATACAAAAACAATAGGTGTGCGGACACCGGTGTCCTTTTGGTGCATAACACTTTAAATAAAGTTACCTGTGAAACATTTTAGTAATATTTGACTGGAATTATGAAAAAAATATATATAATTACAAGACTTATTACCCGTAGACATAGTTATATAACCTCTTCTGATAAAAATTAATATCTATTTCCCATAATATACAATCACTTACATTAGATAAAATAAGATGAGTTGATACAACAACTAGAAACACCAAAGAAGTATGGAAATCCATTTCACAATTTGCTATTCTTGTCACTTATGTCTTGTACATAGCAGTTCGCCTGCTCCACTGACTGACTGCTTAATTTGATATAGCTAGCTGTCTATGAGGGAAGCCCTCCAAGTGCATAGCATGGTTTTATTTCATTACTTTTGAAACTATAGCATTTATCTTTTGTAGTGACATAGCATTCATCAACATTTTAGTTTAGTATATTCATAAATAACAGCTTTTTTTATGACCCTATTGGATTGTTTCAACACATTTATAGGTATTATGTATAAATTTATTTCCAAATAACTGAAGATATTTTTCAAAAATCAATCTTTAGGACACTCTCACTCCTGACACTCATTGATAGTCTTTGTACTTGACAGGGCTATGGAATTCTCTACGGGTACATTTTTTGGTGAATCTTTTGCCATAACATGTTGTAACATCGGTTTTGTATGAACCTTTATGTGAGATTTCAGTTTGTCAGTACGGCTAAACACCTTCTTACAGTCTAAAGTGTCTTCAAAAGGACATTTTAACATTTTCTTAGCTTGGTGTAACTTCATGTGTCTTTGAAGCAAATCTTGCCTTTTGAATGTATACTTGCAGACTGAACATTTGAACTGCCTATTACCATGTTTCAGCATATGTGTTGTCAAATATTTCTTCATGTGGAAACTGCTGTTACAAATAGTGCACTGAAACGGTTTGAAAGTTCTGTGTAGCTGTAAGTGCAGGCGTAGTCTCTTATCACTAGCAAATGTCTTGTTACAATGGATGCACATTTTATTATGACTCTCTGTTTGCATGTGAAGAGATAGTTTTTCTGATTTACGAAATCTAGCATCACATTGTGGACATTTATATACTTTCAATTCTGTTTGTTTGTCTTTAGACATTTCATTATGACTCTGCTGGTGAGTAGCAATATCTTCTAAGCTGGTAAATGTAGAGTTACATGTATGACAAGAATAAATAGGACAGGAATGCAATTCGGACACATGCTGAAGTAAACTCTCAACTGTATCAAAATACTTCATACAGTCCCCCTGAATGCATTTGAATTTTTTTAGAGATAAGTGGTTCTTTTGATGAGCTCGATATTGACTGTAATTATCCAAAATCAAGTTGCAATATGGACATGTGTAGCTCAACAGTTCTTCTTCAAGAGTTCTTGCCGTAGTTTCCTTGATACCATCTGGCCACATTCGATGTGATGTAATGTGTCTTTGTAAATGTGAGTTTTGAATAAAACAGCGACCACATATAGGACATTGATAAGGTTTGTCACTATGAATTTTTAAATGGGCTAAAAGGGTTTTGATTTTTTTGAATTTTTTCTTGCATGTAGAACAAGATAAATCTTTATGCCATTTCTGTTCCGAAACAGGGTCAGGGAGCTCGCTGCCTTGATGTAACGTTACAATGCTTTCAGAAAAGGGTTCACTACTAACTGTTGCCTGCACCAAATTTGCATTTGTAAACCTTTCCTCCAAAACGACCTTTTTACATTGTATTTTTTTATGATCCAGAAATACTTGCAAGGAGTTAAACACAGCTTTACATGTTCCACATACAAAAATATCTTCATCAATTGAATCCAATAACATAACGTGAGCCATTTTTGTAAAATTATTTGCAAAAGGCCACTAAAACTATTTACAGTAGCTATCAGACTATTTTCAACTAAATTTCATTGAATACATTTTACAAAACTAACAACAATACTATAAGACTTTTTAATTCAAGCAAAGCGAACGTTTCAGCACTATATATTATCAAACACTTTTTAAAACGTACTCTGTCTGTGACAAACACAGTACTGTACTTTTTTTATGCACTTTTTATGTTAACCAAAGAGGGTTATATTTAAATTAACATTAACAACATACGCTTGCTAACAGATTGAACTCTTCATAATGGCCTTTGTGGAAGAGACACCACAATTTTGCCAATAACAGGTACGAACTGTTAATATACCATCAAACGCTGGAGAGTATTTAGCGAGAATTAACAGTAAAATGAATATAAAATTATAAATATACTTTTAAATGAAGGTACAAAATAAAAGAATTTCTTCGCAGACGGAAACCGTCCGTCACAAAGAGCACAGTAAATAATCACAGATTACTGAGAGATACTAGTATGCAAATAATGGTCCGTCAGTCAGTCAATCTTATGTTATGACCACAGATTATGAATAAAAGTAAAAGCCTTAAAGGCTTATTACACTTTTCGATTTGTAGGAAACCAATTTAGGAACAGTTAGGAAGCAAAATTGATAGCGAGTGATTACACTATCCTACATTGAATCCTAAATCGTGGGTGGTTCAACCAAAATCTATTGCACATTATGCGATCAATGTCACCCTTATTTTGACGAAACGTAAAAACTAATTTTCCGTGATTAGGCGTTGATTTATTTTGGTTTTAATCTAAAGATACTTAATAAATGTAAATAGTTAAGTACTTCAATTACAATACTGCAATTCACACAACAGGGTAAATCAAAAAGTATACCTATTACGCGGCAAGTAAGTTGAACCAAAATGGCCGTCGCTGCTATGGTTACGCGCAGCCGTCCACTTCGATTTAGTCCAGAAAATCGGTTACTTAGAGCGCATTCAAGGTCGATCGCCATTTTGGTTCAACTTATATGCCGTGTATTGTAAGGAACGAATTGATGAAGTTAAGTGATATAGGAATCGGATATCTCAAATCGGATATTGCTATCGATTTCAAAATCAGAAATCGGATATATATACGCTTGCGTTCAAAACCAAAAACGCTCATGTCTATTGACTTGATACATTTGCTGCCAAGCACTACAAAACAAAAAACATTAGAATGTGTACTTCCATTTTCTAATGGTAAATCAATGTTTTTCCACGAAGACATGGCTTTAAGGACTTAGTATCCAAGCCAAGATTATTAGCAAAAAAAATTTTATTCTATGAAAAAAATAAACCGTAATGTCAATGTCACTTTGTGGATCCATAACTATGACATATTTTTTTGTGATTATTCGCTCAACTTCTAGTTCTGTGAATTTGTGATTTGTCGAATTCGTCTGTGATTGTTGATACTTTAATTTGATTTGTGAATTTGACCTGTTATTCTTTGTAATATTATTGCGGTACACCACGGAGTAGGTGCGTATGCATTTGTAATAATTCGAAAACCTACCGTACTGTATTTTCTAATGGTGTCGTTCCTATATAATGCAAATTATCTCAATGATTCCAGGTTAACATGACTGTAAACAATACCATAGCACACCAGCGTTTGGTTTTAACTGGAGACCGGGAAAGGTACGGCCGTAAATTTGCATTTTTATTAGTTACTAGCCATCCGCGCCAGCTTCGCATGGGTGCAATGGTGATATTATATATATTATGCATGTATTATAATACATATAAATCTTCCTCTTGAATCACTCTATCTATTAAAAAAAACCGCATCAAAATCTGTTTCGTGGTTTTAAAGTGCTAAGCATACATAGGGACAGACAGTGGGAAGTGACTTGGTGTTTTTTTTACACTATGTAGGTAAAAAAACTGTATGGACTGGGTAACTGATGATAGTTTTTAGGCCACTGTCAGTATAGGGTATCATTCTTTATCCTCATTTAAAACGCTTAACGGCGCTTGCTTACGGTGATTGTTATTGACGTAATAAGCCCACATTAATGGCGTTTACCTATCAACAGTATTGTTAGGCCAACTAATAATGTGAAGTAGGTAGCTTCATATTTTTAAATATTTCACTTAAGTCTAGTTTTATTGCAGGTTTAAAGAACTCTTAAGGCGTCGGTTAATTGAATGTGGTTGGAGAGATCAAGTCCGAATGCTATGCAGAGATGTTGTAAAGGAAAATGAAAGCAATAATATCACATTTGATATGTTAGCTTCAAAGGTAACCCCTCGTGCCCGAGCTTTGGTCCCAGACACCGTAAAGAAAGAACTGCTCCAGAAAATCAAAACGCATCTACTTACTCAAAAAGATCAATAAGTAATGTGGGTTAACATTTAATAATTAAGTTACTCTTCTCAATATTATAAACACATAAATATTAAGTTCATATTGTAGTTGCATAATTAATTCATAAGGTTCTATAATTTATTTTACTTATCAAATTTTGTAAGTCAACCTGGTTATAACTCAACAGTGACTTTCAGCCAGGTTAATAATGTTGCTTCTAAATACTTGTATTTTGTGTTTAATGAAGTAAAAATCTTGATTTACAACCAACAGTATATTTTATTTTATAAACATTTATTATACATTCAGGTTAAACAAAAATATATATATTGCTTATACATAATACTGCCATAATATTCCATTTAATAATGAAGGTATTGCCTTGTAAATGCAGTCATGGACATTCTATTACAACAGTGCTGGGTTCATACCCACCACTGTTGTATACAAGATTTGAAAATTTTGTAAATGTGGCCATATTTGGAAACACACCCTATCTTTATCAATTATGAAGCTGCACAGAATTTTTTTGTTAGCAGGTACAACATACTAAAAATGTGAAATTTACCAAATAAATTAAATCTAAAAAAAATCTACAAATGGCATTCATTTACATATTATTATAATACAGTACAAAATAAAAATATATGAATGGGCATCTTTTAATTAAATAGGTTGTTTAAAGTAAACTTAAAATAATATCACACCTGAAAGAAAGCAAGGATGGCTTTAACTTAGCTAAATATGTTCATCAATAAGGGAGACCCAAAAAGAATTGATTTAATATTTATCAATATTCCAACAAAGGATATTCAAATATAAAAATGCATTACGAGCTGTCATAGTTCAATATAAAAATATTTTGAGCAAATAAAATTATGCTTATTTTTCTAAGGTAAACCCAATACCTATCAATAAAGAATATAAACTACAAACTTTATAAATACAAGTGGACAACAATATTACTGTGAGAGCAATTTATTATAACAGAAGAAAGTGCTAAGTGTACTTGTATTAGGTATAATGAAAATGCCTCATCATTTCGGCAATCCATATAATATGACCTCACGGCGTTCTCAACTTCCGCACGACGCAGGTGCTTACCGAACACGGAAAGTTCGCTAAGTACCTGTTCCGGATTCGTGCGGAGGATTCGCCCGGGTGTCGCCACTGTGCGGAACATCCGGAGGACACGGTGGAGCACACTGTAGAGGTGTGCCCCGCCTGGGCGGAGCATCGCCGTGTCCTCGTGGGGGTGATCGGCGGCAGCGATCTCTCTCGCCGGGCCTTGGTTCAGGCCATGGTCCGTAGTGAAGAGGGATGGCAGGCGGTCGCCTCCTTCTGCGAAGCAGTAATGCTAGCAAAGGAGGAGGCCGACCGCATCAGGCAGAGGCAACGGGGCGCTCGCCCCAGCCGCCGCCGGGATTCCGATCCCGATTTCCGGCCACCGTAGGGGCGGGCTTGCGGACGGCGTGCAATGGGTAGCACGCTGTCCGATCGTCCGGTAACCGACCGGACCGAGCCCAAGTCGTCGACGGCGCGTTCTGTTCCCGCGCGCCTCAAGGAGCTGTCAGCACACCGAAGAGGCCCAGCCTGCTAACTGCAGGCAGGCAGGGTCGAAGCCTACTGGGGTCATGGGTTAGTTCCGAAAGGAATGTTCGACCCCGGCACGATAGGCTACGAAGGAACGGGGTAGGTTTTTAGTCAGTAAGAGTCTGACACTACTTCCCGCTCCGCCCAAGGGCGGGATTTGTCATTGGATGATTTTACCTACCATAAAAAAAAAAAAAATCCATATAATATTAGGATATCATTTCAATAGGGTTTATACCATTGAGCATAAAAAAGGACGAAATTAGGTAATACATGATGTATTCGATCTATTGAAATAGATGCCTGTGTTGAGCTAGCCTTGCTAGCATTGTATAAAATTTGAATTAACGCTACCAATCTAACAGTATAGACAATCATTATAATTTGACTGCATTATTTCCATCACCATTTCAGTATGCTACAAATGCACAAACATCATTCAACCACAACTTACATGTAAACTACGGACATTATAAAGAAATCCCTCTTCATCAGTTCTAAACAAAAAATTTATACAGCATGAGAAGGAAATTATATATAAATGCATTTAAATGTATATCAAGAAAGATCTAATCAAAGATTATGAGCAATAAATTTTCTTAGTATAAATATCCTTAAAGCTCTTTGATACCTGATCTAAAATTTGGTAATACACAATTATTACACATTATTTTATGTACAAAGTTATACAAATGGAATGTATTTTGGACTCAGTTAATACCTTTGATCAAGTACAATTCATTTGATTATGTATAACTTAATAATGTAGCCATAACAATATTCAGTACTCTCTTACTATTTTAAAGTTAAAACTAATTATTTTATATAATTCTACTTACACATCAAATAATTGATCAATCCATTTACACAATACTGCTGATTACTAATGAGCAATTTTATAATCAATGCCATGGTATTTTTTATTATTGCACAAATATATTGTTTGCTTATTATGACGTTAGGTATAACTTGACCGTTCATACCGACCGTAGCGGTCGGCATTAATATGCTATAAGCATTAAAAATAATCATTAATCTGCCATCAGCTTCTGACTTCTTCTACCGATGAATATAGACATTGATAAATTCAAAGTAGTTTACCTTACGTATTTAAGACCTTCTCCTAATCTTATTGACGCCTATCCTCGGTCGGTCGCCATTCTCAAACTGTTACTAGCTTGTTTCTTCTCTAATGTTGTGAGAATGCAAATAATACTTATGGATACGGATTTATATTACATTTGATTTGACCAGCAGTTACGTAATTTATCGCGTTTGTAACATATTATACAAAATTAGCTTTTTAATTGGAGGTACTTACGCACTTAAAATAATCTCAAGTATTTATATTTACGGTAGTATTATTTGGCAAGTTAAAATTCAGTAACACAAGAAATAGTAAAGGTAAGGCAACATAATAAGTAATTATGTAATATATTGTACAATTTCAGAATCAAGCAACTTTTTACATTAAAATATAAATTTAGAAAATAACTGCCGTAGATATGTAATTTAATAACTAATAATATCTTTTATCATAAGAGATTCATCTATCCGTAGGAACATAGTTTTCTAATGTATCTTAGAAATACTCAGCTGCAATATTTTACTCATCTACTAAAAACTTGTAAATAAAGATCTGAAGCTAACTCATAAAATAGACATTCAATAACATTTCATTAACAAAATGTGGCGTCAACATTACATAATAAAATTTCGAGATAAACAACACAACAGATTAGCGAATATCGGCTATTCACAACCCGCGCATAACATGCGCTCAATTTTGATACCCTTGGCTCCTCCTCGCTCGAGTCGGCGCAGCCACGAGATTCTATGGTTCGCGAAGACGATAGCAGATCCTCGACACAATTGTGTAAGTGGAGACCAATCGCACCACTCACCGATCGATATATACATATTGTAGAAATCTATAACAACTGCCCTAAATAGTTGAAAATTAACTTACATCGATGCGGCCGTCGACGACGTATGTCAGTCGCAGCCGGGTGGATACGTACATTTTACACGAAAACAGCGTTAGAGCGTCTGTTTGCACCTGTAATGCTCGCTCTTACGGAGCTGGTTAAAGATGCGGGCGGCCAAGCACGGGTGAATTCACTCGCGGTGAGTCAGAGAGAGAGCGCGGTTGGCCAGGTGTGGGCGGTAAGGTGTGCGCGGCCACGTGTGCGTGGCCCAGTGTGGGCGGCAAGGTGTGCGCGGCCAAATGTAGGCGGCAAGGTGTAGGCGGCTAGGTGTGTGCGGCCAGGCGCGCCAGGGGCGGCGCGCGGCGCTGGCGGGCGGCGGGGGCGCGCGCCACCAGCACCAGCGACGACGCCAACGCCAGCCGCACCGGCACGCGGGACCCGCCCGGCAACCTGCACATTACATGCTTATGATAAATTAAACACAGGAACATTCAAGTCATCTCTAGGGAAATTTCTCGTATCTGTTTGCCTTAACCCATTCTTGACCACTGCCAATTTGGGTACAGTTAGTTAATGAGGGTAGGTAAACAAAATATTAAAGTTATTCTATATATTTTTTTATGTAATGAATGGTCAAAAGTATCCTGAATTAAAATAATAATGAAAAACACTGCATTTATATGAAATAGTCATATAAATGCAGTGTTTTTTTGATAAAATTCAATAAAAATCGAAATCCATGGACTTGTGGAGGTAAGTACCTGCTTGAATTTTTTATTATTATATGAAATGTAGATTTCCATACAAATAGTTATCTCTATAAACAATAAATAATCAAGTGTATAAACAGATTTTCGGTTCTTAAAACTATAAACATAAGTCATTATTACATGTAAAATATTGGTGTACCAACTCTGGTACAATGGCTACAAGTATACTATTCGCAGATTATCAAGATGAACCGCAAACCACGTTATAGCGCCAGTAACCAATACCGTGGATTAGAGGAGACCCTAAATACTATACTTGAAGATAGTGACAATTAATGGTTTGAAATATGATTCGGCCATAATTCCACCAGAATCAAATGTTGTTACCGACGAAGAGGAGGGTTTTGATAATGACGCTATTGTAACTAGCTTGCCAAATGACAGTCCAGGAGGAATCGAGGTGTTTGTTGAAAATGTTGGTGCTCTTTCGGATTCTGAGGACGATAGCGATAATAAACCATTGGTGCAAAAAGGATTTGAACCTGAACAAACAATATACAATGTTCTTTGACAACTTTTTTATCAACTGCGACCAAATAAATGATTTGCGCCAAATAGGTTATCGTGCTACAGGAACCATCTGTGTAATTTTCACAAATGCTGACTACCAAATGCTAAGAGAAGGGTATGATGAAAAAACCAAGAGCTGAATTTGATTACAGGATTGATAAAAACAAAGAAGTATTGTTGGTCCACTGGAAAGAACAGTATCTGTACCTACAATAGTTGACAATTATGATTCTTATGAACCAGTCGAAACTGCGTAGAGATGGTGTTCAGAAAGGAAACAAGAGATGGGTATGAAAATACCCCACTTTTTCCAAAGCTAGAAACAAACATATTGACTGATCCACACCACTTATACCTTATAAGTGGTGTGGATCAGTCAATATCATTGAACAAGATTGGCATTTATGGCAATAAATTATTGTCGGTTTTGTCAACCCACATGGTTGGCCGTATCTAACGTGTGGCACTTGCATGTAACTTCAAAAGAAGTGACGTTATGGACCAGTTCCTATTTCGACGAAACATTGCTTGGTTTATCTAAAACAAGCTTCACAAAGAGTAACTGCTCGCACTTCTTCATCAAACATTGAGAGTTTATGGTACCCACCATGTTCTTGAGAAGCTTCCGAAATGGGTACGCCGTGTTATATGCCATAATAGAAGCCGCTGGTGTTGTAAAAAGTGCAAAGAATCATTCTACATAGAAAATCTTATTTTACCAAATTTCATTCATTTGTGGCCACTGTGCCAATTTGGGTACATGCCTGTAATTCCTGAAAAATGTCCTTTAAAATTTTTTTTTCTTATTTTTATGTTTGTTTGTATTCCTAATATTAAGTACTTAAATAAAGAATTTTCTTTTCTATAATTGTTCATTTTCATTTGGCCGTAAATGGGTTAATGTTTGTAAAAGACTACGTAAACGAAAGACTCTGGCGTACATTTTCGTCCTTCAATATAGATTCTTTTAACTGTAACGAACACAATGGATTTAAAAAAAGTACGACGTACGAAAAGTCCCCAGAATAACCGTGGATATCGATAGGCCTGACTTGATTAAAGTACGAGTATGTCTGCGTACTTTTGTCAACGGCACTTACTTGACGAGCACCGAGGTGACGGCGGCGCGGCCGTCGCCGGTGGGCTCGATGGCGACGGGACGGAGGTCGGGCGCGCGGCGGCGGCGCGGGCCCGCTGACGTCACGCCGCCCGACAGCATCACTGTCACCGCCGCGAATGGGCGCTTCGCCATGTGCAGCATCTGTCAAACAATATACATAATGTATTTTTCAATACACTTACTCCAAAACCCGCTCTTATCCCACCTCTTTTAGGCACACAATCGATTGTTTTTTGGGACTAGTGCAGATATTTTATTTTTATTATTTTATTACATTTATCGTATCAGGCTTGGCGCGCTCAACCCCCACGAGTCGCGCGTTTATTGAAAAACGTCGTTTGATACACGCACAAATTTGTCACTGCAGTCCTCAGCTCCATAACACACTCGCCTACGGCTCGTGCGGATTCCACCTTGGTCGCATTGACAAACATTCTGCACTTGTATCAAAATGTACCAACACACTTATTCGAAAACCTCCTTCTTCTCCGCTTTTAGGTATGCAAGTATATTTCGCACTAGAGCGGAAAAATGCTCCGGCAGGTCCCCAAGTCTATTTAATTTATTATAATATCAGATTCACTGGATAGTCCCCACAAATTGCTGGGCAGCCCCCACAAAAATCTTATAAAATTCAGATTTATGTGGTTTAAGATATTTTATCTACTTTCTACAAGTGTTGAAAAACGTCGTTTGATACACGTGGGTGTTTGTCATTGCAGTCTCTCAGCTACATAACGACCTCACCATCGGGTCCGCCCTATATTCCAACTCGGCTACTAATGACAGTTTCTGCTCACTTGTATCAAAATGTACTATTGCATAGCTTCGGTCATACACTCGGCCTAGCCTGCTTTTCGAGTCACGGAGGAGTGTCAGTAACCAGTATGAAATTCATGATTAAACGTCACAGACACTGGGCAGGATCTTGAAGATCAACCCGTGTGGCTGTTACTGTGTAAAGCTCTAGCTTTGGTGTATGCGCTCAAATATTTGGCAGAATATAAAAAGTTTTTTTTTTTAATATATATATAATATAAACTAATGCTTGACTGCGAAGTAAACTTAGTATGGTGTTTTTAAATATTTTTTTATTTATTTCTGCAGTATAGTTTTCGAAGGAATTTTCTTGTCTTGCTTTATCTAAATAGTTTACAAAGGGCAACACTATTTTAATGATATGGTTTCACATAATACTTTGGTTTTATTGATGCAGAGTTTGGAACAAACATAATTATTTTCTTTCTTTTATTTTATAAAATCTGTTGCTCCACACCAGGAATAATTTAGGAGTTATTCCTCGTTTACATATTTGTGAACTCACCCACGATACTATCGTAGGAGCGTTTACTCGCGCCAAACAAATATCTTGCTAAGTGTCAAATTCCTTACCTCAACGACATGCCTCCGTCTTGCTCGACGGACGTCAGCTGCTTGTTTCGCCTTCCACGCAACCACGCACGCCGCCAGAAACAGGAAAAAGCACGAAAAGAACACGGAGAAGAACACGAACAGATCTATGTGCAGCTGATCCTGTCTGAAGAATATCACGCCGAAGCTAGCGGCGCCATCTTCCGTGTGACGAGCTCGGATCACGATATAGAACTTAGTGTGAGTTAGGTCATGAACATTCTGAGGAAGGGTTAGGACTAATCGGTTGCGCAGATTTCTCACGCGAAGGAGAATATTCCTCCTATCAACAGTCACGTATGTCGCCAAATCCTTTGCTGTGTAATCAGCTAGAGTATACTCAATCTTGTCATAGTACCACGTAACTCTTGGTTCTTCCGGCACGTGCTCATCAAAAGATGGTATTCTTCTACTCGGTTCATGCTTATGGTACGTGGGATCCAGCTCGACTGCATGGTCGCCATTGCTTGAGTTCACCGACACGACGAACGAACTGTCGTTCGGACTGAGGTACAGGTCGACTGCTCCCTGCGTCACGTCCACTATCACTCTTATATCAACGTTCATATATCTCGGATTTACTGCTACGAATACAGTTTGACCAGGGTAAAGAGGGCGTGGCTTGATTTTGCACTCATCTAAAAAAAAAAAAAATATGTGACGTGTTTGTTCTTCCTGCGCAGCAGAAATGGAAAAACAGAAAATTTTACATACCAATAGATTTTCCATCAAAGCACAATTTGTTTTCGATATTAATAGTCTTGTAACACTGGTGTCCGTTCCTAGGGTCGCCCATGTATAGGTCCTTGCACTTGACGCACTGGTAGCGCCAGCACTCCTGCGCAGAGTTCTTGCTGTTGGAGGTCGTCTGACACGAGATGTCACTCTCGGTGTTGTTGCCACAGTTACACTTCTCGCCAGTAACTGGGTCACAAGTGTCGCCGTGGCCGTGGCATTCGCATCTGAAACAATTTAAACGTGATAGTCCAATTTACCTTGAATAGCAAAACTGAACATTAGAAGTCATGATAAAAACTTGATAATAGATTTTAAGATAGAGAGAACTTTTTTTCAAATACATATAACTGTTGTCTCCCGTCATAGAGATATATGCAACTTTTTGATTTTTTAATCGGAAAATGTTTACTAGACATGATTTGGGTTTTTCGACAATTGGGTAGTCATCAAGTCGCTTTATCCTAAATTATATAGTTACACTTACGGTCTACAAGGGTCTCTAAAATCATCCGATCCTCTGAAGTACCCCTCGATGCACCTCTCACAGCGGGGCCCATCAGTATTATTGGCGCACCGCACACAGCGGGCCTTGGCGGCCCCGTCGCGGTAGTCGTCGGGGTCCGCGGGGCCCCCAACGTCGCGTGATGTAGGGGTCGCGTCAACTTCGCTGGTACAGATAGATGTGTGGCCGTGACAGTACGTTGAACACGGCACGCATTGAACGTTGTTCACAGGATCGCCCACGAAGTTTGGTTTACATTTTTCGCACTGGTCACCCTGTGTCGACGGAATGAGAAATCAAACATGGATCGAAAGAAAGAAATAAAATTATAATTATGTCCGTTTAGTTGGTAACGGCCAATATCTGCAAGGAAAGAGTAATATTGTCATATTTGAGTGACGGAAAGAAATTTTCGCGTTTGCGACATAGAAATCGAAGTTTAGAATTATAACCATGAGGATAAGAGATTCGCGGAGGCGTTTGAAAGTTATGCTTCAGTCAAATTCGAGATCTAAAGAACTTACCATTGTATTGTTATGGCACTCGATACACTTATCGAGCTTATCAGGCCCCTCGCAATCAGAGTGTCCGTTACACTGGCACTGGATGGTGCAGTTGGCGCCGACGTAGCCGAACTCGCAGCGACACACGTCGGGCTGCACGCAGGCGCCGCGCACGCAGCCCTGCGAGCACACGGCCACGCACGTGCCCGCCGCGCCGCCCGCCCCGCCCGCTCGCTTGTGGCCCGCACCACAAGCGCACTCGTAGCCTTCTGGGAGGTCGCGACACACCTGTTACAGAATTATGGGAAATTTGATTTATGACATACAGGTAAAGTTTAGTTTCCGCAGTGGTCAACCTCAGAAATCATCATTTACTTTTCCTTGGAGTTTCTATTAGTTGGAAACGAGGATCAAATTTTAATCACTACCTTTAATACAATTTTAGCGCTAGGCGTTCTGAAATCAAACATATACAGTTTCGTAAAGTTGACATTTGTTTAAATGAAAATAACAAGATTTTGAATAGTTCTTATGACGCAAAACTCACCTCAGACTCAGCTTTACATTGATGGTGGTTGTTCTCACACTCGTTTTCAGGAGGGCACCTCGTGTAGTGCCAAGAGAAGGTATCATTCGTGAAGTCGTCATGGTTGGCAGCGGCATAAACAGCAGCGCAAGTAGTTCGGGTGGAGTAGTCTAGCGGCGCGTCAATGGAACCCTCGGAGCAGACGCCCTGGCCGTTGGCGCCCGACAGAGCGCACCAGCCGCAGTGAGAGTGGTGGAGGCACTCTGAACACTAAAATTAATCGGTATTACAGTTTGAGTGACCATGCTAGTTGGACATGGTACTAGGTCTACAATAATATTGCTGGTTGTAGTGGTTTCACATTTATTTTTCTATTATGCCGTAATAATATAAAGTATTAACGTTTAATTAAACGCCAGACATGAATAAATTATACTTTGAAAAATGTGAAACAATCGTGCACCTGGTGACCAGGCCTTTTGAGAATAGTACTGCTTAGTTTATAATATATTTTTGACGTATCATATTATTTAAATCTTTCACAAACCTGCTCAAACGTATCACAGGGGGCCGGACATTTGCTCTTATCCGCCTTAGTGAGCACGAGGCCGCAAACGCCTCCCGCACAATACACTGGTTGATACGCAGGAGAGATACACTTGCCCAGGTAAGTAGCCCAACGGCACTCCGCAAACCCTCCCTCCCCGCCATCAGTACTAAGACATGACTGACAATCGTCTAACATCGTGCATCTGTTCGGACACTCTTCGCTTTTTGTCGCACGGAGACTTGTTCGACCTGGCTCTTCTATGAGTGCGCATGTCCAATTGAATAGCTCGACAGATTCTTCAGCTATTCTTGTTAGTTGACCTGTACAGAATATGAGGTTAGTATTTCTACCAAAATATTAAAGTTTCACACTGTTTTAACCGTCTTATACAAAGATTTATTTTAAACTACGGTAACTAATGTAACAAGAACTTGAATCTATATACACCGTTAAATTTTAATCGTTTTAATCCCGTGGAGGAACGATTCGGTACATGAAACACTATCGAAATAACTTACGCATGTTCGAAAAATTTCTTTAAGTAAACGAGTCAATGACCTTGTAGGTAGTTGTCGGTCGTTGCGTACTAACTACCTACAGTTCATTGACTTCGCTCAGCTGACGTTTACTTAAAGAAATTAATTTTGTAAATGCGTAACATAATTCGAGTTTTAAAAAAAAGTTTTTTACAAATCGATAGTATTTCATGTACCGAATCAGATTAAAACGACCAAAATTTAACGGTGTATAAAAGCAAAATACCACTCACTGGGTAATCACGAACTCTCAGAAACTATAACAGTTATAAACTTAAAAAATTGGCCTTCAAAGGTGGTCTACGCCTTTTAAGGAACCTACCTTTATTTTAAGAAACTCCATTCGTAAGGGGGCAAAACGGGGGTTGGAAATTTGTTTGAAGAAACTGACTTTCACGCGGGCGCAGCCGCTGGCAGAAGCTAGCATGCTATATATTACCTTCTCTGACAGCGTGTCTAGTCCATGTGCATTCTTTAGCACCAACACATTTCTCGCAGTCGGATGACGCACACCTGAGCTCGGGGCAGTTGTCGACATTGCTGATGTAGGTGGTGCCGGCGTTACATTTCATGCTCGTACACGACTCGTCCGTGGGTACGCATTCGCCTACAATTAATTAACATGT
Organism: Leucania comma; assembly: GCA_958295575.1. Classification (NCBI taxonomy): domain Eukaryota; kingdom Metazoa; phylum Arthropoda; class Insecta; order Lepidoptera; family Noctuidae; genus Leucania; species Leucania comma. The sequence goes on from OY282468.1 coordinate 15,035,857, forward strand.
ACAAAGATTTTCTATTTCCGTGAATATTTAAGTAAACTGTTTCAGTTTTAGTTATAACATTTTATCATCCTAAAATGATCTTCTTTAACGTAGAAATAGAGTTGATATTTATTAAAATAAAAAAATATTAAAGAGATTACATACCGACAGCCGCAGCACAGGACTCGCACCAGCGACAAGCGGGCTTGTCTTCTGGATACATGGGCCACGCGGCCAGACACGACGTGCAAGTCGTGAAGTTCTCACAAGCGCGCGACGAGACCAGCTCAGCATCACAGGCAGCCCCAGGGTTCACCGACACACTGTCACTACCCTCGCACCCCGGTTTATCCACAGAAAAACACTTCGTATAATTTCCAGTATTGCAGAAACTACACCCCATGTGGCTTCGGCACTCAAACTTATTTGAACTCCATAGTGAACACAGGTCTTCGGGGAGAGATATCCGAGTTACTTGGCAATGGGCGCTACCGGTCCAACCTCCTATTATGTAGATGTAGCCTTCGTTTTCGGCGTCTAAGTCGATAGCCATTGCGTGAGCTATTGTAGGTGGAGGAGGATGGCCCACTATACTTACACCTGAAAACATGAGGTATTTTTAGAACATGCGTAATACGTATATACGTAAAAAACTAATCCATCATCATAAATACAAACCTTTAACAAGTCTGACCCATTGGTTGCAGCTGTAGATATAAGCTATAAGAGAATCAGATCTATTTTCCGGATCAGTTCTTCCACCAAAAATGATCATGTAATCATTTGTTGTGACAGCCGAATGCAAATATGTGGCTTGTGGTAAATTGTCGTAATAGTTGTTTAACTGGAGAATAGGGAATGTAGGTAATTCACTCCATTGTTTTGTGGGATAGTGAAACGAAAATAGTTTGTTAGACAAAACAGTGCCATTGTATGCATATAAGATCCCTCCATACACATACAGACTTTGGGATGGAGCGTGGTACACAGTGCTATGCCCAATTATCCCAGACGGCTTTGCACCTACATCTTTCAGTTTAATCCATTTCTCATTGTCTAGATCGAACTCCCACACGTCAAACATGAAGCCTTCTTCTAATGAGAAGCCACCGATCAAAACCAAACTTTCATAGTCCAAATACTTCTGCAATGTCAATGTGTGCCCTGCCAGGGAGGGCGGCTGGCCCTCTTTATCTTTATTATTGCGGATATTGCTCCACCTCTGGTCTTTCAAACTAAACTGCCAAAAATCTCCAAGTGTTTTGTTCTGACCACTCTTCTCTTGCAAACTTAAACCTCCATAAATGTAAATATTTTGTTTCGAGTGATAGATCTCTGCAGCATGGAAATAACGACCTTCCGGCATCTTAGCATCGGGCGTCGCTTCCACGGTTACTTGCATCCACGTGTTGTTTTTTGTGTCAAAAAATCTTATGTCATTCAAAGGGCCGTGAGAAAGAGAATATCCGCCGAACATCCACAGCCCGCGTCTATCGGCCACTAAACTGTGACCGAACCTGGGAAGAGTTTTCCTCAAATGATCTAAACCATCAGATAAATATTCCGAGTTAAACAGCTCAGTAAATACAAGTTGTGATTTGTCTAGTCTGATTGAGCAGTCATCTCCGCCGAAGCCCTCGTTACATAGACATCTTCCGTAGTTTGCGTCACATATGCCAGCGCTGGCCGCCATGCTGCAGTTGTTCCGACAGATTTCCACTTCGCAGTTCGGGCCACCGTAACCTTCTCGGCACATACAGTGCCTCTTGTTGCAGACTCTAGGCCACGTACAATAACCATCACAAGCCAGTACTTTGTAACTTCCCTCGAACCCTTGCTCTGGCTGCCCCTGCTTGTAATGCACGGTCAGGTTACCACTGCGTGCCTCTATGACACCCGAAGATGCTCCGTTACAGAACACACCCAATAACTGACTCTGCTGGTTGTTACTCAGATCAGGCACCCCCCCTAGACCGTCATAAACGTAAACTGCATTCTCATCACAAGGAACGTCAAAGGTGGAGGAATTTATAGTAAACTGAATGATAGCATCTTTTATGTCTTCTGCAGATATAATCCATAAACATTCTTTAGAAGGTCCAATGCTTTTGATATCGGGGTCAATTTTATAAGAACCAATTCCTTCGGTTTGTGTCGCATTTAACATTCCTCTGGGTTCACACTGATAGTAGCATCTACCGCCATGTCTAGGGTCACCGTAAAACTTTGGTTTACATCGTTCACAATTCAAACCTTCGGTGTTATCTTTGCAAAGACATTCTCCCGTGGCGACATCACACACGCCGCGTGTCTCGTCACCGTGATCGTTGCAGTCGCAGCGGCGGCAGCCCTGCCCTGTGGTGGCGTTACCGTGACTACCGGGCTTGCACGACTCACAGAACTCGCCTTCCGTCCAGTCCTGACACTCGTCACACCGACCTACGCCCGTCTTACACGTGGAGTGATTGTGACAACCGCAGTTGATTGAACAGTCGGCACCTGTCCATCCCAGATCACAGTGGCACTTATACTGAGGAGCTCCGAGACAGTAACCATGTATGCAATTATTGTAGCAGGTTCGCATACAGCTCTTTTTACCATCTCCGATATATCCTTGTTTACATTTACATGTGTAGGAGCCGTGAGTGTTGTTACAGATGGCGTGTTCGTGACAGTCGTGCAGGCCGAGCCCACACTCGTCGACGTCGGGGCACTGTGCGTACGCCCAGCCCGCGTCCATTGCCGTCACGTTAAGCACGGCGGCGCAGTCGGCGTGCGAGCGCGTGAAGTCACCCTCCGTGCAGGCGCCATTAATGGGGTTCTCGTGCGAATAGCACCAGCCGCAGCCCATGCTGCGCAGGCACGCGGAGCACTGCACGTGGCGCCGGCACGACTTGCACTGGCCGGACTTGCGCGCCGTGTCGTCGGGCGGGGACGACGCACGGTCCAGCCACTCGCGGCACAGTCCGAACTGGTACTCGCTAGTGTAGACGCTGAAGCTGAAGCACTGGTGCGTGGCCTCGCACCATACGCAGCGGCCGCGCTCGTCGAGGCAGTGCTCGCAGTCGGCGCGCAGGCGGCAGGGCGCGGGGCACTGCGCGCGCGCGGTCACGGCGCCGCCGGCGCGCCCGCGCCGCGCGCACCTGGCCTCGTCCGCCCACCACTCGCAGTAGTTGCCGCTGACGCAGCGTTCGCAGCTGATGTAGTTGGAGCAATTTGGGCAGGCGGCCGGCTGTAGCGTCAGATACCTCCATTCGCCTTCCGCCACGCATGAGATGGTCTCGTCGATGTTTCTTGGCTCGCATTTGTTCGTCAGCTCGCACCAACCACACGCGGCATCAGATAGACATAGCAGGCAATTATCGTATTGACACTGGCCATCAGAATATGGCTCTAGAAATTCGAATGTGAACACCTAAAACAATATTTTTCGATTTAGCTTTGATAAAAAGTTATAGAATCGACATTTTATTAAATAGAGAAGCAGTAGACAACCCTCACCTTTGCGCTTTCCTGAGATTTGTTGTGAAGTAGTTCCATTTTGGCGTGATGATGTGATGGATATAAGCCAGTGTGTAATGAATCATTGGCATGCATATCAACAGCGAGACGTCCAGGAAATAATGCGGGCCAGTCCACGAGCGAGCAGGCAGATGGCTGCGCGGTCAGGTTGGCCACTGGGCCACCAGCGTCCCCCAAAGCGAGAGATATGTTCGAGTATCCCGCACAAATGTGTAACGTTTCACCCGTCCCGTTCCAGTACTGTGGTATATGCAACCAGCCTCTAAGCCTTGCTTCACTTGGTCCACTAAAAATATGGTTACTCCCCCCTCCCGTACCCCAGTCCACAGTCGTTGCGTTAACCACGGACACTCCATCCGGGTGATTCCAATCTGCTGGTTGCTGGTATCTTAGAAACGTCAAACCGGGTCGTTTGTCTAGCATTTTGCATTCGTCCGGAGTCGTTACTTCTGTGCCGGTACTGCCCCACCAGCCAGGGTTTTCTGAGGGTGTGTCTTCACCACAAACGCCATAGTTGTCTAAAATAAAGATAAATTACGTTGCTTAAATAATTAATTGGTTTTACCGCACACTGGTGACTTTTGAATGTACTACATGTTGAGTTCATAAGCATAGTGACAATAAACAAAAAGTCACAATGAAAAAAGTCATCAGTGCGCGCTAGCTTTTAACGCTGGCGTACAAGAGCAACAAAAAAACACAAAAAATGCGTGACTCCCGGGAGTCTTGAGTAATTTAAGGAATTAAAGCGCGTGCATAAACGCGAATACTGCGGCTGCTAAAATAACATTAAAAGCTTTTCTTAAACAAGCAAATTATAGTGATCAGAAGGCAGGCTTTCATAGGAATGCCTTCTCTATAGTTACATACTCGCAATATAGTCGCAGCTTAGCTTAGCTTAGCGCAGCCAGATCAGCTTACCATCTTTATGGTGACACCGTGCGTTCTGCACGCACCAGTTACATTGATCCAGTCCAAGTTTAGTGCTGACAGAAGGCAGTGGCGTGCGGCTACTATTCCGTCTGCCGGGTGGCGGCCCATGTATGAGGCAAGAGTGGCAGTCGCCCAGCGCTGGGCATATACCCCCACATCGAATCGATTGGAGATTCGTTGTGCAATTCGCTCCTATTCTTCTACCATAGCAAGTCTGTAATTTTTGTAAATTATTATTGTTTTATGTATGACTTAAAATGGGAAAACAGAATCAATTTACATTGCATACTTTATTATTAAATCAAACTCCGGTGAAATACTTTGTATGTACAGAATATAGATTTATAGATCTCGGATTTTCGAATTTCAATTTAGAAATTGCAATAGAACTGAACTGCTCCTTTGCATAATATACTACGTCTAAATTACTCCAAAACAAAAACTTTATTTACAGTATAGTACATACATCATCAGCAGAGCACCAGCCGCACTCAGGGTCGGCGAGGCACTCCGGTTGAGAGCGATGTCGCCGACATGCTGACTCCGGGTCGTCGTTAGTAATCCCAGCCTGCCAACTAGGTACCATGTACGCTAGCAGATCACCTTCAAATAAAGATTCGTTTAGGTTTAGAAGACAGTTCTGCTGCTAGCGCAATGCAATAGAGCATTGGGTCCTGACTAGGATATCTAAAATGGGCAGTGAGTATTACATTTTCAAATAGGATATTGTAAATAGTAGTCTGAAGTCAGAATTTCTGCCCTATATATGACAAAACTTGTGCAGATGTGCCTTGGATGTAATATACACTTGCTCTTATGGGCACTACAGAAATGATTTTAGAAATCAAAACAGTAAAACCAAATATTGAATTGGCTTAATAGTTATGAACAAAATAAAGTCACACTCACCATTAACGTTCCCATGATATCCTCCAGCAATCAGCAATGTAGACGGAGGCCGCAAAGCAGCCGCGTGCGCAAACACTCCTTGTTTTTTTGGATAAAACCGCCGCACTTTGCCCAGCACGTCGAGAGGTATCCAAGAATGGCAACCCAGGTGATAGATGTACATCTGACCGTCATAACAGATCTCCTCTCTGTTATGCCGATGAGAATATCCGCCAAATACAACCAGATAGTTTCCTGGAATTGTTTGGGGATAATTGTATTTTAATTCAAGCGATTCAATATCGTTTACAGAATTGCAAGGGCACTTCGCCGTTCAATGGAATGATTATAATAAACTCTATGTTCAGGAAAGTATTGGAAAATCGACTGTATATTAGGTAAACCATAGTCTGTTTTCGAATAATCAACTGTAAGGCGAGATGCAGGTGCTGGTCTCGTAAATGGACAACTTCCTTTTCAGCTTTAATAAAATAACAAGATGGTACATACCAATAACAGTTGACGTATGAAATGCCCTCTCTCGTGGCACATATGTGTCACGTAAATGTGCCCGAGGATAGTGGATCTCACTCCAGTGTTTGTAGTCGATGTCGAAGGCGAACATTCTGTCCGAGAGCTTGGAAAATCTGCGTAGTTTTTTTTTTATTAGTAACAAATTCTACATAATGGTCCTTGATCTATCAGAGCTAGAGCAGTTAAAAGTTAAAATTTGGCTTACCTTGCAACACTAGCCACCACGCCTCCATACACCAATATCGAATTGGAATGCGTATGATACACAGCAGTGTGCGCAACCACCCGTACATCAAGTTCTTTGCCGCCTCTCACTTGCACTCTTTCCCAAGCCTCTGTGTTCACATCACCCAGTTTTATTTTGTACATACTGCGAACAGTAGGAAAAAGGAAACAAATTGTAATCTACTTAATAATTGAAATGTAATTAGAATCAAGTCAATTGCACGATTACTTACCTTGAAGAAAACTCCCCATCCACTGTACTTCCGCCAAATAGATATAATTCATCTCTGACGGCAGTCAATGTATGTCTTGTTAGGCCTGGAGGGGTGAAAGTGGAGTTCATGGCTCGTAGAGTCCAAATATCTAATACAGCATCATACATCCATAGTTCAGAAGATAAGGTTCCATCGGAGAGTTTACCGCCATACAGCACAAATCCACTACCAAATGCACAAGCAGAATGACCATACCTCGGCTCAGGTTTTGTAGTGTTTGGTTTCATAACACTACTCACTACCTCTGGTTGCTCAGTAAAATGCAGGTAGCTTTCGGAGTATGGAGTTGGTGCATGAGAATACATGAGAGGTAATGTGGTCTTGTCTTGATTTGTAAATGATGACAATAGTAAATTAAATAATGAGCTCCTGTTGCCAATTTGCCAGCTGCCATCAACATTTCCCTAAAAATATTTAAGTGTGAAGTAACATTTCAAAATAGTAATAGACTGTATGACTGGTATATTTGATTTTTTTGCTTACCTTAGTAAATAAAGTCAACAGAGATTTGTCAATCTCTTCATTTGTAGGGTACCTACGTAAAACTTTTCCATTTTCATCATACCACTGACTAGTTGAAAACCTATAAAATAGTATCATATTATGTTGAAGAAATCAGAAGTCATAATTAACAGATTAATGGTTATAATGGAATGTAGTTAATAAATCATTCTATATAGCATAGTAGTCATCCGAATAACTGTAATCAAAACTAATCTTGGACCAGTTATTTGTCAACCAAACCAATAAAGCAAATAACACTTAAATATATACAATGCTGTAAAAATAATTGTTTACTAGTATTGTTCTTTTCAAGTTTCTTTGAAGTAAATAATGATAATGAGTATAATCACTCACATTATGAGAACTATTATACTATTATCATTATACTGGTAGTGCAAATATTCACATTATTTAACCAATACAAAGTAAACCTTATGTTCATAAAAATAAAGTTTATATTCACACAGCATTTCATCGCAAGTAGGTATTTGTATAAGTATATCAAGGGTTTGTAGCTTTAAGATTAACCCAAAACTGGCTTTAGCCAGGCAAAAAATATCAACCTTGTTATAGCAAGATTTGCACATCCCATTAACATTATTTATTTTATGGCATTTGACATTGACATTTAAGTACCAAAGAGGTCAGTTTAACTTACTTGTATACCTCCAATAAACCCAGTACTTTGTTGAGATCATATCCTCCAAATACATACAGGGCATCTGTATGGTTCACATAGACTGCTGTATGAGCTGCTCTTTTAGTCATTCCACTTTCTGTATGTGATAGCCAGTGCCAGCTATTGCCTTCCTTGTCATTTTTCTTTAAAGAGCATGATTCACCTGAATACCTGTTTTAATAATACAGAACTGCATTAATTCATTAATTCCCAAGAGGATGCCGGCGTCCGCACACCTATTGTCTTTCTATTGTGTCTCTAATTAAGGTATTCAAAAGGTTAATTAGTAGATATGGCCCTACTGGGCTGTCAGGCAATTGCTATGCAAAGTCCATTTCAATTTACATTTGAACAAATAAAGAACAAATGTCCTGTATAAAATAAATTTAATTAAAGATATATTCAAATGAAGAAGGAAGGAAATATCTTGAGGAAAACAGGTTCTAAGAAATTTTTAATCGTAATTTCTAGGCTAACACTACAGATAAAACAGATTTATCTGTACATTGTGTTGTCTGTGAGCAACAAATAAAAACCTAAATAACAATTAACATTAGATTTAAGTCTCAACTAAAGGGTATTTTTTTGTTCTTAACTTTTATACAATATGACAGACTCAGTCACAGAAGTAAATAGTCTTGAATGGCTTAAATTGCATAAAAACTGCAGAATTTTATACAGCCTGACAAAGACAAATGCAATACAAGCCAATTTTTTCATTAAAGTTTGCATTGAAACAAGAAATATTTTTATAGTATTTATCATAATTATTTTTTCTTTCTTACCCTTTCTTACAAGCACATCTATCTCCTTTACAGTGTCCATTGTTAGAGCAGGCATTTGGACACAGTTCCACACTGCAGTCCGGTCCGCCCCAGTTGCCAACACAGAAGCATTTGTTGGACACACATAGTCCCCGCCCTGTGCAGTTGTTAGGACAATTGTGAATGGCATATGTTGCTCGGAATCCATCCAAGACATAGTTTGTATCACTGTACAGTAATATTAGCATCTACAACAACATAGTTATTATTACTGTATGATAATATAACCCAACATATTATAAACTGATTTTATGAAAAGGCCAGTCCTATTTTTGCTGTTTGAAATTTAATCCAACTTAGACACATTGTTAATTGACATTATACTTACAAATCCACTAGAAGCAGTAACATTCTGGGGTTCAGTTTTTCCACTAAAACTTCCAAGTAAAGGTGCATCAAAGGAGTCACCGTCATACACAAAAACATAGTCATAGGAACATTCTGTACCCATACGAATAAAACTTAATGTAATGTATTGGCTTTTATTTGCTGCTTTGATCAGCCACTCACAATGGGAGTCCTAAAACAAGATTTTTCATTAGCACTTCACTCACTACTGTGTCAAACATTTGTAGGACTGTGTCAAACATTTGTAACTGACTTGTGTGTAGTTAGAGTTAGTTGGTCCATCGGTGATGATGCCGCTCTGCTCGGTGAACACCCTGCGAGTCTTGTCACAAGGCGCTGTAGATGCGGCGCACAGAACAGCCAGGCAAATCCAGCTGATTACAACTAAACCAGCACCTTTCTCCCGTACACTTAGATAAAACATGCCTCTTCCGAATCGTCGTAAGACATAAGTCAAATATCAAAGCCATATAATCGTGAATTTGCGACTAATATAGCTAAAATGTAGAATAAACAACACTCATATAAGTTAATAGGTGACATCTACTTCAAGGCTAACCACTTAGATGAATAATGCCACAAAGGCATGCAAAACTTTTGATATGGATCAACAAAGATATCGCTCTTTAGTGATATTTGCATTTAATCCAGGTTTTTAGTGGCTGGGAAATACTTTCTAACGAGTTTTTCTTACAAACAAACAATTCACAAATCCATCACAGTATTTTGACATTTGACGTCGAAGCAGAGTTGCCAGAACCTGTTTTATAAAACTAAAATAAAATAGTAGATTTGATCAAATTCCATCAATTTAGTAATTGTATTCTTGAATTGTATTTTTTTTTATATTACGCAATTTTTTTTCAAGCTCTAGTAATTTAATTAATGAGAGCCATAGTTCTTTTGCCCAATCTAATGCATACCTTACTACAAACTTCCTTATTCATTATAAGGTATTACCAAATGCACTTTATTCACCATAAATAATAATTATTTACTGATTTACAGCCGATCTTGAAGATTTTGAATATCATGCGGATCCAATGCTAGTTTAAAAAAAAAATTGTTATATCAATTTCAATTCAAAGGAACTAGATAAATTCAAAAAATAGTTTCATAAGCGGTATTTTGGCTCTCTGAACACGTTACCTGTTTTGCTTTTGAAATTAGAAATTGCAAGATTTCGTTTTTAGCAAGCAAGCTGTGAACTAAGACTTACATTTTTGAAGTTTTCAGCACAGAACAGATTCGTAGAATTTCTGAATTAAACTATTAATTAAATTGGCAACACTATGTCAGAGAGAGATCGAGGAGTGTTGAGACTGCTGGGAGTCACCAATAATTAAAAATCCAAGAATCGATTTACACAGTCAAAAACATCGTAATTAGATAACTGATCGTATTGTCCAATAAATTATCTTCTAACGATAATTTTAAAATATAATTATTTTAGCAGCTAAATGCTGCTAATTATATTTTTTTTTTGTAGGTACCTAATAAGTAGGTCGTTGTTTTATTATAATGACCCTTAAGTAGGTACCTACAATAAATGCGCAATAATATGTACAGACAGCTGTATCAGAAAATTGGATTAATAAATAATTATGCCGAGGTTGGCCATCATCCATTTCATCCATATTTAACTCCAAGTCATGGAAAGCATTTCAAACTGTCGGCCTCAACTCCTGGCTGTTTTTGAACTCAGGGTAAATCAGAAGCCTGAAAATCTGATACCTATCATTCTTGCCAAGGGTGTGGATATCAAATAGGCAGTCGCTCCAAAATACGACTATATGTAGGCCCTTATGCAACTGCACCCAGTTAAACTGGATAGCCAACCCCCAACAGAGGGTGGAAGGTATCTAGTGGAGCTGATCAATATGAGCTTTCAATATTTTTTTATTGTTGATAAGTTTGCGATTGACCGCTATCTCACTTGATTGAAAGTGGCGATGCGGTCGACGATGGAGTGCGCTTATCTAGAAGTAACGTATTCACTAGATTTGGGGTTGTAGGCATCAGGAAACACAGACTCTGGTAGGGAATTCCACTCCTTAGCTGTACGCACAATGAATGTGCGTGTAGGTGGTATAAAAAACGTTTTGTGCGTACAGGTGGGATGTCCACCATGTACCGGTGGTGCATCGCATGACTATAATATGGTATATTATAGTCATTGCTGGTGACCCTATGGGAACCTTATCTAACGCTAACTGCGGTTAAGACAAACAGTTTGTTTACGCATAAATACGTTAACGCTGGTCGAATATTTTTAATGGGCTCTTGTATTTTATGACCCGGGGACTTACCGTAGGCAAAGAAACTGTCTGTTCTGTTATTACCTACACGTAGATTATTACCACGAAAAGTGAAGAGCCACATTTTATTGGTCGTGATCTGACCAAAGATAGGAAAGAGGTAGTAAATTATAAGATTATGTTATTGTATTATACTGGTAGGACTTTTAACCTAAGCCGTGCATATAAACACAACCAAGTGGAATCTGGGAATTTGGTACCCTAACGCCTTGATCTTGATCACAGTTTCTTGTGTTCTTTACAGTCATAAATAAATCGGTGCTTCGAAGACAACTTCGTTTTGAACGTCATTATGAATCTTACTAATTTTGATGAAGTCATTACTCTCACAGGTGGTCATCTGCATGTGTAAGAATACTAATTCTGTCGTGTGCCTGAAAAGCGGACATGTGCAGGTTCCTGCTAAGTAGGTAGGTACCTACATTTATAATGCGGAGAGCTAGAATATCTTTATAGTTCCTAATAGGTTGTGTAATGGTGGCCTGATAGCATGCGTTTGATTATTCTAAAGTACCTAACGCTATTTACACTTAAGTAGGTATAACTTCTGATTTGAAGTTGAGTATTTCTCAAACTTGACTTTAGCCTGAAAACCTGTCAAACTTGGGCTCTTAAGTTTGGTTTGATACGTTCTTAACTCATACTCAGTCCAGAAACCGGATAAACAACCTATCATGAGCCGATGTTTAAAAATCCAAACAATAACTTTCATCATCAACATAAAGCTGCTAGAACAAAAAGCTATTCGATAGGCAGGCGGAGATGCGTGCCTATCGATCGCGCGAGCTGCTGACTCCGCAATCCTCCCGTGCCGCCGTACTCCGTACTCTAGATACATCGGTATCTATACTCTCTGCCCTCTGCATAACTTCCTGCTGCCAGCCAGTAAAATATTTATAAAAGCTTTTAAGTTTAAAAAAAGTTTTTAAGTTTTTGAAACAGCTTTTTACAATTTATTTTTTGAAATCAGGTATCAAAATAAGAGCTCTTTGCAGAAGTAAGAAAATAGAATAGTATATTTTGATACAAGTGCAGAAAGTTTGTCATTGCGACCGAGGTGGAAGTCTCACGAGCCGAGGGCGAGCGTGTTATGGAGCCGACGGCTGAAGTGACAAATTTGCATGTGTATCAAACGACGTTTTTCAATACACTTACGAAGAAATACTTTCTCTGAAAATTACAACGCATTTTTGTTCATATTGTACTGAAAAAAAAAATTCAAAGTTGTCAAACGTTTTAGTTTTGATTTAGATGGCAGCAGGCTATCACAAGTATTTTTTTACCCTGGCGGCGGCTTAATTAAGTATATATGTTACATATTATTACGTAGATAGAGGTTGGTATTCAATAGAATTTTTTCCCCGCGTTTAATCTTTGCAAGATGAAGAAGAGGCAAAGGTATCAAACCGTTATACATCCTAATATTAATAAAAATAGAAATTCAAATAGCTTTGAATTTAGAACGCCGATAAATGTTAATTTGTTCGTAATAACAAATGATTGTGTAAGTAATCATGTTTATTTATTATATTCTGTTCAAAAACACAATTTTAAAAATTAAATATTTTACCCGCCTTTTTGCTTTAAAAAAAAAATCACCCTTGACCGTGACGAAATAGGAATGTAAAAAGCTCTTGATGTGATAAATTTAAAAAAAGCACGCGGGTGATAAAGTTACCTCAGTAATAGGCAACAATATGTAGAAATTACCAATATTAACAAGGACATAGAATTCATTTATAAATCAAAATTAGCATATAACACAGTCGGAGTCCCGCAAGGTAGTATACTTGGCCCACTTCTATTCCTACTCTACATCAACGATTTGCCTAACGCGATAAATCATCACTGTACTCTTTTTGCAGATGATATATCGCTAGTTATTTCACAAAAATCTAATACCACTTTTGACAGTTATAACAACGAAGTTACCGAAGCTGTTCGAAACATTATACAATGGCTAGAGTATAATAATTTAAAAGTTAATATTGATAAAACCAGAATTATACAATTTTACAATAGAAAACAATATAATTACAAATTACTTGTCTCATACGATGACAATAACATAGCTCAATCCGATAGTATAATTTTCCTTGGGATATCACTAGATAGTCAGATCTCATGGAAATTACACATAGATAAAATCTGTAACAAAATAAACAGATATGTTTATGCTTTATGGCGTCTTACACGAATCTCCAGCCAAAAAACAGCTCTGCAAGCCTATCATGGATATGTAGCATCCAACATAAGGTATGGTATTATATTATGGGGCGGTTCAGTAGAATTTAGTAGAGTATTCCTAGCTCAAAAGCAGTGCATTCGAGCACTATGTAACGTAGATTCATTAACTTCATGCAAACCATTGTTTAAAAAACTAAACTTACTAACAGCACCTTCAATGTATATATTTGAGTCTTGTATTTTCGTTAAAACACATCAGTATCTATACAAATCCTTTGGTGATTATTGTAATTTTAATACCCGTTATCCCAATAGCTTTCCCCTGCCTAATATAAAAACTGATCTATATCGAAGGAACTGTTACCCTATGTCCATTAAATTATTTAACAAATTACCGAGTGACCTGAAAGACTTACCCATTACACTATTCCGAAAAAAATTGTACACCTGGCTAGTCAATAAATGTTTTTATACGACCGAGGAATACCTTAGTTATAAGAATAGAAAATTTATGTAACACCTTACTATGTTCCTATTAGTGCAATAATCAATATGTAATACAATATAATTAAATGTTAAGAATATATAGGCACCTATGTACTTAACCAGTTCATTTAATTATTAATTTAAGTTTCGTATACCAGAAATGGTGAATATGTTGATCTTTCCTGTTATATTATATATAACAATTTTTTACCACCTGTAACTACACATATTATGCGAATAAAATATTTGATTGATTGATTGATTGATTGATATACATGCCATGTCGAACCTAATTGTAGTGCGATAAGAGGGAGTTTTCGAGTAAGTGTATTGAAAAAACATTTCTTGTGTGTAAAGAAATTTCCTTTGAAACGAGCAGCTCCTACTTGCACTCATCTATCTACGTTCTTTTCGCTTTTATGTGGTAATAAATTATGAACAAAAACACAGGTAGGTTAAATACTGTCGTACGCAATTAAAAAATAAAGAAGAATATTTTTCTAGCCGAATAGGCTCTATCATGTTGGAATGAGTGACGGTGATTTCTATTTTAATTATTTTAAAATATGCAATATCATAATGAATACTTAGTTGGTTTTTTCTATTTCTCTCCATAGATATGTAAATAACTAGATGCCGTTGACCTATTCATGATTTGACCGCAGAAACGTGACTAAACTATGGATATTCATTTTCGTCTCGGTTGGTAAACCAAAAATTCGCGAAAGTCAATAGTCTATTGACACTTTCAAATAGTCTATAGAGGATCGTCTTCACTAGATAGCTGAATTATCTAACTATATTCTATCTAACTATTTACCTATAGGGTTTATTATTATATTATAACACTACCGGTCAACTGTCCTGCAAATGGTATTGCAGCAAGCCTGTAACACTTTAGAAAACCACTCCCCTCTACTCTACCATGCTTGTAAATAAGTTGAATAGTCGACTCATTATACAGGCGTGCACCATATTTATGAAGGTGAATATTAATAAATCATAAGCGCACGTGAGAGGAGCCGAGGGCTGTTGAAGTTTTTTCATCCGGAATGAAGTGATAACCGCTAATGACGTACTCTTTAGCCGACTCATCCGCTACACCATCAAGGCTAAATTAAATTATCGCCATCCGACAACATTATAAGCTGTAGAGACTGATGATCAGTTATCAGCATTAAATTATATACAAACGAGATGAAAATTCTAACTTAACTAGGCCAGTCTAGGTAACTATAAAACGCGAACATGGTGTCATAAGCTAAAATTACCTGACTAACCGTTAGTTTACTTAGGTTACGTAATGTCATTGATGTTTACTCGCACTCGCGCTTAGTATTTGCAGTACGGAACTTGTAATCATCAGCAGCCTATTTCTATTGCCCAACCACGAGTTACGTATAAAAAGTTAAAAGATACATTGCTCGGAGAAAATATTTTCAGCATTTATTTTAACTCAGCCCCACAGCCTTGCACAAAATGTTTCACGGATACTGGTCTGATTAAAAATACTGCTTACATTTTCCGGAATTTTCAGACTCTGCAGAAAGGCCTCTGAATAACACAAAGATTCCCAAATTCGTGTTTTGTTTGCATGTTAAAAGCAAGCGCCATACCCTTTTACGTAAACGGCAAGGTTTTATTAAAAGTGTTTCTGTAAAATTCAAAATTTAATGGTTGTAAATTATCTGCGGCTCGCTTTGCCGTCCTGTCCTTGATAGCTGGTCTTGTGAGCGACTGACCGCGCGTGACGGTCCATTCTAAGCGCACGTTTACCATGTAAATTAACTGACCTCCGCCGGTCATTTTTTTTAGCAGAAAAAGCAAATATTGTCTGTGGTGTTTACTTTGCGCCCGGTTTTAGCTACACGTCGGACGACCATGCTGCTTTTGTACGTAGCGTTGGTTTTAACGGTTAGCTTTTTCCTTGATGATTGTTTTCGGATATATTGCATATATCTAAGTACAAATAATTAACATTGGATCATGAGTTATAATTGCTAATTTAGCCACTACTGTTATTTTTTTTACATTGCGCCTTTTCTACGAATGTGTAGTCAATAGTTTATTGGTTTTGCTGTTGTTGAAAACTGATTTATTACATTTTTTTTTCGAAACATTTATTCGATAACATATTTCTGCGGTCGCCAGTCAACAATACCTAATTGGTTACTAAATATTATGTTTATGCTTATAAGCTATATTGTTTTCGAGTGGTTTGAATAACGTTGTTGTGATATGGGATATTGCTATTGTAATTTCTTAGCTCCAATACGGCCTCGCTAGCCTCCAGCTTGGGCGCAGATTCCACCTCGGCTGCAATGACAAATTTTGCACTAAAATGTACTAAATTATTATACTTAACCTTGATGATATCTGTTTTTGTAAAAAATCACTGTAATAAAATAAAGGCAAAAGATTGTGAGTGTGTGTTTGTTTGCTTTTCGATAAAATTTGGCACACGCCCACACGGGTAAATGTCTTGGAATAGGATATAGGACTTTTTATCCAGGGAGTATGTCCCCTTGAGATAATTTTCTACAATGACGCGGGCAATGCCGCTGGTAGCGGCTAGTATTTTATATCACAATATGGCTATCAAATACCGACCACAACAAGGTGTTTTGCGTTGATATTTAACACAGCGGTGCGAGCGAGGATTTTAATTACAATAAATCATATTAGTACTTCTTTTTAATAGCATTATTCCTCTCTAAAAATTGCCTTCTAAATTAGGTTCTAAGTCAGCCACAATTAACAAGCGTCTGAATATCATCTAGCCACTAGTTACCTTCTATGTAAGCTACTTTCTCAGTGGTTATAAAAAAAAATAACTCCCAAGGATATGACCTAACCTAACCTATCCGTGTCGGAATACCCTATAATTCTGAGCTCGCTTCGCTCGCTTTTGGACTATAAATATTTATTTGGTTATTGTTATGTAGTTTATTAGAGGCTATCTCATTTTATCGTTGCTTAATTATAAAATGCTAAGTTTGATCGCATCGCCAATGAAGTAATGTGTGGTTTGACTTATAATTTCTCATAGCTTTGTAGGTACCTATAAGGTTGGCTTAATTACTAATATCGGTCTAGCAGTTTTTTTGGAATGTTCCTAAGGACTACAATATTCTTATAACATGCACACAGTCCGGTAGGATAGTAGCAGATACTTACGATGGTCGTAAAGCTGCAAGCCCCGCTATAACACACCATCACTTACGAGCAGCTATTGCGGCAACGTCACTTTCACGCGACGAAATATAGAGGATGCCGTGGGGAACGACTGCCGGCCGCGGTCCGGCATGGCGGCATCATCATACAAATGGCACATTAGCGGCCCGTGTCCGAACCGGCCGCACGCCGCTCGCACCTTATCTGCCTCTCAACTATATTTGCTCTACACCGGATTACCGGAGATTTACCACGGTCACCGACCGTTAACAAGCGATTAAACGTCCTCTACAAATACAAGTAAAATTTAATGTCACGCGTGACCGCTTGAATTTTAAAACATTTGTGAAAAGTTTCCTAAATGCTTTCGGGTTTCGTTACGATAAGGTGCAGCTTGCTATTTAAACATCATTATAATAAATTAGAAACACATTGTTTTCGCAAATTCATTTTTCTTCAAGTAAGGTGCTGAACCCAACTTCAGTTTCACCTCGCGTCCCATTCACACGTTGTTTTATTTGTTATATTGAACCGCATCAAGACTTCGCAAAATATTTTTTTAAACCCTACCTAATAGTGCTTCGTAGCATTAGCAACTCGAGTATTCTTATAATACTTATAATTCCGTTCACATCATGAACATCCTTGTTGCGAAAGTAGCGTAGCAATCGCGTGGCCCTGCGTATCACGGTGTAGCAGTCGCTTAGCTCGGTGTGGAGCGGTGTCGCACAGCGTACATCACATTCCTCGGCGTAAAAGAGGGTCTAGGCTAGAGGAACCGAGCACGAACGAATTTAGCTCAGCTCGTGCTCCGCACGTGCTCGGCTCCTTTAGTGTAGACACAACTTTTGCGATGTTAACGGTGTTGCATGATGTAGGTCGTCGTAGCGTGGCGTAGATATTTATAGCATGACGTAGCTCGTCGTAGCATGGCATAGCTCGTTGTAGCATAGTGTAGCTACTCGTAGCATGGCGTAGCTTGTAGTAGCATGGCGTAGCTCTTTGTAGCATAGCGTAGCTACTCGTAGAATGGCATAGCTATTCATAGTATGACGTAGCTCGTCGTAGCATGGTGTAACCCAACAGTAGGACAGAGACGCGGGTGCGATAACGCGGCTCGGCTATAAATCAGCGCTGTCGATGCGGAGCCGCCCCATTGCAGCTCGCGGCTTGATTTGTCGCGTCCATCCCACACGAATCTATGACCACTAGTGTTGTAGTTGGAGTCGATTTGTCGATAAAATAGCGTATATTTAAATTACTAGATTCCTTTTGCATACAATAATTAACAACGTGTAGGTATACTTAGTCATCTTTTGTAAAATACTTATTTTCTTAATGTGACTTTGTATGTAAATCTTTAAATTTAAAATGGAATCATCGATTTTTATTAGCTATATTTGTAAAGATTTCTTTTTACCAGTAATTTTATAATGTTCCGTCATCGATATCTAATACTGATCTAATAACTTTAAAATAAATGAAAACACATCGACAAGTTTACTGACTACCAAAACCAACAAAACTGCACTAAGCTATTGATATGGAACCAATAAAGCGCTCAGTAAAATAAAATCGCCCCCAACCGCGGTCAAACATATCGGCAGAGCTATTGTGACCCGCTTGCATAATCACTATTGTGTCGTACAAATACGATGGTATGTTACCTAAATAACTTACCTAACTACTGAATTTATTGCTTGCACCATGCATTAGGTACTTGTATTCGTTAGTAAAATCACAAAATATTTCTCTAAAACTTTTTACTATGTACGTACAATTTTCTGTACCTAACGTTATTACTTGTTTTTCAACTATGTGTAGATGGCTTTTTTTTTCAAATTTACTGACCCGTACCGACTTCACTGTGCTGGGCGTCAAAAATTTTTGGCGTAAAATATATTAATACCACAATGAAATTTTATTTTTTTGTGTACTTAGAATAACAGTTTTCCTGCTGCGGTCTTCCCGTCCAATTATAATTTAGGTGCCTCCAAGACTCTTAATAAACTAGTGCGCCTCACCATCAACGATTGCATCACTGCTTACCATCAGGTAGGATCGCAGTCTAACACTGGTTTATATCATTTAAAAAAAAACCTCTCTTATAAGTACTAGGTTATCCTGTATCTTAAAAAACCCAGTTTCGCAATGACACATTCCAATGGGTAAAGTGTGAGTAGACTGTGTCGATTCATTTTCAGAAGGAAAAAAAAAGCTTTAGTTTATAGTTAAACTAAGGTTATGTAAATACTACCTACTAGCTGCTGCCAGCGGCTTCGCTTATCTGATAGTAAATATATATCCCAAGAGAAAATCCTCTCGAGATAAAAAGTATTATACACCGTTAAATTTTAGTCGTGATTAAAAACCCCGCGGGGGTCAATTTGGTACATGAAATACTATCGATTTGTAAAGAAAAAATTAAAAAATAAAGTACTTTTTTTCAAAAATTCGAATTAATATACGCATATAAGAAATCAATTTTTTCTTTAAGTAAACGAGTCAATGACCTTGTAGGTAGTTGTCGGTCGTTGCATACTAACTACTTTCAGTTCATTGGCCTCGCTCAGCTGACGTTTGCTTAAATAAATTAATTTCATAAATGCGTAAATTAATTAGAGTTTAAAAAAAAGTAGTTTATTTTTTAATTTTCTCTTTACAAATCGATAAAAATTCGTGTAACGAATCGACCCTCCGCGGGATTAAAACGAACAAAATTTAACCGTGTATATATTTTACACAAAGTTTCATCCAAATTCGTTCTGTAGTTTTTTGCGTGAAAGAATATGGGGATGTAGTCTTCTACTGGTGAAAGAATTTTCGAAATCGATGCAGCAGTTCCAGAGATTACAAATTGACACACATTACAAACATTATCTCTTTAAAACTATTAGTGTAGATTAGTAGAGATAGAAGAGAGTAGTCATAAAAAATAAAGATTGCTAGAATAAAACTTTACGTAACAAAACTGACATCCATTCAAGCAGGAACTAAGCAATTTACTCGTATCATTTTGTTCAACAGAATTATTAGTACGAGGGAACACTGACCCTTAAATACTTAACATGACGGTGTTAACTGCGACCTAATTTCAGATTAATACGCTTAAGCGGAAACCTCACTAAGCAGGTTCAAATGGCAGGCGACTACCGGCCCACCACCGCCCGCCGCCTGACGGGCGAACTGGACATGAACGTGGACTAACCAGCTTAAACACTTTATTATGTTTACTTTACTTTCCCAATTCTTCTCTATTACTTTCACAACTTTAGCAGATTTATAGTTTCCGCCCCGTTCATTATCTGTATTGAACAACTAGCGGCCATGGACGACGCGTGGCATAAATCTGAATGAAACGCAGCAATAGCCTCCCGCCCCAACAACTTTCCGACTAATGTCAACTTTGAGAAGTTCGCAGAACTTTTCTTACGAGCCTCTGATACGGCAGCTAATCTATATTAGATAAGTGCACTCATTACTTCCATTGTGATAAATTGGATACGTTTTAGTAACGGTCTCTATTATTCTAATGTTATTTACCCTAAACAAGAACGACAATACTTTAGCTAACTCGATCACCGCCTACAAGGAAACTACCCAAAAAGAAAAGAAATATACCGGAAGCTATAACCCGTCCTATTACCAATTCCCTCTGTCCTGTTTCCTAAATATTCAGTTTTTCGTTTGTTGGCATTTTTTCATGTAGTTAAGAAAAACAAGAGCGCCATAACTCTCGTGCCGGTTGATCAGATAGCATGATAATGGCTGTAATGGATCCTGGTCAGCGGCCCGCATGCAAATAAATCTGCGGCCCGATGCAATGATGTGTGGAAAATGGGAGTCACCCCTTGCCGCGCGGGCTCCGCGGGCTCGCGGCCTGTACGGTCACCCGTCGTAATAAAACAAATTACCTAACATTGGTAAGTGATTTTTATTGTTATGATATGGTTTATTACCTTGCATTTCATATAACATATCTGCAACATAAGATTTATAATTTTCGATGAAGTAGATAACACATACAGGGTGTAAGTGTACGGAAAGGTCATATTTTACAAATTACTTCTACCCTCTGAAATGAACAATACTAAATCCAAAAAAAAGACTTCTTTAATAAAGTTATCGTCAGCTAATCAAAATGTGTGCCTGTGGAAGAAACCGATTTTTTGTAAACTAAAGTTGATTGCTTGATTGATTTATTATTTAATTGCTGATTAATTCTTTCGAGAAACACATTAATTTCAATGGACAGCAACGATTTTAGAATGCCATCACAGTTTTGCGCTACACTTTGTAGAGTTGAGACTTGTAAGCTTATAAGTGGACATAAACCCCATTAATACACAGTTTGATTTTGATTTTACTAGGACCAAAATGCTGTCATAAAAATAGTAATAAATAGAAATAAATTTACAGTTTTAATATTAATCTATAACGAAGTCACTTTGTAAAATATAATGACCCTTATTCCCCTTTGTATAAAATAAAAGACATTTAAACTTAGTTCTATAATGGCAAAGCAATTTACAGCGAAATAGTCGAGCAAATGTGAACAGTTTTTATTAGAATTGGCCGGAGTGAAGTTATCATGATTACTGCGACGACCCCGTATCACGGAGGCAGTTACTGCTGGACAATCTTTACCTGCTGCTGTTGTTTTATCCGGGAAGTGGGCAGCGATAAAAGTCAGGGCAAATGGCAGTCAATAAAATAAATAGCGTCGGCAGGGTGTTCTGTAAATAAGTCGGTGCCGGGCTCGGGGCGACGATCGCCTTTTTTATTGGCGCCTCGATTGCTCTCGAAACAACGAGTGTGAAGCGGCAAGGGGGTACGGGGGGGAGGGGGTCGACGCATATTGCAGTGTCACGCTGACGCTGCAGATTATACTCACAGATTAGAAATAAAATTCCCCGCGATGTTGCGGCATTGTCTGCTACAACACTCTTATCCTCGATTGTTCCATCGTCCTTTCCCATTTTTTAGTCTGAGATCCATCTGTCACTTGCTCCTTACGCCTTTTTCAATGTTATCTTAATCTGTCTTCAGGCAAACAAGTTGCATATTTCTATTCTTGATGAATGCACACTGAAATAAGTGGCCCGTATTACTTGTTCAGGTATTTCCAACTGCTAGCGTTTTCCGATCGTTTGATTTTTTTACAAGTATCCGAATCTGTCACTTGACTATCCACCTACTTATCCTTAATACTATGTCTCTAGAGAATAGTGTTCAGATGGGATAATAAAGTATTCCACACGTATCGCGGCGGTCGCGAGGCGGCTCCCTTAGAGATGTATTAATTTGTAAGAATTTGTCCTCGGACCCTCCGTCGCCCTCCTTCGCAAGCATTCCAATCACGCACAACAAGCTGCGTAATTGCACCTAATAATTTTCTTAAATAGCTACAACTACTGGACATGCTGCTATCCTGGTAGCGCTACATGACGTCTTTCCTTTGATACGGTACTAAAACCGTAGGATGTGCGCGTGCTTTATGACGGACATCATCTATAAAGAATAATAAAAAAACAGCAATTTCGTTAAGTTTTATGAGACACGAGTGAATGACCTTCACTATGGGTTCTGTTTATATTGAGTCGGACATTGGACGGGGTATTAGGAGCGTGACGGAGGTGTCAGTGCAGCGCCGTGAGCTTCCACGCGCCAGCGTGCGTCCCGAGGGGCTCGTCAACACACCACGGAGCAAATCCAATCACAACTATACACGCCCACGTCTGCTTACTTACACATGTTCAGCACAGATAATTTAGTATTGACAACTTCAGGCATTACAACCGAAACACAAAAAATAAGACAAATTAAATCAAACAAATTATATATTTGCTTATTTTCATAATTTAATATAAGTACTGAAATAAAAAAATATTACTGCAATTATGAACCCAAATTGACTGAAAGTTTAATATTTAACTGGCACGTCAATAAAGCTGATAAAGCTCTCGCTACGAGCGCGGACTACGCGCTACGACGTAGCGGCGTCGTAGCCGAGTCGTAGACGCTCAGTTAATTTACCTAAGCACCTTACCGCTATCTGTTTTGCGCCCGCGCCGGATTATGCTAATGATGACTTGTAATTCTCTTATCGCGCTTTGTCTACCTACAGGTTTGCTACAATATAATAATTGAATTTTACACCGAGTCTATAAACTGAACTACGACGATAGAAAACCGAAACCGCATTGACAAAGTACCGGCAGTAAACTGAAATCTACAACGCCTACGCTCAATTAGTCACAAAACGAATAGCCGGACGTTAAGGAAAGATGAGGTGTATTAGAGGTGCAGTTATTAGAAGACTTGATTTGTCCACGGAGGCCGGGCGCGGAGGTAATGGGCGCGAGACGCGAGGGGACCCACAATAAGTCACCGGACACCATCCGATAGCAGCAAATCAATGACCACCCCGCTATGATACATGGGATTAACCGACGTTTATAGTTTTAGCTACGGTCTACGAATTAATACCATGGAGGTGCGTGCTATCTGCCACATAAATTTTTATGTTTGTTGATATGAATCAATATGTTTTATAGGTGTTTTAATTGATGGCTTACAGAATTTTATTTCACTTCTCTTAGGAGGTTATTATTTGCGGGTATTTTTTTACAGACATTTTTCCTTTTTTGGTCAACAAATATTTTATTGTATTATCAGGATAGAATAAAAGCGTGAGTGTCCAGGCTGTCAACAGCACTGGCTGTCAAATAGCGTCGTGCAGTTTAGGGATGGTGCTAAGGGTGTCTGTCACCGTGTTTTAAGGCGCGAGGGTCGCTTGTTAGCGCGAACGTGCTCGTCGCCGGTAAACACGCGGGTAGATAACAATCTATTTGGATTGCCTCTATATTTCATTTTTCCCCGTGTGCACCGCTCTAACTAGATAGAGGTGCCGCGTCACGTGAACGAGTAAGGGAAATACGGGTCTGTTTCTTCTGTAACAAGGTTTGTACATTTCTATTTCCTGCTTTGTTCGTGCCGCATGCCGTCTAAATCAGGTGTCTTTACTTAGTGGTTATTTGAGTTGTGGAAATGTCTTCAGTACATTTAAGTTTACATCTGCCGTTGAATGCACTGTGGGAAACTGGATAGATACCTACATACATCTATTTTTTGTATTATACGCTCCAAAGACAAAGTCCACCCTCACCAAATATATAACAAATGGAATCCAATAGAACATTGGAAATAACGTTAAAACTACTACAGAGGTGTGAAGCTACGGTTAGTTAGGCAGTGTTTACACTCGCGACCTCCTTGGTCAGTTGATCGCTTGTGTACACACCGGCGAGCGTGTGTACCCGCTTTAATACAATCACAGATGCCAGACAACATTGGGTACCGGGTGCATGAGAATTTGCTGATTAAGTATTTCTACATGTTCAATTATTATTATTTCCCACTTCTGAGCAAAGGCCTCCATCCACTTTTTTCATTTTTTACGGCTGTTTTGATGTTCTGACCCTAATCTCTGCTCGTCTCAACATTTTTACCTAGGTATTCCATGGCTTCGCTTTGTCCAGTTTGCCAAGTAATCAATTGTTTTTTTTCTATAGGCTCGCGCTTGACTACTATCTCACCTGATGTAAAGCGACGATGAGGTCGAGGATAGAGCACGCTTGCCTTGAAGTAATCTGTTCTTTCTTGACTTAAAGATCCCCAGGTTGTTGTTGAAGCTATCAGAAAAAAAAAAAACAAAAATGAAAGAAAGAGAAATATTTTATTTGACACACAGTGTGTCTTCATAAGTAGAAACTTAAGACTTACAACGATTCGTATGTTAGCTCACGGTTGCGCTAAATAAGTCCGGTTCAACAAAATTGGCAGTAAACTACGTAGTAGTTGTCTGACGCTGGTTTTCAACTGAACCTTATTGAGAATGTACGGATAAAAATTTGTTAATTTAACGATATGCTTTTTCGTTTTACTTTCGACATTCAACCTGCCCAGCCTGTCTGCAGAATAATTGTTCGCTTTAAAAAAATTCAAAGCAGGAAATTAACCAACAAAGTTTCTTTATAACCCTAAAATGTAGGTAGAGAAGCTACGCGTACTCGAATGTACTCTAGTATCGCCATAGATATTGAAGGGGTTTTATTATTTTTAAAGTGCGCGCTCGTTTGCACGCGAATGGGCCACTTAACCACGCAGACAGGCTCCGCTTGTGCGCGAAGATTTCCTATACTAACTGCATTAGCCATCTTTATGTGAGGGATAACTGTTTCGCCACGCTTTTTACATGTTTTTTTTTCAGAATGATAGTAAAATTCGACCCGACTGTAAACTGTAAACAAACAAATGCGTAACAATAAAATCTTCATATGTTTTGAACTTACTGTGTTCTTGAAGGCTTCATAAAAACAGTGTTATTTTACAAGTGATAACTTATACTTAACTATATAGTTTACTCTAAGTGAAACCACCTTTCAAGGACAAAGACTATATTAATTACAAATCAGGACAACTGCCTCGCACAACATTTACTAGAACACTGCACTAATAATATCGTAATATTTGATGGAAACACTGGGCTTGCTAGAGTTCTTATGCCCCTTGAGTCAAGAGGGATGTTTTTTTGTCTGGGCTCGGGGTAAGCGCGTGCACTCGAACGTAGATGCCGATCCCGTGACGTCACTCAGCATTCCAACGCCGCCGTAGCCGTTCGTCGATCACCGTTAGCCTTGCTGGCTCAGCAATCGCCAACACGGCCGTCCTGCAAGGTGCCTGTCCCATCAGGTACCCCACGAGTTCAGATAAAATGCTGAAACACAAATATTGACCACCTGTTAGTTTACTTACTGCACATACGTTGAATGCGTTTCGGATGTTTTGGGATCTTAACGGTCATCTTTCATTTCGTTATTATCGGTGTATTCGAGGGCAGGTTCAAACGTATTAAATTATCGATACTGTAGGTTTCCAGGGACTAGTTGCACTCAAAGGGCATCCGCCTCTACTAAGTGAAACAATTCCCTCCCGGAACCTCATACAATCAAAGGGCATACGCCTCTACTAATTGTTTGAAGTCTTTCCAGGAACCTCATGAACTGTAGGTGTCCAGGGACCAGTTGCACTCAAAGGGCATCCGCCTCTACTAAGTGAAACAGTTCCCTCCCGGAACCTCATACACTCAAAGGGCATACGCCTCTACTAATTGTACGAAGTCTGTCCAGAAACCTTACGAACTCAAAGGGCATCTCGCCTCTACTAAGTCCATCACGGAACCTCATGCACTCAAAGGGCATCCGCCTCTACTAAGCGTATGAAGTCCTTCCGTATTATGGGTGTCCAGGGACAAGCTTCACTCAAAGGGCATACGCCTCTACTAAGTGAAACAAGTCCCTCCCGGAACCTCGTGCACTCAAAGGGCATCCGCCTCTACTAAGTGTACGGGGTCTGACCAGGAACCTCAACTCAAAAGATATCTCATTTCACTTGAGCTTTCTAAAACCTCAACTCAAAGGGTATCTCACCTCACTTGAGCTTTCTTAATTAATTCGCCATTTGAACCAACCACTCGGTTTTTTTTTTCTTTTAATGTGTAATTTACTAAAAACATTTACGAGTATATTAAATTACTCAAAGCATTTTATCTTAACTCGCACATACGCTTAAATAAATCTGATAATACCTTTATCGCCAACACGGGAAGGGACCTTTTAAATTAGAACGTAATTTAATTTAACTCCCAATCATCAATATGGTTCTATGGTTTCATATTTTCCGCAGCGGTCACTCCCGTATAGGGTATACTCTTTTCACTGACTTTGTTTATCCGTCACCTCATATTTTTTTTTTTTTTTTTTTTTTTTTATGGTAGGTAAAATCATCCAATGACAAATCCCGCCCTTGGGCGGAGCGGGAAGTAGTGTCAGACTCTTACTGACTAAAAACCTACCCCGTTCCTTCGTAGCCTATCGTGCCGGGGTCGAGCATTCCTTTCGGAACTAACCCATGACCCCAGTAGGCTTCGACCCTGCCTGCCTGCAGTTAGCAGGCTGGGCCTCTTCGGTGTGCTGACAGCTCCTTGAGGCGCGCGGGAACAGAACGCGCCGTCGACGACTTGGGCTCGGTCCGGTCGGTTACCGGACGATCGGACAGCGTGCTACCCATTGCACGCCGTCCGCAAGCCCGCGCCTACGGTGGCCGGAAATCGGGATCGGAATCCCGGCGGCGGCTGGGGCGAGCGCCCCGTTGCCTCTGCCTGATGCGGTCGGCCTCCTCCTTTGCTAGCATTACTGCTTCGCAGAAGGAGGCGACCGCCTGCCATCCCTCCTCACTACGGACCATGGCCTGAACCAAGGCCCGGCGAGAGAGATCGCTGCCGCCGATCGCCCCCACGAGGACACGGCGATGCTCCGCCCAGGCGGGGCACACCTCTACAGTGTGCTCCACCGTGTCCTCCGGATGTTCCGCACAGTGGCGACACCCGGGCGAATCCTCCGCACGAATCCGGAACAGGTACTTAGCGAACTTTCCGTGTTCGGTAAGCACCTGCGTCGTGCGGAAGTTGAGAACGCCGTGAGGTCTTTCCAGCCACGCCTCAAGGATGGGCCTTATCGCCCCAATTGTGGCGCGCCCCGAACGAGGTTGCGATAGTCGTTGACACCATTTCGCCATGAGATCCCGCCGGAGCTCTGTCCGCCATGCCTCGACTTGTCGTGGCAGCGGAATTTCGCCCCGGCGTTGCATCTCCATGCGCTTGTCGTGCATGTGTGCAAGGACTGTTGCCTCCAGATCCCACGGCGGTTGGCCAGCAAGGAGGGTCGCCGCCTCGCGGGAGATCGTTCGGTACCCTCGCACCATGCGTATTGCCATGACCCTCTGGCACGCATTCAGCTGGGCCCTCGGTTGCTGTTGCAACGTCGGTGCCCACACCGGAGCCCCGTAGAGAGCCATGGACCGAACGATTCCCGCGTAGAGCTTCCGGCAGGAGGCGTCTGGTCCCCTGAGGTTGGGCAGGAGCCGCCCGAGAGCAGCCCCAGTCCGATTCAGTTTGGGAGCCAGACGTCGGAAGTGCTCCTTGAAGTTCCACCAGCTGTCGAGGACGAGTCCCAGGTACTTCATCGTCGACCCGACGCTGATGTGAACCCCTCCTACCGTTAGCTGGGAACGCGGTGGTGGCGCACCCCGAGGGCCGTGGAAGCACATGGCCTCGGACTTGTGCAGTGCCACCTCGAGTCCCAACTGCTGGATCCTGTCAACGACCATCGCAACCCCGCGTGTCGCTAATTCGACCGCCGTCCGGTACGACTCTCCCCGCGCTAGGACCAACGTGTCGTCCGCGTAGCAGACCACGCTGACCCCGTCGGGGAAGTCGCCGCGCAGCACGTAGTCGTACCCGATGTTCCACAAGGGTGGTCCTAGTACCGATCCCTGCGGAACACCGCACGACATCTCTCGACGTTTCCACTCTCCCTGGTGACCGGGGTAGATGATATACCTCTCCGATAGGTAGGCCTCGATCACACGACAGAGGTAGTCGGGCACCCGGTGGTACCGGAGTGCCGTTCCAATGCAACTCCAGGGCAGGGAGTTGAAGGCGTTGGCAATGTCCAAGGACACTGCCACGACACACCTGCCCTGGGACACCGCATTCCCCGTCGTGAGGGCTCGCACGCGCATGATGGCGTCCACCGTGGAGCGCATCCTGCGAAAACCGAACTGTTCGTCCGACAGGTCCGGCCCTACCCTTGCAAGGCGCGCGACGAGGCGGTTTGCAATGACTCTTTCAAAGAGCTTGCCCACCTCGTCGAGCAGCACAATGGGCCGGTACGCGGACGGAGAGTCCGCAGGGCGCCCAGGCTTCGCTATGAGGACCAGTTTCCCCGTCTTCCAGCGAAGTGGGAACTGGCCCCTCTCCAGACATGCGCTAAAGAGCCCCCTCAATCGAGGCCCGAGAGCCTCCATAGCCAGGACCCAGGCCCTCCCAGGCAGGCCGTCAGGTCCTGGGGCGGTATTCTTGGCATCCGTCACCTCATATTTGTCATTTTCGAATACCTTTTTTTTTATTACTTTAAAGGGGCCTCTATAAACTGGCAAAAAATTCCGACCTTTTCTATCATTAGTCGGGCTTTGTCTTTTAATAAGTACTTAATCTCCTTCAAGGTACATTCGTGTCTTTGTGTTTTCGCACTGAGCTTAATATTTGCCTCTGTCCTCTCGCACAATTCTGTTACATCAAACTTATGCCCGTCACCAATCTCTGGACTCACAACTATCGATACCAAAGAAAAAAAAAGCTTCGCTAGGTATGGTTTTTGTCTTATGGACTGTGCTGTTTATACCTAATTGTAAGATTTTTATGTATTGACCCCATCTATCATCCGTATCGTTAACACTAAGCTTCTAGAATAGTACTGTTAAGACGCTCAACCTGGTCATTAGAACGAGGCATACCGGTCGCCACAGTGTGTAAACGCATGTTGCTAAGCACTAAACTGCGTAAAATTATTTGAAGTGAAGCATATCGCTGCATCTGTATTGATTCTACGTGAACTGCCAAATGCATTTTTTTTTTTCGGCCTTTCCTGATTCTATAAACGCTCGAGTATGTCGTAACTTAAAATCTTGTAGTTGAACCGACAGTAACCAATCCGCCTGTTATTGACATTATAATCTTGGATTTTTTATATTTTTTTTTTTTTTCGAGCTGCATGGGTTACGTCTTTCTACGTGTTGCATTTGCGCGCCTTCTCGGTGAAATATTTAAATCAAACGAGAGTTTTTGTGTGGACAAATTCCAGCGTGCAATCGGGGGAATAATCTCTTTTTTTTTTGTTAATGCGTATCGTACGGCTTCAATATTTTAATAAGTGGCTATACCACCCGCTTTAAAACTGTCATCGCTATTGAGTCAACCTCTCTAACAACTACAAATTTTGGTGTCAACCGTTAACATGTGAGTTATTATTTAGATAAAAGTTTCTTTTGAAAAACCTTGTAAAAAAAAACTGGTGCGGATAGTACAATGTAATTCAATAAATGCATTTTAGCAAACGATTAAAAATCAAAGAGCAACTGCTTCGCGTATCTTTAAGTGCTTCATGACGAAAGAGAAATGCTTATTGTTAATGTACCTATACTATTTTTTTTTGTTTTACTAATTTAATGGCTCAGGGGATGAAACACTTTTTATTTCATGTTTCTCTGGTTCAGGATTATTCTTTTTATGATAGTATGACGATTCCGTATGGCCTCGTTTGCCACAATAGTCACATTTATTTAGATTGCAATTATATCGTTTATGAATACCACCGCAAACAAAACATTTCATTCCAGTTTGATTCCCTTTTGGGCCTGATTTACATCTGATTCCTTACATTCGCTCTAGGCACAGCCGCTGGTATTGCGGTCGCAGGTTCTGGCTAATTAGTTTCTGGCTATCGCGTGTGTTACTGCTTATTTCTTTCATTCCTTTCGATATGTACGTCCGACCATGTAGAAAGCTTGCTAAACTGTCACATGTGATAAAATTATTCGCTTCAATCGATGCGCCTATACCACTATCTCCTATATTGCCAACAATAATAGAAATAATATCTTGTTCCGAAAATTCCAAAGATATACGATCTATTTTACATTTTTATTTAAAAGAAAACTCATACAAGGACTGATTTTCAAACGGTTTTGTAACAATAATATCTTTTAATAGCTCGTACATATTACGACGGATTTGGAAACTGGAAATCAATTTACGATTCCAGTCCTTCCATTTCCACGTAGGTCAATTACTATCAGATCGTAACAATGAATCATACCACACTTTTGCAGAACCCTTTAATTTGTTGAGAGCTTGATAGCGGGTCATTTCATCGCTCCATGTAAAAGTTTGAGCGTAGGACCTGATGATATTAAGCCAAGCGTTCACATCATCTTTGAGCGGATCGAAATCAGGTATAATGTTATTTAAAGAGTTGTTTGTACTCACAGTTGAGGTATCAGCCTTACGTGATACCTTTTTCCTGTGTTTCGGTGGAGGTGACGGAGTCCGAGCACTGCTATTGCTGCTAGAACTCCTGGCGTCACTACTGCTGCTAGAGCTTGACCTTGAAGAATGTTTTCTCGACTTAAGGCGTTTATTGCGCCTTCTTGATTTACCCATTGTGTGTAAGTGTGTGGGTACCGCTTCTCACTTCTGAAGATAACTTATACTTAACTATATAGTTTACTCTAAGTGAAACCACCTTTCAGGGACAAAGACTATATTAATTACAAATCAGGACAACTGCCTCGCACAACATTTACTAGAACACTGCACTAATAATATCGTAATATTTGATGGAAACACTGGGCTTGCTAGAGTTCTTATGCCCCTTGAGTCAAGAGGGATGTTTTTTTGTCTGGGCTCGGGGTAAGCGCGTGCACTCGAACGTAGATGCCGATCCCGTGACGTCACTCAGCATTCCAACGCCGCCTTAGCCGTTCGTCGATCACCGTTAGCCTTGCTGGCTCAGCAATCGCCAACACAAGGGCGAATGATAGTTGGAAGGCAATAGGCTCGTTATCAGAGCTCTCTGCAATAGGCACAGTGTCAGACAGAGGATCGGACGGAATGTCGGACGTGACCGGATTCACGAGATGTTACTCTCGCGAAAAGAGAACACGTCTCCATTTACAAACGAGAGACGTCACGGCAAATAATACTCTACCTATTTTTACTGCACATTTTGATGCAAATGTGCTATGAAAAAGACTCACACATATCACACGTCGTTTTTTCATCAAACTTGCACTATAAAAGCTACTACATATTTTATAAACATAATGCCTATTTTGTACATAAAAATATTCATATAAGATACAATAAGTTCGACTGAAGTTACTTTACGTTGAAAAAAATGTCATCAGTTTGTTGTTTAACAATGAAAACACACTCTCATAGCGATACCTTTTGAATAACTACGCTTGTCAATTTTAATGCGCCCTCCATCTGCACTATCTGTCGATCCCCTGTCGATATCACTCAAGGTATTGTTCTTTATATGTTAAAAAAAGAAAAATTGGCGATATAGTCAAGCGTTACACGTTTATCAGGAAAGAGAAAAAAATAACAGGGCAAGTGCGAGTTGGACTCGTGCACTGAAGGTTCCGTACAAACTTACCTATAAAAATAAAGGTTGGAAAATCCTTCGATACTCCTAAGTTTCGAAGATTTTTTCAAATCCCAGAAAAATTTTTTTTTGGTGACTACAAACGTACCTACTGTTTTCGGATTAATCCTATACCTGTGTTATAAGACCTTGGTTTGTACCAAATTTCAGGATTTTGGCTCAACGGGAAGTGTCCTATGAACTATGATTCCCTTGAAATTGTCAAAATATATGTTTTTTTGCGATATAAACGGCCGTATCTTTTTTTTCGTTAATTTAGAAGTTTGATTTTTTCACAGCTTCAAGAGACCTCAGACTTGAGTATATGGTTTTAATTTGAACTTGATATCTCTAGGTGTTCCCAAGATAAACACAGAGGCAAAGACAGAGAAACGGACAACAAAGTGGTTAAGTGATAAGGGTTTGGTTTTTGTCCTTTTGAGGTACGGCACCCTAAAAATAACTTTCAATAATAATACTTTATAAAAAATTAAATGAAAAATAGATTGACTCCCTTAAACTAAAAAGACAATAACAATAAGTATTACGGTTTAATTTGTATTTATCAACCGTTAAAATGCGCATTGGCAAAGCGGAATCACTAATTTACAACCCCTCAGAGCGGCGCGGTGTGTGAACCACAAACGCGTTTGATTCTTATTCATGGCGCGGGGGCCACGTCGACCGCCTAACAATTTGATAATGTATTCACTTGATAAAGCGGAAGGTGGTACTTCGCGAGTCCCGCATTAAAAAACCAATTACAGCATGGCTAAATCGCGCCGCCACTGCTCTCGCCTATTTGTCAGACTCCGGAGGGATAAAGAGTATATTCTAAATTTAATTTCACGCAATTTAAAAAAAATTGGGGGACAGTCAGTAACGTTATTTTTTATTGAGCGCCAGTTATGAAGTTTAAAACGATTTTAAGGGAGTCAACTGGTTAAAGGGGAAAGCAGAGCTAATCAAAAGAGATGTGTATTTATTACATTAATATAGTGTGGGCTGAACTGCTTACGTTACTGACTATTGTATGAAACTAAGGAAGTGTAAATGAAATAGTGTGACTGTGTACCATCGAAATGTTTTACGTTGTCCCACACTAGACATTTTTCCTGTGTGCTGTGATAAACATGTAAACTCTAAAACACCAGATACCCAGACCCGGAACAACTATCTATGCTATGGAAATATTTTTTCCCTGCGGGAATCGAACCCGCGACACGCAGCGCAGTAGTCAATCTAGCAGCTCAACCACTGCACCAACTGTGCTGTTAAATTTATCCTAATTCAGAAATTCTACAAACATAATAATATAATATATTTTGATTAAATTCATTGTATTTCTAAATAGTTTAACTTTAAGAGAAAATGCCACATAGAATAGAATAGAATATATTTATTGTACACCAAAGGTATACATAGATCATCATTGTATCCATAGATTTTTTTTATGGTAGGTAAAATCATCTATTTGCTGACAACTCCTTGAGGCGCACGGGAAATGCCACATAGATAGATCTCTGGTGATAAACCAAACAAAATCCTATAACCACTTTTAAGACTGATAATTTTTCCCACACTACCAAAACTTTTCAAAGAAAACAATTAAAGAGTTTAAAAGAAAACGTGGCAGTATCCGTCAGGGGGCGAGGTTAGGGCAAAGGCGATGTAACAAACAGCCGCCCTAATACAATAACGGCCGGAACAAACGGCGCTATAAAATATCTCCAGTGAATAAATCAGTTTTGCCGTGATGCGCCCAGGACCCTCCACCTACCGTTACTATCAACGATTTATGGTCATACGATATTGTATAACAGATAAAATAATAATTGTTCGGATCTAAAAACAAAGCCTGGTTTCTGAAATAATGGATTGGTTTAGTCATTCATTTCTTATGACACCAGTTTTATTAAACTAACAAATGAATATCTAACAAAAACATCCTTTCTATGTTCAGAAAAAAAAAACAAAACACATCGGGTATTACAGTATTATCCGCCTAATGCCAGCTTATCCGCAGTTTTTAACCATCGTATTCGTATATATATACGTTGTAACATTCACGATATTTGTATCTATCAGTAGTGTTTGCAAAGCCTTAAAAAATTTTAGAACAATAAAGCTTTAGAATATAATAGTATATTTTTTCAGTACATCAACAATATTTCAAAAGTTACCGCCTAATTTTTGTTTAAGGAATCTATAACAAACGTTTTACTTAAAACGTAGACCACATTCAGTATTGTGTTTTTAGAAATAGCAAAATCATAGTTGGTCACGGTCACAGCACACGGAGGCGTTACACCTAACGCCGCGGCGTACGCGTGAGGCGTAAGCTGAACGCAATCTCAGCATCACTATGCGGAGCAGCAAGCGTGAAACACGCGTCGCACGGCACGGCACTGATTGAGCCGCGACAAGTTAAACGATTTGAAACAATTTAATAGAGATCAAAAATTCAGGACCCCACAAGCCCGCACAAACTTTTGAAGTTTTTCCCTCGCTAAAGGGATTATCGGTGAGCGGAAGCTTAGGGGGATATTTTATGGTTTTTGTGGACTTCCTTATATTTTTTCCTTAATTCGGGCACTTGTATCGAGGAATACCCAGGGCCAACATACGTTTTTAAGCATTATAGTTGTCCATTTAACATTATGATTTTGTTTTCACCAACTTCAAAAAGGAGTAGATCGTCGGAATCTTTTATTTTTTATGCATTTTCCACGATAACTCGTGCACATCTGGACCGATTTGGAAAATTATTTTTTGTTTGAAAGGGGTTCCATGTTCCTAACTTCATGGTCCCAGGACCTGATGATAAGATTCTAGAGAAATCGAGGGAACTTTACTTTTTTATTCACACTTGTAATGTTTATATTCTATAGCTACTTAACTATAGAACTTTCACACTAATTATAATTAGGTTTAGCTGAGAGGTACTACAAAAAAACCAAAACAAAAAAGAAATAGAAAAAAAACACGACTTCAATACAAAAAAAAAATTTCTTAGTTCAATTTCTGGATTTCCGAGTCACAATAAGTGTTTTTTTTTCGTGACGTAACAACAACTTTATTTTTTTCAGATTTGTATATCTGTGATATAAAACTTTGCTTTATGCTAAATTGCAGGATACTGAGTCAACGGGAAGTGCCATATAAATTTTGATTCCTTGAGAGTTTCGAAATATACGTTTTTTGCGACATAAACGGCCATATCTTTTTTTTTAGTTAACTTAGAAGTTTGATTTTTTTCCAGCTTCAAGGGACCGCAGACCTAAATATATAGTTTTTATTTCAACTCGATACGTCCACGCGTTTCCGGGATAAAGGCTTGACTCACAGATAGACGGACAACAAAGTGATACTCTAAGGGTTCCGTTTTTTCCTTTAGAGGTACGGAACCCTAAAAAACTGGGCACGCGTGAGTCGGACTCGCATAACGTGGGTTCCGTACAAACTAACTATTTTAAATAGTTCAATTCCCAAATCGAGTGACGTAACTACTAATTCACAGTTACCAGATTTATTCCTATAATTGTTCTATAAGACCTCGCTTCATGCGAAATTTCAGAGTTATGAAGTTTGATTCCCTTGAGAGTGTCGAACACGTATTATTATTTATTTAAAGTTACACTACAGCAGTTATCCCCAAATACTATCATAAAACCCTACCAATACTATCAGGTACTCAATTAAAATTTGTGGGAGAGTGGGACTTCTGGGCCAAAAATGTAAGTGATTGAGATATGCTTTTAAAAATTCGTTACATAATTCTATTTCAAAATAGAAAAAATCTAGCCCTAGTTGAAGTGAGGAAAATGAGATATCTAAAAAATAAGTTTTAGTCATGAGTAACCTATTTTAGGTTAGGTATACAATCGAAAAATAGTTTATTCCAAGGACTAACTCCTTGGAATAAACTATTTATCGATTGTATGATGTATTTTTTTTTTAATTTTTGTGGACAAGACTCCTTTCTACTTTTCTACTCTATGTATGATTAGTCGTAGACATGGGCATTTTTGGCTTTGAGTACATACGGATATTAATCCGATATCAGAATTCAAAATAGATTTTCTGTTTTTAGATATTCGGTTTTAGTAACGCCTAGCCTAACAATAAACCATAAAATAAAATATAGCAGTTATCTCGTAAATATTTTTAAGCACTAAAAATAAGATGATATTGTTTGCTTATTTCAATGTGCAATAGATTTTCATAAAAATCTAAATTGTGCGATTCGCACTGTCTTTTTTATTCCACGTTTATATAAAGAGAAAAAGCGAATTTTTACGCATTGGTCAGTTTGAGTTTGGCTATACACAAAATTCCTTTGGCCTTTCTCAGCTCCAGCTACATCTACTTATCCAGTGCTATTATTCGTCGATTCTGATTAGTTTGGTTGTTTATATCGTTTAGCTTGGCTAGGCCGGTTTTATAAATCTGATTTTCTAGACCGAGAAAACGATAAAAGTGTGTTTGAAATTGACTTTTAAATTCGTTTTTATATATCGAACACATGCCTAGTCACTCGTCTCGTATTCTTCGGTTCCTTGCGGTATAATGACTAGTAGTTGCAACCTCTTCCGTCACGGCATAGGACGGAAGAGGTTGCGGCTAAACGGCATAGAGTTATTATGTCGATGAGATATACTGACATAATATAGAAACGTCACTAATAAAAAGCTATTTTAAAATTCCTGTTTTCCACAAAGGCCATCAATGAAGAGTTGAAGTTGAAATATAATTGTTGTTATTGAACTGCATCTAGAGTATAGTGTATTTTCTACACACCATCTAAGCACTCCAGATTAAATGCTGAAATGCACTATGTCGACGACCTATGTATGTTGAAATGATATTGTCAGTGATTTCTCTTAATGGCGCCACAACCTGTAAGTATAATCACCCCACATTTTATTATTAACCAGCATCTACTACGATGCATCGTTTTCTTTCTCCACGATATTAACAAATAAAAATATATTTTTAGAGAACATTGATATTATAGGATATTATTTACATTTTACTAAATTATTTTTTGAATAAACTATTATTCCCATGTTTCAGGTAATCGATAGTGACTACATTTATCAACCTTACTGGGACTTTGCTCAAAGGTCGTCTGTTGATGAAACAATACAAACCGGCCACAGTTGTATTGGTCTCCACTGTGGTCGTTCTCTTGCATCACGAATCACTACTTCATGCAACTCGTGAATCGAGAATTTATAATTTTATTCAATTGTTGATTATGTCTCGAAATGGAAATTCTTGGTTTGCATGGTGTTTATGAAAAAAAAAATTATATGTAAACTGTTTTATTATAAATTAAATATGACCCTTTGCTTTGCCATTGTCATTTGGGAACGCGATAATCATGGCGGTAAGTCCCTTCTTTGAGGAATGGCTGGAGAGGCGTCACGACGTCAAACCTTCCACGTGCCATAGGTCCTCCCAGGATATGGTAAATTCGAGAGGTACCTGTACCGGATTCAGATGGAAGAAACACCCGGGTCATCATTGTGCGGACCACTCGAAAAACAGGACAGAGGGGACAAGCAGTGGTCGCTTCCTTCTGCGCAGCAGTAATACTTGCGAAGGAGACTGCGGCAGCCTGAGGAAATGGAGACTCTCACACCCCAGCCACTGAGACCCTGACCCCGACTACCAGCCAGCAGGATGATGAGTAATGGGTAATTCGCTTTCCGGCCGTCTACTAACCGTCCAGACCGAGTCCGAGACGCCGACGACCGTAGTATTTCACACGCGCGCCTCATAGAGATGTTAGCAAAACCGTAGAAGCCCAGCAAGCCCGATGTCCGCTGGGGTAGCGGAGTTTCTGAAAACGATTCCTGAAATAAGTGTAATTGAAGGACAGAGACGGTTTTAGATAGTAAGTCTGACTCGCCACTTTACTCTAGAGCTTTTTTTTTGTGGTAGGTAAAATCATTCAAAGACATCTCCCGCCCTTGGGCGGAGCAGGAGATAGTGTCTGACTCTTACTGACTAAAAACCTACCCCGTTCCTTCATTGCCTTAGTTCTGGGGCCCTGGTATGCATTTTCGTACTTCCCCAAGGCTCTGCTGGGCCCCTACAGTTTGCTGACAACTCCTTGAGGCGCGCGAGATCAGTATGCGCCGTCAACGACTTGTCCTCGGTTCAGACTGTTACCGGACGGACAGACAGCGAGATACCCATTGCTCGCCGTCCTCAAGCCTGCGCTAACGGTGGCCGGAAATTGGGTTCAGAATCCCGGCGGTGGCGGCAGTGTGTGCGCCGTTGCCTGATGCGGTCGGCCTCCTCCTCTACCCTAGAGCTGGAGAAGTCTTTTGATAATTTTCCACCTCAATAAAAATACAACCTTACCCTAAATATATGAATGATGGGTTGTTTAATATTTTTTCATTCTGCAAAACTCTCAATAATTTATTATTGAGAGTTTTGCAGAATGAAAAAATAAAAAAAAATATAAATACTGTCAATCATAACTTAATATCTTACATAACCTCACTTTTACTAAATCTCTGATAACTCTTCTCTCTGACTGATAAATTCCGCAGAATTTTCAGCAAATGGTTGAAAATATATTAGCTACTAACTGACATCACTTTCATTTCTTTACTACCCAGGCCCAACATTGTATGAAAGCGTATCTGTCTCCATTGGTATTTTATAGTCTAATTAATGACACAGCGTGCCTGCAAATCGTTTATAAAATTCTCCTCACATCGACTGAAAATCTCTTCCAGCACCATGCATACTTATCCTAAAATCTAATAACTCACGAAAAGATTGTTTTCAATCTGCAGATAGGTACGTACGTTACATTTATCGAAGGAATAACGTGAGCTTTAGGTTATTATGGTCCCTGATCGAGTTCACGTATCTACTCCACTTCTTTGCTGGAAGGCTATCAACGTAAATATCTGCACATTTTTACTGCCTCTGCGAGAAGGTCCTACGGTATTTTATTCGAGAAATATCAATCTAATGTTTACTGCGTAAGGTTGAGATTTCATGTGGGGTATAAAATTGCAACTTTGTCGTACTAAGAATGTGGGTGATATGCGATTGCGTTATGATAGGATCAGGGTTCAGCGAAGCGCGGCCGGCGAGAGAGGCGCTCCCAGCAACTCCCAACACACGTCACTGTATGATGTTAATGTCATTTTAAATGTGGAACGCTCTTTGTGCTATTTTATAGCTTCAAGTGTTAGAGCTTGAATAATGCGCCATGAGATATACAAAATACTCCTACAGTATCGCTGTGACAAATTGAGCCAAGCATGCAATAATTTTTTCTCAGATGAGAAAAAGCTTTTGCTTTACGGTATGGCAATTACGGGATAATAAATACTAGACCTGGATAGAATATTGTCTTTCATGGCATCAAAGTTGATGTTACTGCTATGTCCAAAACGAACTTAGTCAACGCGTTTGAGGAACCTAAAAAACAAAAGTGAAGCCAACCGTACCAAATCACAATTCTTTATTTTCTGAAGCCTTATTACATATCTACATCATATTATTTATATCCGATCTCAAACAAAGTCGATGGTACAAGTCTACAAGCCAATGTGCATTGCTCTGAGGATTATTGCGAGGTATAATGGAGCAGAACGCCATCTTCCCCAATCGGCTCATCCGATGTACACAACCGACCGGAACGGAGTCACCCGCACGCATCAATCCTACCATCGCACTATTGATTGTCACTGAAAACTTCTAGTGCGCATTTCAATCAGAAATCTTAAATTTATTTTAAAATCTCTCTTTGTGCTTTGATCTAAGATAGATTGTTTTTCTAATTTAACTTGAAATAGGTTTTGTTATGACAGCGCAGGCAATCAGTAAAATACGTAGGTAACGTTACTAAATGTATAAAGCACTGGAAATCGGAATTTTATTTCCCGGTATAAAAATTTTGTTGGTTTCCTTCTCGTGGTTGCAAACTCAACGGATAAATATAATGTGTTCCTAGGTTCCAAACAACGTAATGTTTTTGTTACGTAAAAGTAGGTTATTTGTTAAACAATAAGACCATTAGAAATATCGCATAATTAGCTCAAAAAACAGACCACTAGACTAACATTGAAATTATAACATTGTAGGTATAGGGTTACACACTTTACTATACTTACCTAACCCAAATAGGGTTGGAATACTTTTTTTTGATGTAGGCCGATATGAAATAACTTTTCCCGCTCGGAAGCGGAAAAACATGCCAGACTTTTCCTGACTAATAACCCACCTATGTCCCTTTAATTGC
This sequence comes from Leucania comma, assembly GCA_958295575.1. NCBI lineage: Eukaryota > Metazoa > Arthropoda > Insecta > Lepidoptera > Noctuidae > Leucania > Leucania comma. Next base: position 15,076,121 of record OY282468.1, read on the forward strand.
CCTTTACGCTCTAGGGCCACGGTAATTACTTTGCATAGCCTTAGCAGGCATAGACCCTACTCAGCACCGTCCATTTACTGACATCTCTATGAAGCGTGCGTGTAACATAACGCGCATACCGAACCGCGGGACATCGAGCTACCGATTGCTCGCCGTCCGCAAACCTTCGCTGGCTGGGAATCGCCCTAATAATCCGGTTAGGATGGCCTCTCTCTCACGACTTCGGTCACATCCATGGTTCACATTACTTGGTACACCTGTGCTGTAAATCTTACTGGAAAACCGGCTTCAAGTCTAATTTAGAAAAGTACCTTCTTCTTTAAAAATCCTTCTTGCAACATTTAAAATATCTACAAGTAGGTAGAGAAGTAACATTGCAACAAAACAATACTGTGAATTACATTGCTTATTACCGTCCAAGTACTCAGTACTGTCATATAGCATTACCAACAAAAGCTAAGTCAGCACCGAGTGTGAGTCTCGAGTTGCACACTCCTGCATTGAAATGTAAATACCTACCTATATTTATGTGGATATACCATTACTAAGTACTTTATTAAATCACATTATTATACACCGTTAAATTTTGGTCGTTTTAATCCCGTGAAGGGTCGATTTGGTACATGAAACACTATCGATTTGTAAAGATAAAATTAAAAAATAAAGCACTTTTTTTCTAAAACTCGAATTAATATATTAATTTCTTTAAGTAAATGAGTCAATGTCCTTGTAGGTAGTTGTCGGTCGTTGTGTACTAACTACCTACAGTTCATTGGCCTCGTTCAGCTGACGTTTACTTAAAGAAATTAATTTCGTATATGCGATTTATTTCTCATTTTTATCTTTACAAATCGATAGTGTTTCATGTACCGAATCGACCCTCTGCGGGATTAAAACGACCAAAATTTAAAGGTATATAAGCAAAGTATAATAAATATACATTATAAATATACAGTAGCATTATAAATAAGCATAGTAAAAAATTTACAAAAAACGCTATATTCTATGATGCTGCAAAGTATAATATTTCCTAGTTTTCGTAAGTTCAGAGAAAGAACTCACAAAAACTCGAAAAACTTTTCATAAATGCGTAGAAAATCGTACGTTCACTCGGTTCAATCTTTAGGAATTCATTTCAAATGTTTCTCCTCCACAGTTTCTATTAGGCTACCTGTCGGACATCCATCGAGACTGCCTTCTTAGATTTTTGCAGACATCCAATATTCCGAGTTTGTCTTCTACGTTATTCAAAGCAATCGAAGTAAACTAATCCCTAAAATTAATTTTCAAGAACTACCAAACAGTCCAATATAATTCATGTAAAATCCATCAGAATCTATACGATGTTTATAATGACTTCCTTTGATGAAACTCAATCCTTTTCAACGTCTTCAAATCTCATCGGTTTCCGATTGAGTTGCGCGTATTAAGTCCAGATGGGATTATATTTTTATAGTATTGGTACAACACAAACACAATCATGATTAATCGGATCTGGACAAATGGCCGGTCATTTGTGCGAACGATCGGAGACCGTGAATGTCCCGGTGACTATCTAAAGTATCGAGATAATAGGTGCAGGGGCTGATCCACCCCGCCGGACCGGTCGCCGTGCGCCGGCCGCCGGCTGCCGGCCTCCAGGGCCACTAAGGAATAATGTAAGTGTCCGGGGCGACATTTGCACCGAACTGCCGACGACCTCCGCCTCTTACTTATGCGGTTTTTAATATTTTTATTGTAATGGCTGCGGTCAATCCGGAACAAGAAAGATATGGATTCGACATTTACTGAAAAGAAAAACGTTAGTAGTAAAATTTGAAAGAAGGCTAGTAACACAATTCAGAAACTGAAAGAAGCTTTGAATTCAGGCCCGGAAACCGCAAGTTGCCCACCGACTTCTCAAAGGCAAAACCTTCAACTAATTAAAATACCTCGGACTAGTAATTGTTACTGGGATTTTATCACTTTTCAACCCGTGCCTTAAAGACTATAAGATCACCACCAACACCTGGAAATTATGCCACAGAGACCCTAAAAGTTACAGATCCATATCCCTCCTATGCACATCCAAACTTTTTGAGTGACTTTTTCTGAATCACTTTACACCTGTAATCAAATCAAACCTTATGCTTGAGCAAGCTAGCTTTAGGCCAGTAAAGTCGTGCTTAAATCAGTCCCCCAAACTAACACAATTCTGGCCTGACTGCTATGCCGGAGGTCGTGGGTTCGATTCCCACCCAGGACAAATGTTTGTGTGATGAGCACGATCATTTGTTCTGTGTCTGAGTGTAATTTATCTATAATATGTATGTATTTAAAAATATATAAATATGTTTATCAGTTGTCTAGTACCCATGTTTTATTTATGGCTGTTTTTGGAATGAAACATTATACTTTGGATAAAGCTCAGTCGTCTTACTTCAGTAGCCTTGGCCAGGCATCGACCCCTGCACACCTCGTCAATTTTGCTGACGGGTACGAAATGTAGGAAGTGCAAACAGCTTAACTTTCATTCAAATTATGGACATTTTAGTGAGCCAAATAAATGTTCATACGAATATCAAAATAAAAAATGTCAAAAAATCAAAATCTGAATAAAAGAGAGGTTGTTCGATAGGTTAAGAACATTATTACGCCATATTTTAAAATTAATCATACTATAATTAGTCATACTTAATTTGCAATTTATCATTTCAATTTATCAGATTTCAAAACCAAACTGACCTTAGTGGTCAGTTGGCAAAAAAAAAGAATAAAATATGGTTTCTGACGAGTTTCTAAAAAAGTAATAAAAGGGCGGCAGTTTTGCAGAAAATTAAAATTTCGTTTGTTTTAAATCTCAAAACATATTGAGTGGTAATTAAAATTAACTTTTAAATAATACTTATATATTTTTCTAATATATCATTTGTTTTAGTTGTCGCACATCTTCGATCTTTTAATTATCTCACATATGTTGTAAAAAGTAAAGTATCCAACACTGGGATAAATCTGTCTTTGTCTTGAGCGGCTTGAATTACTGAAGCAATTTTTTTTCAGTGATATTAAATGTATTATATATGTAATATTATATGATGTGGCCGTACATTAAAATAAATAATATAAAAAAATATACTACTAGATTAAGGAAAATTATCAACAGTACGTTTCTAAAGTTTTTCCTCGTTCCTGCATTGTGAGGTAAAGGTTGTATAAGAACGTGTAAAAAACAGCTGCGGGCGCGACACCCTTGCGGTCACCATTATTGTTGGCGACGGCCAGCGCACTAAAACTGCCCATAAAACACCACCGCTACGCTTCCGCACCGTCGCCGATACATATCTACAGTTATTGAAACTTTCCATTTCCGATATTAATAATTTTAGGTATCAAGTTGTGTAAAATATGAGGAGCTTCCTGAATTTCAGTTTTAACTTTTGCTCTCATAGTTTTTCTTGAACAATTATCAAACAATCTTGAGATAATTTCACATCGTCTCTACCATTGTGAAAAAACAAAAAAAAAAAATATTTGAACTTCATGTACCTACATTAGTGGTACATAGGCGGACTTAATGCCACAAGGTATTCTCTACTTGTCAACATTTGAATTATGAAAGACAACACTGTTGTGGGTCTGCACAATAAATAAATAACAAATATTTCAAATATAATGTAGTATCGTTAAATTGAGTTAATGATAATAATAAAATAATAATACACTATTATTATAATAATATAATATTCCAAAATTTTCACACATCGCTATCTAGTCCTAAATACTCCAAAACCAAGTAGAGCTTGTGGTATGAGTAAGTACTAGATAATTGATAAACATATTTATACAACGTTAAATTTTGATCGTTTTAATCCCGTGGAGGGTCGATTTGTAAAAATAACATTAAAATTAAAGTACTTTTTAGTCCCCAGTTTAGTGCGGCAGGAGTCCCCGGGGACAACTGAAGTTACGCTCTGAAAAGTTTTCATGAATGAAAACTTGGCTGTTGTAATTGGTAAGTTTTCATCAGTTTAGTATCAGTTGACAGGTTAACTGACTACTTTAGTTACAATGACAGATCGATGCAATGACACGATACATCAATAAATAACTTCCATATTATTTGTAATTACATTTTAAATGACAAAATATTTAGAATACTGCCTTGAGTGTCGAAAACGTATTTTTTTGCGACATAAAAGGTCATATCTTTTTTTAGTTAACTTAGTAGTGTGATTTTTTCACAACTTCAAGAGATAGCAGACTTCAATAACTATATGGTTTAAATTTCAACTCTATACCTCGACGCATTCTTGAGATAAAGGGTCTTGACAGACAGACAACTTCCATTCAAAAAAAGTTATTTATTGTGACGTAACAACAAATTTACTATTTTCACTTTTTCAGATTTATTCCTATATCTGACCTTGCTTTGTGCTAAATTTCAGGATTCTGGGTCATCGAGAAACGTACCTATTGATTTTGATTCCTTGAGAGTGTCGACAACGTATTATTTTGCGACATAAACGGCCTTATCGTTTTTTTCCGTTAACTTAGAAGTTTGATTTTTTCACAGCTTCAAGGGATTGCAGACTTAAATATATGGTTTTAATTTCAACTCGATACCTCCACGCGTTCTCAAAATAAACGGTCTGGACAGACAGACAGACAGACAGACAACAAAGTGATCTTATAAGGATTCCGTTTTCGGTCCGGAACCCTAAAAAGAAAAAAAATGTGTTTTTGTTTGTAATAATTACTAAACTCAAAAACTGCTGGACTGATTTTAATTTTCTTTTTCCAATAGAATGCTATACTTTATGATTAATTGACACCATCACAGTAATAAAATAAAGGGGATAGTTTGAGTGTTTGTATATTGGTATGTTTATTACTTCTTCACACTCAAATGGCGGAACGGATTTCAATGAAACTTGATAGACTATATCCTGAAATAGCAACATAGGACAACTTTTTATAATTTTATATTATTACACGAGCGAAGCCGCTAGCAAAAGTTTTCGTACTATGAGTACTTACTGAGCGAAATGAGACATTCCGGAGATACAACAAAATGTAATTATTAGAATATGGTTTGGTAATGGTTTCATCTCAATAACATATCTAATATCTACCAGTATTGGTAGGTAGGTACTTGGAATAGGCATAGAGTACCCAGCCAGTAAGTCTGCAGGTAAAGGTAGAGAGGATCTTACAGAACAAATATTAATAAAAGATGTCTGCGCGACTGGAAAGATAATATACGAGTTGAAATAAAATCTGTCAGTGACCATTTATGGCGGAGTAGTGTTATTAAAATGTAGCGGGGCTGCGGGGCGACAGGTCCAGGGCGCGGCACGGCGCGGCGGCGACTCCGCGCCGGCTGCGACCACGACACGATCTGATTTATGTCCCGACCAGCAGTATTTTATTCGGCGGGCGCCTCAAGAAAACTATAAGTTTCCGTTCGGCAGGACCAGGGGAGTAGCCCAGTAAATATTGTCTCCGCTCACTGCATCAATACAGACAGATATCTATATTTATTACGCTACTTTGTAAGATAATTTAGTAATGGATTGGGATCATTACAGTTTTATTCTATAAATATGTTTGAGCTAAAAACAAGATTTATTGTTAGTGTTTGCAGTTTAGTGCGATTTATTTTATGCAAACTCGCAAACTATTATAAAAAATTATTTAGATAGCGAATTCTGTTACTAAGTTATAAGTATAATGCAGTTGACAATTTAATTAGTAATTACAAGACGTGCATGTTATCTAAGCACACTTAAATTGTACAATTTCAACCAAATAAGTTTCTCCCAAGTATTAATCAGGTACATTCACACCAATGCGTGTCAAATATGATAACGACTCCAAACGAAGCCAATTGGTCTGTCTGTCACTGCTCTCTGCAGAGGCTGGGCACACGACACTGACAGATCACCCCTTTACTACATACTTTTCACGTACATTCCTACACGATACATTACAATTTTATGTTCACAAGGCAATTTATTGGACGTTAATTGCATCAATAAAAAAATTTACTTTAGTTCAATTTAAACAATAAGTATTTTAAATATTAATTAATGAAAAATTAAAATTACTTAGAATTAATGAAAATACAATTAGTTAAAGCAATAGTAGATACATATTTAATTTTGTTAAAGGGAGCAAAATTTCGACACATTTAAAATCTTCACAGGAAATAAGTAGGTACCTAAATATGTACTGTTTAACAAAACCCTCTGTTTCTGTGCTAAATACTTTATACCCAAATAAATGACTCAATTAGATCTCGCTCGGCAAAGAGTTCGATAAGTCGTCCGGTTGTCAAACTGAGTTGATGAGTGATGTGCCTGCGCGACGCAGGGCCCCCCGGGCCCCGGCACACGATCAGTGCTAATGAGTCGTCAATGTCACCGGGCTCCGCCCCGTGAGCGGTGATCAACGTGACTCCTGGCTCTCACTGACGGAACATCCTTAATTCCTTTAATTTATCTAATTTTGCTTGTTTTCGCCCTTTTTGCATTTTGATGAAACGTTAAAAATTAGAAGTGGAGCTTAGCCTATGTGTGCCCATGTAAACTGAGCCTCATATCAGAAACCCAACCATTTTACAATGTTCGACACTATAGACGTTATCAGTGGCGGATATTTCATCATGCGAGCGTTTTCCGACAGAGTCTCAATGTCCAGCAGACTTCTGCAATCGATCACAACATTTCTAAATATAGTAGTAGAGTAGAACGATCCTATAGAAGCCAGTCGTCGTAGTACTCATTACCCGGTCATTGAATAAAGCTAAGTCCAATTACGTGATTGGATTAGCCACCGGCCGCGGCTCAACGCCTGTCACCTAACTCAAGTACTTAGTTAGCACACGTAACAATCAATTATCGAGCTATTGTGATGTCACAGCGCAGGGTTACGAGAAACTGCAGCAATTCTAACTTTTATAGAGCTTAATTCGATACTGTTTTAAGTAATTGTGTTTCTAATATACATGTCAATAGTATGAATTATTGTTGATGGTGTAACTTTTCGTCATAGAGTTGACTGCTGACATTCAGTAAATTTAAAATCTGTATTTTTGTGTAGAAATTAATGGTTGTAATTGTAACATCGATAAATTACACAAAACTAGCTTTTACCAGCCGGTTGATTAGCTAAGTTTGACTGGATTGTAAAATAGAAAATTACCCCAATGAAACATACTTCCGTAATCAAAAAGTACCTCATTTTGTATTCTAGGACATAGTCTACCTGTGTGCCACATTTCATCCAAATCCGTCCAGTCTTTGGAGGGTGAAGGAGTAACAAACATACACACACAAACACTAATACATACAAACTGTTGCATTTATAATATTAGTGTGAAATCCAGAAACGCATATTGGTGCACAACAAACTTTGTGCTGATACAAACTTATAGCTGTGATTTTAAACTTCGTGGCAATAAATGTACTTAGCCAAAGCCCTTAATGCGGACTTGTAAACAAACTAAAGCTATTTTATGTATTTTTTTAATGAGGACAGGTTTTTTGCTGCTTTAAATAAATATTTTGCATTAGGTAAGTTTTTAAATTGATAGCGCAGGAATTTGTATCCGTACTGATTTAACATAACATAACATAAATGTAAATTAGATTTTTATTTTTTATTAAATCTTTATGTTTTAAGGATTTTTATTTATTCAACTATTTATGTACACACAAAAATACAGAAAATGAAAAACATAATAGATATCAGTACAAAGGTCATACAAAGGGACTACTTATTTTCAAAGAAATTTCTTCCAACAGACCTACAAAAGGATAAATTAAAAGAAATATAAACAATAGTGTGTAGAAAGCATGAGAAGAGTACGTGCAATCTTAGTGAATATCAAAAAACACATAAATTAATTATAAATAAAAACCTATAAAGCTATAAAAACGTAATACTATAAATAGATATATTTATAATCGTCAGTGTCGAGAGGAAAGATAGTGAGTGGTCTTTTATATTAAATGTATACGCCATGCCAGGTAGCCCTATGTTTTCCACCCTAGTCTGCTGAATATATTTTAGAGAGTATTTAATAATTACAGTATTTACTTTTAATTATACACCATATTAAAAGTAAACACTTACCTGAGGTGAATGCCCTCGAAGCACACTTACCTAAATAAGAAATTCATATTTTGCAATAATCAACAGAAACATTTCTTGCAAATAAAACTGTCAACGTCAACATTTAACGGCTACTATAGGCAAAATGTTTATTAATTCTTTAAAATTGATTACTTATGGATATTTTTTAACTTTAAGGTCTCACGTTTATTGTTACCTATTTATAATACGCTAGCTTTTGCCAGCGGCTTAGCCTGCTTTTAATTAGAAATGTATCCCAAGGAAACATACTCCCGGGATAAAAGTAGTCTATGTGCTATTCCAGGATATCGCCTACCCGTGTACCAAGTTCCATCGAAATCCGTTCAGCTGTTCAAGCATGAAGAAGTAATAAAGTTACACACATGCTCACAATCTTCACCTTTATAATATTATTGTGGTTGCGATATTAAATTAAGTTATTTTTTACATAAATAATAAAAAAAAATGCCAAGTTCGAGTCGGAATCGCGCACAATAGGTTTCGTACCGTCTGTAGCAAAAACGACAAAAACCCTGTTTGTCCCACTTAAATATTTAATTTATTTCGTTTTTAGTATTGTTTGTTATAGCAACAATAAAAAATACATCATCTGTGGAATTTTCAACGATCTAGCTATCACGGTTCATGAGTTACAGTCCTATGGTGATAGACCTGGACACTAGCTGGACAGCAGAGTGATAGTGAAAGGGTCCAGTTTTTACTCTTTGTGTTTCCGTCCACAAAAATGAGTCAAGTATCCTTACCTTTGACTATTTGATATCACCATTCGATAACACTTTTTAACCGACTTCGAAAAGGAGGAGATTCTATGTTCGGCTGTATGTATTTTTTTTTTATGTATGTTCACCGATATCTTAGTCATTTGTGGACCGATTTTGAAAATTTTTGTTTTAATTGTAAAATTATACTCCCGAATTGGTCCTATAGAAATATTATTTTGATCTGATGATGAACTTCTAAGATATAGAACGGAACTCTTCAAAAAATCACAACGGAATTGTCAGAACAAGTAAAATTGCTTTGTTTATACATGTAGCCGGTGACTGACTGAAGGAAGAAGGGATACATAAAACTGATTTGATGATGAAGCTGGCAGGTAGGTAAGAATCGGAATTCTGTAATAAATCCGTGTATCCTAGCCGTGTTTGGTATTATTAGAATTGTCATGATGATTTGATGATGAAACCGAATGGCGGAAGGTATCTAAGTTTGGCTGAGGGGTACTACAACTAAAAAGTGTGAAATAAAAAACTTTTCACAAAAAAAAAATACAACCGAAATCAAAGTAAAAAAAAAACACAAAAATGTGCAAAATAACTTTAATTTCGGAAGTCAGTGTTAAATAACGAGGAGACCAAATTATAGAAACACTAACTTCCCAAATTAAAGTTATTTTGCACTTTTTGTTTTTTTTTTTGTAATTTTTGTTGCGATTTAATTGCCTCCCGTAGTTATAATAACCAGACTAGTCTTTCGCGAACTTAATAAAATTGAAGCCTGTATTCAGGACTTACAATTCTATACAAAACACCAGATATTTAGGCTATTAACAGACAATCAAATTACCTTTGAGTCGGTAACGTTAATGTGATCGTTACGCATAGTTTTGTCGACGCTGTTTCACGGAGGGTCATTAGGACCCAATTGTTTTGGCCCAATGAGCCCCGGCTACACCGCGCGGTAGGTGTGCCCTCCGCCCTAGGCCTGACCGCACGCTGATTGAACACTTGTTTCGCGATCATTTATCACTCCGCAATTCCGATTTGTTTAACCATTTCACTGAATATACTGTTTTCTGTAAAACGGGTATTGAAGAAATAAGTGATACAATTAGGGGATTGTTATAATGGTAGACAACAAAGGTTATTACTAAATGATTTTATAAACAGTTTATGCACTGTTTATCTGAAGTCATAAAAACACAATGGCAATTCCCGTCCTTGGGTGGAGCGGGAGATAGTGTCAGACTTTTACTGACTAAAAACCACCCCAACCCTTCGTTGCCTTTCATACCAGGGCCGAGCTTTCCTTTCTCTTGACCCCAGTAAGCTTCGACCCTGCTGGGTCCCTACGGTTTGCGTAGAACAGTACGCGTCGTCGACGACCTGGGCTTGGTTTGAACGGTTACCGGATGGCCTGACAGCCAGCTACCCATTGCTCGCCGTCCGCAAGCCCTCGCCTACGGTGGCTGGAAATCAGGATCGGAATCCCTGCGGCGGCTGGGGCGTGAGGGCCCTTGCATCACGCGTGCGACCTCCTTCTTTGCTAGCATTACTGCCTCGCAGAAGGTGACCGCCTGCAAATCCTCCTCGCTTCGGACCATTACCTGTACCGAGGCATCATGGCCTGTACCAAGGCGAAATCTAACGTTTCACTGCAGAATTAAGGGCAGGTATCTATAGTCCTATACATACGCACGTATTTGGCATTGAGACATATAAAACTGGACTTTAAATTTTAAAATAAATGAATACAAAAATCACGTGTAATCGAAGCGTATAATAGAGTAATTTATAACCAATTATCTCATTTATCCATAATTAATAACTTAGTTTCGAGTCCGAGCGTGTTTTCATACAAAACCGGTCCACAGATATTTATCGCAAAATACTCTATCACATTGTTGCTTCGTAGTGCTCCCGCCTTAACAAATAACTTCAAAGGCAGGCTGTGCTGGGGCGGCTGCTGCAGGTGCAGAAAATCTCAAACGGCGTAAATATAATAACCTTATCGGTAGTTACATGTTTGAGCCGTTTGGGGTTGAAACACTAGGGCCATGGGGTCCGAGCGCTCATCGAGTTGTTCGTGACATCAGTAAACAGCTAGTCGACTCTTCGCGTGACCAGAGGGCTGGGCTTTTCTTCGGTCAACGAATCAGCATTGCCATCCAACGTGGCAATGCTGCCAGCGTTCTGGGCACTTTTCCCATTGATATCGATGTGGATGAATTTTTTGATGCCCAATAAGTTCTTTTTCTACCCGTTTGTACATATTATTAATTTTTAATTTGTATATATATCTATTAAGTTTTATATCGAACTAGAAATCCGACTTCAAACGGTCATAAAAACCGGATTTCGGATATTTATCGCAAAAGACGCTGTTACATTGTCGCGCCTTTCTGCTCCCGCCTTTACAAATAACATCAAATGGTCAGCTGTTGATGGTGTGCTGTCATTTTATATCGGGAGCGTTGCCACTACTTGCCATTGAAAATGCTCTGACTCTGAATCTATAATGCATTTTATTAATTAATTTCGGATTTGGTCATAATTTCAAAATATTTTATTTAAATAGTAGTAGTAGGCCACGATTCTAATTGGTCGTATCGTATCCTATGTATAAGATCTAACAAGAAACCAAACCCTCACTATTTAAAAAAGTTTTTGTTTTTCAACAAATTAAAAAAATACAACACAAAGTAAAAAAACAATTAAAAAGTTATTGTTATCTTTTTTAAAATTAAAGTAAGTCTATTCTAATTAATCAATTAATTATTTTTTCAACAACATCAAGTATGTAGGGGCGCACTTCCGACGTCTGGCTCCCAAACTGAATCGGACTCGAGCAGCCCCCTCTCGGGCGGCTCCTGCCCAACCTCAGGGGACCAGACGCCTCCTGCCGGAAGCTCTACGGGGCCCCGGTGTGGGCGCCGACGTTGACACAGCAACCGAGGGCCCAGCTGAATGCGTGCCAGAGGGTCATGGCAATACGCATGGTGCGAGGGTACCGAACGATTTCCCGCGAGGCGGCAACTCTCCTTGCTGGCCAACCACCATGGGATCTGGAGGCAACAGTCCTTGCACACATGCACGATAAGCGCATAGAGATGCAACGCCGGGGCGAAATTCCGCTGCCGCGACAAGTCGAGGCTTGGCGGACAGAGCTCCGGCGGGATCTCATGGCGAAATGGCGTCAGCGACTATCGCAACCTCGTTCGGGGCGCGCCACAATCGAGGCGATAAGGCCCATCCTTGAGGAGTGGCTGGAAAGACCTCACGGCGTTCTAAACTTCCGCACGACGCAGGTTCTTACCGAACACGGCAAGTTCGCTAAGTTCCTGTTCCGGATTCGTGCGGAGGATTCGCCCGGGTGTCGCCACTGTACGGAACACCCGGAGGACACGGTGGAGCATACTGTTGAGGTGTGCCCCGCCTGGGCGGAGCATCGCTGTGTCCTCGTGGGGGCGATCGGCGGCAGCGATCTCTCTCGCCGGGCCTTGGTTCAGGCCATGGTCCGTAGTGAGGAGGGATGGCAGGCGGTCGCCTCCTTCTGCGAAGCAGTAATGCTAGCAAAGGAGGAGGCCGACCGCATCAGGCAGAGGCAACGGGGCGCTCGCCCCAGCCGCCGCCGGGATTCCGATCCCGATTTCCGGCCACCGTAGGCGCGGGCTTGCGGACGGCGTGCAATGGGTAGCACGCTGTCCGATCGTCCGGTAACCGACCGGACCGAGCCCAAGTCGTCGACGGCGCGTTCTGTTCCCGCGCGCCTCAAGGAGCGGTCAGCAAACCTTAGAGGCCCAGCCTGCTAGCTGCAGGCAGGCAGGGTCGAAGCCTGCTGGGCCCAAAGGCCGTTTTCTGAGAGGAAGGCTCAGCCCCGGCACTATAGGCAACGAAGGAACGGGGTAGGTTTTTAGTCAGTAAGAGTCTGACACTACTTCCCGCTCCGCCCAAGGGCGGGATTTGTCATTGGATGATTTTACCTACCATAAAAAAAGGGGCAGCTTACAGTTCACAGGTATTATTTACAACAATAATCTTACATAAATACATATAAAACCTTATTTTTAGTATAAGCGAAACCCCAAACACGGGTCTAGTATTTTTATGCAAAGAATCTATGCACACAAAATAACTTTATCATGAAAAATCACAAATGTTAAGCTTGCTATGTTACCTGGTTATCCACACAAATACTTGGTCATCGGGCCATCTGGGCCACTCAGAGGTTGTTTTGCTCGCGCACCCAGTTGTGCACTGGCTCCTAATGCCTAGTGCCAGTGGTGTTCAACTTGTGACCTTTTTTTAAAAATTTTTGGGAAAAAATATAACATGTTGTAGAAATGATTGAAATCGATTTCATATACTAAAAATAATGTTGTATACTGTATACGTATGTACCAATGTACTTGAAAGTTACTATTTCATTCCCATGGACCTACTATTCATTCCATAATGGGAACAGAGTCCGGTCACGAAGTCGAAACTAAAAATATTTATGTTTGTGGTGTACATAGCACACCGGATACGTATTGATAAAGCGCTCACGGTCCCTGTGTTACATTACATTGTAACACAGGTACCTACTTAGGAGTAGAGATTCCATTAGTGTCACTGTATTGTTTAGCATATTATGTTATGAAACCATCACCTTGAGCCCTTGCCACTTGATCGCGCCGACACCATATTGTTTTCGTGAACCTAACACCGGCCGGCCGGCGAGGTTATCCATACCGTGTGAGTGTGACGATCCTTGATTCACTTTGTTATGTTATACGTGATTTCTAAACAAAGAATACTTAATTATTTATTTATCATGTCTTAGAATTTTTTTTTAACTTTATTGCCACCCTTGAATTTATAGATTGCTGTAAGGATACCTCAAAAATAATGTATTATAAAAAAATTCAATTCAATAAATCTAAAAAAATCGTTTCATAGTGTTTGCTGTCAAACTGCTCGGAAACGGCTTCATCGATTTGTATGATATTTTTGTGCATGTTTTGATATATCTGAGAAGAGGTCGTTGGCTATTTTTCAAACTTATCCTCCTACCCTCACCCCTTACTTTTTTATTTTTTTGATCGATTATAAGACAGAACAACGTTTACTAGGCCAAATCTCTAATCAATCATCATCATCATTTCAGCCCAAAGACGTCCACTGTTGGACATAGGCCTCCCCCAAATGTCGCCACAATTAACGGTCCTGTGCGTCTAGCATCGCTCGAATTCCCGGAGCCTTTACCAGGTCATCGGTGCACCTTGTAGGAGGCCTTCAATCGCTGCGTCTTCCGGTACGCGGCCGCCACTTCAGAAACTTTCGGCTCCAACGGCCATCGGTTTTAAGTAAGCGACCCGACCAGGTTTCAGAACCATTTGTCATCACTGGCAACACGCATTGGCCATAGACTTTCGTCTTGAGACACTGTGGTATGTTGGATGAGAAGATACTGATAAAGTATAATAATAATACTGCGCAGCTTCCCAAACGCTGCCCAGCCGAGTCGGATTTGACGTTTGCCTTTTTCTCGAAATAAGATCTACCCAACTGGAGTGTCTGTCCGAGGTAAACGTAATCGTCCACAACTTCGAGTGTAGAGTCTCCGATCTTGATAGGAGTAGGTGCTACATAGCTTGTTTGGTCGATTCTAATCAATCACGTTTGACAAAAAAATTCTAAGGCTTTAATAGAATATAAATAAAGAATAGAAAGACTTGACAGTTGTAATTTTTACCCAACTGAGTCTGAAAGACTTTTTTTTGGGTATTTTTATAAAACGTAAGTAATAATGAACGTACCCAAAATAGAGTAGTAATAAACTCCGAGCGTGGGACAACGTTTTGTAAACGAAAAAAAAGTAACTATGACTACTGCTACGTTTAACCTTAGCACCGCCTCATCCTCGAGGAGGTGATGAGCAGTAGCGACCTCTCGCGCCAAGCCCTGTTTCTGGCCATGGTCCGGAATGACGAGGAATGGGATGCGGTCGTCTCCTTCTGCGAAACAGTAATGCTGCGAGTGTTCCACGTGCGCCTCAAAATGATGTCAACAAAAATGTAGGTAAGGCTGATGACCACTAGGGCCACGGGGAATATATGAGAGGAAAGTCGTGGAACGCAAAGGGCTACTGAAAGACATAGGTGTGGTTTTTGTCAGTGAAAATCTAACACGCCCTCTCACTTGATTTTAGTGAGTGGTTCAAAGTTAGAGTCACACTTAGGCCACATGCGCAGAGTTTAGTCGATTCAAGAAATAGTCTAGTAAAACTGAGAGTGCTTATAGAGTTAACTTAGGGTGTAATGTACATTAATAATAATAATAATAATATCACACATACTATCACACAAAGTCGTCTAGTCCCAAGCTAAGCAGAGCTTGTGTTATGGGTACTAGACAACTGATAGACATACTTATATATTACTAAATACATACATATTATAGATAAATTACACCCAGACACAGAACAAATGATCGTGCTCATCACACAAACATTTGTCCTGGGTGGGAATCGAACCCACGACCTCCGGCATAGCAGTCAGGGCTACTAACCACTAGACCAACAGGCCAGTCAAACATTCACAGGTTAGGTAAAGTACTTTTATTGGGTTTGCTAGCCCTTAGATTCTGTTTTGGTGCTCAGTAAGTAGCGAATTACCTATTCTACTAGCCTATACATACCATACGTAGGTAAGCATGATGTTACGTACATAAAAAGTTTCGAGGATACATCTAAATGTTAGCTCAATATTTCGCCACTTCGCCGAAGGTGGTCGCGGTCGAGTCCCGAGGGAAGGACATAATCTGCAATACAGCTCGAAATCTGCACCATCATTAATCTGATACGCATTTGCAATTGATATAAAAGTGTAACAATACGTGGTTACAATAAATAAATAACGAAGTCGTACGTCAATCGGTGGTGGCTGCGACTGTTGCCACAGTTACGCAACGCGACGAGGCCACGCTTCCGGACTGTGGGACGAAGAAACTGTCACGTCAGGCGAAACACAAGCGAGCAGCACTGGGCACACGTTGGTAGACACACTTACAAGCAGGCTACACGTGCCGTGTGGCGTGCTACCTATTGTTTAGATTACGAAATTATTATTTTTTTTTTACATTGACCTCCTGTTTTAGAGAAAACTGAATAAAAACTTCTGTAATCGCTTGCTCGGTATACTGGTTGGATTTTGGTATTTAACAAAATACAGCGTGAAAGACCATAAGTCGACTAGTTACACACAGATGTGTTACCGCACTATACAATAAAGCTGAACATCAAAAGCTAACTTGTACTTTAGAGTTTATATACATACGTATACACATACGTGTTGGTTCTCCAATATCTTTCGTATTCTTTCAGACCAACCAAAAAACTGCATTTCACAAATAACTAAGCAGTATACGAAAAAAAATAACATCCTTTATAACAGTGTCTTCTTTATCATTACAATTAATATTTCCTACCTAGATGGTACGACTTTTGAACGTGGAAAGATGTAATTTCTTATCTAATAAAATAATAAAGTATTATGTTAGTTTCGAAACATAGTCACGGTTCTCGGTATAGATTTTCAGGTAGTACCGCGAACAGCGAACAGGATGTCGCCTGCAATTTGATCTGGTCGTGCCGGTCATTGTGTAAACACGCTACATTGTTTCACATACATATAATTTACAGAACATATTACAATAATTAATCAGAACCTTTTAATACCAGTCCATTTTGCAATGATATCCAGGATTTTTTCAAAATCAGGACTTCCCGTAGCAATTGCTACGGAAGTGCTACGCCTTGCTACGCCGTCTATATTTCAAACTATCCGCGCTTTATTTTAGGTTACTTTCCTTTACCTATAGCACTTACTTTTTGACACTTCTATGCAATTGACGTCCATAAATAAAATTTATTTTTTAAACATTTATTATTTACTGTGATAAACACAATTAAATGAAAGCCCTACTCAGCAATGTCATCTATTGTGGGAACGTTCGAAAGAGGAACGTAAATAGCAACTGCAGGAACACAGGTAGGTCTTAATCAGTAAAAGTCTGACACTCCCTTTCGCTTCACCCAGAGCAGGAGAAATGGAGTGTCGCCTCAGAGCTGCCGATCAGTCCCGATTTATCCCAGATGGTGTAAGACTCGGCACAGTAATTGTTACCAACGATCATGTTTTTGCATACTTACTGACATTTGTACACATTCGAAGCCTTAACTAGTTATCCACGTGGACACCATATTTACTTTTTAAATTAAACGAGAAAAATCGATTCACATTTCTTTATTCAGTTTTGGTTTTGTTCCCTATCAAAATTATTGCTAACATTGTCGGTATTAAATAACACGAAACAATGGCGTCAAATCGATTAACAGTCTTTTGTTTGACAAGGTAACTCCTTGAAATCACTCAATTTCTAAAACACTTCATTCGTATCTCCTGCAGAGATGCCAGTGATTGTACTCGAATTGTTATCTGAACAGCTGTGAACATATTTGCATAGATCAAGAGCTTCAGGCATCTACTCTCACACAGCAAGTCTGTTAGTAAACTCCTTATACGACAACTGAAGTACGAATACATGTATAATACGTGTTTACAGGAATTTGAAAGAGAAGTAACGGGGGCTCTCACAACTACCACCAACAATTTGGTGTAAGAGGGTACCTATGTGTGTGTGGGTAAAAAGCTTCAAATTTACTCAGTCATACGTCTGTACGTCAAGTAATGTACATAGAAATAGTCAGCAGGTGTGCGCCGGGCGCGGTCTGCCGGTTCGTTTGACGACAATCGTGTTTGCGGCGGATCCCTGCGGCGCCGACGGCGCGGCGGTGTGAGCTCATCACGCGCCCGACAGTACCCAGCACGGAAGGTGGAGACAGAGCTTGTATTTATTTAGTAGTGAAAGAAGCAGTCACAAAAAAGTTAAATTACTAAAACGATATATAGTTCATATCTAGATAAAATCAACAACACAAACTAACAACCCGCCTCGGTTTCGTGTGGATGCAAATAATTATAACCATAAACCTTCCTCGTTAATTGCTCTTTCAATCAGCAAACATCGCATCACACTCAGTTGTTTGTTTTACGAGGATTTAGCGGATAAAGAAAAAGACAGACGCAGTTATCTGCTTAGTCTAAGGACAATGGTCTACCTTCCCTCTTCACCACACCTTCCCTCGTCACCTAACGTATGAGGAGCTGTTGCGTCAGTGATTCAGCCAAGTTCGTTTAAATTTATTAAACAACTTTTGCTTTTGCCATCAATATGCTTATGCTGAGAAGAAAATCTCATTCAGATGTAGCTTAATACTCGATTTAGAAATAGAGGAAAATCGCTTACCTCATCAAAGTTCCTTCCACACTATTTGACATGATGGAAGGCAGTGTCTTTGATGCGGCTCCCGCGACGCGTTAAACAGGACTCGAAAGAGTGCAGGGCTCCGCCGCACGCCGCTGAAGGGCGGCTTAATTCAGTTAAATCATGCTTAAATCACGTACGGACTCAAAAGAGCTTCACTTGCGGCTTTGTCGCCACACCTCGCATATTTAATACCTTCTCTTGACACTTTAATGTAACGTGTCAGCTGTTATGATAGTAAATTTTTAAGCTTTTAGTACCTACATGTTTTTGTTAATTTTTCTTTACAATATATATATTTGCAAACATTAATTTCAGCACATGAAATAACAAAACCAACTTTTAAGTTCTAAAACAAGTTGGAATCTTCAAAAAACGTCCTTTTTTAGTAAAAAGACAATCTTTACAAATATAGAAGTCACAACAATACACTCCCATAGTACCGACGACTTTATTATAAAAGGAATTGAAAGGACGAGGGCATGATCCAAAAATCCCACAAATAAAATTCCAATTACATAGAAATGAAATGACATATTCGGTTTGCACAAATCCTTAAAACGTCATCCAGATATCCATTACATGTCTATTAAATCTTACGACATATATTTGTGGGGCTCAGTCAGCAGACTTCCCCTCGCAAACACGACGGCGAATACGAGCTCGGCCGACCGAAGTAAACGAATATAAAACACATGCGGGAAGACGAATGCAAAATGTACTCGTCAAGATTTTGCATAAGTAAACATAAGCATCACCCTTTTCGCGGTTACGGTATCGCGGGTCGGACCGGCACTTGTCAAATATTTGTGATCAGCTCGGATATCTGTGTAGCATAATGTCAGCGAACAATAAACTTCTTATGTTGATGTACAAAAACAATTATTGATGACCAAACTAACCATAGCAAAGAAGTTTATTGTGTTTTTGAGGCACTGATTTTGCGTAAACAGATTCCTACGTTCTTCTTAAAATCTCGAAATGAAATCCCACTGGCAGCTGCAGTGCAAAAGCCACCTGGCTCCTGTTCAAGGAAACTAGAGTGTTATCAGAATAAAAATACAGATGAAAAGAACCTGTGGCTATCAAATTACTTTCAAACATCCGGTTCATTGGCTCCTATCATCATATTGACACAATTACTTGCACGCTCGAGCTTAGACAAGTGAAAGTCCGCTGAGTCTGCAGTCTCCTACTTATTTACGTCTAGCAGGTCATTTCCATGAACCCATTGAGTTGATAAGATTATAGTATTAGCGAATAAGTAGCTCGGAGCCGATATCTAACTATAGATTTGTAAACAAAGACTTTGCTGGATAGGCACAAAGCTTGTCCGCAAATGTGCTTTAGCGTTTTTCATCGAACAGCTTATACGTTTTATTCCTGCGATTGCAACAATTGAAGGTATGTATTGTATATCATTAATTCTAAATTAACCGATACCTCACGTGTGTCACAACTAGATATAACTGTGATTATGTCAACAACACCACGTGGAGTTCAACCAACGAAAACCTGACCTACAAAGCTAATTTGAAGGACATCGAGAAAAGGAGAGTGACCTGACGTAGCAGCATCTAAAGTGATGAGTCGCGCGTGTCCGGCGGAGCGGCGGCGGCGCGGCTGGCAGCTCAAGTAACGACCTATCGATTGGCAATAGTGCCTAGTTAGCGATCCGCGCCCGCCCGCCGCGCCCCTCCCCACACACTTCATCTAGATCTCTCTATGTTCAATACACTGGCTTTTCTAATTTATTCATGAAGAACCGTCTTTATTTGAGACTATAAGAATAGAAATGAATGTGGATGGCTTCGATTGTCCGTTACAAAAACCTTTGTCTAGATGTTTGCAAAGGACTCGCTACATTGTACGAGTACTGAAAAATCAATGGGAATTTCATCATACCCATTTAAAACCTTATATCCAAATACCTACTAGATATTTTAGTTATTCGGCTTTGCACATTATGTAGTACGCGGTAGCAGGTCATATGTCGAGGTGACGACCCTGCTGCGACGGCTCCGCTTCGTCAGGCGTCGTCAGCACGCGTCAGCTCTCGTCAGCAACTGGGTGTGTTCACCCGTACAGCTGTTCTATACTTTGTTATTCGATTTAGAAAGCTTGTCTGCCGCATGAAAAACTACAGTAATTTATTGTAAACACAAATGACCTCGGTTTCAATTTTTTGTGTTCTTATTTGGCTTTACAGAATAATTTTAATATTTATCTTAGGATGCCATTTACCACTGTCTGAATCTTGTAATTAGTCCATTATTCCCCACGCTGGTCAAAGGCCTCCTTTTCCATTTTCCATACCATCAGTGCATCCGTCTGTCCTCTACCAATGCGAGTCAGTCCTTTTAGTAAGAATTAAGTTCATCCCTATACCTGGACTTGATCTGCTGCGATGTGGCCTAGCGGTTAATGCAACTCAATAAGTGGTTTAGCCCACAGCACTTCTGACATGCAACAGACATGTCCAGCTCGATCCCACTTAAGAATACCAGCTTTCTGGGTTACATTTATGAACTTTGCTTAACGCGCAGTATTGTGTTCCCTACACTGTCCAAAATTCGAACCTCGATGGCTCGCTGGTAAACCTCGAGCTTAAACTTTTTTCTTATTATTTATAAAAACCAGTGGTTGACTGCGATCTCACCTGATGGTAAGCAGTGATTCAATCGTTGATGGAGAGGCTCACTAGTTTATTAGAGCCTATTCACTCTAGCCTTGAAGACACCTAAATTATAATTGGACGGGAAAACCGCAGCAGGCAAACTGTTCCAGTCATTCAATCAATATACGCGATATAAACGACGAGGCGAAACGCTTAGTCCGAACCATAGAAGCTTCAACAACGTAAGGGTGGTAACCTCAGCTGAAGTGTGAAATACCAGTAAGTTTTGTGCACATGGCTATAAGAAGAATGCACTCATGACACTACATTCTTCTGTTCTGTGCTCATGACCATAATTCTCCGTCTGATACACAGCGAGAGTATATTTTTTATAATCATATTTCTGTAAAAAAGCTACTCTAGCTTTTACTCGTAGCGCTATCGTTGAAACTGATTTAGTAAAGGCAAAATAAATCACATTTTGTGTATTATTTCATAATTACTTCATTGGGCATTTTTGTTTAGGTGGGAAATGCATCCAATTACATCTCCCGCCCTTGGGTGGAGCGGAAGATTGTGTCAGACATTTACTGACTAAAAACCCACTCCTTTTCCTTCGTTTCAGGGCCTTGTCCCTTGAGGCCCTGAAACCCCAATAGGCTTCGATCCTGCTGGGTCTCTACGGTTTGCTGGCATTATTTGAGGCGTACGCGCCGTCGACGACTTGGGCCCGGTCTGAACGGTTACCGGACGGTCAGACGGCGAACTACCCATTGCACGCCGTCCGCTAGCCCACGCCTTCGGTGGCCGGAAATCGGGATCGGAATCTCTGCGGCGACTGGGGTTGAGGGCCGTTGACTCACGCGTGCGGCCTTCTCCTTTGCTAACATTTCTGCTTCGCAGAAGGAGGGGACCGCCTGCCAATCCTCTTCGCTTCGGCCTGTACCAATGCCCGGCGGTAGAGATCACTGCCGCCGATCGCCTCCACGAGGACACGGCGCCGGCGGTGCTCTGCCTATGCGGGGCACACCTCTACCGTGTACTCCACCGTGTCCTCCGGCCGGTCCAAACAGTGGTGATACGTGGGCGTCACTTTCGCACGAATCCATGCCAATCATGCTCGGTGAAAACCTACGTCATGTGGAAGGTGAGTACGCCGTCAGGGCTTTCCAGCCACTCCTCAAAGAGGAGACTTAGCGCCATAATTATGGTGTGCCCAGCACTGGGTTGCGACAGTCGCTGTAAAACATTTCCCCATGAGATCCTGCCGCAGCTCTGTCTACTAAGCCGCGACTTATCACTACGAATTGCAGCACGAAGAATTGCCAAACTTAAGTGGCAGTGGGCAGGGCACATTGCTCGCAGAACGGATGGCCGTTGGGGCCGGAAGGTTCTGGAATGGCGACCGCGTACCGGAAGACGCAGTGTTGGAAGGCCTCCTACAAGGTGGACAGATGACCTGGTAAGAGTTGCGGGAATCCGATGGATGCGAGATGCACAGGACCGTTCATTGTGGCAACACTTAGGGGAGGGGATATGATGATGATGATGATGACAAGTTAAAAAATTAAACCCACAATATAATTTACTTAAACACAATTACAAATTCCCACTATACCAAATACCTATCTATTCTTATTAATAACAATGAACGACAGACAACGAGCAAGAACAAATACCACCAATGCCAACGAGAGACCAACCGAACAATTCGACAATTGAATAGCTCATACCCGTCCCGACCCCATCAACTCAAGAAAAATCTTAACAACGCGAAGTAGCCTAAAGTACAGCGCCATTTGTCGGAAAATTAGGTTACTAATTTATACAAACTAGACGGGTTATGTATGTTGGGTTTTCGGTGGTAATTTTGGATTGCGTGAACCGATTTGAATAATTCTTTTTTATTTGAAAAAAGATACGTTCAGGATAATAAAATATGTAAACTAAGTTAAAAAATGCTTGCATATACGGTCAGATTACAAACTTAGTAACAATATATCACACGTTACGGTTGAAATGAAAAAAAATAATTACTTGATACTTTACGTGTAGGTGGGTACCCCAATAAAACATTTTTTTCCACTTTTTATTTTTAATATACATATTGGTATCAAATTTTAGCTTTCTAGTGCTAACGGTCACTGAGATTATCAACGGGCGGACGGACAGACAAACAGACAGACTTGGCGAAACTATAGGGCGTCTCAGTAAGAGTGCACTTTTTAAAATTGGAATTATTTTTTTTCATGCAAGTGGCAACTCTGAAATTTGACAGCTGTCTGTGTATTAGCTGGCCTCTGTTTATTCTGATTATTAAAAATGGAGATGTACCCTAGCCAATCATCAACTACACGTATGAACAAATCAATTTTACTTATTACGACAGTTCTACTACTATATTTGACGTTTTTAAAAATCGCAGCATATGTTGAGTTAGGCGCCTTTTAGACCTTGCACAGATTTTAATGTTATTTTTGTCTATTTTTTTTATTTTACTGTATGTGTGAGGTATGAATAAACGTTTTTCTTTCTTTCTTCCTTCCTTTGTAATCCTATGAGGAGTTCCGTTCCATATCGTTTTTTACCAAATGTTTAAAAAAAATCACAGGACCAATTCAGGAATGTACCCTTTTTTCATCGATATATATGTACTACGCATTAGATTAGGCGTGCCGTACAATCACTTTGCTTGACTTAAGTGTACTGCAGGCCATACATCTCTTTACATTGATGACTTGATGACATTAGTGCAGTTTTGCAGTATTTAAGCGCTGTAAGTTTTAAAAGATTTGTTAAACGTCATAATGCCAATTAGCTCTGCAGCGAACTTTTGTTTTAACGTTTCAGTATTTTGGCAACTAATTTCCATGAACGAGCTTGTCTATTACTTAGAATATAAGTCGATGCCTTTTTTTAACAAAAACTGAATTATCAAAATCGGTCCACATTAAACAAAATATCGCTGACCATGATGCATACAAAAAATACTGACATAAAACCTCATTTTTAAAGTTAAAAATGGATTAATACTTTACAACATGTTTAAAACCTTCTCAATTAAATGAAATAAGTATTCCTGGCCATTTTTGGTGAAACAATTATAAAAAGCCATTAAATATTTTTTCTTTTTTTATATTTTTTTATCGACAAATGGATTTTCTTTAATTTTTTCTACCATTTCAGCCAGACTTTAATTTCGAAAAAAATTATTAATTATAATAATGTATTATGTACATGTTTGATCGAAGTGTATTATGCAGGACATAAAAATTACACTATTTATTGAATAATATAAAAAGACGAAAAATATTCTCCCACATTTTCAGCATTTGATAGGAACCTCCTTTTTGTTTTTTTTTTTTTTTATTGATTTAAAACTCGTTTATCTTAATTCCACTAAAAGATTCCTAGGATTTTTTGTTACACCCTGTCTTTACAGCTGTGAAAACTTATCAGCAAAGTCCTTGAATAATGATGACTTAATTATATTTTTGTTATACTGACACCTAGAACGTTTTATTTCTTCTTTACTAATAATTTATAACGAAATCACAAAACATCTTCGAATCTGAACAGCAGGCATCAGTAGATACCGAAGAAGCCGGTCGACCTAGTGCGGGAGTATCGACCGCGGGCGACCCTGCCGCAGAGTGCTGGCTCAGCTCCGCGTAAGCGTTCCTCTTTCCCCTACACTACCGCTTACTCGCACACTCCATCAGCGCTTTCACATACATTTCCCATAGTATTCTCCTACAGGTGTCTTTTTGGAAATATACAAACTTTTGTTTGTGAACGTTGAAAGATCGAAACATTTTTGTTCTATAATTTAATTTAAATTTTTTAATTAGAAGATTATCTTAGTAGTATTTTCAGGAGAATATGCACTAGATATAAAGCTCAGAAGACAGCATGAAGCTGATCAATTAAGACTGAGCATCTGTAGATCATGGCTAAACTTCCAGGGTATCTGAGCACCAAAGCCAAGAATTCTGACTTGTGTTATGTTTGTATTTGTACCTACAGGTAGAATTTTAAGGAAGGTATTTATCAAAAATAACTTCATATAAATGCATAGGTCCTCTTGAAAAAGACAATTATTTATTTATTCAAATGCCCTTGTACAACGTTGCAGAGGATGTCTAAGGCGTTGTATAAGTTTATGATACATTAAGTAAGTTTTGTCAGCTGAATTAGAGATTTACTGTACAAATTTATGGTTTGGCCCTAGATTATGTTTGAAAAATCTGGAAGAGTCACAAAACAGTTATCGATGATTGGGGCTATATGATAAAGAGAGGACGGTCTTGTTGAACTATGGTCAGTCTAAAATTAACATTAAAACTACCAAAATGATGATATTTAACTTAAGTTTGAAAACAGAAAGTATAGAGTGGTGACGTCACCTAGCAGCGACCTTGCCACTAGAAAAATGTGCCGCGTCGCCGCCGAGGACGCTGGCTCATCACTACGAGCGCTCGGCGGCGTCCGGACATCGCACCCGCTCCCTGCTACTACGCACGGAGATCAGGCATCATCAGACGAAGCTTAATCTGTTGAAAAGTTTTTTTGTTTGGTTTGTACGAGATTTTAGGAGTGATATCTGACATTTCTTGTATGAAAAAGCTTTCAAAATGTTGGTTTTAAGACTGCTGACGTCACTGGTAGCAACGACCTACTAATTTCTTGCTACTAGAAAAATATGCAGCGTGGCCGCCGAAGAGGCTGGCTCATCACTACGAGCACTTCTCACTTCTTTTGGAAAAGCTGTCAAAATGGTGATTTTAAGAGCGATGACGTCACTGCTAGCAACGACCTTACCACCAGAAAAATGTGCAGTGTAGCCACCGATGACGCTAGCTCATCACTACGAGCGCTTCTCGCTTCTTTTAGAAAAGCTGCCAAAATGTTGATTTTAAGAGTGGTGACATCACTACTAGCAACGACCCTACCACCAGAAAAATGTGCAGCGTAGCTGCCAAAGACGTTGGTTCATCACTGAGAGCGATCGACGGCGTCCGAACAACGCACCCGCTCCTTGCTGCTACATAGGCGGATCAGACATATTCAGCCGAAGATAGGTCTGATGAGAAGTTAAATGGCTTTGTTTTTGGTAAACTCGAGATTTGGGTCGGGACGTTTGACGAATTTTGTATATATGTCCGTCGTACCTATTTAAGAGGATGAAGATGAGGAGTTGAGTGTGTAAAACATGAGAATCTCAATCTGCCAATGGATTTCTCAGAAGAAAGAGCGATATACAACATTATTTTTAGTAAATGCAAAACCTGAATATATATAATGTAGTTTGGTCAGACTGAATATATGTAGTTTGTTCAGAATCAGTAACTGAATCAATTCCAATCATTTCTACACCATGTTATAATTTTTCTCAAAAATATTTAAAGAAGGTCACAAGTTGGACAACACAGGTCACCGCATGTCATTGAGGGCATAAGGCGCCAGCGCACTGCTGGATGCGGGAGAAAAATAACCATTAAGGAATCAACATTCAGTCCCGGATGGCCCGGTGACCACGCGTTTGTGTGAACAACCAGGTAACATAACAAGCTTTATAACTTTGTGATTTTTCATAATACAGTTATGAAATTTTATACATAGATTCTTTACATAATAATACTAGACACATGTATCGAGTTTCGCATAAACTAAAAATAATTTTAAGATTGTATAAAGAATATATCGATGATAGCCACCGAACTTTTGGTGTTCTTCTGTTTGTTAGTTAATTTTTTTTACGAATTCCCTGGTTGGAAACCGGGTTGTAGTAGAAATAGAGAGCGTATCGCTCAAGAGGAAAACGAATAATAAGAAAAGTAACATTTTTTTCATAAAAAAACTGGGCAGGAGCGAGTCGGACTCGCACACTGAGGGCTCCGTACAAACTAACTCTTGTAAATAGTTCAATTCCTAAATCGAGTCTCGGAAGATTTTTGTAAATCGAAAAAAGTTTTTTTTTTGCGCAAATTTACAGTTTTCAGATTTATTTCTATACTTGTGCTTTAAGACCTTGCTTGATACCAAATTTCAAGATTCTAGTTCAACGGGAAGTACCCTATGAATTTTGATTCCCTTGTGAGCGTCGAAATATATGTTTTTTATGACATAAATGACCGTATATTTTTTTTTTCGTTAACTTAGTAGTTTGTTTTTTTTTCACAGCTTCAAGGGACTGCAGACCTATATGGTTGTAATTTCAATTCGATACCTCCACGCGTTCCCGAGATAACAGGTCATGACGAACAGACGTAATCCTATAAGGTTATCCTATATATTCCTATTTTTCCTTTTGAGATACGGTACCCTAAAAAGGTTGCAGATAGGGACGAAAATGCTAAAACTAATGCAATAGCATCATTTGAATGTTTTTTTTACTACTTAATATTTTCCGTAGGATAAACGGGTATCGGTACCGAGAGTTTCGTAAAAACTATAACGAATGACGACTTTTAGTGGGACTAAGTTTCAGCTAACTGAGCTAGAAGTAAAGAAAAAATACAAGATTTTTCGCCACACAGTTAACACATAATAAATAAATAATTATGTAGAGTGTAAGTAACTGTAATCAGCAACTTAAACAATAATTAGAATGACTTCAGTTATAAAAAACTAGCTGACTCAGCAAACTTTGTACTCATATAAAAATTATATAAGGAAAAAAGGGGGTGGGGGAAGAAGATAAATAATAGTCTACGACTTCTACTCCTACCAAATAATTATACCTCCACAAAATATCAAAAAAAAAAAAAAAAAACTTAAACAATAATTAGAATGACTTCAGGTATATAAAAACTATATGACTCAGCAAACTTTGTACTCATATAAAAATTATAAAAGGAAAAAAAGGGGTGGGGGGAAGAAGATAAATAATAGTCTACGACTTCTACTCCTACCAAATACCTCCACAAAATATCATAAAAATCGGTAAAGCGTTTTCGAAGGAGTTTTGTTACAAGCACATATATTAGAATAAATGGGCCAGCACACATTCCGATAACAGCCAAAATCATTGTCTCCAAGTTTTTCTGATTTTATAACAATTTACAGAATGTGGTTCTTATATTTTGCACATTCAACTCCATCCAGCGTCCGTCTTACAATAGCTTCAGGTGATAGTATACATATAGATAATGTATCACCTGCTGTTTGGTTACTAGACCTCAATATGTAAGAGATTACAGTTAAGAGTTTAAAGTTACAAATAAGAGTTATGAGTTAGAATATGAACATTTTGGAGTTATTTTAAAAACAGAACGTCGACTTGTTAACCGACTTCTTTTGAAATGAAGATCTTTCACCTTTTACAACTTGACAAACTCAATGTGGGTTTCATGAATATTAAAAACAACAATATATTTATTGAATAATTTTATTTATATACCTTTATGAATTAAAACCTGAAACTAAAGGTAAAGATACAATATTGTATTCTACCCGAATTTGGTATTATAAACCTGTAACTTAGGTTTCTCATAGTTTTTGTTGTTTTTGCATAAACATCCATAATTTGCTTCAATAACACGATTCTGCTTAACTAGAACCAGAATTCCATAAAATTTCAGTAAGGGAACAAACTAGATAATATTATACTTTCTACGTACAGCTATGTTATAATCCATAAGTATATGGTATTTATTGAACGGCAGACCAAATAAATAGCAGTCACCAAAAAGCCTTGGTCAGAACTGCAGTCCAATGGCATCGTAGAAATAATTGTCCCATATATTATTATGATGTACGCCTACCAAATGGGCCATTACAATGGCCGGGCCGCAGTAACAATGCCCATAATTCTCCTCGACTTCATTAACAGGCCTCCATTTGCATGACAGTCTCTACTTACGTACCGCTATAGTCCGTAATAAGCGACCGATGGTACGAGAGAGCGGAGGTGGTTGTACCCTCAAAACATACTACTACAAGTCCATAGATACACCGACCTTCTCATCCACACAAATCTTTTCCATTGAAATCTGAGCCTTATGTCTAAGAAATAGGCAAAGCTGGGATGTTGAGCAGATGAAAATGCATTGTGGTTGAGTCCGTGCCGGGTAGGCGGCGCGCAGGCTGTCTCGCTCTGGCGGGGCGTGCCTCCACTGGCCACGCCCCTCGCGTCCCTCTACGCTGTCTCGTAGCCCGTAGGCCCCGTAGCTCTGCTACGAGATATGGACCGACTATGTTGACTTCAGACGTCGCTTGATAAATGTACTACTAAAATAATGGATTCATGCCTAAGCTAAGTATGTACATAATTGCATATTATGTGGAAATATTATATTTAACATGATTTTTGAGAAAGTACAGTGATTAGTACCTAAGTATAATTCATGATTATAAAGTGCGTTACTACCTAGATTCTTTTGTTTAGATAGTTCGGTCAAGGCAAGAGTAATAATGAAAAGGCATAATATAGGTAACTTGAATAATGTTAGTGGAACCGCCGAGAAGTATCGTGCAATAAGGACTTAGATACACTGACTTTATTGGTGTTGTCTCTCAAAAAGACAAAGAGACGCTCGGATTGAACATATTGATCGTGATCGAAATAAGGACAGTAACATACATATGTGTGACTTGTAGCAGGTAGCATGCTAAAGATCATTTCTACCCTCATGGGAAAAAAGTGAAATATACATCAGTATATTTACTTATCACTACAATTAGGTATATACTTACTAGGTACTAAGGTATATTATCTACCACACCTCCGCGGCCCACTGGTTTGACTGAACTAGTGGAAAGAACCTTACGACTGAGACCAGACTGGGACAATACTAATGACTTAACTGTCAAATAAAATTAGAATCTGTTCACTATTCAAAGAATTAGGTCAGGAACTTTCTCATTGCAAAATTGCTTTGGTTTTTTGATATATTCCACAAACATCTTCTTCAAACATTGCAAATATTAGAATATCTCGTACCAAACAGTAGGCTACGGTCAGGAATGACTGAGGGAGCAGCTTTAAAGTCCTGGAAGGCCGTACAAACCTGGCGGGCAGTCGGATAGTAAAGGAGCTCAATAGCATCTCCCTGTGATTAGATATCTTCCTTTACTCTTTAATGGGATTACTATATTTGTGGAGATCGGTGAACAAATGGCGGTTTTGAGTATACTTTCACTATGTTTACACAGCTACAATCTAGGGTTCTTTAATTTAAGAGTGAATATGGTTATTTCTAGAGACGTGTGCTCTATCTTCGAACTACATCATCGTTTACCATCTGGAGATAGCGGTCACACATACGAGATGCGAGCTTATCGATAAATAATAATAATATCTCGACTTAGCACACGAAGTTGTCGACATGTGGAGTGTGGTCTCGGCTGTCTGTGTACGGATGTCGAGACCACCAATGGCCATATAACCAAAAGCTTCGACGACCATCTGTCGAAGCTGTTTTTACGTGGTTGGATCAAGGATTTGATACAGAAAGCAGTACTTCTCGATACGACTCGCATTGTGAGGAGGTTCCTGTCTCTGGAGCCCTAACCACTGTCAGCTTGGACCCTGCTCCTGACACCGGCGGACTACTGTATTTTTTTTAATGTTTTCTTTTTTAGTTTTTAAAAAATATTTAAAAATTTAAATAATATAACATGTGATTAATAAAAATAAAGAGACAATAATAATAATATGTAGGTATGTAACGTGCATGTATAAGTATAAATAGCAATACTAAATTCCATTGACTTCTTGTTGGGGATCTGTGTGTCACCAGTTTTTGAGACGCGGTTTATTACAAGCATTGTCAGTTTGCGTACCTGTTCCTACCTAAACAAATATATGTTTCTTTGACATTCCAAAACAAATAAGTGCTTACACATAAATCATAAACCATGCAAATATAACTGTCACTTTTAACTTCGAGTCCCTAATGGTGAATCTATATCACGAAGCACACACGGAGCCATTATTCGGTGCATTTTATGTTAGTTAATCTAATTCTATATTCTTAAACGGTAGGTACCGACTCATAGTTGCCCATGAGTGGTTTTTTTCTCCTGATGCGAGATGTACAAGATCGGCAACATATGGTGAAAATTGGGGGAGGTCTACGTTCAGCTGTCGACGTCTGAAACTGAGATGATGAAGATGAAGACATCCAAGCCTACGTAACTGCTTACTTTGCTTGTCTAGTTGTCAGTGGCCCTGACTGTTATGCCGAAGGTCGTAGGTTCGATTCCCTCCCAGGGATGTTTGTGAATGTTTATGATGAACAAGAGTAGCAAATGCTACGGGCCCCGCGCTTCTGGGGGCCCCCGTCCGACGTACAAAAACAGGTCCGGTTGTTTCTTGTATCATACCTACGATATTTAATCAATTCCGGAATATTCATAAAATAAAACGCATTCATTTTGCGTACAGCTAAGGAGTGGAATTCTCTGCCGGAGTCTGTTTTTCCAGATGGCTACAACCCGGGAATATTTAAGTCAAGAGTGAATAGGTTTCTTCTAGGTAAGCGCGCTCCATCGTTGACCACATCGTCGCTTTCCATCAGGTGAGATAGCGGTCAAGCGCGAACCTATCAATAATAAAAAAAAATGTAAGCAAGTACAATGGGGCTACCGTTACCTAAGGGTCCTGCGGCTTGTGAGAAAAATAAGTTGGGCCCTTTGGTAGAATTTGCTACAGGCCCCGCGCTGGCTTAATCCGGCACTGCCTACCATAGCACGTAGTCTAGACCAAAGGTTTTCGATTCGATTTCGTCGGCCTCATCATCGCTTACCATCAGGTGAGATAGTGGTCAAACGCGAGCCTATGAATAATAAAAAAAAAGGTTGACTGGAAGAGAATGCAGTGTTGCGTTAAATACCACTAATTAACATAAAATTATATTCTCTTCTCAACACATAAACTCGATTAATGACAATAGTACGTAAGTGTAAATAAAATTGTAATTTTGAAGGCGTAAACCTAAAGTGGGAAAATCATCCAATGATATCTCTCACCCTTCGGCATAGCGGGAGTAAACTTAAAATCAGTAAAGTTAAAAAGTCAGTAAAAATCTGACCATAGGGTCAGACTTTTACTGACTTAAAACCCCACTCCTGTGCCTTTTTTGCCTTCGTTCCAGGGTTCTACACTTTCACATTACCCATGGCAGGCTTCGACCCTGCTGGGCCCCTACGGTTTGGTGACATCTCCTTGAGAAGGTGTGAGCCTGGAATTCTGTCACACAAGTCTTGTACCCAGTATAGACTCCAGCTCTCACAAAGAATACGTACACTGTTACAAAATTTATTAGTTATTATCATCCTTTGTACCTTTATGAGAGAAACAAAAAGAAGATTATTATTATTATCTTAATACAACACAAAGAGGAAATAATGTCTTCTTTTAAACAGCTTTGCGACTCAACATTTCGCAACTATCGTACAAACAAACGGACATAATATCCGTCTAATTTATTGGTATGTGCTTCGTTATCAGAGAACACGACGCCTTCATTTCTAATAACACTTGAGCGTCAAGTTACTAACACCGCCGTGTGACGGTGTTGTACTATATGTACTTAGGTACTCAAGTACTCGCAACTTAGTTGTTATCGTGTCGGACAAGCGCCGGAACTCTTACAGACTGTAGGTATTTGTCTTGATCTAATTCTCGAAACTGATTTAAACATGACTCCAAAATAATATACAGTATAGAACGCGGCAAATAAATTGATCCATTTGCTACGGTTACGCGCAGCCCCCCATTTGGATTGAGACCCGAAAATCTGTTAAAATCCTAGTCACATAAGTTGACCCATCATAACGGTCGACCTTGGATGCACAGTAAGCTCTTATTAGTTTAAGACTAGACGACGTTGTGTGATAGTTGTGGAATATGGTTATATTAGACTAGCTGACCTGGCAAACTTCGGACAGCCTAAAAGTCGGATTTTTTTTTCGTTTCTTTCTCCATATTTTCTCACCGTTTAGCTTTTCGGCTGCGTGCGTCTAACCAAATCCGTTAAGCCGTTCTCGAGTTTTAGCAAGACTAACGAACAGCTATTCATTTTTATATACTAAGATTAATAAATGTGTTTCTTTATAAGTTAACTAATATATTGCAACATATTTTTGACAAAGAAAATTTTAATGAGCAGAAAATGATTGTGAGAATATATTTATTCAAACTTAAAAATGCTCTTGTGTAAAACGTGATTTTTTGATTATGTTAGTCTTGTTGCAAATGCGTTTTAAACTACCTAGGTAACTTTAGCACGCAGAGAATGCCACATAGTGTTAATATGTTCACCTCTTCTAGCATCGATGACCATGAAATGCTCTATAAAAATGTAACTAAATATTGCAATTATCACCGTGGGATGGATACTGTTTAAGTTAAGATTTAAGTTCCAGGGGACTTACCGTGACGTATGACAGGGTCAGTTGTGCAAGCGAGAAAGAGAGATAGAGTTATACAAGTTGTGGCCAGATCATAAAAATTGATCACTTTTTTTCGTTGGCTAAAAATCATCCAAAGACATCCCCCGCCCTTGGGCGGACCGGGAGATAGCGTCAGACTCTTATAACTGACTAAAAAACCCACCCCGTTCCTTCGTTACCTTTCATACTGGGACCGAGCCTTCTTTTCAAGATATGGCCAACTAAAATTGGCCAGATCGTGTAAACGTTAACATGTGATGATATGTCAATCCTCGTTTGGCCATATTATTGATGTAGGATTGCTATGGTAATAAAAGGTCTAAAGGAAGTAAACTAAACGAGGATTGAAATATTATTAAACTTTAACGTCTTAAAACGATATGGCCAGTGTTACTTAACCATATCATGAAAAGGTCAGATCACAGATCTGACCACGACATATCCAACTATTTCCATTCCTTTAACAGTTTACAGTTTACTTTACAGAATTCGATGTCAGTAATACTATATTTATAATATTACTGACATCGAATTCTCAGTTTAATTTATTATAATTTATTAGAATTCAATTTTTAATTAGTTTTAATGTAATTTAATGTATTATTTATATGACTACAACTTTCTTTTGACATAATTTATTGTATAAGTGCTGTGCATGCCTGTAAGTGACGAATTCATCATGATATTTTTTTGTTATTTGTAAATTACTTTTTTTTGTATTAATTAGTGAATGAGTCGTTGGTGTGTCAATTAAAAAAAAAAAAAAAGGATAGTTGAGTCGTCAAATGTCGTTAAGAGCTCGAGTGGTCTCAATAAACACTCTCACAAATAAAATTAATTTGTATTTAATTTTACCCGCCCTGAGAATCGAACCCGTTGTGGGTTCAACGCTCAGTGGTAGCCAACGAGGCTATCAATTAAAACAGATTCACACGAGTTAGATTAGAAACTGTAACAATGTTTCTTGTTTACGTTATGATCAACATTGGTTTACATAAGAGTGATTCAAAGTCCTCAATAAAATAGTGATAGCTTGTAATTTGTAATGGTTATTATGTATGTTTTGTATAACTAGTGTTATCTATCCCAAACTTCACAGAATATCGTTGTTTACTTTCATAAGGCACGTGGCCAAAAAGAGCCACAAATAATTGAAAATTTTACTTTTACGGGAAATTCTATACAAGTACACACATTACTACCTTGTTCATCTTACAAATGCTTATTTACTCTAAATTCTGGAGTAAAATCTAGAGGGAAACCGTGGTCTCAGAATGCAAAGGGCATCTGATGAAAACAAAAACAGCTTTTAGCCAGCATAAGTCTGACACACCCTCTTGCCGCCTAGTCTGGGCCACGTTATATGATGATTTCGCACCTCAAGAAAAAATAAACTATGAACTTTATCGTTACCTATAATACGTCATTAGGTGATCACCGTCTTAGAGAAAACTTTCCCAGTACTGGGAAAAGGCCTTCCTCAAATCCTTCGTGTTCTTTTGTCGAGCCACCTCGAACCAGCCCTTGCGGTAGGCGTCTAGGTCGTCTCGCCAACTCTATCCAGTTCGGCATCGGTTATCATTACATCCTAATAGATTTATAACTTACGTATTATTCATTAACAGATTATCCTTATGAAATTGTATTACATGACAAAGTATCCAAAATATGTACAGAATAATTAATTTAGCGACAGTGCCTACATAATACAATTTGCGTTATTATATTATGAATATAAACAATGCACACTTACCTACCGTGTCGACCTCAATTTCTTGCAACTCTTGAGCAATCGATGTCCGCGATGGATGGCGTCGCAAACTTTACCTGATGTTGCACAATTGCCACTAACAAGAGTCATTGGACTCAGACTTATTACGATTTAAGTTGAATCGACACAAAATATTTCACGTAACATTTAGGTGATTTTATCAAAATGCTTACAGTTACAAGTATTTTCATTAGGTTTTCAGAAGATACCAAGATATCGCTAAACTAACTATCCTATGGAATAAATGTGTAGTCCACTGAAATAGACTGTCATGGATTAATAATTCAAATAACTATCTAAAGACTGATTATGAGTGAATAAATTATTGATAAGCGTTAAACTCTACTTTAGCTGACTTTAGCCTAAAAATCACTCGTTCTTAATACCAAATACTTAATTCAGAAGCGGACCTATTAAGTAAGAACCTGATATTAACTATTATATTAAAATTATTATTATTAATTATACTACAGTAATTTTTTTGTTATAAAAATTTATCTTTGGATTCGAAATAGGTACCTACTAAAATTATTACACTGATTAATTACGTCTACTTCATCGGATATAGTTCAAGGCAACTTTTTAGCTCAGTTCCTGTGACATAAACAACGATAGCGAAGTCGGAATTAATGCTAATTCAAGGTGAATACTTAGACAAGCAAGATTCTATGTTACATCAACAACCTACTAGGTACACTGCAGCTATTCTGGACCTAAACCTTTCGGAAATACGGTTGTGATGTTATGTTATTTTCTACAAGCTTATCTACCAAAATAATCATGTAACTAAACAAACCTATATTTTATATCTTTCAATGAGTGCACTTAAACACTGATTTATAAAAGCGATAGAAAATGAGTACAAGAAAATCATTCAAATTATTCACTTTGCTGAGATTTTTCTTAAAGTATGTAGTTAATAAATAAGTGTTTTTGTGATCTATTTGTGTCTATAGAAAATAAAACTTCATAAAATTATATTAATAATAATATCGTATATTCGGAGCCAATATTCCTTCCTACTAGGTATAATTCAGTACCTAGATTGAGTATACATCTGTACCTGCATATTTTATTACATTCCATTGTTTTATTTATTAGGCATCTACTTAAATTAAATGAAGTTGCAAAAAAAAAATACTTCAACTCAAGCGGTATTGTGGAACTTCATTTATGAATATTTTTCAAAAGTTTAATTATTTATTTCAGGACTTTTGTTCTTTGCGACAACAATTAGAACCAAAATCTCGCTCATTGGTTTACTAAGTCACAAAAAGCACTTGAAAACCAGTGTGTACTGTGTTTGTGTTATTAGCAACATTTAAATGTTCTAGTAATTGAGAAAAATATGTCAAATTTAATGTGTATAGAATCATTATATAACTCCAATTAATATAATACGATACAATGATTGAGAAAGCGCCAACGTTTTTGCTCCTTTGCTTGGACTTACGGTTCTGTACAATATTTGATTCTCATTTGTTAATCATGATATTAGATGAATAAAAGAATATTTTCAGAAATATTTTATTAGGAAAACACAAATCCTCCTATAGTTAATATTCGTCATTTTTGTATCTATTTACAATTATTCGATTAATCAGTGTTCATGACTCATTTAACTTACATATATTTTAATTTTAATAATACATATAGATTAACGAAGCTATGCATATCTTACGACACAACCATTATATTTAACACGGTGCTTGCGAGCCGACCCCGACGCCGGGGTGACGGCTACATTGTTCCACCTTAATAAAAAGAAACTATAGAACTGGAACTGATGATAATTACATTTCAAACTTAACAAAAGCACGAGAGTCGGCCCTGTGAGCCCCCTGCGGTCCGGAGACCAGCGGCGGAGGTTCAGTAGCGCTGCCAGGCGCAGGACGAGGCGGCGGCGGAGGCGCCGGGCCGCGGCGCCGCGCCCTGCCGTCACAGCTCCGAGAAGAACTCGGGGGAGGAGTGCGGCGTGGGCGGCGCGTGCGGCACCGCGTGCTCGCGCGCTGCCAGCGCCAGGCGCTGCTTCAGCACGTCGCGCTCGTGCGTCACGCGCGCCACCTGCAGCTGCAGCACGTGCAGCTCGTCCTGCAGCGACCGGTTCGTCAACTCCAGCTCTTGCCTCTGTTGCAAGCGTTTACTGCGACAATTTTGCGCGTAGCCACGGTTTTTTAGTGTGCGTCTTTTCTGCTTCAGTCGTGTCACGTCTTCTCTGGGGAAGCCATGGAGCCGTTTGTTGAGTTCTCTCACGCTCAATGTCATAAGCAAGTCATCACTTATAAGATCATCGCCACAAGACGAAGGCTGATAGGATGGATGAGGTCCAGTTCGTGGGGACATCGCTGAGCAGGAGCTGGCCGGGCGCAGCGCGACCTGTTGCATGTGGTGATCCTGCTCGCGCCACTCGCGTCGATCCCAGTCTTCATAACTGCCGCAAGGTACTGTGCGCATATCGAGCGGCTCTCGCATGTGTGGTAGCCAAAGGACGTCGTCGACCAATGCCGCGCGGCAAGGACTCCGTCCCATAGGCGCTGGTGGGGTCTCCGGAGGCGTGCTGGGGTCCACAGCGATAGCCACGTGAGGCTGAGGGTAGGGACCCGCGTCGGGCCACGGTCGGGACGCGCGGGCACACGCAGGTGGAACTTCAACCATCTCTTGCCAGCCAGTGCGCAAGGGTTCGCGTTTCACAACATTGTGGTCCTCGAGGTGGTCGAGCTCAAAGTTTTGCACGTATTCGTCGGCGAGCTGGTCTTCCTCGCCATCGCGGTGCGGCTGCGGGGGCAGGGTCTGCATGGCGCTCGCCTGGGAGCAGTCGACGAGCGCGTGTTCCACCATGGGGCCGTGCGGGGCGCACGCCGGCCTGGAGCGGACTGCCGCCGCGGCACAGGGCGGCGCGAAACTCCGCCCTCCGACCCAATGACGTTTCGCGACGCGCGCATACTCATACAGCCTTTATTTTCACTGACATAAGTTCGCTAATACTAGGATAATATCATAACATAATATAATAATAACATGACATACATTACGAAATATACGTGTACTTCAGTAGGTTCTGTGTACTAGCGAATAGAATGGATATCACGTATGTACTCGTATATATGCAGATTTGCATACTATTTATTTATATGTTTTCTCTAAGTTATATTAAGAAAAATGCTGTGATATAGGTACATAGATAGATACAATATAGTCTAGATATGTATCTATATGTCTAGTTAATTTAATTTGGACAAAAAGGGTTACAAAATCGTCCTTGACGTCGATGCCAAAATTTCGTAGCACCTGTGCTACGTCTTACATTTCTACGTAGTGGTGCTACGGCGATAGTGCTACAGCTACACAAGGCTAGCTACGCTTCGTTCAGGTAGGTGTATTGTTTAATATTGTTATGTTTTGCGTTACGCTGAATTATGATCTACTCGTTTTTACTCGCGGCGGCGCTCGCGTTCATGTAAATTTCTCGGGAACAGAGCTTGTTTTTGTAGATAAAAGTAGTACCAATATCTTTTTGCCCAGACGTGGTGTAACATACTCGCGTTCGTATCTATAATGATGTCCTCTTTAAATATTATAAAACTAAATTCTCTATCACGTGTTTGTCTGTTCGCGATAAACTCAAAAAATACTGAACGGATTTTCATGCGTTATATCTTAAAGTAGAAAAAACAGAGAATTTAAAATATTTCTAACACCTTTTTTTAGGTTATAAAATCATCCAATAACATCTCCCGTCCTTAGGCGGGTGGGAGATAGTGTCATACTTTTACTGTCCAAAAACCCACACCTGTTCCTTCGTTGCCATTCATACCGGGTCCGAATCTTGCTTTCAGAAACCTTCACTGGCCCCAGTAGGCTTCCACCCTGCTGGGCCCTAACACCCTCGTAAAGCTGAGGCGATGGCCAAAAAAATTAAAGTGAGTATGGTTAGGATTTAACAACGTTACATTCTTTTTTACTTGTTACTTCATAATAAACATTTTGTGGGTAACTTTTTCGAACACACATTTTGATATGAAAAACAGTCATCTACCTAAACATCAATCGGAAGCTGAGATATCTTCTTGTATTATATAAATTATCATATCCAATTAATTAATTTGAAGCAGGGCAGTGAGGAGGCTAACTGTAGAACAAAGTGATTTCACGCGTGGCGGCCCGCGAGACTAGGGGTGGGCTCGATTCGAGCATAATCGCGAATTACATGTAATCACTGGGCAAGCGTGACCTGCCACTCTAAACATTCAACCCCTTCCTTATCCCTTAATAATTGAAACGATGTGCTTGTTATTACAAGACAATGGGTTATAATTTGTATTCAAGTTACAAGGTTAAATGCTTACGCAGATTTTGATATACGAGTGGTTGAATGGACGTTGGTAACTTTAGTTGGGTGTTTAAAAATCTTAGATGCTAATTAAAAGAGTTCAGAGTGCCTTGTGTGATTTTATTTACGTT
Organism: Leucania comma; assembly: GCA_958295575.1. Lineage (NCBI taxonomy): Eukaryota > Metazoa > Arthropoda > Insecta > Lepidoptera > Noctuidae > Leucania > Leucania comma. Next base: position 15,115,593 of record OY282468.1, read on the forward strand.
ATCGCGATCGACACCCATACATACAAATGGTACGTTTATACGTTTTGGGAATACATTCACTATGCGTACAGCTAAAGAGTGGAATTTAAATCAAGATTTAATAAGCTACTTCTAAGCAAGCGTGCTCCATCGTCTGCCACATCATCGCTTACCATCAGGTTAGATAGTGGTCAAACGTAAGCCTATCCATCATTAAAAAAAAGACACGTTAATGACGTTCGGCGCTTCGATTGGCCCGCTAGAAGCTCTTAACCAATCAGAGAGCCAAACGCGGTAATCATTTCGATCGCGTTAGCTTAAAAACCACTGGCACTCAGCGCACAGAATCAGAAGAAAGTAGCACTAGTTTTGAAACTGATTGAGCAATAAGCAGCTTCCTTTTTTATACTATTTAGAGGAAGAATTTGTATTTTTGTTCGTAATAAAAAAAAAATTAAAAACCATCAGTCCAATTTCAAAATTGTCAGCAGTAGAATGCTCGCTTTTATTTATTTATTTATTTATATTAAGGTACTCCAACGACTAATTCACTAATTAAGCTTTTGTCACTGAGTGACATGGGTATAGGTATATTTTTTACAATCACGCGGGCGAAATCGCTGGCAGAAGCTAATGGTTCCTAAAAATGAATTTGTAATGTTGAAGTTTTATTCACGAGCGAATCACTTTCAGTTTGATATTAAATGTATCTAGCCATTCCACTTACCTAAACCTATGTTCCATCGGTCTCTCTACCATAATATCTAGTTACTCACGATAGGGTTGCGCCACAGCGGGCGCCGGCAGTGCGGAGCGGGTGCGGCGGGCCGTGAGCTGACGCCGCCGCCGCTGTTTGCTCTCCACGGTCAACATTGTTAGTCGCTCCTGCAACCCGCAACCCGCAACCCTCTCCCGCAAATGTTATTACATGATTAACCCGAAGCTAACACGTATCCCACTTCTGTTTGGCCTAGCTTTGTTAATTGCCCACTTTGAAACTGCGTACATCAATTATTTCATCAAATCAAACAATGGCGAAACACTGCCAGCTATTTGATTATCATTCTGCTCATGCTGAGTTTCTATAGTGTTTTGAATATTAAAATCAGTAGATGATACCTACAGTATGAAAAAAAAAACAGTTACAATTTTAAACTATCTTCCTCCTAGGAAACATGGGTAGTTAAAAGATTATCAGTTCTAGTTTCGATTCGCAGGCCATAGTTGGTTTTCCCCAGCATAGCCTTCTGCCTTCTGTCTAGCATTCTGCCTTAGAGTTTAGCAGTAACTCGATCACCTCGTTTATACGAGACAACATTGGTAATGGTCAATCAAAGCATTCTGTTCGATTTGGGAAAAACTTATGAAGGAATTTCAGGAGGCAGACTTGGAGGAGGACGACCTTCATTAATTTAGCAAAAAGAAATCTGCGACGTGGTAAACCAGTTGTAGACGGTTGATAGACCGTAAATTTGGTCGTTTTAATCCCGTGGAGGGTCGATTCGATACATGAAACCCTATCGATTTGTAAAGATAAAAATGAAAAATAAAGTGCTTTTTTTTTAACTCGAATTAATTTACTCATGTACGAAATTCATTTCTTTAAGTAAACGTCAGCTGATCGAGGCCAATGAACGAACGACAACTGCCTACAAGGTCATTGACTCGCTGGCAGTTTATTAATTCGAGTTTTAGAAAAAAAATACTTTATTTTTTTATTAATTTTATTTTTATAAATCGATAATCTTTCATGTACTGAATCGATCCTTCACGGGATTAAAACGACCAAAATTTAACGGTGTATATGTATAAAATCTTACTAGCTCCTGCTAGCGGCTTGGACCACGTGAAAGTAGATTTCTCCATACAAACTTTTGACTCCCGTTTCAACATCTTAACGGATAAATTTTGGAAATTCCTCTTTAAGTGTTTGCCTTCCAGTTCCTACGTCATAAAATGAAGCTTTGTGCATAATTTCACGCTCCTAGTGCTAGTAGTTTTGGCTGTGCGTTAATATTTCAGTCAGTTTTTCCTTTATAACGTTACCAACAAACTATACAAAAAAAATGTGTCAAAAAAATGTCAAATGTCAAAAAATGTTTTCTATGCAATACCTAGGCAATGTGGGCCGTCCAGGCAAAGTATGAAATATAATTCATTTTAAACTTTGCCTAGGTATTCTATACAATACCGAATGCGCAGCCGGTAATGTATGTAGAAAACGAAAGCAGGGAAGGAAGTGACATAATATTAGGGCACCCCGACACGGACAGGTTAGGTTAGGTTCTACATAGCCTTGCCTTCTTTCTAACGTGAAACTAAAAAATCTTCTGGCTATAAGTAACATAATGTAATTTGTTTACAAGTAACATAATGTGGTTTGTTTACAAGTATCATAATGTAATTTGTTTACAAGTAACATAATGTAATTTGTTTACAAGTAACATAATGTAATTTGTTTACGAGTAACATAAAGTAATTTGTTTACAAGTAACATAATGCAATTTGCTAACAACAAGCGCTAATGTATAAAAATACATAGATATTGTTAACTGCAAGTTGGGCTTTTACTTTTTCGCTCGGAAACTCACCTCATCGCAAGATGCAAACGGGTGCAGGTAGAATACCTTCCACCTTCGTCCCCAAAGAGAATTTCAGGTTTGTCCCAGTGGTGTAGTAAAAGTTGTTCATCAATGGTTTTCAACTGTTTCAATTCAACTTTCTATCTAGATAATTCTAGTTTTCTTCTTTGATTAAATAAGAGTAGCTACCTAACCAACAAAATTCAATTAATCAAATCAACCTCTCTCCGCACCCTGCTTTAAAACTTGTAAGTACCACCTGGCATTGTTATCATCGAGCAACAGGAACTGTGATAAGACTGGCTGGCGCGGGGTTCGGTCGCCCGTAAGAGCTTGTCTCCCAGAGGCGGGACACGTTCGCGCCCCGCTATCGCAGCCTCTTCATCAATTGATTCCGCGCCCTCGGCGACTCAATAGGACGACGATCCGCTTTTCTAAACTACAAACGTCCTAAATTCAGATTTTTAGAAAGGAAATGTGGAAAAAAATATACCTATTGAACTCAATGAATTTTCAATTTAGATTGGTCTCGTCGCAAGTTTCACCAGATCATTGGGCGATCTTTCAGTTGTAGAGTCACGTTCTGTGTTTTATTAGACGAAATTCTTGGGAGTCCAGTTGTGCTATACTCTAAGAAAACGCAGCGCTGCTTCCTGCCTCACTGACAAACACCCAAATAGGATACATTGGATTGTCAACCTAATGGTCTTATACATTAGATTGATAATTCAATGTATCCTATTTGGATGTTCGTCGTTGCCGCAGCGCAGCGTTTTCTTAGAGAAGAGCACTACTGTTCATTGTGCTCATAATTATCACGGATATCATCAGATATCATAACAGATTCGTTTGATCGTTTGTTATTTTGTAGGTACCTAATGTACAAAAAAATCTTCCAAATATGTAGGCAACAGATAAAAATTCCACCAACCTTTTTTTTTTAATTTTAAGGTTCTGTACCTCAAAAGGAAAAAAAACGAACCTTTACAGGATCACTTGTTATCCGTCAGTCTGTCTGTCATGAACTTTTGTCAAGGAAACGTATGTCGCAAAAAACGTATATTTCGATACTTTCAATGGAATCAAAATTCATAGGGTACTACCCGTTGACCTCGAATCCTGTAAATTTGGCATAAAGCAAGGTCTTATAACACAGATATAGGAATAAAAAAAAATACGATTCAGAAAAATCTTCGAAACTCATTGAGCTATAATTTACATAAGCAAGTTTGTACGGAACACTCAGTGCGCGAGTCCGACTCGCCCTTGCCCAATATTTCACTTCGTAAAATATGGAGTTGAACTTATAATAAACGGCAAATAAGTTGAACTATAATGGCCGTCGCTGCTATGGTTATGCGCTGTCCCCCTTTCGATTGAGACCCGAAAATCTGTTACTGCGCATTGAAGGTCGATCGCAACTATGGTTCAACTTATGCGCCCAGTATTTTACCTTCTATAGTAAGTACCGTGTTTCAGTAGGTAAAGAGTGCTTGCCCAGCTTAGGTAAACTTGCTGGTATATTACCAACATACTGACGTGCAGTCTACTGTACATTCAAACCCATAGGACTCGTCTCTCTCTCGTTATAAAAATGTAATCACAGCAAATTTAAATAAATGTACAGTAGACTGCACGTCAGTATACATACTGACGTGCAGTCTACTGTACATTCAAACCCATAGGACTCATCTCTATATGCTACCCGCCTAGATAGGAACGTTCAGATCAATACAATACCTGAAGTCAACTTCTCTGTTTATCTATCCGCTAACTCCTAAACTACACAATGATTTTTGATACGGTTTTACCAATGGAAAGAACGATAGAACAAGGAGGTTTGTATAAGCACATGTTATGTATGTAGGTATGTAATTTGCACGTCACTAAACGAATACATAATAAACGAATTCTAATTTTTGCCCAACCGGTTTAGAGCCCAAACAGGTCGGTGGTTTTTTCTTATTGTAATTCATTATTACTTTTGCACACTTTTCTCATTGTTAGAATCGGTTGGTAAATATAATACCTACAGGCTACATACATTTATTGGAGGGTTTGTTCTGTGTACCTAATCCACACCTAAAGGTGGGAGTCATTGGCTACTTTTCGAGATAAACCACAACTGATAAATGCCCGGGAAGAAAGGTGTGATGTTTACGCACAGTGTTTACGTATGCCTATTATAAACCAAACTTTCAATGGTCGACTTTCGAGGATACCTACACAAATGGAAGATTCCAAAAAATCTAATTATGAACTCACAGTAGACCTTTCGTTCATCCTCTATAGCTATCAATTTCATATTATTATATTTATTATCATCACCGTGAATTTACGACCTAACTTGAGACTACAGCGACACCTACCAACGATTTTATAAACTGCTGTAACGCTTTTTTCAACGTATGAAAATAGCGGTTGCTTTATTAAACAAAATTTCGTAGCAACCAAACTCGGTTTTAGTTCAAGCGCAATACAATAGGTGGCTCTGCACGGGTCGTATTTGTTGCTTTGCTTTAATTGCTAGGTACGGTACATAATATTATTATTCTTTTTCCTTCAGACAGTTGATTAGATTCAGGTGTATTTATAATTTGGGAAGTTATTTCGTGACAATATATCTTGCTTCCAGTCTATTGCCAATTTGGGTGTCGCTTCATTAAACGAGACAAAGTAACGACGTCATAGAAATATGTCGTGTTTAGATCATCCTAATACGTATTAGCATCCAAGGCAATCTGATAACAGTTCATCGGCCTCTGCACATGCCCGTCGCGTCAAAGGTTGAAGAGTGAACGCACGTCGCACTCAGAACTAATTTGTTATCTATAATAAATTGTAATCACCGTACCGCAGCGCAGCCCGGACATAATCAAGGTCATTACAAATATTTATATTTGTTCGAGAGCGTGTAAACAGTCCTACCCGCCGTCACGTGCTTAAACACATGTGCACTATTATAAGAACAGTCACGTTTTCGTGCCGGTATTTTTATTACTGTTACTACTAGCTTCTGGACTACAATTATGTGCCAAATGAGTTCGCCTTGACAATCGATTACTTAAATAAAATACTGCTGTAAAATTCAAAATTTATTTTTATAAAAATTAAAAAAATATATAAACATAATAATACTATATATTTCGTATTATAAAAATGTAATCGTAACAAATTTAATTAAATGCTTTGTATTTCATAAATGTGATTTTCATAGCAACGAATATATAACAGTAACACACAGTAATAGTAATATATAACAGTAACAGTAACAGAAATAAATATTTAAAAAACATTCTCTCAAAAATTTACATTATAACCTTACCCATATGATCTACATAAACGAGTTCCTTACTTTTAAATTGTACTGTGTGTTTCCATAGCAACATGCACAACGAAACGAGTATATAAATAACAATAAAAAAATAAATAATTTATAGGAATCGGAATACAAAAAATTCTATTTGTTTTTGTACAAGACATGGCCTTCATATCACAATGTAACATGTAGCACCGATGAGGTGCATTCAGTCTTCGATAAAATGCTATAAATTAATTGAAGAATTATTTAAATGTACCTTATTAATAGCCCCACGATCTACAAACTAATTCACTGATTACCTACACCACAAGTCCGAAAAATGTTCATTTTCATCATAAGTAAGTTTAAAACATTTCACATGACTTTCAATAAAAAACATTTCAGGCATACTATAATATAAAAAATTATATTCTTAATGACTAAGTTTGCATTTTCAACTTTTGGTAAATTCTTGACTATTACACAAATGAAGAAAATATCTTTATCACACTACATATACTTGTAAAATATTTATAAAATTCTAAATAACCCAAATGTACACCGAAAAAAGTCTTGCACCATTTTTTTATATTTACTTTTTTTAATTATAGGATAATAATTTAAAAATATTGTTACAGCCTGATTTATTGCCTGAAATACTTGACACTCTTATAGCATCATTCGAGATTTGTTTCATAATATATTAAAATGGCACAATTCTTTTGTCCGTGAGTATACTCTTGATTATAATGAGATTATGGCATTTCTTGTACCGGTTTAAAATGCAACATGGCATAGTCATGGTAATACATCATGATGGCAAGTGGTTGGCCAAGGATTAGAGAGCTCCACACCATTATGTTGCCCCAGCGCGGCCCAAGCCTGATCTCGGCATGGCGCGAGATGATCGCGAGCGGAGGTTGGGCCATCATACCCAAGAACGCCCAGATTCTGAACATTTGAAGTGGCACACTCACCTGTAACAGTTAATATAGCGTTAGTTAATATAGTTTCATTTAGAACTAATAAAATAATGTTAAGTACTACAGCTACTCATATAACGTAAGCACAATGTGACCCGCTATTGCGATCATAAATCTTGGCATTTGTATACCCATGCAATAATGATGATGAATAATAAAACACTCACCAAATATTCATGAAACAGCGCAGATATGGCAAACACAACGATGCCGGCGTTAAATTTGCTGAATCCGAGTTCGGTGATGGGCTTATACACGTGTCTGACGGCCCACATGTGCACTGGCAAGTTCCAGGAGCTCCAGAAAACGGATATGTTGTTGGCGTTCCACCAATCGCCATAGAACTTGCGGTCTGCAAACTGCAGCAACTCACCCATCAGGTTCAGGAACGAATGGAAGCTTAAGTAGAAAAAGCAAAGCCATAAGAGATGGTTCGGCACCTGGAAATGTAACGATAGGTTTAAAGTATTGTCAAAACTTGTCGAGGCACAAACGTAGAGGTTGGCAGAAAATACAGGTTTTTGAGAGTTATGCGAGGCCGACCTACAGGAGCTATTTGGTATTAAACTAAATTTTTTATTGAAAAATCTTAGTTACTATAATAGCAGGGTCGTGACCAAGATGATCACGAGCCATGTGACAGTGGGACCTCATGATGGGTCTAGCTTGTATTGCGCAAGTAGTTACTAAACCGCGCCAAAAGATAAATTTCTAACTAATATCCGTCATTATGTTCGAAAACAAAACATGTATAATTCTTTTGACGTCTTGCCAGAACGTCTATCGTCAAATCTCGTGCAGTTTCCGCGACGATTTGTACTTGCGTGGGCGGCTATTCAGTTTCGAATCGGTCTAGTCTTTCTATCCAGATGCGAAAATTTGCCCGATCAGCATCAGTTCCACCATCTGCATACGTAATCATTATACAGTCTGTTTATATGGTACCAACACAAGTCAAAAAATAGCGCAAAACCGTTGCTGATGGAGGGACTAGGTATTACTACATTCTTCTTTCCACTTCCACAGCTATAACAAAGTGAGACTATGATAACGGGGTTGCGGACTGTTAATCCTCAGAATTATCCATTTGTAGCCTTAAATAGGAGCAAGTGTAAAAACATCAGCACTCACCGCTAACTTAAGTAATCTTTCTGTAATCCTTATAGGGTCCATCTTTGCGAAAGTCTCCACAGAATTGGTGATGGTAGGTATCATCCATTGTTGGAATAATGCCAGAGCCAGGTTTATGCCGAAGAACAGCTCCAACACTCTTTTGATTACAAACCTCTTGCGGATTCTGAAAAGGATACCATATAGACGAAAAAAAAATTATTAAAGATTGTTTGGTACTGATTCGAGCCTAAAATAAAGTAAATTACCAGCAAGCGCTTAGCATACAAAATATTGAGTGAAGGATAGTACCTTTCGTATGCGGTAATTAGACACAATTAAAAAGCCATAATATTTCACGTGGATCTGCGTACCGGCATTCAACGAGTTAACCTCAAGAATGTGGACTTGAACAGAACAGTGGCCTTAGCCTGGTCTACTTTCCTTCACGACATCCAGAGCGATGCGAATAGTGACTTTGACTTCATAATTCCACATAATGTTCAGCGATCAGTCAAATTTTGACAGGCGCAAAATAATAAACACACGTGATTCGTAAAATATCAAGATAAGAGCAGTGAGATTCGTCAAGATGTCACGCCTTTAGTGCACGTGAACCTCATTCACGTTTTCTTTGAAGAAAACGTGAGTTGATTGCCCTGTTCTCACTCTTGCTAATGAATATTTCGAGTACAGTCAGGAACGAAAGTCGGTAAACACTGTTATATTTCTCTTTTTTGTCGTGGTTCCCAACAACAAACATAAGGGTCAAAAAATCTGAATAGGGGTTAGGGGGCTACCCATAAATAACGTCACACGTTAAGGGGAGGATCATCATCATTTCAACCGAAAGAGATCCACAGCTGGACATACATAGGCCTCCCCCAATTGTCGCCAAAGGACGAGTCCTGTGCGACTTGCATACATCGGATTCCCGTGAGCCTCATCAGATCATCGGCCCACGTTCGGAATTCCTTTCCCAACGCTGCTTCTTCTGATACTCGGAACCTTTCGGTCCCATCGACCATCCGTCTTGCAAGCAATGTGCCCTGCCCATCTCTATGATTAGCGAATCAATTCAAATCTTATGATTTAAATTGATTGAGGACATAATAGACTGCGGATATATTCAAAAGATTTACCACGTAAAACAAAAAAATACTGAATCGCTGCTATAATTTCATTATTTGTACATGTAAAATTGCAAAATACGTGACGTCATTCTATAGCCCTCTTTAGTGTGCCGTCTCACAATTGAGATGGGTCTTATGACGTATTAAACTAGTCAGGCGTGCAAGAAAGAGGGATGCTGCTATACACCCTATGTATGATCGCATTAAGAACTTGTTGTAGAGCCTCAGCTGTGGGTGCTTTGACAAGGACGATGGGAGCGATCAAAATATCATGTAATTTGTGTGAAGTCATTTATGGATAGCCAAGTTAATAATTCATGATCAAATATAATGAAGAAACTTACGTGTTTGGCAATCAAAGTGGGTTAATCCCACTTTGATTGCCTATTGTACTGTACTCGACACGCTTATTTACAAAATGATAAAGTTAGTTACCTACCTAAAATGATACACAAATGAAACAGATGCAATCAAAACTAACCGTGCAGTGCGGGGGTAATTCAACTCATAACAAAGGGTGGGGGCCAACATAAAGTAGGACAAGTCTTTTAAATTCAAATTGTCAGGATACTTGGTCAGCCTCGCTGCAGCCGGAGTATCATTTATTAGATCTTCTTTGCTCTCTGTAGGAAAATGAAAGTTAGTGACAGGTTCATTTATTATTCTACATTTATTTACAATGCGATTAGTAACACAAGCCTTTCACACGAATTGAAACGCAGACAGATTAGCAGATAAACGAATATAGATAAAACAAGGATGCGATAAACTTAAGCGTCCAAAAGTTCATAATTACTCGATAGTGTTGCGTAACGTGATGATAAAAAATATATAATGCGACATTAGAAGCAGCATAGACTCTTTACAGACATTTTTCTCAAAGAAGGATAGACTAATACAAGTATTTCTACTTAGACTGCAACCAAAGCATTTATCAAGTAGACATGTATGCTAAAGCTAAAAAAATATCATCACACAATATAAAAACAGTCTAAAAGCAAAAACACACAAGAAACAGGATGTAAGACACGCAGTAACTTATTTTAAACTTACGCTCATGTACGGCCGTAATTAGTTTATCTGCAATAAGTTAACAATAACCTTTAAACTTCGTATTGCCTCAAATATCGCTCATTGCTTTTTTTTTCTAATAATTAGGTCAAATATATACAGGGCAGGGTGTGTCTGACATCGACGCACATACTAATTGTTTCGGTGTTTCTTCTCAGGGTAGTCAGCTAGGAAACACCGGCCTCATCTAGTATAAACTGACGAAAAAAAAAGATTGACAAGTGTTTTTTTTAAACCTATTTACAAAATAAATATATCATTTATCAATATCATGATTCTGGACCCCCAGTGGTTTTTTTTTTGTGGTGAGTAAAATCATCCAACGACATCTTGGGACTCATTTTCAGTTCTCATTTACACAAGGCCCCAGAGTAGGCTTCGACCCTGCTGGGCCCCTACAGTTTGCTAACAACTTCTTGAGGCGCGCGGGAACAGTGCAAGTCGTCGACGACATGGGTTCGGTCCGGACAGCGAGCAATCCATTGCTCGCCGTCTACAAGCCCGCGCCTACGGTGAGAATTTTTTGTCGGATTTTTCTTAATTTTTTAGAAAAAACTACGTATTTTTTTCCTCTCCTAGAGAGAAGGCCTGAGTCCCAGCAGTGGGAACATTAAAAGACTGATGATGATGATGACGTTTTTTTTAATTACCTAATAAGCATCACCTCTGTAACTGTTTCCTTCTTTGTTTTTTTCTTTTTTTTATGTGTGTACATAACATGTTAAATAAGTAAATAAATATTTTAAGTAAAAAAAACTAATGAAAAAGTCTTTGTGGTTGATAAAATCAACTCCGATGACATTTTTAATTTTAATTTAATTTTTTTTTATAGAATAACGATTTTATACATAAAATTCCACCACTGCTGCACTGGGGAAAACTGCACTGTGTCCAGAATCATGTACTGGATCCATGGTATTCGTTTGTGCGTGGACGTCAGCCACACCGTGTACAAGTAACTTGGTGAAGTAGCCAGTACCTAACTAACATAATAACACAAGTTGATCTATATGACTGATTTTTGTAGAAAAATAAATTGATTATTCTATGAAGGTAAATTGTCAAAATATCTCATCATCACAAGGATGTACCTAAGGCGGTCGTTACCGAAAGTAAGCATTTATTTATGAAATCGATAACTATTTCCTCCATAACATAAAAATAATGTATCACTTACTCCAATTAGGTGCTGATAAACTCTGTCTCCTAAGTTTGTTATCTAAATATTTTTTCTTCAAACCCAGACGACACCAATGATTGGTTTGTACATAACTCCAAAGTTTTAAGAAAATAACTAAGTAGAGCATGCATACTGTTGATATTCCAACTGCAAAGAAGTAATATATTTAGTAAACTTTATAGCTGTTTTCTACACAAAGGTCGAATTAAACTAACTGGCGAAACTTCAAAGACATTGCAATATTATAAATAAACAAGTGCGAGTCGGACTTGCGCACTGAGGGTTCCATACAAACTTACATAGGAAACTAGTTCAATTCCCGAATGAAATCGCATTTTTTTTTTATATAGCTATAAAATAGTTTTCAAATTTTTCCTATACTTGTGCTATGAAACCTTGCTCCATGCCAAATTTCAGGATTTTAAGTCAACGGGAAGTACCCTATGAGTTTTGATTCCCTTGAGAGTGTCGAAATATACGTTTTTTTTGCTATATAAACGGCCGTATCTTTTATTGCCGTAAACTTAGTTTGATTTTTTCACAGCTTCAAGAGACCGCAGACCTGAGTATACGTTTTTAATTCCAAGTCGATACCGCCACGCGTTACCGAGATAAAGGTTCTTGACAGACAGACAACAAAGTGATCTTATAAGGGTTCCGTTTTGTCCTTGTCAGGTATGGAACCCTAAAAAGTATGATTTTTACACTAATAGAAAGTACTAAGTAAATCTTGATATTATTGCAATAATTACCAAAGCTAAAATCGTTGCCCTTAATATGTAGAACTGCAATAGGCAATAAGACCATAAATAACATGTTAGATAGCTGTAATATGACGCCAAACTTCTCTGGTATTAAATCCTAAAAATAAAAAGTCATATTTATATAAGAGTTTATGGTAAGACACCATTAAACATTAAGTATTGATTTAACTTACAACAGCTATACCCTTTTCCAATAGTAGGCTGACAACAACAGGAACAACGCTAACTGAAAAAAAAAAACAGATTAACCCCTCCAGAACCTATCTCTTTATCGCAAATAAGTACAAAGAAATTTTGAACCTACTGTTAACAAACTGATATTCAACTGACATTTACAGTGTTTTCTGATATGAAGCTTTGTCATATCAGGCGACATTTGGGAAACAAAAACAATTTTTTGAGGCTTATATAATTTAGAATGCAGTACATGTAATAAATAGAGAAAAACTCACAAATTATCAAAATAACTGATGGGTATTGACTTCTGTCTCCCTCGTTGTAACCTGTCAACACTATGATCCATTCTAAGGGGTTTACACGAAATCCATATCTGTAAATCATGGTAATTTGAGTTTATACTGGCATTATCACAGTAACACATTATTTTAGGGCATTCATTTCATGATACATAATATACATAAGGTGTAAAAAAAGAAGGAAAGCAGGTAAAGCCATTGGTCCCAGTTGTCATTCTTAGACCTACCTAGAAGAGTATTCAGCTGCATCCGGTAAGACTGGAATCCAACCCCAAACTAAAGCCCGGACGCGGAGCAGGAAGAATTTCGTACGTTGACCTATTATTACCTGTCTCTGTCACTCCCGCGTAAATATAATGCGTCTCGCTCGAACAGATGCAATGGCCTCCGTCGTCAGGAATTGTAAACCCTTTACTGTAAACTTTTTACTGTTATTTTAAGTTTTGTTCATTTTTGAATGTGGTTTTTTTTGGTTGGACTACAAAAAATCCTTGACGAAATTCATAAATTTAAATAATGATTGAGAATGATAATTTTTATTTTGTTGTCATATTTCTACCGATTTCGTAATTTTAACTCAATTTTAAAATTGTTATAATATAAAATGTAAATAAATAATTTATATATTTAATAACAATAACTTATTTAATAAATTAGTCATTTTCTTCTCCTTCAAATGTTTAATGTAAAACGCACTTAATATAAAAATGTTTGTGACCACTGTCAGTAGGCCCAAAGGTCATTGTACGAAATTCTTCCTGCTCCGCGACCGGGCTTTAGTTGGGAAAAGGCTAAGGAGGTGAGTAACTAAGAAAAAGACCTGTTCCACTTGCGTCCATGGCTACATCTAATCAATCTGTTAGCTAGGCATCTAACTTATCATACCAACTTCTATATTGGATAGTTATATTGCATACTCTCTCAAGGTGAAAGTTTTTGTTAAAGTTCCAAGTTTTCACAATGGTATTCTAATTATTGCAACCTACCAATAAAGTAATTATACCTACTTACTTGCATAACTATAATGAAATAAACATTTCATAAAATTAACTATTTTCTTGTTATATTTAAAATATACAAGCTATTCCTAATAGGCTTTGTTATAAAATCTTGTTAACCTTGTCTAATGTATACAATAATTGCTAATGAACATTGGTCAATGCTATGGATACAAAGTCTATTTCTTGAATTAACAAGAAGCCATAATGTGAGTCATTATTGTATTTTGGTGATCAAAAATATGTGTCATTCAATGGGCAAACAAAATAGCTCAGAGAAGCAAAATTTATATTATTATACATACCTCATTCATCACACTGAGCAACAAGAAAAAAAAAATTAAGTTAAAATTTTGTTATGGTAAAAAATATATGATGCCTTATTTAGTCTACAAGATGTTAACAAATACACTTACTTCAAGAAATTCTCAAGACCTAAGCGGACGCCACCAATAGACAGCATCAAAAAGCCCCAGTTTACCAGCCCCGTAAAGTTGTTGAACTCTGAGCTCCATGAGAACAGAGAATCTCTTGGTACATGAACACTGGAACAAGGCAAGGATACTATTAGTTGACCAAAATTTAAAGGTTCTTATTACCCAAACAATTTTATTATAAAACAGGCCAGGTCAAATTGGCATCCAGACTTTTGTCAATCATAAACTAACGTGCAGATTATCGAATTCATCAATAGACCATAAAATTATGACATAACACATACGGTTTATCCAATTGCAACTTCCTAACTTTCTTCTCCTGTTCTGTTATTTCCTCGGCTTTTGATACACTCTGCGCTCGCCTATAGCGAAGAGATTTTTCTTCAGTTTCTGTAGTCATTTTCCTTATTTCTAGTTTGCAGCCTGTGTATAAAGTTTGAATTAAATGGCACAATTTAAATATTGCAGGTAGGTAGTTAATTAAATGTTTCAAACCTTGAAACACTCATACTTAACTTCTTAATATAAATAGTTTGCCTGTAACTAACACAAAATGTAAAAGATATTAACAGCATTACCAGTAGGAGTACAGGTGATAATTACTTACAGTGGGCATGGTATAAACTAAGTACATAGATTTATTTTATCAGAAGCGGTATGTCATCCTTTTATCACAATAACAACAGTAAAAAATTACCCTTACGGTTACTTAGTTAGCAATCCAGCAGCAGCATAATCTGATCCTCGATTTGTAGATAACAGTTTATTTAAAAGTAAAGTAATCATAAATCCAGCAAATGAACAATTTCGAAATCAAGCAAACAGATTGATTGACCAATAATGACCGATGACCATTTCGTACCTGTCAAACACAGATGCTTTTTTTTTTCAAACAGTTGCTGTCAGCAATTAAACGTCAACCGGTCAACCTTCAAATGAACTTAGGCCGAGTCTACATTTTTACTTCCTCATTGTAGTGACAGAATTATACACTAAAATATATTTGGTGATTTCTTTGTCAGTTGAAATAAATTTCACTGAATAATAACGTGTTGAATAATAACAGTGTTCAATAATAACACTAATTTTATTATCGTTAGCTTACATACTCTTTGAATTTCATAATATGGATGACGCCTGGTGTATTCCTAACTTATTCTTCTTGGCCTGCATGCTTGCTGCTTTCTTAAATCTTGCCAGACTTCAAAACTATTTTGTTTTAGTAGTTTTTGAAACACTGTGGGGATGAGTCCATTGAGCATGAAATGAGCCAGCCGCGTTTGAGCTGAGTGATGGCTGCAACAGGGTTACACGATAGAGGTGGACACAATACTAGTAATCACAAAATCTACGAACTTGACATACAGTATATACTGAACAAACGATGAAATTAATTATCACTCAAAGGCAAGACTGCCATATAATTTTCAAACACTGCATGACTGCGACTCCTGTGTCAGTTGGAGGCAGAAGTTCTGATGTCCCCTGACATCGAATGACACAAGAAAAAAATTACCGTTGATCCGGATACGCTACCAAAATAATAAGGGTGTAATTGAACCAGTGATGCAGCTAGTTGCAAAGGGGCCCTGTATCAATCATTATTGAGTTTTTGGTTTGTTTTACTAAGTAGGCTCTAATACGTACATGGAGATATTTATGCTCTACTAGCACAGTACTGATGGCACAGCGAGAGTGAAACAAAGTCGCTACAGGCCACAAGAGAAGCGGCCACAAGAAGTGGATAGATCACGTCCATACTGATAAAAATGCGTTCGCGAAAGATGAAAAAAAAAAGATTTTGTAATCAAAATCAATCAATAATGGGCCTCAATTTGCTTATTTGATGTCTGGGAGGATGCACATTTCAGCGTTTTATGGTAGAGACAGCGTAAGACATAAAACCAGTGCGAGAAGAAATAATATGAAGAAGTTTTGGAAAGACCATGAAAACAGTCCCACACTTTAAAATACCTATTGTTTTGTATTATCAAGTGCGCAAAAATCATTCATTATAGTGAAGAAACTGCAACCATTTAATAGTGAAGGAAGAAATGTGATCATATTTACGAATAATGAAATGATGTAGTTGTTAATTCAATTTATTTCTTGGGATAACAAACATCAGCATAGTTAATTTTAGGTAACTGTAGATTTAGTACTAAGGTAACTCTTAAATCTATAGATATCGAGATGAGATTCAATAATAAGATGCAGTCATTCAGATTATCAATATCAGTTTGTAGGTAGAGCTGCAGGTTATCAGCATACAGATGATAAAAAAGTGGCATTTAAGTTGAACCAAAATGACGATCGACCTTCAATGCGTAGTAACAGATTTCTAGGTCTCAATCGAAGTGCGTAATAACGGAGGGCTACGCGTAACCATAGGAACGACAGCCATTTTAGTTAATTTTATATGCTTCGTACTATATGGGCATTTGAGGATTGTATAGATAGAACAATAAATAGAGAAAGTATAGAAAGAGTATAACTTCTAAAACGCCAGTTTTCGAGCCGCACCAGTCAGAAAATATCTGATCAGCATGTACTGGCTGCTGACGTCCACAAATATATGCTGAAAACCAATTTGAGATAGCCAGGAGAGTGTGGTGATCAACGGTATTAAAAACATTGGTTAAAACTATTATAACTAACTACTAATTTTGACTAAACTGTTAACTTCAATTTTTCCAATCCTGACGTCTTCTGTAACTACAAGTTTGTACCTATACTTTGGCCAGAACAAAAACCTGATTGGAAAGGGGATAACATTTCATTCATAAAAACAAAAACTTGATTGAAAATGAGCTCGTTTATTGAACCGTTCTAAATTAATTAAGTGTTTTATTGTGAGAATACTAAAATAATTAAAGTGAGCAAAAAAATTACGACCATTTCTAATAATTTTCAATTGACCTACGGGTCTCACAACTGTAAGAAAACATAAAGTTGTGGATGTGGTACAAATTTTTGCACAATAGTCGATGTCCCTATAGCCCGGGGGGCGGGGGCCCATATCTTTGATACGACGTGGCGGTAGCTACGCCCCTGAATGTGAATTGAAAGATTTAATGCCTGTTTTACACGTTGGCCCAGCGTCGGCCAATCGCTATTGTGTAGCCATTGTGTAATCGGGGAAACCCCGTTTATACAAAGGCGATTGGTCGAGCTGGGCCCACATGTAAATGTTAAAATTTTAATATGCCATTAAAATTTAATAGGTTCAAATACTTTTCACGGAAGAGGCTTTAGTTTATGTAGGTATTTTGTGATTTCAACTGGCTTTCAATAACAATAAAAAAATTACACTTTTATGACATACAAATAGAAAGACCGTACGAGCAACTTAGGCTAGTATTTGGGACCTACGCATCTTTTAGGTATGAAACCGGAAACCATAAAAGGTTGTTTTTAGGAGAAATTATCCAGTATAACAATGTAACATGATTTTCTCTCAGTGTATAGTAGATTTTTTAGCCTTGCATTTAGTAGAATCTGTGATAAGAAAATGGTCATTTCAAACCTCCAGTGAGAGGATAAAGGTCGTCCGTGTGGAAATGTGGTTGATATAATATGTAACTGAAGTTCAAGGAAAATACCAAGCTTCTATAGAGATAATTTTAGTATTATCTCTAAGTAATTGATTTATGTCGTAGATATTTTTTATAATAAAATGAAAATTTGGACCTCGGAACACACTTTCAAGTAAGTAATGACAATTGATGTTATGACGCAACCTTGAATTACAATATGAGACTTAGTAATATCGGGCACTGTGGTGTCTCTTCCACAAAGGCCATTAATGAAGAGTTGAAGTTGAAGTTAATATCGGGCAATTAATCTTTGTCTTTGTTCGTCAATTACAGCCATCCATGGGAGACGGTTGCTCAAGCAGCATGGCGAAAATACCCCAATCCTATGAATCCCGCAGTTATCGGAACAGACGTCGTCGAAAGGAAGGTAGTTGATGGAGTCTTAGTCACACACAGACTTGTCAGTTCCAAATGGTATTTTCCGAGATGGGCGCAAGCAGTGAGTTTCGTAACATTCTTGAATAATAATTGGGCTAAACTTTCCTTTATGGGCCGTCGAGTTGGAAGTTCATCTTTTTTTTGGTAGATAGTACTCATAAACATAAGGCTTTTTACAAATTTTTAAGTTGCGGAGGCTCACGGTTTACGAGATATAAATATTTAAAGTTTCCAAGTTTCCATACAAATTGAAAAATAACACGCCATTTAGGTTAGATAAATTGTCATGGTAGATGTCAAATTTGACGTTTCACGTTCCGAAATGCATCAACAAGTGATTTTAACGCGAATCCAACCAACGTGTAACGTCACAATTATTACTCTGTAGCTCTTATATTTTGCGACTATTAAATTTGGTCGGATTCGCGATACAATAGTTTTTGACGTAATTCGGAACACGGGGTCCTCTGTTGAAGGTGGAGGTGTGTTTCATTCAATGTTGTCACTTGTCTTTAAATATAATATAGTTTCACATAGTAAATTTGGTATTAAAAAAAAAACCGCGAGCGTTCGGAATTTTAGGGCACCCCGACTATTTTTTTTTAAACCACCCAGAAGTAGGAGCCCCGCGGAGCGGGGCTCCGTCGAGCTATCTTAGCAAGTATAGTAGGTAGTGTTGCGAATAATATCCTAACCTAACCTCAAAATTTTAACCATGGATATCTCCATAACCATGGGGTTCCGCGGAGTAAGGATAGTACAGGGGGTAGGCTGCTCCCACCCTCGCCCTCCCCGCCCCATAAATCTATGGAAATTAGACTTGAAATTGATCGAAATAGTGTTTTAACCTAACCTAACCTCAAAACTTTAACCATAAATATCTCCATAACCATGGGGCTCCGTGGGTTGGGAATGACAGAGGGGGGTAGCCCTCCCTCTCCACCCCCTCCCCCGCCCCTCCCCGACCCTTAAATCGACGGCCCATAAAGGAAAGTTTTACCAATAATTATTTGATTTTCATACATTGTAAAGAAACTTAGCCCATAAATCGACCTACAATAAAATAATAATTATTTACAGCTTATTGGAACAGCGAAAATTTGTTATGCGAGTGAAAAGTCAGAGGTGAACCCTAATGAACGAGAAATGACTTTGAAGACCTCAAACTTGTCATTCTGTCGATACATAGCTGTTGATGAGACTGTTCGGTATAAACCACATCCGTCTGACACTTCCAAGACTCTACTGACACAAGAAGCCGTAGTCACAGTACAAGTAAGTAAAAGAATTGACTTTTTCGCATTGCTTTATTTATGTACCACTGCTGGGCGAAGGCCACCCTATCCCACTTATTTGACCAGCGTGTTAGGGAATATTATTATTACTTATGTCTATTCTTGGCCATTGCGGACCGGTTGCTCCAGTATTTGTCAAACTCATCCATCTACCTTAGCCTTGGTCTGATATAAGGTACCCCTCCCAAGTTTCATGATCCTCACTCAAAATGTCAAACAAAAACTAGATTCAAAATACAGAAGGTGTTATGAATCTGGTGTATGTTTGTTTGAAATTGGTTTGTGTTGGTATCAGGGGATTAAGGATTATAAAAATATTTTTTTATTTATTTATTCACAAAATCCACAGCTCTTTTACAAATTTTACTTAATGATAAGCTAATGTTACAGCCAATTAGGGATTTACAATTTATTATCCAAACAACCAAAAAAAAACACAACAAAAAAGACAAATATGCAAAAATTAACTAAAACAAAAGTAACTTATGTTATAATTGTACCAGTTTGGCTATTTGCTTCTGATGACCTTTAGATATCAAACAATACCACTTAGATTTCTAAGTATTATGTTCAAATATGTTTATAAAATTTGATTAGAATTAACATTAAAGGTATATTTTCAGGGCGTACCACTCAGTAACTACATGGAGGATTTATTAGCCAATAGAATATCTTTGAATGCTGGTAAAGGCCGCCAAGCCATTGAATGGGTCATTGGAAAAATTGATGCAGAAATAAAAGAACTTGCAAGCACTGCATGTAAAAGTACCGATGAGCTATTATCACAAACAAAGAAATCTCTTGATGACATCACTTCCACAGCCAGAAGATCAATGGATGATATATCAACGAAGGCTAAGAGGTCACTAGATGATATAGAAAAATTCACAACGTCCAATGCTAATCAAAGGAGCTGAAAAGAGGAGTGATTGAATTGTTGTGCCACACAACTCATGACCTGCACTAAAAGTCTATTAGTTAATTTACATATTATTATAATCTTGTATAATTATTTATTTTCTAATAGTCTTAATATTAATAGCATACTTGTTAGCTACAATGCTTGATAGCATGCTTACTAAAGTGAATCCAGATAAAGGCACAATCTAAAGTCAGTTTCTGCATATAAAATAAAACTGATTATGTTATCAGCTGTATTGAGAATTGATATCATGACAGTAAAATGTTAGAATATGCAAAAACTCGATTTTATAAGTGATATAGTACCTGCATTGAGTATTTGATTTTCGAGTAGAAAATCGTGTTTTTGGAATGGAATAAATTACCTCATATGACAAATTCATTATTACTTACATCACAAAAAATGTGTTGTGTAGTTCATACTTAATGAGTTGAGGGTAAATGTAGAGTAAAGTGTAATGATTATAAGTATTGTAGATGTATAAATGTAACTTTATTGTATGTGTTATGTGGATGCAAAATTCTTTTTGATTTACATGTTAGAATTGCATAAAATGATTCATAAAGTAAATATGAAAACACTTTGTGATAAAAGGTAATTTATGAAAAAGTTAATCTGTCAAGGTTATTTTACTTTCGATTTCAAATCAATGTCAAGAATTACCAATGCAGTGAAGACTGAAACACTTTATAAGTTTACTTGCCGAACGCCCCGGCATAGCTTGAACTATTGAATATCAATGTGCAAAAGTTTTACACAATTATCGAAAAATGATCTGATTGAAGAAAACACCAAGTAAAATCAGAGTTGTTTCTGCATCCGGGCGACTTCATTTTTTAGTGAGATGAATGTAACTAGACCTAACTGGCCATAGTATAATGCAAAACTCAGCTATGAACAGCCATTCTCTATTGGCTGTCATTGTGTTAATGGCAAAAGCATTCCAAGTTAATGTCGTTTTTTTTTTTTGTGATGAGTTCATACTTGCCCCATACTGGTGACCATAATAATAATAAAAGCTGATTTGTGTTTTTAAGTACATTTTTCATGAAATTCCACTTAAAAGAAGGAAATAGAGTTATCCTTGTTACATGTGGCAGTAACTTTGCAAGGATCTGCCCGAATCCAAAAGATTTGAGCTAGTTCTTTTCAATGTATTAAATTTTAGAGAAATCCCATTATCAATTAGGTAGTAACTAAAATCACATAGGTAACTTTGAATTCCAAAAATGACTCCAGGAACTCTTGGTATTGAATTACAATTCATTTTTCAGCATTCAGTGTATTTTAAATTTCATATTATTGCAATAAATTTTTGATGGAGTATCAACAATGTTATTTATTTATTTATTTAATCTTCATGTACAATAGTGGTACATAGGCGAATTTAATGCAACAAGGCATTCTCTACCAGTCAACCTTTGGGTTAAAAAGACAAAACTATGGTAGTATCAGCAATTTTATTGTTTACCGTTAAGTAATCTAGGAGCGTCGCGTGACTGCGCGTGTATCGTGTGCGGCGGTCCCCATAGGCAAAGAGAATGTACCTAAGCACTACGTTTCCCGTAGACGAAATTGGATTATTACCTGCAATGGTCACTTGACACTGAATGCCTGGCACACGGGGGGTTTTGGGGAGCAGTATAGGCGCTTTGCACAGGCTGCCTATGAACTTCGTGGGCCTCTACAAGGGTGTCGTGATATCGATGATCCTTTAACGGGCATCTGTGGTACTCTAATAGTACGAGATCCAATAGAAGAAGCACCTCCTCCCTCATAAGTTATTTGATTAGGATGAATATTATATGCTAGATACTGCATTTATTTATACATTACGAACAGGTTGCCTAGCTAAATCTGGTACCAATGATGTTAAACAATTAAATTTGTTGTTAAATTTTTTTCATCAATTACCCTGATAGGTTATTTAAGAAAGTCGAGCATCAGTTGAAAGAATGCGCTCCAAGGAACTCAAAAAGTATAAGTTGCCTAATTTTCCTCGGGACAAATAAAGGAGTTGCCTCGTTTAATTCGTTACAAGATAGCTCGTAACACAATTCTATTACGAGGCTACTGACTGACCGGTTAAAGAGGTAAATAAATGGTCGCAATATACTCTTATCTGTTATTTAATCGAATTATATATCAAATGAAAGGTAATTTTATTCCTAATCCAACCGTATTAGGTTGCCTTCCCAAAAGTGGTGTGAATGAATAGTTGCTTACATTTAAGATTTAAATTTTCTGGGCTAGTTCTGGTATTAAATAAATTACAAGTAAAAAAAACTTTTTAAAAACAAGCTTTCAATTAAATGGCCTAAAAAGAAGAAAATAAACTTTTCCTTTATAACTTTTACTATCAATTTATAACGGCATTACACAATTTATATGATACAAAAGCTTGTCGCGAGATTTCGAAAATATTAAAATCAATAGATAAAGTTTTTTAACTTATTTAATTTATAAAGTTATTTAGCTGTGTATTTACACAGCTAAATCTCGGGACAAGCTTTTATATCATATAAATTGTGTAATGCCGTTATAAATTGATAATAAAAGTTATAAAGGAAAAGTTTATTTTCTTCTTTTTAGGCCATTTAATTGAAAGCTTGTTTTTAAAAAGTTTTTTTTTTACTTGTAATTTATTTTTTACTTTTTAGTTATGCCTTATTTAAATCACATTTGTATTCTCAGCAAGTCCTTTCATTTGCTACCCATATTATAGGAAAGCATAAGAAACTTAGTCTGCTATCTTCTGAAGTCTGCCAGGATTTTTTTTTATGGTAGGTAAATTCATCCAATGACATCCCCGGCCCTTAAGCTTGGTTCGGTCTGTTACCGGACGGACGGACAGCGAGCTACCCATTGCCCGCCGTCCGCAAGTCCGCGCCTACGGTGGCAGGAAATCGGGATCGAAATTACGGCGGCGGCTGCGGCGTGAGTGCCGTTGCCTGATGCGGTCGGTCTCCTCCTTTGCTAGCATTACTGCTTCGCAGAAGGAGGCGTCCACCTGAGAAGTCTACCAGATTGGATTTATGAAACAAAAATGATGGTGGTGGATCGTAAGACTTACAATCAACCTAACTTACATGAAATAGCCAATTGCGAAATTGTCCAGAGTTTATCTACCTGGGATCCACAATCACAAATACTGGGAAATGCGGAGAAGATTCAAGCACCGTAAAAAAATTGATGCTCTTGAAATGTGACGCTGGAGGCGTCTACTGAGGATAAAACAGACTGTTCACCGTACTAACATTTCCATTCTTAAAGAGCTTTGCATTAAAACGAAAACTTTCGTCGATTGTACAACAGCGAATTTTTATGATGTGTGGATATATCATAGCCAATAAAAGCTCTTTGGTACGTTTAGTAGTACAGGGAAGAGTAGAGGGCCTACGTTCTCGCGGCCAATCGGCTACCAGATGGACAGACCTCACTAAATCATCTTTGAAGTGTTCCCTCATTGAATGTACACGAAGTTCCATGAATAGAGAGAGACGGAGAAGTCTCGCAAAAGCCGCAACCAACCTACCAGACGTTCCATGAACACTACCACTCTACCAAGAGTATGACTGAGAAAAAGGAAAATATTGGATTTAGAGTAATGTCACTTTATTTTTCAAGTTACTCTCTGCAAGCCCTTTCAATTGGTACCTATTTTGTAGGAGTATATTAAAACTAACTAGTACGATCGATGGGGTTGTGTCTTTTAACTGCGGAGTTCCTATGATCACCTTCCGGCTCCATCATCAGACCCTGGCTATCATACAGGATCAAAGTACTCGTTAATACGAATCAAACGAGCCCAAATTCGATAGGGTTGTATCGTTTAACTGCGGAGTTCCTATGACCACCTTCCGACCCCATCATCAGACCCTGGCTACCATACATGATCAAAGTACTCGTCAATACAAACTAAACGAGCCCAAATACGATGGGTTTGTATCGTTTAACTGCGGAGTTCCTATGACCACCTTTCGACTCCATCATCAGACCCTGGCTACCATACATGGTCAAAGTACTCGTCAATACTAATCAAACGAGCTCAAACTCGATGGGGTAGTATCATTTAACTGCGGAGTTCCTATGACCACCTTCCGGCTCCATCATCAGACCCCGGCTACCATATTGGATGAAATTACTCGTCAATACAAACTAAACGAGCCCAAATTTGATGGGGTTGTGTCGTTTAAGTGCGGAGTTCCTGTGACCACCTTCCAGCTCCATCTTCAGACCTTGGTTACCATATAGGATGAAAGTACTCGTCAATACGAATCAAACGAGCCCAAATTCGATGGGTTGTATCGTTTAACTGCTGAATTCCTATGATCACCTTCCGGCTCCATCATCAGACCC
This sequence comes from Leucania comma, assembly GCA_958295575.1. NCBI lineage: Eukaryota > Metazoa > Arthropoda > Insecta > Lepidoptera > Noctuidae > Leucania > Leucania comma. Next base: position 15,140,157 of record OY282468.1, read on the forward strand.
TGGCTATCGTACAGGATCAAAGTACTTGTCAATACGAATCAAACGAGCCCAAATTCGATGGGTTGTATCGTTTAACTGCTGAATTCCTATGATCACCTTCCGGCTCCATCATCAGACCCTGGCTATCGTACAGGATCAAAGTACTTGTCAATACGAATCAAACGAGCCCAAATTCGATGGGGTTGTATCGTTTACCTGCGGAGTTTCTATGACCACCTTCCGACTCCATCATCAGACCCTGGCTACCATACATGATCAAAGTACTCTTCAATACTAATCAAACGAGCTCAAACTCGATGGGGTCGTATCGTTTAACTGCGGAGTTCCTATGACCACCTTCCGGCTCCATCATCAGACCCCGGCTACCATATAAGATGAAAGTACTCGTCAATACAAACTAAACGAGCCCAAATTCGATGGGCTTGTGTCGTTTAAGTGCGGAGTTCCTATGACCACCTTCCAGTTCCATCATCAGACCTTGGTTATCATATAGGATGAAAGTACTCGTCAATACGAATCAAACGAGCCCAAATTCGATGAGGTTGTATCGATTAACTGGTGGAGTTCCTATGATCACCTTCCGGCTCCATCATCAGACCCTGGCTATCATACAGGATTAAAGTACTTGTCAGTACTAATCAAGCGAACCCAAACTCGATGGGGTTGTATTGTTTTATTGCTGAGTTCCCATGGCTACCTTCCAGCTCCATCATCAGATCAGCTCCATGTCATCATAATGTTGCATTGTAACTCGATTTACACATGCATGAAAAATTTCAGCTGAATCGGTTGAAGATATCTGCTTCAAAATTGAGTTGCAAGATTTGAGCCGAACATACATAGTTACATACAGTGCAAGCTAATACAAAACTTTTAAAATATATTGCCTCATCTGTAATTATTATTAAATGATAATAAGATTATACGCCAGATAAAGCATATATCGATATATTGAGAGTAGATTGCTTAGCTAAATCACATACCAATGATGTTAAACAATAAAATTACTTTGATAAAAAATAATAAGTAATTTTATTGTTTAACATCATTGGATTCCCTGACTTGTCGTTTAAGAAAGTCGTGCATCACAGATTACAGAGAGATACTGTCGTAAGGCTATTTTATTCCTAATCCGGGCTGGATTAGGAATAAAATAGCCTTTCATTTGATACACGATTCGATGAAATAACTGATGAGAGCATCATGTGAACCTTTATTTACCTTTTTATACGTGGATACTTGCACCGAGGAAAAGTAGGCAACTTATATTTTTCCAGTTCTTTAGAGCACATTCTGTCAGCTGATGCTCTACTTTCTTAAACGACAACTCAGGGAAGTTAATAAAAAATAATTAATAACAAATTTTATTGTTTAACATCATTGGTATGTGATTTAGCTAAGCAATCTACTCGCGATTTATCGATATATATGCTTTATCTGGCGTATAATCTCATTATCATTTAATTACAGATGAGGAAATATATTTTTAATACCAGAACTAGCCCAGAAAATTTTAAATCTTAAATGTAAGCAACTATTCATTCACACCATTTTTGGGAAGGCAACCTAATACGGTTGGATTAGGAATAAAATTACCTTTCATTTGATATATAATTCGATTAAATAACAGATGAGAGTATATTACGACCATTTATCTACCTCTTTAAACGAGGCAACTCCTATATTTGCCCCGAGGAAAATTAGGCAACTTATACTTTTTGAGTTTCTTGGAGCGCATTCTTTCAGCTGATGCTCGACTTTCTTAAATAACCAATCAGGGTAGTTGATGAAAAAAAATTATTAACTAATTTAATTGTTTCACATCTTTGGCACCAGATTTAGCTAGGCAACCTACTCGCAATGTATCAATAAATGCATCATCTAGCATATAATATTTATCCTAATCAAATAACCGATGAGGGAAGGTACTTCTTCTATCGGATCTTAGATCATTAGTTCTAAAATTAACAGTTTGCCGAGGAAAAATTCATCGTACGTGAATACAGAACGGTACCTACGCTTCGAGGCAGCAATTTTGCTGGCACGCTTTCGACTAGTGGACCTATATGTGAATATAAAGTATAGTGCCAAAATATAGCACGCTATTTGTCCATAGCATATAGAGTTTGCTGGCTATTTCCGATCTGCTTCCGTGCTTTATATACAAATACAAAATCTTTATTTCTGAACCAAATAGAACGAAACGCCAACAGCAGTGCAGCCAAAACGGGATATCTAATGCTACATTTACATGTGGGCCCAGCCTCGGCCAATCGCCATTGTGTAGCCATTGTTTAAAAGGGGAAACCCCGGTAAGACAATGGCGATTGGCCGAGGCTGGGCCCACATGTAAACGTAGCATAACACCATAGCTCGAATGCACAGTCTGTTGGCAATATAATGCTACGTTTTACTCAAACAAAATGTCAACAGCGGGGCTAAAACGGGATATCAACTGTACGAGTCATGTGTCGTACATGGCCCTCGCGTATTGCAGATCAGCACTATTTCGTTGTCTTGCACAAATTATATTGTAAAGCGACAGTACACAAATAGAATAGCATTCACAGACGGCTGTACTCATTAGCAATCATTCACGCTACATATATGGTAAGTTACGCAATAAATTAGATCTTTTATTATCAGTGAATATCATTTCAAAGCAACATCCAAGGTGTGTGCGACCCATTCAGCAGCGCATACATCTTTATGGTCCTTCGAGCCGGATCTTCAGTTTACGTGTTTGTGCGGTGGCAGCAACTCAACAGTTCAACAGAGGAAACACCACTTGCACAGAGGATACGGACCGACGAGATCATCATTCACCAGCAGTTGAGAATACGACAAATCATCGAAGCACATCATCAGAAACAGACTTTGTGACTCAGTTTTGACGTATTTTGTCATCGAAACGCAACATCAAATTATGGAGAAAATGCATAAGATTCTGACTCACTTCAAGAAAGACTGAGCAAGCCGAAAGACACCGGAAGGCATCCGGAAGAAATTGGGCCTTCTCGACTACTACTGGGCAGAATTGCAGAACAACCACCAAAAAATTTGCGAGCGTGAAGATCCCTCCATAAATACTTTTTACAAGAAACCTATGAGCGGACCCGACAATTTTACAAAATCACTAGGCATTTGTTTATCAAGTATTTAACTCAAGAACAAAAACCAATTGCGCCCGTATCAAAGCCGATAACTTCTATGGATAACCCGGTACCGGGGACTTCAAAGTCACACACAGAAATTCACTCAAGAGTCAGGTGCAGGTGGAGACAAACACGGCATCCAGTCTCTCTTTACTATAAAAGTGCCTGAGGTAGTAGAAACCACGAGTAACAGCAAAACAGAGGAGATATTGTTACGCAAACAAAGAAGCAATATCAAGGCGTTACAAAGAACCACAGCAAACATCAACGTGGACCTTCTAAAAGAAAATTGGCAGTTTGAAGATGCTTTAAAAATGTTAGAAACAAGGTGGAAAGCAGTTGATTCAAATTATTTTATTTTAAAAAGTTGATTATTCTTCTTTAATCTAGTTAAATGAAAGAGTGTACACTTTTAATTTTTTTTTAATAATTGCTTTAATATGGGTAAAACAATAAAAAGTTATGTAGGAAAGCTGCGAAATACTATGATCAGTAAGTTTAAAGAAAAACTGATTCTTTCTGTATGTTATTATTATTATTTTTTATTAATGTCGTTTTTTTTACTTTGTCATTAACAAATAAATACTTTTATAAATACAAAGATAATGCAAGCACTGTTTTATTTTCTGCTAAAATATTGTGTTCATTTAAAAATTCAACACAATAACGATATTATACTGGAAATTTTAGAACGCTTGGTCTTTGTACTGCACGGCCTCTTTTTTGTACACATTCCAACTTGGGGGCTTACTCTTGAGTTTAATTCCAATCGGTCGCATTGGAATTATGACTTTAAGTACTCTTGAATTCGATTTTAGGGCAAAATTGTGTGACCTTTTTGGGAAACTAAGTAAAATGGGGATAGGTCTTGGCCTGTGGTCACGCAATTTTAAACCAATTTGGCGCTACCATCAAATTCAAGAGTACCTTACAATTCCAATGCGACCGATTGGAATTAAACTCGAGAATAAGCCCCCTGGTCAGTGTATCCATGTTCTGTTGTTGTTGTGGTATTTTTATTTTCTTTTTAATAATTATTTAATAATGTGAAGAGCAGAAATTTCATATATAAGTAGTTGAATTAATACACTAAATATTGAAATATTTTGCTTTCCAGTAAAAAAGTTCTATTATCGGATGTCATAAAATATAGGTAGTGGTCTAGTCGTAGTAAATTATAATAATAATATTTCCTAGCTGCCAACGTAGGTATGCATCGAGATGTAGTGGCAGTGGACAAGGGACTCACCCCGCTCTCCTTGGCTAACGAGAACTGGCGCAAACCGGTAGTGCTTGACACTGACGATCGCAGGGAAGTATGGCAGAGCAAGGAACTTCACGGACGCTTTTTCCGGGCCCTTCACAGGCCCGATGTAGAACAATTGGCGTCCGTAGCTTGGCTGCGTTTCGGTGACCTCTTTGGGGAAACCAAAGGTTTTATCTGTGCAATTATGGACGAAGTTATCATGACGGATAACTACCGGAGATTTATTGTGAAGGACGGCATGTCACCGTCCGGGAGAATCAATTCGTCACATTATCTCCGGTTGTTCTCGTCTGGCTAACGGCGAGTATTTGCATAGGCACAACCTTGTAGCCAAGATTATCCATCAGCAACTTGCTTTGAAATACTCTCTTGTGGGATCGGAAGTGCCGTACTACAGGTATGAGCCCGACCCAGTCCTTGATAATGGTCATATCACTTTGTACTGGGACCGGTCCATCATCACTGACAGGACTATTGTAGCCAATAAGCCTGATATAGTGGTGGTGGACCGAAACGAGAGGCGTGCAATGATTGTTGACATATCCGTTCCGCATGACGAGAACCACGTGAAAACCGAGAAAGATAAACAAATCAAGTATATTGACTTGGCTCGCGAGGTTGTCGACATGTGGCAAGTGGATTCGGCGATCATTGTACCGATAGTCGTGTCGGGTAATGGCTTAATAGCCAACAGCCTCGACCAACACCTTAGGAGGCTCTCGTTAGGCGGCTGGATCAAGGGCTTGATTCAGAAAGCGGTACTCCTGGACACGGCTCGTATTGTTAGGAGGTTCCTTTTTCTGGAGCCCTGACCGCTGGTAGCTTGGAACCTGTTCCCGATACCGGTGGGACACTATTTTTTATATTTTTAAATGTTTTTTTATGTAAGTTTTTTAAAAAATATTTAAAAATGTAATCAGTAAGTTTATAAAATGAATAATAAACCTTTATTGTCAGGCAACTAAGGCCCATAGATAAAATACACAAATAACCATACAAAATTAAACTAATACATATAAAGAAACTATATCAAATTATTAAAATCTATTGTACACGAAGTGACGGCGTCGTGTTCCGCTGCGAAGTTGGTATCCTTCCACGAAATCGTCGATACACGACACCCTTCGGCCAAAATTATGCCATTGCTCATTAATTACTCGGCGCACTTAAATAAAATCTAGCAGGACATTATAAACCCTTACAAGTTAGATACACGTAAAAAGTTAGACTCTAGAGTTTCTATTTTAAGAGTTTGGACCTAACAACCTTAATTCACGTTTACTTGTATATCTTCTGAACGGTATGTTTTTTTCAAATTCTGTTTTTACACACATTACACACAAATTTAAAGCAACGTGCATAAAAAATAACAACTCTGTACCTACTAAACCGTTTTCTATGATTTTCATCAAATAGGCAAACGTCACCGCAGCGGAAACTGAAATGAATGTCTTCGTAAAAAAAGTACGGCCGACGGATCTTGGCGCATCTGAAGTTAGGCTCTGCGAACTTTAGCGTTTGTGCTGTTTGTGCACTCGTAAAAAAATTAATTGTTTGAAAAAATAAATGCCAATAGCAGTTATTGCCGTTAACAACGGTTATTGGCATTTATTTTTATAAATAATTTATTTGGCGCGCTTATTTTAAGCGCTAAAGTTCGCAGAGCCTAACTTCAGACGCGCCAAGATCTGTCGGCCGTACTGTAGGTACCTCTCGTTACATACTAAAGGGTCTATTAAACCGTTCGATATTCAGACCGGTTTTGTCGACGTCGCGTATTGTAATAAGAGTCAGACTGTCTTACTCGAAAGTAAACTTTCAAGACAGTCTGTGAACTTGTGCGGAATATCGAGTGGTGTAATAGACGCTTAATTATTGGAAGTTGGTATGTTTTCATCCACGTCCATAGAAAAAAAAGTGCTGCTGGAAATGCGTAGTTCTGGCGGAAACAGTTTTTGTTGAATATCTGCTGAATAGTTGGATGCACGAATCTGTACTTATCATACACATTTACAGGACGTCATAGACTAAATTTATGCTAAACTGAACATAAGACATTCGACACTTTTTCGCTAGGAATACACACACCAGTTTAGCCTACAAAGCAAAAAAGAACCTTCTTGATACCAACGCAAATAACTTTTCTTTGATAACTACTTTTCTCATTTGGAAAGGAGACTAAGGAGACGGCGCGACTGCAGCATCGTGTAGGTACACTACACAGTACAATACCTACTTGTATAATATTATTTTTACATGATTATTAAACTAAATAGGTGCCTAGTAAAAAAATCTTGATCTCCAGTTTTTTTTTATGTGTCTGTTGTTCCTTCTCCTAGAAAGGAGGCCTGAATCCCAGCAGTGGGAACATTATAAGGCTGATGTTATGCTTTGCTATGTGTCCACATGAGTACATTAAAAATACTTATTTAATAAGAATGCTATATGCATATAAAATTAAAAGTCATTCCAGTAGCACATGAACTACCTACATTAAAGTTACTATCAAGTGCTGGTGCTTGAAGATGTCATGCTGCCATTCTGAACGTTTGTACCCGCTATGGATCTTGTCGCAGACAGGTGAGAAGCTTTCAGGCGGTCCAATTCATTGACCCAAGAACGGACATGCTCTAATCGGTGCCATGCCATCTGCAATACTTTCTGTGAAGCATAACCAGATCCTTCATGTGGCTGCCCAGTAGATACTTGTGTCAGATAGTTAATCTGATCACTGAGCCTTGATTCTACTTGTTGCAATGTTCTCCAAAACTGGTTTGTGTTTGTTTCTGCTTGCTTCTGACCAGCCTTTTCTTTACTCAATTCCAGCAGTGTTTGAGCTAAAATAAAATTTGTTTATTAACATATCAAAACTGAAGGTGTTGAATGGTATTTTTACCATTGATATATCTACATTAAGTAGGCTGTTTTGATTTAATCTAAGATTTTTACCGACATTTTCATCATTCATTTAATTTCATCTGCTTTCAGGTGCATCTTGCGTTATAAAGTTGTTACTGGTTCTCGTTCTTACTAAATTTATGATAGTGTTCAATAAAAGCAACAAAATTACTGATTCTAGTGAACACTATCATTGTAAACATCACAAACTCAGCAGTATTTTTGCACTGGTGACTTGATATCTTCAATGCAGAAAACTTTTGATTTAAAAAAAGAGAAACTATTCTTACCTGCACATTGGAGACATGTTATTATATCTTTTTCAATATCATTAAGAATTTGTATTCTATCCATAGGAGCAGTCATTCTAAAAAAAGTCAATGTTTGCGCGTAAGATAGTGCTTATCAAAGAGAATATAAGCACTACGTTTAGTAAGCACTACGTTTAGCTTATGCTTATATTCTCTTTGGCGCACAGATTACAAAGAGATACTACGCTTTGGCGTAAGAAATAATAAATAAATATATTATGACTCATAATTATTTTATTTTTTTTAATAATGTTTATGGCATGGCTATTCGGCCTTTGTGCCATCATAAAATCATAACAAACTTATCAGTATCAAAATAAACATACCAAAGGTACTAAAATGTCACTAGATTGGGTAGAAGAAATAAAACAAAAAGTCACTAGTAGTTATAAATATTTTATTCAATCTTACAGACGCCAGCACGTCAATCTACCCCAATCTGTCAAATTTTACCAATCGAACATTAACCTTCCGATATTGTGATCTATTAAATCTATTAAAGAAATTTGACAGCTTCAGGTAGGTTGATGTGCTGGCGTCTGTACAACTGTACTGCAAAGAAAATATAAGCACTACGTTTACTGTACTGTACAACACAATACGGTCCGGTTCGAATGAGAATAGGATTAATATTCGATTGCCATGTTGTAACGTCACGTCGAACTGTCAAATTGAAAAAATTGGGTACGGCGAGCAAAAAAGTTTTTTTTTTTAATTTAATTTATTTACGAAACGTACCTAAACGAAAATAGTTTAATCAGAATCCAGTCCTTAAATTTTACTCATCTCTGCATCACGCAAAGCTCTATTGCAAATCTCTTCAGTTTATTACTAATCAACACCTCGTAGATATTGTAACAAATATTTAAAAAATAGAACTTTGCGCAAAAAGGAAAAAATAAGAAATGTTTGATTCAGTACACAAAAAACCATACTATCACATACAATTAGTTCTTAATCCAAAAGTAATAATCGTTAAGGTTCATAAAAACAAATTTTAGAATAACCATACCTTGCCTAGTTGCAGCCATGATGCACTTCAATTAAATATGATCATTACTTGCAGAAATAAATGTTTTAATATTCTCTACAAACTCACGAATGTTAGCGGATAATTAAAGATGTGGGTATAAAGTAAACTTTGAGCTGATGCACTGGGCAGCAGATAGCATTTACTGATTCAGGGCTGATTTCATCATTCAATATAAAAACTTAGTTCAACTAAACTGAGATCAGCTTAATTTAGTTTAAAGACCCGTGTCGTAAATATGGGCGACAACAAAAGAATTGAAACTGAGTTTAGCGTAAACTAGGTTCAAGTCATAGCGGTGAAATGCAAAATGAAGCTATAATCTCGATTAGGCGCTCAAACTGCGTTTTGTTTGAACGAATCGCGATTAGTTTATTGGTGAATTTGGCTCTTAGTATTTGTAGAAATGATGTGACACATACTTAAGTCTGCCCTTACATAGTTAATTTTTTGAAATTCCCTCATTTTGAAAATCGAGTTTTGAGCATTACGTTGTATGGACGGGTCCCAGTGTGCGCCGCCGCGTTCGCATATTTCAATACAAGCAAGCGGCGATTCTGCACGTCTCGATGTGATTTGCCGACAGCCATGGAGGATGACATGATCGACGACATGTTCTTAGAAGATAGTTCTGTTTTAAAAATAGAGTCCGTAAACATTATCGAACTTTGCCGTTGCACACGCCGCTTCTCCGTAAACAGTAAAAACGCCAGACGCGCCGCCCGTCTGTAAACTGGCACTTTGCAGCAAGCGGGGCCGTATCGGTACTCGGTAGGCAATTGGTCGACGCCGCTCATAACGGCCATAGTGGCGCACGTTCGACCAATCACCTGCCAATACCGCCCCGCTCACCGCTAAGATCGAAGTCGTGAATGGACCCTTAGGCCCAGCGCACACCGCTGGAGGCGCGGCGGAGCTTTTTCCTTGAAACGCGCGGGCGGATTCCGCGGGCTTCGAGCGGTGCCAAGAGCCCTTGAGAGCCTTCGAGCGCAGAGGAGCGCGGCGGCGCGCAGCTACTCCGAGCGCGGCCATATCATTAAGTGCTGATCGATACTTTGCACAGACAACTCGCTCTCGTTCGTAATGGATGTGGACTGGGACATGATTATTATTGCTGCGCTTGTAGAAGAAGAAGAAGAAGAAAAATGGACCGTCAGCCAGCCGCGCGCGGAGCAATGCAGCGGAGCGCACAGCAGTGCAGTGGAGCGCAGAGCAGCATGGCGGCGACTGGAGCACTCGCGCGCATGCTCTTGTAGTACCTTGAAGGCGCTCCGAGCGCCGCATGCGAATTTATTCTTTTGTAGACCGTATGCCAAGGTTTATAAGGTTTATATTAAAATGTTGTCTTCAATTGCGCTCCGCCGCGCCTCCAGTGGTGTGCGCTGGGCCTTACTGATTATATTATATTGGTGAACGAATTTCGACTTTCAATTCGATTACTCAAAAATTCAGAGTGTAAAAATTAATTAAGTACCTAGTTGAATTAAATTTTTATCTATTATCATAATATCATCTTCGTTCATCATAGTTAAAGTGGACGGTTGCTCTGTATTTGCAGCGGAAGTTGAAACTCGCGGTTGTATTATGGAAGTACAAGGCGCAGTTTTCTTATTTACTTTTTTAACGGTTTTCATCATTTGGGACAAAACTCCACTGGATAAAACATTAGTATTGCATATTTTGTTTTTAATTTTTAGCTGGTTCCTTATTAACAATATAGAATTCAAACTTGCTGTTGCTAATCTGTTTCGTAGTTTCAATTTAACAATGTTCATTAATTATACCGAACGTTCGCTCAACTTCCGCGTTCGAGTGTAGCAGCGACAAAATTGCAATACGAAGCCAAATATGTTAAATCTTAGTATGTGTTAATGCCTGCAACATTTTTGTATTTGTTCACTTGAGGCCAAAATTTTACAGTATCGGCTGTTGTAGTTATGTCTAGAGTTCCCAACTGTACTATATTATATAGTATTGTATTATATTTTGTTCTGTGTACTATATACTGTTAGAAAAATATATAGTACGCAAAAATACTATATTTTCAACACTTGACCGACGCGGTAGCGTATAACCTAACTTTTTTTGGTCATTGATCTGCTATGTTTATGTTCTTTGATTTTGGTGATTATTTTCAACCTGTTGAATCGTGTAATTAGAGACAAAATAGAAAGACAATAGGTGTGCGGACGCCGGCGTCCTCCTGGGAAATAATGAATTAAAAAATTGTTCTTTTCTATATGAAGTTAAAGTCTTGAATAAATTAGTTAAAGAAAATAGTAGCGATAACGAAAGTGTGGTGCAAATGGAAAAACCAAAAACAGCTTAGGGAGAGAACTACGAAGCGGTTTTCAACCGCGGCCGCCGCGGCTGGTGAATCAGCTATTTTATTTCAAAACTCACGAGGCGGTTGTTTCCCGCCGCCGTGGCCGCCGCGACGGCTGCTATTTTCGACCGCAAGCCCAACGGTTGATTACCGCAAGACAAACGGTTGCAAGACGGGCGGTTAAATGCAGTGTTGCCAACTCAACACTGCAAATGTTAGATATGGTACTATTTTCACACAGCCAGCACTGAAATAAAAACTAAAGAAATGGACATTCCTTTGAGCAAAGAAAAAGGTTATTTTGTTTAAAATTACAGAAAAGAGTGGAAGAACGATCCGAAATACAAAAAGTAGTTTACCGTTTTTTTAGACAGTTTGTAAGTGAATGCAAAAATATTTGAAATTAAGAAAAAGATGTTTACTTTCAAATATTTTCGCAGAATTTAAAAATACATCGGAATACTTAAACTATTTATCGGGTCTGGCAATACATTCTATAGAAAAAGTTGATACTTAAGGAAAGTCCGGGAGAGTATACCCGCCGTCCAAAAAAGTGCTCATGAATCTTTCTACACCGTTAAATTTTGGTCGTTTTAAATTTTAATCCCATGGAGGCTCGATTCAGTACATTAAATACTATCGATTTGTAGAGAAAATTAAAAAATAAAGTACTTTTATTAAACTCGATTTAATTTTGGCACATACGAAATTTTTTTTTTTAAGTAAACGTCAGCTGAGCGAGGTCAAGGAACTGTAGGTAGTTAGTACGCAACGATCGACAACTACTTACAAGGTCATTGACTCGTTTACTTAAAGAAAATAAATTCGTACATCCGTATATTAATAAGAGTTAAAAAAAAAAAACATTTTACACTAAATATAAACGACTTCAATAAAAAAAAAAACACAAATGATTGATTAAAATAACTTTAATTTCGGAAGTCGGTGTTTCTCAGTATTGTTTGTTTCTTATTTAACACCAACTTCCGAAATTAAAGTTATTTTAATCTTTTGTTTTTTTTTTTTTAATGAAGTCGGTTATTTTTTTGTGTAAAAAGTTTTTTATTTTACACTTTTAGTTGCGGGGTGCACTTATAATATAATCAGAGTGCCTATTTCTGTTGATAATACCAATAAACCCAAACACTGCTAGGATACATTGGTAGGCGCAGGCTTGGCTAGGCTTACAAATAGGGGTCGGAATCCGCGCGCTGGGGCGTAAGCGCCGTTGCCTAATGCAATCGGCCTCCTCTTTGGCTAGCATTACTGCTTCGATATTACATATATTATATGTGTTTATTATTTTATTTAGACGTTTTAACTCTCATTTTGATTTAGCAAGTCTTCAGGTGGATACTTTTGATTACAAATTATTGTGCGATTTATTTTCAATCAGTAAATACGAGATAAATAACGATATAAAATCACCCAGTGTTACTATAATACACCAACTCAAGTTCATGACTCAGTCTAGCTCAAAGAACTTAAAAGACTCTAAAGGACTCTGAAGACTCCAAAGACTCTGACTCATGACTAACAAGTCCTAGTCTTGAAAATCTAGTACTCAAGTCTTTAAATGAAGACTAAAAGACTCGATTTTCTTACACACTAACCTAGGTGCAGCTGCGGCCGTACAGTACTGAGTACAGAGCGCGCGGAAGAGCGTAGTATTATGACATCACATACGTAGTATCTCTCTGTAATCTGTGGACATCACGGAGAGGCGGCGCATCCGCGCGCTAAATTAAATATTTACGGGAGTTTTAGATGCCTGTAAAATCTAAACTAATGGGTAAAATCTAAACTCTGGTTGCACTCCAGCACAATATCACCTATGTTTTTTAAAAATGGGCACCAAGAGCTGTTCCACCACTCATCAGGTATGGCTTCTTTCCGCAACAACTTATTGAAGAATAAAGCTAACCATATCCATCCACCCACTGGCAATAATTTCCACTAACTCCCAATAACTTCTGGCCCATATGATCTGAATCCAAATTAATAACATCAAACAGTAGGTTATGATTAAAATATGGATTAAAATTAGTTTATTTTCTTACTAAAAATTTATTTACCAAAGTGCACTAAACTAGTATTATTACCGTTAAAGTTTGGTCGTTTTAATCCCGTGGAGGATCGATTCGGTACATAAAACACTATAGATTTATAAAGATAAAATTAAAAAATAAGTACTTTTTTCTATATGCATATACATAATTAATTTATTTAAGTAAACGAGTCAATGCCCTTGTAGGGAGTTATCTGCGGGATTAAAACAACCAAAATTTAATGATGTATACATATACATTAAGGTATTCAAAAGGTTAATATTTTGAATAATAGTAAAGATGATTCCTAAACTGACTTTACCTAGTTATTTAACAAATTTCAACAATATCACCTAATACTAAAAAGCTGTTAAAGGTTTACAAGAAGTATATTTATACAACCGTATTTTTAGTTTATGCGAAACCCTATACATGTGCCTAGTAATAAAGAACCCATGTACAATTCCATAACTGTAGCATTAAAAACCACAAGTTATAAGCTTGTGTTAGTGGTTGTTCACAAAACACATGGTCACTGGGCCATCCAGGTGACTGAAGGGTTGTTTTACTCCCGCACCCAGCTGTGCGCTGGCCCTTAATGCCCACAATAGCCTCCCGTCTGCTATTTTGAACTTTTTATTGGTGGTGTTCAAATTGTGACTTGTTTTTAAATATTTTTGAGAAAAAATATAACGGTGTGGTGGTGTAAAAATTATTGCCATCAAATCAGTTACTGATTCTGAACAAACTTTATTCAGGTTTCGCATAATTATACTCAAAATAATATCATACTTATAATCTCAGACTTAGATACTAATTTAACTTAATACATCTTACAGAGACCAGTTTATTCAGATGATAACATAGCAACTTGAGTGTAGAGTAAACACTTCTTTAATAAAAACACACATGTTATACACTATATTAAAAGTCATACCAGTATCACATGAACTGTATTAAAGTTAGTATCAAGTGCTGGTGCTTGAAGATGTCATGCTGCCATTTTGAACATTTGCACCTGCTACAGATCTTGTAGCAGACAGGTGAGAAGCTTTAAGACGGTCCAATTCATTGACCCAAGAACGGACGTGTTCTAACCGGTGCCATGCCATCTGCAATACTTTCTGTGAAGCATAACCAGATCCTTCATGTGGCTGCCCAGTAGATACTTGTGTCAGATAGTTAATCTGATCACTGAGCCTTGATTCTACTTGTTGCAATGTTCTCAGAAATTGTGATGTATTTGTTTCTGCTTGCTTCTGACCCGACTTTTCTTTACTTAATTCCAGAAGTGCTTGGGCTGAAATGGAATATTTTTGGATTTTTATTCACATCTCTGAACTAATGATTTTTTAATTATAAATAAACATGTTGATATGTTCAATTATGCTTGAATCATGAAAATTTTCAACATAGAAGAGTGAGAGAGAAGAAGAAAATGAAAGAAAAGATCTGTTCTACAGTTCGTACCTGCACACTGGAGACATGTTATTATATCTTTTTCGATTTCATCAAGAATTTGTATTCTTTCCATAGGGGCAGTCATTCTCAAAAGTCAACGTTAACAAGTCCGAGCAGCCAAAATAATTCAAAATATAAATAAATCTTTATTTGTTATTTGTTTATTTATGAAACACGGAAACAGAAACTCATGTTATTTGCGAATTTTGTGGTTATTTGATGATTTGTGATTTGATATTTTGATGAAACTCAATGAAACTGATATGCACTGATATGATATATTTTTTTTTGTTAATATTTTTGGCTTTGATACTAAGTCCTTTAAGCCATGTCTTCGTGTAAAAACTTTGGTTTACCATTAGAATATGGATGTACACATTCTAATGTTTTTTTGTTTTGTAGTGTATGGCAGCAAATGTATCAAGCCAACCTTCTCGGCAAACTTCGCTGAGGTAGGTAATCAACATTACAATAAAATTCTCAGCTCCATTTTACCGAGATCACGCCTGTTTCAATGATTCCACATATTGTCCAGTTGCGCAGACACTTGAGATACAAAACTACACCAATTTTACATCACAATATCCATTAAGAATCAATTCGCGAATAATTAAAACAGCCACTGAACTTCACTTAAAGAAATCCCGCCAAAAACCCCACTGATATATGCGGTGCGTTCCGAGATACGCTGTCAGCGCTATAAGCGCGCTCAAAGTCGTTCCGTTTTGACGTGAGCGCGCCCACGAACGATTTCTTGACGTCATCCATGACGTCATTATCGACGCCATCTTGTGCTTACAGTGCCAACACGTAGAAGCAAAAGTACTGTGAGCGCTGTCAAAAGTGACAGTTCAAAATATTGTTTGTTTTGATTGTTTGTTTATGTTTGCTTGGTTTGGTTAATTTGTATTAATTACTTATTACGTTTTTCTTTTTTACATACGATTTAATTACTTTAGTAATAAATGAATGTCAAGCAATAAATGTATTTATGTTTTTAAATACATATACCAAATACATATTTGGTCTAATATAATTTTATTCCAGTAACCTGAAATGGGTTTTAAATGTTTCTGGGTTATATTTGGGTACGACTTTTTCAACATATCCTATGATACGGGGAATGGGTTGAATACGAGCCCTCCTGTGCCGCATTAAAATATGGGCAATTTCTTCTACATCCTCATCAGAGGACGACGATGAATCACTTTGCTCACTTTCATCATCGCTGAAAAGCATTTCTAGTAAAAAATGGGGTTCCATTGCTCCTGAAGTTCAGTTAATTAAAATTTCACTTTGTTTTTTAGCAAATTATGACAAGAGTTAAACTGACTAAATTGCCAAATCACAGAATGATTGTCTACACAAACAATTATTATCTTATAGGTGAATCTCTGAAAGCAAATTCGAGTATGAGCGAGCGAACTGTCAACAACGCGAAGTGACATCAGTGTTGCCAGACGACTGTCACGAATTCCCCCAAACCTTTCCCAAAATCCCCCCAAAATTGAAGTTTTGAAGAAAAAATCCTCCACAAATATCTTTTTTTAAATACGAATATCACAAATAAAATTAAAAAAATAACCTGACAAAAAAACGACAAAAAAAGTGCAAAATAACTTTAATTTCGGAAGTCGGTGTTTCAATAGTTTGGTCTCTTTGATATTAAACACCGACTTCCAAAATTAAAGTTATTTTGCACTTTTTGTTTAAACAATTTATTTCACATTTTTTAGTTGGAGTACCTTTCAAACAAACCTAATTAGATACCTTCCGCCATTTGGTTCCCTTATCAAATCATCATGACAATTCTAAAAACAGAACTTCCTTTTTTGAAGTTTGTTAGAATACCAAATTCTTCTCCAAAATGTGCAAAATGATTTTCTGTCGGTTCATCCAAACGCGAAATAATCGCGGACAAACATACATACAGGCCAAACTGAGAACCTCCATTTTTTAGTTTTTTTTCAAGTCGGTATAAAAAAAAAAATTAGGAAGGATTGTTTTGTCGTCTGCTAAAAATAAGTATAGTATAGGTACTATAATATAAGAGTACTGAGACAAGACAAACACAGATGCGAAATTCGGAAGCTTTGCGAACTTGTGAACGTTGAACCAAAGAATATAATACTCTCTGACGAGAACACAGAGACTTTGGACAAGAACGTTGAACGACGCACGTCGTGGGGCGAGGGGGCGCAATATGATAACTTTTAAGATACTCGGATAATATCATCGTGCGCAAGATTGCTTTTTTTTTTGTTATGTTTTTGGCTAAAATTCGTGAATATCAATATCAAACATGAAAAATTATGGAGAAAAAATTGTTTATAAAAACCCTCTAATTCCCTCCAATCCCAAAATTTTACCTCCACGTATCCCCCCAAAAATACTGTCCCTCCAATTTTCCCTCCATAACTATAAAAAACCTCCAGTTTTGGGGGAAATCCCCCCAATCTGGCATCACTGAGTGACATTCACTGTTTGCGCGCCCACAGGTTGTTCCAAATTGAAATATCGCTATCAACGCTATGAGCACGAAAACTAAATCGGAACGGCTGTTAGCGCTCTGAGCGCTCATAGCGATGTAAACGCAAAACGGAACGCGGGGATGATATAATAAAATCAGTGCTGCCAACTCTATACTACGAGTTGGTGCTAAAAACATCTCAAATGTAGTGCTAAACATTTTTTGGTAATTTAAAAAATTACAAACAACTTTTAAGTTTGCGAAGGCTTTTTTGCACAATGGGCTTAGATGATCAATCGACAAGACTGCGATGTGTTGCGCTGCAAACAAAAATTTTTGGAGCAAAGCCTCGCTTACGAGTAATAAACTTCAGTTTTACCAACTGTATCAACTTTTTCTTTATTAAGTTTTGCCAGCAGGACTATTCGCTACTTTTTCAAAACAGTTGAAAACTGGCATTTGATGTACACTAAACTTTGTTGTCAACTAACAATTTCATAACTTTGGTATTACGTATGACATCAAGTGGCTAACAAACTGAGGTGGATAAGTGGTGGCTAACAAAAATTATCGGTGCATATTGTCCCGGCTCTAGTTTTTATCGACCATTACACATAACTAAGTTAAATATCGCATCTTCAGCTTAAAGCTAACAATCACAGTAAATGATCTTCACTTGAGCTGTCAACAGAGTAAAGCAATAGCCTCGCTGACCCGATAAATAGTTTCAGTTTTTTCATATTTATGTTTTTTTTATTCCGAATGCCGCTTACAGTAAGACCGTTCTAACTTAGCAAGTCTGAAGATAGGCTCTGCGAATTTTGGCGCTGAAGTTTCAAGTTAGAACGGCCTAAATAACTAGTGAACGGCATAAATGGTTTAAAAAATAAATGCCATTAGCAGTTGTTATTGCTGTTAACAACTGTCATTGGCATTTATTTATTTTCAAGTGCACAAGCGCTAAAGTTCGCAAAGTCTAAAGAGCCCATTACACCTTTCAAAATTCAGGTTCCGTTATTTAGGCATCTTTAAATTCAGGGAAGTATAATTGCATTAAGGAAGGAAGGATCCGATAAAGAATCCGATTTAGGAAGAGAATGGTATCCTGCGTTCTTCGAATCCTAGCTTAGTCACCGCTCGCCTACTGTTGCGAGCGCACGTGTTTTCTTTGATTGTATGCAAACGCAAAACAAAATGACGAAACGAAAATAAAATATGTTGGTATTATAAAAGGACATGCCTTATCTTTGGAACAAAAGTGAACCAAACTATTTTATTTTATTTATCTTTTATCTTCTAAATATATAAAACTCAAAGGTGACTGACTGACTGACATAGTGATCTATCAACGCACAGCCCAAACCACTGAAGGGATCGGGCTGAAATTAGCTAGTTAGGGATAAAAAAACCGTTACATGTTAAGGTGAAACAAGGAATTATTAGATAAATAGGTAAAAAATAATATGTTTACCTATTTAATAATTCTTTGTTTTATATATTATATGAATAATGATAATAAATAAACGTAATACCTAATAATATTCCACAACAATCACGCAACGCCCCGTCTAGACTCGTCTAAACATACTTATATATTTCTACATGAATACATACATAAATAAATTAAAGACAAATCACACCTAGACATTGAACTAATGATCGTGCTCACATAAACCTTTCTTCTGGGTGATAATCCAACCCACGACCTCCGGCATAGCAGTCAGGGGGCCACTGACCACTAGCTCAACATTCCCATCTCAAAACGAATATCTCTTTTACTTTCTTTTTTTTTTTCAACAAAAATATCTCTGCATAATTATAAAGAAGTAGTATTTTATCGAAAGAGAAATTTCTCATGGGCCAAACGCAAAGGTTACGACTATTTGTTTTTTTTTTTTATCTTCGATTATTAATACTGGGGCCATTTTGACATATTTCTTTTCACTCGACACGTCCGTCACTAGTCGCTCGCCCTTGGTGACTGACATATTACAAAGTGCTCTTTGGCGACTGATTCCGTAACCTGAATCAGTGAATGTGTAATCAAGAGCTCCGGCGACTGACTTTCTTTTTATAAATCGGCACCTGAATATTGGAACCTGAATTTAGGAAGATGTTAGGCTCTTAACTTCAGATTCGCCAAGTTAGAACGGCCGTACAGTAATTTCGTATTCAGTTCCGTTTTACAAAGTATACGCATTCATTTTGAGTTATTTTCGAGCACGTCTCTGATATTTTTTTTGCATTTCGGATCGTTCTTTCACTCCTTTCTGTAATTTTAAACAAAATTACTTTTTTTGCTCAAAGGAATATCCATTTTCTTAGTTTTTCTAATATACTGAACTTTTCCTTTCTAGTTACACAGTCACATACCGAACTTTATTAAACTAACAAAAAGCAAGACAAAGAAAGTGTTATCTTATATACAGAAGAAACATTTCTTGCAATCTTGCGTTTGTTAATAAAAAATAGTTACAATACTAATTTATGTTTTATTCTGTAGGAACCAGAAATTTTCCCTTGACTGCTATTTAGTGCTAGCTTCAGTGCTGTATGTCAGATTTTAGAGCTGACCCTGTAAAAATAGTAAGAAAAAGTTGATAGTGAACAACTTGATAGCCACTGCTCCGGTGCCTGCGTTTAGTTTGGCCCAATGTTGACTTATGTTGACTTATTTATGTGGTGGTATTGTTGGTAAAGAATTTCACGCCTAACATTGTTTGCCTAAATAAAAACCTAAAATAAAGGGTAAATAACACCCTTTATTTTAGGTTTTTATTTCTTTGTGAAATACTAGATACACACTAGATTTACAGAAATAAGCAAATAAGGACATAGTTTCAGTTTTGTTTTATTTACGTAAAATGTCAAAAGCATTTTATAAGCCGCGTAAAATAAAATGTTCTCTAAAGTGCAGTATTGTAACGCGCAAGATGAGATATTCAACTTTGCTGTGTAACAGTCGATAAAATTTTAGAGTGGGCGCAAAGAGCACCGTGAATTTTGTTATCCACCGTAGTTTGATAGACTCGATGTAATACGTAATACCAATGTTATGAAATGGTTAGTTGACAACGAATTTTAGTGTACATCAAATGCCAGTCGTCAACTGTCTTTGAAAAAGTTAGCCAATAGCCCTGCAGGCCTGCTGCATTTTCATCTTAGAGAATAGAATATATAGAGACGCCCTTAACAACCTTTCTATACATTCCTTGCTTATACAATATCTATTAAGTCGTATGAAGAAAGAGATGTCATGCTGTTTGTTTTCTCTCTCTGGCAACATTTTTACATTTCTCTCAACATACCTACCTCGCGTGCCATCCGCCATCTTTAATGCCTGTGATTTTTTAGTACGTCAGGTGTCAAGTAAACAACAACATTGAATTTGGATTGCGATTTTTAGGATTAAAAACGCTCTCAATTAAGTTTTTTTGTGCTGTGAGTGTCAAGGGATACAAATTGAATATGCTTTCGTGTTCAATAATTCAGTGTGGTGCAAGGAAAAACACCAATCAACCTCATTTAACCATGCATAGGTTAGTAGCCGTAATTTATGAAAAAATTTATCATACTGTTATTTTTTCCGTATTAGTGTCCTTGTTTTATTTATATAATGAAAGTTCCCAAAAGTACAAACAACAATTTTTATATACGAACTCGTGTTTTTAAGTTAGTTTTTACATTATAATCTTGATCATTGTTGAGTGACTATTAGATATATTTATCGATATGATGATAATTTTTCTTATGTTTATAGATAATCTTGAAGATATTCAAGGACTGCGCGAAATAAATAAAAAAATAATGTTTCGTTAAGGAATTTAGAGAAAAAACCTTTACACTTAAAACTAAGCTCTAAGAAGAAATATCTACACAACCGTGCTTTATACATTCAATACGTTCAAAAGCGGTCGAATTGAAATATTTATGTGTGGTGCATTTGGAGCCTAAGAGCGCTTGCAGACGTCCGTTTTTTTCAACGGACAACGGACCGCCAATAACCGGATATCCTTGTACACGTATAATTTTTTTGCCGAATAGATGTTAGCTTGGAGTGCGGAATTTTAAACTGATTATGTCTTTATTGTTCTCTTTATTGTTGGCACTTGTAAAAATCACAAAAAAGAAAAACTTACGTCTAAAATACAATTAATGGGCCGCCTTACGTCTAAAAATCAATGAACTGGATTTTCAGAATATGTTTTGCAACAATCATGTATTACAATGTACTATAATAGATACATAGATACATACATGTGCTATATTATATATACATAAATACAAACATACCAAAAATATAGGCAATAACAAGAAATGAGCCGGAATACTTTGTGTACCTACGGTTAATTAGCCCCGATGTGACTATAAAACTACATAAAGCCTGACATAGAACCTCCTCGAAGTTGATTAAAAATAACCGATTTCACTAAAAAATTATTTACATTACCTCTCACTATTAAATTTAAAATAATTTAATAGTGAGAGGTAATGTTCCTTCACCATTGCTTTAAAGGCTGATAGCGTTTGAGCACGCATGACTTCAATGGGTGGTGGTTACTACAGAATAAAACGTAAATTAGTATTGTAACATTTTTTTTTTTAATAACTGACACAAGATTGCAAGAAATGTTTTTCTGTTTATAATATAACACTTTCTTTGTCTTGCTTTTTGTTAGTTTGATAAAGTTCAATAAGTGACAGTGTGTAACTAGACAGGAAAATTTCAATGTGTTACTCGAAATCAATGTTTACACTTTGTAAACCGGAACTGAATACGAAATTACTGTACGGCCGTTCTAACTTGGCGAGTCTGAAGCTAGACTCTGCGAACTTTAGCGCGTGTGCACTACACCAGAAATGTTTTATCACCACATTTTGGAAATCCATAGCAATCTAAGCAGTATTTGAGATGTTTTTAGCACCCACTCTTAGCATAGAGTTGGCAACACTGATCATGGGTATTTAGAATTTTGCTTCTGGCACCCCTGAGTGATGACAGTTCGTCGAGAAAGTCCTTTTCAATCGGCCATTTTTGTCGCGACTGTCTTCGAACATGGTTAGTAGTGTACTTGTGTTAAGTTTTATCCGATAATATTTCCTGAATCATATATTCTTGTAGTTTAATAAATACTGAGATTTATCGGTAGTAATATTCGTTAATTGTTCATTTGAATATTCCTTTATAATATACTTAAAATCTACTTGTGGAAGCTTGTCTCGTGGATTACAAATGATGATCTCCTATCTTTTTATTATACGGTTAGAACCTGAGTTCTATGTGAAGATTTTACTAGGGCGGACTGATGTTTTCTGTTAACCTCTTCTATGTGGTTAAATTAGCCGAGTGAGCTTAACCTTGTGGATTGTTTTCAGTCGCATAGAAAGTTTTCGGCGCCCCGCCATGGGTCGATGGGATTCTACCCCAAGAAGAGGTCCCGTCGTCATCGTGGAAAGGTGAAGGCGTTTCCCAGAGATGACCCTAGCAAGCCTGTCCACCTTACCGCTTTTATCGGCTACAAGGCGGGCATGACCCACGTGGTTCGTGAACCCGACCGTCCTGGATCAAGTAAGTTGTCATACCGTATTGTTTGTCACGTTGTGACGATTCAATAATACTCTCTATATAATTTTTTGATACCTATGTATCCAATGGTGTAATGTTTCTTTCTAGAGATAAACAAGAAGGAGATCGTGGAGGCTGTAACCATCATCGAGACGCCCCCTATGGTTGCCGTCGGTGTCGTTGGTTACATCGAAACCCCACATGGTCTTCGTGCTCTGCTCACCGTGTGGGCCGAGCACATGTCCGAGGACTGCCGCCGTCGCTTTTACAAGAACTGGTAAATATTGTTAATGGATTTCAAAGATTCCTTGTTCTGTTTCTTATGATATTCGCTAATTACATCTAGTATTATTTTTACTAATCAGTTACTATAGCTCTCCTCTTAATAATGAGAGTTTGAAGTCAAATATGCCTGGTGCATATTGTTACCAATTGGTCTCCGCTCAACGATGAGGCCATTTGGTTTTTCTTACAGCGGGCACTTATGATTTGATCAATCAGGTACAAATGCAAGAAGAAGGCATTCACTAAGTCCAGCAAGAAATGGCAGGATGAGCTTGGACGCAAGTCTATTGAGAAGGACTTCAAGAAAATGATCCGTTACTGCAGTGTAGTGAGGGTTATTGCCCACACTCAGATGAAACTGCTGAAACAGCGTCAAAAGAAAGCCCACATTATGGAAATCCAAATCAATGGTGGAACTATTGAAGACAAAGTCAAGTGGGCTAGGGAACATCTGGAGAAGCCCATTCCTATTGACTCTGTGTTTGCTCAAGATGAGATGATTGATTGCATTGGTGTTACCAAGGGCAAGGGATACAAAGGTATGTAGCAACACTCAATTTGGATTGTTTTACATTAAAAAAAATGGAAGATCAGAATTCTTAACTGTATTTATAACTTTCAGGTGTGACCTCTCGCTGGCACACAAAGAAGCTTCCTCGCAAGACGCACAAGGGTCTGCGTAAGGTTGCTTGTATTGGAGCATGGCATCCTTCAAGAGTTTCATTCACTGTTGCCCGTGCTGGTCAGAAGGGCTACCATCATCGTACAGAGATGAATAAGAAGATCTACCGTCTTGGACAAGGTCAGTTGCTATTTTATTACTATAAAATGTTCATTAGTGAAATTTTTCAATAGCTTGCTTAAATCTGATGTGCTTTAATTCATTTTCTTTACAGGAATCCACACCAAGGATGGCAAGGTCATCAAGAACAATGCTTCTACTGAATATGACCTGTCTGAGAAGTCTATCACCCCTATGGGTGGCTTCCCCCACTATGGAGAAGTTAACAATGACTTTGTTATGATTAAGGGATGTTGCATGGGACCTAAAAAGCGTGTCATCACTCTGAGAAAGGTATGTACAATTAAAGTGGTCTTCCTGTCTTATCACATGTAGTCTTCAAGACTATAGTGGATAGGCTCTTAATAACCTAGTGATCTCACCATCAACATTTATGATTAGGATTGCATTCAATAAAAAAAACATTATCACTGTAAAGGTTGTATACTGGGATATTAAATGGTGGATTGGAATTTTCACTAAAAGCTACATTGTTAAAAATGCTCCATATAATATTGTTAAGGGAGTCTTGATCGTTATTGCTTAGACGGGCAGTTTGCTGTACAATCACACTACAAACTAAACATAATATATTTGCTTTTATAAAATGTTAATAGTTTTGTTGCTTTAATTTCAGTCTCTGCGCACGCACACCAAGAGGGCAGCCCTTGAGAAGATCAACCTCAAGTTCATTGACACATCCTCCAAGTTTGGTCACGGTCGCTTCCAGACGCCGGCTGACAAGGCTGCGTTCATGGGAACACTCAAGAAGGATCGTATCCGTGAAGAGGCTGCTGCTACTACGGCGCCAACTGCTCCTGCCCAGTCCTAAACAACTATATGGACTAATAAAATTAAGATTTAATCTTATCATGCTTGTTTTATTTGCCTAACCACACTTAAGCAAGCGGCTGATCCACATCTTCAACACTCGCATCATATGTTGTGCAATACCACGATGCGTTTCTATCCAGCATATGTTATAAGTAAACACGTTCGAAATACAATTTAAGATGTGACTCAGGTTGGCTGGACAAATCTTCAAAATAGCTTGCATTTAACTAGGTCAATACGTCACTTTATGTGACGGCTAAACACCCTTATTTCAGAATTTGTGACGCTACAGAATCTTAGATAATCGATCGAAAACGTGTCCAGCCATCTTGAAAGACCACTTTTCGCTGGTCTCTCAATCTCGGAACGGAAGTGATTTTGACGACTTTTTGCATATCAACGGGCGTCACATAAATTTGTGACGTGAGCGTAGTTCAAGCGTAAAAGTGTGGTGAGCGTAGTTCAAGCGTAAAAGTGTGGAATGTCTTATCAAAATTCATAGGGTGTAATCATCAGCATCAAAATCAATAGGTACTTTGAATTTGACCTTTGGCATGAAGTAAGGTCTCATGGCACAAGTACAGGAAAAAATATGTTAACTGTAAAGTAGTTACGTCACAAAATAAAGCTTTGCGGTTTGGAAAAATCTTCGTAACTCAATTCGGGAATTGAATTATTTTCATAGGTAGTCTGTACAGAACCCTCAGTAAGCGAGTACGACTCGCACTTGCTCGGTTTTTTTTTAGCGTAAAACACTACGCGCCGTCGACGTCTCTGGTTCGGTGATACGGTCCAGGCAGGGTATTGATGATTATCGGACGGCGAGCTACCCGTTGCTCGTCGTCCGCAAGCCCACGCCTACGGGGGCTAGAAATCTTGGTCAGGGTAGTAGCGACAGGGGCGTCCGGAGCATTTGGCCTTCGCTAGCAATACTGCTTCGCAGGAGGCGTCTGTCTGCCATTCCTCCTTGCTCCGGAACAGAGTCATGAACCGAACGATCCTGCGTAGAGACTCCGGTAGGAGCTTTCGAGACCCCCTAGGTTGGGCAGGAGCCGCTTAGGGCAGCTTAGGAGAGCCAGAGGTCGGAAGGGCTCCTGCTCGATAGTTAAGCCGCCGCCTGGTACGACTGCCCACAACAGGCCCAGCGTGTCGTCCGCGTAGCAGACCATGCTGACCCCGCTAAGGAGGTCGCCGCGCAACACATAGTTGTAACCGATGTTCCACAAGGGCAGCCCTAGTAAAGATCCCTGCGGAACACCGAACGACATCTCACCGTTTTCAAACTTTCTGGTAACTGAGGTAGATAATGAACCTGTTTGACAAATCTGACAAGTAGGCCTCCACGAAACGATGGAGTACATCTAGTGCCACCCTAATGCAACTCCAGGGCAGGGTATTGAACATTGAAGATTTTCAAAGACACCATCAAGACAACCTTGCCCCTAAATACCGTAGATCCCGACGTGCCCCGCACGGTTAAAAGATAAAGAAACAGCATTATATGTATAAGCATAATAATAATCTGCCTTATAATGTTCTTACTGCTGGGACTCGAGGCTCTCTAGGAGAGGGAACAGAGAGAAACAGTGGTAGAAAATAATTTAATTTCAGTCAGGAATGTTAGTTTATTGGTTGGGCTTCTCAAAATAATTGCACTTTTTAATATACCTTATACATTGTAACACTATGTTCCGTTCTTTTCTAATTTCTGTATGTAATAATTTTTGGAGTAGTGTTGATGGTATTTTCCGTTTTAGTTTATAATTTTGTCTTTCTGGTTTTCTTGGAGGAATTATATTTTTTGAAGCCATTTCTTTAGTTTTTTTAACAGCTTCTGGGGCAGTATCATGTTCTATATTATTTTTCAGAATTTTCACTTCTTCTGGACCTTCATCATCACTTTCCTTTTTGTCTATCAATTTTGATTTATCCCCAACTGAAGGCTTATTGTTTTCACTTCTTGGAGGTTCATCTTTTTTATTTTGTGTAACTGATGATTTATTCAGCATTTCATTTTCTTTTTCCTCAGTTTCTTCATCTGTTGATCCATAATCACACATTAGAGATGTTAAAGCTCCACAAAGCACTGGCTTTTGAGCGTTTGTTGTTTCTTTAAGATCAACTAGTGATTCTTCATCATCATCCTCAATTAAACCATTATTAGATTCTAATGGTTCAGCAGTACCATCTGCATTTTGCTCTATTACTATATTGACTATTCCAGCAAATGGTCTCAGTTTATTCTTTACTGCAGTAGCTGGTGCCTTGGGTATAACTCTTGGTATTTTCCTTGCTGGTTGGTCATTTGTTGAATTTGAACAATTACTTTTGTTATTCAGTCTTGTCACTTTCTGATTCCTTTTATCAAAATTATGTTGTCTCTTCAAATGAGGTCCCTGTGCTGCAAATAAGAAAATTCAAACTTATATGAAATTATACTTATCTATTACTAAATTATAAGGAAGAAAGATTTTTATTTTTGTTTGTTATGAATATACTCAAAAACTAGTGGAACAATTTTAACCTTTTGAATAGCGTAATTAGAGACACAATAGAAAGACAATAGGTGTGCGGACACCGACGTCCTCTTGGGAAGTAATGAATTAAAATAAATTCCCTAGTAGAATGCATGACAGGTATATATATTGTCTATTTTCATGCAGTTACACATATTCGAAACATCTAAGTTATCATAGGTATCTTTCAATTTGAACATTTTATAAATTACAGAATACCTGTTGATCTATGCTTGTCATTTCTGTAATCATGCTTCATAGCCATTTTTTCACCCCTTTCAATTTTTTCCTGAAGTTCAGCAGCTTTTTTCTCAATGTTTGATTTTGTAGGGTATTTCTTTTTCCTTTCTTCTCGCCATTTTTGTATGTCTTCAGGATTGTTTAGGTTTGCAATTTTTTTATACAAGCCTGTTGAGTGTTGCATTTGTATGTGCTTTGTAATGACTTTTGGATGTGCAACAAACTGGCAGCCATCTATGTTACATTTCTGAAACAAGAATAATGTTACAACACCTTTCTTGCATTATTCCTGTATAATTTAGACCTTAACCTGTTGAATACCGTAATTAGAGACACAATAGAAAGTCAAATGAAACTATTCATACAATAGGTGTGCGGACGCCGGCGTCCTCTTGGGGAATAATGAATTAAGATGTTTTCTGCATACAGACTTTAACAGAGACTGGCTTCTGAGTTTGATTTGGTGTTTCTTCTCAGTGTAGTCAGTTAGCAAACTCTGGCCTTATCTAGTTTAATCTGATGAAAAAACCAAGTTGCAAAACAAATATTATTATCTACCTAAAACTATTATCAACTAGTTTATTTATTTAATACCGTCACTAACTGCTATGCAGTTTGTCAGAAGTATTTATTTATTGTAAAATTGTTTAACAATAATAAAGCACTTTTTGTTATTTAATAGCTTCTGCCAGTGGCTTCTTCTGTGTGAATGTATGGTTATTACAGAAGCGAAGTTGCAGTTGAAAATAGATAAAAAGTAGGCTATGTCTGTCCTTGTAGTTCAAGCATCCTTGGTTGTTACCAAGGAAGAACTGAAGTTAAGTAGTTTAAAAAGCATAACAGACAGACAGTTACTCTCATTTAAATATTAGTAGTTTAAAAGTATTGATTTCTATAATGCACCAGACAGTTTTACTTAATTGATAAATTATGAAAAAAATGGAATGCTCATTATTTCTACTATCATTATTTTGTTTATTTACCTGATGCTGTTGCTTATGTTTTTGTAAAAGATCTGCTGTAGGGAAGTCTCTGTCACAGGTCTCACACCAGTGCTTTTCAACATTTTCATTACTCATACCAGGTGATCCAAAATGTGGATCATTCCATGAACAACGAGGAGATGGGCCCCAGATTGGGCGGCACTGATAGTTGTGAGGTATTGAGTTGCGCTGAAATTTGTTCATCATACGTGGCTGTGGAGGTCTATTCATTTTTAAATACAGTAGGTACAAGTTCTAAAAAGATCTTGTGGAAATTTCTGAGCACTTTCGCTTAACTTCGTAACTAGTTTAGTGGGTAAGCCGATGCTGTTTGTTTTGATTTATGACAATTTGGAACTATGAAAGAGAGCCCCTAACCCACTGACTGGGACGTGAGTTTTTAAAGTGTTAGGAATAGTTTAAACAGTTTCAATATAGCTATTTATTTCTGTTTTAACAATGAAGAGGATATTTGAAAAATAATGTACGAAAAACCCCACATTAGCGCGTTTCCCTTTGACAATCCTAATTTCTAACCTCAACCCACCAATGACCAAAACGTCAAATTTGACAAATTTTTTTAATTTATGTTGTCTCTAAGGGAAGACTATAGCCTTTTGACCATATTACCTAGACATGTCCATTGTCCATGTCAATATAGGGGGAAACGCTTATTTGCCGTGAAGGTTGGCTAGATACTTTCGCTGCTAAATACTACAAAAACATATGAAGGTGTACATCCATATTTTAATGGTAATCAAATGAAACTATTCATACGAAGTGAGCTTAAAAGACCAAAGAAAGCCAAAGAGAGCCTAATACATAAAAAAACGCCGGGCAAAACGGCAATGTTACTGGTTTCTGCAATTAATGATAGGCCGACTCACATTTTCTACATCTTGAGTTACTCGAGTTTGTTTAGCCTATTTTATTTAGATGTGATGATGTGGCTGATGATAGAGCACGCTTGCCTAGAAGTGATCTATTTACTCTTGACTTAAAAACCCCTAGGTGGTAGCTATCAGGAAACATAGACTCCGGCAGGGAATTACATTCTTTAGCTGTAAGGTACTGGTTTTATGTAGATAATTTATGTGCAGCAAGAACAGTGTTACCGAGAGTACCGACCCCTTAGGGACCTAGGTATTAATTTCCATTTGACCGGACGAGCAGCCATCAATAACCCCTCTGCGGATCGACCTCTCAAGAAGTCTGCGATCCAATCACACAGAATTCAAAAGTAGTCGAAGGAAGGAAGTTTAAAAGGGCTTTTGGGTCAGGCACTGTCGAAGACCTTCGAGATATTAAGGGAAACTGTAACTGCTTTCTCATACTTCTCGATGGTCTCGCTTCAGATGAGAATGACATACGCTAGAAGATCCCCAGTTGACAGTTTCGACAAAAGCCGTAATGACGATCACTGAGTTTATTAAAACTTGCTCGTATTTATAAAATAATTGTTGACTTCCATAGATTTAATAATAATAACTAAACAAATACTAACGCGAAATGTCACGACGAGGTAATAAAAAGATGGAAATAGGCCGAAGAATAAGTATGCAAGAGGCGGCTGTGGAAGAATCTGCTGTTAAAAACGGCAATCCCACCCTCACTGTCATAACTGACTATTGTTAGTCGAAAAAGCCATACAAAACTAACTATTCTGCATTGCTGGGAGTCCCAACGTTATTAGAAATAAAACTGGTAAACTGCTAGATACATTCAGGCTTTTAAAAATAAGAATTGTGTCGTTTTGATCAAGCAACAGTCAAAAAGCAACCCACAAACCATTAATGCTTTATAATTATATCGGGTTTTCAAAATGTATGGTGCAATTAATTATATTCGGAGTTTTTAAGACTTCAAGTGCGAGAGACGAGACTTCAAACGAGAACTGCTTCTCTAGACCCATAATCTAAAAAAGAAAGAAATATTAAATTATTTAGAAAACTAGACCTTGAACTTAAATTTGTCTTAAATAGAAACATAAAAAAATCAACATCCTGTGGATGATAATTTTGCTTCCATTAACCATTGTAGATGCCATTAGTGAAGGAATTGTAATTGAATACTAGTAGTAGAATAATTCCGCAGATTTCCTTTACATACAAACATCCAACAGTTAGCTCTAATATTATTGAAGTCTGAAGAAATTTTCACAATCCGCGGGAACTTCTAGACCTACCGCTATGAGACTTATGTTGAGGTGGTGCCTTTCAGTGCCTTTTAATTAAAAAGATTATTGTGAGCGTAAAAGTATAATGACAGGAAAAATAGAGAATTATAAAGTAAAGCGATGCGCGCACCGGTGACTTTAGTCACGGTGACTTTTATGTGTTTGTCACTGTCACGTCACGTATCCAAGGTGGAGTGCGCGCACGACGAGCGACAGTGACGAAACTTTCTTGAAATTGAAGTAAAGATGGGACCGATATTTGTCAGTATTAGCTAATATGAATATATTCGTCTAGTAATATCGTAATATTAAAACTAATATTTGAGTATTAGTGATATCTGAGTATGATGGAATACATAGATATTACTGCTGTATTTGTATTCAATAAACCGATATTATTTTTGAGATAGTATTTAGGTACTATTTGATATTGCTACGTAGATATTAATGTTAATGCCTATGAGTGATACATTTATTTTCATTCGTACATTTGTTGCCATATTAGTGAGTGAATATGATCCGCGGTAATCGAATGAATCCCGAGTGATATTATATTCACAAAATATTTTTTCATTATATTTAATATTATTCGACCTGTGTTGAATGGCCCTGACATAATTATGTGAATATTAAATATTAGCATATCAGATTTAGTTGGATTACTAAGTAATACATGAATCCATTGAATATCACTAATATCTTAGCGAATACTAATATATCAGTCACAACTCTAAATCGAAGCGTCATTTGTCGCAGTGGCGTAGCGTGGGTTTTCGCTGCATGGGGCCGCCCTTTGTTTTTTGTTATTAATCGATTAAACATTTGGTTTAATAGACGTAATCAGTAATTAGTACCACTTATTGAAAGTCAAGATATACCACTGCTTCTCAAAATCGGCTCAAAGTGCCGATGCATTCCACTACGTTTTTAATTAAATCCTTTGCTGTCCAAGCTTCTCGTCTGTAGAATGCATTGTCTGTCTCAATTAAACGCGCGCAATCACTTCATATTTTCAAAACGCTTGTGAAGGAATATTACTTGTCTTTGTAGTTATGTTTCGTTTCTATCTGTATCAATTATAGTCGTCACTTGTTTCTTGCATCTATTAGTTTGATGATGATGATGATGTACTTTGTTTTTTCGCCTTTTTGTTTAACTTGTTAAGTTACGCACCAAATGCAACCCCACTTTATGTCCATACAATCTCTTTCCATCCCAGGTTGCCAGGAAGAGTTCGCAGATAGCGATAAGGCCGCCCATTGTATGTTTTAATTAAAGTCTCAAAATTGTATAATCTTTTTATCTTGGTGTACAATAAAGTATATATAAATAAATAAATAAATACTCATATTTTTACATTTTTCAAATTATTAAATTGGCGCTTCCTGCCGCCCCCTTTCGTATGGCGCCTGGGGCCATGCCCCCCACCGCCCCATGCTACGCCACTGATTGCAGCGCGGTGACAAAAATGTCACGGGCTTGTCCGCTCCATGGTCAGCGAACAAAAATGTCACCCAGTTGTCACGTCGCTACGTGCGCGCACCTCCATACATATCCATGGACTTGATAAGGGTGACAAAAAAGTCACGGTGACAAAAGTCACCAGTGCGCGCATCGCGTTAAGCGATGCGCGCACCGGTGACTTTAGTCACGGTGACTTTTATGTGTTTGTCACTGTCACGTCACGTATCCAAGGTGGAGTGCGCGCACGACGAGCGACAGTGACGAAACTTTCTTGAAATTGAAGTAAAGATGGGACCGATATTTGTCAGTATTAGCTAATATGAATATATTCGTCTAGTAATATCGTAATATTAAAACTAATATTTGAGTATTAGTGATATCTGCGTATGATGGAATACATAGATATTACTGCTGTATTTGTATTCAATAAACCGATATTATTTTTGAGATAGTATTTAGGTACTATTTGATATTGCTACGTAGATATTAATGTTAATGCCTATGAGTGATACATTTATTTTCATTCGTACATTTGTTGCCATATTAGTGAGTGAATATGATCCGCGGTTATCGAATGAATCCCGAGTGATATTATATTCACAAAATATTTTTTCATTATATTTAATATTATTCGACCTGTGTTGACTGGCCCTGACATAATTATGTGAATATTAAATATTAGCATATCAGATTTAGTCGGATTACTAAGTAATACATGAATCCATTGAATATCACTAATATCTTAGCGAATACTAATATATCAGTCACAACTCTAAATCGAAGCGTCATTTGTGTTAGTGGCGTAGCGTGGGTTTTCGCTGCATGGGGCCGCCCTTTGTTTTTTGTTATTAATCGATTAAACATTTGGTTTAATAGACGTAATCAGTAATTAGTACCACTTATTGAAAGTCAAGATATACCACTGCTTCTCAAAATCGGCTCAAAGTGCCGATGCATTCCACTACGTTTTTAGATAAATCCTTTGCTGTCCAAGCTTCTCGTCTGTAGAATGCATTGTCTGTCTTAATTAAACGCGCGCAATCACTTCATATTTTCAAAACGCTTGTGAAGGAATATTACTTGTCTTTGTAGTTATGTTTCGTTTCTATCTGTATCAATTGTAGTCGTCACTTGTTTCTTGCCTATATTTTAGTATGTATGTATTTATGTATCTATTTAGTTTGATGATGATGATGATGTACTTTGTTTTTTCGTTTGTTTAACTTGTTTTGTTACGCACCAAGTGCAACCCCACTTTATGTCCATACAATCTCTTTCCATCCCAGGTTGCCAGGAAGAGTTCGCAGATAGCGATAAGGCCGCCCATTGTATGTTTTAATTTAAGTCTCAAAATTGTATAATCTTTTTATCTTGGTGTACAATAAAGTATATATAAATAAATAAATAAATACTCATATTTTTACATTTTCCAAATTATTAAATTGGCGCTTCCTGCCGCCCCCTTTCGTATGGCGCCTGGGGCCATGCCCCCCACCGCCCCCCCATGCTACGCCACTGATTGCAGCGCGGTGACAAAAATGTCACGGGCTTGTCCGCTCCATGGTCAGCGAACAAAAATGTCACCCAGTTGTCACGTCGCTACGTGCGCGCACCTCCATACATATCCATGGACTTGATAAGGGTGACAAAAAAGTCACGGTGACAAAAGTCACCAGTGCGCGCATCGCTTAACAGAAAAAACGTATCTAGGCAACCATAAGATAATTCACAGATAATTAAAAAAGCTTTCAAAAATAGTTCGTAGAGCGTGAACTCTAACATCCTCCCTTTTTGAATGATTCTTTATTTAATCCAATATGCTTTGCCATAGAAACAATCTTAGGCTGGTGTAAGGGTTTCGTTAGTAAATCTGCTAACTGAAACTCAGTTGGTACATATTGTACTGATAGTTCACCAGCGGTCACCAATTCTCTGACATAAAAATGACGGATGGCAATATGTTTCGTTCTTCGATGTAATTCAGGATTGTGTGAGATCTTTATGGCTGCGTCATTATCAACTTTGAGTATGGGAATCTCTTTTAAGTTTGATATCTCTGCAAAAAGCCTTTTGATCCAAACTATTTCTCTAGCCGCTTCACTAGCTGCAACTAATTCAGCTTCCGTGCTCGAAATAGCAACACACGTTTGTCTTCGACTCGACCAGGATATTGCTCCTCCTGAGTACAAACATAATATGCCTGATGTTGACCTGCCAGTAGTTTTATCGCCTCCGTGGTCGGAATCACTATAACAGTCCAATATACCACTATTGTAGTTTTTCTGATAAGTGATCCCATAATCCAAAGTTCCTTTGATGTATCTTAATATACGTTTCAATCTTTGGATATCATCTTTGTTTGGATTTTCTAGTGATCTGGACACTACACTCATAGCATATGCTAGGTCTGGTCTGGTTCCGACTGTTAAATATGCCAGAGCACCAACAGCTTCTCTATATGGAAATGTCACAGGTTCTACTGAATCTTTTACTTGATTTAAGAGTCCATCCTGCCCATCTTTTAAAATAGGTGTAGTTGTAGGTTTAGAATCAGCCATCCCAAAGCGATCTAACACTTTTTGTGCGTAATGCTTCTGTGTAACTGTGATATCACCATTCACGTTCATAATTTCCAAACCCAAGAAATATGACGCATACTTAGTTGTGATTTTAAATCTTCGCTTTAACTCAGATATAAATCTATCACATTCTTTTGGATTTGATGCAGCTATAAGACCGTCATCAACATATAGCGCAAGGATAATCTTATCGTTTGATCGATTTCGAATAAATAGGCATGTATCTGTGTCACATTGTTTAAATCCAATGTTTTTCAAATAATCAACCATACATCTGTTCCAGCATCTAGGAGATTGTTTAAGACCATATAAGCTTCTTTTTAATCTACACACCTTCTTAGATCCATCATTATAGCCGTCAGGTTGATTCATATAAATTTCTTCGTTTAACGAACCATAAAGAAATGCGGTTGAGACATCAAATTGGGCGAGTGACATGCCTTCATTTGCAGCAATGCTTAATAGCGTTCTAACCGTTGTCATCTTTGCGACAGGACTAAACGTTTCATCATAGTCAACGCCTTTCTTTTGGGTATAGCCCCGAGCCACTAGTCGAGCTTTGAACTTATCAAGACTTCCATCGGCATTGGTCTTTACTTTGAAGACCCATTTGCATGAAACTGGCTTACGGCCCTTGGGTAGGTCTACCAAAATCCATGTTTTGTTTTCAGCCAGTGATTTAATCTCACTTTCCATAGCTTTCAACCATTGTTCCTTTTGAGCACTATTAACGGCTTCTTTATAAGATTTAGGTTCACTAAATGTACATAAATCATCATACGCTGACATCACATAGTCATGGTATCTTTGCGGTAGTTTCAGCTTATTTCTATCTCGTAAGACCATTCTAGAACCTTCATTTGCTAAGTCCTCTATGTTTTCCGGTGTGCCAGTATGGTCATCACCGTCTTCGTCAACTAAAGCATCTTCATAGCGAGGTGAGCTTAGTGGTGAAGCTTCTGGAAACTCATGTAATGGTTCAACAAAACCTTGAGATGTAGGAGGCATAGTTGAGCTTGGACTGTTGTCAGAGCTGTCTACATTGCGTATATCCTCCCTTGCATCACACATCGAAGGTGTAGTAAGTGGATAATGAATTTCAACTGAAGGATATTCCTGATATTCTTCAGGATCGTCAAGACCAATTGGGTTTAATGCTGACTCATTAAATATAACGTCTCTGGATCTTACAAGAGTATGCTTACCATTTTTATTGAAGCTTAACAAGCGGTATCCGTCATCACCTTCATAACCGATCAATACACATTTTTGAGCCTTTTTCGACAATTTAGTTCGCTTTTGCTTGGGAACATGGGCGTAACATTCGCATCCAATAACTCTTAAATGTTTTATAGATGGTTTTCTATTTAACCAAAGTTCATAAGGTGACTTTCCATCTACGCTT
The DNA here is from genome assembly GCA_958295575.1 of Leucania comma. Lineage (NCBI taxonomy): Eukaryota > Metazoa > Arthropoda > Insecta > Lepidoptera > Noctuidae > Leucania > Leucania comma. Next base: position 15,175,952 of record OY282468.1, read on the forward strand.
GAAGGTCCTGTCCTGTTGAGAACATATGCAACTGTGTTCACTAATTCAGACCAGCAACTAACAGGTAGTTCTTCATGGGAATGCATTAAACTGCGTGCAGCCTCAACTAAAGTCCTGTTTTCCCTTTCACTCGATCCGTTTTGTTGGGGAGTGTAGGGCATGGTCAGTCTTTGTTTTATGCCAGCTTCTTGCAAAAGTTTCTTGACATTCAAATTATCGAACTCTCCACCGTTATCGCTTAAAAGTTCTTTTATAGTGTGACCAGCTGTTTTACTTTCTTGAAGAACTTGTTTGAGTTTTTCACAAACTTCAGACTTATGTTTCAAGAAGTATACAAATTTGTATTTAGTGAAGTCATCTTTGAAGAGAACAAAGTATCTGTATTTGCTAAAAGAATAGGGAAAAGGTCCACAAACATCAGCATGCAGTATTTCTCCAGGTTCCTTAGCCTGCACTCTTGTTCCAAATTTCTTTCTATGTGTCTTTCCATAGATGCATCCAGTACAAAATTCGGAATCGAGTGGTACTTTAATATCTAGTTCTTGTTCGATAACTTTCTTAACATGTCGTTTATTCTGGTGAGCAAATCTCTCATGATAAAGTTGAAGACTGGATTTGGACAACACGTTCACTTCTTCAGTGCTATTGCCAATAACTGTTTTTGCATTGAGCTTATACAGTCCTCCATTTTTAGAGCGTTTTCCTACTAGGTAAACTTGTCCATTCAATTTAAGTGAGCAAGTCTCTCTTTCAGAAGTAAAGACACTGTTATTTAGTTTATCTTGGGCAGCCAGAACTGAAAAAAGATTCTTTTTAATTGCAGGTACGTACCAAACTTCACTAAGCGTTATGTCTTGCCTTTTATTATTGACAAAAGAGATCAGATGTACAGTCCCTTTACCAAGAACACCAATTGTGGCTCCATTTGCCGTAGTCAAAGTATTACTGTTACAGCTCTCGAAACTAGTGAAAAAATCTTTTCGATTCGTGACATGATTGGTCGCTCCATTATCAACGTACCAACTGTCCACATCATTATCCGATACTGCATTCACTTCTTGTTCGTCTTCAACGTACATCAAGATAGTGTTTACTTTGGCTTCATTAGTGGAAGGTGTAGGTTTTGATGGTTTACCATCTGATATCCATTTATGACATTTCTTAATCTTGTGGCCTAGTTTTCCGCAATAGCTGCATTTCTTTTTGATAAACTTATTTATATTTCTATTTTGTGTAGCAAAAGCTTCAGTAGATCCACCTTGATTATTTTGACTTGCTAGAGACTTTTCAAAGTTACATAATTGCACTGTTAAATTTTCGATATTGCGATCAGCTTTGGACAATAGTAACCAGCTGGACTTGAACGGAAAGAATGACTCAGGTAGCGTGTCTAGAATTTTGCAGATGAGTAACACTTCTGGTAATTCACAATTGTACTCCTTCATCAACTCAACTGTCAAGTCATGCCACAAATTCTTTATTTTTGAAATATGTGTTCCCATGTCGTGTTGCGGATCTTTGCAATAATGGAAAAATTCGAGAGTGTGGGTATATGTTTTATCATCTGTCGAACGATCAAACAGACGGTGCAACTCTTCCCAGACTTCTTTTGATGTCTCTAATCTCATAATCTTTTGAAGGGTCATATCTGACATGTTTGCCGTTAATAATAGCAAGGCTCTGCTGTCTGCCTCATTATACTTTTGTAAATTTTCCTTAAATGTATCGATCTCTTGTGGGGTGGCGTCTTTGGGCAGGACAGGTTTATTTAGTCTGCCCTCTACTGCATCCAGTGCCCCAACACTGCCCCTGAGTAACTGCAATACTTTATAGCGCCAAGTCGGCCAATTTTCATTGCCTTCTAAATGGCCGATGTCTATCTTGAAACTTGTTGACGCTTGCATATTTATAAGGAAATTTATTTTTCTCAAATCGCTCGGTACTCAAATTTTATTTTAAGTACTTACTTGAAATACTAACCACGCTCTGCTACCATGTTGAGGTGGTGCCTTTCAGTGCCTTTTAATTAAAAAGATTATTGTGAGCGTAAAAGTATAATGACAGGAAAAATAGAGAATTATAAAGTAACAGAAAAAACGTATCTAGGCAACCATAAGATAATTCACAGATAATTAAAAAAGCTTTCAAAAATAGTTCGTAGAGCGTGAACTCTAACAACTTAGAGCTAGTGAAGCTAATAAACAAAAAAAGTACTTAAAATAAACAATAATACTTACTGGATCAAAATGTGGTAGTCGGCGTACAAATTTCGGAATATATTTACGTAAAACTCGCGAGCGGCTGCGAAAAAAAGTGACGCGTGTTCGCTCTGGGAGGGCCCGATCGTTACTGACGGGATCGAGTTTGCGCGGTCGATAATATAGTTCAATTTACTTGTAATTTACAAAATGAAGTGATTTTTTATTTATAAAATAAATTTTAGGTTCTATTAGAAGGTTAACTTAAGATTATTGTGATTTTTTAAAATTTCCTTAAAAGTGTTTCTAAGGTATAGAAAAAAATACTTATTGGTCCAGATGTTTTCCAAGAATTACGTTTTTCCAACATTTTTTTTCTGCTACATCTCCTATTTAAGTCAATAATGTTTTCAAAACATCTAAGAGTAGACCATATAATAATGTTACTGATATTTTTTTAATGTTATAAATCTTATGTAGTTTTGTGTAAAACGTAACCAAACATAACTCTCTCGTTACTTTTGTGATAAAAGGGTTTTGAATATGGGTAATTGCCATTAATGCATACATTATTTCAAAAAAAGTCTCAAGATATCTGAGAGAATAAGAACTCGACTTTTATCATATAAAAAAAGTAGGTTCAAATTCTTCTTACGTATCTCACAAACTATGATCAAAAATGTTTAAAATGAGTTGATTTCATGCACAGCCTCTTAAGTACATATTTAGATTTTTTTGGTTCAGACTTTATTTTAATTGATTTGTAATGAAATTCAAACAACAGGGTAAATCAAAATGTATACCTACTACGCGGCACGTAAGTTGAACCAAAATGGCCGTCGATGCTATGGTTACGCGCAGCTGTCCATTTCGATGTAGTTCCAAAAATCGGTTACATAGAGCGCATTCAAGTTCGATCGCCATTTTGATTCAACTTACATGCCGTGTATTGTAAGGAACAAATTGGTTAAGTGCTACAGGAATCGGATATCTAAAATTGGATATTGAAATCGATTTCTAAATCAGAAATCGGATATATATCAGTTTGCATTCAAAACCAAAAACACCCATGTCTACTAAATCGTAACGCTGTAATTACACTGTCCTAAATCGTGCACAATTTAGGAAATACAGTGATTGGGTCTCCAATTTTACACTAAATCGGATCCAGTCCTCCTAGTCGATTACATCTTCCAATTTCCTAAATTGGTTTTCTAAAAATCGGATAGTGTAATAGGGCTTTAATTGAAATCTGACATCTGTCAGTTGTCAGTCTGGCGTTGTTTTGTTTGATTTGATTGATGCCTTTGGATGCATAGAGTACTTTGTAATATACTGCAATTTGGATGTTTACAGCATGGAATGTATTCTATTTAGAATATATATTATTTCAATTTGAGAGTTACAGTAAATTAAGATTTGACAATTTAAACAATGAATAATTCTGCAGCGAATTCAGCAGCGAAGGTAACCAACGTTTATTATTTTAATTAATTCTATATTCTTGGCAATTATTCATATAGGTCACAAATAATTTCAGGTCGGAGAAATATTTACTGAGGCTGGAGCTGCGTTTAATAAGTTAGCAGATTTAGCCATGACCTTACATCCAATGGGAGAGCCAAACCTTGGGTAAGTGTGGATATAAATATGTTAAATGCATGGTACCAATTGTGCAGTAACTGAAAGTAAAAAAGGAACTAAATCTTCTTAATTAGACCAATATGTGTAAAGTAATAATTAGTTACACATTATACAGTTCTAAATTATAAAGAACAATAAATTCCTAGGTGTCTAGTTCTAGTTCCTAGTTTGGTTGCATTCAGTGTATTCAATGCTGCTGTTAATTTTTAAATAAAACTTACAGTCAAAACTGGTGAAAAGGGCATAAAGTAAGTTGTTATTACTGATATTGCCTAAATAACTGCAGTGGGATTGTTATAGAATAGCACTATTACTAGACCAGGTTTCATTTTTATTTTGATGGAAATATGATTTTATTGGTTTGCTTCTCAGCCTTTTGGCTAAGATCAAAGTGTAACTTGCTTGTTGTATTTATTTAAAAATATAGAATTTATAATCTTTCACATCTAGTAGTATTAAAAATCTATTGAATGTCTATGTGAATTAACCAAATAATATAGGTTTTCCATAGTAATACTTGTTTGAATTATTTGATTTACATGATTTTATTCTGCACTATTTCAGCCAGCAGCCCAAAACTCCTGTAAAGAAGAAATTAACAGAAGAAAGGACTTTAGCAAGCAGTATACCAGCCCATAACCAGCATAATATCCATACGGCACCTTTATCCCAACAGGTCTTGTTTCATTTTTTTTGGTACATTATTGTTATTAATATCAGCCATAAAATTAAAAGTAAGAAATACTGTTCTGCAGTATTATATTCTAGATATCAATCAGGATTTCGACAAAGTTTGGCAGGATGGCCATTAATACAAAATCAAGAAGTCTCTTCCACAATTACTATACCCAATACTCAAGTGTTACCTAAGCAAAAGATGCTTTGAAGAAAATTCAATGGTGAGGTATTGAAACTGTGAAATATTGATCAGTAGTACCACACAGCAGTCTTCTGGGGCCTGTTTTGCATATCTTATTTACTGCAGATATATTTACCAACAACAATACCACCATGGCCAATTTTATTGTTGTTATCTAAAAACTCTAAACTATTACATGAAACAAAATGGCGATATACAAGGTTATCCTTAAACCAGTGTGGACATAATTATGGTATTGGTCTCTGGGAACTGGCTATATAGAAATCCTAAAAAGGTTCCATACTAAAGTAATGCAAATAGCATTAACAATAAAACATAAGACAACTGGTAACCAAACTTTATCAGAGAGGTACATAGTATCTGGAAAAGTTATGATACATGTCTATACCCTGACTTCAAGTTCTATAGATCTGAGCTCTTACTATGACATGTTGAAATGCCAGGCATGACAGTGCAAAAGAGGGATGGATTTATACACCATGTGTCCACCCCTTTAACCATTCAGTTTAGGTCGTCAAATGGATCGCATTTAAGAGCTTTGGAAGTATCCACTTCACTAGATTGAAGAGAACCAGAGCATCCTACCCTATAGACTAATTCATCAACCAGTACGAACAGAAATTCTTGTATATTTCTCTTCAATCAGCCACTGAAGCAGCTAAAATTGAATTAATAGATTGCTGTTTAGGTTTACTAGGTTGTCTGTAAAAAATCGCTTTTAGCGATAAGACTGATTTTTGTTACACCTTATTAATTTTAAACTCCAATTGTAATTTCTTATGGTGTACCTAATAAAAAATATATCTATCTAGACATGTCTGCTTACCACACTAAGAAATTCATCTATTCAAAGCAAGAAGATTGAGTGTCACCAGTCAAATGATCCAATGCACTTTAAAGATTTAATGCTTAGAGTATTTAGGCTTCAAGTACTATTACTGCAGAGAGCATGGCATTTTAGGAATGGGTAGCTCAACTAGGAAGTTTGTGATAGTAATGTAGACAGAGTAATTTAGAAAAAAAAAAATTGTCCTATACTAGGAATTACTTCTGAATTTATATGTTTGTGAATGCACCCAGCCGGCTTGCTTACACATGATCCGTCAGAAGTTTGCTCGGTCGACGACGGCCAAACGTGGACGTATGAATCAAACACTTGTAAAACAAAGAGAGCACGTACACAAAACATGACCGTTATCGTCCGATGACGCCCGGCAATGGCCGATAACCGGCGAGTTGTTGAAATTTCTCACGTCTGCTGAAATTGCATCGGAAATAGATCTAGCAGTTCCATACATAAAAACCGGGCAAGTACGAGTCGGACTCGCGCATTGAGGGGTCCGTACAAACTTACCTATGAAAACAGTTCAATTCCTGATTCTGAAAAAGTAGGGTAGAGTTCTACTCTACCCTACTTTCCTCCAGTTTTAAAAACGTGTTTTTAATCTGTTAAGCAACATTGAACGCAGTCGACTGCAACTACAAAATATCAGCAACGCCCAATGTCGGCACAAGTGGTAACAATTTGCACTGTAGACGCCGGCAGATCGGTGAGAACTCCCAACAACTCCGGACTCGCTGGTTGATCGACCGTTTGACGGTCGTGTTGGTGTACGCGCTTTCTTTGTTTTACATGTGCTTGATTCAATCGTCCAAGTTCGGCCGTAGTCGGCCGAGCAAACTTAGTCCGATGACGGATCAAGATTGAGCCGTAACACTGTTACAGTGTACTCGTCCGAGTAGTTTTGGTGTAAACGAGCCGCTAGACATTCAAACCTGGAACACTTAGACGCGGTGCGTTGGGTGTTTCGTCTTACATTGCAGCAGCGGGCCGCGACCGCCTGACGCGCCGCACAACGCCAGGTCTCCGTAATCGAACACCATAGATATCCGTGTCGAACACTTATCTGTAGACCAACACATTTTTGTTCCACGCAGGAATCGAAACCGTGACGCGCTGCATCAACCATGCCTTCAGATTGTCAGTTATTACCATTTTATTGATTAACCATGTCATATCAGAGCTTTTCCAACCCAGTTTGGTTTGGTTTCTAGTTTAATCCAATACAGTTTATTTTTAGTATACATTAAATAGGACACAAATTATTGTGTCCTGTTCATAACACTCATTAGAGTGTATATGCATTGTGTGTGTGTGTGCATTTTTAAAGACCAATCACCTTTTTTCCAAGGGTCAGAAATTACATCTGAATTTCATGTCCTTAAAAGTAACAACCAGCCATTGTTTTTGCAGGTGACACTAAACATGCTGAATGCTCAAGAAACAGAGATGGATACTGATGGACTTGGTGGAGATGTGAAGTTGGAGTTTGAATCAAGCACAGAGGAAGTCACAACTTAAAATTTTTATTTGTAAAAGCTTAAAACCTATGTTGTAAATTATGTAATAATTTTTAAAGTAGGAGATAGTATTTTGTAAAATAAAAATCAGTTTCATGAATACAATAAGAAAGTTATGAGAGCAAGAGTGTTTCTAAGAATAAATTATAATTTAAGTACAAAAATGAGAAAAATGCTGTTTTATGCATATTTTTTGTATGTTCCTACTATGAAGCATATTATTAAATAAAAGATATTGTTGCTCAAGTTGTTGAATTATTTTTGCCTTATGCTAGTGGACCCAACAGATGACCTGTTATAATGTTTGTATTTTGTTAAATATTTTTAATTTAATCAACTATTCACCTAGACAAAATAATTTATCTGTGTGTGTCATGATCATGTTCAATTTTTTAATCGACTATTGAACATAGTCATGATACTGTCTACCAGGTGCAGTTGTATTTTCAATCTATCCAGAGATCCACTTAATTATATATACATCATCTAAATAGGTCAAGCCATTTATATATATTTCATTTTAAGATTCATGGGTTTATAAAATGGAAGCTTTGAACCCTTCTGTTCCAAGAAGAACTTTGAGATTCATAAGTTTTGGAGTGGGACCCTTCTGATAAAGTTTTCTCAATGACTGAATCTACATTACTTTTTATTTTTAAAGACTCATATAAATCAAAAGAGCTGCCAGACTTCTTAACCCTTCTTTGGGCATTTCGGTAGCATTTCCATGGCTGTGGCTCAATTATGATTGTTATAGAAATAGATTTTATAAGCTTCAAAAATTCTAGTAATCCTTCATCTCCATTGTTCAGATGAATCCACATAGTTACTGAAAAACAAAATGTTAAATCAAAAGCTTTGTGTTTACAAGAGTCTAAATAATTTTGAATTTGAAGACGATCATATAGGTCCATAATGTTACAAGTAATAAACTTAATATTAGGGTTTTCATTAGATTCATTGGCTCTTTCTATTAATGTGGAATCAATGTCCACTGCTAACATGTAGATATCACAGGTTGGGTAAACAATTTTTAAATATGCATATAGAGCTTTAGACAATTCTCCTGTGTTGCACCCGACGTCTAGGCATACAAGCTGGTTGTCCTTTGCTGCCGGAAACATTTGTGGATGAAGATTTTTAATCCTTTCGCTCACATCGTGGAATGAATAATAGTTGATAAAGTTTCCATACTTAACAGCGCCTGGGTCACTGCCTAAAAATTTCAGATCGTTAGAGTCTACTTCACTTTCACCTTTCATTTTATATTAAGAAGGAAAAGGAAAGTTTATAAAATATTTTGAAACTTTTAAAACGTGGTGTTTTGGTTTCACACATTGACGTATACATTTGTCAAATGTCAATGACAGTGACAGTACGTTTTGTTTCATCAAGTTATATATGCGAATGCGAACGTACCTTAATTTTTAACTTAACGTACCTTAATGGTAAGCTGTGATGTGATCGTTGATGAAGAAGTACGCTAGTTTATATTAAGAGCCTTGTTCATTCTAGCCTTGAAGATACCTACATTATAATCGGATGGGAAAATGTGCTGACTGCTAAGGCAGAGGGATACGCGTTGAAGCGATCCCTCTGGCAGAACATTCGCAAACGGCCATCGAGACCCCTTAGGCGAAGTGTCCAACAAGGGTTGTTGGCCGCCTCCCAGGGTGCACCGTCTCACAGACTTTCACAGGCCTTCACTCCGGACGTATCCGCAAAGGAACTACAGCCTGCGGGCACCCGTGGAGGTTTTCTGTCGTGGCACCCCCTTACCATGTGGTGATCTCTACCAGTTTTCACCGCGTTGATCACAGAGACATAATTGAATATTTGCTTCTTCGACAAGATGAAGTGAATCTCATTTCTAGCTGCACCGTCAGTACTTTCCCAGGTCCACTTCCTATGCTCACGCTTCCTGAAGAAGGATTTCATCATGTAGAGGCCCTCCTTCTCCATAAAACCGGTCAGTAGGTGTTCCCGTTGGTTCCGACGTCCCTATCCAAATTGCCCCACTCGCAGCTCGTCACCGCTTCGTTGGCCCAGTTTCGCGTTAGAGTCCCCCATGACCAGGATGAAGTGCATTTATGCAATAAAATAAAAGATGTACAACATCTGCTGATGGAATGTGCTAAGAACAAAGATGAAAGGAAATTTCTGGCTCGAGAGTTTAAACTCAACATGTGGTATCTTGGACTTAACAAAATATTTTGTCATACCCTACATCAGAAAGGACAACAGAATAAAAAAAAAAAATCCTAATACATGGTCTCTACTTCCTCGTTGCGGTGTGTCGAGGTTGGTGCGTAAATCTGTATGACCTTCAACGAAAATCTTGATGATTTTCTGAGTATAATTTTAAGGTACGCTACCCTGGTCGACACACTCTCGATCTTCACCATTACTCACAAGGGACTTGTGGACGAAAAAACCGACACCAACTTGGGACTGCTAGTCACCCTCCCGGAAATAGAGCAGATTACCGGATTTGAGAATGATCGTGTCGTAACTCTCGTAAGTTGTAACCCACTCAATTCTTCCTCAAGTTTGGTGATCTTCTCGTCAGTCCTCAGTGTACGCGTGTTAAATGTTGCCAGGTCCTGTCGTTTTTAGGGTTCCGTATCGCAAAAGGGAAAAACGGAACCCTTATACTTAGGATCACTTTGTTGTTCGTCTGTCTGTCAAGACTTTATCTTGGGAACGCGAGGGTATCGGGTTGAAATTAAAACCATATACAGTACTCAGGTTTGCAGCTAAAATTTGGTATGAAGCAAGGTCCTATAGCATAAATCTGAAAACTGTAATTTTTTAGTTACGTCACCAAATAAAATTTGCGATTCGGAAAAATCTTCGACACTCGATTCGGGAATTGAATTATTTTCATAGGTAGGTTTGTACGGAATCCTCAATGTGCGATTCGGACTCGTTCTTGTTCTTTTAAGGGGTACCCGGATTCCATCTGGTGATTTTTAGCACCCCTTGCCTCGCCTTTTCCTTGAATGTTACCAGAGTCAAGGGTAGATGAAGTGACGGGCACTAGGGCCATCTTTTCATTGTACTGCTCATATTTTAGGGGGAAGGGGAGGGGGTTCCATAAGCGCCACGCTTGGCAGGCAGGTTGGCTATCGCAGTGTAATTGTTGTAATACACAGAGAATGCTGCTACTCATTCTTTGGTATGTCCCTTAGTCGCCTTTTACGACTCCCACGGAAAGAGATGGGATTGTGTTATTCTTTATGCCGGACACCATACGGACGTGCTCTGAATTAGTATAATTAATATACAGGGTGCGTATTCAAATTGCGTATACCTCATGATGTTCCCAGTCTGTATACCAAAAATTATTTGAATACAGCCAAGTAGTATAGTCACAGGGCTAGCATAATAACAGGACATTATTTTTTATTACTATTACTACTTTTTTTATAAATAAAAAAACTTCTTTGCCAACGGAGAAAAAAATCATCGTTATTGTTGTATTATTTTTTTTATTATTATCACTACATAGTGTAAAACAAAGTCACTTCCCGCTGTCTGTCCCTGGTCCCTATGTACGCTTAGATCTTTAAAACCACGCAACAGATTTCTATGCGGTTTTTTAATAGATAAAGTGATTCGATGCTCAAGAGGAAGATTTGTATGTATACATAATATACTTTTCAATACACTTGCTCAGAAAGTGGCTCTTATTGCACTACACTTAGGTCTATAATGGCCTGTTACCAAACTGTGACATTTTGATTACCATTACGCACTAGTGCTATAATGTAGCTATAACCTTTTTGTTCGCAAAACAATAGAAATTCGAAAAAATTACACATTGGGTTTTTGTGTTCAATAGTATTAATTAGTATATTATTTATTTTATGCAATTTCGGTCACTTTAACTTGTAAAAACGATTTATAAAATAATAAAAAAAAAAATATTTTATTGTTTTTCTTTGTGGTCTATGGCCGCCATTTTAAGTCGCGCGCGGGTTTTGGCGTGATTTTTCCGAGTGATTTAATGTGAGTCATTGGCTGTATTAATTAAATAAAAAGTAACTATTACAAAGACATTAATAATCCGTATTCTATTGTCACTACGAATGACATTATCATAAAAACTTTTCAGATAAAACAAACGGCGATTAGGCAATATGATCAAAAGACTATATAGCCATAGCCTTCACATACGGGTAAATTAAAAAAAAAATGAGATGCCTATGAAAACAGATTTAATTTTTTACCGCCATGTTATGAACAATTTTACTAGATTTTTTTATTTTTTTTGTTTATGGCGTTGCACTATTCAGATTTTACTAGTTTTACTGTTGTAATAATAATTAGCTAAATTATTTTTTTTCACAAGTGTATTGAAAAACATCGTATGATACACGTGAGTAATGAATGGTTACCGTTCTTGACTCTCTTAAGACCCTCGCCACGGCTCGGGTCTTAATACCGCCTCGACGGGAGCCAATTACATTACACACTTGTATTGCTCAGAAAGTCGCTCTTATTGCACTACACTATATAATAGCACCTGTTACCAAACTGTGACATTTTGGTTACCATTACGCACTAGTGCTGAAATGTAGCTATAACCTTTTTGTCATCTTCTTTGTTTTTTTTTTATGGTAGGTAAAATCATCCAATGACAAATCCCGCTCTTGGGTGGGGGTCGCGTCCCGGGGCCCCGGGTGACATTTTCACGTTACCTATGGCCCCAGTAGGCTTCGGCCCTGCTGGGCCCCTACAGTTTGCTGACAACTCCTTGAGGCACGCGGGAACAGTGCGCGCCGTAAACGACTTGAGCTCGGCCTGGTCTGTTACCGGACGGACGGACAGCGAGCTACCCATTGTTCGCCGTCCGCCGTAGCCGGAAATCGGGATCGGAATCCCTGCGGTGACTGGGGCGTGACGGCCGTTGCCTCACGAATGCGGCCTCCTCCTTTGCTAGCATTACTGCTTCGTTGAAGGAGGCGACCGCCTGCCACTCCTCCTTTCTTCGGACCACGGCCTGTACCAAGGCCCGGCTCGAGAGATCGCCGCCGCCGATCGCCCCCACGAGGACACAGCGATATGCTCTGCCCAAGCGGGGCATACCTCTACCGTGTGCTCCACCGTGTCCTCCCATTACCCCGAAACCTTAAAAATAAGAAAATTTTAGATAATATAATGGTACACCCTTTTTAAATGCAATAATAAAAAAAAGAGGAAAACACTACACACATTTCCTAGTACGAGTAGTTATAATTATTAATAGTATACAGTAATTGTATAATTTATGGTTATTAAAGTGTTTAAATAGTATCATAATAATATTTTGTCTCTAGGGTTGAGCTGCCATTTGTTTGGTGTGGCATTTTGGGCAGCAGTAGGTTGTATGTTGTGTTGAGGGTCGGGAGCTTCCTAACTTTTGATGTATATGGATCGAATCATTGTTGCTTGGGTGTCGCTTCGGGCTGATGGCCTGTCAACACAGAATTTCTGACGGGATTTATTGTGATCGTTGAGAGGTGCTTTGGAGTGACGCCACTAACACGTGGAGTTGCCCAGAAGCAAAAAATGTAAGTATGACTATCGAACAAGGGCACGGATGTCATGTCTTTGGACCAAATGAAAGGCAGGAGTGTGGTTTTAGTCAGTAGGAGTCTGACATTACCCAGACTGGCTAATCTGTGAAGCAGCCTGGTTAAACAAAAGTCGTAGGTATTGTACGCAATAATTTGTTATTAATACCAACAAAATAAGAATTTGTCGGTGTTTTAAATTCAAAAATATTCGGATTTTTATATTTTGAATATATATTAGGATGTATAAGGTTTTTTCAGTACACTTACTCGAAAACTGCTTCTTATCGCACTAAAACTAGGTTCAATGTATCGGCATGTTTATCACCCGCGTGCTTTTTTTGAATTTATTAAAACAAGGGCTTTTTTCATTCAGATTCAGATTCAGATTCAGATTCAGATTCATTTATTTGCTTGAAATATGGTATTTTACAGCTTTTATAACACATAGGTACACAATAGTTCTTCATATTCCGCCTACTAAATTCGGCATGCAAATTTTGTGACAATATTATTGATTCTAATTAATTTAAATTAAACAAAAGAAAGAAAAAAAAAAAAAAATACCCATGTCAAGAGAAAAGAATTATATAAAATTACAAATGTCAAAGAAAAATAGTTGGATTACAAATTGGTCAAAAATCTACTTTCAATGTCAATAAGAAAATTTACTACAAATGTCCATAAAAATCAAAATGTCAAATTGAATATTCATGTCATAAAACTGTCCTGTTTGTCCTAGTATTCATGAATTCCTGAATAGAGTAAAAACAATTTTCAATAAGCCATGCTTTGAGATGCTTTTGAAATAAGCTGGTTCGCAGTTCTCTAATAACCTTCGGTATTTTATTAAATATCCTTATTGCCATTCGACTAGTGTTTTTACGGCAATACGCTGTTCCACATCTTGGCATTGCCAATTTTGTTGGATCCCTTGATAATTTTCCCACCTTATAAACGTTGACGCTATCAGCTGTCCTAAATAGATGAGGGTGTTTTTTTACAAATACTCCCATTTCCAATATGTATAAGCATGCTAATGTTAATAATTTATGTCTTTTAAAAATAGGTCTACACGATTCTAATGGGTCTGCACCAAACACAGCTCGTAAACACTTTTTTTGCACTATAAATGCCTTATTGCTGTCAGTCGAATTACCCCATATGATTAAGCCGTATCTTAAAACAGATGAGACATATCCATGATAAGCTAATAGAGCAGCATTACGTCCAACAGTTTTCCTAAGATTTCTTAATGCAAATGCAAAGCTGTTTAGCCTATTACATGTATTTTCAATATGTTTTTTCCAATTACAATATTTATCAATTATTATGCCTAAAAATTTCGTATCCTTAACTTCTTCAATTTCACTATCACGTCCAATAATTTTCATTGTTTCATTCGTCATTTTGTAATTAGAGAAATTAATATATTTTGTTTTGCAAACATTCACACATAAATTATTTTGTTCAAGCCATTCCATTATAGCTTTTACGGCAGCGTTTATTTTATTCTCAAATTGTTCATTTTTACTATCTTTATTTACTATTAATGAGATGTCGTCTGCAAACAACACACACTTATTCTTTGTCACCGTTGGCAGATCATTTATGTATAGAAGGAAAAGCAATGGCCCCAAAATACTACCTTGAGGCACGCCGTATTTATTGGTCCTGTATTTAGATTTATACCTAATCACTTCTTTGTCTTTATTAACGCCTAAAATCTCAACCCGTTGTTGTCTATCAGTTAGGTAATCTTTTAGCCAATTTAACGCTTTTCCTCTTATCCCATAACTCTCACATTTTTTTAACAGTATATCATGTTTCACAAAGTCAAATGCTTTGCTCATGTCGAAGAATACTGCTGTGACTGGTAACTTCTTATCTATAGTCTCAGTAATCGATTTTATTAGTTGATAACACGCAAGTGCAGTCGACTTTCCTCTTTGAAAACCGTTTTGCTCCGTACTTATTATATTGTATTTAGATAGAAAAGAGGAAATTCGATTATACATGGCTTTTTCGTATATTTTTGAAATGATAGGTATTAAGGTCACTGGCCGATAATTGTTCAAATCATGTTTATTTTTTTTTTTGTATAATGGTTTTACAACTGAGAACTTTAATCTGTTAGGGTACTTTTCTTCACAGAAACTTAAATTAACCAGATAAGCTATAATAGGAGACAATATATCGGCACATGATTTTATTATGTGGGTGGAAATGTCATCATATCCCACTGCGTTGGTATTATTTAGTGATCCAATTATTTTATTGATTTCATGGGGCGTGCAAGGTTCCAGATATAAACTGTTACTACCATTGCTAGTTTTCTTTGTGGCATTGTTTCCGTTGTTTGTTATGTCTATATTTGTAGTATCAATGAAGTGATTATTAAAAGCTTCCGCTATTTCTTCAGGTTTTTCTATCATAGCGCCATTCAATTTAATGGCCTCAATATATTGTGAATTTGTACATTTTGGTTTATTTTTAATTAATTTCCATGTTGCACTACATTTATTTTTTGCTTTCAAAATAAATTTGCTAGAAGAATGCTTTCTGGACAAGTTGATACACCTTTTTAATGTTTTAGCGTATTTATCATAAGCCAATTTATTTTCCTTAGATTTATTTTTATAATATTTTGATTTTAGATATCTTTTAGAGAGGCAAGATTTTCTTATACCTTTAGTTAACCATCTTAAAGTTGGTGTTTGATAGTTTACTTTTATTCTTTGCAAAGGGAAATTTAATTTATATAATAGGCAAAAAGTTTCATGAAAGTTGTTAAAAGCTGTGTCAGGATCAATTTCATCATAAACATCTTGCCATTTTAGGCTCAAGAGACATTCTCTAAATTTACCAATGTACTCTTCATTGTAATTCCTCTTGTACATAAAGCAATGCGAAGGAGCATTCCTCTTTGATGATATTTTTGATGTGAATGTCAATATCTGAGCTGTATTATGGTCCGATAGATGTAATTCACATGTTTCACCTGACGAGTCCGGTATATTAGTGATGATGTGGTCTATGCAAGAAGCATGTCGAGTTGGAGTGTTTATCTTTATATTTAAGTTGCAGTTTAAAAGTATCTCGTTTAGTGTAGTGGCATTTTTGTTAGTAGTAAGGGTATTTATGTTTAAATCCCCGACCAGTATAATTTTTTTATTATTTTTTCTGTCACTTAATTTATGCAATAGAGCCTCAAGTTTATTAAAATTCATCATTTTCATCATTTCATCATTTCATCAGTTCATTCCTATTTCGTCACGGTCAAGGGTAATTATTTTTTTTTAAATGCAAAGAGGCGGATATTTTTAAGGTTTTAATATTCAATGAAAAAAAAATGTGTTTTTGAACAGAATATAATAAATAAACAATAATTTGTTAATACCGATAAATTAACAATTATCTGTGTACTAAATTAAAAAATATTTGTATTTATATATTTTTAATATTAGGATGTATACGGTTTGATACCTTTGCTTCTCCTTCAACCTGCAAAGGTTATGCGCGGGAAAAAAAGTACACCTAATATTAACTTACTTAGTCATTTGTGATACTTAGTTGTGAAAAAGAAGATTTGAAGAGAATCCTTTAGTTAGATGCTACGTCGCTAGATTATGTGATTGAGGTAAAAAATAGTTGCGATAGCCTGCTGCCATCAAATCAAAACTGAATTGTAAGGTAACTTTAAACATTTTTTTTCAGTGCAAAATGAACAAAAATGAGTCGTAATTTTCCGATATGAGATAGATTATGGGTGGATTTTTCATCGTATTTCTTCGTAAGTGTATTGAAAAACGTCGTTTGATACTCGTGGAGATTTGTCACTGCAAAACTCGGCTCCATAACACCCTGGCCTGTGCGGCTCGGGTAAATTTCACCTCGGTTGCAATAACGAACTTTCCCCACTTGTATCAAAATGTACTATTTTTAACCGACTTCGAAAAGGAGTTGGTGTATGTTCACCGATATCTCGGTCAATTGTGGACCGATTTCGAAAATTTTTGTTTTGTTTGAAAGATTATATACTTTCAAATTGGTCCCATAAAAATATCGTTTTGATCTGATGATGAATTTCGAAGATATAGAAGGAAACTCTTCAAAAAATCGGTCCACAATTAACCGAAATATTGGCGAACAAACATATACAAACGACAGTTCTGCTATGATTTTTTAAAGAATTTCGTTCTAAATCTTCGAAGTTCATCATCAGATTAAAAAGACATTTTTATAGGACCAATTCGGAAGTAAAATCTTTCAATCAGAGCAAAAAGTTTTCGAAATTGGTCCACAATTGACCGAGATATCGGTGAACATACATAAAAAAAACTGTATGTTTTTTTTTATGCCCAACATAGAACCTCCTCCTTTTCGAAGTCGGTTAAAAAGTAATTTTTAGAGACCTCTTCGTGATTTTTTTTCTGTCGTACTTAATTAGCTGTATTTTTTCTGATTCTATTTACTGCTATGGATCATTTACTTTTGCGCATTATAAAATTGACAATTAGCTGCTATAGTCCTTTTATAGAAGAGTACCACCACACCTCTGCCATATGCCTTTTGCGTTTTGTTCAGCAATGGTAATGTATAAGATGAAAAAAAAAACAACATAATTTACATACATAATACATTTTTTGCGATATAAACGATCGTATATTTTTTTCCGTGAACTTATAAGTTTGATTTTTTGCTGCTTCAAGGGACCGCAGATCTGAGTATAAGATGGTTTTAATTTCATCTCGATACCTTCACACGTTCCCGAGATAAAGGGTGTTGACAGAGAGACAGACGGATAACAGTGATCCTATAAGGGTTTCGCTTTTTCCTTTTGAGGTACGGAACCCTAAAAATGATACAATTTTGAGCCTTTTTAAAAACATACAATGGGCGGCCTTATCGCATTCTGTGAGGCAACCTAGAAAATACTTATTTAGATAAAATAATTAAATAAGAAAATATGTGTAATAAAATAAGAAAATAGTTATTTAACTTAACTTGAATAACATATTAACGTTATGTTATTAAATTGTGTCTAAAATCATATTAGTTCGGAGTTTGATAGAACAAAAATATTTTTCACTCAATTCGACACTTTTTATATATTTCACATATTTTTCGCGACACTTGTTTATGTTTAGGGACTTTTTCCCCTAGATGTGCGAGGTAGATAGGCGGTGCGAGGATGCGTAACAACGCTCAACAGTGTGTAGATGCGTAGCGTAACACAATAATATCAACTGTATATCTCACGTTTTTTTTTGTATTCGTGCTATGAAAATATACCAAATAATTTTATACGATATGAGAGGCACCCCCAACATTGGACTGATCCTTATAGCGAACTGCGTCTGAAAAAGGTCTCCGCACTATGGGGGCTGAGAATACTCAGCGTTGATGAGGAGAGAGTCTGAGTATGAAAAGTAGAATAGAATAGAATATAACTTTATTGTACACCAAGAAAGTTACTTAATCAATACTAAACTTAAATCTATGGGTACAATGGCGGTCTTATCGCTGAAAGCGATTTCTACCAGACAACCTTAGGATGGATCGTAAGAACTAAAATACAGGGGGTAGTCTGCGGTGTACTAATAAGAAAATAAATAAATAATTATAAAACGAATATATATATATACATATTATAAAATGTTACACAATTTCATAAAAAAAAAGAAAAGAAATAAGGTAGAGTTGGTGGAAGAAATAAATTAAGTAGAACCAGGATAGCATTAAAGAGACAGGAAATGGTCTTTAACCAAATTTTTAAAAGAACCTAGTGACTGGGCTTGCCTAATAGGTGAAGGCAACGCGTTCCACAAACGCACCGTCTGGATCGCAAACGACTTGTCGCAAAACTTAGTAGAATGCGAGGGCATCAAAAGTTTCAAATTCTCCGATGATCTCAAGTGTCTTGAAAGTAGATAAGTATATCAGGATGATCCTGACCTTTTTACTGTCAGTCTTACTCTCCAGAAGATTTTCTTATGCTAAAGAAACAGCTCTGGGACAAGAATTATAAAAAAGGAGGCGGGGTGATAGCGGCTTTATCACTACAATAGTCTTCAATTATTTTTTTTAAACTGCAGTAGATTTGACCATAGATGTTTGTTATATTTGAAGGTTCCTAGTTCGAATTTCATAGTGGAAAAAATTACATCACGTTTAGATTTTCAGATGCACCTTAGTAAAGATTCTTGTAAAAACTTTTATATGGCACTGATAGTATTAAAACTTTAAATTGATTATGTTTAACTAATTTATAGGGTTCCGCACCTCATTAGGTAAAAACGGAACCCTTATAGGAACATTTTGTTGTCCGTCTGTTTGTCAAGACCCTTTATCTCGAGAACACGAGGAGGTATTGAGTTGAAATTTAAACTATATATTTAAGTCTGCAGTCAATCAAACTTCGAAAGACGAAAAAAAAAAGACACGGCTGTTTATGCCGCAAAAAACGTATACTCTCAAGGGAATCAAAATTCCTAAAATTTGGCATGAAGCAACGTCTCATAGCACAAGTTTTTTTTATTATTGATAGGTTCGCGCTTGACCGCTATCTCACCTGATGGAAAGCGACGATGCGGTCGACGATGGAGCACGCTTACCTAGAAGAAACCTATTCACTCTTGACTTAAAGATTCCCGGGTATTCCACTCCTTAGCTGTACGCATAATCAAAGTGTTCCCAAAACGCTTTGCAAGTGTAGGTGTTAAGGGTTCCGTTTTTTCCTTTTGAGGTATGGAACCCGAAAAATAAGTGATAAACGAATCGAAAAGATACGCGTTAGTATTGCGATAGTGATTGACACTATTTAATTACACACCATAAATACCGAAACCAAAATCAAAATTAACGCCTCAAAAAAACTATAGTAAGACATAATTCTGTTTTGCTATAGATTTCTCATACAGTCCTTTAAGAAATAGCCTAGATTTCACTTTTGGTAAAAAGAGATAATGCATTTTGATACAAGTGCAGAAAGTTTGTCATTGCGACCGAGGCGGAATTCGCATGATCCAGAAGCGAGCGTGTTATGGACCCGAGGGCTGCGAGTGACAAATTTGCACGTGTATCAAATGACATTTGTCAATACACTTACGAAGGAATACTTTCTCTGACAATTACAACGCATTTTTGTTCATTTTGTACTGAAGAAAATTTTCCAAAGTTGTCTGTTGTTGAAATCAAATCAAAAATGTATTTTCAATACACTTACTCGTAAACTGTCTTTTATCGCACTACGATTAGGTTCGATATGGCATATTTATCACCCGCGTGCTTTTTTTCAGTTTATCAAAACAAGGGCTTTTTTCATTCCTATTTCATCATGGTCAAGAGTGATTATATATTTTTTTAAAGCAAAGAGGCGGATATTTTTAAGGTTTTAATATTTAATGAAAATTGAAATTGTGTTTTTGAACAGAATAAAATGAATAGACATGATTACGTAAGCAATAATTTGTTAATACCAACAAATTAACAATTATCTGTGTTCTAAATTCAAAAATATTTGAATTCTTATATTTTTAATATTAGGATGTATACGTTTTGATACCTTTGCTTCTTCTTCAACCTGCAAAGGCTATGCGCGGGAAAAAAGTACACCTTATATTAACTAACTTATTCATTTGTGATAGTTGTGAAAAAGAAGATTTGAAGAGAATCCTTTAGATGCTACGCTACCAGATTATGTGATTGAGGTAAAAAAGCCTGCTGCCGTCAAATCAAAACTAAATTATTAGGTAACTTTGGAAAATTTTCTTCAATACAAAATGAACAAAAATGCGTCGTAATTTTCCGATAGAAGATAGATTATTGGTGGATTTTTCATCGTATTTCTTCGTAAGTGTATTGAAAAACGTCGTTTGATACACGTGGAGATTTGTCACTGCAGCACTCGGCTTCATAACACCCTCGCCTGTACGGCTCGGGTGAATTTCGCCTCGGCTGCAATGACAAACTTTCCCCACTTGTATCAAAATGTACTATTTTGTTTTGATTTAGATGGTAGCGGGCTATCGCAAGTATTTTTTACCTTAATCACAATATGTGGCAGCAGCGGCGTAGCATATAAAGTATTCTCTTTAAATCATAAATTCAACATTTTTTTTTACAAATAACACAAATAAATATTGTAGGTTAGATTATAGTGTTATATGTAGATCCACTACTACCAAACTTGTTCATACAAAAGTAGACTCTAAACATCGGAATTATGGCCTATAGTGGCGTGGATGTGAGAGGACACCGGTGTCCTCTCGAGCTAGGACAGATTAATAGTCTTTTTCCCGCGTTTGTTTACCTTTGCAGTTTGAGGGAAAATCAAACCGTTAAACATACAAATATTAATAAAAATAGAAATCCAAATATTTTTGAACTTAGAACGCCGATAAATGTCAATTTGTTGGTAATGTTGATAACAAATCATGTTTATTTATAAAATTTTGTTCAAAAACACAATTTAAATTTTCATTATATATTAAAACCTTAGAAATATGCGCCAATTTGCTTGTAAAAAAAACACCCTTGACCGTGACGAAATAAGTATGAAAAAAGCCCTTGTGATAAATTAAAAAAAAGAACGGGGGTGATATACATGCCATGTTGATCGAGTAAATATATTGAAAAAGAAATATATGCTAGAAATATTGGGAATAATTTTTAAAAAACATTAATTAATATAAAAATCTCAATAGCCATTCTGTTGAATTCTGGGTGTAGACTTTTTGATCACACATTTTATTGAGACTTTATCGATTCCACTCTTGTTTAGCCCCTTAGGGGCTGAATTGTGACAAATCCTTTCTAAGGGGTCGCTTTCGTCATAAAAGAAATCCTTGACTGTGAGTTGGTATGTCAGTCAGTCACTTTCTCCTTTTATTTACATAGATTGAGTATATCGACTAGTTTAATTCAAATCGGATAATATTGGTCCACAGTGATCAAACTATGGACATCGAACGGGTCTAATTAGTTATCTACGTAATATATTAAAGCTATCAAACATAAATCATTATGATTGATAGCTTTAGCGTCACTTATTTAACAAAAACAAAACTTTAACAAACATCAAAATGGTCGCAATCAAGAGCGTAACACCGATGAAACTGTTTTCGCTATTCGTGTCAAATACAGCTGCGTGCACACGCATAAGCTTTCTTTTTAACTAACTTCTCCTATTAATGTAACAGCGGAAGTACTGGTCCTTTGAAAATTATATCCACTGTGGATCGTAACTTTGAGGAAATTAAAAATACTTTGTCATAAAAGCAATAGTCCAGCAAATAATAACATTCTGTATTTTACTTCAGATTCCCGGCTCCAGTAGATTATAATTACGATGTGTTTATAACACATTTTCTTACAAACATAATTCGCTCAAGTCACACTGCACTAAAAAAGCAATAGTTATCATTAGATAAGTTGTTAAAACAATTAACGCATTTAAGCGTGACGGTGAATTATTATCTGAAGCATTATTGCGTTGTAACTACTTGCAACCAACATCACACCACTTGGTGCTGGGAACAATATTTTACAGAGATATGAATCCGGGGTATCTGTCCATGGGCTATGAGATCGCTGGGTCACGGGATTGTTCGATAGTTAGTTTGGCCCTGGAACGAAAGTAAAAGTCGGACACTCCTTCTCGCTCTCTGGGAAGAGCGGGAGAAATTATTTGATTAATACTTACCTCAAAGAAAAAAAGTATTTATTCAGTTAAATGTAGGTATTCGTGCTGATATTTATATAATTGAAACCGTAAATAAAGACATATGACGGAGGGCTATATCAGCATTTAAGGGAGCTTTAACCTAGAAGGATCGGCTTTCGCCTCGTAAGGATATTTAGAAGCAGAATGTCAGCTACACCTCAATAGTTAAAATGAAAAACAGTGTTCAGGAAAGGCAAATCAATTAGAAATATGAAATTGAGGTAAGTAATTCAAATTCCAAAAAAAAGTAGGCTACTGTCTGTTGCGTAGTAACTAATCGATGTAGACCGATTAGTTAGACTAATCGATGTAGGGGTAGCCCTCTACCCTATGGTTTTAGGTTACCCTATCCTAAAAAGTGAAACAGTTTTTAATAAATTATGATCTCACCTACTTATCAGTAAACACATAATAAGATGAGACTCCGGATACATTGTACGGTTCGCAGCAGATAAGTGCTACAGTGTATTAAGACATATATAACCTAGTTCTTCATCTCTGCTCAAGAAAGCGTAAGATAGAGAAGATATACGTTATAAGAGCAATATTAGCATAGCATGCTGGTCTCAAATCATTGTCGGTACTACTATTAATTTTACTTCTATTAGTTTAGCATGCCTTTCATTAATATAACTTAACATATGAGGTTATTCACGTACAGATTGAATAAGTATTAATTGTATAATGTGACTAATATAATTTTTATTATATGATGAAAACTATAAATTACACATGCATCGACACGGCTCGCAACCGCTTTTACTTTCCTGTAAGTCGTATATAGTCGTGGTTCCTTGTAACTGTAGTGACTTCAACGTCAGTTTACTATGCCTCAGCACTAGAGTGCAAGGACGATACAGTTCACCTAGCGCTAGCGATGCTACCTTGCACCCTGCGCACGCGTTCTTAAAGACTGAAATATTTTCCACCTGCTCAGATTCGACGGCAACTAATCAACTGAAATCGGTCTCTTGCGAATGAAATGTGGGACTGAATGGTGCTCACTACGCACGCAAGTTGCTCGTAATTACGCTTTTTCACACACGTGCACGTGAAGTAGGTACAGCACTCGTTGCAATTGGTAACAGATATGTGTCTTGCTTTTTGCCGTGCATTTTATCGGAGAAATTGGCTTGGAAAATGGTTCTCGATCATTTTCAAGTTCAGTTACATAAGTGCGCGTGCGGAGAATTAGTGCGGAATAGCGGATGTTTGGTGGTGCTCGACGGCCAAGTGGCGCACGGTTATAAGCTCTCACCCGCGCCACCGCCAGGCAGTCGCTGCTGGACCACCCTCATACACGTTCAGTTATAGTTTTAGTGCTGTGTGTGACAAAAACGAACATGTGTACCGCTTTCCGGATATACGTTCTATCAGTTATTTGTGTGGTCGTCGCCGCGGGCAATGTGCACGGGCCTCGAAGATCCCGAAGGATGGAGGTCGACGATTCAGCACAGAACGAAATTGACAGCGGACGAGCTGAGGACAGCTCGTGGTGGTGGACAGGCGAGCTCAATGTTTTACAGAAACTTTACGACGATTGCAGTGCGCAAAAGCACATGACGATGTGCTTGAAGGGCAAGGCTTTAATGGCGCTCACAAGAGCAGTGGAACAGGTGACACAGTCGAGTGATTAGTGTTTGTTTTACCCAATGTTTGAGTGAAATCAATAGTGTAATGATGTTTCTGTTTGTGCTGTACAGGAGAGCGTTCAGCTCGCCGATGGGCTGACGTTGGTGAAGCAAGCTGACTCACCCTCCGCGGTTGCGGAGCCGCGCTTCTTCCCTGGTATGTCCACCGAAGACAAGCTGGATAGTCTGTTGCGTACAAGGTTCGAGCAATTGATGAGCACGCATACAATTTCAATGGATTTGGCCGCGGAAGGCAGGGGTAGAGGTAAATATTGTGTATCATAACTCTATGAGATGTATTAAAAAAATTCAGATGTAGTGCCTTTTAACATGTTGTTTTAAATATTATTATTTTAGGTAAGAAGGTACTACCTTACCTGTTACTCGGTATTTTCACCACCATAACGATTGTGGGGGGAATGGCCCTTAAGACTCTAGCAGCGATTGCCGGCAAAGCACTCATCGCCAGTAAGGTTGCTCTGACTATTGCTGGTATCATCGCCCTGAAGAAACTGTTCAGTCACGACGGAGCTCCCGCTGAAACTACCTTCCAAGTGCACGCAGACGGACACCACAGGTGAGGAAAGTTGTAGGATGGATGATCTAGTCAGTAGAGTTAAGTTAAATGATTAAGTAAGTGATTAGCTTCCTTTGCTTTGTCGCATTTATTAGACGCATAAATAGTAGTTGGTTCGATTGAAGAATTGATGAAAATGTAAAACGTTTCTTGAATTTTGTTAGAGGCTAAGGCCTTAAAGTGGGATAGCAATTGGAATAATGTCTAGTATGTAAGCTTGTGGCTTTTGCTTCATATTTTAATTCAAAATATTTTAATTCTAGTATTTAATTCGAAGGCGGAACCTGTATGTGGTGAGGCCAGCAAAAGCAGGCGCGGTGGATCCGTACTTCTACGGCGAGCAGACGACGGCGAGCGTGTAGCCTTCGTCTTCACGTCGGGAGCGCGGCACCCTGGCGTACTGACCCACCCCGCCAGTCCGCGGCACCCGCCAGCCCCAGCTCACCACGCCGGCGACTCCACCGCGCCAACACACAAAATAACCTCAAACCAAAGTACCGTCCCCTGCGGACATCCTTCTAAGACCAAACGGTCGTCCGTCTCGGATTTCCAATCTATGTCAGTAAATTATTAAATGTAATTTATTTATTTGTGACTACAGTTGTATGTTTAATGTTAATTAATTTATCAAAGTGATGTAAGAGGTAATAATAAAAAATGTTACACTCAGTTTGGTTTCATTTTAAGCACCTATTATCTACTCGAAGTTCATCTTGATTTGATGCTTAGTCATTAAATTACATGATTTCAAACCATTTGAATTACTATTAATAAACTACAAAAATACCTACTTACGACAGATTTGGCTAGCTAGATATGCATTATGGTTTGTTTGATAAGGTAGAGCCTAGTTAAGAAAACGTGTATAAGAATAGTCTACAGTGTCGGTAGTAATGACATACATACCGCCTCATTGCATATTTAAACTAATAAACAATGTTGATATGGTGTGCACAAATTAACTTGCATAGGTATAAATCACTTTTTTTACAGAGATATGGTGTGCTAATGATTGCTAAAGGCCGCTTTCTTTACACGCTCTAGTGGAGAGGAGTCCGAGAAATGTGTCTAGATTTTCCGTTAATGTGGGCGCTACGGCTATGAACGTGGAAAGTAGAAAGTTTTAACCGATTCACTGCACATGCACGAATACGGTTACAGTGCATAGCTATTTTATTATCATCTCTGCATCGTAGCATGCATTTATTTGGCTGGCGAGCGCTACTTACACGATTGATTAGTTCATTAGAGCCGAATAAATAATGTGTTAATGAATGACGAAGCCGTGTGTGCACGGAACTAACTAGCTAGATAGTGGAACATTTTACAGGCAGAGGAACAGCGGAGTGTGGTGCGGCGTTTGTTCGGCTGCGGAAGGTCAGCTCGTTGATTAGCCGTGCGCCGGTAAAGGCCGACCACAGCGCACGTTTGTGAGCCCGGACGCTGTTTATAATGCAGATATGTGTTTGCCCAATCGCTGCACGCTACGCTGGCTATATGGCATCGTTAATGCGGCTGGCGTCTCTTTGCATACGCAAATATAGGGCGGGCGGACCAACGCTGATTAAGCGGTGCAGCGGCGGTAGAGCTCGCTTCATTTCTGTATCAGGAATTGTGAGCCTCACTTGATTAGTTTTTAGCTTGTATGTTTATTTGACAAACTGAGCTGGTCGTGCGATAACTTTGATTTACGTTTAGTTGCCTTAGTATGAACTAAGTTATACCTGCATCAAACGCTTTCACACGTTTTTATTTGGACTTAATCTAGCTTTATTGAACAACGATGGAGCATGAGATAAGTATATATTTGTGCATGCTTGATCAATGTAACAGCTGTCAGGAGTGGTGATCCTCCGGGGACGTCACTCCGCCAGCAGACGCCGCCTGAGCTAATATTACCGGCCGACTTACCTTAGCAACCGCCAGCCGGCTCAGGTGTCGCTGTCCTCCACCCATCTGTTCAACTGCCCACCCCTCAATACTTGATGGCTGTCTACATCTCGAATTAGGCTAACAATTCGAGTGATGTCTCCATAGATTACTGATTTAGTTGCTAATGCAAATCGTGTGCTAAATGGAAGCAAGCTAATGCACATATATGTACAAACATACTAGCCTCTACGTTGTGTATAAACAGAATTAATAATGTCTTAGCTAAAGTTGTAACATTTCGGAGCATATAACAATCTACGTGAGTACGTAATGCATTTTGTCAATGTTCATAGGTTTCTGTAAGTAAATACAGGACACGAGGCTGCGGGCGTCAGTCGTACAGCGAAGTTACTTTACGGGTGAATGGTCAAAGTATTCGACATAAACCTATTTTGTTCTCTTCTTATATTGGATGTGCGCTCCCTTCTTCGCCTTCACCCGCTGCCGCTGTCCACTGCTCTAGGGTTGTCTTGCATTGAAAACAATTAAATTATTACAGGTTTTGAAAAAAATAGAATCCAATCTTCTATTGGTGTAAACATGTCAATTATAAAACAACTGATGTAACTACCTAGCTCAACAAGAAAAGTAAAGTAATAGGAACTAAATTTCAAAAGAATTACTACATAGACATCCAGGCTACTTAAATTTCTGCTTCGGAAGTATTTTCTGAATTTTCACAAAATGGAAAAATTTTCGTGTATAAAAATATCGGTTGTTCGATTAGGTACCAGGAACAAAAATCTGAATATTTTGAGTAGCATCAAAAGTTTCGATGGTTAGCAAAACTGTGTTGAAGCGCATCAGGGGTGCCACATGTCCCCACTAACGAGCTGGTCTAATCCGAGCACATTACAGAAGACACTTTCACTCTGTTACGGTTAGCTCGACTCGTGTTACTCCTGATACTATGTGCTGATATCGGGTAACCACTTCGTTCACCTTACTTTCGTTCGTTTTCTTTTTAATCGGCACAGAAATGAAATCTTCCTGCGATTGGTTTCTATAGAAATTCTGATTGAATTTCAATTGAAGGTGGTTTGATTAGTCGTGTGTTGAACAGCCCTGGCGATGGGAGGGGGGTTATGTGAGGAAGTTTTGCCGGGAATTATGTTGGTACGTGCCAAAGCCATTATTGCTGTGAGAAAAGTTCATCAATTTCATTTCTGGCCCCATGCACGTACGGCGCGCGATCCCAGCGTGTTCCTCATACCTAACAGATATCGATGTTCTTTTTATTTAGTACATAATCTATTTACGTAGTTTATGTACTGAACTGTAAGTTATATGTTACTTGATCAGAACATGGTTTTATAACAATCATGTTCTGATTAAGGGACAAAATTGTGGTAGGTACGTGCCTAAGATATTTTTCAGTACTAAAAAGAAAATACCTTTGAAAAATCTTGACACTCTGTAAAATTTGAAACTGTGTGCTTACAACCGGATTACCATTACTTAATTATTTTTGTTGTGCACGATAGGAGAGTGAAATTTATGTGTTGTGTGGAAAATGTACTGAAGTGAAAGTAAGTGCATGGTCGCGCACGCGTCCGACTGTTAATGGAATTATTGAAATCTAAGTGCATTCGAAATTGCTCAGTAAACTGTAACTTTCTAATTTTCCAACAAATATGACTTTATTGATGTGCAGATTGTGATAGTAGGTAATGTGATTATTACGTATTAGTGCACTAATTAATTATATTATAAAAATAACTATAGTGCACATTCGTGCCAATAAATTGTGATAAATAAAAATTAAATAATTCATTTGATAATTGTCCCATTATTAATTAAACATCGTGTGTTTTTAAAATACGGTAAGTAAGGACACTGGACAGTTTTCTTTTTTGTGGTAGGATATTGTACGCAGACTTAAGTTTATTGATTAAACAGGCAGGTACAAGTAATTCTGTCAGGAAGTTAAGTCCAAGTTACGAGCACTGTCATACATTAGTAATGTAGTGATCGATGTCAGTAAGTCGGCTCCTACTTCTCGTGGAAGTAAGTGGTAGTACAAGTAACGGGTCGCACAATAAGCTGCTATTAAGTGTTATTTTCTGCGTACGTGCGCCTGCACATGTATAATTCTGAATTTAATCGGTACAGTGGGTCCACCGCGTAGTAAACTGGGTTCGTGCTTCCACAGACCTGGATAAGCATGTAAGTTGATGGTTGTACATCTTGGATTGCGTGTTATATTTAAGGATTAATTAAAGCAAGGAATAATATTGACACCCATATCTCTACGATACTCAAGTCTCCCTGACCATTGGTTTCTTTTCTATTACACTTTGAATTAGAGCCGCTTAAAGTCTTGTCTTTACCACAGATAAACCGCTCGTTAACTAGAGTCAATGTGTAAATGAAAATAACTTCAGCTATAATGATCAGTCCTAAAACCGTAACCTGCCGCGAAGTAATAGCAATTCGTTCCTGTGTAGGTAGTTTAAAATATCAAAATGATTGATGCGCAGTTGGTAGACGACCCCAATTAGCCGCGGCTGGGGTGGTCAGGTGGTCATCGACGGTCACGAGTGCAGGGCGACAAGACCCCCGGGGAGACAACTAACAGACCTTGACTGCGGCGGGACAGGCGGCGGGGCCCTCGGGCTCCGGCGTTACGGGCGAGTATTGTCCGCCGAGGAGGCAGGTCGGGTTGCCAGCCGGCTGCCCGGAGCCCCCCCGGCCTACGGCGGCCGTCATTATGTGTCATTAGTTTTGCGACACTGACCAAATGACTGGTCTGCGATATCGGATGACTCATTCCGTTCGTGATTAGTCTATTTAGTTTTATCAAAGTCCGTGGAAAGGTAATTTCCAGTTCTAGTTATTGTTTTACCTATTGTATCTTTGTTTAAATGTTAAACTATGACTATCCACAAGAATTGAAAGCAAAAGCCAAGTTTAGTAAATATTGCAGAAGTCACTTTCTCGATCATTTTTCTTTTTGACATGTGATTGAAGATTACAAGTTCATTCACCCCATGATTATTGCCAGTGCATGCTCATAGTCAGTGCAGGTTAAATTAGTTTGTAAATATCGGATAAGATAAATTGTAATTAACGACAGCGCTTGCTGAGATCGGCTCGCGATCAGTCGCCCTAATACCATAAATTAAAATTAGCGGCAATAGCAACAAGAGATCGATGTTTTCCATTAACTGCTTTCTTGTGTTATTGGACTTGTTATTGGATTCCAGAAGTATAGCGAGTTGTGAAAATCAACTTTTGAACTGCAAAGAAGAGACAAGACAACTCATTTTTAGCTTTTAGATAGATTGTACGTATGACTGATGAATTTTCCAAACATATCATTTTCTTTTCCGAATCTTTAGAATATAACTTCAGTTGGTCTCAAGATAAATACGGAAAGCGAGACAGAACCCATTTGTATACAGTAATAAGTCTAATCAAAGTAGTTCCTAAAAACAGTAGGTAATTACACGCACGGCTAACGAGAGCGGGCGGCGGGCACTTGGGCAGCCGTGGATTTATTCGGAGAGGCTTCCCGGCCTGTGCCGGCGCCCGCCGCGCGCCAATGTAAAGTGTATATCTGAAGGAAAACGTTTCATTCCCGCCGGAATATAATCGTCCGGTCGTAATTTATATTGTCTGCTGCAGAGGCGAGTCCCGCTGCACATTCATTTATTTTATGTGCCATTTACAATTGTCGGTCGATGGTCAAGGGAGCGAGTGAGGGGCGCGACGGGGGCGACGCGCGGGGCGGGCGGGGACGACGGTGCCTTCGCATTATAAAACCGTGCGGTCATCTGCGAACTTCGTAATGGTATTTGTAATAGGAGCGGTCCGCATGAGCTGTGATGACCGCCGCACAACACATGGGTCTGATGCTTTATTTATAAGATTAATGTGCTCGTGTCCGACGTTAGCGGTGCGGACCCGCTCTTAGCTGAATGAATATGTAAACCACTTGAGAAGATGATACAATTGAATTTTACGAACGGTGAATCATCACTTGTGCATTTTAAATCTTTTTCAGGGAAGATTTAAAGTAGGTACGTGGGTAATGATCATGTGTTAAGAAAATATAAAAGGCCTTCTATGTCAAGAGTGAATTGAGTATGCACTGTAAGGTACTTTCAATGATAGTAAAAAGGCTTTCATAGACCGGTACCAGAAAACCTTTTCATCAAAGGTTATAATGTCTGCCTGGGTAGGTACCTACTAAGTTGGTATTGTAGTACAACTTCTAATTAAGATTTTATAGCCTAAGTGCCGTCCTTCTTTTAATATGCTAACGAGTGCATTCTATTTGTGTGGCACTTAAAACAAAGTCTCCTGGAATTCATAAAACCCAATTACAGTTGAATCGTCTCCGATAAAGAAAGTTGGTAATTTTGTAGAATTCTCCATTCTTCTTTAGTATTTAATTGTCAGTCGTTGCATTTTTCGCATGAAAGTCGAACGAGCAGCGTCGGCGGCAAGAGGCTGAGTGGCTCTGTATTCTTTTGTTTTTTAATTATAACGCCAGCGTCCGTGGGGTGATGCCCCCCTGCCAAGTTTCTGGTGGAGGTGCTTTCTTGTTAAGCGCGCGGCGGGTGCTCGCCTCCTACGTGCCTCGGCCATTCATTTCGTAGAAACTTATAACCTGACCCGCGTACTTATGAGCGTCGCCAATAAATATAGCGATGACCGGAGGCGAGGTCCCTGTCGGACGGGCGCGCGCGGCCCTGGCCCGAGCAGGACGGCGCTTGCCGTCGCTCGCGGCGAGGCATTGTTAGCTAAATATCTAGGTGGTCAGTTGGGCGGGCGGGGGCTGGGGCGCTGAAGACGGGCGAGGAGGGCGGACGTGCCGCCCGGCGCCGGCCGATGTATTGAGCGCGTATTGCAGACGCGGTCACGCGCTGCAATATTGCGTTCGCTCTGCGATATTGCCCCTCGGTAACTCAATTTGATAAATTGTACAAAGTTCGCTTGCTCGGTATTGCCATCAACTAGATCGACATATTGTCGACCACATACCGTATGTTAGTAAATGCATGATGTCTTAAACGAGTATGAAAACAGACGATACGTAGAGCCATACATACAATAAGAACCTTTATTCAAATGTACCAGGATTTTTTTCATGGAATTAATTTAAGCTGATAAAGTTACAGAATATTTTCAGAGCCCACATAGAATATTATGTACGTGGAAGTTCCTGTTGTAATTTTTCGAGTATAAAAATAAGCCAGCAATATACAGGAGGCCGACAATATCGGGCCGGGCGACACCGGGCGCAAGTTATGTGTGTAGCGGCCACCACAAAATTGTGTCTTTACGAGCACGCCGCGCCGGCACTACGACAAGCTTTTATGTTTTTGTTTCAACTGGTCATTTTTTTTGGCCGGACTTGTACAGAAAAAGTGTAATCGATTTAAAAACTCACTTTTACTGAACATGATACAAGACATGTGGATGTTGCGACTTAGCTACGAAGTGTATGTTTCGTTACCATTAAAACTACAAAATATCGAACACCTCCCTAAGTAGACCTGAGGGCATTAAAATGTACGATACTTTTTGGAGTAGGTAAGCGTACTCGTTGCTTTTAAAATAGTAACATTAGTTATTACGAGGGCCTGAAACATTTACACACGGAGCGCATCATAACAAATCACTATAATTTTCGTATTATTTTTACGATTCTCGTAATAAGACTATGATTATTCACGATAAGGCAGTCGTGTCTCGTATCACGACACAACGTCGTACCATATGTTGGTGTTTTGACGAAAAGAGAGCATTTAGTAAGTCTCCTAAACCCTAAGCTTTTAGGGAGACTTACTAAATGCTCTCTTTTACTTTTGATTCTATTAATCTGACTGAGCTAGCGAGCATAGGTAACATTATCGCCCTGAACTATACATTGGCGCACGTCAGAAGTTTAAAGAAAATCACCGAAGCTACTTAATGGTGTTGGAAAGTGATGGCTTAACCACCTGTAACCATCCATGAACTGCAAACTTTAAGCCACTGCTACTCTATGTTAAAAGTGAGACCATAAAGAAGTTTTGGATTGCAAGACATTTCCTTGTAAATGTCAACAGATCAAAGTTTAAATTGTTTTATGTATTCTTGGGAACAGATTTCTTTGGATCAAAGTATTTCTTGGCCAGAGATCGTCAAGACAGAGAGGTTCGAAAGGAGAAAGGTAAAGCCATTGTCCAGTAGTGAGACTCTGAAGTATTATTAATAATAAGTCCTTTTCAGAAAATTCTGTTATATTCGTGTAATATAATTCGTAGATACGCAGAGTTCATTTTTATTGATGAGAAGATAAACTGATTAATTAAGATTGATTACTTACTTATTTGTTTTTACAGCCTTAATAGAGTTTAGAACTAGAGTCAAAGTCAACTAAGACGGAAGACCATGTTATTGACTTTTAAGATCCAAGAAGTTGATAAAAGTTGTTATTATTAGACGTAATATTATAGTACAGTTGGCAGAACAGGAAAAACAAATGTGTATTGTAGCGGGAAGTATTTGGCGGGCGAGCGGTGTTTCAGCGGCGCGGCGACCGGAGCGGACCGGAGCGGGCCGGAGCGGACCGGAGCGGGCCGGATGCGGGTTGCGTGTGGCCGCGGCTGCCGGCTTCAGCTCAGAAAATGATTTATATTGTTTGTGTAGCGGCGGGCGGGCGCGGGGCGCGGGGGACGCTTTCTCAAGCAGATCCAGTCCACTGCAGATATGGGCGAGTATTATTATTGATCCGGCTCTGGCGGTCGGCGGTCGGCATTTCCTACCGCTCATACTCGGGCGGGGGGGCCGACCGCCGCCGCATATTTATTGAGGCGCGCGGGACACACGACGTAAAACTTATTATAACGATGACCATCTACTTCGGTGCACTAACCTTTAATAAGAGGCGGAGGGCGCCGCGAGGGCGGAGGGGCTCCTCACCCAATCCTAACGCGTTATGATATTATATCAAGTCATATCGGCCAATCCCCACTCGTTATGATATTGTAGGCGGGCAGGAAGTGCAGCCGGCAGTTTTCCGCGTAGGGCGGGCGGTTTATGATGTACAGTTATGAATATAATGGGGTGCGCATCTGGTTTGTACCTATCAGGTACGAGTTGGTTATTATATAAGGTACTGGTTTATGGGGATGATACATATTTTTTAACATTAGAGAGAAGGTATTTAATTTTAATTGAATATTTAAGATTATTAATTACAGTAACTAAGAAAGTATAAAGTAATTATAGTGTAAGAAACTTAGTTACTTTCAAAATAGGTAGAAGTCCCTGTTTAAATTAATAATGACGGAAGTTTGAATATAGTATAGTCTAAGTCGACCAATTGGAATCGTGCACTAGCATCTGTGCCCATGGAGGCTTATGTGAAATAAAAAGATTTTGAATTGATTTGAATTGAAGCAGATATATATATAAAAAAAAACAGTTTTTACAATAACCTATATACCTAGTCACTTGCAAAGAAATGACTAGGTAATGATTAGGGGCAGATATTTTTACTTTTGAATAAAGTCACAATTAAGTAGTCACAGTCCTCTCAACCAATAACATTATATTAGATCTCACCAACCATGTCAGGAAAATCTTTTGTAAAATGTTTAAAGATTTTCCGCCAACAAACAGTTTTGTATGATTGAAAAGTAACCTCTATAACAAAGTCGGAGGGTAGGTACGTATTATACCCGAGGGATCAAAGTTCATATGCTTCGATGTTTGTTTTGCCCTGAGATCAATTTTATACATTTTCCTGAAATACGCTGGGAAAGCGGAGGTTTTCTTAAAGAATTTTCTTAAAAATAATAGTGTGAGAAGGTGTGTAACTATGAATGTGTATACATGAGGTAATGATAATTATAATGAAATACTTTATTGATCATCTTTGTAATAATTTACTAGTAGCTACAAGCGGTGATACCAGAAAATTATCCCAAGGGATATACTCCTGAGATAAAAAGTATTCTATGTGCTATTCCAGGACATGGTTAACCCATGTACAAACTTTTATCGGTATCCATCCAACCGTTGAAACGTAACAGACAAACACACACACACACTTACATACTTTTACCTTTGTTAGTGTAATTTAACCAGAACGACAAAATGTCTTCCATAATTTACATACCTATTATTTCTACTTAGTACTTCTAATTGGTTTAAGTATGCATTAAAATAACAATTTTAAGATTAGATACTTATAGTCTTGATTTTCAGCATTGGCGTCAAGCGTTCTGCATAAAGATATTCTATTCATCACTTACTTTTCTCACCCACGTCTTTCCCGCCACTTTTTTACCGACCGAATTGAAAAGGAGGTTTTATGTTCGAAGTATGTTTGGTTAAATTATGAAAATTCTTTTTGTTTGAAAGAGCGGGCGTTTCAATCTTTATCGGTGTTAGATAACGAAGAAACAAAACTAGAAACACCAACTTCCGAAATCAAGAATATTTCGCACATTTTTGTTTTTTAGGGTTCCGTACCTCAAGGAAAAATTCGGAACCCTT
The DNA here is from genome assembly GCA_958295575.1 of Leucania comma. NCBI lineage: Eukaryota > Metazoa > Arthropoda > Insecta > Lepidoptera > Noctuidae > Leucania > Leucania comma. Next base: position 15,210,956 of record OY282468.1, read on the forward strand.
TAAAATTTTAACCCTGAAAATAGGATCACTTTTTTGTTTTATGTTGACGGTTAATTTTCTCAATATGTGAAAATGTGTCACAGTGTTTGTTTTCGAACTCCTCGCAAACGGTTTAATCGCTTTTAGTGGTTTTTTTCTGTATATCTGGTAGTTCTGGGAATATGTCGTAGACTAGGCGAGGTTTACCCTTTCCTACCCGCATTTTTTCTTTGGTAATGTTTAAGGCAGAACAATATTTGCCACGTCAGCTAGTTTTTTGCATTATATAATCTTGTCCAAGTATCGAATACTCCAAACCTGTAACGATACATTTTATCTAATAATAATAATCAATGAAGCCTCTTCTGTACCTATTGACATTGATTGGATATCTTGTTTACAGAAAATAATGGTTCGAATTTCATAATACAAATATAAAGCTGAGCTGACACGAACTGTGCCCCGCGGCGTTGGTCGTCAGCTCAGTCTTATGATGACATTTCAGCGTCGCCGACGCGCTCTATCCAATATCACATTCTCCATTTCGACTGCGAGCGGAGGAACGTTTGATTTTATTTTCGTCGATTTTGCAGAATCGTGACCTGAAACGTAGATAAGGATTTGTTGCGCAACTTTCATCTGCGACTTTGTCGAGCCTAGCGATAATTCTGATTTAATACCATTCAACCTTCTTAGTACAAACGTTGCCAGAGTCTGGATCAGAATATTTATTTTCTTGCTTACTGTCGAATTACTGAACAGTTTCACAATCACAGATCTGGTTCTCTATAAAATCATTCTGTTTATAATAAACTGATTCTTACTTCCTAATTGTTTAGAGTTCGTTGTAATAAAAGCGTATTGAATTAAACAGCGTCCTTGTTCAGCAAATGAGTTGATAATAAAACGATAATAAACAAGCGCCTTTGTAACAAACTATAACAGATCGGTAATTGCTTCCACGATACCTCCTCGCGTTATTACGCCTTTTACGACGCCGTATGGGGTGAATAAAACATTTTTACGAGCGGCCATGGCTGCTATAATACATACACACACACATGGCTGGGTACATACAGGTAATAAAGTATAAACTCAATATACACATTTGTACCTGTCCCTATGTGCTGCGATCGTAACGCCGATATAAAACTTCATTATAATAAGAAAATGGCTGGCACTTGACAGCGCGTTAATACGTATTGTGGGCTCATTCATCAGTTGGGGTATTTGTGTGCTAGAGTATCATTTAAAGGATCAGAATTTAAAAGGAGCTAGCTCATTTCAAATATCGATTAGTTCTAATTTTCAATTTCAGTTACTTGTTAGTCCTCTATGGTATTTTTTAAATCCATGTGTAAATTCATAAAACTTTAGCAAAGAAAACTAATTACTGAACAAGAAAGTTCTATCTCGTGATGTAGGTGTAGGTGAATTAACTTTAAAGTAAGTATATTTTTGTAACATTTAAAAAAAAACACAATTTATTTATTTTTTATTTTCGAGTTAAAAATAGCTTTTTTTATTCATATCTTGCAGTCCTTTAAACAGCTTTTAGTAGCAACTATTCCCTATCTACTGCTTGGCTAGACGTGCACGATGGATCTCTTTACTGATCAATTCTTCTAATGAAAATTAGGGAAATAGCACTCTGTTGCTAGTTGTATAATAAACTATTCAAATTATAACAGAAGGCGGAAGGCTGGGTGCACACGGCTCGGGTCACATAGGGCCAGACTCGCGGGTGGACACATGGCGCGACTCACTCAAATAGATTGCGTCATAGCGTAATGTCGTCCCCGAGCGCAAAACAATTATAGACACGAAATGAATAAAGTATCGCGTCCACCTCCACGGCTCGCTCCCGTTTCATCTCAACGACGTTTTCTTTGTAATTTGCTGTATACGGGTAATGTAACATTTGTTGAACGAAGATACAATATATATTTTTTTATTTTTTACTCTGGGGACACTTTTTCGACCCTCGTCCGAGCGGTCTCTTTGAAAAGTGGACATCGGAACGCGGGGGAAGGAGCCCCCGAGGACACTGGACAGAAAATGCGTTGTAAACATTGCGACTACATTCAATTTCCCGTCATTTTTCAAACTGATAAATAATTCTGTCATCGAACGTTCGGACAGGGGTCGCTATGAAGTGATTGTCGATGGAAGGACGCCGGCGCCGTAAAAAATAGCGGCCGATGAGACTCGGCCTCTGCTTCTCGTATGTGTGCGATAAATTTCTTTTTTATTATCAGATATCGAGGGACTCGGGAATCGAATAAAGCGCTCATATTTAATTCATAAGATACCGGCCATACAACACTACTCCGGACTATTTTATTTAAGATGTTGAAAGATTACGGATACGGATGCGTGCTTATTCTAAGCAGTACCCTCGACCAACTTCTGATGCTATCAATCATGCATTGCTGGAAGTTTACTCTGTATTCTATATGCTATGGAACAAATATACATACTTTCTATGAAGGAATTTTTGCGACTACTTTGTTGAAATTTTAAAATGTTTAAGGTAAGTAATTCTACTGAAGCTGAAAAGGAGAGCAACAATTACCAAATCGATCGATATTTTTGAATAATATCACACTATACTTAGTTAATAATAAAATTATTATTCTAAAAGTGTAATTGTAGTGGATGTCAGAAATAATGGTCGACGTGCTGTTTCATTTGTCATAAAAATGTAAAAGAAAGTAACTTACAAAATAGCTTGAAAACGTAATGGGAAGGAAATAAATTCAAATTATTTAATTTATCTTGGCGGCAGTGCGTCTTGTGTCCGGCAGATGTGCTCAATACATTTAGAGTCCAGGCGAGAACGGGCCGGGGGTCACTAGCAGTATTAAATAACTCTCCGACAGCTAAATGAGTAGGGGACGCGAATAACATCCACGCAGGATTATTCTGAACGTTTTCGATATATTTTCGCACTAGAGTTTAAGTGTGGCTCATGTTTGATATGAAAAGTTTAATGTTGGGTGCATCTGCTAAGCTCTGACTGAGTAATCAATATTCTTTATATTCTATTCATTTTCTTCTTAAATAGAAGTTGAATCATAATTCAGTTATTTATATTTCTGTTCAGCTACATTTCTATATAGTATATACATTAACTTCTATAATAATATTAAAAAGGGAATACATTTGTATTTTTGTTACAATTATGTACTCAAAATCTACTGCAACTAATAAAAAGAATGCAAATATGATGTAAAAAATTTCCTATAGAATCCAGACATGACAAAGATTGAAGATAGAAGGAACAGTTTTGGAGAAAAAAAGAATAACTGAAATAATGTACCTACCTACAGTTTAAAAAAAGCCGTACAATATTAGAGAAAATAACACAATAAGCTTTACAATAACTTATTCATAGTATGTCACTATAATTATTTCTTATTATGTAGAAACTAGGTTATGTTATAATTCTTACGTCAGCTAAATAAATCCCCTCGCATTTAAGGCTGTTTCAGTACCCATTGATAATTATTATCAAAATCAATCATTCTATTCAAACGGTATCATGAATTTAAAAATGTTATCAAAATAAAACACTCAAAAGTAAGTTCGTTAGACGCTACCACAGTCCAACCAAACCGAAACTTAAATTAGGCCCGGTATCCGCCAAAAGAAGAGGAGAAGAGAGGAAGGTGTTTGAATAAACCAATCCAGTTTCGTTATTTCCACATCTCTTCTCTGCTTAGCTTTGGTGGAAATGGATCAAGCGGAGAGGATAGGAGATGTCTCATTTTTCAATAAAATATTTTTTGCGGTGAGCGAGCAAGCGGTGTGGCGGAGCAGAGAAGGTGTCTAGTCGGGCGGCCGGGTGGTGCACGCACTCGCGCACCCGAACCCCACTGCCTTCTCCTTGCGCCTCTTCTCTCACAGCTCGCATCTCTGCTACAGAAAGCTCATATCTCCTCTCCGCTACACTCCTCCCCTCCGTTTTGGTGGAAATAACCTGGCAGCTTCGCAACACATCTCCTCTCGTTTCCTCTCGTGTCCGGTTTGGTGAAAACCGAGCCTAAAATAGAATTTTGAAAAAAAAAATCTATTGGTACATCGGTTAGATGACTTGTTTTGTTTCATAAAATAAAAGAAGACGATATAGTGCATGCGAGATATCTAGCGTTGGTAGTTGATCCTTGAACGTCGATTCTGTATTTGTCCATTTTTAGGGTTCCGTAGTCAACTAACAACCCTCATAGTTTCGCCATGTCTGTCTGTCTGTCCATCCGCGGATAATCTCAGTGACCGTTAGCATTAGAAAGCTGAAATTTGGTACCAATATGTATATCAATCACGCAAACAAACTGGTAAAATAAAAAGTGGAAAAAATGTTTTATTAGGGTACCCCCTTACACGTAAAGTGGGGAGTGATTTTTTTTTCATTTCAACCCTAACGTGTGATATATTGTTGGATAGGTGTTTAAAAATGAAAAGAGGCTTACTAAAATAGTTTTTTGATAATGTAAATATTTTTAAATTTGATTGATGCCAGGATTTCTATGAAATTTGGGCTCACTTTCCAATAGTTATCTGTGTTATGCCGGAACTTTTATTCAGTTTAAAAATATCTATCCAACATGCATTTTTGAGTTGAATAAAAGTTATTATGGCGCCAAATTTCAAAACTTAGTTCCTTCCAAGTTATTATTTATTTAACATGTTAGTTTTAGCAAGTAATGCGATTTATATGTAATATATCGCATTTCTGTGGTTTGTACACGTAGAGTGTATATAAATTCCGTTACATAGATATAGCGACATCTATGACGCCATTTAGGAACTAAAATTCAAAATCCTGCATCGTGGTCGAAGATCGCGGTATTAGAACCGTGAAAGACGGTGACCTCGTCCTCGTGTACAGATAGTTTTAGAGGAGACCGTTAAACAGGTTCTTCAGGGTGTGCCTTAACAAGCTTTGCACAGAGGAGGTTCCGGAGTCTTATAAGACGCAACGGAGCTCTTTCAACGTGCTGATGATGATCACCGAGGTGGTTTTAGTGACGTTAAAATCCCACACCCTTAAACACACCCTTATACACCGTTAAATTTTGGTCGTTTTAATCCCGCGAAGGGTCGATTTGGTACATGAAACCTTTGAAAGATGAAAGATTTGTAAAGATAAAAATGAAAAATACTTTTTTTTAAACTCGTCTTAATTTACGCATGTACAAAACTAATTTCTTTAAGTAAACATCAGTTGATCGAGGCCAATGAACTGTAAGTAATTAGTACGCGACGACCGACAACTCCCTACTAGGTCATTGACTCGTTTAATTAAAGAAATTAATTTCGCACATGCGTATATTAATTCGAGTTTAAAAAAAAAGTACTTTTTTTTATTATTTTTTTATGAATCGATAGTGTTTTATGTACCGAATCGATCCTCCACGGGATTAAAAGACCAAAATTTAACGGTGTATATTCCCAAAGTCCAGGCACCTTTTGAAGGTTTCTCCTCGAATTAAGAAAAAAAAAAATTACAAAACATCGGATTACGCAAACTGAGTCATATACTTTGACATACGTATTAAATAATAATAAAAACAGAAATCGATATTTATTTTGACATTATCGCACTTGTCACCAAGTGAAGTGGTACAAGAATAGTGTCGGGACTCAGAATAACCCTCTGGATTTGTTACTACCCGTCGTGGTAAGGAACAATAAAGAAAATTACGATACCGACCTACCTATACCACCTTTATTAGTACGTCGTTTCTTTATTAAAGTTATTTTTAGTGAAAGTACTAGTGTTATTTCACTATAGTGAAATACTAGCTGTTGGTGATAATAAAAAAAATATCCCAACGGAAAATACTTCCGGAATAAAGAGTACCCTGTGTGCTATTCCAGGATATGGTGTACCCGGATGCCATGTTTAATTGAAATCCAATCAGCTGTTTAAACCTGAATAAGTAACATACATACACACATACACTCACAAACATTATCCTTTATGATATTAATGTGATTTCTAGTTGTTGGATAGTTTCAGTTAATTTCAAAGTCATTCGTGTTTATCTAGATAGTGTGGGCGGATGTACTATCCGCCGAAACAATTAATCACTACATAAACACTTTGTACACTTTTACATACTTTAACAATTTTGTCACCTTTGTCATAAATTCTGGAGCAATGATTTTCAAGAGACATAATTCTAGTTTGACTCATTTAACGATTTTTTTACGTCAGAGCTTTCAGTAAAACGTCATCATCATCGTCATCATTATTTATGGCAAAATATTTCCGCTGTTGGACATAGGCTTCAGATCAGCTGTGGCATACTGAGATCGCCAAAACGGTTCTGTGTGTCTCGCATCCTTGGAATTCCGTGACTCTCACCAGGTCATCGGTTAACCTTGTGAAAGGCCTTCCAGCGCTGCGTCTTCTGGTACGTGGCTGCTAGTCTAGAACCTTTCGTCCCCATCGACGGTCCATTTTGTCAGTAATGTGCCCTATTCACTTTAGTTTGGCGATGCTTTGGGCTATGTCAGCAACCTGTGGATATCTCAATTTCAGATACGATCACGCAAGAAAACTCCGAGTATAACCCTTTCTATTGTCCTTTTAATGGACGATAAAATAAAAAAATGTTTATTTATTACGATAGTCATTTACTACACACCTTATAAGAAAGTGCCATTATGTAAAAACAGTGATCAGATTTTTTTTTGCTATTACATTGTTTCCTTACTTTTTGTAATGATTACTTTTTAGTGAATTTTATTAATTTAAATTGTTATTCTCCGTTTCTTCATCTTGCATTCAGACCTTCCTAAAAGAAGGGATCAGACAAAAATGATACAACATGTAGCTAAATCTACAGTTCGTCTTCAATCTCAGTGGGCAAACAATGTCATTGTTTAGTAGGCGAACCGAACATTCCCCTCAAAACCAAGTCGCAAAAGATATCCAACAAAACCGATACATATTCTGTCTAGTAATATTATTTGTCTGCAACCTGAACTTGTATACGCGTATTAATTATTTACAAACGCTGTGTTATTTAAATCTCCAGTGTTGTTTACGGCAAATGATGTAGAGATTTCTTCAAAATCCATAGTGCGATCGCTAGGAACACGTCTGATAGGAACTCAGTTTATATTTTATTCATACATTGTATTGTTGGAATATCAATTGCCTCGCCCGGCGGTAGGTAAAGGGTACATTTCCAATCCGCACGGGATTCACTTAGATTTGAAGGAAAATAGATTTCGATTTCCAAAGCTGCGACAAAGCAATCCGATATATTTTTCAGACAGATATTGCTAGCGATTTCTTTTGAGCTTTGAAATATAAGGGAGGGAATTTAAAAAGATTCCATGTATTTTCTTTTTTATATAGAAATAAAAAGTTATAGAGTGGAGTCTTTGTTACTTAGGGGTAGTAAGTTTACGTTTTAGTGAATGTGGAAACTTTTTAAATGGTCTTGAGTGTGTACCTAAAATGCGTTTCGTTTGTCTATGTTAGGGAAGCTAGTTTAGTAGGAAAAATGTTAAGAATCGATGCTGACATTTTGATAGGTTACTTCTGTATTTAATATGGTTATCTACACAACAGATATCGGTTCGCGATCCAGTGATATCTAGGGACAAAATAACCTTGAAAGGTAGTTAAGTCAACCGTAGAGGCCTAGCCTGCTAGCTGCAGGCAGGCAGGGTCGAAGCCTGCTGGGGTTAAGGGCCGTTTTCTGAGAGGAAGGCTCAGCCCCGGCATGATAGGCAACGAAGGAACGGGGTAGGTTTTTAGTCAGTAAGAGTCTGACACTACTTCCCGCTCCACCCAAGGGCGGGACTTGTCATTGGATGATTTTACCTACCATAAAAAAAAACCTACCAACTGTACATGTACATATATTGGGTATATATGTACCTACACTTGCACATCAACCTATGCAGGTGGCTTATTGGCCTAAGAAGTTAGCTATTATTTATGTAAACTCCATCCTCCTATCTTAATTGCATAATGAGGACATACATTGTTTAGGTGAGTCGTAAAGAAATAATGAGTTTAAAAAGTCAGACTATTAAAGAAAGGTCATCGCCGTCGTTTAAATACAACGTCGGTCGTTTCCTCTTTTTTAATTTTGGCAGGCAGACAATGCACCAAAGGAAACAGTAAAGGGGAGAACTCCAACCCCTTTGGAAGTGATTAATTTATTATGTTCTTTGTTTCTGTTTTGATTTTGGTAACATGAAACAATAAGACAATGTTAAAGTGGTCGTGGCATTAAATTTATCTTGATAAAATACAATAGTTAAACTTATAACTACCTAATTATAAGCATAATTATTAAGTAAAAGCGATCAATATAGTCAATTAAGCACATAAGTTTAAAATTGTGTCAATTTGTTAACAGCCATTCAATCGTTTTCAAATGATAATAATAAGTAAATCGTTATGAAAAGTTTAATTTTAAAATGCACTAAAAACATATAGGTATGTATGTAATGTATATTTCTAAAAGCTCCGGTATAAGTTATGTATCAAACCCGTAAAAGTATCACTCGTGCAATATAAAAGTTAACGACACAAGAAAACGCGTTTTCCACAACATTAAAGATAACAACAATACGGGGGCGAGCGAGTGTAGAGCCTCCCGCGAGGGTGGCGGGCGGGGGTCGAGAAAAATTCAATATTAATATGAAGGAGGTGCGAGTGAGAAGCACGCTCCGTCCCCCTCCCGCGGCCAATGGCGAGCGCCGCCGCCGCTGCGATATGATGAATTTATGGATGTAATAAAAGCGAGGTGCGCGATTGGAGGAACGGTCAGGGAGAGCTTATTTTCTTTTTATTTTCATATTTGGAATGTCGGTCTCAAGTCGCTTGCAGTACGTCGTGCACGTTTGACGTTTCTTCTCTAGGCTCTTGGAGTGGGTATACCCCACCACATGATGATTTATATTATGTTAATGCACATATATGTAGTACAATGCTATATATATATTACTCAGATATATGAAGACTTCATTCTCTTTATTGACTCAACATAACTTACTATTAATTACTTTTGTTATACTTGTTTTAACTTAAATCAATTAAAAAGTAACATTGTGTTAAATCGTCTTATCACATTGAATGTTTTCGAGACGCTGAAGTTTGTGTGGTAAGGCTGAGGGCACTCGTTGTACAAAGGCTCGTAACTGGCAGTTGATTGAGGCGTGAACGACGCTCGACCGTCCGGGTTTCTTTCTTGATTTGCTACTCGAGTGGCCGAAACGACACTTCTATTTGCATGAGCTGATTTTGGGTATTTCGTTTTAAATCAAGGAGATGACGCTAAGACCGAGAATACGTAATGCGGTGTCTTTCAGGTGTCTTTGTATCGGGTTGTGTGTTTGGAAATAGAAATACTAGTTTGTGCTGAAAGTTTTTCTTATTGAATATAGATAGATATTTCACGGTAAGATTGATTACCTATAACATGCAAGAGTCTATCGTCGTTAAACGATAAGTACATACTTTACGTTTTTACTTTACTCAACAAAATTGGCTTGCGATCGCAGAGTTCGCAGGTCACTGACCTGAGATCAAGAGGTCTTGGTTATCCCGCTTTTCTGCCTTCTTTGAGAGTCGAATACAATTTCTAATACTGTTATAATTTAATTGGTCATGATTACATTACATTTTTTTAATTGATATAAACTAGTGCTTGACTGTGATCACACCTGATGGCAAACAGTGATGCAATCGTTGATGGTGAAGAGCACTAGTTTATTAAGTAATTATATGTACATAAGTGAAGCAATTTCTAAAGATAGAACATTAAACGATACGATAAAAAGTGTCATGAAACACTTGATCATTACATAGCACCAAATCCAATAAAAATAAACTCTACCTTTTACGGCACAGGTATACGCCGGTGACTGATCAGAACATTATGTGAAGGGAATTGATACCGTCAATATAATGCGTCGGATTGAAAACCGTTCAAAAGGCAGAGCCGTGACAGCGCCAAAGACAACGCAGACAAAATAAATAGGAGGGTAGGGAGCCAGCGAGGTGGAAGTATTGGGGATCTGCCACCGCCGAGTTTTGAAGTCCAATTATATCGGAGACAGGTGGCAGCCCCAGGCTGTTCTGCCGGCGGCACTCAACCCTTGCTGAAGAATCACGGCAGACGCGATGCTCTTTGAACACGTTCCTACAATTAGTCACCTGGATTCGACAGCTCCTCTACTGCTTCTGCCCTTATTAATCGGTTAGTATGTTTGGAAAAAATCATTGGGTTTGATTGATGAGTAAATAACGTCGCTATTTGATGCTCTGATCACTTACTTATATGTAGATCATACATAGATCAAGGTTTTAGATTATCTTCCTCTGTATATTTCGATGGATGCGAGGCGCACAAGACCGATCAGTATGGCGACACTTGGGGGAGTTCTATGTCCAACAGTGGACGTCTTTCAGCTGAAATGATGTATATTTCATCATTTAAATGGTTCAGCAAAACAAATATGTTTTACAAAATATGTAAGTAGCAACCAACAAAGGTGTAAATGAAAATTCTTGCCTATAGTTAGAGGATTATTTACTTAAATGTAGTTTGTAGTGTAAACATACGTTCATAATGGCATTCCAACAATAGAACGATAGCACACAGATACCCACATATTTTACGTATAAAGCGAGCACTTCACCGTAGCAGTGTACTGGAGTACAAAGCCGAAGTTTCCCCGCAGCGAGATTCCTTTTTCTTTGTTTGGTGTATTTATTGTAAATCTACTCATAGCGGCCGCCCGTTAGAAGTATTCCGACATAACTTTTGGCTCGAGCACCTTATGTACCTACGTTGGAAACGTTCGGTTTTAATGCTTTTGTATTTATGTTTTTCGGCACACGGGTTACGTGTTTCTGAGTCAACTTTTTGTGATATTTTATTGGTTTTTTGCTCTACAACGATGGTTCTATTTGTAGATTCCTTGCTGGATATGACTTACGTAACATTTATAATGTTTATACATGATATTGAGATTGCTCAGGAATCTAGACTATGACATCATCTATACTTATATATACATCAATCTTTTGGTCGTCCAGAATATACTGTAACAGTAAAGCAAATAGGTGCGAGTTCGTGGTCCTAATCAAAATGGAAATGTAAGAATATGTGGGTCCAGGTTCTAGAGGATTAGCGACGAAATAGTGAAGTGCCTGCTCCGGTGCTGGCGCCAGTGGTGCAGTCAGCGGCGTGCCGCCAGCGCTAGTTAATATGATTTGCTCGCACCGCTCTCCGGCGCGCGCTCGCACGCTCCTGCTGACATTTTAAGCAACTTAATAAACTACTACCTCGTACAGCACTCGTGCATACTGCTTATTTTCTCTCGACTATGGCACGAATTTTAAAGTCAGTTTACTGCTTTTGATTAGGAACTTAGGAAGGTGGCTGTATTTTTATTTAGCAATCCGGTAGAAGAATTGTTTTGCTAAACGAAAATGGAAACGGTTCTTGTGGCTATAAGGAATAAAAATTCAAAAAATAAAAACGCCTTATAGCTTTCACTTCCGTATTTAAGAGAATGAAAGAATCCTTTAAATATGCATCTAAATAAAAAGTTGTAATGACCGAGCGACGGCTCCGGTTAGAAATAGTTACCATCGATATATTGTAATAAAAGTAAGTTTACAACATAACATAAATGCCCATTAGAGTCCGATGTGGCTACGGGAAGTGCTACAGAAGACGTGTAGTGGGCTGGGGGTGGTGGAGTCCAGTCTTGAAGATACTTAAGGGGGCGGCGGTCCCTCCCCCCGGCGCCGGACGACTTGCTTATTCTATCAAGCGTGGACGCACACAGGCGCACACATAGCGCCTGCACGGACAGGCACACACACGGTCCGCATTATACGGCCGGCCACCACTCCACTGTGTCAATACAATACGCTCTCTTCGACTGGACTTAGATTATTTAGAAAGCACTTGTAACGCTCATATAAGAAGCCCGCGGAAGACGTATTCCGCGTCACAATGGCCGGTACGTGTCGGCAAGGGCTGAGACGGGATACGCGAAAAAGATTACGATCCTAAAAAAACAGCCCCCACTTGCGAATATACCTAATATTCTTTTCACAATTGACTTAGGGTGACGGGATAGCTGTTTAGTATTTCTTGCTCTCATTGTTTGAACTCTTAATCACGTTTCATTTTTGTAAGTCCGTATTGCACGAAATTAATACATGCATTCCTACGATATTGCTAAAAAGTGAGCCGTTTCTAGCGAAATGTGTCGTGTCAAAAAGGGCCGGGTGTAAAGCTGATTATTGTTAAATATGTATGCAGATCTGACAGATGCATTAAGCATGACAGGGAAAGCACCGAGTACACACAAATATGTCTGGAGGGGAAAGACCACTAGAGTCATATCAGCGGCTACGAGAGGCGTGAGACTACGCCGCTGGACGCGGATTATCTGCTACGCGGCTACGGCGTAGCGCGCACTGCTACGAGCGTAGCATTAGTTGCCCACTGAAGATTTGTTTTTTTTTTATTCATGTTATTTCAGCAGCTCTTAGTATGTTGAATTTATTACTATCGAGTTTTAACTGTTAGGGTAGCTTACAACTAAACCATAAACTAAATAGTTTTTCGATCATTACTTTGGTTTAGTTTAACTTCATATCACTACTTGTACCCTCCAGAATTAACGATCCTTTAAATTAATAAGTGTCAAAGTTTAACGGTGACGGTGTGTATGTGTGTGTGTACGGTTCACGTTGCTCCTTGGTGGTGTGACGCGTGTACGCCAGGAGACATCGGCTCATGTGTGGGTACTTTCATAAATCTGTTGGGAGATATATGAGAGCGCAATTTCCGGTATCCGGCCATTAGCGCCGAGCTTTTATAAGCTTAAAGCTTAGGTTAAAGATTTTCTGGGTAGTTTAATGCGAATCTTGTAATAGGTACGATAAATTTTGTATAAAGTATGTGATTGCATATTAGGTGTCGATTCGGGAACTTTTAATGTGTGTAACTTGGCCTAATGTCTGTTGGGAGCTTGTGTCTCTACGACGCGGCTTCGACGAGCCAGATAAATAAATGTGTATTGTTGTGGGCCCAGAAATAAAACGATTGTTTGTGTATATGTTCACTTCGGTTCTTGGAGACAAATGAAAAGTGCTACGAACAAAAAATGAGCGGTGTCCGAATGTGGGCGGAGCGGGATCCGTACGTCTGTGTCGGAGGGGGGTGCAGGGTGTAGGTGGGAGGGGGTGCTAGCGGGAGCACCGACTTATTATTTTTATCGACCGTAAAAAGGTGCCGGACCTTGTGTGGACCCTTCCACGACGACTCCTCTGGAGAGATTCCAATTATTTACGGATATTTTGTTCCAAATCCCGAAAAATACTGTCCAGTAAAAGGGATGTCCTTACTTTATGCTTGAGTAGGGCCTATATGTTTTGAGACCCGTTCGTTGATCCACTGGAGTTCAATTGAGTAAAAACAAACCACGAAAACAGGACTCGGAGTGATCACGTAAAAAATAAAAATGGTCATAAAATATTCATGAAACGGAATAAAAAATGAGGCATAAAGTCATTGATATTTAATAAAGGTAATGAACAAAATGGTACCTTTTGTTCCGCTTGTCGAGTGCCACTGGCATGACAGGGTAATGACAGTGCAGCTGCAGCCCTCAGCTCGGCAGCCCGCCCTCCTCCGAGCCCTCACGACCTACTCAATAATGCAACAATGCACACCCATTGTTCTACTAAAACACTGCTACATACAAACATGCTAATAACAACATACATCTATGTTGCAGTATATTTTTTATTAATTCGACTTCACAAATATTTTCCAGATTACAATCGTTCGTAAAAAATCTTTCCACAATTAAAGCGACAATCTTCATAAATCAATTTCCCCCGAATTGAATGTCAATAAGGGACGGCTGTTAAACGACGCGCCGTAAAATAAAACTTTCCGGAGGGCGGAAACTTCCTGCAAAAAGAATATTTACATTAATTCTCTTCATTATGTTTTGAAGAATAATCATGGCACGGTGGCTCCGCTTCCCATTCCACTCTCTCGATTGAGTTTTTATTTGAATATTTTTTCTCGTCGCTCCCCGAGTTCGTCTCTGTGTTACAAAAGGAAGTTTTTATTAGCATCTTAATGATTTTACGGCGAGTTGCCGGTTACACCAGCCTTTATGTCGTCAGATTTTCTTAAGTATTTTTTGTCGAGTTTTTTGCATCTTACATTATTAAAGTTTTCATTCCGTCGTTTAATGAAGCTCATTTCTTCTGTTCGCCCGGGCCTTGATTGCCTTTGTTTTGCATAAATGTAAGATTTCTATAGATTTCTTCCTAGTAAATCGAGTCAGTTCGAAAGACTTGGAATTCGTTCTTGAAAGGGGCAATTAATTGTTATTTTAACTTCTTTTCTATACGTTTTAATTATTTGAAGGTGAATGGTAAAAGATTTAAGGATCCTTCCAAAGTACACAATTCACACACGATATGTTAGATTTTCATAATTAGCTACGAATGCCTTGAGTATGAGTTGGCAAGCGTGTGCATGCGGCGCCAGGCGGCAACGAGGCTCGCTCGCAGATCCGATTTGTCCCGTCCGGCACGGTAATTACATTCATCTCTGCTCCAGACTGATTTATGCTGCGCCTGTGCGCCTTCGCCCTCTGTTCTGTCATTAACTACTTTTCCGGCCAAGTCTTACGCACCACAAAATAATAATCGTCCGGAAAATCGACGGAGGCTGTATGTAATGTTATGAGAGGAAGGCCGCTCGTTTTTCTCGGGTCGCAATCGAGTCCGAGATCTTGCTTTCTTTTTAATTTCCCTGCGGCCTCCTAATGAGGTCCCTGCGGCGGAGGCTGTGCCGTTATCTATGATATTCTTGAGGTTGATGCTTATTGTGCGTGTCACTGATGGCTTCCCTTTTTATTATCCTCTCGAACACAATTCAGTGGCCGCCCAAATGAGTTCTTCTCATTTGCTTTGCTCTCTTTATTTCTCTAGGCGGCAGTTTGTCTTGTGTCGCGACTTAACTTCTTTTAATTTTAATGAAATGGCCACCAACCGAGGAGCGCCTTGACTTTATTTTTTCATGTTATTTTTCTTTGAAACTCTACTGATAACATTTTTTGTGTGTGAAAGCAATTTAAGTTACATCTATTAAGCTGTGTATATTTTAGGGAGGGTTAAATAAACGCAAGCAAAGCCGGTGGTATTATGAGAGTCGTCAGTAACAAATCACGTGACTCCACCTCCACTTATCTATTAAAATGAGAGATTATTGTCGGCTCACGCGATGTTCTATACAATATTCGGGTGTTATTTTCACTGGCTTGTCCAATATTGTCACAATCTCTATAGCAGGGCAATTAGAGACGTGTGACGCGTGGCGGGCGCGTGGCGCGAGCTCCCGCGCGGATCAGCGCACGCGCCGGCACCGCACCGCCTCATTACGAACCAATGTTTATACTGTACGCGACAAGAGGTGACACCGGGGTGGCGCATCAAAAGATAACACCACATAGTTATTCTTTCTTATATCCTCAACATATCCGAGCGGTTCCAAAATGTTAAATCAATTTTACCATTTTTTAAATTAAAATGACAGATGTTTTCCTGTCACCCCAACACGATTACACCCAACCTCACTGAATTAACAAATGAAATTGCAACTGAAAAATTCGGGTATTAAGGAAATCCCCTTCGAGGAATTCACTTCATTTAAATATCGCATTTTTCTTGAAGATTATACCTTACGACAGCCATAAAAGAAAACAGGAGACCCGCCCCTCGATAATGCGACGAGCTTGAGGAATTTTTATTCCGCTCAAATCTCTCCTGACATAGGTATATTTTTGTGAGATCGCCTGGAGATTTTAATACCCGATTTTATTTAAATTCGTTTAGGCGGTGCGGGTGACTGCGCCCCTAGACATTTATCGCGAGGGCGTGATTGTACTTATAAGCAGACAGCATTCCGGAACAAACATTGTAACTGAATATACGTTATTTTATTTCTTAAATTAAATATATTAGTAGGAAATGGTAAAATAATTCAAAACATTTGACGAACATTAATTTGGAACTCCGTAAAAGGATTTGAAAGTTTCGTTCCAATCCATCAATAAAAAATAACTATTTTTTTATTCCAAACTATAGTTTGAAAAGCTAAAATGTATGTAGGTACGTTGTGATAGGGTGATCAGTCACTTAGCGCGACGTGTCATAGCGCTGCACCGCCCCTCGCTGCAACAGCTCATCATTCTTCATTTGCCAGCCTCCCGGCGCCATCATCCTCTTGACCACACATCCCCATTATTATTTAATAGATTACCTTACACTCTGCCTAGGACATTTTCATAAGGGTGCTTTTCTACCAATACCAGCTTTTCTTGTAGGTAATTTTTCAAAATGGAGATTCGTATCTACAATGATTTGCCTGCCTTCATTCTCAAACTGTGAAGAAACAGTAGTTGATCTGCCTACTGTCAGAAAAATTACAGTAATTTTTCCTCTTGTTTTTACTGCTTCAATCTCAATGAATTTCACCGCCAAAATTTTCCTTACCATTTGTTTCCATCGCGTAAGATCTTTTCGTATGAGGCGAGTTCTGTGTTAATATATGTGCCCGGAATACCGTGGCCATATATTACGCCGACCTCTGGCGGACCGGACATAACAATCCTCGATTTGCTATAATATCGGTCGTGCGTCCCTGTCTGTTGGCTGGGCAGGTGGCGCGAGCGAGCAAGCCGGCGCGGGGTGGCGGCCTACGTGCCGCGTATAATAAGCATTTCATGCACGGGGTGCGGGCGCGGGCTCGCCTACATACATACCTATTTCCGTAAGTCGTGTACCTAACCGGACCGTACATTATGAGCTGAGGGTCAGCGCGTCTCGTACGCCGTCTCTGTCCCGCTCGCCGTACCGACGCAGCCCAAGCATAATTTCGTGTGATATATCGCACACGCTTGGGTCGTCGTGATGGACCTCTATGAAAATCGTCCTCCGGTCGTGGAAACCACTGGGCATTTAGACGAAAATAAAGGCTCTGTTCAAACAGCTCGCCTTCAATATGGGCAGTGTCGCATAAATAAACTAACCTGGATAGTTACTTTACGTCTGACTGTTTGTATTTATACGAGGACGTAAGGTATCGCCCACATATATTATATGGTATGTAACGTCGGTAGCGGTCGCTTTAGCGCGGAATTCATCTTCTATCTGTACGATTTATACACGAGGAGGCCGTAAAACGGAACAATAAAAACCCAAAACAGCAATAAATTTCAAGCAATAGACGCAAAGGTTCGAGCGCGCCTTATCAATTCCTTCCACGCATGGGATTCGAATCGTACAATAAACTTATGACGCAAGCCTCTGACTCTTGTTATCTAAAAATAGCAAGGGGTTCATGATAATAATAGAATGACGTTACTGTAAGATTTTGTGAAAAGTAAACAGTTAAATGCTTACAAACGCTGTTTACAAGCAATCAACACTTAGTGGACAGTTGTACGAGGGTCGCAGGTAGGTAGAACAAATAGTGGACAAGCCCGCTGCCTCCACGAGGGGAGGGTCATCTTAAAGGACAAGGAAATGCGGCCGGTGTGAACACAGAACATGTTCTTTATGCATTAGTAATGTCTTGTAATTGAAACCGCTTACAGCGTTGACCATGCCTTGATCTTAAATTTAAATCCTGTCTAAGGATTGAATCCATTCGTGCATTCTGTTATTATTAACCATATATTCGCCTCCGACTGTTCCACATTGAACAGCCTTTTCGCAGAAGGCGGTATTTAATAATAAGAGTAACATTGTGGTGCGCGTACACAGCAATTAATAATTCGTGAGTGCGGTCCGGCGCTCTTACAGTGCCGATTCATTATCGTTACGGTCTCGGCCCGACGGAGATCTACGATATAGCTCCCTGATTGACCCCGCATTAAAAATTACATACAAACAGATAGAGGAAACGGACGCTAATAACGGACCTGTGTACTTTCTTTGTTTCGATTCGTTTCCGAGACCGATCAAAAATTTATAAGCGCACGTACCCGATCGATCGAGGTTGCGGCGAGCATTCATAACGTAATTGGCGCAGATTGTACGTAAGAATGGTTCAGGTACTATTTAATGGCCGCTTTGATTCGTTAGGTTAATTTCAGAGGGGCTCGGGAGGGTAAGCTCCGCAGTGGTCGCCGGAGGGTCGAATAAATATGTCCCAAAGAGTTAAGTGGGAGAGAAGTGCGGAGCGGAGACCGCGTCCGACGTTTGCTCTTCCACTCGTGTTGTTGCACCACTTATTACACACAAAGTTCTGTTAAAGTTTTCTCCGACACTCGAGCGCGAGTTTAATTTACTCGATAGTGTAAATAAAGCGGGCGGAGTGGGAAGTTTCGTGGCGAGCCCCTGGCGACGCCGACGCCGGCGACACCCGGCTGCGGTCCGCTGATAATAACGTCCCGCCGCCGCGCCGCCTGGGACTTCCTTATTAATCGAGAACGACAAATTTTAACGACAAGAATTAATGAATCTCGTTACACGGGTTAATCCCCCGCTCGTAAAGTGTGCGCTCCGAGCAGTAACATGCGCGGGGCGGCTCCTCCCGGCGCCGGCTCCTCGCACTACCTGCGCTATGCCGCACGTGCTCACCGCTGTCTTAATTATGTTCACACCATTCATAATTCAGTATCTCCATTTTAATAACACACTTAATTTCTTGTCAGTAATTGCGTTGAATCTCAAGCCATTTTATTTTCCACTTGTAATTTTTTGTTGTTAAAGCATTTGAAGATTTGCTCAAGATCCAACACTTAAAGAACAATTAAAAATTAAAATTGTCATGTGAGGTCGTGTGTCAAGGCGGTAAGATGAAACGAGTGCGAAAGCCGACTTGACTGAGGGAATCCAAGATATATCGTCCAGTTAACGACCATGTGCGAATGGAACTTTATTGTAATTGCCTTTTGTAAGATCGGACAGGGTCATTACGGACCGTCCTCACAAACCGACCTCCCGTTTGCTTCAAAACTTTTCTTGTAGTAGTTAACTATAGACATTTGGTTGCTAACTTGAGACAGGTTGAGGTTTAAATAATTTAAACATTCTGAATACATTTGAGAAGCAGATTATTATTGCAGGCGTTGTCATAAGCAAAATAGTTGGTAGGGAGCTTTAATTACAATGTTGATATTGGATTCAATCAGTAGCGAGGCGTACGTGTAAAGTGTATTCATCAGAGAGGTGTGCGCCACATTAGGGGGCCGGGGCGGCCTCAAAGCCAGAAGACTGATTGTGTCTATCCGCAATTTCTCTCCGGCCCTATTCTCGCGAGCGAAAACTAGCGAGTTTTCCACCGCGCTATTAAGCGGTCGCTTTTACATTTGTCCTTATAATGGAAAATGTGCTACTAATTAATTTAAAGCGAAACTCATTTATGTCGAAATGCGTGTCTATTAAGCGATGATGGGATGAACGCCTTTCGGGTTTGCTCTTACGTTCCGCCGTGAATGGTTTTATTGTTTCTAGATAAGTGGTTTTGAGCTTTTGTCTTCCTCGCGCGGAGGAGTGAAAATTATACGTGGTCCAGTTACAAGCCCTCACCCCATTAAGTAGAGGCGAGCTCATTCTCGGTAAGACTAATCAAATAACAGTCTCCCCATCGGCGCCCCCCCGCGCTTCCTCGCCCAGCGGTCATCTCTCTTATCGATTGTGGTGGAATTCGTGCACAGAATGTGATATTTCCCAACAATCTATACGTATAGGAATAGGTAACAACAGGAAATATGTTCCCTTTCGTCTTAAGTTGTCGAAATCAAGTCAAGAAAGCTGCTACAGCACTAACACAACTTTGTTTCGTGCACATTGAACCTAAATACTTACATATTAACAATGTGGTAAACTGCGATTGATATGGCTATATCAGGCGCTTCTTGTTGCATAGATCGCAAGAAGTTGATTCAATATTAACTTACATGAATTTACCTTCTAAAAAAGCTACATTTATTATTAAACACCGGACTGATATCGGACTGAAATAAGATCTGATCTGATCTAAGATTTTCATTAAAGGATTATTGCTTTATACATAACCAGTAATAAGGTACAGCAAGCCATTTTTTGTCCCGGTTCGGTTTTTTTTCATACGTAAATTATTATTTTTGAGTATAATCAAAAGTATAACCACATCATGTGCTTTAAAAAAATCAAATGCTTTGATGAGCAAAAAGAAGATAGAACGATGACTTAATAGCGAAAAGAGCATTTTAAAATATTAAGAAATTTTGGTCATAATATCTAAATATTACATAAAAAAAGCTGTTCCATTTATATATTCAAAAATAAATAAATTGATTTTTAGAATAAATAATCTATACTCCCTAAAACAATTTTGCCATATTCATTCTCCATAAAGACAATCGGCAGCAGCGACCTCTCGCGCTGGGCCTTCATTCAGGCTATGGTTCGAAGCGAGAAAAAATGGCAGGCAGTCGCTTCTTTCTGTGAAGCAGTAATCCTAGCGAAAGAGGAGGCGAAATGCGAGAGGGAACGAACGACCCCGCACTCCAGCCGCTGAGATTCCGACCACGACTAACAGCCACGGTAGACACGGGCTTGCGGACGTCGAGCAATGGACCGAGCCCAGTCATCAGCAACGCGTAATGATCCATACGATCCTCAAGGAGATGTCAGCAAACCGTAGGGGCCTAGCAGGGCCGATGCCCACTAGCTGAGACCGCGGAGAATTTTTCTGAAAAGGAAATCCATAGTCCTAGAATGCGCAAAGGGTAACTGAAGGACACAGGTGTAGTTTTAGTCAGTAAAAGTCTGACACGCCCTCCCACTCCGCCCAGAGCGGGAGCAGTCATTGGATGATATACACCCTTAAAAAAAATACGTTATTTATTTACATTTAAAAATGCGCAAATTAGTGTCAAAATATTGGGGTTTTGACGCACATAATTTTAATTTTTATGATTTTTTTTGCTGCTTCCTTCGGGATACGAGTAATAATGAAAGCAATCGAGATCAATTTTTGTTTCAAAATTACACTATCAAACAATGAAGTTCGCGATACTACGTTTGTATGGAAGAATAACAATATAATATTTAATATAATATTTCCACAACTATCACACAACACCGTCTAGTCCCAAGCTAAGCAGAGCTTGTGTTATGGGTACCAGACAGCTGATAAACATACTTATATATTTCTATATACTATATTTTTAATATTATAGATAAATAACACCCAGACACAGAACAAATGATCGTGCTCGTCACACAAACATTTGTCTTGGGTGAGAATCGAACCCACGACCTGCGGCATAGCAGTCAGGGCCACTAACCACTAGACCAACAGGCCAGTCAAAATGAGTCGGTTATTCTTAGTAGGGGGTTCCCTTAATATTTTTTTTTTAAACTGTGATATTCTTTATTTATTTTATGTATTTATAAAGACTTCATGCACATAACAATCTACAAAGGCGGACTTAATGCCTTAGGCATTTTCTACCAGTCGGCCTTAGGGTGGTGCAGACACTAAACATGGTAGGTGCAACTTATAAACAGCCCAAAAGTAAAGAAAAAAAAGAAAAAATATACAATAATAATTTTAATTAGATACATACATATAAATAAGCAATGATGTTGTGAAAAACGAATCCAACCAATCAGTGTAGTGGTTATTCTGCCAATAATGTACGTATGATAAAATGGATTTTATTCACACAGAACGCAAAACGCAGCAAAAAACAATGTCTAAATTATGCACAGAGTGCAGACCTTTGTCATATTACAGATTTTTAATTTTATTTTTAAAATAACAAGATTTAACGGCACATATAGCACTGGTTCAAAAGTTATTGGACGGACGATATACATATTAGCTTCTTACTTATATTTTTCATATATTTAAATAGTTTTCAGGCAAATGTGCTATTAGTTATTCACTAGGCATTTGTTTTCGTTTTTAGGAAAATGCCTTCCCAATTCTATGTTGAGTCGATTGCAATTGATGACAGGAAAATCAGGTAAATATCCAAATACAGTACGGGTTGTATCTCCTCGAATCGTCAACATGACTGCCAAAAGGAACGACTCAGGCATGGAAGTAATGTTTTTTTTGAGGTGGGAAATCATCGGAAGTTCTTTCGCTCTAGGGCAGAGCGGGTGGGCATCTGAGTTTGACCCCTGAGTTTGTTTCGGTGTTCTTCTCAGGGTAGTCAGCTAGGAAACACCGGCCTCATCTAGTTTAAACTGACAGGAAAAATAAATTGACGTGTAATGTTTTTGAAACCTACTTGCAAAATAAATATCATTTATCATAAATGATGACCCGGAACACAGGTTTTGTAAACCTACTCGTAGCTCTGGCAAGTCATAATGTTACGTAACTAGCCTCTGCCAGCGGTTTCGCTGTGAAAGTTGGTTTCTCCATACAAACTTCCAAACCCCGTTTTACACCTTAAGGTGTCGGACGGTGGGCAATGGGTAGCTCGCTGTCCGTCCGCCCGGTAACAGACCGGTCCGAGCTCAGGTCGTCTACGGCGCGCACCGTTCCCGCGCGCCTCAAGGAGTTGTCAGCAAACTGTAGGGGTCCAGCAGGGCCGAAGCCTACTGGGGCCAAAGGTTATGCGAGAGTGTCACCACGGGCCCCGGGACAAAGGCGAGGAATGGAAAGGTAGGTTTTTAGTCAGTAAAAGTCTGACACTGTTTCCCGCCCCACCCAAGGGCGGGATTCGTCATTGGATGATTTTACCTACCACAAAAAAAAAACCTTAAGGTGTGGAGTTTCATTTCATAGCGGATGTCTACACCCTATAAGGAACCTACTAAGTTTGTAGGTGTTATACTTTCTGAGATTTCATGATTAATCAGTGAGTGGTATTTAAGTTTTATATACAACATTATTTTTAGTATATGCAAAATCTAAATGTAGTTTGTTCAGAATCAGTAACTGAATGTTATATTTTTTCCCAAAAATATTTAAAAAACCGGGTAAGTGCGAGTCGGACTCGCGCACTGAAGGTTCCGTATACCTTTCAAAGTTTCTTTTTTTGTGATGTAACTACAAATTTACTGTTTTCAGATTTTGTCCTATACTTGTGCTATGAGACCTTGCTTCATGGCAAATTTCAGGATTCTAGGTCAACGGGAAGTACTCAATGAATTTTAATTCCCTTGAGAGTGTCGAAATGTACGTTTTTTGCGACATATACGTAGCCGTATCTATTTTTTCGTCAACTTAGAAATTTGATTTTTTCACAGGTTCAAGGGACCATAGATCTGAGTATATGGTTTAAATTTCAACTCCATACCTCCACGCATTGCCGAGGTAAAGAATCTTAACAAATAGACCACAACCCTTCAAAAAAATTTGTTCTTGACTTAACAACAAATTTACTATTTTCAGATTTATTCCTATACCTGTGCTATAAGAACTTGCTTTGTGCTAAATTTCAGGATTCTGGGTAACTGGGAAATACCCTATGGAATTTTGATTCCTTGAGAGCGTCTAAAACGTATTTTTTTGCAACATAAACAGCCGTATCTTTTTCTCCCGTTAACTTAGAAGTTTACTTTTGTCACAGCTTCAAGGAACCGCAAACCTGAGTATATGGTTTAAATTTCAACTCGATATCTCCAGGCGTTCCCGAGATAAAGGGCCTTGACAGACAGACAGACAAATGGACAACAAAGTGATCCTATAAGGGTTCTGTTTCTTCCTTTTGAGGTACGGAACCCTAAAAAGATCACATGTTGGACACTACCAAGACTATGTACAATAGAGGTCTCGCCAGGTCATAGTCGGCATTAGATACCCATGGGTGCGGGAGCAAAACATCCCCTCAGAGACCTGGATGGCCTGGAGACCATGTGTTTGTGTGGAAAAACAGGTGATATAACAAGCTTATAATTTTGTGAATTTTAATGGTTTAGTTTGTATTGTACACCACATTTTGTATTTTTTGCATTTTTGCATTTATTTCCAGTTACGAAATTTTTGCATTTGTATTCTTTGCATAAAATAGTAGACCCGTGTTGCGGGTTTCGCATATACTAAAAATAAGGTTGTATACACGGCTAAATTTTGATCGTTTTAATCCCGTGGAGGGTCGATCCGGTACGTAAAACACTCGATTTTTTACCATAAAATTTGTTACAATAAAGTTGAAAAAAACTGCTTTTCTAAAACTCGAATTAGTATATGGATCGACCCTCCACAGGATTAAAGCCATCCAAATTTAGCAGTGTATAGATTAAGATTTAAAGTCCATTTTCCTCAAGTCCTTAGTTATACGAGTACACATAAACACTAGCATGCTTGTTTGTAGTATAGGAGCCCGCCTTAATTATTTATTTTATTTTGTTTGGATTTGTGACATGTATGTTAAGATGTGTTATATTTTTCTGAAAAAGGTTTATTGCATAGCAGTACTACCAATAACTGCTTGAATAGAAACGTTAAATAAAAAGTCCCTTTACAGTAAAACGAATTACCAGGTGAGAAAACACTGTTATATTAACCATTGTAATGTATTATAAAACATCTACACTGCAAAGGAAATACAATTATACTATAAGATTTTCAGATTTTAATTTGTGTAATATCTATAGTATATTTTGATTTCAATAGAAACCTAAATAATATCCACAAGATATTTTTTTTTATGCGGGATATCATCCAATATGATACTATTACTATTACTACTATACATGGGACTCGTCCGGAAGTGCTTCTTGAAATTCCACCGGCTGTCGAGCCGGTGGAATTTCAAGAAGCACTTCCGACGCTTAACTTCCAAATTGGGTCAGTGGTGAGGCTGCCCTCAAGTGGTTCCTGCCCAACGTAGGGGGTCCAGACGCTTCCTGCCGGAAGCTCTATGCGGGTTTCATTTGGTCCATGATCGGTGGCCAAGCTGAATGCATGCCTGAGGGTCATGGCCATCCGAATGGTGCTGTGATACCGTACGGTTACCCGCGAAGGGGCGAGCCTCCTTTCTGGCCTGATTTCCCACCAAAACGTGCGCACCGCGTTTAACTACCGTAGGCGCTGGCTTGCGAACGGCGAATAATGGGTAGCTCGCCGTTCGCCCGTCTGTTAACTGGTAATTCATTACCTTCGTCCCAGGGCCCCGGGTGACATTATCACATAACCTTTGGCCCCAGTAGGCTTCGGCCCTGCTGGGCCCCTACAGTTTGCTTACAACTCCTTGAGACGCGCGGGAACAGTGCGCGCCGTAAACGACTTGAGCTCGGACCGATCTGTTACCGGACGGACGGACAGCGAGCTACCCATTGCCCACCGTCCGCGAGCCCGCGCCTACTGTAGCCGGAAATCGGGATCGGAATCCCAGCGGTGGCGCCGGCGTGTGCGCCGATGCTTGATGCGGTCGGCCTCCTCCTTTGCTAGCATGACTGCTTCGCAGAAGGAGGCGACCGCCTGCCACTCCTCCTCGCTCTGGAGCATGGCCTGAACTAAGCCCCGGCGCGAGAGAAACAACCACTAGTGACACCACTGGCAGCAACTGGTTCTAAATAAACTAAACACATTTTTTTTTTTAAATTATAAAAACCGTATAAAAACTGCGGCGTTGATACCGCCGCAGTTTCCAAACACAAGCACATACATACAAACATGTAAGTCACATAGATAAGACACACAGGCTCGGAACGACTATATACACAGAGATCATAAAAATATTTGCTCCGTAAGGGAACAGAACCCGCACACTGCGCCAACCATAATGTCAGATTGTTTAGATTAAAAGGCAAAATTATTTAAATTACATACTTTGGACCATAAAATGACTTGTATGAAGAGTTGAAATTAGTGAAACAATACCAAATATTACGAAATTACGAATTAGCTACTCGATTAGGTATCATACTAATTTGTCTAGTCTGGATTACATGTTTTCCATAATATTATGTCAAAATCTATTTGACGTAGCGACATCTATAACGCGACATAGGAACTAAAATTCAAAACCGTGCATCGCGGTATTAGAGTTCTTCACGCGATTAGGCACACTACACATAGCGCATTACCTAAGTTTTAAGAACTTTTATATAATTATTACCTATGTTTACGAATAAATGATTCTTATTCTTAGAACACATTCTTAGACTCTGTTCCACATACCTATAAACTGGTGACCCTCAATTATGAACGTCACCCCAGCCTTCATGCTATAAGCCATACAGCCTGTAGCTTTAAAGGGTATCCTGACCACCAGCATGCCTACCTAGTCGTACCTGGTCATCACTCTCAGCCTGACCAGTGATCTTGGCTAGGCAAACTGCATCTTCGGCCAGTCGCTCTCGGTCGTCCCTTTAAAAATAAATTAAGTTAAAAATGTATTCATAATATAATATTGATAGGTATGGGAGGCCAGTAAAAAAATAATATATAAGTCTGCGGATGACTACATAAAAGAATCATCAAGATCGGTCCTTAGACTAACGAGTTATGCGCAAATTGATAACCCCAATAAATGAGGAATTCCCAGTGTAAATTAACACATCTGTGATACCACTACAGAGTGCACTAGTACGATGTTATGTTATGAAACGGAGTTAGCAATAAACGGTTGCAGCAATCTTAGAAGATTTGATCTTATTTATTGATGTTTTCCTCGGGTTTCATTATATCTTCACCAAATTTCATGAAACCATAAGGTAAAACGTAAAGCACTCTTTTTAGCACAAAAAGACAAAAACATTTGGCGAAGATATTGCAATGCATTTCACGGGCCTGTTGGTCTAGTAGTTAGTGGCTCTGACTGCTATGCCGAAGGTCGTGGGTTCGATCCCCAACCAGAACAAATGTTTGTGTGATGAGCGTGATCATTTGTTCTGTGTCTGGGTGTAATATATCTATAATATGTATGTATTTAGAAATATATAAGTATGTTTATCAGTTGTCTAGTACTCATAACACAAGCTCTGCTTAGCTTGGGTCTAGACGGCGTTGTGTGATAGTTGTGGAATATTATTATTATTCCGTTTATTACATTAATTTAATATATTGATATTATTATTGCTCAAAGAGGTGCAAAATTCGGACGACTTGGATAATAATAAAGTGAAATTTATAAGAATATCGTCCCATATTTGGTGATTTTACCGTATTAGGGTTTGTGAAATTGATGACCAGTAATTTTAACTACAATTCTGTTTTAAAAAACTTAATTTATATACATTTCTACATTGTCTACGAATATTACTTAGCGAAGCGAAGGTAGTCTTTTATTTTTCTCAAATTTAGTAGATAAATGAGCTGAATGGGGCTCATTTCACTGTTTCACAGTAGGTAAAAGTGTACATTTTTATTTCTCTGTTTGTATCTCGAAAGAGTACCTGTTTATTAAAAATTTTCCTGAAACTCTTCGTAGTTAGAATAAAATTAATTATTATTAGAGCTACACGTAGAGTATCCACACGTAAGGCAGTGAGACAAATGTAAATGATGTTGCGTCGGTGTGGGTGCGGGCACGGTCCGGACTCGGCACGGCCCCGGCCGCCGGGCCGGACCGGACCGCCGGACCGTTCCGCCATGTAATTCTAATGAGTATTAGTGTCGTCCGTCTGCCTCGTCCTCTCTCGCTACATTCTATAAAGCAACCTCCTATTTCGGCGTTCGTAGGTAATACGATTGTGCATAATACCTAAGTGCGGGTCAAACTGTAGTCGTATTCAAGTATCCATTTATGTAAAGGGGTAGCAATGCGGATCCCTTTGTAACTAACGTGGCTGTATTATGACAATGTGACGTTATTTTAACTACTACTCATTCTACTTTTTAAGGGTCTTCATGACTAATTGGTTGACTGGCACCTTTTTTGAGACTTTCTCGCTCGTCACAATTCAATATAACTTTGGAAAACTAACTATAAGAAGTTTTTTCGTTATTTCTTCGAACACGTTTTGAGTGCTACAATTATTTTACGAAGGAATAAGGCAATTTGGTTATTTGAGAATTTCTGTAGTAACATTATCTTATCGATAATGTTACTACAGAAGTGTGCTACAGAATCAAGCTGTGTGAACGTAAAGTACTCGCTTGTAGCGGCTACGTTGCCGACCGTACATTGCTTCACTGGACTGTGAAAATGATTTTGATTTGACCCTTTGAAGGGTGCTTCCACCGCAAAATTACATTTCCATATGTGAATGTCTATGTACCTGACACCCCATAGTACTGTGTAGTCAAATTGAATTAAGAGATTAATGACATAAATAGTGTTTTGGGATTCAGATGAACGCGTTCTCTGACTGTTTTCAACAAATTCTTCGAGTATCTATGAAAACGATTATCTTATTTAATTCTGACGCACCAATGTCAGGTAAGTCTATTTTCGAGTAGCTCGAAAACATTCCTCTGTATCAAAAGCGTCAAAATGTAGCGGCTCTTTATCTCCAAATGTGGCGTCGTGAGAGATAATTTTATTCGGAGAGTATCTCTCCTTACTGCTGATGTATTCAACAGAATATTCCCATATGTGCGTAATTCTGCGGAATGGCAAAAAAGGTCTGTTTGAGGGGTGAAATATGTAAATTTATTGTCTTGGGCGGCCCCGGCGCGGCGCGGCGCGGCACGGCGCGGTGCCCCCGTCATACGCCGACACGTAGGATAAAGGAAATGTTAATGCGCACCAATTTATGTGCTTTTCTATGATTTCGCTGAATCGGGCGCGTCGTTTTCCCCTTTATAGCTTAGCAGCCGAGCATTTTGTTTATAAATTGAAGTGTTTCCAATATCACTATCAACTCTCTTCAAAATATCGACGTTGGGGAGTTTATTGTTTTGTTTTGGTGTCGAAGTTTTATTTGAATACTTGAGTTTGCATGCTGATGTACCTAATAAAATAAGTTTCTTTGTAATTAGTTTTGCATTTGGAATATTAGTTAGTTAGCTATAATTAAACTATAGAACAAAAATACATGTACAGTCAGGGCTCAAAAGTGCAGTTGCACTCTACCTACACTAAAGTATGTAAAATTTCTTTGTAAAAGAGGGTCAATGGATCATTACCCATTTAGTTTGTACCATAGAATCTAAAATATTGAATAAACTAGGTGTAGAACACTGGACTTCTACTAAAAAGAAATTTTAGACAGTTTAGCATTGTTAGAGTGCAACTGCACTTTTGACCCCTGACCGTACCTACCACCTTTGATCTAGTGAGATTTTTTATCACTGTCCGCCACTAAATATGGTAATTTAGATACTATAAAAGTAATAAATCTGTACACCAGCACGGTCGGTTAACATCAGCGACAAACATCCAATCTACTCCCCTACTGATATGCAGTGACTAATTCACAAAGGCCAAATGCGACATAATACCAGCATAATTCAATGTTTTGCTCACCATATTGTATTTTATTTATGAGTTATGCCCCGATGAGTATTGTAGTATCCTTTTCTATCTTGTATTTTTCTATATTTGTGTCTCTTTCGTTTCGTAGGGCTGCGAGGGTGTTGTTTCATCGCGGCTGTATGAGCGGATGGTTAAATAGTACGAGTTAACTTGCACCGCATCCGCTACGCGTCATTTAGGGGTGCTGTGGACCGCTTTATGTCCTAATGCTAATTGCTAAACAGTAATAATACATTTTAACGAAATGGTTATGAGTTTAAATTCTCTATGTGTTACATAGATTGCTTTAAGGTTTTTTTCCTCCTAGACGTGCTACGAAGTATGCTACGAGTGCTACGAAGCTACGAGCTACGCCTACGCATATTGTGTGAGTTAAATTTCAAGTATGACACATAATGTATTTATAGTTTTTTTTATTGATATAGACTAGTGCTTAACTGCAACCCCACCTGATAGTAAGCAGTGATGCAATCATTGATGGTGAGGGACTCTAGTTTATTAAGAGCCTATTTACTTTAGCCTAGAAGACACCTAAATTATAATCGGACGAGAAGACTGCAGGAGACAAATTGTTCCAGTTCTTCGATGTATGCAGTATACTCAGTATACTCGCTAAACGCTTAGTCCGAACCGGACCATAGAGGTTTCAACAACGTAAGGGTCATCGTCGGGTTTGTAACTATCAAATAATTACTTAAATGTTTATATTTTAAGTACCTATTAATAAGCTTCAACTCATTATCGAAGCCAATGAGTTACCTAACTATATTCGTAGTTTTAAATGAAATTAAGTCTGTTTTATTCGATAGTTTTGCTAACATATATCTGTGTCAAAAAACATCTGAATTAAAACGATTCTAAGATTGTTACTTATCGTATAAAACGTCCTCATAGATACCGTCTCACAACCGAAAGGTCGTAAATGTAACGAAGAAGTACGGAAAAAGTGCGTTTTGGAGCTGAGCCCGGTGGAGCATTTTTCAGATGTGCGCTCATTTAATTTAGGAGGGGTCTGCTGTCGATATTTAAATTTTTAAACGTCGCCCAGACAGGGACACGGGAGGCGCTGTACAACCAATTTGTGTACACAAATTTGTCAGGCCAGTAATGTATTTCTGTTATTATAATTGTTTTTGTAAATTAATTTATTTGCCTACTTTTTGCATCGTATGGTTACGTATTAGTTTTTGTCTAAATTGCTTAAGGAATACATGAGTTATTTAAAATAGTAGATTAGTCATAGAAACCCTATCAAATGCTAACCCTTTCAAATTGTTGCTATCTCATAGCAACAATTTGAAATTAACCATAAAAACGACTCATAGATAATAAAAAAGTGCTATTTATCCCTAAACAGCTCGGTTGATAAACACGACAGATGATATAAACAAGCAAAATATCTGACACGGTAGCCACATGTTCACGACGCAATTAATAAATCTGACTAAATGGCTTGTTTAGCGGCGCGTGCGCACAGCAGGGGGCTTCTTATGGAACATGGATGTTTGATTATTATGCTGCATAAATATATTTTACGCGTGACAATTTTGTTTCTTTTAGTTTATTATTATGTTGCAATGAGTTATTTTTGTTAGTTTGGATTTTAAATAGTAAAGATGTTTTCTGAATTAGTTTCAGATTTCAAATCTTGTGTAGCAAAATGGCCACTATTGTCCATATATCGTGAGAGTGTGCGCATTGGGGTGTTAATGCAAATAGCGGATTTAGCGTTATGGCGATTGCTATCTGCCGGCGCGTCGCAGCCGGGATTTACTGTTCATGATTTATTACTATCGGTGTCATAAACCAATCTATAAATATACATGAATAAAGCTAATTCATTCAAACTCGATAACAAACTTTCAAAATATTATATTCAGCGAATCATTACGAGTTTCATGAACTTATGCATTTAACAAATATCAACAACGTTTCCGCATAAATAAATAATTAAGGAAGTTGGTAAATAAGCGTGCGGCCTCATTTATTATTCTTTATAAGGAAACAAAGGCGAGGGTTAGCCGTAATAAGGCTCCGGCACCTCGCCGGCTTATCTTTATTGCCTCCAACCCACGTAGAATAATAAATCGTTTTCATCAAAAACAAATACTCGACAGTTTTTGTCGGAGTCGAGCGAACGGGCGGAGGGTGGCAATTTTCCACCCCCATAATACAATATTTTCCGACATTTTCCACGGGAATACAGCTTCGAATCGCTCGCTCGCAACCGGCAGGTTCCTTTAATGTGTATTTTTCGTCCAATCAGAGAGCGGCGAGAGTCTCGATATTACCTCAACTGTCACACATAAAGTGGAAAATATGGTCGGCAGATGTGGGGGGTGTTCGCGGGCGAGGTCGGGGTGGAGGGGCGGGCGCGCGGGGTGCTGCTTGGCAGTCGGCGCGCGTACGCGACGCTCCGGCGCGCCGGAAGAAACGCTTCGAACAGGTTTATAGCTTTTCTTTCAGCTCCACTCAGGTACGGGCCGTATCATAACAGGGAATAGCGGCGCGTGATGTGAACCCGTGATAAAATAAATGTCGAGATAGGCTTATGTATTGTACTGTTTATCTTAATAATGGCTGCCCGGAGAAAAGTTTCGATTAAACTTTGGCTTTTTGCAAAGACTTTTTTGTTCGTGTTTTTAACGTAGACAATAAAACCCTTACATACGCGTATAAAATAAACTGTAGAAAAAACATTTCATTTCTCAAATAAAACCTTGTTTTAATGATTTCAATTTTAGTTTTGATATGAAAGATCGAAAAAACGTGTGATGTTCACAATTCACGTTTCAAATCAATCTTAAAATGCTTTTGTGAACTATCATTCGCAGCAAGCCTGTTTAGCGGTGAACAACGGCATTATCAGGCTGATAAAGGATATGGATAAAGGCACATGATGAAAATATTGGTGAATCGTCTAAACAAGTAAAGAAATTCATAGAAACTAAAAACTGTAAGACCACTGAAACGGAAGGCCGCAAACGAACCGCGCGACCGACCCAGGCGCGACTGCGCGCGAACGGCGGATACAAATCGCGATTCATTTCTCATCGTAACTTTTTGTAGGTTCTTATCTGTTACACTTCACTTTTCATCATCCGAGGGGATTTATGTAATGCCTAGTCATTTCTCGGCGTCGAGGCGAGGCTTATCGGCGAAGCGCGAGCTGGCTTGATTGATGAGCGCGCAAAAATAAATGTTCAGTTAAATTATTCGATAAGTTGGAAACGGAAGTTAAACGGGAATTATCTTTGTCTTGCCCCTGAAGATTTCACGGTTGTAACTGTTATGCTGGGAGTGATTGATCGATTGAAACTCCCAGCCTCGGCCGGGAGGTACTCGGGCCTACTTAGTAGAGCAGTTTGGGGTGGAAAAATGAAGATGTGTAGTTGTACCTTCTGTATGTGATGAGGAGTCGTCGTTACAGAGCGGTTAGTTGCTTTGGTTGTTACGAGTATGTGAAAAATGAGTGTGTGTTGGCTGTCTAGTATTATTGGTAATCTTCTAGTGATGTTATACATTAGGTACAGGTGTGTAAGGATAATTATGTAGGATCGCAATCTTGTATGCTTTCTAAAGAAAAAAACACAACATTGATGAAAAGAGAGGCAGGGATTTATAACTTTTGTTATAAATAGTTTTGGCAATAGCAAATAAACATTGTAACAAAACTAGAATTTAAACCAACAAAAAATAAAAACTACTGTGAATAATACTTTCTAGAAGAATTACGTCTTCTGTGATTAAAGCACTCATTAATGCTAAACCATAAATTAGTTCAACGATATGGCGTGTTCAAAATGAATGGGTGACTCAATAAATAGCGTAATACTTGACCGCATCGGGGGAGCATGGTAATAACTAGCAAAGTAGCAATATAGAATTAGGCATGAAAGTTAATGCCATAATTGAAGGCAATCAGCGCCCCTCCAGATGATTTATGTTCGCCCGCGCCGCTCCGCGCCGCGCCGCGCCAACATTTACATCTTTCGAACATTTGCCGCGATTGCTGCATGCGCTCTGTTGCGGTGACGGAGAAGACTGTTATTAATAGCAGTATTCCTCACTCCGTGAACGAAACTTAAGTGCGAAAACAAACCGTAACGTTTAGGCGTCTAATTGCCCAAATTGTGTTCTAGATTCTTAAATTGCATGCGGGACTGCAGCTGGTCCACTTAAAAAGAGCATTGCGGCTAATCTCGAGCGACACATGTACAAACAAAGTTTAATTGTGAGCGGTGGTGGAGCGCCGGCGGCCCCGGGCAAAACCGATTACAGTCTTAGCGGCGCTCACCTTCGATTCCTGCACCACCCGGGCCCCGGGCCCCGGGCCCCCGGCGGGCCCCCACCCTCACATATTCAATTCCAATCAATCCTGCCACACATATTTATATGTAGAAGTCGAGCGCGTGTTTTTATTGCGCACTGCATCGAATGATGGCCGCAAACATTGCATCCGCCTCCCTCGCCGCGTCGAAAAAACCTTTTATTTTTAATTTCGATTTTGATTTTTTCGGAGCGTGCCGTGTCGTTCCACTTTTATTTTGTTTCATTTCATAGCGCAGGGTGGCTGTGCGACAGATCGGAATTTCAGATATGTACAATTTAAAATCGTGTAAGTACGGTCAGCGTGCGGTGCGAGCGCTGGGCGGGCGGCTAGCGGCCGAGGGCGGGCGGCTCCCGCTAGACTGACGCCTGTCGGTTTGTTTTCTTTGCTTTTTTACGAATTCTATTTTCATTTGATTGCATTTGAATTTCCGCCGCCAATATCCGCTAACTAAACACGATTAATGCGGAGCGGAGATGGACAGGCGGAGGCGGCGCGGCGGCGGGACGCGCGCGGGACGGCGGCGGGGCGCGCGCGGGGCGCCAGCGGTAGCGTGACGTTCTGTCGGGGTTTTGTCGTTTTATATTAGAAGCCAGCTAATTTATTGCAAACTGCGCTACGGGAATCCTCTTACAACATTGAAGGCGACTCGGTATTAGTAACATTATTTACACAGCTCCAATTGAGAGTGCAAGCCAAAGAATACATTAAATTCTTTTGTACCGCGCACCCTTGAACACGATCACACTCGCAAGAACATGACTCTAAGTTATTACTCATTATTTACATGGAGGGTAAAAATAACTAAAGATTTTATAAACATTCACAAATATTGACTCCAACGCACATTTAAAATAAAATCTTCTATACTATAATACTATAGTTGCGTAAGTAGTCCTGTTCGTGTTTGTTTACTTATTTTTATTTATTTTCACGATTTAGCTGCCTAACTGGTATAAATGACCCAAAATCTGCGAGGAAAGTCACTAGCAAAATCGAGTTCGTAACCAAACATCATATTTCGTAGAACTTTTCAATAAACAAGACTTTCTAATCAGATTTCAAAACATTTGTCTCAACGTCCGCCTTACATAATGAAGGGCATTATAAATGCAAAAACGATGCCTAGACTGGGCATCGAATCGATCACGGCGTTCCGTTATTGGGAAACTTCTCCACAACACGAGCCTTGATTAAAAGTATGCAAATTTTATTACACGGAGCCGGGAGGGTCACCTCTACGCGCTGGAGGGCCCGGCACTCGCATGACTATCATTTTATATGTCTTGTCTCGTGTCATCCTTCGTCTTATGTAAGACAGGAAAATAAATATGAAATACTACAGTTTCCGTGTATAAGTTGACTATTTACGAACGCAACATAGGTACTTGTTTATATTAATCGGCCAGAGCGGTTGCTCGTCGTGTATATCTAATAAATAATTCGCAGCAACGTGCAGCAGTGGGGTTTTGTTTGTGTCAAATTGTAATTTATTGGTTACCCGGATCGACTTGGATATTACACCAGGAGGTCCGCCCTCCCCCCCACCTGCCTCATCCCTCCCGTCTTCCGTTCGATGAAAATTTTATATCACCGTGTCGTCGTTACGTTACGTCATTCCGTTTTTTCTTGCCCATGACCAGCTAAAGCGATCTTTTGATTAAATTAAGGGGATCAACAGGGAATTTTTACACTGATGGATAGGTTGACACAGCGTTTCAAGGAACATTGCCGGAATTTATATTGGGTATAAGTGATTGAGCGTAAATTTGTCTTTGTATAATTTATACAGTTAATAAACATTAGCTGAGACCTCCTCTGATCGAATCGATCAGGATATCGCTTCTATTTTACATTTATTGTAAAGGGGATAGTTTTTTGGTGCAGTAAGTACTGACTATAAATACCTGCTTATACCAAGATTTTTTTTTATTTAGAATAGAATAGAATAGAATATAACTTTATTGTACACAAAAAAAGTTACACAATTTACTTACCTACTTACATATTACCTATCTTACTTACTTATTTATTTACTTGTGTTTTATTTTTATTTTGATTTAGTTTATTTAGGTTAGTTAATTTTGCATCTATTATAAGATTTTCTCAAAAATCTTCTTGTTAAAGACGGACTAAGTTTTTAAAATATTCATTGTAAATAAGCTTATTATGAAAAATAGAATCAGAGTTAAGGATAACAAGCCAGAGAAGCCCTTTCCCATAGCAATAAGAAAAAGGCATATGCAAACGCATATATTTTAGTAAGAAAGACTATTTATTAACACCCTTTAGTTAATTCATCATCATCATCATTTCAGCCGAAAGACATCCACTGTTGGTGATAGGCCTCCCCCAAGTGTCACCACAGTGAACGGTCCTGTGCGTCTTGCATCCACCGGATTCCCGCAACCTTTACCAGGCCATCGGCCCACCTTTTAAGAGGCCTTCCAACGCTAAGTCTTCCGGTACGTGGCCGCCATTCTAGAACCTTCCGGCACCAACGGCCATCTGTTCTGCGAGCAATGTGCCCAGCCCATTGCCATTTAAATTTGGCAATTCTTCGTGCTAGTTAATTAGTTTTGTTAAATTAATAATTGCAATCAATTTATAATAAATAAAAAAAATTGAAGGTGGATACAAATCCTGAGCTCAGCTTTCAATAGTCTATGTGTGTTATCGTAGAACTGGTATTTCTGAGTTGAATAAAAGTTACAATGGCACCAAGTTTTTAGTCCCTTCCAAGCTATGTTTAACAAGTTAGTAACACGCCGCAGCCGCCACCGTAATTTCGATCCCGATTTCCGGCCACCGTAGGCACGGGCTTGCGCACGGCGGGCAATGGGCAGCTCGCTGTCCGTCCGTCCGGTAACAGTCCGGACCGAGCCCAAGTCGTCGACGGCGCGCACTGTTCCCGCGCGCCTCAAGAATTTGTGAGCAAACTGTAGGGGGCCCAGCAGGGTTGAAGCCTACTTTGGGGCTCTGGGGAGGTATGAAAGTGCATACCAGGGTCCTGGAACCAAGGCAAAGAAGGAACAGGGTAGGTTTTTAGTCAGTAAGAGTCTGACACTATCTTCCGCCCCGCCCTAGAACGTGCCGTCGACGACTTGGGCTCGGTACGGTACCCCTTAGGGGTAAAGTTTCGTATAATCCGTTCTTAGCGGATGTCTACACCCTATGAGGAACCTGCTTGCTAAATTTTAAGTTTGTATGTTTCTAAGATTTTGTGATTAATCCGTGAGTGGTATTTCGCTTTTATGTATATATTAGCTTTTGCCCGCGGCTTCGCTCCCGCTCTACCCTACTCCACCTTATTCTGCCCTACTCTACCCTATACCACTAAATCAGCAGGTTATATATTTTTATATATAACGGGATAAAAATTATCCTATGTCCGTCTGCTGGTTCTAAGCTAGCTACCCAAAATTTTCAGCCAAATTAAGCGTTTCAACCGTTCTTGAGTTTTAAATAGTGTAACTAACACGACTTTCTTTTATTTTTTTTTCTTTTCGATTTATATGTAATATATCAAAGGTGTATTTTGCATTACTGTGTTTTATATACATAATGTGTAGATAAAATACATCATTGAGTTACTTACAAACTTTTTCCACTTCAGCAGAACAAACATATAGGTAGGCTTGCCACGTGAAATGCCTAAGGCATTAAGTCCGCTTTTGTATAGTGTTTCTTGTGCATAAAGTTTTAATAAAAAAATAAAACAGTAAGCAAAATCTCATTTTCATTTCCAGCAGCCCGCGCGGGTTAATCTTGTTAACCTGCACAGATGCAGGTGATGCGCGTGCATGGTGGAGGTGACGTGCGTGACTAAGTGAATTTATCACAAAATACATTCACTGTTTCATTTGTAAAAAAGATGAGTTTGAATAACCCTGAACCATATCAGATTTGGAACTTGGCACCATAGTAACTTCTAATCAGCTCAAAAATACCTATCCAACGATGTAACACACATTTTTTTTTGGAATTTCGGCCCAGATTTCATAGAAACACTGGCATCTTCTTTAACTTTTTGTATACCGTAATTAGAGACACAATAGAAAGACAATAGGTGTGCGGACACCGGTGTCCGCTTGAGAGTGAACATTATAGCATTATTTGTCCAAATATACATATATACACCGTTAAATTTTGATCGTTTTAATCCCGTGGAGGGTCGATTCGGTACATGAAACACTATCGATTTGTAAAGATAAAATAAAAAATTAAGTACTTTTTTTCAAAAACTCGAATTAATCTACGCATGTACGAAATTAATTTCTTTAAGTAAACGAGTCAATGACGTTGTAGGTAGTTGTCGGTCGTTGCGTACTAACTACCTACAGGTCATTGAACTCGCCCAGCTAAAAAAATCTCCAGAAATCGTGAAAAAAATCTGCCAAGTTCAGTACATTTTGACCAGTCAGGCGAACACAAATGTACTGACCAGCAGATTTTTTTTAGCGATTTCAGGTTTGGTCCCATAGTAAAAATTGTTTGTTATCATGACTACAATCGTGTTTAAGTATCGTTCACAAATTACCAGTCACCCTATATATTATTATTGCAGTAAGGGTTATATATATATATATATATATATGTATATAATATATTAACACAAGCACAATTACTGCAGATTAGGTTAAAAAATAAAATGTAAACAAACAAGTAGCAACTAAGCGTGAATCTGATAAACTCCCATAAATATGATGTGTGCTAACATAGTCCATCCATTATAATAACAGGATGACGGTCCCATTGATAGCCAAATATTTGGCCGGGTCACGACCCGCGACCCCGTCACCCCACCCTTAAGTAAAAATAGATTCGCCCCAACTAATCATTGCAAATTTTTGACGCACCGTTACAATACGCCATTGTATTGAGGAAAGGGACAGTTTGAAGTATTGTTCAACGGACATTAACGTTAATGTGTGGATTTTAATGAAACAAAAGTTTTATTTATTTTAGTTTATTAATATGTTTTTATGACGTGTCGTCGTCGAACAGTTTTTAATTGATGACTTGACCATATGAAATATGTTCAACATTATGGTTAAGTAATTAAAAAAAATGTAATAACAGATATTTTTTTTAAATATTTTATTCAGGTACTTATATTTTATAATAAGTTCTTATGATGTTGTGATACTTGTTTCAAATATATTTCTTTCAGACTCGTTAGTAAGTAATACTTTCATGAACTTGGTGGATATTCATGTCAGATTTTTTTGTTTAAAATATATTAATAGGTCTTTCGTGAGAATTGGAAAAAGAAACAAAATATCGTAATCGTTGGAAGGAATGAAGGGAAGCTGTTGCCCAGCATTGGGACAATACAGGCTAATAATAATAATGAAAATATGTAGTTACTGGAGCGTACATAAGTACAGGAGTCATACTTCTGATGTAGTAGAGAAGAGACTGACTCAGATGTTGTTAGCTGAGATTGAGGGTAAAGCAGAAGAGTGGTATTTCGCATACTACCTCTGCTGCATTCATCATCATGCTGCCCTTTTACCATGTTATTTGAGGACGGCGCTAAACGTTTTCTACCTCACTACATCTACTGCATTATAATTGTTGAAATTAAAACCTATCATAGTCTGGGCTTTTTGTGGGATTGTTCGAAAAGGTCACCGTGGCCAGTAAAACAAACGGCCACTGAAGGAACACAGATGGGTTTTTAGTCAGTAGTATAAGTTTGACCGACATCTCACTCAACCTGCAGCGGCAACAGATAAATGATGATCACCCACTTAAAAAAAAGTTGTTTATTTTAAGTATATAGCTAGTTTCGTAGATGTGCCTCACAAACATCACACATAGTAAGTCTTGGACCCAAGGAGAAGTTACTCGAGAGCCGCGTAGTCGTTAAGCTGCGAGAGGAATTTGTCGACTTAAGCTAATTTCACTTTAACTCGTCCAACAACTTATAATAGAGTAACTTTTAGATTAATCTATTTTTCATCTAAGATACAGTACAACAGTTTGGGTAAAGTAAGGTTGAAGTTATGTACACTAATTCCGTTATTGTGTCTCGACGACCGGATGAGGAAGTTGTTAGTAGAAGCGTCCGCGCACTAGCAGTTGCCATATTTCAGTCGAGGTATTCGGTAGGTAGAGGTACTTTTTTATCCGAGTGACCCGCGGGTCGCTACTCCCGCTGATAAGCAGTAAATTGCTTTTCTTTCCATTTCTTAAATAACCGGCCCACCCCCTCGCCGGCAATAGCCCCCCGCTACAAGATACGCTCGCATCTCGCAATATTCTTTTACAACTCCTAAGAGAAGTTTAATTACAAACCTGCTTAAAAAGGGCGAAGTCGCGTTATGTTCTAATTATTGTACCAACAATAAAAATACGCAAACGAGTGTATTATACAATTAGACACTTCTCCCCGATCGTTAAAAGGGAAATTTAAATGGAATTTTTATGTCCAGCAATTAAGGATAACGTCGGCGTACTAGACATTTTTGTAATTACAAAAATAAGATTCTTGAAATGTAGCGTGAAAAAGAATTAGGGCGAAGTTCGCGGAAAATACTTTGGACGCTACTGGTTGACAGATGGGATAAGTGAGAAATGTTAAAAACTTGTTTGCTATTTAAATTAATGTCACAAGGCAATTTAAAACAAGAACATCCTTGTCTACTTCACGCTATGTACAGGTATTTTACTAATGAATATAAATAAATGAGTAATTTCATTTAGGTACCGAATTGCATATAGTTATACTTAAACATACTAAACAAAAATTGAGTTGAAATATCGCGCTGTGGACGTTGCATAAAAAATGTGTACTTAGGTATTAGATCGGGACTTGGGGCATAAGAGCGTCGGTGTTGGTGTGTACATGAAGATGGAGAACGGTTAAGAAGCCCGAGGGAGTCCCGGATTTATCGCCGCAGCGGGCTGACGAGCGCCCGCGCCTCGCCGCGCCGCTCCGCCCGCTCCGCTCGCTCGCGCGCTGATTTATACCGCGCAATCTCGCAAAACTTACTTCACATTTAAATTTTCAAACTGTCTAAGCTGCTCTTAACATCGACCATATTATCTCATTCGATCGCCTATAAATTTTATGAGCTGACTCGCCTTTGTCGCATTTTAGCTTTGACTTGAATTAATAGTCTAAAGGGACCGTATGCTCTTTGTTTTTATGGCTCCGCTTCAATTCAACTCAAAAATATATGACCGATCAATAAAACGTACCGCCACTGACCTCTGTGAGGTTGATATCGAAGAGATCATTACATGTAACAAGCCTACTTGCTTCTTATAACTGTTTCGCGTGCCAGTATTAAGTAACTGTTATTGTGCTGGGATTTACGAAATGAACAAATCTTGGCGCCTGTTATGAATATCAAATATAAATTTGTAATTCTCTGAGTGTGACACCGATGTTTGTTGCCACAGCCGTCTCGAGCAAACACTCGTCCGGTACCACGAGACTGTGGCTCCGCACCCTCGCGAGCGCGCGACAAGTTCTCCTCTAACCAGTTCACATTCCTAACGATAACACCCCTTTGATTAAATCTCGCGGACAATCTTGGTACGGAGTCCATCGGCGCAAACCCTCTCATAATTTAGTTTGAAACTTTTTAATTAGCTTTATATTTGTGTTTGCAGATTGAGACTTCGTCTCTCAGTTAGTCATTCGGGTGACTGCGGTGTAGAAGTTACATTATTAATAAAACTGTCAAAGATGTATTTACTTGATGTCATTATTTATTTTGTACTTTGTACACAAAAACGTAATTTTATATTCTGTCCTTTATTTTCTGTGATGTTTTTACTTTAAAAAAAAAAAGCAATGACGTTCTAATGCTAGATCACTGATTAAAGGAACTGTCAAAATTTTAGCAGATTACTGCATACGTCAGATATTAATTTGTTACATTATGTACGAGATTACCATTCTATGCCATTTTTTAAATGGAGTGTCACTGGTTGATCATAGGGAAGTCATAATGACCCCATTTTATTTAGTAGATTACCATAAACTTGTCAAAATCAACTATCATAAAATCAATAATAAACCATTCTTCTTCAGTCCCCTGAATTTGTTTCCATGTTTCTTCTCAGGGTAATCAGCGAGGAAACTCCGACCTCATCTAGTTTAAACTGACGGAAAAAAAATTGATATGTAAAAGTGTTTTTAAAACCTATTTGCTAAATAAATATCATTTATCATTTATTCTGACACTATTGTAATAGCAGCACTTGGGGCCCTGAACTGTCATCCACGAGTACCTGATAGAATTGGCCGATCCCGAAGGAAGGCATGGCTGCGGAACCACCATAAGACTGGAGGCGGAGTAGGTGGAAAGCTTTCCTTTTTTCATGTTGTCTTGGGAAGAGAAATAAAATAAAATAAATAATAATTATAAAACCAATAATTGATATGAAATAATTTTACTTTGGCCTACATTGAAAATTAAAATGATTTGAATGTATATTTACATTAAAATTCAATTCAATTTGATTAAAAGTCAATAATTGTGTTTTACGAATTTGTAGTGTTTAATAACGGAATGATTTCTTGATATATTATTGTTATTATAAATGAAGATAATAACCCTATTAATGTGCATACAATTTGAGAAAAACGGCACGTAGGATTAAAAAAAAAACTGAATCGAATCCGTAACTAGTTTTTCGTAAATACTCGTAGTTATCTTTTCTAGACATGGAATTTAATATCACATCTTTTACCTGTCTTTATATAATATATCCTTGTTAATAAAAATCTGAGAGTTGTGACGTAATATGCAAAACGCAGTGTAACATTTGTATGTGGACCGGGGGGGGGGGGGGGGGGTATCGTGTGTGGTTACCGTTGGCGCGTTGTCGCTGGGTGCATGACTTGAATCTGAAGAGACCAAACTACATTTTATCCGACCGCAAACATACCTGGCCTCTTGTCTTGTTACTTGCCGTAAATGTGATTTACGACAGTCAACACAAATATTGGAATACGTCTTGTTGGTTTGTACCGCACTAATTAGATAGGCCTGGACTACAGTCAAACTGAATATTAATGAACCAATACCAATTAGACGTTGTTGGTGAACTCAAATATTCTGTACAGACACCTAAATACATTAATCACTGGAATCTTTCTACGA
Organism: Leucania comma; assembly: GCA_958295575.1. Classification (NCBI taxonomy): domain Eukaryota; kingdom Metazoa; phylum Arthropoda; class Insecta; order Lepidoptera; family Noctuidae; genus Leucania; species Leucania comma. The sequence continues at coordinate 15,253,796 of OY282468.1, forward strand.
TTCTTGTTTGTAACACGTGGCTCACTGAGGAAATTGATACCGCCTTTGTATAGTGTTTTTATCAGTGTATAAACTACACTTCACGAATAAATATTTGTTACTATTTAAAAGTTCTATTTCGCTGTAGGTACCCCAGTAGGTGTGTCACAGTGTTTGGGTTCATTACTATCATCATCATTTCAGCCGAAAGACGTCTACAGTTGGACATAGGCTTCCCTCAAGTGTCGCCACAACACCCGGTCCTGTGTGTCTCGCATCCATCGGATCCCCGCGAACCTCACCAGTTCCTCGGGGTCCAACTTGTAGGATCCCGTTCAACGCTGTCTTTCGGAATGTGGTCATCACTGCAGAACCCGTAACAGTGTTTCAGTTCATGACGGAAAAGCTTACCAAATAATTTTCTAATTTAACCTAAAACTATATAAAACCACACTAAAGGCAATTACTTCTAACTAAAATAGAATAAAGTATGAATAGTACTAACCTAAAGTAAATAAAAAAAGTTTGACTAAGAGATTCTAACTTGTTCAAATTCGATATATTCTAAATTTATTTTTGTCATTTATATTTGAAATTTTACAGATTTTAAAAACAATTAATAAACTAAAAAAAAAGTAGAATAAAAGTTCGAATTACAAAATCATTTGTGACTGTATTAGTAACTTTAGTTTACATTTACGACGAATGATATCATACAATTTGTTAGACCAAAAACTAAATAGAGCCCCAGTTGACGAGAGCTTCGCATGTCAGTATCAGTGTACGCACCTAATACGATGTTTGCTCGGTGTAGGGCGAATTCGATGGTAACTTTCGTAGCGATACGTGTTTGACATACTAATTAAAAATATACATTGTAGATTTATTAATCAGTAGTCACCTAATTCAAGTTCTACTTTGGAAATTGTAGAATAGAGAAATCTATTAAAAGTTATATTATTTAAATTATTTTTTAACCGACTTCGAAAAGGAGGAGGTTCTATGTTTGGCTGTATGTATTTTTTTTTTCTTTATGTATGTTCTTATATCTATATCTCAGTCAATTGTGGACCGATTTTGTTTTCGATTTTTGTTTTGATTGAAAGATTATACTTCCTAATTGGTCCCATAAAAATATTGTTGTAAATATTTTGCACTTTTTTTTTTCAAGGAAAATTTAATGTGGAAAATTGGTAAAATCTAGACTTATTTATTTAAACTTCATCTTCATACAGTAGTGGTACATAGGCGGACTTAATGCAACAAGGCATTTTCTACTAGTCAACCTTTGGGTTAAAAAGACAACACTGTGGCAAGTGTACACAATAAATAAATAATAGATATTTCAAAATAGAATAAAAGTATCATAATTATTTTTTTTCCAAAACTATCACACAACGCCCTCTAGTCCCAAGCTTATGTGTACTAGAGAACTGATAAACATACTTACCTATATATTTCTAAATACATACATATTATAGAAAATTACACAGAACAAACGATCCTGCTCATCACACAAACATTTGTACTGGGTGGGAATCAAATCCACGACCTTCGGCACGGCAGTCAGAGTCACTAACCACTAGACCAACAGGCTTGTCATTAAATTAAGTTTCTTAATATAATAAAATACATAAGGCCTCTCACCATTGCCTAGCAGTAGGATAGTACAGATTAGCTATACTAATAATTTATTATTGGTATAATTTGTTCGGATATTCAATATCAATTATCATATTAATAAATTTTCTACACTACACTAGCTGTGGGCGCTTGCGCATGGTTCTTTATTTGCCTAGCCTTATCTCATTTCACTTGCGGTCGGCTCTCCTCGTGATTTTTCGCTAGACATTTCGGTTCTGGTACAGACAGCTGCATCATTTTGGTAATTCTCTCACATTAAAATGCTTTAAAAAATGAGTAACCAGTTAATGACGCTGTCCGTAAGTTGAGTCCTTCACTTGGGCTTTATTTAGGTGGTTGCTGATACATACTCATACATCCAATTAAGGAGGGGTCTACCATGCCCGTTTTGGACGACTTGCGTATACACAGGCTTTTAATTAGATCTATGATTGACTGTTAAATTACTTTCATGATAAATTAAAAACGTGTCATTAATATCTTCTTTTTTTTAACAATTGAACCAATGTTGATATGTCAAACACACGGCACATGTCCATGATTTATTTAACTCGGCAAGGGTGCAGGGTATCATTGCGGCGTCATTTCATGCACGGCTGGCAGTGTTTGTAGGCATGACGCGGTATACTGCTACACTGATTTCTCTGTAAGCTACCCTTTGTAACACCAAATATATTCATTTAAATGTGATGTTGCTAGTGATATGTAACGATTAGAACTAATAATTATTATTAAGGTAATGAATAATCAAGTACCTTAATAATAGTTATTCGTTCTAGAAAAACTACTGTTGCGTTAAACTTTTACAGTGACTAAGCGCTACATAAAAAACTGGGCGCTCATTCTGGAAATAACAGATACTCGTACATTTGTTGGACTAATAAGGAAATACAAAAAACCAAACCAAATTGCAGATTGGTACGTGATTCTGCAAGTCATGATATCAGATATGAATTCCGGTTCATAAAGAAATTCCTTCAACCAGACGGCACTCACTGGAGAGAGTGAAATCTATTCAATTGTATCTCGTTTTTGTGCATTTTTTTTCGGCTTCTGAATTTGATTGATATAATATTAATGATTGTACCGATTAAATTAGCGATGTGTAAGAGCTACCGCGGTTTTTAAATGGAGTGGGCAACTAAAGGAACACAGGTGGGTTTAAGTCAGTGTCTTTGAAACTTCTCTTCGTTCCACTTAAAACGGGAGAAGATATCAGATGATTTCTTACGTCAAAAAAGAGCGTATGCGCCTAGTCATGCACTTATAGCAAAGTCTCATCTTGGCAACTTTGTTCAGCTTGTACTTAACTTGACTATTTTTCCATTAAATCATTAAATAAACAAAAGAATGAATTAACAAACTGTTACCTTTATCGACATTTATATGATGAGTATACTGAAATTTAATGGATGGACGACGGTTTAAAAAAAATACACTCTGTCATAAAGAAGCTTTTTTTATCATTTTACTTTAGATTCGTCTAGAGAAATATAATACATACCAATATTTCCCATTATTTTCTCATTTCTATGAGAAAAAAAAATCAATTGTCGACACAACATCAAGTGTGTTAATTTGGAACGAAATCGAAAAGGTACGACATGATTCAAGATCAGTAACACCTTCACCCGTGTCTTCTAAATGAAGCATACACTGGAATCTTTTTTTCGAGTTTTAAGTACATTATACCTACATAAATAACAATTTACAGTACGAGCAATTAAGCATTCCCTGACTAAGTATTGGATGAAATTAATCGAAGTTCGGATTACGGCCACCGGGGCTTTAATCTGCTCAGACGGTATCAGGGCTCGGACTTGTTATCTGTTTAATGTCTGGTAAACAACGGGATCAAGGGATAAGGAACGTCCTTTCATACGGCACTGGCCCTCTGGCGTCTGGATTAGTGCGCCTTCCACTGACGAAGATTGCCGCTCACGTATTACATTTCACGCGAATGTGACTCCGTATGTCCCTTTGTACAGATTTCACATGTTCAACATAAAATTGCAAGTACTCTGCTTTAGTAACACAGTCTATTTCGTGAGCGAAGGCAAGCCGTTCGGTAGAATGCCCTCTGAACTCCGAAATCACGTTCGTATCGAAGTGCTGTTAGGTCTGCCTAAACAATTAGAGAGTGGGGCTCAACAGGCTTCGGTGCGTAATCGCGCCATCCCTAACAGTTGGTGAACTCGTAATTGTCCACCGGATGAGGCAGCGTCTCAATCGGTGTCGACTTAAGACTCCATGCAAATTCAATTTCGTGCCCAAGCCAACCTACACGTAAGGCCAACCGAACATATTATTGCTGGATTTATCTTTATTGCAGCCGTAGAACTCTCCAACTAAGTTCGACTGTCGAACTTGCGCCATTAGTGAAGACACCGAGATACAGGATTGTTTTGGTAGGGGCGGAGTTGTAAGTCTTATTGCTTTTAGTGCCAGCGTAGGGCCGGATTGTTTAATCTAAGGTGTTGTTTTGGGGTTGGATCTTGGATGGGTTAGTGTATTTTTTAAGGATGAACTCCTGACTCTTCAGATGATCCCCATCAACATTTAGATACGTACTTCGTCGGAAATTCAAAAGATATTTCTCTACTTAAGTGGTATAATTTACAAAGATGTCTAGTTACCTGCTTTTCGCATCCCATCTCTGTCCTCGAGTGCGTATACTTCATTTGGCTTTATCTGAAATTATCCGTATTATTAATATTGTACAAAAAGACAGGATGTTTACAGTGTTATTGTCAACTGAGATTCAATTTAAAATAAAATGGAACGACAAAAAGTATGAGCGAGTGCGTCGAGTGCTCAGTGTTATGACATAATGCGCGCAATACCAAACCATAATACGGGAGACACATAAAAAGACATCGCTGCCGGCTCTACAAAAGTAGACGTCACGAGCTAATCCACCCGTAAAATGTCCCAAATCGGTACAAAAAGCGGCCGACAAAAGTGTTGTTGTATAAACGTAAAATGAAATTTAATAAACATCGAACAATGGGACCGGTTGTAGATATTTTGTGAAGATAGTGAATGGGAGATAAGCTGGCAAAAGGTTTGCAGGCACCGCGTATGTTTGATGTCGCCTCTCGTCGCCGAAGCGTGAACGGTTTAAGAGCAAAATTGCACGAACGCTAGTGGCATCTGTTAACTGAGCACTCCGCACAAATAGATACTTTTAATTTTGCAGATGGAATGTCATTGAACGAATGCTATTCAATAAAAAAATGTATTCATAGGGCACCCACTGTTCTAGATGGGAATATTTCAATATTGAATGTAATTAAAAACGAAAAATGAGGAAGAAACAGTAAAAGGAATATTTTATTATTATGAAACTAGAAATATTTTTACGTTCCGAATTCGTCAAATTTCTTGGCCCGCTCTGGGTGGAGCTGGAGGGAGCATCAGACTTTTATGGACCTGTGTTCCTTCAGTTGCTTTTTGCGTTCAAGCGGTAACTCTTTTTAACAATCTCGCCGCTATAAAACTAACTAATTAGCATATACGAGTATGTTTGACGTTTAAACAGAGCAAAGTATGGGACACAACATTATAGGCAGAAAATATTATGGTTTACAATCATCATGATCATAAACTTTGTTCGTCTACCCGCGGGTATCAACCTCCCACCTCACGCTTACATGTTCCAACTTATATGCGTTTCATTTTTCTGATTTTGGTAACTAAATATGTACGTAAATATATTTTTCTGAAATTACGAGAAGAGAGTGTCAAGGACAAAAGCACGGGATTAGATAAACTAGTTCAGATAATTATACTCGGTATATGGCATATTGGCGAAGCAGTGGGCAGCAGTGTTATCATACACCCACAGTTATTATCCATTGACCGTATTAGGTTCGATATGGTAATTCAGTTGATAGCAGTTTATCAAGACTTAGTTCCGCCTTCAAAGGACTATTGTCTAAGAATAATCATAGGTTCTCAAGTTTACCTTGAATACGTCTTTTTTAAGAACGCACGTTTTCTGTGCAATAGATGCCGATTTTTGTGTTTTTATATATTCAGACTTGCGTGAAACGCAATATAAATGCGCGTGTGAATCGCGTTTAGGACTCGTTTGAAGCGCGTATAAAGGGTCGGAGGCCATTGTACCTACAACCGTCACCATTGTACAACTGACAGGGAGTTGAGAGCAAAATGCAGAAACTACGAGCGACTACAGCGCATGTATATCTGCGCGTATACGCACAGTAGATGCGCGTTTCACGATCGCCCTGTGTGCCTAGGTTACAAGGTTGCGTTCAAATCTCGTTTAAAGCGCGTATACGCGCGTGACCTGCGTGTCGTTTGCGCGTTTAGACACGCCGTGTGCTAGGGGCCTTATTTTTACAACAACACAAAGATTCAATAGAAAATGTTTAACTAATTAATACACGGTGAAGTCCTGAAAATATTTAAAGGAAAAACAAAAAAATTACAGAATTAAGCGTTATGTAAGACATTTAACAGATACCTATAATGATAGCTGTAATCATTCTCTTTGGCAAATAAAATAATTAATTTCGTTGAAATCGCGCAATCATCCCAGAAGTGTATTAGGAGATAAGTATCAAACGTTTCTATTTAACTTCTCTCCCGGGCGGAAATTCCCCGAGCGCCATATTGAAATGTTTATAATTAAATTACATAAAGACGAAGAAAATTAATTTCACAGTGCGAAGTGGCGAGCGCCGCGCCTCGCTCGCACAAAAGCGGAAGCTGCCTCAAAGGAGCCGGCAGACAGCGCTCGCGAATTTAATTTTCTAGATGTTTTTGGAAATTGCCGAGGAGTTGAATAATCACGTTATAACTTAACGGTATTAAATTTTATACGTTAAAGTGTTAATATTTCATTTTCAAGTTTAATTTAATTAATTCCAAAGTTTCGATTCGTTGGACTGGCGCCAGCGTGGGTGGCTTTCGGTGATATTTCTGAAGATACTTATTACTTATTTATGCTGTTAAAGTCATTAGTTTTATGATTACATAAATATAAGTAATGGTTGCCTTGGTTCAAGAAGTCATATCTAATTAAATCTTTGAAGGTCTTGAGCGGAGAGGAGCTTGTGTTTCAATAATAACAGCGACATGGATTGATCTTACAGATGGGTGACCACTGACCAACATTACTTAATGAGACTCCTTAGTATCTCGGAAAGTACGTTTCAATCGTTGATCTCGTTTATAATATGTAGATTTTTGACAGTCGTTACAAATTGTCAAAAGTCTGACATCCTGACATCAGTCTTGCCAAGGGGTACTGTGTTACTGGTAACATGCCTTGGGGCAGTGTTAGCAGTCATGCCATGTAAAATTTAGTCGCATCCGGCTTAGCTGGAAGTCGACCCTGATACAGTTGCGAAAAGGCTAGGTAGAATGAACTCTTTGAAGAACGTGAAAACTATATCTAGTTTCCTACCTCTTATAAATCTCGAATATCTATGCATTGCACAGTGATGATTTAAATTGGATTTGTTATAGGTATTGTAGTAGGAATGTTTGATTACAAAAAGTCACTCCACTCCAATCATCTATCTAATACAGGCAGAGTATTCAATCTGAATAAGAATTTATAGTTTTTATATTCTTTAATCAGAGCTTTGTGCTTCTCATACCACATTTATTTACTTGGTTTGATTTAAAAAAAAAAACTAGGTCTCAACCGCAAACAAGATATCTCAAGATCCATCGCAACAGTGGTGTTTGTGTGTAGCGACTTCCGTGAGCTGGCACAGAGCGCCTTGCGACGAAACAAATTGATGTACCTAAATAATCATTAATGCCTCACGAAATTTAATTGGAAAAGTTGAATTTGTATCGCGCTCACGGCGTAGGTGAGCGATTTGAGTCGCGACGCGCCTGCGACTGTTTACGAGATAATTAATCTCAAAGTATTTACTGCTTTAATCGAGGCACTCCCGAGTCCCGGCTGATGGGGAGCGAATAACTCGCGTATGTAATAACGTTGCCTACCTACGTCGATACGTCTATCTACAATATTACATTGTGCTAATACTGGTCATGTTTTAAGTGCTGTTATTTAATGATAGAGGGCTTTGTTCTGGTTCCTTGTAACTGGCTCTGTGTACTAACTCTTCTGCCTAAAAGTATGATTTTTTTTATCCTATTTGCTATTCTAGGACATGGTTCACTTGTGTACCAAATTTCATCCAAATATTCAAACTTTTGGCGTGAACGAATAACAAACATGCTTTCGCCTCTAAATATTAGTGAGAAAACTAAGTTACAAGCAAAAATAACAACCATTTTCCGAGAAAGTGGTAACATGAAAGTGCACTTTTCCGTAAAAATACAAAGATGAATTATTTCTGCATTGTTTTCCAAGTATCTCTTATTTTTACGCAAAAGTACCTACATTCTGCAATACGCAACACAATACGAAAACTGTAAAAAGTCATATTTTAATCATTATAAATTGTGTCTTCAGTCTTAACTCATAATTAAATACTAGCTACTAATAAATTAGTGATCAAAGCATACTACAAAACTGATAAAAAACGCAACAACGTTTCATCAGCAATTTTCCTTAATCTATTCGACAACAGGTGGCGCTAGCAGTATGGTCTACGGCGGTTGCTACGAAGTTTTAGTTCTATGAATTGCCGTAGCCCAGTGGTGCCACACTCTAACTAACTAGTGTCAGAAATTATGAATTTTATTTGAGATGGACTCTTATTGCTAAGGTATTTTTTTTTAAGATATTACTATTTATTCAATAAAGAATGAGATATTAACAACAAGAGTTATAGTAAGAAATTAGTGTTGTGCAGCGGTAGTATCACGATCTGGCGTTGTACTGGCACTCGACAGGTTTTGTTTGGCATGGCACAGCGCATGGGCCGTTTAAGCTAATTAACAATAGATCGAAACCGACTGCAGCAACAATGAAAAACGAAGAATAAATGTCAATTTCACAAACGACGAGGAGGGTTCGGCTTTAAATCGAATTCCGTTTAATAATAGTACTGCGTTAGAGTTGAATGCACTCTTGATAGTGCGATAGTTTATTGTATTTTAAACGTTGTGTTATTAGAATTTTTTTGAACATATAATGAGCAATTTTATGGTTTTGAAAGAACGACAATGCTCTACGAACCGATGGAAATGTGGTTATTGGATAGGTAGCTATATATTAAAATACGTATCTAAGATGAGATGTAGGTAAAGAGATATTTTTTATTACTAGATACGTAAATCAATTTAAGTATTAAACATGGAATAAAATTAGCCGAAATTGCATTTTATTATGTACCTAAGTTTTGTGATTATTTATTCAAAATTCAGTAAGTAGTAACCAATTGGAATTGTACAACAAAAAAGTTTAGATAGGACTATTTAATTAAAGTTCCGAATCTTTTATAACAAAGAGAAAATGTCGCAGTGAATCGGATGGCATTTTTAAAAAGCTCGCTACCACAAAATAAACCATGGGCTATTTAGTGTCGGAATAGAATCGGATGAGTCCCCTTGACCGTGGAGTCCGATAAGGATCTGCTCAGTGAATTCGTTCATTTAAAGCATAAATGAGTCGGAATTGGTGAAAAATCTCGTTGAGAAGGCGAGTGCTGGGCTAGTCGCACGTACCTACGGAACCTACTTGTAGTAATGGTACTAACGGACTTTGAATGTTACTGCATATGAATTTTTTAAAGTTTTGTTTATATTTATTAAGTTCTGGATATTAGTAGGTCCGTATGTGATACATGAGAATAAGTTAGCAGATACGTTTCTATTTATACATACTCGTAGAATAAACGATATTAATGAGGAAAAGATTGCAGTTTTTTTAAGTTTCAGTAAGAAATTGTAATCTGGTTTATTAAATCAGATTATTTGGTGGTTTTTGTCATTGTGACTTTTGACAAAAAGTCACCGTGCTTATGAACCCAACATGAAGTGCTCGCACTAGAACACGTGACAGTTGGGTAAAAATAGGCAAAAAATAAAAAAAAGTGATGGTGATGGTAAGGAAAACAAATTAATAAAATAATAAAAAAAGTTCATGTTATTAATATTAAATAAAAACGATCTTTAATTTAAAATGTGAAATTAGTAATTACTAATTACTATAATTAATTAAACTAGTTGCATTTCTGTTGGTCTAACGCCCAGGTTTCATTCAAATTTGCCCCTAATCCTTTATAGGTCTATTATCATTTTTAAATTCCAATTAAATACCATATGAAATGCTTCAGTAAAAAAGTAAGACTCACTAATTAAGCAGGTACAATGAACAATAAAACTTTAGTGCTTATCAAGTTTTGCGAAACTGAAGATAATTAAAGTGGACAAATGTATGTAAAGCGTTGTGGAGCAGCTGAAACATGTTAAGTTACATTAAAGTTAACACGGTCTAGTATGAGGAGAATAATTGCCGGACGGGGGTCGCGCCAATGACTCGAGTATGAGGAACCGTCCCTCCCCAGCTGACCACCGCCACCCCGTTGCTAGGCAACCGCCCGCCACCTAATCATCATAAACAGATAAACCCGCCATCTTTGATAAAGCTCAACAACTCGACAATATGATTTTTATGATATTTCTTCTCAAAAATAACCAAGAGATGGTTGAAAATATAGTCGTAGTTGTAAGATTTTAATGGTTCTGACAATATATCGTTGTAATAACTTTATTGTTGCCTGCAATGAAGTCATGATACTTATGCTTGCTCTTTCCAGCGACTTCAAGGAAATAAAATACCATTATTTAAAATACATTTATACCTTATGATGCCTCGCAATAGTGTAAAGATTCCTGTCAAGGTACAAAACCTGGTAAAACAATAGTATATTTTGATGCAAGTGGGTAAACTTTGTCCTTGCAATCGAGGTGGAATAGATGCTGACAGATTGTAATGAAAACGTGTATCGAACGACATTTTTCAATAAACTTACTCGAATAAATGAATAAAATTTCATGAACATTAAATTTTGCATTAAAATTCTCTGTCATAAATTCATAATATATTTTGATAACATTTGGTCAACGTGGTTTCGTTTTTTTAAAGGAGAGGTACTCTATTTTTTATAGAGTAGTAATACCGCCCAATCGAAAAAAATGTGTTTACAAAGAACACAAATAAACACAAAGTTGATAACCAATTCGATGAAATATATTATTTGTTTATGATGTTAAATTTTTAGGCCAGTTAAATATTTACAAAACTATAACGTCACAAATAAAAAGTTTGCGAAAATAGAAAGAATAGTTAAACCACTTGTATGAAATTTCCGAGTTACCATGAATAACAATTAACCCTCTTTATTTTCGATTGATTGATTACCATTCTCTGACTCAGTGACTATATCGCAATATTAAAAAAAAATCTGAATTTTTCAATCGAAGATATAGTTATATATAAAATACTAATTAAAACTATATATACACTTAAACCTACTCCTAACTAAAAAAATGGCGTTATAAAACTCATTCGCATCACTGTCGACTGGAAATGTGCCCAAAAAGCTGGCGGCATTGCCACGTTGAACGGCAATGCTTAATCTCTGACCGAGGTAAAAGCCAGCCCTTGGGTCACGCGAAGTGTCAACTAAACGTTTGGAGAGATCTTTAAAAATTTTTGTATGTGTTTTGCTGTTAATGCTAAGACATACTAAGACAGCCAAAGTTAACGACATTTATAAAGTAATCCTTTCAGTTGATCGTTTATCCCCCCATTTAAAGTTTAAGCCATCTGAATATTTTACAAATTTCAAAGGGATGTCAATCGAGTGTTTTATTTTGCATAGGGTTTAGCGCAAAGTCGCAGGGGCGCGAGTCGCGAGTATATTTCGATGTATGTCGTTTGTTTGTCTCGCTGACGTCGCGTCGCCCGCGCCACAACCCTTGCACCCAAATATTGCACTTATTGTTGACAGAATATCAAATTACTTTTTGATTGTACAATATTGAGTGCTATTTGAATAAATACATTTCTCCTTTTTTATATTACTAAGTGATTCAATTTTGTTTAAACGTTTTAAATAATGTTTAATTAAAAACGTAAGATATTAAAATATAATTGTAAGTTTATAAAATGAGTTATAGTCGAAGTTTAAAAGGTATCATATGAATTTTTAGTACGGTTCATGTAGCTGCCAATCACACTAATCACTTGCATACAGCGTACAGGGATAATCGTCGATTGTATCAGGTTCGTAAAGTGTCTAAGGGGCTTCTGATAGTGGGCTTCGGTCCTTCATACGCCTTCCAAAGGTGCAGGAGCCCAAATTCCTGAGACATAGATACAAACTTCTCAATCATATTTAGGAACTAAGCCTTAATTAATTGAAATCGAATGTGAAGCGAAAACTTTGCCATAAGGCTTTTTATTTTGTTTGTTGGTAATATGGGACACTTGGGACTGAGTGGCTCCACTATTGTAGATTGTAGTCAGTAGTGTAGGTACAAAATAATGTTGTTAATTGTTTTTCTAGCATAATTTTAAGCATAATTTATGAATTTTTACTTTATACATTTTGATATTGATAAATAATAATAAAATTTACAATTTGACATTTAATACTCGTAAATTAACTTTGAGATGAATATTAACTCTATACATTTTTAAAATTCTTTATTTATTATTGTGAATACATTAATTATATTATTATAATAAATTACATATTCCTGTGGTTTATTAGTGTTCCGTTCTGCGCGGTATCTTCTCGTCCAGTGTGTGTTGCCAGTGATGACATATGGCTCCGAAACGTGTACGCTTACAATGGCCCTCATCAGAAGAAGTCACCCAAAGGGTTATGGAAAGAGCTACGCTCGGAGGTTCCTTGAGTTATATATTGGAAATGAAGATATCCGCAGGTTACAGCAAGGCTACCGATATAGCCCGAAGAATCGCCAAACTCAAGTGACAGTGGACGAATCGCCAAACTCAAGTGGTAGCTTGCAGAATGGATGGTCGACGGGGATAAAAGGTTCTGGAGTGCTGACCATATACCGGAAGACGCAGCGTTGGAAACCCTCCCACAAGGTGGACCGATGACTTGGTGAGGGTCATGGGAATCCAATGGATGCGAGACGCACAGAAGCGCTCCTTATGGTGACACTTGGGGAGGCATATGTTCAATTGTGGGACACCTTTCGGCTGAATCCTTTTAGCAGATTACGATAGTGCTCCGTACTTCAGAAGGAAAAACGGAATCCTTAAAGTGATCCTACACTTTGTTGTCCTTTTGTCTGTCTGCCAACACCCTTTATCTCGGGAACGCGTAGATGTATCGAGTTGAAATGAAAACCTCATATACTCAGGTCTGCGCTCCCTTGAAGTTGTGAAAAAATCAAACTTTTAAGTTAACAAAAAAAAAAATACGGCCGTATATGTCGAAAAAAATGTAGGCATAGGCAAGGCCAAGGTCTGAACGGGCGCCGTCAGTTGAGACTGGTCATCTCTTAGCTGCCAGTGGCTTATTACAATTTCTATTTATTTTTTTACAATTAGTATTTATTTATCTACATTGTGCTTATATAATAGAAGCGACATGAAATATGTAACCAAGATTTATGTAATTAATAATATGATTTAAAAGAGTGTCCATGGAGTTTCTTGCTCGTTCTTCTCCATAGAGATCTACGCTTTGGAACGTGCAATTTAGCTTCACTTTTTTTTTGGACTGACCGACATTTTGACAATTCAAAAGTGCCTGTAATTGGTCTATTTGAAATAAACGCTTGTGATTTCTTACAGCCTAGGAATATAAAAAAATCTGTAAACAGTATTCTTTTTTGTTACGTCAAAAAAATCTTTTTAACGTTTGCCAGACAAACGTTAAAATTCCTATGAATAAATTTGAGTACTTTATGCGGCCTACTCAAATGTCCTTAATCTTGAGTTGAGTGTCAAAATGTTCTGACCTCAAAAGCACATACGAGTATCAGACAGTAATCTGAATGGTTATGTTCTTAGTTCAAATTATAGTACAGTAACATGGCGCCAAATTTGATCATTCGTCTTAACCTGGCTATAAGTGGTATGTATACGAGCTTATGCGCGTGAATATAAGTTATAGCGGAAGCGAAGTTGAAGTTAAAGCCAGATAAAAAGTAGCCTATGTCATCCACAGCCAATTTCATAAAAATACATCACGACATCGAAGCGTACATCGAAGGACTGGAACAGTTCGCCTGCTGCGGCATTCCCGTCCGATTATAATTTGGGTATCTTCAAGGCTGGAGTGAATAGGCTCTTAATAGACTAAAGCACCTCACCATTAACGATTGCATCACTGCTTACCATCAGGTGGGATCGCAGTCAAGCACTAGTTTATATATATAAAAAAAAAATCGGCTCAGTAGTACAACCGTGAAAGCATACCAAATAGTTACTTTCACATTTACAATATTAATAAGTATGGATCAATAAGAAGCTTTTGAATTCATAATTGGAACATGCGGATATGAGAATAGAAAAAAGGAACATGACTTGTCACTGTGATTATGGTTTTCTATTAATTTTTATAGACAGTTATTTTTTTGCATACCTATATATATTTTTAGGTATGTATTTATCTATGAGTAATGTATGTTTTGTTTTAGTATTTAGAACATAATTTCTGTCAAATTAGTTGTTTATCTTTCTATTTGCACCAAGCGCAACTCCATTTGGTTGCCTAGAAGAGTCCATGGGATGCGATTAGGCCGAAAATTGTTTGTTTTTCCGCTTAAATTTTCCAGAAGGTCTGTAATTGATTATTTTTGTGTACGATAAAATATAATAAATAAATATTTTTCCATCACAGCCAATAGATTGAATAATATAAAATAAATGTTAGAACTGAAAGAGTGGGGTAGGTTATTAATGATTATACTGATATGGGTTAAGTAATGAAATAATTTCCATATAAAAGAAAAAGTGGATGACGTTGAATCTAATGAGCTGCTATGAATTTTAATTCGTTTGATATCGAGCATGTTTGAGAGAGTAAGCACCATGTCACAAAGCGGTAATGGATGCATGTCTTGTCGGCCATTGTCTTAGCTAGGGTAATCGCTTCCGTGAGAGTAAGTAAGGCCGGCGCGGGCGGTGGTGGTGCCCAGCGATCGGCCGATCCGACAGTATCAATTTGTATGCCGACCACCGCCGGGCCCTGTCGCTCTGTCGCTCTGTCGCCCACCCCGCACGTTCTCACGCTACTTCTTCATTTAAACTAATTATTATTTTAGTTTTTAACAACTAACACATGTTCCGTTGCTAACAATTTATTGTAAATCGTCCGCCGTGACTTTAATACAAAGAGATTTAATTATGTGACCGTGTTGGAATTAATATTATTGATAAGTATTTCAATAATGTACAAAATGAAGGAACTCTTTCGACGCTTTCTTATAGCCATAATTACTGCAATTTGTCAGCTTTTTAAGAAGTTTTAAAACTCTAGGCTGTTGTTTCTCGTAGCGGTATAAAAAGGGAAATGGTTGGGTTAGTCGTATAAGGTGAAGCCATTACAGGCCATTATCATCTATTCAAGGTAAGTTTTCATGTTCAGTGTATTTTGTGCCTCATCTGTGTTTAGTGTTGACTTGTCCTGGCGTTGAAATGAGAGCGGCTACCTTTTGAATGTGACCAAAAAAATGTATAAGGTGAGTTAAGACAGAAGATGAATGAACAAAAGTTGCGCCTAGCGGGTGAGAGACGTGCTCGGCAGCGCGCACGCTTCACCACCTACCTATTCAGGATGTGTCGGTTATGGTATCGATCTAATGATCCTATCCCCATTTGGCAGTACTTCGAAATACGACTTTTTGTCGTTTTTCTTGCATCCGATGTGGCTGTCCGCAAACGGGACGTCATATAACGGCGATAACAGGTATTCAATGTTAAAATCATATTCATTTTCTATTTTAGTAGGATGATGTTCAATACAGGTATAATGATCTTCAGATATTTAGATACGGTGTACCGCTGTATATTGACTTTTTATAAAGCAACTTCATACATTGTTTGCAATAGGTATAAATATTCAAAGTCATGTTTGTCTTTCAGGTATTCTACTTTTTTAGAAATTAAATTGGAGCGAATTTAGAACTTTGGGGGACGCCACATTGTTTTAACATCATATGACATTATTAGGTTCGTATTTTCGATTAATAGTTACTTTTGTTCATTCCTACTGTAATAATGTAGAGATAGGTATACTACCCTAATAATGCTCATAAGCATAAAAATGTACATAAATATTTCATATTTTAATTTAAAAAATCAGCATTACATAACAAAATGCAAAACTCAACATAGTCCACTTAAACATAATCCTGCACATGCATTTGAGCGAGTATTAAAATAAACGAGTTGTTTATGCAAGCATTATAAGCGGTACATAAGTGTATATTGCGAGAATCACATTAGAAGCATTAAAATCCTCCTTGCATTCGTTAACCGCGACTGCGTAAGGCAAAATATGCGAACCGACTTGCTTTTGCTATTCGCTCCGTATGATTTTCAGAAATGGCCACGGCTTATAGGCAGTAAGGATACAATATTTTTATGCGGTGCGTTTTTCCTTAGTGGTTGTTTTTACGACCATTACCGTATCTAAAGTAGGAAAATCGCTCGAGATGCTACATTCTAATGATGGCTCGCAAGTGAGCGCGTGCGCCGGTACTCTCCGTGCGTCACAGGGTTGTCCCATGTGAGTACTATGTAACGTTACTTATTTGTTTTATAACAATAAAATACCTAGATTCTGATAAACATTTTTTTTAACGTTCCCATTATCAATTTGGGCCTTGGTTACTGATTTCAATCTTGTGAATATTAATTAAAAAAAAAAATATTGCTATTACCTATTTATAGACCTGTGACCAAGGAGTCAGAGTTCTGCTGTTACTTCGCAATTGAATGTTCCTTTTGTGAATGTTTTTCATAAGATAGGCTACAAATATTTACGAGGGTATACCTATGCAAGGAAAATAATACTTCTTAGTATTAGAAACGTACATCCTTACGCTTCAGCTGCCGCAACAGGAGACGTTCGGGCGTCGTAAAGCAAACCTCTTTCAACTTAGGTGTGAGCTTACCGACGACGAACAATGGGTAGCTCGCCGTCCGCCTGTCTGATACGGACCGAGCCCGAGTAGTTGATGGCACGTAGTATTCCACGCGCACTTCAAAGAGAAGTCATCACATCGTAGAGTCAATGCCTGCGAAGGTCACAGGGAAATTTTCCGAAAAGGAAACCTACACTGCAAAAGACAACTTATGGAACATAGGTGGGTTTAGCAGCTTATACCTGTCACGCCCTCGCGAGAGATGTCATTAGATGATTTCCCTCTTCCGAAAATAAAAACATGATGGATGACCTAGATATTACAATAATTGTATTTTTTTTACTGATATAAACTAGTGCTTGACTGCGATCCTACCTGATGGTAAGCAGTGATGCAATCGTTGTTTAGTCAAAGTCTATTCCAAGATAAAGTAAATCCGCCCCGAGTAATGAAGTTAAATATGAGAAAGGCAACAAGAGACTCATGATTTACGTGAACCCTAGGCAACTTGCCACACCTTACAGATATAACACATACTACAAATGACTCTAGGTATCGAGAATGGAGAGGTATAAATCAATATGAATGCAACTATGTTTGTAGTCTGCGCCATAAAATCTTATAAAAGTAATTACACTACTGAAATTTTGTAGAAATCTCAAAAGATTTATTTTGACATATTTTTCCGGTATATTCAAATCCACACACATTCATCCAAGTAGCTATTTGCCAACTGGTGTATTATATGTGTGTGTAGTATGATAAGTATATGTGTGGTTTTTTAAGGTTGTTCTGAAAATATAGAAGTTTTATACACAAACATTTTTCCATATATATTACACATGTTTTTCAGATCACACTACATGACTTTTTTAAATGATATGATGACTCCATACTATAATTTTTAATATGTTATACTTGAGGATCATTTGCGAGGACCTCGCAGACTACAGGGAAATATAATCGGAGGAGATGGCCAGCATTCCGCTAATGGAGACTCATCAAGAGAAGGAGAATCGGTCGAGTCAAATTAACATCAAAATATTTGGAACAGAGACTTGTACTTTAAATTTTATCTTTGAATTTTAATTTATTAGACAATCAAATCAGATACGGTTCTAAATAACTACAGTGAGCACAAGTGTTATACAAGAGAAAACACTAACTTTTGTACCAATAGCCATCTACGAACACACACGAATAATTACTTGTTTTTACTGTTGGGAAAAGTTATGACAGTTGTGCATGTTTGGAGTTTCAATCTCTATGCTAAGTGCCGTGCAGTCCGACCAGATGCCCATCCGGTGAAACTTAGGAGAATAGTTAATGTTGTGGGGAAGTAGTTATACAAGTAGCCGAGTATGTACAGGTTGCACATTTGGCTCAAGAATATATCGAGATGTGAATTGATTAAAAATTGAAACGCGCTCCGAGGCTGTCAACATCCACACATCGCGACCTGCCACTACCATATTAAAGAAAATAACTAGACCGGCTACTATTCACAGTTTATGATTTGCGTCACTCACTGAGTTTATTAGATTAATCTATAAGGCAGCTGTGACTTGTCAATGTATTTTATTAGGACATGAATCGGCCATGTTCGCATAAATGTAATTATTTACAATCTTGGTTGGATTTTGACATGCCTCTCTCACCATATTGACGACCAACTTGGGAATTCCTATGTAAATCCACTCTATGTAAATGTTGATTTCTAAATATTACACATAGATTACTATAATTACACGGGCAAAAGATTTGCATAAAATCTTAGCATATAGACATTTTAAATCAACTTAGCTGATGTGGAAAAAACGGAATATAACAAAATAAAGTAAGTGGAAGCGTTTAGCGAGCTAATTTGAAGGAGTCGGCGGGAGTGTCGCTAGCGATGGCATCTTCACGGCTTACAATAGTAAACAAATGTGTCGCGCGGGCGCAATTACACGGCGGCGGCGCTGCGCTGGCTGCGCCTGCGCCGGGCGCGTCACGCCGCCCGACGGCGAATCGCGCACATCACGCTTTGCTCCGGACTTATGCTAATGGCCACCGGACCGCGTAAATTGGAGTGAGTTTGCTGCAAAACAAAATGGGTCCGCCTCTTTATCTTATTACTGCAGCATTTGCCGTGACCGAGCCACTTGACTATCTTCGGAAATGAATTCTATGCTATTCACCGATGGCATATTTTCATACGTGTGAAAGTCGAAGAGTCCCGGTCGGACAGTAAACCCGCAGATTGGCAAAGTGAAACTCGAATACAAAAACTAACGCGGGAAGGAACGTGAAACCGATTAAAAGGCTACATCACGATTTTGTATGCACTTTGCACTCATTCTATCCTGTGAGGAAAGTACCGGCTACTCTACCGATACATCGATTTTCTGTGTTTTGTATAGATTAGTCAAAGGCGCCTTGTAATTAAGGTGCTTTCATTCTGTGATTATTCTTTAAGTTTCTTTTCTTTTGTTTCACTACAATCACATTGTATTCTTTGTTTAAAGAAAGGTAGAGGCAACGGTCACCGACGTTTCTGCCGATAAACAGGCAGAAATAAATTCTGCTATGTTACCGATGTTTGTAGGATCCAATTTCAAAAATGTTATAAGCGCTAAACAGTGTAACTAATGTTGTGTTTTTTATAACCACACAGAATCCATCAAGTGGAAGTGAAGTAGCGTGATGATTGAATATTCATCCGTGGATCAACAATAATAGATCCCATCAGTGGCTGGTATGTGGCATCACATTTAATATAATAAGAGTTCAATACATCTCACCGTGAAATGTGTCGATACAAAAACTTAACTAAGTATAACAGCTAACGTGTGAATCGTATTAAAAAGCTGTTTAGTCATTCGACTTCATAAATAGGTGGCATTCGATTTGTCGTGATTAAATTTCGTCCATTAGGACACCGTTATATTGATCGGAGAATGTATTCGGATAATGTGTGTAATAATCCGGCAAATAGAATTTGGAACTGTGATATCAGAGCGCAGTGCTATCTGATGATAATTTGATGTTGTTTGGTAGTAAGTACCGTACCATGTTACCTATGTACTGTGTGTGTGTATGTTTGTGTATGTGTGTGTGTGATTAAAAAATTAAGAGATTATTATTCAAATAAGTCGTTCAATATTCGAGAGACAAATAAATATTTTGTACATGTTATAATACAACTTCTTTTAAAGCTACGATCTCTAATTTCAATTTGGAAGCTTACCTTTTTATCCATGACTTGCTCTTTATAACAAATGTAGTTTAGTAAAGAAAGAATAATGTGAAAATTGAACAACAAACTAAACAAATGCTCAGTGTGTTCTCAACAACAATTGTTGCCAAATGGAGTCAGTCCACTTACAATCGTTCATATTGAATGGGCGGAAATGTTCGCCATGAAATTAGCGTGGAAACAAGAGAAAACTTTTAAAAGCAGCTCGTTTATTATATTTAAAACGTTTTAAATTGAAGAAAGGTACTGGACCACCACTAATGTGTTTCACTTGTTCGACGTAGGTAGCTTTGCACAAAGGCTTTCACATTTTTTTATGATGATATTGCTAGCGAGGTCAGGGAAATGTTTTAAAAGATAAAAATGACAAAAAATATAACTGATTTAATTATATGATTTAAATAGGTATTTTATATTTGTAAAAAGATGTACAAGGCCAAACATTATTACTTGTCTATCATGACAGGTCCGATCATATTAGAATATTGGAGCGAATATCACCCACTCGTGGATTCACCGCGAACAAGAAATAAAAGTCGTCCGAGAATCCTATTACAAAACGCATTTCACATACAAATGCCTAATTTCGGGGTAAAGTACGCACATTATACAGGCGGGTTCGCATTTAAATTATTCCAGCGGATCGTTTATAGGCCATAACCGAATTTGGGAATTAGCTATAAAACAACATTTGATACGGGCGCGCGCGGGCGGTTTGCAATTTGAATGTTTCACCCGTTTCAGATCTCATTGGGTTGCGCGGCGCGTGCACTGCGTTATCTATCGTCGCCGTGTTGTGAGGCCTGCGCTGCCGCCCAGCGCCACCTGCCACCTGCCTGACATCTAGATCCTCATTCATGACTACCACTCACAAATATGAAATTTAAGTTCTGTCAAAATTTTGCATTAAGTAGTTACCATACCTATAATCCTCATCTTTTACATCTATGGTAAAATACTACAATTTATATAAAATCAAAAAGCACAACCTCATACCTCACGAACTACAGTCGCTCTTGCAGTGATAGAATAAAAGATGACCACAACACACAATATTTTCTTTCCAGAAAACTTCTTATCAGAGTTTTATAATCGCATGATAGTGTCATCTAATCTTCACACACGATATTAATCTGTGTTCTATAACAGATAGGCATTTAGAAAACGTACAAATTATATAACTTACGACTGACAGAACAATTACGTACCAACGTACTACATTAGAAGTGGGGCTTGTCACGTCAAAGAGTCGTCGTTAAGTAGGTACACGCCAATGCCTGCGCAGCCGTGTGAATAGCGAGCCCCGGCATTAAGTGGAGCAAGCAATTTTGCAAATAAAACAATAATGATAGTGTCTGCAATGATGTTTCCTCTAATTTTATCTACGTCGTGACCCATCCGCTGCATCCGTGGCTTAGGAGATACGTCTATCGTCTGATGTAATCTAAGTAGAAAATTTGCAACCCCATGCATTTGAGTTTTCCCAAAGAGTGGGTCTTATACGACCATGAAAAAAGAAATGACATACTAACTACGCATGGAACACCTACTTCTATTAAGACCGAGACTCTATTGTCGAAGTTGTAGACGAGTACTGAACCTGAGTCAAATAGCCCAGTTAGGTCTAATTTTGAGATAGAGGTCAACTGGCAGCAAGCATCGGGGCATTGTTCGCAGAACAGAATATGGTCGATGGAGCCAGTACTGGAATGGCGAACGGGTATTAGGATGCGCAGCACTGGGAAGTCTTTGACAAGGTGGACGAATGATCTAGACCGAAGGCCACGAAGTTTCTTGGCGGTTTTTCTCCATGGGAAACGACCAATAAGAACCATGCACATGTTTCTGACGATTTACTTGAATTGAATGGTATCACCGTGAAAATTCGATACATGCAAGACACAAATGACCGGCCAATGTGGCGTTACATGGGGGAGGCTGCTGAAGTATTGGAGTTTTATTTTTTTTTATTTTAGGGGCATTTTTGACGAGATACAGTAAAAGTAATTCTTTTACTGTGTAAGTGTCAAGTGGTCAGATTTCAGTAATTTTAATTCAAATCGTGCACTTTACGTGTAGCTACAAGATTTTTATTTTCAATCCATAATAGAAAATGTTACGTAGATTCTTAATAGTAATAAGTTCAGTTAAACATTGATGTTATTTCGCGTCAGGCCCTCGGGCGCCGTCAGTCCGACGCTGTCCGATTGCCATGTCCGTCAGTCAGTCGCGTCAGTTCTGCTCATTGCATTGCATAATTGTGTTCCTGTACCTGGCTCAAACTGTTCGGAAAATTGGAACATGAACTATTCATTTTCTTTAAGTGATTTTTTTTTGTACATTGCCATACCTTGTTTCTTATGTTGAGTTTTTAACGCAGAGTGGGTACGAGTTGTTAGATTTTAACACATTTTTTAATTTGTATTTGGTAATATGTAAAAGTGTAACATTTTACATAAAAACAGTTAAGACCCTTCAAAATAAATCAACACGAAAACAAATTAATTTTGGTAACACGCGATGAAACAAACAATTTGGTTTTGAAATTGCTTTCTTGATAATTTCCAACAAGAACGTTTTTGTGGTTTTTATGTCAGTTACAATTATTATAGATCTTTTATCAGTCATTGTTCCGAAGGTTATCGTTAAATTGGATCAATCCAAAATAAGTGGCTGAAGTTGCTTGTTGATAATGATGCTTACTATAAATCAGGAACATTATATTTTTGTGTTAGTTAGCGTTTAATATTGCTTCTGCATTAGCCAAATTTCTCAAAATATTGTAGTTTTATGCTGCACTGCTATCATGTATTCAAATAAATGTTTTTTCTTTCTTTCTTTAATAGTCACTTTTTCCTAGTGTGAGGCAGTTTTATTAAAAAGAAATACGATAAAAATGTTTCTCTGCTTGAATTTGATGGCCAAGAACAAAAGGACTGCAACATCTAGAATTATTCACAAAATATTTGTACCAAATCGCCTCCGCGTAACATGAAAATATATCGAAGTATTATGATGACATAACTGGGGGCAATATTATCGCGCCCCGCTGGGATAAGTGAAGGCAGCACGCACAGGAAGTGGGTACGTCCGGCGCCATGCATCGCTTCCTCTCGCCGACTGTCACTGCTTCCGCTTCCGCTAGATCATGTCTTCTACTCGAGGAGGAACTGTGGAACCCTCCTCCGAATATTTTCTGCGTATCGAGCTTTGATCACACAATTTATCTGCTTGTCAATATCAGGAAGAAGGTCACGTGACTCTTATGGCTGTAGGCTCGATTGGTTTCATGCGAATGAACTTAATGTTACCATTTTTTGCTGGACATCTTATTATCTGTACTAGGTATGCAATGCTGTGAAATAATACTATTTCTGTGAACACATGGTGGAGAATTGTTTCCAAGTATAGTAGTGGTTTGTAACCATCTCAAAACCTATTTAATTATGTTGACACCACAAAGTGAATTTATTATTTTAAATTACCCGTAAGTCAGGTTTCTAAGATACGGTTCAACCTGGTTCGGGGACCACTTTCCAAAGAAACTAGATTGTCAAATAATTACAGATACAGAAGATTTAAGATTTAAGATCATTTACAATGTAACTGTTGTAGATTTAAAATCATTTACAAGGAAGAAATAAACTTGTTAAATTGGAGGGAGAACTCATTGGATGATTTCCCGCCCCTAAGTGATGTCCAGAAGTTCTGCTGACTAAATCAAGCCTTTGATCCAGTCGCCTATCAGGAGCTAGTCAAGCCACGTATAAAGCTATTGTGCACACACTTACCGATACATTGATCACTGAGTTCAAGCCGACTTATTCTGAAACTAATGTTTTATCATTACATACGATTTCGTTTTTTTTTTAATATAAAATAAAGCCTTACCATTGCATCTGTCTGTTTGTATGTACGTGATAAACTTAAACACTTCTGAACGAATTTTCATGCGGTATTCATCAATAGACAGATTATAATGAGGAAGGTTTAAGTGTATAATACATGCAAAGAAAAACCCAGATTTTCAGATTACTAACACACGTGCGAAGCTGGGGCGTGTCGCTAGTGTTTACGTAAAAATAAAGACCGTTTTTAGCACGATTGTCTTCACTACGGAATAGTCGATGGACAGTGTGATAACGATGGAAAATCAGAGTGATACATTGAGCGTGTTAGTGAAATGACAGGCGCGAAGATTAAATAATTTGATGAGCTGCAGATAAGCTGATCGGAAGAGTGGTGCTGGCCTCATCTCGCCGTGGGGTCCCCGCCGAACATGTGGACAATCCTTCACGCTCATGTGTGCTCACCCTTTTTAGGCGAGGGGTAGATTGTGAGAAACTTGTGGACGTTTACATTAAATTTTCATCGTTTTAACATTACTTCGATACAGATTTTATGCAATCACTTGAAAAGTGTTGTCGGAAAAGTAGATTGCTAAGACTTTTTTGTGTTTATTTGTGAAATTTGTGTCTTCATTGTATTTCTATTTGAAGTATTTTGTCAAGTACCTTTGTACACCGTATTTTAAGTGATATTCAAGGATTAAATGTTTCATATAGTAATTTGTTTCAACGCTCACAGTTGTTACGTAGTCGTATCTACATTAGGATCAATGTGCCGTTGATTAGAGTCCACATGTATAGGGTGCGGGGAAGAGACCGTGAAATTGTCTGCTCACTTTTGTAAATATAATTTCGGCGACAAAAGGTCTATAAATGATATACTCAGGGTCACAGTGCAAGTGCGTCGCGCATCTCGTTACACGGTTTAAAAATATCCCCTTGATGCAGTTTGGGGTGGCAAGTCCATAAGGAACCGGCGAGTTGGTATCAATCTGTGTATGTTTATATTGTGAAGATGCATATAGTTTTTTTTATTAGGTGGAAAATCATGAATGTGTGTCAGATTTTTAGTAACGAAAACCTATGTTCCTTCAGTGGCTCTAAGCGTTCCGGATACGCTGTAACGTTTTCAGACATATTGATATAGTGGAATTTAAAAAAACACTTATAGACAAGCTACTAACTGTTATAGAGATAGAGCATTGAAATTGTCATATTAACAAGAATCATAGTCTGACAGCATATGTACTACATGCTCATGCCCACCAGGGCCCAAGCCTACTGACGGCTATGGGTTGACTTCTGAAAGGGAATCTGTGGTCTTGAAACACAAAGGGTAAAAAAGGAACATAGGTTGGATTTTAGTTAGTAAAAGTCTGACACGCCCTCCCGTTCCACCCTAGAGCGGGAGAAGTCATGATTTACTACCTCAAAAAAATTACATGTTATCAATATAAAACATGCACACATAATTAATAGTAGTGTCAATTCACTGTATCAAATATAGCAAAATCCTAAGCTGAGATGGAGTTCTATCTGATTAATTGCAGTTTATATTGCTCGTTGCTTCTAATGTGCACAAACGTAATATGAGTAAGAACTTTTATTGAATCAACACATTAAAGTCGTGACTAATGAAATCACAGAACAAATAAAATTAAAATGTAAATAGTGTGACGTAGAAATGCTAATAATAAATTTCTCCATTTTAATAACTGTAACTGTGTGCGAGGGGGAGCTTCTGGCCTGTTAAGTCAATATAACACTTCCATTACTCCAAATTAAATTCCTCGGGGAGAGAGATGAAGTTTTTATTCGGCAGACAAAGGCCCGGAAGACAACTGGCCAAGCAATAAGGGATATTTGCTACTTATATGATGTACAGAATGGCTTCTAGAATAAAAAAAAAACGGTAATAAAGTAAATGCATTTAAAAAGTAAAATAAAAATTTGCCTGTTTTACTCATAGTTAAACGGCCAATATACTTTTTGGTTGTGTAGTTTTCTTCATTTTGCTGTAATTAAAAAGAACAATTTCAAAATACTTTCATACCTCTCTCAATACCGTGGAAGGCAATATAGGTACTGCATCGCTAACAAAAAGTCGTGAACAAAAGCGCACTTGTGTTTTACTTAATTCCAATAAGCCGTTTATAAAGTGCTATAGTGTGCAGCGCGGGTGTGATGTGTATTAATATTTCACGGAATTAATCATTATAATCCTTCTGGCAAACAAGTCGCCCTCGGGAGCGCGAACAATATAATGAAGTTGTCATTTTTTAGACTACACGGGGGAGGCTGGAGGAAATCCAAATTGAATCATGCGGCGAGGGAATTGTGCTATTATGTTATTAAACAGACGAGGGCAGGACCCCGAGCACGATATTTTTTGCGAGGAGGGCGTCTCAAAGCCAGTTGTCTCGAAACAGTTTTCACAATGGAGTTATGAAATAATTTGACAATAATCTTGCCGACAGCCGTGTAATGAACTCTGAAGTCTGGACTTTATTGATTGTAGACTTTTGAAATCAATTTACACATTTCTATTTGCAAAAATAAGTAAAATAATAATGTTCAAGATGAGTTTATCTGTAATACCTGTCAATCGAATGATGACGCTCTAATTTATATAGTTGTTCGGTAGATTAACGTTGAAAAACATTGCATTTGACTAAAAGATTCTTCAAGAGTAAAAACTGATAAAAGAATGCAGAAATACTAGATGATTGTTCGGGATCCTGATGCAACCTATATACAACCTTATTTTTAGTATATGCGAAACCTGAAACACGTATCTAGTATTTTTATGTAAAGAATCTATGTACAAAATTTCAAAACCGTGTCAAGAAAAGTCACAAAGTTATAAGCTTGTTATATTACCTGGTTGTCCGCATAAATTCACAGTCACCGGGTCATCTGGGCGACTGAGGGGTTGGTTTGCTCTTGCAACCAGCTGTGTGCTGGTGCACGACTTGTGTTGTACTTAGTGTCGGTGGTGTCCAACTTGTGACCTTTTTATAATATTTTGTGAAAAATATAACAGTGTGTAAAAATGATTGGAATCGATTCAGTTACTCGAACAAACTATATTCAGGATTCGCATATACCATAAATAATGTTGTATAAGAAGTCGAGACATGGCTACTTAGGATACAGAGATTCCAGAAATTGATTTCATGGAGCTTTGGATATGATGGCAAATGGTCGATGGGTCCGAAAGGTAATGGAGTGGCGAGCGCGTGCCGGAAGACGCAGCGTTGGAAGGCCTCCGGTAGGCACAAGTTAGACCGATGACTTAGTGAGCCTCTTAGGAATTCAATGGATGCAAGACGCACAGGACCGGTCCTTGTGGCAACGCTTGGGGGAGGCCTATGAGTATTTCCAGTAGAGGAAGTCTTTCTGCTGAAATTATGATGATGATAAAGTAATAATATAATATATTCCTCAACTATCACACAACGCTGTCTAGTCCCAAACTAAACAGAGCGTGTGTTATGTGTACTAGACAACTGATAAACATACTTATATATTTCTAAATACATACATATTATAGATAAATTACACTCAGACACAGAACAAATAATCGTGTTCATCACACAAACATTTATCCTGGGTGGGAATCGAACCCACGACCTTTGGCATAGCAGTAGCAGCAGACTCACTGACAGACCAACAGGCCAGTCAGATGATGATGAGTTATGGAAAAAGTAATACTTGGATTCTTTTTCGAGGGACCAAATCCAGATTGAAGTTATTTAACAGTTCTACAGAAGTAAATATAGACAGAATAGACGAGCTCAAGTGGTATTGCCGGCAAAAACCAATGACCTTCAAGGAAGGCTTTTTATTGCTTTAATTTCTTATTTAATCATTTTAATTCGTAACTTAATCGTTCTTATTGTAATTGAATTGTTGTTATTTGTGATCTAATTATTTTCATTTATTTTTTGTAATAATTTGTAAGTAGATAACATTGTTTTAATAATGATTTTGTAATTTTGTACAATCATATCTAAATCTTTGAATGATTGCCTCTAATTGATTTGTTTACACGTTTTATTTTTTAAACATTTAATGTAGAATTTATCTATAAACAAGTTGTTGATGTCTTCTCCGACCATGGATCGGAAAATGAAGGGTCTGTAAGATTCAGGGCATAAGGTGGAGAGGAGATCTTAGCGAAGTAGAGTAGCAGTTCGAGGAAAGTGGCAACGTGCTGTGTGACTATAAATGTTTTTCAGGTTGTGCTTGTAGTTTTGCTTCGGTTCTTTAAGTACCGAAAATATACCTCGCAAAGTATATAATGACCACCAAAATAAAAACCGCATCTTGATGTGAAATTTTAAATTAAGAACTTTATATTTTACTGTATTATAAAAGCAAATGACTACAAACTAATCTTTGTTAACTTAAAAATTAAAAAAATTGTATACTAGTGCATAAGCGCCAGTAAGTTGTCACCAGAATTAGACAATTAGCGAGTCAATAAATTTTGAGTAACAACTTTTACGGCATCATATTGTCGTAATAGTCATAATTGTCATCTAAACGACGGTTACAAGCATATAATATAAGTCGATTATTTTAGTTAAACCAGGATTAAACCTAACCTAACCTAACTTGTCCTTGTCAGGAGTGCTGAGGTGCTCTTAGTTCCCGAGCTCGCTTCAACTACTCTTGAATAACCGACTCTGTATCAACACTCGTCCAAAGAAAGAATACCACTAACGGATTTTTTTTACATATAACTATAGTTATTTAGATATTCGGTTACACAAAGAGCTATATTACAGTTACTTTCAAAGTCAATTTTAACAGTGGCAACCATCTGTTGTTTCACCATTATCTAAAACGTTAAAGTTTAGTCAAAAAAGTCATAGTTTGTTATCTGCTTTGACCTTAACTATAGCGCTTAATCGCCCGAATTTTAGCGGTTATTGCTTTGTGACGTCATTTTAACTATTGCTAAATTTGTGCAACCCGTCTTTCGCTTAACCTGATATTTGACGGCAATCAGCTCTCAAGAACATTGGTTATCGTTAAAGTGAGTTGGTTGATTATTTCCTAAATTTGGCTGATTATTTCCTTTTGCTATTCAGATTTTTTTTTTGGTAAGAGGACTTAACCTCTTGAATATTTTAATGCTTAATTTTTGAAACGATTGAATGCATGCTAAGAAACAATTTCATAGGTGTAACAATGTTCGTGTGTTGAAAGCAATGATTTTTTGTAAAACTATACTCGTATTAAAATTGTAATTTACAATACCATTTTCGTTCGAAACATTTTAATTTTACTAACCGTATTCTCATTACTATCTAAGTACATATATAAATGTATAAAATGTACTAATCTCCTTATATCACAGTCCAAAGAGCTGCGACTGAAATGAAAGCTTTTATCCATATGTCAGAAGAGTACTTACAGCGGCTTATTGTCACCCCCGCTAGAGAATTTGATAAAGCGTGTGCGAATATTAACAAAAGGAATATCTTGTTAAATTGATATTGCTTGTTTTGCCAAGTGAAATTAAACCTTAAATCGTTATTTTTGTTCCGACATCGGATGTATAATAGATTGCACGAAGTTGAACACTTACTTCGTTTTGCAGTAAGGGGCGTGAAATTGTCTCCGTTGGAAAGCGTATAATTCAAAGGGGAAGATTAAAATATTATCCATGTTAAGTAAATATTCAAATGAATATTTTCCGTGTTAGACAACAATGGGCGCCTGCGAGGGGGAAGGTGGCGTAATTTGATAGATACCTATCTACAAAACGGTCTCTTCGTTAAGAGATGTCCCTGTTATTATAAATTATAAGCGCGATTTGGGAATTCTCTTGAATTAAACGGTTCTTAGAAAAGTGGGCGGGGTGATTTAGAACGTTAATATTCTTTCATACCTAATATATTATTAATCGTAGGTTAATGGCTATGTTATTAATATTAGAAAATGATATCCTGACTTAGTAGTCAGGTTTATATGCCTTTTAATGTAGTCATACAAAGGCACAAATATGGAGAATTAAATAAGTTGAAAAATTTATGACATAATAACCTAGCATGGTCGATATAGAAAAGATGCTCGTTACTAAGGGAGAATGGTTTTATAGCCTTGATTACACGTAACGCTTAGCTAACGACTAACAGTCCTACAACAAATCACTCATTAGTCATATGAGCTTCCATACTAATACACTGGGCCGCACAAATAACGGCTCATGTAGGAAACCTGCAATATCTCACAAAGTTATGTACATAGATCAATCGTATAAATAATGTTATAAGCGAATTAGTAATACTTAATATAAATCTAAAAGGAGTTTCTTTTATAAAAGTGACAGCTAAGATGAAAGCTGGGCCCGAGTGTGGCCATGTTCTCACTAGGTGGCGCTTAACTCGATATTTTAATTTTATTGGTTTTCAGTGCGGAAGTATTATTAAGTCAAGGAAATAATATTTTAAAGAATCAGATTTTCTGATATCCAGATTTGGTTTATTTACACTCGGGCAGATGGTTATGAAATGGCCGGAGGACGTTATCATCAAGCGAGTTCTGAAAGAAAGGTATCTTTTGTTGCAGAAATATTATGCTGCTTCTTTATAGTGAATATAGCGCATATTTTTTTAATGTAGAATTTGCTAGCAAAGGAGGCGGCCGCACGCGTGAAGAAGCAACGCTTACTCTCCCGCCACCGGGATCCCGACCCCCGGCGGACGGCGAGCAATGGGTAGTTCGCCACCCGGCCATCCGGTAACCGTCCGGACCGAGCTCAAGTCGAAGACGGCTCGTATTCCACGCGCGCCTCAAGGAGATGTCAGCAAAATCGAAGGGGCCCAGCAGGGTCGTATTCGAAGCCTACTGGAACCATGGGTTTACTGCTGAAAGATAAACCCGGGGCCCAGACACCAAGGCAACTAAGGAACATAGGAGTGGGCTTCAGTCAGTAAAATTCTGACACGCCCTCTCGCTCCACTCTAAAGCAGGAGTAGTCATTAGATGATTTTCCACCTGAAAAAATAAAAATAAAAACCACGTAGTGCTCATTTGGTCAATGCGAATATTCAAGTCGTCTGTATGACTTGCATGGAAATTCTATTGAAAATTATATTAGGAGACGCGTTAAGAAACGCTGTCCAGCTTACACGAGTTATAGACTGCGCTAGTGGAAAAAATTACAAACATAGACCAATAACTTACAAAAAATTTCTTAATGAAAAACAATGAAAAAGTTTTCTTTTTAAGATAATGTGATGTGTTTTAATCAACTTCCGAAAATAGCGGAAGCTCCTTCTTTTGAAAGTCGGCTCAAGGAGTCTGTTTTTTTTTTTACGATTATCTTCGCCAAAAGTGAACCGATACTGATTTTTCGAAGAGTTTGCTAAGTGCTTCCATTAAAATTTGATGAAGATCTGATGGAGAAATTCGGAGATTGATTGAACACTTCAATAGCGATACCAAATCTTTCTACATTGCTGCAATCGCATGTCTATTTATTGTTAGCACAATTTCATGACATAACTGTAGGGGCCCAGCACGGCCGAAGCCTACTGGGGCCAAGGGTGAAAATGAACCTAGGGGCCCTGGATCGAAGGCAATGAATGGAACAGGGCAGGTTTTTATTCACTAAGAGTCTGACACTATCTCCGGCCCCACCCAAGGGCGGGATTTGTCATTTGATGATTTTACCTACCATAAAAAAAAAATCATAACATAACATTATTCCAGTACGCCCTAAAGAGTTATTGCTTATGAATAAGTTCACACTGGTATAAGTTTGACATGCTCTTTTGTTCCAACCTAGAGTAGGAGAAATCATTTTCCCACCACTAAAAGATAAATTATCAGAGAACTTGCTCACTATTTCATTTTAGCTGAAGAGTACCACAACTAAAAAGTACACAAATCTGTCTAAAAAGTGAATAATAAAAAGAAACCATAACCGTATATTATAAAAAAGTCTAACAGATCTCGAAAACAAACTAAAAAATGCAAAATAAATTTAATTTTGGTAGTTGGTGTCAAGAAATTAAGAAAAACACCAGAAGTAAGTACCGACTTCTAAAATTAAAGTAAGGCATATTTTTAAGTTTGTTTTCTATGTCAGTTGCAAGTAGTGTACTCGCAAAGCGTTTCCATAGAAACATTGTTATGATCTGATGATGAACTTCGGAGACATGAAACGGATCTCCTTACCCTAGTAGAACTGTCGTATCAAGGGAAATTGCTTGGAAAGGGATGAAAAAGGTACATCGAAATGATCTGATAATTAAACCAAGAAGGTCTTATGCCTGAAAGTAGGCACCGTAACTCCGTAATAAACCAATGTATCCTACCTAGCCGTGTTTGGGCTTAATAGAATTTTGTAAGTTGGCTCTTTGGCTTAAGGTACCATCGAACTAAACTGATGATGAAGCTGGGAGGTAGAAGTATGGGATCATCATAATAAAATAATGTATATCAGCAGTGTTTTGTTATAAAGTACCTACCATCGAACTGATCTTACGATTTCTTCCCCGGCTCTAGGACGAAGCACGAGGGCGTGTCAGACTTTTACTGATTAAAACCACACCTATGTTCCTTCCATTGTCCTTTGCGTTCTAGGATCATTGATAACCTTTTCAGAAATCGACCTATGGCCCTATTAGGCAACGGTCCTGCAGGGCCCCTACGGTTTTGCTGGCATCTCCTTGAGGCGCGTGTGAAACACTATGCGCCGTCAACGACTCAGGCTTGGTTCGGATGGTTGAGTATTTCTCAAAATACATGTACATCTTTGAAAAAAAAAGTGTGCTTTGAAACAGTTCAAAAGTTTTATATTTATAAATCATCACACAAAAAAAACACACACTCAATTTTGTAGGATGAATATTAATCTTTAAGATAACGAAGAATTATAGCTATAATCATACTTATTATCAAATATTTCGATATTTTAAAAATAGCTTTTTTTACCTTTCATACAAAAACCTGTTTGCCACTCTACCTTTTTCATGTGTTTTTGTTTCATAAAATGCGATACGTAACTAAATTATTGTAAATTTCTTTGTATCATCGTTCTACAGTAATCGCAGTTTCTGTATCAAATTGATTTTCTATGGGGTGTCATAGTGAATTGGCAATTTAAAGCAAAAAAACAAAATGAGTCGCTCTCATTTACTATTTAGTTATTACTCTTTAGTTACGATTTATTTCTACTTTCCCATGATTTCTGAACGATTCCGTAATTTTTTTACACGGACAACACTAGCTTCACTCTGATTGGCTATTGGTTTGACGTCTCCGCCATTACATCTATCGTGAAAATCAGTGAGAACGTGTGTGTTTTGTGGGGTTACTTTTTCGAGACAGGAAGTAAAATCAGCGATTTTTCATAGAACGGTAAGTCTTCATTTACCCATTTTTTGTAATACGTGTTGTACGAATATTTAATAAGCTTTTATATTTGCTGTAACAGCTTTTATCAATAAATATATTTTTTCTGACCTCAATTTGTCTAATATTTCGTAACGTTTTTTACGAATTTCGTTACGTAACGAAAAAGTACAACATAAAGCTGAGTGTATACTGTTATAACCTGACTAAGCATAGTAATATTCACTACTTAATTTATGAAAAAAAAATATATAGAGCGTCAATAACTAAAGGATTGGATATTATCTGCTATATAGAAGTGCCACCAGCAAAAAATAATGAAATAATTTAAATTACGTTTTTATGTGATTTAACAACTTTTTACCCCTGATATTACTTACATGAAGTTCTATTGAGAACTTCCTCCTTTTCGTCGGTTAAAAAACCTCGCGGCTTTGTTTCAATTCGCTTGAGAATAGAATTATACCGATTGTTACAAATACTTAACTCTTGCTAATGACACTTCTGTAGAGATGCCCACTATACTTGTTGGTTTGACTTATCAAATTGGTTATTACTTACAACTGCTTATATACAACTGCATTACTTCTTTTGTTTTTTAAGGAATGCCGCCAAAAACCAATGCCGAAAGGCAAAAAGCTTACAGAGAACGACTCAAAAAGGATAAACCAAATAAATATGAGGAAATCCGTGTCAAACATTTGGAAAAAGTTAAAGAAAATATCAAAAAGAAAAAAGAAATTCTTACAGAAGAAGAAAAACAAGAGCTACGAGCAAAGTGGAGACAAGCCAATGCTATAAGAGCTGAAAGAAAAAAAAAGGCCTACTCTACGACAAAACAAAACAACACATTGGAAGTAAGAAAAAATGCTAAAAATAATACAAATATCCTAAAGGAGAGACTACAAAAGCTTACTGAAGAAAATACTCAATTAAAACGACGAAATAAAAATTTAAGACAGGCCTGCAATCGGATGAAAAAGCGAGTGGAAATTCTGAAAAAACGACTACCCCAACAAATTAGGCCTGATAATGATGCTATTTCCATTGAAACTCGTCAGTGTGATGACACACCGTTAACAAAATCGAATAGTTTTTTAGAAGAAACTTTACCAAATGTGTCCGTGACGGAAAAAGAAAAGGTAAAAAAGAAGTTAATTTTGCTTAACACAATTACAGATTCTTTAAAAACAGAGTTTAATAAAGCAGATACCAAAGAGAAGAAAGAACTAAAAAAAGTTGCTACCAACGATATTGCAAATAAATACAAATTAAAAACAGCTATTTCTAATGTTCTTGGTCTGAAAGGAAGAATAAGAAAGACGAAATCAATAAACGAAATGAAAAAGAAATTCATGAAAGATATACAAGATTTCTTTGAAAGAGAAGATGTAAGTAGACCTAGTGCGGGAAAAAACGAGTGCATAACGAGAAACAAAGAAAAAGTGCAAAAGAGATATTTAATGGAACCAATATACAAGCTCTATAGAAAATACAGGTTAGAGGGTGGTAAAGCGTCTTTGCAAACTTTTTATCGTTTTCGACCGTTCTCCGTTGTGAAACCAAGACTTCAAGATAGGAATACTTGTGCTTGCATAAAGCATAGTAATTTATCTTTCAAGGCAATATCGTTGAAGAAGCTAGGTTTGCTTCAGACATCTGACATTGACGAACTTATGAAAAATGTCACTTGCAGTAAATGTTTTAAATGCATGTACTCTGAGTGTTCTGAATGCAAAAATAAGAAACTAGCTGTTGATTTGACAATAAATGAAGACAGCCCTGTGGAGTGGCTTCAATGGAAAATAGGCACACACACTTATATTAAAATTGACAAAAAGAAATGCGTAGAAAAACAGACGAAAAAGTATTCAAAACAGGTAGTGAAAGGGACAGTGAATGCATTGATAAAAGAATTTCAAAATGATGTTCAAAAATTTAAAACTCACTACTACAATGTTCAACATCAGTACTTGGCGTGGAAAAAGTGTATTGAAAACCTTGATGAAGACGAAGCTGCATTGATTTGCGATTTTTCAGAAAACTTTTCGTGCAAGCAGTCTGAAGAAATTCAGGCGATACACTTCGGAGGGTCTAGAAATCAAGTCACATTGCACACTTGCGTCCTTTACAGAAAAAATGTGAAACCCCAATCGATATGCTCCATATCCCCAAATAATGAACATGGTCCTGGAGCAATCTGGGCCCATTTGGATCCAATAATGAAACTGTGCCAACACTTTACCATTAAAAAGATTCATATATTTTCTGATAGCCCTACAACTCAGTACCGCCAAAAACATAATTTTTTCTTGTTCCAACATAATATAAAAGAATACGGATTTGAATATGCAACTTGGAATTTTTTTGAAGCCTCTCACGGCAAAGGGCCAGCTGACGGGGTTGGTGGGGCATTAAAGCGCCAACTTGACAATCATATTTCACATGGCAATGACATAACCAACGCAAAAGAAGCATATGACTATTTAATGGTTAACAGTAAAGTAAAAATGTTTTATGTTAATGAAAACGACATTCAGAAGATGACCAAAAATATCCCTGAAAATATTATTCCCATAAAAGGAACAATGAAGCTGCATCAGATTGTAACGGATGGCAACACGACAATTAAATATAAATTGCTGAGCTGCTTTGATTGCCAGAAAAACATCTGCTGTGATTGCTACTACACTAAAGAACATGAACTTCTATCCAACACCCTATCAGAACCAAAAGCATCATGCAGTAACAAACCGCAAGCCTTGAAAAAACAAAAACCAGCAGCGAAAAGATTCAAAAGAATAAATAGTTCTACTACGACGGAGAGTGATGTCAGTATAAGTTATCATAGTGATTCAGATCTGATAGATGCGGATTTTTGGAGTGAGGACAATGATTTACCCAGGATAGATGACAGAGAGAGTGATCAAGACTTAGAGGTGAATGTCCATTTGAGAGCAAATATAAAAGAGATTTATTTATGATTTTTGACGTATTTTAGGGTCAAACACAAATAAAAAACTAATAAATACCTTTCAAAATCAATCATAAAAAAAAAATATTTTTAAATACACTTTGATGTCATGTTTTTAATTTTCAGGACACATCAAAGGAGGAAAATGTTAAACGGCAACCCCCAGAACAAGTAACATTGTTATCTTCGTCAAGATTTATGTCTGCAAACCATGCTTTCTATGATACTGAAGTAAAATGCCTCAAGGCAGACGAAACACAACAAGGCAAAGAAAACTTTAAGAATAAAGGAAAAGGAACAGGGAAGAAAACAGCAAAGCAACAAAAAGATATGGAAGAAGACAAATATCCAATTGATATAATGAATGTATTAAAACAAAAAGGTGAAACAGACAAACCAAGTAAAGAAATAAAAAGTCATGAGGAAGAAGGATCAACAACTGATATCAATACAAAGCCAATAATTCTCGAGGATTTAATAAGTGACGAAGCTGTAACTACGGATGAAAAATATATGAGTGATGCAATGTCATTTAATGAACCGGAGTTTAATTTCAATGATTTGGACAATGTAGATGTTATAATACAAAATAATAATGCAACAAAAAATAACACTGAATATGAAAATAATGAAAATGTACCAATTGAAGGCACTCACAAAGTCAAAGGCGAAACATGTGGACTGACTATTCTTAACGACGAAATACTGGAAAATATACACACAAAAAAGAAAGTGGTTTATAAAGGACTTAAACCTCTATCGCTTAATAATTATCTTCACGCGCCAAAGCGATGTGATCCAAAGATTAAAAAACGGATTGTCAAACCAAATGTGTTTCGGAAAGAATTCAATTATTACAAAGATAAGGAAGAAATTTATAAAGCGCTAATGGATAGTGATTCTAATTAAGTTTTTTTATGTTTAAAATGACGTCAGGTTTTCATTTTTAAAAGATTGGGAAAAAAAAATAATTTGATTAAAATAGTATGAATGATTACTCCCTTATTTTATTTCTAACCCCTTAAGTATTTGGGTACATACTTACAAATATTTCGTATTGAATAAATGAAGAGCATTCACAATATTTCGCCAATGTGTAACCAGCCTTATGGTTACTATTTAGTTACATCTAAGGACTATTTCGTAACAATATTTCGTTACTACCATTTCGTTACGTACATTTATTTTGAGAAATACTCGGTTATTGGACAGCCGGTCAGCATGCTACTTATTGCTCGTCGTCCGCAACATGTTTACTCGTTTTTTTTTTGTAATTTTTGTTTACTATTAACAGGTTATTTATGACATAGTACAGTTTTACGGATTCATAATGTATTTTAGAAATTAGCACACATATTTTTTATTAGGGACCCGGATTTTTTTCGGCTCAGTGTAACAAAAATGGGTTATTTCTATCCTAGGAGTATGTTGACTTGTAATAATTTTCAATTTTCACGAGAGCGAAAGCGCTGACCGAAGCGTTTATTATACAATTTGGTTAGTTAGTACCAAAGAGATTTAAAGAGATATCTTTGGGTACACAAGGTGGACCGATGACCTGGTCAGGGTCGCTGGAGTCCGATGGATGCGAGACGCACAGGACCGGCCATTGTGACGACACTTGGGGGAGGATTATGTCCAACAGTGGACGTCTTTCGACTGAAATGATGTTGATGTGATGATGATCTTTGGGTAGTATCCAAGAGAGTATTTAAAAATAGTAATGTTACTTTTTTTAATTTGAAAAAGAAAACGAAACGTAACTTGAACCAAAATACGCCTAAATTCATACGCAATAGATAGCGTATGAATTAAGTATACTATTGTTTAATAACTTTATGCAAAAGACAGAAAAAGACAAGGCTATATTTAGGCGATATTTTTAACAAACAAAGTTGCGAGATAATTGATGTAGTGAATGAATGTGAGTGTATTTGGCGACAATGTGTCATTTAAATGATACACTTGCACCCTAGGATGGGGTGCTTCGCTCCGTAGGGACTGCGGAACCGTTCAGCTACTGGGTCTATTTGTTATTATAAAACGCCATCTCACTGTGCGACAATACGAGAGATGCATTAAATTTAAGATTAATCTGATATATAAAAATTGTGTGTCACAGTGTTTGTTATCGAACTACTTCGAAACTGCTAAACTGATTTTAAAGGTGTTTTTTTTTTTTCGTGAAATGTACACAAAAATTCATAAAATTGTGTACGTTTTTATATCCTAATACCCCGCATTTTCTTTTATCTATATTATTTATTTAATAATTCATGTACACACAATAATAGAAGAAAATAATACAGAAACAGAAAAGTAAGTACATAGGTGATGCTTATTTCTATAGAAATTTCTTCCAGCATACCTGCGAAAGGAGAATTGAAAAAAAAGAAATGTAGACACTGTGTGTAAACACACACACACACACACACACAGTGTGTATTATAAATATATATATATATAAAAGGAAAATGTGACTGACTGACATATCAACGCACAGCCGAAACTATTGGGAGGGTGAAATTTTGAACAAGGTTTTCTTTTAGCACTACGAGAGGATTTTCCAACTTTCACTCCTTGACCACTATTTCATCCCTATAGGGATAAAACGGTGGTCTAAAATTTGTATGGAGAAACCTATCTTGAAGCGGGCGAAGCCGCTGGCATAAGCTAGTGATTTATATGACCGAATAATGTTTGCCGAGTCAGCTTGTGAAAGCTACAAGCCCGAGCGTGGCTATTTTTCACTAGATGGCGCTGAAGTCAACATTTCAAGTTTATTTGCTTTTTAGTATTTAAAAGCATTTTTAAGTCAAGAAACTGGTATCTTCGGACAATCTACTTTATTGAAATTAGTCAAATGATTGCTTCGAAATTCATTTGATTCGCCAAAAATCTAATCAAATTAAAATAGTTAAGTATCGTATCGGTCTAATGTCCGATCGGTCCCAGCATGTGCTCAGCGATGACTGTTTTGCGTGAGCGTGATGTATATTCGCACGTAATTTCATTAGTTGTTTATTGTATTTTTTAAATTATTTTCTATATTTTTTTAAAGTTACTCCACATAAGAAATCGTTTATATATAGTTCAGTAGCATCTATTAAATTTGCAATTGGTGTCCTAGATAGGATGACTGATGTCTAATACCGAGTGAAAAATCACTTGGTTTCTAGTACTGATAAAATGTTTGATGTTACGAATTAAAAAAAAATCGTAAAATCTTATTTAATTTATTTTTTACATTTCGTAAAATCTTATTTAATATATTTTCTAAATTTTGGATGGAAAATTATTCAAAATATTTCTGAAATGTCTTGTTGTATCACATATCTAACTTACGTCAACTAAGGCTAACCTTTTGTCATTATTTTGCTGGTGTACACACATTGCGAGGGTGTCGTTAATATGTTTATTTTAATACGCGCATCATGTGTATAATACGGAATTTATTATGGCCCGACCCTCCCTCGGATTAATGCGATACGGAAGATTTGAACGAGAACATTCACTTAGATTGCTGTGTTCAGTAGGGTTTTTGAGATTAAATGATTTTCAGAGAAACCGTCGATCAAAGCTGCTCTACCTATTTCAGCAACATGAACATAACGATGAACATAAAAAAATCAAAACAAATAATAATCAAAAGACATTGAACAACAGAAAACAACATTATATAGGTACCAGATACTTAAATAGGCAAATGTGTCTAAGAATGCGGCATAATTCGAACGAGTTACTGCGGCTTTGCATTGAAACGGGCAACTGAAGGAACATGGAGAATGCCTAATAACAGTTTAAAAATGCATCACTGCGTACCGTCTGGTGGGATCGCGGTGAAATACTATTTCGGTTCATTAAAAAAAGAGTCCTTTACCCATTTATTCGTCAAAATGTAAAATGCTTACTTGACCAGATATCGCCGATGGTAAGTCTTGAACCACATGAAAGGTGGGTTATAGGTTAAACACCCCAATTCAAAACAATCGGCTTTTTCAGTATTGTTCACTTTAGATCTTATTTAAAGGATCAGTCGCTACGGATGTACAATGATTTATAGCTACTAATAACGGGAAAAACTGGCTATAATCTATTTTGATTTGTATACAAATCGGTTGAACAAAAAACCATAAAACACCCCACACAAAGCATTTTTGTGTAAACATAATAAACATAAAAAAAACGTTATATCTGTTGTTTTAACTCATTTCGAAAGTCATTCATTACATGCATTGTATTGGACCGATTGTATTGTTACTATTAATAAATTTTATTACCGTCTCTACGTACCCCTTACGCAACCCAGTGCTTCTAATATTTAAAGCACTTTAACAGAGGTTTTCAACGTGTGGTTCACGGACCACTGGTGATCCTCAAGAGAGGAAATATGGTACACGAAAGGTCTAAAAAAAACTGGACGTAAAACATAACATAATTTTTTTTTTCTTAGTTTACCATTAAGTTGTACCTACTATGTTATATCTTTGCACCACCCTAAGGTCGATTGGTAGAAAATGCCTATGGCATTAATTCCGCCTTTGTACACTAGTGCATAAAGCTTTAATAAATAAATAACATTTCTGAAAAAGTAAAATCAGCTATGTTGTGTTTTGTATGTTACTTTTTAATTTTGAAGAGTAGGTATGCTCCAAGTTTTGAATGTATGATATCAGTTTTTTGTTATCATTGACGTTTTCTTCTGAATTTTCGGTCACACTGGTCACTGCTAACAATAAAGAAACCAAAGTGGTCCCCGGTCAAAGAAATGGTTGAGAACCACCATTTTATAATAACTGAAAAGTGCAGCCTAGCAGGTAATCAATTGTCGTATGTACTTACTTATCCAAAGTTGATTTACGGTTCTACTTATTGAAATATTCGGGAGCTTTTCGAAGAATGACCAAGAACCTGCAGTAAGGTCATCATGAGAATATCGAGTGTTAAGTTCCAGTTCAAGTTGAGTGACTTATTGAGACTCAAGATAATGTTTGTCCAATTCTATAAATAGAAAAGCGAAATACTACTCACTGATTAATCACGAAATCTCAGAAACTATAACACGGATTTTACGATACGCCACCCCTAAGGGGGTAAAATGGGGATTGGAATTTTGTATGGAGAAACCGACTTTCACACGGGAAAAGCCGCTGGCAGAAACTAGTATAGTCAGTATCATAAGAACAATATTATTTAAGCGCCTCCATGCCGCAAGCTGCAACAAAATTGAGCAAAAGCAGCCACACGCCAGCAACGTGGTAGGGCCTAAAGCTTAGGCCCTAAACTATACCGCCGCGCGACGAGTTGGACTCCTCCCTAAAGGCCTCGCCTGATGTAGTTTATAAGAACAGTGAAAACTAGAAAAAAAAGAAACCTTGCCCAACAGTGGCAGTGGGACACAACAAATTCTCAATAAATTGTGCAGTAATTTATTACTTTAGTAGCTTTTGCCAGTGCCTTGCCTGCGTCAAAGTAGAACTTTATCCCAAGTAAATATTCCCATAGTATGTACTCTTGGAATAAAACGTATCCTATGTGCTATTCCTAGATGTCCTGGAATAGCATATTCACATACGGCCTTTCATCTAATTCTATTCAGCCGCAAGGATGAACGAGCGTGAAGGAATAACAAACATTCTCATATACACATACACACACTTTCACCTTTATAATATTAGGGTGATGATTACTTATAGTACTCGTACATGAGTAAATCGCAAATGATTGTATTAAAATTCAGGTTATCTACTTCAGCTGGTTTTTTTTTAAGAGTTTAGAAATCATCTTATAAGTTCTCTCGCTCTAGGGTGAAACAAAAGGGCGTATCAGGCATTTACTGACTAAAACCACACTTATATTCCTGCTTTTTGCGTTCTAGGACCATGAGTATATCCCTTTCAGTACCAATTCCATGGACCTACTAAATACAAGGTGGCATTCCCATAAAAACAAAAATATAAGTTTTATTGTTTAGGTAACACGAGGCAGCTAATAATTAAAAGGCTGTTGGCGACTTAGTTTCGCACAAACAAATTTAATTAACATTCGTTTATTTTCCTGCTTGATCCGAGGGAGACAAACGCTAAGTAAAATTTATGTATCGGAATCAAATTCAATTTCGTCTTTACATTTTCTACACTTTTTTAGAACTGCCTTATTGTACCTTACGAAGTAAAAGTTTAAAGAGGATACGCCTTCTTTTTGCATCTGTAT
Source organism: Leucania comma (assembly GCA_958295575.1). Lineage (NCBI taxonomy): Eukaryota > Metazoa > Arthropoda > Insecta > Lepidoptera > Noctuidae > Leucania > Leucania comma. The sequence goes on from OY282468.1 coordinate 15,296,100, forward strand.
CGCTAAAAAACAGTAAACCATAATTATCGCAAACAATTAATTTAAAAATATTGTTGTAAATACAGGCTTAATAGTAACCATATATTTTTTTTTTTTTTTTTTTTTACGGTAGGTAAAATCATCCAATGACAAATCCCGCCCTTGGGCGGAGCGGGAAATAGTGTCAGACTTTTACTGACTAAAATCCTACCCTGTTCCTTCCCTGCCTTGGTTCCAGGGCCCTGGTATGCATTTTCATACCTTCCCAGAGCCCCAGACTAGGCCTCGACCCTACTGGGCCCCTACGGTTTGCTGACAACTCCTTGAGGCGCACGGGAACAGTGCGCGCCGTAAACGACTTGGGCTCGGTCCGGTCTGTTACCGGACAAACGGACAGCGAGCTACCCATTGCCCGCCGTCCGCAAGCCCGCGTCTACGGTGGCCGGAAATTTGGATCGGAGTTACGGCGGCGGCTGCGGCGTGAGCGCCGTTGCCTGATACGGTCAGCCTCCTCCTTTGCTAGCATTACTGCTTCGCAGAAGGAGGCGACCGCCTGCCACTCCTCCTCGCTCCGGAGCATGGCTTGAACCAAGCCCCGGCGCGAGAGATCGCCTCCGATTGCCCCCACGAGGACACGGCGATGCTCTTCCCAAGCGGGGCACACCTCTACCGTGTGCTCCACCGTGTCCACCGGGCGTTCCGCACAGTGACGACACCCGGGCGTCACCTCCGCACGGATCTTGTACAGGTACCGCCCGAACTTGCCATGTTCGGTTAGTACCTGCGCCATGCGGAAGGTTATGACGCCGTGAGGCCTTTCCAGCCACGCCTCAAAGAGGGGCCTTACCGCCTCAATCGTGGCGTGCCCAGCACAGGGTTGCGACAGTCGTTCTCGCCATTTCACCATGAGATCTCGCCGGAACTCTGTCCGCCAAGCCGCGACTTGTCGCGGCAGCGGGGATTCGCCCCGGCGTTGCATCTCCACGCGCAGATCGTGCATGCGTGCAAGGACTGTTGCCTCCAGATCCCATGGTGGCAGGCCAGCAAGGAGGCTCGCCGCTTCGCGGGATACCGTGCGGTATCCCCGGATCATCCGTATGGCCATGACCCTCTGGCAGGCGTTCAGCAGGGCCGCCGGTCGCCTTCGCAGCGTCGGCGCCCACACAGGCGCCCCGTAAAGGGCCATGGACCGAACGATGCCAGCGTAGAGCCTCCGGCAGGAGGCGTCTGGACCCCCCAGGTTCGGCAGGAGCCGCTTGAGTGCAGCCGAAGTCCGATTAAGTTGGGGAGCCAAACGTCGGAAGTGCGCCTCGAAGTTCCACCGGCTGTCGAGGACGAGTCCCAGGTACTTCATCGTCGACCCGACGCCGATGTGAACTCCTCCTACCGTTAATTGGGAACCCGGTGGTGGCGCGTACCGAGGGCCGTGAAAGCACATGGCCTCGGACTTGTGCAATGCCACCTCGAGTCCCAACTGCTGGATCCTCTCCACGACTGTCGCAACCCCGCGCGTCGCTAGTTCGACCGCCGCCTGGTACGACCGTCCCCGCGCCAGGACCAGCGTGTCGTCCGCGTAGCAGACCACGCTGACCCCGTCGGGGAGGTCGGCGCGCAGCACGTAGTCGTACCCGATGTTCCACAAGGGTGGCCCTAGTACCGATCCCTGTGGGACACCGCACGACATCTCTCGCCGATTCCATTCTCCCTGATGACCGGGGTAGATAATGTACCTGCTCGACAGGTAGGCCTCGATCACACGACAGAGGTAGTCGGGCACCCGGTGGTACCGGAGTGCGCTCCTAATGCTACTCCAGGGCAGGGAGTTGAAGGCGTTGGCGATATCCAAAGACACCGCCAAGACACACCTGCCCCGGGAGTAACCATATATGGTTTTTTTTATGGTAGGTAAAATCATCCAATGATATCCCCCGCCCTTGGGCGGAGCGGGAGATAGTGTCCGACTCTTACTGACTAAAAACCAACCCTGTTCCTCCTTTGCTTTGGTTCCAGGGCCCTGGTATACATTTTTATACTTACATGGTAAGATCATTACGGTACTTTTCGCTCGAGATGTGCGAGATACTTAGTAGTACGAATATGCGTAGCGGTGCTGTCAAATTGTGTGAATGTTTTTGTCAAGGAATGTTTTTGTGTTATGTTATGATTTTTTTTTATGGTAAGTAAAATCATCCAATGACAAATCCCGCCCCTGGGCGGGAAATAGTGTCAGACTCTTACTGACTAAAAACCTATCTCGTTCCTTCGTTGCCTATCGTGCCGGGGCCGGGCCTACCTTTCAGTAGCTGACCCATGACCCAAGCAGGCTTCGACCCTGCCTGCCTGCAGCTAGGAGGCTGGGCCTCTACGGTTTGCTGATAGCTCCTCGAGGCGTGCGGGAACAGTACGCGCTGTCGACAACTTGGGCTCGGTCCGGTCGGTTACCGGACAATCGGACAGCGTGTTACCCATTGCACGCCGTCCGCAAGCCCGCGCCAACGGTGGCCGGAAATCGGGATCTTTTGTCGAGGTTGCGAAAAGGGGTGTAACAAAAGCATTAATAAACCATTTACAGGCAAGCAGGCTCGTTTCTTTATGTAAACTTTAACCTTCTTTGACCCTGGCGAGGAAAATGAAGTGATCTCATTTTCACAATATGAGAGACGTTTTGTTTCATAAGTAGACTAGCTTCTGGACTGGACGTGGGCTTTCGTAAAATCCGTTCTTAGCGGACGTCTTCACCCTATAAGGAACCTACTGCCAAATTTTAAGTTTGTAGGTGTTTATAGCTTCTGAGATTTCGTGATTAATCAGTGAGTGGTATTTCACATTTATGTATATAGATTTACTATGATTTTTAATGGAACTTCAACACCTCAGGTATTTCAAAAATATATAATACATGACTAAGTGCCCAGAGTTAGAAAAAAAAAACATAATATCGACGGTACGCCTTTTCTATTAAGTCAAAAATGTGTCACCGTCTTTCGAGGAAAACAATAATTTATAAATACCTTGGAGTAAATATACTCGTAGTTAAAAATTTAGAGTTTTAGACTTAGTTTGGTTGTAACTTCTGAGTCGCATGTAGGCGTGCACAAGTTACGTAATAAAATATATAGTTACGTAATATAATAAGCTCGTGATTACATAAAAAGCTACACTACATTGAATTAATTTAAGAATTACATAGAAATTCCAAAGAATCGCCAAACTTAAGTGGCAATGAGAAGGGCACATTATTCGCAGTCGCAGAACAGATGGCCGTTGGGGCCGAAAGGTTTTGGAGTGGCGACCGCGTACCTGAAGACGCAGTGTTGGAAGGCCTCCTACAAGGTGGACCGATGACCTGGCGAGAGTTGCGGGAATCCGATGGATGCGAGATGCACGGGACCGTTCATTGTGGCGACACTTGGGGTAGGCCTATGTCCAACAGCGGATGTCTTTCGGCTGATATGATAATGATGAAGATGATAGGAATTCCAGTGAATTAAATTAAAATACAATAAATTGACAACCACTTTTGAGTAGAAAATACAAATTAAATTAAAACCAATAATAAATAAATTAAGCTAAAGAAGGTACATTATCATCATAATGTTCACAATAAGTGTCCAGTCTACTCGCCTCGTCGTGATATGTTTTTGCTTTATGTTATGGCTTTATGTTTACGTCTTAAATTGTGCTTTCATGTAGTATTAGTTAAAAAGGAAATATTAAATTAATAATTATTATTCTTATCTTTAATTAGGTACAAGGTACGCTAATCTTCAAGAAAACGTATTATTAAACAAAAGAGGCCCACAATTTTACATCTTCCAGAAAAATGTAGGGTCGCTTATTTTTTTTTTATTATAAGGGTTAAACAATTTCTGCAAGGAAGCAAAGCAGTAACCAAAGATGCAGGTGACACCATAGTGAACAGCTAATTTGTAATATTAGAGACTGTGCAAATAGCGCTTGGCGCAAATTCAGCTATCTCAAGTGTTTATTTTGAAAAAGGAAAAGATAACGCTAATTAAACAATGTCAGATGGTATATAAACCATTTGACCTTGTTTAATAATATAATTTGTTGACTGTATTGTAATTTGTAGTTTATTTTCAAAATAAATATTATTTATTATGTAAAACTCCCTAACCAATACACTACTATGACTATGAGTTAGGCAAGCGTAGTATCTGCCTACTTACTTTCATGCTGTGATATTGATGAAACAATTTCGACCATTGACCATTCTATGGTTTAATATACTAGCAGGATTTGACTTCAGAAATTAACTGAATCGGATATAACCTGCTTTAAGCAAGCGTGCTTCATCGTTGACCAGATTGTCGCTTTCCATCAAGTAACGTAGTGGTCAAGCGCAAGACTATCAATTAGCTACGTGAGTTAATTCAAATGATAAGGCATCAAAAAGAACGCACAAACACGCTGAAAAAAGTAAAAGATTGCAGTTCCACGTGTCTTTACGATCCCGTGAAATTTGTTTTCTTACTGGATTTTTCTAATCTTCTTTAGCATCGTTTATATTGATTATAGAGCTTCTCCTGCCTAATTTATATTCCGCTAGTGTTTTTTCATCACGCCTTGTGCTTAATATCGCAATTTGTACCGTAGTTGGCGTAAGCCGAGGGGACCTGTCACCTTTACTCTCCGATGCCCGTCTTTCTCTGTTCAATGCCTATTTTATTGCTCGCTTACACATAAACAACCAAAGTTTACGATCGTTTTTACATTAAGAAATCGACAAGGAGAGAAATAAACCAATAACTGTAATAATACTTAGACTGATAAGATTTTTATTTTATTATTATCATTAGCTGTATTCCTCTTTTGGCACAAATTTTTTCAGTACCTATGGTTTGAGCACCTAACCTACTCTACTTGCGGCACTAATACGTATATTAGTTTGGTGCTCAAAGTGGAATAAAAAAACCTATGTTTTTCATTTTTTTATCAAAAGGATGTAGGATTTTCACCTTACTAAAATTACCCCAGTGATCACCATTAGTTTATGGAGTTGCAAGTTCCAAAGCGTAGATCTCTATGGAGAAGAACGTGCAAAAAACATTATGGACACTCTTTTAGATAATATTATGAGTTACATAAATCTTGGTTCTTGTCGCTTCTATTATGTAGATATACAATATCAATGTAGATAAATAAACGAAAAAAAAAATGGTAATTTAAAAAACTAAAAAACCCGACTGCTTTTCTGAGTATTCATGAAAAAGCCCTAAAACAAGAAATTCGTTGTAGCAGTCGGGACCCATTACATCATAGATCTACTGACTAGACGGCTGACTTTCTAGAATGGGTCCCGACTGCTACAACGACTTTCTTGTTTTAGGGCTTTTTCATGAATACTCAGAAAAGTAGTCGGGTTTTTTAGTTTTTTAAATTACCATTTTTAATTTTTTACTTTTTTTTTTACGATATCACTTTCACAGTAATTACGAATCTAACGACACCTCGCAAACTAAAATCCATCGAGCCGTTCAGGCCACAGAGCGTGCCAAATATTTGAATTTGGCGCCAAAAATCCGCCATTTTGTTTTTTTATTATTTTGATATACCCAGTGTCACTCTCACTGTAAATACGAATCTAACGACACCTCTCAAGCTAAAATCCATCGAGCCGTTCAGGCTGCAGAGCGTGCCAAACAATTATACATACATACATACATACAAACATACATACATACATACATACATACTCTCGAAAAACATAACCCTCCTTCTGGCGCAGTCGGGTAAAAAAAAATTGAAATCAAAATAAGCCGGTGGCAGTTAAGAGATGACCACTGACCGGTCACAACTGACAGCGCCCATTCACGAGCATGATGCGTGCATCAGCCCCACTCAGCTCTAGCTGCAGCCAGGCAGGATCGAAGCCTACTGGGGCCAAGGGTCTGCTTCTGAAAGGAAGGCTAGGCCCTGGTATCTAAGGCAACGAAGGAACGGGGTGCTCCACTCAGCTCAACCATTTTAAAGGGAACCGAATTACCCAATTACACGTGCCAACATCAGCAAAACATGTGAGTGAGCATGACAAACTCTTAACTGCTATGCTCGTTTGTGTCAAACAAGTTGTAACCTAATAAAAATGGTCCATGGTACTTCAGATTCACAAAATTTGAAAAAAGTGCTTCTACATTATACAATGCTATTGTTTCCAAATACAAGAAGTAATAGCTTCAAAAAAAGATAATACAAGATTTATCTACTCGGCAATTTACCGTGGTTTCTCGTCCAATCCTGTTCAAGAACTCATCGAAGGGACCATGCCCCGTCATTATATGAGTGAGCCTGCAGGAGATGCGCTCTTCTTTTTTCAGCCTGGCTTCGTAGTTTGGCAGAATGGCTGTAACTTCGCGCTTAAGCGAAAATTGCAACTGGTGTAACCACTTGCGCCCGACGGTCGCTATTACGGCCGTCTTAGGAGCGTTAGAATAACTAATAATACCAGTGAACGTCAGGTGATCCACGGGTGGACGCCGAGTGTGTACGTGTGCAAGTGGCGAATCACTGGTGGACATCGAGCGATCAATTCGGGACCTGCACGACGGCGAAGCAAGGCAACCGTGCGAGCAAACCAGGCGAGCGACCATTCGGTGATCACCCTCACCGTGTGGTTTCCTCGTCGTCCGCACATGGTTAGCCTGTGGGCAAGGCGTTCCGGAGTTTATTCCATATGGATACCTATAGTACCCCAAACAAAGAATACTAACCGCTTGAGGTAAAGTGGTATGGTCGGATATCGGGTGACTCTAATTATACCTTAATTCTGTCGTCTCTTCTTGTGTTACCTAAAAATTAGTTTCATCAAAATCAGATCAGCTGCAATAACATTAGACATTCTCATTCCTGTTTTTTTCGGAGGGAAATCGTTAAATTACCCATCCCGCTTTGGGTGGAGCGTATCAGACTTTTAGTGGCTAAAACCCACCTGTATTCCTTTGCTTTTTGTGTTCCAGGACCACGGTAACTCTTCCAAGCAATATGGCAGAACATTCTCACCCGTTCTTACCCTTTTTAGGGTTTGAATTTGTTGACCTGAATGAACCCTATTTCAGCATTTTCCAAAAATTGCTGAAATAAGGGTTTGATTAATCATGTCAAAGAGTATTAACAACAATTTGTAATTACATCGGATTATAAATAACGGATTTTCTATTCAAACTTTTTTTTAGGTTGGAAATAAAAGAGTCATCCAATGACTTCTACCGCTCTGGGCGGAGCGCGAGGGCGTGTCAGGCTTATGCTGGTTAAAATTAACTCCTGTTTCTATTTTGCCTTCTTTCCAGGGCCCCGGGGTCCACTTTCAGTTAACCCATGGGCCCAGTTGGCTTAGACCCTGCTAGGCCTCTATAATAAGCTGACATCTTGAGGCGCGCGTTTGACACTACGCGTCGTCGACTACATGATCTCGGCCTAGCGGCGAGCTACCTATTGCTCGCCGTCCACAAGCAAAGATATAAAAATAATTAATAATTTTATCAAAATACATTTATATTGGGTAACACTACCCATTACATCAATACCTAAAACACTAACATAGGTAACCAGGTACACTAACATAATGTAATGGTGAACTGAATATTCATGCAAATTCAATTTGATAGTTATTGTTTATTATGGTTTTGCTTCTTCTTTGGGTTCTTTTGCATTTTATGTTGCAGTATCATTTCCTCCTCCTCCTCCTTCTTCTGTTTTTTTTTCAGTTTCTTTTGTTACTGTATCACCATCTTCTTTGGTAGGATTTTCACCATCATTATTTGGCAATATTCCAGATTTAGATGTTGTTACTTCTGAATTATTGGCACTGGGTACATCATCTATGGTGGTAGTATTGTCTTGCGGTGGTTGACAAGTTACAGCTCTAGCTTTCGCTGCAGGTGTGGTAGTTTCAGCCATTGCTGGTGACAAGGTGCCAGCGATGTGATAAAGACTTGGGCTTTGTGTCCTAGGCAAGGCCTTTGTAGTACCATTGGTCCGCCACTTAAAGAATGGTAGTATTGTGGTGGTTTTTAACTCATGACAACTACATTTACAGCGAAAATCTAATCTATATACTCGAAAACCAATGCTCTTGCATGTAGTCATACAAGTGAAAGTTTTAACGTAATCAATGCATTTGGAATGAAAACTCAAACCATAATGTTTTCGAGCTGTTTCATTGTAACCTGGAAGAAGAAATAAAGATCTTAGGCATTATGAACTTTTAGAAATCTCTAAATGCGTTAAACTCTATTTATTTCCATGTATTTTGTTCTTATTTTTTATAAATATCATATTTAATATGATTACTTCTTGGTTAAAAAAATGTTTGATCACCAATGATATTCTGATTAACAGATACTCGTAATATACACTCACAAAACGAAAAAATGTTCCGCGTAGCAGCGACAGCATACCCACTCTTTTTATTCATTGTAAATTTCACCACAAGTCAAAATAATAGAAAAGGGATAGCATAATAAATCCACCAAGAAGAGAAACAGCTATTGTTATCAATTACGCGTGAGTGTAAACGAACATTATTCTGGTCATCAATAACCTAAAAAGTCCCAATTAGGACTTTTTCGAGTCTTCACGACTGTGCGCTCATACCATATCTGTTTAATATAATATCATTGTTGATCAGTATATCATCACCCAATACACTCACAAGGTACACGTCAGAGCCTTACTGGCACGTAATATTCCTTAGGTTTTCTTTTTGAGGTATCTCAATAACTTTTCACGCTCTAGGGTAGAGTAGGGCTGTGGGTACTCTACAGGCAGCGGTGGCCACATTCTATCAGGTAGGTTTCTAATCTATTAGTTAAACTAATCAAAGTATGGATTAGAAAACGAAACCGAGTAACTAATTAAGGACACACGATGAATCATCAGGGGTAACCATTTTCACAGTCAATAGATGTCGCGATTCAACCTAAAATAATCATGAACTCTAAAAATAAAAAAAAGCAGTCGGGATCCATTACATCATAGATCTACTGACTAGACGGCTGACTTTCTAGAATGGGTCCCGACTGCTACAACGATTTTCTTGTTGTAGGGCTTTTTCATGAATACTCAGAAAAGCAGTCGGGTTTTTTAGTTTTTTAAATTACCATTTTTTATTTTTTACTTTTTTCGTTTTATTTTTTTAGGATATCACTTTCACAGTAATTACAAATCTAACGACACCTCGCAAACTAAAATCCATCGAGCCGTTCAGGCCACAGAGCGTGCCAAATATTTGAATTTGGCGCCAAAAATTCGCCATTTTGTTTTATTTTTTTATTTTGATATACCCAGTGTCACTCTCACAGTAAATACGAATCTAACGACACCTCTCAAGCTAAAATCCATCGAGCCGTACAGGCTGCAGAGCGTGCCAAACAATTATACATACATACATACAAACATACATACATATATACATACTCTCGAAAAACATAACCCTCCTTCTGGCGCAGTCGGGTAATAAATAGATACACAGACCGTACATTACATTGTACATTATAATTACAGTTCTGCAATTTTGCACTTGTACAAGTATAGTTGGTAAATATTAGGGTCTACTCAACCATCGATTTAAAATTGAAGTGCTTACATTAGAACTTTTTCGGGATGATTAAGGGCGGGTTTCTGAATTGAGACGTTTTTGACTCAAAATACTCATTTTGACTTAAGAACGTCTCAATCCCTACTCTTAAATATGCCAAATTTTGACAGGTTTTCAGGCTTCGAATGCTCAAATCAGAAATTGGTTTTTTTTTAAGAGTGGATATCATCCAATGACTTCTCCCTCTCTGGGCGGAGTGGGAAGACGTGTCAAACTTTTACTGACTAAAACCACACCTGTGCCCTTCAGTTGGCCTGTGTGTGCTAGAACTATGGGTTTCCTGTTCAGAGATTCCCCGCAGGGCATCGGCCCTACTGGGCCTCTAAGGTTTATTGACATTTCTTTGAGCGGCGCGTGGAACACTACGCGCTGCTGATGACTGGGCTCGGTCCGATCAGTTACCGGACGGCTGGAAGGCGAGCTACCCATTCCAAGCGTACCAAGGCGTCTACCGTGGCTGGTAGTCAGGGTCGGAATCTCATAAGCTTAGCTGTATATGCAGTAAGAAAAATAACGCCAATAACAGATGTAGCTACAGTTAGGTTAGTTTACATTTCTATTTCCAAAGTCTTATTTTCTGTGGTCGTAGACTCAATTTTCTTATTGGCACAGGGAGCAAACTGGCCCATTTACAAAATAGGTGCTCATGGGTCCCTTAGAAATATATTCAAAGAAATCTATATATTGACTCTGCCTTTACTTTACATCTTAGAAAATGTTTTATATGTTTGCAGAAACTTAGGTTTTAAAACTATTTTATTATTCAATGAAACTCATACTCATTTTGCGAAAGAAACACTGGAAAGGGAGTGCTACGAATTAAAGTCTCTAAATATAATGGTAAGTAACAATAGTGTTTGAAAACTAACCGTGACCCTGGAGCGAAATTACGGAAGCAACCAGAAGTAAAGCAAAGGTGATCTGGACATTCATTTTAATCTTCGATCCACAAAAATTATTAAACTGACATTTTTTTTTCTAAAATTCTATCAATATAAAACCAGTACCAACTTACAAATGACAAAGTATCATAACATGTTGGCATAAAAAATAAATGAGTAAAACGATAACTAGATTTAATTGACATGAAATTGAGTATATTTGGTTATCGCTGTTTCGCTAAGTTTCCTGTAAATGTTCAAGCGTAATATTGGTTTTATATCAAACAACCTATGTTCATGTTTCCGGTGAATAATCTATATAAAATAATCACCGAGAGTCGTTGAATTATCGGCTCGAAACCAATTCAAAACAATATCAATCGATTGATCTTCGTGGTTTTTGTTATGAATAGTTTGAAACCAAAACTATATATGTATAAACGAATTGGTATCACTTCACTTGGCATTCAGGGTCTGATTAATAAATCAGGAATGTGATAATGACATCGGAGAGGGACGACTTTGGACTGAGACGAAATTCTGAGAACTAACTTCTCTATGGCCACCCAAATGATGATTTAATTATCAGTATGATTTTGATTGATGTGGCAGAAGAAATTTGGCGGCAGCCGAATTCTTTTCATAACGAACGTATTTGCTTTGTTTATTACTGAGAACTAATTGATCTGCGGCGCCATAGTTTTTGGCTATGTGGCTGTATCTGATTGAAATAAAATTGAGACGTAGAAATAAGAAAATTTTAGTAATAATAATTAGGCTGCGACTTCGACCAAATGAAAGCAGAGTTTACCACACAAACTTTGGACTTCCGGTTCATCCCCTTTGGGAGTGAATTTCGGATAATCCTCTCTTATTTATTGTAGATATCATAAAGGGAAACTCTGTGCAAAATTTTAGTGTTCCAGGTCGAGTTTCGACTGTGTGTGTGATGAGTCAGTGAGTGAGCTGACACTTTGCCTTTTTAACCGACTTCAAAAAAAAGGAAATTTCTCAATTCAACCGTATATATGCTTTTTTATGTTTGTTCGCGGATAACTTCGTCGTTTATGGACTGATTTGCAAAATATGGTTTTTCTCTTCTATTGTTCTTCCCTTAGGGTATACTTCCAGAATGGTCAAATTTTTTTCAAAATCCAGTTCTGATGATGATCCATGAGGAATCGAGGGAACTCCTCAAATATTATAGGCAACCATATAGTGATTTTGGTATTTTTATCGAGGACTTAAGCATTTACAGTCAAAAAATAACATTTGATGGAGTGGAGTGGAACTGATGAAGAAGACCAGAAATGACCAATGGAACTTCATACTCGGATAGATATCACAATGAAGATAGTTAAGCGACTATGACAATACAAATAAATAAATGGTTCTGAATAGTTATGTTGAAAATAGTATCATCAAAGTGACCTGATGATGATGATGGAGCCAGAAGATAGGCATCGGAACTCCGTAATGAATTGTAATGTTTATATTGAAACACTTGATATAGTGAATACTAGATTTATTAGACTTAGAACATGTACATAATATTAAGATTAATCAGACACTGCTTAGGCGGCCACACCCATACCGACAATGAGAATATGACTCACTAGGGTTGTGACCATTAGTTAGTTAGTAACTAGTGATGTGATATTACAACATCCCCCTTGTTAAGTTCAAATTAACCTTTAACAAACAATGTAACATAGGCTGTGGACGGACTTGACTTAAATTCAATTGACAATACAAAGTATCTGACAAGTACTTATTTAGTTTTACAATACAAAACATCTTGGCTTAAATATGACTTAATCTAAAATACACTTTAGTACATTTAATTGATTTCATCAATTAGCCTTCTAGTTGGCTTTACAATTCTACCATAACGGGTTGACTTTTGACCTATGAATTGAGATGAGGATTCTTGAGGTGCTGACTCCTGACTATCACCTTCCTCTCTCCCCTGCGACGAGTTGGATAACATAGGAGAATATTTATGCCTTAGGTGAATTCTGTTTCTCCTATACCTAACTCCATTGACATCCTCAATGATATATGACCTATTTCCTGTCAACCTTTGTTTGACAATGGCCTGTTCCCAATTATAATTTGGTTTTCTTTTGAAGTAGACATGATCATTGGGATATAATATTGACAATGACTTAGTATTCTTGTTATAATACTTAGACTTTTTTTCATTGTTCTTATTGACACACTCTTTATAATTTTTAAATGTTACAACCTTTGGTTTTAATTTTTTGTATGACATTGGAATGTTATCTCTTAAATTCCTAGACATTAACAATTGTGCTGGAGATGGTAAGTTATTCTTAGGTGTATTTCTATATTGTAATAAGGCTATATATGGGTCAGACGAATTTTCTCTACATTTTTTTAACATATTTTTGACTATTTTGACTGAACTTTCTGCTTGTCCATTTGACTGTGAATGATATGGACTAGTTACATTATGTTCTATGTCCCATTCATGTAGGAAATTTTTAAATTCTAATGACTGAAAAGGAGGTCCACCATCTGACACTAATGACAAAGGTATTCCATGACGGGCAAAAATAGACTTTAAATGTGTAATTACATTTTTGGCTGTACTGTTTTTATTTAACAAAGCTATTTCTATGTATTTAGAATAATAATCTGTGACAATTAAATATGTAAGGTTATCAAAATACATTAAATCAATACCAACTTGTTGCCATGGATACTTATTTATTTCAAAATTTTGTAGTGGTTCCTTTTGATTACACGGTTTATATTTTGCACATATGAGACACTGTTCTACCACATTTTTAATATCTGCTGACATGCTTGGCCAATACAAAGAATCTCTTGCTACTTTTAAACATTTATTTATACCTTGGTGACCTTCGTGGATTTTAGCCAACATTTCTTTATACATAGACTGAGGTACTATTAATTTTGAACCTTTAAACAACAAATCTTTGACTACATGAATTTCAGCTTGTGTACTCCAAAATGGTTTTGCCAATGGACTGACTTTATTTTTATTTTTTGGCCAACCTTCATAATAATATTTCTTTAACAATTGCAAAGTTTCATCTTTATTTGTATGTTGCAACAGTTTTGTACTGTATTCCTTTGTGACAGCTAAATTTGAATACATTAAATTGACATGACAAGACATTTCAGATTCATTCTCTGGTATATAATGATCTTTTAAGGCTGCTCTGGACAATGTATCTGATATATACATCTGCTTTCCTGGGACATGTATAACTCTCAAATCATATTTTTGTAAAGTTAACATCATTCGCTGTAATCTAGCTGGTACATCATGTAATGGTTTATCAAATAAGTAGACTAAGGGTTTGTGATCAGTATGGACAGTTACCCTATGACCATATACATACTGGTGAAACTTTTCACAACCAAATTGTATTGCTAACAATTCTTTCTCAATTTGAGCATACCTAGACTGAGTTTCTGTTAGTGTTTTTGAACTATAAGCAATGGGTTTATTGTTTTGTAAAATGACTGCTCCCAATGCTGACTTAGACGAATCTACTGACAAGACTAATGGAATATTGGGGTTATAATGAGCTAAGACTGGTGACTTTGTGATTTCATCTATTAAACTCTTAAGACATTTACTATGATTTTCATCCCAAGTCCAGACTGAATCTTTTTTCAAAAGATTTCTTAAAATTTTAGTTTTTTCTGACAAATTGCTAATAAAGGGACCTAAATAGTTGATCATACCTAAAATTCTTTGCAATTCTTTGACATTTTGTGGTGTAGGCATATTGACAATTGCTTTTACTTTTTCTTGATCGACCCTAGCACCATGTTTACTAAAAACATAACCTAAAAAACAGACTTCAGAAACTAGAAATTTACATTTAGACTTATTGAACTTTAAATTGACTTGACGTGCTCTTTGCATGACCTTATGTAATCTCTCATTATGTATGGCCTCATTCGGTCCATAGACAAGAATGTCATCGATGAATATTAAGACTCCTTCTAAATCACCAAACAAATTCATCATAACTCTCTGAAATATTTCTGATGATGCATTTATACCAAAAGGCAATCTTAAATATTTATATCTACCAAAGGGTGTTTGAAAGGTACATAAATCAGAACTATATTCATCTAATCTTAACATCCAGAATCCTGAAAAAGCATCTAAATGAGAGAAACATTCAGCTCCAACTAACTGAGATCTTATCTCATCAATTGACTTAAGTGGATAGATTTCCCTTATAATATTCTTATTTAAATTTCTAGGATCTAAACAAATTCTCAACTGACCTGAATTCTTGACAGTAATTACTATGCTATTCACCCATTCTGTAGGCTTAGTGACTTTCTCAATCACCTGCATTCTTTCCATGCGATCCAACTCTTCGCGAAGTTTATCGAGCAACGCAAATGGTACTCTCCTGGGAGGATCCACACATGGCACTGCATCAGGTTTGAGTTTCAGGTGACAGACAGGAGGCAGACATCCAAGACCCTGGAATACATCATTGTATTGTGTAAGAATTTGTTGACAAAAATTTTGTTTTGACACTGAAAAAACTCTTTTAATTATACCTAATTTCTCACAAGTGGGAAGACCTAGGACATTTGGACAAACTAAATCTGCGACTATAAATACTATATTTTCTATAATAGTACTGTTATTCAAGGTTAAGCTGCATCTGACATTGACTTTACCAATTATGGGTATTGACTTGCCACCAAATCCAGTGACATTTATCTGACATTTGACAAGTGTCATTTGAGAATGACGTTTTAAACAAAGAAAAGTTTGTTTTGACATTATGTTAAGATCAGCTCCTGAATCAATGATACAACTAATTTGTGTATGACCTACTAAAATGTTTATGTTCCATGACTGATTAGAATAGTATTTGTTTTGTGTTGTATCTACTGTGTTGACTTGTTGACTTTGTGGTGATGTGATTGACGTACTTGTTCTAAGTGTAACAAATGACTTTTGATGAAATGGTTTTGTTGTGATAGTGAGTGATTCCTCAGACATGTGTCTGTGTTCATCATCGAGATATGAACTTTGACTTTGACTATATTTATTTGACTTCTTTGACTTGACACTGAATCTCTCAGACTGGTGATTGCTTTCATCACCGAGGCTATTTCTAGACCTCTCAGATATTACATTTTCACCACTTTCATCATTGAGACATGACTTATAATATTTTCTATGACAATGTGAGTCTACATGAGATCTCTCAGATATGACACCAATCTCATCATCGGAATCATTCCTAGACTGTGACTGGCCATTATATGACCATCCTGACTGTGATTGTCGGTGTAGGTGCATAGTGTGTGACGGTGTGCCTATTGACTTGACATGTTTATGTGACTTTAAATGACTGTTGGATTGACTTGACTTATGACTAATAATTCCCACAAAATTATCTTGACTATTATTATGACTAAATGACACTAAGCGACTGACTTTTTTATTTGTGAAACAATACTTAGCGAAATGACCAAAAGATTTACATGACCTGCATTTAACTCCTTGCGCTGGGCACTTGTAGCGGTGAGACTGCCCACAGCGGCTACACGTCCTCGAGCGCTTTTCAGGGTTGGGAGACTGTTTTCCTTTGTTGGGTGACTTCCCTGCGCCAGATCCCTGCTGACCGACTGGTGAAGCTCGCTGTCGACGTTCCCCTCGACTACGGCTCCTCCGACGTAGATGCATGACATTTTCTGTATTTTCATTTGTAGAACCATTGAGCATCTTTTCTGCATCCTGCTGAGCAACGATGAGTGTCCTTGCTAGTTCTCGCATCCTCTGGTATGTCAGATCAGGTTCCTGCAGCAATCTCTGACGGACATGTGCTAAATCTAGATTTAGATTTGCGATAAAAATATCCCTGATGAGTGATTCCCTGAGCGTTCCAAATTCGCATTCTTGACTTTTATTTTCTAGATCTGCCAGGAATCCCTCGATGGACTCGGATTTCTGTTGTCTCCTTGTGAAGAAACTATAACGGCACATGGTCAAGTTTCTCCTAGGCTCAAAATAATGGTCGAATTTTTCTTTGACATCCAGTATCGTGGTCTCTTCTAATTTGAGGTTAAAAGTGTTAAATATATTTAAACCGTTCTCACCAATGAGATGGAGTAAAATGGCGATCTTGCGTTTTTCACCTGCCCTGTCCAGACCTGTGGCTAACAAATACAGCTCAAATTGCTGCCACCAGCGTTTCCATGCTTCCGCATTGTTGTTTGTTGAATCTGAGGTGATTTTCAAGGCTTTAATCGCATTGTTCAGACTTTGTTCAAAATGGCTACCGCTTTTGACTGTTGATGAGTGGTCCATTTTTTTCGCGATTTTCTTCGTGTTTTTGGATTCTTCACTTCTGACACCATGTAATGTTTATATTGAAACACTTGATATAGTGAATACTAGATTTATTAGACTTAGAACATGTACATAATATTAAGATTAATCAGACACTGCTTAGGCGGCCACACCCATACCGACAATGAGAATATGACTCACTAGGGTTGTGACCATTAGTTAGTTAGTAACTAGTGATGTGATATTACAACATGAATCAATGTATCTTAACCATGTTTGGGCTTGTTAGAATTGTCATAGGATGCACTTTGGCTATAAGGTACTATCAAACTGATCTGATGATTGAGCCGGAAGGTGGAAGGTAAACATGAAAACTTCATAATAAAACAATGTTTCCTAGCAGTGTTTGGGTTTATTGGAATTATCACGAGAAATAGGCACTCAGGTTATAAGTGCATCGCCACTAAAATGTGTGAAATAAAAAACTTTACAAAAAAAAAAGAAGTTTTTTCTGTCAGATATTTAATTTTTTTGGTATCTACTATTCAATGCTCAAAAGGTCACCAAACATTAATTGCACGTTCCAAAAAAATTAATGCGTTATCTCCTTTAGTGGTTCTGAGTAGGATTTCAAGGTCCATCTAACGTTTTTTTTGGTGATAAAATCATCCAAAGACATCCCCCGCCCTTGGGCGGAGTGGGAGATAGTGTCAGACTCTTACTGACTATAAAACCCACCCCATTCCTTCGTTGCATATCATACCGGGGCCGAGCCTTTTTTTCAGAAGCCGACCCTTGGCCTTAGTAGGCTTCGACCCTGCCTGCCTTCTAGCAGGCTGGGCCTCTACGAAGGTCCTTCTAACGTTAATATTCCTGTGTGTTATTACTCGAAAGCTTTTTAGATAAAAACTTCAATGAAATGGCTATCATTTTCCTCAAAAGGAGACATACTAGCGGTACCCTGACAATCATTGCTAGGTAAAAAAATGTCTTATCGAGCAAGCTTTTTATTGTTTAGACGAATTTAAGATTTAACTGAACTGACGTAAATGTTAATTGGACTAAAAAATATTGTGACTTCTTTCATTATTTTAATTTATCATTTGACTTCTACTTATTTAATTTCCTTTCCTTTTAATTTTTAAAAATTGTTTGTCTGTTATGTAATTTATTTGTAATTGGTTGCGCGAATTTGCTTGATGTTTTAATGGACTGTAGGTTTGAAAAGCGATCTTAGGTTTGTTAACAATATGCAGATACTGCGCCTGGCATGGAATAAATGTATTGGGAAGGAGCACTGACCTTTAGACTGACCTTTAGACTTCGTTGGTTGCACGTGGCACTTCGAAGATTGCACGTGGCACCGGCCGATCCTCGTCTTCGCACATTTAAATCACTGCCAGGTCCTGTATTGCACTAACACAGCACTATTGTGGAGTCTCTGAATGATTGGATCACGAAAATAGTCAATTTTCTTGTAATTTCGAGCGGGCGTGTTAGCGGTGCGGTCACATTCACAATCGATGCACAAACGTCAAATGTCAAATCATTTCTAGAGGTCGTGCGGGTAGCGGAAACGGTAGGGATAGGATTGCTAGGCCAAAAAAAATAAATTACAAAAAACAAAGTCGCGGATCATAGCAAATTGGCGCAACCATTCCCCCCGGGTTTGAAGGGTTACCTTCAAAGAAAAGAAAAAAAAACAAAAGCGAAACTAAACCCTATTACTAATCTAAACTATCAATACTAGGTAGCGAAACAACTTATAACTAACTATGCCACTACTACTGATTAGGCAGAGGGCAGAGGCGAATAACCGGACGCAGGTACGATCCAGTTGCGGTTTTAACTTTTACGACTCGCGTTATTCCGTTCGAACCCGGAAAAACTTCTTCCACTACACCAAGAGGCCAGTGCAGAGGAGGCGCACTCTCAGTCTTCAGTATCACCACAGTACCGACTGTGACTGGATCTGAAGGAGTGTTCCACTTTGGACGCGACTGCAGCGTATGCAGATAATCTGTCCTCCATCGCTTCCAAAAGGACTGAACTAAGCTATCTAGCAGAGCGTGACGCGGGTGAAGCTGCAGTTTGTCAGTCTCGACATCTAAAGCGGGCAAATATTTAAGAGGAGTCGTCGTCAAGAAGTGAGCCGGCGTCAACGCTAGTGGCTCCGATGGATCACTAGACAAAGTCCGACACAACGGACGCGTATTCATCAACGCCTCTACCTGAGCGAGTACAGTGCTCAACTCCTCGTACGAGAGAATCTGTTCGCCTATGACCCGAAACAGGTGCGACTTAAGGCTTTTAATATTCGCCTCCCAATTGCCACCAAAATGACTAGCTGCTGGCGTATTAAAACACCAATCAATGCGATTCTCAGCTAAGACATGGGCGAATTCACTTTGGTAGTACTTGGAGCGTAAGAATGTATGTAATTCCCAAATATTGCGTCGCGCTCCAACATAATTTGTGCCGTTGTCAGAGTATAAGCGCTTAACGGGACCACGGCGAGATAAAAATCGTTTAAATGCAGACATAAAACCCTGCGTACTCAAATCACTGGTTAACTCTATGTGAACCGCACGAGTTGTCATACAAACGAATAGGCAAATGTATGCCTTTGTGGAACGTATACCACGACCACGGGCAATAGTGACTTTAAACGGTCCAGCATAGTCCGTCCCAGTATGTATGAAAGGCTTCACCGTCTGTACAACACGACAAGAACGATGGTCGGCCATTTCCGGCGCGTTGAAACGCGGGCGGAGCTTAAAGCAGGGCACACATCTGTGCACTCTAGCGCGTATCAAATTGCGAGCGGAAAGTATCCAGTACTTCTGTCGAAGAATGGACATTAATAAATCGGGACCAGCGTGACAATTCACCTTATGGTGATAATCCACCAACAAATCCAAAACGTGATCCTTGCGTGGTAGAACTACTGGATGCATTTGTTCAAACTCTAACTTAGCATTTCGCAGACGGCCACCGACACGAATGAGTCCGTCTTGCAAAAATGGTTTCAAATGTTGAAGTGCGGGACTACAAGGTTTATGTGATTCTAAACTACGAAATTCTATTGAAAAATAAAATTTCTGCAACTCTCGAAGTACAACTGATTCAGCTCTATCCAAATCAGCTGCGATTATAGAACCACGCGATGGTAATAATCTCAAAAATCTTAGGACGTAAACTACACAGCGTAGTAGTCTCGACCAAGACGAGACTCGATTAGACAACAACAAAACAACCGACTCTTCACGCGGAACTGATACTACAAGCGTATGTTTCTTCTCCTCGGGTGGCTCTGAAACAGTAGCGGGGTTAAACGGAACACTTGGCCACTCGTTAGGAGTGGTATGAAGCCAGGGAGGGCCACAAAACCAAAGCGGATGATTTAAAATTTGCGCAGGAAGCAAACCACGTGAGAGACAATCAGCTGGGTTTTCTGTTCCAGCGACATGGAATATATTTTCCTCTGCGGAGGCACGGGAGCCACCGAGCGAAAAAATATCACCCTTGAAAGGGAGCGCGACAACATAACGACCATCTTTATCACGAGTAGTCGTGCGGGTATAAATCTCCTCAGTGACCTGATCCTCAGGGCTGAGAATAGGCGGGACATTGACCTCTTCAATCTCCCAGAACTTGCGGATGGCAGACTCAAGCGGCGGCTCGACGGTGTAACAGTGCGACACAGTCGAGTAACTATTTAAATAAGCGGGTGCGGAACCAACTATAACAAACCCGAGAACTGTTTCCAGTGCGTGCGGAGCGGGGTACATCGGAAGACCTTGAATTTTACGTGATAACTGGAGATGCGGGAGAATCGAAGCACCGATCAATAGATCGATATCTCCAGGGAAAGCGTAATTTCCGTCGGCTAACTGCAAGTTCTTAAACTCCGTCAGCATGGACGTGTCAACCGGTACCGTGGGCAACCGTTCCGTAATCTTATCTGCGACTAGCGAATCCATTTCAAACGAAATATTACGATTAAAACGTGAACTAAATATTATTTTAATGGAACCGCGAATGGTTGCCTTTAAACCTCCAAAACCTTTCACTTCTGAGCGGGATGACCAATTATTAAAACCAAAACCAAGGCGTTGACAACAATCCCGAGTAATAAAATTACTCTGGGAAGCGCCATCTAGTAGCGCTCGAACGGTGTGCGGTTTGCCAAAGGCATCTACAATGACAACTTGCACGGTCGCAAGTAAAACGGTAGTGACTTGAGTACCAGCGGCGGAAAGCGAACACAATGTTACGTCGTTTGCACTTGCAGCAGGCCGCGCGTCACAAGCGTCGCGCGTCTGCGCAGGCTGCTGCTGCGATGGCAGCTTACTACTCTCAAAATGTAAGAAGGTATGATGTCTAGCTGGACATTTACGACAGCTAACACCACTTTTACATGACGTAACCAGATGTTTGTCACTTAGACAATTAAAACACAAATTATTAGTGCGGACAAACTTGTAACGATCACTAGGCGATAATCTCTGAAATCCCGAACACTTGTACAGCTGTGCATGGCTACCCTTACACAGAGAACAGTCAGGTGTTGAGGCGGTATTAACTAGCGTATGTGCAGTCCTGACTGACTTCGATGACGCGTCTATACGGCGATCGGAACCTGTCCTATTCGTGACTTCATGACGTGCCGACGTGCGCTGCAATACCTTAATATGGTCGCGAATAAAAGATTCTAAATCTTCGAACTTAGGTATTTCTTTGCCGCGCTGAGTCGTTTCAAACAGACGAACAGTTTCAGGATCTAATTTATTTAAACCGATATACAAAAACAAAAAGTCACAGAGGTCATTGACCTTTAGGTTCTTTACTGCACGAACAGATGATGCGAAAATATTTAAAAACTTCTCTAAATTATGATCGTTACAAACGGAAAAACTTTTCAAATCGAATAATTGATCTAAATATGCGGTGGCTACTAATCGCTTATCTTCGTATTTTGTTTTTAAAGTGTTCAAAACTAAATTGTAATTTTCAGCGCTAAACGTAATTCCAGCACAGACAGCCTTTGCCTTACCGGTCAATTTTTCTACGAGATAATGCAATCTCTCGTGATCTGTCAGCGATGTGTTCCTATGTATTATATTTTCGAAACTATCTATAAATAAATTCCAATTTCGAATGTCACCATTAAATTCAGGTATTTGAATTGGCGGCAATCGTGGGCGTTCGCGAGGAGGGTTGGATAAACTACTCGCGGGGGGGGGAGTCTCTAAACTCCTAGCAATACGTTTGATACGACAATACAAGTCATCAAAGGACGACAATGCCTGATAACTCACACAGTAATCAGGATTTAACTCCAACTCTAAAATGTTTATATTCTTAATTGTAGATTTAAAATCCTCGCGCAAACTATCTAAAGTTTCCAACGAACACAAGAAAGCATCTCTAATCATCAGATCCGAGATTTGCAAAGATTTATCACAAATTGATTGAACACGTGAAAACTGTGAGTCCCTTTCGGCGTATAAAAGCTTTAACTGAACCTTTAAATCAGTACTAACCTTGGTTCCCTTAAGAGACATCTTGTTTTGATATATTCACACTATACACTCAAACAAACACTTAACGAATTATTAAGTAAGCGATAATTATCAGATAACAATATGGTAATATTGTAAACAACAAAGTGAACGGCGAACGAACGGAACAACATATGCGTATATAATCTATGGTTTATCCGTTTCCTACAAATATTCACTCAACAATGAACGGGTATTTTTGAAATGCGTCTACCTACATGCAATTTGTAGGATGGTCGAATGAATTTTGTCAAGAAAAAGAATGCGATCGATTTATATCTACGCTGATATTTACGTAGCTAACTATAATTATGCGGTGCGGTTGACGGCGTAGGTACCGTAATTATCAATGACACTTTAACTATACGAGCGAAATAACGTATAGTTGCCTAAATGCCTAGATGCGGGTTTTCTACTATTATATCTAGGTAAACAGGCGCGTTGCGTTTATTCCCTATGGAACAAATACTATATTGCGAAATTACAAGAAAATGATTCACGATCCGGCTCGAAGGACCAGAAAGTAATGGTTGCGCGAATTTGCTTGATGTTTTAATGGACTGTAGGTTTGAAAAGCGATCTTAGGTTTGTTAACAATATGCAGATACTGCGCCTGGCATGGAATAAATGTATTGGGAAGGAGCACTGACCTTTAGACTGACCTTTAGACTTCGTTGGTTGCACGTGGCACTTCGAAGATTGCACGTGGCACCGGCCGATCCTCGTCTTCGCACATTTAAATCACTGCCAGGTCCTGTATTGCACTAACACAGCACTATTGTGGAGTCTCTGAATGATTGGATCACGAAAATAGTCAATTTTCTTGTAATTTCGAGCGGGCGTGTTAGCGGTGCGGTCACATTCACAATCGATGCACAAACGTCAAATGTCAAATCATTTCTAGAGGTCGTGCGGGTAGCGGAAACGGTAGGGATAGGATTGCTAGGCCAAAAAAAATAAATTACAAAAAACAAAGTCGCGGATCATAGCAAATTGGCGCAACCAGTAATCAATTGTTGACTATAATGTAATATTATGTTTATGACTTGTAAGAATCCCTTAGCAATAAACTTCTATTACTATGACTAATTCAAAGACTGGCGTCGTTGGGTCTTCAGGTTTCTTGATGCTCTCTATTGGTTGTACCACACGGCAGCTCGTATGCACCTGTACTGGTGCCATTTTTTTATATTTGTTTTCCTTCCTTTAAATATCAGTCCCTTTAGTCGTAAAATAACAGTTTGACATCTTCTTTGTGGAATTTGCAGTTGATGGCCGAGATAATATTTCCACTTTATATGTAATAATTATTATTATCGTAAGCTAACCATTCACTTTTGTTTTAAATTCTCTGACTGGTGAAGAAAAGTCCTCCTTGCGTCATTTATCCTCAATGCTGAGGTCGTGACCTCGACGAATATTTTTTTGTGGACTGTATTTCGCCATATTGGCTGGTGAAAAAAACTAATTCAAATTTTCAGTGTATAATGATTTCGAACTTGGTCAATGTTGACAATTTCATTTAAAGACTTTCTTTATAAGAATGCTGACGTCTATAAAAGGAGAAACTGACTGACTGATATATCAAGGCACAGTCGAAACTGTTGCGACTAGGAGCGTGACATTGTGCACAGGGCTTCCTTTTATTACGTAGTACTCGAGAGGATTTCCCAAAATTCTTTCCCTACTAAAGGGATGAAACGAAGGTTTAAATTTAGTATGGAGAAACGTAATTTTCACACGAGCGAAGCCACTGGCACAAGCTAGCTTGTTTATATTACAAAACAAGCTTCTACTACCTGAGCCTTCGCTCTAATGAAAGTAGAAAATAAATAGCCTATGTTACTCAGTGAAGATGCAGCATTCTAATGGTGAAAGATTGTTGATTTCCGTTAAGTAGTTTTTGAATTAAATCAAATCTTCCCTCTTTATAATATTTCGTTAGAGAAGAAATTAATGAAGTTTGAGTAAGGCAACACTAGAATCAATTTACGGTTTGAACTAGTGTGACGAGGTGTTGCTATTCCGGTTTTTTGAATTTTCTGCGAGAAAACATACGGAGAAAATGAAGTACGCGCAAAGAACTTACTCGTAGTACTGAGAGCCTTAAAGAAATATTTAAATTCAAAATTTATGTTTCTCGTAGGTAGTTTTAGGTCATTGAAGGCTTGTTTTTCATTTGTTGATTGTTCAATTCAGAAGTACCTAAAGCAGCGCTGTAATTGTTGGAAGTGCTACAGTGTGTATGTTGTAAGGTCCTTTAGCAGTATTTTTCAGCATATGGTCATGTTGGGAGAGGAAGGAACACGGAAGATTCGCAGTGCAGGCACGCGTAACACCGACTTATATCCTGGTAAGGTTTGTGTAGGTAGCAAGGTTACATTTACTTGCAAATGCAATTAATTTTACACCACATTAATTTTGTAATTTACTATGGTACTAAAACCAGCATTAAAAGAAAAACTAATTAATTACAACAAATAAGTCATTTACATTTGAATATGGAACGAGTACCACTTTTGATACATTTAATTTTATTAAAATGGTTCGCAATAATAATAAATGCAGAGAAAACTGATAGTAAGTACCTAATCAGGATCAGGAAGCTTTAAGGTTATAAACGAGATGATTCAAAAGCTATCCAAGAGGGGGTACATCACTTGCGGACGACGAGTACCTACTGGCTAACTCGCCGTCCGATCCGATCTAAAACTGAATGGGCTCGGTAGAGCCAATGCCTGCTTCAGCTACGCGAACGTGCGAAAGAGTGACCGTGGTCCTGACAAAAAGGGGCACTGAAGGAACACAGGTGGGTTTTAGTCAGTAAAAGTCTCACACGCCCCCTCACTCCACCGAAAACAGCAGAAGTTATTTGATGATTTCTTACCTCAAAAAAGGAAGTTACAGCATATGAGGTACACAGGTTTAATATCACATGTTGTAATTTTAAGAGCATCGGTTTTTATTTACAAATTTGACGTCTTTCATTTTTATTTATTTATTTATACCAACTTTATTTTTTTATTTAATATAAACACCTTGGTAAGCAGCAATGCAATCGTTGGTGGTGAGGCGCACTATAGTTTATTAAGAGCCTATTTACTCTAGCTTTGAAGACAACAAAATTGTATTTGTCTTTTAGGAACGTTCTGTAGTTAATACTTCGACAAATAAATGCAATAATAGATACTGTATTCTAAAAATTATTACTGTGTACTTAGCTGTCTGTGTTGCCCAGTATAATGAAAGTCTATAGCTGAGAAAAAAATCCTAGTAAGTAAACTTATACCTGGTAAAGGGTTAGATACTTCGTGGTTAGATATCTGTGTAGCAGTGGCGAAGTGTGGGTACCTATTATCAGAAGGGAAGCCGAATTATTAAAAGTTCACTCACCAAATACCACCAGCTCAATGATGCAGAAAATAGACCCAAATCCATCCCTGCGTTAATAAATAATGGTCATATTTGGAGTGGCACGGCCTATTTGCACATTTTTATTTTAATTCTCAAAACTTAATTTTGAAAACTAAATTTTATTGCACTATCTACAAACAATCTGATATATTATCTATCCATGACGTCCGCGACCCATCACACAAAATAAATGTTGAACTGTGCATTATAACTATGTCACCACACTAAAACATTAAAAACAAATAAATACGACGAGTAAACAATATCAAATAACGAAAAATTCGCGCCACATAGGCCCATTTTAATTTTATCTTATAAAAATTCCTGCCGAATAAAGTATTTTTCTTATCATTGTGAGTTTTATGCAGCTAAATACATTCTTATTTTGGAATGATTACAATTACTACATCATGAATGAATTTTTCTGCCGCGCTTGCACCTGTGCACTGCTCACATATCCATCACAAACCAGTGCGCCGTCGCCGGGTTTCCGATCCCGATTTCCGGCCACCGTAGGCGCGGGCTCGCGGACGGCGGGCAATGGGTAGCTCGCTGTCCGTCCGTCCGGTAACAGACCGGTCCGAGCTCAAGTCGTTTACGGCGCGCACTGTTCCCGCGCGCCTCAAGGAGTTGTCAGCAAACTGTAGGGGCCCGACAGGGCCGAAGCCTACTGGGGTCAAAGGGTATGTGAAAATGGCACCCGGGGCCCTGGGACCAAGGCGAAGAATGGAACGGGGTAGGTTTTTAGTCAGTAAGAGTCTGACACTACTTCCCGCTCCACCCAAGGGCGGGATTTGTCATTGGATGATTTTACCTACCGAAAAAAAAAAAAAAAAAAAAAAACATAAACCAGTGGGCAGCAAGTTATTTTGGTACAATTTTTTGCGTGCTAGAGCGAGACGGAACGAGTTTGAGTAATAGGACTTAGTTCATATGAAAGAAAGAGATAGTTGCGTAGTATGGGATTTTTGTTCGAAGTGGGAACTCGGTATTTTTCGGCTTATGATTTTGGCATTGCTAGTTAAATGTTGTAGAAGTTTTAAAAATTCGAAGTGAGTGAACAATGGAACCACCTTAGAAGGTCGTTAACCTTTAAATTACATTTTCATAAGGGAAGCCGGTTGGAATCGTGTTATATGGACCCTTCGCCACTGCTGTTTATAATCGTTTCCTGAAGTAAGAATTTGTCAAAACCTACTTTAAAGCCGTATTTTGTTTGGTTCACAGTAGGGGCGTAACTACCGCCATATCTGCCGTATTAATTAATACGGAGCCCCCGTGCTAAAGGGGCTCCGACATAGGCAAAAATTCGCAACATGTTATCCACAACCGTCCCAACTAAGTATTTGTAAAAAAACACCATTTTTCTTTGATACGGTGTCCCTGTGGAGCTAGCTACGGCAATGGTTCACAGTCAATTTTTTTATGGGAAATCATCAAATAACTCCTCTCGCTCTGGGTTGAGTGAGAGAGAGTATCAGACCTTTGCGTGCCTGGGCCACAGTAACTCTTTCGAACAAAATTCTGCAGCCCATGTTTGTAATCTGAAGTACAGTTTGACTTACATCTACGCGACTGTAAAATGGTTGACGTAGAAGTCAAGAGGATCCGAAATTAAGTGTTAAAAAGTTAAAAGTTAAATACACTAGGTAAAAGTTTATACAGAAATATCCAAAATAAGTGTTTTGCATGGCAAATTGAATGACCTAATAGATCAAATCGTAACTATAGATTGTAAGGTCCCGGTGGAAGTGTACACTCAATTCTCTTGTGTTCTCTTTTTTTCGAACAAATTACAATATAATTTATACAGAAGTATCCAAATAAAGCATGGCAATTTTAATGACCTAATAGATCAAATCGTAACTGTAAATGGTAAGGTCCTGGTGGAAGTGTGGAGACCTCTCGCATCGGGCACTGGTTCAGGTCATGGTCGTGCACAAGGGCAATTGGTAGGCGGCCGCCTTCTTCTGCGAAACAGTAATGCTAACGAAGGAGATGGACGCATACATGAGGAAATTAAAATCCTCATGCTCCACCGTACCACGTTGTATTTGTATTTGTATTTCGGGCTGGTGTCCGCAACTCCACGTTGCGCGCGTATTTTGCGTACGGGCGGGAAAAATATGTCATTCGATCCACCCCAGCTCCTCAAGGAAGGCCAGCAGTGCCTTAGTGTTACTAACCAGTTCGCGGAGGTTACCTGGGTTGTCGAAGTATTTATTCCTGTATCCAGCGACCACAGGGCAGCTTAGATGCAGATGTGCTGCTGTCTCGTCCTCCTCCATGCAGGCTCTGCACAGTGGGCTGTCTGTAACTCCTATGACAGAGAGGTGCTTATTAAAGGTCCCGTGACCAGTTGTAACAGCCATCACTTTCCGTAACTGAGGTTTAGTCAGTCTTAGGACCTGTTTCGTAAAGCGGCCGTCAATGGAGAGTAGTGCCCCCTTGGCCTGCCTGCACTCACTGTGATCCACCCATATTTTGTGGTATAGGTCTCTAGTTCGTTTCCTTAGCAGATTGCGGAGATATCCGAAGGGGAGCGGCACAATGGGCTCAGGCCCTATGGCTGCCATACTCGATCCCCTCCTGGCGAGTTCATCCGCTGCATCATTGCCTCGGGAATCGCTGTGTCCCTTAATCCATTGAATGGTTACTTGATTGTGTTTACCCACCTGGTTGAGGCGTTGGTGACACTCGTACATCAGCCCATAGTTAACTGTGTGGCTGTTTAGCGCTTGCAGTACAGCCATGCTGTCCGAGAGTATACGTATCGAGTGGTCCTTAACTTTCCTGGTAGCAACGGCTAAGGCTGCCAGGGAAATGCCCAAGCACTCAGCCTGGAACACCGTGTTATGAACCCCCAAAGGTGTGGCTATGTGGATGTTGAGATCCTCCGAGAAGACTCCAGCACCCGTGCCATTACCTGTTTTGGATCCGTTAGTGAAGATCCGCAGCTCTGCAGGGCACAGCCCTTCGCAGCGGTGATCCTCATACGATTGGATTTTGTATTTTTTATCGAATATAAATTGCTTAGGTATCCGGTCATTAATAGCTTTCGTTATGGCAAGCTCATTGTTGAGTTCCCCAAGCAGAGCGGTGTGTTGTGTTTCTCTCTTATCTTACCCCAGAGATCCAGTGTTTTAAGACGTACTGCCGCCATCGTTGCTTCCTGTTGTATAAACAGATGGAGTGGGGGAAGTCCCATCATAGCTTCGAGCGCTGCAGTCGGAGTGGTATTCATGCAGCCCGTATTAGACATACAAGCCAGCCTTTGCATGTGTTGTAGTTTGTTTACGGCTGTGGCTAACTTGGTGCGAGGCCACCACACTACAGCGCCGTATGTAATCATGGGCCGAACTACTGCGGTATACAACCAGAGTATGATTTTCGGGGGTAGGCCCCACTTTTTACCTATCATTTTGCCAAAAGGTGATGCAAGGCCTGTTTAATTTATTGCCTAGATGAGTGCTCCAGTTTAACTTACTGTCTAGGATAATCCCCAAATATTTGACCTCGTTCGACAACTGGAGTTCTGTATTGAACAGTTTAGGCAGGTTGAAGCGACCTAGTACTCGTTTCTGCGTGAACATGACTAATTCAGTTTTAGAAGGGTTCACTGAGAGATCATATTCTTTGCACCACCGTTCCACGATGCGCAGTGCTTGTTGCATAAGGTTACAGATCGTTCCAGTCACCTTCCCATGTACAAGGATTGCGAGGTCATCAGCATACCCTATGGTGTAGTAGCGATTCGCGTTGAGTATTGAGATTCCACAGTAGCGGGGAGAGTACCCCACCTTGCGGGCAGCCTCTAGCTATCAAAGCCAACTGTTGCTCTTCTTCAAGGCGAACTACTCGTTTGCTTAGCTTGTTGGAATCCAGTCGATTAATACCTGTTCTACCCCGTGCTTGGAGAGGGCGGTGTTTGTGCTGGAGAAGTTTGTTTGGTCGAAGTCTCCTTCCTCTCGTCTATAAAAGTGCCCAAGCAGGTACCTTTATGGTGAATCGCTTCCTCTATCTGGCTTACCACCAGATGAAGAGCAGATTTTGTCGACTTACCTGAGCTGTATGCATGTTGGTTACCATGTAGAGGTACTGTTTTTAAAGCGCCATCTCGTAGTTCCCTCTCACATAACCTTTCCATCGTCTTTAATAGGAAGGAGGTGAGACTTATAGGTCGATAGGATTATCACTTGTATAGTCACTCTTGCCTGGTTTAGGACTGAATATTACTTTCACTTCCCTCCATCCTTTGGGAACGTGTCTAAAAGCCAGGCACTCCCTCATTATGGACACCAATTTTGTTGCCAGCGGTATCCCACCCCACTGTAGTAGTGCTGGAAACACACCGTCAGGACCTGGTGCCTTAAAAGGATGGAAGCTTTGGATGGCCCATTGGAGTTTTTCCAACGTAATCATCCTGTGTGCATAGAGCCAATCATCGTCTGATGGTGTTTGGGTCACATCTGACCATTCTGTTACCTGTGTGAAAACGCAGTCGGGGAAGTGAGCCTCAACTAGGATGCGTCTTGCTTCTTCAGGTGACGTGGTGAGTGTGTTGTCAGGTTTACGGAGCATGGTAGGCCCAGGAGTATCCTGTTTCGCCAACACTTTCCTTACCCTGTTTGCTTGTTGGCAGGATTCGATGCTACCACAGAATTTCCGCCAACCTGTGGCTCCGCTCCAGAATTTAAGTTAGATGGCCTGATACTATCCATAGTTTTACAAAATAGACTTCATCTCTCTGGCTCCCACCGTCCATGGAGCCCGCACCTGGGAACGTCGCACTACTTCAAAGAGTACGACGTTAGGACTACCAGAGAGACATAGGTGCGCAAGGCTGGTTTACAGTGCGACATCGGGTGCTCGATCGGTCTGGCGTCTGAGGCCGAAAGGCCTGCCCCCAACGAACTGATCAACCCTCACTTACACCGTCAGCATGACCTTTACCTACCGCTTCAGCCGCCCGAGGACGACCTCAGCGGACTCCACGCACCTCGCCTGTGGCCCTCTGATGGGACACAATAGCCATTTCCTTACCCTTGGCTAGAAAGTAGGGCCACCGTTTCGCTTGAAATCCAGACCAAAGGGGGCGTGTTAACTTTCAGCTCAAGCCCCCAGGATTCCTTCATTCCCGCTTATGGCGCAAATGATTTCTCCTACTCGCCATTAGCTGGTTTTAGTGACGGACGAGCCCGCATCCACCCCGTCACAAGAGGGCTGCGGTAACGAGGGGAGTTTGGATGTTGACAGGAAGTGGGAGTAGGTGGGATGTGAAGGTGAAACTTGGGACAGGAGGGTCATAGGTGGGATACAGGTAGGATGCAGGTTACGTGGAAGTTGGGATGAAATCAAGTAGATAACCCCCACTCTATGGGTCGCCCGGCGGATTCAGTTACGTCTATTTCTGATGAAATTAGACTAAAAACGGGGTGGCAACCTCGTGAAGGTAGATCCGCCGGACTTGCCTTGAGGATCTACACGACTGTAGCGCTCCCCCTCATGACCCCGCCACCCTGCCATCTCTGAATAAGATGGCAAGGTAGGCCTGCATCTATACTACCAAGCCAAGCAAAAGCAAAGCGTGTCTTTGTCTTTGCACAGCAAGAAATGATTCACGCGTTCCTTTAAAGAGATGCCAGCAAACAGGGCCGATGCCTGCTGGAGCCGCGGGATTTTCTGATAAGGAATAAATATTATAGCATAATAATAATAAATTTATTTATTTGCACATTTAACACACACAGTAATACATACATGATTATACAAACACATGATTATACATAATTGTACAAACACTGAACACTTAAAAAAGAACTTTTGATTCCTAAACTAAGTATGGCAAATACTTGTATCTCAGGAGCCAGTTCCAGAATATATGGTTTCCCACCACAAAAAAGGGAGTATGGCCCTCGCTTGACGGTAGTTACTACCAAGACAACACAGGTTAAAACTAATTTAACAAATATCTTTGGTTAGACCAGCTATGAAAAAGGAAAAAAAAATTAATAGGTACTGAAATTAATAAACTAAGTACATGAATAAAGGTACCCAAACAATTGCTTTTTTTTTAAATAGTTAACGTTTTTGGTAGAGTATAGAATAGAATAGCATTTATTTGACGCAGGCTATACAATAGACAAGGACACATAATAACAAAAATACAATACAGTTGCTCTGAGTGTGCCCAAAACCGAAAGGTTGCCAGCTCAGCAATTCCTGAGCTTCAGACACCCAGCGTTGGTTATCAGCTGGCAGTCTTGTTAGCCCTGTTGATTCTAGTTTGTTCAGAATCGAGAGTCGATGGACCTCATGTCATCATCATTATCATTATTTCAGCCAAAAGACGTCCACTGTTGGACATAGGCCTCCCCCAAGCGTCGCCACAATGGCCGGTCCTATGCGTCTCGCATCCATCGGACTCCAGCGACCCTGACCAGGTCATCGATCCACCTTGTGGGAGGCCTTCCAACGCTGCGTCTTCCGGTACGCGGCCGCCACTCCAGGACCTTTCGGCCCCAACGGCCATCTGTTCTGCGTGCAATGTGCCCAGCCCATTGCCACTTAAGTTTGGCAATTCTACGTGCTATGTCGGCAACCCTGGTTCTCTTGCGGATATCTTCATTTCTGATTCGATCACGCAAGGAAACTCCGAGCATAGCCCTTTTCATCACTGGCAACACGCACTGGTCATAGATTTTCGTCTTGAGACACTGTGGTATGTTGGACGAGAAGATATCGCGCAGCTTCCCGAACGCCGCCCAGCCGAGTCGGATTCGACGATTGACCTCTTTCTCGAAGTTAGACCTACCCGACTAGACCGTCTGTCCCAGGTAAACGTAGTCGTCCACAACTTCGAGTGTAGAGTCTCCGATCTTGAAAGGAGTGGGCGCTACATGGATGTTCACCATGATTTTGGTTTTGTTCATGTTCATTTTAAGTCCCACTCTTTCGGAAGCTCTACTGAGGTCACCGAGCATTGTACTGGGCTCCTCCGTAGTCTCAGCCATGACTACTATATTGTCGGCAAACCGAAGGTGAGTGATGTACTCGCCATTGACATTAATGCCTAGCCCTCTCCATTCCAGAACCTTGAAGACATCCTCCATTGCGGCCGTGAACAGTTTTGGAGAAATGACGTCTCCCTGCCTCACACCTCGTTGCAAGAGGATAGGTTTCGAGGCAGACCTCGAAATCTACCCTCTAAACGCCACCATGTCAGTCCGACTTCAGGACCAGAGTCCTGAAGTCGGACTGACATGTTGGCGTTTTTGTACAAACACTTCAGCACCTCGATGTACCGATAGTCAATCTGGCACCGTTGGAGAGACTGCAGTACAGCCCAGGTCTCGATCGAATCAAAGGCTTTTTTGTAATCCACAAACGCTAAGCAGAGAGGCTGATTATACTCCTCAGTCTTCTGTAAAACCTGCCGCAGCGTATGTATGTGGTCCACGGTACTAAAGCCTTTTCGGTATCCAGCTTGTTCGGGAGGCTGGAAGTCATCGAACCTGCGCGCGAGACGATTCGTGATGACTCTGGGAAACAGCTTATAGACATGGCTCAGAAGTGAGATGGGCCTGTAATTCTTAAGCAGAGCGTTGTCGCCCTTCTTAAAGAAGAGTACCACCACACCTCTGCTCCATGCCTGTGGCGTTTTTCCTTCGAGTATGACGGAATTGAATAGCTTCTGAAGGGCCTTAAGGACCGGTTTTCCACCCGCCTTCAGGAGTTCGGCCGTGATTCAGTCTTCACCCGACGCCTTTTTGTTTTTAAGCTACTTCAGAGCCATCCTAATCTCGTACAGGCTGACGTCCGGGATATCTTCGGTATAGTGTCGAGTCAATCTAGCTCTTGGGTCATTTGCTAGATTTGCTGCGGGTTTAGTGATAGACGTGTATAACTGTTCATAAAAGGCCTCGATCTCTCTTAGAAGCTCCGATTTGGCGGATATGACTCTGCCATCGTCGGTCTTCAGTTTCGCGAGCTGGCTTTGTCCAATAGACAAATCTCGTGCAAATACTTTAGAGCCCTTATTCCGCTCAATCGCATTCTTAATCCTTGCGGTATTAAAGCAGCGAAGGTCGCGTTTCAGAGACTTAGAGATCTGTCTATTGAGCTGCCGGTACATGCACGCATCGTCTGAAGACTGCAGAGTCATCTCACGCCTCTTCCTCATGAGCTTAACGGTCAGATCAGAGAGCCTTTTGTTCTTATTCGTCCGGTGAGTCTTGAAAAATTTAGACCCAACCGAATGGACAGTTTCCACGAACCCATCATTGCATTCGTCCACGGAGTTCCCTAGGCACTCGAAACGATTGTGGAGTTCAAGCTGAAAGCTCTCGGAGTTTTGGATCTGGATCTGTGCTGGACGGAGCGTAGACTTCACCAATCGAGACCTTTCAAGCTTGATATTGATATTCAATGTGCCTCTCACGATGCGGATCACTTCCAGTTTTCACCACATTGATCACAGAGACATCATTGAATATTTGTTTTTTCGTCGACAGGATGAATAATCAATCTCATTTCTAGTTGCACCGTCAGGACTTTGCTAGGTCCACTTCCTATGCTCACGCTTTCTGAAGAAGGAGTTAATCATATAGAGGCCCTCCTTCTTCATAAAACTAGCTAGTAGGTGTCCCCGTTGGTTCCGACGTCCAAATCCAAATCGCCCCACTCGCAGCTCGTCACCGTCTCGTTTTCCCAGTTTCGCATTAAAGTCCCCCATGACCACGGTGAAGTGAGTCTTATAACCATGCATGGCTCTGGATATATCCTCATACATGGTCTCTACTTCGTCGTCCGGGTGTGTCGAGGTCGGGGCATAAACCTGTATGACCTTAAGCGAATATCTTGATGATATTCTGAGTATAAGGTAAGCCACCCTGGTCGACACACTCTCGATCCTCACCACATTGTTCACAAGGGACCTGTGGACGAAAAACCCGACACTACCCTGGGACTGCTGGTCACCCTCCCGGAAATAGAGCAGGTTACCGGATTCAGGAATAATCGTGTCCTCCCCCTGTCTTCGGACTTCAGATAATCCTACAATACTCCATCGTAACCCGCTCAATTCTTCCTCCAGTTCGGCGATCTTCTCGTCAGTCCTCAGTGTACGCGTGTTGAATGTTGCCAGGTCCAGTCGGTTATTTTTTAAGGGGTAGCCGGATCCCGTCCGGTGATTCTTAGCACCCCTTGCCTCGCCATTGCCTTGACCGCTACCGGAGTCAAGGGTAGACGGGCTGCCGGGCACTAGGGGCCATCTTTTATTGGTGTAGTTCATTTTGGTGGGGGGGTTCGCCATAATCGCCACGCTTGGCAGGCGGGTTGGCGATCGCAGTGTGGTTGTTAAAATCCACAGAGAATGCTGCTGCCCATTCCCTGGTATGTCCCTTAGTCGCCTCTTACGACACCCACGGGAACAGATGGGATGGTGTCATTCTTTACGTCCGAGCACCATACGGATCACCGGACCTCATGTATCAATCAAGTTATATATTTAATCAAAACGTTCTATATTTTAATGAAATGTATTATCGTGTGTATAATTGGTTCAATCGTTACAGATTTCAACAAAACATCGTCTCTACGTTATGGACACCACAGAGTCCATAAGTGCTTTGACTTTGAAAAAACATACATTTGTATAAGAACCTGCCTGGACCAAGGTTTTGACATTGCTTCTTCTGATGTCGAATGCACATGTACTTGTTTTAAAGACAAAGTAAAATCAAAGTATTACGTCCATGATAAAAATTGGATTGTACCGGCTACAGTCAGACCAGTTCAGGCTGGAAAAAAAAAATTAAGCAAGCAGAAGATCAAGAAAGAAGTGTTTGTGATGGTGACCCCAATATCTGATTTATCACAAAAAGATGAACCCGCAAACGACTTAGCTATTGAAAAGAAAGATAACGACACAGCATTAAATGTTACACTTGACGAGGATGACATCAGAATAAAGTCTGGTAAAGACGAGAAAGAAATTGAAGATGAAGGAATTCCAAAGGGGACAGTAAAATTAGCAGCAGCGATAGAAGAGTCCGGGATAGGAGCAAACGATACAGGAAACGTCGGAAAAGCAAATGACACAAATGATGAATCCGTGACCGAAAATCCCGAGACCAACGCAGAAACAGAGGATGAGGAAAAGGAACCGCAAGCAGAAGAGAAATCGGAAAAATAATAGGAACAGGAAACAGAGGAGTAAATGAGCTTTCAATTAAAAATATCTATGCACAGAATACATAGCTAAATTACATACCGAAACTGTAACAAGCAAAAACCAATAAAAAAATGAACGTCTAGATGTGTTTTTGTATAAAAAATTACCCGACCATTTTTTACGCTTGTTTTTTTTTTGGTAAACGTGATTCTTATATTTATAGTAAGCTACAAATATAAACATCTAATCTAACAAATTAAGTTTATTATATCATATAAACAATTGTTAAATTAAAAATTATCAATTTACAAATAAACAAATTAAATAAAATGTCAAACGTCCATGAATTACCCACCCCTGATCGTACCTGGTGCAAAAGTTCCCATAACACTCGCCGCATTACCTCGCTGAATAGCGATAGCCAACCTTTGCACCAAGAACAACCTAGACTGGGAGTCACCCGTTGCCTCTTTGAGCCTACGGCTCAAATCCCTTATAAAACACTTTGCCTCCGTACTCCAACTGCCAAGAGTTTCTACAGCTACCGGCACAAAATGGCAAAGGCGCTCTAAGGAAGCATACTTAAGCCTTTTTTTTAGAGCAGGCGTCTTCAGCAGCGGCAGAGGCAGTGTGCATAGTGCGACTCAGGTGACTGGCGGCGACAGTGCTGACGCAAGTTGCGTCCCAGATCAAGCACTTCCCGTTTTGCCTTGGCACCAGAGTTAGCCCATCCGGCCTCTTACCATCAGATCTGCTAAGACCTGAAGGCTTAAGCATGCAGGAAATGTTTGCCGATATAAGGCCTCTACGGACTATGTCGTTCAGTGCATGTTGACGCGGAAACCTTCCTGTGCAGCGCTGACAACTCAATGCGTGATGGCCTCCACCATGGAACCGCAGGTGCATGTGTGAAGTTCGCACAACTTACAGCCCAGGCGGAGAGCCACTGCCACACGCAAAGAGGCATCGTCAAGTAGAGTGCCCATGTGAGGTGAAGGAATCGCCTGTAACCACGCCCCAGACTCAGGTTGCGACACTGCTCGTAGTCTGGCCTTGTCGACTTCCACCACACCCTCTAACAATTGCTCTTGAAGCAGCTTTACTCCTATGTCATCCCACGCCCGATGAACATGATCTGATTCCGGGATTACTGCCCCCGAGTTGAGGGTCAAACAAGCTGACACAGCATCTGTCACAAAGGGCATGCTTCCCCGTCACCATTAGTAGCGATTAATACAGTGACTAGGTTGGCAACCCCATGCGTAGATGCCAAGAAAACCGGCAGACCCACATCCCGTGCGCACTGCACCCCGAGACCACCACATCAGATGGGCAGAGCCGCCTGTCTCCACTGGGGCACATCTAGGGAGACATTAAGTACAGACTCCACCACCAATTGCAAGGCGTTGTCAAATGAGGAAACTTCCTCCAGACAGAGCCAAGTAGGGGTGGTCCGCAACAGATATGTGATTTAAGCTACTATTTTTTGAATCGGAATTTTTTCTTTTCATATAACCACCAGGAGGGTTGTCTTTTGTTTTAATATTCTTATTGAAATATGTACCTATTTTTGTTATAGACCAGCGCTAATAGCTTTGAAAATGGTAAAAAAATGAAAGAAAATAGTAGTAGGATGAAACCATTGGAAAAGAAAGAGAATATAACACAAATTAAAGGAAAATTAAATTACGGGCGATTTGAGGTCGGGACGTAGATGGGAGTGCGGTTTTTAAGGTAAAAATGGTTTATCTCGATTACCGGCAAAACTACAGGGTCCTATGGAAAAAAGATAAATGGCAAAGTTGTAGGTAATATAAAGATTTTTGTATTTACACTTTTCTCACATAAAACCCAAAATCTATGTGAAAAATTCAAATAACAAAGATTTTGGATATTATTTATTTTCAAGATTCAAAATTCAAAGCATTTTGTTTCAAATAAACCATTTACAGGCACTTTTGAAAAGTCAAGAAGTCGGTCTGTAAGAAAAAATGATGCTAATTGCACATTCCAAAGCGTAGATCTCTATGGAGAAGAATGTGCAAGAAACTCCATAGACACTCTTTTCTGGACAGTCTCAACTGACAGCGCCCGTTCACGATCATGACGCGTATATCAGCACCACTCAGCTCAACCATTTTGAAGGGAATCGAATGATCCAATACACGCGCCACCATCAGTGAGACATTTTAGTGAGCATGACAAACTCTAAACTGCCATGCTCATTTACGTAAAACAAGTCCATGACCTTAAACTATAAATTGCCCATGGTACTCACATTTACAAAATTTGTTAAAGAAATAAATGCTTCTACATTATACAATACTATAAAAATATCAAATTTAAAAAAAAAAGTAGTATTGTTCAAACTAATCAATTTGTACGCCCTAGTG
Organism: Leucania comma; assembly: GCA_958295575.1. Lineage (NCBI taxonomy): Eukaryota > Metazoa > Arthropoda > Insecta > Lepidoptera > Noctuidae > Leucania > Leucania comma. Next base: position 15,334,452 of record OY282468.1, read on the forward strand.
GTAGTGGAGCTGGACCAGCATTGAACCAAGCATTCTTATCTTGAATATAATCCTCCAACTTATAATATGCTTGTCTATATAGTATGCGTTTAACGTAAGAATCAAATTTGGTTTCATTGAGTTCTAATATGTGGGGAGGTATTTTATTATAACATTATAAACAGTACCCCATGAAAGAAGAGGCCACTTTAGCCAGTCTGAAACCTGGGTGAACTAATTGGTCTCTAAGTCTTGTAACATAATTATGTCTTTCGCCTCTTTTGCTAAAAAGATGAAAATTTTTTCTAACGTACATGATGTTTTCATAGATATATTGACAAGGGCACCGTCATGATGTTAATATCCTTAAACTGTAATCCTGTTCTCTTAGAGAATCGCAACGGCGGAGATTGTAAATGGCTCTAATGGCTCTTTTCTGTAGTACAAAAATTGAGTCGATGACTGCAACCCGTCCCCATAGTAAGATACGGTACGACATGATACTATGAAAATAACTAAAATAGACTAGTCTAGCGGTACCAAAATCCGTAAATTGACGGATTTTTCTAACAGCATATGCAGCTGAACTAAGCCGTCCTGCAAGCGATGTTAAATGAGGACCCCACTGTAGCCTTGAGTCAAGCGTTATCTCCAGGAAAACTGTTTTATCGACAAATTCTAGTTTCTCATTGTTCAATACTATGTCACAATCACTAGTTTTGATATTCGGTAAGGAAAATCTTATGCATTTAGTTTTTATCCCATTGAGAACTAGAGATTATTAGCAGTGAACCAGCTTTGGACCTGCAGTAGGGCGTTATTTTCGTCGTCAAGATTTATTAGTCCTTCTATTTATCTTAAAAATCGAAGAAGTGTCGTCAGCAAATAACCCATATTAAGTTTGTTTTGCAACAAATGGGGTAAATCATTTATATAAATTAAAAATAAAAAAGGACCCAAAATTGAACCTTGAGGTACTCCCATTTTAACATCTAACCCCGACAAATTTACACCGTTTATTTGAACTAATTGCTGTCAATTATTTAAATAAGATTTTAATACGCTTAACGCGGTTCTACCTAGTCCATAATGCTCAAGTTTCAGGAGTAATGTTTCATGAACTACACCATCAAATGCCTTAGGCAGGTCGCAGAAGATGCCTATAGTATCTTGTGCCTTCTCCCACGCATCAAATATGTGTTTTAGTAAGGAGACACCAGCGTCAGTTGTACAACGTCCTATGGTGAAACCATACTGTTTATCGTGTAAGATGTTATTCGTGTTAAAATGATTAAGCATTTGATTTAACATCACCTTTTCAAATATTTTGCTAAAAACAGGCAACACGGACACTGGCCATTATTAGTGTCTTTACTGTCCCCGGATTTAAAAACTGGTATCACTTTACTATATTTCATTAGATCCGGAAAGACTCCTTGATCTATACACAAATTAAATATTAAAGCTAAATATGGCGCTGTAGTATCAATAATTGAAGTACAAATTTTAATAGACATACCCCACAAATCTTCGGTCAATTTAACTTTGATTTGTTTAAAAGCTTTTATTACTGTTGTGGCTTATACGCTTAAAGTTAAATTCAGTAGGGCAGGCTGCGACATTCTCCTGTAACAAACCGAAAGCATGCGATGGCGATGAATTTAAGGCTTCAGTAGTTTTGATTGGTATACTGGTAAAAAAAATTACAAATTCTTCTGCAACTATTTTGCTATCGCTAATAAGACCGTGTTGAGTCTCCAATGTGTAATCATTATTATTTATTTGATTCCTGTTGGTTTCATTATTTATAATTTTCCAAACCGTTTTTATTTTATTATCTGCTGTTTTAACCTTGTTGCTAATATATAAAGCCTAAGCTACCTTACAAGTATTTTTAAACATTTTTGAATAGGTAGCTAAATACTTATTAAAAGTTTCAGTGTTAATAATAGGCTTAAGGCCATACAGGTTGAAAAGTCTTTCCCTACTTATTCTGTTTCCTTTAGTCGCCCAGTCACTAAATCTAAACTTAGGGCAGATACTTTTAGTTTTCTTCTCAAAAGTCTTATTAAACTCGGTTTGAACTACTGAAAAAAAATCGTTATACAAAATATTACCATTGATCTCTGCAGGGTTCCAATCACCTAACTTGATAATTAAATTACTGTTAAATTTATTTAGTTAACCGGATGTTATTGGTCTGGATTGTATCTGTACTTGTTGTATTGGTATGTCGGATTCAAAAGTTACCATTAGGCCACTTCCTGCCGGAGGCTCTACGCAGGCATCGTTCGGTCCATGGCCCTTTACGGTGCGCCGGTGTGGGCGCCATCGCTACGGAAGCGAGTGGCGGCCCGGCTAACCGCCTGCCAGAGGGTCATGGCCATCCGGATGATCCGCGGATACCGTACGGTGTCCTGCGAAGCGGCGAGCCTCCTTGCTGGCCTACCACCGTGGGATTTGGAGGCAACAGTCCTTGCACACATGCATGACTTACGCGTGGAGATGCAACGTCGGGGCGAAACTCCGCCGCTGGCGGTCAGAGCTCCGGCGGGATCTCATGGTGAAATGGCGAGAGCGACTGTCGCAACCTCGTGCTGGGCACGCCACGATCGAGGCGGTAAGGCCCCTCTTTGAGGCGTGGCTGGAAAGGCCCCACGGCGTCGTCACCTTCCGTTTGGCGCAGGTACTGACCGAACACGGCAAGTTCGGTCCGTACCTGTACAAGATCCGTGCGGAGACGACACCCGGGTGTCGCCACTGTGCGGACCGCCCGGTGGACACGGTGGAGCACACAGTCGAGGTGTGCCCCGCTTGGGAAGAGCATCGCCGTGTCCTCGTGGGGGCGATCGGCGGCGATCTCTCGCGCCGGGGCTTGGTTCAAGCCATGCTCCGGAGCGAGGAGGAGTGGCAGGCGGTCGCCTCCTTTTGCGAAGCAGTAATGCTAGTAAAGGAGGAGGCCGACCGCATTAGGCAAAGGCGGACACGCCGCCGCCGCCGCCGGGTTTCCGATCCCAATTTCCGGCCACCGTAGGCGCGGGCTCGCGGACGGTGGGCAATGGGTAGCTCGCTGTCCGTCCGTCCGGTAACAGACCGGTCCGAGCTCAGGTCGTCTACGGCGCGCACCGTTCCCGCGCGCCTCAAGGAGTTGTCAGCAAACTGTAGGGGTCCAGCAGGGCCGAAGCCTACTGGGGCCAAAGGTTATGCGAGAGTGTCACCACGGGCCCCGGGACAAAGGCGAGGAATGGAAAGGTAGGTTTTTAGTCAGTAAAAGTCTGACACTGTTTCCCGCCCCACCCAAGGGCGGGATTCGTCATTGGATGATTATACCTACCAAAAAAAAAAAAAAAAAAAACCATTAGGCCACTATGATCAGAAGGCTGGGCACGCCACGATTGAGGCGGTAAGGCCCCTCTTTGAGGCGTGGCTGGAAAGGCCTCACGGCGTCATAACCTTCCGCATGGCGCAGGTACTAACCGAACATGGCAAGTTCGGGCCGTACCTGTACAAGATCCGTGCGGAGGTGACGCCCGGGTGTCGTCACTGTGCGGAACGCCCGGTGGACACGGTGGAGCACACGGTAGAGGTGTGCCCCGCTTGGGAAGAGCATCGCCGTGTCCTCGTGGGGGCAATCGGAGGCGATCTCTCGCGCCGGGGCTTGGTTCAAGCCATGCTCCGGAGCGAGGAGGAGTGGCAGGCGGTCGCCTCCTTCTGCGAAGCAGTAATGCTAGCAAAGGAGGAGGCTGACCGTATCAGGCAACGGCGCTCACGCCGCAGCCGCCGCCGTAACTCCGATCCAAATTTCCGGCCACCGTAGACGCGGGCTTGCGGACGGCGGGCAATGGGTAGCTCGCTGTCCGTTTGTCCGGTAACAGACCGGACCGAGCCCAAGTCGTTTACGGCGCGCACTGTTCCCGTGCGCCTCAAGGAGTTGTCAGCAAACCGTAGGGGCCCAGTAGGGTCGAGGCCTAGTCTGGGGCTCTGGGAAGGTATGAAAATGCATACCAGGGCCCTGGAACCAAGGCAGGGAAGGAACAGGGTAGGATTTTAGTCAGTAAAAGTCTGACACTATTTCCCGCTCCGCCCAAGGGCGGGATTTGTCATTGGATGATTTTACCTACCGTAAAAAAAAAAAAAAAAAAACTATGATCAGAAGGCAGATAATTTACAATGGCTTTTTCTAGATAGTTGCAGCAACAAAAAACATTATCAATACATGTAGCAGTAGTTGTGGTAGTTCGAGTTGGTTCTATGAACACATTTAATAAATTAAATGATTTGAAGAGATTTAGTAATCTACTGCTATCTGAATTATTTTCTAAAATATTGACATTAAAGTCTCCACAGACAATTACTAGTTTTAACCAGGTGAAAGTTTTGCCATAACATCTTCCATGACTGACTCAAAAACAGAGTAGTTTTGATAATTAGGAGGCCGGTAAATGCACACTATGACATGCCTATCCAGCTCAACATAAGACAGTTCAATGGTACGGTTAATGGACAGTGCAACTATGTCTTTACGGGTTTTTAATACATTTTTTAATTAGTATGAGTGAACCCCCACGTAACATTGATTTTCTGTTAAGACAACTGCCCACATTATAATTATCATTATAATTAACATTTCAAAATCCTTTAACCAATGTTCAGTAATACGAATAATGTCAAACATTGTTTTTTATAAAAATAATTCTATTTCCAATTGTTTATTGTTGCCTGAGAAATGTTAATAACGTAACCACGACTTTCAAGGGTTACAGTGAGACTCGCACATAATATATCTACCCTTACATCACCTGTTAAAAAAAGCCTATAACTTTCCTGCTCAAACTTTCTGTTGTAAGACTTTATTTATTCATTTTCTGGATCACAGTTGTTTTATTTATACACAATCAATTGATAACACAAAACTACAACCGACTTCAGGACGTAGAGCAAAAATAAACTATTTAAATGAGTCTATTTGTTACTGCTATAATTTGAATTGCTTCTTTTCCCCTTTTTCGATGTTATATTATTTTGTTATTATATTTATGTATATTAATAGTTATTGTGTACCGTACAGTGTTTTATTGGTATTATTTGATGATGGTGGGACACTGTTGTCAGTGTACAACCAGAGCTTGATTTCAGAGGAACTTACAAAAACTGCTCTTTAAAAAAAAAAAACACTCAATAACACCAAGCGATATCCAAGTGTTGCCGAAAATAATAATATATTCTGATATCTTTCATTGATTTCGTAATTGTTGATTTTGATAAGTTTGGTAATCTAATTTAAAGGCATCATTATGACTTTCCAATGATCAACCACTAACACTCCTTCAAAAGAAATGGTATAGAATAATAATAATAATATAATATTTCCACAACTATCACACAACACCGTCTAGTCCCAAGCTAAGCAGAGCTTGTGTTATAGGTACCAGACAGCTGACAAACATACCTACTACTACTCAATTTTTGTTTTGTAATTTCAGATAGGTTGCAGTGTTTTACGATCCATACAAAAACAGGATATATTCCGAATGGGTTAGTTTTTTTTTTTTAATTATGTGGAATAGCAGACAATTTAACATAATTTAAGCTAAATATTTGCGAGGGGCCGAAGCCAACTCTCGAGAACCCAGGTACTCGTTTGACGTTTTTTTTTATGATTTGAGACATCCCACAATTATCTTAATGTGCATTATGTAAGTACACTCGAGGACTATCCTCGGTTGGTGCAGGACTTCGATCACGTACTAATTTAACGGAAACGGCAGAAGGGTTATAAGAAACTTGCGTAGCTTTTCATTGGGTGCCTTTAAGGTACAGTCCTGTTATCACCTGGTACTCTTTTAAATTTGAAGCGATCATGTGACTGAGAACTCTACAAGAAATGAATACATAATATATGTCGGGGAAAACAATTACGCAAAAATACGTCAAAACAAATGTCTGTTTGAATGAATTAGTTGTGTTTGAAATTGATAGGAAAAAACAAATTATAATTTTTAAGAGCAGCAAAATTTATGACCAGCCTCGGTACCTATATCTTTCTTTTTAATAATTCGATTAAAAAGTTTAGGTATTGTTAATGTGTAATCAAATCAAGAATGAAGATGTCCGCAACAGAACCAAAGTTCCCGCCATCGACAGTCCGAAGAATCGCCAAATTTAAGTGGCAGTTGGCATTTTGCTCGCAGAACAGATGTTTAATGACGCCGAAAGGTTCCGGAGTACCTAATACATTTATCCCATTAATAAACGCTAGACGCAGTACCTGCATATTGTTAACAAACCTTAGATCGCTTTTTACAAACATACAGTCCATTAAAACATCAAGCTTATTTGCGCAACCATTACTTTTTGGTCCTTCGTGCCGGGAGGCGCAGCGTTGGTCTCTTAGATGGTAGACCAATATCTGCTGAGGGTAGCGGAAATTCGATAGATGCGAACCGCACAAGCCCCGGACGTTGTGGCGATACTTGGGGAGGCATATGTCTTTCGGCTGAAATGATGATGAAAGTTTGGGTAAGGAAGTGAATAACTACATGTCTACATGTTTAGATGTTTTAGTATTTAAACGCGTTGCACGTCTCAACTTTTCACTTTTACGTACCTATCTAGTAAAAATTAAAAGATTTAACAATTCTTTTTTATGAAGGTAACGTTTTAACAAACATTTTAGTTCGGTGTTAGTACAATAACGAGGGTGGGTTGCGAACTTTTTATGGAATACCCGAGAGGCAATGCGTGTGTGTGACGGCTATGACGTATCACTAAGATTTTTTTTACTAATATACATATTTTTGCTTTTATGTCGATATATCAATTTCTTTTATACGGATTGACACCTTCACAAAAATATTCACCGGCACTTTTGGGACCAGGGTAAAATTGTTACTAAAAATATTATGCCGTATTATATAAAGTTTTGAGATCAACCTTTAGAGAAAATTTGTATTACGACATTTAACTTTTCAACAGAATATGATTATTATTTTCGGCAACACTTGGATATTGCTTGGTGTTATTGTGTGTTGTTTTTCTAAATACCTAACCTTTTTAAAAGAGAAGTTTTTGTAAGTTTCTCTGAAATCAGACTCTGGATGTACACTGACAAAAGTGTCTCACCATTATCAACCGGGCCTTGGTACAGGCCATGCTCCGGAGGGAGGTGGAGTGGCAGACGGTCGCCTCCTTCTGCGAAGCAGTAACGCTAGCAAAAGAGGAGGCCGACCGTATCAGGCAACGGCGCACACGCAGCCGCCGCCGCCGGTATTCCGATCCCGATTTCCGGCCACCGTAGACGCGGGCTCGCGGACGGCGGGCAATGGGTAGCTCGCTGTCCGTCCGCCCGGTAACAGACCGGTCCGTCAGCAATTCAAATTATAGCAGTAACAAATAGACTCATTTATATAGTTTTTTTTTTGCTCTACGTCCTGAAGTCGGTTGTAGTTTTGTGTTATCAATTGATTGTGTATAAATAAAAAACTGTGATCCAGAAAATGAATAAATAAAGTCTTACAACAGAAAGTTTGAGCAGGAAAGTTATAGGCTTTTTTTAACAGGTGATGTAAGGGTAGATATATTATGTGCGAGTCTTACTGTAACCCTTGAAAGTCGTTATTAACATTTCTCAGGCCACAAACTATGAACAGAATATAAATCTTTTTATTGTATATCGTTAAAAATTAATAGGGTGTATCAATGGGCTTTTTTTTTTTGGTAGGTACAATCATCCAATGACAAATCTCGCCCTTGGGTGGGGCGGGAAATAGTGTCAGACTCTTACTGACTAAAAACCTACCCTGTTCCTTCCCTGCCTTGGTTCCAGGGCCCTGGTATGCATTTTCATACCTTCCCAGAGCCCCAGACTAGGCCTCGACCCTACTGGGCCCCTACGGTTTGCTGACAACTCCTTGAGGCGCACGGGAACAGTGCGCGCCGTAAACGACTTGGGCTCGGTCCGGTCTGTTACCGGACAAACGGACAGCGAGCTACCCATTGCCCGCCGTCCGCAAGCCCACGCCTACGGTGGCCGGAAATTTGGATCGGAATTACGGCGGCGGCTGCGGTGTGAGCGCCGTTGCCTGATACGGTCAACCTCCTCCTTTGATAGCATTACTGCTTCGCAGAAGGAGGCGACCGCCTGCCACTCCTCCTCGCTCCGGAGCATGGCCTGAACCAAGCCCCGGCGCGAGAGATCATTGCTACCGATCGCCCTCACGAGGACACGGCGAGTGTATCAATGGGTGGCCTGAGCGTTAAAGGCTATATTAGAATATACGGAGTATCAATAGTAGTGTTGTCAGGTTCAGTAAATAAAAATTCAAAATGAAAATAATTGGGATTTTGATATTCAAATTGGAACAGCTGCAATGATTGCCCCTAAAAGCGAAGCAGCAAAACTAAATGATACCACAACACTTCTGAAAGGCTAAGATTTCTTATAAACATTCATACAGAAATAAGAGAATTGCAAGCATAAAAGTATTTAGGAGTACGGACGTCGTCTTACTTGTACTTATAAGACGTAGTTATAAAACGATGTCGGCGGCTTTGTCTAACGGCGATAACGTTTTACCCGCCTAAATTAGCAATCTGACAGATCAAGAAGGTTAGTGAAAAATCAGGACCTTTGGCGTCCCGATCAAGTGTTAACCGGGCCGTGTCACCAGACCTCTGAATAACTGGCTTCCCACGCAAATCGGGACACCCGGCAACAATATTTGAATAATGTTGCATTTATTAGCTCACAGTAGAACAAAAGTATTTCTAAGAATATTTTAGGTGCCGATTGAAACAAAAAGAAAAACATGTGGGTACATTCGAATAGACACCGAATGCTATCGTGAAATTATTACGTTTTATATACTTCTTATACTAATTTACTATTAAAAGGAGTGGTTTCGTATCCTTATTTGTTATGATATAATCATATAAACTCAAAAACCACTGGACCGTTTTAATAAAATATTTAACCTGTAGAATGCTACTTTAGTACTGAGTGTCGTAGGCATATATTTACTACTTTCCTGCGAGCGAAGCCGCTAGCTGAAGCCAGTATAAAATAATTGCATGTATAACCTAAACAAAGAGAAGGTTATTAACTGCGATAAGTCAGCTAAGCCGGACGAGAATACTTCGACGGAAGATTGATTTATTTGTAGTAAATCGCTTCTGGACTCTCTTTTATCTGTCTGAGCACAACTGAGGGCGAAACAAGAGAGGAAAGGCAAACAATAAATCCACCTACATAAAAATTGCAACAACTTTGTTCATAATGCCGATAGAGCCATCATCAAAAGTTGGTTCGCTTCGCACCCTCGCGCCCATTCGTGCAGAGATTACCAATAAATCCAATACGGGATAATTGGCCGACTTAATTCTGTGCTATCTTTCTACTTAGTACAGTCGTCAGAATGTGCCAGCTCAGGCCCCTTGGGAGATACCAGGAGAGAGCACAAACATCGCCTGCTTGCTGAACAAAAATAGCATCTTGTGTACTTTGATAGGAACGAGTTTCATTTGCAAATACGTAATAAACTAGAATAAACGACAAATAAAGAAATTGGTTCTGTTAATGAGGTATTTTTAGTATTCTGTTGGATTGTCCAAAGTACTTGATTTATTTGCGTCATTTTCGAACGTCATCGTTTAATTAAGATTTTTTTATATAGGTAGCTACTTTTCTTAAAGTTGGATTGACACAGGGTCAACCTAGTGTCACTTTGCCGTCAAGTGGATGATGGAATCAAGGGGTGGCAAAGATTTCATATTCGCGTCAGCTGGGGGCCCGTGGGACTGCTGTCAAGCTATAACGTGATTCAGTAGTAATGTAGTGCATACTAAAGATTGTCATACTACATATATCTATTTCTATTTGGTAAAAAACTAAATCCCCACGTCTGTCTGAATTTTCATGCGATTTTTACTATTAGACAGATTTGTGAAGAAGGTTTAGACGTATTATATAATATGTATACATATTTGATATTGGATGAAACTCATGATTTTAATACCTGTGAGAAAAGTTTCTCTAATATAATCATAGGGTGGGTTATTAAAAATATCGTATTATAAACGTGAAAATAATTCTGTATTTTTATCTTTTCCCTCGTTACGGCTGTACAGATTTGCATGAGAGTTGGCACAGGGATAGTTTATGTCTTGCTATACTTTTTTTCCAAGCAGTATGTTCCCTTGCTCTGACTTCCAAAATTCACGCGGGTGACGTCGCCGCCAAAAACTAGTGTAAGAATACACTCTTAAATTTTGATAATTTTAATCCCGTGGAGGGTTGATTCGGTACATGAAACGCTATCGATTAGTACTGATAAAAAAAAATAATGTACTTTTTTTAAACTTGAATTAATTAAGGCATGTACGAAATTAATTTCTTTAATTAAACATCAGCTGGGTGAGTTCAATGACCGGTAGTTAGTACGCAACGACCGACTACTACCTACAAGGTCATTGACTCGTTTACCTAAAGAAATTATTTTTTTACATGCGTAAATTAATTCGAATTTAAAAAAAAGTACTTTATTTTTTAATTTCATCTTTACAAATCGATAGTGTTTTACGTACCGGATCGACTCTCCACAGGATTAAAACGATGAAAACTTAACGGTGTATAGGTATCACATTTGCTCAACATTTTGTTCAAAAAGGTTGCATGAGTATCTATCAACAGCATTACATTTTTACTAGGTTTTTCCTGCGCTTTTGCTTTTTATGTTTATTCTACAGAATTCGACCACTTCCAGAATAAAATAACACCTAACTGTCTTTATAAATTAAGACTTTTAGAGATTAGGAATCTTGTACAAAGATATCATACACGAACAATCGATTTTGCCTATTTTCATTATAAGTTTCCTATTTTCATTTAATTGAAAAGTACTTGAAATAGGTAGTTCTGGGCACAGTTAGCGCAGTGGTTGCACGTTGGTTGCATGTAGCAGGTTCGATTGCCGCCTGGAAAAAAAAATGTTTTGCCTAGAACTTTTTTTTTTGCCTAGAACTAGTTATTCCAGGTGTAAGTGTTTTTACCTATGTGTTTATATTTGTTGATGATACAGTCTCATGCCAAGGTTCTTCTTCAGTTATTTTACATCTGGCTGTCTTAAATACGAACGAAAACAAAAATGACTGTGGTGAAAAGCCAGAGGCAGAGTACTTACGTATAGTTTACAACTACGCCTAATTTCTTACTCAAATGAGAATTTGTATTTAACGATTGCAACATAATATTTACTTACTTAAATTACAATAATTATAAAACCTGAACTAGTTAAAACATACTAAAAATAATCTTACATATGACTACGAAAAACACCTTCACATCGCTGTCGATTTTTTTTCATTTATGTTCAACATCGCAGTATAAGTACATCACATTTTTATTCTAAAAACCACAAAAACCTTTACTGGCTTATAAGCCAGTTCTGATAATTTGAATTTAAATTACATAGTAAGTGAATTTTACTTTTAAACATGTTAGTGAATTAGTTTAAAGTATTAGTATAAATTAATTCACTATGTGTGCTTTGCAAAAACTGCTTGGTAAATGATAATGATAAATGATATTTATTTTGCAAATAGGTTTTAAAAACACTTTTACACGTCAATATATTTTTTCGTCAGTTTAAACTAGATGAGGCCGGTATTTCCTAGCTGACTACTCTGAGAAGAAACACCGAAACCAACTCAGGGTTCACAGTCTCTTTTAGTCCATACAGTAAATTTGTAATGATCAAATCACATGAGAACTATGCAGATTTGTCTGAGATGCAGAAAGAACCATATAGATTTGAGTGGATATTATTATGTCCAGCCAGTGCAAGCATTTGTCAGTATTCGTGTAGCTCAGCTCGAGACTACTAAGGAACTCAACAACTTGACGAACAATATCAAAGACGGGACATATGTATAGGCCATAGAAAATACTCAAATTGCCAGACATACATACATTAAAATTACTGAAAAGAAAAGAAAAAAAAAAGCTATCCACATAATCCTCACATTCACAATAATAAAAGGAAAATGTCATATATTAATTAAACGAAAAAAAAAAAAAAATGTATGCTACCAAATCCCCAAATTGAAATAATAAATCGACGTTACCAAGACACAATATGTTATCCCTATTAATCAACTCGAAAATGTGTCCTCTTCTGAATGGCGACTTCCAACTTATTTTGTAAGTACCTACGTATATCTACCTGCCCGCGTAGCTATAGTATACGTATTAATCTTCTCCCCATGACGAGTTAGAATTAAAACGTCAAGCAAAGCGGGAAAATCTCGTTCCAAAAAATTAGCCAGCAAAATTCCAACAAATAATTAATCTGGAATAATCATACAAAACGATGCGAACGGGATGCTCGGCCATTATTATCATTCATTTCAAATCAGGCGTGTGGAGGGTTGGGGAGGGTTGCGGAGGGCGCGGAGGGCAGCCGCGCTCGACCTGAATAAGCATACATTTTCCATTCAGGACACGTATCATTTAACTCGCTATTAAATTCGACTTCTTCCCTCTGAATTATTATCATGTCAAAAAGGATTTGAGTAAGTAAATACGAGTTTTATAATTTCGACAGAAATACAAAACAAAAAGTAATAGCGAAATGCAAAGAAATCCATAGACTTTTTCGCCCTAAAATTTATTGTGTGGTGAGCATTCAAATTCTCAAAAGGCAGGTTCGTTATGCTAGGAGTGAAATACTTTTCATAAACGCCGTCATAACATTCATGCTTAAGACCTTTTACGGTAATTACTCGCTCCGTAAGAGCTCTTTTAGTGAATTAGAATTTTGTTATGGAACTTATACTTAGTTGTCTTCATACATCTGTGAGTATGAGGATGAGCGAGGTTTTCGTTACTAACTAAATGAAGTGCGCAGGTGATCTGTTTCGTCATATGACGCGCGCGTGTGGCACAGGGGACAGCAGAGCTCGCGGCCACCTGACACGCCGGCAGCGAGGCACCGTCACACCGTCACGTCACCCGACCTCCCCTTATTAATTTAATAACTTGAACACCGTCATTATCCGACTAATTGGAGGGGTGATGGGCTCCTTTTAACACATTACCTAAGCGTTTAACGTTACTTTTATGAACTGTGTAATTAATATTCCGTGTGTGCATGACGTGTAGTATAAGAAGTAGGGAGACACCTACTTCGACATGAGTTTGTTGTTTTTTTTTTTTATTTCGTGAAGTTAATTAATCTTTGGAGAGTTGTATTATTTGAATCAAAACAAAACCAATTTTACGTAGGTTTGTAATTATAAACATTAAACGATTTTTTTACAACCATTACCTATCTAATTAAGGATCGGTATTCTATCAAATTAAACAATAAATTAATTATTTTCCATCCTAAACGATTACTAAAACGATAAAATCGCTAGTATTTATAACAGCCATACAGACATGCAGGCAGACTGTTATCACAAAGTATTAATTAACGCCTAACGGTAAAATTTTTGTTGTTTACAAACATATCATTTTGCTGTCCTGCCAACGCTCTAGGCTAAATTTTACTTAGAAATTTAAGAGATATAATTAAGAATTTTGCAGAGCGCAATAATTTAGGGCTCGTCATTAAAATAAGAGTGATATCAGGTTTCTCGTAATTAACGCCAAGGGCGGATTGCTATTTTTGTTATCAAATATAAATGTTTAGTTACTCTGATCTGATGTTTTATTGAATCGCAGAAGGTACTCAAGTCAAAGAACACTGAGGACATAGTGTTGTAAACTTGATACATCATAATACATTAAGTGGATGGCGAAGACCTTGACGAGCGGTGTACGTTTCCCTGTACGACTCGTCGAGGCCCTACAATCGCGAGCGTGATACAAATATACACATAATTTTAATGCCGGGGGTGAAGCATTAAAAGTCAGGGATCAAATGCCTTTAATACTACGCATGAAAACTATGGAGTTGTCTATTTATACAAAAAAATATATTTTTTTTTTTTTTTTCTTTGTGAAATATTTGAACTTGATTTTATTGAATATTGCTAGTATAGTTTTATTCTTTGGTCTGAAATTCTATTAATTTTCACACAATTAGGTTTTAATACAGTGATCTATTTTGACCCGTGTTATGCAAATAAATGATTTGATTGGATTTAGTGTCTTTAAAAACACATCATCTTAGGTATCAGATCAACTGACAGTCTTTTTCGCCTATTTTAGTTTTACTGATCCGGCAAGACCGGAAATCTAAGAAGTAAGACTTCGAGATTTCAGGTTCAGTAAAAATACATAGACAGACTAAAAATCTATAAGAGGAGAAAGTGACAGGCTGACATATCAACGCACAGCCAAAACTATTTGAACTACAATCGTAAAATTTAGTCCAAGACTTTCTTTTATGACGTTGGTGAGCACTAAGAAAGGATTTTTTAAAATTCAAACAGGAAATGAAACTGTGGAATTTTTAAAAATGTCTAAAGTTTGTATGGAGCAATCTACTTACACGCAGACAAAGCCGCTGGCAAAAGCTAGCTGGTTAAACATAATTAAAATTCATACAACTATTTCACAATCTCCTGTGCGTATTTATGGCTCATGATGAGTTATTGATTGTACACGTTACACAGTATACTTATATAGCGTAACTTTGAACTAAGACAATCTTTTAGAGAATGGTCCTTATTCAAGAGTACTTTCAGTTTCCTAAAGATTACCAATGACCCCCTCAAAATGAAACAAAATTTAAATAAAAACCGTTTTAATATTCCGGTCACTTCAATACCTAATTGTGGGTTTGTAGAGTTTTAAATCGATGAACATTTGCGGTAATTGCAAATGGTGAAAGTCCGTAGAAATTTTTGGAACAGCTACAGTGGTCCTGAAACGCAAAGGTAGATTAAAGTTACTAAAAATCTGACACGCCCTCTCTAGCCTAGTATGGGAAAAGTCATTTGATGATTTGCAACCGCAAAAAAGCGGTGAAATTTGTGTGACAGTGAAACAGAAAATGTGACATATTTTTAAGTTCTCTTTATAAAGAGACAATGGACCGCCAACGACCTTGAGATAGTAAAATGGACCCGCGGTTTACACCTTCATTATTCTTGGACTTTCTTTGGAATCAATCATATCTTCTTTGAAAAAAAATCTTTAAAAATATGTCCCATGGTTTTGGCGTAATTGCCGTTTTTATATCCGTCGTTTTTCAGTAATTTTTCTTCTTTATAAAGCACGATATATTTTTTTAATTTGCCCTTTTTGTATAGTACTTGGTTGCGCCAATTTGCTATGTTCCGCGATTTTGTTTTTTGTAATTTATTTTTTTGGCCTGGCAATCCTATCCCTTCCGTTTTCCGCCCGCACGACCGCAAGAAATGATTTGACATTTGACGTTTGTGCATCGAGTGAATGTGACCGCATCGCTAACCGCGCCCGCTCGAAATTACAAGAAAATTGACTATTTTCGTGATCCAATCATTCAGAGACTCAACAATAGTGCAGTGTTAGTGCAATACAGGACCTGGCAGTGGTTAAATGTACGAAGTCGAGGTCCGCCGGCGGCGCCATGTGGAACATTCGAGGTTAAAAGGTCAGTGTTCCTTCTAATACATTTATCCCATTAATAAACGCTAGGCGCAGTATCTGCATATTGTTAACAAACCTTAGATCGCTTTTCAAACATACAGTCCATTAAACATCAAGCAAATTCGCGCAACCATTACTTTTTGGTCCATACGAGCCGGATCGTGAATCATTTTCTTGTAATTTCGCAATATAGTATTTGTTCCATAGGGAATAAACGCAACGCGCCTGTTTACCTAGATATAATAGTAGAAAACCCGCATCTAGGCATTTAGGCAACTATACGTTATTTCGCTCGTATAGTTAAAGAGTCATTGATAATTACGGTACCTACGCCGTCAACCGCACCGCATAATTATAGTTAGCTACGTAAATATCAGCGTAGATATAAATCGATCGCATTCTTTTTCTTGACAAAATTCATTCGACCATCCTACAAATTGCATGTAGGTAGACGCATTTCAAAAATACCCGTTCATTGTTGAGTGAATATTTGTAGGAAACGGATAAACCATAGATTATATAGACAGGTTATTCCGTTCGTTCGCCGTTCGCTTTGTTGTTTACAATACTACCATATTGTTATCTGATAATTATCGCTTACTTAACACTTCGATCCACAACTACCCAACTTGTTCATACAAAAGTAGACTCTAAACATCGGAATTAAGGCCTATAGTGGCGTGGATGTGAGAGGACACCGGTGTCCTCTGAGCTAGGACAGATTAATAATTCGTTAAGTGTTTGTTTGAGTGTATAGTGTGAATATATCAAGACAAGATGTCTCTTAAGGGAACCAAGGTTAGTACTGATTTAAAGGTTCAGTTAAAGCTTTTATACGCTGAAAGGGACTCACAGTTTTCACGTGTTCAATCAATTTGTGATAAATCTTTGCAAACCTCGGATCTGGCGATTAGAGATGCTTTCTTGTGTTCGTTGGAAACTTTAGATAGTTTGCGCGCGGATTTTAAATCTACAATTAATCTGTCCTAGCTCAGAGGACACCGGTGTCCTCTCACATCCACGCCACTATAGGCCTTAATTCCGATGTTTAGAGTCTACTTTTGTATGAACAAGTTGGGTAGTTGTGGATCGAAGTGTTAAGGATATAAACATTTTAGAGTTGGAGTTAAATCCTGATTACTGTGTGAGTTATCAGGCATTGTCGTCCTTTGATGACTTGTATTGTCGTATCAAACGTATTGCTAGGAGTTTAGAGACTCCCCCCCCCGCGAGTGGTTTATCCAACCCTCCTCGCGAACGCCCACGATTGCCGCCAATTCAAATACCTGAATTTGATGGTGACATTCGAAATTGGAATTTATTTATAGATAGTTTCGAAAATATAATACATAGGAACACATCGCTGACAGATCACGAGAGATTGCATTATCTCGTAGAAAAATTGACCGGTAAGGCAAAGGCTGTCTGTGCTGGAATTACGTTTAGCGCTGAAAATTACAATTTAGTTTTGAACACTTTAAAAACAAAATACGAAGATAAGCGATTAGTAGCCACCGCATATTTAGATCAATTATTCGATTTGAAAAGTTTTTCCGTTTGTAACGATCATAATTTAGAGAAGTTTTTAAATATTTTCGCATCATCTGTTCGTGCAGTAAAGAACCTAAAGGTCAATGACCTCTGTGACTTTTTGTTTTTGTATATCGGTTTAAAGAAATTAGATCCTGAAACTGTTCGTCTGTTTGAAACGACTCAGCGCGGTAAAGAAATACCTAAGTTCGAAGATTTAGAATCTTTTATTCGCGACCATATTAAGGTATTGCAGCGCACGTCGACACGTCATGAAGTCACGAATAGGACAGGTTCCGATCGCCGTATAGACGCGTCATCGAAGTCAGTCAAGACTGCACATACGCTAGTTAATACCGCCTCAACACCTGACTGTTCTCTGTGTAAGGGTAGCCATACACAGCTGTACAAGTGTTCGGGATTTCAGAGATTATCGCCTAGTGATCGTTACAAGTTTGTCCGCACTAATAATTTGTGTTTTAATTGTCTAAGTGACAAACATCTGGTTACGTCATGTAAAAGTGGTGTTAGCTGTCGTAAATGTCCAGCTAGACATCATACCTTCTTACATTTTGAGAGTAGTAAGCTGCCATCGCAGCAGCAGCCTGCGCAGACGCGCGACGCTTGTGACGCGCGGCCTGCTGCAAGTGCAAACGACGTAACATTGTGTTCGCTTTCCGCCGCTGGTACTCAAGTCACTACCGTTTTACTTGCGACCGCGCAAGTTGTCATTGTAGATGCCTTTGGCAAACCGCACACCGTTCGAGCGCTACTAGATGGCGCTTCCCAGAGTAATTTTATTACTCGGGATTGTTGTCAACGCCTTGGTTTTAGTTTTAATAATTGGTCATCCCGCTCAGAAGTGAAAGGTTTTGGAGGTTTAAAGGCAACCATTCACGGTTCCATTAAAATAATATTTAGTTCACGTTTTAATCGTAATATTTCGTTTGAAATGGATTCGCTAGTCGCAGATAAGATTACGGAACGGTTGCCCACGGTACCGGTTGACACGTCCATGCTGACGGAGTTTAAGAACTTGCAGTTAGCCGACGGAAATTACGCTTTCCCTGGAGATATCGATCTATTGATCGGTGCTTCGATTCTCCCGCATCTCCAGTTATCACGTAAAATTCAGGGTCTTCCGATGTACCCCGCTCCGCACGCACTGGAAACAGTTCTCGGGTTTGTTATAGTTGGTTCCGCACCCGCTTATTTAAATAGTTACTCGACTGTGTCGCACTGTTGCACCGTCGAGCCGCCGCTTGAGTCTACCATCCGCAAGTTCTGGGAGATTGAAGAGGTCAATGTCCCGCCTATTCTCAGCCCTGAGGATCAGGTCACTGAGGAGATTTATACCCGCACGACTACTCGTGATAAAGATGGTCGTTATGTTGTCGCGCTCCCTTTCAAGGGTGATATTTTTTCGCTCGGTGGCTCCCGTGCCTCCGCAGAAAAACGCTTGTTTGCTATTGCGCTCTCTGCCGATATTCGGCAAATGTTTCTTAGTATTGGAATCAGAGAATGTGACCGTAGATTCCAACGCTTCTTGTATAGATTTTCTCCGCAGGAACCTTTGAAGGTTTACGAATTCAATCGTCGAATTCAATCGTCACCCCATCGATGGGGCACGTTTGTCGCAAATAGGGTGGCTAAGATTCAAGCTGAATTGTCACCGGAAAATATGTTCCATGTCGCTGGAACAGAAAACCCAGCTGATTGTCTCTCACGTGGTTTGCTTCCCGCGCAAATTTTAAATCATCCGCTTTGGTTTTGTGGCCCTCCCTGGCTGCATACCACTCCTAACGAGTGGCCAAATGCTCCGTTTAACCCCGCTACTGTTTCAGAACCACCCGAGGAGAAGAAACATACGCTTGTAGTATCAGTTCCGCGTGAAGAGTCAGTTGTTTTGTTGTTGTCTAATCGAGTCTCGTCTTGGTCGAGACTATTACGCTGTGTAGTTTACGTCCTAAGATTTTTGAGATTATTACCATCGCGTGGTTCTATAATCGCAGCTGATTTGGATAGAGCTGAATCAGTTGTACTTCGAGAGTTGCAGAAATTTTATTTTTCAAAAGAATTTCGTAGTTTAGAACCACATAAACCTTGTAGTCCCGCACTTCAACATTTGAAACCATTTTTGCAAGACGGACTCATTCGTGTCGGTGGCCGTCTGCGAAATGCTAAGTTAGAGTTTGAACAAATGCATCCAGTAGTTCTACCACGCAGGGATCACGTTTTGGATTTGTTGGTGGACTATCACCATAAGGTGAATTGTCACGCTGGTCCCGATTTATTAATGTCCATTCTTCGACAGAAGTACTGGATACTTTCCGCTCGCAATTTGATACGCGCTAGAGTGCACAGATGTGTGCCCTGCTTTAAGCTCCGCCCGCGTTTCAACGCGCCGGAAATGGCCGACCATCGTTCTTGTCGTGTTGTACAGACGGTGAAACCTTTCATACATACTGGGACGGACTATGCTGGACCGTTTAAAGTCACTATTGCCCGTGGTCGTGGTATACGTTCCACAAAGGCATACATTTGCCTATTCGTTTGTATGACAACTCGTGCGGTTCACATAGAGTTAACCAGTGATTTGAGTACGCAGGGTTTTATGTCTGCATTTAAACGATTTTTATCTCGCCGTGGTCCCGTTAAGCGCTTATACTCTGACAACGGCACAAATTATGTTGGAGCGCGACGCAATATTTCGGAATTACATACATTCTTACGCTCCAAGTACTACCAAAGTGAATTCGCCCATGTCTTAGCTGAGAATCGCATTGATTGGTGTTTTAATACGCCAGCGGCTAGTCATTTTGGTGGCAATTGGGAGGCGAATATTAAAAGCCTTAAGTCGCACCTGTTTCGGGTCATAGGCGAACAGATTCTCTCGTACGAGGAGTTGAGCACCGTACTCGCTCAGGTAGAGGCGTTGATGAATACGCGTCCGTTGTGTCGGACTTTGTCTAGTGATCCATCGGAGCCACTAGCGTTGACGCCGGCTCACTTCTTGACGACGACTCCTCTTAAATATTTGCCCGCTTTAGATGTCGAGACTGACAAACTGCAGCTTCACCCGCGTCACGCTCTGCTAGATAGCTTAGTTCAGTCCTTTTGGAAGCGATGGAGGACAGATTATCTGCATACGCTGCAGTCGCGTCAAAAGTGGAACACTCCTTCAGATCCAGTCACAGTCGGTACTGTGGTGATACTGAAGACTGAGAGTGCGCCTCCTCTGCACTGGCCTCTTGGTGTAGTGGAAGAAGTTTTTCCGGGTTCGAACGGAATAACGCGAGTCGTAAAAGTTATAACCGCAACTGGATCGTACCTGCGTCCGGTTATTCGCCTCTGCCCTCTGCCTAATCAGTAGTAGTGGCATAGTTAGTTATAAGTTGTTTCGCTACCTAGTATTGATAGTTTAGATTAGTAATAGGGTTTAGTTTCGCTTTTGTTTTTTTTTCTTTTCTTTGAAGGTAACCCTTCAAACCCGGGGGGAATGGTTGCGCCAATTTGCTATGTTCCGCGATTTTGTTTTTTGTAATTTATTTTTTTGGCCTGGCAATCCTATCCCTTCCGTTTTCCGCCCGCACGACCGCAAGAAATGATTTGACATTTGACGTTTGTGCATCGAGTGAATGTGACCGCATCGCTAACCGCGCCCGCTCGAAATTACAAGAAAATTGACTATTTTCGTGATCCAATCATTCAGAGACTCAACAATAGTGCAGTGTTAGTGCAATACAGGACCTGGCAGTGGTTAAATGTACGAAGTCGAGGTCCGCCGGCGGCGCCATGTGGAACATTCGAGGTTAAAAGGTCAGTGTTCCTTCTAATACATTTATCCCATTAATAAACGCTAGGCGCAGTATCTGCATATTGTTAACAAACCTTAGATCGCTTTTCAAACATACAGTCCATTAAACATCAAGCAAATTCGCGCAACCAGTACTGTTGGGTAAAGGCTCTCCTTTCTCCTTCCAAGCCTCTTTGTCTAGGACGATCTCTACCTAAGTATTGGGACAATTTTAATGGTAGATAAAAAAGTGATAATCTCCTTCGTTTTCGTAGGCTCGGCGTTTTAAGCAGTGGGAGGCACGCGACGCGTCGACGCTCGCATTACGTGTGCTACTTACTTTAATCTTCACTCATATTTACTAATTACATATGTACATGGTTGACTTATTGATCGCCTCAATTTTAAGTAAATACAAAAGGTGTTTAGCAACATTCATGAAGTCAGACAACCATCAGCATCCAATAAATCATGGCATGTGGGTGAGAGGAAATCATCACTAAATTACAGAGAGAAAGATATACATGTGGGCCAAACGAATCGCACGATGCACGAAATCAATGATGACCGACGATGACTAGAAGAAATTTATGGTACGCAGTAGTAGAGATATTCGTATATTATATGATCAAATTTTTAGGCACTGCCAGCAATTGATGTGGAAAGAACACGTGGATAACATTTTTAAATAAAAATAAGTGTTTGTATTCAATCTAGAGAAGGTTAGAGAAATAATATCTAAACATTTTCATTTTACTATACTATGTACATATAAGTATGTCCTAAAATATGAAGGTTTTTAGGGAATCAGAGCTGTCAAGAGTTTTAGTATTCTAAAAGATATGCTTGAGTGCGGAATCATCCTTGCCGAGCTTCAAAGCTCTCGATCCTCTTTAGGTTCGAGGTGCACCATACGTCATTGTATGCACCACTTAATTATAACTCGTTACCGAAGAGAATAATAAATGTACTTAAAATATAAATAAAAATACTCTAAAATAGATTTACACGATAATTTTCATTCTGTTTGTTTTAATTTTTTATCTATTTTCTGCTTGTCTTTACTTTTTTGTAGTTACCTATTGTGTGTTATTGATGAGTGATGGAGGTTTCATGTTTTTTTTTTTCATAATATAAACTAGTGTTTGACAGCAATCTCACCTGATGGTAAGCAGCATCACTGCTTACCGTTGTAATTGTTAACCGTAATCGTTGATGGCACTTCGTATTTTATTCTAGATTTAATTTAGTTCTGCACAATTTGATGAGTCAAATAAATAATGGTTAGTAAGTAAAAATAAACTACTTTTTTCTAAAACTCGTATTAATATACGCATGTACGAAATTATTTTTTTTAAGTAAACGAGTCACGAGTCAATGACCTTATAGGTAGTAGTCGGTCGTTGCGTACTAACTACCTACAGTTCGTTGGCCTCGATCAGCTGACGTTTACTTAAAGAAATCACTTTTTTACATGCGTAAATTAATTCGCGTTTTAAAAAAAGTACTTTATTTTTCATTTTTATCTTTACAAATCGATAGGGTTTCGTGTACCTAATCGACCCTCCGCGGGATTAAAACGACCAAAATTTCACGCTGTATATCACAACTTCACAGCTAGCGAAATCCACGACATACGTACGTAAGCACTTACTTGTCGCATCGCTATTATCTATCATCAAATATTCAACTAACTCTGCACACATATAACGCATCCGTCAATAGGGTTTGAGCCGTCACCCTTTTAATTTAGCCTGGGCCGAGGGGTCATTAAACAATAAAGTGTTGATTAAAAGCCCCCATGCGCGAGGCTTGTTGCGAATAACTGCGCTTCCTGCACCAGACCCATTATATTATCACCGATGATTGGCACGAGCTGGGCCGACTTCTCGACACTGGGCCCGTAGTCACTCCATCAACTAACGGAACCGAAGGTCAATCGTTATTAAAAGTGTTTTCGATTTATAGAACTTTGTTTTTATTTTATTTATTTTTTTCTTTATAAATGAAATCTATATAATGTACTAGTTTTTGCTAGCGGCTTCGCCCGCTTGAAAATAGGTTTCTCCATACAAACTTCCAACCCCAGTTTTATCCCCTTAGGGTTTTTTTGATGTTATGTAAAATCATCCAATGACAAATCCTTGGGCGGAGCGGGAAGTAGTGTCAAACTCTTACAGACTAAAAACCTACCCCGTTCCTTCGTTGCCTATCATGCCGGGGCTGAGCCTTCCTCTCAGAAAACGACCCTTGACTCCAGCAGGCTTCGACCCTGCCTGCCTGCAGCTAGCAGGCTGGGCCTCTACGGTTTGCTGACAGCTCCTTGAGGCGCGGGGTTGGATTTTCGTAAAATCCGGTTCCGGTTCTTAGCGGATATACCCTGTAAGGAACCTACCTACCAAAATTTAAAGTTTGTAGGTTTTATATGTTTCTGAGATTTCGTGATTAATCATTGAGTGGTTATTCGCTTTTATATGTATTTACAACATTATTTTTAGTATATGCGAAACCATAGTTCGTTCAAAATCAGTAACTTTTAATAAAAATAATTTTTAACTTCATTTTATATTTTTTCCTATATGTTGAGACCTTTTAAAAATATTTTCTTAGAAATAGGGTCCCGTTTTTACCCTTTGGTTACGGTACCCTAAAAAGTAGAAAAAATACATTGTTATTATGCATGTTTTACGTATCAACAATACATTTGCATGGTACGTATGTAAGTATTAAAACAAAAAGAAATAACCTTTAAATTAAATTGCAGATTTATTGCGTAGTTACATTTGGTATTTTAATGAAAATTACTTAGATGCTGATCATAAACTTACTTAGGAAATTAATAACGCTATAAAGTTTTTAATTGAATAGGCACCGGATAGGTAACATTGATTACTCATTTTCATGAAGCTATTTATGGTCACACTCAGTTTCGATGATTAATATTTGCCATTACTACTGTTCTTTATTAAATGATATCTAGACAATATGAGATTTTTATTAGACAAAGTATTAAAAAAAATCAGTAGTGAATTTTTATCTATTCTTAATTTGGGTTATATTTTTTTTTTTTTTTTTGTAAAACTACAAAATTTCTCGACATTTTAAAAAAATACAAAATTGTTAGTAAAAAAGCCTACACCACGAAATCGTAACTTTAAGCTTCGGAAGAGCGAAGTGCCCTAGCACAAGCAATTTTTGTCTAAAAGGTCATTTAAAAAAAGTCTATTGGTCAGTACATTTCTGTTCGCCTAACTGGTCAAAATGTACAAAACTTGGCTGTATTTTTCGCGGTTTCAGGTTTGATCCCATAGTAAAAGTAGTTGATTATCATGACTAGAAACACTTGTTTAAGTATCGTTCACTAATTACCAGTCTCCTTATATAATACTTACTCGTAGAAGTATGAAGTCCGACCCAGTGACGCAGCATTGGTAATAATAATATTATTCTACTATTTCATGATTAGTAACAAACTCTGAACAGCTGTGGCCCCACCGCTACCAATGAGATGGAGATACACACATGCACAGCACTTTTCAGACATCATTGTTCGCTTTCGATAAATTAGAACTAGCTGAGGGAACACAGTTATTTTAAAGTAGCGATGTGTTATGCCTTATTATGTGAAATGTATTTCGAACACAGAGATAATCTGGAAAACCTTTTATGGAAATTGTATACCAATCGTTAAAAAGAGAACCGTCCTGTTAACAGATTTTAAATCATTGCCGTCAGTGGCCGCCATTGTAACGTCAAGTTAGTTCAAAAGCGGTCGTTCCAGTCGAACAAAATGATCGTCGTCGGAGCGGATTGCGGGTTGCACACCTCGCGGATCAATAGATCTCATTCAAATAATAATAAGGAGTTATAGATCAGTCGCCGGGTGCAGAGCTGCGCCCGCGCCCTCCCTGCACTCTGCCTACATTTGAGTATGGAAATGGATATTTATTTCACGTCTCGGCTGCCCGCCGCAGCCGTCTGCGGTGATCGCCGAAGATGATAACGCTTCGATTTATATATTTCACTCGATGATCGGTAGCTGCTACTATGTTCACCATACAACTGCCAGAATGGATCGTATTCGTGTATACAGGATGTCATCTGGTTAACTCCGATTATATGAATGTTGGAAGATTGCAGTTGGTTGCGGACAAGTGGTAACAGCGAAACTAGGAAAGTAGTGTGAAAAGTAACAGGGAAGAACTTTTGAGTATACGAACACTCTAATGAAAAGCAGACCTTGATGCAGACTAAACCATTGTTTAAACATCAAAGTACGATATTCTACATACTTAGGTAGGTATATTTATATCTAAGTACTTATTTGTTGAATTTTGAACGATCTTAATTATTTATTTCTGCAATTAAAATAGTGTTTTTACCAGTAAGTCCTATATAATTTGATGAAGACTTAATGAAGAATTTCAGAAATAGACCATAACTACTTCAATGATTTGTAGCAAATTTTCCGGGATTGCTTCAATCGCATGCCTGTGTATTGTTATCACCATTTCATAACAAAATTCAGAGTCATAGGACCATTTCCGGCCACCGTAGGTGTGGGCTTGAGCTGACGAGCAATGGATAGCTCTCCGCCCAGTCTGGTAAAGACCAAGCCAATACTCGACGGCGTAGTGTTCTACGCGCGTCTTACGCAGTTCTTTGTCAGCAAAACTGAAGGGGCCCCGTACAGCCGATGCCTGCTAGCGCTGCGGGAGAGTTTGAAAGACTGACCGTCGCGTCGCCAAGAACGCTGAAGGGCAAATGAAGGAATATAGGTAAGTTTTAGTCAAAAAATGTCTGACACGCCCTCTTGTCCATCCATAAAGCGCGAGAAGTCAATTGATGATTTCTCAGCTCAAAAAAGGTACCTTACCATTGCTATGTAGAGAACTTGCTCACTATTTAGTTTTAGCGGTGAAATACCGCAACTAAAAAGTGAAAAATACAAAAATACAACCGACTTCAAAAAACTGCTAATAACTTTGATTTCGGAAGTCGGTACCAAAAATTTCAAGAAACAAAATCAGAAACACCGAATTAAAAGTTATTTTGCATTGTTTTTGTTGGTTTTAGAAATCAGTTGAATTTTTATTTATTTTTTTTATGTTGGGACTATGTTCTTTTGAGATAATTTTCTACTAACACGTGCGTAAAGCCCTAAGTTTTATATTAATATTACAACAAGGGATAAAAACAACAACCTGTAGCCAAAAACTTGAAATTGCATGCAAAATCTACTATTGGCCATAAAGTTGCCTCCTCGCTTATGGCTGAGAGATCGTTGACAGAAACGAAATGCGTCCGTTGTCACATTTAAAGGAGAGAGATTTGATTAGCATCTAATAATTGAACCGTAGAAGGCCGCTAGGAATCTTTTATGTAGACTTATCTAATAAAAGAATGAAATTTTAGTTATCCAGAGACGACGAAAACGAAAAACTACCTCTAAATAAGTACCTTCTAGGAGATAAAAACTTAAGAAGTTGTAAAAAACACTCACGTTGTGATTTTTCATTTGTTGCAGTGTACTACACCTACTAATTTTAAAACCACAGTCGGTAAAAATGGAAGTCTTATGAGCTCTCTATGTTCTCAGTCTGTTCGTCCGTCAAAATAGTTTTTGTCAGAAACGTGTGGAGTTATTAAGCTGGAATTAATATCACATACTTACTCAGATTTACCTCGTAGGGTAGCAAAAAAATCAAACTTCTAAATCAACGCACTTAGATAAGGCTGTTTATGTTTAGGTGCATTATTACTATTTACAAGAAAATTAAAACTTATTCAGGGTACTTCCCGTTGACATTTTTTTTTTTTATGGTAGGTAAAATCATCCAATGACAAATCCCGCCCTTGGGTGGGTCGGGAAATAGTGTCAGACTCTTACTGACTAAAAACCAACCCTGCTCCATTCTTTGCCTTTGGTCCCAGGGCCCCGGGTAACATTTTCACATCCCTAGTAGGCTTCGGCCCTGCTGCACCCCTACAGTTTGCTGACAACTCCTTGAGGCGCGCGGGAACAGTGCGTGCCGTAAACGACTTGAGCTCGGACCGGTCTGTTACCGGACGGACGGACATCGAGCTACCCATTGCCCGACGTCCGCGAGCCCGCGCCTACGGTGGCCGGAAATCGGGATCGGAATCCCGGCGGCGGCGTCGTTGACATGGAATCCTGAAAGCTTAATTCATGGCTTTATGTAAGGTCTCACACAAATATAGGAAAAAGTCTGGAAACTGTAAATATCAAGTTATGTCTCAAAAAAGTAATTTTTATGCGATTCAGAAAAATCTTTGTATTTCGATTAGATAGGTAATTGAACCATTTACAAAAATAAGTTTGTATGGAACCTTCGGTGCGTGAGTTTGACTCGCACTTGACCGATTGTTTCTTATTTTCACGCGGGCAAATCCGCTGGCAGAAGTTAGTTATCGAAAAATATTTAAATGAAGTTCAAGCATGGTTTAGGTTAGGTTAGGAGAGTTATCGATCGACGACAACAAACCACAGTACGTAGCTATTGACGAAAATACGCAGTCGATCACAGTTTGATTGTTGCATCATCAGCTGCACAGAGTAGGCAGGTAGCATCCTATTTTAATTTAAATAATTTAGTTAATGAGCACCAATTTATTCTTTTTAACGAATGGCGTTGTAATTTTATTGAGTATCTGAATTTAATGACTAAGTATACCTACCTACTGTGGGTAATTAGTCTTTGATACTAGAAATAATTGACTAATTAATTTATTTTATACGATTTCTCGTGTCGATTTGAATAAAACAAGCAAATCTGTAGACACTTTACTGTCTTTTAATTCATTATGCAAAAAAAATATTTTCGATCTTTTAACATATCGAAATTCCAACTATAATGGATTCTCCTTATTATTTTACATTGGTCTCATTCTTTTACGTTCCTTCGTTTGCCTTACTTATTTGTTTTGTGCTCCACAGAAGTCTATTTATTTTTCTTCGAGCAGATTTAAAATTTATATCTCGAGCATGTCACGTCCCGGGTTAATTAGGTGTATGCTCCAGGAGCGGGCGATGCGCCTGCGCCTATTATTTACACCATTGCGCACGTATGCCGCTCAGAATAATTATGGACCTCTTCGCCACCTTTACACACATTTTGCATACTTACTTGCCAGATAAAAGTATATTTTATTGAAGTGTTTGTAATGCTACGAATAAAGCCGCTAATGAAATAGTACAATCTACTTAATTTAAAGTCGTTGGGAACTCGTAAATAGTTACATTGTATTGGTTCATGGTCATGATTCCAGGCAATACATAAAGCATACATACAGACATATAAAGTTTTTGGAAGTCATGTTTTTTTTTATACCATTTAAGCTTTTTGCACTGACACATGATGATTTATACTATATCCTGCAAAATAAAAACCAGCCATTATACATGCTAGACGTAGTATTTTAAATATAATAGCTTAGACGAGTAAGGTTTTTCCCTGATCCGTGAAAAATTGCCCATCAATTCATGTATCAAATACACAATAAGTCTTTGACGACAAAGTACTTTTAGCATTTGTCTGAACTCGAGATTTGCCAAAATAACGTAAGTTTGGCAGTTCACATAAACTGTTTTAACTTATCAGTAGGCTGGAATGGCTGCATATAGCACATTACAAGTCTATGATATAAGTGATTTATGAAACTTATAAAATAAGTAAACTTAACAAAAGCGTAACACATGAAAGCGATTTAATATAAAGCGATAAAGGGCGTACATTATGAAAGGTTAATAAAACACCGCTCGCGAGGGGCTGCCGCATATTTCCAACATTAATTGGAATATAAGGCGATAAGTGGCCAAGAGGTGGTTCTTCATCATTAAGATAATATGCAAATATCTGTAGGAGAAGACGCTATAAATTTTCTCGGTAAGACACTACGGATCAGACTTGATTGATTCGCAGATGATAGCACGGATAAAATGCGAGTAGGCAATTATTATAGTGTTGCTAGTGGGCTCTATTTATGTATATGTCGTTAGGCTAATCTACGTCTGTGTACTCATGAATCTCGTAAAGCAGCGTACGGAATATAAACTTAGATTCTCGATTTAGATTTTCATTCAAGTTTATCAATTTTCCCAATCGGATAAGACCGCCTCTCGTGCAAACGATTATATTTGAGTATTAAACCACTGAGTAAGAGACTTAATGAGTCTATCTACAACTAAAATATTGCCGTACAAATATCTAATTGACAGTGAAACATCTAAGATAATACTTGTTTCTGATCACTGACGTTGTAATCACTTTATTATGTTGCCTAGTCCGTATTGATTAGTTGTCACTCTGAGTGAAGATTACTCATGCAACTGCAATGAAAGCTTGATTTGTTTTGTATCCAGTTCTGTTATTGATATCTTGTCTTTCATGATTAAAAAAAAACTCAGAATGTTAAATTCCAGCAAATGTAGCTACTTAAAGTACATAGCTGTTTGTACCACGTTCCCCATGTGTGACCCCTGCGCCAGCGCATATTTACATCTCACTTTACGGCTAACTAGCTGTACCACGCCTCGGCCAATCTATTGTACGGAAATGTCGGGCGATGCACGAAACAATCCTACTGTACCGTAATATCTGCATACAAATGTTTGGGAACTCCGTTTTGGTATGTGATCGAAAATGTTGGCTTGCTTTGATTTTGTTTAGCGCAACTATTTATTGAAAGGTGACGAAATTCAACGATGAACTTGTTCCTATTGTCTTTTTCGATAAGTTTTTTTAATTGATATGAACTAGTGCTTGACTGCAATTCCACCTGATGGTAAGCAGTGATGCAATTGTTGATGGTGAGACGCACTAGTTTATTAAGAGCCTATTCACTCTAGCCTTGAAGACATCTAAATTATAATCGGAAGGGAAAACCGCAGCAGGCAAATTGTTCCAGTCCTTCGATGTACGCGATATAAACGACGAGGCAAAACGCTTAGTCCGGACCGTGGAAGTTTCAACAAAGTAAGGGTTTTTTTGGGTAGGTAAAATCATCCAATGACAAATCCCGCCCTTGGGTGGGGCGGGAAATAGTGTCAGACTATTACTGACTAAAAATCTACCCTGTTCCATTCGTTGCCTTTGTTCCAGGGCCCCGGGTGATATTTTCACATAACCTTTCAAAACTCAAACTCAAACTCAAAATCGTTTATTTTACATAGGCCTACATGGGCACTTATAAAATGTCAGAAGCTAGCGCACGGTTCCAATTGGTCGTTTCCTATGGAGAAGAACCAAACCACAAAGTAAGGGGTTTTTTTATGGTAGGTAAAATCATCCAATGACAAATCCCGCCCTTGGGCGGAGCGGGAAGTAATGTCAGACTCTTACTGAATAAAAATCTACCCCGTTCCTTCGTAGCCTATCGAGCTGGGGCCGGGTATTCCTTTCGGAAGTTAACCCATGACCCCAGTAGGCTTCGACCCTGCCTGCCTGCAGTTAGCAGGCTGGGCCTCTTCGGTGTGCTGACAGCTCCTTGAGGCGCGCGGGAACAGAACGCGCCGTCGACGACTTGGGCTCGGTCCGGTCGGTTACCGGACGATCGGACAGCGTGCTACCCATTGCACGCCGTCCGCAAGCCCGCGCCTACGGTTGCCGGAAATCGGGATCGGAATCCCGGCGGCGGCTGGGGCGAGCGCCCCGTTGCCTCTGCCTGATGCGGTCGGCCTCCTCCTTTGCTAGTATTACTGCTTCGCAGAAGGAAGCGACCGCCTGCCATCCCTCCTCACTACGGACCATGGCCTGAACCAAGGCCCCTGCCGCAGATCGCCCCGGGATCCCTTATAGGTTCACTTTGTCGTCCGTCTGTCTGTTTGTCTGTCTGTTAAGACTCTTTATCTTGAAAACGCGTGGTGGTATCGAGTTGAAATTAAAACCATATACTTAAGTTTGAGGTCACTTGAAGCGGTGAAAAAATCTAACTTCTAAGTTGGCGAAAAAAGATACGGCTGTTTATGTCGAAAAAAAACGTGTATTTCGACACTCTCAAGGGGATCAAAATTCATGGTGTACTTCCCGTTGACCCAGAATCCCGAAATTTGGCATAAAGAAAGGTCCTATAGCACAAGTATAGGAAAAACTCTGAAAAATAATTTTTATAGTTACGTCACAAAAAAAACTTTTTTTCTATTCGGAAAAATCTTTGACACTCGATTCGAAAATTGAACTATTGACATAAGTTAGTTTGTACGAAACCTTCAATGCGAGTCCGACTCGCATTTGCCAAGTTTTTTTTATTATGCATAGGCTCTTGACCACTATTGCAACTGATGGTAAGCAAAGTTGTAGAAATATAAAAAAATATTTACTGTTAATTGGAAATTCAATATTAAAATGTACCTAATAGTACTTTATTACCATAAATTAGATCTGCTGTAAAAAAGAGGGCATCGAAAATGGGGTGGGTGTCTATTATTGCAGATATAATAATACTTATGTGTTTGAAGCCAATGCTGCTCCTGACAAAGACAGACAGAATGTCATTGGAAAGAACGTAATGTAAATTCTATTATTACAGTCTTTTATTTTCCAATTACGAACCCCAAGCCGCCCGCGCTTTAGCCTCGGGGTTAACTCTGCGAGACCAGGAGATATTTTATTCTTTTATTAGTCAACGTTTGTTTATTTTTAAGGTTAAAATTTGCTCTTTTCGTATTAAAATATGTTTTCAGTCGCCCTTGTTGCTTGGTCTCATGGTCGCAAGACTAATGAGCGTGGAAAGGTTCGATTCCCGGGCTGGGCAAGTGTTGTTGGGTTTTTCACTTTGTGTCTGCCCGAAGTTTGAAAACTGGTGGTGTGGTACCCCCGTGCCTTGGAAAGCAAGTAAAGCCGTCGTCGGACCTGTGTCTGACTTCTCCACAATCGTGCCAGATTGTCGTCCCATCGGACTATGAGAGTATAGGACCTGAGGGTGTATGTGTTTGCGCACACGCTTGGGCAATATATTTTCTGCGTACCTAGCTAATCTCCGTTGAAATTGGCTATTGTGATCGAAATTCAGTCGGGAGGATTATGATTGTGTATGTTTTCGGCCACAAACATAATTTAAATTCATCATTTTTATCTACCATACTTTGCTTCAACTATATTATAGTATAATATTTATAATACGAACCTGCCACTTTGATCACCAAGTCACACGTTTTACAGTGAAGCAATTTCCAGTAGAGCATGTAAATGACCCTCATAATAATAAAGTGTTTCGTGTTTGTCTAACAATCACAGGAGCGTAATTATAAATCATGTAAGTCATAACAAGGCGTGTTTTAAATTTGTTCACGAGCACTCCATTAAGTCAACACTGGGGAGTCGGGTCACGCAATGCAGCGCCAACGTGCAGATATTACACAATAGTTCTAAACGAACTCTTACACTTTAGAGAATATTTGTGCAAAGTCCTAATAGTTATCAGCATCATACGCCGGACATCGTGGGTGATATTCTTGGTGTCTTCTTTTTCCACCGATAAGGCTACTATTTAGTAAGGTCATGCATTCCTCTTCTGATGTCTGCTGATAGCTTGGGTATTCCTAGTCTGTCTAGTATATCTGCTCTTAGTTTGGACATTATTTGCTACTAGATGCGAGCTCTCCTATATTGTATTCCTCTGCCACTAGTTTGTGTCCTCTATAACTAGTTTTCGCTATCCTCTGCTGCTATATGTCAGCTCGGACAATCATTTGTTATTAGTCTATACTTTATTATACAATTAGTTAGTTTTTTCCTCTGCTACTAGTTTGTATTTACCTCTGCTACTCTCTACTAGGTCAGACTTTCCTCTATTACTATCTTCTACTATTTCGTGCTTCCCTTGTTAGTCTGTATATTCATCTGCTGCTTGTACATACTTCCTTTGCTATTAGTCTTTGCTTTTCTCTGCTACTAGTTAGTATTTTCCTATGCTATTAGTCTTAGATTTTTGCTAGTTAATATGTGCTTTCATCTGCTAATATTTTATTCTATTCTCTGCTAATTAGTCAGTACGTTCTTCTGCTACTAGTCTGCGCTTTCTTTTGTTTCTATCTGTAGCTAGTTTAGTCTTTCCTCTGTGACTATGTTTGTATCTGTGTCTGTATTTTTCTCATCCTATTGTTAATGAATTCTTTCGCTACTGTCTGTTATCTCGGGCATTATTTTGCTCCTAATTACTGCTAGATGTATACCATACAAATTCTACCATCAACAACATAATTTTACTTTTACATCTTCTATGTTATCGAATTACTTACGTATAATAATAAACATAATTTTCCAATTTGATTGCTTCTACATGTGATCAAGTACATTCTTGTTTCAAATCGTCGTTCTGTTTATTGCCTGTCTGTTGTCTTTAAAATAACTACAAATGATAGCTGGCACGGGTCTATAACCGCGACTCCTCGATCCCCTCGGAGCCACTCCGCGAACAAATTAAATCATTTCTACTTGGTCTGCGATTGTACGCACGCGATATCCTTCGTTATCATTGTAAGGACATATCGCGTCGACACAGAGAACTTATTGTGTCGAAAATTGGAGTTAATGAAGTAACGGACAAGATATATTGGAAGCTACATATACGAGTATGTATTTTTTGGATTAGTTTAGGAGCTCAAATAGATTAATAACTAATCATACCAGCCGAAAGACCTTCCCCGAAGTTTCTCGCAAGCTTAATCTGTGTCACGGATTATTGCATCGAAATCTGGTTTCCTTGACTTCTGGTGGTCTCACATGGTCCTTCCTTCCTTTGAGCAGTGGTGGCCGAGTGGTATCGGCCCCGTCTTACGAGTTGTAGGTCGCGGGCTCAAACCCGGCCAGGTGCATTACTTTGTGTTATTTATTTAATCACCACTGCTCTCAAAACGGTGAAGGAAAACATCGTGAGGAAATTGACATGTCCTAGAACTAAAAATTCGAAGAAATGTGACATACACCAACGCGCACTGGGCTCGCGTGGTTGATTACGGCCCTTTCCCTCTCTTGGAGAGGAGGCCTGTGTCCCAGTAGTGAGAACATTAAAAGGCTGATGATGATGATGATGACATGATCCTTCTATTCTAATCTCAGAATATTGTGAACCTGGAAGCTTGTTTTAGGAGGAAAAAAGGGAAAACATTTGTGATACCTGGTGTTAAAGCAAGCTACTTTTTAAGCAGCAATGAGTGTTTCATAAACTTTTAAGCCACAGGAACACAAGTCTACAACTAGTTTTGAAGTCAGAGCTTTTTAAAATGACCTAATTTTTGCCTTTAGTGAAATAAAAAATTATATAAACTTCCGCAGCAAGCTTATTGATGCGGTTCAATGTAACAGCAGTAGTCAGTCAATCATCCGAGTTATCTACGTTATTGCATCTGACTTTGAAATAAGGTCACATAGAAATCTTGTGCCATATCTAAGCTCATGGATTAAATGGCGTTTTCGTGTCTATTAATACCTTTACCTGAATTCAAGCGTTGATATGATCCACGCTTATTCCTACAATAAAACCACACTTCGACTAATTCGTGGGTCGCAATACTCGCAATAGCGTGTCGTGTTCATTCGCAATAAAGTTATAATAGGTGTTTTAGCACTAAAATAATAATGTAAGACGTATTGACAGTTGTTGGGTGGCGCGGGTTGTCGTTTGAACACCTACGTCGCAGCATGTGCCGCAGTGCCGTAATGCACTGCATATCGAGAGATCCATCGCGTATCTGTTATAAATCTAAACACAACGAGAACATAAAATTTTATTCGAAACGACCACTTGTTAACGTATGTTATCCGTGTGTCGTGCAATTTCACAACGAGCCGCCGCGCCGGATCACGTACTCTGAAATCCACGTTCAGAACATAAACTATTTACCAACTATTCAATATTCAATACGCGATTGCAAAATACGCCAAATTATTGCATTAGTAGCGAACAGGGATTCCCGATATTGTGGTTCAGCGATCGGTAGTCGGCGCACCGCGATATGCGGCATAAATAATTTAATAATTCGCAATACGGAATTTACCATACGAAGTGTCGTACCGTTTGTCTGCTTCGTATTCAATATGAGTATTTGATTCTCATACTACTGTCGCATTGGGCAACGTTCAAGCGGCGAGTTTTCACCGAACGAAACGGTGACTTCCGTGCCGCGTATAAGGTTTATTTTAATAAAGAGATGAATGCTTGGCTTGGATCTTTTCAAGTTGCATGTGTTCATATGTAGGTGAATAAAGCACGTCTGTACATTTCAATATCGGGAACATCCGTGTTATACGCGTGACCTTGCAAATCACAGCCTGCTTTCCAAACGACTTCACAGAATCGTCGTTCGGCGTCTGTATTGCGAGCCGTCACAATGTTTATAGAATATTTTATTAGTTCGTACCTATTGTCGAGTTATTTAAGCAATGATAAGTCCACCGCTATGAGAATTATTAACGAGTATATTTTTATTCGTGAGGCGTATTTTCAATCATTGTCTCCAAGCATATTTTATTATCATGGGAGAGTTTTTATTATGAGAGAATTTGTGCTCATAATTATTCAATTCTAAATTCCAACTACGAGTGTCTTTTTAGACTATGTGACGTTGGCCTCAATCTGCTATTACAATAGTGTCAGAATGGTCTATCATTGATTTCATAATTGTTGATTTTGACAAGTTTGGTAATCTCTTAATATAATGGCGTCATTATGACTTTTCAATAATCAAGCACTGACACTCCATTGATAGAAATGGCATAGAGTGGTAATCTCGTATTTACATAATGACAAATGAATGTCTCACTTATATCATAACAAAAACAAAACACTGATACACAACAAAAACAAAACACTGAAAACGCCGGCTGGCGGCCGCTCTAAGTAAAAACAGTTAGCAGTAATGTCATATTTGTCTTTGACAGCTAAAAGACCACTAACTGACCAATGGTCTGTCAATCGGTCATTATGAATTATGCAGATTACGAACTTGTAGCTGCTTTTAGCAAAATGATAATGGAATCGTGTTGCAATGACGAATTTATAAAAAGCAGCAGACTTGGGCTCCTGAAGGTTAGTTATAATAGCGCCCAAAGTGTTTATCTTAGGCATAGCCATGATAATACAACTTCTTCAATAAAACAACGCATAGGTAGGTACAGAGGTCTGCTCCCGTTTGCAGGAATGCTTGATAGTGTTAACACGTATAGTTCCTTGAATATCTGGCCGGATAGAGTCCCACTGACCTTTAAATCTATTTTCTTTGTGAAATATTGATCGAATATACCAAAGAAGTTCTTCAGAATATACCAAAGTATAAATGTTAATACATTTATACTTTGGTATATTCTGAAGAACACTTTACTGGCATTTTTTTGTGTTAACATAAGAAATTTCTAACAACCAAAGGAGTAGGGAAAACAATAAAAAAAACATCATGTTGTTAAACTAATATTGTTTTTCATGAATCATATATTTTTTTCAAACCTATTGACCTAATAGTTACCGAGGAAAGTAGTAGGCTTCAGAAAGTCATACTTTATAGCACTGCTCGGGAGTTAGGGCCTTAATGTAGCCCTGAAACACAAAGGGCAGTTGGAGTAACACAAGACGATTTTAGTCAGTAATTACAATACATTTGCTACTTAAAATTTACACTAAGATGAAAGTTTGTATGTAAGTATGTAGGTACTCTTTGACGCTCAAACGGCCAAACAAATTGGATGAAATTTGACCCAGAGATAGACTATGTCCTGAAATAGCACCATAGTATGTTTACTTGAGTTTTCTCCTTGCACATAGGCGAAACCGCAGGCAGAAGGTTGTACCCAACCGATGTATTTGTATTTGTATCTTCTTGCTCATGGTCCCATGTGTTTACATTCCCGCGTACCTCAAGGAGTTGTCAGCAAACTGTAGGGGCCCAGCAGGGCCGAAGCCTACTGGGGCCAAATGTTATGTGGAAATGTCACCCATGAATGGAACAAAGGCAATGAATGGAATAGGGTAGGTTTTTAGTCAGTAAGAGTCTGACACTATTTCCCGCCCCACCCAAGGGCAGAATTTATCATTGGATGATTTTACTAACCATAAAAAAAAATGTGTTTACTTGGGGGAACACTGATATTTTTAGTCCATCAAAGATTCAAAGATTCAAAGATTCAAAGATTCAAAGATTCAAACAATCCATTCATCTTTTCTTTAGTCTGCCTCCTTTTTCTTCACACATCCATTTGTATACTCATAGCTCTTTTAGTGCATTTCATTTCATCCCTCCTCTTTAGATGACCGTACCAAGATAAACAATCTTATTTTACTTTTCAGACACTAGCGCTACTTTCAAACTTCCTCTAATATACTCATTTCTCACATTATCCATCCTTGACACTTCACACTTCCATCTAAATATTCTCGTCTACGCTACTACAATCGTTTTTCCTTCGTCTTTTTCTCATCCTAACCTTCTAATGATACAGAATCATTCTGATCCATACAATATTCCAGGTCCTATCTTACCTTTAACCTGTGGGGCATTCGTGAGTCGCAAGTGGTTCCAGTGTCTTGTCACCATTTCATCCATCCTGAGTTGATCCGGTGCGTTACGTTTTGGTGTGCCCCGCCATTCCCTTAGCCAAGCGACCCGAGGTACCGAAAGTCGCAGCAGATCGGTATGGGCATTCTTGCGAGAGCTAAAGGCAAAGGGACTGCAGAGAGCGCCGAAATTGTAGAATCAGTATAATATTGCTGAATTATTAGGCCAAAACTCTCCAATTTGTGCCACCACTCCTTCAATCTGCTCTGGACCTCTAGGCTACCAGCACACAACTAAGGCAAACAGCATCCAATATATCTCCTTCCATATTGAAGATTAAGTCCTTTCATATCTATATAAATACTTTCAGTGCTAGGTAGGTATATCAGGAAATCTTAACTAACACGTACTTATTCTGTGAAAATAAATAAATTACTGACCTACTTGTTAGTTTGTAATCATAATACATAGATATGACTACTTAACTACTGTTAACTCGTTTCTATGTATATCACTGGGTCGGTGGGGGTTCTCGCGGTCAGGTTCGAGACTAGCCGTTCCCAAGGTCGTAAACTGAACCGTGTCAATATGGCAGCTAACCGCAGTTCAGATTTATAATGCCTACTGTCGATAATATCATCCTTTGCATGCTGATAACACTGGCCGGCTGTTTACTGTCACGAATTCGGTTGTGACATGTTTGCGACACTGAGAAGGGATCCTCTGACCGGAGCAATGAGTTGTAGTCAACTCGCCCAACTATGTGGAAATTGGAATAACTTTCGCATTTCCAGAGCTTTATATTTGTCACGTTCGTTTACTAAAGCAACAAATATTGAGACGTTTTTTTAATCTTCAGCTACGCGCTCTTTAATTGAATATGCACATCGTATTAATTTACTGCAAGCAATAAATCCATCAAGCGAGTCATTAAATTCGTAGATAGAAGTCAAATTACCAGGACAGAAAGTTATGAACATAAAAAATATACGACTCGGATAAATCTCGCTCACGTTAAAAGCTCTAATATAACTTCATATCTTAATTACTACAATAAAAGTATACCTCTCTTAAAACCTCATAACTTTGTCTGTAGTGAAAAATAGGATGACAAAAAATCTTCATAAAAGATAAAGGCGGGCGGTGAACAAATTGACCGATGCTTATATACCAGCACTGATACCGGCGCCGTGATGCCCACGACCCTTGCCGGCCGGCCCACGACACTCTCCTAGTGATAGTGCAGGCCCAAAATAAATTATACACTTAATAGAATCTTAGAGTTGGTCCTTTACCACTTAGTTGAAATAAAATATTAAACCAAAAATTTATAAGTAGATAAGAAAAGCCACAGAAAAAACGTAATAACGAATTCATTCCGTCTTTCATCTGATTTCTCAGTGGATCTTGCTAAGTATCGAATCGTGCTAACCCTTCTAACCCTTAGGAAAAGAATGAATAAAATAATCAGAGTCGCCTGAGCTCTGAGCAATTATGTGGAAATTTCCTGACAAATACACGTTATTGGTGAGGAGTGGGACACGGTAGCGGCGCGGCGGCGTGCACGGCAGCAGTGCGGCGCGGCGCGGAGCGGAGCGGGGCGGAGCGGAGCGGTACGGCTCGGCGTGCTGTCGCCTAATGAGGCCGCATGCTTCTTTTATTTATGTGACAAATGTAAATTGTTGGGTGAATCTTTCACGAATATTTAGTGCGAGAACGGTCGCGTACACGCCGTGTGAATATTCAATTACGCACTTTTCTAAACGCGGATACATTGTTGCGAATACGCTATAAACCTATCATGCAATGTGGATTAGTAAAGATTACATTTAGGGAATAGCTAAATATGTGATCCGCGACAACAGGTTCCTTGATCGTGAGATATAATTTGTGTGAATTATCAGTAACAGTGGAGTGCGGTTACCTGGTGGTAGGATAATAAATTTATCTTTTACGGGCCTCGTAGGTACATGTAGATACTTAGACGTGCATAGAGTTTACAAGTTTAGAGCGTGTACACTAAAATTTATGTTTGAAAGATTTGTTCGCCACAAATAAGGTTGTCAGCGTGTGTTATCTAAGGGATCGTTAATTAATTAGAGAAATTGAACGACCGCCGCGTCGCACGGGGAGCTATAACTCGCAACCCGGCTCGTATCATAGCTTCACTCGCCTTTATTTATTTTTACCACTCACGTAAGCAAAATTGAATTCGAATAGGTCGTGGACATGTTCATGCAAAGTGCAACACTTATTATGTACGTTTTGACATTTAAATGTAGTATAATGATGACAACCTACACTCCTGAGTTGTTGTTCATTTATTCAGAGCGGGTGAACGTCTCTACATGTTTATGAGTAGGCTTGAAAAGGTGAATATGTATGGATTTGAAATTCTAAAAGATCTGCGAAATAATTGAAGCCTTTTTTCCATATGGAGAGCATACCCCATCTTTACTCAGCCGGAAGATATCCTTTGACAAACATTTGTCTTTCTCTTCTTCTTCAGCTTCTATCTTTCTTTCTAGCAAAGCCACATCGACAGCTTTTGTATTCTTCACATCCATCGGATTCCCGCATTCATGCATTCACCAGGTTGCTCGTTCTCGTTTAGAGCATTAAAAAACCATACTAATATAACAGGAGCTGGTCACTTACTGTTGAAAGCTGTCCCCCTCAGCGCTGTGTCTACATTGACGAGGTGTGACAGTGGTTACATGTCCTTATCACTACAATTAGCCACAATGAAAATGTTAATTGAGTTGTTTTGAACGACGAAACATACCATGTAGTCAGCAGTCTTCCAGCTGAAACATTATCCCTCTGGGACACTAGAATTACGATCTAAAATTCTAAATTGTGTAGCACATTAGTTTGACACGGTATTTGTAAGATAGTAGATACCTAGCATTTGAGATTTTACACTTTCATAAACAAAAACTAAGAACCTAACTTTAATTTTTTTAATAATTTATAGATTTGCGTTTAACCTCTCTTTTGATGGTAAGCGATGAAGTGGTCCACAACAAGTCAACGTAATGGTCCTAACCAGTTATTTGCAGAAAGTCAAAAACCGTTAATAATATTCCAAATTAAAAAAACCGGGCAAGTGCGAGTCGGACTCACGAACTGAGGGTTCCGTACAAACTTACTTATGAGGACATTTCAATTTCCGAAACTGCACGTAACTATAAATTTACAGTTTTCAGATTTTTTCCTATACTTGAGCTATGAGACCCTGGCCCAATTTCTAAGCCAACGAGAGTTGCCCTATGGATTTTGATTCCTTTGAGAGTGTCTCGAGTGAACTCGATACCTCTACGCATTCCCGAGATAAAGGGTCTTGACAAACAGACAGACCGACAGACGGACTATAAATTGATCCTATAAGGGTTTTTTTATGGTAGGTAAAATCATCCAGTGGCAAATCCCGCCCTTGGGCGGAGCGAGAAGT
Source organism: Leucania comma (assembly GCA_958295575.1). Classification (NCBI taxonomy): domain Eukaryota; kingdom Metazoa; phylum Arthropoda; class Insecta; order Lepidoptera; family Noctuidae; genus Leucania; species Leucania comma. Next base: position 15,375,292 of record OY282468.1, read on the forward strand.
AGTGTCAGACTCGTACTGACTAAAAACTTACCCCGTTCCTTCGTTGCCTATCGTGCCGGGGCCGGATATTCCTTTCGGAAGCTGACCCATGACCCCAGCAGGCTTCGACCCTGCCTGCCTGCAGCTAGCAGGCTGGCCCTTTACGGTTTGCTGACAGCTCTTTGAGGCGCACGGAAACAGTACGCGCCGTCGACGACTTGGGCTCGGTCCGGTCGGTTACCGGACGATCAGACAGCGTGCTAACCATTGCACGCCGTCCGCCAGCCCGCGCCTACGGTGGCCGGAAATCGGGATCGGAATCCTGGCGGCCACTGGGACGAGCGCCCCGTTGCCTCTGCCTGATGCGGTCGGCCTCCTCCTTTACTAGCATTACTGCTTCACAGAAGGAGGTGACCGCCTGACCTCCCTCCTCATTCCGGACCATGGCCTGAACCAAGGCCCGGTGAGAGAGATCGCGTCCGCCGAGATCCTATAAGGGTTCAGTTTTTTCCTTTTGAGGTACGGAACTTTAAAAATAAAGTCACATTTTATGATGTTTTCTCTTCGTCCTTCACTAGAATTACTGCTTCGCAGAAGGTGGCGACCGTTCGCCCCTTACTCCGGACCATGGCCTAAACCAAGGCCTAGTGTGAGAGTTCACTACCTCTCCGAGGACACGGAGGAGCTCGAATTTGCCTTAGTGGGGCACATCTCCACCTCTTTCGGGCGGTCCACGCAATGTGACAACGGGGTGTTTCTTCTGCATCCGGTGCAGTAATATTCCGAACTTACCATGACCGGTGAGGACCTGCGTCTTATAATATATCCGCTCAGTGGTTTGGAAGATATGAGGTAATAAATAATATTTCATACATACAGGAAACGCGTGAAAAATATAACTCTTCTTGCAGTTGGATAAAAAAATGGGTAACTAGATACTAACCCTCGATTTCTGAATTGGTTTGTTTTGGCATAGAATTTGATATGTTCTTAACTCCAACCTCTCAATTAAAAAACTCGGTGTAAGTTACTTAAAATACTCGGATAAAAGAAAATGCATAAGCTTTCTACTGTTTTCTGACTTAGGATAAAAAAATCTAGACTAAGTATTTTATGTATTACAAAATAGTTCCTCTTATTTTGGAAGTTTTTTATACTATAGATATATTCACATGCCTCAAAATTTCACAACTAGCTTCTACCAGCGGCTTTGCCCGTATAAAATTAGAAAATTATTGACTGAAACTAAATTGTTATAATAACTGAAAGTTGATAAAAAAAGACTATTGTTTTTAAAACAGTTGTATTACGGTCTATCAAAGTGAACCTACAGGTTCACTTTGATAGACCGCACAGTACTTAACAAAATCAATTTAAATTGGATTTGAAAATTTTCATTTTGATTGAAATATACATTTTTAAATATTTATACTAACAACTAAACTAAACTAAGAATGTATACTAGACCTAACTATGTATGGAATTTGATATTCAAAATTATTAGAATAGGTACATATTAACGTTTTAGTATTTACGGCCATCAGGTAATCGAATTGTTTTTCTTAACATATGTCTAGATAACAGAGATGAAACGGCCACTATGACTAAAACATACACATTGATGCATGCACGTTTAGAACTTCAGCAGAGAAACAACAAAATGGCCCAATAAAATGGCGGAGCATAGACAAAACGCTACAATAACATCAGAACGGGAACGAATCGCCAGTTTACGACATGAGCGCAACGACCGACTGCTCTACAAATGAATAAGCCATCTGTTCTAATAGCTGCAATTAAACATGGTCGTCCAGCCGCCCAGGTCCTTACTACACATTTGGACATAAGAATCGATAAAAACTAGGAGACGAAATCTACTAATGTAGGCGCGCCTTGCGACACAGCGATGTACAGACTTATGTCCAAACTTATCGTTGAAATGACATTATTGTCCTTATTCAGTCTGATTTCTACGCGGACACATCGGTATGCAAAAAATGCTGCACTATCTGACATTGTTATCAAAAGTCGTTGACATCGCAGTGTCTAAGATAATGTAGGCAGTCACTACAAAGTTTTTTTTAAAGTTGTCAAGTTGCTCTATATAGGAGAACTGTTATGGGACGAATGCCTGTTTTTTGAGTCGGTTGGCCGCAGACACGGCCAAGTAAACCATTCATATATGGCGAACTGTCATAATTAAACTTAATAATGAGGCTCCATCGATATGTTTTTGTCGATACCGAGAATCATCATAACTTAACGTCAGTTTGATGAGCGCCATCATGACTGAAATTTAATGATTATCATTATGTTGAGATTTCCATACAATGGTCTTATTGAGAATAACAAGGAAATAGTTGATGGGGATTTTGAGACGTGTTGATTTGTATTTGATTTTATGCGATAAAAACGGCTTGGCACAATTATAACTAAGTATAATGCTTTAAATTTCCGTCATTTAGGATGTTTGTTTTCGTTTTTTCTTTGCTATAAATAACTGACTTATGTCCTTCTATGTCACCAGACAATTGCAGTCTCAGTATGATTGTAATAAATATTTATTAGATTATAATTTATTTATGTATATATAATGAATGATTTTTTTATTCCTTTTGTAGATAAATCACATCCAAATTCATTAGTTTCCAACGTATATTATTATGAAAAACAGTTTACAATTTCACGCGATATTTTACAAACTTACTGCGTTTACAATGTTCTCGTGACATGTACATGTTTCTTTAAAACAAAGGCATGCATTGCAGGTGCAAATATAGGTGTATACACTAAGTGAATGTTATTGTATGACAAAGCTCACACAAATGTATTTTATTAGGCGTAAAGCACGTAACACAACTCTCCTCTTTATCCGAGAGGAGCAAGCGAGTATCTGCGGCTGGTTGTCGTATATTTTTGTAAGTGAACATTCAAAATCACAATGGCGGTTCTGGCGGAGTGGCGGCTCGAGTAAGCGCGGTGTCGGTTGGCGTGTGCGGCAGGCCGCGGCAGGCACTGAGCCTCTGCTTGCTGACCCGTAATTGCCAAGTATTTTATTGCACTATCTCAGAAGTTTTATGTCATTCAATCCACGACTCTTAATTGAATAAGCGACATGAAATTTACAACCGTCATACGTTTAACTCGTCCTAGTTAAGAATCTTTGACGTTTGCGCGCTCTCCTCCCCGTGCCATTACTTCGGGGTTCCGTCTTAGTGCGTGAGGAATTAAATGCCTTTTTATTATTACGCATCTTGCTTTAAGCTGTTTAAGTTTCACTTATGAGAAAGTTTTGTTCGTAGTCGCAACTTTCTGCAACTTAGATGAGGTATATGTTTAAAATGGATAGTTGTAAGTAAATATGCTTTAGACATTTTCTAAACTCATCTTCAAAGCAGATATTTACCTGCGTATAATACCTAACAGTACTAAAATAGTAATATCGTTGAGATAAAAACTAGTACAAGTGATCTATGGTCCATTGCGTACTCTTTTAGCTTCCCAGCTTGAGCACCAGTCGTTACTAGATTTGGTATCAATTAATTTTTCACGGAATATTTTCCATGTAGCGATGAATAACTTGATGCTTTAATAGTACCTTACAAAGCTAAACTTGTTAGAATACTCGGATTGCTGCATACCTGTTATGACTATAGAGGTTTTACATTTATTTTAATATTCCACTAAGGGTCTAAAATGCCCTTGATTAGAAACTTATTAAATAAGTATCCCAATAAAAATTGGGTATTTTTCAAAATGAGTGAGTTTTATTGAAACAGTTATTTCGCACAGACACAAGGTGCGCGGGCTTATGGACGACGAGCAATGGGTAGCTCGCCGTCCAGCCGCCCTGTAATTTGTCGCGTGCTTCAGAGAGATGTCAGAATTTAAGGGCCCAGCAGGGCCGAAGCTTACTGTTGTCATGAGTTGACTTCTGAAAGGGAGAACCGTGGTCCTGGTATGCTAAGGGAAACTGAAAAAAAACAGGTGTGGTTTTGGGCAGTAAAAGTGACAATCGCTCCGTTCTAGAGCTGGAGAAGTCACCAATATAAAAACGAGACAAGGTAAAGTTCGTGGATTTTTTATTCTACCCATCCTGTAACATTGCTATTAGTTTTTGTAAATTACATCATCGCTGAACATTTTTTTTTTGTGGTATAAAATCATGAAGTAACTTCTTCCCCTCCAGATGCAGCTAGAGGGATTGTCAGACTTTTACTGACTATAACCCACTTGCAATCCTATAGTTTCCCTTTGCGTTCCTGGGATACGGCAAGTCTTTCCAACTATCTCGTAGACCACGACACGACAGCAACACGACTGGGAATATCATTGCTCACCATTACTGACCAAAAACCCACTTCTGATCCTTCTTTACCTTATCCCCAGTAGGCTTCGACCCTGCTGGGCCCCTACGGTTTGCTGACATCTCCTTGAGGCGCGCTTGGAACGATATGCGATGTCAACGACTTGGGTCCGGTCCGGACAGTTACTGAACGGTCGGATAGGGAGCTACCCATTGCTCGCCGTCCGCAAGCCCGCACCTACAGTGGCTGGAAATCGGGATCGGAATCCCTGCGGCGGCTGGGGCGTGAGGGCCGTTGCCTCAGGCGTGCGGCCGCCTCCTTTGCTAGCAATACTGCTTGGCAATAGGAGCCGACCGCCTGCTACTCCTCCTCGCTTCGGACCATGGCCTGTACCAAGGCCCGACGTTCGTATTGAACATCACGGACAGAGTCGCGGGCAGTTTTCTAAAGATATAGTTAATATTATAAAGAGAAAAGGATAGTATTTTTTTTTTATATTCTTGTTTGTAATTAATTGATTCAAAAAATACTTTCACTACTATTTATATATATTTTATCACTGAGTGACACAGGGTATATTTTCTACTTTCATCAGGGCGATACCGCTGGCAAAAGCTCCGATCAACTACAGTTGATCACTATATTATATGGGTGAAAGTTTATGTGTGTAATTTTCACGCTGGAACGGCTGAACGTGTTTCGATAAAACTCGGCGCACGGTTAGTCCATGCATAATAATATAAGATAATGTTTATGTCTATATGTATGTCTATGTTCCTGTCCCTTTGGGCAATATTCTACATTCATGCTAGCAGCAGTTAGTAGTAGATATTTTGCTTAATAACTTTAAAAGTTTAAACACATAGACTTTTGATGCCAACGTAGTTTCCATTGAAGGCATGTCGGGTATATTGACATTCGCCATCACATAACTCGCCATGATTTATTTGAAGACTGGCAGCGGCCATCATGTTGAAAAATGTCAGCTTTTTATTTATGTGTTCTAATAAGGCTATAAATATTGATTTTAATTGCGCGTCACGAGACCGATGACAGTGGCGTAATGGTCGCCGGCTGACGTGACCATGCCTGTGATGTGACCATGCCTTGTGTGAATATGGGTAATTATTTACTACCTTAACTGGCAACATATGAAAACTTTTCAAATTAATTATTTTACTATCTAGGTACTTATGTCTGAAAAATTATTTAGTGCTTGAAAGACTCTGAATGTAAAATTATCATATAAACAATTATAAATTTATCGTGATGTCTTGCCATGTAGGAATGTATGTACTACAATTTTTATTTTTTTATTTTTTTATAAGTACCTATAGATTTTACTCCTTATGAACCAGAGAAGACAAAATGAATTAATCTTAGTGTGATAAAAAATTAATAATTTGTCTCGCTTTCGGTGGAGCGAGAAGAAATTATCTAATAAGTTTTACCACTTTACGTGGAGCGAGAGGAAATCATCTAAAATTTTTTACCGCTTTGCGTGGAGCGAGAACAAATTATCTAATAACTTCTTTCTCTTTGCGTGAAGTGAGAGGAAATCATCTAGTAACTTTTACCGCTTTGCGTGTAGCGAGAATAAATTATCTAATAACTTCTTTCACTTTGCGTGAAGTGAGAGGAAATCATCTAGTAACTTTTACCGCTTTGCGTGGAGCGAGAACAAATTATCTAATAACTTCTTTCACTTTGCGTGAAGTGAGAGGAAATCATCTAGTAACTTTTACCGCTTTGCGTGGGGCGAGATTAAGACATTTAATAACTTTTACCGCTTTGCGAGGCGCGAGAGGAAATCATCTAATAACTTTTACCGCTTTACGTGTAGCGTGAGTAAATCATTCAATAACTTGTGTCGCTTTGTGGGAGCAAACTTTAGTTGGAGCGAGAGCCGCAACCGATCACAAATGGGTCACCCGTCTATTTAATTAAAAATGGCAAGCACAACATTAAAAGTACTTAAAAATGAGTTGTACTTGATAACACATCTCTCTAACCTTTTCCCAAGTATCTTGTGATCGACTTCCAATCTAAATTGATGCGGCTGAATAACCGTATTTTACATAGAACGACTACCAATAGTAGACCTCCACAACCCAATTACTGGGCAACACGATACTTCTTGGATAGATTAATGGTTAGACTTCTGGCGTCTGACTACCTATAACGACTATCAAAAATCTATGAATGATAACTTGGACCAACGGATACACGTTCTTTAAACATATTATAAAAATTACCCACAACAACTCCATCACCCAAATGATTACCGCAATGTTAATTTATATTCAAAATAAGTCACACTACAAAAGCTCATCGCGCTAAAAATACATACTAATATATTTCGATGTTAAAGAATAACCTGATTCTCGACGGTTCTTACAGGTAGGTATGACATTGTCCCAGGCAGGCTTCTAATAAAGATCCACAATGTAAAGGGGCAGAATGGCCCGGTTCACCCAATTAAAGATGAATCTCCCCGCGGATCATGTGACAACAAGTCCTGATGAAATATAACCAACTTGTCTCCAACAGACTAAAGTGTCTTGATACTTGAAAAGGAAATAATATTTTTGCGATTAATATTTTCAACTCAGGTTGATCGGTTATTGGTTAGAAATTTTCCTATATTTATTATTAAATTGCTACATATACTTAGCTATTGTGAATAGTATTAAGTATAGTTTACATTGGTGAAAAAAATGTAGAGCTAATGCAACTTATTTTCCTTACATTTTCGTTTTCTTACTTTTTATTTTTTTTGGTGCTTAAGTACCTAAGAGCAAATGGTTGTAGGTTCTATAGCGATTTTTTCTCTTGACCAATGGTTAGTACCGCGGTTTTCGTCTGACTCGATGTGCCCTGCTTAAAACATTCTTAATTAGGTACTTATAGCATGATATTTTTGACGCATGAGACCGTACACCAATCTTGTTTTTCACTTCTAGTGGCTGTTCGCCGTTGTGGTCCAATCCATCATGAAGCTGTCCAGTTTGTCTCGTCATCTTCACCTGGGTCTTCCACCGCGTCGTTGTCTGTTATTCGACGTACATAGGTACTCTGTCCCATTCTAGTACCTACCTATTTTCTGAGCCCAAAAAACAATGCCATGTAATTATTTATTTTGGAGCAGTATCAAAACGATTCAATCCACGAATAGGATTTGCTAACTTCCAAAATGGGACTGACATACCAACGTAGGCAACATGTACGATATATATTTCAGTATGAACTATCGTATTTTTATTATAATGAGCATTAAGAGTCGCTCCCGCGTCCCAAAAAGGCTGAATATTTGATGGGTCGGCTCATATTTTACTCTCATCTCGTGAGCCGAAAGCAGACATATAAATCAAAGACATGTTTGCAAAGAAGGCGACCGCTCCGCACGTCTCTGTAATTGCCGCAAAAACACACGTTGTGTGATTTTCGAAGACGTTGGCAAATTTCCGAATAATTTTTAAATCGAAAGGCTTAGTGTGACAATGTCGTCCACGGTAATACCACAGCAAGCATTACGGGTGGGTATTGATTTCGAAAATTTACATATATTATATCAAAATTCAAATTATCTAGGAGCTTATACGTGAAGCTGCCTAATTAGTTTAAAGATGTCTTCGTTTGAGAGCATTTGAAGCAGGATAAAGATGCGGCGCAAGCAACAGGTAGGTTATAGTTTGTTGGTCGGGAGCTGATTAGCAAGGCCTGCGCCGATCTCTCAATGGCACGGAGCGAGCTCCCCGGTGCGTCATAAATTTCCATTGATTGGATTAATCTGATTTGGATGTCAATTTTGTAAGTCGAGTACTGGCTCTTTATAAGAGAATACAATCACGAGGTCTCTGGGATATTCAGATCGCGATACATTACAAATATATTGTATCAGCGAAGTAAATATACGTCTTGTTGTATGCACGCTTCAAAATTCATTTGTTTCTTATTTTCTACTGATGCAATCGTTACATGAAATGCAAAAGTAGATTTGAGGTTGTGGCTCTCCTAAATGAAATGGGTAAAGTAAGAAGCTGTCCTTAGAGTATATATAGTCAGCCATATTGTTTTTTTTTGTATAATTTTGGATTCAGTCGTGTGTTCTACCAAGTTATGAGGTACATAACTTGGTAGAGGATAAGCTCGTGTTCCTTTACTGACGGCTACCCGGCTACCCCGGTACTGTTATTGTGCAGATATTTGATCTACTCAGCTAAATTAATGCAGGTGAGTGTAGTGTATAAAAAGTGGATATTTAAACAGGAAGGTGGTGGTGATCGAGCTCGCATCCCGCATGCGCACCCGGACACTGCATACTGTGAGCTACCTGTTCGATTGCTTTAGCTTTTCCAGTTATTATGACATGTACAAACCACTTTTTGCATCACATATTCATTTACTAGCATCGAGCCATAATGTATTATCGCCGCTCTCCATATTCAATGTTTAAGACATTCGCTCATAACCTGCGCATACGGCGCGGTAAGGGCAGCGGCGCATACTTTGACAGCATTATGATTGAATTATGCAACGTCGGTATCTAACAGAGCGATTGATATAATTTAATGTACAATTTATAGACATCAGCTGCGTGCCCTCAGTCTCAAACGAGCATATTTCCCACGTCAATTTTGATTGCGATATCATAGTGAACGATGACATTTGAGTACGTACTAATTTAAGCCCACAAGAGCGGCTGCGAGGCGGTGCGCTATCTGCACATAGATACAGAGTCGTGTTTGCAATACAGCAAATTTCTCCTTATATTTCTGCGCAGGAAAGTCTATTTTTCAAGCAATCGCGCCGAGGAGGTAATCACGCAATGCTGGCCTCTTAGCGCTGAGTAAACAAATCTTCGACATTGTATCTGTTCGCCTTAACTCTCTTTATTCAAAGGAACATTGTCAAGAGAAATGTACGATTATTGTAGTGTTTCTTATGGATTGCGTTACGAAAATATATAACTCGTGGTCTACGCTAAGGAGGGTTTCGCTATCTTTGATTTCATGTTGTTTATCAATTCGAACAGGCCAATAGACATATTCACTCTTGCGCACCTAATCTATGTCTGCGCTCTTTACTAGATCCACGATTACCGTGAAGTTAATATAAAACCCATGTTTAGACTAAGTGGGATATTGTAAAATTTATAATATATGAAATTAGTAATATAAATCGTCGTCTGTAAACATGAACTCATGCAAATATGAAAGATATAGGTAGCTTCGAATATCAAGAATGGAGCAATGGCTCCCAAGACTCCATAGTTCGCACAATCAGCGGCTAACATCTCTTGCTGAGGATGGCTATAAATTTCAACAATCATATAGTCGGTCATCTTTCTTTGTTATCATATTAAAGGGACGGCATTCCATCGACGTAATTATGCAAAAAGCTGGACCGTGGTCGCGGCGGCTGTCTTTTGACAACCGCATCATTATAGTTGACATAAACTAAGATTTATGCGATTGATTTGTTAATAAATATGAATTTATTATCTTCATCTAAGTATTAGTTCGCTACATAATCGTACACAGAGACGTATGCTTCATCTATCGTAAAGGTTGATCCAAAAATACAAATATATAGTAGTGAATAACTGCAGCTTTATTTGATGTCAAACGTAAGACGAGTAAAGCAGGGAGACTTCCGACCCTCGATCAAGAGCAAACGAATGCGTAATTCGGTGAACAGTGGTTAAAATTAGCTGGCGATGCGGGCGTCTTTATAGTCCTTAAATTGGCAAAAAATCGAGACAAGCTTCGACTGACACCGATCGCGGAGGCATCAGCGAAACAGGTGTTATCATAAACATACATTTTGCGATAAAAACAAAATAATTTTCATGAGTGGCCGGTAGGCGCGAACTGCCGTTCGTGTCGCCGACACAATGGCGATTTCATAGTTTTTTTTTTTGTTTCGTCGTCGGCGTAAAAGCCGACGATATTAAATTTAGTAAGCGGAGAGGTGTCCGAAATCTCACGCAGACGTGCGATCCGCCACACATATTTCCATCTGCACAAAAAGCGGAACTATAGCCATAAATATGTCCAAATAAACATTAGTCGACGACCGACTGAAGAAGGTTTCGCAGGGTTCCGTTTGTTTTGCAATTAAATAGTAGCTAGCATGTATGACTACCTTCTAAAACTAACTAAATATTTAATTAAATAAAATTCAAAATCTCCAATGGTAATTTTTCTTCGTCCATCCCTCACATGGTCGGGACACTACTTATAATATTATTTACCTACTGTGACTAGTGATTTAGATATTGTTATCTAACAGCAATATTTCGAAATTTCCTATAGAAACCCCTTTAAATTGCATTTGTGATTTTGTTATATCCATAATTTTAATATTTAATTAATTTTATTAATTAATCTCTCGAATTTTCATGCAAACTTTCAAAGAAATTTTACAAAAACCCTGAAATTATAGTTTACATTTATTTACCAATAATCCAATGACTATTTGACAAAGATTATAAAAAGAAAAATAACGTGTTAACATGAAAATAAAAAGCAAAGTCCTAACTTACTCAGTTGAAATTTTGCACAGAGGTTAGTTATGATCCTATGTGTGTGAAGTAAGAATTTTTCAAAATTCATCCTTCAAGGGGAAGAACTGGAAGTTCAAAATTTGTATGGAGAAACCTGCTTAAGTCCGGGCGAAGCCGCCGATAGACGCTAGTTTTCATATCAAATTACATGAAATCCTTTTGTGAAAACCATTTCAAACCTTCGTACCATTGTATGAACTACGTAGCAGTGCCGTAGCAAATGGAACCCACTTTCTTTTTATAATTAGGTTTTATTTATAATATTTACTTGAATATAATATTTATTTGACCATCATTTATTATTGTGTAAATATTAAAAAAAAAAAACATACCTTCAAAGTAGTAGTTTCCATTTCAAAGTAAATAACACGCACCCAAAAATGGAAAGTAAACCTAACGAAGGTGAAAAATCAAAACAGTAGGTAGGTAATGATGAAGGATCTGAGCTTGGCATTATGCGTTAACAACGCTCGGCGTGTGCGCATCGTGGAGAGGTGCGCGCGCGCATCGCGCTGACAGCCTCGCCGCGCACCCGATAATATGTGTACATATGTAACATTAAACTGCACAAATAAACGAGACTTTCACACTACATGGGTTCAAGAACAAGTTTTTCCATAACACAAAAGACGACACTGAATAGTTATAGCTGCTTCGCGGCCTCGCCGCATAATCCAATAAAACAATCCACGGAATGTACCGTCAGAACAATATGTGTCATGCCTAGCGCTGCGTTCTACCAGCTCTCAGCTGGACATCAAACTTCATGCACTTGTATATTCTTCATTTACCTGTATTTTTTAATGCAGCTTATTATTATGGCAGTCTTAGAAATAAACATATATGGTAATTTTAAATATCCTCTACTGATCTCTATATTTTCCTCAACTGTAAAGTTCTGGGATGTGTGAAACTAGATTTTAATAAATTTTAACATGTAGCTAATGTAAAAAATTGTTTGACTAAAGTAGTGTTTTATGAAAGTTTTTTTTCCTATCGGTACAAATGAAATTGGCGACTGAATCTCAAAATATATGAATTTGATTCAATGGAAAGGCAAGCGGCTTCTTTCTGTTATTCCAAGGGCTACCACCGGGGCATTCGACGGACGCATTTTTTATTATTTTTAATATTATGGCCGCATATTCGCGACTTCACCAAAATATTCTTTCATATTTTAGTGTCCTCAAATAAGTTGAGATTAATATTAATGATATGATAAGTAGGTTGTGACTATGCTTGCAATTGCAACGTGATAGTAGAACAGAGGTGTTCTTAGTACATTTACATATTCAAATGAACTTATTGGCAAAGTCTGTGATTATTTAATTTTATTTACTTCATACTTTCTATTTATTTGAATAGCCGTATATAGTCAGGGAAATGTATTTGAAGAAATTGTCAATTTTGTCTATTGCTATTAACCTTTCATCGTGTCTTCGACCAATATTATATTAAGTGTCATTGTAGGTCGTGAGTGGGATTCTAACTGTTGGTCAGCAGTGGCTAGCGATGGACTTTCACAGGTTTTAAAATAATTTAATATAAGTAATCTTCTTAATTAAGATAATTTGGTGTCTTCAAGGCTAGAGTGAATAGGCTCAAGGCTAGTGTAAATACTTAGACTGGTTAATAAACTAGTGTGCATCAATATCAACGATTGAATCACTGCTTACCATCATGTGGGATCGCAGTAAAGCACTAAGTAGTTTATATCAATAAAAAAAAAAACTTAAATAAATTACATATTTTTCGGAATGTACCAGGTAGCAATAAGGGCTATTTAGGGTAAAAACACACTAGGCAAACAGTACAGCTAGAATATATTTAAGATAGTTGCGCCGCGCGGATAGCCCTGGCATCCATTATGCAAGTCGGTAACACATGTAGTAGTCGGTCGGCACCTCGGCGACACCTTTACCAGACTTTACCATAATTGTCTATACATACCTACTTATTGTTCAAAAAGCGATAATAATAAACTCTAATAAATACAATTTAACATTGTATTCATTCCATTTCTGATTCCGTGGGTTTTCATTGTTATGTCAATTATTATTGTTATTAATTAGTTGTGCCTTTCGAATGAAAGGAAGGACGCCAGTTCTTATTTAGTTAACTTTATATTTGCAGAAATAGGATCATGTCAGTGAATTAGAAATACCTACTCGGTCCGCTGTATCTAAGTTGGTCGCCGTGATTTGTCTCCATTATTTTCTCTTTTATTTTCATTCACACGCTCCGTCGAAGTTCGCCCTTTCCTTTTGTCAAACATAAGTTTCTATTGTAAGAACTGTCGTTGTTATGCTACCACCCGAATAGCAAGGACCTAGAGGAATACTTTTTAAAGCCTCTTCTTTCGGTTCGCAAGGAAAATGTCAGATTGCATTTCAGATCACGCAATGGTGTTGGAATTTCGTATGAGTAGGTGTTCAACATTAGATATTTGCATGATATTCATGTCGAACGTTTACCTAGATTTACCACACAACCAGCGTCATTTATATCCCGCTACCATTATATGGTGGAAAGCTGCTGGAAAAGGAGACCCAAAAAAATTAAACCAAAACACTTTGGAACGTTAATTTTGAGAGGACATTTGTTCAATACTTTATAATGGTAAAAACCCTACAAGTAAAATACTTACAATCAATTAACGATTTCTGTGTCGAAGTATGTTCACGGTAGTTCCTTGAATAAAGACGAGCCTCCTCAGAAACAACTCTCGAACTGCGAGGAGATTCCGCCCGACTGGTGGATTCGAGTGAGATGACTGGTTAATTGCCTTGTACGCAGTGCACGTACCGCCGCTGACATGTCACAAGACGTCTGCCACCGGCAGCGGCGATCCCTCAACGAATTCCAATCGGGAAGAGCGAAAAAGACACGAGCCGAGCATGCGCGGATAAAAAGTAGCGGAGCGGGCGCAGCGCCGCGGGAGGCACCGGGCAGCCGCGCGCCCCCGCGCCCCCGCGCCACCGCACTGCGCGCCTAATGCGCAACTGAATCACGCGATTAAAACGTTCACTACTATGCGATACATCCCATCTTGCCAGGAGTCATTCATGTTTAGTACAAGTCCTTTTTATATGACACCGATTGGCGGAAACGCTCAGCCGGCCGTTCACATCCCTCTATGTCTAGCTGTAGCGTTGCACGAACACTGTTACTTACATTAACGTTAATTTGCAAACAAAAGCAGGCGTAGTCGTGTACGAACATACGTCATCTTCAAAGTAGGCAGGTATGTGTTTGATGCGAAATGTCCTAGTTCCCAGTATTGTTTCGGTCGATTTAAAGAATCGGCGGCGAAAGGCCGGCCGGCAGGCGCGCGTCGCGACTCACAAAAACAAAGCCGTCTGGTGCGGGACGCAGCCACCGCCATCAAACATTCACAAAGTTCGCGACAGCAGCGGACTCACGCCGCCACGTCACCACGTCACAAACCAAACTGCCTGATAATGACGCGCGCGTTTTCTACATCGTTGCGGCTCTTACTGCCTGTAACAAAAGGTTCAAGATAGCAAAGTCATTTGGGCATTAAACGCTTACGAAGCGGAAGGGATTTCTGGAAGTAAATCAGCTGTACAGCGATGGCAGTCCGCTGCGTACCTAGCTGTCTGCGTATAAGTTTTGAGGAATAAAGTAATCGTGTGATCGCGGGAGCCGCACGCGCACCGCCAGCATAGCAATGGGCATCGTCCGCCGACGCCGCCGTCATACGAATGATGCGATATAACGGATCGACCCGATTATTTCTGTCCATTTCACGACTGTTTAATAGCAATGTTAAACTCGGCGAAAGCAAACATACACGCCCTGTTTATCGAATATTTTACGATCTTCACCGGATTCATTTTAAAATGCTAAGCTTTGTGGAAGCGGCTGAAAGATTGTTTGATTCGAACGCATGTTACTAGTTTTACTATTTTAGATATTTATATTACAGTTAGTCATTTACCATTCTGATTTACCTGCATGTATGTTTATTCAGACGCAGGTGTTTATAATACACGGATACTTTATTTCAAATAAGATTTACTGTTCAAGAAATAATTTGCTGCTGAAACATCTGGACGAGTTTATCTAGCTCTTTCGTTGCCCACCCAATAACATGTTTGTGAAATTTTTGATATCGGCTTCAGAGAATTCTCACAACGCACAGAATTCGCATATTCTATATTTCGGATACTTAGTAGAAGAATAAAAATAAATAAGATATAAACTGAAATGCGGGCCCCAACTGGAGGAGAGTGGCTCGTGATAGAACACAGTGGAAACAGCTAGAGGAGGCCTTTGCCAGGAGGCACACTGAATTAAGGGATATAATTATTAGAAACAATGAAGAGATAGAAAAATTAAGTAAATCAGATTAATAAGGCTATTATTATATACGAGTAATAACCTGAAATCATGATGATGATGCAGTGTGAGCGTTGCGAACGGCTCAGAAAAGATTTGTTTAGCACTCTAAATTAGTTTGAAATCGGTATTTGCAACAGTGTCCTATCCTACCTAAGCCTACGTCAGACGAGGCAAGAATTTTGTATAAAATATATTATAATCATCAAATATAAGTTAAAATCCAAAATTTGCGACAACAATGAGCGACACAGTCAATTTAGCGGCAAAGTTCCCTAAATAAGATAAAAAAAAAAAACTTGAAAATATGACGCCTACGAATACTTCTGTTTTCACTCAACAAAATGTGATCTACGAAGAGATAATCCCCTTGTTTGTAAACTTTGATAGATCAACGTGCATAAATAACAATGTAATTATAATTGGGGTACTAATGTGGTTTTTGTGTTAGCGACACCGTCTCGCTTCCGTTCAGGTGACGCGGCCGATAACATCTACTTCCATAACCCTGCCTACACCGTTTGTTACTCTGTTCATGTTATATTTTAATATATTGCTTATTATAATAGACCTACCAGCGGCGTGTATCGTTCTCAGCCCCTAACATTAATAGCTACACAGATAATGTTAAACGCTTGAGTGTCTAACTAGCTAGTTGGTACGGTAAGCGCAGTAGTTGAGCGATTGACTGTTGTTCTGCTGGTCACGAGTTCGATATCCATATAAAACCAATATTTGTATGGCCTACAGAAAATTTTGCCGTTCTGGATGTATTGCATAAGTGAGTTTGCATTTTTGTGAACGCATTCATGATAGGTACAGGTTTTTTCATATTTTATAGAAAGGTAAGAAAGAAAGAAACATTGTATAATATTATCACTAGGCAAGGGCGTCGCCAGCCGATGATCAAGGGGGGGGGGTCTATTGGAAGTATAGAGAATATTAAAAAAAGTTTTTTTTTTTAATAATAATAAAAGTTTTTTTTCTCCACAATATAACACCTAATTGCTAGCCTTATATCTACGTAACATATAGGACGGGCATTCTATTGTTGGATATTGGTGCCTAAACTAGGCTCTGAAGCTGTAAAGCAAGCCTCTAGGGGGGGGGGGGGGGGGCTGCCCACCCTTGGCGACACCCATGTCACTAGGTAGGTTCATACCTGAGGGAACAAGGGAGACAGGGAAATATAGTCTAACCAAGTGCAACCCAGTATGAACCTAAACTTTCTGTATCTATCTATATTCAATTTACAACAAATCTGTCTTTTGGTAACTTTTACAGTAGTTGCATGTGCCTACGTAATGGCAATGTAGGTAATCTTTAAATAATTAATTTGTGTATTTAATATTTAGCCATGCATACAACTTGACAGAGACGGTTGGTAGAGGAAAAAAGTGCGCATACCAAAAAGTACAAATCAACCTATACGCACGACACTGCGACCATAATATACTCTATACTAATATACAATTTATTATATACAAATATTATAAAGAGGAAAAGTTTGTATTGTAGTTTGTAATAATAATTTTAAAAACGGACTTGATTTTGAAAATTCATTCACCTTTCAATAATACTTTATCACGGATTGACATACGTATATAGCTTTCTACTATCACGCGGCCATCGCCACTTGCAGGAGCTTATTGTATAATATGTACTAAAACAAATAAGTAAATACACTATTTTATTAAACAATTACAATCATACGTTATGTGTTTAAGGCTAGAGCGAATAGGCTCTTAATAAACTAGTGCTCTTCATCATCAACGATTGCATGACCATTAGGTTTTTTTTTTATAGTAGGTAAAATCATCCAATGAAAAATCCTGCCCTTGGGCGGAGCGAGAAATAGTGTCAGACTCTTGCTGACTAAAAACCTACACTGTTCGTTCCCTGCCTTGGTTCTAGGGCCCTGGTATGCATTTTCATACCTTCCCAAAGCCCCAAACTAGGCCTCAATCCTGCTGGGCCCCTACAGTTTTCTAACAACTCCTTGAGGCGCGCGGGAAGAGTGCGAGCCGTAAACGACTTGGGCTCGGTCCGGTCTGTTACCGGACAAACGGACAGCGAGCTAGCCATTGCCCGCTGTCCGCAAGCCCGCGCCTACGGTGGCCGGAAATAGGGATCGGAATTACGGCGGCGCGTCGGCTGCGGCGTGAGCGCCGTTGCCTGATGCGGTCGGCCTCCTCCTTCGCTAGCATTACTACTTCGCAGATGGAGGCGACCGCCTGCCTCTCCTCCTTGCTCCGGACCATGGCCTGTACCAAGGCCCGGCGCGAGAGATCACCGCCACCGATTGCCCCCACGAGGACACGGCGATACTCTTCCCAAACGGGGCACACCTCTACCGTGCGCTCCACTGTGTCCTCCGGGTGGTAGGCACAGTGGAGCGCACACCCGGGCGTCGTCTCCGCACGGATCTTGTACAGGTACATCCCGAACTTGCCATGTTCGGTTAGTACCTGCGCCATGCGGAAGGTCACGACGCCGTGAGGCCTTTCCAGCCACGCCTCAAAGAAGGGCCTTACCGCCTCAATCGTGGCGTGCCCAGCTTACTATCAGGTGGGATCGCAGTCAAGCACCAGTTTTTATCATTATAACCAAAACTAATAGGTACATAAAGTAGGCAATTGTGAAAAATAATTATGCTGTGATGTGATGATACTACTGCCAAGTTTTTACCTAAATGCTCGCGACTTCAATCACATAACTAATTATTTCTCTGACCGTACCCAGTGCCATTTAATTTATTCATCAATTTAGCTCTCCCAGCTTAATGCTCTATACTTTCTTAGTAGCTTTTTATAGTAGCATCGTCATCGTCGGATTAGCCCACGTTCATAGTGAGAGCCGATCAGGTCAGATAAAGATTCTATGATTTGTAGAGTGAATGTGATAATAATAATATAATATAATATTACACTATCTAACTATCACATAACATCGTCTAGTCCCAAGCTAAGCAGAGCTTGTGTTATGGGTGCTAGACAACTGATAAACATACTTATATATTTCTAAATACATATATATATTCTAAATAAATTACACCTAGACACAGAACAAATGATCGTGCTCATCACACAAACATTTGTCCTGTGGTGGGAATCGAACCCACGACCTCCGGCTTAGCAGGTAGGGCCACTAACTAATAGACCAACAGGCCAGCCGATTATTATTATTATTATTATTATTTATTTATGTCAACTTATTCACTCATAGAAGGGTTAGTAACAATATTTACTTAAAACTGTGTTAGTAACTATAAAATACCAATTCCATTCCACTATTACAAAAATAAATTAAATCAATCCGATATTATACAAATACATAACTATGTCATACTCAAATAATGATAATAATATGATGATACCCATGAATAATGATGATATGTATTTTGCACAGGAATAAGGACTATAAACATATATCTGTTGAAACTGAGATGTTATGTCATACAAAGCCAAGTTCCAGTCCAGCCAGCCGGACAGGTCAGATTATCTTATTATTTGAATGCTTACTGAATGAACACAACATACACATTTCTCAGCTTTCATATAATCTATGTAGGTATTACTCGCACTTGACCACTTGCTAAGCTGCAGGCTTAGCCAAGTTGATAATCTACAATCGTAAACGCTAGTAGAAAACTAATCAAATGTATGGAAATGACATCATCTCAGCAAAATTCGTAGCCAAATTCACATCGTTGAAAATGACAAAATGAAATGTAATCGTTTGTACAATGTTCATAGCAAAATACTACTTTTATGGTATAAATGACACTTACGCTGAGGCGTTTCGATTGTTGAAAGAGATTCAGTCATGAAACGTTCATAACTTAGCTTTGTCTGCTGATCCTGAGCTGTCAGGAAATACAGGCTCCAGCAAAGAATTCCGGAGTCTGTGTTTCCTAAAAGTTCTACAACCTATACTCCATCTGTTAAGGTAATTAACAAAAGGTAAACAATCTTCACATACCTTTTTATCTAAAAACTGTCTAAAAATGTTTACAATTAGCTTTTTACCTAAAACGATGTTATGTAATTAACTAAATTTAAATAATCTTTGTATGTCTTCTATACATTTTTTTTTAAATAAAAAGTCATATCAAGATTGATTAAGTTTACTTAACTACCTTAACCGATGGAGTGTAGGGGTCTTTATGTCGAAAGTGAATAGGTTACTTCTAGGCAAGCGTGCTCCATCTTCGGCCACATCATCGCTTACCATCAGGGGAGATAGTGGTCATACGCGACCCTATGTATAATAAAAAAAAACCATTTCTTAGTTGGACGTACAATTAATGTTTTCCCAAAATGTTTCGTAAAACATTGGGTGGGACGTCCACCATGTGCAAGTGGTGCAACACCGTTGTGGGCCGAATATGTACTGTATTTTTTGCAGTGTACAAATTTAAAGAGTTCATCTATCTATTTGATTTCAGATGCGTAGATTGTGGTGGTAGGTGAGATGGACTGAGTGCAGAAGGCGTAGAACCGGCTGTTGTTGCGTAACTTGCATAGAATCTAGTCCAGCAGATAAGAGTATCAAGTATAAGTCCATGTACCACTATCTTTCAGCTAAAAATTAAAGTTAGCAACGTTTAATATTTTATTTATTACACCTTAGGTACTCGTACATATCCTTAGAAATACCCAAACAGTTCACACGACATCAAACCAGGCAGATTTTTTTTTAAAACTACTTCAATTTTAAGTTCCGATAATAATTGCCTGGCTCATCCAGGCGATTATTAAAAGATCTTAATAAAATTTATTTCTTTCTCATTTATTTATTTTCAAAGTGATAGACAAAACACAAAGCAGATTCGAAGTTCTAGTAGATAGGGAGAGATGGTGAGCTTGAGTCCGCTTAATCAACTTATAAAATACCAACCTACATGGTATTTAATCAGGTAAAATTTTCTTTTTTGTTCTTCTTTTTAAAGAATCGCGACTGATACATCTAAGACAGGTATCTTACCTTCTATATTTATCTAACTAACTGTGTGTCTGACTTTCACTGACTAAAACCACACCTATGCTTCTTCAGTTCCCTTAGCGTTCTAGGACCACAGGTAATCTATTCAGAAGTCAACCCATGCCCCTTGTAGGCTAGACTTAAACCCAAAGGGGCTCCTACGGTTTTATTGACATTTTTTTGAGGTACGCATGGAACACTACGTACTGCCGGTGACTCGAGCTCGGTCCGGACGGTTACTGGACGGCCGGACGTCGAGTTACCTATTGCTCGTTTTTCGCAAAGCCGCGCCTGCGGTGGCTGGTAGTCAGTGTCGGGGTCTCGGCAACAGCGGCGCGAGAATATCATTGACCGTCTCCTTCGCTAGCTGTTTCGCAGGAGGCTGCCGCAGTCTTGCCTGGCGCTCCAGATCATGGCTTGAACCAGGGCCCGGCGCGAGAGATAGCAACATACTTAAGTTTCAATGATAAAGAGTGAAACAATTTCAGGATTAAATGTTTCCAAATGAATTAAAAGAAATATAGATAGTGCAGAATTAATGGGAACGTAACCTTATTGTACTGATAAATGTACAATAAAATTTAAAATTTAAAAATTTAAATATTTTTAATCAATTTACATGCTGGTTGCTGGAATATTCCATTTAATTAATACTGAGACTAGATGTCAGTTCAAAAAACGGCTTCCTGAAAAGCAGAGGTTCATCCTATTATGTACCCACGTAACATACTCTCTTCTATTAAAACTGTTCAGAAAAGTCGATGCATCAATACATTTGTACGTATATTTTATATATCACTAGTATCTGCCAGCGACTTCGCCTGTGTAAAAGGTTTCTCCATAGTAACTTTGAACCCCCGTTTTATCCCCATAGTGAGTGAATTTTGGAAAATCTTTTCTTTGTATTCATCATAAAAGGAACCTCTGCAAAATGTCAGCGTTCTAGGTCCAAGGGTTCGGGCTGGGCGTTGATGACTCAATGACTTTGACTTTTATAAATATAGAAGATAGTTATTATACCTATAGAAAGGTATGATTTAAAAAAAATCAATGGTCTGCCAAAAATTTACACTATGAATATCGTTACTTACCCCAAAGAAAGCGACTGTGATTCTTACACCCGTATTTATAAACAAGTAAAACTAATTAATTGTATTCAATAGAAAAATAAAAAAATAAATTAAAAAAATGATTTTTAACCTCACGTATTGACTTAATAAGAAATTACTTAGTAACAAGTAATTACGTCTTTATAAATACGGGTGTTAGTGACTTGCAATTAGTAAGCAGGAATACTCGTATCTTTTGCCTATAAACTACCTTATATGTAAAACTCACTAAATATTTGCTTAGTTTTAATACTGATTTATCGAATTCCATATTCAAATTCTCCATAAAAAAAGTTGTTTTTTTTTTTATTTTAAGTTTCGATCAACAAGTTCGTCTTGCGACCATATTGCCCAGTGTTACGTCCATTTTGTAAAGTTTTTAATGATAATATCTTTCGTAGTAACATTTTAATGCGAATGTATCACATTCTAATATTTTTGAAGTATTTGGCAGCAAATGTATCGGGATCAGGTCAGGGCTTCTTAGTGAACTTTGCTGAGGCATTACACACTTTAATTAAAATTCTCAGCTCCATTTTTATTGAGATCGCGTATATTTCAATGATTCCACAATTTTCCAGTGGTGCGTCTGCATCAAGTGCAAGTGTCTACTTGAGATACAAAACTACACAAATTTTTACTTCACGACATCCATTTGAAATCAATTTATGAACTACATTCGAAAAAATCCCGCCAAAAACTCCTTTGTATAAAGGATCTGCACATCCCTGTTTTGCATGTTTTTTTTTTTATATAAACCAGTTCTATTTTCTCTATGTCGCCGTTCTCTATGTCAACTACTATAAAGGATATATTGAGGCAATAATCCTGGCCGGTAAAACATCTTAACATCAATACATCTATTAGAATAATAAATGATTACTCAGAGCTTACATGCCTAATATGGGAAAAGACAAGACATGTCATCCATGCAGCATGCTTGCCTGATGCATATTCAGATCCTGATTTCAATAGTAGGTACTAATCAGCACAATTCAGGTATTTTAGAACACTATAATTGCTTGACAATGAAGTTAGGAAACTAGCCCATAAAGATGACTATCACGTGACGCGTATAATAAAGCCTGACACTACCATAAATTCATTGTATTCATAATAACACATAATTATCATCGCCATAGATTATGAGACCGTCCTGATTAAATTTTATGAATAATTTACTTTTGCTCCGGAAATCCTAACAATTGTCTGTCGTCCGTTTCACAAAGGCCGCTTTTGTTATTTTTTCCTGATATTATTAAAAAATATGCAAATCGATCGGCGCGACAGGATGTTCATTTTAGTAATAATGTCGATGTATTTGCATGTAAATGACGCCATATCCGCGGATGTTACAATTACTAATTGTAAATGTGCATCGTCATAGTTGTAAACAAACTGCATACCTGCACGTTATAATATTACGACACATATCTTCCATTGTTAGAAAGAGATTATTATTCGACCATATAAAGAAAACAGGGACATAAAAGAATCTACTTCCTTTGAAAATAAAAAAATAAAATACCTACATTCTTATTGACTCTACAAAGGCAAACAAATTATTAAATAACTATAAAATAAAGTTATACGACGTTTTTATAAAACTAGGTATTATTATATTAATTTACATAATTAAATCGTTTAGTGTAGTCGTAACACTCAAAGCTTGTAAAAGTTGTAAACTGAATGGCGTATAGTTCTGCTATCGGCCGGCAGATGGCGCTACGGGTATCTTACTGTAACCGCTTACAGTTATTTCGTTAACAGATCTTTCAGGACTCATTTGTAGAATTTGATCTTAATTTTATTAATATATCTCCAATATTTTTAGAACTATAATTTAGATAAATTATCAGTTTTTAGTAAGGGGGAAATTTTTTGCATTAATATTTGTTATTATGAAAAATTGTTGATAAAACAGTGTTTTGTCGAGTTTTCTTTTAGTGTTAGTGGTGGGTTGTCTGTTGTGACGAGGTGCAAGTAGTGCAGTGTTGCGGAGTGCAACGTGCAAGGCGTGGGGTCAGCGCAGGCTGCACCGCACGCCCCCGGCCCGCCCCACGCCGCCCCGCACACCGCACCCCGCCGACGCGCGCCCCCGCTCGCTCAAGACCTCACTTGTTTTGATGTAAGGTGTCCACTGGCCACTATGCAAAACTCATGGCTTGCGAGAGAGGTGGCAGGTTCGCCGTCCTTGTCGTTATAGTAAGGTGAGATAAACTTTTGAATTCGCACGCTTCAACTGCATCTTTTTATCGAGCATGAAGTCCGTTAGTTTGGAGTTGTTTTGTTTTTAAGTGCGATTGTTGTTACAAGATTGGAAAGATAAGCTATTGAACCGGTGATTGAATTTTAAATCTGTTTTACTTAGATTTTAGGTTATTGATTACGGTGTGTAAACTAGTCTAGTTTCCTTGAAGCTTTTCATAGTTATAAGAAATAATTAAAAAATCAAAGTATAATATTAAATTAGAATACTTACCATTGTAGATTTTTCTGCAGGGTTGGTCGAACGAATTACCATGTCCCTGGAAAATAAAGGGCAAGAATGGAATACAGGTGTGTTTTAAGTCAGTGAAAATTTGACACTCCTCTCACTCTATCCTGAGAGGAAGATATTAATTAATGGTTTCCCACCTAAGAGAGAGAAAGAGTGGTGGCCCAGTGGTAAGGACCCCAACCTACGACTTTGTAGGTCGCGGGTTCCAACCCAGGCGCATTACTTTGTGTAATAATAGGTTAATATGCACATTTTTTCCTTAATAGAGCGCACATTACAAAATAATGCAATGCTGTAGTGCCTCGGTCCCGTCAATTCAAACATTCATTCACACATAAGTTTTTCTGTTTCACCGGCCCTTTCCTCTACAATAAACTAAACATAACTCTCAATATCTACACACTCAATAAGCAAGAATGCAAAAGTAAACTGTTAGACTTTCTACTCACATGTGATTACCAAACTACTGAAGACTTCCTTAAAACATTGAGATAAAATGACACCAGAAACACACGAAACACGTGCACACAAATCACAACTTTCATTGCAATATTTTGTTAAGTGTTAAATTATATAAACGTGACACCCAAATGCTGTTTTATCGATAAGTTCTTTTATGGGAAGAGAACTGCGTCCTGAAATACAGGCTCGGCCTAGCTCAGGCGCAGTTGCACATCTTAATTCTTATGCATTTGTATTAGGCAACCATCAATTTTTTGCTCAAAAATTGTACACTATTATGGAGAAAATAAATTATTATTATTATTATTAAATTTATTAAAAATGCGATTTTTCATAGATTTCATAAAAAAAAATATATAAATACAGCGATACAAAAAACAAAGAAACCAATAAATACCTAATTTCGAAAAAAGAATAACATATCTTTAATAAAAAGTTTATTTGAACTTATAATTCCAAGTCAATCCAAAGATATTATACTTCAAAGTTACCCGTTTTAGAAATCGGCAATTTCATAGGTAAAGAGCTAGGCTATTGTATTTCATCTCTACTGCTCTAAAAAAGGCGAAGGAAAATATCGTAAGAAGACCATCATCTACCAATCCGCACTAGGTCCGTGTGGTAGATTACAGTCCATTCCCTCTCCTAGAGAGGAGGCCTGAGTCCCAGCAGTGGCTGATTTATATTTTATAAGTATATTTTTCCACAACTATCACACAACACCGTCTAGTCCCAAGCTAAGCAGAGCTTGTGTCATGGGTACCAGACAGCTGATAAACATACTTATATATTTCTAAATATATACATATTATAGATAAATAACACCCAGACACAGGACAAATGATCGTGCTCATCACACAAATATTTGTCCTGGGTGGGAATCGAACCCACGACCTCTGGTATAGCAGTCAGGGCCACAAACCACTAGACCAACAAGCCAGTCACTTTGATTACGCTTATGCTACGCACCAAAAAAATGTATGTAACTACATAGACATTTAAGTAGGTACTTACACTAATTTATTACCTATGCATTACGATATTTTAATATCTCAATTTAACCGATATAATTTAGATACTAACTCTTTTTTTGATGTAGAATCACATACAATTGCATATAGGTAGTTTACTAATGGTTAACATGAATTCCATTGAACTTCCTACCTGTCTGAACTAGCCATAAGCCCCAAATGTTGGAAACCTAAGACGTAGAACACATATAAAAGTAAACAGTAGTTTAGGAAACCGACCTTCATTTATCTTTTCCGAACAAAAGTTCCTTAGATATTTACTAGGTATACGAATGTCAACACTAGGAACGGATAAGGTATAAATTCATCAGGTAAAGAGTTAAAAGTTTATGTGGAAACTCATTATTCCATTCACAGAACTTTTCAGCAAGTGCTAACAAAATCTGTGATTTTTGACGATTTCTAGCTTTTCTTCCCTGAAAAGGCCAAAAGAATTTTAATCTAGGCCTGCATGTATCATATAATATATCACTTAGGTAAGCTAAGAAAATATAGTTACAAAACGACTAATTAAATTATTACTTAGATATTGTGGGAACCGAGCTCATTGATTCCCAAAATACCTTATCATGCCACCAAAGTAATAATGTAGTCATGTACCTAATATGTCGTAATAATAAGTAATATTTCCTTGCAACAAAAGAAATAATTATTTCATCTGTCAATTTTTTATCTTATTCAAAATCCTTAAAAGTAGGTAGGTATATTTACATTTATAAGCTCGCTAAGTAAATGTATTATTTAATATACATTTACTTAGCGAGTCCGCTTGCTAATATGGAAAAAACTCATGCAATTTCCTTCGATATCATAATTTTATAAATTAAAACAATATTATCAATACCTCACTATGTTGATAAATCATCCTTTCACAAACTTTTCTCTTTACGATGTTCATACTTAGGCAGGATTTTGTGAAGGTAATAAAGTTAACTATTCCATCGTTAGGAAATTCCACTTTCAATAATGTCATCCACTTAAAAGATGTATTAATCAATTTGCAACTTACTTTATGCTTCACAAAGATCTGAACTTCGAAAATATGACATTTATAAATCAACCCCAACTTGAAAAGAAATTTTTCTTTCACAATACTTACTAATAAACAATACGAAGTGGGTACCAGATTCATTGCGTTTTATGTTTGAAAAGTGATCATTATTTCATTATTCCCCGAGAGGACGCCGGCGTCCGCACACCTATTGTCTTGCTATTGTGTCTCTAATTACGGTATTCAACAGGAAATATCACATGAAATCTGTGATATTTTCTTTAATGATCACTTTTCAAAAATGCGACCAATACCGTAATTAGAGACACAATAGAAAGACGGACACAGGTGTGCGGACACCGGTGTCCTCTTGGGGCTTGACAGTACTGTTCACATATTTAAAAAAAAAAAAAACAATTAATTCATTTTTAACTAACTAAAAGCAATCCAAAATACCTATGGTATTAAAAAACTCTTACCGCTTCGCTGTCGACTGGTAATGTGCTCAAAAGACTGGTGGCATTGCCACGCTGTAGGACAATGTTTATTCTTTGTTCAAAGTAAAAGCCAGCCCTGCTAACCTGTTACCATTTTTAATTATTTCTTTCATAGGAAGCATAAATATAGTCATCCTGTACTTGAAGTCTAAAATCTGGACGGTATTCTGGATATTGAAATTTGCAACGAGGAAGTGCTTACTTAGCAGAGTATATCTACAGGATAAAGACATTCTAAAATCGAATCACTTCAGAAATTAAAATGGTATAAGTGTATTTCAAAGAACTAATGCTTATAAATCGTTACTCTATTAAAGTTATTGAAATAAATGCCAGTAAACATTTATCGGCGTGGTGGATAAAGAAAAAGAAATACGGCACGTGATGTTTGCATAGAAGCCAAGTGCGACCCGGCACGCGTACCTTTTTGCTATTGTTACGGTTTCTAAATTTCCAAATTTTATCCAGAAGCAGAATAACCGTAATATGAAAACCGTTACTAGTGACGTGATCTGCCTTTGTATTTAGAAATTTATCGGTTTATCTGCCTATACGGTCAACAGCAAGCCATTCCGTCACGTTTGTTTTGATCCTACGTTACTACTGCGAAGCCGGATTTAAGTGTAATGCCGTTTTATGTATCTACCTCGAAAAATATTTTTATTTTCTTTTTTTTCTGGATTACACATATTTTTCAAACTTTTCAAGCGTTATGCTTAAAATCATAACTTACGTATCATCTAAAATAAGACATTTTTCTTATTAGATCAAAGATTCAAAAGAAATAAATTTTCAAATAAACCATTTACAAGCACTTTTGAAAAGTCAAAAGGTCTGTCCATCAGGAAAAAAAAGATGCTTATTGCACATTCGAAAGCGTAGATATCTATGGAGAAGAATGTGCAAGAAACTCCGTGGACACTCTTTTCAAACAAGTTATTACAAATATCTCGGTTCGGTTGTTTCTCGGTCTTGTCGCTGCTATTATGTGAGAACAATGTAAAAAAATATGAAGAGAAAAAAAAATGTTCTAATTATAGATATTAAGATTATTATTTAAGACAAATCGTTTTTAGACGTAATCCTATTCCATTAATATTATAAATGTATGATAATCTGTATATTTGTTAATCTATCACGCCTCAACAGCGAAAAAAACTCTTTCCAAGTGCTACATTCCCTTGGGAAAAATTTTCGTTTGTTGTGAGGGCAAAGCTGCTGGCAAAAGCTATATATGTTAGCTATAATTATTTTCTAATCTGCGCACTACTAGAAATTTTTGTATAACTCTTGTCTTCATAAATAGATTGACTTTTTAGGTATTTAAAGTTTTAAAATTAAATCATACGTAAATTCATCTTTCATTTTTTTGACAGAAACCAAGCGCATTAATAAGTACCTATGTTTATTTTATGTTTTACGCAATCATTTTTTATGAACAGATTTTTCAGACGACACCACTTAACTGAAAAATAAATTCAAGCGTCTCTACATAAAAATATCAATAGATTTTCCAATTAACAACATGTATGGTAGGAACAACGAAGTGTATCTATCATGTATGTAATTGGCATACAATGGTAATACCCGCATACAGGTATTGATCAATAATATACACAGGTATACCTCTTCAGAGCGACCTTTCTTCCTCAAAAGAATCAATGCCGTAAAATGCCGCAAAGAATTCGTCCAAAGAAGACCATAAACGCATAATGTCCGTTCCTTATATTCTTATGTAAGTATGTTTAAGTATTGTAATGACATTTAAAGAATGAATTAAATATTTACACGACACGACATTGTATTGTTTTATCACCGACAGCGGAACTTGATTGTCACCGCGAAATCCTGGAACGGCTTTGAACAGGGACGGGTTTTGATACAAAAAATGAGTTAATTGATTTCGTTAGTTTAGTCATACTAATTCGCTGATTAATATTAAACAACCGCCATATACGTGCCGATGTTGCAGATGGCTTGTAACTACTTGTTTTACATCAGGGAAATTTTATGGTTTTGAATGCGTTTTGTTAAGTCCCGGCGGTATCGAAATGTTTTCTTTTCAATTTTATTTTCACGGATGTTTACAAGTGTTTTGTTTTCTTTTTCGCAGAGGACGGCAGTTGTACCTTCAATAAGTTTATTGTTAACTGTATAATTATTATTTTTTTACATATTGACAAGTTTGTGTTTAACCACTATCTCACCTAATGGTAGGCGTTGTTGTGATCGGCTGTGGAGCACGCTTGCCTAAAATATTTTTACTGTTTAGTCAAAATTTGGTGTGTGGTGATTGGAGCTGCTTAGTTTTTTAATTACACCTTTAGTAAAAAAGCGCTTCACTCTTTGTTGTCACTTATAATAACTTGAATTTAGTGAGTATTAATTGTGCTTAATTTCAGTGACACATTACATTTTATAAAAGAATGTGATCAAAATTACCAAGAACATTTTCGACGGAATACACATTAAATATTATATTTAATCATCTTTAATTTAAAAAAAATATTTCAAAGTGTTATTGAGCACTAAGCAGTAAGTAAAACCAAAATGAAGGTTAATTTGAAAAAATAAAGGCACATGAAAACAATTAAATGACTTTAGGGTTTTTGTGCATTATTTTTGAATTTTCGAGTATTAGGAGCAAATATATTAATAAGATGTCAATGTAAAATCTTCTTACTAAAGCTATTAGTATATTGACGTAGGGGTGCCCGCTCACCTGCTTTAATGATAAAAACTAACACTACTGTTTTAGCGACAGTATAAAGATAAAATATAATTCCAAATAAAAAACAAATATGGTTCATTTTTACTGCTTTGTGTCAACGGCTTCGCATAGAACACAAAAGTTATCCCAATGATAAGTCCTCATACATGCCTTTGATATAATTAAAAAAGTGTCCCCGTATGCTAAGTCTCATCAAAATCCGTTTAGTTGTTAAGTTGTGAAGACGTAACAGACATACAAAAGTTATTTTAAAATTTATATTATTAGTATGGATACGGTGTGATACCTCTATGTGAATAAATTTCAAGGTAATGATATGGTCGATGATGAAGCATATTTCCAGTCTCATATTTTATTAGTTTGTCTGTTTTGTTAAAGTTGTATTTTGTTTTAATGATTTTCCTGAAGGTACTTTTAATTTTTCTACTAGGATATTTATCTATATTTTGCTGATGAATCCTCTTTGTAGGCTTACGAAGATGCTGTAAGTAGGTAAGGCTCGAAAGATAATTTAATTGGAATATACATAAGTAGTTCTTCTATTCGACTCAACGATAACTTTTTTAATTGTGTTGTCCCAGTAGGTGGCTACGTTAATTGCAGCATCGGTGGCATTCGTTAAGTCCTCAGTGCAGGTGCAAGGTTTCTTGGGGCAGTCCAACGCGTGGCTCATGTTCTGAACAGAGGCAACGCACTCACACTGGGTATCCAACAGGTCTATAAAACCCCACTTCATCAACTTATGTCTACAGCGGCTTATTTTTCTTTTGAGGTAGGAAATCGTCTAATAACTTGAGTTGGCAGAATTATCACAGCACTGATTGGTTGGATTTGTTTTTTCACAATAACATTGCTTATTTATATGTATGTATAGAATGTATATATGATGTATAGTATGAATTTATTATAGTATTTGTTTCCTTTCTGTTTGTCTATATTTTTTTGATTTGCACCTACTTTATTATGTTTCTGCGCCACTCTAAGGTCGGCTGGTAGAAAATGCCTAAGGCATGAAGCCTTTGTATAGTGTTATGTGCTTAAAGTTTCTATAAATAAATAACTTCTCTCATTCTGGGTTAAGCGAGAGTGAGTACCTATCAATCTTTTACTGCATTAAATTTAATAATTTAATACTTAATATAATGTCTGACAATCGGACATTTCAAGTTTTTATGATTTATTTATTTAATGCGATGTCATCTATGTATATAATTGTAGGTAATAAATTAATGTAATTAGTATGTTGCTGTTTATGCTTTGTGTGTTTCTGTGTATTTGTATTTATGTTAATTAACATATGGGTATCTTACAAGAAATAAATGTTTATTATTATAGGCATAAGCGGCCTTTTTTAATGTTCCCACTGCTTTGACTCATGCTTTCTCGCTAAGAGAGGGAATGGGTCATAATCCGCCAAGTGCGGGTTGGTAAATGTCACATGGCTTCCAATTTTTGGTTGTAGGACATGCCGGTTTCCACACGATGTTTTCCTTCACCATTTTGCAATTCGATGTGCCTGGCTGGGTGCCTACCTGTGACCCACAATTCGTAAGTGAGGGCCGTTACCACTGCTCTCCAAACTTTTACTGACTAAAACCTAACTGTGTTTTTCAGTTGCCCTTTGCGTTGTGGCGGTAACTTTTTTAAGCAATCCCACAGCCCTACCTTGTCGGGTATACCCCCGTTTTAATGCCTTCCATATAGACTACTGCAGTTCACGTACAGATAACAGATGTCGCTGGGCTTTATACAAAGACGTCGGATGGTGACAAGTGACGTTCTTCTCACAGCTTGAAGTTCTTTTTTGTTTGTTGAATTGATAATCCATTGGACATTCCTGAATACTACCAACTATTTTTTTTTCTACTAATTGATCACTATTTGACCTGATGGTAAGAGAGGATATGGTCGACGATGGAAAATGCTTGTCTAGAAGTAATCTATTCGCTCTAGAGTTAAAGAGTTAAAGAACCTCTAGAGTTGAACAGACTCCGGCAAAGATTTTCACTCCTTAGCTGCACCCACAATAAATATATTCCCAAAACGTGGGATGTCCACCGTGTACAGGTGGCGCATCACCGTACTCCTGGTGGGTCGATGATGACTTGCCGGAATAAGGTTATGCAATTTCGACGCACACTCCCCGAAATTAAACCGCTATAAAACCAGCAAGCTAGCAACCCGGCGTCGATGCTCAAGACTCAAAGTCTTGAGCTTTAACTCCACAAGAGCATCGTCACCAGTGATCCTCTTAGCTCGTTCCTCAAAAAAATAGTCAAAGAAATGAAACACTACAAAGGTAGATTGTATGTAAACAGTACCTTTTACCATACCCGATAAGATATTATTATCGGACTTTGAAATGTTTAATTTTCTTCTTTATTTTAGGAAGAAACTTGAATGAGTCTCAAATTCGAGAACAATTGATACTGACAAACAACAACTTATACGTAAATATAAAATATTATATGAAACAGAATCAGTAAAAAATCCAGTATTTAACTCTCCTTCACAGTATAGTTTTTACACGGGATTTTAATATTTAATTCAAGTACAAAGTCGATTTATGATCGTGGTGGGAATATCTATAGAGTATGTACAACAGTAATTTAATAAACAAGAAAAGCCAGTGGAGAATTGTTAGTTTTTACTAAAGTGGAGCTCGGCGCGCGCGCAGGCGATCCCCGCGGGTGGCGCAAAGCGCAGGCGCGGCCATGTTTCATAATTAGCTCTGTTATGAATTTTATAAATGTTTCATGCGCTACATGGGTAGCCGACAATTAATTAACTCCTGTACAGTGCTTACATTAATTAGCTGGAGACATGTCATGTTCGTTTGTCATACATTATACATACAAGCCTGCGTTCTCTTGGAAAATTTATTAATATTACGTTACCTTTCAATAATTCAACTGAATTGTACTCATACTACATTTAATTCCTAAATAATTACTAATTGGACCACCCCTGCTGTATTTTGGCAGTAAGTAATTAATTTCCTACCTAATTAATGTGTACGATTATTTTATTATGGTGTTTTTGTATCATATGTTTAAATTGGACTATCTACGAAATTCATTAAATCCGTCCTCTATTATGTGTTTATGATACTTAATTTGAGATTCGAGTCTTAAGTTACAGGTAGTAGAGACGTGCCAATAAACATAGTTATTTATAAAATTATTAAACCTGTTATTAATAAATAAAGTAGTTCGCAGCTCAAGAACATATACATGAATCTCTCGTTGATTACTTCCTTTCAGTTCACCCGGTAATGAACTATAAATATCTAATCCTAATTTAGAGTGCAGTTGCCATTTCACCCTCACCCCTTCGGAGAGAGTAAATGAGTTTCCTTATAACAATGATATCATTCGTATATCTAAGTATTTAAGCAATACAACCGGTACTTTCTCATTAAACTATAAAAAGGGTCTGATTTTCATTCTCCTTTATTTCGACATCGATATTAATTAGGTGCCTATAGCAAGAATTTGATCGTTCGTAACGAAATAAAAATGATGCCTTAGCATAATATTTATTTTATCCGATTTATATTGTACTCCAATAAATGGCCGACATTAATAATCAAAGTGGAATATTTCATTAAGACAGTAGAGACCACTAAGTTTTACAACTTAATTGCTTTCGCAAACTATAACAGGATCAGTTTTTATGATCCACCCACAAAGGCGTCCCGAGAATCTCGGCTGTAATCATTCATATTATTTATTTTTTGTGTCATAATTCTTCGCGATGAGGAATGGGCGCCGATCATCTCGATAGTTTTGTTCATTTTATAACGACAAAGTTATGAGTCGGCAATATTGCTGAACTTTCTACGAAATGATCTCTGTATAAATCAGCGAACAGCGGCGGTACGGGACGAATGAATATTGTCGGTAGGTACTAAACATTCTAATCATCCTACTGTAATCTAGAGAGTATTTGTCGAACGGCATGGAATATTGCGAATGTCAGGAATAAGCCGCGGCGCACAATGGGCCGCGGAGTGATAAGGCGAGCGGCGGCCTGCCCGCAGAGCCCGCAGCGCCGACCCGACCGACCGATTGTCCGGCCATCGGTAATTTTCCCATGATCGAGAATGTAGCGAAACGATACACCAACATAGTCTACACTACAAAAGCTATCGCTCAATGTATCATTTCCAACGTCAAAATACTTCAGCAATTATTATAATTCCCGCCGTGTCCGCGTTCATCTCCCCTCGTATTGTGAGTCAAGTAATTAAAGAGGCATTGTATAAAGGATAAAAGCTTTTCAAATACAGTCTAGATGAATTAGGGATACGAATTCCTAAAAACAATTGAAGCAGTCGATAAAGTTAGCCGTCTACTTAGCAATTAAAAAGTAAAAGAAGAATGTTTTGTTTCCAAATAATAAAGCTTCAGACAAAGAGAATAAAGTTCAAAATGGTATTACGATTTACATCCTTCGAGAAAAATAACCTTGCTGGAAGTGAGAAAGCTTTCCACCTATTCACTGAAAATAAAAAGTAAAAAAGTGGATGTTTTAAAGAAAATTAAAAACAGGGAAGTTTTGCCGATTGCGCCTGCTACCTAATCTACTCCGTGTAAAGAAGAAATTAACACAACTTTCTTGGATATTTATTACGCTACTTTTATTACCTTACTTTTATACGGGTTGAAATTTAAAACAGTAAAACAGCTATTTTCCCTACTAATGTTTCAAAATTCATGATCACGAATAAATCTGTTTAATTTTAGTACCGAACAATCCAATTCTAGCCTGGCCTGTGCTTCATCTGACAGTAAAGTTAAGCGTAGATATGTCATACATTTGTCATGGTGATTATTTGTTAAATTTTAGTTTGTGACGGATTCATACGCAAGTTTGTCTATGCTATTAGGACTTTATTAACCGAAGCCTACACAGCTTATGGCAACTGGAAAAATACGAATATTTTTTTGGGTCGGTACGTACCATTACAGTTCTTAAGGTAATAGATTCGATTTTTTGTGTGTTACGCATGCTAATGCTTAACACACAAACAATAAAAACAAAAAACAAATCAATTTTAATAACATTAATTGCATATTTTTACTTTGTCTCAGGGGAGATTTCAAACATATTTTTGGCAATAATTCATGGTTAGGTAATGGTTTCTTAAAAATCTTTTGGACTTTAATAATGATTTATTTATTGAGATTACTGAGATTCATACATAAGCTGGTACAAGGGACTATGTCCGCTGACATATTTCCACATGCGAAAAAAATCGTTTTCATCGTCTATCAGCTATGACATTCAAGATGCTTTTTTTTTAAAGTAGGTAAAATCATCCAATGACATCCCCCGCCCTTGGGCAGAGCAGGAGATAGTGTCAGACTCTTACTGACTAAAAACTTAGTCCGTTCCTCCTTTGCCTTGGTTCTAGGGCCCTGGTATGCATTTTCATACCTTCCCAAAGCCCCAGATTAGGCTTCGATCCTACTGGGCCCCTACAGTTTGCTGACGACTCCTTGAGGCGTGCGGGAACAGTGCGCGCCGTAAACGATTTGGGCTCGGTCCAGTCTGTTACCGAACGGACGGACAGCGAGCTACCCATTGCCCACCGTCCGCAAGCCCGCGCCTATGGTGGCCGGAAATCGGGATCGGAATTACGGCGGCGGCTGCGGCGTGAGCGCCGTTGCCTGATGCGGTCGGCTTCCTCCTTTGCTAGCATTAAGTACTGCTTCGCAGAAGGAGGCGACCGCCTGCCACTTCTCGCTCCGGACCATGGCCTGAACCAAGGCCCGGCGCGAGAGATCATCGCTACCGATTGCCCCCACGAGAACACGGCGATGCTCTTCCCAAGCGGGTCACACCTCTACCGTGTGCTCCACCGTGTCCTCCAGGTGGACATTCAAGATGCTGGACACAAGGTAGTAAATATAAGGAACCTCGAGAGAACTAGTTATACAGTTAGTTACATCTTAAGCGAAGCCGCTGTAGAGAACTTGGCATTTTTTCACATCATGTTTTGCTGAGATGTAATTACTTTTTGTCCATAATTTTTGTTTCTTAGATCCTTAGTCCAGATTCCAGTTCATACTCACAGTTCATGAATACGTTCTCGATTATTTAGATTTTTAGAATACCAGTTTACTCAATCTAATCGAGAACGTATTTATGAAAAATAAAAACAATACAAAATTGTGTTTTTCACCAGGTTCGTCATGTTCAAAAGTAGCTGTATTCCGATAAAAAAGCCGAAAATAAATAAAGAAAAAAAATCTTTTTCCCACCTATTTTCAAATTCTGAAGCCACCTGGAAATATTTAAACTATTGTAGACTTGAGAGTGAGTGAGTCAGTGATACAAATAAAGATACCACCATCTCTTGAGTGGTCAGGATACTTTTTTATTGAAATTTAGTCACTAAAAGATGCAAGAGGCCTACTTACCAGGTGTATAAAATTGTCAGCGTGTAGTTCAAATAGATTCAAAATTACGGGGGGATCGAAAAGAAAGTGAATCGAAATAATTCGTGTGTCATCTTTTTGCTTTGCGAACTTGGCTGAAACACTGCCGTGAGTCTAGATAATTAGAAGGATGACCCTTAATGTTAATGATATGATTTAAAAGTACAGTATTGGCTACTAAATTTAAAATTGCCGAATTCAAATTAAATTAATCGTTGTAGCTCAATTGCTAATGAAAAAAAAAAACATTGTAAATATACTTATGTCTTATGTCTTATAATATTTCGTGGCCGATGAACATTTTATGTATGGGATTTAACACTTACACCATAAGTGGCGAAGCTTCCCCGCATCGTTCCCTGTTAACTATTAATTAATTAAATACTATGCAGATAACAGCTCGACGCAACAGCAAACCGGTTTGTCCGGTAGTAAAGTTTAATACTTTTAATCAATCTAAATCGGGTGTTAGCTATGCTGCGCATTTCCCAAACTTGTGAACACTTTCATAAGCACACAACTTATGATAACGACGTAAATAAATTAAGCTTGTATTAAATCAATGAGGTTGTGAGCGGTTCATAAAATAGAGACTTGAAGACCCCCCACGAAGATGTGCTCGATTAGCTGAACGAAGATATTGGGGAACTCGCGAAACCTAACCGGTCGACGGCGTTGATGATAACTGCGCTCCCACTCGCCATAATGACATATTTACATTTTTATGACGATTATATCAAGTCATAAAGGAGTGTAAAGCGTCCCGGGTTATTGCCAACTTCCGTTAGCTATAAGTTCCGCCCGTCGTCGCCCGTCGCCACACGGCTATCCTACAGTCACGAATGCTTCGCCACGGAAACTTGATTTGTGTTACAACTTCAAAACTTATTTCAACACTTCAGCCGTGATAATAAAGAGATCTAAGTTGCTGCGCTAAGTTTAGAACAGACAAACATAAACATCTGCTCGTGATTGTACTTATTGTGTCGAATCTACGACCTTTTTCCTTTCCAGATATAAAGTACAGATGCTTATCGATAAAGTTATTTCAATATACTGCACATTTAAAAAGGATTTTCGTTATGGAACCGTGTCGACATTTCTGATTATTTATCAAGCTACGAGAGCCATAAAACTTAAAATGCCTTTAAAAATCAGATTATAAAACAAGTTCTTTGTTTCTGTGTTAAAATTCGTGATGACGGTCCTTTGAAAGGCTATAATGAGTATTGATTTAAATTACGTGGATTAAAAAATCTGGGAAAAATTATAACGAGAGGACGCCGCCATCTGTTTGCCTACGATGACAATAGCGTGGACCTATTCTGTGAAGTTAGTAAACGTCACTCTGTCGTGAACTCGGTGCTGGCTGGATCTTCACCTTTGTAGACATTGTCATTACTTTAATCTTAAAGATATAGTTTATGCCCTTTAATGGATTATATGGCATTTTGTACATTGTCTTTATTACCACCGTATTATAAAGTAATTCGTATGAACTTAGCTATTGATCCTTATTTTACCATAATATAGCTTATGAAAAAAAACAAACACATTTCGAAATATTTATAGCACAATTAAAATAAGTCCTTATTTTATCCATTCCACATTAATCCTCGCGTTAATTTTTTTAAGAATAATGAAGCAGACATTTTTATAACAAAGGTCCTTGGCCGTGCATCTTGATCTTAACGTTATCTCTAATAGGTCAATAAATAAGAAGTAACGTGCGAGCATCGGCGGAGGCGGGGGCGGGCGCGGGCGCGGGCGCGGGAGCGGGCGCGGCGGCGACACAAACACGACAACGACTTATTAAAATTAAAAATAATCTATACGATCGCGGTTCACAATATCACACAGTGTTTATATTCATATTTTAATTTCTACCTTTATAAGGACAAGAATACTTCGACAACTTTGTCATGCAAATGTAAATACTTCTTTATTTTTTCATGTGAAATCCATATAATGTAACTTCAAGAAATATTCCGTATAAACACTTCTCTCATAGCAATACAAACTTTTCTTATTGCAAAGGAAGTCAAAATGAATGCAAACAACCTTCAAATGGATTATAATAAAATGCAATATAAAGTTAGGTTTTATGATAGGACAATCTGGCTTATGAATGAAATGTAAACAGCCGCAATGAAATGATATAAATGATGCGCGGTGGTGCCGTGGCGCAATCAGACGGCGGCATCTAGCGGCCAGCGAGCGGCCCGCTCCGGACCGGCCCGAACTGGCCCGGCCCTGCCGCTTTATGATGTTACACTCTTTTATTTAGATATTTGTACGGATCCCCTCATTTTTATTCACCCGAAAACATTATTATGCATAAATAAGTACTCTTTTATTTTATTCCCATCGTTATTTTAATACGTTGAGTTTCAAAGTTGACTTCGTCACCTCTTGTGCGTGCGCCCGCGCCGCCCGAGATGTGGCGACAATATTTAACAGATAACGAGATAAGCCTCTTTTTAAAGCGGTTTGATGTAACTTGATACTCTACTGTATCTATTATTTTATGCTTTATGGATGGGGTGTGTCTATAAAAAAAGATATTTACGTTTATTTGCCTTCTTAGTTTTATTAATTTTATTAAATAAATATAAAAATGAATTTATTATTCTTGCACACTATTTCTGCCAATGTGATTAAAGCGAGCTGGTACTGTACATACAAAATGTTTTGAGACCATTTTTACTATAAGGAAGTGACACCATGAGTTAGGAGGCATTAGCAAACATTTATCATAGTGCTGTAAGGTGTCAGGCAGTAGCGGGGGTCGAGCATAACAATTAGCTGGGACCGACGAGGCCAGGCGCGCGGACGAGCGGGCGAACGCGGACGGTAGCGCGCCCCGCTGCGCTCGGGGACCCCCGCCGCGCGACCCGCGCCCTACACGACAACACGTCTAATATTTAATATCTTAATAACCGATTAGGGCGTGTTTAATATGCACTTTGAATAATTATACACTTCATTGTAACAAATCGATCTCTGATTAAGTAATTTGCTAATTAAATCAGTAGGCGCTGCCCGCTCGCATTAGGGCGCCTCGCTACAAGTAAAGCTACAAGTTGCGCAACATCACTTGCATGCATTTATGCATGTGAAGAGGTCAGGACATCTCACACTTCATTATAAACTTTAATAAAATGACTTAGTAAATATTTCAGTGTTCAACTGTGATCGGAATCGATTAAGAACATACATATATGGTTATTTGATTTAGTAGGTAGATACTCGTAGGTAGAATAATCCAAGTCAGTGTTTGTAAATTACCATAATCAAATTTTATTAAAAGCGGTTCAAGATTGGAGCATTGACGTGACCTCCGTCTAATGACAAATGTTGTTCGTAAGGGGTCGTTAATGGCTGGAAAGTTCAGCATCGACGGCGACGCGGCGGGGTCGCGAGAACGCGCGGGCGCGCGGGCGGCGCATACATTGGTTATTGAGAGCGATTTGGGCAAGCAGTCTCAATACAAGTACATGCGACTGATTTACGAGACGAGCGTGTGCCCTTTGTGCTCCAGCTGACTAATGGACGGACGCTCACGGACATTTATGTAGATTGATTGTATGAATTTTATTCACAATGTTAATACAGTAACAGATTTAGATGTCATTTAGAAATGGCGCTCTAAAGTTGTGCAATTTAGGCCGTGAATAATGGATGACGAATGGTTAGTTTCTATACCGGGCTCGTGCCGCACGCCGTGGCCGCGAGGTGGGGTCTTATTGTGAAGGCTGCCCTAAACGCACAAACACGATATGTGGACCACTCTTAATGTGCCTACCTATTCATATTATGGCTACATCACTCGGATTCCGCTGCAGTAATTTGGATACATATTAACGCCTGATAAGAATCAACATGACCGGCTAAGTTGACGACAGTGAAGGTGCATCCGGTAGGTATAATAGGTAATTTAATACCTATATTTCGTTGAGAATTATACAAATATAAACCCACAAACTTGTATGTTTACACCCTAGGTCAATTTACTCGTGGTTTGTATGTATAGCTACCTAGTAATGAAAGTAGTTATAGTCAGGGGCCAAAAATGCAACTTGCACTCTACCAATGTACCGTAATTAGAGACACAATAGAAAGACAATAGGTGTGCGGACGCCGGCGTCCTCTCGGGGAATAATGAATTAAGGTTTCCTAAAAAGTCTTTGTAGTAGAAATTCAATGGTTCCCAATTAGTTTATTACTTAGATTTTGTGCCACAAAGTTATGAACCATTTAACTTTTCAAAATAGCATACCTAAGGAAGAAATTACAATCGCTTAATGCAACCGAAAAGACTCTCACCAGTCGTCTACCTTGGAGACAACTTAAAGCTCTAATAGCGTCAGAAAAGTTTCAGCCATCATATCATATACACCGTTAAATTTTGATCATTTTAATACCGTGGAGGGACGATTCGGTACATGATTCGGTACACTATCGATTTGTAAAGATAAAATTAAACAATAAAGTTTTTTTTAAACTCGAATTAATTTACGCATGAACGAAATTAATTTCTTTAAGACCATAGCAGAGAGATACGTGTATCGTTATTAGGTAATGTTAATTGAAGAGACATTAGGAATAATGTTGCTCTGTTTGTCGATTTGGACCAAATTTTTGAGTACCCAGGTCAGTGCCGGATTAAGCAAGCGCGGGGCCTGTAGCAAAATCTACCAAAGGGCCAACTTA
The DNA here is from genome assembly GCA_958295575.1 of Leucania comma. NCBI lineage: Eukaryota > Metazoa > Arthropoda > Insecta > Lepidoptera > Noctuidae > Leucania > Leucania comma. Next base: position 15,415,971 of record OY282468.1, read on the forward strand.
TTTTTCTCACAAGCCGCAGGACCCTTAGGTAACGGTAGCCATATTGTATTTGCTTACATTTTTTTTTATAGGTTCGCGCTTGACCGCTATCTCACCTTATGGAAAGCGACGATATAGTCGACGATGGAACGCGCTTACCTAGAAGTAACCTATTCACTCTTGACTTAAATATTCCTGGGGTTTAGCCATCTGAAAACACAGACTCCGGCAGGGAATTCCAGTCCTTTGCTATACGCACAATGAATGCGTTTTATTTTATGAATATTCCGGAATTGATTAAATATCGTATGATGCAAGAAGTAACCTGACCTGCTTTTGTACGTCCGACCGGGGGCCCCCGAAGCGCGGGGCCCGTAGCATTTGCTACTCTTGCTACGTCTAATCCGGTACTGACCTAGGTACTTATGTATGTATTTAGTTCACTTTTAATTGTATTGTAAGTATATTGTGATTCATTTATACATAATTATATATTTTTCATATTCGCCTTTTTATCTCTTTTATTGTATCTACCATTATTCTTCTCTGCTTCACCCAAAGATTGTCCGGTTAGAAATACCTAAGGGTTTTTCCGCCTTAATTCCGCCTCTGTTCTTAATTTTATATGCATAAAGTGTTAAATAAATAACAACCTATATACAAAATAAGTCTTCGATAAGTTTATTTACCAACCTAGGTAGACCATACCAAGTTTTTCTTATTTACTAGCCCATATGTTTCTTATTGGTGGCCTCTAATAGAAAATTACTTAGTGCCATCTTTGTGTACAAATCGCATCACCTCACAGTAATATTATAAAGGCGAGAGTTTGTATTTGTGTTAGATCTTTACTCTCGAAAGACTGAACGGATTAGGATAAAATTTAGCACACGGCTAGACCAAATTCTAAATAGCACATGGAATATTTTTTTATCTCGGGAGTGTGTTCAGCTAGAATCATAACAAGTGCCAATTATGAGTAAAGTTACAGAAAGGTAAAGTTTTAGGTAATCATCATCGTCATCAGCCTTTTAATATTCCCACTGCTGGGACACAGGCCTCCCCTCTAAGAGAGGGAATGGGCCACCACGCGGGCCCAGTGCGGGTTGATAAATGTCACATGTCTTCGAATTTTTGGTTCTAGGACATGCCGGTTTCCTCACGATGTTTTTCTTCACCATTTTAAGAGCAGTGGTGGTGAAATAAATTACACAAAATAATGCGCCTGGCTGGGTTTAAACCCGCGACAACACAAAATACACCGCCCGGTTGATATTTTATTTAAACTGATATAATCATTATAATCTTCGCAGCTACAGCAAATCTGATAGTCTTAGCTGTACCTTCTTCTGCTCAATGTTGTGCGAGAGAAAGCTTTAGACTTTTACTGACTAAAACCCACCTGAGTTCCTTCAGTTGAATTTTACATTCCAGGGTCGCGATAAATATTTCGAACTATCACGCGGCACAGCCTTAACTATCTACGCATAGGTATATTTAATTTTATTTTTCAAACAAAAACGATGCCTCCACGGATTACTGTAGTGTAGCTAGCTGCTTTCTTCTTAGTGTGCGTGGGCATTGTACGGCGAATATCCAACCTTATGTTGTTGAAACTTCTACGGTACTGACTAAGCGTTTTGCCTCTTCGTTTATACCGCGTACATCGAGGGACTGGAACAGTTTGCCTGCTGCGGTCTTCCCGTCCGATTATAACATAAGTGTCTTCAAGGTTAGAGTGAATAGGCTCTTAATAAACTTGTGCGTATCATCATCAACGATTGCATCACTGCTTAAGGTCAGGTGGGATTGCAGTCAAGCACTAGTATATATCAATTAAAAAAAATATTTATTGACGGGGGATGAAGGTGACACTAGGACTCCTTACTATTCCGCAATGAAGGCATATCTCCGGATATCTTTGGTTGCCGTACACTAAGTAACCTTTCAATTCGTATGACAAAGCACCCAGAAGTTTGCTTCTATCTTCCAGTATACTGTAAGGGTTCGTTACTTGAGGCAACCTTCTCACGTATCACAGTACTTAGGTATGTCATTTTATTCCTACTTAACAACCTTTATTCATCTTATTGCCTAATCAGCTACATCTACCGTCATATCTCGCACCTGCATCATAAAAAATATGTTTCTCAAAAATTCGTCCACCACACAAAAAGTATAATTTAAAAAGTTATTATAGTGAGTGAAATAAAAGAAGTGTCGATGCATTCCTGATATTTAAGGGCATAATATTTTAATATCAACCTATAAGGCATAAAAAATGTATAAACATTTAGTTACGGCTCGAAGAAAAAGGACAATATAAGAAGGACTTGCTACGTCATCTTATCGACACGGATCAAACGTTGTTAATCAGAAATTTTAATGACCATAGTTCAGAAAATAATAACTTTTCTTTAGCTACCAATACATGAACTGTGATCTAGTGAAATTGATACTTGTTTACGTTTAGAATATAATTTTTGATATATTTTTTTTTTATTAAGAATCATAATATGTTATCTCTTGCTCTAGAGTGGAACGAGAGGGCGTATCAGATTTTTACTGACTGAAACCTACCTGTATTCTTCAGTTGTCTTTGCGTTCTGAAGGTGAGGGGAGCCGAGAACACAAAGAGCAACTGAAAGAGTGACCGGGAGTCACTCTTTCAAACGTTCCCGCAGTCCTAACAAGCATAGCCCCTAGGCGTGTGTAACTCTTTACTGAACCGACTCAATGTTCTGAAACATTTTAGTATTCCGAAAGATTGGAACGTCAATAACGTTTTAAAGGCATCATTTGGAAAAATCGGAACACTGAAATACTCTTTCACAAATAGTGTAAAAATAGTTAACGATCTGAACTAAAAACATCTGCTTTAAATTATTCTTTAATCAAAATTCAATTAAATAATACTGTTAGTGTATATATTATGACGCGACGTAACAGATCACGATTCATAACAGCAAGTGTCTGTGTTTGTATCTTTTGAGCCGTTGTTCCCCAAATGATACGTATCATTATTCCAGAACATTTCAGTGATTCAGATGCAAATGTTCCAATCGCAAAGATGACACACTTCGCTCACGCCTAATAGGTCACTTCAGAATTTTAAGTGTTCAAAATCCACTTCAATTAGTCCCCAAGGAAGGCTGCGATCATTGGACCAGCTCTTTCATTGGACCATCAACATATTTCTTAAACTTATGTGCAAGCAATACCAATACCAAAACTAGTCGAAATGAGTGAATAGCCTACCACTGTAGTTTATTTATTAGTCGTATGTCTATGAGTATTGTTTCTCTTATACAGTAATATTGATTTTATAGTCAGCATAATAGGACCTCTAGTCCATTGGTGGTTCATTCCAAACTAGTGGTTCAATGACGTGCTCATGGTCCAAAAATGACAACACCCCAAGATTTACTTTTCATCGTTTATTTCAAAAACGGTAGGCCCAAATTTTTTGTGTGTTTGAATATAAGCATCGGACCTTGAAATGAAAATAATAACTTATTTCCATTTCATCACTAATAGTGTTTGAGGTAGGTATGTCGTTGTAAGGTTAGGTGGGCGATTCGTAGCAAGTAATCTTTCCATAAGTAAATAAACCGGCTTACCGACAGTATAAAACCACTAACTGAAATGGTACAATCTGTCAGGTAATTTTCTCACCCCTCTCTCTCATCTGTATCGTTCAGACCGGGGAATTTGTGTTACACAGTCACAATCCCAATCTTATTAATTTGGACAATTCAAAAATATTAATTATAATGTATTATAAAATTATAAGAATAATATCCCACAACTATCGCACAACCCCGTCTAGTAAATAAATAAATTAATTATGTAAATGCGTATATTAATTCGAGTTTTTGAAAAAAACGTACTTTATTTTTTTAATGTTTTCTTAACAAATCGATAGTATTTCATGTACTGAATCGACCCTCCGCGGGATTAAAACGACTAAAATAAGATAGTGATCAAACGCGAGCCTATCAATAATAAAAATAAAATACGCAATTCTGACGCTTACTTCCTAAAATGCAATCGATAGAAAACCGACAGAGTAGCAACTCGGCGTCCATGCTCAAGATTTTGCAGCTTTGATTCAACGAGTGCATCATTGTGTATAATCCAGGATATGATTTTAACATGTCATGGTAAGTCCTGTGGTAAGTCCCCAGGAGTAATTTGCTCTCTTTGGCGGAAAAAAAAAACCTGCAGATAGGTAAAAGCAATGCAACACTAATTTCCTCCAGAGTATTCGAGATAATAATAAAAACGATGTTTCGTATTAAAAAAGGAAATTTAAAACAAATCCTTGACTATATATTTCAAACATTTATCTACACAACATAAAGAACGAAATGACTTTTGTTGAATTTTCTAAGTGAAAGGCATCATTGTTATGCAATTAGGCTGCTTACAATTTTACGTAATCTCACAAAAACATCTTATTTAGACACTGATGTTACCTATAGTACTAAGGTAAAAATTTGCCGAAATTGGCCATAAGGAAGATTGATATAGTCTGAAACTATTTAACGTACCGTTAGTGTACCTAAATGGCATGTTGTCCAGAAAGTACTGAACAGAATACTAAAACCATCGCCATCGCAAGGCCCTAATTTAAACCAAATGTTCCTATTCGAATGCTCAAAGCATCAAGATTGTTCAGGAGGAGCACTAATGGTCACGCGTAGTGGCGATGCGAGACAGTTCGGCATTTAGGCTCATTGTGCCCAAGTTATTGACTGTATTCGATCCGTCCGTCAAATTGTCGCCCATCGAGATACGTGCTACCGTACCGCGCTGGGCTCGGACCACGTTAGCTCTTCTAAGAAAATACAATGTAGCCTCAGATAAAGAAAAAATCTGGTGTGATTCATACTGGCCACGCAACCAACTGTGATGATACAAAAACAAAGCATTCCCTTTATTGCTGTGAAGTATGGCATGTAGGATTCAACATATGGCAAAAAATTGCAATGAACGACTAGGCTTATTCAATTACAGTCACTATAAACGATGCGCTATGTGTACAGTCAAAATGAAAATTTTTAATGCTCATTTGATGTAAAGATCAGCTTAATAATGATAATTTTTCGATTTGCACTCACCGGGCATCATAACAACATCAAACGATTTGTTCAACACGATTTATATCCTACTTTTAATTGTAAATTATCAGGTATCGATAGCTTTACAGCAAAATTATAATTGCTCGTTCACTATGGATAATATAATTCAGAAATTTGATAGGTGAAAGAGTTTCTTATTGTGTTGTGTTAAAGTTATTTATCGTTTGTGGACGTTTTTCAAGAATGGTTTATGAGTGAACCGCGGGCTGCCCAGTAGCGCGCTGTAATCGATTAGTCACGGATGAGTATCGCCTGCGGTTCGATTATATGTCGACGGTTAAATTAAAGATTAAACTTGTCTGAGACAATAATACCAACATCTCTTTTGTTTTATTACTTTTTTTATTTGTAATATTAACTAAATAGCTACATAGATACTCCTAAATACCTCAAATATTAGTGTGGTAGTCTGATATACAGCATTACATGAGGTGTTCACTAACTACCATTAAGTACGTGACGATGATGACCAAAATCGATCTCAAACAGTGAACCTGTTTGAATGGAATATCATCACGCAGCGGGATCGTTGCGCTATCGCACTATAAATACAATTTTAAAAAAAAGATGGTCACGTACCCCACGAATTATATGGACGAAACCAATCGACCACTTCAAAAATTATAAAAACTTACCCATCTAAGCTAAAACGAAAATCTAAATTGATGCGATGGTGAGATGGTTTTTTTTTTTTGTTTTCCAAACTTATCTGCCTATTATCCAATCACTGAATGTTCAAATTAAGCACGCTTTACGCAGTTAGTAGAGTTTGGATGGCATGACGGAGCAATCACTAATAGAAGTGAAGAAGACATAATAGTGTCCGGTGCGCGGCAGTGTGGCGGCGGTGTGGCAGCACTGTGGCGGCGGTGTGGCGGTGTCGCCTGCATGTGGCCCACGCGAGCCGATTTTGATGTAGTTATCCGCAAATAATGGTGGGTGCGGCAGCGGGCGGCTCGCTTCGCTGCCGCTCGCATTGTGCTCTCTATAATAAATGGCAACAACAGGTGAATAACTAATTTCACTCATAAAATTAGATCTTCATGGGTGGAGTGCAATATTTAACAGTCGACAGCATCCGCCTGTTTATATAGGATTGCCGTAACACAACCATTCACATTCTGTTGGAAAAACGTGGATACACTTTTACTGCAGTGAATAATGTCACAAATAGACAGAAGTACTGTAACGGTTGACTTAAAAGCTTTCCAATTAAAATAATTGATTTATTATGGAAAACAAATGACATTTGCAAAGGAAACGAGCGGTTCGAATATCCTGTAAAATATCCCCGGACATTGTTTTTGTCACTATTAAATATGCAAAACTCAGAATGAAATATTTGATGCGGTCGATGCCATTATATAAATGGAATTATTCATGGAGCAGACGCCGGAAAAAGCCAGTGAAAATCGACAATTCATTTGTTTGTGCGAGTGTTGCGGCTTCATCGCCGTTTGATGCAACGCTCGCGCCGCGCCTATTAAATATTCCCAATTATTTTCACCTTCGATAATTGGGTTAACGATATCTCGTGACATTTGAGTGCGTTCATAATTCAACTGTAATTAAAGAATTAATCAAGTGAATTAAATCATTTGTTATTTTTAACGTTAAACTTTTAAATTGATGTGCGTAGTAGGTAGTTACTACAGTACGCTTCCTCATATGCAAAATAGGTAGGTAGGCTGGTAACCCCGCGCGGCTTTCCCCACAAGTGTTCAAAGCGGGTGAAACGACTAGTCAACCCTTTGCCGCTCACTCGCACGTGAAATCACTCAAATACTGAATATTTTAATCTGAGCAGATAACGAGCTCGCAATTCTATTAGATGAAACATAGCTATGTGAGGTTAAACACTGGCGGCCCGGCCCCTGCACCGGCGGCCCTCGATGCACTCACACACACACACACGTCTATATTATACAATTATACTGCAGCAATCAAACGGCCATCTATAATCCTATAAAGATCAATAAGGCGAACAAATTCATTGAATTAACGAAACTTAATGTTAAATTAAAATAATAATCTTAAGACACTTAACATTATCGTATGAAAATACCAGCTAAGAAAACATACCTATATAGTCGTATATACTAAATACTTAATGTGTGCTAATAGACTAGCACAAAAAAAGTCAAAGGCAAGCCATTTAATCCATCACTAAGAAAATTCTTCGTTATATGAAACGATAAATTCCTATAGGGCTTACAGATAAACAGTGCTAAGCCAACTTTATTTTAAAAGCATGTATAAATATATCAGGTCGAGCAATAAAGCTATCAAATATTTACTAATCTGAAACGGTGCGAGAGCGTCGCGAGAACCCCTTCTGGGTTCGGGGCTCATAAAATAAATTGAAATAGTCGCGCCGCCCCCCAAATTAAAATATTCAAATGGGACGCACGCGCAAGAAAATTGAAAATTGTCGTCTATCGCCCGCAAATGAAACCTATAACTCCTCACATACACTTGGAGCCAAAAAGGTGGGTAAACATTTCGATAGGATATTGCATTGCGAATTTGAGATTGGGAGCGAAAAATGTTACGACGCCTAATGGATATGATGAACGTACGAGAATTTCTTAAGTGTTACAGAGTACCTTAACCGTTTACCGCTACTAACCAAAATATTGTGTATTTTAGTAGAAAATTAACAGATTTTTTTAAACAAATTTTCGTAAAACATTTTGTATAAAAAACTAGGAATAATAAATGCAAAACCGTAATTGTTAGTTGCTAAAAACGATTACTTTTGTACTAATTTATTACAGCCCACTTGGGTCAATTCCACTGCACTGCAGTGTAATTCGGTATAGAAAGCACGGTTTCGATATGCCTTCGAATAATGCTATAAATGGTCTTCACTTTTATGACTGCAATTTGGCTCAGACACTGAATTAGTATTTGTTTTATGCAAGAATGGATTTAATTTATAAAGTGAAATAATAAAAAAATAAATGTAAGTAAATTGATTTGACAGGAGGGTGAATAATGGATGATTATAAGTATATATTTTGTAATAGAAACTTGAATACTTTATGGGCTGTCAGTTTGTAGACGTAGTGATTTCTGTGTGTATGTTAATAAGTCACAGGTACGTGAGAGAGTAGAGCCCCTCGGCGGTGGCTTCCGTTGTTTTGCGGCCGCCGCTGATTTTGTGGTTACATTTCGCGTAACTTGATAGAGACGTATACTTCACTTGCACATCCTTATAGTTCAAAGTGGTGAGCCAGTGGTGGGAGATATCGATATTTTGTAATCGATGGTTTTTCGATTACAAAATGTCGATGAGCGGTTATCACCTTTTTAACTATAAGTAACAATGAAATCAAATAGGTAGAAAACTAATTTAAAAAAACGTAATGGAAACGCACTTTTGCCCGAAATAAGTACCTACTTAGATAATTTTTGTTATTTGTATAAAGAAGATATATCAAAAACTATTCGCTAATTTATTAATTTAATATGAAACAAACAGTATCTACTTCCAATGCAATTCAGTAAAAGAACTTCAAAATTACGTGATGGTGAATGTGTTTTAGGAAATATATTATTTTGTTAATAAATCGATAAGTATGATATGTATCGAATGAAAGTGTGTAGAGGTACGTCCTAGTGAGCGGACAGCGTCCGGTGTTCGTGCAAGTGATACCCTGGGAACCGACCGCCTTCCGTCGCACTCGGCTCGCGTCCCGGCGCGGCTCGTACGTTACCCCTTTACATCACCCCCGGCACCATAGCCTCTCACTCTATAACAACAAGGTACCAATATACCCGAACACCTTATTACTTTTTAACACCTTTAATTTACAAGCAGACGACCTCCATCGCCCCGTCGGAAACGCTTTTTATTCATTTCATCGCATCTAAAGATTTAAACCGTTTGCTTCCATTCATAAAATTATTAATGTGATCGTAAAATTGGGCAAATTTTATTGTCTCGAAGGCATAATGGGAAACTAATGTAGCGTGTTATTATTCAGTTCGGTTGTAGCCGTAAAATACGAGTATTTGTGAGAGTCCGCGGACGTCGCGGAGCGCAGGCCCCGGCCCGGGGGCCACCGGACCGGGGCCCGCTGCGCCCGGCGGAAGCTCCCGCGCTTATTTGAATATCAAACATATTTCTATCATATTTCATTGAAACAGTTATGACATTCTTCCTTTACATTTCGTGTACGTGTGTTTAATGCTCACAGACCTATGTTAATCTTTATGGTCAAAGTTTTATTAATTTCCATTTTGTTTGACGCTCTACGATTGAATTAATGAATATTTCTGATTGTTTTATATGATTAAATATTTGTCAATCGATAGATAATTAAATCGTCTATTACCTTTGGAAAGATATGAATAAATAAATTACGCACTAACTATGTATTGTATGTAAATATTCTATTATATTACAATAAAAACTGATTACGTAATTCGGACCCAGTGGATTTAATGTCTGAATGTAGTAATATGGAATTATTTAGTGTGTTATGAGTAAATAAGGCGTTGGAAGTGGTCGGCTCGGCACAAATGGGAAGGTTCACAGAAGTGCACAGAGGGCCATTTGTTCCGCGCATTACGGTCACTGAGCGCCTGCTCCCAACGATATGAAATTATTATTAGGAACATATGACTTCGCGGAATTACTGCCGTCTTAGATCATAAAAACACAAGAATATTTTTTTAATAAAATCTTTTAATGAACAATCTTTGATAACTTAGCAAACTATTAATAAACAAGTAGGTACGAGTAGCTACCCAACACTATCTTTGTTCAAAATAGTCTCGTATTAGATACTTCCTAAAGTTCAGGAGGGAAACAGCTTTCAGGTCGAATTTACAAAGTGAAACTTTACCAGATAAGTCAGGTATGTTCAGGCTGCAGCGTACTGACAGAGTTTATCGCCGCATGCACCATGAGCAGCCATGGAAATCCCGTTAATAAATTGGTACTAAATACTCGAGGTGGTATTCGAGTGGCTGAAGTATTTTGGACACGACGAATAAATATTAATAAAACAGCACCAATGTCATTCTTTTCTGAAAGAAAATATGCACGGGGAGAGCAGACAATATGCTTTTGTTTTTCTTTATTGTTATTGCCGTAAAACATTTAGTGAGCAGCGTTGGGCGATAAAACACGTTATTTTGTGTGACAAAACGTCGCGCTTCATGAGAAAATATTGACCCGCAGATAGTGGAATAAGCGAATTATTGGTGATACCCATCACGGAAAGGAACCAGCCACTTCGCCACTCCGACTTACCCGCTGCCAACATTACGTATTATTTTTATGATGACGATCAACACTGATAATAATTAGGTCGAGCACTCGATGCTTTTAGGCCACCCTATTTAAATGAAAATTACAAGGTGCAGTTGCTAAGTAGGCACGGACGCAGATACGGATGTAAATACTTTATCGTGTTCTGTTTATTGAAAGATTCTATCAACTAAGTGACATGAAACTGGAATAAAATATGGTAAAATAAACCCTCCAATTGAAGCATTTTATAAAAAGATAATACAAAATATTTATTCAAAACTCTATTATATGGTTGAGTTGTATTCATGGCATAAGTTTTCTATTGTAAGTTGGTTCCCTCGAACTTGTCTCATCCATATGTTAATGTGACGAACGATAAATTGGCCACTAATAAGATAATTGGCCGCGCTCTATACCCACGTAAATCAACATCTTAACAGCTGCGCCGGCGCAGGCAACTCCCGGACACAACAGAGTGTCCAAATACTCGGGGAACACAACAAATATTACAAGTTTACTTTATATTGTGACCTTTATCATATCTTTATAATATTTTACTTTAGTTGATGTGTTTACATAGCTTTCGTTGATTCGGACATTTGTGAATGAAGAAATTAAAGGTCGTCGTGAACGTGCTGACTTAGTGTCATAAGCCTGTTGGCAACATTGGCGTCTACTAGAATATATTAAGCGTTAATGGCTTCAGTCTTCGCCTCTGAAATCGGCCATATTGTGCATTGTGATAAATTACAGGAAAAAAATTAGCACAGCCACAAAGTGCTTCAACAAATCTATTGTGTTACTCCATAATATATCGCTCTTTTATTCTTAATAATACATTTACCGTTTTTTAATTCGTTGAACATTTCATAGGTTATTCTTTTCCTTGGCGACTTCATAATAGATTACGGCGGGCGTGCAATAAATTTCGAGATGTATTTTATTCCCGAAGATTCATGTTTGTAGCGCACCCTGTGCATGGTATGATTCACTTCATTGTTTTGGAGCTATTTGAAGTAAACAATCAATTAGATTCGAATTACAGTACGACCAATAATAGTGGATATTTATTGTCATTTGGACATTTTATAACCATTTTATTAATTTAATTGATATTGATGAGGTTCACTGGGCTTCGCGTGGGCAGATAAATTCAATGTTCCTTTTGTGGATAGCCTCATTGTTTTAAAATTAGTTGGATATGACACAAACATATGCTATTTTTAATGTAAAATAGTCTAATTTTATACATTTTAAAGTCATTGTTTAAAGTTAACGCTAACCTACTAATTCACTGAATTTTAATACTTTAAATTATAATTTTGTAGGACATTTGACGTTATGCGTATTGTATTCAACATCCACTGACATGGATATTTGTCACCTTTATTTTTTGAACTTGTTTATCTAATAAGTTTTTTATTTGTTAATATTATATATATTTTAAAATGTTTACTATGTTATGAATAGTGTAAATATAGCGCATGTGCGTGTGCAGGTCCTCTGTATGACAATTGACGGCGCAGGCGCATCGATGCCGTCTACATAATTTGTCAACGCTTGACTGCGTTACACAAATGCTTTTTAGGTCAACAGTTGATTGGGAAACGATCTGTCCATGTAGTAAAATATAAATAATTTGTTTGAAACGAAATGAGGGCCATTTAGAAACATGAGGGTAATAAAACTAGTGCGTGTCATGTAAACTCGGTCGCAGGCCTACGTACAGAGTATCCATATTGTGATGAGCCGCAGACGTTCCTTGGTTGTATGGGATGGTGGGTCTGTGAGGGGGGGAGGGAGGTCTAGTTACATTGTCACGGAGTCAATTTGATCGTGGATGTGTTCGGACGAATGGTAACGTGATTAGCATTCTAGACGTAGAGGTAGGTACGTGTGCTGCGGGCCGGGCACCGCTCCATCTACAACGATATCCTTGTTTGCGTCATAACGTATTGATATTGCACATAATTTGTCTACATCGAAGCTATGGGAACATTTATTCATGTCGAACATGTCATTGTGCGTGTGAATACTTTGTGAACTGTCATCGAGAGCCTCTACCTGGAATTTTAAAATTATCATATTTTAGTCATAATTATGCAGAGCTACGTGAATTTTTATAATTTTTTTCTCAATGAGAAATGTTTTTAACGTAGTTTTTGATGCTCGTGGAGAAACATTGATGAATTGTCTTATGTGTGGTCCTAGGCGAGCCCATTTTACGTCATACAGTAGGCAATACAAATATTTGTTCCGTGCAGGAATCGAACCTGCGACACATAGCGTAGCAGCTATTCGTTCAACCACTGCGTTAACCGAGTCGTTAAATATATCGAAACAGGTCAGGAGCCTACTTGATATGAAACACAAACACATTTATTTTATTATTCTATATTAGAGCAGTAGTAGCTCAGTGGTAAAGGCCCCAACTTACGAGTTGTAGGCCGCTGTTTCAAACCTACTCAGACACATTACTTTATATCATTTAATTCATCACCACTGCTCTCGAAAAGGCGAAGGAAAATATTGTGAGGAAACTGGCATTTCTTAGTATTAAAAAGAATTAAAATACACGGTCTATTCCCTAGAGCAGGCCTGCGACTTAGTAGTGGGAAAATCATAAGTTTGATTATGCTAATCTCAATTAAAATTTAGATGTACTCCACGCACGCGTAGCTTCATAGACGCGTATACGTCATTATACGCTTGGTGTACGCCTTCGTGGAGCTTACATATAAAACTATGGCTTACTGTCCACGGACGCGTAGCTTCATAGACGGATATACGTCAATATACGCTTGGTGTACGCCTGCGTGAAGCTTACATATAAAACTATGGCTTACTGTCCACGGACGCGTAGCTTCATAGACGGATATACGTCAATATACGCTTGGTGTACGCCTGCGTGAAGCTTACATATAAAACTATGGCTTACTGTCCACGGACGCGTAGCTTTATAGACGCGTATACGTCAATATACGCTTGGTGTACGCCTGCGTGAAGCTTACATATAAAACTATGGCTTACTGTCCACGGACGCGTAGCTTCATAGACGGATATACGTCAATATACGCTTGGTGTACGCCTGCGTGAAGCTTACATATAAAACTATGGCTTACTGTCCACGGACGCGTAGCTTTATAGACGCGTATACGTCAATATACGCTTGGTGTACGCCTTCGTGGAGCTTACATATAAAACTATGGCTTACTGTCCACGGACGCGTAGCTTTATAGACGCGTATACGTCAATATACGCTTGGTGTACGCCTGCGTGAAGCTTACATATAAAACTATGGCTTACTGTCCACGGACGCGTAGCTTTATAGACGCGTATACGTCAATATACGCTTGGTGTACGCCTGCGTGAAGCTTACATATAAAACTATGGCTTACTGTCCACGGACGCGTAGCTGTATAGACGCGTATACGTCAATATACGCTTGGTGTACGCCTGCGTGAAGCTTACATATAAAACTATGGCTTACTGTCCACGGACGCGTAGCTTTATAGACGCGTATACGTCAATATACGCTTGGTGTACGCCTGCGTGAAGCTTACATATAAAACTATGGCTTACTGTCCACGGACGCGTAGCTTTATAGACGCGTATACGTCAATATACGCTTGGTGTACGCCTGCGTGAAGCTTACATATAAAACTATGGCTTACTGTCCACGGACGCGTAGCTTCATAGACGCGTATACGTCAATATACGCTTGGTGTACGCCTGCGTGAAGCTTACATATAAAACTATGGCTTACTGTCCACGGACGCGTAGCTTCATAGACGCGTATACGTCAATATACGCTTGGTGTACGCCTGCGTGAAGCTTACATATAAAACTATGGCTTACTGTCCACGGACGCGTAGCTTCATAGAAGGATATACGTCAATATACGCTTGGTGTACGCCTGCGTGAAGCTTACATATAAAACTATGGCTTACTGTCCACGGACGCGTAGCTGTATAGACGCGTATACGTCAATATACGCTTGGTGTACGCCTGCGTGAAGCTTACATATAAAACTATGGCTTACTGTCCACGGACGCGTAGCTTCATAGAAGGATATACGTCAATATACGCTTGGTGTACGCCTGCGTGAAGCTTACATATAAAACTATGGCTTACTGTCCACGGACGCGTAGCTGTATAGACGCGTATACGTCAATATACGCTTGGTGTACGCCTGCGTGAAGCTTACATATAAAACTATGGCTTACTGTCCACGGACGCGTAGCTGTATAGACGCGTATACGTCAATATACGCTTGGTGTACGCCTGCGTGAAGCTTACATATAAAACTATGGCTTACTGTCCACGGACGCGTAGCTGTATAGACGCGTATACGTCAATATACGCTTGGTGTACGCCTGCGTGAAGCTTACATATAAAACTATGGCTTACTGTCCACGGACGCGTAGCTTCATAGAAGGATATACGTCAATATACGCTTGGTGTACGCCTGCGTGAAGCTTACATATAAAACTATGGCTTACTGTCCACGGACGCGTAGCTGTATAGACGCGTATACGTCAATATACGCTTGGTGTACGCCTGCGTGAAGCTTACATATAAAACTATGGCTTACTGTCCACGGACGCGTAGCTGTATAGACGCGTATACGTCAATATACGCTTGGTGTACGCCTGCGTGAAGCTTACATATAAAACTATGGCTTACTGTCCACGGACGCGTAGCTTCATAGAAGGATATACGTCAATATACGCTTGGTGTACGCCTGCGTGAAGCTTACATATAAAACTATGGCTTACTGTCCACGGACGCGTAGCTGTATAGACGCGTATACGTCAATATACGCTTGGTGTACGCCTGCGTGAAGCTTACATATAAAACTATGGCTTACTGTCCACGGACGCGTAGCTGTATAGACGCGTATACGTCAATATACGCTTGGTGTACGCCTGCGTGAAGCTTACATATAAAACTATGGCTTACTGTCCACGGACGCGTAGCTTTATAGACGCGTATACGTCAATATACGCTTGGTGTACGCCTGCGTGAAGCTTACATATAAAACTATGGCTTACTGTCCACGGACGCGTAGCTTTATAGACGCGTATACGTCAATATACGCTTGGTGTACGCCTGCGTGAAGCTTACATATAAAACTATGGCTTACTGTTCACGGACGCGTAGCTTTGTAGAAGCGACACGGCGGCATGACGCTGCCGCTTCGTCGACAGACTTTCATTGTTTTGTATGTAAGCTTCACGCAGGTATACACCAAGCGTATAATGACAAATACGCGTCAATGAAGCTACGCGTACTTACGCCTACGCCCCTACAATAAACTGTGTTGTATAATTCAAAATCAAGAGGTTATCAAGGACAGTTACCATACATACACTCTGGTATATTTTAATATAGTCAACGTATAGGTAACCGATGACAAATCTTGATACCGTTGGCTCGTTAAAGGTTTACATCTAGAATCTCCAGCGGTGCATATTTGAATATCTAAGGTTTTACGTAAAAGTCACCATTATGGTCATTGTTTTGTTTGGTATTCAGTACAAGCATTGTTAATACGAATAACAATGGTTTGTTGATGGATTAGCTCCTAAAAATAAACTTCTAACTGTTTCACCGCAACTTCAGTGAATCGGAGTCCACTGTACCATAGGTCGCCGCCGTCGGGATTCCGATCCCGATTTCCGGCCACCGTAGGCGCAGGCTTGCGGACGGCGGGCAATGGGTAGCTCACTGTCCGTCCGTCCGGTAACAAACCGGTCCGAGCCCAAGTTGTCTATGGCGCAGGAGTTAATGGAAAAGGGTAGGTTTTTAGTCAGTAAGAGTCTGACACTATCGCCCGCCCCACCCAAGGGCGGGATTTGTCATTTGGTGGTTTACCTACCATAAAAAAAAAAAACTGTACCACAGGTCACAGAATGATTACTTTAAAAGCCCAGCTTCGTAACACTTTGAAATTATTTATTTAATTCATAAATTTTAAATTCCAAATCATCTCACTACCTCTTTCTAGGCCGGCTTCGACAGCGCTTACTTCCTGTGGAAACCCACTCCGTAGCGACACTTGCCACGCGGTCACTACTCATGCGGCCAACGTGGCCCGCCCAATCTCATTTGAGGACTGCGTACCATGACGACTGGTTCGAAACGGCGCGGGAGAATAATGCCTGGAAGGACCAAAATATTAAAAAGAAATATGTCACTAGATACGTATGGCACGCTTGGTGGATTATCCATACCCTCTTCTATATAGGCCAGAGTCCTTGCAGTAGGAATATTATGTGGCTGATCATGTTTACGATAAAATCCCATAATTTGAAGCTGTTCTTAGAGAAAATTCACCAAATAGCGATTCAAAACCATTATAATTGTCTGGTAAGTTCAATTGTCGTGATTCAACTTCTATGCTGATTTCACTTCACACGATCGCGAACAATGCTCCATCCGCAAACTAAGTAGTGACTTAAGATTAACAAATACGTGTAACGACTTTCCCTTATTTAGTTTCTATGAATTGCGTGAACACTCACAGATGACATAATATTCAGATTCTCCACTAATACCGAATCTGCTTAGGAACAACAGCTATTATGTGAAATGCATGTGTACCCACCAACTTCAGTAGATACAGCATTGAATAGATGTTGCGAATGCATAATTGAGAGCCTCACAGATTGTTATCCGACTTTAATATTTAACTGCGCTGGAAATATAAATGGAAATATCCATTGATTTGTGACTTTAAAATGAAATTTTGATTAAAGCTCACATGTAGCGCGGCGATTGAAATTAATCAATTCAGTCAGTAGATATGCTAGAATAGGACTGGGGCGACATTTTAACATCCCATTTTTAAATCAGTTTGTAGGTCACTGAAAATGTTTGTTGATACGCAGGACACTGGCAAAGCAGATCTGTTTAAACATGAACAACTTATACGAAAAGAAGTAAAAATTTTAATAAGCTTTATCACATTTTGCAAGCAAGAGGTTGTAAATTTTGCAGAGGACGATCGAATGATAATATTTTTACAAGCATAACGAGGTCAGTTTATGTTTTTATAAAAAATATTTTGCAACCTGTTTCACTAAAAGCTCTTATCTTAAATCACGCCGAAAGAAATTATTGGACGGCTAGGTTCGGTCAGGTATAAAAAACGAAAAGAAACCATCTTGAATTCACTAGTGACGAGGTGACTAATGAAATTGTAATAAATATTGGTTGAATATCTGAGGGCCTGACTCTTCGTTGCCAGCCACGTGACATTTTTAAAATCAAGTTACGACATTATTTTACAAATGCATGAACATCATTTTATTATGAATCCGAACCGAACTGAGATAAGAGAAATTACCATAAAGATTTTTATTTTACTCGCACGGCAAGGTCTCAAGCTGGTCCAAATTTAAAACTGAATCTATTAGAAATTATTTGAATTTAATTGAGTTTTCAGTTAGGTTCTGCGACTGTTTGATAGTCTTTTGTGTCTTATTCCGGGATAATGCATCAAAAACTGACTAGTTACTATTCCTATGAAGCCATCGATGTTATTATACAGTTTGACCACAGATGTTTTTCTTGGTGTAGACTACATTTTCATATTATGGAAAACTGTAGGTATTCATGCATCCGTCTCAATTCATTTTACAGACAGGTTGACAAAACTACAATTTGTTTATTTTTCATATTTCCATATTCCCCTTTTTTATTTGTCGGATATGAAAACTTTAGCGTGTACGACACACGCAACACGAATACAATAATAATTAATTACAAAGCCATAGAGTGGGTTCGTATAAATCTTCCAGTAGTCGTAGATCATTGTGCAGGCATTCTGCTGCTAATTAATTTAACGCTTTCTTTTTCATATCAAACGAGGGGGAGTGAATGAAATTCCAAAAAGCGTAAATGAACGTGTTGTGTATAAGTTAGTGCAGTGCTCATTAAACGCATTCCGGAGCGGCTTCATAACTGCTGTCATAGAAGTGCGCGCGCGCGGCGCAGGCGCCCGCACACGATACAGGCTGATCTATGACGTATTGTATGCTAACTGAAGCGATACTTATCATTCAAGCTTTTATCAGTAATAGTCCAAGAACAGAACATTGCGAAGCGTGAGGGAAAAAATAAAGATTGCATCGTCAGTGATGGATTGTGGTGCATTTCGTTAGTAACGTTAAGTAGCGTACTTTTGCCTGTTTTGCAGGTGGCGCTATCAATGAAGAAAAAACTGAGAAAACTAATAGCAAGTTATTTGTAACTTAAACTATTTTCAGCAGTAATGACGCTTCATATATGTCAATCTGCAGCCCATTAAAATTTCAGCACCATAAATATTATGACTAATAATAAAATATGCTAATGTTTTAAAATGTATCGGATGCATCAGTAATTGTTGGCAGCATGAACCAAATAACATATTTCAGCCTCAGGAATCTTGTAGGTGGCTGAAGCAATTTTAAACGAATTCCTATGTTTGAAAATGGCGAAATGCGGAATACGGTTATAAATTTCAGCTGTTGTAATTACGAAGGAGCTTTGTTGTAGCTGGAAATATTACAAGCGGTTTTGAAAATAGAATCCTATTTAGCTTCACTCTTTTTGACTGACCGACATTTTGACGACAAACGTTTGTCATTTCTGATTGACTGGTTTGTGTGAGGCAATGTTAAGTTATTGCAGTTAGTTCTTTTTTTACTTTTTAGGGATCCGTATTTCAAAAAGAAAAAACGAAACCCTTATAGGATCACTTTGTGGTCCATCTGTCAAGACCTTTTATCTCTGGAACGCGTGAAGGTATTTTAACTATATATATACTTAGATTATCCCTTGAAGCGATGAAAAAATCAAATCAAATCAATCAAATCTCTTAGTTAACAATAAAAAAGATACAGTCGTTTATGTTGCAAAAACTTATATTTCGACACTCAAGGAAATCAAAATTCATAGGGTACTTCCCGTTAGTCTAGAACCTTGAAAGGCATGAGGCAACGCCCCATAGCACAAGTATAGGAATAAATTTGAAAACTGTACATTTCTACTTAAGCAACAAAAAAAAAAAAATTACGATTCGGAAAAATCTTCGTGACTCAATTTGGGAATTCAACTGTTTTTATAAGTAAATTTGTACCCTCAGTGCGCGAGTCCTACTAGCACTTGCCTAGCTTTTTTGTACTATCTTCATCATCACCTCAGTCGAAAAGCGTCCGTTCCTAGGCTACAACACAATGTATTCTGAAATGATTTTTGTATATAATAACTATTAGTTATTTTTTAGGGTTTCGTGCCCAAAGTGTGCCAGCGGGACTCTATTAGTAAGCCTCCGCTGTCTGTCCATGTGTCTGGCTGTCCATCCGTATGTCAGCGGCCTGTATCTCATAAACTTATTGAAGTAGAAAGTAAAAAATTTCACAGAATCTGCTATTACCGCTACAACAACAAATAATAAAATAATGTTAAAAACAAATTGAGTTCCTATGCAAAAACTTATCTAGAAACAATCTTGTTTTGGTTTTTTATCACTTTTTTATTCAAAATTTTCAAACACGGATTTACCTACGGATGCAACATTATTTTAAGTATACGCGCCCAACTTACTGGGCCCAAATAATTTAACGAGTTTACCATCGATTCGAAAAGAAGAAGAAGTATACGCGATACCTGAATATAGTTTGTTCAGAATCAATAACTGAATCGATTGCAATGATTTTTACACTTTGTTTTTTTTTTTCTCAAAAATGTATAAAAAAAATAGCACGCCCTAGCGCACAACTGGTTGTGAGAACAAAACAACACCTCAGTCATTCCGATGGCCCGGTGACCATGAGTTTGTGTGAACAACCAGTTAACCTAACCAGGTAACTTTGAGATTTAACACGATACAGTTATGACATTTTATACGAGTTTACATAAAAATACTAGACACATGTTTCGGGTTTCGGATATACTAAATTTAAGGTTGTATAGTCAGGTAGGTATATCTAATTCAAATCTCTGACTCGCAACTGCTTTCGTATTATCGTGTAACATCCTGTACATAGTTCTGACTACTCGTGTATGAAGGATGGTTAGATCTCAGTCCGCAGCATACTTCAGACGTCATCTCATGATATACTCGACACATTGTGTGGTAATTTCGCTCGACAGTTTAATTGCCGTTTCAGTTTAGTGTGACAGAAATAAGATTAATTTATTAGGACACCTTGAATAGCCATGTTTTAAACTATAATTTATCATCATTAGAGACAAACCGGTCATGTAAGTATTTGATGCGCCCTTCATTAATTCCGGGGATGGTAAAACATTAATTTTGTAACATAATTAGGAAATGTTAATTATTGCGAATAGTGTTGATGAAATGTGAGAGGAAAAAAATAATGACATAATAAATAGATAATACACCTGTAGTTCTAACTGAACATTTTCCACAAAAGGGCATAAGTGAATGTAATAAACACCTGTAGACCCTGAGCCAAGGGGGAAAACACTCACATTTCGCGAAAGCCTATCCTTTCTTATAAACATTAATATGTGAACTGACCCACAGACAGACAGAATCCCTCTCCCCGCGACTCTATGTCTGTATGTCTGTTTATGAACATACATTATATGGTTGTCACCAATAGACAAAGTACACTATTTCCCGCCCCACCCAAGGGCGGGATTTGTCATTGGATGATTTTACCTACCAAAAAAAAAAAAACCAATAGACAAAGTAGGAAGTTTATAAGGAGGGAGTATTTGGAGGGTTTAAATGTAAGATTTCCAACACCCATATAAATCTGGGACGGGTTGCTAGAAAAAAAAGAAATTAAAGGTCTCATGTAAGATGAGTCTATTACCATGAACAGTCTGCTGCGGGTCGATCGGCGGCAGCGATCTCTCTCTTCATGGTCTGAAGTGAGGAGGGATGGCAGGCGGTCGCCTGCTTCTGTGATGCAGTAATGCTATTAAAGGAGGAGGCCGACCGCATCAGGCAGAGGCAAAGGGGCGCTCGCCCCAGCCACCGCCGCCGGGATTCCGATCCCGATTCCCGATTTCCGGCCACCGTAGGCGCGGGCTTGCGGACGGCGTGCAATGGGTAGCACGCTGTCCGATCGTCCGGTAACCTACCGGACCGAGCCCAAGTCGTTGACTGTTCCCGCGCGCCTCAAGGAGCTGTCAGCAAACTGTAGAGGGTCCTCTACAGGGCTGGTCAGCCTGCTAGCTGCAGGCAGGCAGGTTCGAAGCCTTTTGGGGTCATGGGTCAGCTTCCGAAAGGAATACCCGGCCCCGGCACGATAGGCAACGAAGGAACGGGGTAGGTTTTTAATCAGTAAGAGTCTGACACTACTTCCCGCTCCGCCCAAGGGCGGGATTTGTCATTGGATGATTTTAACTACGATAAAAAAAAATTACAGTCTGCTGCGGGTAGGGGTAACTGTGCAAACATATCACAATCAAAGGACAAACATTCATTGCAATATTTACGTTGTAAAACTAGGGCCTAGTGCCTAATATTCATACCTAATCGATTTCAGACGGTCATTTGAGGTTCCACCAATTGCCAAAAATCGGAAAGAAAATTGCTTAACATACGGTACTTAACTACGGTTATATTGTAAGACGAAATAACGACTATCCAGTCAAACCGACCATGAGGCCACCACGGTCACGACCACTTGCTACCTGGTGGTCGAATATGCAGAAAGAGATTCAGCAAGCGTGTATGAATACAAAGAGAAGCCAGAACAGAGTTCTTTGGTGCAGACGTACGAGGGTATCTGATCTCAGCTAGGGCTGCCATTCGTCCGGGATTCCTCGGATTTGTCCTAGTTTGAAGGGCGTCCGACGAACGTCCAGCAGGGGTTTTTGAAAGTGTCCGGGTAAAATCCGGACATTTGTTGTCAGGTGAAACCCATTTTTTTATGCTAGCAGTACACTCTCGGCGAGACAAGATGAGACCTAACGAGCGCGAGAGTCGGTCCTGCTCGAGCCGTCTCGCCTGGTCTCGGGAGCGCTCCGGTTCGAGTCGGTTTTTTGACAACGAGTCAAAAATAACGACAAGCGAGCGTGACTGAATGAAATATGGCGAATAAAACTAAAGCAAGTCGAGGCGAGAGTGTACACAGCTTCACTCGCTGCTCATCACCTTGCAAATGTCTCGCTGAGACATTTGTGGATAGATTTCACCGAGAGTGTACTGCTAGCATTAAAGAAAACGATAAATTAAAAACATCTTTCTTAAAAATTCATTCATAATACCCGCGTTCAATAAGGCACATCAAAATAGTCGATTTTCCTTTTTATTTTTGTTGCAAAAATAGTTTTTTCCGCATTTGTCCGGGGAAAAAACAATATTTCTTCCAAATGTCCGGGATTTTTGCCGTGTTTATCCGGTGTCAGCAATGTAGGTGATAGAAGCCCTAATCTCTGATATACCTACTTACTAGTAAGAGGTTTGGATAAAGGAGAAGGTTTTTTTTTATGGTAGGTAAAATCATCCAATGACAAATCCCGCCCTTGGGCGGAGCGGGAAGTAGTGTCAGACTCTTACTGACTAAAAACCTACCCCGTTCCTTCGTAGCCTATCGTGCCGGGGCCGGGTATTCCTTTCGGAAGTTAACCCATGACCCCAGTAGGCTTCGACCCTGCCTGCCTGCAGTTAGCAGGCTGGGCCTCTTCGGTGTGCTGACAGCTCCTTGAGGCGCGCGAGAACAGAACGCGCCGTCGACGACTTGGGCTCGGTCCGGTCGGTTACCGGACGATCGGACAGCGTGCTACCCATTGCACGCCGTCCGCAAGCCCGCGCCTACGGTGGCTGGAAATCGGGATCGGAATCCCGGCGGCGGCCGGGGCGAACGCCCCGTTGCCTCTGCCTGATGCGGTCGGCCTCCTCCTTTGCTAGCATTACTGCTTCGCAGAAGGAGGCGACCGCCTGCCATCCCTCCTCACTACAGACCATGGCCTGAACCAAGGCCCGGCGAATAAAGGAGAAGGTTTGTAATAGAAAGTGTTACGCAATATTGATGATGACTACAATAATTTATAGATGCTACTGAGCGACTCTAATTACAAGCCCAAAAATTACTGAAACTATGTAACCTATCTTTCTATGATACATTCTACCTACCACACAAAAACCACATAAAAACTAAACAGGTGCCATCAAATTATGAGATACATTGTTAAAACGGTAAATAACATGAACATGTGTGCGCAATTATTTTAACAAAATGCATTTTTTAGATGAGCTGTTGTTTTTGCGGCTTTTTTGTATCCATTTATGGCAACACTGAGAGCTGAGAGCAGTGGTGGCCGAATGGTAACGGCCCCGACTTACGAGTGTAGGTCATGGGTTCAAACCCAGCCAGGCGCATTACTTTGTGTAATTTATTTCATCACCACTGCTCTCAAAACGGTGAAGAAAAACATCGTGAGGAATGCGGCATGTCCTAGAACTAAAAAACTTTTAAACTTTTTTTTTGAGTGACCGACATTTTGACTATTCAAAAGTGCCTGTAAATGGTCTATTTGAAATAAATGCGTTTGAGTTTGAGTTTACCCATTGCGTTCCGGGTCGCGCTAACTTTTTCGCACCTTCCCGCTGTGTATCACCATCCCTAACTTTATAATTACTTATTCAATAACAAAGCATGATCGTCAATCCTACAAGTGCATTATTAACCAGTGATAGAACTTCATATTAAAAACAAATGACTAGTCCGATAATAATAAATATTTAAAAAGGTCGCCTTTATACATTTTTTTAAATAACTTTAATAAGTTAACGTGACGTGAAGTCAACATTGTTGTATTTTCAATTAATTCAGTTTGTGAATGTGTAAATGTCATGTTGTCACAATTGTTTCAAATACATAGAACTATTGATAAGTAAGTACAAAGGTACTTTCATCAATATTTTATCATCCGTTGAATTTCTATTACATAGAATATAGCTGGCTGTCTATCACATTAATACTCGTATATAAACGCTTTGCAAGTTTAAACGGCTGAACGGATTTGTACAAAATTTGGCATACGAGTAGATCATGACCTGAAATGCATACTTTTGTCTCGGGAATATGTTCCCTTAAGATAATTTTCTACTTTCAGGCAGGCGAAGACGGCGTCATAAAATATTGACAGGGGTCAAGTGCGTCACTCATAATATCAACGAATGCCTATATAGATACGCAATATACGATTAGTATTTACCTTCTTGTAAAATAAATTAATTCATTAGATAGATTGAACAACATTGCAACAGGAGGGATCTCATTAAATCCCGAAATATCGTTTAAAAACAATAGGCTTAAAAAGTACTTAACAGTGTCGATTAATCCTGGCACACGAATACATGTTATAAGTCTGTACGTTAAGCTGCTCTATAAATTATGTGATAAAATTAAGTGCCTAAGACAACAGCAGTCGTCTCAAATATGAAATGTGTTAAATCGCGGCTAACAGCATAATGCGAGCTTTTAGATTTTTTGTTGACACGACTCTGCCTCGGTATTTCCTGCTACCGCATATGACACCGTCGTCCCTCCACAAAACAACACCTTATCCCCCTCATCTTACAGTCCACACTTCAACGCCACAACACCAAGTATTCAGCTTCCACTAAGTGGTGATTAATTGTGATATAAAGACTTTTATATTTCTGTTGTTATACCGTCGCGTCATTTTAAAAACGCGACAATAGTTTCCATAAACATATCTTCGTGTTTATATTTAGTGTTTTATATTTTTCCGGTTCAATAAAATGTCGGTGAGTAAATTAAATTACTATATCGAAGGTAGGCATACAAGGAAATGTCCAATTAGGCAGAGGCAATGCTGCGATAATTCTGCGAGCTGAATTGATTCCACGTCTGCAGATAAAGTGACTGGATGTTGTCTAGAGGGATGTTATCAGATCGCAGTGCGCTCGGCACACGCCGCCCACTGCGCACGTGGGAAACTCTACCGCTTCCAGTCCAGGAACACACTCTATCTATGACGAGTTCTGATCAACGGATGACGAACAGTCACGAACTCAATCGATGTTATCTCGCTGCAGATAAGCTCACTTGCGACTAATATCTACGAAGAAATGTTAACAGCTAATGACATACGCTCTGTATAATCGTTTTTGTGCTCTAGAAACGAGTGTAGCTTGTGAACGAGTTTCATAGCGGAAAAAATTATAAACGTTAAAAACTTGGCAAAGATGTAGGCAGGTTCACACACAGCTTTACTGCACTACGAGCGTCTACATTTGGTGTAATTTAATATGCATCCGAGAATCTCTTGTCTTTTAACTACAAATTAAACGACATAAACAAAGACTTCTTTAAACTAAATATCCAAATAATTTGTATTTACATCGAGAAACATTCAATTATGCTAATGTTTATGACTATTTACGGAGTGTATCGACCTAAAGAGTCGAACAAACGTAATATTATGTATTGTAACTTGGCCGTATCTTTGAAATAAATGCCTACACCCGCGCAGTACGTAAACATACGATAAGGCTTCAGCATTTTAATTACATTTGCCTACTTGGTTTTTCCATTTAGTTTTGTTATTGTAAATATACTTTTTTATATAAACAATTAAAATACTTTGTGAGAAGTGTTCAATAAAAATGCGTGTTGTTTTTTGATTGGTAGATTTAATTAAAAACCATATTTATGCTTGAATAACAAATCGGTTTTATAAATTTGCGTCCAAAAAATATTTGCGCCTCGACTGAGACGTACGAAATGCTTTATTTTTTAATTTTAAAGCATAAAAAGTCCTCATGCCTATATAATGCTTATAATAAAAAAAAAAACAGAACAATATATCCTACTCGTCGTATTAAATATGTAAATATTTACTTGAATTTATTTTTAGCGAAAAAATCGCGCGGTTATTGTTAAAAAAAACATAAGTACACCGTCCGTTCGTCACTGCGGCACAGTCGCGACAGCCTGCTTGCCGAGCGCATGCCGAGATCGAGGCGCGTCGGCACGTATAGCTCGCGTTTCGTGCGTTTGTATGGAGTTGGAATACTGTTTATATAATATTACCGTGGTAGCGCTCTAGCTTCATATTTTACAATCATAAAAAACGTATATGGAGCAATATGTGCATAAATGTCAATATTTGTGTAGCTCGCAGCGCGCTGGGAGCGGGCGACCGATTTATAAGCAACATTTAGTTCCTAAGCAGCGGTGGCCGCCAGCGCGCACAGCGGTATACCTCGTGTTATAACGTCCAGCATCGTAATTGTCGATTAATTATCTCGATTTCAATAAAACATACGCCATACAGATGAAATTGTATAATTTTAAACGATAAAACGTCACTAATAAGGTTTAAGTACGACTTCGCCCGTCGAGAATTTTTACGCCACGCACATAAACATTGAACAGTTGTAACGAATTATGGTTTCGAAATAATTCGGCTGTATGCGAATACGTGATGGCTAGTTTGTTCATGAACACACGGATACGTTAGACGGTGACGGTGGAGCGTGTATGTAGGTGTGTGAAAGTATAATATTTATGTGTTCATTAATGCAAGCTTGTGTTAATACCGACGCATCACGTCGTCGGTTCACAAGGTAGCAAGCCTCACATTTATATTCCGTCAGCCGAGTAGTGGCGTTTAGATTTGGATTATATTTGGTCATTGTTATTCAGTTAACGGTCCCTAAAGTTTGTTTCATTTGGGAAACAATAATAAAACGATTTCAACCGAGCTAATAACAATATATCAGACTTTGTTTTTTTTTTTTATTGCTTGAGGATACCTATATCATAATATTATTACTTTATTAAAGGATGTGAGGTCAGTTCTCTTTTGAGTTTGTAATGTTGGTAGGTATAATTTGAAGTGTTGACTTTTTTATCCATATTTTATATGAGATTGACGATACCAACAGAGGTTATCCTGCCTGGATAATCGTTTTTGTTAAAAAAAATCTAGAACTTGATTCCAACGCATTCGATTCCAATTGTGAATCTTAACAATCTAGGAACTGAGTCAAACACACCAAAAACTGCGTCAGAATCGGTCTCGCCGTTTTGGAGGAGTTTAGTCACATACACACGTACAGAAGAAATATAATGTACACTAGCGGTACCGACAGGCTGTCCTGCCCAGAAGCTGGATTTCGATAGTAAAAATATTGAGACACCAATTGCAGTGCCATATAGGTACCGAGTCCAATTGTATTTTTAAACCGTTCAGGGACCCACTCAAATACACCGTTAAATTTTGGTCGTTTTAATCCCCTGGAGGGTCGATTCGGTATATGAAACACTATCGATTTGCAAAGATAAATTTAAAAATACAGTAGTTTTTTTCTAAAACTCGAGTTAAATATACGCATGTACGAAATTAATTTCTTTAAGTAAACGAGTCAATGACCTTGTAGGTAGGTAGTGGTCGGTCGTTGCGTACTAACTACCTACAGTTCAATGGCCTCGCTCAGCTGACGTTTACTTAAAGAAATCAATTTCGTACATGCGTAAATTAAGTCGAGTTTAAAAAAAAGTACTTTATTTTTTCAATTTTATCTATACAAATCGATAGTGTTTCATGTACCGAATCGATCCTCTGCAGGATTAAAACAACTAAAATTTAACGGATACACACAAAGTTTCGTCCAAATTGGTCAAGCCGTTTACGAAGAGTTCACTGACATGCACACGTACAGAAGAATCTTATATTAATGTAAAGATATACTAAAAGTCCGACATTCGGTTCAATCAAGGAACATCTTGTAATTGTGTTACCTAGTAACACGTTTGATGTCAGACAGGAAGGTACTCCTAGTAAAAAATACTTGTGTTCCGCTACTACAGGTTTGACTGAAAGTTGATCTCAACACAAGTTAAAAAAAAAAAAGTTGGGTAAGGCTCGAATCATGAGCCTTAGCATAAAAAAGCATAGCATAATCAGCCTTATTATGTTCCCATTGCCAGGCCTCAGGTCTTTTCTCTAGGAGAGGGATTGGGCCGTAATACACCACGTGGGCCCCGTACGGGTTGCTGGATGTCATGTCTTCAATTTTTTGGTTCTACGATATGCCGCACACACGCATTTCCTCACGATGTTTGGGATTATAGACTGGAGAGCTAATGGAACTGGATCTATATGTTCAGGCCTGCCCTGCCCTCTAGTAGGCAAAAATGGATTACGTTTATTCACCCAACTGGACCTGGGTTATGTTTTTTTCGAGTGACTGTATGTATTTGTGTATAATTCTTTGGCACGCCCTAGAACATAAATGACTTGTTACATTTTAGTTTGAGAAGTGTCGTTAGATTCACCATTTGTCCAGAAAGGGGTTACACCATTTTGTATTTATTTCACTGTCTCGAGCGGCGCTCGGCGCCCCCTTAAACCCTACGCTCGTGTGCACCGCACACCCAGCACTATAGATATAGCCGGCCCTGCTAAAACCCACCTGTGTTTCTTCAGTTGCCCTTTGTGTTCCTTGTTCAAACAATCCCACAGCTTTGGATGCTACTTAACCCTGGCAATAAATTCAGGACCTCAGAACTGTTATCAGTTTTAAGCCGTACATGTAAACTGTAGCCCAATGAGGCGAGTAAACATGAGATAGAAAAGATACCTATACGCATACCAATAAAACGCCATATTTAGCTTGCAATTATAATTATCAATTTTACAAAGTTCATCAGTGATGTGCTATAAACTACACTTAATTGACACATTTACTAACATTACCCAGTAAAGCCGTGATAATTATACCAATACACCTTAAATTAGTCATCAAAATGGAAGAAAAAACAGCGTACAATGTTAATAAGCGGGCTATGGTGAACAAAATGACAAAAGGCCGTTAAGAGAACAAATGACAAATTATTATAATAGGCACACCTGCTATTCTTTTGATCCGACATTTCTCTCATTTATGACGTTAATCGAGCGGAATACTTGCATACACACACAGTTGTGTCGACTGTCCCCAACAAAGCACCGCTCTCAGACAATGCTCGATACTTTACTGATATTTTTTGTATCAAATATAAATTCTCTTTCATCTCACTTAATTTTAGATCAAACTATAGTTCTTACATGTAGATCACGTCATTATTGTCTCTGCGGGTCGCACTGACAAATTAAACAAAGTCTTAATAGCCGATAGAGTTACGGAGATAAAGACTCTAAACGGACCTACAAAAGGCCTAATGTGGCGTTTATCTGGCACCTAACTTGCGACTGTCAATTTGTGTTTAGTTGACAGATAAATAATAAGCGGCATTGCTTACAAGCGCAGTATGGATGTGGTATGAGCGCTTAAGTTGCAGTCGCGGGTCGAATTAGTGAATAGTTGGTTGCGCACACGCAGGCGGCAGGTTTTGTCTAGCGCTCGGCCTCTCTCGCACATTAATCTCCGGGCCAGAGATGAAACGATATGCATTTGTCATCATGTCTGCGATTAACTCGAAGAAACTCTTTCCATTGTGTTGAATCAATTCGATTATAATTTAAATGGTTTTATGAAGCAATAGTTAGTGTTCAGGAAAATAATAAACGTGCTATGTCCTCGTGGATTAGTGTGAGTCCAGTTTGTCTTGCAGGTGTTCGCTGCAGCATTGTGTAGGTGACTGAAGCTTCTAACTCATCTTTATGGATAAAGTTAAAAATAGTCGTGCGCAAATAAATTAGTCAGTCGTTAGGCGGTCGGCAAATATCTCAGAAATATTATGTGCATGAATAGCGCTCCGTATGACGGACAGCAGAAAGGGCTGCCCTTAAACTTACCTTGTATTATTTTGTCATTATTAAATTCCCCTGTCACCGGCTTGTTCTCATTTCGCCCTAAGAAAATATTGTATGCAAAATTATATGACATTTGAATGAGCACAAAAAGGTCGTATTGAGATTTGTTTACAAGTTGGTCTCAAAGAATATTTGTATTTGAAAGATTGTATTCGCATAATTTAAAAGTAGGGAGGACTTATCTCACAATTTATGGAAGCAGAGTGGAATAAGCATGCATCCGAAGTGAGCACTCCACTTAATATTCATTTGAATTGAAATCACATAAAAAATCCACCACCGCGCCGCATGAAATCCTCAAATGACCGATCATTCGTGGTTAATAGAACAAAATGGGCGAAATGAAGTGTAGCATAAGAGCAACAACACAAAGATACTCGAGAAGGCAATCAGGTTTGACAGTGGAAACGTCGAATCTTCAGAGAGGCCCTCAACAAGCCGCAAAATGAAATTTCTCGACGCCGTCAATCATTTTCCCCTCGCCGCGGTCGCCCCACTAGTCAGCTGATAAGGTTCTGGCGCAAGTCACAAGCGACTCGCGGTGTCAAACTATTACACTTATTTTATTGGCAGAATACAAGCACATGTAGACAAATATCAGTATAACTATTTTTGTTTGTGAGGCTTAGTTTATAATTTTACTTACACCAACTAACAACTAAAAGGTTATATAATATTTCTTTTTGAAAGGGGAGATGCCCACCTAAAAATAACTAGGATATTTAAAAGTAGAACTCACCATTGCTGATGAAGCAATATAACACAGTTTACAACAGAACTACAGGCATCATCTATGCGGCTGTGCCAAACACCGTCAGTTCGGTTGTCGCTAATGACTTGCAGTGCAGTGGGAGAGTAATCGAGACATTATTCCGGTGCGTAAGCCCCGACCATCCGTCTCGAAGATGTTACGTGGAAACTCCTCACATGACGGCCTGCTCCCGAGTCCCGTCCTGCACCTAAGTGGGTAATAATCACACAACCTATCCATATGGGAAACCATTATTACATTGATGGGAAGGTGGTTACTGTATTCGATTATTTACTCGATGAACAGTTTGTAAAATAATTTCCATTGAATCTGCAGTTGAAGCTGTAATGGCCTAATAGAAACAGTTGCTGCGTACGTAGGTACTAGCTGCCTTTCCTTCTTATTGAGGTAGGTATCTTCCAGCGGTGGAAACATTTCAGGCAGTTTATACATAGGCTTAACCGAAAGTCAAATCCCGAAACAGTCACAACACTGATTAAACTAATTAAAAGTTTTAATAAGTTTTAGTGCAAACACTGATTTTTAATTATACACTACTTACCTTTTAAAACGCTACTTTAAAAGGAAATCACGAAAAATTTGCATATTACACGACACTTGCGACCGACAAATGCGACTGCGACGCGACTCATTGCGCCGCAGACAGAAAAATATTTCGGAATTGAGATTGATGTCGCACGCATGTGCAGACGGCTTGTCTGTATGCAAAACAACGTGCCACCAAATATAGAACTAATTTATGGTCATACTCGGCGATTATGCGCCGGTAAAAATAACTGGCGGTGCTCCCCGTTTCCATAACTTATACTGTTTCTCACTAGAATAACCAACACTTAAACGTCATGGAACTAAACGAGATTCAGCTGCATGGCAGAAGTTGAAAAAAATACATGTTTCAGAGACTTTTCTTCAGTCGATATCTAACATTAAGAACTATTCTAACTACATAATTTACGTTTGTCATAACCCCACCCTTTATCATCATAATCTCAGCAATGATCTCATAATGATCAAACTAAGATTTGAAAGGACACAAAATGTTTTCAACGAGCATTACCGATAAATATAATTAAAATAAATCCCATTTAAGGGTAGGCTCCCACGCGATAAGAGGTGTTATTTATACACCCTCATCTCACAAAGGAACCGCTGCCGAATATCACCCATAAATATTGGGCTGAGGTGTAATTTTTCACATACCACGTCTTCTCGAGCGTCGCACCTTTAAAATAAATGCAAACAAAATTTAATAGGGAGAGATGCGCGGGATCGCGAGCTTCAGGTAAAAATAAACGATAGTCAACTCGACCAATCGCTGCAAGATATTTTATTATAAGGCTTTAGTCATCCTATTCCCCTGTAATATAAATATTACTTGCTAAGTTGCTATTACTAACATTCCATTTGACCGCGCGCCGAAGGTATTTCTGTGTTTACAATAAGAAAATACTAGAGGATCTATCGTCGAGCGCAGTTCCCCGGGGTTCACAAAGTTTCGTAGCAATCTTTGTGCGATTTTCGTTATAATTTCTGTGAGTTACATGGAGGAGTAGGAAGGCGCGGATCGAGCTGCGTTTATTTACGATTATTGGTTATGGACAGAGTTGATCGGCGGCCGGCGGTCCCACGAGCCTCGTAACGCCTCGGACTTCGGCCGCGCTCACTGAGGGTGCCGCGTCTGACGGATATATCCGTCTCCTGAGAATACTCCGCCGTTTTCCAAATTATGAATCGCAAAAGGGTGTTGTCTCGACACCTTTACAAAGAATAGACCCTGAACAAACAGCTCGAACATTCTTGTCTCACATCAAACTGATTTTATTACGACGAGAGCAACAAGAATAAAAAGCGCTGTCAATAATAAAACGCAAAGGCGAAAAGCAATAACCGAGTTCTTATCCGATACACATATCACAAAAGATAGCCAATAAATAGTCCTATCTGTATTTGTCACAAAATAAGAATTCCATCAAATAATTCGGCGGCAATAAAAAACGGATAGAGACATTGCACGCATTTGTAATAAAAGTCTCACCATAAATAACGATCATGAAATATAATACACCTGCAATCTTCAGAAAATGGGAAAATCATTTTCCGAGGGCGGGCGCGGTCCGGCGTAATATTGTTATAAATGTACTTTTCTGAGGGTATAAATAATAATGGTGATCGCGCGCCGGACGCTCGGGGAAGTGTCCCGACGGTCGCACTCCACACCAGCATTAGTGAACTATCTCCAGCTTACAATAAAAAAAAAATAACCTGTTGAATATAATGGTAAGATTGTTTCTCTTTAATATTTTTTGAATCGTAAAATTGTACATTTTTTCTCATAAGTGTACTTGCGTACACCCTGCGTTTGGTCCACGTCAACTTTGCGTATACGTCGCGTGACGCTTCGTAGACGTCTTCTAAAGTTTTGTAGACATGGTGTAGACTATCGTAGATAGTGTGTAGAACTTATTAGATGTCACGTGAACTTATTAGTTGTCTAGTAGGTACACTTTCGTGAACGTTATGCTGAGCTGCGTAGACGTCTCGTTGAGTTTTTAAAACGATGCGTTGAACTACGTTGACGTCAGAGTTTGCTACAAAGATGTCGGGTTGAGCTGATTATACTTTATGTCGAGCTCCGTTGACATCGCATAAACGCCTTAATCCTGTCTGAAGTCACGCATACAAGACGCCAAAGCTTTGAAATCTAAGTACCACAATTATAGCTTAATATAATTATGTGAAAAAATATGCTAATTAAAAAATTATCGAGAAGTATAATATCCACACTCAGCAGCTACCTACAAAACAAAGATTTCAGTTACAGCTTGTTTCTCGCGCGCCATAGTTCCGTGGCGCACAGCCGGCCGCACCGCTGGGAGTCATTTCGCTCCGACAGCCTGTAAATTCTCCATTACGCGATATGAAATATGCTTTGCCACCCTGCACGCCGTTTACGAGCGTCTGCTATGATTTCTTATCCATCAGACGTCCATTCTTTGTTTTAAGGGAGTGTACTGCTTTCGAAATAATTGAATGGAATGGAGTTTTCGTTTTAGCAGGGTTTGATTTTAAGTTTATTATGGGAGAAACAACAAAACACCTGACACCTAAGTACAAGATCCACATCGGAATACTTATCAGTCTTATGATAGATGCTCTTGGGTTTTAGTCTTTTAATTTAGTTTTAGTATAAAATAAATTTAGGTAAGTGACTACTAAGATCAGGTTGATATAGTGCAGCTCAAAGTATGAAAGAAGCAATTACGGTGCACCGTCCTCAAATCAATTTTCTTGGACTAAGACACAACACAGTCCACGGAGCCATTTTGTGTAAATATACGGTGCCATGCCATGTCAAGACACGATGCCGCTTAATATTGTGTGGTTTTAGTGTTATTCAAGCGCTGCGTTGTCAAAACTTTCGCGATCAGTATTCAAGGTTTAGCAACGTTGCCTTGTCGTGTATTTACACGAAACGTAACGGTATCGTGCATGCACTCTGCGTGGCACGACATAGTGCATTTTCATGACTCGACGCGACAACGTGTCGTGGCGACGTCGAGCAACGTAAATAATGAAGTTACGACAACGCATCGTGCCACGTTGCACGGCACGGCACTGAAAGATATGGATGGATCCAGTATTTTCTTTGAATCTGTTTCTTCTTTATCCGTCTTCTTAATATTAGCAGGAGAAGAACACGTCTAGTGTGGTCCATTCCCCGAAATTAACTGCGGCAATTCTACAAATGCGCCACCGTCAAAACGACGTCGTTCAACGTAGCGTTGCGTTATCGTGACGTGATTATTTACGATGCTCGACGTGGAAGTCCACGTCACGGCACCGTGACGTGCCGTGGCGCGGTGCGTCGTCGAAACGTGTTTATGTGTTTGAAGCGCGCAACAGCCACTTAAGGTCGGTGGCTAGAATTTTTTTAAACCACGCCTGCAATATTATAATGGACTACGACAATGAAGATTAAGTCCATCATTGCTGATAAAACGTTCTCATTGATAGCGACTACAAGAAGAGAGTAGCAAAGATTCGTAGCGTGTACCAACCACTGGGGTCATCGTGTGCGGCGAGTCTAAAGAAAATAGATCGGTAGCGGCGTTTCGTTGTTTTATCGACCAGGCCCGTTTTCTACCAGGCTGAGAACAACAGAAAGGCTTCAAAACGTAAATCTTTAATATGGCTCGAAAGGCTGCTGAACTTAAATGGGCCTGACCAGCTGTGGGCCCGAAAAACACAGGTTTGGTGCTCCTAACAGCTACTGAGAGCGGCGGCAGACCACCATAGAAAGAGGCCTTTGCCCAGCTAAGGACAATACGGGTTTGTAATAATAACAAAAAGGTAAGATAATAACGTTTAAAGGAAAATAATATAAAGAGTTTAATGCTTTTAAAATAATCAAATAATTTGGTATTTTATTTTCTTTATACTGCTGAGCTATAGGTTAGTGCAGATGAATTACAAGATTGGTTGAGTTAAAGCGACAGAGTTTGAATAGTACGGGACGATCTGGCAGTTGTATGGGGTAAAATTACTTCTGAAAAGAGGCTATTATTGCCGCGTTTTGTGAACAAGAAGAATTTACGATAACTTTTACATATAGGTACTTAAACTCTTATTGAAATTACTCAGGATTGAATTTTACTGTTAAAACAAGATTCTGCCAGCGACTTTGCCTGTTTAAAAGTAAGTAGGTTTCTCCATGCAAACTTCACCCCTGTTTCATATTAGGGGATGGTTTTTGGAAAAATCCTTGAAAAACGCATAATATCTGTCTGTGTGCCAGATTTCAGCGTAATCGTGTTAACGCATCAGTCGCTCCGTAAAGGCTTTAAGCATTTTTGTTATAAAAATGCATGTATATTTGCCATTATAATAACTGTAATCCCAGGTACCCATTTTGGTATTAAGGTTTAATTTCTGATGAAACCGTCGTTCTCCTTTCAGCAGAATGACTCAAGTATGTAGGTACATAATTATCCGTTTATACCTTGCATTACAATATTTCGTGATTTCAACACAAAATTCAGCTTTTGTTCTCGACGCTCTGTAATGTCTTTATGTGGCCACTAACGTGATATTATTTCAATTAAGTGCCTGATTTAGCTTCGCCGGAAAAACTCAAAACAATGAGGTGTCGACGAGTGTGTCGAGAAAATAATGCGCAATGAACCGTCTGATTTGTGAGCGAACCCACATAAAACAGTTTCACAGAATTATACTCGAATGAAACGCACTCGTTCATTAAACGAGGAGCATACGTCACAACCGCTCACAACTTTGAACGGTAAGTTAATAAAGTATCGTTCACAGACAGTTATGACTAAGAATAGGCAAGGGGTATTAAGAGACACGTCTCAACAATTATACACGTCGTCGCTTGTCTTGTAAGACATCAAAATAAAATCACTACTATTTATGTATCTGAGAGCGTATTAACGGCACGCACCGCCACTCTTATAATGTAATAAATCGTCTGGAAAATATAACCGTCAGCGCTGTGTCATACGCATGTCGGAGATGCGCGCGCGCATGCCCGCACCGCGCGCGCCTGCGCCCGCCTGCACCACCCGCGCCACCGACCACGTCACGCATCCATACGCCATAAATTGTAAGACGTAAATAAAATCTGGCGTTCCATATTTTAAAACTTTATTTTAATAGGCCACTATTCAACGAGAAATTAAGACGTGTTTATTAGCTGAGCGCTCGTAATACAAACAAGTCCTTCCTTCATGAGTTACTTTGCTCCGAGTGTCATAAATCTGTATTCACATCAAGGCACTACATAAACCTATTAAGTTGCTACATCTATACTATCTCCTCGTATAGGTAATATCACAAGCAGATTGTTTTATAACATTTATCAATAGAAGATGTTCTTCCTATTTTTTTACTGTATTTTTTTGGAGATAAGAAAAATGATTCCGTCCTATACAAATTGACTAGACGAGGGACATGATACTCGCATAAAAATATTTCTGGTCCATATGCTAATCTCGAAGGAGATCAATAAGACCGACGAAATATACATAGTTGCGGGGCAAACATATTCAATAAGCATGTTGTTTTTTTCATCATCGTAGTCAGAAATATTTTCTTGTCCCATAAAACAATTCGATGGAAATTGTATATTATCATGTAAGTAGCAATCTGGGTTCGAATTTATGTATCGGAAGAAGTGTATGGAAAAAGTTTTTTTGCCGAAAGCGTGTTCGAAGATTCACTACTCCATGCGTGCGCCACCCCTTACAATGTTTGCAAGTTTTTTTTTTTTTTTTGTTCAGAGATTATAATAGAGCAGGTACTATTATTGTAGAACAATGTTAAGTGGTCGCATACGAAGAAAACCGACAACAGCTGTCCTACTAATCAATTATGCGTCCTCATAATATGACTCTTGTCTTGACGACTGTAAAATTGCCACACATAACATTTTTTTCTGTGCCAAAAATCAACATCATCTCAGACGGAATGTTAACAACATAATATTTTTCAGCGTGATCTTAATCTCAACAAATTGTTTAAAATGAAAATTTTTAATCGTGTTCCTTCAAAATGGAGAATGTGACAATTCACAATTAACAAAACATAGGGGATCTTGACGATCATCTTAAAACAATAGTCTAAATTTTAGAATGAAGCTATAATTTAATTTGCCTCAGTTTGACTCGCTGCCAGAATGACTAATTCTCGCGAACATGTCGTGACTCTTATATTATTGCAATATTTTCTGTTCAATTGTTAAAATTCAAACAGAAGTTGAGTAACTATTTAATAATGTATCGCTAAAACTCGTCTAATACATACATATTTTACTGAAAATTAAGTGTCGATTCGCATTAACGTCAATGTGTCACGCTACAAAGCTCGGCTCGTCCGTTTTTATCTCAATCACTTGTGGCCTTTTAACATCCCTATGATTATTATAATTGGCATTTTAGACAATTTTTATATTCTTTTATATGTCTGCCACTTATCATTAACATTAAATTAATTGCCATACAATTCTTCTCTATTACCTACCAAAAATTGCCTACTAATCTAGTTCAGCGGGCGTTTATAGTGCTACGTGATTCCCAGATCTGACTAGTTTTATTTTCAAGCGCTAACATGATTAATTTCTTAGTTGTTTTTACATACTGGTGACAAGGTGATTTTCTCGGTTTAGGCATTAACACAAAACATGCATGAATGATATAAAATCCGGGAGTATGATAGCCGATATTACGGTAATCAGCCCACCTGTTAGCGAGACCACAGACGGATTTTATGCAAGCGTTGCGCGACACAGCTCGAATACGTGACGACCACGCGACGACAACGCGACAGCAACGCGCGACGCCGACATACAGCAAACGCGAAATTCCTCCAACACGTAATAAAATTGTATAAAACCGCGGTTATCGTAAACAGAACAAATAGCAAAGTTTATGAGCCATTCGTCGCGCTTTTCCATTTGCGTGATACGAGTATGTCATAGGAAATACGTATCGCACGCGGCTACGGGTTACGGCCACGTCCCAGGTCATCGCACTAAATTATTCGTCTCGTATAAATTTGTTTATGTTAAAGTTATGGACAGTTGTCAGACATCGTCAAATTTCCAATTCCACTCCAGTACAAAAGTTGCTGCGATTACTTTGCATCTATTTTCTTTACGACTTTACTTACACGACGGTTGTTTATATTGAAATAAATATCGTGTTACAAGTGATAAATACAATATTGGCTATCAGGCGGCTAGCAACAGTGCGGGTAATATATAATTCGAGGCAGGTTTCTATTTACCCGATCTCATCCCGTTCCGCCATCTCGAATCCATAAACAATGTGTGAACATTCATAAAAAGAAAAATAAGAATAGACAATAAAACGTCAACGTACCATGCGGCGTATTTACAAAAATTCTTGAGGGACGACGCATTTAGAGTTGTTAGCGCTTCTTTATAATAAAATGGTTTTGACAAAGGCCTATTAAAAACTGAAGTCATAACAGGAAACGTGATACAGTGGCCGGTGGCGAGTATGGGTAGCGGGTAGCGGGTAGCGGGATCACCTCTTTCATCATACGCGGCGCGGTGAGCGGCAGCTGGCGCTTCACTTTATGTGGTTTCCGAAGAGCTTCTCTTTAATAATCGTGTTTATTTTTGTATGTGGAACACCCGTAACTTGGATGACTATGAGCATGTGTCGTTGACTTGAGTGGACGCTTCGTTTCATGTCACACTCATTTTGGTGTCAGCGAAGCTTTTGTTATGAATGTTTGAAAAACGAGAAGCATCCGTTATTAATTAAGTACGTATTTGTCTGTTTATTTATGTCAACAATATCCACAAAAGTTTATGTATTACCATTGCAAAATGTAGGTACTATTGGGTTTTCCTATTAAGGGTTACATTAATGTAGCAGCCCGGAGTTTGAAAATTGGAGGTGTGACACCCCTGTGCCTAGGAAAACATATAAAGCCTTGGTCCTGCGCCTGGTCACTCTTCGGTCGTGTTGGATTGCCATCCCATTGGACTATGGGAGTAAAGGAACAGAGAGTGCACCTGTTTGCGTACACATTTGTACACTATAATATATTTTACATATCTCCTACGAACCATCTTGGCTAATCTCTGTTGAGTCGGTCACAATAAACCATTTCGATTCAACAGGGAGGATATGCATATCTGTAATGAATTGACTATTCGAGGTGTTTGAGTACCTTCGTAGCAGTTTGCTACGAAGTGTCTACGAGAAATGGGTCCTGCACCGAAACCTAAAATTATGACCAGAGTCAAGTTCGATTGGTACACCTACATTCTCACAAAAGACGTTATGGGAAACATACAAGGAAGGTAACAAGAACAATATTGAACTGGAGGTAGAGCCTCAATAAAGACATGTACCGGAACAGTGGGTAAGCAATAAGCCTCCGTCAGCTAATAACAACAGCGGGATCGACGACGATATCTCAATATCGTAGGTGCGAGCAGTTAATTAACACATGACGCTTGTCGTGGAAATAGAATTCCTGTAAGCGAGGAGTGGTGCGCCCGCGCCCGGGGCTGCGCTGCTGTTTGTTTACAAGCACGAGACTTCATTACGCCGCCGGCTAATGTATTCAGCTTCAGCCTCCACGTTAACAGCGACACTTCTCGGAATCAATATGCTCCTTGTATGTTTTGATTGGCTGTCGCCTCGCTCCGCAACACAAACCCGCCCTAACCCGCCAACGCATAAAACACACTTTTCCACGCCACCGCCACATAACTTTAATGACACCGAATACAACGAACGGATTTCAGTGTTAATACTTGCCAGGGATAAATTTCCTATAGTGGTAACGACCTCTGCATTGAACTTGTCCAATTTTAGGGTTAACGCACATTAATTTGTTTTATTAACGGCTTTAAACGTTTAACCGTTTCCTGTCGTCACTGCTCTGGTTCGTATCATTCGATTGTGTTTTGTTTGTTACTAATCCGACGCAAAATAGGCCAGCAATAGGAGAGTAACTGAAACAATGATTTGTACTTAATGTGTAACATTACGAGTCATCATCAGCCTTTTAATGTTCCCACTGCTGCGACACAGGCCTCCTCTCTAAGAGAGGGTATGGGCCGTAATCCACCACGCGGGCCCAGTGTGGGTTGGTGAACGTCACATGTCTTCGAATTTTTGGTTCTAGGACATGCCGGTTTCCTCACGATGTTTTCCGTTTTGAGAGCCAGTGGTGTTGAAATAAATTACACAAAGTAATGCGCCTGGCCGGGTTTGAACCCGCAACCTACAACTCGTAAGTCGGGGCCGTTACCACTCGGCCACCACTGCTCTCGTTACATTTATTAACATTAGAGTACCTTTAACAAACTATAGATGTGTGGGGTGTAATCAAAGCCACAAAACCGTGTCGGCTGACACAGCGTAGGAACATTGCCAAATCCATCGAAGCGACTTCTGATCCCTTCGCCCCCAAAAATAATAATGTTTCATCTTATAAAAATATTTCCCTTACGACTGTCACGCGGTATATCACGGTATTTGTCACAGAGGATCACCCTTTATGTTCGTTTCCAGTCAAACCCCTTAGATAAGCGAGCCTTTTATATGCCAAATATAATATATTATGGTTTACAATTCTTATTCGATCTTAATGTGGATAAGGTCTTATATTTTTCGTAGCCATAATATTCCGCAGTCTTCTATTTAAAGGTGGTTGAGAATCTGTAGCTACCTACCGAATTTTATAATTTGAGCAGGTATTATATTAAATAAATAACTTTTATTCTTTTAAGGTTAAAGGAAAGGCTTTTATGGCCAGCAGTAGGACACACTACAATTGGACTAGGAAAAATAAAATAAAAAACACTACTCAATTTTTTATATTATTATTGTAACACTTATGTATTGGGAAAGTAAAACACGTTACAATTATATTGACTCTCCTTTTGCATACAAGAGGAGATAAAATATAATTGTGATATAGCATACTACATTTTCAAACATTGCTACCTCAAAGACGGTAGGAAACTGCGCAGCGTATCCACAGTCAGCTAACAGGCACGAGCCATTACTTCCAACATATGAGCAAAGCAAAAATATCAGCGTATTATGGGTTATCAGAGGCAGTCGCGTCTCCGAGACTCCGGCCGCCATTCATGCCGCTACGACTTAATGGATTGCTCGCTTTCATATTCCCAACGTACGCTATGTTTGCGCTCCTATGATCACGTATAGTGATTTAACGCTTTATGCTTCCTATACATGTTTGTGTCACTACTAAAAAAATACAACTAATGTCGCAAAATAAACTTAAAATAAAATTTACATTTCAACTTTCAAACTAATAGCATTTCCCGGTACAAAAGCTTGAGGAGTGCTCATGTCACCCATCTGTTTGCACATCTATAGCTCCCCTTTCATATGAGAGACGAAAACAAACAGAGAATGTGCCAAATAGCAAACAATATTATACGGAATGCACAATAATATCAGTTCCGCTGTGGGTGCGGGCCGCGCTGTTTGCTTCCGCGAATAAATATGAAATTCGAAGAGTCTCGCCTCGCACCCGAGAGCAAATATTATGGGAGTTTGCTTTGGTAAAATGATAACTGTCAAGATTGAAAATTTGGGTTTAGCCGCCGGCAGGGGAGTGTTATTAAATATATGACACGTTCGTAGACGAGTGGCTTTTTATGACAATGCTTGGCTACCGACGACGTGCCTACCTTTACGTACATATTTTGTGCCTTCAATCTTTTTATGACGACTATCTTTAGTACCTACATTATTTCATTACAGCTGACAAAAAATCGAATCTATACTTAACGCTAAAAGTCATGAGTATTTGATAAAAAAAAATCCTTGTTCATGATAATGAATTCAGCATATTCAATCCACCGCTATGCACGTGTCCATCTCCCAGATGACGTCACATAAGTACCTGCCTATCAAACTACCCGTCGCCGGCATCGTCTTCAGATTCACCCTAATCTTGAATATTTTACACAAGATTGACTCAATGAAAGTTTCGTTTAGTTGACAAACGTCGGCCCCTGGGAATTTGCGATTTTATCTACGAATGAATATCATTTTTCTTGTCATGAAAAGAGTTTTCTTTACAATAACTTTGCTCAATCAGATCTTATCAAGTTCTGATAAACTTCAACTTTTCGTTTTGTATTCAATAGAAAGTGAAAATTCTTAAGCTGATGTGAAGACGATAATTTATCATGGTCTTTAAATTTACGGTTTTTTCTACTGATTTTAGTGACAAATGAGTTGTAACTAACACCAAGTAAATATCGAACAGTTCATAGCTAAATCAACACCGAACGCCATACTGATCACCCCTCGAATAAAGATATCAAACATTATTTGACGCCATCAATAAAATATTACTTATCATTTGCAAAAGCGAGCTCCACAAGTTAGTGCGGGCCCCTGCCCGTCACAATCCCGCGAACCCGCGATCCCGGCGATCCCGCGGTCCCCACCTTATCATCCCGTGAGAATAACTTTCAGATTTATGTGCTACGTCAAAGTTTATGTCGTGCTTTGTTTCGTGCATGCCATTTTATTGTTATCAACTATGCTATTTTTCGACAACTGAGCAGGGAAAGGGAGAGTTCTATGAAAATGATACCTACTAGTGTTCTGTAGGCGAAAATTTGTATTTATGTATAAGTACGTTTGTTTCTCCTTCACACTTTAACGGCTGAAGGAATTTGGATGTTTGGCACATGGGTAGGCCATGTGCTGGAATAGCAGCAATATGTTCGCTTTGGATAATTTTCTAGGCTTATACAAACGAAACCGCAATCCAAAGCTAGTGTAGCAGTAAATCCAGAAGACCTTGAAAAATCGGCTATCACGACGCTGTTTGGACTCTTTGGATTCCCGCTCATGTCATTTGGTTGGTGAAACGCAGCATCATAGGGCAGTACCCCGACCAGACACAACACTCGTCTGGTCGGTGGGTTCTCCCGTTTTCGACGAAGGTATGCGGGACTCTCTGTTGCACACTGTGCTTTGCTTATCTCTAAACTGGTATCATATTTTCATAACAATGTTTTTCACCTTTTTACTCCATTTTTTTGTCTGACTAGGCAACAACTTTTTCGTATTAATTTCCTAGAGCCAATTGTAAAGTCATAGGAAGCTATTGTCAACAGCAATAACCTAACCAGACAAAATAAATACAAATAAAATGCTGTATCATTAAATATTATTTGAATGTTGTTGAATACTTTCGAAATCATCAAGTCGTGAGGATTCTAATGCGATGTCCGACAATATTCACACCGGGGGGCACACTCGGGCGACAGCCAAAATAAACGTCAAACAAACTGAGACCACAAACAATTTCAAAAGAAAAGAAAAAAGGTTATCTAGGTTTTGAGAATTTAGGTACACTACGGTCGCTATGACAACAAAGAGTAATAAGCATTCAATACAGTCTAGCCGAGCCGTACTTTTAAAATAATTTTCAAAATACGACATACTTCCCACTCATACTGACCTTTTACTTTGATTTGACTGGGCTTGCGGACGGCGAGCAATGGGTAACTCGCTGTCTGATCGTTCGGTAACCGGCCCAAATCGTCGACGGCGCGTACTGTTCCCGCGCGCCTCAGGGAGCTGTCAGCAAAGAGACGCAACCTGCTAGCTGCAGGCAGGCAGGGTCGAAGCCTACTGGGGTCATGGGAAAGGAAGGCTCGGGCCCGGTACAATAGGCAACGAAGGAACGGGGTAGGTTTTTAATCAGTAAGAGCCTGACACTATTTCCCGCTCCACCCAAGGGCGGGATTTGTCATTGGATGATTTTACCTACCATAAGAAAACCCTCTTACTTTGATACATAATCATTTCAGCCGAAAGACGTCCACTGTTG
The DNA here is from genome assembly GCA_958295575.1 of Leucania comma. Lineage (NCBI taxonomy): Eukaryota > Metazoa > Arthropoda > Insecta > Lepidoptera > Noctuidae > Leucania > Leucania comma. The sequence continues at coordinate 15,460,285 of OY282468.1, forward strand.
GACATGGGTTTCCCCCAAGTGTTGTAACAATGAACGGTCCTCTGTGTCTCGCATCCATCAGATTCCCGCGACTGGTCATTGGTCCACCTTGTGGGAATCCTTCTAAAGCTGCGTTTTGCAGCGCGCGGTCGCCACTGCTGAACCTGTCGGCTCTGCCATTTGAGTTTGGCGATTCTTTGTGCTAAATCGGCAACCTCGTTTCTACTGCGGATATTTTCATCGTTTAAGTAATCTAGTCAGCTACTCATTTCATTTTCATTTTCAAATATCTTTATTAGACAGAAAAGTTAGCAAAAATATACTTACCCTAAGATACATTAACACTTATAACTAAACACTTTATTAGGCTAATAAATTCACCTTTCAAAGTTTTTAAGATGGTTTTAAACACTGATGACAACATTACATTAAAATAACAGTATAGCAATGAAATTAGATGCAAATTATTTGGTTTAATATAATTTTGCTGATTACTTGTGGGTGTGATAAAAAGAAAAACAACTAAAATATCATAAATAGATTTAACTGATCGCACGGTATACTGTACAAACTAGCAGCCGTGCGACTAGTCAGCTACTAAACTTTTCGATTGAACAGACCCATCGATATTTACAATTCGAGATTTGATGGGCATCTAATCGCATATCGTTTCACGACACATTGAGATGATCTGGTTGGACCCCAAGGTAAGGGCTACGAAGTTGAGTGGACGATAATAGAGAAACGTCTTTACGAGTTCGACACCCGCTTGACACATCAACACCACACAGACATTGTGCGCCCGCCGGATATAGAGCTGCAATAGAGTGTGATAATGAAGCCAGTAGTGTGACAAACTTGAACGATTTTAAATCTGTTGTAGCAAAATGGTCAACTTGGTTGATTAGTATTAAGAAAAATATATCAGTAACGTAATAAATATTTTTGTAATATGAAAGCTTGCGATTTTCATATACCTAATTAAACCGACCAAGCGGTAAAATAAATCATACTTAATGTGCTAAGAATTGGAAAGTAGAGCCATTAAATTACCTTAAGGGTATTTAACAGCTCTGTTGTTATTTCGAGACAGCCGCCACTTTCTGCAATGTCATCGGTGCATATAAAAAGTTATGACCGCTGGCAATATTTCCGAGAGCGGCCGGCGAGCTCGTAGGAAACGATATGCAGTAAACGGTCGGGCGTGCGGTCCCGCGGGCCCACTGCGCCCCTGCCCCCGCTGACCCGCCCGATTTTATGCCAATTTTCATAAAAATAAATCTGACTCGCGTTGATTGAACCAGTCGCCGAGCCGCGTTTCGTGATCGACTTTCTATTTTATTGTTATTAGCCCAGTCGCACAAGGGTACGAATTATTGTTTTGCCATTTGTCCCCAAAAATAGAAAAGGCTATCCTCACACGAAGGTATAACTTGTATGACAATCAATTTATTCGAAACTGTCCTTCGTTTTCTTGTGTTCTTCGTTCGCGCAGATTTTATCGGGACAAGATTGTGTATGGCAAATAGGTGATTCTACAATTCTAATTATAAGAATGCGACTGAACGAGAAAAAGTTCGTGTTTCGAAGTGTTCATTATATACAAAAACAATGTAGGAGGGACATCTTGAAAAACTGTTGCACTATAAAGGACGAGACGTGAATGGATCATTGGTTGAGTTAATAACCAGCGGCTACAGCGCTCTGCTGCGAGCTGCTATCGCTGTTAACATCAGATGGAACAAGTGTTATGGCATCGTACGCTGCCTTATACGATTGAAGGCATTCCCGGAGAGATATTCCGATGCTATCGGCGGCCACACACGGCAGCTCGACAACCAGCGAGCATAACTAGCTGACGCCGGACGCCAATTTGCGACACTTTTACGCTCATAACAGCTTCTGATACCATTTATGTTACACTATGTCCATTTTAAGACGTGTTTTACTTCAATCCACCTTCATTTCCACGGTAATAAACGCCACACCACATAAAATCCCTTTTATGTACCTAAGTATTAATTTAAAAAAATAATTAAGTACATATGTATGTAGATAAAAGATTCGTCTGAACAAAAGTGCAGGGTGTAGTCAAAGAAGCATGGCGGGCGATCGTGATTTATCGTCGGCCGCTTTTGAATATTAAATAATCTTTAATGGGAGCGCATGATCGGCCCATTAGCCGACGTCGCTCCTTTCACGTTTAATAAAGAGTCATTTATAAGCCAGCGACGCTTTTCCCTTATCTGACCGAAGTATGTCGCGCGACTGAGAGGTGCCGCCCTATCAGGATTAATTCATAATTTTATCCGTGTATGTTGATGTATTCAATGTTTTTGGAATCGGAATGTACACAATTAAATACGTCAATCTTAATTACCATACAAACACAATTATCAGGCTAATGTCTCCGGGCTCTATTATAATGTGGCTGCTGCTTTGGGCGCTACTCTCCCGTTAAGTTAACCTCACAAGTGTAGGTTCGATTCCCACGATGGGTAAGTATCACCTCATTGAATCATTAGGAAATTACCCCGTTTCCTCGCGCCGACAACGACTGATCACGTCTAATGTCGTTCCTTTGAATTGAACCTCGGACACAAAATTGTTTCACAAGTATTATTAACCATGAGAACAAGATTGCGTAGCTACATTGTACATAGAGATGTTAATTAAATAGTACTCATTTACAGTATCTCATAGTTGGAGATGTAAACTATGCCAGGAAAATCTTTTTCTATTGAAAATGAAAACTAATTCATGTGACCAAGCGTATCGGCGAGTTGGTAAGTGAAAGCGGTATGTGCTCATTCTTGATTGATAGAAATATTAGATTAGGCAGAAATTGTATATACATGTATGTCGGCCTCGTGTCCACTGATGGGACAAATGTGTTATTCGATCCACCCCAGCTCTTCTAAGAAAGGCAACAGCGCCTTGGTGTTACTCACAATATCTCAGAGGATACCTAAGTTTCCGAAGTCGTCCGACAACAACAGGGCAACTTATTGCAGATGAATCGCTATTTCGACCTCCTCCATGTAGGCAGAGCTCATTATGTTAATTAAAATCAACTAAGTTAAACGCAATTCTTCAAACGCCAATTTAAAGCGGACCCACGACGAAAGAAGTTCACTTTGAGCATATACCCGTCTGAATACGCTACGCAAAAACAAATGAGTTATAACTAACACTCTCCATACTGAGCCACTGAATGCGTGTAATTATGAAGATTAATCTGCTCGGTGCTCGAAGGTTAACATAACTTGAGGGCGCACATCGGCGGTTACGACTTCCTAATGACACTTCGATCGCGGCCGCCGCTCATTATCGCGAAACATTCGATCGGCTCAGTCGAGTTATTCCTCTTAATATCGCGCCGACGGTGGCTGAGCGGTCAGGATATTGTCACGTATGCGCACCGCACTGCCGTAATTATATCGGCGCAATTAAAGACCAACTAATATATTATAATCGTTCTGTTAGCATCAGTGCTTTTTGCCAGAGCACCGGAGCCGACTGCGTACCGCCGTTCACACAGTCATCCCCGTAACACCCCATAACGATTGGAACTGATTGATCAGGAATGTTCTAGGAATAGCTGACTCATTCGGTGTGTTTAGCAACATAAGCTACTTACTGTTAACTAGAACGAAGAATTCGGACAAAGCATTCTGTGATGAGTTGAGCTTTAAAGGTATTAGAATTTAATCCATGAAAGCGTTATTTCCACTATTGCCGCATTATATGTACAGCAGTTCTGTTACGTATTATGGAATACAAAGCCATGTAAAAGGAAACCTCCCGAGCGCTTACATAAGAGCAATAAATTACATGGTGGAGTCGTAGTGATGTACATTAGGCAGTCTCGTCAATGTGACTGCCTAATAAACGGGTAGGCTGCGGGGCAGTTTGATTTCCTCGCGAATCATGAGAAAATTATTCCGCAGACGAGCCAGCCGCTTTGAGAACATCCGACGGATAAGAATAATTACTTACATTGATTGAACCCTTATAATCTGAGTTTATTTAATAGTCGACAGATGTTAATCGGTGCGCCGACTATAATTACGCTTCGATTCCTGACGAGAAAAACGCTGAAACGTACCTCTATCAAATACGGCACAGACTTATACATTCTTATATGTCTACAAGAAGTACTCAATAATTTAGACGTAACACACTTTCTGGTGTATTATTCACGTTATTTGCCTGTTAGGGCAATTATAATGCACAATAGAAGCTATCTTGAGTGTAAAGTCATAATATTGGTACGTGTCAGATCCCGAGATCATAGATAAGCTGCCTACAATGTAATGGTGATGAATTTAAATATTTTTCCTCAGCTAGTTAAACGTTATAGGGTAATAATAAGTCGATTTATTATCTTCTTTAGTGACCAAATTAGGCAAGAACATCGTTGCAATTCACAATTTTTGTAAAGAAAATGCCAGTAGAAAACAAAAAATAAACTAACGTGTTTTAAACTTACTTTTAGTTATACCCATGGGGATGACAGTACAGTACTTTGAAGTCAAGAAAAGAAAATGTATGGAAAGTGGTGCTATCTAGCGGGGAAGACGTGCCAACTAAGGCAAAAATATTCCATTTATATTACTAGATGTCGCCATATATGACCTCTGTCTTAAAATTTTATTTTTTTAGTAATTTGTGAAATGTAAATTAATAATAGAAAGTAAAAATTAATTTTACATTTTTTCGATTCGTCCTCGGTCTTTAAAAGTCTATAACATTTTTTATATAAATACTTAATACTTATTTTTCCAATGGCAACACTGATAATAGATAATACCATAATACGGGTAGGTAAAACTTTTCAAAGTTTTCATTCAATTTATTTTGAATTATTTCGAGGACGTTCGTTGTGTGTGCCGTGAGTTTTCCGAGTTTTCTGTTCGATTTATCTGTCTTTTATTGACCATTGCGTGTTTCTTGGACCCCGAGAGTGCTTCTTACATAGTTACTTGGCTTTTCGTAAACTGATACCGACGAATACACTTATTTCGCTTGACCCTGGCATCGTTTTATGGACTTCGACGTGTATGTTTATTATGATCAAATTTGGCTACGTTTTTGGATTACGATGGCGAGAATACCGAAAAACCCTCGCACTCATTGCTATTTTGGATGTGAAGAGCCATTATTATGGAGATTGTAAGAGATTTTATTTGAAAATTGTAATAGTGAAAATATATCACAATAAAAAGCATAAAAGTGGTTTAATTTCAATACATTAGAGACGTTAAATAATTATCTGTATAAATTGTCAAGAGCTGTAATTAATAAAATAATCTATTTCAATTTCCGTTGTTTTATTTCCCTTTATATTGATATATCCTTATCATATCCGTGTAAAAAATGTACTAAGGTGAAAAACCATATGGTTTTTCGCCTTGGTACATTTTTTACATGGAAAAATGCGTTCTATGCAAGATCACCAATATACCTATAGGTGTGTACGTAGATGGCGCCAACATAGCTATATCTATACATATCATGCTTTCGCAGACACTAGCGCCAACTAGCGGGAAGGGCGAGTAGTTAAAAATAAAACTGATCTGTCAGTGGCTCATCTATACCCTTATTATATGTATTATCTATGGTTATACCTACACAAGTCAGAGTAACAGCAAATAGCGCCGATAAAAGTGAATAGCTATTAAAATTTACACGGTCGGTTCACAAGGTCATAAATATCACTAAAATGTTTCACAATGCATCGAGAAATGGGAAGTTGTATTCGTAACAAAACGGCATAAACTGGCATAGCTGTTTTAATTAGAGTTCATAGTAACGTGTCGGGTGTGGGGTTTATTTTACCATTTTTCCATTGTATGCAAAGCAGCTTGGGAGTTCATCCATCACTTCATATTCGCGTCTTGCTGACGGCGCGGGATTGCGCCGCGCACCGTGCGCCCTACTGACCATACACACGCTAATTGGATCAACATTGAAAGAATACCTCGGTTTAATTATCGTACGAAACCGAATTAGGAACTGAATTTTGTTCTTCGTCATCTCCGACTTCGGCATTCTTGTTACATGCAGAAATGGCATCGACCTGGACGTGATGCCGACCAGTTTGCAATGTCAATAATTATGCTTAACAACCTAAATCTAACTGCTAATGAAAATATCTTCGCATGCTAATGCATATAGACAATATGTTTAAAGAAAGAAAAAACATTTATTAGTACCTTACACATACTTACAAGAAGGAAGAAGAAGTGAGAATTTAGAAGTTTAGCCTTTCATTTGTCCTGTTTCCTGTATATGTGGTATTACATTTTGAAGTCGTTTTTAGAGTTCCATACCTCAAAAGAAAAAAACGGAACCCTTATAGGATCACTTTGTTGGCCGTCTATCTGTCTGTCAAGACCCTGTATCTCGAGAACACGGGGAGGTATCGAGTTGAAATTAGCACCATATACTCAGGTATGTTGTCCCTTGAAGCTATGAAAAAATCACACTTCTGAGTTAACTAAAAAAAATATACGGCCCATTATATCGCAAAAAACGAATATTTCGACACTCTCGAGGGAATCAAAATTCATAGGGCACTTCCCGTTGACCCGTAATCCTGATATTTGGCATGAAGCAAGGTTTTAAAACACAAGTATAGGAAAAATATGAAAACTGTAAATGTATAGTTAAAACTTTTTTTTTTGTGACCTCACAAAATCTTTTTTTGCTATTCGAAAAATCTTCGTAAGTCAATTCTGGAACTGAACTATTTTTATAGTTAATTACGAGTATTTACGGAACACTCAGTGTGCGAGTCCGACTCGCACTTGCCCAGATTTTAAACACTGTCAGAACAGACTCATGATTCACTTTTTATTTTTATTTTAAATCCGCCTACATAGGTTTATGTGGTCCGGTTGTCATTCGTAGATCTTTGACATTCGTTACCTACAGGTAATCAGACGCCAAAAAGTCTGGCCATCAGCTAGTGAAAAACATGATAAATTTTATGTCATGGCTTTCATAAATATTTTCCGAAAAATCTATGTGTTACAGGCAGAAATTGTAGATAATGTTTGATCCCAACATGTATACTGAATGAAGGTTTGTTAAAACTATGCTTTAAATCTAAGGCTATCTATTATGTTCAAATCTAGACGATCGAGTCCTTTATCTATTGTTCCTGTGAAGTTGTAAATCATTATCGTGGGATTTAATTCTTGGTTCGTGATCTACCGATAATGAGTAACAATAGATATAGGACACATGTCGCCGATGCAGGCCACAGTATCCTGTCCTGCAGCATATCCATGTATTTAAATATCAAAGTCATAAATGCCATACGCGTGCTTGTTAACGCGCTCATGTAAATTCTAATCCTTGTTGCATTTAGAACGGGGCGGCCTAGTAATTATGTGCTTTCATTTGTCTGTTTCTCGGAACAAACGAGCGCGCCCGGCGTGTAAGCCGCTCCATGTAAAGCAGTTAGCAGTACTCTAATCTCGCACTGCCATTAATTTAAAGAATACGTCTGCGTAACCGACTTTACCAACAACGTCGAAACACAATTCTCCTTCACATTTTCTTATTTGCATATTAAAATAATTTCGAGTAAACGCAATACGTAAGTCGCCTTCCACCCGCATTCGGCGCTTTCTGAAACGCCATGCACGGTCATTTGCTGTCATAGGAAAATAAACCTTGTTGTAGTAACTATTAATATGATATCTGTTGGAGATAATTTAACAATTACGCTTGTCTTGTTCTGAAAACGTGGAGAACGATGACAGATAAAGGCGGGTTGTGCGCCCAAATAGATAAACTAGTGTGGAAATTAATGTCTACATTTACTGGTGCATGAAGTTTGTAGTTAATTATAGGTTTATAGTTATTCGCTTTTTTAAATGCGTATAACTACCACAAAAGCTAACCATTATCGTTTTAAAAGGAAGTGTATAAATTATCCATAGTTAGCGGCTTATCAGTGGACAGACAAATATTTATCAACTAAAGTAGTATTCGCTCTGAAGCGTGAAATTGTAATGTACTTCGGTACAGGTGAGCTTTGAGTGCTATTATGACACCCGTATTTTATTAGCGTTACTTTGTTTGGTTAAGTCATTAATTTGTTGATATGAAACTCGTGGGTTGATAATATATGCATGATACTCAAATTTCCATTTCCTTATCGCATTTATTTCATGGCTTTTTCATGAAAGTTATTAACGGGGGAGGCTGTAAGCTTTGTCATCATTGCAGAGCTGAAATGAACATTATTTTTCCTGTTTCAGTGGCAGAGGTATTTGCAGTCAACACTCCAAAAAAATTTAACACCAGCTCGGCTGTACCTACACATGTTAAAATTAAAAAAAAAATGATAAAACTAAAATTACTATATATTTTTCCCTAAATTATATAAGCTTCGTGATGGCCTAGCCCCTTATAGTTGCAGGTGCAAAACCGGGCAAGTTTCAATATGAATTTTCCAATTCCCATGTCTGACACGCCATACTTCTGAAAACACGTAAAGCCGTTGGTCTTGGTTGTCATTCGTAGATCTTTGACCGTCTTTACAGGTAGTCAGGCCACAGGAAGCCTGACCAGTAAGTCTATCCAAAGAGTACACATAACATGTTGCCTAGTATCTGGGGTGTGGACTGATAGGCAGTCGTTGAGTGAGGGCCTGTCGAATCTAATGAGTTTGGAGTCAGTTGATTCGTCACCCTGAAAAATATTGTTGATGTAAATTAGGTCGTATTTTCAATTTACTCAGGAACTTTGAACTACAATGCCTAAAGTTATAAGAATAACCATTAAGGGTTATGATATGAGTGTCTAATCTTCACCAAAAAAAAAAAAAAACAAACAGCAACATTGCGGCAAAAATGTTGTATGTATACATCGTGTTTGGCCACCCTATAGGCAAGCTTTCCGCGAAAGAAAACGTAAATACTCAACATGTAAACGTTTCGTGAGAAATAAATCTTCGATTCAACTTATTAGCTAAACCTAGATAGTATCATAAAGATACGAATCCTGAGCATATGTTAAGAGAACTATGCGTGAAAGCGTTCTTGTGGCGGCGAGGGTTCCCATCGTGCTCACTCACCATGCTCGCCTCGTTTAATAAACATATTAATACTATCAAGCCGGCACTCGCCTCCGATACACCATCTAAAAACAACACTGTTATGAATTACTAATTTTACGACGCCCATTATGTAATGTAATTATGCGTTATAATTTTATGATACGTCCATTTAACAACTTAACGCCTTTTAAACGCTACAGTAATAGTAATTCAATTTATGCATGTTTCTTAACATTTTACACATGTACTTACTGACTCATCATTAAATACATTCTTTACACGAATTAATGAAAACATTTTTAATTAATATTTATTATTTTTTTCGTCATGTTAATATTCAGGAATGTATTAAACATTGTATGATAACGAAATGTCAGAGTTCAAGATTAAAATAACATTTGGTTACATCACAATATGTCATACCTATGTTGTGGGTAACGAAGGGCTGACCGGTGGACGCAACCCTAACATATTTTAACACTTCACCAATTTTTAACGTTTGTAGAGTCAATTAATTACAACGTAACAGAGGACTACTATCGACCTACTAATAAATGCAGGCGATATCGGCGTTAAATTTGTTGCGACCAGTCGCAGCCGATCAATTGTATTCAGTTATTATCTATGGTGCTGGTAATATTTTTTCACACATTCCAGGGAGGCGACGTGCCGTGGCGGGGTGAGGACGAAGGGGCTGGGGGGTGACACCCGCCGGGAGGCGCTCGCGCGTGAAATTATTATCATATAATACCCGCTTTGAACACAGTGCGATTATTCAAATGCTCATCGCAATACTCGAGCCTCGAGCGAGCGTCGAGCGCTACGTTCTCTCGCCGGCTTTCGCGCACACATTCTTGGATTCCTATTCCACGCTGTCTTTTGCTAAAACTTGTCAAATATATTCATGTATAATGCACGAGAATTGTCATGTGAGCGATAAGCAAATGACAGAAAATGTTATGTAAATTCAAAGTATCCATAATCCTTAGTAAACACCTTCATAATGTGAGCCTGCGGGAGATACCGCCGGGAACGTGACTTATTCCCGCTGATAAAATAATGCTTTGTCTACACTAAGTATTATGGCTTTTTATAAATGAAATATGTTGCCACGATACAAATGCAAAAGATACTTTAATCTTTAATGTACAATATAAACATTGTAGCATAGCATTTTGATCTAAATATCTGATACAATGTCCGACTGGGCACAATTAAACAACGTCTGCGTATATTTTTATAAGGTTGTTATTAGTAACAAAAGGTCACTACTAAATCTGATAAAAGCTATTTTATAAGCATTTGTTCTACGTATACGACTGACGCAATTCCATCAATCTGTCCAAATGTGAGCTAGACAAGGGTGTTTTCCACTGTGCACGACTAAGTACAACACACTTTTCTCTGTCGATTACTTACTTACTTCATGTCAAATCACACTTAACCTTTAATTAACTTTGTGACCAAACTTAACTTATCCAAGTTATGAGTTAAATGACTTATGAACAAACATTTAATTTGCACAAAGTCATGGAAAACATGAACTGAAAGGATTTCCTTGACTAGCACTGAAAGGTATCGTAGCTCGTTCACTGACTCGATTATAAAGTGGAAATTTAATTATAAAATAGTACTAAACTTAAATAAACTTGTGAGTTTACCCTCCGGCCGACTTGACGTAAACTTGGCAAGTGGAAAAGGGCCCGAGACGTAAAGTAAGCGTTATCTACGAGTATATTTTGCTTTGGACTCTTTATGAGTTTCAAACGAGATCCGTCACGCGACGTTAACTCGGAATAGATGTGATAAACTGGCCGCTAATCTGTCCTATTGGGGCCGCACTTAGTACACTTTATTAATCACAAAGCTTACAAATTACACTATACTTCCTGCGGCGTGACACCTCGCCGAAGCGTATGTTAATTTTATTGTCGACTCTATTGGACGATTTGGACACCGTGACAACTTTTGTTGGGGTGGAAAGTGCTTGAATAATGTAAATATAAATCGCCCTTTTTATTTTTAACTTACAGACTTACAAGACTTTGTTTCATTCATTATTTGTCATGTGTATAAATACACTCTAGAAGATTTCTAAAATAGTAGACAGTGCTCTCGCATTTCTCTTCAGAACTTAGAATCTTCAGTGCTGTTTGCAAACCCAACAGAAGTGCATTAACTATGCATTAGACATTCGATCTTGATGTTCGGTACAAATATATTCACAATACCAATTTGTCATCGCGTCTGTATGTATAGTAGAGCCGAATTGGTACTCGTAGATAGCAACCAGCGGGTTGTTAAAAATATATAGGTAAGTACCTCACTGAAATAGTTTCGGCATTAAACAAGGTCACCTTGGATCGACCTTCTGTTACATAAATTGCCATTGCATATTTATTATTCTTATCGAGACGCATTTTGTTCAAAGTGTTTATGCACAATTTTATACTTTAATCGCAAAATTTACACTTTAAACGTGGGGTTCTCGACATGACGCCTTATGCAAAGCAGGTGCTACCTGATACGTGAGTTCACGAGCAGGTTACAAACGGTGTAAGGCTCGCGGGGAAGCTCACGAAAATTTGTTTAATGTTGCAAGTATACAAGGAACAAATTCGTTTCCATAACCTTTGGGCCGCTCCATCTGTTCGGAATATTTAAAGCGCTAAAAATGTAATACAATAATGGTAATTCTATTTTAAGGGGTCGTAAGTCACATTTTCGTGAAGTTTTCCGCACAGTTAGAGAGTTTACAGCCATTCGCCGCTTATCGGGTGTCGATCGCGTATCGCCATCATAAAACGCTCATATCGGTGCTCATATCCTGAATACTAAAAAATAAACTCGTACTAAAGGCCGGGTCGGCGTGACCGCGTACGTAGGTAGTACGAGTACTTATTAGTATTTGGAGATAAAATGAAGTTGGCCCGCTTTGGGCAATTTATTGGGGTAAGTTATGGGCGGCGCGCGGGCTCGAGCGGCTAATTTATTCGCCGTGCACATAAATTACTTGATTATGAATTCAAGTTAGCTCCACTGAATTGTTTGTCTGTTGTTGTAAGCAGCGCTTTTGTGTAACAAACAAGGATATTAGAATTTACCAGATTCTTGTCTTATAGTACCGCGCATAAATTACGGTTTGTATGTAGACGCGAGCTGGAGAAATGGTAAGAAGTTTTAAAAGTAGCGAGGATCTTCGTTGTCGCTTCTTTGGTTAGAAGATAAAAGGGAGGCTTACTGATAACATTGTCATTAAATCTAATGTTTGTAAAAAAAAGATATAAATGAGGAGTGAAAGTAGAAGAAATGTAATAAAAACCAATAGTAGGGATTATGTAGAACACCAATGGTAATGCGGAGTTGTTTTCCAGGCGGTAGTAACGCGCCGCAAGTCGCTGCAGCGCGGAATAATCGCGGATACCCATAAAAGATGTAATTTCAGATAAGCTGAAACAGACGAGCCCCGCCCCCTGCGCCCGCCCCCTCCCTCCACCCACCCTGCCTACTTTCTAATGACTAATTATTATGCTGTGCGTTCCGAGCTTTAACGTCAGCGAGTGAAGCCTGCTCGTGCCTGCTGTACGCTAGGTTCTGCGCCGCGACTATGTTTATGTGTACGAGTGTACCGTTACCTGATGCTTTTCTTTGACTTTCCTCAAGTTTTCCCGCAGTTTCGAACACAAATAAACAGTTATATTTTTCAAGCTACTCTTTAACACGAAGATGTAACTTGAAAGTTCGATTATAACATTTATATTATTCCAATATTAATTGTTTCTTGTTAATAATCAAGAATTTTTTCCGCTAAAACAACGCTAATGTGGTTTTAATTGAAAATTATTATGCTTGGCGCCTCGGGTTCGTATAAGAGGCATCTATCGAATGGCAAGTTCCGATCACCGATATGGGCATGAATAATTTGTAATTGATAATGAAGTTTGCTTATGACAGTTGTGTAGTAGTGTGTGGACCGGCGCCGGCGCCTGCGCGATGTCGCCGATAGGGGGCGACGGCGGCGACTGCGCCGATGTGTGATACCGGCATTAGCATAACGCTCGCACTACGCTCCTCTGCTCTATCTGTGATTACAAGCGCTAATGTATTATTGGGTCCTCGCTAATAATTTGTTAGATACGTGAACATCATGTTAATATTCTATTATGGGGGAAAATTAAGATCTAATGAGATAACTTTAACCAAGTATCCCTACCTGAAACCGATATAAAAGTGTTGGATAAAGGCCGAGTTTAAATGAACGGTTACGACAAGTTTTTGTTTTTTTTTTTGCCTGACCAAACAAATGATAATTTAGTCTATAAATGAAAGTCAAATCTAGCTATTCGTAAAAAAAAATACTAATAATTATTTTCTGAATTTTATGAATAAGTAAGTTTTATGATAATCCTTAGAGAAAACTGGTGTGAAAAATATGAAAATGCGTTTACATAGTAAGACGTCAGTAGAACACGAAAAAAATCTAGAATTTAACGAACTAACTATCCCTAAATACTTGGTGGTCCCAAATAGTTATAGGTAATGTACGAATGGAGGGATCTGTCTAATGTTCGGAGAATTTCCTGCGAGCTGAAAATTTAGTAATCATGGTAATATGCTGTTATGGAGGAAAATTGTTGTATAATGCGGTAGGCAACTATTAAGTATTTATTTAGTTTACTCAAAATAGGTTCATATCTATCTACCATGAACAAGTAAAAGTTTTAAGAAAATTCTTTGAGAAAACTTGGATGAAAAATACAAAAATGCGTTTACATAGTAATACGTCAGCAGTACAAGAAAAAATCTGGAATTTTAAAATAAATCTTCTTCAAATACTTGGTACACCAAATAGTTATAATGTATGAATGGATGGATTATCTAATGTTCTGAGAATTTCGTGCGAGCTGAAAATTTAGTAGCGCGTTGATATACTGATACCTCTAACATATTTTGTCCATTAATCTTCTAAATCACCTACTACTACACTTTTGAAAGAGAATCTAATAAAACATGGTTGCTAAACGGCTTTATTATTCATACTAATGTTAATATTATTCCGTCTCCGCAACTTTCTGTATTTCCTTTTCAATTAGAGGGAAGAAATCCTATATGACGTGAACACATGGCGGTGTGCGTGGTCCAAGATGGCGCCCGGCAAGTAAATCGTCCGAATTATACAAATAGCGTTTGCCTAACTGCACCACCGTATTGGCATATGTTCGTGACTAGTTTACGAGTGCTACGACATTGCATATTAATTGGTGTCGCTATCGGGCCGCGCATCGCTGCGACCCAGCTACCTCGCTATCTGTGCGGACGTGTACCATACGTTGTTAGATACGTGCACTGCCCAAACATATGCGGCTGATACACCATGTTCTCATTTGTTAACAAAAATATGCGGCTGATACACCATGTTCTCATTTGTTAGCAAAAAATGTACTTATTCAACGAAATCGACACTTGAATAGTACAGAATTACACTAATATTATAAATGCGAAAGTTTGTGAGTGTGTGTGTGTTTGTTACTTCATTACGCTCGAATGGTTGAACGGATGTTGGTGAAACTTTGTAAACGGGTAGACTATGGAAGCTTGGAAAAGCTCATATGATATTTTTATCTCAGGAGTAGGCTTCTATTGGAAAGTTATCTACTATTACGCAGGCGAGGCCGTTGATCAGCTAGTCGTTTCATAGAATTTGTTTTATTAAAATTAATATTATATAAAAAAATATAAAGTTATAAACAACATAGAACCAAAATTCGAAGACATGTGACATTCGCCAACCCGCACTGGGCCCGCGTGGTTGATTACGGCCCATTCCCTATCTTAAAGAGGAGGCCTGTGTCCCAGCAGTAGGAACATAAAAAAGGCTGATGATGATGATGATAATGTAATAACTCCTCCTCCCTAGTATCAGACTTTTACAGACTAAAACCACCCGTGTGATCCAGGATCGAGCAACCCTTTTGAACAAACTTGCAGCCCGACAATCAACCTCACGTAATCTTCCAACAATTCCCATTTAAGTTATAATTAGGCTCTTCATTAAATCAATATAATTGTCATGCACAACAAAGTTAATTTATTACCCGTCTTACAGAACTTGAAAGTTTCCACTTTCCTCTAGCTGAAAGGTCGGGAAATGTCAGCAATATAAGTATGCAAACGTCTCTCAAACTAACAACTGCATAATTAATAGTTTGCGATACAGTCGTACAGGCACATCATTAAATGCTCGATTTATCTTATTTAAATTATAATTAAATGACTTATTTATGTCTCATCACATCAGCATAACATATTTTATTATTAACCTTCTTACTGTTTAATTGCTATAAGTACTTAGTTTCCGTTAATTGTGTTTCTTATTGATTACGTCATTCTAGCTCGTTTGATTACGAAAATGAATTCGTATTTGTTTAATTTTGTGTTTACATTGGTACGTAATTATTAAAATTGTTTTTTTTTTGTGAAATTTTCCGTTATGTAGTATCAGAGATCGGAGGTTAAATGCGTCACACAAACTTATTTATAAAAGAAAATATTTGTGTATTGTCTTTGAAAAACACAATGGTCTATGCGCAGCTTATCGCTGAATAGTACCTAACTGAAGTAGGTAGTCAGTTGGACGGTCAGAACACGTTTGTCCGATGCATAGCCCTGTGATAGAGCGAACGCAGTCTAATATGCAAATGTATTTAAATGCTGAGCCCTCTTCATTACGCCGGTATCGATCTTAGATATACAATTTGTACTCGTAACTCGATAGATGCATAAGTCTAACGAATCTTCAGCTAATACCCCTTGTTGAATACCCTCGGAATTGGCGTAACTAGATGTTTGGTGAGAAGCGGACTTTATCGATATTTTTTAAAATAAGAAGCTGTTGTTAGTGGGACGTTCTTGTTGTATATCGACAACTAAATCGAAGTGTATTTTGTCCACTCAGTCACAGAAATTTAAAAGAATACAAAGCTAATATCCAATTTAAAGCATAAATATCGTTAAAATAAAAGAGAATTCAGTAAAGTAGTAAATTAGAAAAAAAATAACTTTGAATGTGGTATTCTGGTACTTTTTAAGAGGGTCTAAGGATTATCGATAAAATTCGAAAACGTCATAGTAAGTTTTGCATAACGTTGTGTGTAACTAAGTATATTTGAATATTTATGAAACTATGATCATAATTATTTGAATAATTATAAGTCTTGTACGAGTAAATTGTGTAGGTTGAAAACAATCGAATTTCTGATCTAATAAACAGTATTAGCAAGTCCAGTTATTACATTATTCAATACGAAATAGTGTTGCACTCTTTTTTCATTATTATTATAATTGATAAGCTCGCTGTATCTTACCTGCTGATAAGTGATGTGATCGACGATGGAGCACACGTGCTTAGAAGAAACCTATTAACTCATAACTTGACCTTGCAAAGGGTAGTTTGTCATTAAAATATACTCGTATGTACAGTTATAAGGCTAAAAACAGATCTGACTAAAAAACCTTGGAGGAAGCCTATACCCACCCGCAAGGGACCTTAACAAAATCATACCTATCCCTGTTAGTTTTTTATGACTTCTATTTTAGTTCTTTTATTACCTACTAGAAACCCTTCCCAGCTTTGCACGGGTGCAATGGCGATATTAAATATATTATGCATGTATAATACATATAAACCTTCCTCTTGAATAAATATCTATTTAAAAAAATCGCATCGAAATCCATTGCGCAGTTTTAAAGATCTAAGCATAGGTATATAGGGACAGACAGCGGTGAGTGACTTTGTTTTATACTATGTAGTGATTTAGTTTATCTTTTATTATACTTTAAAAATAATATCTGTTTTTAGGAAATAAAGTTAGACATAAGAAGGAATCTTAACGTTATTCTACTGCTGCATATTATTTACTGAGAACGCACAGTATTACTCGAAATACTCCCTGGCGCACTTTAAGGAAAGTATAAACAATTCTAATGGCAGAAACCTCATTGTAACTCATAGAATTTAGTTCACACATCTCTAATCAAGCATTATCAGGTTCTTCACGTCCATGCTAATTATACTAATTAACCCGCAACTAAAATCTATACACAGCGAATTAAAAGAGAAATTCCAACACAATTAGACATTGCTTTATACTGGCAACATTAGTATTCTAACATGTTGTACCGGCCCAATCAGATTAATCTTAAATATTTATTGCACATAGTGTATTGCCAGGTTTGTTAAATTAGTATGACGATGGTATACCGATGGTGGTGGAAATGGTAAGCGTTCTTGAGACGTGGGTGGGCTGTCAGCTCCTGATTAAGACTTGATGAATATTAATCTGCGCCTGCGCAGCGGTGGTTGGCGACGTTCTGTGTGAACTACAGCACTGTCACCTTCGGTTATGCTGATTATGAGGAAAGTTCAGTATTGATGTGGGAATGTGAGGACACAACAGGTAATTGAGGAATTGGCGCACGTGTGTGAATAAATGCAACCTATAATTGTGTCAAAAACATCGTGAGGAAACCGGCAGTCAAAACTTTGAAGATATGTAACATCTACCATCCAGCACTAGGCCCGTGGTAGCTTATGAGTTATGGGACATCGCCTGTCCAATAGAGGAGGCCTGAGACAGAGGACAATTATAACGTTGATTATGCTATAACTGTATGATTCGTTTCGTTTGCGAAACGTTATTGAAAACTCACCACAAATTTTATTGGATATTTTAAAAATCATCCTTAATTTAAAAAAATAAAATAACTTTAAAATTATATAAATGTGTGCTACATTTGTCTATTTGCCTAGCATTGAAATTTCATTTTCACCTTTAAAACCTTAATCCTGCAGTCGTACCAATATTTGTTAGTTCAAAAACATTTCGACGACATACATTAAATTAAAATATCAAAAGTCGTAAAACTTTTGAAATGGTCCTAAAAAGAAAACTATTTGATGTTACATAATTAACACGGATAGTTAACATTCAGAAGATCAAAGAGAGAATTAAAATGTTCGTGAACGTTCCGAATATTAACGGCCAAAAAAGGAATTGCATCATCTAGTGATCATAGATCATGTAGGGAACTAATAGAAGACATGCCCCTTCCGCATCGGGGACCGATTAGCTACTAGCTAATCCTGAACCTACAGCGAAGTCAAAAAGAACAAGAGGCAGCCTGCCTCCACCTGTCGAATCTGATAAAAGTGTTTTATTTAAATTTCTTTGGTTGGCG
Organism: Leucania comma; assembly: GCA_958295575.1. Classification (NCBI taxonomy): domain Eukaryota; kingdom Metazoa; phylum Arthropoda; class Insecta; order Lepidoptera; family Noctuidae; genus Leucania; species Leucania comma. The sequence continues at coordinate 15,478,577 of OY282468.1, forward strand.
ATTCAAAAACGAGCACAAAGTTGTATTTGTGTCTTATTAAATGAAATTTATAGTTTGGATGTAGTTGCTGATTGACCTCGGTCACTGGAAGGATAACAGGTTCGCATGAATGCTAAAAATGAGCTTTTCTACATAATATTTACACATGTACATAAATAAAGCACTCCAGCTTCGCACATGGGCTGAGACGACATCGTTTATTTAAATAACATTGTCAACTCTGATACGACAAAATAAAGACAGTGAAATAAAGAGTTGTTCGGTGTAATACTTTCGTAATTGTCATTGTCCACTGCTGGACATAGGTCTTCCTTCGTAATCGAACCCCGTATACAATGAGAAAACATGTTTTGAGATCAGAGGTGCGAAAAAGGTGTTTGTGTGTAAATAGTGCATTAAGAAGATACCAACAAGTCGCCAAGCCCAAGATATCACTATAAATACCATGCAACAACGCACTATAAATAAAATACTACTTAATTTTATGTTTAAAGGCCGAATGTTGTGCAAGGTGCGCGTACGCACGTGCCCGTCGCCCGCGGCTCGCTACAATATCTGTTCCGAATTCAAATTCGTGTCATACATCTTATGCTTAGGTAACAATAACAACAACAGAAATTATGTAAACTGAACTCTAGAACCCCCGCTTAAGGATTATTTGAATAATAATGTAAAAGGAAATGGATATTCAAAATAATATCACCTCGGGGTTAACGATTACCGGTGCGCGCATGCGCCACAGATGGCGGGATAAACCGACGTTTGTTTCCGCAGTGATATCTGAATTAATGGCGATACGAAATGCTCGAAAGGTGCTCATTAACATGATTTATGCAAGATAATAAGTTTCTTATGCAGGCCCTATTGTACTGATTAAAGTTTCCAAACGAACCCGGTTGAAGGCTCTACTCAACAAATTAATAAGTTTTTTCGGTCAGTGATATCTTTTTAAACGATAATATTAATTTATTTTCCATTCGCTGTATTTAAATTAGATATTCAAAATATTCCACGACAATTTGTTTTTTACGATTTTTTTGAAGTTCGTTGAGTTCAGTTTCTTTCTTTTTAGGATATCCTGTGGAACAAAATGACAATAAATACACATACAGGCTGTTTTTGTTGAATTTGCATACTTACCTAGTAAGCAATACACGATGAGGCAAGACGAATGCAACCTGCAGCTTTTGCACCCGTATTCATAAGCAAGTAAACCTAATTACCTACTTGAGTAAAAGTAACTACTAAGTAATAATTTGTTTCCTATATTCAAGAAAAATTTAAATTTTTAATAGAGATTTCTAACCTTAAGTCATTAATTAATTACTTTTTTTATAAATACGGGTATTACAGCTGTAGGGAAAAGTACGCAAATTATACCAGTGGTCCTGGGAAGCAAAGGACAACTGATGGAGCACAGGTGTGGTTTTAGTCAGTAAAAGTCTGCCACGCCCTCCCCCTCCACCCTAGAGCGGAAGAAAAACTTGCAGCTCTGAGATTCCATAGATATCTACAGGTACCTATGTACCCAGGGTATTCTGAGGAGAAAATTAAACAGAACGACGGACCTAGTAGATTTGATGCGCATTGTTGCTCAAGGCAAGTGTTGTTGACTAATTTTCGCAGCTGTCATAGGGCTTAAAAAGTCAGATCTTTTGAAGTATTTTTAGTAAATTGTATTTTATAATAGGTTGTCTAAAATAATAATAATGTTCCACAACTATCACACAACGCTGTCTAGTGTCAAGCTAAGCAGAGCTTGTGTTATGAGTACTAGACAACTGATAAACATACTTATATATTTCTAAATACGTACATATTACTTATAGATAAATTACACCCAGACACAGAACAAATGATCGTGCTCAACACACAAACATTTGTCCTGGGCATAGCAGTCAGGGACACTAACCGCTAGATCAACAGGCCAGTCCAAATTATAGAACCTTATTTTTAGTACTTATATGCGAAATCCGAAACACGTGGATAGTATTTTTATGTAAAGAATCTATGTACAAAATTCCATAACTGTGTCATGAAAAATCACAAAGTTATAAGCTTGGTATGTTACCTGGTTGTTCACACAAACACATAGTCACCGCGGCTTATCCGGGTGACTCAGGGGGTGCACTGGCGTCTAATACCCGCAATGACCTGCCGTGACCTGTATTATACTTACTGCTGGTGGTGTCCAAACTGGTGATGTTCTTTAAAGATTTTTGGGAAAAAATATAACATGGAGTATATAGGTATATTGGAATCGATTCAATTAGTGATTCTGAAAAAACTATAATCAGGTTTCCCATAAACTAAAAATAATGTTGTAGATTTCGAAGACGTGGCATTTAATAATTTATATATAGGTTCCTATTTGGATATCCTTACCTTAGACCTCAATGATGACCCTAAGTGAATAACTTTAAAATGTGAGAATTTAGAGTTACTTCAGTGGTTACTTACGAACAGAGGTGACCCAGTGATAATGCCCCCGATTAACGAGTAGTAAGAAGTGGGTTCAAACCCAGCCAGCACCACTAATCTCTAAGTCTCTGAACGGTGACGGGAAATATCGCGAGGAAACCGACATATCCTAGAAGAAACCCGACCAGAGCCCACGTGGCGGATTACTGTCCATTCCCTCTCATAGAGAGGAAGCCTGAGTTTTAGCAGTGGCCACATTATAAAGCTGGTATTATGTGTTCTACCGTCGACTACATTATCCTCTACCGTCAGGTAAGACAGTGATAAAAAAAAATATTCAATAAAGTTTTCTTCATCATAATCATAAATTACTGAAAAAACAAATGCAAAACTTGCGAGTATCTTTTGCTTGTACTTCTGAATTAATAGAAGGACATCAATAGCGAACAATCGCAAGCCTGCTGTAGTATTCTGTAGAGACAGATAAAGCGTTTTCATAAAGTAGGTAAGCGTACAGCCAAAGGTTGGTGGTCGGATAATATTTCGCGGTATTAGGCGGTGAACATGAATGTGTAGCGTCTCCTGCCGGCGCCGTCCATCTCGAGCCTCGTCCGCGCACTGAGTACATTCTCGTGTAAGTTTTTACACCTATTATTTTATGTGTCGGCGAGTAAAGTTCGGTACGTGAGTTATAAACTCGCTCGCGCCTCTCTCGCCCCTACTTTATAGGTATTAACGACTTGTCCGAGAGTTTTCTTATAAATAAATTTGAAGGGTAACAAGGCTCGCTTTTGTCGGATTAGTAGAGTGGATCTTGTTTCACTTTGTTGCGGAGCCTCTCTATCTTTTTTAATGGAAAAATTTATGAGGAATTTCTATAGGCTTTGTGCGTGAATAGTCTGCGTTCGGTTAAAACTAAAACCAACCTTTGCTTAAATATCGTAATGCTACTTAAATAATTGGCACAGACTAAGACCTTGACAGAAAATTAGTCATTTTCCGAGCATAGTAATTCTAATGAATCATTTGATATGCGGCAAAAAAACTCGTAAAATTCAAAGTCATATCTTTTTGTGGTAATTAAATGGAGTACTTTAAATGCGCAATAATTTTCCTTTTAGTCTTGAAATGGGGTACATTTGAGAAGTGGCGAGCGGAATCAGCGACTCACGTGACATTAGACCATAAGGCGTAGAGCGCACTATAAAAGCGAGACGTACGAGTATGTTAAGAGCACTACCTGTAAAATATCAGAGCAGTAAAGTAAATGCAGTGCTAGTGAGACAGAGGACGTGCTTCGGACTCTTAGCGACTTCTTAAGACAAAATAGCCTCATATTTCATTGTGACATACTTTTACATTTTATTTTACGAGATTTAGGTAAGGTGTACAGGTCGATATTAGAAAAAAAACAGTGTTTGACATTATAACGACGATATGGTTACTCTCTACATACTGCACCTAACTCAGATAAATTCACATAAAAGGATCCATCCAATTAAAAACACTGACCACTGTAAGTCTCTATTTCATCAGAAATTGGAAGCATCCTAACACAGGCCCTGCAGGAATAAGAGTTTAACACTTGAATAGTTTATTTTATTTTCGTTGATGAAATTAACCCAATTCGGTCGTTGCTTCCATGAAAATTGAGGACCAAACTATTTAAAGTGTCAAATTATATAAAATAAAAATGATCATCTACAAAAATGCTACTTTGTAATTCTTCGTGAATTTCAATTGAAATTCAACTTCCTTGACACACAAAACGTTATTGCTTATAAAATTATGTAAGAATTCAAAGTTTTTAAATACAGAAATATAAATCGTCTAGTTTCCAGTCTAGTTACAGTATTAAAAAGATTCAAATTATTATTTATATATTTTTGTTGCCTGGAAAAAAAAACTTGAAACGAAGTGAACATCAAAATGTATAGTTATTTGTGATTAGATATTATCGTCAAAGTAACGTTACGCTTTCCTGCTGTCTCAACTTCCTGAAAACGAGAGTCCGATTGTAGCGGCTCGATTTCGTTCTCAGATTTAGACTTTCTATAGAAAACGAAGCATAAAAATAAGATATTATATGGCAAAACTGTTTCAGACGCCAGGGTGTACGATACCGATATGTTTTTATGTAGATCGATACACGCCTCGTGCCTGTACATAATGAAGTACCATTATTTCTGAAAATTTGTGTAAAATTTTGCTACATTAATTTTTAGACAAAGAATCTGAAATATTTTCAATTGCATAATTATGTATCCATATCAGTAAAACCGTATGGGCCCAGCAGGGGCGAAGCCTACTGGGGGTATAGATTTGCTTCTGAAAGGAAAACCTGTGGTCCTGGAAAACAAGGCAACGAAGGAACATAGGAATGAGTTTTAATCAGGATAGCCACTGCGTAGACACTACTTTAATGCAGCTGTTGTACACTGAGCCACTGAATTGAAAGAAAGAAAGAAAGAAAGAAAGAAAAATAATTTTATTGGGCATAGAAACACACAATGCTGAAACTACATAATTATAGACCACTGCCACTGTTGCGTAGAAAGTCGTAGCAACAGCGGGACCGCTACGTTAGCATTGAGTATTCGCGCATGACAATAGTGTATTCGCTGCAATAGCATCAAATAGCAGTTGTTTAGCTGCTACGGAAACGCCATGTAGCAGTTCGTAGCAAGAGCAGCACCGCTACGTAAAGATTGCGTACTGCGTACCCACACACGCGTAACAATATTGGGTCCGCTACGAAATCGTCACGCAGCCGCGCGTAGCAGCAGTGAATCCACCACGATACCGTCGCGTAGTAGCTCGTTACATGAGCGGGAGCTGCTACGCTAGGCTAATATTGCGTACCCGCAAGCAGCAGCAGTAGTAGTAAATGCTGCTTAAACTCAAGGCTGCACTGGAAACAATGAAAAGTTCGTTAAAATCACTTGTGAAATTTCGATCAAGTGACAATAAAATAATCTTAACAATGTATTGTCACTATTGTAGGAACATGTCGAAAATCTTACGCGATTGTTTTACTTTTATGCAGCGTATGCGGACAAGGAATGTTCATACAAGCTCAACGCAAGCAACGCAAAATCCAAATATCAGTGAGACGTAAGCTGTAGTAAATAAATTGATTTAGACAAAGATGTTTTATAATGTAGGATATCTTTAAATAACTTTTGGTCCAGAGTGAAGCAAAAGAGCGTGTAACTAAATCAGCCCAGTCTTCCTTCTGATACACTTTGCGCTCCAGAGCAGTGGCAACTCTTACAAACAATCCTGCAGCTCTCTGTAGAGCTTCTTGCTTACTTCTTGCTTGCTTATCTTTCTACAAAGATAGATAGGTATGATCCAATAAGCAAGAAAAAGTTATTTGAAATAAATTATATTTCTATATTAAGTAAATTGTAATAAATATACGAGTAGAAACTACGTCGACGCTCTTCGACTGATTCGTTTCATAAAACTATTTATATCCCTTAAGACGAGGAGACGCGACATAGTTAGTCAGTTAAGTAAAGTAAAATATAATAACAATACATTCTATTCTTAGTACCGGGTTATTACCAACAAAAGCGAATTTATGAGTGCACTCTCTACAGTTTCAAATATCCCTAATGGAGCAAGAGTGAGTCGTTTTACATCTTCCCCCACAAACTGCATTATAATGCCTGTACCAAAAATAACCGCACATAAATATAAAACAATGTGAAACCACTTAAAGCGAATAAAATACACGTCGACTTCAACTCAGTAAAATGAATTTATTAATAACGGAGACAATGAACGTCTGAAACAAACGTTTCACTTTTTGTATTTTTAATTGTCCTCCGGACGACAGCGAAGACGCATTAGAAGAACTAAAATAAACCGGGGATCATATTGGACAGGCGACCGGGACGGTGCGGCTGCCGGCACTCCGGCCGCGCTCCCGCCGCGATCCCGCCGCGCTCTGGCAGCGGCAGCGCCCGCGCCGCCGCCGCGCGCGGCACGTGCGACGCACCTTACTCACTGCTCGATATTTTCGTGTTAACGTGCAGTAAAGCTGTCACTAATTAAAAATACTTCTTTAACCTCTGCCGCAGATATAATTATTGAATTGTAATTTCGCGATGTCTCTCGTATAGTATAGGATGCAGTTCTTAGATGATATCTTCCACGTAATTAAAAATCTTGTCGTGACATTCAGAGCCGGGCTCGCCCCCGCACTCCTCGACTCCTTCAATATTGTTGGCGATTGAATCGCAATTAAATGTAACGAATCAAACTACACTTTATTAAAAGGGCTGATAGCTCAAAATGGAGAGTATATCGCGAGGCAGAATCGAACGTGCTCCCGTCGAAATGCCAACCATTTTATTTATTCGCCTTAATTATGTATCTTGTCTTAATTTACGATTGGATCATACGATAATCTGAAACGTAATTTATAACAGATGCCTAGGTATTCGAGTCGTGTCCATAACGAGATTTAGGATTACGTAGATGACGTCGCGTTCAGTGCTCGGTGTCGCGATTAAAATATATTATCGACATTCATTGGCATTTTGCAATTAAGTGCGCGCGCGGATAGCGGCGAAGAACGAGCAGCGAACGCTCAGCGGCTCGACTCGATGCGCGCGCTTCGATAGCGTCATCGCGTTTAATTTCGTTATGTGTCGATGGCATGACGGCCGGCCGACATCTCGATACGGCGACTGTCCACAGATATCCCTTAATGAAAGTAATGGAGGTTTATTAACGATCGTCGACTACTCTTCTCGCAATACATACTTATAGTAATAGATACGAAACGAAGGCGAAACGTGCGAGCGAGAACAAAGAAAGCCACATTTGCTAATTGCGGTTTTGCTCGTGTCGTGCGCACGGAGGCTGGATCGTGAGCTCCGGAGATATGACGATAACACATTCATAAATAATTAGAGCGAAATTTTCTCATTTGTAAGACGACAGTCATGATATTTGGTAGCAGACTCTCTGTTCTCGGAACACTCAGATCTCGATAGCAGTCGCGCCGACACGCTGCGAGCCGCTCATTTTACTACATCGATGACTGCAATGACAAGCTCAGTTATGTGTATGTTGAACACGAAGATGCTATATTGTTATGAATGCTGGAAATATGGCTGGAAAGAAACGGAAAACCATAATGAACAATCAACTGCTAGGTCAGCTATTGAACCAAGAACAATATAAAAGCAAATGTGAGGTGAAACGCTGTGGGCTCAGTCACGGTTGTCGGAGCCTCGCCATGACAAGGTTCAAATTCCCACTTCCGCCCAATCCATGAACAATCGATATTGTTATCGCCGACTCTTCATTATAAACCAAACAAAAATAATTATACGAAACGTTGGAACAACAAAAAATATTCGGGTACCTACGCATTCACGTTTTAATAACGACATCGATAACAAATTAAGCATGTTTCATTTCCCTAAACCGAATGTTATCGAAAGCATCGTAAATCATCCGGAAGATAAAAGGCTTTAATTGAAAGAAAAAAGTCTGCAATACAGTGCAGGATTCTGCTCAGTCACTCCGCGCAGATTAGGGTTTTGGGCGTAGCCAATTATTGCAGTATGAAATTTATTGGTTTCGGGTATCAGTTGAGTGACGTTTTTCAAATCACTAGTGATCCACTTATAAAGATTATGTGGTAACACCCAGCGACCGGTCATGCCAACTGTTGAAAGGTTCTCTTCGAATCTGCGGTCATCGATCAGACTTTGTCTATTATTTTGTCAAAAGTAAATTTTTCGTAACTTCCTCGATCAATTGAAGTGACGTTTTTGCTGCAAAAAGTAGCGATGATATAAAAACAAACAGTCTCTGTAGCGCATAAATTAAAATTTCCGCTTGCCGATAGTAATGCGCAATCAAGCATAAATATTGTTGGGGGATTCGGCTGATCGATACTGTGTTATTGCAAGTATTGTCACAAATATTATGGGGCACTAATATTATTTATGGGATACAATTTAGTTTTTGATGGTTTGAACAAACTTATTTTTATTTATTTTTCAAATTGTTGCCTCATACTAGGAATTACCTACTTCTGTTTAGTGGATGAGTTCACAAACAGGTAAACTAACATACACAAGACACCCAGATACGGTTCAACTATCTGTAGGCCATACAAATATTTGTTCCGTGCAGGAATCGAACCCGCGGCCCACAGCACAGCAGCTAATCGTTCAACCAGTGCACCATCACCAACCGTATTTTTGCTCCAGTCTATGTTTCCTATTAGCTATTATACAACCTAGGGTATTTAAGTCAAGAGTCAATAGGTACTTCCAGGCAAGCGTACTTCCATCGTCAACCACATCATCACTTACGGTCATAATAATAGTCAAGCGAGCAATAATGAAGCTTACCACAAACTCTCTTAAATGACGTCTGTAGGTACACAATGAAGCCTCGGTAGGTCGATCCGGTGCATAACTTTCAATTAGTTTTACTGCACATCATATTCATTTGAGAGTGCACTTCCCTTGATTAGTGGAATGCTCTTTAAGGGCCGAGGTGCCATTAAAATAAATAAACAACTATCCGAAACAATTCCAAGTGTTAAGTGTGTGGTGGCTATCAAAAATTACCTGATAAGCGTCGACAATGCTCGGCTAGTGACTTATGAAGTGATTAAAAAGTTGTGTACAGTCAACAACACTAGTGGACTCACGGAATATTTTTTGGTCTGCAAATGACAATATTTAGTTTTTACCTCGTTGCGGAAAAAAGGAAGATAAGAACGTTCATTGTCGCTAGTTTTTATTTATTTCAATATAAAATGAAAATTATTATGTCACACTTCAAATAATATCTTTAGAATCGTCTTTGATATAATTTTCTTTTATGTATTTCACAGTTTTTTTAGATAACTTTTATATAATATAATACTATTTGAACTGGTATCAAATTTTTAAATAAACAATGTAAAATTTATATTGATACTTTCACTGCCGCTGAACTTTACCCGAATTTATGTTGCTTCATTTTTTGCTGATGATGCAGAATTATCAGGTTAACCAGCGAACAAATTGTTGAAATATTGTACACGGAGACCTGACAAGCTGGATTTATCAATTATATTTTATTACTTTCAAACTCGTTCATGCGTGCATTGACTGAGCGACGGCCATAACGGCTGATATTTACTGGTAAAACGCACATAAAAAGTGCCAAAACTGATTAAGAGAGAAATCTGGCTCAGAGTTTACGCTTCAAAACTATTTGTCTGGATGTTCGAAGTGTGAGTCCATTGTAAATATTCCTTAAGGCCCTCTCGTCCCCGATATCAGGCGGCTAACTTTACGCGCGCCCTATTACGCCCAGCGATAGCCACAATCAGGTAACAGCCACAATGACATCTTTATGATGTTTCAAAAACCATTACTAACGACACCTTTTTAGTTACTCGCGATAGGAGCCCACCAATGGCTTCAAGACAAAACGATTTGGTGTCAACGGCACCTGTACGGACTAACTTATGACCGGCTAGAGTAATGTACTTAATATTAAATAAGATAAGACCTCCTTTTCTAGTATCAGCCAAAATAAAATAAGAAGAGCTCGTGAATCAGTAAATACATAACCTGTCAGCAATTTGGTTACTTGGGATAAGAATTTCCAGGAAGTCCGAAATAAATAGAATTGACATGTTTTCTAACCATGACGGTATGAACCCCCGACTTTTAGAGAGCCTTCATTAACAGTATAATGCCATCGTCGAGAGAATACCACTTGTCTTGACTTGGTGGAAGTACCAAGTATCAATATTTTTAGAGGGCTTTTTAGAAGATTATGCATTTGAGAAGGGTAGTCGGACTAACCCGGCAAATTACAGACCCATAACAGTGCCAGTGCAGTGGTCTGCTTCTGAAAGGAAGGCTCGGCCCTGGTATGGAAGGCAACTTAGGAACAGGGTAGGTTATTTGTCAGTAAAAGTCTGACACTATCTCCCGCTCCGCCCAAGGGCGGGAGATGTCATTGGATGATTCTCCCCACCGTAAAAGAAAAAAACAACATAAACGTCCATTCTATAAGTAAAGGTATGAAACGGGTACTCAACAGTAAGCTCCTGTTAGTACCTAACCGGTAATACAGCCCCGAAATCGTTCAACTGGGCGGTGGACTGGTTCTTCTAGCGCCATTCACTCCGCGCCATCATTGAGAGGAACGTGGTAGCACTAGCCGTGTCCCTCGACACCTCGAAGGGTTTCGTTAGGGCCTGTCACGAAAGCCTTATTGGTAAGCTTTCTTTCTTTGGTTTACTCACTGGATTGTGTAATCGGATTGTAGACTTCTTGAACAATGGATCCATTCAAGTGATCATCGATTGCTACTCGTCCGGTCGATTGACTAATAATAACGAAGACCCCGGGGGTCGTTACTCGGTTTATGCACATAAAGTATCTTCGTAAGCCTGGTAGTTTTGGGTATGCAGACGACAGCGCTGTCGCCAAGTTTTACGTGTCCAATGCACGAGATAATGGGTCACAGATCCGGTATCCCCAAGAGGTTAAGGTTAAACGCTTGAACTTGTCCATGAAGACGGTCTCTGAATGGCGTGTTGCCAATTTGGTAAAAACCTAGACGTGTCTTTTTTCCACCATAAGGAGCCAATCCGTCTTGCTACAACTTCATCCGAGGCGTAACCGTACAACTAATAACTAGTCATTTTGATCTTCTTGGTGTTACATTAATATCCACTGTTCATTTTCGGTCATACATCTAGGCAAATACTCAGCCAGCTGCCAGAGGTGTAGCGTGGACTAGTTTAAACGTAGGCTAAGGCACACCAGTGAGGCCTTTTTCTTTTATAAATTCGAAAACGGGACAGCCACTATCGTAATACAGCGTTCGACCACATCGTCGCTGAGCAGCAGATGAAAAAGTGGTCAGTAAAAAAACCCTCGTTCTTAAAAAAACGAGGGTTTCCGCGAGGCTCCTTTGACTGCGAAGCCGTGGACGAGGGCCCTCATCACTCACGCCCACCACTGGCTGTTAAAAAGTGGAGAATCCTAGCAAAGGTGAGACGAAACTTCACATCCGAATAACTGCTCAAATTTTATCAAGTGCAAGTTTGATCGTGTACAGAGATCGTATATTGCTCTCATCTTGGGATGGAGCTGCCAAATACCAGCTTGATGCACAATTAAATCAATTGCGAAACAAGACAAGAGGACCATCAACAAAAAAAAATACACTTATCGAGTCAAACCTTCAAAATCTTGAGCAAAGACACCGAGTTGCTAGTCTGTCGGTTTTCTATCGGTTGAATTTCGGTAAGTGTGTATCAGAATTGCATCGCTTAATTCCATCATACCCGGTTCAACATCAGACCACCAGACGTACGCTGAAGCGCCACCGGTAAATACATGGTAGGCATCCCACCCAAACGCACAAACACATTCATTGTGAGTACAGTTAAGGATTGAAATTCCCAGCTGGAGTCAATGTTACCTGATGGTTACAACCTGGGGGTCTTTAAGTCAAGAGTGAATATGAATAGGAAATCGTGCTCCATCGTCGACCACGTCATCGCTTACTATCAGGTGAGATAGTGCTGTAGCGACAGCCTATCGATAATAAAAAATATATATGGCAGGAACATTGCAATTTTACGTACTCGTATCTGTGAGAATGTGCACTTGCATTTCATCGAAAGTTGGCAAAGAGCATTTTATTCTAAAATTTCATTTCTTCTTAACGTAACGAAAAATACAAAAATATCCAAATATTTTTTTATATATTCTAATGGTATCTTATTAGAATGACCAACACAGTAGATGTTACCCAAGCATGTTATTAATGTGAAGTTAAAGAGACATCCATAATCCACCCTGGTATGGACTTTTTACTATGACAGATAACTACCTAATTAATTCTTCTATTAATTAAAAATCCATCGTTATAGTATTTGTTTAAATAATTCATATTTTTTATCTGTTATTAGCCATCTGAGCTAAATATATTCTTATCTCACAGCCGCATTCCGAGAAGAATCTTTGAACGAATACATTTTTGTTTTATAGCCCACTTTATATTAATTTAATATTATTTATTACCTTGGTTTCGGGTCAATTTTGTGTTTTAAGTACCTATTAAGCATCAACATAAGTATTATTCCATTCTCTTGAGTCGTGAAATAAATTTTATTTTTAGTGCGACTGACGTTGTTGATATGTATCTCGGCTCATAGTAAATTCAAGTGTAGTTGAGGCAAGCAAACATAACTTGTACAGGTGCTTGGTGGCGGTTAAAGAGCAGATCTATTTAAAAATGAATGTCGAAAATGAAATCAATACGTTTGAGCGTTTTGCTGGCGAGGAACGGCGCGTTATGAGAACATAAATCTCTGACCTTACGCCGAGTAGGTATCTGAACATCCACCCCCCCTCTGCCCCCACCTACCCCCTGCTAACCCCACGATATAGTGGTGCACATCTGATGTTGTGAGAGATACCACTCAGCCCACTGAATTGAGTCTTATTCATTACAAGATAGTGTTGTGCAAGCCTTCCTGCGAGCGAGGGTAAGCATTCTACGATACACTCTGTTTATTCACATCTACTAGATCAAACTAATTAGCTACATCAGTTAACTCGAGTTATAATACGAAAATGGTGTACTTAGGTGGGTATATGAGAGACGGGGCATAGGGACTAAGTTTAGTTAATTATAATTACAATCAGATGATTTGGAGTACCGTACTCAATACACCATAAGAAATCTGGAGTAATAATAATACATAATATTGAACAAATAAAACGGTGTCCTGAATCAATTTCTGATTAGAACAATGTTCGTTTTTGTGTCATTTACATTTTATAATTTAAAGGCGAAAGTTTGTGTGTTTTTATGTTTGCTTGTGTATGTGTACGTTTGTTGCTCCTTTCCGTTCAAACTGCTAAATGCAATATAGCGATGAATACAGCACAAGGGAAATAATAAAAGGAATATTACATACACTTTTTATCCCTTGAGTACCTATACTCATTTACTGGGAAGCCCCTGATAGTTGTCGGTACTTAACAATAGGTAGGTATAACTAAAAATATCAATTTGTCTGAACTACCAAAAAAAAGTTTCACGTACCATATCTTCTAAAACCACACCTATGTTCCTTCTTTGTCTTGCTTTCCAGGACCCCCTTTTAGGTATCCAATAAACAAGTAGCCTTCGACCCTGCTGTACTCTTACCGTTTTGCTGACATCGCTTTGAGACGCTTACGGAACACTACTTTGTCCGGATGGTTACCGGACGACCGGACGGTGAACTGTCCTTGGCTCGTCATCTAGCGGATGACCCACGTTTGCAGGGACTAGAATTCGGGGTAGCCGTGAGGAAGTCCGTCCCCTCACGCGTGAGCTTCATTCACTAGCATTACTGCTTCACAGAACAAGGCCTGGAAGAAGACCTGCCATTCCTCCTCGCTCTGGACCATGGCCTGTAGCAGGACCTGGGACCGTTACACATTGCTCTATGGACTTAGAGATTTTGATCTCTGAGTTCGTTTCAGTGTTTCTTCTCGGGGTAGTCAGCTAGGAAATATGGGAAAAACAATCACTCGAGTGTCTACTCGTAACATCCGAGTTAAAAATCTTTAGAATTTTCTCTAAGTATGCATGCATCATGCATGCACCTTCCTAATAAATTACTGTCTATTGGTGAAAACTACATAAAAATCTATTCAGCATTTTTTTAATTGAACGCGCTCATACGGACGGACAGACGGTGTAGGTGAATGGTTTTATAGCACGTAAGGAATTGCAAAATTAACATCATTTATCAATGAGCGTCCACTCTCAGTAGGTTAACACACATTTCGATCAAGAGATCGAACGAGCAACCCAAATCATACGCTCACCCCTTGCGCTATGTAGGTCATGTCGAACAATACAAACAGCTGATCCAACGATACGGGACACTCTACACACACTTATAACTTGACTCCAATAAAAATTCATTGACAAAAGTGTCGCAATCAATATATTCGGTTCCCATGAATATGACATGTTTGTTTAATGGGTTTAAACGACACATGTGGACATCATTTTCTAATTTGAATAACGTCAACTTTCACCAGGTAACGTAACGTCGCATTTCAGTGAAAACAAATTTTCCTTATCTTATCGGTTCAAATAAATCACACGCGGCTAAACCTGTTGTGTCATAACTATTAAGCACGTTAAGCTATTTGACGTGTTATTGATTGTCTAATAAGGTAAAATGATGGTTGTATCGGACGTGAGTACACTGAGAAACGCTAGGCGGTTCGTCCGACAGAATATGAGCAGGCGGGCAGGTTATATTTTATCGGAAGTAACGGCATCTAACGTACGGCCAATTTCATAATGCCCCGGCAGGCCCCGCGCGCCCCCGCCGTGCCCCGCCGCCTCCCGCTGCGAATGTGCCTCACTTATCAATTTGATATCTCGATGTGGAAACATAATGCGCCACAGATGAATCGATAGCGGGATATATGGAAACCAATATCAGATAACTTATTAACACCACATTCAACTCTTTTTCATTAATAACTGCTGTGTTAGAATCACAACAGTCTCAAATTAATTAACGTTAACTAGTTAGCTGTAAACAGCCTGATTAAATCAAATCACAAATGTTTAATTAGCGATCATTGATGCATGTCAAAAATCGATCAACTCAATTTCACAGTTAATAGTAAGCACCTAATTAAAATCCCAGTCTATAAACCGTTGAGCACAAATAATAAACACGCAGCTAATCCCCCGTAGATTATAATAACACACAACGGTAAAACAGACGACTCACTCTGTCAAATAAGTCATCAGTGCGTCAGTTAACTCAATTACACCGAGATCAACACACGGCTACCGTGCATGATTAACAACCTCAATGCACAAACAACTTCAAACTCAATATCTATACTAATAACCCCTAAAATTGTTTAACTAACCATTCTCCTGGTAATCCTGCTTCATAAATCATTTAATAACACAAATGCACAGCCACACACTGAGCTATTCCTTCCGTTGTTGGAGTTATGATATCGATATGCAAACAAAAATCAACTCTAAATGTAATGTGTGAAGTCGCGATTCTGAGTAACCAACTATCAGTTTAAGCTTTTTGAAAAGTGTCAGTGAAATTATCCGCTACTAGAAAAGCAATATGTGTGATTTATATGTTAGAAACAAATAGAGCTTTGTGTGGTTGCCGGAAGACTTATTTTGCATGTACCATTAGAGATGCCCTATATTGTGATGGTTTATCCGTCGACCGGAGCGGATGCCACGAACTCCTGTCAACTCTTGACATGCAGGATAAGTTTGACGGATCATGCACGAAAATGATTTAGGACATGTGTTTAATATTGTCAAACAAATATGTTAACTGATCGTCCCATCCACTTCTAAAAATATGTCCAATTTATTGATAGTGTTATGACAGCATTAAAATTAATATTTGTTTAAAAATTTGAATATGTCATAAAATATCATATTTCCTAAACATAACGTAATATGAAAAATTAATATTAATAACAAAAAATCACTTGGTCCGCCATCGAAACATAATACGAGATGATTTTGTAACTTTATCTCGTCCCGAACTAATAGAGCTTGTTAAATCAATACCGTTGACAAAACCGTTGACCTTTCAATCAACGCTAAGCAAATATTAACATTTCAAAATATCAACTGTATACGAGAACCGGAAAGTGGTCGTTAAAATGTGGACAGAGGCGGCCATAAAAATAAAATATTAATAATTAGCGGCTTGAGGTTAATAGTCCATTAGCAGCGTATTCGTAGTCGTCACTCAATAACTACATCAGGGGGCCTACAAAACTGTTCAAGTCATCGTCATTTCAATACAAAACGACCAAAGTGCTATTAGTATACCTAAGCTAAGAATAAAGAAGAATTGGAGCCATCGTTGCATCGTCTAAGTGTATGAACCTGCACATAACTGCTGACTTATGTATGTCAGCTAGGCTTAGATAACAAATCAATACAAGCAAGGAAGAACCATATAGTTCTAAAAGAGGATGTTCAAGAGAATGATATAAGTACTGGTTATATTAAAATTGATGATCAAAATATTCTGGGATTTAAAAAATATCTATATTGGGAGAGAGTAAGAGACAGCCCTAACTACACTCTCGAGCGACTCTACCAATACATTCCGAATATTATTATAATAAATAACATAATGATAAATGATATGCATTAAGCAACCGTTTTAAATCACTTCATCACAGTTTAGATACCTGTTTACATAATACGATTGTACCTGTCCAACTCAGTCCCAGGTTTCATAATTATGTTTATGAAATACTTTCATATCCATGAAGACTGAGCATAAATGATCGATCGAAAAATGACGAAACGCTCCACTGGACACTGTTTAAAAACTATAACAAAAAGATTTTCGTAATCAACGAGGTGATCTACTTCCCTAGTCGCAATATTAAATCGTATAAAAACAAGATAATAATTAAACCACCAGCACTGGGGCTTTCATCGGAGTAGCGGACAGGTGCGCTGCGCCATCGCCGAGCTCCAACAAGACGAGTACGCTCAGCGATAAGGAAAAACTATACCGTCACGTTGAATGTAAAAACAAATTATCAAAGAAGAAATAAAAATCTATCGAGGAAGCGGTCACAGTTGAGTGTATCCACAGATTATCCACAGCTCTATGAGTAGATTTCTTTCTTTATAATATCTTAGTAGAACGACGGAAACTAGCAGTCCTTGATTGTTTGATCAGTTTTCCAATAATTATTCCCTATAAAAACACCGGAAATGGAACGCTTAATCGATTCCGGACCGCGCCTCGTAGTGACGTGGCGTTTGATTACTGAAATTATATGGCGAGACGAATCGCTCCAACTTTGTTTTGTGTATTGTTGAACATGGCCTTCGACACAAGCGAAAAATAAAAACTAATACAACTATTGTTTTAGTCTTGTCATTATTATCGCCGACTTTCAGGAAGTTAATTGACGCTTTCAAGGTGAACGGTTTCTATACCTACATCTTGTTTGATGGTTACAGCTAACGTATTAGACTCACAATCGGTTGATTTTTCTTCAATCATTTGGCACAGCTACCCTCGATTCACGCTTATTAAAATCCAATATTATTTTAGCGTGAACCGATGGACCTCGTTTGTCGGCTCTCAAAGTGAAAGCTTCATACTTTGCACACAAATAGTATTAGACACGCCACGTATAGAGTGTACCCCGTGTTCACATTAAAGATTGATGTCAGACGAAAAGATGGGGCCACTCTGCAAAATTTATCTCACATCTCCACTCCACCAATGACAAGAAAACTGTTACGGTTTGCAACGGTCTGAGTGTAACATTAAAAATTCAAGTCGTCTTACCCACTTGTGTGAGGGATTGCCGCATATTCGCCTTTGGACAGCATTTATATTTCCTTTGGCTATGGTTATACTCAGCATTCCGTCAAAAGGGAATTTCGTATTTGAGATTTATTTTTGTAGTGTGTTCGCTATCATTTATTTATGGAGAAAGGGTTTTGTATGCGTTATATGTGGGACAAATTCATGATATAAGTTCACAGAGACGGCGTTTGATGATCCTCCTTTGAGTGTCAGCGCTCAGGTGTGACAAACTCCTAGAGGAGGCGTTCAGTGGCGGCGACCGCTTGCGACCGGCCATGATATGGAGCGAGAGGGAATGGTAAAGAGTTACCTCTTTCTGCGAAGAAGTAATGCGAGCAAAGAAAATGGAGGAAAACGTGAGGGAGAGGATATCCTTACGCGCCAACCGTCGCAGTAGACGCTTCTCGGTCACTGTAGGCGCAGGCTTGAGGACGACGAGCAATGGGTAGCTCGCCTTTCGATAAGGGACAAGAACGGGTCGGCAGCGCGTTGCATTCCACGGGCGACGCGCGTTGACGGGGTCCGGTAAGGGCAATGCCTGCCAGGGTTGCAAATGTTCGAAAGAGTTACCGTGGCCCTGGAGTGCAAAGGGAACACAGATGGGTTTTAGTCAGTAAAAGTCTAACACTTCCTCTGGCTCCACCTAGAACGGGAGAAGTCATTAGATGAGTCCCTGAAGATGATGTCTAACGTGCCCTCATTCCAAATATAATAAATTATCGACAATCGATCTATCTAATATTGCCCCTATTTAAAATAATAGCACGATCACTGATTACATGTATACATTGGTAAATCACTCTATACCTGTACCTCTACCATGAGTTTTAAGCAATAGTATTCGTCGCTACTCGATATCGACGCCGTAAATATTTTGTATGGCAAATTTTGGTTCTGCAAGTGACCGCTAGAGGCGCTGCAAAATTTGCCATACAAAATATTTACGGCGTCGATATCGAGTAGCGACGAATACTATTGCTTAAAACTCATGGTAGAGGTACAGGTCTAATTGTCTCTTTACGAACCCTGTTTTACCAGACACAGCCGCTGACATTTAAATTCTACGTTTGATTCCTAACCATTCGTTGAGACGAAAGTAATTGAATTTTTCTGTTAGAAAAATCTCAGCTACAGCAGGGATTGGAATTGCGGACGCTAAAGGGCAATTGGCTCGCCCTCTATCACTTGGGACCTGATAACCTCCTCGTCGGCAGTGCGTGTTAAACAACTGCTTGGCCCTTTGGAGTTTACAAGCATACGATTATTTCTAAATATAATTTTAGTTGGTAAATGTCACATTGTCTTCGAATTTTTGATTCTAGAACATTTTTTTTACCATTTGATCTTACTTTTTAACCGACTTTGAAAAGGAGGAGGTTCTATGCGAACAAAAAAAAAATACACAAAAAAAAATACCTACAGCTTGGGCTGTAGGTATTTTTTTTTTGTGTATTTTCATCGATATCTCGGTCAATTGTGGACCGATTTTGAATTGCTTCTAAATTGGTCTCATAGAAAAATTGTTTTGATCTGATGATAAACTTTAAAGATATAGAACGGAACTCTTCAAAAAACCATGGTATAACTGTCGTAACAAGTAAAATTGCTTTATTTATACATGTTGTCGGTGACTGACTAAAAGATAAAGGGGAGGGGATACATAGAATTGATCTGATGATGAAGCCGAAAGGTACGTAAGGTACGTATTATTATTATATTAATTCTGTAATAAGTATAGATATGTTAGCCGTGTTTGATATTATTAGAATTGTCGTGATGGTTTGATGGTGGACCCGAATGGTGGAAGGTATCTATTTAAGTTTGGCTGAGGGGTACTACAACTAAAAAGAGTGAAATAAAAAAAAAATTACAAAAAAATACAACCGACTTCAAAAAAACACTAAAAATTGCAAAATAACTTTAATTCAAACGCTTTTTAGGGTTTTTTTGAAGTCGGTGGTATTTTTTTGTAAAAAGTTTTTTTTTTAACACAAAGTAAAGCGCTTGCCTGGATTTGAACCCACATCGGGTCCGAGTTGTGGATTAAGGGCTATTCCCTCTCGGAGAGAAAACAGGCTTGAGTCCCAGCAGTAGGAACATTATAATATTATATTATAATGCTAGTAAAAACATTACATGTACATATAAATAACACAAACCTTCCTAACGTTACTTCATTGGTTAAAATAAACGATGTGACATTGTGACCTTTTTATTACGAATATAATGGCGGCGACGAACCCGATATTTCCGTTTGATATTGTACTTGTTTATTATTCTATAAGTACAATCGATTACAACCTGCTTATGAAGTCATTCGATACGACACCGAACCGAATAATAAATGTGAGAACTTCATACGCGACTGATTGTACTTACTTACAAATTCTCTTAAGACCAAAAAAAATCTCTTAATGCCATGATAATACAAGGAAACAAGTTGACAAATTCCACTTTTTAAATAACAACGTTCCAATAAGATGTTACGAGTCACCCAAAAAATGGTGGGTACAAACAATTTATCATAATGTGAACTTGTAACAACATTGTGACAGTTTTTGTCGAGAGTGTACAATGAGTGTACAAGGTGTCGCCGCGCCACAATGTCCGGTGGCAGTGCGCAGAGTCACGGCCCGCTGCACACCACCTCACAATACGCGATTGGATTCAGGTGCTTTATCATATTTTAGAATAAAGAAATCAACTGACAGAACAGATTACTCATACCCGCGGCATTTCTTAGGAGATCCGATTCTAAAGATGAAATTCGAATGGTGAAATGACCTCATTTATATTATGAATAGAAAGGAATTAGAGCGTTATATTATGCAAACCATTGTTATATCCAAACAGCAGCTAGGTGTACAATTCTATATATAAATGTGTAAGTAGATGTGCATTTAATTAAATATCTAACACTATACACTTCAAGTACAGTCGGTTAGAGAAGTGTAAACGCAGAGGTGAAGTTGTAAGCTATTAGTCGGAGCGGACCAAATTTGGAATTAAATGCGCGAGATAAATAACTGTTTAGTGACGGATCTACGTAGTGCGGGAGGTGTGCGCGTGCGCGCGCGCTGGTCTGACAGCTCGGGGAGTGGAGCCGCGCAGTGCATGCGCACATGCGCCGGGTGACGGCTTCCGTTTCATAAAGTTTAACGGCGCGGTTGACCCAGCTTTGTTTGTTTTACACGACTCCACAACTGCACCATTCATAGCCGTTCTGGTAAACTATTAATTGCTTGTGAAGCGTCAACATGTGAAGTTAAACAAACCCCTTACACGTCATAAAACCTACTTTGGAAGTTTTTTTTGGGTGGGAAATCATTCAATGACTTCTCCTGCTCTTGTGTGGAGCGGGAGGGTGTGTCAGACTTTTACTGACTAAAATCCACTCCTGTTCCTTCTTTGCCTTCGTTCCAGGGCCTCGGGGTTAACTTTCACATAACTCATGACTACAGACTTTATGCTTCCTGTCTATGCTAAGCTATCGTTACGCGCCCAATACAAATAGCATTACAAATAACATTTCGCTTATTTGTGAAAATGATACCATAACTCAAAAAGCATGATTTTCAAAAGAGCATTTTTGAAATTAACTTAATATATTCTCTTAATCATTGTCTGCTCATTAAAGGTTTGTATGCAAAAATATGACGCAATTTACGAAATATATTTATTAATCCGATGCAGTAAAATTATATTTTGTCATAAATCTGAATTTTTCAGTTCAGTATGGCATCTTTGTCGCAAATGAGGGATTTGACCTCACACTTTACCGACGCTGAGGGCAAGTGAAATTTCATCTAAAACCTTTCAGCAGTTTCAGTGTGTAGGAGTAACAAACATACAAATACACAAGCGGGAAGGTGTGTCAGTCTTTTACTGGTTAAAACCATACCTAAAACAGGTATGGTACAAACAATTTATCATAACGTGAACCATACCTAAAGCAGGTATGATTTTGTTTTTTGTACGCTGAAACTGCTGAACTGATTTAGATGAAATTTTGCTCATGAGAAGACTATGATACTTTCTATCCTGGGAGTCTATTTATTTGGGACTATTTTATATATTCACGCGAACGAAGCCGCTGGTAACAGCTAGTAGCTCAGTACTATTATAAAATTGTAATATCATTAGTCATATTTTGGAAACTCGCTTAGTAACCAATTCATTAACGTTCGCGAATAATACCGGTACACTCGTAATAGTTGGCATTATAAATTATAATGAACTTATTACTTCAAATTACTAAGCAGATAACATGTTATAGTATTCATTTAAAATAAACCAACATCTATGATATAATGAAGACACGTTGTATGTGTTTCCTTAATTAACAGAAAATCCTGGCGTTCACAAATATCAGGGTGACTTAATCAGAGGATCACATCTCTTAATATACGGGCCGGCGACGAGTGAGATCTGACACGAAATTCCCTAAAAATAATATTTAAAATGGTAATGGGCCCTCAGCTTCATAAATTGGTGCGCCATATGTCCCGTGCGTTGCACCTACAGTGTACATAAATATGTCAAGTATTGAGAAGCTGCTGTTTCGTACCGTGATTGACGTTCTTGATATTTGATGAGCAATCTTACTATTAATGAAGATTGTTATTAGATTATTTACATTCAGGTTTTTCTTATATGGTATCCCTGCACAGTTTTACCGAGAATCAAAACATCTGTTCATCATATTCTTATTATTAAATGAGTCATTGGCTATCTTCCTTGTAAAAACTAATAAATAACTAATAATGTAAACCGTGTGGATATGTTTTACATAAACTCTTTGCGTTATTATTTTTAACTGGCTACTGGCAGCGGCTTCGCCCGCGTGAGTACAGAAAATCGTCCCAATAGAACATACTGTATGGATAAAAAGCATCGACCTATGTCTATTTAGAATATAGTCTACCCGTGTACGAAATTTCCTTTAAATTCGTTTTGCCATTCGAGCTTCTGGAAGTAACGAACATACTTACCATCTGCTGGGGTCATGGGTCAGTTTCCGAAAGGAATACCCCGGCACGATAGGTAACGAAGGAACGGGGTAGGTTTTTAGTCAGTAAGAGTCTAACACTACTTCCCGCTCCGCCCAAGGGCGGGATTTGTCATTGGATGATTTTACCTAACATAAAAAAAACATACTTACCATCACAACATTCATTTAATATTATTATGATAAAGTCAAATAAGTGCATATTTTTTTGGTTTCGTGTTTACATAACTAAAGTTTGTGTGCCTTGTGTTGTGCCAAATAAATTTATTTTCTTTCTTCTTTCTTTCATTAAAAGTATCAAGATTGTCTGTCGGAAGTACAAGTCAGTGCACTGAGGTGCAGACACAGTGGCACGAGTCAAATAGAATTTTTGACACCAACAATTTTGCGTTTCCGGGGCTTTGTTAGTGGAGAGACAAAAATAGTGTGTACTAAATAATAGACATTTGGCCCCTGCCTGTAGCCATAACTGCACGTTAAATATTTGTACGGATATTTTTACATTTGTGTGTGGAAGCGAAAGCTGGATGAAAATTATTTGAGAAATTATTTATGATATCGTCAAGCCAGTTTTGACATGATCCTTTCCCACACTTGCTGTCATTAAGTACTCCTACTTTAAGTAGGTATACTCCAGATTTTCTCTGGTTGAACAAGCCCAATTAAATGTAAAATAGTAATAAATATTTAAACAATGTGCAACCAACATTTTGATCTTCTAATTTAGTTACTGAGCCAGATCGAATTCTCATATCTAACACCTGCAAAGTTCAGCAAAGCAAAGGTCGGCAGCGATGGATCTGCGCACGCGCGCCTTCTTGTATTCGACGCCAGATGTCGCACTCAAGCCATGCGATCTGTTACAACCAAACAAACCTTCTCACATTATAGATAAACTAAATTCTGCTAGCGGCTTCGCTCGCGGGCCAGTAGGTTCCTTCATACAAACTTTTTATGTACTCCCTTTTTAACCCCGCAGAGAGTGAATTTTGTGAAATCCTCTTTTAGTGCTCGCCTTCTTTCGTAATGCTTTGTGCAAAATTTCACGCTCCTAGTCCTAGTAATTCCTGCTGTGTGTTGATATGTCAGTCAGTTTCTCCTTTTATATATAGATAATTATATTATTACTTGTTCACACCCTCCTCCACAACAACAATTTATAATCCCAAGAATATTTTGACTATCGAGTCCACATGCGCGAACTTCAAAAATAGACGACACTCATGCCGTAAGCTTATAAAAATAAAATATAGGTGAAATATTGCTTCCGAAAATAGAACCACACAGGTGACAAAATATCAAACAGAATCTAGTTTCTGTTATCGATTTTATTTTATTACTGAACGTGCCTACGCCAAAAGCGTAGTTTACAAGAACAGCAAATACACATTCAATTAAACCAGCGCTGTTTATTTTATTCTCATCGAACAACTTTTATGAAAAACGCGGTAACGCGAGAGGAAAGAAATAAATTTTGAAGCTTCTATAATACACTCGTGGGGGACCTTAGCCAGTTTTTGGTCAACAATAAGTAATCTTAAAATCCGTCTAAGGACTCTTGTAGGAACGACCCCAAACTATGACCAGAGAAAACAATAAATCGTAATGACGGCGGTGCGGGCCCCCAGGGCACCCTCGGATGCTCGCTATTCTGGACTATAAATAAATGTGTAGATGGATTGATAAATATAAATATTGGGGGCGAAACGAAGAAAAACAATGTTTATGAAAGTGTGTCGCTCGCATCATAACTGTGAGTTACGACTTCCGACGGCTGCTGGCATATGGGTCCGCAATTTTTTGTCCCGCAACTTATCTTAATCTAAAAATAGATAATTAAATATTAGAACTACCTGACCTTTGTTTCGATAGGACATAATTTTGTCTAATCTCACGATCCGTTTCACTTAATAGGAACATTAGGAACTCAAAAGCTATAAGTGTATAAAAAGACTATCTTCTGCCTGTGGACTCGCCCGCGTAAACGTTGAAAATATATAGTCTATGTCACTCACTGATAAACTAACATTCTACGGGTTTTTATTTTTAGATGCCAATCATCTAACGACTTTTCCCGATCTAGAGCGGAGCGAGAGTATGCGTCAGACTTTTACGGACTAAAACCACACCTATGTTTCTTCAGTTGCCTTGCGTTCTAAGATAACGGGTTTCCCTTTCAGAAGTCAACCCTTGGCCTCAGTAGGCTTCGGCCTTGCCGGGCCCCTACAGCTGGCATTCTACAGGCAAAAGAATATTTCAAATCGGGGCCAGTAGATTTTCAGTTTTTTCTTTACAAACAAAAATACAGATTTCTCTTTAAATTTTATGGTTCGATAACTTGGTTCTTGGCCTAAAATATTTCCAGGGGCCTAACAGGGCCGAAGCCTACTGGGGCCAAAGGTTATGTGAAAATGTCACCACGGGCCCTGGGACAAAGGCAATGAATGGAAGGGTAGGTTTTTAGTCAGTAAGAGTCTGACACTATTTCCCGCCCCACCCAAGGGCGGGATTTGTCATTGGATGATTTTACCTACCATAAAAAAGACCCTTTCATGTTTTATTAAATGTTTACCAAAAAGTTACTAACTAAACAATCACTTAAAACCACGTCTTACAACACCTAAAAAGCCATAGAATCCTATTCTTATCCCCCAGAAACTATTTTCCTAAACCTATACAAATAGACAGTGAAATGAAACGTTAGGTGTCAAACAAATTCCATGGCATAGCAAATAAATTCTGTTGCCATAATAAGATTAACAGAGTTGAGCATGCGTGTACCGCTGAGTTGACGGGACGTTAGTCACGGCGGCTATACTTAGCCGATTGCATTGTCTTCTGAAATATCTATTAACGATTATTGACAAGGCATCGGCACGCGAATTCTCCCTGTGGTAGGTGCGACGAACTGCTATAAATATACTTTATGTGCGATGCAGCGGCCGAGGCAGGTAGCTATGTGACGGATAGACGCGCGAACACTCCAACAACAGCGATTGAAACTTATTTGTGTAACTTAATCGTGCTACAATAATTACTGACGGTTGTACGATGAACAATGGATTTATTGTGGCGATGTGACGAAGAAATTAAATGGGTTTAGGATATACTGGTATCAGAAGTGTGGTATTTAGGAAAGAGGCTCTTGAACGCAAAGGGCTACCAAAGAACACAGGTGAGCTAGGAAAGAATAAGCATGTTGTGCTAAATACTAATAGGAGGATCACCGGTTGTCGGGAGTCGTAAGGAGATTCCGAACCACGTAAGGTGCAGGCGTGTGGACGGCGATTAATAGTTGAGGACTAAGCTCTGATCAACGACGCGTTCCATCGACATGCTCCTTTAAAAGCTGATTGTTCGAAACAGTTACCGCGGCCCTGGAACGCAAAGGTTAAATGAAGGAACACAGGTGAGTTTTAGTCACTAAAAGTCTGATTCTCTCTCGCTCCACCTAGAGCGGAATCATCAAATAACTTTTTACTTGACGATTTTCCACCTAGTAAAAATATAGGTACAGGTGTACCTATATAATTACTATAAATCAATAGAATAGATGGCATAAATTAATACATGTCAAACTTTCCGCAGACTACACACAAAACATACGTATCAACATAACCTGAACAATCTATAATTATATTCCGTTAACAAATTAATGAAATTCGCGTCAAAATTGCAAATTGTGAATTCAAATTGATACAATTCGACAATTGATTACAATATGCACACAAAGCAGATCGTCCACAAACACAGGCGAGCAGTCAGTGAGCCGACGTCGATTCATATCCAACGAGAGCTTTTCATTTTGTATGTTAAATTAAATTTCCATGAAACAAGATTGAATTTTTCGCAATCAACGCGTGCGAAGCTTGCTCCAAACGAATTTGTGTGTTTATGGATACATAGATTTATTTATAGTCCACGCTAAATATATTTATTGAAGCGAAATTATCTGTCGTATGTGTCGACAAAGGGTACGGTTGTAAATCAAAATTAATATCGGCAATAACATGAAAAGTATCAATAAACGTCAAACCGCGAGTGTGGATTAGGCGCGGTGGCGACCGCACGCCGGCGGCGCGCGGCGGCGAGCTAGCAGCGGCTTAGCTAATTTACAATTTAATTATCAGTCGGGATGATGCATCGTTAGCGCGCGCCAAACCGAGTTTATGCGACTAATCAATTGTTTGACGCGACCACTGCAATCACGCGCCGCCCGCCCTCCGCCCGCGCCGCCCGCCCCACGCCGCCAGCGCGCTCATAATGTTCAACATGAATATCGCACATAGCGCTTCACTTCGCAGTCATCATACATAAGTCATGCTCTGTACCGCTTAACATTAATCGAATGTTTCAATAATTATTTTATTGCGTTAGCTATAATGAATCTCCGTCGACACCTCATAAAATAAGTATCGATAGACGCTCAGCAATCCAATCGAGAGAACAATGCGGCGGCGTGTCGCGCCCGCGTTGATTAAATATAGCTCAGAATCCATCAAGCGAGCGGCGCGATCGAACCGTTGCTATGGATTTATGCGCTAAATATTCGACAGGTGCCAAGTGTGTCGATCGTAGAGTTCGATCGCCGATGACTAACTACGCCCTAAATTTTATTTCAAATGTCAAATAATTTGAGCACCTGCCCTGCGCCCAGACCGCCGACCGGCCTAGCCGCCTAGCGTGCGCCGAGCAGACGACGCACCGCTTATAACTGCGCTTCCATCGCCACATCCACACCGCTCCTCTAGCTCGTCAAGACGCAGCAAGCACTGGCATCTTCAACTTCATGAAGTATCCGCATTAGCATGTAGCGCGGCCAGTAAATAATGATTCCGCTACTGTTATCCGATAACGGTAAACAATTGCAAATATACGTCATTAGAAAGTCACGCGGAGTTTTCATTAATTTATTAAGGACGGTTAAAATTAACCGCTCACGAATGAGAATCGTGCGACACAATCGTAATGTGAACGTTCACAATTCGCTAATCCCGCGTCGCTACCGTTACATAAGACAGCTGAGTTGAATATAAATGTAAAACACAATAAATTTCATGCCCCGTAGGAAATGAATATTCATCACGAAATCGCCATGCATATTCTCTTTTGCTACAGAATTCCATGTTCCGTAGAGTCGCGGGGTGAACAATAACAAAGTAAACCTTAGCGGGTCCGCCATCAGTTAGTATTCGCGTGGAGCGGCGCGCGCGGTAAAGCCGGGGTCGGCGGTTCAGCGAGCGAGCTCTCGTAAATTTCAACATATAGTAAAGTGATTTACGAATAATTGTTGTGTTGGCGTATAACTAGAGAAATCTTTCCGCTGTTTGCCGCTGCTTAATTTATATATGAGGCTTAGGTAATTCGCGAGCCGCGAGTAATTGGTGGAGAGAACAATAGCTTTTGTCATACCCTTATCTCGTGCGCCACGTTTGTCTCTTCAAAATGCCCTCGTAAGCACAATAACGTTCACATCAACCTTATCTAAATTGTCTACATATTTCTACTTCTCGGACTTATATGTATTGTTCCTGAAAGCTTCAAAATTAGTCGGAGTGGAAAAGAAACGATTTTACCTAAGCTGTAATTTCGTTAGGTTTTACTTTCGTTTTTAAGTGGCGAGGGTTGTGTTGTCATGTGGGTAGGAACATGATAACAGCAGGAGTGTAACGCAATTGGTTTGGGGCGCAAGAGTCGAATAGGTAATAAGCACAAGACATTAGCGTAACACTTAATCGAAACATGTGTTTATCGTAACATGCGAATCGGCCTAAGGCGAATTAGTTCTCGCACAATGCAATTTGAATGCACATTACACAACGGACGAGGTACGAACGCTTTTTATTGCGGCATCGTGAGATCTTATCTCGGAACTGCCACTTCCAGCAGGCAAATTTCAGATTCCCGGTGAGCCGTCGCCGGTTTTGCACTCTACTGCGTTAGCCCAAAGCCACTTACCGCTTAACGTAACGCGCCGCGGCCTGGTGTGGGTATGAACACGTACGCACGCACCCTAACCTACATGTTTAAAGAATTCAACATAAAATCAGCAATAAAATTGAAAACATTTTGTTACCTTTTAAATAAGTTTCGTGATGTCGACCGCTGTGCCGCGCGACTTTAATCCTTCTACGCACACACAATGTGTACAAATTCGTATGGAGGCTTTAACTCTGAAATCATTTCTCGATCGATAAGAAGCGTTAATTTTACGAGCCAGTGATAATTTGCTAACTTCCGACAGAACATCGCCCTAGTTGAATCGTTCCGAGCACTTGCCGCATAAAATTACACATTCGAAACCGAGTAACATAATTAAGCAGACTCATTGAAGACATGCGTGCCTTGTTACTGTATCTATTTCTTTCTTACTTAAAATTAGTACAATAAGGTGTTGATGGCGGTCCACAAGACCGCGACGCGTCGTATGACCGCGGGTAATAAAAACAATTTGCAGCTGTTACATTACATTAATTAAATTAACGACATTTTTGCTACGTTGAATTAAATTCCTGGTCATCTGAAAATTATTGAGTATCAGCTGTTAATCTGCACAAGATGGAGCAGATGACTCAGGCTAATAGGATGATAGGTAAGCTGATACCTGTAACTGATCTCTTATCAGACCATTACAATTTGTATGTTATCAAAAGAAATTCCTGTCCACTATTGTTCTGTATTGAAGCTATTTTTATATTAATTACATTTAACTATGAGTGGTCGCGTATACCTCGTAAAGAAGTGAGCCCGATGATTACGGTAAAATTAATTACATTGCATTAAACGACAGTCGGTCACACGAAAACATTCATTACGCGCGGCAATGGATCAACAGAGATACAGCAACAACATGTATTATCTAATCGCATCTATTTAAGCCTACTTTGTATAATTATCCCTATTTTGTTTTGCATGCTAAAATTATTCGCTTTTAAAAGGACTTTCAACATGCAAACGGCTCTAAAATTTTAATGAGTACTGAGCTCGTAGCATTGGAAACTTTGTAACTAAACATTATGACTAATACAAAATTGATGTCATTCCGATTCAGCCTCCGTTTGTTCAGGCCAGTTATTATTCAGTTTTCCATTCTCATTTATTATTATTGTCATGTGTTTAATGGAACCTGCAATAAATATGTTAACTAACCTGTATTTAGTGGGAAAACATCATATAGCTCCATAGATCTTTTCAAACTATGTGTGAAACAAGTGGAATTGTCAGATTTTTCTGACTGAAACTTACTTGTGCTCCATCAGATCCCCTTAGCTTTCAGTTCCGCGGTAACTCTTTTTAACAATTCCGCAGGCTTGGCCGGCAACCCGTGTACCTACATACAATGCAATATCAAAATCAAGAATGACGGTGATGATGCAACTGAAAACTTAAATTTTATTAAATAAAACAATACTCCATTAAACCGGATTATTTGTATGGAGCAATAAAAATAATATGCATAATTACTTCTTGGAAAGATTACAAGTACTCGGTTAATTAATAGCTTGCCAAACTGAGAGCGTGGTCTTGCGCCCGCGCCGGCCCCGCTCGGTGGCGGACCCAACAATGGATAATTATTTACACTGCAATGCTTTTTATTAATTACACTCCCCAATGACGCCTTTGTATTATAATTTGACACACTCACAGGTTTCACACGAAAGCGGCCGGCGAGCTAGCCAACCACAGAATAGACAGACAAATTAATTCCAATAAGAATGTAACATTATTTTTACGTCCATAGGTGTGCACACCTACTTCGTTTATATGCCCCTAATGAATGAGCACAGCTCTGCTTAGTAGTAAATAACAGAGTTAAGTACCTGCGCTTGTAGATAGTGTTTATCGAATCAAAATTTGTTACGTGCCATGTAATTTGTTCGTCATGGTGGATGCCCATAGCTCTGAGATTCATTAACGTATTCATTTGTAACTTACGAACCTATATACAGTCTAGTTAAAGCTTGCCAACTTTACTGAGAAACTATTCCAGCGCAATTAATATACTCATTACATGTTAGATGTTACGAGAAATCTAATTAGAATGAAAACTTCCTGTTGGGATTGGAATGGCGATAGCTTTGATGTCTCCAATATTGGACTTGCGCATGATTGTGGTGTCTTGTGTCTGATCTGGTTTGAAGATAACTAGCAAATTGAATCATACAGTCTGCGGAGAATTATAGTAATGTGTCTGTATAATGTTAAGGAAAACATCGGCTGGAAATATTGGCACAAAACATGTTAGCATCGTGGCACATACGTCGGGTGCCAAGCATACATCATAGTGATGGACACGTAGCAAGTCTGCTTGACCCACAAACTAGTGCAAACGGAAAACGGTACAATAAAAATCCTAGCCGACACTAATAAGACTCATTGTATAAATCATGTAACGTAACAGAAAATTTAAAAGTTCCCGCAACCGTTTTACAAACAATCTGTGATTTATTGGTGGCGAAATTAGGACGCTCACACGCTGACTAATGTATTAGAAGCGAACAAGCACATAGCAATCCAATAAACACGCTTCTTAATTCCAGCGTGTGGCACACCGGTGCTACCGAGCGGGACACGGGTGGCGACCAGTCGCGGGGCTGATTGGCCCCACGCCAACAAGGTGAATGCCACGAGCCACGCATCGGGTCGAGCAACCCACTTTACCCAACACACGGAAATATATCCTGCCCTCGATACCATAATGTCCGCTTATCTAGTCATACCATACCGCCCCACTCGCATCTTAGCACTGTTGTCCGCGGAACACTTGCTACAGGGGGTTTTAGCGCTGTTCGAGTATTTTCACACAGCACGATAACGTTACGATATCGATACCGACGAAATATGGGAAAACATGGCGCGGCTTACAACGACTAGAGTAACAAGATGTCTCTACCTAAATATTGTGGAAACTATTTGAAACGTTTGCTTGCCTTTTTTTCTGTCACTCTGAAGCAAGAGGGTGTTTGACTTTTACTAGTTAAAATTCACTAGTGGTCCTTCAATTGCCTTTTGCCTTCCAGGGCCACTGATGGTATAACATTTTCGAACTATCCCGCAGAATATTGCTTTCCTAGAATAAGTATTCTATTTTGGTTTGCTTACCTACCATAAATTTAATTTCTGGTTCAAATGCAGAAATAATCTTGCAATGGTTTACGCAATTAGAATTCGGTTCTTGCTTGAAATATTGGAAGATATATTATAACGGTCGTTTCTATTTAGGAAGTGCGACATTATTTACGAAATGGTGCTCATCCTACTTACAGCGTTGTTACGTGTTTCGATCGTCCATGTGGCAATGACATTGACGAAATAAATAGCGTTTGATTTTATTTCGCCGCCGTTTATTTGTGTAAACTTGCAATCGTCGTGTTCACAATTTAACACGTCCGCTTTTACTGTTCGCAGATTCTTCGCAATGAATGATTATCACGTCATTTGTCTATATTAATGTTTATGTCTTGTTTATATCCTGTCATTGCTGAAAAAAGGTTTCAGATCATCGGTAAATTTTGAACAGCGCGATCTGAAAAAAAACATAATAAATAATATCTTTAGCAATACATGTTTTTGTCTAGTATTCGAAGCTAAGCTAATCTATTCTAATAGATAAAAGTGGTCGGTTTATATACCGCAGTGTCCATTAGCACCGTAAGCATAGCTTAATATTATCAGCCTATTATAATGTTCCCACTGCTGGGACTCAAGCCTCCTCTCTAGGAGAGGGAATAGGCCGTATTTTACCACGCGGGTTCAATGAGGGTTGGTGGATATCACATGTCTTCTTTGTTTATATATTTCCCTTCTTTGTTTTGAGAGCAGTGGCGATGAATGAAAGACACGAATATAACAAATTATACAGCCTGTTTATGCACAACCCACAACTAGTAACTGGTGAGTCGGAGCCATTACAAAAGACTATTAGTTACCTCAAATCATATTAGATAACTACGAAACAAGAAGCTTAATAGAAAGATATATAGATCAGTAGCAACTGAGTAAGATAACTATTCAAGATTGCAATTTGGCAGCATACATCAGCAGTGCGTGCCGCGTTCATTTTGGAAGTTTGCCGGCAACCGTGCAATTCTCAGCAACCGGATCAACACGATCACACGTTGGCACTGAATTTTAGAGTTCATTGTACTACTACGTAACGTTTACTAGGGTTAATATATTTTTATATTGTATTGCGGAAATATTATATTATTATACTGCAAGTAGGTATATTTTTTTGTAATTTCTTTCAGATAGGTACTAAAATCTCAATGATGTCCTCAATTCAACGAGGCCATCATAAATCAAGTATTTATTACGCATCATAAAAATAAACGAATTGTACTACACAGTGTAGTACTATTTTTTAACACGAAGATTGTCAGCGAATGCCTTGTTGCATTAGGTACCACTACAGTACGTAAAGTTTAAATAAATATACAACGCGAAGATGGGTGTGAATTTACGTATGTTTTATATGTTATTGATAGAATATTTGACTTGTTGCTGCAACATTGTCTGAAAAATGGTTATCGCTGGCTCAGAGCTTTAACAACTTAATTCATAACTAACTTCTTTTAAAGATAGGTTAGTAAAATTGCTACTGCAGAGACTGGACGTTTGCTCCAGGTATATGTGCTCCGGGGATGTAGCGCGTACGGGCAGAAACTCCGCGTCGCAATATTTAAATACTTATTTAATTTTCGAACACAAACACATAGGAAAATAACTGAATATGTCGTTTTTTAAGTCAACAAGTATCTAACTTATCAAAATTCGTAAAAACATCTAAATTTGAACAACCCCTTCTATTGTTAACAGTCTATTGTTAAGGGGTTCCATAAACTTGCATGCAAATAAGCTACGTTTTTCATGTGATCTCCTTCAATATTTCAATACCTAATTAGGCGTTATTCATGGATACGGATCCACCTATCTGAAACGCCATAACGCTGACAGATATACAAGTATAAAAAGCCCTTTGAGACAATGCAAAATGGAGCATTCTGTTACACAAGTCTAATAAGATGGCAATAACAAAATCTTATCCTTGTTAAGTAAGGCAGAAAAAGTTACTTATGAGTATCGTGAGGAAACCGCCATGTGACATCCACCAATCCGCACTGGGCCCGCGTGGTGGATTACTGCTCATTCGCTCTCCTAGAGAGGAGGCCTGAGTCAGTCAGTAAGGAACATTATAAGGCTGATACTATGCTATGTTATGAGTAATACTTACTCGTAACATGAAAGAATTTAAACCTTTAACAACATTTATACCATTTTTTCTAAAATTTTAGTATTGAAACACTTCCCAAAAGCTATACGTATCCAACCATTGTGAAACAAGTAAATGAATACATTGCTACAATATGATAACAAACGCCATGTCTACATATTCAACTCGTGTAGCTGTAGGTATTGCAGCTGAAATGCAAATTGATATAATGCAGGAAACGTCTGAGTGGGCCTCATAGCGGGAGCCTATACCGCATGAGTAGCATAAGTTCGTTTACATACGACAGTCAGACGTATTTGCATCCCAAATGTTCGGGCGGACCGCTCGTTCGCTCGACTTATCTCTGTACCAGGCGAAATATTACAGTTTGTGCATCGCCACTCGCAATGTGCATAACTGAATGTCAATACAGGAATAAAAAAGGCCACCAGAGGCGTTCCCTCGCATTCAAGGCGGATATGCTGTAAACCAATGGGCGAGCAGAGCTCAGCATATTCATAACGATATTACCGCCGTCGGAGCCGCGGCGTCATCATAACTCATACATAATAACCCTTCCGACGACGCAGCGCCGCACCGCCGCCGAATGCGTCTCGTTCACGCCAACGTTCTTGCTCCAAAGGCGAACAGAGACGCTCGATGCTCCAAATATCATAATTCATAATTTTATTTTTTACGACCGACGTCTTCATATACGCATACGTATCTACGTGTAGCTGAATTTTCCGTTTCACTCTCTCGCATCGCGAGAATCGCCCACACGTGAAATGAAAACAATGTTTACCGAGTTTAATTTTAATCTGAAATGTGAAATTGAAAGATACAGTTAGTCTGAATACAAGAAACAGAACATGTTGGGCATGTACAGACGATGACAGCTATTTGTAATTGGAATATGACGAGCGTGGTGCGCGTGCGCTCGGCGCGTCTCATTCGTCAGTTTAAAAATAGAGCTCGACGTCTGCGCCGTGACGACTCGCGCCATTAATTTATATGAAATAACTGTCGGCAGACGGAAAAATAAGTTCGATCGGGAACGGCCTTCTCCACGATAATATTTATGTTTTACGAAGTGGCAGACGGACCCGGGCGTGTTGACGTACGTGTGTCAGAACTGTATGTATGGGAGGTATAACAGGTATTAATGCTAGATTCATACGGACTCCCACTTGCAGCTGTAAATAAATAAACTGTTCGGCTCCTTTCATTTCTAACGTATGAACAAACAGTAAACTGATTTATTGTAATTTACTTACGAATGTGCAGATGTTTGGTCATAAATATAGGAAAGATAAATACTTGCGGAGCCTTACCTCATTCTAATATATCCGCATGTTTTGTTTCATTTTAAAAGGATAAATAACATGTTGCGATGGAAATCACCTGAAACTTTGTATACGGGCCGTTTGGTGACACTTTGACGTTCGGAATGAAAACGCAGAGCTGTAATAACCCGCTTCGAGGCTGTTTCTTTCCTCATTACTACTTTATAAACATCACCAAATCCTCTTTCACAGTTCTTTTGAGATTCAATAAACAACCGAAAATACTGATATCCGACGGTAATAATGTTCGCAAAGTACGCAAAGACAAGATGAGACATAAATTCGTTAGCACGTGTGTAATCGTCACGAACATGCGACAATAATTTACGTCCGTAAATTTTAAAGTTGACATCAGAAAGAACATCTTATAAAGCGATAATTCAAGTACATTCTAATGAGTCATGCTCTTATTCCGTAGGTAGTGTGGAGTAAACCACGGATAGATGTGCACATTTCTCTGTTTATTTTGTTTCAGCATGTGCCTAAAGGCGCCTAGCATGTTTTTGAGTGTTATTGCGAATTTGCGAGTTTAGTTTTAAGAATTTTTCAATCGAAAAAGTGCATTTCTAATTGCCTATTTTCCGGAAAAACTTATGACTGATTTAGAATATAAATATCTTCTTAACCTGCAAATGTTTCATGAAATAGTGCCACATTTTACATAGAAAATGTCATATCTACACCTACTTCGTTCGATAAATTTATTTAGAACCTGGATTCCAGCGCATAAAAAAGTCAATAACCCCTAAAAAAATTCCAGCTCGCTATAATATTTTCACATTTTTCTTTTGAATAAATAAGTTAGTGTCAGTCAATTTATGTCAACAAGTTTTGTTTACTACTGAATCTTCCTAAATACATGTTAAAATAAAAAGAAATGAAATAGGCGAAATATACAATCAGTTGTCGTCGCCGACTAATGGCCGCTCACTTCTGCCACACAAGATGAACTAATAAATGCCCTCGTCAAAATAATTTCGCTACCACGCAATTTAATTTACGAAAACCTTTTTTTTCAGTAACTTATTACTTTTTATAATAAGTAATTAATCATTCTCCAAATCACGATGTGGATGTTGACGTTATAATTAATTAATGCGTTTTTTAGGTAAGTACCTACCTTCCACTTATAAATAAAATATACTTCCATTAAAAAAATGAACATCGGCAAGCCATTACACTTCATCAAAGAATTTCAATTCGTTAAAGCTACTCTACAAAGATATAAATTCGACAAATTAATTTCACTCACTAACGAATTCAAAGACTAATCTATACAAAAGATAACAGATATTAACCTAATGGATTCCTGAGTTACTCCATCTGAACTCGTATTTAAAATCTACAGATATTTAAACACATCGCCCTGGCGCGCAGCTCGCCATAAATAAAATAAATACAAATATTCTCACGTAAACGAGTACCTCGAAAGCGTTCATTTACATTTGTGAATGTAATAAATGGGGCATCTTCTTCTAAATACGAGTACAAAAGTAAACTGACGAAAATAGACTATTTTTGAAATAACGCCTGCCTATGATTAGAAACTGTCTACTGGGAAATATATGGCGAATCCGCATTCCACACATATGTAACGTAATAATAGCCATACAATCTATTTAATAGATACTCTTGTAAAATATGTGTGTGATAAACTGTTTTGTTTTGACTTCACTTTATTAGTTATTGTCGAACGCATCCAGCCGAGCACGCCATTGTAATTATATAAATCTTCACATACATTTTGTATTGTATAAGTATGGCAGAAGGGTTGGCACACCTGCATATTCATTCTCATACTTGCCCACAGATTTACGACCAGGTATTGGACCAACAAATAAGATCTTCCAAAAAGTGCCTCCAAAAAATATAATAAGACCATCACAAAAAGCTCAGCAAGACATGTCAACGTCAGGCGCGCACCATTGGCCGGGCGAACAAAGAAATATTACCGAGCGTTTATTTGTTCGCTTCCACGCCATATTTGCTATTAAAACGTTTTGTTTTGTTAATTTTTGGTCTCGAGGAACTTCTTATAACCAGCTTTATTCAACTGAAGTATATTTAGTAAAAATAAATCATAAAGTCTCCTTAATGAAACAGCCATAAAGGGCCGTGTCGAGAGTCTTCTACACAAATATCATGATACTAATTATACGTTAGTTTATTTAGATTATACTTATCTAGTTTATAACATATTTTAGTGCACCATAAACAAACATAGCAAGATTTTACAGCTCCTGACGGTCCGGGCTCACATTCGAGGCATTGTGCCTCTTATAATTTTTATTAGGGGCAATCCGTCCGCCTTGATTTACTTCTTCCCGAACTGACGGATCTTTCATTTAATTTACGGTTCTACCCCAGTCTTCCAAACGTAATAAAATGTTACAAAAACAAGCAAAAATTACATCGTCCCATTGGGTGTTGTAGACTTTTTATTTATTAAATAAACACAGACCTGTGTTAAATTATGACCAAACTGTAGTGGGTGATATCGTTGTTAAAAGTAATGTATCTAAAATCAAGTTAAAAGAAATTTTTCAACCTTAAATAAATAAGAAAGAAATTTTGCATATTATGGTTTAGTGAGGATAATTATAGCAAGGCATAGCAACAGCCTTATAATGTTCCCACTGCTGGGAGTCAGGCTTCCTATCTAGGAGAGGGAATGAGCTGTCATCCACTAAGCGGGCCCAGTGCGGTTTGGTGGATGGCACTTTTCTTCGAATTTTGGTTCTAGGACATGCCAGTTTCCTTACGATGTTTTCCTTCACCGTTTTGAGAGCAGTGGTGATGAAATAACATGGTAAAACATGTTAAAATCTGTTCATCATGTTAAAAGCTCACACATTGTTGCTAATATGATAGAATAGTACATTTTGATACAAGTGCGTGCCTAAAAGCGATGGAATGAAAGCGGGTTTTCGAGAAAGTGTGTACATATGTTTAAATTTTTTAGGTACCTACACATTTTTCAGATTGTGGAAATCCATGAAGTTGTTTAAAATTGTATGATTTATGTATCATACAACCGTAACAAAAATTTATTGTTTGTATTTTTGGTGCAAATGGTCGGCGGAGCAACCCACTCGCATCGCCTCGCATCCGACAAGCACTTGGCAACGATTTTGAGATTGTTATTATAATAATGACTCTTCTGCTCATAACACTACCTATAGCTTCGGGAACTGTCTTCCTATCCTCAATAAGCCATAACTCGTCAATAAATTAAAGTCACACTAAATTGAATTTCAAATGAATTCTTTGATTTATAAGATGCTGCATCGGTGTTTCGAAATATCTTTCGCAATAAAGGGTATCTCAAATAAAGCAAAACTGAATGTGCAACAAAGAAAAATATCTCAAAAGATTCCCATGAAGTTCGTTTGAATTAAATAAAAAACTGCATTAAGAAATTTTAATTATTCGTAGCTACATCATGAGCGAGCCAACACTAACATGTTCGCTGTGTGTCTCATTTGCAACTAACAGGATGCGTATTATAGACCCACGAAGGCAAAAAGATTAAAAGACGCTCAATAAGGCGCGATCAGAGGCAAAAATGAAATAAATTGCCGGTGAATAAGAGTGCTGTGTGCAATTGAGGCGAACACGCTTGCTCATTAGACGGCCGGACGACCCGCCCGCCGTGAGCTGAGCCCGGGTCGGCCGCCGCGCCACCTACCCCATGCCCTCACCTACCATCATAAACTCAATAATACAATCTGCATAAACGAATACGGATGGTATTCCACTCTTCTTAAACGAAAACAAAAGTATTCAAAATTCTGAGAACGTTTAGCATATGAAACTGGCCAAAACTGGTGACAATGACTTCACTTGCAGCCCTTTTGCCGAAATTCTGTAAAATCGCCAAACATTAGCATAACAAAGACGGTGATTTAGAATGACACAGCGTTCGGGTCCGCACACGACTTCACTTTCACTTATTTAGAACGCAAAAAAAAAATTGTCTTTTGCTATTATTATAAAGTATTTAATGTCACGTGTACATCGATATAGAAATTGTTTAAAACCGCAGGCTCCCGGGAACAATACAACGACGGCAAACCTCTGGAGCGTGTCGGGACGACACAAAAACTTATTTCACTCGGATATGGAATCGAAACGCCAAGAATAATGAAAGGCATGTCTCGGTTTGCATAATGCGGCAAATTAAATAAATTTTTGGTTCTGCTAAAAGGCGGAAAAACAAGTCGATGGAGTTGCTACTCACATGCTGTAACATGCTACACATATTTTTTGAGTGAAAATATCTTGTCTGAATAATATTTACATAGTAAACCTGTATGCACTTTTAAGTAAACAAAAATAAATTGAAAAATATACGATAGGGAATGTTAATTACGAGTTTGGATTTGAGTGTTAATAAGAAATTGGTGTTAAGTTAAGCGCAACTCCACACATGTCCGTATGAGGTGATACGTTGTGGTAACGAGGGTGGAAGGCGCACTGAGTCTACGTCACACATCTCCACGCACCATTTGCGTGCACCCGACCGCATCGCGGTGCATCCCGCGAGGGTGCGCGCGCGCTCCTACAAGAATAGTATAATATCATATCAAATGTCTACAAGCGCGTGGCATGACTACCGTGTCACTCACAAGCAACTGTCACCGACATGACACAGAGCTACAAACTAGACCACTTGTTTTACGCGTTATGTTTTTACAGTTGCGCTTAAGGATTGAAGTTCATGCTTCCAGTAAAAACCATAAAGTCAAGTCGTGTACCTGACTCTACTTTAAATATTTAAATAGGCATAGCTGATATTGTATAGGTATCTTTCCGCAGAATTTAAGATAATAAAAACGTCCTTCCAAAGTGTTAAATTTTTATTAACATTTAAATAATAGCCAAAAAATGCTTATGACCAGTCGGACGTGCCATAAATTTTGTAAACGTGTCATTTTTTTGGGACTAATTTTGTATAATTCAAGTTTTTTGTAGTCATGACTAATTGGTTGGCTGCTACAGCGAGTAACGACGGGGTGTAGGATGCGATTGTTTCGTCGGGTATTGCAAATATAATAATAAAAGTTTATTACCCCGTTTCTGAAAGGGTTTGTCTCAAGCCGAACTGAAAGGGTAGCTGTAAAACCTCAGTCAAAACGGGACGATTGTTCGGTTGCATATCGCCATAAATCAGTTTTAGAAAATATTCAGTGAATGGCAGTCGTCGTTACTCAATACAAGATCATTATACAAATATAGATTTTTGGCATTTGTGCATGCACGCTCCGCGGTGGGAGGTATGCACGCTTTGCAAAAATGTTAACTGCATAACCGTTTCTGCGAAAAGAAAGCTATTGTACACTGGGAATATTTATTTTGCCACCTGCTTTGCTTTATGTGAGAAGGAATTGACATATCTGTTTTGAATCATTCATAAATTGAGGAACTTAGATGATTCCAGAACAGAAAATACTTAATATTATATTCAACAAAACACTTCAGTGGGTATTTTCAGGAAAGAGTGGAGAAATAGTACATTTTGATACAAGTGCAGAAAGTTTGTCATTGCAACCGAGGCGGAATTCTCACGAGCCGAAGGCGAGTGTATTATGGAGCCGAGGCCTGCAGTGACAAATTTGCTCGTGTATCAAACGACGTTTTTCAATACACTTACGAAGAAATACTTTCTCTAAAAATTACAACGTATTTTTTTTTCAATTTGTACTGAAAAAAATTTTTCAAAGTTGCCATACATTTTAGTTTTCTTTTAGATGGCAGCAGGCTATCATGCAAGTTTTTTTTTTTTCACTTTAATCACAATATCTGGCGGCAGAGGCGTAGCATCTAAAGAATTCTCTTCAAATATTTAAGTCAACATTTTTTTCACAAGTAACACAAATAAATAGGTTAAATAATAGTATATAATAGACTTTTTTCCCGCGTTTAATCTTTGCAGGCTGAAGAAGAGGCAAAGGTATCAAACTTTATTTATCCTAATATTAATGTAAATAGAAATTAAAATATTTTTGAATTTAGAACGCCGATAGATATTAATTTGTTGGTAAATGTTTATTTATTATATTCTGTTCAAAAAAAAAACAAAAACAAATTATATTTTCATTAAATATTAAAACCTTACAAATATCCGCTTCTTTGCTTTAAAATAAATCACCTTGACCGTGAAAAAAACCCTTGGTGTGATAAATTAAAAAAAAAGCACGCGGGTGATATTCTTGCTATGTCGAACCTAGTAGAGCGGTAGAAGTCATAAGACGATATTCAACCCTAAAAAAATCTGATAGTAGGCCATCTACTACTAGCTCTAAGTTACACCATATAATTAGCTTCCTAACCGTAAACACACCCCAATAATTACAAATTCCTATTCAAATCTCAAAATACACAATAACATCAAAGCAGAAAGTCAGTGTCATCATCAGAACGTCAGCGTTGATGGAAGAGTGATGGAGTGGGTCACCGCCAGGGTCAGCGCCGCCATGCGTCATCGCTAACGACGACAAATGACGTGACGTGACGTGACTCCACAATATCGAAGTAGTTTTACATATGTGTAGTGGGTATGTATGTAGATATAAGTATGTAGGATTGTAAGGTTGTGTGAGAATGTTTAAGGAAACATCTTCAGTTGGTTTTATTTATTTATTTTTATTTCACAGCTAACACAAGACTGTGTTAGTGTTTTGATTTTTTTTTTTTTTTTGATAAAAGTTTTCTCTGTGATTGACAGAATAAAGTTAAGAATGTTTATTTAATTTATTTTGTTACTTTGCCAGTTTTTTTTTTTGTTTTTTGTTGTAAACCAGTAATGCAACCATTGATAGTTTCAATTGCAATTTATGATTCTGTTGGTTTGTTTATTATTTTTTTTTGACTTTTTTGATAAGGTGTTTTTTTTTTTATTTACGAGTAAATAATAAAAAAAGCTTAAAGGTTTTAACTACAATCTTTTTTATACTGTGAATGCTGGTTATCCTGTAACTACCGACTGTGTAAGAGCCAGACCACACGATGCGTTGCGGTGCCGCACCGCATATATTTCGACGAATCAGCGGGCAGACCAGTGACGCTAGCCAGCTCGTACGGCCCATCAATTCGTCGAAATATTTGCAGTTCGGCGCCGCAACCTTTACTCGCTTACCTTTGAGAAACTCTGTACACTAAAGCTTGGCTTAGTTTACCTTAATAAATGAAAGCTAGCTATATTTAGATCTCTCGGTATTTCAATACAAACTGGCAAATCCTTAGTCTTGGAAAAAAATGAAGCGATTTTAATTAATCTTGGTACGTATACGTAAAGAACCTAGACCTAATTTTTTTATTATTTACGAATATTTTTGAAAAGAGTTTAAAAAGACAGAGAAAATTATTTATCACTTTTAAAGAAAACTTAAAATGACACTCAGCGTCTCTATAAACTTATTTTTGAAAATGTGCGTAAATATCTTTTTAAATAAAGAGATGGGGATAATGGTGAATTTAAAAAGATTGACCGTCAGCCTAGAATACGTGAAGTCACAGGTTCAATTCCCGTACAGAACAAATATTTCTATGGCCTACAAATAGTTATTTCGCGTCTGGCTGTTTGTTTATGTCAGTTTATATATATTTGAAAATCAACCCATGACACCAAAAAAAAAAGATTAAAATAGAAAAATAATTCAATTCCTGTGAGTTAACAGTTCTATAAAAAATCAAGATCGAAGCTGGCAACATCATCATAAAGGCAATTGCGCGTGCGCATAATTTACGCGATAAACTGCTTTTGTTTTAGAGCGTGAAGTAGTATTACTACAGATTTGAAACAGATGGTGAAATATTTTCGGTATTTAATGTTACAATACTTTGTTAATAGTTACTAATTTTTATTGTGTAAATTACTACTTCACTCATGTTGAGAATAAACTTGGTGAGAAAAAACGTGCCAAACTTGAGTTTAACCATCATCTCCTCTGATGAAGCGATGGAGCACGCTTGCCTAGAAGTAATCTATACACTCTTGTCTTAAAGACTAGGTATTGATTTTCTGTGTTTACTGATATTTATTAGCGAAACAAAGACTCCGACAGAGAATTTGACTCCTTACTTTCGCTGCACGCTCAATAAATATGTATGAACAGTACCTATTCGTAGAACTAATATCTCAACTGCATTTATAAAGATATTAAAGTGAATAGCTTAGTTAATGTTCTACAAGTTTAATGTTTTCACTGATGACAGAGCAGCACTCATGCGCACGTTCTGAAAGAATCGAACATATTTTTTACCGAACAGAAGGAAAGTGTCAGTCATCACCACTATCCGTCACAGCATTCGTTTCCTGCTGGATGCACATTAATAACGTTTTAAAACTCTGCTGATCTC
Source organism: Leucania comma (assembly GCA_958295575.1). Taxonomy (NCBI): domain Eukaryota; kingdom Metazoa; phylum Arthropoda; class Insecta; order Lepidoptera; family Noctuidae; genus Leucania; species Leucania comma. The sequence goes on from OY282468.1 coordinate 15,522,337, forward strand.
GACTTTATTATCTATGCTCATCATTTAACGTTTTTATGACAACACTAAATATTAAAAAAAAATACGCATGCAATCTATGATTTGTGGTATGACATCCCACTCATTTTTGCGTCGCTAGACGTAAAAACGTGAAGACGTAAATATCATTTTTTATCAAGAAAGAAATCACAAGTTGTATAATAGACACAGATAGGAATGAATGTTATACAAGTTTCCCACAGAGATTTAACATGGAGACCGCGCGCCGGCTGCACGCGTCACAAAAATAGCACACAGTGGTCGAAAAATAAAATTTTCCCCAAATAGACGGAAATATACAAAAATGTGAGGCAAAGGCGAGGGGCGAGCGTGATGGCGTGCCGTAATGTGCGCCCCTAATTAAAACGTTAAAAACCGACCGCTTCTGAAAAACGTCAATTTTGAAGAGAAATGTGCCGTCCAAAAGATCCCCTTTCATACTTTTGTTCTATTTATTTTTATCATTTGAGCTTTTAAAAGAAACAAATTGCAAAGAATATATGTAGCATCACAAAGTTGGGAGGGTATTTATACCTTAGGTCACAACGAGTCGCCCTGAAATGTGCTTAGCTTGCTTTACGATGTTGGTACTGGTACATCTTTTGAAGGCAAGATACATAGTTTGTGTTCATTTGATGAAATGTTAATTAATATCACCTAATAAAAGACTATTTAAAAAATATTTGAGTGGTATCCGAGTATCCCGAGTTTAAACTACTTAATTTTATGCCTATCTACTAAAATTGCAGCAATGTTTGAGAATTTATGTATGTGGTCATGATTTTTGCAGTATCACAGGCTTTGTTCGTCAAGGTTGCAAGTGTAGATAAGAGTATTTGTGGCACTCCGTGACTAAATCTGGTCAAGAGCACCATACTCACCCTGGGTGTTGAATTAATCAATCCCCCATTTCTCCAAGTCAAGTTTACAGCAGTTGGTTGTAGCCTAATGATTAAAAATAACAATATGTTGCTTCTACTGGCATTTTAAGAAAACAGTGCCATAAACTTAGACGTCATATAGCTATCTATAGCTGATAATATTGCCTGTATACATAACCTCCAAAGATTTTGCTGTTCTGCAGTAGGTGGTTTAGGCAACAGACTGAGTTCAAGGGTCACGGTCATATCAACAATTCATCAGCGATATAAAAACTAGAAAGGTTGATACCTATTCGATAAAAATGGGTCCATTTTATTCGGCATTATTAACAGCCAATATAAATAATGGAATTTCATTCTGTCCGCGTACTCTGCAGCAAACAATAAATTTATCCATCTATTTGTACAAATCGTTAAATTGGGGTTTTAGCTAGAGTTTGAAACACGGACATGGAACGAATGGATAAATCTAGCCGTTAAATCGATATGCAGATCTGCATCGACATTCATTACCTAATTAAAATCGCAAGCCCCTTCCGCTCGCTACATTTCTCCAACGCGCTGCCAATAAATTTCATCCGCCAGTCGCCCCATAACGATAACCAGTTCCTCGGGAACTATCGTTCAATCTGGCGTCGATGCCGTATGTTGATCCGGTCGTGTACCCGCCGCTCTTCGCAGACGGCGCTGTCGATACCTATGTATTATTTAGTGGCAGCTCTAGGGCTCCGCAGCCCGCATGCACGCACCAGTGTGCGCCACGCAGCGCCACACACCGCCACAGCGCCACGCACACAGCCGCCACCGCGAATGTCTCGGGCCACGTCAGCCCACAGATAACGAGCTCACATATTCATAAAGAATAAAGAATTATCCAACAGCCTCTTCACTCTCCTCGCCCGCCGCCTCCCTTTTTGATCGTAATGCTCTCATTCACACTCTCTGGCCGATCTCGATCTATCCGTTCCCCTCTAAGGACTCGATAAGAACGGTCTTACGGCGACTCGACGGAATTGGATTATGGACTTTAATTTATTCTGAAGAAGAAATATTTCATTTATCGTCGGCACACGCTCATGAAACCCTTTAACTCCTGGCGAGGCGCGGTCGAGTCGTTTCAAAACGATCATTCTAGTCTGAGACGTAACGACCGGTTTTAATTCTTACATCCATGATACGAGAGACCATTTCATCGTCGAGTCGCATCGGACAAAAGATCATTGTAGAATTAACGGGTTTGGCAGTCCAACCCTCGAGTCAGCATCTTTATGGGCGACATATTTGATTCGAAAACTTGTTATGCTTCGTCCTAAATAAATTATAACGAGAAATTGTAATCATTAAATGGATATATTTAATGTGTGTAGATGTCGGCGCGGGTCGGCGCGGCGCGGCGCGATGGCGCGCTCGCGCGGCCGGTGCAGAGCGGTGCGCGTATCGGCCTACACGAATGCGCGCGCGCGGGAGATAGCTCGCACAAATCTTCGCGACCTTTGTAGCTGCTGCTTTTATGTGTCTCACTCACTTAACACGATATTGGAATGATTTATGGTCCACGCGGTTTTATCATATATGCAGATTTGTGTTATTTTGAGAACAACATAGTTTTATTTATCACACTTTTCCTATTCTATACTTCGCAGGTAACTAAAATTTCACAGCAGTACCAGTAGTATCGTCAAACGGTATAGCCTAACAGGAAAACTGTGCCAAAATCTACTAGATAAACCACACAGATCAGGCCATACTCCCAGTAACTTTATTTCACACCTAAATATATAAAGTGCTACTTCTCAAACTTTCCAAAAAAAATGAACGAGTTTTTTGTTAAGCTCACCTAATTCTCATAAGCATTCAACATCGGCGTCCCACGCAACCGAATGTTTACTTAGCTCTCAATATTAATTTAAGACATTAAGACAATTTATATGAATATGGAAGCAAGCAACTATTTCATTAATTAAAATGGAAATTGTTTATTGGCGTGGGCGGCAGATCCAGTTTAAATGAACGCGGTATTAAATACGATCGATTGTAGAATAATTGTTTATCTGTTTCAGAAACGTGCTTGGGTTTTAAATCAAATTAATTTATACTGTTATAAATCTGGACATACCTTGCGTAGATACTTAAGATATTTTTGATAAATAATTTCTAGCAAAGTGATACTAAAGTCAAAAGGATTAGTCGATAATTTTCTGTTACTGACTGGTCGGCCATGTTTAGATAGGGCTTCTTAGTAATTGTTAAGACCTAAAACTTGTATGTACAGGTAAATATGAACCTCCTATGCATCGTAGAGACCCTGCAAAAGGGTCGAAGTCTACTGGGCCAAGGCTCGGCTTCCGAAAAGAAGGCTCGGCTCCGGTACGATAGGCAAAGAAGGAACGGGGTTGGTTTTTTAGTCAATAAGAGTCTGACACTATCTCCCGCACTGCCCAAGGGTGGGGGGATGTCTTTGGATGATTTTAACCCACTATTAAAAAAAAACCTCCTACGCATTTTTTTCTGTGTTTTATATTAGACCTACCTACTGAGTAAGGTGTAAGGTTATTTTCCAAAACCTTGGTTTTGTTTATTTTTCTAGTCAGATTTTACTGTAAACGTGTTGTTGGATGCTGCTATTATTAATTAACATCATAAAAACCTTAAGAAAGAGTGAACAATAATACTGGTTGAGGAAGAATATTATTAGATTTCCCATAAGGCCACCAATAAAGCACCAGTGTAGATGTGCTTAGTAGCCAAACACGAACTACTGCTGTCTAGACCCGGCAATAGAACCTTTCCGAATCAGACCTCAAACATGCGAAACTCGACGCTTTCTCATCATCATCCTCATCATTAGAGACGCAAGACGTCCAATGCTGGATAAACTTCCATCAATTGTCCACAACAAATGGTGTGAGTCTCGCATCCTTCAGATTTCCAAAACCCTCACCAAGTCATCGGTCCACCTTATGGAACACCTTCCAACGCTGCGTCTTCCGTTACCGGATCCCTACTCCAGAACCTTTCAGCTCCATTGACTAGCTGTTCTGTGAGCAATGGATCCTGCCCACTGCCAAAGTTTTGCGATTTTTTGACCTAACTCGGATATCTTCACTCCTGATTTCATCACGCAGGGAAACTCTGAACATATATAGCTCTTTCCATTGCGCTTAAGGTGACTTTAAGCTTCCTGATGAGGCCCACTATCATCACTGGCAACGGACACGATAACATACCAAGCAACTTCCCCACTTTTAAGACCCACTCTTTCGGAAGCTCTACTAAGGTCATCGAGCATTGAACTGGTCCTCCATGACAAGTACATATATAATAATAATAATAAGCATTTATTTCACTCTTCACAAAGTATACAATTGAATGTGTACGTTTTAACATCAGGGACAAAAAATATTACTAATTAAGCTTAATTAATATAATACTAATAACAAAATCTAGTTCGATAATATTAGTGAACAATTGCAACACTTTGTGAGAGTCTGGAGTCCATACTAGGATACCCTGTGTGACGGATCACCAGGCTCTCACCCCAGATTCGTGTCCAAGTTGAATGAATACAATTTATACAAATATAAATGAATAAAAGAAGATTTGAAAATTGACAATAGTGAAGTGTAGTATTTAGGTATTATGTAAAGTGCTTGCAGTGTGAGGTGGTGTGAGTGTGAGTAAGCGCGTGTAGTGTGTATATATATATATATGCCTACGTCTTACGAGGGAACTATGAGCAACTGTTCAGTAGCATCGTAATCCAACTTTTGTAACCAGGCTGAAAGTATTTTTTTGCAAAGCTGTTTTGGTAGTGCATAAATTGAAATGATCTCGTTTATTTTATTATATAAATAGTTTCCGAGAAAACCAAAATGTCGACGGGCAAAGGTTGTATGAAACCGAACTGTGGAACAGACTGCATGTTTACGTCGCTTACTTTCAAACAGGGTCGGATTGTACGTAAGGAGTGAGTGCTTGCGTAGGATCGTATTTAAAACTGAAAAGCTGACGTACAGTTAACACTTCATTACGCTCGTAAAGTTCTTTGGTGGGAAATAAGAACGGCAGAAAATGAATTACTTTTAGTACGGCTCTTTGCGCTCGTTCGATTCGAAGCATAACTGTTTTGGACGCGCCACCCCAGATAGTGATACAGTAAGCTAATAGCGACTGGCACAACGCAAAATATACCTCTTTCAATATTCGTGAGTCCGCAACATAACGAAGGTTTTTAAATATGTAGATTAATTTTCTAATTCTAGTAGCAAGAGAATCTATGTGCGGATGAAAACTCAACGTGTTATCTAGTATGACCCCCAGATACTTTATAGATTCTGAACGTTGTAGTTGTGGACATGAGCAAGAAAGATTTTGGGTTAGCAAGCACGAAGATGAGTGGGCGGTAATTCTGAGGTTATCCAGAGAATAATTTGGCTTTTTGATACAAAAAGAAATGTACTTCGTCTTGTCAACATTGAGAGCAAGTTTATTGGTAGCCAGCCAAGACATAACCAGGTTTAGCCCAGTCTGTCCATAACTGTAAACTTCAGGCCAAGTGTCAGCCTCAAATAACAGCGCGGTGTCATCAGCAAAAGTTATGATCCTACCATTGGGCAGATTCAACTCACAGAGATCATTTATAAAAGTCAGAAATAAAGGGGGACCGAGAATACCACCCTGTGGCACGCCGTGAACGACAGGAAGATCAGAACTAGTCCACATATCTATTTTAACTCTCTGGAATCGGTTACTGAGATAGTCAGAGAAAAGCTTAAGTTGCTTATCCCTTACACCAAAACTCTCCAACTTACGCAACAACAGTGGGACGGAGACCGTGTCAAACGCTTTCGCGAGGTCCATGAAGATTACAATTACCTTTTTGTTAACATCAAGTTTTTCAGCAACAAACTTAGTCAAATCATGAATAGCGTCGCTAGTCGACATGCCAGATCGGAAACCGTACTGTGAAGCTGATAGCAGCGAGTTTCCTTCGAGGTACCCTACCAGGCGCATCTTCATGATCCTCTCCAGTACCTTAGACAAAGCTGGTAGAATGGAAATAGGTCTATAATTGTTGACACAGGCTCCGTCGCCACTTTTGAAGATCGGGCGAATCTCTGCTATTTTCCATGCGTCCGGAAATTTTCCAGAGTCAATGGCAAGGTTGCAGATATAAACGATTGGTGAAGTAAGGATCTGCCTATATCTCCTCAAAAAGCCGGAAGAGATGTTGTCATGGCCGACAGCGCAATCAGACCTCAGACTTAAAATTATATTATCTACCTCTTCCAAGTCGGTGGGGAGAAAAACCATTGAGTGTGGGTGTTGTTTAAGCGGGACCGTGGGACTAGTACCGACAGAACGACAGCGGTCAGCAATACTTTTTCCGATTTTCACAAAAAAGTCATTGATAAAATTAATAGAAGAGATTGGATCCAGGGAGTTGATCAGCTGTGAGGCCTGGTTTTTGGTATTTTTTGTGTTAGTAATGTCTTTTATTGTGTTCCATAATTTTTTATTATCAGTTTTAGCCGCAGTCTGAAGTTCCATTTTCTCATGCTCTCTTTTTATTTTCTTTAACAAGTCATTGCAGAAATTTCTGTATCTTTTATAGGATCTTACTGTAACTTCATTGTTAGGATTCCTTTTCGCTTTTTGGTGCAACTTGTCCCTTGTCCTCATACAGCGCAATAGTCCTGGTGTTATCCAAGGCTTGGCGATTCTCTTTCGGTTTGAGGTTTTAATAGTTTGAGTATTTGATACTATAATTCTATTAATTGTGTCAACGAAATACTGAACTGCAAGATTAACATCTGTCATCGAATATAATTTAAGAAAACTAATATCCATAATTTCAACGTCGATTTTTTCATAATTTAATTTCTTAACTATTTTAAATGTTTTGTTTTGAGGTCTGTGTAAATTCAAGCTGAGAATTATCGCATCATGATCAGTGATGGAGGTTTCAGCTACATAACAAGACGCTTGAAGTCGCGTTTTCAAAATAATGTGATCTAAACATGTTTTATTATGAGTGGGGATAGTATAAGCTGGCAACATTCCATGGGACGCTAACAGATTAAGGTAATATGCAGAATTTGAGTCTGTGTTATTCTCTGTTATGTCCACATTGAGGTCCCCTATTAAAATAAAGTTTTTTTATATTAGAAGAGGTTGTATTTAGGAAATGTTCGAGAGATGAGAAAAAGTTATTAAGATTTTTATACCCCGCAGGTCGGTAAACTGCTAGCATCGCTGTACTTTGATTAATCTTGACCAATAGACTGTTACAATCGGAAATGTTAGGTTCCTCTACGCATATACTAATGTTATTCTTACAATAGATAACAACCCCTTCATTTTGGCTTAAATTATTATTAGTTTGGTAGTAATTATAGCCGTTAAGTGGAGGAATGTGTTGTGCACAAGATAACCAGCATTCCGTTAACACAATGAAGTCCCAATCAACTTGCGATCTGTGTAATAATGTGAGCAAACCTGGTGTGTTGCGCGTTATACTTCTGATGTTTTGGTGTATAACTTTCAGTGATTGATTGGAATCGGATAAAATATTAACGCAGTTGTCAATATCACAAGTCGACGAATGTGCAACGGAAATGCGGTCGAGATCAGAGATTAAGTCCTTCGTACTATTGAATTTGAAAGTTGAGGAATAGCATAAATATATTCAGATTGATGTAATAAATTTCCACATAAAAAAAACAGTATTCAGTAAGCGGTCTACGGTTAAATACCAAAACATCAAAAAGCGTTATAAGTAAACACCATAATATAAACAAGTAAGATGTGTAAAAATTTACCATAATAAGATATAATAAGGTCGTGAATAGTTTGGCTACGCAACGGAGTACATCCGCGGTAGCGGTACAATTATAAAAATATAAACACGGTTTTAGGGTATGCGGATTTTTTTTTGACAGAAAAGTTTGCTTACTATATTGTTGAATAAGTCCGGCCCGCGTATTGTTAATGAGCTGACCTTGTAAACAAATACGCTCGAAGTGTAACGTCCTCTTTAAAATAAGATAACATACAATATTGATTTTGTATATAATTGTTATGACAGTAGTTCTGTTTTGGTGATATTTGATTGACTTAAATAATAATATTCGTGAGGTGTATGTGAGAAATTGTTTAAATGTGAAATATAAGGTACATGTTATTATAATAGTGATGTTTAGCAGATTACAAAACAAGTAATAATTAATTACGGTGGTATGTGCAAACAAGTGATAATTAAGAACGAAGGTAAGTGCCACCTCGAGTCATTTAGACTTTAACCTATGAAGATCTTCCTCGCTGTCAATTCGGATTGGACGAGACGATTCTTTTTCCTTTATATAAATCTTGCCGTATGAGTTCCAGAAGCTATGATAATTATAATCATTCTTGAAACATTTCACTAGGTAGCGAAGTTTTATATATAGATCTCTCATAGACTTTTGTAATTAAGCATCGAGGGAAATATCGCCGCCCACGATTCTAAAACAGGTTGGAGAATTAGTGATCCCATTGGTTGTTATCAGGCCAAAGATGAATGCTTATCTTAAAATGATGAACCCTTATGAAATAAGTCATATTTTACTGATGATGGGCCGGGTGGTGTTGGCACCTCCTAACTTGACGGAACAACAACTTACCACACATCAAAAACATACAGTAAAAATGCTTCACTTATAAAAACAGGATGAATGCTACCTAATCTACCGACTTCCCAAAAAAATCGTATCATTATTTTATTCCCGGTATCTGTGCTTATAATCAGGTAATTTAATTAAACAAACGGACACATTATTCCCATACAACACGTAAGTAAACGCTGTTACTCACGAGTGATTAATAAAAAGTAAAATCAACGATGTGTTGAATACACAAAAAGCAAGGCGAGATGCGTTGAAATAAAATTTTATATAGTGATCGTTAACACCGTCCCGTCCAATATGAAATGGACAGCGGCGCAGGAGTAAAAATTAAAGACAAACATAAATATCGGAGAAAAAATCTTTGATTCAAACTTGTTGTCGTCGAACATTTTGACGATTGGAAAGAAATCTGATATTTTCCATCGGCCCGTACTGTTTCATTGTTACGTTACAAACTGTATATTTATCTTTTATAAGAGTTTATGAATGGATAGTCGGACAAGCGTTGTTTACGCTAAGGGCCTTTACACTATTTTATGTACATGTTTATGTACAGGTGTAAAGTTATAGTGCATGCTGCGGGGAATAGCCGATAGCTGTTTGTTCGAGACGTGTCTATTTAGATGCCTTTTTGGCAGGGCAGTTCTGAAATATGAGACACATTTTTCTGGAACATTGACATTACTGGGAAGATTTACGACTTTACATTTGACTGAAAACATACTTTTTGCGAATTGCATCTAATTGGTGAACTAACGAATGGTTATTTAGTTACCTCTAAACTGCCCACATCCAGAGGCTAACGACACCTTAGTTTATGTACAAAATAGAGTTTTAATAAAAGTCGTAGTAAAAATCAAGGTGCTACGAAGAAGGTTGCACCAAAACTGGATTGTAAATGGAGACGAATAAATTAGGAGTTAAGTTATGAGCGGTCGGATCTAACAACATGAATGAACCGCGCCCCCCGCCCCCCGCCCGTGCCCGGGCACCGCGCGACCGCGTGTGGCCTTCCACCACTGCCACTACAGGTGTGGACTTAGCTGTCGCTGGACATAAGGAAATGATAAAGTGAAATGAATTAACAGCTAAACAAACATGTAAATATTTTTCGGCATGTATGCACCACACGTAAGCTATTAGATCTCGTAACTAGTTGAAGCTTTTTCTTTAATCAAAATTCATTGTCTTATTAGAACTTGCTCGCTGTCTTAATCTGAAAAACAAACCTCATATATCTCAAACATGAACAATAGAAACATATCTCACAATTCATTAACCGAAAAATCCCAAACCCATAATGAATCGAAAAACTCCCAAGTCTGTCCCTGGCGAGAGGTGAGATGACGCCCTATCAGCATCGGTAATCTGAACCGAAATTATTACGATTCAAAACTTGGTCAGGACCTTGCCTCGGCGTCGACACCGGCCCGAATAAACTAACCGTGGTCACCATTAAAGGGAAAAGTGTACATTTATAACTCAGACCCCGAATATTTTATTTGTTCAGTCATAATAAAAACGATGTCAATTAAGCTCAGTAGAAAATTAATGTGCGGTCTCTTTTAAAATAATTAATAAGTAACAGCCTGTGTATTAGAAAAATGTATAGAAAAGTCCCGGCAATTATTGAGATAACTACGCGTAGCCGAAGGCGACGTCACACATAAGTTAAGCGTAGTTTACATCATGCAATCTAAAAAATATAGCCGCAAATCCGATAGCATTTCTAACTAGTGTAAAATTCTTTAGTTTTCAATTCTTTGCGTAATAAAGTTTAAAAAGATCGCATTAATTAATCTTGATTAAAACACGATAGCACTTTCACAGCTTTATCTCTGGATCATAAAATTTTAAAATACATTTTATTCTATTTGTATAAAGTCGCATGTGACATGGACAAACGAGTTCTCAGATTCTGAGTGGATATTGCCTTATTCTGAGACAAAACGCTGGCCATATATTAAGCGTGTGTGTAAAAATTCCGCTCCTCTTTATGTGTCGCAATTTAATTGAGATCTTATATTAATTAGGGTGGCGATGTGATGCACGAAGTCGAATGTGCCCGCCGCACGCAGCCTGTGCACGCAATGAACTGCCTTACCTACATAAATATCGATTTTTTCGTCATTTTTAGCATTCTGCAATATAGATGCAGCAACCATTTTATTGCGCTTGCTGCGGCTTGTTAGCACGAGTTTCATCGTACGTACCTATAATGGCCTAATTATATCAATTAATCTAGGTATACCTTTATAAAAACGCTCACTTGAAGATAAGAACGGACTGCAAGAAAAAGTGTAGCAAAAGTAATAATAGTCGCAGTTTGGAATGGGTCTATCAGTTTGAGTGATATTTGTCTTCGTAGGTACTAGGCACTACCTGTGTTTAATGTGTACTTATCATGTCAATTTACATCCTTTTGGCAGTTCGTCAGATAGGTATCATTACTCAGGTAGACACAGCTAATTGCATATTTACAATTTATTTATTTAACAACAACTCACTTATGTACACACTCATATACAATAAAACAAGAAGACGGAAAGCAAAAATATATGTAGGTACAGGTGATGCTTTTTTTATAGAAATCTCTTCCAACACCTGCAAAAAGAGAGTTCGAAAAAAAAGAGAATTTTAGGAAATGACATACGAGTACCAAAAATTGGCATTAACCTCGCAAAACGTTTCTTCTTTCCCCAAGTTAACATATTGAATTTAACTATGCACTTGACGTTTTATCTTCGCAGCCATAAAAACAAATATTGATTTGGGGCCGTCCTCAGCATGCAATAACGACATTTCCTCGGCCATACTTCTCGCAAATCCTCCGGTTTCGCGTGATTTACTGACAAATAAACAAACGCGACCAGTTTCGCATTTATAATTGTATTATAGGGATGAGGAGTGATCGCGCAGCGGGTTCGCGTGCCTGATGACGTGATACCGCCGTCACGCGTGTTTACACCAGGCTTATAACAAGTTGTAAGGAGCCAAACTAACAAGCCAGCGCTATATCTTGCCCTATATACCATTAGCGATCGAAACATGCGAGAATTTTCATGTAGCACACGCTTATTATAACGTCAGCTCGCACTATGAATAGAGCTTGGACTGTTGAATTTAAGTTATAAGTTATGGGCGATTTTTATCAATGACGTTGAAGAAAATCAGCACACTAAGCCGTATATATCAACATTGCTGTTTTTAGGTTAATTAGTGAGATTCGCACTATGAATAGTTTGCACCAGCGGCCAAACGGGCAAATAAAAATACCACGAGAGAATGAAGTGTTTTTAGAATCAGTCTCAAAAAATAACCTAAGTAGTTGCTGTAATACCCCGAATGAATAGATGAAGCATAAGGATTTTACTTTAGAAGTTTATGGCGAAGTGACAAGTTATTTGAATGCGTTTGACTATCGTGAGAAACAAGGATCTATTGTAATTTTAAAGACTGCGTTATAGTACGTATCACTTTACCGAAAATACGAAGACACTAAGATAAACCAACGATGCCGCTATGACAGTGCTATGATGACGCAATGGTATTGCTACGACTGTGCTATGAAGACGCAATGGTATTGCTACGAATGTGTTATGAAGACGCAATGGTGTTGCTACAAATGTGCTATGAAGACGCAATGGTATTGCTACGACTGTGCTATGAAGACGCAATGGTATTGCTACAACTGTGCTATGAAGACGCAATGGTATTGCTACGACTGTGCTATGAAGACGATACGACGGCGCTACGATAATGCTACGATAAAACTACGTCGACGTGACACTATACGCTATGATGACATTATGTCTAAGTATGTCAAAGAAAACCACAATATTACTACAATATTACTTATTATATTTTAATTTTTCGAGAACGCCTGGAAAAGCTATTGGTCTGTGATCTGTCTAATGGAACGAAGTATTCTTGGGGTCAAAAGGACAGATCGCATAAGGAACACTATACCTACTTCATTCCAAAAAACAAATCTTAAAACGTAGGTAATCAGCCGCCAAACTAAAATGGAACTGGGTGGGTCACATCTGCCGCGTGTCACAACAAAATTGGGCGAAGGCAATCACTGATTGGATTCCGAACAGCAGGAACCGGCGACGCGGCAGGCTCAGAAGGACATGGCGTGACAATTTGGACTCCTACCTTAAGGATTGTCCAGAAGTGGCTAAGGACAGAAAAGAGTGGAATAACAGAAGGGAGGCCTTTGCCCTGCAGTGGGACACAACGGGCTCATAATAAATAATACTAATAATAAATCTTTCAGACAGACTACTTTTTCTCGACAGACTGCATGTAGCGGAGATAAGAATGTTGAGATGGATGTGTGGTGTGACGAGAATGGATAAAGTGAGAAATGAGTATATTAGAGGAAGTTTGAAAGTGGCGCCAGTGACTGAAAAGTTGAAAGGTCATGTGAAGAGGAGGGATGAAACACATGTTACTAAAAGAGTTCTGAGTTTACAAGTAGATGGATGGAGAGGAAGAGGGAGGCCGAAGAAGAGATGGATGGATTGTGTGAGGAGTGATATGAAACAAAAGGAAGTTAGTGATAGTGTGACGGCTGACAGGATAGAGTGGAAGGAAAAAACGTGTTGCGCCGACCCCAAGTAATATTGGACAAGGGCAGGAAGAAGAAGAAGAAGAAATCTTTCAGACATTAATATTAAGGCCCGCTAATATGGTAAAGTAAGTTTGTAACTAACTTTGAAACTAACTATGAAACTTTTGAAAGTTTCAAAGTTTTCTAATGGCCACCACAACAACTGAACGGATTTTGATGAAACTTGATACATGGGTAAAACATGACCTGGATTGTGATAAAGAATACTATCATTTTACTGGGAGTAGGTACTTCCGAGCCCTCAGGTGAAACAATTTTCACACAGACAAAGCCGCAGATATAATCTTATATCTAAATAATAGGTAAAGTAATCTAGTAGGTTCGTTCCCTTGAGAGAAAATACTTTGCGCGCAGGGGAAGACGAAGGCAGAAGTTAGTATCTAAATAAGTAATTTGTAATTTTTATTGTGCACTAGTTTCTACTACTATTTGTCGATTATCCTAAGAAAACACACTACCAGAGTAAAAAGATTTCTATTTCCTATTTCTAGACGTGGTCTGCCGTTTGAGCGTACCTAGAGGCATAACGTTCACACACACATACATACAAACAAACTATTTCCGGTACTAGATGCGCTCTTTTGCTGGGATTCACCATATAAGTAACCGCTCCTGCTCTGGGCGGAGTGACAGGAAGAATCAGACTTTTCCTGACTAAAACCTACCTATGTTCCTTCAATGTCCTTTCATGTAAACGCCACGGTAGCTCTTCCAAATCCCGAGCGAGCGTTTGAATCAATAAATATTCGACAGAGACCTGCATCGAATAGAATCGAGCACCACTAACAGAAAAGTAGTATAACGCATAATTATAAGATTTTTATAAACAATCAAAAGTTTAAAAGTCTCCTAACTAGACCTTAATCTAAGTATAAAAAATGAAATCTCTCCTTGATCTTCCAGCTTGTTCTTACAAAACTATTGATTAATCCGACTTCAAAAGATTAAACGTCTATTGTACATTTGTATAATTAATTAAACCGTCCCAAATATAGAGTGAAGGTTGTATTGTGTGTTTTGTTTGAGGCTCACAAGAAAGCTTTACAAAAAAATATGTCGCCATTGTCAACCGCACTAATGCTTCATAATTGTCGAGATATTTCCTTTTCATTGAAGTCGAGCCCTCTTTACCAATAATTTCTCTTGTCATATTACCAACAAGTACCTGCTTACAAACAAACGCTTTACACACAGCACGACTATTGTATTTGTGTTCTAAAGCTAAAAACTTTTTACTGTATTTTATGTGCTTTCTAAAATTTGGATCGGCACGTCCCTAGAGTCATATAATACAATTTTTAATAGTTTACGATTGCGTAAATGTATAGATGTTTTTTTTTATTGAACGCAAATCCAATCAATCTTGCAGATATATCGAAACAAATTAAACTCAATATCTGGCTTAAATCTGGATTAAAACTTGTAAATTAAGTGAGAAAGCAATTTCACGTAGTGTGTACCGACTCATTGGTGACATAAAACATGGAAAGGAACCACAAACAAAAGACGGAATGATGTCCCTTAAATAATATAATATTACGTGTCACGAAACCAAAGCTTTATGAAATCGGATATTTTTGTCATATCTTGTTTTATTGCGTCTCAATAGAGAATTACTGCCATCGGGACTCACCGGAGCTATTCAATTTGGTAAATGTACGAGGGTGGAAACGTCTTAGCTCCAGGGATAAACAAAAAAATGAAAATCCATAATTTTATTACTGTTATGGTCAATTTTATTGCGCTATCAACTTTTATGTTTGCCACGTTAATGCTAATGATATCCAAATATGTAAGCAAATTATCATCATAACATAAAAGGCGATGTGTTTTTACACTAAAAACGTTAAACAGATATCTATTTAACTTATTAAATAATAGGTACCGGCTTCCAATACAACAAAGCTCACGACAATAATTCCGGCATTCGGTGGAACATGAACATATTAATCCAATCGTGTAATACAAAATCACTGTGCGTAACAATTTCAAATTTTGCACAAATCTAGTCGTATTTAAAGTATTGTGTTACTTGATGTATTAAATAGCCGGTTGACAATGTCGTGCGGATATTATCCCACAAAAAATGTCCTCAAATGTCCCGAGGATTTTCCGCTTCACGCAGTGGTGCACTCTCCGCGGCCCGCAGTCGGCAGTTGACAAAATATTGCATTGTTCCTATTATCTACGCAGTATTTATTTAAAAACGTTATTTAAATGGATGATTTTAAGCTCATACAGTTGATGGAGCTATTGTACTCCTCTTCATATAGTTACACTGTGTTACGACTATACCGAATGCCTTTTGATGAGGGATATAGGTACCTAGCGCACAAACACCGACTGTATGTCCAAGTTATTAGCGTTACATATTTATTAGTAAGGGTTTGTACCGAAAGGTTCTAATGGCGTGTAGCTAAATAATAGTGGACGATATGTAGAGGCTCGTGAAACCAATTTATTACCTTTATTACTTCGTTCACTTTGTTACAGTCATTCAGCTATCACCCATATCGCTGACCATAAATTCAAATTCACTCAGTGACTTCCAATAAAGGTAATGAAGGGAATCATCGGCCAAACCAATAAAATAATAGAAATAAATTTGATATGACCGACATATGGTGGCTTTAATGCGCGACGAACCCTGTTATTGGTGTCAAACATGCGACAAATAGCTCAGACCCAGAACTCCATTTCATTTTATCCAACCGTTGATTATACAGTATTGGTCCGTTGGACGACAATGAAAACAATCTACAACGAGCAATATGTTCACACCCCTTTCTGTTTTTGATTCAGCACGATGACCAAAAAGTAAATTCCAGTTTATTATTATTCCATTACCCGTCACCCCATTTTAAAAAATATGTCAGCAGATGACGAGTGAGGAAGATGGGGGATCCGAGTAATCTGCGAGCGGGGAGCGCCGCATACTCAATGTGTTTATATAAAATAATTTTCATGTTCGACAAGTCGCATCACAATGCCGTATATTTTTTGCTCTGCCGATAAATTGGCAGGATTATCATTTAATGGAGGGCTCATGTTTGCTTGTCCCGATTTCCTATGACTGACATGATTTTATTAACACCATATCGATGTTCGAATGTGGCTTGGAAAATTTCGCAGTGACAGGAGCGTGGCGTAAATTATTTACACGGTTTCATTTCAAAAGGTAATGTGCCAATTTAAGTTGCGAATAGGCGAGTTCAGATATTAGTTCAATTTAGGAGTTAGATAGACAGAGTGATAAATCATTCACAATATATGGAGGCTTTCTATCGCTGACACATGAGTAAAATTTAAATGACAATCAAATATTTATATTTGTTTGAAACTTGTTTCTGCGTACTAATGTGGAGAGCCTTTGTTATATTGAATTGCGTGAGCGAGAGGGTCTCTCTCAATAATTAAGCTAAGCATCTGATTAACAACGCAAACTCAGAGTTTCGAGAATGAAGCAGAATTCATCTTGATTGTTAAGACATGAACAAAACACCTTTAAATATCTTATAATTTTAAACCTTACATTACTTTACAACTTGATATTATGCGAGGTAAAGAATGAAATCAAGAAAAAAAAAAGTTATTTTTACTATTTTGTCATCCAAAAAAATTGTTAGAAATAATAGTTGTCAATATCAATGAAAACATTCACATTGTCGTGTGACCCAATTTTAACGTATTTATGGTAACGGGACTTAATCTCTTTTATATTATCGCAAATAATCTCGTACAAATCCCTTATTAGCGAGGCAGAAATATTTTTTCTTGTGACATAAAAATGTGTTTTTATTGTGTGATACGCGTTCTGCATCGGAACTATGAGATGTTATCTAGCGTAGTGGAGTCCCGGCAGTCGCCCCGCGTGTTTACACTAAATATTGAGCGACACAATGAAATTACATGACATCTGTACTACAAATAACGGGAATATCTTTATTCATACCGCGGCGGGCAAACAGGCTCCCCTCGCGTTTGCATTGTCACCGCGCGAACGTCTGCTGACTGTCGCCGGTCGCGTCCTTGATACTCTAATAAACTATGTTCACACAACCTAACGGGATTGCAAATCTCAATTTTTTATCTCATTTTATAGTACCTAATATACTTATAATATTCCACAGCTATCACACAACGTCGTCTAGTCCCAAGCTAAGCAGAGCTTGTGTTATGGGTACTAGACAACTGATAAACATACTTACATATTTCTAAATACATACATATTATAGATAAATTACACCCAGACACAGAACAAATGATCGTGCTCATCACACAAACATTTGTCCTGGGTGGGAATCGAACCCACGACCTCCGGCTTAGCAGTCAGGGCCACTAACTACTAGACTAACAGGCCAGTCAATAAACATAGTAATTCCTTTAAATCATGATTATTATATCTGCGGTCTCGTTCGAGTCCATTGTTCCTATGAATATTTAGATTTTTCAAATAGCATTGGTATTGACTTATAGATACTTGGTAGCTATATATAGATATGTACATATTTTATTTCCTGCAAACCACACACAGTTTTCCCAAACAAACCGCATGCTACAGTGCTGTTTGTACGAACTAAGAAAACAGTGATATTGCTCGTAAGAAGGCTAAGGAAGCGATTTACAATAAATAACTTTAATATTAGAGTTACTCCCCCATATTGATACCGATAGTAAGACGAACCCCACGCGCCTCCGGCAGTCGCAGACGTCGCAAACATTTTTAGATTTCTTAGAAAAATGTCGAAACAAAAAAATATTAAGTAGTTATCATGTCTTTAATATTCGACATCTTCAGTAATCCTGATAAAAAAACGTAGTAGAAGTATTTGTTTTCCTAGATTAAAGTTAGCAACAGAATCATCAATAAACAAATAAAAACCAAAACAAATTGTTCTAATAGTGCACTTCAAGATGTTAAATAGCAAACAAAAAAGCGTTCAGAAAGCAATCACGGAAGTAAAGCTACAGGTAATAAAAACTCGCAGAGTCGATGGAGACCAACGGTTCGTGAGCCCTGATTTAACGTAAAAACGGTAAAATAGTCGTAACGTAGCGAAGGAGTCACTATTAGTTTTCTTTATAACTTTTATTGACAATACACACTAATATCTATTTGCAGTTATTCATACATGACATGAAATGTTGCGATTTCCTGATTTGAATACTTTATGTGGAAGTCTTGTCGTAGACATTTTTATTTCCGTCGTAATAAAGTAATATGACAAATACAGGCTTAGCATAATAATTTGTTATAAAATATTTGACATGAACTGTCTAATAAAATGTTGATTGAATGGCATGAAACTGTCAAACATATTTTTTTTAAGATACGCCTTTGCCCATCCCCATGGGGCAAACAGGTGGAATATCTTGAGTGGTTTAAATGCCAAACCAGAAATAATTAAGCGTCGGTTTGCTGAAAAATTGTGTTTGAAGTAATATTTTTTTATGTTTACTTATTTGGTTTTTACAGTGACAAAAAAAACGCTCTAAATTTAGAACGATAAAATGACGGCGCTAATTTCTCAATCTCAGCTTTGATCTTGTTAAAGTTCATAGGTGATTGATTGATTATTTCGTCAGTCGATATAACGTCAAACTGGGATCGAACAAAACCCCATTCTCATGTAATATCATAAAAACCCAAATCCCGTGATGACACAAACCCATAAAGGTTAACTCGATGTAACTTTTTATTTTGCCTAATGTATCCTTTACGACAGGAAATACTAAATACTTATCTAGAATATTATTGCCTCTAATATATTAGCGATATACCAATAAGATACCAGGTGAATCGATGTCCAACAAAATTGAATTATCGAATGAAATAACAAAGAATTATGAGTATAATATAAAAACCGCCTTTAACGGAATGTCGGTATTGAGCACAATTAAGATATAAATCATCGAGAGAGCGTCATTGTGTGTCGAGGACGTTATGACTGCACGGGTTCGATTCCGGGTCGAATCACTCATTGCCCAGCGGCCATTAGAAATGGTCACCAATTTATCATTAAAGCAATTTTTGCAATAATTGTTTGCTTTTGTCCGAAGCGACATCGGCACAGAATATGCTCTACTTAAATATGACAGTTTCATACGATTTGTGTGCGTGTGTTTCTGTAATTTGCAATTCACATTGTTGATTTTAATTTATGTCATTATGATTCGAGTCTGTTTACGAAACCGCGTCGCTAATATTGATTCACATTTGAATTTAAATGCGAATGTAGTCGTAAGCTGCATGTAATTTAACATAACTGAGTACCTATAAGTGTTATAAATGTCAAACATTTAAATAGCATTCAAAATGACAATAGCATGCTGTTCATATTAATGTAATTAAATAATATAAATAAATGCAGTAAGGTTGAAATGGAATTACCCATGTACAATTATAGATACGAACCAAAGTAGTAGCATAAATATTTACTACCTACTAATTTGACTGTAGTCTATATACATTAAAACATTTATAAGCCGTTGTCGTGAAAGGTCACAAAAATCAAAAAGCAAAAATGTACAATAAAGTTCAAAAACGCAAAGTAGAGCCACTTTTCGAGCGTGTACGCACCGGTCATCGGTCCACCCACGCTCACAAAAGACGCGTGGGTGCAAAGATTATTCTCATTCAATTGAACCGCATTGTGCGCCGGCGCATGCCACTTCCAGCCACCTCTTAATTACCGCGCAGCTGCTGACCCGCGTCCATCTGGATCATCACCACCTACACCACTGACAGGCTACAGGCTGATCGGTTAGTGATGATTTAAAACTATTTGCAAAAATTTGGGAGCTTATTTCTTGATTTACAAAATATGCAAGTATGTAAAATGATGATGCGTGGTTGCCCCATGGTCACCCATGTTACACGTGTAAGTACCTAAACCCGAGACAAGAAATAATGAAGAAGAAACACGCAATACTTACGACATTTTTAATAAAAAAGGTTACCATTCAATTTATTTTTACGAAGAATTTTTTTTTAGGTAGGTACCTGAAAAAATACATAATGGCTGGTCAGTTGACCCAAACGTACAGACATAGGAATGAAAACATTTAAATGGTAGATCAGGCATAAAACAAGTTGACTTGTTCGCAACCTGTCTGTACAATAGGGCTGAGGGAGTAAGGCTATGTTATGTTCTGCATATAAACGAAATAAATAACACTCCAATTATAACTTTTATTTATGTTGAATTCAAAGTTTAACAAAAACAATGACATCAAAATTCTAGACATTAAAAAAGAATTTAAGCATTATAAAACTGGGCAATTGCAAGTCGGTCTCGCACACTAAGTTCCGTATAAACTAACTTATTTAAATAGTTCAATTCCCGAATCGATTCTCGAAGATAACCGAATCGAAAAAAAAGTTTATTTTTGTGACGTAACTACAAATTTACAGTTTTCAAATTTATTCCTATAGGTACTTGTGCTATGAGACCTAGCATTATGACAAATTTTATGGTTTTGATTCCCTTGAGAATGTCAAAATGTACGTTTTTTGCAACATACTCGTAAACGCCCGTATCTTTTTTTGCCGTTAACTTAGAAGTTTGATTTTTTTAACAGCTTCAAAGGACCGCAGATCTGAAACCTAATTTTTTAATTTTAATTTCAACTCGATACCTTCACGCGTTCCAGAGATAAAGGGTCTCTTGACAGACAGACAGACAGACGAACAACAAAGTGATCCTATCTACAAACACACCCTAAAAACAAATTTAAATTCAAGAATCATCATTGTAAAATTAGAAACACAATCTAAATTAGACAATGAAACATTGAAGAGCCTATTTAATATCATGGACAATTCAAAATCGACCTGTTTTGTCGCTATCCTAATAGTAGTAATAGTAGTAGTGTATTTCCTAAAAGAGAAAATTGGTTGCACGAAGTAAATTCAACATGTTTCAAAAGGCAACACCCTGTGCACTTGAATGAACACGCCATATTTAGTTGATCTGTGTAATATAAGGTGAGAGTGTCCAGTGACAATAGCGCGACAGTTTTGAGTGGCCAGACGTCCGGCAAATCTCATTTGTGGATTTATCATTAACCGTATTTCATCCACCCTTCCCTCCATAGCCTATTAAGGGTTATAAATTTTATATCCATCCGACATGTCCAAAGCTTTCCGTTGTTTATTTATCGTAATTTTATTTGTACACATTTATATTAGATAGAGACCAAGGAATTACGAATACTTCCATTAGACATTATAAATTCCATAAGTACCTACGACTTTACTCGCTACACGAACAAAGCAATCTCGTATTGAAGTCGTAAAAGTGGAAAAATATTGGCTATATCAGTACCGCATTCGTCAGAACAATGAGGCGAGCCCTAATCGCGCGCCTTATCGCCACTAGCTTTTGTCTTAATTCGATGAAGGGTAATTTATGGCAGACCACACTTGCCATAAATAATAGTATTTTAGTGTGAGTCTGCTGCCCTTAGAGTGCTGTTCTGTCAAAATTCACATAAATAATGACGACCCGACTAGACAGATCTTATCTCGGAATAGCGACAAGTCTACGACGCGGTTATAAACAAAAGACGCACTCTAATGACTGAATGAGCCATCGTAAACCCTTAATATTTACGCACGAATCTTTCAGTTCAACCTTTTGAGAGGTTTTATAACTCGGCGGGGAGATCTCCCCGTGCTCCGGGCAGGCGCCTACGCCAGTCTCGCTATATCTGATTTATTCATACCACCCGAAACACATGATCGGTTTTTCGGATATCCCAGTTATTCTTTTTTACTGCTGAGCTTTTAGTTAGGTCAGGTATATCTAACTATTGTCATGTTGAAGAATTTATTTGAAATTATTTGGACATCTTAGATTGGTTTTTCATATAAGTTAGTGTGAATGACTCACATTGAACAATACTTTCTCATTAGTCTCGCGAATGTTCGTTCTAATAGCAAATCTTTCCACTATTTGCAATGACATAAAAGTGCAGATATCGGGTTGCAATTAAAACTATTGGACGACGCTCGTTAACTGCACGAGCGCGTGGGTGGACAAACACGGCAGATGTGCGACCCTCGCTGACCTCTGCACTCACCCCAATACTTGTAATTAGCCACCTAATGTCATCACCCAGTTTCGATACTTCTACGCTTCTTTATAGAACGCTGAAACCCCTGAAATTCCTAAAAAACTTAGTAATTCAAACGAAACTATGGATCCAACCATTTGGGAGGTCTATTTTAGGATTTAAACCCAAGTGACGCAACCTCGGATAGGTGAGCGATAACGATTCAATATTTATTGTCAGCCGACGTCCGTCATTAAGATAGTGTCAAAACTGACTGGCTCGCACACAGGCATTACCGGAGCCGGAGCACTCATAATTATTACTAATGCCTTAAATATGTCAAAACAGGAATCCAGGTAAAAAGGCGTAATTTACGCGCGTCCGATAGAGATTTGGCAGTTGGCGCCGACGACGCACGCGCAGCCGGGCTGCTTCGCGAAGAGGCGCCCACTTTTTGTTAACCATTGTCTTTTAATATAAATTTTAAATAGGAAATGTCCCTTTTTATGGAGATCTAGTTTACGGCTCTGACAATGAAGGCATAAATCTAACGAGTGCGTCACTCTGCTCGGCGATGATCGATCGATAAACATTATTTATGTACTTCCGTTGGGTAACACACACTGGAGTCGTGGACGTGAACAAATTCGTAGAAATACACCTCGAATTTGTGAGTAGTCTTGTTGTAGGAAAACAACTGCACCCTCCGATTTAATTTTCTACTTTATTTATTAGCACAACAATCGTTTTCTACTTAGTCGTTGATTCAGATTCTAAGGAAAATAATTAAATGATAATTCACAAATAGAATCACACTAACAGCTTTAGCTTTTTACTTATAGGCAACTTTGTTTGGAAAATAAGAGGTTTCGGTCCGGGTCCATTTGCAACCTTAATACTTTCGTATCAAGATCCAGACTTGAAGTGATGTGTCTAAGGAATAAAAGGTGCAAAGCGGCAAGTAAATACAAAGAATGCCTCTATATGATCGGTATAATTAAGCCAAATGTTAATAAAGAGAACAATGCCGCTCATCCATACGCACCGACCTGGGCTCCAATCAACATGCCTTCAGAAGAGGGGCTGATTAACGACAATAACTCAGCGACAACACCAACTTGACGTTTATTTTTATTTTAGGCCCTTTCCAGTCGATCTCTAATGAATACGGTTTATCTTCAAGTTTATATAAAAAATAAATCGCTTTTAACTGAAGAATCACGCCTTAAAAAAGAAACGCTTATTAAAATTTATTTCTTTCTCTCCTCGCGGCACTGTCGTGTACTTCGCTTCGAATAAAATTAAAAAGTCAAGAATTCTTATTTATTTTAATACAATAAACCGCAATCGCTGAATAAAGATAAATAAAAAGCAATAAAAAATAAAATCGCATTAGCAATAAACAAAATACTTCAGCGGATGTGGGCAGAGCGCAGAGCACGCACTCGGAGATGCGTAGAGAGGATGCTGCGCGGTCACAGCGTCTTAACTAGATGATAGCGAAAGTGCATGGCCAAATAAATGTGCCAAATATGTACGAAATACATGTCAACATGTTCTACGTTCAAAAACAAACTTATGTAAAAAATTTGCCAAAAGATTTTTGGAGATAGTAAAACTAAATAACTAAGCATGATGCATCTAGAAACTTCGGTTCTATATTTGAAATTCAATTATTTTCCCAACTTAGTCGCATGATCAAATATTTGAAGACGCAAAGGAAGCTCCACGGCACACTGTTAACCGATTGTCACGAGTGCTACCCTCGTCGGCGCTTTCTTAATTGTGCCGAAATATTTATTTGATTGCGAACTTTGCAGCACAAGCGTGCAACCGAAATGGTCATCGGCATCCTGACCGCCGCCACAATAGCACCGCCACCTCACCTCACCACATTAAGACTATGTTACCAATTCAAATCTATTTTTGCCAAGTTTACCAGACCAGAGCCGAAGCTTCATTTGAAACCATAAGTTTGAAAACGTGTACTATGATGTCGAGCTCTGCCATTATTTATATCTCTTCCGAATATGTATGGATTTAAAATCATTGAATAATGAAGCAATTTGTTCACAGGAATTGGAATTATTTGTTTGTTCGTACAAAATTGTTGTTTGATTTAACTTTCATTTATTTCGCACATTGGGTTTTAGTGGAGTCAAAATTGTTTTCCGGTGTCTACTTTACATGCAAAATCACGTTGATGCAAAATAAGGTAAGATACAACTGTCAGTCAAAAAACACAGTTCCAAAGTTGAACGTGCGTGATAGAATTGAATAATGTCGGAACACAATCAATTTAGGACAATCACTGAGCGATCACGTTCAGTGCTCAAGACATTCCTTCAAGTCAGAGCGGGCAACGCGCGACTCCTGTCCGTCAGCAAATTGCAGTATCGTAGATCTAAATGGGCCACCGAGTCGATGCTGGATACATTCGCGACGGAGCAGCCACGCATCGTGCACTGATCATGCGCCGTGAACAAGAGATGAAATAAAGTATGAAACTGGTCGCGCGTTCCGAACGCAACACAACCGTATGGTCCCAGAGCAACAATCGAGATCTGCAGCGCGATAACGATGTCAACTAGTGCAGGCTGTCCTCGCCGTTCCCATGATTTGCGATGCCGTTCTAATCGTAATAATTACGGCCTATCCATCAAACGGACGTATGATAAACATGCGTCTCGGGAATCTGACCAAGAAATGGTAATAGTTATCAATCTCCGCTTGCCGACTGTGTTCACAGTTTGAGAAATAGCAGAGATCATTTTTTGCGCGAGTGACGTGTTTATGAACGCTCCGTTATAAATTCTCTTTGATCTCATCTACCGTGTCACATTGCTGTCTCGCCGTAGTTTTCCTCGTACATTGGAACCGCAGATGGCGCTCGTGTACATATTTTTATTGCTCTAATTTCTCTGCGTAGCTTTGGGATCGGATATAACATTCGTCAACGGTCCTAACA
Organism: Leucania comma; assembly: GCA_958295575.1. Taxonomy (NCBI): domain Eukaryota; kingdom Metazoa; phylum Arthropoda; class Insecta; order Lepidoptera; family Noctuidae; genus Leucania; species Leucania comma. Next base: position 15,547,564 of record OY282468.1, read on the forward strand.
AAGCTGACTAATTATCGTGGCGCGGCATGTCGTAAAACAGTGCATATTGACGGAATATAGAGAGGCCGGCACACAGTGCTTAATGACATTAATCACATTGATTTATTGTGGTTCCGAGTTATTACAGGCCGGCCGGCGCGCGCTGTGTGCGTGATGCGTTAGTCCCGACGCGGCGCTGTCTGTGTGCGCCGCTTCTTGTGTACATGTAATACGCAATGCATACAGGGTGATCCAGTACACCTGTGCTCTTGCTGCCTCGTATCTTTCTAGTTTCCGAAATAAATCTATGCCTGCCATGTGAAGCCGAGTAGAAATAAATCATTTTCTTAACAGTTATTACTCGTAAATCCTTTGCTAAACTGCAATTTAGATGAATAAATGTCAATCTATAGTCTGCATTATGGTTCTACTCATAAAAACACAGAAACTTAGCGTTACGCTGAAAAGGGAAAACTATTTTCCGAGCGCCCGAAAGGAGCACCCTGGCTAGTGTAGGCGCTAGTTCACGGACGGCGCCGCGGCTGTGTGCGTGTATGGCATTAGGCAACAATTTACGCTGTTTGCGGCGTGTTAATATTGATTGGCTCGCTTTATTTCGACTCGCGCGAATCTATCCACGAAACTACGTCAATGTATGTGTAAGTAGATCATACACTTCTTCGTAATGCTCTAAATATACTTTATAATCGCAAGTTTTCTTACGTTTGTTGTGACTTTTCGACCTCGATATTCGACATACAATTCGTGAGTATTTCAACTGCTCATTTTTTTTTCATTACTTGTAAGTAGGTTAATATATTAGATTACCTACATGTTTTCTATCGATCAGTGTGAGTGCAGGTGTAAAAATATGCGGGTGTTTAGTAATCTGCCTGTACGCGGATGCACTTGTTATGTTTGATATGTGACGTAGTTTCTATTCACTGGAATATAAAGTTGATGTCTATAAATAAGTGTAAATATGGTCATAAAGCAGTGGTATTTAGAGCAAAGGAGCAATAAAATTGGCAGTGATCTGAGCCCGGCGCTAGTGTCCATCGGCCGTCGCTCAAGTATTTAGTACAATAAGGAACGTGTGGACAGGGACTCGCACGTCCCAGCCGGCCGAGCGCCTCGCCGCATATCAATCACGACATTATAATTTCATAATGCACGTTTGTCAACGTAAATAATACGCAAAATTTATGTTACGAGGTTCTCACCGTTCTACAGAGCCGCAGCGAATACTTAATAAGACATCATTAAGTTAAGTATAGAAAACATTGTGAGTGTACTACTCATATTCATTTGACGACGTGCCTATAAATTCAATTAAGTCGTACGTATGTAGATAGGTACGTAGTTATACGGAGGGCGCACGATGTAAACCGTGTTATGAACGCGAATATAAATTCATTTGGTTATTTGCATAAATTGCTATTTAAATTGTTTTATAGTTTGTTTGTTTCGTACATGAGTTATGAAAGTCACACATCGGAGTAAACGTGGGCTAATATATATACAAACTTTGGACAAAGTTGTACTTACTTAATTGTCTTACAATACGAATAAAGTTACCTACAAGTTCACAAAAATAAAATAAGGTTATTTAATTGACAACTTTTATGAACTCGTTTATGATAAGACCGCGTAGGAAAAGGCGTAAGTGCCTACCAGATAGGCGACATACGACAGTACGACCATTCTTATCACGCAGAACAATTTCCTGAAAATGTACTTTACAAGTTGTTGGTAGGTATAACATCTTTTCAATTACAATAGAGCAATCTGTGCCTACAACTTGATACAGCAGCTGCTGCTACCTATATCGATTCTTCCTATTTAGATATTTGTATCAAAAATTATGTTGATCCGTAATCACAAATAAAAAGAATTTTTCAAATTCTTTCATTAACAGAGTAAGTTAAAAAACTTTCAAATCTTATGGAAGGGGAAACTGCCAGAATAAGGATGCACACTGAAATGTGACGTCACCGCTATAAAAAAAAATTACGCGTGTACAAAAAAGGTAGCGAGATATTTTCACTACGCCCCCACTCTACCTGCTTCTTCTTTTTCCTGCCCTTATCCCATATTACGTGGGGTTGGAGCAACAAGATTTTTTCTTCCACTCTGTCCTTTCACCCGTCACACTATCACTCAACAATCCATCCATCTCTTCTTTGGTTTCCCTCTTCCTCTCCATCGCATCTATCTACGCCCCCCCTCTACCTCATACCAATATTTGAAATGCAAATCGTTCCTTCATTTAATAATTAGATTTCCTTTTTTAGCAGTTATTTAGTACAAAATATTATACAAAAATAGACAAATTTTAATACCTTTTAGGTACCTGTTATGAATATCTCATTGTTTTAATCGTAGGTACAATACCACAGGCTTTTATGCGCCTGCCCAAGTTTGTAGTAATCTCTTGATAAAATCTATCTTGAGATGTTTTGAGTAGAACTGGTTTGTTTGGTAGTAAACGACGAACACCACCTATCTTTATGTTTGTGTTACAATTTGTTAACAGTGTTTGTTATTGCTTGCATACATATAGGTAGGTACCTACATAATGTATTAATGTAAATGAAGCTATAAAAAATGCCCTTTTCAAACTACCAACAGTTTAATTTGCAATGCAACATATAACTGAAATAATGCACTCATTAATACACACATTATGTAGTTTTTTTTTTAATTAGATATCCTAATTGTGTGCAAATAATAATACAAAATAATTAAACAGTAGAGCCATATTTTACCAATAACTAGGCATGCAAAGGTAAAGTTTACCCCTAAATAACTTTAAAAGTGTAAACCATTTTTTACTTAATATGTATATATATAAGGTATATATTTATTTTTTATTTTATTCGCATTATTTGTAATTTTAAAATATTACACTGGAACCTATCCTCTATTGTAATCTCTCTCTATCACTCAATGGTTTGCTGGAAGAAAACTTAACTTTGAGTTAAGCTCGCTTATATACACGACCTTTGTTATCCACTTATTTTATAAGTCGTTTTGGTGTATAGTAAAAAAAGAAAAATAAAACCAATCAAAAAGTTAGGAGGCAAGAATTTATAATTTCCAACTGAAACCGCCATGTCCCAAAACCAGAAATTCGTAGACATGTGACATCCACCAACCGGCACCGGGAGCGTGGTGGACTACGACCCATTCCTTCGCCTAGAGAGGAGGCCTGAGTTCTAGCAGTGGCAACATTATAAGGCTGATTATGCTATGTTTAGCTATGCCATACTTTATGGACTTGCATGCTACGATTCGATAAGATACCTACTCTTTTTGGTTCGTGCCGATTTCTTACGTCTGGAAAGCATTTATTTTTTAAAATCTGATTTAATACAAAAAATGTGTCAAAAAAAGTTATTATTATTAAAAAGCCCTCTTCCCTGAACACCGAACAAAAGAACTCATGATGAAAAGGTGTCAAGAATAATATAAACTAGCCAAATCTCCCTTTTCGTAAATCTCTGTCCGAGTATTATCCGCATTAATTTGGGATATAATGTTGTCATGTTAAATGGGGAGAGTCCATAATAAAGCAACCGTTAGCCGCGTCGCTCATCATTAGCCTATCATGCGGCTATTTTTGCGCACTCGTGTGTACGCCCACAAAAATAACTCGCAACACTAATGAATTACACTTTATTCGATTGTTTATGCTTAAAATATCTAGCCGTACACTCCAGTCAGTTAAACAGATAAAAATATCTCACTCAGACTTTCTTATACACTTAGCAAGAAATACTCCATTTGAATGCCATCGTACTCGTACCGTACAATCCCTGAAAAATCCTTTAGTAAAACAAGCAAATATATCTTGTAGCACATTGAAATTAATGTTGATAAATATACAAAAGGAACGGCGGAAGTGCGGACGTCGCGGCCGGAAGTAGGTCCATCCATCATCCGCCCGCCCTGGATAAAAACGGTCGTTAGTGCCGCCCCCCGGCTCTACCTGCCTCTCTATTAATGTTACACTCAAGCGCCTCTATTACTCCTGTCATTTGTTATATCCATTTTGGCAAATTGGCTGATCTCGCATAACGCTAGCCGAGACGTAATGAAGGGGCTTTTTGCGGCCCTAATATCACTAATACGTCTAACGATAGTTGGTATACGTAAGTGATTATTTATTATTTCTGGCACAACTAATTGATATAGATGTAAAATGTTACAACGTTTTTTTTATCGTCATTAAGAAAACACAATCAATTTAAATTACACCAACTCTGCAAACATCCAAAAACGAAATAAAAATTAAACTAACTGTCACAAGAGAAATCTAATAAAGAGCACCTATTTAACAAATTAAATGTGTCTATACAAACAACGTAAACAAGCCAAAAACGTGGCAATAAACGTCAAAAGAAAAGTAAAAAGATTCCCGCGGGTGTATTCAGCGGCAAGTCACCGCGCGGAGATTGAAGGTATGCACGCGAGCGGCGAGGGTGACACCCGCGCCGCTCCGCTCCGGCCTCTTCGGGAACCAAAACCGCTTATAAAAGTATGCGCCGGAAATCCGCGGGTTGCCGCCCGGAGTATTAAAATTATTATGAAACCGCCGCGCCGCGATAAGGCGGGATGATACCGGCTTAACACCACCCCCTCCCTCCGTGCTCTGTCCCCCCACTGGCGCCCGGGACGCCACCCCCGCACCCTCGGCGCACTATCGCACCATGCTCGAATGCCTTTTCACCGTACATCTATGCGAAAACTTATACGACACTCTAGTTATGCATAAATGTTTATGCGAAGTTAACCAGCCAACACCCACTTGACACCACGCGACTATGTAGGTAACCCTTGTTGAATTATAAATCGACTATCTTTTTAACTTTTTACCGTGAATAAGAACTGTACTGTACTTTGATATCACAAACATGAAAGTGAAATGAAAACGCTACACCGATATACTAATAACGTTCCAATAAGCATCGTTAATCTAGCTGAGAGTTCGGAATAAATCAAAGTGAGTAAACTTAAAACATTAACCAGATAAAGTTATTTCAACAATGTAAACGTCGCTGGGCAAGTTTATGCAGAAGCTGCACTGGTATGTCGAACTACAATTATAACTTTGGCCCGGACGCGACAGAACGTAGTGTTGCAACAAATAAAATATGTCCACGAAAACGCGCAAGGGGGACGGCAAAGCGAAATTTCGTACACGAGACAAAGATAAGCTTAACCAGCACGAAATTATGAGCGTTTAACTGTTTCTAGCTGTAGAATCTGGCACGGGTGCTTCGCCGGCTCGCCAGCGCGCGTTATTTACGAGGGGGTGTCGCCTCCCCGCTGCACCCGAGATAGTGCCTTCCCCGGAAGAGCACCGCCGCCGCGCTGCGCCGCGCCGAACCGGCCCTTGCGGCGGCGGCGCAGGGTGCACTATGCCGCGCCTCGCCACCACAGCACCTCGCTTACACCTCGCTTCTGCTTGTGCAGATTGCTGCCAACCCGCACTTGCCAGCACGCCGCACGACCCACGAATATCACCTCTACGACAAACGCCATACGGTCACCTCTCGAGGACGCTTGCACGCTTTCGGTTCACACGGCGCCCACCGTTTTCCTACATTACAATATAGTGAAGATGTCTGTATTTCTTGTTTATGATAGCATAAAACTATGCTAGGTAAATTGACGTCGGTGTGGCACGTCTACGGCACGGCCACGGCACACCACCGCGCGGCGCTCGATACACTTTGTTAACATTAATGTGTGCTTATACACTAATAAATCAGGCCGTGCTTTGTACTTTAACATTGTATTTTTGAGACATTACCTTACATAAGAACGAGGACTATAGAAGCGAAGGTAATTAAATAGAATTATTTATACAACGAAGCTTGTACCTATGTGTATAGGTAGGATATCCTAAGGTGTTACCTTTGTACTTAAGTGATTATCGCTCATGATCCTTTACGTGATGGGGAAGCTATAGCAGTGTTAATTCCAAGGGGTAAGTTTTACAAATGGATCTGATACCAGGCCTGTCGCGTCCTGTGCAGACGAACATGCTTTTAATATAATCTACATATATAAATATATACAAGTAGATAAATAAGTATATCTTGTTTGCCATTCCTGAAATACCACTAACTTATCAGTTTCTTGCCCCCATTAACTGAAATAGGAATCTGTTCCTAATGAGCAATTGCTACTAAATAATGTAATTTTATTAAGCTCCCCATACATTAGGGTCGTTACATAAAGCACGATACAAGCGAACAGCGGCGACGGTCACGTACCTACGTCATTTAAGTGAAAATATACGACACACAGAAAAGAGAAAAATGCGCAAAAACCATCTAGAGCATTATGGCTCGCGGCGAACCATTACTTTTAATATAAATAAAATAACAAAATATGAGCGTCCGGCCGTTGAGTGCCCCCGAACACTTTTATATTTCAGCGGAGACACAGACCACCCTGCACCCCGCGCCACACACCCCACGACTAAGATTTATATTTTGACTCGTTCACTACTTATCCCTTTAAAGCTCGGACGCAGCCGACGTTGTGACTTCAGATGACTGATCTTCTGTTATGAAAGTGTTACACACCGATCCGAAAGTTACGCAACTTAGAGTTTTTCAAATAGATATGAGTCTTTCGTAATCGTAAGTAACAATCAAAATAAAGGAATCATAGTGTTCCAATTGGTCTTCTTTTGTTTCGGAATCTATACTAATAGTTTAAAGAGAATTATATTTTTGTTTCTAATGAATAAACTCAAAAGCCATTGGAAAGATTTTAAAAGATAATATATTTATACAACCTTATTTTCAGTATGTGCGAAACCCGAAACATAGTAGTAGTATCTAGTATTTTTCTGTAAAAAATATATGTAAAAAAATTCATAACTGTATCATGAAAAATCACAAAGTTATAAGCTTGTTATGTTACCTGGTTGTTCACACAAACACCATGGTCACCGGGGCATCCTGACGATTGAGGGGTTGTTTTGCTCCCGCACCCAGCTGTGCGCTGGCATCTAATGCCCGCAATGGCCTGCCATGACCTATTTTGTACTTAGTGTCGGTAGTGTCCAACTTATTTTATGGATTTTTTTTCAGCAGACCAGCGAAAAAAGAGATAAAAAAAAGTGTACACAGACTTGTGTAAGAAGAGTAATAAAGTGAAGTCTTAAACTAAGATAAAAAAAAAATAGAACTTTTTAGGAAAAGTTCCTGCTTCGGATTCGTGTGGAAGAAACGCCCAGGTGTCACCATTTCGTGGACCACCTGGAGGACACGGTGGAGTACACGGTAAAGGTGTGCCTTGCTTGGGTAGAGCACCGCCGTGTCCTCGTGGTGGCGATCGGCGGCAACGAGCTCTCGCGCCAGGCCATGGTCCGGAGCAAGTACAGATGGCAGACGGTTGCCTCCTTCTGCAAAGCAGTAATGCTAGCGAAGCGGCCGCACGTGTGAGGGAACGGCCCTCACGCCCTAGCCGCTGGGGTCCCGACCCCGATTTTCAGCCACCGTAGGCGTGGACTTTCGGACAGAAAGCAATGGGCAGCTCGCCGTGCGGCCTTCCGGTAACCCCTCAGACCGAGATCGAGTCCTCGATGGCGCTTAATGTTCCACACGAGAGAAAGAGAATATAGAAAGAAAAAAAAGAAAGAAAAACATTTAAGTTTAGTTTAATATCAGCTAACCGTAGGAGTCCTAAAAAAGTATTTATGTTAATAGCTTTCAAAAATAATTGTTATTTAAACAACTACTAGAATAGTTACTATTAAAAGATCATTAACATCAACGTGAATTTTAAAAGCTAGTTGTTTCATCTAACGCAATCCAATGCAATGTTTGATAAAGAGGCAACGCGAAAAAAGAGAGATAACGCCTGAACGCTCTGTTGGCATTCGGTAATTCAGTTACTCACTCAAATATTTCAAAAAATAAGTTCCAAGAAATACGCCTTTTAAAAAAAAAAACCTTAATTTTTTTTTGGAAAAAGACTTCTACATTCCAACTCGATTAAATGTGCAAGGTTTCTATAAATATACTTATTTATTTTTTTACTTTATGAGTACTACCTACATAAAACTAAAACGGGCCAATGTTGACACAAAATAACAGATTTTCAGAGTTCATTACTGGATTACTTTTACACAAAATTATATTTTTATTTCAATAGAAAATATCCACAAGATCAGTGTTTTCAAAATATGTAAAGAAAGATGTATAATAACTTCATAATCGCGTAAGCGCGGTTGTATGGAAATATAATTTAGATTCATTTTTTTGACTGACCGATATTTTGACAATTAAAAAGTGCCTGTAAATGGTTTATTTGAAACTAGCGACCCGCCCCAGCTTCGCACGGGTGCAATGGTGATATTTAATATATTATGCATGTATTATACAAATAAACATTCCTCTTGAATCACTCTATCTATTAAAAAAACCGCATAAAAATCGTTGCATAGCTTTAAAGATAGTTGCATAGCTTTAGACATAGTGACAGACAACAGAAGCGACTTTGTTTTACACTAAGTAGTGAAAATCGTTTCTGATATCTTAAGTATCTCGGATTGGGCGTAATCAATATGTATTTTGCCAAAAATACTTTTGAATTAGGAAAGGGAAACCCCTTCCTCCAAAAAGTGTAAACTGTCGCTTACACTTTTCTTCTCTAAAAAGCTGGAACTTACTTACTTTAAATTCAAGAAGTAATTCGTGAAAGACTCCTAAGTGGCGCTACCGTCAATCAGAAGATTATAAACATGTCATTATGTATGTACCATGTGTCCATATTTACATAACTAAACAATAAAGATTAATGTTAGGTACTAATGCGAGATCAATATCAGTACGACTGATACTTCCCATTAGAATAACATTTATTTGTGATATGTCTGGCACCACCTTCGTAATAAAGAGAACAAAGTCTGCTAGCATTGACACCATAACTCAAACTTAACAAACGACCGTGTAATGGTTCAGAACCGGTTCTGTATGCATATTTACTCACCACACGTAGGTATATTAAACGCCATATATTATTATCTAAATAAACATAAAACTACAATTAAATTCGTAGTTTCAACTTCGAATATTCGCATTTTGAAGGCCGACAAGTATATTAAAAAAACTGATAAAGATGAAACTCACATTTAGTTTCACAAACCCTAATTATGGTGTTCAGTAAAAATATGCCAAAGCGCATTTGAGCCGGCGAGCTGTTCTCATACAGCCATCATTTTGACAAGTTAAGTGATGTTTGTAAACGAGCTGCGTCGACAATATTTTTCTGTATAATTTACGGTATTAAAATTTCATCTCAATGTCTGAGGTAGGACGTAATAATGACTTAACACGCAAGTCTCACTACTTCTCATACTTGTGGAGGCTACAAAGTGGGCAACTTGATCTCGCTTAGAAAAATTACTGTAAGTACCTTATCTTTGTAAGACTACATTTGAGGAATTAAGTTTTTTCTTGGAATTGAATGAATAAGAAATCTACGTGGTTTTTTTTTAAATAACTGAACAACATAATCTAAATCGTAATAAGGACATTGGAACATAAAACAATTAACCAAATCAGCAGTAGGTTCAAGTACAGAATGAAAAGCGAGGGGTCACTTAAAAGCTCTCGAAGTTCATCCCTGGCCCGCCACAGGCGGCTATCTCATTCATGCGATTAGATGATTGTCGGTACAAAAGGAAATATGAGTTACGCTTCACTGGAGTGTAAACAAGTGAATGAACAAACTCAAGTGCTCGACACAAGAGTTGCGTGCGTTTCCGCGATGCGTGCCCTTTGCACAAGCTCCAATCAATCAATGTCCACTTTTAATGACTTAATACTGACATACTCGACTCAGTGTACCTTCAGAAATTCGCTTCATAAACGAGGAAATTTACATGATTACAGTACACTCTTATTATCGCCTCAATGAACGTTCCGGCCGGCGCTAATTACACTCGATGCTCCCTCGAAACCTTACGAGGCTTCATCGAGCGATATTGTCCATCGCACTCGATCGTAAAGCGGGCCTAACAAAACAAAGAACATAACACGACTATAGAGTTCGCAATAAAACCGCGTGAAAATGGCAATAGCTATTCAGAGGGAGATATTAAAATGCATGGAAATAAATTCGGCGTCGCATTCGGGCGTACGGCTCGGGGGGTGCAGTAAAAATAAACAGCGACACCATTAGAACTCACTTCCATATTCAAATTTATGAACGCGTCCGAGCCGCGTCCCTCACTGGCGTGGCTCGTCCGCGTCCACGCTACTGCTGCTCGCCCGCTACGACAACGCTACGGCACTGCTACACCAGTGCTACGTCACTGCTACGCGAAGCTACGAAAGAGTTAGCTAAGCTACGCTACACCAGTCCTACGTCACTGCTACGCAAAGCTACAGCAGTACCAGCTATGCCACGCTACATCAGCGCTACGTCACCGCTACGCCAAGCTACACCAGTGCTAGCTATGCTCCGCTATATCTGTGCTACGTATCAGCTACGCCAGTGCTACGTCTGTCGTACGACGCCACCCACCGCTTATTCAAACCGCCATCATTTTGACGGTCAATTTAAAAATTTCACCCCTGTTTTACCTAACATAAACCTACATTATACAGCACTAACTCTACTTTTTCCGCCAACTCGACACCTGTTAGCGGTAAAATGTAGCTGAACGGTAATGAGCAGGTAGTGGGTATTTGGAAATGTTATTTTTATTAATTTCTAGTAATGTGTAACATGTTGTAAGACTAACAAATAAAATAAACGTAAGACAAGAGCGTTCGGGAGGCAGCCGCCGAGCGACGCGTGCTTTAGCTTAAATAAACAGACGTTTTCAAAAATTTGTGTATTTAAATCGTATGTGACTTGTGTTACTGGAGCTATTTCTGTTTAACGGCCGCACTGATGGATCTGAAATAACACCTCCATAGTGCCGTTCAGGGAACTCACATTAAATTCATAAGGGATTAGGTGTCATCATAAACAGGAATTATTTAGTCGGCTGAGGTTAAAAACAACAACATAGCTCCCGGCTAATTATTTTGAATGGCGATTATAGTGCGGTTAATGTGCTCCTGAAATATCGAATACGTTTCTTTTATTATAATGTGGGATTTCGTAAGTCAAAAGGGGAGATACCAAGTCGCTAATTTAGTGGGGTTTAGAACAAATGTAGATTAACGGAAGGATGTAGTTGTGTCGATAAATATTTATCTTCTTTGGCCTGAAAAAGGTTTTAACTACTTATCCTGTTTTGTCTTTGCTCTACAAGCAGCATTTAACTCGAATACATCTAGTTTTATGTTAAAGAAGAAGTTAGGAATTTAGGTTTCCTGAAACCAAACCATTTCATTCACTTATAATACTTTCCTTTTTTAACTTGGTTAATCGTCAAAAGACTCCTCTGGGTAGAGCGAGAGGAAGTATCAGACTTTTACTAACTAAACCCAATGTTCCTTCAGTTGCCACGGTAACTGTTTCAGACCAGCCCTGGCAGAGTGTCCTACAAATACCTTTCCACCTAGGTCAACACAAAAATGCTAAAAACCTAAAATCACCCAGCACTGAAAGACACGACTTCAATTCAGCAGATAGCAAACCTTACCAGAACAGACCATCTAATTCACTATCAATAACTATTAATTCAGCACAATCAAAGAACAAATCAAATCAACGCCGCCAACAAAAAAGCCCCAGTAGCACACCGGCAACAAAATAATCCAAACCCGCTGGTTGCTACATAGTTTCGTTAATTAAAAAAAAATATCCACCACCCTACATCCCGCAGGCAAATGACATGGAGGAAATGTCGGCCTTAGTCGATGACTGGCAGAATCGAGTAGATTGCTTCGATCACATTAATATCGAGCGCCTGACTTACAGTCACACGTATTCGTTATATTTAATTTAAAGCACACAATACAATTGACATGGCTCCCGTCATTCGCTTTTTCATAACGACTCCTCGTAAATTTGTTTCAGAAATTAAAATTCGGTTGAATGGATCTAGTTACAGATGTCGGTAGCAGGAATTTTATACGCTCGCCCTGATGTTGTGAGAATGAGTCTCTAGTTGAGTCCTGCTGCGATGCTTTTTAATTATTATTCTTCTTTTTTTTTAGGAAGTAGGCTCCGAGGATCTGATAATGAGATGCTGACGTAACAATGACTTGTTGATGATGCCGCACGCATTAAAAAAATTATATGGAATCTATTCACGGTAATTCTAGTCGTCCCGAAGTACCAACATAATTATACAATTCAACATGCCTACCTAATAAATAAAAAATAGAATTTTATTTATGAGTTATTAATTATAATTAATGAAATACTTTCCTAACACGTGTAAACTAACCAGTCAAAGTTTAAATATTTTATTATTCATGAACATCGTAAATTATACTGAAAACATTCAATAATAAATGCAGAAATGTAAAGAAAAAAATACAAAATTGCAAAGTTCATTAAAACAACAAAAGCAAAATTCATATTTTATAAATGCAAATCAATTAGTAAATTATTAACAAAGTTACACAACAAGTTTTCGAGCTCGTAAATTACCAAGAACTTATCTCCCAACAATTAAAAAAGCCATTTAATAAATAATCATTGAATACAAACAAAAAGTTATGACGTGCAAGTTCAATTAGTGTGTGTGGTGTGGGAGGCTTCGCGGGGCGACGGCGGCCGCCATCTAGCGGGCGTCAGCGCCGCCCACCCGCCCGCCGCCACTGGCCTCGCGACCACATGTCGCTTATGAATATGAGGCGTTATGATTATGAAAATATGCCCCGCCCCGAATATGGAATATGGAGGAGGGGGGCCCGTGTAGCGCGTGCGAATGGGCGAAGTTTGATTTATGAGCCGGGCGCGGCCCCGCCTCCCTGTCATAACCGTGTACCTGGTGCGCGCGCGCGGCCGCCCGCCGCCCGCCGCCTCGCGCTCAGTCCCGCTTCAGATGGCGAGTGGTGCGCCCGGTCACACGCCGCGTCCGCTCCGCACAGTGTACTTCGTCCGAGGCGAGTAGCCGGCGCCGCGCGAGTGTCCGTGGAGTGCAGCCGTGCGAGCAGTGCCATGCGCCGGCCCTGAGCCGCCAGCGCGCCACCATGCCGCGCGTCAAGCCCTCCTGCGTCCGCCGCGTCTCCATCGGTACTTAACGTTCCACTCCGACATCTCACCATATCACACACGACGTCTCCGCCACATCTCACCCGGCCGATACGACCTGTGACCCCACTCTGACGAGGAGTCTCATGTGTTATTGTCGATACGTTATTGTTGAATCCACGATTTGATAGTCGTACCGATAAAATGATTCAGTTAGCGACGATAAAATTTGGCATACATCAGAAAGTGAGCACTAAAATTCGTCACCAGCGGGGTGAGTAAACAGTGCAGTGAATTTCACACTTGACAATAATATTGTAGATAGTTGAAAGGAAACAAGTTATTAGGGAGGTATGTACAGCTTTACTATTAAGTTCAACAGAGCAGCTTAGCTAACGAAAACTTTGAAAGCTTACATTGAAGTGTTTAAAGTTCCAACAGTAAAAGTGCATTTTTAGAATCAGTTAAGATATAGTAAAGAAATAATATCATATGTTACATATTTCATAAAATAATTTATAATATTAACGCACTTGTAAATCTGAAGACTCTAACTGCCGGTTTTTTTTCTGTAATAGACCGGAATAGTTTATATTTTCCAGGAAGAGAAGAATTTAAAAATAAATAGATATTTATGTTTGCGAACATAACGCCTGATATGCCGGTTACAATGTGGCGAACTTGGCGCTCGCACAGCCGCGCGCTAAATATCTTAAATGGTCCAATTAAAAAACGGTTACGACCAAACAATAGGTCGAATTTCAAATGTTTATTATCACGAGTATAAATAGAAAGCTATTGTTGTGGCTCAGCATTTACTTGTGGCTATTCAGCTGCATTCAAACTATTAGCCACCGTGTCCAGTTTTATGACTACAACTATTAATAATCTGGACAGATATCATTGAAACACTATTTATAATAAAATTTATGATGTCATTTTTACTGTATCTTTAAACAATATTTTAGTTATATTTATTGTAGGACAATTTTATGGCAGTTAGATTGTAGTTTTTATTATAAATTTTGTTAAAATTATGGCAATTTTAGTGAGTGGCTTCAGAGTTTGATGGAATAGGTAGACTTTTAGTTGTAAAATAAAGTTTTATGATAGTGGAGGTCTTGAGAGGAACATGATTATTCATCCCAAACAAATAGGACATGTGTGCGTGCTTGTGCGACGGCCCGGGCGGCTTGTATCATGAGCTCTCTGTTGACACCTATAGAGTTAACTTTTATTTATTTCTCGCATATTTTAAATAACATAACATTTTAATGGTCTTTTAATGATATTAAAAAACGCGTTATTTTAAAATCACTGACACAGATAAATACCTTAATCAATTAACATTTATTATTTTTAGTATATTTTCAAAATATTCATATCTAACGGCTATTAGGAGAATATTTTAATATTAGAAAATATATATCTATAAAATTTATCTGGCACGTTTAATGGATACATTTTAGGATCCATTTATTTTCTCCGAAAGCTCATAAAATTAATATTTTTCTATCTAGCAAAAAAACAGTGTTTGTCATTTTAAGATTATATGTTGATGAAAGAATTTGAAATAGGTAATCAATCCTACGCCTAGCTGTGAACTCTGATAGCTCACAAAATTGACTTTTCATAGTTTACAAATATAAATTTGTCCGTAATAAACGTCTAATATTTGTCTAATAAAGACACAATATATATTTGCATGTTAATTATAATTTTTATAGCGCATTACCGAAGCGCCCCGCGGCGCTGTCCGTCGTTTTAATGATTTCACAGTTCATCATTCATTTTAGCATGACGTTCTTTAAATAATAACCTTGTAGATTCTATTTATAGACCACATTGTCATTTATAACTATTTATAATACTGAACGTTGAGAAGGGTCAATATAACAATCATTTGAAATTTTTATTAGGTGTATTTACAATCAATGTATTCTGGTAGCGTTATCTTCAAAATAATGTCACGTCCTAACACAGCGGGTGTATGGCCATGTTTATATTGCGCAAGTGCTACCTGGCCTATAACAGGATCCAATTCAATTTCTTAATAGTCTTTTCTTCAAGCGTGAGAATTTTAATATTAAACAATCGTTTTCCGATTTTCCTCCTTCCTCTCTAACTTCCGGTTCGACTTCCTGATTCTACTGAGCTTTTTTAAATGGAGCATTTTGGTTTCACAGTCAAATTCAAGTCAATTAGATGTTTGGGATTTCTAATAGACCATTGTCATTGTTTTTCTTATGGAGTCAAAGAAATGACATTGTGTTATAAATTTATAGTAACAAAGTTTTAATATTTTATTAAAAGAAATGTAATTATTTTATACAAGAACTTAATCAATAAGCATCTATAGTTAAATCTTGGTTTTCTTGAAGTTCTTAATTTACTCATCAATATTTCTAACACGTTTTTTATTATCTACCCATATTTTGTTTACTGCACTTTGACATTGATGAATATTATTATTTTACAATATGACATTTGATATGTACCTATATTTATTTTATAAATTTTATACTAGGTAGGAATACATTTTGTGGATTATTTTTTCTTTTCAGTAATTTTAACAATTTTCTGGCAGTTTGAGTACCTACACACTTCATGCAGCTTACCCAAATGTCCTTCTTTTGGTATTTTTTTTTTTCGATTTGTTGAGCTTCTTATGTCTGTGTTCTTAGTAGTCCTGCTTCTTAATTGCTGAGCTAGTCTTGTGGCTGTTGAGCTAGTCATAGCTGACAAATGCTTGTATTGACTGAACAGGTCCGCTGACTGGGGATCTTTCCACAAAAGATTAAATACATTAATTAACCTGTATTAAGTAATAGAAGAATGGAGTAAAAAAGAGACTTTGACCTCTTCTAGGAAATATTGGCCTCATCTAGTTTAAATTGACGTGTAATAAAAGTGTTGTTTACAACCAATTTGTCAAAATAAATATCATAAGCATATCCTTTTAATTGTTCATTTAGAATTTAAAAGTTATTCGAAAAATAGGCAAATTGATAGTAGCAAATCCTTGAGTTGAAGTTTCTTCATTTGAGTATCTATTTCCTTTGTTTCAACTTATTGACTGATAAATACTACCAAATAAAATACCTATAACTTACATACTTATCTATAACTATTAATAACTTCCTAAATGAAACGATTATACCTACATTCTGATAAAACATACTTTCTTGGTTTTGCTTAAAATGCGTAATTAATACTCTGATATAATTTTAATCGACCATTACTGATTAGAGAGAAATGTCTTTATAGAAGAATGAATGACACGTTGTCAAATGTTTATTATAGCGGCCGCTGTCTATGGTCGACTTATCTCATTGCTAGTTTTACGAGTGCTCTATAAAATATTTATTACAGACATTCTATCTGCTAACGATCGAAATAACCTATTCATATTCTTATGAAATACTTATATTCTCTATTTGTTTGATCGACTAATAAATTAAAAACAAAACTCGTTAAATATCTAAGCCGGTTCTAATTCGGACTAAAATGAAAGATCACTATGCATACCGCCGTTCATTTACCTTGAATGATGAATAATAATTACTGTTGATGTATAAATTATAGACTTTCTGTCAGTCCATTAATTAGCATCGACATATTTAATGGCGATTGTAATAACATTAAACATCACCTAGTTGCTACAAACACATTACATCGAGTCGATGCTGCGGCGAAATCTTTGGCAGTCCAACGCTCTCTATATAATTGTAAACAAGTTTCTTTAGCATGAAAAGGGACGCTCAATATTGATAAGTTTGCTTTGTGGGAAAGTTGGACAATGTCGGGCGATGAATATCCGCAACGGAACGCTAAAGCCTTTTTTATATTTGTGCGTAACGCGGCGGCGGCGCGCGACACAGGCTCACGAGTCCTCCGCTCCGCTCGCCGGAGCACCGCCAAATACCAACACACAGATACCACTAATCCTACTCCTTACAACTAACTATTAAACGCACCGGCATCTCGCTACAAATGAGTTATTTAAGCCCCCGCCGCAACATTTATCCTGGATTATATCATGTTTTGTGTCGGTGCTCACTTATCCGTTCGCTTTTCAAAACACCACCAACTCCCAAAAAAAAAACGTATTATGTAACGAATATTCAAACCTGTACCAGCCAACAGCCAAGTGACATCGGCAGGTAATATCTATAAAAAAAGATATATTTAAAATATTAAAACGGTGAAAGTATAATGTTGTTGAGAAGAAAATTTATGAACCAAAACATATTTGGAAATTTTTAATTTAAAATATACCTAAATAGGCAGTTAGTTGGTTTTCTACTAAGTGTAGGATCTGTAAATGGTGGATTGGTTCGGTTTGTGGAATCTCAATAAATTAACATGCAAGGTACTTATGCACACACATTTGTTTACTGGTAAATTTTGTAAACGCCACACAACTGTTTTCAAATTAAAAAATTCTTGAATTGGATTGTGCTTCCGTAATAAGTATCGATGAGTCGTGAATGTCGTGATATGGTTAAGAGCCGGCGTGCTGTTTATAAGTTGCTAATTATTATTATTAGTTGCGTTAACGCATACGCAAGCCGAAAACGGGTGATAAGCGCTGTTAACGCCAAATGCACCTTTGAATTCCTTCTAGCATCCTTGACCTGCTGCGGAGTATTCGTATCGCTTCAATAATACAGGAATCTGTTTTGTTAACTTCACTGTTTATCTCTTAAGGAATTGAGGCCGAATTCTTTAAACACAAAGTAATTTTTATTTAGACTTTAACTTTTCTAAACCAGAATAGTTTTGTAACTTTCGATTATAATATTCCTTAAATTCTCGGTCATCAGTTGTTTTATAAACATTTTGCAAAAGTTAAGTATTCACGTATAATTTACATTTCACCACCTAGATATTTATAATTTTTTATTTTTATGTTTCTCATTAAGTGGAAATATAAATATCTAGTGACGCAGGTATGCAGATACTATACTACCGATATATCATACAGACGAATACCTAATATATATATATATGTAATATATTAGCTCTTGAATATCAAAAGTTCAAAAGTTAACTTAACCGGAAAAATATTAAACAAATCGAATTTATAACGGTTATTTAAAAAAAAATCTTAAACAATAAATTAACAAAGAGCTATTTAACATAATCACTTAAACATTTCAAATTTATATGCACTTAAATATACCTATCTAAGAGGATACTGGATTCTTCCAAAGTTCAAAGAGTAGAGTGTACAATCAACCAAGCAATAACTATGTTTTGATAGCATTATTGACATCTACTCATAGAAACCTAACTAATCAATATAATCTCTTTAGTATATATACTTAGTAAATATTTAAGAAAAATATCTATAAAAATATTTAACGCTTTGTACATATTGGTACCTAACTGTTCTATTTTATTTAATAAGTATTATTTACATATTTATATATAATAAGGAATATATATGTTAGAATTTGTTAAAAGAACTTTGAAAGTGTAACTGTTAGTTTCCAGGATTAAACTACGAAAAATACTAAAAACATACTCAATAAAAAAAATTAACTTAGCATAATCAGTCTTATAATATTCCCAGTGCTGGGACTCAGGTCTCCTCTTTATGAAAGGGAATGGGCAGTAATCCGGCCCACGGGTCCAGTCGGTTGTCGACTGTCTTCGAATTTTTGGTTCAAGGACATGCCGATTTCTTCGCAATGTTTTGTGGTTTTGAGAGCAGTCTTTATAAACTTAAATGCCTATATATCTGTCCCCTGTTACATCAACATTCACCATCCTCCCGCTAGTACCGCGCTTTATATGCTCCATCATCGACCACATCATTGCTAACCATCAGGTGAGGTATTGGTTCAAGCGCGAGCCTATTAATAATAAAAAAAAAACATGTTCTCTTGTTCCACCTACATCTCTATTAATCTCTCCATTGATTTAAGAGCAATGGTGGCCCAGTGGTAACTCACGAGTGGTACGTGGGATCAAATCCAATCAGGAAAGTTACTTGGTGCAATTTATTTAATCACCACTGCTCTCAAAAAGGTGAAGGAAAATACCTATAGCAAAGAAATCAGTATGTGTTATAACCAGAAATCAGAAGACACGTGACATCCACCAGCCCCCACTGGGCTCACGTGGTGGATTATGATCCATTCCCTCTCCTAGACAGAATCTCGCGTTTGTTGTCAATCTCAATCTGACCTGACGGTAAGCGATGATGTGGTCGACGATGGAGCCCGCTTGCCTAGAAGTAACCTATTCACACTTGACACACTTGAATACCTGCATATCTGTCCATTATTACATCATCATTCATCATGCTCTTACCTTTTTGAAATCATCAAATGACTCCTCCCACTTTGGGTGAAGCAAGAGGGAATGTCAGACTTTTAGTGGCTAAAACCCACTTGCATTCCTAGAGTTGCCCTTTGCGTTCCGAAGCCATGGTAACTCTTTTCAACAATCCTGCAACCCGAATCGGCTTCAGCGTTCTATGTTACTAACGACTCCCGTGGAACACAAAGCGTCGTCGCCCGAGCTTGGTCCTTCCGGGAGGGCCAGCTACCTATTGCTCGCCGTCGACAAGCTTTCACCTAAGGTGTTCTGTAATCGTCCTGCGAATCCCAACACCCTGTGCCTCCTACTCTTATTCCAATATACTTGGAAGTCTGCACAAAATGCTTTATTCAGCCATACATCGCTTTTCGCCGTCATCTTAAAAATCACTATAATTTCTTATCATTTAGGTAGGGGAAGTACGTACAAAATGACATACACGGACAAAACGACACATCAGTCATATTTCAAATCCCGCCGTGTTTAGCCCACAGTAGACAACTATATCACGTGACCTTATCGGCTTATACCAACCTGTCAAAATGTGAAGACGCGCCAGTCTTTCGTTCGAGTGCTATGACCGAAGACAAATACTGGTAAGTTTCGAGTTTTTTTCTTCTATGAAGGAGTTTTTTGTTTTAATGTTAGATTTTTCATGACATTACCTTGCGTGTACATTTATTGCACCCCTTAACTATTTATTGTTGCATTTAAATAACTTTTACATTAAATAATATTGATTTTACATTTATTGCTGAATTTTGATTTTTTATAATGCTATCTGGACAAAATGACATACATAGGTAACGGACGAAATGACATATGTATGTCGTTTTGTCCAAAAGATAAAATTCAATAAATTAATTGTACCTACCTTTATTCAACGTTGTTTATTTTATTACAGATATACCAAAAAGCCGCATAACTATAAGTGTAAGACTGATCACTAAATTTGGAGTGAAAAATTTATGTTTAAAGCTGCAGAAACAGTTCTCAGTAATAAAATGGGCTGGCTTTTAGCGTCTAATACATTTGGAGTGCAAGAAGCTACTCTCAGAAGACATGCTTCGAATAGTTACAAACTTTGAAGTCCAGTACAAAGGGTCTAGGATCTTGGAAAGCTACTTTTCACCTGATGTCTTCAAACCGCTTTGATTTTGACTTCTACTCCAAACACGAACGAAATCAAGACAAAAAATCAACCTAAAGCACACGGGTATGTCAAAACTCCTCCAGAGAAGAAGAGACAAAACGTTACCAAATCTCTATTCGAAGAAGACAGTAAAGAAGAAAATTTGCCAAGCAACGCTCAAGATGAATAAGAGGATTGCGCTTGCATATATTGCAACGATCTTTTTTCCCGGTCAAGACCTGGAGAAGACTGGTTGCGGTGTTCCAGTTGTTTGCATTGGGCCCGTGGACGTTTCAAAACGAACCAAGCGATTCTTTTGCGAGCTTTACCTTTAATTTTATGGTTTCGTCGTGTATGTCATTTAGTCCATATGTGTTATGCCATTTTGTCCATATGGTATGGACAAAATGGATTTTCGTTGATCTGTGTTTAACATTTTTTTATATTTTTTCCAATTTGTTTATCTTTTAAACGCCTATTATAGTTCATAGGTATAAAACCAAAGATTATTGGAGTACAATATGAACGTGCTGTAATTTGATAATAAAGAGTTATGATTAAAAAACAAAACCATATGTCATTTTGTACGTACTTCCCCTACTTATTGTCAAAAATTTTCTTATAATAGGTAACCTAATTGATTCTAAATGAGTTGCAACTACTAGCAATTAACCGAATTAGCAGATACTCGTAGGCAATAAATATTTTTAGGTTTGGTATGTGTACTTCTAAAGAAAAACGAAATTTATGATGTCCCTCGCATAACCTAATGTTTTTGTTTGGCAATAATTTAAGAAAAAAAATTTTTTTTTTACAAGTAACTTTTGCCGAATATTTTGTCCGCTTTTATTACACAAAGTAATGCGCCTGCATTACTTTGTGTAATTAATTTTCATCACCACTGCTCTCAAAACGGTGAAGGAAAACATCGTGAGGAAACCGGCATGTCCTAGAACCGAAAATTCGAAGACATGTGACATTCACCAACCCGCACTGGGTCTGCGTGGTGGATTACGGCCAATTTTCTCTTTTAGATAGGAGGCCTGTGTCCCAGCAGTGGGAACATTAAAAAGTCTGATGATGATGATGATGACATAAGAAAAACAAAAGTGTAAAGGTATATTATACTATGATAATCAATATGTAGAATAAAAATATGATAATGTAGGCATACCCACCTTATACGAAACTAATATAGGTATGTATTATCATCTACATGCGTTACCTATAATAAAAAGGGGGCTCTGGGGAAGTATGAAAATACGTACCAGGGCCCTGGAACCAAGGCAAAAAAGGAACTAAGTAAGTTTTTAGTCAGTAAGAGTCTGACACTATCCCCCGCTCCACCCAAGGGCATTGGATGATTTTACATACTTTAAAAAAAACCTATAAAAAGGAGAAACTAAGAGACTATGTACTATAAGTAAGTTTATCAGTTGTCTAGTACTCATAACACAAGCTCTGCTTAGCTTGAGACTAGATGACGTTGTGTGATAGTTGTAGAATATTATTATAGATATATGATTATTATTATATATCACCGCACAGCCGAATCTACTGCCTCTAGGAACGTACCTATGCACAAGATTTCCTTTTATGACGTAGGCAAGCACTAAGAAGGGACTTTTGAAAATTCCACCTTTAAGAGAGTGAAAAGAGAGAATTTCATTTAGGTATATGCCAAATCTTATTCCGGGTAGGTAAAAATATACTTGAAAGTTACCACAAAAATAACAGCCTAAGTACCTAAATAATAACAATAGCACAGTATCAGCCTTTTAATGTTCCCACTGCTGGGACTCAGGCCTCCCCTCTAGGAGAGGGAATGCGCCGTAATCCACCACGCGGGCCCAGTGCGGGTGGTGAATGTCACATGTCTTGGATTTTTGATTCTAGGACATGCCGGTTTTCTCACGATGTTTTCCTTCACCCTTTGAAAGCAGTGGTGAAGAAATAAATTACACAAAGTAATGCGCCTGGGCGAGTTTACACCCGCGACCTACAATTCGTAAGTCGGGGCCGTTACCACTCGACCACCACTGCTCTCAAATAATAAAGGTTGTCATTATTTGTTTTCAGAACTATCTCAACAATTTTAGGGGGTTTTAAAGACTGTATGGAGATTTTTATTTCTTGGGTTAATAAACTTGATACAAATTGTAATCAAATAGAATAATACTTCCTTATTAAGGAAGAACTACATTGGACACACGTGGGCTACGTACGCCAATCTGGGCGCGTCACTAGACTTGTAGAGCCACATTAGATCCACGCCACGCGACGCGAATCTCAGTACAAATCAGGCGTGGCTCACGAGTGCGTCGGTCTAATGTTGTTCCCGGTTTAGGTTTTCAAAACTACCCTCAAAATACGGTATAAGGAGTGTTAAAGTTTTTATTGGAACATTCTCGTCAAAGTGACTAGCAAAGAGCTATTCTAAAGGAACGTCTATTAGGTACTACGTTGCTGGCCCCCGCAGTTTCACCCGTGTTTTCAGTTACTTCTCTGCTTGCATGATGTTGTATAAGCCTCATACTATTCGTAATGAACGGAGCTGTTACATATAAAAACATTTTATTCAATCTGACTGATATTTCAAGAAATTAACGCACTTAAACAAACAAAAAACTCTTCAGCTTTAGTATACTCGTAGATATATAAATATAGTATCTATAGACTAGCTTCTGCCACCGGCTCTGCCTTCGTGAAAGTAAAAAAATAACCCCTGTATAAAAAGTATCCTATTTGCTACTCTAGTACTTGGGGACCTACACTATGACGTGTTAAAATGTCAACCGTACGAGCGGGTAAGAGAGATGGAGCGATACACCCTATGTAGCTCCTTCCCTTTAACAGTTTAGTTTGTAAAATGGATAGCGTTAAGATCTCTTGGTAGCACTGTTCGTCAACCTTCCAGGGCTGCCGATTGTTCAATAAAGTTACCGTGGACCTCGCAATAAGGCAACTAAAGGAAAACTGTGAATTTTAGTTAAAAATCTGACGCGGGAAGAACTCATTTGATTTGTTACGTAAAAAAAAGGGAATGGAGCATGAAGGAGTAGATACCTATCAAACAAACACACATACATTTATAAAAAAAAATTCCTGTATGATAAGTGTGATCATCATGGTTTCCTTATTACATCAACCGAATCACGGTCACAGCTGAGACATGAACTTTAAAATAGCTCAAAACTAATAGAGACAACTCTTTTTGCTCAGTCTTCGGTCACACGAATTCTTTTTGGTTCTAGCTTACAGACCTATTGATATTTCTCAGTAAAAACCGCTTGTTATAAAAGAATGTCATCTTAGCTGTATACGATACAATACAAGATAAAAAAGATACAATATCTTATAAGTTTTGTTGGTAAAAGACACGAAAGCATTAGTAAGAAGCAGTTTTCAGAATGTATTTTTTGTTCATCGTAGCCTGTAAAACATATCTAAATTGCCTTACATATTTTGCTACTAAATAAATAAAATTAAGTCGTTTTTAATATCTAGCGTTAAAAACACTTCATAGAGTATCATTGTATCAACAGTATAATGAACTAGGTAGTTATGTGAATTCAAATAAAACCATTATAATAAACACACTCATATTCACGAAGCAAAACTTCCAAATAAAAGTTTCACGTCGATGCGAATGTTATATCGTGATATTTTTAGCTTGCTACCCTTCTCGTGTCTATTATCACAAAGTTCGGACTAACACGGCTTTCGGGGCGCCGTTGTGACAAGCTGCAACTAGCGACATCTATTGTCGAGTAGCAGACAACTTGAACTACAGGCGCGTAAATTGATTATTAGGTGTATTATTGCGCTGATTGTTGTTTTTTTTTTTTTTTTTAAAGAAAAAATGATTTATAAAATGTAATAAGTTTTACTACTTAATAGTGTGGCTTTTTCTTATTTTCTATATTGATTTTATTTCAATCCCCAGTTACACGTAATACCTATATCAATTTTTATTATAACTTTGTTTCAAAAAATTTCAACTGTATGAAATAATATTATACCCATATCATGTCATCTCGTGAAAAAAGAAAATACTCCGCATCTTCCGCGTCGCAACTTGACTCTCCCGAATTTTATATTCTCGTGGGAATTCAGTAAAATCTTGTGACAGCAGTTTTCTACCTCGAAAAGGGACGTGCACATCAAACAAAACCACCGTTTGGGACTCTCCCCTGATAGTATATCAGTCATCTTTTCCTTTTACGTTTACGTATAAATAAGCTACATTTTACTCGAATACTACAAATAAATACATTTGAATTCCACCAGTTAAAACTTAATTAAATAACTTGCTGGATTGTTAAACCGATACAACAAATACTAAATATTTATTTGTAGGATTAAAGTCATAGTTAGGTACTGTTGATAGTTTAGATATTGCTGTTATTTAGATATTAAGGTGACTTAGGCCTAAACTGAAAACATAAATTAACAATTCAATCATCGGCAAGATTGTTTGTTTATTTAAATACTTAGTTCAGATATATCTAGCGGTCTTTATAACTATTTCATTAGCTCATATTCATAGGCCCATTTTGTCTTCTCAAATCTATCATTAGATTGTTTACAGTAGGTAAGTTCATTAGGTAGGTACGCAAACATATTAAAATATGGCAATCAACAATACCGGTAGGTACTACTTATTGCCTGTGTGTCCTATAGAAAATCTACAGCAAATTACAGGGTACAATCCGTTAAAGTGTGAAATTTCACATAAAGTAGCAGATTATCTCCAATTTTATTTCTGTCATCTACAGGCTGAGTGTGACTCGCGTGCGTATCGCGTCTTTATCGCTACAAACGCGCTTCAACTGCCCGTTTAAAAAACGTGGTATGCACAGGCCCTTACACTACTTTCCATAATTTAAGGAAGATTTCAAACGTAAACATATTACTCGTAGTTACCATCAAAATAATCCTTAAACTTGCCACACTTACACCCGTATTTATAAACAAATAAAACTAAATATTTGAGTAAAAGTAATTACTTAAGTAGTAGAGCAGTGGTGGCCGAGTGGTAACGGTCCCGACTTACGAGTTGTAGGTCGCGGGTTCAAACCCAGCCAGGCGTATTACTTTGTGTATTATTTCATCACCACTGCTCTCAAAACGGTGAAAGAAAACATCTTGAGAAAAACGGCATGTCCTAGAACCAAAAATTCAAAGACACGTGACATTCACCAATCCGCACTGGGCCCGCGTGGTGGATTAAGGCCCATTCCCTCTCCTAGAGAGGAGGCCTGAGTCCCAGCAGTGGGAACATTTAAAGGCTAATAATACTAATACTAATAATTACTTAAGTAATAATTTCTATTCTATAGTTAAGAAAACTTTTAATTTTGAATGAAGATTTCAAATATGACTTAATAAGATTTTACTTAGTAACAAGTAATTACTTCTTTATAAATACGGGTGTTAGAAAGATTTTCATGCATCACAGTTTTTTCACACATTACATATTGCAAGTGCTTCAAGGATATGGCATTAACGTAGTATTCTTTTGTTCTAGGTGAAAGTTCGGGATCCTGTTCAGAAGAAGAGATCAACCATGTGTCCGACGAGACGAGAGACCGACCTGAGGCTCACATGTGCCCGCGCTGCCAGGAACAGTTCGAGAACCTGCACGAGTTCTTGTACCACAAGCGACTGTGCGATGAGAAAGCGTTGCAAATGGGCGAGGAGAGAATGCACTCCGATCCAGAGGAAATGGTCGTTTCCGGTGACGAAGAAATGGACGGACCTAACAAACGATTAGAACAAGTCCGACGGCATCGACAAGATGCAGAAAATAATAACAGCCTCGAAGATGGCGAGGCAGAAGTGCCTGAAGCCGACGTGCCACCGGTCGGCCTGCCCTTCCCGGTGGCCGGCCACGTTACGCTCGAAGCTTTACAAAATACAAAAGTTGCCGTAGCGCAATTCGCCGCGACTACAATGGCGAACAACGCAGATAATGAAGCTGCGTTACATGAACTGGCCGTGCTACAAAGCACGTTATTTACGCTACAACACCAACAAGTGTTTCAGCTACAATTAATACGCCAATTACAAAACCAATTGTCATTAACGCGACGAAAAGACGACCAGCTCCCGAGCCCGCCGCCGAGTGAACCCGAGCCAGTGCCGATACCTGCCGCTCGATCGCCGTCGCCGCTTCGTCCGCCACGGGAGCCTACTCCTGTCGCACCTCCTCCCACTAGTCAAAGCTTACCGTCAACCCATTCGCATCTCACACCTAAGACGGAACCTATCTCCGTTCCTAAACTCCCAGTCCCATCTCCACCGGTGATGTCCCATCCACCGTACAGTTCCATATCCTCATCGTTAGCGTCCTCAATAATCACAAACAACGACCCGCCACCGTCTCTCAACGAACCCAATACGCTTGAAATGTTACAAAAGAGAGCACAAGAAGTACTAGACAATGCGTCACAAGGCCTACTAGCCAATAATCTTGCCGATGAACTTGCTTTCCGTAAATCGGGAAAAATGTCACCCTATGATGGAAAATCTGGAGGAAGAAATGAACCATTTTTCAAGCATCGCTGCCGTTACTGCGGAAAAGTATTTGGGAGTGATTCTGCGCTGCAAATCCACATTCGATCGCATACAGGTGAAAGACCTTTTAAATGTAATGTATGTGGATCACGATTTACAACCAAAGGGAATCTCAAAGTACATTTCCAAAGACACACAGCAAAGTTTCCGCATGTCAAGATGAATCCCAATCCGATACCTGAACATTTGGACAAATACCACCCCCCGCTGTTAGCGCAGTTGTCGCCGGGACCGATACCTGGCATGCCACCACATCCACTTCAATTTAATCCGGGTGCGCCAGCTCCTTTTCCGCCAAGCTTGCCGCTGTATAGGCCCCCACACCACGACTTACTACCACCTCGTCCGCTCGGAGACAAACCACTACCGCCTCACCCACTGTTCGCAATGCGAGAGGAACAAGACGCTCCGGCTGATCTCAGTAAACCATCCGCGCCGAGCCCTTCTCGATCAGCACCCGAGGTTAAGTCTGAACCACAAGACGATGATTGCCATCGAGACTCCAGTTTTGAAGACGTTGACCGTGTATCTCCTAAGCGAGAACCTGATGAAAATGATACCACGCAGGATCAAGAACAAGATAGATATCCATCAACATCGCCCTACGACGACTGCAGCATGGACTCAAAATATAGCAATGAAGAACAAATCGGCAGAGAGAGTCCTCATGTGAAGCCCGATCCAGACCAACCGGAAAATCTCTCAAGTAAGAATTCACCGATATCCGGGCCAATTTCAATAGCAACGGGACTGCGTACTTTTCCTTCGTTTCCTCTTTTCCCTCAGTCTCCCAGCAGTATGTCCTCTGGTAGTTTAACTCCTTTTCCAAACTCTGTTCAACACGTCGTTGATGGAGATCTGGCACGTGATCCAATGTTTTATAATTCACTTCTTCCCCGCCCAGGCAGTAATGATAACTCTTGGGAAAGTTTAATAGAAATTACCAAAACTTCTGAAACATCAAAACTCCAACAGTTAGTTGATAATATTGACAATAAAGTGTCCGATCCCAACGAATGTATCGTTTGCCACCGAGTTCTCTCTTGCAAGAGTGCCTTACAAATGCATTATCGTACGCACACGGGCGAGAGACCTTTCCGTTGTAAATTGTGTGGCCGCTCTTTTACGACTAAAGGCAATTTGAAAACCCATATGGGCGTTCATCGCATTAAACCTCCAGTTCAAATGTTACATCAGTGCCCAGTTTGTCATAAGAAATTTTCCGATCCTACCATATTACACCAACATATACGACTTCACACGGGCGAACGCGCCAACATCCCTTACGATCAAATGAGAAGTATCGATATTGAGGGTTTTCCATCACTGAGTAACGGGTCAGACGTCAGCGACTATCAAGCTCAGCGCCCCTTCCCGCGCCCGCTGTTCCCCACTCCGACCACTCCCGGCGACCGACGGGCGGACTCCCGCGGGACCGACGATGAGAGCGGCCGGGACGAGCGCGAGCCCGCTATTCGGGAGTTCGACGACGACTTAGATATGAAGGATCGTCGAACTTCGCCGCTCTCCGTCTGCGCCTCGGCGTCCGAAAGCGAAATAAAAACCATCACCACAACGGCTTCCCTCCCATCGGCGACAGGTTCGGAGAGCGGGCGGAGCGCGCGGGCCTCGCCTCCATCGCCCAGCATGTCGACGCTGTCGACGCCGCCGCGCCTGCCGCTGCACTCGCCGCTGCCGTCGCCGCCCACGCCTATCGCCGCGCTGGGCGCGCTCGGAGGATCGCCCTTCAGCCCGCTCGGACTCGCGTTCCCTCCCGCAGGTATGCGATAGCGGGATCTTATATTTTGGTCCGCCCCGGTCGCCCACACTTCCATTTCCTTGTTTTGATCCTTGCCCACCACTAATAAATACCGGGCGCTCGAATACACGTCAAAGTCTCCGACCAAAACTAAATGTGCAAGTAGTAACTCTCATTGATAATGAAACAGTGTAATCGTGCGATCCGACTGTTGTACAATTAGTGACAAGGAAACCGCATTGAACGATGGGTTTATTTGTGTGCAGTGCGCGGCAACACGACCTGTAACCTCTGCTACAAGACGTTCGCCTGTAACTCCGCTCTCGAGATACATTACCGGAGCCACACCAAGGAGCGACCCTTTAAGTGCACCGTCTGCGACCGCGGATTCTCCACCAAGGTTTGTCTCTACCACTTCTTATTATACCTTAGATTCCTCCCTTTGACATTTATATCTCTGTTTTCAAGTTAAACCAACTGAACAAACTTAGGTACCAACAGCATATTTGATCTTACTCGTCGACTGATCATGTAGGTATTAGTCACATACATACTCGTAGCTCAGATCGAATAAATTTGGCTTTCAGCCAGTTCATACTTTATTGTTACACAAATAGCTAGACGTACATGTTTACGACATTTCCACTAATTTTCACTACATCTAAAGAAATTCATTGATAATAAAAATATTTCAAAATATAACATAGTAGTCCACGGCTCTATCTACGTACGTACAACTAGGTTAACAATTTCTTTAATTTTCTGCTTCCTGACATCGCAATATGCTAAAACATCTTAATTTCTTTCCTAGATCCTAAAAGACACTTTAATATGAATTGTATAGGTATATTTAACTTAACCCATTAAAAAAAAAAGATTAAAAATGCTAAAAGCGATAAAGTTTACAAAAACACGGGATTTGAAAAGAACACAGTCTTTTGAACTCATTTCTGTTTGTAACTTAAACATAGGTCTGCAAGTTTCCCCTCTGCTGTTTTATTGTTAAAATGTATGCAGTCCCTAACCTCTATTTGCATACAAGCAGTAGTTAGAAGAGGTAGGTATAGTTGGAGTATAACGGCGACAGGACGTATATAGTTCGCGTTTGATAAATAACACGCTGCTAGCGGCATGGCGGCGTCGTATTCCAAGTTGAAGGCGAGACATCGACAAGCGACGCCGTGCGCGACTAACTTCATGCGCCGGTTTCATTTCATCCAAGTTTCAGTGCATTAATTTTGCAGGCAGTAATTACAAGTCGCTAGTCGGCGCCTCTAGTTCGCATTAGTTTTAGCTGTTGTCTTCCTCCGTCGCTCCCATCCGAGCTGTTGCCGGCTTGAGAAGTAATTGACGACTAACTGCGCAAACTTGTAGGCTCGTTTGTTCCGATTTAATCAAAACTATGTACTGCCTTATTAATCACATGCAACGTTTATGAATGGATAATAATTAAAAGTCTACCTTTGTATTAATGTCAGCCTGTTCAGTAATGCGTCTCATATCAGCACAAATGCAACCACTTGTTAGCCGTGTGCCGGCCACATTTAACATCGATTCCATCTACAGATAATTAAACTTTGTTTATTATTCAACTTCGCTGCCTTATAGATAATCGCAAATTGAACTGTACGTCATGTCATTAATTTATTACTTTGCGATAATACTTATTTTGCATATCATACGGACACCAAGTACATTAATCGAAGTAAAATGGATCCTGCCCACATTTTTCCTAGGGTAACGTGGCTTTCCTGTGTGTTGTCTCTTCTTTTTATGGTTAAACCACAGTTAACATCTCAATTAGTAAGATGAGGCCTAAGAGCAGCTCAAGTAACTGACTTTGCATCAAAGAAAGAGGCTTAGACCGCAAGATGCACGCAAACCGCAAAGATTCCTGAATAGGCTTCCGTTAAAATACACATAAATGAGAATATAGGTGCCGTGCCCAACGACCTGTCTTATTTCCGTGTCTAAAAATTTTTAGTACAACCCTTTGTCTTCTATATTTTTAACAACTTTCAAGTTTTGATAGTCTGAGAGAAGTAAATGCAAAATAATATAATTATTATTTAAATATATTTTATGATTATTAATGACATTACCTTATCTCCATTAACGCTAATTTGCTACTTGAATACTGATCATTACCAAATAATATGCAAACGTTCGGCTCCTCATTAAGTATAAGCATAACACGTCATGTTATCGTTTTAACATATTATTGTAACTGTTTAATTGCACTTCACTAATCAAAATGTTCGCACTTAAAACTTACTAATGAACATTTGAGAAAACTGCTTTATAGATATTATACAAACAACTAAATAATAATGTGAAACATTTATTAGCAGGTAGATACGGACGAAATGAATTAATTCAATATTTTAGACAATAAATAAAGGTTGTTAAAAGCATTTTTATGATGATACAAGTTTTATACTCGGTTCGGCCAATATTTCAAGCGAGTAGTGTAAAGCTGCGCTTGCGACGCTCCATCGCGTCGCGCCACAAAAATGATAAGTCATAAAAACAACGTCACGGAAAACGATCGGAATATTAATTCATGTCGTAAAATATTTATTGCTTATAAATCCTTGAGCCTTTACCTACGCTTCTCGTCATAAAAAGATTATTTATGCTTGACAAAGTAACATTTTTCGTATGTTACCGAAAGTGACCAGGGGTCTTGTCAATAAAATATAGGTTATTTACGATGGCGCCGAGGTTAAAAGTTTACCCCACAAAGGCACCTTGCGTACCTCGGGTGGCTTAATTAAGTTCTTCTGATTAAATATAGGTACCATTGCTTAAGGACCGACGTACGTCTATCTATGATTTACATTTCTAGTGACCCAGAAGCCTAGATAACTTCCAACGAATCGTAATAAATATACATGATACGCGTATGTTATTTTCAAACAAGTAGGTAGGTAAATACTCATTTACTTGTTACTATATTTTTCGTGAAGGTTCTCGAATGGATCAGAGGAAAGCTAAGACGAACTCTTATAAAGCCGTTAATCACCAACACTAAACTAGCAACACTACTTTTTTTTAAACTATGTAAAGACTGGCTGCTGAGATTAGCTTCGATCGCGTTTATGTAGAAAATTGCCCAAAGAAAAACGCTCCCGAGATTAAAAAAAAGTATCTTAAATGCTATTCCAGAACGTCCTGGAATAGACCACGTAGCCTAGTCCACGTATGTTATATTCATCCAAATCCTTTCAAACGGGCTTAAAGAAGTAACAAACATACACACACAAACTTTCGCCTTTATTATATTAATGTAATCTAAGAGTGATCATCTTCCTACACTAAAAAAAATATGACTAAATATATGAACACGCACTTGTCCCGTGATATTTGAGGTCGGTGCAAATTTTTTTCCTCCATTCCATTCTGTCACCCGTCATGTCACCACTAACTTCCATTTCTTTCATATCACACCTTACACAATCCACCCATCTTTTCTTTGGCGTCAACCTTTCCATCCATCCACATATACTCATAACTCCTAGTAATGATAAACCAATGAAAATCTAAGTCTTCTAAACCATTACTCAGTCACATTACCAATAACCGCTTCTAAAAATCTAAACGGTTTTCGGAGTAAAATGATCCAACGTGACAATATGAACCATTAGATACCTAACAATTCCTATTGGACACGAACTGTGATGTTACTCCCAACACGACCACTCCTTACGCTGACTCATAACACTTTATAGACCCCGATGACAAGTTGTCATTAGGTATTAGCGTGCAATACGATAAATTATCGTTATACTTAATTGACAATTTATCAACAGGTACTAGATTTCTATTAAGTTATATTTTGATAAGTTGAAATAAATTATCTTCAAATATAAGATGTCAATTTAACTTTATTAGCAATGCCGGGTGTTTTCTATTTTGTTAATGACCAGTTTTGTGAAATTTAATTTTCATATTTTGATTTAGCTATTATTTGTTAGCCTATAGTAGAGTCCTGAAACAACGATTTCATCATTTTCAGGACTCCATTCTTGACTCTACATTTGATCTTTTGACTTATAGGTATCTTATTACTTACATCGCTACGTTTGTCTGTCTACTACTGAACGGATTGTCATGCAGTTTTACCAATAGACAGAATGATTCTTAAAAAGGTTTGGGTGTGTAATACAATATAGTTATTATTATTATAATATACTTTATTGTACACCATTACACATACAAAAAGGATACTAAAAACTAAAACACATGCATACAATGGGCGGCCTTATCGCATTCAGCGATCTCTTCCAGGCAAACTGAAAAAAAAAGAGCCAAAAAAGAGAAAGCCAATTATAGTAGATAAAAGCCGAGAATTTAAAAGATTCTCTAACACCCTTGCGAAACTTTAGCCCTTAAATAACTATAGGTATGTCTTAGGACTAGCTCAGTAGGTAGTGGAAATTTTCATACAAAATAAAATTTTGAAACAACGATTTTGTAATAAGTTTAAAAGATGTTGTCATATATCTTCTTCTTCTTCTAAATGCCTGAGTAATTTTACTGCACCGTACCACTATTTTACCGGTAAACAAAAATCGAATACTTGCCGGTTTAAAAGGTAACTGATCAAAAACGATCGAAAAAGGTTCTAGTAAAAATAAGGTTTAAAATTTTTGACTATCACTGATAGTAAAAAATTTAAAACTTTTCTCTTCTGATAGTCAACATTTTAAAACACCTGCTTATTCCACTTAGGTAAGAAAACAAAAACATGTGATGCACATTTTGGCGCCACGTGTCTTGCAAATTACTGGAGTTTAAAAAACAAACAACAGTTTAAATATTAAAATATTACCACCAAACCATCAGTAGTTGTCAGCGCGGTAACTGACTCTGAGGGCCGGGACGGTCCACTTAACATTTATTTATACTTTATAAGAAAAGTAGGCTCCCAAACAGAATTTTTAATCATTAGAATGTTTAGGAATGTACGAGAAAGAAGTGCATTTAAATGGGACTTCGTATGTTGGGATGCCATATTACTGGGCTGAAGGGAACTGGTTCGTGTGCTGTGTGATGGTAGTGGGAGACAAGCCAGCAACCTGTCACGTCCTACGCATACTTGCGAACGCCTCGGTTATTGCAGTATGTCGCCCTCCTCGGAGGCCTAACTAGACCGACGCACTTGTTCCTACACCAACTTAAACTACTGACAATGTACTCGTACTAACATATCTAAGCATGCGTTTGTACTTAGTCAGGATACCATTCACTAGAACTTGGGAAACCCACAAAAGAATCATCAACCCCTCTAGTTTAGGTGTCTCTACTAAAAGTGGACGTACCCTCTAAACAAAACATGAAGTTACAAATATAGCCATTTTGCCAAAATGCTTGAAAGCCCCAAAAGAGGTGCTTGCACTTTTGTTCTAAACCGATATATCCCAATTTTGGCGAAACCTTGACCGACTTTTATATTCAGACCTTATATCGACCGTGGGCGAGTTATTCTGGGGTTGCACTCAATGACCGGTACGGATCGGGGGCGAAGCGTTTTATTATGAATACGGTACGGTAATAAAAAACGTGTCAATCATCCAAACAATACCCAGGAAAACAAGCTTTATACGAAAATAGAGACACGGCACAACTCATTTTAAAAATACCAATCGCCTCTTTCGTTCCAGTGAGCTTTTATAGATAATATAAGTGAAGAGTGAATCGATTACCTCTAGACGAGCGCGCTCCAGCATCGACCACATCGTTTTCTATCAGGTGACATAGTAGTCAAGCGTGAGACTACCAATAATAAAAACAATAAACGAAATGTACAATTCATAGAAATTAAATGGTTAGTTTTCAATTTAAATCCAGGAGCAGATCTCATGGTCCCGGGTTAGCGATTTCAAAGATGGCGGCCCTAGGCGCTAACCGCTAGTGCCTGAACCAACTGCATACGAACACATTTAAAATTACAATAAGTGCCGGGGACACTGCACCGACGAAAGTTCACGCGCCAAACTATTTATCGATTATTCCAATCTTCTTGTACTACATGTAGATACAGTCGTACTCAGTTTATTGACTCGAATAACGTCACTAAAAGAGCTAATGCTTTTTGATTATAAATAAAAACACCTATATATCATACGCCATTGCATTTATGCATATAAAACTGAATTTATAACCGGTGCCCATTGTAACCTCATGTTTTTGACAATATTCAAAGTTATGCCCAATAAATGTGGCAGTTGAAAACACACAAAAAAGTCATCGTTTATGAGATTGAGAGACTCTCGAGATAGTTTGTTTCTCTTAAAGCTCGATCGTCACTTTCCATCAGGTCAGAAGTGATCAAAGACAAACTTATCAAAAATTATAAAAAACAATAATAATGAATTAATGATGGGTAGGCCCCATCGCATCGGAATCATTACCTAAATACTGGAATATTATAAGCCAATTTTTCTTCATCCATAGACCCGATCTATTGCAATTGCTACAAGCAGCCCACAGCGATTATATGCTCTTTGATCCGCAATTAAATAAATCCATATAACCAAGCTTACACGTAGTTGAACAGCTTAATAAATTCAGTAGCAATTTAGCGATTTATAACCCTTAAACTAATGTAAGTACAGACAAAGTTATTACCACGGCATAGAAATAATGACCCAGATGCTAAGAACGCAAAGTCATATATTGTAGAGTTATTGCATTTACTTACTACGCCAAATAAAAGGAAATTATTAGGGACTAGCGACCAATTTAGCACATGTGTTAGAAATATTTAAAATTCACGGTCTTTTTCAACTATAATATGCATGTATTATACACCTAAAACTTCCTCGTGTATCACTCTTTCTAATGACGAAAACCGCATATAAATCCGTTGAGCAGTTTTTGAGTTTGCGGTGTGGGACTTTGTCTTGTGATAGGTAAGGAAAGTCTACACGTAAAGTAACTAATTACAGCAAAAACGGCATATCAGAAAGTGTGATTCTCATTGTTAACAGTAGATATCTCCATTAAGAGGAGTACCAAAAATATCAACCATCGACAATTATCGGTTGATCAATAGGTACGGTGCGCTCTTTCACGGAAAACTCGAGATGTTTTGCGGTATTGTGAAAATAATTAACTTCTGCTCAAACTGTCGGTAAAATAGTTAAAATATATTGATAAAACTCGACAGACCATGATTACAATGATTAACTACGTGACACGATAAATACCTAATGAAGAAAGTTAAATTGTGACTTTTAAAATTATGTAAATAAGGTTTCTTGTGGAACCGTTATTGTTCAAGTATTGTTTTTACGTGTTTTACATTAACTTTAATCAAAAACTTGTAATTTAGATTAACAAAGACTAGGTAAGTAAGTAGGTACTCGATAGTTTTTATTCTCAATCGTAACGATAAATAAGCATTTAGAAATAGTTCAAATCATTATACTAATACCTAATTCAATCAAAACGATAAAACAGAATATTTTTGTATATACTACAAGACATATGGATTATAGATTCCGTATAACACAAAAAATATAAGAAATACATATACCGTATAAAAAATTATGAATATTTAAATGAAATGTCATTTTGTTTAATGTGTCCCCGTAGCAAAAGTAAATAAAAAATCATCGGTGAATAAGAATTAGCTATTTAAACAATATTTAATGGATTTAATGGCCTCATATTTTAATATAACTTATCATCTTTTGTAATAATACAACCGTTCTTAATTAATTTATGTTATCCATTATAAATTGTTAGGCAAAATTCACACCAAGTAAAACAATTTTGCACTTTATATAATTCTTACTGATAAAAACGTGGAATAGTCGGAAAAGGTGAACTCTAAATTTTTATTTGTAAATATGTTCTGTATCTTTAAACATAACTTTATGAGAATTCGTGGACTTTTCGAAATGGTTAAGACCCGTGAAAACTCTAACAATATGTAAACTGATCTATGTACTATGTGCAGGCAGGTTAGGTATACATTTCATTACCTACTAGATAATAATCATTTACAGTACGGCCGACGGATCTTGGCGCGTCTGAAGTTAGGCTCTGCGAACTTTAGCGCTCGTGCACTCGTAAAAAAATAAATGGTTTGAAAAAATAAACGCCAATAGCAGTTGTTATTGCTGTTAACAACTGTTATTGGCATTTATTTTTATAAATCATTCATTTGGCGCACTTATTTTGAGCGCTAAAGTTCGCAAAGCCTAACTTCAGACGCGCCAAGATCCGTCGGCCGTACTGTACATTTTAAAGAGGAGCTCACAAAAACCCAACTTCATAGTTTGTGCCCTCTTCTTGGAGTTTATAATCAAAATATTTTATCGTTTATGTCTCGTAGTACCCTTTAGACTTACTCTCCGCTGTAGTTTTAATTTGATTTATGTCTGTTGGTATCTTTGTGCGATGTTATTGCCCTACACTTATTTTTTTTCACAATATCCAATCATTTAAACAAAATCTGAAACGAATTTAACTCTTACGAAAAACGTCACAGTCTGAACGTTTGTACAAAACTGCTGAATGGTCCAATTTAAAGTCTGAAGCGTTTCAAAGTTTTTTTAAATGATTGGAAACAGTGAAAATGACCTAGTGTGTACCTATAACTGTGTGTATTTGTCCCACGGTGCTGTGTGCGTGTGGTGCGTGTGTAACGCCTGTGTATTTGTGGTTCCAGAGCAGTGGCGGCGGTTGCCGGTGCGGTAGGCGCGCGCGCGCACCCCGCCCCCCGCACGCCACTGCTTTGGACCTGTGGAACGCCTTCGTTTACCCGGTATGCGAGAGTGACGCCTGGCCGAGGAACGACAATATCAAGAGCGATTTTTATTTAGCTTACATAATTTGCATGACCTTTTTAATTTCTTAATCAAGTCAATTAATCCCCATAAGGCAAAGTTTAAGCGCTCCTGATATACAGTCGGTTCTTTTGTTCAGTTATCATAATTTTATTTGACTAACATAACTCGTGTACCTACCATCCTTTTTTTGTGAAGAATTTGACATTGAATTTTTTTTCCCAATTAATAGATTTAAATAAAAAACAGTTTCAAATATTTATCAGTTACGTAACGCTTAAACAAGTATAATTACTTACATAATTAACACATTGAATTAATTTTCTGTTGCGCTTAACGTTGATAGGTACACTTTTTGCTGATAAATTAATAGATCTATTTAAAGTAGATTTGTATTGGATGTTACGCTTACACACTTTAGTTTTCAGTAAATTTAACAGTTAAATACATTAATATGTTTGTATTTCCTCAGGGCAACATGAAGCAGCACATGCTCACGCACAAGATCCGCGACGTGCCGCCTGGGTTCGACAAGAGCTCGAGTGGTGCCGATGACGGCCGAGAGCCCAGCCCCGACCGCCGCTCGTCGCCCGACAAGCTCGACCTCAAGCGCTCACCGCCTGCGCATCCCCCGCCGCAAATGACGCACGCCCCACCTATCGATATGCCGCCGATGCCCAAACGGCCCAGTGGTAAGTTGCGCAACTTTTAAATTCAGATTCTTATTGAACTTTCGAAAGGAAGCCAGTACGAATAGAATTGTATGAATTCTTCTCCCCTGCTAGCTTGTAATTACATCTAAATAACATTGTTTGTTTGCTTACTAGTACCCAGCGGACCGACGCACCCCCCACCGCCGACGTCGTCCAAGCACCTGTGCGGAGTGTGCCGCAAGAACTTCTCGTCATCGTCTGCGCTACAAATTCACATGCGCACGCACACCGGCGACAAGCCCTTCCGATGCGCCGTCTGCCAGAAGGCCTTCACCACGAAGGGTAACCTCAAGGTTAGTTTCATATAAATCCTCCTGGATCAGTTTATATATTTCTCCATTGTTAAAATCCCTCCCAAGATATTCGTTCAAAGTGTACAAGTAAAGGGGATAAGATGCTTCGAATACCAAAAATTTTAATGTTTCATTCTGAGATGTACTAAGTACTGGGTTGTGAATAATACATGCATCAGTCTTCTTCTCCACTGTCAACGCAGGAATTTTGTCGTGCAATAACATTGGTTCGGTAAAACTAATTGAAGTCGTGTTCGTCAGGTGCACATGGGCACGCACATGTGGAGCGGCGGCGCGTCGCGTCGCGGGCGCCGCATGTCGCTGGAGCTGCCGCCGCGGCCGCTGCACGAGCCGCACGACCTGCTGCGCCGCCCCGACCTCTTCTACCCCTACCTGCCCGCGCCCTTTCTTAACGGCATGCAGCAGAAGGTAAGACCAAAATCTTAAGAGAAATTACAGCCATAATGTTAGGCATTTCTTAAAGATCAAGTTTAACAATGACATTTTCGTTTGTCAACAGCTAAATGAAATATCAGTAATACAGCAAAGCGCGGGCCAGAACGGTGTAGCCGGAAAATTTCCAGGACTCCTCGGTTTTGGAGCATTCGCGGGTGCTCGACCAGGCGCTGCGTCACCACTGGAGCGACCACCTTCACTAGAAGGCGGAGACGAGAGGCAAGCCGCCATGCGCGAGCTAGCCGAGCGCGGGCGCGAGCTGGCCGAACGGAGCCGGCAGATGCGCGAGGACAACGAGTACCGGTCGCAGGCGCCGCACGCGCCGCACGCGCCCCCCGCGGCGCAGGCGTCGCCGCCCGCGCCGCACCACGCGCACCCGCTGGCGCCGCTGCCGCCGCCCGCGCGCACCGAGGGGCTCACCGTGTAGGCGCGCCCCGACCCAGCGCAGTACATTCCACAGGGCCGGCCAGCACAGGCGAGACCGGCCCGGCGGCCACGCGACGTCGTGTCTATATTGTACAAAGAGTTAGAGTCTAGTGAGAGAGTGCGGACGTTCGTTCGACGAGGCGAGCTGTTGTAGCGTAATTATGTGCGAGGTGTAGCGCTATGTACCGTTGTTATTCCACGTGTTATAACGCCTAGTATTACTGTAAGTAACTTATTATGCACGAGTACGGGCCTGGGGCAATCGGGGGCTCGTCGCGAGCTCCACGTTTATGTCATTACTCTGTGATAGTGCACATTTGGAGGCTGTGTCCGACATGTCGGAGCGTTCGGCGGAAGCGATGGCGTCTCATTGATGCAGTCGAATGTGCTATGACATCAAAAATTAAATATAAATTATCCCAAAAATTAAATAATTTTCATAAAACTATATCTTTTTAAATTAAATGTACATAATTTGTATAATAGTATTGTAATGAACGAGTAGTTATAAACTTGAATTTAATAAAATATTATATATTATATTGTACGACTACAACTGGAGTGCAATATGCATGATTTTGTCTTTTGCCACATTCCAAATGATTGATGTTACTGAGAAAACAAGATTTATAACGTAATAGTTTCCTTTGATAAAAATAGCATTATTCTGTTTTTCAATGGAAATTTGATAAATATAAATTAAACTTATTCCGAACGAATAAACATATTGCACATTGTATGAAACTACCGAAAAAATCAACTCTAGGAAATTCTAATACCTATGCATCTATTGTCTTTAGGTATTCAATATTGTATTACAATACATTTAATTGTAACAGAGGTTAATGACATATTCATATCATGTAAATTAAAAGTATTTGCATTTGAGGTCTATAGTTATAAGTATTTAGAGTCATAGCTATATATTGCTTTAGAATACTTCAACATATCTTTGTAAAAATGTGAGCGACTGGTGTTTGACGAGACGTTGACTAGGTACTTAACGGTTATATACTATTTAGTATCACCGGCACTGTACGCAGACTGACCACGACTATGTACACACATT
The DNA here is from genome assembly GCA_958295575.1 of Leucania comma. Lineage (NCBI taxonomy): Eukaryota > Metazoa > Arthropoda > Insecta > Lepidoptera > Noctuidae > Leucania > Leucania comma. The sequence continues at coordinate 15,588,229 of OY282468.1, forward strand.
TATATTACATTTCTTTCCAAATATGCATTTTCTCAATGCTTGTTAGACGCCGTAGTCCAGTTGCTAATAAATTTAATTATTTTTTAAACAATTATATATGTATTTTATACTTTGGAGACTAGTTATCTGTGTATAAATGTCCTACTAAATTATTTATAAATTATAAATCATGCATACACTCTTAGTATTAATGAATGCTTGCGAGGCGATAGGTCTCGCGCGCCAGTTTAGTTGTCTAGAATAAATTCTCATAGCACCTACGAGCTAATTATTATATCAAGTTGCAAATAGATCTTAGAGAGTAGTATTAGTCATGAATATGATGGTGTCATGTCATGTCAGTATAAATAATCATTGTAAATTATTAAATGTTTATGTAAATGTCCAAAAAGTATTCAAATTATTTAAAAAAACAATTATTATACTAATAATTATTTTCTTTTTTGTTATTCCTTTACCTTCAACCTTTACCTACTTTTTAGTTTTTATTTGGCTATAATGAAATTAACTATCTACTTTCTTTTTTGTCACACAAAATCTATTTGATTACCTAACTATGCAAAACCACGTTTAGAGGTATACAGAACAGAGAGTAAAGTCCCACTTACCTCCGTTGAAAAGGAGGATCCTCCGACCAGACGGGTGTTATGTCTGGTGGGCTACTGCCCGATTGATGATTTCGGGCGAGTGTATGTATTCAAATCCCGTGGAGAACTTTAATTGCGCGATGCAGGATAGTTCCTTTGTGACGACATAGATGTCGCTACACACGCTAACAAGTTTTTACAAAGCTGGTTGGTAAGTTAAATTGGGCAAAATGCGTTCATATCAGAGTATATGCAGGACAGCGCTACATTCAAAAATAGGGGCTACAAAATTCAAACCGAGTTGATATACATAATACATACTCAGTCAAGTTTAGACCTTTTTCCTCATAGGATTTAGGCAGAAACTTTAGTATGCCACCTGCATTTAACAAACGCTCCTACATCATCATGAAGACATGGCATACTAGGGGAGCATGTTTGTCTGCGAGGGTTAAAAGTAAGTCACAGAAAGCAATAATGCATTTGAATCTAAAGTTTGAAGTCTAATCTACAATCTATTAGGACATCTACAATAAATTAGAACAATCCTCGTCGTATTTATGTTTTAAATTGTGAGTTTTCTAAGAACGTCACGTAGGCTGTCGTGGTTCATCACAACCTTGTCACTACTCTGTATGTTCTTGAAACGTAAAGTTAAGCGAAGAAGAAAATTTAAGAGTTCAGACAGCTGTTTTATTTATTCGCACCTGGACAATATGTGAAATCATTGAAACATGCGCGTTCTCGGCTAAATGGAGCCTAGAATTTGATTAAAGTGTTGACTACTTTAGCGAAGTTTGCCGAGAAGGTTGACTTGTTACATTTGCTGCTAAATACAACAGAAACAAAACGATGTGGACACCCATATTCTAATGGCAAACAAATTAATTATATATACGAATACATGGCTTAAAGGACTTAGTATCCAAGCCAAAAACGTTAACAAAAAAAGATAAAAAAAACTATCCTCAATCATAATAATGGTTGTTTTAAAATTTACTTTGCAAAGACGAAGCTACATTAGATTTAAGACAGGGGCGTCTTAGTGCTTCTTTTTTAGTCGAGCATCGTGTGTTAAGTCGGTAACAATTTGGTAACAGGATACTTCATGAATAAGGCCTTAGTCAATTGTGATATTCGCATGTAGGTAGATACTGCGATTGAGTATTACCACTTCAACCACGGGAGGTTATTATGACCATACTATATCATTAGTAAATGTTTCAAAACCAAATTCGTCCTAAAGAAGGATCATCTACAGTCTAATAAATCAAACTACAATACAATTACTTAAAAAGGTTATATTATAATAATAATGTTACCAAGAAGACATGAGTGTTAGAAGTTGATGACGCTAGCTAGCTTCTTGACGCGGTTGAGGAGTAAGTCCCCTTCGCGTATGGTGGCCTGGTACAGCTGCGAGCGGTCCGCGTCAGCGCCGCGGCCCGCGCCTGTCACTACGCAGCCGGCGACTGCGTCGATGCGGCACTGTAGGCGACCCGCCGCTGTGAAGCTGGAAAAGGAAATATAGATGTGAAAAAAAAATTGTGACCTGGCAGGGCAGGGGCGAAGTTGAAATTTATTGTACACAGATTATAAAGTTAACAAAAATAGGACAGGTGATTTACACATGTGTTTAACCCACAATTGGGTTAACATGTCTGTTAATTCGATACTTTTATTTATTTTATTTTGTTCGGGTGGCTTACAGCTAATAATACAAAATATAATGATAAGGTAGATAGCGATGAGCCATTTACAAGCCTCCACATATAAGGGAGTATTGTTGAAAATAACAGTAACAGAAATAATTGAGATCAGTATCCAAAGTTTGGAAGGAAAATAATATAAAAGACAATTATGCACCTAATGCAATTACAAAATATTGCTTTTCGACATAACAGTTTTATGGATGCCAAGCTGCTTGTAAAGAAATCAGTTGAGTTGTGTTCTTTGACTAAATTGTTAAATGCCTTCACTGCGCGAATCAGGTAAGAGTCACTACGATAGACTGTGCGTGAATGAGGAGCGTAAAGAAGATTTCTAATTCGACAGTGCCGAGGGGAACGTTTAGAAATAGCTTTGATTTTTTTAATTCAGGGCAATCTATCATAGAGTATGCGATTTTGATTAAAAAGCGAATGTCAGATATATTTCTGCGAATCACAAGAATCAGTAAGTGGAAACGAGTGCATCTTTCATTGTAACTGAGATTTTGAATTTGTACCTCAAGTGCCCCGTCAATCTCCGTTGCATTCGTTCAAACCTGTCAGAATGGACTGCATAATTTGGGTTCCAGATTTGACTACCGTATTCGAGGTTACTGCGGACGTAAGTACAATATAGTATTTTTAGGGTTTGCATATTTTTAAATGAATCGGAGTTACGGATAATGAATCCCAGGGCTTTGGCAGCTTTCTTGGCGGTATCTTGATCGACATGCCATTCATAGGAAAGCCTCCTGTCGTAAAGAATACCGAGATCTCAGGTAACGCTAGTTCGTGATAACGGCAGATTTTTCGATCGAGTAGTTAAATATGACTGGCTGAATTTCACGTGTAAACGAGATTACTAAACATTTAGAAATATTAAGATCTAGTTTATCACTTTTACAATAGTTTACCAATCTTAATAAATCTTCCTGCAATAGACTTGTTTCGGCTGAATTCGTAACTGATTTAAATATTTTCATGTCATCTGCAAACATTATTCGGTAGTATTCGGAGTGCTTGAAACATTCACCGATATCGTTGATAAATACTACGAAGCCTTTGAGGACTACGGCTTGGGTTTTATTTTGTACGTAAGACGAGAACCATCTGTATAGATCTTCTCTGATTCCCAAGTCCAAAAGCTTCCTCAGCAGGATGTCATGGTCGATCCTATCGAACTCTTTGCTATAATCGGTGTAGATCGCGTCAACCTGGGAACCCTTATCCATATGCTCACTAACATATTCTGTAAAAAAGGACTAGGTTGGAGACTGTGGGTCTCCCCTTCAAAAACCCGTGTTGTTGAGAGTTTAAGCTAGAGGCCAGACTGCTGTACAACTGGTTATAAACTATGCGTTCCAGCACCTTGGCTAGAAGACAGAGCTTGGAAATAGACCTATAATTCTCAACCTTGTCTTTAGAGCCCTTTTTGTGAATGGAAGATATGAATGCCGATTTCCATAAAGAGGGAACAATCCCCTCAGAAATTGACCGTTTAAATAACAGCGAAACAGGTAAAACTAGTTCATCAGCGCAGTTAACACGGCAGGTAACGTATCTGGTCCTGCGGATTTGGTTAAATCGAGGAATTTCAAAAGTTTGTGTACAGTTGGCACATCAATTTCAACTGTACTTATGTCACAGTTGGAAACACAGCCAGTTGAGCCATACCTTTGGGTGATGGCGGAAGTATGAATGAACGTGCTCACATTGGAGGAGGCGTTTAGAAATGTTGAACTAAAATAATCAGAAAAGAATTCACAAATTCCTCCCCCTGAGTCGCTTCTGCTTTCACAGTACGACATGCTGAACGGGAAATTACTGTTCATGCGTTTACTTTTTATATTTGACCAAAAAAACTTCGGGTTTGAACCTATTGAGGACTCGAGTTTTTCCATGTAGGCCGAATAACAAACCTGTTCAACGTCATTGGCTCTGTCAACGTGATTGATAAGTAAGCCGATCAGAGATATTGCCATAAACTTTAAATCTTGTGTAATATTTGATTTTTTCTTTAAGAAACCTTGTGGGTACAGAGTTATACCAAGGGGGATATTTAAATTGTTTGCACAGACGCTGCGGAACGTGTTGGTCTCTTATTTCGAATAATGTAGAATAAAACTTCCCGACAGCTTCATCAACAATACCCTTCATTATTATGTCATCCCAGTTAAAATCACGTAGTGCAGAGCGAACACGCTCATAGTTAGATTTATTGTACTGGTAAACTGTACGTGCATTGACTTTGAGTGAATCAGGTTGTGCGGTAGCTAGTTGAACCAACAACGCTGGGTGATAGGAGTCCTCGATAGTGAGGGGGTCTAGACATGCCGCGACGGAGACGTTCACATTTGCGAGAACAAGATCTAGAATTTTACCGCGCCGGTTGTTAATAAGATTAAACTGTTGTTAACCACAAAAAAACGATAGTGTTAAAAAAATGAATAATTAAGCTAGTTTTAGGTGCAATAGGCCTACTATCATGAGAAGTTGACCATGTTATGGAGCTCATATTAAACCCGCCAAGAATAATAAATTTTATCGGTTGGATGGTTTATTGTTAGATTACATAACTTTTCAAGATAAGCATTTAACTGATCATTGAAACAGTTGCCTAAATTGGGCATTTACCTGAGATGTTCATAACACGATGTTCCAAGCTGAGTGCTTGGGCATTTACCTGGCAGCTTTAGCCGTCGCAACCAGGAAAGATAAGGACTACTCAATACGCATACTCTCGGACAGCATGGCTATCCTGCAAGCGCTGATCAGCCACACAGTTAACTCTGCGCTGATTTACGAGTTTCACCAACGCCTTAACCAGGTAAACACAACCAAGTAACCATTCAATGGATCAAAGTGCACAGCGATTCCCGAGGCAACGATGCAGCGGACGCATAAAACAGCAGCACATCTGCTTCTAAGCTGCCCAGTTGTCGCTGGATACTGGGCAAAATACTTAGGAAACCCAGGTAACCTCCGCGAAATAGTCAGTAACACCAAGGCGCTTCTGACCTTCCTTGAGGAACTGTGGTGGATCGAATGACACATTTGTCCCACCCGTACGCAAAATAAGCGCTTTGGTCGTGGAATTGCGAACTCCCGCCCGAAATACAACTATAAAAAACATGGACTCTACTTTGTCGTCGGGGTGTGTCGAGGTCAAGGTGTAAATCTGTACCTTCAACGAATATCTTGATGATATTCTGAGTATAAGGCACGCCATCCTGATCACAAGACACACTCTCAATCGGTAAAGATTGAGACTTTGTTCACAAGGGACTTGTGAACGAAAAACCAGACACCACTGTGGGACTGTTGGTCACCCTCCTGAAAATAAAGCACGTTACCAGATTTGAGAAATAACTTGGCCTCCCCCTGACTGCCGACTTCAGATAATCCTACAATACTCCTTCATAACTCGCTCAATTCTTCCTCAAATTCGTTAATCTTTACGTCAGTCCGGAGTGTACGCGTGTTGTATGTTGCCAAGACCAATTATTGTTTTTTGATGGGATAACCGGTTCTCTTCCAGAGATTCTTAGCACTTCTTACCTCGCCGTAATCTTGCCCGCTACCAGACTCAAGGGTAGACGAGCTGCCGGATACCAGGGGCCATTTTTGGCTGGGTTGGGTGTTTGCCATAATCGCCAGATAGAAAAGCATATTTTACTTCAAATGAAACATTTAAACATGGAATGACGGAAGAAAAGTGCGAAATCAGTTCATTAGTAAATTGATTCAACATTATTTCATTTTGGCATTCGATATTCACTCCCACTCTGAATGAAAGAAAAGTGAACAGTTTGAGCGCAAGAGGTTCGGCCATTTCGTTTCAAGTTCTGTAGACAAATATCAGGTCAGCCCTCGCAGCAAAATAGTGTTCAAGTGGAATGATCAAACTATGCTGCCAAAATCACAGTAGTTAATCATTCATCCAAAAAAACCAAGTAACAATCTCTTCTTTAACAGATTCCCAGGAGAAGCCGAAGGTATCTGCGATGTTGTCGACGCTCAGCGATCAGGACACCCTTAGCAGTTGAATGTATGCGATAATAGAAACCATTTTATAGAACTAACTTTAAACTGGTATGGTGAAAAATCACTTACTTGGAGATTTCCTCCTCAACAAACTCCCGGGAGACACCGAAAGTATCAGCGATGTTGTCGAGGCTGAGCGAACGGTACGCGCGTAGCAGCTGAACATACGCCTTTATACGAGCCTCACGCACGTAATGCTGATAATGGGGCCTGAATACTGGGTCTACACAGATTTGAGTCTCCACCTGAAAGAATAAAAAAAATATTTAAACCACAGACAAAAAAAATATCAATGTGCAATATAATCTTCTTCTTCTTATCTTCTTATATATAAAAATGAAGCTGTTCGTTAATCTCGCTAAAACTCGAGAACGGCTGGATTGGTTTGACCAATTTTGGTCTTGAAATATTTGTAATAGTCTAGAGAAGGTTTAAAAGGTCAGAAAATATGGGAAAATTCACGAAAAAAAATCCTTATTAGGCAGTACGAAGTTTTCCGGGACAAGCTAGTCTAATATATAAAAATGAATAGCTGTTCGTTAGTCTCGCTAAAACTCGAGAACGGCTGGACCGATTTCGCTAATTTTGGTCTTGAAATATTCGTGATACTCTAGGGAAGATTTAAACGGTGAGAAAATATGGGAAAATATCCGAAAAAAAAAAAGTCGTCTATTCGGAGGTACGAAGTTTGCCGGGTCAGCTAGTTATTATTAATTGACAGTGACTAATCTTGAAATACAAGTACAATTTTAATGTGGCTTTGTAAAAAGCTTCTATTAACCTGTGCACAGAAACTCAACCTAACCTAAAACAACCTGCCACATTCATAAAAATCAGCAGAGTTTAATACTGTACCCAAGCAAGACTCTTCAAGAAATCAGCATAGCGACACTCATGTAGAGACTCAACCAGTTCTCTAAGTTCTGGGAAGCGAGAGCGGAGGGCCTGCACCGCTGCTCCCTGGCGCCTTAGGGCTGACTGCAAAGCGTGGCGCTCCAGAGCCAGGGCACAAGCTAGCACGCAGTATTGGATGATTGTTCCTGTAAAAGTAATAGACAGAAGCTGTGTCAACTACAAATACTTTTTAATTTATCTTATTACAGTAGACAGGATTTGAATATAGATGTTAATATTGGAGTATTAGTGACTTTTAAGAACTTAATTAATGCATATTCATGCATTTGCCAATTAGGAAATGGTAAAAGTTGTGTTAAAAATGACTTGCCAAAATCAACCAGCTCATAAGATTCAAATGTGGACACGCAGTCAATGAACAAGTCCGCTGCCTTGCTGTAATCTCTGACTGCCAAACAGTAGATAGCTTCATATGCCTTCAGTTTGTTTCTGGACCGCCAGTCTCCACCCTTGTCGACAAGCTCGTGAGCCTAAAATAGTTATAAAATCTTTATTGTATTGTATGTCAGGCTGGAGTTTGAAACAGGGACTTGAAACGTTACTCAAAGTAATGATACATGTTGTTCGGGTAGCGATATTTTGTAACGTTCCACCAGGATCGTAATAAAATTCTTTCTTCGACTATAACGATACTAAAAAATGGAACAAAATCTAAATTTAATAACAATAACAATTAATACCGTTATTTGTAATGTACCATTATTGGTAAAACGTAATAGTATCGTTATTTGTATATCGAAATAATAACTTTATTCATTTTGATACGCAACTTTGCCAGCTTTCATCTTTCATCTTACGCGCTGCGGCCACACAGCCACGTACGTAAAACGTTTACTTATTTATATTGTTTGGAAACGGCGCATGGCGGTGGCGTGCGGGGGATACAAGCATAACGTTATGGGATTCCATAACGTAACTTAAAATATTGTTTTACCAAAATAATATTCAATATGTATTTTTTATAACATTATTTAAATCTTTTGGCATTTACTGTAACAGAACGAAATTTCTTTTCGTTTCAAGTCCCTAGTTTGCAACCCAGCGTATAATTATGGCTAAGCATATAATTATTTTGTATATATGTTACATCACACTAAACCACTGAACTTCAGTGTGTTTAAGATTTACAGGCGGTCGCCTCCTTCTGCGAAGCAGTAATGCTAGCAAAGGAGGAGGCCGACCGCATCAGGCAATGACGCACACGCCGCCGCCGGGATTCCGATCCCGATTTCCGGCCATCGTAGGCGCGGACTCACGGGCGGCGGACAATGGGAAGCTCGCTGTCCGTCTGTCCGGTGAGAGACCGGTCCGAGCTCAAGTCGTTTACGGCAAGCACTGTTCCCGCGCGCCTCAAGAACATGTCAGCAGACTGTAGGGGCCCAGCAGGGCCGAAGCCTACTGGGGCCAAAGGTTATGTGAAAATGTCACCCGGGGCCCTGGGACGATGGCAATGAATGGAACAGGGTAGGTTTTTAGTCAGTAAGAGTCTGACACTATTTCCCGCCCCACCTAAGGCAGGCGCAAAAAAGCAGGTAGGCAGGTTTTGCAGTTAACCTCTACAATTATGCTTTAAAGTCTGTCCCCACACATCAATGCCGTGTCAGGGATGGTGCCCTTGCCCCCAACAGAATGTCAGTGTCAAGTCCGACACTGTGATGTATGCAAGAGTTTCATAAGAGTTAGATAGTCATTACTTGCAGTTTGTCAACTTTATTGATGGTAAAAATTAATGACAATAAGACTACAGTCTCAAGACTCATTAAACTGTCAAGCCCCAAGTGGATTGTCTTTCTCTTGTGTCTCTAATTACGGTATTCAAAGGGTTAATAGAGACTGTTCACTTATGTTGCATGTTGTACCACCTTACATGCTATATAAGTGTACAGTCTCATGACTCAGTAATAAAGACTGTACACTGTACACACTATCATATAGCATGTTGTACGACTTGACTAACCCAAAATATGTAGATTGCGAGTATAAAACCAAATATGGAATGAGACTGGATGAAAATTAAACAGCAACGGTGACTAACATTTCTGAACAGACAACCCCAGACGAGACACCGATGTCCGGTCTCGCCATGGACACTTTCCTGATCGATCTTTAACAAGGCACTGATATGTGGTGATAGGCCCTTAATCTGCTCACTTTTAAGATATCAAAAAAAAGATTACTCCTCTGGACTAACAAACAGGTTACATAAAAATATCTGCTAAGTCATCAAATTATTATAAAAATAAATTACTCTATACCTTGTTTATATTCTTCCCCATTTCCTTAACATTGCACCCATGGAAATAAGCAATTCTAAACAATGCAAATATAGCATCCAGCCGTCTGTTAGTAGTCAGTGTTGCATCTTCATACTTGGTAGTAGCTAGTGCAGTAGCAGCTTCTTTGTCTCCAATAGAGCAAAGGTAGTCCAACCTAGAACATTTTGGTTTTAATTTAATAGATATAGCAGCAGCTAACTCCAAGTGAAGATTAGCCAAGAAATAATTATTTGATGTGATTGATATCAAAGAGAGATCTACATATGGAACTACAATTAAAAGCTTACCGATCTTGCCAAACAGGTGTTTCTGAATCGTCTTCTTTGAACTTGGCCAACCTGTCCTGGTTTTCCTTTGCCATATTATCAAATAACTTTTGATCAAATGGCCATCCAAGGTCAGTGCAAACTTCTTTGTAGTAAGGAGCCATATTACCACTTTTTATTCCTTGCAAAAGCTGTTCTTTTAACTTCGGGTCATCTTTTAGCTGCGGCAAACTAAGCTTGAACTTTATTCCAGCCAATTCCATGTACTCGGGAGTTTTACCTTCTACAGAAAGCTCCATTTTCTATATTTTTTTGAAAACCAATTTATCCACTAAAGAAACGTGAGTACTTTATATTTGAAGCCAAGTTGATCAACACGATTCAAACAATAATTTCTTGAATCAATTCCATCAACTCATACAGCTTGCAAAAACAAAAGTCACTGTACGGTGCGTTCCGTTAAACGAGTACAGATAGATGAACATTTATTCTTTAGCATAGAATGTTTAATTTATCCTTTATTTGCACGAAATAAATAGCTTAGTAATATCTCTTTTGATAGTTATAATGGTTATAATAAGAAGAATGTCGAATTTGGAACGCACGAACGATGACATTTCAGCAGGCGGTCGCTACCAGTAATCTGTGGTCGCTTCCTTCAGTCCTGCGTTCACAGATAACCAGAGTAGGGTAGCATCGCTACTCTAACCATTCAAAAATGCTTCGGCCGTGTTTACGGAGACGCGGCGCGCTGCGCGGCGCGTTGGGCGTTTCGTCGTATGTACATTGCAGCAGCGGGCCGCATCATCGCTCACGCAAACACAAACCTAAGGCAATGTACAACGGACCACCCGACGCGCCTCGCAACGCGCCGCGTCTCCGTAATCGAAAACAGTTGACAACTGGCATTTGATGTACACTAAACTTTGTTGTCAACTAACAATTTCATAACTTTCGTATTACGTATGACATCAAGTGGCTAACAAACTGCGGTGGATAAGTGGTGGCTAGCAAAAATTATCGGAGCATATTGTCCCAGCTTTAGTTTTTATCGACTATTATACAGCTAAGTTAAATATCGCATCTTCAGCTTAAAGCTAATAGTCACAGCAAATATGTGTTTTAATAAGGTGACACCAGCGTCAGTCGTACAACGCCCTTTGGTGAAACCATACTACTGATCGTGTAAGATTTTATTAGTATTAAAATGAATAAGCATTTGATCGAGCATAACTTTTTCAAATACCTTACTGAAAACCGGCAACACAGATACAGGTCTATAATTATTGGTGTCATTGTGCTCACCAAATTTAAAAAGAGGTATAACTTTACTAAATTTCATTACATCTGGAAAAACTCCTTGGTCCACACACAAATTAAAAATTAAGGCCAAATATGGTGCTACGGTTTCAATAATAGATGTACATACATTAATAGACATTCCCCATAGGTCTTCGGTTAATTTAATTTTGATTTACCTGAAAACTTTTATAACTGTCATAGGGTTTATATGATTGAATTGAAATTCAGCTGGACAGCGTGGCAAGTTTTCTTTCAATAAAGCAATTGAGGCCTCGGGTGAGGAATTTAAAGCTTCCGTTGTCTTAAGGGGTATATCGGGGAAAAAATTCACAAACTCTTCGGCTACTTCGATTTTAGAGTTTATGGGACCACGAGAAGTCTGCAATAAAAAATTAGTGTTGCGTACTTTATTCCTACCAGTTTCACTATTAATAACTTTCCAAACGGTCTTTATTTTTTTGTCTGCCGATTTGATCTTATTGCTAATAAACAGGGCCTTCGCAACCTTGCAAATATTTCTAAAAAGTTTAGAGTATTTATTTACAAACTTGTTAAAGGTTTCAGAGTTGAAGAATGGCTTAAGGCAATAAAGTTCAAAGAGTCTTTCCCTGCTTATCCTTATACCCTTAGTCGCCCAGTCACTAAATACAAACTTAGGGAAAATATTTTTCGACTTCTTTTCAAAACTTGTATTAAATTCATTAAGTACTACTGAAAAGAAATTATCATAAAATTTATTAGCATCATTTATATTATGGCCCAGAGCACTTAACTTATTGTGTAAGTTACTATTAAATTTTGTTAATTTGCCAAGTGCAATTGGCCTAAATTGAATTTGAGTTTTTTGTATGGCAGCTTTAAAGTAAAAAATTACCGTTTGTCCGCTATGGTCGGACGGAAGATAATTTACTATTGTTTTATATATATAATCACAATTGCAGAAAACATTGTCAATACAAGTTGCAGAGGTTGGAGTTACTCTGGTTGGTTCTGTAAAAACAAAAAAAAAGTACAAAACAACATAATTTAAATTACATAGTACAAAAAATCATTATCATCATAATCATCATTATCAACATTATCATCATTATATTATTGAAACAAATCAGAAAATTTACAATTAAAAAATATAATAATAATAAAAAAATAAGCCCCATCGCTGTATCTCTACGTTGACGTCGTGATGGGGCTTGCGTGCTCCAATAAACCCTAGGTTGTAACTCGCCTAGGGTGAGGGGCCAGACTAAGAGAGATACAATCCGCAGGGCAGTTTTGTGGCGAACTGTTGGGCATTAGCGACCCCACGGACCCGATCTCCTGGGAGAATTCTCGTTCTTCATCTCCGGCTTGCCTTTATTGACCGGCCGTAGTGAACACTGACGAAGAACAGAGCTCCCACCTCTCTCTTGCCTTTATTGGCTGGTTTGAGTGGAGATTCGCAAGAGCAATCGTGCTCGGGAGAAGGATATATAATCCAGTAAGGTGCTGGTAGGGATCTTGACCGCACTTCCGGGATTGTCCTGATAGCCGTGGTATACCTCTCCACTCCTCAAGCACCTCAGGATATGTTGCCCTCTTGTTGCTACGTCACTTCGTGCTAGCGGCCGTTTTTGGGGGCCCATTTATTGAGTGTGCAAGTCACCCCCTGCCTGTTTACCGATGGATATTAATAACATTGTTAAGGCAGGGGCCATAGTTTTCACACAGTTCTTGGTAACCAGTCCACTTAAGACTCCAAAAACCATAGCCCTATTGTCTTTATTTTCCATATGTCACAATAGTTTTCACCAACCGGGGGTTGTCCTTGGATGCACTAGCATTGCGCGTACAGGGACAATCGTCGGTTGGCATCACGTTCCATTAAAAGTACCTAAAGGGCCTCTGCGAGTTGGTTTCGGCTCCTCGTACGCCTTCCAAAGGTCCAGGACCTCAGGGTCCTGAGATAAACAAATACATAAAAAAATAACATTAAAATTATAAAACAAACAAAAAGATAGAAAAAAAGAAAAATCATAAACCATAAAAGACAAGTAAGTACTTAATTTGCAATTAATAGATCAACCGCCAAAACATGGCATTGGAAAGAATTCTGTTTGTAAAATTGTAACTGATGTGGCGGCTGAGTAACCGCGATTTGCTGAGTTGCAATCTTGACGAAATACGGGAGTGCGAGCGGACGGCTCGCCAGTCGCTTACGTTACACCGCCCTGCTTTGACTTATATATAGTACGTAGACGTAGTTAGAAATGACGAAGTAATATGGAATCAGAATAAAAGACATTTATTTTATTAAAATTACGTCTCCTTTAATTACCCGACTGCGCCAGAAGGAGGGTTATGTTTTTCGAGAGTATGTATGTCTGTATCTATACTAATATTATAAAGAGGAAAACTTTGTTTGTTTGGTTGTAATGAATAGGCTCAAAAACTACTGGACCGATTTTAAAAATTCTTTCACCATTCGAAAGCTACATTATCCACGAGTAACATAGGCTAAATTTTATTTTGGAAAAAAATAGGGTTCCTTAAGATATTTGGGAGTTTCGGACACAAGGTGTAAAAAATCAACCAGAAAAGTTACTTATTTTGCGTACGTTGCCTAAACTATAAAAGATAGAACCATAAAATGTTCTAATTAATTGTAGATCTTATAAATATCTACAAAAAAGTCCGCGACACACTATACCTATCTATGTGTGAATGAGGCACAACAACCATATTTTTATTTAAAAAAGCTTAATTTTTTTGGGCTACATTTAAACGCATTTATTTTACTCATGCTATTAATCCTAATCAAAATTAATTATTTCATCACTAAGTACAGTTTATGTACATAATATTTGGTCTTCTTGCTGCCCGTGCTTGAGAACTATGTTTAGAAAGTTGAGACCTGGCTCTCTTAGGCATTTTCAAATGTTTAAGAAAATGTTAATAGCGTGTAATATTCTAGCTCTGAAACAAACTGTTGTTTAGCCCTGATAAGAACTGTTGTTTAGCCCTGATAAGAACTGTTGTTTAGCCCTGAAAAGAACTGTTGGTTAGGCGCGGGTACCTTACTCATAGATCTAAACTCCCCTCCCGCACGCGCACATCCGCCTTGATGACCCCCACTTCGCAACGGGCCGTGCAGCAGAAATCGTAATATTTTAATTTCGCCATAAATTCAAAACCAAACGTCCAATATTGGAAATGGAGGCTTAGTGAATTGAGAGTACATACCTATATTACATTGCAGATTACTCCAATCTACTAACTTTCTAGAATGGGTCCCGACTGCTACAATTTATCTCGTATTTAAAATATTATATAGTTAAGTACAATCGGGTACAACGACTTCCTTGTTTTAGGGCTTTTTCATGTATACTCAGAAAAGCAGTCGGGTTTTTTAGTTTTTTAATTATCTCTCCGTACACCGAACACACACAACACTGGTGACCCCGACGTTTTCAAGATATTGTGACAATAGAGCAGGCGGCTCAATAAGTGTTTGAGGCAGAGGCATATAAACCGAGAGATGCAAAGTAGAACGTCAGAATATTACAAAGTAGTAGAACGTGTAGAACGCAACGTGCTAAAGTTAGGTTATAATGCAACGCGTCCATACCGCATTCAAAAATAAACCGCACGGTTAACTCAGGGCTATGATTTACGAGTGTCACTAACGCCTCAACCAGGTGGGTAAACACGACCTAGTAACCAATCAATGGTGCACAGCGATTCCCGAGGCAACGATGCATGGACGAACTCGTCAGAAGGGGATCGAGTATGGCAGCGGTAGGGCCTAAGCCCATTGTGCCGCTCCCCTTCGGATACCTACATATGCAATCTCGTAAAGAAACGAACTAGAGACCTCCACCACAAAATATGGGTAGACCATAGTGAGTGCAGGCAGACCAAGGAGGCACTTTCCTCCATTGAAGAAACAGGCCCTATGACTATGACTGACTAAACCTCAGTTACGGAAAGTGATATATTATTATATATATATTTTGCCCTGTATACGCGAAATGGTCAGTAACACCAAGGCACTGCAGGCCTTCCTTGAGGAGCTAGGGTGGATGAGTGGATCGAATGACACATTTGTCCCACCCTTACGAAAAATATGCGCTTTAGTCGTGGAGTTGCGGACACCGGCCAGAAATACAAATACAATACTATGTGTTCCAAATAATAATAGGAAAGTCAATAACCTCGATATGTCAAATGTTGATTGAAAAGTACTGGTTGCAAAGAAAACTTATTTGCGTATGAATAACGATTTTTTTGTGTTTGTAGCTATACGTCAATTATTTGTCACTTTGTGCGGAGGGAAACATGTTTTCCTGCCTTGTACATTTTCCTTGTTTTTAAAATTCTATCCCATTTAAGACCTTTACTAACACTAGAATAAAATATTTATAATACTAACAAAATATGGATCATTATTGTCTGAAATAAATGAGTTTTAATTTTAATTTTACCGAGTCTTAGTTAAATCTATGTGAAGTGAAAACGTTTTTTCCCGACTGCGCCAGAAGGAGGATGTTTTTCGAGAGTACGTATGTATGTATAATTGTTTGGCACGCTCTGCAGCCTGAACGGCTCGATGGATTTTTGCTTGAGAGGTGTCGTTAGATTTGAATTTACTGTGAGAGTGACACTGGGTATATCAAAATAAAAATAAAAACAAAATGGCGGATTTGTGGCGTCAAATTCAAATGTTTGGCACGCTCTGCGACCTGAACGGCTCGATGGATTTTAGTTTGCGGAGTGTCGTTAGACTCGTAATTTCTGTGAAAGTGATATCGTAATAAACAAAAAAAATAAAAAAAGAACGGTAATTTAAAAAACTGAAAAACCCGACTGCTTTTCTGAGTATACATGAAAAAGCCCTAAAACAAGAAAGTCGTTGTACTCGATTCCACTAAACTATATAATATTTTAAATACAAGAGAAATTGTAGCTGTCGGGACCCATTCTAGAAAGTCAGCCGTCTAGTCAGTAGATTGGAGTAATCTACAAATGGTATGTGCTCTCAATTCACTAAGCCTCCATTTCTAGAATGGGTCCCAAATGCTACAATTTATCTTGTATTTAAAATATTATATAGATTGGGGTAGATTGACGTGCTGGCGTCTGTACATAAAAACTAAATTAAAAATGTATACTAGACCTAACTATGTACAAATATAATACAAAAACACCAAATACACTCAGGCGTCGAAATACTTAATATTAATTATTAATAAATACTGCACATCGTCGCTTCATCAGGAAATTTCACGTCGCTTGATCGACACTTTGTGTAACCAGAGGTCTGGCTCATTCTTTGCCCAAAGATTTAGCATTGCCCTTCAACGTGGCAATGCTGCCAATCTTCTGGGTACGTTTCCGGATAACAGTGATGTGGAGGAGTACTTCGACGCCTGAGTGTATTTGGTATTTTGTATTATATTTAGTTTATTGGACTAAATATATTGATGATGATCATCATCATCATCATCATTATATTTAGTCCAATTAGTTAAAAAAAAACTATTTTCTTCCTTATTTACATTGTTACGAAATTAAAGAACTTGATTTGGATTTAACTTTTTTCGTTCACGATAAATTAAATTTTAATTTAATCTTGTTTAGCTCACCCTACCCAATTTTTTCCGTACCGTATGACCTCACAATATGGCGTAAAAATCGATCATATTCTTATTTGGAACGCATTGTAAGATTAGACAATATCGTGGAAAGACTGTAGCCTTCCTTTATGAGCAAAAAGAGTGACACGAGTGACCTTGCGTTCCGAATTGCGTCAAAAGTGATTGTAGCGTGGATCCAACCAAATTTAATAGTCACAAAATCAATGGGCTATTATGCAATAATTGTGACGTTGCGCGTTGGTCGAATTCGCGCTATAATCACTTTTCACGCATTTCGGAACGAGGGGTACGAATGACACAAAATAAATTATTGTCAACGTCAAACTCGACAATCTGACAGGACGACACTAATAAAAAATACAAAATAGAGAGAACTAGTTACGTACCTATTTGAAGATTAATTAACATAAGTTCCAGTTAACAGCAATAATAAATAGTTAAGTTATCGTGCTGCCAATAATTGTGTTCAATAGTTTAAGATAGAAACAGTTGATATTTATCAACATTTGAAACTAAAATTATGTCATAAGAATTGCTGATCCAACGATCCAACTTTGTACCAGTATATTGTTAGAGAGAAGAATAAATTATACATTTATTACGATGGATATTAATAAACTAGTCAGTGAGAATCAATCCATCAAAATAGTACCTTCAATCGAAGATTCTTTGCGGACGATAGGTCTGAACGTAGATCTCGATGACAATTCCAAAATATGGCTAGAGCAACTAAAAGTAACATGGAAAACCTGGAAGAGAAGTCCTGCTATAGAGACTCACATCGAATCCTTTTTCCAGAGTGCAGAAGAACGATACAGATTAGCATTAGTTTTTGTTATTAAATGTGATGATTACAAAGATTGCAAGCCAAAAACTTTACCCTATTTTATTATGGAAACTTTATTGAAGTGGTCCGAGACAAGTGAGATTCTACCAGATGATGATTTGAAACTACCTGCATTCCATATAGCTACACAACAAAGAAACCAACATTTTCTGTGTCTCACTGTCAAAACATACAGGATATCTACAATTAAAGACAAAATTCTACCTATAGTGAAAGATATGGTCAGCAAGGACAATTGCAAGCAAGCATCTCAAATTGTAATAGCAATGGAATTATTTGATGAAATACCAGTTGAAGACCTTGTATTTCCATTGATTCTGCAAGACAAGTCAAATTTAATTGATGAGTATTTAAATGAATGCCCTAGCCAGGTTAAGCCATTGTTAATTTTTCTGGATAAATTACTGGACAAAACAATAAGTATCCGAGAATATGTACAACATTACATCCATGACAATAAGATTTCTCATGTCAGATATGATAAACTACACTATAAACCACTTGGAAAACTGGTTGCTCGTTTATGCAATAAGTTTAACATTCCTATAGAGACCTGTAAGAATCTCAGTAAAAATCGCACAACTGGTGGATTAAGATACCTAATACATCAAAAATATCAAGAACATAATGTCAGTTCATCAGTATGGGAGGACTTAGTGAAAGATTCCCTGAAGCAAAATGCCGGTTCTGGCCAAGAATTTATTGAAATGTTAGTCGAATATGACCGAAGTGAAGCTCTCAAGTGGGCTTCTTACTTAAACATGGCAGAAAGTGACTTACCGCTAGCACTGAAAGAAATCTCTTTGAATGATCCTGTAGAAGAGAACTGGGATACAAATGAGACTTCACTGCAAAGTCCTCAAGAGTATTATAAGTTTTGTCTACTTGAAGATCAGATTACACTTATTGACACAGGAGAAAAGTTCTATGATCTAATGATATCAGATGTTGTTAAGAGTAGTGTTGTAAGTATTGATTGTGAATGGAAGCCTTCATTTGGAGCTACACAGTCTCAAGTAGCATTAATACAAATTGCCACTACCTGTAGAGTTTATCTTATAGACACTCTAGTATTGAATAAAGCAGAATACCAAAGCTTTTGGTACACTTTTCATAAACAGTTTTTGGACAATGCAGAAATTATAAAAGTAGGTTTTGGACTAGAACAGGACTTAAAAGAAATGAAATCATGTCTGGTAGGATTGGGGAACATAAAAGTACAAGGTGAAGGGCTGCTAGATCTTGGTACTCTGTGGAAGAGTCTTCTCAACAATGGACTCACCTTACCTGGTAACAGTGACAATGTGGGAAACAGCCTCAGCTGCCTAGTACAATCATGTTTTGGCCTACCTCTAGAAAAATCTGAGCAATGTTCAAATTGGGAATTAAGGCCACTGAGAAATACCCAAATACTGTATGCTGCTTTAGATGCTCATGTGCTCATACAAATATATGAATATCTTCAGAAACTATGTTTAGAGCAACAAATTAATTTTGAGGAAATATGCAATGATGTTATGTTAGAAAGCAAGAAGAAATGCACTAAGAAACCTAAAGTTGTAGACAGGTTTCTGACCAGTGTACCTTTGGTGCAATCTAGATCAGTTCATGAGGTGAAATTTCTAGTGGAGCCTGTGCTGTCTCATTTAATGCCTTATTTAAGATACTGTGGAATCGACACAATTTTGATACCATCAACAATGTTATGGCATGATGTTATAAACCTAGCTATTTCACAGGAAAGCCTGATACTGTTATGTAAACATAAACACACACCAACAACAAACTTTCCACAAAGTTCTATATTAGAAGTTGGTAAAGACACAGTTATACAACAGTTACGAAAAATATTCAATAATTTCAACATAAAAGTGGAACAAGACAATCTTTTCAGCTTTTGTATAAATTGTAATAGTAAAGATTTCAGAAAAATAAATTCAGATGAAGTTGTAAAAATGTGCACTGAATACCAAAGAGTGTTGAAACCTGACAATGTTGATCAAGCAGACAATTATGGGGGTGGGTATGATGATGATGAAACAGCTTATTGTGACAATTTCCTGAGTGATTCCGATTGTGATGAAGATTTGTATCAACCAGATGTTTACTCAAAAAGTGTATTGACAACAAATAAAGGAGTCAGCATTGACATACATAATGCTAGTAAACTATCTGCTCTAAATAAATCAGCAATTTTATGTGAAGCATGCGGCAAATTATTTTGGGATGAAGACATATTGTTAAAACCTGTTGCTGAGGTTGTGTATAACTTTAAAAAACTTAAGATCTGGTAAGTTGTCTAGAAAGGTTAAAAATATCAAATTACTTATTATTTCATAATAATTTATTTCCATGTTAATAGATTTCAACATGATAAACCTATATAATATAGATAAATATGTTAACATTATTGAAATTAAAGCCTGTCATTATTTGCAAGTGTCACATTTAAATGTATCCTTTTTATTTAATTCATAAAATCTTTGGGACTATTGTACCTAATAATAGGCACTCACTTGCTCTAGAGCTTAAATTTACAAACTGGATCATGTAATATGATCATCACTTACACCAACAAAAACCAACTTTTAGGATAACCATTTGTAGCCCCCAGCAAGTTAGTCTAGCTTTAACATGCCTGTCACAAACTGTGTTAAATTACAACTTCTTATTTAATTGTTGACAAGTTCAAGGTTTGTTATACTATGTTATTCATAGATTTATGTGTACACAAAACATAATATGTGTTATTAAAACATAATAATAACAGATATATTTTTCTAAACAATAATATGTCTAGATAGAGGAGAGTATTGTTAATAAACAAATGATATAAAAATATTAAAAAAAAGTGGTCCTCTAATGTTTTAGAAGTAGTTACTTACATATTAGAGAAAAAGCATACAAATACATATTTTAAACTTGGCAAATGCTTAATGTAAAGCTGGCTAGACTTGAGTGGAATGCAGCTAAAAGTTAAAGGATATTCACCTACTGGAGATAAATATTTTTGCAGTAACTATAATTTTAAAACAATAATTAATAGAAATAAGTAATAACTTTTACCTTTAGTTGGTAAATTATTAAAAAAAATATATATATACTTTTTTTGTTACAATTGATCTATACAATACAATCGTGAAATAAGATTGTACTTATAGCAAACAGTAAACTTAGAAGAAAGTGATAACTCTTAATAATTATAATTAGTACTTACAGCTTCACATATAAAATCAATAAAATAAGAAAAATAATCACATTGAAGCAAAAAAAAATCAACAGCTTGAATGATGCAGCAAGCATAAGGTGCTTTGAAATAAGTTTGTTAAATACTGCATTGTATAATAGTTAAGAATGTAACAATTGTTTTTTTTTGTATGTAAAACACACATTATATTTTTTTCCAATAATGTAAGAGTTTATACCTGTCTATTTTACAAATTATTATTATAGGCTATGTTATTGACATTAAATCTATAGAAAAATATTGATCTTGTTTACATTGCTGGAAAAAACAAATTGGTAAGCACTTCTTTTTTCAAGTGACATCAACTATGATTTTGTCAATAATAGTGATTTACTTGGTTGCTGCGCTGCCTACACAAAATGGAGATAGAGAGCTGTAGAAGTGGTATTGCCTACTACTATAGGCTTCAAAATTAGGCGCCATGTGGTTGGACATGTTATGTGGCAAAATGCAATACATAATTATTAGTTCATTGCACAATGGCGGCATGTGTTCGAAGCATCTGCCTCCCATCTACATTCAGTATTACAAACACTTAATAATCTGATTAAATTTGAGATATGTAATTATTAAAATACTTATACATATTTGAAATACATATCTTTACCACCAAAAGGTGTCAACATTTTCTTCAAAAAATCACTGAATAGTTGCATTTTTCCTTAAATAACTCCACTTCTTCAATTAAAATACTGTTCCCTGTTAAATTCAATTCGTCCAGATTCAAATTAGGGAAACCTTTTAATGTCGTCAGTTGATTGTTCTCCAATGACAATTTCTGTAAAATAAATTGGGCTTGGTCAAAGTTGGAAAATAAAACATGATAAAAGAAATAGAAATAGTTAATTTGCTTCTATAATAAAAATTGAGTAAAGCTTACCTTACAGTGTTGAAGCAAGTTTAAGGCAGGCAAAATACTTGATGTTAAATTCTGATTAGATAAATCTACGTACTCGCAATGACTGTAGTATTGCAAATGTGGCAAACTAATAACTTTGTCAGCAAACATAATTTTGAAATCTAGACTATCTTTTTTATAATCCTGTATAAGTTGATTTTCTATACTCCATTTAGTAATTAAATCATCATAGTACCCAGTCCGCAAATTATCAATATTTTTCAATGTGTGTAAATTGTCTATTATTTCCTTATGATGCTGTTTAGCATCAATACAATGAAGAAAAACTGTGGTGGTAAGAAGAGTCCCTGAAAAAAAAAAAATGTAAATTGTAAAGTATAAAATCGTAAGTGTTCGATTACGGAGACGGGGCGCGTTGCGCGGCGCGTCTGGCGGTCCGTCGTACATTGCCATATGTTTATGTTTGTGCGATCGATGCCGCGGCCCGCTACTGCAATGTACGACAAAACGCCTAACGCACCGCGCAATGCGCCGCGTCTCCATAAACACGGCCTAACTCTGAACTTAAAATCAACTTCGGACGAGTCTGCACCTTAAGAATAGTACAAAATGTTGTAAAAAGCTACAAATATGTAAGCTAAAACGCCACTAAGGTGTATTATAAGATATTACCACAGACACATTTGATTAGGGGTAGTTCACACCCAGACGCGACGCGACGCGAATCTTTACACACATTTTAACAAAATATAACTTTATTTACTATAAGAAAAGATGCACATTTTATTGTGAGGATTCAGAATAAGTTGGACTCTGCAGCGTCTACAATCTGAAGTGTGTATCATTTCATGTAGTACGTAAATGTTAGATTTTGTCAAAATGTACGCGCAGCATATGTCGCGTTGCGTCTCAGTGTAAACTGTTAAGGGGCAGCCTCACATGTCAGCTGGAAAACTTTTAAGCTAGAACTAAATTAGACCGACGCATACGTGGACCATGGCTGATTTCTCGGATCTAGTTTAGCTCTACAAGTCTAGTTGCCATATAAAATGTATAGAGATCGAAACGCTTATATCGGCGTACATGGCCCACGTGTGCGCAATTAGTTCTACCTTTATGCTTTAGGGCCCTGACTCACTGGAATGCAGCGTAGCCAGGTCATGTCGTCAAAAAACTGTATGGTTGACTGCGTGACCAACAGTGGCCAGGTGAGGTACACACCATAGAGCTTATGCATTAAAAACCATGCGACAAATTGGGCTCATTGTCCAACAGAGTTACGATATATACCATTGTAAACGATTCTGTTCATACTTAAATTTTTGCACAACCTTCAATTCCATGGGAGAAAAAAGATATGCACCTGAATAGGTGTTGTAGGAAAAGACCATTGGTCACTGATTTCTTGGTTAATAATGGACACATGTTGAATTGTTTATTTTTGTTTGATAGAGCATACTTTCGAAATGATCCCATAGATTTATTGTCAATCATCTGAAGATGAACTCGGAGAACGGAACTCCTCATAGGATCATAGCAAAACTGTCGTAACATGTAAAATTGCTTTGTACATTGTTGCTTATAATTGTTATACATGAAATCGATGGCTGACTAAGGGAAGAGAAGGACTCCTCCTTTCAGTTCAGTACATCGTAATGATCTGATGCTGAAATCGGAAGGTAGGCACTGGAACTATGTAATAAATCAATGTATTCTAATCCCGTTTGGGCTTGTTAGAATTGTCATGAGATGCACTTTGGTTTTAATATGCCATTGAACTGATCTTATGGTGAAGCCGGAAAGTGACAACTTTTCGGCTTCACTATCAGATCAGTTCAGTATTATTATACACACTGCGAACAAGATCCAAGACTCTACACTCGAAGTTGTGGACGATTACGTGTACCTCAGACAGACAGTCCAGTTGGGTAGATGTAATTTCGAGAAAGAGGTCAACTGTCGAATCCGATTCGACTGAGCAGCGTTTGGGAAGCTGCGCGGTATCTTCTTATCCAACATACCACAGTGTCTCAAACCGAAAGTCTATGACCAGTGCGTGTTGCCAGTGATGATATATGGATCTGAAACGTGGTCGCTTACAATGGGCCACATCAGAAGGCTTAGTCACCCAAAGGGCAATGGAAAGGCCTATGCTCGGAGTTTCCTTGCGTGATCGAATCAGGAATGAAGATATCCGCAGGAGAATCAAGGTTACCGACATAGCACGACTAGAATCGCCAAA
Organism: Leucania comma; assembly: GCA_958295575.1. Classification (NCBI taxonomy): domain Eukaryota; kingdom Metazoa; phylum Arthropoda; class Insecta; order Lepidoptera; family Noctuidae; genus Leucania; species Leucania comma. The sequence goes on from OY282468.1 coordinate 15,612,156, forward strand.
CAAACTAAAGTGGTAATAATGGGCTGGTCACATTGCTCGCAGAACAGATGGCCGTTGGGGCCGAAAGGTTCCGCAAGTGGTGGCCGCGTACCGGAAGACGCAGCGTTGGAAGGCCTCCTACAAGGTGGACCGATGACCTGATTTTTTTTTTTGGACCTATGACCTGGTAAAGATTGCGGGAATCCGATGGATGCGAGACGCACAGGACCGTTCAACATCGGACGTCTTTGGGCTGAAATGATGATGATGATGATGACACAATCACAATTGCACCTTACTGCCAGAGTGCATCTCATGAAAATTCTAATAAGCCTACACACGACCACGATTCATTGATTTATTACGGAGTTACGATGATTACCTTCCGATCTCATCATGAGTTCATTCCGATGTTCCCCCTCCCTCTCTTCCTTTAGTCAGTCACCAACTACATGTATCAACAAAGTAACTTGTTATGACAGTTCTGCTATGATCCTTTGAGGAGTCCCGTCATCTCTCCGAAATTCAACATCAGATAATGACAATAATATCCTCCTCCATTTTTAAGTCGGTTAACAAGCATAAGATGTCAAAAACGTTTTATCAGCATTACTTTGCAGGATTATGGTTTATTTATGGTAGGAGAAAAATATTTATAACAAAATAACCCCATGGATTTTTCACAAAAATGAGTTTATATCTTTATATTTATTGAAGGACCAGTCTATTCGAAGTGATCTAATCTCTGTTGATCGAAGAGCCCACGCTCCATATATATTTTTGCCCATGATTCAAAGTTCCTATATTCAAAATTGGAAAACTCAAATAAACATGACCAAACCGCGGCAAATTACATATAACTATCGAGTAATTAGTTACATAATTATATACTTACATTTATTATCGGGTTCCATAGCCAGCAACTGACGACAGGCCTCCAGCTGGTTATTTAGCTCCTCAACAACTGGCTTCGAGTATTTTTTCTCGAAACTTATCTCACCTTTACCAATATAAGTATTTGAATTATATTTAATAGAAGGAATTATTTGTATATTTCCATCTTCCCTTTCATACTCCATCTGCGAAATATAAAGATACAATAAAGTTATTGTTTTTTCTATTTATCCATGTTTTTATTATTTACCTACTTCCATCCTATCCAATATCTATATACACCACTAATTTTTAATTAGTACAAATACTTAAAGGGCTTATTAGAAAAGTTCTTGTTATTATTTATTTAAGTTAAGTCTCAATAAATAATATTCATAAACAGAAAAGTTATGAGTGTTTGTTTATATCCCAAAATCTCACTCAATTGATGGAAATATTATGCAGGTTTTTGTTTATGAATGAAAGAATGGCAATAAAAATGGAAAAACACTGCGCTTAGTATTTTCTAGTAGTAGTTGTTATGAATGATTGATTAAATTAATTATGAGAAATTTTCATGGACAATTTTGAGATTTAGTTTTTTTTTACTTTGGCTACACAAATATGATTAGTAACGTTACTGATTGAGCCCAATTTTTTTTTTGTGCACTAATTAAAAAATAGGGGTGTATACACTTACATTTTGGTCGTTTTAATCCTGTGGAGGGTCGATTCGGTACATGAAACACTATCGATTTGTAAAGATAAAATTAAAAAATAAAATACATTTTTTCTAAAGCTCGAATTAATATTCGCATGTACGAAATTAATTTCTTTAACCGACTTCGAAAAGGAGGAGGTTCACCGATATCTCTGTCAATTGTGGACCGATTTTGAAAATTTTATTTTGATTGAAAGATTATACTCCCGAGTTGGTTCCATAAAAATTTTGTTTTGATCTAATGATGAACTTTGAAGATATAGAACGGAACTCTTCAAAAAATCATAGCAGAACTGTCGTGACAAGTAAAATTGCTTTGTTTATACATGTAGTCAGTGAGTGACTGAAGGAAGAAGGGGAGGGGATACTTAGAACTGATCTGATGATGAAAGCGGAAGGTAGGTAAGAACCGGAATTCTGTAATAAATCCGTGTATCCTAGCCATATTTGGTATTATTAGAATTATCATGATGATTTGATGATGGAACCAAATGACGGAAGGTATCTGTTTAAGTTTGACTGATGGGTACTACAACTAAAAAGTGTGAAATAAAAACATTTTCAAAAAAAAATACAACCGACTTCAAAAAACACCAAAAAGCGCAAAATAACTTCAATTTCTGAAGTCGGTGTTGAATACCAAACTACATATTATAGAAACACCGACTTCCGAAATTGAAGTTATTTTGCGCTTTTTGAAGTCGGTTGTATTTTTTTTTGTAAAAAGTTTTTATTACGTAAACGAGTCAATGACCTTGTAGGTAGCTGTCGGTCGTTGCGTACTAACTAGCTACAGTTCATTGGCTTCGCTCAGCTGACGTTTACTTAAAGAAACTAATTTCGTACATGCGTGAATTAATTCGAGTTTGAAAAAAAGTACTTTATTTTTCATTTTTATCTTTACAAATCGATAGTGTTTCATGTACCGAATCGACCCTCCGCGGGATTAAAACGACGAAACTTTAACGGTGTTTAAACGAAATACCACTCACTGATTAATCACGAAATCTCTGAACCTATAACACCTAAAAACTTAAAATTTGGTAGGTAGGTTCCAGGGTGTAGACGTCTGCTAAATACGGGTTTTATGAAACTCCACTCCTAAGGGGATGAAAGGGGTCAAATTTTGTATGAAGAAACCTATTTTCAAGCGGCCGAAGCCTCTGGCAGAAGCTAGTGTTTCGATGAGTTTTTGAATAATAAAAATTTGATTATAAAATTATTACCTTTACATCTAAGCTCTCAGTGATTTCTGCATTGTGTTTAAAAACCCATAAAACGTCATATTGGGTTCCTGTCAAAGACTGCCACTCTCCATTTAATAATACGTTTCCGAAAAACAGACCCGTCTTTGATGCTACAAATGACTGGTTGACGGGCCTACTAAATGCTATCGTCGTTCTTAATGGCGACACTACATAAACTGCCACTTCTATATTTGTCCTAACAGCTCCTGCAAATTAGAATATTGTTTGATTTAGAATCTATGTCCATTCGTATTTATTAAAATTATACTACGAGAAAAAAGATAAAGTAGCACAAACAAGCTAGTACTAGTTTATTGTGCCAATCTAAGATTAATAAATTAGAAAAGACCTTGTTTGAGCAGCAAAGGAACACTTGGGCCCGGCCGCGATCCCACTGTGTCGTGACGACAGATAATCGTGTAGTTTTAAGTGTCGTGGCCTATATATTTATATATATTACAGAGGTATTCACATATACGATGACACGATCTACTGTCGTCTACGGCTTTTTTTTTTCAACAACAGATTGTCATGACAGTGGGAACGGCTAGCACAACAGTCTTAAAACGATAAAAAATTGTCAGTTTGTGTGTTGTGTATTGTGTAGCTTGCTACTAATGCTGATGTGCAAACGACAAAGCGACTGCCGCTAAACGATGGTCGCTAAAAGATAAAAAAAAGTTGACGACAAACAGTTGTAATAATGGGAACACCTAGAGATGATAGTCGTTCGACGATAAATTAACCGTTATGACATAGTATGAACGCGGGCTTACAGGTACTTCTTTAATATAATTCCAATAAATAGTTTACCTAGAACCCATCTCTGATAAAACCAAGCGCTGGTATCATCTGGGTCAGTGAATGCTGCACTCTGTACCATTTTCAACTCATGTTTATGGTGACTATCCTCTATTGGCCGCCCACCTGATAAAAAAAAAGGATTTAATGAAAATAATAATAGATATGTGAATGAATATGATTTCCAATCCAACCAAAGAAATACAGGCATTGTGCATGCAGATCAGAACAAACTTTTTTTTAAATTCCAAACAAATATGACATCTACCCACTTCACACTCAATAATTTGCCTCAATATAATGTAAAAAGAGCTCCAACTGGAAATCTATGATAAGAGATAAGATAACGCTATTTATTATAGCTCACAAAGACGCATTAATTTTTCATACATTTATGTGTTATTTGCAGTCAGCACATGCTGTGGTGTGCTGTGGTCTTCACCTGCAACCAGTTTTCAACTAAAACGTTACTATGAAGTCGCGACGACAGAGTTCTGGCGTGATCTCATGGTGAAATGGAAACAGCGACTGTCGCAATCCAATGCTGGGTACGCCACAATTATGGCGGTAAGTCTCCTCTTTGCGGAGTGGCTGGAAAGACCTCACGGCGTCCTCACTTTCCACATGACGCAGGTTCTCACCGAACACAGTCACTTCGGGAAATTCCTGCATCGGATTCACCCGGAGGACACGGTAGCGGTGTGCCCCGCTTGGGCAGAGCACCGCCGTGTCCTAATGACGACGATCGGCGGCGACGGTCTCTCGCGTCAGGCCTTGGTACCGGCCATGGTCCAAAGCGAGAAGGAGTGGCAGGCGGTCGCGAAACAGTAATACTAGCAAAGGAGGAGGCCGCACGTATGAGGCAACGGCGCTCCGGCCCCAGCCGCCGCGCGCCGCCGGGATTCCGATCTCGATTTCCAACCATCGTAGGGCTTGCGGACGGCGAGCAATGGATAGCTCGCTGTCCGACCGTCCGGTAACCGTCCGGACCGAGCTCAAGTCGTCGGCTCGGCCCTGGTATGAAAGGCAATGAAGGAGCGGGCTGGGTTTTTTAGTCAGTAAAAGTCTGACACTACATATATCCAGCTCCGGCCAAGTGCCACCAAATACAAAAAAAACTAAGAAGTAATTAATATGTTAAGATATCATTCTTTGTATTTATACCAACCTTCTAAGTCAGGATAAAGCTCTACAAGCAGTTTACTCCTGTAGTGCCATGCAGAATAATTGGAGAAATTATCCATTAGTTTTTCAGTAGTGTAATCAAATTCATCTTTCAATGATGGTTTAAATTGTCTGACAACAAATCTTCTGTAATCCCAGGTGTGAACTGAAAAATAATAAAGAAGTCATATTCATATCAGTTGTTAACAAGTAGCATTCATGTCGAATTTTCAGCAGTGGGTAGGAATCTTATTTTTTTGCTCCATGGTAGGCAAACTGTATTTTGAGGTTAGTGGAAAAACTTTGTCATTGCAGCTGAGGTAAGGTTAACTGCAATGAAAAATTCCCACATGTACTAATGCATTTGCAATACACAGGGGGGGAGGCCAGTTCCAAGATAGAAGGCTGCCCGATCCAGCCTAATACTATAAAAATAATAAATTGAAAAGATGTGGTGCACATTTCCACACAAATTTGAAATACGCATCATTGCTTGCCTAGAGGTGGAGGAATAAGATCCTGGTTTTAAAGTAACTGCAATGAACACACTATGGATTGTGTGTTTAAGTTTTGTATTATATTTTCACAGATAATAAACTTCCTCCCATCCCATTAGTATACAAGAAACAAGTGCAATCTAAGTGAATAATGTTGCATTGTATAAAGTTTCTTTAAAGAGTTGAATACTTCTCATTAAGTAAATCTAGAGCATTACACAATTGCTAGAAACTTACAATTTCTTTCATCCAACTTCAGGTATGTATTGCATAGGGCCAGTTCCTTTTCCCAGTTGGGATCTGCCCTGGTAGTGAGTACCCATTCCCGCTGGTGCCAAGCACAGTACGATTTTGGGTTTATTTTCAAGCAATACTCTGTTAAATGCAGTTCAGCATCATACAACTGGGACAGTTCTTCATTATCATCATTTTTTCTGTGAATTATTGTAAAAAGGAGCACTTGTTAGATTTGCCTTTCCTAATGATATATCGCCGGTGATAAGTCCAAGACCGCGTAACTAACATAGTTAAAAACCGCGTATGTACAAAAAAAGCAAAAATGAGTTTTCGCAGCTGTAAGTCACTGATTGTAATTGGCTACGACCTGTAAAACAATTTTTGTAATCGACCTATAAAAAGAAGAGTAATTAAAAAATAACAATACCGCGGATCCGTTGACGAACAAGTTACGATTCGAAAACCGCGTATCTGCTCCAATTGGTATTATAATTATGCCGACTGTTGATTACGTTGGCCAATTTTAACACAAATTAGCCAAGTTCCCAGGAGATCTACAATAATATGTCCTGCGTACTTGGCTCTCTGTTCCTGCAGCACAAGTACATGCGCAAACACAAGTTTGCACTTTCTGTTCCTTTACTCTTATAGTCTGACGGGACGGCAATCTGATACGACCACAGAAAGATCAGGCACATGACCAGCGGCTTTACATGCTTTTCAGTTTTCGAGGTACGGAGGTGTCACACCACCACCTTCTAAACTCCGGACTGCTACAAAGTAAATCCTAATTTAAAAACCCAATAGAATTTTTTGCCCGACTCGGAAATCGAACCCGTAACGCTCACTCAGCAGACGCGCTTGCGACCACGAGACTAACGAGGCATTATGGTGTGTCGGATTATCATAGTTGGGAGCCCCCATAGTCAGAGAAAACTGAATATCTGGATGGACTATCATCCCGTAATCACAACAACACAATGATTCCATTTAGCCCCGAGGAAAGATCTTTAAATCTTGGTTCGCAATAAACGTTTTGACTTGTGACTTTGGTCTGTATGTCGACTTGTCGTAATTGACGGATGCAGGTCACAAATGTTAGTCGAAAAGTGATCGGAACATAAGCTACAGCGCCCTATAGACTAAAGAATAACCTCGAAGCTCACATAAAGGCATTACTTGAACAGTCCCCAATCTTTCCCATAATTAACAATGGTAATGTGTGCTACTATGACCTGAATGCAATTTAGCCACCTTCTGAATAACTGCGTTCGATTTGTATTCAACCTCCTTCAAGTATGATGATGTATCCCCCGAAAAATAATCATGTATCCATACATTAATCATTTTTAAAATGGTTACACATTCAACATCGTAGAGCGCCTAGCGCCTTGACGACTTTGTTTTCTTTTCTTGATAAGCCTTCTTCCCCTTCTTATCGACTGTAATTCTGGACTCTGCGCACTGTGAAAATCTTCGGTCTTCAAATAATAATAAAATAATCGTCTTCCACAATGTCCCTCACTCACTTTTTTATACTTTATCCAATCCTCCTTCTTTGCCTTCATTGACGTGTAAAAGTGTTTGTAAAAAACCTACTTGAAAAATAATAGTACATTATGATATAAGTGTGTAATGTAGGAGGTTACTGTCGAGGCGGTATTAAGACCCGAGCCTTGGCGAGGGTCTTAACAGAGCCAAGAACGGTAAAAACTCATTACTCACGTGTATCATACGACTATTTCAATAGGTACACTTGTGAAGAAAAATAATTTAGCTAACTAATATTACAACGGAAACTAGTAAAAATTTTCATAACACAATTTTTTACCGCCAATTAAAAAAATAAATCTGTTCTCATAAACACGCGGTAGGCTATGGCTATATGGTCTTTTGATCATATTGCATATTGCCTATTGTCGTTTGTTTTCTTGTGTAAAAAGTTTTTACGTTAATGTCATTCGTAGTGACAATAAAATATGGATGTAACATTTTATAATGTTTTTGAGTATTTAATTTTATTTAATGAATACAGCCCATGAACTTCACTGGAAAAAATCACGCCAAAACCGCGCGCATCTTAAAATGACGGCCATAGACGACAATTTATTTTTATTTTTTCGTATTCAAAATTTGAATCGCCAACAAAGAGGTTGAACAAAAAGGTTATAGCTACATTACAGCACTAGTGCGTAACGGTAATCAAAATGTCACAGTTTGGTAACAGGTTCCATTATATACCTAAGTGTAGTGCAATAAGAGCCACTTTCTGACCAAGTGTATTGAAAATATCATTTATCATTTGGCCTGTTTGACGCCAAGGCAAAGAAGGAAGATTGGATGTACGAAATGGATGGACGAATTTGGGGTGATCAGGTCAAATCCAGGTGACTCTTTTTAATCCAGTTTTTTAATTTCAGAATGTCGTTCTCCAGGGCTGATTGGTTTCAGAGGTAACTCTAATTGAAAGGAGAACTTCATCTATCTCGAGCTCGTCCTGGGAAACGCTTTCATTAGCTTGAAAGATGCGGGACAAGTGTAATGCGAACGTTTCCGCTTTTTGTTCGTTAGTGCGTGTCCACCTGTCATTGTCCATTTTGATGGAGGGGTTGGATTGTTGAGCTCTTTTGAGATTTTTTGTATTTTTAACAGCTGTACTGTGACTACCATGACAATATGAGTAAGATTTAGGAAACCATATCCCAATAGCTTTTGCAGGGGAATGATGATGATGAAGGCCAGTTTTGTATAATAACAAATAGAACTCTTACTTGAAAATGATGAGTATTTCTCTTCTGATGTTCCATAGTGTATAAATATCTGGATTGGATGATAACACTTTTCCAGTAAGCTCCAATAGATCCTTGTCTAGTTCACCTTCTTCCCTCTGAGATGAAAGTATTATTTATGTACCAACTTTTTTGGAATAGGATAAAAGTTCCCAGGACCATTACATTACATACCTTATGAAATATCTTTTGCATAGCATGTTTATAAACCTTAACTTTTTCTTGACGTTCTTTCTCTTTTCTCGCCCGTTCTTCTTCCGTAGTACGAACTTTAACCCGGCCGTGCTATAAATTACAATAAAATCATTTCTTTGTACTGCTGATACCATCGTACCCAAAAGTATTCCACAACACCGATTGTAATAATTTAACTTACCATTTTATTTTTTAATAGATTTGGTTAAAACCGAATTAAAGAGTATAACTTGAATAAATCCTAATTATTTATTTAATTATAATATAAACAGTGATTTTTTTTGTCACCAACCAACTCAGACCTATGGAAACTTCAAAATGTCAATGTCATCAGTCATGCCCCGCGTTCCGAATTATAAATCGCTATGAGCGCTCAGAGCGCTAACAGCCGTTCCGATTAGAGTTGTAAAAATACCGTATAATACCAAAAGGCTATGTATTATAACTTACGGTATTATTGGTATTTTATGTATTTTATATTTTGATTCACTTTTTAAGATCCTGCAATATTACGAACAGTTCTAGTGTAATAAATAAAATATATTTTAACTTTCGATTGTATTCTATATTTTAGAATGACTAATTCTTATTTATACTTAGTAATTAAACTTCACAGATATTATTACAATATTACATTTCCGTCTAATTTTCATTGTGTTTGTTAAATATTTAAATGTACCGCACAGTAGATACGATTTACCGCGTGATCGGCCTGTCCGCGGCTCAACGTTGCATTCGTCGCCGTCGACACGTTAAGACATGTTCTACCGCGCTGTTTTCACGCCGTGTAGTGTCCTCTCGATCTCGTTTGCGCTTTTTTGTAGTAATGGGTTGTTTCGAAAACTTTTTTTTTTTTAAAGACGTTCAGTTCTAAGAAACAGTTACATAAAAAAAAAACCAAGTTTACGATACGCGGCATATAAGTTGAACCATAATGGCGATAGACCTTGAATGCGCATTAGGTAACAGACTTGTGGGTTACAATCGAAGTGGGGGGAATCTGCACATAATCATAGCAACGACAGCCATTTTGGTTGAACTTATTTGCAAACGATATCGAACAATTAATATGCGTGCGCGTTTCTGTTGTCAATTGATTTTAAATTTCAAAACAAATATATAAAACGGCGAACGCTTGACCTTCATCAGTCAACTGAAGCTAACAAAACCAGTTCTTATTGATCTATTACCATTAGAATATTTTAATTGATTTCTAAACAGCTAAAGAAAATAAGAGTTATTTTAACTTACATACACATAATTCAAAAACGAAAACTTAAAAACCTTTCAATTCATAGAAATTTAGGTTTTATTTACTCAATAGCAATGTGGAGTATATTCCTTTCACATTCTAAAAAACGAGCGAATGGTTCATTTCGTTTAGTCGTTCAGCATTTGTGGTAGTTTCAAGTGTTTTTAACAACGTATTGTTGGCTAATCGCAAAACCGTTTTTCATAGAAGAACCGTCCCTGAATGAAACGCCCAGAACTACTTTTTTTTTGTAATATATAAATAATACAAATTTAAAAAAACCATTTCATGTTTTATTTCTGTGCATTTCCACCGTATTTAATATTTTAATGATTACTCAGATAATTTTCTTAAAAAATATAGAAACAATCGATTTATACATAAAATACCGTAGCAAATGGTATAATACCGTTTTATACGGTATTTTTCGTTTTATTCCTTGTTTTGCAAATGGTATAATACAGCACTTACATCTCTAGTTCCGATTTAGTTACTTATTACGTTTTTCTTTTTTAAATACGATTTAATTACTTTAGTAATAGATAAATGTCAAGCAATAAACATATTAATGTTTTTGAATACTTATACCAAATACATATTTGGTCTAAAATAATTTTATTCCAGTAACCTGAAAAAAAAAAAAATGTGTTTGTGTTTTAAATGTTTCCGGGTTATATTTGGGTACGACTTTTTCAACATATCCTATGATACGGGGAATGGGTTGAATACGAGCCCTCCTGTGCCGCATTAAAATATAGGTAATTTCTTCTACATCCTCATCGCTCGTTCGTTATCGCTCACTTTCATCATCGCTGAAAAGCATTTCTAGTAAAAAATGGGGTTCCATTGCTCCTGAAGTTCAGTTAATGAAAACAGATGAAAACTTCACTTTGTTTTTTAGCAAATTTTGACAAGAGTTAAACTGACTAAATTGCCAAATCACAGAATTATTGTCTACACAAACAATTATTATCTTCACCTATAGTGAATCTCTGAAAGCAAACTCGAGTATGAGCGAGCGAACTGTCAACAACGCGAAGTGACATTCACTGTTTGCGCGCCCACAGGTCGTTCCAAATTGAAATATCGCTAAAAATATGTATTTGCTATAAGCATTTAAAAACATTAATATGTTTATTGCTTGACATTTATCTATTACTAAAGTAATTAAATCGTATTTAAAAAAGAAAAACGTAATAAGTAACTAATACAAATTAACCAAATCAAGCAAACATAAACAAACAATCACAACAAACAATATTTTGAACTGTCACTTTTGAAAGCGCCCACAGTACTTTTGCTTCAACGTGTTGGCACTGTAAGAACAAGATGGCGTCGATAATGACGTCATGCATGACGTCAAGAAATCGTTCGTGGGCGTGCTCAGGTCAAAACGGAACGACTTTGAGCGCGCTTATAGCGCTGACAGCGTATCTCGGAACGCATCCATGAATGATGAATGTCATTTTTGTCAAAAACGTCAAAAATATTGCCCCCATAGAAAATAGAATATAAAGAGACGCCCTTAGTATACTCTACATTCCTTGCTTAAAGCCTTATTACACTATCCGATTTTTAGGAAACCAATTTAGGAAATCGGAAGATGTAATCGCTGTTAGAAGAGATTAGATCCAATTTACTGTAAAATTGGAGACCCGATCACTCTACTTCCCAAATTGTGTACAATACGTTACGATTTAGTAGACATGGGCGTTTTTGGTTTTGAATGCAAACGGATATATATCCGATTTCTGATTTTGAAATCGATTTCAATATCCGGAATCGGATATACATCCGTTTGCGTTTAAAACCAAAACCGCTCATGTCTATTCGTCGTCACAATATCCTACATTGTATCCTAAATAGTACGATTGGGTACGATTTAGGATTCAATGTAGGATACTGTGTAGTCTTGTGTAGTTCGCGAACGATGAACGAATAGGAACCGTATCTTCTTACTGAACGAAAAGAAACGTTTTCGAACACAGATTGCTAATCGGTCAGTCGGTCTATTAGTTCGCGCGGCGAATGTGAATTAATGTGATAGAGAAACAGATCTGTTAGGGGACTGATTAAAGTCATTCATGACCGATCAACCGAATTGGTTTGGGTTAAATTGAGAATGTTATGTCAATGTTATAATGTCTATTAAATTATCCCCTAGCACCTCAACTCGGGAGTCTCCGTGGAGCTGACCGGTGTAGAATGCTTTCTTGTTTCGTGCCATTTTTAGTCGCGTAAGATCCCGAGGAAGGAGAAAATATTCTTGTGGAGTGTTTTAATAATTGGAAACCGAATATCAAACGACTTAAAACGACTGTGATTTTGTTACAAGTCGATTGGTTTACCTCAAAAAGAGCAACCACATATCAGTAGCTTGACTGGATAGGTTTAAACAGATGACCGAATAGAGCTAATAGAACTAATAATTCGAACTAGTTGTTCGAACTAGTTCACTGACCGAACTGAACTAGTACGGAGCGATCTTTAAAATGAACGAGCCGGCACAAGACTAATACTGTGATCACTCGCTATCAATTTTGCTTCCTAACTGTTCCTAAATTGGTTTCCTACAAATCGGATAGTGTAATAAGCCTTTTAGTGCCCGTGGTTTTGTAGTACGCACAGAGTACTTTGTAATATACTGAAAGTAGTACGTCAGGTGTCAAGTAAACAATAACAATGTTTCTTTATTTCGTCTTGCAAAAAGAACCTGGATTAACGGGTGCTTCGTTTAACAAAACCTTATTTTATAATGTTCAAAAATTATTTACATTATATAAAATACAAATCAAAACTATATATATACACTTAAACCTACTCCTAACTAAAAACCTTAGATATACTTCTTTCCCACAATGGATTTGCGATTTTTAGGACTAAAAACGCTCTCAACTAAGTAGTTTTGTGCTGTAAGTGTTAAGGGTTAAATAAAAGACATCACTATTTTAAATTGTCAATAATATTGTAAACTAAACATGTTATAAATTTAGCAAATAGAGGTTTCGATCAGAAATAATTTGCATGTACTTTTAGGAACTTTCATTATTTAAATAAAACAAGGACACTTATACGGAAAAATAACAGTGTGATAATTTTTTTCATAAAATACGGCTACTAACCTTTGCATGGTTAATAAGCTATCGAAAAAGAACTAAGTATGTTTTTTTTTTAGTTTGTGTTTAGGGTCCAGTAAAATATGTTGAAGAGACGATTCTGAAAATAAAACTCTAACAGAAATTAAAATAGCGAGACCTAGTACTTACCAAAACAATACAGTGTCCTTTACAGTGTCATTCGTCATGCAGTAGGTGGTGGTTATTTAGTATAGTCTGTGATTTGTTTTACTCCTAAATCCAACTGTATAATTTTTAATTTGCACAGATTCCCTAAAAGTGAAGTGCTGCGCCAGAAGTGGCTTGAAGTCATTGGGATGGCAAATATCAAACCTGGAATTAAAGCACTGTGTGTCTGTTCATTCTACTTTACAGAATCATCGTCCAATAAAACCGATAATAAAAACAATTAATTTCTTATTTTTAAATTTTCCTACCGATTTTATTCTTCCTTATGGTTCATCAAATACTTTACTATTGTCGTTTACTTATTAAATATCTGTAAACAATGTCCAATTCCATAACCAATTCCCATGTTATAAAATATATATAAAAAGTCTGGTATCGATATCGATACATTTTGGTTTTGATTATCTAAGTGCTTCCCTAGCAATGGCTGCTATCTTTCTAGTAGGTGTGCACGCTTATTTTGCAGGTATTTCTGGTCCATATTATTCTAAGGTCTTTGAATAGACCCTATAGCGAACTGTCGTCCAAGGCTTGGTCCTTACCGGAAGCCGGAAACGTAGTGCTTGACGTTGATACGTTCTCTTTGCTTACTTGACTCAACCTGACTGGCGCATACCGAACGGCGAACAAATACCTCTCTGAAATTCTCCCAGTAATTAAAGTAGTACTTTTAGTAAAAACCCAAAATCAAAGAAAAACAACTAGAATATCTAATTAATTCCTTAGTATAACTTTTTAAATGCACATAAAAGTAAATTTTAATGCTGGCACTACAGGATTACCCATAAAACAAAATGAAGGTACAAAGGCCAAATAGCCATGCCACAAACTTTATATATATATTTATTAAAAAAAAACTAAATGACAGATTATAAACTTATTGACATTTGTATTGACAACCACTTTTTTTGGTGTAAATGAAAGAGAAACTTAGATTTTTCACTCGAAACATCAGAAAAGTAAACTGACCATTATCAAATCTGGTCGATAATCGCAACAAAGTGATAAACTCATTAGTAGATTAAGCGTTTTCGATATTTCATCAGTGATTTTGTTAAATACCAGTTATAGGATGAATAATGCACCGCAGTTCTCTTTACGCTGGAATAATTACGTATCTCACGTAACAGAAGCGTTTAATGTTCTCCGTTTTGAAAACGACCTAGTGGATGTTACTCTGTGCTGTGATGGTGGCAAAATCAAGGCACACAAAATGTTGTTATCTGCTTGTAGTAGTTATTTCAAGCAAATATTCAAAGAGAACCCATGTCAACATCCTGTGATTATATTCAGAAACTTCAAGTTCGAAGATCTCAATGCTATAGTGAACTTTATGTACCATGGTGAGGTGAATATATTCCAAGAACAATTGGAATCATTCCTTATAACTGCTGAGCTCTTAGAGGTTAAGGGTTTGACTGATAATATGGAGGAAGAATCATCTAAAAGCCAGTTGAGATTCACAGACAACGTCTCTTTAGATTTAAGTTCTAAATCAAGTAGAATGACTGAGGATATTGTGCCTGTGTTGTCTGATGAACCAATCAACTTAGCCACAATGCAAAGTTCTAGAGAAGAGTACATTCCACAACCTATGACAATGACAACCACCCCTAACAAAAGTACTGTAGAACATGAAAATGGTATTGTTGAAATGCAACCTGAAACTTCAAAATCTGATGAGAATGTAAAGTTGAAACCAGCCCCATCTACTAGTAGTGAAGAGATGCAAGTTGATACACAGACAACTTCAGTTGAAGACTTATCAGAAAAAAGCAATTCTGGTAAGTACTGTGCATGCACAGTATACGTTTTTAGTAAATAAAGGAACAATTATTTATTGCTTAATTTACAAAAAAAAATCATCCTTACTGTATTCAGAAAATTCAAAACTAGTGTTGTGTAATAAAACAGACACTTTTACAACTGTGTAAAATATATTATTACATTTAAAGAATCTTCCTTTGCCTAGGACAAGGAATGTGTGTGAGTGAACCTCGTAAAAATGTAAATAGATTGCTAAAATGAGGATTTCCTAATTTGTAAAACAAAAAGTCTCATCACTCTATTCCATTTATGCACTGTAAAATTTTGGTCATTTTAATCCCGCAAAGGGCCGATTAGGTACAAGAAACACTATCGATTTGTAAAGAGAACATTAAAAAATAAAGTACTTTTTTTAGTAAATTAATTTCTTTAAGCAAACGTCAGCTGAGCGAGGCTAATGAACTGTAGGGAGTTAGTACGCAACGATCGACAACTACATACAAGGTCATTGATTCATTTACCTAAAAAAAATAATTTCGTACATGCATATTTACCTCGACTTTTAGAAAAAAAGTACTTTATTTTTTAATTTTATCTATACAAATCGATAGTGTTTCATGAACCAAATCGACCCTCCATGGGATTAAAACAACCAAAATTTAATGGTGTATAATCTATTGTTTGGTTTTTGTTATCTTACAGTATTTTAATGTTTGTTACAGAATCTGATTTGGCTAAGTTCCGCTGTCAACTGTGTCCAAAAGGTTTCAAGCATCCAACTTCATTAACATTGCACAAGGATTCACACGCAGGAAAGACACAATGTCCCGTATGTCATCGTTCTTTCTCACGGTCTTATGATATGAGAAGTCATCTTCAAAGAATACACCAAGGAAAACAACTAACCATCAAAGAGATCAGATACAAGAATACAAATGATAGCGTCGCCCTCAAGCAGTTTACCCATCATATTTAGTTATAGCTTCATGGTAGCTTAGTTACCACAATTTAAGCACACAGTGCAAATGCCTGGAACTGTCTTATATTATAGAGTTTATGTATAACAGCTATTAATTATATTGATATAAAAAATATATTTTATTTACTATTTTTTATTAAAGTCACAAATGATATTGCTCAGTGTTAGCTTTGGCTATTTTTATACTAGTCTGTAAAATTACTGTTTTAATATAATAATTGTTTCCATTGCTTTTTGTTTTACTGGTACCATTCTGCATCAATATTTATCGAAGGAAGTATGAGGCTTCTACTGACATAATACCAGAGAAAATCACTGTTGTATTTTCATATTGAAGATGTTTTGTTTCGCGAGTGAGATCATTGGACTGACAGTCGAAATGACGTCATGTACTTATAACCTTATTTCACTGCTCGAGCCTCCAGTATGAACTGCACCATTTTTGAGTTCGGAAATCATCAAATTAATGTCGCTCTAAAGGCTTGTTTACAAAGACGCGGCGTGTTGGGCGGTCGTCGTACATTGCCTGTGTTGTGCATGTGTTCGCGCGTGCGATGACGCGGCTCGCTAGTTATTGTATTCTCTTTGCGGCCCGCTGCTACAATGGACGACGCGTGTCCTTCAGTTGCCCTTGTGAGTTTCCCGCAACCCTAATAAGCGTCGACCTATATTTACTATACTCTTTGGCGTCGACCACGCTGTGGTGAAAAGTATTATATATACGATATAGTCCCATAACAGTAGGATGATTTCGGCTTCCGGCCTGTAGGGTAAGTAGCGGTATAGCTAAGTAGGTACTTTCTGAAGCACCTTTATCGCGGGCACTAAGGTCGCTTCGCATTACCGTCTCTCCAGGCATTCCCTCATCACAGGTACTATGCGTTCCAAATAAGAATAGGAAAGCCAATAACCTCGATCTGTCAAATGTTGAGTGAAAAGTACGGTTTGCAAAAAAACCTTATTTAAGTATCAATAAAGGGCTTTTTTTTGCTTTGTATTACGAAGTCTTAATTAAGTCTAGGTGAAGTAAAAACGTTATTGTTTAATATAAATTAGCTAATATATTTTAAGTAATAATTAGTTACAAAAAAAAAAAAACAATTTCCTTTTTTGTTTTCATTGTTAGGAACAATTCGCCTTTTTCTTCCATTTGCCACTAATCGGACACTTCACACAGTGAGGCAGAGATGAGCAAAATTTAAGAATTGGATTCCGATAAAAAAAATTCGTTCAAGATTCATAAATAAATTAAATAAAAAAAAAAACTTTTTGCTCGAGTTATGTTTCGGCGATCGGGAATTTAGATAAAAAAATATTTATTTACTATAACAAAATTTAATTATAAAAAATACAGGATATTACTACGATGGCGGATACAAGACTGAATATAATACAACAAAAACAATTATGTCCGATTTCAAAGTAAATGCATAGTTGCAACTCGATGCATGCTGACGGAGACTGCATACTCAGCGTAAACGACTGTTACGATGAGTTAACTCCTCCCTCCATAAGATAGAAGCAACTCTTGCTTCTGGCGGCGTCCACGCTGCCTTTGGTGTCCTCTGGGATCTTCTTAGTTTTCCATTGATACAGCTTCCATGATGCTGCTGCGACCAGTAGGATATATAAGATGATTGTGGTCCAGCTAGGTGTAGCTGCTATGATTGGCCAATTGTCTTCTCCTGGTACGGAGATGTCGCCTGCTCTGTTGACAAGTTCATGGATACTGTCTAGTGAGATGTCTTCTAGTTGGAGTTCGTATTGTATTGACTGTTCTGAGACTTGATGCTGCTCCGGTAGCGGTATGACCTCGTTGATGACGATCGTGTCGGTGTGAGACCGCAATGTCTTGTTCATGACGTTCATCTGGCAATCATCTGTTAGCGTAACGAGATGAATTCCAGATAGCTTCTTATAATCGGTCTTGGTATTACATTGCGTTTTAATGACTTCGTCTTCTCTGAGTACAAGTAGCCAATTGTTGTCTCCGATCTTCTGAATTTTTCCTCTTCTTAAATTCATCTTGGCGTGGGTACAATTTGCTGGGCGATGCTGAACAAGTGATAGTATGCAGTCATCTGTGTCTTCAATTCTTCTGGTGTCGAGGAGCTTGCAGAGCTGGGTGTTGTCGGTCAGTGGCTGACAGTCTTCTTCCAGGTAAGCGTACTCATCGTTACCAAGTGCTAGGTATTTGGATTTAGGGATGATAGTGAGGTTATCTTTATTTGGGATAGAATAGAGATGGATAAGGTCATAGGTTTTTGACGTAACTGAAGGGATTTCGAGAATAAAATTAACAGAGTGTTCTGTACTATAAGCTCTAACTTTGATCGATTTCTCTATCCTGTATATGTTACTAATGCTAATACTAGCTACTGGTTTAAACATAAACATATTCTCTAAGTTTCTTAATTCTTCTATTAAATTCTGAGGACTTATGATACTAGGATGCATGGTGCCCATCTGAGCGAAAGTCATAGCATCTTCTAATAACATTAACCTATCTAAGATTATCTGTAAACTAAAATCTATCTGTACGTAAATGTCTAGGAAATGTAGATGGTTAGACAGATCGTTGGAATTATTAGTAATATTTTGTAATAAACTAGCCAAATGTTTCTGGTTATTATTTAATTTAGTTAACTGTTTACTGAACTCATCAATTGTATTATGTGCTAATACTAAGGATTTCCTTTGTGAATCTTGGACGTTTCTAACTCTGTTTTTAATGTTCGAAATTTCTTCTTCAAACTTAACTGCATCTGCATGGTCGAGATTACCTGTGATAGATTTAACGACACTACCTAATCCATCTATAAGACCGCGTCGCTTTCTAACTTGCGGCGTTAAAAACTTAATCTTTTTACCTATAGTACTAAGGCTATACTCTATTTGATTCCTGTAGGTTTTGTGTAACTCTCCAGATGCTGTACTCTCGGCGTTTTTCGTACTTGCATATAATGACATCAATTGAATAGATGTAAAGTGCAGATTGCTAATATTGTAAACGCAAGCAAGGCTAAAGTAGTTGTCTTGTTTAAATAGTTGACCTTGTTTAAGGAGGAGGATACCATTGTCATTACCTACTTGGGAAATTGTTACGGTTGCTGTTGTGTTGAGCACGATGGCTCCTGCGACGAAGATCCTGCAACAAGATGAGGTCTCCGTAGTAGCTTGAAGTGAACCCTAATGGACTTAGAATTTGGGTGATTACCTATTATTTCGGCTACGTTATTTGGGTGGAGGTGTATGATCTTGTATGGTCCTTTGAAGACTGGCTTCGTCTTATCACTGCGTGCTGACTTCGCCACCTGTTTGTAGACAGTTTCACCTACCTTAAATTTCATTTCTTCTGCTTCTTGGTTCCGTTTAGCAATCACCTGTTCCTTATTTTTTGACATGTGTGCAGCTATACACTCTTGAACTGCTTCTGCATTAGCACGATGTTTAATAACATAGTCCTGATAAAATTCTTTTGGATAGTATAACTCTAATGGGTTTCTGGATGCTGTGTGTCCGAATAATAACTCGTGGGGTGTGTAATCTGTGGCTGAGTGGATAGCGTTGTTGTATGCTATTATAGAGTACTTCATAATTAATTGTATAGGGTCATCTTTGTTAGTCATTCTTTGAATCCTAATTATTTCGGCTAGAGTAGAGTGTAAACGTTCAATAGGGGAGTTAGAGTTAGGGTTATAGGGTGTCGTAAAATGTATATGTATATTATGTAGTGCACATATTTCTTTAATGACGTCGTTGTCAAATTTAGTATCTGAATCTGTGGTTATTTTGTTCGGTAAACCTAACACTGAGAAGACGCTAAGCAATGCTTCAGCTATATGGACACTGCTACATGCTGTTAGTTGAACTGCCTGGGCATATTTAGAGAAATTGTCGATGACTGTAAGGAAAGTTGCGCCTCCCGTAGAGTATAGGTCCATGAATAAATGTTCCATCGGTTTACGAGGTGTGTCAGTTATAGCTAACGGTGGTTTAAGAGGGTTGCGTTCGTACTTAGATTTTAGACATGTATCGCATTGGTTAACGTATCTTTGAATAGTAAGGAGCATGTTTGGCCAATGATAATTTCTATGTAACTGTTTGTACGTCTCCTGAATACCACGGTGAACAGTCTTTCCTTCATGATATTTCTTAATCAACTCTTGTTGTTCAGGTTTGTTTTCTACTAGCGTTACGCGTGTTGTGCATTTAAGTAGCTTAGGGCCTCTGTCGTTAAATATTGTTGTGTAAACTCTAGAAAAGGCATGATATAACTCTTCGTTATGAAAGTAGCAGTGAAATATACGGTCAGCGATGGTGTGTTCTTTAAGGAATCTAATTATCTCGGACTCTGTATTATTTACTGGGATAAATACATCTTTTATAACTACTTTTGAATTGGTCGATCTGTTATCTACTCTATACGTAGATCCGGGAGTTGACCTAATGTGGAACTGTTTTAACTGCCTATCAATAGCGTCCGTGAGGATAGGTATGCCTTTGTTTTCGTTGTCAGGCTGGGTATGTCTTGTAGACACTAGTTCGGGTTCAGCTGACACTATGCTCATGCTATCTGTACCTACGTGAGATTCGGGAACGCTTGGGTTTTGTGCTTGTATATTTTCATTGGGTCCTACTGGGTCTATTTGATTTTCGGCTTCCCTACGTGCGTTTTCAAATATCCTATTGATTATCTCATCGTCTTCGTTATCATCTAAATTAACGGCAAGGGAATCGATACTACCATGGAAAATTTTAACACGTGATAGGGCGTCTGCATTAGTGTTTTGGCGACCTTTCTTGTATACAACCTTATAATCGTATTCCGAGAGTTTTAGACGCCATCTAGTTAATTTAGAATTAGGGTCTTTTAATGACATTAGCCAGGTGAGAGGCCGGTGATCCGTATAGATGATAAACTTTCTACCGTAAAGATAGGGTCTGAAGTATTTGATTGCCCATACTATAGCGAGTAGCTCCTTTTCTATAGTAGAGTAACGCGACTCAGTATCTGAGAGTGTTCGGGATGCGAATGCTACTGGTTTGTCGGATCCTACTGTTCCTTGGGATAGCACCGCACCTAATGCTACATCTGAAGCATCGGTGGTGAGGATGAAGGGCTCATCAAAATTCGGGTACTGCAGTATTGGGGCGTTAGTTAAAATCTGTTTGCATTTATTAAAAGCTTCTAAGAAATCTGGGGAGTGTATAACTTTACTATTTTTCTTAAGACAAAGGGTCATTGGCTTGGTAAGCTTTGCGAAGTCTTTTATGAACTTGCGATAATATCCGACTAAACCTAGGAAGGCTTTTATTTCCTTCTGAGACTTGGGTAGGGGAAAGTCAAGTACAGCTTTTATTTTATCTTTGTTGGGTTTTAAACCTTCATCGGTTAGTTCGTGTCCTAAGAAATTAACCTGCTTTTGTAGGAACTGAGATTTATCTAACTGGATCTTTAGATTATGTGTTTTAAAACGATCAAATACTTGTTTCAGTTTTTCTATATGTTGCTGCAGTGACGTAGATATTATAATTACGTCATCTAAGTATGTATAAACATTGTCCATGCCTCTTAATATATGATCCATTAGTCTTTGAAATGTACTTGGTGCATTTTTGAGTCCAAATGGCATTCTAAGGAACTCGTAGTGCCCTCGTTCAGTGGTAAATGCGGTTTTTTCTATATCATTAGGATGCATCTCCACTTGGTGGTAACCGCTAGCAAGATCTAGGGTTGTGAAGTATTGCGCGCGTCCTAATCTATCTAAGATGTCATGTATATTTGGTAAGGGGTATTTATCTTCAATTATACGGTCATTGAGTCGCCTGTAATCTATTACAAGTCTCCATTTGACGTTGCCTGCGGAATCAGGTTTTTTGGGTACTATATGCACAGGGCATGACCAAGGGGATATGCTCTCTCGCACGATACCTTGCTGAAGGAGCTTGTCTACTTGCTTACGAATTTCTTCGCGTTGTTTAGGAGCTTGTCTGTAACTACGTATAAAAACTGTTGTGTCATCGCTTAATCTGAGTTCGTGTTTAACCGCGTGCGTAAAAGTGAGTGGTATGTCTTCCGCATAGAATAGGTCCCTATACTGATAACATAGCCGGGTTATTTCACGCTTTTCTTCTTCGTTCATGTGATCTGTACGAATTTTTTTTAAGTTTTCGTTTAAAATATGATCAACGTTAGTGTGAACTTGTATGTTATTAATATTATGACTATTATTTTTATTGACTTCAGAAAATATCTCTAATTCAATTGACGGGTTACACGGGATGCACTTCTTTTGGTCACTATGATTAATTACCGATGTTTTAAATGAACCGTTTGTAACGTTAACTATAGCTGCTGGGGATATTAAACCATCTGACCAGATTAAATCGTCGTGAAGGTATTGTCCATCTAAGTAGTTGGTTTTTACCTTGACTACCTTTTCACATCTAGGTTCAATACTTATCTTTCGAGGTGGGGAACTAAAGTGTATTGGTATTTCCGCTGTAGATGTACGTAATACATTATTATTTAAATCTACGTTACTCTTTAACTTTTGCAGAAGGTCAATTCCGATAAGACCTTTATATTTAGGGTCGAAGTCGAATATTAGAAACTTATGTGTTATATCGCTATTAAACGCGGGAGGTAAGGGAAGATAAACTACCTTATCATGAACTGATGAGCTATGAGCCGTATTAATTTGGAAAGGTTCTGTTTCTACACAATACTCGAATATGGTACCTGCAATGACGTCAGTAGCTATAGTTGAATGGCTGGCCCCTGTATCTAATAAAAACTTACCGTTAAACTCTGGTAATATTATGTACGGTAAAAATTTCTTAGTCTGGAAATTAATTGAAACTAGGTCTGGCTGTCTCGGTTGGTGTCCAAGGTAAAATCCTGGTCACCACTTACCTCTGGTACTTCCAAGGTTACATTCGGCTCAAGCGCTATGCCTTCTGTAGCATTGCCATAGAGCCCCATGTCACCGGGTTCTGATTGATCTTGAGCGGCCATCTGAATTGGGATATAAAACAACTGCTGTGCGAACTGTGGTTTTTCTGGCTTACCTGCCGTACGCATTGTGACGTCCGATGATACTGGCGTGGGAACCGATGATTTTGGTATGTTAGGCTGATTCCTAAAGTTACTGGAACCATTTGGTCTGGAGTTACCTGATGCTGGTCTGGATTTCCAGGGCAATACAGATTGTACCCATTGTTGGCGCTGTTCGGGGGTCATATTATTTTGTTGAGGAACAAAGTTTTGTGAAGGAACAATAAAGCCTGGTACAAACGGGTTTACTGTATTACGGGTGGGATTATTGTTGCTAGATTGTTTAGATAACTCCTTTGGCTTTGCTTGGGAAGTTGAAGGATTATTATTGTTATAATTAGCTCTATTATATGAAAGCCTAGCTTCCTCTTGTCTAGCCGCTATGATAGCTTCTTCAAAGGTGTCTGGTTTAGCGATTCGAACGCCCAATGAGACGTGGAAGTCTAGCTGGTTTATATACTGCTCAATAACCATCTTTTCATAGTACGATTTGTTACCATGCTCTCCTACGGAATATAGAGTATCTAACAGCTCACGGAGGCGTTTGCCAAAGATTTCAGCATCTTCTGTCTTAGACTTACGCACCCGCATTAACTCCTGCATCACTTGTATTTCGTTGCGCGGTTCACCAAGGCGCCTAATTAACGCGTACTTAATGGATACCCATGAATCTAAGTGGCCTTCGTACGCTATTGCATCTATGGCAGGACCACTGAGCCTACTTTTAATTAGGCATACGAACGCTGGATGCGAGCGATCTGCTTCTGACGTTAACTGTAATAAGTTTTCTACTTCCCTAATATAATAATTCAGCAATTTGGGATTGCCATCATATCTGGGCATTAAATCTGCGATTAGTTTGTAAGGTTTATAGTTAGCATCGTAGTCCCTGAGCGACATTGTATTTCTGTAACTTACCTGTCTAGTGGCACTTGACGTAAAACAATAGAGGTGTCGAATTGAACACTTGGAATTTACTTGTGCGATACTTAATGCTACTTATTATAATTATATGGTTGCCTACTACGATTTTAGCTTAGAGACAGACACACAAACATTAACATAAAATACACAAATTAAAATAAGGCAGGAAATCGAGCAAGGACACTTGGTAAAACAAAGAGCACTTACCAAAGCAGCCACTGCATCTCCTGTCGAGTCTAGCCTCGTCCAACGCAGCTCCTGATGACCGTAGAGGTGTCCGACCGCACGATAGGTTCTTTGTAGATTACGAGGAACGATTTGAGAACCGTCACTGCTAAGATGAAGAGTTTGATTCGATCTTAGAGCGTCGTAATCCTACCGACTGCGCCAGTTATGTTTCGGCGATCGGGAATTTAGATAAAAAAATATTTATTTACTATAACAAAATTTAATTATAAAAAATACAGGATATTACTACGATGGCGGATACAAGACTGAATATAATACAACAAAAACAATTATGTCCGATTTCAAAGTAAATGCATAGTTGCAACTCGATGCATGCTGACGGAGACTGCATACTCAGCGTAAACGACTGTTACGATGAGTTAACTCTCGCTGTATCCAATTTCTTCAATTTGACAGTACGACGTGATGTCACAACATGGCAATCGATCCTATTCTCATTTGGACCGCATTGTATGTTACATTCGCTGTTGCAGTAGGTATGCTAAGATAAAAACCGAACCTACACCAATACAGGATACAGTACGGTTTATTAAACGTAATCCAATCCGAGATAACTAATCTTAGGTAGATTATAATTAGTGATCGATGATTATAATATGTTTTTCAAGTAACAAATGTGATGTGTGTAGGTAGGTACGACCGTACCGATCTTACATTTTGTACTTATTACACTCAAAGCCGCTGTCTGAAATTTTTTTCACTAAATTCCAAGACATCCACCTACGCTCACTAGGCTCGAGTAGTGGATTACGTTCCCTTTTCTAGAAAGAAAGTCTGACTCTGAGGCCTTACAAAGGGCAGTGGGGGGCACATTATCATAAGAGTCATAAGTGTGATTATACTATAATATTGTAATTATCGAATTTAGATATGTGACAGGTACAATGTTTACTCCAAATTCTGATAGCGAAAGTGATCGGTGAGCGGAATACATGACTACCTTTCTAGCAAGAGTTTCTCAGAGAATTTCTTTTTTAACCGACTTCGAAAAGAAGGAGGTTCCATGTTCGGCTGTATGTATTTTTATATTTTTCATGTATGTTCACCGATATCTCGGCTAATTATGGACCGATTTTGAATTTTTTTTTACCCGACTACGGCAAAGCCAAAGGAGGGTTATGATTTTGACTGGCTATGTATGTATGTATGTGAGTATGTTCATCTGTTCCCTCATAGTCATAGCTCCTAATCTACTTATCAGAACTCGAATTATGAGGTATCGTTACACAGATATAAGATAAGAGTTTTTAATATTTCTGTGTATCGTTAGAACCGTTTTATTCGTCCGCTGAACATAGGCTACGTAACGTGTCACAAAAATCGATGTGGCGCCCTCTAGCGGACAAAAAGTAAGGTGTTAAAAAATAAAAATGAAATAAAATGCCGTGTTTGGTATCATTAGAAAGGGCTTGACTCGTAGATTTCCAAAATATTATTCAAATTTAAAATAACGCCCTCTAATGGACAAAAAGCAATGTGTTAATTTTTTTTTTTAAGATAAATACACCGTGTTTGATATCATTTTAAAGGGATTTTTGTGATACTGAAATAAACAAGGTAAAAAGTATCATAAATTCACTCAACCAACTCTCTGTCATCATTACCGAATACGTCATCTTCGCGACACGTGCGTTATTGTTTATATATTTTATCTAATATTTTTTTAAATATTAAAGTCCAAATACCAGATACCAAGTCGAAAATATTTTAGTGAGGCTATTTTATTTTTTTAATAATTATATTTTCGTTAATAATAATTAAAAATTTATTTTTTTATAAAAAAGGTTGTGGATTGGTAATAAACAAGGTTACTGGAGAAATAAGAACAAAACAAAAAGAAAAGGCCATGACCTTCTAGCATGCGTTCAGCTTGGCCGCCAACCGCTTTCGCAGCGACGGTGCCCAGTTAAGAGCCATGGACTGAACGATACCCGCGTAGAGCCTCTGGCAGGAGTCGCTTGGACCCCCTAGGTTGGGCAAAAGCCGCTTGAGAGCAGCCCCAGTCCAATGCAGTTTGGGAGTCAGCCGTCGGAAGTGCTCGGGTGCTGGTTGTCGAGGACGAGTTGCTGGACCTCTACGGTTTGCTGACAATTCTTTGGGAAGCGTTAGGGTCACTACGGGCTGTCGACGACTGGGGTCTTTCCGGTCAATTGCCGGACTGGTGGATGGCGAGCTACCCATTGCTCGATGTTCGCATGCGGATTTTCGATCCTTCACGCGTGCGGCTTCCTTCGCTAGCATTTATGCTGGGCAAGTTGGCAGAAGGAAGCGACCGCCTGCCATTCCTTTTCGCTCTGGACCATAGCGTGAACCGCGCCCGGTGCGAGAGGTCGCTGCCACCGATAGCCTCCACAGAGATACGGCGGTGCTTCGCCCAAGCGTGGCACACCTCTACAGTCTACAGTATGCTCCACCGTGTCCTCCGGGCGGTCCACATAGTGGAAACACCCGGACGCCACCTAAATCCGATGCAGGAATCTATATACTTCACTTACAAATAAATTCCACATTCTCATTCACTACACTACTATGGTTGCATATGTTGCAACCATACACTCTCAAATTAATATTCCCACATAATACTAACCATACTAACACTGTATAGAATTTATGACATACATTGACTAGCTTTTGCCCGCGGCTTTGCTCTCGCTCTACCCTACTCTACGTTACTCTACCCTACCCTACACCAATAAATGAGCAGATTTTGGATTATTTTTTATTTAACGGGATAAAAATCATTTATATAATTATACTATGTCCGTCTCTTGGCTCTAAGCTATCTTGCTTTCAGCCAAATCGGTTCAACCATTCTTGAATAACTAACACGACTTTCTTAGAGCATTACGTAAATCTGAAAATATTAATTAAACATAAGGGTGAAGTCCTGGTATTCTGAAATACAGGCCCCGAGCCTAGTTTAGGCACCAGACTACCACAATATGCATGTATCTGCCACAACTCAACCAACTCTCTGTCATCATTACCGAATACGTCATCTTCGCGACACGTGCGTTATTGTTTATATATTTTATCTAATATTTTTTTAAATATTAAAGTCCAAATACCAGATACCAAGTCGAAAATATTTTAGTGAGGCTATTTTATTTTTTTAATAATTATATTTTCGTTAATAATAATTAAAAATTTATTTTTTTATAAAAAAGGTTGTGGATTGGTAACTATTTAATAAGATTGATAAATTATTGTTTTGATTATTAATTTTACTGGTTTAAGATATGTTTTTTTTTTTGGAAAAAAAATGCGTTAGTTAAATTTTAATCGGACCGAATGTTCGGCATTTGAACCGAAAGTCGGCCGAATGTCGAATTTCGGTTCAAGCCACCGAAATCCGGTTAAACCGAATGTGAAACGAATTTCGGCCCATCCCTACTAATATTTGGTGCACTTTTTTTCCCGACACATCCTAACATTAAAAATATAAAAATTCACGTATTTTTTAATTTAGAACACAGATAGTTGTTAATTTGTTGGTATTAACAAATTGTTGCGTAAGTAATCATATCTATTTATTATACAATGCTGTTCAAAACGCAATTTAAATTTTCATTAAATAGTAAAACCTTAAAAATATCCGCCTCTTTGCATTAAAAAAAAAAACAAAAATCACCCTTGACCGTGACGAAATAGGAATGAAAAAAGCCCTTGTTCTGATAAATTCAAAAAAAGCACGCGGGTGATAAACATATCGAACCTAATCGTAGTGCGATAAGAGGCAGTTTTCGAGTAAGTGTATTGAAAAATACTTACAATAAAAAATACTTGCCTGCAGCACTCGGCTCCATAACACCCTCGCCTGTACGGCTCGGGTGAATTTCACCTCGGCTGCAATGACAAACTTTTCCTACTTGTATCAAAATGTACAATTTTTGAAACTTGAATTAATTAACGCGTGTACAAAATTAATTTCTCTAAGTAAAAATCAGCTGGGCGAGCTCAATGTCCTGTAGGTAGTTAGTACGCACGACCGACAACTTCCTACAAGGTCATTGACTCGTTTACTTAGAGAAATGATTTTCGTACATTCATATATTAATTCGAGTTTTAGAAAAAAAAGTACTTTATTTTCTTATTTTATCTTTACAAATCGATAGTGTTTTATGTACCGGATCGACTCTCCACAGGATTAAAACGATCAAAATTTTACGGTGTATAATGAAAATTTAAATAGTGTTTATGAACTACACGTAGGTTAAAAAGTTCATAGGCTAAAATAGTAAAACATATTTTTTTTTGATAAAATTCGATTTGATCAAATCACTTAAGTATTTGACCAAATCTCTGTTTTTATCACATCCCTGCGACATATGCAAACCAAATCTAATGTTTATTTGTAATTAAAATTAACAAAAATACCTACCAATCTAATGCTGTCATAATGTTTGGCACAGTGAAGTGCAAATTGCGACAAGCTTAAAAATGGCTACTAAGTTTAGGGAACGTGCAGTAGAGCTTTTCCTTTCATTAGTTAGACACATTGCAGGTCGATAACGTGTGACAATTAACTATTATTAATTGAACCTGTTAATACCTACCATAAAAGAATTGAAGAGAAATTAACCGCGTTAGTGCATGCAGTAATGCCCGTAATAGCAAGGCACGCAGAGCCGCGGAGGGGTAAAAGCTAAGAACCAAAAAGCTTCAGTAACCGGGCGGGACAATCAGGGGTTGTAGAAGCGAGGGTGGCGGGGTCGGGCGGAGGGCGCTCGATACGCGCGCGCGCCGCGCTCCGCCATCAGCCAGTCGCATTTCGACGTCGTTGCGCCCGGTCTGTATCTCGTTCATCGGCGCGCATCTGTCAAACGCTACGATATCGATATAAAATTCTCGCGTTTTTCACTAAGTATGTATTTTGTTTATTGAAATAACCCAAACTGATTAATTAATATAACAATTATCGTAAATCGGGAGTGATATATTCCAATTCTATGGCATTTTATTAAATTGTTTACATTCTAACCACATGTTTACGCGTTACGTTAGTTTTGTTTCTGATAAGAATTTTATAATGTATTGATAGTAATCAATTAATCAAAGTTCTGTGGCTCCTGTAATTAAAGAAAATGCGGTTGAAATGAACATTATACCACTGTAGTTGCTCATAATCGTCGGAAATCTGAATAGTGCATTGATATGGTGTTTTCAGTGGTTCTTTTCATAAATCGTTTGGAGATTTGTAAAGTTTCGTGGAAATAGCGGGTGCTTTTATTCAGTAAAATGAGTGTGTGAATTTTTGATGGTGTGTCGTGAACGGGAGCGCGTGTAGAGTTGAGATTCGCTCGCTGAGCGTCGCGCGACGGCGCAGCGAGGGTATTGATCGGCGGCGGCGGCGGGTCGCGAGACGCCGGCGTTCGCCCGCCGCCGCCTAAATAAAGCTCCGCATGTGTGCGCCCCGCCTCGCCGCCCTACGTCGATGCCGCCCGAGTCGAGCCGTCGACGGCGACGTCTTCGTACCGTCGCGTCGCGTACACCATGCGCTAGCCCGCCTGCCCGCTGCCCGTGCCCGCTACCACTAACAACACACTATCACATGATTCAGACATTCATTTTAATCAAAATCAACAAAAATCTGATTTATTTGTGCAGACTGTACGATGAGGGGCGACGGTTTAAATATTCATTGAATAAAATTACATGCGTGCTTATCTTTATGGAATTCTTGAGTAGGTATTTCATCGAATCCAGTACCTTGCTTGATATCGATCAAACAAATTCAATTAAGTAAATTAATAAATCAAAGAAAGGTTTTGTAGATTCAGTCTGTCTTTTTTAGCAAGTAGGTAAATTAAAAAATGCAACCTCGTACTGTTCATGCAGCAACTGAAAAAGTTCTCACATTGTAAATTCATATGAATAGGTACTCGTTCAATTCTATTCGAGTTATCATTCAATTTTAGTATCTGTAATAGGTACTCGTACCTATCTACTGATTGAAATAATTTGTTTTTGAGATAAAAATGCTTACCGCCAAGAACAAGACACTATGGGAAATAAATACCTAGCTACTTAGAATTTTATAGACTGTTAGTCATTAACCCATTTCGGAGAACACTAAAACTGCAATTTCAATTTTAACAGTTTTAGCATGGACCCAGGGCATCGAACCCGTTTTGTATGAAAATATCGCCCGTAATATTGTATCGATCGATAGTGCTGCTGATAAGGATCAAATTCATCAAATATTTTTAGAGGTTTTTAACCAGTCCTGGTTATGTGATAAAAAAAAATAAAAATTCACGTCTACAATTATTTCGATTATAGTTTAAATTTTCTGTTGAATAAAAGCATCAATTTTCTGTTGAATAAAAGCATCCAAAATCTACCACGTGCATTTAGGATAGTAGTTAGCTATTTAGAGTAGAAAATTAAATGCCTATGTATTTTTTGTGCAATGTTAATTGATTGTACGACTTTCGATTACCTTTAAAAGTACCTCGTTTTATTCGATAAATGGATTCTCGATTTCCTTTAGGGTCGGTCCTAATGTCAAAATGACAGTCGTCGAGAAAGAATTAGATCGATTAAACCATGATTGCGTTAGATTGTTGTTATTATCATTCAGTCCGAAAATTCCACTGTTGGACAGCAGCCAAGATTTAGTGTACATAATATTTTTAAGATGTGGTTATTAAACTAAACTTTTGTTGTAGGTGTGAAATGTTGGGATAGTTAGACGTTATCCCCGTAAGAGCTATGGCGCGCACAGTGCTGGCGGGCGGCACGCTGCTCTGCGCGCTCAGCGTCGTGCTACAAACGCGTGCGCTCACCTTGGTGCCGCACGACGTGCGCCCCGGGCACGCCGTCAGACATTTCATAGGCAACCACTCCAGATACACGCTCCTAGATCCAGAGTTCGCGCCATACTTCACTCTCCTCGATGATGGCCTACTCATGACCACCGCTGATCTAACACCCCTGCTCAATCAACCGGTCAATCTAGCCATACTAGAGCAAACTCCTTACAGCAGTGCAGCTCATGCCATCCATCTCCTAGTAATGGATCGACGGCAAATGCTACATTTCACCGCTACCAATGGGTTGATAGGAGAAATCCCAGAAAATGCACCACCGGGTACCGTTGTGGATGTTCTACCTATTAGAGCTACGGCCCTAGTCGATGTAGGTCCACTGGCTTATAAAATCATTAAAGGAAACGAAGATGGTATATTTTTATTACAAGAGAAAGGGAAAACCGAATATAATTCTGAAGTTAAGTCAGTTGTAACCGATGGTGATGTCGTAATGATCGCTACTAAACCATTAGACGCCGAAGAGAAGAATTTGTATGAAATTACCATTCAAGCAACAGATCTTCATGGAGCGAATAAAGCCAACCTGGCTGTACGGATAGATGTGGGCAACGAAAACGATCACGAGCCACGTTTTGACCAAGACATCTATTATTTTGCTGTTAATGGAACTACTGATGAAAATGGTCCAAATGGCACTGCACACTGGCAGAGATTCTCCAACATTGGACAAGTTCAAGCTTACGATGCTGATGGTGATCGAGTGTATTATTCTTTAGAATCGCCCAGCAATTTGGCGGTTATAGTACCTCAGACTGGAGAACTTATATTAGCAGGTGAACCAGATGGCCATGAGGCAGAATTAAGAGTGATTGCTCATGATACTGGTGTTCCACAACGTAAAAGTCGACCAGCACGAGTCTTTTTGGATTTTGTTATTCGTGACGAAAGAGATTTGCCAGTTTTACATCGTGAGAAGCGTCGTGTAACACGGGCTGTAAGACCAACGAAAAGAATTGAGTTTACTGAGGCAGACGGTGAAGTAGAAGGACGTGCTGTTTTTACTTTAGAAAAAGAGACTGATCGCGAGACATTTAAGATTCGGGACGAAAATTCGTGGGTTACCGTTGAACCAAGTGGTGTAGTGAAAGTTAAAAAGAAGTGGGACTATGAGGAATTAGGACCTGAGAAGACTATAGACTTCTGGGTGACTATCACCAACGCAGGAAATGGAGGTAAGTCTTTGAAATTAAATTATATAATAAATTATAATAGTCAATGAGAAAAACTAACTACCGAACTTATTCGCGAACATAATGTGTACTCTGATAATAATCTGATATTAAATGTCGCTTTGTTAGCTAATGTGTTTAAATCAGCGTGATAGAATTTCACAAACTTTGTGTAATTTTCTACAACACCAAAAATGTTAAATCTTTTTGAAGGAGATAACAACTTAGACATCATACGTACTGCGAAATACAAAAAAATCTAGGTATTTACTAAACAACGAAAGATGACTTCGTGAGTTAAAAAGTTCCAATATTGAATTCTCCACGTAATCAAATCGTCTCCGAAAGAAAAGGTGTAACGCAATTTAATATTTTTTTTGTCCAAGTCGTTCCATTTTTTATCCATCCATCCATCTTTTAAATGTCTCTATCAAGGGCAAATTTAGATAATGATAGGGAAGAATGGGGTGGGAAGGGTACGGGATGTGTATTATACGGTCTAACAGCAACGGCTTTAAAATTCTGTTAATGTTCGCTTTCATTTACTAATGACGATGTTTAATTACATGTTACTTATCTTGTTACCGTGATAAAGCTTTTGTTTCGTTTCATGTAGCCTCTCTGATTAATTGTACTACACTTATCATGATAGGTACAGGATAAGTTAGCATAAAGTACTTTATGACTCAGAAGTAAACTTATTTGACAAGTTTGAACCATGTCAAAAGCTTGTACAGGAGCGAGGATATTGAGTAAGTCATGATGATACATTGCATTTTTGCTTTGATGACGGCATTACAGGACAAGTTAGAAGCGATCGATTTTTGTATTAAAAATAAAGCGTTAATGTAGTAAATATGGTATACGTGCCGCATGCACCTGTCGGATCGAATGGCGCAGTGGAGCATGACGCCGTGGTCAGGTCCGCGGTACCCGGTCACGAGCACTCGCGAGCCACCGACAGCCTCTGTGGCTCCCATCACGACTAGCTAATTGTTTACTCTGGTGAAACGTGTCGAGCCTTAGGAAAGGCCCTTTTACCTAATTCTACCGATTACCAACAATGTCATTGGTACCTATGCAGTTGCTGCCTCTCAGACATTTTTATTTTTGAAACAAAAATCTCTTTAAATTTTTACTTTGTGCCGTTTTATTCAATTGAGCAACGCCCTATGCGTTGCTCAATTGAATAAAACGGCACAAATCTTGTGTCTAAATTCTGTCCAAAGAATCAATGATTATTTCTTTATCTCATTGTTTTTTTTTTTTTTATAGAAACAAAGTACAGATTTTGTAGTGTTCATTCATTTGGTTGCTGTGCACATGTTAACTAGGAATAGAAAAAGCAAATACTTATCTGGTTGCTTCGTTATTTAGTCTTTTCTAAACAGAGACTGAACCAAATGAACTTCTTGAAATGTTTTGTTAATCATTCAATTTCATAAGCCATCAGACACGCTGGTTTCCTAAAAGTTTCTTCAGCTGAAAAAATTTTAGCATTCGTATAATATAGAAAGAACTCAACAGCCAGTAGCAGTATTCTTTACTCTGGACCTAACTCTAGGACCTGGTATTCTAGACAGATTAGATTCTATAAATAAAGAGCGCGCCTCATCTGTTGTAAATTAGCGATGGCACGAGTGTCCGGCGCGCGTGGAATGTCCATTAGGTATAATGGTTGTCAGGTGGAATGGTAGCAGGTTGCATTGTGACCACGGCAGCCACCGTGCTCAACGCGTGGATAATCGGGGACCTGTCGCACGGCCCGGCCGCTCCGCTCTGCTTCGCTTCCGATTCTACGCATCGTAATTCGTGACAATTACGTAGATGTGGAATCTTCACAATTTATTCATTTTGTTTTATTTAATCTGGAGTACACTTGAGCTTTTAACCACTTGTTGTATAGTTCATTTCAACAACATATCTCATTTAGAGTTTTTTCAGAACAATAATTTCGTGCCGATGCGTATGATACCAATAACCTAAAAGTGGAAATTGTTAATTAAAGTAAAACAATTTAAAGATAAAAATCAAAGTAGAGCATCAGTTTATACGCTGTGGTCCAGCCGAGTGTTATCGGACATTATCAAAATAAATCGGGAAGGGTTTTGTTTAATTACATCATCGGGGCAGGCGCATCCTTGGTGGGTGGGCGAACCGAGCCGCGGGCGTAGCACCCCGTACCCCGGGCCTCGCCAGGAATCTAATCATTATCATTATTGTGTGGATAGTTGTTTCAATTATGTAATAGTGAACATGCAGGATTTCTCTACTTACCTGTGAGAATACCCCTTGAAATTTAAAAACCAATTTTAGATCCTTTGTAGCGTGTGTGGTTTTAGTTGATGGATCTATTACATTCCATGAACCACATTAAGCTAAGTAAAGGCGCCGATGAAACATTTTCGTGCAGCGGCTCACACCACAAGTCGGTTCGTGACGAAGTACTCGAGGGAGCCTCGTCAAAGCACCTTTGTCTACTGAAAAGCGTGCTCTATTGGCAAATTAATTCCCTACTCTCCTCCAGCAACGCTTCTCTTTGAACTAATCGACAAACACTTTGAAGTGTTTTCAGAACCCTCATTCACTTTTACCTTGAAGAGGTCTGCATTGATTTTGCAAAAATCATCGAAGTGAAAAATGGTTAAGTGTCCCATTATCCGAAGAATGTTTTCCTATATGTACGAGTAAAAGAGTTTTAGACTACCGACTAAAACTTTTTTTTTTATTCTGGTTTCGTTTAGGGAAAAAGGATTGGTAAGGAGTTGTGATATTCAGATACACAAACTTCCAACAGTTGGAAGCAAATAAACGTAATCTATTTTTTCATTTTCTTCAATTAAAAAGTAAAGAAAAAGTTATTAAAACAAAACAAAAAAATAACATACAATATTAAAATTAAAAAATATTGTAGCTCTATTGAAGTGTCTGCCGTATACCTTCATGAGACTTGTTCCATTTGCTCTACAATAGCTGCCACGCGTGTTCTGAGCTTGTTGGAGATTGATTTTTCACCCGTCTGTCCAGCTCATCTTCAGCAAACAAGTTCAATAGAACAAAGGCCAGGTGATTGAATCGGTCATAACATGATTTTTTAAATCTTTTTTCTTATTCATAAAGTTCTGGCCCAGTTTCGACAAATGTTTACAATTATTTTCACGTTAAAAATTACCATCAGGACCACTGAGATTCAATTCACTAGGTATGGCAATATGTTTTAAATTTATCGAATATTCTTCTTTCTTTGGCCTTTCAGTTATTCTCACACAAGATTTTCGAGTTTATTGCGCCAAAATAACCTCGAATCATAAATAATGTAGATGTCTCTTAAATCTTCTCTTGACTTTCGTACACCACGCCTCTATTGGACCCGAAAATCCGAAAATTTGAAACTTTGATTGGTTACTCCAAAAGACATTTTCCCATTGATGTATTGCCCAGTTTTTATACGCCTTAGCCCATGCTAACTATTTTTCTTATGTCGAATTGTTAGTATTGTTTTTTTAGCAGCAACACATTCTCTTAGTTCTGCAGAACTTTGCTGTCTTTTACCCGTTGTTATTAAAATGGGTATTAATCAGTATCAATCCGAGCTGCGTTTTTTTGTGTACAGTTAAGTGTCTACTATGATGATGTCTTTCATCCTCTGGATTTGGGTCTACCATTTTTCATCTTATATGTTATTTTTTTCCCAGTTTCCTCCTTTCTTTGTTTCGTGTATAAAGAAACTAAGTATACAGAAATTCTTATCATTTCTACGTTTTGAAATTCATTGTACCCTTCCTCACGTAGAGTACAAAAAGCGCTTCGCTGTTCTAGTAAATATGGTTTGCTTGTATTTAGCTATTTTCAGAAAAAAGAATGATCAAAGCAGTAATCAAAATCTTTCAAAATAAAGGCAATGCTGGCCCAAGTGGTATTAAGTAAGGTCCAAAAAGTTAAAACCATCAAAAAAACTATATAAAAGCGAAATACCACTCACTGATTAATCACAAAATCTCAGAAACTATAAAACACCTACAAACTTAAAATTTGGCAAGTATGTTCCTTATAGAGTGTAGAAGTCAGCTTAGAACGGAATTTACGAAACTCCACCCCGAGGTATGAAAATGCATACCAGGGCCCTGGATCCAAGTCAGGGAAGGAACAGGGTAGGGTTTTAGTCAGTAAGAGTCTGACACTATTTCCCGCTCCGCCCAAGGGCGGGACTTGTCATTGGATGATTTTACCTACTATAAAAAAAATCCCTAAGGGGGTAAAACGCGGTTTGGAAGTTTGTATGGAGAAACCGACACTCACGCAGGCGAAACCGCAGAGACTAGTGTTCAAGAAAACAACACCATGGAAAGAAAACACCCGACGGATTCTATCATAAAACACTTATTTCGTCAAAATCAAGGAATTTGTTAAACTTTATGAATGGGGGATAATACCCTTGTATTTGTGTAAACAATCGTAAAAGGTCGTAAAGGTTAACTTTATTACTAATTTTTACCGTTTATTGCCGAAAATGTTTTGTTTAAAAATAGATTGGCTTACCAACTTTTAGACGGTATCAGAGTACATATATGCATATAACTAGATGTTGTAAATAGGTGGTAGATTTTTCTTGCAATAAAGCGGCCTGACCTCCCAGGTGCGCTGTGAACCGGGCTGGCATTTTAATCCTGCAAGAGGGATGGCGTAGTGCAACGAAGAAGGAACGTTCAGTCCCAAGAGTTATCAATTATCAGGATGCAGCGAGACAACTAAGTCGCTTTTTGTAATATTTATTTTATGAGTTATACGTAATATAAATGTGTCCATTTATTCTGGTATATTCTTTTTTATTTACACCATATGGTTCATTCGAATTTTTATAGGTTTTCGCTCTGATAGTTGCTTTCATAAAGCATGGTGTATCAAACGGACTGTTAGCACGGTCGGTCACTCACTTTATTATTTGTAGTTCAATTCGCTTCGACGGTTGCGATATCTTCAAAGTAGAATAGGTATAACTTTTTCTTGACGCTTACCGAAATGTATAAATTTCTTGAAATGTACAAAAACAAATACTATAAATACTGAGTAGTATACTAGGATCCTATGCTACTCAGTTTGTAATTTCAAGAGAATCGTTGACTGGCACCATTATGTTCAATTAAATTCTAGCCTAGAAATTAGAATGTTGAATGACAATACAAAAATGCGATTATTAATAAGTAGCAGCATAAATAAATAAAAAAGTATATTCTTTAATTTATTAGCTTCGAGCACGGATTTGGCTTCGATAATAGCTTCACTGGAAAAGGAGAACTGTTTTCAGGTGTTGCTTTCAAAATTAGGTTTCCGAGAATCGGTTGTATCGGATATCGGGTTCGAGCCCTAACCCCTAGGTTTGCGCTGCAATAGTGTGTCAAGTCGAATCGATAATTGAATACGATAGCTGGTGTGACGTACGTCAGGCGCGCCGTCGTCGGTTAGGAATTGGCACATCCGGACAGGGGTCTAGCCGTTGGGAGACGATTTAGAGACCGGCCTAGTCTGTTTTAGATTACACATTCCGTTATGTGACGCCAGAGAAAAATAAAGGCAAAAGAATTTCATGCATGCACCATCGTATATTCCTGAAGAACAAGCTCTACATTGTTATAATGTATCGCGAATTACATAAACAATATCAATATAGTTGACCGTCGCGGACCGGTTACGGACCGCTTGTGGTGCTTTGTTTGTTAAATTCAGTCGTCATTCAATCAATGGGGATGGGTGCGGGCGCCGCTCGCACAACAATCGCACTGGCCATTACTGGCCAATTCCCCTCATTGTGACCACTCGCCGCAATTACGTATGCGCACTTCCTATGGCTGACCTCAAAGCTATGATCATCACACACCACATCTGCTCTTGTATCTTTTTTACTTTTCATGGTCACTTTATGAGGATGCATTTTGACTGTTAATAAGCGCTAATAGCCTTAATGAGAACGATGCAAACGTTGCCATGGCTCATGAGGAGGTCATGTGAAAGTTATTTCTTGGACTTATTTGCATTCGTACTGTTTATTTATTACTGTACTGCCGTTACATATATACGATATCTTAATGAAATAATACTGCCGTGTTCCATTCGTAATTTTCGTTTCTTCTGAATGGTCTGGGGTCAGCCTTCAGCCGTTAATAAAATTTGCTCACCCCCTCATTTATTTTAATCAAAATACGTCTCAGTTGTGTATTGTGGACGTTGTGGTCGACCCTGAGTGTTTCTGGGGTTGTATGTTTTATTGTTAGAAATAGAGGCTGAGAGGGGTAGCTTGTAATAAACGTATGGACCGCAATTTTAAAAAATGCTTAAGAATGCTTTGCATACCTAAAGCCTAAAGTTTTATTTTAAGTGCGTTACTGAAAATATTTTGACATACTTATTAAACTATAGCTTCTGCTAGTAGTACTTCACAGTTCACCCCATTATAAATATACATAATGATAATAAATGTACCTAATTATGTAGCCTACATGTTATTCTGATGTACAAGATATTATTCTGTAAAGGTTTTAGAGACCGGACGATGTTTCGATTTCAGTCAACAAGTGGCCGAATATTCGGCACGTCCGGGACCAACATCTTTGAGCTGACGGTTGTGATAGAGAACTAAAAACTGACCGTCTCATTCGTCATCATGTTATCAATTTTGGGTAATCGTCTATTTATTCATATATTTAGTATTTTACTTACACATAAATACCTACAAACTTTCGCCCATAATTATTATAGGTACTTAGATATTATGGTGTGATTGTTAGGAAAGTCGCAAAGAAACAGCTCTCACCTTGGAAGAGTGTTTTAACCATAACACATCAATGCTTGTTCAATGTAGTTATGTGTACTTACTGGTCCAGCGTGTACGGAGTCGTGATCGTGAGTGATGCGCACACATCTCTCCTATAATTACATCTAAAGCATTGGTAAACAGCAGAGGCGTCGGTGCGGGATGCTGCGATCTCGACCTACCCATTTATAGGCTTTCACTCTGATTGTGATTTGATTGCGGTCATTTTCTCGTCTACCTAAACTGCGAGTGAACGCATTTACACACTCTACCAATGTTAAATTATCATAATTTGTTAGCCCAGTAATAAATTGCTGGCCTTTTTACATCTTGTATTTGAATTTAGAACGATAACCATCACGTTTGCGTCACATCTCTTTTACATAAAGATACGAATCTGATCTCAAAGGATTCCCCCTGTCTGTGAGAATGAAACAGTACGACCTTAGTCCTTTCTAATCTTATCATTAAACGACCCCTAATTTGTCCTTAGAGCAAGGCGCCGTAAAATTTGTCTCGTGATATCGATTTAACGTAAACGTGCTCGTAAATCAGAGGTTAGTAACACGTAGAATTTTGGTGTTGGATGCTCTCTCAACTAACGATTATAGTTGATTAATGTCGCAATATATCTCCGTCAATCGGATCGCCGCGTGTGATGTTCGACTATCATTTTGTTGAGTAGGTACCTACGTCGTGGTCGTGGTACATCGCATCGCCAACACGCAAGCATTAACAGGCGTGTCATTTTATAACGCTGTACGATGCTTGTGCTTATTGCTATCACTGTTCACATGACCTCGGCACCTTCAAATGGCATACTAAGAATGTATGCTTCTTTTGCTTTTGTTAATTTCATTTCACAAAGCTTTGTCTTTTGTTAATTTCATTAGACTTGGTTATGGTATTTGAATTCAGAATTTGAGATAACAAGACTTCGATTTTAATTACGACTCATGCTTTTTTAGGGCTTTGTATTGGCTTGTGTTAGGGCTTAGGACAATGTATTTAAAAAAAAACTTAAAATATACACAGCTAAAGTCGATACTTTAGTACTTCCTTTAGTGTATGGCAATGAATTTAGGTTATGTTACTTATCGAATTAAAACTTCAAGATCACACCTCAACTTCGTAGATCTTTGAAGCAAATACCTATAGACTCCTTATTATTGTAATACTGTGCTCCTTACTTGAGTTGTTCGCGGTCAGCAACTCAGCACACAGCACTGCATTATTGTCTGTCAAAAAACAAAACCGTCATCCAATGATGATATTTTTAGGTAGGTACATGGCATCAATAACGATTAGTTTTTATTTTCATGCCATGCCCAACTCTTTTTTACTGCCGTTAAAAATATTTTTATTCCCACATTTTACAGTAACTGCGGATACAATATTTTGTTAAACATTTTTTGCCCACCGTGCAAAGTTAGTTTAGTGCACATTCGCTACGCCTGCAGCTAAAAGAGCTTGTTAGAAACTTTTATTTATGTTTATAAAACACTTCGGTTATATAATATGACGCTGTGTGTTATCGGGGTGTGGCAGGAGCTGCGAGCATGCGACGCAAAGATCGCACTGCGCGCCGCGTGCAATGCGGTCGTGCATGCACTTCATTCCGCATTGTTCGGTTTCGCAATGGCCGCTCTCGAGACCTCTCCAAACACATCCACGATTGACATTCACAGTTTGTACCAGACGGCTTAAAGTTCACCCCCCTACCAAGAATAGGGTGGCCCTGCAAGACGCTTTCAACTTGAACGTTCCAATCCTATGTTACATACGAGTTAGTGTATATGCGAGTATGTATGGGGTTGTACAACTGCTAGTTTTGCAAATACAGTTAGTATTACACATACAGTACAGTATAAGTACCTACATTTGTTGTTTATCAGAACAATCTACACGATACTTGAGACAGCACATAGAGAAATGTAGGTATTCAATTTCACTCACACGGTGAAAGTGTTTTGAGAACAAATATCAAACCGTATCAAAATTCAAAACATATTAACAAATTCTAAACTAATGTGACGTGTCCAATAGACAGTCATTTACCAAAACATACAGTTAGCCGCTCGAGTGGGTACTTACATGTGTGCTTGACAGACATTCTGTCAAGCACACGCCATGGCGTCTGTGGTTTTTAACGCGCTTGACATAAAATTTATCCGTAATGTCGCATCAGCATGTGGTCTGCTGTGTGTGGTATCAAGTGTGCGTCAAGTGAGACACCTCTAGTGTAGAGGTGTGGCAGGTTCACGCACCGGGTTCGTTTGACTCGAACACAACGACCGATACACAGTGCAGTTGCTTCTAATAATAGCCAACTCTGGCCATATGGAGATCCTTATTGTATCAGACGCTTTGTTTCTGCCACATAATGAGGCCGCTTTCTTGATTTCATATAAAACTAAAAATACATCATGGGAATGTTGCAATTGAGTGGCTAAAAGAGAGATACTTTACCTAAATATCGATTCTTCTTCATACAATTTTATGAAACTTTTTCTGTTGATTTGTGGATTCATTAACATTATATCGACATATAATAAAAAGTAATTCATAGTGTCCATAGTTTAACGATGAATGCTTTGTTATTCCACAGTACGGGAATATATTCGAGCTCGCGTTGAATTTATTAAGGATAGACGGCAGATTGGGGTCTACGTTTGGTGGCTTTATTAAGATTTACAACACCTCGGGGAACTGGGCGCAATTATCAGCAGACTCCTTGACACCCATGGGAAATATGGTAAGGGCATAACGTCGTACTGACCCTCGTCGACATCACCATCGATCCATAAAATACAGTTAACAAATGGATTGAATTAAATTACGCTGGTTTGTCCACACGCTTTAAAAAACCATGAATTAGCTATGTGAAAATTACTCACGGAAATAGCCGTGAGAAAGTTCTTTACCGGCTACTCGTTTCTTGAACAACTCCGGATAAAAAATAATAACTGCGGTTCGTTCTTATAAATGTCCACGTCTAATTACTATCAATTTAATCTTCAGATGTTAGTAACGCCGCTACATACTTTATAATTGTTCTTTCCTCATTTCTGATAGGCATTCCTACTGTTAATTCATGAATTTTATATCAGAGTGAATGTTTTCTACCTAAAATTAAATGGAAGTTCTATTTAAGCTTTATTTTACGAAACTCATTTTGTGTCTGTTTTAGTTCTTAAAAAAAACAAAGTTCTGAGTTTTAATAACCGTCTGTTAGCTGGAAGAATCCATAAAAGTTAGCAGCGGAAACTACAAAAACGTCTGATTTAAATCTTATCATGCTTAATTCTACGAACGGCCATATGGGCAGAAATGGTCCATTCATCATCTTGAATGATTGTGGAGCGCGTTTCCCCTTTTAATTTGCATTTTATACGATATTTAATAAACATTTTGATTAATTGTGCCAAGTGCGAGTAGAGACTAGTGTACCTACTAGTGCGACATGTTGGATCGCGCTGCTTTTGGGACTACTGGCCGTTTAATTAGCACAATCATAGTTTCAGCAATGTCGACTTTGTTCAACAGTTCGTTATCTCGCTCGACGCTTGCTCTGATTCGCGGCTGACGGCTCGCAGATGATGCTGAAAATTAACGGGTTTCGGCTGCTGTCGTGCACACACAATTTGGCCGATTATAATAAACCTCAATTGCTAACTTGGTGTGAGGTTCTAGTTTCGACACGGGCTGCGGTCGTCACGAAACATTACGGACATTTTATAAATTTGTTTTGGTTATGTAGATAGTAGATACGCTGGATGCCAAGAACCGCAAGTCTTCCCAGTGAAATTCAAATGTAAATTATGGTACCAAAGATATATTTGATTTATTAATATTATGTTAAGCTTCACTATTTCATCTCTTAAAATGCATTCCGAAACATTATTCTAACACGCGATCGAAATTTAGAATCCGCAGGGGTCCTGACACCTACTGTTACGGGCATGGTTAGATGGTTTGTAATATTTTTAGTATTGGTTTATGATATCGACTATTAGAATTGGTAAATGTTTATTGTTTATAACTTCCTTATCTTCATGCTCTCATAGTTTCTGGGTGCGTTGGTTTTGGATCGCTATTGTGAATAAACTGTGACAGCTTAATTGCCCATCTCATCGCTTACAGCACAGCATAGCATCGCAACCGCTAAAATCTTGGCTTACGAAACCTATTACTTACAAACAAACAAATTATGTTTATTGTGTACCATTCCGCAAAACGCAAGGTGGAACTATTACAAATGATTAAGTAAGACCTTTCATGTTTCATACCATAAATCCTTTTTTCTTGAGGCTTCACAGAAAGCATTCGAGAATCGCGCTAAGTGGCAACACTGGAAAAGACAAGAGAGTCTTAACTACTGGTCGAGAGAATTGGTTCCCACAGCACTTCGAACTAGTGCAGAACGCAATATGACAAATAAGGATTGTGGTTTTTCTTATTATGGATATTGTAGTAACTGTTATATCCATCGATGAATCCCAAATACTTTTTCTAAAGCATTTCGTTTTTATACCGACAGGAAATTGTTGGCAACCCAATGATAGGTAAAGAATAATAAATGTAGCTTAGACGACCTCTTAACCTGCCACGTTACTGAGAGTCTCAATCGATGGTGCTCTCGAAGATAAGGCACGCAATGGTTTCGATCTTTAATTGTAACAAAATAACGCTTTCTAATCCGACTTTACAGTAAAACAAAGTTGTAAGCAGGGAAAAACTTCCTCCTATTTTCCTTTTATTGCAGCTGTAGCGTTGCAAGTGTTGAATAATTGCGTTAAATTGAAACAGCATTAAGTTTCACAAGAGTAAAGTACTGGCAATTGTTCAAGTCTTCAAGAGTGTAGGGGCGTACATTGTTTAGTGTCTAAGATGAAACTAAGCAGCTTTCCCGCGGTCTATCTGTTCAAGTCAGCATTACTTTGAGAGTATCTGAGGGCGTAATAGAGCACCTAATGAAATTATCTGCAACAATGCAATTCGTGACCGGAGCCCCACCAGTCATCGCCGTTCGGGCACTCGGCTCGCGAGCATCTTAGCCGCAATCCCTCGGGCAAAATTGCACTTCATTTGCGTGTACCCGGCTTAAGAGCTTGGCCGATGTTCTCACGCCCTTCACTGAACCGAACCTTTGGAGATATTGTAGACGCATCATCACGTGCATACCGATAGATACCGTATCTGCTAATAGAGCGCTGACATACTCGTGTATATTATTTAGAAATCCCACTTATACAAATTTAATTACATATCTTTTTGATTGATATC
Source organism: Leucania comma (assembly GCA_958295575.1). Classification (NCBI taxonomy): domain Eukaryota; kingdom Metazoa; phylum Arthropoda; class Insecta; order Lepidoptera; family Noctuidae; genus Leucania; species Leucania comma. Next base: position 15,656,291 of record OY282468.1, read on the forward strand.
GAAAGATGTTTTGCTACATCATCCTGTTCAATTCTCACGGCTTATGATAGCGTCGAGTTGTAATGCAGGCGGACTCGCTTAGTGCTCTGTTGTTCTCTGAGGATCTGGTATTCTATGGCCGTTACATAAAAATACGAGACCGTGCATAGAAACGTGTTTAATCGTCAATGCTGGCGATGCAATGTGGGCCGAGCTCATCCTGCGTTCGGAGCGAGAGAGAGATAGGGCCCTTGCACGCGATAGACAAAGCTGACGATGCAACTTTTGATATCATAATTAAGCCGGGACGACCGGCGGCGGGTAAATAAAAAATGTTTATCTTATAAGCTTAAATGAAGATGATTTTTAATAACTCGACACGTTTGGTCATTAAATCGAAGCTCGCGCGTTAAGGTCGTTTAGTCACACGTGGCCCAGAGCTGTCGAACTGTAAATTAACTACGAGAGAATTGAACGAGTACAATTTAAATTGTTGACGAAAGTCTTTTAAATGAGTAGTACTAGTAGTGAAACCACAGAGGAGCGATGGGTTACTTAGGAATGTTAGCGCAGTTTTTGTATTGATTGTCTTATATGTAAGGTAATCAATACAAAAACTGATAAACTTTATAGCTTATTGACTATCTCAAGAAACTGTAAAGAAAAAACTGTTAGCATTAGGTACGGAAAGAGAATACAGCGAAGTGTAATAATGGGCTATTCATCACATTTTTAATTTCCTTCCATGTTGAAGTCGTACTTAGGAAGTGATTATCGATCATTCGTAATGAATTAATATAAAAACTCGTGAGTAATTATTGTCCATATAAATATACTGAAGTATAATGTAATTAGGATCCATTATCAGTCAGGTACAAACATGATTAAAAGATGTTAGTTAAGTTACTACTACGATTTTATTTAAAATTATCTTGAAATACAGAAGTAATAAATCCAGCACCCTTAATCTTTCTAAGTTGATGGTAAAGTAAAATCCCCAAGACATGGTATGCATCAAAGGCCGTAGTTCGGTGCATTATTATAAATAACTTCGCACAGTGGCGAGCGGATGCACGTGTGAGTTGCAGTCGACAACTTTTTATTGCGCTGCGTTTTGTCGCACAAGCGCGGCAGTGAGACCGCCCCTACTGCTGCGTCATTGCACCCGCAGATTTCTGTTGTGAACAAACACGACTTTGGTCGGTCTGTCTGTACTGTGTTGTCTTTGCTTTAATTTTTATTAGGTCTAGGTAGTTATACTTATTTTACTTATTGTTTTCTTTATTTCGTTTACTCTTGTTGGTATATAAAAGTGTTTATCGCTGTTTTAATTTTTTATGTAATATTAGATAGAATCCCTTAATGTAATTAAACATTACTCACGCACGCATTAAAGCACATTGCGAGCAAGCACTTTGTTGACATAATAAAACATCATCAATTGGCTCTCGTATCCTTCACAGCGGATATCGGTTCTTGTTCTTTTATAGGCGCTCCCTTTTTAGGTTTGTCGAAATATTTACGCCCCATATTGTATGAAATTCCCCAAACAATGCGATCGGCCGCGCGCCGTACTCTCTGCCACACGTGCGCGCTACGCTCATAGATTAGTCAGTCCGTTGAATAAACAGAGGCGACACGTAGGCAGTATTAGGCTTTATGGTTTTCGTACACGTTCTTAAGAATATTTTATGATCTTGTATTATCTTACTAGGTAATGCCGTCATAATTTTACCGTATATAAGGCGATCGTATTTTTACGCAGAATATTATAATTTGTTCACTAAAATTTTAATACCAACCAGTAAACTGTCAGAAAATAATGGTTTTACCACATTGTTTCGGATTTACACACATTATTATTGGTAGAGCAATTAATTGTTTGCCAGAAAGAAACTTTTTTGAAAATATTGGTATCAAACTTTAATAATATTATCCTTGAAAGCTGCATTAATAATACCTACCTACATGTTTTACTTTATTTTATGTTTTGTTTTGCTTTGGTTTCAAGGATTTTTAATCGAAACTACAAATAATTTATTACCCATGCATGGGACAGATACTTCCACATTGGCTTTATCCCTTGAACATTATCCTCTCGAACAATAACGTGAGAGCACAAGCCTATTACGTATTCATCGAGCATTGAGCTTTCGTTTATTTTTTTCTGAGAAGACTTGGTGTAGATAGATGAGCGGCTGCGTTAGTGGGCGAGAGTCGGAAATGGAACTTGAATAAATTGAATTGTGTGACTATGATTGCTTCAATATGGAAATGTACATACACCGTGCTAAGATGTTTTATTCTAATCGATTCTGTAACAACTAACATCCAAGTTTAGTAACAAATCTGATTATAAAAGTTTTGAATTGAAAACATGTTCCTTTAAATTGATTTCGTTTACTGAATTGTAAAGTCCTGATAGTTGGTGAAATTTTTGTGAATTGTATGCCAAAGAAAAGCAATTTCTTTGATTTACGGGTGCTGGTAGGGAATGAGTGAAGAATCCTGTGACCCGTCAAAAGAGGCGGTGCTAAAGGCGAGAGCGACATAGCACGAGGTCAGACATCGATCGGGGCGGGCGGCGGCACATGTAGACACGAGAGAACAATTGCTGCAACCTGACACCACTTTTATACAAGAGATATGATGTGGTATCTATAGACATGTTCAATAAGCATAGTCCATAACAAATTAATATTGTCGGTTGTCGATGGTATGCAAAACGGCGTATAGCAACACGAATGGAGTAATTGGACGTGGTTATTATGCATTTATGGGCTACTAAGGTTGTCGAACTTGATTGTAGTAAATACTCATTTTAAAATAGTGAGCATTATAATATGTACTATTGTAAAAAATAAAAAGGATTTGAAAGAAGTTGAATGTATGTTGGGAGTTATTGTATTATACAACAATATCAAATCACACAAATATTATAAAAGCGTAAGTTTGTATGTGTGTGTGTATGTAGATATGGTTGTTATTCTTTCATGTTCAACCAGCTAAACAGAAATGCATTAAACGGCCCACTAGTACCTACCACACCACGTCGTGGAATCAGACATAGGATTTCTTATCCCAGATAGAGATGGGTTTCTACCCGGTAAATACCGGGTAAATACCCAATCTACCCAAATGCAGGGTTTTTACCCGGGTAAATACCCAATTGATGGGTATTTACTTTTTACACTTTAAAGACACTCTCGCAACGAAAACGTCATCGCTATCAAGGGTTTATAGTAAGGCCCCAGGTCTTACAGTATTATAGTACGAACACATAGTATTATAGTATAGCAAGTCCGCTTACGCAAGTTGCCAAATTTCTTAAAAAAAAATAAAACATTTTGTACAGAATTCAATATCAATTCAAGATTTTTACAATCATACACACAAATTACAATTATACGACATCATCATAATCATTTCAGCCCAAAGACGTCCGCTGTTAGACATAGGCCTCCCCCAAATGTCACCACAATGAACGGCCCTGTGCGTCTCGCATCTATCGGATTTCCGCAATCTTTCTTAGGTCATAAGTCCACCTTGTCTTAAGGCCTTCCAACGCTGCGTCTTCCGGTACGCAAGCTATGTGCCCTGCCCATTGCCACATTAAGTCGGCGATTCTTTGTGCTATGTCGGCAACCTTGGTTCTCCTGCGGATATCTTCATTTCTGATTCGATCACGCAAGGTAAACGAACCCCAAGCATAGCTCTTTCCATTGCCCTTTGGGTGACTTTAAAGTTTCTGATGAGGCCCATTATAAGCGACCACGTTTCAGAGCCATATGAATCATCACTAGCAAAACGCACTGGTCTTAGAATTTTGTCTTGAGACACTCTTATGTAAGATTAGAAGATGCCGCACAGCTTTTCAAACGCCGCCCAGCCGAGTCGGATTCAACGGTTGACTTCATACGATTATACGACAAATGATAAATAATTATATGATATATGAAAACGACAAGTACACACTAATGAAACATTGTACAAAAGCGGACCTAATGCCTAAAGGAAAATACCAAATGCTAAATGTGCCAAGTAGCATAGGATAGCATCAGCCGTATACTGTTCTCACCACCCGAGGCCCACTCAGGCCTCCTCTCCAGAAGAGGGAATGAACTGTAATCCACCATGAGGGCCCAATGCGGGTTGGTGGATGTCACATGTCTTCGAGTTCGAATGTTTGGTTTTAAGACATGCCGGTTTCCTCACAAAGTGTTTTTTTCACCATTGTGAGAGTAGGGGTTGTAAGTCGGGGCTGTTACCACTTGGTCACCACTGCTCTCTAGAAAGTGCCAAGTGCCTGACTATGCCATGTCACTGCAAAGTGAAAAAAATAAAGTGCGAAATGACAAGGTGTGTCAAGTGACAAATGATTTGTGGCGGTGAGTGGAGGTGAGCACCAACACTTTTCCGTTCTAGTAGGACAAACAGTAAATTGCGGGGCGGTGTCTTTGAGTAGGTATGTTAAAAAAAAATTATGAATCTAGTCAAACATAAAATATGGGTCTATTTAGTCGAATTTTAGCTCCCTTAGATAGCTCTCTATCTAAGCGCCTAAGTTTTCTATCGAACTTTAGTTCGCTTAGATAGTTTTAAATCTATGCAAACTAAAATTCGACTAAATCTTATTTTTCTATTGATTTATTTCTAAACATTGAGTAAATTTAATGTTACTCAATGTTTAGAAATAAAACAATTACTGTTTATTGTTTTTACCCATGTTTTTGGGTATTTACCGGGTAAAAACCCTGTTTATACCCAAATTGGGTATTTACCGGGTAAATACCCGATGGGTTTTTACCCACGTCCCATCTCTAATCCCAGATGCTTTTGCCATTTATTTTTAGGCGGGAAAATCATTCAATGACATCTTCCGAACTTGGGCAGAGCGATAAAGTGTGTTAGACTTTTACTGACTTAAATACCACTCCAGTTCCTTCTTTACCTTTGTTCCAGGGCCCCGGGGTTCATTTTCGCATTTATGCATAAGACCATATTTTTATGCTGAACGTTCGACAATTTTGTGCAAATGTGATGCATATTTTCCCGACATTTTAAGTAAGATTACCATTGTAAGTTAATTTCAAGATAAGGTTATTTCTCGCAAATAAATTGTATCCCTTTCATGGAAATAATATTTTGTTTTCCCTCGGGTGAAGCTACTAGGAGAAGCTAATATGTAAAATAGCTTCAGTGAACCTGGCGCGTTTCATGCAATCCAAATCAGATACAGTTTTAAAACTGTTAAATATAGAAACTGTCTCAGACTAAACTGTGGCATGAATCGATTGAGACACAGACACGCAGAAACACCTTTACATAGTTTGTATAAACTGGATGAGTCTGCGACACAATCTGTTACTATTTTGAACGTCTCGACTAAGCTGTAACAGCACTGTTCCAACGATCTGGTATTAAACCGCTCGGATTCCAATAGAAATGAACAAGCCGGTACTCAGTACAGCTATATACGTCTGAAATGTATTCAATCGTGTACTAATTCGATTCTCAAATATACTCAAAGCCCTATAATATGATTAATTCGGATGGAAATACTCTGTATACAATTACACCCTAGCTAATTTACTATAGTAAATCGATCCAAGTAGCCGTAAACAAAATTGTTTGTAGCAGTTCAATAAAAGTCCGTTTGTCAAATTTGGGATCCTTTTGAGACTAGTAGAGGGTCGTATCTGTGTTGCGAATCCTTGACACGTCACGGGACGTTGGTTCCTTTGGGTTCCTTTTATCTAGTCGTGCTAGTTGGGTTGCAGAGGTTAGATGGTCAGAAACTTCGTGTAAAATATTGGTGTACTGTACACTATACGATAAAATTTAGCATTGTTGTGGGAGTTACAGACAGCTTGAACGTTAGGGAAAGTTATACTTACATATTATGTCTATCTATTCGCGATAAACTTAAAGACTACTGAACTCAATATGGTTTTCACCAACAGTCAGAGTGCTGCATGAGGAATATTGAGGTGTATTAGTAATATGTTTATGCACACTTGCAAAAGACGAGAATAAAAAAATTAACTCTTTATTGAAGCGGGGCCGGGTCGCAAGTGGAATAATTAAACTGTAAACAATATATCAAAGCAACATTTCATACCCATAAATTGCAATGTACAAAAAATGTTTGTTTATAAATTCCCGTTTTGTGCGTATCAATGGTCATCAGAGCGGGCAGGTCTCCGGAAGGAAGTGAGAGGCTCAATTACCATGCGCGGCCGGGCGTGTGTAACGGTGTGGTCACATGGAAATCCACGGCGATCGATATTAACTGTTGTGGTGATTTACAGCGCAAATTCAATGTTAAACGCATTGTGCGTTGTGCGCAGTGGGAAGGAGACGTTTCTGATGAGTGCGGTTCAAGAGTACGTCGGTTCTCATTAAACCGTCGTTGGAATTCAACTGAGATAGGTTAAGCTATACCTGTATGATATCATAGAAATGATGTAAAATGATATCAACGTTACGTTCTATAGGGCAGCAACTTAAGCTGAGAAATGTAAAGACCCGGCCTTTTTCTTTGTAAATCTCTTAATTCATTTCTGGTCCTTTTCTCTTTCCCAGTAAAAGAAACGGATTTTCGTGACGTATTAGGCCTGATGTTGTTTAGTTCAGTTCCCACAATAGTAAGATCGTGACCGCCTAGACGATCAGGAGCTGTGATAACTCGCCACTCCGCTTTGTTCAGAATTAAGACTTACATCGTGAGGGCATTTAATTGTAAATTGTAGCCGAGACCATCTATCTGTGAATCTTAAAACGTTGCTCCTATTTAAAATGACATACATTCTTGTACATACTTAAAACTACATTATTTATCTTTCAACCTCCGGTGCTTACCTGCTGTCAGTATCTAAGTATCTATAATTTAGATATTGAAAGGTGTAGCGAAGTGTACAACTTTTAAGATTATCTGTATAATAGATTAGCATCGTACTAAGTTAGATAGTTCACACCTCGAGTAATTTACGCTATATGTGTACGTGTACATAACTACTACGAAGAAGTTGTATTGCACCTGTGTCTACAGCCTGTTCATATTCATGAATGGGATGAATTATCTATGCAATGCTTTTGGATGAGTTTAATATGGGAAACTGTTTCTGTTAATTACTAGATATTGTTAAGCGTTTTTGATGAATACACGCAATGAAACAATACGGAATTAAAGATCTTTTATTCTAAACATAAAGGCCGCATAAAAATAGGAAAAAAATTAGTAAGTGCTTACAGTTAAAAATTAAAAACACGACACAATGGATTACAATTTCACAAATGAAAACAAAGCAAGTCGTCGCCAAGAGTTTTTTACAAAAGAGCTCTAAATTAAAAAAATAAAATAAAAAAGAAATTCAACGGCGTTCTTTTATATCTACGTCTTATTTATTAACTGAGCACATTCTATGAAAAGGATTCCATCCACGAGTGTAAGGCCAAAGTTTTAGTTCAAATATAATTTTATCTTCCCAGTATAAGCTCGTTCGGCGTTCTGGAAACTGTGTAGAAAGGATATACGTGTACAATGTACAATTACGTTATAGATAATTAAACGTGAATGACACTTAGGAAGGGAGGCGGTTGGAAACTTAGAAGTTCTGTATCAAGTTGCAAACAATAGCACAAGATGTGTGGGCAAAGTATACTAGGTAACGTGGGTACCCTATTCAGAGGCTTTCATGGGGTCTTAACAAATAAACAGTTACGTGTTTATCTTCGTATTTATACTTAAGTATTGTTCATTTGGTTGGTAACATAATAATTGAGCCTATAAATAGAGTAAACGCGGTGATGACACTGATGTTTTTTAATAGATCGGGCGCCACTGTCCGCTGTCCTTACTGCAAATACGTTGAGTTAAATTGTTTGATTCTTAGTCATTAATCATGGCGACCACGATCCCTTTAGTTTAGTTATACGCTATTTATGGACCCTTACATGGCGTTTATTTCATTTGAAACTTTACGGTGAGAACTTTTTGAGCGGCCTGGATTATCTGCAAATTTGTTTTTATTCTATGATGAATAGAATAAATTGTTGACATTTCAGGTAAAAAATAGATAAAACTCTATTTATTTATATCAGTAGATATTCTTAATCCCTACTCTACAATATTAAGAAAATACAGAACAACACAGAACACGTGGATATGAAAGAATATTGAACTTGCGCGCTGCATGCGATTTTTGGTAGCCGGCCCGACACCCACGCCACGTTGTGACCGAAAAGAATTAGGCTAGTAATTTTGAGTTGCCCTAGATCTCCAACGAGATTGGATTGTTACGGTCTATTCGTCCGAACGCTGATAGAATCAACGTATGGTATGTGTACCTGAGTTTCTTTCATACATCATAACACTATCAAACTTTTGTGAGATAGGTACTTACGTCTTTCAATTCTTTGCATAAAATATTCGGAACTAGGTGTTGTTATTATTATAGGTTAAAACGGTTCAATTCATGAGTTCATGACCTGTCATGAATACCTACTATGAAAATATGCACCGTTAAATTTTAGTCGAATTAATTTACGCTTGTAAACGTCAGCTGAGCGAGGCCAATGAACTGTAGGTAGTTGTACGCAATGACCGACAACTACCTACAAGGTCATTGACTCGTTTACTTAAAGAAATTAATTTCGTACATGCGTATATTAATTCGAGTTTTAGAAAAAAAATGTACTTTATTTTTTAATTTTATCTTTACAAATCGATGTTTGTAAAGATAAAATTTGTTTCATGTACCGAATCGACCCTCCACGAGATTACAACGACCAAAAATTAACGGTGTATAAAAAATATTTCAATCTATTTATAAATAGATTTTAAGAAATTCGTGGATAGTTATATAATTTTATTAGGTAAGTACTTATTCATCATCATCATCAGCCTTTTAATGTTCCCACTGCTGGGACACAGGCCTCCTCTCTAAGAGAGGGAATGGGCCGTAATCCACCACGCGGACCCAGTGCGGGTTGGTGGATGTCACATGTCTTCGAATTTTTGGTTCTAGGACATGCCGGTTACCTCACGATGTTTTCCTTCACCATTTTGAGAGCAGTGGTGATGAAATAAATTACACAAAGTAATGCGCCTGGCCGGACGGGACATTGGAATAAATAAATATGTTTAATTAAGGAGTAACCATGTTATAGGTACCTATTATTGTCTTTAATCACGTGTTATGACTTTTGACATTGTGTGTTTAATTAATGATTATCTACCAATTCTTGGTAGTATCCGTGTGTTTATAGCGCGATGGACATTTATTGCACGAGCTGATATCGCGGAATTAAAAATAAACAAAGACGTCTGATGACGACTTTGTGCTGACTGACGTCGACGTCCGACGTCGGGAGGCGTCAGACAGAGTCTGACACTGTGCTTTTGATCTTATAAACTTATCATCATAATAATTACTTCCAGTGAAAAGTTGTGAGTCAACAACATTGTAGAAGGTACAGCTTCATGTGCTTGAGTTTTTGTTTAGGAGTTTGAAATAATTAAATATCTACGTCTCTCGCTGTGGGTTTTTTTTTTTTTTTTGGCTAGGTAACATCATCCAATGAGAAATCCCGCCCTTGGGTGGGGCGGGAAATAGTGTCAGACTTTTACTGACTAAAAACCTACCTTTCCGTTCCTTGCCTTTGTCCTGGGGCCCGTGGTGACAGTCTCACATAACCTTTGGCCCCAGTAGGCTTCGGCCCTGGAGCGTGAGGGAGTGGCAGAATTTTTGTGACTAAAACCCACAGTATTCTTTCAGTTACTCTTTCCGTGCAAAGGCCGCGGTGCTTGTCCATAATAAACATAAAATTCAATGTTGAATTAAATTTTATCTTTGAAATCTTTGTTTACCATCTGTAACGCTCATTAGTTCTCAGCATTACGCCTCATTTACACATGACTATTATTTACATTACATTCTCTGTTTTCTATTAGAAAGTGTGAAGATATAGTTACTGATATAATAATGACCATTGGTATGTGTTGCTTTTCTAATCGAAACTGACAAGAAGAGATGAAATTAATGGCAGTACGTACCGTAGTAATTAAATTTGGTATTTGTGTATTTGTAATAAAATTTAGCAGTATTTCATTATCCTCTTTGTTTTAGATAGGCTGCTAATAATGTTTTAAGATATCTGTATAAACTCAATCGTTCCTAAAACCACATAAAAACCAACTATCCAAATTCGAACGCTCTGCAACCAATTCGATAGGTTTGTTTGTGTTCGAAATCCAAAAACAAAACGGTCCATTCGTGAGCAGCCGTTCACGGTAAACGCGTAGGGAAAAAATCCAATGGGATACATAAACATAGTGCGGGAGATTCGTGTCAACGGCCGCGCATTGTGTGCCCCTGCCCCGCACCCTCACCCCGCCCCTTAGCCGTCCACGCGACGGGGAAGCGATTTCAAGGGTGGCTTGGCTAGCTACAATATTTCCTCCCGTTTATCGATAGAGTATCGAAGACCTCTGAGACACATCAACTCCAGTATCTTCATCTATCTTTATCTTCACGTTTCGTTTTCATTAAGATCTTACGCGATGGCTTTATTTAGTTGATTGCTTTGTACGTTTTTGAATGCAAAATTTATGGTCGCCCTAATTAATAATGGCCTTGAATGGAGTGAGGACGAGGACCCCTTTTAAATGTTTTGTTGTGGATTTTAATTTGGTTTTCATTGTGTAAGTCGCCGATGCTAATTCAAGTCTTCTGTACCTAGGTATATGTACCGCAATGTATATAAACTAGAAAATCCATTAATTTATTCAACATGATTACAAAAGAAAGCTGACTTTGAAAAAAAAAAAAACAAAGTGCCATCATGCCATCATGGGTCAACTTGTTGAATTTTTTTTGAGACATAATATCTTAATAGTTTTCATTTTATGAGTTATATGTGATAGTTTTCATTTTTATCTTCTACCCAAGAATCCTAAAACACATTCGGCCATTGAAAACATCCTTTCACGCTAACCATAACTTGGACGTAAATGGACCCATCAAAACGTAACGTAGGAAGATAGTACCTCCTAATATAAGTTTTATCTCAAATAGCGAATGTAGCGCGCCGCTCGTGACGCGAATCGAATAAGACGTAACATGCCGCTTTTAGGGTGGCTCCACATCAAAGCGGAGACGAATTGAGAGGCGCTGGGTAAACATACTCCGATGGGGCAGCTTTATGTTTACATCTTTATTAGATTAGCGGCTTATTGCTTGATTGATACGGTTCCCAGTTCCTTTTTTCCGAACGTCTGCAAGTGGAGAGGCGCCCTCAGTTCAATCAGACTCGAGGAGTCGCGGCGATTGATCTTGCAGTTGCGATACCAACTCTATTAACTTATTGGTTAGTTCCTTCCCCCCTTATTTGTTCGCCTTGTCGCAAAGAAGAAAGCCTCGTTTTGTAACGTGGTAGTGGACAAACGGAATTTCGTGCTCAATCATCTATTAAAACTAATTTCAAAGAGTATTAGCGTACGTTCTAGATTCGCTTCAGCCTTCGAGGGATTAATGATGCTATATTTAGATTCACTGACTATTCATCCCCTTAAGACAGATCGCAAACATTCCCTTTGAAAGGGGGTTAAATTGTTTACGGAAAATTACTTTCGTTGTTATTGATTCTGTTCATATTCTTTAGGGGATTAGTAACATATGCACGGAATTTAGCTCATGCCAGTAATTAAAATTAACGTATTACTTACATATGTTCTTGATTGCAATATCATGAAAAAACAATGATATCTGATCGTCTGCAATTTATTTTAACCTCTTCAACTACGAAGACATCGAGTAAAGACGTAAATGTCGATATATACGTAGTAGTATGACACTAACTTATGTATGTTCGAATAGTCAAGATAGCGCCGAATCCCATGCACAGCGCTAGTTAATTTAGCACGAGGATTTGCAGAATATATCCATTGCACGGAACCCTATCCCTTTAAATGGTACTTGATTTGGGCAGGACAGCTTAGGATGGCCTATCGGAAGATCTAGACGGGTTCCCTAGATATATTACCTAAAGCTTTCTGTAAGCTTCCTATTTTTTTTTCCTACTTAGACTGAACTTATTTTGAAACATTAATTAAATAAGTTTGAATATACATAAATTCTCAAACTGTTTTATACTGGTTTTGCAATTGCCCAAGTTTCGACGTTAAAAATTTGCAATGTTTTCAGGAAATGGGAGAAATTTTTTTGCTCCCCTCCAGCAAGTTTTTGAGGAATGATTGAGAAATGGGAGGGTATTATACAGAATGTGTATATAAGAGACATAAAGTGAAGATTTGCACTTATGCAAAAAAACACATTTAAATTTAAATTTTGTATAAATTACTATTTTACACAAGAAAAAGATTATAACATACAATGTTTACGGAAGGAGTGAAATGTGACCATGGTGTGTGACTTAAAATAAAGTGAGATTTACTGACAAGGCTCATCCTTCTGTTCACATTCGATATCCGTGGAGAGCATATTACCGGGCTATCGGCGGCGGCGTGATTAATCAGTCCTTATTTTTAGCGTTTACAAAATCTTTGAAAGAACTTCGATCAGAATTGCACTTTCGCGAGAAAATAAATTTTGAATAAATCTTTGATAAAGTCGATTCGCCTCTTGGTACTAAAAAATGGGTCGGTTATATCTTTGTGCAAAAAAAAAATATTTGGTCGGTAGGTAGTTTTCCTAAGTCCGTCAGGCTTATTGCCAAACGAAGTTTTTCTAAACGAACGTTCTGAGATGTTAACCCCTATTTCGTCCATTCAGCGGAAACTAGGAGGCACGTTATCGAGGGGAGGCCTGCGGTGATATATCGACGCATTCCTCAAGAAATATTGTCGAACGCACGCGATATAAGTAGCGTATCTCGTATGCGAGTGCTTTGCGGCCGTGAAGGGACTTTTATATTCTGAAAGCCTTTGCAGAAACTCATCCGTATGTGAAATAATACCATAAAAGAACAGTAATAATACGAATCGCGATTACTTTTGTCCCGGCATGTGGTAATGTTTGTAAAAGTAAAGCAATTTGTAGGAACCAGGCTATTTGTTTGTCTGGGTATATACAATACAATACTCGCAATAGGATAGCAATAGAAATATTTTGGTGTGTTTTGATTTCGGTGGCACCCTGTATTTAATCTCTTAGGGAAAATATTTACGTCCCGTTAGATTATTTTATTAATCTTACCGGTTTTGTTAACTGCACTTTTTATTATAATCCGTCATTTACTTTATTTAAATTGATTTATACGACATCATGCTTCGTTAAGCTTGTCGTAAAATACTATTTTAACAATAGGAACGATTTAATGCGACCGTTTCGCGTTCTAAAAATGAAATATAGTTCTGGTTCCGCATTGCAGTCCTTGCATGGGGTAGCCCGTAGCCGTGCTGGTGGCTGCCACAGTAGGGAGGCGACACATGGAAATAGTTCCACTAGAAAGGAGAGCGTACTTGTCCCCTGCTAGAATAAATATTCGTGCTAAAATCCGTGTTCCTTTGCTGTAAGTATGATAAGATGTTACTTCGTCTCTTATCACACTCAGTAGGTATGTCCTAATCTGTATGAAATTACACGTAGACAAAGAATACAAGGAAACAGCGCCCAGTGTAGCTTTTAATTAAAGTTGGCTCAGGAGTTTTGGGGATTATCGTCACTGTACAGGCTCGCGTCTTTATTAGTATAGATAGTCCGGGGAGCCGGGCGGATACCGTCGATTTAGCCGTGACGGCGGCACGGTTTACGAATTGATTGTTCTCGACAGTAAAATCAATAATAACGATTTTATTATTGGCGGTCGCGACCCTCGCTGTGTTGTAGGAAACTTGCGCCCGGGGCGATTGTACTGTGAAGGGAATAGGGTCACCTAATGGTCGTGTCGCATTAACGATATAGTACTGAATCAGAACGGTAGAACACCAATTGTGAGTTTTTTACAGACCTACAAATACGCTGTAGAAAGAATCGTGCAAACTTAATTTTGGAATGAAACAACTCTGTATCTTTTTTATCTGCGCATAGTAGTGATTGCAACATTGCTGGAATCGAACATGAAGTAATAGATTTCATGAAATTGCAATCACGTCGTGGTTACTTGTTGATTGATTGATTCACCCAGATTGTAGATTTACACGAGCTTGATAAAGGTAGGGAAAAGAAACAAAGCAGACAAAATGTGGATTATTATAATAGTCGGTTCTCAAATTTTGCGATTGCTATTGTGTTATCTTAGGTCAAAGACGGTTTTACAATGGATTGTGTTTTTCGTGAATAGTCTATTGTGGATTCAGTACTTAGGTACTGTAATCTATATCTATCTATATATATAAAAGAAAGTCGTGTTAGTTACACTATTTATAACTCGAGAACGTTTGAACAGATTTGTCTGAAAATTGGTTGGTAGCTTAGAACCAGGAGAAGGACATAGGATTTTATCTCGTTAAATAAAAAAAAATATTCCAAAACCTGCTCATTAATTGGTAGAGTAGGGTAGGGTAGAGTAGGGTAGAATAGGGTAGAGTTGGGTAGAGTAGGATAGAGTTGTGTAGAGTAGGGTAGAGCGGGTGCGAAGCCGCGGGCAAAAGCTAGTATTTAAGTAAAACTTAAACATTTTTTTTTTACTTTAACTCAAAGAAAACCTTTATACATTAGAGTCCTGTTTATTATCTTATTCTTGTTTTATTGTTATCTGTTGTAGTAGCCACTTGTTATTTTGCTACTTTGTGAAACTCGTAGTTAGCGGCGGTGAGTTAAAATTTCGTTAGCGGTTTACTAGTAGCGGAGTTTTGATTGTTTTCTTAGCAAATTAGTTTATTTGGAACTCGCGTAGCCAAATGGTGACCCCATTTACCGTGAAGTTTACCAATCTCAGGCATTCAGTTATGTTTGTCTGTGTACGTAAAACTGCCATAGGTACCCGTAGTCACACATCATAATTGTTGGGTATTTGTTTGTATTGTGATGGACTGGAATGTATGTAGGTTCCTAGGATGTAGTGCTGATGAAGATCAACCCAGGGCGCAATATTTCTATACTTTGTGTTTTCGCCGCTACTGTTACTTTTTTTTTTTTTGAAGCAGGAAATATGAATTATCCAATATCTTCTCCCGCTCTGTGTGGAGTGAGAGGGGTGTCATACTTTGACCTACTTACTAAAACTTAGCTGTGTTCTTTCAGTTGCCTGTACGTGCCTGCACCACGTTAACTCATTCACCCTCAAACCCGCAACCCTAGCAGGCATTGGCCCTACTGGGCATTTCAGTTTTGCTGATATCTGAGTTAGGCGCGAACACAACGTGCCATCGACTCTGGCTTGGTCCGGCCGTCCGATAAGATGGCCGGACGGCACGACACGGCAAGCTGCCCATTGCTCACCGTCTACAATCCTGCCTATCACATTATCTATCCAAAGCCGACTTAAAAGTAAATCAATTTTTATCCTATCAAGTTCAACTTCTATTCTTGCACAAGCCTTTAAAAGTATATCGGTCTAATCAGCTTGTAAGTTAATGCCGTATTACGTTTGGATCTTTGGTTACTTATTGATCCATAAACTTAACATATTTATCACCAATCATCAGACATATTGTGACGTCGGCAAGATCCATAAATATGTCGAAAATAAAAATGATAAAATATGATAAATTATTTCATTAAAACTTTATTAGGTTTGCTTGTGTTTCATTACCTTTATTAACCATCGTTTCTAAAACAAAGTACCTCTATAATATAAAAGTACATGTTTCTTTTGTTGCATAATTGAGTTCATTTTGCAGAAATTGTTCATAACATTCAAAATGACCGCGTAATAAAAGTTCAGCTATAATACTTTGAAACTGGGTTTTCGCAATAAAGTTTGGTAGCCGTGATAAGAGCTGTGTAAACTTAATGCGATACTTTGTGGTACACTCCCTGGCGAATCTAGCTGCAATTTGTATCTTATACAATTCTCGTACCTTACCTTACGAGCTTAAATATAATTTGATGTTCTTTTGTGCGAAAAGCACCATCTATTTTAGGTGATCGTAAAAATAAATGCACGAATTCTTTGTGTGTTAGAGACGCTAAAGTGAAAATACTATCACAATTTTTATAACGTCCTTTTACGGTTCTTTTATAACAATATTTTTAGTTTCAGGTTCATTGTGATAGCAGATATTATGATGAAAGCTTCCTCTATACGTCGCCTCTTCAGGAAAATTGTAGCTATACTTATCTATTGCATCAGTCAGCCATTTTGGAAATCATGGTTCATTTATAACCTCTTTTGAACACTAACTTTGTACACGTGTCTGTTGAAACTGAAACACTTACATAAGTAAGCCCTTGTTTATATTTTCGTTCCGTTGAAACAAGGTTTATTACCTCCGCTTTGTCCTCGGCTGTTCTTTGCGCCCATGTAAAATCCTTTCGAAGTAAATTGCCTCCATCTCACCGGCAAAGTGGGTGGAAATGCACCTTTATTTTGCTGTCCTCATTTTTCGCTGTTATTAAACAAATTATGTTGATAACGTCTTATAATATTAAGGCCACGAGGTTCTAAACACTGAAAATGGGAAATGTTGCGTCTACGTATTTCTTTGGTGGTTACGTATTCATGTTAATATTTTGAAGTGGTGGGTGTTGGTACCTGAAAGGGAGTATATGAAAATGGGGAGTGATTTTGTAGTGTAAGAGAGGTTGGAACGGTATCCCTCGGCATCAGTGCACGCATTCTTTTAAAACACCCTTTTGAGACGTCTCGTCTGTGAGCTGTGAGGGACGGGGCTCGACACAAGTACCGCGAAGTACATGCGGGGCTCATGGAAGATACACATTTATTTAGGAACGTCTGTTTGCGTTTTATATTTTACGTATTTGAAGAGTTTTTCAAATATGCTGACAAAGCATAATTTATCGTTTGGCTTAGCATAAAGGCGTTTAACATTTTGGTGTGGTATAATTGAAGCATTAGCGGTTTTGGAATGAGTAAAAAGCTGTTTCTAGTGCAAATACATGTTAGCAAGCTGCTCCAAACTCTGGCTATGATAGGTGCCGGCAAGTTGGTGCAATATAAGAAAGTTTTCTCACAAGTAAACCTAGCGCGCGTGCTCGGGGGCCCATCTGATGAGTTTACTAAGTTTCTCGTCGGTCGTGTGTTTTGTTACCCGTTGCGGGCGTGTTCCGAACACTAAATGCTACGTGTGACGGCAAACAGACGACTAGGTACCGATTTATGACACCTTCAGTAAATTAGTTCTGTACCTTGGGCCAAAATATACCGATCCCCACGGACTGGAATAACGTTTGAGTACGCTTAAATGGGTTCTAGAAATGATTTAAATAACATCAACTTTTCCAGCATTTAAGTAATATTCTACTGATGCATGGCGGTTTGCGCGCCTTTTGTTGATTTAATAATTGTAAACACAAACACATAATTAAACTTTTGATGTATTATATAGGTATTGTTATTAAACCAACGTTAATTATAACTTCGTGTAAATTATTTGTTTGCGCTAAATGAGCGGGGACTGGGACCGCGTTATAGTTATGAGAGAGAGGATATAGTGTTCCGCCAACAGTAAAGAGGTAAGATACCGTTTATAAGTGAAAAAATCTAGGGACTGTCGGAGACACTGCACATAGAAAACCGTGTAAGAGAACGATAAAAATGTCAGAAAAGTCGTTCCGAATTTTTGTAGAGAAATAGTTTAAATTTTGAGAAATTACCTTACCCCGATTTATTTTGATACATAAATCTTAGTTGGCCATGCTTACCCATCTGTTGACAATTTCTTTTTCCATCGAACATTACGTAATGTATTGAAATGTCTCTTGCTTGAACACGGTAATGGGAAATAGATCTGGGGGCCTATTACAACCTTTTTAAAATCCAGTTTGTTTCCAGGCAATTCAGTTTACGGCCGTAAACTGCCTTGTTATTTTTCGTATTATGACGTACGTTATTCTGACCGGAATCATCCTGTATAGTTGTCTATGGCTGGATTGCACTGTCTTGAAAGATGGCGTTCGAAAACCTCAAAACAAAGGTTACCGGTATTTACGGTTTTTTTAATTTTTAATGTAATATTGTTTATTGATGAATTTAATGTAATTTTGTAACAGAAATCGAGATTAACAACAAGTTTAAAAACAAGTTATGTATTATTTCGGTAAATACAATGTCATAAAGTTGAAAATACAGCATGGTCTCACAAACTTTATTTCTGAACGTACTGCGATAACTGCTGACCCGGCAGAAACAAAACTTAAGTGTGTTTAAGTGCGTACGTACTTCAACAAAACTTTTGAATTACATATATTACTAATTAATAATGGCGTAAGTAGTACCTACTTTATTTATAATGGGCGTCACTTACAAACTCTCAAATTACTTAACTTTCTTTCTAATGGTAAATCCGACGCCCTTGTAGACCCACTAGCTACATGAGGTCTCAGTTCGTCACATAAATTGTGAACTAATTGTTTACTAAGCCTGTATCGCTTTATAAACAAAACTTCGTCAATAGCAAACGGGTCACTAAGATCTCGAACACGCATCCTTTGAATTTTTGTTTCTTTGTTCTCTTGTGACGCATCACTTTCAAGAAATTCGAAGATTACCAACTCATCACACATATGTAATGTATTATTAAATTGTCCAAATAGATTAAAATATAATAAAAAGTCAAAACAATTCACAAAAAGTTACTAGAAAGAGGCGTAAACTGAATGGCTTGTTAGACCCAATTTTTGACACTTTAGCAAGTTAAGAACTGTCAATTGGACGCTCATAATACGGAATTCCCAGCCAATATCCGTGCAGATGTCGGTCAAGTGTCACGTGACTACTGACTGGCTGGCAATAAGATATCATAATACGGATAAGCAAGGCAGTTAATTGACTGGAATTAAGAGATCGTAATAGGGCCCCTGAGCGTAAATAACGGTTGTAGTTTTTTGACACGTTTCTCGATTGTCGCCTATCAAAATTAAACAAAAAAATAACCAGTTTTACTCAGCGAACATTGCTTAATACAAGGCATATAATCTATAGAAATAATTCTAAAAATTAACTTTATAAATTACTTACTTTCACTAATGTAAGCTTTTTTTTTTATGGTAGGTAAAATCATCCAATGACAAATCCCGCCCTTGGGCGGAGCGGGAAGTAGTGTCAGACTCTTACTGACTAAAAACCTACCCCGTTCCTTCGTAGCCTATCGTGCCGGGGTCGAGCATTGTTTTTTTATAAAGAATATATATATATATCTATCATCTTTTATCTTTCTTTTTGGCTTAAGTCCTGGTCAGAGGATAAGCATTGCAATACAACGTGACAATGCCGCCTGTCTTTTGGTCTGATTATTATCAGTCGACAGCAATGAGTATTTTTTGGACGCTATATTTTAGTTAATTTTTAGGCTTTGTTTTTGACAATGCTTGTCTGCTGATAAAAATTTAGATTATATCTACACATGTACAAAATCTTAAATATTAACTAAAGTATTTATACTAAAACCTACCTATGTACCTACATATAATATAAAAACATTAGTTTTTAAGAAAAACATTTCGTAGTGTTATTCATGTTAATAATTACAAAATATTATTTTCTAAGATGTCCTGTTATATAATATTGGAACGTGATTTATCAGAGTTTTAAATAATGACAGCGTATAAAAACAGAGAATATTAAAAATAAATACATCAGTTAATAAATTCATCAGTTTATTATAAAACCGTTATTTATAAATTAGATTTGGGAAGAAAAACTGAAGAATGCTCGGGTGGAGCGAAGCCGAGGGCGCGGAGACGAAATTATTGATTTGAGCGAGGCGCGAGCGGGGGCGAACTTTTGCATTCGCCTGCCTTACTAGACAAATTGCTTATCTTACTATTATTAACGCTCTTATAATTTCTTCTCATTCCCATATCCTTAAGTTAAATTACGGAATAAGTTAATGGTAATTTTGCTGCAGAATAATTTAAAAACACGACTTCTGAGAGAATTATGAGTTTATGGAATTTTGTTTATTTATGTCTGTGTGGATGTTCATCTCGTCTAGATTACATATCAGATTTGGACAAGGGAGGTGACGATAAATTTGTTTTTAGTGTACCCAGGCTACGTGACGTCTCGTTAAATCGTATATATCATAGCGAATAAGAGTTACAAAATCAATACCCAACGGAAAAGCGAAAAATATCTATAAAATAAATGTAGTGTCAACATGAGGGTTTAAATAGATACGAACATTACAAAAATATGAAAATGTCATATTAAATCTCATAACAATTCTAATTGTTAATGCTAACCTTTATTTATATAATTAACTTCGATAAGAAGATAAAACCTGCTCCTGAAAAATATGAACGTGTACTTAAATATTTCACAAACGGGTTTTAGTTTGTTAAATCTCTTGCGTTCTAATTGTTCATGCTAAATTTTAAATACATAATTATTTTCTTTATGAAGATAAAACCTGCTGCTGAAAAATAAAACAGTTCATAAATAACAGTTTTCAAGGATAATACTATAATCGCGTCGTTAGGTAAGCAGATTGGTTATCACAATATGATGTTGTTATCCCAGAGGTAAACGCTGCCCTCCTGCCGTAAACCCTTAGTCGCCCCTTATGACACGAGGCAAAATTGTGCAGAATAATTAATGTAGTACACCTTATAATTATACTGTAATGTATCAGGATTAAGGGATTCTGCAAGTACACAATGGGTTGTTAGTCCATCCTCCGTGCGTTACATATTAACATCATTTAATATAAAACATGAGTGTATTTAATTTGTTGTAATTCTGCTAAAATGATTTCAACATAATTATTTTTCAACACACTTATTAAAAAAATGGCTCCATCTCACGCTTTTAGGTACGCAACGAAGTATATTTCGCACTAGTGTAGAAAAATGCTCTGACTAGCCCCCATAGCCTATTCAATTTATTACACATTATATATAATATCAGTCCAATGAAAATCGACCTTGTCGCTTCGATAAGAATCTATGAACTATAATTTACACATAATAATTTATTACTAAATAATGTACAGATACTTTCTTTTGAATAATAATAAATTCGCAGTACGATTTTTTTTTCGAGTAAGTGTTTTAAAAAACGTTTGAAACACGTAAACATTTGTTATTAGTCTCTCGGTATATTCCTATTTCACCTCGGCTGTAATGACCGCTTCGCCCACTTTTATCAAAATGAACTACCTATTTTAAAATTTTATTCTCACATTGACTTCAGAAGAATTTAAGTAAGTAACTGGTTATGCTGCTGCGCTCTCCTCCTGACATAGTGTCGGAACTTTTATGTAGAAGAGAATAGAAAACTTTTAAAGACGCATTAGGTACATTTTTCATGAGCAACTTCAGCTTAAGTGGACAGTGCAGCTACAGGGTGTGTAGCGAGCTTCTCGTTAATGACTTGAATGGCTTCATTAACAGAGTTACTCCGATACGTGACTGCAAATGCTAATTAGTTTAGCCAGTGGAGGTGATCGTGTGAACTTTATTTTTCTCGTAAATGTTTTATTCGGTTTGTAACAATTTACTTCTCGTAAAAGGTCAAAGTTTAGTATCGGAATGGGCGCATTGTTCGTACATACACATGTGCAGTGTACTGTACCGGCCAGCTAGGGAAGGGTGTGTTAAAAATAGAGTGGACCGGACATTGAACCGGTGGCCCCGGACATCGCAGTAATGAAAGTGTCCCATCGTGTACGGCGCGAGTTTTCGCGAGTGAACCAATTTCCCGCAGCTCGAAATAATTCACGTTCTGCTATCCTAGCTATTTACCAATACTGAATGGTTTTCGAATTTTCATGTTACGGTTCACGTGCTTTTTTTATAAAAAGGTAGAATCTATTCGATATTTATGATTAGGTTTAAGTTACGAAGTCTAGACTATAGACACAATTCAATTAAAACATTTCAGTTAGAAATAGAAATGTCTGAAAAGAATTGTTGTTCAAAATTTTGGGCACCGCAGGTCATAATTTAAGTTTTTTAATTTGAAACAATACTTATACGAAGATATGCTAGTTTATAAACTGGATTAGATAAGAATACGGTGAAGAGCGGTGGTGGCCGAGTGGTAACGGCCCCGGCTTACGAGTTGTAGGTCGCGGGTTCAAACCCAGCCAGGCGCTTTACTTTGTGTAATTTATTTCATCACCACTGCTCTCAAAACGGTGAAGGAAAACATCGTGAGGAAACCGGCATGTCCTAGAACCAAAATTCGAAGACATGTGACATTCACCAACCCGCACTGGGCCCGCGTGGTGGATTACGGCCCATTCCCTCTCCTAGAGAGGAGGCCTATGTCCCAGCAGAGGGAGCATTAAAAAAAAAGATGATGATGAGATAAGATTACGCAAAAAAAAAATAACTAAACACTAAAATCATACCAACAGTAACCTGCTGCACCTTGCTTACCGTATTCATAGGCCAATAATTTAAAGCTATTAGACTGAAGTAGCGGAGGAGTTTCCCAGACGACCGTTATTAAAGGCATATCGTCGTGCAGGTACCAGGGGATAATAAACGGCTGCTGGTATTAGCAGGCCGGTGTACCTATATCATTAGTCGCGCGCTGTCGGCACGTGCCGTCACGGCATGCGGCAGCCGAGTTGCTGTACGGCTCTGTGCATCTCGGCCGATATATCGGATGAAGCATTATTTTCTTTTATCCTGAAAATGTAGAAATGGATTCGTCGTCGTAGGGTTGTCTCTTTACACTTCAGGTACTTGCTAAAATTAATAATAATAAGCCTAAATTAAACTTGCCAGAAGGCTTATAAGGGCTGCTCGCACTGGTGAACAGTACCTAATGGTCTGGGGAACTTTTAGTTTAGACATTTAGATTAGAGATTACTCATTAGAATTTTCTGCATATGAATGGAAATAGTAGATTTTGATACAAGTGCAGGAAATTTTTCATTGCGACCGAGGTGTAATTCGCACGAGCCGTAGGCGACTGTGTTCTGGAGCTGAGGCCTGCAGTGACGAATATGCACGTGTATCAAACAACTTTTTTCAATACACTTACGAAGAAATACTTTCTCTGAAAATTACGTCGCATTTTTGTTCATTTTGTACTGATTTTAAATTTTCCAATGTTTCCATACCTACCCTTTTTTGTTGTGATTTTGATGGCAGCATGCTACCACAAGTATTTTTTACCGTAGCATCTAAAGAATTCTCTTCAAATCTCAAATATTAAATTCAACATTTTTTCACAAATATCACTAATAAATAGGTAATAGACTTTTTCCCGGGCTTAACCTTTGCAGGTGGAAGGAGAAGCAAAGGTATCATGATGAGATGGCGATGGCGTTGGCGTCACGTAAACAACGCGCTCCGTGTAATTTAATTTAAAAAAATGTATAAAGTGATTATTTGTTATTAAGCTTATTGTTAAAATAGTGTAGACATTGTGAAAATTACGTGGAATTATTATTTGAACTGAACTCACTCGTGAACTTTGTATTTAGTGTTTTTTATGTGATAAACTATCAACAGAATATATCTCAGTGTGATTGTGATAATATAGAGACGTAAACAATAAACAAAATAACTTATTAACCATTAAAATTCTTCAACTATCATAATAATAGTATAAAACACAAGTAAAACGATTATCTATAAACTAAACCAGTGTTTAATACGCGCGTCACTTTTTTAAATTACGAAATAAACTGGCGTCATAACGAACTTTTTTGAGAAAGATAGTAACTTAAACCTCTATTTCACTGATTGTCCGTTGTGAACAAGTGGCGCTTGCAATAAGTGCGCGCTTTCAGAGAAAGTGGATACATGTTCGAGACTCGCTCAGTGATATTCTTTTTGCATTTTTTTAATTTTTTTTCTGGACCTGGACTTGTAATTCTTTATTTTTTTTTTTGTTCAATAATTCTTACAAAGAAATACAGACAATAAAAAACGTTATTACAAGTCAAATTATCGATTATCACAAACTTTCATTCATTTAATTTTTTCAATAACAGTGATTCAAGTACCAGTGTCGTGTGGCCGAACGATATAAAATAGTACTCTGTGGGCCGAACGAAGTCACCTGACTGTGATTGTAACAGGTACCTACCTACCTCAACCACGGAATAAACTGTTCTGTGATATAAACAATGTCGGTAACGTGCAGCGCATGCAGAAGTCAAATTGACTCTCCAAATTCTATGAGATGCTGTGAATGTGATGGGTTTTATGACCTAGATTGTCTAAAAATTGTCGATTCCAACTTTGAAAACTTCACACAGGATTTTATAAATAAATGGGTTTGTCCCGCTTGTCTATCTGTGCGACCTAAAACAAGCAATATCGGTACACCGGTGCGGTCCGCGGCTGACTATTCTAACAACACCCATACTAATGATGATTCAAATATTAATATGATACGAGGCAATGGCATAAAATCATCCTCCCCGATAACGATTGATGTTGACGACGATCCAGAATGCTCACCACCTTCTGTTCAATTGCAGCTGAGAGATCTTAGGCAAGAGGTCATTGAACTAAGGAAGCAAAACAGTGAAATATTGAATATGTTGTCTACTGTCTCAGTTTCTGTGAAAGAGATGATAGGTGGATACGATCTAAGTATTAAAACCAAAGATAAAGAAATTTCGCTGTTAAAAGAATCAGTTGTGCAACTCCAAAACAAGCTAACCTTGTGTAAGCAAATCGAAAAGATTACAGCTCGCAACAATAACTATCACTCTTCCACTCCGGTATTCAAAAACTTAGAACCAATCACATCGGTGGACAAACCGACGCAGGAAATAAAAATACCGATTTCTAGCTCTGCTTCCTCACCAACCTCAACTGATAATAAGACGACACAATTATGTACCGATAATACGAGATACGTACCTTTGTCGTTATCTAAACCTGACAAACACCAAAACGAAGAACGGAGCGATGTTAACCTTGATGCCGCTGACACCCAGGGATGGACTGACGTAAGTACAAGCGCACTCGTGGTAGAAATTCTACAATTTTGCGTGGCACTGCAGCACCTGGCTCGACAAAACTGGAAGCGTCGAACAAGTTAAACTACCTTCATCTATATTATGTCAGGTCAGGCACTACAGAGAACCAAGTCTTTGACCACCTTATGTCAATATCTGCGAGTGATGCCTATACGGTAAATGCGCTCAAAGCTCGTGGACAATATGCATCTTTTAAGATCGGAGTTCCTGTTAAATTGTCAGAGTCTATCCTGAATGCCGATAACTGGGCTGAAGACATTTGTATAAAGCCTTGGACGCAGAACTTTCGTTCCCGAAAAAATGAAAACAAATAAAAAACCAAGTTGTTCAAAGAAAACTATAACTTGTTATTACCAAAATGTTAGAGGGTTGCGGTCTAAAACAACTATTGCAAGAAGAAATATATCAATAATTGATGCCGATATCGTTGCCCTCACTGAAACTTTTTTGAATAGTTCCATAAGTGATGGGGAATTATTTTCTGATGAATATAATGTGATTAGAAAAGACCGGGCTAAAGATGTAGGCTGGGGAGGCGTTTTGTTAGCTGTTAAAAATCCGTATAAAATGTGTGTATTGAGTGATATAGACGAACAAACTGATGATAAAGAATTATTATTTGTTACTATTACTTGGAAAAATATTAAATTTTTATGTTGTGTTGTGTATATACCACCTAGCTATAGTGACGATATGTATTTAGGTGTTTTATCTTGCATTGAAAATGCCGTGTGTAAATACTCGTCTTTAGATTTTGTAATATTTGGTGATTTCAATTTAAACTCTGTTAGTGTAAATGTCAAAACGCAATTTAAATTATTCTTGGATTTTTGCAAAAGTTTTCAACATAATAACATATTAAATAAGCATGGTGGTACTCTGGACTTGGTGCTGAGTGGGCTCAGAGAAGAAGATGTAAATGTTAAGATTGCTGATGATGCGCTGGTGCCGCCTGATGCATACCACCCCCCTCTTTCTGTCACTATTAGTTTACCGCGTGGCTTTAACTCCAATCTGAAATCAGTGTCCTGTCAACCGAAACGACATCCGCTATCTGCTCCAAATTGGAACTTTCGTAAAGCTGATTTATCCACCTTATATACGGCTTTAAAAAACATTGACTGGGCAGATGTTTATTGTGAGGCTGACATTGACTTAGCTGTTGCCAGATTTTATCAAAAACTTAATGACTGCGTCAGCGAACACGTCCCGGTAAAAATATACAAAACAAAAAATGACTCGTATGCATATCCAACTTGGTATACTCCAGAAATCATCAAAAATATTAAATTTAAACATTACAATCATAAAAAATTTAAGTCAAATGGAAAAGAATTCAATTATGAACTTTATAGATATTACAGAACTCACGTAAAATTTTTAATAGCCAAGGCTTATGATGAGTACATCAAGGGTGTAGAAGACGACATAGCAAGCGATCCAAAGAAATTCTGGAAATATATCAAAGACAAGAGAAGCCAAAGGCAAAAATGCTATGAATATGTACATGGGGACAAATTACTGACGGGACAAGAAGCAGCAGATGCTTTTGCTCGATACTTTAGCTCTGTCTTCCATCACCACATACCCGCTCTAGACGTGGCCTCGGCCCAGCGGAGTAATGTGAACGTAAGCGTAACTAGCTCGGC
This sequence comes from Leucania comma, assembly GCA_958295575.1. Classification (NCBI taxonomy): domain Eukaryota; kingdom Metazoa; phylum Arthropoda; class Insecta; order Lepidoptera; family Noctuidae; genus Leucania; species Leucania comma. Next base: position 15,682,958 of record OY282468.1, read on the forward strand.
TCGTATTGAGGTTGACACAGTTTCAGCAACAGAGCTGCGGCGTGCAGTGCGTCGACTAAAACCTTACTCTGCTGCAGGTCCGGATGAAATTCCTCCATTCCTGGTTAAAGATTGCATGTCGGTTTTAGAACAGCCACTTCTATACATATTCAACTTGTCATTAGAGGTCTGTAAATATCCCCTACAGTGGAAGACGTCTCGGGTTACTCCAATACCAAAAAGCGGTGCCAAAAATGAAATTACAATGTTTAGACCAATAGCGGTACTGTCGGTTCTCGGAAAAGTATTTGAGTCCATTATAGACAACCGGATCCGACAGCAACTAAATGTATGGATTCCGGATGAACAACATGGTTTCAGAGCTTCTCGATCTACGGCAACCAGCCACATTAACTTCGTTGATTACGTGACGACAGAAATGGATGCAGGAAAGCAAGTGGATGTCGCCTACTTTGACTTCCAAAAGGCATTTGACGTCGTTGATAATGATATATTGTTATCAAAAATGGCATTAATTGGATTCACACCTAAACTACTTGCATTTTTTGCATCCTACTTACGTAATCGGACCCAGTACGTGAGACTAGCCAGATTCGAATCTAATTCATACTATACTCGATCTGGTGTAAGTCAGGGCACGACTCTTGGACCAACCCAATTTATTATAATGGCCATTGATCTGCCGGGAACCGTCAGGGCTGCTAAATGTCTTCTTTTTGCCGACGACTTGAAACTGTTCTACGCGGTTAAAGACGTCGACGATTGCCATCGACTCCAAGAGGATATAAAAGCTGTAGAGGAGTGGAGTAAGGTAAATCGTCTGCACTTTAATGTCAAAAAATGTAAAACTATGACGTTCTCACGCTTTCGCGCGCCGCTGCACTTTGAGTATAGTCTGACAAGCGCCCCGCTGGAACGTGTCAACCAAATTCGAGACCTAGGGCTTACACTAGACTCAAGACTTAACTTTAGGGACCACATAACATCCGCATGTGAAACCCCTTATAAGATGCTAGGGTTTGTCATGAGAGTGTCTTTTACATTTAAGGGAATAAGAGCTGCCCTAATGTTATACAAGGCATACGTGCGCAGTAGACTGGAATTTAACGCCATAGTATGGAGCCCACACGAGGCTAAGTATTCTCTTCTAATAGAACGAGTCCAGAGGAAGTTTTCCCGTTTTATTTATAAGCGCATGTACGGGTACTACCCCTATCTATATCCATCTTTGTTTGTTACGGGGATGGTGGGACTAGACACTCTAGAACTCAGACGAAAATTACATTTACTGACTCATTACCATCGTCTCCTGACAAACAAGGTGGATAATCCAACTACGCTCGAGCGGGTGGGACTTGCGGGTGTTCCGAGCCGATTCCTAGATGGAGTTGGAGGCGTCGAGGGCCCTCGTCGTCGGAGGAAACTGTTCGCCGCGCCACTGAGAGTGCGCACACGTCGAGGCGCTGCAGCGCCCACAGCTCGAGCAGTGACACTGCTTAACTCTTTGCTCGCTCAGCATAAAGATCTGGATATCTTCCACGACAAGCCGTACCAAATTTGTAAATATATATATTCATTTTTAAGTTTCTTGTAGATAGTCTATTCACATATTTTGTTTTTATTAGTCTTTAAGATTGTAGAATATAAGTGTTTTGGTCTTGTACTGTTAACTTATATTTTTAAATAAATAAATAAATAAATAAATAAATAAATCAAACCGTCATACAGCCTATTAATATTAAAAATAAGAAATCCAAATATTTTTTAATTCAGAACACAGATAATTGTAAATTTTTTGGTAATAACAAATTTTTGTGTAAATATAATCATATTTATTTATGATATTCTGTTAATAACCACAATAAAAATTTTCATTCAATATTAAAATCTTAAAATCTGAGCCTCTTTGCTTTAAAAAAAATCATCGTTGATTGTGACGAAATGGGAAAGAAAAAAGCCCTTGTGATAAATTAAAAAAAAAAAGAGATTGATACAGAAGGCATATTGAACCTAATCGTACTGCGAAAAGAGTCAGTTTTCGAGGAAGTGTATTGGATAAGAAATGATTAGATTGGATAAACAGATAGACTTTAGTAAAATATTGTTAGTGAGTGCAATGATATTAAACACCGTTCGAGTACGAGCCAATGACCTTGTAGGGAGTTGTCGATAGTTGCGTACTTACTACCTACAGTTCATTGGCCTCGATCAGCTGACGTTTAATCACAGAAATTAATTTCGTACATGCGTAAATGAATTCGAGTTTTAAAAAAAAGTGCTTTATTTTTCATTTTTATCTTTACAAATCGATAGGATTTCATGTACCCAATCGACCCTCCGCGGGATTAAAACGACCACAATTTAACGTATATAACGTGTATAGTGAGTGTTACTAATTGAGAAAATAGTAAAATCTTAAACTACTGTAGGCTAACCTGTACTGTAACTGTAAACAACTAAACATGTATAGACCTAACTAACAAAATGTACCTAGCTGATCCGGTAACCGGGCCCGGCAAGAATGGCCGGACACCGGGTCCAACTGGGCCCGGTTTGCAATCTCTAATTTAGATAGATATGTCAGTGTTTTGAGATCCGTCCTGAACTATCGACCAACGTTATTTTCTGCATTGCACCGCAGATATTGCTCTCTCTGTACATTCTTGCTTCGATTCAATTGTAACTGAAATATTGCATGGAATCGGCACTTATTGATGCGCTGTAGATAGCGCGGATCAAAATGTTTCTCTTGTATTATCTCGTTTCAATAGCGACATTACAGTGTACATGAAGCATTTTTTTGAGGTTTTTTTTTTATGGTAGGTAAAATCATCCAATAAGAAATCCCGCCCTTAGGTGGGACGGGAAATAGTGTCAGACTCTCACTGGCTAAAAACCTATCCTGTTCCATTCATTGCCTTCGTCCCAGGGCCCCGGGTGACATTTTCACATAACCTTTGGCCCCAGTAGGCTTCGGCCCTGCTGGGCCCCTACAGTTTGTTGACAACTCCTTGAGATTTTTTTGAGGATGGATATCATACTCAATACTCAATTAATTATTGCATTCCATATTATGTACATAAAGGTGATATTAATATTGTCACGATCAATATGGACTCTGTCGGGCACAGCAAAGTTAGGAGAGAGGACGAAGACTACCTTATGCGTTAACATCGCAATCAGAAAACCTGAACTCGAAACTCGCACATCTATGATCAGTATCATCACAGTCGTAAACACAGTAGTCGTAAACCTACAGTCACTGATAGACAAGGACAGTGATAAGTGCCGGCGCTTTAGTGCGAGCGAAATAGCCGCAATGAGGCGCCGGGCATGATTTCAGTGGTTCAAGCGTTGGTAGCGAGTTACCTATCTTCTACTGACTAATATCTGCTCGTGTCTACGTACCCGTCCTTTAGTTGCCCTTTGCGTTGTAGGGCCGCGGTTACTCTTTCGAAAAATTCCGCAGTACTAGAAGCCCTATCGCGTGAACCTACTCGTCGACACAAAGTTTGTCAACACTAAGTGGTGGCAAATGGAAAGCGTTAGTTTGCTCTGCCGCATACGAGCGTAATTTTAGCCTTATTACGTTATATTACCTAGATGGAGTCAGTGGTTGCGCTCTGCGGTTATAATATTTTAAACATACTTTGAGTATATTTTAGAATAATATAGCTATCTTAGATGTGTTAAGCTTTTAGCGTTGGTACAAAAGAAATGGTGATGTTACAGAAAAGTTTGTTTTACTAGACGTTGAAGTTTAGGAGGGCTTAATTGTGCTAACATAGGCGTAGTTGAAATATTCTTTGTCATGATAGGCTAGAAGAATAAAGTTGGTCTGGTACGTTAGACCACTTTTAAGTGACGCACCAATATCGATCAATGGATCAGACGCGTCTGGGCGATAAAGTGCCCTTGTAATATACAATGTTGAGTGAAACGTTCTTTTTTACCGACAATCAGTTGTACCTTCGATAAAACCACGTAAATAATTTGTGTAAATAAGACTGTCAAAGATCTACGAATGAGAACCGAGACCAACGGAATTTATATGCTTTTCGAGGCAAGCGATCGTCAGTAATGTCCTACTAAATACTTATAAAAGTATGAATGAATTGAAAAGTTAACATTGTCACTTGCCGGGTTTCGACCCCTCAATATCATGCATGTGTACACTGAAGTACATGAAGATTAAATAAACAAATGTACCTATTTGCGATTGAAATTTTTTTTATCATTAAAATACATACCTACTATAAAAAGCTATAAATTGGGTAAAAATATTTTACTTTCTTTTAAATTTCCGTGGTAGAGTGTGTACGAAATACACCTCAGTCACACTTTTTTGTATTAATCGATTATATCGGTAAAAAAGGAATATCGCGAGACCCGAGTAGGTACACTCAACACTGGGTATTAATTACTTACTCAGCTACATAGGTTGTTACGATAGCTCATCTCGAACTAATGTGTTCTTTGTTACATCGGCACACACAATGTGTAACTCTTCTGTAAATATTTTCTACGGGAACCTTTTTGTCTGATGTGACGTGCGTGGGCCTGCCCATTGTCCAGAATCGGTATTTTGTGCCCTTTCACATAATGGCGTGTGCTTCAGTCGTAACTGACGTTTCATACCAAATTTTTTCCATTACCACACCGTTTGTTTATTTGTTATACCTGCCGGTTACAATAAGAAGATATGTCGACGAAGATGTAGTGCTTATAATAAAAAACATATAAACAAAATGAACTCGCGCAGGTCCTTACCTAAGCTGTCTGTCCGCGCTCGTTGTTACAAAGCTCTATGAGACAGTAGGTAGTTATCCGAGGACATTTCTTGTAAATCAATATAATAAGATCTGCATACACGATACCCTTGGCGCGCTTTCACAATGTTACGCCGTACTGGAAAACATTACTTTTTGTGGCTTGTATAACTTGTAAAGTTCGTTCGCCCCACTGAAAGTGAGTCAGGTTGGTTCATTTTTAGTTACATTTAGGAATATAGAAACAAATTTATACCAGCACATTAATGTTTCTCTATGACTAAAGCGATGCAGTTCCCTTGCGATTCCACGATATAATTGTGTTAGGTCACGACTTTGGTTTGGATCGACTTGTCTGTTAAGTGTAGTTTAGCGATTAGATTAGGTAGCTCGATCTTTCATTTAGGAAATATGAACAGATTTACTCTCCTGACTCTGCTGCATTTTCCCAAAATCGGTGATGCGGACCTCTCGACTCGCTCGTAGCTTTTGGCAACAATCTCGACCAATTTCTCGTTTATTCTCAATAAAGTCTTAATTTCAGGAAGTTTTTAACAGAAATAACACGAAGATTTATTCAGGCGGTATTATGGTGTGCCGAATATTTTTTTTTTGCTTATTCCTGAGAATTCGCGCGATAAAATTAAGGTAAAGGGCAGCAATCACAGTGAGCTCAAGCTTTATTGCTCTTGATTCACGGAGCCCATATAGCACTTGAAATGAAAGACACCGCTCATTTTTGAATTGAAAGCTCTCAGAGGGCTTACTCTTGAGTTTAATTCCGATCGGTCGACATTGGAATTGTGACGTTAGGTACTCTTGAATTCGATGCTAGCGCCAAATAGATTTAAAATTGCGTGACCACACGCCAAGCCCAATCCTCATTGTACTTAGTTTCCCAAAAAGGTCACGTAATTTGGCCCTAGCATCGAATTCAAGAAAGAAAAGAAGAAAGAAAATGAATTTATTTTTCAAGAGTATCTAACGTCACAATTCCAATGTTGACCGATCGGAATTAATCTCGAGAGTCAGCCGCCAGGTCCGAACCTGCGATTGCTTATTTTATTGGAATTCTATCACATTGATATCAACATTGAGTTTAGTTGGTTAAACAACATGGAATCAGATTAAGTAGGTATGCTAATTACACACCAGCTCATTAATGTTTATATTCAACCCTTACGCTCTGCGGTAACTGACTGCTAAATATAGGCTTTCCTCGTAAATTGGTTAATATTGTTAATCTAATAGCCCTGCTCTTGCCATAATAATCTAAAAAGATGGAGTTTTGGGGATTGATTTCGATTTTCTGCATGGCGTTTGTTTATTTTTCATTATTATGAGCCTGTTGTGTTTCACTGCGAGGCCAAGCCACCCTACCGTTCTTCTTACTTTCTCTGTCCTTAGCTACATCTGGTGATCTGACCAATCCTTTATGTAAGAAGAACTCCAACTCGTCACACTACTTTTGGAACTACTGCGGCCGCCGGTTCCTGTTGTTCGAGGTCCAGTCAGTTTCACCCAATATTGTGGCGTCAGTACTGACCCCCAGTTTCATTTTTAGTTTAACCGCTGAGTTGTCTATGTCTACGTTTAGTGTTGGAATGAATATATTGTTTCTTAGGCCGTTTAACGAAATATTATGTCTAGATTTTTTATTGAGGTGGGAAGTCATCTAACGACTTCTCGGGAGTGCGTGTCATGCTTTTACTGACTAAAACCGCACCTATTTTCCTTCAGTAGCTTTTTGCGTCCCAGGACCACGAGAAACCCTTTCAGAAGTTACCCATGACCCCAGTAGGCTGCTGACCACTGATGGAACAGTTTTCACCGTCGACGACTCGAGCTCGATCCGGACGGTTATCGGACGGCCGGACGGTGAGCTACCCATTGATCGTCGTTCGCAAACCCACGCCTACGGTGACCGATAGTCGTGGGGTCTCGGCGATTAGGGCGTGTGGGTGTCCTTTTCCCCACGCGTGCGGCCATCTCCTTTGCTAGCATGGTTATTTTCTCCATGACCTCTACCGTGTTCTCCGGGTGGTCCGCACAATGGTGACACCCGGGCGTTTCTTCCGCCTGAATCAAGTGCAGGATCCTCCCTAACTTACCATGTCTGGTGAGGACCTGTATGATGCGAAAGATGAGGACGCCATGCAGTCCCGCAGAGAATAGTCTCGAAGAGGTCCCCTCTTACTGCCATGAATATGTCTAGACGTGAATTTGTAATGAGTGAATATTAAATTGAAATAAAACGTAAGTAAATGGAAAGATTTCAGTGATTACTTTATGGGTAAGGTGACCCGTCCTAAAGTTAACGACTGTCGCGCTCATTGTTAAACATCTAGGTTCTTATAATTAATTTTATTTGTTTTGTAATACGATCAAGGTCAAAAAAGTTTCTTATGATCGTAGTTTATCGTCCACTTGAGAAGTTCAGAGTAATTCGTAAATATTTATGACCATAATTGATTACGAAGATTGAGTACTTGTTTGATTGTTATGACGTCTTTGAATTAAAGCCACTGCAAAGCACTCAGCCGCTATTATTTACAATAGAGGACTTTTAGTAGGTACAAACCGATAATTAGAAAAGTAAGCGCACGAATTTTTGTCGAAAGTGTGGCACGAAAATAATAATCGTCATTTCTAAAGCTTTGGAGGATCGTAACGTGGCTTAATGAAGCCCTACCAAGCAGTTTTAATTGCCCTCATAGCTAGCCCGTATTCCACACTGGCGCCCTCAAATGACCCAACAAATTGACCGCCACACGCAATGCTTAACTTATATTATAGGCATTTCCAATAATGACTACAAATTATGAGTTTTTATTCATAAGTCAATAGGAAAGTTACACAAACACTGTTCCAGCGCTGATTTGTTTCATGATACAAAACATAACGAGCTATTGTTTATGGTTATTCTTTCCATTATTTAGTTTGCTGCCAATTTATCTCGTTTATTTTATTCTATTCATATTAATATTACAAAATACAGAAGTTTGTATGTATGTGTATGTTTCTAACTTCTTCACTATCAAACCACTGATCGAATTTGGCGCACAGATAGACCGCCCGGTCCCGGCACGATAGGCAACGAAGGAACGGGGTAGGTTTTTAGTAAGAGTCTGACACATTTCCCGCTCCGCCCAAGGGCGGGATTTGTCATTGGACGATTTTACATACAATAAAAAAAAATCATCTTGGAATAGGACATAATATGATATTTTTCATCCCGTTCCCATTTTATACGTGGGCGAAACCACATATGCTATTTTCAAAATGAATAATTTGTTTTTTCGAATTATATGTACTTACTCCAAGTGTACTATCAAAATCATGATGGTTTTAAAGAGATGCATAATTCGCAGCTGTTGCCTACTGCTCATCCAGTTCCACAAAGGACTAGCCTACAATTATGTGAGACATCGCAATTACCTAGTCTTTCCGATCATTCACTCACACATTTGCAATAAACTAAACATTAATTAGCAGCTTCGTCGACGGTGCCAATTTTAGCGAGGATTCCGTCGTAGCGCTCCAGCATGGCATGTGCCACTTCATAATTGTGGATGAAACGACCACTCGCTCGTACAATGTTTTAGTTCAGTGACCGTGCAATGTGCAATTTAATAGCGGTTGCGACACACACCATAATTTTAACCTATTAGCACAATTACAGTTTGTAGCATCAGTTATAAATATCTACAACCACAAAGGTTATATTCATTACACAGAAACTAATATTCAATTTCCGATTTGTCATTTTAACTTTCGGAGAAAGTCCTTTCACACCTTCCATTTTACCAGGCCGGAAAGTTGTAGGGTTCCTCTTTGGCAGGATATTGCAAGAGAGGGCAGGTTATGAGTCCCGGCTGCTGGCAAACACAATAAAAGGCGAATATCCTTGAATATTCATCACTCAGGAAGGACGTTGAGAGCAATATGCTGTCTTGCCTCTCTTTGACATATGAATTTTCGAGAACATAGACGATAGAAAAGTGGGCGGAATTTTAAACAACGCCCCAACATTATTTTGGCTGTCGGTTAATAATGAATGAACACTCTAGGGTCGACAAATGGACGAAGGGACATTACATTCTCGTGAAACTCCACAAAACCGTGTCACCTCTTTATTAGTTAAATGAAATGTGTAGCACAATAATGACATATGGCACAAGTATGCGCGCTAACCGGACACAGTTATTAATAATTTTATCGCTTTCAAAATAAAAATCTAAAAATCCATGAACATAGTATGATCGCACTAATATTATAAAGGAGACAGATTTTATGTAATGTGTGTTTGTTACTCCTTCACGTTTAAAACGGCTGATGGATTTGACTGAAATTTAGCACACGGGATACTTTTTATTTCGGGAGTTTATTCGTTTGGAATAAGCCGGCGATATAATATAATATTCCACAACTATCACTTAATGTCTAGTCCCAAACTAAGCATGGCTTGTGCTATGAGTACTAGACAAATGATAAACTTACTTATACATTTCTAAATATAAACACATTAAAGATAAATTAATTACACCCAGACATAGAACAAATGATCGTGCTCATCACACAAATATTTTTCCTGGAGTGGGAATCGAACCCACGACCTCCGGCATAGCAGTCAGGGTCACTGACCACTAGACCAACAGGCCTGTCACGGTGGCAGAAGCTAAATGGTTTATAAGAGCAATCATGATAGCTACGATGCATTGTTTGATATTTATGGACAAATTACAATTTGTTTACTTAAAATAGGTGGTCTTTAAATTTCTTTTACCCAAGAAAATAACGTAGGTAGCGGACAATCCGTAGCCAAGAAACGAAAACGCTGATTTGAATTATGCTAACGTTGCGACTTATTACGCAAATGTACTGAAATGTTTATACAGTCCCTTTGAAAACAGGAAAATATCCAACGGAACGTTACCTTAACTGATTACTAACGCTTTCAATTTTTCTTCTTTCAGGTAAACATCGAATCTGTTTCTTCAATTGGTAATGGGAACTATGACGGGTAGAGTAATCGCCACTTCCACACTGAAAGTATTTCACTAAACTGATTTCAAATGTATTGCTTTTCTGACATGAAACATGGACGTGACATGTTATAGACTCGCAATACACAGGTACCTTCATAAAATATGCAGAATTTTAATATTTAAAACTACCATATGAATCATATAAAAATATACGATAAAGTATAACGACATGCGACGTTGAACTAGTTTCTGAAAATGTTCAACTGAATTTCAGGAAATATTGAATAATGTGCATTTACCGCTCCACATTTTTGAAACATGATGTTTCGTTGAGCAGTTGAGGCGTTCGTAGTTTGTAACGAAATTCGAGTTAATTTACCTCAATGTGAAATTGTGGAAATATGAAACAATGGTGGTCCATTAAGTTATTACGTGCCTAAATTATTGTAATAACTACCTTATCACCAGTGATAAATCGCCGCATAAATATTGTGTAAAGCGTTATGATAGGGGACTTCTACACTTAAAATCTAATTTTCAACAATTGGAGGGTTATTTAGTGTTGTAGCTTGTGACAGTCCACGGCTGAACAAAGGCTTTCCAACTTCATTTTGTGGCTTTAAGCTAAAGTTGACACAGAGCGACTCTAAATTATACGATGTGCCTTACAAAATAGAAGTGATGATGACTTCCAGTGTAATCTGAGAAACAAACCAAAAATGTTGTTGGGAAGGAATTTTAAGCGAGGGTTTGATCTAGCTAATATCGTTTAAAAGTCAGCCAAAGGTCCTGTTGAATCTGTAAGGCTTAATTAGTTGCCCATCAAACCGTAAACTACAATTAATCAACTCTTAACTGTTAATCCTTACATTTATAATTCTAATCGTGGTTTGGAAATGCTTTGGCATCCATTGAATCTTAGCTAAACCAACAGAGATTACTTATGAGCTTGGTTTTGTCTGAGAGTATTTTCCTTTGGTCTCAATTTTCATTAAAAGATTTAAGAGTTATTACTATAACAATTTGACGAGAGCACGCCTCTTTTCTGCCTCAGTGCTTCGAAGGCGTTTAACAAAAGCTGTTTAAAGCTTTGCATTTTCATCTTCTACACTGAAAATGTTATTTTCTTTCAAATTTCAAATGTTTGTTGTTGAAGTTTTCGGGATTATTTTCCCAGTATGATATAGCTCTCGTATGTTTTTACCAAATTTCTTTCCTATTAGCTTCTCTTATTATTTTTTTAGGGTTCCGTACCTCAAAAGGAAAAAACAGGACTCTTATTGGATTACTTTGTTGTGCGTTTGTCTGTCTGTCAAGACTCTTTATCTCGGGAACGCGTGGAGGTCCCTTGAAGCTGAGAAAAAATCAAACTTCAAGTTAAGGACAAACGTACCTTAGAGTGTCGAAATACTCTTAAGGGAATTAAAATTCATAGGGTACTTCCCGTTGACCTAGAACCCTGAAATTTGGCATGGAGCAAGGTCTCATAGCACAAGTATAGGAATAAATCTGAAAATTGTAAATTTGTAGTGACGTCACAAAAAATAATAGTTTTACGATTCGAAAAAATTTTTGATTACATAAGTTAGTTTGTACGGCACCCTTGGTGTGCGAGTCCGACTCGCACTTGCCCAATTTTTTTTTGTCTTATTTTTTCTCTTTCACCGATGGATACAAGAGTATTTTAAACTGTCGATTTATTCGAAGAAATAAATATTCTTTATGATCACATTTAGTGCCAAAAGACAGCATTGTATAGTGAGCCAATGATAAGATTTGTGTAGCTTTAACTATCCAATACTTGTGGCTTGTTTCTCTCAATTGTTTGAGTATCGTACTCTCAATTGACTCAACTATTGTCTCGATTTAGTATTGAAGCTTTCAACTTGATAGAGGCGTGGCTCTAAGTGGTATGAATGGGTCTAGTCTCAAATCTTCCACAAGTTCTAATGTGAAACTTCGAGTTCCTTCCTTTGATCACTTCCAGAGAAATGTTTCCATAAACGTTGAAACAATTGCAATACCCAATCTCACGTCGAACCACAATTTTGTATGTTACAATATTCCAATTATAACACATTGCAATATTTGTTCCAAATACATAAATCCAGGTTTAAGCCCCGCTGACACGTATTTTGTTGGTAGCGCAAAATTGAAAAACATTTAACTGTTTTAAAATAGAAAACATTGAGCGTCATATCAATTTTGCATATCAATTTAAAGTGTTGACCAGTAAAAACTGCGGTGAAAAAAATTCCGTTTCGAGATGGACGGTTGGTTGGCAGCTAACGAGTCCCAGTAGACAATGAATTAATGAAATACTCGTAACACGTAGATCAAGGTTGTCATTACTACGTAGTACACCTCCAACTTATTAAAGTTTCAGCGGTTCATTGTCTGCCGTGCAGTCGTGCAGCATTGCGCTCATATTGAGCGCTTTACAAGTAATACCCACTTTGCATGCGCATTTCTGCTCAGACTGAATAAATTTTGTTTGTAGTGCACGCTGATTCGACTGCTTTGATATAAAAGTGTACTTAGTATATTAAATCGATCCGCATTTTCATCATGAACGTTCCATTTTCATTAAAGTTTGAAACATCGTTATGGATTGTCATATTGTATAAAGTTTTAAAAATGATTTACTTGTTTGATCGTTATGGAGACGTAAAACGTATTGCTTGTTAGTTAGGTCTGACTTCGTTTTTTAGGTACGTTATGGTAGTAGCAGTTTCAGGCTATTGTTATGAAAGAAGTTCACGTTGCAAAGTAGTAGACTGAGAGTTCAGTTGTAGCCGAGTCGTGCATGGTCACGAGGAAAACACGCTGGCGTAGTGTACGCATGCGCTGTGCGTGGCGGGCGGCCTAGGGGTTGGGGGTCTGGCCCCTCGCCAGCCACCTGCTCGCCAGGCTCCTGCCTGCCTCACACCTGCACCGCTGTGTTAAAACCTGCTATATTTCACGGTTTCCGACGAGTGTCATTTATGCCTCTGTTCTCTCAACAATCAAGGAATGAAAATTGAATGTTCGATGTTATTTCAGCCGTGACTAACCAGAAGTGCAATCGTGAGCTTTATTGACTCTGGCCGTCGATTTCTTCAAGTTGTGAATTTTCGCAGTTTAAGCAAATTGCTTTCAATTTGACAAACTGTCTTTTGAAAAGCGGTTTTTATCTTGGCATGGACTGTTATTATCAGCGATTGGCGAGATGCCAAAACTGACGGTAGGGTCGGGTCAACGGAGTTTGATTCCGAGTCTTAGGCACTTACTGTCAAGTCTTCTTCGATAACTTAGTACTTACCTATTGTACGAGTAAGTTGTGAATTGTAGGATATTCTATCAAGAGCCAAAATAGATATTGTTCGTGTAACTGAATTAACAATAGCTTTGTTTATTCAGTGTACGTAAACGTAGCGATGAACAAACGGAACAAAACATAGTATTGGTCTGTCCGGAGGCGCACGTTTGGAGAGTAAATAAAAAGCGAATAGATTTGAGGTGGCACACATTCAAAACAAATACCACCTAGCTATATATCAATAGTTTCGTATGCTACATATGCTTGAGATATTTGGCATTGCTCCAGTGTTTGTGGGGAGCGCCACAAACGATTCCTTTCTTAGTTATTATACCCTCCTGTTGTCAAGAGTTACTTAGATTATGTGATACTATTTTGTTTGTTGCGGTATTTAAGAATAGCGTTATGATAAAGGTTTCTAATTAATCTGGTTCTGTTGCAGTATAACAAAAACAAATCTATCCTTCTTCAGCACTAGTCTTTCTCTTTCTAACCAATAAATATTATATTTAATGGACAGAGTCCCTGTCACCACTTGACTGTGATCTCTAGTATAGTCACCGTTACTGTATTCTACTGGCCTTGTTTGGGAGCATACGTCTCACGTAATATTACTGAAACACACCTTCCAGTATATAAAGAAAAGGATAATAAAAAGTTATTATTTAAATCCTTAATACGGTCTTTACTTTGGCATCCAACTCTTAACCCCAGCTGATTCTGCTTTAAAGGCCTCCCTAATAATTAAAATACATTTATACATATCAATTAATATATACTAATAAATATCAAATATAAAATTGAGAAAGGAGAATAAAGAAATTTTATATAAATATTTTTTTATCATCAACATTTCAGTCGAAAGACGTCCACTGTTGGATATAGGCCTCCCCTAAGTGTCTCCACAATGAACAGTCCATCTCGCATCCATCAGATTCCCGCAATTTTTACCAGGTTATCGCCACAAAATCCGGACTTGTGTATGTAAAAGAAATAATTCAAGGATTATTAGATCGTGATGACCCTCAACTCAATCGGTGATCGTGATGATTAATGTTGTCGTTTTCCATATACTTACAAAATATTATAATATACTTTTATAAAGATATTTTTTAAACATATTCGAAACACGTGAAAGATATTAAAGTCACATTAGAATGAATAAAATAAAATACATGTTAGGAACCTGACCTATCTAATTATTTCAACGAGTTCAATAAGTATATAGTTCGTTTCCCTTATCTGTCATGAAAATATATACATATACCCCACACTCACCTACTCATATTTAAAGGTCAATGAGTAGGTGGGAAGTCATCTTGTTATATAATTAACAAATAAATACCTGTAGCATATAGGTACTCCATCTGTTTAGGTACTAAACTAAATGTAAACAATTTTCAGATGTCTTTTATATAAAAAAATGTATAAAAAGTTATCTAAAAAATTTTTACAATTAGCTATTTACCTAAACCGATGTTGGGTAATTAACTAAATTTAAATAATCTTTGTATGTCTTCTTTAGGATTTTTAAAAATAAAAATACATATCAAGATTGTTTACGTTTAGTTAACTACCTAAACAGATTGAGTATACTCTTGAATGAGATAATTTCTGATACTCGTACATTAAATAAGGTTATTACCGTGAGGATAAAATCTTAATAAGACAACACTAAGGTCAATGTATTGTAATGTTCACTTGTGTGTGAAACTACCCTAAATGGGCCGCGGAATGGGATTACAGCAAACTGCGGATTTATACCGAGGATTTAGTAGAATCCCATCGGACAAAAAGGATACCGCTTGGCTACAGAAGTATTAGAGGCTATGTTTGATAATACGCGCTGTTTGTATTCTGATGTTGGTAGCTTTCAGAATGACCCTACTCTTTATGTTTTATTAGACATCTGACAAGTGGCTCCCTCTGATGTATTCTATTATACTTTAGCGCTAAAGTGGATGCTTGTAAATAAAAGATAGAGCGTGAATTTTAAACAAAAATGTTTTATTGTCATGGCAAAATTAAATCATTTCGCGACAACGTTGTAAAATAAGAGGCTTTTCGTAACGAGACGATTTGTGCAACCATTGGCTTACATCGAATTTTCTGAAAATGAAATCCGTCGTCCTATTACTTAAGGACGGAAAGGCCAACTGAAGGACAATAAAAAAAGAAGGGTAAACTTAGGGGTCTTAAACCCTTTTACTTAGTCAACAACTTGACACTGACGTGCAAAATGCAAAAAACTTAAAAACATTTGAATTTTGCGCTTTACCTTCTGACATCCCTCTTAAATACTAAAATAAATTTGTAACAGGCTAGTCACCCTAGGCAAACTGTTTTGTTTCGTAGAGTGACTAGCCTTATAAAATTTGCGACGTAACGCGTTTGTGTTTATAACACTGTTTTTTTGGGATGTTGTTAGTATAGGTTGGTAATAATAGTTTAAATTAAGTTTTCAGCTTAAAACGACCTTTGTTACCGGCGTTAAGTTCGGATAACCTCAAAATTTTCTTTCTGTTTTAGGTTTTGGCTTATAAATCTTTATACAGCACTTATATTTGATGACCAGCTGTCCCCATGTGTTTCACACGCGTCTTTGTTTCCTGCTCCGCTCCCGTGGGTTGTAGCTTGTTGTTATATATTATATAGCCTTCCTTTATAAATGGAGTTTTCAAAAGTATCCAACCCTAAAAGAATTTTTCAATTCAAACCACTAGTTTTTGAGATTAGCGCGTTCAAACAAACAACTGAACTTTTAATCTTTAATTAGGAATAATAATATTTCACAACATTCACACAACGCCTATCTAGTCCCAAACTAAGCAGACCTTGTGGTATGAGTACTAGGATAAATATACTTATATATTTCTAAAGTCATACACATTCGAACCCAGACACAGAACAAATTAATGATCGTGCTCATCACACAAACATTTGCCCTGGGAAATAAAAATTTATCTAATCTCAATAATAGTACGTATAGATTTAAAGTGTTTATGAGTCTTAATTGTAATAACGAATTCGACGTGATTCAACAGTGTCTACTATAACTTTAATGTTTATCAAGTGACATAGTATATTCTAATATGCATTTCGTAAATATATATACCGATACACCGATCGTGTGCATACGTCATCGAGCGGGGTAGGGGGTCCAAACATTACTTTGAAATTCACTCTGCGCGACCAGAAAATTATTCATAAATTCGCAACGGCAAAAGGAACACGAGTTATATATGCGCCGTCGTATAGATATTTATTGAGGTGCGTTCAGACGTTTTCACGTAAAAAATTATAATATTAAATTATAATAACCATGAATTTTAGGAAAAAAAGGGCAAATATTTGGTGTGCTATTTCTGGTCGTATGTTTTACAGCAGCTCATTAAATATTGTAGCAAATGAAAGTACAACACTAGACTGATGGACTTTCCGTAGAAGTTATAAGCCAAAACCTTAAAAATTATCTAAAATTTAAAGATTCTTGACGTGTGTTCAGACGTTTTCACGTAAAAAATTATATTATTAAATTATAATAACCATGAATTTTTGGACAAAAAGGGCAAATATTTGGTGTGCTATTTCTGGTCGTATGTTTCACAGCAGCTCATTAAATAAATGAAAGTACAAGATAGACTAATGGACTTTCCGTAGAAGTTATAAGCCAAAACTTTAAACATTATCTAAAATTATGATTCTTTCGAAACTCTTTTAAAACTGTAAAGTTTTCACTATTGGTATCAGAACCAGATCACAAAAATGAAGTACTAGCGGCGCCAGCGTCGCCTACCTGATAGCAGAAAATATATAACTCACTAGCTTTTGCCCGCGAATTTGCCTGCTTACACAAAATATTGTCCCTGGAGTAAAGCAGCTTTGTATCGGTGAAAAATTTATGCAATCGGACCAGTATTTCAATATAAGTGTAGATATCGCTTAGTGATAAATTAGCATTTTAGTGGTGAAATAAATTTTAGAATCGATCCAGTTTTTTTTGAGTTAATCAATTATAAAATATTAGAAGACATGTGACATTCACCCACCCGCACTGGACCCGCGTGGTGGATTACGGCCCATTCCCTCTCCTAGAGAGGAGGCCTGTGTCCCAGCAGTGGGAACATTAAAAGGCTGATGATGATGATGATGAATTGCAAAGCAAAGGCAGAAATCTTTCCTCTTTGTAATATTAGTATAGATTATAGGAAGTGTGAAGTGGCGATTCTCAATTTGATATATCTACACTCTTAATTATTTAAAAAAATCTGAGAGGTAAGTTACAGTAGCCGCACTATGTCTAAGGTTGTCTGCAAAATTCGGTTTGTAGATGGACTGCCTTAACATTTCGAGATTCCTTCATGGGAAAGCACGTTAAGCCGTTAATCCTGGTTCCTATTGATTTGACTTTGACAATCGTTACGGACAGTCAGAAGCTAAGAAATCTGACATCAGCCTTGCCAAGGCGTATTGCGTTACCCATTTACTGCCTTGTAGAGGTCAGGTAGACCGGCGCTCCATCTAAACTATTGCTACCCAGCTGCATCTGGTTTGATAGCAAACAGATCTAACCCAGTTGGGAAGACGCTGGTCAGCTTGATTTATTAAAATCTGGTAAACCTAATCAATGGCTAATCAACTCAGATTTTTTTAATAATAAGACTCTGGTTCTAAAAGTTTGTTGATCTATCTATTGACATAATAATAATGTGTACTGAATGGTGAAGGTTACTTATGTGCTTTTTTTCTTATTTTTCATGCTAACCAATTAGTTGCACTGAAATGTAAGTATACCCTATTTCTATCTAATATACCTATTAATAATTGCTTTATCTTAAGTATGTTTAACATTTAATATAAAAACCGCATGTGTAAACATGTCTAGATAGTTAGATTCATGGGACCAGACTATCTACTCTAGAATTTAAATATGCAGGTGCACACCATAAAATATGTATCAACCAACCCAGTCTACGCTGCCGCCGCTATAAAATAACAACGTAAAACTCGCTACAAACCGCATCAAACTGTTCCTACGATGTGATAAGCGGATTCTCTGCCGTGTAAACTAGCGATTTGTCCCGCACCCGAGAGAAAAAGTGGCCACTATCCTTTAACATACACGGCATACTAGTTGCACCATCCCCCTGCTACCGTTTATCAAGCGGTTTTTGCAGAAAACCAAATAATACTCTTTACTCCACATAACTATTAAAAAACCCCTCTGTTGATTCATGCATACCATATTATGTATGCTCGCCCATGTTTTAACAGGATTAACCAAGATATGTCTGTATTTTACATGAAAATTTATGATGATTTTCTCTACAGCGAGTTCAAAATTCGTCTAGAAACTAACATCCATTTCACATTTGCGTGCTTAATTAATTTCTGCGGTTTAATACCCCTCAAGTACACTTCAGATAGCTTAATAATTTGATAGTTGTGCCAAGAGGCCTTCAGACAAACACTACTTGACTTGGTAATGCGTATTTTAGAGTCTGTTTGACTTTGAACTTGTGGTTTTTCAGATACGGACAATCAGAGAGTGATTATTCACGTGAAGGACGTTAACGATGAGCCTCCTTACTTCATCAACCGGCCGCTGCCGATGCAGACTGTGGTGCAGCTCAACGCCGCTCCCAACACTCCCGTATTCACTCTCCAGGCTAGGGATCCCGACACAGACCACAACATCCACTACTTCATCGTCAGAGACAGAACCGGGGGAAGGTTCGAGGTGGACGAGCGGTCAGGCGTCGTGCGCACGAGGGGAACCGATCCATTCCAACTCGACATGGAATACGTTCTGTACGTCAAAGCTGAGGATCAGGTCAGTACTCACACATTTTATATATTTAATTATGAATGTCTACGAACAAACCAATAATTAAAACATATTGGTGAAACATCGTAATTATATTTAAGTCCAATTAATATTCGCAGTGATGTTCTGGATTCATTAAAATGGTGTGATGATGTCTGTTTATTAGTTGGAAATGACTTCAAATTGCATAGTGATACAGCCAACCCGCACTGGGCCCGTGTGGTGGATTACGGTCCATTCTCTTTCTTAGAGAGGAGGCCTGTGTCCCAGCAGTGGGAACATTAAAAAAGGCTACTGATGATAGTAAAACTATGTGACTATTTACCTCCTGCTAACGACTAGTTGTGTTAACTGTACAATAGTTTCAACTTTTCTTCGGTTAAGTTAATTAAATAAGGTTAATAATATGTGTTGGTCTTGTTTTACTCGTATCATTCTTCAGTCAGACTTCGTTGCTTCTCCTTCGCAAAAAGAAACCACTCTTGACCTAATTAAGTAATTCAATATTTTATGCACATGACACAACATTTTATGAGTCACGCGCTCACCATACTGCTTTATGGCCAAGCTCTAACCGACGCCCCCTTTGAAGTAAAATATCTTATTGATGCAAATAGTTTTTCCAATTTTCCTATATCGATAAAATAAAAGTCGCAACTTTAACAGTTTTCCGCTTTGAAAAACTCTATTGAAACTGAAACGAGCTTTTCCTATTCTTTAAAATAATATATCTACCTGGAACATAGTTTTTATCGTAGTTGGAAGGCTAAGTGAATATAAAATTGAAAACATTATACCTACCAATAATGTAGAGTGCTTCTTAAACAGAGTAGCAACTCAGCTTTGTCATTTGTGTTATAATATGTTTCGCAAAACGATATGGATACTAACATGAGTCGTCTTGAATACGTAAGTTCTTGATTATAGGTTAGACTCATAGATATAAGAAAGGTCAGACTACATTAAAATGTTGGTAATTTGTGTTGGGGATAGAACTGTAGGTAATTATAATTATTATCAGTATTTTGCTTCGTCTATCAGATAGGACCAACTGAAATCCTAGTCATTTGTATTGGGGATAGAACCGTAATTATAATATTATTATATTACCAGTATTTTGCCTCGTCTATCAAACAGGACCGGTATTTTCCCTAGAGATATCGGTCTGCGTAGATTGGGTTTATTGTGGAACTCGAATAGAGAGGTACCTGGGTACAAATATCGAGTAGATGTTATCTGTACCCAACTTGTACTATAATTACATAGTTTTTGGACAGGATATTTTCGAGTGAAGTTTAGTAGCTGTTTTAATTAGTGGGATGTTAAATTAGCGTAGTTTTGTATCTCAAGTGAACACAACTGAACAATTCCTATGGGATCATCGAAACAGACTCGAAAATATAGATCTGCGAATTTGATTATAGTATTGAATTCTATTGACTACCTTAGCAAAGCGGAGAAGACCGAATCGATATATTTGCAGCCAAATACTGAAAAAACATTATAATGTATTACATCCGCATTCTAATGGGATTTAACGTATGTAGGTACCTCACAGGTGACTCACATAAAGACACGGATTTATTGTCGAAGAAACATACCATTAAATATTAAAAACAACACATGTTTAACATCACGCCTATTTCACGAAGGGTTGAAGTAGAGCTGCGGTGTATCATAGTGTACATATCAATATTTCACCAGATATTTCGACGAGCTTAGGTACTGCCATCTACCGGGCCCTTTTATCGACTTTTCAGCTTCACAACAAACCTAAGGTACTATGCGTTCCAAATAAGAATAGGAAAGCCAATAACCTCGAACTGTCAAATGTTGAGTGGAAAGTATGGTTTGCAAAAAAAACTTATTTGCGTATCAATAAAGCATTTTTTTTTGCTTTGTATCAGGAAGTCTTAGTTAAATCTAGGTGAAGTGAAAACGTTATTGTTTAATATAAATTAGCTAAATATATTGTTTTAAGTCATAATTCCTTTTAAAAAAAAACCTATTTTCTTTCTTATTTCCATTGTTAGGAATAATGCGCCTTGTTCTTCCATTTGCCACTAATCAGACACTTCAAACAGTTACGCAGAGATGAGCAAAATTAAATATCTGGATTCTGATAAAACTTTTTTCGACACGATTCGTAAAAAAAAAAAATTTCAACATTTCTTTTTTTTGCTCACCGTACTCAATTTCTTCAATTTGACAGTTCCACGTGACGTCACAACATGGCGATCGATCCTTTTCTCATTTGGACCGCATTGTACAACAAAACTCAGATTAGGGGTGCGATAATTTCTAAAAAGCATGAAAGAGCATCAAGGAACATAGCATTTAAATAAGATTGAGATTTTACTTTGACCTTCAATTTACAAAGTTATCGAACTCTGTTCTCTGAAGTTTGTAGCCGGAATATTTAGCTTTCCATGGGTAGTTTGAAAGGGAACGAAAGGTAAAGAAGGAACATAGGTGTGGTCTTAGTAGTAAAAGTCTGAAAGTCCCGCTCCGCTCTAGAGCGAGAGAAGTCATTGGATGATTTCCCACCTTAAGAAAAGGCTTCTTACAATATTTTCTTCCACAGAAACTTACTTCATCTATATGAGAATTAAAACGACATGTAATTTTTTCAAATTTGAAGCTTTCACAAGTAAGAGGGTAGATATTTGTTTTCATATGACTTGCATATATATCGAACGGCGAACACTACCATTTCGGAGGACACCTTTAGTTGTCCTAACTTTTTTAATTTTGAAATGTTTTTCTTTAAATCCTTCCTGGTAATCATTTCTCGAGCCACCTTGAACCAGCCCTAGCGATATGAGTCGTCTCGCCACTTCTTTCCGGGTCGGCCTCGACAGCGTCGTCCATCTCCAGGCACCCACTTTGCGGAGACATATGCACATCTCAATTTATTTGGTGTCGGCGTAGCACGACAAGTTGTTTCTTTCTTGCAACTTTATGTCTCATTTTTGTAGTCACTTATTTTTATTTTCGAGTCATTCGTAGTTTATCAATGATAAGCATAAAATATGTTGTTATAACATTAGCATAATGATAATTGCGCATAACAATTTATTAGGCATAAATATTTTTTAATAACGTTTGTTGCTATAAACACTGTTGGCTAAATAATAATAAAGCATATGTTATAACTGCATAATGATATGTATTAGAGCTTATTGTTCAGAGACTTTCAGAAAAAAAAAAATTACTACAAAGACTATTAGCAAGAGCTGAACTTTGTGTCGCTTCTTCGTGTCTCCAAATTATATCAAATCAAAATTATGGAACCTTTGCATTTATCAAAGTATCAATAAGATATACGAAGTGAAGTGAGCCTTTGTGTAGAGGTATTGGTAAACTAATTAAATCATTTGACCTAGAAGTTGGCTACGGTAATTGCAGCATCGCTGGCATTAATTAATTCCTCAAAAGTGCAGGTGCAAGGGCAGTTGTGGTCCAAAGTGTGGCACAAGTTCTGAACAGAGGCACTCACATTGGGTATTCGACGGGACTATCAAACCCCGTTCCAATAAGTTGTGTTTGCCTGGCCTATCTGGGTGTGCAATCGATTTAGTGCTTCTATATTGGCCACTGCAATCGTCCAGGAGGCAGATGTTCTTGACGTATCAAGAAGTCGAATGGTAGGATGAATATGAATACCTAAACAAGACGAGGAAAAAACGCCACGTCTACGTTCTTCTTTTATCTTGTTTATTTTCTAGCCATGCCATCTATCTCACAATTCATCTTTAGTTTTTCCCTAAGTGCACCTTCCTACGTATATTAAAAATTTGTTGTTATTAATTAATTTATATTTTCTGCCATTTCCAGAACGGCCGTGTAGATGAGAGAAGGTTCCAGTCGACGCCGGAAGAGCGGCTCAGCATAGTGGGCGGCAAGCGAGCTCCCCAGTTCTATCTACCTAGCTACGAAGCTGAAATTGCCGAAAACCAGAAGAAAGATTCAGAGTAAGATATAATCTTTTATTATGTTACCTTACCTTTCTCAGGGAGCTTACCCGCGTGATCGTCGAAAATGGCCCCCACAGAAACATACTAACGGGATGTAGAATCGAAAAGAATAGGATAATACTCGTACTTTATTTGATACGAATTTAAATCTATGGGTACGATGGAGGTTTTTTCGCTGGCAACCATTCTTAATCCATTCCATAGATCACCTGTGTTAAACATTCAAAAGTCTAAATGTCAAAAGAGAGTTTAACTTCGTAATGATAAAAGGATAGGAAATAGGATATCTATTAGACAGCAACGTAAGCAATGTTTACCCCTAATGTGTTTTTCACGGATTTCTATTTATCTGCTGAAAAGTTAGCTCTGAAAAATATGTGACTTTTAAAAGTAGACGAACTTAAATGTGTAATTCGGTTCACTTTCGAATTACACATTTAAGTAAAGTTAGCAAAAAATTGCGAGTATAAAAAATTATGACTTTAATAGGGATCATGCAAAGAAATTCGAAGTAAGGTCTTTTTAGAGACTTTCTAGAGATTCTAATAAAGTTTTAATGTAAGTTTTTTGCGTATGTCATCATTCTAGCTAGACGAAAGAATGTGAGAGGATACAATAAGAATATTGCGCATAGATTTATAGTGTGTCATATTAGAGCGAAAACAAATCACTTGTTTTTGTTTATTTTCCCGGAAAGTTGTGAATTGTGTGTAATAGATTGCTTGCCCCGTTATGTAGTGAATACAGTTTTGTCCCTTCTTCTTATTTGTTAGTTTCAATAAACAGGTTCAGTATCTGTCAACAACCCTGTTTTTTGGGGATAATTTATTCTAGTAGAGTTATGTTTGTTTTAGCTTTTAGGTATTTGTAGTACCTTTAGCTATACTGGGTAAAGGTTTACTGTTGAAAATTGTGGCTGTCTTCCAAACTATTATAGTTAAAATAGGAAAATATGCATGAGTTGTCAGGAAACTACTATACGTTATCTGGGGTGAGTCAAGGCACTAATATCGGGCCTTTGGAATTTATATTGTTTGTTATGGATCTGCTCACAGTTGTTAAATAGTCGCAATTTGTAAAAGCGGCTCAAATAACTTATTGAGAAAGGTCTGGACTGTTAATTTACAATCATTTATATCTATTTTAAGTGTCCGTTATAACATTGCCTTGGAAGCGTCTGTAGGTGTTATTTATTTATTTACACTTTATTGTACACCAAGATTACAATATATATTATAAAAAGGAAACCTTATAAAAAAGAAAACATACAATCGGCGTGTAGGTACTATTCTTTGACTCGTTTTTTAAGGTTTCGTACCTCGAAAGGAAAAAAGAAAACCCTTATAGGATCATTTTGTTGTCCGTCTATCTGTCTGTCAAGACCCTCTATCTCGTGAACGCGTAGAGGTATTGAGTTGAAATTAAAACCATATACTCAAGTCTGTGGTCCCTTAAAGCTGTGCAAATATCAAACTTCTGAGGGTATTCTCCATCATTCACTATAAAAATTTAGTTCAACTAAACTGAGCTCATCGTAATCTAGTTTAAATACCCGTGTCGAAAACATACAAAAACAAAAACAAAAGAACTGAGACTGAGTTTAGCATAAACTAGATTCAATTCATAGCGGTGAAACGCAAAATGAAACTATAATCTCGATTATAGCCCTAACTGTGTTTTGTTTTAAATAATCGCGATTAGTTTATTGGTGAATTTGGCCCTTAGTTAACAAAACAAATAGATATATACGGCCGTTTATGTCGCAAAAAACGTATATTTCGACTTCCCAACTTTCCGTTGACCTTTTTTTTTTTTTACGGTAGGTAAAATCATCCAATGACAAATCCCGCCCTTGGGCGGAGCGGGAAATAGTGTCAGACTCTTACTGACTAAAAACCTACCCTGTTCCTTCCCTGCCTTGGTTCCAGGGCCCTGGTATGCATTTTCATACCTTCCCAGAGCCCCAGACTAGGCCTCGACCCTACTGGGCCCCTACGGTTTGCTGACAACTCCTTGAGGCGCACGGGAACAGTGCGCGCCGTAAACGACTTGGGCTCGGTCCGGTCTGTTACCGGACAAACGGACAGCGAGCTACCCATTGCCCGCCGTCCGCAAGCCCGCGTCTACGGTGGCCGGAAATTTGGATCGGAGTTCATGCGGCGGCTGCGGCGTGAGCGCCGTTGCCTGATACGGTCAGCCTCCTCCTTTGCTAGCATTACTGCTTCGCAGAAGGAGGCGACCGCCTGCCACTCCTCCTCGCTCCGGAGCATGGCTTGAACCAAGCCCCGGCGCGAGAGATCGCCTCCGATTGCCCCCACGAGGACACTGCGATGCTCTTCCCAAGCGGGGCACACCTCTACCGTGTGCTCCACCGTGTCCACCGGGCGTTCCGCACAGTGACGACACCCGGGCGTCACCTCCGCACGGATCTTGTACAGGTACGGCCCGAACTTGCCATGTTCGGTTAGTACCTGCGCCATGCGGAAGGTTATGACGCCGTGAGGCCTTTCCAGCCACGCCTCAAAGAGGGGCCTTACCGCCTCAATCGTGGCGTGCCCAGACTTTCCGTTGACCTAGAATCCTTATTTGATGTGTAGGAATTTTTAATTAAATAACAAAAACCAAAAATTGCGATTCGGAAAAATCCTCGAGATTCGAGACTTGATTTGGGAATTGAACTGTTTTCATCGGTAAGTTTGTGCGGAACCTTCAGTGCGCGAGCCCGATTCACACTTGCCCACTTTTTCTCCTTTTAAAACTGACTACGTGTAACGACATATCCCATTCATCTTATTTCCTACCTACCTATTAATTAATTGAAGTCGTATAAACAATCATGCCATACACTCCTCTCTATCTCTGGACACAACATGTTGATCTTTTATTCGTCCCAAATTAATACTAACAGCGTTCGCGCTGACACATTTAATTGTGGAAATTTCACTAACTGCCATATGTCTGTTTAAAAACAGAAACTAGGTCAAGCTGATGTCCATCTCGCGATCTGATTGAAATAAATAAACTTGGTGTTTTATTACTTAATTGTTCAGTAATTTTATGTTTATAGAAAGTATAATTGCTCTGTTATGAGGGTCAGGTTGAGCTATTGAATTCGATATCAGGCTGTCCGGTAGTAAAATTAATTAACCGAGTTTAAGCCTTTATTTATCATGGATTTATTTGAGTAATATGTGTAATCTGTCTATTAATTACAACACTGGGTTTTAAAATGGGGAATGAAGCTAGGCTACGTAGGGATTTGCTTCTCTTAGACTATTCTACGGATATTTTTGACAACAGGTATTCAGGTAGCAAGGTGGAGTGTGATGAAAAACCTCCAATCGGATCACTTCGTTTTCCTAACCAGGCTTAATTTTGCTTGGGTGGAAAAGTAGTATATATCTAGGTATTTTTAGGCCATGAATGTGAACGAAAGATGCGGGTGAGGAATGTGTCCATGCAATGTAGCATTTTTGTAGACCACACTTATAACCAACTCAAGAACATTTTTATTGACTCTTGTTGCGTCTACTCTACTCTCTCCTCTTATTGAAGTGCAAAATTTCCCTTATTTCAGCATAATATCAGTGAAAGCCAAGTCGTTTGCTGACCGCGAGATCCGCTACACCCTGAAAGCTCAGGGTCAAGGCGCAGGTACTTTCAACATTGGTCCGACATCAGGAATCGTTAAGCTGGCCAAGGAACTGGACTTCGAAGACCTGCGGCAACCTCATGTGTATTCCCTCGTGGTGACAGCTACTGAAGATTCTGGAGGATTCTCTACATCTGTTGAGGTGTGTTCAGAATATTTTTTTATTTTCTACCATTTTGCCCTTGCACCAGATGAGTTGTTTGATTTGAGACTATGCTTTTGAATCTCGTTGAAGGAAAGATTCCTTACATATTATAAAACAAAGTTCCCGACCGCGTCCGTCTGTCTGTATGTTCGCGATAAACTCAAAAACTACTGAACGGATTTTCATACAGTTTTCACCAAAACATAGAGTGATTTGTGAGGAAGGTTTTGGTGTATAAGTAAAATATAAGTGCATGTATCTATATATATTACTAGCTGTTGCCGGTGGCTTCGGCGTGAAAGTCGGTTTCTCCATACAAACTTCCAACCCCCGTTTTACCCCCTTAGGGGTGGAGTTTCGTAAAATCCGTTCTTAGCGGACGTTTATACCGTATAATGAACCTACCTGCCGAATTTTAAGTTTGTAGGTGTTATTTAAGTTTGTAGTTTCTGAGATTTCGTGATTAATCATGAGTGGTAGAG
The DNA here is from genome assembly GCA_958295575.1 of Leucania comma. Classification (NCBI taxonomy): domain Eukaryota; kingdom Metazoa; phylum Arthropoda; class Insecta; order Lepidoptera; family Noctuidae; genus Leucania; species Leucania comma. The sequence continues at coordinate 15,710,096 of OY282468.1, forward strand.
TCGCAAATTATAAAGATATAACACCCTTGCAAAAACCCTTACCTATGGGAGACGAACAATCTTTAAACCAAAGTAATAGTATAGTTTAAGTACCTACTTATTGTAAACTTAATCTAATGAATCATGAGCATTGTAAATTCCTTAAACCTTGTGAAACACAGTGTATTCATTTTATTTTTAACTTTCCACAGCTAACAATTCGCGTGACAGACGTAAACGACAACGCACCAAAGTTCGAGCTGCCCGACTACCAGGCGCACAACGTTGATGAAGATATTCCACTAGGCACCAGTATACTTAAAGTCAAAGCCATGGACGCTGACTCCGGAAAGAATGCTGAAATTGAATATTTAGTTTCAGGTAAATATTTTTTTCCAATTATACTTTTCTCCGTTGACCTTTTGTTGGAGTGAGTACTAGCGCCATCTATTGCGTTATAGTGGAACCTCTTGAATCCTTAACGAGCCGATAGTTGGCGTTGTTAGTAAATATGAACTATAGGTCGTTGACCTTTGTACTGTAGTTGAAAACAATGATTTAGAGAGACTTCTAGACAGTTCAGGAATAATTTTTATTTCAATAACTGCCACAATCATTTATTATATTATTAATGATCTGCCAGTAACGTATAACGTATTACGTAAATGTTACATGTCCCAAAATTCGTAGAACATGAACATTAATGATTTGTAACGTAAATTGTTTACATTTTCTTTCTCTGGGTTTATATTACTTTTGTTTTCTTGTTGTTTTCGTTAGTGTTTTAACTGTTAGTTTACATAAATTATTTTAAATTATAATATTAACAAACAAATGTGATTAGTTGCCAGTGCCAGTGCCGTGAATAGGGCAGTACCTGCGGTGCTCCGGCACATGATGCAGGCCCTGGAGGGGCGCAGAAATTTGAATCATGCATGGTACTTGGTAGTTACATAAGGGTTGAAAAAAAAAACCAGTTATTATTTTATAAAACAAAGAGTTCAAATTGCTCGCTCCGACCTCGCAGCCTTCGGGTTGCTAAATAAGCTAAAAATCTCCGGGCGTGATCGATTAACCGTCAAACGACCCCGGCAGATTACATAAAGGATTCTGACTCACCAGCCAATGAACGCCGACTGCACCTGGCAACCTACAACACGCGTACATTCCGGTCCGATGAGGAAATCACCGAGCTTGAAGGAGAATTGAGCAGGTTACGATGGAGTATTGTGGGATTATCTGAAGTTCAAACACAGTCGGAGGACACGATAATTCTTAAATCCGGTAACCTCGTCTGTTTTCGGGAGGGTGACCAGCAGTCCCAGGGTGGTGTCGAGTTTATCGTCCACAGATATCTTGTGAACGTGTTGAAGATCGAGATTGTGTCGACCAGGGTGGCGTACTTTATATCTATCATCAAGATATTTGTTGAAGGTCATACGAGTTTAAGCTCCGACCTCGACACACCCCGACTATGCATGAGGATGTGTACAGGCCATGCATGGTTATCAGACTCACATCACCGTCGTCATGTGGGACTTTAACGTGAAACTGGGCAAACGAGACGGTGCAGCGGTGACGAGCTGCGAGTGGGACAATTTGGATTTCACCGGGGAAACCTATTAGCTAGTTTTATGGAGAAGGAGGGCTACGACCGAACTCCTGAAGGCGAGTGGAAACCGATCCTTAGGGCCCTTCAGAAGCTGAGAAAAAAACACCACAGGCATGGGGCAGAGATGTGGTACTCTTCTTTAAGAAGGGTGATAAAGCCCTGCTCAAGAATTACAGGCCCATCTCACGTCTGAGCCATGTCTACAAGTAGTTTTCCAAAAGGCTTCAGCACCGCGACCACGTACATACGCTACAGCAGGTAATACGGTAGACCGAGGAGTATAATCTGCTTCTCTGCTTAGCGTTAGTGGACTAAGAGAAAGCCTTTGATTCGATCGAGACTTGGGCTGTGCTGCAGTCTCTCCAACGGTGACAGATTGACTACCAGTACATCGAAGTGCTGTATTGTACGTACGAAAACGCCACTATTTCAGTCCGACTTCAGGACCAGACTTCGAAACCTGTCCTTTTACAGCGGCATGTGAGGTAGGGTGACGTCATTTCTCCTCATCTGTTCTCGGCCGCAATGGAGGATGTCTTCAAGGTTCTGGACTGGAGTGGACTGGGCATCAATGTCAATGGTGAGTTTATCACTCACCTTTGGTTTGCCAACGACATCGTAGTCATGGCTGAGACTACGGAGGAGCTCAGCACAATGCTCAACGACCTCGGTAGAGCTTCAGAAAGAGTCGGTCTTAAAATGAAAATGGACAAAACCAAAATAATGATAAACAGAAACCGTTTTAAACATGTGTATAGTACCTATTATTTAACTTGTAAATGTAAATATAATAACAGAATCCTGTAGATGCTCAGGGTCCTGCTGGACCTGTGGGTAGCTGTGGGTGCTCCCACAAGGGGTAAATAGTGGCTGTTTTCAAAGCAACTCGTCACGTATGTTTTTTTACATTTAGTTATGTTTCTCTTTATTGTTCTAACTGCGTAAGCTTAGGAATTGGGGCGAGGGGGTGTAGAAGCTCGCCAGGCGTTTAAACGGCTAGTTAAGGCACTGTAGTTTTTGCATAAAATAAAAAATATCTGTGAATCTTCCTTTGCCAATATTTATTAACAAATTGGATTGCATCTCGTTTCAGATGACCATTTCAGCGTGGATTCGAATGGAATAATCACTAACAACAAGCAACTGGACGCTGACAACAATAACGCGTATTATGAGTTTGTAGTTACAGCCAAAGACAAGGGCGAACCAGCTAAAACTGGAACAGCTACGGTCAGAGTTTATACAAAAAACAAAAATGACGAGGAACCGAAATTCTCGCAACAAGTGTACACGCCGAATGTTGATGAAAACGCTGGGCCTAACACTCTCGTGACGACGGTCGTGGCTTCTGACAAAGATGGTGATAATGTACGGTTCGGCTTCGTCGGTGGCGGCACCAGCTCTGGCCAGTTCGTAATTGAAGAAATCACTGGTGTTATCCGACTACACAACAAGGCGATATCGCTCGACAGAGACAAATACGAACTCAATGTGACGGCTATGGACGACGGCGCCTGCTGCGTCAACGGAGACGCTACTATCCACACGTCTACTGCTGTCGTTGTCGTGTTCATCACAGATGTTAACGACAATAAGCCTATATTCAAAGATTGCCCGACTTATTTCCCAAAAGTAGAAGAAGGCGCTCCAAACGGTAGCCCTGTTATAAAAGTTCACGCTACTGATGAAGATAAAGGAGTCAATGGCCAAGTGAAATACTCAATAGTGCAACAACCAAATCAAAAAGGCACAAAGTTTACAGTCGACGAAGAAACTGGTGAGGTATCAACTAACAAAGTGTTTGACAGAGAAGGTGACGACGGAAAATTCGTATCTGTGACGGTAAAGGCAACAGATCAAGGAGAACCTTCTCTTGAGGGTGTCTGCTCGTTTACTGTTGAGATCACTGACGTTAACGACAACCCGCCACTATTTGACAGACAAGTAAGTGCAATAGTGTACATAACTGTAGAAATAAGCACAAAATTGCATGATATCACAACTCGATTTCTGTTTGCATGAATTTCAGCGATCCATCGCGATTGTTGACTGTCATTATAATGTGTCTTGCAGAAATATGTGGAGAACGTAAAACAAGACGCCAGTATAGGCACAAATATATTGAGAGTATCCGCATCCGACGAGGATGCCGATAATAACGGGGCCATTGTTTATACTTTGAGCGCACCCTATAATCCTGCTGATATAGAGTATTTCGAGATCCAGCCCGAATCGGGCTGGATCGTTTTAAAGAAGCCACTCGACGTAAGTATGCTTTACTATTTATAATTTCACACTGATCACATGGTGAGAGCATTTGATAAGATTGATGAATGAAAGGGATCAACTTTACTACAAAGTTTGGTGGATGAGTGCTACCTACAGGCCTTAGGATTCAATTGGCACTTACTTTAAGTTCATTTAACTGTAAATAGTTCTAAATTAACCGCTGCTGTAAATTGCTGTGGAGAGGGGTAAATCCTGGCTGTGAGGAGTAGTTGTCCATTGAACGGCAGTGTGGGGCCCGCGGGCCCCGCAGCCGTCGGGGGCTTGTTCTTCTTGCAGCACAATTAGTTTGAGTTGCCGCCAGCGTCGGCTCCGCACTAAATCTTCGTTAAGATTTATTTCCGCAGCACCATCTTGCATTAACTATCTTACAGATGAATACAACTTGTGTATAATACTTACCTTGTACCAGAAATTATACTGCTGTAAATATTTCACCGTTGAACCTGTGTTTAGTTCTAAAACATGTACAGTTTCTGTAACAGCACTTCTGTATATTTCGCACAAACTAGTTTCAAAGTTTTTTTTTTTATTGTAATTAATCGATTAATTGATTTCAGAAGCTTACGCTTTTAACATACTATCAGTATTATATGCATTATGTACATGTTTTGTTACTAATCTGATTTTATTTTGCGGAGCGATAGTTCCCGCTGGTCGGTTCGAGCCCGGCTGCGCATCGCTGTGCTGTAGACGACTACTCATGCAATATAACATCATAATATGCAATAGTGATATCATGATAATTGTGATTTTTTCCAGGGCAGCAGTGCTATTAACATAATTTGTATAATATTAGTTTAATGTTTGAGATGGTCAGATTGCCCACAAGGCAGTTTGGCCATCTGGCCAGTTGTGACATATTCCTTCTGTGAAAGGGGCAACGTTCGCGATTCCAAATTTGTACAGTTTAACGTAACGTCCATCGTTTGTAATATATTCATTTCAATGAGTGTCGTTTCGTTGTAGTAACTAAGAGGTCACCAAACCATTCATATGACAACCTGACCTTTCCGCCATGTCTTGTATGCAGAGCTGCATGCATTTGCCTGCTTTTCGTTACGTTCTTTTTTTTAATTTTTAAGATTAGTTTAGTTTGATTACTGTAAAAAGTACCTAATACCTATAATGTACAGTTTGTATTTCTCCTTATTGTACAGACGAAACTTGTAAAATATGATAAACATTTTTATTTCCAATTTATTTCTTGCACCATCTAATATTGGCTACAACAGTAAGGAATGTTCTCTACTGTAAGTACGACAGTGCCTGTGCTGTGAGTGGAAGCAGACGACGAGCGAACGTAATGACACAAGTTTATTCTTATAGAACCTAATTCCTCTATGTTTTATTTTGGCTTACTGAATGTGAGAAGATGAGTGTAAGCTTTAACTTTTTTAGCACATTATACTGTGAAATAAAACATTTGCAAACAGCCAATAATGTGGAAGTGAACCGTACTTCAGTTTTTTTTTAATTATTTTAATTGTTTATTAGCGATGAGTACTTATGTGTTTATATTTTAGTTGTGTTATGTTTTGTTTCTCCCCGCTGACCTCTGACCCGTGTATCTGTAGCGGGACAGGTACCGACTGCGCGTGCGCGCCTCCGACAGAGGCGACCCGCCCTCCTCCGCAGACGTGGACGTTGAATTAGACGTGGTAGACAGGAACAATAAGCCCCCCATCTGGGACATGACCACGTATGGCCCCGTTCACATCAAAGAGAATGTCACAGTGGGTACCGTAGTGACCAGTGTGAAAGCCAGGTTGGTATAAGGCGCAGCGGGCCCACGGGCCCGCCGCACCTCTACTCCTTAACACTACTAACGACGTGGTTTTGTCTGTTTCCATCGACTCTTTCCCCGATAGCGAGAAACTTACAAGTTGGAGGCTATGGCTCAAGACAAGGGTTTCCCGCCCTTGTCCAGAACCGTGGAGGTCCAGATAGACGTAGTGGATCGCGCGAACAATCCCCCCGTGTGGGACCACACGGTGTACGGCCCGATCTACATTCGAGAGAATTTGCCCGTGGGTGCCAAAGTGGTGTCCGTGAAAGCAAGGTGCGTGTAACTGTTCGGCACGGGCACCGCACGCAGCCCCGTCACCTGCACGCAGTGTGCACGCCGCGCGCACGCCCGCGCACTCCGTGCCGCGCTCGGAGCTCACGTTACGCTTTGCTTTTTAATGCTGGTACTAGAACCCGAGAACATATTCAGGATCTTGTATCAGTAATAAAAAGCTAAGTCGTCGGGTGGTCTATTGAGTGCGACACTTTTCCACCGTAGAAGGTTTCGTCCGTTGGCGCCGGCGCTTTTGATTTCAAACATCGAAGCGAAGGTGCTGTCTGAGCTTTGATACTTGAAGCGGAAGAAAACGCGTTGATGAACGTTGCTTTCTTACGGTGAACCGTCTGATTTGTCGCATGAGTTTAAACCTTGTTTACTGTTGTCCGTTGTGGTGGTTTGTGCGGACAAGGAGGTTTATTCTGATGCGCCGAATTCGGAGGGTTGTCTTCGTGCAGCTAGCAGGTGCGCCGCGCGCGTCTCGTATCGTTTGCCTCTCACTTGGTGGTTTTAGTACGATGACACGTCATTGTCCGAGAACATCAAATGCATCGTATGGCACACGCGGACTGTCGTGACTCATCACAAGCGTGCATTTAAAAGGGCTCACTGCTTACGTGGAATGGGGAACACTGTGTTGTATTGTTCAAGAATATCTATTGATGATAATTTGATTATTTCGCCTTATTTTTCTTAATTAATCAACCGTCTTCTTGAGCTTGTATGTAGTTTATTTTTCTGCTTGAAAGCTTCGAAGTAAGAGCCGCGATTTACTTTTCCATTGTTTAAATAGATGTTTTTGAACAATATTGTGAGAGGTATCGAAGGGGTACATAACTAATATTAAGATCTGTGTATCGTATTGCATGTAGGCATCAGTGCATTATGAGTTATTAAAATATTTCAAAGTTTTAACTAAAGTTCATTCGTGACTATTAATTTAAGGGCCAAAGTAGCATGTTCAGAAAAACTTTAAATTTGTTTAGTTCGTAGATTGATTGTAGGCAGTTGTTCATTCATTTACTTTTTTTTTTGTCAGAAGTTAATTTCACTGGATTGAAATAGTGCTTGACTATTTAATTTTTTTGGTGTTGTTGACCTAGGAATTTATATTTTTAGTTTTTAAACCTCATTTTCAACTGTGAGCAAAGATCAAAAGAATATAAATAAATTGTCGCAAAAAAATTAGATTGACTTATTTACCTCCTACTCAAGGAGACGACAAGTTAAAATTTCATTTTTGCATTTGTTAAGTATTTAATTTTGTCTTAATAATAGTAGGTACCTACCTATCTAAATTATTAAATGAAGTGAATTACTTAAACCTGATACTCATTGGCATAAATTCACGTAATGATTATTTTTAATTCTGAAATTCATTGCATTCATCAACCAGTCATAATTTGTAGTGTCCATTAAAATAGTTCTGTAGGTACCAAGAAAAAAATATTATAATGTTAGGTAATATACATTTTTGTCACGACTCAAGTAGGTAAGTATCTCAGGCAGACAACATTTTATTTCAAATAAATAAATGTATGTGCATCACATAAGTGCCACGGGCTATTATTATATAATGTAACTGTTATGCAATATTAGTTCAATATCATAGTGCATCAATCACTGAGTGCTGGTCGATGGCAAGTTTGGTTCACATCTCTATGGTCTATCTGTTCGTCCTAAACAACACACATTTCAAACTTACAATAATATAATACACGATGACGAAACCATTACTAACTCACCTTACTAATTTTTAAAGTCGCCTCAATTCGAGGCTGCTTCGACCGCCCGCGCCTTGAAATGAGTTCGCGAACCGTCAATTGCACCTCGTATTGAGGCATGAATGGGAGCCATTCTACATATTTTTATCTTTGAGCCTGTCGTAGAACCTGCGACAGTCTTGAACAGTGCAAACGCTTATAGGTAATTCATTTATAGTTTGGTAATGTTGAGTGTATTGATAAAGCTAATTCAGACATTTTTGTCCACAACCGAGTTCAACACGCAATAGTAGGTACCTCGACTGAATAAATTAGTTATGAGCACGGAATTCAGTTAGCTCGCTTAGTTAAAATAGGTTTCAATTTTGTTAAATTATGCAGGATCGGTAACAATACATGTGGTTGCTCTTTTTATAAACAATATCGTTTAGTTCGAATTTTCTTCAGGTTTATCACGCTTTTAATCAATTAATTTCTTTTTGTTCGAGGTTCAACTGAAACCGAACAAAATTATACGATATGGTAATGTTTACTAAAGCACCGCCGATTCCCCGATTGGTTCACACAGCGAATACTCGCTGCGAATGCCTACTCGCCGGGAGTATTCGCTGTATGTGACAGGCTATTCGCTGCGAATAGACTCATTCGCCGCGAGTAGAATTCGTCGCGGTTTGAGTCGAGCATGTCTAATTTTACTCTCGGCGAATGCGTATTCGCCGCGAGAATTCGCTGTGTGTGACAGTGTACTCGCTGCGAATAGCCATTCCGTGCACCGCTCTAGACTAGACACGTCTGTGTTACAGGTCGTTTCGTTTCTGCATAGATACGAGTATTAAAATGATGATTCAACCAAAAAAAGATTTTCTAAACTGGGGAAATAACAATATAATTACTATCTTGGGTGTGTATAAAAAATACGAGGAGCTGTGGTGTATAAATAACAGCATTTTTTTAAAGAAAAATGCAGAGCAAGACGCTTCGCTTCGTTTTTCTAACTCTGCATATGCCAACCGAATACACTGACGTGTGCGAAGAGCAGACGACATTTTGAATTTGCGCACCAATTGTCGAAATTCCCGTAAAGAACTCGGTATGAACAGATAGGCAGCGATTTGTCGCTGCGACTATTATTCGCAGCGAATGCACTCGCAGCGAGTACTCGCTGTGTGTGACCGAAGCTTAAGTGATAAGTTAGCATTCTACTAATGAAAAAACGTAAAATGTCGCACCGAAACATTCTAGCAATCTGTTAAGGTATCCAAACAATTTGGAGGGCAGCTCGGCTTCTGAACTATTTACCAACTCATCGAATAAAAAGTTCGTTACGGAGTTTATTCATGTTACCTATTTTTGTATTCTTTTGAAGTTACTCAAGTAATTCACATTTACCAAACTGTAAAGGAGTTATCGGAATTCAGCTGATTATTTTATTTAATGTGTTGTCTAGATCAGTAAAAAGAAATAGCCTTTAATGTTTGTCCCTTTAATTAAAGCCTTCATTATTTAGTTTTATGAATTTCAAATCAATGGTACTTAAACATTTGCAATATTTCGATGCTTCCTATGCATATGGTCGTAAGGCAAAGTTTGTCTTTTTTTTTTTCAGGAGAGCTGTTTTTGTTATTTTTACAAATTTATGTAATTGGAGAAACACTTTTTACCGATGTTTTTGCATTATTTATCCAATAATCAGTGTAAGATGACAGTACTAGACGCTGAATATAATAAGAAATAATAATATGTAGATATATTTTTTAAATTGCAGTTATAGTAAAAAAATGTGTTACGACTTTATGCGTAAGAGGCATCGATTTGATGTCGTCGTGTGCATAAAGTAGTTGTTTGTGTTCCGTGACCGATTTATTAATAGTGTAAAGTAAAACTGTTGTTATAACGTGTTGTATATTTTCAGTTCGGGTATTGAGAACAACCCGACCGTGTTTTACCGGCTGATGCCCGGCTCCACGGCCCAGACTAACAAATTCCATACATTCTATTTACAACAAAGGGCCGACAACGGATTTACTTGGGCCGATATAAAAGTTAATCATCCACTCGACTATGAGAGTATTAAGGAATATAATCTTACGATCCGAGTTGAGGTGAGCTATTACAGTTTATATTTACGTTATATGGTATTAAAAACCTAACCCTTGTGTATATAATGAAACATAACGACTTCATGTAATTGGGTTATGGTCTATTGTCTTGTCTTGAATTTTCCATTTCGCTGGTCTTAAGGGTGGACTAGACGCTTGCAAACTAGCGTTAACAGCAGTAACTGATTTACGAACATGTTGGCGTACAGTTTACATACATATAACCGCAACACAAACCAAACACTACTTGCCACGGTATGCGCGCACTTGCGGACGACGAGCAATGGGTAGCTCGCCCTTGAGCCGCTCGATAACCGATAGGACTGAGCCCAAGTCGTCAGCAGCGAGTTGTGATCGACGTACTCCTCAAAGAGATGTTAGCAAAAGGGGCCCAACAGGGTCGAGGTTCGCTAGGGCCGCGGCCATTTTCTGTTAAGTAAACCCGTAGTCTTCGAACGCAAAGAGTAACTGAAAGGTACAGATGTGGTTGTTGCTCAACTTAGATAAGGAAAAGTCATTACGATCGTTAATCAGTCACTGCGGTTGGGAAAACGCGCTCACCAACCAAGGGCGTTGAAAGTCATGGTTTATAACTGCTGTCTACTCGAATTGAAACTAGCAAGGTCACCTCTGTTGGGACGTTGGTTGGCAACCGTCTGGTCCAACCTTTAAGGTCATTGTATCGGTAATCTATAGGTTCCACACTTATTTGGTACCTTTTAAATTAAACTGTTCACTTTGAATTGAACTAAAAAAATCATGTTGTGGAATTCTAAGTTGAAATAAACATTCTTCTAATTTAAGAGGTCCTTTTTCAATATAGTTTCTCAAAATCTGACTCATATAACACTACGATTAGTTTCAACATGCAATGTATTTCTATTCTGATTTCATCATAGGTGATTAACAATAAACAACGGCGATTTTTTTTAATTAACTTAATTTTAAGGCCTTAGAATTTAACATGTGTTTAAGAAAAGAATATCATAAATAAACATGATTATTTTTATACAATGGTTTGGTTTTACCAACAAATTAAAATTTATCAACCTGTGTTCTAAATTAATAATATTTGAACTTCTTATTTTTTATATTTGGATGTATAGCGGTTTCATACCTTTGCTTCTCCTTTAACCCGCAAATGATAAGCGCGGGACAAAACTAAATTAAATCTTAAATTAGGTCTTTGCTTATGAAATTTCCGTTTTTTAAACTTGGTTACTTTGAAGTGTTATAAAAACCAGTAGATATATAAAGTAACTAATTAAAGAAACCAATAAATACATAAATTTTGTTATAAAGTTTATATGAACTTCCCTCTCCTAGAGAGGAGGCTTGATAGCAGTGGTTACCGAGTAGTATCGGCCTCGACTTACGAGTTGTAGGTCGCTGGTTCAAACCCGGCCAGGTGCATTACTTTGTGTAATTTATTTCATCACCATTGCTCTCAAAAAGGTTAAGGAAAACATCGTGAGGACACCGGCATGTTCTAGAACCAAAAATTCGAAGACATGTGACATTCATCAACCCGCACTGGGCCCGCGGGGTTGATTACGGCCCATTCCCTCTCTTAGAGAGGAGGCCTGAGCCCCAGCAGTGGGAACATTATAAGGCTGATGCTATGCTATGCTTATTTGAACTTATGATTCCAAGTCAAACTAAACAAGAAACATTTCAAATTAACCCGTTTTAAAAAACGTCAATTTTATAGTTATAGTCCTATGTCTTGTTCATTTGTGTTGTCTAAGTAAAACAATTGCGAATTGAAGTTTTGAACAGAATTCTTTTGATGCTACGCCGCCAAATATTGTAGTTGAGACAGAAAATCAAAACAAAAATTTATGACTACTTTTGAAAATTTTCTTCAGTGCAAAATGAATAAAAATGCGTTGTCATATTCGCAGAAAGTATTTCTTCGTAAGTTTATTGAAAAACATCGTTTCCAAGTGTATGGAAATTTGTCACTGCGCACTCGGCTCTATGAGAATCTCGCAAAAAAAAGAATATACAGCTCATTCGTTTGTGCTGTTCTAAGGTTGTTAATTTGCCATTTAAAATACATTGTTTCCACGCTAGAACTCATGTTCCAAAACAACACGAATTTTAAATAGAATATAGTAATAGTTTATGTATAAAACTTAATAATTAAACAACATGCCCTAAATGTAACGTTCATTTGAACTTAGAATTCAATTCCAATTCGAAATTATCACAGCTAAACAGACATAATAAGTTACATAATAATATTCGAAATGATGTATGTTTTGTACATGCGTTCGATCCTATCTGCGGTTTATTTGGTTGCAACTTGATTGTGGTCGGAAGAAATATTGGGATTTCGAAAACATAAAATTCAATTTATTCGTTAACGTCATCGATACAATAAGTACTACGCACTAACGTATACTTAATTGAAAATGATTCTGTGAAATTTCAGTTTAATCACAACTTCACTGCTTCATTTATGTAAGTAGGTACTTAGTAGTCGAGCTGTATCCCTAGAGTTCTTTTGAAGGTCTAGTGAATCGTTAATTGACTTTCTAGTTTTTATTAATAGTGTTTTGAAGTACTTCGGAGTACTGCTTTTTCTTAGTCTTGAATAATTAGGTTACTTACAGTTTTTAATAATCTGAGCTAGCCATAAACTTTTGTCTGAAATTCGTCCTTTCTCACAGTAATTATTATTGTATTACTTTAGTTTTGCTTTAGATCATATATGTCCATTAGTAAAACACCTTCCAATAAGTATAAAAATAAAGGAAAGGTTAACAAATTATATTATTATTAAAATCGTATGGCCTCGTCGTTCAATAAAACCAATTCTACCGGTTCTGCTGTTCCTTCTTTCCTGACCTTTCCTTCTGCAGGAAATCTTCTACAACATTTACAACTCTTCCTCTTTATCCAGAACAATGGCGCCCAACAACTGGCTTCAGAAGCGACAGTCTACATCATGCTTGAAGACGTGAACGATGAGATCCCCCTCTTCACCGAGCGGGAACAGGAGACGGTGCTGGAGGGAGAGCCCATCGGGACCAAGGTGACGCAGGTCAACGCAATCGACAAGGATGGAACTTTTCCGAATAATCAGGTGAGATTGCTAAATAATTTGGTTTTAAAACATTGAAAAAGTGAGATCCTTTACTCACGAAAATTTATTAAATTATCATGGTTACAGTACAGTCGTTCTAACTTGGCGAGTCCGAAGTTAAGCTCTGCAAAATTAAAAGCTTGTGCACTCGTCAAAAAATAAATGGTTTTAATAAAAATACCATTAAACTGTCTGGCATTTATTTTCTTAAATAAAACCGCTACAGTTTGCGGAGCCCAACTTCAGACTCGCCAAGTTAGAACGGACGTACTGTATTCATAGCGTGTTTGTGATTTATAAATAAATAATAAATAAAATAAATATATTATATGGGCTCATCTCTTATGACATGGACAGTCTCGCTCCACCAACCGAGAAGTTACTTGTTAAAGACGCCTATTTGTTATGTGTGTAATGAAGTTCAGGTTTCCTTTCTTACGAGGTTTTCCGTTAGGGTAGCTAAGCTAAATTAGGTTAAGCTAGGCTAAGCTAAGCACATGGCTTGATGAAGTAAATTGACCGGATGCGATGACGATTTTGCATCCTAAACAGCTTAGTCTCGACGCACGAAATATCTCATTTGACCATATATCAAATGAGCTTCCGAAAATTCTAAATTCTATAAATAGCTCAACCTTGGGTCTGGTAAAAGGTGGCTAAAGGTCATGTCCAATTACCTAATGGCATATTAACAAGGGTTGGCGTTGAACCATTATCATTTTCGAATTTGCGACATGCGTGAAGATCATTTTCAAGGTTCCTTCCGCACCTTAATCCTGTGACGTTTAATATTTATGTTAGCCTCATTATTATTCCTCCGGGATCTCAAGACGGAATGGTAGCAGCGACTATCGCAACCCAGCGAGGGGACTTATCGCCGCGATAGAGACGTGCCCAGGTCACAATTGCAGCGATAAGTTCTTTTGAGGAGCAGTAAGAGAGGCGCCATGGCGTCTTTCACGACACGGTTGTTCCGTTAGATTCATGTTTCTGATTCCGCTTGAAGAAACCGGGTGTTATCATTGTATAATATAATATATATTCAACAACTATGGCACAACGCCCTCTAGTCCCAAGCTAAGCAGAGCTTGTGTAATGAGTACTAGACAACTGATAAACATAACATATATTTCCAAATACATACATATTATAGATAAATTACACCCAGACCCAGAAGAAATGATAGTGCTCATCACAGTCATCACACAAATATTTGTTCTGAGTGGGAATCGAACCTCTGGCATAGCAGTCAGGGCCACTAACCACTAGACCATCTGGCTAGTCAAATGTACAGATACGTAAATGTACGTCATTGTACGAATTATTCGAAGGGCACGTCGGAGCTTACTGCCAAAGTCTGCCCTGCTTGACCGGAGAACAAACATGTTCTCGTGGAGGCGATCTCTCGAATCTGGTCCTAGTACATGCTATGGTACGGAATTGCACCGGATTCGTGCGAAAGCGACGCTCGGGTGTCACCACTGTGTGCACCGCCCCGAGGACACGGTAGAATACGCAGCAGAGGTGTGCCCAGCGGTGGCGAAGCACCGCCGTTTCCTCGTGGAGGCGATCGGCGGCGGCGATCTCTCGCGCCGTGCTTTGGTACAGGCCATAGTCCGAAGCGAGGAGTGGCAGGCGATCGTCTCCTCTTCTGCGATGCAGTAATGCTAGCAAAGGAGGATGGCGACCGCGTGAGGCAACGGCGTTCACGCCCCAGCCGCCGCCGGGATTCCAATCCCGATTTCCGGCCACCGTAGGCGTGATCTTGCAGACGGCGAGCAATGGGTAGCTCGCTGTCCGACCGTCCGGTAACTGTCCGGACAGAGCCCAAGTCATCGACGGCGCGTACTGTTCCAGGCGCGCCTCAAGTAATTGTGAGCAAACCGGGTTCAGCAGGGTCGAAGCCTACTGGGGCCAAGGGCCTGTTTCTGAAAGAAAGGCTCGGCCCGGGTATGCAAGGCAACGAGGTCGATTTCTTAGTCAGTAAAAGTGTGACACTATCTCATGCTCCACCGGGCAGAGGGCGGAAGATGTCATAAGATGATTTACCCCACCAAAAAAAAAAGTTACAGCAGCCCTGGAACGCAAAAAGCTAGTGAAACAACAAACAAGTGTAGTTTTAGTCGGGGCGGTGCAATCTATTTTTATTTTATTGGTATCTATCTAATATCTACATATTTATTTGCTGTAATTCATACAAAAAAATACCTACACTCTTTACTACTTGCAAGTTATTTACAGCATATTTATTATTTAGTCAATAAAGGTTTCAAACTTTTCTATGGAAGTTGTCCGGCCTTTATATGAAATATTAAAGCAGCGTGGCGGCAGCGCTGCAGCTGCGCTGTCGCCGCGCGGCACTTTTCGTCTAATTTGAAGGCATAGACATGCAAATTGTCATTTTGATTTTTCTGCAATGTACACAATGAAATTGTTGGACAATAAAGATGCCAAAATGCAGGTGGTGTCCAAAAGTGTGTATGTGTATTTTCGCCTTAGCGACCATTTTTTGGTTTTAAAAACTTACCACTCTGTATCGTAGGTGCGAGCACAAACATGTAAATTCCGATACAATAAGACTCCCAGACCCAACTTTTACCTATCTTTTTTCAGTTACCATCGTGTACCTATGTGGGCCCGTTTTCAAACGTTATTGGCCGTTAACCCATTAACTCAATTAATATATTCGTAGTAATAAACGTGAAGCCCCTTCTAAGTCCGCATGATGTAATGTGTCCCTGCGGAACCCTACACTACGCGTGGCCCGACACCCACTTGGCTGGCTTTTAATACCAACGATAATTAGACTATCTTTTCAAATGTCATGAAAATTAGAAAAACTACATGAATCGGATAATATTTTTGTTGACTATAAAATATCATCTGTGCTCTGTTTGGTTATTTTTACGTTAACGCGAGCGACAACTTTATGAAGTTCGGTCTCGGTGCTCCTATTGGCCCACTCCATGATCTTGACCAATCAAAGAGCCAAACGCGGTAAACGTTTCGATCGCGTCAATGTAAGACCAACTTACACTAGGCACTCTGATTGGTTAAGAGCTTTGGAGCCGGCCAATCGGAGCGCCGAACGTCATAAACGTGTCGATCGTGTAAACATATAACAAACTCGCACTAGGTACTCAGGATCACATGTCGGATAATTTTAGGGAAGCAAGTACAGTAGGCGGCTCGAGTATGTCAAAATCTTTGTAATTGTTGGTGATGGGAGCTTCCCAAAATCCACAAAATCTTGAGTCAAGTTATTTGCCGTCTTTTTTAGGTACTTAAACGGCATGTAACAATAATAGTAGGTAGGTATGTAGTAGTCTCCAAGGGCTAGCACTTCAAAAAAAGGTAGAAAGGGGAATACTGCGGTTATATCTTTTCCAAGGTTAAAATTAACTAAAACCATTTGGGTGTTTGTATATTATTCATTAAATTCCTTTTTATTGCCCCATTAACCTCACACTTAAGGTTAGTCTTTACACAAAGGTACGCTTTGGTTCTTTTTAAATTGGGTGCTTAAAAAATAATTTTCTGAAAACGTCTTTTTTGAGATGTTAGGTGCTTGAACTCAGAATTACCAAACAGGTGTATAAAATTCGTAAAACTGCTTGGAGGAAACGTGGTGTTTGACGACAGTAACTTTCGTTTTAAAGATGTTTTTATCCTATACTGTTATTTTTACTTACCTACAGACCGTTATGCTTATGGATTGTCAAAGCGATGCCTTGCATGTACTTAATATTTCTTTTTAGATGGGATGTCATCAAATTTCTTCCCCTTCTAGAGATACCCATTGCTCGTCGTTCGCAAGCCCGCGCCTACGGTGTCAAGACAATTTCTTGACATCGTAGGCGCGGAGTGTCTATTGCGGGGGCGGGTAGAGCGTGAGGGTGTCGGCTCCCTTACGGTTGTCTTAGCTGCCAGTGGTTTATTTTAATATCTATATTTAGAATGTCTTTTTTCCCCTCTTTATTTTATTAACATTGTTCTCACATAATAGAAGCGACAAGAAACATGTAACCGAGATATTTGTTAAACATAAAATGATTGAAAATAGTGTCCATGGAGTTTCTTGAACAATCTTCTCCATAGAGATCTACGCTTTGGAATGTGCAATTAGCATTATTTTTTTTCTGACAGACTGACTCCTTGACCTTTCAAAAGTGCCTGTAAATGGTTTATTCGCAGAGGAGGTGGCCGCCTATTCTCTCTCGCTCCAGTTCCTCCTAAAAAAAAACTTCTGAGTAAAATAGGTTTTAGATCGTTCCTTCTGTTTCTAAGATGTCTGTTAGATACAAACCGATTTGTGCCCAACCAAGTTTTAGGAACACGTGTGTCGTATGTAGCCTATACTACACTTACATTTTGGTGTATTTCACGTGGGTTTCAGTAACGATAGATCTTCCTTAACCCGTCTGTGAGGATCGTAAGAGCGTCTAAGGGATTACGTCTGGAATATTGGCTGCAGTGTATTCTGTCTGCTAATAACAATATTGACTGTGCTCATTCAATCCATCTGTCTACCTAGTTTGTGTATGCACCAACATCCATATTCAATACAAATGTACGTTTTAAATCTCTACAGACAAAACTCTGTCTACTTGTGGTGTTGTCTCATAATGGTCCCAGAGCTGGGACTCAGGCCTCCTCTCTAGGAGATAATGAGCTATAAAAACAGCCACGCGAGCCAAGTGCGGGTTCGTGAACGTTCCATGTCTTCGATTTTTTTATTCTAGGTTATGCTGGCTTCTTAACGATTTTTTCCTTCACTGTTTTATGAACAGTTGTTATTTGATGCCAGCGGCGTAGCTAGTCCCACAGGGGCCCCGTATAAAAAAAATGATGATTTTTTACAAATGCTTGCTTACCCTACGAAACGGTTGAGAAAAACATGTTGCGAATTTTTGCCTAATTCGGGGCCCCTGTAGCGCGGCGGCCCTGTATAATTGATTCGGCAGATACGGCGGTAGCTACGCCCCTGTTTGATGCATTAAATTACACAAAGTAAAGCACCTGAGTCCTGAACCTACGACGCGACGTACAAATCGTAAGTCGCCACTGGGCTAATGCTCGCCACCTGATGTACATTATCAGTAACTACTGACTAAAATCTCAGCCACGTAACTACAGTTTCTAATTTCGTAAAGGTCAGC
Organism: Leucania comma; assembly: GCA_958295575.1. Taxonomy (NCBI): domain Eukaryota; kingdom Metazoa; phylum Arthropoda; class Insecta; order Lepidoptera; family Noctuidae; genus Leucania; species Leucania comma. Next base: position 15,728,111 of record OY282468.1, read on the forward strand.
ATTATCTTTGTAAATCTCTCAAAATCCTAATATCTACTATTAGAGAGCACGACCAACATACGAAACGATTTATTAGCCGCCTTAATCCACGTGGTAAGCTAGAGCTCTGGTCGGTTCGACCACCACATACCAAGAATCTGTCCTAATGACCCATAATTTCACTAGTTTTATTACTCAGTTGAGCAATGCGTCTGAAATGTTATAGGTACACACTTTTTTTACGTCATTATTAAATTAAGACTATCACTCAGTCGATATTTCACAAAACTTGTTCCAGGAAATACGTGCCATTTTTAAACTAGTCTTTGAAAAAATAAATCGATTCAGAATCATTTAATAGAGCTCCTGAATCGAATTCTTTTTTTCTGCTAGGTTTCTCTAAATATTTATTTTTTACATTTTTAATTTATGGATTCCATTGCCCTTTAATAAATCTTGAGTTTGGAACAAGGGCAAAGGAGCGTAGCATAATAGGTGTTAAGCGAATAGGTCGCGTTAGAAACACAACGCTGCGCTTCATAACCCAGATAGCAGATGTCGGTGAAAAAACAGCCAGACTGAAGTGGGAGTGGGTTGGCCACGTCGCACGAATGCACCCGGACAGATGGGCGAAGATTGTCACTCACTGGACGCCTGAGGGAGGACGACTGCCGCGAAGGTGGTGTGACGATCTGATCATGTTCGCGGGGCAAACTTTGCCAGAAATCGCCCTAGACAGAGAAGTTTGGAAGGAGAAAGGGAAGGCTTTTGCCCAGCAGTGGGACACATAACAGGCTAAAAAATGATGGGTTTCCAAAATATCTGGGGAAAGATGTGTGTATGGAAATGTATTTCAAGTTGGTCGCTCTAAATTCACAGAATTCACATTCACAGTAGTTTTATATGGAGTAACGTTTTTACTTGAAACTGTCAAGTTACTGAATTTTAAGTCGAAATTCGGCGTCATTGCACACTTCTCTATTGCTGTAACGTTTAAGTAACATCTGCGTCTGTGCCTCTCTCTTGAAGGCTGAAATACTCGTATATTCTTACAACTAATCTATGTAGGTTTAAGACACGAGGCATCGTCTTCATCTAAATAATCAAATATCTACCAATCTCTCACGTTTAAATATTAATGAGAAATAAGATTAAGTACATGATGAAGCTACTTGTATTCGTTTTAAGCTTTTAGCTGACTAAATTCTACAGCTTTGACTTAAGGGGAATCGCATCCCATGTTTTGTCATGACTAGAGTGAATTCTATTTGCTTGTTTAATCGGTTTGGAAGTGCTTCTCCTTTAGCGTTTCAACTTTAGTTTAACCAGAAGCAACTAATTTATTATTTAAAGGCTAGTTTAGCATTCATAGAGAATACCCGGACTTAAACCAACACGAACCTTTCAGGTGTAGATAATTCTTATAGTACAGTGGCTATAGAACGCAAGGGCAAATGAAGGAACTTGGATGGGTTTTAGTCAGTTAAAGTCTGTCATCTCGCCCCACTCTAGAGCGGGAGAAGTAGTTTGATGATTTCCATCTCAAAAAAAGGTGTACTTACAACTTATGAACATTTTTTTTTTTTTGTTTGATGAATACATTTTTATTCCTCAAGTTGCAAAGAAAGATTTTATTTTTATTTAATAATTTAACTTTAAAGACCCTTAATTAGCTTACCGCAGATTGAGCGTTAATGTAATGTCGTAATCAAAATAGATATGTTATAAAAAGGAGTTGTCAATATTCCACACGTCTCTAATACGAACACGAAAAGCAAATTTTCGACACATTTAATGAAAACCGCTCGCTATAGAATACACGAAAGGGCTATTTATGTGCTTATTATACGTACTTACTGATGCGTGACTTGTTGTTATGTATCATAAAATCCGTGTTGACCTTTCGTCCTAACAGTGCCGATAAGGCCGGGTCGGTACTTGTAACTTTAATGTCGAATGTACTATGTAAACTAACGCGGGTTTGATATCAGCATTCAAGCTCCATGATACTTACTTTCATACGTTTTATATTTTATAGTCCTTTGTGTTTCGTCTCCTACATAAATCCTTTAAATCCTGTCACGTTATACAATTATGTGATAGTAAAACGTCTTATTGTTGGCGGCCGCTCTCTGCTATAAACCGTCCGAACCTGGAGCTCTACAATGACGTCTGAAAATCATCATAATTTCGGTGTGAGAGAGAGACACCGTATAGCACTATCTCTTTCTCACATCTGGTTCATGATGAACTTAAAAGCGGCCAACCCGAGGTATATTTTCTTATAACTGCTCTTACGTGATTGTGATTTTATTACACATCGTTCTTCAGATATTTTAGATACACAGATATTTTGTGGATATTATCTGGGCTTCTATAGAAATCAAAACATAAATGTATATAAAACTAATCCAGTAAAGACCTCTGATGAAATCTGCTATTTTACCTACATTTTGGCCCTTCATAATCTCTCTCTTAAATTAAAAATATAAAAAAATACTTCTATATAAGACTTTCACATTTAATTGAGATTCTAAATGATGAAAAATTTTTTCAAAAAGTTTTATGGGTTTTAAAAAACTCGTATTTCCTGGAACAAGTTTTTTGAAATATTTCGAGTAAATCACGAAATTACCGAATGTCAACAGAGTTTTCAGGCGTTATCTCTCTTTTTTCGCATTGCCACTCCATAAAACATCGCGTTGGATTGTTTTAGATGTACTCGTAGCAACAAGCTGTTAAACCACGCTGTACGTTGACAATCATAGGCGGGTGGAGAAAGATCTCCTTATGATGTCATGGTAAAATCTCTGAATGCTGGTTAATGTCACTTATGAGAATAAATTTGACGTTTTTTATTCATCGTTATATACGTGCTCTATCGTACAGTCGTTGCGTAAAGTATTTCTGAATATTTAAACCTACAATTTTAATTAATCCCCCATAACATGCACAGACACGCGGCCGCTCAGCACGTTATATATAGTTTTGTACAAATATGCAATGCAACTGCTACAATTTACTGTGCCTATAATTTTCGGGAGCGCCTGGGAATAAAAATGCAATTTTCACCCGTTGTGATTGCGCTTTGGATTGGTGCGCAATCGTGAATAATTAAATACATAGCTTTCGTTTAGTATATGTGTGTACTTTGTAACTCCGCTGCATTGCGCTGTCATATGAAAATATGTGCATTGTGTTCGCGTAGCCATTGAGTTACGAAACTACGAAGCCAAAATGAAATTGGATAATTATTTTTATTGTTTAGAATAGAATAAACTTTATCGTACACCAATATAGTAACAATTCACAGAAACTAATGAAAACTTCATTATACATCGTTAAATTTTGATCGTCTTAATCCCGTGGAAAGTCGATCCGGTACATGAAACACTATCGATTTATAAAGATAAAATTAAAAAATAAAGTACTTTTTTTTATAAAACTCGAATTAATATACGCATGTACGAAATTAATTTCTTTAAGTAAACGAGTCAATGACCTTGTAGGGAGTTGTCGGTCGTTGCGTACTAACTACCTACAGTTCATTGACCTCGATCAGCTGACGTTTATTTAAAGAAATTTAATTTCGTACATGCGTAAATTAATACGAGTTTAAAAAAAAGTACTTTATTTTTCATTTTTATCGAATCAAATCGATAGTGTTTCATGTACCGAATCGACCCTTCACGGGATTAAAACGACCAAAATTTAACGGTGTATACGTCAAAAAGTTTCTTTACTTATTTTATGATGCCTTTGTTCATCGTAAAGTAACATAGCGAAAAAACACTTGTTTTTCTGTTGTACCTACAGTTTATTAAAATGTTTAAAGTATTATTACGGACTATGTATATAGTATATATGGATAGTAGTATGGACTTGTATCATTGTGATTTTACAACTTGGTTAGGCTGTCGGCTGCAACACCTACATACCTGCTTTTGTTATTTTCAAGTGTAACCTACAAAACAAAAAAGATTCTATTTATTTTAACAGTAAAATTTTGTGAATAAATAAATTAATCCAAATAAAATTCCCGGTCACGAAGTAGGTACTTCTATAATTATTTTCAACGAGAATCTGGCATTAAATTTGGATGCTTATTATTAAATGTAATTTTAAATACCGCGGCAAACATTCACCAATTTCGTGAATTTATCCATTTATTTCAGCGGAAGTGTTTGTAATTGCAAGAACACGAAAATTGCTTGTTATTGTCATAATTTTCACTCTATTGTAAATAGTAATTACTTTCTTAATGGGTGTTAACGGTTAACCTGTTTGTTCGTCTATAAATCAGGGTGTTTTTACGAGCCCCTCTTAAATCTTTAATTACTTAGTAATTCTTGTTCTTTCTGAAGTAAAGTTTTGAGGCAGACCTTTAAGTAGTTGTCAAAAAGAAGTCAGAACCATGTGTGGGCGTAATAGACTCGAGGCGGGGTGTATTTCAGCTGTCCGGTATTCTTGCGGGATATTCTGTCCGTCGAGTTTTCAAAGTTGAACTTTATGAGTAGGTAGTACCCCACGCCCGTCACTGCTGTCATAACTACCCACCTAAAATATTCACTATCCCCGATATCAGTTTTATTTTAGATTAGCTTTTGCCCGCGATTTCGTCCGTGTAGAAGTCGAAAATGGTTCTAATAGAATTTTTAATCGTCTTTTTTTTTACGTTATTAATTTTGTAATCTTCTAGCTTCTTCTTTCTTATATTATTAACAAATAAATATATAATAAAAATGAAACACTCAAATGAAAGTTATACGTTCGACTGAATCAAATTGGCTAAGTTTGGTCTCGAAAGATTCGTGAAAATCTCTTCTCAGTCGTACTCGTACACTCTTGGCGGACTGGTCGTGGTCATGAATCGTCTGGTAGGTTGATTGCGGCTTTTGCGAGACTTCTCCATCTCTCTCTATTAATTTTACTTCGTATACATTCAATGAGGGAACCCTTTGAAGATGATTTAATGAGGTCTGTTCATCTGGTAGGAGATCGGCCGCAAGGGTCTTCTACTCTTCCCTGTACTTCTATTCTTCACTAAACGTTCCAAAGAGCTGTCATTGAGTATGATACGTCCGTATTTAAAAAATTCGCTGGAGCACAATCGTCTATTTATCTTCCAGTCCATTTTATCTTCAGTAGACGCCTCTAGCACCACATCTCAAGAGCGTCAATCTTTTTTCAAGTTCCAGGTCTTTACGTTCAGCGGTTTAGGATGTGGTTTGATCCGTCAATCATTCAGGACAAAGCATTTTATAAGTATAGATATTGATTGTAGTCTTTCTTTGGTTGCAAAGTTGTTCGAAAGAGTTCCTGTGGAGCTCAAATGGCAACTCAAGAAACACCAAAACTCACAAAACAAGTTTTAGTTTGTAAAAGTCTTAGTTATTTGATGATATCCCACCCCCAAAAAAAAGTCTTTCATGGGCATTATTTAAGTTTGGCTTTGCTTGAATAGAAAGTTAATCTTATTGGCACATATAAAGGTACTTAAGTTTTGCGAATGATTGAAATTTTATTGGAGCACCGTTCAAAGTTTAGGGTTCTACGTACCTGTACCATGTTTTTTTATTGAAGAAATACTTAATCTTGAGAAAGTACCACTGGCTAGAAGTAGTTAAGGTATTTTTTGCCCTCTATAAAGGACGTTAGAAACTTGCTGAGTATTCTGTTATTCGATTCAGTAATTTGCTGGGGCTGTTATTCCTAAGTTTGAGGTGCAGTTCCAGACGGTTCGACTTCCAACTGTATAACACCTGTCTGGAGGCTAGTACGGCAAGATTTACTTAAGCTACGTTACTAGGTTAGGTTCAGACTCGAGAATATCTTATTCATTGGTACCATGAACTTCTATAGAGGAATATTTAAGAGCTTTTGAATATTAAATGTTTCAACTTCCTTCAGTAACTTTATGCGGTCTTTAATAAGCAAGAATTATTACCTTACAGAAGCGCTCAAGCAAGTAGGTAAGCACGAGTATAACTGCAAATATATCCACGAAACTGAATCCCAGTGTGGAGACCAGTGAAGTATTTGATGTAAAAAAGATGTGCTTGTGTATTTTTCCTGAACAACAAAACCTTACATTCAAATCCTCATCATCATCATCAGCCTATGAATGTTCCCACTGCTGGGACGCAGGCCTCCTCTCTAGGAGAGGGAATGGGCAATAATCCACCACGCGGGCCCAGTGCGGGTTGGTCATGTCGGTTTCCTCAAGATGTTTTCCTTCACCGTTTTGAGAGCAGTGGTGATGGAATAAATTACACAAAGTAATGCGCCTGGCTGGGTTTGAACCGACCTACAACTCGTAAGTCGGAGCCGTTACCCCTCGGCCACCACTGCTCCTAGATTCAAATACTCAAAGCATTTATTTCAAATAAACCATTTACGGGCACTTTTGAAAAGTTAAGGTGTCGGTCTGTCAGAAAATTCATTCTAAAGCGTAAATCTTCTTTGACAGGCCTGTTGGTCTAGTGATTAATGGCACTGACTGCTATGCCGGAAGTCGTGTGTTTGATTCCCACACAGAACAAATGTTTGTGTGATGAGCACCATCATTTGTTCGGTGTCTGGGTGTAATTTATCTATAATATGTATGTATTTAGAAATATATAAGTATGTTTATCAGTTGTCTAGTACTCATAACACAAGCTCTGCTTAGCTTGGGACTAGACGGCGTTGTGTGATAGTTGTGGAATATATATTTAAAAAAAATCTATGGAGAAAAATGTGCAAGAAACTTATTAAACATAACTAGCGACCCGCCCCAGCTTCGCACGGGTGCAATGGTGATATTAAATATATTACACAGAAAATAGGAATTCCATTTTTAGCTATATACTCGTATAGTCGTTTGCAGCTCTAAAAGTTCTGTAGTACGATTAGTAGAATAGGACAAAACATGAATTCTACGAAATTCTTGACGCAAATGAAATATTCAGATACCAGCTTTACATTAAATTTCACTTATTAGAAACACACATTTAGCTTGAAGTACGAGATTCAAAGTAATAACCTGTTTCGTTATAGTTTCGAGCTGCTTGCATGTATTACTGCCGTCATTAGGGTACCTAAAGTCTGCGTTTAACATGTACTTTACTACACTAGTGCAATGTAGGGAAGGTGGTAATGGCTTGTTCAGCAGTTAGTTCTCTGCACACTGAAACCTATCTATTATTTAAACTGATGCGTTTAGCGAAGTGCTTCTCGGTTAGTAAGATATCTTTATTGATACATTCCGTGTACTATCGTCGGTTTTGAACACCGTCAAATATCTAGTATGTTATTTAATACATGTATGTACCTAAGTTAAGTATGCATTTACGTATTATACGTACCTATTATGAAACAAAGGGTCTACCGCGTCGTCTGTCTGCATGACCGCGATTAACTGAAAAACTACTGGACGAATTTTCCTGCAATTTTTATCAATAGACAGAGTGATTCATATATGCATATTGTTGTAGAGAAAAGAAAAAAAGGTACACGTGTGAAGCTATGAATCCGCCCCAGCTTTACACGGGTATTTTGCCAGTTTAATTAGAACGATCTAAACATGGCTGTCTTGAGCTGTCGCAGTTTTCCAAACATTTTTTTTTTCAATTCTAATCATAATGAAATCAAACACGCGTTTTCGCTTATTATTTTTTCGTTTGACATCATTTTCACCTGTTATCCGCGAATAAAATTTAGAGAATCTAATTGGACGCGTGTCAAATATAACGGTGGCAGGCTTCGCTACAGCGAAATCTGTATGATGAGCGAGTGACAGTCTTGATACCGTCTATGGTATTCGGTAAATCCGGAAATCTGTCTCACAGATATTTTTTTACAATCATTTTTGGCTTAACCCTTTGACGTAAATAAGTGTAAATGACAGCGAGCTCAGTAGAATCCCTCGAGGGGCAGTTATATTACGTTCGCGGATATTGAAATGCCACATTACACAAAGTAAACTGTAATTCCGTGAACGGGTTCCGTCATGACCTCGTGTGTAATATTACTACTTATACTATGAGTTTGTGACAAGCCAGCGCTACGTTTTATTACGGACGCATGTAGAAGGGATTTTCGAGTTTGCCTGTCCGTACGTGTTTTTATGAAGGGTTCGCTACTTCTGTTTGTGGTAGTAAACAAAGGAGCCGGATGTCTTAAGATATGCGGAACGTGTATCGGACTTTATGAATAAATCACTTGTTCTTTTTAGGTGTACTACTACATCGTTGATTCTCCGCGGAACGAAGGGAAGGACTTCTTCGAGATCAGCATGCAGACTGGCGAGATCTTCACGAAAGTGGTGTTCGACAGAGAGAAGCAGGGGGCCTACGCCCTGGAGGTGGAGGCACGTGACGGAGCACCCTCGGCGCGGCCCAACTCCGACAACCAACCCAACTCAGGTATGTTTATCATTATTAAATAATGACTCATTAATTAGAGCGTAGGTAATATCGTATCCCTATATTAAATTGAAGTTAATAAGAGCGGAATTGGGTACAATTAGGATCGCTACGAGAAGAAACCCAAATAAAATCAGTGGAATGGAGAGTGAAATCTGTAATAGGTACTGAGACTGGAGTAACGTGAAGGTATTATTTTATGTAGATATATAGCAACAAAAAAAGTCCGAAAAACAATTACTGTCACCAATGCTATAATTAAGCTCATTTAATACTAGTCGGGCCTAAATAAAGCTTCTTCCCTTTTAATAAATGAAATGGCCCCATTTACGTCAAAAGATCCCTGTTAAAACCACGATTTACAAGTGGCACGATGTTTTCAATCGTAGCCGGGGGTTGAGAGATGATCACTCGGGGGACTGCGACGATAGATATACTGGAAATGTTGCATTTAAATGAATTTGAAAATGGACGTCCGAAAAACGAACGGCTATTGGCTGTAGCAAATCGACATTTCGGCTTACATATGCTTTGTTTTGCAGCGGTTATGTTTGTCGAGTTTATATTCGCATTGGGACCAATTACTATTTTCAAAATTACAGATGCCCTAGTCATATATTCCAGCGTAGCTTCTAAACTCAGCTTTGTCAAAACTCTGGTAGACCAACATCAAAATGAAACTTATAGGAGTCTAAAAACACGCAAATAAGGCGTCTGGTTTTTCTCCGCATTTAACCAAAACGATTTTTATTTATTCTGACAAACCGAGGGGAAAAAGTTTAAGGATTATAATGAGACGAAGGAAGCTATCTCGATTTGTTTTAAGCGCAAAGAGAAAGAATTTTGTTTTTTTTTTTATGGTTCAGGAAAAAGGAAAATAATTTGTTGATTTGAAGTACCGGTCAACGGTCCCAAAGCGATATTATTTACAGAAGAAGAATAGTTTATACTCCTCAATAGATATTACGTTTATTTATCTAGGGGAAGGAACTATTGGGTGCTTTCCCGAAGTGTAAACACTCAAACATTTAATGAAAACAGATTTCATTTCAATATCTCATCTCTAAATATATGTCTTAACTTTATCTACATGACCTGTATAAGTGTGTACCTACATACATATGTAACGTACATATATTACTCATGTATAAATGTTGGATATGTCTAATTAACCGCAGTCGCAAAGTTGGAGTGGTCGATACTGTCCTTTAAGACATTGTATGTGAAGATTGTCTTTGGTTAGAACCCTGGAGGGTTACAAAGGCATGACTTACAAATGAAGCACAAATATTCCACCTTCTATGAACTTGAGACGAAAGGTTGACAGGATATTACAGTAGCACAAATTTATATACTGTTAAATTTTAGTCGTTTTAATCCCGCAGAGGGCCGATTTGGTACATGAAATACTATCGATTTGTAAAGAAAAAATGAAAAAATAAAGTACTTTTTTCAAAAACTCGAATAAATATAGATACGCATGTACGAAATTAATTTCTTTAAGTAAACGAGTCAATGACTTTGTAGGTAGTTGTCGGTCGTTGCGTACTAACTACCTACAGTGCATTAGCCTCGCTCAGCTGATTTTTACTTAAAGAAATTAATTTCGTACATGCGTAAATTAAATCGAGTTTAAAAAAAATTCTTTACTAATCGATAGTATTTCATATACCGAACCGACTCTCCGCGGGATGAAAACGACCAAAATTTAACGGTGTATTTGAACGCGGGTCAACGTCATAAAAATATAGGCTCTTTAAACTTTATTCGGGTATGGCAGATATTAATGGCGTTGACTTAACAACGCATATGCGATAAATGCGTAAGCGTTCATGGCTCGAAACATATCATGAATCTACCTGTCAGCCGACCATGTAGCATAAAGCATTATGTAGATTTAAAATGGATCCCCTGCCTATATCGAGGTGAGGGCCTTCGGAAGTTATTTTATTATCCTAAACGACTTAGAAAAGGCACATACTGAGAAAACATCGGCAGCTGAAGGAATCGTTCAATTCACGTGCGCAGATGTAGGGTCGTAGGGTGGCAGGCGATCCGGTCCTTGGGCTAATCACAGCCACGACCCGCATTTAAATGTCTTTTTCTCTCTTGTAAATATACGTAATGTGGAAACTTCGTAGACTGCCCGATGTGCGCGCTTGCTTCGTGTTGTGTCGTCGTGGAGGTCACACCCTTCTCGCTGCTGACACGTGGGTCTCATATTTCACATTGTTGCCCGGTCCCTGGTCCCTGTCGCCGGGATACGTGGCGATTGATTGTATAGACACGTGGCTCACGATAAATTGTCCATTTGAGTGTACTCTGTGTATTAGGTAAAGAGGTCGTCGTCGTGTTCCCGTAAAGCGTCATCGTAAATCAAGCAGTAGAATAATCAGGCGTCGCCCGGGGGCCATAATCCGTTTAAGCTACTCATCCCTATCGCCGTCTCGCGGAGACAATAGCTAGCTTTAGGATCTAGTATTACCTCTATATTCCGTAATAGAATTCATGCCATGCAATAAATGTTAAAGTAACCGGCGTTCAATCGCAGCGTTGTGTTGGTTCGCACGCTCTGAATACTAATTCCTGGTATTTATGTTCACTGAAATAGTGCGTGTTGTAACTGCTGAAATGTGAGATGGATTATATTATCATTAAAGATAAAACGTGAGGTCGATATTTAGGTAGGAGCTAGAATATTGTGTCTCCGGGCCACGTACCAATTTCAGCATATTGCAGCTGGTGGTGGTGAGACGTGGCGCGGTATCCACACGCGTGTCGAGCATACTAATCAGCGCGCGACCACGTGGTTCTAACGTAAAGATTTTCTTATCTCATTTTGTAACCAATTAATCATGAACAACTTGCAGCATTCACGTTTTGCAGATTTTATTTTCTCTTGTATGAATTCATATCAGTTTTATATCCTACGTAAATATTACAAAAATGTCGCTCTTTCATTTCCCTAAATCACTTTGATACCAGAATAACGATTGATGGGCTTGCGTGAAACTTTTGAATGTTTGAAACATAGTTCGAATTTTTTTATTTAGGTTTGTCTGGCGTCGACCAAAATATTTTTTTACGGTTTTGTACCTTTATATTTTATTCCTTGGAACGTTGAAGTACGTAAATAAATCCGTTAATAAAAAATACAATGGCACACTCAGCAAGTTTATGTGTTTTCATACATTTATTTTATTCAAAGCTCAATACATTTTTGTTGCTGCTTTGTCTGTCCACTTTATTTACAGTCAAAACGTTGTGTAATAACTTTTGTATTACAACATAGTAGGTACTTATGTTAGGCACGTACTTACAATCACTTTTGATGAATGTTACAGCATTCGGCTTGAAGCTTTACATTTATTTACTGGCACACTTAACACCTTCTGTTTTTTTACAGCCACAGTAACATTAAATTAGAATCTGCGTAGTACTTTCTGATTTGGAAACTAAAAATAAAACACAAAAAGCTTTGCATTTTATTTTTGCTGGAATTGAAAATCACAAATCCTTTGTATAAATAACAGGATGTAAGTATGTAAATCTAAATGGAGACGATTCTAATTTTGTTGAACGGCGCACTCGTGGTCAAAAGTCATGATCAATTTTGTCACGCATAATGGGCTTTGTCGTAGTCGAAAATGTCGATACGGTTGTAAACGTGTATTTCCATATTATCCTCCGTTGCGGGTAGTCAGAATAGCAATTTTCAGCGGGCCTTTCGGAGTGCATTTAGCTAACACGTATTCGGTGTTTGGCATGACGATAACGTACTAAATTGGAGTCACTTTGCCGTATATTAGCAAAAGTATGTAACATCTTAGGGGGAAGAAAATCTTGATTAAACTTACGAGTAATACACAGGCTTATACGCGTTTTAACAGCGATTTTGGTGCGTCTTAGCTGTAATCCTCTAGCTCCGTTAATGGCTTCAGTTGCTTAGATCTTAAGCATTGTAGTGAGTACGTAATATGCAGCTACTACATCAAACAAGAGCTGAGCATTAAACATATTACCGGCGCTACTATTGCATTAATATTGATTCTCGAGCTGTGACGCTCGAAAGCCTGAGTTAATCTAGAATTGTCTATTATTTACTGCATCTTTGATCTAGTGGCAGCGTGAGATTCTACGTTCGTTTGACAAATCAGAACTGCATATTGTGGATATTTTCAGTATTATTTAGGCCTGGGCTGGTTTTGGAATTGCGATCTGGTAAATAATGGTGGGAGCTTTTGTCTATTGTGACCTAATGCAGCTATGGATCACTAGTTACTCGTAAATAAGGCCTCGTGTTTCCCGAGAATAATAGGCGAAGTTTGACCTAACTGGAAAATATCTAGCTTTTATCAATAAATCAATTAGCTGAAGTCTGTGTTCATAGATACTGAAATATAACGTAAGTACGCGTCGAAATGTAATTAGGTCCTCGGTTTTAGCTCATGGTTAATTGATTGGTTGCGGCGTAAGCCTGGTATCAATCAACACCAGACACTTGATGTTATGATCCTAATCTCATTATTATGCAGTACATGATAATCATCGGATAATGTCATTTACATATTCCGAGATACACTCATAGTTGACATAATACGCAATGGTTATCTTTGATATGAGAATTTTTGTCTTCTATCAGGAATGCATCGGAAATGTAACGTCTCTTTTCATGTAACAGACGTGTCTTGCATTACTAGGATACCTTTTGTAGTAGAGCTACGAAGTTATAGTGCTTAGATTTACCTGTACATGCACAAGACTTGTTTACTTCTTTTAGTAATATTTTGTACTTCGATCTATCGAGTTGATTCTATAATCTCAGCAATATGCTTTAATAAATAATTACGATTTTTTTTTTAATATCTTCGTCAACAATTAAGTTGTAAAGTAGGAATTAAGTATAAGAAAGAGAAGTCCGATGTGGACTTTGACGTCACAGTTCATCACACCCATACGACCGCCATAGAAAACTGCGTTTTGACTAGAGAGACAGATATATTATATCTCGTTTGATTTTCTACCAATTTCGATATTGTTTTCTTTGTTAATATTCTATTTTTGTATATTTGTTGATAAACTGGTTAGATAATAATTCTTTTTTCAACACATTTTGCATGTTCCTTTATTTAATTGACATGAAATCACTTAAATGAACTATAAGTTCCCCGTTCACCGAGTAAGTTCTATTAGGACATTGTAAAAAGTAGATAACTTTCTTAAGAAACTCTTCCAGTACATTCAATTTTATTTTACTGAATATTATATGAAAATATTTTATGATTGGCCAATTCGATTCGACACATTTTTAAACCTTTACCTTATTCAGAAAAGCTGCTATGTTACGATCAATATAAAATTTTATTTTTTTAAACGAACAAACCAACCACCATCAAATTTTATTTTTTTACCCGGTCGGGTCTTGGGTCCGTGTTTTGCGGTGTTTTCATTCGATCCCTAGTTCCCTTGGTGACTGTTATCGTTTATTTATGCGACTATTTTAATTAGACTTCCTGATTGTTTGTTTACTGTTAGGTATATATGGTAATAAGAATTGGAATCTTAATTAGATAAAGCCGGTGTTTTTGTTGGGAAAGTGTTTTTCGTGGAATAGGTCGCTCGTTAGTTTGGGCGTAACATCACAGAGACATAAATTGCCTCCGTGGAGTTTAGTTAGTGGCGACAATGCGACTCCGGACTGAGATGTTCGAGTCAGTGCCGCCGCTGGGCGGAGCTTTGTTGCTATAAGTCGTCTATTTCAACTATTTCCAATTACTTGGGCTTAGAGAAGCTGTGCGATGTCGCCAAGTGACAAAGCAATATTCCGCTTGGCGGGTGGCGGGAACTTGGTGGCCTACATTTAACGTTGCGCCCTCGGGAATTCGTGATGAGGACGCGCCCGAGTGCACTGCCTGCCGAGGATCACTGTCAGCTTCTATTAAATATTGCCCTTTACTAAACAATCTGTGCCGACTGCCGACTGTTACGCTCTGATTGCATTCGAGTTGTAATTAGCTGGAAATATGCTGCAAACTGAATATTACGGGTCCAAAGTTGCGTTTCTTTTTTTTTTGTACATTGTTTGCACTACTATTATGGCTCTCTCACGACTCATTTATCAATTGCGTCGTTACAGGAAACGATGTACAATTTTATTTGAATCCATTATTATAAATTTTGATAATATTAATTGAATTTAAGGTGTGAAACGCCAAAGTTTGCAGCCTCGTTATATCATTGTATTTGTAATATCAGAACGTTTCTACAATTTTCCTTGTCGTTTACAGTTATAGCTATTCGCGAGACGAATTCGGGTAATTTGAAAGATTTCTACAGACGATGCGGCGACGCGGGCCGAAAAACGAAATTTTTGCTAAATCGTCAAGTCGACACGAGCGGGTTTATGGGCGCCATAAGTTCCAGGAATCACTCGCCTCGGCCCTCATAAAAATCACTTTACCCCATCTCGTTTGTGTATATTAAGCTCGTGGCTCGTCTGGTCCTTAACGTAACGCGTGTGGTGACGTTCATTATTTGTCTGATTGCATTCTAATGATTTTTTGATTGTGCACAAATATTCCATTTGAATTTGTAGGCTATAAAACGGAGATACGGAAAGCTATCGCCGGCCGGGCGTAAGTTTAATTAAAACAGAGCTTCGCCGAGCCGAGCGGCCGCGCGCTCGGAGCGGCAGAGTCGAGTGACCGCGCCGGTACTGCCTACTGAGACTGGCTCTAAGCGACTCTAATTAAAAACACTATAATAACAAATTCGAACATTTGCGTTTACGGTAAAACTGCCTTTCCTTGTTACGTTCTCAACTTTCATTGCTGACGTTCACAAGTAGCAAGATATCTAGCGCAGCGATATTGTGTCTTCGAGTGGAATAAATAATATCTTGAACGACTGCCAAACGAACCAACTTTAATAGTTGTTTCGAATTACTAAATCCAAATCCTTTAAAAGTTAAAAGGTTTAACTTTTCAGCAGTTATCGGGCACTTGTTTCTAGGAACTTGAGCGAACTGATCGCATCGTTTTATACAGATAGGTAAGTTTAAAACTGGACTAAGCAAAAGATTTACAAAAAGATGGTTCTACAACCATCTTTTGTAGAGCATTGGCAGACTTGAAAATTAAAGTATTAAAGTTGGGCTCTCTAGGCACCATTAGTTATTTTAATTGGTGTTTTAAATGCCTATCCAAAATGTGGCAGACAGGTGATAAATTAGGAATTTAGAAAGTCACTTTTGGAATATAAATCACCTTTTATTCAGTGGAATAAAAATACAGTGTAACTTGCTTGTAACTTGATTCAGCTGAGTGATTGAATTCAGATATTCGTTCGCTAAACTATCGCATTCGAACCGCTTGATGTTTCTTTGTTTGAGCCGCACTCGGCACTAAGTAACGTTCGCTGGTTATTGTCAGCCGGTCTGGGCTGGGGGCTGGAGCTGGGGGCTGGGGCACAGCGTATCAGTTTTGGGCGTGGCGCCATGAGTAATGGAACTTTGAGCTCGCATGAGGAGGGTCCACTTATGTCACGAGAAATGCTATGATTGATAATACTACCTTCAGTAAAAACACTGCTCTTTTGTAGCGTAACGATGCCATTCATATATTATATTTTATAGATAAATATTTGTACAGTAACGAGCCCCGCTCCAATCTCTGCATGACGTATTTGGCTGGGCTATAATAAATAGTAAATTCGAACTGTATTCGAATAACTCAGAATATTTTAAAGAAACGAGATATTGGTTTGTTAATGTGGGTGAAGGTAGTATGTGTGAAACCAATAAGCAGTACCGCGGTCCCGCCGGGTAAATTAGCTAATGTTGGAAGTTTTCAAGGCTTGGCTAATGAGAGAGGTTGTAAGGGGCCAATAGGCAGCAGTGAGCTCCGCTGAGCGGGCTGCGAGTGCGCGGGGGCTGCGGGGCTCGGCGGCTACGTAATGGCTTGTGAAGGAGGGTGTAAGATGCCGTTACACACAAGTTGCCGCCTGTAAATACGACTTTTGAACAAATGCAGCGTTTCGTCAAGTTGAAAGGCGAAAGTTATTGTTGTACCATTTGGGGCTAACTTTTCCGTGTTGAGTTCGTCGCGAAAATAAACTCTCTCGAAGTACTTTTATTGTTTCAAAATTGAGTTTGTCAAAACGACCGCGCAGCAAATTCTTGGAGTTTATTGCGTTGAATTCATTCATAATTTGAAGCTTAACTTAGATTTAATAGTTTTATGTTTAACTTTTTTCCTTAATACAACAAGTACGAAAAGTAAGTCTTGACAGAATAAATCACCTTGATTGCTGTTCGTAGGTAAGCTACCAGTTTAATCATATTGATCAATTCATCAGCGCAGAACGGAACGTACCTAAGTAACTGTTACCTACCCATAGCTACGGCCATAGATAAAATATAATGCTAATTCGGAAAAATAAGATAAATCGAAGCAGTTTGTGAACATACCTAAGCCGTAACGGTAGGTTTCCCTTCTAAACATATGTATTTATTATTCAAATTATACCATATACAAATATAATCCCCGTAGAATTACCGCGTGCGCAGTGCGCAGTTACCTACCGCCAAAATATGAATCCTCATTTTATTTAAAGGTGTTAGGTAAATAGCTCTGATGCTACCTACATTTTACCATGTGATAAAAATATATTTTTAATAATCTTTTACGACCAGCTTCAAGTACCATTTCCTTTTTTATTATAATATTTTAAATTATTCATATTGTCTGTCAGATACTGTCCGTTTAGAAAATATACGAGTACTTTTCTCTTCAGTATGGGTATGTATTTATAAATGAACGTCCAAACTTGTTCCTGAGGTGGTTTGCGAGTGAAATCGGGGAATGTTTAAATTCTTCAACATAAACGCAAAGCTGAAGTGGTTGAAGTTTCGCTAATTAATGAAGTACCACCGCAGCGATGTTACGGCGGCAGCGGTGGCAGCGGCGGCGGTGTGGATTCTAGTAACGAGGATGTTATTGTTCCACCGCGACCGTTGTCTTGGATGCGAAACATATAATCATAATTCATACAAACATTACATCCTTACAAAAGCCGAAGTGAAAAAGTCCAAATTGTCATTTAATAAGACAAGATTAATATGAAAGCGGGTCCGAGTTTTAAATTCATTCTTAAAGCGGCACACTACGCCAACGACAGACCCTTGCAAAGGACACCTCGTAGATTCATTATTAAAACCTGTGAATGAAATAAGAGCAGACCGGCTGCTGAATCAGTGTGGCCATTCAAGGAATCTCCGAAACCAGTAGAAATTAAATTTAAAAGGAATGTTTGTGCGCCCAAATTGTTCATTAATTTATCATGAGCGTATAATTTTACACCTCGCAATCTCTCGAAGATTTCAGTTAATTTTGTTGAAATTCGCAGTTTCCTCGCCACCGCAGCAGGTGTTAAAATATAGAACACAACTGGGGTGTCTTCAATTTCCCCGCTTCCACTAGCATTTTCAGCTCACGTGCAATTGTAATGTACTACGAAACTGATATGGCGTAAGTTAAAACGGCGCCCCAACAGATTCCGCGCTGTATATTGTAATAACAGATGGAACTAAAACGAAACCAAAACAACATGGAACATTTTTGATGCGATAAAATACTTTATTTAAGCGTTTTGTCTCGCATAGCAAACACTTTTATAAAGATATACTTTTGGCTAGTCAACGGGGTAAAAATACCAGAACACAAATTATACCTATTATTGTAATACCCAACGGAATAACTCTCAGAATGATAGAAAAACATACGTTGTTTATTGTCACACAAAACATTGAATGAGGGGAAAGAGTTATTGTGGTGCTTATGTGTTATGATTTAATATTGCTATTATGGGATACTGTGTTGCAATTTTAAATGCTGTTGTAATAAATCGTACACCGCTGCGACGACTCGTGGTGCAAATGAAAAACCATAATATATACTAACATACGAATGTCGTACATTATTATACTTAAATGCTGTATAACTTACATACAAACGTAGTAAATACTGCGTACTTTAAATACATATATTTTTTTGAGAAAGATCGTATATTCGAATTTAATTTCAAAGGTAGTTATAATATTTTAAGTACGAAAACTATTCTCTTTGTATTAAACTTTGCAAAACTGTTACTGGCATACAAAATATTGTTAAATTAGAACTTAAATACAATAAGAACAATGTAGCTAGTACTATTTTAGCTCGCTAGGTATCAAATATAGACCTACCTACGTGAATATAAAACGATCGGCTTTTATTAGATTTTCCAATGCTCACTTGACTGAACAATGAAATCGGAATTGGCGGCCAGCTTGTCTGTTTGTGACATATGTTTGACTGGTGCAAAGGAAAAAATCTATGAAGGACTCGCATAACATTTTTCCGATTAATGTTTTTATCGAGAAAAAACTAACAAAATTCGGCGAAAAGTTCACTGTATCAACTGTACACAGATATAGCATATGTATAATGATGTATACTTGTCTATGTACTCGTACTAACGTTTTATTTTTATAGTGTGCTACATTTGACTAGTGTAGTGCACTTGGCTGGCTAGCGGAACTCTTCACTTCCAGCTCTTGACAGCCTTTTTAAAACACTTGGTCGAAAATGTTCGCCGTAAGCAGGTGTACCAATAAACGCTGTCTTCGCAAGCCTTTCAGCTCACGTTCCCGGCAAGTCGTAACACCAAGGCACTTGGCTTATATGAAATACCGTCTTTATGGTTACTTATTGCTACGAATATGATCGCCATACTGAACATTTATATGTTTTTTTCTTCGTTTTTCTGTTGCCAAGACGGGTTTTATCGTGTTGTAACCATAAAATACATTGTAACTGCGCATGTTATGTCGCATATAGTAAATATGTAACAGCAAAGGATTCGTGGTCATCTTGTTATTTTCGCTACTTTTTATAGTGATTTCAATTTCTGTTTGTAAAGAGGCTTTTTAGTAATTCGGTCAGGTTCTTTGATGTGTACATGGAGGTCGATTTTTAACGGAACGTTTCCCCTTTACTGGGATCACGTACACTCTTCTTGTCTGCTGTAGATAATATAAAGTCTAACGAAAGTGGATAGGTCGCTGTAATGTGGTTGTTAGGATCGAATGGATCCCCAATACGTTACGTTAATTGAAGCCTTTAAAACGTGCTTTCTGTTTAGAAAATAAGTGGAAGTTTGTTTTCGGAATACTTAATTAGTATTTAGTAGAATGTGTAGCGACTTAGGGCGTGACTCCCCGGCACGGCTGATATGATTCTAAGCCCCTCACAGACTCAAAGCGCTAGAACATGTAAAATATGAGCGGTTTGTGTATGAATTGCGCAACTAAATTGCTGAATTTTGTACTTTGCCATAACAGTTCTGTACTCGAGTGAGTAAACTAATAATTCACAGTAGGATTCTTTAATCTGTTTAATCCTGTCTAGTAGTTACGCGGTTTATGTCCGTGGCTGTTGCATTTAATTTGTTTCCGATAGAATAACTTCTATACGGATTTTATGCGCCAGTCATAAAACGTACCTTATTTGTGCAAAAGGCTCTTAAATTTTACAGAGTTCATGAAAATACACTGATCGGTAGGTACGTATGTTTGATTTCACGAAAACTCGAATTGTTTGTTCTTAAGAATGGAGTAATCTTACACAATTCTTATAACATAATGTACGAGTATGTTTACGTTTTCTTCTTCTACAGGCTGCATTTTGTACAAAGAAATACTACTTTTTAAAAATGCTCATTTCAGCTATGTAATGTGCACACACATTCCGCCGTGAAGCAGCCAGTTACATGTTTTGTTCTTCACTCCATTCTTAGAATGCGAACAAGTCTGAAACTGTTCCGTAGTTCCGTGAAAGTTCGGTGTTGCACGAGAAAACATCATAAATAAACAACTCTGAAGAATAGTTATTAAAACATATGAAAATAGTTGTTGTCGTAACCAAACACAGGTTAGGTTAAAGGTGATTTATACGTAGGCGGCCAGATGATAAATAGGTACACAGTGTAAGTGGTAATTTATAGATATGTGATAAATCAAAGCGAGAGTCTCTGGGGCACAAGCACACGAAGGTGAACGAATCAATCATGATAAATTATGCCGTGTGCTGGCGTCGAACGTTCACACGAGGCCGACTCACCGTTTGGACATATAATCAAAAAAATAACCTCCAACAAAAAATATCTTTAATGGTTAGCAAAAAATCAATGTTACTTTTTATGGAGCTTGACGAATGTTAGTGATCCATAAAAAATATTTTGTAATTCGCGGCTTACTTTTTACAGCTGAAATATTCGTTGTGTAAGTAGAGATTTCTTACAAGTAAGCGGTTTCAGACAGATGAGATTCGTTTTGCTCTATTGGTGCCTGGAGAAGAATAAAATAAAGTTGTTGTGGGAGAGAAATACAAAGAAATAGTTAGTGGCGAGGTCCCTCGTGGCAAGTGCCGTCGACAGGTGTGGAGCGCGGCTAATGTGCGCGTGACTACCCAACAATGACTTGGGGGAAATGATATAACTTTATTCCATGCTGTTTTTCTGAACTTTTGTTATACTTATAAAATGATTATACATTTGTTCAGAATGAGAAAATAGGCGAATTGTACTTTTGACTCCTACGTTTAGTCTGAGAAAATTGTTAGGCTTTGTGCTTGTCTAGATTGTCCATATATACAACTGTAACTTTTGAACAGTCGTAGAAAATGGCGTCAAGTCAAGTCAAATATATAATCAAACTACTAAATACTTACTTCCCTTTTTAGAGGTTGCTTTTTGGTCACAGGTCACAGTAACTCTTTAAAAAATCCTGTGTCCCTGCCCTATTTCCTTGACTCTACATTTCAGAGATAATCTAGTTACTCTGCGAGTTAAATCGGTTTTCAAAGAAAAATTCTCCCAATATGTGGCAGTTTATACACAGTTGCACTCTTTAATCTGGTTACCTTGCTGGTGCACCTCGAAGGGAGCTCACGGCGGGATCAATTCCAGGTGTGCAGCGATCGCAGAGCTGCTTCCGCTCGAAATGAAAATTCGAAACACGTACATATTGTTTATAGGAGACACGTAGCTTATTTTATACCATGAAGAGTAGAATGTGCTTAGATCTTAAGAATTTGATAGTAATTTACATAAACGAATCTACCAGATAATTTATGATCTACATGCTAGTACCAATAAGTTTAGTATGTGGTATTTGTCCGCCGGATTGGTTTCCGGTCGATGCTTTGAACATAGTCGACGTTTTGGAAACGACTTCCTTATTGTCTTAACACGGACATCGTGAGCAAACATTCCCTTTATTTCTCAGGTGAATGAAAGTAGGCATCCATTTGGATATACACAAAAAAGATGCATCGTTTGCGTTTACCCCCCATTTCTGACCTTTTCTTTTATTATTGTTTTAGTTTTTGAGGTGGGCAAATGGGTGGGTAAGTGTGAAACAATTTTCGATTAAAACACTCCTGTGTTCCTTTCGTTTGTCTGCTTTCCAGGGCGGTGGTAACTCTTTGGAATAGCTCATTATTGATATGGCATAGTATCACTATCTTGCCTAGCCATGATGTGATCGACGTTGGAACATACTTGCACGTAACCCATTCACTTTTGACATAAAGACTCAAAGTTATAGAGCTGTGAGTAGGTTAGACGCAAATGTAGTAGTAACTTAAGCTGTCTGCTAAACCCACATACAACTTGATATATTTCTTAAATACAATTCTCGTGAATATCAACAAAGGGGAACTCGTATTACTGAATGTCTCAGGAAAACATGCGGCCTGACTGACGGCGCTTGACGTAAAGTGTTGTACCCTGAGATTGCTACAAATCGCTTCCTCTTATATTGACATTGTTCTTGCGTCAATGTATTTTGTTCGCATCTAAAATGCCTTCATATGTGTCTAAAAACCAATATTCGAAGAGTTTGTGTGACGTGTGGTTATGTGGCAATGTTTCGTTTATGAAAGATTTTTTGTTTCTTGTAATGTCGGATAGTAAAAGCTTTGGGTAAAGTGGAGTGATATTTATCGTTATTGTACCACATGTAAGTGATTAATGTTGGATTTTTTTCTTATTTTGCGCGGCGTTGTTCTGCTCTGTTACCAGGGTGGACTAATTAAAAGAAAGAAAGCGTTCGTTGTTCCATATAAAAGAAACAAGTTTTATACAGAGGCACGCTTTTCTAGTTTTTAGCAGAATTCGGTTTTATATAAACTCGTTGTTGCTGTGGCTTTGTGTCGTCAAGCCTATAAATAGCGAGGTGAATATCCGAAATGATGCGTAACTGTTGATAAGTTGCCAGGCCATCTTTGAACAAAATCGTATCCATTTTTAACGTTGCTTTTTCGAATATTGGGCGATGTTCAGCGGATGGGGCTGTCTTTTGTTTCATTTCCAACATGACATAGAATCAAAACAATCGTGTCCCGTTCTATCTCTCCACTCATCTTTCACTTTTTTCTGGACAAGCTTATCTTCTGTTTTTGTACAGTTTCGTCGCTATATTTTTGCGTCGTCGTATTTGGTTCTTTGCGTAACCACATGCGTAACAGTCGTGGCTTAGAATTTCTTTCCTTATGGTTTGTATATAAGAGTGATTTACATGCAAGTTTTTACCTGAATTCAGCACCCAGGTGGCTTACTTACTCGCTATTACGCAGAGACTTTCCCGTAAGCTCCTAAATTTTATTCATGGTCATGAATAATTACCCATTTGACTATAAATGTGCGTAGTTCTTTCATCGATGGAATGAAACATTTAGGTGCTTTTGTCGCATCACTGAACTTAAGCTACAGTGAAGCCACGCTGGAAAACGATTATTTGAACGGATAAAAAAAAATTGATTGCGGGATTGCATTTATATAGTCCGTTGCAATTGCGTCGCAACGGTTATTTTCTTAGGCAATTCCGATTATCTTTGCGCGGCGAATCATTAGGGGCCATCCGGGCTTAGCGCGACATTGCGGATTATGCTTCCATCTAGCAAAAGAAGATGGTTTTTATCACCATCTTCCTCCTAGATTATTTCATTTACTAGGTCCGTGTTGTTCCTTGGCGATGTTTTATTATTTTCTATCAGCTATAGTGTAGGTAAGTGCTACGAGGCGGCGTGTTATGACTGTCCCGTGGAGATATTGTTTGGCATTGAACTCAGATCTATTTGTGATGGAATGAGGGGTTTTCGTACTTGTTTCCGTTTTCTTTTTTATTCCCGGTCTCTGTTTTGGTTGTATAGGCTCGATTTTATCGAGAATTTATTTTATGTGATTTTTCGAGGAAGCTGGACGATCCCAACGTTACCATAGCGATTTAGATAAAATTCTGGAACAACAGTAGCGACTGTTTTTTCAGTTAGATTTGGGAATAGAATGTCATATTTTCAATGCACAACACGTTCAAAAGTCAATAAGTAAAATTATAAAAAAAACCAGTCGCCTAATTGCGCTTGCGTTTAATTGTGTAATTAATGGTTTCCCAGTAATAACGTCCGTGTTTTCATCGAATATATAAAGCTCATTTACAACCGACAAATTACGACTGACAGAATAAAAGCTATTGAAGTTCAAAATGGCTTCAAATATATAGTGTTTTAAACTAGCAACAATGGAAATTATGTAGTGCATAAAATACTATTTATTTGAAGCTAGGTAATTTGATGACGATGATTCAAAAGCTTTCATGGCATATAATTTAGTATCATGTTTTGCTTGGCTACCAGCCCCATAAATAAAAGTAAGCACTTAAAAGCTACGTTGGAGTATTTGAATAATACTATTGTGAAAAGGAGTAGGTATTAAAACAACCTTTTACTTTGAAAGCTTCTAATAATTATGCTATTAACACGAATATTTGAAAATCGAAGTTACAATTTTGAGCATAACTTAGTTGGGAGTTTTGAATTTGAATATGTTGGCAACGCCGTTATATTTAGGGATAGGTAAGATCGTGGATTCGATTATTGGGTTAGTTTCTGATTCGATTTTAGTTTAATACTTTTAGATAAACCAGATTTCTAGAAACACCTTAATATCTTACATCTTTTGTAGATAACATCTAAGCTGATTTATGATTCACACATTTTGTGACATCTTATTACACAAACATAATAAATATTGACTATCCTCTGTCGAAACAAGATTCAAAATCCCTATTCTTGATTATCTGTTCTGGAAAAGAGTTTCTTATTTCTAATATTTCCTATTTTACTTATTATTGCTTTTTCAAAGCTATTTTGTTCATAATTGTATATTATTTTATAATACACCCTTTGTCTTTGACAGTCAACGCCGGCCAATGTACTAAGGTATTCGTGAACTATCATTCCTTACTATGTATTATACTCCTGTGTAGATTTCCCAAGTTCCCGGATAATGTTGCACTTGCATACTATGTGTATACTATGTAGTATGCTCTCATATAACCATTGTACGTATAAGTAGGACGGGTTATGTTAGGGTTTATAGCTGTTGCGAGAGGCCTCAAGATTCAACAGCCAAATCCTTTCGTTGGTTGAAATTTTTTGTATAATATCAGCATAATACTGTGTACCCTAAGAGACTCGTATCTCTAAACCCTTCTTAAGCCCTCGGAGCACTTATGTGGTTGTCTGCTCTGAAACTTATTTACATTGAATAATACCTATTAGCGTATGAACAAAATTACAAGTGTTTTAGTGAAGAGAACATTTTTGAGTTAGAACTTCTGAAGCGGAGTAAGATGAGCCAGTTACTAAGGCAATACGGGCTGTCTACATATATAAGGTGACCTTGAAATGGCATCTAGGCTTTTTTATACACTTACACCAGATCTCTACAACGTTGTCTACATGCGTAGGTCTGCATATCGACGATGAAGTGACAAGAACTCCTAACTGACATTTTTGCGATTATGCTTTTTTTACGTAGATAGACTTTAAATAATCGTTTAACTAATCGGAAAAAGCAGCTAACTATAAATCTTAATAAGATATAAAGCAAAATCGCAAAAATGTCAGTTAGGAGTCCTTGTCACTTCATCGTCGATATTAGAAAGACTTACGTTACTTACGTTACGTTAGCTGTGTCTGCGATCCGCTTGTTGATTCCTTTGTTTTTTGAAATATAAAGGTTTAAATTCAGAACCCATTTTGAGTTTGTACAAAATTGTATCCAAAACCATTCAGCCGTTAGGGCATAATTAAAACAAACAGCGATTTAAAGTAAAACATTTGTAATCTCTTTTTAATTTGGGTTTTTTTTTTGCTTGGGAAGTTATTGATTGAAAATTTTTCAGTAGGAGTTAGGATAATGTTTTAACATATTGTTTTTCATTGTGTTTTTTCTGTTTTCAGGTAAGCGTGGATTCAATTTACCGGGGCTCAGTCTGAGTGAGTATATAAGAAAAATATTTATACTTTTGTACGGTAACTAGGGTAAATAACGAGCTCAGCATTTAAAACTTATTCTTTTAATTTATTCTATTTAAGATCGAACATTATTCTTGATACCCATACCCATTTATCGATCGTTTTATTATCTAAGTAAGAAATCTCTCTGCCTTATTTAATTTATAAAAGAACATGAACGTAACGTAACATAGGGCTAATTTAATCTACACTCCTACAACCCCAACGTCCCCAACAAATCACTGAAATAGTCTTATCGGAGCGTCGCCGTCGCCGACAAAAAATAGCTTTGACATCCGACATGGTAACTCGCTTAGTACGTGAGGTCTTTATTACATTATCGCACTAAATATCATGGCAGAATACTGATCTTGTTTGTCTTACGCGACGACGGAGCTACTAACCCAATTAAATATGGTAGCTGGCAAGCTATAAAATGAATAATTCTGCCTTTGATATGGCATCACAGGTCGTACATTTAGTATAGCCGTGAGATGGCGACGATCGATCGCCTGCCGCTGCCCGTGTCGCCTTCGTCGAATTCCGCCTAGTAAGCAGTAAAAATAAATGACGGCAAACAGGGTTGGGTACGCTAGGTAGTATGTACGACGAAACGTTAACAGGTCGATTATACGAGGCCATCTAGCGCGTACGTACTTGAGCGATCCCGGAGCACTCCGGCCGCGTGCCTAATGACGGGTCACGCATTTAAATAGGCGGTCTGTTCCCAACCAATCGGTTATTCCAATACAATAGGTACGCTCATACGGAATTCATTCGATTGACGATTTATGTTTGCGCGTGCGCTTCGCGCATGCTGGTCGCCATTTCCTCGTCGTGTGTACTCACTAACTCAGCTTACTCATACTAACGCGCTGCATTATCGCGGAGTAGGTAGACCTGATTTATTCTGGATGTGAATAACAACATTCGTGGCTGTAATGCGGCTGTACGTAGCTACATAGTATTTTATGTCGGTGCGCCTTACCTAGTCCCGTTTCCAATTGTACCCGGCTAGGTTAGGTGATGTGAATAAGTAAGTGTGTTGCTAACATTTGCGGCCATAAAGTCAGCACTTTGATACATAGTGTTTTATTGTCCCTACCTACCCACCAACGCCATGTTATGAGAGCCCATTTGTTAATGTCGAATATGTTTAATATGTTTTGCAAATAGCTTAGGCGTGTTGCCAAAATGTTCACAGAATAGGAAACTTATACCAACCATGCAGACGCACAACTTCTAAGTACTTACTGTAAATAAGTGCACGTACTTTATTCTATTTTGTTCAGCCGGAAAATGGTCCGCTTCCATTCAGTTATTGCATTTTTTCTTAACTTTTTTTGCTCATCTTGTAGATTAACTTCCATGTTTCAACAATGTCGTTATACAAACGACAAAATAACAAGGCTTGGCATCTTTTAAAAATAAGCTCAAAATCAAAATTTATAAAAAAAAATGTCGAATCATTTCAAGATAATGAATGGAGTTCAGCAATTCATTGTCCGTGGAAAATAATTAACTGGCTGACTCAACAGAAATCGAAGCAGCAGACGGAAACTCTGAAGATTATGCAAAGTTACAATCCTCCTGTTGACTACACCTTTGTGTCAACGGAATTAAGAATAAATCTTACACCATCTAGAGCTCGAGTAGAGGTTTGGTTTCAAGATATAATTTTTATTTAAAAAAGTAGCGAGCACTTCATTTGATTTGTTGTAGTCGCTTTGAAATGATTTATATAAAGCTAACAATCCTTTTAGCGTGTACATTAAAATTTGGGCAGTGCAAGCGGGCAGCGCAAGTTTAGCGCGGTCGTCATTGTTTTCAGGCGGTAATTTATATTGTGCTTTAGGAAATTAGCGAGGCGCCGCCACAGGCCCACCGGGCGGTGGCCCGGGCGCCCAGGTGCCACCGCGCGCCATTACCAACCAGATTTACTCGCAGATCTCGCTCTGCTAAGACGAGTAATTTGTTGTGTAATTATTACAGCTCATTAAAAATGTATTAACTACGCTCCCTTTATTTAATTTCACAAACAGATGAATTTGTCGAGTTTTGTTTTTAGTAAAGATTTTAGACGTCCATCAACCGTTATTTTACCTTAAAAAAGTCTATATTTATAAATGTATAAAGTTAAATCAATTAATTCGGTCTGACGAATAATGGTTCATTAATTAGTGAACTGTGGAGTGATTATGTTCTCTCTTATTACCTGTTTAATGTTGGTATCAATTAACCGATATTAAAAACTATCTGCGAACAACTCATTGTTAAAATGAACAGAATTTACTTGATCGTATTGTGTTCGCTGTGAATGGTAGGGCATATAATTTTGTGCGCAATTTCAGTAAATCATGGAGAAATCATGGAGCGTCATTGAATATAATTAGGTGCTATTGAAAGCTGGGAGGGAAATAAGTCCCCGGTACTTGTCATTTTCATAATTTAATATGCAAGATTATTAGGTAAATAGTAGTAGGTATCTGCCAGTGGTTTTGTTGGTGAAATTATTTTTCCCCATTATAAATTATGGCAGATGTATTCAGAATAAATCTGATGTACAAGCTATATTACATTAAAGTTATATTTAAACTCATACTCGTAACTCGTATTTGCGTGGATGAGAAACAAACGTTCTCACCTACAAACATTTATAATATAGGTAACCTAACCTACCAAGTCAGTACTCACCGACGTACTCACGTTAACAATGTTTGTAAGTTTGAAAGAGCACACGGGGATTACAAAGAATTGCGGTTCGTAAGCGAGGTACAAAAACTTCATAAAATAATATGTTCGCCGGTTGTTTTCGTCGTGTATGCTGCCGTTTGGCAAAATTTCCAGCGCGTTTTAATACGAATCTCTTTTCCTCTTTTGGCGGTAATGGTGACAGCCTCCAGTTCTCCCGGCTACCATTTATAACGAGTTTTAATCGCGACACGGAAATTAGTTATATTACGCGTCTATCCGCCCCCCAACTTTATTATATGGTTATTAACTCAGACGCGAGTCACGGGCCTGGGGTGCCCTAAATGAAACACGATAATTATGCTACTTTGATAAAAACGTCGCCCAACTTCTGAAGCGGGCTATCCAATTAATACATTTCAGACCTGAAATATACGTTTATTATTTGACGATAAAAATGAACTGCAGTATTATTTTCCTGAAAGCAATAATGCAGATAAATGGGGCCGATTTTTCTATCAAATATTCTAGACGTCCCCAGCATATGCAAGTAGGTCGTTTTATAGTCGAACTGGTGCAAGATATGCCTAATGTTTATGTATACCTACTTAAGTACCATTACACACACGTTAGATTATTTATTATCGGTGTGTAATTTTAAATAATAAAACTATTAATGAAAAAAAATCTTAAATTTTTAATCAGGTTTTTTGATGTTTAACATGGTGTATACACAGAAAAAGTTGTTTACCTTGTTGTAAGACATGGTCTTGAATATGTACTCGCCGTAAAAAAAACTCGTCCCCAAAAACATCTTAGCTTTCGCTACGAAGTCGAGATGTATCTCGTAGCGACCCTGTGTATAAAATCACGTTTAATTTTATGTTTACGACGGCTCTCCGAAATTAGTTGATACTTATCTGAAAATCCTACCTTGTTAACTTTGCAATTCTTAGTCAAATTGAACGAATCAACAAGAATGGGGCCCAAAACAAAATGTTCGCAGGGTTTGTTCAGCGCATAATTCCACAACTTTTTTGTTATATTGTTGCTTCTTGTACTAACCACAATTTTAGCCTGTTTAAAACGGAAATTAGTTACTGAAATATGTAGCAAGATAGTTATTTTTTTTCGTAAATTTTTAATTAAAACACCTACCGAGGTAGCCGGGCAATCCCTGGGAAAGTCCAGCAGGAATACTACGTCCGACATATTTTGTGAATTTTTGATTTCAAACTTGCCGCACTCCGCCTGTTTGGGACCTTTACATTCTTCAAACTTTTCCCATTCCATTAGGTATGGACCCTGAAATAACAACAACAGGGAATCATTAAAATTATCTGTTCACATTCCACTTGTACCTTCATTGTACTTAGTATATCTGTGATTGTAGAAGATTACTAAAGCAAATTGTATTTGTATTAAAATTGAGTTCGATTTACTTTCTTCAATCGTCTTCGCCCTCCAAGCTCTTCGTTCATAATGAAAATTGCATGTTATTTGAGCCTCAAACTCTCTGAACAAACAAAAATCCTACAGAAAATCGGATTTGACGATGTAATCAGGTGTGAATAGATTTCTGTGAATGACAGATCATTGAGGTGAGCGAATGTCTGGGAAAGCGAATGTTCCTTTGTCCAAAACTGTAGACATCACGCTTGGCTTAACCGGTGGTAACTACTCATGTCTAGTTGCCGAAGAATAGTTTGATGTTCAATGTATAATTAAATGGTATTTAAGAACTTTAAGCAAAGACGGTGGTGATTGTATGGGTTAAGTTACTTTAAAAATTAAAAGATTCTTTGAGTACCTTTATCTTCTATCTGTATTTGTTCTTTTTATTTGTAAGTGTTTGTGTGTACTTAAATAAATAAATAATTGTATTCTTCTGAATTAGCTAGAAGCGATTAAATTCTGACTTAATAAGGCTCTTCATAAAAATATACTTGTTTATTGGTATGGAATTTCCTCGATTGCTTAATACGCAGTCGTCGCATCGTTATACCGTCGGTTTAACGATGAGCGCGTTAGCTCTGTCAAGAAAAATAAAATATGGGTGTGCCGGGAACAGTGCGGTTAGCTCCCGGGGACGGCACACCGCTGTTATCCCGACGGCACCGCCCGGCAGCCACGATACCGCCGACAAGTATATGTACGTGCCGATGTGCTAATGGTAAACCGTTCCGCAAGCTGAAGTAAATGTCCGTGGAAATTCCCCTTAAACAAATCGTGAGGGGCTAATGGGCTAATACAGACAAATATCGATGTCTTGAGATTCAGTCGGTAAAGCACACCTTTACCATGGCACACTATCCAGAAATACTAAAGAAGAGAGAAGTACTTACATAGTTCTTGGGGTCCGTTTGGCCAATTCCTTTTATAATTAGAGAGAAAAATATGAGAGTACGAATCAAACACTGCATTGCCTCGCGCGGCACTGAGAGCGCCGACGTTCGACAGGTTTTGCACATACCGTACTTTTAAATATTTTGTAGCACCATAAATGTTCGAATTATGGCTAGTAATTTTTATAATTCTATTTACAAACGTCGTCATTAAAAATGTAATTTCCGGAGATCTGCAGGATTGTCAATAATTGCGTAAACGCGGATATTGAAAGAAGAGATGTAATCTGATAATGTTAAATCATTATTTGGCTCATATTTTCTTTGTACCACAGGATAAACTGCTTATTTGAGTTATAGTGTCTGGTTATGTTCAATTATTATAATGCGCAAAGGAATCGTATAAAAGTATTAATCGCGAGGGGTCGTTACGGGGCACGGGGACGTGGCTCCGGCAATCATTAGTGCATTTTATTTCGCGAGCCGTGCAGCGCCGCTCGGCTTCGTAGGTGGCTTAATGCGTTTCCCCATTACCTGTCACCTCTACCATATACAATCCTTTTAAGCTTAACCCGATATTGTTTTCATATCGGAGTACTTATTTCATTATTCAACTACAAAGTGTCAATATGTTACTTCGTATTACATATCGTGTACAGATTACATAATACAATTTGTATTGGATTTAAATATTCAGCATTAACTAATGAAATGATTTCGCACCTGTGCCTGATTTGATTGAATTGCTAATATAAAATATTATTGTTATGAAAAAATCGTATTCAAATTTTCGACTGAATTCTTTGACCTTAATATCGAACAACTTATTCTCTAATAATTGCTTCCATATCATCTTTCTACCCTTGTCTCGATTTATTTGGATCTTCTTGGTATTATTTGGGTCTTATTTGGATCTTCGATAGAATCAAAGTGTTGTATGTCAAGTACGTTTAAAGCATCAGTAGTGGTCGACATCGGCGAACAGTTCTTGTGCAGCGAGCACTAGCTTAGTTGAGTGGTTTGCTCCGCCATTTGTTATACGAAACTAGATACCAGTGAGTGCACTCGGTTCGGCGGCTATATCTGAGTCTTCCCGCAGACCCTCGACCTCTCTGTTCTGTTTGCCAGCTTATGTGGCGATCGCTGGGCTTAGTCTAAATTGCAATTAAACGAACTTGCGCTTTTGCCCGTTCGCCGCAACGTTATTGAACTGTTTGTAGCTTGGCTTGGGGGCGTGAGAAAATAATTTTGAAACAGAAAACGAATTTTTTCCACTTCGTGAAATCTATAAAAC
Organism: Leucania comma; assembly: GCA_958295575.1. Classification (NCBI taxonomy): domain Eukaryota; kingdom Metazoa; phylum Arthropoda; class Insecta; order Lepidoptera; family Noctuidae; genus Leucania; species Leucania comma. The sequence continues at coordinate 15,760,224 of OY282468.1, forward strand.
CTCGACGCTCTGTCAGCAGTTTGAGAGATATTATGTTTTCATGTACACTTTCGCCGCTCAATCTTTAGAAATGGCTCGCACGATAAAGCGTTGGAGAACGTCCTTCTAACCTATTCGGCAGTTCGTAAAGAAATCGTATCGTCATCTTTCGTACTTGTGTGTTACGAGATGGACATATGGAGTATGTGCGGACTCTCTGTGTTTCTGAGGAAATTTAGTCAAATCGATTCACCGTCTTTCGTATTCTAGGGGCGGCAGGTTTAATAACGTCTTTGATAAAGACGTGTATTCGGGACGGGTTGGATGAATGTGAGGCCCTAATATGCTACGTATCCGTCGCGCCGCCGTCGACCGTTGTCGGCTCCGAATATGGGTTCTGCCGTCATATTCGTTGCCGCAGCTCACGCCCATTCATATGGATAGTGCGGCATAGTTTACATATTTTGATGCGCGGTCGCTTTAATAAAGCCATTAATTTTAATAATGCTTCGCTCACACGTTAAACATTCGTGGTCGTGTTTAATAGTTTCTCTCTTACCTACACCATATTACCAGAGTAAGTTATTAGATGGCTGTTTAATTAATGTCGTGTAAATATTTACATCATAGCAGACGTTCATCTCCGATTAGCTGAAGAAATTAACGAAAAATGTATGTGGCTGTGTACCTAAATATAATTTCACTTTGAAACTAATTAGTTCTTACTTTGATGATTTTAAATTAGGTGTCAAGGTTTTTTTTTATTGGTTTACCTTTGACCACTATCTCATCTGATGGTAAGTGATGGTGTGGTCGACGATGGGAATGGAGCAATACTTGCCTAAACTATTCACTATTAATACTTAAAAACACCTAGGTTGTAGCTATCAGAAAACACAGACTCCAGCCGGGAAATTCACTCCTTAGCTGTACGAACAATGAATGTGTTTAAATAAATACACCGTTAAATTTTGATTGTTTTAATCCCGCGGAGGGTCGATTAGGTACATGAAACACTATCGATTTGTAATGAGAACATTAAAAAAGAAATTACTTTTTTTAAACTCGAATCAATTTACGCATGTACGAAATTAAATTCTTTAAGTAAAAGTCAGCTGAGCGAGGCCAATGAACTGTAGGTAGTTAGTACGCAACGACAGACAACTACCTACAAGGTCATTTACTCGTTTACTTAAAAATAATAATTGCGTACATGCGTATATTACCTCGACTTTTAGAAATAAAGTACTAGTATTTTTTAATTTTATCATTACAAATCGATAGTGTGTCATGTACCGAATCGACCCTCCACGGGATTAAAACGACCAAAATTTAACGGTGTATGATTTTGTCTTCCATGAGATATTTGCAGAACAGAAATAACAAAAAGTCATATACAGAGGTGGGATGGAGGTCGTTAGGTTTCAGGTGCGTCGGCGTCGCCTCGGGTGAATGTGTGTCAATCACATATGCTTTGTGGAACGGAGTGCGATCACTTTCATTCCCGAGTTCTTCAACTCGCACTTACTAACGATCTCGCGAATCGAACTCCTTATCTAATCTCTTTAAGCATGACGAATGATATTTTCCTTGTTCTATCCCGCATGATTATGGATAAGAGTTTTAACGACCATCAGCTCGGGTCGTAACGAAAAATGTTTATGTTCATAAAAATTCATGTGTTTGACTTTGGCAGCGGATATTTTCCTCACCGTAGCTTTATTATTATAATATATAATTTCAGATTTTCGTCTGAATATAAATTAAGTTATCTTATTAATACTTAAAATAAACTTTCATAAAATATAAACGTTCTGAAATTGGAACTAAATTTATTTTTATTTGTAGGTAGATTTTGTATTTATAACTTTATTTCGGAGACAGATTTGGAATTATGAAGAGAGACGATAATGAGAAGAAAATAAATCGAAATGTAAGACTGCAGAAGTCTCATGAAATCTTTGGTGAAATGTGTTCGAACTAAAGAGGATGAGCGCATCTATCAACGCAATTTGTAGTAGCTCTTATATAGCTAATTATGATGATGTGGAGTGTACTTAACAAAATGCCGATATAAGGAGTTGATTATAGTGCACTAAAGCACTTAAGAGAGCTCGAAGTGTGATGAATGATCGTCTCCGGGCGTCGGCGTCGGCAGCAGTGGCAGCGGTGTGGAACACTGCGCGCGCCGCCCGCCGCCGCCGCGCACAATATGATTGATAGTGCTTTACGTTACATCAAATTACTTCAACCATATTCTATATATTGATATTAAATTGTAATACCCTAATATACCTAAGCTAGATCTAACGATCCTAAGATCACATTGAATCAAGTGCAAAAGGTTGAGCTTCAATTTAAACTTATTTAATCGCTTCACACTATCTGCAAAAAATGGATCTTGGAACGAGACTTACCGACTAACCGCCCGTCGCCCTACCTTGTCTCGTACTTGACCTGACTTCAGTGTATAACTCGATTGTCTGATAAAAGTCAACTTGAGTTTCGTTATAGTACTTTATTCCCAGACGATAACGAAAGTAAAACCTTTGCCATCTCTGTGAGAAAATACGTTTATTAGCTCATACACTTACGGGAAATATATCAACGCGTTAGTCAACAGTAGTTGTGCGTCTGTTGTGCCGTATGATGGGCTCGCTCACCTCGGCGGCGGCTCTTGAGCAAGCAAACAAACGAACGATGCGTAAAATAGACTCGATGCGTTGAATGGCACCTATTTATCTTACTTTATTTTCTTCGCATAGACCTCGTTCTATTTTGATTAACTCATTTATTTTCGAAATGGAAGTGTGCGAGGAGTGGACCCTCTTGTGACTTTCCCGTTGAGCGAAATTACCCAAGTCGGTGATGTTTGCAGTGCGAACGTGTTGAGTGTTTGCCTCCCTCACGACTATTAACTTTTTGTTGTTACTCACTGCCGACCGTTTACTGTCACTCAATACCTTTCTCTTAAACTACGCAATACTACTATATCGAACTCCTTTTAACGGAAAAAGGGACTTACTAGCGTCGATAACTTAATAAAATCTTTTACTTATTGATATTTAATGGGTTACACGTGAATTATTTCTGGAATTCCAAATTAGATAAAAAATCGTGTTAAGAGCAGGAGATTGGTTCGGGAAATAAAAGACAGAAGATTCGAGAGATATTTTTAGCCACGTATTTATGCCACTTAAATCTAAGTATGATTTTCCGGGTGAGGGTGTCTTGTGTTTGTGAGATTAAATGTTTGGAGTAACTTCTATCATGGGGCAACATGTTATAAAAAAAAAACGTTAATTTAAAAAACTAAAAAACCCGACTGCTTTTCTGAGCATTCATGAAAAAGCCCTAAAATAAGAAAATCTGGCAGTCGGGACCCATTCTAGAATTGAGAGCACATACCTATATTACATTGCAGATTACTCCAATCTATTGACTAGACGGCTGACTTTCTAGAATGGGTCCCGACTGCCAGATTTTCTTATTTTAGGGCTTTTTCATGAATGCTCAGAAAAGCAGTCGGGTTTTTTAGTTTTTTAAATTAACGTTTTTTATTTTTTTAGTTTTATTTTATTACGATATCACTTTCAAAGTAATTACGAATCTAAAGACACCTCTCAAACTAAAATCCATCGAGCCGTTCAGGTCGCAGAGCATGCCAAACATTTGAATTTGGCGCTACAAATCCGCCATTTTGTTTTTTTTTTTATTTTGATATACCCAGTGTCACTCTCACAGTAAATACGAATCTAACGACACCTCTCAAGCTAAAATCCATCGAGCCGTTCAGGCTGCAGAGCGTGCCAAACAATTATACATACATACATACATACTTACATACATACATACATACATACATACATACATACTCTCGAAAAACATAACCCTCCTTCTGCCGCAGTCGGGTAAAAAGGACAGTAACTTAAAGCCGAGCAATATCGTTAGCTTAATTCTATCGACTATTGACGGGGTCGTCAAAGAAGGTCACCGAGCCACGGGCGGCCACTTTGCCCGTAGTTGTAACGTATTCGTATCTCGTTACCTCAGGTGGTCACATAGCATGCTATAGCTAGCACATCTAAGCGCCAGCTGATTGGTCACCTCTATTTAGATCCTCCACATTCCGGTGTTAACCTCGGGAATATCGGAATAGCTCCCATTCCTGTACCTGTGTTGCTATCTCTATATTGAATAGACCCTTAGACGTTGATATGACATGTAGGTAGGGTTGTGCTCATGTCTGTGGTATATACGCACTTAGGTATGTTTATGGTTATGTAACTTCTATACTAATCCATGCGTAAAACCTGATCAAGCAACTTAATCACACTAAATAGGTATTACGAGTATAAAGGCGGAAGTTTGTATTGTTTATTGTTACTCCTTCACGCTCAAACTGTTGCACGAATTTAGAACAGGAGTAGACCATATCCTGAAATAGTGGGATATATCTCATGGGCATGTTCCTTTACGACAATTTTCTACTTTCACACGGGTGAAACCGCTGGCATAAGCTAGTTCTAACATTAGGAGTTTTTTTTTTAACTTAACCTTAACTTTTTTAACTTTAGGTGTTAAGGTCTTGTTGTTAATTCTCAAATAACCGGGAACTGCTGCTAATAATAACAAGGTAAAGGATATTGATTTATTTAATGGTACTAGTAATACGAATAATTGTTATTAAGATCGAGGATGTCCCTAGTAGGATTTATTTTATTATTGTTTAATTTTCACAACTGGACATCAATATTTATTTTATTCGTATTATTTAATTTTCATACTAAGGTAACTTGATAATATTTAATAAAAAAAAAACACTGATGAGAATGAAATTTTCGTGACGGTACGTAAAACGTTGTTCTTATTGATGAGCACAACGACCCCTTTCCAGTTTATTAGGTATTTCGACCACCGAGGCCTCGTAGATCTAAATTTATTAAATTCAATAATTTAGGTATATCAAAGAAGTAATTTTTGACAAATCACACTTAATTTTATAAAGACGAAAGTTTGTGTGTTTGTATGTTTGCTACACGCTGGAACGGCTGAACGGATTTTGATGATACTTAGTACACAGGGAAACTATTAATTAAACACATGTACATGTCCTATGTGTATACCATGTCCTGGAGTAGCACATAGGACATGAATATTTTTCTACTATTTGAAAATATTTTTGATATTAGTTTTGTTAATATCACATGCTAATGAATCCCTTGTTGAGAGCTTAGTCCTCATTAACAGTGAAACGCAGAAAGTACGCGCTAAAATATAAAGCCTTTTTATTCTATAACTGTCAGTACAGAACCAACCGTACTTTCTACACGACATTCTTTTTAAAGAATGTACGACACGTGTAAGGATTTTCATGATAAACAGAAAGGAAACCAACCAAGTGCGAGATGAATCACACAAAGAGTTCAGTGACTATTTAGGCTTACCTATGTGAAATAAAATTATTTTGAGTTACATATTGTTATATAATTATTGAGAGTTTAGATCGGCGTTATGTTTGGACATTTATTATTTTGGTTGTTATGCATTCGTTGTGATAAAAGCTAAAGCTAGAGTTCTCAAAAGCTATACGTTTATTGTAAAAATTTCTACTCGTTAGCTGTTGTGGATTTAAAGATATTGCCCTTTTTAGAGGCGAGAGTCATCAAATAACTCCTCTCGCTTTAGGTGGCGTGAGAGAGAGTGTCAGACATTTACTAACCAAAACTTACCTGAGTTCCTTAAGTTACTCTTGGCGGTCCAGGGCCGCTGAAAGTCTTTCGAACAATCTCACCGCCCTGTCTGTGTTACAAACCGCGCACAGTGTATTTATTCCATACAAGCAAGACGTTTTTTTTAAATTTTTTTTTTGGTAGGTAAAATCATCCAATGACAAATCCCGCCCTTAGTCGGAGCGGGAAGCAGTGTCAGACTCTTACTGACTAAAAACCTACCCCGTTCCTCCGTTGCCTGTCGTGCCGGAGCCGGGTATTCCTTTCGAAAGCTGACCCATGACCCAGACGTCGGAAATTCATTATTTAATTACGCCTTTAATGTAGTTGTAATGGTTTCCACCAGGTAACTTTACATTCTAATATTACTAGTGATCTATACCCACCCCGTCATCACTATTAGGATATAAATATTTATAAAATAACTTGAAAAAAAAAATAGAGAATATTAATGAAGATATGTATTTTTATTGAATGATTTTTTTTAGATTTGTAATCCCTTCTCTACTCCAGGAAAAAAATATCTACAAAATATTTATTCCCAATAAATTTACACGTGGATACCTTTTGTAATCCTATAAATGTAGCTTATATTAAAGCTACTACCCTCCTCATTTAAAATCAGTTATTGCTTGACATGGCACGAGTTCGCATCATTTGTTTTTTTTTCATGATTTAGGACATATTGTCTTAAGTTTCTTGACTTCTATTTGCGGATTACGGTTCTGTAAGTAAGAAGGAGCGAACTGAAAGAATTCTGCACTTTGTAATGTATAAATCTACTGTGGCAAAACATGAGAACTACATTGTAAAACGACTGAAATCGAAAATAAAACTTATTTCGATGAAAATTTACAAAATATGGAAATCAGTGGGATCCCGCAAATAAGCATTACCTATAAGTTTATATAATTTACCGTAAAATCCAAAATAACGTTAAATTACAATCTATCTCGTGAGATTGTAAACTATCAAAAGATTGTGAACCTTAACAAACAGCTCACGATTTAACGCATTATTTTTCGGTAGATTGTAATTGTATATCGAAGTTAAATTGTAAAATTGTTAAATGGCATAAAACGGAAACGCGCGATGGATTGTGATTTCACAGTTTCAGTTCGGTATATTACAATCTACCGGAAAACAATGCGTTAAATGCGTTGTTATGGTTCACAATCTTTCGATAGTTTACAATCTTGCGAGATAGATAGTAATGTAACGGTATTTACAATTTTATATACATATTTTTTTAATTGATATAAACTAGTGCTTGACTGCGATCCCTCCTGATAGTAAGTAAATAAAATATATTTAATTATTTGAAAATCTATTGTCCAAGTAAAATCATAAAAAAATATTGTCTCCATTGAGCAGCTTTCAGAAGAAGCTTAAGAGGCTTATGTAGAGATGAAGCATAAGTAGATAGATAATACCTGAGTAACTACTAGATAATAATTTTGCAATACATTTCCTCGAAAACTGACTCTTGTCGCACTACGTATATAATATACATCAACCTCATTTTTAGGGTGACGTACCTCAAAAGGACAGCGGAATCCTTATAAGATCACTTTGTTGTCCGTCTGTCTGCCTGTCGGTCTTCAGTCAGATCCTTTATCTCAAGAACGCGTGGAGGTATCGAGATGAAATTAAAAAAAACATACTCAGGTCTGCGGTCCCTTGAAACTGTAAAAAATCAAACTTCTAAGTAAAATAAGATACGGTCGTTTATGTCGCAGAAAACGTATATTCGTACACTCTCAAGAGAATCACCCGTTGACCCAGAAATATTGAAATTTGCCTTAAGTAACGTTTTATTGCATGAATATATAGGAATAAATCAGAAAACCCAGTTTTTTATTTATTTATCACAACAAGGGTTTTATTTTTTTCTGATTTCGTCTCAGGTAACAGTAAACATCGGTGATATTTTTTTGTTTTTCAAAGCAATTGTTTTGCGCACATTTTTAAGGTTTTCATACCTATTTGTTTTATAAGCAGATATCATAAAAATGAAAAAAGTAATTTATACAATGATTTTCTTTCACCAACAAATTAAAATTTATCCGTGTTTAATTTATAAACATTTGAATTTCTTATTTTTAGTGTTAGGAATTAGGGTATAGTGGTTTCATACCCTTGCTTCTCCTTCTTACATTAAGGTTAAGCGCGGAAAAAAACTAAAAGAAATCATAATAACTTATTAATTTATGTTATTTGTGAAAAAAATGGCCGAATTTAATTTTGAAAAGAATTCTTTAGATGCTACGCCGTCAAATATTGTGATTGAGGTAGATAATGCTTGCGATAGCTAAATAAAAAATTTAAATTTTGACTGGCCTGTTGGTCTAGTGGTAAATGATAAATGATAAATGATATTTTATTTTTGCAAATAGGTTCTCAAAAACACTTTTACACGTCAATTTTTTAGTAAGTGGTCCTGACTGCTATGCCGAAGGTCGTGGGTTCGATTCCCACCCAGGACAAATGTTTGTGTGATGCGCACAATCATTTTTTCTGTATCTGGGTGTAACTTATCTATAATATGTATGTATTTAGAAATATATAAGTATGTTTATCAGTTGTCTAGTACCCATAAAACAAGCTCTATTTAGCTTGGGACTAGACGGCGTTGTGTGATATAAAAAAAAAAATGTGTGGCAACATCGGAAAATTTTCTTCAATGGAAATTGAACAACAATGCTTCATCATTTTCAGGGAAAGTATTTTTTCGGAGGTGTATGGAAAAACGCCATGTGATACATGTGGAAATTTGTTATTGCAGTATTCGATTCCATACCAAACTCGCCTACGGGTCGGGCGAATTTCACCTTGGTTGCAATGACAAAGTTTGTCCACTTGTATCAAAATGTACTATTTTCCTGTTTGTACTAACTAGATATTTTTTGTACCAACATAATTTTAGTTGTCTCGTTGTATTTCTATTTTTTCAAATAAATATAATTTTTATTTAAAATAATTTTTGCTTCTGATTACCGTAATCTGACAAAATATTTAAAAGGTACCTTCAAATTACCTAAGAAGTCCCAGTTACATGGTAATTAGACTGTCTATCACTAATCTCACCGGTATCTGGTAGCATCATTATCTAATGACCCCTAATGCATTAAATGATCGTCAATACGTATTGAAAATCACTTCTAATGATATGTTCTACATAAATATATAAGAAATAATGAAATATACATACTTAAAACAGAATTAGATTTTTTGACGTCTACCTTGTATGAAACGATCCAATGTGTAGCGTAGGCTTGGTAAAATAGTGTCATTGAGTAAAGCCCAAAGAAAAGATGGATGAATTGTGTAAGGAGTGATATTATGAAAGAAAAGGGAGTTAGTGAAAGTGTGACGGGTGACAAGACAAAGGCCGAAAAAATGTGTTGTGCCGACCCCAAATAACACGTGATAAGGGCAGGAAGTTGACAATGATTGGTAAGGAATCTCAAAATGTTATAATCAGTCAAAAGTCAGTGTAAAGTAGCTAGGAATATGTTGTTTTTTTTTTAAATGTTATTCTAACCGACAGACCCCGTTTGTTATCTATTCACCACTGTGGCTGTTTGGACTAACTATTACCGAGAATCTCGTGAGCCATGCCAAAGTGGTAGAATTTAGAACAGTCTATTGAGATTCTAACTTTGAAATGATAACTATATAATGAAAGGAGAAAATGACTGATATTAACGCACAGCCCAAACTGCGGGGACTAATACCCGTATTTATAAAGAAGCAATTACTTATTACTAAGTAAAATCTTATTAAGTCATTACTTGACGTTAGAAATCTTCATTCAAAATTTAAATTTTTCCTAATATAGAATACAAATTGTTACTGAAGTAGTTACTTTTACTCAAGAATTTAGTTTGACTTGTTTATAAATACGGGTGTAAGAGTGTGCTTTGAATAGTTTGCTTTTATGACGTCGGCGAGTACTAAGAGAGGAAACGTGGTTTCAAAGTTTGTATAAAGAAACCTACTTCCAAGCGAGCGAAGCCCTTAGCAGAAGCTATTGTTTATAAAAGGAAGAAACTAAATGATTGACATATCTACGTGTACAAGCAGGTGAAACCACTGGGCCTGGGAACATGAAATTTTGTACCTATAAGGAGTTTGACACTCCCTCAGTGTCAGTTTTATTGACTAAAACTCACCTATGTCCCTTTTCGGCAGCGGCGATCTCTCGTGCCGGGCCTTGGTACAGGCCATGCTCTGGAGCGAGGAGGAATGGCAGGCGGTCGCCTCCGCATCAGGCAACGGCGCACACGCCGCCGCCGCCGCCGGGATTCCAATCCCAATTTCCGGCCACCGTAGGCGCGGGTTTGCGGACGGCGGGCAATGGGTAGCTCGCTGTCCGTTCGTCCGGTGACAGTCCGGACCGAGCCCAAGTCGTCGACGGCGCGCACTGTTCCCGCGCGCCTTAAGGAGTTGTCAGCAAACTGTAGGGGCCCAGCAGGGCCGAAGCCTACTGGGGCCTAGGGTTAGGCGAAAGTGAACCCCGGGGCCCTGGAACAAAGGCAACCCCTCCCTTTTAGGGTCCCCTATCTTTGAGGAGTTTTTTCCGTCCAGGAAAGACGCCACGGCGTCACTTACCGCCATAATTTTGGTGTGATTAGTCTCCTCCAACATACCACACTGTTTCAAAACGCAAGCCTTAATTATGACCAGTGCGTGTCATACGGTTCTGAAACGTGGTCGTTCACAATGGTAAGGACCGTTGTGGCGTTCTGGAACGACGACCATGTACCGGAAGACGTAGCGTTGGAAGGGCTTCCACAAGGTGAACTGATGACTTGGTGAGGGTCGTGGGTATTCGATAGATGCGAGACGCACAGGACCGTTCGTTGCGGCGACACTTGGGGAGGCTTTTAGTTGTATCCAAATGTTCTATAGCGGACGTTTTTCAACTGAAATTATGTCTCTGGTCGATTGTCTAATCTAAAATTGAGTGTTTTCTAGATAGACCTGCACCTAACTCTTAAAAGCTTAGCTCAAAGAGCAATTTACCCTATAATTTTATTATTATATTATATTCATAAAGCTACATTAGAACAAATAATGTTATGAGTGATTCGATATTCATACCATCTGCACATTTTAATTAAATAATTTTCATCATGGCTTTATGTAGAATTATATGTATTTATATTCAAATACTTTACGGAAACAACATTGGTAGGAATTATGTGTTGAAAGAAATCCAACGTTTCGAACACTAAGAAAAGTCGAGCAAAAAATTGACGCTCTCGAATTCTCCACAAAAAGGGTTTTAACATTAACTCGATCATAGCTGTTTTCTGCCAACTTCATCATGATGATGATCATTGTTAGCGTCATTTCAGACGAAAGACGTCCACTACAGACATCTACTTCAGCTCACGGTTCTGTTGGTGGTTAGTTCTGTAAACTTAATAAAATGCCATTTAAAACACATATGACCGAGAAAATAACGTGGTTTTACTAAAATTGTGACGAAGCTATTCTTTATTGGGATAATTATGAAAATAACATCGGAAGTTTGGTCGAAATTTACAAAATTCCAGAGTTTTCTTAGTTTACTAAGCTAGCGTACCATTTGAAATTTTAATGAATGCTCTGGTTGGATTTTGTCAATGGATAAAAAATTGCGGCAGCTTACTTGACGTCGTAACCTCTTTTTTGAAATTAGAAATTCATAGTAACTTTACGTTTACGTATTCAAATAGAAGTAGACTTAGTTTTTTGATGAATGCCTCTCAGTTTATCCTAAAAATAAACAGAATAAGTAAGTGCTTTGGTGAAGTGTACTACAGGTAGAGAAATAAAACATATTTTTGTAAGACGAAAAGCAAAAAGTGTGTCTTAAAACTGTGATATAACTCGCACCAGGTACCAGAGATGTGATATGTTCAAGATCCCTTTGTACATGTTAAAGAAAATAGGTAACATTTTTCTTTTTATGTCATGCGTATTATTTTTTGTTTCTCCTCACTATTGTCTTAGTAAATTCTGAATTGCATGCGTTCAATGTACCTATTAGGGTAACTGAATGAAAAATCGTATTCGTACTGAAGCTCGGCGTAACATTCTTTTGGGAGTGCGGTAAGCCGCGTACAGCTGCATGTATACTTTTCGTCTAATTTCAATCATTCCTCGGTTTCGTTTCATCTTTATCCGGATTTGCGGCTCCTTCTTGAGCCAAGTTGATCCATTGCGCAAATTGTGTGAATCATGCCGGCTGATAATGGGCTTCGGATTGATCGCGAGCCTATTGAAGGCGAAGCGAAGTTTTGAGAGCGGTCTAACTCGCGATGTGGCGGTGGCCGGTACGTTTTGTAAGAGAACCTTTCTCTATCGGCATCTGCAGCCCAAACTTCATTTACATAATTAATCTGCGTCGGACGAGCGTGTCGGCGGCCGCTCCGGCCCAGCCTACATTAAATAACGATATCACAGAAGCCGTTTGCTCACATGTTAATCAACATACCATTTTATTTAAATTACATAAAATGTTTATAAAATGCTTACTTATGTATCCACCAGTACCGATTAAGAAACAGCACAGTTTATTTTTTGCTATAATAATTTTAAATACAACTCAAAAATCTAACTAAAATAAAAATGCAAACACGCGTAGGTTTTAAAATATAGTATTATTTGCTTTCAGCTAACCTTGCCTAGATAATAGAGATAAAAAAGCTCCAGAATAAAGTCTCTTTATGATTCTATAAACGCAATAGAGAATTGAATTTAATTTAGGTAATGGAAAACACAAGACGCCTTATAGATACGAGAACAAGTTTATTTTAGAGGATAGAAGGTAGCGAGCGTAGCTATAGAGAATAGTGTTGTGCTCGTAACCGCTCACATAGAGCAGCCGGGCGGCACGCGGCCCGGGCCATGACGAGGGCGCTTCAATTAAAACTGTTCAAGTTTGTTTAAATGTTTCTGTCAGCCCATCGCTGACTAAGAGTTACAACGCTACAGATTTCACTGTAAATTAACAACCAAATACTTCGTCCATTCTTGAGTAATACAATTTTCGGGTAACCTACCTTTAACCGGTGTAGTTTGCTTCAACAAAAAGTTATATTGCACATGAACACGGATAGTTCGAAACGTATCCGCGTAAACATTTGACGGTAAACTTTGAACTGTATGAGAGTTTATTTTCGAGAGAGAGTTTCACATCATCGAATACGGTGAATAACGCGATTGTCGATACTTTAATACTATTAGAGTGTGGTTTCGGAAAGATTTAGATTTTCCCTCGCTTAGGTAGAAAAAAGTTGGAGCTGTGACTCGAGCTGACATTGCCGTTTTATACCGGCTAGAACTCAACTGGGATTAACCCTTGATGCAGCCTGACTTTGTTGTCAAACTAATTAGCCGAGCCCGACCATTTTTATTATAAATACTCTCTATTGTATTTCCTTTACATAGGGTCCTAAATGTTTCCTTCTACCAAAAGATTTGGGTCGAGATGAACTAAGAGATCTTGTCGCCTTGTGAAGATCGCTCCGATAGGACCTACTCAAATTAAGCCTACTGGTCGTAGAATTAAAACCTTTTTCGTATTTGCAAGTAGATTCCTTTTTGAATATTTATTTCTTCCTTTACGAGAGGATTTGCAATTTGAAAGTTCAGCGTACCATACAAAATCTCTTTTAAGAATTAGTCATAATCCAAATATGGTTAGGTAGTCAGCGGGACGTCTGTGATATTTATGTAATTCTCAAGTAAGCCGTTTAATCGTCCATCCCGTACTTAATGTTTGAGCTTCTAAGAAACTTCAGGGGCGGGTGAGCCATGCGGCCCGGAGCGGGAGGGGGTGGGAATCCCAAGGGTTGGCCTCGTTCTGCTAACAAATCGCTCGCCGCACCACGCACAGGTAGTGTCACGCCTCATTACTCCAACTTTATGTTCGCCAAATCACTCTAACGTCATGAATAAACAAGATTTAGGCTTATGACCTTCAACAGCACCCTTACACTACTCAGCACAGTTTACTATACGTGGCCGGTGAATGTTTGATAAATATTTTTGAAATGATATTGATCCGAGGTTCGTTAAGTTGATCTGAGATATAAAGCCTCGAAGCCGGTGCTAAAGTTAAAAGCTAAAATGAATTCCGGTAGCTATTTCAGCGTCGCGTTGAGTAGAAATGGCCCAACATAAATATTAATTAACTAGCATAATACAGTTCCTACCTAGGTGCTTTTATTACTAACATAATCTATCTAAGTGTTTGTTGGTTTGCCATGATGTGTTTAACGGATAAACAGAGTTTATATTTTGAGTAACTAAGACTAAGGGCTGATTTCATCATTCAATATAAAAACTTAATTCAACTAAACTGCGCTCAGCGTAATCTAGTTTAAAGACCCGTGCCGTAAACATGGGCGACAACAAAAGAATTGAAACTGAGTTTAGCGTAAACTAGGTTCAATTCATCGCGGTGAAACGCAAAATGAAGCTATAATCTCGATTAGGCGCTCATACTGCGTTTTGTTTGAACGAATCGCGATTAGTTTATTGGTGAATTTGGCTCTAAGACTGAATATCAGAAGTTCAGTACCTACACTAATTTATGTGTTTCATCACACGATGCAATAAATATAACTTTCTTTGAAGAGAAGCAACTCAACCCCCCATTAAAATGTTCGCGCTAAAAACGTTATTGTTTTCCTTTTGAGCTCGGAAACCTTAAAAGGAACATAACTAGATGAATATATTCTCGGCAGTTAAAGTTTTCATAAAACAAGCGATCCCGGTATTCTTCACCTTTTTGCCTCAGCAGTTCTTGGCTTCTATATCCAGTGTCCTCAGGAATTTAAAATTAAAAGCGTGTCACGCTATGCAAACAATAGAATTAAATTAAGAGAATTGTTTTTATCTCATTTTCTCAGTAGCTGCATTATGATAGCGCAGTCGGATTATAAATCAAATTAATAATAATATTAATAACATTGTGTAGGCAGAGGCCATATTTTAAACATAGTTCCGAGTAACCACTCCAAGTAAGACTCCAAAAACAATAGCCCTACTGTCTTTGTTTTCCATATGTCACAATAGTTTTCACCAACCAAGAGTTGTTCTTGGATTCACTAGCATTGCACGTACAGGGATAATCGTCGTACGTCTTCCAAAGGGCTAGGACCTCAAGGTTCTGAGATATACTGGTACATAATAATAAATAAATAAAATCAATATTTAAACGTTCTGCATATAACCGACATGTTGCACTAATTAATCATTGTGCATCATTATAGCCAAATTAAACTCACCTCATGTAATTGCTTATGTGTACTAAAACAATGATTAGTAAAATGAGCCATGTCGAGCACGCCACGTGCATCGGCGACAATAATTATGTAAATGGCTTCCCGTATATCGGGGCTGGCCCAATAGAATATGTCATCTAATTTAATAGGCTAAATTGATCGGACAGTTTCAGCGCAAAGCAAGCAAACCCGCACTAAAATAAAGTCTAATTGACGACACATGTTTAGCAAAATGGAAGCGCATAACATAGTTTGCGAACGTGATATGTAACAAAAACGGAACTGTCCTTTTACAGCTCCACGATGTAATTATGCGGAACACTCGACAAAAGTTTCTAATGGTCATAAACTTCCACATGTTTGTGTTATTCATATTCGCATACGAAAATATTAACAGACTCCAAATTAATTTGACCGCAGCTGTGTCCCGGGTATTTTTTTACGGTTACCCGCAATTGTGATAAACATTTTGGACATTGGCGAAGATAATATTAAAAGTGTTTTGTGAACCAGATAAGTCATGAGGTAAATTGTACTTTGATTAATAAAAGCAGAAAAGAGCTAGCCGTGTATTTTTGCTATTTTTTCAATGAAAGCACCCAGAACAGAAGTAAAGTAGCGATTGCAAAATGTAAAAGGGAAACGCAAAAAAGCGTAAGCTTCATAAAAAGAATATTCGTGGGCTGGCTATTTGAATAAAATATCAAGAGAGGGAACCATTATTCAACGCGTTGGTGATAATAATGACGCTATTTATCAGCGACTCGAAAGGGTGGTAATTATTAACGTAATATTTCGGTTTCGTTTGTTTACTTACATACATTTTGTGCGATATTTTTCACAGTTAGCGACATAACAGTAAGGTCATTTCGTTTGGCTGTGTGGGGATAGCTTCCAATGATTTATTGTTGCGTTGAATATGCATGTCGAGATGAAAAATGACGAAGAACGTGCGAGTGGTTAGTGTGTGAGGATCGAGCAGCGGCGGCGCGGCGGGCACGCTGCGTGAGCCGCCAGCCGTCGCGCACGCCGCCGAACGCGTCACATTGCGGAAGTCGTTAAGAAGATAAATCGCAAACCACACAAGACCCCATAATCCTTTTAAAGTATATAAGTAAAACCTTTTTTTTTTCACTACTAGCTTAGGAAATGCTGAATATTTCCTCCACTATTCCACTTTTCCGAGATAAATGGTTCACGTTTTTTTTTAGACAGTAGTTTAGACTTGTAGTGTATATCTTTAAATATATAATTTCTTTATTTTCATTCCACCGCTGAAAATCTGAAAGTTTCGATACAAGTTTCCACCAGACAAAATTTTCAAAGTGTGAGACATTCGCAAAGTGCATCCAAGAGCGAACTTAGAGGTATGGGTACCAGTTTTAATAGTTGCCGAAACAATAGCGGAGAAGTTTTACTTGCCGCTCGCTCCGGTTCCGTAGCCGTCCCCGTTCATTAATACGGCTGGAGCTCGGCACCATGGTACGATAACTCGTTAAATTTTCGTAAAAAGTACACTTTTTTGTTAAAAAAATAACATCCATCAGGATCGAGAATAGTTTGGTTTTAATTTCCGCCACGATAACATATCGCTTCGAATTAAGAAGATAAAATAAGGTCTTAAAAAGCGATAATTTATTTTATGGGCACTTTCTTCAATAGTTTATTGCTTTCGGTTACTATTTCAGTTAAGTTTTCTATTTCTATTCTCTTAGACTTTTTTATTGTTGGAGAGGGTCGTTAGCGTGAAAAAAAAATTGCTCATCGGCTGACTAGTGGCAAACGTGAATCGACCGGCTCTGTAGCAGCGATTCGTTTCTCATGTCAGAGCCAACCGGCAGCGGTCGTTCCTTTCAGTGCTGGTTGCGCAAACAAACTATCGAACAAACAATTTTACTCCAATTAATGACATCTCTCCGAAACATTTGTCAGATTGTATTTGTAGGTCAGGCCAGCAGGGCTATAAAATCCAGTTTTATTATATCTGCATCTCGTCAAATAATGATCATACCTATGTCAGATTTTGTTTCATAGAAATTCCGCTTCTCTATTCAAATGATTTTCATTTTATAAAATTTCTTGTGGTTTTTTGTTTAGGATTGTTTGTGTTGGCAAGTTATTATTTTTTGAGGAAACCTACGGGTATAAATAAATAAATATACCCATTTAATATTATTTTTAAAAATTAGAGGTGCTGGAAATTTTTCTACTCATATGGTTCACCGAAAACAGAAGTTGAACGCACATAAAAATATAATTTAATATAAAAAAACCACCGACGCAAAAAAAAGTAAAAAATAAGTTAATAAATGACTCTTTCAGTCTATAAATATTTAAAAGAGCCTATAAATATTTTAAAGATGAGCGTCATTGAGTCGGGGACCCTACTAGTAAACCATTCCTGGGTTTCATCAGCTACCTCCCAGTTCTCGCTCTCGGTTTTCGCCACTACGGGAAATGTATAACACTAGTTAAGCACACGCAGCAAGCTCACGAATGTAATGAGCCCGAACTCGATAGGTTTACTAATAGGCAATCCAGGGAGGGTTTCGTCTCTTATCGAGCTCTATCATTAGACCATCTCAATGGCACCAGCTTTGTACATGAGTATTTCAAAAATTAGGTCACACATATGTTTAATAGTAAAATAAATACTCATTAAGTGTTTAAAAACCCTACCGCAGTTAACAAACGAGCTGATGGCCTTAAACACCTGCACAGATTTTCATAAATTGTAGCTAAGAGCCATCTCTATGATGATAGCTTTAAAAAAAAAACGTATCAAAATCGGCCCAATCGTGTAAGAGCTACGATGCCACGGACCAACACACAGACAGACAGACATGTCAAACTTCACTATAGGCAACGAAGGAACGGGGTAGGTTTTTAGTCAGTAAGAGTCTGACACTACTTCCCGCTCCACCCAAGGGCGGGATTTGTCATTGGATGATTTTACCTACCATAAAAAAAAAAAAAAAACACCCCTCTTTGCCGTCGAGGGGTTAAAGAATAAATATCTAAAAAAAGGAATATAGTTATCGCACTAATCTTATAAAGGCGAAAATTTCAGCTAAATCTGTTCAACCGTGAGCGTGGTACATGGAGCGAATGGATTTGAATGAAACTTAGTGTAAGGAGAGACATGTCCTGGAATACGACATTTTTTTGAAGTAATTTGGAGAGGGCGTGCCAGACTTTTACCGACTAGAAAACCCACCTGTATCCTTCAGTTGCCCTCTGCGTTCTTGTGCCACGGTCACTCTTTCAAACATACCCGTAGCCCTGGAATATATATATATATATTTGAGGGTTAATACTACTTTCACGAGGGCGGAGCCAAAGACTGAAGTTAGGGTCACATCACCAAAACCACCATAACCGACCATATTTTTGTCTTCACTTTTACTTAGGTCTCCAAGCCGGACACTTCGTAGCTATTTGGGTCATCAACGTCGACGTCATTCATTTCACAACTGGCTGCTATGCTGGTTGGTTAAAAGCCATAATTAGTGGTGAACATTATGCAGAAAAATATTTTCTTTCACTCTTCCATTTGATTTTTGTTCTGTTTTTTAGTTTTGTATTTTAAGTCGCCAATCTGCAAAAGGGGAAAACAGCAAAAAGCTTTGTAATTAGGGACTTGACTCGACAGGAGCTTAATAACACTCAGTCCCAGTTGGAAGCCTTTCTGAAATGGATTCTAAACTACAACTAGTATGACTTCGGGATATTCTGCTTGGAATGGGATGAAGTATTTTAAATATTTCTATTACGTACGGTTCGTGTCATACTATGTGTATGTGTGCGTATGAGGAGCTCAAAACATTTCCAATCCCCACTATGTTCGGTGAGGTTCACGTTTCGAGAGCTATTTTCATTTGATAGTTTCGGAATAGGTTCTTGAATTTCTTCTCCAATTCCTTTCAAACCTAAACCAGTCAAGCTAGATTATTGGGAATTATTGGGATTCTGAACAGCTATCAGGCATACGCAAGTAATTCACTGTAGTTAAGTTTTTCTCGAAGATATAACAAGAATACCGAGAACAAAAGGATCAAGATATTGTCAAACTTTTGAAGAAAACCTCACGAGTTCCAATTTCCAATATCTATTTTTTGATATGTGAGAACTTTAAACTTTCGAAACTCACTGATATAGTACTTTACTTTATTGAGATTCCTTCAATAGTGAGCGAACAAAGTAGGTACAGTTTACAAATTATTGGTACAAAATGTAATCAGATAAAAACATGGGTAAAGGGAAAATGTTTCTAGAATGTAAGCAATTTAACAAGCTTGAATGGAAATTTAGATAATCCGTTTATAGATGAAACATAGTTCTAGTAGTTGTAGATAGCTATAAGTGCAATCAAACAGCCCTCAATAAACGGCGGTATTGTTTTGCCGGTTATTGCGATTCCGTTGCCGAGACACGTCCGGAATAAATTAAACTGCAATTTGGGGCCTTTAATATGGAGTGTTGTTCGCGCTATTGGGCCATAGTGGCGTGTGGCAGCGTGGCGATATGAGCAGCATTCGAATGAGTACACAAAGGGGTTCGGCGCCGTGCTGGCCATCGGTAATGCAGCCAGGCACATGATTGCAGCGCGACTCTCCAGGGACACCATTTTGTTACCTCCCTGCAAATCTACGCATGATCGATTTCCTGTCAAATTTTCGTTGCACATTTAGAATTTGGCAGAAAGCCCCACCGTAGAATAGCTGTGAGCGCTGAATGCAGTAGTCGTAGTAATTGCGCTGAAATGGCTATGTTTAGCGATTCTCAGCTGTAGACGTAATTTACATTGCAACAAATCGGATTTGGTGAGGGTTGAAAGGATCATTGCGATGTTGTTTATATTATGCTTTTTATTCTGGGTCTAGATTTCATAATTAATTAAAATAGTTTGTCCTTGAACTCTTCAGCGAAGGTCTATCACCTACATACAAGTTCTGATCACAGAACTTCAGTCCTTATAGCAGAAGATGCAACAACTACCTTAATATTACTTACCTTGCGCACGTTCATGTTAGCATGCGATTAAACTTTACTCATCTAAGTTGCATCTGACCAACGAACACTAAACTATCGATATCGTAATGAAATTAAGGTCAATAGCAGTCAGTCAAGATATGGTGTCGAGCAATAATCATTGGCGCATAAGCAGAAGCACCAGGGCTTCGTGTTTATTGCTCACAGAGAATTCTATGGCACCATTAATGCACGTAGCGAGGCGTAAGGTGTAGTTGCTCGCTCAATTTGCGGTATTGCTCTGAGCTACCGTCACATAAACAGAGTCAGGGCTCCTACAGATCTACAATCGTCCCGTTGTTTGTCCACCCACATTCCTGAACAGAACACGTTCGCAGAACGCATTAGAACTTCCATAAACACCACATTCATTGTGTGCACACGCTAGACGTTGCAGCCATTTTCAATAGCATTTATACATTGACTTGAACGACGTACCTGCTGTTTGGTACTAGTACATGGCAGTCGTTCAGCTGATAGCACTAGTCATTGCTTTGAGGTGTGTAAGCGTATGGCATTTATAAAGTCGCTCCCCCGGCGGCACTACACTTCAGAGAAGCTCTGTTTTTGTTCCCGAGGGGGATCGCGATCAGAATTAACGAGACCTTTACCTTCATTCTCGCAGTTCGGTCTTTAACGCAGAGGTAGGCAATCCCTGCTTTTGTATAAATCCTGTTAACAATGAAGTTTGTGACGTAGATAGCGAATATCTTACAACTTTTATTTTATGTGATGTATTTAGATTAAACACAGCCTTTACTTACGAAGTCCCTCCGCTAAAATGTATATTTAAATTAGATAGGGCTCTTAATTTCAAGGCCCAAGAATTACAATTAATCGTATTACCCATTTGCCTTAATGCTTAGATCTACGACAGTTCGCTTTTTGTTTGGAACTGGTCCAAATATATATCTATCAGCGGCACTTTTATTATCTTTAATGCGTTCGATGTGCATTTGTATGCTTAACCTCGTTCTTATGAATGGATTTTATTGCATATTAAAAAGCAGAATAGTCTAGTAAAAACCAGTTTTGCTGACAAAGTTAGATAGTTTATCTTATCTGAACAAGCTGGGTGATTATGGGGCTCTCGTCAAATGCCAAATGGAGCATTTGATGTTTTGATCATTAATAAACTTTCTTCACTACATTCTGCTTTAAATGATTAATAACTGAGTCCACAGAACGTGCGACCTATCAAATGCGGACATCGCCAGACGGCGCTAGTTTAGTGTGTAGTCATCCGACTATGCCCGCGCACTGTGTACCTCCCTAATGAGATTCTATCTTAATTATTTTTCAGTGTTCGTCGTAAATTTCCTTTCCGAGAGTTGCTGAGCCATTCCGTGGCGGAAACATCCTTCTCGAGCTTAATTATTTCTTTTTTTACTGTGTTCAATATTCATTCCGATTTTCGTCGAGCAGACATTAAAATTCATAACTCAGCTATTACACTCGTCAACATCTGGCGCCACTTTAACGTTATTATCTTTAACTCTTAGAAAAGCATTAATTAAGAAGTTACTTTTTATATCACTTTGAAATAAGTAATTTTTATGCGAGTTTATCGAGAAGGCAGTCGGCAGGTGGGTGTGGTGGCAAAGGGGATTTTTTCAATATTCCGACCTATACGTACATGCTTACCTATGCAATGTTAGAAGTGGTCCTCTGATGAAGAGTGGTCGCTTTACGAGTTTTGCCCCATAACGCTTGAGAGTTAGTAACTATTGTTCTATTCATCGAAGAGGCATTTTATGACGCGGACACACTCGTAACGGGTCGTCCTCTCGAGTTCCGCGTCTGGGCGCACGAGATAAATTTACGTCGGCGGTTCACGCCCACGAGCGTCTCCAACTCGTAAAGCAGTTGACAGCGGAGCTGGAGGCGGCGGCGGAGGGGTAACCTCATAAATAAGGTCCGGCGGCCCGCCCCGGGCACCACGCACGCTTGCATACCCTGCCGTGCACTAGTGCACATGCGCTTATGCACCTACTTATCTATCCCTGCAAAGTGACAAGGATATGAATGGCTACCAGTTATGACTACGACAGAAATATGGCGCTTGCCTCTTCTGTTCATTATTTTAAATCGTTTTTTAAATAGAAAATAAATGTGTTCTAATTTAGTTGTAAGTGAGCAATTTTATTTGCGCCTGAAATGTTAGCATATTTGAAGTGAACTTTGGACAGACGAGGTTAAGTAAAGTGTTTTACTCGAAGTGAGAAATGGTAAGGGAGACTAAATTGAATGTGTTGTTGTGCCTTTGTCAGTTACCTCGGATTGGCGATAGCCGAGGTAATCAGTGGAATGCACGAAGTATA
Source organism: Leucania comma (assembly GCA_958295575.1). Taxonomy (NCBI): domain Eukaryota; kingdom Metazoa; phylum Arthropoda; class Insecta; order Lepidoptera; family Noctuidae; genus Leucania; species Leucania comma. The sequence goes on from OY282468.1 coordinate 15,782,571, forward strand.
TTCGTCGACGACGGTTAATGTTAATTATTTAACGTGTTGATAAATCAGAGCTGCTCTGTGAAGGGAATTGGCCGTCGATAATAATTATCAATTTAATTATTACCAGAGATCAGTAAATATCTGTTACTTCGTCCGATGTTGAGTGTATTTTATTTAAAATTGTTATGATTTTTAAAGGAATGTTCCCATTTATAGTGTAGTGTGCTAGCAGAGCAGTAGCGGTGAGTTTCCCAGGGACGTCAGCGGAACACTCAATACTAAATTTCATTAAATTTAATTTTTTCTCGGCAGCATCGCGTTATTTAACGGAAATTCTCTTCTCTACGATCCTCACCTGTTTTCTAGTGTTCTTCGAAATTATAAAACAAAATTCTATTATGGGCTGCCTCGCAACCAATTACACTTTGACTTTATTAACTTTGACAAGCAGAGGTAGCAGGTTATTAGGTTATTCAACACTAAATAAAACCCAATAATAGACAGAGGTGCAGTGTCAGAATAACAATACGATAAAAAGGGAAATGCCGTTGCTCAAGATACCGCGAAGATGTTATTTTTATAAGAAATGTTATTATACGGAACACTAATCGTGAGCTGCTACTGACTCGAACCCGTTTTTTCGCGTCCGCTCCACTCGGATCCGTTTTACATTTTTATTTTACTCCTTTCAGTCTAATTTAATATGCGGCCTCGTGGAAGAAATTGCGAGGATATATTTTTGCATTTGTTAACTCCACCTTGAATAAAATCAGATTTTACTCGCGAATTTATGCCGAATTGTATGAGACAGGTAGAGACACCTTCGGCTCCTCCACGCGCGTATTTAAATCACGTACGATTTTATGTGTTATTTGTGTTGCAATATCAAGTTTGTTCAGTCGGATCGTGTTCACAGTTTTGACTACTTTCAAATAAATCGCTCGTACAATAACAACGAATTGACACACTAAACATAAATGTTTCACGCGAAGAATGTATCGGCGTAGGCCACCTAAATTGAATAGGATTTCATTAAAACCATCTTTTACAAAAAGAAAAAATCTCATCGTTGCTTGGAATTTAGACAACCGTCTATTGCAAGATTTTTAATTAAATCGACTTTGATCACAGGACTGGAATGTCTCTGGTAAAACGATTAAAACCGGTATAAAACAGTTGCTGTGTAATCTTTCCGCGTAACATCCCCACGTTAACGATTTAATCAAATGCTTTTAATCATTTTTTTATGTTAAAGGATTCTAAAATGTTTTGTTTCTGTCCAAGTTTGTGTCCAGGTCATACATTGCGAGCTTAGATCTAGGTGTGCAAACTAGAACAAAATGAAACAAAGTAAAACTGTGTAGCCTCAATCCGCAGCTGTTAGTTTTCACCGGCTATTCTTCTTTTGTACGGTCGACACTGTCGTCGGAATATAGAATTTGTAACGCTGAGTACGTCTTCGTTAGAGCAAATATCAATTAGGGTCGGCCTACGTGTCGGCGATAGACGGCGGGAGCGTGACTCTCCGGGTATAGCCGACCTACGCGTCCGAGCGCGTAGCCCATCGTAACGTATCGTAGACGTTCGTAACTACGCGTAGCTCTTCGTAGCGCAGGTGCTACGAAATGCTACACGCTGCTACGAGCTACGAACATCTTACTACGAACATGCATACAAACTTCACCTTCAAATTTCAAAACGTGCTATTGCCTAAACAGCCACTTACTTAAACTAAGTCCCACTCCGTAACTCGACCTGTTGTTTACTTATTTATTAATTAAGATTAGGTAGGTGGGTGCCATTAGAAATGTACCCAGCGAGACCCCTTTCAGCCCCTATGTTTTGCACATCGTATTTGTGGCAGAAATAATAACACGGTAACCGTGACGTTGCTCTCTTGGAACAAATAATTTCGTGTAATGCACGTTGCGTAACTTCGCCGTTTGTTCCCATAATGTTTTTAATAAGGCCGTCGCGTCGATATGAGATGAGGGGACTAAATTACAAAGTTTTTGACCGTATATACGTCACGACTTTAATTAAATTATAGTAAGTGCTAAGGCTCTTCTATTACTTTACTTGTAGTAATCTTTTTAAATTACATTGTAAGAAAACTTAAAATAATAGTCTTCCTCTATATTCCTTTTGTAACATCACGATTTTAATTCCAAAATATTAGGTATAATTAATTTGTTTGTAAATTGTCCGGGATTTCGAGAATAGGTATGTTATTTGTCAAGGCAAAATAAAAAAAAATAAAAAACAAAGGATTCAAGCCACCGAAGTAGAACTAAAAAGTAACAAAAACGCCAAAGCCAACAATTCGCCTTGAAAGAATAACCCTAATTATAACAATATTATAAATGAACCCTTTTTTGCTACTTAATATTCTGTAATACAAGTCGAAAGTTACTTTCAAGGTTTCAGAATTGTTTGAACTGTAATTTTACAAAATTATATCGTGATCTTTGATAACAAAGCGTCTCCCAGGACGTGTCCCGTCGCCCAGTACCTGCTCCTGGAGGAGCAATTAAACACTTTAATTAATCTAAGCAAGGGCTGCTTGTTGTAAACTCTTAAATGACAGTAGCGCATGTTTCTGCAACCGTTTTGAAACTTGACTAATGGACGAAAGCTCTAGAAAGGCGAAAACAAATTTTATTTCCAATATTAAGTTTTGAAGAACAGTCCCGAAAGTTCTCTGAAAGATAAACGATTCTGTTTAAATCTTCAATGTCATCCGACTAACGCAGGGATTATAATGAGATACAAAATGGTGAGGTAGTAAGATACCTCGGGCGCCTTACGGGTTAAAGATTTAAAGTAAGCGTTATTTTTATTGAGGTACTATTTTATTCATGATTACGAGGATAGCCTTTAAAGGTCCTCTACTGAACAAGGGCCGTTGACACTGCAAATAACGGTTATAGGGGGTGTTGTCGTTGTAATCATGCTGGTAGACAGACGGATTGGCTATCGCAATTTTATGAGCAGCCAGTAAGACTATTCTTATAGCCACCTTGTTTAAATTTGAAAATTTTATTATGGTATCTTCGGTAAAAGGATGGTTTAAGAGAAAAGCTGCATATTTTATTGGTATATTCTTGATATGATTTCTACTTTTTGCCGAATAGTTTAAAATTAAATTACAAATTATATAATACCTCGGATTATGATCAATCGGTCGTTCATACCCAACAATGTAACTCAACTTACATGCAGTTTATTTGCATGCGGAGCCAGGGGCTAATAATGATGTAAATAATAGTTTTCACCAACCGGGGTTGTCCTTGAATGCACTAGCATTGCCCGTACATGAATATACGTCGGTTGGCATCACGTTCCATAAAAAGGGCCTCTGCAAGTTGGTTTCGGATCCTCATACGCCGTCCAAAGGACCAGGACTTCAGGGTTCTGTGATGTATTGACACGTATAAAAATGTAAATAATTCTTATGGTTATATTTTTTTAACTTAACGTCATACTGTTCATCGGCCCTATCAGATTTTCGTAATTTTTGTATAATTCATAGTTTATACTATAATATTTGAGAAGGTTTATTAAAATTATATTTCTATGAACGTGTTATTTCAGTGTACATATTCCGTAACTATAGCGTAAGGAGATTAAATTCAAATTGAATAATAGTCTACATTGAGAGTGGAGCCGCATAAATCTAGCCGTTTTAAATTGTTTTTATTTGTCTGTTACACTGTCGTATCTCGAACAGTGCGGCCCTGTTTTACTTTATTAGTTCATACCATTTTTGTACTTCGTTTTACGAGGATTTTTTCATTCTGTTTTAGTATGGAACTATTTCTCAACGAGGTAGTGTATGATTGTTTTTATGCGCTGTAATTGTTTTCTTCGAAACTTTTTTCAGTTTTTCTCAGCGTTCATAATTTATGTTTTCTTCAGGACTTTTTGTTGTGTAGTGTCCGCTAAAGGTCTTCTGTAGAACAGTTTTATAAATATTTCCCCAGTTTTTAATCCTATATGATAATATAGATTATTTATATTTTGCTCATTCGTTCGATTCGTATTGATAGTTTTACACAATCGTTCTAAGAACCAAGAATTTGCATTGCATACATATTTAATTTCGCAGCAGATTTCTGTGGCCCTGAAAGTTAAAATCCCTATGGTTTTCTTTAAATATTTATGAAGGCCCCACCGGCCAGCGACTTTTAATACTTTGAAAATATTATCATATCCTTGTTATAAGCTTTTCCAGATAAATATTTCTGTGAACATCTGTTCCTAGAGTAAAGTAAGGATTTTTTATTGTGACATAAAATATGTAATATTGATAGCAGTTTATCTTTCGTAAAATCGTACATGTACGAAGAACGGGACAAAAATTACAATGATAGCGAAGAAATAATACATTTCGATGCAAGATAAATTCATTTGAAGCTGTTCGATGATTTATCAGCGCCGGTAGCGGGAGGTCGCGAGCGACGTCATCGTCGCAGCTTCCTCGCACAGACATATCGTTGTGATAAATTGCGAAGAATTTCTAAACGAGGTGAATTTAAAAATAAAACAGTAATAATTTAAAGGAAAAACTATTGTTTTATATATGTACGCATTCGGTTTCACACGTCAAAGTTTACGGAGGAAAGTTCGAGGTAGCAAGGAGAGCAAAATTTTAAGTAGTTTCAACTCTAATGTTGTTTTGCATAGGTGAGCAGTCGGAACGTGCTTCCGAAGGTGCTTCGGCGGTTAGATGGAGCCGTTGAAGATATTTTTATCGAATGTGAGGAGTCGTCTGGCGAGCGTGCCGCGTGCGCCAGCTGCCGACGACGCGGCTCAAGCGCCTATTATGCCGCTTGCCTTTTATTTATGATCGGGTTGAGCGGTGCTTATTACGACTGCGCCACACTCGCCATGTTTCATATGCTAGCCTTGTTTCTGCGTTAACTTCCTCCTTGAAGCTTATTGAGCTGCTCGCCCACAATCATCCCGCTTCACTACGGTTACAAATTGTTAAGGATGTGTTTATTCATCTCGAGAGTAGTAACGATTTGTAATTTTCTGATTCATATCTACAGTTGCGGAGCTCGCATCGACTAATTACTTTTGCTCCTACAACTTGGATTAATTTGTATAATTCCAAAGTTTATCTATATACATAAATCACATGTCAAGTTTTGATGATATCTGCCGCTGGGGGTTGCACAAGTTGAGGCATACTTATTGTTATTCATGGCGTATCTCGAAACTCTGCAGTGATATGTGTTTCACTAAGCCCCGACATATATTTCGCCGTTTTTGTCTATCACTTGGCAGGAACTTCTCCAATGTTTTCTCATTCGCCCGCAGTCTGCCCAAAAGTTAGCTCATTCCTGTCTCGGTTGGTGCCTCAGCGAATTACGAACTCGGCACTCAGCCGCCGATGCGTGTAAAATGTCTTTACGAGCTCGGTAAACCCCGTGATGTGTGTGTCACCGGCCGCGGCCGCGTCGCCTCTCGCCTCCTCACTCTCACCATTTTTTTTAATCAATTAGTTGTTAATCGAAAAACTTTTGAGTGCTCACAATGTGCCACCCTAATTTAATCCGGTGATCTGCTTCACTACTTCAGTTGCTTCACAAAAAATACCTTTCAGAAATAGTTGTCCAAATATTCCAAATGGTTTTTGTTATATATTTTAACTAATTTAACGGACTATAATAACTAAGTTTCAATAGGTTGATATACTTTTCATAACAAACGATTGTTTAGCTGTAAAAGTAGAGAAAATAAAAACAACAAGATGCACATGTGGATAAAAAAAGAAAACTCTGAAACTGATATGGTCTATAAGAATCGGTTACTTTATACCCGTTTCGTGGAAAAACTTAATCAAAATGCTTTTTTGCTCGGTTTTCAATTGTGCATCAGAATAGAAGAAACGAAGCAAACATGTTGAACGCAACCCGCCTGCGTTCGACTATTGAATGTTCGTTGTTTTTGTTCGTCATTGTTCGTTCCGAGTCGAACTTAAAACATTTGAAATAATCCGGTTCGGCGCGTCAATCAATGTTTCTAAATAGTTAAAAACTGAAAAAAAAAAATAGTTGAAAAGTCTATTTGACTTGAAAATTAAATGTACGAGTATATTGATTACAAATGTTAACTGAAATATTTTAAGAAGACTCTTAACTTTTCATTGATAAATGTTGTTTCACTTATATTGAAATATTACAACAGATTCTCTATATGACTGTGTTTGTTACCTACACCTGTTTAAATGTAACAGATGTTCATTTCAATCTCTATATGAACATTTACCACGCTCTTTGATGGTTCTTTGGAGTGAGATCATATACTGTGGAAAACGTAATCATATAACATGTATGTTTTCGCGGTGTAACGAGTGCGCGGTAAGACGTGACTTTGTCTCCGTCACTACTGCTGAAAACATTCATAAATATTCATTTCGTGTACACTCACGACAACTGCAATTAGGTGTGACGGCCATTTAGGTAATGGATGATGTCCATATTTGTTTGTTTAAAGTTACATCTCTCAAAAAACGTCATAGCCGTTAAAATTAATGGGTGTTAAATTATTATTTACATTACTACAAACAGCGCGAATGATAAGAATTTACTTAATCAAAGAACGGTTCAGCTATTTAATTTTCTAGTTTCTTCGAGCTGCACATTTAGTGTGCATGACTGCAACTTTAAGTATACGGATGTGCCTATTCTATCTTGTAACTATCTTATCTCCTCCCATCTATGTAACTATTCACTTAACATTGTGTTTGTATGATCATCTGAACTTGCCAGGAAGTAGTGCAGCTAAAACAAATTAAGATTTTTTCAAAATTGTACATAAACGCGATGAGTAGGTATTCCCTGCAGAGTGTTTACTCCATTAGACATCACATCAGCGTGCCAGTGACTGGCGACAGGAAACGGCCGTCGGCGGCATAACAAGGTTAACATCTTGCAATTCTATCAAAGTCTTATGTAATAACGTTATCAAGCGACTTCCGCCGTCTGCCTGCTACTAACAATGCGCCACATTCAACTCTGCATGTAAACACTAATTAAAGTTTTTGGTAGTTAGTGATACCGCTAGTAAGTTCACAGAAAAACTTCGGAACTGTCTCACTTGGAAGATAATGTTGAAACAAATCTGAAAACTTAATTAGATTTTATTTGTTCTAGGCCACAAAGAGAGGTTCGCCAAAATTAGTGCGAGAACAAATAATATTCTTAATTGTTGATTTCTGGTGCTATTTTGAGATGTCCTTGTATTTTGTGCAAAACTTTTCAAGATTTTCCTATTCTATATTTTCCATGAGACGTAAAAGTGGGTCTACCAAGAAAAGTGTGCCAAGACTGTAAGCGTTGGCGTTAAGTATTCTTTGCCATCTCCGCAAGAGAGCTGGCGTGATTATAATTAGACGACGCATTTACATCAATGAGGATGCAAACAAAATTTTGTTTATTATTTTACTTCCTCTTTCGTGTTCATGCTGAATTAAATACAGTCTCATTTATATTTTGTCTTTGACAGAGAATCTCCATATAAATAATAAAGTAAATCTTTCTTTTTGAAAGACATTAAAAACCAACGAACTAATTAGTTGTTAATTCAGGAACCGCCTCTTGTGGATTGCGTTAAAATCTGACTGCATTGGATGATTTTACATACAATAAAAAAAAAAAAAACTGGTGAAAGGGTACCGTCAAGCTTTAGTAATCTACTACTAGACAGAAAATAACATTATTATAAATGGTCATATATGCAATTTAAATATTTAGATATCTTGCTAGATTTGCATATGTAAGCAGGAGGAAGCTTGCACGTTCATCTTACGAACTGACTGAGTCGCTACACGTTAATGCTTGCTTTATTTCCACAAACCTTATTCACGGTTGACAGAATTAGTATCTCAGCGGCTTGCTGTTTGAATAGCACTGTTGGTATCTAGTTCGTGTACGTTAATTTAAAAAGGGGTTAAGATGTATCAGCTGAAATATAACGGGTGGATGAGTCAGTGGTTCCGGCGCGCGTCGAGCGGGCATCGAGCCACGGATCCGGCAGCGTTTCTTTCGAGCTCGTTAACGAAACAATAAATAATGATTTGGACGTCTCCACCACTGCAGGCTATCGTGCGACCATCATATTTTCCGTCGGGCCGTCGGCATCAGGTCGTTGACGCGACGTCACGCTTCCTAGCCGTCGATTTGTCCATGCTATATCCGAGCCGCTGTGTACTTCCGTCTGCCATTGTTACATTTAACCATGTCACATTTCAACTTAAACACGAAATAATTGATGAAGTTTTGATTTTCATTTGTTTGTTACAGGTAAGCTGGATATTTTTGGAATATCGAATTTATTTTCGCCGACTCGAAGGGTAAGTTCTTAGCGTAATATAAAATTAGATCAAGCCCGTAAAATATATAATCTTGATGTGTTTGGATAAATAAGTGAAATTAAATTTAACTTAATTTCGTAAAATAAATGAGGTCTTCTTTGTAATAATAAAAGGGAAAGATGTCTATTGAAGAGCCTTAAACTTCATTTCTAATAACACGTTTTAACATTATTGCCACTTGAAGAAATTAAGTTTATTCTCCTTTAAAATCTACACGTTTCACTGAAATATAATGAAGATTTTTCACCTTTTCTTGAAAAACTGGTAGCATTAGATTTCAAAGTAATGTGTTTTCATGACACCTCTTCGTTAGAGCAGTCTTGTTATGGTAGCAAGTCGTAAAGAATGATGAATGGGTCAAAATAACCATAAAAATTCAATAAACCTGTAAAAATTGGGTGCGTCGCGACCGGAAGATTGTAGCCAATTTATTTTCAACAAAAGACGGATAGAGTTAGATTTTCCGCAAACCCGTCATCGGTGAACGAGACGAGTGACTGAATTATATTACTGGTTGTTTACTGTATCCCTCACTGCGCATATTTTCCCTATTATGTCGTTTAGGTACTTTTAGGTAGACAATATAGTTTTAAAGCATCCTAGAGTAATAATACTCTAGGTTACTTTAAACACGGGTTGATTTTTAAAAAGGACCTGTACGTAACCCTTTGATTTATTTTCTTGAAAAGCAGTCGTGACACATAAAATCGTACAAACAAACAGAACAATTTGATACATCTTACTTGTATAAAATTTCAGTATATTGGTTTAGGTTTTTGTTTCCTGTCAGTTACGGAGCCGTTTCATATGTACATACATACACATAGATGGAAGATTCATCCTCCACATGACCGCGTCTGTCACCAACCACGATGGGGCCGGAAACTTGTCAAATGAAATTACACACCCCAAACTTAAATTAAATTGGCAGTTGGTTCCTAATAAAATAGTAGAAAAACTCCATTAATCGCAAATGACATTGTTAAAATTGGATCTTTACAATAATGATTAGTTATTTTTCGTAATTTACTTTTATTATAATTCAACGGACATTTAATAATTTGAAAATCATTTAAGAAAGAAATTTAATTTGGTCATACCTATTTCCCAGCGTCATTATCTGCAGTGCGCAGTAAAATACAATACTTATTGCAATGTCATACAAAAACAAATCATTATAACCGTAACTACAAATATTTCATTTATGTATTTTGACTACCTAATAGCATGAAGGTCTGAGATGAAACCTGAAAAGATCAATTCAGATTATAATTTAAATAATAAATGCTAAACTATTATTATTGTCAAGGTATTTATTGACGTCATTGCAACCCCAAAATCCGAAAGCATTTCGGATTTTTATTAGTTCTCAGAAGTGTCCGTGCCTTTAATTTAGTTTCAATCAAACATATTATGCATTATTTAGAACAAAGCAAGTAAGTTTGTCACGTTCCTGTTGGTTGTTAGACGAACGAAGTATGGACTGCGACCAAAATCCTTAATTTATTAACCGATAAGTGCCAACTACCTACCTGTCTACTTCTGTCTGTAAGAATTTCCTATGAAACGTTCTAAATGTTTCAAAGTTGGAAAATTTTCCAATATATGCGAGGATTTTAGCTTCACGAAATAATGTAATTAAAAACTCTGTGAAATGTGATGAAATGTTTGTACTTTTTTCTGTGAAGGTTGAGGCAATAACTTTGGTCGTTCTGTTCAATATTTATTTATCAGAGGGTAGTAACAAATAAAGAAATTTCTAAATTGTAGAACAATTGTTTTTGTTTCGAGTTTGTGTAGGCTTCGTATTTGATATCGGATTGTGTGCCCTATACAAACAAGACACCTGAGGCAACGGATGGAGCATATCTGAGCGTATCATTCTTTGTTTCAAAGCACTGCAAGGAGCGTCCGGCGCTGCAAAAAGCGAAAAGCGCATTGTTTTCGTTGGTAAAGGAAACGTCCAGCGCTGTCAGGCAACGCGCGGGTCTAATGGACTGCTATTTACTTTGACTGAAGGCTTTTACGATGAAAACATCAAACAATACATTTGGAGTAAACACGCTCTTTAGCGATTACTAATTTTAGCTGCTAAAAATACTAACTGAGTCGAGCATTCTGTTTCTTTATTTTAAGTAGTATTGTATGAGAATGCTTGTATTCTCTCCCATGATTCTCACATTTCTAACCCAAGCAATAATTGCATCAGCCTAATAATCTTCCCACTGCTGGGACTCAGGCCTCCTCTTTAAGAGAGAGAATGGACTATAATTCAGCTCGCCTGTGTTCCAATTTTTGGTTCTGGGGCATGCCGGTTTCCTCACGATGTTTTCCTTCACCGTTTTGAGAGGTGATGAAATAAATTACACAAAGTAATGCGCCTGGCTGGGTTTGAACCCGCAATAATGATGTCATAATTTTTATTTTTTTATTAAATCTTCATACACTACAAAGGTACGAAGGTGGACTTAACGCCTTAGGTTTTTTTTATTTTTGGTTTCTTCTTATGTTAGAATGCAAAAAAAGAATAAGTTATATAAAAAAATCGATAAAAACCATCACATTACCAAATAAAAGAAATTACAGTAATAGATCAAAAAAACGCAATATCTATTAAAATCATATTTCATTATATTAATAAAAAAATAAAAATAATTAATCAACAATGTTCAGTTTATATAATTATAATTAATTAAATGAAAACTAAATAGCGTTAAAATTCATCTAACTCTGTTGACGAAAATAACTAAATTCAGTTTTCCGATATAATTAAAAAAATGTCAAATAAAGTAGGTACATTAAAACATGTCTTATGAAAAAATCATTGAAATTATTATTTATTAAAAAAATGAATTTAAATGAATTTAAGTGATCAGGATTTCGATCAGGATATCAAATGAAAGTACTACAATGAAACGTTGAGTCTTGAAACCATTCAAACGGAACCAAAACATAATGTTGCCGAATTGACTGTTCCACATTAATATGATGTACTCACGAGGAGTAAGGTACTGCATTACGCACACGTGGGCCACGTACGCTGATCTGGGCGCGTCAGTCTCCATACATTTTATATGGCAACTGGACTTGTAGAGCTACATTGGATCCACGCTACGCTATGTCGGCGTCGTTCTATGGACAAATCAAGTGTGGCCCACATGTGCGTCGGTCTAATGTATGTAGTTCCCGTTTTATTGTGACTTATCTGGTTTCGGTGTTTATGTTGTATGAATAAGAAAATTGGCATAACAATTTTCTTTGTTACGTTTATAATGTAATTACTGCTATCGAGAGTAACAGAGCTTCAGATAATAAAACATGGAATGGAAGAAGCATATTATTATTTTATATGTGAACGTTTAAAGGTGCTTTCTTTTGTAGCTATACACCGTTAAATTTTAGTCGTTTTAATCCAGCGGAGGGTCGATTCGGTACATGAAATACTATCGATTTGTAAAGAGAAAATTAAAAAAAAGTACTTTTTTTAAACTCAAATTAATTTACGCTTGTACGAAATTAATTTCTTTAAGTAAACGTCAGCTGAGCGAGGTCAATGAACTGTAGGTAGTTAGTACGCAACGACCGACAACTACCTACAAGGTCATTGACTCGTTTGTTGGTAATTTTTGTCACTCACATTATTATAAGTGAAAACTTGTAAATGGCCGTTTTTTACCTATTTTAAGTGTTTATTGTAACTATTAGCTGTAAGTTTTCCTATGAGTAATAAAATAAAATAAAATAAAATATATTAAATCGAGTTTTGAAAAAAAAGTACTTTAATTTTTAATTTTTTCTTTACAAATCGATGTATTTCATGTACCGAATCGACCCTCCGCGGGATTATAATGACTAAAATTTAACAAAATTTATTTATTCTATGTATGCATTTAGAATTATATAAGTATGTTTATCAGTTGTCTTCTTCTTCCTGCCCTTATCCCATATTACTTGGGGTAGCGCAACACGTTTTTTTCTTCCACTCTATCCTGTCAGCCGTCACACTATCCTTTTCTTTCATATCACTCCTCACACAATCCATCCAACTCTTCTTCGGCCTCCCTCTTCTTCTCCATCCATCTACTTGTAAATGTTCAAAATGTTCTTTGTTCTATGTTTATCAGTTGTCTGGAACCCATAACACAAGCTCTGTTTAGATTGGGACTAGACGGCGTTGTGTGTTATAGTTGTGGAATATATTATTATTAAAATATATTATAAATAGTATAGTAAGATTTAAATCATAATACTGCAAGGAACAAAATGCTCGCATTTTGCTTATTCAGAACTTAGTTTCATCAAAATGCATAGGATATGTGCCAGGAAGTCGGCCGTAAAACCTTGATATCTAATACTGCCCAGGTTTTCCTTGGCAGGAATTATGTTTTCTTTGCTGAGACTGGAAAGAAAATTTTCAACCCTAGTCTTAACTTAATAAATCTTATCCTGATTGTTACTTAAGATTGTCTTTGGGTTTTCTATGTATTTCCTCAAAGGAACACGTCTAGGTTTATCAAGTATATAATGTTAGATAATCTCGTGCGGGTAACTAGAAACTTTCGTAACTGAATTTTTATCATTTTAACTTGTTTAGTCATGTGCCAAGATGTAATTTAGGCTGAAGGACAATTCTCCATATTATGCATAGTTTATAATTGTATAAAATAAATAATAAAATGTTTCGCATCCCAATTTTTGGGGTTCCGTACTTCAAAAGGAAAAAACGGAACTCATGTAGGATCACTTTGTTCTCCGTCTGTCTGTCAAGACCTTTTATATCGGGAATACGTAGATGTATCGAAATTAAAATCAAAAATTATATTTATGTTTATTTTGTATTTAAAACCATTAATAAAATTTTTATAATGTACTCTTTAGTTGAAGCTGCGAAAAAATCAAACTTCTAAGTTAACGAAAAAAAAAAGATACGGACGTTCTTTTACATCGCAAAAAAAACGTATAGCTATTTCGACACTCAATGGAATCAAAATTAATAGGGTAGTTTCCTTTGACCCAGAATCTAGAAATTTGGCATAAAGCAAGGTCTTATAGTATAGGAATAAACCTAAAAACAGTTTTGTGTGCAGTGTGTCAACAATGACAAAAAAAAATTGCGTTTCGGAAAAATGTTCGAGACTCGACTCGGGAATTGAATTATTTATATAATTCAATTCCCTCAGTGCGCGAGTCCGACTCGCACTTGCCGAGTTTCTTAATATATCATTATTCAAACAATTGATTCAGTCAATTTCAAGGCGTTCGTAGTGCGAGTCCCGAACAGTTTTTTGCCCCTCGTGTTGAAGGAAGACTTTTGGCCGCATTGCGTGGTATTCCGTCGCTTCCGCGGACAGGTGCCACAGATCAGCACAAAGTGAATTAGTGCAGTGAACATATTACTAACATAGTAATAAGTTTTATTTACTAACAATAAACTATATTTACTATAATGTATGTTAGTCTGTAAGGTATATATCTATGGGCCAAGACGACTGAAAATAAATGATTATTATTATTTATTTTATTATTATTATTTTAGCTGAAAAATTATCTCAAGAATCGCTACGACAACCGGTGCCATGTGTCTCGCATTCCTGTGTCCCTCGCCAGGTCATCTATCCACCTTGTGGGAGGTTTAGTTTTAACTTTCTGGCGGTAGCTTGGAATAATAATCCTACTCAGAACTAAGGATTATTATCATTATCATATGAAGCATCTTACACCCACGCATCGAATGGAGGCCTCTAAGCTCCACGCGCGGATAAAGTCACAAACTACTTGCTCAACATAAATAACTTCGGTTGGATTAAGTCAGTACTATCTATGGCCAAATAACTACCGACACCCGCTTGCATACATATTACTAGCACCTGGAACTCGCTTACCCCGAACTTTACATATAAAAAGGAAAGTTGTAGTTTTTGTTTTATTCATATATGTTGGTAAATTGACTTACATAGTCCCGAACGTGTGGTCGACTTCTTTAAAAAACTTAGTACGTGGGTTCATAGGGACGGCCGCAAGCCGGTGGCCGCAGCTAACTTAATCCGGGTTGCGGACAATCCATCCTTGGTACAGGCGACACGTGACGCATGAAGCAAATACATCGCAATCACGCTTGCTGACGGTATAATTAAACCCTAAATAATAGTGAGCCGTCGGCTAAGCTAGCGCTTTGGTCTAGATTTCACTTTTTATTGACTTAACACGTACAAGCACCTATTTAAAAAGTGAAAAACTACATTTCGCTACGCTTCTCTAATTGCCATCCAAAAATAGACACACTTGCAATTTATAAAAGTTGGTTAATTTTAAAGTGCATAATTTTTACATAAGCCGTCATGGCAATGAGCAAAGTTTAGGGTAGAAATGCAATTAAGCTTGTAACTTAGTGTCAAAAATAAAGACTGTAATATAAAAGTGTAAGTAAGCTAGTTTACCGCTGCGTGTGCTGGCGTGATCATTTATTGTGAGCGTCATTTAAATATTAAGTATATAGTCAAAATTTTTAATTAAAAACGTGAGAGTTTAGTGCGTAGGCTAGCGTGTGGCGTTTTATGCGCGTGTCGGTGGCGTGGCGGTGCGCGGCCGGGCGACAGTGTCCCGCCAGCTCGCGCCGCGACCACGCGTCTCGCCCGCGTCTCGATCACGCCGCTTTCCCCCCAACTTTCAGCCGCCCGCCTAATTCCGCGAGTTTCAATTCCGAAACACATGAAAACTGGATTAATGAGGATCGTTCAGTGAAACACCGTTGTGACACTTGTGATTTTGGTGTGTGATTTACAATTAACAAAGTAGGTAATTAATTAGCTTTTACCCGGTATAGTATGTGTGTATATGTATTTTTTATAACTAAAAACCACAAATAATTGTAAACAAAATAATTGCATCTATAGCTATTAATCTCAGCTCTAATTGAATTTTATTTAATATGCCACAGAAGTATGGATATTATTGTGGTTTTAGAATTCGATAAAGGCATACAAATCCACATAAACAATTAAAAAGACATTTCCGAGCTGATATTTATAAAAACCAATATTAGTTTAGACGTCAGACAACCACAAAAGTGGGAACCCAGTGTTTCCGCTCTTAGCTAGGCACCTACATAGTTTCAAGTTGCAGGTATCTACAAATTTTCTTTGCAGTAAGACGAGCGGGGCATTAAGACATTAGTCCTGGAAAAACCCGTGCTCCAGTGCCTTGACGGCGTGGATCTGCGCAGTGTGGCGTGTGCCTAGCTAGCTGTGATATCAGTCAAATGACATATCACATGTGTTCCTGTTAACGTGGTTACCTAAGTTACTAGTCATGCATATCTGCTAGCTAAACCTGAGCTTAAGATATTCGCTGCGGGACAGGTGATTGGCACGCCGCCTCACTCACCGCGATCCGTCTTGTTTATTGTTCCCGACCTACATACTAAACACTCTGATTACTTACATTGAACTTGCCGGAACTATAATTTTGTCAAGAAACTGGGTCGTACAACACACAAACGTATGTATCAGAAGAAATATATGATTCTCGTAAAAGACGGCTTGTGGCCACTTAATAGTTGCCAAACAAAGAGAGCCTTTCGGCAAAGTGGAGGAAAAACTTAGCTGTGAGCTTACAGGTCCAAGTAATGGCTGTGGAACAAACGGGACGGCCATTAAATTACGAAATTCAAAAAAGATTTATGTACTTGACAATGTTGTAAAACGCTCTGTTGGTACCTAAGCAGGTGTATGTAGTTTTAGGACTTCAATGCCCATTTCTGGCTTAATCCTATTATGTACTACACAGATTAATTACAATCAAGGGTTTACGTATTATCTTCAGTAATCTACATGATTATATCTCTTGCTAGACTTGTTCTAGGTAGGCTGGTCGGTCGTAATATTGTATAGGTATTAGATATTTATGTTTTAAGGCGATTAGGTACAAATCTACTGAGTAATTACTGTTAATATACTTAATCTTAATAAATAAAATGTTCTGACCACAAATTTCAATCCTGAAACTGTAATTTAATAAAGAAATCCTAAAATAAGTTGCTAATTTGAATAAAGTGCCAAAGAACAAGAAATTACCATTTCAACTTTAATTCTTAAAGAAAACGCCACGAAACGCCTGCAAATGACTGTCCGAAGTTCTACAAATTTTGCGTTCTTTGTTATGCTTCCAAATAGTAAACGTGCATTTTCTTTATCTGATAGAAAATACTTTCTTCAAGTAAATAATTTTATAAAAACGTAGAAAAGTATTTTCATGCGAATGTCGTCGCCGTAAAATTCTTTCGCTTCTAAACATTCCTTAGGTATAAAAGATTATTCCGCGTGAATGAGTAGCTATTGGAAGTGGAATTTTAACTGCCTCTCGGTTTCTCATGAAACGTGCCCGTGAAAAACCCAAATCAGCTTCGTTCAGGTGTATCGGCATAAATTCATCAACGCAGCGGAACAGTGCCACATCTTGTTACGCTGGTTTGTATCGCTATACAACCTGGCTCTTTAATTTATTTAAACTCCGAATTGGATTTCGGCTTCGTACGTTGTAGCAGCTGTACTTCCAAGTACAGGAGCACACACTGCGGTACATAGTTTAACAAACGTGTTCAATTCAACAAACCCGCCTCACAAAAGCAATAGTTGTTGACTTATTCTACCAGCATCTCCAGTCGGAGCTCCTCCAACGTGAAATAACATGTTTGACCTGACTCCAATTTGGGGACACCTAAACTGTATTCAAGAGCCTACTGTCTGTAACCGTTTATCGTCCCCATACTGTCCGGTAAAGGCGATTTATATTCTTTGTCCGTACAACACGGATAAACTTGTGTCCCTAAACGTCAAATATGGAGGTAAAACACAATTTTAGAGGGATTACGTACTATTGAGGACAGGTTACTTGACTTCGTTCAAAGGTTTTTTTGCTGTCAGCATACAGTTAGTAGTTTGGACTGGACGGGGCAGTGGGCACATATTGTCTGGGTATTTCGTGCGTGCCATGAAATACTAATGTAGCCCACGAGATAAGTAAAACCTTATACATTCGACGTTGCCTTATATATTTTGAACGTTCTAAGCAACGAAGCATGTCTTATGTCAATTATAGAATTATGTTATACTAACTTAGTTGGTTACTTTAGTTTTGACATAGTTTTACATTACAATTAAGTTCTGGCTTCTTCTCAATTTCATGTCATTAATAAATTAGTTTTAAATTGAATTATTAAAGCTGCGTATGTGATATCTGGTTCACATGAGCGGGTTCATTAAACATACATGGAGTCTCCGGTATGTTATTACTGAAACGGATTTAATTACAATTACACAAATACAATGGTAATAAACAGAGCAGGCAGAAAAATATTATGTTCTATCATTTTATGAAATCAGGCTTCTGGTAATTATATTTTCTACATCCATCTGTGAGGTAAATGATGTTAATAAAACGGACATGTAAACATCATACAAGTTAGTAAACAACCGCCAACGTGAACATATAGGGCCACGTGTATTATACAGTATTGTGCTTTGTATCAAATGTGTAATTTAATTTTGTAAATTACGGTTACCGTTTGTGTATATTTCACATTCAAATACGAAAAAGTTACGCGGAAAATATAAAATTAATAACGTCGTAAAATAGAATTTGGTCCATGAAAACGTTTATATAATGAAATCCACCGAATCGTTTCTAGTTCCGAGTCATTTGACAGTTTTCTATTATATAATATACATAATCATTTCTATTAATCCACGCTTTTGTAAATAACAAAGTTTTAATAGTTTCTGAAGTCTGTGAAATTGGGTCATTTATTATTAAATTTTGTAAGAGCAAAAACGAGTTAGTGTGAATAATTAATAAATGGAACGAAGGAGTGGCTATTTAGGTTTAACAGCTAATGTCGGCTATGTGCCTGTAACACGTGAATAAACACGATACAATGTTTATGTGGCGGAAACCGTAATAAGTAGTTTATAATTCACAAGAAACACGTAAAAACATTAGCTAAGAAAGCACTTTTCCCGGCGGTTAATTAAAAGTATCGAAAGGATCACTGTTCAGTTGATTGGTAGTTTGTTTAACTTGGAAACCGATTGATTGGTTCGCTAATAAAGCTATTGAGAGTACATTAATGCTGCGCACTCGTATCCAGCGCGGCAGCTAATAGGATTCGCTGGTGACATTAATGGCTATTTGTCATCCGTCATACGACTCACGCGTGATTACTTAATTACGTATTTATTAATTACATTCTCGATACTGATCCGGGCGATACAAGTTTTATTTTAATAAAAGTCGCTCACCCGTAACAGGAAGCGGGAATTCTACTTTGGCGTGGGAATATTTGGAACGTGATTTTTTTAAGGTATTTTCGATCGTATTTGCCTTTATGAAATCAGTATCTGCCTGTTACTATGTAGCAGAGAGCTATGAGGAGCGGAAGAGCGAGGGCTCGCTACACTGAACTCGCCGGTTAAAACGACGATCATTCTGTTAGCTCGTGTATAACCTTTTTGTTATCAATACTGTTTCAACATAGAGCAGTGGTGGCCCCGTGGTAACGGCCCCGATTTACGAGTTCTAAGTCGTGGGTTCCCCCTCTCCCTAATCCAGACAGGCTCTTTACTTTGTGTAATTTATTTCATCACTACTACTCTAAAAACTGTAAAGGAAACATCGTTAGGGAAGCGGCATATCCTAGATGATTTTAATAATGTATTTTTTCAAAAATCTTCTGCAGTATATCATGTTCAGTTTTTGATAAAGAAATAGAACTGAATTAATATTTTTTACCTTAGGAACCTAAGGTCAAAAAAATTGATTTTGAAGAGAGAAGTCGGCGTAAAACAACGGAGACACAAAACCGAAAAAAACTTTTCGGTTTTTTGTATAAAGTCGGTTTTATTTATTTCTGCAACTTTTGCAGTCATAAACCAGAAGAAGAAGAAGAAGAAGAAACCATACAGGTTTATTACTGCAAAACTTGCTGTCTTTTGTAGATTTATAGGTAAGCATAAAAATCATTGTAGCCCGTGTGCATCTCAAACAATTTCAATAAGCCCAAACAGGGCTAGGATACATTTTTTTGTTACTAGGTAGTTCTCTTACCTTCTTTTCAAGTTCATCGTCAGATCCTGTCCCTGGAGACACGGTATTATAGCATTTGGTGGAGATGTACCCCGCTAGGGTGGAGCACCGCCGTGTTCCCGTGGAGGCGAACAACGGCGGTGACCCCTCGCGGGAAGCCATGGTTCAGGTTATGGTCAGGAGCGAGGGGGCAAGTGGTTGTCTCCTTATGCGAGGCAATAATGTTAGTGAAGAAGACGACTGCATGCTTGAGGTAACGGACATCCTCAAGCATGCAGTCTACCAGTGACGGTAAGCACTAACTAGCAGACGACGAGCAACGAGTAGCTCGCCGTCCGGTAACCTGACCGAGCCCTGGTCGTCAACAACGCGTAGCGTTCCAATCGCTCTTCAAAGTGATGTCAATAAATCGTAGGAGCCCAGCAGGGCCGATGCTCGCTAGGGCCATGAGTATTATCTGAAAAGGAAACTCGTGGTCCTAGAACGCAAAGGGTAACTGAACCGATTTTTAGTCCGTAAAATTCTGACACGCTATCCCTCTCCACCGGTGGAAGTCTTTTTCCCACCTCAAAAATACCCGCAGCAATTAAAAATATTTTTTTTGTAAAAATATCTCCCATGTCTGTTGGTTTTTGTTGAAACTGGCGTTGGATTAGCGGCTCGTTGAACTGCCAGTCAATCACGAAAAATGCAAAATGTCCGCGGCGGGTCAGCTAACACCGGATAGCTTACGTGCTTTAAATGCAATCACCTGCAAATCCTGGAGACACAGTGACACGTACATTACCGACCCATGACGCCATGACAGTTAAAATATAACAGAGCATCAGCCTTGTAATTTTCCCACTGCTGGGACTCAGGCCTTCTCTCTAGGAGAGAAAATGGGCCGTAATACACCACGCGGGCCCAGTGCGGGTTGGTGGATGTCACATATGTTCGAATAAAATATAAAAAATATATATATAATGAAATATATCCAGAATAAATCCGGCGATCAGTTACTCGCCTAATACAAATGGACTGGAAATATCAAGTGTGAATTTAAATAAGACCTAAAGAATATCTTCGTACGCTCTATTTTTATCTATTTCTTCTTGGCTGAAGTTTTGCTTTTGAGCAGAGTTTTAAAGAAGACAATAAGCTTTAGGGCAGTGAAGTCTTAGAGAAAATTACCGAGAATTTTTCTATAGTGTAACTAGGACATACGAGAAAATATTTAACTTTAGAGTCTTGTTCGGTAACATTAAATCATGTTATTAAAAGTAACGTAATTAGTTTCTACATGAGAGCTAACTAAGATTTTTTTTTTATGGTAGGTTAAATCATCCAATGACAAATCCCGCCCTTGGGCGGAGCGGGAAGTAGTGTCAGACTCTTACTGACTAAATACCTACCCCGTTCCTTCGTAGCCTATCGTGCCGGGGCCGGGTATTCCTTTCTGAAGTTAACCCATGACCCCAGTAGGCTTCGACCCTGCCTGCCTGCAGCTAGCAGGCTGGGCCTCTTCGGTGTGCTGACAACTCTTTGAGGCGCGCGGGAACAGTACGCGACGTCGACGACTTGGGCTCGGTCCGATCGGTTACCGGACGATCGGACAGCGAGCTACCCATTGCACGCCGTCCGCAAGTCCGCGCCTACGGTGGCCGGAAATCGGGATCGGAATCCCGGCGGCGGCTGGGGCGAGCGCCCCGTTGCCTCTGCCTGATGCGGTCGGCCTCCTCCTTTGCTAGCATTACTAGAGCTAACTAAGATTTTGAAATGTATTGAACTGAACTAAAATTTATAATAATTTTAGTTTAGTTCAATACATTTTCTAAAAGATTGTTTTGCCTTTGATTATGAACAAATATTGTTTTAATCACAACATAAAATCCGAAAATCCTCTCAAATAGAAGTATCAGTCTCTCTGATCCGGTTTATTTCACCATGGATGTTCTTAATTCCGAGAATGACGTTTGTATAAAGGAGATCTCCATTTAGGTATATTCTCCCAGGGGAATGTTGGATATAAATGGATTACGGTTCTTCCAAATTACGGTGTTGTGTGCTACGTGGATGAATCTGGCCCCACGGTAATACTCTATTCATATCTATTTTCGCTTCTCGTATTAAATACGAATATTTTTCAAGTATTATTTATTTGTAACTTTTGAAATTATGACTTTTTAGATGGTTTTTGTAGGATACTTCTAGAGACTAAAAATAAAAATTATATCTATCTTAGATATTTAGAATTGCTTTTTATAAAAGTCTGCCAGATTTCACACTAATCTCAACTAATCTGTTCTATTAAAATGGGTCTGTCCTAAAAACTAAAGTGATTTTTTCTGTAAAGGTTTTTCTCTTCAGAGTTTGATAAAGGAGACGTAATTATGTAAGCTAATATTATCAGGAGTACTTCTATTTACATAAAACCCACTCATTTAACTTTCAGTTGTAGATCGCCTGAATGAAACCAATTGTGTATTTTTAAACTGTAACTTTTAAGATTTTTTCTTGAAAAGGCGTGCATAAAATTATTCTTATCGCAATTAAATCTTATCCGCGAAATTCAGCGTCCAAGTTATAACTCCCAGCTTCTATTCATAACCAAAGATTCAGAGACTTTAAGCCAACCTTAGGCATTGCGTTTATTGAACTAGAGAAAAATATTTAAATATATAATTCGGATGGTTAATTACTCTGACACAAGTTGCTAAACTTACTAACTAAACAGTACATTTTTAGTTTTTCTATGTTTTAAAATACCTATGTGCTACTGAAAAAAAAATTCTTGTATATTTATATCCGCGGAGTACAATAATAACCTGAAGCAAAATTATCGGACAAAACAAAGGGTATTGTTATCTAACCTAATGAGGTATCGTGTTCCCGGGTAAAATACACTACTTATAACAAGTTTTTTTTTGTACTTTAAACCGTTTGATAAAAGTGTAATTGTGGTTTAGTGTATTTTCACCGTTCTATCATTTTTTTTATTGTAGGTAAAATCATCAAATGACAAATCCCGCCCTTGGGTGGAGCGGGAAATAGTTTCAGACTCTTACTGACTAAAAACCTACCCTGCTCCTTTTTTGCCTTCGTTCCAGAGCCCTAGGGTTCACTTTCGCCTAACTCTAGGCCCCCGTAGGCTTCGATCCTGCTGGGCCCCTACAGCCGGAACAGTGCGCGCTGTTGACAACTTCGGCTCGGTCCGTACTGTACCCGGACGGACAGACAGCGAGCTACCCATTGCCCGCCGTCCGCAAGCCCGCGCCTACGGTGGCCGGAAATCGGGAACGGAATCCCGACAGCGGCAGCGGCGTGTGCGCCTTTGCCTGATGCGGACGGCTTCCTCCTTTGCTAGCATTACTGCTTCGCAGAAGCAGGCTACCGCCTGCCACTCCTCCACGCTCCGGAGCATGGCCTGTACCAAGGCACGGCGCGAGAGATCGCCGCCGCCGATCGCCCCCACTAGGACACGGCGATGTTCTTCCCAGGCGGGGCACACCTCTACCTTGTGCTCCACCGTGTCCTCCGGGCGGTCCGCACAGTGGCACACCCGGGGGTCACCTCCGCAACCGTTTTTACATGCTTTAGTTATTTTTCACGTTTCATAAATCCTTTCATATATTTCTGGTGTATTATTTTCATAGTTTTGTTATATAAAAACCTTACTTAAGCTAGTAATCCGAATATAATAAATAAATAGAAATGTTAGTTGTTTGTAGCACGGAAGTCTTAGTAGATACAGAACAGCGACTGCAGTCAAAGTGGGGTTTACGTTTGATCCTGCGCAAATTGGAA
Source organism: Leucania comma (assembly GCA_958295575.1). Classification (NCBI taxonomy): domain Eukaryota; kingdom Metazoa; phylum Arthropoda; class Insecta; order Lepidoptera; family Noctuidae; genus Leucania; species Leucania comma. The sequence continues at coordinate 15,805,798 of OY282468.1, forward strand.
AAATAAGATAGTACATTTTCCTCCGGTGCCTTTTAATATAAAATCTCGTACTATTGCAGAATTTAAAAAAGTAATAGATTTGCTTAGATATATGTGGCCGTCTTTGAAATTGAGATAGTAAAAAATCCAAACGACGTACGTGCGTACAGCCATAATTGAAGGTCGTTGGCAAAGTTTACAATGATGCTAGGAACATAATAATACAAGTTCGCTCGTAAACTGTAACAGCTGCATGGGATGTAATGATACTTACACTCGAACCGCGCCCGAATGGGATATTGAAGAGGCCATGGATACGGAAAATACTAAAAAAGCGAAGGAACAATAGAGAAAAACGCCTACACGAAGTGGGAAAAAAACTTAGTACGAGAACTTATTCTCACGAGGGTCTCAGCGCCTGACAAAGCGGTATTATCATTTAATACACAGTAAATAAAATGTCTTCTTCGCTATAATCGAGTAATCACCTTTAGTGTCGTTATTTTAACTAAATGTTTGTGTTGATTAAAACGCGCGTTTGCTTCAATGAGTCGCCTAAACAGACTAGCGCTGTGACGACTCGTCATTAAGTTTCTACTGTCCTTTATAGTATAGACAGTAGTCACTTCAGAATAACTACGAACAGTTGTTTGCCTTGGTTTAATTAAGTGTAGAACTATTCTCTCGCAAACACTATTATGTTAGTACATACGTATGTCTCTATGAAATATTTGCTGTTCTACTACAAAGTTTGACTTGTTACCATAGGAACAATAGGTATGGGACATTCTCATCGTTTTAATTACTCTGGTGCGTATAACAATTGGCACGGGCGCGCAGGGACCGACGCGGTGTGTGTGACAGGCAGGTGCCATGAAGATGACGTGAGCGACCCCTGGGGCCAACGAGTGCGCGCCTCCTCTTGTACCTGTCATTAGGGGAAGCGCTCCAATTCACCGCCTATTAACCAATATAATATTAGAGATAATAATCAACTTCATGTCAAACTGCCAGTCTCATGTTAGAAAGTGAAATTAACATAAACATCGTAAAATAGATCGCAATTAAGAAATTTGTACCTCACGATTATTTTATCTGTATTTAACTTGTTTGTGTGTTATTTAATGGTTCTGTATTTGAAACAGGAAATTAAAAGAGAATATTCATTTAATTTTGTTTCCAAATTAACCGAAATAACCCCTTCTTTATGTTTAGTTTTGTTGTTGCTACTAACAACGGCCATAATGTAATTCACAGTACAGACATTCTGCAGAGCATTTTATCGGTCTTCTGGGGAGGATCACGAAACTTTTAGATTTCTTATAGTCCACTTCGGTCAATAGTCACATAAAAAGCGAGTTATTGTATAGGGTACAACAGTTTATATACGCGCGCGTACACGTTCCTAGATACATTCAATTACTTCTTTTTATTTGTTTTGCAATTTCATTAATCTACTTAGTTTACGGTTACTTTGGGGGATGAGACATTCAAATATAGTATACGGAGTCTAGTCAGAATTTAACTTAGTAGATTTGTCGACACCGGTCCGCGTCTGTTTGCTAGACTCGCAGCGTGACATGATTCACTGAACAAATTTGTGAAAATCGCGTTTGAACACGTCATACATACACGTTTGTGTATTTTATTTTATTATGAGCCGGATCCGAACCGGTGACATTTTTACGGGCTGTGAGCTATGTACACAGGTATAACGAAAGGGTTAATATGTGAACAGAGAGCTTTTTGTATCTGTGACCGACTTTTGGAAGTTATTTAACTGTAGGATAACTTGTTAAGCGGATGTCGGTATAGTCGGTGAACTTGAACGTTAAGAGGCTTCTGGTTAATTAGCATGCGAGCCTCCGAGGAACCGTAATGACCACAGCTGTGCCGCTGTGGTACTTCTCGAAAATGAGAAGTTCCCCTACTTACACTATGTATCTTGTGTACACTATGTATCCCCTGAACTTTAATTAAATTTTGAAATAAATACAAAAAACCTCCTTCTCTTTAATTCCACCAAAATATACTACTTGTGAGGGAGACATTACCTCATTGATAAAAGAAACAGTCGTAAATGGTTTGTTGTATTGACTTGAAGGCAGTTTGCAGCCTCTTTTACTGTCACAAAATGTATTACAATTCCCTTAATCTGTTGATTGGTCGCGAGACTTTAATGTACTGCCGTTTTATACAACCTTCTCTATCTATAGACAAGTTTTATACGACTCCTTTTAGCTCGAATTAAATTTTAATATTTTCTCACGCGAAATGCAATGGCATTTCCTTTCCACTGGGATTTCTCGTCTAACAAAATCTAGTTTCTGCCACCTCATGGAGTTTATGCACGTACTGCAATTAGGTACCTATACGGAGTTAAGATTACCTTTTGTGTCGTTACGAGGCTGTGTGCTGTGCGCTTTCCGTATGCGTTTGAGTATTCCCTCTGGGAATACGCCCCGCCCAATCTAATTAGGCTGCAACTACGGAGATAGCAGCGATCGAAACTTGCGGCTTATGAGGACGGCCAACACGACTGACAAGATTACAAACTTTCAGCCACAACAGTACCCATCCACTGAGCCTTTTGGAACTCCTTATCTGCACCATCTCGGTTGCTTCTACACTCCTACCAAATTTTGCCTTAACGACGCAGCCACTTCACAAAGCATTTTTCGTAAATTGCTTATTTAAGAATCTGCGCGACTCATGACATAATCACCGTGGAACCTCAAGATAAAATCTATTTGTTGTGAATACTACACAAAAGACTGGAATTGCTTTACAATTGCGGTGGATGGCTTATCACGAAACGTCCTCCTAAATAGTCTTGAATCAAAATTAAGATCGCAGAGCTAAATGTACATTTACTATTCCGAAAAAGTATTCATCGTAAAAAGTTATTTGTGCTATTAAACGGTAGGGCGGAGTCCGGTTAAGCACGTACATAAATTTAATGATATTACCATAGGCCGTTAAATGCTGTTTTCATAGCAATTTTTAATTGATGAAGCGACATAACGATTGGTATATTTCAGCAGTATTACAAAAAGCCGCGATGAGCTACGTACCGTGTAGCAGTTACCGTTGTCCGGCGCTGCAGATAAATGTGGAAAATTCATTGAAACGCAAACTTACTGATACCACTGGTACTAGTAGGTACCGAAACCGACAATATAGAACGTATATGTAGGTAAACATAGCTTATATTATTATTGTACGAGTCGAACGTTTGTAAAACTTGTTACCATCACGTAAACCCGATAAAGTAAAACGATTGTTACAAATGGAAATAGTAGTACCAATATTGTTGGAAAATAAATTAAACACGCATTAAATAAAAAAATTAATAATGCAGTTTCCACTAAAGCAGTCGCTCTCTCTTTGTTTTTATTATGACAGATTTCGTCGTTTAAACATAGTCTCCGTGTGAACGCTGCAATACGATTTTGGTTCAGCTTTGTGTAGTGGAAACAATGTAGAAAAAGCGTGGAATCGCAATTGACTGAGTTTTCCGATACGGAAAACAAAAAACCCAACGTTGTCAGTAATACAACAAACATGTATTACATACTACCAACGATTACGGTGGGTCCTCTTTGAAAGGAAATAACGTAGCCTTTATCTAGGTGTGCGTCGAATTGACGGCCTGACATAACCTGGTATTTATTTATCCTCACTAATTATGATTAGCGAAGATAATATCGGAACCTTTGTGATGTTTATTTATTTTATTTATTTATTTACACTTTACATTTACACTGATGTTGTGTGCGTATAGTGATATATTCACGACAGTTTGCATTAAGTTGTTACTCGCTCATGTACTTATAACAAATGACACAAATTTGTTCAACTGGAGCGGAGAGCAAGGCTGCCTGTGTTTAGAGACTCCTCCCTGCCGTTGCTCTCTGCTTTCCAACTAAATGTTTATCGCAGCTCGAGTTACAAATCGAACTTGTGTATTGTGTGAACGTTGAATTATTACGCCGTATTCGCGAGTTCGCGACGCCTCGCTCACTCAAGCTGCCTGGATTGATACATTTCAATTTAGAGCCTACTCTGAATTTCGTTCGACATAGGTAATCGTGCAGAAACAACAGCTATCTGTTAAAGTTTCCATTTACTGCCTAGTTTGTTACTTGAGAATTGTAAGAATATTAATAGGAAAAAGTTACAACAAGTCGAGGTAACGGAATCAAGGTTTAGGCGGGTACAGAGTCATAATTGAATAGTAACGGAATTTTAATAAAAGCCGGGCAAACAAGTGTGAGCGGTAAAAAAAAGCTTTACTCTGCGGGTGCGCGGTACAATTTGCTTAATACCTAAGCTAACAGAGGCGGTATCAAACACCTTAATTTGTAGATCCCTTATAATATTTTAAATGCTTCTTAAACCCAGCCCCTAACGGTCTCGAAAATTCAAACAAATTACGTTTGATCGGTTAGATTAAACGATGCTTAGCAGTATTCTTCAGAGAATGGGTCACTTTCAGAGCCTTTTGACGAGAGAAATATTCCCCTAATAAAAATAAGGGGAATTTGTTATCATTTGCCTCGGTCGAGCTTTGAGTCAACAATTAAATTATTTTATCGTTAAACAAGTAAACAGTTCAGTATTTTATAAATAGCTATTAGATGAATAAATATAGTTATGTATATTGAAGTGGGTAAATTTATTTCACAGTTATTGATATTGTGCCTACCTAGTTAACATAAAAACAGATTCTCATATCTAAAAAGTCCTTTTCCTGAAGTTTCGAAACACAACACAACAATACTCATAAAATCTACAACTGATCCAATTGTGATTAATCAGCCATTAAACGAAGAGTTGTAACGTGAATCTGAGCAAACGTATCGAAACAAAGCAAACACTTTGATACCTATTTATATTTTTTTTGTCAAAAAATGAGGATGAATAAAGCTGTTTATTTTGTTTCCAACCAAAGTCTGTTCTTTAAAACGTTCAACGTATCGACTGAGTATTTGTTTTTCATTTCGTTAGAGCTTATTTGCTTTCTTGGAGGTCGTCGGAGCGTGGGTGCGAGGTGGCGGAGCGGGCGCGGGCGCGTGCTCGGTAGCGGGAGCGGGAGCGGGTGCGCCCGGATGTTTTCCCCAACCGATGTTTCCGACATTATATCGAACCTGTTCTTGACGCATTTGCCATTTTCCCCTAACTCGTTTCCAAAGAGACAAGGAATTGTTTATGTCGTGTCATTTTAAAAAAACAATGCTTTCGACACGGTTTCACAAACCTCTCGTGACTACGTTAAAAATAAATGACAGTGCCGATAGAGGCGTACTTTTATTGTGTCGGATTTATACGAGCGGTGGGTAACTTAGTTTCCATGTTTTCATCGGTCTTTTTCGATTTGTATCTTTCTACGCTCTAGGCGTTGAAAGCTACCTACTGCGCTATTCGGCCATTGAAAATCAAAGCGATTTAGATTTGTTGCTCGAAACTTAGATTTATATTTATTGGATGTGAACGTTATATTAAGTTTACTGAACCTGGTCCAAAAATATTGGTTTAGTGGATGTGAAATAGTACCTATATGCATGTAGGGCGAGGCAAATGAAAGTAAATATGGCAGAGTAGGTATATAAATTGAGCATTTGGTCGTTATAACTTGTTATTTTGTTATCCGTAGTATCAATAAATTAGCGTTTAGCAAAATGAATCAATGTTTAGTTTAATTTTGCACTTTGTGAAGTTAATGTTCGATGCAGTGCTCAGCGAACCAGCCATATTTCATTCTCGTCGTCGTCGATGTCACGGCTGAGATGCGATGCTCCGGGACAGATTAAGCTCAAGAATTATGCGAGAGATTGCATTGCTAAGCGCTCGCAGATTGACTGAGCACAATGCATAAAATGATTTCGTCTCAGCACTAGCTGCGCTCGAACACACTCGGAACTATGATTGCCGTTCCACTTGTTACTCTCATATACCGACTCGAAAGTTTTCTACGACTTCAAGTGACGTTACATAAAAGAGCTCATGAATCCGCCTCGGATGTCGACTTTCCATATTGTGACGCATGCCACTGACGTTTATGACTACTTCGTTAGATCTGCGTTACTGAATATTAAACTGTTATCCCTTTGCGTCGTCGGAATCTCATTTCATTGATTTATATTGTATGAAATTGGTTTATGGAACTACACGATGATTGCGTCAGACAATTTAGTTTATTGAACTGTTCAAAATTGAAAACTTTGTAGCTGTTTGCAATGTTTTCTCGTGTATGAATGTTATTGAGCTGTATTCACTATGCTTACTACGTACTCTATAGTAGAGGTAAACATAATCAGATAACTAGTATTTTTTGTCTCAACTGAATTTAAAAATGTTTCTTGATTGCAATTTAAAACCGTTTTTTGCCTGTCGACCGTAAAACGTGACAATATTAATTTTTCAAGTAGTAGGTAGCAACTGCCAATTTATATAGCTCGATATTTTTAAGTCCACTCAGTAAATTTATCTTTTTATGTAGAATTTGCGCGTTCCACCTCAGCCCAGTTTAATGGGCAGACGAGACCCGTACAACATCCGCTGTTTTCCAATTCCTTGCTTACTCTGCTTCATCCATTTGCCTACCACTAAAATGTCGCCGTAAATTTTCTAGCCAGTTAATGGTTGCTTGTGGTCAGCGTCTTTTTTACCTAAAATTTTAACATCCGTTGAGCTAGGAAGGCTCGGCCCCGGTATAATAGGCAAGTAAGAGTCTGACACTATTTCCCGCTCCGCCCAAGGACGGGATCTGTTATTGGATGATATTACTTATCATAAAAAAAATATCCGTTGAGTTCGTTTTCATTTAGAGAACTTCTGTTTAAGTAGTAATTTCACTGAACAAACTTATCAAGCAGATGAAATGCAACATTTCACGTAAATCGTTCGTCGGTTCGTCGTAGTAACTGAAAAGTAAAGTTTGTAAGCGCCGTCGGTTTATATTACGAGTACGTGGTGAGTCTAATTCGTCTAAGTTGTGAGCTAAGGCTGGCTGCACACGCGCGGCACCGCGGCTGTTCGCTGGTATGTCGGGGTCCCGCGCACCGGCACGTCGCACCTTGCGCTCCGCTAACGACCTGAACGCGCATCATACTTGACAAATTAAATTCCTCACTAATGCTTTACTCGAGGACGAATAGAATGTTGAATACAGTGGCAGATTTCCGCATCGTTTCCAATTCGATTTAGGACAACTGCACACTTTCAGGGAATGCGATGTTTCAAAAGGGAGTGACGAACAATTCGATTGAACGTGGAGTTCTTTTATTGCATCTTTATTTTATTGCGTTATTGACAGTGTCGTTGGTACTTGATATATTTTCGTGTAACGGAATTGAATGTTGCGCGCTACATGACAGATGTGCGCTGTCGAGGCCGCTCGTTGTTTGCTCTCAGTCACTGTGTCAGGGAAATGCATTTGATTCGTGTGCGGACGTGACGGCAGCCACTATTTTACTGTTTACGAACCTAAAGTTTCACCGAAAAACCAGTCTTAAAATAAATGATACATTTTGGCACGATCCAGAACTAGAATATAACATGTTCAAAGATATTCAACGAGATCAATATGTTTTCTTGCATTTGTTATTTCTAAGGAATCAGAGTATTTATTTACCTGTTCCTGCCACAATTGAAATTTTTTAAATTTATATTCTTCTCCTTATTGGTTCCATTCCCAGTGGGAAGATAAGTTGTTTGCGAAAGATTCTCCTAAGTGCAATTTCTTGGTAATAAGTGAGCTTAATCAGATTGTATGTACTATTGGAAAAATGTTTGATGGATGTATCATAAGTTTATAGCTATAGGCCGTAAATTGTGATAACATCGCTATGCCTCATACAACATCGTCGTCAGCAAACTCGAGTGTAGCAACATATATCAGAAACCCTTCGAAGATGCCGATCTTGACAGTTCAACACATGCATCAAATTAAGGCAGTTATCTTCCGTCCATTAATAGTTCATAATATTTCGTGTGAATAGACATCGAATGTCGGATATACATGGTGAATGTATACTATATTTAGTGCTTCGAAGTCCGGTGGCATTCAGGGTTGGCCACGAGCGACTATTAATAATATCCGTGTGTGGCCGTATCCTCGAACCTCCGACCTCTCGACCCTCCGGCCTTCTATTGATCACACTCTTGTCATAAACACATTTCCTCTAATGGACTCCGACTCCGTCTTTGAGACACTATTGTTTTTGTCCACAATCAGGGGAATGTTCCGACAGACAGTCTCCATGTATCATCCCTAGTTCCTGTTATGAATCATTGGGCACATTACGGGAATTTATTAATGAATGTAACAATAGGCATATACGATTGTACGCAAATGCCTCCCAGTGTGTTTCATCCTTGGAACGTAAAGCATTCAGTTTTGGTTTTCCGTTCGTGTTATGAATAGTTTGTTTATGTCAAGATATTTGCAAAAGAAGCAGGTTGGTTGATTTGATACTTGACGCACACAAAGTATATAAATAAACAATGAGGATATAAATCCTTTTATCGTAGACTCTCCCGAGTAATATTTCAATCCTTCCTTTAAGATCACAATATAAAATAGCATCTTTTATAGCTTCACATTAATTTTGATGGGATACTAGGTTTAGAAATCAAATAAATTGGCTACTTTTGTTGCCAAAATTCCAGTGTCTAGTTTCGTAAATTGGTTTGACTTCCCTTTCATCGGTAAACAGAGCGGCTTTTATCGTCGACAAAGATTACTTTATCCCAACGGAAGCAACGAGATTGAACTCCTTACACGTTGAAACCAATATCCTGAGGTATTTCCTCGCCGAGGAGAGTCCGGTAACCTTGAGGCGCCACCACTCGCCTTCGTCTGCAGTAACTTAATTATGATCAGACGTAGCACTACCTGCTAAGATGTATCAAAATAAATACAGAACCGACTCGCCTAATTTCATTTGGGATATATGTACACTATTTTTAATTAAATAGCGCATCGTTTATTCGTAATTCGTACTGGAACAGGGAGTGCTTATTACGGACCAAGTAAGTTCAATCTCTTTTATCGTGGCATTATAGCGCGGAGAATTGAACGCCTCGAATCCCAACAGTTCCTATAGCGAGCGCCCACTCTCCCGTAAAATTATGTTAAACTTGTTCTTTGTTTTTTATATCGCTATCATTCTTCTTATAAAATTCTAGTTGATAGTCTTTGCTATGAGGGCGCGTTGATAACATGGCGAGGAAATGTAGCCTTGAAGGTCGTGTCTCGTCCTGATCGATTGCACGCAAAATATTCTGTCGAAATACGTACAATCTGTAGTGAGTCGGACCGGTGCCAGATCACTCGTTTATCATTTCATGTCGGGCACAGGTTCCTCCGAGTAGCATCCGTATCCGCTAGGTGAATGTTTCTAATATTATGGGAATATTTTTTGCTCTGTGACACCGAATTTCCGAGATGTCAGACACATGCGCTTGATTTCCGCAGTTATTATGGGCATCGCGTGTAGCCGAACGGCCGAATTTAAAAAATAGCTTGCCGATTATGCGGCGAGCCGCGCGGCGTGGGCCGTAATTACGGCGTCACTCGGCTAAAACGACGAAATAAATTGAAAAGCGAGCTCCGGTGAAAATGCGAGCCGGAAAAATATATCTCCTCGGCACTTGGGCGTCCACTGACACGGACGCAGATAATGTATTTGTTTTTGCTAAAATCTCATTGTTATGCGGGAATAATAAATTATTCCTCCGTGACAATAATTGCATTGTACTTTTACTGAATAATTGCTTCATTAATGTTAATGAAGCGAAGTACTGTCCGCAGCGAGCTGTCTATTAGATCATTCATTAATCTTTATTTTGAAAGTTGCTGTTGCTACTAGGAACTGACCTGTTAAAGCGTCATTAATTTATATTATTAAACATATTTTTCACTCCGTTCATCGAAAGAACAACCAACAATCCACTCAACAATAAAAAAAGGGTCTGTGATTTAACCTGCTTTTAAATCAATTACATTTCTCTACGTTGACCCGAAACTCTTTTGGCATTTGTTGAATAAGTACCCTAATATCTTTACATTACGGAAATTCAGTTAAAACAATTATCAGGAGTGGATTGAAAACATCAATCGTCCGTGTAACCGGTGGTAGATAAATGGATGGAAATCTCGTCACGTGTTCAGACTGATAGGTTTTTACCGCTTTTTCATACTGATTTTGCCCCTATAGTACCTTCGTTGGGTGTTCTTTGAGTACCTATCTATGCCACAAGATTATAAATGGATTTATAATGAGCTCAGAATTTTGGAAGGAACCCTTGTCAACGTAAAAAAACTTCGAAGTCTGAAATGCCTATTTACAAATAATATATACTTGCTAAGTTATTCAGGCCTATGTATTTTTAAATTGCTGAACCTATATTGCTAACATCGATTGCTAATGATATCTTAAACATAGGGCAACGTGCAAGCTCAAAGAAAACAGATATACCTATTTAACCGAATAAAAACACGGAGCTGGGTTTGCTGACTGATTTTCTTCAAAATTCAATAACTCAGTTACTGAAATCAGTAACAGCAGGAGAAAAAATCATCATCACTGCTCTTAAAACGGTGATGGATAACATGGTGAAGAATCCAGCATGTTTTATAACAAAAAAAATCGACAACAACAACAACCAACCCACACTAGGTGTGATGGATTACGGCCCATTCCCTCTCATAAAACGGAGGCTTGACTCCCAGTTGTAGGAACATTATAACTTATTATGCTTATGCTTAACTAAAATCAAGTTCATTAATATTTAGTTATTTCATCTCCCGATAATGGAAGAAAAGTTGGAACTTTTTCTTTTATAACTTCTCAACATAAATTAAGTTTGAAATTATCGGTAGGTCGAAATATATTTTTGGTAATGTAACAACATTATAAGTGATTTTTGTCTTATAATCGGCTAACGTCGCCGGGAATTTGAACGTGATTGAAATATTTTTAGTTTTGCTTTAGACTTATAAAAAAATGGAATTCAGTTGCAGCCAAAGGTTATATCTGTGATTCCTCCCACGGATGCTTTTCAATGCTAGCTTCAAGGACTACAATCAGAGATGACACAGTCATTCGACTATATTCGTTGTGCTATTATCAACTAAGGCTATAATAATCGCTTCTGGCATGCTTCATGTTAGTTCAATCCGATATACATTCCGAATAAGTTATAGCACAGTTTATGACAGCTTCTATCTCCTTTGATACAAGTTAACGATCAAACTTCGTGACTAAGGATGTGCGAATTTATGGTGAATATATTTGATAAACCCCGAATGTACGGTTCCGGGTAACGATTGCGGATGCGGTCATTCAGCTGAATTATAATTTGGTTGAACACTATGAATTTTACAAGAGCCTTTAATGTTTGTACACAATCGTAAAGTGGTCGCACGTCGCGGTCAAAAGCGACATGGTCGGTGCTATCGCGATAATAAATGTGTGCCCATGTAAAATATTAAGTTTTAACGCAGAATTATTTAATAATTTTGTGATTTTCTTTTTCATGAGTAATTTAATTTTAAACACAATACGGTTGTGGTTAGATAAATGGAAGTAACAGATGAGGGTCCAACAGTCATCATCAGTGACAAGTCGAGGCTTTTCAGTAAATGTGCGACAAATTCGAAGGATCGATCTCGACACCATTAAAGCAATGAGTGACATCCTTTATCCCGTAAGACAAAGGTATGTTTGAACGAAAACCGTCATTGTCTTAATTCCTAACCATCCGAATTTCTATTATCATAAGCCATAGTAGATAAAGACAGTTATAAGGAGCGCCCGGCCGTATTTAGACACCAAATAAATTACGTGATAATTTCCTTATTGGCTGGAATTACCTGTCTCTCCCTAACCTCAGAGTTTAACTTCCTCGTTTTTGTAACCATAGTCACGATTACATAGCTACGTTTATTTGCAAATCAAATATGCCACCTTACATAAAGAATTTAACATAATTTTACTTTTGTTTTCTTAAGAACATATAATTTTATTTCGTTACGCAACGCTTTTTCTTTACGATTAATGAAACAACATAAATTTACTTACGCGTAATAAAAAGCTGATTGGTTTCGTGAAAACAAAATATTCAAAAGAAACCGAAGAAAAATTGAAGATATTAAGTCTCCACAGATCCATTCAGTGTTAATATCTCTCAGCAGAGTTTCGTTTTATTTATACAACTGAAAAAAGAGGAAATAAATATAAAATGTGACTTTCTGGGCCGAAGGACAGCTTGAGATTTCTGTAAAGAAGCGAGTGCTAATTTAGCAAAACGAATTGTAAAAGAGAATGATGAATCCGCCTGAAAATTAAGCTTAGCGTGCAGAAACCTTTACGATACGGATCCACTTAGTATAATTGCTAGTTTTTATTTGAATTGCTAAACATAAAAATAAATTAATTTCAGTTGAATGTTTTGATTGATGGTAATGTTTTCCTAATGTTAGCGTTAAAAAGTTCTCGGTGAACAAACCCGCTCGTTGGTGTAATCATTTTCCTCTTCACGTTATTGCTGCAAGCACAAGAGGATGATAATGGCAGATTTAGATCTAAGTTATTATACATCTTGGAGTAACATTGCAAACTGGCTCACATCCTTATGGAATGAGAGTAGTTATGGCCCCCTGAAGATAGATACCTTCGTTTTTATTTTACGCAGAGCGGCGTGCCTGGGCCGACCACGATAAATTATCTATTGTTGGGCTCTGAATTCAACAAGAGCCGTTTTTGTTCAATTCTTCGTCTCGTCGTCAATGGGAAATTTATTACCTTCACTGCCGCATTTAAATACGACCGATTATATCAGCAAAGAACTTAAAATGTTGTGAGCACTCAAGTGAAGATGGCAATTTTTCCATTTTATTTCGCACCTTTATGGGAGGTACGAATTATTTTACGCCATTAACTACAGCATTAAATTCTTTTTTTACTTAATTTTGCAGTAATCATTTTACTACATAGTTCTCAATGTCTTCGTTTATTTGCTTTATTTCATAAAACGTAACACTTCAGTAACTTTAGTGTTGTTTTGCCGTTTCTAGAAATGTTTATTAGGTTCGGAGATAGGGAGATATTCGGAATGAGTTCTTAATTCTAATAAATTGCACTTGTTAGCTTCTTACTGTTCTCAATAGCGTTGTAATAATAATTTACGACAGGTTACTTATATCTTTGTAAGACTGTTGAAATTCACAAACTCACGGTACGAACTTGTCGGTTTCTCTAAATTTTCATACTTGGTAGTTTGACACCAAAAATTTGATGGAACTTTTAATTGAAACATTTACCAAAGTACTCTCTTTACCGTGAAGATTAAAGAAACTTCTCAGTTACTCCGAAGTGCTCTTATAAAGGCGCCGATCTAGGACCTTAACCAGCGCTCATTTGAAATCAAAGCAGCTTCTTTATTGATCTTCAGAATGGACCCGGGCGCAGGTTGAATAAAGTTGTAAGCGGTGACCGTAATCTATTTTGTGCTCGATCCCAACAACGTGTGGCCCACGTCAGTCGGTTGACCTCACATATTTCTTCTATTCGCCGATGCTCGTTACTTTCGCGAACACCGGGATTCCATCTATCATTTTCCTCTCGCACCGATGACCTTTAACTTGACGTCTGGGAGATTTCCTCGTAGAGCGTCTCCGTTTATATTTTATTACAAAAGACTGTTCGACAGGCTGTTGCTGATTCCAATATGTCAAACAAGTGCCGACAAAATCCACCATGATAATCGAAAAGGATCGAAAAATAGATGGCTATTTTAATAAGAGCCGGGTGTCCGGCCGGCCTTCCCAACTTAGAGAGACTAATTTGTCACTCCTACGCACTCTTGATTAACCGTCTGCTGTTGGCTCTGAATCGTTTATCCGTAAACCATTACTGTTTTTGTTCCTCGCAGAGTTGTATCGATATATTCTTATTACGCATTGCTTAATAGAGCTCGACACGCTACGAGTAGTTTCATTAATAACATGAATAAGTAAGATGACAGTTCTCTTGACACCGACATTGATATTTCACTATTACATGAATTGTTTTGTTGTAGTTTCAGTAAGCCTTCAGTGTTGTTCGCTAAAGCTCTTAATTTTGTCTCGATCCCATAACACGTTTGAACTATTAAAGCGATCTGTTGTTTCGAAGCTTTCAGTTGTGCAAAATCCCTTAATGTCATTCTAACTGTTCCGCAGTTAAATGGACGCTGTTTCATTAGCTATCTTGCTGATAAAACTGGACTGTTAACTTCTTTACTGAGCTACCGTTTTTTGTGTTATCTTGCTATTTAAGAGATTTCAGAATAACCATTTCAGAATGATAGTGAGTGTTTAATTTAAACTGAGTAAAGTGACGGAAATCATAGTTGAATACTATGATTTCCGACACGTAATTAAAATATTACATTGAACTTTCTTTTTTCTCCAAACAATGTGAGTTGGTTTTTGTAAATTTTTGAACAATAGCCTTCACTTGCCGACGTCCCTACATAGAGACATTAATAATAAACAAGTAAGCCTAGTAGAAATATGAAACTCAGTCAGTTTGTCCCACTTCCTCTGGTTGACAGGCTTGCTTTGCATATAGGAGTCGGCGTCATACAAATGAACGCAGGTACACCTTGATCTCAGAAAATCAAGATTGCTCGAGATGTTCAAAAAGCTTGTTTAGGAAAAGCAGATGTGGTTCTTATTCTGAGCCAGTTCCAACCTTTACTTTGAGGCAACATTCAGAAACCTTATCTTGATCTAGAGAAAAGAAACCTGTAACTTAGTACAAACAAATCTGCTGAACTTTGAACAAGAACGGTCATTAGGTTTGTTCACTTTATTGTTTGATAAATTAACATATTATTTCTTATGCCATAAGTACTTCTATTTGGAAGAATCTTTAAACCATAGATAAGCATATAGTAAATTGATTATTATTTTTCTGTATGTTGATCTTAGCAATTGACGATGAGTTTATCTTCCATCCTTGGAAACTTGTGATGGACCGCCTAGTATAAATTATCAATCAACAACACCACAGATAACCCACTCAATTTAAAGACTTATCAAAACGACATTTCCCTCCAGTTTCTAATTAAATATGGGTTTTTTTTATGGTAGGTAAAATCATCCAATGACAAATCCCGCCCTTGGGCGGAGCGGGAAGTAGTGTCAGACTCTTACTGACTAAAAACCTACCCCGTTCCTCCGTGGCCTATCGTGCCGGGGCCGTAGCCTATGACCCCAGTAGGCTTCGACCCTGCCTGCCTGCAGTTAGCAGGCTGGGCCTCTTCGGTGTGCTGACAGCTCCTTGAGGCGCGCGGGAACAGAACGCGCCGTCGACGACTTGGGCTCGGTCCGGTCGGTTACCGGACGATCAGACAGCGTGCTACCCATTGCACGCCGTCCGCAAGCCCGCGCCTACGGTGGCCGGAAATCGGGATCGGAATCCCGGCGGCGGCTGGGGCGAGCGCCCCGTTGCCTCTACCTGATGCGGTCGGCCTCCTCCTTTGCTAGCATTACTGCTTCGCAGAAGGAGGCGACCGCCTGCCATCCTTCCTCACTGCAGACCATGGCCTGAACCAAGGCCCGGCGAGAGAGATCGCTGCCGCCGATCGCCCCCACGAGGACACGGCGATGTTCCGCCCAGGCGGGGCACACCTCTACAGTGTGCTCCACAATTAAATCTGGGGTAATTAAATAATGAAATTCCAAAAACTCTAACGTATCAAAACACCCGAACAATTGGTGTTATATCAATTAGACGAAGTTGATTTTAATTTAACCCCACGGCTGACCTATTTGAAATATTCATCAGTTTCACGCCTCGTTCAAACCAATCGATGTTTTTTGTTTGCTGGTATTTGAGTAAAAGAAATTCGTAACTCCGAAAACTGTTTATCTTTTGAGCCGAATAATCACATTTTAGTAGTAGACTATTTTCGCAAACGTGCCCGTCGGTAAATCCTACTCCTAATATTTTATTACTTTAATCACAGACTCGGTAAATTCCTGATCCACCGAAAACAGTTCTTTCGATTGGTACGGAGGAATTCCTTTGTCGTAGGGATCCACACAGACATCAATTTACTGCAGTAAATCGATGTCTGTGTGGTATTCATACCTATTAATTACATTCTTTCGTATGTTCCAAAGTTATGTTGTAGTTACTCTGGTCTTTGTCCTGGTTGGCTTTGGACACATCTTACTTGTTAATTTCAGTTGAGTCAAGAGAAAATCAAAGCCCTCAGAAAAAAAAATCGATTCGTTATCACTGAATGATCTACAGTTTCAGACCGCTCAACCGTCGTAGCCTTAGAAAAGACTGAAGAAATTTTTATCTAGGAATGCTAGTTAAGAACGACAGTGTCTCCTACGCTAAATTATAGGAGACTTCACTTCGATCTTTCGATGTGGGGGAGATATGAAAGTGTTCGTTTAACCAATAACAACTTGTAAGATAGAATCGGGCATCAGCCTGTTGCAGTCTCTTACTGAATAAAGCCTCTACCTTTTCCCGATAAATAGGTATGCATTTACATAATTTATGTATGTATTACTTCCTGTTTATGTGCCAAACCCCTACCTCTCTTAACATTTCTCCGAGTTAATGTATTCCGAGTAAGTTCTTCGTGTTTTTTCGTCTGAACAGAACGCTTTGATCTATCGGCTAATAGTGTAATTTCGATGGTAATCGGAAATGGTCTGATTCAACGTTTTTAGTTACAAATGAAAGCGATTTCTGATAGGGTCGGACATGATTAGGTTGAGCCAACATCCTAGTTTGCTGATTATTGCTTCCTGCCTCTGAAATATTGCAAAGTAGCTTTGGCAATTGCTCCAGTATTTGTGATCATTTCTGAAGTCGAACTTTATCTTTATTATGTTAACATTCATATATCTGTTCATTTATTAATTTACTCAATTTTAATTGTTCCTGTAATCGATTGTTTGGGTATTGTTAAACATCTCGACCAAGCTTTTTGGCGAAACTTTGTATTAGCAATATAAAAGTTTATTCGATATTAAGTTTCCAAAACAAACGTTAAGACGTGTTACATAATTTTCTCTTAGCGGCACAGTCATGAATATAAACGTGAGTAGCTCTTTCATTTCAATTGGAGGTTCCCCTTCGCATCACTTCACTCACCTACAAAGTATCTTTCACGATTAGGTAGCGCTATTAAACCGCGATCAGTATTCTGTGAATGGCAGCAATCAGACAAGGCCAACCTCAAGCTGCGGTAATGGACGTAAACGATAATTTTACGATCCTTATAAAACTCTTACAGGATTATTGCTATCGTGCGTGTAATATTCATGATCTGGCTTTATATGTGGTAATCCCTTCACGTAATATTTAGATTTTTGCTGTTCGATTTTATCCTACTGATATTTATATTCGGAATATCGTGTGAGTAAAAGCACGGCTTCAATAAGCATATTTTCTGCGAGCATATATTCTCTAAAATTCAACGAATACTGCTTGTGTGCCGTCGTCTGCTCTATGAGTAAAATGCGTGCATCTCTTTGATATTTTTTGGCATTAGAATTCCGGCAGTAAAGAACGCGTTCTGAAATACCTCGAGCATTTTATTTGCATTTTTTTGGTTGATATTTGATCTTTTGTAAGTTAGTTGAGGTAGGTACATGTACAATTCTACACTAAGTAATAATATAATTTATATTTCCGTCAGTATTAGTAGTCTTATGGATCAGAAGTGTATTTGAAAGAAAACTCGGAACTACCTAGAACTATTTATTAATTTAAAATAAGCAACAATCCAAAAATCAATCAAATAATGAAAAACCGTTACACCGATGTGATTCTAAATTATAAGGTCTAAAACACGTCCGTCGCATCCGGGTCCCGAGCAAAAGTGGCAGAGACAAGTCCGTGCATCACTCATGGTGTGTTGCCCCTTCTACTTGATTGCGTCATCGTAGTCGCGTCATGTCATCGCCTTCTCAGCTGTCAAATCCTCTAAGACGGCCTTTCCTGACAGCTGAACGTCCTCGTCAGCCTGGCTTCCTGGTGTAGGTTCCTCATCGGTCTGGTTGCCATTGGATGGGTGGCCCAATGCGTCTCCACACGCCTGGTTATCATCGTTTGAATCATCATGTGGGTCATCATCTAAAACATGCCAAAACACACAGAATAAGTAAAACATTCTGAAAACTTAACTTTCAGCTACCCATTGGAATGAAGCTGCAAGCGATACATCATGCAGTCACATTAAAATAGGTAGGAAGCGATTTGTTAGCTGCATCACCAATTGAAGAGTTCCGGACCTCATTCATTACCGAAAAAGTCAACAAAGTCACCTGGACACCACTATCGAGGTTCCAGTAACCACTGCCACTATTCGGGGCAGGAAAACACTATCACTGTACCACTGGTCGGGGTAGGCAAAAACTACCACTGTACCACAGGTCGGGATAGGAAAACACTACCACTGTACCTTAGGTCGGGATAGGAAAACAGTACCACTGTACCACAGGTCGGGATAGGAAAACACTACCACTGTACCATAGGTCGGGATAGGAAAACACTACCACTGTACCATAGGTCGGGATAGATAAACACTACCACTGTACCATAGGTCGGGATAGGAAAACACTACCACTGTACCATAGGTCGGGATAGATAAACACTACCACTGTACCATAGGTCGGGATAGATAAACACTACCACTGTACCATAGGTCGGGGTAGATAAACACTACCACTGTACCATACAGGTCGGGGTAGGAAAACACTACCACTGTACCATACAGGTCGGGGTAGGAAAACACTAAACCGTATGTTCTGCGCCGGTATGCGTCTTCTTTCCATACGAGCCAGCAAGCAGCTCGAGCTCATATCGGTCATGTGGTAGTACTCTTACTACCACGCACGGGCCACGCATTCCGGAGTCCAGCTTCGCGGTGCTCTGTGAACATTTACTCATAAACACAAAATTGCCGACATTAAATATACGCGGCTGACTCGTTGTAGTACTCGTCTTGTCACTGCTGATTTTTAGCAAGCAGCTCAGGAGACCTCGGTCTTTTCAGCGTAAAAAGAGCTCAGTTGGGCTGCGATTCGTCAGAGCAACGTCCCGCATAAGGGACCTCAGGACTGGAGTA
Source organism: Leucania comma (assembly GCA_958295575.1). Taxonomy (NCBI): domain Eukaryota; kingdom Metazoa; phylum Arthropoda; class Insecta; order Lepidoptera; family Noctuidae; genus Leucania; species Leucania comma. The sequence goes on from OY282468.1 coordinate 15,824,929, forward strand.
GTTCCCTTCAACGCCAGTCAGCAGCAGCAGGTCGTTGCTTGCCTCGTTATATTCAGGGTGAACTGAAAATCCTGCATGTAAACCTATCAGCAGGCCACACTTCCTTTAAGCTCAGTGAACTTTAGCGAGTTACAATCCGTTACTATTTTAAACTTTACACAAATTACGTAGTGCCGAAAATGTAAAGCGCGAACGATTACCAAGATCTCGAGTTCGTAACTGTGGTAAAAGAACTCGGCGCCCTGTGTGGATTTACTAAAATAGTCGACAACTCGCTTCCGTCTACCCTTATGTTCCTGCATTAGATAGTTTCGGCGACAAAGCTTTAATCTTACTCGGCCGTACCTGACCATGCTTAATAAGTCTGCCCAGTATTCTAACTCAGCGTATGAAAACGTAAATTTGAGTCATTTGTTCGAATGTAGGTATGGGACTCCGCTAACAATTAGAACATCAGTAGGTACCAATCAGAATTGGGGACTGAATACAATCCGAGGGTAGTTCGGAAAAATCAATGACGGTGGTTACATAATATGAAGTAGACTGTCTTGACTAGCAAAACATTAACGCGGCGGTAGGTAGGAATTCTGTTTAAACTAAAATGCTTTAACTCGGAATCAGAGATAAGTGAAATATCAGAACCGGAATCTATTAGAACATCAACAGGCACATTCTAAATAACGCCTTGATCTTACGTGAATAAATGAAGAAAGCGCACCCACAATTCTGTCCATAGCGTCAATCTCTCGCGAAACCTCAGGAGTCGCGGTCCTAGTAGTCTCCCAAGACCAGGTGCCTCGGTAACACTGCAGTTCAAAACGACGGCGTGTAGCACGGAAGCAACGTCATGGGAGTAGCGTTTACAGGCAAACGTTCCTGTTACGCATTTAATCGAACCAGTATTTCATTTAAAGTGTCACGACAAGGGCTATCCCGGCGCCCATAAGAAATATCACGGCACGTAGGCGGTCTTTCAGACTCCTCTAATCTCTAATTACGCGACGGCTAGAAGATCTACTGCGTGACACTAACGGTCTCGACGCCAACTATGAACATCCCGACGGTTACGCGAATCGTCTATCGTGATTACTCCTAGGTACACGCCACAGGTACACGAGGTGTACCTTCAAAACTCGACATAGCTATAACTGCAAGCTACGTAAATTACTTTACTACTAATGAGAACAACACAAATTAAGCTTGAGAACAAAAACAACAATCAACACGTGGCGTACTATTTTTAAAATTACACAATGAGGATTAAAAAGATGGCAAACGAGCAGCTAAATCGCGTGAATTTAAACGAATCCCACTTCTGATCTTATGGATCAGAAGTGTATTTGAAAGAAAACTCGGAACTACCTAGAACTATTTATTAATTTAAAATAAGCAACAATCCAAAAATCAATCAAATAATGAAAAACCGTTACACCGATGTGATTCTAAATTATAAGGTCTAAAACACGTCCGTCGCATCCGGGTCCCGAGCAAAAGTGGCAGAGACAAGTCCGTGCATCACTCATGGTGTGTTGCCCCTTCTACTTGATTGCGTCATCGTAGTCGCGTCATGTCATCGCCTTCTCAGCTGTCAAATCCTCTAAGAGTAGATTATTGTAAATATACATTTGCATCAAATCATTACCCGATTCGAAAATTAGGTGCGTAAATTACCCAAGCCGCATGCACTGTGCCGAACTGCCGACCAACCGGTGAATTATGCGTAATACGAATTGTAAACATAATCTATGAACCTTAACTGACATTACTAATTCAAAACTGATGTGGAGCGTCGATTTACCCAGAGGCAGTAAATTTATTCGTATAATCCAAAGATCCGTAAGGGTTATAGAGCTTAGATGACAGTCGCTTCGTGAGAAACCACAATTTTGCCATATCAAGATTGAAGAAACTTGTTTTAAGGTCGCTAATGAGAGCACAGCGCTTCCTTAAAACAAAGCGGAGGCTGGCAATAGGAAACCGTTAAAATGAAGAAGCAGGGACGGGAAAACAATCTGGTATTCATTGAAGCCGCATTGTACAGTCAACTTGGCAAGCCGTCTTGTCTGTATAAGAGAATAATATAATGGAATTTACTGAAATATATCTTTATACAGAGGTTATTTTTTATTTTTTTATGGTAGGTAAAGTCATCCAATGACAAATCTCGCCATCGGGCGAGGCAGGAGATAGTGTCAGACTTTTACTGACTAAAAACCTACCCCGTTCCTTTGTTGCCTATTATACCGGGGCCGAGCCTTGTTTTCAGAAAGCGGCCCTTGGCCCCAGCAGGCTTCGACCCTGCCTGCAGCTAGCAGGCTTGGCCTCTACGGTTTGTTGACAGCTCCTTGAGTACGCGCCGTCGACGACTTGGGCTCAAGAGACCAAAACCACATTGAGCGAATTGTCGCGATCCACTTGTACATTCGTAATGACAGGTTGCTAGTTGCTTGCATGCGATCTCCATATCAGATCGTTTTCCCAATTGATCCATATAAGTTACGTAGTTTGATAAGTATCTGATGTTCCTATCTATCTAAACATATGTTATCCTATACATATTTCTGCCTCTCTATAAAAATATGGAAACATAAACATATTTATCGTACCGTATATAGATATACAAGTTTGATTAATACAGAAACGAGGGGTTGCCTAATGCAACCCAGAAGTACATAATATAATATTCGCCGGAATGTGCCAAAAGAAAAAATAAATCAGACGGAGTCGAGATAGACTTTGGCAGCCCGGGGAGTAATGAATCTGCTGCTTGAGGCCGGGCTCACCGCTGCCGGAGCGTTTAGCGCCTCAAGTAACGAGCACTGGGCCTCACAAGCTTGATTGGCGTCTTTAATATGCAAAGACGCGTGATTTTGACCCCTCTCCTACGGTCAGCGACCCTCACGTCTTCCGAGATGACAACCTTTAAACTTTTCCGTCTAATTGCCGATATAAACAAGCCCCAAACTTTATATTACTACCCGTTTTACTGGTAGTTTAGTGTAACATCTAATTAATACTAATATCCTAACGGCGCTCTTTTATGTGCGTACGGAACTGAAACGAGCTTCATTTTGAATCACTAGCTGTAAATATTATCCCTTTTAAGTATAGATAAAATGTTAGTATAGTGACCGACCTCAGAGAGGATTACTAACGTGAGTGTGTCCTTTATCCGTTTCTCTGTATTATGTATTGAAGTGAAAGTCAAACGTTGACTCGCTGCTACTGTTCTATATTGCTTTTGACTAGATTTCTTTTCATAAAAGGTGTTATTAAAATTAATTCCTTATTATCTCTTCTTAACACATAATTCGATTGTGTACCATGAAAGAAAATGTTTTTATTTAAAGATAAAATCTGAGGATGGCAAATTTTATTTATGGGCGGATTAAGTGTGTAGACACGGGCTTAGTAAGTTAACGGCAACTTTCTGACAGTATTCTTCTGTATTTGAACTTTCTAATAGCCTTAATATTTCATTGATGTCTGTGCCTAATTAAATTATCTCTTTATTCATTGCCTAATTAGAGACGAGGTAATTAGAGACTTAAGTACTTCGAATAAATTATGTTAGACAACGTAGTACTTTATTTTACTTTAAAAGGACCCAGGTTTTGTTTCTCATGCCACAAAATATTCACGCCTCACTAAAATTCTGTGGAGACTGAAACAATATTGGCAATACAGTGTGAATTGACCCGAAATAGCTTGTCAGTTCCATGAATAATAAGTTTCATGTGACCTATAAGTATAATGTGCTAATATCAATGTGAATGTCTCCGCCATGGCTGCCGAGCACTCAATGTAATTGTTATGTTGCGACATTCCGCGTCTCGAATGTTAACTGTTACTTGAAACTTAATAGACTCATCAGAATTACAGCTAATGTACCCAAATGTACAACAGATTTTCCGGCAAATATCATTAGTCTTGCAAAAAATTGAAACGTAAAACTATTAGGTAGTTAGCATTTATTGCATGTAACATCCTGGCCGTCCGGCAGCATAAGGTCGGGCCATTGAGAACAGCTGGACATTATGTAAACATGCTCCAAAAACAACCCTTAAAGACAAAAAACATTTGCCAGTATAATTTTATAAGTAGAGTATTTAAAGTTCCATAATATTGTTCGAGGTATAAAAGAACGACGCGGCGACGTCAAGTTTTAAAATTCGCCCAGCGTTAAATCGCCACGTTCGCTTGGACCACATTCAAAGCGTAAACCTTTGTTGTTTTTGTAAAAAAGCGGTAGAAAGTCGACGTACCATATTTTTAGCTAGTGTGTGCTGTCCCCACGAAAACTTTATTACAGACGCAGCATGATAAATATGTGGCTGGGTTGGTTAAAACACTGTATGAATACCAACAGTCGCTACAGAGCTTGTAGCTATGTATGCCGTTGCTTTCTTCTTCGAGTCTTGCGGAATCTTTGAGTTTTCTCACTCTTTTGTAAATGTTCCGAATTCTTTGCCTAGAGCTTCATAATACTTTTCATGTTTCAAATTATTATGTAGTTTACAACAAATGGCATACTTAGACATTTTAATAAACCAACAACAATGCTGTAAAAATTTAAGTTCCTCAAGGGAAATAATATTGTTAACGGAAAACTGACCGTATTGTTTTACCCACTCTAAAATACAATTTGGTTTAGCTCAAAGGCTTAGACTAAACACAATAGATCACAATAAACAGCTTTCGGAAAATATGATTTCAGTATTTGGATATCGTAGCGAAGAGGTCAATATTTGTAAATCATTTGATTACGATTATGGAAATACGTGCGTCCCTTTCAACCGAATCCTATATTACGCAGGCATACGCGGTGAAGTGTATACCTGACCTGTTTATATTTAATGGTTTCGTCCCCTCATTTGGTAAGCATTACCGCTGTAATTTTCTGTTTTAGGTGCGAACAATTTAATGTGATTGTAACAGTAAATTGTTTAACGTATTAAGTGGGTTGGTGTCATGTCTTGGGCACGTTAGAAGTCAGCCAGGCAGCATATTTTTATCTTGGGTGTGCAGGCGTGGCACAGTGGGCGGCACTGGTCCATGTTTGTATACCGTGGCCGCACTCCGTCCTGCTCGCGCCGCGTCATGGCTCACCACACAAATCACTACGACGCACCCCTTTTAAACACTTTTTAAACCGTGATTTATTTTGCGACAGCATTATCCACACTGCTAATCCTCTTGTGAATTATTATTCTGAAACTTTGTTGTGGCTGCGGTTCAAGTAATCTAAAAGCTTCTAGTTTTTATGCCGTTTTAGGGGAGACTTTTGTAATCAAGTTTAATCTCGATTATTTGCATCACGCCCCTTTTCCGTAGCGATCGCTGTAAAAGGGGATGTGGAAACGCTTCATCGAGTAATAACGTGAATTTATTTTATAGCAATTGAATATTGCTCGAGCGGCCATTGATTCGAGGAAATTGTTTTAATTACGTTAATTTTCATTTGAAGTTTGTAATCCGATTTTCACTCAATGTAATAGAGGTTAAAATTAATGGAGGTTGTGTGTAATGGTTTGAAGTAAAATCAAAAGAAGGTCCTCGTAATGTAAGGTTCGCATGAGGTGCCCTCTGTTCTTTGTTCGAGTCCTTTCATGCTGCGGCAGTGGCACTCCAGGCAACCCGCGCCTGTTTGTATTCCGTTCACGAACTTTCCGAATATATTATTTTGTAGGGGTAAGTACAGACGTGAAGGAAACTGATTTAAGAGTTCCCATTCAATAGGGCTCTAAAAGTGCTCGGATAAATTCTCTCCGCCTACATGCGTGTCCTCTCAATCGACCGAGAGTGCGGTTACTATTGTGCGTTTGTTTATCAAATACAGCGTGTTGTGGTTCTACATTATATCTTTTACATCGTAATAATACATCTCCTCCGTTTGTTTTCCTTTCCCTACAGTTTTAAGTAACTAGCACAAAACGAGAAAGGTTAACGGGTTGATAGTAAAGTAATTCAGTTGTGTAATATCTTCGGATAATTTCAAACACCGTGATTTTCACGGTATTTGAAATTATCGGTGTAATAATTCTTACGAGAGTATAAACTCTTGATATACTACGAAAAGTAATAAATCTCATCAAAATTTGATAATAGTAAATTATCAAATTTTGATGAGATAAGGTGTTTAAGTATTGTTCAAAGAAGCTTACAATTTTACGTGATTTATCATAAACTATCGGTGTTTTCAAACATACGGAGACACTTTCATTATTTTAGTTTATTATATGAATAAACTAAAATAATTGATGAAATTAGAGTATCAGAATATTAAAAAAAATATAGTTTTTTGTGTTCAGTTTTTTTTTTATAAAATGTATATGAAAGCATATAGGTATGGCAATTACAACGCCAAACCATTTTTAAATTTTGTGTCCATCAGTTTCTTTTTCCTTTCTTTCTTTTTAATTACGGTGATGTTATAGCAATAGTTCATTTTAATACAAGTAGGGAAAGTTTGTCATTGCAGCCGAGGCGAAATTCACCCAAGCCGTAATTTTCCAACCTAAAAATTTAGTTTTGATTTGATGGCAGGCTATCGGAAGTATTTTCTACCTTAATCACATAATCTAGCGGCGTAGCATCTAAGGGATTCTCTTTAAATATTCTTTTTCACAACCATCACAAATGAATAAGTTAGTTAATATTAGGTGTACTTTTTTTCCCGCGCATAACCTTTTGCAGGTTGAAGGAGAAAAAGAAAGAGATTTTTAAGGTTTTAATATTTAATGGACATTTAAATCGTGTTTATGAACAGAATATCATAAAGAAATATGGTAATTTTTACACAATAATTTGATACTATCAACAAATTGAAAATTATTTCCGTTCTATATTCAAAAATATTAGAATTTTTATTTTTAATATTAAGGAAGAAATATAAAGCTTGCTTCTCCTTCAACCTGCAAAAGTTAGCGCGGGAAAAAAGTCTTTTTAATAACTTCTTTATTTGTGTAATTTGTGAAAAAAAAAATATTTTAAGATTTGAAGAGAAGTAATTAGATGGTACGCCGCCGCCGCCAGAAATATGTGATTAAGGTAAAAAAAATTGCGATAGACTGCTGCCATCAAAATCAAAACTAAAATGTATAGCAACTTTGGAAAATGTTTTCTTCAGTAATGAATAAAAATGCATCGTAATTTTCAGAGAAAGTATTTCTTCGTAAGTGCATTGAAAAACGTCGTTTGATACACGTGCAAATCTGTCACTGCAGCCCTCGGCTCCATAACAGACTCGCCTACCGCTCGTGCGAATTCCGCCCCGGTCGCAATGACAAACTTTCTGCACTTTTATCAAAATGCACTATTAGATACTTACTTAGATTTTTGAAAAAAATTTGTTGCTCATGTCGCACAAAATTTTGATAATCCCATGCATACCTACCTCAAATAGAAAACTCCTTATATAGCCTTATTTGGCCATGTTTCCGCAACTTTTATTTTACTGAACTTGGTCGCCGGTAGATACCAAATATCCGATTGCAGATAAATATGTACCGGGAAGAAAAATATTGAAGCAAAACGAACTAAAACAATGTAGTAACGTAACAAGTTTATTCAGTTTTACGTAGGTTTGTTTTTCGTAGATTTCGTGAATTTGAAACTGCGAGACATCTGCAGGAGAGTATCCGTTTATTCTGGAGTGAAAGCAGTGTCACTGAATAGTTTCTTTTGAAATTCTGCTAAAACGATGAAAGGGGATATGTCTGCGTCGCCTATAAATGAGTGTTTAGCATTTTTGCCATGTTTTTGTTTAGCGCGGGCGAGCTCTGTCGATCGGCGCTGCCAAACAAAAGAGAACAATTTGCATTTTAACCAACTGATAACTGGACCAGCTCTGCTTCGCGCCCTCTAATTTCCTCTGGACCCGCCGGGGACAACGTAATATTCTTTTTTTGCACAGACTTAAAGATAAAGAAATAACATTATCTTTACCCATGACGCCGAGATAAAACTTTTCCCCCGTTTCTAACTGAATTCCGTAGGCACGATTCATTATAGTCGCTTCATTAAAATCAGACACCTGTAAAACCTTTGTTATCATTCCTCTGGTTATTGTTTTGACCGTTTCTCATTCGCCAGCAGCATATTCATGAGCGGGGAACGCATGGCACAATGGCTGCGATACCATTCAAATGGGTAGACCGGCCGTAACATAATATACCTAAAGTAAAATATTGATTGATCTGGATACATATCTGTGATCTGGATTCAAAGGCAGAGTTCAACTTAGTCAAAGTCAAGCGAACTACAATAACTTATGTTCGGCGGATAAAACTATTTAAATCTCGCTTTAACATGTGCTGATAACTTTGACAATAGTAGCTTTCTCGGCTCGTGAGACTTATGATAGTATCTACATGGGTGGAAGGGGTGGCCGGGCTGGGGGGACCCCTTCAGGAATTTTGTAGGATTAGTTTGAATATCGTAGATCCAAGCCTTGTTGAGTAGTCTGATGTAAAGGCCTGCTTTGTTATTTTGTTGTTGCATATTTCATTGTTTAATTTACATTCGAATTTTTTTTTTCGTCCCAGCGGATATGAAAAGCATTGTGGCTTTATGAGAACAATACCTTTTATTCTGATATCAGTAAAATAAAATATATCTTGGACAAAAGATGCGTACATAGTACCTTCACAATGAAAGTGAAATACAGAAGGTACTCAAGGTATTTTATTTAAAAATGGTAGGTAGGTATACTAAAAGTAATATATTTTCGGTGTAATCCTAAAGTAATTACACTTACAAGATAACGTTAGGACGATAACGTTCTCTTACGTTTTTTGATTAAAATATTACAAACAGTGTTCCGCAATAAATCACGGAGGAGCGTGCATTTATTCTGAACCGTAAATTAAAAAAGTTACCTCTACGCCAATTTTGAATGAGTTATTGTGCAGTATTCAGTTCTGGTTTCTAGTACAAGTGGCACTGGAGCCTTCGATGTTGTGTGTATCGATAGATATTAAACGTCCACTATAATAACCAAAAAATAACCACAAAAACAATCCAGTACTTAATTAAATATTCGTCCATTTTAAAAGTAAATGGGCCTCGATAAATGTATTTGTTCTCATTGAGGTTTCTGTTCCATAGTTATTAAAACAAAACTTCATTGTCTGTGTGTGTTAATTAAAACCGCTGTTTTGTACACAACAGCAAAATATTTGCCAAACGGTTTTGTTATTAACGTTGCTAATAAACCGCTTTTACGTTATGTGTGACATAGAAAGTGTATTAGTGTCATAGATATTATTTGTTGGACTCTACTGGAGTACATTTGAGAGGTGTTTACTTGTAGTTCGCCCTCGCTTGCCGGTGTTAAACTGCATTTAATTTCGCCAACAATACAAATGGGTGCACAAGTGTGGGGAACTTGTGTCGCCATTTGTTTCACACAGCAGATGAAATGAAAGATACCGCGATAGTAGAAATAAATGTGACAACCGCGCATTAGTTGCTATAATCTTGATAAGGATTTAGTCCTCCATTAAGTGTAGTCTGGAGATTAAATATGTTTACATGCTTAGGTTTAATAATAAACTTTTAAAATATATTTAGCGAAGTGTATTTTAAAATTTATTATACTTAGGCGATGTTTTTTTTTGTAGATTCAATAACTTCTGCACTGGGTAGAACGAGAGGGAGCGTCAGACTTTTTATTTATTTAGTTTTTTTAGAACACAGGTTTTTTTATTGTACTTAGGTAAAATCATCCAATGACAAATCCCGAGTTTTATTATTTTACTGACTAAAACCCATCTGTGTTTCTTCAGTTGCCCTTTTCGTTCCAATACCTCGGTAACTCTTTTGAGTGATCCCGCAGCCCTGGAATACAGACGATGCTGCAACACAATTACTTGATATTATTTGTCTATATTTTATATCAATAATAAGTAATATCTATTGTACGGTAATACTGTACATACCCTTATACTACACACAATATTGTTGGCTGCAACCAATTGTTTATCCTAAAAAAAAAACCGATGTTTATAACTTCCGAGTGCTGTCTTAGTTTCATGAAAGTCGGAACTTTCATGAAATTAAGAAGAAGCCTGAAGTAAAACATCATATAGAAAGTGAGTCGAATCCTGTGAATTGATATAAACATTTACGAACAATGAAACTTTTCTCGATGACTTTTGACGTGAAATGTGGATACTTGAATGGACAAATGTGAAGATAGACTGTGATATCTGGCGGGGAGTGGTGCGACGGCGGCGTCCGGTGTGATGGCTCGGGTTCGTGTCAGTGGAGTGTGTGCGAGCGAGACCCATGGCTAACTCCCCAGACCTGGGCCTGCTCGCCGCCAGCCTGCTCCGGCTTATTATAGGTAAGTCACTAATGATTATCATGCCATCCCTGTCCGTCTCACTCGACCTGAGCCTGCTCGCTGCCAGCCTGCTCTAACTTATCGTAGGTAAGAGACTGATGATAATCATAGCACCCACTCATTAGTGTCGGTGTGTGCTATTGATACTCTTAGCTAACTCTCCAGGTTTAGATCTGCTCTGCTCATTGCCAGTCTGCTCTGGCTTATGTTAAGTAAGTCACAGACGATCATCATACCCACCCCACCTCTCACTCATTCGATTTGCGGCCACAGTAGGCGCGGGCTCGCGGACGGTGGGCAATGGGTAGCTCGCTGTCCGTCCTTCCGGTAACAGACCGGTCCGAGCTCAGGTCGTCTACGGCGCGCACTGTTCCCGCGCGCCTCAAGGAGTTGTCAGCAAACTGTAGGGGTCCAGCAGGGCCGAAGCCTACTGGGGCCAAAGGTTATGCGAGAGTGTCACCACGGACCCCGGGACAAAGGCAAGGAACGGAAAGGTAGGTTTTTAGTCAGTAAAAGTCTGACACTATTTCCCGCCCCACCCAAGGGTGGGATTTGTCATTGGATGATATTACATCCAAAAAAAAAGAACCTCTCACTCATTATTGTCAGTAGAGTGTGTGCGAGTGAGACCCGTGGCTAGACCTAGTCCTGCTTGCTGACAACCAGCTCCAGCTTGTCATAAGAAAGTCCCTGATGGTAATCCTGCCATCTCTGTTCCTCTCACTATTTATAATTGGTAGTGTGTACAAGCGTCGTCTGCTCAATGTTCAATCTATTCATCAAAAGCGTTCTTGAAGTTCATTTTGATACTCGTAGTACAAAATGTGTCTGATACGTGCGCCCCTTGTTACATGGAACTTCAACATAACAGTTATCACGGCCCTGGAACGCACAGGGCAACTAACGGGTGAGTTTTAGTCTGTAAGACAAAATGCGGGTGAACTTTACACCTTTGCCTGTTCCTTTGGGAAATATATCCCTACGTCATGTTTTGTTATGTTTACGGCAACTGTTATAATTGTGTTGATATATTAAGTAACGTATAGAGATGATAATGGAAGTATTTCGAATTCAATTTACGAGTCTTGCACAGTCATGTAGAAGAATGCGAGTTTCTTTTATCTTAGACCTAAAAGGTACGACATGAGAAACAACTTAGGCCGAAGAAAGAAAAATAAACTACCCGTCTTTACATTACCCGCCTTGATACTATTTCTAAACAAATATGTGTACTTTATCTTCATTGATCTATATTAAACTGTCTTGGATCTCATTACTTTAATGTATCATCCGAGTTGGATAAATTAAATAGGTACCTACCTTCTCTATTTTTTCCATGTAACATTTTGTACGATGTGCCACACAATCTGTATTCAACTCACAGAATATCTTTTTGGTAGCATCCGGAAAAAATGGTACTGTCTTGGAATAACTTTCATCAGAACATGATCTAAATATTTCCATGAAGTTTGCCTCAAGTATAGATCCTCATCGCACACGATGTCACAAAATGAGAGCTTTCGCTTCATTTTACCTTGTGTGCGGATGCTGCGCGATAGGTGCGGATATTACAGGATATATCACGGCTTCTTAGCAGGAACATAAGAAAACGTATCTGGTTAAATTCGTTACGTCGCTCCCAAAGAAATGACGCGAAAAACTAATGCCGACGCATATATTGATGAGGAATATAAATATGCAGGAGTTCAAATAAACTGCAGAACAGGCCGGTTCCAATCAATAACCCGCACGAATTTCAATACAATTTTATACACGATAGCGTCACCAAACACATATATGTCCCAACTCATTACCACATAATATTTTCAATTACTGGATACAAAACGTAGTGAATAATGACGAAACTTACATTATAATTAATTTAAAATAACGCACATGTTAGTAAGTACATAAGTAATAGTATTTCATAAAATAAACAATGGTACCCTAATGTACTCCGAGTTCGGCGAAGGTAGTTGTATTATGCTTTTTGTATCCTCAAAATGTGAAAGGAAATTGGTACCAACGAATATAAATCTTGCCCATAGCGATGTCTGTGTCACATTTGTGATAATAAACGAGACAAAAGTATCAACATTTAAAGTAGTGTTTTTCTCCTTTTTTGTGCTACTTCTAGTTGGGTACGTGACTGTTGCCATGTGTCCTAACAAAGCGTTATACAACGGTCATTATGAAGTTTTTTCCTTCCCGCTTTTGTTTCTACATTTACATGGTGGAAAGAACTGAACATGGAGGAAAGATTGCTTTTCTGTCCTTATTTTTGTGCATCTGAGAACGAGTATTTAGTGAGGAATGGAGTTATGTTTCAATATAAATCTTCTTAGGCTCCTTTCGGTTAAGATAATGCATTTGTTTGTCTTAAATTTACTTGAGTTATGTAATTTTGAATTTAGATTTTAAAGCATGAACGAAGTTGTGGCGTGGAACTGCACAACTCCGTTCAACAATACACTAATAATTCGACCGTCACCGTTTGACGAATAGTATACAAACATTTCACTTAATAACTAATGCAGCTAAGCCAATACAAATACTGAAATATTATTTAACCCTTTGTTCAGTTACAGTTAAATTGATTGCTTTATTTGATGTAGCTACGAAGGATTAATTGTATTTAGTGTGCATGTAGAGCGTACGAAGCGTGTTCCTATTTACGTAGCATGTGTAGTTGATGACAGTGCCGAGACAGTTGCTTCGCTTCTTTGCTTTTACAAGTTTTAATCTTCCTAATGCTTTCGTCTGGTGCGCACACTTCACAAAACGCTCTCCTCCGCTTATGTTAACTGGCTATGCTTATGTTTAATATGATATGTTGAACATTACGCTTGTTGACTTCCATAATTAATAATCGACTTTTAGGTTGTTGCTACTTATTTATAGTGAAACTATTTTGTGAAAACATGACTAGTAAAATATGATTAAATTACTAAAATTACTACATCATTTTCAGTGGAGATATAAATTGAAAAAGCCAAAACGTTAATAATAAATTCAGATTCTGAATATAATTTCGCTTTAAAAGCTCGTGTTAATCCGTTAACACAATATATATATTTTATTTTAAAATGCAAGTTAGCATGAAGTTTAAATAAATAGTGGTGTTCGTTCTAGCCGTGACTAAGCCGGCCGCGGCACTTCAGCAGCTGTTACCAGCGGCGTGACTAATTCCCTGCATCTACTGCCATTGTTGTCGTCTAGGTGACAAAAACAACTGTTTCGCCTCATATCGCGGCTTACAATTTGACGTGGAACGTTTTATTCAGCCAACAGCATTTTGTTCACGTTTTTCAACCTCCCAACATTATTTTATTCATGTTCCTTTCAAGCTTACCTTTGCCTCGCAGTGACACAAAAAGCTGTATCGCTGTTTTTATTCTCAGCTTTTATCGTTACTTTCCTAAGGATTGGATTATGGGTATATCTATAATTTACGCGTTGCGATACTGAAGGGATTTACAAATTCTGCTCAAATCCGTCGTACCCGATAAATCCATTCGGTTTTGGGGAGTGATGCTTAGGTACGTTCTGTGCTACGCCTATTTCCACGCAGAACACTGACTACTTACGACTTTGCATGTTGGAAACACTTGTTGCATTAATTGGTCTAGGTTTAGTTCGAATTTGCTTTGTGTCTGTCATTTAAATCATGTGATTTGATGCTACAAAGAGAAGTTGTGTTTATTGTATTTAGTTGAATTTATTTCCTCATTTTCTGTTTAACATTCGAATGAGTAGCTATAATTTCGAAAATCAACGGCAAAGCATTGCGATTGAATAATGGCAATACCATTATCCATTAATGTGCAATAGTTGACGTTTCTGGTTATATGCGTTTTTGTATCTGTTGTACATTGCTATGTTCAATAGAAACAGTATACAGGGTTATTAATGTAATCGACTTGTCATTTAATAACTCGAATATTAGAGGGTGTAATAATGTAAGTTTGCGGTACACCTTCGGCATTTTAGATACATAATTGCAACATTAAATTTACTTCGTACAACGCCGAAGGAAGTGCCAAACTCAGCGCTCGAGGAACTTTAAAGTTAATTATTAACTTCTGAAGATAATTAATATCTATGCTGTTGGTTGTGACAGCTTCACATGTCGACGATAAAGTACAACATAAACTAACACCGGACTGCCGAGTGGACAGAAGTTTCATTCAAATACTTCATACTAAAATTTCTAACTAATATTATGTTCTAAAATTTCATTATTTTCAAAATATTTAATATATCTACTACGTTGGATATGTTCAAACATATCTAACATTATTTAAGTTATTCAGTAACAGTAAATAGTAATAAAGGATAAACGTGATCGCAATAAAAGTGATGTATTTGTGGTTTTATTACCTTTTGTATTAAATTGACAAAATGGCGGAGTCGATCGGGAGTCAAATGATTGAATGCCGATTATGCATGAGGCCGCCTGCGGTTCCCGCTAACGGACTACGGATGTTGGTCACACTTTGGTTGCCATTGATGGATTATGGAAACCAATGAAGTTTATGTTTTTTATCACACTTTAAGTTTAAGCGTATAATGGTGACCTAACATACCTATACGTGTCGGCAGCCTCTATCTTATCTTTGGGTTATAGTTTCCACACTCAGTCCTTGATGAACCATTGTACATCGGCTATAGCGGTTTTTTCCCCATCTAGCTCATTTCTCTCCAGAAGCAGATAAAACTTCCCAGTTTAGTCAGGGAGACATTCAGGGTAAATAAATATCAGTTATTGCATCATACAATAAATAAAATGATATGTAACATATCGAGATGTAACTGTCATAGTTCATTATAGTTCCCATTATAGTGAAGAATTCAGCTTTGTATATTCAGGTATTCGGTCCATGTTTCCCGCTACCGTGCTAAAAGTTTTGAAAGTGTTATTTTTAAGAGGTCATAAATCTCCAGTTCTCCACAATCAGCTTCCTAATCTATTAGGGCACCTTTTTCCATGGCTCTCCTTGTGCCCATTTTTTTCCGGCCATTTTTTCAGCCAGTATGACGGCCAAACTTTTGGAATTAAGAACGCTTCCGGGCTCTTGCTTTAAAATGTCAATTTCAACTTCACTCAATAGATTTTTCCAATTTTTAAAACATTTGTTCCGTAAGGGACGAGTTGGAGCAGAACTACTTTTTTCTCTTTAATTGAAACTTGGCAATATCTTAGTAGGGATTTTGTTCTTTTCTGCATTATTAGTTTTGTTAGTAGTAAGTGTGTATATATATTTTTTGTAAATTCTGTAATTCTTCAGGATGACGTTATCATTAGGGTGAATAATTTTATTATTGTTTGACCTGTTAGCGAGCGCTTAGTTTGATATTATTATTATTATGAGCCTGTAGTGTCCCACTGCAGGGCAAAGGCCTCCCTTCCATTCTTCCACTCTTTTCTATCTTTTGCCACTTCCGGCCAATCCTTTAGAAAGGAGTCCAAATCGTCACGCCATCTCCTTCTGGGCCTACCGCGTCGCCGGCTCCTGTTGTATAATTAACAACTTTTATTGTAAAATATTATTGCTTTAAATTTTAGTGAGTACTGAATTTAAGGAAGTTCAATAAACCCTGTCCTGCGTTGTTATCTTCTTCTTTACGAGACAACGAAATAGTAATATTCGACGCACGCGATGCAGTTTTGAAAATATGTTTAGTTTTCCTCTTTTAAGAATATCTCACAATATATACGTATGGTATAGATTTATCAATTTATGTTTAATAAAACTCCAAGAAAACTGCTAAAGCTATAGCTTAGGTAAGTGCTTATTTTCGCTTTTGTAGTAAAAGATTTCTACAAAAAAAATCAAAATAATTCAAAGATTTAGATAGGCCTTGCGGCGCGGGCGCGTCTCGACGTGGCGCGGGTCAAGAGGCTATGACGCGCACTCGACCTGCGCCACCTCAACACGGCTTTTAAACTTTTTCGAAACCCTACAGAGGCTTTCATTAAGCCACGAATACTGCCACTAGTCTGGCCGGCGGTTTTCTTAATGTTCACTAGTATTTACTTCAGGAAAATAAAACTAAAAAGTTTGAAAATCTATGTAAAGAAAAGTATATTTCTAATATATTAAGTTAATGAGTTCAGAACAACTAAATTAGGTTGACACTCAGCACTTTTTGGACATCGAGTAGCCCAGGTACTCTTCGTACCTGGGCTTTAAGGGTATGAAACTCTCGTCTCTTCGCGACTCTTAGCTTGTAGGATGGGTATAGTACGTGGCAAATAACTTGAACCCGTTGCTATGGTTACGCCGCGTCTCGATTGAGACCTGAAAATCGTTTACGGCGCATTCACGGTCGACCGCCATGATGGTTCAACTTGTGTGTCGAGGATTATACATTTTTTTAAATTATAGATAAAATTAGTCTTGTCGATTGAACTTTGCTACCTTTATAGATGAACTAGCTGTGCCCGCGACTTCGTTCGCGTGGACGACGAAACTTATCAATGAGTTTTTTGTGTAAAGTGCTATTTGTGTAGAACGTTATCTATCGAGCATACTGGTATTAATACTTCTGTCCCGGCGCGGGCCCTTCGTGGCCAATTATAATAGAAAACCAATTGTGTCTCATTAGCCGTGATTAAGAGGGTATATGATATATTTGCTCGGTGCATCGCTCGCGTTCTGTAAGTTTTTTGTAGTAGATTTCTACTTTGGTACCTGTTTAGCAGGATAACTGATAGCGAAGCTGACGTTCATTGCAACGGATGCTCACAAAGGTAATGGTAACGACAGATAGCCACCGTACGACATCAATTGAGAGCTTCAGCATACACGACATTGTCAGTGAGCCCGTCCGGAATATGAACATAAAGGTTCCTTGGACTACTCATACGGGAAGAAGCGACGTAAAGCTAACCATGTGAAAAACAACTCACGCTAAGATCGACGCCAGCATACAATATTACGAAAATATGAAATTATCTTCGTAGTGTGTGATAGGCCATTGAATTGTATGGCGAGCGATATTGTATCTTAAGATAAAATATTATAGTATCTTAGCCGTGTGCAGCGCCCCTTAGTGAACTTCAATGCGGGTGACGAAACCTACGACAAACTTACTATTTGCGGTTGGTATAGTGATCGGGTCCAGGGATTGAACCGCAAAATTAAGTTTGTTTTTTATTGTACATACTTTTCCGGGATAAAAAGTACCCAGTGTGCTGCCCAGGATATTAAAGAATTAAATTATACCAAGTTTCATCGTAATCGAACTGGCAGTTTTGGCGTGATGTCTGAACAAACAGACAGACAGACAGACAAAAAATATTTTAATCACGTTGTTGGGTTTGGTGTTGGTCTAATAACACCCCCTGCCATTTATTTTTTTGATATTTTCAATGTACAGAATTTTTACTTCTACAGATTTATTATAAGTATAGATTACTTGAAGAGTTAAAATCTGTAATGCTTACTGCTTTCTTGGGGTTGAACCTTTATTTAATACTATTTATATGCCACTCGCGGCTCTACCCCATGAATGAGTTCTTCCTATCTTTAAGAGGGCGATTACCACACTAAATGATCAATTTTTTATTTTTCAACTATTTCTCGACGATAAATTAAAATAGAAGCTAGGTCGGACACTTCAAGATATTTCCTGGAGTATAGTTGTCATACTCTACGAAATATCCTGAAGTATCCGACCTAGTCTTCGTGAACATGTTTGTGCCAGTTTCCAGTCTAAAAAATAGGATTGTGTGTGAGCGTATCACTATTTCACTCCGAACGTGATTTGACTTTCGCTCTTCGGTTACGAGACATTCCGATACCATCAGGCTTGAACAGGTGTCAGATGTTTCGGGATTGGTTTCTGACTGTCCTTATACCAGTGATGACTGTGAGCTTTTTTTAGGGTTCCGTAACTATCTTTTATTCAAGAACGTGTAGAGGCATGAAAGCAGCAGTGGAAAAATAAAACTTCTAAGTCAACACAATCTAAAGATAAAACCGTTTATACGCATATTTTGATATTCGCTAGGAAATTAAAACCTATAGGGTACTTTTTTTATTGTAGGTAAAATCATCCAATGACAAATCCCGCCCTTGGGCGGAGCGGGAAGTAGTGTCACACTCTTACTGACTAAAAACCTACCCCGTTCCTTCGTAGCCTATCGTGCCGGGGCCGGGCATTTATTTAATAAGCACTGCTCTCAAAACGGTAAAGGAAAACATCGTGAGGAAATCGACATGTCCTAGAAACAAAAATTCGAACACATGTGACATTCACCAACCCGCACTGGGCCCGCGTGGTGGATTACGGCCCACTGCCTCAAATAGAGAGCAGGTCTGTGTTCCAGTAGTGAGAACATTAAAAAAGGCTGATGATGATGATGTACGGAACCCTCAGTGCGCAAGTCTGAGTTGCACTTACGCAGTTTTTATTAAGTGAGAAATTAGCAAATAGCTATTTTCTCGTTCCGTTCAGAGCGGGGGTCATGTTGAGTGTCAAATTTTGTAAATTTTGTACTCACTAAAACCTACATGTGTTCCTTAAGTTGCCCTAGCGTTCCAGCGTCACGATAACTCTTTCGAATAATCCGCCCTGGCAGGCTGTTACCCTAGTGGTCCCATAATAAATCACACGAGATTGTAAATTCTTCCATGTCGATATATTGTGAATTATCGAAATTGGATGGGATTTATTGTATTTGAAATTATTTCTTCACAATAATATATCAAAATTTTATAATCTCGCTAGATTTATTACAAATCCGGTGACATTTATGTGATGTTAGTAACATTACTTTGAAATAATTGCTAAATTTGTAGGGATTGATAGTACTAATGCGTTTTTATTATGGAACTCTTTAGAAAATGATATCAGTATACTTACGAGTACTTGTAACTTACTTCTCTTTCTAAGTCCACTTCTGCTTTAACTTTATGAGAACCAAGCGTGAAATCGGTTTTTTTTTTTTTTATGGTAGGTAAAATCATCCAATGACAAATCCCGCCCTTGGGTGGAGCGGGAAGTAGTGTCAGACTCTTACTGACTAAAAACCTACCCCGTTCCTTCGTTGCCTATAGTGCCGGGGCTGAGCCTTCCTCTCAGAAAACGGCCCTTGACCCCAGCAGGCTTCGACCCTGCCTGCTTGCAGTTAGCAGGCTGGGCCTCTTCGGTGTGCTGACAGCTCCTTGAGGCGCGCGGGAACAGAACGCGCCGTCGACGACTTGGGCTCGGTCCGGTCGGTTACCAGACAATCGGACAGCGTGCTACCCATTGCACGCCGTCCGCAAGCCCGCGCCTACGGTGGCCGGAAATCGGGATCGGAATCCCGGCGGCGGCTGGGGCGAGCGCCCCGTTGCCTCTGCCTGATGCGGTCGGCCTCCTCCTTTGCTAGCATTACTGCTTCGCAGAAGGAGGCGACCGCCTGCCATCCCTCCTCACTACGGACCATGGCCTGAACCAAGGCCCGGCGAGAGAGATCGCTGCCGCCGATCACCTCCACGAGGACACGGCGATGCTCCGCCCAGGCGGGGCACACCTCTACAGTGTGCTCCACCGTGTCCTCCGGGTGTTCCGCACAATGGCGACACCCGGGCGAATCCTCCGCACGAATCCGGAACAGGTACTTAGCGAACTTTCCGTGTTCGGTAAGCACCTGCGTCGTGCGGAAGTTGAGAACGCCGTGAGGTCTTTCCAACCACGCCTCAAGGATGGGCCTTATCGCCCCAATTGTGGCGCGCCCCGAACGAGGTTGCGATAGTCGCTGACGCCATTTCGCCATGAGAAGCGTGAAATCGGTGAAATTATGTTTGTAAGTGATTTTTTTTATCGTTGGTAAAATTATCCAATGACAAATCCCGCCCTTGGGCGGAGCGGGAAGTAGTGTTAGACTCTTACTGACTAAAAACCTACCCCGTTCCTCCGTAGCCTATCGTGCCGGGGTCTTAGCCTATGACCCCAGTAGGCTTCGACCCTGCCTGCCTGCAGCTAGCAGGCTAGGCCTCTTCGGTGTGCTGACAGCTCCTTGAGGCGCGCGGGAACAGAACGCGCCGTCGACGACTTGGGCTCGGTCCGGTCGGTTACCGGACGATCGGACAGCGTGCTACCCATTGCGCGCCGTCCGCAAGCCCGCGTCTACGGTGGCCGGAAATCGGGATCGGAATCCCGGCGGCGGCTGGGGCGAGCGCCCTGTTGCCTCAGCCTGATGCGATCGGCCTCCTTCTTTGCTAGCATTACTGCTTCGCAGAAGGAGGCGATCTGCCATCCCTCCTCACTCCGGACCATGGCCTGAACCAAGGCCCGGCGAGAGAGATCGCTGCCGCCGATCGCCCCCACGAGGACACGGCGATGCTCCGCCCAGGCGGGGCACACCTCTACAGTATGCTCCACCGTGTCCTCCGGGTGTTGCGCACAGTGGTGACACCCGGGCGAATCCTCCGCACGAATCCGGAACAGGAACTTAGCGAACTTGCCGTGTACGGTAAGAACCTGCGTCGTGCGGAAGTTTAGAACGCCGTGAGGTCTTTCCAGCCACTCCTCAAGGATGGGCCTTATCGCCTCGATTGTGGCGCGCCCCGAACGAGGTTGCGATAGTCGCTGACGCCATTTCGCCATGAGATCTCACCGGAGCTCGGCATTGCGACGGTTTACCCCTGGGGACGAAGTACTCAAAGCGTTCACGAAGGTATTGTGGAGAATTAGGATTGTGCAGGATAGTGTAAAGAGATAGGATATGGGTATCACGCTGACGCCAAATCCGTATCCGTGATCTTTCTTTTGTGTGTTGCAAAAAATGATGACATTTTCTTTAAAATTTTAAATTGCCAAATTTTGATATTGATATGAGGCACAATGCCCAAAAAATACTGTGGAAATCTATCAGATTTGCTCGTCAATTTTCATATCTTCCGCTTTAAACCAATGTTAGGAGCAATATGAAACTTGAGGCATTTCAATTTGCATACACCTGCCACATCTGTTTCATGATATTGCGGAAGACCAATACGTAACGTAATAAATCAATACAACCTTAATTATTAATATAATTAAATATCTGCAACACATGCCAATCAATTTCAATTTCCTTGTTAGATTAGTAGAAGTAACTTGATAAGATCTAGTTAGGTACATGAACTCACAGGTCGTAAGGTCATCTAATTATAACCCTGTCGATCACCAGTCAATAAGGAATTTGTATCACGGAGACGACGCCCGGGTGTTTCGGCCCTGGTATGAAAGGCAACGAAGGAACAGGAGTGGGTATTGCACACACACGCATTAAATTTTTACTTAAATGACTTATACGTAGTGTATTTTTATGAAATTAGTTACCATAATTGTAGGTAAGTAATATGGGCATCGACTGACTACATTGGTAGTATTGTACGCACGCAAAAAATAATTAACAATGATTTATAAAAAAATAAAAAGGACATACTTATTTAAAAAAAATACTGAAATCCATTCAGGAGCCGATTTTAAGTATACTACTTACAGGATATGTGTTTATTATGTTACTGATTATATATATAAAAAGGAAAATGAAGCGTTAGTAGTTCAAGAAAGACTAAGGTCTCTCTTGGTCACATATTTAGTCAAATCCTGAACCATGATCGCAGAGTGACTCACATTTTTCTAGCAGACTTTTATGGTAAAATAAATATAGTAAAATAAAACTTCTGCGGCGGGAAAATATCTATATGAAAAATAATTCGAAATTTGTAAGCCCATTTGTAAGATACTTATTTATTGATACTACTGTATCAAAATAATATCATACGGTATTGAGTGGTCCTGCACTTAATTGATTTTATAATTATATATTTTATGAGTATTCGTATTTTTCACATTATTATAGGGGTTTATATTGTTCACTGGATTATACCGTCGAATGTGATCTCTCACTGTCTCTCAAATGTTTGCTAGGAGGAAACTCATCGTTGACTTAAGCTAGCCTTTGTAAATGAATTGTATATTTACTGTGAACTATGTTAACAGTGGTGGCCGAGTGGTAACGGCCCCGACTTACGGGTTGTAGGTCGCGGGTTCAAACCCAGCCAGGCGCATTACTTTGTGTAATTTATTTCATCACCACTGCTCTCAAAATGGTACAGGAAAACATCATGAGGAAACCGGCATGTCCTAGAACCAAAAATCCGAAGACTATGACATTCACCAACCCGCACTGGGCCCGCGTGGTGGATTACGGCCCATTGTCTCTCCCAGAAAGAAGGCTTGAGTCCCGGCAGTGGGAACATTAATAGGCTGATTATGCTTATGATTATGCTATATTAATGTATAGATTAGAGATCACACTAATGGGTAATATAAAGCGGATAGTTTGTATTTTTTTTAATGTGTATTTGTATGTTTGTTACTTTTGTACATTTGAACGGCTAAATGGGAGGTTTGGATAAAATTTAGCACAAGGGTAGACCATGAATAGCACTTACAGACATTTTATCCCGAGAGTATGTTCCCTTTGGATAATTTTAAATTCCGGCGAGGCCGCTGGCAGAAGTTAGTTAATTATCTTATAACACTACACGGAAGGACACCCATAATACAATTTCCATAAAAGCCATGAACAAGATAACCCCTCCCGCCTTTTATGTGTACTCGATTATGTCACATCATTGTCAGATATGGGTGCACCATAATAAACACCCTCTTCCTAAACCGACGGGATCAAAGGATAAACTGTTATGGAATAAAATTTAATAAAAATACACTCTTATGTGGGTTGAACAAACGATGATGTTTGTTTGAACGTCAGTTTTGTGTATTCTCTTAATATTAATAAAAAATGGTCTTTCAGAAAAAAAGAAATGTTAAAAGAAAGAGATATTAGGAAGAATTCTCAAGAGATCTAAAGAGTACTGTGCCTGGTTGATGTCAACGGGCTCGTCTTATTAAAAGGGATGAAAACATAACTGAGGAAATGAGGGTTTAATATATGCCTAACAGTAGTAGGTATAGGTAGTATATCCCTTCGGGAATAGAGACGTGATCTTGAACTATGGGCTACGAGATAATAGAAACAGCCATCCCGGCCCTGGAACGCAAAAGGCAACACGGGGGATTTTAGTTGGCAAAAGTCTGACACTCCCTTTCGCTTCACGTAAAGCGGGAGGATTTTTTATAAATGATATTTATTAAAAAAAAAAAACACTTTCGCTTTTTTACTCAGTTTAAACTAGACGAGGTTAGACTAGGCGGTTTCTAGCTGACTACTGTGAGAAGAAACACCAAAACAAACTTAGAGTCTCTTTAGAGTCCATACGGGAAACATCTAATGGTCAAATCATGAAAATAACGATGTACCACACACACAAAAATCTAAACCTTAACACAACAGTATTGGCATATCCCAGACAAATACTACATTCTGTATTCTGCATTCACAGTTTATTTCTGACTTTAAAACAGTTGTATCCACAAACAAAATTAGATTTTATTTGCAGAATTATCCCGATCTAAGAACAGTAGAGACGAAATAATCCGCAAAGGTATTTATTTCTACAAACGAAGTTTTTTAATTTGCTGTTCAGCACGCCAGTGGTTTGTACAATCCCATTTGTTCTTTGTTCTTCTTCAAAACAGGTCAGACTGAAAATATCTTAGTATTATTGATTTTGTCTTATGAATAAAGAAGACAAGAAGACTAACTGGTTGAATGAGGAGTATTGAAAATATGACATGTATATTTTTGACCTGATTAAACCAATCGTGAAATTAAGGAAATTAATTACTTAGAAAATCTTCTACCAAGTAAACTTGTTCAAGTATATTCAAAACTCTTCTGAAACAAGAAATTACCTGACAGTTCGAAATGTAATGGATATAAAAGCTATATAAAATGACAAATTGGCGAATTCTGTCAATTTGATGAACAATTTCCATGAATGTAGGTCAGTAAAATTCATAACATTTCATAAAATTGACTTTGGTTGCGCCAATTTGCTATGATCCGCGACTTTGTTTTTTGTAATTTATTTTTTTGGCCTAGCAATCCTATCCCTACCGTTTCCGTTTCCCGCACGACCTCTTGAAGAAATGATTTGACATTGACGTTTTGTGCATCGATTGTGAATGTGACCGCACCGCTAACACGCCCGCTCGAAATTACAAGAAAATTGGCTATTTCGTGATCCAACCATTCAAAAACTCAACAATAGTACAGTGTAGTGCAATACAGAAACTGGCAGTGCTTGAAAGTACGAAGTTCGGGATTCGCCGGCCGGCGCCATGTGGAACTTTCGAGGTTAAAGGTCAGTGTTCCTTCTAATACATTTATCCCATTAATAAACGCTAGACGCAGTACCTGCATATTGTTAACAAACCTTAGATCGCTTTTTAAATCTACAGTCCACACAGCAAATTCGCGCAACCATACTTTTTGGTCCTTCGAGCCGGATCGTGAATCATTTTCTTGTAATTTCGCAATATAGTATTTGTTCCATAGGGAATAAACGCAACGCGCCTGTTTACCTAGATATAATAGTAGAAAACCCGCATCTAGGCATTTAGGCAACTATACGTTATTTCGCTCGTATAGTTAAAGTGTCATTGATAATTACGGTACCTACGCCGTCAACCGCACCGCATAATTATAGTTAGCTACGTAAATATCAGCGTAGATATAAATCGATCGCATTCTTTTTCTTGACAAAATTCATTCGACCATCCTACAAATTGCATGTAGGTAGACGCATTTCAAAAATACCCGTTCATTGTTGAGTGAATATTTGTAGGAAACGGATAAACCATAGATTATATACGCATATGTTATTCCGTTCGTTCGCCGTTCACTTTGTTGTTTACAATATAACCATATTGTTATCTGATAATTATCGTTTACTTAATAATTCGTTAAGTGTTTGTTTGAGTGTATAGTGTGAATATATCAAAACAAGATGTCTCTTAAGGGAACCAAGGTTAGTACTGATTTAAAGGTTCAGTTAAAGCTTTTATACGCTAAAAGGGACTCACAGTTTTCACGTGTTCAATCAATTTGTGATAAATCTTTGCAAATCTCGGATCTGGCGATTAGAGATGCTTTCTTGTGTTCGTTGGAAACTTTAGATAGTTTGCGCGCGGACTTTGAATCTACAATTAATAATATAAACATTTTAGAGTTGGAGTTAAATCCTGATTACTGTGTGAGTTATCAGGCATTGTCGTCCTTTGATGACTTGTATTGTCGTATCAAACGTATTGCTAGGAGTTTAGAGACTCCCCCCCCCGCGAGTGGTTTATCCAACCCTCCTCGCGAACGCCCACGATTGCCGCCAATTCAAATACCTGAATTTAATGGTGACATTCGAAATTGGAATTTATTTATAGATAGTTTCGAAAATATAATACATAGGAACACATCGCTGACAGATCACGAGAGATTGCATTATCTCGTAGAAAAATTGACCGGTAAGGCAAAGGCTGTCTGTGCTGGAATTACGTTTAGCGCTGAAAATTACAATTTAGTTTTGAACACTTTAAAAACAAAATACGAAGATAAGCGATTAGTAGCCACCGCATATTTAGATCAATTATTCGATTTGAAAAGTTTTTCCGTTTGTAACGATCATAATTTAGAGAAGTTTTTAAATATTTTCGCATCATCTGTTCGTGCAGTAAAGAACCTAAAGGTCAATGACCTCTGTGACTTTTTGTTTTTGTATATCGGTTTAAAGAAATTAGATCCTGAAACTGTTCGTCTGTTTGAAACGACTCAGCGCGGTAAAGAAATACCTAAGTTCGAAGATTTAGAATCTTTTATTCGCGACCATATTAAGGTGTTGCAGCGCACGTCGGCACGTCATGAAGCCACGAATAGGACAGGTTCCGATCGCCGTATAGACGCGTCATCGAAGTCAGTCAAGACTGCACATACGCTAGTTAATACCGCCTCAACACCTGACTGTTCTCTGTGTAAGGGTAGCCATACACAGCTGTACAAGTGTTCGGAATTTCAGAGATTATCGCCTAGTGATCGTTACAAGTTTGTCCGCACTAATAATTTGTGTTTTAATTGTCTAAGTGACAAACATCTGGTTACGTCATGTAACAGTGGTGGTAGCTGTCGTAAATGTCTAGCTAGACATCATACCTTCTTACATTTTGAGAGTAGTAAGCTGCCATCGCAGCAGCAGCCTGCGCAGACGCGCGACGCTTGTGACGCGCGGCCTGCTGCAAGTGCAAACGACGTAACATTGTGTTCGCTTTCCGCCGCTGGTACTCAAGTCACTACCGTTTTACTTGCGACCGCGCAAGTTGTCATTGTAGATGCCTTTGGCAAACCGCACACCGTTCGAGCGCTACTAGATGGCGCTTCCCAGAGTAATTTTATTACTCGGGATTGTTGTCAACGCCTTGGTTTTAGTTTTAATAATTGGTCATCCCGCTCAGAAGTGAAAGGTTTTGGAGGTTTAAAGGCAACCATTCACGGTTCCATTAAAATAATATTTAGTTCACGTTTTAATCGTAATATTTCGTTTGAAATGGATTCGCTAGTCGCAGATAAGATTACGGAACGGTTGCCCACGGTACCGGTTGACACGTCCATGCTGACGGAGTTTAAGAACTTGCAGTTAGCCGACGGAAATTACGCTTTCCCTGGAGATATCGATCTATTGATCGGTGCTTCGATTCTCCCGCATCTCCAGTTATCACGTAAAATTCAAGGTCTTCCGATGTACCCCGCTCCGCACGCACTGGAAACAGTTCTCGGGTTTGTTATAGTTGGTTCCGCACCCGCTTATTTAAATAGTTACTCGACTGTGTCGCACTGTTGCACCGTCGAGCCGCCGCTTGAGACTACCATCCGCAAGTTCTGGGAGATTGAAGAGGTCAATGTCCCACCTATTCTCAGCCCTGAGGATCAGGTCACTGAGGAGATTTATACCCGCACGACTACTCGTGATAAAGATGGTCGTTATGTTGTCGCGCTCCCTTTCAAGGGTGATATTTTTTCGCTCGGTGGCTCCCGTGCCTCCGCAGAAAAACGCTTTCTATGCTTGGAACGTAAGATGCAGGCGTCTCCTAAGTTGAAGCAAGCCTATGATGATGTGCTGATCGAATATTTAGATAAAGGTTATATCTCATCAGCGCCTGCCGAGACTGAGGAGACACGTGATTACCCGTTTTACATCATCCCGCACCATGGAGTTGTTAGAGAAGACAAACTTACAACTAAACTGCGTGTGGTTATGGATGGTAGCGCTAAGACTAGTACTGGCATATCGCTTAACGATATCTTGTATTGTGGTCAGAACCTCCAGGGTAACTTATTTGAAATAATAGTAAATTTTCGCTTGTTTGCTATTGCGCTCTCTGCCGATATTCGGCAAATGTTTCTTAGTATTGGAATCAGAGAATGTGACCGTAGATTCCAACGCTTCTTGTATAGATTTTCTCCGCAGGAACCTTTGAAGGTTTACGAATTCAATCGTGTTTGTTTTGGGCTTAAGTCTAGTCCCTTTCACGCTCTTCGCACTATCAAGCAGTTGGCCGCTGACGAGGGTGATACATACCCGAAAGCAAGGGCCACTATTGAAACCGGATTGTACATGGACGATTTTGTGTACAGTGTACCTAGTGAAGCAGAGGCTATAGAGACCGCTGCTCAAGTAATCAGCCTCATGAAGTCCGGTCAATTTGATCTGGTGAAATGGACAAGCAACTCGCAAGCTACATTAGAGTCGATTCCACCGTCACACCGGTTGACTTCGGTAAAGGAATTCGATGATAGTGATTCGCATAAGATCCTCGGTTTAAGTTGGTCACCCGCAACTGATATGTTCAGTCTTAAAATTAGCTCGACTCCGCCAACTTGTACCAAACGCGTTATCCTAGCATGTGTAGCTCGGATATGGGATATAATGGGTTTTGTGGCTCCTGTCGTTTTGTATGCAAAGCTGCTTATAAAAGAGCTTTGGCTTTCCAACTGTGATTGGGACGACACCGCTCCTGACAGTGTTGCCAAGTTGTGGGCTCGCTATAGGAAAGAGCTTCCAATGCTCGATCAGATACAGATTCCTCGCCATGTTGGTATAGTACCAGACACTGTTGTTAATGTGGTAGGTTTCGCAGACGCCAGTGAGAGGGCTTACGGGGGAGTGGTTTACTTTCAGGTCCAAAATGGCGATAACATTTCAGTTTTCCTCATTAGCGCAAAATCAAAGGTATCTCCTCGTAAGGTTGTCTCTCTTGCTCGTCTCGAACTCTGCGCTATTCTTATGTTGGTTCAATTGATTACATCTATAGTCAAAACTTGTCGTCCTCGCATTAATATAGAGAGAATTGTAGCGTTTTCAGACTCAACCGTTGCTCTATGTTGGGCCCACTCTTCACCCCATCGATGGGGCACGTTTGTCGCAAATAGGGTGGCTAAGATTCAAGCTGAATTGTCACCGGAAAATATGTTCCATGTCGCTGGAACAGAAAACCCAGCTGATTGTCTCTCACGTGGTTTGCTTCCCGCGCAAATTTTAAATCATCCGCTTTGGTTTTGTGGCCCTCCCTGGCTGCATACCACTCCTAACGAGTGGCCAAATGCTCCGTTTAACCCCGCTATTGTTTCAGAACCACCCGAGGAGAAGAAACATACGCTTGTAGTATCAGTTCCGCGTGAAGAGTCAGTTGTTTTGTTGTTGTCTAATCGAGTCTCGTCTTGGTCGAGACTATTACGCTGTGTAGTTTACGTCCTAAGATTTTTGAGATTATTACCATCGCGTGGTTCTATAATCGCAGCTGATTTGGATAGAGCTGAATCAGTTGTACTTCGAGAGTTGCAGAAATTTTATTTTTCAATAGAATTTCGTAGTTTAGAATCACATAAACCTTGTAGTCCCGCACTTCAACATTTGAAACCATTTTTGCAAGACGGACTCATTCGTGTCGGTGGCCGTCTGCGAAATGCTGAGTTAGAGTTTGAACAAATGCATCCAGTAGTTCTACCACGCAGGGATCACGTTTTGGATTTGTTGGTGGACTATCACCATAAGGTGAATTGTCACGCTGGTCCCGATTTATTAATGTCCATTCTTCGACAGAAGTACTGGATACTTTCCGCTCGCAATTTGATACGCGCTAGAGTGCACAGATGTGTGCCCTGCTTTAAGCTCCGCCCGCGTTTCAACGCGCCGGAAATGGCCGACCATCGTTCTTGTCGTGTTGTACAGACGGTGAAACCTTTCATACATACTGGGACGGACTATGCTGGACCGTTTAAAGTCACTATTGCCCGTGGTCGTGGTATACGTTCCACAAAGGCATACATTTGCCTATTCGTTTGTATGACAACTCGTGCGGTTCACATAGAGTTAACCAGTGATTTGAGTACGCAGGGTTTTATGTCTGCATTTAAACGATTTTTATCTCGCCGTGGTCCCGTTAAGCGCTTATACTCTGACAACGGCACAAATTATGTTGGAGCGCGACGCAATATTTCGGAATTACATACATTCTTACGCTCCAAGTACTACCAAAGTGAATTCGCCCATGTCTTAGCTGAGAATCGCATTGATTGGTGTTTTAATACGCCAGCAGCTAGTCATTTTGGTGGCAATTGGGAGGCGAATATTAAAAGCCTTAAGTCGCACCTGTTTCGGGTCATAGGCGAACAGATTCTCTCGTACGAGGAGTTGAGCACTGTACTCGCTCAGGTAGAGGCGTTGATGAATACGCGTCCGTTGTGTCGGACTTTGTCTAGTGATCCATCGGAGCCACTAGCGTTGACGCCGGCTCACTTCTTGACGACGACTCCTCTTAAATATTTGCCCGCTTTAGATGTCGAGACTGACAAACTGCAGCTCCACCCGCGTCACGCTCTGCTAGATAGCTTAGTTCAGTCCTTTTGGAAGCGATGGAGGACAGATTATCTGCATACGCTGCAGTCGCGTCAAAAGTGGAACACTCCTTCAGATCCAGTCACAGTCGGTACTGTGGTGATACTGAAGACTGAGAGTGCGCCTCCTCTGCACTGGCCTCTTGGTGTAGTGGAAGAAGTTTTTCCGGGTTCGAACGGAATAACGCGAGTCGTAAAGGTTAAAACCGCAACTGGATCGTACCTGCGTCCGGTTATTCGCCTCTGCCCTCTGCCTAATCAGTAGTAGTGGCATAGTTAGTTATAAGTTGTTTCGCTACCTAGTATTGATAGTTTAGATTAGTAATAGGGTTTAGTTTCGCTTTTGTTTTTTTTTTCTTTTCTTTGAAGGTAACCCTTCAAACCCGGGGGGAATGGTTGCGCCAATTTGCTATGATCCGCGACTTTGTTTTTTGTAATTTATTTTTTTGGCCTAGCAATCCTATCCCTACCGTTTCCGTTTCCCGCACGACCTCTTGAAGAAATGATTTGACATTGACGTTTTGTGCATCGATTGTGAATGTGACCGCACCGCTAACACGCCCGCTCGAAATTACAAGAAAATTGGCTATTTCGTGATCCAACCATTCAAAAACTCAACAATAGTACAGTGTAGTGCAATACAGAAACTGGCAGTGCTTGAAAGTACGAAGTTCGGGATTCGCCGGCCGGCGCCATGTGGAACTTTCGAGGTTAAAGGTCAGTGTTCCTTCTAATACATTTATCCCATTAATAAACGCTAGACGCAGTACCTGCATATTGTTAACAAACCTTAGATCGCTTTTTAAATCTACAGTCCACACAGCAAATTCGCGCAACCAGACTTGAATTTCAATTATTAACGATTTTTAAATATTTTCTTAATTTACATTTTCTTTAATTACGTGTGAGCATAAATAAATCTTCCTGTCTACCGTTTGCCCAGTCACACGGTATATTTACGAGTTTTCGAATACTAAATTAATTCACTGATTATGGAATATTAATATTAAATACGTCACACTTCACTATTAGATTCTCTCTTATCATTCTGTTGATATCAAGAGTTTTGTGTGACAAGCTTATGAATTATTACGTGATCTATTGCAGTATACATGACTGTCTGCCATTGTCGCTAATTAGTGTTAGTATTAATGCTATCAGGTGGAGCTGACGTTGTCCCTTGTGGCCGAAGACAGTCCGGACATTTGTGTACTAAGGAAAATCTCTCATAGAGCTGCACAAACCAATTCTAAATCATATTGATCGGTCGATCTCAACTTTAAGATACGTTTAAAAGGAACTATATAATAAAAAAAACTGTACCTGTTCAACACAAGACCGTTTCACACGAGTTTATTCTAAAAATAAAAAGTTTATACACCGTTAAATTTTGGTCATTTTAATCCCTTGGAGGATTGATTTGGTACATGAAATCCTATCGATTTGTAAAGATGAAAAATACGCATGTACGAAATTGATTTCTTTATGTAAACGTCAGCTGATCGAGGCCAATGAACTCTAGGTAGTTAGTACGCAACGACCAACAACTCCCTACAAGGTCATTGACTCGTTTACTTAAAGAAATTAATTTCGTAGTAAGCGTATATTAATTCTTGTTTTAGAAAAAAAAAAATATCTTTATAAATCAATAGTGTTTCATGTACCAAATCTATCCTCCACGGGATTAAAACGACCACAATTTAAGGGTGTATACAGCTGCAAGTTTAAAATTCGTTTTCTATTTGTTGATTATATAAAATTATATACAATTACTTTAGTGGGGACAGTAGTAAGCACTGTACCACTGAACCGTTTCCTCTCTGCAGTGCTCGGGATAACTATAATTGAATTTTTCTATCACCCATATAAACTGTTATTTTCTTCTGTGCGCACGAAAACTTGGACATTACCTTTTAACACTTTTCTCAGAATTTAGAATAAATTTATAAATTATAGAATAATTTCATTGTTGGCCTTTCGAATTACAGGAATAGGAAAGGGTAACCACTTAATTAAATTTCATCAAATTATATACTATTCCTAATTCTATTTTCCATTTGAAGTTTGAAGCGACGATTTACCTACTATTCCAAATATAATAATTTATTGTTATTGAATGCTATTGTTAATTAATGGGTTCATGAACAACAACGTGTTACGATCGTGTTATCGTGGAACAGTATGGATTTTCACGATAGATACGTAAATGTAGACGCAAACCGAGACAACAGCTTGATCAGCACAATACTGCCCGGTACACAAAGGGCACGGGCGCGGACTAACCGAGTGGCTGTAATTTGGAGCCTTTGTGAGTCGAGGAGCGCCTGTGGGTGTGTGTGGCAATCGTCATCGAGCCCGAAGATGTGCCCCACCCTATCGCCTACATAATGCGAGATTTAATAAGTGCTGGCCGCACGCCTCTATTCTCAGCCTCTGGCTCGCATACAGATTGTTGATACCCCTTTGTACCAGCTACTCTCAAACTTTATTCCCCGAGTTTATCCTTCCATGAAGTATAGTCGGCATAACTTATTTTCACAGAATTATTTGCTACGTCAAGGAAGGTATTCGAGTTATCTGGAGGTACCTATATAAACAAAGTGTCTATAGATTGCTCCGTTTCTATACTTTATCACTTTATATATTTTCCTGTCGCGTTTCATAGTGTACAGGTAAATTATTCCCCAGGCTCTGTTGGTTCGGCAACGTGCATGAAAACATTTTATAGTTCTTCTGACTATTATATCTGTTCTTTTTATATAAATCATCCAATCTCGTGATCTTTAACATACAAAAATATTTACCTACTTGACGAGCATAACACGAGCTTGCGTCCTGTTTTTCTGCCACGTACAGGAAAAATTTTCCGTAAATAGGTTTTAGGTCATGTAGGCAAATTGCGGCATTAGGCGCCGCCAGTACGGGTGCGCTCGTGACGTTGCTGAAGAGCAGTGTGTAGCATTTAAGTGGCGCCTAAAGCCGGTATGCGTTTGGAATTAATTAGCAAATCTGGGCGCGAGATGCGACCGCAGCCGGGCGTCCGGCGCACTGCGGTCGGGCTGGGCGCGCCCGTCCACCTGTTCGGTCCAAGCTTTCGCGTTCCGCTATAATCCTATTATCATTCCTCTGTTTCTGACACAGAAAATAACGCTAATTGGCGTTTCGTAATGTACACTACTACTGAGGGATGCAACAACCATTTTATTCAGAACTGCACTATAGGTTGTGTAGAGTAGCTTCAAAGCCCGCGCCAGCGGCTTTGCGAACAGAATGGACGCGCAACGGTTCGCGGAGGATAATGTAATAATATACAGACTCGTTGTGTGTATTCGTTGGGATTATATTTTTCTGCAAGGCTGCGTTGGCTGTCTGTCATTTTGTTATAATTGTGGTAGAACCTATTTTTCTCGGTCGGAATAAGGCTGCGGTTGTGCAAGTCTATGCAAGTCGCATTTGAATATGACAACGTTTTTTGAACATAATGTGGTCCATAATTAGGTTACATGTGGTAAACTAAAAAGGGTTCTGAAATACCATTATATCGCTTAAACCGATTGCCGACTATATGCCGGCGATTTTTTATTCAAGCGATCCCTTAAAAAATATTTTTGACCGTGCTATATGAAATTCTCCAGAGTTAATTATTTCGGTAGGTAGGTACTATGGTTGTTGGTTTACTTTAAAAAAGTTGATCCGTTTTCATTTTACTGGTATGCTCGTCGAGATATATATTTCTCAATCATCAATCTGTTAACCATTCATTACGATCTCTCAAAACGTCTGTTGTTTTTAGCGATTCGTACCTCAAAAGAAAAAAAATGGAACCCTTATAAGATCACTTTGTTGTCCGTCTGTCAGTCTGTCAGTCTGCCAAGACCCTCTATTTCGAGAACGCTTGGAGGTATCGAGTTCAAATTAAAATTATTTACTCAGGTCGGCGGTCCTTTGACGCTGTGAAAAAATCAAACTTCTAGGTTAATTAAAAACAAATATACTGCCGTTTATGTCGCAAAAAACATATATTTCGACCCTTAAGCGAATCAAAAATCATAGGATAGACCCGTTGACCTAGAACCCAGCAAATTGGCATGAAGCAAGGTCTTATAGTAGTATACAAGAATAAATCTGAAAACTGTAATTTGTAGTTACGTCACAAAAAAAAAATTTTTTTCGATTCGGAAAAATCTTCGAGACTTGAAGTGTGCGAGTCCGACTCGCACAGTATGCCCAGTGTTTTTTATTAACGGCACACAGTTACACATAAGGCTAAACTGATTACAATAATATTGTCTTTTTCAATACACTTGCTCAGAAAGTGGCTCTTATTGCACTACACTTAGGTATATAATGACACCTGTTACCAAATTGTGACATTTTCATTACCCCCGCACTAGTGCTTTAATGTAGCTATAACCTTTTTGTTCAACCTCTTTGTTCGCGAAACAAATTTTGAATACGAAAAAATAAAAAATAAATGTTGTCTATGGCCGTCATTTTAAGATGCGCGCGGTTTTTGGCGTTATTTTTTTCGAGAGAAATTCATGGGCTGTATTAATAAAATAAAATTAAATACTACAAAAACATTAGATATAAAATGTTACATCCATATTCTATTGTCACTACGAATGACATTAACGTAAAAACTTTTCACACAAGAAAACAAACGACGACTAGGCAATATGATCAAAAGACCATATAGCCATAACCCACCGCGTGTTTATGAAAACAGATTTAATTTTTTACCGCCATGTTGTGCAAAAAATTTAGGTACTAGTTTTACCGTTGTAATATTAGTTAACTAAATTAGTTTTCTTCACAAGTGTATTGAAAAACGTCGTATGATACGCAGGAGTAATGAGTGGTTACCGTTCTTGGCTCTTTAAAGACCCTCGCCAAGGCTCGGGTCTTAATACCGCCTCGACGGTAACCTCCTACATTACAAACTTATATCATAATGTACTATTTTCCCAAAACCATAGTTTTTATTCCAGTTGTTGGTATTCTCCAAAACCCTTTTATGTGTAATTTGTTAGAAGGTAATGATGGTTAAAAATTATTCCAAGATCGTGACCCACGTCAACTTAACAAACGGGGAAATTTTCAGTAGTAGCCAAGTTACGAATTATGAGTATTAAGTAGCTTAATATCTTGTCCGTAATGAGTTGTAGAATAATCTTTAGGAGCTCCACAAGTATCGTTATTATAATAAAGGAGAGGTACGCAAAATGTTCACACAAAATGAGAATATACATCGTCTAGTTAGCTGCAAACTTGACTCTATTTACAAGATATCTTTTCACAAAATAATGTCCCTGGTTGCAGTTTTCGTAACTTTTAAGTTCAATGTGCAAAAAGTTCTTGTCTTGTAGATAGATTTACGAGGCTAAAGTAAATTGCCAAATTGACTAACGTTCCCGGAACAACTTCTGCCTGATTGCACTCATTTGTTTTTATGTTTTCTTTTCTATTTTGTTAACGCGCTGTGATTTACGATTAGCTAATTGGAAAGGCTTTGTGAATAACCCGATATTACTCTAACTTGAAATCCGACACGCCCATTGTTGAATATAGGGAACAACAACCTGCAAAATACGGAAAGTTATAAGACTGAATATTAACTGAGATAGCTGTAGACTTATCACAGATCGATTTTTAGATCACAACTTTTATTCTTTTGACATATTCACCGAAACTAGAGCTGCTTTTATTCTTTTATTTTTATATAGCACTTTAGTTTTTTATAAGTAGGTACTTTTAATATTTATTTTATATACTCGTAACTAGAGCGATGACCTAGACAGATTCCTCCAGAACTTGCAAGAAGAAGTGCGGGCCCGTGAAAAATGGAAAGAGCGGAGGGAAGCCTTTGCCCAGGAGTGGAACAGAACAGGCTAACAAAAATAAAAACTCGTAACTATATATTTATTCCATCTATCCACAAATAACAAGCGTAATGAAAGCTAAATAAGGGTTACCTTAGAGACACCCACGTAATTCTTTTTTGGGAACCATCGACCCAAAAAATTTACCCAAACATATCCAAGCGTGGAATTTAAAATTCTCTGTGACAATACTGTGAAAGTCTATAATTTTAAACGGCATAATGTTAGAGCGGCGAGTCTAGGCACATGTCGGTAATTTATAGCTCATGATAACGTGAAAAGTGCACCATTTTAATGCGATTTATTTCACACCCATTCATATAATTTCTTTCTGTGACTGCAGGATTTTATATTGCTATATGATCAACAAATTGTCACCTTTTTCCGATTGTTAGATAAGAAGATATTTAAATGGCAATATTCTTTATGTTTTCTAATCAATTCAAGTTTCGCTTATTTCCCATTCCCTTTAATAGCTATTTATAAATGTTTCATGTAAGTATTTACTTGCTCGTTATCAAGGTTGTCAACACATCAATCATTCATGTAACGCGTAGGCAGTATTATTTCGTCTTTGACCTCTCACCGTTTTAGTAGCGACATCTGTTGAAGATGTGTTGAAACTGTTTACATTTTCCACCTCAGGTGGCGCTGAAAATGTAAAATAAATCCGCCCTATGCTACAGCGCCATCTGTGTTCAAAACTTATTCTTTATAAGTCCGCAACCACCCGCTAGATGGCACCGTGTGTCTGTTACCGAGTACCACGCAACTTTACTGAATAATTTTCCTATAGAGGGCGCAGTGCCTGAATAGTTTGTAGAATCTTACTGTAACAGGGAGAGATGGCGCTGCTGGTTTTCACAGGGTTACAAGATAGATGTCGTAAGATACCACTTTTGCAGATTGCCACAATATATAAAACTCGTAGTGCGTGCTCTTAGTTTTGAAAATTTGTGGTTGTTATCTAATTATAATTAATATTGCATTTATTTTTGTTCCAAAAGTAGCGATGTACCAATTTTGTGTAGGTACCTAAGTATGAGCAAAGGGTCTTTTCGGACAGAAATCAAATCTGAATAAATAATAGTTATTTAATTGATATTAATGAAATTGCTGTGGAGTCACCGAACTAATTGACATTTCATTAAAACTCCTTAAGTTTTTGGGGAAGGGAAAGCCACACCTGAATTTCAAAGTTATACACAGTTGGTGGAGTTTTTTAAATGGGTATCTCAGTGGGGTAGGCACAGATATGTCATCAGTAGGGAGTCTTGAATGTAAACAAAAATAGGAATCTAATTTATGTAGAAATACCTAATTGATAACAAAAATGTTCTGTTTAATATATTTACAAGGAATGGTGATAGTGGCAAGACTTTCCCGTGACTTTTTATTAAGGCAATCGAATAGTGGGACTATATATGTACTATAGCTAACGATAACGACTTATTCAAAGAACTACAGACCCAAGAAAATCATGAAACTGAGAAATGCGTGAATATATAAAAATTCAAAAGGTTTTACTCTCTGGTAAAAAAGAATTTAATAAACGATAGTATTCAATTTTTACAGCATTTCTTAATGTACCCTTATAAATAATATTTCAAATCATTTAACTCACGTTAATTATTCGGAATGCCTAGTTATTTTAATTAATTTATGGAGAGGCTGTTATAACTCGGTCATTAATATAAATTTTCTAAATAGAAAATGTACCGAGTAGTTAATAATTAATTTTCCTACTTAATGATTTTCCGGCATTTTGATTGAATTCCTTATCCTGTTTAAATATTGCATTTATATAATAGAAGGCTAAGACTTCAAAGAGCTTTCAATCAGTCAGACCAACTTTAAATATTTACAAGGCTATACCTCTTATACACTAACCAGTAGAAGGAAAACTGTAGCGGAATATTTCAGACTTATTCATGAGAGCAAGTAATCAATTACTGTTCTTTGTTTTCAGGTAAGAGGAACCTTTCAGCGAAAAGCGAGCGCCTCCGATCCGATAAGTATAAAAATAAGTTACAAGTGAACAGAAATAATCAGGAATACCCAAATCGAATCAGAAGTAAAAGTATCTGCTTCAGATCGCGGATATCGCGCTTCAAATAAAATAAAAAGGAATTAATCGATTCCGGAGCCAATTTAAATTGCTGAAGCTACTAACCGATGAAAGGCCTTTCATTCGCGATAGTCGATGGAAACTTACGCAGCCTGTTCATAATAATATTACAATTTTCAATCATTAGCTATTGCTATGATTTAGGAATCGCGTACACTGAGGACTGACGAAAAGATCACCTTGAGACCAACTTGAGGAGAAATTGAGCGGGTTATGATGGAGTATTGTAGGATTATCTTAAGTCCGAAGACAGAGGGAGGACACGATAATTCTTATATCCGGTAACCTACTCTATTTTCGAGAGGGCGACCAGCCCCAAGCTAGAGTTGGGTTGCTAGAGTTGGGTCCTTGTGCACAATGTGGTGAAGATCGAGAGTGTGTCGACTAGGGAGGCGTACCTTATACTCAGAATATAATCAAAATATACGCTGAAGGTCATACAGGTTTCCCTCCTTGTACATGATGACCTTCTTCAAAAAGCGTGAGCATAGGAAGTGGACCTGGCAAAGTCCTGATGGTGCAGCTAGAAATATGATTGACTTCATCCCGTCGACACAGGTCCAGGTCCAAAGCCCCGCTTGGGCAGAGTATCGCCGTGTTCTCGTGAGTGCGATCGGCAGCGGCGATCTTTCGCGCCAGGCCCTGGTACGGGCCATGGTCCGAAGCGAGGAGGGATGGCAGGCGGTCGCCTCCTTCTGCGAAGCAGTAATGCTAGCAAAGGAGGAGGCCGCACGCGAGAGGCAACGGCCCACAAGGCCCAGCCGCCGCGGGGATTCCGATTCCGATCCTGATTTCCAGCCAACGTAGACGCGGGCTTGCGGACGGCGAGCTATGGGTAGCTCGCTGTCCGACCGTCCGGTAAACATCCGGACCAAGCCCAGGTCGTCAACGGCGCGCTCTATTCCCGCGCGCCTCAAGGAGTTGTCAGCAAACCGTAGAGACCCAGCCTGCTAGTTGCAGGCAGGCAGGGTCGAAGCCTACTGGGGCCAAGGGTTTGCTTCCGAAAGGAAAACCCGGCCCTGGTATCTAAGGCTACGAAGGAACGGGGTGGGTTTTTAATCAGTTAGAGTCTGACACTATCTCCCGCTCCGCCCAAGGGCGGGAGATGTCATTGGATGATTTTACCCACCACCAAAAAAAAAGGTCCAGGTCCAAAACAACGAGAGCTTTCAACTTGAACTCCACAATCGTTTCGAGTACCTAGGAAGCTCCGTGGACGAATATCGACCCAAAAGCTAGATTGACACTATATACCGTAGATATCCCGGCCGTCAGCCTGTACGAAATTAGGATGGCTCTGAAGCAGTTGAAAAACAAAAAGGTGTTGGGTGAGGACGGAATTACGGCAGAACTCCTGAAGGCGTGTGGAAAACCGATCTTTAAGGCCCTTTTGAAGCTATTCGATTCCGTCATACTCGAAGGAAAAACGCTACGGGCATGGAGCAGAGAAACAAGATTAGTAAAACAAGAATATGAGTGTTATCAGGAAAGGTGTCGAGCGAAATAGAAACAATACACAAACACATAAGTGCACAATTTCACGCAAAATAATAAAATAGATAGTTTCGTGCCACAACAACCACAATGGTGGTTCCAATAAATACATAATGTATATAGCGGAACAGCGACTTTTTGCTATATAAGAAGTACCCTACATGATCCTGTGCAAATATTCAAGGAGGCTGAGGCGATAACAAACGTCGTGACCGATTTCAATAAAACAATGTAGGTCAGGACACTCACTGCTCAGATACTAGCGCCCGACCAAAATCTAGCCTTACCGAAGTTTATGATCTCGTCAGCATTATTGTTATTATTCTATGTAAATGAAATAGCATCGTAAAATATTCCTCTAAGTCTCCAAAATAAATGGAATGAGAAAATGTTCAATTAAATTCTGTAAACCAAAGTACGATTTTAAAAATTAATATTAGCCGCATAAATCAAGTTACATTATACGTAAGAAGATTACACAATCATTATTCAGTCCTACTTTGATAAATGTGAGTAATTTCTATATACAAACTGACTTACAAATTGCAATGCAAAAGTATTGGTATCATTAGTTCATATTGTTAAATACCAATATCAATATCAACGCATACTTTTTGTTTATCATGATGAAAACGACGTCTTCTTTCTGAATACATTATAGACACACAAGGTGTGATCAAAAAGTAAGGTGACTTTAATTTTGCGACTTTTGTATACCTATTCTAATTTCACGAAAATTTGCAACGATTGAGGATCACTGAATTGAGCATCATTAAAGGAGCTCCAGGCAATGCCCAAAAGTGCGTTTCAAGAGTGTTAGAAAGACGGCTAGAAAAAAATAGGCACAAGTGCATGTATCAGATGAGGATTACTTATAAGAGGATAGCATAATTTTCAATGAAGAAATGAAAGGAGAAGTTCTTTATGGTTCAATATTTTTTGTAGATACCTGACAGGCATTAGGTAAGGATATCCAGAAACCAGTAAATGATACACCAGTTTTACCAAAGATTATAGTGTTACCCAATTTCTGAGTTGTGGACTTCAGATAGACAGGCATCGTATTAAAACGCTGGTATTTAGCTTTATCTGGTAAGACTAAAAGCCGACCTCACTTGGTATAAGGCTAGGCAGGCATATTGTTGCGTATATATAAAGTTATAGATGGACGTACGAATTTTGGTAACTGATAATGTCATTAGAATATAGTTATATCTCTCTACATCTCCATGTAGGTAATTAAAATATCGAAATCAGAAGTGGTAAATTATATTGAGAATAATTAGGTCCTACAATCATTAAACTGTCACCCTTTATTGTCATGCAAATCCCCATTTTAAAGCTGAGAGTTAATTTGCAGTAAATACCTCTATAAAGTTTGCGATTACATTAATGGAACAAATTGCTAAGCTGAACGTTCCGTCCATTATGGAATGACCATTTTGTTTGTGATTTACTTTGCCAAGTCTTAACTCTTTAATGAGTATTTATATCTTTTATTTCTATACATAAACACTCGAATACGTATTCTGAACTATTATCATACATTGTAGCTTGTGCAAATAAAATTCTCTTTTTGTTACATATCACACGTTGTAGTGTAACGCTACATTCGGTTTTATTATCAAACAATTCTATTCGAACAGCTATAAATTTTTTTGGGTATCGCGTCTAGCCCAAACGACAGTTTTAGTTCTTTTATAAAATGAAACTGATTTTCGTACGT
This sequence comes from Leucania comma, assembly GCA_958295575.1. Lineage (NCBI taxonomy): Eukaryota > Metazoa > Arthropoda > Insecta > Lepidoptera > Noctuidae > Leucania > Leucania comma. The sequence goes on from OY282468.1 coordinate 15,866,338, forward strand.
AGCAAAATACGTCAAAGCGAATATAGATTGGGGCAGAACACATTCGTGCATGAAGCATATATCTTACATACGGGCACCTGGCCGTTCTCATTCTCTACTAACTGGGTGACGTAAACATATTATATTATGCAGAAGAAAATAAGTTTAGAAACTAAAATGTTATCATGATGAAATTTCTGATTCGATCACTCAAGGAAAGTCCGGTCATAGCCCTTTGCAGCGCCTTTTGGGTGATTTTAAGCGTTATGGTAAGGTCCATTGTGTGCAACCACGTGGCAGAGCCGTATGTCATCTCTGGCAACATGCATTTTTGTCTTGAGACATACTCATATTAGATAAAAATCTTTATATCTTCTAAAGGGCGCCGTGTTGAATTAAGTTTTGCACACGCATCACATAACATACGAAGACGCTTTCAACGATATCTCAGTAATCAACTGGAATCAGTTATGAAGGAATTGTTGAACAGTACCTACATACATGAGAGGTTTTTCTTTTTTGCCTAAAATATTCCAGATAAAAAAGTGTGACCGAATCGTAATTTTATTCACTCTATCACGTAAATGGAAAAAAGGACAATATCCCTAAAACCCAATTTAAAGTGATGAATAATAATATGTATTTTGTTAATAAACTTAACAGAAATTAGGCATCCATATTTTATAACCTTAATCGGGTAAAAAATGAAAAATATTCAAAAGTTTTTGTTCGAACAAGCAATGTTGACACTATAAGCGTTCAATACTAACCAGACTACACAATGAACAATATCAGGGGAGTAGGTAGTAGTAGATAGAGTCAACGTGGTTCGTGATTTGGGTGTTATGTTTAATTCAGTTTTGTAATTTACGGTCATATGTGCAGTAAGAAATTTAAAGACCCGCAAACTTTTGTTAATTGGAGTACTGCTCCTCTGTATAGTCTCCAATATATAACACTCGCAAAGATCGCTTAGAATCTGTAGAGAGAAAATTTATCAGTTTTAAGTGTGAAGTGTGGCCTCAGACGTAAACTCCCCGATTACAATCAGCGACTCGCACACTCTCACATGAAGAGTCCTGAGAGAAGCAGATGGGTTAGCTCTAACTATTTTACCTTTATTGTTACGACTTCAGATTTATGTATTCTATGTTGTCATAACTGTGCTGAATTATTTTAGTCGGTCACAGTATTTGTTAAAATAAAATAAAAATAAATCCCTTTTTTTTTCGAAGTTTAAAAACGGGGTTTTGTTAAAATATTTCTTCACAAACGCGTTTCAAGATAAAAATACTACTAAAAACATCTGAATATTAACCTAAATATGTAAGGTTTACGAAAAGCCTCGGGCCTAGAATCTGACATGTTGAATAGCATTTTTATCGTTTATATTTTGCATGGCTCAACGAAAAAAGTTTCACTTTTGAACATCGCGTGACCTTTACATTTTCCTGCTTAATTTCCAAAGTACACAAACCGCTCGCCGCACTCGTGTTTACCGCACAATATTAAAACATTATTCTCCTTTAAAATTATTTTCTAAATCGGCCAACACGGCCCATTTGGCAGAAGTTGCATTTAAGATTGAATTTTCCATTACATGTGCTTCCTCTGTACATAGTAATAAAAATCACGTATTTGTAATTCGTCTTATGTGTAGTGGCAAAATAAAAGAGTTTCTGTAATAACTCGTAGCAATTTCTATGTTGATTTAGCTAGAGTGTTTGTTGGATGTATATCGATGTACGGCAATAAAGGCCCAGCCCTGGTCGTGTAGTGCTTGCACAGCGCGCGGTTGACGGACGGGAACGCCGATTGTTGCGGCCGGATGCTGCTACCATTTCCGTGTCCAATGCCCACCATTCACCTGCCGAACGTTTAACGTTGAACGCGACTCGTTATCGACCAGCTACCTCCGTAATTACCGTACAGGATATCATTATTTTCAGCACCTTTCCAGTGTTGTTGTTACAGCCATTAGCGCTAATGCTAGAACTGAAAAAGTATTTCTTAAAAATAAGAACTGGTGACTCTACGTTTTGTTTGTCTTTTCCTTATTTATTACAAAGACAATATTATGGTAATTAATAACGTTATTCGATTCGTTGGCCGAGCTGAAACATAACATTATCATTTTACGGTAGCAAGAATCTCTGTTCCTCGCAAATATTATTTCTACGAGGCGTCTCTGATATTTTGACGTGCGACGTTAAAAATGAGTTTTGGCTTTGTGTGAGGATTGCGGGCGGAATAATTATTTTTTGCGAAGCTCGAGGGCGCCGTCCGCGCTCGTGTTCCCATTTATCTAGAGCTAAATGCTTGCATTCAAGCGTCCGTTTCGGCGTGTGTTTGGTTTTAGGCTGCGGTGCCCGTCCACAGTGCTCCGCAGCTCCATCGCTGCCTGACTACGTAGAACTTGAATTATTTGTAATGACGTAAAATGTCGACGAGTTAATTAGCAGACAAAGCCGAATGTTTGAAACATGAGTTCTACAACATTTGAAATGTCTTTGAAGGTAAAATATTGAAAGCTTTTAGTTCTCTTTTATTCCTTTGTAGTTCGAAACATTAAATATTCATAGTATTAAAATGAACAAAAGTTCTAAAATTTTAACAATTATAAGCAAATTCCGTAAAAATCAATTAAAAAAACGAAACACAAAAGTTGCAAACGTCTGTATCTAATCACTCCTAATGTTCCACTTTGACGTTCGTTTTGTTTTCATTCGTGTATGGTACTTTTACACAAAGCTTTGTAGTGCATTTTTCGCTTGCCCTATACTGATGACCTGTAACTCCTGGTGAACCGGCAGCCTGTGTTTCAGTGCAGCACGCTGGCAGCCTTTCTCGCATAATTACCGGAATGCATTGTGCGCGCGGCCGCAGTACGTGGCACGTTTAGCGCTGGAAATTGCTCAAAACTACTGAACTATAAAGGCGGAGAATATAAAGCTTATGGCCAAAATTGGCCCGCTCTTAGTTATATGTACTATTCATCATATGTCATCACCGCTATTACCCCTGACGAGAAAGCGTAAACACATTGTGGTTTTACCTGCCGTGTTTTAGTCGTTGCGTAATTAAGTGTATTACTTACTTACCTGTCTATAATTTCACTTTGTGACTTGAGTTTCATGTTAACATTTTCTACTTCAAAGTCCCTCGTTACTCAATGATTGTTTTCACATTAATTATTCAAATGTGTGCTCTAACTTAGCATGCATACATTATAATCGTGTTAATTGGGCAGTGTTCAAGCTGAGACTGTGTTGCGCATAATACAAATTGATCGTGCAAGCCGACCTCGAGTTTGTCTTATCGTAAAAAGAGAGCAAAAATAAATGAAAGTTTTGAGATGTCATTAAAACGACAGCTACTATAAAGACGGCCTGTCTGGCGCTCGTAATTGCTACGTTCTGGTACACAAATGCATACTGTGTTGCGTCATGTAACCTAGAGTAATGATGTGTATGTTTTTAATTGAACAAAACATTATTCGAATCCGGCAAGAATTACTTATCCCAGTGAGTGTAATTTCAAAACGTAGCGGGAGCAGTGTTAGACGGACGCGGTTTCGGCAGTACCTACTCACCTAGGTATAAGTTCAGTGCAGCGTCGGCATCGGCGTGCACTGCACAGGCTCGGTTTGTGAGATGCGCTGAATAGTACCGACCGCAAGCGTAATTTCGCTCGTCGAAATAGCGTTATTTCGCAGCATCATAAACCATCACACGATTTCGGATAGATTTGCGGCAAGCGCGTATCGATCCAGGCGTCCGCGAGTTATGAGCGGCTGGCTTGTCTCAGATAACACTTGTCAGCTGTTTATGACGCACCATAACTGTCTCATCTCAATTGTGTGCGCTTTTGCATATAAATTATAATGACACTATATAATGTCATACTAATATTATAAATGAGAAAGTTTTATAGAAATATTTAAACGTGTAACTTCGTTACTCTTTCACGCTCAAACTTCTGAACGATTTTGGATGAAATTGGCCACACGGTCTTTTTTTTTTTGTGGTAAGATTTGTCATCCAATGACAAATCCCGCCCTTGGGCGGAGCGGGAAGTAGTACCCCGTTCCTTCGTTGCCTATCGTGCCGGGGCCGGGTATTCCTTTCGGAAGCTGACCCATGACCCCAGCAGGCTTCGACCCTGGCTGCCTGCAGCTAACAGGCTGGGCCTCTACGGTTGGCCACACGGGTGGACGGGTGATTATTTCCTGGAATAGCACATAAAACATATTTTATCCCAGGAGTATGTTCCCTTGGGGTAAATTTTCGATGGTTATGCAGTCCAGTCGAAGCCGCTGGCAAAAGCTGTTATTATAATTTGACAACTAAAGTGTCCGAATTGTGTTAGTTTGTTTTCACTCTCAGTCATAAAAAACTGAAATTTATTTTTCACTCGAGTGTTATGCCTCGCGTTGATACGGGTGTTTTAAACACGCCTGTCACATAATATATATTAATACCCTTACTGTGCTCTCCTCACGGGTATTTAACTTTAATATTTTGGTAAGTAACTTTTTCTGCTTAAACTTTATAATAGGTCTCAACCCTACCCTGTAACACTTATGTTTTGGTGCTAGTTTGTACGTACCTAGGTACATACAATTAAGGTCTGTTTGCTCTAAAGTTAGGAACATAGAGAGAAGTAAGATTGGGAACAGTTAGGAAGTCTGTTGACATGGTTCCTCTTCAGCTAGTTGGGTAACACAAACCTACCTCGTTCATTTATGCAACTTAAATAAAAGTAAGTTTCGTTGACGCTCCGTACGCGACTTTATCTGCATATTTTAGACTACGGTGGTGCATGTCCAAGTTCTACGGACAAATTGAACTTACTACGCGTCTGAAGATTTATTTTAAAAGTTATTTTCTGGATTCGGTTAGTTTTTTTTTTTTGTTAAGTATTACTATTCTGTTAGGTTTAGTATTATACATTACTTCAGAGTTATTAGAATTGTATTTGACTTTCATCAAACATGAAGTGCTCATTTTAGGATTTCATAATCAGTCATTCTTATTCGAGGGTCTCGTGAGGCTGAATATCACGTGGCGACGGGTGGGTGAAACATTTGCATATTAAATCGAGTGTATCATTTTTAAGTACCCCACTTAAGACTAATTGCTAACGTGGGGTTAAATACATAAAATATAAATACTGGTGGAATCCGAGTGGTCGTAACGGTGGACAGTTTACAAGTGTGGGTGGGAGCGACGGGAGCGGTGGGAGCGTTGGGAGCGGTCGGCTCAAACCATTATTATGAGTTAGTGAGCTTATCAGTGACGGTTTGAAACTCCATCTCAGTCAGCCGGCGCTATATCTGACAACACGGTTGTTTCGTTACCAGTATGTAAAATATGAATTGAAAAAAGTCTACTGGCTAGGTTAGACTATAAATTATTCCATTTTTAGGTACCTACTGTGTTGGAGAGATATTTTCTACTTGTATATATGCAGGGACTAAACCCGTAATAAGAGGTTCGTTTTGATATACGATTGATAAGTCTGATGAGTAGACCGGGTAGTAATAATTTTATTGCAAAGTACCCTCGATAAAGAACACAAACTATAATACCTACCCGACTAAAAGTTTGAAACGGAATCGAGGTAGGTATTTTTGCTATTCTCGCCAGAACAATTCTTTCTGTAGTTTCAATACCTTTCTTTTCCATTCTCCACAGTTTTGTTTTGTATTCAGCAGTTTTTATGAGTTATAGGTTTAAATGTAGTTAAAGTCAGCTCTCGCCGGCTATTTTGCGAAACGTCAGAATATTCTGCCAGATTTATTTGGATTTTTGGTATGTTATTCAAAAAATATTTAAAATGCTCTGCCGAATCTGAACTTTATGCAAATTTCTGGATTTATTGAGGGGTACTACGGGTTTTACGGCTTGGAATTTCTTGAATATTAAATTTTGCTTAAATGCTTAGTTACTTTAATTTTTGGGAGTCGTTTAATTTTGATCAGTGCTAAGGGTAGGTAGGTAATATTGTTAAATGGATACGAAGATATTTTCAAGCCTGAAAACTATGAAGCGTCATAATATCTCGTCGAACACACTTAGTTTTCTTACCGGGTGAAGACATCAAACCCTGAATATACAGTCATCACACCAAACAGGTATTGATTCAGTTTGTCAGATTGCCAATTTATTTCCGAAAAGGAAGTGTAAATTGTATCATTTTGTTTCATACAATTGCAATATTGTTCGACTGATGCTGTTAACGTGGTACTTGGCCCGCAATTTCAGCGTCTCGGGGAAACGCTGCAATTTCCCTCTCAGAACATTTTATCCCTATATTGTATATGTCGTGTTGTCTGTTCTGTCGGATTAATCACGTTACAGCTTCCCAGACATTTATTCCGCTACGTTTTAAGATAAGTGCGGCGATCATTTGTGGGTGTTACATTAAGCGCTCACTCACAATAATTGTGGCTTCATAAATAAATATGATTGAAAGCTGTCTAATAGCTTGCATAAGGAAGTTGTTCACGTCAACGCCGAGTGCAAATTCAAGCAGAAAAAGAAGAAAGCTTCCTTTGAGTCAAGTCAAGATGGCTGCATCGGGGAAACTGAAAAACTTATTCTAGAATGTTTGATCTGCCTTGTGATTGCATTTAGAATATAGAGATTCGATTTTACGAGAAGCGTCTCAATTTCCCGACAGAAGAGAGCAATTTCCTTGCGTTTGTCGCTGTGTGCGGGTGGGACCCGTCTCGTCGTCGTCGATTACCGACGGGCGCAGTACGTACAGCAAACGGTAAGTACGTACGGCAATAGCCCGGTTTTCTAGTTCCTCAAGCCTCGTGGATCCCTCGATGGACATGCTAGCTCACTCGAAGCTTACGTCTTTTATATTTTCTATACAATTTGTAGAACACACGCGAGTTCGAGTACTTCTTGTTATCCGGACTTTTTATTTGTATGAAGTAGGTATTATAGTGAAAGTATAGCCGCGTTGCATTCCGTTTTCTTTGAGCAATATTACTTTAGCTCCCATCAATGTTTTAGTGTAAATACGAAACGCATTATACAACTGGATAAAAAAACACACGTTTAAATGTACTTAATTATCTCCTTGAGGAGGTGATGAGGGCTGGCGGCGTGGAGATAATCCCGCACATTTTTAATAAATAATGCGCGACTTTTTGCGGTTGTCATCTTATGTATATTTATCCATTATGAAATGCAAAAGCTGACATAAGCCCTGCTGTATTTTGAGCACAGCTGTTCTGGTGTTGGCACATAGTTCTCGAATATCTTCGTAAGTCGTGTGATGATACCAGCAGGGTGTAAAGTCGGTCACTCGAGCACGTCCTGTGCTACTAAGCTGGAATTCTAAGTATAGTTTGTATGCACGTTTCCGGTATTTGTTACGTTTGAAATATCTTGAGACTTTTCGATTTAAGCGGCCGCGATAGATATGGAATTTAAATACTATGCTTGCGCTCTTCTAGCTTCTCGATACAGTGAGGAAGTTCAGCTTTTAGTTAGAAACAACATTCGTCGGTTAGTTTCTTGCAAAGAATGACCTTTTGTTTTCCTTTGGGTTTTGTTAAAGGTTACTTTAGGATAAGGTCAATGGAATGGACAGCGGGATCTCGTATGTGCTAACAACAATATACTGCTAATATTGGTCTGTTTGCCAAGTAAATGTGGCGATTATAGCAATAGTGACATTAGGTTCTCTTTACTGTAGGATCTATAGGTCGGTGTCTAGTTATAGTTAGGTACATTAGTATAACATGTTTCTGTAAGAGTTTATAATAAATATAGCATTTAAGCGTGTTACCATCGTATTAAAATGTCTGTTTCGCTCAAAAGGATTAGTTGTGAGAAAGAGGTCAATAGCAAGCGCAACTACATAGTTTAACCGTGACATAGTGGCGACCTCTGCCCTTAAAGAAACCTTCTGATGTTATCTCTTAGTACTGCGCTCACTCATCAACTTCATAATAGTCTTTTAAATCATATATTACGTATCCTAAATTGAAATACGGTCATGTCACATAATATTTTTTGTGTTCACATGGGTAATGAATACTCTGTTATAAGTTCTCACTCGAGAAAAGCGAATTTAACTAGTTAATAAAGTAAGATAGTATTATGTCAGCAGATTTCGGCTCGTGTAGCAAGTCTGGCGTGCTTTAGATCATAAACAAGGCGTCGGCGCACACAACCTTACTTTTATGGAGATTGCTCTTCAGAAAATAAATTCTGGAGATATACAGGGTGAGCATGTAATGCAACATTTATTTTAATATTGAAGCACATTGTTGAACGCACGTGTCAAGGCTAAATCTCTAAATAACGACTTCATAAATAGTAACGCAGGCAGGTAACGACCGCATTTGTGTAAGTACCTATTAGGTATCTACTACTAACTGACTTCAGTCACTATCATTCGATATCAATAAACATTTCCCTTAAATAAAATACTTTCGATTCTGGCTTACTTTTAGTAATACCCCAAATTGCCCATAAAGCAAAAATAAGACGGATAACAGCGATAAAAAACATATGAACCGTAATCTTGTTTTATTGTGCACTGAGGTATGTAGAGAAACACAAACAAATAAAATAAAATATTTCAAGCAAACTGATTTATCAAAGTTTTTCTCATCAGGTTTTACTCCGAAATGCTTTTAGGTACGCGCTACGAATTTTGAATGCCCACATTTAAATAAAAATAAGAGAAAGGAAACATGGCAGAAAAGAAAAATTAAACAGAACTTGGCGACACGGAAACTGGTATAAAATGTGTGTCGGTAGGTCTCATTACAATTTGTAATACATGCATGTGATGTTTGAATGGGTATGAATTTCATTAAATACAAATGAGCATTAAGCAGACATTTTCAGCTGAAGCTTTGTTTCAGCTGTTGTCGTTCTTTCAGTTTCAACATAAACCAAAAAGAGTGGGAATGGCGGCAGAAGTGTGATACTGCGGTCTACCCCCTCGCGCCTCGCCGCCGCTAATGTGTCGGAAATACTCTCGCTTTGAACAATGCGCTAAATTGAAAAATCACACTCATACGCCGAGCATTTTTGTTTTATGTTTGCAACGATTCATCGCACTTAGCTAAGTAACAATTAAAAAGTCGTGATGGACAACTACATAGCGGTTTTTAAATCATTTCAATTTCAAACTGAAGCAATAAAATCTTTACTACTTACCAGCTTTCGTGTAAACACTGCTTATTTCCAATGATAAATATTTTATTCCTTTTACAATATTATGAAGTCCAACTGGAAATTCAAGCGAGGTCGAATGGAGGGAGTTTTAAAACACTATACACAAAAATAAATGTTGGTGGAAACATATTTAGTGAAGGGGTGTTAACTGCATATTGACCAAATGATGCCCAAAAATACTTCCAAATTATTCTTTAGGTATATCGATTTAGACTAAAAATAATAAAATACAAAATCATGCGATGGGTTAAAAACGGGTAGTTTTATTAACTAAAGGTCGATTTTAGGGTTCCGTAAAGGGTAAAAACGGGACGCCGCTGTCCATCTGTCTATTACCAGGCTGTTTCTCATTAACCGTGATAGGTACCTAGACAGTAGAAATTTTCACAAATAATGATATTTCTGTTGTCGTTATAACAACAAATACTGTAAACAAAATAAAATAAATATTAACAATACCTTCGTGTTCTACTTAGCTACTAACCCTACTAAATGGTAGAGTAGGGATCGGGATCCTTTCTGCAGGGGTGTGAGGGCTGTACCCTCGCGCGTGTAGCCGCCCCATTCGCTAGCATTACTGCTCCGCAGAAGGAGTCGACTGCCTGGCATTCCCCCTCGCTCCGGACCATAGCCCACGCGGGCTTGCGGCCAGACGGCAAGCTACCCATTGCTCGCCGTCCAGCCGTCCGGTAACCGCCCAGACTAAGCTCAAGTCGTAGACGGCGCGTTTTCCACGCGCGCCTCAAGGAGATATTAGCAAAACCGTAGGAGCCCAGCAGGGTCGAAGCCTATTGAAATAAAAACCCGGGATCCTGGAATGCAAGGCAAGTAATCAACACAGAAGTGGGTTTTAGTCAGTAAAATTTTGATATGCCCTCACGCTCCGCCCAAGAGTAAGAGAAGCCGTTAGATGATTTCCCAACTAAAAAAAAGACCTTAGGAAACATAATGTATTACGACTCCATTCGGGCAGCATTTGATCCAATTCTCATACATGAATACATACTTGGCAATTAAAGTAAATTAAATAAACTTTAAATGTATGTAATCGATTGTAATTAATGTAAATCGTAATTTCACTTTATCCTTGAATAAATGATTTTTATTATTAAATGAAAAAAAAAAACTGAGAGCTTTAAAAAATATTGCATCGCATTTTACGCTTTCCTTTGTACAATTTTTTATTTAAACCGCCAGTTAGTATTAAATATCTTTTAACGGTCGAAATTTTTGTAATTTATGAAAATTGTTAGCCAGTAAGTAACACGAACATCACGCTCATAAAAAATACTGACAAAATGTAAAAGAAAATTGTTTAAAACAACGACAGCTGGGACTGGGGACGTAATTTCACGAACTTAGGTCACAAAAACAACTTTGGAGATAGAAATTAATGTATGATGTGAGCCGAACTGTCCTCGTTGAATTTAGATAATGTGATGATGATCTAATTTTATTTATTCACTCTGCTTATAACTCTCATATACCTACCTTATTAAAATTGGCTCAATATTTAATTAATACCCTCAACGAGTTGTAATTTGTTTTCATACCATCAGTTATAAATAATTACCGTGAAATTATCTGAGATGGCAATTTGAACTTTCGTCTTTAGTTGTCAGTTACACATAACGTGATCCTTACGCATTCCATACTTCTTGAATATTCTACTTATTTTCAGATGGCTGATTGCCATGGAACACAGCATTATTCACGGTTTGTGGTTTTTATAGCACGTTGGCATCCGTCGCTTCCATTTTATGATATCCTGGTACCTAATTTTATAGACATCCTGAGTGAAGCCTTAACTGGAAATTGAAACGGTAACACGGTCTTATACGATCGAAGCATAAAATAAGGACATAAAATATACGCAGGTTCCACATTTTACAAAAACAGACACCTCTTACAACATTTTACATCATTATTTTCATTGCTATATTAGTATTTTTTATTACAATTTAGATTAGGCGAGACAGGAATTTCCTACCGTACAATAACCTTAATTCAATCGTGCAACAGCAGCTTTGACAGGTGGTCGTCGAAGTTTTGGCCATCAAGCCGTTCGACGTAATGACAATCGACGTAATGACATCCGAGCCCATATTCCACACGTCATCAACCTCGTCTACTAAACTATGTAGAGAACTCGAGACATTTACTTCTCTTCCTCAGCTGTATTATTTTTTATTATTATTATAAAAAACTTGCCCCATACTTAATTACTTCTGTTTCTTGGCTTATCCAATTCACAATATCTAAATTCTCGTGCATAACACTTCCAGTACCTCTACCATGAGTTTCAAGCAATAGTATTCGTCGCTACTCGATATCGACGCCGTATATATTTTGTATGGCAAATTTTGGTTCTGCAAGTGACCGCTAGAGGCGCTGCAAAATTTGCCATACAAAATATTTACGGCGTCGATATCGAGTAGCGACGAATACTATTGCTTAAAACTCATGGTAGAGGTACAGATCCGAGGTCACTATCTGTAGACCATACAAATATTTGTTCCCTGCGGCAATCGAACTCGCAACACACAGCACAGCAGTTGTTTAATCACTACCATGATAAAATCATACCATTATCAGCCTTATAATGTTTCCACTGCTGGGATTCAGGCCATTCTCTGTATGAGAGAGAATGGGCTGTCATCCAGCACGCGTTACTGGTGTGGGTTGGTGGATGTCACAAGCCTTTGGATTGTTGGTTCAATGACATGTCGACGTTTTCCTTCACCGTTAATAATAAATAAATTACTTAAAGAAATTGGCCTGCTTTGGTGTTAACCCGCGACGTACGACTCGTAAGTCGGGGTCTTTACTACTGGGCCACCACAGTTCCAACCAACAATTAACAAGAATCGTTTTCTTGCAAACAACTCTGAGAAGTCTGACAAGAACCATAATAGCTAACAAGAAAGTACAAATAATGCAGCGTAAGTTCAACAACTTCCTAATAAATTACACTGGTAGGTTTAACTTATTAGAAACTAGAAGTTGCCATGTTTATCTGGAGATGAAAGACTGGCCGTCTCACAAGTTTGTAAGAGTTGTACCAGGAAAGTAGGTCGTGCAGGCGTTCGAAGGTGGCAGCAACCTGTCAGTAACTGGTGCACTGTTGTGATCCTTAACCTAGTTCATCCAGTTGAACTTCTGCAAGTTTGACGCATGTAAACACGACACACATTTACCTACCATATGCTTGTACATAGGTATATTGATGATTTTGTTGATATTTGCGTGTGTGTGTAGGTATTTATATGTTAAACTGAAATTATAATTATTACGATCGGATAGCATTTTCTTTTTTTCGTCAAATAATTTCTTCTGTTCTGGGTTCAGCACGAGCGACTCTTTCGTACAATCCTTGAGCCCTGCGACCATTCCGCAGCATGCATGCATTCCTGGACGATTTGATATCTAATTTAAGTAAAGTAAAGATTTAAGTAATATGACAAGAGAATTTGACTAGTTCTCTTAACGATGTTGTATATTACAGACATAGAAAGATTTAAGGTGACACATGGCTTGTCAAAAAACTCATGGAAAATAGTTCAAGATGAAAGAAAATAGGCATAAGACACTATTTGGTTCGAAGTTCTACAAACCGATTTCAGGAACGCGAAGCTCATTATTACTTTCATCAACATAGATTAATGCCTCCCTCTTAACGGTAATGAGGCACAGCCTGCGCCATTTGCTTCCCAGCTTCCTCAGTTTCAATCGTTACAGATACCTGTATGTATAATGTATATACTGTTCACATACACACATCACACGTGTACCTACTGTAAAACAACACTGTTGTGTAAGCTCGTATATACCTACATATAATTACTCTACTCGCTAATGATGTTCTTAAATTGCTCCACAATTAATTCAATCATTTAATTTTTATTAAGATATTTTAAGCGTTTTTTTTTTATTTGTATGTCTATGTAACATAGAGTAAGAGGATGTCAGCGTCGAAATTTACCGGCTTGTCGCATTTCTGCTCGTCAAACCATGTGTGATTGACTGACATACCCTGTTTCATTTGGGGCAGTGCCGGCAAGATCCAGCTTGCGTTCAGTTTGCTGGGCTGAATAATATTCAAGCTGTACCTAAGAATTTAGCTTTAATATTACACAAGAGAGGCAACAATAACCTGAAAATAAATGAGATATTTTCGGCAGGTATTCTACCTATGTTCTTAGTTGAAAATCAATGTAAAACATCAGTAAGCTTCGATATCAATATTCAAACAGTAGTTTGCAGTAATAAAACTTTATTAATATCATCACTAAAGCGAAACCAGAGTGGGAACAAGGCTGGAGCCATTCCCCCGTCCCCGAAGTAGTTAATTGGTTCAATACCCGAGTTTTACTTTATTCACTATATTTTAAGTATAATCAATAACTTAGATATCAGACTTATTAAAAAGGCTTTCTTTGAAACTGTTTGTAAGTAAACAAGTGTAAATAATTTCGTGTCTGTTTTTCAGTAGTCTAACTAAGACATCATCTCTCTTTGCTAACCCCTCAAATTACGGTCGTAAAACCTAATGTAAATTAGTTCCTTTTTACATGATTGACCTAAAAAAAAGAAAATACGAAAACCCCTTTTAATTTCTTCTGTACAGTTTATGTACTAAAGTCTCTTGAATTAATTTGAAATTGTAATCTATGACTTTCTCCCCCTTTTTTATTATTTGTACATAGATATTGGGTTATTACTCAGTATAATTCGTAAGTACGGTAAAATAGCCGGCTCTTGGCAGCGAGCCTATTTGGTTAACTAATTTGTGGTATTATAAATTACAAATTGTAAGTTGTTAAACCTTGTAAAAGCAACCTAATGTAAAGTTAAATATTTCGAAAATTAGGAAAATTGTGAACTGTACTTTTTACTTGCGCTAAGCGTTGGATATTCAGAAATATTTTTTCTTTATCATGTCACGCAGGAACAGTAGGGGCGTGTGTTGTCATACATGTATTACCTAGACAGACGTATGCGTGTAGGTCTATGCGTCTTGTTTGTATTACGAACACGTCGAGAAGAGATGGTGCTTCAAAAAATTCTGCTTTGCTTAGACTTTAGACGTCGATAAAACAAAAAAATATGATATTTCCAGTAACAGAATAGAGAAGATTAATGACGTTCCGTTTTACCGGTCGCCGCCCTCTTGCTTCTGATTATTGTTGATAGGTATTATTATTTGCGTTACTATTGGAATACATAAGATTATGATAGCTGTGATCATTTCTTATTATTCCGTTGTGTGCCTTTGTTTGTATTTTCAGATATTGTAGTGATGTTGGTAGATATTTACACAATTCATTGACACTAGTTATACTCAGAAAACAAACAAACTGACGAAAATTGTACACGTATGAAACATATAAATTTATAGGTAGGTACATATACGGTTGTCCAAACAAACCTAAGTTCGAAAACTTAACGTTTCATGTTATAACTTACATTACTATAAGACGGTTGATGAAGGCTTTTAGACGTCATTTTAGTCACACTATCAAAGCGAAAGTTTTTTATGTATGTGCGTGTTTGTATGTTAGTTACTCCTTCACACCCAAACGGCTAAACGGATTTGGATAAAAATATGGTACACAGGTAGAACAAATTCAAGAATAGCACATAGAATACTTTTTAACCCGAGAGTATGTTCATTTAGGATTATGGGCAATTTTCTAATTTCACGCAGGCGAAGCCGATGCAGAAGCTAGTGTAATACATAATGAATCCCTGTAATTTTCAAGTTCAGTGAGGCATACTTCGCGACCTTATTACGTCTAGACTTAAAATTTACAGGCAAGATAATAGGCCACGTCGCGTACATTTTTCAGACAAAAGTGCCGATGCGTGCGTGACGTAATATCCTCACATTAGGGCGCTCGCGGCCTATCGTGCCACTTTCTTCCGTCATATTAAATTATCGCCAAATGTTGCGTCCCTGATTTATGCCCAGTATGTACGCAGGAACGTACCGAACCGTCTCAATGTCGTTGTGCAAACTACCGATCGTTTAAAGTTGAAGATCACGGCTCCTTACACTAATATGCCCGTCCTTAACATAGAAGTGGTCGAGTTCAAGCATTTTTCGTTGATTTATGTGAGAGAGAGCTGCTTGCAAATACGAGTAAACATTTTCGATTTGTGCAGTGTGTATTCAGATCCATTTTATGCACCACTTTTGTGTCGTGATCCATTTAGGACGTATGCACGCCGTAATCTGTATGGTTAATATAATTTGTCGGAGGTTTTACTTGATAATTTATGAGGGAGTATTCGACGCTAGCACTGTTTGATCTTGTCTAATCAGTGCGGTTTTGAGTGTATATAACACACTTGAGCTTAAGAAAGCTACTCGGTGTCATGTAAACCCTTGTAGTTTATACATAGTTATGTTACTTAGCTCTAAAGCAAATGTATTTAAACTTATAAAGATAATATTATAAAAAATCCTGAAATAAATATTTATTGGCTGTACCTATCGTAAGTCTAGCAGATATGGCTTTTAATTTTCTTGATTATGGTTTAGTCTTCTTGTTTCCGAATGTTGAAGCAGCAATGTAACATTATGAATGTCTAAATACAGCTCGAAAAGTTTTTTTCATATCGTGATTGTAATGTGTTTGTATGTGTTGAGCATTGGTGGTCCGGTGGTAACGGCCCCGGTGTGGGCGCTGTCGCACACCATAACCATTGCGGTGAGTTCCTCTTTGAGACTTGGCTGGAGAGGAGTCCCGCTGTCCTCACCTCCCGTATGACGCAGGTTATCTCCGGACCCGAAAGTTCAGGAGGTTCCTGTACCAGTTTCAGGCGGAAGAAACGCCAGGGTATCACCATTGTACGGATCTCCCGGAAGACCCGTTTGAGTATACATACGGTGACAGTGTGCTCTGCTTGGGTGGAGTACTGCCTTGTCCTCGTGGAAGCGATCTACGGAAGTGACCTGTCTCACCGGGCTCTGGTACAGGCCATGGTCCGGAGCGAGACGTAATGGGAGTCTATTGTCTCCTTTTGCGTAGCAGTAATGCTAGCGAAGGAGACGGCCGCACGCGTTTCGGAACGGACCTTCTCACGCCCCTGACGCCCCATCTAGACCCTGATTAGAGCTATCGTAGACGCGAGCTTGCCGTGGACGACGAGCAATGAGTAGTTCGTAGTCTGGACCAAGCCCGAGCCGTCCACGGCGCATAGTATGAAAAAACCGTAGGGTCCGAGCAGAGCCGATGCCAGCTAGCGTCGCAATTTCTGAAAAGGAAAAACCGGGTTAAAGAACGTAAAGGACCACTGAATGACACAGGTGGGTCAATATATATATTATTTCAATTTTAGTGGCGAAACCGTTACTTTAGAAACCTCAATTTTGGTTTCGAAACCTTTACTTATTTCAGAAACCGATAAACTAAAGAAAATGTTTCGCCACCAAAATTGAAAAATTTGTAAAATCGGTATATTCACCCAGGTGTGGTTTTAATCAGTAAAAGTCTGACACTCCCTACCGCGAACCACTCTAAGCTGGAAAAAGTCATTGGGTGATTGCCCACCTCAAAAAAAAAACCAGGCATGTACACTGTTGTAAAACTGTTTGCATCACTACAAAGTATAAAACAAATTAACTTCCCGCTGTCTGTCCCTATGTATGCTTAGATCTTTAAAACTACGCAACGGATTTTGATGCGGTTTGTTTTAAATAGATAGAGTGATTCAAGAGGAAGGTTTATAATGTATTATACATACATAATATATTTAATATCACCATTGCACCCGTGGGCTAGTTCTTGATAAAATAAAAAAAAAACGCTGTTTTAGTTTTTTCTGCCACCAAGATTAATGATTTGCGTTTAGAGGTCTTTTTTAAATTATTGAGTACCCACTGTATTTGATCCAAAAAATTAATAATTTAACCATCGTTAATTAATATATTTATTTTCCTTTTTTTTTGCCTCTAGCGCCTAGAGAAAAATCGGTGAACTTTTATATTTTTTAAAACAGTTTTTATTAAAAATATATTCAATATTTACACATGTGTCGTATTACAGTTCATTTGTTTTTATACGCTCAATAACATCCACGAAAAAAAATTGCTTATGTTCATAAAAATAAATTTTACATGTTCAGAATGTATAAGCTCAAAATCGGTAAAGGTAAACAATAAAACTTTGATGATATCAAAGAAAATATACATTGACGAGATTATGTTCGCATTTCGGACAACGTAGAGAGGTAGAAATGTCTACAAAGTTCCAGAAACATGCAAAACTAACGGCTTTGAATTATCATTAGATCTTTGAAAAGTTTTTCGTTTAGTAGGTATTCCAATTAAATAATTAATTGATTTGCGACTTATTCTGTTCCATTCCTGAAAATATCTGCAATAATTCCTTTGGAGGAGTTCTCAAACTAAGCCTTTCTCGAAAATATACTTTAAATTTCCAAATTTGATATTGTCCTTAATCTTTGGGATGCTTATAAACATACGTAATTACGTAGTTACACTTCCATTATTTTTAAATACATGCCAGCTTGACTTTAAATTACTAATACTATGATCTAATATTTTCATGAATATTGCTAACTATCACTTTTCTGATAAAATTACTCGTTGTAAATCAAAGTAAGTAGATGGTTGATATACTCGAGCATTAAAGTAAAGGGAAAATTTCAATAAAAGAGGTAGAAAGGCGGGTAATATTTTTTTCATATGCCTTCCATACGCTACAACTCTGAATAAGTAAATACAGCACGGGTATTTAGTTAATTGGAAATTATTATTCGTAGACTTATAATTATACCTAAGTATTAGGTTTTCAAACAGTGCAACTGTTTGTGAAAACCACTCACACCACTCAAAAACAACTCATTAATATAATAAAGTATAACATAGTTATGTATACTTTTCTATTTAAGTCTCATTAGTTACATTCAGTTTCACTGAATCATTAAAAAATATAACTTCAAACTTCTTGAAATGAAAAAAAAAGAGTTAAAAAGGAACTATTTTTAGATTATTTTATCTCGGTTGAGTCGTTCCGTCTCTCGATAAGGCAAAGAAATTAATGGCAAGCGATTATTCTACAGGAACACGAGTATTTCATTTAAGTTTGGCTGTGCTCAGGACCACTGACACAATTAAGTACTTAGCGACGATGCGGGGAATGTCTGGCAAACGAGGGCCACAGAGGGCCTGTGCCTGCACGCGACTAAGTGCTCCGCTATACTATATACAAAACGTTTACAATTCTGCGGCGAGCGGGCGATGCACGCGCAAATAAACAGTTCTATTAACAAGTAGCCCGTGGGCGTGGCTCCACAATGTCCCCCTTAAACTTTTTAGTTTAAGTTTTAATTAAAAGCATAAGCAGACGAAAGCTTTTTGCTCATTAATCAAAAACTTTTCACCTCCAACATTCAAGGAGGGCACGACGAGTACTTTGGAATTTCACAATTCGTAACCCTTAGTCGATGTCACCGGGTCTTTGTCGTTCAGTGTTTAGTGAAACGAGCCGTGTCGCGTTATCGATGATCTCATAATCTGAAAAATGTTTTACTTTGAATCGATAATACACTGTACGAAGATCAGCTGAATCACATTGTTTATAACGTACGATATATATCGAAACACAGACTCCATAAGTCGTCTAGAATAAGTTTCCATGCCAAAGTCCTGGCAGTGTTTCACCGCGTCCGATACGAGCCAATCCAATTTTCTATCCCAACCGAAAATCCCGGTTGCGCTGCACAAGGACCATTTTGCCCGTCGCCGCCCGACTGACACTGGCAACACAGCCGACATGCATTGTACCCTCCATTCCAGCCTGACATTATACTGACAACACTACCGCCGCGTACCACTATAGACTTGTTGCTCTGTTATTTGACTTGTTCGCCAACGTCCAATACATGCCATGTTTAGATAACACACATACTGGCTAATGATGTAATCCTCTCTTTTGATGCTAAAAAAACTTTTATAGCCACGTTTAGGTATCACAACAATATTTCCTTACCTTACACTTTTTTATTAAGTACGTAAAGGTGAAAACTAGGCACCCATTAAGCTGGATTCATAGGTACACGGATCGTATCTCTATTCAACTAACGGATACCTTAAAGAAGGGTACAAATCTTATTATCATGTCACACGTTAAAAATCCTTTCACGTTGGTCCGGTCGCCGGTCGAAGGCGGGATGTATCGGCGAGACGGTTCCATAGATCACGTTTTATGTGTGACAAATAGTCTCGAGTTAGGCGAAATTGCTTTCCGATCCACTCTGACAAATAATGTCAGCTCACTGACGCGTGACCTTAGTCGTTCTCGTGACGATCACAATTTGCCTATACTCTGATTCCGGATTCGAGAAGGGATCGCATTTGTGTATGCGAATAACGGATGTGTCCGGTTCTTTATTTGCTGTAGGACCTCAACTACTTATAAAGTAGAACTCGGAAATGTATTTTTTCTCCCAAAGCGTTGAAGTTTACCAACTTGTAAATAGCAAAAAGTTTCCTTATAGACTTAACTTTTCCTTTGGTATTGTTATGTCACAACTTAAATTAAAATATCGATGTATTTTTACACTTTGTTTGTATTTACCCTCCTGAAAATTGAGTTTTCCAACGTTGACGTTCGTGAGTGCCTATCGCAGGTACTTGGTGCGGGTTCCTCTGCCGGTTTACATTTGGAATTCATTGTGTTCAGATGTTTTGAGTGTGCAATACCGAACGATGTCGTGGCGAATGTCGGCTGTGTTCACCTTTAAATTAGATTGTCGGTAGCGATCCAGCTATATAATAATACAATGCGGTCGCTAGGCCGCTCACTGAATTACAGTGGGTGCGTTGTCGCTGTCCTATTGTGCCGCGGCCGAGCCCGGGATAATATGCGAATCTTTTATTCAAGTGCCCTCGCCCCCAAACGCAACAAGAAAATAACACAAAGATGAAGTCAACATTCATTGTGCTGCTCTCAATAGGATTTTGACGGATTTGAAGGGGTCCAGAAACATTTAACGACTACAATACTTTCCTTATTGCTCTTTCTATTTTAAACAATGTTTTAACTTGCTACTTTTCTGAAAAATGTAATCTTAAAATTTTCTTATTTGTTGTCATAACGATCCTCGTTTCTATGATAACGCCGGTCCTTTACAAAATGGATTCAGGATTCGATTTGTTTTCTTTTGCAAAGTTTAATCAATGCGGCAGGTCTGCGCTGGTAGTTGTACACTTGGTAGTCGTGTTCACTAACAGCAATATAGCTGATAATAGATTTCGGTCAATTGTTTTCGTTGTCCTGATCAACATTTATTGCCTTATTCGTATGCGGGCCAAATCTAAAAAGGTTCGGAAACGTACAATAAAATTTTATTTCGTTTTAAGAGGAACGAGCTGATATACAGATTTCTAAGCTTGTTACCATCAACGATATTAAGGATTTTGTGATCCTGGTACATTGTAAATAAATTCATGGTTGTATTTTGGGGTCACTAGTGTAACTAGTAATCTTGGTTTCATTACAATAGTTACGACGGCTGTGGCGGAATGTTAGTGTTGCTCGCCTATTGGTAGTGCGAGTAGTAACTCTAAGTTTATAGCGTTTCATAAACATGAACCTCCTTCGCCTTTTGACGGGGTTATGACCACCGGAGACAAGGCCTTGAGCCTTTGCCACGTAATTTACATTTAAATCGAAACTAAGCCATGAAAGCTTTACGTTTTATTATTTCTTGTAATGAAGCACAAATCACGTCATTAATATTACTTTTTGGCTTTATTTATTAAAATATCGTTTAGATAGGATTGCTTCATTTTAAATTTCGAAAAGGTGTAATGATAGTATTATGGCAACTATTATAATGCTTTTTGAAATTTCTGTTATTTTCATATAAAATCTGGAATTACCAATCAAACTGCTTATCCTTTTGCAGTCTAACCAGGTGCAGCTGGATGTCAATATTTTACATGGAGCGACTGCCTATCTGATCATCCACAACCGTGCAATTGGGTAACACCATACGCTTTGGTAACAATCGTGGCAGATTTTTTAGTTGCTGACTGTCCGCAACGACTGTCAATCATCGACAAATGATGGCCTAGACCAACAGCTTAGCGTGCTCTTCGCGGTACGGAGAAATCTCGATATACTGACCTCTGACCGTTCCGGCAAGCATTACTTAACTTTGGAGATCGACCTGAGTGAACGTTAGTACTTAACCACGAGCTCCTCCTGACAAACCTGAAAAATGTGAAATTACCAATCGTAGACAAAAACACAACATAAATACGGTTTTTTTATCTTTGAGCTTGTACGCTAGCTCGTATATAAAGTAGGTAGTAATAGTAAAATGTAGGCAACGATATTATGGTTGTCCTTTTTCTTGTGTCTCCCGTCGGAAGTGGGTTGAGTACCTACGACTTAAAAGGTCGGCGATAAAACGAACAAGTGTCATTGCGTGCGTCGAGAACCTCCTGGATCCAGACGTAAGCAAATGCGGATAGCTGAAGTTTAATGAGCCGTGTGCTTACCCCGCGTCTAACTTCGCATGAACTCCTATTTACCTATCGATTTTTCCTTTACTTTAGAATTAAATAAGTGAAACGCCATTTAAACTTCGTAAGTGTTCAATCTTTGTACGAGATGTTATATTCGACCCTGTAAGGCGCCGGAGTGAGTCTCCCTGCTCGGTGGCGGCTACAATAATTACAAATGCAACTGTGTGTTTTAATTATCTGTTTGCAAGGGAAGGTCGGTCTCCTTTAATAGCAAGGGATAATAGGATTCCTTTATCTTTCAAAGCCGGCGCTGTACTTACTCTCTACTCAGAAGTACTTGAGCTCTCTCGACTAGATACATAGAACAGAAATGTTTAAATTGATTTTCAATTATGTTTGGAAACTTTTTCCTGGAATGGAAGTCTGTAGTTTCTTTTTGTGAGATATACATTAAATATAAAATTGAGCTTCAACTTTGAAAGTCCTCTACAGGTACTCGAAAGGTCGCCCGGTCCACAAACCACAACGGTATTTGCACCTTTTTAAATAACTTTCTGAACATAGCTTTGCGGAAAAACTGTGGTGGGATTTTATTTCGCATTTGCACGCCTGTGGTGTTAATTTTAGATCTTTACTAGAATTGAATACGTGCCCGCATGGCCGGGTTATCTCTACATATAGTCGGTTAGAGATTTTCCAAGTTTATCTAAGAATAATATGATAGGTGCTAGGAAGGGTTTCTCGCCCGCATTCTCGAAGGTAATTTGTATGTAGTGAGTGAGATCACATTTTCCAGTGTTGGTAAGTTCGGTTACCATTAATCATACATCGACGCCATCTATCAGAGCCGCGCTGCTGTGCTGTGCCTAACGCGCGCCTACTGAGTACGCAATCAGCCCGCATACACATTTGGCAAACTCATGTACACCATAATTTGCATTCAGTGTATTGAATTATTTACTTATGATATGGTACTAGAAAATGGGTGAACATTGATGTTTCTATGTACGTACGAACGTATTATTTAATACCGTACGTAATTTCAGTTGTATTGATTCATTTGGCACTCATTTGGAGCACGTTTATTTCCTTATAAAGTAATTATTTATTCACGCATTAAGCTTTCTAAATTAGACATTTATGAGCAAATTTTTATTTAGCTTCCAAATTTCCAATGCATTGTCACACACTGTCGCAAGTCAAAGCCTTGTTATCAGCGAGTGCAGGCAAAGATCAGAACCGAGCACACACAGAGAACAGAAGCTGGCTTATCTCTTCTTAGCACCGCAAAGGCACCTTTTCCGCTGCTCACACTATTAATATCTTTAACCTGTGAAGAGTAAACTCAAATAAATTTGGTCGTTAACTAGTAGTATATACATAAAGTGGTGAGCGGAGAAACTGCCGCGCCTGCTGCTACGTCTTGCGTGGATAAAATGTATGATCGGAGATATTAGATTGATACCGCCTAGTCAGCGACCCACGCTCGAGTACACTACATTCGCTGCTTAGGCACAATGTTTGAGGCCACATTGTACTACCTGCTCCGAATATATTGTTATCAGAACAACTGCAATATCTACGTCAGTGTGTACTCGTACGTCCGCGTCCCGCTGGCTACATTGATACCTGACACATGTGTCTGTTACTTGTTTAAGCACTGATTTACTAGCTGCGTAAATGGCACTGTGGTCTGACCATTCGGTGGCCTAAAACTACGAACTGTGAACAAAAAAGGATTTTTATTTTTATTCAGGTCACAGAGTTTTTAGGTTAATCTTCAGTATCGTTTCAACTGCTGTTATTTCTAACTCTGGGAGTAGATAACACGGTATATGGAGTGCCGCTTACTAGATGACACTATTACTCAAAGTATACAGTATATATATCATTTACGCTTACTTCACCCTTTCACGGTAACAAAAAATAAACTTCCCTTAGTTGATGGGGCCAATGATGTTTTTGCTCATATCATGACTAGAGAATTCTACGCAACGAGCACTTATGGAACGAGGAGCGCAAGTCGCAACACACTTCCCACTTTCAAAGACGCACAAATTAATTAAAAAGCAGGTTTTGATTTATTTAATTAATTACTTCTCTATCTTTCGTTTAAGAACTTTTTTACACCCTGAAAGTTTTTGGCCAAGATATTAATTCTTGGAAACAGAGTCCATGAATACTTTAAACTAAGTATCTGCAGCTTAAAAATACAAAAGAATGTTGTATTTCTTTAAAAGTAAAAGTACTATTCACTTAATCTTTGGTACCTTCGAATTTCAAGAGCTTGTTTTTTTCGTTTCCTTTTAACGGGTTACAAAGAGTAAGGTATTTGAAAAGTTAATTTTAAAACTTAATTTAATGCCGCTCGATCCCATTAGGCGGTCTGTTTGCCGACCGTTGTGGCGCGGCTCGGGCGCGCTCGGGAGTGCTCGCGCCTCCTCGCCAGCAGCTCTGCTCCACGACCAAGCTTATTATCCAGTAATGAAATTACTATTCATAGCACGTCTCAACAATTATCTCGTACTTGTCAACGTCATCAATATTTCATAAAGACCGCGGACTTATCCCGCTGCGCGGTTACTATAGCGAGCCATCAAAACGTTGTTACGGCGGTGCACAATGACGTATTGTAATAACATTTCCGTCCGTGTGTGGTTATTATGTTAGTAAACGAGTATCTAAATTAAACTAGGATTCACAGTGAAGTGTAGGTATATTGTGTGCGGATTTTAGTTTATGATTGATTATACAGGCGCATTAGAACACATTATTGCTTTCATTATAAATAATCCTGTATTATCGTGTGGAATTAGAAAACGCAGCTACTAATTCATAGTGGTATTGTACTTCTAAATAGTAAAAGTTAACTAAGGCTTAACAAAATCTTTTCATCTAATACATGTATTACTTACGATGATAGAAAAATACGAGTATAAATCCTATCATTCGTATCACGTGTTACGACCGACAAGCCTTCTTTATGCGGTGGATACAGAAAGTTATAAGAGGTTACCGGCAAGTAATATGCCAACTGTCGGAAACACTGTAATCCGGTAACAAATAATAGTACCTAATCTGTTTTAGTTATATTGATTTCACGTTTGTAATAAAAACCTAAAACCGCTACGCCGTAGCCAAACTCGTAGCTCTACTTATGTACTACTTGTATGTATCTAATTGGCTTTGTGACTAACAATACTACATGCGTATGTTTAAATTGCTTGTTCAGTCCTGGGGTAGTATAATAGCAATTTATTTTGCGGTAAACAAATCGTTTGCAATATTTTACTAAAAACCTCCCGGACTTATAAAAATTGACCATTTAGGATTCAAATTAATATTAACTGTATCGTATCTCCATTTATGAAAACAAATACATCTTTTATTAAACATTCAAATGACATGAAATACATATATGTTTCAGGATTCTTATTAAAGAATCTTTGTACGAGTATATTGTTTTAAATTAAAACCCGCCGTTCTGTTTGACGTCAAACCGCTCCCTTTCGGAGAACACTATAAAAACTGGAACTGTGACAGAAACGTAGGAATCACTTTATTAATTTCGAGGAAGATTTTTCAGCTCTTTATAATACGACGAAATGTTCCGAAGACATTGCTGAAATAGTGCAAAGATAATGGGGCGAGTAAATTAACGACGTATGCTTAATGGGGGTATCTAGGTTTTGCGCATCTAGGTTAAATCTGCAGCTTAAATAGTGCGCGGCTGTAGACGGCACGTACCACAATATTCTGTTCCGACATCGGCCCCTCACAGCTTCCAAACTACTTTGAGGTCATACACACAAAATAGTTATCAGCCCGGACCGGCCGAAGCGGTATTCGGTGCCATAGAAATTTATATACTAGCATAATAGTGGCAGTCCCGTGTGAGAATCTATTCCGAAGTCCACACGCTGGCCGATCGTATCTTTGTATTCAATACCGATCTAGCCAATATAGTCGGTTCAGCGAACTGTCGCTTAACAATTAAGGCGCATCTCTAATAAAAGAGAGCATTAGTCGAGTGACTATTTCATTTGTAATATGGTAAAAAACCTTTTTTTTTAACAGGTACCTTAGTGTTTCTTCCGGTTCTTCCCCATAGGAAACGACCAATTGGAATCGTGCGCTTTTGACGTTCTATAAGTGCCCATATACTCTAAAAAGTTTCCGACCTAACTAAGATGCAAGCCATTTTTTCTTACAATTTATTTTTCTTTTTTTACGTTGACTCCTTGTAACTCTACACACTTCTCTCAGCAATGCCTTCATCTCTCTAACCCTTTCAAAAACTAGTCGGCCTGCAAAATAATGTTTCACGAAGATGATTGCCTCTGAATATTTTGGATAATTATCATGTAGCGCCATATAGGAACTAAAAAACAAAATCCTTCATCGCAGTATTACAGTTCTCCGCGTGTTTAGAACATATTAACAGCCCGAAATAAACTGTCGGACTGTAGCCCGGATCAGACATTACAGGGGTATCCACCCCTGTTATGTCTGATACGTCATCTGAAAGTAAGGCTCGGCCCCGGTACGATAGGCAACGAAGGAACGGGGTAGGTTTTTAGTCAGTAAGAGTCTGACACTACTTCCCGCTCCGCCCAAGGGTAGGATTTGTTATTAGAAGATTTTACCTACCAAAAAAAAGCATCCATCTGGTTGGAGGATCCTTTCTTTTCAAAGGAGGTGGAGGAATTGACTTTACATTTCGTCCTGCGCACTTTTTATACGTAATCCTCTTTATGGGCCGGTAGAATTTTTTAATTTATTATACATATAATATTTAATACTTTATGCACATAAAAGTACAGACTGAATGTCATTTATACATAGCGGGGCCATCGATTACACCTGCACGTCATCGTATACTATATAAACCAATGTCTTTGTCAGATCGTTGTATTAACAACCTGCTCCGCTGTTTCCCACTTGGCTCCCGCGGTTCCGCCCTACACCGCAAGCCTTGCGTGATTTCTCTTTTTCTCAAGAATAATCGCAGCAGCTCAGGGGACGGAGGAAACGACTCACAGCTAAATTAGCTGCAAACTTTTTTATTTATGCAATTTACAAGCCGACCCTAGCATATATTCTTTAAGATTTTTATTATATTATTAGGGTGGCGCGCACAAATTCTCGATATTATGAAGGTAAAGGCCGAATTACATTTGTGCGGTTAACTTGTACATATAATATTAGTTTGTGCGGCCACGGTATTGGCTCCGGCTAATATACTCGAGGAGTGCCAAAGTGGAGCAATTGTGCGAGTTGAGTCGTTAGTGAAGAACTCACTCGGATCCCTCAATGTTATAAGAAAGTAAAAGACAGAGTAACCCGTGACGTCGCCACACAATAGCGCCAGCTTGAGTCAATATAAAAGCGTCTTTATTTGCACAACACGGAAAAAGGCTTGTACAAATATGGGAAAATTTTCAGTAAATATATTTACCATCACAAGTTAGGCACACTAAAGAAAATATAAAAGAATTGCTAAAAGGCCATTGTTGCCATTGCTTACTTAATATTGCGAAATGTGATATTTTTGTAATGTAGTAACAACATAATTATTACTGTTTGCATGGGTAATGGAATCAAAATAATAAAATAAATAAAATAAAAAATAAAATAAAATAAAATCTTTTTATTTCAGACATTATTTGGTCCATACATTTTCAAATTTCATTATTATATTATATTATTAATTTATCAGAGAAGTCAAAATCATAGCTAAATAAATTCAGTTCAATAAATTCATTTTAAGTATAATGTCATCACTCACATCAAATAAATAAAATAAAACAAAATTAATAAATAAATAAATAAACATTAATTTAAGTATTTGCCTCCCGCTGGGGCACCGGGCACGCGCACTTGAGTTTGAACCCAGTGTCCCAGAAGGGGGCTGTCCAGCTTGTGGCTCAGCACGTTCAGGATGGTGTTGGTGCTCCCACGCGTACGAAACATCAGCGAGGCGATGCGGCGCCGCAGCACAGTGTGAAAGCCGTCTGTGTGCGCGTGCGCAAACATCGCAGACGCACTACAGTAGCGTGGGAGCCCCACCAGCACCCTGAACGCGTTATTATATTGTATTCGGAGAGCGTTGATGGCCCGCTGCGTGTAGCTGACCCACAGATTGCAGGTGTAGAGAGTTTGGCAGAATGCTTTAAACAGAGTGATCTTTACCTCTAAACTACACCTCGCAAATCTGCGCGCCAGCATATTACAGCGGACCGCCATCGCCCTCCTCTCCCTTTCTATATCCCTATCATCTTTTAAATCCTCGGTGACCACATGGCCGAGGTATTTAAATTCACTAACTCTTCTAAGAGCGACAGCGTTAAGCAGCACTGGTGCCACGTCCCCCAGTTTACGACCCCTGGCTTGGAAAACCATGAGCTCGCTTTTCTGCTCATTGTACAGAAGACCGTGTACTTTCGCATACTCCTCACATATGCCTATCAGCTTTCTGAGTGCGGCCACTGATGGGCTGAGCAACACCATATCATCTGCGTAGCTAATACTGTTGATACAGTGACCATCAATCGAGCACCCCACTCCGGCGTTGCTCAGCTCAACAATTAGCCCGTTCATGTACAAGTTGAAGAGTGAAGGAGATGTTAACCCCCCTTGTCTCACTCCACACTCCAACCTGTACTCATCAGAAAGTTCACCAAGCCATTTGACCTGGTTAGTTTGGTGATCATACCAATATTTAAACATATAAATTAGTTCACCTGGCACACCCGAACACTTCAATTTATGCCAGAGAATATCATACCTAACCAGGTCAAAAGCCTTGGAGAGATCAAGAAAGGCTGCATACACAGGCGTGCTCCTGTCTGTGTAATACCTGACAGTCTGCTTGAGAGACATAACTGCGCATTCAGTCGAAAGTCCTGGTCTAAAACCGAACTGTGCGTCGTTTAAATTTAGGTGTTTCTTAAGCTGTCTCTCAAGCAGGCCATCAAGCACCTTGGCTGTGGTTGTAGCTAATGATATCGGGCGGTAGTTGCACTTATCAGAATTATCTCCAGTCTTGTTTTTAATTATAGGCACTACCACCGTCTTCATCAGTTCATTTGGCAGGTAGGAATGCCTAATACAGAGCGTAAACAACAGTCCCAGGAGCCTCGGGAGGTGTGGCCCCGCATGCTGAAAATGTTCGATGCTGAGGCCGTCGCGTCCGGGCGACTTCCCTCGCGTCATGCCCTTTATTATTTGAGCAATTTGTTTTGCTGTGACACGCTCAGGCACCGCCGACACGACGACCTCCGCATCCCTGGTCTGATCACCTTTTAGCGGAGACTCTACTTGAAAGTGACATCGAAACTCGTTTGCAATGTCTTTTGGTTCACAGATGCCGTTGACACTCACAGGGACGCTAGGCTTTGGGTTTAACTTTTTTGTTTGTTGCCAAAATCCTTTAAAATCTTTGTTATTATGTTTAGTAGCTAAAATATTCATTTTTATTAAGTCTTGGTTTTTCTGACAATAGTGCAGTTTGCTTTTGAATTTCTTTCTAGATTCATACATTTCATTATAAAACTTACCACTGTCAGGTCGACCATAACACACCCAGGTTAAAAACTTCTGCCTAGCCTCCCTGTGAGCGTCACGAACATACTTGTTCCATCCGACAACATGACGACCGCGGTGCCGTCCGCCACTGGCCTCACGACCCACATAGCTATCAATAGCAGCCTCCTGTAACACTGTTACAATGTCACCATAAAGCGCGTCTATCGCTGCCAAGTGATCCTTGCTATTCTCACTACACATACTATCACAACACTGTTGGAATTCATTAGGGAAGCCACATTCCCTCAGTTTATCATTACAACATTTTGTATATTTTTCTATTTGGCTTAAGTCCCTGTCTCCCCATAGTACTTTATTGGTTTTGATGAGCGGTGGCTTAATGATTCTACAGACTGTTTTCAAGTTACACTGAATCTCTACTGGACAGTGATCAGACCAGAAAATGTCGTAGCACACTCTTACCGAAGTAACCGTCTTTAGTGCCGAATCAGTAACAACACAGTGATCCAGCCACCTACGGCAGCCGTGCGCTTCACTCACAAAAGTATAGGTGTTCGAATTCATGCCCAACATTTCTAGGTCGACACATGTCCAGTTTTGCTCATTACAAAAATTTTGAAGTTCATTTCCAAACAATTCCCCGGGATGAGCATTAAAATCGCCCATGATAAATACACTTTCAATATTGTTACTTTCAACTATTGACATAATTTCGCTTAAACATTGAACAAATTCCAACAGATTGTCAGAAGAGTCGGTAGGCATATAGATAGAAAAAACGAGTATAAACCGATCCGACACACACACCTTAATGGCACTTATTCGTTTACTTTCACACGGAATCACAGACACATAATTACACTTACTGTTTCTCCATAGAAGTGCTACACCGCCATACGGTCGCCCCCGCAGTATACCACTTGTTAGGTCTACCGCAGATTTCCCGCAGAATCCAAAATCACTGTTTATTTTACCAAGTTCAGATATCTCGTGTGGTAGGAGCCACGTTTCTTGCAGTGCAATAATGTCAGCCGTCAGGCTAAGACGCCTTACACACTCGGAAGATCTTTTAAAAGACTTACAATTGAAACTGATGAATTTTAAACTTTCATTGTTTGTTGTACTATCCATTTATGTTTATTATTGCACTAGTATCAGATTTCTTACGTCTTTCTAAATCTCGTCTGCTGAAGTCCACGAACCGGCGAAAAGCTATACCATCAGGCCATAATGTGCAGTCCAAAAACAAACTAAGCTTCTCCTTGGGAACATACATTTTATATGAGTTGTATTGTTTCTGTGTCTTGGGTTCGATCTTTTGTAATGTGACTTCAACATTTGTTTTGCTTCGTATGTAGTCAACTATATGATTCTCGCAGGTTTCCTTATGCACATTATTTATAAATAGAGGTACACTGATATTTGCGGCCCTAAAGCTATCAACTATTTCCGTGCACGTTCCTTTTTTACTCAGAAATCGATTCCTGTACCTTTTTCTTTGTACAACTTGCCAAACTTCGTCTGCTTGCTGCGTAAGTATAGCGCTACGCGCCTCGGGCGTTCGAAACAGCTGATTGTTCGCCGCACATACAGAGCTATTAGCCTTATTAGTCACCGCGGCAAAAGAGGCGCCCTGCATTTGTTTCTCGGTGAGCACCGCTGCGCGTGCGACGACGTCTGGGCTGGGTGCGACAGAGAGATCGTCGCCAGACGGCGGTGCGCGCGAACGAGACGGAGACATTGGGTGCCGCGCCTGAGTGTGCTGATCACAGAGTACTTTGTGGCGCTGATCTACCTCCTTATCAATAACGGTCGAATAATTGTTATCGATCATCATCTTAGGTGTAATATGAATAATTCCCGAGGGACCACTCTCACAATTGAATTCTGAGCTGTCCAACATTCGACTCGTACCTCGTTTTCTGTTGACAAAATTGTCCCGTTCGAAATTATTATTAACTATCGATGTTTGCTGAAGATTAATGACTTCATTTCGTAGTCTCGAAAATTGGTCTATAGATGTATATGTTTCCTTGATAGTCTCGATCTCGTTTTTAAGTATAATAAGGTCCTTCAATATCCGCGTCGCATCCAAATGATCGAAAGTGACTGGGGGTAGTTTTTGTAGGTCACGAGCGACAAAAATCGGCAATTCTTCAGGATCTTTCTGCTTTATTAACGTGATTATGTCTTCTATTTCTCTCTGCGTTTTACCCTCTCTTTTCCGGTTTATCTTTCTTCCCAAATTCTTCACTGAGGCAAATAAAAGATTTTTTGCAGCACTAATTTCGTCCGACGTGAACGCCGTGGCACAGAGTCTAATCATGGAATCCTCGTCCATCACATCACACTTGTTCTGAATAAAGGCCAGAACCTCGCATATAACCACATTACAGTTCGCACACTTTAACATTTTGGAGGTCGTTGACCCGGTCGCATTAGCCATTGTAACGTACGCGCGCTGCGACGCACGGCTCGGAACTGAATAATGACCTGCTTTGAAGAGAATTTAATGCACTTATTTGTTTGTATTAAACTTTATGCAACAATGTATAGAGTAAGCTAACTGAATGAAAATGCCTGAAGCTAGCCTGTAATTTCTGAGGTAACACACAAAATGCCTCGGTCGATAAACCACGCAGTCGCAAAACTTTATCGTCTTAATATTTTGTTAATATTATCATTGATTCATCGTAGCTAAGCAATGTGAACCGCCTTAAACCCTCGCGATCACATCATTAAGTGAATCTAAGGCAATCAATCACCGTACTCTGTCACTTCTGCTGAAAATTATGTAACGAATATACTTATGGTAAAAGAAGTAACTTATATGATCTTGTATTTATTGAACCGGCCTAACATGAGACCCTCGTCAGCGGTATGGTACCCTTGAATTAGTTACATCCATTTTGTCCTAGTAAGCGCTCGACGCTCACTTTCCATCTCAAAAACCAACTGCTACCAACGAAAATGAGAAAAAGAACGTTATTTATATTTTGCGCGTTCATTTCACGCCAGAATCAAAACCGAGATGCTTATTTACAATTTCATTGAAACGACAAGCTTTAATCATCGCTGTATTTGCTGAATTACAGACATTTTCCTCACACCGAGGGGAATAGACAGTCGAATGAGGTGAAACTTAGAAAAAGATTTGTAATATGAGAGTTTTAAAAGTGCTTAGATTTATTTGTTATGCTATGCGTGTTCAGCTCGGAAAAGTCTCATTTAAAACTGACTTTGGTAACTTTTCAATTTACTCGGCGATCTTTATCGCTGTGTTGTTGCGGTAATGTTCCCACTATTTGGCTTATATTTAATACTGATTTATGGCGTATTTACAGATTATTCTCTCAAATATATTGCACTGCAGTATTTTGTTGTAACAAGCTACTTGCACTTAATCTTCCTTCTCAAGGTTAATGTTCTTGGCAACGTTTGTGAATTTAACGACATTTTTTTTTTAAATTGCCGCTATTTCCTACTTTTCCCCAAAGCCTCTTAATAAACTGAATTAGCACATTTCCTTAAACAGACTGCGTATCTCTAAATCCGCGATATAACTAACTCATTTACAAGTACCATAAATATACAGAAAGTTTTGTGATAACTTAGGTTTGTAATCTAGGCGTGGTTGAATGTTTTGATCATAGCTACGTTTTCCAAAATAAAAGTTCTACAAGCGAGTTTGAGGGTTTCAAGTATTATAATATTAAATTTTAACCACAATAATGAACACGGTCCCATTTCGGACCTAGCAATGTTATCTTTCTGTTTATATACTCTTCGAGTTGGTTGTTTGTAGTCTCTGTTTTCATGAAATTTTGTTGACCTTGTTAATTAATCGTTTTGTATGCAGACGGCACGAGCCTATACTTAAGGCGATTGTTATTTGATGGTCCTCACGGGATCCAGATTAGAGAGTAACTCTCCGTATCAGAGTTCGGGCAATTGATCAAGTAGTGTTGTGTGCGCGTGGATGTGTCGTGACTCGTGATATAAACTAGGAAAGGCTATCGTAAGTACGTCCGGCGCTGGGCGGTACTAGCGAGATGTTTGACATGTCTGTTTATCCACGTACCGCGACTCACTTCCTGACTAATGGATCGTCGCACTCGGCGGAACCTGACCGGAACTGGCTCCGTGATTAATGGCAATCTTATCAGATTCCAACACTATACATTTAACGGGCCGATCGCGACGGACTTAATCGCTAGGCCAGCCGTTCGAAAGGTGCAAATTAATTACACAGATAGCTTTAACTCTCCGATACATTAATTTGTGCCTAATTGATTATTTGTAGGGATCGCTTTGATTAAAATCTCCTATAAAACATAATTAATTTCGTGATCGGAATTTATACGCACACAGCTAGGAGTCGCATGTACGCAAATACCGCTGATATTATTCTGTGATATATTTTGCATATTCAAGACGACAAGCATAAAATAATATCAAGGATAAGGAGTAATGTTCATGTTAC
Source organism: Leucania comma (assembly GCA_958295575.1). NCBI lineage: Eukaryota > Metazoa > Arthropoda > Insecta > Lepidoptera > Noctuidae > Leucania > Leucania comma. The sequence goes on from OY282468.1 coordinate 15,900,065, forward strand.
TGCTAAAAAATCCAGACAACGTAACAAAGTTGGGTAGTTTGGTAGTTGTTTCTTGGCAACTAGTTATTTTTATAGTTATCATGTCATCGTTAATGAAGATTTCGTGTCCATTAGTATTATCGGGGGCTGTTTTTATCATTGAAAAATATGTTGGTTGAGGTCGCGTCGGCCAGGCGGGGTGCACGCCGGGGCTCGCGTCAGTTCGCATCGGGCACCTCGCCGTCCGCCCGCCTCGCGCGTCGCCGCCACCCGGGCTCCCACACTTCAATGATAATTAATTCCGTTCACTCGGAGTCGGGAATAAGACCGCTCGTGCTTAGTGATTTAATATTATGAATAATAGTTGTTTACGTGTGCCGCCAACTGTGTTTGTGTGTGATAGTAATCAACGTTGACAGTTAAAGTGCGCCATGCGGTGAAGCGCCGTCGGTGCTGTATGCACGCGCGGATATGGTTGACCCGCTGAAAATATTTTGGGTTTTAACAAATAGCACTTACTTAGGTATGACAGTATTTTTCTTCCAGCTATTTACATGAATAAAAAATATCTCGACAGCAACATCACCTCTTTAGTTTTGTGCCAAAATTACTGTTACAATCATATAAAGCCAGTGGTACGATTTTTCCAATAATCTTATTTATTTTCTCATCCGTAGAGTAGGTGGGTCATTTATGACTTTTTTATGGTCCATTTGGCATTCGGCACGAAGGCAAGTTTTCGCACGTCTCCTCATGAATGCTACAATTTGAAATTGTACCTGTATACTCACAGAGAACCTTTCTCACATACGAACGTATCTATACGCTGATAATATTACCTCTCTAATAATATTAAAAAAAAAACCTCTAAGTTTTTTGCAAAATTATTGATTGAACATTTTTTGTTTTACAATTTCTTTAATGAAATGAAGAGTTATTGAAATATGAGTCGCAACGAAATAACCATAATTCTTTGCTCCATAATGCATACCATTATGTCTTTGTTTTACGGCGACGTCTAAGATACGGCCGTTATGTGGAATGAACATTACTTCTCTATTCATATATGTCAACTGATGAAGCTAATTGATAAATCACAATTTATACTCATGATGATGCGAAGCCCATTGTTTTAAAAGTCACCCGGTCATTAAGCCCATTGTCGGCATTATACTTTGCATCTATACCCGCGCCTCATTACAGCGAAATTTATTAACGTCAAGCTCCCCCGAACATCCTGTATAAAATAACTGCCTAATAAGGAAAAAAAATACTCCAGATTTATTTCACAAATTATTGGTATCTACGCTTTTTCTCGAAGAAAACTCACATCGTGTAAAGTCTATAAGTAGGCTGTTTTAATAATGATGCGAGTTTTGATTGGCAAGTACGATTGCCGTGATAAGAGCTCGGAGGACTAACTAACAGCTTAATTAAAGGTTCAAGTTTATGTTTGTCGCTGACAGTACCTACATAAACTGGTAATATAAAATATACGCGGGCTGCACTGCACTGCTCCGCGTATTTCTGATTGAGTTAATTTGTAAGTTGTAAGTTTGTACAAAAGTACCTGTAACTTCGATAACAAGTGCCTGTTTAAGTTCCGCTAGTTAGTTACACACAATGAAAATATTCCAAATTTCATTCAACACAATTCTGAAGACAGCTCGGGGAAGTTTTCACGATATTACTAACGCTGTGTTACATACTTGTTGCCATTGAAACTTCACGTATGTACCTATTGCACTAACTACATTATATATATGAAACAAACTCATAGCATATTGTGTACACATATGAGAAAAGTGTTTGAGAGCGAAAGTAAACTGTATGTACAACACAACATGATATTTCTTCCTGTGCTCTGTAAACGGAACATCTGGGACATGTTGTAACTGCGTATAAGCGTATATGAAAGGGCATAATATTCCTTTAAGGATATGGCATTAAGCAGGAATATTACGATATTTTCACTATACCTAATGCAGTTAATTATTTACTTGGTCGAGCTCTTTCCAATTAGCAAGGTCCTTTCCTTTCATAGTTGAAGTTAATCAGCCGATACTTACACTATGTTTTTGTTCAATTCGAACGACACCAATTAATTGGCAGGTTCCATTTATTACGTGTCCTCATTTATTGGACCAATTCGTTAATTCTATTCGGTAGGTACCTAATCAAACTAATCAAATTAATAACTAGGTCTTCGTTTATTTAATCATTACAAATTATAATTATTATGTTCGTGCGTAGTGTAGGGTGGAAAGGGGTGTCGTAAAATTGTTATCAAAACAAGATTTTCGTTGGTAGGCAAGAGTCTACGACCGAGCAGCCTAATTTCAAATGGCTTTGAACAAATTAATTAGTCTGTGTATTCGTTTAGTGCTTCGAAACTATTTAAACAATGTGTGTGGACGGATAGACTTTGAAGCAGTTTCAACCATAATTTTATAAGTTTTTTATGAACACTCAAAGTACATAAATAGCGTAGTCAGCCTAATAATTTCTCACAGCTGCAGTTCAGGTTTATTCTCTAAGAGAGGGAATGGACCACAGATATGTTTGTGGCCATATTACACCAATTAGGATCAGTACGGATTAGTGGATGTCACGTGTCTTTGAATTTTTGGTTATAGGACAAGTCGGGTCCTTCACTGTTTTGAGAACAGTTGTGATGAAAGACACAACGAAAATTGCCTGAATAGGTTTGAATCCACGACGTACAACTACAACTCGGAAGTCGGGGCGTCACCATTGCGTTACCACTGCTCTTGACACCTACCCATAGATACTGCTAGAGCCATGTGATGCTGGGGCAAGTTTGTAGTTTTACGATAAGAATGCGTTTTCTGCGGTTACTCAGCGTTTGAGTTATCATATTTCTAATATGAAAACTGTTAAACTTTAGATCCCGGTGGTCATATCAATACTTACGACAAAAGTAGACATACCGTCATAAAATCTAAGAATAGTACCGTCCTTAGAATATCAATATAGCTTGGTAACTAGACAGCAAAGGTCGGTAGGCAATATCTCCGAGTGAAATACTGACTGTGAACCGCTCTTCACTGTACGGAACATAATTGGGTAAAATATATGCTGAAAATGACAGGGATCAAATGTGGCACTAGAATTAGATGCCCTATTCTATTGTCAACCAACTACTCAACAATTCATGCGTTTATCACCCGTTATTAATTTATATTGAAGTTATAAACACTAGTAATTGACGACGACACGGTTGACGCAGTGGTGAGCAGTTGGCTGTTGTACTGTAAGGTGCGGGTTCGATTTCGTATCTGTATGGTCTCCAAATAGTTGTTCTAGATCTGGGTGTCTTGTGAGTATGAGAGTTTACATGTTTTTGACAATACAGGAGTCATTCTTAGCGTGGGGCAAAGATTAAAAGAAAAAAATATATCACCTAATTAGTTTATTTTGCCCCTGAAAAGGCATGGTTCCTGTAAGATAAACCACTAGAGCAAAACCAGGTAAAAGCTATTTAGTTCAGTCATACAACCAATCCTTAAATTAACAAATATAACTCAGGCAAACGTAGGTGCCCTTCGCGTAATAATGTGTACCCTTATCAATCATTAAACCTTAAGGATTAGGTGTACCTAACATAAAAATCCATTAAAATACGCAAAGCCGCCAGCCTTTACCATGATATGCGTAGGTTACGGAAAATATTCATAAAATCTGACTACGTCTGTAAAAAATCTATAGTAGCTATCTGGAGGGCAGAGCGAAAAAACCTTCTTTGTGTAATAAGAAAGGAAATCATAACAAAGATCTTTAATTTAAGCAAAATTACACATTTTTGGTATAAAGAACTAATAAGAATACACGACGTAAAAACCAGAGATGTTCGTAATTTGGGATTCTTTTTGACAAAATTCCAAAAAATACACACGGACAAAATAATATTTGAAAACAAAATTTTAAAAATATTAAAACTTCCTTAAATATTTAGAATTCACCAAGATTTAGCGTCTTCAGCTGATGGAAACATCCTGAAAATGACGTGTAGACAGATATTAATTTCACATCAAACTGAAACCCCGTGATTGAGTAGGTAGGTATTAAGTTGTGCAGATCATAATACTAACGAGATCGTACAAACTCACTAATTCTGTGCTAGATATAGAATAATATGTGGTTCCTTTAATTGCCATCTCGAATACTGAAACCATATTGCAAAGCAAGTTTCAATCTGATATAGAATTAGGGCTAATTCAAGTGCTGACCAAGACCTAGAGTCACTTGATTAAGCTTCACGATGCATTGAACTTAGCACCAGCAGCTCACTTGGAAAATGAAACATAAAAAACCTGTTCTTATGTTAAAACATGAAATCGGCACACATTTTTTACACAAACAATCTTTTAAACAATGTATGTAATATCTTGAGAAAATAAACAAAGCAATGACGCTGCGATAAACAGATTAGCACATAAAATAGCAACACGTCTCCATGCAAATAGGATTATATTAGAAAAACAGTATTAGTGATGCACCTGCGCCCTGGCGGCGGCGGCGGGGAGCCAGCCGGCGGCACCTTCGCAGAGACAATAACTCAATCCGCGGGGACCGGTGTGTGCGCGAATGTAATCGACACAATCCAGCACAATGGCCAATCCACGAACATCCGAACCCACTTATACTAATGCATCCTATTGAAAACAGCTGTACACTTGCTAACGAGTAGGATCCAGACTGCGTACGAGTTAGTTTATACTGGTTTGCCCTGATTTATCTCCCTTTTTTATTATAAAAGGTGGTCCAAGTAATAGACATCCAATAATATATTTAATGAAAATTCTCTTTGAATAATAATATCTTTTCATTTTGGCTCACGGCGTAATATTCATCTTCGGTGTGGATATAGAAGCGTAATGAATTACTGGCGAATTTTATGAGACATTGATTTGAAATTTAAATTTAAAATCTTGGTTCAACATTGAGATATTACTTATTACTTTTTTACAATATCGAATTTTACGATGGATAAAAAGAAAATGATTAAAGTTTGGGATTACGTCCAATTAAGGGTACATCCCTTGACAGATGTTTCTTACTTAAGATAGCCAAGTTAACTACCATTTCTAGTAACTATCAGATCTACAAACTAGACAGACTACTACCACTCCTACTACTAGATAGTAGTTTGTCGAAGAAATAGAGCTTTGATGAACTCAACTCAAAGCATTTATTTCAATTAAACCATTTACAGGCACTTGTAAAGAAGTCCGTCAGTCAGAATAGGTAATGAAGCTAATTGCATATTAGCGTAGCGTAGCTCAAGAGAAGAAGACATTCTTTTAAATCTTATTACGTAATACTAAAATCTGTTCTTGTTTCGTTTAACTATATTAATAAAGAAAACAACTCAATAATAAAGTGGCTGTTAAGAGATGACCAGTCTAGACTGACGGCGTGACTACTCAATAAGTATCCACTGTAGCTAATCTTTAAGGCCCAAAACCGCAGTCAATACAAGGAAACATTGACTGTATAGCTCTAACTCACCACATGTTCTACATGACGTCTCAAACAGGACCGACCTGAGGGTCGGTCCTGTTTCAAACAACGGAACTTTATGTGAACACCGCTACTAGCCATATGTTCATCCAGATTAGCCCCATATATAAACAATAAAACTAACCTATAAAACAGGGAGAGCAATAAAAAATGCAATATGAAACGGACAGTACGCGTTTGCACATACATATTGTTTGTTTGTGACCAAAAATACCGGTTCGTTGTGCGTCGCTACAAGAACCTATGAAAAATCAATTAAAATTCAAACACAAAGCCTAGCATTGTTAACTTGTTTTGTTACTGGAAGCCACTTCGTTTCTTTTAATTGCTGAAAAAGCCCGATAGTGGAATACTTCGGTTTCCAATCCCTATATTGAAACAAATATTCGGACCTGTACACACGTGTGTGTTTTTACAACAGAGGATAATGATAAAATTTTACTAGCAATAACTGAGAGAGGTACGATTATAGCTGCGTAAGACATACCGATATTTCACAAACACATGAACGCAGATCCGAGCGATCCTCACATTTCTTAGGAATGCGGCAGCCGCGCCCTCTGCCAGGCAAACACGCGAAATTAGTTTTCTTACAGTAGTGCTGCGAAAATATGCCTTTGGGAAAGTCACGGCTTGGAACACCATTGAAAATACATGAAATATTTCCTAGGTCTCTCGCGTCACACCTTGACGCTAACCGTAATAGACGATACCGAGTGCGGTAAATATAAATAAAATCCGATAACAACATTAAGCGGCGTAATGGTTAATGACAATGCACGTTTTCGCAATTAATTCATATAAATGCTCTAATAAACGCAATCTAGTGAATCATCATTATGAAAACGTGTCAAGAGGCCGCCAGTGGCACACGCCTCTATATGCTAGACTTTTATGCTGTTCGGTCCCCACAGTAGCTAGCTGATGGAGTGCTGCACTTACAACGCGTTGTTTGTTTAATTTGCCGACGCGCACACAATGTTTATTATCCGCCCACTACTCGCAATTCAATATCCCAAATTACAGTAACATAATAGGCACCTACCTACTACTGGTTTCAGCAGTAGATACCTACCTACAAGAAGGTAATTGGATATATCGGTTTCCTTGAACTTAGGATGTTTGTCTTAAACTTGAACGTCTTGATGGCTATTCTGCGGCGCGAATTGTTGCAGCTCAGTACACTTCTCCACACAATAATATCACGCTAGTAAATATTATGATATTTTGGCTCTATAACTAATATTTGCAGGAAAATAGAAATATTCGAAAAGTTTCGCAATTTACTTGTTTTTATTAAACCCATGTTTGTATTGTGTTCATAATATGAAATACACATGTTACCAGTTTCAATGGTAAACATTCACAATAATTGCATTAGCTGTCTGTTGTACCTATAGTGAACATGCTTATATGTGAACACAAAACAAGATTTTTTTATTTTAGAAAAAGAGGGTCGTATACCCTCAAAAACGTCAGCAGTAAATCCAAGACACCTACGTCTACACCCATCCAGGTTGAGAACATCTATTCCTCGCACAAACATAAATAGCCCATGGGACAAGTTAGAGCTTTTTCAGACAACTCACAAAACCTCAATTTATTCAGAAAGCTAAGTCTAGTTTCGAAACATGTCCAAAGTAAACGCTTACCTACGAGTATGTGTACACTACACAACGAAAGCTGTTGCGTCGGTTTTGTCTATAAAACTCATTCGAATTTTTTATACCTCTACCGCTAATTATTTAGAGAATACATTTTACTTTACAAAGTCTAAAATACTAAAATAAAACTTATGACATCAAATAATGATTAACACAAATACTCTGGACTTCGGGTATAGCCGTCAGCATACCTCTATTCAGATTTTACGAATAATTAATTCCTGTGTTTAACTTATTACATATACATCCATTATTGGGTTCAGCAAACAATGCATGTGTTTCTCATAGCACTTTCGTAAATAACGTAGTTCGATATGTTAGTGTCAAACACGGATGTATTATCTCTACGACCCTTTACGAGGTTGCCCACGGCGCTGCTTTGCAAATAAATCTATAACATTTTTCATATCGCTCGCTCCTCATCTGAATATTATTCGATTGCTTTCTGCCGGTAAGCCATATTCCTTTAGGAAACTGTTTTTTCTTTTTCCCAGAAATATTGAATAGACTTTAACTTACCAACAACAACTTTGATATTTTAAAATCATTCGCTTCATCGTAACGGTACGTGAGGAAGTTTATTCTTAAAGTTCCGCGATTTATTTGAAGTTATATCGACCTGAATCGAATATTGCGTATTCGGAGCAGTTCGGGTTTATCGCGTACCTTCGTCGTGAAAATGTGAGAATACGGACCCTCGTAAATATGTCTTGTTTCTCCATTTACCTTTGTATCGCCAATCTACAGATACCCGCGTCACGCTCCTGCTGGGACTCCTCCAACGGTCCTGTGGCATATCGGGAATGACCGCGATCATACACATACGACCGGCAGCATTCCTTGGGGAAATCAAAACCCGATTTGTGATAATCATCTGTGTTTTTTATTGCAAAGATATACCTATACACCCGTTGTTTGATCTGATTCTATCAAGAAACAAAAAAGAAATAACGAACGGAAAGTTTATATTAAGGCATACCTTGGTAATTAAAGTTCGAAATGGAAATTCATTGCTTCCATTTCAAGTGGTAAACTAATATATCTTGAAGGCTGTCCCAACTCTTAGCATTTACCCAGTTTGTCTACTTGGGAAGTTCGGCTAACCGGTACTTTAGCTCAAAGACAATGACAAACTGTCGCGGCACACCTCGTCAATGAATCCAATTAAGGAATTTTACACTTGTCCATTAAACTTGGCTGACCCGTTCTGAGAGTTGCAAAGCGTTAAATGTTGCGGTGGATCGATGAATGGAGACAGCGAGGCGGTGGTCACTCGGCCAATGAAACGAAATAAAAACAAATGTGAATGAGAGAAACTAGCCAAACTCTGTAGTTTTTTTGTGTCCAACCACCAATTACTTAAGCCAAACATTGATTTATAACTCAATATTTTGCCAATTATGTAAGCGTGAACGTGTCTATACGTATGTTCGCGTGGACACAGCTTTATGTCATGTGCAAAATCGCAAAGCTATACCGTTCGTAGTTTATTGTTTCCGAGACCATTACGATACACACCGTTTAACGCAAAAAGCGAACCGCTGAAACGATCGAAAGCTTCGCAAAAATCCCGTTCGTACTAATAATTGAAACGGGAAGCGGAGTAATGAATGCTGTGCATGTGTACCAGGGTCTATGAAAGAAAAAAACACAGTCTACCAGTTTTTTTTTTTTTTATTCAGAAATGTGAAGCAGTATTGCGTTTCAATTCTGAGCAATGCAAGATATAAAAATATACTGTTAAACTTAAGCAGGACCTAAATATAGAAACATAATAAGCTTTTTAGAAAATCTTCAATCTCTATTTATTTAGAAGCTTATTCTAAGTACGCCTTCAAAATAAATCTCTATAAAATACAAGACTAACGAAAAAGCGATTCGCTTTTTGAAGATCCCAAAAATACTCAGAATTTATCACACGGGAGAATAGATTTTAAAATTTAGCACTGGTTTTCAATCGGTTTCACTGAAAGAGAACAATCCCCATTTATCTTCCAAAGTAGTTCGGGCAGATCAGATAAGACGATTGCAAAAGGGACGCTGGATTTTTACGAATGCGAGGCGCGAAGTCGCAACCCCGATGTTGCAGTCCGTAATCGGACTAGACTGACGGGCGCGGTCCGGACGCCTGCTTTTTACTTGTTAGCATACCAACTAAATGCACATAGTCTTTATTTCCCTTATTATAAAGACTAGCTGTTGCTCGTAACTTCGTTCGCGTGGAGTTTGAGAATATTACTCTCCTTTTCTTCTCTCTCTCTCTTTACTTATCCCGTAATTTGGAACCACCTTTTCACACGGGAAAAATAAGCCTAAGTTAGTTTTTGTAACATCAGCTATCCGTCAGTAAAAGTCCCATAAAACTTTCCAGCCGTTTTGGAAACTAGCCACAACAAATGCCAATACAAATTCAAAAAATTGTATTTTTTTTGTTTTACTTTCATAATATGCAATTACAAACAACTGATACTTTAGTTTTATTTGTTTGTCTAAATAACTCTGCTTTAAAAAGGCAAAGGAATATTTCTTGTTCGCGTACACAACTAAATATGTATAATATAAACTCAAGTAGTGTTTTGCTCTGTATGCAGTGTGAGTATTACTCGGTCACTAAGTGGATCTAATCCTTAACATTCCTTCTTACTCCTTAGAGCAAAACAACCATAAACGAAATAGGCTTAATAAGGCCTTCATTGTAACAGGAGGCTAGTTCACTGCTCACAGTTAACCTTTTCCTTAGTTCATTTTCGTAGCCATAGAAGCAAGCTTTATGCCCTTAAAAGTATTTCGGAGGTCATACGTGGCCAAAAATTGGAGAGCCACCAATACGGCACAGATTGTCGTATCTACTTTGTTTCCATAATCCGGCACTCGACCTTCCGCCAGCTCCGGCGATGTAAAGGCACGTCCCGCCACTCCGTGCACCTCTTGATAAAGAATTTCATTATCAGCACACCGCTGTATGAATGTGTCCTGCAGATAAGCTCCTCGGACAATGGGTCGCGGCTATTTTTAATGAACAAGCTCACTTCATAGAAAATTTAAATCGTTATCTTAGGACCGGCGAAATAATAAAATCTTTGAGTCTAAATAAACCTGGTCAAATCACTGGTTTAATTAGACAAGTGGATTTAGAAGATTTTATCCTCTGAAATCAGATTAAACCAGATCAGAATCAGAATAAACCAGACCTTCAGTTCAGTTACCATATTATTTGATTTATTACTGACATAAGTATGTAAGTCTATAAATCTGTAAAAACACTACGTATATGCTGCCGAGACCTCCTTGGTTTTGCATAAACTTTTGAGATTATTCAAATGTATTTGCAGCTTAGTTTAGTAAATACAGTTTGAGGTACATATATCCTTTTTGGGCACTAAAACTTTGAATTGTAATTGTGAAGCTCCAAACAACTATTATCCGGTAATATTTAAATGATTCGCGTACAAAGCCACAAGTTGTAAATACCCTTGTTTTTGTTTGTGTGGAAACATTGTTTCACAAATATCTGTACACGGACCACTGCTCATTTGTAATGATTATTGTTCACAGCACAATACGTGTTACTTCGGCGAGGCATTAAGTGGTTATTGCTTATTGCCTTAAGTTATATTTAGATGTGGAATGTTTGACGCTCGTTTCAGTGAGCCACACGGGCCGCAACTCACTCATCGCGTCGACACGGGCTCACGGCTGTTTGTCATTACACGGAATGGAGATGAAAACAGCTTCATAAACACTCACTAGTGTACACTACTCAAAAACTTAACGCGTACAACACGCGCTTAGCGTTTGTGTGAATGTGCCCTTAGGGCGCGTTGTATGAATACGAGCGATAGCACCGCTCTAGCATCCTGTAGGTTACAGGATATAGTTTGTAGGAAGCTCGTTACGCCGCTGTACCGCTGTGTTTGATTGCCGTGCAAGGGGAATACTAATGCTGAAACCTATGCGATTGATCAAACGGATTCTGTGGTTACCAATTGAGAAACAAAGCTTATTCCCAATGCACCAATTTAAGATTTCTAAATTTGTTATTTGTTTTGTGAGCTCCAATCAGAATAATATAATCAGCTTTGTTTTACTGTTGTCGGGTATAATCTATTCCATAATTTTCATGTTTATTTGGGAACGTAAGAAAAACATGGGAGATCTAACGGATGTTGTAAATCAACATAGGGAAACAGAATAATGTGTTTCTCACAAGAGATCGGTACCGCTCTATATAGCCCTACGTTGGTACAGCCTGGGTCTCAAAACAGTGTTGAGACAATCGGTCTCTGTTTAATTTAACATTATGTTTCATCACATTATGAGGTAAGGTATACCGCAACTTTAATTTCCCGATCAAGTAGCAACCTTACGCAAACAAACAAGTCTATAAAAGTCAATTTCCAATAAAACGTACACTGAGGAGTAAAAAGTATATTGATTTTATCGACTTGAGGTTATTTAATTATAACTGGGAGATGTCGGTTTCGTTTTATGCGACCGTTGACAGAAAAGTTCGCTAACAAAATTGTCCCGTCAAAGTTTGGGTTAGACCGCCTCTCGCGTGTTTGTCAAAAAGTCGCTCTCGGCGTCGTTAGACCGCTCTTAGAGTCCCTGATTAGTTTTTATAGCATCTAATTCAACTCAGGTTTGCAGGAAGGGGAAAGCGACGCGGTGGTTCATGGTCATCCTCTAAGCGGTAGTAAGGGATTACGCCTCGTGCACACCGCCGTTTTAACGTAACGACTCTTCGACAAACTTCCCCAACATTCTAATTTAGTATTCAATTCAAAATTCAACGTAATGTTCTTTTAAACTACTGTGCACCGAATCCCCAGATTTACGGTAGTAAAAACAGCTGTTGCAGCAAAACAACACATAACATTTGGCTTGTTATTGTGGATAGTTGATGTAAAATTAAATATTTGTCGTTGTCAACTTTAACAGCTCTAAAATGCTTATAAATGGATTTCAGCATAACAAATTTTGCCGGAGAACTAAACCAATTATTTTAAGTTATAAGTTTGACCAATATTTGTAGTTACATAATATAATTTGATTTGTAATTTTGCATTTGTTGGGTGTCTTGAGGCTTTGTCACCAATTCGTTACGGATGAAGTTGGGCTAGGCGGAGGCAGGTCGGTAGAACCTCCATTGTTTTCCGAGTCGCCAGCGGCTTTACGTCAATGAAGATAAGGGCTAGATTACTGGACTGGGCTTAAAAGCCTCCGTATGTTTGCTAATAAAGCCGCCGGACATTTTGCCCAGAGGGGTCCTAATTTATCATTGTTAGAGTGCGCCTCAAACGAAAGCAATTTCCGTCCAGAATTCGTTTTTTTTAGATACGATTTCTCTCGAGAACTCAGCTTAGAGTTTATTTGATGTCGTCCAATTAGGATTCTATTACACAGTTTTTAAAAAAGAATAAGATCAAGTTAGACAATACAAATATATATCTGAGTGCATGGAGACTCCAGCAAAACTTAACTGATTTTGACTTGACTTTTTGTACGAGCTGGAACGTTCCTACTATATCAGATACTAATAGAAATAAATATTTGCTATAAAACTACACAAAAACATATCTAGCAAGACTGTCTGTCAAAACGGAAATGAACGTAGCAGAGAGCAGTTGAAAAATACACCGATACAATCTCGGGGCTGGGCAATGTGGAAATTAAAGGATTCTATTGTTTGGCTCTGCGCAGTGAAGTTATTCTCTTATACCTATTTTGTCCCCATTTAGGAGATAAGATAAGATAATACCTTGTAAATAAAATAATAAAGGGTATTAATGCGATCGCAAGGCGCTTACAAGCGCTTGTCTCACATTTTTTAATATCTTTTCTAAACAATTCGCTTTGCACGCACGTCAAGTGGCTGTCTGAACTGGAACTCGTCTAATATTCAGAAAATGCCAACATTGAAAGCAGCTTCAGATGTGGAGTCTATCGAGTATATAAACACGTTTAATGCGAGTAGGCACACAAACTCATAGACCTGTGCATAATTCACGTTGACGTACAGTTTCTCGCAAAGGTTTTTACTTATCTGTTGGAGCGAGAGACCTCAGATGATAACCAATGATTCGTGAACAAGTTCTTGTTCGCTGTTTGCCATTTCTTTTGCCATTACAAAATTATTTGAGCGTAATAATGGTAAATTTTTGGGCAAATTGCTTTTACTGCGAGAGTAACGCAATAAAATCCAATGAAAATAAACTCTGATTGACTATTTATCGATGTTGAAAAATGTTTTATAAAAATGCTTCAATAGTTCGGTATTCAGAGCACACCCGCCCTATACGTAATGTCAGTTTCGCACTGAAAGCTTTCTTCTGTTCTCGCGCAATACATCATTTTATTTTATAACCAAACAAGTGAGAACTATATTTTCACGTACGCATAGATCTTTTCTCGATATCATTGTCGTAACATTTATATTTCGACTTGTTATGTTTTTTTGGAGTAACATCGGTTTCTTTTTCCAGTGACTAAATTCATCCGCATCGGGATCGCTGATAAGAATGACAACCCACCATACTTCGACAAGGAGCTGTACGAAGCGGAGGTCGACGAGAATGAGGATATCCAGCACACCGTGCTCACCGTCACCGCCAAGGATCATGATGAATGTGAGTACATAGCTTTCACATATATACACACATCAAAAAAAGTTTGAGATCACTGCAAAAGATGGAATATTTTTAAAATTTTACTTTTTAAAGGAATGTTGCTTAGGTACGTAGTAACATCTTTTTTCTAGAAAAGATAAACTTTTTGAAACAAAAAAATTAAATTATTTTTTTATTAACAAACATTGAATTTACAAGTCATGCAGTTTCGACTAATATATAATTAATTGAAAGAAAAAGAGGTTTAACTAAATATCGTCAACATTTATTATGAAATTGTTTTTATTTAGTACAAGATAACTCCTCCCCTGGCTCGAACACATGCGGCAATCCTTCTTGGCATGCTGAGAATTGAGTTATCCAGCATTTTTTGCGGTAACCTGTCCCATTCTTGAATAACGGCTTCCCTGATCTCTGGCACTGTCTGGGGAGATGGCTGATGGTTCCAAACAGCTCGCTTGAAAGCATCCCACGCGTGCTCTATCAGGTTTAAGTCAGGCGAGCCGGCAGACCAGTCTAACCTGGTTCACGCAGAGCAGCGTTGATTCGTTGAGCTCGATGTGCTGGTGCATTATCGTCAACCATTACGAGGCCATGGTTTATTCTAAATGACCTGACAATTCCATCAATAGTAATGGTTTGGTACAAAGCTGCAGTCATCGAGCCACGATACGGGATCAACGGCGTTCTAGCACCAATCATTATACCGTCCCAAAAGGATACCGATTTCCCGCATTGTTGAACGGTTCCGATGGGAGTTCTTTGTCCCCACGTCTTCTTCAGACACGAAGACGTCGGTTGTCTGGATGAATGCAAATTCTGCCCATTCTGACAATTCTGCCAAATGTTTTCCTCGTCGTTTTCTTCATTTTGGCGGAGTCTAGCCCACTGCAATCTGCGTCGCTATCGTTGCTGTGAGTTCAGGGGTGCTCGCCAGAATCTTCTCGCTCGTAATCCAACCTGGTGTAAGCTATTCCTGATGGTCTGAGTGTTAAGTTCTAGTCCAGTAGCAGCCCGCAACTCAGCTTTTATTTTAGTGGCATTTGATTTTTGGGTCTCGGGCAGTCAGCAATCTGATGTAACGCTTCTGAGCAGTAGTAAAAACAGTTGGCCGACCACTGCGAGGTCGATCAGCAAAGTTATCCACGCCGCGATATCTACGTAACGTGTTCAAGACACAGGATTGGGATACAGCCACTCTGCATGCTATTTCTCTCGTAGAATGTCCTTCTTCCCCCAAATTAACGATTCTTGTTCGTAAAACTTCTGATAATCCCCTCGGCATCTTTTTGAATGAACTCGTTCTTCGAAAAGTCAGAAAAAACGCTTGAATCAAATTGGTCAGATATCCGAATGTGTGTAAACAAGGATTTAATCTCTTTTTATACAGAAAAAAAATTGATATTTTAAATTCTTTTGTTGTTAAAAGATTGATTTTTAAATGAAGAATCTTAGAAAAAAAGAAAAACCGTTTTATTCTAACGTAACAAAAACGATTGCGTATTATCAAAGTGATATCAAACTTTTTTTGATGTGTCTATACCTACCAATAAACGAGCAATTCCTCAATAGAACTTCAACTGTTTTTATAAAACTTGTACCAAATTCTCCTTTCACGAAAACAAACACAGTAAGTGGCGTGTTTATAGAATAAATATACGAGGCGACCCTAATACGAGGCAACACTGCAACAGGGAAAGAACATCTAAAACAAAACAAAAAGTTCCGCACATGGCCGCTATATTTTATGCCATCGGATCAAGTTCCGCTTAACTTTATACAAAGAAAATCACTCGCTGTGTCCTGAAGATATTCCGCCTTACACACAGATTGTAATCGAATGGTATTAGCTTCGAGAAGAAAAATATATAACGCAGTAAAGAAGATATTACGTACGAAGTACGTCTTCATAATACTTATACCTCACCTGAGCGCTGTATACATAGATTAAGGGTTTCAATCTTGTACCATTTATTGAAATTGAATCGAGACGTTGATTGTCCCGTAACTACATAATACCAGATTTCCATCAATATAATAAAGCCGTGGAGGTGTGCTACATTTCCCAGATATTACATTGTATGAAAATTATGTTGTGAACGTGCATCGATAAAACAATAAAAATGACAGTTCAATCATGCCAGTAGCTCCCGAAAATTGACAACATTTCCGCACCGACAACTGAACTTTATTATTGAGTTGATGAATTTTAACCGGACCGAGTTTCGTGATTTAGGCATAATATAAAACCTGTCAAGTAATTACAAGTGGCCGACCATCGATAACAAAATTTTTAACATAATTGAAATCGGAGTCAATCTTTTCAAATGAATTTCGCTAAAAGCTTGGATTGACAAAACATTTTGTACTTAGTATGTATTTTTCTATGGCCATTGTTCACACGCTTTGTTCCGCTGACGCTTTGTCCGTTTTCTTTTAAGTCAATCTAAGAAATTGTTGACGTAGTTATTATTGTTATTAAAAAGTAAGCATTGTTGTAGTTTCCGGTCTGAAATTGCCTTCATATTAACCGATTTCATTATGAAAAGGGCTTTTTAGACCATACGTCTACCTACGCTTCTTGTAGAGAACGCTTATAAATACCATTTTATGTTCAAGGGGATTAGCCGGGAAATAAAAATCGCGGCTACGCACACACCTATAACATTCAACATACAGATCTGTGTATTTTATATCTTATGACGACATTTTCAAGATATTAAAGACATAAATTTTACATTGGGATAAGCCGCATAAGCATTTTCTTTTATAAATAAAGCCGAGAAGGGCATTCGCTCGAATACGATATTCCGTGTATTCTGTAAGCTTTCGTATTAATTGTTATTAAGTTTTAAAGAAAATTGAACTTTTTCCTCATATCCGTGACACTATAAAACAGTCATTAAGTTCTGTTAAAACCACTTTTTGCTTATTTTTAGGCATTCGTTGTTTTTTTTTTTTAATTGATAAAATCATCATTTCAGCCGAAAGGCGTCTTCTGTTGGACATAGGCCTCCCCCAAGCGTTGCTACAATGACTACTCCTGTGCGTCTCTCCATTCCATCGGACTCCAGCGTCCCTGACCAGGTCATCAGTCCACCTTGTGGGAGGAGCGACTCTAGAACCTTCCGGCCCCAACGGCCTGTTCTGCGTGCAATGTGCCCTGCCCATTACCACTTAAGCTAGGCGATTAATAAAATAATAGAACCGTAAATTGAGATGAAAGATAAGGAAAGTTGAGAGAAAGCAGGAAGTTATTTATTCAGTGGTCAGAATAAAATAACAAAAAGAAAGAAAATGTTTTTTGTTAAAATTGCTGTCGGCACATTTCAATACAGTAAAAAGTAATGACACCTCCATTAACCACGTCAACAGATCTACGTGCAATACTCCATATTTTTTGTTTGTGCTCAATCATTCTTTTTGTAGAAATAGTTGGAAAAGAGTACGATGAGGAAATATTACTCAGAGCGCAGCGTGCATAATAAATATCCCTTATCCAGTTGGTGACGCAGAATCGTTGGCGTTATTATTTTGTAGTGCCAAGTAGATTTAACGTTACGAGTATGGCTGGCATCGACAACGTCATCGGGCGATGTAGGCAATGGAGCTAGTTCCAGCACGAAAGTTCCACCCAACAAGCGGGAAGTGTGCCTACTCGTACGACGTCACAGCCCCACAACTGTAGCGCTTTCGTTTGATCGATGAGTTCGCACAGTTGCTGTGATACATTATATCGGAGAATTCTGCCTTCGCTCAACGCTGCCACACACCGCCGTCGCCGTCGCCGTGTCGCCTCTATAATACGGCCCTTATTAAACTCACAACCTTTCCTGTCTGTACCTTTTCATAATGACATTACTGACGCAAATTGTCTGACTTGATTATATAATTAACTTAAGATGGGTAATGCTTTAAATTACCGGCAATCTGGTCATGATGAAAATTCTCTCGGCGAGTACAGGTAGTCGGGACCTTTCTATTTTATATCACACGGTAGACTATTTTTGGAGGTGGGTACGAATTGAAAGTATAATAAAATTTTCTCTTGCTACGTCGTAAATCTTTTGGGGTCGCCGATGTCCAACCGTTTGTTTTCACCAAGTGCTACTCAATAATGAAATTGAATTTATTTTTTGTGCCTGCGACGTAGTGCAAATATTTTTTTTAAAATCTTTTATCTCTTCAGGCGTTTTATGAATTAAAAAGATTTAGCTTCAGTCGCGAAACTTTCCATGCTTGAAGATACACAGTTAATTAAAAGAAAAAAATGAAAAGTTGTTGAATCCTGTAAAATGTTAAACTCTGAAATGATAGGTAGTTCTATCATTTCAAAGTTTACATTTTTGCTCTCCTTTTCTATATTGAAAATTATTCTGGAGAAGTTATTTGAATTCAGTGGCTTGGTAGGTATAATTGATGATAGGGCGAGATCTCGTTTTGTAGAAGTTATAAATTCTTCTCGTTGTTTGAAAACTTACGTAGCCGTAGGTCCTACAAACGTTTAAGAGCTCTCTAACATTCAGTCGAAAAGTGTTTTCAATCTTTTATTACTTTCGTCTACTTTTTAAAGTATTTTTGCCTTTTTTCATGCCATTATCATAAGATCAACTGAATAATTTGCTTTGGAAGTCTACATCCAAATAGACTTTAACCTACACAATAAAAACAAAAAGGTTTATATTGATCCTAAAATAAATAGATAGGAACTTGTTTGTTATCATGAATAGGTAAAACAAATAAGATAATATTAAGGTACGTACCACGTTTTGAAATTATCTTCATGTACGGACAAACGTAACAAAGAACCTTTATACTTACTATCAGCCAATGTCTGAATCCATATTAGATTTTCAGAAATAAAAGAAAAAAAATCTTATTGTTATTTTCCTTCCGAAATTAACTTTGGCGAAAAGGCAGATAAACGTATGTGCTCAAACAAAAGTGTAACTAAGCGTGTCTTTGGTATATGAAGTCGTGTGTGTATTGTATGTGTACATTTTATGCGGCGCAACTCTGACACAACTTGAGTTATTACTGAGAATAAATGACACCCGCTAAGCTCTCGATGCCATTGGACAAAGTTACAATTGTACACGATGTACAGACAATACGACTCTTGTGTCAACCTCACAAGATAGGTAACTATTTAGAAATGGAATCGTCTTGCAAACCATGCGCGTCTGTATTGTGTCGTATCGTAAACATCGCAGTCGTTCTGCTGCAAAGACAAAGAGAAAATCTAACATAACATCCCATCCCATCTTCACTGGCTTACTTGATACTGCTATCTAAAAAACATCAGACTCCTCTCAATTTCCTTAATACCAATTCATACAATTTAATTTTCTGAAATCGCCTGAGTTAGTAGTGTCAAAGTTGAAGTAACGACCTCGGTCGCACTTGGATAGAATTTCAATTTTTTAAAGGTCAATAAGTCGGATTAAGTGGAAGTGCCACATAAAAGTAAGTTTTAAAAAACGTAACTTGGAAGATGTATTCACAGAAATTGTTTTATTATAATCTATTGAGTTCGCTTTTTTCGTCTTAACCCCGCGTTACGCCTCACATCAGCCTACACAGTGTTGAAACAGTTGCTTACTGCTGCATTATTTCGTATTAAAATCTCCGTCCCCAAGAAATATCCCCGAGACTTACCGATTCAATCTTGCTTTTAAACGGCCTCCGTTTTTGTCCTCGAGAAAATGAAGCGTGAGGAAACATGTACATCTAGTACCCTCACCGCGTTTCGTGACAAATTAGAATTTTATCAGGCGTTGCAACTGGACCAGTGTAATCGTTCCGAATATTGTCTGTGAAATATAGTTTCATTTTAAATAATGACTCTATTTGCGCCAGGGAACTGTAAATATTTTTAAAGATAACGCGCCAGGTTTATTGCGTATGTACGTGCTATAGCAACTTGGTCGCTCGTAAAAGCTAGCGTGTAAAAATATTTTTGTTTGCGAGACGGTCTGTATGCCGTCTTTTAATATAGCAGGAACTCGCAGCGAGGAACATTTCCATTAAGCTGGTATTTTTTTAAATTTATTTGTTACACAAACTAATTGATAGATCTATGTCTATCTAATCGATCTAGATTGATTTAGTTGGCAGACAGCGTGAAGGAATAACTTTGTCTCCGTCTCCCGTTAATCAAGTGAACAATTTTAAGAGAACCGTACCTATCTGAGAAAGCTTTTCAAACAGAAACTTATTCTCGTTAAGTAAGTTTAGCAAACGTGGTTTACATTTCTCACATTGTTTTAGATAACAAAGGTATGGCATTACAGAATGTAATTTGATACATTTTATGTGACGTTGAGTTGCTTAAGCAAATTTCGGGAATTCTGATAGAAACAAAAATACAGCGGCCATTTTATCCTTGAGTTCTTGGAAATTTGTGCGGTAATTAAAATGTCACGAACAAAGCTGTCATCAGGCGATTACAATAAAAAGTTTTTTAAACGGTATTGTCGTTTGCGACAAGCTGAGCAACAGATGCAGTTGAATAATCAGTTAATATCTGTCCCGCGGGGGGTCATTTAGCCGCGCCATTACACGGGCTCTGGGAATAAGTGCCGTTGTCTAGGACGCACAAACCCCTCGTCCTACACCCGGCCATTACGTTTAAGAATGAAGATTACGTTCTCTATCCAATTGATTGACCACATTCAATATAAACTGGGTGACATGGAAGTGAAACCCAGCTTGTATTGATAAATTTATTCGTTTGTGTACGCTTTGTGTGCTTCCGATATGCATTTTTGATTTGTGTGACTGCGACGCGAGAGGCTTCTTATTCTCATGCACACACATGGTAGTGGCTGTGATGTCACATAAAATGTATGAAACCTCCATCTATCATGATCCAAACTGAATGTCATTTTAATTTAAAAATATGAATATAGTAGGTTAGTTGTTACACATGAATTAATAACTGTAGATTATGAAACAATCTTCGCCCGACGGAAAATATACTTTGAATGTCCATTATTTTTTTTTCTTTTTGAAATATTCTTCATTAGTAGGTCCAAGTTAATTAACCTAATTTAGGAGATCTTTCTTAGTTTTTATTTTTATACCTCACGAAAACATCGATCGGTAAGTAGGTTGGTACAGTCAGCTTTTTAAACGTTTGAAAGAGTTATAGGTAACTATAATAACTAATATATAAAACTCTGGAATATGCTTCCCCTTGACAAAAAAGCTGAAAGTAAATTTTCCTTTAAGCGTAAAATTCGGAACTACTACTTGAAGTGCTCTCAACTTTAGTTCGGTCTTCGTCAGAATTGTCATATTTTGATTTGATATATATCATAGTATTTATTAGTTTATAATTTTATTGATACTATATTATATTTGAAATATCTGTTATTTATTTATTGTGCACACCTACCACAGTTTTGTCTTTTTAACCCAAAGGTTAACTGGTAGAGAATGCCTTGTTGCATTAAGTCCGCCTATGTACCACTATTGTACATGAAGATTAAATAAATAGGCTTTAGTCGGTAAAAGTCTGACACGCCCTCTCGCTTCACCCTAGAGTGGGAGAAGTTATCTTATGATTAACTTCCTCAAAAAAAGGTAGGTACCTAGTGCAGTAAATAGCAAGTCCAAATGATAATTTCATATTGACAGTTCCTTTGTGTTGTAAGTGACGTACCGCCGACCGAATCTATTATAAATGAGGGTTACCGCTAGAGGCGCTAATGTAGTGTGAGGTCTTGCAAATTGTAAATATCAGTCTCTTTATATAATTTTTGTGGGCATTTTACTATAAACCTTTAATAGTGGCAGATTCTATAGACTAACCACTGTTTCGAGAGAGATTTTTTTCTGTCGGAAACATTATGTACATTTATTCAAACAAGATAAGATAGCAACACTTTGGCACTACCGATGTTTTATTTACTCGCAGTTTCACGGTATTAGGAATTATTTTAATTGGAACTTTGATTCCGGGCGCGTACAATTTTTTTTTAAGCTTTGCTTAAGTACCTTTCCTGAAAAGTCCAGGAAAGGTACTTAAGCAACTCTTTCTAAAAAAATGACTTAAGAGTGAGTGGTGAGCACAAAACAGTAACCCTCAATATGACATGTAACAAATTATTCGTTTAGGTTTTGTGACAGTTCTATACGTGTTCCGTTATTCTCAGGTAACATATTGATTCGCCGTAATGAATGTTGAAACTTAACAATGTGGTAGTTCAAACCAAATTGACTGACGACCCTGGCTATCAGCCCTCTCAGAACATTACACACAGATTTATTTGAACATATAGACTTCCTCATGCTTCAATAAATCTTCTAATTGTTCAAATAAATGCAATGGTTTGATTCTTTTAAATTGGTTTTTAACTTGACTTCATTGCCTCAATTGTACCTATACATTGTAGTTTTTTTAATGAATCTAAACATAATTTAGCTAATGTTCAATCAGTAGTAATCATCAAGAAGTTACAGCAACTGTCGTAAAAGGATTATCATTTTACTGCGTGGGACTTTAACTGCTCGAAATTTACCGCATAATCTCCCAGCTCCAGTACCTAAGGTTTACAGCACGAACCGTCATGTTTTATTTTCATTACTGAACGCCATTAGATAATAATGACGATCGATACTAGGTATTATTAGAGCAAATAGAATATATTCAAGCTAGATGAACATTTTCATTTCTTAGACGAAACAGCGCCAGTAATAAAGCAATCACGGCGA
The DNA here is from genome assembly GCA_958295575.1 of Leucania comma. Taxonomy (NCBI): domain Eukaryota; kingdom Metazoa; phylum Arthropoda; class Insecta; order Lepidoptera; family Noctuidae; genus Leucania; species Leucania comma. The sequence goes on from OY282468.1 coordinate 15,922,599, forward strand.
AGCGGCGAGAGAGCACAATGACTAATTAGACGTCATTCCCAAACTCATATTACCGCACACGTTATTATTCGCGAACACAGACGGTAATGAGAAGCTCGCCGTCTGAGCTCTCTTGCGTCCACCAAGAACACCGAGTACAGCGAGCACAAATGGAGCACAAGTATTTATTAATATAAACGTCAACTCTGCGCTGCTCGCGGCGCCGCCCGCCGTGGCACCGCACGCGAGCTGCCTGTCACAGGTAATGAGTTATGAGACATACAGACACTCCGTGTTTCTAACTCCCTAGATTGAACTACGTACACTTAATTACGCAAATAGCAAAAATTATTTCACCATATCACGTAATAATTTTCTTCGCGATTCTACTAAATAAATTATGATGTCGACTAAATTAAAATCTAGGCCCCAAACGTCAACGTTATAAATAACGACGTGATCGTTAATTCGTCGTTTATTATCACAGTGCGTACTCTGGGGTCAATCTATAAATTACGTATTTTACGAGCTAAGCTAACCTCAATTACGTCAATCTGAAATTAAATTATAGATTTGTTGTATTACCCAAATCTCATGTTTTATTTATGAAGCACTAGGAATCAAACTAGAATATTCATTGTTAAAATTAATACAGGGTATGGGCATGTATATTGTAGATACTTTGATGTCCTTGCATCTTGAAAGTTGGTGGGGTTATAAACGTCATATTACCTACAGGTAAAGAAATAGTTCGCATGCTTGTTAACAAATGTTCAACCGGTAACCTCACTTGCTATCAAGTAACAGTAATTCATTCAGCTGAACTTGACAACACAATAATTTTTATTATTCTCTATCTCGAACAGAAAACTTTATAATTGCCAAGAATAGAAGCAGTAGCGCGAGAGCAGTTCTTTGTATTCGCTTTAGAAAATATTACAGATAAATCACAGTATAATTTTGAGCGTCGCATAAATCATAAGGTTACTTTATATCTAGAGTTAACTCGATCCTCGGATCTGTAAGTATCTTTTCGAATAGATGTTATAAATCATCCGCAGTTTGCACTATCGGTCGTGCGCGTGGCTCTAATTAATTTTGCAGCCAACGCATTAATAACGCGCTATAATTGAGGACGTCTTTTGCTTCTCTCATCTTTAACTTGCGCGATTACATTCGTAGAGCTCTCGGAGCCGCCGCTAATGGATGATAAAACCAACGTCAACGCGGCTGACAACCGAATAAATTAACAAACCCTCTGAAATGCTTGATAAATTACAACGTGCCTGTAACCACTCGTATGTTTAAATAGTCGCTCGTTAAAAGCCCTACATAACGTTCTGATATAGTTCATATGTTAAAGTTCCTAATTCCTTTTCGTGGCGTATTATATTATAGAGGCCCACATTTTAATATATGAGGGTCGTAATGTTCTGGATGACTTTAATGAGCATACAGTGCCTTACAAGAACTGAACAAATAATCTGTCGAGTGTCAACTTAGCTAATTGATGAGCTGTAAGTGCTGGGCCAGATATCGCTAACTGGTAGCGTTTGCCAGATGACACAGGCGTCGCGTCGGTCAGGACACATTTGGGTCAACCTTAGCTGTAGGGTCTGGAGTGTAGTCCTCCATTTGCGTCCTCCGGCCGCTGCGCTCGAGCCACAGCGTCACGTTGAGTGATTGTCTCGCTAATTCGCCGTGACGTAAACGATCAGAGTCCGACACACCACCGCCCCTCGTCCCCTCACCCCCGCGACCCTGTGCGCCCTACATGCTTATTGCTCGAGACCGGTCAACGTCGCTCAGCAATAATGGAAAATCACTATCTGTGTAGGCAAGGCGACAGATTATGGAAAGATGTAACCCTCACTCGACTGGTTAGCGGGGATCTTAATTTAACTAACAAGTAATGGTGCCTCCGCTCCAGAGACACAACTTTTCATCTGATAAAACATCAGACTAACTAACAAATTATAATTACCCAACACAAAGCTGATATTAACATTGTGAAAAGTCATCTTGTATCAGAATAACCAACAAATCTACATAAGGCTGTTATTTATATTTAAATTACGTATGAATATTTAAAAATTCCAAAGTTTCTCATCTCAGTCGCAAAGAGATATTTGCAAGTTAAGATGAGAAAGTATTATATTTTTAGTGAAATTAATTGCAATCCTTTGCTATATAGATTCTTCTTTAAGAATATTAAGTCCTTAAAATGTTTAGAAACGTCTTAAAAGTTATTTATAGAGGATTATTTTAAAAGGTACACCGTGTCCTGAATAATAAGTAGATTAAATCTAATAAGACAATGAAGGTAAATTGTGTTAGCTGAATCAAGGCAATGTCGCCGCGCCGATGTCATCAATATGAGCAGAAACATGGCCATGATGCCGGCGTGCTATTCTCCGGCGAGTTGTGTACGCAATCCCCTGACACTTGACAAATTACATTATGATTTTGTTACGGACTCAGCTCAAACAGTTCCAACTTAATTTTCAAGTTGCGCGCGTTGTTAGTAAACGGGTAACTTATTTTTTTCGTATCAACGTGAGTGAGTGGGCGGCACTTTGGGTAATGCGGTGAACTCGGCGCAAGTTGCGCTACTGGTGCTAGTGACTCGCTCGTGGCGCGCTCCACGCTGTCGACCTGTCTCAACTTGCCTACCTACTTTATTTCTCACGCCTCATGCCTGCTATACTCCTCACTGATTACTCCCGAGACATTGCTAGTTTCCTCAACTATAACTCAACCGGATGCGTATTTAAAACTGTTAAAATGACAGGATAATTTATTCCCGTCATTTCAAGTACGACGACGAATAATAAAAGAGCCGTTTCAATAAAATTAATGTTGCTCACTACGCTATTAAAAACATATTTCAAACGTCGCTTAGATTTATCATCGCTTTCATATGAACAGCCTGTTCGTTTCCGAATATTAAAAAGAGAGCGTTGATATAACTTAAAAGCCGTTGCGTATGATCGAAACAAATTAAAGTGCTTCTAAATTTAAATGCTTACTTAACAGAGTACGTCAAATTTTCCTATTTTTATTGTCACGAGGTACTCGTCTGCTGAAAATCGTTAATATTTTTACTCACTGTTCATTTTGGGGGACTATCCGATTAGTTTCGAATGCGAACAAAGACTGTTCATGACTTTACAACAACACAACAACTACGCTCGTGTGACGTCCGTCCAAGTATAATTTTATCCTACTTTTCTCTCTCACAGCTAGAAATAGCGTAGGCGAACGCGTAGCTGTCTCGTAGCTACATGCTACGAGTTGCTACGCCGTAACAAATTGCTACGGAACGTAGCGAGTTAATGAACCGCTAGAATTTCGATTAACTTTTTGCAAACATAATACAGACAGTATTTATAATTCATAATGATAAAATATTTCGGGATAATAGTTATTGTCGGATTAAATTTTAATTAAGTGTTCGAAAGTATTTGTCAAAGTTAAAATTGCACAAAGACTTTTCAAGCATCACCGGAATGTTTTTAATGTTGGCACATTTTTCTTTGAGAGTCATTGTGCTCTTGATATTTTTTTCCAAGCGCGTTATCCGAGTACGCGGTGTGTACTCACGTGCTCATTGAGGGCTAAGCTTAAACGCCTCTGACAATGTGTGTTGATAACAATGTACATCACGTAAATGGCTCCACGAGCTCTTCAAAGCAAAAAATATAATGAAAAGACCTCCTAACCGACACTTCATAAAGCGATATGACAAGTTATATTTTTCTAACATTATATCGCGATTTATAATGAAAGGAAATATTATGTTATTCATGTGAACTGGTTTCACGTAATCGGCTTACAACCAAATCTTTCTTATTGTTTCCGAGTTTTCATCTGTTTGAACGCACGAAAGCGTCGAAGCGTTGATGTGAGCGTAAAGCGTAACTCCGTAATTCAGATATCTTTTATTATAGCTTACATTTACATAATATCACAATAGAGCCTGTTTTACATACACAAAAAGTTCGAACTGTGGTGTTATACGACATAAGTATTTCTTTATATATATATAAAAATAAACTCAGTCTCGTCATCACGTGTGAACTGCTGGTCAAATTTCGTTCATTATTTTTTTTATTGTGTTTGTGGTTGTCAGGAAAAGGTTCTTAAGGAAAAATTTAGAAAGTTGTGCTGAACATTAGAAAATTTCAGAAAAATGTTATTTGACTTACGTAGGATTAACAGTTCGCGCATTTGACAGTTCATAGCTTATACAGGATAACATCTGGCGCTTGAGCTCTTTAATAACAGGCTTTGTATCTATATTGGAGATTATTTTATCCCGTTTGGAGCAAGCGAACTTGATATTTTGTAACCGCAAATAGGTAACTGAAATCCGTTTGGGTAACCGAGATCAAACGATACTAGCTCCACACAAATCCAGTACGTAACTAGCCGTATCACGATGTGGAGCGAGTAGTTGTGGGGGAGCTGCCAAGCCATGGTCTGTTATAGCCTAATTATGCCCTGATAATTATGGCTGACTTTAGACACAATAGGGCCAGCCAGTAATAATGCTCCAGCCAAGTTAACAACCTCGCGATACAAACCAACCTACGTTTATTTAATTAAAGTACCAGCTATTTATTCCATTCAATTGCGTTTGCATTCCACTCAACTTGATTTTAGGACCGTCATAATTTTAGTAATCACATGCGTTACATGCATTTACAAAAAAACCATGATGATTTCCCGAATCGTTAATATTTTAGTGGTTTTATGTTAAAGGCGGGTAACTAAATATTGTTTCTTAGCAGTTCCTATCATGACCGTCATTAATCTCTGCGCCGACCACAAAAATAGCGGGAAATACGAACGTTGTGAAACCACAGACGCCCACAAAATACGAAGAAAAATCATCACAAAAATAATATGATACTCCAGTGTTTTTCTCGCAATTTCCTCCTGACTTGCTCCACCCTTCTCTGAGAATTAAAAACGACACAAACTATTAATCATTCCGCTGCAATTTGTTATTATCAAGTGAAGTAAACAAATTGCTCGAGTGCCTACCGCGTGCTGAAAGACTGCCATCCTACTTCACTATTTATACAACTCAACTGAAACTATTGGGTCAACAAAAAGAAACCTTTTTTGGACACGCAATACTTTGAGGGTGAGATGTTGTTCCTATACATATAGTAGCAACATATAGTATATAACACTTGAAACGCCACAGCACAAGTAAAATAATGTACCTACTAAACAAATAAAAATTTGGTCTTTGACTAACATCCAGACGTCTGAAATGAAGGTTTACCATCGAGCATTATAATTATGAGCGTAGTAAGTGTTAAAGGATCGAGTTCGGAAACCTATACTACAAAATCAGGATAGCTGTATGACTCAAAAGACTGCACAACTTGAATGGCACTGGGCAGAACATTTTTGCCGCATACAGTGGCCCAGAGTTGATGGTCTGAGGCTGAGAGACTGGGTCACAGAAAGCCACAAAAGAGATGGCCGGACGAACTGGACAGATTTCACCAGAACTAGAAGGTGGAAGTGCGAGCTCGCTTAAGGTAGGAAAAGTGGCGGGAGGACTTTATCCAAAATTGGAACAAAAGAGGTTACCAAAAAATGTGATAATATTACAAATAAACCATAGTAACATAATAACGCTCTACTTAAATTGTCTATAAAAAAAATAATATCTTCATTGACTTAAATCACTTAAAATGAAAGTCCATAAACGATGTTACCACGTAATTATAGAAAATAATTTATAGCTTGAAACATAATACCGTTCATTCGCCTGTAGCGTTCAGGAAAAATAGTGAAATGGAGCACATTCAATCATTTCCCTCGTAATGACATCCCTCTGATTTTTAACCTCCGGGGAGGAATCCCATTAATCTGTAATCTGGATTATCTTGAACACAATCATGCTCGAGACAAATACGTCATTAAAGGCGTCTTATGCTTATTTCAGTTTGTGGTAGAATAATCCTCTTAGCGTTGTATGTAAACATACTCATAGTACAAGTTATGTATATATGTATGTTAGAAGAGGAGGCCTCACTGACTCATCAAAGCCCAGTCTAAACTCTGGGACCTAAAAAGCTATTTTTATACAGGTGTTGTTTTTAAGACGTAGACCAAGAACGGATTTTGTCGAAATTCAACCTGTATAGACATGAAAAGAGGTTTGGAGCAAGCCAAGCCGCAGATATAAGCTAGTTATATACATAATAGTAAAAAATACAAGCGAGGTACGACTCGTTACTTAGTCATGATTTCTTATGCTGCCAAGCTACTGAATAGTAATAGCACCTGCGTTACATTCCCGCTTTTATCATTCATGAATACATCCGATTGATATATCCGATAAGCTTGCTTCGAATGTATCGAGTTGGTAGCTATCTCGGTTTCAGCTGTAATCCGTTCAAATGTTGTGATTGTTTGGCCAAAACAGCTATCTTGACACATGAGAAATAAATCAAACAATATGTTGAATCGAAAGACATTTTCGTCCGTGTCTTTGTTTACGTAAATCTTGTTCCTACCGATAAATTTTTACTTAAAAACTTGGTTACCTATTTCAGTGTAAAAATGTCTAATACCTTCCTCGGTTTATGTGCCTAAACATAAACCGAGGAAGGCGTTAGACATTTTTACTGTAACTTTTATCAAGAGCCGTTTTGTTATGCGTCTAATTTCACGAATGTTGCATATTTGAGAAATTGGAAGCTTTACGTTATACAATACTAACTTTTGTACCTCACTTGATGAGCTAACAATGCTTTTCGCGTTTCTCCGAAGGGACCAATACGAAATGTGCTAATATAATTAATACATGCCTAAACTCAAACCAAACCTAACCCTCAACATGAAAATGTTATGATAGTGTCCCAAAATTTGATTTCATGTATTCCAAACATAAAATAAACATGTCTGGAAAACCGAACAATATCCTCTGAATGAAACTTTGAAATAATTTAAACGGCCGAATGTTAAGGCTTATCTGTGCGGTCCTACCTCGAGGATACAGTGTTTAGTATGTATTTATTATCGAGATGCTGAAACCTCGGGACCATTATCTCGGTAATTAGACGCACGGAACAGTCGATTAATTCAGGATCCAAGATTTAAGGACCTCCTGTTCGTCGAAAACTAATCGGATATCCCGGATTAAAAGCCATCGGTGACTTATTGGTGTTCTTTGCCGAAGGGAAATATACAAAAGTACTTTCAATGTTCATTAGTTGGGTGATTGGCGCAGCAGCATACCGTTGTCGAGGGGTTTATGTTCGTAAAAAGTTTATGACAGCGTACGGGGGTAAAATATTATTAGAAAGATGCTTGGATATGGATGACTGGCTGAAATTTGCATAAAAATATAGCCATTTCTTGGGTTGCGCGGTGGGTGGCGTTGTCGACGGACGACTGAAGCTCAGTCCTCAGTCGCTGGCGATCCTCGTAGCGCGATAATTAACCGCGTCAATATGCGCTGTGCGCACTCTGCTCTTCTACATCACCATTTGAATATTTCCCCGCGGGCTAAGTTTGTGGCATGCTCGTTAGAAGTAGAGTGCCGGATAGAGTTTTATTAATGTCCGACATGATAATGACACGTTGTGGCTGCACTCTCCTGCTCCCGCACGACTGCACCTCGCACGGTTAGCTGAATAAATAAATCACATAATCTAAAACAGACGTCATAATATGTATTTCAATTTTCCCTGTAATATTACAAAGAACTTTTAACAGGTTTACTTATAACTTTGTAGTTATAAATTAACCAGTTTCGCAAAGCTCTCTCGTGAAATATAAACAGAATTTTCTTGTTTAACGCGACACTTGACTACACGAACACAATAAGGAAAGATATAAGAATATTTACGATACGAGGAATGTTAATGTAGAAATTATTAATACATGCGATTGTAATATGAGGGTTGGGACGCAAGAACGGACGCAAAAAGCACATTGTCGCGCGATTACGAGACCATGTCACTACCATGTCTCGTTGGCCCGAAGATTTATGTCGTTGCAATAAAATCTCCTCGTTTGAATAAACATCTCCACGGTTGTGGGCTGTGACAAATTGCTCGCTGGGCCGCCAACCGTCGAGACGAACATTAGCCGAAATAATTCTTTTTAACGGCGGCGAGTAGCCCGACTTGCCGCCTAATTATTCATGTGCGACCGGCCGATACGCCTTGCCAACTTGCCGCCCGTAGCCGCCGTGTCGTGACGTCACCTTATTAATTAACTTATCGATTTATTACCAAGTCATTAAATGAAAAAGTTGTTAGCAATTGGTTGTAGTTTAAATACTTAATCTTCTCCTATTTTTTTCCTGTATTCTTTTCTATATTACAATATTTTCCTAACAAATTTATTTACCGGAAAGCGAAAAATTTTATAGAAAATCTATAAAATACTTTCAATACCATGATAACATAATAAAACACTTGATTACCAATCACCAAATGCAATTTCAGCAGTTGGATTTCCGTGAAATTTTATTACATCCGTGTTAAACAATAAATCAATGTGTTTGAGCGCGACGCGCGGCGCCATGTTTGTTTTCTACGCACATCTCATCGTTTTACATATTTTTTCTCCCACAAATTCGTATTACTTTTCCTATTTTTCGTAATAAAAATAAAGTTTTATACCTGCTTTTCTTTCTTTTGATACTTATACACTAAAACAACACACGCACACGCTTATTACTTAAAGCTTACAGGATGGTCAACTCGGGTATACACAACTGTCAATTAAGATTTTTTTTATTAAACCACTCATATACTTTCTTTCCTTTATAATGTGCTCTTTAATCCTTCTACAGAACGCGTTCAGTTCCTTTGTAACACACATTCTAGGTCCTTGAGATCATCAGAAGTTCTGAAATTAAGTATTCGTATGCATTCTACTTCCTTTTTTGACAAGTCGTTTACTGTTCAAACAGCTCGTCTGTGGAATGTATTCCACATTGAAATAAGGCGTGCCCACGCTACCGACCTTTAAAGCAATGGTGCCTCTCACTATACAATTTCTTTATTCTCTTTCCTCAATTTTATATTAATTGATATTGTCAATATAAGTATATATATATTTATTATTATATTTATTTAATATTATTTATGATTTTTTTACACTGACCGAGTGACCGCGCCAAATCTATCTCCTTTTCTTTCAGTCCATCCTAGGGTTGTCTGTAAGAGATTGTCCTGTGCGATAAGACCGCGCATTGTACACTTAGTTTTTTAATGTTTATCTTGTCCACATTGTTGTACAATAAAGTATGTAATAAATAATATTAATAAATAAATAATAAAGATTATATGTATTTCGGATATATGTACCTATTATTCAGACTTCACAATCTTGTATGGATCAACCATTTAATCGTGTTTTTCATCGAATTTTCTCATACGTAACAAATATTCATCTTTTAGGATTGATCACAATAGGCTTTGTTTACATAATCCAACCAAGAAAAAAAATGTGTTTTCCGGATCTCGTGAGTTTGGGAACAAAACTGACTCGTTACCCAAAAAATTACAGAATATAATTAGTGAAAATAATACCACTGTATTGAATATGAGTTGAACTGAGTACTTTTTTAACGACAGAAACTAGTGCTCGACTGCAATCCCACTACCACTTACACTTGTATTTTAAAATTATGGTATTGTAAATAAAGAAAACAAAACTATAATAACTCTCCTTCTAGCGCAGTCGGGTAAAAAATAGCCACTAATCGAAAAGGCGTGAAAAAAACATTATACACATCAAGTATGGCCACCCCGTATCTTTTGCCTTTATTTTCATACTGTGATCATTAACAAAAGTTAGCTGGTTCGGAAAATTCTTTGTTCTCTTTAATCAATATAGGCGAATAATAACTGAAAAGAATTCATAAAGTTTAAACAAGAATCAAGAAATCGGTTGATTAGCCTTTGCCAAAGTTTGTGACTACTAAATTTCCCGCTCCTTAATAGTGGGTAGGTCGTTGATCGTCGAACAAAAACTAATTAAACCGAACATCGGCATGTGTAGAGTCGAAGAGTAATGAATACTGGAGGCAGATAGAGCCCACCTCCGGCGCGGTGCGGCGCAACCTTCTAGAAAAAAGAACTTTAATTGAAGCAGTGCGCTTTTACTAAGAATTAATTGAAATTTTACAGCTAACTACCTCGTCTCCCTTTTGTACACACAGTTACTTATACAAATTAATAAAGCTCAGATCTATTCTAGACTTGATAACATCATTTTATCTAAATAATGTCCTAATGATAGTGCGTAGTTTAATTAGTTCGACTAGTAGAGGCGGCGGCAGGTGATAGGGATTAGCAAGCGATGCGAGTCGATCGGGATATGAGTAATTCTACCGGTGTCGGTAATTGAGTCGGCGTCGTCAAATCGTTCATTTCCGCCGCCGACCACGCGATCCCGCCGGACTAATTATACAGCTCAGCCACCTTCCTGCGATCCGGTTAATTGAAATATGAAACTTCTACCTGATATGAACTGGTCAACTTTATTATTGTCAACGACTTTTATATTATACAATTTAAAACAGCCCAACATTATTAATATATGAAAATCTACATTTAGCAGACACGAGAGATTGCGGATAGTCGTTTATTCCGCCACTTCCTGCGCACCGTTCGTTTACCTAACTTAATTGTACATTCAACAGACATTACGCAGACAAGCACGAAAACAATAAAACAAAGCTGCAGCGTTAACTGCAGTGTGGTCGCAAAAACTGTACCGACTACACCGTTTCTTTAAATAATGAATGCTGTGAGCTGCTATAAACTACGACACCTATTCCCTTGAGGTGTGGGGAATGCGAAGCGAGTCGTGACGCGGCGGAATGTGGTGACGCACCCGCAGGACGTGATAACAGGCGCGATGGCACATTCGCTGACTCCGCGTCTCGAGCCACGCCACACGCCGCCACACTTTGTCATCTGCCCCGCAGACTCAGCTCGCGCCGCTCACTCGCGACTCTCACGTTTCCCGAACCCGAATTAAACCTCAGTGTTACAAACTTCTTCACTCGTTATTTCCATGAATTTTAATAACGTCTCAGAAAATAAGCTTTATTTTTTTTTTGGCACGCCATACTTTTCCCCAAATTGTTATTACATACATTTGTACCGCACAGCAATATTTAGGTAAAGTGGAAAGATGCCAACTTTCAATAATAAGTACACTTTTACGAGTATCTAGGTCTGAATGCGTTTGAGCTGTTCTAAACTGAATGCTGAAAATCCCGAAAGCAGGAAGTTGTCTTCTTTTACGAGCGTTATTGCTTCTGCCTGCCGTCTTACGACAGACATTCACGTATATTTCTTGGAAATAAATTTTCCGATATCCGTAATTTATTATAATTTTAGCTCGGTTAGAGATATAGCTTAGTGCGGTTATTGTGTTAGTAAATATGGGAACTTTGTGAGGACCACGAACATTATGCTGTGTTAACATAAGCTCAGGCTTCTATTTCCATAACGCAGTATCGTACGTGATTTATATGATGCTGTTAAGTACTCGACCAGTGGATTACAAAGGATTTTAATAGATACTAATGATATTGTCGGTGTAGCGCTGTGAAATACCGTATCGCAGTGCGGTGATACGCTGATCTCTTAGTATTAACATCGCTTTTGTAATTTGATGGTGTTCCGGTAATCTGCACGGATGAAGCTCGCGGCGCGGGCGTGGGCAGTCCGCCACATCGGCGGCGCGCGCGTCGGACCCTGTCCGGGGCACTCGGATATTATTCCGGAACGAGCGGACCATCCATGCATATTCATGTGCTCGATCCAGAGGCGCGTATTAATTTGCATCCCTATCCGACACCGGCCTCGTTACATTGTCCATTTTCGTTTCTTTGCTATAAACCCTAGGACGTCGGACAGTCTCGGGACTCGACGGTTACTCAATGGATCGTGAAATCAGAACGGTCATACCGTCCGCTTTGAGTAATTTGCAAAACTCAATTTTAAATTCATTGCCCACAAAACGGTCCGCGTTTATACACGGAATTACTATTGTGAATGCTTTCAAACAAATTGAGTTCTAAAATACTTTCTCACTGATTTGCGCGTATTGGAATGAGTAAGACAGAGCACAAGGGTAGGTTCCGCACTTTTCCATTCGTCGTTCGCTACACACATAACATAATTTTAATCAGCCTTACGATGTTCGTAATGCTGGGTATCTGGCCTCCTATGAGAGGAAATGGGCCGAAAACTACCCCGTGGTCCAGTACGGATTGATGGATGTCACCTGCCTTCAATTTTGTTTTATTCTACTGATTTTTTCACGTTGTTTTACTTCACGTTTTGTTACTATTATCTACACAAAGTAACTCCGACCTGCGTTTGAACCCGTGACGTAAGTGTCGTAAGTTGGGGCCGTTGCCATTGAGTCGCCACTACTTACGATTATGATCATGGGATATCAAATATTTATTGGTACGTTTAATAATAAATCTGATAAATTGTTTGTTCACTTCGTTTTAAAACACTTGAGTTGTACGTGGGACATTGCTTTAAGCGTTCAATAAATCAGCAAACGTGCTGGTTTATGTGAGTCAGAAGATCGTTATTCGTGCGCTTTGTAAATAAAAACCGATGCAATTGAAAACATCCAAATCATTTACCTATTTGTTTCAATTGTGGACAGGAATGTTAATGGCAAGTCAATTAGTTAATTAATTAAAATTGCAAGTGGTTTAGACAGATCGACGATTGGTTTTATTTATTGAGTTAATTCGATAGGTTGCAATTCTAACACAATACACACACGTTGCATGACCGAGGGTTGGTTCTTTTTTTTTTCCAAAGAATTGCCGTTCAACGTGGCATCGCTGCCAATCTTCTAAACACATTTCCTGATGACGGCGATATGAAGGAGTTCTTCGACGCCTGAATGTATTTTGTATTTTTGTACATATATTATTAGAAATCTTTGTAATAAATAAAGAAGACTCTCTTTTTTGTTTATTGTTTTTTTCGGTGGGAAAAATTATCCAATGACATCTCCGCGCCCTTTGGCGGGGCAGAAGATAGTGTCAGACTCTTTCTGAGTAAAAGTATTCCTTCTGTGCCTTCGTTCCAAGGCCCGGGGTACACTTTCACATTACCCAAGGCCCCAGTAGGCTTCGACCCTGCTGGGCCCCTACGGTTTGCTGACACCTTCTTGAGGCGTGTGTAGAACGATACACGCCGTTGACGACTTGGACCCGATCCGGACGGTTACCGGATGGTTGGACGGCGAGCTATCCATTGCTCGAAGCCCGCGCCTACGGTAGCCGGAAACTCTGCCTTTGCCTCACGCGTGCGGCCTCCTCTTTTGCTAGCATTATTGCTTCGCAGAAAGAGACGACCGCCTGCCACTCCACCTCGCTTCGGACCATGACCTGTAGGTACCGGCCCGGCAAAGAATACTCTATGTTATATCATTTAGTTCTAAATACTTACACGTCCTTTATAAACCAAATAGATCAAACAAAAAAACATCGTTCTTTTCTATGAAAATAAAATGACATGTAGCGTATGAATACAAATGCGTATATTTGGAACTATGAAAGACTCATGATCCAATATTTATTTGGTGTTCGCACACATCGTTCATACTTTAGTGTTTAAATTCATGAGCATCCCTTTGCGGATAAAGCTGTATAATTTATGTAATGTCATTAAAACTGATCATAATCAAAACAGATATTTCCATGAAGTAGGAACCGATAGAACAGTTTTAAATAATGGATTTTACCGGACAACTTTATTACCGTAATTGTGGTTTTAGTCTGTAAAGGCGGACAACTGACGCCCCGTTTTATATACCTTTTTGGATAACGATTACGACGGTAAAATCCGCACGAAAGTCTCGTGTATTTTTGGATTATTTGTCAAATAACGAGATTTATCCTCGTCGGAAATGTGCGCGCGGGAGCACGTGGCGCAAATTGTCCGCTGTACTGCTTATTGTTGCAACTGTAATACAGTCGGCGGCCATACTCTGCTACACATTCATAACGCAGCCAGCGCCAACCTGCACACAGCATTTTCTACGCAAAAATATTTTCAAAGCTCTTACCTATTTCGCCATTTACCGTTATGAACCGGCACAATCGTGAATTTTACGCTTTTGGACGGCAGGAGTGTCCAATTAATCTCTTTTTATGTTCCCATTCTAAATTATCATAGTAATGAGTTGCTTTGAAACGTATTCGTGGTCATAAAGTAGTATAATAATTGCGGCAGTCAGTGTTATGGTAGTTTTGGCGTTGTTCGGTCGAGTAAGGACGGTCACTATCACAGCATCCCTCGCACGAGATAAAGCCACCGCGTCAACCGCGACCGATGTAATCAAGATCACGCACTGGAGCATAATGACATTTAGCGTGAAATGTTTATACTGGTGTATTGCTTTGTACGCGTTTCATATTAAATAAGCTTGAATTCATCACTTTTCCAGCGTCAAATAAAATAGTTTAGAGTCGTGGAAACCTTAAAGAATTAAACTTTCATATTTTAGGACAGGACAATATTGCGAACGTAACCTACATTTTCAACTACTCATCATTTCATCGTGTTGCCTTCTGCAAAAAAGCCAATTGCAAGAAAATCAATGAACTATTACTATAAATCGGATATTTAGGTACTTGGGAAGTATAAGACACGGTATATTTCTTACATTATTTGTTCGAATGGGTTTCGTAGCTTTCAGAAAATTTGAATATTATACTCTCCGCCGTGTCAGCCAGACTCGCATTCCAGCGTTAATCCAATTTCTTGTGATTTGTTCCAGAAATATACTTAGATATTTTCCATTTCACCGTTGTAAACACTAGCGGACTTAATCTAATGGAGAACCTGTACGTGTTGAAAATTAGTTTTACTCTGTTGGCCACTTGTAATAATAAAGTTACGTAGTTAGTAAATGCAATGAAACCTGTTTGTTTTTGTTAATTGCTTTGTTTGAGCGAACAGGTACCCATTAGAGTTTGACGATGTTGTTTGAACGCCACGCGACAAAAACTTGTAAGTAGCCAACAATAGGTATTTGACTCCTCAATTTTTCTTCTTTGTGAGCTTTAATTCCTAGTGAGGCTCAATAGTCTGCGCCGATGCTCGGTCATTTCTTTGAGAGGCGCTGCGCTGGCATCGTAGAGACTACGACAGAAACTAATTAAAAGCGAACATCGCGCAATCTGGCGAACTCGCACAGTCACTAATACGATTTTCGATACCAGTTCGCGAGATGAATAAATATTTAAGAACAAGAGAAGTCTGGTAATGTCCAATGTACATGCAGACCACGTTCTGAATGTAATGTTATCGCAAAATGTCTGCTTAGTGAATAGGTGTGCCATTCTGTATGAAAATAACGTATAAACCCCAAATATATATGACCACTTATCGTTCTGTAATTCGAACTTGTTATAGGCATCTGTTATTCGAGATAATGATCATTACATGGCATTAAATTGGACATTTATAAAACTACAATTTATAAATGAATGCAGTGTGATTTAAATGAATTTATTTTACAGATGCTGTTCAAAAATTTCTTTTTTTGTTAACGTTTCAGTTCAACTGTAACAGTTATTGCCTAAAATATAGGAAAAAACACCGTGGTGATGTGTATGCATGCATGCAAATTTAGGCACATCCTTTGTTAGAATTTGAAAATTCCGGAGAGATTTTCCAGTTCACTTTACTGAATTTTAGACAAAATTGATTTTTATACAATGTTCACTATGCGGAAATAATAGTCGTTTATACTTTGTAACATATAAATCATATTGAAATGTTGTATGAATGCCTCGTGTAGGACTGCTTGTCACAATTTAAATTTATTTCTATTTGCGTCCAGTCCGTGCACCGATCAAAATCATCTTTTTATTTGTTTCCATTTTGTTTATATTGACATGCGTCTCTGCCAATTTATATTTTACTTCTTTGCTAAACGATGACAATGGACGTAACTAAGGTAGAAGTACGTATTCCCGTTAGTGTCCCAGTACCCGTTAACTTGTCAGTTTTTTATTTTTTGCGTCTTTCTACCAAAATCAAATTAAAGTTTACAAATAACAATTCATTCTTGGTACTATTTTATACATTTTTAATGGCAATACTCACTAAAAAGTTTAAAGGCTTAAAAACTGTGTCAACTTAAAAATACGTTATAGTAAAATTATCTATAAGTTCAAAGTTCTGTCAGTGAACTACGAGACCACCCGGTCGCAGAGATCATCTAGCCACACTTCGACGGATAAAATTAAGGTAAAAGTGTTAATCTTTATAAAAAATTGTGTATATTATTTAACGATGTAGACTATAAATTAAGGTAAATCTCATCGAAAAGTAAATGTTTTTGCATTTTACATCTATTGGTACTCACAAACCCCTACTTGACCTAGTACCCGGTAAATTCGGATGTTTTTTACCGGATACTGGTACACTATCAGCCCGTTGCACCGAAACCCGTTATTGTATCTTTATTGCTTTGAAATAGGTCTCATTTTCCTTTGAAACTGTAGTTTATATTAAATATTTTCTGCCGGATACTGAGACATGCATTAACAGTTGCATTTAAATCCGTCACGGTTCTTATTGCCTTGAGTTAAGTATTATTTTCCGTTGACTCAATAGAATATGGTTACTAGGTGTCTGGTTTGTTTTGGCTGCAGGTCTGCTTCTCTTCTGAAAGTCCGCCGTGCAGATGCTATATCCAATGTGATACGTCAAGTTATGGAGTATTTCATCTCTTATAGTGACGTAGTGATCGGAGGCTCAGCTCGCCAGTTCAACGCTGATTGCATTCAAGCTGAAGAGCGTAAGCATTCGGCGTTTCTCACTTGGGTTGATGCCGTGACCGCAAAGCTCCGCATCTGAG
Source organism: Leucania comma (assembly GCA_958295575.1). Taxonomy (NCBI): domain Eukaryota; kingdom Metazoa; phylum Arthropoda; class Insecta; order Lepidoptera; family Noctuidae; genus Leucania; species Leucania comma. Next base: position 15,939,486 of record OY282468.1, read on the forward strand.
TTCAAAAAAGAGAGCTGCCAAGTCCTACAAAAAGGCACTAAGGAAGGTTTGCTTCGACCGCATTACCCATATCAGCCCAAAGTCTCTGCACAGCCGTCCGTTAGCAGAGCTTTTTGGTCCCTTGCCAAGTCGGTCGAAGCGAATTTCTGTCGGCCCACACTGCCTCCACTGGATAAAACTGATGGAACACTGGCTCATACCGCGAGAGAAAAAGCAGGTCTCTTTGTATCTCTCTTCGCCCGTAATTCTCGTCTTGACACTTGCGGTGCTACTCCACCAACTCTGCCTCTCTGCGACACCACGATGCCTGAGGTTTGCATAAGGAACAAAGAAGTTCTGAGAGCATTGTGTCGTCTTGACGTGAATAAAGCTAGTGGACCAGACGATAGGCATACCAGCAATAGTTTTCAAGGCTTGTGCGCCCGAGTTGTCTCCTGTATGGACGCACTTGTATCGCCTCTCATTTAGGACTGGTATAGTGCCCAAATACTGGAAGCTGGCCAACGTGCAACCCGTGCACAAAAAGGGCAGTCGTGCCGATCCTGCCAACTGTCGGCCGATTTCGGTAACCTTCATACCCTGCAAGATTATGGAGCGTGTATTGAACTCGCGCCTCATGGCGTACCTGAAAGGTAACGATATCTTTAGTGACCGACACTATGGGTTTCACCGCAGTCGGTCTATTGGGGGGATTAGTGTACGCAGCTACTTGTAGGGCGAGGCCCTCGAGAGGAATGGGGAAGCGATTGCCGTTTCCTTAGACGTCTCTAAGACCTTTGGCAGGGTTTGGCTAGCTTTTTGAGTAAACTTCCAGCGTGCGGCATTTCCCCTGGTCCGATTAACTGGTAAACGACTTCTTGAGTAAATGTCTCTCCGAGTTGTGGTCGATGGATGCTCGTCAGAGCCCATGACGAGTCAGGGTTCCTCAGGGTTCTGTTCTCTCTGCAACTCTATTCCTGCTGCATACCAACGATCTGCTGGTACCCTGTATCTATAGGTATACAGATGATAGCACAAATATAGAGAGATACTTGCCAGGTGCTCGGGCTAGTAAGGAGCTAATCCAGTCTGAAAGAGCGGCTATGGGAGAGCGCACGAATGTCTCACTTCAGGCAGTCGCCAAGTGGGGCAAAGCCAATCTGGTGGGATTCAATGCCGCCAAAACACAAGCGTGTCTGTTCACCGCCAAAAGCAGCCCGTTCACCTTGGCTCCTGCTTTTCACAATGTGGGGTGCACCGACTGTCTTCAGCTCTTGGGAGTCGAAATTTCCTCCGACCTTAACTTTGGGCGGTTCATTGATTCCAATGCCAAGGTAGCTTTTTTATGGTAGGTAAAATCATCCAATGACAAATCCAGCCAGTGTGCCGGACTCTTACTGACTAAAAACCTCCCTGTTCCTTCTTTGCCTTGGTTCCAGGCCCCTGGTATGCATCGTCCTTATCATCGACCCTACTGGGCTCCTACGTTTGCTGGCAACTCCTTGAGGCGCGCGGGAACAGTGTGCGCCGTAAACGACTTGGGCCCGGTCCGGTCTGTTATCGAACGGACGCATAGCGAGCTACCCATTGCCTGCCGTCCGCAAGCCCACGCCTACGGTGGCCGGAAATCTGGATCGGAATTACGGTGGCGGCTGTGGCGTGAGCACCGTTACCTGATGCGGTCGGCCTCCTCCTTTGCTAGCAATACTGCATCGCAGAAGGAGGCGTCCGCTTGCCACTCCTCCTCGCTCCGGAGCATGGTCTGTACCAAGGTCCGGTGCGAGAGATCGCCGCCGCCGATCACCTACACAAGGACACGGCGATGCTCTTCCCAAGCAGGGCAAACCTCTACCGTATGCTCCACCAAGTCCTCGGGACGGTCCACACAGTGGCGACACCTGGGCGTCACCTCCCCATGAATCTTGTATAGGTACTTCCCGAACTTGCAATGTGCGGTTAGTACCTGCGCCATGCGGAAGGTGATGACGCCGTGAGGTCTTCCCAGCCACGCCTCAAAAACAGGACTTATCGCCTCATTAGCAAGGTAACTGCTCGGAAATTCAACGTTCTTGCAAAAGTCCGACGGTACGGTTCAACCGGGTCAGCTTCTAATGTTACACAAAGCACAGGTCCGGTCATGTGTGGAGTACTGCAGCCACATATGGGCTAGTGCTGCAAAATGTCACCTAGCGGCTTTGGACTCGGTGGAAGGCGTGCGAAGAGGCTAATTGGTGATCCAGATTTGGTTAAGTCCAATCTTTAAAGCCTTGAGCACAGGCGTAGAGTGTCTACTCTACGCCTGTGCTCAAGCATCGTGTAAAATGTGTTTTTCGGTTTTTTTTAACATTGCACATTTTGGAGAGACTTAATTCCGCCATCTCCGTTCTACCATCGGAAAACCCGAAGTAGGGCGAATATCCACCCTCACGTTGTCGGAACACCTGGAGGACACGGTGGAGCACGCAGTAGAGGTGTGCCCCGCCTGGGCAGAGCATCTCCGTGTCCTCGTGGGGGCGATCGGCGGCAGCGATCTCTCTCGTCGGGCCTTGGTTCAGGCCATGGTTCGGAGTGAGGAGGGATGGCAGGCCGTCACCTCCTTCTGCGAAGCAGTAATGCTAGCAAAGGAGGAGGCCGACCTCATCTGGCAACGGCAACGGGGCGCGTTTGCCCCAGCAGCCACCGGGATTCCAATCCTGATTTCCGGCCCCTGTAGGCGCGGGCTTGTGGACGGCGTGCAATGAGTAGCACGCTGTCCGATCGTCTGGTAACCAACCAGACCGAGCCCAAGTCGTCGACGGCGGGTACTGTTCCCGCTCGCCTCAAGGAGTTGTCAGCAAACCGTAGAGGCCCAGCCTGCAAGCTGCAGGCAGGCAGGGTCGAAGCCTGCTTGGCTGCTGCTGCTGCTTTAAAAGATGTAAATATTTATGTTAGTGATATTTTTTATACCAAAGGTTACTCAAGATGAAACTAAAATATTACTAGTGTTAACCTATAATTTGTACAACATACATAAAAAAAAACATTAAAAATTAAAACGAATCATGTTTTTTTTTTTTTTGTTAAATACAGACCCTAATTATTTTGACCTCTTTTTATTTAAAAATATTTTATTTCTGTGAACTTTAACGTAAAGCAATAGAGTTCAAATTCGCGGTTAAAATTACCGGATTCCGGGACAATTTAACGTTAACTAGTACAACTCTACCGGGTACTGGTACAAATAGCCCTTTTTGATTTGTTTTTGGTTTATTGTTAATTAAAATTTACACTAATTTAATAGAAGTATAATATACTAAAAGTATATTAAATTATCTAAGTAGTCATATAAAATTTATTTATATAAGTCCACTAGTTTTAGCCCAGCGCGCATGCAAAGTCAGGGAAGTTCAAAACTTCACGGTTATTGGGCCCTTTACCTTATCGAAAATCGTACAAGAAAAGAATTATATTAAATATTTTTTTTTTTATCTGTAGTTTTCGAAAAAAAAAATAGTTTATTACTTATTTGGTTATTGCACCTAAATACTTAAGCAATTATGAATGTCGCTCGTAAAATATAAAATTATGAAACATTGGTTAGTGCGTGGTTGCGATGAAATAATCAATTAAGTTTCAGCAAAATTTCACATCTATTAATTCTGAAGTAAAATATTTGTAAAAATTGAAATGATAAATCTTTTTAATCAAGTTTAGTGAAGTAGCGGATCTGATAAGCTAGCAACAGACGAAGTGCGAAGCAAAGTCATCGGTGACAACTTGAGACCGACGTTCATTGCAATTTCAACCTACGCATTGCCACAGACTACCTCCATCTATATATTCAATGTTAACAAATATAAAAGTAATCGGTTACAAAAAATGTTTACCCACTCTTTAAAAATATTCAACGTCGAAGTTCTTTTCATGTTGAAATACATTTTACTTTTCGTATCATAAGGAATGCAAAACTACTTCGATACATATAATTTTCGAATCTTGTTTGCTTATAAATTCATATCCACCCAGCCACTCATAACATATACGTTGCTATGAACTCATTTCGACCGTTCCTGTCTTGAATTTAAAGTTTCTATTCTTGCGTGCCTAAAATATGAAGTTTTCAGCCGAACATTGTAGTGGAAACAGTACTTGTGTGCTTAATCAGGAGAAATACGTAGCTAAGTAAACGAGTTTTCGAAGTAGACAAGGGGCAGCGCCACCTGCCCCCATATAGCTGTTTGCACGATTAAAATTTTTTTTTTTTTAAATCAACATCATCAAAACGAATATTATATAACAATTTTTTTTATTATGGAAAATACTTAAAGGGGCTTATTAGAAAAGGTCTTGTTATTATTTAAGTAAAGTCTCAATGCATAATATTCATAAACAGCAAAGTTATGAGTGTATGCTTATATTCCAAAATCTCACTCAATTTCTGGAAACATTGTACAGGTTATTGTTTATGAATGAAAGAATATCAATAAAAATGGAAAAACACTGCGCTTAGGATTTTCTAGTAGTAAATGTTATGAATAATGATTCAATTATGAATTTACCAATAATGGCAAATTTTCGTGGATTATTTTGGAATTTCTTTTTTTTTTACTTTTGACTACACAAATATGATCAGTAACAGGTACTGATTGAGCCCCATCTTTTAATGCACTATTTAAAAAATAGGGTTGTATAACGAGCGTCTGCCAGCGGCTTTGTTCGCGTTAAAGTCGGTTTCTCCCTACAAACTTTGGACACCCATTACACCCCTTTAGGAGGTGCACTTTGGAAAATCCCCTCTTAGTGCTCGCCTACGTCATAAACGGAAACCTTGTGTTAAATTTCACGCTCCTAGTCTCAATAGTTTCGGCTATGCGTTGAAGTGTCAGTCAGTCTCTCTTTCTATACACCGTTTTTTTAATTTGGTCTATATAAATCGATAGTGTTTCATGTCCACGGGACAAGACTAAAATTTAACGGTGTATATTATTAAAACTTTCTACCCCTTTTTAACACCGTTAGAGGATGAATTTCAATAAAATACCTAACTCGTCTTCAATTAATTCTGATTAAGAACTTTTATGCAAAATTTGAAGTAGATTGGGCCAAGGAATCACGTTCCCCCTTTTACATCTAATTAGGGGTAGAATTTCGAAAAATCCATTCTTATCGGATACCTACGTCATACCAAGAACATACCGTCTAAGTTTCAGGTCTTTACGATCGGCGGTTTAGGCTGTGATCCATCCTTCAATCATTAAGGGCAAAGCATCTTATAAGTAGGTATAGATGTCTGTAGAAATCATTATAAATAAATACCTTAATTGCAATTAAATAATTTATATGAAATTATTCAATGTCATTGTATCTATTACTAAGCTAGCTCTAGAAATGATATTTATTTTGCTTGTTGGTTTTTATAGAATACTTGTACACGTTTAAATTAGATGAGACCGATGTTTCCTAGCTAAGAAGAAATGCCGAAACCAACTCAGGAGTCAAAAAGTCTCTATATTACTGAATGTAGTTGTATAATTACAAAATAATGTCCCTCTAGTGGTACACTGTCCCTCTAGTAGTACACTGTTCACTAAAATGTATAGGTAAGCTGTGGATAATGCAGTGGGCCACTTATAGTGCCATTATACTGTTGTAGCTGTTTGTTATCCCTAAATTAATAAAATAGTATTAACATATATATGTATTTTACTATTATAAGTAACTTATATATTCTATTTAAAATTATGTGTTATTTATTTATTGTGAACACCTACCAGTGTTGTCTTTCTTAACCTAAAGGTTGACTGGTAGAGAATGCCTTGTTGCATTAAGTCCGCCTATGTACCACTACTGTACATGAAGTTTAAATAAATAAATAAAAATAATATAAAGGCACAGCGCCACCTACCCCCACAACACATGTATATTTTTATCTTATACAAAACGTGGCAACAACAAAGTTGTTAGATTTGTCTGAATTGTTTCTGTGTGGCGCAATCAAGCCGCAAGAGGCTTGCTTAGCGAGTCACATTGTTTCAGAAGACCTTTGCTCTGCCCTCTTATAAATTCACCGCTGTTTTTATCGTTTTATTAGCTTTGTTTTGGAAGTTTTCTTTTCGCATTCTCCTTAGATTTTTGTTGTCTTTGATGTGCGGCTGTTGGCTTCGCCTTTTTGCAACCACCTCTGTGCATAAAACAATGGAAGAATTTATTAGTTGTTTTTGTAATAGGTTTCTCCGTCGTAAGAACCCTGATTTTTTAATGAACAGCTTTACTTCAACAAATAACTTGTTTATTTTTTTGTTATTCATCACATTTATAGTCGACGTTGGCATTTGATACCTTTGGTTACGAAAGAGATATTGAGTAAATTTTAACAGTCTATCTACAGCCAGCGGCATCGCCATAGTAAAAAATTGTAAAACAGGGAGCATACTAACGGGGCAAGAAGTATATTAGATTCCAGGACATGGGCTACCCATGTGCTCGCTCGAGCGTGAAGGCCAACCGCATGAGGCAACGGCACTCATGCCGCAGCTGCCGGCGCCGCCGGGATTCCAATCCCGATTTCCGGCCATCATTGGCGCGGGCTTGCGGACGGCGAGCAATGGGGCCTTGGGTAAATCTGAAAGTGTACACCAGGGCCCTGGTATGAATGAAATGAAAGAACGGGGTGGGTTTTTAATCAGTAAAAGTCTGACACTATCTCTTGCTCCGCCCAAGGGCGGGAGTAGTCATTGAATGATTTTTACCCACCGAAAAAAAATACAGTATAATTGATATCTCGTTAAACTACATTAAAGAATTGTTATCGATTGAAATAAAAAAGAATATCGCATAAAATAGATGTCAATAGATAGGTACAATACTAATCATTTCAAGATCAAGAGAACATTTTATTTATTTAATATCTATCCAATTCAAAATGCTTTATTTCACATACATAGTTCTATATAATTACAAAACGTCAGAAGCTAGTGCATCATTCCAATTGGTTGTTTCTTATGGAGAAGAACCGACAAGAAACTCTGTTGTATTAGTCGTCATCAATATTAAAATACATTTAACCAACATAATACATTTAAATAAAATACATATCATTATGATACAAACAAACCTTCATTTTTGTGACATTCATGTCATTCGTCAATTTTAACAAATTAAAAACTCACAGACTTGACGTGAGCATTATATTATAAAACATTTGCATCTCTAATATTAGAGTAGACGAGGAGCTAAATTCATCAGTCAATAAGGACATCTGTCCGAACAGATCACATTGGATGCATGAAACTCTACAGAGCGTTCATGACAGGATTAATACCGATAACATACATTATATGCATATTTGATGCCGCTTTCATGCTTTGGGAATTCAGTGTCGGTCACCGAGATAATTCGTATGAGGCCGAACGATTGTATCCGCAGTCAGATTCCAAGCCGATAGGCGTAATGCGCGCGGCCGACTCGCCGCGCTCACACATTGTTTCATGCCAACAATTTATAACCGCATAAATTCGGACAGGCTTGAGCAAGATATTTTGTAAGTCCCGCGCATAATCCCGACGTGTGCCCGCCGTGCCGCCGTGACACCGCGCCGCGATAAAAAACTGTGACGACATTTCCCCGCTACACTTGTTTTGAAAAGAATAATGCTGTATAATTTAGGACGAGAGGGGTAGATAAATGGGCAGCTTTATGAACTTTCTCATTTATCCTTTACTTTTAACCAGGTTTGTGCGTTATCTATATATATAATACATGTATCTCATAAGGTTTTTATCATCTACAGACAAAATTGCTACATCTGCAGACATTCACTAAAACACAGACACGAATACTCATACACACAGATTGCTCAGATAATGACAGGCTTTGCATGTTTCTCTTTGTTTTGATGCGGTAGTAGCTCTCGATTAAATTCACTATCAGAAAGTCATGAAAATCCAACTTCATGGAACTGTATTGTGGTTAATCCAGTTCCAGCACAAACACATTTAGCCAAATTGGACAGAGTCGATCGCAATATTATTGTACTTATCAAAAAATGTTATCGAACTAATGAAATGAGAAAATAATATTCATCGAATAAAAAATAGATCCAATCTTCTTTTTATTGTATTTCCCAAATGGGATTCTAGTAAACAGATTTCGAACAAATCTAATTATGAATTTTAAAACTAATTCAAAGGATTCTATTAGCATAGGACCAATTTAATCGATTCACGCATAGAATTTTTGCGTTGCGAAAATGAAAGGCCGGTACCTATCTAATTACATATTATATATGTGTGTGTTAGCTTATTACAGAAACGAAGCGTTATTGTATTGTAATCAGAGTTTGTTTACCGACGAGCCACGCAGTATTTCTTTATACCGCGGGATTGTTTTTACGAGAGCGTCGATAATATGAATGTTAAATGAATATTGCAGTGTTTGCGCACACGCCTAAACACTTCAATCGTCGTGAATTATTCAGTGGCGATGTGGCACTCGCGCCCGGCGCACCGACCACCACCGCTTGCCTCAATGTGGGCTCACCAATTTCAATTGTTTATTCCACCGTGAATTAAACCCCAGAGTGAATTCTATGGGGCCTTAAGCGATTCATGTATAAAACATTTTTATAAATATCTGGTCCATTAATGTTGCAACATCCACTTCTCACCTAATGAACTCGTCAAAAAGCTTTAAAAAATGTATTATCATATAGCTCGTATTTTGATACACAGAGCTGTTGAATATTGCAACGGGTTTAGTTTCGGCGTGTTAGTTTTAGATGAATAGTTAACTCAGCACATATGGCTGGGTGTCGTAATATGTGGATTCGGATTACCATCTAGTCAGATGGTTCCAAAGTTAAATGGAGTCACGTCAGCGCTGGCGTTGGGGTCGTGGCGCTGTGGTCCTGATAGCGCCGTCAGGGCCAGCACACGCGCTGTCGGGCCGCACATATTTAAACTTTTACAATAGCACAGGCCCAAAGCCTACATAAATCACGCAAGCGTTCCTTCACACATCTCCTCTGAATTTAAATATGTCCCTACACTACACACATCTTTCGTGATTTAGGTTCTACGTTGGCACCACTGGCTTTCATGTTATATCTGATTCCCTTTTCACTGACCTACTGCTGGCAAGTTATTATATCGTAAAAACTTACGAGAGAATTAATGCAGCAGCACCACTAGTTTGTGTTAACGAACCAAGAAAACTTGGAAAAATATTATGTAAATATGTTTTCATCGAAATTTGCTTCGAGTAAGAAAAAAGGCAACCCTACCGTTTTTGCATTTTCTATCCTTTCATTACTTAATATTTCAATGCCAACATTAACGTAGAGGAGCGACATAAAAACATAAGCCAGAGTAACAGCGCTCGTCTGGCCTACTCGCAACTCGCGATCCGACGAATACGTAGAAAATGACTACTAATGCTTCGACTTAAGCACATTATTTTAGAACGTAAATGTAAACGTACGGCTATTCGAAGTAGGCATATTTTCCGAAGTGGAGCTAGC